>CM060990.1:411255197-421255197 GCA_030765065.1 Deroplatys truncata | reverse complement strand
ATGTCTTCTTTATTCGGCCTAATAATACTACTATGGACGCTGAAACTAAGCGTCCTTTTACCATCGAGTTTTCTAAGGAATGTTCTATCAGATCTCTTTTGGGCTTCGATGACAATAAAATTATCCCAGTTAATCAGCTGACTGAATCGGATTTCCTTGCAAACATTTAAAATGAGCATCATACGAATCGAGTGCAGTATTGCAACAGGCTCTTCCCATTCATTGATGGGAAAAGCGGGAACTCAATCAATGAGTTGTCCCTTCTCTCCCGCCAGGATATCATATTTCTCAAGAACCTTCAAATGAAATTTATCTACTTATCATAGACCCCAACTCTATCGAGCAAATCGGTCTTCGAGTAGTCGAACAGAACGAAAATACAATTGACTTTGGAAACAAAGATGTAGGTATAAGACTTCACATCCGGCGCAATAGTAATAGATTTTAGAAGAAGCCAACGACGCCAAAGATAATATAAGGGAGTGATTCGACGCATACGCCATACTCTACCTGTGACACTCAGAGTGTTAACATCAAGCAGTCGCAAGTTCCTCTAGACTTTGGGATTCAGAATTCTATAATGATGACGATGATAGTAATAATAATAGTAATAATAGATATTTTCAATGTATCCGAGATATCTAGATTCGAGGACAAGATCGCTAAAGAAGATGAACATGTGTTTCTACCATATAATACATCGGCTCTTGACGCTTATGATGAGATTAGAGATACTTGCCAAGCTGAAGATTTATATACTTCACCTAGTTAGAGTTATCTCTACATCGAGGGATCTATTACTAAACTTAATGGAGCAGCTATTACTGCACACTTTACCAATAACGTTACGGCATTCATGTTTGAAGAGATTAGACTGGGTATGAATGGATTAACTATTGATAGAACAAGAAACCCCGAGATTACGTCAACCATGCGCAACTAAGCTGCACTTAACCACATGAAATCTGTTCGCCTACTGAATGCTGGATGGTGCTATTCCGGGGAAGACGTAGACATTGTACATGCTTCAAATAGAGCCTTCAATGCTATAGTGCCGCTGTGGATGCCTCTGGGATTTGCCGACGACCATAAGAAACTCATTCTCAGTAGTAAGTTTAAATTGGTGCTGATTCAATCCAAGGACTCTAAAACAACATTCTGGCACCTGAGAGAGAAGAGAAAGCTGCTGTTTAAATTGCGTGAATCGAGTGGAGAATGTCTGTAATTCTGAAAAGGTCGAAATCCTCAAGACTGTCAGTTCAGACCGATCTCTACATCTCGCCTTTAGGACTACAGATCTGCATACTCAACAAGCTGTGCCGCAAAACATATCATTCACCTGGAATTTCGCAACATCATCGAAACTAGAGAAGCCAAGATTTCTTATTGTGGGTGTTGAGACTTCAAGAACGACTGATGCAACTAAAGATGCGCCGAGTTTGATCATTGCAACATAACAAATTTAAGTCTTTATCTGGACAGTGAATGCTATCCGTACCACGACATGAACTTGGGCTTTGGAAACTTAGGGTTTGCGTACTTTATGAAATATACTCCAAGTTCCAGAACTGCTATTATGGAAAACACAAACGCCCACTTTTGAAGAGAAAGGATTTTCTTAAATATGCCCCTACTTTTATCATATACTGCTCTTATCAGCCTTAAGAGGCTGTAAATGGGGTTGTAAAAGGAAGTATGATTCCATTTGATCGTGCACCTTCGGCATGTTGCATTGAACTGCATGAATATGCCCATTGCAGTACTTCGGATGATACTGCGCTGCGTGTCTTAAAACATCAGCTCTTCAAAATCGCCATTTTATAGCTTCCCAAATGTCCTCCGTGGTATAGTGGTTACCGTGCTAGCCTCTAGTTCCCGAGGTCGCCGGTTCAAACCCGGCGGAGGGCGATGGATTGTTTCGGGTGTAAAAATCCTTAGCATGGCTTCCTTCGGAAGGGAAGTAAAGCCGGTGGTCCCGTGTTGTAGATTTACGGCACGTAAAAGAACCTCAAGTCTGATGAAGAGGCCTCTGACCAAGTTACCGGTCTTTCGCACCCAATATATAATCTGGCGCTAAGGACCGCAGCCGTTAAAGAGCGTCCATAAATAAAACTCAATTAATCCTTTTATTTTAGCTCCACAAATCAGCATCCCTGAAAAGAAGAAAATGCAGTTCAATTAGTAATTTTATTTCACATGTAAAATTGTAGAAATGCATACTCGAGAAAAGACCTGTACTTACAGGTTACTTTTTCTGTAGACAGCACACTATTCCTGCAAATATCGCGGGAAGACAACTGGCCGTGATATGAAGGCATCTTATACTATAGAATGCAAGGTACCATTGCACGACTCTTTATGGTAATGGGTACAATGTTACGCCTCCTCTCCATACTCACTCCAAAAATAATCCATTCCTCCCAGTGTATTATCGTTACTCCGCGTAAACTCCATTGAGCGATTACACGTGAACTAATATTTGAGGCTTTCTTTTTAGCTTTTTGGGGGGATCTTAGGAGATGGTAGGAAGGGTCGAAAGGATATAGAGGGGTCCCGCGGATGCAGCCCCGTTAGTTACGGTGGTAGGTTGCTGCTGCGGGAAAGCAGGAGCGAAACAAGGCTGGGTTCCAAGCCTCCAGACATTGCCGAACCCCTGACTGGAGCCTAGGGAATATAAAGGAAATTTCTTTATTTAAGAATCAAATACTGCACACTGGAGTGCTTGAGAGTGGCCTTGAAAGAGGCCACGATTAAGAGGGATAGCCGTCCTGATATCTTGGCGCACCAGACGGCCATTGTTTGTATCGATGAAAATACTCTATCCTATATGCCCGCCCGGCGCAAGCCTGGCGAGCAAGGCTGGTGAGTTCCGCCAGTCGCTGGTGGTAAGGCGGTTCCGGCCGTGACGGTGTGTAGTGCTGCGTTAGAGAGGTGCTGTTGTGGTCGGTTGTTGCGGCATTGAAGTCCGTGCGTACCGTGTGGTTGTTATTGGGATTGTTAACTGCGGGCGTGGTTGGGCGGGGATGAATGGCTCCTTATATACACGCGCTAGAAAACCGGTTCATGCCGTCACATAATGGTGGTGGGGGCGAGCTTGCAGAGCGGTCTGCGAGAGGGGAACACACGTTTTAGTAGTCAAAAGAATGGTACGTCAAGTAGTTGGCTCAACTGGGTGGCGTTAGGGGGTAATAGAACAATTCACACATTGTGCAACTCACAGAGTTTGATAACACGTAGAGAAGGGTGCCTGGACAAATTATTCTGTATTAGCAACTTTGGTCCTTCTAGTCTTCTTACAAAAGGAAGTGGTATGCCAGGAACCAATGCTTCAAACATACTCATATCGAATCATCTGCTCATATTTCTATTATAGCCAGCACCAGGCATACCCCCCAATATCCATGTTTCATAGAGATGCTTACTTTGTACACTGTGTACGGAGGAAGCATTTTCCATCCGCTGCAGCTGATACCATAACTCAAGTGTTGCTCTTTGAAGAATCCATTATTCTTTCCAGGTGTTTCACTCCACGTCTGACGACGACTCTAACTTGTCCCGGATCATCTGTGAAATTAGTTTTACGATAATTAATGATGTTAGATGGAGGGATCCATTCCAACAATGCCTCCAAATTGGAAAAATATTCACGCATTGTAGCACGTGTAACAGTAGCTCTGACCCTCATTATATTTTCACCTAATATGACACTTAATCCTTTGTTTCTTCCTAAGAACCCATGTCATCAACCCTTGCCGGGTCTGTTGTCAGTAGATCCTTCTATTTTCCCTACCCTATTTGGATAGCTTTGTACCACATTTTAATAACCCGATCTCTTAGCGGGAAACCGCATTTTGCACATATCAATAACCCTTCAACCAAAGTTTTTCTTCTTCTTTACTAAAAGCACTTTGTCCTCCAAATTTGAATTTATATTTATTGTTTATTTTTTCATGAAGTGGTACATGGTACACCATATTGCTCCAATACGTTTCGAATACTTCATTTTTCTGTTTTGACAGCATTTACTGCATTAACTATGCACACAGGATTGCATTGACACCTAACGCCTGGTCCAAATGTTTTTGTACTGCTCCATCTGATCTGATTCACCCTAAAATATAACATTTTTTAATTTTAGAGGAGTTAGCATTAAAATAAAACACGTTTTCATCATTATAGTTACTGATATTAGTGTAAGAAATATAAATGAAATTAAATATGTTGAAACATACCTTGTATCTGACAGCGATGAAATGTACAATGGAAGTTACCACAAGCAACCTTACTTCCACAATTATGACACGTGTACTTGAATTTGATTAACTGCTAATAGAAAAATAATAACACTTCCGACATAACGTTGAATTTGTAAATGTATTCTCGTTCTGAATACGTGATGCAATAATTTATTATAAATAATATTTCTGATTTCCGTGTAAAAGCAGAAACACTCGGAACCATCCGCCTATATCGGATTCACCTGCTTTTATGGTATTGAAAATCACATTTCAAGACGCCTTAAACCTACCATTTCTACGTCTGTATTCATTGAAGTGTTTGCTGTTAAACAAGTTATTTATGTAACTCAAAATTTGCTTTTAGCATTTATAACAGACTGTCTTTCTGCTTTGAAACCAGTGATCTCAGTTTATTATTTCAATTGTAACTGGTACTTACTGAATTTAGGTTATTTAAAATTTAAAAACGAAGATAAACTCGTGTCAAATTCTTTTGAATGCCTGGAGATCGGAATGTTAAAGGCAATGAGGCACCTATCAAATTAGCCAAAATCAGCTGGAGAAGCAGCAGAATATTTTGACAATTTCTTGTCACATGTGTCTTTTAAGACACGAAAAAGAAATGAATAGCTGATAAATATTAAGAAAGGGAGAATTAGTCGTTGCGAAACCTCTGAAGTTTCTTAAAAGTCATGCCAAATATACCATACTTTTACCACATTAATGTTTCTAGAAAGGTTATAATTACTATTCTTAGAATCAGATCTGGCGATGTATGCACACATGAACACCTGCATAAAATTAAAGTTTTAAGTTCTTACCATGATTGTGGAGAACAGGATAGAATAAATCATTTGGTTTTTAAATATCCTATTATGCCAAATTATCTTTACACAAATTTACAAAGAGGTTTCAAACCCCTATGCGTGGGCAATCTTTATTAAGGAATCCATCCTCAAAGCGTTGCAATATATTGTTCAGATTTCAGCCTAAACGCAAAATGAAGACTTATTGTAACATATTCTAAAATCCCATACTTAAATAGTAGGCTAACTGTATTTTTGCTTAGTGTAATACGTCTGGTCTGCATATTGGTTAAAGGCAGGCTGTTTAACCACTCTTCTACACTGCTGCCTCTTAAGTTTAAGTAAAACTTAACCGGTAAAATCTTGCTGAAGTAATAAAGCAGCAGCATGCACCTCATCCAATATTAGAAGCTTCCGAAATTATACACTACATTCAAAAATTGTCACAACAGAGATGTTTATGTAAACATTGTTACAAAAGTGGAACCAAGTACGAGAAAGCAGCAAAATCAGAGCATTTTCCCGTGTGAAGGGAAGGAGAAAAAGAGAAAAAAGGTGACCAACGTTTACAAGATGCTGCATTGGCATTGTACTTTTGTGACAGTTCGATCATATAATTTAAGTGAATTCTCATATATTTACAATATAAAGCTCAAGCAACCAAATTGCAAATTTATTGCAAACTTACGTATACAAAGGAAGGAGGCGTGTTTTTTTTAAGTAATTACCGTTTTGAAATTCGGAAACTGCAGCGCTGCGGCTGCTGTTCCGCACATGTACGTTGATTACCTGCATCTATTGGTATACCACTAGTGATGGGTTGAAGGAATCGGAATCGTTTCAAAGGAACGCTTCCTCCTTAAGTGTGAAGTAACCACTCCACTATTCGGAACTGGCACAACCTTTCTTCCATCTCCGCCGGAGTTCCTTCCATAGCAATTTCACTTCTACTCCGTCGGAGTAATTCCAAGACATTTACTTCCAACTCCGTTGGAGTTTATTCCACTTCCACACCTCTAAGTACATCATTTCATCAATTCCAGTGCCAGTCTAACACCTAATCAGTACTGCGTTATGCGTATTATTTAGAAGTCGGCATAACGTTGGATATAATTTCCTTTACGGCAAATGAGATGTGATGACATTGATGCAGCCGGCGTCACTTGTAATTTGAGAAAAATGTTTAAATAAATTAAGTCAATAATTCTGACTCAAATACTAATGAATGCAAGTTTGTGTCATTTATGGAGAATATAGGTTAAATGTGATGTTGAATAATACCACCAATGCAATGAACACTTCGGTTGAACGTAACACACAGAATTCCAAAAATAAACAGAAGTTTGCTTTTTCTGATGTAATCGTTTAATGCCAATTATGCTTCTATCAGAAGAGCCAAAATTTTAGTTACATTTTATCTAGGTACTCGTACTTCCCACATCAGGTAGCAGTGATATTAATATGGGAGCACTGCAGTAAGTTGAACGTTACATACAAAATTTCAAGAAGACTAGAAGCGTGGTTTTTTCTGATGTAATCGTTTAATGCCAATTATGCATCCATGAGGAAATCAATTTCTAGTTACATACCATCTATTACTTCCCACGTCATGTAGCAGTGATTATTAATAAGGGAATATTTCAGTATGTCTATAAGGTAAACATTGCATTTTAGCTCCCTAAGGCAACATTTTATGCTCACTGTGTGTTTTAGGCTTAAAATTAGTAGATGAGACCTTTACGTGAGCAGCACAAATTTTGCATAATTGCCCATTCAGAAATATTTTCTTTCAGTTTGCTAATTTGCCATTGTGAACAAAATAACTTCTAGTGAAACCAGGGAACCCTTAAAGCTCCATAATGAGCTATACAAAGCTACAATAACATTTAATCAAGTATTACCTTAAGTCACATAACCTCATTCTAAATCAGCTGATGCTGATGTTAGTCCAGTTTCACCAACCTTTTTTCTGTTGAAAATGCTGGCACTTTACACTGCGGATTTTCTTTACCGGCTTCGTTGTTGGTATCCCCCACGAGGTAGATTAGTAGATGTCAAACGCTAAATGGCCGCTAATTCTTAAATTGAAAATGAGTTTTTATTTATGGACGCTCTTTAACTACTAGAGTCCTTAGCGTCCCATTCTATATTGAGCGTGAAATGCAGATGTGAACTATTCTGTAATTTGCACTATGCCGTATCTGCTGACATACTTTTTTCATATACTTTGAGTAATACCTTGAGAATTGCCTACTACACTGCCTAATGGCAGTAAATTTTATCCGATAGGCTTGCGGTTTGGAAGGAAAATAAAATAAAATCGGAGTATGCCATTCCTTTTTATTAAGTTCTCAAAATGTTCCGCTTAACAATAACATAAAACGCAGTTCCGAAAAGTTATGAGTATATTTAAGTTCATTTCCGAAATGAACGTTTTATATTTGCTGAAACCACATTTAATGTAAAACAATTTACCTCTACGCTGTTCATAACTAAGCGTTTAACGCGCAATAAAACAATATTTTACGAAGTATCTATCAGCTTCAGTCTTAAATCTGTAGTGTTGATTTACATTGTCTATGCTGGTTTGTTTTTCAGGAAATAGAATTACATTTATCCATGTGATTGTTGTGACTACGTAGCATATATATTACGTATGATATTACCAATATTACGTTGTACTTTATTATACAATAGGGATAAAAGCATAGGATATTAACATAGAACTGCAAGTCATTAAATCACAAACACTTTTTATACGACCGGAGACATTCTTTAACATAGTGTGGCATGCCGTTGGATATCGCTTGCTTTACGGCAGATGGCGATACCGTTACTGTACCTTCTGTTTATGGAGTAGAGGAAATCATTCCGGCAGCACTCCGGAGTAAACCACTGGAAGTGCTTCCACCAATACTCTGGAGTAAAACAGTGGAAATACTTTCACCAATACTCTGGAGTGGAAAAGTGGAAGCACTTCCAAAGGAACTGGTTCCACCAAAGACCGTGGTGGAGCACCATCAAGTAAGAATCATATGCTTCTCCTGGTTTCTAAAGAGACATTCTCAATAAACCTGCAAGCGTTCCTTGCAGGAATGCCAGATAATTAACTCCATTCAACTGGTTGGGGAGAATGTACGGGCCTATGAGGTGATCCCGAACTATTCAGGCCCAAGCCTTCACAACAAATCACTGTTAAAAATGATGCTCCCTGATGCTATGAGGGTTTTCTTCCGCCCGTGAATTTCTGTAATGAAAATTCAGAATGCCATTTTTTGTAAAGGTAGCTTCGTCTTTGCCATAATTAATTGTGACATATCTGCACTCTGTTCTAGGAACCAATTGACGAAAGCCAGTCTAATCCGCTACTGAGAGACATTATACTAATTGGATATGATACGGTCGCAGTAGCTGTTGTTTCAGTGTCCTGAGAACAAACCAATGGGACTCGTCGACCATGCGAGAATTTCGCCGACTACTGATGCTGGGTTCGTCTTCAAGATTTCCTCTGCGGCGACAATATTTTTGCTCGGCCCCTTCGTGTGCTGGCTGCACACTCCTGTGTCTAGGACCCTCTGCGTGGTCAGCACAAACGTTCTTGGGTTTGGTATCCTTCGGGCAGGAAATCTTTCCTGGTACAATCTGGCGGCACTGCAGCATTCTGAGCAGTTTTTCCATATACTAACAACACATATGGTACTCACGATTTGAAACGGTTGGCGTCTCGTAAGCCTTGTGTTGTACGTATGATTATCCACTAAACACACCTCGGATTCTTTTGTCACTAAACCTGTGAGTTTCAATGTGTAGTACAATGTTACCCTAATAATGACAACCTCTAGTGGAGCTGGCATAAACATGGTGTGCTTTTCAGCTAGTGACCGCAAAATGCTTATTGGAGAATGAAGGCATTACTTACATACTGTTAATGTAGGCCAAATAGCTACCAAGTTGTACTTGTCATTTCACCAAAAGATGACACCTCCCTTTCGTCGGCTTTGCTTGGATTAAGGTTCGTGTGGAAAACAAAACCTCTAGTCCCCACCTCTCAGTTCAGGTAAGCTGTTTTGTTTACGTCCAGGAGCCGATTCTCATACTGACCTATTTTGAATTTGCAATGTTGTCTATGTGCCAACCACATTACGTCTTCAAAACTGTGTTCGGAAAATGATTCATTATTTCAAAACCCTGTATAATATCAAATAGTTACTGCCGAAACTAGATAAGAAATAGGTTACTCTACCCATCTTACAGTTAACAAACATTATCTTCATATATTCTTGTAGAATCAACTATCTCGTTTGGAAGATCAACTAATGTTTTTCCAAAACGGCTAATCACAGAGCAAAACGCTAATATACGTTTTTGTTTGTAATGCCTCTCTGAAGTACATAGTATAAGAAATGTAATAAGCTCCTTTCCACCCTGTATATTAGGTCAATCCTTCGGACTTTGAAAGCAGCAATTATCCGCGATGTCCTCATAAAATGTATGTTTCTTTTTAAGTACTCCTAAAAGTTCCTTTTGGATGGAGATGTGCACTAATTATGTGAAACTGCCTCGTGATACTGTTTCTAGTGAACAATTCGATCACTTCAAGCACGAAAAACCTCTTTCCACGGATGCATTTGTGGATGAGATTGTTAAAACTAAAGAAAATGACTTGTACTATTCCTCCAATACATCCTTATTTTCCTGGTAACATTTAACAAAACACTCCACCTTAGTAACAAACCTACAACCTCATTAGAGTACAAAACACGGAACTCGTTCTTCAAGCAATACATTTTTGGAAATATCTGAAGAAAACAACGTAGTAAACTTTTAAGAGCTAACGAATGAGAAGTTTTAGATAATAGTCAAATTTTGTGGTATCTAAAAGGTATAGAGATTGTGAACTATTACAATCTTCAAGACTTACCCTCATTTCCACTGAAATAGAGCCCAACATTTCTAAGAACAGAATCTTGAATTTTTTGCAAAGTTTTTCATCTGTCAAGATAGCGTCAGTACCCCTGCATATTGTTTCGACGACTGCGCCGTTGGTGGCAGTCCCGGGATCGATGCCCGCTCGGGTTGGAGTCGAACGCGGTGTAGTGGTAGAAATAGAATTAATGTTAAAATTCACTGTACCTTTTTCTCTATCCGACGTGGCTTCGTCTTGTTGTCCTTCTCGCTGTTACCCTGGCTAGTTGGTTCTCAGCGGTGATTTTAGCATGGACTCTGCCTATCATCATATTTGATAAGCTCGTCGATCTCAGTTGTGGTACTGGGAGCTTATAGAAGAATTGACTACACACTGTAATGTTTGGTTTATGGCTATTTATTGTTAATTCCTTGCTCTAACACTACATAAATGTTCCTGTTCACCTATCACCATTTTGCGCGCCAATTGTTGACTGTGAACTGCTTAACAACTTCAACTGTCTTCCACTGTGTGCTGTCTACTACTGTACGTCAATTATGAACTGCTTAACCAAAAAGTCAACGGTAAACTGCCGTTATATTATATTTGCCTCGCTCCATACTTCCGGAGCGGAAACAAACAGAGTCATAAAACTTTACCCTTCTATTCATACACAAAAGATCCCGTTTTCGCTGACCATGTGAACATCACGTTTCTACTCTAACTGCAGAGTTCAAGACGTTCTAAACCTAGTTAACCAGGAACATTATGTACACGACAAATATTACATTATACAGAAATTATTATTTACATTAAACATATATCATTTATATATTAGATTAAACATAGAATAATTTAGCACATAACAAAATTACCTCGGGTACATTCCGTCTCAAGATACCACAATATTCTCATCTTTGAGTCATATTGCTAATTTGTTTTTCCTTCTGAAACAATTCTTCATTTCGTTTATTGCTTATTAAGTCACACGTCATCATGATATCTGAAATGCAATAAGAAATGTCCAGTAATCTCTTTTGAAAAGCTTCTGGGCGTATGTCTGTCAAGGAAAATAAATCATTGAACACTGCAGTTAGAACAGTAAATTCGAAGCTATATTTGGTTAAAAAAAGCCGCACAACTTAGTTGAATAGTCTCTTTATCATACTGCTTCTCGTTCATAAATTCTCAAACACTTGTTTCAGTTTTACCAAATCTTCTAGAATTATGATTATAGTTTTGAGCTAGAGCATTACCGAGTTTCTGCTAAGATTGGAGTATGTGTAGCCGAAAATGAATCTAGTTAATGTGTTCTGTTTAATGAACGAAGGAAAAACGAACGAATTCCACTAACACTTGCAAAAAATTGTAATATTTGGGGATGCAAGTATTTTGCAGCGCTAAAGTTCAGTTGGTGAGCTAAGCAATAAAAAAGAAACACATAAAGGTGCTTTGTTGTTAATTTTCTTCTGCAGACCACTTAAGTGAGCTGCTTCTACACTTTCCGCATCAAAACACTGAGCAGCTAGATTGTGCTGGTATGAAAATTCGGATAAAATCGCATCCAGAAGATTAAATAATGTCTCAGACATTTTCATTTCTTGTTATGATTGAACACTGATGTTTATGACTTCATTTTGAAATGTTTTGAAGCTCCATCAAACACACTCGTAATTTTCAAGTAGTGATTTTGAATTTTCAATGTAATCTTCGATAGTTTCAAAGCAAGCAGTTCCTTGAAATTTTCACGATTTAATGAAGTAACGTGTTTATTGGGCCCCCATTAACAAAGTTCTTGCTTACTTAAAGCTACTGGCACAACCTCTGCAACCGGCTGGAAAAAATGATCTGTTCAAACAATATTTTCATTGAATTCAAAAACAAAACGTCTTGCGTTTTCTGTAGAGCATCAGAAAGTATATCTCCATTCTTAAAAATAAGTATTCAATTACAGTTCAACTTCAGAAATTTTTGGCGGAAGATTTGTGCTTATTTAGAGATCGCGTTATCTTATCAAAATCCGGAAATCCTTTCTTATTCTAGACGATATGATTATTGTGACGCAGCGACTATCGCCCAAGGTTATCGGGAAGTTGGCTCCGGGCGGGCGATGTAAATAAGATAAGTGCCACTCTATATACTGGGCTCACTATCGGCAATTACCTAGAACCTTCTAGAGGGTTCTCCCCCCTCCTCCAGAAAGTGCGTCGAAATAGTTCTAGAACGTTCGAGAACTATGCGGAAAGATTCCACTTACTATATAAGAAAACGCTCTCGTGGGAGTGAATCAGTGCGAGTGCGAGTCGAGTGTGAGTTGAGTTGCATCGTTCAGTCAGTAAAGTTGAAATGAGCGAGCGAGTTAGCGAGTGAGTCTCTGACGCGAGATCAAGAGCGATTCTCTCAACGAGCTGGTGACGGCTGTCGTGACGTGCAGCGAGTGCTACTGCGGAACGACAGTTTGTGGAGGGCTTGTGTTCGACTCCAGTGAAGCGTCCGGGGTGAAGAAGCTACGTGACGAAGGAAGTAAAGAGGCGGAGAATTGAACTAGTTCATCTTAGTGAAGTGATAGTGTGAACGAAGTGAACTCCGAGTGAAACTGAACTAGATAAGAACTAGAACAGTGACAGTGAGAACTGAGAGATGGCAAAAAGGAAATACAGAAATTATATAATACACTTTAATAAAAAAATAGAATTTTACTATCTACACTTTTTATAACTTTTCAACAAAAAGTTGTGTTTTTGTTCTTCTTGATATTCTTTTAACAGTAAATTAATTGCTATTCTACCACAAGGTCTTTAAATCTAACTAACGCTTTATAATACACCTTTGTTACAAAAGTTTTAAATGCTATGTACAGTTGCTTACAGTTCTATCAACGAAAAATTGTGTTTTTAATGTTCTTCATGTACTTTTAACAGTAATTTCATTGCTATGTCTTGCTACTCGGAGATGTAGGCTTCGAATTGGCAAAGCCGCTTTCTTACGAGGTTTCCTAGTGGACATATATTTCCTGGCATTTCAAATTGTGACTTTTTTTTATGGTGAAGTTATTACCAAAGGTGATGTCTCACAGACCTAGATTGCTAGCAATAAAGATTGCAGGAGTTTGTTAATTAGTGTAAGGCTCCCTTCCAATCCAGCTTAATTTAGATTGTGCATAAGTGGTATACTTTGGAGATAATTAATTCACTTTTGAATATATAAAGAGCTATGACGTCACACTACACCCACGCGATACGGCCGCTAGTGCCGAACACGTAAGAACACACCTTCTCGGAAGTCCCCGCGGCTATGGTGTTATTTGGATAGTGTTGGTCTTCCAACATCCTAAAAGCTTTTAGATGGGAGATAAAAACTACACGTAAGGCCTCTTTCGCGACGGCCAGGTCCGTAGTCAATGACGGGGGAGGGAGAGAAGTGGGAACCATGCATACATCGCGCAATTAGACCACTCGTGAAACATTTTGATTGCACTTGATAATTTATGCATGAATCAAATTGGCTAAAAGTTGCACTATAATATCGTGCTTAAGGTCATTTCAAATTATTTTTTTTCTGTTGAATCTGTTTATACCATCGGATTGGTGATGTGTAAGCCGTCAATCAATTTTATCGAAATGTTTAATTAGCCGTAAGTCAATTCGGTAAAAATTACGCCATAGTGGAGGGCCTGATGTCAAATTCAGCTGATATTTTCCAGTGAATTCGATGGTGTCAATAGATTTCCTGTATTGCTAGCCCCCGTCCCAATTCCATAATGCAATGATAGTATTGCATGTCTCTATCGAACTTTGCGGGTTACTAGCATTGAAAGTTGCATACCATTGAATCGATTAATGTAATTAAGCGTTATATAAAGGGTTGTACTCAATACGCTATTATAAAAACGGATACAAAGGGAACAGCAGTAATCAAGGGAGTAAGGACCTGATGCTATATGCTAGCCTTAAAATGCCCTAAAGTTTCCATGCATACAAGACAAACAGCTGAATGTTGAATGGACTTTAAGGGAATGTCCATGTAATTAACAATTCGAATTTTTAATGACAGATAGGTATCTCAGAAATAAAGGGATCTACGTTTCGTGTTTTTCTCTCTCTTTCTTAACGTTTATTGGTTATATAAGATTATACAAAACTCCTCTCGGATGAAGAGGGCTCCACAGGATATCAACAGAAAATTCAAGTTATGTGTTTTATATTCCATGTAAATAGCTTTAATATACGGTATTTTGACATTTTTTAACCCAAATCAATAGAACAGTTTGCAAAAATCAAGCACTCTCGAAAAAATGGCCATATAAAATGTAGTCGAGATTGGTGAATATTCTTGAAAATCATCGTGTCAGATGTTTTGAAGATGCTGAACTTAGATCCAAGTTTGGTATTCATCCAACTTCTCATTTTTTGAGTTATGCTGTTCACAGGCACGCAGACAGGCACTCTCAGACACATGCGTACACAGGCGTTTCTCTAAAAATGCTTTCCCAGATTCGGGGGACCTCAAAACGTATATCTCAGGTGAAATCACGATACTGAAATTTTGAATGGAATGCACTATATTCTCTACATAATATGTACGTGTTAGAGTGAAGAATCGAACAGAATAATTCAAATCAAGAAGTGTTTAATACAGTCGTTTGTTTTTAAGCTCAGAACCTTGCTCGATTCTTCAAAAAATAAATACCTCCCTCTGTTAAACACGCGAGATGACTAAGCGACACGATAGCACCAACAAAGCCCGGAAGAGGGAAACGGCTCTCCTGCAGGAAATGCTTCCATATAAGGAATGGAATGTCTGATAACCTTCTGACGAGAGGATTTCTGTATAAAAAGCATTGGCAGCAAGCTCAGACCCTCATTATATCGTGAGAAGCCGTGCGATTGATCATACTAATCTGAAGAATCAAAGTGAATTACATTTCGAACCTGTAAAATGTATCAGGACAACGCATCGAAAATGTATGGTAAGTTTATAAAATATATTCATTCTCTATTAAGAATACATTTCTTACCGAATGCATGGGAAGCTGGCTTATAATTACTCCAAAATAATATACCTTTCACAAGTAATAGCAAGCTTTAGCACAAGAAATGTGTATATTTAGGGATCTCGCTCTTTCTATCTCTCCCTCCCCCCCCCCTCTCTCTCTCTCTAGCCATACGTTTCTAGTGAAAGTACATTTGTAATAAAACTATAGTATGCACTTTAATTGTCTGCTTGAGTTAAAACATTCAAGAATTTCATTCGTGTACATTCTTAAACATGAAGTATATGTTATGCATTTCTGTGAAACATGCTTTGCGAATTACGCCTAATAATGAAAATTCAAGACATACTTCTAAAGGCGGATAATTGCCGGTTTTTTTACCTTTTCTAATATAAATTTATTAGTAAACCGATAATTGTTAGAATATGAAACGGCATTAAAAAATTCTGATATGATACATTCACACGGCTACCTCTAGCATCCATCGTTTATCAGTGGGTATACAAGCCATCTTACTAAGACTGTTCTCTATCTACTACGTGTTAGTTCAGATAAATCTTTGCAGAATTAGCTACATTTCACATTTCGCTGTAGATACAAAGAGAATAGCAGTGGTTAAATGTTTAGCACTGAATGCTATGTCACAACCTTAAAATTCGAATTGTTAAAGCGGATATCTCAGAAATGATTTATACCACAAAAGCTTATTTAAAATTAGTTTTGCGTTTTAAAAAGACCTATATGTTCTAATTAGTACGGGCTCGTCTATCGCTTATCTTTTACAGGTTATTTCTAGAAAATTCAATATGCACATTTCATTCGTCACGTAAATATCTTAAAAAAGCCTTACATCTAATATGCAGGGTGGAAATGAGACAGTGCTGCGGACTGGGGGAGGCGGGAGAGTAGATGTAGATGAACAAAAACCTCCAACATTTTTGTAATTAAATGCATCGTTTTCGAGTAAAAAATGATTTTATCAAATATATTTATCATCACCTTGCTGGATTACTGTTGATGAAAGGTTATTAATTTATGACTATGTTCATGGAAAATTGAATAAACGTCAACTTTTTTCTTTGGCGCATTTCAACAGAATGAACGGTTTTTGCGTAAATTAAATTTAAAAACTCCGCAATTTGTTGCCTCCTTAGTTCTGTTAGAACTGGCAACATTGCATCAACTGCGTTTACTTTGTTTCTATATCGGCGTAGATCGCGGGGAATGTTTATTTAATCTCATGCAATTGTTTTTATGTCAAAGCCACAAGTTAAGATCAGAGCAGTTAAAGGAGGTATGGGTAAAAAAAAGGACAGAAAATCTTGTTACAGAACAACATCCGTGATTTTCAGCGTGCGAATATCTGGACATGATCTTAATTTACGCAGAAACGCAGTGCGATTCTCGATTTGTTCAACGGCCCTATGCTGAAAGATTTTCCAACAGGATCGTGCTAAGTGCAGACACATTTGTTGCTGTTTGCCAGCGGGTCCGCGATACAGGTAGTGTAATTCCGAGCTGTCGTAATCGACAGCATATGGAACACTTCCTCTAAGCTACTATTTCAAATTTACATCCTGGAGGAAGGTTTAGATATTTTAAATTAATCCCAATGTTTTCGCATACTTGTAAATGCTAATAAATGCTAGTGATTAAGGTTATGGTCATTTTTTGTTTCTAAAGCTACCAAATAAATAACGGTAGTCCGTGACTGTGCACTTCATTAGGCAGAAGAGCTATGTCAAATTTGTTTACCTACGTTTATTGAAATATTTTAATATCTCACACACGCTCACGCACACAAATCTTATCAGTAACGTTAGTGTTGTAAATTTCATAACTCGTGTTTTTTGGGGCTCATAGGCTTATTGTTAAATCATATTGGAGTAACCATTGACGAAATTGATTATAAAAACTTCTGTATCGTGTTATGCAGATTCCTCTTTTTAGACCGGCAATTAGATGTACGTGCTGGCATGAAGCACGTTGGCCCCATTTTAAAGCCGGTATATTAAAAATTAAATAGAAGCGTACACTTCCCGGTTGGACAAAACTATAAACAATTGCACATAGATTTCGTTTAAGGATATTGCAGTGGAGTGTAAATTCACATTACAAATTACGCTTTCAGAAACGCTTAGCAATTATTAGTACCGCATTGTTAAATTCAACACAGAATAATGATGTTAATAATGTAAGAGATGTTTCATATAAGAGTTCCGTAACCAAGGAAATGCTTATTTTCATTTCAAAGCATTGCATTGTCACATAAATATCACTCCAGTATGGTATTGCGTAATAATTAAAATATACCTTTTAAACAACATACATAGGTATTATGTGTACACAAACCTTAAAACTCTTTAATATCAGTAACAATTCCACGTGAGTTTGTTACCTTACCATAGCATAAGTCTCTCAAACAGAATAGGCCAGATATTCAGTCCCTTAAACATATCAAATAAAATATTTGTAATTACGTGGGAATGTAGAATTCGAGGTAATGTTTACATACGGTGCAGTGAACAATAACCTGACTTTTTCCCGGAATTTTTGTTGTGACTCGCGCACCAGTGATAAAACATCTGAATTTGATACATGTCCAACGTTACGTAAATGATTTTATAGAGTGTTGGAGTAGTTCAGGGCGCCGCCAGTAGAAGCAGACTACTCAATCAACAAGTTGCGCCACATTGCCGAATACTCCTACTTTTAAACGCGATTATATAGTTAACGATGCATTTAATTACAAAAAAGGTTTTGGAGGTTTTTGTTTATCTACATCCACCGTTCCACCTCACCCAGTCCGCAGGACTATTTCACTTCCACCTGTATAATGCATTAATCTATCTCCCTAATGCAGCAAATGTTCGAACATAATTTAAAACAATTTATCTAGCACTAATATAAGTAAAACTTAACATGTAATTAATGAAAATATAATATATAAATTTCTTATTCTTACAGCATCGTGGGATAACATTGATGAAGACTATAATCAGGCTGCCTTTCAACCGCTGACAGACATCTGGACTCCCGCTATGCAGTACGCAGTTCGATCCCCGAGCGACTTCAGAGGGCGGGGTATGGATCATGAGGTTTTAAAATTCAAGCCATATCTTTCAGAACGCCCTCAGCATACATAACTGACACGGGTGAATAGAGGTGTGGATTCTGCGTTTTATAGTATCTACACCGAATAAAATGTTATAGAAGTACTATAACACAGACCATTACTATATCTTCAGACCTGGAGTAATTGATTGCTTCGGAGCAGATTCATATAACCTTAATGCAATCGAGATAGATGTCGACAATACATCCCCGAATGGCAAGTATTATTATACATTATTCTCATCGTATTCTATTATACAAAATAATTAATTTCTTCTTCGTCCTCTTCATCTTCTTGTTGTCACTATTATCATCATTAATTTTACTGTTATTATTATTATTGTTATTATTTCAGACGTTTCATTACTTGTCAACGAGGTAGCGGACCTTGATGTAGGAGCTAGCGCGAGGTCGGAAGCTAACGCAGCCACCTATCTCCCTCCCTCAGACTGGAATGTAGGGGATTTACCTCTGAACGGGAAGGATTTGCTTACACTATTTGCACCCTCTTCTATTGTACACAATTCCATATTTCCATTATTATTACTATTTAACATTTCAGGAGGAACATCTTCCACTACTTGCCGGTTTAACCAGTCGCACATTTCGGTGTAGGACTGAGGCCAGAGCACAGCGACATGACCAATTCAGCAACAGCCTCTACATAAGGCAACAGCAGCAGATCGTCAACACCCAAGGAAATGGATATATCTCCGAACATATCTCCGAATCCTCGAAGGATTCCAACATGATCTTGTCATGGACTAAGGAGAGTCTTACCTTTGTCGATTTCACCGTGGCGTCGAAGGTAAGTCCTGGCAACGTATAATACCACGCTGGGTCGAGGTTATACATTTCCAACAAGAGATTTCGAAACTTCTCGAAAATATATGCTAAGAGCAGCGTATCGTTCTGGAGATACAGATCGCTGTATTCTCCGAGATTCTGGATATCAAAGGTATCCCAGACTTTTTCTGCATGCCTGTAATACTTGTCGCTAATGGCCTCTCCCTGCAGTGTGCTGAAAATGAGTGTTTTGGAGGTAGCGGCATCTCATTGAGTGTCTCAATAGACCTTACATAATCGTAGGCGAATGTCTTTGCTTATTGCAAGCTTAAAATGCTCTGCATCAGGATATATCTGTCTTTTAATTTTGAAGTCATCTTCTTCTACTATGTCAGGTAGGCTGGATAGCTTATCATCCAGTAATCTAAAGCTAACCAGAAACCTTAATTGAATGTTCCTGTACATTTTAAAGAATGCCAAATACGTTTCTGACGTTTGTGCTATGCATGAAATGGGCTTATCGTCATATGCCAGGCGGCTTATCAGAAAGTGGCTTCGATAGGCAATTGGAAAAGGTATGTAGGAAGTCAGGGACCTTTCTATTTAGATTGCACTTGTTATGAGCAGCACCCAGATATTCCCTGTCACGTGATCATGGTCTCTCGCCCGTATTTCAACCATAGCGAAACCTCTAAGACAAATGTGACACTCGGGCGAATTATCGAAATGCTGTTGCTCTTCAAGAGTCAGTTCCATAGGTGTAGAGTTCCAATACACATCGATGACATCATCAGCAATTTATTTTAATTGCTAGAAGAAATCATCTATGGCATTATTACTCCTGAACATAAAGAATTTCGATAAGGGCTCATTATGTTTACACGCTACTTTTAAAATTATCAACATTCGTCCAACTCAAATTGCTAGAAGGTTCGTAAGAGTGGACCTTTGCCAGAGCAGATTCAATGTTGGCGTAAACATCAAAAGGTAGAGCAAAACGCGCTTTTTGAAAATGATTTAAATCAATAGTCATCCTGTTGCGGCACCTAAGTACTTGACATTTAACACTGCAACATTTAAGCTTCAAGATCCTTCTCACTAGAGCACCTATTCATGAAGGGCTCATATACCCACATTTTACGACTATGCCGCGTAACCTGTGCGCTTGTCAATCTCTATAAATCTCAAATAAGAAAGAAGTGCAACTTTTCCCTATTCTCAGTGTATAACAGGTTGATGTGATAATCTCATTTCTTCGATGTTTGGTATAGAGAAATTAATGTTTCGACTTTCCTCTATGCCAATCACGGAAATTGATACTCATTTGTTCTGCTTTTCAAAACATTCAATTTGATGCACAGACAAAGGAAATTCAATGCCCGCATAACGGTATGTTCTGGAAAGCATTCCAGAGGGATATGCTGTTGTTCTATATTCAATATTCTTAGCTGGATAGTTTGCAACTAGCAGGCACCATGCGAAGCACAAATTATCTCTATTCCTTATATTGATCACAACACACGTCTTCTGGATTTTCTTGGGTAGTTCTACATATGCTGCTGTATGTAAAACGAAAAGCTCATCACCAGAGGATGCACGGCAAGCAACGATTTCGATGAAGCTCCCCGCTCGAATTTAGACACGTTTTCCAAAATGTACCCTGCTATTGCAGCGATCTGTTCAAGATTGTTTGATGGAAGGATCAGATTGGCTTTGGAATTAAAGAAATATGAGGTTTTCATCTCATCAGGTTTATGGATTACATATGAAAACTCTTGGGAGCAATTCTTTTTTAATCCAGAACAGCTCCTTTTCAAGCTGTCTTTCATTTCTTTGATAACAATATTCTTAAAATCGTTCAAAAACGCTCTGGAGCCAAGTATTTCTAATATATTAGCTATTCTGCTATTAAAAATAGTCCTTAAACGCACATTCGATGACCTTACATTATAGACCTTAACGGCTATTAGCACTAACCTCCATCTTTTTGCTAATGTGAGAGTCATCCTGTGATGTCTCTGATATTGGATGGCTGCTGCTGCTGGATGTGGAGTTGGTTGCTGCAGCGGCCATGTCGCTGGGATCTGACCTCAGACTTCCACGGAAGTGAATGACCGGTGGTCGGCACACGTGACGGGATGCTGCTGGAGGTGGAGGCTGATATTAGAGCGGCCATGTCATAGGATTCCCCCCCCCCGCTCGCGATGGGAGCTTTGACTTTGGAAACTCGAGATTTGCATCATTGCATTAAATGTGCTCAAGCTCTTAGTATGAAAAAGAGAATCATCCTTTATTGAGGAGAAAAAATACTTAAATTTGCTCCTATATTTGTTATAGATTGCTCTCATCAACCAGAGGAAGTTGTAAATGACTGTGTCAACATCAGAATAGAAATTCAAACTAGTGTAAATATCTCTGTACAGACCTTCTTGTATTGTTTAATGATTCATGATAAAGTATTTACATGCAAGCCTCTGCCTCATGTGATGCAGCTTATATTTTAAACTAACCATTGTAAGGATTTATTTTTTCATTAGGATTGTAAGGACTTTTAATGAATAAAGGCATTATGTAGAAGCATACCTTCGTTCTCTATTATTATTTATCGTGCGTTTCCATCACTTTCCTCCTCCAACTCATCGTTTTTGTATATAACGATTCACTTGTAACGGATCGATTATGCAAATTTCTTTATTAATTAAAAGTATTTTCACAATCATTTAAATTACTGCTCACAATTCTTATTTTCACCGAATATAGGGAGACTCGCTCGAGCTAACTCTCTGCAATGCATTGGTTTGTATACAAAATTCGTAGTGTTTTCTCATCGTATGCCCTGGAGTGTTATATAAGAATCCTGTCTTAACGTGTTTCGGTGATGCAGATGTCTCAGCACCCGCTTCTTGTCGAAATGCTTCTTGGAGGTGACAACGCTGGTTATTCGAACCTCCAAGAGCGTTAGCAGGTTTTCCTGAACTGCAATCTGTTCTTATTCTTCCCCGTATTCCGTCTGAAACATTACACAATAAAAGTCTTAGAAAACATGCTTTTGTAAGTAAAGGTAAACTGGAAGAACTGCATTTTTTGTTATGATACAGGTAAAATGAAACATAAAAGATTTGTATAAACATTAGGATATCATGCGTCATTTCAATGCGATAGATATATCTGCATTCAAAACATATGATATTGTGATTTTGTGAATTTTTTATAAAATTCCATAGCATGCACCATTTGTATCTTTATATGTAATATTAAGGATTCTGCTGTTTTACTTGTGAATTTTTTATGGTAAAATAGGAGAACATTCAATACTTAAGTTTTACATTTCTACATACCTTCTCTGTAGGTATAAAAGACAATTTACAAGTCTTAAATTTCCCCATCTTTGCCATACCGTTATATTCAAGTTGTAATTTTCCAGGTATTTCTGCAAGCTCTTGATCGGTTAACGAATTATAGTGCTCAGGCAAGAACACTTGACAATCCTCCAGCGAAGATACGAACCTGGCACCGTATCTTGTTTAAGCTCTCTTTAAGGACTCTATCTCATATTTAAGACCCATTTCGAGATCTTGAACTCACCGAGTCGACAGGAAACTGCGCTCTTCAGCCATCTTGTTGAGTCTATCTGCTAATGAAAGGGTAATTTGTATTATGGAGTCACACCAACAAGAGAAGTATTCTCTCACTCTCATTTCGACAGATGTTGCCATTCAAAGCCTAGCACAACCACCACCGCTAACCATTACACCAAGGTTAACTCCAACTCTATTACCCAATACTTTAGAAATATACACTTAATAGGTAGCGTAGAAGATTTTCTCCCTTGTTTAGCTAAACGCATGCATATACTGCATTATTTCATATTTTCATTCACATTTCAGTTCTTAATTCCCAAATTCCCCTTATTCTCCAAAGAATCAGTATACAATATGGCATTCCTGTACGCTTAATACTCGGTTATTGCAGAAAACCGTTACATTTCACTATAATCACAACCAAAGTAATTTTTCCAGAGTTACACAGATTTTAAGCTTCTAGAATTGCAACTGGTAATGATTTAATAAATGTATTTTAGTAATTCAGTTCCCCAGCATCTTCATTCACCATAAAATCTTTACTCAAATCTGGTATGTTCATAAGCTTGAAGATATATGAAATCACAACTTCGGGATTCGAACTGAGTACTTTAAAGTAATTTTTGTCATTATAACGATATCTCGGGAGCTAGTACTCCGTTTACTTTTTATTTGATGTGTCTATCTAAATGATGTTATAAGCTATTAAATTTGTATGTAAATTTAATTTAATCAGTATTCGAACCCAGAACACCAGAAACAAAATTATTTATAATATTAGTTTGACATGCTTAAAAGAGCGGTATTCAGTTATGGCATTAACCTAAGTGATATATTCTAGAGTATAGAGGAAAATTAAGGAAGTCATTGAAAGATCGGGATTCGAACTAAGGACAACTGATTGGAAATTTCGTACAGTATTAATTGTCCATCATAGGAGCTATCAATCATGCTTTAGTCTGCACCTCTATCTCTACTAGTTTCTGAGATAATTGAGATTTAAAGATTAAGGATCGAACCCATGACGCCTGGTACCCTAATATATATTCGCAAGAAACTACCTATTTACGTAAAAGCAATAAAGTTTATTTGTTGTCTTTATCTTAATTAGTTTTGAAGTTATTTAGAAGATGAATTTGTAATCACTCCTAGGATTCAAACCAATGCATCCCGGCCAGTTTCGAACAATTCATAAATGGCGCGTCGCATTCAAAGGATACAATTAGTTTTTATTCCATCGTTTTATCTCTTTTCATTCAGGGTGTGTGCGTGTACGTGAGTGTCTATGTACATGCGTGTACGTGTGTGTGTGTGCGGGCGTGTGTGTATATGTGCTTGAATGTGTGCATGTGTGCGTGTGTGTGGTTGTGTATGTGTGCGTGCATGAGTGTGTATGTTTGTTGATGTATGTGCGTGTGCTCGTGTATATGTGAACGCTTGGATGTGTGCAAGTCGAGGAGAAAGAGATAGATAGATAGATAGATAGATAGATAGATAGATAGATAGATAGATAGATAGATAGATAGATAGATAGATAGATAGAAAGAAAGAGGGGAAAAGGAAGAAAAAGAGAGAAGAAGAAGGAAAATAAAGAATCGTGTCTAGGCATCGGAATATATAAATAATTATACTTGTTAAATACATTTTAATCTGTCCGTGCATGACTCAATAATTTAGTATTTATTTAGCGTTAGAGTTTCCGGGTAAGATTCGAACTAGGACCTCTGGGCATCTAAGAATACCACCCATTAAAGCATCGTAATGATATGTAAAAATTAAATTATATTTGTTAAATACATTTCAATCTGCCTGCGCATACCCTCATAGTTGAATACTTATTATAAATTAGAGTTTCGCTGAGTAAGATTCGAACTAGGAGCTCTGAACACCCTTTCATTAACCGGGTAATGATATAATGTTATCAAAGCATCAATTTCTCATTAGGAATTAAAAACATTAAACGTTTTGATTGTGGTAAGAATCGAACACCGATCTATGGATATCCAAGTATACACAGAGGTTTAGTTTATGTAATGAAATATATTAAGTGCGCTTTTTTGACATCGCTGCTTGAAAAGAGTCAGCTGCATATACAGAGAGCTTGTGTAACTATGTTCGGGTATATCCGTAGGACTTCGTGAAGTTACTGAGAGAGAACTGGCCTCGGGGCAAAGCCAACGCCATGATGGCGGACTCGAGCGTTGGTAGAATTTTTTATGGTCTAGCATCTAAACTGACCTCTCTGTCTTTCACACGGACAAACAAAGACAGGGCAAGTATAAAGCCTCCACAAGTTTCTTTTGTTATAACATGCGCGTGTCCGAACAATGGAATGGATGACAATAACGTCTGCTCCCGTTTGTTAGAAGGGTCCAGACTACCACTTTGTCATATTCCAAGTGGAATGGGATGCTACACGCGTGGTCTTTCTAAAGAAGCCTTGCTTTGGACAATAGAAAGGGATACAATAGCATCTGTCCCTTTTGTTAACTCGGGTCCGGTCTGTTCTATTGTTCTTTTGCACGTGGTTGTGAAACAATGCGACTGCGAGCTTGCAGGTGGCAATCCTAAAAGTATTCAATAGAGCTGGGACAATAGCGTCTGATCCTTTGTCCAGCATACTCCATTGTTCATTTTGACAGTTGATGGATAGCCTTTTGTTCTTTTGCACGTGGTCATTAAACAATGCGACTGGAGGGTGGTTTTTTCAGTACACACGTGTCCGGATATGGAGTGGATAGAATAGCTTCTCCGCTTTTGTTACAGAAGCGTAATTTATTATTCTATTCTTCGTTTTGACTGTTGATTCACAGCCTTAATTGCTTACCTGTCAAGCTTCCATTATACTTAACAAGATTTATGACCCTCAGCTGCAACAGAAAGTACCATGGAGCTGGGGGAGGGGTTGGGGTGGGGGTGGGAACATCATTTGCATATGAATACACATTCCTGCATATTAAGTGGCCGTGAAGTGTCATTGCTATACTACTACGTTTTATAGACGCTTGCTTTCGGAAAGGTTTAGTCTTTTCGCGAGAACCGGCTTTTGAGTTCTGTGATTTATCGGCATAAACTAAAACGCGCCTTTTATTATAATGTCGCTCATTATTATGTCACGCTGCACGGAAATCGTAGCCGGATGCAACTGCTTTACATAGGTACCTTGGCTTCATAAGATTAGTGCTACCCTCTACCCCTAGAATAACCCCCACGATGCAGGAGTATTGTCATGACAATGTAGCACAACTTGCACCACCAGGAAGTATCAAAATGTCGCTGATGACTTTCAAGAATAGTCCTCAAAGTCACTCTTTACCACTTTACCAGTGACTTGTTAGAAGTTGGAAGTAAACGTAATTTTAGTATAATGATTTATCGTATTTTAATTTATTGATTTAACAATTCTTATTTTATTTTGGATGTTGGATGTAGGCTATTAGTGACCTGGAGTGCCATGTAATAAAATTTGTTGAGATTTACTGATATCGTTTCTTTGCACCTGTTTAATCCTAAGGAAGTGGATATACATTTAAGCACATTAATTTTGTTAAGGCTAATTCAAGCCGCCACTTAATGTATTAAACCAATTTATGCCGTTCCGTGCACATTAACCTACGTGTATGTTAATCAAACACTAAATAGGTATATTTGTATTACGTCCTTAACCCCCTCTACTTAAGTGACCTCAGGTCTGATGTTAGAAGGTAATGTTAGAATCCGTCGCTGCTTAAGACGAACAGGCTTTAAACATATAAAAGGAACAGTAATAATATGAATTAAATTACATTCAGCTGCGTTAATAACGGCCGAGTATCCGAACCAATATCTATGAGTGCACAGGAATTCAAGACAAGCTGACGCAATAATGAAACTCTATAATGAATGTTAATTAGATGACCAATGGACCGAGGACAGTTGGACGAACCATCATGTGACTTTTTCTCTCCCACACGACGACGAATTAAGATGAAGCGAGTAAACTCCGTGACCCCGCTCTATTTCTGTAGCGCCTCTTATGTATCACAATGACTTTCGGTACATAACTCTATAACTAAAATTAAAGGAAGAGGTCAAGCTCCGAACACCATCGAAACAAAAGGACTAGAGTCGTGCAATGTATATACCTAAAATGTTAATCCTTATGTAATTCAATGCTTTATTCTGTGAAAGAATGTATGCTAGCATAGGTTAATGAATTCGTAATTGTTAGAATATTGGTTAACTGAAGCTAGCGCTGGCTTCTGGAATGAGAACCGTGCTTATTAAACACGTTAAGCAACATATATTAACCCTTTTAGGTGCCTCAATGTGCGATCAGCTCTACCGCTGACATTTCATGTAACCGACTCGTAGCAGTGATGATAGCATGACAACAAATCGTACAAGATTAAGCTAGATCGGGTGCACAAATATATTATTTCAAAGGCATGTTAGAATACAGTGTCTGGTAATTTGAGTCTCTATAGCATCATAAATTTCATTTAATGACGAACTTTCAGTTAAATTCAATCCCTAAGTAGCAATTGCATTTGTAATAATAAGAAAACAAAGGGCGTAGAGCTTCATAAAATGTGAGGGTAAAAAAGAGTTCTAATTTTTATGGTTCTCATTTTATTTTTGTCGTACGTGTTTGGAAGAGTTCGTTATTTGTTATCCCTGTGACCGAGCACTGGTCACAGCGTTATTACTGGTTTATTATTATTATTATTATTATTATTATTATTATTATTATTATTATTATTATTATTATTATTTTCCCCTATGTCTGCTGGATGCTCTAAACTGTGGTGACGCATGTGTAAAAACAAAATTGTTTATACATTCACTATATCTTATGAGAGTTTCTTCTAAAACATCGGTTAGAATGTCATAAATGAACGGCACCTTTAGTTAGAATGTGGCTTATTCCTCTAACAAAAGATCGGGTGTACATATAAATCCGAGTAGTCTGAATTTTTTCTAGTCATAAGTAACTGCAAATAAACTGAGAAATATTCTTCAGGTCATAAATGAGATGATGATGATGATGATGATGAGATAACCAGCAATTGCATTTGCATGTCTACATATTTTATTATTATTCCTCAGAAACTCATACGGTGGATCTTTGTTTTAAAATATATGTATACAGACACCTCATAGGAATTAATTTCATGTAATCATTTGAATGCTAGAAATATACAAAGTAACTGATAAGACTTCTCTGCTTTATATCAGTAATCCATTCAACCTGATCTGTACCTCAAAGGCGTGCGCAAGGGGAAACAAAGAGGGGTTTTTGCCCTTTCTCTAGATTATTTCAAAACTAATAATTTTCAGTTTAATAGCCAAAATGGCGTTTATATCTCAAAATACAGCGTTTAAGACGAAAACAACTGATTAGCCTATTTTTTTTTCTTAATTTTATCTTATAATTATGTTGGGTATACCAACTGAACTAATACTTATTAAAAAATCTATATTATAGGCACATGAGTTTCTCTACCCACTGTAATTTACTTTAATAGCTATTTTTTAAGTTATTCATTAAAATATTGTTTTTATATCGACTTCCTATTGAGTAAATAAATATTGTTTGAAATTACCCATATGCATTTTCCTGTGCAACACCAAAACTTAGAGGAGGGTAAGACGGCAGTCAAGTGATTAAAAAATCAGTATACAGCGAAATTTTTAAAAAGAAGTTGGTTACACACTAACTCTGATTTTAAATACTCTGCATGATTTTGTGGGGAACGTAGCGCTTCAAAAACGTATGATAAACAGAGCAACCCATAAGCATACAAAGCATAATTCGGCCTTAGACATTGATTGCTTCCCAGAACATGATTTTGGGGTCTAAAGGTCGGGGTAAAATAAGTTTCAAGGGTAATAAAGCATAGTTTTAAAAAAATAAAGCATAAATCACAATATGTAATATAAACATAATTCTTTTAAAATCAAGTGCATGTTTAAATTCTAACAATAACATTCAATACATAAATTAAAAATGCTTCTAGCAACAATGAAAAGCTAGGAATTTTAACGATGAACATCTCGTACGTAAAGTTTAACGGTTTTAATGTCACTGCACAATTTGAATCAGAGTAGTTAACATCTATTGAATACCAGCATACCAATAATTT
The DNA here is from genome assembly GCA_030765065.1 of Deroplatys truncata. Taxonomy (NCBI): domain Eukaryota; kingdom Metazoa; phylum Arthropoda; class Insecta; order Mantodea; family Mantidae; genus Deroplatys; species Deroplatys truncata. The sequence continues at coordinate 421,226,648 of CM060990.1, read as the reverse complement.
CTGTATACCTATGCAATTCAAAGAGTTCCTGAGTTTTCCACAGATTACTTTTGGCTGAAAAGGGGGAACTTTATGCACCTTATGTTCAGGGTGCATTAATTTTGAAAAGAAGTTCATTTTGGAAAAGCACGTAGAAAGTATTAAACATAGATCTCGAAACAGAGTCATGGACATGATTCAACTTCAGGCGGTCCTAGCAGCATATGTAAGTAGAATATAATAGCGGGAGCGAGCTCACTTTTTGCGTTTATATGGGAAAGGATAGGGAAAACGAGGGTATATGCGGAGGTTCACGGAGGAAAATGCGTTTATATGGGGAAGATAGGGACTACGAGGGTTGATGGTAGGCTAGGCAGGGGTTGAAGGAGTGTGGATGTGCTTTATACGGCAGAGATAGGGAATACGAGGAGAGGTACCAGACTAAACAGGGCTTGAAAGATAGAATATGGGTTTTATATGGAAGAGCTATCAAACTGAGGAGAGGTATTAGGCCAGGAGGGGTTGAAGAGACGAGGAAAACGATGGTAGATGCTAGGTTGAGAGAGCCTTCAAGGAGGAAAATGCGTTTATATGGGGAGTTAGGGAAACGCGATGAGATCCGAGGTACGGCAGGTGTTGCGCCCTTTATATGATAGAGGTAAGGAATACTAGGAGAGGTAGTAGGTTATGAAGTTGGAGAATGCGTCTTATATGATAGAGGTAGGGAATATGAGGAGAAGTGCTAGACTAGACAGGGCTTGAAGGATAGAATGTGGGTTTTATATGGAAGAGCTAGTAAATCGAGGAGCGGTATTAGGCTGGGAGGGGTTGAATAGTAGATTATGCGTTTATATGAAGAGACGAGGAAAACGATGGTAGATGCTAGGTTGAGAGAGCCTTCAAGGAGGAAAATGCGTTTATATGGAGGAGATAGGTAAATGAGGTGAGGTCCGAGGTAGGATAGGGGTTGAAGGAGGGAAATAGCCTTTATATGATAGAGGTAAGGAATGCGAGGAGAGGTAGTAGACTAGGCAGTGGTTGAGGAGTACGGTATGCATTTATGTATGGAAGATATGGAAAACGGAAAGAGATCCTATGCTAGGAGAGAGTTGAAGGATGGGGTAATGTGCTTTATATGTGAGAGGTTAAGAATACGATGAGAGATAATAGCTTAGACAGATGCTGAAGGAGGGAAGGATTCACTTTATACGGGCAGAGATAGGGGAAACGTTGAGAAGTGCTAGACTAGACAGAGTTAAAGGTAGAATGTGTTTTATATGAGAAGATAGCAAACCGAGGAGAGCTATTAGGATAGCAAGGGTTGAATGGTAGAGTATGCGTTTATATGGGAGAGACGAGGAAGCACTTAAGAAAGTAACAAGACGTACCACCACGTAACAAGACGTAACATAAACACATAACCACGTGACAAGACGTAACACCGTGTAAAACCACGTAACAAGACGTAACACCACGTAACATACACATCCACGTAACAAGACGTGACACCATGTAACAGGACGTAACACCACATGACAAAAGCACGTAAGCACGTAACACATCGTAACAAACAGGTAACCACGTGACAAGACGTAACATCGTGTAACACCACGTAACAAGACGTAACACCTCGTAACAAGACGTGACACCACGTAACAAGACGTAACACCGTGTAACACCACGTAACAAGACGTATCACCTCGTAACAAACACGTGACCAACGCAACACAACGTAACACGACGTAATACCACGTGACCTAACTACGTAACAAGACGTAACACCACGTAACCTAACCACGTAACAAGACGTAACACTAATTAAGAAAGTAACAAGACGTAACACATCGTAACATATACACATAACTACACAACAAGACGTAACACTACGTAAGAAAGTAACATAAGCACCTAAAAAGACGTAATATAACCAAAAGACGTAACACCTAATCTCCCTAACCAGAGATAACCTCGAGTTGTTTTAGTGAAATTGAGACGTTTTATTCAGGTTTTATTATTATTTGAGAGTCTTAATTGAAAAGTTTTACATCAACATACCTTTATTTTAGTTCGTTGTAGGTGTCTCTCCCCTTTTTATCTAGACTTGAGACTAGCACTAGGATTGCTCCTAATGGCAGGGTTACCACCTTCCCTTCCATCTTCTTCTTTCTTCATCGGTCGTCAGCTAGCTGCATACACAGCACACGGATAACCTCCATTTTTTAAAAATTGTAGACTCGCGGAGAAAATCTTCATATTCGACTTACATTCTCTTATGCACTGCTTGTAATGCTGTAATGTCCATAGGCGTATGTCGTTATCCCATCCTCTGCAATAACTCTTTTAGCGTCGTATGGTGTCAATGTAATTTTATTCACTTGTACTGTGGCAAGAGCATGCTGTCGCGACAGGATCAGATTCATGGGCGTTCTGATAATTTCTCTGGTTTTAAGGCAGTCAGTATAGCTCTCGAACGTGACGTACTGCTTAATAGCACTACGTGTTATACCTTTAATCTTTTTTATCATTGAACCGTTGATATCTAGGGCATACATTTTAGGTCGTAGCCCTACAAAGCGTTGAATGATTTTACCATTAGCCTCATCTTTAAATTTCCCAAGTACCTTCTTGTTTAGAGGTGAATAGCATATATGGCTTGTAGGATAATCAGCAGTATCTAGGTGCTCAAGAAAACGTAGCTTATCCTGGTACACATCTTCAGTTGTAACACGATGAATGAACGAATCAGTGTCCATATACATAAGCTTCAGGTTTTCAGCTCCATAATACGGTAACAACACATCATAGTGATACCGGTACATTAATGTCTTGGAGATATCCAACACACTCATACCGATGTATATAGGCTTGTTGAACACGATCTGTCGGGAGGCCATATGTACAGCAGCTAGATTAGAAGCATATATCGTCCTGTCGATAAACGTTGGCTTTGCAATTAACTTTTCCAGAGTCTTCTCATTTGTCACCAGCCGTATATCCATACGATTACGCAGGTTCTCCATAGTTTTTCCGAACATAGCATTGTTGAACAATTTGTAGAGATCCTTCTCAAAATCATTTGCGGCCTGTTGTCGTAGTCTGTTGTTAAATTCCACATACGGTTTTAACCATCGAGACTGTTGGAATTGTAGCACACGATGGATTTTTGTTAGCCGTAGTCCATGATCAACAGCTTGCTTCAACGCCATGTAATGTAGTACATACTTATTTCGAGAACCGAGATGAGGTATCAGTTTCTTTGTAGGAGAGTCCTTAGACGTCATGTACTCAGGCAGGAAAGGTAGATCGTTGTGTAGATCCTGAAGTTCTGCAGGATACTCGATGTCGACTTCTAATATGTAGCCGGAAGGATCATCTTCTTGTAGTCTTTCTAAGTCAATTTTTTCAGGCGATACCCACTCAAATCCACCATAAGGGAGAGCGTGACTCATTGCCCACCTATATTGGTTGTTGGCGTCCTCATAGGTAATAAATTGGGTTCGTCTCGACGGATCATACTTCTCCATGTAGGTGTTATTAGCCTCTGCATAGCGGTGGGAAACTTGACATAAACCTCCTCTTATGCCAGATTCCACCATGAGTAATTGATCATAATCCTGTAACAATTCCAGCTGAATTCCAGTGTACAGTAACATGGCATCCCATGTAAGTCCTGGAGAGGTGAAATAATGTGCAGGGTCGACTTTGGTGTTTTGAGTGTTTTCTCCCTAAATGTCTCAAAGACATCAGCTAGGAGAAGCACATCAGAGATTAAGTAGTGGTCGCTGTACTCGCCCAGGTTTCTGACATTAAACAGCTCCCATACATTTTTAGCATGATCGTAGTCAGCATCACTAATTTCCTCTTCATTCAATTTATTGTAGAAGGAGTCCTTAGGAGGCAAGCAGGTTTCGTTCAAAACATCCCATGAAGTGATGTAATCATAGGGAAATACCCCCTTACGAGTCATCAACTTCAACTTGTCTTCTCCGAAGTGTTTCAGTGTTTCAGGATACAATGTCAGATTTTTCACCAGCTTATCCAGGCTTGTACTGAGGAATCGGAAGCTATCCACAAACCGGAGCTTTATATCTCCCACATACTTGGAGAATGATATATAGCTTTCTTCAGAGCTAGGAATTACTTCCACCCTCTCACTAGTGCATCCCAGCTCCTTAACAATGAAGTGTGAGTCATATCCACTGAGGTTGTGCATGAGGACTGGAATGTATTTAGGTGTTTTGCAAGCTAAATTACATTCATTATGTAGACTTCCACGATACTCCCCGCTGATGTGATCATGGTCACGTACTTTGTAGTTCTCTTCAGTAAAGGTTTTTCCACACAAGTAGCACACTGTAGAGGAGTTGAAATCCAGCTGCTGTTGATCTGTAAGTTTCAGAGGCATGACAGATTTGTATATATTATTAATTTCCTTTGCAAGGAACGAGAGGTATTCCATAAACTTCTGAGCAACATCAACACCCCGATATACATAGGGATGCTTAGGAAGACCAGTTTCCAGATGTTCAACGTCGGATGACGGTTTAACGTAAACGCAGAAACTCATGGGTACATGCTGCTGATAAGGAGTTGTATATGAAGTTTCAGGATTGGGGAGACATGTATAGCATGGAGCGAGAATGCTTTCAAAGTCAGAGTAGATGACGTAAGGTAGTTTCAGCATCCTTTCAACATTTTAAAACTGTACAATCGATTTCTCCTTTGTAGGCATAACTACCCTTGCAATACCATGTTGATTACAGACGGATGCATGTTCTTGTAGTTTTTCCAGTCCACTTCGTCCGCATTGATCATCAAAATGTGTAAAACAACGCCTACAGGTATAAACACGTGTATTATGCTTAGTTTTCTGACGTCGAATAAGTTTATCAAAATTCTTTATATATACGTAGTGATGTTTTCCACTACTGTCACTCAATAGTAGGAGGTCACGGTGTTCAGGTAGTTCAGTCTCAGCTACCTTTATCGGGTACACTTCTTGCTTCTCATCCAAGCCGAAGACATTGATAGACATACTGTTAAGCTTCTCAAATTTAGGTATCTGAGAAAGCAGAGTTGGACAAGTAACACAGCTGAAGTCATATTTATTTTTAAGCTGCTTGTATTTGCTCGGCCGTAGCGCATTCTTCTCAACGAATTTGGCCAATACAGAATATATAAAGCATTGCTCATCCTTATAGTTTTGGACGTTAATGCAAGCTTCTTTAGCTCCAACAGATGGAGGTAGGGGTATGTAGCTACTTCCTCGTAGCGGATTGTACTTGTTAATACGAAGGCGCACCTCTTCCACAGCAAGCAGAGCCCAGTTGCTACCCTTTAGTTGTGATTCCTCCATTTCAGTAACCAATTTCTTCATTTTGGTTTCCAGCATAGAGTCCAGATCCGTTTCTAGGAAAACAGCTTGATTTCTGGTTTTAAATGTCTTGTCACAGGTTTCTCCGATACTGTTAACAAATCTACACTCAGCTAACAGATTAATTTTCAAACTCTTGTGAATACCAAGTTCTTTATGCACGGCCTGGATTATCCGCTGTTTTGCTTCATGCAGGTACATATTCAGATCCTTAGTTGATTCACAGCGTATAAAATACGATTTCAAGCGTCCATGGAATGAAGTTTCATATTCTTTCATGTCACATCCTCCATTGTAGATAAAAACTCTTGTTTTGTAGGTTCTAATCTACGTTTCTTCTCAGGCATGGTTATTTCGCACGCATCTTCGTGTCGTCGGCCATTATAGCTGTCTTTGAAGACTGCATTACAGTATTTACACTTGAAGAGCTTCTTACAACGTACCTCATGCCTTCTCTTATCATAACCGCGAACAAACCCTTTGCCGTATTTACCACAAGAATATCCTGTTGCACTAGGAATGATATCCTTATATGAGGACTTATTCATCTTTACTGCGATGTAATAACGTATTAATCCTTCTTCAAGGTAATGTACTCCTCTTCACCTTGATAACACTTTATATTATTTTCTGAGAGAACGAAGTTGTCACCTCGGAGGTACCTAGCAGAATGAAGTCCAATGTCGGGGATCCTGCTATTTATAGAGGAGACACAGACCTTTTTGGACAGGTTATGTATTGAATTTTTATACTAAAATGATGATTAAGCGTCTAAGCAGAGCACGAAAAATCCATGCAAAGATCCGTGATCAGAGTAAACAATTGATTGAAATCTAACCCCTGAACCATACAAATTTACCTGTGGTTTTCCCCTGGTCTGCTGTCGAATGCTGTAGTGGTATTTGCTATCACGATTCCCTTTCAATCCATTTTATTTACATTTTCCACGTAAATTTCTAGGGTTCAGGGGTTAGATTTCTGTCTGTCGTTTACTCTGATCACAGATCTTTTCATGGTTTTCGCTGGTCTGCTGTCGAATGCTGTAAGATGTTTGCTATCACGATTTCCTTTCAGTCTATTTCATTTGTATCTTTGTGATTCTAGCTGATTGCTTGCTTAGAAACACTTGTTCCTTGCTCTGTTGACAGGTCGTTCATCAGCCTTACTAGCTACTCTGCATCTCCTCACACATACGAACGCACACACCTCTAATCATGTGTAAACATACATAAATACCTCTGATCAACGCTCTAAATACCCGAGCATGCTCGAAGACCTACGAATACGTCCGAACATCTGTCTAACACCTTTTTTTTTAAATATATGAGTTTAGACGCTTAATCATCTTTTTAGTATTAAAAATTCAATACATAACCTATCAAAACAGGTCTGTGTCTCCTCTATAAATAGCAGGATCCCCGATATTGGACTTCATTCTGCTAGGTACCTCCGAGGTGACAACTTCGTTCTCTCAGAAAATAATATAAAGTGTTATCAAGGTGAAGAGGAGTACATTACCTTGAAGAAGGAATAATACGTTATTACATCGCAGTAAAGATGAATAAGTCCTCATATAAGGATATCATTCCTAGTGCAACAGGATATTCTTGTGGTAAATGCGGCAAAGGGTTTGTTCGCGGTTATGATAAGAGAAGGCATGAGGTACGTTGTAAGAAGCTCTTCAAGTGTAAATACTGTAATGCAGTCTTCAAAGACAGTTATAAGGGCCGACGACACGAAGATGCGTGCGAAATAACCATGCCTGAGAAGAAACGTACATTAGAACCTACAAAACAAGAGTTTTTATCTACAATGGAGGAGTGTGACATGAAAGAATATAAACTTCATTCCATGGACGCTTGAAATCGTATTTTATACGCTGTGAATCAACTAAGGATCTGAATATGTACCTGCATGAAGCAAAACAGCGGATAATCCAGGCCGTACATAAAGAACTTGGTATTCACAAGAGTTTGAAAATTAATCTGTTAGCTGAGTGTAGATTTGTTAACAGTATCGGAGAAACCTGTGACAAGACATTTAAAACCAGAAATCAAGCTGTTTTCCTAGAAACGGATCTGGACTCTATGCTGGAAACCAAAATGAAGAAATTGGTTACTGAAATGGAGGAATCACAACTAAAGGGTAGCAACTGGGCTCTGCTTGCTGTGGAAGGGGTGCGCCTTCGTATTAACAAGTACAATCCGCTACGAGGAAGTAGCTACATACCCCTACCTCCATCTGTTGGAGCTAAAGAAGCTTGCATTAACGTCCAAAACAATAAGGATGAGCAATGTTTTATATATTCTGTATTGGCCAAATTCGTTGAGAAGAATGCGCTACGGCCGAGCAAATACGAGCAGCTTAAAAATAAATATGACTTCAGCTGTGTTACTTGTCCAACTCTGCTTTCTCAGATACCTAAATATGAGAAGCTTAACAGTATGTCTATCAATGTCTTCGGCTTGGATGAGAAGCAAGAGGTGTACCCGATAAAGGTAGCTGAGACTGAACTACCTGAACACCGTGACCTCCTACTATTGAGTGACAGTAGTGGAAAACATCACTACGTATATATAAAGAATTTTGATAAACTTATTCGACGTCAGAAAACTAAGCATAATACACGTGTTTATACCTGTAAGCGTTGTTTTACACATTTTGATGATCAATGCGGACGAAGTGGACTGGAAAAACTACAAGAACATGCATCCGTCTGTAATCAACATGGTATTGCAAGGGTAGTTATGCCTACAAAGGAGAAATCGATTGTACAGTTTAAAAATGTTGAAAGGATGCTGAAACTACCTTACGTCATCTACGATGACTTTGAAAGCATTCTCGCTCCATGCCATACATGTCTCCCCAATCCTGAAACTTCATATACAGCTCCTTATCAGCAGCATGTACCCATGAGTTTCTGCGTTTACGTTAAACCGTCATCCGAATTTGAACATCTGGAAACTGGTCTTCCTAAGCATCCCTATGTATATCGTGGTGTTGATGCTGCTCAGAAGTTTATGGAATACCTCTCGTTCCTTGCAAAGGAAATTAATAATATATACAAATCTGTCATGCCTCTGAATCTTGCAGATCAACAGCAGCTGGATTTCAACTCCTCTACAGTGTGCTACTTGTGTGGAAAAACCTTTACTGAAGAGAACTACAAAGTACGCGACCATGATCACATCAGCGGGGAATATCGTGGAAGTCTACATAATGAATGTAATTTAGCTTGCAAAACACCTAAATACATTCCAGTCCTCATGCAAAACCTCAGTGGATATGACTCACACTTCATTGTTAAGGAGCTGGGATGCACTAGTGCTAGGGTGGAAGTAATTTCTAGCTCTGAAGAAAGCTATATATCATTCTCCAAGTATGTGGGAGATATAAAGCTCCGGTTTGTGGATAGCTTCCGATTCCTCAGTACAAGCCTGGATAAGCTGGTGAAAAATCTGACATTGAATCCTGAAACACTGAAACACTTCGGAGAAGACAAGTTGAAGTTGATGACTCGTAAGGGGGTATTTCCCTATGATTACATCACTTCATGGGATGTTTTGAACGAAACCTGCTTGCCTCCTAAGGACTCCTACAATAAATTAAATGAAGAGGAAATTAGTGATGCTGACTACGAACATGCTAAAAATGTATGGGAGCTGTTTAATGTCAGAAACCTGGCGAGTACTGGGATGGACTTTATCGTTGGGCGCCGTATTGAGTCGGCTTCTTTGGGTTTTGTCTTCGTTGGGCGCCTTAGTGGGATAGATTTTATTGTGTGTTTTCCTTTTATGTACGGTATCGCTGTTTTGTAGGGGGAACAGGAGAAGGTATCGGTGAAATGTCGGAAGAGCATGGATACAAGTAGGTTCTCGTAATCTCGGGTCGTGTTAACCGATGATATTTATATGGTTTTATTGCGTTTTATTCTGAGCTCTTTAAAAACTATTTTCCCATAACCGATCCGTTCACACAAATATGTTTAATGTCCGACCACACAAATATATCGAACTATGCCATCACCAAATCAAACTATAGCCACATGATACCCTGTGGTGTTTCACACGTCTGCTCACCTCGAATTCCAGAGTACAAGTGTCTGGATTTACCCTTCGGTTCGCATTCCTGAAAGTTTCTTAACCCTAAATTTCTGCCTGCCTTGTTCCCCCCAACTCACACATGTGTCGTTACAATGGGCATGTTCAGCCCGCATTCCGATCCCCTAACGGTACGTTCATTTCCCGTCGTATACCTACCCTCTACAGTCTTATAAAGATATGTTATATGTTTCCACGCTTTTCTAGGTGGTTCACAAATAGACTATGTATAATCGATATTATGGCTTCAACGTATCGTTTCAATATGCCCCCACGAGGAAATCGCTGTCGCTTCGAAGAAAACGACAGGGATTTTCTCGGAAGTCCCCATACCTAAATTTTGTGCATCATTATTCCTATATCCAAATGTAACTTAGAGTATATGTACTTTGTGTGTCGGATCGATTTTGAGAATGTATGATAATAACATTTAACTACGATAAACATATATACACAACATCCTTGAAATTACAATGCACATATGAAAAGAAAATTACTACTAAAATGATGACAGTTTAGATATCCACAGTATTGACTGATTACACAAAATTATAGCGCTGATTACTTAGAATGAAAACAATTATTTACAAGTATTTTTAACAAGGAACAGAAATCTTGAATATGTACATAATTTACACATTTATAGGTAGACGAGATAGACATTGTTTAGGCGCTAATGCCTATGAAATTCTATGTTGGTTGTGCTGTAATGTATGTTTATTCTTCTTATTCTTTTTATTTCACAATCACGGGCTCACAATTGATAGCGGCACACGCAGTACTGTTCGTTTATCACAAACACTACACTCGCCACAAACTTTCACTGGCCGACTGGGCCGTATACGACAAATTTCATTGCCTTTGTCTTCCAACATTTTTCTTTTTAACACTATAACATACATATAAGTACATCACTGATAACTGTGTTTGATTGGATATTTGGTTTACAAAGAGTCATTTATCCCTAATCAACTGTGCGTGCCATCTAATTACACTGACATTTTTTTTAATTAAATGCTTTTTTTTGCAACCATCCTGTCCGTTTTGTTTTATTATTTGTGTTATTGATATTACCTCCATATACCCGCAGTTACTTTATGTATCCGACGACGCTACTCTAAATTCTTTGAAAGGTTTTAATAAAGCAATATTGTATCGCCCCTTTGCTTTCCCCGTTTTTATATCCGTAATTTCAAATGCCTTAGCGTTAAATTTCTGAGTGATCACGCATGGCCCATTCCATAAGTTTTCCATTCTATGGTATCTTTTTCCAATTAGTGATGAACGAGGGTGGTTCTTGTATAATACTTTTTCACCTACTTGTGGGTCCCATATGTTACTGTTTCTTTTAGTACGCCTTTTTCGTGCTTCTACGCGTTCTTTTAGCCTGTTAAATACTTTTTGGAACATTTCTCCGTCCTTTTCGGCTTCTGCTGCGCTAATCGGTTCAGGTAATTTTGGTATTATGTTGCGGGCTATCTCTCCTGTTTGTAAGGTCACTGGTGCATATCCCGTAGATGGACATGGGGTATTATTTATTACTGTCTGCACGTATTCACAATAATTTGGCCAGCGAGAATGCCGCTTATGGCATATCACTCGAAAAAAATATGGAAATATCTCTCATAATTCGCTCGCAAGGGTTACTTTGGGGGTGGTATGATGTGGAGTTATAAACTTTTATCCCTTCTTCCCGAAGACGACCTAGAAACTTCTCTGACTTGTGAATCGAAACGTTATCAGCTATGAGAGCATCCATCTTACCATACTTAGGCACATAATCGTCCATGATTTTTGCTACGCATAACGCGCTAGACAATTTCTTCATTGGATAGATTTTGACGAATTTTGAAAAAATATCTACCATTACAAACATGTGTCTCATACCTCCCCTACCTACCGGTAATGGTCCATGGGAGTCAATGGCAACCAGAGCTCCTGGTCTGTCTCTTAATATCGCTTGCGGTGGTGAATCAAATTTCACGTTTATTGGCTTAGCCTTCTGGCAGATTTCACATGTTGCTGTCAGTTTCCTGGCCTTATGCCTTAACCGCGGTATATAAAAATACTCGCCCACAGCAAGGGATGTCTTTTCGCTTCCTGCATGTATCAGTGCGACATGATACGCATTGATAACCAAATTTTGTAATTTAGTTGGTACATATGTTATCCATTTGGGTCTATCTCTCCCCTGTAATTTATACAACACGCCCTTCCATACCCCTAGGGTTCCTGAAATGTCTTTGTTTATTTCTGGCGCTGATTCTATTATTTGACGTAACCTTGCATCTTCATGTTGTGCTTTTTTGACATTTTTCATTTCAGCTATGAGCTGCTTGTTTAAGCTAAGATCCAGTTTGAGGACCGTTACCTCTCTTTGTGTACCGGTTTGGCACTCAGGTAAATTCTTGCCTGGGCTCAGTCGGGAAAGAATGTCACTAAAAATGCTCTCACTTCCAGGAATGTGCTTAATTTCCACGTCATAGGAGGTTATTTCATAAATGTATCGTGATATTTTAGAACTCGTTAATTTACATGTCTTTATAAAAGACAGGCTAACGTGATCTGTGAATATAGTAATCTTTTTGTTAAAGATATATGTTTTGAATTTCTGCAGTGCATAATAAACTGCAGATATCTCCTGCTCCGTGATGGATGCAACTGCTTCTGCATGTGTCAAAGGTCGGGAGCATGTGGATATGACGTGTAGGCCGCCATTATTGTCTCGTTGCGTCAATACAGCGCCGAAAGAAATAGTTGAGGCGTCGCAGTAAATCTCAAATGGCTGGTTCATGTTTGGCCTTTCTAATAAAATCGCCCGCGCAAACAGTTGTTTTATATCTTCAAAGGCGCGTTGCTCGTGTTCAGTCCACCGCCATCTTGTTCCCTTCTTCAGTAATGCCCGTAACGGTGCAGTCTCCTTCGCAAAATTGTATACAAATCTTACTTGGTAATTTAGCATGCCAAAAATCCTCCTGAGCTGCTTCAGATTTTTCGGGGCTGGTATTTTCTGTATGGCTTCAACCCTCTGTGGATCAACTGATAGGCCGCCATCAGAGATGATATAACCAACGAATCGCACCTGAGTGGCGAAAAATGCAGATTTTTCTAAATTTATCGTCATGCCACATTGTATCAGACGTTGTAAAATAGAATCAATATGTTCCATATGCTCCGAAATATCAGTATCATGTATTAAAAAATCATCTACGTATTGCGTCATAAATTCATTCGTAGTGTCACCGAAAACTGCATGCATTGCTCTCAGAAATGCACTAGAGCTGGTCGCGACGCCATATGGAGTTCTGTGAAATTCATAGACACGCCTACAATAAACGAAAGCGGTATATTTTCTCAGATGTTCCTTAACCCTCCGTCAGGCGCGCGCTTTGGTAGAACGCCGTTAGTCGCGCAGGGCCTAGTAGACCCGCGCTATATTTTTGTTGTTATTGTTTGTATTTTTGTTTTATTTCGTTTATTTCTTTTTTTTCCTGTTTTTACCTTTATTTAGATTAAGCGTACAAGGCTTTCATTAATAGGTATTGTCTTACAACATAAAAATACAAGCTAAAATATGAGTACATATACGTTATAAATTGTATTACAGTAAGTATAAAGAAATACATTGTCATTTACAGGTATACATACAACTTGTAATTTCAAATGTTCAGTTACTCAGAATCATCTACTATCTCACCCGTGTTTTCCCCGACTAAGCAACTTTCGCAAATAATTTTAGCATGTTTACTCAAACACAGGGGGATGTTGCATTTCCCACATGCATATTTAGTTTTGCAGTTCATTATGTCTTTGTTGCAAGGTTCACATCGTTTCCTTTTCAATGTGCATAGTGGTGTATTTGAAAATTCATCTACGCCGGATTCTTCAGGTTTATATTTTGTCAAAAGGCCTTTCAAATCACCGGTTAGATTTGATGCTGTTGCTCTCGTTTGTAGCTGTTGCAACAGTAAAGCTAAAGATAGTGCTTTCAAATACTCTTGCCTTGTGGAATATTTATTTTGGTTTCCAAGGAAGATAACCCTAGAATTGATACCTGCAATGTTCAAGATATGGTAAAAAATTACCATGGGCCACCTTCTCGTTGTTCTGGCTACATTGCATGTAGCACACAATTTATCTACTACATCAACTCCAGATTTAGTGTCGTTGTAATGCAGGATTATTTCAGGCTTTTTCTCAGCACCTTCTGATAACTGTGTGGATGAAACATGTAGACTTGAGAGCAAAACTACTGTTTTACCCTTTTTCGGAACATATGAAACAAGTGTTTCATTTTTTGTGAAGCCAAATATGCTTTCGTACTGTCTGCGATCTTTTGGAGAAGTGAAATTAGTGGGTAAATCTTTTTTGTTCTTTCGCACTGTACCGACGAAAGAAAGTTGTCTTTTGCGCAATTCATTCACCAGCGATACACTGGTAAACCAATTATCTGCAGTAACGTTTCGTCCAGTGCCAGAGATTGGTTCAGTTAGTCTCAGCACTACAGCCTCTGCCGAGTTAGTTTGCAAATATGCTCCATCCGGCTGCTGTCCACAATAAATCTCCATGTTAGTTGTATAAAACAGTTTTGCATCACTCAAACAGAATATCTTTATGCCATACTTGTTTGGCTTGGATGGTATATATTGTCGAAAACCACATCGACCACGAAATGCCGGCAACTGTTCGTCGACAGTTACATTTTGTCCAAGAGAATAATGGTTCTGACAGTTGTTCAGAAACAATGTAAACATTTCTCTAACAGCAGCCAATTTATCCAATCTTCGTCGTTCCAGTCTTGAGCTTTTGTCATCAAAGCGAATACAGCGTATTAGAAAACTGAATCGTTTTTCAGACATAGCCATTCGGAATAGAGGAATTCCAAGGTCATCGGTTCTCCAAAACTCGTGAATATTCTGGCGTCCACCACGAAAAATTCCTGCCAGGTACAATAAGCCTAGGAAAGCTCTTATTTCTATTACATCTGTAGGCCTGCTGTCTCTTTCACGATCAAATTTGTGCTGCACACTACTAATGTAAGTATTTGAGCTTTCAACAATCAAATCAACTATATCTTCGGTAACAAAAAGGTTCCAACAATCAATTTCCGTTTTCGCATTTTTGGCAGCTCCTACCACACCAGGAAGTTTGGTCAATATATTGTGAGCCCTTGTCTGTGTCATTTTCAAAGGTGTTTTTTTCCATTTTGTTCCATCTCTTCCTGTAAGTAACAACAGAATGTATTGTCAGTAATAATAATAATAATAATAATAATAGTAATAATAAGAAGAAGAAGAAGAAGAAGAAGAAGAAAAGAAGAAGAATTACTATGATACGCATATGATGTTACCAATAAAATACATGCTATCACACAAGCTGCTTTCATCGTCTTCCTCTTCATCTTCATGGTCAGTTTCTGAATCTAAAGATCTCGTTTCGAGTTTATCTTCTGAATCAGAGTCATCTGATTCATATAAGTTGTCATCCACGGGCAAGGCATCATCATTGCAAAGTAGACGATGTACTTCTTCCAAATCCTTGGGATTTTGTAGATCGTACCTTTTACTCGTATTCATGACGAAGCAGTAACAGTTCCTTCCATAGCAAAGCAATATTGCACAAAAGCTAATAAGAAACAAATCTGTCAACAATATGTAACGAGAGCAGGCGCGCGGGGCCTGGTTGACCTGTGCGACACGTAACTGCTGATTATTCATTCCTCCAGCTAAACAAATAAACAGATAAGGTTATCGCTGCAGCAAATAATCGCCAAAGGTGTAATGTTAGATGTCCTAGTCAGGCAATTGCATAGGTGCGTTCGTTCGAAAATTATAACATTTATATAATGCCAGGGGTCTCACTGGCCCCTAGCGACTGACGGAGGGTTAAGTTCTATCTGAAGATAAGAGTTTTTTAAATCCAATGTAGAAAACCATTTTTTGTGACCTATATTGCCTAATATTTGGTCTATACTTTCGGTCCTAAAATTGTCAGGCGATATGTATTTATTCAGTCGACGTGCATCGATGGTAATTCTAACAGTCCCATTTCTTTTTCTAACTATGCACAGGGGGTTTAAATATGGGGAATTTGATAACCCAATAATACCATCTTGAAGCATTTTATTTATTGTGAGTTCGACGCTTTCTCTTATATCAAAAGGGATAGCTCGACCTTTGTGTCTAATGGGCTCCATTTGTCGTATCTGGAACTCATATTCATAAATGTTACATAAACCGGTTCTGTCCGCGAAGACTTCGCGATTTCGGTAGAACACCTCCAATAGTTTCTCCTTCTGTTCCGCCGTCAATATTTCTATGTCCCTTATCTTCTCTCGGATCTTTTGGGAGATATTCGCATTAGCGTGTTCTTCTACCTGAAACCGGGCAGTTCTGTCAGTGGCGAACAAACCTGTTTCTTCCCGTACCTCTAAGTCGTAATAACTAACAGTTACTGATTCATTAGGGACAATACTTGCATTACTAATACCTTCAAATGATTCCTCATCCTGATTATACTCCTCGCAATCGGCATCGGATGCTCTGTTTAGATCACTTCTAGCGTTATTGATCTGGTATATTTCTCCTCCCTCAATCTGCAAATATTCGACGAAAAAATAATCTCCCATCAAGTCTTTCTCTCCGGGGGTCTCGGGATCGTTTACCTGCTGTGTCTTTTGTATGAAAGGTGTTACAACCAAGCGGTTATTTATGTAAAAACTCAACTCCTTGCTTTCATAATTTATTTTTGCTCGCATTGCATCTAGAAAATCATTTCCAATTAAAAGTTGAAATATAAGCCGTGGCACTACCAGAAAAACAAACTCTATTTCTACCTCTTCAATCTTAAGTGTTATCATCACCTGGTATTTAATTCTTTGCTTGCTCCTACCTATCGCCGTAACACAACACACGTTTCTTACTGGCAATGTCTGTAATTTCCACCCCGTTGCTATCAGGTTATCGTATAATTCCTGGCTACATACCGAAGAAGATGCGCCGCTGTCGATAATTGCCTCATAGACATGATCTTTCACTTTCATCGCAATTCTAGGTGCCTCCACTATTTCACTAATTTTATCATAGTATTCCTCCCGGTTATCACTTTCTGTCGCACAGCCTCTTTGATAATGCTCTATGCCTACACTATTCATACTTTTGTCGTCCTCGTTTGCTGTAAATGAATTTGACGTATCCTGCACGGCCATATCAGAGGACTTGGGACGGCCCCTAATTAGTTTAAATTTTGGTTATTCAGTACATTTGTGGCTGAGGCACTGTTTTGTGCATCTTGATGCTGTTCAATGGGGCGTGATTCTTGTCTGTTCCAGTTCGGCGATATTCGTCCTCCGTCTCTCACGCCGGGTCCTGGGTTCGTTTTAGGGTGGCTATTTGAATAAGCGTGCCGCCAGCCATTATTGCCATAGTTTCCGCGCGGCCTATTTCCGCCTCGCCTGTGGGGATTGAGGTCTATGTAATTTATATGGTGAGAACGGCCATTTTGTTGGCGGTTTTGTCGTTCAAAATCTGGCTCGTTTCTCGTTCTATGTTGTCGCTGGTTATCTCTTGGAGCCTGATTTTGATATCTGTTCCGGATGTGATAAGGATCTGGCCTACGGTGATTTTCATTGGAACGTGCCCCCGCCCCATTGAAATTTTGAGCAATGTATCTGTCCTCACTGGTTCGTTGGTGGAAAATATTGGTGCCCCTTATTTCGCCTGAATGGCTTTGAAAAACTGTTAACAGTTCTAGTGCCTCTGCTATTGTTGTTGGTTTAGCGACAATTAAATGGTTTCTAATGTGCTCATTGAAATGGTGGGCCATCAAGGAGATGAATTCCTCCTCTCTCATTGGTGGTTCAAGCAGTTGGCTCTGTTGCGCTAGTTTTAGAAAATAGTCCACCATGGTTTCACTTCGATGGTGTTGATATCTCCCATTGTAGATCTGCGTGCGCACCGCATATTATGTGCTGCTGTTCCAATATTTGCTCAGAAAAGCCTGTCGGAATTCAGCGTAAGACGTCTGATCACCCAGCGTTAGTCTATACCAAACTAAAGATTGGCCCAATAAACCTCTCCTAATTATAAGCATTTTGTACTGTTCCGGGATACCCTTTAATGTAAAATACACCTCAACATCCATAATGTAACGGCGGGCATTGTCATGTCTATCATCAAATGTCGGTATCGCAATTTCGTTTAGCAATTGGTATGGCACGGACACATGATTATTCAAACACAATATTGGTGTTGCATTCGTATCGTTATTACAAGTGGTTATGGGAGAAAATGCACCACCATGCATATGCTCCGTTGGTCGTATGTTTGCCGAAACATCAGGTGAGCTGGCGGAACGTATTTTCTGGCTTGGATTATTTATCGGCTCCATTTCGAGCCGTTGTGCATTGTCTTGTAGTCCTGCTAGCTCACGTGAGGCTTCTACTCTGAGGTTTGTTGTCTGCTGAGTATCAGACAGTTGCGCAATTTTGTCTTTCAATTTGGTTATATCATTTACTTGTGACTCTTTTTGATCCTGAATAATCTTTTTTACGGCTGTCATTTCTGCCTCCACATTATTTTCCAATGTGCGCTGCCGCTTCTCCATTATTGTGCAACTGCGCTGAAATTCAGCATTCAACACCTCTTGCATTGCTAAGGTACTACTTCTAATTTCTACTATTTGCCCTTTGAGCTTCTCAACCTCATTCTGTGATTCTTTCACCTCAGCTTTATTTAACAAAAAATCTTCCTGCATAGTATTCTGATAAGATCTAATTTCCTCTAATTGATCCCTAATCTCTCTTTGCTGTACTTCAAACCTGGCTCCTATCATCTGCTCTAATCTATTTCCTAACTAATGGTTTTTTCGTGGTCTGCTGCCGAATGCTGTAGTGGTATTTGCTATCACGATTCCCTTCAATCCATTTTATTTACATTTTCCACGTAAATTTCTAGGGTTCAGGGGTTAGATTTCTGTTTGTCGTTTACTCTGATCACAGATCTTTTCATGGTTTTCGCTGGTCTGCTGTCGAATGCTGTAAGGTGTTTGCTATCACGATTTCCTTTCAGTCTATTTCATTTGTATCTTTGTGATTCTAGCTGATTGCTTGCTTAGAAACACTTGTTCCTTGCTCTGTTGACAGGTCGTTCATCAGCCTTACTACCTACTCTGCATCTCCTCACACATACGAACGCACACACCTCTAATCATGTGTAAACATACATAAATACCTCTGATCAACGCTCTAAATACCCGAACACGCTCGAAGACCTACGAATACGTCCGAACATCTGTCTAACACCTTTTTTTTTTAAATATATGAGTTTAGACGCTTAATCATCATTTTAGTATTAAAAATTCAATACATAACCTATCAAAACAGGTCTGTGTCTCCTCTATAAATAGTAGGATCCCCGACATTGGACTTCATTCTGCTAGGTACCTCCGAGGTGACAACTTCGTTCTCTCAGAAAATAATATAAAGTGTTATCAAGGTGAAGAGGAGTACATTACCTTGAAGAAGGATTAATACGTTATTACATCGCAGTAAAGATGAATAAGTCCTCATATAAGGATATCATTCCTAATGCAACAGGATATTCTTGTGGTAAATGCGGCAAAGGGTTTGTTCGCGGTTATGATAAGAGAAGGCATGAGGTACGTTGTAAGAAGCTCTTCAAGTGTAAATACTGTAAAGCAGTCTTCAAAGACAGTTATAAGGGCCGACGACACGAAGATGCGTGCGAAATAACCATGCCTGAGAAGAAACGTAGATTAGAACCTACAAAACAAGAGTTTTTATCTACAATGGAGGAGTGTGACATGAAAGAATATGAAACTTCATTCCATGGGCGCTTGAAATCGTATTTTGTACGCTGTGAATCAACTAAGGATCTGAATATGTACCTGCATGAAGCAAAACAGCGGATAATCCAGAACTTGCATAAAGAACTTGGTATTCACAAGAGTGTGAAAACTAATCTGTTAGCTGAGTGTAGATTTGTTAACAGTATCGGAGAAACCTGTGACAAGACATTTAAAACCAGAAATCAAGCTGTTTTCCTAGAAACGGATCTGGACTCTATGCTGGAAACCAAAATGAAGAAATTGGTTACTGAAATGGAGGAATCACAACTAAAGGGTAGCAACTGGGCTCTGCTTGCTGTGGAAGGGGTGCGCCTTCGTATTAACAAGTACAATCCGCTACGAGGAAGTAGCTACATACCCCTACCTCCATCTGTTGGAGCTAAAGAAGCTTGCATTAACGTCCAAAACTATAAGGATGAGCAATGTTTTATATATTCTGTATTGGCCAAATTCGTTGAGAAGAATGCGCTACGGCCGAGCAAATACAAGCAGCTTAAAAATAAATATGACTTCAGCTGTGTTACTTGTCCAACTCTGCTTTCTCAGATACCTAAATTTGAGAAGCTTAACAGTATGTCTATCAATGTCTTCGGCTTGGATGAGAAGCAAGAAGTGTACCCGATAAAGGTAGCTGAGACTGAACTACCTGAACACCGTGACCTCCTACTATTGGGTGACAGTAGTGGAAAACATCACTACGTATATATAAAGAATTTTGATAAACTTATTCGACGTCAGAAAACTAAGCATAATACACATGTTTATACCTGTAAGCGTTGTTTTACACATTTTGATGATCAATGCGGACGAAGTGGACTGGAAAAACTACAACAACATGCATCCGTTTGTAATCAGCATCGTATTGCAAGGGTAGTTATGCCTACAAAGGAGAAATCGATTGTACAGTTTAAAAATGTTGAAAGAGTGCTGAAACTACCTTACGTCATCTACTCTGACTTTGAAAGCATTCTCGCTCCATGCCATACATGTCTCCCCAATCCTGAAACTTCATATACAGCTCCTTATCAGCAGCATGTACCCATGAGTTTCTGCGTTTACGTTAAACCGTCATCCGACCTTGAACATCTGGAAACTGGTCTTCCTATGTATATCGTGATGTTGATGCTGCTCAGAAGTTTATGGAATACTTCTCGTTCCTTGCAAAGGAAATTAATAATATATACAAATCTGTCATGCCTCTGAAACTTACAGATCAACAGCAGCTGGATTTCAACTCCTCTACAGTGTGCTACTTGTGTGGAAAAACCTTTACTGAAGAGAACTACAAAGTACGCGACCATGATCACATCAGCGGGGAATATCGTGGAAGTCTACATAATGAATGTAATTTAGCTTGCAAAACACCTAAATACATTCCAGTCCTCATGCACAACCTCAGTGAATATGACTCACACTTCATTGTTAAGGAGCTGGGATGCACTAGTGAGAGGGTGGAAGTAATTCCTAGCTCTGAAGAAAGCTATATGTCATTCTCCAAGTATGTGGGAGATATAAAGCTCCGGTTTGTGGATAGCTTCCGATTCCTCAGTACAAGCCTGGATAAGCTGGTGAAAAATCTGACATTGTATCCTGAAACACTGAAACACTTCGGAGAAGACAAGTTGAAGTTGATGACTCGTAAGGGGGTATTTCCCTATGATTACATCACTTCATGGGATGTTTTGAACGAAACCTGCTTGCCTCCTAAGGACTCCTTCTACAATAAATTAAATGAAGAGGAAATTAGTGATGCTGACTACGATCATGCTAAAAATGTATGGGAGCTGTTTAATGTCAGAAACCTGGGCGAGTACACCGACCACTACTTAATTTCTGATGTGCTTCTCCTAGCTGATGTCTTTGAGACATTTAGGGAGAAAACACTCAAAACACCAATGTCGACCCTGCACATTATTTCACCTCTCCAGGAATTACAGGGGATGCCATGTTACTGTACACTGGAATTCAGCTGGAATTGTTACAGGATTACGATCAATTACTCATGGTGGAATCTGGCATAAGAGGAGGTTTATGTCAAGTTTCCCACCGCTATGCAGAGGCTAATAACACCTACATGGAGAAGTATGATCCGTCGAGACCAACCCAATTTATTACCTGTGAGGACGCCAACAACCAATACAGGTGGGCAATGAGTCACGCTCTCCCTTATGGTGGATTTGAGTGGGTATCGCCTGAAAAAATTGACTTAGAAAGACTACAAGAAGATGATCCTTCCGGCTACATATTAGAAGTCGACATCGAGTATCCTGCAGAACTTCAGGATCTACACAACGATCTACCTTTCCTGCCTGAGTATATGACGTCTAAGGACTCTCCTACAAAGAAACTGATACCTCATCTCGGACCTCGAAATAAGTATGTACTACATTACATGGCGTTGAAGCAAGCTGTTGATCATGGACTACGGCTAACAAAAATCCATCGTGTGCTACAATTCCAACAGTCTCGATGGTTAAAACCGTATGTGGAATTTAACAACAGACTACGACAACAGGCCGCAAATGATTTTGAGAAGGATCTCTACAAATTGTTCAACAATGCTATGTTCGGAAAAACTATGGAGAACCTGCGTAATCGTATGGATATACGGCTGGTGACAAATGAGAAGACTCTGGAAAAGTTAATTGCAAAGCCAACGTTTATCGACAGGACGATATATGCTTCTAATCTAGCTGCTGTACATATGGCCTCCCGACAGATCGTGTTCAACAAGCCTATATACGTCGGTATGAGTGTGTTGGATATCTCCAAGACAATAATGTACCGGTATCACTATGATGTGTTGTTACCGTATTATGGAGCTGAAAACCTGAAGCTTATGTATATGGACACTGATTCGTTCATTCATCGTGTTACAACTGAAGATGTGTACCAGGATAAGCTACGTTTTCTTGAGCACCTAGATACTGCTGATTATCCTACAAGCCATATATGCTATTCACCTCTAAACAAGAAGGTACTTGGGAAATTTAAAGATGAGGCTAATGGTAAAATCATTCAACGCTTTGTAGGGCTACGACCTAAAATGTATGCCCTAGATATCAACGGTTCAATGATAAAAAAGATTAAAGGTATAACACGTAGTGCTATTAAGCAGTACGTCACGTTCGAGAGCTATACTGACTGCCTTAAAACCAGAGAAATTATCAGAACGCCCATAAATCTGATCCTGTCGCGACAGCATGCTCTTGCCACAGTACAAGTGAATAAAATTACATTGACACCATACGACGCTAAAAGAGTTATTGCAGAGGATGGGATAACGACATACGCCTATGGATATTACAGCATTACAAGCAGTGCATAAGAGAATGTAAGTCGAATATGAAGATTTTCTCCGCGAGTATACAATCTTTAAAAAATGGAGGTTATCCGTGTGCTGTATATGCAGCTAGCTGACGACCGATGAAGAAAGAAGAAGATGGAAGGGAAGGTGGTAACCCTGCCATTAGGGGCAATCCTAGTGCTAGTCACAAGTCTAGATAAAAAGGGGAGAGACACCTACAACGAACTAAAATAAAGGTATGTTGATGTAAAACTTTTCAATTAAAACTCTCAAGTAAAAATAAAACCTGAATAAAACGTCTCAATTTCACTAAAGCAACTCGAGGTTATCTCTGGTGAGGGAGATTAGGTGTTACGTCTTTTGGTTATGTTACGTCTTTTTAGGTGCTAATGTTACTTTCTTACGTAGTGTTACATCTTGTTGTGTAGTTATGTGTATATGTTACGATGTGTTACGTCTTGTTACTTTCTTACTTAGTGTTACGTCTTGTTACGTGGTTAGGTTACGTGGTGTTACGTCTTGTTACGTAGTTAGGTCACGTGGTATTACGTCGTGTTACGTTGTGTTGCGTTGGTCACGTGTTTGTTACGAGGTGTTACGTCTTGTTACGTGGTGTTACACGGTGTTACGTCTTGTTACGTGGTGTCACGTCTTGTTACGGGTGTTACGTCTTGTTACGTGGTGTTACACGATGTTACGTCTTGTCACGTGGTTACGTGTTTGTTACGATGTGTTACGTGCTTACGTGCTTTTGTCATGTGGTGTTACGTCTTGTTACATGGTGTCACGTCTTGTTACGTGGATGTGTATGTTACGTGGTGTTACGCCTTGTCACGTGGTTATGTGTTTATGTTACGTCTTGTTACGTGGTGTTACGTCTTGTTACTTTCTTATGTGCTTCCTCGTCTCTCCCATGTAAACGCATACTCTACCATTCAACCCTTGCTATCCTAATAGCTCTCCTCGGTTTGCTATCTCTCTCATATAAAACACATTCTACCTTTAACTCTGTCTAGTCTAGCACTTCTCAACGTTTCCCCTATCTCTGCCCGTATAAAGTGAATCCTTCCCTCCTTCAGCATCTGTCTAAGCTATTATCTCTCAGCGTATTCTTAACCTCTCACATATAAAGCACATTACCCCATTCATCAACTCTCTCCTAGCATAGGATCTCTTTCCGTTTTCCATGTCTTCCATACATAAATGCATACCGTACTCCTCAACCACTGCCTAGTCTACTACCTCTCCTCGCATTCCTTACCTCTATCATATAAAGGCTATTTCCCTCCTTCAACCCCTATCCTACCTCGGACCTCACCTCATTTACCTATCTCCTCCAT
This sequence comes from Deroplatys truncata, assembly GCA_030765065.1. Classification (NCBI taxonomy): domain Eukaryota; kingdom Metazoa; phylum Arthropoda; class Insecta; order Mantodea; family Mantidae; genus Deroplatys; species Deroplatys truncata. Next base: position 421,202,681 of record CM060990.1, on the reverse strand, counting down.
ATAAACGCATTTTCCTCCTTGAAGGCTCTCTCAACCTAGCATCTACCATCGTTTTCCTCGTCTCTTCATATAAACGCATAATCTACTATTCAACCCCTCCCAGCCTAATACCGCTCCTCGATTTACTAGCTCTTCCATATAAAACCCACATTCTATCCTTCAAGCCCTGTCTAGTCTAGCACTTCTCCTCATATTCCCTACCTCTATCATATAAGACGCATTCTCCAACTTCATAACCTACTACCTCTCCTAGTATTCCTTACCTCTATCATATAAAGGGCGCAACACCTGCCGTACCTCGGATCTCATCGCGTTTCCCTAACTCCCCATATAAACGCATTTTCCTCCTTGAAGGCTCTCTCAACCTAGCATCTACCATCGTTTTCCTCGTCTCTTCAACCCCTCCTGGCCTAATACCTCTCCTCAGTTTGATAGCTCTTCCATATAAAACCCATATTCTATCTTTCAAGCCCTGTTTAGTCTGGTACCTCTCCTCGTATTCCCTATCTCTGCCGTATAAAGCACATCCACACTCCTTCAACCCCTGCCTAGCCTACCATCAACCCTCGTAGTCCCTATCTTCGCCATATAAACGCATTTTCCTCCGTGAACCTCCGCATATACCCTCGTTTTCCCTATCCTTTCCCATATAAACGCAAAAAGTGAGCTCGCTCCCCCTATTATATTCTACTTATGTACAGTACCTACTATTCCTCAAGTATGGCAGCATATGGAAGGTTCAAGGTAGAATATGAAAGAAATGGTCAAAGCATTCATATCTACTTGCATTCCATTCCATGTCTTGCGTAATGGAACAGTTTCGTCAGTGGATAGCAACAGCTACAAGTATAAAACCGGCTCCCAGTGAAACCACACTAAGAGGATATCTTGTCAGGTCTGTTGAAGAAGTCCTCCAGGAAACTAAGCTAAAATGTGAGGGAAATTCTGTTTATCTGGTTGCTAATGAAAAGACACATATACTCGAAAAGAATTGTAAGGTGATGAATGTTCTTGTTGCTCTATTGGGTGTTGTGGGCGAAAAACCCCGTCTTGTGAAAACCAAAATTATTGTACAACATTGAAATACTGATGTTATAGTAAATGTAATACTTGACACACTACATTAGATACTGTTGGTTTCACGGGTCTAACTTTATTGTTTTAACGTCGGTTAGTACAACATACATGCTTACTGTTGGCAAGTGATTGGCCGAAGTTGAACCTCAGATTTTGTATTTTACCTGATGGGCTTATGTGTTGCATCTTAGTGCTGGATAGATTAGATTGTCTATTAAAATAACTTATGAATTAATTGCAGCTGTTAAAACTGCTTTAAAGAAAACTCAAGCCAAAAGGAAGAGATTACTGGTCCACTTAAAAGAATCAGAAACATTTGATCTACCTCCAGTCCCTGTAATTACTCGCTGGGGCACGCGGCTGAAGGCAGGAAAATATCACGGCATTTAATTTCAATACAGTTAAACGTTGGATCGATCTGGCAGATGGTGAAGGTAGTTCTGCTATAACAAAATTAAAACGGCAGCTTGAAAATGAAATCCTTCAACTTTAACTCAGAGCTATATCTGAATACTCTGATGGTGTTTGTGAACAAATACAGGTTTCACAATCAGATAATACAGATGCAACACAGATCTGACTTCTTCTATCATCAGTTCTTCATATGCTTCAAAGTTGTGGTGTAACATGTAAACACTTGAGAGATAAAAGATGAACGCCATCCTGCAAGAATCCAGTGAAAAAGGTTTAGACTTTATATCCAACATTAGCCGTTCATGAGCAGATTTTCTCCATATTCACTTCAGCTGAACAGAAACGCTTCTCTAACATTGATGTTCCAGTGGAAGAAATAACAACATATGCAGCAATGATACTTGGAGAAAATTTGTCTTCTATTACGGCTTTATGCTTCTAGCCGAAACATTCCGAAAGATACCTACACTAAGTAAGCTGACAATGAAGGCAATTATGGTTCCTCCAGCATCTGCTTCAGTTGAGGGAAGCTTTTCTAAGCTCCTTTGAGCTTTAAATTCTAAATGGTCATGCCTTACAGAAGAAAATATTGAACTTGCAATTAATCAATCTCAAGAGTGTGATACAGAGACTGAAAGTGACACTGATGACTGGATTTTCATTCTTTAGCACTTTGCTCTTATTGTAGTGTGTTCTTGCATAGCTTAATACGATTTTTGTAAGACCAACTTACTTTACTACCACGGAACAATTCGTTTAAGATACTGAACTTTATTGGTATAAAAGAAATACATTACAAAAAATAAATCACAGTAAAGAATAATGATAAAAATGGAGCATAATTATAGAAGAAATAAAGCATAATGTGGGATGTCCTAATGATCAAGTATTAGACCATTCATACAGCGTATGTCTTGGAAATGTTTCACGATAGAGCTGGTTGGTTTTTTTACCTAAGTTTCATATCTTAAAGAAACATAACATTTTCCTGTAGTAGTTTGTGTTTATCTATTATGTTTTCTCTAATTCAAAACTATACACAGTACAACCAGAATGAACAGCCTTAACAGGCTCTTTCCAGAAAATTCAAAGCAGACATTTTATTCCCAATGTCAGCATCTCAAACATGCTTATTTTGATCAAAATCGTAAAAGAGTACGTTTTGAAAAAATAAATAACTTAAAATTCTTCCTTATAAATGTTGGTTTACGTTGGGGAAATTCTTGTAAAGCATCATACCTCATCTTTGGAAAATGCTGGGCTTAAATATGAAGTTTGGTATTGATCCAACATTTTCTTTTGGAATTATGCTGCTGTTGTTTCCCCTCTCACTCTCTTCTTTGTAAGGCTAGTGCGACGGGGGACTTTCTTGAGAATCGTCGTAAGTACCTTTGAAAAATACTGGGCTTAAATCCCAGATTGGTATTAATCCAAAATTTCGTTTTCTGAGTTAAGCTGCTGCTTACCATCTCCTCTCTCTCTCTCTCTCGCTAGGTTATCTCTAGGATGTTTTCTAGCATATTTTTATTTAAAATCTTGGGCTTTGAAAAACTATTTAGGGGTGTAACGGCTTATTGTTCTGTTTGAGTGTGAGCTATGTGATGTAAACAGTGCCTACTCTGCTATTACTAAGAATGTTTTTATAATTAGGACAGTAATCTCTCACTGTTGGTGTATAGTGGTACATAGAGCATTCCACATTATGCTTTATTTCTTTTATAATTATTATGGTTATTTTTTATGATTATACTTTATTGTGTTTATTTTTATACTGTATTTCTTTCATACAAATAAACTTGGTATCCTAAATGAATGTTGTTGTGACAGTAAAGTAGGTTGGTCTTACAAAATATGCTCTGTATACAACGATACAGCATTATTATTTATAAGATTTATAGGACTCGTATGTATAATTTGTGTATGACGTGATTCAGTTGCATGTCACACTATATTGACTAACAATAAATTTTGTATTCCAAATGCAGCTGAGGAGGTATTTTACTATTACATGATGCAGTTCATCTAATAATGGATGAAGTAGAACTTCACTTAAATAAGAGCTAAACACTTAGTGCATTTATTGACGGTTGTGAGAATGAACGTTTGGTAACTGATTTACTGAGTGAAGTTAGTGAAACCAACATATCATCTACATCTGCGAGTAATGAAATGAACACTTCGGGCATTTTGAAGCCGTAACAGGTCTAATACAGTGATTCTTCGAAACAAAGACTCTTGAATAGCAAAAGCAATGAAATGAAAACAATGTCTTCAAAAATACCATTAGTAGGGTAGAGAGAAAAGAGGTGTCACAGGGGCTATTGAGCAAGATGAATCTATGCCTAATCTAAGGTGAGGAGAGTAGAATACAGATGCCGATTCAGGGGCTCAAAGGTTTACCGCCAACTCCGCCCCCTTCCTTTGTGGCCTCACCCTTAAATGCCGCCAGCTCCGCCCCCTTGCTTTGTGGCCTTACCCTTAAAGCCGCCGAAGATGACCCGTCCTTTGTGGCCTCACCATTTTGTCGCCAGGCTCTGTTCCGGTGGCCACGTCCCTTTCCTTTGTGGCCTTAACCTTAAAGCCGCCAAAGATGCCCCATCCTTTTTGGCCTCAACTAAAGTCGCCTGGCTCTGTGTCGGTGGCCACACCCCTTTCCTTTGTGGCCTTACCCTTAAAGCCGCCGAAGACGACCCCTCATTTTTGGTCTCACCTATGTCGCCAGGCTCTGTGCCGCTGGCCACACCCCCTCTTTGTGGCCTCCCCTCACCTTTGCGGTCTAACCCCGTACGCTGTCTACACCCTCCCCTCTTTGAGTGTGCTGGTCTGAATGGCTCCATGTAGAGTAGTGGAGGAACGCTGGCCACAACCCCTCCTATGTTTGCTGTAGAGGAGTGTGGGTAATATGGTATTGTTCCCGCACGCAGGCCACTCCCATCCCTCTCTTGCGGCCTGACCTATACTGCTAACGTCATGGCATTGCGCCTCTGAAGGGCTGGACGCGAACACTCGATCGAAGTATCCCCGTCGCATGTATCTTGATAAATGTAATTAAACGATGCTCCTCGGTCGATGAATAAGATTAAGTATTTTTGATTGATTAATGTAATTAAGTGTATATTAATTGACTCGCGCGCGCCTGGTCGCCATCGTATATGTGTGCGTGGGTGTTAAGGTGATTATTACATGTGTATAATTATTACGACTAATAACGTTTGTTTAATTCTACTTTTGAGGGAAAATATATTTTGGGTTTATAACAATATTACAAAACTTAGATGAATCCATGGCTGAAAGGACAGAGTTGCCGTAACGAGACGTTAACACGTGATAATTTCGCTGAAAACCCGCGCGCCACCCTTCCTATATGCAGCGTCTCACGCGAGTGACCGGTCCTTCAAGAGCAAGGAGCAAGCTAGCATTCACCCCCTCCAATCCCTCCCTCGTGGTACAGGTCGCCTCCTCCAGCGCGCGTGCCATCTAGGTGAGAGAGCGGAAAGCTGGCTCTTCCGCTGAACGACGAAGAGGGAAGAAGTAGAATATTTTAAAATTTTAACGAATGCACGGCGGCGGCCATGTTTACTCCAAGGAAAGCTAGCATAAATCATTTGAAATGTCCGATAAGGAACTTCACGTTTTAAGATATTTTTCCAAGGTTTGTTTACACATAGGGGTGGCTCTGAAAAATAAATACGGTTACAATTATAGCTGAATATTACATATGTTATTAAAAATAAATAAATACGGTTAACATTATAGTTAAATATTACATACGTTATTAAAAATAAATAATGGTCTCGCTGATCGATGAATACAATTAAATAATTTTGATTACTTAATGTAAATAAGTGTATATGAATTGACCTGCGCATTTGGTTGCCATCGTATGTGTTCGTGTGTTAATGCGATTATTACGCGTGTATAACTATTACGACTAATAACATTTGTTTAATTTTACTTTTGAGGGAAAATATATTTTGGGTTTATACGAACATTACATCGCTTAGGTGAATGCATGACTGAAAAGACAGAGTTAGCGTAAATACCTAACACGAGACGTTAACGCGTCATGCTTTCACTGAAAACCCGAGCGCGAGGTCCATGTCCTGTAGGCGCTGACTCAGTAATGATCTCTTGCATCTGCATGCATGGCTTGACCACGTCATCCCTTATCCAAACACCCCTTTACTCTCCGTGCCTGTCACTGTCTTCCGCGGAATTATTTTCCTGCTCTCTCTAGCGGAGAGCGACGAAAGTTCAGGTTAAATATGTTATTAATAAATAAAAACTGAGCTAAATAAATAATGAAATATGGAGACTATCCTAAACAAGACACATTTCTTGTTACTCTTTACCAAACAACTGAAAAGAAGCACAAATATATCAAGACAGACGATAAAGCACTCCAAGCGCATAGTTATGGACTTTAAAACAGTAATTTTCGATAAAGTACCCCACCCACTCACGCATGCAAGCGCATATGTAGGTTCTTTAAAACAGACATTGTCGATATAGTACCACACTGCCAACGCAAGCATAAGGTAGACATGGTCCTTAAAACAGACATTTTCGATAAAGTATAGCATTGCCAGCACAAGCACGAGCGTAGGCATGGACTTTAAAACAGAAGTTGACGATAAAGTACCGCACTGCCAGCGCATGCAAACGCATAGGTAGGGACTTTAAAACGATCGTTGTCAATAAAGTATAGCGCTGCCAACGCAATCACTCGCATAGACATGGACTTTAAAACACACATTGTCGGTAAAAATGCGCATCCATTACACTCTCGCTCTTTCTCTCTCTCACTCCTTTACAGGCCGGACTTTAAAACAGACATTGTAGGTAACAATAAGCATCCATCACACACACTCTCTCTGTCTCTCTCTCCCCTTTGAAGGCATGGACTTTAAAACAGACATTATCGATAAAGTACCATAGCCCGCTCACACATGCAAGCGCATAAGTAGGGACTTTAAATCAGGCATTGTCGGTAAAGTACCGCACTGTCACCGGAAGCATCCTCGTAGGCGTGGACTTTCAAACAGTAATTGCCGATAAAAAAACTCCTCTGATCGAACCCCCCGACCTCGAATGCAAGTCATAAACGTTACCGACTGAACCATTGCTTATAAAGACCGTTAATGGGGTGGCTTGCACTGTATCTATGTATTACCAAAATATTCGCTACAGTATTATATTTGAAGTTTCCGTCTGACACGTATTACTTAATAATAATTTTGGAGCGAAAATAACGAAAAAGAAGGTATTGTTTCTGTTGATATAATTTTCCTAGTAAGGTTACCCCTCGCTTATTAAACGCTAAAATTCAATGTTTGTTATCACCAGAAAATAAAATTCGCGCTAGTGTTATATTTGAAGTGTCCGTCTGAAACGTATTATCTTAATAATAATTTTAGAGTGAAAATAATGAAAAAGAAGGTATTGTTTCTGTTGATATAACTTTCCTTGTAAGGTTACACTCTCGCTTATAAAAAATCGTTAATGGGCGGGCTATGTATTCGTATACCTTCATGCAGGTTCTAAAGTCGGGCAGGGCGTTCACCTGGAATTGAACCGGTGACGTCTACAATTCAAACCTCACACGTTACCGCTACGTAATTGTTATCAAAACAGCCTTTAAACACCTTTTACCCATGTTAAATAAGACTGTTATTCATAAAATATTTCATTCATCTATAAAGCAGACCGTAAAACTGGCTAGCTTCAAAGATCCATTAGGAAAAACTATCAGATACACTCGAATGCTTAATTTTAACTCTTTCTCGCATTTTAATTCTAAAATGTTATACTCTTCAAAACAACCTCTCCAAATCATATGTATTTGTTTAGCATTCCAATAAAAATTAGTTTAGTTGTCGATATCGTGCAAACAATTAAGTTATAATATTTACACAGTCGTCTGTATGAGAGGGATTTTCCGATAAGTATAGGTTTTCAGGGGAAGAGAAATCATTTTAAAGCATAATAGATTCCTTAATGAAGAGTTCGACATGGTCCTAAATGGGCTACATGACGGTAGCCTGTCGCCGCAGGAATTTCCAGGACCCCCAGCCAGGTATACAGTCTTCAAAGAGTATACAAAATATTTTCGCAAGGGGTGTGCAACTGAGTAACTCATCGAATTTTTTAAATATCCCCGCTGAAGAAAAAGCCTTTAATCAAATGTGAAATTTATAATTCGAAGTCTTCGTAATGGTTCGATCTCTCTGCTGGAATATTCAAAATATCTTTCCAAGGGAGGGGTGTTTAAAAACGTTCTCGTCCTATGTTTACTAAGAGAATAATGCATGTTTTGAAAGTACGTGTATTTATTGGTTTGAGTTCAGAGTTGGATTTCCCTCTGGTATTCAATACCACGTTAGACGTTACATTTCTAAACAATCAAAATTCTATTACTCGAATAATTTTCGTTTTTGTTACGGGAATAATCTTTGTACGTGTAACGAATGTTTACGTACAGGACCTATACATCATACCCCGTAGGAAAATATTACAGCGACACTTATAAAGCTCTTAATGGGAGGGCTTGCTTCGCACAGTAAATCACCTAACCGGGATTGGAAGCCGCGACCTCTCGAATGTGAATAGACACTTTATCTCTTATAGAATTATGATATGTATACATTCGAATGATGGGCACGAAATAATTTTTTTAGATATGGCTGGTGAAACACCAGTCTTTTTAAAATGGAATAAACAAATAAGATTTCTTGACGATAATATAATTTTTGCGCTAGTAATGAAAATAAATTATCTTTGTTTTCTCTCGATGTACTTTCCAGGGTCTTGAGGAAAATCAATTTACACTCTTTAGATGCTATATTTCTGAGGAATCTCGGCCACTAAGTCATCTAGTGCTTGGGTTTACCCTCTTCAACCTTGTACAATATATTTTTCAAGGGTGTGTAAACCGCTATATAAATCGTTCGCGTAATGTAGAGAGGGAGTGCGTGAGAGAGAGAGTTTACGTGAAAGAGGAGTTTTTTTATAGGCAATGACTGTTTGAAAGTCCACGCCTACGAGGATGCTTCCGGTGACAGTGCGGTACTTTACCGACAATACCGGTTTTAAAGTCCCTACTTATGCGCTTGCATGTGTGAGCGGGCTATGGTACTTTATTGATAATGTCTGCTTTAAAGTCCATGCCTGCAAAGGGGAGAGAGAGACAGAGAGAGTGTGTGTGATGGATGCTTATTTTTACCTACAATGTCTGTTTTAAAGTCCGGCCTGCAAAGGAGTGAGAGAGAGAAAGAGCGAGAGTGTAATGGATGCGCATTTTTACCGACAATGTGTGTTTTAAAGTCCATGTCTATGCGAGTGATTGCGTTGGCAGCGCTATACTTTATTGACAACGATCGTTTTAAAGTCCCTACCTATGCGTTTGCATGCGCTGGCAGTGCGGTACTTTATCGTCAACTTCTGTTTTAAAGTCCATGCCTACGCTCGTGCTTGTGCTGGCAATGCTATACTTTATCGAAAATGTCTGTTTTAAGGACCATGTCTACCTTATGCTTGCGTTGGCAGTGTGGTACTATATCGACAATGTCTGTTTTAAAGAACCTACATATGCGCTTGCATGCGTGAGTGGGTGGGGTACTTTATCGAAAATTACTGTTTTAAAGTCCATAACTATGCGCTTGGAGTGCTTTATCGTCTGTCTTGATATATTTGTGCTTCTTTTCAGTTGTTTGGTAAAGAGTAACAAGAAATGTGTCTTGTTTAGGATAGTCTCCATATTTCATTATTTATTTAGCTCAGTTTTTATTTATTAATAACATATTTAACCTGAACTTTCGTCGCTCTCCGCTAGAGAGAGCAGGAAAATAATTGCGCGGAAGACAGTGACAGGCACGGAGAGTAAAGGGGTGTTTAGATAAGGGATGACGTGGTCAAGCCATGCATGCAGATGCAAGAGATCATTACTGAGTCAGCGCATACAGGACATGGACCTCGCGCTCGGGTTTTCAGTGAAAGCATGACGCGTTAACGTCTCGTGTTAGGTATTTACGCTAACTCTGTCTTTTCAGTCATGCATTCACCTAAGCGATGTAATGTTCGTATAAACCCAAAATATATTTTCCCTCAAAGGTAAAATTAAACAAATGTTATTAGTCGTAATAGTTATACACGCGTAATAATCGCATTAACACACGAACACATACGATGGCAACCAAATGCGCAAGTCAATTCATATACACTAATTTACATTAATTAATCAAAATTATTTAATTGTATTCATCGATCAGCGAGACCATTATTTATTTTTAATAACGTATGTAATATTTAACTATAATGTTAACCGTATTTGTTTATTTTTAATAACATATGTAATATTCAGCTATAATGTTAACCGCAATCATTTATTTTTAATAACATGTAATATTCAGCTATAATTGTAACCGTATTTATTTTTCAGAGCCACCCCTATGTGTAAACAAACCTTGGAAAAATATCCTGAAACGTGAAGTTCCTTATCGGTATTTCAAATGATTTATGCTAGCTTTCCTTGGAGTCAAGATGGCCGCCGCCGTGCATTCGTTAAAATTTTAAAATGTTCTACTTCTGCCCTCTTCGTCGTTGAGCGGAAGAGCCAGCTTTCCGCTCTCTCACCTAGATGGCACGCGCGCTGGAGGAGGCGAGCTGTACCACGTGGGAGGGATTGGAGGGGGGTGAATGCTAGCTTGCTCCCTGCTTTTGAGGGACCGGTCACTCTCGTGAGACGCTGCATAGAGGAAGGGTTGCGCGCGGGTTTTCAGCGAAATTATCACGCGTTAACGTCTCGTTACGGCAACTCTGTCCTTTCAGCCATGGATTCATCTAAGTGTTGTAATATTCTTATAAACCCAAAATATACTTTCCCTCAAAAGTAGAATTAAACAAATGTTATTAGCCTAATAATTATACACATGTAATAATCACCTTAACAGCCACGCACACTTATACGATGGCGACCAGGCGCGCGCGGGTCAATTCATATACACTTAATTACATTAATCAATCAAAAATACTTAATCGTATTCATCGATCGAGGAGCATCGTTTAATTACATTAATCAAGATGCATGCGATGGGTATACTTCGATCGAGTGTTCGCGTCCAGCCCTTCAGAGGCGCAATGCCATGACGTTAGCAGTATAGGTCAGGCAGCAAGAGAGAGATGGGAGTGTCCTGCGTGCGGGAACAATACCATATTACCCACACTCCTCTACAGCAAACATAGGAGGGGTTGTGGCCAGCGTTCCTCCACAACTCTACATGGAGCCATTCAGACCAGCACACTCAAAGGGTGGAGGGTGTAGGCAGCGTACGGGGTTAGACCGCAAGGGGGAGGGGAGTCCACAAAGAGGGGGTGTGGCCAGCGGCTTAGAGCTTGATGACACAGTGAGACCAAAAAGGAGGGGGTCGTCTTCGGCGGCTTTAAGGGTAAGGCCACAAAGGAAAGGGGTGTGGCCACCGGCACAGAGGCTGGCGACATTAGGTGAGGCCACAAAGGAGGGGTCATCTTCGGCGGCTTTAAGAGTAAGGCCACAAAGCAAGGGGGCGGAGCTGGCGGCATTTAAGGGTAAGGCCACAAAGGAAGGGGGCGGAGTTGGCGGTATTTCTTTTGAGGTCCTGAATCGGCATCTTTATCCTACTGAGGAGAATGGGATAAGGCGGTGTAGGTACATTCCTGGGGTTAATCCGAAATGACTTTTAGATCAATCCTATAGTACATCTCAGATTATGTTAACTTCTTTTAAAACATAAAAAATTGGTATGAAATTATGCCAATTGAGGCAAAAAAATGTAAGCGACCTTGAAATTACGTTGAATGCATTCCTGTGTTTCTTTAACAAACTAATTTCTTTGCTATCTGTGTGATGGTCGACGAATTCCTTGAGGCTATGAGGCCTGCTGTTCCATTCCATTAGGCTGTTTTAATTGATTGAGCACATAGCATTGTAATATGACATGTTAAAAATAGAGATAAAGCTTCCATGGAATCTGGATTTGGAGTTATAATTTTATAAGGAATACAATGGTGCAATCAAATTTATGCCATCTGGAAGAATAGTTACTCAAGATTCAATCCATCCTTTTTGGACCAATTTTAATACTAATTTCAATAAAGAGGACAGGCGAAGTATCATGTACAGGTATAATCAACTTCGAGTACGATAGGGCTAGTAATTCAATTGATGACGTCGAATAACATAAGCTTTCATATCAAATTATTAAAAACAGAGATATGGTGGTAATAGGTACAGGTATTTGGGTTAGGATTTTTGGGGGAATGCAGTAATGTAATCAGATTTGCACTATCTCAAAGAAGATGTACTGCATGATGAATCCGTAATTTTTAATAAATTGTAACAAAATGTTGACATAGTGTAATCAATCAACGCAAGGTCAGTACATGTCATTGACTTGTACTATCCACCGCAGTAGATTGATTTTAGTAAAATTATAAGTCTTTCAGTATGACGTCACCCAAACAACCCGGAACTTCTCATCCACTCCAGTGAATCCTACAAAATGACACTGAACAAGCTCTAAGCCACAGGTCTTGGTTTCGAGACCCCGATGTCTTTAACGTCATATACTCTTGAACGGATTTGTGCTCTAAGGCATTGTAAATTTGTAAAGTATTTGGAAACAGAGAGCGTTGGTCCGATGTTTCCCTGAAGGTTGAACAGGGCGCTCTTTAAGTACTATGGTCCTTAGCGTCCCATTCTATATTGGGCGTGAAAGACCGGTAATTTTGCTCAGAGGCCTCTTTTTCAGATTTGAAGTTCTTTTACGTGCCGTAAATCTACGACACGGGACCACCGGCTTTACTTCTTCTGGATGACTTATCATAAGCTGTCCGTAAAAGCGAGTTAGGTTCCTTTTATGTCATACATGTATTCTGTGGGACTCAATTAAACCTAAAGGTTCTAATTTTATTATACAAATATTTTACGGTTAAATGGGAAGGTCTGTAGTGAAATGCAGGTAATTTGTTTGGTTTGACAACCTGAATCTTGATCCCGGCCTCAAGAATTTCCGAAAAATAAGTGAACAACCTTTTGCCCTCATTATACTTTTGTGACCAAAAATATAAACGTCTGGAAAACATCTCGGAAGAACAAGAGCTTTACGTATGGCACAAAAATTATAACGTTAATTATGATGGTCTTTTGTAGCTTTTGTAGGATAAAATTATTTTTCGCGGATGGTTTGCGTCAGCTTAGCAGAAAAACGCCTTTTGGGCGTAGGGACATATGTAAAAGTGTGCGATTTTGACCTTAAACGTAATGAAAGCAGTGGACATAAACGTAGCAATTATAAGCAAAAGATTTAAAAATGCTTAAATTTTCATCATAACACGAATTATTATTCACATGCAGGAATATTCATCTCCGATATAAAAAAAACAATTAAAACTTCAAACCTGAGTAAAATATAACAATGACGTAGCATGCGCTAATGGCATATAATAAGGAGATATCGTAAGGGTTCATCATAATGAAAATAGTCCAAACGTATCAAGTGTACACGACAAAGCTACGTTACAAAATCCCACAACTGCCGACTAAACACGCAGCTTCTCTACCATCCATCTGAGCTTGAATTTTGAATGGCGGTTTCTTTATAATCCAAAATCGTATATAGTTCAAATACGGTATATAGTTACGTGCAGAATAGGTCTAGTGAGTTCTTCCAGGTGTAGGATTTCACTTTCCCATAATGAACATCAGATACAGACAATAATTTGTTTTGTATCTGGTAAAATATAGGTATATATTATGGAAGCTTACGTAGCATTCATCTAAGCGCATCGTCTCTATTACTGAAGATCAAAGGTTGAGATAGGATGCCGTAATTTGTTTTACTAATGCCTACATTTATAAACACCATTTCGCAAACAGAGGTTCGAGTCGAGGGACATCACAAACATAAAGTTAAGAGTGTTGCTTACAAAATTGAAATATTTTTATGTTGGTATTATTATTAGGGTCATGAACGTCAAAACAAAATACAGTTAATGGCATGGGACCACACCAACTCCCCTAAGAACCACAAAAATGCCTCCAAACATTTACAACATGTAAGATCATGACAAATGTTCTTTTGTGGGAACAAACATAGAGTATTGTTTGTGGAGTTCATGTAATGAGATACAACAATAACCAAATTTAGGAGAGCAATTCAGAACAAACGACGTGGCATGTATATAGTTGGTAATTATAGCATGAAAGTGTGCGAATGCCTTGTTTGATAGTTCATCACGAATCACTTCAACAGATCCCATTCAAATTTATCTTCAGTTGATAGAGACATGTGAGAGTTTCACAGTATGCAACTTATACACGAGTACGAAAATCGCTGCATACAATTCACTGTTTACTACTTGGATCTTCATTTATAGCACATGAAACTTGACTACAGCATTGTTTATATACGTAATCATTGAGGCCGTCATGTCATTGCATTATCAAGGTCATTCAATCCATTTGGAGCTGCACTCTCTCTACATCTATATCATGCAGTTTATTTATTCATAACAAACGTAATTTAGAATTCTTACTGCAAGCCTTAATTACCAATATTTAACTAGCTCACTTATCAAAACCAATTCAACCGACCACGACAATGATGTTCCACGTTCAGTATTTTTCCATAGGTAAATTAGAGGTCGAACCTAAAAGTGTACCTTTTAAAGCCATTTTTTTCGCATTTGTTAAAAATATATTATAAAAATTCACTTAGAAATCATGTAAACAAATTTTCCCTGTTACTGAGGAGATATCATAAAGCGGAGATATCATACTGTAACTTTGTTTCGCTAACATATGCATTTCCAAACACCATTTCACAAACAGAAGATTGGTTCAAGGCGCACACACGAATGGAGACTTTGAGCCGACCTTAGAAATTAAATAGTTTAAAATTTAACATTATTTCCATCAACATCGCCACCATCATAATCCGAGCAGAAACTAAAAGATAAATGTAGCATTGTGTTTTGAAGTAGTATGTTTAACTTATTATTATAATTATTATAATTTTGCAGTTTATTTTTGTGAAAGATGCTCGATCTTAATCTAATAGTTTTCACACAATCAAGGTTCGCTTCCGTGATAATGTAGGGCTTTGCAACGTATTTTATTGGTATTTACATTATCAGTTTCCTTTTTTGTACATAACTGAATTGCTAAGAACGTTGAACGGGAACGGAGAATTATAGGCCGAATTTTCGTAATTAAATGCAGTTTAACCATGAACTTTATAGTTTTTTAACAATCTACTTTTATATACTCTAACTTTCATTCCATTTATTATCCTGAAGAGCGGCATTCCCATGCAATCCTTAGCTTTATTTGAAGCGAATGAAGCTTTTCTGGATATTACTACCTAATCGCGTTTCAGATACATGCAATTTTAAAACTATAAAGGATCCGTCGTTTAGGTATTCAAACCCGGCAGAGGGTGATGGATTTTTCCGTGTGTACATATCCTTAGTATGGCTTCCTTTGGAAGGGAAGTAAAGCTGGTGGTCCCGTGTCATAGATTTACGGTACGTAAAATAACCTCAAACCTAATAAAGAGGCCCCTGAGCAAACCTTCCGATCTTTCAGGCTGAGGAGCGTCCATAAAAAAAAACTCAATTTAATTTATGTGCACGTTTATGATCGGAGAAGGAAACCTACACCAGGAGTAATTCAATGAAACTGTTTTTGCACGAAACTATGCAATCAGATTCTTAATAAGTACGATTGCATATTATAAGGAATCCAATGTTCAAGATGCGCACTCAGATGCATGGTAGAGGATCTGCACATACATGACCTGAGAAGGATACCCTGCAACTATCTAAGCCTCAAAATGTTTAGTCGATGATGGGTTGTTCATGTTTTCAACCAAGCTTTTTAGTTTATACTTCATACGTTTAAACTATTTTCGTTGTCATTTACGCTTATGCTGTTTTATCATTTTATGCTAATTTTAAGATTATTTCGTTGTTATATTTTATACGTGTTTGAAGTTAAAGTTTATTTTCTATACCGCAGATAAATGCTGCTATATGTGAATAATAATTTGTGTTATGTTGAAAAAGGTAAGTGTTTTTAAATTCTCAGTTCATAATTCCTACTTAGGGTTGCTTATTATTTTAATTAAGTTTATGATCAAAGTCGTGTAGTTTACGATATTATTTTACGCTCTGAAAAGGCATTTATATATTAATCTGTAGCGAAATTCTCGCTAAAATAACTTCTTTGACAAAAGTTTATTAGAGGTCATAATAATTAATGCTATTATTTTGTGCTACATGTCATTAAAACCGCTGTTTATCTAACATCTTTCTAACATATATTTTATTGACAGGAATACACATGGGCAAAAAGGTGGTCATTCATATACTTACATTTTGAGTATTTTTGAGACCAGGATGAATATTCAGGTTGCCAAGCTTAAAATTTAGCTGCGTTTCTCTATAAATCTTCCCATTTAACCATAATCATATTCGTGTTATGATCCCTAAACATTTAGGTTAAACTGATTTTTATAGAATATATGTATGACGTGACAAGAAAATAACATACTTTTCCGTAAATTTTATGATAATGCACTCAGAAGAAGCTCTGTTGAACCTACAGGGAAATATCCAGCTCAGGTTCTCTTCCTCCGAGTACTTTACAAATATACGATGTGTCGATTAATGGCAAATCTATGCAAAATTCGTTCAAAAGCTGTATGATGCTAAAGATATTGGGGTTTCTAAACCAATAACCGTGAGCTAGAACGTGTCAAGTATTGTCTTGCAGGTTTCATTGACGGAGATGACCAAATTCGGCTTGTTTAGAGGACTCATATTGCAACACTTCTTTTTTATCAAAAATCTATAGAGTGGGGTAGTTATGATAGTACATGTCAATGCCCTTCTTGCATCGATTGATTAATTACACTATGTCAACGTTTTATTACAGATTATCTAAAATGGCGAATTTAATATGGCGTACATCTCTTCGAGATAGTCCAAAACTAATTACTACACCACATTCCTCTGAAAATTCTAACCCAAATACCTGTACCTATACCCATTATAATTTTGTTTTTGATAATTTTATATGCAAGTTAGTTTTTTTCGAGATCATCAATTGAATTAAAACCCTATAGGGCACGATGCTAATTATATCGAAGTTTGTATTACTATGGTACCAAAAATGTTGGATTCAATATTCAGTACACATTCCTCCAGAGAATGTAAATCTGACTACGTCGTTGCATTTCACATAACATTCCAACCCGAATGCATGCATTAGGAACCACTTCATATGTATTTTTAATGTTCATAAATTATATTTAATTTAAAAGCAAAATTGAGAGATAACCGAGGACCTCACTGCCTCGAATAATTCTCTAACCCTCACAAGGATAACCAAGACATTAGTTTGACAAAGAAGCAGGGAATGCCTTTAACGTACGGTCAAGGACATCCTGCATTTGTTTTTCGCTTCAATAGGTATATCACACTAATTGTCTTCTCCATGTTTAGAAGCTGTCTCCATCTTTAGAAGATGTTAACCTGATCTTGGATTCGGGGTACAGTGGGTCTCATAGCCATCTAAGATTACTCAAACCGCCTACCTCCACCATTTGCTACGACATAAACTGCGTATGACATCCTTCTTGCGCATTAGCCCCTCTGCCAGGTCTGTGCTTTCTACTCTACTACCGTCAACCGTAGATGGCTCTTAAGGACACTATCACTACCAGTCATACTTGTACGTATAGTAGATTATCGCCATAATAAATAATATGATCCTTTATGTTTATAAAATCGAAAATAATGGAATCAGAGCAACACGTTTTAATACACATTCCAGAGCAAACTCTTTTCGACGTTAATTGTATAAGCGGGTGGCCTTAAACTCTCCTTTGTTTGGTCTGATTCAGTTTTTCTCTGTGTGTCGTAATCCTGTTGTATTTAATGTTCAGCTGTTTTTAAAAACTGGGATACAACTGCCGAATCGAGACGTGGTATAAGCCGACTTTAACCATGACATGTGAACTAGGTTAGGTCACGTTCGAGCAAGACTTCGAGATACTTTTCCGAGGCAACCACAGGGATTCTCTTCCGCCGCATCTTCAGAGGATGCCGGGGCAGCCAGCAACGGAACATCGCCAAGAGAAGCGGAGATCTATTCTACGGGATGATGGACATTCTCCAACTTACACCATCTGCCAATGACACGGAGTTGTCTCTGTAGCGGAAGGGAGTAGCAGCGATCACTCCTGTTTGGTATCATTATGAGAGCGTTGCCCGCATATTGCCTCGTGACAGACCTGCGTTCGTTTGTAAAGTCATTCATATGTGTCACGTCAGTCATACAAGTGTGTGTATATATATTTATTTATTGCATTAACTTTTCATTTTACATTTTGAAAAAATCTAAACAAGACATTACAAACTTTCGGAGATAGTTTGCTTGACAAAAACTGCATACTTATGGGGAATTCAAAATGGCTTGTAATTAACTCGATATAAAGCTCATTTTGCACATTAAGACAGTCCAAAACCAAATTATTTACTGAACCCTGCCCTCCAAAATCACAGTAGGAATCATTTTTAACTTTAATTTCGTGTATTGGTTCAGGCGTGGATATGTGCTTCAATATAATTTTAAGAATAGTAATTGTCATCTTTCTAGGAAGACTAACATGATAGAACCAGGGAATATCAATTATAATTTTCTGAATATTATAGTACTTAAGAGGGTGTTAAGCATATAGTTGATTCCACTTTCTTCTGCCATTTACCAACTATTAATTTTATTGTCTTAAAATATAAGTATATAATAAGCTGTGGTCATAGAATTCTTTTTTCTCTGTCTAATTTTGCTAATTTGTCTACCGTTTCATTGCCTTTAATTTTCTTATGTCTAGGAACCCAAAATAATTTGACAAATATGTTTTGTTTCCTTTTAGATATAAAGTACCTTAAATCCAGTAAGTGCAGTTAAAATTAGTGTAGTAAAAACAAAATTACTGTTAAATTAAAGTTATTAAACTTAATTTAAAATTAGCTTTAAAATTAATAAACTCTTTAGAACAACTGGGTTGCATGAAAAATAGAGTGTTTAATAACAAATGTTTCAGCAATAAATACAGATGCAGAAGACGGTATTTTGAAGATCTTTGTATGAAATTTTCAATATAAGTGGAAGGCAGCTGAATTACCTTCGAGGCATTTTGAACCATTGATATACAGAGTGAATCACCTAAAACTTGCACCGCAAAAAATTCGGAAATGGAAAGTGCTATTGATGTGCAGTTTTCACAGCATTGATTGATAGTCAGGGGCTCGTACATTTAGCCTATAAACAGATTTTAATAATACTAAGAAAGTGTATTTTTGGAGCAAAAATACAATTTTTTTAACCCTCCGTCTGTCGCTAGGGGCCTGAGAGACCCCTGGCATTATATAAATGTTATAATTTTCGAACGAACGCACCTATGCAATTGCCTGACTAGGACATCTAACATTACACCTTGCGCGATTATTTGCTGCAGCGATAACCTTATCTGTGCATTTGTTTGGCTGGAGGAATGAATAATCAGCAGTTACGTGTCGCACAGGTCAACCAGGCCCCGCGCGCCTGCTCTCGTTACATATTGTTGACAGATTTGTTCCTCATTAGTTTTTGTGCAATATTGCTTTACTATTGCAAGGAGCTGTTACTGCTTCGTCATGAATACGAGTAAAAGGCCTTCTACAAAATCCGAGTGATTTGGAAGAAGTACATCGCCTACTTTGCGATGATGATGCCTTGCCCGTGGATGACAACTTATATGAATAAGATGACTCTGATTCAGAAGATAAACTTGATACGAGATCTTTAGATTCAGAAACTGACCATGAAGATAAAGAGGAAGACGATGAAAGCAGCTTGTGTGATAACATGTATTTTATAGGTAACATTGTATGCGTATTATAGTAATTCTTATTTTTCTTCTTATTATTATTGACAATACATTCTGTTGTTATTCACAGGAAGAGATGGAACAAAATGAAAAAACACCTTCGAAAATAACACAGACAAGGGCTCACAATATATTGACAAAACTTCCTGGTGTGGTAGGAACTGCCAAAAATGCGAAAATGGAAATTGATTGTTGGAACCTTTTTGTTACCGAAGATATAGTTGATTTGATTGTTGAAAGCTCAAATACTTAAATTAGCAGTGTGCAGCACAAATTTGATTGTGAAAGAGACAGCATACCTACAGATGTAATAGAAATAAAAGCTTTCCTAGGCTAATTGTATCTGGCAGGAATTTTTCGTGGTGGACGCCAGAATATTCACGAGTTTTGGAGAACCGATCTTGGAATTCCTCTATTCCGAATGGCTATGTCAGAAAAACGATTCAGTTTTCTAATACGCTGTATTCGCTTTGATGACAAAAGCTCAAGGCTGGAGCGACGAATATTGGATAAATTGGCTGGTGTTAGAGAAATGTTTACATTGTTTCTGAACAACTGTCAGAACCATTATTCTCTTGGACAAAATGTCACTGTCGACGAACAGTTGCCGGCATTTCGTGGTCGATGTGGTTTTAGACAATATATACCATCCAAGCCAAACAAGTATGGTATAAAGATATTCTGTTTGAGTGATGCAAAACTGTTTTATACAACTAACATGGAGATTTATTGTGGACAGCAGCCGGACGGACCCAATTTGCAAACTAACTCGGCAGAGGCTGTAGTGCTGAGACTAACTGAACCAATCTCTGGCACTGGACGAAACGTTACTGCAGATAATTGGTTTACCAGTGTATCGCTGGTGAATGAATTGCGCAAAAGACAACTTTCTTTCGTCGGTACAGTGCGAAAGAACAAAAAAGAGTTACCCACTAATTTCACTTCTCCAAAAGATCGCAGACAGTACGAAAGCATATTTGGCTTCACAAAAAATGAAACACTTGTTTCATATGTTCCGAAAAAGGGTAAAACAGTAGTTTTGCTCTCAAGTCTACATGTTTCATCTACACAGTTATCAGAAGGTGCTGAAAAAAAGCCTGAAATAATCCTGCATTACAACGGCACTGAATGTGGAGTTGATGCAGTAGATAAATTGTATGCTACATACAATGTAGCCAGAACAACGAGAAGGTGGCCCGTGGTAATTTTTGACCATATCTTGAACATTGCAGGTATTAATTCTAGGGTTATCTTCCTTGGAAATCAAAATAAATATTCCACAAGGCAGGAGTATTTGAAATCACTATCTTTAGCTTTACTGTTGCAACAGCTACAAAGGAGAGCAACAGCATCAAATCTATCCGATGATTTGAAAGGCCTTCTGACAAAATATAAACCTGAAGAATCCGGCGTAGATGAATTGTCAAATACACCACTATGCACATTGAAAAGGAAACGACGTGAACCCAGCAACAAAGACAAAATGAACTGCAAAACTAAATATGCATGTGGGAAATGCAACACCCCCCCTGTATTTGAGCAAACATGCTAAAATTATTTGCGATAGTTGCTTAGTCGGGGAAAACACGGGTGAAATAGTAGATGATTCTGAGTAACTGAACATTTGAAATTACAAGTTGTATGTATACCTGGAAATGGCAATGTATTTCTTTATACTTACTGTAATACAATTTATAACGTATATGTACTCATATTTTAGCTTGTATTTTTATGTTGTAAGATAATACCTATTAATGAAAGCCTTGTAGGCTAGTCTAAATAAAGGTAAAAACAGGAAAAAAAGAAAATAAACGAAAGAAAACAAAAATACAAACAATAACAACAAAAATATAGCGCGGGTCTACTAGGCCCCGCGCGACTAACGGCGTTCTAACAAACGCGCGCCTGACGGAGGGTTAAATGGAACAATGCCTAGTTGCATCAACAGAATAAAGGTAGGGAAAATTAGAATGTTAGTGGTCTTTGTTGCAGTATTCTGGTGCAAGTGGTTTACGAGAAATCGTATTTTGAAAAGTTTCCTCCCCGAAACGTTTGTCCCAATCAACCTGCTTAGTTGCTAGGTACGATGTTTTTATGTTTTATTTCAATTGTGTTTTCTGCTCATTGAATTGCATTGCGAATGTCTGGTCAGTTAGTTTGTGACAGTTCAAGCCGTTCAAGCAGTAAGTCGTGAGTGGAAGATGGGGTTTACTAATGCAGAAAAAGCCGACATGCTCATGTTATAAGAAGAGTGTAGGAAGAATGCAGTTCGTTCCTGTACGGTGTATGCGGAAACGTATCCCAATAGACGTCAACCATCTGGCAAATATTTCTCAACCTCTTTAACCACTTACGTGAAAGTGGTACTGTAACACCTAGAAAACGTAACAGGCACAAACAAGTGACTGGAGAAGAGGTAGAAATTAATGTTTTGGCTACCGTTGCAGTAGATCCGCAAATTAGTTCCCGCACAATTGCACGTGGAAGTGGCATAAGTCAGGCAAGTGTACTGCACATTCTTCATCGACATAGGTTCCATCCCTATCACAACTCTCTCCATCAAGAGCTGCATGGAAACGATTTTGAGAATCATGTTAACTTTTATACATGGGAATTAAGACATGATACTCCAGATTCATCATGCATCTTGTTTAGTAATGAGGCAACATTTACTAATCATGGCCAGGTAAACCGCAGAAACTTGCACTATTGTTTTGTTGACAATCCCCGTTAGCATCGTCAAGTGGAACGTCAGCGTCCATGGAGTTTAAACGTGTGGTGTGGGGTAGTGAACCATCAGCTCATAGGCCCTTTGTAAATAGAAGGAACAATGAACTCGCACAAGTATCGCAGCCTCCTGACAGACCATCTGCCACAGACGCTAGAAGACGTTCCTTTGCAGACTAGGAGGAACCTGTGGTCCCAACATGATGGCTGTCCAGCCCATAGTGCACGAAGTACTACAGCTTGTCTTAACGGGTTGTTTCCAAATCGTTGGATTGGGCGAAGAGGACCTGTACCTTGGCCAGACCGTTCACCGGATCTGACCTCTTTAGACTTTTTTTCTGTGGGGAAGGCTGAAAGACACTGTCTATAAGGATGTACCAACTACACCAGACGATATGAAACGACGTATTACTGCTGCCTGCTCTGAAATTTCCGCTCAAATGCTAGAACGTGTACAGCAGTCTTTCCATAGCAGACTGAAAGCGTGTGTTGAAGCTGCCGGTGGTCATTTTGAACACAACCTTTGAAGGGCTATATTCTCTTTACTTGTAAGAATCCACAGAAGTATTGTAATTCCCTTTTGTTTTTCTTTAGTTTGTGCTACCACAGGTTGTATAAATGTCGGTACGTAAAAGTTTCAAAATAAGATTTCTCGTAAACCAGTTGCACTAGAAACTTGCAGCAAACGCCACTGACATTATAATTTACCCTACCTTTATTCTGTTGATGTAACTAGGCATTGTTCCATTTAAAACATTTTATGTTTGCTCAAAAGTACACTTTGTTAGTATTATTAAAATCTGTTTATAGGCTAAATGTAGGAGCCCCCGACTACCAATCAATGCTGTGAAAACTGCACATCAATAGGACTTTCCATTTTCGAAATATTTGCGGTGCAAGTTTTAGGCGATTCACCCTGTATATTATTGTAGTCGAATCGCACATTATATTAACATGAAGTGCAACTAATGATTTGTTATTTATATCAATGCTACACATATCATTGTACTAGATCAGTGAAATGTCCACATCCACTTCGTGTATGAGTGCCTCATAATAGGAGAAACAAGGACAAATTGAGAATTGATACACAGTATCTATATTTATTAACTAGCTGAAAAGTCCTAAGAATTGTTCGGTAATATTCTCCTTTACATTTCTTATAAAGTAAATCAAGTTTCTGAAGTAAAGAATGGCTGGTCAACCGCAACCATTTGAACACAAATTTTACTGCTGTTTTCTAAAATCTAACGGAAATCCTTTAAATTTGAATATGTTGTGCAGAGTTTTCTTCCTCATATGGTTTTAATATGTTAACAGCAGCTTTTTCTCAGTTTATTTCTTTAGAAACAAATTAATTTCTATGGAGCATTATATTTTGTCCACAATAGCAGTCTGCAAACGTAGGTATTTGTTGCAGTTTTTCAAATGAATAAAATACTATAAATGTAGTTGAACTATACCTAACTTTATAGTTATACAATTACTAACAATTCCCTCCCTCTTCTCATCCTTTTTATTTCCTTAATACTGGGGATTCAGCTCTGGCTACAATAGTTACCCAACTTATGTCTATGCCATGAAGATACTATCCATGATGACATGCAATAAAAATGTAAAATAAACACTTATCTGATTAATTTTGGATAAATAACTGATTTTAAATGAAGGCAAAAATTGCATTTTCAAAAGTGTTAGCCTGTATCACTTGTTATGAAAATATATGGATAAACATATGTTTTCTCCCACTTACAGAATAAGCCATGACACATTTTAGAAATCTCCCCAAAGTGAGGCCGTAAAGGGGCTCACTCAAAAAGCTCAAATATTACTCACTTTAAAATAACTTGCATAGTAAAATTGGAACTCTTCGCCACGTATTGCTATTTAAAACTTGCAATTAAATAATGTTCAGAAAATTGCATGAAGTTTTCCTTATTGCTATGTCTTTGGATACGTCAACCGGTTTCATTGTCTTTTTGTGGTAATCAAGGTAAGCTTTTTAACGCTTCGTTGGCAAAATAAGCACCGGAACTGGGGCGATTTATAATTTAACCGTTTACGCGTGTTTTGATGTTTATTAACGCTCCAAAAGAAACACTAGTTTTTAATAACATCGTATGTGTTACACTGCGAATTATAATGTAGTGCGCGTAAAATGGCATAGCAATTACTCTTTTTGCTTAAACTTGAATTTCCCGCACACCTAAAATTAACTTTCAAATTCAAGCCCCGAGGTATAGAAAATAGCACTTCGGATTAGTGTACCTGGGCTGAGCTTGAATGGTCTCTGATACCGTAATTATTGACGGGATTATGTAAATAATGATATAAGGAAATTAAATAAAATAGAGAAATAGTTTCCGTATATTAAATCAATATATAATGCAATAAGCTTCAGTTGAAGTATTTATCCGGAAAGACGAAGTTAATTAGTAAGTCAGGTTAGCAAAATTAATTAGTATCAGCCCAAAATAATAATAATAATAATAATAATAATAATAACGAACGCATTAGCTTCAAGATTCTAATAATTCATTTAGGTTATAAACTCAGTACGTTTGCAGGTTCAGGTAGACAGAATTCTGGAAAAGACAAAGGCGCTTAGATTCCAAAATTTTAGCTAAGCTCCTGGTAACAAATTTAAGAGGCATGTGTAGGGTTGAAGTATTTGTTGCGCGTGAAAAATAACATTTATAGGGAATTTTGAAGTATACGGAGATAAAGGTAATAAAGGCGTGCAATTTTAGAGTAGAGAGTTGCTCTTTATAGTACCGGCATTGGTGCTTACATTCGTTCGTGCACCACACCTTTATGCGCACAGTTGTGCATATATTTGCTACTGCTCGTGTGATGTTTGAAACGCCTAGTGTCGAGCTTGTATGAGTAAGATTTTGCGGCTATTGTGAGAGGTCTCGCCAATAAGCATTTAGAGACTCACGGAGGGTTACGCTGCTAATTTCTTGTATTGCGAAAACAGTTATTTCATGCCGTAACTTTGATAGTGTAGAAGTTATCAGGTATAGTAATTCAGTTGTTACAATTTCGTGAGCTAATCAGTTTCATTCTTTGTCTGCAAATGTTCGGCAACTCCCTTCAAAAACTCAAATAGTATTTCACAATAAAACTCTCAGTCAATTTAAACTGGTGTTATCCTTTAATAATACGCCCACGCATACCCTGAGAGAAAGATCTCATAGGTTATTACTGGAGCGGTTGGCGCAAGAGACGACAGAACGAGCTAAGATCACGGCAGAAGAACCATCAACGAAGTATACGGCTTCAAAAGTGCTGACCATCGTTCCGGCATCTAACGGGCGACCATCGTTACTGCTTAAAACTGGCATCTCACCGTGTTGCAATGTTACGGTTTAATAGCTGCCGAACATCGACTGCTTCAAGCTGTGGCACCATCGAGCAGCTTTAAAAAAAATCAGATAACGGTACTCCCGACCATCGTTTGTACGAGGCAAATTACACTACATTAAACACATCCCCATACTTCAACCGGAAGAGACCTCGATGTGAAGCACACTCACTGACAGAGCCGCAAAAGTAATCACCTAGGTCGTGGGCTCTACCGCCTCATCAGCGGAAACCCAAGCCTAATCGCGATGATCGTGAAGGCACGACGTAGGTCGAATTTCTTAAATCTTGATCTCTGAGAATATACCATCCAACCTCTCGGCAGTTGACGGGCTGGACGCTATGTTCCAGTCCCATTAGTTTCCAACTTCGCCATCCCATCACTGACAGGCCCTAATGGATAACCTAGGTAAACTGGGATGCTGCCATTCTGGATTTAAACCTGTCTATGTACCCGCGACCTCGCATCGAATCTTTCAAAGCCTTGAGGCAGCAGCAGTGGACCTTTCCCAACACGTTTATCTTGCGCTATGCACCAATGCAGGCGCATGCTGGCGCGCTCACTCACACACACAAGCCACATCTCCTCTGACAATCCAAACCCAACAACCACAAATAAGAGCTGATAAAAGACTAGGCAACTGTTCAAACGTTATGGCATTGCTTATACCATTTCCAGATAGATGCAGTACACGCACCAGGACTTCAAATCCCGTCAAGGCATCCAAGAAAACTTGGTAGAAAATCCAAGCGCCAAAAGAAACAACCTGGTGGATAATTAAATCTTTTAGAAGCCACAAATCTCTGTACCAGAATCCGTTACAGCATCCTAAGAAAAAGCAACAGTTTTCGTATACCACCCGGAGACTGTACCTCGGGTGCCTGAGAATGAGGACTTCATTGAGCTCGTGTAGCCTGCGGTATACCGCTTCCAAGAGGGCCATAATCACATCGTGAGGAGCTCAGCATTTAGAAAGTCACCCCGAAAGAGCTTGCCTCAGCTCTAAAGCTCAAACCCAGCAAATTCTCTAGACATGACGGTGTCAATGTGCCCATTTTTCAATACCCATCCCAATTGCTAGTCTTTTCATTTGATGCGGAACTGTATCTCCGACATTTTCCCACATTTTGGAAACAGGCAAGATTGGTATGCATTTTAAATCTCGACAAAGACCCATTCTTCACTTCAAGCTACCAATTTTCAGCATATCAACTCAACGTCGCAATGATCTTTATACGGTTGCTCCTAGCCCGCGTTACAACTCTCCTGTGCACCTCCTTCAGAATCACGAGTACAGTTTTTGTCTACAACACTCCACGACCTCACAGCTGCTGCAATTGGCTGAGGAGGCCACTTTAGGTTTCCAGGTAAACTTCAAGACTTTGTATTGGAGTTAAAACATTCTGCCACCACGCGATATGTTGTACAACATCAAAGAAGTAAATGTGCCTGCCCCATTTCTCACACGAACAACAGTTTCCTTTAGGACTGCACTTAAGAGTAAGAGCGAGGGAAACGTAACACATGTAGACTAATAGGGACCGGAGTCTCGGAAAGCATTGTACGCTCACAGCTTCCCTTTACGGCCCATATGACTGACTTCTCAGCGGAACGCAGGTCCGTCACGAGCCAATATGAGGACAACGCTCTCATCATGACACCAAACAAGAAACAGGAATGACCGCTGCTGCTCCCACCTACTACACTTGTACATTCTTACAGTCTTTTTATGTACTTTTAAAGTTCTCTTTTAAAGTTGTAAAATTATGTATATTGAGCTGCTAGCTTGAGAGGCAAGGAGGGATAAACGGTGTGTGGTTTAAACCTTTTAGGTCTATTCAATTAACCGAAACCTACCCTGACCAGACCTAGACCTACACTGGTGTGCAAAACCTAAGGCCTAGATGGTTAAAGTAACACAACAAATGAACTACTTAGTGGAAGTAGATGAAGGTGCGGGAGTATGTTTCCAGAGATCTCTCACACGTACACAGAAAGCTGGACGTCACATGCCTTGAGTGTAGCGAGGCTATAGTGCCAAATGGGTCTGATCCCGCAACATGGGGCAGTTGACGAAACAGGACAAGACGGTTTGTGACAATTAGCGAGCTGCTACGTGAACTGTAGTGGTGTTCTTCATGCAACATGGCCCGTAGACACCATTTGGATGACTTCACATGGGGAAGAATCATCGGGAAACTGGATGAAGGGCGAAGTGTGACGAGTGTTGCTCAGGAGTTCGAATTGCTCACAGCATTGTTTCACGTGCATGGGGAAACTTCCAAGCCACAGGCACTGCTGTCCCAAGGAGAGGTGGTGGTCGACCACGCTCAACTACAGCAGCAGATGAGCACTACATTATGCAACAGCAAGAAGGGATCCACGACAAAACAGCGGGTGCAATTGCAACCACATATAACATGACAGCTAGCACGAAATCTCACGATACACAGTAG
Organism: Deroplatys truncata; assembly: GCA_030765065.1. Lineage (NCBI taxonomy): Eukaryota > Metazoa > Arthropoda > Insecta > Mantodea > Mantidae > Deroplatys > Deroplatys truncata. The sequence goes on along the minus strand of CM060990.1, from coordinate 421,174,671 downwards.
CACGACAACTACACAGAGGTGGTCTCTTTGCCCGACGGCCAGTACGTTGTGTTCTATTGACATCACACATCGGCGGCACCGTTTGCGATGGTTTCAAGAGCATCAGAATTCGACCAACGAGGAATGGGTTCGCGTGCTCTTCTTGGATGAGAGCAGATTCAGTCTAAGTAGTGATTCTCGACGTACCCTCATCTGGCGAGAGGTGGGAATACATAATGAACCCAGGAACATCCTTGAACATGATCGTTTTGGTGGTCAGGGTGTTATGGTTTGGGGAGGCATAATGTTGCATGGGAGCACCGACCTCCAACTCTTTGAACACGGTACGCTCACTGGCCAGCGTTATTGTGATACTGTACTCCTTCCCCATGTGCGTCTTTTCAGGGGTGCAGTCGGCGCTGGCTTCATGTTTATGGATGACAATACGCGACCACATCGAACAGCGAAGGTGGAGGATCTATTGGAACGAGGGGATATTCGGTGAATGGATTGGCCTGCCTGTTCTACCGATTTAAATCCCATCGAACACGTGTGGGATGCTTTGGGGAGACGCATTGCAGCACATCCACATGCACCAACGACCATCCAACAGTTGTCAACAGCGCTGGTGGAGGAATAGAACGCCCTACCACAAGAATTGCTTACCAACCTTGTGGTCAGCATGGGAGCACGATGCAGAGCATGCATTGCTGTTCGTGGTGTTCATACACCCTTTAAAGCACCATGTATCTGTTTCTGGAAATCTAGAGAGCCATTCTCATTCTATGTATATTGACTTTAGTGTAGCTTATGGTCTATGAATAAAAGTGGCACTTCTGTTCGTCTCATTGCATATTTCGTTTAGATGCCTACTGTAGCATACCGTAGCAGTTTCCTCTATGTATGATTCAACTTTCATCGAGCTATGTTACTTGGCAGTGTGACAGCATGCGAAGATTACATTCATCCTTAGGTTTTGCGCACCAGTGTAGTTTCTTCTATCTGCCATCGTCTACCCTAACCTTGCACCGAACATCCCAACCTAACCTGAGCTATCCAACGCTAACGTAAACTAGTCTAACCTGATACAAACCATTCTAAACTAAACTAGGCCATCCCGTAACATCGTTTCTATCCTACCATCGTCTACACTAACCTAACACTTAATATACCTAATCTAGCTTGAACCAACCTCTCATCATCTATTCTATTCAGTAATGGTCTAACCTTACCTGATACCACCCTAACCTGACACCCAGCATTCTAACCTCAACCACTCCTTATCATCTATTCTATCCTGTCATCGTTTACCCTCACCTTGCACAGAACATGCCTAGCTAGCCTAACCTGAGCTATCAAACACTAATCTAACCTAACCAAATATAAATAAATGAAGCCAAACTTAACCAACGTAACTAAACGTAGCCCAGACATAATCATGCGTAATCAACATGTGATCTAGCTTACCCTAAGCAAACCAACACTGAGCAAACTAATGGTAACCCCTCCTTCATAACTTAGACAATTACTGTTGAAGCTTAACCTAAACTAAGCTAACCAAAGCTGCACTGAGCAATCCTATCCTGACTTAGATAGGTATTCAGTTTTCTAACCTAGCTGAACTGAGTTGATCGTGCGCTTCTTTTAGCAAGATTGTGACGTTTTATTCAGGTTTATTATTTGTCATTTTTAATTATGAGGTTTTATGCGAACATTGCTTTATTTCCAAATGTCTTTGGTTCATTGGTGGACGTATCTCCTCTTTTACATGGGCTTGAGACTAGCTTTGGAAGTTGCTCCTTGTGGCAGAGTTGCCGACTTCCACTTCCGTCACTCCTCCTCATTCAATATGTTTATGCTGGGTATATGAGAAAGAAAGTTGAGTAAACTCCCATTTTCTGCAAGCATGTTCACGAAGAAAATTCACATATTAAGGTTTGCAAAACATTCTCCTATGCAGGGCTTGCAAAGCTGTAAGTGCCATAGGTGCATATAGATATTCCACCATTGCAATCCCGCTTTTGTCGTCATGAGATGACAGAGCAATTTTCTTAGCTTCAAATTTCGAAACAATATGATGATGAGCAGACAGGGATTTTAGTAAGTAAATTGAGCATTAGTGTTACTGCACGAAAGTCAGGTGACGTCAGGTACTTCACGCATGCACTCCTATCCTTTCCTTCACAATGGACGGTTTCTTTGCATTTGTTTCTTACTGCCGCTATACTTGCTTTGCAGGAAATAATCTTACCAACTTTGTTTGAGGATGTTTTATATACTCAGAATAATTTCAGTAATATTGCAACTACAATAACACATGTATGTGCAAATAAGGACATTAAAATACCAGAAGCTCTTGAGGCAATACCTCAGAAACACCGATTAAGATTTAAAACTGGAACTTTAAAGAAAGGATGACAAACAAACTTAAAAGTATTCTGGTGAAGAATTAAGGGTACGCAGAAATGTGCAAAACGAGTTCTGATGCAGGGAATCTCAAGCAAGTCTGATATTTGTTTTTATTTGCTCTTACTATGTCGGTTGATGTGGAACCTAGGTTTTTCAAAAAATAATAAGTGTCTACGTGCTAGTCGCATGTGATTTACATTCCATGCACTTCGAAAATACATTATTGCGCACCACCAATAACTAAATATATCCACGTTGTTTTCATCTGATACACAATAATCCAGATCTACGTAATTTCGAAGCAGGTGTAGTGCCTTCAACTGCTCATATTTGTTTACAGAGAACACTGCAGGATCGCAGTCGGGTCCATTTTCCCTCGCCACCATCCTTTGGTGCGTTCCTAACTTAATGGTTCACTTATTAGAAGCCCTCTGCCTGATGGTGAAACAGAATTAAATTCATCTGGGTTCTTACGATTTCACTGATTTTTAGGCAATCCATAAAGATTTCGGGAATAATATACATGTTAATAGCGTATCATTTAATATCCGTAATCTTTTATATTACAGTTCCATCAATATCGAGTGCATATATTTAAGGTCTGAGACCTACAAGTCCTTGAAGGATTTTTTCGTTGGCATCATATTTAAATTCTCCTGACAACTTTATCTTAACTGAATGACATACATGGTTTATAGGGTAATCAGCCACGTAGGATATCCTGGTATACATCTATTGTAGTCACTTGATGGATGAAGGTGTCGGTATCCATATACTGGAGTTTGAGGTTTTCAGCTTCATAATACGGATGTAACACATCATACTCATTCGAGTACACGAGGGTTTTTGATATGTCTAGCACACTCGTACCTGTGTGTATTGGTTTATTGAACGCAATCTGTCGTGAAGCTCTATGTACAGCTGTCCAGTTATCTCTATATATAGTTCCATTAAAGAATGCAGGTTTTGCTATAAGTTTCCTAACCTTTCGTGTTCTGTCACAGGCCATATGTCCATACGTTTCTGGACGTTCTCCATTGTTTTCCATAACATAGCACTGCTTAACGTCTTGTATATATATCCTTTTCGAAACCATTTCGTGACGGTTGTCATAGCTTGTTCTTAAATTCGACGTACGGTTTCAACCATCGCGACTGCCGAAATCGTAGTGCACCATGGATTATGCTTAGCTGTAGTCCATACGAGAGAGCCTGTTTCAAGGTCCTGTAATGGACAACATAATTTCGGCGGGTTCGAAGGTGCGGAATTAGCTTCTTTGTAGAAAGGCCATTTGGTATAAGGCACTCGGGCAGAAAAAATGAAAAATCCTTATGCCGGTCTTGGAGCTGAGTAGGATATTCGGTGTCAACTTCTAAAATACACCCATTAGGACCACCTTCAAACAGTGCAGGTGATATGTTCAGGATTAACCCACTCAAATCCTCCACAAGGGAGGACGTGGCATATTGGTCAACCATATTGGTTATTGGCGTCTTCAAATGTAATGTATTGTGGGGGCTTTAAAGGATCAAACTTCTCCATGCAAGCGTCAGTGTAACGCTGGGAAACTTAACATAGACCTCCGCTTATGTCAGATTCCACCATTAGAAGTTGATAGTATTTCAGAAGTAATCCAGAAATCCTACGATCTCCATTCCAGTGTACAGTAAAATGGCATCACATGTAAACTCAGAAGGGGTGAAATAATGAGCAGGATCAAAGTTTATGTGTCTTCATTGTATGGTCTCTGGACGTTTCAAAGATATCAACATGGAGAAGCACATCTGAGATTAAGCAGAGGTCGTTGTAATCGCCTAAGTTGTCTATGTTAAAATACTGTCACACATTTTAAGGTGTTTGTAGTTATCGCATATTTCTTCATCATTCGATCTATTGTAGAATTCTTCCCTTGAAGGGGCATGTATCGTTCAAGACATATCATGATCTGAAATAATCATAGGGAAATATACCCCTACAATCCATTAAACTCCACCGCTCATGTCCAAAGTACTCCTGTGTTTCAGGATGCGTTGTTTGATTCTTTACCAGTTATGCAAGCCCGTACTCAAACGGCACAAATCGACAAATCGGACCATAATATCTCCAATACACCCAAAGAATGAGATATACCCTTCTTCTGAATCCAGAATAAACTCTACTCTTTCACTTGTACATCCCACCTCCTTAACGATGAAATGTAAATCATATCCGCTCAGATTATGCATGAAGACGGGAAAATAATGACGCGTTTTGCAAGCCAGATTAAACCTATTGTGTACGCTTCCAAGATATTCGCCATTTACATGATCATGGTCTCACTCTTTCCAGTTCCCTTCTGTTAGATTACTAATCATATAGTTAACACTATATAGAAACCCCTAAACCCTTTTGTTGCTCATATGTAAATTTAAGAGACTTAACAGATTTGTATACTTCATTAATTTTCTTTGCAATATAGGTTAGATGTTCCATGAAATTGGCGGTAGTACAATAAACACGATATACATATGGATAAGTAAAAAGATCAGTTTCTAGACGTTCAACTCAGGATAACGGCTTGACGTAAACGTAAAAGCTTATTGGATCGTGTTTCTGATATAGAGTTGTCTAAGAGGTTTGTGGATCAGCTGCGCATGCTTTTTTTTATTAGTTATGGACGGTCCTTAACTGCTGTGGTCCTTAGCATCCTAATATATATTGGGCGTGAAATACCGGTAGTTTAGCTCACAGGTCTCTTTATCAGGCTTGAGATTCTTTTACGTGCTATAAATCTACCACATGCGAACACCGGCTTTACTTCCCTTCCAAAGGAAACCAACGCTAAGGATTTTTATACCTGAAAAAATCCATCGCCCTCCACTTGGTTTGAATTCGCGACCTCGGGAACTAGAGGCCAGCATGGTAACCACTACACCACGGAGGACGACAGCTGCGCATGTATGGTATGGTGTGAGAATACTCCCAAAGTCTGCAGAGATGACAGGGCAGTTTCAACATTCTCTCCACATTTTTGCATTGCACGACAGAGTTGTTCTTTGTACGCTTAACTACCCTAGCGATATATGCTGTCCACAGATAATAGTATGTCGTTCTAGATTTCCTAGTACGCTTCGACCATATCAATCATCAAAATGAGTGACGCATGTGTACATCGTGATGCATCGTCCATTATACCTACTTCTTTGTTCCGAATTAAGCTTCACAAAATTACTTATATAAACATAGCATGCACACCAAAAGCATCACTCAACACCCGAAAGTCACAATGGAGAATTCGTTCATCAACGGCATTTATAGGAAACACTTCATGTTTCTCATCCAGCCCGAAAGCGTTAACGGATATATTATTGCTTCTTTCAAATTTCAAGATTTCACCTAAAACCGTAGCAAGGGATAAACATAAGAAATCTTACTTATGTTTAAGTTGCTTGTATTTAATGACACATTGTGGATTCTTATGAATAAATATTGCCAGGATTGTATACATTAAACATTTTTCACCATAATAGTTCCGTGGATTTCTACACGCCCTCTTTGCTGCCACAGATGCTCGTACAAGAATTTAGCTGCCTCTTCGAGAGGAATTGCGCTTATTAATTCTGAGTGGAACCCCTCTGCGTCAAGCAAGGCCAGTTACTCCCCTGAAGCTGAGATTCTTCCATTTAAGTAAATAGTTCTTGAATTTCACATGTGTCATATCTTCTACATCTGTTTCTAAAAACACAGCTTGATGACTGGTTTTGTTTTGCCAGTTACTTCTCCAACAGTGAATCAACATTCAAGGAATTCAACGACCAACGAATCAACATTCAACAAACAGGCTAATTTTTAGTGATTTATGAACTCTAAGTTCTTGCTGAACAACTTGAATTATACAATGTTTCGCCTCGTGCAGATAAAGGTGCATAAATTTGAACGAATCACAAGGAATGAATGCGACTTCAGACATCCTTCAAATACAGTCTCACGCTCTCTCACGTCACACACATTGTACATTATTGAGAACTGTTGATGTTTCATAGGTTCAGTCTTTATTTTCTTGCATGGACTAAATAATACACATACATATTCATGACGTTGACCCTTACAGTTATAGTTGAGGAACCTATCAAAAGGATCACACTTGAAGAGCTGTTAAAAGGTAATTTCATGACGCTTCTTATGATATCTTTGCAGAAAACCCTTATCATAGTTACTACAATTGTTCGCAGGCTTTTAGGCTTAGTGTATCGAAATACTTCGTGGAATGAAGGGTTCTGCATCTCTTCAATCTATTAAAGGCCACAGAATACTTGTAAATGCTGATTGACATATGCTTGATCACCTTATTCAAGGGAGCATACTTTCTTGCTCCGCCCAATTCTCGATGCTATTGAAAGTCAATTTCGTTAATAGGACTGACCTACTCGACTCGAAGCAAACTGACACAATGCGGGTTGAATATTTTTCGAGTGGAGGAGAAAATGATTTAATCACCAACCCCAGCCCCGGTGGTAGTCGTGGCTGAGAGTGTGGGACTCGCCGATAGTCGGAATACCCACCAAAAACTCCTCCACTGTCAGCAAAATAGGAGAAGGAGAAAGGGAGATGTAAATCGAAAGGTTGCGCGGTCCCACGTAAAATTCGCGTTAGTATTTGGAAGCAAGTGCTGCTTCCCTGTGGACCAGAGCGGGTAAAGAAAAAATTCTAGGATGCATCCAGGAAATCTTATTGCAAAACTATTGGATAGAAGGCGATAATAGAAGGAAATGTGGGTGCGGTAGTTGTAGGGTGAAAGTAGGATGTTGCTGTTCAGGCTCTAGTGGCGTCGTCGTCTAAATTCTTCTGCACGATTGGTTGGGTGTGGCTTGTGAAATGTTGCTATCTTTCAATCAAACGAAAGGGGGTTGTAAACGTTATCCAGCCGGGCTGGAAGCGCGGTGGCAAAAATCTGGTGGTGTAGTTCGACGGTATTCTTGAGTTCCTGTAGGTCGTGAAGTTTCTGGGTGATGCCTGCAATGGTTTCTTCTAGGCCGGCTAAGCGGGCACCGAAGTTCAGGAACTCCGCATGCAGGTCCTAAATGGCTTCCCGTGTCGCTGCTCTGATCGACGGTGCTGGTGATGATGGTTCTGTGGTGGTGGTGATCCGGAATGGAGATGGAGTTGCATGGAGCCTCGCTGAGGTCGTTTCAGGTTGGTGACGGTTGCGCGGGTAGAGTGGGCACTGCGTCTGACCTGTGAAATGACCGTAGCCATTACAGTTGGCGCGGTACCGGAGGCGGTTCCTCAGCAATTGCTCCTTGCACTCTGCAGTGATGCAGGAGGCACCATAGTAGTGGCACCTAAGTTTTGCTGCATAGGTTGATGCAGCATGACCGTAGGCACAACAGCGTCGGCAGGGTACCTGACGATCCACCCGGCTGGCCTTGATGCGTAAGAACTACCCTAACAACGACAGGCCCGCCCTCAAATCCGCTTCGTATTTGCCCGGGTCCGCGAACTCCAGGCGGAAGAGCGGCGAAGGTCCCTTAGCAGTGTGAATCCGGGTGGCTTAAATTATCTACCCTAAGGGGGCAAAGGAGAGCCCCACATCCCCGTCCTGATGGTTATCGACCGGCATACGTTGCCGTGTAAACCACTTCGCCTCCCTCGTGCTGTTAGTATGTATAACACGCAGGAAGTGTGTTATGAGTTAATGCGTAGATCAGTCGGGTCCCGCATAAGCACCCGGTTAGTCCTGTAATGTGTGTTGCTGGCATGCCATGCGTCAACGGATGAGTTCCCAGGCTGCAACCATGAACGAGTCTTGAGTAAAACCTAAGGAGTTGACGGTATAAGTAAAAGAGGGTATTTAGAGGTTTTCTAGTGATGTGTGGTGATTTGGTCAATACTACTTTATACTTGTATTATTAGCAACTACGTGAACTTAGCTTGCATTTCCGTATGGAAATGGTGGGGACGATGGTGAATCATAGTCTGCGTGGTATTAATGGGAGCCGTGTCACTACTTGTGTGTACGGCCGGAGGGCGTCGTCTAAATATTCCCAATCTCAAACCAGTGTCGTGCAGGATCGTCTAAACTGCTCACTCGGCCGGCTGCCTGCCTGATAGTGCAGGTGCGTGCAAGCGTCCTCGCGGGGAGGTCATCATCTTCTGCGGCTGCCTTGGCTGGGTAGCACAAGGACTTTGAGGGCAGCTGCGAAGTGAATGGCTGTCTGGTGCTGTGTCTGTGAACAAGTATAGGAAAAAGAAAGCGGGCAGATTATTGTATTAGCTTCTCGAGAAATTATGTACTTTGGTCGTAGTAGCCTGGTTTGGATACATTTCTGTCAATTAGTGATAGAGATCGTTTGTGCGTGTCTATCGTCGTTTCATATTGGCCAAGTGCAGATATTTGTGTGTTATGGTGGGCAGAGAGTTTACTATATATATCAAGGACTAATTTTTAATGAATTATTCTATCTCATGCAGGTGTGAATCATCGTGCAGTGATTTGAATAGTGCTAGTAACAGAACTTTTACTGCTATACTGATTATCTTGTTTTGAAGGGTTTGGATTCGGTGTTTTTGCCGCGTGGCCCCAGACCGGCGCTGCATATGTTAATATAGGCAAAAGAGATATTTGTAGAGTGTTAGGCCCATGTTTAATTTGAGTGCATTTTTGAAGTTTATTATTGGCTAGAATTTGCGTAAATGCGCGTAGGCGTTTCTGCGTACTTCGTTAATGTGCAGGCGCCAGGTAAGGCCATGTTCCATAACTAGTCCAAAGTATGTGACTTTGTTGGTCCAGTTAATGTTGTCGTTAAAAGTCTTTAGTGACAGTAAGTCTCGGATAATGGTGTTTTTTCCGTTTATCGAAGATTATCGCTTTGACTTTTGGCCGCATTTATCTTGATTCTTCATTTGGTGAGCCAAGGCTTTAGTTGGGTGAGCGATGTTTGAAGGTTTCTGTGTATAATTGAAACTTATGCGGGTTGTGGCATGATTGTCGTGTCATCAGCGTACAGGGGATGCATGCAGGTTGCGTTTGTGTGTATATCGTTTATGTATATGTTAAGTAGCAGGGGTCCCAATATACTACCTTGATTCGGTTGCGCAAATAGTTTCCTATCAGCTTGGAAATTGTGTCCAGAATTTTGAATTTTGGCACTTTCCGTAATAGGTCCGCGTGCCACACGCGGTCGAACGCGCGTTCTATGTCAAACAGAACGGCTCCCGTGTCTTCCGGTTGCTAAAGTCTTTCATAATGTGTTCAGAGGCGCGAAGGACTTGTAGTGTAGTCGAGTGCTTAGCCCTGAATCTGAACTGTTGAGGTATAAGTATGTTGTGCTTTTTCACGAATGTGTTAGCACGCTTTAGTATAATTTCTTCATAGTAGTTTGCTCATTGTATTAAGTAGACTAATTGGTGTATATTTGTGTGGATTCGCGTGGATTTTGCCCTTCTTTGGGAAGTGAAGCATGTTTGCGTTTTCCACCTCTTGGGGAAGCAACCGCGAGTTAGGCATAGATTATAAAGATTACCTAGTGTTTTTATGGCACTGAGAGGTAGATTTTTAATGCAATGGTTGGGATTTCGCCTGGTTCGGGAGTATTTCCTTTCGGAAGGTGTTTTATGAGCCATTGGATTTCGGAAGGGTGCGTTTTACGAATTTGATCGTGCGTTTACCTTTTGGTGGTTCTTTCGATTTCGTGCACAAATGGGACAAAGCAGGTGTTAAGTTTGGAACTAGTGTGCGTTGCAGTGTGTCTGCTAGTGCTACTGCTTTTTTGTCAGTTGTGGCAATTTGTTGTCCCATGTGGAAAGTTGGAACGGAGATCCTGTCCCTGGTGAAACATTTAGCTATTGGCCATACTGTGTTGTTTTACCGGTCTAGAGCCTGCAGTATGTTGTTCCACTGCTCTGAAATAACGGTAGCAGTGCGCTCGCAAAGTTCTTGGTTTAGAGTTCCTAGATGATGTTGTGTGGCTGCAGTTAGAGTGTGTCGCCATTGTCTTCTATCTGTGTTACGTTGTTTATTTAGTTTTGTATGTCCGCTGGAAGTCGCGCGTTAGTCTTTCTGTACTGCTGCAGGTGGACTGCCACCATTGTGCATATTGTATTGCGTTTTCGATTTTTCTGTGGAATTGTCAATGTCCTCAATTATGTCTGACTGTATTTATATTCAAAATTTGTGCGTCCACTGATTTCGCAAAGAGGTCCCAGTTAGCTTTGTTGTAGGTGTGCCTAGGCCTGGCTGGTGCTGTTTGAAGAGGGACTTCTAGGTTTATCAATACCGACAGAGAGTCCGATGATAGATCATTAGGCACTTTTAGTGAGATGCGAGCGCAGGTCTGTCTTTCTACTAGGATGTCAGGTACGTCCGGGACGTAATTTGCTTGGAAGGGGATGAAAGTTGATTGAGAGAGAGAGCGTGATTATATAATCGGACGCGTCTTCAAGACGTCGTAGTGTTTGTCCGGCGGTATTCGCGTGCGTTGAATTTCAAAGTGAATGTTTTGCGTTGAAGTCACCTGCTATCATTACGCAATAGTTTGGTTGTAGGTTAAATTTCTGTCGGCTGTGGTTATATCACCCGCGGTATTGTATGCCGAAATGATTACCAGGTGATTTTGTTTTATGGTGGTGGCTGTAGCGTTTGCTTCGAGTCTTTAGAACGGACGAAGTTGAATTTGATGATAGGCGATGTCCTTGCGAATGGCAATAGTGGCGTCGCCGTCACGCCTGTCGCTGTCAGTGCGGTTTAGCAGATAACCCGGACGATTTAGTCTATAACGCGGGCAAAGGTGTGTTTCTGTTGGTAGAGTTATTTGTACCTTGTGTTTGGCCAAGTAGTCTAATAATTCATTTTCTCGCTGTCTCCGGCCGTGTGCATTCCAAGTCATTAGTTTGCCTATTGAACTAACGTCCATTCAAGCTGTCAGAATCTAGAAGTAGTTGGAAGTATCTGCTATAACATTGAAGAATCTCGAGTTTCTCCGCCGGTCCGTAGGTCAGTTCGTTAATCCCAGCAGATAGATGCTGGATTTTATTGCCATTCTCGGCTTTCAATTTGCAGTCTTGCTTTCCCGCGCTGGTGGGTCATGTGGTCCTGTCGGCCACGTCTGGTGGGAGCGTCGCGCTGGGAGTAGGCAGCAGCTATTTCCGTCACCTTGAGAGGGGGCGCATTGGCTCCGATACTTGCCGGGTGGGCAGTGGGACCGTCTCTTGGTGGTATGGTGGTCGCGGCTTCCTCCCATTGTTGGGGCTGGTCCGTGAGTCTGAGGTCCGAAGGACAGCTAGGTGTCACTACTACACAGGGCAGCCACCGAGTGCGCCACGTGTACCTACGAGCCACAAAGGAGGCACCTTCGCTGCAGCTGCGGCACGTCGCACGTCTGGGACCAATGTTCGCCCCCGCACTTCCAGTTGGCGGCCTGTTCCATGCAATTGCCAGCCAAATGTTCCAACCGCTGGCAGTTGCCGCACTGCTTCGAAAACCGGGCGGTAATCCTTGATCGCCACCCGTGAGTAAGGTATAGTGGTTTTGGTCATTAGACGAAGATGTTCGTCTTGGGTATTCAGTTCATCCATGCATTGAGGAAGCGGTGTCCTGTCTTTGTTGAACCTGCGTATCTGGGCAACGCGCGCCATTAAGATTCGGGAAACCGTGAACTCCTGTTTGATCTCAGGCTGGGCACCGTTCATGTAGAGACGCTTAATTACCGCCCTATAGCCCTTTAATGAGCTGGTGCCACAAAATGGATGGCCACGTTGGTCTCACATACGCTTATAGCCGTCCGGGGTACTGGTGCTGAGTTCAAAGTCATGTGTCAGTGAGGCCCGGTGTACCTTGAAGTATTTTGCTAAGATCAGTGATGTGTCTTAGATAGGAGATTGGATAGAGGCAACATAGGCATAGGTTCTAGGAGGGGCACTGAGGTTAGTTGGAAGAGGTGCTCGGTTACATCTGGAAGAGCGCCCCTGTTGAGGACTGGACAGGAATAACGTAGAGGTTGAGGGCCGGGTCCAGGTTGAGGATCAGGCCGTGTCAAGGTTTTAGGTCTGGGATTGGAACAGGGTTTAGGAGAGGTGGTCAGGAGGTCAGAACGGGTGGAGGAAACAGATTGAGGGACGAAGGATGGCGGTGACGGCTCAGGAAAGGAGCAGTGATTGACAGGAGTGCGAGGTTGGGGCGAGGGTGTGCGAGGAGGCAAGAGAGCAAGAGGAACAAAATTGAGTTTTTTATTTATGGACGCTTTTAAACTACTATGGATCATGGGTGTTGGAGAGGGAAAAGCGAGGGGATGAAGAGCTGGAAGTGGATCGGGAAGGTGGGAGAGGTTGAATTCTTTCATTGGGATGAAAATGCATTACTGCATTCATCCTCATGCCGATGTGCAATGGCTGGGAGATATGTGGAGCTGGCCGCTCAGTCGCGGAATACATACTAAAAACCCCTCCACGTGTTAATCGAGAATTGCTATATTTTCGTGCATTCATGCATAGTCGGGTTCCGCATAGCACCCCGGTTAGTATGTGAATAGCTAATTTACTAGCATGCATTACATGCGAGCGCATCCATTGTTAATTGCTGGGATTGTCCATGAAACCTGAACAATACCAGTGGGAATTCATGTGTTAAAAGTTTTATATGTTGCTTACTTTCTAAAGTTGAAAATTTGTGCAGCGAGTTCCTGCTAGTCATGGTGTTAACTTAAGCTAATATGTATGTTACTTATATCTGAGTGCAGGGTGTGTCTGATTGTCATGACTTTTAGTTTAAGCTAAGTGTTAGAGTATAATGGTACTTAGTTAGATCTTAAGTGTATACTATGGTAGTAGTATGAATGTTAGTGAATGATACATAGATGCGTGTTGTTGTTGCTTCCTGTGCCGGTCTTCGCAGCTGATCCCTGCCCGTTGTTGTGCACAGTAGCCCGTTCGTTTGCATCCGGTTCTCTCGCGTTCGTCAGTCCCGTTGTCCAAGTAGGCTGCCAATATAGCCTGTATCATCAGCTCCACAATGCAGCGGCCCGAAATTCGCTGCCTACGTCAATCACGGTGTGAGGCTCTTTCTTCCGGTCCGCCTCAGCAGTTGCTGAGGGCTTGAGGACCCTGCAACGGCCTATGTTCTGAAACATAAGGAAGAAGAAGAGGAAAAAATGTTAATGTTGGAATTTAGTGAAGAGTAGTCCTGTGTCAGCGTCTTTGTAATGATTGGATGACATTTTTAAGGGGCGGCCCCACACCCGCCGTCCGCGGTGGCGATCATCCGCAGGAGCTACATCGCCTCCCCGTGCAAACATGCAATCTAAGCAAAAGCGCAGAGGAGTGTTCATAGTGAAGCGCATGCGTGGAAACCGGGTTCCGCTGAGCACCCGGAAAGTACAGACGAACATGATGTCCTGCAATTACATGCAAGTGAACGTTGATTGGACAAGGTTCTACCATACCGGAGTCTGTGCTGAACCCTGGGGAAGTGAGTGATGAGTGGACATTAAGGTGCTGTGATATTTTGACAGACGGACTGGAGGAGTGACTGCATTGGCTTGGACGGACTGTCTCACACGATATATGAGGTGTGGTCTGAAATTATGTGGTAGATGCTGGGGGAGGATGTTGATGTATTACCTAAAGATTAACCTTACTGTGGAGAGCTGTAGTAGTGTAGTAATCACAAGGCTGGCTGCCTACCTGAAGTGTAGGTGCGGCCCGTGGTACTATTGGTTGTGCTGATGCAGCTGACTCGAGGCTGAGATGAGCATTCTGTTGAAGACTATTGCTGGATTCTAAGGGTAAGAAATCAGATATTAATGTTACGTGTTAAGTTATATGAGTGTATACCTACTTCAATAGCCGAATCGTCAGTTGTAAGGGAACGGTTAAAAAGCTGTAATGGGCGTTTGTATTGTAGGTCGACAGTTTCGTAGTTACCAAGTTGACTAACAAGTAGATTGTGGTTGTAGGATATGGTGTGGTATAGGTGTCAGGCAAGCATTTTAATGAACTGTTCAAGAGTGAGCATGTGGAGTTCATCGTGTAATTTGGAGGCGGAAGCAATCGGAGGAAGTTTGGCTGCAATGCGAAGAGTTTTGTTCTGAAATGTTGTGAGAGTTTTTATGAGTGATGGGGCAGCCTATTCCCATCCCGGAGCGGCGTAGGTGATGATCGGCCGGATTAGACTTTTATGGAGAGTGGTACCAACTTTGGGACATGGTCCATTGTTAATGTTAAATAGGGATTAAAGTTTCCGTAATTGTGCTTGAGCCTTGTTTCTGGGAGTTTTAATATGCGCTCTCCAGGTTAAACCTTGATCCATGGCTACACCAAGGTAAGTAACCTGGTTAGTCCAGTTAATGTCCTCTTCAAATAGTTGGAGGGGAGGAAGTGAGTGTGAAGGATATCGGTGTAATCTGCGCTTGGTGAAAATTATAGCTTTAGATTTGTTGTTGTTAACCTTGATGCGCCATTTTTCCAGCCATGGTTGAATGGTGGTGAGTGCGGTTTGTAGTCTGCTATATATAGTTGTGGTACTACTGGCTAGTGTTGTGAAAGAAGTGTCGTCGGCATATAAATGTAAGGGGGTATTGAAAGTTTTTAGGTATATCCTTAATATATATGTTGAATAAGATGGGTCCTAATAGGCTACCTTGTGGTACGCCTGCATGAATTGGGCGTACGGTGGATTGGGAATGATTGACTGAAGAATAGGAAAGCCGGTAATCAAGATGATTAGCTAGAAGTTTGGTAATGATATCTGGTAAATTGATATTCATAAGTCTGCGGAGTAAGCCGGCATGCCACACTCTATCAAAGGTGCGCTCAAAATCTAATAGAACAGCACCTGTAATCTGTTGGTGTTGTATCCATAAGTAATATTTTCTATTTTCCTTGGGATCTTTAATGTAGTAGAATTATTGGCTCGAAAGCCGAACTGCTCGTTGATGAGAATATTGTGTTTAATAAGAAATACATTGAGCCTTTTGAGTATTATTTTCTCCAAAACTTTACTAGTGGTGTTCAATAAACTGATTGGCTGATATTTATTAGGATTAGTAATATCTTTTTGTCGCTTAGGAAAATGTAGAACTTTGGTTATTTTCCAATTATCAAGATACATTCCGTTGTTTAATAAGAAGTTATATATTTCTGCAAGTCTTTGTATTACAGGAAGTGGGAGATGTTTTAATGCAATATTGGAGATGTCATTTTTTGGGTAGTGACGGGAATAGATAAGTGAATTCGAGGAGATGAGTTGACAGGAGAAGTGAGGAAAGGTGTTGGGGTTCCGCTGAGCACCCCCAATAGTGCGGAAGGTAACTGACAGGTTATTGCGCTGGCAGCAGGTGAAGGAAATATCCGGGTGACAGCCATGACCATCACCAGGGCCCTGACTGCCCTCCGGGGAGTGACGAGGATGGGAAAGGAGTGCGTCTTATTTCTTTATTCGATTTTCAATAAGATGTATATATGATTATTGGTGATGCGTGGTGGATAAGAATTCTGTGCACACGGCGCTTGTTTAGCGGCGGTTGTGCCGTTGTAAATTTGTGGACATTAAAACGTGTTGCTCGATGAAGTTACGAATCAGTGCTTATTCTTCATCGAGCTGCTGGTGTTTCTGCTGCAGTTGCGAAAGTTGGCTTTGTAGGTCAGTGCGGAGAGAGTTGTAATGTGTGGCGAGAGTGTTCCAGTTGGTCGTATGTTGCTGAGAGATCTGCGTTTGAAGTGTTGTAACTGAGTTTTCCACAGCGCCCAGTTGCTCTGACTCTTGGGCGGTGTCTGGAGGAGTTGTTTCGTGTATGGTGTTAATTCTGTGTAGACGTTTTGAGGCGGCGGTGAGTTGGCGGTTTGTGTCGCGCTGCTTTGCCTCAATGGCAGCAAGACGTTTGGAGGCCGAGAGCTTGAGCGACTCTAGTTGTCGGCTGAGGTTGTCTACTTCTTCTTGAACTGCAGTGCATGCCTCGTTGAGTGAGTTGAGTTGTTCCTCGATAGCTTCGAGTGCGGTGATGAATGAGTTGCTTCCGTGCTGTCGCTCGGTATCCGGCATCGGGTGAGGCCGAGCGGGCCGAGGAGGTTGCAGTCTTGGCGGCAGTGACAAGCGTTCAAGTGCTGCTGAAGGCCGAGGGAAGCGCTGGCAGACAGCCTGGCTGGTGTAGTGGTCCGTCCTGCCGAAGGTGGCGCGGAAACTTCGGCGATGCACGAGGTCAATCTGCTGGCAGGCGGACGTAAGAGAAGTGGCGCCACAGTATTGGCACCGCGGCGATGTGTTGGATTTGGCCGCCGAGTGGCCAATTTGGTAACATCGACGACATGTGTAGTCCAGGAAGTTCTGCTTGGTTCAACGCGGATGGTGTGTCTGAGGAAGGGTATCCCTGTGGTGACGGTGGCATTGTAGTGTGCCCTGTCTCTGTAAACAAGGCGCATTTGAGGAGTTGGTCCAAGTCGGTTGTGTATTCTGGTCGCTGTGATGAGGGAGCTCCACAGGCGCTGATCCTCCTCCAGAGGATCTGTGTTGGCAATCGGTGGTGAATGCCGACTGCAACGGCGCTTAATCTGTTGATGGTGTCTGGAGGACGTTGTGTTGCCGGAATTCCGGCGGTTGACGATTGCTGTGGTTGCTGAGATTGCTGCGGTTGTGGTTGCGGCGTCATGTTGTATGTCTGGGCAGGCTGAGGTGACAACAGCTGCACCTGCTTTTGAGGTGAAGCAACTGACGATGTATAATTTGTCCCTGGCAGCTGAGGTTGTGACAGCAGCTGCCCCTGCTGTCTTGGCGAAGCAGCTGTCTGGGCATAGCTAGTCCCCCATAGCGGTGATGTTGAGGCTACGGTCCACGGAATCCTGGCGGTTGTCGATTTCTGTGGTGGTGGCGTCATGTTCTGCGTCTCGGCAGGCTGAGGTGAATGCAGCAGCACCTGCTGTTGAGGCGAAGCAACTGCCGATGCATATGTTGGCCCTGGCAGCTGAAGTTGTGACAGTAGCTGCCCCTGCTGTGGGGGCGATGCAGCTGCCAGGGCATAGCTAGCCCCCCTAGCGGCGGTGGTGAGGTTGCGCTCCCGGCTGATGCCGGGGGAGTGGCCGGCGATTCGGCGGAGCCTGGGACCGGTGACGGCGAATGTTGAGAATTCCTCTCGGCAACTGCTGGGGGAGCTGCGGCGGCTTCTTCATTAGCAGGTTCGGAAACGTGTCGGCAATTCTGCCTTCCCATGTTGAGTCTCGGATCTTGGGCGATGTCAACTTTTTTCTTTTTTTAAAGGGGCGGCCCCACACCCTCCGCCCCTGTTGGCGATCATCCGCAAGACTTACATCGCCTCCAAATGCAACATGCAATCTAAACAGGGGAGAGGTAGTGGTGAAGTGCATGCGTGGTAGCCAGGTTCCGCTGAGCACCCCGCAAAGTACAGACGGACATGAAGACCTGCAATTGAATGCAAGTGAGCGATGTTTGGCCCGGGTTCTGCACAGACTCCGGTTTGTGTAGAACCCGGGCCAAACATCGCTCAAACCGGAGTCTGTGCAGAACCCTAGGGAAATGAGGGGTGGTATGGACCGTTTTAGTACTATGGTAGTTTAACATACGGACTGGTGGAGTGTACTGCATTAGCAGGGACGGACTGACTGACAGGATACATGAGGTGTAGTCTGAAGTGTGTGGTAGATGGTGGGGGTGGATGTGGATGTATTACCAGAAAATTGACTTACTGTAGAGAGCTGTAGAAGTGGTAGTACACACAAGCCCTCTGCCTACCTGAAGTGTAGGTTCGGACCAGTGGTACAGTGGGCTCCAAATGTTTTCCGATGGGCCAAGGTGTGTAGAGGAAGAGGGGGAAGAAATTTCTTCTCGACTAGTCATGCCTGGCTATAGCCAGCGTGCCGGTATCGTCTCAAAGATCACATTTAGTTCTGTGTATACATTCAGCGACCTGACTCTAAGAAGAAAGAAGACGAAACCAAATACTTTTATCTTTACTAGAACTATTCAAGCGAAATAAATTAACACATTCTTTGCATAGTATGTTGTTTAAAAATCAAATATTGCACTCTTTATGCGGGTGCTACACAGGTTTAAGATTCAGTAATTTTCTTGAGAAACAAGGTTCCCATAATGTATATCTTGTTTTTAACGTTTGTTGCTAGTAATAAATAATAATATTAATAATAATAGTTTCATAGTTTCATCACCAATAGAACGTTCTACGCGTGCTCCGAGGGTATTTATTACCTTGAATACAAGTTCGTTTTGCTTTCTAACTGTCATACATATCGATCACAACGTTTAGCGCTAAGTGTGTAGTACCATACAGTTGGCACATTCACTTCTGATAATATTCAAGTAATGTTTTAAGAATATGGCAGAAAAATTAATATTAATGTCAAACTGTTGAAGGAGTTTGGAAACAATTCGGTATCTCATTAAATTTTCTTCAAAATGAGATATATTTTGCATTTGTTACTGAAAAACGAATAAAGATTGTTTTATTTGAAACATAATTCCCCTATATGCACACTCATAAGTGAAAAAAAGAAAAACCGTGCCAGTCGTATAGTGGACGTAGAGTAAAAACACCTATTTAGGTATTGTATGCAAAATGATAACGGATACGAGGAAACAACCTTTAGCGCAAAATATGCAGTTTCTATATAGTTGTTTTATTCGTTTAGAATAACATATTAGCTAAATTTTCAAAATAGTGACCCGAAGTGTTAATGCAGATAGGTTGATGTGCTTTTGTTGCAATTGGTTCATTTGAAAGCACTCTATTCTGAAAACTAAATTGCTTTCAAGTTACAAATCTGAAAATGCCCCCCCCCTCAAAAAAGGCTTTGTATTGCGATTCACGGTCTGTATTCTTAAAATGCTTCTCTTCTCTGGTATAGAATGGAATGGAATGTATAACGAAGGGGACTCGACCCCGATCCAGTGAATGAGGATATTGTACTTGTGACCCTCGAGGGTGCGCTCCCGGGAGGGAGGGTCGAGGTGAGAGACACTGAGCGGCCGGAAACAAGATTGACGGCACAGCAATGACAAACTTCCAAAAACTTGCAGATTGAGACGCCCTGACAGTTGGGCAGCCGAACCGGCGATCCCACCCCAAACAGAGGGTCCAACGCCCGCCAAGAAGCGGTCCTTATACGCTGGCAACCAGCCGAAGACCGAGAGACGGAAATGGTTCCACAAAGAGAATCCTTTTTCTGTGCCCACCGCACCGGAATACCATCGCCGACACTTCCAATCCTGAAACAGACCTAACGGGGTTAAGGATGAATGAAATGAGGAATGGGACGATATTCGGGGGCTGAGAGAAATCATATCAGCATTCGACTGACGACCCGGGAAAACTCTCTCGAAAACAAAGTGGTTCAGATTGGGCGGTAGCCCGGAAACAAACTAGGAATCTGTCGAATGCGATTCGCACGCGATACCGCGGCGCCACACGGATGTAAACTGGAAGGTTCGTAGTTCAAATCTCGGCTATGACATTGAATTTTTCAATCTGATTCTATCTTTCCAACCTTGTCTAACACAAGGCTTGAGTGAAAGAGTCTTCTTGTTAATTGAGATGAAACTGCAATTACAAAACTTCGTTGTAAGTATAAGAAGAATACAGTAGCTTAAACGATAGTCAGATTTTTATGTGGTGTCTTTGAAACTTCACGCTATTTGCACTACCACGAGAATTATGATTAGGAAGAATTATATTTAAATATAGATTAAATTATTATTTTAAATTTAACAAACTAACGTGTTCCATTCACATAACTTTCTCTTCTCACCATTCTACAAATTCTTTTTTCTAAATCTCATTTTTCTGTCTACTTCTTATAATCCAGATAAGCTTGCAAATCACATTTAGCTCATCTGTGTGTTGTAGGGATCTGCCTCACATTCAAGAAGTCCCGAGTTAGAATCTCGTTTAAAGCGAAATACCTGGGTGAAGTTTTTTCCAGAGTTTCCTCTTATCCTGAGAAGATGAATGTTTGATTCTAATTTCTAGTGACCTCGGGCCCATTTGAGCATCATTTTAACCATTTCGTTCATTCCCGTCCGTAATGGCCTACACAGTTAAAGGACTTTAATTAAATACCGAACGAAAAAGTTCACATTTACACGTTTCGTTGTAGTATATGAAGATAAAGCAATAGTCACATTTTCAAAAAGCATGCCACTACGTGATGCTTTGAAATTCCATGCTGTTTATATGACCGCGACAAAAACAAAACGAATAGCGACTTCTCAGTTACAAAAAAATTCAAACCAATAACAAAA
This sequence comes from Deroplatys truncata, assembly GCA_030765065.1. Taxonomy (NCBI): domain Eukaryota; kingdom Metazoa; phylum Arthropoda; class Insecta; order Mantodea; family Mantidae; genus Deroplatys; species Deroplatys truncata. The sequence continues at coordinate 421,154,048 of CM060990.1, read as the reverse complement.
AATATCTGGGAATTAGTTAATCTCATAATATATATATATATATATATATATATATATATATATATATATATATATATATGTAACAAGCTGCGTGCTTTAACGGGGTCTGCATTTCTTGTGTATCAAAACTTTGTCCAATCTTTTAGAGTTTACCAATTATACAAAAGTTATTCAGAATGAAGAAGGTTTTAGAGGCTCTTCTCAGTCAGTTCAAAATATATATTTCGTTTGTCATGTAAATATTTCAAACAGTGTGTTTTAATCAAAATCATTAGAGTCATTTTTAAGAAAATAAATTTCGAATTTTTTTCCATGTAAAGGGTTGTTCAGGATGGGGAAATTTTCTTGAAAATCCTTGTCACAACTTTGAAAGATGCAGAACTTAAATATCAAGTTTGGTAGTTAACCGACTTTTCGCTTTGGATTTATGTTGTTCACAGAGACGCAGGCATATGGAGGTTTTGCCCTAAAATATGATGTGTTGCACTCGCATGATTTTCTCTACTCACTCTTCTTACAAAGTTTATTTTGCACCTATGTCATGTTAATACCCATACACCTTCATCACTTATTTTCACAATTCGTTGTAGGTATAACCAGAGCATATTAAGCTAAAGCGATAGCCAAATCCCTCAAAGCTGATCGCTACGTGATAGCTTTGGATGGGTTGGCTACGGAGGGGACTCAGCACTGATCCACATAGTGGATATTGTGCCTACGCCCAAGGGGGAGTCTCCGGGAGGCAGGATGAGGCGAGACAAGACACCGAGCGTCCGGAACCAGGAAACACGGCACAGGAATGGCAGGGTCCCTAAGTTTTCAGATAGAGGCTCCCCGTCAGACGGACAGGCAGACTGAGGACTCCACCCAGCACAGAGGGTGTCCAACACTCCTTAAGGAAGTTAGGATACTCCCGACAGGCAGCCGAAGGCTGCGGGACGGAGAAAGTCATAAAATACCCTTTTCCCCTGCCACACTGCACTGAAACACCATCGCCGACACTTCCAACACTGAAACAGACAACGGATGAAATATGAAGGGAAATTAGAATGTAGATGAAATGGAGGTCCGGAAATTCGTGGATGTGAGAATCCTTCCCAGCACTCGCCTGGCGACCCGGGAAAACCCCCCGAAAAAACCTATGCGTCTGGAAGGTCGGCCAGAGGAATCCAACCCACGACCTCCCAATGTGAGCCACATACGTGATAGCTTTGAAATTCTGTTCTCTTTGTATGAACACGAGAAAGAAAGAAAGAAAGAAAGAAAAACAACACCTATTTGCAGTTGAGGGAAGTATAAGGTATTTGAAAATTTAAACTAATAACAAAGAAACTTTCAGAATAGGTAAAATATAAAAGTTATTTGACATAACATAAAAATGTTATTTGATATAAATTTTGTGCTTTAACAAGATCTACAGTTGTTGTGCGGTAAGATTTTGTCTCTCTCTCTTACGATTTACTAATTATCAAAAGTCATTGACAATAAACATTAATTTACAGACTATTCCTAGAAAATAAAAGATTTACATTCTATTTATCATGAAAATAGCTTAAACATATGTATTTTAATCAAAATCCTTAGAGCAATTTTGAAAGAAGAAAACATTTCGAAAAAAGTCCAATGTAAAGCTAGTTTGGTGTGGAGGATTTTCTTTAAAATCTTCTTGTCGCATTCTTGAATGAAGTTGAACTTAAACACCAAGTTCGGGTTTTAACCACCCTTTTGCTTTTGAGTTATGCTATTCGTGGATACATACACACGCACACACACACACACACACACACACACACATACACACACACACACTTGGACTATTATCTAAAAATAAATTCATTGGCTCAGGGTTCTGGTGAAATTGTGACATTGAATTTTCAGATGGAACACAATACTTTCTCTACTTACTGTAGCTACGTAGTAGAGAAAGTAAAAATGCTTACTTTGGATTCAGGGGTTTCAAAACGTGAATTCCGTTGAATCTCGTTATTCAATTTTTGGGTGGAATGCAATAATTTCTCTACTTACTGTAACTACGTAGTAGAGAAAGTAAAAAATGTTTTCTTTGAATCCAGGGAGTCTCAAAACGCGTATATCCGGTGAATGTTTTATTCAGTTTTTGGATGGAATACAATACTTCCTCTACCTCCTGTAGCTACGTAGTAGAGAAAGTAAAAATGCTTTGTTTGGATTCAGGGGGTCTCAAAACGTGTATATCCGGTGAATATCATTCAATTGGAACACAGTACTTGCTCTACTTGCTGTAACTATGTAATAGAGAAAGTAAAAACCTTTGTTTGGTTTTAGGGGATCTGAAAACGAGTATTTCCGTTCCGAGTATTAATATCGTTATTAAATTTTTGGGTGGAATATAATACTTGATCTACTTACTGTAACTACGTAGTAGAGAAAGTAAAAACGCTTTGTTTGGTTTCAGAGTGTCTGAAAACGAGTATTTCCGTTTCGAGTATTAAACCCGTTAATAAATTTTTGGGGGAATACAATAATTCCTCTACTTACTGTAAGTGCGTAGTAGGGAAAGTAAATTTAATAGGGCTGAATATGTGTGTTTCCGGTGAATATTGTTATTGAATTTTTGGGTGGAATACAATACTTCCTCTGCTTACTGTAAGTACGTAGTAGGAAAAGTAAAAATGCTTTCTTTGGATTCAGTGGGTCTCAAAAAGTGTATTTCCGGTGAATCTCGGTTTTTAATTTTTGGGTGGAATACAACACTTTTCCTACTTATTATAGGTAAATAGCAGAGACAGTAAAAATATGAGTTGTGGAATAGATAAGCGGCTGGTTGTCATTACTGCAGCTTGCATGCAACCAAATAGGGAAAAGTGTAACTTATATTGTAACTTTAAATAATTTCTGGCCTAAATTGTTGTCACAATGCACGGAAAAATCATACTTCATAAGGACATTATGAAAATAAAGCACATATGTTAGTTAATAATGGGTAGAGAAAGCAGTAAATATATAAAGAACCAAACAATTTTGTTTTTTAACACTTGCTTGTTATACAATAATATGATGCCTCTAATTCCTAACAATTAGTTTGTATACTGCTTATGTCGCTGTGTTGTAATGCTATTGTTGTTTTCTTTTCACAGTTATTACATTCTTACAGCCAAGTCTAAGGGAAATGTGTTGGAATGGTATTTTGTTTAGCCTGTTACATTTCTTAACCTTCCTTGTAGAGCGGGTATGAGCTAAGATACCTGGAATATCATCTCGATAAGCACCCCGCTTGCCGCGCTCCCGGGGCAACGGAAAACACTTGGAGTCGTCTGTACTAGGAGTGCTGCTGATGTGCTGGTTCAAGGCTGTGATGAGCATTCAGTGGGACTATTACAGATTCTAAAAAATAAGAAATCAAATATTTAAGTTGCGTGTTAAGTTATATAAATGTGTAGCTGCGTCAATGGTGGAATTGTCAGTAGTGAGGAATCGGTCAAAAAGGTGTAGTGGGCGTTTATGTAGTAAGTCGTCAGTGTCATAATTGCCTAGGTATCTAATGAGTGAATTGTGATTGTTGGGATGGTATGGTAAAGGTTGTGAGCGAGCTTTTTGATAAATTGTTCAAGAGTGTGCATATGGAGTTCGTCGTTTAATTTAGAAGCAGGAGCGATAGGAGGAACTTTGGCTGCAATACGCAGAATTTTGTTCTGAAATGTTGTAAGAATTTTAATAAGTGATGGGGCAGCATATCCCCAAACCGGAGTGGCGTAGGTAATGATCGGTCGAGTTAGACTTTTGTATAGAGTGGTTCCTAATTTGGGACTTAATCCGTTGATAATGTTTAATAGGGGATAAGGTTTCCGTAATTGTGCTTGGGCCTTGTTTTTAACACTGTTGATATGTGCTCTCCAGGTTAAAGCTTGGTCCATAATTACGCCAAGGTAAGTAACCTGGTTAGTCCAGTTGATGTCCTCTCCAAATAAATGGAGGGGCGGAAGTGAATGCGAAGGGTATCGGTGTGATCTACGCTTAGTAAAAATAATAGCTTTAGATTTGATACTGTTGATCTTAATGCGCCATTTTTCCAGCCATGGTTGAATGGTAGTGAATGCGCTTTGTAGTCTGCAGTGTATAGGTGTGGTACTGCTGGCTTGGGTAGTGAAGGAATTGTCGTCGGCGTATAAATATAAGGAGGTGTTGAAAGTTTTAGGTATGTCGTTGATGTAAATAAAGCAGGTTCTATTAGGCTGACTTGTGGTACACCTGCAAGGTTTGGACGTACAGTGGATTTGGAGTGATTAACTTGAGAATAGAAGAATCGATTGTCAAGGTAATTGGCCATAGGTTTAGTAATGTTGTTGGGCGTATTTATGTTAGTGAGTTTGCAGAGAAGGCCAGCATGCCATACGCTATCAAAGGCGCGCTCAAAGTCTAGTAGAACAGCACCTGTTGTTCGATTGGTGTTAAACCCGTAGGTGATGATTTCTGTTTTCCTTAGAAGTTGTAATGTAGTGGAGTGTTTAGCTCGGAAGCCAAACTGTTCATTGATAAGTATATAGTGTTTGATATGGAAGGCATTGACCCTTTTAAGTAATATTTTCTCGAAAACTTTACTAATGGAGTTTAATAGACTAATTGGCGGAAAGATATTTGAGTTAGTAATGTCTTTTTGTCGTTTAGGAAAATGTAAAATTTTGGCAATTTTCCAATTATCGGGATATATTCCTTTGTTTAATATAAAGTTATATATTTCTGCGAGTCTTTGCATTACAGGAAGTGGGAGGTGCTTAAGTGCTGTGTTGAGAATATCGTCAGGTCCGGGAGCTTTCTTGTCAGGAAGGTAGTCCATGATCCATTTGACTTCTACAGTGCAGGTTTTGCGTATTTTGCTGTGTGTAGGTGAAGTGCGTATATTGCGTGTTAAAAATCAGTTTCAAAGGTGAATTGTGGATTTGCGGGTACAGTGTGTGGAATTAGTGTGTTCTGAAGAGCATCGGCTAACGCCTTCGCTTTACTATTTTCAGAAGTAGCTATAAGTTGATTGGTGTGTAGTGGAGGTAATTTAAGTTTATCTCGAGTGAGGCACCGAGGTATGCGCCATATGGATGAGCGATTCGGATCTAGGATCTCTAATGTGGTATTTCATTGTTGGGATAGATGATCGGTTAGATTTTGACGTAAAAGTGTATTGAGATGTTGAAATTCGTCGCGGTCGCGGAGGTGGCGAAATTGCTGCCATCTGCGGCGAGCTTTGTTTCGTTCGAAGGTGATCGCTTTAATGCCAGGAGGTAAGTGTTGTTCAGGTAGAGAAGGTTTATGTAATGGAATTGATACAGTGACGGCATACTGGATTTTACTTTCAATGGATTTGGTGGCTAGGTTTAAGTCATCGGTGGTCTTAATAGGTGTGTGGGTGGTCTCTTTAAGGGTGATGCTGGAGTAAGTGTCCCAGTTGGCTTTATTGTAATTTGTTCTGGGGAAGGGTGTTTCAGGTGTTAAAATGCCGTTAATATGTATGGATACGAAAAGGTGGCGTGAAGAGAGTTCGTTTGATGTGGTGAGTGTAATCTGGTAATTTAGTCCGCGGATTAAAACTATGTCGAGAATGCCAGGGTGCAAGTGGAGTGTGTTGGGAATAAACGTAGGGTAAGATGGGGCATGGCTAACATAGTTGGAATTGTTTTCGTGTCGCATCAGTGCCATGCCGGTAGAATTTATAGTGCGGCAATTCCAAAGTTGATGTTTGGCATTAAGATCCCTAGCAATAATGATAATGTAATTTAGTGCAAAGAGCGTATCAAGGTCGTTGGTTTTCGAATGACCGTGTGGATTATATGCCGAAATGATTAGAGTGCGCGTGTTGTTAATTTGGACAAAAATTCCGGCTGCTTCGATCCGATTCGTGATAGGCAGGAAGGTTCTTCATGTGCAATCTCGTTCTTGACGATGACTGCAGCACCTCCGCCACATCGGTTGCGATCAAATCTGTTTATTTTGTATCTAGGAATATTGAATCGGGTGTTAGGTTTTAAGTGAGTTTCTGTGATAAGTATGGTTTCGGAGTTGTGTGTTTGAAGGAAGTCAATGAGTTCATGTTTACGTCTGTGTATTCCGTTAACATTCCAAGTGATGTTAGTCATGGATCTCGTTATTGTAAAAATTTGAAGGATCAGCAAAGAGAGCGAAGAGTCCAGAATATGTTGACAAAAGTTGGTGTGTTCATTGAGAGTCTGGAAAGTAGGAGTGAAAGGATGTGAATAGCCTCATGTATGTCTTCGAACCAGAGCATTCGGGGAAAATAGAGCTAGATGAAGTTCAGAAACTCTACGTGCGGGTGACGGAATGAGGTTAGGATTGCTGGGTAATGAGGTGTGTGAATTGTGAGGATTGGAAGTGTGGGTAGGAAAATAAATGGAAGAAGCCGGAACGGGGGGTATCCACACCAGCTGGAGGTCCTTCCTGGATGCAACGTCCTGTGGTGTTGGTTTGCCTTCTGTGGGCTTGAGCCTGCGCCTGAGGAGGGGGCACACTGCACGAGGAGCGCAGGAATCAGACGCGGGATGGGTTTGCCGAGAGGCAGCATCCACCCTTAGGCGATCCAGTTGGCACCTGTATTCCTCACAGGCTTTGTAGCGCGCTCCATGTCCCGCCCTAAAGCTCAGGGCATATTTCATCTGTTCCAGGGATACGTCGCAGGATCTTGACTCATGACCAAGCGTGCACTTGGAGCAAACTTGGTGTGAAGACATGCACCCCTGGATTGAACGGCCGCGACGTTGGCATCGGTTACACTGCTGTGGAGTGAGTGGGGGTGATAATCCTCCACGTCGACTTGAAAGTGGTGTAGATGTCTAATCTGAAGGAGGAGTAGGTCTTCAGGTGTGTTCACCACAACCATGTACAGGGGAAGAGGTGGTCGACTCCTGGAAAAGCGCTGCATCTGCACCACCCTCTGCACCCGCACGACGACACTCTGGATTTCGGAATTTAGCTGCTCGTGAGTTCGTCAAGGTGGAGATTTCTCACCACCAAGCGGTGGGTTCTATCGCCCTGCCTCCTGGTCAGGGAAAAGGCAACACCCCTCGCCTCCAGGAACCCGCACAGATTGCGATTATCCCTGATGGAGAAGACGCGTACCATTATATTCTCCGAAACTGGCGCCCGCGAGCAGGTCTATTCAGATGGGCGGTGCATTCTGTCGAACCGAAAGAGAAGTGCATCAAGTTGAATTTGGTCCCTTCTGATGTAGATCGGCGGATGTTGCGCCGTCGGTTGAGTTTGAGTACAAGTGGAGTTGGGATTTGGCGTAAGTGAATATGAAGCAGTGACTTGGGTATAAGTACAGGTGGAGGAAAGACCGAGAGGAGCTGAGTAAGGTTGAGGAGCTGGAGAAGAGTCTGTGGAGGAGGAGGTTGTGAAGAGAGTGTGGGATGTGGAAGGTATGGGCAGGGTGGTGCTCGGGGTGGTGAAGGAGGAAGAGGTAGATTGAGTTTGCTGATTGATGAGGAAGGATTTGGAGCTGGGGTTGGGCTGGGTGGAGGAGGGCTGGGTGGAGGAGGGGTGGGCCGCGTAACTTGTAAGGAGTCTGTGGGAAAGTATGTGTGAAAGATAAAATGGGCCTTGCAAGGTTGAGTGGGAGTTAAAGTACGTGGTGGTAGAGGAGGAGGGGAAGGTGTGATGTTGACATCAGGTGAGGGCAGAGCAGTAGTTGTGGAGTGGGAAATTGTCAAGTAAGGGGGAGCCAAGACGGAAGTAGGAGATTGGTTTGGAGGGACTGAAAACCTACTTTTATCTACAGTGGAAGGAAATTCATCTGTGGAAAAACGGGGAGATGTGGAAGGAGGAGTGGAACCGGGAGTAGTAGGAGAGGAAGAAGAGGAATTTTCAGGAGTTGGGGATTTTGGCCTGGTTCCGCCAGCCGCGGTAATGAGATTTATAGTCACGACACGGTCACCAGCAGGCTTCAGTCCAGATGGAGAGCGGACCTTCCGCTTCTTCGGCTTTCCCCTGCACTTGACCTTGGAGAGGAAAGCTTGAAAGTTGGAAGTGATATAAATAGGAAAGAAAAGAGAAAAAAGAGTGAGAGAGTGAAAGAAAAGACGCTTTAGTGGGGACTAAAATGTCTGAGTGGTAGACCGTCGGACACGAAGGGCGCCTGAGACGGTCGAGGAGTGTTGGCTAAAACCTTACCACTCAAACCAGCTAAGTACCGTTTTTTTAAAGGGGCGACCCCACACCCGCCGCCCCTGGTGGCGATCATCCGCAGGAGCTACATCGCCTCCCCACGCAACATGCAATCTAAGCATAGACAGGGGAGAGGTAGTGATGAAGTAGATGTGTGGAAGCCGAGTTCCGCTGAGAACCTCGGAAAGTACAGCCGGAGATGATGACCTGCAAATACATGCAAGTGAGCAATGATTGCCCGGATTCTGCACATACCGGAGTCTGTGCAGAACCCTGGGGAAATGAGTGATGGTATGGGCAGTTGAGTGCTATGGTGGTTTGACAGACGTACTTGTGGAGTGTACTGTATTAGCAGGGACGGACTGACTGACACGATGCGTGAGGTGTGGTCGGTAGTGTGTGGTGGGGGAGGATGTAGATGTATTACCTGATTTAGACTTACTGTAGAGAACTGTAGTATGGCAATACTCACAGGCTGTCTGCCTACCTGAAGTGTAGGTGCGGACCCGTGGCGCTATCGGAGATGCCGATGTACTGATCCGAGACTAAGGTGAGCATTCTGTGGGTCTATTTCAGGGTTCTAAAATAAAAAATCAAATGTTTAATTTACGTGTTAAGTTGTATATATGTATAGCTGCGTCAATGGCAGAATTGTCGGTAGTGAGGAATCGGACAAAGAGATGTAGTGGACGTTTGTGTTGTAAGTTGTCTGTGTCATAGCCACCTTGGGGACTAATGAGTGGATTGTGATGGTTGGGTATGTTGTGGAATAGGTTGTGAGTGAGCATTTTGATGTATTGTTCAGGAGTATGCATATGGAGTTCGTCGTTTAATTTAGAAGCAGGAGCGATAGGAGGAACTTTGGCTGCAATACGCAGAGTTTTGTTCTGAAATGTTGTAAGAATTTTAATAAGTGATGGGGCAGCATATCCCCAAACCGGAGTGGCGTAGGTAATGATCGGTCGAATTAGACTTATGTATAGAGTGGTTCCTAATTTGGGACTTAATCCGTTGATAATGTTTAATAGGGGTAAGTTTTCCGTAATTGAGCTTGGGCCTTGTTTTTAACAGTTTTGATATGTGCTCTCCAGGTTAAACCTGGGTCCATGTCTACAACAGGGTAAGTAACCTGGTTAGTCCAGTTAATATCCTTTCCAAATAATTGGAGGGGAGGAACTGAATGTGTGGGGTATCGATGTAATCTGTGCTTACTGAAAATGATAGCTTTAGATTTATTATTGTTACCTTGATGCACCATTTTTTCAGCCATGGTTGAATGGTAGTGAGTGCTGTTTGTAGTCTGCTGTGTAAAGTTGTGGTTCTACTGGCTTGTGTTGTAAAGGAGGTGTCGTCATATAAATATAAAGATGTATTGAAAGTTTTGGGTATGTCCTTAATATAAATATTAAATAAAACGGGTCCAATTAGGCCAACTTATGGTACGCTGGCAAGGATAGGACTTGCGGTGGATTTGGAGTGATTTACTAAAGGATAAAAGTATCTGCTGTCTAGGTAATTGGCTATAAGCTTAGTGATTGTGTCGGGTATATTGATGTTTATAAATTTACGGAGTAGGCCGGCATGCCATACTCTATCAAATGCGCGCTCAAAGTCTAAAACAGCTCCTGTTGATCGATTAGTGTTAAATTCGTTGGTGATAATTTCTGCTTCCCGTAAGAGTTGTAATGTAGTAGAGTGTTTGGCGCAAAAGCCGAACTGTTCATTAATGAGAATATTATGTTTAATGAGGAATGCATTTAGCCTTTAAGTACTATTTTCTCGAAAACCTTACTAATTGTGTTTAATAGAGTAATTGGCCGATTGTTATTTGGATTAGTATTGTCTTTTTGTCGTTTAGGAAAATTTAAAGCTTTTGCCGTTTTCCAATTGTCAGGGTATATTCCGTTATTTAATACGAAATTATATATTTCTGCAAGTCTTTGCATTACAGGAAGTGGAAGGTGCTTAAGTGCTGTATTGGGGATATCCTCAAGTCCGGGAGCTTTCTGATCAGGAAGGTGGTCAATGATCCATTTACTTCTGCAGTGCAGGTTTCCCCTGTTTTGCTGCGTGTAGATGCAGTGCGTATATTACGTGTTAAACCCTCAGTTTCAGTGGTGAATTGTGGATTGGAGGGTATAGCGTATAGAGTTGATGTATTCTGGAGAGCGTTAGCTAACGCTTCCGCTTTATTATTATCAGAAGTGGCTATGCGTTGATTGTAGTGTAGTGGAGGTATGTTCAATTTGTCTCGAGTGAGGCACCTAGATATGCGCCATACGGATGAGTGATTCGAATCGAGGTTTTCTAATGTAGTATTCTATTGTTGGGATAAGTGATCGGTTAAATTTTGACGTAGTAGTGAATTAAGATGTTGAAATTCGTCGCGATCCGAAGATGACTATATTGCTGCCATCTGCAGCGAGCTTTATTACGTTCGGAAACAAGAGCTTTAATGCCAGGAGGTAGGTGTTGCTGAGGAAGAGAATGTTTATGTAATGGAATTGCTAGAGTGATAGCGTGTTGAATAGTACGTTCAGTGGATTTTGCTACTAAGTTTTTTAAGTTCTGAGTGTTGTTAATAGGTGTGTAGGAGGTCTCGTTGAGGGTGAGGTTTGAGTAAGTGTCCCAGTTGGCTTTGTTGTAGTTTCGTCGGGGGAAGGGTGTTTGAGGAGTTAATGTGCCGCTAATATATATATATATATATATATATATATATAAGTACGGGAAGATGATCTGAAGAGAGAGCGTTTAGTGTGGTAAGTAAAATTTGATAATTAAGTCCGCGGATTAAGGCTATGTCTAACATGTCAGGATGCATGTGGAGTGAGTTGGGAATGAAAATAGGGTTGATTGGAGCATGGATAACGTAGTTAGAATTATTTTCATGTCTCAACAGGGCCAAGCCTGCGGTATTAATAGTTCGGCAGTCCCAAAGTTGATGCTTGGCATTGTAATCGCCAGCAATGATGACGTTGCAATTTAATGAAAATAGCGCATCGAGGTCGTTGGTGTCCAAATATTCAGGTGGATTATATGCTGAAATGATAAGAGTACGCGTATTGTGGATTTGTACAAAGATGCCGGTTGCTTCAATGCGGTTATTAACTGGCAGGATGGCTTCTTCATGAGCAATCTCGTTTTTGACGATGACTGCGCACCTCCTCCACGTCGGTCGCGGTCAAATCTGTAAATTTTATATCCAGGAATGTTGAATCGGGTATTAGGGTTTAGTGAGTTTCCATGATAAGTGTGATATCGGAGTTGTGTGTTTGAACGAAGTCAATGAGCTCATGTTTACGTTTGCGTATTCCGTAAGCATTCCAAGTGATAATGTTAGTCGTGGATCTCGTCGTCATAAAAGTTTGAAGGGTCGACAAAGAGAGCAAAAGAATCCAGAATATGTTGACAAATGTTCGTGCGTCATAGAGGGTCTGGTTAATAAAAGTGATAGGATGTGGATAGCCTCATGTCTGGTTTCGAACCAGAACATTCGTGGAAAACATAAAGCTTTTTGAAGTTCGGAAACTGAACGTGTTAGTGGAGGAACGAGGATAAGATTGTTGGGTAAAGAGGTGCTTAGAATGTCAGGATTGGAAGTGTGGGTAGCAAAGGAAGCGAAAGAAGGACCAACGCTGGAACTCGGGTATCCACACCAGCTAGAGGTCCTTCCTGGATACTACGTCCTGTGGTGTTGGTTTCCCTTCTAGTGGCTTGCGTCTGTACTTGAGGGCGGGGGCGCGCCATACGAGGAATGCTGAACTCATCCGTAGGACGGGGTTGCCTAGAGGGAGCACCCATCCTTAGGCGATCCAGTTGGCGTGTATTCCTCGCAGGCTTTGTAGCGTGATCCATGCCCCGTCCTGAAGCACAGGGCACATTTCCTTTGCTCCAGGGGTACGTTTTCTTTTCGTTTTTACCACGAAGGGGAAAAATGCATTACTGTATTCAACCTCCAGCCGATGTGCAATGGCTGGGGGGATATGTGGGGCTCGCCGCTCAGTCGCGGAATACCCACTAAAAGACCCCTTCACGTGTTGGTCGTAATTTGCTGTATTTTACGTGCAATTCATGCATGGTCGGGTCCCGCATAGCAACCCAGTTAGTATGTGTATAACTAAGTTGCTGGTATGCATTGCATGCGAGCGCGTCAATTGCTATTGCTGGGATTGTCCATGAAACCTGAACAATACCAATGGAAATTCATGCGTTATGTAATTGTGTGTTTTGGTGATTGCTTACAATTTAATGTTGTAAGTGTGTGTAGGGAGTTCCTGCTAGTCATGATGTTAATTTATGCTACTTGTTTGTGTGTGCAGGGAGTACCTGCTCGTCATGATTAATAGATTAATTTAAGTTACTATTGCATTAGTACTAGACTTACGTGCACTATGATAATAGTGTTATTTTATTGGATTATATGTGTTGGAGTGTTGCTTCCTGTGCCGGTCTCAGTTGTGCACAGTAGCTCGTCCGTTTGTATCCAGCTCTCTGGCGTTCGGCAATCTCGTTGTCCATGAAGGCTGCCAATGTCGTCTGTGTGATCGACTCTATAATGCAGCGGCACGAAATTCGTTGCCCACGTCGATCATGGTGGGAGGCCCTTTCTCCCGGCCCGCCTCAGCAGATGCTGAGGACTTAAGGGCACTGCAGCGGGCTGGTCTGAAACAAGGAAGAAGCAGAAAAAATATTAATGTTGGGTATTTAGTGGGGAGTAGTCCTTTGTCAGTGTCTTTGTCTTGTTTGAATGAGATTGTCGAGGAAGTGTGTAATCAATGGATAATGTTCTATCGAATAGTTATAGGGATCTGTTGTGTTTGTTATTTTCTGTATCGTAGGTTCGTAATGTTATTAGTAGGTTGTGAAGCTGGTGTAATTTATCGTACATATCGTATGTTAGTTTCTTAATGAACTCTTCAACTGTGTGCATTTTAAGCTCTTCATAAAGTAGATCGGATGGTGATGTGTAAGGTACTTTGGCTATCGTGCGCAGGATCTTGTTTTGGAATCTTTGTAATCCTTTGATGTAGGTTATGGCGGTATATCCCCATACTGTTGCAGCAACTGAACATTGGACGTAAGAATGTTTAGTACAGCCTGAGTCCCATATTTAGATTTAATTGAGAATCAATATTGATGAGTGGGTAGAGCCTGCCCGGTTGGGTGTTGGCTTTTCCCCGAATCTGCTGTATGTGCTTTTTCCAAGTTAATCCTTGGTCCATTTTAGTCCTAACCAGGTTACCGTGTCTTTCCACTCAGTGTTGTCTCCAAATATGGTGAGCGGCGGTAGCTGGTGTTTGGGAAATCTGTGGTAAATGTTTTTTGTGAATATAATGGCTTGTGTTTTTGGTGCATTTACCTTAATGCGCCATTTTGTAAGCCAAATCTCAAGATTATTGGGGGCGCCTTGTAGTCTTCGGTGTATGAGATCGGTTTTGCTGGATTGTGTCATTATTGCTGTGTCGTCAGCGTAAATATATAAGTTTGTGTTCGCGGTTTTTGGTATGTCGTTTATGTATATATTAAATAGCGTTGGCCCGAGCAGACTTCCTTGTGGGACTCCTGCTTTGATTGGCCGCTTAGTTGAGAGATGATTGTTTACTCTGGATTGGAATTTTCTGTTCTTTAAGTAGTTTGCTAAAAGGTTTTTATAAGCGAGTCGTGTATGTTTACACTTTTGAGTTTCTTTAGTAGGCCCGCGTGCCATACTCGATCAAATGCTCGTTCAACGTCTAACATTAGTGCACCTCTTGATTTGTTTTATGTGATAGGTGATGCTTTCGGTTGCTCTGATTAATTGTAAGGTTGTCCAAAGCTTGGCTCTGAACCCAAACTGTTCCGGTATTAGGATATTTTGCTTAATTAGGTGTGTGTTGAGTCGTTTGAGAATTACTTTTTCGAGAAGTTTGCCTAATGTGCTCAGTAAACTAATTGGTCTGTAGTTGTGCGGTTTGGACAGAGTTTTCCCCTTTTTGGGGAAGTGGGCCACTGTGGCCAGCTTCCACCTGTCCGGGAAGTGCCCGCTTGTTAGCACATGATTGAATATTTTTGAGAGTAGTTTTATCGCATCTTCCGGCAGATGCATGGGGACTGCTGTTCGGATGCTCTCCGACCCTGGGGCCTTTCGTCTTCGGAGGTAGCTAATTAGCCATTTGATTTCGCTTGGGCAGGTTTTTCCCTGTTGGTTGTGAGTAACCTGTTCTTTGTAGCTGTTGGTTTCAGTTTCCGTTTCTACCGTGAAATGTGGGCACGATAGGGTGGGATTCGGTTTTAGCGTTTGCTGTAGCGCTTCGGCTAGTGTGTCCGCTTTTTGCTGGTCGGTTGCGGCAATTGTTTGTTTGTAGTGTAGGGGTGCAATTTGAGTTTTGTCGCGAATTAGGCAACGAGCTATTCTCCACACAGAGTCTCGTTCGTAGTTGAGGTTCTCTAGTGTGTGTTGCCATTGTTGGGAATGAAATTTGTTTTTCTTTCTCTTACTAAGGCGTTTAGATGTGTAAAGTATTCTTGGTCCGGGATGTGTTGTGATTTCCGTCATTTTCACCTAGCTTCATTTGTTTCTTCTGCTAGCATGTGTATGTCTTGTTGCAGTGGTGGTTGGGTTGGTCGTGGTTTACTTAACGGTACCGCCGCGGTGGTTGCGGTCTTGATGGCTTGTTCGAATTCAATTACAGCCGCATTTACGTTTTCGGTCGTGTTTAGTTGGAATGTGGGTAGGTTTTGTCTTACTAGCGTCGCAAATTTTTCCCAGTTCGCTTTGTTGTAGTTGCTGCGCTGAACTGGTAGGTCTTGTGCCGCTGAACCTTCGAGGGTTATTAATACAGGTATATGATCAGAGGACAGCTCATTTTTAACCTGTAGGTTAATCCTGCGAGTCAGGTTGCGTGTAATTGCTATGTGCAGTATTTCTGGTCGTTGATTTCTGCTGAAAGGGATATATGTGTGTTCCATTGGAGCGTTAATTATGTAATCTGTGTTGTTTTCTAGGTTTAGCAGGGCCCTACATTCGGGATTGGTTTCATTGCAGTCCCAAATTTGGTGTTTTGCATTTAGATCGCCAGCTATTATTGCTCTCTGGTTTAATTGCATGAGTGCGTTTAGGTCCGCTGTATTTAGTACACCTTGGGGCATATGCCGTCGTAACTAGTACACGGTTATTATATAATGTGATGTAGATACTAGTTGCTTCTAATGTTCGAAGTTGGGGTTGTGAACCTAGGTCATGGGTTATGGCATGTTTTATTATGATAGTGATTGCGCCTCCGCGTCTGTTTTCATCGTTACGGTGTGTAGTGTAACCTTGAATGTTAAAACTATCTTTTTCGCTTAAATGGGTTTCGGTTATTACGGCTATATGAGTGTTATTTTGTACAAGAAAGTCTTTAAGTTCAGTCTTGCGTCTTCGCAGTCCGCGTGCGTTCCAGGTTATGAGGTTTAGGATTCATGGTGCAATTTTCATAGGAAGCCTGAAGTGGTAAGAAGTTGGAAATAGTCGCGGTATGTGGCCAGGATGCTTCGGGTCTCCGGCTCCTCCGAAAAGGCGAGCAGCTCGACGATGTGTGCGCAGGTGTCCCTGATAAGCGCGTCGGACCATTTCGTAGCCATGGAACTGTGGTATATCTGCCGTTGGTGTTCCAGTCGTGGGTCGTCGATGGGCTCAGGTCTTGGAGGTCGTGAAGGGCGTTCCCTCACTGGTTCACGTGGCCTACCTGTTGGTTGGCTAGGCCTCTTATCCCGGGTCTCACTCTCTAGTACACACGCCTCTGCCCGCGTCTCAGCCACACAAGGGGCAGGCTACACGCGCGCCTGAGCATCTCCTTGGGCTCGGCGTCAACTCGTCCGCTCGCCCCCACATCCACCAGTCCCCATGAGGTTGCGCGTCGCAGCAAATTGCCTCTTGTACTCGGGACAAGCCCGGTACCTGGCCCCGTGGCCAACACAGAGGCAAAGGGTGCACTTCCTCTTGGGTGGGGGAACATTGCAGGTTCGCGAGTCGTGCGAGCCCGTGCACTTAGAGCATACTACCGCGATCGCTGTACACCTGTCCTGGGTGTACCTGAGCCGCTGGCATTTGCTGTACTGTACCGGGATGACCGGCCGTCGGTACAGCTCCAGCTTCACACAAAAGTGGAGCACATGCTCGATCAGCCGTAGCCAAACCAGGTCATCCGCCGTTGCTGTGTCCACCAGGTAAAACGGGAGAGGTGTTCGGGCCTGGTCGTAATGCCGGAGCTGCAACTCACGCACAACTGAAAAGTGCGTGGCCTGCAGCTCAGCCTTAATTGCCTCCTCCGCGCCGTCATAATACACGTGCTTCACCACAGCACGGAATGTCTGGGTTTGGTTGGTGCTCGTGTGCCGGAACTGGACCTTGCGATCCTGCAGTAAGCCAGTCAGGACCGCGTAGTCCCCAACGGACCTAGTGCACACCAGGAAGTCCCGCGACAGCGGGGCCCTGGACACGACATAGCTCTCGTTGGGATACAGGGCATCGAAATCTCGGAGCGTCTGAAACAAAGTAACATGCTGCTTGGATACGTAGATGGGAGCCTGGAGTCGGATGTTAAGGGCTTGGGTGTAAGGGGATGGAGGGCGAGTGGGGGCTGGTTTGGGGGTCGGAGCGGGATGGGAAGGAAGAAGGGGCAGAATAGGAAGGAAACCAGGAGGAGGGTCGATGGAATGGGCAACAAGGGCAGGAATAGGAGAGGACGGGTCGGGAATAGGGAGATAGGACGAGGAGGTGGGGTGGGCTGAGGGACATAGAAGCGGACGGAAGAGGACGAGGATGAACGGGAAGCAGAGAGTGGGGTATCAAGGGCAGCCGGGGTGACGGAATGGCATGGAATCAAAGCAGGGCTGCTATCCATACCAGCGGGGTTAGCGGTAGAGCGAGGAGTGGGTGCAGTTGAGCGTAGAGTGGATGCAGAGGAGCGAGGAGTGGGTGCAGAGGAACGAGGAGTAGGTACAGAGGGGCGAGGAGTAGGTGCAGAGGAACGAGGAGTAGGAGCGGAAACAGCGGAAGAGCCAAACTGAAGCTGGCTCTTGACAACTGTTTGCATGGTGACCCGCATCCCCGACGGGGAGCCCTTCATGGTCTTGCGCTGCTTGGTCATGGTGAAGGAAAAAGAAAACAAGTATATATGTATATATAAGTGAACCTAGGTAATCGGAAGAGTAGAGAAAGCTTAAGCTACCTAACTGGGGACTTAAAACTAAGAAAAGAGGAAAATATAGTAGAGTCGAAGAAAAAGAACAGCTAGAGGGCGCTAAAAAGCCCGAAGAGCAGAGGTCCTATCCGTGAGGGCGCTTTGTGGTTCCAGTCAGACTGTAAATTATCCGGGTACGTTATTGGTTTCAAATGATCCTTAAAACAGCGGACCTCGTAGAATCTTTTTTCCGTGGGGGGAAAATGCATTATTGCATTCGACCCGCAGCCGGTGTGCAATGGTTGGGGGATATGCGGGGCTTGCCGCTCAAAGCGCGGAATACACACTAAGAAACCCTATCACGTGTTAATTGCGTATTGCTGTGTAAGAACGTGCATTCATACTTGCATGCTTCAGTCCGGTCCCGCATAGCACCCCCGTTAGTATGTGAATCGCTACTTGGCTGGCACGCATAGCATGCGAGCGCGTCAAATGTTACTTGCTGGTATTATCCATGAAACCTGAACAATACCAGTGGGTTATATGCGTGTTTTCTAATGTTGTTAATATGTGCTTAATTTCATGCTTAAGGTGTAATTTGTGTGTTGTTTGCAGGGAGTACCTGTGTGTCATATGACTTAGCGTTAACTTACTACTAAGTTAGATATGTATTGTAGAACTAATTCTATGCATAATTAAAAAAATGGTGAGGTTGCATTCTGTGCTGTTCTTCCCAGGGGTTCCTGTTCGTCAAGAGAGCACAGGCGTCTGTCGTTGCATCCGGCCTTCTAGGTCTTTCGTTGTACTCGTTGTCCTGATGGTCGCCATTGTCGTCTGTGTGACCGACCCCATAATGCAGTGGCTCCTCTTTCACTGCCCACGTCGTTCACGGTGGGAGGCCCTTTCTCCCGGTCCGCCTCAGCATAGGCTGAGGACTTGAGGGCACTGCAACGGGCTGGTCTGAAACAAGGAAGAAGAAGAAAAAAGATTAATTTTGGGTATTTATTGGGGAGTAGTCCTTTGTTAGTGTCTTTATCATGTCTGAATGAGATTGTCGAGGAAGTGTTGCATTT
Organism: Deroplatys truncata; assembly: GCA_030765065.1. Classification (NCBI taxonomy): domain Eukaryota; kingdom Metazoa; phylum Arthropoda; class Insecta; order Mantodea; family Mantidae; genus Deroplatys; species Deroplatys truncata. The sequence goes on along the minus strand of CM060990.1, from coordinate 421,135,684 downwards.
CAGATGTGTAATCAATGGATAATGTTCTATCGAATAGTGATATTGGTCTGTTGTGTTTGTTATTTTCTGTATCATAGGTTCCTAATGTTGTTATTAGTAGGTTAGGATGCTGGTGTAATTTATCGTACATATCGTATGTTAGTTTCTTAATGAACTCTTCAACTGTGTGAATTTTAAGCTCTTCATGAAGTAGAACGGATGGTGCTCTGTAAGGTACCTTGGCTATCATGCGCAGGATCTTGTTTTGGAATCTTTGTAATCCTTTGATGTAGGTTATGGCGGTATATCCCCATACTGGTGCAGCAAAAGTGAATATTGGATGTAATAATATTTTGTACGGCGTGAGTCCCATATTTAGATTTAATTGAGAATCATTGTTGATGAGTGGGGAGAGCCTGCCCAGTTCGGCGTTGACTTTTCCCCGAATCTACTGTATGTGCTTTTTCCAAGACAATCCTTGGTCCATTTTTAGTTCTAACCAGGTTACCGCGTCTTTCCTCTCAATGTTGTCTCCAAATATGGTGAGCGGCGGTAGCTGGTGTTTGAGAAATCTGTGGTTAATGCATTTTGTGAATATAATGGATTGTGTTTTGGTGCATTTAGCTTAATGCGCCATTTTGTAAGCCAATCCTCAAGATTATTGAGGGCGCTTTGTAGTCTTCGGTGTATGAATTCGGTTTTGTCGGATTGTGTCATTGTTGCTATGTCATCAGCGTAAATATGTACGTTTGTGTTCGCGGTTTTTAGTAAGTCGTTTATGTATATATTAAATAGCGTCGGCCCGAGCAGACTTCCTTGTGGGACTCCTGCTTTTATTGGCCGCTTCGTTGAGAGGAGCTTGTATCCTCTGGATTGGAATTTTCTGTTGCTTTAGCAGTTCGCTATAAGTTTGATTAGCGAGTCGTGTATGTTTACCGTGTATGTTTAACGGTCGCAGGACACCAAAAAGGTGCCTGACCGCAGCGAAACCTCGCTGGCTCTAGTACATAGAAAAAACTTCTTCTCTCTTGAAAAACAAGGCTCTGTCTCATATGGGATGTCATCTTTTTTAATGGGAGACCGCGAGAGAGTTAAAAGCGATAAAGAGTTGGGTTATTTCACCGAAGAAGAAGGAATTTGTAAAGAAGTTCTGGGTTCTAGTTAGGTGCAGGTAGTAAGATGTGCGTAGTGCGTATTAGATTAAGATGTGGTATTGAAGACCTAGTGGAGTTCCGCATAAGCACCCCCGAAAGTTCATCGTTTGTACTTGCTGCAACATTGTGCTGTCAGATATCGGGTGTGAACAACTAGACAGCCATGGCGAGCCCTGACTGCCCCCGGGTGGAGTTAGCTATTAAAGAAGTAGTATGGGGTGTGATGTACATTTTGGTTGGAGATGGCGAGTGGATTTCCCGCGGCGTGTTGTGCTGGTAGTTGTCAACATTAGCAGATGTTGCTCGAAGAAGGTTCGTAAGAAAACGTGGCCTTCTTCGAGCTGTCGGAGTTGATCTAGAATTCGGTTGATTTGCGTACAGATTTCGGTTTGATTTTGAGGATGTGACTGGTGTAGATGCTCAACTGAGTCCTCCAGGGAAAATAACTTTAGAGTAACAGGGTCGTCTGGAACTGTGCAGTCGTAAAAGGTGGCTGCTTGTTGGAATGACTTGCAGTGGTGAGGGAGTGGACGGTGGTAGTAGTATTGGATGTTGCTTCTTCCAAATGAGTAATTCGTAGTTGTAGTTACTGTACTAAGGAGTGTAAATCCTGAAAGCGATCAGCGCCGGGTGCACAAATGTCCATTGTTGGTCGGTTGACAAGTGTTGCCGGTGCAGCAGTGGTTGGTTGATCTGTAGGTGTTGCTGGTGCAGTTGACGTAGCGGAAGTGTGTAACGTAGTCTGTCGGTCTTGGTGTAGGTGTCCATTGATTGTTGTTGGCACGCCTTAGATGGTTCCAGCCGTTGCCGCTGCGGCCGATGTAGGTGTAGCAGTTGAAAGTTCTTCAGCGGCGGGCTGACGGCGTCGACTTTTTTCCCCATAACGTCTCCCTCAAACGCACAAATGGTTTTCGCGAAACCCTGTTAAAGTGACGGACCGCGCAGAACTTTTTCTGGAGTGGAGGAGAAAATTATTTAATCACTTACCACAGCCCCAATGGGAGTCGGAACTGGGAGTGTGGGACTCACCAATGAATTGGCATACCCACTAAATACTCCTCCACTGCAGTAGGAAAAGACAAGTTTTGCAGCGGTACCGCCTAAAGCACCGGCGCATTCCGAGGTGATGGTATGACTGGGCCGCAGTGCGGTTACTAGGGGAGTAAGGATTTATTGCTCGGAGACAGACTTGACCAGGGCCCAGTCTGACCCGCAGCGGAGTTAAGGTGTGGATAAGAGGAATTCTTGGTGGTAGTGTAAAGGATTATTGGTGCTTGGATTTTCGGTTGGAGTTACGTGCATAGGAAGAGGATTGAGGAGAGTGTGGCATTACATAGGATTCTAGGAAGTTTCAGATGAGGCTGTAGCCTTCCTAGAGGTGGTTAAAGTGCTGGTGAAGTTCTTTGAAGTTCTGGTTGATGGAGTTGTTGGTGGTTGATTGAAGCTCTTTTATCCCCACGACTGAGGCCCCAAGGGCACCCAGTCGCGTGGATCGGTTGTCTCTGCCATCAGTGTAACGTACGAAGGGGTGAGACTCGATACGCTCCAGCTTACGCTGGGCAGACGCGAGCACCCGACGTCTTCCTGTAGCTCGGAGATCTGGTTGGAGAGTGTGATGATTACTCTGGCCGAGGTTCTCTTCTTGGCCTCCACAGCCGAGAGACGTGTGAAGGTTGCACGGCGTAGCTCGGCCAGTTGTGAAGAGAGCTACTTTATTTCTGCCTGTATGGTTGACAGGAGGCCTTGAAGTCCGTGGTGGGATATACCAGTGATGCCACTGGTCGTGTCCTGGGCCCTTCCTGAGGGCTGCGGCTGGTTACTGGTCGTAGTAGCTGGTGTCGATGTTTGTCGTGGTTGCAGTTGTCGTTGTCTGCTTCGGGGATACCGGGGACATTGCGCCTGCCCTGTAAAATGTGTGTTCCCGGAGCAGGTGGCGAAAAAGCGGCAGCGTCGAGGAGGTCGTGCTGGGTGCAGGCCGCCGTGAGGGGAGCCTGAACCACAGTAGTGGTATCTGGGCGCTGCAAATCAGGCCTCCACTTAATGCGCGAAGATACAGCAGCGTCGGCGGGGCACCGGCCATTCTATCCTGCTGGTCTCAACCCGTAGACTCTGCCCAAGCAGAGGCAGGCCTGAGGAAATGGTCAATCTCACGTCCGATGCGGCGCCCAGGTGCAAGCGCACCAGCAACGTAGGGCCTCTTGGAGTGATGATACGTGAAGCCCGTATTGCTGAGCGCCGGTGTTGCCGCTCAGCTTCCAGCACTAAGTGTGCTGGGAGACCTCGGGGCACATCACAGATGGCGACGCTATGGCGCCCATCCATCTGAGGATGTGCCGGCGTGGTTGTAGACCCGGCTCCATTGGAGCTACTGGGCAGGCTGCTGGCGGCGTTGGATGGCTCAGCTTTCGTGTAGAAGCAGAGGCGGTGATTGGTTGCTGGCCCGATTCTACAGGAGTGACCGGGCAAGCGGTTGGCGGCGTATGTGTGCTCGATTCCCTTAGAGGAGCCGAGACGGCGGCGGTCGGCGTTGCATAAGAGGCCAGCTTCGGCCTAGAAGGCCGGGAGGCTTCTTGTGTGAAGAGTTGCCCAGCTGCGGCTGAGGAGTGGGGCTAGCGGCTGGCGGCTATGGTTGGGCCGATTCGAGAAGGAGGGCGGTGCCTGCTGCGGCAGGTTGCTCTCTCGGCAGTGGCGGCGAAAATGCGGCGATTGCTGGTGAGTCTGCGGGTCTTCCCATGGCCCACTTTCTCAATCTGTCTCGTCGGGAGCGATTCTGAAACAGTTGGTTCTGCTGCGGCGAAGCTGATATCTCGAAGATCCGCAGAAAATTTTAACAATCACGGTGTTGCTGAATTAGTGGCGGATCGCGAAGAAAACTCGGAGTTTGTCTCTCTCTTCTCTCCTCGGGATGTCATCTTTTGTTTCGAGTGGAGGAGAAAATGATTTAATGACTAACCCCAGCCCCGATGGGAGTCGGAACTGGGAGTGTGGGACTCACCAATAAATAGCATACCCACTAAAAACTCCTCCAACGGACTGGAAAACAATCGGTTTGCTGCGGTACCTCCTGAAGCAACCACGCGTTCCATGGAGAGAATATAAACTGACTCGCAGTGCGGTAACCAGTAGAGTTAGCTATTGGAGTTGGGATACCGGCTTGACCTAGGTCCAGCCTGCCCACTAGTGCATTCCAGGGGAGGATTGCTGTTGGATTTCATGTATTGTGTGAGGATATTCCAGGAGTAATATTGTTATTCTAGTTATAAGAGTGCCTTATTCACGCCGTAGCGCCGCGTAGCTCCGTCGTGCATCACAAATTTGGTCTTGTATGCGAGTCAGTGGTTGGCTGAGCCGGCGGCTTCGTCTCTATATCGAACTTATACTGTAAATGGATACAACATACATATATATACATTACATTACCTTATGTTAGTATATGATGTGATACATGACACGATGGCGCTATATACACAGTAGTATGTGAATCTAAACAAATTAATTAATGCCCTGTGGCGGCATTGTCGCGTAATGTAGTTTTCCACCGTGTGGCGTCGTCTTGTGATGATATTGTTGTATTAAATGGTATTTTTTTATATTTATTATGTGGTGTTTCCTCCTGGATGGGTTTGTCTTTATGTATTTCATTTATCGTGTCCTTTTTGTAAGCTGGGTCACACAGAGTGCGCATCCTACGTACTGCCTGCCTAAAAATGCAGTTGCGAGCCGATGCCACCTTGCGGGGGGCCCTTGACCCCGGATCCGCCTTGGCTTGGGAGTAAGCGCAAGGAGTTGAGGGCTGCTGTAGGTAGTGGGGTGTATTAGTGCGTGTGCGCTGTTCAGAGTTCAGCTATGCATAACGTCGGGGTAATGAGTTATATTGTCTAGGTATTGCTACATGTCAATTGCCGGCTCCCCGAGACCTATAATTCTTTCATATAGAGATAGTGGCCTTGTGTGCTTTCATGAGTTATGTCGTAGTCATCTAGTGCCTGTATTAATTCGTTGTGGTTTTTATTCTTTTTCTCATGCAAGTTAAAGCTGAGTCTTTTAATGAATTCCTCTATGGAGTGTATTTTTAGTTCCTCATGAAGTTGGAACACTGCGGCCACTTCTGGCAGTCTGGCAAAAATGCGGAATACTCTGTTTTGAATTTTTTGGAGCCTTTTTATGTGCATTTTGACTGAATGTCCTCATACGGGTGCAGCGTATGTTAGAATGGTCTGATTAGTGTTTTGTACAATGTAGTTCCCATCTCTAGCTTTAGAGTGCTATTAGTATTAATTATTGGGTAGAGTCTGTTTAGTTGCGCATTCGCTTTGACTCTGCGTTGACGTGCTGTTTCCATGTAAGGACCTGGTCAATTGTTACTCCTAGATATGTGACTGAGTTTTTCCAGTCTATTCGTTCTTGCCTAAGTGTTAGTGGCTGAAGGCCATGTTTATTGTGACGGTGCTTAATGCGCTTGGTGAATATTTTAGCTTTGATCTTTCAATTTTTACTTTTATTTGCCATTTCATCAGCCATGGTTCTAGGTCATTTAGTGCGGTTTGCAGCCTAGTATGGATTATTCTAGGCATGGTCGGTTGTGTGGTTAAAGCTGTGTCGTCGGCAAATAGGTACCTGTCTACTCTTGTGGTCTTTGGCATGTCATTAATATAGATGTTGAAGAGAATGGGCCCTAGTAGACTCCCTTGTGGGACCCTTGTCCTGGTTGGTCATATTGTCGAGACTTCATTATCGAATGTTGTGCGGAACGACCTGTTCTATGGGTAGTCTTTTATAATGGCTAATAGTTAGTCCGCGAAACCTAACGACACGAGTTTTCTGAGTACCCCAGCATGCCAGAACCGATCAAAGCCTCGTTCTATATCTAAGAAAATGGCGCTTGTAAATCCATTTGTGTTGAACCCTTTGGTTGTGGATTCTGCCATTCGGAGGAGCTGAAGTGTTGTCGAGTGTTGTGCTCTGAATCCGAATTTTTCCTTGATGAGGATGTTGTTGCGTATTATGTGCGTGGTGATGGGTTTTAATATGACTTTTTCGAGTACCCTGCTCATGGTGTTTAGTAGGCTAATTGGCTGTATTCCTCTGGTTGCGATTGACCTTTTCGCGGTTTAGGGAAGAGGAGTATTCTGACTTCCTTTCAATGTGGAGGTAATCGGCCTTTTTTGATTGTGTACTTAAAAATGGCTGCTAGTAATCTTGGCGCTTTAGGCGGCAAATGCTTCAGCACTATGTTGATAAATTTACGGAGTAGGCCGGCATGCCATACTCTATCAAATGCGCGCTCAAATTCTAGTAAAAAAGCGTCTTTTGATCGATTAGTATTAACTCCGTTTGTGATAATTTCTGCTTTCCTTAAGAGTTGTAGTGTAGTAGAGTGTTTGGTGCGAAAACCGAACTGTTCACTGATGAGAATATTATGCTTAATGAGGAATACATTAAGCCGTTTAAGTACTATTTTCTCGAAAACTTTGATAATTCTGTTTAATAGATTAGTTGGCCGATAGTTATATGGGTTAGTAATGTCTTTTTGTCGTTTAGGAAAATGTAAAACTTTTGCCGTTCTGCAATTGTCAGGGTATATGCCGTTGTTTAATATGAAATTATACATTTCTGCAAATATATGCATTACATGATGTGGAAGGTGCTTGAGTGCTGTACTGGGGATATTTGTTTTTCGAGTGGAGGAGAAAATTATTGAATCACTAACCCAAGACCCGATGGGAGTCGGAACTGGGAGTGTGGGACTCACCAATGAATTGGCATACCCACTAAAAGCTCCTCCACCGGAGTGGAAAGAATCGGTTTTCTGCGGTACCGCCTGAAGCACCCGCGAATTCCATGGAGAGAATATAAACTGGCTCGCAGTGCGGTAACCAGTGCAGTTAGCTATTTAGAGCTGGGAGACAGGCTGGGCCTTCTAGGCCCAGTCTGCCCCCTAGCGGATTCCAGGAGAGGATTGTTGTTGGATTTCATGTACTGTGTGAGGATATTCTAGGAGTAGTGTCTTATTCTAGTAATAGGTGTGCTTTATTCACGCCGTAGCGCTGCGACCACTAGTATTTGCTCTGTCGTGCATCACAAGTAAATGACTTGTATGCGAGTCAGTGGTTGGCTGAGCCGGTGGTTGCGTCACTATGTTGAACTTATTCTGTAAATGGATTCATATATATACATGTGTATTGCATGACATTGGTATATGACGGTGATACATTATACTATGTACACATTCTAATCATGTTAATAAATGACCTGTGGGGACATTGTCGTTGATGTAGGTTTCCGCCATCGTCTTATATTGAATTTTATGTATTAAGTGCTGTTGTTGATATTTAGTAAATGGTGCTTCTCCCTGACGGGGGATGTCATTATGTTTTCATTGAGCGTGTCCTTTTAGTAAGCTGGGTCACATAGTTTGCGCATCCGGCGGGCTGCCTGCCTGAAAATACAGGTGTGAGCCAATGCCACTTGCGGGGGGCCCTCGTCCCCCGGATCCGCCTTGGCTTGGCGTAAGTGCAAGGACTTGAGTGCTGCTGTAGGTTGTGGAATGTATTGGTGTGTATGTGTGTGTGCTATTCAGAGTTCAGTTCTGTATAACGTCGGGGTAATTAACTAAATTGTCTAAGTATTGCTGCATGTCAATTGCCGGCTCCCCGAGACCTACGGTTCTCTCAAATAGATATAGTGGCCTTGGGTGCTTGTCATGAGTCATGTCGTAGTCTCTTAGTGCCTGTATTAATTCGTTGTGATTTTTATTCTTTTCTCGTGCAAGTTAAAGCTGAGCCTTTTAATGAATTCCTCTATGGAGTGTATTTTCAGCTCTTCATGTAGGTGGAACGCTGGGGCCACTTCTGGCAGTCTGGAAACAATGAGCAGTACTCTGTTTGGCATTGCTTGGAGCCTTTTAATATGCGTTTTGGCTGCATGTCCCCATACGGGTTCAGCGTATGAAAGAATGGGTCTAATTAGTGTTTTGTATAGTGTGGTTCCCATCTCTAGCTTTAGTGTGGTATTAGTATCAATTATTGCGTGGAGTCTGTTTAGGTACGCGTTCGCTTTGGCTCTGACTGTGTTGATGTGCGTTTTCCATGTAAGGCCCTGGTCCATTGTTACTCCTAGGTATGTGACTGTGTTTTTCCAGTCTATTGGCTCCTGCCTGAATGTTAGTGGTTGAAGGCCATGTTTTTAGTGTCGGTGCTTAATTCGCTTAGTGAATATTATAGCTTGGCTATTTCTGGTATTTACTTTCATTAGCCATTTAATGAGCCATAGTTCTAGGTCATTTAGGGCGGTTTGCAGCCTAGTAAGAATTATTCTAGGCATGGTCGAATGCGTGACTAGAGCTGTGTCGTCGGCATATAGGTACCTGTCTACTCTTGTGATCTTTGGTACGTCATTAATATAAATGTTGAAGAGAATGGGTCCTATTACGCTCCCTTGTGTGACCCGTGCCCTGATTGGCCGTATTCTCGAGACTTCATTGTCGACTGTTGTGCGGAACGACCTGTTCATTAGATAGTCTTTTATAATAGCTAACATTGAGTCCGCGAAACCTAACTAAATGATTTTTCTGAGCAGTCCAGCATGCCACACTCGATCAAAAGCTCGTTCTATATGTAAGAAAATAGCGCCTGTAGATCGATTTGCGTTGAACCCTTTGGTTATGGATTCTGTCATTCGGAGGGGCTGTAGTGTTGTCGAGTGTTGGGCTCTAAATCCGAATTGTTCGTTGATAAGGATGTTGTTTCGTATTATGTGTGTGTTGATGCGTTTTAATATGACTTCTCCGAGTACTTTGCTCATGGTGTTTAGTGGGCTAATTGGTCTGTAATTCTCTGGCTGCGATTGGCTTTTTCGTGGTTTAGGGAAGAGGAGTATTCTGGCTTCTTTCCACTGTGGAGGGAATCGGCATTTATCGATTGCTAGTAATCTTAGCGCTTTGGGCGTCAAATGCTTGAGCACTATATTAGGAATTTCGTGCGGCCCTGGGGCTTTTCTAGTGGGTAGATGGTTAATTATCCATTTAATTTCGCCCGCATTTGTTCTGCGCGTTTTATTGTGTGTCTGTACCCTACCTATGTTTTCGGTTATTGCTTCCGTTTCAGTCACAAATTCGGGATCTGTTGGAAAGGCATTCGGCTTGAAGGTTTCCTCGAGGGCATCTGCGAAGGCTTCGGCCTTGTCTCGGGGAGTTTCGGCTATGCCGTTGGTGGTGTGGAGGGGAGGGGCATGTGTGTGTGTTCGCGAAAGATTTTTGGCTATTTTCCAGATAGTATGGCTGTGTGGGTCGATGTTGCTTAGTGTTCCATTCCACTGGTTTCGAGTAAATTTCCGAATGCGTTCGCTAGCTTGGTTGCTTAGTTCTGTGTATTCGTTGCGGTGGATTAAGTTTCCCGATCTCTGCCATCTTCTGGCGCGATTTCGTTCTTGTATTATATGTCTTGTGTTGCGAGGGAATCGTATGACGGTTGAAGTTGAGTATCTAATGGGGACGTGTTGTTCGGTTGCTTGTTTTATCACTATTACTAGGTTGTTTATAGCCGCGTTTTATGTGTCGTGTGTTTCAATTGTGTTTTCTAGTGTAGTTTCAAAGACTGTCCAATCTGTTTGTCTGTGATTGGGTCTTGCAGGCTCACGTTGAAATGTGAATGGCGCTTGAATTTCCAGTAGCACTGGGAGGTGATCCGAAGTTAAGTCGTTAATCACGTGCGTGTTGGTGTTGTATGGCGTTTTTTTGAATAGTAAAATATCTAATATGTCCGGCCTGTGGTTTGCTATTCGCGGTATGGGGGTTGGTTCTTCCGGTCCAGCTAGAAGAATATTTGTGGCGTTAATGTACGCGAGGAGTTTGTTACCAGCAGTGTTTGCCGTCTCGCAATTCCAAAGAAAGTGTTTCGCATTAAGGTCCCCTGCCACTACCACCTTTTCTGCCGTTTGCATTAGTATATTAATGTCATCTGTGTCGATGTCCCCAGGGTTGTTATATACTGCAATAAACGTAACATTCGCATTGTGCCGTTTTACTCTGACCGGGGTTGCTTCTATCCGAGTCTAGGGTGGTATAAAAGCTTGATGATGTTTTATAGGTTTTTGTATGACTAGGGCGGTGCCTCCACCTCTTCTGTTTCTGTCATTTCTATACACCGCGTAGCCCGGGTTTGAGGAACGGTCTATCCGTCCTAAATGCGTTTCGCTGAGGAGCGCTATTTGTATTGCGTTAATTTGTAAGAATTCCGTTAGTTCCTTACCCCTGCGTCGGAGGTTGCTACAATTCCAGTATACTATATTTACGGAAGGGGCGTTAGCCATAACTGAACTGTGAAAGCATTCCTATGAACCTTCTGACATAACTAAAGGTGTAAACCGGGTTGCAGTTTGGTGCAGCTAACTTCTCCAGGAGCCATTTAGCATGGGTCCGGAAAACGTTCCAGCCTATGTCTGGGAGTCCTAGCTTTATGAGGAACAATGCCAGTGCAAGGCCGTCTTCAAATGCTTCGCGGTTGATAAGCGATTCTGGAATCAATATGCTCGATACCTCGAGGTGTGAGGGTATCTGTTGTGTCTGTGTTTGTGGTTTTGGTGGTATTGGTTTCTGTCGGTGTTGTACTTTACTGGGTGGTTGCTTTTGGTGTGCCGTGGCTTGGGCGGGCGCGACCCGTTCGTTTACGGCATCAGAAGGGCCTGGAATTGGTTGTGTTCTACCACGGCGGTCCTGTATGTACCATTGCCCTTCTGCGTTTGAAGGGCCAGTCTAGGAGGAGCTCTAATGTTCTGTGTTCCTAGCTTTGGGGTTTTAGGCTGTACCTTGGCCTTGCCTTCTTCAGTGCGGTTAGGTACTGGGTGCAATCGCGCCATGTTGCACCATGACCCTTCTCACCACAGAGGAGGCATTTGCGTTCTCCTATGGGCACTTTGCAGCTGCAGGAGGGGTAGGGGCCTGTGCATTTGGCCCAAACCTCTACTGGGGCCTCACATTTTTGCTGCGTGTGCCACAGCTGCTGGCAACGCTTACATTGCTTCAGCTCTGGAGCAGTCCTATATTCTTCTACCGTAACTCTAAAGCGGGCGCTTATTTGAGGCCGAGGATTTTCCTGTTCTGAATGGCGTCCTCCAGTTCGACTAGGAACATCGCGAGGGGGTGCCTACTCCTATTCCTAGAGTGCATTTGCGCTGCTCTAATGGCCTCAAACTTTTGGTATGCCAGTTCCTGCTTTATGTATTCTCCGGTGAACGGGGCGCACAGTCCTTTTATTACAAATCTAGTGGTCCTACTCTCTGGGTTGGTCATAAGATAAAATTGTGCGCCCTCTGCTTTGAGGTGTTCTATCATATTATTATAGTCACTCAAGCTAAACATCTTAATCGCGTTGTCACCGGAGCCTTGAGTGATGTGTATGGTGTATTTGTGTGTAGGTTTGTGTTTCCTGTCAAAACTCTGTGTTAGTGTGTGTAGTCGTGTTGATTGGCTTCTGTGGAGGTACACAGTTGACAAATTTGGCCTGTACTCGGTCAAACTGTTTGTGTTAGGGGTCTCTTAACTGCATTTGCGTAAGTGTTTGGAATGTGTGAGTGAGCAGGTGGGGGAGGAGTGTGGGTTGGAGTGTATGTATCTGAATTGTTGTGTGTAGGTGTTTGCGTTAGTTCTATGGTGTGTTGACTTTGAGGTGTGGTGTTTGGTGATGTGATAGTTGCAGGCAAGCTGTCTGTGTGAGTGCAGGGCCCTGCTATGTTTGCTGTGCTGTGGGTGCTTCAGAGGGTGTGGTTTGTGTGTTCTCTGTGTTTGTGGTATTTGGCTCAATGTGTTTTGTGTGTTTTTGTGTTTGGACTGTGTGTGTGATCTGGTGTATTGCCTCTTGGGTGAATTTGGAGCTGAGGTGCTTGGCTGTTTGTGCGTGGTGTTTGTTGATTCTTGGGTATTTGGTGAAATGCGCTGTAGTGTAGTTGCCCTTACGAGCCTGTTGGATGTAGAAAGGGATGAAGGAGACTGGGTTTTAGGATGGTTTCCAATTTTGCCCATGACTCAAGGTATAGGAGTGTTTTATTTGGTGAAGATGAAATGTGTATGTTAAAGTGAATGTGTGTTTAGGTATGTAAGTGTGCGTGGAAGCTTTCTTAGGGCAAGCCGATACTAAAGAAGAAAAAGAAAATGAAGAATAAGTCCTAGTGAGTCTGCTGCTGTGACACTTGATATAAGTGGACCTTTGTTCTCAATTTATGGTGTCAGCAGTAAGCAGCGCCTATCTTAAATCTAGCGAACCTAGCCGGGACCTTAAATGCTAGATAGAATAGAGGAAAATAGAGATAGTTGAAGAGACAGAACAGATAGAGGGCGCTAAAAGGCCCGAAAGACAGAGGATCTGTCCGAAGGCGCCTTGGTACCAGTCGAGAGACTGTTGGCTACGTTCGTGTCTTTCTACCCTGCTAAGCTGCTAGACCGCAGGCACTGGCGTGGCGGTGGTACTGCTGGCTGGCCGCTCGCTGGACTCGGGAGCACTCGGCAGGTGTCGGGACCGCTTGCTACTCGCCGCTGCTCTCGCCGCTGCAGTGACCTCTCCCTCTCGCTGCCTTCAGGCGAAGTCCCCTGGGAATTTTTTTTCGAGTGGAGGAGAAAATGATTTAATCACTGACCCTAGCCCCGATGGAAGTCGGGACTGAGAGTGTGGGACTCACCAATGGTCAGCATACCCACTAAAAACTCCTCCACCGGATGGAAAAGGAAGAAGGAAATGTGGAATGTCGTGGGTTTTTGCGGACCCGCATAGCACCCGCGTTAGATGTGAAGGATGGAAGCTGCCGCCCTATGGGCGAGAGCGGGTAAAAGTAATTACTAGGTTGCAGCCATGAAACCTGACTGCTACACTAGTGGAAATGGCGAGGGTTAGAAGGAAAATCTAGGTTAGATTTGAGGCTGGTACTGATGATGATACTGCTGCTGCTGGTTGTACTCCTTGCATCCCTGCAGGAATTTGGCGACTCTCTCCGGATTCGTCTTAAACCTGGGTTCAAGATATGACACCCGGATGGCTTCTGTGATGGCTGTAAGTCTCGATGAGGTGCTGTCGAACTGCCCAGCGAGGAAAACCTGTTGGGCAGCTGATGAGGTTTGAAGGTCCATGATGAGTTCCTCCAGGGTAGTCAGCTTTGTCTTCATGTTCGGGAAATCCGCGTGGAGATCCTGAGCGGCGTCACGTAGGCCCTGGACTTCCTCGATGATCGGCGAGAGTGATGGTGCTGGTGTTGCTGCTGGTGTCGGCGCTGGAGTCGGAGCTGTGGAGCGGTCACTGGCTGTGGCGACGGTGTTGGTGGCTTCAGCGATGGTTCCTGCGAGGATGCAGGGGGAAGAGCGCTTGGCTGGTGAAGTTTGAGGACCCTCCACAGGTCGCACAGTAGCGGCGTTGGCGGCGCAGGTCGTGCTGGGTACACAAAGAGGTAGTGGATGCGGAACCACAGTAGTGGCACCTCGGTTGTGCTGAGCAGGTCGACTCCTCGTGCGCGTAGGCACAGCAGCGCCTGCAGGGTGCCTGCCGTTCTAATCGGCTAACCTCGATTCGTAAGCTCCGCCCTAACAAGGGCGGGCCCGTCCTCAAGACGGCATAATAGTCGTCAGGATCTGCGCACTCGAGGAGGAGAAGAAGAAGGTTCTGCCTTAGCAGGCTCGGCGACTCTACGAGGTCTCTTCTTCGCCATCTCGAAGCTGAGTGTCCCCACACCCGCCGCCCTCGGTGACGATCATCCTCAGAGGCTACATCGTCTCCCCATGCACATGCTGTAAGGCTAACCACGCGAAACATGCGAGGGCATGGTGTGCTTGTTAGTGAAGTGCATGCGTTAGTATTCGGGTTCCGCTGAGCACCCCGGTTAGTAACGGACGGACATTGCTAGCCTACGCGCAGCGCGCGCACACGTCTGCGAAGATGTCTGGGTACTGAACAAAGCGAAGTCTGAACATGACCCAGGGAGTGCGGTTAGTTTACTTAAAAGAGGTGGTTATGGGTGGTGTTAGTACGCAAGTGGACGGACTGACGGACTTAAGAGTTCTGTCGTGTTGGTGGTGTTTGGATTTAGCAGTGACGTGCAATTGGATGCAGAATGCAGCAAGGGTCGTGGGACAGACAGACTGACAGCATTACAGTTCATGCATAGTGTAGTGTCGAAATACCATGGTGTGGGTGGGTATGATGCTGTGTGATACCGTTATGTGGTTTTACTTTTTGTGTTGGATACCTGATTTGTTATTTGCTTTCTGTGAGCTCTGGTGTGAGTCTGGCAACTGTGATGTGATTTTGCTGGACTGGCGTTTTCTATTTCCATGGCGTTAACGATCATTTGGTTTCGGAGCCTGTGAAATGCGTGGTCGTCGAGGAGTGCGCACAAGGCTGGCTGCTGCCTGAGGTGTAGGTGCAGACCCTTACCACTCGCGGGGGCCCTCATCCCTCGGAGCCGCCTTGACTATGGTAGCGCAAGGACTTGGAGGGTAGCTGTGGAGAAGGTCGGGAGTTTTGTAGTGAGGCGTGAGATCCTAGAAAAGAAGCAGTTTATGGCAGATTAAGTATTTGAAATAGATGGACTGTAATGTCAATGCCTGTGGTTGAGGCTGTAAGTGATCTGTCAAATAACTTCAGAGGGCGGTTGTATTTTAAATTGTCTGTGTGGTAGGTGCCTAATGCTTGAACAAGTGGGTTGTGATTTGTTGTGGTTTTGTCGTACATTTCGGAGGCAAGCTTTTTGATGAATTCCTCTAGGGTGTGTATTCTTAGTTCTGTGTGTAGTTTGTTCGCTGTTGCAAACGCTAGAACTTTGACAATAACTCGGATTATATTATTTTGGAGTAATATAGGGTTTTTAATGTGAGTGGGGGCAGCGTGTCCCCACATTGGTGAAGCGTATGTGAGTATAGGCCGGATTAGTGTTTTGTATAGTGTGAGCCCGAGCGTTGGGCTGAGGGCGCTGTGTAGGTTAACTAACGGGTATAGACGACTGAGGTGACCCTGTGCCTTGTGGCGGGTTGCAGCAAGGTGAGGTTTCCAAGTTAGTCCCTGGTCCATTGTGAGACCGAGGTATTGTAACTGATTTTTCCAAGGAATGTTTTCTGTAAACAGTTTTAGCGGTGGCAGACCGTGAGTAGGATGTCTGTGAAATCGACGTTTTGTGAAGATGACGGCTTGTGAATTTCGGCCATTGACTTTGATGCGCCAATTTGTCACCCAGGGTTGCAACCTGGTCAGAGCTTTTTGGAGCCGTGTGTTGATAGGTGTGATGTTACCGGCCTGTGCTGTATTTGAAGTGTCGTTAGCGTATAGGTACAGGTTTGTGTTTGGCGACTTTGGAATATCATTGATGTAGATGTTGAAGATGGTAGCTCCGAGGAGGCTGCCCTGGGGGACTCCCACCCTGATGGCGTGTGGAGTGGTTGTTACGTTGTCTACCGAGGAGAAGAAGGTGCGATTGCGCAAGGTAGTTTGCGATTAGTTTGACGAGTGTGTCTAGCACGTGGATGTTTATCAGCTTGCGGAGTAATCCCTCGTGCCAGACTTTGTCGAAAGCGCTTTCAATGTCCAATAGGACTGCGCCCGTCGATTTTTTAGTGTTAAAACTGTGTGTGATCTCTTCGGTTTTCCTTAGAAGTTGGAGGGTGGTGGAGTGTTTCCCGCGGAATCCAAAATTTCTCGTTTATAAGTATGTTGTGCCTGATCAGAAAGGCGTTCAGGCGTTTCAGAACAATTTTCTCGAAGAGCTTGCTCAGTGTATTTAGTAGGCTAATTGGGCAATAGTTGTGGGGGTTGCTGAGGTTTTTGTACTTCTTGGGAAAGTGCAGGATTTTGGCTACTTTCAAGGATCTGGAAAATAGCCGTTCTCTAGTGAGAAGTTGAAGATTTCTGCAAGTCTTTCCAGCGCCGAGTCCGGGATATTTTTGAGTACTACGTTCGGAATGTCATCCGGACCCGGGGCTTTGCTATTGGGCAGGTGGCGGATAAGCCATTTGATTTCGGGCGTGCTAGTTTTTTGTATGTTGTTGAGCGTACGTACGGTGTGTAGGTCTTTGATGAGGTTGTTGGTTTTCCTAATGAACTGGGCGCCCGAGGGTAGCGCGTTGGGTGTTAGTGTTTCTTCCAAGGCATCTGCCAGCATTTCGGCTTTCTGCTGGTCGGATGAAGCCACTTGTTGGTTGAGGGTGAGTGGTGGGATTGTATGTTTTTCGCGAGTCAGGTACCGAGAGATGCGCCAGACCGAGGCGTGATTGGTGTCCAGGTTGGCAAGGGTGTCTGACCATTGATTGGATATGTATTCGGTGTTACTTTTACGAAATTCAAGTTATACACGTTGAAGTTCCTCAAGGTCCTTGGGTTGCCGTGTTTGCTGTCATTTGCAGCGAACACCGTTTCTTTCGGTTGTTAGTTCTTTGAGGTCTGTAGGGAGGTGTTTGGTGTTGTTCGGGGGTATTTGTAATGGTACAGCAGTCATGGTTGCATATTTATTCTGTGTTTCGAGTTTTCGCACGGCCTGGTTTAGGTCGACAATGGTTGCAAAAGGTGCGTGGGTCCTTTCGTTAGTCAGTGTGTTATTGAAGGTTTGCCAGTCGGCTTTGTTGTAGATTCGCCTGGGGGAGTACCTTGGGACCCGATGAGCCTTCGATTGTAAGGATTACTGGAAGGTGGTCGGAGGAGAGTGCATTGATCGTAGTAAGGGTAAGGCGATGGTTTAGGCCTCGAGTGAGAGCGATGTCGAGGACGTCGGATGTCTGGATAGGGTGACTGGGGACAAAGATGTGTTCTGTTGGTGCATAGATGATGTAGTCAGAGGCATTTTCGTGTCTCAATAGAGAGTGGCCTGCTGCGTTTGTGGTACGGGAGTTCCAGATTTTATGTTTGGCCTTTAAATCTCCGGCTTTTATGATAGTGTGATTCAGTGCAAGTAATGCGTCGAGGTCGACTGTGACAAGTGGACCGGGAGGGTTATAGGCTGAGACTACTTGTGTGCGCGTTTGGTTAAATGTGACGTATATTCCTGTTGTCTCCAGCCTGCTGAGGGCACGCAGGGAGGCTTGTTCGTGTTATACGGTTTGTTTTACGGATTTTGAAGCCAGGTATGTTACACATGTTGGTTGGGGCTAAATGGGTTTCCTGAATGAGTAGTATGTCAGTGCAGTGTGTGTTGGAGAAGTCGAGGATTTCAGTCATCCGTCTAAGTATGCCATTGGCGTTCCAGGTGGTTATGCTTGTATTTTGCGGAGCCATTACGGGTCATATAGGTTGTTCTCGGGGTCGCTGAAGAGGGCAAAGAAGCTAGAGTAGGTTGAGAGTACGCTATGGGTAAGTTGAGCTTGTGTCAGGACTAAGGTAAAGATGTGTAGGGCTTCATGATAGGCTTGGTACCACATTATTCTGTGGTAGAAAACGGATTGTTGGAGTTGGGCTGCGGTCACGGTGGGTGCAGGAATGGGGAAATTGAGGTAATCAGGGTTAGGTGTAGGAGTCGGTGCTAAAAGGGATGTAGGAAGGGATTGGGGTTGAGGAGGGAGGTGTCCTTGCAGAGGAGGTGCGGAGGAAGCCTGAATAGGAGGGTCAGCGTTGACCTGGGAAGTAACTGTGTCCACGCGTGGCCTTGGGGTCAGTTGCTCCGACGTTTGCGGCGGCCTTTGTCTGGCTGCTTGCTGTGCCCTAGGAGGGGGAGCGCGTGCACTTTGAGCGCCGGCACCGGGCTCCTGGTCTGTACGCCTCGCGACCACACCTGCCCTGAGTCGGTCCAGTTGTCTTCCGTACTCTGGACAGGATCTCCATCGCGCCCAATTTCCCTACCCAGCGCACAGCGCGCATTTCCGCTCCGCCAGAGGAGTTTCACAGGAGCGGGAATCGTGGTGCAGGGTGCACTTAGAGCACACCTGTTGGTTGGCGCTGCAGCCGCGCTCGGAATGGCCGAGACGTTGGCACATGCCACATTGATGCAGTTGGACGGGAGGCCTATAGTCCTATACCCTAATTAGGCAGTAGCATAGGTGTCTTTGGTTGAGGAGCTGGATTCTATCCTCCTGTGAAGGGGCCTCCACAAGGTAGATCGGGAGCAGGGGACGCACGCGTGTGAGGCACCTGATCTGAGTAACCCTAGTAACGCGTATCCCGGCACCTTCAAGCTCCGTTTCAGAACATCCTCAACCCTGTTGAGCTGAAGATGCTTGAACAGTCTGCATGACCGGTCGTCGGGACCCCTCGTGAGAGATTTCGGCACGCTTCGCTCTTCGAGTAACCTACACAAGTTCGTGTAGTCCCCCGCCGAGGAGGTGCGCACCATGCTGTTCCCCGGTACAGGTGCCGTAGAGATCAGGTAGTCGGATGGACGGCATTGTGCGTCAAAGTCCTCAACAGGGTTCTGAGGTTATCTTGTCCACTGTGGATGTAAATTGGAGCCCTCATCGCAGACATTTGGACATAGGATCTGGTTTGAGAGACTTGGGCAGGGTTTAGGTTAGAAGGAGGGGCTCCAGAGGAGGTAGAGGGTTGGTCAGTAGGGATGTTGGATGTTGAAGCATTGGTGAGCGAAGTGGATGGGAGTGAGATAGGGCCAGGATGGGTTCGTGGAGGATTCGGGAGTAAGGGTGTGGGTAGCGGGAGAGAGGAGGAAGGGTTTGTGGAGGAGACAGGGGTTGGGTGAGGAAACGAGGTGGTGGTTTGTGGTGCGGAGGCGAGAGAGGAGGCGGTAGGGTTGGGTGTGATCGGAGGGTTTGAGGATGGGAGAGCAGTAGTCGGGTGAGTGGAGGAGGTTGAAGGGAGAGAGGGGTCACTAGGGTTGGAGGAGGTTGATGGGAGAGAAATGTCACTAGGTTTGGTGGAGGTGGAAGGAGGAGGGTTGGAGGAGATGGAAGAATGAGCGTTGGAGGAGATGGAGGGAGAAAGGTTGGAGGAAGTGGAGGGAGCAAGGTTGGAGGAGGTGGAGGGAGGAGGGTTAAGGTAGGTGGAGGAAGGAGGGTCGGAAGAGGTGGAGGGAGGAGGTTCGGAGGAGGCGTGGAGGAGTCAGAAAGGCACAGGAATAGATGTTGGTCGGAGAGGACTGCAAGGATTGGGTAGTGATGGGAATGGAAGAGATGGATGGACGGAAAAAGAAATAGGGTGTTGGGGTGATGGGTGAGGGTGGAAGAGGAGACGTAGGAGAAGGGGGAGAGGAACAAGAGAGTATTGAGGAATCTCGGAAGTTGGGGGATCATCCAGGAGAGGAGCATCAGGGAAAGAGGAGGGGGTTGTGGGTTATAAGGAAGGAAGTATGATCAGAGAGTCAGAAGAAGGGGAGAAGGTAGCAGAGCGGGTGGAGCAGGAGAGAGAGAGCAGGAGGAAAATCAGATGGAGGAGAATCAGGTCTGGCGGCACCGACCTCCTCCATTAGGTTCCTGGCCACAACGCGTCCCGGTGCCGCCGTCTCCTGCGGGGAGTGGATCACAGGCTTCCCGTATTTCCCCATTGGGAAAAAGCAAGAAGCCCGTAGGGGTTGATGGAAGGCTCCGGATTACATCATTTGTGTTTGTGCGAGTGACTACCTGTTAAAAGAAGTTTATTAGGTGGGGGCTTTATGTTCTAATAGAAAAGAGGAAGGAAGAAGAAAAAGTCGTAGAAAAAGAGTCGTTACAGGGCGCTAAAGAGCCCGAGCAACAGAGAGCCGAACCCCCAAGGAGGGGCGCCTAGGTACCAGCCGCTTGGGCTGTTGGCTAGGCCTTGTTGCTATCCGGCTGGTGTGCGATGCACTAGTTGGCTGTAAGAATAACCGCCTTGGCCAGGAACCGCAGGATGCTGTTTGGTCTGCTGGCCGGTAGCTCGGACGTGAGCTACCTCTAGCACTGACCGCGAAGAAAGCTCGTGGGCGCGCTGGCCGAGACCAGCGGCAGTGCCCGAGCGTTCACCGGTATCCGCTGGGTCGCTTGCTCGGATCCCTTCCTCTCGCCTTTCGGCTAGTCGGGCTCTTCTTTTCTTTTTCTCGCCGGCTCGGATCCCTTTTTCTCGCCTCCTGGCTAGTCGGGCTCTTCTGACGTCCACGCAGCACGGAGTCCTGGGCCCAGGTGATATTTTTTTTTACGTGTGGGGAAAATGCATTATTGCATTCGACTCCCAGCTGGTGTTCAATTGCTGGGGTGATATGTGGGGCTCGCCGCTCAAAGCGCGGAATACCCACCAAAAAGCCCTACCACGTGTTAATTGTATGTTGCTGTGTTATAACGTGCATTCATGCTTGCATGTTTTAGTCGGGTCCCGCATAGCTCCCCGGTTAGTATGTGAATGGCTACTCTGCTGGCATGCATTGCATGCAAGCGTGTCAAATATTACTTGCTGGTATTGCCCATGAAACCTGAACTTTTTTCGAGTGGAGGAGAAATTGATTTAATCACTGACCAAAGCCCCGATGGGAGTCCGGACTGCGAGTGTGGAACTCACCAATTATCGGCATACCCACTAAAAACTCCTCCACCGGATGGCAAACGGAAGAAGGAAAAGTGGAATAGCGTGGCTTTGTGCGGTCCCGCATAGCACCCGCGTTAGTAAGTGAAGGCTGTTGGCTTCCGCCCTGTGGGCGGGAGCGGGTAAAGGTAGTTACTAGGTTGCAGGCATGAAACCTGTCTGCAACACTAGTGAGAATTGCGAGGGTTTAGGAAGTGATTGGAAGTTCGGAATTAGGATGGTACTGACGATGATGCTCCTGTTGCTGGTTGAACTCCTTGCATTGCTGCAAGAAGCTCGCGACTCTCGCCGGGTCCGCCTTCGGCCGGTGACCAAGAGATGAGACCCGGATGGCTTCGGTGGTGGCTGTAAGTCTTGATGAGGTGCTGTTGAACTGCCCAGCCAGGAAAACCTGTTGGGCAGCTGATGATGTTTGAAGTTCCCTGATGAGTTCCTCCAGGGCTGTCAGCTTCGTCGTCATGTTCAGGAACTCCGCATGGAGATCCTGAATGGCGTCACGTAGGCCCTGGACTTCCTCGATGATCGGCGAGAGTGAAGGTGCTGGTGTCGGCGCTGGTGATGGTGCTGGTATCGGAGGCTGTGGAGATGTCACTGACTGCGGCGTAGGTGCTGGCGGCGTCGGCGATGCCTTCCTGAGGGGATGCAGGGGGCATAGCGCCTGGCCGGTGTAGTGAGATGACCCTCCACAGGTCGCACAGTAGCGGCGTCGGCGGCGAAGGTCGTGCTGGGTGCACGATGATGTGGTGCAGGAGGAACCACAGTAGTGGCACCTCGGTTGTGCTGCGCAGGACGTCTCGTTGTGCCCGCAGGCACAGCATCGCCTGCAGGGATCCTGGCGTTCCACTCGGCTGGCCTCGATGCGTAAGCACCGCCCTAACAAGGGCAGAACCGCCCTCAAGGTCGCTTCGTAGTCGCCAGGGTCAGCAAACTCCATCCTGAGGAGCGACGTGAGTCCCTGTGCTCCGAAGATCCTTGTGGCCTTCAAGGCTGAAGGCCACTGCTGGTGGGCTGTGGGGGTGAGGAACCTGACAGGTCCCTCGGGACCCCTCTGAAGACAACGCTGTACCTCCCAGGAGGCACAGGCTGGCAAGTTCCCAGGATCGGCAGCGATAGCACCGGTGATGCTGGCGGCAACTGCGGAAACAGTCGTGGCGAAGCGGCGGTTGCCCTAGGCTGCGGCGAGATCACCACGGCGGGTACCGGAGGAGACGAAGAGGTTCCTGCCTCTGCAGTAGCGGCGACAGAGCGGACCTTCTTCTTCGCCATCTCGGAGCTGTGTCGACCTGAACTTTTTTCCATGGGGGGGGGGGGAATGCATTGCTGCATTCGACCCCAGCCGGTGTGCAATGGCTGGGGGGATATGTGGGGCTCGCCGCTCAAAGCGCGGAATAGACACTAAAAAACCCACCACGTGTTAGTATGTGAAAGCTATTAGTAATATCGTGCATTTTAGTCGGGTTCCGCATAGCACCCCAGTTAGTCAATGATAGGTGTGTAGCTGGCATGCAATGCATGCGAGCGCGTCAATAGTTAGTTATCCGGAATTACACATGACATATGCCCGGTGATTAATCGTGCATTACACTTGGTAATTATGATATTATACTAATTGGTTACATTCTATGGTATTCCCGGGGTTTGCTTTTTTGCAGATTAGTGCAATCGCTATTATTGTATGTTTAAGCTATCTTAGAGCAAAAGTTATATGGAAATACTCTTAGGCTATGAGCATAGCCAGTCGTCATGAGTGCTTCCGAGTTCCTTCCCTTGAGAAGAGCGTCATGTATTTCAGCCAGGAGGATATCTTGGGACGTCCGATTTGCAAGGCTGTCTTCCTCGTCTTCTCTTAATCCTTGGATGAAGCCGTTCGTCGTTGTGCCAACACAGGTAAGCAGCCAACCCATCTCGGCGCAGCTGCACGAGTGTGTCACGCGGGGAGGCCTTCTTCTCCCGGAGCCGACTTGGCTGGGTAGCGCAAGGACTTGAAGGCTCCTGCATGGACTGGAACTCTGTAACAGTGAGAAGGTCATGAAGTGAGATTAGTTTGTGTTCGTTTTCTTGGT
This sequence comes from Deroplatys truncata, assembly GCA_030765065.1. Taxonomy (NCBI): domain Eukaryota; kingdom Metazoa; phylum Arthropoda; class Insecta; order Mantodea; family Mantidae; genus Deroplatys; species Deroplatys truncata. Next base: position 421,113,052 of record CM060990.1, on the reverse strand, counting down.
ACTTTGGTGTTTTAGGGGTGTCTTAGGAGGTTGTCTAGGAATTCTTGGATGTTAGGCTCTGTCGCGTAGTGGAACAGTGTTCGGTCGAAAATTGAAAGAGGACGCTTATGTTTATTCGCTTCTGTCGTGTAGTTGCCTAAGTTATGGATATGAGCGTTGTGATGTGTAGGAAGCTTTTTGTATGTGTCAAACGTGGGTTTCTTAATAAATTCCTCGATGGTGTGCATTTTTAGTTCATTGTGTAGTATGTCAGGGGGAGCTATTTTTGGCACTTTTGATACTAAGCGTAAGATTTTATTTAGGCAAGTTTGTAGTCTTTTGATGTGTGTTTTAGCGGCGTATCCCCACACAGGCACCGCATAGGGTAGAATGGGGCGAATTAATGTTTTGTAGAGGGTTATGCCTAATTTAAGGTTTAGTTGATTATTTAGGTTTATTAGAGGGTATAATTTACCCAATTGGGCATTTGCTTTCCCCTGGCTTGGTTTATGTGGGGTTTCCAAGTCAAGCCTTGGTCCATTTTAAGCCCTAGCCATGTTACATTCGCTGTCCAGTTTATGTTCTCACCGAAGAGTGTGAGTGTTTGCAAACTGTGTCTTGGTAATCTGTGATTTGTTCGTTTTGTGAAGATTATTGCTTGGGTTTTTGGAGCATTAACTTTGATTCGCCAGTTCGTGAGCCAACTCTCCAGCTCTCGGAGAGCATTTTGAAGACGGGTGTGTATGACTTGTGGTTGGAACGATTGCGCCATTATTGTTGTATCGTCAGCGTATATGTAGAGAGTGGTGTTTGCAGTTTTGGGATTGTCGTTTATATATAAGTTGAACAGTGTAGCCCCGAGTATGCTTCCTTGAGGGACGCCCGCTTTGATGGGTCTAATAGAGGACCGACTGTTGTTCACTGAGGATTGGAACCTTGTCCTTCAGGTAGTTGCACATTAGTTTTACTAGCGAGTCCTGAATGCCTAAAGAGGCTAGCTTTTTCAGAATTCCCGAATGCCATACTTTGTCGAAAGCCCGGTCCACGTCGAGGAGTAAAGCTCCTGTGGACTTTCGTATGTTGAAACCGTAAGAGACGTACTCAGTGGCTCTTAAAAGTTGTAAGGACGTTGAGTGTTTCGCTCGGAAACCGAACTGTTCCGGGATGAGGATGTGGCGCTTAATGATTGCTGCGTTGAGTCTTTTTAGTATTAATTTTTCTAGCAGCTTGCCTAATGTGTTCAGTAAGCTAATAGGGTGATAGTTATTTGGATTGGAAGGATTCTTTCGCTTTTTCGGGAAGTGAAGTACGTGGGCAATTTTCCATCTTTCGGGGAAGAGCGCTTGTGTTACTACGAAGTTGAAAATTTTTGCTAATAGATGTACCGCATCATCGGGTAGGTGTTTAAGAGCTATGTTAGGTATTTTGTCTGGTCCCGGGGCTGTTCGTTGGGATAGATGTTTGATTAGCCATTTAATTTCGGATGGACAGGTTTTACGAACTAAGTTGTGCGATTGTTGTTGGTGGAAGTCGCGGGTTTGCATCTCTGTGTCTGCTGTGAATTGTGGACAAGATGGAGTGTCATTCGGGGTAAGAGTGTCTTGAAGCGCTTCTGCCAGTGTGTCGGCTATTTCTTGGTCTGTGGTAGCTATTTTTCGGTTGTGGTGTAGTGGGGGTATGCGTACTTTATCTCGGGTCAAGCATCTCGCAATGCGCCATACTGAGTTGGTTTCGTAATCCAGACTATCTAGCGTGTTCTGCCATTGTTGGGCGGTGTAATTTGAGTTTGTTTGCCTAACCAAGTTGTTGAGGAAATGGAAGGCTTCAAGAGCGACTATGTGGCGAGTTTTCTGCCATTTTCGTCTTGCTCGATTTCGTTCCGCAGCCAGCTCTTTAAGGTCTGCTGGAAGCTTGGTTTCGAGTGACTTTCGTACGTGTACTGGGACTGCCGTAATTGTTGCCAGCTTGATGGCATGTTCGAACTGCGTTACGGCCGCGTCGAGCTCCTCTGGGAGTTGAGTTGTTCCTCGGGGAGGTTTTCGCTAATTGTGCGTTCAAAAATTTCCCAGTTTGCTTTTGTGTAATTGTACCTTGGTGATGGCTGTGACATCAGAATTGGACCTTCTAAAGAGATTATTACTGGGAGGTGGTCAGATGATAGTTTGTTTCTAACTTTTAGGGTTATTCTTTGGTTAATATGCCTGGCAATTGCTATGTCCAGGATGTCAGAGGTTTGATTTCTTGCGAATGGGATGTAGATGGGCTCGTTGGGAGCATGCATTGTGTAGTCAGAGTTGTTCTCGTGCTGGAGTAATGCATTTCCGGCTGCATTAGTGTGCCTGCAGTTCCAAATTTGGCGCTTGGCATTGAGATCTCCTGCAATTAGTACTCTGTTGTTTATTTGTAGAATTTGGTCAATTTCCCCCGTGTCTAATGGTCCTAGTGGGTTGTACGCCGCTACTACTAGTTTTCGGGAATTCTCAATAGTGATGAATATACCTATTGCTTCTAGGGTCGCAAATTGTGGGAGTAAAGCTACGTCATGTGCTATGTTTTGTTTTATGATAATGGCTGTGCCTCCACCGCGATTGTTCCTATGCTTCCTGTGTGAAATGTAACCCGGTATATTAAATCAAATGTTGACTAAATGTGTTTCGGTGATAAGCGCTATTTGTATATTATTTGTATTTAGGAAGTCTGAAAGTTCTGTTTTTCGTCTTCGTATGCCTCTAGCATTCCAAGTGAGTACTTTGAGGATGGGTTTAAGGGCCATTAAGGAATCCAGGAGTGGTGAGGAGTTGGAAGATGTCGGCGTAGGTAGAGAGGATAGAACAGGTCTCCGACGGCCTCTCGATGAGATGACGGAGCACGTGGGTGCAAGTCTCCATCAGGTCTTCATCGGTCATCCCGCGTGTCAGTACCTCCTGGTACATCTCCCTCTGTTAGCTTCGTCTGGGTCTTTGGTCGTCTGCGTCTGTGGTTGAGGAGGATCCCTCCTTCCGTCCCTGGGTGGTTGCGGCTGCTCCTTCCTGGTCCTGGGCCGGCTCCTGCTCTCCCGATCAGGCACCGGGCCACCTACAGCCCGCATACGGCTAGCTTTTGTGGAGCCGTAGCTCTGGGTCGAGCGACCTTGACGGCCGTCGGTGCTGGGCGCACATTCGCTGATCCCCCACTTCGTGTCTTGCCCTACTGAATGTCGCGAACCAGGGCAACCTGCCGCTGGTACTCTGGACATGCCCGGTAGCGGGCCCCATGGTCCCGTCCGCGACATAGAGCGCACTTCCTTTCAGGAGGGGGAACATCGCAGGAGACCTGAACTTTTTTTTCGAGTGGAGGAGAAAATGATTTAATCACTAACCCCAGCCCCGATGGGAGTCGGGACTGAGAGTGTGGGACTCACCGAGCGTCGGCATACACACTAAAAACTCCTCCACCGGTTAGGTCGTGGATTTGAAAGGAAGTTCAAAGGAAAGTTAGCACGGTCCCGCATAGCACCCGTGTTAGTCTAACGAAAGATTCTGTGCTGCCACCCAATAGGCGGGAGCGGCGTGAAGTGCGGTCCTAGCCTACAGCCATGACAAATTGCCCTGACTGCAGCCTAGGGGTTAGGAAGTGGTAATAGAAAGGGGGGTTCAAAAGGAGATGTTACGAAGGGATGGTGATGAAGGTGGACTTACTCTGGCTCCCATGGTTGCCGTCGTCGTTTGGACTTGTCTTGCACAAGCGCACGGCATTGTGCAAGAATTCGCTGCTGACTCTCGGAGATGACCAGCGTTGACTTCTCTGGTGGTTGTGGCATGTGTGATGATGCTGATGGTCTTCCTTCCTCGAAGCTGATCTCCAGGTTTTGCAGCCGTGTAGAGATGTGGTGCAGTTTGGCCAACAGGTCAGGGGCGGTGGTTTGTTGCTGGGTAGTGCCAGCAGTGATGGCGGTCTGCAATTCCGGGAGCTTCTCGGTGGTGGTGGTGGTGATGAAGTCGTCCAGAGCCGCGATGCGCACACCTATGTCCAGGACCTCCGCGTGGAGATCCTGAACGGCGTCGCGCAAACCCTGGATTTCCTCGTGGATCGGCGTAGTAGATGATGGTGTCGGCGCTGGTGATGGTTCTGGGTGTCTGTGGAGGTGCTGATGACTGCGATGTTGGTGCAGGTGGCTTCGGCGGTGCCTTCCTGCGGGGATGCAGGGGGCAGAGCGCCTGGCCGGTGAAGTGGGATGACCCTCCACAGGTCGTACAGTAGCGGCGTCGGTGGCGAAGGTCGTGCTGGGTGCACGATGCGGTGGTGCAGGCTGCTCCACAGTAGTGGCACCTGGGTTGCGCTGCGCAGGTCGTCTCATTGTGCCCGTAGGCACAGCAGCATCTGCAGGGAGCCTGGCGTTCCACTCGGCTGGCCTCGATGCGTAAGCACCGCCCTAACAAGGGCAGGCCCGCCCTCAAGGCAGCTTCGTTGTCGCCAGGATCTGCAAACTCCAACCTGACGAGCGATGTGGGTCCCTGAGCTCCGTGAGTCCTGGTGGCCTTCAAGGCTGAAGGCCACTGCTGGTGGGCTGCGGTGACGAGGAACCTGCTGGCAGGTCCCTGGGGACCCCACGGACGACGGCGCTGTACCTCCCATGAGGCACAGGCTGGCTCTGCGGTGGCAAAGAAGTGCCCAGAATCGGCAGCGTGGATGCCGGTGAGTGACGTGGCGACTGCCGAGGCAGTCGCGGCGAAGCGGCGCTGGCTGGCGGCGAAGCGGTGGTTGCGGCATAGGTTGCCCTAGGTAGCGGTGGCTGCGGCGAGACCTCCTTGGCGGGTGCTGGAGGAGACGAAAAGGTTCCTGCCTTAGCAGGAGCGGCGGCAGAGCGGACCTTCTTCTTCGCCATCTCGGAGCTGATGACCTAAACTTTATTTTTATTTTTTTTTTCGAGTGGAGGAGAAAATGATTTAATCACTAACCCCAGCCCCGATGGGAGTCGGGACTGAGAGTGTGGGAATCTCCGAGCGTCGGCATACCCACTAAAAACTCCTCCACCGGTTAGGTCGTGGGTTTGAAAGGAAGTTCAAGGGAAAGGTAGCACGGTCCCGCATAGCACCCGTGTTAGTCGAACGAAAGATTCTATGCTGCCGCCCAATGGGCGGGAGCGGCGTGAAGTGCGGTCCTAGCCTACAGCCATGACAAATTGCCCTGACTGCAGCCTAGGGGGTTAGGAAGTGGTAATAGAAAAGGGGGTTTCAAAGGAGATAATGCAAAGGGATGGTGATGAAGGTGGACTTACTCTGGCGCTGGAGGCCGTCGTCGTTTGGACTGGTCTTGCACAAGCGCACGGCATTGTGCAAGAATCCGCTGCTGGCTCTCGGAGATGACCAGCGGTGTCCTCTCTGGTGGTTGTGATGGTGGTGAAGGTCTTCCTTCCTCGAAGCTGGTCTCCAGGTTTTGTAGCCGTGTAGAGATGAGGTGTAGTTTTGCTAACAGGTCAGCGGGGGTGGTTTGTTGCTGGGAAGTGTCAGCAGTGATGGCGGTCTGCAATTCCGGGAGCTTCTCGGTGGTGGTGGTGGTGGTGATGAAGTCGTCCAGAGCCGCGATGCGCGCACCTATGTCCAGGACCTCCGCGTGGAGATCCTGAACGGCGTCGCGCAAACCCTGGATTTCCTCGTGGATCGGCGTAGTAGATGATGGTGTCGGCGCTGGTGATGGTTCAGGTGTCTGTGGAGGTGCTGATGACTGCGATGTTGGTGCAGGTGGCTTCGGCGGTGCCTTCCTGCGGGGATGCAGGGGGCAGAGCGCCTGGCCGGTGTAGTGGGATGACCCTCCACAGGTCGCACAGTAGCGGCGTCGGCGGCGAAGGTCGTGCTGGGTACACGATGCGGTGGTGCAGGCTGCTCCACAGTAGTGGCACCTGGGTTGAGCTGCGCAGGTCGTCTCACTGTGCCCGTAGGCACAGCAGCGTCTGCAGGGAGCCTGGCGTTCCACTCGGCTGGCCTCGATGCGTAAGCACCGCCCTAACAAGAGCAGGCCCGCCCTCAAGGCAGCCTCGTAGTCTGCTGGATCTGCAAACTCCAACCTGACGAGCGATGTGGGTTCCTGAGCTCCGTGAATCCTGGTGGCCTTCAAGGCTGAAGGCCACTGCTGGTGGGCTGCGGTGACGAGGAACCTGGCTGGCAGGTCCCTCGTGACCCCACGAACGACGGCGCTGTACCTCCCATGAGGCACAGGCTGGATCTGCGGTGGCTGGGAAGTGCCCAGAATCGGCAGCGTGGATGCCGGTGAGTGACGCGGCGACTGCCGAGGCAGTCGCGGTGAAGCGGCGCTGGCTGGCGGCGAAGCGGCGGTTGCGGCATAGGTTGCCCTAGGCTGCGGTGGCTGCGGCGAAATCTCCTCAGCGGGTGCCGGAGGAGAAGAAGAGGTTCCTGCCTTAGCAGGAGCGGCGACAGAGCGACCCTTCTTCCTCGCCATCTCGGAGCTGAGTCTATGTCCCCTGAGCCGTGAAAAAACAAAAAGGGTGGCTGATGCCAACGGCACGTGGTGTTCCCAAGCGGTCACCCATCTAAGTACTGACAACGCCCAATGCTGCTTAACTTCGGTGATCGGACGAGAACCGGTGTTTTCAGCATGGTATGGCCGTTGGCACCTGAACAATACCAGTGGGTGCTACTTACATCAAAAGCGCGGACCTCACAGAAAACAAGAAATATCTCATCTTATGCTGTGAGGTTACTGAGACTTACTGCGCTATTCGGGATGAACACTCATTTTTTATGTATTTGGAGGTTTTCAGAAGATAGATTGTATGAGAGGCATCATCTATACTTAAATATTTATAGGTTTTGGCGTTTTGATATACTTTCAACCAACTGTAGCCTTGAATTTAGCATTGAAACGGTAATTAAGCGTTTGGAATTGTCGACAGTCGCTAAGATAACAATGTTTTCAATGATATGTCACGTGATCGAAGATACAAGTAGTTAATTCAAATCTAAAATGCTTACATAAAAAATCAGTTTCTTGTATACCATTCATTCTAGCGAATCTATTAACTCGGAACATATTACGTAAAACCCAAGCCGTGCCGAAGTTTCTGGCTCTATATGATGCGTTGCAACTCATCTCTTAACGCCCTCCATATGACACCACATACAAACAGAGACAGGTGCTCTCACACTCATTTCGACAGAAGTATCCATTAAAAGACCACCACCACAATAATAATCATCATCATCACCGTCACGTTTCGCATTAAAATGCAAAAAATAAAACCAGCCAGAAAAAGCAAAATATTGCGTCTACAAAATATACAAAATAAAGAAAACAAAAGGTCAAAACCAGCACAATCCACTACCACCAACACCACTACCACCACTTTCACAAATCACCACCATCACCAATCATCACTACCACTACCAGCACCACCATCACCAGAATTAAATACATTTTCTATAGTCATAGGTATAAAGCAAACTAAAATTTAAAAATAACACAACAAACTATCAACATACGCCACACTACAGAAAAACTTAACGTCACTACCACAGCAAAGCTTTAGAAGTAGGTACTTAAAAAGGTACCGCAGACGATTTCCTTCTCTTCTTTAATGCGTTTCATTCATATGTTGTATTATTTTACGTAGTAACACCTTTTTATCTTTCTTTCCATCTTTTTGCCATTTTCCATACCATGAGTACGCAATATAAAATTCCTATGATGGATAATACTCAATGATATGAGAAAACCAGTACATTTTACTCCAATTCAGTATAAAGTAATTTTCTCCGAATTATACAAACTTTAGGTGGTTATAATGAAACCAAGTAATGCTTTTTCAATAAAATTATTTAGTTTTCTAATTCTCCGCAGTAATAGCTAGGAATTAATGAAGCGTGCAATCGGATTACCACACATGCCCGCCCACTTGTTGGGTTTTTTAAGACATGAGTAGCCCCCTCCTATTAAGTGCTTATTATATGTCATTTCCTATGTTTAAAGCTTATATCTGTTGATTGAAAAGAGTTAAAGCAATGAGATAGAAATCAATTGCATCCTTGAGATATAGTAAGAATTGGCAGAATAATGGTACAATTGGCAGGTTGGCAGAAGATTCCTAGATCCAACCCTGGGCATGCCTATTTTTGCATAACTCCTAAATTAATTTAGATAAACACGTGACATACATTTTACTGTACTCACAGCATTACGATAGTTGTTTTGAATATATATCCTAGGGTCTAAAAACCCGGATTTTTCTAAATTATCAAAACTTGATTATCTTTGGAACTTATGGTTGTAAACAGTTGGTATTATGTTTGAGTGGTATTCATTGTTACGGGAATTCAATACCGCAAACAATTATAGTTCAAATAGTCTTGGTTTTAATCGTGATCCTTCAATGATTTCCTTAATTTTGTGTTGTATCCTAGTTTATAACACTTACATTGAAAGCCTAAAATTAATATAGCTATATCGGACGTATTGAATTAAGATTATAAATAACGTTTTTCTTAGCGTCCTCGGTTAGTTCACTGACTCGACGTAACTTACTTCTAAGTTAATAACTCTTGAATAAATACGGCTAAGAAGTGATGTACTAATCGCAAAATATTGTTATAATTAAAATAATTGCCTTAAGATCTTGGTTCGAGTCCCGAGGGGAGGATATAGGATATCTTCAGGACTATGGATCTTAGATGCTGCGAATAAAGCTTAAATAGTAGCTGTTATTGCGGGGAATCAAACTATAAATTGTCTTACTGAATAAGCATTACTTGGTCAATTACAGAAGTTTAAAGTTTGTATACTTTACAATGGATTCGAGTGAAACGTAGTTATTCTCTGCTACTATTGAATATTAATCATCTCAAGAACTTTATTGCTTACTGGCGCTATGGTAGCTGACAGAAGCACAGAAAGAAGCATAAAATAATGCAAGAAATGATTGAAACAAATTAAAGAAGGGATGAAAATCTTATACATTACTTCTTAACTAACTGTTTCTGAAGTATTGCGTTGATAGTGATGGTTTTAACCTTTGCTGTAGTGTGGCTTATGTTGATAGTGTGTGTTGTCATTTTTATACGCTTATTCTTTTTATACTTATGGTTATGGTAAATGAATTTGTTCATGATGATGGTGGTTTTGGTGCTGGTAGTAGTGATGGTGGTTGTTTGCTAGTTGTAATTGTGCCGTTTTTTATTTTGTAATTTTTATCTTTTTATGTGTTTACTTTGTATCTGTTTATCTATGAATACATTACCACCAAGTCGCCAATAAGCAACATTGGTGGACAATATGCCATGCTTTTCCTTATGTAGGATTTGAGTGGTTTTCTCCTGAAAATATCAACCTAAACATTTTTGTTTGAAGATGACCTGCACGGACATATTTTAGAAGTTGACGTCGAATATTCTACTGAGATCCACGACCTCCATAACGATATTACGATTCCTATCCGAGTGTCTGAAACTAAATAATCCTTCTACAAAAACGTTAATTCCGTACACTGAACCGACGTAAGTGTTTTGGCCATTACAGGACCATGAAACAGGCTCTTTCGAATGGAGTAAAGCAAAACAAAAATCCATCGTACACTACCACTTCGGCAGTCGTGACAGTTAAAACGCCACGTCGAATTTAAGAACAGGCTTGCATAACAGTCACGAAATCATTTTGAAAATGATATACCGGGTGTAACAAAGATGTACGGCGCCAATTGCAGGAGACATTCCTCACACGTAGACAAAGAAACTATGTTATTTGAACTTGGGTCTAGAAACGCTTTGTTACTGTGTTACAACTCATTTTCCCCAACTCATTAATCATGGGAAACACACAAGAATAGAACGTACCAGCATACCACATGCAACTCTTTCTCACAGGAGATGTTCAGTATGCCCTTCGTGGACATTGATTCATGCATCAACCCGCCGTCGTAGTGAATCCCGGATGCGCTGACATACTCCTGGAGTATTGCATATGGTTTCGTAGCCTTCTATAATACGGACACGGAGACTCTGAACATATGGTACTGGGGTTCGATACACAAGAGGTTTCAAATGCCCCCACAAATAAAAGTCCAGTGGGTTTAGGTCCGAGCAGTGTGGAGGCCCGGCAATTGTTCCATCTCTACCTATCCACCTGTCACCGAATCTGTTATTTAGAAGCCGACGGACATTAACACTAAAATGAGGAGGTGCTTCATCGTGCATGAAGTACATGTTTTGTCGCCAGATAACAGGTCAGGTAGAACATTGTCTACGAAATTATGATAACTTTGTCCGTTGCGCCTGGGTAGAAGAACGTGAGGCCCTACCAAACACACACTAACAATGCTGGCCCAAACATTGACAGAAAATCTTTCTTAATGTTTTGCTTCAACATTTTCGTGAGGATTGACCTCAGTCCATACATGCCGATTGTGATAATTTACAGTCTGATCTCGTTGAAACGACGCCTCATCTGTGAACAGCACCGTTGCACTAAAATTAGGGTTGCCACGTTTTTGCATAAACCATTCGCAGAAGCGTACCCGTGCAGGAAAATTAGCTACTGATAGTGCCTGCACACCCTGTAAATTGTATGGATACAGCCGGACCTCGTGTAACACTCGCCAGACAATCATGTAGTCAATATTCATTGTTGCAGCTACTTGTCTTGTACTGACACCAGGGTTGTCGTCAACTACCTGAAGAAATTGCCGCCTCCCGTTGTGATGTCCTCGTCCTTCTAAGCCTCCCTGGTCGATAGTATCAGGCTGAAATGCCCCATGCTCTCCAAGACGACGATCAATGGCTTCAAACGTTTTCCTGTCGGGGCACCTTCGTCCTGGAAATCTATCCCGGTACAAACGTTGAGCGCAAGTGCCATTGCTGTCTGCTAATCCATACATCAAATGGGCATCTGCCATCTCTGCATTTATGTACACTGCCATTGCACGAGCCCAATCTGTGATCAACTCTACTAGTACGAGTAACCCGTGTATTTATCAAGGTCGTACTGCTCATTGGAACAGTTGATGCTACCTTACACAAGCAATGACGTAAGTCGCGTGGCAACAGGGAGATGTAAAACAAAACACTGGCGGCGCACCTACAATAATGACAATATAACCAGACGTAACCAAGGGTGCATGTTCCCATAATTCTAACGTTCTGTTTGTGTGTGTTTCCCATGATTAATGAGTTGGAGAAAATGAGTTGTAAAATGAAAAAAAAGCGTTTCCAGACCCATGTTCATTTAACACAATTTCTTCGTCTATGTGTGAGGAATGTGTCCTGCAATTTCTTCCGTGCGTTTTTGTTACATCCTGTATACAAGATGTTCAGCAGTGCTATGTTGAGGAAAACAGTGGAGAACATACGGAAACGTATAGATATGCGGCTTGCGACAGACCGCGAAAGATTAACAAAACTTATAGCAGAACCTACATTCCTTGATAAAACTATATATGGAGATAACTTGGCAGCTGTACATGTGGCTTTACGGCAGATTGTGTTCATCCAACCGATTCTTATAGAAATGAGTACGCTAGACATATCCAAAACCCTCGTGCACTCGTATCAATGTGTTACTTTCGTATTATGAAGCTGTAATTCTCTAACTCAAGTATATGGATAATGGCCCTTCATCCATCGAGTGACATAATAGGTGTATATTAGGATAAACTACGCAAACTTGAGTGGCTAGATACATCTGAATACTCTAAAAACCATATATCCTATTTATTCCCAGAGCAAAAACTGTTGGCAAAATATAATAGTGCAGCAGACTGAAAAATTATTCAAGGGTTGGTGGGTCTCAGACCTAAAATGTATGCAGTCAGTATTTATGAAAGTGTAACATAAAATAATAAGGGTATTAAGCGCAGCATTATTAACCTCTATATTAGTTTCAACATCTATGTGGATTGCCTAAAAACCAATGAAAACATGGAACCCATATGTTTTTAATTCTTTCTCATCATCAGATGGTTTTTTCAGCTGAAGCTAACAATTTCGCTCTGTAATCTCATGAAGACAAAAGAGTGATTTCAGATGATGGAACATATATACATTACAGTTTTGCGAACCCTGCATTAGAGAATGTCTTGCATACCTCAATATATTAGTGTTCTCCGCTTGCAGAAAATGGGAACTTACTCAACTCTCACTCATATATACCTATCATAATCACGATAAATAAAGATGAGGAATAATGAAGGTGGAAGACGGTAGCTTTGCCACTAGGAGTAACTTGTAATGCTGAACTCAAGCCCAGATGAAAGAGGAGAGACGCCAACCAACAAAGGAAAATACATCTGGAAGTAGAGCTTGTTGACATAAAACCGCACAAAACCATCAAATCATAAACCTGAACAAAACGCTACAATTTCGTTAAAACAAGCCCGTGATGAACTTAGCTTAGGTTAGAAAACTGAATGTCTAAGACAGGATAGGAATGGTTAGTTTAGCATAGATTAGGCCTGAATACTGATTGTCTTAGTTATGAAGCAGGGGTTGGCTTTGGTTCATTTAACAATGGGTTGCTTATGCTATGGTGGGATACGTTTTGGTTACGCCTGTTTACGCCTTGGGTGCGTTTGATTACAGTTTGAACGAAATAGTAGCACTGGCGGAAGAAGAAACATGACAGAATTCATCTCCACGAGTATTGTGGATGTGGCGGGGTGGGCGGTCGTTACAGGTAACACAAGTGAGTTGGAGGTGTTGAAAATTAGGGTCGGCATCAGCATCGATGTTAGAAACGTGTACAGGAACCATGACGCTAATATGAATGATGTCGCCAGCGGAAGTGATCCTGAAAGTGCATTGATGTTCATAGAGGATACGTTGTTGAGCCTGAGATAGACGGCGCATCTTGTATCGGCATAACCTTTTTGGAAAGAATCTGACGTTGACGGTGTGGCATCGCTGGGGGATACTTTGATGGTGACAATTTTCTGGTCTCTAGAGCCGGAGATTTCCTCGAAACGATTCTGCACTCGCGTGCTTAATGGCAGTAAGCATTTACGGTGCTACTCACGTCCAAAGGAATCATGATCGTGAGGTTGCGAGAAATATCAACTGGGTCAGCCTTGCAAGGCATCGTGACTGGCGGAGGATAGGAGGAAGACTATTAAGAAGAACGTTGCCCGAAGTCCGAGCGTATGTTAGAGTGGTTAGGGTCACGAGAAGAACATAATTTTAGGATGCGTGGCTGGTATCCGTTCCTGAACATTTCGTCCATATGCAAGTCATGCATAGTGAAACGGAATTCGTTTAGTCCACGCTGTCTTGAGATATGGCCTGGAATTTCGATGGTAGAAATTGTTCGCGGTTGTTGAAGTTGACGACGATCTTTCGAGCATTCTTGTTTGCAATGGTTTGGATCTTGGAACGTATATGTGCGTCCTCTGTGTAGCTCCCCGATTGACATGAAAGGCAGTGTTTCAACCGTTTAGTTGAGAGCACGTAGAATGTTGCTGTATGTCATATTGGAAAGGTTCCAGCAGCAAGCTGTGTTGGAAGAGGCCGGTGTTAGTCTATAAGAGCCGAAGGAGCGGAAGTCTAGCATGCGCCGGACGTCGATTACTGACCCACATCCGGGAATATGCATTGAAAATGGATTCTTTCAGCATTTACACGTTGTTGAAGAAAAGATGACCTTGACGTTAGAGTTTGCAGCTTCTGATGAGTGGCGGAGTACCATCTGTGTAAACTCTCTGCCACGGCTGGTCCCAATATTCCTTGAACCGATGATTAATGATCAATTTTTGCTGTAGGTCCGGTGTTAAATTCTCCCAAACCAAATCTATATCATATCATTTATATCTATATCATATCATCTATAGCTATGGAAATTTATTGTTGCTCGTAGAAGACGATGCACAAGCGCTTTTTGGGAACAACTTGAAATAAATCATAGGCATTATCTTGTTCAGTATTTAAGCTGAATATTCTGCAGATTTATGTTTTGCTTCCAAGGAGCTATGGATGAACCATAGAGCATAGGGTACATTCTTCTTGGAATGGCCCTCTACCTCGTAATTCATAAATACTTAAGAGCCATCGCAGCATATGGACACGTAATTTCTATAGCTCATGCTTGAAGGCAACTGAGAGGGAAAGTAGAGGAAATGGGAAAGAAATACTGCCTAAACATGATGACGTAGGATAATTTAACTAATTTAGCTTTGAGATAACAATCCACCTCCAGGAATGTTCTAAAGCTGGCGGATCGGATGTACTTTGTGAATAGCGTGACATGTATGGAGTCGAAGGGCACACTGGAAGCAAAACTGAGAAGCATGTGCATGTAGGAATCCATGATTTGGTTCTACGCGTATGCTTTCTCTTTTTTATTTGGTGAAACATGATGTAGATAATAAGATTCTGTAGGGTGTCCAGGCTTTCCGTTCTTCTCGGTTGAGCGAAACGGAATGCCCCTCTAGGTCTCTGAAGACCACAATGAGTTTGCCGAAAACGGTCTTAAAGAATCGGAGATGCGGCAGGCGAACTAAGGTTCTCGTAGATGCCCCTCGAGATTATGAAAAAGCCGGTGAATAACGGGTTTTCCACCGAAGAGTTTCTGCCACTCTTCTGCATTTAGGACCAGTCCATTGCTATTTCCACACCTTGCAATGGAAACCTGAAGCTGGTAATGTGCCAAAGCCGAAAATCCGACGCACACGAATTCGGTTTGAGCGCCGTTGAGAAAATATATGTAGAAAAAAGGTTCAACGACACCTGACGGCGAACCGCTTTCGGCGTTCTGTTTGGCCAGAAATCATAGGAAACTCATTAATCGATCCCCGGATTCTTCCTTGGATTTTGACAGGAGCCGTCTATCTCCAGTTTCTTCAAGAAATTCAGTTCTGCTTGAGGATGTTCCCCTGGCAGTAAGAAAACATATGTGGCTATTACATGACGACCTACCTCCGCACATAAGTAGAGCCGTGTGTGGCAATCTACGCCACACCTACGTAGAACGCTGGACCGCTCCGAATGGACCAATAAGATGGCCACCAAACCACCAGATCGAAATCCAATCGATTGTTTTCTTTGGGGCGATATGAAAACTCGCCTATACATTAGAGAAGTGCCTGGTGTGGAAAGGTTGCTATAAAGAATACTTCGAGCAGTGGAAGAAATAAAAACACATCCCGCACGTACTTTGTAGAGTGCAGCAGAACTGGAGGAAACATAGTGAAACATATGTGTTGGCGAGCGGTACGCATTTTGAACACTTTCTCTAATAATTGAAAAGAAGTTTTCATTCATTTTGTGTTCTGGTCTTGCTTTAATTATTCACTAAGCTTCATAATTCACAAAGAAATGAAGTACGCATGATTTTGTAACTTGAGTTTCTCAGGCTTTTATTTACCTTTATAAATAACCGCTCCTGTTAATAATTTGCGTAACATTTTAAATGCTTCCTCAGTTCTATGTTCCGTATGATATTTAGGTTACGTTACAATCATATGTAGTTTTCTGTTTATTTGCATACCCGAAGTTTTTATTTGTTCGTTGCCCTAGCACGAGAAGCTTAAGAATTAAAATTTAACTTGCTGATTGTAAAGTGAACCTTTTGAATGCAAAGTGCCCGTTGAATTTACTGTATTGCAATATTGTGCAACATAAAACAGTAATTATCCCAGGAACGGAAATCTTTAAGTAAAAACTTATGAAGGAAGAACATTCAAAACTACGTGCTCTTTCATAGTTTAAAAGCATGATGATATATCACCTTCCATCCGGTATACTAACTTGACTCTATGGTTGGTTTAAACTATAGATATGCTCGGGAATAAGTACATACTGACGAACAGTAAGTCGCAGTTGAGGTTTATCTTTGAAGTGAAACGCTCGGTGTTCTACTGGGAAAACTTGTCAGTTGACGAATTTAATGTCACACCGGCATGGTGCCGTGGTAGTTCAATGGTCACAGCACCGCACGGAAAGCGAGAGATCTGTGTTCAAGTCCCGGCTATGGCATTGAGCTTTAGATCTGTTTCTACTTTCAGCATTGCATGTTATTCACATATTGTTATTAATATTCTTCCCATATAACAATCCAAATAGGGCTTACGTTCCCGCAAGGTTTTTAAATTCAATTTAAAACCCGGTAGCCATCTTACCACATTGGATTGTGAAGGGGGTTCAGTAAATTAAAAATGCAAATGTGAAGAACGTCGGTTACAACATGGGAAGATTAAAAAACCTTAACCATTGTCAGAGAAGAAAATACGAAAGAAAGGTTTACAGATACAAAGTTTTTTACCCATTTCGATGATAAGATACGTCCACGGGTGTATTACCACATTATTATGTCAGTTCATGGGATGGGTTGTATTCGACTCAACTACTACGAAAGGTAACATTCTACAACAAATTGAGTAAAAATTACTGGTGAACCCTATGAATACACCAAAAATATATGACATTTTAATGTGAATATGGAACTTTAATGTGAAACACTTAAAAAATATAGTGATCTATATTTAATATCCGTGATACTCCTCCAGATGTATTCGAAACATTTTGAAATAAAACAATGAAAACTCATAAAGCTTATAATGCACATATTTCATATATCCAAATCTTGCAATGGAATGAGAAATGGAGGAAATTGCGGTACTGATCCAGGGAGTCCGTACGCACCCTTAAGGAGGCGCCCCCGGGAGGAAGGGATGAGGTGAAGGTAGACACCGGGCGACCGGAACCAGGACTGACGGAACAGCAAATAACAGGGTCCCTAAAGTTTACAGATATAAACGAACCGGACAGGCAGACCGGGAACCCCGCCCGACTTGGGGTCTAACGCCCTCGCCGGGGGCGGTCCTTATACCCCGGCAACCATCCGAAGGCCGAGGAAAGGAAAAGGTACACAGAGAGATCCTTTTTCACTGCCACGCTGCACCGAAACTCCATTGCTGACACTTCCAACCATGAAAAAGACAAAACGAAGTGAAGGAATAATGAAATGATTAATGGAACGAAATGAACAGACAGGAAATTACGGGGATATAATTATCCTTCCCAGCATTCTCCTGGCAACCCGGGGTCAGGAAGGTGGCTATGGGAATCGAACACAGGATCTCCCAAATGCGGGCCACAGACACAACCACCTGAGCGATCCCGCCTCGGTTATCCAGGTCCTACGTGCGATGTTATGTTTCTATCTACAAGAATTGAGCTAGAGTTGTTGCTGGTTTATTATCAGCTTCTCATGGCAGAGCCTGTTATGAAAGGCGAACTGTATCAAGTTACCCATCAGTATGCTGAAGCTAGCAACATCTATATGGAGTCTATCGGTCCTCAGAAGCCTTCTCGATTTAGCAGTTAGAAAGACGCAAATAAGAACATGTTTAGATAATGCAACCTCTTCCTTATGTTAGATTTGAGTGAGTTTTCTCCAAACAGTTTTAATATACAAACATTACGGGAAGAAAATCCTCAAGGATATGTTATTTTTTGGGAGTTTATGGAATTATTCTGCAGAACTGCATGGTCTCCATAATTATTTGTCTTTCCTACCTGAATGTGCGACGCTTAAGGAGATATCTTCAAAGAAACTAATTGCATATCTTGGAACTAGGAATAACTAAGTAGTTCATTACACGTCTTTAAAACGTTCTCTTTTGCATGCACTACGAGTAGTTAAAGTATATAGAACACTTCAGTTTCTTCAGTTCCGGTGGTCAAAATCTGCTTTTAATATAACAACCTACGAGTGGAGGTAAGAAATACGTTTGAAATCGATTTACACAAGTTTTTTAACAAATCGTGTTTGTAAAAAACTACAGAAAACATAATTGCAGGACATATTTCCCTTGAATTCTTGACAACAAATATTTTGTCGATAACAAAACTGGACACGGACAGTTTGACCACAAATATTTTGCCCACAGTAATATTGATGGTAAGCTTTTTACGAAATGATAATTCGTCCGTAATACATTTCGCCCAGAGGAATATTTTTCCTGCATTTTTCATATAATTGTTGGCTTCTTATTATTCTATTTTTTCATAAGGGTTTGTTGTTTTTATTATTTATGGTCCTTTTTACCATTTTATGGTTCCCAACCGATTGTGTCATGACCATTTTATTGTGGCCGGCATTCCTTATAATGTGATCTATAAACCTCCATATTGAGGCATGATGTCTTCGTATCACCTTCTGGCGCTTGGATTGCCAGCCTTTCGCAACATTATTGGTCAGACCCATTCAATATAGCATTATAAACATTACATGCATGTGGCGCATACCGAGAGGGCAAAGCTCGTCAGAAGTCGTCTAGCGCGTCTCCCTCTAATGTGCGTCATTTCTACATAAGATGTCAGTTCAACAACGTAATCCATTATCGTGTCAAATGCGTCCACAATATCTTCAATGGGCACAAGCAGAATCGCGAGTAGCATTCGTATAGGATTCCACATGTCTTGGTTTCCTCTGTACAGAACCTTAAAACGGCATTGTGTGACAGCATACCTCAGTATAGCCTGTGAAAAGTGGAAAAGGCAGTTCTGGGTATGTGTTTCAGGAAGCACACTTCCTAGCACAATCATTGAAGTCATTTCAAAATCACAGAGGACTGTTGTGGGTTGAAGTTGCAAATTCTGTTCATGAGCCCTAGTCTTTAAGGTACTGAACAATGCTGCGTATGTGGCTTGCTGGTAAACACTTTGGCAAGCGGGAATACATAATTGTACACCAGCCCAAGTATCGTACATAACTGACAGAACATATGGCACCTATGGCAAACTATGTTGCACTTTAAACTAACATTCTCTCCGTGCAAAATATGGCAAACCTGCTTGGAGTTTCGGAGTCGAAGTCGTATAATAGAAATCTATTGTTAGCGAGTTTCGTGTTGTAAGAAGTTCTTAATTACATATCTGCCAAAGTGAGCGGAATATATCTGTGCATCTTGTTCTGATACCTATTAATATTCCGAAGAGTTATATTTTGCTCTGGCAAGTTCATTTGTACCACCTCTTCCAAAATGGATTTATTTCTTCTTCGTAATTTGATGCAGATGGTGGATTATATGTACTTCTGCTTCCATCTTAATGTTCCGGATTGCTTCTTGAACGGTTGCTTCACAGCTGTCACTTTCGTGCGTGTGTACCTTTAATTTTAGGACGTTGATTGTTTCTTCTGTATTGAAATTGCAAGACCCATTGCCGGCTCCCCAATTCTGATAACGCCAATATTTTCGGGATTTCCGTTTATTGGCTCCACGGTATTTATACCTGTAATATACATGTTCCAACATATATTACGATTTCGTAGGGGATATTATCCTTGCCATAACTAAAACATTTTAACCGAAAATTTGAAATCTTATAAGGAAGAAGTTACTGTAATTATATGGTTATGTGAAACAAGAACCGGTGAATATCATAAAAGGACTAAAGAAATAACGGCAAGAATTGTGTGTAGGTAAAGTATCCATGGAAGAATTTCACCTGTTAAATATTTTGAGGACAAAAGAAATTCATAGGAAAGAAGCTTATGTGGGCAGTTAAAGCGTGGGCAAAATATCAATGCGAAAAACGTCTGCTAATCGAAACTACACGGAATCGTAGAGACATGCGACTTGTAGCAGACACTACTCTGGAAACGTTAATGATAAACCAACATGAATTGATAGAACCTTATACTGCCCTAATCTGGCTGCTGTTCATATGGCTTCACATATGCTCCTATGCATGTTCTAGGTATTTCTGAAACGGTTATGCACTCGCATCAATGTGTTGTACTATTGCTGTGTTGCGCAGTTGAAAGCTTCAAGCTCGTATATACGGATAAAAATTCCCTATTCATCAAGTGACTACAAGAAATGTACATCAGGATAAACTGCACCTTCTACAGCATCTATTTGCATCCGATTATTCAGTAAATCATGTATCCAATGTTTAATTTTTCGAAAATTAAAATGAAGCTAATAGTAAAATTGTTTAACGCTTTATCAGTCTCAGACCTAAAATATACGCTCTCGATATTGATGGGAGCTTGAAAAAAATATTAATGGTATCAAACATAGCGCTATTAGACAATACATCACATTTGATATCTATGTGGGTTCCCCTAGGACTAATGAAATCATAAGAACACCAATGAATTTCATCCAGTGTCATCAGCATACTGTCGCATTAGGAGAAGCTAATGAAATCCCGCTATCGGCTTACATGACAAGACAGTGATTGCAGATGTTGGGATATCTGCACATACATACATATACACATTACAACATTGTGAACAGTGCATAAAACAATGTGATACACTTTGAGATAGTGGTTTTCTCAGAGACCTTAGTGTGGAAAATGGGATTTTACCCAATTATCTCTCGCACAAGCTTTTTAGAGGCATAGTGATGGATGCTCTAAAAGGGGGGATAGGAAGAGTATCTTCTAGTGCCAGATAAGAGAGACACCTAAAAGATAAAATGTTAATGTAGTATAGCCTATAGTATTTCGTCTTATGGCCCTTTAAGCTTAATTATAATGCACGGTGCTCTTTATAAAGAGTTAGAAGACATCGCTCTCTCTTTCTCCCTCTTTCACTCTCATTATCTTTCTTTCTCTCTCTCCCCCTCCATACTTGTTATCCGAGCTTCTAAACCTCACCAGTATATTAATGATGAAGTTTTACGAAAACCTTTTAGTTAATTTACTGGAAGTATACTATGCCTAGATTTGACTGATCGAACGCCAGATACCTCCCCACAGAGGGTAGTTCAGTACCAGCTACATATTTGTAAGACGATGCTATAGCTCGTTTTGTGATGCTAATGGCTGACTGGGTACATCTCATAGTGTTCCTGGTTGACATAGCACGTATACCTAAGAAATCTACCCACCTGGTATGTTAAGATAGTTTTATCTGAACTCGCAAATGATCACTGTCTTATGCTCTCCTACTGCTACTTCCTTCCCTACAAATTACACCACCTTTAATACTGATTTCTACTTCTTCCAACTGTCTCAGCTTTCCCTCAGATTACACACTACTTCATCCTGGGTTACCCTTCATAATCCAAACCCACATCCACCTAGATATAGCAACCATCTTACATCATCAATAGTGAGCCAAAACGAGTGACAGCCATCTCGGATTATGCCACCACCTACCTCCACCTCCTCTCTCGCATTACTATTACTTATTGCGCACAGTTGCCGTCTTGCCCATTTGCACCTTGCCAAATATTTTTGCAACTGTACATTCCACAGTGCTTGCTTGTTTCAGTTAATATCCTGCTGTGCAGCTGACGACATAGTAACGTGATGCTCATTACATATTTAAGCAAATAATCAAGGTGGTGATCTATATAGTTTAAAAAATATAATGTACGTAAGCAAAACTGCATTAAATTCGAGAACCAGGTACATATAGTTTAAGAACTAAGCAATTAAAGCTCAAAAACGTTACAAAAATACGTGCTTTAAAAGTTGCAGAAGTTGAAAGAATTGTTAATAATAACAATGATTATGATAAAAATGATTATGATAAAAATAATATGTTAGATATACAACCTTAATATACAATGCTGTATTTCTCTATTAGTTCCTGCTCTGCTTATATCCCGACAGCGAATAATTTGTGTTACAATGTATTATCGTACATTTCTTCAGGCTTTTGGGGCTAAAATTAAATCTGTCGTCGCACAGACCATTACTATATAGATCTGTAAGTGTGTGTGTTCTGGACAGTGCAAATCCGTGCCAGAGAACTGAAAATACGTATATAATATGAATCTTTTGGATGCTATTTGAATACATAATACACAAAATGATCCTTCCAAATACGACAAATGGAATGCATTGAAAAATAAATAAATAAATATACACATATATTAATTTTAGGAAACTACAAGATTCCCTAATATCATTGGTTCGGAATATTCAGGTTAATAGTCCCCTCCAACAGCACCGCTTCCTGGTAAAACAATTTTTATTTCAGCTATGTAGCGGTTCTACAAATTCAAAAGCCCGTTAGATTATGCTAAATGTATATGTATGATTCCAAATATTTTTAAAAACTGCATACATTATCAAATTTGAAGGGTAGAAACTCCTTAAAATGGGCGTTTAAGCAGAACACAGAGTTTAGACATAAAATAAATAAAATAGTCAAGTGTACGATAGCCAGGAAACTGAGGTTTTAGGCTAGAGACATGGCAAGCGGATTTCTAACTTAGCGGCACAGATATGTGTACAAGGAAATGTTATGGGCATATAGCGTGAAATACACATCTTATTTCTTAATAAATTATACAGCAGTATAATACGTATTAGTCAAGATATTGACTTTTGTGATGCAGTTGGTGGAGTACTGTCTCTTCAGCGATATTTTAGCTAATAGGTGGGGGCGCTTCCAAGCAGGTATGGGTTTAACCACTGGAAGGGGGTAGTGTCTATTTGGCATTAGGTAAGTGAGGGGCTAAGACGCGCAACAGTGAAAGATTGTTGGCGGTTTTTTTACTGTACGCATCACGCGTAGCAGGAGTTCGACATAATGTGTACCCCTACCACCAGCTAAAGCTTTATCTGAAAGTTCAGCTACCCTACCCCGCTAGCTAAAACGCCACTGAACAGAGAGTACCCAATTTTCATTACTCAAAACTGGGACTTCGAAGCCGGTGCAAGAAAATGGCATATAAGCGTGCCTAAATAAGACAGCCGTAACAAGTCGATATACTAGCATATAAAAAACCTCTGCGGAATAACATTTATGATCCCTGAAGCCGGCTGCATGACTCGGCAGTTGATAACATCGTTAAAAATCATACGTTGATATTACTCAATATGAGTGCCGGTAGTGCAGAAGACGATCGTTATCATAATTATTTATTATGTGTACAGGGTCTTACGGACATCACTGTTGAGGGTGTTACAATGAATACCAGTATTCCAGTACATCATAGCTACCGATATTAAATACTCTACTTTCCGGTACTACTCCTTAGCCGGAGCAGCACTGCAACACGACACTATTTACGATGCTACTCGCAGTGAGTGCCAGTATCACAGTACATAATTTTTAGCGACACTGCGTGTTTTACTTGCTAGCAATATTGCCCAACTGGGACAGTACTGCAGTAGGTATTGCTGCCAAAGCTACTCAGGATATGTACCACTGTTGAAGTACATAGCTACTACTGGTACTGACGAACGAGATGGCTCCTCGGTAAGTGTATGGCTCGCATTTGGAACGTCCCAGGTTTCATTCCTATCGAATGTCAACTCTTACATTGGAGCTTTCGTGGTCTTTCCTGGTCGGTAGGCGATTGCTATGGTGGTTTCTCATCTAGCACGATTTCCTTTCCAACATTTCGCTATCATTTCCGCTCCTTCTCATCTTTCAGGTGTGCTTTTAAACTTCATGGTGTGTGGCGGTGCGGCATATATGGAGCAGATATTTGCTCAAAGGAAAGAGTACCCGCGTGCTCACTAGAGGGATACATGGTCAACGCGTCGTTAATTGCCCTCTCTCGGCAGCTCTTGCAGTGGAACGGATCTTGGAGCCTGGATTTCTTAGCAAATCCTGCTTGTCCATTTCGCCTGAATGCTGCGGCCTGTAACCTCCTGAGATGCCTACACATCATCCATTCCTGTTGGGGGGTGGGTGGTAGCCGCAATGGATCTATGTAGGTTTAAGAGCGCGAGGTGTTCCTTCCGTTGTACAACCCACAATACTCTTATTGCTTATTATGATTGTCAATACATCTGGTAACTGGGTCAGTAATTCAGTAGTTCCCAGCTCACAAAGCTTCTCAAGGCGAGTGCCAGCATTGTATCCATAGTTGCTTCTGATCTTGCTTAATATGCTGGTCAACACGACTCCTTGGTTGAGGAGTGGTACAGCAGTTCGCTGCTCGCGATGATTCTCAAAACGAATATCAGCATTGAATGTATAGTTGCTTCTGAGATTGCTTACTATCCTTCACAATACTAATCTATAGTTGAGCCGGTGTGGCAGCAGTTCCTGCTCACAAAGCTTCTTAAGGCGAGTGTCAGCATTGTATACATAGTTGCTTCTAATATTGCTTACTACGGTTAGCTTGGCCAATGCTGCAGTAGTTCGCTGCAAACGATGCTTCACAAGGCGAGTGGCAGCATTGTATATACAGTTGTTTTTGATATTGCTTATGAAATACTACTCCCTAGCTAGGGCCAGTGGTACAGCAGTTCCCTGATTACGATGCTTCTTAAGGCGAGTGCCAGCATTGTATACATAGTTGCCTCTAATATTGCTTTCTACGCTTAGCTGGGTCAGTGTTGCAGTAGTTCACTGCAAACTATGCCTCTCAAGGAGAGTACCACTATTGTATACATAGATGCTTCAGATATTGTATTGCTCATTACGCTTATCAATACTAATCCGTAGCTCGGCCAGTGTTGCAGTAGTTCGCTGCAAAATATGCTTCTCAAGGGGAGTGCCAGCATTGCATACATCGTTGTTTGTGGTATTGCTTATGATGCATATCACTAATATTCCCTAGTTGGGCCTCTGTTGCAGTAGTTTGCTGCAAACGATGGTTTTCAAGGTGAATGCCAGCATTGTATACGCAATTGTTTCTGATATTGCTTATAATGCTTGTCAATACTACTCCCTAACAGACCCAGTGGTGCAGTAGTTGGTTGATTATGATCCTTCTCAAAGCGACTGTCAGCATTGTATACATAGTTGCTTTTGATATTGCTTACCACGCTTATCATTACTACTCCCTAGCTGGGTCAGTATTGCAATAGTTCGCTGCAAACGACGCCTCTTAAGGTGAGTGCCAGTATTGCATACACAGTTGTTTCTGATATTGCTTAAGGTGCTTGTCAATACTACTCCCCATCAAGGCCAGTGATGCAGCAGTTCGCTGACCATGATGCTTCACAAGTGGAGCGCCAGCACTATACGTAGTTTCTTTTGATATTGCATACTGTGCTTGTCAATACAAATCATTACTTATGCCACTGCTGCAATAGTTCGCTGCTCATGGTGCTTCTCAACCCGAGTGCCAGCATTGCATACATAGTTGCTTCTTATACTGCTTGCTATACTTGTTAATGCTACATCCTAACTGGGCCAGTGCTGCAGTAGTTCGCTGCTCACAGTAATCCTCAAAGCGAGTACCAGCATTGTAAACATAGCTGCTTCCGATGTTGCTTATAATGCTTGTCAGTACTACATTCTAGCTGCGCCAGTGCAGAAGTAGTTAATTGCATGCAATGCTTCACAAGTGGGGTGCCAGCATTGTATACATACTTGCTTCTGATATTGCTTAGAATACTTGTCAATACTACTCCCCAGCTGGGCCAGTGGTGGTCACGTAGCTCGCTTCTGATGATGCTTCTCAAGGTGAGTGTGAGCATTATATACACAGCTGCTTCTGATATTGCTTACTATGCTTGTCAACAGTACTCCACAGCTGGGCCAGTGGCGTGTCAGTCCACTGCTCAGGATTCTACAGAATGAGGAAGACAACACTGCATACATAACAGCTTCTGATATTGGTTACTATGCTTCTGAATACTACTCCATACTTGGGCCAGTGCTTTATTAGTTCGCTGCTCACGATATTTCTCAAGGCGAGTGCCAGCATTGTATACATGGCTTTTTGTCACATTGCTTACAACGCTTGTCAATACTATTCCATAGCTTGGCCGGTATTGCAGTAGTTCACTACTCAAGATGCTTCTCAAGGCGAGTGCCAGCATTGTATACATAGTTGCTTCTAATATTGCTTACTATACTTGTCAATAGTATTCCCTTGTTGGGCCAGTACTGTAGTGTTCACGATGCATTTCAAGGTGAGCGCCAGCTTTATATACAGTTTTGCTTCTGATATTCCTTACCATATTGGTCAACATTATACCCTCTAGCTGGCCAGTAAATCAATATTTCGCTGTTAACGATGCTTTTCAAAATGAGTGCCAGCATTGTATACGCAGTTGCTATGGATTCTGGTTACTATCCTCAATACTTCTCCCCAGCTGAGCCATTGTTGCAGTAGTTCGCTTCTTACAATGCTTCACACGGAGAGTGTCAGCATTGAATACATGATTCCTTCTGATTTTGAATACCATGCTTGTCAATACTACCACATAGCCGGGTCAGTGGAAGAATAGTTCGCCGCCCACATGCTTCTCAAGCCGAGTGCCAGCAATATGTACATGTTTGCTTGTGATATTGCATATTATGCTCATCAGTATTACTTCTAGCTTAGCCAGGGTGTAGTAGTTCAGTGCTGACATTGTTTCTCAAGGCGAGTGCCGGTATTGTATAGATAGTTGTTTGGAATATTGCTTATTACGTTTATCAATACTACTTCCTATTTGTTCCAGTGCTATAGTAATTCGCTGTTCACGATGCCACTCAAGCCGAGTGCCAGCATTGTTTACATAGCTGCTTCCGATATTGCTCACTACACTTGTCAATAGTGCTCTCTTGCTCCGCCAGTGGTGTAGTAGTTCGCTGTTCACGATGCTTCTCAAAACATGAGCGAGAACTGTGTACTCAGTTCCATCTGATATTGTTTACGCTACTCCATAGCAACGTGCAGTAATTCGCTGTGCATATTACTTCTCAATGTGAGCGCCAGCATTGTATAGATAGCTCCTTCTAATATTGCTGACTTTACTTGTCAATACGACTCGCTACCTGTGTCGGTTGTGCAGTAGCTGGCTGATTATGATGCATCTCAAAGCGAGTGCCTGCAATATATACATAGTTGCTTCCCATTCTGAATACTATGCTTATACTACTCCCAAGGCGGGCCGGTGGTGCTGTAGTTTGCTGCTTACGATGCTTCTTAAGGCGAGTGCCAGTATTATACATAGTTTCTTCTTATATTCCTTATAATACTTGCTAATACTACTACTACTATTACTACTACTACTATTACTACTACTACTACTACTACTACTACTACTACTACTACTACTAACTACGTGTTCCAGTCTTACAGTAAGCCGCTGATCAGGGTGCTACTCAAGGCGAGTGACATCATTGTACGCAGATCCGTCCGATTTTGCTTACCACGATTGTCTATATTACACCCCAGCTGGAAGAGTGCTGCATCATTTCGTTGCTTACGCCTGTTATTTGTCGAGTGCCAGCAATCCATACACAATTCCTTCTGATATTGTTGCTTGTCAGTACGACTCGATAGCTGGGACAGTGGTGCAGTAGTTTGTGGTTCTATATGCTTCTCAAGGGAGTGCCAGCATTGTACACACAGTTACTTCTGGTTTTGCTCACAAAGCTTGCCAATACTACTCCCTTGCTGGGCCAGTGCTGCAGGGTTCCCTGCTCAGAATGCTTCCTAAGGAGAGTACCAGCATTGTATGCACAGTTAATTCGTATATTGCTTGCCAATGCTTCAAACTACCATTCCCTGACTGGGAAATTGGTGCCGTAGTTCAATGCTCACGATGCTTCTCAAGGCGAGTGCCAGCATTCAAGAAATAGTTGCTGCTGATGTTACTTACTATGCTTGTCAACACTATTACCTACCTGGCCAGTGTTGCTGTAGCTCGCTGCTCGGGATGCTTTTCATGGTGAGAGACAGATTTTATGCGTAGTTACGTATACATATTGCTTGCCATGCTTTTTAATGTACTTCCTAACTGGACCTGTGTTGCAGTAGTTCACTGGTCACGAAGCTTCTCAAGGTGAGTTCCAGCATTGTACACATAGTTGCATATGATATTGTTTATTATGCTTGTCAGTACTGCTCCCTAGCTAGGCCAGTGGTGTAGTCGTTTTCTGCTCACAATGCATCTCAAGCCAAGTGCAGTAATGTACACATGGTTGCTGCTGGTATTGCTTATTATGCTTGATAAAATGCCTTCTTATTTGGGCATTTCTTGCAGGAGTTAACTGCTCACGATGCTTGTCAAGGCGGGTGCTAGAAATGAAGAACGTTGCTTCTTATATCGCTTGCTATGCTTCCAATTCTTTTTGCATGACTGGGACAGTGGTGCCTTAGCTCGTTGCTCACGATGCATCTTAATTCTGGTGCCACCACTGTATAAATAGTTGCTTCTGATACCACTTCCTATGCTGGTTATTACTGCTCCCTAGCTTAGGGTGAGTTTGCAGTAGGTCACTGCTTACAGTGCTTGGCAAGACGAATGTCAGCATTGTGTACATAGTTGCTTCTCATATTGAATGCTATGCTTGTAATTTCTACTCCCAAGCTGATCCAGAGGTACAGTAGTTCTTTGCTTTCAATTTTGTCAATGCGAGCGCCAGTATTTTATAATTTGTTGGTTCTGTTATCGCTTACTATGCTCGTCAATACGACCCCACAGCTGGGACAGTGGTGGTACGCTGCCCACAATACTCCTCAAGGCGAGTGTCGGTTTTGTATACTTAGTTGGTTCTGATATTGCTTACTGCGTTCATAAATCCTACTCCCTACCTGGGCCATGGTGCAGTATATCACTGCTGAGGATGCTTTGAACGAAAATGCCAGCATTTTGGGCTTAGTGCGTCTGATGTTGCATACTGTGTTTGTCACTACTACAGCCCACTTGGACCAGTTGTGCAGTAATTCTCCACTCATTATGCTTTTAGGGTGAGTCCCAGCATTGTAAACCTAGTTGCTTTTTATATCCCTTGCTGTGCGTGTCAGTATTACTCCCAGGAGAGTCAGAGCTGCATTAGTTTGCTGTTCACGATGCTTCTCAAAGGGAGTGCCGGCTTTGTATAAATAGTGGCTTCTCATATTGCTTTCTATGCTTGCTATTTATACTCCACAGCTTGGTCAGTCATGCAGCATTTCGAAGCTCACAATCATACTCAATGTCAGTGCCGCCATTTTATGCACAGTTGTTTCTTGTTATTGCTTACTATTCCTGTCAGTACTACTCCCTATCCGTGCCAAGGGGTGTTGCAGTATTGTATACCTAGTTGCTTCTGATATTGCTTACTATGCTTATGAGTACTGCTCACCTCTTGGGCCAGTGGTCCGGTATTTCGCTGCTCACGATGTCTCTCAATGAAAGTGACAGCGTTGTATACATAGCTGCTGCTGATATTCTTTCCTATGCTTGTCAGTACTACTCCCTAATGTCGGTCTGTGGTGCCTTAGATACATATCTTCTCATGATACTTCTAAAAGTGAGTGCCGGTGTTGTGTACATAGATTCCTTACTATGCTTGTCGATACTACTCCCTAACTGGGCCAGTGCTGCAGTAGTTCTGTGCTCACGATACCTTTCAAGGCAAGCGCCAGCATTGTGTACAAGTTTCCTTCTGATATTGCACACCATGCAAGCCAATACTGCTCCCTATATGGGGCAGCGCATCAGAAGTGCGTTGCTCAGGATGCTTCTCAACGCGAATACCAGCATTGGTTATATACTGTCATCTGAGTTTTCTGACTGTGCTTGTCAGCACTACCTTCTAGCTGAGCCAGTGGTGCAATAGCTCGCTGCTCAGGATGGCTTTCAAGGTGAGTGCCATTATCGTATACAGTTGTTTCTGATGTTGCTTACTATGCTTGTCAATAAACCTCTCTATCTCACTAAGTGCTGCGGTAGTTCGCTGCACTTCGCAAGGCGAGTGCCAACATTATATACATAGATGATTTCTTTATTTTTAGCGTGCTTGTCGACACTACCCTATAGTTGGACCAATGTTGCAGTAGTTTGCTGCTCATGAAGTATCTCAAGGCGAGCTCCAGCATTGCATACATCGTTCCTTCTGACGTTGCTAACTGTGTTTGCCAATACCACTCCCTACTTGTGGCAGTGCTGCATTAGTTCACTACTCACGATGCTTCTTAAGGCAGGTGGCAGCATTTTATACATGGTTGCTTAATATATAGCCTACTGTGGTTGTCACTAGAACTCCCTCGCTGGGCCAGTGCTTCAGTAGTTCGCTGCTCACGATGCTTTCCAAGGCGAGTGCCAGTACTTTATACCTTCTTGCTTCTGATACACCTTGTATGCTTGTCAATAATACTCACCAAATGGGACAGTGCTGCATTAGTTCGCTGCTAACGATGCTTATAATTGCGAGTACCACCATTTTATGCATAGTTACTTAACATATTGCTTACCATGCTTCTCTATATTGCTCCCTTCCTGGGACAGTGCTGCAGTAGTTCACTGATCACGATGTTTACTAATGCGAATGCTAACATTGTATACATAGTTGCTTCCGATATTGCTTATTATGCTTTTCGATACTACGCCATAATTGAACCATTCATGCACTAGTCGCTGCCCACAATGCTTCTTAAAGCGTGTGCCAGCACTCTATACATACTGACTTCTGATATACCTACTATGCTTGCCAATACTACTCCCCAGTTGGGACAGTGCTGCGGCAGCTCACTTTACACGATGCTACTATGATAGTTCCACCACTATATAAATAATGGCTTCTGATATTGCTTACTGTGTTTGATAATAGTACTCCCAATATAGGTCAGTGGTGGAACCGTTAGCTGCTAACGATGCCGCCCAAGGAGAGAGCCAGCATTGCATATAGCTCCATCGAATAATGCTTTCTGTGCTTGTCAGTACGACTCCCTATCTGGGCCAGTGCTGCAGTAGTTCGGTGCACAGGAAGCTTTTGAAGGCAGGTGCGAGAACTTAATATATAGTTGTTTATGATATTGCTTACTATGATTGTCAATACTGCCCCATAGTTGGACCATATTGCAGTAGTTTGCTGCTCACGACGCTTCAAAAGACCAGTGCCAGCATTGTAGACACAGCTAATTCTTATATTGTTTACAAATACTTCTAATTACCACCCCTTAACGGAGGCAATGGTGCAATAGTTCGCTGCTCATAATGCTTATCAAGGCGAGTGCCAGCATTCAAGGAATATTTACTGATGTTACTTTCTATGCTTTCCAATACTATTCCCTAGCTGGGCCAGTGCTATAATAGTTCGCTGCTCACGACGCTTTCCGTGGCGAGAGACAGGTTTTATGCATAAATACTTATACATATTGCTTACTGTGCTTGAAAATACCACTCCATAGCTGGGCCTGGCCTGCAGTAGTTCGCTGATTACAATGCTTCTGAAGGTGAGTGTCAGGGTTGTATACATATTTGCTTCTGATATTGCCTATTATGCTTGTAAATACTGCTCCCAGGCTGGGCCAGTGGTGCACTAGTTTTCTGTTCATGCTTCTCAAGCGGAGTGCCGGAATGTATACATAGTTGCACCTGATATTGCTTAATTTTCTCGTAAACCCTACTCCCTAGCTGGGCCAGTGGTGTAGTATGCCGCTGCTCACAGTGCTTCTCATGGGAAGTGTCGGTATTGTATACACGTTTACGCCTATTATTGTTTACTATGCAACTCAATACTACTCCCTATCTGGGCCAGTGTTGCATTAGTTATGTGCTCACGATGCTTCTCAAGGCGAGTGCCAGTGTTGTACATACTTCCTTCCGAAATTCCTTAACATGCATGTCATTACTGCTTCACACTGGGCCAGTTCTGATGAAGTTCGCTGCTGACGAGCTTTTCAAGGCGAGAGCATTGAGTACTTAGCTGCTTCTTATATCGCTTACAATACTTCCTAATGCTATTCCTTAGTTGGGCCAGTGGTACAACACTTGGCTGCTCACGTTGCTTCTTTAGGCGATTGACAGTATTGTATTCAAGTGGCTTACCATATCTTTCAATAATACCACTCCCTCTCTAAAACAGTGCTGCGATAGTTCGCTGCTCCGGATTGTTCTCAACACGAGCGCCAGACTGTATGCCTAGTTGCTTCTGATATTGCTTATCGTGCTTGTCAATTCTGCTTGCTAGCTGGGCCAGTGTTGAAGTAGTTCGCTACTAACGATGCTTTTCAAAGCGAGTATATCAGCAATATCTATAGCTGCATCCCATCTTATTTACCTACTTATCAGTACTAATCCCTATTTAGACCATATTTGCAGGCGTTTGGTGCTCTATATAGCTATCAACACGACTTCCAGCACTGTATACACAGCTGCTTCTGATCTTGCTTACCATGCTTGCCAATACTACTGCCTAGCTGGGCCAGTTTGCAGTAGTTCGCTACTCATGATGCCTCTGAGTCGAGTACCGTCGTTGAATACACAGTTTCTTCTGATATTGCTTAGTTTGCCTGTCAATACCGCTCCCTAGTTGGGCAACTTTGCAGCAGTTTGCTGGTCACGATGCATGTCAAAACGAGTGCCAGAAATGAAGGACGTTGATTCTCGTATCGTTTACTATCCTTCTTATTACTACTGCCTAGCTGGGACAGTGGTGCCTCAGTTCGTTGCTGACGATATATCTTAGGACTGGTGCCAGCACTGTATGAATGGTTGATTCTGATACTACTTACTATGCTAGTTAGTACTACTCCTTAGCTACGTGAGTGCTTGGGAAAACGGATGACAGCATTGTGTACATAGTTGCTTCTCATATTGCTTACTATGCTTGTCATTTCTACTCCCATGGTGCGCCGGTGGTTCAAGCAGTTCATTGCTTCTCAATGCGTGTGCCAGCATTTTATATATGTTGCTTCTGTTATCGTTTGCTATGCCATTCAATACGAGCCCCTAGCTGGGACAGCGGTGCAGTAGTTTGTTGTTTACGATGCTCCTCAGAGGGAGTGCCTGTATTTTATGCATAGTTGCTTTTCCAATTGCTTACTATGCTTGTTTTTCCTACTCCCCAGCTAGGCCAGTGGCGCAGTAGTGTGAAGCTCAAGATCCTTCTCAATGCGAGTGACAGCATTTTATACATAGCTGGTTCTGCTATTGCTTGTTATTCCTATCATACTACTCCCTAGCAGGGCCATTGTTGCAGTAGTTCACTGCTCACTATGCTTCTCAAGGCATGTGCCAACATTGCATACCTAGTTGCTACTCATATTGCTTACTATGCTTATGAATACTACTCACTTCTTTGGCCACTGGTGCAGTAGTTCGCTGCTCAGTATGGTTCTCAAGGAAAGTGCCAGCATTGTATACATATCTGTTACTGATGTTCTTTACTATGCTTATCAGCACGGCGTCGGAATATAGTGCAGTAGGTACATAGCTTCTCGCGATACTTCTCAAAGCGAGTGTTGGTGTTGTATACATAGTCGCTTGTTTATATTGCTTACTATGCGAGTCAATACCACTCGCTAGCTGGGCCAGTGATGAAGTGGTTTGTTGCTCACGATGCCTCTTAAGGCGAACGGCAGCAGTGTACATGTAGTTCCTCTGATGTTGCTTATTATACTTGACACTACCACTCCTTATTCGGGTAAGCGTTGCACAAGTTTGCTGGTCACGATTCTTCTAACGGCGAGCGCCATTGTATACATGGTTGCTTCTGGTACTGCATACTGTGTTTGACATCGCTGCTCTCTATCTGAGCCAGTGTAGCAGTAGTTCGTCGCTCACGATGCTTCTCAAGGCGAGTCAGGATTGTATACATAGTCTCTTTCGTTATTGTTTTTATGCTTGCCAATACAACCGCTAGTTGGTTCAGTGGTGCAATAGTTCACTGGTCATCTTAAGAAGCGTGTCTTATGCTTCAGGAAGAAGCATCACCAGTGAAGCGTTTTTTGCTTCAGGATATTGAATCGCCTTCGTGCGGCTATGTCATGCCTTCGTTTGAGTAACATGTCGCTTGCTGTTGCCTCTAGTTTTTGTTGTTCTGCATAGCGCAATGCCGCCTCCAACACAGCAAAACCCTCATTATGACTAATCTTTGGTGTCCTCCCGAGCTTCGCAAGGCCAGTGCCAGCATCATATACATATTTGCTTCTGTTATTACTCACCATACTTGCAAAACTACTCCCTGGTAAACCCTGTGGTGTAGTTCGCCTCTCACGATGCTTCTCAAGGCGAGCTCTAGCATTGTACACATGGTTGGTTATTATATTGCCTACTATGCTTGTCAATTCGACTCCCTAGCTGGAACAGTGGTGCTTTCCAGGGATAGTGCCAGCATTGTATACATAGTTGTTACTTGTGTTCTTTACTATGCTTGTCAGTACTACTCACTAGCTCGGCCTTTATTGCAGTAGAGAGCTTCTCACGCCACTTCTCAAAGCGAGTGCCGCTGTTGTATACATAGCATCTTCTTTATATTGCTTACAATGTGTGTCAATGCTACTCCCTAGCTGAGCCAGTGATGCAGTGGTTCACTGCTCACGATGCTTCACAAGGTGGGTGCCAACAGTGAATACGTACTTTGTTCTGGTACTGACTATTTTGCTTGCCAATATTACTCCTCTTTTGTGCCAAGGCTGGAGTACTTCGCTGCTTACATACCTCATGGCGAGTGCTAGCATTATATACTTTGGTGCTTCTGATATTTCTTACTAGGCTTGTCAGTGTTATTTCCTATTTGTGCCTGTGGGGCAATAGTTCGCTGCTCACGATGCTTCTGTAGGTGAGTACCCTGACAGCTATTATAAGAAAGCAGCTAGCCATATTAGTTAACATGTGTTTTGTTGAGTGTAAAAGTATCCCTTCCAACCCAAACAGCAAGCCAGGCTTGTGTCACGTTAAATGATGTTTTATTTTAGTATGTTTGTGGCCTTCTTTGTGGATAGAGTACGTTAGAAGTGGTGGCACATCTTATTTCTAATTTGTTTCAACAGTGAGTGCTAAATTTCAGAGGAATGTTCTACCAATAAAACTGAAATTAAAAGGTTTAAATGACTGGATAAAGTGGAGACAATTAAAAAACTTGCAGCGGAATGCGGTGTTACGGAAGTAACACTTGAAGACTGGTGACGAAACAGGGATAAACTGGAGAAGTATTCCTCACAAAAGTGTTCGGTTAACTATCTTAAAAGAAAGTGTATGAGGAGGTCAGGATACGTAAAAAACAGTGAATCATTGTTTACCTGTTTCAGTCAACAAAGACAAAAGGGAAGTTCAACTTCCGGTCCAATGTTGAAAGAAAAAGCATTATCCTTTTTTAGAAACGAGTTTAAATAAGGTGAAGACGATTTCAGCGTGAGTATAGGTTGGTTACAGAGGTGGAAGAATAGGTATTGTGTACGATAGATTGAGATTTGTGGAGAAAAGCTTTCCGTGATTCTGAAGCTGCAGTGAAATTCTGTAAAAATTTAAACTCATAAAAAGTGAAAACTTCACAAATGATCGGTTACAAAATTTGTGACGAAAAAAGGCTTTACTTTAAAATTTTACCTTCTAAAATTCTTGCTTCACACGAAGAAATTCATGCTCCTGGCCACAAAAAATAGAGAAACAGTGGCAGTACTTGCTGCATCAAATTCATCGGGTACACACAAAATAGAGGTTGTCGTCATAGGCAAGTCCGCGAAGCCTAGAGCCCTCAAAGACATTTCCTTGTCTACGCTGCCTATGCGTTACAAGAACCAAAAGTACGCCTGGGTGGATATAGGAATATTTAAAAAGTTGTTTTATAAAGAATGTGTGCCGGAAACTAAAAGGCTTTTTAAAGAAAAATGGTTTGCCTAGTAAAGTAATTTTTTTGATGGATAACGATGTATCTCAGACGAAGAGGAACTGCAGTGTGATGGAATTCGGGCTTTATTATGCCGCCCAATGTCACAAAATTGATATCACCGATGGATCAGGGAGCTTTGGAATGTTTTAAAAGAAGTACCGACGCCGTCCGTTGCAGTCACTTCTACGATAATCGGAAGAGAATGGCAAAATCACTAAGTTTCTAAAACAAGTAAGCATGAGGAACGTAGTATATTGGTTAACAGAGTCATCGGATGAAGTGAAGCCTGGTGCACTAGTGAAATCGGAGAAGAACATTTTAGAGAGATCTTATATACATTGTTGCTCCTGACATACTTATGATGCTTGTCAGCAGTAGGCGCTAGTTTGTCCTATAGTGCACTAGTCAAATTCTAACGATACCTCTCAAAGCCAGTGAAACTACTCTATACATAGTTGCTTTTGATATTGCTTACTATGCTTGTCAACATAACTCCCTAACTGAAACAATGGTGACGATAGCTGCTGACGATGCTTTTCAAGGCGAGTGCAAGCATCCTATATGGTCACTTCTGATAGTGCTGACTATGCTTGTCATTAATGCTACCTAGCTCCGCCAATGGTGAAGCAGTAACCTTCTTGCGATTCCTCTTAAGACACATTCCACCATTATATACACAGTTTCTTCTGATATTGCTTTCTCTGCTTGTCAATAGTACTCCCTATCTAGGCTGGTGCTGCACTAGTTCGCTGCTCAGAATGCTTCTCACCGCGCGTGTCAAAATTGTATACATAGTTGTTTCTGATAGCGCTTACTATGCTTGTCAATAATATTGCATACTTGGACTAGTTGTGCAACAGTTCGCTGTTCAAGATGCTTCTTAAAGCCAATGCCAGCATATTATACGTAGTTGCTTCTGATATTGCTTACTTTACTTATCAATACTACTCCCTAGCTGGGCCAATGCTGCAGTAATAAACCACTCACGATGCCTTTCAAGGCGAGTGCCAGCGTTGTGTATGGTTGCTTCTGATATTGCTTACTCCGCTTGTCATAACTGCTCACTAAGTCGCCCAATGGTGCGGTAGTAAGCTTCTCAGGATGCCTTCTAAGGAAAATGCTAGCACTGTATACATAATTGCTTCTGATGTAGCTTGCACTGCTATATCCCTATCTGGGTCAGCGGTCAAGGAATTCGTTGCTTACAGTGCTTCACCTCGCGAGTCCCAACATTGTATACATAGCTTCTGGTATTCCTTACTATATTTATCAATACTACTCCCTAGTTGGGACAGTGGTACATTAGTTCGCCACCGAGGCTTCTTCCCAAGGCGAGTGGCAGGATTTTATTCATGGGTGCTTGTGATATATCTCACCGTGCTTTTAATAGTGCTCTCTAACTGAGGCAGTGATGGAGTACTTCACTCCTCACGATGACCCTCAAGCGAGTGCCAGCATTGGTACATAGTTGCTTCTGATATATCTTATTCTACTTCTCATTACTACCTCCTTGTTGGGCCATTGCTGCAGGAGTTTGCTGCTCACGATGCTAGTCAAAGCGAATGCCAGGAATGTATACGACGTTACTATGCTTCTAATTACTGCTCCAATGCTGTGACAGTGGTGCCTTCGTTCGTCACTCACGATGGTTCTCAAGGCGAGTGCCAGCATTGTATGCATAATTGCTTCTGATATTGTTTACCATGCTTGCCTATACTGTACCCTATTTGAAACTGCCGCAGTAGTTTTTTGCTGCTCACGATGTCTCTCAAGCGAGTGCAAGCTTTTATTCACCGTTGCTGCTGATATTACTTACTATGCTTGACAATACCACTTCCTAATTGGGCAACTGTTGCAGCAGTTTGGTAATCACGATACTTCTTAAGGCTAGGGCCAGTATTGTATAAATATTTGCTTCTGATATTGCTTACTATCTTTTTCAATACTACTCCATTCCCGGGAAAACGTTCCAGTAGTTCACCTCTCGCAGACTTCTCAAGGCTTGTGCTACCATTGCAAGCCTAGGTGGCTCTGATATTGCTTACTGTACTTGCCATTATAACTCCCTAACTAGGACAATGGTGCAGTGGTTCGCTGCTCATAATGCTTCTGAAGGCGAGTCCCACAATTGTATACATAGTTGGTTCTGCTCTTGCCTAATATGCTTGTCAATACTCCTCTCTAGCAGGACGGGTACTACAATAGTTCGCTGCCTAGGTTGCTCTCAAGGCATGTGTCAGCATTGTATAGTACTAAATTCTGACATTGCTTACGATGCTTATTATATCCTTGTGCCAGAGTTGCAGTAGTTCGCTGCTCACGAGGTTCTCGAGGTGAGTACCAGCATCGTATACAGTTGCTTCTGATATTGCTTGCTATCCATGTCAAAACTACTCCATAGCTGGGGCAACGGTGCAGTAGTAGGGTTCTCACAATGCTTCCTTAGTCGAGGGCGTTGTATTATAGTTGCTTCCGATTTTTCTCTTTATGCTTGCCAATACTACCCGCTAGCTGCGGCAGTGCTGAAGTCATTCGCTGCTCACGAGCTTCGCAAACCAGTCCCAGCTTTGAATATACAGTTGCTTCTGATATTGCATAATATGCATGGTAATACTATCCCATAGTAGGGCCATTGTAATAGTAGCTTGCTGCTCACGAT
The DNA here is from genome assembly GCA_030765065.1 of Deroplatys truncata. Taxonomy (NCBI): domain Eukaryota; kingdom Metazoa; phylum Arthropoda; class Insecta; order Mantodea; family Mantidae; genus Deroplatys; species Deroplatys truncata. The sequence continues at coordinate 421,075,038 of CM060990.1, read as the reverse complement.
GCTTATCAAGGTGAGTGCCCTCATTGTATACATTCTTGCTTCTGATAGTGCTTAATACGCTTGTCAATACTACTACCTAGCTGAGCCAGTGTTGCAGCAATTCGCTGCTCACAGTTCACTGCTCACGATATTTCTCAACGCATGTCCCCGCATTCTACACAGATTATTCTGATATTGCTTCCTATGCTTATCATTCTTCGGCCAGTGCTGCAGTAGTTCACTGCTCACAATGCTTCTCGAAATGAGTTCAGCATTGAATACACAACTGCTTCTGATATTCCTTACTACGCTTGTCTATAGTACTTCCTAGCTGAGGCCAGTACTACAGCAACTCACTGCTCACGATTCTTCTCAAAGCAGATGCCAGCAGTGTATTCACAGTTGCTTCTGATATTGCTTATTATCCTTGTCAAAACATATCCCTAGCTGGGCCAGGGGTCCATTATTTCTCTTATCACGATGCTGCTCAAAGCGAGTGTCGGCATTGTATACAAGTTGCTTCTGATACTGCTTACTGTGCTCGTAAATCCTGCTCCTTAGCTGCCCTGTGGTTCAGTAGTGCGCTGCTCACGGTGCTTTTCAAGGCGAGTGCCAGCATTGTGTACATAGTTGATTCTAATATTGCTCACCATACTACTCAAAACTACTTCAAATTGGGCCAGTGCTGCAGTAGTTGTCTGCTCACGATGGTTCTCAAGCCGAGCGTCTGCATTGTATACATAGTTGCTTCTGATATTGCTTACTATGGTTATCAATACCACTCCCTGTCTTGGCCCTTGCTGCAGTAGTTCGCTGCTCAGGATTCTTCACATGAGTGCCAGCATTACATATATAGTTGTTTCTGATATTGCTTACCATGCCTGTCAATACTACTTCCTAGCTGGGCCGTTGTTGTAGTAGTTCGCTGCTAACGATGCTTTTCAAGGCGAGTGCCAGCATTGTATATAGTTGCTTCTGGTATTTTTTACTGTGCTTTTCAACATTACTCCCTATCTAGGACAATGGTGCAATAGTAGGCTGCCCACGATTATTGTTAACGCGAGTGCCAGCGTTGTGTATGTATTGTTTCTGATTTTGCCTTCTTTGCTTGTGAATGCTACTCTCTAGGTAATCTAGTGCTGCGGTAGCTCGCTGCTCTCGAGCATCGCAAAGCGAATGCCAGCATTATATACATAGTTGATTTTGATATCGTTTACTATGTGTTTCAATACTAATCCCTAGCTGGACCAGTGCTGAAATATTTCGTTGCTCACCAGCTTCGCAAGGCCTGTGCCAGTATTGGGTACATAGTTGCCTCTGATATTGCTTCCTATGCTTGTCAGTGGTACTCATTGGCTGGGCCATCGGTGAAGTAGTTCCTGTTTACGATTCTTAATTCGAGTGCCAGCATTGTATACAGGGTAGGACCATTTAATTTGAGACGGTACAATATCTCAAAAGCTATACATTGTATGAAATGTCTGGGATAAAAACTGCTTGATATTATGGCGAAAGTAAATGCCATTAGCCGTGTTTTATTTGGAGGACGTGGTGATGGTCATTTTAGTGTCAATTTAATTTTATCCTAATTGTAGGTTCCCATTAAAAAACATAAATTAACCATAAAATGTCTACCATAACGTCCTCCAAACAAAACACGACTAATTGCATTTACTTTTTCCCATAATATCAAGCAACCTTTATAAAAGTAATTTCTTTCTGCAACAATTAGTTTTGGAGATATTGTACAGTCTCAACTTAAATGATCCGCCTTGTATGTAGTTGCTTCTGATTTTGCTCACTATGTTCATCGGAACTTAGGTACACACTGATTGTCAGTACTACTCACTAACCGTGACAGTACCATAGCACACAGGGCTCCAAATGCTTTTCTGTTAGGCCAGGGGTTGCATAGGAAAAGTGGGAAGGAATGTATTCTCGACTACTTTTATCTGCCTTCTAGTTGATGGCCAGCCCTGGCGTTACTTCAAAGATTACATATCTATTTGCGTATACTCGTATAACACAGTGACCTTACTCTACAATAGAACGTCTCAGTGTATACAGGACAGGAGACTAAAGATGATATCTATTAATTACGTCATTTTCGTTGGCCTACACTTATCGGTAGTTCACAACCTGCATCATAGGAATGCATCTTGGTCATTGAGGATGTGGAATGCTAAGGAGTTCTTTGCTGTATCAAAACGGACTAATAATTAATAACCAAATTACCTACTTAGCGATCGATAGAATACTTAAAACAGTGTAGTTATCAGTTCAAAACGACATTAAAGTATTGTGTGCTGCGATATATGTCAAACTGCTTAACTAGTTGTATATAATATATAACAATGTTTTCGTTCTAAAAGGATCCACACAGGAGACCGCGGTGAGTACATGCTATCCACAGAAATAATTGCTAATCAGGTACGTTATTTGCGGTATATATTAATTTTTCTGAACAGCATAGGCTGAATAATTTTACTGCGCGCAAAATGATGGAAATGTTTTCATAGTACCCAGGACAATTACTAAAGTTTTGTTGTTGAAAATAATTGCCCCTCACTGTTTTCTAGTTTACCAGCCTATTTGTATTCAGAACTACCTCCCAAAGTGTTAACTGCATGAAATTAAAGGGATTCGCTGTCTTCATAAAATATAATGATGTGCATTAGCTAAAAATTAATACCTCAGAAATTCCAACGGCTGTAGCGTCATTGTCAATTAGCTGCAACTTTATTATTCAAGTTTCACACGCTAAGAATATAATATTAAATAATTAATTCAAATGGGTACTTGGCAAAGTGATGTTCTTGGATAAATGGTCCAAATTTGATGCTCTTTTAAAGCCATCCAAATGGGTACACAATTCCAAACCAACAAATAGAGAATAAACTACTACAGGCTGCCAAGAGTTTAAAAGAATGTTGCGAGGAAATAAATCAAGATTCCACATAATATACTAAAACTAAATTCTCAGAAGAATATGTAAGACTGGTTAATCAAATGGTAGTACCACATACAACCGATACCACGTTATGGGCGTGTTCAATTATTTTTTTCTGATTCAACAGCTTACAGATAAGTGATTCCTACGTACTTTCTTTATTCTCAAGTACTCAGTGATCAAGAGAAATTACTGAATTGGTTTCTGCACGAAACTCATGTAAAACTAGAAATTTCGTATAATGGGGTAACATTCAAAGAATTTCAAATACACAAGATCCCGCATAAACAGCGCAGGACTGTATGATAATATATTTAACATCCAAGAATAATTTATTTTAGCTTTGTATCAAGCAAAATATTTAGCAGCACAAAAATTGGGTGAATATGATTCTCATTATAATTAATGCTTTGAGTTAATGTGGATTTAAGATGTTAAATTTGATATCAGATAACAACAAAATTAATACAAACACTTTCGAGAAACTGGCACGAATTTTTATGCTACATTTAAAAGTATATCTTATGAATGTAGGAACGTTTTTGTAAAGGAGCAGAACACAATTACCCGAATTAGCATTGTAGGGAATGCAGCTAAGTGTTATACGTACCTAATTTAAAAGTGAATATTGTAGGAAAATGTTATATTGTGAACCCAAAGTGGATTTTGAGATTCAAAATTTTAAACTTAGTGCTTACGAATGACAGATAGGGAAGCATGGAGTGCCCATTACAGTTCATATAACGTAATGGCACGCACCTTCAGTATATTTTAGTCTTTTAATTTTTGAAGCATATGAACAAGAAATTTCTCAAGTAGAAAACCAGAAGATCGTAATTCTACATTTAGATACCAGGCGAGTAACATTTATAATATTTGTTCTGATTTCAACGCTAGTGGTTGCGAGTTGCCGAATGGTGGGAAATATAATACAAGTAATATCTGACATTCTTCTAAAAGAACCTTTAAGAAAGAACCTAAAAGAACCTTTTTGTTATTAAGCAAGATAACTTGCCGTGAGCTGAAGGCAAAATAAAAACGAAAGTTGCAGACTTATTCGCATTGAGAAGGTAAGAAGATGATCTCCACAAATCGTGGTTTCCGCAAACCGTGCTTATTTCAGCGCAAACATACTAAAAATATTTCTAAAACATCGTTTTATGTTTTGGAACTCCTTTGTACCTTGGCCTAGCGTTGTGATGTCACGAATCGCGCACTCAGGCCAGTAGATAGAGACGGCCTTCCTCTAAAGATGAAAGAAGAACAAACTATGTTTTGTCTCTTTACTAGATTTATCCAAACGAAACAAGTTAAAAATTTGTTTCTACACAAGTTGTACAAAACGCAAATATTGCACCATTTATGCTAGTGCTACTGATGTTTAAAATGCATTATTCAGTAGTTTTCTTGAGAAAAAAGATGCAATCTACATGGAGATTGATCACCCTTAGCGCATTGTATGCAGTTCCATACATTTAGCATATTCAGTTCCGATGAGTATAAAGGACATTTTAAAAATATGGTAGCAAAAATAGTAGTAATGTCCAACTATTGAAGCAGATTTGACGCGCAATCAAACGCAACATTCAGGTTTCTTCAGAAGTAAATATATTTTATGTTTGTTGGAAAAACAAATGAAGGTTGTGTTATTTGAAACAGAATTCACCCACACATACACACTCAAAGGAAGGAAAGAAAAACTGAGCCAATCGTAGAGTGAGCGTAGACTAATAAACAGCTGTTGTATCTAAAAGGACAAAATGTTAATAGACGCCCAGAAGACAATGTTTAACGCAAAATATGAAGTATATATATATATCTATATATACATATATAGCTGATTTACTCATTTAGGTTAATATATAGGTTAAATTTTCAAAGTAGTGACACCAAAATAATGTTAGTGCGAAACTCATGATGCGCTTTTTGTTGCACTTAGTTCATTTTAAAGTACTCCGTTCTGAAAATCCAATTGCTTTCAGAAGCAGGCTTATTTTCATATTAAAAATATTTTCACATTAAAATTTTCATATTAAAAAAAGCTTTTGGAATACACAAAACTGTTAGGCTTTGATGCTTTGTATTTCTTGTAATTAAAGTCCTGAATTCCTAAAATGTCTCTCTTTTCTTATTTTCATTAAGTTTTCGTTGGAAGTGTATAGCTTTATCCCCAATTTCTGGCAACAGTTCATGGTTTTGAAAACTGATACCATTTCATTTTAAACTACGAGGGTGCATCAGGATATATTTTCGGTGTTTAATAATTTTTTAAAGTTAAATATTCTGTCGATTGAACGAATACATATTAATCGTTTAACATTAGACGACATTCAGTGTGAGGTTCATCCAATCTACATCTTTTATTATATTTGCAGTACTTAGTTCAATGTATCTATCTAGTTTAAATGTCATTTTTATTTAAAATGGAATATACCTTATTTTTATTATTGATAAAGGAATAAAAGTCTAACATATTACACAAGCCTTATTCTGTTACTGATTCATTCACTATTACTCCAATTTATAAAACCTTATGAGTTACATTCACATGGCTTTCTCCACTCATTCTACAAACTATTATTACTAACGATTATTCTTCTATCTACTTATTGTAAGTTGAGATAATAATCTTTCATTACACATTCACACATTTTGCATGTGTAATAAGCATACAGCAGGCTAAAGGGATAGTAAAAATGTTATGTGGTGGCTTTGAAACTCCACACTCTCCGTTGCCACGAGAAAAATCTTATGTTCATGTGAGTCCTCGTTCTCATCATCCTACAAAATATTTCTAAAAAAGCTTGTTTTTTTGTACGCTTCTTAAAATGGACATAAACCTTCCTTATATATTTACAAACCGAGTGAGATGGCTGAGCAGTAAAGTCTAAGGCTCGCGTCCGGGAGATCTTGGATTCAATTCCCGTGGATCGCCTACTTGAGCTTTTCGTGGATTTCCTTGGTCGGTGGGATATGCTGGGGTGACTTTTCATCCACCACGCTTTACAGATACATTCATTTATTGCGACAGATGGAGAGGAATGCGAAGTGATTTCTGGATGAGTCCATTTCAGAGCAGTTGGCAATTGAAGTGGAGGATGGGTCAGTCGCATGTCAGTTGCGAGCAAATAAACAAGTGCAGAGCTACTGAACATTACCACAGAATGTTTTGAAAAAGTACGCGCTTGCTTGTTACAAGAAGGCATTTAGAAATGGCGCCTACTATGAGTAAATTAGGGAATAAGGTGCTACATTCTCAAACACGAGCAGTTATAAGCAATGCTTATAGATTTATGTAAATGGAACAAGGGTCAGGGTCTGCCATTAAAATCTGGGAAAGGGTATCAGACACAAAAGGTGTGAGTAGTATATAAATGGGACTTCCACTACACTTAAAATGCAGGAATTTGCAATTAATATGTTAATTAATGTCTCCCTTCCACCTGCCACACCCCCCTGTTACCTTCGTGGCAAACGAGGTCATAAAGTTTGCATTGTTTAATGGAAAAATGGTTGGTATGTAACATGCACCTGTGTTATGAAGGTCCCCCACCTCCTGTCAAAGGGAACAATGGATGTAATAAATTTTGCTTTGTTATTATAGATGACAAAGGGGCAGACACGCGGCGCAATACCCATATCACATGACCCCATTCATTACCAGAGACTACCTGGGAGCAATACATTTTTCGCGACAGCGAGAATGACAGCTAGCATGCACCTGTGTTTTATACTAGCCGACATCGAGCAGACGCTCGGTGCCATACCCATACCACACGACCACATTCATTAACAGAGTCCACCTAGGAGAAATGCATTTTCTTGTATTGGTTTGCTGCAATGTCAGGTAACATGCACCTGTGTCATGATCGCCGACAAAAAAGGCAGACGCGGGCAACATTCATACGTTTTTTCCCTCCTCACTTTTTTCAAAATTACAGAGATTTCTCTACACACTTTTCTTCCATTAACACTCATACGGTTTTCCCCACTCACACTGTTTTCATTTCACAGATATTTCTACACACACTCTTCTTCCATTACACTCACACAGCTTTCTCGGCGCACTCTTCTTCCATTAACATTCATACGGTTTTCTCTACACCCTCTTCTTCCATTCCTACTCACACAGATTTCTCTCCACCCCCTTTATCCACATCACAGGGATTTCTCTGCAAATTCTTCTTCCATTAACACTCATACGGTTTGCTCTATACATTTTTCTTCCATTAACACTCACACGGCTTTCCCTGCACACTCTTTTTTCACAAGACAGGTATTTCTACACACGCTCTTCTGGCATTAACATTCACACATTTTCCCCACTTACTGTTTTTGCATATCATAGGGATTTCTTAGCCCACTCTTCTTCCATTCACAATCATTCAGTTTTCTCTACAACCCTCTTCTTCCAATCACACTCACACAGTTTTCCATGCACACACTTTTTTCAGCATTACAGGGATTTCTCTGCACACATTTTTTCCATTAACATGCATACGGCTTTCTGTAATCACTCTTTTTTAAACATCACAGGAATTTCCACACACGCCTTTTTTCCATTAGCATTCACAAGATTTTTTCCTACTCGCTCTATTTGCACATCACAAGGTTTCCCTACACTCTCTTCTTCCATTTACACTCACACAGTTTGCTCTCCACACTCTTTTTACATAACAGGGATTTCTCCACACATTCTTCTTGCAATAACATGAGGTGCACGATCAGATGACATACTTCACAGGCAGTAACAACTACCGTGAATTCATGTTTAGGCAGAGAAGTTTAAGGTAACTAGCAATTTTAAAATATGCAACATGATTGCACATTAGTATTGCAATAGTAGTAACCTTAGAGATAATTAATGTAAAACATTAATTACGTAAGCGATACAATCATGTATGACTATTCCGATACCTAGTACTATAGTACCAGGGTATCTAGATGTAACTAGCATTGGAAATTACTATGACTTTGCAGAATTCAAATGACTACACCTATACATAAAAACGAGATAGATTCGTATGATAAAGAAGATATAGTTCAATACCACATTCAGTAGTGTACTAATAATATAGACGAGTGTCAGAAGGAGCTCAATACCCTAGGCGGACGCCATTCTAATACCGGCGGCCCCAGAATCTTCCACCAGGCAAGCATGCAAAAGTCAGGAAAACATTTATGTGGGTATTTCCATATACAGGGTGAATCAACTAAAACTTGCGCCACAAATATTTCGGAAATGGAAAGTGCTATTGATGTGCAGGTTTCACAGCATTAATTGGTAGTCAGGGGCTCGAACAGTTAGCATATAAACAGATTTTAATAATACTGAGAAAGCGTATTTTTAGTAAACATATATATTTTAAATAGAACAATGCCTAGTTACATCATCAGAATAAACGTAGGGTAAATTAGAATGTCAGTGTTGTTTGTCGCAAGATTCTAGTGCAAGTGGTTTACGAGAAATCTTATTTTGAAGCTTTTACGCATCGATACTTGTAGAACCTGTGGTAGTAAAACAAAAGGGAATTACAATACTTCTGTGGATTCTTACATGTAAAGAGAACATAGCCTTTCAAAGGTTGTGTTCAAAATGATCACCGGAAGCTTCAATACACGTTTCCAGTCTGTTATGGAAACACGTTCTAGCATTTCAGCGGAAATTTCAGAGCAGGCAGCAGTTATACGTCATTTCATATCGTCTGGTGTAGTTGGTACAGCCTTGTAGACAGTATATTTAAGCCTTCAATCTAAGGGGGTCAGATCCAGTGAACGGGCCGGCCAAGGTACACGTCCTCTTCGTGCAATGCAGCGATTTGGAAACAATCCGTTAAGACAATCTGTACTACTTCGTGCACTATGGGCTGGAGAGTCATCATGTTGGTACCATAGGTTCCTCCTAGTCTGCAAAGGAACGTCTTCTAGCATCTGTGGCAGATGGTCTGTCAGGAGGCTGCGATACTTGTGCGAGTTCATTGTTCCTTATGTGAACAAAGGACCTATGAACTGATGGCTCACTATCCCACACCACACGTTTAAACTCCGTGGACGCTGACGTTCCACCTGACGAAGCCAACGGGGATGGTCAACAGACCAATAGTGCATGTTTCTGCGGTTTACCTGGCCATGATTAGTAAATGTTGCCTCATCACTAAACAAGATACATGATGAATCTGGATTATCATGTCTTGATGCCCATGTACAAAAATTAACACGATTCTCAAAATCGTTTCCATGGAGCTCTTGATGGAGAGAGATGTGATATGGATGGAACCTATGTCCATGGAAAATGCGCAGTACACTTGCCTAACTTATGCCACCTCCACGTGCGATTGTGCGGGAACTAATTTGCGGATCTACTGCAGCGGCAGCGAAAACATTAATTTCTGCCTCTTCTTCAGTCACTTGTTTGTTTCTGTCACGTTTTCTAGGTGTTACAGTACCACCTTCACGTAATTGGTTGAAGAGGTTGATAAATAATTGCCAAGATAGTTGAAGTCTATTGGGATACATTTCCGCATACACTGTACAGGAACGTAGTGCATTCTTCCTACACTCTCCATACACCATGAGCATGACGGATTTTTCTGCGTTAGTAAACCCCATCTTCAACTCATGACATACTGCTTGAACTGTCACAAACTAACTGACCAGAAAGCCGCAATGCAATCAGTAAACAGAAAACACAATGCAAACAAGCATAACCACATCGTATCTATCAACTGAGCAGGTTGAATGAGACAAATAATTGTCGGGGTGGAAACGTTTCAAAATACGATTTCTCGTGCACTAGAATCCTGCAACAAAGACCATTGACATTCTAATTTACCTACCTTTATTCTGTTGATGTAACTATGCATTGTTCCATTTAAAGAATTGTATGTTTGCTCAAAAAATACACTTTCTCGGTATTATTAAAATGTGCTTATAGGCTAAATTTACGAGGTCCTGTTTACAAATTAATGCTGTGAAAATTGCATATCAATATCACTTTCCATATCCGAAATATTTGTGGTCCAAGTTTTAGGTGTTTCACGCTGTATAGAAAAAATCTTTGTGTTTCATTTCCCTGTAACCTAACAAAATCTAATTCTGTTCAGGCTACAGCATTCACATGATTTTTCCCCTACCAGTTTTTATAGTTTGTGTAAATGCATTACGGTGATTCTCTCTGATTGAGAGAGAGAGAGGGGGGGGGAAGGAATTGAAAAAAGTAGGAATACAAATGCTGAGGACCGCTGCGCATGTGCAGCAGATGATAATTCCATTGGGACTTGTCATGTAAACATGCCTACACAAAGACGCGCATGCGCCGTAAGGGGCTTTAGGATTCAACATAAATAGCTAACGATGCTTGTTAGAACCATTTTTATGCTTATTGACTCTACATTAAAATTTAAAATGCTTCTAAACAAGGTGCGGCGTTTCTAATTTACGAAGTGTGAGACCTTGCTTTCTATACAGTATTCATTATCACTAATGCAATGCAAGGTGAGTGAGTTTTTACATAACTATACGAATCAGTGTTGACTTTTTACGTTGCATTTAATTTTTGTTTAAACGCTACATTACCTGAAAGGACGAATCTGAGTAATGTATCATAAATCTCATCTGAACTTCATTTTTAGCAATTACATTACAAATAAAATGCTTTTAAAATTGCCGAGCTTCCATCGCTACTGAAACAGCTCTTTAGTCCTAATGCATCCACTCCAAGGATACATGTCTTGTTACAAAACTAACACTTCTACCACACAACCGAACCTGCAGGAGGAACTACATATACACACGTCACTTGCACACATACGTATAAACATACTTACAAGCCCCTGCTTTGTCACAAAAATAACACTTTTACCACGCAACCGAACCTGCACGAAGACCTACAAGTGTCGCCAAACACAAAGCTGCATATAAACACGTCACTTGCATAATATTCATAAACATGCTTACAAAAAACCGCAGTCATGCAGCATCACACACACGCACCTCCCAATAGTTCTAATGTATAGAAATGCATAACTTGTTTTTCCTCCTGAATAATGCATCGAAAAAATAATTCATGATCAATGCGTGTTACAGACTGTTTAGCAATAAGGTGGCTGAAGCGAGCAGTTTCCCACAGGCTCGGAGAGTTCAAGATCTCTAAATAGGTCTTCAATATGAGATAAAGGCCTTAAAGAGAGCTCAAACAAGATACGGTACCAGGGTCGTATCTGCGCTGGAGGATTGCCAAGTGTTCCTTCCTCCACGATGTAAGTCGATAACCGACGAAGAGCTTGCACAAATGCCAGGAAAATTATATTTGCTATACACCGACATGAAAGAGATGAAAGAATTGTCTTTTGTACCCACAGCGAAAGTATGTAGAAATGCTAAACTTAAGTATTCAATGTTTTCATATTTTACAATGACAAAAATTCATAAATAAAACTGCTGTCTCATTGATATTATATAAAAGATACAATCTATAGAATATTACATATAAAGGATGCATGCTATAGAATTTATAAAAAATAATCCATGAAATCACAATGTTTTGAATTCATTTATATACCTATTGCATCGAAACGTCTGATATCTGATTGTTTATAAACATTTTTGTGTTTCATTTTCCATGTAACCTAATAAAAAATGTAATTCTTTTCAGGCTACCTGCACTTCCAAAAGCATGTTTTCTAAGACTTTCATTGTGCAATGTTTCAGATGGAATATAGGGAAGAAGAAGAAGAACAGATTTGCAGATCTAGAAAGGATGCTGACGCTCTTTGAAGATAGAATAATCATCCTCACTGCCTCACCGAAACATGCAATAAGCGCGCACAGAGACGTCTACATTCGAGAAGCCGCAATGTTAAGATATGATTCTTATACGACAGTCCAGTGCATATAGTGAAAAAACACGGGCAATTCTGTATACATCCCAATGCAATTACTGAGTGTTAGTTCGAGTGAGTCTCCCTATGTTCTGGGAAAATAAGAATTGGGAGCACTAATTTAAATGATTGTGAAAATACCTTTTAAACAGTCATGATGCTTGTAATTAAAAAAGGACTTGAATCCTGTATACATTAACAGTGTCAAGACTATTTGCATTGGGGGAAAATGATGAAAATAATGAGACTTTCATTTCAATAATGACAATGGGTTTATTTTCCCCTCTATATTTCCCAAGATGACATAGTTAGCATTACGAAAAAAAAATAACTCATTAAAAATCATTTAATTACATGAAATCTATGCATTATATATATGCACACACTCGGGAAAAAATCAACTAAAATACTGTGCTAAGTGCATGGGTACAGCTGAAAGAATATTTGCAGGTCTCAGAATACCTAATTACACAGTTAAGCCAGAGACCCGAGTTTGAACCTTAGCAATGCGAGTGTGCAGGTTAGAAAATGCCTGATACTATTCCATCATATATGGAAGAAAGCATTACCGGCTCTAGATACCTAAGCACACAGACACAATAAGAGACCAGAGGTTGAAACTTAGTGTTCCATACTAATATACTATGCCAAGCGCATGCGCATAGCTGAAAGAAATTGTTGGTTTCGGTATACCCAAGTACATGCTCATATCCAGAAACCCTAATTTGAACCTTGGCGAGGCGATCTTGCAGGTTAAAAACTTATAAATTTAAAGAGAGTCATTTCATTCCTGCAATAGCATGAATTTGTTTCCTTTCTTCCATCTTCCGTTCATGTCGTCTGTTGAACCAGTATGTTATGTCACATCTCTGATATGCAGTAAGAGCTGTATAAATAATTTAGCTAACATACTTTGTGAAGAATGAATCACGTGACAAAGCTCGATCCGATGACTCTCCACATTGGGAAAAATTTATTTTGCATTTACATACATTTACAGTGATGAAATTACGGTCATCGATATACCCTATGGAACTTACGAGATTGCTGATATTAATGAATACTTCAGAGAGATAAGCTAGACGTGGATGAGAATGTCTTTATTAGACCCATTAATAATAGTACCATGAAAAATTAAATGTCCTTTCACCGTTGATTTTTTCCCAATGATTGTTCTATAGTATCGCTATTGGTCTTCAGGGACAATAAGGTTGTTCCAGCTAATCAGCTTGCCGAATCTGATTTCCTGGTGAATATATTTAAGGTGAGCATCAAACGAATCGAACGCAGTATTGCAACAGTCTCTTTCATCGATGGTAAAAGCGGAGCGTTCGATCTATGATGTTTTCCTCATCCGTTCCGCCTGGATATCATTTTTCACAAGAACCATCATATCCAATCTACCTACCGTTCATAAACACCCACAGCGTAGAGCAAATCTCTCTTCGTATAGTCGACATAACGGTAATATCATTGACCTTAGAAATAAGGATACAAACATAAGACTTCACATCCGCCTCAATGCCAATAGATTTTAGAAGAAATCAGAGCGTCGAGGATATAATAATGGAATGATTTGACGAGATTTTAGAAGAAATCAGCGGCATCGAGGATATAATAATGCAGTGATTCGACGCACACTTCATGCTCCGCCATTGACAACCAGTGTGTTAACATCATGCAATCGAGAGTTCCTCCAGGCATAGGGTTTCAGAATCCTATAATCATTGACATCTTCAGGTTACCGAGACATCGAGATTCGACGACCAGATCACCAAAGAAGGGGAACGTGTTTTTGTCTTATAATACATCAGCTCTGGACACAAATGATGAGATTAGGATCGCTTGTCAATCTGAGGATTTATACACTTTACCTAATCGAAGTTATCTATACATCGGGGGAAGTATTACTAAACCTAATGGAGCTGCTACTACTCCAAAGCTTGCCAATAACGCCATTGCATTCATATTTGAGGAGATTCGAGTGGACATGAATGGCTCAACTATTGATGGAACCACAAACCCCATGATCACATCAACTTTATGCAACTATGCTGCTCTCAACCCAAAGGAATCTGCTCGTCTGCTGGCTGAATGCTGGAGTTTGCTACCCTGGAGGAGACATTGACATTGTACATGCAGCAAATGGAGCCTTCAATGCTATAATACTGCTTTTGATGCTTTTGGGATTTGCTGACGACCACAAGAAGCCCATACCCAATAGCAAGTTAAGTTGGTGCTGATTCGATCAATGACTCTAAAAACTACATTATAGTGCCTCAGGATGAAGAGAATGTTACTATTAAACCTGTACGAATCGAGTGGAGAATGTCTGTGATTCGACTTTCTGATGCTGAAAAGGTTGAAATCCTCAAGATTGCCAAGTCGGACTAGCCGCTGTTTCTGCCCTTTATGACCACGGATCTGCATACTAGGGCTGCTGTGTCGCAAACTAAATCATTCAGCAGGAATGTCGCCACCACATCAAAATGTAGAAGCCGAAATTTTTCATCTTAGGTGCTCAGACTTCAAGATCGAGTAATGTATCTAAAGACTGTTACATTTTTGTTCATTGTAACATAACTAATTTGTGTCTTTATCTTAATAGTGAATTTTTTTCCCTACCACGACATGAACTCGGACTTTGGAAACTCTAGATTTGCATCATTGCATCACATGTACTCAAAGTTGCAAACCTCTTATGAAAAAGAGAATTGCCCTTTATTGAAGAGAAACGATTTTCTTAAATATGCCCCTATATTTGTTATAGATTGCTTGCATCAACCTGAAGAAGACGTAAATGGGGCTGTCAATATTAGAATAGAAATTCAAGATATTGCAAATATCCCCTACAACCCTCATTGTATTGTTTGATAACTCTGATAACGTATTTACGTTAAAGCCTCTGACTCGTGTGATGGAGCTTTTATTTTAAACTAATCATTGTAATGTAACGATTTCTTTTCATTAGGTAAATGGAGCATCAACATCAGAATATAAATTCAAGCTATTGCAAATATCCCTGCACAGCGCTTATTGTATTGTTTGATAATTCCTAAAAAGTATTAACATACAAGACTCTGATTCGTATGATGCAGCTTTTATTTTAAACTAATAATTGTAATGAAAGGATTTCTTTTTCAATAGAAATGTAAGGATTTTTAATGAATAAAACAAGTTGTAAAAGCACACATTCATTATTTTTTTATTATTATTATTATTATTTTATCATACACTTTTCAGCACTTTCTTCCTCCAACTCTTTGGTCCTGAATATGGCGTTACACTTGCAATATTTAGGTTACCTAAATCATTTCTTTCATTCCCCCCAATGTATTCAATGTATTCACAATGAGTCATCGGATCGAGCTTTGTCACGTGATACATTCTTTAGAAAATATATTAGTTACATTGTTAAGGCAGCTCTTACAGCATAACAGAGATGTGAGATAATATACTGGTTTAACAGACGACATGAATGCTTTGGGAGGGTGGAGGGAAAGAAAACAAAACCATGCCATTGCAGGAATGGAATGACTCTTTATTTTTTATACTCTTCTTAACCTGTAAGATCGCCTCGCTAGGATCTCTAGATGCGAGCATGTACTTAGGTATGCCGAAACCAGCATTTTCTATCAGCTATGCACATACACTTAGCATAGTGCATTAGTATGGAAAACTAAGTTTCAACCTCTGGTCTCTTATATTGTCTGTGTACTTAGGTATCTAGAGCCGGTAATTTCTTCAATATACGATGGAACAGTATCAGGCATTTTTAACCCGCACACTCGCATCGCCAAGGTTCAAACTCGGGTCTCCGGCTTGACTGTGTACTTAGGTATCCTGAGACCTGCAATTTTTTCAGCTGTACCCATGCCCTTAGCATAATATGTTAGTTGAGATTTTCCCGAGTTTGTGCATTTATATATGCAGTGATTTCATGTAATTAAATGATTTTTTTAATAAATTGGTTTTTCCGTAATGCTAACCATATCATCTCAGGAAATTATTGAAGTGAAAGTCTCTTTATTTTTCATCATTTTTCCCTCACTGCAAATAGTCTTGACACTGTTAATGTATACAGGATCCAAGTTTTTTAAATTACAAGTCTCATCACTATTTAAAAGGTATTTTCACAATCATTTAAATTAGTGCTCCCAATTCTTATTTTCGCTAAATATAAGGAGACTCGCTCGAAATAACTCTCAGCTATTACATTGGAATGTATACCACATTGCCTCTGTTTTTTTCATTATGTGCGCTGGAATATCATATAAGAATCCTATCTTAACACTGCGGCTTCTTGGTATGTTGACGTCTCTGCACGCGCTTATTACATGTTTCGGTGAGGCAGTGAGGATGGTTATTCTATCTTCAAAGAATGTCAGAATCCTTTCCAGATCTGCAAATCTGTTCTTCTCCTTCTTCCCCCTATTCTATTTGAAACACTGCACAATGAAATTCTTAGAAAACATACTTTTGGAAGTGCAACTAGACTGAGAAACGTTACATTTTTTGTTAGGCTACATGGAAAATGAAACGCAAAATTGTTTATAAACAATCAGATATCAGACGTTATTTCAATGAGATATATAACTGAATTCAAAACACGTGACATTGTGATTTCATGGATTAGTTTTTATAACTTCTATAGCATGCATCCTTTATATGTAATATTTTATAGATTATATCTTTATATATTATCAATGAGACAGCAGGTTTATTTATGAATTTTTGTCATTGTAAAATATGAAAACATTGAATACTTAAGTTTTGCATTTCTACATGCCTTTGCTGTGGGTACAAAAGGTATTTTACATGTCTTAAATTTCCTCATCTCTGTCATGTCGGTGTATAGCAAATATAGTCTTCCTGGCATTTCTGCAAGCTCTTCGTCGGTTATGGACTTACATCGTGGAGAAAGGAACACTTGGCAATCCTCCAGCGAAGATACGACCCTGGTACCGTATCTTCTTTGAGCTCCCTTTGAGGCCTTTATCTCATACTGAAGACCTGTTTCGAGATCTTGAACTCTCCGAGCCTGTGGGAAACTGCTCGCTTCAGCCACCTTATTGCTAAACAGTCTGTAACACGCATTGATCATGAATTATTTTTTCGATGCATTATTCAGGTCGAAAAACAAGTTGTGCAGTTCTTTATATTAGAACTATTGGGGGGTGCGTGCATGTTGCTAAATGACTGCGGTTTTTGTAAGCATGTTTATGAATATTATGCAAGTCACGTGTGTATATGCATCTTTGTGTTCAGGGATACTCGTAGGTCTTCGTGGAGGTTCGGTTGCGTGGTAAAAGTGTTAGTTTTGTAACAAAGCAGGGGTTTGTAAGTATGTTTATACGTATGTATGCAAGTGACGTGTATATATGTAGCTCTTCGTAGAGGTTCGGTTGTGTGGTAGAAGTGTTAGTTTTGTAACAAGATATGCATCCTTGTAGTGGATGCATTAGGACTAAAGAGCGATTTCAGCGGCGATGCAAGCTCTGCATTTTTTGAAATTTTATTTGTAAGTTAATTGTTAAATAATGAAGTTCAGATGAAAATATGGTTCATTGGCCGGATTCGTCCTTTCAGGTAATGTAGCGTTTAAACAAAAATTAAATGCAACGTAAAAATTCAACATTAGTTTGTTTAGTTATATAAAAACTCACTCAGCTTGCATTGTGTTAGTGGTGATGAATGCTGTATCGAATGCAATGACTCACACTTCTGCTTAAATTAAAAACGCCGCCCTTGTTTAGAAGCTTTTTAAATTTTAATGTAGAGTTAATAAGCTCAAATGGTTTTAACAAGCATCGTTAGCTGTTTATATTGAATCCTAAAGCCCCTTACGGCGCATGCGTGTCTTTGTGTAGGCGTGTTTACATGACACGTGATTATTGAACTCAATGGAATTATCACCTGCTGCAAATCCGCACACGCCCTTAACATTTGTAGCTCTACTTGTTTCAATCCCCTCCTCTCTCTCTGTCAGAGAGTATCTTTGTAATGAATTTACACAATCTATAAAAATGTGTAGGGTGAAAATCAAGTAAATGCGGTAGCCTGAGCAGAATTACATTTTGTTAGGTTACAGAGAAATGAAACACAAAGTTTTTTTTCTATATACGAAAATACTTATATCAATGTTTTCCTGAGTTCTGCCTGCTTGACTGGGGGAAGATTCCAGGGTCGTCGGTTTTAGGTCGGCGACTGCCAGGGGAATTGAACTCCTTCTGGCTCTCGTCTATATGAGTAGTACACTGTGCTGCAAGACGGTATTCCACTATATATTCTTTATCATCCGAATCTATCTCGTTTTGATGTACAGGTGGCGTCATTTGAATTCTGTAGTCATAATAATTTCCAATGACAGTTACGTCTAAATACCCTGGTACTATGTTACTACGTATCGGAATAGTTATACGTGATAGTTTCGCCAACGCAATTAATTTTTACATCAATGATCTCTGAGGTTACTTATATTGCGATACTGATGTACAATCGTGCTGTATATTTTAAAGCTGCTACTTACTTTAAATTTCTTTGGCTGAACATAAATACGTGGTAGTTCTCATTGCCTGTGAAGTATGGTATCATCTGATTGTGCACCTTATGTTAATGCAAGAAGAATGTGTAGAGAAATCCCTGTGATGTGGAAAAAGAGTGTGGAGAGAAAACCGTGTGAGTTTGAATGGAAGAAGATGGTGTAGCGATACCTTGTGATGTGCAAAAAGAGTGAGTAGGTAAAATCGTGTGAATGTTAATGGAAGAAGGGTGTAGAGAAATCCCTGTGATCTGAAATAATAGTGAGTGAGGAAAACGTATGAATGTTAATGGAAGAAGAGTGTGTGTGGAAATCCCCATGATGTTGAAAAAAGAGTTTGTAGGGAAAACCGTAAGAATGTTAATGGATAAAGAGGGTATAGAGAAAACTGTATGACTTTGAATGGAAGAAGAGTGTGCAGAGAAATTCCTATGATATGCAAAACGGGTGATGGGGAAAACGTGTGAATGTTAATGAAAGAAGAATGTGTGTAGAAGTACCTGTGCTGTGAAAAAAGGTGTGCAAAGAAAACCGTGTGAGTGTGAATGGAAGAAGATTGTATAGATAAAAGCGTATGAATGTTAATGGAAGAAGAGAGTGTAGAGGAATCCCTGTGATGTTGAAAGAGTGAGGGAGAAAACCGTATGAATGTTAATGGAAGAAGAGTGCGCCGAGAAAGCCGTGTGAGTGCGAATGGATGAAGAATGTATAGAGAAAACCGTATGAATGTTAATGGAAGAAGAGGGTGTAGAGAAAACCGTATGAATGTTAATGCAAGAAGAGTTCGCCGAGAAAAACGCTGGATGTGAATGGAAGAAGAGTGTGTGTAGAAATATCTGTGAAATGAACAAAAGAGTGAGTGGGGAAAACCGTATGAATATTAATGGAAGAAGAATGTGTGGAGAAATCTTTGTGATGTGGCAAAAGAGTGAGGGGGAAAACCGTATGAGTGTTAATGGAAGAAGAGTGTGTAGAGAAATCGCTGTGATTGGAAAAAAGTGAGTAGGGTAAAAACGTATGAATGTTGCCCGCGCTGCCTTTTTTTGTCGGCGATGATAACAGAGGTGCATGTTACCTGACATTCCAGCAAACCAATACAAGAAAATATATTGCTCCCAGGTAGTCTCTGTTAATGAATGAGGTCCTGTGGTATTGGTATGGCGCCGAGCGTCTGCTCCTTGTCGGCGAGTATAACACATAGGTGCATGCTAGCTGTCATCCTCTTTGTCCCGCAAAAAATGTATTGCTCCCAGGTAGTCACTGGTAATGAATGAGGTCCTGTGGTATGGGTATAGCGTCGCGTGTCTATCCCTTTGTCGGCTAGAACAACAAAGCATAATTAGTTACATCCATTGTTCCGTTTGACAGGAGGTGGGGGACCTTAGTAACACAGGTGCATGTTACATGCCAATCTTTTTCCATTTAAAAATACAAAATTTATGACCTCCGTTGCCACGTAGGTACCAGGGGGCGCGGCAGGTGGAAAGGGGACATAAATTAACGTATTAATTGCAAATTCCTGCATATTTAGTACGTTAGAAACCCCATTTATATACTATTGGCTTTTCTGAAAGCAATGTTAGGAGAATTATTAGGGAAACAAAAACAATTGATTCTCGTGCATCAATGCCGGGCAAACAAAGATCAAGAACATGCACAAAATCTAATTTTGATGGTTTCAATGAAATAGTTGTTAGGCAAACTGTGAACATTTTTACACCAGACAAAAGGCAAGACCAACTCTGAAGAAAGTAGTTGTGAAGCTGCAAAATTCTATTGTTTTCCAAGGTGGTGTCCAACTTTAAGACGAATTCTTTTGAAGGATTTAGATGGACGAAAACCAAACGCAACAGACAAAGTTTGATGAAACATCATACCATACGTGTAAAAATGCTTAAGTTTCTGCGAGATATTCAAGAATATCGCAATGAAGGGCGTAATATAGTTTATATAGATGAAACTTATATCAATGCATCACATACAGCGCCATATGTCTGGAATGATCACTCGCTACAAGAACTCTGGCCGATGTTGAAAGGCCTTCAGTTGGTAATCGTACTGGAGGAGAGCACGGTTTTCTTCCAAATGCCTATGTACGATTTAAAGCCCAATAAAGACGTGGAGATTGCCACGATAACATACAATATACGAACAATGAAAAATGTATCCAAGAAAGTCTCATTCTTAACCTACCTCCTACATCTGTGCTTGTTGTAGATAACCCCCTTATCACAATGTTGAAATTGAAAAACATCCAAGTTTGCGCTCTAGAAGAGATCAAATGATACCCTGGTTACAGAAACACGTGGCTGAAGATGAGCTTAGGAACATTTTTTCGAACCTAAGGTACCCTGAAATTTATCAGCTTATCCCACCCCTAAAACCAGGAGCTCCTTCCTATAAAATAGATATATAACTTGAGTAACACCATCATACTGACCCAAGACTTCCCCTACCACCCAGAATTGAATCCCACTGAACTAATGTGGATCACGCTAAAACGCTGAATTTCCAAACATAATGTAAGTTTTAAATTAGACGATGTAATAAATCATACAGATGAAAAATTGAAATCACAGTGAAAGAATGGCAAGAAACGTACGAACCTATAAGGAAAGTTGAACTGGAATTCATGAGAACCGAGGGACTTCTAGATGCAGGAGAGGAGTTGGTTATTCACTTAAATAGTGACAGTGGGGATAGTGACATCGAACAGGAAGAAAATGATGATGAAGGAAGGCAAGATCAGCATGCAGAGAATGAAGACGAACCAGAACAATACCATCAGACAGAGGATGAAGACGATGAATTGCCGCTTGTTAATAGCAGAGTCGCTGCCTTAATTTAAATGAGCTGCAGTACAGAGTGGTCTTTGGCTAGTAAGAGGTATGCTTTGTTTTTAGTCAGGTTGTGCATCGCACTCCTCTCTCGTAATCTTTCGCAAGTGACGCATCATGACGATAGGGCGTTATCCCCACCACTTTTGTTACTCATCCCTACCGCGCAGAAGATCTGTCAAAATATGTATATGGATTCACCTGCACTTTTCCCTTTCATTCTGTTTGCTTCTTATTTTTGAGATGTGCTTTGAGGTTTCGTGGCATATGCCGGTCCGCGAATGCTTGCTCAAAGGAAGGAATGCTCCCGTGGATACTAGAGGGCTGCTTGGTCGACGGGTCGTACATCACCCTCTCTAGGCAGCTCCATCAGTGGGACGGGTCTTGGAGACTTGACATGCTAGGGACTTCCGCGCATCTCTATGACCTATCTGCGTTCTGTGGCCTCCTATGGTTCTTTCACTTCATCCCTTCCTCCTGCGGGGTGGTAGCCACAATAGATCTATGTAGGTCGTGGTACGCGAGCTGTTCCTCATTTACACATTTCGTTGTAGGAATAAGAAAGATACAGTAGACTAAATGATAGTTAGATTTTTAAAAAGCGGATCGCTATGTCAAGCCTTTGAAGTTCCATTTTCTTTGCATGACCACGAAAAAAAAAGCGAATATCGATTTACCACCTGAGAAAACTATAAGGTATTTGAAAGTTCAAACCAATATCAAACAATACCTTGGAAATGGTTAACATGATATGTATTTTTACATACCTGCATTGTGTGCTTTACGACACCTGCATTTTTACGTAGTAAGGTTTGGTTTATTTCATATGATTTACCAATTATACAAATGTCATTCAGAATGTAGAATACTTTACAGACTATCCACAGAAAACACAAGAAATAATGGTGTTTTAATAAAAAGCCTTAGTCATTTTTTAGGGAAAAAAAACTTTTTCCACATAAAGGATAATTTATGGTGGGGAAATTTAATTGAAAATCTTTGTGTCGCAACCTGGGAAGACGCTGAACTTAAATATTAAATGTGGTATTTAACCGACTTCTCGTTTTGAATTACGCTGTTCACGGACAGAGGATTAAACTGACGGGCAGACACGCGGGCGCGCGGACATATTTTAATTTTTTTCATTCAGAAAGGCCCAATACATGTATTTCCGAGAAATTTCGTTATCGAATTTTTGGGTGAAATGCAATACTTCCTCTAGTTGAAGTAAGTAGTAGAGAGAGTAAAAAACGAATAGGGACTTACCGCTTGAAAAAAGTATAAGCATTATAATATTCACACCAATAACAAAGAATACCTCGGAAATGGTTTACGCCAGTAAAATTTTATTTGGCATAAATTTTGACTTAACGATATGTAAGATTTGTGTAGTAATATTTTGTCTATCTCTTACAGTTTACCAATGATACAAAAGCAATTAAAAATGAACAGGATTTTACAGGCTCCTCGCAGACAATTTTATTTTAAACATGGTATTTTAATCAAAATCTTTAGAGCCATTTTGGAGAAAATCAAAACTAATGAATGTGTTTGCTTGTACAGGGTAATTTGAGGGGTGGTGATTCGTGTGGCAATCTTAAAAGACGCTGAACTTAAATACTAAATTTTATATTTAATCGACTTTTCGTTCTGGTTTATGGTGTTGAAACACACACACACACACACACACACACATACATAACTTGACATATCAAATGTATCATAATTATATATGTTCATAAGGAGCCTTCCTAAACCCATTTTCTCTTCTTTTTCTTTTTTTGGGTGCTATTTTTTATTCAGAGAGCTTAAAAATGTACAAGCAATAATGTTATCATATTAAGGTTTGAAGTATAACGTGATACGCAGTGAAATAGCTTTACTTATAACGCAGATTTATTAATACCTTTTCAACGCTTTTACATATTAGCCACAATCAAAAGCTTTGTTTTACAGAGAATAGTCATGTCGATGGCCACCTCTACTCGCACTGGTAACATTAAGGAAGTTATTCTCTACACTCCCCACCTTGAGGAGTATTTTTGATGTTCAACTCCAAGGGATGCACTTATTGAACTTGTCGTCGAAACATCCTTCCTTCTTTGTCCTTCAGCTCACAAGACCTAATCCTTCCATCTCTTCCTATGATGAGATTTGATATTTTACTAGCTTCCAAAGCTTGTCCTCGCTTATAACAGCGCCAGGTCCGCTTGTTGAAGCAGTGGGCGGTTTCGTTGTTGCTGGATTTCATGGAAACGATTTAGTTCCAAAAGGTACTGGTTCTTCCTTGTTTCGTGTAAATCACAATATTCATGCTGTGATTCTCAGAACTCATTCCAATTTACTGAATTGTATGGTGTTAAAAGTGGCTTCAGGTTTTATTGCTGTGGTAGCTTGGGAAACCTTTTGTTTTTTGTTCTCTATCTGTTTTACCAAGTTCTGCTTCTGATATTTCAACTGCCTTTAGCCAGTTTTCTAGTGATTTATGAGTCAGTCTGTATCATGCCAGCATGCGCTGCAATCACAAAGTTGCGCTGTTGTTATGTCTCGTGTGATGTGATCCGTAGGGTTTTCTTTGTCAGGACGATGTCATCATTGTGATGGGCTTGATTTTCAGTGAATTTCAGTTATTCTATTTGAAATGTATGCGTTCTAAGCCGAAGTTTTCCTTTTTATCCAGTGTAACACAATGGTTGAATCGGTCCAAAAGTACGTGCAGTATATTTCCAAATGTAGTTTCACGTTGCGCATATTCCAAAATACGAACTGCTATGATGTCTCCCGCAAGTTCCAGCCGTGTAAAGATATGGTATGAACTGGTACAAGCGACTTTTAGTTGTGATTAATGCGAGCGTAACATTCTCGTTGATGAATGGCTTAATATAAACTGCTGCACCATGTATTCATTCAGTTGCACCACAGAAAATGCGTAATTCTCTCGTCTGTTCTGGCTCGATCCAAAATCGATTCATCGCGGGAGTTCTGTTGTGTGGATACCTTTCACATTTTCTAAACACTGGTTCCATTTCTGAATGAAATTTTGTGGTAAAAGTTCATCCCAGTCGATATAATGCCAGCCAGGTATCTTAGTAAACTGGCAAGAGCAGGCCTAACGGATCGTAAAGTCTTGCGGTAGTTTTCAGTACAACTCGATTTGTACATGACATAAATGCTACTGAGTTGAGTGAGATTTCATTCGAGAAGTAGAATTCGTCTGTGCTATCAAGTGTAATACCTAAGATTGAGGTATGTTTGCTGACCGCTTCTTTTGTTTCTTGCCACTGAGTGTTCATTTTTGGTGAGTTAGAGAACCATTTAGTAACTGCAATACTGATTTCCTTGAAAAAGCTATTCATTTGTATGTAAAATATATGTCAATTCGTCATCTGTATCTCTACCTGCTACTGAATCATCAACATATATATATATATATATATATATATATATTTTTTAATTTTCAATGTATCTGGATATGTATCTTCCATCACCTTTGCTAGTTGTAGTAAAGAGCCTGCTAACAAGTACGGGCTGCATGTCAATCAAAATGGCGGAAACGGAATATAATTGTGTTTGTGCGAATCATTTTAAATCAGAAGAAGCGAGTGGTATCTCTGTCTTCCTCAGTCAAATTTAGTTGTAAAACACTCTGACTGCCGTCCGCTGCGATGTACTTATTAAATGTTCTCAAGCGAAGTAATATTGCTGTTGATTCTGGATTTAGGTTTGGTCCAGATTCCATGCTGTTATTTAAAGAAGATTTAACTTTCTCATGTGCAGAAGCGTCCCACACTATCCTCACCTTAGTTGTTTTGTGATTTTCTCAAATTACTGCATGATTTGGCATGTAGAAGGTTTTCCCTCTGATAAATTCTTCACTTCCTATCACAACGTGGTCGTTTTATGTATGTATTGCTGCATTTGTTGTAGGTACCGTTCTTCGTATTCCTGATCTCTACTGAAGCGTTTCTTTAAATGCTCTAAACGTTAGAACGCAATATCTCTGCTGTCATGCACGGAAAGTTCCTCATTTTTCCAGGGTAGATGTACTGTGCAACATCTCTGTTACTACAAACTTTTCGTTAGTTTTTGCCAAGATCTGCTATTCATTGTCAGTGAACTCTTGAGTTTCGTCGTCTGTGATTCCGATTCCTTCAAGTTCCCGGAATCTTCTCAACAGTTGATCCGTATCTGAATGCTGGATACAATACGGATTTGTTTCTTTGACTGTAATTCCTGGTCGACTTCCAAAGAGGATCCAACCAAAAATACTTCTGCAAATATTGAGTGCTTCTGATAAGCGGATGTCATCCTGGAAGATGCGTTCATGGTGGTCAGCACCGACCAGTATTCAGATGGGGATGCTCTTTGATATTTCGTCATCATCTGCAAATTGTAAGTGGACAAATTGTTATATAATATCCATGGGGATAGGCTTTAAAAACTGGAATTTTTGTTCAGCTTCTAAAGTTTCCATTTTAAATGCGGTTGCAGTAGCTAATCCTCTAATTTGGAATCTTACTCCGTTTCGTACTGTTTCCCTACCTTGATTTTCAAGTGTTGAAACAATTAAGGGCTTTTTTCCCCGCCTTTTCTAGATTCAGTTTATTAGTCAGGTCTTTTATAATGTAACTGCGTTCACTGCCGCCGTCAAGAGCATTTTGAAGTACCCTTGCCATGTGTTGATTGCCATTGCAAACAGAAATCCACACTAATGCTGTATTCAGAAACATCTGATGCAGTTGTGTATTCATCGTCTCTGCAGCATGAGTTGGCTCACAATTGTTTCTTCTGGAATTGATTCCACTGTAGTTGCCGCTGTGACTATTCGACATTTTTTTACAAATGGACTTATGGTGCCCTGTAGCACTACTAACTCTACGTTTACGATCTTCTTTTTGCAGTCGTTTGCTTTATGGTTTTTTTCCTAGGTAGGTGTAGCAACGCTTGTTCTTTCTTTAATTTTTCTATTCTGTCTGCAACTAAAACGACGTTACTGCATTCATCACTCCAGTGACCATTTTTATCACAAAAGACTAGATTATTTTTCATTCCATCTTTATATTCTGATTTAGTTGCGCTGTCCCGCTGCTCATTGCTCTTCTTTTCTTTTTTTGTAGTTATTGGTATGTAGACTCAGCGCTGTTGAAAATCGTTCTTCTAAACTGGAACTAAACTCATTCAAACTCTATGATTTTTCTTTGCTGAGTGTCTATTTATCCAGGAATTGCATTAGAACTTCTAATTTACCATCGTCGTTTTCCTTCACCGTAGCGTACCAATTGAGTCTTGCTTCATCAGGGAAGGCGCGTAAAATACCTGCTAATATAAGTGAACCAAGCAGCGAATTATCATAGCCGAGTTCCTTAAGAGCTCTAATATGCATTTGACAACTGTTGTACACGCGCCTTACATCATTTGTTACGTTTGAAATTTTACTCAAGGTACGAAAAAAATCAATATGCTCCTGCTTTGTGCTTTAACATTGTCAAAATATCCCCTTAGTTTCTGAAGTGCAATCTTGTGGTTTTCTTCCGACATCTTGAGCCCATTAACGAGATCTCTTGCTTCACCTTCTACGAAGTTCCATAGGTATAAGTGCTTATCAATTGGTGCAATAGCTGGATTCTGGTGTATTGCTGCTTCAAACTGCTGATAAAACCTCGGCCAATGCGAAAACGTACCTGCGAAAGGTTTAATTTCGAGTTTTGTTAACGTGGTTTCAGAATAATTGCTTGATGAACTGTTGTATCATTTTTCACATTTCTATTTTGTTGGAGAAAGTTGATGTCTATAATTTTCTTGTTTGCTATGGCGATAAGCTTTCGGCTTCTAGTTGACGGTTTTCGACATTCTTCTGCATCGCGTTCGTTTACATCGTCCTCTTGTAACTCTTGAATACGTTTCTGAATTTGATGAGCTCTAGCAATAGTTCGTGTAGTCGCTTCGATAGTGTTTCAATCTCAATGTCGCCGTTTCCATCGTCAATTGCTGCTCGTAACTTATTTATGATTCTAGCTGCTGAAAATCTGGTTTCCGTTCTAACATCTTTTTCTTTTTCCCAACTGTTCATAAGTGCTGCTTTAGTCCCAGTGGTCTCATTGATTGTCATGTTATTTTCATAATATAGGTAACGGTACTGTCACTGAGAGATTATTACTCTTATCGTATTATACAATGGTGTGGATATGCTTTTGCAGTTAATACCGCACTATTCGTAATGCTCACAAAATATAATGTAAGACTTCTTACCTCCGTTATTTTCAGGTTTCCTGCTTAACGTTGATAGATGAAGTTGCTATCTCACCACGTCCCCTTTATTCGCTAGTTCGTTCTTATCCCGCGCTTCGGCGCCATAATGTTGTTGATTATATAATAGTATGATATATACGCAGTGAAACAACCTTTCTTATAATATTGATTTATTAAAATCTTTTCAACACTTTTGCATAACAACTGCAATCAACACATCTGTTCTTCGAGAGCACTTATATCCGTGGCCACCTCTACTCGCGGTGGTAATTTAAGGAAGTTATTCTCTGCACAGCTAAGACCAATGCACATCTCGAGGCATTAAAGCCTTTTGCAATCCGACATTTTAAATGCATATTAGTAATGGTGAAATGGTCAATGAGTAGGCATTTAAAGGCTTATATCAGGTCTTCTAACTGCATTTATCTCCGGCATGCACTTTTCTTTCTGGATATAATTTTTTCCTTGTGTATTTGCTGTGGTCCAGTTTCAATGAATAATGTTAAGCATACTACACCTTTATTAATTTTTTGTAAGGCTACTGGTTTCCACAAAAACAATTTTAATCATAATGCATTTATGAATTTTTATTGAAAATTTTTGAGAATAAAGCAAACTAATATATCAATAAGGGAACGTACGAACTGAAATCTAATAACATGTCCGATTCGTTTGAGCTTAAACAAGACAAAATTTTATTTATTGTTCTACTTAAGATTTTGTGTTGCAAAGGATCTTGAAAATGCTATAAGTATTTTGTGTTAATTATGAAGTATGTAAATCTAGGAAAGTAATTGCTATATCAAAATGAAATTGTGTACATGAGTTATCTTAATCACTAGATGCATCTGCACATATGAAAATAATTCAAAATGACAAAATCAGCAAAATCCGGTGCCAGAGTATAGTTTAGTCTGAGTAAATGATGGTGTTGAAAATACCATTATTAAAACTTAAAGCAAGTAGGGATGTTTAATATTTCTTCTTGAAGCCTCTTATGTAAAGTTTCTATGGAATTACACATTTTGAGTTCCAAAACTCTAAAACAATGTATTTGTGTATGTAGTGTGAGAGTGAGCGAGGGAGGGAGGGATAGGGAGAAACGAATTAAAAAACAAAGAGTTGGTATTTAACACAAGAATGCAAGGTGAAGGTTTCAATGGATTGCCGCCATACAACATACCAAGCTTTTACATGGGAAACCCCTTATTATTATTATTATTATTATTATTATTATTATTATTATTATTATTATTATTATTATTATTATTATTATTATTATTATTATTATTATTATTATTATTATTATTATTATTATTATCTGAAGGATATAAGATTGAACCTGCACTCTCTAACGCGTCTCGTACTCACCTTATCTAAACAGAACTGCCAAAACTACCAGGAAGCATTCGGACCTTAGCTATGGGGTGACGGCATCCTTTTTTGTTTGTTTTGTCTTTTAAGTGCTCAACGCCCGTTCTTACTGCATACGGCACCACAGGCGACAGATACTGACGCATTAAATGATAATTGGGAAAGGAAATTTCGGAAGGAAAGGCACCAGACCCAAGTTTGGGCCACCTCCCCGGCATTTGCCAGTTATAAAACTGGAGGAAACTTGAAAGAAAAAACGCCAGTCAAGAAGGTCGGTCGTGACGCAACTTGCCGACAAGAAAACGGCACTCGTTATAAGGGGCAGTTTATATAACTATTTTGTGGAATGGACCATTTTAGAAATACTCATTGCTATTTCTTTAAATGTTCCTGCATTTTAAATAGTGCACTTTGGAATGTTAAGCGTTCATTCTTTCGTCTCCCATGCAAAAATTATGAAATATAATGACTCGGCATTTATATACTTACTTTTCAAGCCTCTGACTGTTCTCTTAGCTTTCTGTGTGCTTGAAACTTGTATCACCATAAGATTACCTTATTGAAACAATTCCTTATGGATATTACTCGTGAAATATATAGGAAAGTTAGTTTGTGTATGAAAAATAGCTATAAAAATAAATGAGTGCAAATATTTTTGTACTGCTATATGTGTGCTTTTTAAAAGCGTATGCAAAGGCGTTTTGTATTGAAAGCACAACTAGCATTCGCTTATTCTTACTAATTCCTTCGACATATCTGTATGCACATGAATCACAGGCATAATTATAGGGGTAATGGTCCCCACGATTAACTGCATTGTTCCAAAAGGTTGTTCTTTCTGTTTAAATAATGCTGGAATTCTTGAAATACTATGACATTTCCTTGGAATATCCTTGAAATACTATGAAATTTCTGGTTTGTGCCTTTTGGACTTTAGGTCATAAACTATGCTTCCCTTTAGCTTACTGTATCTGTATTAAACGTATATGCGTAAACTTGGCAAACTCATTACGATTAAATTACTATTATGATTAACTCTGCATATAAGAAATATATTTTGACACTGAACAAGAAACTAAGCGTGATCCCAAGGCTTTTTGGAGTTTTATAAAAAGTAAATCATCTAAGCAGTCAGATTAGTCGCATATTATGCGTTTAGGTAATGATACTTTAGTAGGCAATGAAAACATGACAAATGAATTTGCGGATTTCATCAGATCTGTATATAAACCTGTAAAGGCTCTGTTTGGACCCCCTGAAGAATAGGCACGATATACGTCACAGATTTTACATTCCGGAGGAATATGTGAAAATGAATTTAAACAAACGTAAGCCCAGAAAGTCTAGTGGACCTGAGTAGTAATAATGTAGGGACTTAAGCTCATAAGAGATGCCGCCGACTGATAAGATGTAATCAGATATCCTTTGTTCCACGCCGTAGGACACGCCCCCTCCTTTGTAGGCTACTGAGGCCGCCCGGCAGGCAAGGGACAATGGGCTATTGTTCCCGTTGTGGGCTATTGGGCCCACAAAGGGAGATGCCGCCGATTGATAAGGATGTAATCCAATTGACTGTGTAATCATATATCCCTTTGTTCTGTGCCGCCGCCCACGACCTCTCTTTGTGTTACTCTGACATGCCGCTAATGGAGGTGTCATGTAGCTGTCAGATTTGATTGACAAGGAATTGTTAACAATCGTCCATGTGTAAGATTACATCGTTTCAAGCTTTTGCCACACCTTAGGACCCTCAGTCGCATGCCGCTCCCCTCGTAAATCGAAGGAAGGGGTTTAGGCCACACAGAAACCGCCAATTAAAATTTACAAATGTTTTGACACCATTTAACGGTATTTTCTCGACAATGATGGTGAAGTCCCCCGCCGCTAAGGTTCTAAATATCTGTGTCAATCAATCAGGTAATGTTCGTCCATGCATAACATCATCTAACCTCATTGAAAAAATCAGGGATTTATACTGCTAACAAAGGCTATATTGCGTTCTAACGTTCTCCCTAAACGGCTGGGCCCAGGCCGTTGATCGATGAATACAATTATTCCAATTAAGTATTTTTTATTGATTAATATAATTAAACGCAGGTGGTCGATCGATTAATACAATTATTCCAATTAAGTATTTGTGATTGATACGGTATAAAAGAGTTGTTTTCGAAAAGTACCCCACTCACCCGCGCCCACGCAAAGCTGTTTTCTAAAACTTAACTAGGCGATTATTACGAGTGTATAATTATTACGACTAATAACATCTGTTTAATTCTGCTTTGAGAGACATTTTCGGGGTTATAAGAATATTACCTCTCCTAGAAGAATTAAAAATGCATGGTTAAAATGCAGAGTTAGCGTAAATAGCTACCTCGAAAAAATACACGCTAACGTATTTTAAAAGTGATATTTTTTCGGAACCCTGAGCGTATACTTCCGTACTCGCCAGCGATCTCACGCGCAATGGAACAGGTCATATCGACACAGCTCACATATACCTGCCCCGAACAAACGGCCAGCCAGTCCCCCCAGTCCTATACTGCTCTTTGTCGCACGGAGGGAAGCTACGCTTGCATACCCTACTTGACCACTTCCTGCATGATATGCCTTTAAAAATTCTAAGAAAAGTAACATGGATAAGGCGAGCGTAAATCATTTGAAAGGAGAACAAGGAACTTCGCACTCAAGATTCTTTTTTATTTCTAAAGCTTGTTTACATGTGGGGTTGGCTGTGAAAAATAAATAAATATGAAATATGTGGCTCTCTAAACAGTCAGGACAACAAACGATTCCATTTGTTGTTCTTTTACTTAACACCAGTTAAAGAGCGTTCACAAATAAAGCTGAATTTTTTTTATTCCCGCAACAAAATGAAAAGCCACCTGTAACATATCCATTTAGACATGCAATGACTAAAGCGGTATTGAATACCAGAGGGAATCGAACTCTGAACTCAAGCTAAAATATACAGGAGCTTTCAAAACAGGCATTCCCCTCTTAGAAAATACCTAAATAACACTCGAGGTAAAATACAAGGGATCTTCGTGCACACAGTCTTCAAGAAGTAAAATAATACACCCTGAAAGACAGAACTTAAAGACAGAACTTGGGCAAATATAAATAACATGGGGCAGGGACTTCAAAACATGCGATGACGCAATATAAAAGAATTGATTTCGATGAAGTACCCCACTCACCCACCCCCGGACACACGTACACTCTTTCTCTTTCTCTCCCTCCCTCTCTCCGACTTATGAGAAACTCAATATTTCACCCGTTACACTCGGAGGAAGACGAGTCGTTAATTGCTGTATATGCGGACGGATTTTAGAAAATCCTTTTTTGTCAAGACCTTAGATGCATAGAGGGAAATGTTATACTGAATCGACTCTCAGTTCTACACTTGAGTCTCCTGCGGGTAGGAATCAGAATATAGCGGAAGTCATGTGTTTACTATTTTGACGTTTACATATGGCGAGAATTCAGGAATATCTACGCTCGATCTCTGACCTACACTTCAGTCTCCTGCGTATGAGGAATCAGAATATAGCGGAAGTCGTGTGCTTACTAATTTGACGTTTCAATATGGTGATAAACCAGTGATATCTCCGCTTAAAAATCCGAATAGAATGGAAAATTATAAGCGAGCTGAAAGCATCCAAAGTTATAGCATGGCAGACACGAAAATGGTGGTAATGAATTTCGACGATAGCTAACAAGAACTTCTACAAAATAAAATACATCATCCACACATTCCTGGGATGTTTAATTTCACGGGTGAGAGAAGTGAGGCGAGTGGAGACAGGGAAAATCTACAGTCTAGAGGGTAGGGTCCCTACCTTTCACAGATTAAAAAATTCCCTGGTGGTAGTTGGTGCAATCTGTGACTCCTCTCGAGGGTTGCAGGCTTACATATCTGCTGAGAGGTCCCGGATTCGGAGATCACCTTCATTCCGTGGATGAAAGTTACAGAGAGCATCCCTTTCCCCTGCTATGCGTATGTTGAGACTTCCCTCCGACACTTTCAACCCTGAAACAACCAAGGAGATGAAAGAAGTAAAATGAGGATGTAGGTGAAACGGAGGGAGGAAAAATTCGGAGATGAAATGAATCTTCACAGCATTCGCCTAGCGACCGGGAAAGCCTTGAAAACCTCACAGGTCAGGAGTCTAGGTTTCTAGGATTGAACCCTGGACCCCAAATGCAGACCACAGGCGTTACCGCCTGAGCCATTCCACTCGATTAGTAAGTGTGTTACACACAAATGACCTTAGTTGTGTAGTCGTCTTAGAGCGCTAATCTTGATTACAGATGGTCCTAGTTATGGATCTTCTTTCTTCAAGATTAAACTATGAAGCGCATTCCGACAAAAAGACATCTCCACATCAGGCTCTGGGTCATCTTGTTGAATGTATAACCGGGTATTTATCAGGCGTCTGAGCAAAACCGTTAACAAATTAGTTGATTTCGGATACGTGCATCTGAATTCGCGAACTCGCAATTCTAAGCATATATAAGAAGCATAATCCGGAAAATGTTGGCTGTTATGCGTTCCTTTAAAAGAATTCTCGATAAAATTATCTTAACTTTAAGAGTACCCCAAAATTGCCTAAGAATGATTTCCGATATGTAAGTTTAGGACCTCTATTGAGCCTAAATAAGCGCTAGCATACATAGCGTGCCTTAAACGGAAAGTTTATGTCTAAGACACTGTTTAGATGTGATGCGTTCTTGTTATGGTTGTAAATAACTAACTACATTAAACTCTGTCATTCCAATCTGATTATGGGCTCTGGTAAGCGCATGTCCGTACTTCTTCGTGCATGTTCGAGTATTTAGAGAGGCGCTCAGCGATGTTTATGTGTGATTGTACGTATTCGCAGGTCTTCGTACAGCTTCGTGTGCTTGAATAAAGTTTTAGAATCTGTGAGCATGTACATCAATGTGTTCGGGCGTCTCGTAACAGGTTCGGATGCTTAGAGTAAGTGTTTGAAGTATTGCAAAGGTGTATGTATTGTTCGGAGATGATGGTAGGTCTTCGCGCAGCTTCGTGTGCTTGGAGAGTTCA
This sequence comes from Deroplatys truncata, assembly GCA_030765065.1. NCBI lineage: Eukaryota > Metazoa > Arthropoda > Insecta > Mantodea > Mantidae > Deroplatys > Deroplatys truncata. Next base: position 421,041,161 of record CM060990.1, on the reverse strand, counting down.
TCAGAGGTATTTATTTCTGTTTATGTTCAATCGTGTGTGCGTGAGTTCGGGAGTCCCCGTACAGGTTCGGATGCTTAGAGTAAGTGTTGCATGTCTAAACAATCACGGATCTGTTACAGGTGGTTTTTCATTTTGTTGCTCGAATACAGAAAAAGTTCAGCTTTATTTATGAACGCTCTTTAACTGGTGTTAATTAAAAGAACAACAAAGGGAATGGTTTGTTGTTTTGACTGTTTAGAGAGCCACATATTTATTTATTTTTTCAGAGTCAACCCCACACGTAAACAAGCTTTAGCAATAAAAAGGAATCTTGGAGTGCGAAGTTCCTTATCCTCCTTTCAAATGATTTACCCTCGCCTTATCCATGTTATTTTATCTTAGAGTGTTTAAAGGCATATCATGCAGGAAGTAGTCAAGCAGAGTATGCAAGCGTACCTTCCCTCCGTGCGGCAGAGAGCAGTAAATGAGTGGGGGGACTGGCTGACCGTTTGGACGGGAAGCTATGCCTGAGCTGTGTCGATATGACCTGTTCCATTGCGCGAGGGATCGCTGGCGAGGACGGAAGTATACGCTCAGGGTTCCGAAAAAATATTACTTTTAAGGGGACCTAGGACAGATTTTTTAGTCAAAATGGCCAAAATTTACAATTTTTTGTTTTCTGCAAAAGTTAACTCTTTATAATGTTAGTCAAACATATAAATGCATTTTATGCTGATAAGCACCTTTTTAAAGGGTTTGGTAGCCATTTTTAAAAACCACTGCACGGAAATTTAAATGCCTGCCAAGCCCATTTTTGTTCTCGCTTGCAAAATAGTTACTTTCTTTCCAAAAAATCATTCAAATTTGCACCATAGTCCGTGTGTATTGGTTGTTGCTTCCATCAGGTGTTCATTACTGTAACTACAACAAAACTTAATCTTCATAAGAGTTCAAAATATAGCCGAATTTTTTAGGAACAAAATATACAGCCGTCTCACACCAGCAAAATATATTTTATTATAGTATTTAAATATTTTAAGAATTTATTTGTAAGATTTTATCTGTTTTATAAGTTTTAAATAATTATGTGTTATGTTTACATGCAGCTTGGTTTTGTGAGGTTATTACTGTCAGTGTCTTTCAAGTTTATTTATTGGTAATTGAAATGCATACACTAAGTACAAGTTGGAGGAAACCCACAGGTAGGATGAGTAAAAGGAATCTAACGGCTCTGAAAAATATTGAAAAGAGATGGAAAGGTGTTCCCAAAGAAACTATAGAATCACAACCTGGCCCATCAACATTGCCATGTGATCACAAAAGTACTTTATCTGATTCAAATAGTAGCACAGAAATTTCAGATTCTACTTCTGTTGTGCATAATACATTACCCACACATACCAGTACACATGAAATAATTTCTGCCAGTGACAAAAAGCGCAGATATTTTGAAACACCACTTACACAGCCTAACCTATATGAAAATAAATACATTTTAATTCACTCACAAGTTCTGAATGACTTATGTAGCAATATAGTATGTGATGAGTGTGGGGAAAAGTCTTTGATTATTGAAACAGGAGAAAATAAGGGCCTAGCATGTAAGCTTACTGTAAAATGTAAGAATTGTGACAAGACATTTTCAGATGTTTACTCCAGCCCAAAAGTAAAGACTGATTCCAAAAGTAAAAAGGCTGCTTTTGAAATAAATAGAAGATGTATAGAGTCATTTTTAAAAATTGGAGGTGGTCACAGAACAATGGAAAGATTTTGCATGAGCATGAATTTGAATATAATAGATTCTAAAACATTCACTAAGCATATGCATGCCTTAGCAGATGAATCAGAGACCATAAGAAAAAATGTTCTTTCCAATTCAAGAGAAGCAGTGCATAAAGCCCATAAGGATCTGAATGCTGCAAACATAAATAAGAAAGTAATAGATATAGCTGTGTCTTTTGATGGAACCTGGCACAAGAGAGGGTTCAGATCTCTATATGGGATAGGGATAGTAATTGATATTTTAACTGGATTAGTCATTGACTTTGAAATTTTATCAAAATATTGCCCCATGTGTGTCCTCTCTCAAAATGAACTGGGAGAAGATGCTCCAGAGTATAACATATGGCTTAGAGGACATAAAAGTATACCTGGAGAATGCTGTAAGAATTACTCTGGTTCATCTGTTGCTATGGAAGTTTCTGCAGCAGATATCTTATGGAGGAGGTCTGTAAGTGAGTGTTCCATGCGCTACACAACTCTATTATCTGACGGTGATGCCAAAACATTCCTTCACCTGACAAAGGAAGCTATATATGGATCAGATACCACAATTATAAAAGAAGAGTGTGTTAACCATGTTGCCAAGAGGATGGGTACAGGATTAAGGAATTTGGTACAGGAATGGAAAGCAAAAGGCACTCAACTTGGTGGACGAGGACCAGGAACACTAAAAGAAGCTAATATTGTTAAGTTAACCAATTATTATAGGAATGTCATTGTCTCTAATTTACCTGATGTTGATAGGATGAAATCTGCCATCTATGCCACTTTGTATCATTGCTCATCTACTGATGAAAGCCCAAAACATAGTAAATGTCCTTTTGGAAAGGATTCATGGTGCTTCTACAATAGAAGTATTGCAGAAGAAAAAAAGCCAGAAAGCCATAAGGTTATGTCTATACAGTTTTCTTCTGCTATGCTAGTAAAAATACTACCATTGTACCAAAGACTAGCCTGTACTGAACTTTTGTCAAGATGCACCCAAGGTGGAACTCAGAATGCAAATGAAAGTTTGCATTCTTCAATTTGGAGAAAGTGTCCTAAGGAAACCTTTGTTTCCAGGAAAAGGTTAGACATAGGAGTAATTGATGCCATTTCTGAATATAATATGGGATGCATGGCTTCATAAGAAGTAAAAGTCAGTTCAACTGGAGAAGAAATTACTGGAATGAGAAGAAAAATAGCCCTGAAAAGAGATTCTCGCAGAAAGTATGAAAGTCGCCGCTCCACATTACAGCAGCAGAAGTCCACCAGAAAGAAGAAAAAGGTGTTGAAATTGCAAGCAGAAGAGGCTAAGAAGAAGAAGGAGGGAAAGAGCTATGGTTCTGGACAATTTTAACCCTTTACACCAGGTACATTAGCCTGTATAAATGTTTTCAATATAAAATTTAAGTTTTCTCAGAACGACATTTTTCAATATGTCAAATGTCCCATGCGGGACAGTTTTCTTTAGTTTTGCACGAAACTTGGCATAATAGTTCTACTGTTCTATCTAAAGAAGTTGTAGTATCATTTTTGGGCTACTATGTAAAACTTGGACACAGTGGGCTATTAATCCTAAAAAAGTTTACTTTTTAGGCTGTAATATCTGCATTAATGGTTATAATTAATAATTTGTTATTCAAAGCACAAAATGAAAAAAGCATACTAGGATAATTTGCAAGGAGCTCAAATATTAATGTGACAAATTGGCACTGATGAAAAATAAAATTTGTCCCGCATGGAGTATTTCATAATTTTCAAATATCGTGATATGAAAAACAGAAAATAACTCATATCTGGAAAACTACTTCATCAATTTTATTGAAATTTACACATAATGCTATTTAGAATGAGGGAAACCAACATACAAAATTTTAATAAGATTGAAAAAAAATTGTAGGAAATCATATAATCTGTCCTAGGTCCCCTTAAAATACGTTAGCGTCTTGTGCATTTTTTCGAGGTAGCTATTTATGCTAACTCTGCCTTTTGTCATGCATTTTTAGTTCTTCTAAGAGAGGTAATATTCTTATAAGCCCGTAAATGTCTCTAAAAGCAGAATTCAACAAGTGTTATTAGTCGTAATAATTATACATTCGTAATAATCGCCTAGCTAAGTTTTAGAAAACAGCTTTGCGTGGGCGCGCGCCTGCTTGCGCGGGTGAGTGGGGTACTTTTCGAAAACAACTCTTTTATACCGTATCAATCACAAATACTTAATTGGAATAATTGTATTAATCGATCGACCACCTGCGTTTAATTATATTAATCAATAAAAAATACTTAATTGGAATAATTGTATTCATTGATCAACGGCCTGGGCCCAGCCGTTTAGGGAGACGTAACCCGGGAATCCAGGACGTTAGAACGCAATATAGCCTTTGTTAGCAGTATAAATCCCTGATTTTTTCAATGAGGTTAGATGATGTTATGCATGGACGAACGTTACCTGATTGACTGACACATATATTTAGAACTTTAGCGGCGGGGGACTTCACCCTCAGTGTCAAGAAAATACCGCCAAAGGATGTCAAAATATTTGTAAATTTTAATTGGCGGTGTGTTTGTGCCTAAACCTCTTCCTTCGATTTACGAGGGTGGCGGCACGCGACTGAAGGTCTTAAGGGGTGAATAAATCTTGAAGCGATGTAATCTTACACATGGACGATTGTTATCAAACCCTTGTCAAGCCCTTGTCAATCAAATCTGACAGCTACATGACACCTCCATTAGCGACATGTCAGAGTAACACAAAGAGAGGACCGGCGACACAGAACAATGGGATATCTGATTACATAGTCAATTGGATTACATTCTTTTCAATCGGCGGTATCTCCCTTTGTGGGCCCATTAGCGACGAGAATAACAGCCCATTGTCCCGTTCTCTGCCGGGCGGCCTCAGTAGCCCACAAAGGAGGGGGCGTGTCCTGCGGCGTGGAACAAAGGATATCTGATTACATCTTATCAGTCGGCGGCATCTCTTTGTGAAATGAGTCCCTAAATTATTACTACTGACCTGACTGCATTCCACCATATATAATTAAAGGTTGTGTTGAAGTACTAATGGAACCATTATGTATAATATATAATTTAATTACGGTAAATCATTCATTTCTGAAAAGTGGAAATTAAATAAGGTATGTTCCATTTCTAAATCCGGAAGTGTTAATCGAATTGAAAATTATAAGCCTATTTCTATTGTGTGCTCCAGCTAAAATATTTGAGCAAATTTTGTTTGATAGTACCTACACACATATGAAAGGTTAGATAAGTGATAAGCAACAGGATACCTGCCTAAAAGATCAACTTTGACAAATAAGATGAATTTTTCTGATTTGTTTTATAATTCATTTAATTGTCAGCTGCGTGTTTATACGAATTATACTGATTTCTCCAAGGTATTTGATTTCATCAACAATGTTAAATGGATCCTCGATTTCTACGGATAATTTAATTATATCACATTTAATGAACAGAAAGAAGTATGTTATGTATGATAGTTTCCAGTCCTATACATTTGATGTAAATTCAAGAGTTCCTCGGGGTTCGGACATTGGACCTCTTTTCCTTCCTTTATTTATAAATGACTTACCTTTATGTAGGAATTTCTCGGGATGTATTTTATTTGCTGATAATTTAAAATTATACATGAGAATTGAGAACCATGTAGATGAGTCTAAATTCAGGATGATATTAATAATGCATTTGAATGGAGTATTTTAAATGATTTTTTTAATATTGATAAATGCAATGCTGTGCATTAACTATAGCTAGAGGTAATAAAATATCTAAACCACTGTACATCATGAATGGCAGGGGCTTGAATGTTGAATCAACGCATACAGATCTGGTTTAAATACACATAAGCGATAACTGGTCGTTTAATTACCACATTGATAGAATGGTTAGCGATGCACATAACAATTTGGGATTCTTGTTTAGAAGTTCTAAATATCTTAAATGCTATTTTTCGTTGATTTTATTGTATAATACTTACGTTAAGTCTAAAGTCGAATATCTTTCACCGATTTGGAATCTATATTTTCAGATAAAATAATTCATAAAAGCTTTTTAGATTTCTTTATTAGAAGAAATATAACAGATCAGCATATAGTGATGGTATACACTACCAGTAACTTTTAGGTGAATTTAACATTTACAAACTGAGTGTTAAAAGAGCAGTTACTGATCAAATATTACTTTATAAATTGGTTAACTATTTTATAGATAATCAATTCTTCTTAGAACAATTAAACTTTAATGTAAGAGCTGATATTACGTTTTCCTTTTATCGGCCAGATCCTAGGTCTATATTATATAAAAATTGTATTTTACTGAATGTGTTTAATGTATAACAAAATATCACTGTAAAGTGTGCTTGATTTTTCTCTCAAGTACTTGTACTCATCATTTAAAGGTATTGTCAAAAAACTCTATATTGATTAAATATGGGCGTCTCTGGTTGCTTGGTTTGTTTGTTTGTTTGTTTGTCTGTTTTTATTTTGTCGGTATGTAAGTGTTTTTTGTTTATATACTTTTTTATTTTGTCTAACTCTTCTGTAATTGGTGGCAATGCCCTGCTGAAGTAGTAAATAAATAAATGACAAAATATTTTTGTAATTTGTATATATTTCTAAATGTACTCACCAGATTTTTTATGCAGTTTGTGCATTACCTTGGTAATAATCGGCCTCCTAAGCTTCAACTGCCTAAAAGGCAGCAGTGGCGGATCACGAGACTAAGTTCTTGGGAGGTCAGGAACCGAATATTAGAAAATCCGTATTCCTTTACATTTAATGTAAGGAGAATTTTCTAATGACCGCTTTAGACGGCTATTATTATTATCATAATCATCATCTAATAATAATAATAATGGTAGCAATCATTTTTATTTACAAACGAGATTGTAGACTGAACTTTGGAGGTTTATTACTTGTAAAACAAGTTCGCTCAAGAAAACCTTTTTCCCGAATCTTCCAATGACCTCGTACATTATGGCTTGGCTCTCAGGTATTCTCAGTACTTCTTTTCTCAGCTAAAGCACAAACAAGAGCTGATAAGTGGTCCTTGGGCTATGCTACTCTTCAAATCCGTTTTTGCGCGTTTAATATAAGAAAAACTCATGTCCACTGAAGCATTGGCAGCAGCGATGGTGGAAATTAGTCTAAGTGGTTTGAAAGCTTCTTGAAGAATCCGTTCCGTTTCCTTCTCAAACGTACTTTTAATTAAGTCCCATAAACTGAGAGGGTGAAATGAAACGTTGAGCATAACTGGCGGATTGAGTAGTGTCGTCTAATTTATGAAAGAGTAGTTTATCACAATCTTGTTTCCAGTTGTGTTTTACCTAGCATAATGCAATATCTCGAGGTACAGTTGTTTGTATTGTGACATCAATAGGATTGCCAATGTATTTATCGATCAGTTCAGATCTGTTCATGGAAGCTTCAGATTGCAAATTAGTCGAGCTTTCCGTGTATATAAAAAACGCAATAAACTTTAACTTCACTGCTTAAGCATCTACTGCATGTTATGCTTTCAAAGACAGCATTGCTGCAAAAATGAGCGTCATTGTTTTGAAGCCGGAATTATAAAGGCAATAATTATCATAATATTCTGAGAAGGATAGCGATATAAAATAAGTATGAATATATTTAAGATCAGTGTATGTATAAAAAGGAGAAGCATTGTGAAAATTGTTGACTTTAAAAGCGACAGAAACACCAGACAGGCACAGTTTTGTAAATTAGGGACCAGCCTCAGGTAGAAAGGTTAAATACCATTGAAGCAAGTTTTTCCTGGTAACAGCCGAGAACAGCTGTACTTAGCCTGGTGAAGGTCACTCTAGGCTTCAGGACGCCGAGTTGTGACGAGCGTTTGAGGGGAGAGTAGGGGAAGTGAGTAGCTTGCTTTTCCTGGTGCAGCGTGGGTAAAGGCAGTCTGTCCTGAGTGCTTGGTGAGAACGGGACGACATTCTCGTCGAGTTGTGAACATTGGCAGCGAACATGCAAGAGGGTAGAACGTTTACTGTAGTTAATAATCCTCGGTCTTGGTAAAGACACAGTAGCATCGTATGCATTTAAAAGTGATCGGCAAACCTTACGTTATATTTTAAAATGGTGAAAATAAAAGTGTTCCAAGAAAGCGTTCGTGTTTCTCTGTACATACACTCACGCATACCCAGTGATTAAGATCTCATGCTCGAGCAGCCGTGGCAAAGTATAAAATAAGACATCTAGGAGGAGAAAAGCAGCAACCGTGAGGCAAAGGTATTGCTTCAGTGGATGGAGGACGTAGCGTGGCTGCGTCATATGGCGTCCTAAGCGTGGGGCCCGAACAACGGAGAAGCTGAACGACGGAGACATCAAGGGGGCTCGAATAACGTGGAAGCCGAACATCGGAGAAGAACGTAAGCTGAACAACGGAGACATCAAGGAGATCGGGATAACGAGGAGGACAACAGAACAGCATCGAAACAGCAGTTGCAGGTAGCAGCTATAAAAAGTTACTGAGTGTAAATTTATTTAGGTGTTCCAGTGGTAAATGCAGTTAATGAACGGTAAAATGTTTGAGCAATCAGATTCAAACATGGATATTCAGGACGGTGATGGTAGAACTGTGCAGGACGCAAATAATAGTGTAAATAAGGTAGTGGAAACAGTAGATGATAGAAATGTACAAAAGCAGGTAGAACAGTCAGGGGGAAGTATGGAAACTAACGAGATGTTAAAGTTAATGATGTCGATGATACAGGGTCAGAAAGAATTAACAGGAAAAATAGAACAGGGTTAGAAAGAATTAAGGGATGAGATAAAAGCTAATAATCAAAGATTAAGGGAGGAGTAAAGAAGCAACTTAACTGAAATTGGTCATAAAATTGAGAACCAGCAGAAAGTCTTAGAAAATTTCCAGGTGGAGCCTAGAAATGAAATAGAAAACGTGAGAATTGAGGTTAGGTAAAATCAAGAACAGGTTAGAGAAGAAATTAAAATTGTAAGGCAAGAGATTAGCGAAAGAGTAGAAAAAGAAAACAGAAAATTGAGGGAAGAATTAAGTCAAGAATTAGTTAGAGAAAGGGAAGCTACTAGCAAAGAATTAGAAATATACAGAAACAGGTTGGAACAGTTTGAAAGAGAAAGTAGGAGACTTGCTGTAGGAATGGATGATGTAAATGATAGACTTAAAGAAGGATTAGAAAAAGTGTGTATATCTGATAATATTGGTAGCTCAGCATGTAGCAATGTGAGCAGTGCAACAGTAAGGAACGATGCATCGCAGAATGCGTCAACTGACCTTCCAAGGCTGAATTTAGGTCCAAGTACCTCCAATAACAGAAATAGTACAAATGAAAATAGAAATGGCGGCCCAAATTTTCAATGGCCTAACCATGTTCTCAGTGAAATTTCACCACCGATTTTTGAAGACGAGGAATCAGATAATCCGAAAGCATTCATAAATAGCATGCAGGAATATTTTAATGTTAAGGGTATACCAGAGGAATACAAGATGACTGTAGTACGAAGATGTTTTAAAGGTAATGCTTTCAATTGGCTAGAATTATCTGTAGGGCTAGATAACAATTACGGGGCCTTTAAAAGCTATTTCTGAACAGATATTGGGGTGTAAGCAGGCAAGTGAATATACGATTAGAACTCAGTAATGGCAAGTACGATCCCGTAAGGACCAATCCATGGTGAATTATTTTATGGTAGTGGCAAGAAAATCTAAGATGCTAGATCCACCGATGGGGGAAAATGAATTAATAAATTTAGTAACCGCACACTTTCCGGAGACAATACAAAACTACATAGAGTGGATCGGGGTAAGATGCCTATCGGGGGGAGATGCCTAAAGCTTGCAGTTTCGTCAGGTAGCCACAGATCGCGACACCAACCTGTACTGCATTCGCTCGCAGTAGTGTGAAGTGAAGGCAGATGTGTACGTCACTGTGTTAGCTGTTTTTGCGCTTTTAAACCAACAAATACAAGGTAAGAACTAAAACTGATGCATTGTTAATAGCGCATCATTATTTTCAAGTATGCACGAGCTTACAAATAAATTAGAAAAGACAAATGTTACACGCGTAGGGCATGATGGATACCTTGTAGCGTATGTTGCCATTTGCAGTTGTTCCGTTGCGGCCATATTGTGCCAGTCACGGAAAGTGGCATCTCACCCCGATCTTTGGGAGAGATGCCACTGTTTTCTCGGGGTAAGATGACCAATTTTACTCGCCACTTATGCGCCTTTTATTTTCTTAGGAAAATGCCTCGAACGTATGTTAGAACATCAAATAGGGGTCAGTGGTCTGAAGAATCTCTACAAATGGCTATGGAGCATGTAAGGACTGGTGGTATGAATTGTTTTAGAGCTTCCCGAGATTATGGTATCCCATACAGAACTCTGAAACGACGTCTACTGAAGAACGATGATAAGAAGCACACCATGGGTCCACAAAGTAAGTAGTAGTCTATTATTAATAATAATGTTTTCTCTGATTATGGAGAAAAGTGAGAATGGTTTCTAACTGGAATATTTTATTAAATAAAAATTTAACATTCAAAGACAAAGTTGTTCCACATTGTGTATGCATGAATTGCACTTTCCCAATTGTTTCAAACTTTTTTTTCTCATTTATTAAAAAACAGCCATAATGTTTATATTATTATTAATTATTATTTATTATTATTTATAGGTAGTCTTGGTGAAGAGAACGAGAAGCAGTTGATGACTTACATAAGAAAGTTGCAGATGTGTGGATTTCCGCCAACTGGAGAAACTCTTCGCAGGCTGGTATTCCAGTTTGCGGAAAGAAATGGAATTCCACATCGATTTTGTAAAGAAAACGAAATGGCAGGTTGGGATTGGTTACAATGTTTTCTCAAACGTTACCCAACTCTAGCTACGAAAAAGCCACAAGGACTTTCTATTGACAGGGCTATGTCAATGAATAGGGAAGCAATTACAAAATATTTTTCTTTAGTTTTGGATGTATTAACAGCAAACGCTTTAGTGGATAAACCTGGGCACCTGTACAACATGGATGAAACCGGTTTTCAGATGAGTCCCAGGCCAGACAAAGTGATAGCAGAAAAAGGTTCTCCAACTTTGTACCAAGTAACTTCTGGAGAAAAAGGAGAAACTATAACGGTTATCGCCTGCTGCAACGCTGAAGGCAACTTCATTCCTCCGGCATGCATCCTTAAAGGTAAAAGAAAGAAACCTGAATGGGAGGATGGACTTCCGAATGGTTCGACTGTATTTATGAATGAGAAATCGGGATATGTCAACTCTGATATATTCATGAGCTGGATGAGAGACCAGTTTATCCCCAGGAAACAACAAGGAAAAGTGGTTCTGTTTCTCGATGGCCATACCTCGCACTCTACCGATCCAGATATGTTAGATCTTGCTACAGAAAACGATGTGATCATGATTTGTTTACCTCCGCATTCAACACACTACCTTCAGCCTCTTGACAGGTGTGTCTTTAAATCCCTGAAACAAGGTTTTTACAGGGCTATGCGCAACTGGACATTGTCTCATCCCGGACGTAAAGTCTGTAGAGCACAGTTCCCGGTCTTTCTCACTGAAGCGTGGAAGAAAGCTGCAGTTCCATCCAATGCTCAATCTGGATTTGAAGCTTGTGGCTTGTACCCATACAACCCGGAGAGAATTCCAGAGGAGGCGTTCCACGTTTCTGATATGGTCTCTACTGCTGAGGCAGACAGAAATGGTCTAACCGACAACAACGAATGTGCTCGAGCTCCTCTCCTAGAGAAAGACAACGGCAACCTTGTAGCAGGGATTCAAAGTGAGCCGATGCCAGGAACATCATTTGAAAACATTTCTCCTGTGCCTATCTTGGATCCATTACGATCTAAGTGTAGGAAGAAAACAGCTGCAGTTCTCACAGAACAACATCGAATAGAAGATGCAAGGGCTCGACGAGAGCGAATTAAAAGCAAGAAATCTAGGATTAGGGAACCAGACAGTGAGAGTGACTATTGTGCTGAGTGTTCTCTGAGTTACTACGATAAGAATGGACCACAGGTAGAGTGGATTCAGTGCGTCATTTGCAATAAATGGTTGCATGAAACCTGCACAGAGGAAGAAAACGTGTGCAATAACTGCGCAAAAGAACTCTGATTCCATATGGAAGCTAAGATTTCATTTGTTTATTTTTATATACATTTTTACATTTATTTTGTGTTTTATTCTTTATAACCACATTAAATTTCCTTTCTAAATCATATATTTAGCTAAATTGTACCGTAAATGCACAAAACTAGTACTCGAATCCTGTTCCGATATAATTGCCATCTCACCCCGATGCTCGGGGTGAGATGCCTAAATTACACAGTTCATAAGAAAATTAAAAAACATATATCGTTACTAATAGTAGGGTACGGTAACTGGCCTATGTATAGAAGAAGCTCTTCAGTGACCACTAGTTTAGTGCCGAATCTAATCTCCCAATTTTAACCTACCATTTGACCTTCCAAAGCTTAAGTTAGGCATCTTCCCCCGATCTACTCTAATTATTGCAAAACCTGTTACGATAGCAGCCATGATAGATTTGTTGATCGCTTTGGAAAGGAAGAGAAATCAAGATGGCGTGCTTAAGGATAGGAATTTCACAGAGAAAGAAAGAAGTCCTACAGAATTTTTCGGGCAGGGGGCATATCCAGCAAATAATAGAAATTTTGATGTGAGAGATAGATACAATGGGCCTGTACCGAAAAATAATTACAATGATAACACGAGGAGAAATAACTTTGAAAATAATTATAGGGGAAGAGGCGAAAACTACCGAAGACGGAACGCACAAATAAATATGTACATACAGATGTAATTATGATAGAATGGAAAGGTATCCTAGAAACAGACGCTATTCTGGAGATGATTGTAGCAATAACTATGACCATAGGTTTAGACCAAGTTCACCAAGACAGGATGCGAGAAGTAGAAGTGATAGGAATTCACCAGTTCATGAAGTTAGGATTGACGCAATAAACTCTACAAAGCAAATAATGGGAAATAATTACCGTCATGAAACGAAACCAGGATATTCGCATAACAATATTGGGACATGAGCAATTAGCAAAGTGTCGGAAAACTCCAAACCCAACCAACTTCGCCTTCAGTGAAGATTGGGAACAATTCCTATAATGAGCGGTACTCGAAAAGTAGGAATAATGGAAGGCAACTAATGATAGAGAAACATCAGCAAGGGAGAGATAGGCCAGAAGAAAGCGAAATTTTAACTGATCCACCAAAGATAAATATTGGCATTAATGGCAAACAATTTCGTGCAATAATAGGCACCGGCGCCAACATTACAGTTTGTTCACAAAATTTTTATGAAGAATTAATAAACAGTGGTTTAAAATTAATGTATTTACCAGTACATGGGATATATTGTTCAGTAGCAGTGGGCAAAAGAAAAGAAAGAGTAAGATTTCAGGCTATGATGAATATTGAAGTCGGAAAGCAAATTATTGAGATGTAATTTTTAATAGTACCTAGGCTTGTAACAGACATAATAATAGGTTGTGATAGTCTATACGCATGGAACTCCATTATAGATTTTGAAAACAAAATTTTGAAGCTCGAAACACAACAAGACACCATAATCGTACCAGTGTTGGAAGACAGTAGTTCAGGAATAACTGCCAGGGATCCGGTAGAGGAACGAATAAAAGGGGAAACATTCTTTGTGGAAGTTATAAACATTGGAGCTATGAAAAAATAGCAGAAGTAAGGTTAGAGAATTGCCATGAAATTAATGAAGAAAATATAATCTACGGAGAACATGAGAAATTTTCTATTAATAACGGCGAAGAAAAACCCCAAGATAATCCCAGATTAAGCTTGAACGATAAGAATGTAACTAAGTACGATAGGGTGGATGACTAATTTGTTGAAAAATAAGGTGGATCAAGTTAGTAGACTGAATGAGAAACAAAAGAAGGAATTATGGGAAATTTTAATGGAGAATAAGGAAGTGTTTTCAGAAAAGCCGGGAAGGTGCATAAATGACACCCATTCGTTTAAGATGACTGATATTAAACCATATTCTCATAAAGCTAGACCAATTCCATGTGCTATTAGGGAGGAAGTAGACAAAGTTATACAATCTAATGCTACTGCACATCGTAGTAAGATCTTCGGGAGACCTTAAAGAATCAGAATATAAAACTATCATTGTTCCTCTTATTTTCCATCTGGGAATCCCGCAGAACACATATTGAAGAACACTGGAATCTATTTTCGTGTACTGACTCATAATAATCACAGAAATTGGGTAAGGTATTGTAATGTGATAGAAAAGATAATAAATAACACCATCAATACGACGACAGGATTCGCACCAATACAATTAATGCAAGGAATTGAACCTGAACCGATTTTTAAGGGAATACCAAAAACGATTAAAGGAAGCCAATCACCATTATCCGAAGAACAAAGGGCTAAAATTGTTGTTGACAGGTTGAAAGAAAAAGCAGAAAAAAGGATACCTAAAGTAAAGAAGCGAAAGCAATAATGGGAACCGAAAATAGGAGACCTTGTGGTTGCCAGAGATCACAAATTATCCAGCGCATTAAAAGGAAGAAATCATAGCTTAGAGCTCTTATATAAAGACCCGGTAATTATTACCGGTAAATTTGGGGAACATACTTTTGAGTTAGTAGATGTAAAAACTAATAAATCTATTGGTAAATGGCACAAACAACTTATGAGACCTTATAGAAAATCATTGAATGTTCCTGATAAAATACAAACGGTGTGAATTTTCTAAGAAACATTAACATGAATGTAGAAATGTCATTAGGTTATGAGAATTGTAAAAGAAATATAAGAGAAACAGTGAAGTGAAAGTGATCAGTGAACAATGTGAAAGTGAAGTGAGAAAGAGAATAATATTCTCAAAGAAACAAAAACAAAAACAGATACTCCAATCAGAATAACAGAAAACAAAATATAATAATTGTTTAAATTCGAATACTGTAAGTTATTGAGTGTAAATCTTGTATAATAATGTTTAATTTAAATGATAATGTTAGTGAATGTAAATTTTGTATAATAATGGTTAAGGTGAATCATGTGAAGGGTAAGTCATATGTATGACCAACATAATTGTAGAAGGAACACAATTGTAAACAGTGTAAAGAAATTTATGTGTTGACGAATTCTAAAAGAATCATGTAACCAATTCAAGGTTTGCCGATCGATCGCGAAATTACTGAGAGGAACTTGTTTCGGGCAAGACATACACATTGTAATAGTATTGTATAATATGAAATGTATATGGGGGCATTTGAAGCCGGAATTATAAAGGCAATATTTATCATAATATTCTGAGAAGGATTGCGATATAAAATAAGTAAGAATATATTTAAAATCAGTGTATGTATAAAAAGGAGAAGCATTGTGAAAATTGTTGACTGTAAAAGCGACAGAAAGACCAGACAGGCACAGTTTTGTAAATTAGGGACCAGCCTCAGGTAGCAAGGGTAAATACCATTGAAGCAAGTTTTTCCTGGTAAAAACCGAGGACAGCTGCACTTAGCCTGGTGAAGGTCACTCTAGGCTTCAGGACGCCGAGTTGTGACGAGCGTTTGCGGGGAAAGTAGGGGAAGTGAGTAGCCTGCTTTTCCTGGTGCAGCGTGGGTAAAGGCAGTCTGTCCTGAGTGCTTGGTGAGAACGGGACGACATTCTCGTCGGGTTGTGAACATTGGCAGCGAACATGCAAGAGGGTAGAACGTTCAGCTGTAGTTAATAATCTTCGGTCTTGGTAAAGACACAGTAGCATCGTATGCATTTAAAAGTGATCGGCAAACCTTACGTTCTATTTTAAAATGGTGAAAATAAAAGTGTTCCAAGAAAGCGTTCGTGTTTCTCTGTACATACACTCACGCATACCCAGTGATTAAGATCTCATGCTCGAGCAGCAGTGGCAAAGTATAAAATAAAGACATCTAGGAGGAGAAAAGCACCAACCGTGAGGCAAAGGTATTGCTTCAGTGGATGGAGGACGTAGCGTGGTTGCGTCAGTTTCTTTCTAAAGAATGTTGCAAAGCTGTTCAATCTTTAAGAATATGCTATGAGAAACAGAGAGAAGAAAAGCAAAAAATAGTCTTGGAGGCTATTTATGAAACCACAGGCTTCTCTTGTAGTTGTACTGGAATCTGGATATTCAATTATTTCATGCAGAACCTCAATTAAACCCACAGGGTTTTCATGGGTGGTAGATATTCTGGCGTTGCACTTCCATCTGCTTTCACTTAAAGAATGCGTTTATCAACAATACTGCCAAGAAATACGGTGCATATGGAAGACCGGTGGAAGAAAGCAGGAATGTCCTTTATTCAAATTTTTTTTCCGTTCATTTTCACATCTTCTGAAAACGAACCTTCCTGCAAGGAAATAATGATGTTCATACACTACAGCGTTATATCGGCATCTTCATCAGGTCGGGCTTCGTCGTTCTCCGTGGTGTAGTGGTTACCATGCTAACCTCTAGTTCCCGAGGTCATGGGTTCGTGGCGGAGGGTGATGGATTTTTTCGGGCGTAAAAATCCTTGGGATGGCTTCCTTCGGAAGAGAAGTAAAGCCGGTGGTCCCGTGTCGTAGATTTACGGCACGTAAATGAACCTCAAGCTTGATAAGGGGTACTCTGAGCAAAATTACCGGTCTTTCACGCCCAATATAGAATGGGACGCTAAGAACCATAGCAGTTAAAGAGCGTCCATAAATAAAACTCAATTCAGGTCGGGGTTCTTACCTACTTACTGCATACGAGACAACTGACAAATCCGGAAAGAAGCCCAACACACTAACTGGCGTCTCATAGCGCGGAATAACAGGACTGCACGGGCAACACAGTCTGTATTCCCTCAATTGCTTCTACCAATGACCTAATGTTCGCCATAGCAACCGGGTTCTTACAGGCAGCCAGGTATGTATCTGGTCTCAGCACCGCATTCGCACTTCGACATTCTGGCGTTTCCCGAGACCAATGCAGGCGATTTAGACGAATAACAAAATTACGCCATTCGTAATGGATGACAAAATTACATAATAGTTTCTTACTAAACTACTACTACTACTACTACTACTACTACTACTACTACTACTACTACTACTACTACTACTACTACTACTACTAAAAAAATTGGCGAGGCTCGGCCTCTCTTGCCTCCTTTGATCAGCTGCCACTTAAGGGCAGTGCAGTAATTTTTTCAAAATAATTGCGGTTCAAAATGGCAATTAAAATAAATAAGTAAAAAACATTTCAGTTGTAATTAATTGTTCTTTCACATAAGTGGTGTGTAGGACAAGATTGGTAAGGCATAATCAGACGACTGAAAAATTCAGTGCCATAGCCGGTTTCCATCCGGTTGCTCTAACTGCGAGTCAGGTGGGGAATATTGATTAACCTAATAGTAGTTAAACTATGAAACCCGGGACTTAAAATACTTACGACATTGTGAGTCGCCATCGGGGCATGTCATCTCAAAATAATTTGACTTCTCCTTGTGGTTTACCGAGAAAAATGCGAATCAGTTGGAGAATTTTATGTCGAACGGATCTGTTGTAATAGTAGCTCAGTTGATTAGAACAATCGAGCTGAAACCCAATAATCCGTGGTTCATATCCTGGCTATGCCATTGAATTTTTCGGTCGTCTGAGTTTACCTTTCCAACCTTTCAGTTGCATTAAATCCCTTAATTTTTTATTTTAAAGTCTATTAAAAAGCATTTTTAAAGAAGTAACGAACAATTTAAATTCACTCATTTAAAGAATGTTTGTATTGAAATCGTTGTAACCGCACTTGGTATAACCATCATAACCGTCTAGTTTCCTTACACAATGTTCTTAATCAGTCTAAATGCAGTAAAATTAAATATGTTTCCAAGCATACATATTTCACTATAAAACATCCCCAGAAACGTAGATGTTACGAAAGCTGCCTTTTGGGCGGTCAAATATGACACGCAGCAGTGGTCTGACACTCATTCTTGGTTTTGAAACACACACAGGGTAGTTGCTTTTTGAAAAGCATACGTACAGTGGGCTTCAAATGTTTTCCGATGGGCCAAGGGGTGTAGAGGAAGAGGGGGAAGAAATTTCTTCCCGACTAGCCATGTCTGGCTGTAGCCAGCGAGCCGGTATCGTCTCAAAGATCACATTTACTTCTGCGTATGCATTCAGCGACCTGACTCTAAGAAGAAAGAAGACGAAACCAAACACTTTTCTCTTTACTAGAACTATTCAAGCGAAACAAATTAACACATTCTTTGCATAATATGTTGTTTAAAAATCAAATATTGCACTCTTTATGCGGGTGCTACACAAGTTTAAGATTCAGTAATTTTCTTGAGAAACAAGGTTAGCATACTGGATATCTTGCTTTTAATGTTTGTTGTTAGTAATAAATAATAATATTAATAATAATAGTTTCATAATTATCACCAATAGAACATTCTACGCGTGCTCCGAGGGTACCTTAAATATAAGATCGTTTTGCTTTTTAATTGTCATAGATTTCGATCACAACGTTTAGCGCTAAATGTGTAGTTCCATACATTTGGCACATTCAGTTCTGATAATATTCAAGTATTTTTTTAAAAATATGGCAGCAAAAGTAATATTAATGTCAAACTGTTGAAGCAGTTTGGAAACAATTAAGTATAAACATTAAATTTTCTTCAAAATGAGATATATTTTGCGTTTGTTACTGAAAAACGAATAAAGATTGTTTTATTTGAAACATAATTCCCCTTATATGCACACTCACAAGTGAAAAGAAGAAAAACCGTGCCAGTCGTATAGCGGACGTAGAGTAAAAACACCTATTTAGGTATTGTATGCAAAATGTTAATAGATACGAGGAAACAACCTTTAGCGCAAAATATGCAGTTTCTATATAGCTGTTTCATTCGTTTAGGATAACATTTAAGCTAAGTTTTAAAAATGGTGACCCGAAGTGTTAATGCAGATAGGTTGATGTGCTTTTGTTGCAATTGGTTCATTTGAAAGCACTCTATTCTGAAAACTAAATTGCTTTCAAGTTACATATCTGAAGATGCTCCACCCCAAAAGAAGGCTTTGTATTGCGACTCACGTTCTAAATTCTTAAAATGCTTCTCTGCTCTGGTGTAGAATGGAATGGGATGTGTAACGGAGGGGACTCGACCCCGATCCAGTGAATGAGGATATTGTGCTTGTGACCCTCGAGGGTGCGCTCCCGGGAGGGAGGGACGAGGTGAGAGACACCGAGCGGCCGGAACCAGGAGTGACGGCACAACAATGACAAAGTTCCTAAAATTTCCAGATTGAGACGCCCTGACAATTGGGCAGGCAAACCGGGGACCCCACCCCAAACAGACGGCCCGACGCTCCCCAAAAAGCGGTCCTTATACCCTGGCAACCAGCCGAAGACAGAGAGACGGATAAGGTTCCACAGAGCGCATCCTTTTTCTCTGCCACGCCGCACCGGAATACCATCGCCGACACTTCCAATCCTGAAACAGACCTAACGGGGTTAAGGATGAATGAAATGAGGAATGGAACGATATTCGGGGGCTGAGAGAAATCATATCAGCATTCGCCTGACGACGCGGGAAAACTCGAAAAAAAAACCATGGGTCAGATTGGGCGGTAGCCGGGAAGCGAACTAGGGATCTCTCGAATGCGAATCGCACGCGTTACCGCGGCGCCACCTGGACATAAACTGGAAGATCTGTAGTTCAAATCTCGGCTATGACATTGAATTTTTCAATCTGATTCTATCTTTCCAACCTTGTCCTATACACGGCTTGAGTGAAAGCGTCTTATTAGTTGAGATGAAACTGCAATTACAAACTTCGTTGTAAGTATAAGAAGAATGCAGTAGCTCAAACGATAGTCAGATTTTCATGTGGTGTCTTTGAAACTCCACGATCTTTGCATTACCACGAGAATTATGATTAGGAAGAATTATATTTAAATATAGATTAAATTATTATTTTAAATTGAACAAACTAACGTGTTGCAATCACATAACTTTCTCTTCTCACCATTCTACAAATTATTTTTTCTAAATCTCATTTTTCTGTCTACTTCTTATAATCCAGATAAACTTGCAAATCACTTGCTCATCTGTGTGGTGTGGGGGTCTGCCTCACATTCAAGAGGTCCCGAGTTAGAATCTCGGTTAAAGTGAAATACCTGGGTAAGGTTTTTTACAGGGTTTCCTCTTATCCTGAGAAGATGAATGTTTGATTCTACTTTCTAGTGACCTCGGGCCCATTTGAGCATCATTTTAACCATTTCATTCATTCACCGTCCGGAATGGCCTACCCGGTTAAAGGACTTTAATTAAATACCAAAAGAAAAAGTTCACATTTACAAGTTTCGCTGTAGTATATGTAGATAAAGCGATAGTCACATTTTCAAAAAGCATGTCACTACGTGATGCTTTGAAATTCCATGCTGTTTATATGACCGCGACAAAAACAAAACGAATAGCGACTTCTCAGTTACAAAAAATACTCAAACCAATAACAAAAAACATCTGGGAATTAGTTAATCTCATAATATATATATACCGGGTGTTTCAGAAATACTTTTAGAAACTTCGTGTATGGGTTCCTCACACCAAAAGAAGGAAAAAAGTTCATAGGAACATATGTTCCAGTTAGTTTTCGCGGTATTTCTGTCACAATGAAAGTGTGAGTTCAACGGCCTTCGGGGTCTAACCTCAAAACTTCATTTCTTTATGCATTCATAGAAGGCATTGACCCATTGTACTACATACGGTAGATGGTGAAGTGTTGCCACGGAGACTTGTTTACGTTTGTCATTTGTCATTAGTCCGTCTTCAACGTTTCAATTGTGTACATGTAGTGAGTTATAATCGGCGCAACAGTTCTAGACACGTGAAAATCTTAATGAGAGCTATGATGCGAGTTGCTTACCAGATCAGGTGGTGACCGGTCGTCTGCATGCTGCAGGAGTGCGTGGGACAGTCATCGTCAAATATCCACACTGGTTATGCACTGCGTTGCGCTGATAAACTTAGTTATATACAGTATATTAAAATCCACGCTGTAAAAAGCGCTTAATATAAAAAACGCTGTCAATCATTGCCTCCAATTCTTCCACATCTAACAACCCTTCCTCTTCTGCGGAATCACTCACATTATTGCCGTCATCACTACTGTCACTACTTTCTGCACCATTATCCTGGATGAGAATTATTTCTATTTGATTTTCTGCAATTCCGTATTTTTCCGAATAATGATTCTTAATTTATTCAGCATGTCGCCATACATTTTCCCATTCTGGCCTTCCAATTTCAGCAAATTGCTGGCGTTATAACTGCTCCACATATTTTAATTTAAAAGTGATATTTCTGCATGCCACCCATTTTTTGATATCAGCCCAGATTAATTCGATTGGGTTTAGATCTGGGCGATACGATGACAGTCTAAGTACATTATGGCGATGTTGTATTACTATCTGGTCAAGTATGTGTGACTTCTGAAGCTGTTTGTTGGCTTTAATTAAGTTATATAGCTTTGTTTTACTCATGCTTTCATCTAAAGCTTTTTTATGTCTAAGTAACCAAGCTCTCATTTCTTCTTTCAAGGAATTTGAGGTAGGTGGTTTGTCAATTTGAGTGTTGACGCATTGTGAAGCATTGTCGATGACCAGAACAGACCCAGCGGGCATATTAGGTAACAACATGGCGTTGATTCACTTCATGTAATTTTCTGTATTCATTTCTTGATGAAAATCTCCTGTTGTTTGTTGCGACTTGTAAAGGAAGGGCATTTGGAAGGAAGCCGATCTTTCCAACAGCATGAACGATAATAAGTATTTGCCCTTTGGCAACAGGTGCCTGCAAACCTAATTCGCTATCGTCACTCCAAATTTTAGATGCTGTATGACTGCTGTGTATGTATGGCTCATCTTCATACATTATAGTATTTTTCTGAAATTTGTAGCACCACCTTGAAAATTGATGCTGATATAAATACACATTGATATAAGTACATATAAAATTAGTCATTTGGAAAGGTAAAACCAGACTGAAAAATTAAATGCCGGGATTTGAACCACAGATCTTAGGCTTTCCGTGCCGTTGCTCTAACCGACTAAGCTATCATGGCAACATTTACTTTTTATTTTTATTTCTATTTTTTATTTTATTATTATTATTTCATTTATTTATTTATTTTGCTTTTCTGTTAGAACTCTTCTATTTGATTTCGGTTTCTTCCACTTGAACCCTAAATCTTTAATAATTTTTCTGAGATTTGTAGCACCACCTTGAAAGTTTCTGCTGTGTTTCAGCTGGATGAGCAATCTGCTTATTATTAGCACAGTTTTTTCTTCCACATAGGAATTGTGAATCGTGCGCCGAATGACGCATTCGAAATCGTCTATTTCTGTAATACGTTTAGGGACCTTATGTTTCTTCACAGGCGTGTCAAATGGCATTCTTTCATCCATATGTTTTTTTTCTTATCTTTGAGAACTCTGAAAACGGAACTCGGTGAAACACCAGTTGCTTGACTACTCTTTCTTTCACTCTCTTAAGGCTTTTGTGGAACTCGGATGTACATATATTTTCTTCCTTCATCTCTGCTTCTTGCTTCATGAAGTCGAGGACATTTGCAATTATTTCCCTACTTTGACTGTGTAACAACTTAGCACTCAACTTTGAAAACGTAGGAGCCATGGTTATAAATATAACAAATATAAAGTAAGTACTATTTAGATACTGCTCTCTTTAAAATTACAACCAGATGCAGACACTTTCTATGCAGACTGTATGTGTTACGCACTGTGAGTAAGCAAAGGTGTTATATCGCTTTCGTTGATTAAGCTGAACATAAACCATTCCTAGGCTCGGCAGCTGGGGTGGCAATCAAGGTCACGATTCCAGAAGTTTTGCGCGAGTTATAACTACACGTGTTTCATTCCACCATTGCTGGATATTCATTTCGTGAACAGGCAGATATGATTTTTATGTATGGTCGCGCGAATGGTAATGGACGCTAGGCTGCACGGCTCTATCAGATGGAGTTTCCAGAACGAAGTCAACCGAGTCATCGAACCTTTGTCGCTGTTTATCGTCGCCTTGCTGATAAATGCCCGGCTCCGGCACGTTTTAGTCGCATTTTTCGAGATGCACTGGTATTTACCATGACCGATGGATAGGCAGGTGAGGACCAGTTCCATGGCCTGCACGTTCTCCCGACCTCAATCCTGTGGATTTTTACCTCTGGGGGCATCTTAAATCATTTGTTTATGGAGCAGCCATTCCGGATGCAGAAACGCTTCATCGATGTGTCGTGGAAGCCTGCGAAACCATTGGACACCATCCCGGAGTTTTTGACAGGGTGCGACAATGCATGATTCGACGAGTACAGGCATGCATAGAAGCAAGAGGAAGACATTTCGAGCATTTATTATGAGTTTTGTGTGTTATAAGTGTACCACTGTGTTAAACACCTCCTAACGAGAAAACAAAGGATTATGGGACATATGTTCATATGGACTTTTTTCCTTCTTGTGGTGTAAGGAAGTTTGTAAAAGTATTTCTGAAACACTCTGTATATATAAAACAAACTGCATGCTTTAACGGGGTCTGCATTTCTTGTGTATCAAAACTTTGTCCAATCTTTTAGAGTTTACCAATTATACAAAAGTTATTCAGAATGAAGAAGGCTTTAGAGGCTCTTCTCAGTCAGTTCAAAATATATATTTCGTTTGTCATGAAAATATTTTAAACAGTGAGTATTTTAATCAAAATCATTAGAGCCATTTTTAAGAAAATAAATTTCGAAAATCTTTCCGTGTAGAGGGTTGTTCAGGATAGGGAAATTTTCTTGAAAATCCTTGTCACAACTTTGAAAGATGCTGAACTTAAATATCAAGTTTGGTAGTTAACCGACTTTTCGCTTTGGATTTATGTTGTTCACAGAGACGCAGGCATATGGAGGTTTTGCCCTAAAATATGATGTGTTGCATTCGCATGATTTTCTCTACTCACTCTTCTTACAAAGTTTATTTTGCACCTATGTCATGTTAATACCCATAAACCTTCATCACTTATTCTTTACAATTCGTTGTAGGTATAACCAGAGCATATTAAGCTAAGGCGATAGCCAAATCCCTCAAAGCTGATCGCTACGTGATAGCTTTGGATTGGTTGGCTACGGAGGGGACTCGGCACTGATCCACATAGTGGATATTGTGCCTACGCCCAAGGGGGCGTCTCCGGGATGAGGCGAGACAAGACACCGGGCGTCCGGAACCAGGAAAAACGGCACAGGAATGGCAGGGTCCCTAAGTTTTCAGATAGAGGCTCCCCGTCAGACGGACAGGCAGACTGGGGACTCCATCCAGCACAGAGGGTGTCCAATGCTCCTCAAGGAAGTTAGGATACTCCCGACAGGCAGCCGAAAGCTGAGGGACGGAGAAAGTCACAAAAAACAATCTTTTATCCTGCCACACTGCACCGAAACACCATCGTCGACACTTCCAGCCCTGAAACAGACTAACGGATGAAAAATGAAAGGAAATTAGAATGGAGATGAAATGGAGGTCCGGAAATTCGGGGATGTGAGAATCCTTCCCAGCACTCGCCTGGCGACCCGGGAAAACCCCCCGAAAAAACCTATGGGTCAGGAAGGTCGCCCAGAGGAATACAACCCACGACCTCCCGAATGTGAGCCACAGACGTGATAGCTTTGAAATTCTGTTCTCTTTGTATGAACACGAGAAAGAAAGAAAGAAACAAAGAAACAAAGAAAGAAAAACAATGGCTATTAGCAGTTGAGGGAAGTATAAAGTATTTGATAATTAAAACTACTAACAAAGAAACTTTCAGAATAGGAAATATAAAAGTTATTTGACATAAAATAAAAATGTTATTTGATATAAATTTTGTAATTTAACAAGATATACAGTTGTTGTGCGGTAAGATTTTGTCTCTCTCTCTTACGATTTACTAATTATCAAAAGTCATTGACAATAAAGGCTAATTTAAGACTATTCCTAGATAATTAAAGATATACATCCTATTTATCATGAAAATAGCTTAAACATATGTATTTTAATCAAAATTCTTAGAGTCATTTTTGAAAGAATAAGAAAATTCGAAAAATGCCCAATGTAAACGATAGTTTAGGGTGGAGGGTTTTCTTTAAAATCTCAGTGTCGCATTCTTGGAAGAAGTTGAGCTTAAACACAAGTTCGGGTTTTAACCAACCTTTTACTTTTGAGTTATACTATTCGTGGACACACACACACACACACACACACACACACACACACAAAATTGGACCATGGTCTAAAAATAAATTCTTTGGATTCAGGGTCACAAACGTGATTTCTGGTGAAATTACAACATTGAATTTTCAGATGGAACACAATACTTTCTTTACTTACTGTAGCTACGTAGTAGAGCAAGTAAAAATGCTTCCTTTGGATTCAGGGGTTTCAAAACGTGAATTCCGTTGAATCTCGTTATACAATTTTTGGGTGGAATGCAATACTTTCTCTACTTACTGTAACTATGTAGTAGAGAAAGCAAAAATGTTTTCTTTGCATCCAGGGAGTCTCAAAACGTGTATATATCCGGTGAATCTCATTATTCAGTTTTTGGGTGGAATACAATACTTTCTCTACCTCCTGTAGTTACGTAGTAGAGAAAGTAAAAATGATTTGTTTGGATTCAGGGGTCTCAAAATGTGTATATCAGGTGAATCTCATTCAATTTTTGGGTGGAACACAATACTTGCTCTACTTGCTGTAACTACGCAGTAGAGAAAGTAAAAACGCTTTGTTTGGTTTCAGGGAGTTTGAAAACGAGTATTTCCGTTCCGAGTATTAATATCGTTATTAAATTTTTGGGTTGAATACAATACTTGCTCTACTTACTGTAACTACGTAGTAGAGAAGGTGGAAACGTTTTGTTTGGTTTCAGGGAGTCTGAAAACGATATTTCCGTTCCGAGTATTATTCTCGTTATTAAATTTTTGGGTGGAATACAATAATTCCTCTACTTACTCTAAGTGCGTAGTAGGGAAAGTAAATTCAATAGGGCTCAAAACGTGTGTTTCCGGTGAATATTGTTATTGAATTTTTGGGTGAAATACAATACTTCCTGTGCTTACTGTAAGTACGTAGTAGGAAAAGTAAAAATGCTTTCTTTGGATTCAGTGGGTCTCAAAAAGTGTATTTCCGGTGAATCTCGGTTTTTAATCTTTGGGTGGAATACAACACTTTCCCTACTTATTATAGGTAAATAGTAGAGACAGTAAAATATGAGTTGTGGAATAGATAAGTGGCTGGTTGTCTTGCATGCAACCAAGTAGGGAAAAGTGTAACTTAGACTGTAACTTTAAATAATTTCTGGCTAAATTGTTGTCACGATGCACGGAAAAATCATACTTCATAAGGACATTATGAAAATAAAGAACATATGTTAGTTAATAATGGGTAGAGAAAGCAGTAAATATATAAAAAACCAAACCATTTTGTTTTAACCCTTGCTTGTTATACAATATGATGCCTCTAATTCCTAAAAATTAATTTGTATACTGCTTATGTCGCTGTGTTGTAATGTTATTGCTGTTTTCTTTTCACAGTTATTACATTCTTACAGCCAAGTCTAACGGAAATGTGTTCGAATGATATTTTGTTTAGCCTGTTACATTTCTTAACCTTCCTTGTAGAACGGGTATGAGCTAAGATACCTGGAATAACCTCTCGATAAGCACCTCGCTTTCCCCGCTGCCGGTGCAACGGAAAACATTTGGAGCCGTCTGTACATTCCAGGATCTCTGTTAAGCTGCAAAATATGGAAGAGCGTGCTTCTTAAATTTTCGACTATCTCTTGTGACGTACACCTTGTAACTCCTTATGTTCACGTTTCGGCAGATGTTAGCAGTGTTTTTGCAAGTTGTTAAAACAGCAGGGTAAAAAGTGAACAAAGGTCGTCTGAAACGCGGTTACACCATGGGCGTGTCCGGCTAAAAATATTGGAGGGTCTTCTGGTTTTCAAAACTCAAGTATAGGGAAAATGTATGTTCTTATTTTACATTCAGTTTTTTACCACTGCTAAAATTATAATATTTGCAAAAAGAAATGCAGCCGCATTTATTTTACAGTTAGGAGGATAGAACTCGTACTTTATTTTCAGTGAATAATAATGAAAAAGCTTATACTAAGATTTCTCGTTGATTAATAACAGTTCATATTATATTTTATATCATACTGATGTTGATCCCTCAAGGGGAGATAGCTTGCAAATTAATTGAATTTACAACTTTCCAAATATTTGCTTACAACTTTCTTTACTACTTATAAGTGTTCATTATTGGCAAGTTTCTAACTTGTCGACTTCTGTTTTGTGGGCGTGTCAAACAGCAATAAGGTTCAGTCACTTTTGTGTCGTTGTGCTGTCGAGATACATTTTCAGTCTCCTGAGAATACTAAATGGGCGTTCTGCCTCACAAGAAGAACTTGGCAATACAAGCATAAGTCTCAGCATAATCTCCATGTTATTGTACAATTTCCCCCAATAAACTATAAAAATTGCTGGAGGTACGTATTGCATTGCATTACGGTGTTTTAATGTGAATTTTAATCTGTATGCAATTTAAAGACAAGCAAGACTTAATTTGATAATTTGAAAGGCATGTGTAATATTATAGCTACAATTGTATTAATTACACCTCATAGCAGTAGACAATCCTCTGAAAACGTCCACTATAGTACTGAAGGAGTCATAGCAGAATTTATTTCCACACCCAGTGACTATAAATCAAGTTCAGGATAGATATGTAAGTCACTGAAAATTTCAATCTTTTCCTCTCCCCCCCCCCATACATTCCACTTTTTTGCCCCTGTTGATCAAACGCGTTTCGAATCTGGTGAAAACAGCATCGAGGATTTCAGTTAACAAACCGAGCGGAATGGCTCAGGCGGCAAGGTCTGTGGGCGGCATTCGGGAGGTCCCGGGTTTGATCCCAGCGACCGCCCACTCTGGCCCATGGATTTTTTCGGGCGGCTTTCCGGTCGTCAAGAGTGGATTCTTTCAGTTTCCTAGTCCTCCATTATTTCATCCCGTTGGTTTCTTTTAGGGTCGGAAGTGTCGTTTCGGAGCAGGGGAAAAAGATGCTCTCTGTGAACTCTCTCCACCCCTCGGCTTTCAGTTGGCTGCTAGGGTATCCGAACCCCCTTGAGATTGCACCCCCTCTGTGTGGACGGGGTCCCAGTCTGCCGAGGTGTCTACATCTGGAAACTTAGGGACCTGTCATTGCTGAACCGTCGGTGCCTCCTCTCGTTTCATCCTTCCTCCCGGGTCGCCCTCTCGTGGGGCAAGGTACAATATTCCCTCTGGATCGGAAGATAAGAGGACAATATCAGGCGATCATATTCCTAAGCACTTTCTGATAAATACTGCTAGCTGGACCACAGAATCTCTTTGGTGTGTTTGTTTTCCTGAAATCGAATACTTCAATCTTATCCATGCCTTGTTTGAGAAGTTCGTGAAGCTTATCTTCACTGCTACATCAATAGCCATTGGAAATCCTAGAAGTGTTGAGCCATCTTCAGACAATTTAAAAGTGCAGGTGTCTGACCTTGAGCTGTGGACGTTCCTTGTAATAAGAACAATAAACTATGTTCATTTAAACGTTTTATGAAATCAAATCACTGTGCACATTTACCGGTTGAAAAGATTTAAAATAACCCCGTTTACTGTGAAAGCTAACAGCACCATTCTTGTTGAATACATACAGATAAATCTCTTTCTTTACCCTCACGATACATCAGGGTAGGAGATACAGCGCCGGTACATCCTAAACAATGCTTCACAAGCGGAAATCAAACGTACTTGTTTTATACAAGGAGCAACAATATTTTACTTACTTACAACAAAAAATCCAAAAGACATGATTAGAGTAGTCGATTTTCTGTGTCCAAAAAAGCGCGCATTTTCTGTAAAAGCTCAGAATTCAAAATATGAATCCAAAGTAATAATTTAAAATGGTAGATGACAAAAGCTTCGAGCTAAGAAATTGGGGGTCCCAACCCCCAACGGGCATGCCCGTGGGTTACACGAGAGTCAAGAGTGCACTTACCTAATGAAATTCTGACTTAAATATCTTGTTAATTTCCTTATTCCCCAATAGCTTTTTACAAGGTTTTGGTTTTATTCCACGTATTTGTTTATAATGATTAGCTTAAACTTAATTCACATAGTATTTTTCTTCCTTATATTTGTTATATTTAATGGTGCCTCTACAGTTCTTGTTGAACAAGTTCTAGCATTGAAATGCTCAAATTTACATCGAGATATTTTACAGGTTACAAGCTTTGGAACGCAAAAAGCAGACCTAGGGTACATAATAACGTGTGTTTTTTTTTACTGCCGATATTATTATGAATGAGTTACACTTATACTCATGTCCATTAGCGGCGCTTGCGATAATGCATAGTGTAGGATGTATGATGCGTTTATCGGTGGGGGACACTCGTCACTACGACAGCTTGATCTATTGTGGCTACACCCCCCGGAAGGCAAGAATGAGGTGAAGGAGCCGTAGGAGGTCTCAGGTCCGCAGGCAGACAGGCCCACAGAGACGCGCAGAAGTCCCTAATATTTCCAATTTGAACACCCGTACACCAGTACAGGCGAAGAATCCCAAGAGAGGGCAACGAAGAGACCCTAAGGGGCGGAAGAACGCATCCCGGCGCTTACAGGGAGAATTTTTTTAAAATGCACAAGCATCCACGCCATCTTCTCGACACCGTCAGCACCGCAGAACCTGAAAACACACCGGAAACGTGAAAGGGAGAGATGAAATGAGAAGAAACGTGGGGAAGATGAAATTGTGGCAGAATACACCACCCCGGCATTCGCCTCTGCGACCAGGGAAAATCACGAAAAACTCCATGGTCAAAGTGGGCGGTCACCGGGAATCGAATGCGTTGCCGTCTGAGCCATCCCGCTCGGTATGCATAGTGTAATTACGTATGGTGTAGAAATCACATAGGAATTATTAATAGGAGTCTGCTCGGCATAGGGCTTCCAAAGATATTTGGTTACTGTGAAGTTTAATCCTCGTTCCTATGACAACACACTTATACTCCGCTTTTCTAGAGAGTTGTCAGTTAATTGCACTGTACTGGACCTTTCAACACAGTGTCCTATTCTAAGACACATAAAAAAACCTGTCCTGTGTGTAAGGTAGCCCAACATGGTAGATGGGACTGTGTTTTTGGTAAATAATGTTGACAAGGAAAGCTATTTTCCGGGAAGTATTTTTAAAACCATTGGGCTTTCGGTGAAAATATTTAAATGCCATGGTGTTATCTTTCCTTCCTTTAGTAAAATAGATTTTGCTTTGGTTAGGATGGACCACGTGTTTCTGAACAGTGCATATATGCAAAATGCAGTCAGTCATTCCTAAGAATGTGTATGTGACACAGTCAATACGTTTCTCCGTATCAGCACGAGAAACTCAAGCAAATATGTTTGTCTGAGCATGACTAGCTCTTAGTGTTCTTTGGAAAACCAAATCGTATGCTTGGAAGAAACAGGTTCGAAGGATTTTTGGTTAAAAATATATTCTATTATTTTGGTTCTACATGTTATTCTGTTTAAAAAAATCAGATCATATTTTGTTTTGCTTCAGAAAAGCACTAGTATTTTGACCCAGCTCAAATTCTGTGACCGAACAAAATAAAAGTGGCATTGACATTATTGATATCTTAGGTTGTCAGTAGGCTTTTAAAAGAACCTTTAGAATAATAGTCACGATTTTCCCAACTCTGGACAAAATCTAAACTCTTGTCAGCTACATCTTCATTAGAAGTGTGAGTTCTTATGTTTTTTTTAGCAGATTTGTGTCATATATGTTTTACATTAATTTAGCTGTTTCAAAAAGTCTACATTGCATTAGCCCTTTTAAAATAAGGTAGAACGTCCATCCCATCGGTTATCGAACAAGACCGTGCAAAGCATCTGCAACAAATATGTATTTTGTACCACGCATGAGTATCGTCTATAAGTGCCCAGCATACTAACTGCATGTTACACCCGAAATAAGTAATGGAACACACAAATTTTAACCACATAGAACACCAACACAAATATGTAGTATGCGGCAGTTATAATTAACAAGAAGAAAAACGCTTTGAAAGGGCATATCGGGATAAAGGAACTGGAAAAGGCTTCACTCTACGTACAGAGTTAGTTGTCAGATTGTCACGCCTACTTCCGCCCTTCTGCAACCGTCTTCAGCAGCACTAGTGTTGAACGTCTTGCCGTGGGTTCTCACAGAGTGTGAGGGCACACAGTACTGAAATTTTGACATTGTTAGTGATTAAATCTATATATTCTTTTCAAGCTTTTGGCACGTAGTAAGTTTCACTTATATGGTCATATTCACTATTTCTAAATATTTGTTCAAAGTTGTTGCTAAAAACCTATCAGTTAACAAGTTCTTTCTTGCAAAATATCGTGTAATAAATATAGATACCTTGTAATTAATATAGTTGTATACAAAATGTATCATGTTTCTTTTAATCTGACTCTTGGTCGTTGGTTAGAAAGCAAATATCAACACAAATAAAGGATTTTAAAAAAATCACTGTTAAAAACGTTTTTAAAACTCTTTCGGTTCCCAGAAAGACAGTATTAAAATGCAAATCTTGTCCTGTCCTTTTTCGGTAACTTTTAGAACATACTATATCGACACATGCCGACAGCCAAATTCCTTTTGAAATGTCAATGAAACCACCATCTTTATGTAAAAGAGCTTCATGCAGGAGCGTCATTTCGGTTTCTACTTTGGGGGGGGGCAAGATTGCTCGAAACAGTTGTCGAATTTTCATGTGAATTTTAGCGACACATTTAGCCTAAAAGAAAGTAATCTTTTATTTCTTAAATGTTAAACATTTATATTATAAGTACAAGTCTCGTTAATTTTACTTTTGGAAGAGCAATAATATAACCAGTAGCCTAATTAATTCTCATAATTTAGGGGGGCGCAATTGACCCCTCCTGTAGTCCAAAATGACGCCCCTGGCTTCATGCATTTGGATGTTGTGTCCAAAGGGTTGGTGGAAACGGACATTTTGTCAATTACGTAATCATCACACACATCATCTAGAAAGAAGGCAAAGATTCCGCCAAATGAAAAGTATATCTTATAATCGAAAAGGAAAGTAGCTGTTTACAGCTTTGTGGTAAAACCTAGAATTTAAAATAATTGTTTCTAGTTTAAAGCGTCCTTCTCATAATGTATGATTTTGTAATGTGGTAGAATTCTTCTGTTGTATAAAAATCAAGTTTAATGTAACTCACCTCTGAAAATGCATGAACTGCGTAGAATTGGTTCAAATGATCTGCAGATTTATAACAGATACTATCGGCTACAGCTAACGAAGTGTTTGGACATAAATATGCAAGTAATAATAACACATGCCTGAATACATTCTATATAGCAAAATTATTGGCATTCACTACTTTGTATTGATTCTGTATGTAACTGTAATGCTTCCTGCACTAGTTGTGTAGAAAGTGACAAACATTTCTTTCTAGGTGCTAAAAGAAAGTTCCTGGCGTTATTAGCTCATAGTTAGGAGAAGTGCTTACTGTTTATGAAATTTTATGACATAACATTTGTTTGGCGGCATAATAATGCAATCTAAGCTTTTCTTTTATATGTTTATATGAACTTCAAGTTTTCCCTCGTGTATTGAAAATTGACATGTTCACCCGCCTCACTTAACATTTCAAATCATATGCTGTTTTTATCTTTGCTAAATATTTACTTACGCTAAACTGTCTACTTTTTTCCGTCTACGTTTCTCTTTGAAACTTATTTAAATGCATTAAAATGCATTAGGTTAATAGTTTGTTACGAATATCAAGTTTGGCACAAGCCAAGCAAACCAATAATTGATGTTGCTAATAACTTAATGGGAATGGGATACGCCATAATTTAGAACTACTACCACTCAATGCACTTCTTCCTACGATAATATTTATGAGAATAGATATTCCGTTTAAAACCAACGATGTAATCTCTCAGCATAAATTTATACCTATCCATATATGCTCGCCTCGCACATATCTATTTCATTTGGTCAAAAGAATCTACTTTTTTCTGAAATGCTAGATTTTGCTCAAATTCCGTCACTTCTTGCCGAATATGGAAAAAAATATTTCCGTTGTGTTATGCATCTAGTCTTTGGATTTATATATATATATATATATATTGAAATTAAGGGACCCTTAAGGACTCCAGGTACTGAGTTTTGTCAAAAAAAGTAAAAAATGTAACCCATACACCCAAAATACCTTGGCGATATAGCCGCACGAAATTAAACTTTTTCAGCTAAACGTGTGATTAACAAAACAACAGTCCCATATCTTTCACCTGTTGTCTCAAACCTCTTGATTCTCCATTTCACCGTAAAATGCATTGTTATGATTGGTACCTTAATTACCATAAATCTTCTGTTATAAACGAAACATTTGGAACAAAATATTTGGGAATTACACTAGACTAGCAATAACGATAGAATAAACAAACAAACTCAAATGAAGCATTAACAGGAAAGAATTTGCTTAAGGAATTTAAGTGTGTCTTTTAATTTATACCACTGTTGTTTCTTTAGTGATTATTACTGTTAGTATTCCTTTAGCAGATTATTCTTTCTTCTCCTTTAATCTTGAGTGTTAGTTACAAAATACCATTTTTTCCCCTCGTAAGCGGTAGTGGAAGATTTAAGCAGAGACCTATTGAGTCGTATATGTAACCTCCGAGACGAAGAAACAAAATGAAAGATCCGAACTGTTGTTGCCCAGACCAAGTAGCAGCAGATGTGGATATTGTGGGATCCCTAAAGTTAACAGATGGAAACACTGCTGCAGGCACCCCCCAGCGCTCCTCCTGACGAGCTGGTTCCGTACCAGAGGAAGGAACAGTCACAGAGCATATACAGGACGAATCACCTAAAATTTGCACCGCAAATATTTCGGAAATGGAAAGTGCTATTGATGTGCAGTTTTCATAGCATTGATTGGTAGTCAGGGGCTCGTACATTTAGCCTATAAACAGATTTTAATAATACTGAGAAAATGTATTTTTTGAGCAAACATACAACTTTTTAAATGGAACAATGCCTAGTTACATCAAAAGAATAAAGGTAGGGTAAATTAAAATGTCAGCGGCGTTTGTTGCAAGATACTAGTTCAAGTGGTTTACGAGAAATCTTATTTTGAAGCTTTTACGCACCGACACTTATACAACCTGTGGTACAACAAACTAAAGAAAAACAAACGGGAATTACAATATGTCTGTGGATTCTTAAAAGTAAAGAGAACATATCGCTTCAAAGGTTGTGTTCAAAATGACCAACGGCAGCTTCAATACACGCTTCCAGTCTGTTATGGAAACACGTTCTATCATTTGAGCGGAAATTTCAGAGCAGGCAGCAGTAATACTTCGTTTCATATCATCTAGTGTAGTTGGTACATCCATGTAGACAGGTCTTTCAGTCTAAAGGGGTCAGATCCGGTGAACGGACCGTCCAAGGTACAGGTCCTCTTCGTCCAATCCAACGATTTGGAAACAATCCGTTAAGACAAGCTGTAGTACTTCGTGCACTATGGGCTGGACAGTCATCATGTTGGTACCACAGGTTCCTCCTAGTCTGCAAAGGAACGTCTTCTAGTATCTGTGGCAGATGGTCTGTCAGGAGGCTGCGGTACTTGTGCGAGTTCATTGTTCCTTCTATGAACAAAGGGCCTATGAGCTGACGGTTCACTACCCCACACCACACGTTTAAACTCCATGGACGCTGACGTTCCACCTGACGAAGCCAACGGGGATTGTCAACAGATCAATAGTGCATGTTTCTGCGGTTTACCTGGCCATGATTAGTAAATGTTGCCTCATCACTAAACAAGATACATGATGAATCTGGAGTATCATGTCTTAATGCCCATGTACAAAAGTTAACACGATTCTCAAAATCGTTTCCATGCAGCTCTTGATGGAGAGATATGTGATAGGGATGGAATCTATGTCAATGGAGAATGCGTAGTACACTTGCCTAACTTATTCCACTTCCACGTGTGATTGTGCGGGAACTAATTTGCGGATCTACTGTAACGGCAGCCAAAACATTAATTTCTGCCTCTTCTCCAGTCACTTGTTTGTTTCTGTTACGTTTTCTAGGTGTTACTGTACCACTTTCACGTAATTGGTTGAACAGGTTGATAAATAATTGCCAAGATGGTTGACGTCTATTGGGATACGTTTCCGCATACACCTACAGGAACGAACTGCATTCTTTCTAAACTCTCCATACACCAAGAGCATGTCGGCTTTTTCTGCATTAGTAAACCCCATCTTCCACTCACGACTTACTGCTTGAACTGTCACAAACTAACTGACCAGAAAGTCGCAATGCAATCAATGAACAGAAAACACAATGCAAATAAAACATAACAACATCCTACCTAGCAACTAAGCAGGTTGAATGGGACAAACAATTGTCGGGGTGAAAACTTTTCAAAATACGATTTCTCGTAAACCACTTGCACTAGAATCCTGCAAAAAAGATCATTGACATTCTAATTTCCTTACCTTTATTCTGTTGATGTAAATAGGCATTGTTCCATTTAAAAAATTGTATGTTTGCTCAAAAAAATACACTTTCTCAGTATTATTAAAATCTGTTTATAGGCTAAATGTACGAGCCCCTGACTACCAATCAATGCTGTGAAAATTGCACATCAATAGTACCTTCCATTTCCGAAATATTTGCTGTGCAAGGTTTAGATGATTCACCCTGTATTCCCGCGCACCGCACATCACTAAACTACCTAGTCAAGGCCCGTACCCCAAAAGTGATATGAAATGAAATGATGGGGAATGAGGGACCGGAAGTATTCGTGGTATTAGAAACACCACCCCATAATTCACCTGGCGACAAGGTAAAACTAAGAAAAAACCAAAGTGAAAGTGGGTGGTCACCGTGAATCGAACCCGGGACCTCCCGAATGCAAGTCGCACGCGTTAAAGCGATGCACCTCGCTCGGTTACCAAAAAGCCTTACTTATAAGATTAGGTTTTCTAATTTTAGTTAACGTTATGTCATATTGATTCTATCACGACAAATACTAATTAATTATTTCGTAAGAATTTTACTGTTTTCTATACACTTGTATCCTATGTACCTCTGTTTGAGAGGAACTCCACCTTGTATACGACATTTTCCGTTTTAGGTGTATTGCTAGAAATAAGCCATTATTGTTTGTATTTTATGTAGTAATTTTTATCAATATATCAAATTTTAATTAAAAATAACTAGCAAGCCCGAAATAAAACAAAAACCCTGTAAAATTGCAAATCATTTATAGGCAGGGGCGTGTTTTATTAATCCTATTTTTTAAAGAGTTCGCGTTTTATTTTTTAAATGTTCTCAGTTTCGAGTTCATAATACAACTAAATTTCGCAATAATTTCACGAAAAAGAAACAAAAACAAAATGTATGCTTGGTTCGCCTAATAACCGAGTTTGAAATTCATCTGGTCAAAAAATATTTACTTATTTTACACAATACAACAATTGCATTATCTGTAAAATTGACTACCAACAGTAGTTTATGCGAGGCTTAACAGAGTTGCAAGCTATTTTTGAAAATATATTGTTTGGTAGGAAATGTTAAGTTAAATACTATTTAACCCGACTGTTTATTCTATGACACCAAATTGCAACATACAGGTTACAATGTTTTCAGAACATTGAAGATCTCTTCAGCAATTACTAAATAATAGCGCGAAAAGAATCTTTCACCGCCGCATTTGATGGTAGCCATAAGGCTTGAACAGATATCTGACCCAATATATGAAACTGGTAACCTTTAGCTTTAAATGTCAACATAGCATGCAGTACACTATCGATCTTCATTAATAACCTGTTACAAATTTCGGACATACTAGCTGTAGAATTCAATATAACATTAAAGTGCATATTATTTTCACTCTAAAATTTAAGTAGTTGCTCAAAAATAATCCTTATCAAATTGAGATTGATATCAGATTTTGCAATCCATTTTAATTACTCAAAAAGAAAATAGGTTGCTTTGATTACCTTTATACCCACAACATATAAGCTTTATAATTAATTTTTTAAAATACGCAAATATTCGTGTTCATCGCACAAATAAAGGCTTTCGCCAGAAAACGAGAAAGCAGTGGAAATTCGGAAAAAATTACAAGTTTGAATAATTTACGTTTATTATGAAAGATATAGTTACTCCTTATCTTATCTTCCTTAACGCAGAGGACTCGACACCGATCCAGAGGTGATATTGTACCAGCTCCACGAGGTGGTGTTCCCGGGAGAAAGGATGAGGTGATAGGAGACACCGGGCGGCCGGATTCAGGAGCGACTATACAGCAATGACAGGGTCCTCAAGTTTCCAGAAGTAGACTTCCCGGCAGACGTACAGGCAAAAGGGAACCCACAGAAAGGTGGTGCAACGGCCCTCAAGGGGATTCGGTTACCCCGGTAACCAGCCGAAAGCCGAGAGACGTATAGAGTTCACAGAGAGCATCCTTTTCCCCTGCCCCGTTGCACCGAAACACCATCGCCGACACTTCGGACCCTTTAAGAGACAAACGGATGAAGGATGAATGAAATGATGAATGAAGAAATGAAGGGCTGGAAATTCGGGGGCTGAAAGAAACCACTCCAGCATTCCCCTGAAGACCCGAGAAATCCCCGAAAAAAACCATGGATCACAGTGGGGGATCGAACTCGGGACCTCCCTTCTAGTCGAAGTTGTAAAACACTTTTCACGTTTATCGTTAATAGGATTAGGATTCAATGCGAGGGGGGACTTAGCACGTCGACCTACATAGATCTTTTGTACCTATGCCCGGACGAGGTGCCACCGTGAGGAAGGATTGAGGTGAGGGGA
The DNA here is from genome assembly GCA_030765065.1 of Deroplatys truncata. Taxonomy (NCBI): domain Eukaryota; kingdom Metazoa; phylum Arthropoda; class Insecta; order Mantodea; family Mantidae; genus Deroplatys; species Deroplatys truncata. The sequence goes on along the minus strand of CM060990.1, from coordinate 421,003,403 downwards.
GAGAGAGGGCACGACAGGCAGAGGACAGAGTACCTACCATTTACAGATTCAAACTCCCAGGTGGGCTCTGGGCAGCCGGCTTTCCTCTCCCCGTGGACTTGCACATCCTCTGGGGAGGGGGGGGTGGAACCGGGGACCCGCCCCAATCCGGGGGATGAAGGTTTCCACAGAGCATCTTTTTCCCCGTCATGCACACGCCGAGGCCTCCCGCCGACGTGTACAAACCTGAAGGAGACCAAGCGAATGAAAGGTGAAGCGAAATGAGAATGGAGGTGAAATTGAGGGACAGGAAATTCGGGGGACTTAATGATCCTTCCCAGCATTCGCCTAGAGACCCGGAGAAACCCCCGAAGAAATCCGTGGGTGAGGAAGGTTGGCCACGGGAATTGGACCCATGACTTCCCGAATGCAGGCCACAGACGTTACCGTCAGAGCCCTCCCGCTCGGTGATCGTTAATAACGAAAAACACGGCTCTGTCTATAGGATATTTCGGAATAACTCAGATCGCCTTAGAATTTCAGTAGGATACGTCACGTGAGAAAACTTAATGCACTGTCGGGTTTTGCGGCACGGTAGTTCAGATATGGAATATCGGCACGGAAAGCCGAACATTTGTGCTTCGAGTGCCACCCAGGATACTGAATTTGTCAAATCTTATTTATTTTATCCAATTTATAACACAGAAATAACTCTAAACATGGAATTCCCCAATGTCTAACATTTAAATAACATTTTAAATGTCTTAATGGTAGATTTTATCTTGATAATTAATTTTTACTTCCTCTACTACGTATAGTATGTAGGGGAAGTATTGCATTCCACCCAAAAATTCGATACCGAGATTTCACCGGAAATACATGTTTTGAGGCCCTTTGAATCCAAAAAAAGCATTTTCAGAAAAAGGTCCGTGTGTGTGTCTGTGTGTGGAATGTGTGTCTGTAAACAGAATAACTCAAAAACGAAAAGTTGGATAAATACCAAACTTGGTATTTACGTTCAGCATCTTTCGATGATATGACACGAAGATCTTCAAGAAAATCCCCCCAGACCAGACTACCGTTCACATCGAGCATTTTTCGAAAATTTGGACTTTCTCAAAAATGGCTCTAACGATTTTGATTAATATATCATATATTTAAGTTATTTGCATGACAACTGAAATGTATATGTTGAATTTTCTAGGAATGCCCCCAAAATCCTCTTCACTCTAAATGGTTTTTGCATAACTGGTAAACTGTAAGAGATAGACAAAATGTTTCTACACAAAACATGTAGATCTCATTAAAACACAATTTATGAATATACTTTTTTTGTGGAGTGAACCATTTTCGGGAATAGTCCTTGTTATTTGTTTGAATTTTCCAACACTTATACCTTTTCTCAATGGCAATTCGTTATTCGCTTTTTTATGTCCTGGACATGCAAAGAGAATGAAATGTTCCACATAGCAACCAGCTCTTAAAAGATTTGACTGTCGCTTAAAGCCTACCATATTCCCCTTGCACCTACAAGAATATTAGCAGTAAGATTCTGCAAATGTTATCTCGATTAATATGATGTATATGGAGAATAAGCGTTTGTAAAAATAGTTTGTACAAGAGTAGACAAAGTCATTTGAATATAACACATCCGATTTTTCTTTCATGCATACCATGTGTAGGCTAAGTTGAAAAGACAGAATCATACTGAAACATTCAAATCTAACCTACGGCATTGTATTTTTCAGTCTGATTCCACCTTTCCAGATTTTACCCCGTTTGAACTTCAGAAGATATACTATTTGGAATGCTAAGCATTCCCTGGTATAGTAACCGTCGTGCGCACGCCTAATTCTCACGGGATTCTCTAGGTTTCAAATTTATTTTTAGACCAAAAGAATGTATTCAACAGACAGAAAACACATATTTTTCACTTCAGTATCCCTTCAAGGTTTCAAATAAACAATTTAATTACGTTTATTTTAAACAGTGTTTAAAAAGCAATGCATTTGCACTAATTAAATTATCCGAAAAATTAAAGATGAAATTGGCAACAGCAGGGAACAAAGAATGCCACTCTTAGGTTTTTGCACCCAGTTTGTGTTTTTAGTGATCTCCTAGGTTTCTGGGCTTTTAGCGTAAAACCGGAATGGATTTTGTATTTTTATGAAAAAGAATATGCATTTAAAATTTAGAATGTCCGTTCGATCAAAAATACTTTATTATACCCAAGGGGATGGGTATACCTCTTAAGCATTAAATTTCAGTCTTATCATTTGTCATACGCTTTACAGAGTGATTCCCAAACTTCCCAAATAGCGGCCTCCTTTGTTAAGTTTTACATTCCCACAGCCCCGCACGGTAATTACTTGGTCTCAAAAACGCTTAAATTTCAGAATAGTGTAGTAGAATAAATGGAATATATGAGGTTTAAACTTTCACGATAGTACGGTAACGAATTTTAACAAAAACTATAGGATAATGGCTTAATCAAGAATGTAAGTTAAATTACATATTAAAATAGTCATTAATGTCCTGAGAGACGCTTAAATAAATGCGTAAATGAATTATTTTCGATCACATTAATTTAAAGGAAACATTTTAAAAGCAAACTGAAATCGAATGTACAGGAACAACTCTTCTGGTTCTTCTCGCTCTCTTATTAAAAATAATAAAGTAAACAAAAGTAATTCATACTTATAATTACAGGAGAAAACTTATTGCCATAATGAAACCTTCATCAGAAATGCAATTAATTGGAACACTTTGTTACAAGGGTACATTATGTTCAGTAAATTACAAAAATAAATAAATAAAAGGCAAACAAGGAAACATTTTAATAAGCAATTATATAATATATGCTGAATAGCTCTGCATATAACATTGATGGATTTATATGTTATTTGAATTCATAGATATTTCTAAAGCCATTTAAAGCGATTTACACTCTAGCAGTGACGCAAAACATGCTTCAAGATTATTACTAGTTTATTTATTATATCATATGTTTCGTTTTGCTTCTGGGTTAAGTTGTACCCCCTGTAAATCACCATGTCTCATATTTTGAGAATCTCTGCTTTATATTCAAGGATTTCATCAGAGTATAGAAAGATTCTAAATAGTTGCCGTAAATAATACTTTCACTGTTTCGTAGCTTGACACCCAGTCTATAAATGCAAGGTTTCGCAGTACTATAGAAGAGAAGAGACCACTCTTAAGACGAAAGGTTAGTGTGCAAACATGAATTTCTACTGTTGTAAGTGTGCAGTGCATTTTTAAAGCTAGGAATATTTTATATTGAAGCATTTCTGGAAAGTAAGTACAAACTTGTTTCTGCAAATGTATAAATGTTAAATGTTGTTTGCATGTCGGCAGTTGTTTCAGCTGCGAACTTTATCTAGTGAATCTGGGTTAATTCTGCAGGCAATCTGGAGTTTTTCTTAATATGTGAGTGACAGCCCAGGAGTAATTACAACAAATGGGACAAAGATGTGCCGGTTGTGAACGTCCCTGCCGTTTATAAATCTCGTTACAAGAAAAGGTAATGTACCTACAGCTAGCAATTCCATTCCCCTAGTAAAACGTGAATGGAGAGAAATGCGAACCGGTTCTTGCTGCTATCAGATGCCGATAGAGGCGCTGACGTGGCCGGTACTGCGCGCGGAGGCGTGGAAGGTCTAGTTGTCAGTGCGTGTAACCAAGTGTTAAACGAAGGTCGTGTGGATGAAGTTCTCAACAGGAAGTCGTCGGGAATCCTATACGGTCACAAGGAGTCGGTAGGTGTCCGCTTGTTGTTTCAGTTATCACATTGATATTTGAGATGCACACAAAGTGACCCATGTAAAACGAGAAAATGCATTTCAGATACGCTGACATGGTAAGGGTTATCAGATAAACATAAGTGAAAAGCAGGGCAGAAGTAGGACACCGCAAAAATTAAACGATTAAATATATCAACAAAAATCTCACCTAAATTAATGCAATTACAGTACCTCAGAAGACATAGATTTTATTCAGATGCGAATCTGTTTCCTTTACTTATAATCACGACGGAGAACCTCTTTATGAATTACTTTTGGCTGGTCGCTGTACAAGGTTAGGGCAAGAATGTTTACAGTTCTTGCAAAACCTGCGTGTTATATTTTCTTGTTGTAAGATTTTAATTCCTTTTACATGTAAAAGTCTGTTGTTTTTAAACAACACAATTTCCGTAAAATTAAAATAGAAAGAAAAAAAGCAGAATTGCTTCCAAACATATGTATCTTATTCCTGTATTTGAAAATACCACTATTACTCATACAATTTGTGGCATTGAGATAATTTATAGTGTATACATTAAATATATATATATATATATATATATATATATATATATATATATATGTGTGTATTATATAATTTATAGCATTCAATACTCTTAATAACAGCAACTCGTAATTTTGAACTTAACCTAGATAAAGACTTCTTGCATTTTCAATTGCATTGATATAATATATATACGTCTTTATGTATGTATATAATATAATTAATAAATTATATAGATTATACAATTTATAGCATTCAATACTCTTAACAGCAACTCGTAATTTTGAACTTAACCTAGATAAAGACTTTTGCATTTCCAATGGAAATACAAAACATATACATTCACAATACGATGATTGCCAAAATACTGTCCCGAATCAGTCTAGAATTCAACAGCATTTCCGGCTCTTATTTTTGTACTGTTGAGAAAAGTGGATTTTCTGCACTCATCGAGCGCTCTCGGAGGTAACTGGAACTATTCCGCAACCTTTAATCTGTGAATAAAATATAAAACAGAAAACCTAAAGCTTCAACTGAAAATTATTACTGTTCAAAGGTACAGTTTTACGAAAATACGGATTTTCATTAAGTTTACAAAAATAAATACGGACGGCAGGACAGATCGAAATACAGATATATCCTTTAATTACGGACGTCTAGAAATCCTAGCCTTGGTGAATAGAATATGTACCAGTCAGCAAGAGTAACACTGCTAGGAAATGAGTGAAACAATATGTATTGAATATGGTCGTTTATCTGACATCATTAGCGAAGCTTAATTATAAATGCTGTCTATCTATGCTGTCTTATGAATGCTGTAGTGTGTATATGAACGAAAAATAATTTCGATTCACCATTTCACTTAATCCTTGTTCTCAATTTTCCATTTGCGAGTTGCACACACACACACACACACACACACACACACACACACACACACACACACACACATCTGTGTGCATGCATTGAGCAACCACCTTACAAGATTGGTAAATAAATACACGGACCTGCATATACAACTATACGATCTTCAATGAACGAAATGCGTGAGATTTTCCCGGAGTGCGTGAATTGGATGCCAGGTGCCCGATAGCTGATAGATCTAGGATACCTACATGTTATATTTTGCCATCAACTACTGAACGGGTTTTTATATTACTCTAATGGCAGATTTTAATAATTCACGTCGCAACTTGTAAAAAATCTGCCAAAAAGAAATAAATTGCCACTTCAGTGTAACACAGATTACTGGAGACTTATATGACGTAATGGGTTTACTGAATTACTAAAACATTATTTTAATTTGGGCTAAAATTCCTTATTAGTTTATCTATCCCTAAATATCGTAAATTACATAAGTGAACATGCTTTGTGGTATTTTGCGCTTAAATTAACGTAAAATTGAAGTCCAACAATGTCCATCTGTTGACAAAATTGCCTAACTTATTAAAATTAGCAAAATAAATATGCATACCAATATTTATCTACATTGTTGAAATTAACACACAAATAAGCAATATACCTATTGGCTTAGGACTAGGGCCTGGAGCGGAGGAGAACTTAGTACCTACTCTGTATTCACTCTTAGGTTGATCCGCACCAAAACAAAACCCAGGTGACCAGTGCACCATTATAATGTATCCTTCCGCCATTCGCAAAAAATTAAATTGAGTTTTATTTATGGACGCTCTTTAACTACTATGGTCCTTAGCGTCCCATACTATATTGGGCGTGAAAGACCGATAATTTTGTTCAGTGGCCTCTTTATCAGGCTTGAGGTTCTTTTACGTGTCTTAAATCTACGACACGGGACAACCGGCTTTACTTCCCTTCCGAAGGAAGCCATGCTAAGGATTTTTACGCCCGAAAAAATTCATCGCCCTCCGCCGGGTTTGAACCCGTGATCTTGGGAACTAGAGGCTAGCACGGTACCACTAGTCCACGGACGGCGACTCTGCCGTTCGCCCCAGAAATACTGTCATACTTTCACGACCATGTGACAGAGTACAGGCGGCATGTAATACAAAGAGAACAGGGTCCGACAACTAAACGGTGACTAGCATACTCTGTTAGGGTTGAAGGTGATAAGATTGATATTTGCAACAAAAAATATTTGCACATACAATAATAGTTAATTCTAAAAGAAACGAGCGAAAAAGAAAGTAACAGGTATACGATATTTTACATTTGTTCGCTCTCTGGAAGCGGTACTTTATCAACTGTTGGCGGCTCATTTTTAAAAAAAGAGATTCTATATTATTACGTGATTTACATTCTTGTCACATTTTTGCATCGCGTATTTCACACGCCTTCTGTTTTTCCCGTATGTAGCCGCTTTCCCGTTTCAGACTTTTCTTAACGAGCACTGTTTATACTTGTACTCGAAACATCGGTGAATCAGAAGTTAATTTCGCCACTTCTTTCACGGAAAGTGTAAGATATTTCTCACATAACCAACAATAAGCTTCTAACCGTATTGTTTTTTCACCACTAGCCAATGCTTTGCCCGCTTTGCTTTACGTAAAAGCAAATCACCGTCCGCCATGATACTAAACAGAAACTTCTGATTTCTGGCTACAAACAATATTCTGCGCATACCCGGATGTCAGGTACTTATATGAATTGCATGTTGGGACTTGTAGCTCTGTTAAGGTACAATTAGCATTAATTAAACTTTTAGGAATTTGTATAGAATATTATACCGTTTAAGGATAAATTCATTTTAAAATTTAGATTAGCATGGGAGTAGTTTCCTGCGCGCATTGCTACGGTGTGTACCATGGTGCACTGTTCACATGCGTTTGTTTTGGCGTCGATCAACCTAAGATTGAATGCAGTTCTAGGCCGACAAGATGCTTTGTGCCTGATGCCCTAACGAGGTGCCCCCGTGAGGAAGGGTTGAGGTGAGAGGAGACAGTGGGTGGCCGAACCAAGTGGTACGACAGAGCAGAGGGCAGGATGCCTACCTTTTACAGATTGAAGCTCCCCGGATGGAAGCTGGTGTAACCGGCTTCCCTCCCCTGCAGGCTTGCATATCCCACTGGGGGGGGACCCGGGACTCGGACACCGCCCAAAGGGTTACATAAGGCATCCTTTTCCCCTGCCATGCGACGCCGAGACTCTCGCCGACACTTTCAACACTGAAACAGACCAAGCAGGTGAAACGGAGGCACAGGAAATTCGGGGGATGTAACGAACCTTCCCAGCATTCGCCTAGTGAAGGGGAAAAACAGAAAAAAAAACATGGGACAGGAAGGTTGGCCGCGGTAATCGAACCCACGACCTTCCGAATGCGGGCCACAGACATCGCCTGAGCCATCCCGCTCAGTATCTATTGGCTTAACTGCCAGCAGAATATGAAAGGAAATGAACGCATGCCTATATGTCTGTTTAATGCGTCAATGATGCTAATCTCGAGAACGGCTGGAGGACTTTTCCCCGTTTTCGCGTATCTGTAAAGCGTATTTCTAGAATTTTATAAATAAATAAACAAACCAGAGATGCCCAACCTTACAGAGATAGGGTTGAAGGGAGTTTCCCTTCCCACTCATTTCTACTCGTGTTGCCAAGGACTGAAGCTTGGTTGGTTTAGCTTGTTAATCTCCTCAAATATAGTAGTTGGGGTGAACTATGGACTTTGAACTTTGAACTTTGAACCTTGAACCTTGAACCTTAGCTTTTAAGAGAACAGCTTGGACTTTACTGGCAACCATTGCACAAATAAATCCAAGCGATCATCCGACAAAGGTTTTCACACTATGAGCTTTTCTAAGTAGCATCTGTTGCAGAGGGCAGATCTTAGCTTAATATTTCTTATGCTGCCCACAATCTACCATAATTTTAATTTAAACAGTCCTGATGATTTTGGGTTTTTTCCCTCCATTTACTACACGATGTTTACTTCGAAAATAAAATTAAGAAAGAAAAAAAAACTAAGCGAACGATTTGGAAATAAGGGTGGTGATACTGACAGATGAACACTTTGGTCGAAATTCATTCAGGATGCTCTCGTGCTGAGGTTTACGTCGCTTCCTGAGTGAGAATGCATTTATTTGTAACTGAGAATTTATCATTATTGCTGTTACAAGCGCAAAATAAATTGCAATATTAGAGAAATGTACACGGCACCATCTAGATGTCATGTGATCGACAGTGTCGAGATTAGAATGCGAAAGTATTCATTATACATATAACCATATTAATGTCGGTCCAAACACCAATGCAAGTCATTATCTATTAAAAAGCCATTTTCTGTTTAATACTAAGGTGAGTATATGGGACCAGTTAGTGTCATTTTGTGTTTGATACATTTTAGAAAAAAGCACGTGCATTTTTGATCATGATGAAGACGTCATTTAATTAATGGGAAACTCTATGACTACCATATTCATCACATTAAACAAACATAAATTAATTTTGAGTAACATTGTTTTAATTTTCAAGAAACTAAAGATTAATTTCTGGTTTTCCATAAAATGGTATTGTCAACATTACAATCTTCTGGTTGCCCAAATTAAGTTTGGCCACTCTACGGTTTTATTAGCAAATATATTATATAATTAAATATATACTCGTATGCAGTTTTCTTTACGTCTACGGATGTAACGTTTTTCCAACAGAATTGCAGGGGTTTTCTCATTTCTTAACACCAAGCTTTGCACCAGTTACTAAATGAGAGACGCAAAATGCTCCATTGCCGTTACAGTGTAATAGTTTTGGTCCTTGGCCTATGATTTGCGTTATTGACCAGCGGCTCTGTTGCATTACCATAGTTATTGCTTTGATAGACAATGCAATTTGTCTTTGACATTGCATTGTTACACAAACTCAGAAAAAAATAGTTTTATAATTCCCTAGTTCACCCTGTACATTGTTGTTCTATTCAGTTCGTTATTTTGAAGTTTGCAAGATAAAACTGTTTTGTTGGTTTGCAGATGAAGGCCTGCTATGCTCTGCGGTCATTTACTTGGCAAATATATGTGTGTTATAAGGGAGGAGGTCTGAAAGATCATGACACGGAGGAAAAGGTGTTAGAAATTGGGGGATTAACATGAGGCAAAAAATGAAAGTTCCATAAGAGGGAAATCACCAACGACGGAGTATGCATGAGAAACACTTTCGGAGAAAGTTTGAAGAAATAAACTAATAGGCACTCCAGTCATATTTTGTTTGTATGATAAAACATATTCATAAAATATAACAAAATTGTGGCAAGCTTTGGTGTTTGCATTCGCTTGCTGATAATCACTTCATATGTTCAAGTTATACATATGTTTGTAGTACGTTAATTTTAACGCATGCGCTTTCAGTGAAAGTTCATGTTTAAATTATTGCTGGTGTAAAAGTACTGAAAGGACGAAAGTGTCCTGTTGTTTTGTAATTGACATAGGTTTATTTCGAATCAACTAATCTCTTTTGTTAAGTAAATATAAGTACATTTGCCAAACTTTTGTATGTTGCAAGTTACATGATAGAGGTGAACGAAAAAGAATGGGGCAACAAAACAGGACCGGCACGGAAATGCAACTGATCCGAGAAAGAACAGTAAGGAAAAGAACCGTTCCGAAAGCATAGTGCAGTCCGAACTCTCTTGAAAAGAGGCGAGGTTGATTAACTGTGTTCCCAGTAATAATAATAATAATAATAATAATAATAATAATAATAATATAAATACCTAATAATAAGTAATACTACATAATAATAATTAATAATATCCAATAATAATACCTAGTAATGATTAATAATACCTAATAATGATAATCCTCCTGTCGTGCTTCACAGTAATTGCTTATCACAAGGAAAACAAAGAAACGTCTCTAAGTACTTTGCGTAGTCCTACATGAGCTCATTCCAAATAAATAATAATAATAATAATAATAATAATAATAATAATACTTAGGTTTACTTAACAACGCTCTCAACTGCCACAATATCATTGTCGCCGGTGTGCTGCACTTTATTTCGCAAGAATTTTTTTACATACCAGTAAATCTAGTGACATTATGCTGTCGCATTTAAGTAGGTATACGTAATATGCGATGGATATGGGGCGGTATTGAACCCACAACCTTGGGCACAGAAAACGTGCGCTCAGCGAACTGCTCCACGGGCTGTATTCCAAAAACAACGCTACAGTCCCAACTGTTCTGGAAGTAGACTAAGTTTCAGAATAGCCATGTATTTCAAACAGCCGTCTGATATAGGGACCTGAAATAGGAATTTTTGCTTGTGGTGTTATATTACGACTAATTATTGTTTTATATTGGCATTGTATGAATCACATATTAAGCAATTTGATGCAATATGAAGGCCTTTGTTAATTGTGTCTTACTAGGGTATTCCGAATTTCAAATATAAAACTCCACTAATATTCTTTTCTAACAGAATCTATCCACTTATATGGCTGATCTAGTAAAAATAATCCTTAAACTGCAAAGGAGGAATATTACTAAGAGGATTTTACTTTTCCGGAGTATGTATGCTGGTGTTTTTTTTCCCTCCATTTATATACCGCCGGTAATATCGAAGGTCATATCGGCGGATTTGCCTTTGGAACAAATGCTCATTGCCAATGATGTTCACTCGTTTACTATTCTGCTAATCTTTGAGTTTCTTTACGATGGGTTTTCTTTTATAAACATTGAATTCACACGCATTTACACTCTCACTCATACTTTCAGACTCTAGGGAGGATGGGAAACAATACTGGCTAAAGAAAAATTCCCATTCGAATCCGCGACCGCTGGATTTGGAAGCTAGCATGCTAACACCACAGAGACAGTTATATCTGTATTAATTTTACTAGTGTGCGTAGTGTTGTCGTTTTCATAAGAGAATGTGTATATTCTCTTATGAAATCTTGGGGAATAGATTTGCTCGTAGGATAATTACGTAGGTAATAACATGTTCCTCGCACATATTTCGTTTTCTAATTTTAATGCTGGCTAAGCAGATGATCACAACTATTTCATTGTTAATTTATTATTTGAAAGATATTGATGAATTCTTGGACGAAATTAATGAACTGTAAAATGAAGGAATTTCCAAGAATAGAACCTCCATCAAACAAATGTACAAAATAGGACTGCAAAAGTAATGAAATAGCTCATTATTGAATGCTTAACGATAATTACTTTATTGATTTTTGTTTTAAATATATTTAAATAAACAATCCCTTCTTAGGGTCAGTTCTTAATTTCAATTTGTACCTACACCATGTACCTAACCTATCTTTTAACTACGGAGATTAAATGCAAAGCAGTGGTTGTATTTCACATTTGGCTTCTCAGCCTGCGGATTGAGAAGTTATGCAGTCCCGGCGTTTTGATGGCTATTGGCCGTGTATACCATCCTCGTTAAACAAACCTTCAGGGACCTTCAGCTTAACGCGGTAAGAATTTGACCGGGGTAATCATCACACAGCGGTGCACCAATGTTCGCTGCAGTTTAGGTGACCGTGATTACCTGGTAGGCGCTCATATTGGTTGAGCCCACCGTTCATTGCGAGTAAACTCTACTGAACGCACCCAAATGTGCATCATGTCGTCTGTTTCTCACTTGTTCTACCTCTTTGCTGTAGCGCATGCATGAGTTCAGCGTGCAATGGAGGAAGCAAAAACAGACCCAAGTTTCTCTATTACGTTATTAAATTTAACATCAATTCTTAAGAAAAGATAGAAAGTACAGAGATAGAAGTAATAACTTTAAGATGGACACGTGGGAAAAGCTGGCCTTACAATTGATAAGAAAAATGTGCTGAACTATTGTAGACGTTTTTTCTTTCTTTCCACACTGACTAAATTCCACGTACCTTAGTCAATATTCACTGAAAGACAGGCAGAAAAAAGAAAGAAAAAGATACATTACTCCCAAACAAAATTTGAACCAGGAACCTCTTGAATAAGAGGCGCACATGCTACCCCGACAATGACGACTTCAGATTTTAGAATTCGTACTGATCTCTTCAGGTTACCGTTTTCATATACCTGTGCAATCAATGTACTTAATATTCCTGAAAATGTAGTATTTGCACTAAATCCATTCATTACTCCATTTATTTCTGCCTTGTTCATGGAACTATGCTTCAACTGATATAACTGTGATAGGTAATGCCGTGTTTGTCTGGATTTTCGTTACGTCTTGGGTCAGGATATTTAAGGCACCTGTCGCAAAGATAGACCTTAAAGCTTTAAGAATTACAAGGTACATTAAAGTAACTTTATCAGGATGTATTCATTGGCGAAAATGGAGTGTACCTATTCTTTGGGAATTCTAACCTGTACCGTTCCGCCAGTTTAACATTTCAGCACAAGTAAAGTTGGAAATAATCGAAGAAAACCGGCCGTTCATGGCCGGTCAGATTTAACCGCGGTAAAATCCTCGATAAACTTTTACCGGCGTCGATGCACCGCTAATGACTGTTCACCGCTGTAAAACCCATTTTACCACGGTAAAATCTTGATAGAGAATGATGCACACGGCCATATGCCGTAATCACTGTCCACTGCATCGCGTCGTATCACTTTCGGCCGAAATGACTGGTTTGCACCGTTGTGCGTGCAGTGACTTGCACTCGTAGCGCAACAGTTGGCCTTCAGTGGTGAATGTCCCAGATTCAAATAATGCCACTCGAAGGTACTTTTTATGTTTAGTAAATTTAACGGGAACTGATAGTTTGGCAAGGAAGTGTCGTTTCGCTTAATTAGTTTAATTATGTGAATTTCATTAAAATAAAAATTGTGACTTGTTAGAAAATGCTTTAATGAACATCATAAATAAATGCATATAACATTTTAATTATAACTTACAAACATAAGGAATCATTAAATAATATTTTACTATTTAAAGCTATTCCTTCATACAAAAGAAAGCCAAAAAATTGTTCCGAGAGTTTACAAAGTGTAGTACGTACATACAAACTAGATAAAGTTTGCAAGCCCATATTGTGATCGTTGTGAACCTCTCTGGTTCCCAAAGTAGTGCATTTGACAGTGACTATGACATCATGCCGGACCATCACAGATAAACCTTTGCAATTTACCCGTTTCCTCCATGTGGTTGTAATAGGTGTTCGAACTGGCCACCATGCCGGCGGATGCAAGGTCTCAGCCTAACCATCATCGCCAGCCTAACTCGCCGCAACATGGCCGGTGTGATGTCACGGCAACCTAAGATGATGTGTTCCCTGAACTCTTGAGGGGCCATTGTCCGCTCCTGATACACGATATCTATAAGTTAACCCCATAAGAAGAAATCTAATGGGGTTGGATCTAGTGAGCGTGCTGGCCACCCTATTGGTCCATGTCGTCCGATCCATCGCCCAGGGTAGGTGGCATCGAGATAAGCCGTTACACGACGGGCCGAATGAGCTGGCGTCCCATCATTTTGGTGCCACATAGTCGGTTCTGCGACGGCATTTCATCCATTAGAGTAGGCAGCTGGTGTTGTAGGAAGTGGTTATAGCGATTCCCAGCGAGTTGACCATCATAAAAATGCGGGCCTGTTAGATGATCACCGAAATCATTAGATGATCAGTCCAAACGTTGAAACGGACTTGTAAGGCCTCCCCTCTCGCATCCAATGTGGGTTTACAGTGCTCCAGTAATGCATGTTGTGGCGATTTACATGGCCTATGTTGTGGAACCCTGCTTCGTCTGTAAATAACACAGTTGCCAAAACATGTGGATCTTGTTCAGTTTGTTGTATGATCCATCTAGCGAACGTCACTCTCCGTCCGTGGTCCTGCTGCAGTAACTCATGGTGTATTTGAAGGTGATAAGGGTGAAACTTTGCATGATGTAATGTTCTTCTCTACGCGGAAGATTGGCTAATATTGAAATGCCTGTGAATGCCCCTCGTACTAGAATGCGGATGCTGAATGACATAGTCAGTCATGCGATCCGTCGTTGTTTGGTTACAGACAGTGGATGTGGTGTCTTGTGCACTCCTCCTGATTCCAGAAGGCGGTTCCCAACTCGCAAAAACGTGTGATCTGTAGGAAGTGTTCTCTGCGGAAACCTCTGTTGGTATAGACGACGTGCCTCCGTTGCATTTGCTGCGATTCCCCGTATACTAACATGTCCAGATACTCTCTCTATTCGGAAACAGCGTTCCAACAGTGAGCACGAACTTCGTATTTATAGGTAAATCCACTTTCTAGTGAATTCGGAATGAAATCATGATTTGATAGAGCGTTCTCGAAACATGAACAGAAACGAATAAAACACTCATTTATTCCCAGGCGTGATTTGAACTTCCGACCATCATCATGACTTTCCAGAATGTTAACCATTGCGCTTCTAGAGCACGTTAACAAGAATACCACTGTAGCCCTAACCAGCAGGCTGGTGAATGCTGTGTCAGCACCTGCATTTTACATCGTCTGTCGTCTGTAAAATGCAGGGTAGCCTAGTTACTAATCCGCGGGATGAGAAGACTCACGCGGTATATATATGCCGCCTGTGGTATATATATATATATAACACACAGGCCACACAGACGGAAGTCCCTAACAGTTGCAGTCTCGAAGACCGTTCTCACTGCTGGAGCTGTTTAGAGAGGGCGATGAGCGATCTGTCGACCAAGCAGCCTTCTAGTGTCCACGGGGAGTACTGTTTCCTTTGAACAAGCATCCGCGGTATCATCTGTCCGGCACTGGTATACGCCACGAAATCTAGAAGCACAAATGTAAGATGAGAAGGAAATGGAATGAAAGGGCAATGATGTAAAGTAAATAGGTAAGAAACCACCCTAGCATTCGCTTTCCGCCCAGGAAAGCTACGAGGAACCCAAGCTCAGAGTGGGTGGTCGATGGGAGTCGAACCGAGGACCTTCCGAATACGAGCCTCACACGTTAGCGCGAATGCTTCTCGCTCGGTTATTTTATATCTACTCTCAGAAATAAGCAAACTGCTCAAGTATATTGTTTAGTAATGACATGTACCTCTTATTACAAATATATATTTGGTCGTTCCGGAACCTCAGTTATGTACATGTATTTCTGAATGCCAGTCCTGGAATGTAGATGTTGTGTGGCATCGATAATGAAGCGCAGTTCTGTAAAATATTCTCAGCACTAATAAACTGTTCTTTCTGAACGTATTCGGAAGATTTTGTTTTGAGTGAAAATCGGATCTCTAGGAATCGTTCTGCAGAAAATTTTCTAATATTGACGAACGTAAATGGCATCCTTAAGGATTTAGTATAATAAATATTGAAACAAATTCGGTTGTCATATATCGCTTACATCCTCTACGTAAGTAGGATATATAGGAGAGAGCTGGCACAGTTTTTTGCGTTTATATGGGAAAGGATAGGGAAAACGAAGGTAGATGCTAGGTTGAGAGAGTCTTCAAGGAGGAAAATGCGTTTATATGGGAGAGATAGGGAATACCAGGGCTGATGCTAGGCTAATCAGATGCTAAAGGAGGGAGGGATATGCTTTATATGAGACAGATAGGGAATACGTGGAGAGGTGCTAGGCTAGACAGAGGCTGAGTAATGTATGGTTTATATGAGCGGTATAGGAAAACGATGAGAGGTGTTAGACTAGACAGGGCTTGAAACGTAGTGCATGGTTTATATGAGAGATATAGGAAAACGAGGAAAGGTGTTAGGCTAGACAGAAGTCGAGGAGTAGAGTATGGTTTATATCAGAAGTATAGGAAAACGAGGAGAGGTATTAGGTTAGGAGAATTGAGTTTGTGTTTATAAGGAGAGACGAGAAAACGGAGAGAGATCCTATGCTAGGATAGACAGGTGTTAAAGTTAGGTTAGATAGGAAACCAAGGAGTGGTACTCAGCTAGAGGGGGGGTAGGAGGGAATGAGCTTTTGAGAGGTAGGGGATACGGGGAGTGGTGTTAGACTAGACAGGGCTTGAAACGTAGGGCATGGTTTATATGTATGAGAAGTATAGGAACAGGAAGAGGGGTGCTAGGCTAGACAGAGGTTGAGGAGTAGAGTATAGTTTATATGAGAGGTATAGGAAAACGAGGAGAGGAGTTAGACTAGACAGAGGTCGAGGAGCAGAGTATGGTTTATGTGAGCGTCATAGGTAAACGAGAGAGGCGTTAGGCTAGACAGAGCTAGAGGAGTAGAGTATGGTTTATATGAGAGGTATAGGAACAGGAGGAGAGGTGTTAGGCTAGACAGGTAGTGTAGCAGTAGGAATATGGACTTATATACAGGGGAGATAGGGAATAGGAGGTGCTAGACTTGAAAGCGACTTTAGACGTGAACTTAGTGGAAAACTGTTTGTTGTCAATGTTCTAGACATGCCCATCACGTAACCTATTCAGGGAAAACGTGAGTCGTTCAGGGGAAAAAGGTGACTGCTCAGGGAAAAAGGTGACCCACAAAGGGAAAAAGTCGACCAGTAAAGGGAAAAACGTGACCAGCAAAGGGAAAAAGGTGAGCAACAAAGGGAAAAAGGTGACCGCCAAAGGGAAAACGGTGAGCCATAAAGGGAAAAGGGTGACTGCTCAGGGAAAAATGTGACCAGCAAAGGGAAAAATGTGACCAGCAAAGGGAAAAAGGTGAGCAACAAAGGGAAAAAGGTGAGCAACAAAGGGAAAAAGGTGACCGCCAAAGGGAAAACGGTGAGCCATAAAGGGAAAAGGGTGACTGCTCAGGGAAAAATGTGACCAGCAAAGGGAAAAATGTGACCAGCAAAGGGAAAAAGGTAAGCAACAAAGGGAAAAAGGTGAGCAACAAAGGGAAAAAGGTGAGCTATAAAGGGAAAAAGGTGCCCTGCAACGGGAAAAGCTAACCCACCCACACTAACAGGTAAGTAATTCAGCTAGTATTGTAAGAGGCTGACTGGATCATAGCAGTGTATGATTTCACAGCTAATTCAGCTAGTATCGTGAGCATTTAAGCTAATTCAGCTAGTATCACAGATGCTCGCGCTAATTTAGAGAAGGAATTCGTATCAGAGTTAGTTAAGGTAATTTCACATGTTTCGGGTAGTATCACAGGTATTAAAGTCATTTTAACGGGCAATTCAACTAGTATCACAGGTACTCATGGTAATATAGAGAGTAATTAAATTATAAAACATTTCTCATCCAACGTTACAACAATTTATATACTTTTTTCTAAATCTTACAAACTTATTATATGTTAAACAGTTATTGTACGATGCGGAGAGGGATAAACTGCATATTGGTTCACAAATTGAAAAGCTTTACGTTAACATACCTTTATTTTAGTTCGTTGTAGATGTCTCTACCCTTTTATCTGGGCTTGAAAATAGCACTAGGATTGCTCCTAATGACAGGGTTACCACCTTCCCTTCTATCTTTTTCTTTCTTCATCAGGCGTCAGCTATCTGCATATACAGCACACAGATAACCTTCTTTTTTAAGATTGTAGACTCACGAGAACTATGTAACAACATGATCACGCTATGTAACAACGCGATCACGCTATGTAACAACATGATCACGCTATGTAACAACATGTTCACGCTATGTAACAACATGATCACGCTATGTAACAACCTGATCACGCTATGTAACAACCTGATCACGCTATGTAACAACATGTTCACACTATGTAACAACACGATCACGCTATGTAACAACATGTTCACGCTATGTAACAAAATGTTCACGCTATGTAACATGATCACGCTATGTAACAACCTGATTACGCTATGTAACAACATGATCACGCTATGTAACAACATGAACACGCTATGTAACAACCTGAGCACGCTATGTAACAACCTGATCACGCTATGTAACAACATGTTCACGCTATGTAACAACACGATCACGCTATGTAGCAACATGATCACGCTATGTAACAACATGAACACGCTATGTAACAATACGATCACGCGATGTAACAACACGATCACGCTATGTAACAACATGTTCACGCTATGTAACAACACGATCACGCTATGTAACAACCTGATTACGCTATGTAACAACTGATCACGCTATGTAACAACATGATCACGGTATGTAACAACCTGATCACGCTATGTAACAACCTGATCACGCTATGTAACAACATGTTCACGCTATGTAACAACCTGATCACGCTATGTAACAACATGTTCACGCTATGTAACAACACGATCACGCTATGTAACAACCTGATCACGCTATGTAACAACATGTTCACGCTATGTAACAACATGATCACGCTATGTAACAACCTGATCACGCTATGTAACAAAACGATCACGCTATGTAACAACAATTTTTCCAGAGTTACACAGATTCTAAGCTTCTAAATCGAACCTGGTAATACTTTTAATAAATGTATTTTAGCTCCCCAATATCAGCATCTACCATTTAATCTTTACTCGAACCTGATATGATACATAAGCTTGAAGATATATGAAATCACCCCTTCTGGATTCGATCTGACTACTTTAAAGTAATATTTGTCACGATAACGATATTTAAGGACTAGATACTCTGTTTGCGTTTACCTTGACATGTTTATCTAAATTAAATTACGAGTTATTAAATTTTTGCAAGTAAATTTCATTGAATCGGTATTCGAACCCAGAACACCAGGAACAAAATAATTTATAATCTTAGTCTGACATGTTAAACAAAGCTGTATGTAGTTACATCATCGATCTAAGTGATATATTCTAGTGTACAGAGGAAAATTAAGAAAGTCATTAAAAGATGGGGAATCGAACCAAGCACAACTGATTGGCAATTATATACAGCATTAATTACCCATCATAGAAGCTATCAATCATGCTTTAGTCCACTCCTCTACCTCACTTAGTTCCCGAGATAATGAAAATTTTAAAATTAGGATCGAACCCAGGACGTCATGTATCTAATTACACATCCACAAGATACTACCTAATAACATAAATGCAATAAAGTTTATTTGATGTCTTTATTGTAATTAGTTTAGGAGTTATTAAATTTATAATTAAATTACATTTTATCAGTATTCGAACCCAGAACACCAGAAACAAAATTATTTACAATATTAGTTTTCTATGTTTAAAGGTGCTGTATGCAGTTACAGCATCAATCTAAGTGATATATTCTAGAGTATAGAGAAAAATTAAGGAAGTCATTAAAAATCGGGATTCGAACTAGGGACAACTGATTGAAAATTATATACATAATTAATTACACATTATAACAGCTATCAAACATGCTTTGGTCCATTCCTCCAGTTTTCTTAGTTTCCGAGATAATGACGTTTTTAAAATTAAGGATCGAACCCAGGACACCAGGTACCCAAGTATACATTTACAAGAAACTACCTAATGACATTAATGTAATAAAGTTTATTTGGCGTCTTTATCTTAATTAGTCTCTTAGTTATTAGAAGATGAATTTGCATTCACTCCTAGGATTCGAACCCAGGCATCCCGGTCAACTTGGAGCAAGGTCCTAATGACGCGGCGCATTCCAAAGAATTGATTAGTTTTTATCCCATTGTTCTATCTCTTTTCATTCAGGAGATATAAGCGATTAAACAGTAGTAATAGAATGCCGGTTTGAGCGCAAAGGAAGATGCCGACATCTGATAAAGTTCTTTGATCTAGGTATGTTAACGTAAAGCTTTTCAATTTGTGAACCAATATGCAGTTTATCCCTCTCCGCATCGTACAATAACTGTTTAACATATAATAAGTTTGTAAGATTTAGAAAAAAGTATATAAATTGTTGTAACGTTGGATGAGAAATGTTTTATAATTTAATTACTCTCTATATTACCATGAGTACCTGTGATACTAGTTGAATTGCCCGTTAAAATGACTTTAATACCTGTGATACTACCCGAAACATGTGAAATTACCTTAACTAACTCTGATACGAATTCCTTCTCTAAATTAGCGCGAGCATCTGTGATACTAGCTGAATTAGCTTAAATGCTCACGATACTAGCTGAATTAGCTGTGAAATCATACACTGCTATGATCCAGTCAGCCTCTTACAATACTAGCTGAATTACTTACCTGTTAGTGTGGGTGGGTTAGCTTTTCCCGTTGCAGGGCACCTTTTTCCCTTTATAGCTCACCTTTTTCCCTTTGTTGCTCACCTTTTTCCCTTTGTTGCTTACCTTTTTCCCTTTGCTGGTCACATTTTTCCCTTTGCTGGTCACATTTTTCCCTGAGCAGTCACCCTTTTCCCTTTATGGCTCACCGTTTTCCCTTTGGCGGTCACCTTTTTCCCTTTGTTGCTCACCTTTTTCCCTTTGTTGCTCACCTTTTTCCCTTTGCTGGTCACATTTTTCCCTTTGCTGGTCACATTTTTCCCTGAGCAGTCACCCTTTTCCCTTTATGGCTCACCGTTTTCCCTTTGGCGGTCACCTTTTTCCCTTTGTTGCTCACCTTTTTCCCTTTGCTGGTCACGTTTTTCCCTTTACTGGTCGACTTTTTCCCTTTGTGGGTCACCTTTTTCCCTGAGCAGTCACCTTTTTCCCCTGAACGACTCACCTTTTCCCTGAATAGGTTACGTGATGGGCATGTCTAGAACATTGACAACAAACAGTTTTCCACTAAGTTCACGTCTAAAGTCGCTTTCAAGTCTAGCACCTCCTATTCCCTATCTCTCCTGTATATAAGTCCATATTCCTACTGCTACACTACCTGTCTAGCCTAACACCTCTCCTCCTGTTCCTATACCTCTCATATAAACCATACTCTACTCCTCTAGCTCTGTCTAGCCTAACGCCTCTCTCGTTTACCTATGACGCTCACATAAACCATACTCTGCTCCTCGACCTCTGTCTAGTCTAACTCCTCTCCTCGTTTTCCTATACCTCTCATATAAACTATACTCTACTCCTCAACCTCTGTCTAGCCTAGCACCCCTCTTCCTGTTCCTATACTTCTCATACATATAAACCATGCCCTACGTTTCAAGCCCTGTCTAGTCTAACACCACTCCCCGTATCCCCTACCTCTCAAAAGCTCATTCCCTCCTACCCCCCCCTCTAGCTGAGTACCACTCCTTGGTTTCCTATCTAACCTAACTTTAACACCTGTCTATCCTAGCATAGGATCTCTCTCCGTTTTCTCGTCTCTCCTTATAAACACAAACTCAATTCTCCTAACCTAATACCTCTCCTCGTTTTCCTATACTTCTGATATAAACCATACTCTACTCCTCGACTTCTGTCTAGCCTAACACCTTTCCTCGTTTTCCTATATCTCTCATATAAACCATGCACTACGTTTCAAGCCCTGTCTAGTCTAACACCTCTCATCGTTTTCCTATACCGCTCATATAAACCATACATTACTCAGCCTCTGTCTAGCCTAGCACCTCTCCACGTATTCCCTATCTGTCTCATATAAAGCATATCCCTCCCTCCTTTAGCATCTGATTAGCCTAGCATCAGCCCTGGTATTCCCTATCTCTCCCATATAAACGCATTTTCCTCCTTGAAGACTCTCTCAACCTAGCATCTACCTTCGTTTTCCCTATCCTTTCCCATATAAACGCAAAAAACTGTGCCAGCTCTCTCCTATATATCCTACTTTTAGGAAAATAAAATTTTTCATGTCCGTGACTACACAAAGGAAGTTATCCCATCTTCAGTTTAATTATATTGAAAACCGGAGTTAGTTGATAAAACCGTAATATGTTAAAACCTACGTCAAGTATTAACATTTTAAAAATGTACGTATTGAAAATTAAAAATTATTAAATAAATTTAAAGTTCAATGTACATACTGTTTGTACATTTAAATTAGATTTATGTGGTGGCATTTACTGCTGGATGAATTCTGAAATTTATGTAACATTTTAGACAAAAAAGTGATGGTGGAAAAACAAAAAGGAATTGAAGGAAATGCCATGGAATTTAATAACAGAAGATCTAAGACATTAAGTTGAAGAGTTCTACAGCAGCAAAGATATCAGCAAGTTAATATCAGGGAGAAAGGTGGTAAAACCCGTTAAAAGATCCAGTGCAGCGAAAGAAATCAATTCAGAAACCCTTTATAATCGTAACATTTACTGAAGCACTCTGTGATTTTTTTCCCATATTGAATGTAAAGTGAAAAATCCAAGAATAAAGATTTGTGTCTAAAAATATGCCTTCATCTTCTGATGTGCCAGAAGATAACTGTGCTTATAGATACCGTGTAAACCACAATTATCTATTGTACTTTAGAAAAGACATTCCTAAATTATCTCAAAATCTTTATATCTTGACATGAGATACAAACAAGAAGAAAAGAACAGGACAGAAAGAAAATTTCATGACTGCTTTATGTCATTTATCTTCTGGCAGTGTCCAGATTTTGAGGCTAAACATATTTTCAAGGGTTACAACTTCAACCTACTAGTTGGATATATCTCAAAATCAGTTGGAATGGACGCCAGCAATTTGAATCTCACGTGAAAGACAAAGCTGAACACTAAAGAACATTGGCCTTTATTCGGTGTTTATGATGGTGATGGCAGAGTGTCTCAGTTTAAAACAGCAGTAGCTACTACAAAAGAAAATATGAAGCAAGGAATGCTGTATTGGATGAGTTCAAGGAATGGATAGAAAGAAATATATGGTGTGGTTGTATTTGCCAAGCAGAGTTATATTGCAGAAACATTAATTAAGTGTCACTAAAATGTGCTCCTAAAACAACGTGAAGACTTTCAAATTAAATGATACTGAAATAACGTATACCATGTTTGAATAAAATGCATGCTTCCTGAATCTATCATTAAAATTCCGAAAATGGTGTGTGTTGTGAATTTTGAAGAGTACTGGTGTTTATGAAATACCTTAAGAATTACATGCAATACAATGTTCAGTTAGTTATGGTAAAACGCAATAAATTGTTATTCCAAAATAAAAGTAATATTGTGTGTGCTCATGCTGAACGTTAAATAATAGGTTAGGTAAAGTTAAGTTATATTTCGAAGGGGTAGGCTACGAAGTCTTAAGCACCTCGACCATTACCGAACCATTGTGCACCCCTTTATTTTCTAATCTCTCAAAATACCTTCATGTTCTTACTGAGAACTTAATATAATCGTGCAGTTGTGTAATTTCTTAGTTAAAGTGTTTAGTCATTTGACCTGCAAATGGCTCGCAATCACACAACAGATGACCCGCCGTTTCATCTGCCTTTTTGCATGTCATACAAGTTGAATAACTTGTTTACCCATCTTGTATAAATGTCCCTTGAGATAGCCGTATCTTGTTATCATTCCAGCCATCCAATGAAGTTGTATTTTGCCTATAGATAATAGTTCACGAGTACTGCCTTTATTTAAATCAGGGATTGTTATTTTTGATTTCCTGTGTCCTGCAATCAACTCCCAGTACTCTTTATGTTTTCCAGCAGTCCACCCACCGATAATCCCTCGAACATATCCAAAGGACAACTGAAAATGGGTTCCGGTCCGATTCGTGGAGTAAATGTTCCCTTTTTAGCCAAATCATCTGTCCTTTCATTGCCATGCATTCGCAGTCCCAACACCCATAACTGTGTTGTGTAATGACTTTTATGAATGGTTCTCGGCACTCCCTGGCAAGATTTTATTTGACTTCAATCGCTTCAAGGGTCTTCAAGGCTGCCTAACTCTCTGAAAGTATAGTAATGTGCCTGTTGGGCGTAACCTTCACGTATACTTTCCCATGCGCTAGCCAAAGTACGACAAAGTGCTGCTTGGAAAACAGCGGGATATTGACCGAGACCATATTACAGTCTCTTGACACAGCCAAAGATTCGTGCACCTATGCCATGATTAGTCTTCGATCCATCTGTGAACCACATTGGTCTACAACACATCTTCACCAATCCCTTTTTTTGCATTCGCTGCGCTCCGGGTAAGATACAGAGAATTTTGTTTCGACGTACTTCCTGGTTATCATTTTGTATTATCCAGGCAACTAGGGAAGTTCAGATGTCCATAGGAAATTTTATTTAAATTTTCATTTCTATTACAGAGGTCCATAATAACCGACCCTAGCCTCTGCCTCTATCCAGAGATGCGGAGATGTAAGGTTTAAGAAAATTTCCAAAGCCATTGTAGCTGCAGTTATAAAATCGCCTGTAATTGCGATTCTCTTTCTACACTGCTATCAACCCGTTAATTTCAGTAAATACCTTTTCTAATATCCGATCCAGGTGTTTAACGTGAGTGGAGAATTGCGCTGTTGTGCCTCCAATAATAGATTCCTTCTGATGCCCTAGTTTGCGTTGCCTTGTGAAGGGTACAACAGGCACTTTACTGGGGTTAATTGCTGATTCACCAACACACCAGCTGGTTAGTCTTTCTAAAGCTGCTTATGGCGCCTCAGAAACATTTCAAGGAAATTTTTCTCTGATAAGTATTTCCAAATCATCAATACACACAATAGTGATATATTCATTATTTTCAGATCCCTAATCAAATCATCCACAACAAGGTTCCAAACAGTGGCGAAAGAAAGTCTCCTTACGGACAGCCCCTTGCTGCGGAGACGTGGTCTCTTTGTATAAAGTAGTCGTCCTCCTTGGTGTAATGCATACCATACTAGCCTCTAGTTCTCGAGGTCACGGGTTCAAACCCGATGGAGGGTGATGGACTTTTGAGGCGTAAAAATCCTTAGCATGGCTTCCTACGGAAGGGAAGTAAAGCAAAGCCGATGGTCCCGTGTAGTAGATTTTAGGCACGTAAAATAACCCCAAGCCTGATAAAGAGGCCTCTGAGCAAAATTAGCGGTCTTTCACGCCGAATAATATAATGGGACGCTAAGGACCACAGCAGTTAAAGAGCGTCAATAAATAAAACTCAATTTAATTTTTTTGTACAAAGTGGAAATTAAATATATTTCTGTCTTTTAATATGGAGTTGATACATCTTCAGATGGAATAAGGTACTCCATGTTCTTTAGCAGCTTTCATGATAGCCGTCGTAGGGGTTCTATCGAAGGCACCCTTGGCATCATGAAATGCCTCTGAAGCAATTTTGCCGTTATAAAATACTTTTCTATGTTAGCTATACCATAGTGGAATGCAGTTTCTACACACCTAACAGGCGGATATGCACATTGGCATATGTGTAAAGGTTGAGTCCTTAATATACATTCCCTAAACTGCCTGTCAATAAGCTGCTCCATGGCTTGTAATAAAACTATGAGAGACTAATCGAACGATAAGCTTTGATGTCACTATAAATCCGGCGACAGGCTTCGGTATATAATTCATCCCCTTCTTGCCTCTACAACCACTGAACGTGTCCGAAAGCCTGGTTCTGGCGCTGAATATGTAAGAAATTAGTTATACCTTGTTGTAACAGTGCAGGTATCAGTTCACCTGGCCCTGCCGATTTAAATGGTTTAGTTGAATTGATAATCTATTGTGCTCCAGTCTGATTTATAATAGCCCTAGACAGCACCCAACCCTACGTGTACGTCTTCACAGACTCTAGATGTGGCTACGTCTATCCAGTTAGTTGTTCATCATTCATTGTAGAACCTTGAAAGTCAACTCTAAACATTTCTGCCAGAGTTTCTCTTTCATTCATTGTATAGCTTCTATTTGATATTTTCACAGTGACTAGTTTGTTTATAGAATCCTTTGCTAACAACTTTGAGTATAGCCTCGCTAGACATATTTTCAATATTCTAGCTGAGCTCCTTCCATGAAGTTCGTTTAGCCTTCCTAATAGCCTTTTTGTATCGGGTAAGTTCGGTCTTGAAGACATGCCAATCACTCGTCTAGTTAGATATTTTAAATAGCAACTAGCGTTTTACCTGATTTCACTTAATTCTCTAGACCACCAAGGAACACTTCTTGCTGAATTAGCGATCTTATCCTTACAATTGTTGTGGAAGGATAGGAGAATTCGTTTTTGCAACTCGTCAACAGCGTACTCCAAAGTCTCCACTGAACAAATGTTCTTTGAAATTACTAACACAGGTGATGACAGAACTCGTCAATATGACACCCAATCAGTGCTTCTAGGATTTCTATGAAATACTGGTTCAAGTTTAATTGGCTATATATTAAAACACATATATATCTATGGTCAGACAGCGTGATATATGTTTATATATGCCAATTTTCAACTAGGTTATCTATAAATGCACTTTCTAGTGCAATATCAAAGGCCTGATTTATTCTAGAGTTAATGAAGGTAGATTCATTGCTTCTATTAACTATATAAAGCTTTGTAGTTACCAATAGTCAGTAAGTAAGTAAGTCTCCTCTTCAATTGAGGGCAGAGCACCGACATCAATGGAGGAAAAAGTTTAATCTCCTCTATTGATGTCGGTACTCTCCCATATAATGTAGTGTGCAGTGGCATCAAATCCGAGGATGAGTCATGTCCTGATGTTTTTTGTTAGGCCGTATGATCCCTCACCATTTAGGGTGATGGGTCCCCTTCACCATAGGGTAGATAAGCAGAGTTTGCTAAAAGAACCCTTCTACATACATCTACCCCTAATATTATCTCGATTGTTATGCTAGAACAAAATGTTAACATTCGAGGTATTACTTTCAGCCAGTTGTTGATATAAATGCAAGCAATGTTGCTGGGGTTTACCAAGTAGTTCTCATCAATATCTATTCATCTTACTCTACCCTTGTATATCCAAGGTTCCTTTAAAAGAGCTATATCCACACTGTCAGTAACAAACTTATGCAAAGAGAAAGGAGCAGCCTTATAATGCTGTAAATTAATCTGAACTCTTGAGACTCTTACCATAGTTAGATTCTCATGCAGCTTACCTATTTAGCTTCTGCAACTTCGGTCTCTATGTTCTTCTGTTGTAATTCCAGACACCATGCCTCCCCCATCTGCCTCGGTCCTTTCATCTACTCGGGTCTCTACCTGTTAAGAGCAGCAAAGTTTTTAAGTTGACCCCTGCCCAGTCCTGTGTAGACTACCATATGCTCGTCCTTAATTTCCTTGGTAGATATCTGATCGATAAAGAGAACAAGCCGTTATTCCCTAGAATCCGCCTGTCTATTGAATACTTTCCAGGACTCTGTGCTTAGTCTTAGATTTCGCATCCTCATTCCCCATAAATGTACCTTAGGATCCCCCGGCCATGTCATCCCTCGCCTTAAAGATTACCTTCGTGGGTTTTGGTAGGCTTTTGGCCTCGATAAGAATCATTCTCTCTTAGAGTTTATATCCATTGAGGTTAGATATTAACCAAAGACTTCTCCTTATTTTCACAATGATGGATGAGGGCACCGTCTTGAAGAGAGTAAGTCCTCAAAAGTGGTAGTGGTTCTCCTTCAGTGATCCCCAACCTGCTGATTATTTCTTTTGAACCATCCTTGATTTCTACTTCCGTGAGTTCAGTTGCAGTATACTCTTATTTAGTTATTTCCATCTTAAAAGATGCCAAAATCTCCCTGAATGTCCCTCCAGGTTCCTGTTGGCCTCTGGATTTCTTCTGGTGTGATCTGAGAGAAGATGGAATTTTTAATGATAGTCTGGATCTTTGGAACTCCCTGACTCTTGAGGTACTAAGGAAGTGATTTCTTGCTGTTCTGATTGCTCTGAGTCACCAATATCAGGTAGGACCACTACCTTACTTAATTTCTTTAGTTTTCTATTGGATACTTGTGACATTTGAAGCAAGATGCAGCTGGTTTATATTAGAAGCCACACGGCCCATTTCCTACTCTTCAGGTGTACTGGAACTGCCAACACTCTGAGCAAGAGACAGGTGCCTTTCTTTTGGGTTGCTGTCCTCTGTTT
Source organism: Deroplatys truncata (assembly GCA_030765065.1). Lineage (NCBI taxonomy): Eukaryota > Metazoa > Arthropoda > Insecta > Mantodea > Mantidae > Deroplatys > Deroplatys truncata. The sequence continues at coordinate 420,975,464 of CM060990.1, read as the reverse complement.
TTGTTTCTTTTTATCTGGTTTCATTTTTGTTTCCATTCCTGTCCCACGAGTACTAGGGAATGAAAAGTCGACACGTATAGTGCCCCATATGTACGTGCAATGCTACATACAACAGGGTTTCACGCGATGCCCTAAAGGGATCATTAGCGACACTCGTTTATACCCCAGTGTCATTCTGTTATCAGCAGGATGCCTCACGCTTAGCTTGGGTATATCTGATTCCTTTCGGTGCGTCGAGTCATCCTACTGGTAGTCTTGGACTGGGTACTCCAACTGGGAGTACCTTCTGGGTTGGAGTTTACGTTGGTACGTCGTTTCATAGCCTGGCATCTCCCCTGTGGCTAGCCTGGCATGACTGATTCATCTGATGATTGCCATCTTCAGTATAGACCATAGGATCACAGATACACGGTAGCTCCCCATGTAAAAAAATACTGAAATTATTATTTTGAATTAAACGTGCAGAAATGGTTTCACAGAATGCACAGTGGGGCATACCCGTAATGGTAACTAAAGGGCTGTGAACATGTTTAAATGAATGCGTTTTAAAGCCTTTGTAATTACAATATCTGCATTGGTCCATATACTTTCAGGAAGGCATAATAAAGACATACTGTTACATTTGAATTCACAGATTTCTTAAGCAATATTTTAAGGTTCCATGTCTGAGTATTTTAAATGCCAAACCGGTAAGTAATGTTTACATCCATTCAATTAAGTATTTTAATAGAATATCAATGGTCGGCAAGCAGTTTTTAAAAACTCGCTCTTTAGAAAAGAAATTAAATTTACCTCCTGTATTCGACATCGCTGAATCCAAACATGTTAGTTAGATTTCCCTAGCACGTACTATTTTGGGGGCAGGTACCTCGAATTTGGAAAAAAGCTGCATTTTCGGTTAACGTTATTAGCAATTTCTCTCTAATTTTCGTTTTAATCTAACAAGAATAATTGCCACCAATAATTTAATCCTTGGATAGGATTATAAAGGCGTGATTTCTGAATGAATACCTTGCCATTTCAACGGGAACTTAAAAAACGGGACCCTTCGCAGTCTGTCGGATAACAAACAAGCAAGGAACAAACATCTCGGTTTTAGATAAATTAATTGGGTAGAACATGGTCAGAAATATAACTGCAGTGTCTATTGTAGAATATTTTTACACCCATTATTTAACTTCTTTTGCGTGCGTCGGTGGTAAATACATGCTTTCAGTGCATTGGCTTCTACAGTGCTTTTTAAGTAAATTATGTCACGTGTTTGTAAGAACAGTGTTGATAAATTGTGGCCCATTTTAAGACAAGCTTACTAACTTTATTTTGGTTATAAGGTAGGAGACCAAGAAACAGTTTGGTCACAAAATTTTTCATGTAGTTCATATTCAAGATCTTTCACTGTATATTTAACAGCTACGCACAAAACAATTCCTTTTGCAGTTCCAATGGTCTGGCGTGAACCTCGCAATCAGTTGGACGATTGTTACTTTTGCATTGTCAATATCCCTGGCTTCCCCCCCCCCCAAACACAAAATCCAATATCATAACATTCCTTCAGCAACAAGACCTGGTGTTGTCTTTCGGGGTACCATGCTAACCTCTAGCTCCCGTGGTCGTGGGTTCAAACCTGGCGGAGGGCGATGGATTTTTTTCGGGCGTAAAAATGCTTAGCATGGTTTCCTTCGGAAGGGAAGTAAAGCCGGTGATCCCGTATCGTAGATTTATGGCACGTAAAAGAACCTCAAGGTTGATAAACAGGCCTCTGAGGAAAATTTCCTGTCTTTTACGCTCAATATAGAATGGGACACTAAGAACCATAGTTGTTAAAGAACGCTCATAAATAAAACTCAATTTAATTTAACAAGACCAGTTCCTCAGATGAGTCGATGCCCGTGCCAGAACCACCTGAAAACTACTTCCTAGATTCTGAGCCGGAACAAGAGTTAAGCAGAGGTCATCACCAGAAGCTGGCCCAATATGAGGGAAGACCGAGATTTTTCTGAGCCCTCCAACAAGCATCCTCACGTTATCTCTCAGGCTGAATTAAACGACCTTGTTAGGGATTTAAACCTCTTCAAAACCAAAGCTCGGCTACTAGCATCTCGGCTTCAGCAGTGGAACCATCTACGGGATGGTGTGAACATGTCTTTTTATAGGAAGAGGCAGGCAACGCCTTCAAACTACTAAGGCGGATCGAAAAGTAACGGCCAATAATTTTTTCTGCCTTGGTATTGCAGCTGGAATGTTGCAATTTCACACAGATAGAGTTTGAAGTTTTCAATACAGAAGGTATTTTTTGTTTCATATGCAGCTCTAGCGAGAGATGCGTGAGCTACGCAACAAGGATGGCGCGCATGTTACTGTTGTCCACGTGTGAAGAGCAGAGAGGTGTGGTTCAGAGGCATTGAGGCGGCAATTTTGAACGACTGGCGTGTGCAACTGTGAACCTTATCGCAACAGTTCAACATTTCCTATTATGGTGCAGTGTACGATATTGTTCATGACACGTTGAAATTTCGTAAAGTTAGTGCTCGCTGGGTGCCTAAGAACCTGGCAGACAACCACAAGGGCCAGTGAATGATGACGAGCTTGGATTACCTAACGCGGTACACCGCAGAAGAGCATGACTTTCTGAAAGGAATCGTCACTGGTGATGAGTCGTGAGCATACCACTACACGCCCGAAACCAAGCAGGCAAGTATGGAGTGGAAACATGCTGGTTCCCCAGAGAAGAAACATTCAAAGTGACTCAACCTGCTAGGAAAGTGCTTGTGACGGTGTTCTGGGATATGCATGCTGTTGTATTGTTGGACTTTGCTGAACACGGGGCCACTGTGAATGCTGTAGCCTACATGAAAATTTTGGTGAAGTTGCGTCGTGCCCTTCGTGATAAACGCCACAACATGAATGCTGACGATGTCAAAATTCTTCATGATAATGCTCGCTCCCATGTTGCTGCTGTTCGTCATAAAATCAACAAATTTGATTGGGAGGTGCCCCAGCATCCACCATACAGTCCGGACCTTGCACTGTCGGACTTTCACCTGTTTGGTCCCGTGAAGAAATTCCTGGCCGACCAACGCTTTGCGACATATGCTGAAGTGAAATCAGCAGTCCGCAGATGGCTATACTCCAAGGAAACGGACTTCTACGAACAGGGCATGTTGAAACTGGTATCACGATGGGAGAAACGCGTTGAGAAATTTGGTGATTATGAAGAATAGTAGGTAAAAGGTGTAAGTTCATTTGTTTTTTGTTTTTTTAACTATTAAACCTTTTTGTAAAAAAAAAATATTGTGCGTTACTCTTCGATCCGCCCTCGTACTTTTCGATGGAAGGCGATCTGGTGCACTGTAATAACGTTAATGGTTTAATGGAAGCACTTCAACTTGATTATGTTCCTGAACAGTGGTATCTCTTCATTGGCTCAACTAAGACTAGTTTGAAGGCGGTTTTGCTAAATGGTGGTAAGATGCATCCATCGATACGTCTCGCACATTCAATTAACATGAAGCATATGCTTATATGCTACATCTTTTACATAAAATATACGAAGACCATCAATGGAGCATATATGCTGACCCTAAATTTGTAGCATTACTGATGGGAATACAACAGGAGTATACAAAATTAACTGCTTTATGTGTGAATGGGACAGTTGCGTAAGGGACAAAGACTATATTGTGAGAAATGGGCACCCCGAGAAGAAAATATTCTAGGTAAAAAATGTGGCATATGAAGTTAGTCAACAGAGCAAAAGTTATATTGTCCCCTCTACACATTAAGCTTGGCTTACTAAAATACTTCGTGAAGGCAATGGATAAAGAAACTTCAGGATTCGCTTACCTGAAGGAAAGGTCTGCAGGAATTATCGAAGCCAAAGTAAAAGAAGGCATTTTCATTGAATCTCAAATAAAGCAACTATTTCAGTACCTCGTATTCAAAGATAAATTGAATTTAATTGAAGAGAAGAGTTTCGAATGTATTCGAAAATGTACTTTGCAACTTTCTGAGAAACAAGAAACCTAAAATGTATGAAGAAATTCTGGAGTGTCTACCTGTCTTATTTTGTAACATGGGCTGTAATATGTCTCTGAAGCTGCATTTCTTAGAATTCAGTTGTATTTTTGCCCACAAATATGCGAGATGTTTGTGATGAGCACGGTGAAAGATTTCATCAACATGCATCTGAAATGAAAGGAGATACAGCAGGAAATGGAACGAAAACATGTTAACCGACTACTGTTGGACTCTTGTGCAAGAGACACCTGAATAACTACACATATAAAGGAAAAACGAGAAGTGTAAGTTTTCCATTGAAGTAGAAAATTTCTTCAGTTGTAAATAGTATTATTGTTAAGACAATGACAAATTACAATTCGGGTTTAAAATAAAACCAGACGAAAGTGCAGTAAGTATTATGTGTACATGTGTGTTACTAAATGTATGCAGTGGTGTTCAAGTGTACGTGTTAAGTTTTAACCAGAACACTCATACCGGAAATAATTCAGCTCAGCTATTCATCATTGCTTCCGTATTGTGAGTTTCCTTTATTTCACTTCATTTATTTATAACGATGTTGATAGATTTTGCATGACATCATTAGTAGTTTCTTTTTGCTTGCAAGTAACGTCCTTTTATTTTTTAGCGATTAAAGCGAAAGTAGCTGTATTTATGCACATTTGGAACACATTTATTTCTTTACAGTTACATATGACGCTATCATTCGTCATTCCTTACCAAATTTGAGATAAAAATAAAGTATCAGACCAAAATTTCAAATGTACATACAAAATCTTAATTTTATTACATAAATTTATGACTCTTAAAAATGGTATATTGTAAAGCCGTTTGGTTTTCAGATTCAGCGTCATGAATGGGGTTTTTCCCCAAGAGGATTTCGGTGCCGACCAGTATATTCAGGAATTCGTGGAATTAAGCATTTAATGATGTTTAGAGGTTCTAATACACAGTACTCGTTGGTTTATTTCTAATGTTTCTGTTATATAATAAAGAAAGCTTTCAAATATTTTATTCTGAAATCCTAACCCATAAGCATGAAGCGGCCCAGGGCTAATTGACGTACCAAAATGTATTTATTTTATTAATTTACTACTTTAATCATTAAGGACCCTGTTGTGCTGTGCAATTTATATCCTTTTTTGTCGCTTTTACAATTAAGTACTGTAACACTCGCAAGTGCCTTGTCTGTTAGTTTTTCAACCCTTAATATTATCTTATGCTCGAAGGCTTCTTCTCTAAGGGCCGGTTTCACCAATCGATGGTAAATTTTGACACAATGTTAAATGGAGGTGGTAGCAGAAGTAATGAAAAGATCATCAAATATTTTTAGTTGCTTACTAGAAAATACATATAATTAGAACCATTGCATATTTTTAGTTTAAAATTCGGACTACAAGCGTATAAAAGGATTAAAACCTTAAACAGTGTAATGAGTCACGCCCATTTTTAAGGCTTCCAGTGAAGGAACAATTTTCTTGCTCAATTTTGCCTGTGAAACTTGAAACTATATCTTTAAGAGCCTTCAATGTTTTGTGTAGTTGCACAAGCAATTTTGTGGTCAGAGCAGTGTTGTATAGAAGGCTGTGGAGTTTCACAAACAAGTTTTATGCTGTTTACGGAATTAGAGTAAAGTTGAGTTCTTTGAGCTATTGTGTCATTCTTTGTGCAAGGTGAATGTATTGATCCTTTCTTATATTACCAAGGCCTGGTAGAGTATTAAAAAATATGGTAAGTTCCATATTACCAATATGAAGAGGCAAAATTATGTTTAGATTATGGTTAGGCCTGCAGTTGCAAATAATAGCTTGTCTCCAAGTGGATCTAAAGTAAAACTTGGGCCATGTCTTGTACCAGGAGAAGAAAACATGAAATAAATACAAGTTTCAGAATTGTGGATCTGGAATTGCTAGAATAAGCACTTAGAAAAGCCTGCAAGTTTTCTGTTTGTGGAGGAAATGTGAATTTGGTGGATGATCGAAAGAGAGAAGGCTTTGTTTGTACATTACACATTTGAAAACTGTGATACTGACACACCATTCAAAACATCAAAGGCATTTAATAGAATGTATGAAGCCAATATGAGTTTTGCGTATGGGCTAAGATGTATAGAACTTGGAAGAAAAGGTGGAAATCTTTTATGTTGTATGATGAACATGCCTGCTCCTCCACTAAAATTTACTGCAATGAACACCACTCTCTTCAATGCAGTTGCAGATGTAAGTGAAGAGAGCATGAAAATGGCAGTTCAGGGGGCTATTGAAGAAAATTGTGATGCAACTAACACCAAATATTTACCAGTTTCCTGCGACAGTTCCTGAGTGAAGAGGGGACATACCTGACTGCATGCAGTTTCAACAGTCATTAGTATCGACACTGGAAAAATATTAGATTTACAGGTAATGTCAAAATAATGTTTTGCATGGTCTGTGCACAAGAAATATAATGATGCAGGTAAAGAAACAGAATGGCAAGAAGCACAAAAATCTGTTTGTAGCAGGAATTATGTAGGCTTCACTGGTGGGATGGAACCTGCAGGCAGGAAATTGATTTTCCATAGGTATTTGCAAAAGTATGGAGTAAGATACATAAAGTTCTTAGGAGATGGAGACTCTAGTGCGTTCAAGACTATAGCTGAAATTTGGCCCTATGGAAAAGATTGCAGTATTCAAGAACTGGCGTACCTGGGCCATATTCAGAAGAGGATGGGTGGGGACTCAGAAGACTTGTCGCAGACAATAAAGGCAAGTTACTGGAGGATGGGAGGCCACCAAGAGGGAAAAAACGGGCTAACAAAGATGAGAATTGACAGCCTACAAGTATATTATAGTGGTGGAATTAGAAATAACCTCACAGACTTGGGTAATATGAGGAAGGCAGTGTGGGCTATTTGGATTCATTACTTGCCGACAGACAATCCACCTCAACATGGCCTATGTTCTAATCAATGGTGCAAATTCCTGAAAAGCAAGGAAACTGGATAGCCTTATAATCGTAAGAGGTAGCAATGGCCATTAAACCAACATTCTGAGTACTGTCTTCACAAGAACTACAAGAAAAACGTCTGCATGGCAAAACGCAGACCCCAAATGAAAGCTTCAATGCTCTCATTTGGAAGAGCTATCCAAAGACTGTGTTTTGTTTCCAATTTGGTAGTGAAGATTTCTGCATTGGAAGCTGCAGCAGTGTTTAATGATGGGAATGCAGCAAGACTTCACGTCCTCAGGAAGTTGGGCTTTACACCTGAAGTCTTCACTGAGCAGATACTGTGGATCATAGATGAGCAACGAATCGCTAAGGCAGAGGCTTCAGTTCAGAATATAGAAAAAATTGCTAGACAAAGGAGCAGAGTAACTAAACGAGCTGCAGAGGATGATGAAGAGCAACAGGAGTATGAACATGGGCAGTTTTAGCTAAGATATGGTTAGGGAAATTTTCATCCAAAATTTAAATTGATTTTTCTAAAAATTAAAATTTTCATCCTTTAGAAACACATATATCAGGAACTACTAAATGGATTTTGATGAAATTTAGCACACGTGTTCCTTTAAACGGAAGCAATATTTAAGAGGAACAGAATTTAGGCTACATAGTATAAACAGTTTTATAATTGAAAATATATGGAACATTTTTCTTTAAAGAATATTCGCATCAACAAAGTTACAGAAAATAATTGCAATAATTTACCAAAAAGTTACTCCACTTAAATGTACACTTATTAGTGTAGGTTACTTTACTATACAATAAATTGAACAATTTGCCTGGAAATAGTAGAAACGTGTAAATATCAATGTAACAAAACATTCAAAATTCTCTCACAGCATTAATAATTTATTAAAAATTCTGTAAAAAATATTTAAAGTATGTTGGTTCCCTCTAAATAAGTGTACTAAATTTCAGTGAGATTTAACAAGAAATGTAAGAGATACGGATTTACAAATATAACAGTGCCAAGTCTGAAATCGTCTCCCCTTAAAGTGATCTAACGTTGAAGTTATTATAGATTCAGTTTCATTGTACAATGCTAGCTTGAACATTATGTTAAACTCAGTGTTAAGTTAACATCCCCATACCTTTGTGTTAAGGTGTTTCATGTTAGGAGTTGGAAGATAGTTGCCGTTAACCAAGGTGTTGATGCGAGTTTACTGTACTTGGCATTTTTTTGTGCTAACCCAAAGTGAAGACCAACTATGTATAATAATAAATTTGAAAACCTGCAGAAGAAGGAATTTTTAAAACGCCACAGACTGCCCAAAGTGGTCCTGACCTTGACTTTATACAGAATACTAGAGGTTAGAATACTGTCAATAGAAATATACTTATTTCTCCTATGCTACAAGTGTTAATTGCCCTTGAGATTTAATGATCTGGCACTGTTCATTTAATACTGGGTGCTAATGTTGGCATTTCCAAAGCTACCGTCTGTGGGTTTATCCAGAAGGTTTCTGAAATAATGGCTTCAAAATGTAAACAATATTCTTTGTTGGTGTCTGCTTGATCCTTAATCAATGGTAACACATTTTCTCCATTTTGGTTTGAATGTGGTTTTAAACCTTTCTATTCGCCCTTCGCTTCCGGCGTTTTTTGGTGCTGCAAGTCCGTCGACATTTTGGCACTGAATAATTCCTCAAACAGTTCTATAATAGATAATGCCCTTTCGAACGGTGAAATAGCTATTAGTTCCTCTGCCCCTATATTTTTCGGTTGACATCGCGGTTCTAACCTCAAACAACTAGGAAAATCACATGGTAATTGTTTTATGAAAATTGACTAGTTGTCTACTACTGAAACAGTAAGCTCTGTGATGCGCATACAAAATCGCATCGGAACGCATTCAGAGGCCGCCTTCTCCAAAGCTGTCGTTCGCAGTTGTCTTTGACGTTAACAAAACGTTAGTTACCAACTCTCTGTAAACTCTTGATGAAGCGCAAGAGTTGTAACATAATGTTAAACTTTTAGCACAATGTTAGCAAATAAGGTGTTAGAGTATTTTTAACGTCATTGATGAAACCTGCCCTAAGAGTTCCAGCGCTTCATCTGCCAATACTCATTATGTTGTTTGTTGCCATGATGCAAAGGCTATTATATGTGATATTCTTAGTAATGTTGTAAATTTTCGCAAAAGGTGGAATTAAAATATTTTACATGTTAGTTGAGGGTTGTTCGGAAACCTGGAAAGGCTAACGCGGAAGCTACAACGTTAACGGACACTACCTTCGAGGCAGTGTCCATCTTTCTACTGAATTGCGTGTGGCGAATTCCATGGTTGTGACGTATTGCTAAGCTCTGCCAGGGATTTAGTTAAATAATCTGAGTTTTTGGACTCGACCTCCAATCTTTGGAAGGTGCTTGGAATACTAAGTGCAAGGTATTATTTTAAAGTGGATCACCATGTATTGGCCGATTTCATCTTCTGACCAGGTAAGCCTACTGGAATTCTAATTTTGTATTCTACCCATAGAGTGGGAGCCTAAATGATTTCTGAGACTTGCTAACTTAATGTGGTCTAGTATGTTGTGGTTGGGACCACCTTAATCATATTTGCACTACCTCTCGCATCCCTTGTACTATCCGATACTCCTGGAACCTCGACACTCCTTATCCTCCCCTTTCCCAAATAAAATGAGTAAGCAAAACTAATTTTATTTTTTAACCAGTAGCAGCTATTCAACTGATGTGAGTGAAGTGCCACTTCACCTGTTTTTAACGCCAGACACATTTTCATTATCATTTTTTTCGTGACAGTTTAATGATTATCTTGCTGTTGTCGAACTCTCTGTGTTATTCTGTGTTGCCGACAGCCTGCTATTCACGCTTTTAATGGTTGGTTTTCTGTCCGCTAGAGTGCTGTCCGCAGTGCACGAAATCATAATTTTAAATAAAGTCCCTGATGTTGAAATGCGTTGGTAAATTGCTTCCAACTTTTCATGTTTGCCATGGCAACACTGACGTAGTCTAGTGAGGTTTTATTTTTAGAATCTCTGGCACACACAAAATCCATTTGAAATGAAGAGTCGCTAGAGGTTTCTCTTTAACTCGTCAACCGCCTTACCGGACAGAGTTGGCAGAAGTTAATTAGACGTACTCTGTATGTTTTGGTTTCTTAACATGTTATAATATAACAACAAGCGCCGATAATTTCAAATTATCAGTTCAGATTTCAAAAAAATCAGGCGCCAGTTTGATATGAAATTTATTTAGAACTATAGTTTATCTTGTGCTGTGAAAGAATATGCGTCTGTTTAGGGACACAGTGTTAATATTTAAAGAGGAACCGTTTAGTAGGTGGAAGGATGAAGACAAGAAAGATCTTTTAAACTGCGGAAAGCCAGTGGATTTAATAAAACTAATGTTAGAAAGGAGGTGAAAAAAACCGGGAAATCTTACAACGTTCATTTTAAGGACTGCTGGTTTCAGCAACACGCATGGTTATGCAGTAGTGTGACATTACAAAATCTGCTCTGTTGGCCATACATTTTGTTCAGTAATAATTTTGCTATCTGGAATACACAAGGTTTTTGTGACCTCCAACGTGTGAGGCGTGCTTTTAATAAGCATAACGATTTTGAGGAAAGTGTCAATTGCAATTGAACACTTTCGAAAAAACCATAGTACAATCGCAGATACTCTAAGGGAAAATGTAAGACTGTGTATCTTTCGATTTTACAAATGTGTTTCTTTAATCGACAAATCTTCAAACTAGTCGTTAGGGCTGTACTATAAGCGCTCAAGAATTCCCATGATGAGAGAGTTTCATCTGCAAACCTTGTGAATTTTAAGGAACTGTTGAAACTATTAATTTCTGAAGAACACTTAGAAATTCAAACGCAGCATCAATGTCCTCCTCAATGGTGTAGTGATTACCATTACTAGCTTCTATTTCCCGAGGTCGCGAGTTCAAACCCGGCGGAGGGCGATGGATTTTTTCGGGCGTAAAAATCCTTAGCATAGCTTCCTTCGGAAGGGAAGCAGGTAAAACTGGAGGTCCCGTGTCGTAGATTTACGGTACGTAAAATAACCTCAAGCCTGATAAAGAGCCTCTGAGCAAAATTACCGCTCTTTCACGCCCAATATAGAATGGGACGCTAAGAACCATAGTAGTTAAAGAGTGTCCATAAATAAAACTCAATTTTTCGCAGCATCAGAAAATTAAAACTGTGTTTTGTGGCGATTGAGAAGCTGCTCAGAATGAAGTGATAGATTGCATTTGAAACTGTACACAAGAACGCATTAATGGGGAACTTAATAACGCAACATTTGCTCAATTCAGGCTGATGATACTACGGACATTTGTATGAAATATTAGTGATCCGTTATATCAGTAACGGTGCAGTCACTGAAAGACTTCTATGGCGTTACGATGTGAGGACAGGTCAGCAGAAAACTTATTTAACTTGTTGGATAGCATATTGAAAGATTTCAAATACGAACACAAATTAGATAGACAATGCTATGATGGTGCTACTATGATCTCAGTGCATTTAAATGGCCTACAAAAAAGAATTAAGGTTAAGTTTCCTCAGTCTCACTTCATACAATGTATGGATCACCGCCTAAATTTAGTATCACAATGCCGAATATTTTTCGCGAGTGTCAATGCTATCCCATAATTTCTTCACCATTCTGCGGAAAGAACTCAGGCCCTTGAAACAGTTTCGCGCAGAACACCTACTGTTGCTGAAACTCGATGGTTCTCCAGTTCTAGGCTTCTTCGAGTTATATTTGATGAATGGAGCAATTTAAAAGCTGCACTTGAACTGCTAATGGATGATGAAACATATGAAGAAAATACATTAGGTCATGTAAAGGATTTCTGAACGAGTTCGTTGACTTTAAATTTACTTTTTAGTGGCCGTATTCAATGACATTTTTTGTCTCACTGATCTTGTCTTTGAAATATTGCAGAAAAGAAAAATCCGTGGACGTAGACAACTGTGCCACAAAGATAGGAAGCAACGTGTTCTCTTAATAAAAGAAAGGAGCAACATTTTCTGGAACTCTTTGAGGAAAGTAAACGACTGCCAACAATAACTCGCTGAAGAGGAGAGGGTTCCTTGACAGGTTATGATATTGCCCAAACCTGTCGTTTGCTTTATTATGAAATAATAGACACTATTCCAATGGAAATGGGCTTGAGGTTCAGGTTTTGCGAGAAATTGCAATTTCTAAATCCTACAGACTCGACGAATTTCGAAATCTTCAACACAGGGTTCCCTGCAAATTTTATAGAAGAAATTTATTAGAACAATCTATCCACAGATTTTCAACAATATACCTCGATTCAAAAATGAACTACCACTTTTGTATACCGATGACGGTTTTAGAAGCAAGAATTCAGAACAGATTTTACGAGACCTTCACGTAAACAGCGAGGCTTTTGAAGAAACTTATACATTATTTAGCTTGGTGTTGACTATACCTTCAACAAGTGCATCTGGGGAACGCAGTTTCTCTTGTCTGAAAAGATTGAAACTATTTTCGCGCAGTACAATGTCACAGTGTCGGCTTTCTTCACTTGCAAGCATTTCAATTCGCCAGAAAATGTCCAAACTACTCGAGAGCCAACCTTTTTACGAGGACATTATTGATACATATGCTAGCCTGAAGGACAGAATCATAGATTTAATTTACAAGAAATAGGGTGAGTTTAGACAGGTGTATTAAAGTATTTGATTTTGTAGTATTTAATATTCCTTTGTAGAAGAAAGCTGGTAGTGGTGGTAGTGGTAATTATTTTTGTTATGCAATATGTCATCACTTCACCTCACCTCTTGTTTTTTATCACCGGCCGCCACTGCGGTCCACCCCATTTTAGCGGTGGGTGCACGCCCCGCGGGTAACCGTGACAAGTGGTTGAGATCCCGAGCTCACGAGTCACCCCTAGGTGACTTCCGTTACATTATTATCTGAGTGAGGATGAATGTGAGGACCATCTTAAGGAAACGCTCATTTGAATGTTTTACTGACGTAAGGTTGTGCGTGACTGATGCTTTACAAGGTACCAGAATGGGGATCTTTGGTTTTCTCATGTGCCATCGTTAGCAATGTGATAACTTATATTTAGATTTGTTAGTTGGATAATTTTGAAATTATTCATTCAGATACCATTGTGGGAAGGGCAAATCTTTATTTCTTACGGCGTCTTGTAAGGTTTGGTGAAGTGTAGCGTGTGGAAGTCAGAATGAACTATTATTATTTTATATTTTATTCACGCGTTCATGTTACAATTGTGAAAGGAAGTTCGGAAAGATATCCAGATCTACGAAATTACGTCATAGCCATCTTCACAAGCAGTTGTTTGTTTCCTGATATTATGGTAACGGGTTGTTGATTAATGTTTACATGAAGTCAGCATAAGCTTGTTAAATAGCCAAAGAGATATAAGTAATTCCTTTTTTTTCATTTGCGGTTATTCAATGACATAACTTCCTGAAATAATGAAATTTTGGAATTGTTCGTAAACTTTCGGTAATCCCCACTTCCTTGTGAGATTTGAATAAAACTGATGCCCAGTATTGTTCTTGGCGCGCTGCAGTTTTGTCTGAGTTTGCCTCAATTGGTTCCCAATGTGGCCGGCCCTACTGGGTTGTTAGTTTTGGTTTTTAAGAACTTTAAAGTTGGAGCATGATGCTCGCACCGTCAACTTTCTGCCTCGGACTTTGAAAATGTCAAACATGGCTTCTAGCGCACGGCATAAAGGTTTGGGCAACTCTTAAAACATTATAAGATTGTGATCTTGTGGACGCCTTCACAATAAATTGTAAGCAGATTTCCGATTTTTACTATGCATTAATCGCACTGCCGTCTATCCCCTTAGAATCCTGTTGAGCTCGGTTCTGGTAACGTTAAAGAGTAATTATATTTAAGCTAAAGCCCGGCTCCAGCGTTATTACACATCTCTCCTCCCTTTTCTCCACTTTCATTAACGTTACAATATAACTGCAGACGCGTTAAAGCTTAAATTGGATTCATCTATTAGCAGTCTTCACTCATTTGGGTTGTGCATTTCACTAAGAGCATGATTATACGATTTTAGTCTCTCTTACATTTGACGTTAGGTATTTTCTTAATTTTCACTGTTTGTATTAACTCTTGGCCGGGATGTTGATTTGGTTTTAAGCACCAGAATTTTCAATTCACTGCGAATTTAACTATTTTTACAATGTCACAAAAGTAACACAGAGAATGTTTAATTCAGAAGAATTTAACCAGGTGTTCGTCTCCATTCCGGAATACGGATATATTTGTATGTATATCCGTTAAGAAATTGCAATCCCATACCCTAGTATCTCTCGTAAATGTTCTGCCTGAGCTTTTGAGGGATTTAAACCTCGGACCAGTCAAACTCTTCTTGCACCTTATGATTCACTTTGGAAAATGGGTCCCGAACCTATTATCCTGAGCTTGATCGAACTAATATATTATCACTGATATTGGACACTCCTACTATACAAAATTCGGAAGAAATAGGAACAAGTATCTCATCACTGTATGTGTTTGGTTGTTGAGAGATGTATGCACGTGTGTATGCAATCTCGTCACCGTGACCGACAGGTGTAATGGCTAATGGAACGCTTGGTTATTCAATTTTCCTTTTTCTTTTCCACTGATCTCTATTATTTTAGTCATGCCAAAGTAACAACTATCGATATAGTTGATTCATTCCTCCATGCATCGGAATTGCAAAAGGCATGGGACATTTCTGTTTATTCTTTAACCAATCCATCAATCGGCTGGCAGTTACCGCAAAATATCACTCGTAAGCCTTTTCCCTTAAAGGTGTTATTCTCTCTCTCTCTCTTTCTCTCTCTCTCTCTCTCTCTCTCTCTCTCTGTATCTCTCATATTTAATAGTGCATTCGTTACATAAGTAACAGAATTTATCAGGGTGATTGATGTACACCCGCAACGTATTTAGTGTGTTAGTATTATCATTATGTGATTAATATGTGTATGTATACAGTTACCGCTTTGCATTATGCACCACTAGAGTATATATGATTAGCGCAGCATTCCACCCAAAACTAAATTACTGCTTTATGTGAATCACACCCAGGTCTAGTCAGCAAAACTTCCAAATAAAGGTTTCTTTAGAATGGACTTCACATTCACTTTCAAACAGATAATATAAAGAACATAAGGAATGTTTGCAGATGCACTGGAACTTCAAAGAAGAAGCTTTCTAGCATAAGATAATATTTAGAATTCAAAAGCTAACAGGTAAGTCACTGCATTGTTTCTTATGTAATTTTAAGAGGGGCTAA
Organism: Deroplatys truncata; assembly: GCA_030765065.1. Taxonomy (NCBI): domain Eukaryota; kingdom Metazoa; phylum Arthropoda; class Insecta; order Mantodea; family Mantidae; genus Deroplatys; species Deroplatys truncata. The sequence goes on along the minus strand of CM060990.1, from coordinate 420,960,184 downwards.
GAAGGAAATAATTTGTGCACTACAATAGGATCATTAAAGACTAAGGCAGTAAATTAATAAAATGAATAAATAAATGTTAGTACCCAATTAGCCGTGGGTCATTTCATGCTTATGGTTTGACATTGGGATTTCAGAATCAAATATTTAAAAGCTGTGTTTTAATTATATAATGATAACAACATTAAAAATACACCACAGAATACTGTGTAATAGAAACTTGTAAATATAATTAAATGCTTAATTCCCTGAATCCCTGAATATTTGATTAAAATACTTAATGGTATGGAAGCAAACAATCCTTACAGGTGTGACACATAAAGTGCCTCAGACTTGGAACCCTACAATATTGCTTAAGAAATGTGCGAGTTGAAATGTAAAACTACAACCTTTTTCTTTTTCTGGAAAGAATATGGATCAATACAAATGTTTTCATGAAAGACAGCTTAAAACGCATTGTTTTAAACATATTCAAATCCTTTTAGCTTCCATTAGGCTATGGCCCACTGTACATTCAGTGAACCGATGTAATGCACGTTTAATTTAAAATAATCATTTCAGTATTTGTTGATATAGGGTGCCTCCGTGTATCTGTGATCCTATAGGCTGTGCTGGAAATGACAATCATCGGATGAGTTAGTAATGCCACGGTGGCCTCAGGGAAAATACTAGATTAAGAAGTGGCTTACCACCGTAAAATCCACTCAGAGGGTACTCCCAGTTGGAGAACCCAGTCCAGGACTCCCAGCAGGAGGACCCAACATACCAAAAGGGCTCTGGAATACCCAAGCTAAGGTGTTGACAACTGAATGGCACTGGGGTGTAAAACAGTGTTGCTAACGATCCCTTCAGGGCATCAGGGGAAACCCCTATTGTACGTAGCCTTGCACGTGCATATGGGGCGCTTTATGTGCTGCCTTTTAATTCTCCAGTACCCGCTGGACGGGAATTGAAACAAAAATAAAACCAGAAATTGAAAAATACAAAAGAGAGGACAGGGACCCAAAAGGAAGACACCTGCTTCTCGCTCAGGTTTCTGGCAGTTTCAACTTACCTGAGGACAAGGAAATGAGTCATGTGGCATCTAATAGAATGGTATAGTTCGTGTAAAACTTCGTGGCACTCCATATGCGCAAGAAAGGAGAAATGAGAAGTGGTGAGAGTAGTGGGGGAGCAAGGGACCAGAATTATATCAGAACTCGGAGGCAGTCGCTGACCCTTACCTCTCTTATTATGCAAGAGGGCTGGTCGGTACTATTGCGCATCTATGCTTCAGGAGTGGGGGAATGTCACGACGTTTTACGCTAGCTGTAAAAATACCGTATATACCAGGCATGGGGAGCTTTAGCTCCGAGGGACCATAACAAACCCACCCCTCCAGTACCCCTTCCACGTACCTGTCCTTGTAGATGTTCACGCGTCACCACAACTGACAACAAACTATACACAGTGACGGTCGGTGTGCTGTAGTTTGGTAATGAGCACGGCAAAGTCCAAACAACGGTATCACTTCAGTCAAACTTGGGAAAAGTATTACATTTGTACTCAGGATGGCAACGAAGCTGCTTGTTTATTGTGTGCTACACGGTCCCGCCATGTGAAACATAATATCAGACGGCATTTCCACTCTTCACGTGCAAATTACTGCAGATATGATAAACTTAAAGGCATGATTAGAAACATTTAGTAATATTGTCAGAGAAATATATTTATGATATATACTTTTAACGTATAATAGGTAATGTGAAGCGAGTTAATACCCATACATTAAATATAATAATGTACATTGTGCTTTTGTTTACCAAGGGGATGATAGGATGACACTTTTGGATAATCTAAAACAACAGATACTCCAAAAACGTAGTAGACCACCACGTTCAGCAAGTTTAGTGCGTTACCGGATTTCAAAACGTATTGCTGAGAAAATGAAGCCATTCGGTGATGGGAAATGTATTAAAGAGTGCATGATATTGGCTACTGAACATATTGCACCTCAAATGGTAGATTATTTCAGAAACATAAGCCCGTCACGTCGCACTGTCTATTAGGTGCATTGATGACAACCTCACTGTGTTAGAAGAACTGTTAGATTTAATACCGCCTGAAGGGTCGCACTCGTGGAACTGACATTTTTTAATCATTCTTACTTGGTGTAATAAAATATAACTTGACATGGGAAAAACTTGTACCTATTGGTGCCCCATCAATGTCAGGAAAATACAATGGTTTTGTGAGTTTACTCATACATTTTTTTTAAATGAGAAAGATACTACCAATAGCCTATGTAAGCTATTTGGTATTAGTACAGATAGTTTTAAAGCTGTTTACTGTATTATACACCGCGAGGCGCTATGTGCTCATTCCTCAAGTTTGAAAACGTAATGAACATAGCGATAAAGACTGTAAATCCTTGCGTCATCGACAATTCATGTGGTTCTTGGAAGATGTTGGCTCTGAATATTTCGATCTTACTTATTACTGCAAGTATGGTGGCTAAGTAGGGGTATCATGTTCCATAGATTTCTTCAATTTACTCCAGGAAATTCCCAACTTCTTAGAACAGGAGGTTAGTATTGGACATTTTAATGAATTGGTTGTACTATATTTTACACTGTTTACATGCCATCTAATGTATATTGCCTGTAAAAAGTTCGTTTTATTCTGATGAACGCATTATTATGTATATTTACAGGGGACCACTATCTCAGAAATATCGGATCCACAATGGATTAGTGATCACGCCTTTTTAACAGACCTCACACATTATCTCAATTACCTCAATACCCAGCTGCAAGGTAAAGCTCAAGGAGCAGTAAAGACATTCATGTCCAAATTACGTATATGGCACCACCAACGTGCACATGTCAGTGGCACTTTACATGTTTAAATTCTATGGAAACTACAGCACCTCATCTGTATACAAATTACATATTAATTCTGGACAACCTTTAAAGAGAATTTGAAGAAACGTTCGGAGAGCCGTTATGTAACAAGACATGCGACTATTTTCTAATCCCTTGAATTTGAATGTAGTAGAATCTCCTCTTCATTTACGATTGGAATTAATTGCATTACAAAATAGTACCCGGGAAAACAGGGCTCGGGACTGTACCGGATGTTGCCAACGGAATCATACCCCAACTTGAGCATGTTTGCAGGCTGCATTGTGGCACTGATTGGCTCGACATATACATGCGAGCAACTATTTTCGAAATTTAACTATCCTAAATCTCGTATGCGCTCCAGATTAAACGATGACACCCTTGTCTCAATATTACGTCTCTCTACGAGTAATATCCAGCCTGACATACTTAGTGTAACGAAAAAGGTGCCAGCGGTCCACTACAAGCCCTTTAACAGTATAAACGGTTAAAAGGCGATTTAGGCACCACGCTGTAGTTTGCAGGTTGAAAGTGTTTGCCGCCACTGATATGTCGAGACGAGTGAAACAACCCGTTCTAGTGCGGTGGGAAGTGGAAGGAGAATGAGGGCATACCACCCTCCTGAAGCAGCTCCCCATCCCTGGTATATACCAAAACGTAAGGTATAATACTGCATTGATCATAGTATAATTCGTACGACCTTCACCACCGCAACGAACACCGTTGTGCATAAGCACCAGGCGACTTCAGTTTATCGTTTAGGAACTGCTAGGGCTGGCAGTGTAAAAGTAATGGCTAAGTCGCACGAATAAAAGGCTGGCGATGGCAATTCTTTTTCGAGACACTTTTTAGGTTACTGCTCAACATGTCTCACCTTCTACCTGTTGGATGGGATTGTGTGGCAAACAACCGATAAGGTCGCTGGCATTTAAACTTCTGAATATATCACCATCATCAGCCGTAATTGGTCTACCCATGGGTGAATCAACACAAAAACCAGGAACAGAGTCTCCGGTAAGAACCCAAAAGCTGGTATAGAATCTCCGATACAAGGATGACTATGCAGGTGCCCCTCTAAGGAGCACTCAAGTGAGTAACCCAAAACGTAAAAAACTGGACTTAAGGACTTTCTGAAATAAGTGATTCGATTGTGTCCTTGACTATGCGTATCGTAGCACTTCTTCACATAAAAAAATTAACTGCATGATAAAAATGGAACACATGACCTGCGGAATACCAGTTTTTACATTATGCATTAGGTCACACGAGCAGTTACAGAGCTGCCTCTAGAATAGGCTGCATAACACAATAAGTCAGTTAATCTATGTTTACTGTCATAGTTAGAGGGACTTTAAGGGAGACCGGGAGTGAATTTTTAGGTGAAAAATGACAAAATTTTCGACGTTGGAATTATATCGTATAAATAATCTATAGACACTCGTGAATCATTTTGGCCATACATTTTGCACTATCTACCATTTTTAAAAGCCCAACGTCATGTTCAAATCACCCGTGCGCTCCCTTAAAATTCCACTGGACCCGCCCACTTTCTAGTTCTATACGTAAAGCATCATAATTTGCTAATTTCTGCATATTTTTTATTTATTTGGCCACGTTTTGGGACCACATGTAATTGCCTACTTTGTGCTTCCATCTAGCGCCTAAATGCATAACTATTTACTACGTAATGAACACAAGTTTAGACTTTGAAAAGAAAAAAATTATATTTTGTACTGTAACAGTCTGTTTCCTTAAAATTCTCTCCATTTACCTATATCATCTTATTTTACAGCATTTTGCAGTTATTTTAATACGTTATTGGTTGTTTAAGGTTTTGTTTATATATTTATCTTACAGATCCTTTGATACTTTGTTGTTTATGTACCATATGCACAATTGAAAGCAAACTTTGAGTGAGTTGTTTCAAAATGCTTACTGTAGTGAATGTGAGTGTTCAAATGTGACTACAAATTAGAGAAAGACATGGCTTTGCTAAAAAATTATGCGTGAAAGTGCAACAATTGTGGTGTTAACTCTACCCAGAAATATTCCAGTCCTCGTGTCATTAGACAAAAAAACCTAGAGGTTTCCATTTGAAATAAACAGAAAATGTGTAATGCCATTTTTAGCAAATTAACTTTTTTTTCCAATAGAAATGCTATAGTAGAAAATATTGCTGATAAATTTGGTATGAAAAAGGCTATTTATGTCATCGTCAGTCGCTGCATGTCAACAGATAACAAAGCCCAGCATCGCAAATGTCTCACTGGTACTGACTCCTGGTGTTTTTACAACAAAAGTATAGATAAAGGTACACAACCTGATAACAGTGATAAAATGTCCATACAGCTTTCTGAGTCAACTGTTTCCAAGATAATGCCTGACTAGCCTGTGATGAGCTGTTGCATAAATATGTAAGAGATGTTACACAAAATCAACATGAATCGCTGCGTGCCATGTTATGGAGGAATGTCCAAAAGAAATTCTTGTATCAAAGAAGAGCATCACAATTGCTGTAACAAATGCTGGTCAGAATTTAATATGGGTGCTCAGCTATAGAAGAAATGAAATCTACTATAAATAATTCTACAATTTGCAGTGTATCAGATGTGATTATGAAGAGATGCGACAACACAAGAAAATATGTGTGTGCTCGATCTTCAACTGAGAAGAAGAAAACGGCTTGCAGGAAGAGTAAATTACCAAAAATGAAAAATAAGGAAGCCAAATAGAAAAAGGATGAGAAAACATATGCTTCAGGGCAGTTATAAGTACCTGATAAGCCGTAAATTTAAAAACAATGTGCATGCTTCAGAAATATGTATGGTTTTCTTAGTTTTTATATTTTTGCACATGAAATTGATTCCCTGCATTTCAGTTTTGCTCTGATTTGTATGTAAATTTGCACACATCTCCTCAAATGTAATATATAAAGATGCAAGGATACATTTTTATGATTGCTTTACTCATTGGCTCACAAAAAATTAATGTATACTAAAAATCAAGGAAAATTCTGACATCAATCTCATAAAAAGAAAATTTTGTTTCTATAACATCAACTTCAATCAAATGCTTAGATTTCTTTTCATTGTAATAAAGTATAAGAAAATGTCACTATCATACTTCTCTGACAAATGTGAATGCGCATTGTAGTTTGAACAATTTTTGTTTGCTAATGAAAAATATTCAATTGTATTATCTGAGAAATTATTTGTGCTACAGCTTTCTCTATTTACCCATTAATTAAACGTACCAATTTTTCAGTAAATAGCTTTCAAAAAAGTTAAAAAATTCAGTCCCAGTGTCCCTTAAAAAACATCAGTCACACCTTGATACAACTCGACTCTATGAGAGGAGGAGGTTTGCTGCTACAGACAGGAAAGGATCTGCAGGTGGCCAAAAAGGCACAAAAGTACAGAAAAAGGACACAAAGGGGAATAAAGACACACAGGATTATAAATCAGGAGAGTTATGATATGCAAAGCATACAATTCACTGTTTCCCGGCATAATATTCTATAAATCAGTTTATTTCTCAAACTTCATTTTCACACATTCAAAATGAACCTCACACATGAGGTTTTGTTTAAATACAGCTAAAATTTCTTATAATCTGCAGAAGTATCCATTGTAACATTCTATGTGACAAAAATATGCCTAACACTAATAATATTTTTTTAAAAATATATTTTTTATGAAAAAATGGTGAATTTTAGAGATTCAGATTTCTAAAATATTAAAAAAATTATCATAATTCGCTCATAAAAGTTTATTGAACTTTCAAATCATAGTTTTTTTGTAGCTGATTCAAAGCTTCAATTCCAAAAATGTCAACCAATTTTCTGAACTTTTGATGCGCGTGGTTAATTTTGATTATGCGATACATTTACATAATATAATGTATGAAAATTTTTTAGAAATATCCATAGAATAATATGGAAATCTGAAAATACACTCCCAGTGTTCCTTAATGTCACTAAATCTTGAAAACACTGATAAAAAGGTGATGAAAATCGACATTTCTATGTTTGCGAAACATTTTTAAAGACTTAGGGCTCGAGAACGCAGCGGTGGAGTCTTTCGAAAGGTTCCGTGTCCACTTCGGCTCCATTGGTCGGTTCCACCCTTGAAAATGGTGATGGAATATTCGGAAGTGTTCGCGTCCACTTTGCGCCTAAAGCAGGCATATGAGCGTTGGTGTGCTTCACTAAAATTTATTGTTATTATTATTATTATTATTATTATTATTGTTGTTAAGTTTACAGTGCACAGTTAAGTAGAACATCTATGATTAATATATTACCATCTACGATGGCTAGGTACAGCTGTATGTATTGTACAGAAACATTCAGTGTAGGTAAATAAAAACTTGCTGCGGTATGTGAATACCAAGCATTGTGATAACTGAAGTGTTAATTTTATGTGTGACTTACGTACATTTTCCACTATAAGACGTGATTGGTTCAAGCGACGTAAAATAAATGCACATGTAAATGGATCAAAGTTCATTCAAATATTGTATGCCCAATATGTGAATTTAATTCTGCTATCCGAAGTAAAAGCTCCATCTTTATACCACTGAACATGATACAACAATTTCCCGCGAATCTTTAGAATTTTCCAGTGAAACTGAATTTTATAATTAGAAATCCGAGACAGAAAAAACTGAACTGTGCAATTTCGTGAGCAGCTGGAGACGATGTATTAGAGCCGTTGATGATTATTCTAAATTATCATTTCATTGTCATCGTGATGCTATTTACAAATCTACAGATAAAATATTTTAGTCATCAAAATGTGTTGTGCAGTAATAAAATTCGTTATTGCTCAGCTGACATTAATGTCACGTGCCATTCTTGCGGTAAAGTTGTTGGATTTTGTACAGCTCATGTTGGTCACAACCCGAATTTAGCCCATTAAGGCTATCAAGAGCTGAGAGAGATGGGTCAGCTAAGCAAATACCAATGAAAATTCCCTTCGATAACATATTAGATTCAGTGAGATTTTCGTTAAGAAGTGCTGAATTAAAACGCCACGACTTGCTCTCAAGAAAAGATCTTCACAATTTTTCAAGCGACTACAATCTATAAGCTGAAGTTGAATGGCATACAAATTACAGTACAAGTGTGGAATCTTGGGTAAAAGAGGTGCCAGAAGCTGGAATTACAGTTATTTTTTACAAATCCCAGGGAGTGACATTCAAAACTCATCCACAACTGCGTAATGAGGATTTTGTACTGATTATTATGAATGAGGCGCAAGGTGAAATGCTACGACAGTATGAAAAAAACTGTGTTTGTATAGACACCACACGGTCCTTAATACAAATATGCATTTGGAGAGAATGCATGGCATAATTAAACATATATTGTACCTGAAGGGAACCAACCCAAGTGGTTAGATATCAGCATTCATGCTTTAATGAGGCATTTAAGAGGCAAACTTTATGAAAGACTGATCCACCCCAATAAAGGCACAGTGACATCCAAGCTTTCGCCCATGAGACAGAGACATTAATTTTCATTGCAACTTACAGAGGAAGGTGTTATTAATGAAGGAGAAGTGTGGAAAATTTCATCTAAAGCAGCCAATGAAGTATATCAAATAAATCAGTTAGGTAACATCACTTGTAATTGTGACTTGAAGATGCTGAATGCAGAACCTGCATCTTTGCTTTGATTTGTAGCTGCCCAAATTTAGCAATAAAATTTAACTTTGTGCAAACGTATTCATTTAATATCCAATATGTTAAAAACGGTTGTCCCTAGTGAAATGGAGTCTTCGGATAATGAATTAAGAACCTATGAAAATGATTATACCGAGCGGGATGGCAGGTGGTAACGTCTGTAGCCCGTATTCGGGAGGTCCCGGGTTCAAATTCTAGGGGCCGACCAATCTGACCGAAGGATCTTTGCTGTTTTTCTCAGCCGCTAGGCGAATGCTGGGTTGTATAATTTGATCCGCGAATTTTGCTACCATCCCTTTCATCACTACGTTTCATTTGTATCTTCTTCACCACCATACCAGGCATTGGGCTAATCACCCATCCTGGTTCTGCTATGATCTAAAGTTTGCTTGCTCCACGACAGGCTACTGGCCCAAGGCATTGAGGTTAAGTCCTTGGGGGTGAAAGTCCTACAAAGAAGAGGGTAATCAGCAGAAGAAGAAGAAAGTGATCATACAAATCAACAAAATATAATAATCCAACAGTTGCAACAACCTGATACAGTTAAACATTGTGAAAGTAAGGATAAAAAGCGGGAAAGAATACCAAATAAATCTATACACGTTCTAAATAAGCTGAATTGGACGAGGACTTTACACCAACAGCTGCAAACTTTGTTACTAACAATCTAGGCCCGTAAGACAACATCACCTTGAATAATAACTTCACCGTCAAGGGAATCACAATTTGAACCTCCAAGGAAATTTATGTCCACTAAAACACTCTTTTAAGAGAACGAAATTGGCAATTTAGAAGCCTACAGTCTGTGAGCTGCAAGAGGAAGCAATTAAATTGCTGTTAAAAACATGAGCAATAAAAACACAATTTTTCGTTGAAAAAACTGTAAACAACTCTGCGTAGCAATTTAAGATTGTTGTGACTAAGGTGTTTTGTAAAGAAATTACGGTTAAAGGCTTTGTGGTGGCATAACAATTTATATGACAATGTTTTTAAAAGAATATGAAGAACGATAAAAACACAATTTTTCATTGAAAAAACTGTAAACAACTGTACATAATGATTTATAATTTTTGTGACTGAAGTCTATTACATAATCTCGTATTTACATATATATATATATATATTTTCTTCCGTCACCTGAAAATATAAGCATCGTATGTAAATGCCAGCTGACCGGCTCCACGCATCGCTGTATTTCAATGCAGCTGACGGACAGGAAACCTTCCGACTGGCTCCGAGCGGCTCCACCGCTGCATTCCCGAGCCCTAAGTTAAAGACATTCTAAACCAATTTTTCACCCGGCTAGACATTAGCGCTGAGTTATCAGGATCTAATACCAAAACGTTTAACACGTAAAACTACATTAGGTATGTTTAGTCATAAACCACACATTGCCTAACTCAAATTGCTTACATAAGACATCTCTATTCTGTCTGAAATTATTTCAGTGTAGTCCATTAACATTCTGTATACCTAAGCGATTTACATATCGTCATTGTTGTCGTGATTGTTGCAATACACATTAACTGTATGTGACACTGAGGAAACAAAAGAAGGGAACTGTGACAATCTTAAAACAAAAATGTGGCCGTGATTGGTTGAAATTCCACATTTCATTACATTTTATTGCTCGAAAGTGAAATGATGACACATGAATGAATAATAGTCAGTAGAATTACCCTAAACCGGTGTAGGTAAATTTTGCATTCTACTGTAAAGAATGCATCGATCAGAGAAGTCCACTACCACATACGCATATCCCAATAGAATTAGGGATATAGCAAACAATTTAAGAGTATGAGTAAAATACTGACTGCAAATAACAGTATCGTGGATATTGGAGTGGTAAGTAGGGTTCTCAATTTGTGAATCCTTTTTGAAGTTTGATTGCGAAGATGAATCAGACATAAACAGCTGCGGTGCACGCAAGAGTTAAAGGGTTCGGTAGTGCAGCTTTGTACCTTTCGGAAAGCAATATTTTAATATGCAAGTTTTGTGATATTCGTATGAAGTGAGAAAATTACCGCATAAAATAATTGCTTTAAAAATAGGGAACATTTGAAACACAAGTCAAGTACTCCAGAAACAAACTACCAAGCATCCGTAGATCTTTCACAGAGAGACAGCAGAAGGATAAGGCAGGGAAAAATAGTTAAGAAATAAATAATAATGGCAATAATAATCATAATAAATAATTATAATGTATATTTGCAAGCAATACAACCAAAATGCAGCTGAAGCCAATACTTTGATTGAAAAGGCACGTGATTAGCTTCAAAAACACGTCCTAGGCAAGAATAAAAATTATAACATTTAATGTAAGCAAATCTATGATTCTCAATTTTCGGTATTCTGATTTTGGTTCTTTTTTGCATGGCTAAACAAGGATTTGGAGAACTGCCAAAAACCAAGCAACTAAACAAAAAATACATCCTTCGTTTCGCCATTGAAGTGCAAGCATAATCCAATCTTTGTAAGAGAAAAAGAATGTAACACTAAATAATGTGCGACGAAATAACAGACTTATTGGGACAGTGTGTGTTTCAAATCTTGATTAAAAATTTAGATACAGTGTTTGAAAAGAAAATCGTTTTAGAATGTTAATTCTTAAATGCCGAGAACAGCAAAACAAGTTCGCCGGCAATATTGAATAGTTAGCTTGGATTTGGAATCGATTATGAAATTTTTTTAATTGATTCTGCACCGTACATGAGCAAAAATTATTGAATGGCATTATGTGTGAACATTTAATTTGTGCTTCTTGTTGGGGCCATAAATTTGTTTCGCTTTGGGAGGGTTTTCAAAACAATTTTAAATAACTTAATAAAATAGCAAAAGAAATACTTTTATATTTCATGGAAGTCAAACATATATTTCGTTTTCATTATTAGATGAAAATCATATACAGAAAATATTTCCAATGTTTCACATTCCTTTAGGGAGTATAAGCTACTTCAAAGCTGGTAAACATACAAGTATACACTTATCGTCTACGAGTTTTAGGCCTATCATCGGATTCTGCTCCCGTGGAAAGTTGGCTAGCAGGCGTGAAAAGTGTCAAGTTTTTTAATTAGTAAAATTTCTAGCTTCCTTTTAGACAATTCCGTTCAATGTTTACATAGTCCTGAGATTAGAGGGGAGGAAATATTTATATGTACTCCACTTTGTTTTTATAAAAAATGGATGAGTTGCATAGTAGGATGAAGATAATAGTTGTTTTGGTTCACCTTGTGAGCAAATTGACAAGATTATTTAGGAGTATGACAAATCCCTGCAAGAAGAAGCCGGAAATCTACCGAGAAATATCCGTAGCTTGGTTGTGGAAAAAAAATCCTAAGCACGTGATTCCAAACGAGGTTAATAATATATTTGATTCCCGTCCATAATTCCTAATCTGTTTTCCTAAATCCCACATCTAAAACAAAAAACATCCTAATCTTTTCTTTCTAATGCATTTTCACTAATCTTTTGCCCTAAACTTCAGCTTTCCTAAAATGAAATTTTCCTACCACATCTTTCCTAAAACAATTTTACCAAATATTTATTCAAAAGTTATATTTTATTTATGGACGCTCTTTAACTGCTATGGTTCTTAGCGTGCCATTCTATATTGGGCGTGAAAGACTGGGAATTTTGCTCAGAGACCTCTTTATCACGCTTGAGGTTCTTTAACGTGCCGTAAATCTACGACACGGGACCACCGGCTTTACTTCCCTTCCGAAGGAAGCCATGCTAGGGATTTTTACGCCCAAAAAAATCTATCGCTCTCCACCGGGTTTGAACCTAAGACCTCTGGAACTAGAGGCTAGTATGGTACCACTAGACCACGGAGGACGACAAACATTTATTCATAATGTATAATTGTCCTAATACATCACAGTTGAAATCGGTTCGTAGGATACTGCTAATGTTTAGTCACTAAATTTTCAGTATGCAGAATGCACCAGAAATTATAAATTCATCTAGAGGGGCAAAACGCGTATAAAATAGATTTGCATATTACAGAAGTCGAATTTATAAAGGTAAGATCTACTGGCAGTGATTTACAAAGTCTAAGAAATGTATAGCAACAGCAGTGACAACTTAGGTTCATGGGCAGATAACTGTACGGAAAGGAGATGAAATCTCTCCTCACATGCATCGTCCTAGCCGTGAAGAATGTGAAGCTGAAAAGCTGAAGCTGAGGATGAAACGAACTGCATCCAGAAATGCTGCCTGCGCAAATAATGCGGAATGAATTACACGGAGTTCCTTCTGGAGTTCTGATTAACCTGCCAGAGAGAGAGAGAGAGAGAGAGACAGACAGACAGACAGACAGAAAACCTGAAAAGGTCATTCCGAAGAGAACGTCGCCGTGACCAATCACCAAACCAATCTTTAGCAAATGTCGACGAAATTCCTGTGCAATACCAAAGAACCCTACAAGGAGAAACATTCTTCATAATTCATATTTGGATGAAACTGAAGATTGTTTACTCATTTTTGGAACCAGAGGAAATTTGGAAACTTTATTTAAAAGTTTTATATGGTTCGCCGATGGAACGTTTAAAGTTGCACCAAAACATATTCCATCAAGTTATAACATTACGGGTATAACTTCAAGACCAGGTCCTGACCCAGAAGACGATGAGGTAAAGTTACCATTGCCTTTGATATACGCCTTATTACCTTCTAAACATCAAACACTTTATTCACATGTGTTTGGAGAAATGTTGAGTGCAGCACGTAGCTATAAGTATTACATTTCCACAACCTATAATGCTAGATTTTGAAAAGGGACTCATTAACTGTGTGAGTGAAGTTCTGCCCTACGCAAACATTAGCTGCTGTCTCTTTCATTTGAGACAATAGCTTTTTCGAAAGATCTAGGCTGAAGGCCTTCAGGAGGTATACAATAACCCAGAAGATAGAGAAATTAAAGTTTCAACTCACATGCTGCTAGCATTAGCCTTTGTCCCTGTGGAGGAAGTGCCTTACGTATTCCAAGAGCTAAGATATCCTTGTGTAAGAAGAGTTACTCGTTTTAGATTATTTCGAACGAACATATGTTACTGGCATTAGAGCAAGAGGTCGCAGGACAGCAACACGATCACGCTACCCAATCGAACTGTGGAACTTTTATGAAGGAACGAGGTGTAAGTTGCACAGGACTAACAATATATGTTAATGATTTCATAATTGGTTCCAAACAGTAATAGGCACAAGTCATCCAGCTTGTATAGCTTTATAGCAGAGCTACAAAAACAGCAGCCAGATACTGAAGCTGCAATAAATGAATTTTTCATAGGAAGAAGTGTCAAGGCACAACCTAAGAAGAAATAATCTGGCATGCCAGAAGAGGCTAAGGGCATTACTGCTTCAATATGAAGAGTACCGTGAAGAAGATAGCTTATTAGATTGTTTGCGGGCAATAGCTCACAATTTCCATATGTAATAAGGCTGAACCCATTAGTGCATAAGCAATATAAACATTATCATGAAAGTATCAAGTGGTCCATAGGTTACAATTACCCTATATAATACATGCCACATGTCATAAAAATAAAGAACAGGCAGTTTTCATTTTCTTTTTGCATTTTTATTTGCTGTAGGAAATTTGTGTTTAGGAATTTCTGTTTTAGGAATATTTTTGTTAGAAAGCTCGGTTTTAGGAAAATTTGTTTTTACAAAACTGCTATTACAAATATGGTTTTAGGAGAAATGGAAATTTGTAATTTTTCGTTAGGAGAAAATATAGGAAAAATATCTGGGAACCAATTTATTTGTGTCATTGAACGATTTATTTCACCTCGGTAAAACATTCCAAACAAACAAGGAAAATATTATGGATTTCCTAAAACAGTGCATTTTCTGATTCCAAACTGTTGAAAGGATCCGAAATTATTGCAGAGTACTACCTCATATGGATTTATTGTAAAGTAAGTTTGAGGATCTCTATCAGTAAGTTGATGTTATACAGTCGTTGCAGGTATTGAAATACATCCAGCTGCATTTTGTTAATGCTGTTTTAATATCTACTAGGGTTTATTGTTTGCCGGTCAATGCAGACAAGTTTCTCTTGTTAATGATAACGTTAGTTAATGAGAGAGTGCAGTGCTGTCACACGTTCTGTGGCACAACAACCTATGCAGTATAGCATATTACTTTTTGGTAATTTGTGTATCTATATTCCTAATAAATTCAGTGTAAGTCTATTCATTTCTTACAAAGCTTATTTACTATGACCTTATACAATAAATAGCATATGAAAGGGAAATTAAAGTGATAACGTAAACTAAAGTAGTGAAAAAGTGTCAAGAACCAAAATTCTTGTAGGAAATTCGTAAAAAATTAATGCGAAAAATTACGCCTCTCATACGCTAAATCTCGTAAATATACGCACTTTAAGACATTTTGCTATATAACTTAAATTTAAATAATTATTTAAGGTTGGAAATTTTAGCATTTTATCAAATGTGTGTAGAAATATAAGAACATATTCAGTAATTAATTTGCCCTTTCTTTTGACATGGATTTCGTTAGAGCCCAGCAAATGTTCATATAATACATGCAAGGGAAATATGAACACAGGGTATTGGTATTACGGACACTGAGTTTAAATTCAGTTTACCTGTAAAAACGTTTTTGAACATATAAGGGAAATAAGTTTTCCCTTACAAATATACACAGAATATGAGAACTGGAAAAACCTTGTAACACTTAACAGAAACATGAGAACAAGAAAGGTGCTTTCAGGACTTAATGGCACAGCTGTGATACCGTAAGTGGCATGTAAATCTCACTTGCATTTCATCAGGCAAAGGACAATAACTGCCTCAACGTTTTGCTTTTGGAGTGGCCAAGTGCACATTTTTCTCAAGGAATAATTAACTCTGATGTTTATCTGCATTGATATTTTATCTAGCTTTTTTTACATCCATCTACTCCATTTTGTTATGAAGTATATCGAAGATCTTCCTCGCGTTACATCTGTTCACTGAAATATTCTTACGCATATTGTATTTGCAGAGCTTAAATGTCCAGCAAGATTCACTTCGCAGTGCTACGAGTGTTAGAAGCATCATGCTTTATAAAGTTTTTTAGGTAAATTTTTCACCAAATTCAAAAGTAAGTTATAGTTTTATATTTGTTTCACTTGAGTCGCTGCCGAGAAGCGAGAGGAAACGGACGTGTGTGACGAGCTCTAGCGCGGATAGAAAATGGGAGTACAGTTGGAAGCTTATAGAGCCAGAATAGGCTTATTTAATGGTGGAGGACGTACTTTGGGAAGAAAGTATTTGGGAGAGTTAAATGCAACGGTGGAGTGGTATGTGCTGGTGTAATTGTTACATTAGTGATTGGAGGAGTGGAACTAAACCCAGGACCGGAAATGGAACAAATTATGGAAATGTTGAAAGGTATCGCAGAAGAAATATCAAACCTCAAAGGGATGGAGAAGAGAATTGAGGATAAAATAATAAAGCAATTCGACGCGATAAAATCAACATGGGCGAGTTTCGAGCACGAGGTGAATAAGGAATTTATAGAATGTAATAGACGAATGTTGCGTTTGGAGAGAGCCGAAGAAAGGAGTAGAATGAATGTTATAATATTTGGAATTGAGGAAACAAGAAGAAAAAGAATTAAGGAGCAAGTGGAGGAAATTTTTCAAGATAAATTAGAAATAAAGTTGGGCGGCTGGGAAATAATAGACATTTTTAGAGTGGGAAGAACAGGCACGAACCCAACACCGGTAATAGTCAAATTGGCAACGCTGAAAATAAAATGGACAATTTTAAGTAGTGCTAAAAAACTAAAAGGGACAAGATTATTTGTGGAGCAAGATTATGGAAAAAAAAAGAGAGAGAATTAAGAAATGTATTAATAAGAGAGATGAAAAAGGCTAGAGCTAGAGGAGACAAGGCATATGTACGAGGATTAGACCTTTGGATCAATGATAGAAAACAGGATATCCACCAAATAAGTTGCAGTGATTCTTCAGAAAATTCACGAACTAGAGGACAGGAAGAAGAAGTCAGGGAAAAGAAAAGGAGCGAGGAAAGTAGCTTTGATGGAGAGATAAGGCGAAGGGAGTTGACGTCACCGGGCAAGCAAGATGGACTGGAAAAACAGCTGAGAGAGGATACACAAAGGCTGCCAGTGGAGATAGTCACGGGACCTAGTGAAATGGACGAGACAGAGCCCAACATATTCTCTTCACCAGCAGGAAGCATCATACAGGTGGAAAAGGGAACGCAAGGCCAAAAACTTGTGGACAGATTTCCATTGACAAGAAGCAAGGCCAAATTACAGCAAAACAGGTTTGAGAGGAAGAGTTCGGTATAGCAAAAGGCATTAGGGTTTATATTCTGGAACGTACAAGGATTGTTTGAAAAGTTAAAGAATAGAGAAATAATGCAGATCTTAAGATTAGGTGACGTGATAGGGGTAGTAGAGACTTGGTTGGCAAACGACTTTCATGTGGAAATAAGCGACTTTGAGTTCTACGGGAAAAGTGGAACAAAGAAGAGTGTATACTAGTCCCGGGCATCCTTTCCCCAACCGGCTTCAAAGTGAACGGAAAGCTTTGAAGCCTGACCATAAACCCATCAGTAAACGATTAGTAGGGTCTTCCCATCCCTTAAACACAACACGTGGTCCTTTCTCCAGCTCCACCAAAGCAAAGCGTTGTTGCCGGTTTTAGCAGCTGTGACTGTTCGCTCGTGCTTTTCTTCCATGTTCAGCTAAGCTTCTATATTACTTCTTCAGAGAAGTTATATAGTGTTTTACTTAGTGCAGTTTTGTAAGTTTAGCAGTGTTTAATAGTTATTAGCGTTTAATAGTTTAATTAAGATGTGGAGACCTTGGGAAACGAACCAAGTTGATGCCCCTCCGGTCGCACCAGCAAGTGACCCTCTGCCGAATATCAGTAATGCCAAGACCACGAAGAAAAGGGCTATAAAAACTGAATAAGCAAAGCCAGATTTTTATGTGTAATGTTCAAGAACATGTAGAAAAGAACCTTTTATGTGGAAAAATGTTTGTTATTGTTTTGAATTTCTCAAAAACAGCTTAACGATTTTTAGTAAAATACCGCAAGTTTAAGATATTTGCAGGAAAAATAAAATTTGTATCATGAATTTTATATTCTGGGAATAACTTGTAAAATTTTCCTCGTTCTCAACTTGTTGTATTACTGGTAAATTCTAAGAGAGAGACAAAATCTTACTCTGCGTAAAATGCAATCTCGGTAAAGGACAAATTTTAGGTCAAATTGTGTTAACCATTTCCGAGAAATTTTTTGTTGTTGGTTTGAATTTTGAAATACAAGTTGGAAGTCTCTGTTTGTATTTTCCTCGTGGTCATGCTAAGAGCATGGAATTTCAAAGTCATCATATAGTCATCTGTATTTTAAAAATCTGACTATCGCTTTAGCCTATGTATCCTTATATTTACAACGATATGTGCAATGAAATTTTATCTTATTATTTAAGAAGTAGATAGAATAAGCTTTTGTGAAAGTAGTTTGTAGAAGAGTTAGTAGAGATAATCTTGTGAATACAATACATAAGATTTTTTTTTATTTTCTTTCTTTTGCCTTCGTATTTTTACTTATCCTGCATTTTATAATAAAGCTATTCATTTAAGTAAACAGAAGATGTCATGCTTATAAATCTTACACCTTAAACAATACACAACTTCTTGTATTAGCTTTATATTAATAAAACATTGTTGTGATACAAGTGATAAAAAACTTTTTACCATAGCTCCGCGCACAGCATAATCAAAAATGATGCTTTGATTTGGGAGTAAGAGTTCCTTTCAAAATAAATTAATATTTATGTATTTTAATTATTTAATGATAGTCCAACAATGTATAGTTTATTCGGAACATGTTTCTAAGTTTCTCTCGGATATGTTAACATGCATTTCTATTCTTGTAGCGCAGTATATTAGTTCAGATCATTCATTAGTTCAGTTATATTTTAAAGCGTTTGCAACTTAAATGTAATTACTATGCGATTCATAGTTATTTACATAGTTATTTTGTGTGTAAAGCAAGCAGACAAACTGCATGATTGTATTCTGTACATGTGGAAATCACCTGCAAAGTTTTACTTTTAAATACTATTTTTAATTTTGGCAACAACGCGCATATGCACATGGATGTCACTAAGATTTTATGGTGCTTGCGGTTAGGGAGGGTAGGGAACAAGTGTTTGGCTACTGCACAAAGGTCGCCGCTTGGGGATCCGAAGGCTGCGATGACCATAAGAGGACAAATGTCAGGTGGGTTAGGGATATTTGTTAGGAAAGATTTGAAATGCAAAGTGAAAGTGTGTAAAGATTTGGGAGAAAATTCGGTGTTGTGGTGCGTATTAAGTGTAACAGGGGAGAAGAACGAGATATGTCTTGCAGTGGTATATAACCCGCCAAGTGCCTCGGATTTTTATAATCTAAACTTATTCAATTTAATTGGACAGGATATTCAGGAGTTATCAAACAGATATTTGGACAGTAGCTTTATGATAATGGGTGATTTCAATGCCAGAGTAGGAGTGAGTCAAATAAAGCTAATAGATCCTGAGTATGAATTAATGGGGGGACAAAAAGAGAGTGTAAGAAGAATGAGTAAAGATAAAGTAATGAATGGTGAAGGAAAAAAGCTGGTGGACTTTTGTGAGGAGTTCAATATGGAGATGTCTAATGGGGTAAAAGGGAAATATGAAATGGGGGAATTTACCTGTGTCAATTATAATGGTCAGAGTGTGGTTGACTATATGTTATACTCAATAGTCTTAGACATAGATATTGCAGATTTTGAAGTCTTGAATACAGTATGTTCTAGTAATCATTTCCCATTGAGGCTAAGTTTTATAAGTACATATAAGAATGAACTAAAACGAGAACATAAAGGAGGAGTTAAAATTGATAAATATAAATGGAGGGGTGAGGAGGCAGAAGTTTTTATGAAGTAATTAGGGTGAGACATAGGGGTAATAAGGGAGAAAGAGGCAGAAGAATTGCTGAAAGAAAATAAAACGGACGAAGCAGTTTTAAAGGTAGACATGTTAGTAAAATATGCAGGTGTAAGGATGAAAGTGAAAGATTGTATAGATAGGAAACAGAAGGGATGGTACGATGAAGAATGTAGGAGGGCAAAGCAGTTTTTTAGGGGAATTAAGAAGGTGGAGGCAGGAAGAAGGGCAAAAGGAAAGAGAGGAGTTTCTGATTGCAAGATGGGGATACAGCAACTTGTTGGAAGTAAAGAGGAGAGAATGGGCCGAGAAGATGAGTATAAAGTTACATGAGGCAGCAAAAGCAAATGATAGCAAAACAATATGGATGTTGGTGAAAAGAATGTATAAGGTTAGAGCAAGAGAAAATAATATAAGTGCGGAAGAATGGTTCAAGAATTTTAAAAATTTGCTAGGAGGGCAACATGATAACCAAACAATCTGGATAATGGAAAATAACAATTATGTTGAGCAATTGGATAAGCCGATAGATGTAGGGGAAGTGAGGGAACAAATTAATAGATTGAAAAGGGATAAAGCATGCGGTATTGATGGCATACCAGGGGAGTTTTGGAAAGCTTGGAGTCTAAATGAAAATCGATTAGAACTGCTGGTTAGGATATTAAATGCAATCTTTGAAGCGGGGAAGGTTCCTAGGAGTTGGAAAACAGCAATAGTGGTGCCAATATTTAAGAATAAAGGGGAGGTAGATAACCCAGAAAATTATAGGGGGATTAGTTTATCACTGTTAGGTAAAGTTTATACAGGGGTTTTGGCTGAAAGAGTGCAAAGTTGGGCGGAGCAAGAGGGAAAAGTATCTGATCTACAGGTGGGATTTCGGAAAAACAAGAGAGCAATAGACAATATTTTTATAATATCTTCAATGGTAAATAAATATTTATCAAATAAAAGGGGAAGATTGTATATCTTATTTGTTTATTTAGAAAAAGCTTTCGACACAATAAATAGGGAAGCCTTATGGACCAAATTGGGTATGAAAAGAATGGGTAACAAGTGTATAAGAACAATACAAACAATATATGAAAATAATGATTTTTGTATAAGATTTGATTAAAATGTAAGGACGAAGGGGATTAAAAACTGTATAGGTTTAAGGCAAGGCTGCAAGTTAAGCCCTATATTATTTGATTTGTTCATTGGCGATATTCTAGAGATAATTACGTTTGAAAATAGCCACTCTCCAATAATTGGGAATGAGGAGATACCAAGATTACTATTCGCGGATGATTTGGTTGCAGGATCAATAATTACTGTGGGATTAGACAAAGTAATTGGAGCAATAGAGAGTTTTTGTAACAAGTGGAGTCTTAGGGTTAATACAAGCCAAACAAAAATAATGGTATTTAAAAGGGTAATAGGTTGAGAAAGGACGAAAAATGGAGTTGGAAAGGTAAGGAAATTGAGGTTGTCAGAATTTTGATTATCTGGGAGTAAGATTAAGTAGCAACGGTAGATGGGGAGAACAAAAGAAATAGGCTTTAACAAAAGGAAAAGTGGCAATGAAAGTTATTAGAGCATGTTTAGATAAAATACCTGGGATGCACGTAAAATGGATAGAAAGAGTATATGGAGCAGTAGTTGAGGCAAAATTGCTGTATGGTGCAGAGATTTGGGGTATTGAGGAGGGGTGGGAACAGGTAAATAAAGTGCATAGGAGCTTTTGTAAAATAATTCTGGGTCTACCAAGAGCCTCACCTAATGGGGTTGCACAAATGGAGTTAGGGAGATTTGGTAGTAAGGCGAAAATTATTGAAAGAATAGTGAAATATAGGTTGAGAATTGAGGAATCGGAGAATAATAATATTTTAAAACAATGTTTGGAGGTTCACGCAAGTTAAATAAAGAGGATACTTGGTATAAGCGCCTAGAAGCAATTCTCAATGAAATAGGGTTTGGGGATATTTGGAAATATAGACAATCACGTGAGAAGGGATGTTGGAAAAGAGTTAGATTGAGGATTGAAGATATGGAAAGACAGGAAATAATTGGTAGTTTTAATTCAAAAAGATCATTACATGTATATACAGAGATTAAAAGGACATGGAAAAGAGAAAACTATGTTGATATTTGTAATAAAATAGCAAGCGAGGGCTTTGCATGGGCTAGGTCAGGTGTGGTGAGGTTAAAAGGCATAGGAGAAGGAGAAAATGAAGGCAAATGCCCATTATGTAATAGCAAATTTAGTAATACTGGCATTTAATGTTAGAATGTGAAGGAACAATGAATATGAGGAAAAAATTACAAAGAAACAATTGGTCTAGATTACGAAATGAAATTATAGGTTAAAGATTGTTAAGAGTTAAATCCAAGGAAAGTTTATTTGAAATAGGAAAATATTTAGGTGTAGTGAGAAATAAATGTTGAAAAAAATTAGAAACAGGGAATAGAAAGAAAATGTAGATTGTTGAATCATAAATTAAATAGGACCCAATGACTCAACAACCATGGTGTTGGATGTTTGCGGTCCCTTAGTAATGCAGCAACTTACTGAAAATGATATGTAAAGGGTAATGTGTAGAGATAAAATTATATATTATAGAACTTATATGAGAATTAATTTATGTAACTAACGAAGTGAAATAAAAATTCTATATCAATTTGTTTTACTTCGTGCTCAACTAGAACATTTCCCCTTTAAGGAAGGTAACTATAACATATGTAAAATGTTTCCATATTAAAATTTGGCAGAAAAAATACATGTAATAACTATGCACATAAAGGCTACCCGAAGATGTCTTTGTACTCGTCAGAAAATTATTTTACCTTCCATTGTTCGCGCCATAAAGCGTTAAATTAAATTGAGTTTTATTTATGGACGCTCTTTAACTGCTGTGGTCCTTAGCGTCCCAAACTATATTGGGCGTGAAGGTCTGGAAATTTTGATCAGAGGTCTCTTTATCAGGGTCGAGGTTCTTTTACGTGCCGTAAATCTACGACACGGGACCACAGGCTTTACTTCCCTTGCGAAGGAAGCCATGCTAAGGATTTTTACGCCCGAAAAAAACCATCGCCCTCCGCCGGGCTTGAACCCGCGACCTCGAGAACTAGAGCTAGCATGGTAAACACTAAACCACGGCGGACGACGCGATAAAGCGTCACGTACTGTTCGCCAACGGAAAGAGAGTCCCTGACAGGAATGTGCTAACCTTATCTGTCTGAAAAAAGTGCGACAAGAACAGTGAATGTGTGACAGAACGCATGCTACGCAAGGAGTAAAACTATATAACTGAGCTGTCGTGTGTGTCATAAATAAGGGTAACATAAGCAAGTAGGCAGGATTCGGACCGTTCTAATCAGCAATTTCCCCTCTGCCCTTCATTCCACGGGGACGTTCTTTGCTGTGGAAGACAGTAGTTACTCGCGCGGTTGGCGTGTGTCATCCACAACATGAACGGTACATTTGAATGCTTTAAACGGTGTATACGAATAATTTTGGATATTTTATGTAAATCGAAGTATAATACATTTAAAACACATATACACTTTAATATAATCTAAAGTTTTAAATAGTGTATTTAAGAATTTAATAAGTTTCTATTTCAAGACAAACAGTTTTACATGTCATCCATATAAACATTGACATATGTCTAACAGTGTAAATACTTCTAAAAACAAACGTGAGAATGTTTATTTCAAATCTAGGACCTAATTGATAGGCATGTACAAACTTTAACTCAGTTGATAAACTGGAAAAATGTTGAAATTCAGAACACTTATTTGGCTGCACTATTTACGCATATGTCGTTGCATGTAGTACATTATCTACGGGTTTTTTTATTCCGTACTCTTCCACATCTATAACACCTACCACCTGATCCAATTGCTTTTACCGGCTTTTCGACAACTTCCTGTGTGCCTACCAATAAGTTAGCCCTTCTTCGAATCTCACATGGAAGGCTTTCAATAAGAAAACGTCGCTCTATTTGAGGCTTTATTAGCTCCCAACTGATTTTTTTCTATAAAATTAGACCTTATTACACCCTGTTTTGAAGCCGTACAGTGGTATTTATAAATTCATTAAGCATTTGTGGCTGCAAATGTTCAAAATATTGTAAAACCGTACCATGGGCCACCTTCTAGTATTACGGAGATATTGTTTTACTGACATAGCTGATCCAAAAGATCTACATTTGTCATATTGTATAACGTAATCATTTCAGGCTTTTGTTCTACTCCGGTGGAAATGTTTCTGGTATCATTGAAGTGCATGCTTGACAGAACCAGCACTGTTCTGGTTTTCTTCGAGCAGTATGATACCAATGTACAATCTTGTTGAAATCGGTAGATGATTGTGGATCGTTTCTTTCAGAAATTCTTTCGGCATCTCTCTCCCTCTCTCTCTCTCTCTCTCTCTCTCTTGTTTTTTCGTACTGTTCCGACATATGTTAGTTTCTTAGCCCAGAGTTTCTTGACTAAAAACAAACTAGTAAACTAGTTATCCCCATTTGGCATTGTATGGCCCCTCTGGTTGCTTACCGACGTAGGTTCTAAATTGAGTATATAAGCCATTTTTACATCAACCAAGTCAAACACTTTTAACCTATACTTCTCCGGTTTACTAGGAATGTATTGTCAGAATGTGCAGTTTCCTCTGAATGACGAAAGCTGTTCGTCAAAAGTAAGGTATTCACTGGGTGAGAGATATTTTTGGCAATTGTTCAGAAACAGTTCCAGTACCTCTCTGACAGCAGCCAACTTTATTATTATTATTATTATTATTATTATTATTATTATTATTATTATTATTATTATTATTATTATTATTATCATCATCATCATCATCATCATCATTTAAAGTCGCTTGAAGAATTTAGTCTTATCGCGACCATACAAAATTAACAGCACAGCATTGCTAGTATATGTTACAGTAAGATATTGTTACACATAAATGGAGAGTTACAGTGTATTGGCAGAATTAAGATTTTGTGTACGGGTTTATGAGATTCATATAAACAATTATTGTTATGATTTTGGATAGATTTCCTAAAGCTGTCTGGACGTAGTCCAGAATTCTACAATGTCTTCTCTCTTCATTATACAGTACAATCCATATAAAATTGCACTACTTTTTGGCCATAATTTCCCTCTGAAAGCTCGTAGAAATGTGAAATTTGTTTTCATGATCTAAGTGGTTCTGGGAGAATCAG
The DNA here is from genome assembly GCA_030765065.1 of Deroplatys truncata. Lineage (NCBI taxonomy): Eukaryota > Metazoa > Arthropoda > Insecta > Mantodea > Mantidae > Deroplatys > Deroplatys truncata. Next base: position 420,935,455 of record CM060990.1, on the reverse strand, counting down.
AACTACTGTCATTTGTTGAATATTTTGTTGATTTCGATGGCAATTATAGCATTGCTGACATTGTTGGCAGGTTTTAGTTTGCAGCCGTAACGAAACAGGCAGCACTCACTTCGAGAGCATGTTTTTATTGCAAAACGTATTGGAGGAAAAATTCACTGATAACAACACAACGGAAATTTTGAAGAGAATTCAGTGTGCGCGATGTTCCAACAAAGGCAATAATTTTATCGCTAGTAAAAAAGTTGGAGACAACTGGTGTACTCGTCAGTGAGCGTGGAAAACATAGACCATCACCGAGTGCAGAGCCGGTTGATAATTTTGAATACAGTTAATGAACTCTCCAAAGAAATCGTTGCGTCTATTGAGCCAGGAGAGAGGCTATTCATATGGCACATGTCAAAGAGCTGCCAAGAAATCGGGATTGCGACCATACAGAGTGCATATGATGGAGCAACTGAAAGAAGCAGATCATAAAAAACGAATGCGTTATTGTGGATGGTTTCAGGGTTTTCTTATCCCACGTCCAGACATTCTCTCCATAACGTGATTTACAGATGAGGCACGGTTTCATCTGTCAGGTTACATCAACACACAAAACAGCAGATACTGGGTTGCTGTAAAACCTCATATCATCCACGAAACATCACTACTGATGAAAAGGTTGGAATATGGTGCGCGGTGTCAGCTTCCAGGATTTTTGGCCCCATTTTCTTTGATACGACTGTAGACACTGCAGTTGGTACGGACATCTTCAATACATTTGTGGAGCAGCTGGATGATATCGAATTGACAGGAGGTTACTTCCAGCAAGATAAGTGAAACGTGTAATGTATCTAACTCCTCCATGCAGCTTGTAACCAGTTTCTTTGATAATCGAATCACCTGACCTAACTTCACTGGACTTTTCATATATCTTAAAAATAGAGTGTATAAGAATAGACCTCGGATAACTGCTGAACTCCGTGAACCCTTTAGTAACGAAATAAGCAACATTGGCGAGGATACTCTTCGTAGAACGTCACAGAATATGGTAAATCGAGTGCAGATATGTATGGATGCGGGTGGAGGACACTTCCAACATTTACTCTGCGGAACAATAAACAATGTAATATACCAATTGTGTATCATATTCTTCCAAAGTTGCGCATGTGTCCTATAATTGGTTCAAGAGTTATGGCCCATTAAAGTGGCTCAGGTTTATATGGATCACACTGCACAATGGGAAGGTTGTAATCAGATGTTAACTGAGTATGACAATGGCTGCATAAAGGGGGAGGTTCTTTAGCTAGTAGGTGGCTATGGCTAAAGGCGGTGTCCAATTCTTAGGCGTGTAATGCCTAATTGGTCTCGTCTGGGAAGATGCTTTATTGGATGACTGATGTGTGGAGTTGAGGGAATATCCTGTAGTTTGCTGGTTGATGTGTCACTCCATTGACAGAGTATGCTTCGTTCCAGCCAACTTGTCAAACTCTCTACGAACACCTCTATCAAGGATATTATCAAACTTCAGACATCTCAATTGAAACCTAAATCGATTTTTACTTATGCGTAAGTAACATGATTCAAGTCTGTTGTGGTATGAGTTATCCCACAGCTTCGATAAATTCTTTCTAGAACATCTCAGAGATCCACATAGGTATAATGCACCAATGAAAGCTCTGATTTCTATAACACCTGTTTCCGTAGCATCCCTTTCCCTGGAAAAGTTAACACGCACTTCATTGATGTAAATATTTGTCGGTTATTGTTACAATGATGCGTAATATATTTGCATCCAGGAATAACTGCAAAATATCTGTTTCTGTTTTTGCTACACGAGCTTCATTTTTGGGTCCGGTAAATGTGTAATAATGTTACAAGATCTTGTTCTAAATTAGTAGGATATTCACTTTTCCTCTATGTAATCATTCCATCTTTTCCTGAAAAAAGACGCCTTCTTTAATAATTTCTTCCTGTAATTCAAAGTCAATGTTTTCTGACACTTCTAGTTCTGTAATCGAATCATGACCGCTTTCGTGTATAGTCTTCGTTCATTGAATGAACAATATCTCTGTCAGGATCTTCATCATGAAACCATTCTAGCCATACATCCGGATCTCTGCTAAACTGCCCTTGGTTTGACCTTTGACATTTCTTCCACAAACTAAAAGTAAAAAGATATAAATAAGCCCAAAGGACACGCAGATGAAAGTTGGGTTGAGCTTACAAAAGGAATTAAAAATATGCACTTACTTTGGTTTCGATTGTAGCAGCAGAGCTCGCGCGGATGACCAGTGTCTTCCAGCTATAATGATGTTTCATAAACAATGTAACTGTCGCAACTAAAAGCCAGTAATGGCTGAAGTTAACGGATAGAGAATTAAAGGAAAGGTACCAAAAATTGCGCGAACGCAATCCGGCCCAGTCAGACAGAACAGAATGGGAAAACCACATGGATGACGGGTGTCATCCGTGCGAATAATGGGGGTCAAAAAGGAGACAAAAGAAACTTCTTCTCCAGAAAACTTTTGGGTTTCCTTTCACTAACTCTCATCACAAATGACGTCATTCCCAAAAGAACTAATGGGACACACTGCAGAAGTGATACTGTAATGTTCTCAAAAGTATTAAATGATAGTGATGTGTCAATTCATCCCTGAGACCTACCCTTTCCCTCCACACATATTCATTGAAAAATTATTTATGTCATATGCATGTACGCGTATTTCTTGTACTTCGGTCAAGCGCGAGTAGTGAGTGAATGAGATTTCTGGCACACTTAATATGCAGGAATGTGTATTCATATGCAAATGAAGTCTCCCCCTCCCCTGCCACGCCCACATGGTACTTTCTGCTAGCAGCTGAGGGTCATAAATCTTCTTGAGTATAATGGAAAGCTTGACAGCTAAGCAATTAAGGTTGTCAATCACCTGTCAAAAAGAACAATAGAATAATAACTTATCTTCTTAACAAAAGCGGAGACGTTATTCTACCTACTTCATATCCGCACACGTGTGTACTTCTACACTGAAACAACCACATCCCAGTCGCATTGTTTAACGACCACGTGCAAAAGAACAAAAGGTTATCCATCACCTGTCAAAATGAAGAATAGAGAATGCTGGAGTATTGCGGACAAAGGATCAGACGCTATTGTCCCAGCTATATTGAATTCCCTGAGTGTGAACTTTTAGAAATGCCACCTGCCACCTCGCAGTCGCAATGTTTGACGAACACGTGCAAAAGAACAAAGCTTGCCCTTCACCTGTCAAATGAACAAAGACCCTCATAAATTATGTTTGTAACAAAAGAGAAACCTGAAGCCTGCTAACAAAGGGACAGATGCTATTCTATCGCTTTCCATTTTTCTGGACACGTACATATTAGGTGAATATAACAAAAGACGCAGTTTGGCATAGTGTTAACAAAAGAACCTCGTGGAGGCTTTACAGATGGTCCTGTGTTTGTTTGACCGTGGGAAAGACAGAGAGGTCAGTTTACCTGCTAGATCATAAAAAATTCTACCACCGCTCGAGCCAGACATCATGCCACCATCATTGCCCAAGGCTACTTCCCTCCGAGAGCACAGTGTCTTCACAAAGTCATACGGGTATACCCGAACATAGTTAAACCAGCTCTCTGTTTACGCTTCTATCGGCTCTTTCAGTAGCGATATCAAAAACATTTAACGTCTATCATTACCTATATTAAACCCATGTGTATAATTAGATATCCATAGATCGGTGTTCGATTCTTACTGCAACCAAACAGTTTAATGTTTTAATTGTTAATGAGAAATTGATGCTTTGATAATATTATATCATAATCCTGTCTAATGAAAGAGTGTTCAGAGGTTCTAGTTCGATTCTTACCGTGCGAAACTCTAATGCTTAATAAATGTTAGACTATGAGGGTATGTGCGGTCAGATTAAAATGTATTTAACAAATATAATATATTTAATTTTGTGTATATCATTACCTTGGTAAATGAAATACGTTCACGGGTACCCAGAGGCCCCTAGTTCGAATCTTAACCAGCGAAACTCTAATGCGTAATAACTATTAAATTATGGAAGCATGCACTGGGAGATTAAAAGTGTATTTAATAAATATAATTTAATTTTTATGTGACATTACGAAGTTTAATGAACTGTATTATTAGACACCCAGAGGCCCTAGTATGATTCCTACCATGCGAAACTCTAATGCTTAATAAATATTAAACTAGGTGAGCATGGACGATCGGATTAAAATGCATTTAACGAATATAATTATTTATATTAAACCCTGGCATATACTTAGATATCCCGATGCCTACACACGATTCTTTATTTTCTTTCTTCTTATTCTCTCTTACTTTTCCCTTTTCCCTCTATCTATCTCTTTCTTTCTTCTCGACTTGCACACATCCAAGCGTTCACATATACACGAGCACTTCTACATACATCAACAAACGTACACCATTGCACGCGCTCATGCACCAGTGTACACACACACTCACGCACGCACACACATACATTCACTAGTGCACGTACACATACACATACATGTACTTACACACACGCACATACACACTCACGCACACGCACACACCCTGAATGAAAATAGATTAAAACGATGCAATAAAAACTAATTATAACCTTGGAATGCGACGCGCCATTTACGAATTGTTCCAAGCTGTCCGGTATGCCTCGGTTCGAATCCTAGGAGTGATTACAAATTCATCTTCTAATAACTCCAAAACTAATTAAGATAAAGACGCCATATAAAATCTATTACTTTCATATCAATAGGTGGTTTCTTGTGTGTGTACACTTGGATGTCTGGCGTCCTGGGTTCGATCCTTAATTTTTAAATCCCCATTATCTCAGAAACTAAGAGAGGTAGAGGGGTGGACCAAAGCATGATTGATGGCTCCAATGATGGGTAATTAACACTGTATATAATTTCCAAACTGTTGTCCATCGTTCGGGTCCCGATCTTTCAATGACTTCCTTAATTTTCCTCTATACTCTAGAATATATCACTTAAATTGATGCTGTAACAGCATACAGGCCTTATAAACATGTCAAACTAATATTAAAAAATGTTGTTTCTGGTGCTCCGTGTTCGAATACCGATTAAATGAAATTTACTTATAAATTTAATAACTCCGGAAATAATGCAGATAAAGACACCAAATAAACATTATTACGTTTATGTTATTAGGTAGTATCTTGTTAATGTAGATTTGGGTACCTGCCGTCATGGGTTTGATCCTTAATTTTAAAATTATTATAATCATCTCAGAAATTAGCGGAGATAGAGGTGCGACACAAAGCATGACTGTTAGCTCCTATGATGGACAATTAACACAGCATATAATTGACAGTTAGTAGTCCTTAGTTCTAATTCCGATCTTTTGATGATTTCCTCCATTTTTCTATATACTCTAGGATATATCACTTAGGTTAATGTCATAACCGCATACTCTTTTAACATGTCCAAATTATACCATAAATAATTTTGTTTCTGGTGTTCTGGGTTTGAATACTGATTAAATTAAATTTACATACAACTTTAATAGCTTATAACATAATTTATATAGATACGTAAAATAAAAAGCCAACAAAAATTACTTTGAAGTACTCGGTTCGAATCCCAAAGTGGTGATTTCATATATCTTCAAGCTTATGCATCATACCAGCTATGAGTAAATATTATATGTTAGATGATGATATAGGGGAGCTAAATTACTGAAAATTCATTTATTAAAGCATTACCAGGTTCCACTCTAGAAGCTTAAAATCTGTATAACACTGGAAAAATTACTTTTCTTGTGATTGTGGTGAAATGTAATGGTTTTCTGCGTTAACCGAGTATTAAGCGTACAGGAATGTCATATTGTATACTGATTCTTTGGAAAATAAAGCTAAGTTGGAAATCGAGAACTGAAATGGGAATGAAAACAAGAAATAATGCAGTATATGCATGTATTTAACTCAGTTTTCATGCAATGGTTTAGACATGAATTAAATGCTTGACCAACATTGATGTTACATCATTAAAAGTCATTGATGTAAGTGAAATATCAGAGTTTAACCCCCTTAATCAGTATTTAATTAAGTCATTTCACGCCTGGCTTCAAAGTATATACAAATCAAGAAAACATATAGAGAATAAGAAATAAATGATTTTTAGTACATAAATTACCTTTTTATTAGCAGATAGACTCAACAAGATGGCTGAAGAGGGCAGTTTCCTGCCGACTCGGTGAGTTCAAGATCTCGAAATAGGTCTTAAATATGAAAAAGACCTTAAAGAGAGCTTAAGCAAGATACGGTAACAAGATTACATCTTCGCTGGATGATTGTCATCTGTTCTTGCCTGAACGCTATAATTCGTTAATCAACGAAGAGCTTGCAGAAAAGACTGGAAAATTATATCTCGAATATAAGGGCATGGCAGAGATGTGGAAATTTAGGGCATGTAAATTGTCTTTTGTACCCGCAGCGTGGGTATGTAGAAATGTCAAACTTAAGTATTCAATGTTTTCCTATTTTACTACGAAAAAATTCATAAATAAAACAGCTAACTCATTGATACTGCATATGAAGATACAAAAGATACACGTTATAGAATTTATAAAAATTCATAAAATCACAACGTCACATGTTTTGAATACATATATATATCACATTGAAATAGCATCTGATATCCAAATGTCCATACACATCTTTTGTGCTTCATTTTACATGTATCATAACAAAAAAGCAGTTCTTCCAGGTTACCTTTAGTTACAAAAGCACGTTTTCTATGACTTTCATTGCATAATGTTTCAGACGGAATAAGGCAAGGAATAAGAATAGATTGCAGCTCACGAAAGCCTGCTAACGCTCTTGGAGTTTAGAATAACCAGTATCGACACCTCCAACAAAATATTTCGGCAAGAAGCGGGTGCTGTGACATCTACATCACGGAAACACATTAAGACAGGATTCTTATAAAACAGTCCAGGCATACGATGAAAAAACGCGGAGAATTTTGTATACAAGCCAAGGCATAGCTGAGAGTTAGCTCGAGCGAGTCTCCCTATATTTGGTGAAAATAACATTTTTGAATACTAATTTACATGATTGTGAAATACTTTTAAATAGCGATGAAATTTGCAGGCTAAAAAGACTTGAATCGTTTATAGATTACCATTTCGGTAACCCAGCTGTTGCAAGTGTAATAGCATATGCAGGAACGAAGATTTGGGGGAGGAAAGTGATGGAAATGCATGATAAATAATAACAAAAAAGAATGAAGCTATGCTTTTACATCATGTTTTTATTCATTAAAAATCCTTACATTCCTAATGAACAAATAAATCCGTACAATGATTAGTTTAAACTATAAGCTGCATCACATGAGTCAGAGGCTTGCATGTAAATACTTTATCATGAAATATTATACAATACAAGGAGGTCTGTACAGAGATATTTGCACTAACTTGAATTTCTATTCTGATGTTGACACAGACATTTACAACTTCCTCTGGTTGATGAGAATGAATCTATAACAAATATAGGAGCAAATTTAAGTAATCTTTTCTCTTCAATAAAGGATAATTCTCTTTTTCATAATAAGAGCTTGTACACATCATATAATGATGTAAGTCTCGAGTTTCCAAAGTCAAAGCTCCTATTGTGATAGGGATAACATTCACTATTAAGATAAAGTCTCAAATTAGCTAGTTACAATGATCAAAAAGGGAACAGTCTTTAGTTGTATTATTCGATCTTAAAGTCAGAGCACCCAAAATGACAAATCTCGACTTCTCCATTTTTAGATGGGCGGCGGCATTCCAGGTAAATGCTTGCGGCGCAGCAGGCTGAGTATGCAGATCCATGCTCCTAAATGGGTGAAACAGAGTCTTCTCCAGCCTGGCAGTCTTGAAGATTTCAAACATTTCAGCATCAGAAAATCGAATCACAGGCATTCTCCACTCGATTAGTACAGGTTTAACACCAGCATTCTCTTCACCCTGAGACGCTATAATGCAGTGTTTTAGAGTCCTTGGATCGAATCAGCAGCAACACCCATTGCCTATTGTGTATAAGCCTTGCAGTAGTAGCTGCTCCATTAGCCTTTTAGGAATATTTCCATTGATGTATAGATGACTTCAACTAGGTAAGGTATATAAATCCGCTGCTTGACAAGGAATTCTAATCTATCTCATCATTAGCGTCCAGAGCTGATGTATTATACGGTAGAAACACGTGTTCCTCTTCTTTAGTTATCTTGTCGTCCAATTTCGCCGTCCCGGTAACACTGGTGATATCCATGATTATAGATTTCTAAAGCCCAATGCCTGAAGAAACGTTGATTAAATGACGTTAACACACAGGTTGTCAATGGCAGAGCATGGAGTGGGCGTCGAATGAAGTCGTTATTATATCCTCGAAGCCTCTGATTTCTTCTTCTAAAATCTATGGGCATTATGCTTATATCCTTGTTTCTAAAGTCAATGATATTGCTGTTATGCTCTCCTATACGAAGGCTGATTTGCTCTATGAAGCGGATGTTTATGAATAGCAGGTAAATTGGATTTGATGGTTCTCTTGAAATATGATATCCAAGCACAACAGATGGGAAAACTGATAGATCGAGTGTCTTCTTTTACTATCGAGGAAGGAGAGTGATGGAATACTGCGCTAGATTCGTATGATGCTCAACCTAAATATATCACCAGGAAATCAGAATCAGCCAGCTGATTAGCTGAAAACACTTTGTCGCTGAAGCCCCGGAACGTTCCTATTGAACAATCATTGAAAAAAATCAACAGTGAAAGGACATTTAATTTCAGGTTTCAAGGCATTGTTAATAATTGATATAATAAAGAAGACATACAGCCTAAAATGAGGAATGTTTAAACATTGGACATACAAGTAGGGATCTGTGTTACTCAATGCTTTCCCGAGACAAGTATAGCCCTCTACCAAACGTTTTTGAATTCCCTTTCTTGATCTGTCCGCTCTTCGTTTCGGTGTTCCTCCCCTTATTCTTCTTCACTCGAAAACCTCTCCGTTTTGCTGTAATTTCTCTGGTATGTCTCATCATTTCGGCAAGTGTTTATCTGCAGCTCTTTTCTTATTTACGGCTGTAGCAATTTGTGATGCACCTCCTGCGACAGCGCCTAGGACTGCAATAATTGGCAAGAGAGGTAGAAATCCTCCTCGTTTGTTCTTCACAGATCCAGCACCAACAGACACCTTTCCCTCAATTTCTCTCTTATGCCTCATCATTTCGGCCAGTTGTTTACCTGCAGCATTGTTCTTATTTACTGCTGAGGCAATTTGCGCTGCACATCCAGTTGCAGCATCTAGAGCTGCGATAATTGGTATGAGAGGTAGAAATCCTCCTCGTTTCTTCTTCTTGGATCCAGCACCAACAGCTACCTTACCCTTCATAATTGCTGTTACTAGTCGCGCTGCCAACATTTCACCTAATGTAGCATCAGATGATTGCACTCTTTTCCATTCCTTTTCAGCCAAGATTTTGTCTGCAATGTTTCTCGAAGCAGAGTCCTTATGCTCAGCGTAGGCAATGTCGTGAAGTTTGCACGCTTTGTCTAACGAGTTGATTCCAGGGTCTCCTCTCTTTAATCCTTTTCTAGCTTTGTCCCAGGTCCCCAGTATCTGTATCCAGGCAAATGCGCTACAAATGGAAGCCGGTTAATGAGAGAGTTAATTAAACCGGAACCTCTTGCGACCTTAACATCCTTAGGTCTCATGGTATACTAATTGATTTTATTGCTGCATAGTTCTTTTATACTTCGTCATTGATTGTATTCATTAGCATATATACATTAAGGGTGATTTATTTTATTTTAGCTGAAAAGATGGAGCTGGTGAAGCAAGATTGCTCGCTGCCTATTCAGGTGTTAGGCTTTGAAAGCTACTTTAGGCGCTAACTTCATGGAAAGCTGTTTCCTGTCAATTTTGAAACGCTAATTCTACACATCTCTATCACGTAACCCGCTCACTCAAAAAGGTGGCCCACTCACGTAAAAAGGGGATCCACTCACGGAAAAAAGTGACCCACTGACGCAAAAGGTGACCTATTCACGTAAAAGGTGACCCACCCACGCAAAAAGGTGACCCACTCACGCAAAAGGTGACTTACTCACGGAAAAAGGTGACCCACTGACGCAAAAAGCTAACCCACTCACGCAAAAAGGTGACCCACTCTCGCAAAAAGGTGACTCACTCACGCAAAAAGGGGACTCACTCACGTAAAAAGGTGACTCACGTAAAAATATGACTCACTCACGTAAAAAGATGACTCACTCACGTAAAAAGGTGAATCCACTCACGGAAAAAGGTGAACCCACTCACGGAAAACGGTGACCCACTCACGCAAAAAGGTGACCCACTCACTCTAAAAAGGTAGCCCGCTCTCGCTAAAAGCTCTCAGATATGTACACCATTTTCACTAAAGTAGGATGCATGGGCTTCAGACTCAAGCTAGGTAGATCCGTATCTCACTCAGCTTGCACATTCTTAGTGCTAGCTATCAAGCAAAGTTGCACTCTTACCCCTATGAATCCATTTCGTGCTACTTTAATCTGCGTCTACTTGATGAAATAGTTATATATAACAGAATTACAAGATTAATGTGTGAATACTAAAATATTTCGCTTGGTCTAATTTGGATATGATTGTTTATATGTATCAAAACTTGTGATCATATATAAATTCGTAAATGCTGAATAATAGTTCAGTCTCCTGTGGTCGTATACGAATTCAACATCTATAGTATACATTGACTAGTTGATATATACTGCTTAAGCATGAATACTCATAAACATGCTCAATTGCAGTCAATTTACGAGAATCTTGATTTTCGTATGTTTCTCAAGGGAGAAGGAATCGTTTTGTTAGTTGCTGCATATGCAATAGAACTTTAAAAAACAGAACTATTTCAGGACTCGAGCAACATAGGAGAAAATGCTGTAAAGAGATGACCAGCTGTGTATTGACTGCATCCCCCAAAGCGATCCTGAAATCGCTTCAAGTTCCGAAGAGCGGGGTTCAAGATGTACAATACTTGGAACACATTCAAGTGATCCTGAAATAGTATTAAGAGCTACCACGGATGAATCAATAAGAGCAGTTTCTTTGAATGAGCAAACTCAGAATAAACACCAATGAAGGCAAGCATTCTAGTGTCAACTTACTAAGATTAGAAGATATATCCAAAGCGAATATTGAGGATATGCTATACCGCTACACTGATCCTAATGACTTGGTAGACTTGCTAAGGTTGCTAATGATGTTCTATATACCAGATAAAAATGACTTTTCTGATGCGATTAGCGAGATTATTCAGAAGCTAAGGCTGGGTGGTTTTATAGCATGATTAGCATCTACGGAACCTTGAAACCAGCGGAAGAGTTAGAAAGATCCTTCAAAGGCGTTAAGGTGCTGTGTAACACTAATAGATTTCAGAGTTTCAGTTCAGTTATCTGCGGTCACTTGTGATTGCAATTTCCATCGCAATGAGTTATAATACCGCTGTCAGTTTCAACGAATGTATTCTTATTACATGTCTGAATCCTCCTCTTTAGATAGATCCAAAGGGTCATTATTACGTTGCTCTATTGAATTTTGAAACCTTTTATTACATTCTCAATATTGATCAGAATAACAACCAATTTCATTACATACACAATGATGAAATCAAGATCATTGATACACATGTTGCAACTTATGAGATTACTGATATTAATGAATACATCAGAGATAAACTAGGGGTAGATCAGAATGTCTCCTTTATTAGATCAATTAATAATAATGCCATGAAACCTGAAATTAAATGTCCTTTCACTGTTGATTTTTTTTCAATGATTGTTCAATAGGAACGTTCTGGGGCTTCAGCGAAAAAGTGTTTTCAGCTAATCAGCTGGCTGATTCTGATTTCCTGGTGATATATTTAGGTTGAGCATCGTACGAATCTAGCGCAGTATTCCATCACTCTCCTTCCTCGATAGTAAAAGAAGACACTCGATCTATCAGTTTTCCCATCTGTTGCGCTTGGATATCATATTTCAAGAGAACCATCAAATCCAATTTACCTGCTATTCATAAACATCCGCTTCATAGAGCAAATCAGCCTTCGTATAGGAGAGCATAACAGCAATATCATTGACTTTAGAAACAAGGATATAAGCATAATGCCCATAGATTTTAGAAGAAGAAAACAGAGGCTTCGAGGATATAATAACGACTTCATTCGACGCCCACTCCATGCTCTGTCATTGACAACTTGTGTGTTAACGTCATTTAATCAACGTTTCTTCAGGCATTGGGCTTTAGAAATCTATAATCATGGATATCACCAGTGTTACCGGGACGGCGAAATTGGACGACAAGATAACTAAAGAAGAGAAACACGTGTTTCTACCGTATAATACATCAGCTCTGGACGCTAATGATGAGATAGATTAGAGTCCCTTGTCAAGCAGCGGATTTATATACTTTACCTAGTTGAAGTCATCTATACATCAATGGAAATATTCCTAAAAGGCTAATGGAGCAGCTACTACTGCAAGGCTTATACACAATAGGCAATGGGTGTTGCTGCTGATTCGATCCAAGGACTCTAAAACACTGCATTATAGCGTCTCAGGGTGAAGAGAATGCTGGTGTTAAACCTGTACTAATCGAGTGGAGAATGCCTGTGATTCGATTTTCTGATGCTGAAATGTTTGAAATCTTCAAGACTGCCAGGCTGGAGAAGACTCTGTTTCACCCATTTAGGAGCATGGATCTGCATACTCAGCCTGCTGCGCCGCAAGCATTTACCTGGAATGCCGCCGCCCATCTAAAAATGGAGAAGTCGAGATTTGTCATTTTGGGTGCTCTGACTTTAAGATCGAATAATACAACTAAAGACTGTTCCCTTTTTGATCATTGTAACTAGCTAATTTGAGACTTTATCTTAATAGTGAATGTTATCCCTATCACAATAGGAGCTTTGACTTTGGAAACTCGAGATTTACATCATTATATGATGTGTACAAGCTCTTATTATGAAAAAGAGAATTATCCTTTATTGAAGAGAAAAGATTACTTACATTTGCTCCTATATTTGTTATAGATTGATTCTAATCGACCAGAGGAAGTTGTAAATGTCTGTGTCAACATCAGAATAGAAATTCAAGTCAGTGCAAATATCTCTGTACAGACCTCCTTGTATTGTATAATATTTCATGATAAAGTATTTACATGCAAGCTTCTGACTCATGTGATGCAGCTTATAGTTTAAACTAATCATTGTACGGATTTATTTTTTCATTAGGAATGTAAGGATTTTTAATAAATAAAAACATGATGTAAAAGCATAGCTTCATTCTGTTTGTTGTTATTTATCATGCATTTCCATCACTTTCCTCCCCCAAATCTTCGTTCCTGCATATGCTATTACACTTGCAACAGCTAGGTTACCGAAATGGTAATCTATAAACGATTCAAGTCTTTTTAGCCTGCAAATTTCATCGCTACTTAAAAGTATTTCACAATCATTTAAATTAGTATTCAAAAATGTTATTTTCACCGAATATAGGGAGACTCGCTCGAGCTAACTCTCAGCTATGCCTTGGATTGTATACAAAATTCTCCGTGTTTTTCATTGTATGCCTGGAGTGTTATATAAGAATTCTGTCTTATGTGTTTCTGTGATGTAGATGTCTCAGGACCCGCTTCTTGCTGAAATATTTCTTGGAGGTGTCGACGCTGGTTATTCTAACCTCCAAGAGCGTTAGCAGGCTTTCCTGAGCTGCAATCTGTTCTTATTCCTCCCCTTATTCCTCTAAAACATTACGCAATGAAGGTCTTAGAAAACATGCTTTTGTAAGTAAAAGTAACCTGGAATAACTGCATTTTTGTTATGATACATGTAAAATTAAACGCAAAACATTTGTATTGACATTCGGATATCAGACGCTGTTTCAATGTGATATATATATATATATCTGTATTCAAAACATATGACATTGTGTAACGTGTATCTTTTGTATCTTTATATGTAGTATCAATGAGTTAGCTGTTTTATTTATGAATTTTTTCGTAGTAAAATAGGAAAACATTGTATACTTAAGTTTGACATTTCTACATACCCTCGCTGCGGGTACAAAAGACAATTTACATGCCCTAAATTTCCACATCTCTGCCATGCCCTTATATTCGAGATATAATTTTCCAGTCTTTTCTGCAAGCTCTTCGTTGATTAACGAATTATAGCGTTCAGGCAAGAACAGATGACAATCATCCAGCGAGAATGTAATCCTGTTGCCGTATCTTGCTTATGCTCTCTTTGAGGTCTTTCTCATATTTAAGACCTAATTCAAGATCTTTAACCCACCGAGTCGGCAGGAAACTGCCCTCTTTAGCCATCTTGTTGAGTCTATCTGCTAATAAAAAGGTAATTTATATATTAAACATAATTTATTTCTTATTCTCTATGTGTTCTTGTTTTGTATATACTTTGAAGCCAATCGTGAGATGACTTAAGTAAATGAATACTGATTAAGCGGTTCAACTCTGATATTTCACTTACATAAATGACATTTAATGATGTAACATGAACGTTGATCAAGCATTTAATTCACGTCTAAACCAGTGCATGAAAACTGAGTTAAATACATGCATATACTGCATTATTTTTTGTTTTCATTCCAGTTTCGGTTCTTACTTCCCAACTTCCCTTTATTCTCCAATGAATCAGTATACAATATGACATTCTTGTACGCTTAATACTCGGTTATCGCAGGGAACCATTACATTTCACTACAATCACAAGCAAAGTAAGTTTTCCAGTGTACACGGATTTTAAGCTTCTAGAGTGGAACCTGGTAATGGTTTAATAAATAAATGTTTAGTAATTTAGCTCTCCAACATCATCATCCACCATATAATCTTTACTCAAATGTGTTATGATTCATAAGCTTGAAGATATATGAAATCACCACTTCGGGATTCGAACCGAGTACTTCAAAGTAATTTTTGTCATAATAACGATATTTCAGTACTTTTTATTTGACGTATCTATATAAATTATGTTATAAGCTATTAAATTTGTATGTAAATTTAATTTAATCAGTATTCGCACCCAGAACACCAGAAACAAAATTATTTATAGTATTATTTTGACATGTTAAAAAGAACTGTATGCAGTTACGACATTAACCTAAGTGATATATCCTAGAGTATAGAGGAACATTGAGGAAATCATTAAAAGATCGGGATTCGAACTAAGGACTACTGACTGTCAATTATATGCTGTATTAATTGTCCATCACAGGGGCTAACAATCATGCTTTGGTTCGCAGCTCTATCTCTGCTAATTTCTGATATAATAGAGATTTTATAATTAAGGATCAAACCCATGACGCCAAGTACCCAAATCTAATTTAACAAGATACTACTTAATGACATAGACGTAATAATGTTTATTTGGTGTCTTTATCTGAATTATTTCCGGAGTTATTAAATTTATAAGTAAATTTCATTTAATCAGTATTCTAATTCAGACAACAGAAACAACATTTTTATGATATTAGTTTACATGTTTAAAGACCTGTATGCAGTTACAGCATCAATCTAAGTGATATATTCTAGAGTATAGAGGAAAATTAAGGAAGTCATTGAAAGATCGGGATTCGAACTAAGGACAACTGATTGAAAATTATATACAGTATTAGTTACGCCTCATAGGAGCTATCAATCATGATTCGGTTCACACCTCTACCTCTCTTAGTTTCTGAGATAATGGGGATTTAAACATTAAGGATCGAACCCAGGACACCTGGCATCCAAGTATACATACACAAGAAACTACCTGTTGACTTAAAAGTAATAAGTTTTATTTGACGCCTTTATCTTAATTAGTTTTGGAGTTATCAGAAGATGAATTTGTAATCACTTCTAAGATTCGAACCGAATCATCCCGGACAGCTTAAACAATTCGTAAATGGCGCGTCGCATTCAAAGGTTATAATTAGTTTTTATATAATCGTTTTATCTATTTTAATTCACGGTGTGCATGTGCGTTAGTGTGTATGTGTGTGTGAGTACATGTATATTTAAGTGCACTGGTGAATGTATGTGTGTGTGCGTGAGTGTGTATGTCTGTGTGCACTGGTGCATGAGCGCGTGCACTGGTGTATGTTTGTTGATGTATGTAGAAGCACTCGTGTATATGTGAACACTTGGATGTGTGCAAGTCGAGAAGAAAGAAAGAGATAGAAATAGGGAAAAGAAAGAGAGAAGAAGAAGAAAGAAAATAAAGAATCGTGTCTAGGCATCGGGATACCTAAGTATATGCCATGGTTTAATATAAATAATTATATTGGTTAAATGCATTTTAATCCGACCGTCGGTGCTCACCTAGTTTAATATTTATTAAGCATTAGAGTTTCGCATGGTAAGAATCGAACTAGGGCCTCTGGGTGTCTAAGAATACAGTTCATTAAACTTCGTAATGTCATATCAAAAATTAAATTATATTTATTATATACATTTTTAATCTGCCCATGCATGCTTCCATAATATAATAGTTATTACGCATTAGAGTTTCGCAGGGTGAGATTCGAACTAGGGGCCTCTGGGTGCCCGTGAACGTATTTCATTAACCAAGGTAATGATATATACCAAAATTAAATTATATTTGTTATATACATTTTAATCTGACCGCACATACTCTCATAGTTTAATATTTATTAAGCATTAGAGTTTCGCACGGTAAGAATGGAACTAGAACCTCTCAACACCCTTTCATTAGTCAGGGTAATGATATAATATTATCAAAGCATCAATTTCTCATTAACAATTAAAACATTAAACTTTTTGGTTGCAGTAAGAATCGAACACCGATCTATGGATATATAAGTATACACATGGGCTTAATATAGGTAATGATATACGTTAAATAAATGTTTATATCACTGTTTGAAAGAGCCAATAGAAGCGTAAACAGAGAGCTTGTATAACTATGTTCGGGTATACCCGTAGGACTTCGTGAAGTCACTGTGCTTTCGGAGGGAAGTAGTCTTGGGCAGTGATGGTGGCATGATGTCAGGCTCGAGCGGTGGTAGAATTTTTTATGATCTAGGAATTAAACTGACCTCCCACGGTCAAACAAAGACAGTACCATCTATAAAACCTCCACGAGTTTCTTTGGTTAACACTATGCCAGACTGCTTCTTTTGTTATACTCACCTAACATGTACGTGTCCGGGACAATGGAAAGGGATACAATAGCATCTGTCCCTTTGTTAGCAGGCTTCAGGTTTCTCTTTTGTTACAAACATAATTTATGAGGGTCTTTGTTCATTTCGACAGGTGAAGGGCAAGCTTTGTTCTTTTGCACGTGTTCGTCAAACAATGCGACTGCGAGGTTGCAGGTGAAATTTCTAAAAGTACACACTCAGGGAATTCAATAAAGCTGGGACAATAGCGTCTGATCCTTTCTTCACAATACTCCAGCATTCTCTAGTGTTCATTTTGACAGGCGATGGATAACCTTTTGTTCTTTTGGACGTGGTCGTTAACAATGCGACTGGGTGGGGTTGTTTCAGTGTAGAAGTACATAGTGTGCGGATATGGAGTGGGTCTCCGCTTTTGTTACACAAGATAATTTATTATTCTCTTTGTCAATTTGACAGGTGATTGACAACCTTAATTGCTTAGCTATTAAGCTTTCCATTATAGTCAAGAAGATTTATGACCCACAGCTGCTAGCAGAAAGTACCAGGTGGGCGTGGCAGGGGAGGGGGAGACCTCATTTGCATATGAATACACATTCCTTCATATTAAATGTGCCAGAAATCTCATTCTCTCCCTACTAGGCGGCCAGCTGCTAGAAGAACTGAACAAAGAGAATGACTTCGTAGGACAGTTCTAAATTGCTTTATAATCACTTTTGCAGCGTAAACAAACTCCGGTGATTCCTAAAACATCTTAAAATGATATTGGCATTTCTTCCCTATTTGTCCGTTTTTTGCAGCTAACACATGCATATTCCTGCCCTGTTAAAAACCATACGTTATGTTTTATAAGATATAGTGTATTAAACAAAAGGAACTGATAACCATATTAATTCCTGAATTATTTCTACAACTTGTTCCAGAAATAGTTCAGGGTTATAGACGTTAATTTTTAAACCTGTCAGAAAAGATTAACTTTCCTTGCATATTCAAAACCCATAATCTCTTCTAATATGCAAAGTCGTTAAATGATATACTCATTGACTTAAAAATAAAATACTAAGCCATATCCTAACATGTGGCTGAATAATAACGATCGTTGGCTCAGCATTTCATCGGTTACAGCATATAAATTTTAAGCTTCGTTTACTAATTTTATTTAAGCTTGGGGATTGTATATCACAGAGAAGAGTGTAACACATCTAGGATGTTTATGGAATGCATATAATAGTTGCAGATTCACGACTTATTGAAGTTTCAATTAGTTACGTAATAAGGAGAACATAACATGGAAAATGGAACTCGCCTCTAGTTAGGCAACTCCAAATTTAGACTGCATTTAAAACATTGGTATTTTGATTCAGATCGCTAACCGCAGCATAAAATCGATTTCCTTTCTATAAAAATGATTTTTTTTCGGAAACCATTTTAGAATATTTATACCTTGCAATTTTCATATTTAACCGACGATGATATACGCTTTAATATTTATAGAAGACGTATATCTTTTTTTGTGTACTTTTATTGGTTTTTGAAGCACCACAATGGTCTCATTTTATGCTGAAAGTAAAGCATTACACAGTTGTAAAGGACAGGTATGTACGTTATCTCGGAATATGTTTATATATGACTATATGTTTATATATGACTCGGAATATATGTTTATATATGACTACCTTACAAATTTGCGCGTGTGCGGATTATGGTGGAATTAAAGGAGGACTGAACTAAATGTTTAAAGACTTCTAACAATAAAATGTAAACAATTCTGAACACATTGTTGAAAATCGCGTCGTTCTGAGACCTCTCCGTTCTCATTCTGGAAGCACTTTTGTGCTTAATTCGCACCTCGCGGTGACGTCATGAAGCTGATCGTGCCAGGCTACTCAATGTAGCTAGTTAGCCCTGCGTTGCATTTAATTCCTCTTGTTATGTTGCAATTGTAGGACAGTTTCTCTTTCGTAGTTTTCTGTACGGTCAAGAATGCCTGCGAAAATAAACTGACTTATGTGAATGAAAGCCTGCCCATAAAATTTTTCCTGACAGACACACATATATTAGAGCTATGATGAAAAATAAATTTCCGTATATACACCACGAATTTGATGTATGGCATCTTTCTAAATAGCTGTTGGAAATGTTTAATAAGATTCCAAAATCATCGGTCCTTCAGGAATAGAAGCATTCTATGTATAACCATCTGTGGTGGGCATCTGCTACTTGTGAATGTGACAGTGTACTTCTAAAGGGAAAGTTCACGTCAATTCTAAATAACATTCATTCGTTCATTATCTGTTTACCCTCCTCTTATGTAGGACTTATACCCCCCCCCAGGACTTACAAGCGGGTGCCTGGGGTCAGAGGCCCGTCGAGGAGCAGACACTCATGGATCAGACAGAGCATCCAGGATGGGTGATCAGCCCGATGCCTGGTATGGGATGAAGGAAGTAGTTGAAACGAAATGTTGGTGAAATGGATGAAAGGAAAGGTGATAATGGAGCAGTGGAAACCGGAGAACCCGGAGAAAATCCGCCCAGACGCCGCTTCGTCCACCACAAATCCCACATGCAGGTCCCTGGGATTGAACCCGGGCCGCCTCAGTGGGAGGCGAGCGGTCTAACCACTCGGCCACGGCGCCGCCTAAATAACATTACTAATGTCCATAATTGGGTAGATTTTGAGAAATTTCCTTCATGTGCCCGTGATGTGTTGAGTGAAGAAAAAGATAAAAACACCAACTGGCTATGCAAGAATTCCATATAATACAACGACTTGTGCAGTATCATGAATATTGGAAGATTTTTAAGTGACATTACGCATATAAATGATTTTCATCATACCTTTCACAATGAGCGCTTGAAGTGTGTCCCAAAACGAATATATTTTTCATTTCTAGGCATGTATGTCAGATCAATAATAGCTGCTCCAGATCATAATTTTCAGCAAGGGAGAAAAGTAGGGGGCATTCCGTGGAATATTCTAAATCGGTTGGTGACTAGGTGTATAAAAAGAATTATGGGAAAAAAATTACAAGTGGAGACGAAACCTTGTGACACAAACAGTGAGTGAAGTATCAACATGAATACGTTGTACCAGGAGTTATGACCGTAGTGACATTCCTTGTAATATGGGCTCACTCCAGAAAATTACACCTAATATATGGAGGAAGTGAAAGACCAGTACTTCTCCTGGTTTGGATTACCTTTGTGAGAAAATGGCGAAAAAACTAATAAAATACGTGAATAATGAGTCGAGTTCAAAGAAGTGACATTTTAAAGCATGGATATTCAAGGCACTGCAGTGGCTAAACATCAGTCCTCGACAGAAGATATTTACTTCAAGAATGCTGGCTGGACGTATGGCGTCATCCGAGAGCGTTGTCCGTGTGAAAAATACCCTGAAGATCCTGAACGGTAAGTTGTAGAATACTACGGTTTACAAGATTGTTATGCACAACCCAAGATCTTGTAGAATATTAAACAAAATAAACATGCTAATTTTTAGTTCAGCCTTTCTTTAAGAGAACTTAGCTTTCTGAAAGCTGCCGGATAGCACAGATAGAAACATGGTAAAAGAAACATCATTGTCGATTGTGAAAGGGCAAAGAACAGCCTGATGTGAGGTATACAGAGCATGGTGCCAACAGAATAGATTAGCGATGCCCAAACTTAAGAGAGAGGGGAAGAAGGGAGTTACCTTCCCAACTTATTTCAATTCGTACTGCCAAGGACTGAAACTTGATTGGTTTAGCTTAGGCAGACCCAACCGTAACCCGTGCGAGTTAGTGGATTCTGAACACCTCCACCTGCTTGATGTGAGGGGAATGGTTCAACGGACATGCTAGCCTGCTAGCTGTTCGATGTTGTATTTATGATACCATTCGCAAAGTTCAGTCGCAGTGGCGGTGGCCTTGTGAGTTTACGTTTTGCTTTGACATATTTGAGGAGTTCCAGATATTTATTTTACCAATCATGAGAAGTGGAGTGTTTTTGTGTCCAAGAAAACGACCAAGTAAAATGCTTAATTATTTCAAAATATTTGAAGTTAAAGTCTCAATGCAATATCAAACCACATTTCGAAAGGTATGATAATTCTGACTACAGACAACACGTTCTTTGAGGTATAACATTTGTCAGTATTGAAATAGCATTGGAAACATTGATTCTTTTTATTTTTGCATTTGTATAATTCTATGTTTGTTTCATTTGTCGGTGAAGCTAGATTACAAAAATTAAACATTGTGAAAAAATCTACTGGTCAAGTTCCAAACACCGGGAATATCCTATGAGCTTCATATCGAATTGCGGAACAAACAGGAAAAAATGTGAAACCATTAAATAAAGAAGAGTTCATAAAAGAATGTGTAATTTCGGCGGGTGAAGAAATTTGCCCTAATTTCATAAACGCTTTTCAATCGTTAAGCCTTTCTCGGAATACGGTTAAAAGGAGGATCGAGGAACTTTGATGTGATATAGAAGAACAACTGCAGGAGAAAATAAAATCGCTAATTTGTTTTTCATTAACGTTAGATGACACTACAGACAGATGCAATGAAGCTCAACTAGCAATATTTTTCAGAGGGATTGATATTGACTTAAATGTTTTTGAAGAGCTTTTATATGTAGTTTCGCTTCAGAATAAAACATGCGGCGAAGATATATTCACTGATGTTCATTATGTTGGGTGCAAATATAGCTTCCCTGGACTAAACTAAAGTGTCGCAACCGATGGAGCACCATCTACGAAAGTGCAAGGAAATGGCTTTATTGGTAGGCTGAGTCAATTTTTACAAGGTATTGGTGTAACTTCGGAACGGTTATGTATTCATTGTATAATTCATAGGGAAGTTTTATGTGCTAAGTCAGTTATCCTGAATAATGTGTCTATTGTAGTGAAATGTGCGAATTTCATTAACTCGAGCCCCCTCCGCCATAGACAATTTAAAGAATTATTAGAAGAACTGGGACCTGAATATTCACAAGTACCATATTATGGTCATATAAGATGATTGAATAGAGGTGCCTTGTTAACATGTTTTTTTCTAATCACGTAGCGAAATCGCTATCTTCATGAAAGAACAGGTAAGCATTAATGATTCCTAACATTCATGCAAATCGTCCATATATATACGTATATACCTATTTCTGGTTATTTTAGTGAAGCAATTGTTGCGTTTATTTCTTGCAGGGAAATGAATTATTGGAACTGACTGAATCAGAATGGCTATGTGATCTTGCGTTTTTAATAGACTTATTTCAACACTTGAATATTTTCAATACAACTTTGCAGGGTAAAGATAAAACAACGGTGGATTTAGTTGACGCCGTTAACACGTTCATGGCGAAACACTCTTTTTGGCCGGATCAGCTGGAAGTTGGAGATCTGTATCATTTTCCTTGCTTGGATTCGGTCTTCACTATATACGTCATCCTTCTAAACAAATATACCTATTGCTTTTATACAGCAATTATATGCCAATTTTGCATTACAATTTGCCGACCTGAAAATGCTGAACTGGAAAATTTGCCTATTTAACATCCCTCTGAATTTCCCTTGCAGTGAGGCTCCAAATAATCTCCAAATGGAATGACTTGAATTACAGAATTCTACTACAATTAAATATTCTAATAAAGAAGGGTGGGAATTCTTTAAATCACTGTCCTTTGATAAATTTCCACGGTTACGTGTGTATGCAATAAATGTAATGGCAATCTTCGGATCCACATACATTTGCGAGCAAACTTTTTCCAAAATGATTTGCATTAAAAGAATAATAGAATAAATGACGACACTTCGTAAGTCTTCCAAGACGTTGTACGTCATCATTAGTGGCAAATATCGATAACCTTGTTAAAAATAAGATGTGCCAGAGCAGTCGCTAAGAGAAATGTGACGTACAAACGGCACGATATCCACGGTGTATTGTATTAAATATATTTAAAGAATATCATAGTGGAATGAATCTACCATGAAACTCTGCAAACATAGCTCAACTTTTGCAACGTAAAGTAGGCTTACATGCTCAACATGTCCAAGCGGGTGGACGGAGGTTGGGCATCCCTATAGATTGTCAGTGTCTTCAAATGCAGTAGGTAGGGTGAACTGTGGACTTTGAACCTTAGCTCTTAAGAGAAGAGGTTATGCTTCACTGGAATAGATCCCTAACAAAGGGAGGGCAAGGTGTAGCGGCCCTATTTGGCTGAGTTTTGTTGCATATGTGGGCTACCACTGTCATAATGCTTGCCAAATAACACACCTCTTCCTTCGCTTTCAATGCAGAAAATGTATCTGCCAGGATCCTAAAAGTAGTTTTAATCCGCTTTACAGATGTAAGGTTTCGGTGTATTCTTCACAGGATGCTAATTTCAAGGTTAGATGATGACACTTAGATTAGATAGGTCTGCAATTTCAGTTGCCCATGTTACTTTCTCCAAATAAGCAAAGTACCAGTCATTAAGCTGGGATATAGTGAAAATTGTTTCTGGATTGGCCTCATTTAAATTCATGATAGTCGCTCAGTGCTCAATTGCGTCTTTTCACTGTTGCAGCCTTAGTAACAAAATTATTTTCTATCTCTCTTTTGTGTCAAAGGAGCGCGAATTGCTGGACCGGTATAGTCATAAAAGCATATTTGCAAAATTGATAGATAACTCATCAGTTGTTCAAAGCAGTTAGTATTACATGTCACTAAGATTAGAGAAACATCAATGGCTCCTCTCATCAAATATCTTATGAACTTGCTGTAATATTCAAAGGTTTGTTGTGTGCAAAGCTTAATTTCATAAACTGTTTGTTTAAATTAGTTAATGGGAAATGTTAATCGGCAGGAAATACCTTGATATAGGCAAAGGGTATCAGAGGACTATTTTTTGCAGATATCTTCTTCTTTAACGGTTACCCTTCTCTTTGTAAGACTTACACCCTCAAGGACTTACAAGCCAATAATTTTACACATATAAAAACAAGAACAAGGGGCACTATTCCACATTGACTCAAATTTCTGTTAACAGTTGGTCTCTCAACGGGTCTGATGCTGCTAATGGAAGTTACCTCTAAGAAAAAAATCCACTGTACCCAAGTGCAAATGTAACTACAACATTAACCGTGTAATTTTTATATTCAATCACAAAATTTAGAATTCGTTTATAACTTCTTTATTTGCTTGTCTATTTCAAACACTTAAAGAATAATGGTTTATGCATACTGAATACGCCTTGTATCCGAAGGCAGCCGCTGATTAGGGAAGCAACCAGGAATTAATACTTGCTATCTGAAAGAAATACCACTGTGCTAAAGTTTAGTGGTGCGTTAGATGTATAGGTGCTAACACGGAGGGTGCATGTGAAAACAGTTAATTAACTGAAAGATAAACTGAAGAATGTAACTGCTCTTAAGCAAATGACGAGTGCATTATTTTCTGCCGCATTGAAGTTAAAACCCACAGTCTAGGCGAAAGTATGTTATTTCGAGTCATTGATTAAAATCCGATAGAACAAAGAGTTTCTGTGCATTTTTATCTCAGAGTTGTGTACCACAGGAAAAGGCCGCTCTGACCTTCCCTATTCATTCCGAACTATCGCATTTACGCGCAGGAGGCATATATCATAATGTCTCCTGAACGGTCTGTCCTCCAAAGAACAAGATAAGTAGATTAGAGGGAAGGTGGGCCACTCCAAGGTGGGAAGCTGCCATTTGCTGCCTGTCTGTGATGCAAGTGAGAGTGAAGTCGAGCGCGCGGAATACACACACACAGTGCAGCGAACGCACTAATTCCTACCGATTAATTGATTATTATTATTAACACATTCTCCCACCTTTGTTTAAAAGGAATATTATTCCAGAGCTTTCCCTAAACATTGTATATATATATATATATATATATTGGAAAGCAAACTTAATCAAAGCTGCATTACAAAAGTAATATATTTACGTGTAAACAAAACTCACCTGCTGTATTTGAGCGAAAACTACTACAACAAATTGAAACATGCACTTGTTTATGTGCGATAAGGGAAAATTTACACCTACTCTAAACAATAAATTAAATGGACACGCTGGTACAGAGTTTTACTGTAAGAAATTAAAATTTAGGTGTTACTAGTGTAGGCTCATGACGTTTTGGAAGATAAAGCTGCCCAATGCTTATTCTTCTTAGCTGAGTATTTTTAGTGCATGTTACCAATTTTTTAAATTTAAAAATGTTATTCTGGTAAATGTTCTTGTTTGAACATGCAGCGAAATAGTTTTCTCTTGGACCTCTGGAAACTTAGCTTTTAGCAAAGCTACTAGCGTTTTTAACACATTTTTAAACGGTTCCTCCGTGAAATGCAAAAAATTCTATTTCAAACTGCACAATGTTGTTTCATTCATTCCTGACTTGAACGTTTAAGATCTCCCTTGGAAATAATCGATACCCTGTCCTTTTCATTTGCTATGGATTTTGTATAATCTGTGAGCTCAGGCTACAGCTTTGTAAGACCTGCTTCAAAACAATTTTCTTTTCAGATTCTGCACACATGAATGTGAAACAATATATTTTAATTAATTTTCTAAATACCTCAATAATTTTATACGTACTTTTTATACTTATATAGTAGTTTTATCTATATATATATATATATACCTATAAATTATTTAACTTTCTGTATAGTAATTCTAATAAACTAAATGCATTTCAATTTTAGGTCACTGTTTTTTAATTATGTCATTTTTAACCATTTTAGCGTAATTTTGTAAACATTTTTAGGTTTTCAAATCCGTGCCCTTTGTCTTTATTGCCTCTCGTGTTTTTATTTACGTTCATCTTCCCATTATGTGCTCCCAAATTTTGATTTGTTTCAAATTTCGTTAAGTTTTCCGGCTGATCTGGATGAAGAGTGCCCATGGTTGCAAAAAAGAACGAAAACTAAAATACCAGTAAGTGTGTAAATTTTACTTGCATAATACTAGTGAATACCAAATTACAATGACAAATTCCTTATAGTCATTTTGAAAAAAGCCAGTGCAAAATTATATTTCAATGATTGGTGGTGCAATATACCAATATTTGTACCTCCCTTTAACAAAAATTTCTTTCTCGTTGGTGAAAACATTACATTTGTGTGCTTTAATGAATATTGGCTTCACTATATACTAAAATGTAGAGAAAAGATCGCCCTAGAAGTAATATCTGCCAAAAATGTTGATGCTAGACGATCCTTGTTCTTACTCTTTCAAGTATGGAGAATCATATGGGAATTACATACAAATTAATTTTATTTATTCATTAATTAAAAAGTAAAAAATTATATATACTAGAAATAATATAAACGCAGGTTTATTTAAGCTTATTTTCGGCCTATATAATGAAGCCAATATCGAAATGTGCACAATTAACTGTTTGAAATTCAGTGTATTTGAACACTGAAATATATTTGGAGGACTTGTCCAGATAACTGTTTTTTAGCATGTATGCACAGTTTCATATGCGTGGGTCAAACATTTTCTTGGAGAAAAACGCATATAAAGTTCTTATATGTCATAATTTTTAAAAATGCTATGTTTAAATCATATTGAATAATAACGTGATCTCCAGATAACTGTTTTTAGCATGTATGCACAGTTTCATATGCGTGGGTCAAACATTTTCTTGGAGAAAAACGCATATAAAGTTCTTATATGTCATAATTTTTAAAAATGCTATGTTTAAATCATATTGAATAATAACGTGATCTCCAGATAACTGTTTTTTAGCATGTATGCACAGTTTCATATGCGTGGGTCAAACATTTTCTTGGAGAAAAACGCATATAAAGTTCTTATATGTCATAATTTTTAAAAATGCTATGTTTAAATCATATTGAATAATAACGTGATCTATTAAGCTGCGTTCTTCATAATATATAAACAAACAATAACAATGAAATTTGCTTCGAACAGCGTGGGTTGAAATCAGATTGTACGAGAATATTATCTTAACATTCGTGTTGAAAAGTACAGGACAGAATGCTGACTATAGCTGTTAACTTCACTCTCGATGACGTCACGCAGCAGGGGACCACAGCCCACCACACTACAGGCCTGAGCGCTGATTTCAATATGGCGGCAGTCGAAGGTGGTGGCCAACGAATTCCACAGTTCCAAGCAAAAAGAGAGAGGAACGTAAAAACAAAGAACTAAGTTAATTTAAAATAATAGCAACCAGACACAACTAGAACACAAAGATACCTAACATTAAAGAAATAATGACTTTTAAGTATTTGTGCATGTATTGGATTTGAAAAAAACTAAAATAGTGCTATAAGTAATAAACACAGTAGAATATGCAGCTGTAGTCGTTATGAGCCTATCAAATAATGTAGCGGCAGCAGTATTATGGGTACTTTGTTTTAATAATGATAATAAATGAAGAAATTAAAACATAATTACTATGCAGTTAAGTTAAACAGCATTAAGTTATGCAGGTGCACATAAAAGCCAGTTCACCTCATTACAAAGAAAGTGGCTCAAAATATGACAATTTTAAATTTAATTATGCTCAGAACATGTGTTATGTTTTGGGACAAAATATTATTTTCACTAAGCTCCTTACCTTTATATAATCATATGTTTACAAGCTCAGCTTCAAATGGAATGAAAATAAACAGCTAGATAACACAAGTAACAAACATTTAAGCTTATTAGGACTTACCTACCTTAGAACACTATTGTAGGAACTTATTCTCATGCTTTATATCTTTCATTACAACAGGAATAGCAAAATTAAGGATTGCAAAATTGTACAAAGAAGCATTTTTGAGATATGATTATATTTATTCCACTCAAAAGCTGTGAATATACAATAAAACTTAAAATATTCTGCACTAATTTAATACATTGGAGCAATTTTTCTCATTTACCACTGTACAAGTCAATACACACTGACAAACTTTTATAAGATTTCTTTTGTATTTACTGAAAATTAAAGTCAACTTAAAAGCTAACAGTCCATCCACTAAATCTGCTAATGTTACTACTGGTAATATACTAAAGCTTGCAATATACTTATTTGTTTAGTAAAAAGAGTAAAATTACTGAAATAATTGATGTGAAGCCGAAGTCAGATAGCCTCAGTGTGTTCATTATAAAATATATACAATAATTTATGTTACAGAAAAAAGTGGCTTTTAATACACAAATTATTCCTTGTAAATATAATAGAAATATTGAAAGTATTGTTTCCTTCCTCATGGCAAGCACAAAATGCTGTTATGAATTTACACACTGGTCAGTATTTTATTTTTCTTTTATTACAAGACTTTTGTTTTTTATCCTCAGTTACCATTTTGGAGCAATTATTTAGAATAATGTTGCAAATAATTGAGCATACATCATGAAAATAGTCTTCAAATTTATGTTTGCATTGATTGATGATTGTTTCTCTGGTTTCATCCATAATGTTTACTATATAGGGACTGCAAAAATTCTTCAAGGCAAGATGATTACTGCTTTTAATAAAATCATCATAACACTCTTTGACTAAGCCTTTAAATAGTTGGATACACAACCACGTTACTTTTACGCCATATATCATGGGTTTCTTTAGAGAACCTCTACTTAAGGAGTCAATCAGCCTTGCTATACCTTCAAATTCATACTCTAAAGTGTCATTTAAAATCAATAACTCAATGCATTTGGGGCATATTATACCATTTGCTACCTTGAAAGCAGCATAACCTGCAATGTAAAACACGATAGGCATTACATCATTATCCACTGGTTTTGAAACTTCAATTTCTATTTCACAAAAAGGCAGCAATGATGGAACACATCTGCGACCACATTTAAGCTTCTTACTGGAATCTTACCATTTTTTGATGAAAATGAAAGCAAATTTTTAATTCTGATCTTTTTCTCACTCTCATATAGCTGTTGGAGAGAGGTAAAATAATTACTGCCAGACAACTGGCAGTCAAGACTAAATCGCTCTTCAAGAGGATCTGTTTGAAACTTGCCAAACAGAACATAGTTTACTTTTAATTCTGTTAGAGCATAATTTGCTAAACCATAAAGTCCTGAGCATGTCTGCATTATTGCATCAAATGTGTGCCTAGACAGCCTTGGTATACATTTCCCCTACAGAGGTGTTCCCAATTTCACAACCATGCTGAAAATTGATTCAAGAAAATTAACTCTTCTTGCTCAATGGCAAAGGCTGCTTTGTAATCAGCATTTTTATACCTTACATCCTTATTTAGAAACTTAACATTTACAATATTCCACCATTTTAGGATAATATTTAAAAACTCTGCTGCTTCTCCATAACCATCATTGCATTCTAAGAGGGCATTAATATTTTCATAATTGAAAATTTTACACACCAGAATCACTTTTTGTCTTTCAATATTTGATGGATACACAGCTTTTCCATTTAACTTATGACCAAATTTCAGCAATTATTCTTTTCTTTGTGTTAAAGTGATCTGAGGTGACCAAAATTAGCACTTTTAATTATATCTGGATTTTCAAAATCAAGAAAATTAAACATAAGATCTTTCTGGTTTATCCAATTATTCCTTATATTTTTGAAAATATGCACATTATCATAGAGCAAAAACAGAGGCTGTGATTGGCTAAAGGGATTTACTACTGAAGAATAACCAAATGTATGTGGCATGAATTTGTGAAACAAAGATTTGTTGATCTGATTATTATCAGCTATGAGACTGATTACTTTTACATCAAGTTTGCAAATTCGCAGAGAATGTTACTCACAGTAGCATGTAAGAAGTCCCCAGAATTTCTACTGACTGGCAAAATCGCGACGACATATGAATAATTACCAAATGAAGCATTTACTGAAAACACTTGAGCTGTTTTAGCAAGCTCATGTGTATTTGTTGCACTAGTTCCTACCAATTCACCACCTTTAAAAGTTAACTCTGGTGACATATAAACTTCATCCATCAAAAGATTAACAAATCTTTCCTCAGGTTTCAAGGAACATATGCAGCCAACAATGTAGGAATTGCTAATATTAAAATTGCTGTCACTTACATTTAGACTGGCAGCCAGTTTTCTTAAGTTACTTGGATGTGGAAGAGTTAGTACCTGTGACTGACGTATGGTTCTGTAATATGCAGGAGATATCAGGAACATTTTCAGAGGCAACCTAAGAAGATCTGATGAAAATCTGTACCTTTCCTTCTTAAAGGAGAATAATTCTATCTGCTCTGTAAGGACACTTAACCTCACTTTTTACCAGCATCTAGCACTTCATGTTCTTTTAAGAATTTCACTGCTGCAGCATGTTTATTTTCTTTAAAGTTTGACATAGGCACACTACACAATTCAAATAATGTATCCACCTGAGATTTCTCCAAGATAACACTAAATTCGAGATTCAGTTCATTAGGATTCAATTCTTTGTCTATATACGGTTTAAAGCACCTATCACTAGAAACCACAAAACTACTAACAATATAAGGCACTGATACTGTATTTATTTTTAGCACTGTAATAGCACTACCAGTAATTGAAAGTGCCCAATCGTCTCTTTCGTTCACACATTTTTTTATATAAACTGTTGCATCTTCATATGTGAGTAACTTGTTATTTTCTAGTTCCTTATCATATGAAGCTAAACTTTGATCCGGGGCTGTTTGAAGTGCTTCATCTTCCCCTTCCTCTCTTGTTCTTCTTTTCTTTGGAAGTGAAAAGCTTAAGTGGAGTGTGCTTTCATTAACAACTGTAGGAAAAGCATCATCAGTAAGGCAAGGATTAGCACGTGGAATGAAATCCACTCGTCCATCTTTATCCTGCCATTTATCCTCTCGAATAACCATTGCTTCTGGACAGTGTCTAATGCAGTCTCTAGCATTCTCAGTGAACTCAAAATTCCGCCTGCGTATTCTGTTTAGCCATAATTTTCGTCGTTCCTCATCTCTGGGAAACCTAAAGCAGGTTGCATACGGAGGCTCATAATTTGATCTGCAACCTGGTACTGAACACTTTAAAAGCATTGCAGCTCTGAAAATACAAAGAAAACACTGTTGTTTTATACATTTACAATATAATTCTCTGATAAAAGCTTCCAAATAGTTATTAGTTACTTTCAGAGTTGTGCCAGATATAACCAGGTATACTTCTGCAACTTACTACAATAACAGATATGATAACCATAATACTAGATATTTTACTTACCCCAATGTGGTTTGCAATCCGTAGAAGTGGGGGTAAAAATCGAATACTTTCACACGTGAAATAACTCAAAATATGCACAGGAGAACTGCTTTATTCATTGATAGAAAATCTGCAACACAAACATGCATTTCCAACGTTCACCGCCTGCACTAGGTCACGTGACCATGCCTTGACGGCAGAGCGCGCAGGCCAGATATGTAGTAGGCTGTGAGGGGACCGAAAGCAAAACAAGCGAAAGCGATGCGGTAACTAGACACCCTCCAAAGGACGCAATTGCGAGCCGGAAACCAACCCAGAAACAAGTTTCACCATATTCCCAAACAAATGACTTAATTACTTCTTTAGCAAGATGCTAAAGCGATAATCCACCGATAATCCAGAACACTTTAGGTCTGCAAGAATAACTGTGCCACTACTAGCCAGTTCTAATAAGTAGCTCTTTTTAACACAAATTTATCGAGTACTTTTTCATGTGTTCTTTCCTCATCGAAGGATTCAATCACTAAGGGACCACTGACCTTCCTGGAATTAGCTCATAGTTATTTTGGCAATATAAATTTATGGAGCTAAAGAATGATTTGCTGTCAAATGCTGTAAAAGATAAATATATTAAATTTACAGTGATTTCAGAAAATTGTACATACACGTACATTTGACAATGAAGTTAAGTCGTCTTTTCAAGCAGCCCAGGTAACATTCCAGTCAGGTTGAATCGGAGGTGAGGAAATATCCACTAAACCGTTAGGTACTTGAAGGTTGCTCGTTTTCATTTTTCTCTGATCATTTTATGTGAAACACATGTAATTATTCTGTTGCATTAATTACAGCCTTTGACCTTCCAAGGATAGCTAAAATTGACAGAACTCCTTGTAAAGCAGTCATTTGACAGATTTACTGCATCGACTGTTGTAGTGATAGCAAGTTTCCATTCAGTGGAGCATACCGCTGAAAGTAAGGGTGATTCAGTATTAAAATCCAGACATTGTTTGTTGTCCATTTAGTGTAACCACTATAGCTCCCTTTTAACACTTTGAGCATACACATTAAAGGAATTAGATTGAAAATGCGTTCCAAAGAACTTAGACGCGTCCACGTATTGCGATCATGCATAACATACCTCTTATTAATGTGAGGACTCATCTTAATTACTACTTTTCATTTTTTATTGTAGGTTAACGATTCGAAATCAACATATGCGCATTGGACGATACACAAGTCCGTATATGAGCTGATCAGAAGCCAACGGACCTCTGGTTTCTGTACCAAACCGTATAGGTCAAATCACCATTAATGCTTAACTTTCAGTTAGAAGCAAGCAATACGGAAACGTGAAAGGAGAAAATCTGAATATAGTGTTTGATAAATATACACAATCATTAATTTAATCTATATTTAGCTTTTCCGGAAGCCTTTTTGTCTTTAAGAGGTCAGAAATCAACACAAATGTTTTGTTTCTTTAACCGAGATTAAAGGAATATGACACTGACAATTTGGAACGAATGTTGTCTAATTCTGCAATTAGCAAGCTCTTCGGTGAAACTGAAAGTAACGCAAACTCCGTTGAAGTGCATTAGTGCAGTTATGTGAAGGCGACTTTTTATTGGCAATGCGTAGTGGAATTCCCTGGTCTATAGATGTATTAACGGAACTTTTATATGCCACAACCACAAATATTGTACAACAAATCTATGGGTATTTCAATCTGCTGCTGCTGATGATGACTTGCTGCAAGACCATTTACAAGATCCAGATTGCATTTATGAAAGAAAAATCTATACGTTATTTTGTCATTGTTTCGTAAATCATAATATTAAGTGTACCTATTTCTTTTTCAACAACGCTAACAGCTTTGATTTAATTTACTCTCCTTGATGTTACATTGTGATTCATATGTTTTGATAATCCTAGATACGTATAAATACAATGCACCTATCGTGTCTTCGTATTGAAGCTACACACGCACATTTAAAGCTGTGTGTTTTGGATCGTGGGCTTCATAATGCTTGAAATATCCTTTATATCTAGATGCCGATCACTTACTTTCCAATTGGACCTCAAAGTTTTCAATTAATATACCCCACTTGTAGCCATGCAACCCCAAACAAAACCACTTCACCATATTTCACTGTTGGCGGCAGATTCTTCTTATTCAGTTCATCATTCACTTTTCGCCATAGATATTGCTTTCCAAAGGAACAATGCGCACAGAATAACATCCCACCAGGTTTTATCTCAAGTCTGAATGAGTTTCTGCTCAGGGAAGCGTCTTTTTTCCATTAACAGCACTTACGAAGGGCTGTTTCTTTCCTATTTGGACTTTTTAACTCCTGCTTTCCCATAACAGGACTTATAGTTTCTACACTCACTTGTTTTGCAAATTCCTCACATACGTAAGCTGTAAGTTTATGAGCACTTAAGAGAGGACTTCGTTTTATTTTCCTAAGTATTGAGCGTTCACGTTATATTAATCTCTTTGGCAAGTCTTTTGCGATATGGACTCTTAACTTGTCCGAATTTTTATATCTTCGTACTGTCACCAACCCTACTCTTAGTAATACTTAGCATTTTGGCGATTTCGTGGTATTTCAGCCCTCTGCTAGATATTTGGCCGCGCAAAAACCTAACAGACCGCTCCAAAATGCCAACGAACCGGCACATAAAGAATGGAGAAATCCTACGTGAAGCGGCTCGAACCCTCCGCACAAACCAGGTAGGCAGTGGGTAAACCCTCCTCCAAACAGCGTCAGTCAGTCGAGAGATAACACTGAGAGCACACATTATATAAACTGCGTTATCACGGCGCGACTTTGTTCTGGAAGTAATTGAAGCTTACAAAAAGTTGCCATGTCTATGGCAGGTTACGAACAGTGACTATCCTAATCAAGTGAAACGAAATGCCGTTCTAGAGGAACTAGTTGCCTTGTTTTCATCCAAATACAGCAGCAATCATAACTTGTTCTTCATCAATTGCCTATGTCCGTTCACTATAGACAAGCATAATAGTTGATTAAATACGGAAACGCAAAACTAAGAAAAAGTAATAAATACAGACAAGAAAATATGAACAAAATTGCCAAAATATGAAGAAACATAAAAAAGTATTATGAAGTGGATACTTTAAAGCCAAAACATCTTAATTATACTTTAATGGTTTGCAGCAGGTTCACTTCATTGGTTTCAAATAAGGGGTTTGTTAAATTTTTGTTCATATTTAATAATAAAGTACCTATTAAATGAAATAACAGGTACATGGAGTTTATAGATATTAATAATTGCGAAACATTTAAACCCAGAAGAAAAGAAAAAATAACTTACTGGGGGCATTCTCCTTGCTTAATACTAAATACAATATGCCACAAAGAAAACGGGTTCGTCAAAATAAAAACTCGTAAACAATAGAGGGCGTTGAATTTTGTATGTGGCGTGGTATAAAGGAAATGCTACATTCTGTCAACTTTATCTGACTTTTGGAAAACATTGCTTGGATTTTATAAATGTGTTTCAGGGTGACTACCAGAACAGAATGTTTGGAAATCCCGGTTCATAGTTAATGGGAATTATTTTGAAAGCAAAAATCCCAAATCTTACAAAATATGAAGCTTCCATGAAATCATAAGGTGCTACGCAAATATTATCAAATATGAAGATTATTTGTCACATACATTGAATTCTACATACTTCTAAGCGTAAAATTACTTGCTCCCATGATGATAGCAAGTATGTATTAGAATATAAGAGTTCAAGTTTTGCCTGCCTTTAGTCATAAATGTTTCTTCTTGCTGAAACGCCTGGCAAAGTGAGTAGAATATTATAGGGGATCCGAGCACAGGTTTGCGTTTATATGGGGAAGATAGGGACTACGAGGATCGATGCTAGGCTAGACAGGGGTTGAAGGAGTGGGAATGTGCTTTATATGGGAAGGTAGGGAATACGAGGAGAAGTGCTAGACTAGACAGAGTTTGAGGTGTGGAATATGCGTTTATATGGGAAAGATAGAAACACGTGGACAGATGTTAGGCTAGACAGATGCTGAAGGAGGGGGAATATGGGCTAATACGGGAGAGATAGGGAGTATGAGAAGAGGTACTAGACTAAGCAGGGCTTGAAGGGTAGAATATGACTTTACATGGGAGAGATAGCAAACCGAGGAAAGGTGTTAGGCTAGGAGGGTTTGAATGATAGAGTATGCGTTTATATGGGGAGACGAGGAAAACGATGGGGGTAGCTAGGTTGGGGGAGCGTTCAGGGAGGAAAATACGTTTATATGAGAGAGATAGGGAAGACGAGGGGCGATGCCAGGCTAGATAGGATCTGGAGGAGGGGAATGCGCTTTGTATGGGAGGTAGAGAATACGAGGAGAAGTGCTAGGCTAGACAGAGTTTGAGGTGTGGAGTAGGCGTTTGTATGGCAAAGATAGGAAAAACGTGGACAGATGATAGGCTAGATAGATGCTGAAGGAGGGAATATGGACTTATATACAGGAGAGATAGGGAATGCGGGAAGAGGTATAGAGTAGACAGGGCTTGAAGGGTAGAATGTGTCTTTTATATGGCAGAGCTAGCAACCGAGGAGAGGTATTAGGCTAGCAGGATTGAATAATAGAGTATACGCTTATATGAAGAGACGAGGCAGAAGAACCTTGAGAGAACCTTCAAGGAGGAAAATGCGTTTATATGGGAGAGACAGGGAAAATGTGGAGAGTTCCGAGGTAGAGCAGGGGTTGAAGGAGGGGAACGCCGTTTGTGTGTTAGAGGTAGGGAATACGAGACGAGGTAGTTAGCTAGACAGAGGTTGAGGAGTAGGGTAAGTTTATGTGGGGAAGATATGTAAAACGGAGAGAGATCCTATGCTAGGAGAGAGTTGAAGAAGGGAAATGCGCTTTATATGTGAGAGGTAGGGAATACGAGGAGCAGTGCTAATCTAGACAGAGGTTGAGGAGCGGAGTATGCGTTTATATGGTAAAATATAGGAAAACGGGAAGAGAGGCTAGGTAGGTTAGTGTTGAAGTATGTGTAATGTGCATCCATGCATAACATCATTTAGACTCATTGACTTCAAGATTTAAACGCTAAAAAAGGCTATATTGCGTTCTAACTTCGCGGCATCGGGCCTCTAAAGGGTTGCACGCAGACGCTCGATCGAGGTACCCCGCCGCGTGTATTTTGATTCATTAATGTAATTAAGCGCTGCTCGTCGATCGATGAATACAATTATTCCAATTAAGTATTTTTGATCGTTACAGTATAAAGACTAATTCGGATAGTATCGTATATATGTAGGGTAAACCGGTTAGTATCACAAGTGTTCACGGCAATTCAGAGCAGCGATTCGTACCAGAGCTATTTACGGTAATTTTCGTATGATTCGGGTAGTATGTCGGGTATTTAAGTCATTTTAACAGGTAATTCAGGTTGCATCACAGGTATTCACGGTAATATAAAGAGTAATTAGAATTTAAACACCGTACCGGCCTTCTGTTACTACTGTGAGGTAATTAATTCGATTACTGACCTTTTTAATTGGCGGTCTGTTACAAAAAATCTATTATTACCGTTAAATGCTTATATCTCCTGAATGAAAACAGATAGCGCTATGCGGTAAAGGGTGATTGTAACCTTGGAATGTGGCGCGTCGTTGTCGTGTTGTTCAAAGTTGACCTGGGGTTCTTGGGTTGAATCCAGTATCATGAATACAAATTCATCTTCGAATAACATCAAAAAGTAATTAAGATAAAGACGTCGAATAAACGTTATTACGTTTATATCATTGACTAGTTTCTGTTAATGTATATTTGGGTGCCTGTCATCGTGGCAATCGATACGTGATTACATTTATATCATTAGTTACTTCCTTTGTAATGTATATTTGAATGACTGGCGTCCTGACATT
Source organism: Deroplatys truncata (assembly GCA_030765065.1). NCBI lineage: Eukaryota > Metazoa > Arthropoda > Insecta > Mantodea > Mantidae > Deroplatys > Deroplatys truncata. The sequence continues at coordinate 420,898,197 of CM060990.1, read as the reverse complement.
AATACGTCATTTCATTTATGTTGTAAGCTAGTTTCTTTGTAATGCATATTTGACTACCTGTCGTCCTGACGAATATTACAGCTCTTAGCTGAATTAAGGATGCATGACTAAAAGGTGAAGTTAGCGCAAATAACTAACTCAAAAATTACGCAAGACGCTGACGTGCCTTAAAGCGGATGCCTGACCTATAGCTCCGCCATAGGTAGCGATCCCCCGCGCAATGAAATACTCTCGGGTCTGCAAACAAGGCTAGACCAGGTCATCCTTAATCTGCACTCGCTCCTACCTCTCCACTTCTCACCCCGGTCTGTCACTGCCTTCCGCTGGCTTCATTTCCGCTCTCTGGCGGTCAGCAAGAGAAGGTGCAGTCTGGCGGGTCGCTTCCGGCTTGCTAATGTAAAAGGCGGAAGTCGCCATTTTATGTACTTAACATATGAAGACGGCCATTATAGGCGTTAAACACGCACTTGAATTGATTTTAAAAGAAATTTAAAAATGGATTGCAAGACATCTTTATTAAAGGCGTTCTTAAAAATGAAAAATGACAATCTTTAGACTAAATGCAAATAGCAGGGATCAGGGACTTTAAAATGTGTAGACTCTTCGAGCTAAAAATACAATAAATTTATTAAAGCGTTTACTAATACGATTCTACAGGCTTAAAATCGGAGTAACTCTGGAAGAAATTACTTTGCTCGTGATCGCGGACAAATGTAGCGGTATTCTGTGATAACTGCGTATTAAGTGTGGTTTTCTGTGATAAATGGGTATTAAGCGCGGTTTTCTCTGATAAATGGACATTAGGCGTATAAAAATGTCATTGTGTACTGATTCTTTGGGGCGAATGAGGGCAAGATGTAAAGAAAGTATTGATAAAGGATTGAAAACATGAAGTAATAGGGCATATACGTGAATTTAATTAAATAAGTGGAGAAAAACTTCTACGCTATTTCTAAAGTATTATAATACAAATTATATTAACTTTGCCAGGCACCCACTTCTACCAGGCACCCGAACAGGCGCGAAGACCTACGGATACATCCGAATATCAGTATAACATGTATTGAAATGTAAGGGCTTAGACGCTTAATCACCGTTTTAGTATCAAAGTTCAGTATATAATTGATCTGAAAAGGTTCGTGCCTCCTCTATAAATAGGGTGATCTCGGGTATTGAACTTCATTCTGCTAATTATCTCCGAGGTGTCAACATCGTACTCTCAGAAAATAATCGGCTTTCTAAAGTGTTATCAAGGTGAAGAGGCGTACATTTCCTTGAAGAAGGATTAATACGTTACATAATCGATCTAAAAAAGGTTCGTGCCTCTATAAATAGGGTGATCTCGGGCGCTGGGCTTCATTCTGCTAATTATCTCAGAGGTGTCAACATCGTTGTTCTCTCAGAAAATGATCGGATTTCTAAAGTTTTATCAAGGTGAAGAGGCGTACATTTCCTTGAAGAAAGGTTAATACGTTATTACATCAAAGTAAAGTTGAATAAGTCCTCATATAAGGATATCATTCCAAGTGCAGCAGGATATCCTTGTGGTAAATGTGGAAAGACATTTCTACGCGGGTATGATGAAAGACGGCATGAGCTACGTTGTAAGAAGCTCTTCAAGTGTAAATATTGTAATGTAACTTTCAAAGACAGTTCTAAGGATCGGCGACACGAAGATGCGTGCGAAATAAACAGGCCTGTGAAGAAACGTAGATTAGAACCTACTAAACAAGAGTTATTACCTACAATGGATGACAGTGACATGAAAGAATATGAAGCTTCATTCGATGGACGCTTGAAATCATGTTTTATACGCCGTGAATCAACTAAGGATCTGAATATGTACCTGCATGAGGCAAAGCAGCGGATAATCTAGGCTGTACATAAAGAGCTTGGTATTCACAGGAGTGTGAAAATTAATCTGCTGGCTGAGTGCAGATTTGTTAACAGTATCGGAGACAAAATATTTAAAATCCGGAATCAAGCTGTATTCCTAAAATTGCATCTGGACTCTATGCTGGAAACGAAAATGAAGAAGTTGGTTACTGAAATGGAGGAATCACAACTTAAAGGCTGCGACTGGGCTCTGCTTGCTGAGGAAGGGGTTCGCCTTCGTATTACCAAGTACAATCCGTTACGAGGAAGTAGCTGCATACCCCTGCCACCATCTGTTGGAACTAAAGAAGCCTGCATTAACATCCAGAATTTTACTGATGAACTATGCTTTATGTATTCTGTATTAGCCAAATTCGTTGAGAAGAATGCACAACGCGTGGACAAATACGAACAGCTTCAAAATAAATATGTTTTCAACTGTGTTAATTATCCAGCTCCGCTTTCTCAAATATCTAAATTTGAGAAGCTTAACAGGATGTCTATCAACGTTTTCAGCCTGGATGAGAAGCATGAAGTGTATCCAGTAAAGGTCGCTGAGACTGAACTACCTGAACACCGTGACCTACTATTGAGTGATAGTAGTGGAAAACATCACTACGTATATATAAAGAATTTTGAAAAACTTATTCGATGTCAGAAAACTAAGCATAAATAACGATACCTGTAAGCGTTGTTTTACACATTTTGATGATCAGTGCGGACGAAGTGGACTGGAAAAACTACAAGAACATGCCGCCATCTGTAAGCAACACGGTGTTGCAAGGGTAGTTATGCCTACCGAGGAGAAATCCACTGTAAAGTTTAAAAATCTTGAACGGATGTTGAAATTACATTACGTCATCTATGCAGACTTTGAAAGCATTCTCGCCCCATGTCATACGTGTATACCCAATCCTGAAACTTCATATACCACCTCTTATCAGTAGCATGTACCCATGAGTTTCTGCGTTTACGTTAAACCGTCATCCAACGTTGAACATCTGGAAACTGGTCTTCCTAAGCACCCCTGTGTATATCATGGTGTTGAAGCTGCTCAGAAGTTTATGGAATACCTCTCGTTCCTTGCAAAGGAAATTAATAATATATACAAATCTGTCATACCTCTGAAACTTACAGAACAACAGCAGATGGATTTCAACTGCTCTACAGTATGCTACTTGTGGGGAAAAACCTTTACTGAAGAGAACTACAAAGTACGCGACCATGATCACATCAGTGGTGAATATCGTGGAAGTCTACATAATGAATGTAATTTAGCCTGCAAAACACCAAAATATATTCCAGTTTTCATGCACAACCTCAGTGGATATGACTCACACTTCATTGTTAAGGAGCTGGGATGTACAAGTGAGCGGGTAGAAGTAATTCCTAGCTCTGAAGAAAGCTATATATCATTCTCCAGGTATGTAGGAGATATAAAGCTTCGGTTTGTGGATAGGTTTCGGTTTGTCAGTACAAGCTTGAATAAGCTGGTGAAAAATCTAACATCGTACCCTGAAACACTGAAATTTTTCGGAGAAGACAAGTTGAAGGCTCGTAAGGGAGTATTTCCCTATGATTATGTCACTTCATGGGGTGTTTTGAACGAAACCTGCCAGCCTCCTAAGGACTCCTTGTACAACAGATTAAATGAAGAAATTAGTGATGCTGACTACGATCATGCTAGAAATGTATGGGAGGCTGTTTATTGTGAGAAACCTGGGCGAGTACAGCGACCTCTACTTAACCTCTGATGTACTTTTAGCTGATGTCGTTGAGACATTTAGAGTTCAAACCCTTAAACCACATCAAAGTCGATCCTGCTCATTATTTCACCTCTCCAGGACTTACATGGAACGCCACGTTGCTGTATACTGGAATTCAGCTGGAATTGTTACAGGATTATGACCAATTACTCATGATGGAATCCGGCATAAGAGGAGGTTTATGTCAAGTTTCCCACCAGTATGCCGAAGCAAACAACGCCTACAGGGAGAAGTATGATCCGTCGAGACCAACCCAATTTATTACATACGCGGACGCCAATAACCAATATGGTTGGGAACTATTCCACGACCTCTCTTATGGTGGATTTGAGTGGATGTCACCTAAAACAATCGCCTTAGAAAGACTACAAGAAGATGATCCTCATGGATATATATTAGAAGTTGACATCGAATATCCTGCGGAACTTCACGATCTATACAACGACCTGTCTTTCCTGTCTGAGTGTATGAAGCCTAAGGACTCGACTACAAAGAAACTGATACCCTATTCTTGGACCTCAAAAGAAGTATGTAGTACATTACAAGGCTTTGAAGCAGGCACTTAATCGTGGACTACGGCAAGCAAAAATCCATCGTGTGCTACAATTCCGACAGTCACAGTGGTTAAAACCTTATGTGGAATTTAAAAATAGGCTGCAACAACAGGCTGCAAATGACTTCAAAAAGGATCTCTACAAACTGTTTAACGCCATGTTTGGAAAAACTATGGAGAACCTACGTAATCGTATGGATATACGACTGGTTACCGATGAGAAGACCCTGGAAAAGCTGATCGCTAAGCCCACGTTTATCGATAGGACGGTATATGCTGCTAATCTAGCTGCTGTACATATGGCCTCGCGACATATCGCATTCAACAAGCCTATATACATCGGCATGAGTGCGTTGGACATCTCCAAGACATCAATGTACCACTATCATTATGATGTGTTGCTGCCATATTATGGAGCTGAAAACCTGAAGCTTATGTATATGGACATTGATTCGTTCATTCATCGTGTGACAACTGAGGATGTGTACCATGACAAGCTACATTTTCTCAAGCATCTGGATACAGCTGATTACGCTGTCAACCATATACGCCACTCTACTCAGAAAAAAAGTGTTGGGGAAATTTAAAGATGAGGCCAATAGCAAAATCATTCTACGCTTTCTTGGACTACGACTTAAGATGTACGGCTTAGATATTCAAGGCTCGATGATAAAAAGATTAAAGGCATAAAACGTAGTGCTATTAAGCAGTACATTACATTTGACCTATATACAGACTGTCTTACAACCCAAGAAATCATCAGAACGCCTATGAATCTGATCCTGTCACGGGAGCATGCTGTTAGCACAGTACGAGTGAATAAACTCGCCTTGACACCGTTTGATGACAAAAGAGTTATTGCCGAGGATGGAATAACGACAAATGCATATGGGCATTACAGCATTACAAGCAGTGCATAAGAGAATGTAAGTCGAAGATGAAGATTTTCTCTGTGAGCCAACAATCTTAAAAAAATGAACTTTACTCATGTGTGGTGTATGCAGCTAACAGACACCTGATGAAGAAAGAAGAACAAGAAGATGGAAGGTGAGGCGTTAACCCTGCCATTAGGAGCAATCCTAGCGCTAGTCTCAAGCCTAGATAAAGGGGAGAGGCCCCTACAACGAACTAAAATAAAGGTATGTTGACTAAAACTTTCAATTAAGACTCTCAAATAATAAAACCTGAATAATACGTCGCAATTTCACTAAAAGAAACTCGAGGTTATATCTGGTTAGCCAGATTAGGTTAGACGATGACTGAGTAGAATAGATGATGAGAGGATGGTCTGGGAATGGTTAGGTTAAGCTAAGCTAGGCGACTCGGCTCTGCTCGCGTACTGATTGTCTAAGTTATGAAGGATGGGTTAACTTAGATTGTCTTAGCAATGGGTTGGTTACGTGTTGTTCCTACGTTTTGTTACCTGGTTACGTCATGTTACGTCGTGTTACGTGGTAGATTACACAGTGTTACATCTTGTTACGTCTCTGGTTACGTCATGCCTTGTGGTGTGACGTGGTTACGTGCTTATGTTACGTGGTGTTACGTTGGTCACGTCTTGTCACGTGGTTACGTGCTTATGTTACGTAGTGTGACGTTTGTTACTTGGCTATGTTACGCTGTGTTACGTCTTGACACAGAGAGAGATGTTACCTACTGTGATGTTTTGTCATGCGGTTACGTTTGTTGGTTACATTACGTCTTGTTACGTGGTGCTACGTCTTGTTACGTTGGTTAGGTTAGATGATGATAGAATTGAATAGACAATGTGAAGTCAAGGTAGGGATAGGTTAGGGCGTTCGGTGTGGGATTAGTTTAGAATACTTCTATATACCTTCACTGTAAATCAATATACAGTTTATCCCTCTCCGTCTCGCACACTGTTTAACATATGAAAGGTTTGTAAGATTTAGAAAAAAGTATATAAAAGTGTTGCAACGTTTGATGAGAAATGTGTATAATCTAATTACTCTCTATATTACCGTGAATACCTGTGACGCTACATGAATTACCTGTTAAAATGACTTAAATACCCGACATACTACCCGAATCATATGAAAATTACCGTAAATAGCTCTGGTACGAATCGCTGCTCTGAATTACCGTGAAAACTTGTGATACTAATCGGTATACCCTACACATATACGGTACTATCCGAATTAGTCTTCATACTGTAACGATAAAAATACTTAATTGGAATAATTGTATTTATCGATCGACGAGCTCGTTTAATTACATTTATCAATCAAAATACACGCGGCGGGGTTCTTCGATCGAGGGTCTGCGTGCAACCCTTTAGAGGCCCGATGCCGCGACGTTAGAACGCAATATAGCCTTTGTTAGCGTTTAAAGTCAGTGAGTCTAAATGATGTTATGCATGGATGAACATTACACATACTTCAACACTAACCTCCCTAGCCTCTCTTACCGTTTTCCTATATTTTCCCATATAAACGCATACTCCGCTCCTCAACCTCTGTCTAGATTAGCACTGCTCCTCGTATTCCCTACCTCTCTCATATAAAGCGCATTGCCCTCCTTCAACTCTCTCCTAGCACAGAATCTCTCTCTCTGTTTTCCGTATCTTCCCCACATAAAAGTATACCCTACTCCTCAACCTCTGTCTAGCTAACTACCTCGTCTCGTATTCCCTACCTCTAACACACAAACGGCGTTCCCCTCCTTCAACCCCTGCTCTACCTCGGAACTCTCCACATTTTCCCTATCTCTCCCATAAAAACGCATTTTCCTCCTTGAAGGTTCTCTCAACCTAGAATCTGCCTTGTCTCTCCATATAAACGTATACTCTATTATTCAATCCTGCTAGCCTAATACCTCTCCTCGGTTTGCTAGCTCTGCCATATAAAAGACACATTCTACCCTTCAAGCCCTGTCTACTCTATCACCTATTCCCGCATTCCCTATCTCTGCTGTATGCAAGTCCATATTCCATCCTTCAGCATCTATCTAGCCTATCATCTGTCCACGTTTTTCCTATCTTTGCCATATAAACGCCTACTCCACACCTCAAACTCTGTCTAGCCTAGCACTACTCCTCGTATTTCCTACCTTCCATACAAAGCGCATTACCCTCCTCCAGACCCTGTCTAGCCTGGCATCGCCCCTCGTCTTCCCTATCTCTCTCATATAAACGTATTTTCCTCCTTGAACGCTCCCCCAACCTAGCTACCCCCATCGTTTTCCTCGTCTCCCCACATAAACGCATACTCTATCATTCAAACCGTCTTAGCCTAAGACCTCTCCTCGGTTTGCTAAATCTCCCATATAAAGTTATATTCTACCCTTCAAGCCCTGCCTAGTCTAGTACCTCTTCTCGTATTCCCTATCTCTCCCGTATTAGCCCATATTCCCCCTCCTTCAGCATCTGTCTAGCCTACCGCCTGTCCACGTTTTTTCTATCTTTCCCATATAAACGCATATTCCACAACTCAAACTCTGTCAAGTTTATCACTACTCCTCGTATTCCCTACCTTCACATATAAAGCATATCCCCCACTCCTTCAACCCCTGTCTAACCTAGCATCGATCCTCGCAGTCCCTATCTGCCCCATATAAACGCATTTTCCTCCTTGAGCCGTCGCATCTACACTCGTTTTCCCTATCCTTTCCCATATAAACGCAAAATTGTTTTCGGATCCCCTATAATATCCTACTAAAGTGCTTCCATTTTGATGACATCCAATAGATGACGTGCAAAACTAGGATGTCACTCACTGCCGCGCCGCGATTTACCAGTCATTACACCAGGTAGTGTTATGCCCGTTGCTCGAAGATGGGTGCGACGCTGTCCATCTCAGAGGACGAACCCTGCACTTCCTCGAAATTGTTCGACATGGAATAGCACCATCTCAGGGCCGTCCTTTTCGTGTAATCCTTGGCTGCAAATGTTGATGTTATGGAGGAATAAGGATTGCAAGTGATTCCCAGCGCACTTCAGGAAAACACATCGGCTTAACTTTAAATCACCAATAACAACACTTTGCCACTGCAAGACCCAGTTAGTTTGTTGTTCATTTCCCACATCAATCACTTACGTGTATTTTGTCTACCAGGTGTACTTTTCCTTTACGTAATCCGATCACGGTTATTCTCTTTATTCTCGATCCACAGGAATTCTTGCTTCGGCACTATAACCGGTTCTGGTTGCGAACTTGACCTTTCTTTAGACGCGCTACATAGCTCGCTTAATTATCGCACAGTTAATTATCACTTTGCGACGATTATTCGTTGCTTATATAATAGGACTTTAATAGCAGTATAGTCTTTTCTGTTACGCAGCTGATAATTTACACTGACTTTAGCGAACAACAATGAACGCGTCACACTTTGCTAACAAATATATGCAGTGTATTTACAGAGTAAACAGAATGGCTATAGTAAGTCTCGAGTCTGACCAAATTTACCTTATATAACCTATTATACCAGCCTCCGTTAAATTATTTTTGTAGCGAGGTCCTTCTATTTTGCTTTTGGCTCCTTTGCTTTCTGCTTGACTGTATCCCTCTGCTATTGGATACTCAAACTTTTGATCGGCGACAGCTTCTCTCAGCGTTCGTTACAAAATTCGCACTTTAATCATACTTAGGGGAAGAACCGCTGGAATACAAAAGAATAACGTACCTATCGGTTCATCCTCACGTTTGAATCTTTAACAATAGGATAGCAACTGACGCTCACCTTATTTTCTATCGGACTTCTTGCAAGAAACAAACCTCGATAACCGCGTTCTTTATTGAGCAATATTTACATAATTTAAAATGCTTTTCTTTGAGGGTCTTTCAATTATGTATGTTGCAATGCTGTGAGACTAAAGCTATGATAAATCATTCAATATGCCATAAGTAAATTGTTAATAACATTTGAACGAATGGTATTTAAATATTACTTTATATATTTATAGAAATGTCGCCTCACATTGCCCCTTATGTGAAAGTTAAACTGAAATGTTTTGTGAAGCTTAAGTTCGCAAAGCTGCCATAAACAAGAATAATTATTGATTTATAGATTATTTACATCCTATATACATAAATACACCCTCATAATAATACACTGAACAATAGTGCATAAACACAGACGTTTGTAATAATTACATTTTTCTAATGTACAGTAGTAGCTTTGGGGAACATCCGTTGTCCGTAACGCTTGTAGCATCTCTGTTCATCCCTGTTTACTATGCACGCTATCTCGGCTGACCGATTGGATTTGTTTACCCTTGTATTGTCTTTGTGTCCCAACGTACCGTTTTGTGAGCTCGATTCTTTCACTCTCGCTTGCCCTAACACAGATTCCTTTGCACTGTGATGATGATGATGATGATGATGATGATAATAATAATAATAATAATAATAATAATAATAATAATAATAATAATAATAATAATAATAATAATAATGATTAGTTTGGAAGCGGGTTTAACTCGATGTACCTCAGCGTAAAAGGCTTTATGTGTGCTTCCTTGGTTTCTTATAGGCTTAGTTCAACTCGTTTAGTGAGCCCAAGTTATTTGCCTTACAAGTTGAGCTCCTCCGAGATGCTTGCCCATTTCTAAGATCAGATGTCTCCTTCTTTCTAGGGATTCACACTCTAGAAGAAGATGAACTGCAGTTTCATCAATTTGTTTACAGGCATGACTATTGGTTCTTAGTGAAGTATCCGTATCGTCCTGAGATGTTTCTTGAATGCAGCGTGTCCAGTGAGAAAGCTAATAGCTTTCCATAAGAGCTGCCTATTTAATTTAAAAAGCCAAGCACTTAGATTTTTGTTCGGTTCCTTGATTAATATCCTACAGGTTTTGTTCCTAGGTTTCGGCACCATCTTTGAAGGATGGTTCTCTTCATCCACTCGATGTCTGTGGTTTTGGTTGATTTGAGACTTATTCCACAGAATGCTTCTGGACGTTTGAATGGAGCATAAGCTCATTTCTTGGCCAGAGAGTCAACTTTCTCATTACCTTCAATACCTGTATGACCAGGTACCATACATAGTTTAACTTTGTTGGTGGATGAGAGATTAAGTAACTTTTGATATGTTCCCCAGACCAGTTTTGGTTTAAACTGGTGTGAGTCGAGGGCATGAAGTGCAGCCTGGCTGTCAGAGTTAATATGAATGGGCTGATTCCTATATTCTCTTTCACAGCACAGGCGTGCACATTCGAGCATAGCGATTATCTCTGCCCGAAATACCGTGGTATGTCTACCTACACTTATATAGCGGTGGATCTTTGTAGTAGCCTCAAATATGCCTGTTCCAGATGTAGGTTCAATACGCGAACCATCTGTGTAGAATTCAAAGGTCTTCTCTGTATACCTGTAGGATTGTCGTTACATTTACCAGATTCTGTGGTTACTGTAAATGTCTTTCTCAATGAGGTTCTGTTAGACACGTAGGCAGAAACCATTGTTAGGATAGGGTAATCCTGCGTTAATTGGACAATGGATGAGGACGATCCCTATGATGGTCTTCCCTCCATAAACCTAAGCAGTTAATTCTGTATGCCGTGCTTCTCATCTCCGCTAAAATGCTAAGATCGAGTGGAGGTATACCCAAAATGGCTTCTAGGGCCACGGTAGGTGTAGTTTTGCATGTTCCTGATATAGGAAGACAGGCTAGGCTTTGAATACTTTTCAGTCTTTGTTTCGCTTTCATTGCTGGGTTTTCTGCCACCATACGAAAGCTCCATAGGTTATCTGTGGTTTAACCACCACCTGATAGAGCCATTTGGTCATATGCGGCTTTTGTCCAGTTTTTACCTATGAGACGGTAACCGGCCATAAGAGACTATTTTGCCTCAGTGGTAACTTTATCTAAGTGTAGGTTTCAGGTCAATTTGCATTCCAGGATTAAACCGAGATATTTGATACTGTCCGAAATCTTCAACTTAGATTATGCCATGATTATGTTAATCCCTTTCCAGTCCCTTCTTTTGATGAAAGAGACTGTGACTGTCTTTTCTGGATTGACATCCAGACCTTCATCTTGCACCAGCGTTGTATCGTACTTCAGAGTTTGATTTGTGATCTCTGAAATAACGTTGGTGAATTTTCCTCTTACGAGCAGTACTATGTCACCTGAATAGCCCTGTGTGTATATACCTTGATTATTGAGATTAATCAAAAGGTTATCTATGACCATTATCCATAGAGTAGGAGAGAGGATCCCTGCCTGTGAGGTTTCTCTCGTTAGTGATACTACTATTTTTCGCCATATTGGTTAGCAAGTGCAATCCTGCTACGAAGTGAGGAGTTCAACCATCTAGTTGTGGTATGGTCCAGACCTCGCTGCTCAACTGCTATTATGGAATTATAAGATGTGTTGTCAAAAGCTCCATGGATGTCCAAAAAGTATGCTTAGACCTAATTCGTTAAGTTCTATCGATTTTTCTATCCTGCTTACTAGCTGGTGTAGAGCAGTTTCACATGATATGCCTGATTGATAAGCATGTTGATTTTCATTTACGGGACTAATTGCTAAAATCACATTTTTATATGGTCTTCTATTATTCTTTCCAATGCTTTCAGAACAATAGAAGACAAACTAATCGCCCAAAATGGCTTAGGGTGTTTGTAGTTCCTTTTACCAGGTTTCAGAATGAACACAACGTTGCTTGTTCTCCAAGCATGTGAAATGTAACCATAAGCTATGCTTGCTTTTAAATAGCTCGCAAAGCAAATGGAGTAAGATATTTGGTCCTCTCTGCAACAAAGCAGGAAAGCTCTTGTCACCACCTGGGGATTTAAATGATTTGAATTCATTAATTGACCATTTAGCATTTGATAGAGTAATAAGTTCCTAGCAATTTCCCAGTCTCCTTCAGAAGCTCTTAAATCACGGCTATTCCAGAGTGACTCGCTTGTTATATTGCTCTCAGAGGTAATAGAATCTGAAAATGTGTTTTGAGCAGTAATCCCAGTGTCTCTTTACCTGAGTTTGTATGTTCTCCATTAGCGTTTCTAGGGTGCAATTTGTAGAAGAGAATATATTGTGCAATCTAGAGGCTGATTTTAATTGTTCAGCTCTTCACAAAATTTCCTCCAGGAGACTCCTTTGGTTTTCCTAATAAGCTTGTTGTAATCAGTCAGGACTTTACAGTATTCTTGTCAATTACAGTTTGGCTACATTGAACAGATCTGTAACCTTTGCGTTTCTTCTCTTCAAGTGCTTTGTTCCACCAAGCAACATCCCTGTCGTGAGATCTTGTTTGGATTACAATTTTCCTGATATGAGTCAATTATTGCTTCCCGTATATTGGATGCAGTACTATCCATATCAGCAAGGTGTTCGACATCTTATTCATTGAGTTCAGCCTGATACAAAGTGGTTCTCGATAACATTGTCAATCTGTTCTTCTAGGGTTTCTATATTCTTTTGATTCAAGATCAAAATTGAGTTCAAAGCAGATATATTTATGATCCGAACCAATCAGGTCTTGAGAGACAAACCAGTTAGAAATCTCATTTTCTCTATATTCTGTAGATACTGTAATGTCGATAACCTCTTCCCTCAATCTATTAGTGAAAGTGGTCTGATTACTTACATTATGTATTAATAGATTATTTGGCACCAGAAACTTCAGGGGAGACTCTTTCCGTGAATTGTAATCACTTGAGCACCACACTTGATTATACGCATTCGCATCCATTCCAACAAGTAGGTGTTTCCCTCTAGTTATAGAGTAACTAACCAGGTCCTGTAGTTGCCGGGAGGAAGGGATTCCACAGCATCATAGGGGGGATAGCAGGAACTAATTATCAAGTTCCTCCTATTTTCCTCTGACACCATCTTAAATTATGTTGAGATTAAATCTCTATAACAAAAGTTCATTAATGTCAAGTAAGAGATATTCCTTCTAACCAGTAAACATGTTCTGGGATTGTTCACCCAGTTAGCAGGTATAATCTTACCATCAGCAGGTCCTAGCCCTATAACTTGATCCTTTCTAGTCCCGGGTTTCTGTATGAGGACTATGGCAATTTGACCCTTGACGAATTTTTGATACAGTAAAGCTGATGCGGCTTTATACGATGAAGGTTGATTGGTAGGATTTTTATTCTTGTCATCCTTGTCCTTTTACTCTTTAATTAGAAGAGTAAAGTTTACTATGCCGAACCCCAGGAAAGCTCTCATATTAGAAACTTTTAGGGCTTCTTGGTATCATCAATTAACACAACAAGAATTTGTCCTTTTGGATCCTTCTTGGAACTGACAATTCTCCAATTCTTTGTATCTAAAGCCTTTATTTGTTTGCCGAGCAATTTTAGGATATTGTTGGGGTCGGATTTTGAGTAAATTTTAGGTGATTTAAACAACACCTTGTTCACTCTGGATACCCTCCGTTCTTTTCTCCGTAGCCTGGCTCCTTCCCAAGGCTTTAGTTTGGGTATTGTTTCCATTACCCAGTTCTGTGTTCTAATTTGCACATACCAGTACTAAAGCACCAGCTTCTTGGTATGAGACTGCAAATTCAGAATATTCGCCATGTCCCAGAATTTTAATTTCTTCGGCCATGGCTACCTTTATTTGGTCAATCTGTTCAATCAGACAGCTTGTTGTCTGGAAATTTTTCCAGCACCACATCTTGACAGATTTAATCATTTCTTTATAAGAACCTAAGGGCTTAGAGTTTTGACCCTTCCGAGTCCTGCTTAGGCCTTTTAGTGTCCTTTTGTGGAGGAGTGTTTGTTTCAGAGCGGCTACGTTTAGTGCCACTCTTCGAAGCTTCACTTTCCATCTGTGGTAAGGATTTGGTTTTCACTTTCCTCCTTTTCCACTTCTGGGGGTCCCATTCAATTCCCTGAGAGGCCAATCTTTCTTTCATCTTAACCTTCCTTTGGGCATTGGTGAGTTTTGTTACCTTAAGCTTTTCGAGCTTCCTGGTAGTTTCATCGACGCTTTTGGGTGGAGAATGTGAAATCTTCTCCATCAACATCGTTTCTTCTTCCGAGTAGGCCTCGCCTTCTCGTTGTGAACGTAGGTTTGTTGCAGAGCGAGTAGCTTCAGCCTCAGTGGATTGAGCTGAGTCTTCCAGGGACTCAGGAAGATTATAGGAAGCGTTGGTTTCCATTACCTGCCATTTCTCCATCCTTTGTGTAGCAAGGAGACAGTTGGGCATGCCCCGGGGATAAACCTGCCTGAGTTCCCTCAGTCGACTATCTCCAAATGTTTCACCTGGACCGGGGGGTCAGGTACTGCCTGTCGCACAATACCCACGTGCCAGGAGCTCGCTCGTAGCAGCAACGCCTTCGATTTCCTTATGCATAGTACACTACCCGCCATGGCTATGAGGAGGATGGCGAGGCAAGCAGCAGCGCAAGACCACGGCAGAGCAAGCTCACACAGAATTGTCTCTACCATGAGCTTCCTCAATCAGTTAGGACTCATCGCTCCCAGTCAGCTTACCACTACTTGCCAGATGAAAAGAAGAAGAGCGCTAATAAGGCTTTTCCTGCGGTATCCTTCACCACACAATATTCTGTTACTAACATTTTTTGTCTCGATTTACCTTTGTTTACTCCTTTTAAAGCCTACTAGCGTAGTTAAACAAATAGAATTCGACCACGATATGAGTGCGCTTGGAGGAGGGAACCACTGTTTTTGTTGACATGCCTAACGTCATCAAGGTTTAGGGATCACAGGAGAGTGAGGGACAAGGCGATATGGGAATGTACAGTTGCACAATGAAAACAGCATTACATTTGCAAACCCCAGCCTCGCTAGTAAATACAACTCGGAACTGCGGATGTATTCTTTACCCACCTGTACTTCGGATATCCCGCTCACTTATTCCGTAACTGTTTAGTTCTTCTTCCCGCCGAACGTACTCAATCATGGCCGACTTTTATACACATTTTTATTTTCACTGAGTATATTTAAAGGATTACCATTAGTATATTTTCATACCTACACCTTTTGTTTACTACCATGGTTCATACGCTATGCGTCTTACCGCTCATAAGGGATGTGATTTCTACTTTCTTTAGTGTGCATTACTTCTGTATGGCCTTAAGAATTTTATGTGATACCTTCCGAAACGTTTGTTTTTCTTGTCGCAATATAGTTCAAAGTAGTGAGCACCGAAACGGCTCATTATTCTATATGGGTCCAAATATAAAAGTTTCATATGGAAATATCCTTTGTTGATCTGGTCTGATAGCCTGTGGTTCTTTACGAGTACCAACACGTCAATTTTTGGTGACGATTTCAGTCAGTGTCTGCTTGCCTTTGCCTTTCGTAATCCTATTGTTTTCGTTGTGCGAGCAGCTGCCTTTTACGGTTTTCCAATATTGAAGTATCGATGCTCTCGGCAAATACTTCCGGCAATCCTTTGATAATGTCTCAAGTGATTTCTCCCGTCATTAGGAAATGTGTCGCATATTTTGTCACTAGGTGTATGGAATGATTCATCACGAACGTAGTCATTCCACAATAATTTACCCACGACGTGTGCTTTTCGTGACAAACTATTTTGACATATGTCGTAACTTCCCGAGTGTTTTCTCTGCTCATTTTTCGGCTGTATATAAGTTGTGCTGTGATACACTTTGATATTATTTGTCTCCAACTTAATATTAAATAATTTGCTCTAATTAGCCCTGGCGTTATCAAAATGCAGTGCCATTATTTTGCCATATTTTGGCATGTAGTGCTTTATTATCTTGTCGAGGCACCTTTAGAGGTTACTTTCTTTATTGGATATACCTTGAAAAAAGGGCTCAAAACATCCACTAGGACAAGTATATATTTATAGGCGAATTTTTCTGTAGGTTACTCGCCGTGTGCATCCACACACACTAACTCGTTAGGTCCCTCCCTCTCAATGGCCTGAGGTTCGATGTCGTATATTATATTCATTGAATTTGCTGTTTGGGCAATTTCGCAAGTGGCAACAAATTGCCTAATCTTCTTAAACAGGTGTTTTATATAAAACACTAACGCAATGTTCAGCGCGGTGCTCTTTTTTCCGGTGTGGATGAGTGATATAAGGAAAGCTTCTATCACAGAAAATTCGATCGTCTTCGGTATTATAGGTTTCCATATACGGTATTCCCGCCACCTAACTTGTACGGCATGTTACTTCTTCGTCGAATTTTCCCTACTTTTGTGAGTTTATTTCTGGAGTCGTGAGGAGCAAAGATTTTAACTTCTCGTCTTCTTCCTGGAACTTTCTTATCTGACGCAGATTCTTGGCTAAACTGTTGTTCACACTTAAGTCCAATCTCATAAGAAATACTTCGTGAAATTCTGTTTTGTTATTCTGCGGAACGTGTCGGTCCTGGTAACCTTCATCATATATCACTGAAGATGTTCTGTTTGCCTGAGATATACCTAACCTCTAGGTCATACGTTGTTATCTTCTACACATATCGGGAAATCTTACTGCTCGTTACCTTACATTGCTGTATGAACGACAGACTCAGGTTGCCCTAGTACACTAACTGTTTAATAGGTAATGTTTAAATTTGCGTATTACAAAAAATAAGGTTTCGTGATGCACTGGCTACGCTCTGAAGGTAACAATGATCTTACTGGCTTTAGCTAACATAGTGATTGCGCCGATCGCATACCCAGGCGGATATAAAGCGAACGGAACACTATGAAGTCTGACGACATACCCATCTGTAAACGATTACTACGGTCCTCCCACTCCTTAACTACAGCCATAGCCGGTGGTCTTGTCACTAAATGCCACAAAAGTCGAGCGTTGTTGTAATGTTATTTCTGTTGTCCCTTCAAGACTTTGAGTGCGTTAGCAGCCGGGACTGTGAGCACGTGCTTTTTTTTTGCCGTCTTATAGTTAAATATATCAGTATCTTCATAGAAATTATGTATGAGTCTTTTGCGTATTGCAGTTCTGTAAGTTTAGCCACATTTAATAGCTATGAGCATTTAGTACTTGTGTAGTTTAAATATTAAGATATGGAGACTTTGGAAACCAACCGAGAAGATGTCCCTTCAGCCGAATCATCAAATGACCCTTTGCCGAGTGCCAATAGTGCTAGGTCCGCGAAGAAAAGAAGTTAAAAAGCCTTTAAAAAAGCAAAGCCAAATTTTCGTGTGTGAAGTTCTGAAATATGTGGAAAAGAATCATTTAGGTAAGTATCCAATGTCAGAGATTTCAAGAATCCTAAGGTTCCACACAAAAACTGGTAGGATCAACATTTTATTTTTAACTACATATCTATAGTCCTTTTCTGTCTCATAATTTGTTACAGTAAACTCGTAGTCTGAAAACGAGCCATTTTTCCTTTTCTTTTGTTTTCGGTGTTTTCACTTGTCTTGAATTTTATAATAAAGCCATTAATTTAATAAACAGAAGCACAATGCTAGCTAATAAATCTTACACAACTTAAACAACAATACACAATTCAATGCCATAGCCGGGATTTGAACCACGGATCTCCCGGTCTCCGTCCGGTTGCACTAACCACTGTGCTACCATGGCAACATGACGGCAGGACATTAAATTCTCCAACTGATTCGCATGTTTCCCGGTAAACCACAAGGAGATCTCGAGGAGTGCTGGTTTATATTCCTTCCATTTTAAGCACACAGATTATGAACAGACTGTTATTAAAAAAACAGCTTATGCCGGATGAAAATTTCAGAAGGCCTTTATTAAAACCTGGAACTATTTCTACTATAAGGAAAAATAAAGACAATTTCCAGATATCCAGTTCTAGTATGACAATAAGATTGATCTTTCACTATCTTCATCCAAGAGCAAACGACAAAGAACAGAAAGATATGAGGTTAGAAATTGTAAAAGCATAGTTTCTGACCTATGTGATAGTGTTACTTGCATTAAAACTCACTAATTAATTCAAAATTGAAGGCGATGACAAAAAAACGATAATTCAGAAGTACAATGTGAACTAGGTACTGAAATCATAAGGAAATATACCAGGTGAATCAGCTGCGACTAGGCATTCGTATCTATGCAACCCGCAGTTTATAGTCTAATGTGAGAACGTTGACCCTTTTAGCAAACAAATTGTTAGTGTAGCTCTGCCCTTCCATTCGGTACTATACACAACCACCGTTAATGATTAAAGGCCTGAATCAGCTAAGGAACTGCGAAAGGCTTAAAAAAAGTTGGCTCTTTATGGATATAATGCTTGCAAAGAGGTAGAGGAATGTCTCCCGAAGAGCGGTAAAAAGTACGTGGGTTCTGACCGAGTGGATTAGCTAACGGAATGTAGTGAAGCAAAGGTTAGCTTCGGAGGTTCGAAACTAATACTTACATCAAATTGTTTTGGTTCTTTTTTTCTTTCTCCTTGTGTTTATTTTCTGTATTTTAGTATACTAATTTATTTATTTATTTTTATTATTGGCTCTCCTGTGAGCCAAAGACACAACAATTACCATCAGATAGTAATTATGGTTCATGTTTACCCTCATAATCGGTACCGTATCTGGTGTTGTAAATCGTGTTACGTAGTTAGATTTCATTATTTTGGGCGCAAGTCGACACTATTAAATCTAACAGTTTTTGCTTCATGTTTAAACCTTATGTTTTACTTAATCTACTGACAAAGGAGTTGTAAATGTGCTAAGTTCACGGGTAAACAGAATCATAAATTGTTAAACAGCGTGGATTTCATCAACGAAGTAAATGTTCAGAATGGCGACCCCTTCATCAATGCACATTTGGGTAAGTTGCCGGAGTGACTATCTTGCATGCTGTAACAATCGCGGTGTAATTTGCCTGAATTCTTCACGTATGACTGTCCATATATGATTTGGGCTTTGCGGTTCTTGAGCGTAGACCCGTTCCTTTAAATGACCCCACAGGAAGAAATCCAGTGGGGTGAGATCAGGTGATCTAGGAGGGCCATGCAACTGGGCCCCCTCGGCCAATCCATTTTTGCGGATATGTTCTATGCAAACTGGAGCTCCATCCTGCTGGATCCACATTTCTGTGCTTTTCACTACTGGCACATCTTCTAGTAGCAATTAAAATTTTTCTTGTAGAAATTCAAGGTACTGTGGTCTTGTGAAGTTGCTTTCAAAAAAGTGCGGTCCAATTAGCTGGTCGCCTAATATTCCACACCAGACATTGATGCTCCACTCTGGAATGCAGCTTCTCACAGCCAGTGAAGATTGCCTATGCTCCAGTAGTGTATATTATGGTGCTTAACAATTCCGTTATTGTGGAATGTGGTTTCATCACTGAAGAGAACATTTCCTGTAAACTTTGCATCAATTTGCGCTCGCTGCTGTTGTCACTGTGCATATATCACTCGCGCTTAAAAGTCGCGTCCGTGGAGAGCCTGGTGTAGTTGTAGATGGTATGGATATTTATTACGGTGCAATGTGCGCATCACTGAGGACCGACTTAGAATTATGTAGAGATCTTGTGCTATAGCCCTTGAACTGGTATGTGGATTGTTTTCTATTGCGTTTCACACAGCTTCTACATTGCCTCCAGGGGTTACTGGAGCGTCGCGAGCAGCTGGTGCTCTTCCAAATCATGCTGTTTCACGAAGCGTCTTTCAACACTTCGAAAAGTGTCTGCAGTAGGTGCCCTCTTTCCTGGAAACTGTTCTTCAACACAGGCGTTTGGGTGACAGTGCATTACACCATGTTTCTCCATAGAATGACAGTACGTCAACATACTCATCGTTTGCATACATTATGACAGTAGCCACGTCTCGTAGAAAGGTTTCGAATACTCAGTAGATAATGGAGAATTTATTCACGCCAAGCATTGACGCAGGCTCAAATAGGTAAAGCCACTTTGCATGTGTGAAGTGTTTTAAACTTGGTTGAATGGATCAAGCATAATACCGAGCACAATAAAATGCCTACTACGAAGGGTAAATTATCCACCGGTCAGTGGAAAACATTGCTATTATTGTATTTTGTACACTTATAATGTTATAAAGAATGTTCTTTGTATCATAATATCAAATTATACGCCCAAAAGATAAAGCAACAGGCAATAAAAAGTTTGAACTTAACACGAATGATTGGAACTCGTACTGAAGTGGAATAGTGCTAAAGCAATCATGTTAATACCATTCGGCTAATGCTACCTTGGGAACTGGTTTCCTATACGAATAAATAATTGCAGAACTCAGACCCCACCTTGAACCCTTTACACGCTTTTTGCAGCTTCACACAGTGTTTGAAGAAGTGTTAGGCAAATCAGCCATTAGAAGGCATTCAAGTAAGGCGTAAGTCAGATATGTCGCTTAGCACGTTGCATAAATTCAAAAATAAATAGGGGCAGCTGAATCACCTGATATATTGTTGCAGCCTGAAAATGTTTTCAAAACAAGTAATAATGAGTGAATGAAAGTTTCTATGAACCTGATACTTCAGATTCTTATACAAGTGATAACGAGGAAGAAGTAGAGACTTTCACTATAAATGGAAATAAAGCTACAGCGGAATATTTCATTGTTGCTTGGAATCTCTACTTTCATGTTTTATATACAAATGAAGTCGATACGTCTCATTACATTAAAAGCTAAATCACATGTGTTAAAAGAGTGTGTCATTGCGGTAATACATTCACTTGGAACTCTCAAAATTTATTAGGAAAAAACCAGAAGGAAATTCTTTAAAATCAAGTTCTTTACTATTATCATCTGGTATATTGTTTCTGCAATTTAAGTCCTACAAATTACTGGGTTTGGCAATATTTTCAAGGGGTACATTCGATAAAATCATTCGAAACATGGCAGCACCAGTTGTTAGAGCACCTTGGATTCAAGAAATAAAAAAGAACTTGAATTCATTAAAAGATTGTGGTATACCTATATGGTTGGCAGGGGATGGGCAGTATGACTCCCCAGAATTTTCAGCAATATATTTAGTCTATTCTGTCATGGATTTAAATTCCCCTTCAGCTTGTTCAAAGAGGTACAGTGAAAGGCGATTTGGAAAAGGCTGCTTGTGATAACATAATGACTAGGCTTGCAAATCAGGAAATGTTTAGAGTTGAAGTTTCTCTCTCTCCGAAAGACGTGAGGGTGTAAGATACCTGTTAAAACCTCAGTATCCGGAAGTTGAACATGAATTTGACCTATGGCATTTGTCTAAAAGTGTAATGAAAAAAATTAAAATGGTAGAAAAATATACCCAGAGCTGATGGCATGGAAAGCCAGTATAAATAACCGTTAATGGTGGGCTGCACAAAACTGTGATGAGAACGGTACCATATTAATTAAAAATTCACATCAATTCTTCATATAAAAATTAACATAAATGGCTACAAAACGATGAATTGAAGTCTTGTGAACATGAAGAATTGTTGGAAGAAGACCAAAGAAATAAATTATGGATTAAAGGCGAATCAAACTCCTATCATGCTCTGAAGAAAATTGTTTTGTATAGCACCTTCTTAAAAGATTTGACTCGTATTCGACATTATATACATACTGGCAGTTTAGAAAGCTGTCACAGTCTTCGTCTCAGATATGCTCCGAAAAGAATGCATTTTTCATATAATGGCTTTCAACTTAGATCCATGATAGCAGCGCTAGATCACAATTTCAGTGTAAATAAAAAAGACTGGTGTCAAATTTCAGTACCCCCCAAGCATCTGGGTCTTGGATCATGAAAAATATTATTGAGGAATCTAACGAAGAATGGAAACTTCTGATGATGCGTGAAATAAAAAAGTCTCTGCACGCACATTGTGTTGATTCATTACCGGACGCAGCAATTGATCTGTCACTACCGAAGAATAAGGCTCCTACGCTTCGAACCCCATTAGAGTTATTGCGATTGAAGCACTTCTGTCGTTTCCAGTCAACATAGGAAGGTTGGTCATAGGCACGTCATACAAATTTAAATAATAATAATAATAATAATAATAATAATAATAAATAATCTTTGAATTTAAAACTTACTATTTTTAATTTGTTTATTAAGTTTGAGGCCTACATAAACTCCGCTGGGTTCTGGAAAAATATTTCTAATGCCAAGCACTATACATGATGGTATGACAACTCTTATTTTGTATCCATGAATTAATCCACGCTGTAAACTGTTTCCACTGTGTTTCACTCAAGGAGTTTAGCTATGACTTGACGTAAGCTAACTTGAGCCAGCGCTGTATTGTTCTTCCCTCTCGATGTATTGTTTTACACGCTGTTCCAAAGGTACTTCTTTTTTCCAGGAACAACAAATATTAGGCGAAATAGCATCACTAATACATTATATTACAGCATAAAAACAATTATGATAATACTTTCAATAAGTAAACCTGTAAAATCAGCATATATAAATAATATAATTGTTTTCTTCAATTGAATACCTCAATTCACCATGCACATGTGAAACTGCACTTGTCGACAATGCTTTTGAACTACTAGTGTTACACTATTTGCATCGTAGGCAAGAAGCTCCCTGGTCCACTGCACGCTTGCAGTTCAAGGACAAAGCCATTCTCCTGAGTCAACCACAGTAGCAGGAATATCGCCAGGTTTTACTGGCAGGATTGTTGGCGGTGAGTAATTTATTTTTAGCTCTACTTTTTGGTTTTTAAGGCTGCTATGCCTCACAATATTCAAAACATGACGATCTATAACTAATTTGGGACGATTAGGATGCTTTGTGATACAGACAAAATCACCCTACAGCAATTTTGTGTTTTCATAGTCCGAGCAACACGCACTTTCCTCGTCATTATTCATAGGTGTACATTTCTTAAACCTACAACAATGGATGGAACCAGCACAGTTTTCGGTTTTCACACTGTCTCGGAATCGATGTCAGATTGGCGTAAATAGCTCTTTTTTGGGTTTAAGCTGTTAAGGTTGGATACCACGTTCACTCACTTTCAAAGCAGATGTTGAACCACTGTTTATCACCTATTAGGTATTAACTGGATTATGAGAAGCGATTGGCTAACTTGAGTTTTACTCTTTGTTGCTCAGAGAAGTTGTGAACTTCTGATGAAATTAACACGTGAAATTATTAGTCATTTAAAACTATGCTGCGTACGTCTTGACTGGTTGCAGTGCGGCTCTCATGACGTCATGCGTCAACTCAACAACAGACCGTAAGCCGATAACCATTCACCTTGAGATGGTGAAACTAGGTGCGTTGTTATTTATTCCTGGCGACAAATAAACTAATGTGGCGAATGAAATATTCATTTCTGTGTTTCGTTTCCCTTTAACGTATTTTAATATTTTTCAATATTTAATTACTGTCGTCCAAGAATGTAGAGATACTTTATTCAGGACGTGCTCAAGTTTCCCTCGGATATATTAAGTTGCATTTCCATTCTTGTAGCGTAATATATTAGTCTAGCCCTTCCTCAGATGTATTCTAAAGCATTTGTAACATATGTAATTATTATGTGATACATAGTTATTTACTCCAATTGTGTGTAAAGTAAGCAAGACAAACAGCATTATTGTATTTCATACATATGGAATTGAGCTGCAGAGTTTTGCTTTTAAATCCTCTTTTAAACTGTGGTAACAACGCGCACACGCACTTCAATTTTTTGTCCAAGAAGTTTATGGAGGGTGTGATTAGGGGAGGCACCGAATGAGTATTTTGCTACTGTGCAAAAGCCACCGTCTGGGGATGGAATGAGTGCGATTTCTGTACATAAGATAGTGGATCATACACCTGCAATAATACTACTCCAAAGGCTTTTGTACTCGAGTCAGTAGATGCGCAATAGTTCAAAAATTAAACCAGTCATGGCGTTCTTTTGATAGAACGGTATTTGCAAATAATCCTTCCACCGGTTGCCGTGAATTTTCTTCTGTGTCTCTCCACTGCCGTTTTCTTCCCTTGCATAATAATATTCTTAATGGTGCTGCCTCATTGGCGTAATTTATTAGACATAAAAGAATGCGTAACTACTTTATGTTCTTTGAACTCGGTATTCTTTGAATGCTCTCAGTTTTCTTTGGATCCGGGTTGATTCTTTATCGGGCACAATATGCCCTATAAAGCTCACTTCCCGCATGACAAAGTGTGACATCTTTAAATGTATGGTGATGTCACTGTAGGCGAATTTCTTCAAACTCAGGCGATATAAATGCGACTCGAAGTTCTCGCTATATACCAAAAAGTCCTCTACATATTGCCATGCGTAGTTTATGGCCCTGTTTTCAAATATGGCGTGCGTAGCCCTTAATAACACCGCATCTGAATTTTTCATACCAATTGGAGCTCCGCAGAATCTATATAATCTCCCATTGAGTAAAAAGAAGTGTAATTCTCTCATCTTCGGATAGGGGTATCTACCTGTACAATGACACTAAGCGAATAATTGAGAAAAACTTGCCCTTGTTTACTCTAAATATTAAATCATCGATAAAATTCGGATGGAAGTGATCGTTAAGTGTGTGTCTGTTTATCCGTCTTGCGTCTGTTGCTAATCTGCGGGTTTGTCTTTCTTTAAAATCGAACACAAAGGGTTAACAAACGGAGCGTGAGAATCTTCAATTATCCCTGGGTTTAATGCAGTTGCCACAACTCGTTCTGCTTCAGCTTGTAAAGATAGTGGTAGGCTTCGTGATTTGTGTGAAAATGTACTAAACTTTTACTATAAAACTGTGTGTATACCAGAGGTGTCGAAAACGTGACTCGCGAGTTATTTTGACTCGCAGGCGCCGTTCAATCTCTGCAACCGTCCGTTTGTTATTCACATGTCGCTGAGTGATGCAGTGCGTGTTGCATAATTGGTGACTTGCGGAAGGAAGTCGTTTTCGCCACCCTTGGTGTATACATTGAATTTTTCTGGTGACTCTGAAAACACATTTATATTGTTTACTAACACTTATGGTAGAGCATTCTTTTATGAAGGCGGAAAACCCTCTGTACCTGATACTTTGTCCTTTAGTTGTTCTTCGATCACTACTTGCTTCCTGCCAGAGAGGTATGCATTCATTGACTGTTGTTTTCTAATTCTCTTCAATGCCCATAAGCGCTCTTTGATTCGTCGTCGCCCATATACATTAAACCTACGTCACCCGCCTTATTAAGGAATCTTATTTCTTATTTTTCCCGCTAATAGCAAGCATATAATATGTGCCTGTCTATGATTTCTACAAAAAACGGTTCATCCACGATACCTTTTTCTTCTGGGAGGCGGTTAGATTATATTTCTTCGTGAGGTTACATGAAAGATACTTTAACTATATATTCATTTACCATCAATTCTACTACTTTGCTCTCAAAATACACTTTGGCTTTATGTTTGAACAATAAGTCAGTGCCTATTAAAAAGTCTACATTTAGTCTTGGAGCTATTAACACACAATTTCCCTTATAAGTGTTCTTATCAGTACTTCAAACATAGCTTGTTCCCTCATTCGTTGTTTGTGTTTGCCGACCTCTAAGGTGCAAAAGTCATTCGACACTGGTAAATTTTGTGGTTTCTTCCCACTGGATACAATTTTCCTATAACATTTTCCGAGCATAGAGGTATTGGTGCAACTATCTAAGAGTGCGCATGTAAATATTCCTGAGATTTTTACTCTTTGTTTTAAGTGACTCTGCCAAGCTATTTTCTCCGTTTGGCGTATGTCTTTCTAGTATGTTATTTTCCAATATGCCTGGGCAAAAATTTTCGCATTATGCAAGTGATGACCCTTCAAGGCTGTTTATCCCCTTAAGTGGGTACAGAAATTCCGGCGGGTCGTGGTCGCCTCCCACGTTAGTTTTCCGGCATCTGTTTGTTTATAGCAGGGTTCGTGCCAGCTGTGTTGTCCTGCTCGCGGTTATAAGTGACAGTGCCTTCATTACTGAAATAGTCATCTGGCGGTCATTACTCTCTGCGGCCCTTTTAAATCTGGTCCGGTGCCTCTGTTGCGTGATAGTTCTGACATGTGCTGCTCTTCGATCCCCAGTGGAAATGTACATTGTTTATTCTTAGCTCGCGACCATTACATTACTATTCTGATTTAACTGATATCCTCCTAAGCCGCGAGGTCTCCGAAGAAGTGAGGTACGGAGTCCTGGTAGGTGTGCGGGCTCTTTCACCGGGGGACGGTCCCTAATCTAAAGAATTGTCACTGTGACGTCACGGTAACCACGACAGTGTCTGCTAAAGCCAGCGGTCCATCGTTGTCAATTCCTGACGTAGGCGCGCAATTTTCAAGTGATGACAATAGCTCTATTAGTTAAGAACATGACGCCATTTTCGCAACGCGAATGAAATTTCTGTTTTGTGGTGGGAAGTGAATCGTGACCAGTTGTATCATTTTCCTTTGAGCCATCTCGGGTTCAGTTAGCCGGCTTTTGTTTATTATACGCAAGAAGCAGTACTGCATTGACATATCGTACTGAATTGTTTGGTCATATCGTAAGTATTTCTTGGCGTATGACAGTTCGGCTATGCACTCTCCGGTAATATACTAAAAATACCTGCTTAAACATCTGGTAAGTTGTGTGGCCATGAAAAAGTAATTTAGCCTACTCGGAAACCCTTCCTCTTAACTATTTGCGGACGATTGGCATTTTGAATAATTTTGGTACCTGGGTTCAATTGGAAATATTCATCTAATTCCCTCATGGGAGATAATGGAGAATCATCCCTACTGCCTTGGGAAATAAGTGCACTTAGTTCACTTAATAAAGATTGTGGTACCTCGCCACAATGAACTGCAGTGGTGCAATAGTCACTGACACTGTGTTCATTGGTGTGACTGTTAGATTTTTTTTATTTATTGGCGTTCTTTAACTGCTGTGGTGCTTAGCGTCCCATTCTATATTGGGCGTAAAAGACCTGTAATTTTGTTCAGAGCCCTCTTTATCAGGCTAGAGGTTGATTTACGGCACGGGACCACCGGCTTTACTTCCCTTTCTAAGGAAGCCATGCTAATTTTTACGCCCGAAAAAATCCATCGCCCTCCATCGAGTTTGAACCCGCGACCTTGGGAACTAGGCTACTGTTAGATGACGAGATATTTTGTGTAGGTTCACATGCATTTATCATTGTTTTTGGTGGCTCATGCTACCATTACTAATTAGACGCACTTTATGCCGCACTAGATAATGTGGCTAAGAGAGGTCCTTAGTTCGAGATAAACTTGTTTAGTGTTTCCTTACATTAATTTCTTTTTCAAGTGCCGTTCTTACCTCCCAGATCCTGTAGTCGGGCGTCAGTGCAAACATTTATACACTTAAGGATAAAGCTAGTGTCTTTACACTATTAGTATCTTTGTCTACGTAAATTAACTGTCTTTCCACAGCCTGACTGAGGTTGCTTTGTGCCCTAGCTAAGTCGTCCCTGTTTTCTTGTGTGTGGACTAGTACCCCTGTCTTCTACTTCTTTAGTGGACTGTTGGCTCTCATGCGTAACTTGAATCACCTCTACAGTTGCATTATCCAACCCTCTTTGCAATTCTATATTACTGTCGGCTAAAAATTCCAGAACTTTGGTTCTGGGCAGTGAATTTTCTATTTGCCCCGTAACATTGGCGATTTTATCTAGCTTATCCCCTAGCTCTTTGTTATGCTGACTTAATTTACTTTGCAGCTCCCTGTTCTGCTGACTTAATTTATTTTCTAAGCCCCTGTTAGGATCACTTAGTTTGTCATTGAATCTGTTTTCTAATTCTCTGTTTTTTCGCCTAATCTATCATTATTTTGCCTTCTAAATCCCTGTTATCTCAATTTATTATCGAGCCAGGAAAATCTCTTTAAAGGTACTGACAGGTATATGGCTGGCCCTCCTGCATGTGACTGGGGAGTTAGTGCTACCTGTTCCCTCTGGGATGGAATGTTTCCTACTTCAGGAAAGGGTGTGGGGTTCAATCGAAGCCATTACCTCCGTCACAGCTGGTGTTTCCTAGCACGTTTTGCCCTGCTATATTATGAATAGATATTTTGTCTACATGCTCCTCAGCTTCATTTAATCATGCGCACCAAAACAAATTGTAGCGGTCTAGCTTGGAAGGTATTCGTATTCGCGTTAGTATCCTCGGTATTTTTGGTCCTGGTTTCGATGTTCTCGTACTTCCAACGAGTGCGTAGGTTGACACCTTGACCTACTTCGGCAGCCCCGCAGTTGGTCGCACCAAATCTATGACGTGACGCCCGTCGCTCGAAGATGATGTGAATGTGGCTAAGTCCACCTCAGGAGATGACCTCTTGACCTCGTCGAAGGTCTTAGACGCGGAATAACACCATGCCAGGGTCCGTACTTTTCGTCGTAATCCTTGGCTGTAAATGATGGTGAAGTGTGGGAGGAATAAGGAGTGTAGGTTATTCGGGCGCGATTCAGGAAAACACCGGCTTAATACCAATTTGCCATGCAACATCCACTTAATTTTTTGTTTATCTTCCGCATCAATCACTTACGCGTATGTTATCTACCAGGTACATTTTTCCTTCACGTAAACCGATCACTGTTTATCTCTTTATTCTTGGCCGACGTGAATGGTTTCTTGCTTCGGCACTATAATAGGTTCTTGCTGGGAACTTGAACATTCTGTAGACGAGCTACTTAATTCGCGTAATTACCTCACTATTAATTATAATTTTTCGACGATTATTGGTTTCTTGTATAATATGCACTTTAATAGAACGGTATTCTTTTCTGTTACGTAGCTGACAATACTTATACTTTATAAGTATTTGACGAATGATCAGGAACGTGTCGCATTTTGCTCATAAGCACACGCATCGCACTTCCAGAGTGAGCAGAATGACCAGGGTAAGTCTCGAATCTGACTAACTTCACCTTATATGCCCTATTATGCCAGCCTTCGTTAAATTAGCCGTGTAGCCAGGTCTTTCTATTTTGCTATTGGTTCCTCTTTGATTTCTGCTTGACCATATCCCTCTGCGATTGGTTATAACTTAAACTTTTGAACGGCAACGACTTCTCTCAACGTTCGTTTCAAAATACCCACTTTACTTCATACTTACGGAAAGAACCGTTGAGACACAAAAGAATGATTTATCGGCTCGCCTTCATGTTTGAATCTTTAACAGTAAGATAACAACTGACCCTCACCTTATTTTCTATTGGAACTCTTGCAAGGAACAAAGCTCGATAACGGCGCTGTTTATCGACCAATATTTAAATAACTTTTATTGTATTTTAAATTATATATGTTACAATGTTGTGAGCATAAAACTATGATAAATGATTGAACTTAATATAAGTAAATTGTTAATAACTGTTGAAAAATGGCGTTTAACTACTACTTAGTATTCATGACTAGAGACAGGCAAAATATGCTATTTTATATTCTAAAACATCTTGCTTTCATCATGGGAATAAGCGTTTTATGCTTAGCAGTGTGTAGAAAGCAATGTATGTGACAAACACGTTCACATTTGATAATCATGTTCTCGCAAAATCTTCATATTTCTCATATTTTGTAAGATTTACGAATTCTCGTTTTTAAAATAATTTCCGTTAGCAATGAGCCGTCTTTCCATATGTGAATATGGGCAGCTCTCTTGATACACTTTAGAAAATGCAAGCCAATCTTTCCCACAATTAGGTAACGTTGAGAAAATCTAGCATTTCCTCTATGTGACTCGCGTACAACACTAAACGCCCTCTATTCTTGAAGAGTTTTTATTTTCGCGAAACGGTGGTCTTACTGGCATGTTGTAATTAATATTAAGTGAAGGCAACCAGTAAATTATTTTTTCTAATAAGTTTAAGACTTAACAAAACCAATTATTTGATCCCAACGGAGTGAACCTGTTCCAAACCCTTCAATTGCAATTGAGATGTTTTGATTTCAAAATATCCATTTAACAATGCTTTGGAATTTTTTCTTCACATTTTTATGTTTTGTCAAAGAATTCACATTATGGTAGCCCTTTCTTAATATTTCCCCGCCTCTATTTATTACCTTTCTTTGCTTTGCGTTTCGTTATTTAATCAACCGTTGTACTTGTAGTACACTGAACGTACATAAGGAATCAATGAAGAAGAACTTACGATTCTGCTGCCTTTTGCTTTTGAATAAAACCAAGGTAACTGGTTCTTTTCACTTTGTTGTGGTAGTTACCAGGGGCGAAGCGTCAGGTGAGACAGGGTAGACAGGGTAAACGTGAATTAGGGAAATAGACACGTCCTCTGACCGCGGTAACTGTAAAACGTGTTCCTATAGCCAGATTTCCCCGCCCACTAGACAGATTGGCTTTCGTCTCCCTTTACTGTGATTGGCTGTGGTGCTTGAATTATGCTGGAGCGAGGCGCTCTAATTGGCTACCTCTAAAGCACAATTTAGCAATTATTTGAATGACTGACTAAATTTTAAAGCATATTTTATCTAAAACAATACGCCGCTGCGTAAACACGCAGCACCATAAGCTTATATATCATTAACAAACTGTAACTTAAGCTCTAAAAGCACACCAACATTGGTGAAGAAACACAAAGACAGTAATTTATTGACAGGACAGTGTTCTGCTGTACCAGTAAGTTTTGGTGTTTTAGTGTGTTCAGTTCGTCAGAGAGAATATTAATAAGTGCGCGGTGTGCTTGCCACGTGAGTGTATGTGTGTCATCCGGTTGTGCTTACCAGGACAATGTCTTCTGAATTTAAACCTAACAGTCCTGCCTTCGATGCAGTTCTATACCTGCTTAACAGTAGCATTTCATCACTTTCGCTAGAACAAAAGGCTACAATAAAAAACTGAAGAAACGGCCCAACACAACTTTATCTTAGCAGGATGGAAAATGTGTGCGAACATGTCGAAAAAGCTGGTACGATAAATACCAGTGGTTGTGTGGAACTGGGGGAGGAAAAGATAAAAAAGCCGCCTGTTTTTATTGCTTGATGTGTGGCGGTAGTGGGGAGAGCTTTGGCGCAAAACTGGCGTCAACACTATAAACAATTTTGAAAAGAAAGTCAAAAAACACCCGGCATCAGAGAACCACATAAAATGTGCGGGAAAGTTCCACATGCTAGGACGAAGTCGTATAGATCATGCTGTCTCATAGAGACACGGGTTACAAGCCGCTAGACAAAATGAAACAGTGTCAAAACAGGCAAACTGTAGGGAGATTAGTAGGTGCTATTTGGGCATACAAGAATTGCCATTTAGGGGCCATAGAGAAAGCCAAAGTTCATTTAATAAAGAGAACTACCTGGCTGCTCTTGATTTACTGACTTCGGAAGAATGTTTCTTGTGAGATCATCTGGACTTAGAGAATGTTTTCAAGGCTACTCTAGTGACGTACAAAATGATTTAATTCAGGCTGTAACTCTCGCTGTTCAGGAACGTATTCGAGGAGAAATCGAATCTGCTGAATTTGTTTTCGTACAAACTGATGAAATTACTGATGTTTCAGTAAAATCTCAATTGAGTATTATTGTGAGGTACTGCACCAACGGAAAAGCTGAAGAATCGGTTCCTAGGTATTTTACTTTCCGTACTACGTATAGCAAGTTGGGGAAGTATTGCATTCCACCCAAAAATTCGATACCGGAATTTCACCGGAAATACGTGTTTAGTGGTTCCCTGAATCCCAATAAAGCATTTTTGGAAACATGCACGTGTATGTGTCTGTCTGTGAACAGCATAACTCAAAAACGAAAAATCGGATAAATACTAAACTTGGTATTTGATGTTAGTATCTTTCAGGGATGCGAACACGTAGATTTTCAAGAAAATCCCGCTACCCCAGACTACCGTTTACATGGAAAATTTTGATTTTCTCGAAAATGGCTCCAACGATTTTTATTAAAATATCATATGTTTAAGATATTTTTTGGCAAATGAAATGTATATCTTGAATTTTCTGGGCATGTCCTCAAAGTCCTCTTCATTCTGAATGGCTTACGTGTAACTGGTAAACCGTAAGAGCTAGACAAACGTTTTCTACATAAAAATGTAGATCTCGTTAAAACACACGATTTATGTCATATACCTTTTTTTGTCCAGTGAATCATTTCCGAGATATTCCTGGTTATTTGTTTGAATTTTCCAATATCTATGCTTTTTCTCAAATGGGATTTCGTTATTCTTTTTTCATGTCCTGGACATGCAAAGAGAATGGAATGCTCCACATAGCAATCAGCTCTTAAAAGATTTGACTATCGCTTAAAGCCTACCATATTCTCTCTGCACCTTCAAGAAAAATAGCAATAAGATAAGTTTCTGTAAACGCTTGTCTCGTTCAACGTGAAGTAGATGGAGAATAAGCGTTTGTAAAAATAGCTTGTACAAGAGTAGAGAAAGTAATGTGAAGGTAACACATAACATTTTTTGTGTCTTCTGATAAGCCTGCTAAAGCTTTAGCTGATGTCATAATCGCAAATCTTAAAGAGTGGAACATTGGTGAAAATACAGTCATATGCCAAACATATGACAGAGCTACAGTTATGTCAGGTCATAAGGATGATTATAAGGCAATTATAAGACAGTCTTATCCTCTTCCAATCTTTGAACACTGCTACGCCCACCAACTCAGTCTTCATGCTGCTAAACTTATATAATAGAGGTGAAATTCTTTATCTGTGATTTAAATGCCTTTCATTGGTTCTTCTCTTATTCCTCGCGTCGAGCAGAGTTGCTGAGAGAGCAGGGTTTTCAGCTTCCGCACCCTTCTCCTCCCGATGAAATTTTCATTCTCGGGCTGTTGTGAGTGTAAAAATGTATCATTCTGAATTAAAACCAACAGCCGAACATATAATTAATTCTGAAAATTAGGATCCACAATCAGGTTCAGGCAGCCATAAGAGTAGATAATATACTGAGCAGTGATAGCTTTTTCTTCGTCCTCTGCCTATTTTCTAGAACTTAAGTTTATATTCATTTTTTGTTTAACATTCTACAATCCAAAACGACTTCGGATGTAAATTTGTGCAAAAAGGAGATGAGGGTTTCTACATATCAGGTCCTAAGAAGTGACAAGTTAATTAAAGAAACTGAAGAGGAATGTAGTGCTTTGTGTTCGAATTCGATAATTGCCTATCAGGTTCAAAGAAGGGTTGCCTATGAAATTCTTGATACTGCGTTGGTTCAACTGGAAACCAGTTTCGGTAATTTTGAGCAGCTGGCTTTCGTGGAACCTTTTGACGAAACTATATCTAACAATTACCATCAGTTTCCACAACGTCATTTAAACCATTTAGTACATCTATATCCTAAACTTCTATCAGATCAACTTAAGAACGAACTGACAAATATTTATTCTGATCCTGAATAATACATTCTACACCACCTATTGTTTTCTTGTATACTTAACAATGAACTTCAGAACGTGTATACAGAAACAACAAAAGGTGCTTAAATTAAGAATAATCATCTTTGAAATGTGTAAAATACACAATTTTAATTGGATTCATTTGAAATTTTAACACAACAACTAGGACTTAATGAATAGTATACTAAATTTCATGCATTTGTTCAAATTATTTTCAGAGCTATTAATAATTTTTTTGAATTTTCTAGCATTTTGAGGAATTGCTCCACACGGTGCAGTTACTTTTTTTAAAAAAATTATTTTGTATTTACCCTCTTTAATAGTACTGTAATAAATTGTAAAAATGAATTTTTTATTATCCTGCTAGTTTGGAAGAAAAATGTTTAATAAGTCATTTGAATATTTTTCTTCAAAATTGTCAAAACATAAAAATTATTACTTCATTACACCAGAACTGTTCACTTTATATAAAATTCATCTCATCATTATCTTATTCTGTTATATCTTGGCATTTATAGCAAATTGTATATATTTATCATAAAAACTGCATCGTGTGGAGCAATTTACGTTTGAAAAAGTGCTGAAAACCCTAAAAAAATGAGAAAATAGGTTTCAAGATTGCATCATAAAAGTAGTAGTATTTCTTACCTTTAAGCTCTTCAAAAAGCACCCGCTGCATATGTAGATGCCTCCTTCTTTTTCTCCTCTGCTGCTAATTTAGTCACTCGATCATTCCTCCGGCTTCTCTTAAATTACGGTCTGCTGGTTTGTTCGCTTTGGAGTAGTCGACGCATATCCCTTTCCACACTTACTTTATGTGATGCTGGACTTAATTTTTATTTATTAAATGAATTTTTAGTTCCTGAGTGGCCCTACAGCTCATATTGAACTGTGACGCAGCAGAAGTTATACACGTTTCCAATTTCTTTTTGGAAACAAATATTTCCTTGGGGATTTTGCCCAGATGACACGATGAGGCGACTCATTAGCATTTTGTGTCTTGCCTGATCTTTTAAGAAGCTCATCATTGACAAGTGTTTGATAAACTGGCAAGATTTTTGGAATTGCCTGAGGGGACAGAAGTGTTATCATGGTGGATGTTCCCCCAGGGGCTCACTTTGTGTGAGTACAAGTTTGGCGTACCCGAGGTGCCCGAGCTACTCATCACCATAATCATCCCTCCACCCTCCTCCGGTCGAGGTGGGCTCGTCCTCGTCACCAGGGGACTCAAGGTAGGCTCTCGTGCGTTCTTGATATTTCGTTCCATGCCACCCCTCGCCATCGTTTGCCTACTCTCTTCACGAACATTTCGCACCACGTCCATTCATCCACACATCTATTTTCCATCTTCGCCGGCCTACCTTGCGTGCAAAACGCCCACGCATTTTTTGGTTTATTTTATCATTCTATTTATTTTAATTCTCGTGGACACAGCCTGACGGATACCCGCACACTGGGTGCGCAGCTGGATGAGTGGGTAATGGCGCCATCCCCACCACTCGGGGTCGTCATGTAGGGCCTGCGTTCGTATCCGCTGTTCAACTGCAGTCCCACGGGTGGACATTGCATGAGCTGCTGACTTCCGACGGCCATCAGGTCCCTCTGTCTATGTTCTGGGAGGTGTGAACCTGAGGTGAGCCTGGTATAGATAGGCCACTCACCCTAGACGGGGTAACGCCGGGAAGTCAGGGCTCGAGGTCGGAGACGGTTGCAATTGTGAAGGATTTCTTTCGCTATGGAGCCCTCTTTCTCCATTATTTCTAACAAGCGCCGAAAAGTTTTGGTAAGAGAAGTAGCATCACCGACAGCTGGTAGTTACTTAGTCATTACGCGAACAGAGGAAGGACAATCGTTTGAGAAGGTGAACCTTTTCATTGTACAGAAGCGCATAGACTCTATAGCTGGTTCGGTTCAATCCTGCACTCGACTTCGAAATGGGTCATTATTAGTACAAAGCAAGTCCGATCAGCAAACTAAGACCTTGTTGCGCGCTACGCTTCTACACAGT
Organism: Deroplatys truncata; assembly: GCA_030765065.1. NCBI lineage: Eukaryota > Metazoa > Arthropoda > Insecta > Mantodea > Mantidae > Deroplatys > Deroplatys truncata. The sequence goes on along the minus strand of CM060990.1, from coordinate 420,862,876 downwards.
TATCCCATCCGTGTTGAGAACCACCGTACCTTGAATTCCTGTCGAGGCGTCGTTACCACCCATACCTCGATGGTATGTCGGACGATGAACACGTCGGCTATCTTTCAGATCAAAAGGTGACAGCAGTGCATCGAGTGCAGGCCAAACGTGACGGAGTGTTGGTACCCACTCGTACCTTGTTTATAACTTTTGATGGCGTCGATCTGCCCACGAGCATTTCAGCAAGGTACGAACGTATTGCGGTGAGGCCTTATATTCCTAGACCTCTGCGTTGTTTTAAATGCCAACGTTTTAGGCATACGCAAGTCTCATGTATGAATGCCGTTACCATCTGAGCATCATGTAGCCAGCCCTCACACGAAGGTACCTGTTCAACAGCCCCGTCTGCGTTAATTGCAAAAAGTCTCATTCTGCGTCATTTGCCGACTGTCCGCGGTACTTGGACGAGAAGGCGATCCAGGAGATCCGGGTAAAGGAGAAACTCTCGTTCGCTGAAGCCCGGAGGCGTTAACATGCGCGCCAACCTTCGCTCCTGCGTTCGGGTACATTTAGTTCTGTTGTTGCCTCTCCTGTACCCCGGAAGGATGCCGAAACACAGACCTAGACCATGACTGCATTGACCGCCACTACCATCCGGCCATCCATTTCTGGCACAGTTATCAAGCCATCTAAAGCTGGTCCTAAGGTTCTGAAGTCCCAAGCCCCTGAGAAGAAATCAAAGCAGAAACTTCGTAGGGAAGATTTTCTGAAAGACCCTCCGCGTGCGCGCGGTAAGAAAAGCTCACCTTATCCTCCTCGAAGGTCGCAGTCCCAGGATGCTCCTGGGACAAGCCGCGCTCAGCGGCACCCTTCGCCCATTGCCACCCAGAAACCATTCTCGGCGCTTGAATCGGCTTCTGGCACTGAGCGCATGGGCCCTCCCTTCGAGGAGCCTATGGAGTCCGATCAACTCCTTACCAAAAGCCCGAGCCCCAAGGTTAAGCAAAAGGTTACCTTGAGTCGCCCTTCAAAGTAGATAGTTTATCCCTTTTACGTGGTGTACAATCGCATAGGGCGGAACTGCAACTTTTATTGCGTTCCCATTCACGTATGGTCGTGTGTTTGCAGAAGTCCAAGCTTCGCCCACATAATCCTTTTACCCTCCATGGTTATACACCGGTTCGCTCCGATCTTGCACCGGATGAGGGTTCTCCTGTTCATGGAGGTGTCATGCTATTAGTGCGTAACGACGTCATTTTCAGCCTCTCATACTTACGTCCGACTTGCAAGCTGTTGCCGTTAGGATTCAATTACCCGGTTTTTTCTTTTCTCTGTGCTCCGTCTATTCACCTCCATCGTCTCCCCTCACTAATACGGACATTCGCGATCTCTTGTCCGCTCTCCCAACACCATTTCTTGTGTTGGGAGATTTTAATGCCCATCACCCCCTGTGGGGTTCGCCAAGGGCTTGTGCGAGGGGAACTCTCCTTTTCGACATTTTTCATCAGTTCAGCCTCTCCATCCTCAATACAGGTGAGCCTACTTTTCTTTCTGATTCTTCTGGTACATTTTCTCACTTGGACCTTGCCGTTTGCTCCATCCAACTTGCTTGTCATGTGTAGTGGAACGTCGTCGCTGACGCCTACATCAGCGATCATTACCCTTCATCGTTTCTCTTTTGTCTCACCACATCCGGCCTTCCAGAGCACCAACCTGGCAATTCTTAAAGCCGACTGGGGATTGTATTCCAGCCTCGTGTTTTTGTGGACCAGCCCTTTACTGACGTGAACTAAATGGTGCAGCACCTTACGTCTACAATCCTATCTGCCGCCGAACGCATCATTCCCCGTTCGTCCTCCCACCCGCGGCGTTTTCCTGTACCGTGGTGGACCGAGGACTTTCGGGACGCCGTTCGTGCCCGTAGAGCTGCACTCAAGGTGTTAAGGCGACACCCTACACTTGATAATTTGGTTATTTTTAAACAATCTCGCGCCAGGGCTCGTCGCTTTATTCAGGAAAGCAAGCAGAAATCTTGGAATCGTTTTGTTGAGTCTTTTAATCGCTTCACGCCTTCCTCTGTTGTTTAGAATAAACTTTGTCTCTTCTCCGGTAATGTGCCGCATTGTACTGTTTCTGGCCTTCAGGTTTCCAATGCCACCATAGGTGATGCGGCTACCATTGACAAAACTCTGGGTACTGTCTTTGTGGCTGTTTCCAGTTCTGACCATTATTCCCCCGGCTTACGCACTCTCAAAGACCGGCTTGATTCCGTAACCTATAGTTTTCGGTCTCCAACTCAGGAGTGTTATAATGAACTTTTCACAACGAGGGAGCTGAAGCACGCCCTCCTTTTATCTAGGCACTCCGCTCCTGGACCGGACGGCGTTCATGTCCTGATGTTACAGCACCTTTCAGCCGACAGTAAACTCTTTCTTTTACAGATCTATAACCGTATTTGGCAAGACGACCTTTTTCCTTCCGTTTGGCACGAAGCCATCAGCCATTATTGTCCCTATACTTAAGCCTGGGGAGGATCGCCAACTACCTTCCAGCTACCGCCCTATCTCCCTCACCAGTTGCATGGAGCGCATGATCAACGGGCGGTTGACATGGTGGCTTGAGTCTCAAAAACTTCTAGCGAGCGCTCAGTGCGGATTTCGTCGATATCGCTCTACCGTCGACCACCTGGTGTCCCTGTCGACGCATATTATGAATGGATTTCTGAGAAAGTGTCAAACCGTGGCTGTGTTTTTTGACCTGGAGAAAGCTTATGACACTTTTTGGAGGGGCGGCATTTCATGTACACTTCACGCATGGAATCGGTCGTCTTCCCATATTTCTTTGGGAGTTTATGACGGACTGCGTTTTTCGTGTACGTGTTGGCTCGGTTTTATCTATTCATTTTATTCAATAGAACGGTGTACCGCAAGGCTCTGTACTCAGTGTTACACCTTTTGCGATTGCTATCAACCCTATTGTTGAATGTGTTTCACTTGGCATCTCCTCGTCCCTTTTCGTCGACGATTTTGCCATTTATTGCAGTTCACGGCGGACCTGTCTGCTCGAACGCCGTCTCCACAGCTGTATCGACCTTCTCTACGCCTGGAGTATCGCCAACGACTTTAATTTCTCCGCCGAGAAATCAGTCTGTTTCAATTTCTGGCGCCGAAAGTCTTTCTCTTCGCGCTCTATCCATCTTGAGCAGGAGATACTTCCGTTTGCAGACGAGGTGAAATTTTTGGGGTTGATCTTCGATAGAAAGCTGAGCTGAACTCCGACTTTGCAAATTTCCTTTTTAAAAGCAAAGTGTGACCGTTCTCTTAATCTTTTACGTGGTTTTAGTGGCACATCCTGGGGAGCTGAACGGACGATACTTCTGCGTCTTTATCGCTGTTTGGTCCGGTCCAAGCTTGATTACGGGTGTATTGTCTATTCATCGGCACGTCCATCTGTGTTACGTCGCCTTAATGCCATTCACCATCGTGGCATAAGAATCACTACAGGGGCCTTTCCAACCAACCCTGTTCCCAGTCTCTATGGTGAAGCTGCAGAGCCTCCGCTGTCCTTCAGGCGTGGGATCCTTTTGTGCAGCTATGCATGTCGACTCTCAAGCTTGCCTGACCACCCGTCCTTCGAGTTCTTTTTCGAGGATTCGCTTGATCGACAATATTTAATTAGCTCCTCTGCATTGCTCCCTCAAGGGGTTCGATTTCCACAGCTTCTTCGGCATCTGGGCGTTACGCCAGCGCCGGCCCTTCCCAGGGGGAAACACGTTTTCCTCCATGGTTGCGCGCTGAGGCCCACTATCACCTTGGGATAACGTCGATGCCGAAGAATGACACCCCTTCTTCAGTCCTTAGATCCGCGTTTTTAGAACTTCAGGCGCAATTTGGGGACATTCATTTTATATATACTGATGGGTCTAAGACTGATGTTGGAGTAGGGTGTGCCTTTGTATTTGGTCCATGTAGTTTTACCTTTCGTTTAACTGGGCAATGTTCCATTTTTACCGCCGAACTTTTTAGTATTTATCACTCAGTTTTGTACATTCAGCGGCACGAATTGCGGCACTGTGTTGTTTGTACGGACTCTCTGAGTGCCCTTCAGAGTATTAACGCGCTGTACAATTACCACCCCCTCGTACAGCGCATACATGACCTACTCCACTCGCTTGGTGCCTCTGGCATCAGCGTCTCCTTCATGTGGATTCCAGGTCATGTGGGCATCTCAGGTAACGAGTCTGCCGACGCCGCTGCCAAATCGGCAATTTTATCGCCCAGATATTTTACTTATGTTGTTCCCTACACAGATTTGTTTATTAGCCGCATCGTCTCGCTTTGGCGCGATGAGAGGACGGCCCTCCGGGGGATCAATTTGCGGGAGGTTAGACCTCTCCTGTTAGTCTGGGGTACCTCTTCTCGTTCTTCTCGTCGGGAAGAGGCACTTTTAGCTCGTTTACGAATCGGACATTGCCTTTTTAGTCATAGATACCTGCTCAGTGGTGACTTCGCACCACTCTGTGAGCAGTGTGATGCGCCCTTAACGGTGCGTCACATTTTAACAGAGTGTCAAGTTTTAGCTCTATTGCGCTTTCGTGTGGGTCTGCCTGTTGGAATAGCCAACGTTTTGGCAGATGATGCGCATGCAGTAGAATGTATTTTACGTTTTATAAGTGAAAGTGGTTTTAATCGGCGCATTGGATGTGCCGAGCGTCTTTTATGTTTGTGATTTGATATTGTCTATTTTAATGGGGCGCTTCTCCCCGACGGACTTATGGCGCTCATGTCCCTTGCGTTCTACAGTTCTTGACACGTTCTACTCTTTTCTTGTTTTATTTACCATCGTTTTAGTGTGGTGTAATTTAGAATTTATTGTCTTGTTTTTAGTGTTTTAGACTAAGCGGGTTTGTGTCCCGTATTTTTGTTTTGGATTTTAAATTTTATACTCTTTAAGGGCGCTGATGACTTTAGCTGTTTAGCTCCCTTAAACCATATCACATCACACATCATGGTGGATGTATCGTGTGCAGGTATTGGATCACCCTTAGCGATAGCCGTAGTATAGAGGCAACATGATGTTTGACCTTTGGGACATTTATTGGTTTTTTGGCTTTTTGTCTGTTGACGAACAGTGATATAGAGTGGCAAATATGAAGATTTCGTTTTATCTAGGTGTGGACTATTGTCTTTTATGGCTTTGCTGTAATGTTTGGGTCGTTCTCCGTGGACTAGTGGTACCGTGCTAGCCTCTAGTTCCCAAGGTCGCGGGTTCAAACCCGGCGGAGGGCGATGGATTTTTTCGGGCGTAAAAATCCTTAGCATGGCTTCCTTCGGAAGGGAAGTAAAGCCGGTGGTCCCGTGTCGTAGATTTACGGCACGTAAAAGAACCTCTAGCCTGATAGAGAGGCCTCTGAGCAAAATTACCGGTCTTTCACGCCCAATATGGAATGGGACGCTAAGAACCATAGTAGTTAAAGAGCGTCCATAAATAAAAACTCAATTTTTTTGGAATATTTGGTGAGTTTTACTATTGTTTGCTCTTTTAGGCTTCCTGCTTTTTTACCCCCTAGTGTTATACCCTTAGGATTGTTTCCTTTTACTAAGTTTCGAAGCCCTGTCCCCAGTCTCTTGGCCAATGCACTCATCCTTTACAATTTCTGTTTCACCATATGCCCCTAATTCGTCGTCCGTGTTGTAGTGGTTACCATGCTAGCATCTAGTTCCCGAGGGGGCGGGTTCAAATCCGGCGGAGGGCAATGTATTTTTCGGACATAAAAATCCTTAGCATGGCTTCCTTCAGAAAGGAAGTAAAGCCGGTGGTCCCGTGTCGTAGATTTGCGGCACGTAAAAGAACCTCAAGCCTGATAAAGAGGCCTCTGAGCAAAATTATCTGTCTTTCATGCCCAATATAGAATGGGACGCTAAGTACCACAGCAGTTTAAGAGCGTCCATAAATAAACCTCAAATTTTTTTACCCCTAATTCTTGAAAATGTTTGTGTTTTTGCATTCCCATCGGATAACGGTGTTATGTACCTCATATTACACAGTTTGATTGATCTTTGCCACATTAGTGCTGCTGCAGAAGACCCAGTAAAATTAACTTCACACTTACCTGCTGCTTTGTGTGATGCCAACCAGGATTTATATTTCTCATTTTCACTGTCTAAGACTTTTAATTTTTGTTCACACATCCTAAAAAATTTTGATGTTTCAAAGGCAATGAAAAGTCCAGCTAAAGTGTCTATTACTATGCCTATCCCATGAAGTGAGGAGAACCCACGTTTCTGCCACGTGCCGTCGTAACTAACTGTGATATCTAGTGTAGACTGCATGGTTAGACTTGGGTTCAGTTCTAGATAAGCCTCACGAACAGCAAGGCGTGCTTCATTTAAAATACTTTTTGTACTGTAGCATAGTCTTTTACCAGCTTTTGAAGGTGGCATTGTAAGTGCATGAACTCAGAACTGGCATTCCCATCCCCGTGCAAAACTGTTCCAATCATGCATGCCCTTTACCTAGTTCCAAAAATGTGCTAACGAGTTTGCTGTTCACCCTAAAAGGTGGCCTGATGGACTGAACTGTATTTATTCTGGGGCTAGCGTAATTTGCATTCAACACTGTGTCACAGTCATAACACTTACCAACCAACTTAGATGCAAATTCCAAAGTGCTTTGAAGTTTAACATCCATATTAACACTACCACATTGACCACATTTTTACCTCTGAAAATATCCTGACAAAAGCTTGAGTGCACTAAAGTGAATTTATGACACATTTCTGAAACTCTTACTTCATCTCTGGTAAACATTGAAAGTTTATTGTGGCCTTTTGTTGGAAAATGTGCCTCTGTATGTGACTCCTGTGAAGTAGGGGGATAATTGAAATGAACACGAAGCTTGTGAAACTGGTTTGGTTATGCTTGCGCTAAGTGAATTTGTGTCTGCAGATGTATGTACATTTGTGGGCTTATCTTTGCTCCAGATAGTACCTACGACATTAGTTGTCCTTTGGCTGCGTTTTGAAGGTCGCCTCTTTCCTGTGTTTCGATGGTCCTTCAACCTATTCATGTTTATCCAAGTTTGTATTGAGTAAAACAGTAATCTAACTTGTTGAAAGCTAACCTACGATGCTGTATATATACTACGATTGAATTTACGAACACTACGAACTAAAATAACACTTATAACTTAGATGCAACTATAATACACGTTATAGACACTATTCTTTGCTATAATACAGCAACAAATGAGCTTCAAAACGCTAGGTTTACTTTGTCTGCACACTTCAAAACAAAGATTTAGGAGGGTAACAGTTCGCACGCAGACCTTCAAATGTCAGCAGTGCAGCCAGCACACCTGTAGAGAAAAAGAATCATCCGCTTTAAAATATTCCGCGAAATTCAAACATGAAAATGGAAATAAACGAAGTCAAGCTCAAAAGTTACCGATTTAAATGGACACTCCCACCTACAGGCAGTCATTTAAATGATCATATGATGTGGTTTAAAGTGCGTAGGGCTATAAAAATTATAGAAAACAAAACTAGAAGGTTTATAGTATTTAATAACACGAAAATGAATTTTTGTGAAGTTTGGCACCTTTTGGCCTATTTTCACAGATGGGTATCCTTAATTCTGATGATCCCTGTGACATTTAAATCGAGCAAACGTGCCATGAGTATCTTGAAACTAGTTAAAACATATTTAAGACATTCCATGACCAATCCGAGACTGTCCAACTTGAGAATTCTAGCTATAGAGAAAAATTTAATTAAGCTTTTATTTATGGACGCTCTTTAAATACTATGATTCTTAGCGTCCCATTCTATGCTTGGTGCAAAAGACCGGGAATGTTGCTCAGAGGCCTCTTTATCAGCCTTGAAGTTCTTTTACGTGTCGTAAATCTACGACACGGGACCACCGGCTTTACTTCCCATGCTAATGGTTTTTACGCCCGAAAAAATCCATCGCCCTCCGCCGGGTTTGAACCCGCTATCTCAGGCACTAGAGGCTAGCTATAGAGAAGGAACTCCTTTGGCACTTCAGCAAAGCACCTGACTTCAAGATGACAGTGATAGACACATTTGCTGAAATGAATGACAGGAGGATTGAGGTGATTTACAAGAACGTCATTTAGGTGAATTGAAGGAATGGCTTTTATTATTATATTGTTAACTATTCACAAAAGAATATATAATAATCTGTTTTTCTTTTTGTATTTTTAAGCAACTATACGATTTTGCTGTCACGCTTTGCGTACTTAATACGTGATGACATAATTTATAGGCATAACGTTCTATCCCATTCTTAACGCTAAAATCGTGATAAAATTATTAGACTAAGCCCTACACATTTCCGCGTTTTACACTCCGTAGCATAATAAAAGAAAACACAGTCGTAGTTGCTGCATTTAAGTTATTAAAATTAATCTGTGACTGTTAATAATGTGAGCGCATCATCTACGACAGAATCATCTTACGTGGGCTCTATCTTAGAGGAGTAAGAATTATTATAAAAAATTTGTGGGAGTTTTCATTAGTTGACATTTCATAAATTCAGTGAAGTGCGGTAATACTTGGAAAAATCATATTCGGAATACGCCAAAGATATAAAACCTGGCTAATAAGAATGCCATATAGGAATAATTTTAATACGTTTGAATATCGTTGACAACCGTGGGTCCGTAACTTAGTCAAAAACAAATTAACTTTGATCCATTGTCTCTATATATCCAAATCTAGAGGTATACGCGGACGTGTCGAAAAGGGATTTCTTGGATAACCGCTCTCCCTGAAACTGCCCTTACAAAGTGGAATACCGTCATGTACTCAAACTCTCTGCAAAAGCAAGGGCATCTCAGGCGTGGACATGTCAATGATCTTGTGTGGTTGTGTTGCCAACTTAAAGGGAGAACACATGGTTGACGGAAAAAGCTTTGCCCGAAACAGGAGGATGCGACGGAGTTTATAATTAGTTCACGCTTCACCACTGGTAGTCACTATTTGTAACCTACCTTAGGCATGGCAAGATTTAGTAGGCTTCGATAACTTGCAGAACAAAGTCGCCCCCTGAAGAGAGTAGTTTTTAAAATGTATGCTCTCAATGGTATTTCACGACTTACTGACGATATTTGAATAAGGGGTTTCCCACTCACTAGCAGGTTTTTGCGGTGGCTTGTAGCCGTTCTACGTAGGATTTATAAATTCATTATGCAACGGCTCGATGGCGTGTTGGAGCAATCGTTTGGGTTTTTGCGTGATTAGATATCTAGCAGACCCATCGAACAACGCCATACAGACGGAGTTTCCCCAATTCACTATGGGAGTTTGAAGTGAGACTCCATTCCAACGTCGGAAGCGATAGAGAATGGTCGCCTTTACAATAGTTTTCTAGGCGTAGACGCTTTCCGAAAACCTCACTGTAGGAAATATGTGCAATCATCATTAACGATGGTGGGTCGAAGTAAACAGAACAAGTGGTCGGTGCTTTTATATTGTTCATTTTCAGGAACTTTTAAAAGCTGAATAAATTCAGAAAAGGAAACGCTGCATTGATCAGTAGGACTTAAACGCCTGTAAAAAAAAGCAGACCGCAGATCAGTGTATATGGTGAATTTCATTTATTAGTTCAATTATTACTTTTTGTCTTTTCTTTACGTTGGTATATGTCATTTTGCTTATATATAGCGTGAATCACCTAAAACTTACACAGCAAATATTTCGGAAATTGAAAGTGCTATTGATGTGCAGTTTTCACAGAATTTATTGGTAGTCAGGGGCTCGTACATTTAGCCTGTAAACAGATTTTAATAATACTAAGAAAGTGTACTTTTTGAGCAAACATACAATTTTTTAAATGGAACAATGCCCAGTTACATCAACAGAATAAAGGTAGGGTAAATTAGAATGTCAGTGGCGCTTGTTGCAAGATGCTAGTGCAAGTGGTTTATGAGAAATCTTATTTTGAAACTTTTACGCACCGACACTTGTACAACCTGCGGTAGCGCAAACTGAAGAAAAAGAAAAGGGAATTACAATACTTCTGTGGATTCTTACAAGAAAAGAGAACATAGCCCTTCAAAGGTTGTGTTCAAAATGACCACCGACAGCTTCAATACACGCTTCCAGTCTGCTATGGAAAGACTGCTGCACACGTTCTAGCATTTCAGCGGAAATTTCAGAGAAGGCAGTAGTAATACGTCGTTTCATATCGTCTGGTGTACTTGGCACATCCTTGTAGACAGTAACTTTCAGCCTTCCCCACAGAAAAAGGTTTAAGGGGCCAGATCCGGTGAACGGGCCGGCCAAGGTACAGGTACTCTTCGTCCAATCCAACGATTTGGAAACAATTCGTTAAGACAAGCTGTACCACTTCGTGCACTATGGGCTGGACAGCCATCATGTTGGTAGCACAGGTTCCTCCTAGTCGCAAAGGAAAGTCTTCTAGCCTCTGTGGCAGATGGTCTATCAGGAGGCTGCGATACTTGTGCGAGTTCATTGTTCCTTCTATGAACAAAAGGCCTATGAGCTGATAGTTCACTATCCCAGACCACACGTTTGAACTCCATGGACGCTGACTCTCCTTTGTGTGGATTCAGGGTCATGTGGGCGTCTCTGGCAACGAGTCTGCGGATGCTGCTGCCAAATCGGCAATTTTATCTCCCAGATGTTTTACTTCTGTTGTTCCCTCCACTGATTTGTATGTAATGTTACGTCGTATCCTCTCGCGTTGACACGATGAGTGGGCGGCCCTTAGGGGGAATAAGTTGCGGGAGGTTAAACCTTTCCCGGTTGTCTGGGCCACTTCTTCTCGTCGGGAAGAGGTCATTTTAACACGACTTCGTATCGGACATTGCCTTTTTAGTCGCAGACACTTGCTTAGTGGTGAACCCGCACCACTCTCGGTGCAGTGTGCGGCACCCATAACGGTGCGTCACATTTTAACAGTGTCAGATTTTAGCTCCATTGCGCGTTCGTGTGTCTCTGCCTGTTGGTTTAGCCAACGTTTTGGCAGACGACGCGCATGCTGTAGAATGTCTTTTGCGTTTTGTCAGTGACATTGGTTTTAGTCGACGCATTTGATGCGACGAGCGTCTTTTAGTTTTGTGACTTTATGTTGTCTGTTTTAATGGGGACTCTTCTCCCCGGCGGAGATATGTCGCTCTTGTCCCTTGCGTTCTACAGTTCCTGACACGTCGTTTTACTCCTTTGTTGTTTTATTTACCATGTTTTAGTGTGGTGGTTTTAGAATTTGTGTGCTTGTTCTTTTAGTACTTTTGATCATGCGGTTTTTGTCCCGTATTTTAGTTTTTGGATTTTAAATTTTACACATTGTAAGGGCGCTGATCATCTTCGATGTTTAGCGCCCTTAACCCCCACCTCATCATCACCATAATCATGGACGATGACGTTCCACCTGACGAAGTCAACGGGGATTGTCAACAGACCAATAGTGCATAATGAGTATCTGGAGTATCATGTCTAAATGCTCATGTACAACAGTTAACACGATTATCAAAATCGTTTCCATGCAGCTCTTGATGGAGAGAGATGTGATAGGGATGGAACCTATGTCGATGGAGAATGCGTAGTACACTTGCCTGTCTTATGCCACTACCACGTGCGATTGTGCGGGAGCTAATTTGCGGATCTACTGCAACGGCAGCCAAATCATTAATTTCTGCCTCTTCTCCAGGAACTTGCTTGTTTCTGTTACGTTTTCTAGGTGTTACAGAACCACTTTCACGTGATTGGTTGAACAGGTTGATAAATAATTGCCGAAATGTTTGATGTCTTTTGGGATACGTTTCCGCATACACCGTACAGGAACGAACTGCATACTTCCTACACTCTCCATACACCATGAGCATGTCGGCTTTTTCTGCATTAATAAACCCCATCTTCCACTCACGACATACTGCTTGAACTGACACAACCTAACTGACAAGAAACTCGCGATGCAATCAATGAACAGAAAACACAATGCAAACAAACATAACATTGTACCTAGCAAGTAAGCAGGTTGAATGGGACAAACAATTGTCGGAATGGAAGCTTTTCAAAATACGATTTCTTGTAAGCCGCTTGCACTAGAATCCTGCAACAAAGACCATTGACATTCTAATTTACTCTACCTTTATTCTGTTATTGTAACTAGGCATGGTTCCATTTACAAAATTGTAGGTTTGCTAAAAAATACACCTTCTCAGTATTATTAAAATATGTTTATAGGCCAAATGTAACAGCCCCTGACTACCAATCAATGCTGTGAAAACTGCAAATCAATAGCACTTTCCATTTTCGAAATATTTGCGCTGCACGTTTTAGGTGATTCACCCTGTACATATGCGCGCGCGCGCGTGTGTGTGTGTGTGTGAACTTAAATTAAGCGGTGGTTTTCGGTTTTAGGTGAATAATGGTAATGCAGGTATTGATCTGCTCAAAATTAACTACTCCGCCCGGTGAAGTATAACTTTAGTCTCTATACACCTGGTATATACCGAATCCTTTGCAGCTGTGGCAGAGCATTCATAGGATAGTAGGCAGGACAGTGCAGCAAACATCTAAGGAACACGGAAACCAGATTATTTTATTATCGGTTTTCAAACTTCACCTTATACAGTATGTGATCAAAAGTATCCGGCCATCCCCACAAACATACGTTTTTCATCTTAGGTGCATTGTGCTGCCACCTACTGCTTGGTACTCATTCGCGACCTCAGTAGTCATTAGACATCATGAGATAGCAGAATGGGACGCTCCGTGGAACTCACGGACTTCGAACGTGGTCAGGTGATTGGGTGTCACTTGTGTAAGAAGTCTGTACGCAAGATTTCCACACTCCTAAACATCCCTAAGTCCACTGTTTCTGATGTGATAGTGAAGTGGAAACGTGGAGGGACATATACACCACAAAAGCTTACAGGCTGACCTCGTCTGTTGAGTGACAGAGACCGCCGACATTTGAAGAGGGTCGTAAAGAGTATTCAGACCATCACACAAACTGCATCAGGTTCCACTCCAAGTACAATGACAGTTAGGCGTGAGGTGAGAAACCTTGTATTGCATGGTCGAGCGGCTGCTCATAAGCCACACATCACGCAGGAAAATGCCAAACGAGCCTCGCTTGGTGTAAGGAGCGTCAACATTACACAATTGAACAGTGGCAAAACGTTGTGTGGAGTAACATCACGGTACACAAGGTGACGATCCGATGGTAGGGTGTGGGTATGGCGAATGCCCGGTGAACGTCATCTACCAGCGTGTGTAGTGCCAAAAGTGAAATTCGGAGATGGTGGTGTTATGGTGTGGTTGTGTTTTCCTGGAGGGGGCTTGCACACCTTGTTGTTTTGCGTGGCACGATCACAGCGCAGAATTACATTGATATTTTAAGAACCTTCTTGTTTCCCATTGTTGAAGAGCAATTCGCGGATGGCGATTGCATCTTTCAACACGATTGAGCACCTGTTCATACTGCACGGGCTGTAGCGGAGTGGTTACACGACAATAATATCCCTGTAATGAACTGGCCTGCACAGAGTCCTGACTTGATTCCTACAGAACTCCTTTGGGATGTTTTGGAACGCCGACTTCGTGCCAGGCCTCACCGACCTACATCGATACCTCTCTTCAGTTCCGCACTCCGTGAAGAATGGACTGCCATTCCCCAAGAAACCTTCCAGCATCTGATTGAAGGTGTGCCTGCGAGAGTGAACGCTGTCATCAAGGCTAAGGGTGGGCCAACACCATATTGCCTTCCAGCATTACCGATGGAGGGTGCCACGAACTTGTACGTCATTTTCAGCCAGGTGTCCGGATACTTTTGATCACGTAGTGTATGCAATTTTGACTGAGGAGAGATGTGTGAGCTCGGCGTGGAGAAGGAGAGAGTAAGGGGGGAAAAAGCGCAAAGTGAGAGAGAAAGAATGAGAACAGACACGCAGTTCTTGGGAGAGTGGGAGGGAGAAACGATGAGAATGCGGGATAGAGAGACAGAAAGATATTCGCTTTTAGCGAAATAACGCGAGCGGAGCTGCGGGTTATGTTAGTTTAGTATAAAATATCCCAACAGTGATTATATTTATTGCAAGTTTTCTTAACGTTATCCATGATATGGGTTTTATTCACCTCTATATGTGCCTTAGTATTGCAAAGTCATCCTCTGACTCAGACACCCTCTCTCTCTCTCTCTCTCTCTCTCTCTCTCTCTCTCTCTCTGTCTCTCTCTCTCTCCTGGAATAACGCTCAGTTCCTCCTAGTGCCTTAGGTACGCCCTAGTGGCAACAGGTTCTCTTCGTCATGCTTGCTTCACATAAATAATAAACTCACATATGCAGAATTCAATTGTATCAAGTATGTATTGCCGTGAAGTTGAATCAGTCTTGAAAAATTCAATGCCACGGCCGGGACCTGAACCATCGATCTTGAGGCTGTCCGTGCCGACGCCGTTATTGTTTCGGCTATCGTGGTGAATGACCCGTATGCACATTAAATTTTCTCGACCGATTAAGTGCATCCGGCTCGTTATGCGGATGAATCACAGAATAAAGCCTCCTGAAATTAAAATTTTAACTTCAGCTTTAACGTATCGCAGAGAAACGTAACAACATAAGTCCATCTATATGCTAGGCATGGACATTGTCGACCCTGATTGTCACCGCGTGTCAGAGGACTTTACAACTCGGCTGCTAATGGAACTCACAAGCGCATTCCTAATTTATCAAGGAATAGATCTAAGAAGGATTTATTAGTTGCTCTTTTTTATGCATTCTGTAATTAAGGACTTGAAATAAATATAGTGCTAGTTTTTTAAACGCATAAGTAGACTACTATTTTCGCTGAGACCTAAAACCTAAGTGTTCTACATTTTGTACGGACTGGTCAAGTGGTGCAGATTTCTACTTAAGGGTTTGAAAATATAATCATGGATAGTATGTTTACAGTAGTCTATATTTTTTGCCGAGTCGTATAGTATAAATACACAAATTTGTGTTCTGATTGGCCAAACATTGCAGATTTGCAACATAATGGGTTGAAGATAAGGGTAAGGATAATTTTAAAAAATTAAAGGTACTATAAGATTAAAAATGAGGATCGAGGGAGGTTTTTTAGAGTAGTATAGTAACTTGTAATTTTTGCGCGACCTACAGTACACAATATTTTATACAGATATATTAAAGGTACAGACTTTACATGAGCGACTTTAAACATGTCAAAGGTAATTCTTGGAATAAATGAGGATAGCCTATAATTCTTTCCTGTTTCTACAGCGTCGGCGTACATACAGGTCAGCAAGTGAAAAAGTCTCTTTGCGAAGGGTTGAAAGTACGGATAGGTATAGTTTTTTAAAGTCGAAAATGGCCTACAATATTTGCTGGCACTTAAAGCGTAAGCATCCCACATTTTGCCCAGATTGGTAAAATGGTGCGAATTGGTACGTAAAGTGTTGAAGACATAAGTAGGGATAGTATGTCCTTCGGAAGAGGAGTAAAATTGGTGGTCCCGTGTCGTAGATTTACGGCACGTAAAAGAACCTCAAGCCTCATAAAGAGACCTCTGAGAAAAATTACCGGTCTTTCACGCCCAATATAGAATGGGACGATAAGGACCACAGCAGTTAAAGAGCGTCCATAAATAAACCTCAAATTTTGGGGGATAGTATGTTTAACTTGGCTTATTGCTTATGCTAAGTCCTATATATATTAAAAATAAAGCTAAGAACAGGTTTTAAGCATTGAAGGTAATGTAGTATTGGAAATGACGTTTGGAGTAATCTTTGTAAGTTAAGTTCTAGGCTTTATCAAGTCGAATGGTATGGTTGTAAGATATTTTGACCAAATGGGTTAAAGATTTCAAATTTCTACAGAAGGCATTAAATATAGTAGGGGTAGCCTTTGGAAGATGAGAGGTGGTATATAATTTTTATTGCGTCCAACATAAGAGTGCACAAAGTTTTCCAAATAGTTCAAAGGGATAATTTTTACGTTAAGAATTGAACATGAGTGAAGCAGAAATGTTTGAATACTGTAGGGCAGAGGTGGCGAAAACGTGACTCACGAGTTATTTCCCACTCTGCCACATTCCCATTTGCTTTTCACGTGCTGCTGAGTGATGTAGTGCGTGTTGCATATTTGGTGACTCGCGGAAGGAAGGCGATTTCGCCACCCTTGCTGTAGGGTAGCTTAGTTTTCTCATTATAAACCTGAAATGTACCAATTTTGTCACCATAATGCCAAAGTACTTTTTGATGACGATTTTCAGAGGGAAATTTGGCGATATATACATAATGTGCAACTCCTGCCCTCCAAACTAAATTTTAAAGCTTCCCGTTTTAGCTTCTTGCGCTGGAATACCTGTAATGTTCGTATTAAAGCGCAAAATATATAACTCTAGTAAGCATATTCTAAGAAAGGTATTAAGTTGATGGACATGAATAAGAAACACACACACACACACACATACTGACACAAGCCTAGAAGTAACAAAATTCAAACCAATTAGCCTCCCAAATATTGGTGGGAGGTTCCTCAAAAGAGAACTTAAAGAAAACTGCATCACCTGCACTTCACAAGTCTAGTGAATAATAACCAAAATGGCTCACAACAAAAGTGAGCATCATAAGCATCAATGGTGATAAAGTAATTTGTGGAGAACAGTGTAAACGATGCACAATATCCATATTATTAAGCCCTGATGTGCAAGGAGCATTTGACGCTGACTAGTGGCCAGCATCCTATATGCGCTGAGTGAATTTCAGTGCCGAAAAAAGACTGTGCATCCTTACTCGACATTCAGTGAGAGACGCCGAGCTGACCGTGAACAACGTAAAACTAGATAAAAAAAGTTAATAAAGCATGCCCACAAATGCTCCTGCTGTGGATAAGGCTTTCCTCAGGAGTGAGGTTCCGACACCTTCAGATGCCATTGTGCGGTCACTGCGGACCCTTACCACTTAGGATACTTCTAACGTTACTAGAAATATGTCGGAACGAACATCTGTTAACTTGCCGTTGGGTAATTGTTCGGATTGGGTTGTCTCAACAGGGCATAGGTCTCAACATCCATTTGAGTTTGGATACGTCCGGGCGGTAATGCTTGAGCAGGATTATGAGACGCTCCAATGTCCTCCCGCAGCAGCCTGGACAGCTGGAACAGAGCGTGAGAGACGGTAGCGTTTCTTTAGGGTTGATCCGCGTAAGTAGCCTATCCACTTCTATCCCTATTATTATATAGAATATGTATTGGCCTTATAGGAAACCCTATGGAGGGAGTGCCGTTGGGCGGACGGTTCTTGTGTCCTTTTAGGGAGGAGTTCGACTCTTAGTAGATCCTCTTTTCTGTATAACAGGCTACTGGAAGATTAGTATACCTCTCTGCTTAATCTACCATTTGCAAATAACATAAAAGCGATAGCGTTTGCTGATTGTTTAATTGCAGCAACGAGAGAGAAAGACTTTTGTAGGTGGAAAACGATGCCAATGTGGAACTGCAGAATATATCCTGTTGGGAAGATACAATAAAATTATATTTGAGATATCAAGGCTTAGGCAATACTAAAAACACGCAGGAAGCGGAAGGAGGATGAAACCACAAGCCTGTTCCTCAACAACAGCTACTAAAGAAGTCAGCAAATTAAAATCATAATCGATGATTACTGGCATTTCTAGCAGCGCATAGAATACATCACAGAGAGTTGCAAAAAATTAATTTATGATCTCTCAAGAATACCGGAGATGAACTGGTGCTTAAAATACTCTCTTAGAGCAGTATATAATGCAGAAATAGGACTACTTATAAGATATGAAGCACCAATATAAGCAAATAATTTGCTTAATAAGTATAACGACAGGAAAGTTAAAGGTGTTCAGAGACTCATAAACGAAGAATAGCAATGGCACTCTGTACTATATCCTTCGAAACATAATGCATCCCCATCGGTCAGCAATCTATGTCAATGAATGTAGAATAAATACCAAACACATTAAATGCTAAACGAAGTGGGCAATACAACAGCAAGAATTTAGAACTGGCTACAGACCACAAAAACTGGACACGTCCTGCAGAATAATAAGTATTGAAGAAGCGGACGGGAATACGAAATACACATTTGAGGTATATACAGAGTGTAGAAAACGTGAATATACAGTAGAGTGTGTAGTTGTTATTTTCATAAATGAAGAACTGGCAGATCACCTTAAATAAAACCATACAAGGACTAGCTTAACATTAGTGGAGTTAGCCATCATGAAAGTTTTGGACAGACTACAGGAATTGAGTGAAAATGAGGCACCAATAAATGCAAGAAAAGTGACCATCTACACGTACAAAAACTAAGCAAATTCCTTGAGCAAACATAAAACAATAATCGCTTGATAAAAGGAATCAGATTGAGGCTGAAATCATTGAAAATAGACAAATGTGTTGTTTAGTTCGGCTCAGTCATGGTTACATTGGAATTATCGGAAAGATATCTCAGAGGTTCTGCCAAATCAACTAAAAGATATTCAGATCTTTTAGTGTTTTGCGACAGGATCCCGATAATAAGGTTAAACTAGTCGCAAGGGGTAAAAAAATATGATGGAAAGAAGGGGCATTAACTAAAAATGGACAAGCAATCACTAGGTGTTTTTCTGGTTTAGGGATCAGATTAAATACTAGAATTCTGCTTTCATTAAGCCAAACAACACTGCTTACGTGTCATGGAAGAATAAACTCGCACTTTGGTGCTTAAAAGATCAAAGACAGTTCTATAATGTGGTAGGGCGAAACTTACTGTTAATCAAATAATTTATTAGCGTATAGAATTAGACAAAGGAACTAAAGGGTTATGAATGAAGTTAATATAAATGTGGTACAGAAGACGAATTAAGTATCCCGGGAACCTGTTTAGCTCCTTTGCTACCTTGTTGTATACCTGAAGAGCGTGCAGGCATGACCAGATTCCTGCGTGTTGTGTTTTCAGGATGTGTAACGTTAATAGGTCGATAAGATAGAACACGTCTTGCTTTCGTAGCAAACATTTGGCGTGTAGGAAAAAAGAAACATATCAATTATATTCAGGAACGTATTTATTTCGGAATATTTGTATTCGGCTTGAATCTGTCCCGGGTACTATGGTTTAGATGACAAGGCTCAATGGTGATTCCGTCAGATCGCCATCTAGCATAGTCATAGAGCATTTAAATGGAAACCTTAGACTCGTGAGTGTCATCTTATCTTTCAGATTAGGTTCCACCACCTAAAATATTCATATTTTATGTACTATTTTTCTCTATTTCTCACCATCAAATTATACTGCGCTTACACGCTTAAGGGTAATTGCTGCAATGTCGAAATCATATTTTGTCTTGAATGCATAGACTGACATTAAGATATTAATGCACACAAACTGCCTGATTAAAGTTTTATTATGGGACAGTTAGTATTTACGATGGAAAATATCGGGTGTTAAGTGACCTTAGTTGCCGATTATCAGTTATTCGGGTAGATAGTAAACAGTCCTTATATGACCACTGCCTTCTAACCTAGGACTCTAATTACGGAAATTAAATAACTCAGCATTATAAGTATAACGCAATAATTATTTTATCAATCTTGTGATTATGGTTTTCTTTAGTTGGAATCAGTTATATGTGAGTCTGATGACACATTTCATATTGATAAGCAACGCTTTAAAGGCATGAAAAATTTAAGCGCACACTGAGTATTCCGTATAGGCAGTATTTAACATTTCACTTAAATTATTAGATATCTTTATAGGCTAAAAACAAAAGCGACTGATAGTCGAAAAGGAAGACGTATGAATAATGAAAACAAAAAGAAAATAAAGACTGTCTCCATGGTTGAATGGTCAGCATTATGACTTCTTGAGCTAGGGGTCCAGTGTTCGACTCCCAGTTGCAAGTATTGTGTATGTATATATACATATATTGGTTTATTTTATATTATATTAATATATAGGCATTATACTAATTTTATTTGGATGGTTTATTTATAGGATTAAGCCTTATTTTCCCCAGAGTTTGAAATTGTGCGATTAAGTGATATAGAGAGGGGTAGACTACGAGTACACAGGTAGAGGTGCCTCCAGAAACTGGAACAGAGCACCGCGAGTAGGCCACGACGAATCTTTTTGCTTCTACCCTGACCCCTTGGGAGGGATGGATGAGGGGGAGACCCGAAGCGCTACCAGATTCGGACGACGATGTGCTCAAGCATTCATTGCAGCATTCCTGACGATTCCAGATGGAGCATATCCTTGCGCCGACTAACGAAGCCTTAGCCCCATGCCGCCCGGGGAGACCGTATGGCCTGAGCCATCTCCAAAAAGAGGACGTATACAGACGCACCAAACGCCAGGGAGAGAACTTTCCAAAGCACATAATCCGCCGTCCTACCGCAACACACCAATCACTGTAGTAGAGAGGGGAGTAAAGAAGATTTAAACTTTATTTCGGTTATCGCATATTATACACCGGGTGGAATCGAAGTTATTACACTAATTTAAGTCAATTACAGATCTCATTATTTGAAGCACATTTTGTAACTTCCATTTTATCTGTGACAGTTTCATGCGGATATATTTTAGGTTTTTTTGAGAACCTTAAACAGACATGCTGGCAGCTTTGCAGCGTCTTCTGACCCTTGGTACCGGGGGTGTCACTTTCACTTTCAAAACCAATCGAAGGGCTTCGCGTATACGGGTATTACTTTAGCTTTCACAGTGACGTGTGTTTCATGAGCCTAAACAAACTAACGTTTCGTGTCTGCTACCTCCTAATAATTTCATCTGAATCTTCCAATCCCACATTTTGTAATCTAAACTCACAATCTATGGATATTTTTACTCACTTGTTCAGCATTAAGCTTAAATATGTTGTGTAATTGATACTGCTGCAATGTAAATAACCAAACCATCTTACTGACATGTAAACCCAAGATAACCACACAATTAGGCCCTTATTGGATGCTGAAGGCATTCCTTCCATTTTACGCTCTTCTAGGGTAGCCCAATAGCATACCAGTTGAATTTGCTATTTCACCAAATCATTACATCATCCTTTCTTTGTGTTTGTTTCGATTAAGGGACGCGTGGAAAACTAAACCGCTAGTCACCTATCAGATAAAGGGGAGGAGGTAGGTTATGTTTTGTTTACGTCCAGGAGCCTGTCCAGGTTGCGCGACGTACCTCGACCTGTTCGCAATGTTCGAGTTCTACAGCCACATTACGTCTGCAAAAAGGTGTTCGGAATATCCTTTTATGTGATTAATTATTTAAAACTGTGTGATGTCACATAGTTACTACTGAAACTATGTATCAGAAATGGATTACCCTACTCATTTTACAAGCAACGAACTATTATCTTCACACATTCTCGTAGAATTAAACATCCAATTTAAAAAAAAGTTCGAAAACAGCTGATCATAGAACAAAATGTCATTGTACTTTTTGCTTTGTAATACTTCTATGAACCACAAACTAGAAGGAACGTAATAAGTTTCCCTCTACACGGTGTGTATAACTAGAATTAGTCACTATATTCCAGAGAGCCTCAAATTGTGTGTGCAAGAGATAAGAGCGGTGGAGGGGATTTAAACTTTATTTAGGTAAATCTATGGTAATACAACGGAACTAGCTAAATTTAAACAATGAACATCACTGTCGATGGGCAATGTTTCCGAAGTCAAAACCACCAATGTGACATAAGCTATTAAACACGCACATGAATGGAGCAATATCACTGTGTTCCTGAACGAAAACAAAAACATTTAATTAGTGCACTGACCCCAATATTGTAAATTACATTATCTTTATGATCCCTGTAATGCCTTCTTTTAATGTTCTTTCTCCTTTATTTTGTCGCAAAGTTCACCTATATTCTTAATGTGTGTGTTATATTTAATTAATTTAAAACATATCGAAATTCAGTTACAAAATGCATTAATGTATGCTTATTTTGTTGGCATACTTTAAAACAAAACGTTTTATAGGTAATAAGTCTGTTGAATCAGATTAACTCCATTTCAGTTGAGTGTACCGGACGCACCATTTTCCATTAAGAAACGTGCATCATGCTTTCGTGGCTATCTGAATGTTTAATACTATACCGTGCAGTCTGCATTAAAGTTCATTCCTTTGAACAACGTGTGTTATGATTTTCTCCATAACAGCATTTAGAGTATATACGGACGATGAGCTAAAATTTAACAAGAGTAATCCCCAAGAAAATCGTTATTTAACGGAAGCCCATTTTAGAATTAAAATAAAGATATAGCTTGATGTTTCGATTTATGCACTGTTAATGAGTTTGTTTCATTCACCGAAATCAGCTGCTTTATAAGTTAAAATTTTGCAATTTTTAACTGAATTAAAACAACCTCGAGGAAGTATTGAAGTTAAAAGGAAAGAAGGGTTAGTCCTTGAAAAAATCTGATGTGAGTGGTTATCTATACGGATTGAACAATGGATTAGCGATAATCCTGCCACCAGGAGGGAATAAGCGCTAGTGTCGCGTTAATCCGCAAAAAAGGCTGGAAAAAGTTACTACATACAAGATGGCGGTTGACATTATTGTAAAATGAATGCCGCAAGATATTGAAATAACTTGGAATAAGAATTTTGAGAAAATGTTAACGAATGGGGAAAAGGGAAAAAACCCTACAAGATTTTGCGACGTGGCAGTAATAGGGAAAAACCCAGATTGGTTAATCCGTATATATGTAACAACTTTATTGAAAGAAATCCATGGATACAAAGTAGTGCCTATATTTATGTAACAGTACACATGATTTGGTTATATGAAAGGTAAAATTGCAAATACATAATAAATGCTTATGCATATTGTATATTTTAGAGTTCATTGTGCACTAATACAAACACATATAGAAAATGCTTATACACTATAACATAGTGCTAAATTGCTTCTATAGAGTTTTTTGTGCACTAACACACACAGGATTTGAGATGTTTATACATATTATGTACTTTAGAGTTCATTGAGCTCTAACACATACACGTATAGAAAATGCTTATAAATTATAACATATTGATGAATTGCTTACTGTTTCCATATTTTTTTGTTTTGTTTTTGTGCACTAACACACGCACGATTTGAGAAATCACTGATGGTCGTTGGCCGCGACAAAGATGATATTAAAGTATGTGGTAGCACTAATGTTGGGAAGGTTGAAGGGTCGATCCTCTTGGTTGACAGAAGGCCGCGGTGGGTAGTAGTCACAGGTGACACAGGTGAGGTGAATGTGGCGAAAATTAGAGAACACATCGGCGCCGATGGTGGGAATGAATAGAGGTGCAAGGATGTTTTGGCGACTGGAAACGAGCCCGAAGAGGCGATGATGTGGTCCGTAGATGGAGTTTTGTTGTGCCAGATAGACGGTGCATCTAGCATGGCCGTCGCAAGAGGTTGTTATGGAAGGGACAAATTAGACGTTGACGATGTGAGCATCACCCGAGAAAACCTCGATGGTGAAAGTTTTGTGTTCACCAAAGACGGAAATCTCCTTGCGATATGATGCGGCAATCGTTGGCGTAGCTTCTTGTAGCATTGACGGTTCCATCTACGTCAAAGATGATTCTGGAGGTAAGAATACGGTGAATGTCCACTGGGCCAGACTTGCAAGGCATGCTGACGGTCGAAGGGAGACTGACGTGAGGAAGGTTATTGGTAATCGGTGTATGGATAAGGCGAGAAGGATCATGTGGAGGAGGAGAAGGGTATGAGAATTTTATGATCCTTTGTTCGTATCCCGTTTTGAGCATTTCGTCCCACACGTACTTTAGGCAGAGAGGAACGGAGTTCAGCTCATCGATGTTCTCCTGAAACATGACGTTAAAGTTGGACGACAGAAGTACTTTGTGGTTGTTTATGATGACGGCTATTTTTCTGCCGTACTTGGTGGAGATTGCCCTGAAACCCTGCATCTTGTAGCAGAGTCCCCTTTGAAGTTCTGCATTGGACATGGATGGCAGAGTTTCGGCCATCTGGTTAAGAGCACGAACGCTGTTGCTCTCCGCCATGATGGTGCGGTTGTACGTATATAGGCGGAAACAGCGAGCTTATAACTGCAGAGTGAACGGTAGTCCAGCATCCGGTTTGGTGGCAATAGCAGGCAATAAGAGCTGCAAATCTTGTTAACCTTGCGGCAAAATGGGCACTCTGCAATGATGAGTGCTGGACCATCTATGTGAATGCGATGCCACGGCTGGTTCCAATGTTGCTTGCAGCGACGGTAAGAATACAATTTCTGCTGCTTTTGCGGCGATAGTAGATCCCAAACAGAATCCAAACCACATGGAGGGTATCTTGGAAAGATGCAAACGGCGTGCAGCAGCACGGTGTGAAACTCTTTACTGCTGGGTTGAGAGAGTGCCCGTTATTGTTGAAGGTATTTTATTAGAGCTGGGATCTTTGCCATTGCGCCTGGCATACCTCCCTAGGAAGGCGTCTATATTATGTTTACTATTTCTGCAAGTCGGTGAAATCGCCTGCGTTTCACTTCTCGCACCAGTCGGAACAAATGCTGCATCTACATTGGCGATGAAAGCACATGGAGCAGTGAAGCGGTGCGCACGCTGCCGCAGGCATGGTGGGAATGAAACGCATTCAGCAGTAGGTTTGGCTTAGCACCAGATGTCGCTTCTTTTATAGGTGATGAGGTACTCATGGGCGTGCGTTTCCTTCTTTTCGAGGCCCTTGTTGTCATTTAGGCTGAAGATCCAATCACCGTGAATAACATCGGCTATGATGTAGATGCGGTGTTGCTCAAATGCACGGAAAGGCATCTGCCATAGCATAATTGCCCGTCAGTAATCATGTGTTGCATGTTAGCAGTGGAGATAAGGGTATCTCTGAGAAGACGATGAATAGGCCTTTTTTCAGGATTAAACAAAAATAGCTGGTGTCATAGTCGGTGACCGTGATCCTCTCATCGTCGTTGCCAGGCCGTGAACTGAATATCTTACAGGTTCATGTTGGAAAAGACGTAATTGACGGTGTCGACACAGTTGCGAACTTTCAGAGTGACGATTTTTCCTTCGTAAGCGTCATCGATGAATCGCAAAGCGTAGGGAGCATTCTTCTTAGGATGGCCGTCTACCTCGTAATTCTAGAGAACCTTTGCGCCGTCGCAGTAAACGGACACGTAATGTCTGTAACCCATACTTGCCGGAGGTTGGAAGAGGAATGCGAGGGAAGAAAGGGAGATCCGTAGTTAAGATATAGGATGCAGGATGCTTTGTTGGAAGTGAGGCTTGAGGTAAGGTTCGACCTCTAGGGATGTTCTAAGGTTGGCGGACCGATTTACTTGGTGAATAGCGTGAAATTGAGGGGTTCGAAAGGGACATTGCAAGCGAGATGTGAAGCATGGCCTTGTGGTAAACCGACATTTCGTTTTGCACGTCAGCCTCCTCTTTCTTTTTGTGAAATAGGATGTCTGAAATGAGTTTGTGTAGGCTGTCCAGAATGTCTCATTCCTCGGGGTTGAGAGCGATGTTGTCGCCCTGTAGATCATTTACGACGAAGAACAATTTGCCGAAAATGTTCTTGAAGAGGACAGTGAAGCGGGCTGAAATCTGGCATTCTTGAAGACTGGTCTCGGGGAAGCAAATTAGACGCCACTGTATCTGCTGTGCACTGCAATAGAAGGTGTGAAAGGTTAGAAACAATGTAGGAAAAAATGCACACACATATGCTACGAGACTTACACGGTCAACGATGCCTAGTCCTCCTGCTCCTCGTTGCTCATGGCGCACTGGAGCGATGTTACTTTCCGCAGGTCTTATAGGAGACAAAAGAGAGCGCTGAAACCGAGGCAGAGGCATGATTAGAGGGACAGAGGGGGGAGATACATTGAGAAGGGGAGTGGCATTGTGGAGTTACCTGCAATGGCTGGCAGGATTGTGCGCTTATGACGAGGCATAAGTGTCTGTAGGTTTAAAGAATGAGTTGTTATTCATTGAGAAAGTTCGGTTGAAACGGTTGCGAAGGAATGCGCTGGCCGGTCACGTATATTTGTAAGGAATTCATGTTAAAGTGCTTAAGGCTGAACGCTTTGGAGGAATACTGCCCGCTGTAGGCCTTCTCGGAAACCATGGCGATTTCCACCCTTCTGGGGATTTGGCAGAAGAACACGTCATTGAACGTCATTTCGCTGTATCTTTTATGAAGACTTAGGGAGTGAAAGCTGACATCCTTGAGATGGTACTTGGCGTGACTCTTTGAGAGAACGGCCTGATGGGCAAGTTTGAATGTGGGCGAAGGTAGGACCGCCTTGAGCTGTAACTTTGCGGAGTGAAACTCGGTTTATACCTTAAAATCCTTCACGAGCGAGAAGAGGTGAAATTATGCGAAGAGGGCGTGAGCTTTATGCTGACGCTGAGGTTATTCAGGAAAAGGTTTTCCTGCCTAAAGAGCGCGTTGGAGAGACATCCCATGAGTTGCACGAACCGGTCGCCTTTGGTATGGCCGTGGCAATACAGCATCCCTGCATTGGCATTCCACACATCCATGAGGCCTGCGATATCCTTTTTCCAGAGGCCCGCCTGCCGCCTAGTGTTCATGGCATCCTCGGAGTAATTGAGAAGCGACTCGAGGCACGTTCTGTAGGACTACCCGAGTTGCGCAATGGAAACGATGACGTTGTTGAGGGAGACCTTCACCTGTTGAAACAGTGCATTGACAGGATTGTTCACTAGGGTGGCGTTCAACTCTTCCTTCACAGCATTGCCCTCGGTGTCTAGGATGCGCACCGTGAGCTCGAGGACGATGTAGGCGAGGTCGAGGTAGCCGTCGGCATTGCCGGAATAGTCAAAGGTGATGGGGGCATTCTTTCATCAGCGTGTTCTGAGGATTGAGTGAAATGAGGCGGGACTCCTCCACGTTCATTTGAACGGGGAGAACCTTAAACAGGTCTAGTTAAGAGCTCATGTGCAAGGCGTCGGTTTCGGCCAATACGAAAAGATGTCTTGAACCTTGCGCCTCCTGCGAACAGGTCAAGACTGTGGCTTCGCTTTGGCACGAGACGGCTTTGTTCTCTTAATGCGGCGCAGGCCGGACCCGAGCATGGATTCGATCTTATCGTCGACCTTTCGCTTGAGATGGGATCCTGCCTTTTTGAGCTGCCTCCTTAGCGCCTCTTTGTGGGCCATGCTGGGGGTGGCCACGTCGGTGAGTACGTTAGCGCTCACTTTTAGGGTCTCCTTTCCGATCGCCTTGGCACCGCTCTTGAGAAACGGCAGAATGGTTCTGAAGAGACCGCCAAGAGCGGAGAATAGATCGCTACCCCTCTGATAGCGTTTTCCCCTAAAGAGGACGAAATTGCCATTGTCTACGCTCCACCGGCCTAATTGAGGTAGTACTGGGTGACGGCATTCAGTTCCAGGATGGTAGCTTAGGCATGAAGCAGAGCACTACAGTGGAGGAAAAGCCGTCGGCAAATGGTAGCAGATACCGGTAACCGTTTCTTAAGTCTATGTCGACGGTCTTGAAATTGTGCTGCACCAGGGGCACTGAATTTAGCGGCGAGAATGTTTTCTCATCGGTCATGTAGGTGTTGTTGCTCCTTTCGTACTCCACGGCTACGCTTTCGATGACCTGGGCAATGGTGTCACCCACCACTTGAGGCACGACAAGGTTGCAATAGATAAACATTTCGTAAGGAAACCCCATATAGGGATCCACGGGGTGCTTACACTGTTTGCATGAACGATGTTGCTGAATGGTTCGAAACCGGTCATCTTGTTCAGCGATGGGTAGAGCCGCAAACTGTGGACGAGATGATTCCGAAACGCCGCACTTCTCAAGATGGCATCGCCAACCGAAACCGGGGGCGGCGGCATGCGAATTTTCCTCCCAACCGGACTGGCTCGTTGATGGTTTGGGCTTTGACTTTGGCTTCGATCTGCTCCTTGCCGAATCGAAAATAAAACCCTCATCGGGCCGCAGGACGGTCTCCGGCAGGGCATTTTCTACAAAGTCCCCGAATGGAACGGAGGGCCTAGATTCTAAGTGCACGGTCTCATGGTTCACCGAAACCCGCTTTGCGGAATCGATGTGGAAGATGTCCTGCACAAGTAGATGTTCGGACATAACGGCGTTTACGCTCTTCACCAGCTCCTCGGGATCGTACACGTTGGCCTGCGGCAGCTGCAGGCTGAATTTGGTTTGCGTTGGTTGCAGCGACAAGGTGTGCTTGGTGCCTACCATCTGCACATCCGCCTATGAAACGTCATAGAATTTAACGGGATACCAAACCTTTTGCAAGGCCACCTCCCACTCTCCCTGCATCAGCATTCTCTCGAGGAGAATCTTTGAAAACCTGGCCATCGTGTTGCCGGTGAAGTGGTCCATGGGAGCGTTGCTCACTAGAGTTATGGAGAACGGTCTAGTCCTGATCATGCTGGTTGAACCGAAGAGACTTTCACCCACGAGTTAAACTATTTAGGGTATCCCCTCCACTTGAGGAAGACCTGCTTGTTCTTTCCTCGACCTTTCGTCTGCAATATCGTATCCACCTTAAACGTTTGTGGGAGCGCTACTCTCTGCAACTCCTCCGCATAAAATAGCCCTTCTACCTCGTAGCCTGTAAGATCCAGGGTCTTATATACCGTAGGCGAGCCTCGCACCACCTTTGAGATTTTAAATATTTCCTCGGTCTAATTCTGCTGGTATCCCTTGTCGAACCTCATCTTCTCCTTGGATATGCGCACGTGATCACCCAACTTTAGGGCGGGGTCTCTGCGCTGGCTTGGAGTTTATGGGCGTACAGGTTCTTGTAGACCTGCAGCACGTTGGTTTTTCTCACGTCAGTGGGGGCCATTTTGATGGATCTGTGGTACGACCCATTGTAGGATCTGACGAAAGCCGGAAGAACATCCTAGTAGTGATAGCTGTTGGTGTGTGTAAAGTACTTCCACATCTTTGCCTTTAGCGCACGGTTACAGCGCTCCACAACGCTAGGCTTCACTTTGCTGGTGGTAGTGAAGTGCCGCACGCCGTGTCGCTCTAGAGAGCGCGAAAGGTTTTGTTGGCGAACTCAATCCCCTTGTCCGTTTGCAACACGTTGGGAATCCGTTCAGAGAATACGGCGATAAACGCCGATGCAAGCTCGGGACGTAGCTTGCTCTTTAGCGGAACGGCCTACGCATACTTGGAAAAGACGTCGATGACGATCAGAATGCATGCATAGGGTGTGTTATGCTGCTTAAGGCTAGGGAGCACGTTGAGGTCGGCCTGTCACACATCATCTACATTGGTGACATAGTAGAATCTTGTGGGGTAGCGCTTCCGCACCGGCTAATGATACGCGTAGGTGTCCTGTGTTTCAAGGGAGATCTGCTCCTTTGCCTTAGAAATACCGTTGGCCTTGCTAAGTTTAATCGCATTGGACAATCCTCCAGCAAGTTCGGGGTTGCCATAAATGCGCCTTAGCTCCGTCCAATCCATAATGGTTTACTCCTTATACAGGGGTTCCCAACGTCAACTTCTAAACTCGTAGGGATACATGGTCTTCTTTGGCGACGCAAAGTGAATGAACGACTCGTCTCTGTGCTTCCTGCCCGCCTCTAGGCGCTTCACTTTTAGCTTGCGAACCACCCTTTCCTGCTTTGATTTGCGCCTTCCTTTCCTAAATAAAGGGGTTTTTAGCTTCTCTGCGCCCTTGTTTTGCTTTCCGCGATATCCGTAAAAACAATATCGACGACATTGCCTTCCGTTAACATGTACGGTTTTCTCACCTGTGCCATGTAGTTTCCCAATTTATATTTCATATGCTTCCATTATTACGGTAGCAATAGCTTGGACCGCTGCACCCCATTCATCTCTTTGGCCAAGTTGACGAGACTAGAGTCGATGACGTGCAACCGATCGACGGCTTTAGGCTGTAACGAAGAAGCCCTTGGCAGGCGTAATTCATTTTACAAACTTGGTTACCAAAGCGCTACCTGGAGAGGCGAGCACGGGTAACAGGAATGCTGGTAGAAAACCTCCGCGCTGCACCAAAATATGTTTCTTTTTCTTTAGAGCCATCCTCTTGTGGACTAACTTTCTCCAACCTGCTCTGTGCCTTTTTAAATGATTCACCCATCTTGGAGGCAATATCACATTACCCTTGCTCGCATTAAACATGCACTCGGAGATGGCCTTCACCAATTCTGGGCTGGCGTTCTTAAGCAGCTGCTTGCGCAGCGCGGGTTTCGCCTTTGCAAGCACCGTCAGACTGTCGTTTTGTCTTGCAATAAGTGGGCTTCTCACTTTGGCTATCGTTAACCGTTTACTCGCCATGTTGGTTATACAATGGCGTCCTTCTCGTGTAGCAACCTGTATTTATCTGCTCGACATTCGCAATAAAGTACGATAAGCGCTCGCCTGGGAGAACGCCGGTTCTGTAGTGTAGGCATCTGCAGTATACTGGGTGCAATCGATGACCTATGGGGCCTTTCCGTGACCTTTTCAAACTCTTCCACTAGAAAGTTAGTTTCTCAGCTCTAGTTGCTGGCACAGTCTTTCTATTTGCATCTTGTCTCTATTGTTTTTAAACACAAAGATGTAGTTGGCATTCAACGATATCGTCCGAAATTTGTTTCCCTGTGGAAGATGCAAATAACCCCAAAGCACCTGTGGTGCGAATCGCGGGTAAAGAAATTGGAGACGTTTAAGCAATCCCCGTCATAATTAAATCGTGTAAAATGACTAGGTGGCTCTCCCGGGCGAGTTTAAGGTCGGGTATTCCTGGATGTGCCTCGCAAGCCAAAGGTAAATCTCCCAGTTGAGGCGAGCATTCCTCCGGGTGGCACCAAAATACATTGCGCAAGGGTTTATCGAACATTTGTGCATCATTTAAAATGAGATTCTTCACAAACCTGAATTTTCCACTGCGCGAAGGTCCGACTACAAGCATGGTACATTGAAAGAAAAATCGCGTGGGGAATGAGGAAGCGGTGGTAGGCTTTGGCATAGCTACTGCGACAATGACCGTCATACCCTGCTAGCACGGTCTTTTTAATGTGGGTATTGCCTCCTCTTGAACCTGCAGGGAAAGGTGTCAAACCCGTCCGTCATGACACGCTTAATGAACACCATTCTGAAGCTCTTCGCTGCCGGTTCTGTGACCACATTCCACAACGGTTTCCTCGAAATATGCGTACCTCGCAGTCTTGCCACTTTGTCACGATCCTCCGGAACGACATCGCGAATCACGTCGGCATTCACCGTCCTTAGGTTGCCAGAGTTTAGCGTAATTCCCTTGATCCTCACACCGAATACGACTTTCCTGTCTCGGGACACTGAATTTCTAACCAGTAGTTTTTGGGAGGCATAGCGGGAAATGTACGCCCCATTCCCGTACCTTTCCAATTCGTCCGTCATGTCTCCAAGAAAGCTCCCACGTAAGACATCCACTGCACTGGTGCGTCTACCACAATGACCGAGTCGGTATGAAACTAGCACACCCGCTCTCGAAGCTGCTTCAGGTAATCATACAGCACTAAGCGCGCATGTGCCGTTGTGTAGGCAGCTATGACGACGTTGGTGGTTCGTCTTGGCTTAGGACTCTGCTCGCAAAACCGCCACACCACGTGCATCGTGTCGTCCGTAGCCGGTACGTAGGACTGAACCTCCACGGCAGGGTCATTAAACAGATCGATGAGCCTGGTATACTGATCCACTAGCTCAAATGTGGGGAGGTTATCCCTCTGGCCAAACTTACCCCAGAAGCTGTTCAGCATGAGGTTGGCAAGCTCTCGACTACCGGGGTATTGAGCGATGCCGTCCGGGGTCAGTGTAACGCCTTCGCGCTCGTAAAACCGTCGCACAAAGGGGTTCTTTTGCCTCGGGCGTCACGCAGTTTACCGGCCAGCCGGAGCCTTCGGCCTTATTCTTCAAGAACTGATTCACGTAGTCCTCAAGGAGCCCCTTAGAACCTGTTGTGGTATCCTATTGCACCATGTCATATTATCACAGCTCGAACACCTCCAACACCTCCGCTAAGGCTACCTTCACCTCGTACACCATCCAGGTACCCGTTAGCGCTCTCGCATCATCGTCGAGATTGCAATTCTCCTGGCTAAGTGCCTCTGCGCATGCGCGGCACAGCGGGAACATAAGCTTTCCATTTACGCGCACCGGCAGCACGGGTTGGTACAGGTGTTAGGGCGGTAGGACCTTGCATTTCACGAGCCTTGCCTTAACGTCGTTTAAGCTAGGAAAGTGCTTAAGGTGTATTTTCGGATGCCCTACCGGGTACGGCTTTGTCTTGTTCACGAAGGGGTACAGACTGCACACATCGTAGTAAAAGAGTTTCGCCGTTTCCGCTGCCTCGCAGTAGTCTCTATGCAGTTGGTTCGCCCAACGTAAAAGGCATCCCTAGTGTCCAAGGGGTCGGGCGTGGCAAACTGTTTCGCATACAGTGCTAGCTAAGCGTTAACCTTCACCATTTTGTTAAAGCAACATTCCCACCTTTACTGTGGTTTTAGACCGCGAGACCGTTGTCTCATATCCCGTGCAAAATAGCACTGCGTGTCTATTTGGGAAACACTTTGGGCACCCGTAGTGCCAACAGCCGTGAAATAGGTTAACGGTTTTGTCGGTCTCAAATCCGTCCACCTTGTGCTCGACAATTCTGACCTCGCGCCCCTTCAACGCGTGCATGATATTCAACTTCTGCTGCTCCAGGCAGGTCAACCACATACACGCTATGCGCGAATGCTTGTCGGCAAGACGGTACCCTTCTGCGGGAATCACGGCTATTTGGTTCTTCGGCATGAAGCGCTTTCGATACATGTTCATACACGCTTGTGCAGTGGTCACACATTCCCTGAACGCGTCGATTCCGTTTTCGCCGAGAAACTCCTTCCTAAAATTCAGTACGCCCTGATACAGCAGCGATACATCCATCCTACAGTACGCTAAAATTTCGGCTTGCATGTCGAAGACGTAGTTAGAGGCCTATTTTTCCTCGTGCCACTGATCAAAGGACATTCGTGCATCTTCCAATATCTGTCAGGGCAGTAATGCTTTTGGTCGGGAATACCCCAACGTAGTGTTAGTGCTCTTTTGTGTTAAACGGGTACGGAAGGTAAGCCTTACTCGCCCGCAACTCAAACGTTTTAGTAAACCTGGCCAGGGCTATCGGCAGAAAATTTAGCGAATCCAGGAAGGTTACATTGTTATGCTTTATTGGGTATATCTTTGTACTGTTCATAACGAGCTCCGGCCTCCAATGCAAAACACCGACCATATGCTTTAGCACGAATTGCCCATCATATGCTTTCAGGTTATGTGCGATTACGATAAAGTCCCATCGGTCATACTCGGCTCCGTTACGTGTTCAAACAACAGCTTTAACAGCTTCTGCGCAAATATCCACTCCTTTATTCCGCATTGCTTACAATAACCCATTTGTTGTTTATCGTCAATGCACAACGAGCAGACCTGATACAGTACGTATAGGTTAGGAACATGCTCAGACACGTCTGCCTTCCCTTCATAGGAAGTGTCCTGCATGCACTCAAAGTCAATAAATATTATCACAAAAGGATTTCTTAAATTCTTTGCACGGTACGGTTGTATATAGCAAATATAGTTCACTTTCACGTGTAACTTGTAATTGCCGCAAAACGTTTCGCCGCACGTGTGTGCGGCCTTTCTAGTCCTCATGTTGTACAGCTTATTGCATATCAAACACACCTTATCCATGTTGCACACGGTATACCCTTTAGCATATACCCCTCCCTTCTTTAAATGGTTTACGTAACACACTTTCCCGTTACAGTCTCGATGGCACTGTTCACATCGCACATAACGCGTAAAGGGTTGGCTACACTGCTTGTGACATTTCGTGCAATTGTTGTCACATCGGTGCTGTCCCCTTGGTATGGAAAACGGATAGTTACACTCTCAGAAATAGTACTTATCATGTGGAGGTTCTCTATCATGTTGTAGTGCCCATCGTGAAGAATAAGATCAATGTACTTGCCTCCATGGTTCGCGGAGTTGTACACCACCGTCTTCCCGCTATGATCCCCAAACACGGTAATGTTGTACCCCTATAAACCTTCATAGTAGCGTTTCACGTCGTTCACCCCTCCGCCTACATCTCCAAGAAGCGTCAAAGCCCTCTTCTTCTGTAGGTATTCGGATAGCATCCTCGTGGTATAGTTAACGTTTGTCCGCATTTGCCTTCCCGACGACGATCGCCCTTGGCAGACATATGGCATCCCTATTTCCAATTTCTACAATACCTTTGTTTCTAAAACACGCCTAGCACGGATTATAACATCTGCCGGTGACCTCCTTCGTCCATACACAGGTTAGCTTTAGAGGTCCTCCAAACACAAAATCCTTATTGCTTTGCATAACCTTTTGGACGCTTTGCTAAAACACATTCGTATTCACCTGATCGAACCTGCGTACGCTCATGCTCATAGGCGCAAAATCCTCTTGTGGTGCGTGAATTGTAAGTCCTATGTAGCCGGGTTCATTTTCCAGCAGTTCGGTATTAACATAGTCCAATACATCGTCAAACATGGTGTGCAACCATTGCTGGGTTTCTGCGTCTTCACGCATTGGCCTAACCAAACCGTCAGTCTCGGTAAACCCCAAATAAAACCAAGTAAGCGATCTGTGCCTACGGCCTGTAATGTCAAAGCTATGGTGCTCATCGGTGTGCGTCTCCTGTGGACTTGTGCTTGGTACACCCTCCATTTAGGCTGCTTTTCACTATATCCTAATAGGTAAAGCCTCTAATAGCCAGTGCTCCTAATTTAATAACCCTTCTAGGCTATGTGTGCAAATTTTCATTGATTTGTATTCTTCCCTTTTTCCACGTTTATACCATATACCTTCCTGTATTTCTTCATGCATTTAACTCTGCTACCTTATGGTCGTTCTGTTTAACGCTGTTCTTTATTCACTAAGTGTGCGAATATTCATTAATTCATTTAGCCGTCTTTTTCGCAATGCATAGATGTACTAGCCTTATAGTCGCAATGTTTAACTTTGTTCTTTATACGATATATGTGGGAATATTCATTAATTCATTTAGACGTCTTTCACGACAACTAACCTTATAACCGTCCTGTTTACCTCTTTAGCAGGTCTACACTTTTATACCGAACGCCCTCCTATATTCATTCATTCATTCATTTAACTCAGCTAACCTTATAGTCGTTCGTTTACAATTGTTCTTTATACGCTAAGTGTGCGAATATTCTTAATTCATTTAGGTGTTATTCTCGCAAGGCAAAAACTCAACTAACCTTATAGTAGCACTGTTTAACCTTGT
Source organism: Deroplatys truncata (assembly GCA_030765065.1). Classification (NCBI taxonomy): domain Eukaryota; kingdom Metazoa; phylum Arthropoda; class Insecta; order Mantodea; family Mantidae; genus Deroplatys; species Deroplatys truncata. The sequence continues at coordinate 420,827,601 of CM060990.1, read as the reverse complement.
TCTTTATGTGATATATGTGTGAATATTCATTAATTTATTTAGGCGTTATTCTCGCAATGCAAGCCTCAATAACCTTATAGTCGCACTGTTTAACTTTGTTCTTTATGCGATATGTGTGCGAATATTCATTAATTCATTTAGGCGTCTTTCACGACATGAAAACTAAACTAACCTTATAACTGTCTTGTTTAGCTCATTCATTTATAGACTACGTATGCGAATATTAATTTATTCATTTGAGCGTTTCATAAAGTTTCTTTCCTTTTACCTATATCCTATTTCGTCAACCTCAAATATTATTCTTCTATACTATTTCTTATGCCACTTATAAACCAATATTCATTAATTCATTCAGGCGTCGCTCTCAATGCAATACATGTTCATCTCACTTCACAAGCAGTCAGAGTGCTCTCTTAATATGTTACCGTATCGACATCTGCGTTTCATTCTCATCTTATCGCAACCGCAATGTACAGTGTTCGCCTCTACCACCGGAAGTCATTAGCAATAACATTTCTTAACGTAACCACTACATCAAAGCTAACCATCTGGTTCACATCCAGTGGACCTTTTTATCAATGCCACATCCAGCTAAGTTCTCTGCAATTTCATACTTTGGTTTTCCGGTCACCCAGTGTTTATATGCTCTTATCGTTTACTTCCCCACCCCACTAGGGGCTCACCTTATGTGAGTACGGGTGTTGGCGTACCCGGGGTTCCCGAGCCGCTCATCGCCATATTCATCCCTTCATCCCCGTCCGGTCGAGGTGGGTTCGTTCTCGTGACCGGGGGACTTAAGGTAGGCTCTCGTGCGTTCTGTGCATTTCATTCCATGTCGCCCCTCGCCATCGTTTCTTTCTTCTCTTCTATTTATGCACATTTCGCCTCACGTACATTCATTTACACATCTCTTTGACTTCTTCGCCGGCCTACCTTGAGTGCGAAACACCCACACACTTTTAGTTTCTTTTAACCTTTTATTTTAATCCTCCGTGGACACAGCCTGACGGATACCCGCGCACGAGCTGCGCAGTTGGGTGAGTGGGTAATGGCGTCATACCCACCACCCGGGGTCGTCATGTAGGGTTTGTGTTCGTATCCGCTGTTCAACTGCAGTATCACGGGGGGCCATTGCAGGAGTTGCTGACTTCTGACGGCGATTGGGTCCCTCTATGTTCTGGGAGGTGTGACCCTGGGGTGAGTTTGGTATAGATAGGCCACTCACCCAAGCCAGAGTAACGCCCGGGAAGTCAGAGCCCGAGGTCGGAGACGGTTGCAATGGTGGAGGATTTCTATCGCTATGGAGCACCCTTTCTCCATTAATAATAAGCGCCGAAAAGTTTTTGCAACAGAAGTAGCACCAGCGACATCTGGTTGTTACTTAGTAATTAGCTGAACAGAGGAAGGCCAATCTTTTGAGAAGGTGGACCCTTTTGTTATTCAAAAGGGGATTGATACTATTGCTGGTTCTGTTCAAGCCTGCACTCGTCCTCGGAATGGTTCTTTGTTGGTTCAGAGCAAGTCCGAACAACAAAGTAAGTCCTTGTTACGCGCCACGTTTCTGCATGGTTATCCTATCCGTGTTGAGAAGCACCGCACCTTGAATTCCTATCGAGGCGGCGTCACCACTCACAGCCTAGACGGAATATCTGACGATGATCTAGTCGAATATATTTCCGACCAAAAGGTTACAGCGGTTCATCGAGTGCAGGCTAAACGCGACGGAGTGTTGGTACCGACTCGTACCCTGCTTCTCACGTTCGATGGCGTCGATCTGCCCACTAGTATTTCGGCAGGGTACGAACGTATTGCGGTGAGGCCCTATATTCATAGACCTCTGAGTTGTTCTAAATGCCAACGTTTCGGGCATACGCAAGTCTCTTGTAAGAGTGCCGTATCCATCTGTGCCTCATGTAGCCAGCCGTCACACGAAGGTACCTGTTCATCCGGACCCGTCTGCGTTAATTGTAAAGGGTCTCATTCTGCGTCATTTGGCGACTGTCCCCGGTACCTGGACGAGAAGGCGATCCAGGAGATCCGGGTAAAGGAAAAACTCTCCTTCGCTGAAACCCGGAGGCGTTACAATGTGCTTCAGCCTTCGCTCCTGCGATCTGGTACCTTTAGTTCTGTTGTTGTCTCGCTAGTACCCCGAAGGATGCCGAAACACAGAACTGGACCTTGACCTCATTGGCTGCCACTACCATCCGGCCGTCCATTTCAGCCACAGTTAGCAAACCATCTAAAGCTGGTCCTAAGGTTATAAAGCCGCAAGGTGCTGACAAGAAACCGAAACAGAAGCTACGCAAGGAAGATTTTTTGAAAGACCCTCCGCGGAAAGAGAAGTTCACCTTCTCCTCCTCGAAGGTCGCAGTCCCAGGATGCTCCTGGGACAAGCCACGCTCAGCGGCCACCTTCACCCATTGCCACCCAGAACCGATTCACGGCGCTTTAATCGGTTTCTGGCACTGAGCGCGTGGGCCCTCCCTTCGAGGAGCCTATGGAGTCTGAACAACTTCATACCAAAAGCCCGAGCCCCAAGGTTAAGCACAAAGTTATTTTGAGCCGCTATTCTAAGTAAGAAGTTTATCTCTTTTCCTGATGGCTATCCTGACCTGGAATGTACGTGGTGTACGTTCGCATAGGGCAGAATTGGACTTTTATTGCGTTCCCATTCACCTATGTTCGTGTGTTTGCAGGAGACTAAGCTTCGCCCTCACGATCCTTTTGACCTCCGAGGGTATACTCTAGTTTGCTACGATCTAGAACCGGAGGAGGGTTGTCTTGCTCATGGAGGTGTCATGATGTTAGTGCGTAACGATGTTCATTTTCAAACTCTCACATTTACGTCCGACTTGCACGCTGTTGCCGTTTGACTTCACTTACCCGGCTTTTTCTTTTCTCTTTGCACTGTGTATTCACCTTCATCGTCTCCCCTTGGTCAAGCGGACTTCGAGATCTCATGTCCGCTCTCCCAACACCATTTCTTCTGTTGGGAGATTTTAACGCCCATCACCCCCTGTGGGGTTCGCCAAAGGCTTGTGCGAGGGGAACTCTCTTTTCGACAATTTTCATCAGTTCAACCTCTCTATCCTCAATACAGGTGAGCCTACTTTTATTTCTGATTCTTCTGGTTCATTCTCTCACTTAGACCTTGCGGTTAGCTCCATCCAGCTTGTTTGTCGTCTGCAGTGGAACGTCGTCGCCGACACCTCCAGCGACCATTACCCCTGCATCGTTCCTCTTTTGTGTCACCACGTCCAGCATTCCAGAGTACGTACCTGGATATTCATTAAGGTCGACTGCAGATTGTATTCCAGCCGCGTATCTTTTGCGGACCAGCCCTTCGCTGACGTTAACCAAATATTGCAGCACCTTGCGTCTACGATTCTATCTGCCGCCGAACGCGCAATTCCCCGTTCATCCTCTCACTCTCGACGTATTCCTGTTCCGTGGTGGAACGAGGAGTGTCCGGTTGCCGTTCGTGCCCTAGAACTGCACTTAGGGTGTTTCGGCGACACCCTACGCTTGATAATTTGGCTGCTCGTAAACAATCGCGTGCCAGGGCTCGCCGCATTATACAGGATAGCAAGAAGGCATCTTGGACTCCTTTGTCGACCCTTTTAATCGCTTCACACCTTCCTCTGTTATTTGGGATACACTTCGTCGCTTTTGCGGTAAAGTGTCGCATTGTACTCTCTCTGGCCTTCAGGATTCCCATGCCACCATAGTGGATCCGGCTGCCATTGCTAACACTCTGGGTGCTGCCTTTGAGGCGATTTTCAGTTCAGACCATTATTCCACCGGCTTTCGCTCTATCAAAGACCGGCTGAATTCCGACACCTTTAATTTTCGGTCTCCTAATAATGAGGGTTATAATGACCTTTTCACAATGTGGTAGCTGGAGCACACTCTTCATTGCTCTAGGCACTCCGCTCCTGGGCCGGACGGCATTCATGACCTGATGTTAAAGAACCTTTCGGCCAACAGTAAACTCTTTCTCTTACATGTCTGTAACCGTATATGGCAAGACGGCTTTTTTCTTCCGTTTGGCGCGAAGCCACCATTGTTCGTATATTTAAGCCCGTAAAGGATCGCCAACTACCTTCCAGCTACCGCCCTATCTCCCTCACCAGTTGCATTTGCAAGGTGATGGAGCGCATGATCAACGGGCGGTTGACATGGTGGCTTGAGTCTCAGAAACCTATGGCGAACGCTCAGTGCGGATTTCGTCGCCATCGCTCTACCGTCGACCATCTGGTGTCCCTGTCGACGCATATTATGAATGGATTTCTGAGAAAGTGTCAAACCGTGGCTGTGTTTTTTGACCTGGAGAAAGCTTATGCCACTTGTTGGAGGGGCGGCACTTTACGTAAACTGCACGCATGGAATATCCGCGATCGTCTTCCCATATTTCTTCTGGAGTTTATGACGGATCGCGTCTTTTGTGTACGTGTTGGCTCGGTTTTATCTAGTCGTTTTATTCAAGAGAACGGAGTACCGCCGGGCTCTGTACTCAGTGTCACACTTTTTGCGATTGCTATCAATCCCATTGTTGATTGTATTCCACCCGGCATTTCATCGTCCCTTTTTGTTGACGATTTTACCACTTATTGCAGTCACGACGGACCTGTCTGCTCGAACGCCGTCTCCAGAGCTGTTTCGACCGTCTCTGCACCTTAAGTAACGAAAACGGCTTTAATTTCTTCGCCGAAAAATCCGTCTGTATCAATTAATGGCACCGGAAGGCTTTCCCTCCGCCCTCTCTCCATCTTGGGCCAGGGATACTTCCTTTTGCAGACGAGGCGAAATTTTTAGGGTTGATCTTTGATAGGAAGCTGAGCTGGATTTCGCACATTTCGTTTTTAAAAGCAAAGTGTGACCGTTCTGTTAAACTTTTTTTCCGTGTTTTAAGTGGCACATCCTGGGGAGCTGATCGGACCGTCCTTCTACATCTTTATCGCTCTTTGGTCCGATCCAAGCTTGATTACGGGTGCATTGTCTATTCGTCGGCGCGTCCATCTGTATTACGTGATTGAATGCCATTCGCCATCGTGGCATAAGAGTCACTACAGGGGCCTTTCCAGCCAGCCCTGTACCCAGCCTATATGCTGAAGCTGCAGAACCTCCGCTGTCCTTCAGGCGTGAGATGCTTTTGTGCGGCTATGCCTGTCGACTCTCAAGCTTGCCTGATCACCCGTCCTTCGCGATATTTTACGACGATTCGCTTGATCGGCAATATTTAGTTAGTTCCTCTGCATTGCTCTCTCCAAGGGTTCGATTTCGTCAACTTCTTCGGCATTTGGACGTTACGCCAGCGCCGGCCCTTCCAAGGGGGGAAACGCGTTTTCCTCCATGGTTGCGCGCTGAGGCCCACTGTCACCTTGGGTTATCGTCGCTGCCGAAGAATGAGACCCCTTCTTCAGTCTTCAGATGAGCATTTTTAGAAGTGCAAGCGAAATTCGGGGACTTGCCTTTTATATTTACTGATGGATCTAGGCCTGATGATGGAGTAGAGTGTGGCTTTGTTTTTGATCATCATAGTTTTACTTTTCGTTTACCGGGTCACTGTTCGATTTTTACCGCCGAACTTTTAGTTTTTATCAATCTGTTTCATACGTTCAGCGGCGCGACTTGCGGCAGTGTGTTGTTTGTACGCACTCTCTGAGTGCCCTTCAGAGTATTATTTATTTATTTATTTATTTATTTGTGCTAGCAATCTTCCTTAGAATATGGCTATACATCAGCCCAAGCTGTTGTCTTGCCATATTCTACCCATATTACACTCTTATTATAGCATAAAAATGATGATAATAATAATACAAATAGTAGTAAAAATAATAGTAATGATACCAAAATAATAATCTTATAGTAATAATATATAAAAAAATAATAATAATAATATAATTACATAACTTAACATCACTTGATGAAATTAATTTACATCTCTTTTTATTGTCCATAACCATTTCTTTTTAACTTTGGACAAGTATCCTCCTACCTTTTTATTATCCTTGTTAAAAATCTTGCTTAAAGCTACTTTCCTGTCCCGTTTTAACCATTTCCCATTTATAGCTACATTTCTCCAATGCTGTGTACCTTTACAGTAAAAAACGATATGTTCTAAATCTTCTCTTTCCCCACATATTGGGCACTGATTCTGTGGGAACCCATTTCTCATTCCTATTAATCTCCATACACCTACTCGTGCCCAGGCAATACTTTCTCTTTGTTCCTTATTTGAGTTATCCACATACTGTTCTCTAGCCCATACATTTTTTATTAATATATATGATTCCAAGGAACTTTTGTTCCCAATGTTGCTAAATAAATTTTGTATCTCTATATATTCAAACCTCTGCCTAGCTTCTTTCCAAAAAACCCTTAGCATTATTTTCCCTCCTTCTCCAGATTTCCCCTAGACCACTATTTTCCAAATTGGTTTGTATACTATAACTCCACCCATTCTTCTTTAAGCTCCTTTCTTGGAACTCCAAACACTGTCTCAACAAATTTTTCTCTTCTAAATTTAATAGTCTGTACCAATATTTAAGAGCTCTCTCCATTATTATCCCTTTCCCCCCACTCTCTGCATTTCAATTTGAGCAAATTCCTTAACTGTAGCATTTGGCAGGCCTAAAACTTCTCTGCAGAAACTCCTATGTACCATATCTATCTCTTCCCAGCCTCGTTCTACTCCCCATATTTCACTACCATATAACATTTTTGCTTCAACTACTGTGTTATATATTTTCTCTAGCCATTTAACATTTATATCTGGTATTCTATATTTGCACCCTCTAATCGCTGCCATTGCCCCTTTCCCCTTTGTCAATACCAGTTTCTTCTGTTTCTCCCATTTTCCACCCCCATCCATTTTAACCCCTAAATATATACAGTCTCTGACCACTTTATATTCCTTCTCTCCATTCTTCCACTTTTCATACTTGCTCAGTTTGGCACCTTTCTTAAACACTATAATTTCTGTCTTCTCTTGATTTACTTTCAAATTCCACTCATCACAGTATTTATTCATTTGCTGTAGGGACTGCTTCAAACCAATCGTTGAAACTGATCCTATCACTAAATCATCAGCGAACAATAACCCAGGGATTGATACCATATTTATCGTAGGCAACCAATTATTATTCCTTCCTATCTCAGTGAGGATATCATCAATGTACAGATTATATAACACTGGACTTAATTTACATCCTTATCGTAGCCACTTCCTTTGGTTTACTTCTTTTGTCACCAATCCTACTCCTACTTTCACACAGAATGTGTTGTCCTTGTATAGAGCTTTAAATAAATTCACCATCTGTTGGCTTACTCCCTTCCTCAAAAGTTTGTGCCACAACAAATTTAAATCAATGCGGTCATACGCTTTCTCCAAATCAACAAATGCCATGTATAATTTTCCCCTTTTTTCTTTTAAATACTTATCCACCAGAGTTTTAATTATGAATAAGTTATCCAGCGTTCTCCTCCTCTTACGGAAACCCATTTAAAACTCCGAGAGGATATTATATTCCTCTACCCAGTTTTGTATCCTATTAGCTAAAATCCCTGTTTAAATCTTACCAACATTTGAAAGTAATGCTATTCCCCTGTAATTATTGGGCTTATCAACACTCCCCTTACCTTTATATATAGGATGAATTATTGCTTTCCTCCAATGCTTCTGTATATACCCCTTGGTTTTTATTACATTAAACAAATCAGTAAACATCTTTACTCTAGTCTCATTGCTACACCATTCTTTGATAAACTCGGGAGGAATTCCATCAATACCTGTTGCCTTATTATTTTTCATTACCTTCACTTGTTTCACTACCTCCTCATCTCTTACTTCACTATCTAATATATCTATGTATCCCACTCCAAAATCCGCCTCTGGCTTAATCTTGATAAAGCCCTCCTCCTCGAATAACATTTTAAAATACTCCATCCAATCTGCTGCAGTGATATTTGGTTTAACTAACCATTTATTATACGTGGATTTTAACACTCTCCACACCTTACTGGCATTGTTTTCCCTTAATACTTTAATCAAATTACTTTGTTCTTTATTTCTCCATTCTTGTTTCTTTTCTTCTAATAGTGGATTATATAAATTCCTACTCTTTAGGTATTCCTTCTTATCTTCCTCATACCCTCTCTTTTTCCATCTTATTAATGCCTGTTTCACCACCTTTTTTGTTATTTTGCATTCCTGATCATACCACCCTATTTCCTTTATTACCCTGCCCCTCCCCCTTCTCATCCCTTCCCCTGCTCTTTGCATTAACATATTAAAAATATTGTTTACATTCTCTATTTCCTGGTTCCTTATCATAAAAATCATTCCCTGTTGACATATTTGACCATGCTTGGAATCTAATGTTCGTTTAAATTCTATCCTCTGTTCCTCCCTCCATTTAAATTCAATATATTACTTAGTATTCTTTCCCCATTCCCGTCTGACTTCCCGTACTTCCTCTGATCGCCTTTGAATCTCCACTACCAGCGGGAAGTGGGAGCTATTAGATACAAAGTTTAGTACCTTAAAGTTTTCTATTGTATATGCCTTGCTAATCGGCCATAATATATAATCAATGACACTTTGCCCATTCATATTAACAAAAGTAAACTCTCCCTCCAAATCATCTCCATATTTACCGTTCAATATGTCTAAAGCGTTCACTTCACAAAATTCGATAAAACCATCACTTGACTTATCAATACACTTATCTTTACTTCGCCTGAACTGCTCCCTTCTGGAACGTGTTTCATTTCCAACAAACATATCGCACTCTATATTCACATCTCCTTCACCTATTCTGATATTAAAATCCCCCATTATCATTACTTCCGTATTCCCGTACTTCTCTCTTAACCTATTTATATCTCTCTCTAGCGCCTTCAACAATTCAGGATTGTGGTATTGCGAGGGAGCTGGTGCATTATACACTACACCTAAACATATGATTTTCTCATTTATCAGTTTATCTTCCAATATAATCCACAAAACATTTTTAATCCTGGACCAAGTATCTCTTACTACTTTCCCTATGGATTGTCTTACAAATAAACCCACTCCGCCAGAGGCTCTTCCCTTCACTGCTAACCCCTCCCCTTCTATTCCAACATATGTATAATCCTTAACCTCTATATTTACCTCCCTCAGCCAGGTTTCTGCTACCCCTAAATAATCTACCTTTTCTAGTAGATGTCTCAACTTCCCTATAAATATTTTATTTTTTAATCCCTCGCAATTCCAGAACCCAATCTTCCTTCTTCCTTTTTCCTTTCCCTATTGTGAACCTGTTCTACTTCTAAACCTGTCCAACACTTTCCTACTTCGTAATTCTATTCCTGTTTTCTCCTTTGACGGACCCGCTAAATTTCTGTCCAAAACCAGTATACTCCCACTGGGTGTGGACACAATACTTTCCTCTCCCTCCGTTCCATCACTCTGAGACCACGCCCCCGCCCTACCCACAGCCAGATCACGTGCCAATTTAGCTTCCTCCCTCGGTGAAATCACTTTCCTTGTTTCGCCAGCTGATGTCCTTGCGTCACTCTGATCTGACGTTCTGGCTACGTCATCTCCACGCCTTGTCTCCGACACCGTCATCTTCTTTCCACCAGCTCCACGTGTCGGTGATGTAACTTCCATGTGTCGATCCTTGTCCTCTGGTCTCCGATCGCTCTTTGGACTTCCTCTGCATTCTCTGGTCTCGGATGTATTTCGCTGACTCGTATCCTGCTCCTGGCATCTACTGTTCCTTGAGTCACTTTTGTATCCCGTCACCATGCGCCCGTCGACCCACAGTCGTAGATTCTTTATGAAGGCCCGTTTCCCTTCCATTCTTGCCAAGATCATTTGCTGAATTAAATCCCTCTTCAAGGCCCGTTGTTCCACCGATAAATCTCTGTTTATAAAGATATTTGTTCCTTTTAGTAACTTTGATTTCTTCAATACTTCATACACAAACTGCACTGACGTAAATCTTGCAACTATCATTCTGGCTCCTCTTGATCTCCCCACTCTAAATGCTTCTCCAATCTCCCAGCCCTGTAACTTCAAACCAAGCTTTCCTTCTATAATCTCTCTGACCTCATCTACAGGCCATACTCCGTTCCTTTCTTTCACTCCTGCTATAATCAGATTAAATCTGCGGTGTCTCTCTTCCAGCAGCTCAACTCTTCTTTTAACTTTGTGTACCTCATTTCGTATATCTTGCATTTCATTTTTGATCTCTCCCTTGATATCTATTAGTTCCTTTTCCATCCCATTGAGTTTAATTCCTAATCGCTCATCCATATCTTTAATGTATGCCAACGTTTGTTCCATGACGTTTCGATCCCCAATTGGCCCAGGGTTGATTTCAACTCCACCAATTACCAATAGTATACCTATTATACATGTGAGAAGAAACATGTTTGCCATCTCTTCTACACCTTTGTTTGTTTTAGAATCCTTCCACTTTAACTTGTTAAATGCTCCAATTCTTGCTCTATACACCTCATTGCCAATTCCCATGGTTACTTAAGCCCCTCTTTCATCCACTCCAGGAGCTTCCTCCTCACATGTCCACTCTCTTCCACTGCTTGCTTAGCACTCCTCAGAGTATTAACGCGCTGTACAGTTACCACCCTCTCGTACAGCGCATACATGACCTGGCCCACCCGCTTGGTGCCTCCGGCATCAGCGTCTCCTTCCTGTGGATTCCAGGTCATGTGGGCATCTCAGGGAACGAGTCTGCCCACGCCGCCTCCAAATCGGCGATTTTATTACCCAAAATTTTTTACTGCTGTTGTTCCGTCGTCAGAGTTGTTTGTTATTTTACGTAGCCGCATCCTCTCGCTTTGGAGGGATGAGTGGACGGCCCTTCCGGGGAACAAGTTACGGGAGGTTAAGCCTCTCCCGTTAGTCTGGGGTACCTCTTCTCGTTCGTGTCGTCGGGAAGAGGTACGTTTAGCTCGCTTACGAATCGGACATTGTCTTTTTAGGCATAGATACCTGCTCAGTGGTGACCCAGCACCACTCTGTGAGCAGTGTGATCCACCCTTAACGGTGCGTCACATTTTAGCAGAGTGTCAATTTTTTGCTCCGTTGCGAGATCGTGTTGGTCTGCCTGTTGGCCTAGCCAACGTTTTGGCATACGACGCGCATGCTGTAGAATGTCTTTTACGTTTTATCACTGACATTGATTTTAGCCGTCGCATTTGATGTGCTGAGCGCCTTTTAGCTGTTTGATTTTACATTATCTTTTAATGGGGGCACAGTTCCCAGTGGACATCTGGCGCTCGTGTCCCTCGCATTCTACAGTTCTTGACACGTATTTTATTCTCCTGTTGACCATGATTTTAGTGTGCAGATCTTAGTATTTGGTCTGTTGTGTTTTTTTAGTGTTTTTGACCAAGCGGTTTGTGTGTGGATTTTTAATTTTTTGACTTTTACATTTTATATTTTACACATAGTAAGGGCGCTAATAACCTTAGCAGTTGTGCGCCCTTAAGCCCCATATAATCATCATCATCATCATCAGTTCCCTTTCCCATGAGACCAAAACTCCGCCATGTTGATTTGCTGCAATATGTATTTAAGGTTCTCCTTCATTTTTTATGCATTATGGCTGACTCTTCTGCTTCATCAGTTTCTACCGTCGGCGACGAGGAACGTATTCCTTTGTCACCGTATGCCTCTTACCTGCAAAATGACCACGTACGACACCGTCTAGAGCTACTTTTCGGGATTCTTGGTACAAACTTTAACCAACCATTTGGGGGCGCCAGGTCCAGCTCCAGGTTTTGCTTCGAGACCTTGGACAGGGAAGGCTTTGCCCCTGCCACACCTGTATAATCATCTCCCGGGCTTCTTTTCGATTTGGACGAGTCTTCCATTCTCGACATATTCCGACATCACCGTCAGCGGCTCCCAACGGCAACTCAGCCTGCCGAGCAGGAGGATTCAGATGAAACATTCTTCAGCGGGGCTCAGGCTACTAGCAGACAAGTGGATGCCATCTCAGAGCGAATTTCCGAGGTCTCCATAATCATCCGGGAATACTCAACAGCCATTCTTACGGCGCACATTCTCTTCCCGACGAGCTACTACAACAGGAGGACTTTGAGAAGCCATCAATTGACTTCCTCGCCAACATCAGTGAAGAACCTATCTCCTCAGCCAACGACTCGATGGTCTTCAGCAGGCGAGGCATCGCCCAACGCGTCCCTCTTGTTACCAGGCGGCGCAGAAATGTGTTTCGCCCGCACCGGCCAACGCCTTAAACAGTACCTCAGCGAGTCCAGCAAAGCTTAAACGTCGAGCATCGTCGCCAGCAGTAGCAACTGCATTCTCTTCATCTTCCGTATCTAGATCTTGACTTTCATCTTCCTCCTTGTGCTTTAAATCTCTGGTAAGCTTCCTTTGTTTCCCCTTTCTTTTTCAAATAAGTATATACATATTTATCATGGCTTTAAATGGAAAGTGCCTGTTTTGCAAGGAGCAATTAAACCCATTTTACGGGTCTATGGACCTTTTGTGCCATTCGATTAAAAGTCGTACTTGTAACCGTAACCTGGACAGTTATTTTCACTATGGTATCTGCCAGTAGAGTGCCTTTAGCATTAGCAGTTGCAACCATGCGGGTAAGAGTTGGAACATGTCCAGATGCAATCCGGCCTGCTTGGAATGTCAAACACGCCGGGCTTGCGTGTTGTATAATATTCCTAACCCATACGCACACATAAGATTATATAAGCATAACCAGTGTCAATGGCAACACTGCACAGTTCGAGCTACTGTGTGCTGCGATCACTGAATGCTTCCACTGTACTCGATGTTGCGCTTTCCAAAATTTATTTCACGCCTCTTAAGCACACAAGAAAATTTCTTATTCACCTTAACATCTATGTATTTATTTTCCTTGTTCTTCTATTATATCAAATATTGCTGCTGTTAGTTCTTTGTATATATTTTATAATGTACTTTTTATTAATCATATTTGTACTACTAAATATACCAGGTGAGTCAGCTGCCCCTACGTATTCGTATCTATGCAACCAGTAGTTTATAGTCTAATGTGAAAACATTGACCCTTTTAGCAAAACAACTGTTACTGTAGCCCCGCCCTTCTATTTGGTACTACACGCAATCCCCATTAATGATTAAAGGCCTGAATGAGAACCAAAGAGCTGCGAAAGCCTTAAAAAAACACGGCGTTTCCTGGATATAATGCTTGCAGCGAGATAGAGGAACGTTTTCCCGAAGAGCGCGATAAATTACGTGGGTTCTAGCCGAACGGTTTAGCTGCCGGAATGTAGTGAAGCAAGCGTTAGCTTCGGAGGTTCGAATGTGATACAAATATAAAATTGTTTTGGTTCTTTTTTTCTCCTTGTGTTTATTTTCTGTATTTTAGTGTACTAATTTACATATATTTTGTTACTGGCTCTCGTATGAGCGAAGTACACAAGGATTACAATCAGATTATTGTGTATCATGTTTACCCTAATAATCTGTAGCGTATCTGGTGTTGTAAACTGTGTTACGTAGTTAGCTTTCATTCTCTTGGGCGCATATCGACGATATAACATATAACAGTTTTTGTTTCATGTTTAAACCTGATGTTTCACTTCTTCCATTGACAAAGGAGTTGTAAATGTGCTAAGTTCACGGGAAAACAGAATAATAAATTGTTAAAGAGCGTAGATTTCATCAAGGAACTAAACATTCAAAATGACGACCCCCTTCATCAATGCACATTTGTGTACGTTGCGGAGAGACCTTCTTGCATGCTGTAACACGCGCGATGTAATCTGTCTGCAGTATTTACGAAAGAGTGTGTCGGTATATGATTTGGGCTTTGCGGTGGAAAACATGACGATTATTCTGCTTTGTACACACTTATAATGTTATCAAAACGTTATTTATATCATAGTATCAAATTATAGACCCAGAGAGATAAAACAAAAGGTAATAAAAAGCTTGAAATTCACCCGCAGGATTTGAACCCGAATTAAAGTGGCACAGTGTTAAAGCAATCTTGATAATACCATTCGGCCAGTGTTACCTTGCGAGCTGAGGTTTATAGAGGAATTATTAATTGCAGAACTAGACCCCACCTCGAATATTTACACGCTTTTTGCAGCGTCATACTGTGTTTTGAGCTCGGTTTGGTAGTTTTAATTCAAACAAATAAACTGCATCAGTCATTACAATTACTGCATGATCTGAAGTACGCCATAGTTTGTGAAATAAGAGAAATTATCTACCTAATACTTAGCATTTTTGACAAGGCTGTACACTGACTAACGGCTTAAATCCAATTGGTCGCACTGCGTATATCTGCCATTTTGTTTTAAAATGGTTTTGTCAACCGATGCATCTGATAGGTTGTTCCTTCAGAGGCGTTTTAAAGGGGTGCATGGATGTATGTTAAAGAATAAAGTTTTGTAAAATTTGCTAAAATTACTATTTCCACTCTCAGTGTCAGGGGGGATGTTTTTTGCATCGACATACATATCGATTACATTCTGTCCCGTAAAACACTTATGCACTGAGTTATGTATCCCTCCGCTATAAAGTGTTAAACAAATCAGCCATTAGAAGGCATTCAAGAAAGGCGTAAGTCACATATGTCGCTTAGCACGCTGCATAAATTTAAAAATAAATAGGCGCAGCTGACTCACCTGGTACATTTCATTTCAACAAATATGTTTGTTTGTATTTTTCTAGTTTCCTTTAATAATATTCCTTTCTCTAGTTAGCTAGTTAGGGACTATTTATGTAGGCAAATAGCTAGGAGTATTCCCGTAACCGTCTCTTCCTGTTATGCTTTTTTCAATCAAGTGTGTGTGTGAATGTGTGCCTTCAACGTTCTGCTAGCATTGTTGCAATTTCCTTCAGCCTTGCAGGTAAGTATTTCTTTTTCTAAGTGTTATAGCTTAACTCCTCCTCGTCATCACCATTTTCATTACTGTTCTCTCCTTCCTCTTCTTCTACATCTCCTTCTGCTATTTCTCCAAGTTCATCTTCGTGGTTCACTGCGTCATCATCCCCACTCCCACTTGAGCACCATTTTCTTAACCTAATCACATGCTCCCTCAATCATTTTATTCACATTATCCTTTATTTTAATCACCATCTCCCTCTGCTTCGCTACAACCACATGTCGCACATCAAACTTCCTCTTCATTTCTTCCAAGTCCTCTTCTGCTTTCCGCATTTTCTTTTCCATCTCCTCTCTCTCCGTTTTCGCCTCCAATTCTTTTCCTTTTTCCTGTATCTTATTTTCGCATTGTTTCTCATTTTTTGCTTCTGCGCGTTTATGCTCTTTTTGCATTTCTCCAAAGCAGCCTTTCTTATGCTATTTCTCGAGACCCTAGCTACATTGCCTCCTCCTCCATTCCATTCTGATTGTATTTTCAATTTTCCAGCAGTTGACCATCTTGAACTTCGTTTAACCCTACCTACTACCTCCCTCCCTCCACTAAAACTTACCTTCCACTCCCTATCCCCATATTCACTAAACATGTAAACAAAGTTATCCGAAAAATATGAATTCATTTCATTTACAACACTATACGCAACCACTAGCTTGATCTCTTCGGGTGTTAGTTTCCAATGTAGTTCAAGCCCGTCTGGTTGGTTCACCCTGTCCATTATCAAACTACAGTGTACCATTTCTACTAATAATGTTTTATTGTCGTTTGCATACATGTTCACGGATGTCTTATAAAATTCACACTTTTCTTTCGCATTCCGTTTCTTCCCCGGCACGCGCCCACATCTACCATTCAGCACATAAACCTCAGCACATTCTACCTGATCGATTTTTAAGTTTCCGTAAAATAAATATCCACAACGACCACCTCTCTGCCATCTGCTAACAGGTTTCAAACAATTGTACTCATTTCTTAGCGTTTCTATGTTTAAAAGGTCTGAATTATACCTACAACCGCTTCCCTTCCTATACGTACAAGTACACTAAGCCGACACTTCGTAGTCCTTTTCACATTTTTTCGCATTTTCCAAATGTCCATTCCCTTCATTTACCACAAAGCCACATCTCCCAAAGCTCACGCAACTGACCTCTGCGCTGGCAATTGCCGTTCACAATACCACTATCGCAACAGTGATAATTTTCCTATATTACTTTCTCATATTTCATAATTCATATTTTTATACCCGTTTTGTTTTCCCCAATTCTGCCTTTATGTAATCAAAATGCATTTCTTTTTATCCAATCAAAATTCCTTATTCATTCTTCTAACGCTCTCTTACACATTCTTCTAATTGTATACGGATTAACATTTGGATTTTCGTTATTCCTGTCACCTTCAACTACATATTAGGCTTAATCGGACAGTTCAAACTACTTTTTTTATTTATTTCAAATTTTTATGTCATATTATTTATCCATCTTGCGTCATTAGTGCCATCTTGTGGCATATGATACAATAGTAGCAACCACCATCTTGCATCATTGGAATTCACTGGTGCTAACTGCCAACTCGCGGCGCTACGCTACAATAGTACCATCCGCCATCTTGTGGCGTTGCAATTCATTAGTGCCAACTGCCCACTTGCGGCCCTATACCACACTAATCCCCCAGGGGCACACCTTATGTGAGTACGGGTGCTGGCGTACCCGGGGGTTCCCGAGGCACTCATCGCCATCTTCATCGCTTCATCCCCGTCCGGTCGAGTTGGGTTCGTTCTCGTGACCGGGGGACTCAAGGTAGGCTCTCGTGCGATCTGTGCATTTCATTCCATGACACCCTCGTCATCGATTCTTTATTCTCTCTTCTATTTAAGCACATTTCCCACCACTTCCATTCATTTACACATCTCTTTTCCTTCTCCGCCGGCCTACCTTCAATTCGAAACGCCCAAACACTAGTTTCTTTTAACCTTTTATTTTAATCCTCCGTGGACACAGCCTGACGGATACCCGCGCACGACGTGCGCAGCTGGGTGAGTGGATAATGGCGTCATCCCCACTACCCGGGATCGTCATGTAGGGTTTGTGTTCTTATCCGCCGTTCAACTGCAGTCCCGCGGGGGGGGGCATTGCATGAGCTGCTGACTTCTGACAGCGATTGGGTCCCAATGTCTATGTTCTGGGAGGTGGGACCCTGGGGTGAGCTAGGTATAGATAGGCCACTCACCCAAGCCAGTGTAACACCCGGGAAGTCAGAGCCCGAGGTCGGAGACGGTTGCAATGGTGGAGGATTTATTTCGCCATGGAGCACCCTTTCTCCATTAATTCAAACACGCGCCGAAAATTTATTGTAACAGAAGTAGCACCGCCGACATCTGGCTGTTATTTGGTCATTTCAAGAACAGAAGAAGGACAAAACTTTGAGAAGGTGAACACTTATATAATTCAGAAGGGCATAGATGCTATTGCTGGTGCGGTTCAATCTTGCAGTCGGCTACGGAATGGCTCGTTATTAGCACAATCGAAGTCCGATCAGCAAACTAAGACTTTGTTGCGCGCTACGCTTCTCCACGGTTATCCCATCCGTGTTGAGAAGCACCGCACATTGAATTCCTATCGAAGCGTCGTTACCACGCATAGCCTCGATGGTATATCGGACGAGGACCTAGTCGAATATCTCTCCGATCAAAAGGTGACCGAAGTGCATCGAGTGCAGGCCTAACGCGACAGGGTATTGGTACCCACTCGTACCCTGTTTCTAACATTTGATGGCGTCGATCTGCCTACGAGCATTTCCGCAGGGTACGAACGGATTTCTGTGAGGCCTTATATTCCTAGACATCTGCGTTGTTTAAAATTACGTTTTGGGCATACGCAAGTCTCATGTAAGAGTGCCGTTGACATCTGTGCAACACGTAGCCAGCCCTCACACGAAGGTGCTTGTTCAACAGCCCCCGTCTGCGTCATTTGCAAAGGGTCACGTTCTGCTTCATTTGGCGACTTTCCGCGGTATTTGGACGAGAAGGCGATCCAGGAGATCCGGGTAAAGGAGAAACTCACCTTCGCCGAACCCCGGAGGCGCTACCATGCGCGCCAACCTTCGCTCCTGCGATCGGGAACCTTCAGTTCTGTTGTTGCCTCGCCAGTACCCCGGAAGGATGCTGGGACTCAAACTTGGACCATGACTGCCTTGACCGCCACTACCACCCGGCCGTCCATTTCAGCTACTGTTACCAAGCCCTCTAAACCTGGTCCAAAGTCTATGAAGTCACAAGCCACAGAGAAAATAACGAAGCAGAAATTTCAAAGAGAAGACTTTCTAAAAGACCCTCCGCGTGTTCACAATAAGCAGAGTTCACCTTCTCCTCGGAGGTCGCAGTCCCAGGAAGCTCCTGGGACAAGCCGCGCTCAGTGGCACCCCTCACCCATCGCCACCCAGAACCGATTCTCGGCGCTTGAATCGGTTTCTGGCTCTCAGTGCGTTGGCGCTCCCTTCGAGGAAGCTATGGAGTCTGACCAACTCCATACCAAAAGCCCGAGCCCATAGGTTAAACAAAAGGTAATTTTAAGCCGCCCTTCTAAGTAGACAGTTTATCCCTTTCTTAATGGCTATCCTGACCTGGAATGTACGTGGTGTACGATCGCACAGGGCGGAACTGCAACTTTTATTGCGTTCCCATTTGCCTTTGGTCGTGTGTTTGCAGGAGACTAAGCTTCGCCCTCACGATCCTTTTGATCTCCGAGGATATACTCCGGCTCGCTACCACCTTGAACCGGAGGAGGGTACTCCTGCTCATGGAGGAGTCATGTTGTTAGTGCGTAACGACGTTCACTTTCAACGTCTCACTCTTACATCCGACTTGCAAGCTCTTACCATTAGACTGCGGTTACCCGGTTTTTCTTTTCTGTTTCCTCTGTGTATTCACCTCCATCGTCTCACCTTGCTCCCGCGGACATTGGAGCTTTCCTGTCCGCTCTCCCAACACCATTTCTTCTGTTGGGAGATTTTAATGCCCTTCACCCCCTGTGGGGTTCGTCAAGGGCTTGTGCGATGGGAACTCTTCTTTCTGACATTTTTGATGAGTTCAAACTCTCTATTCTCAATACAGGTGAGCCTACGTTTCTTTCTGATTCTTCTGGTACATTTTCTCACTTGGACCTTGCCGTTTGCTCACTCCAGCTTGCTAGTCGTCTGCAGTGGAACGTCGTCGCTTACGCCTACTCCAGCGACCATTACCCCTGCATCGTTTCTCTTCTGTCACACCACGTATAGCATTCGAGAGTACCTACCTGTATATTCACAAAAGCCGACTGGAGCTTGTATTCCAGCCTCGTGCATTTTGACGACCAGCTTTTCACCGACACTAACCAACTAGTGCACCACCTTACGTCTACGATTTTCTCTGCCGCCGAACGCGCAATTCCCCGTTCATCCTCTCAACCTCGGCGAATGCCTGTTCCGTGGTGGAACGAGGATTGTCGAGACGCCGTTCGTGCCCGCGGAACTGCACTTAGGGTGTTTCAGCGTCACCCTACACTTGATAGTTTGGTTACTTTTAAACAATCGCACGCCTGGGCTCGTCGCCTTATTCAGGATAGCAACAAGGCGTCTTGTACTCGTTTCGCCGAGTCTTTTAATGACTTCACGCCTTTATCTGTTGTTTAGGATATACTTCGTCGCTTCTCACGTAAAGTGTCGCATTGTGCTTTTTCTGTCCTTCAGGTTTCCAATGCCACCATAGTGGATCCGGCTGCCATCGCTAACACCCTGGGTGCTGCCTTTGAGGCGGTTTCCAGTTCAGACCATTATTCCGCCGGCTTTCGCTCTATCAAAGACCGCCTGGATTCCGCCACGTATAATTTTCGGTCTGCTAATACGGAATGTTATAACGCCCGTTTTACAATGAGGGAGCTGGAGCACGCTCTTCACTGTTCTAGGCACTCCGCTCCTGGGCCGTATGGCATTCATGTTCTGCTCTTAAAGAACCTTTAAGCCGACAGTAAGCTTTTTCTCTTACGGGTCTATAATCGTATTTAGCAGGACGGCCCTTTTCCTTCCGTTTGGAGCGAAGCCACCATTGTCCCTATACTTAAGCGTGGTAGGGATCGACAACTGCCTTCCAGCTTCCGCCCTATCTCCCTCACCAGTTGCATTTGCAAGGTGATGGAGCGCATGATCAACAGGCATTTGATATGGTGGCTTGAGTCTCAGAAACCTATGGCAAACGCTCAGTGTGGATTTCGTCGCCATCGCTCTACCGTCGATCATCTGGTGTCTCTGTCGACGCATATTATGAACGGATTTCTGTGAAAGTGTCAAACACTGGCTGTATTTTTTGACCTGGACAAAGCTTATGACACTTGTTGGAGGGGTGGCATTTTACGTCCACTCCATGCATGCAATTTCCGCGGTCATCTTCCCAAATTTTTTCGGGAGTTTATGACGGACCGCGTCTTTCGTGTACGTGTGGGCTCGGTTTTATCTAGTCTTGTTATTCAAGAGAACGGGGTACCGCAGGGCTCTGTACTCACTGTCACACGTTTTGCAATTGCTATCAACCCCATTGTTGGTTGTCTTCCACCTGGCATTTTATCGTCCCTTTTTGTTGACGATTTTGCCATTTATTGCAGTTCTCGGCGGAACTGTCTACTCGAACGCCGTCTCCAGAGTTGTATCGACCGTCTCTACGCCTGGAGTAACGCTAACGGTTTTAATTTCTCTGCCGAAAAATCCGCCTGTATCAATTTCTGGCACCGGAAGGCTTTCCCTCCGCCCTCTCTCCATCTTGGGCCAGGGATACTTCCCTTTGCAGACGAGGCGAAATTTTTGGGGTTGATCTTTGATAGGCAGCTGAGCTGGATTTCGCACATTTCGTTTTTAAAAGCAAAGTGTGACCGTTCTCTTAATCTTTTACGTGTTTTAAGTGGCACATCCTGGGGAGCTGATCGGACCGTCCTTCTACATCTTTATCGCTCTTTGGTCCGGTCCAATCTTGATTACGGGTGCATTGTCTATTCGTCGGCGCGTCCATCTGTGTTACGTCGATTGGATGCCATTCACCATCATGGCATAAAGGTCGCTACAGGGGCCTTTCCAACCGTTCCTTTACCCAGTCTGTATGCTGAAGCTGCAGAGCCTCCGCTGTCCTTCAGACGTGAGATGCTTTTTGCAGCTACGCCTGTCGACTCTCAAGCTTGCCTGAGCACCCATCTTTCGAGGTATTTTACGAAGATTGCTTGATCGGCAATATCTCGGTAGCTCCTCTGCCTTGCTCCATCCAGGAGTTCGATTTCGAAAGCTTCTTCGGCATTTGGACGTTTCGCCAGCGCTGGCCCTTCCCAGGGGGGAAACGCGCTTTCCTCCATGGTTGCGCGCTGTGGCCCACTGTCACCTTGTGTTGACGTCAGTGTCGATGAATGCGACCCCTTCTTCAGTTCTTATATCGGCTTTTTTAGAACTTCAGGCGCAGTTCAGAGACTTTCATTTTATATATACTGATGGATCTAAGACTGATGTTGGAGTAGGGTGTCCCTTTGTTGATGGTCATCGTAGTTTTACATTTCGTTTACCCGGGCAATGTTCGATTTTTACCGCCGAACTTTTTAGTATTTATCAGTCACTTTTAAACGGCCAGCGGTACGACTTACGGCACTGTTTTATTTGCTCCGACTCCCTGAGTGCTCTTCAAAGTATTCGCGCGCTGTACAATTACCACCCCTCGTACAGCGCATACTTGACCTGGTCCACTCGCTTGGTGCCTCTTGCATCCGCGTCTCCTTTATGTGGATTCCAGGTCATGTGGGCATCGCAGGGAACGAGTCTGCCGATGTCACTGCCAAATCGGCGATTTTATTACCCAGATTTTTTACCTCTGTTGTTCCCTCGTCAGATTCGTGTGTTATTTTACGTCGCCGCATCCTCTCGCTTTGGCGCGATGAGTGGACGGCCCTCCGGGGGAACAAATTGCGGGAGGCTAAACCTCTCCCGTTAGTCTGGGGTACCTCTTCTCGTTCTACACGTCGGGACGAGGTACTTTTAGCCCATTTACAAATTGGACATTGCCTTTTTAGTCATAGTTACCTGCTCAGTGGTGACCCCACTCCACTGTATCAGCAGTGTGGTGCGCCCTTAACGGTGCGTCACATTTTAACTGAGTGTCAAGTTTTAGCTCCACTGCGCGTTCGCGTGGGTCTGCCTGTTGGCATAGCCAACGTTTTCGCAGACGACGCGCATGCTGTAGAGTGTCTTTTACGTTTTATACGTGACATTGGTTTTAATCGGCGCATTTGGTGTGCTGAGCGTCTTTTAGCTTTGAGATTTTATATTGTCAGTTTTAATGGGGCTCCTCTCCCCGACGAACATAAGGCGCTCATGTCCCTTGCATTCTACAGTTCTTGACACGTTATTTTATTCTTTTAGTGACCATGATTTTAGTGTGTAGATTTTGGTATTTGGTCTGTTGTGATTTTCAGTGTTTTTGACCAAGCGGGTTTGTGTGTGGTTTTTTAGTTTTTTGACTTTTCAATTTTATTTTTTATACATTGTAAGGGCGCTAATAAGCATAGCAGTTGAGCGCCCTTAAGCCCCATCTCATCATCATCACACCACACTAATACTCGCGACACTAGCGCCATCTGCCATTTTCTTTCGTAACTTTTTCCCGCCTTGTTTGCGGTTTAACGCGACACTAGCGCTTAATCCCCCTGGTGGCAGGATTATCGTCATTCCATTGTTTAATCCGTATATATAACCGCTGATGTGATATACTCACTTGACTTTCTTTATTCATTATAGTTTATTTTTTTATAACTTCTACGAACTTTTCCTAAGAAAGCTTATTCTTTTCTCTACTTTTTGTTACTCGAGATAAGCTTTCATTCTACACTTGCATGTTTCGTTTTAAGAATAAGAATACTCATGGGTTAAAGCGATATAGGTTTAAAAACTGGATCGCTTTGTGATGGCTTTCAAATGCAGTGTTCCTTGCATAACCAGGAGAAAAACCGAATAACAACTTACCACTTGTGAAAATCTTGTATTACCTTCACATGACTTTCTCTATTCACTACCGGTTTTTAATACATATACCTCCTGCAACCTATTTTTAGGAAAACAGATTTTTCTATCCACTTAATGTTAATCGAAACAACACATTTGCAGAAATGCCTTTGTTGTACATTTCGTTGTGATACAAGGTGGAGAGAGTAAGCTCAATCGATATTCTAATGTTTAAAAGAGTGTCACTATATAGTGGCCTTGAAATTCCACACTCTTTCCATAAGAGTGCGAGAAACAACTGAACAGCTAATAGTAATTTATAAGAATGACAAGAAGTATTTACAAATTCAAACCAGTGATAACGTATAGGTATCTCGCAATAGGCTAACGCCACAGAACTAGTTATTTGATATAAATTGTGACTTTTAAGTAGTACTATATTTTCTGTGTAGCAAGTAGTTTCCTATCTCTTACCATTTATCAGTTATACAAAATTATACAAAATCCTATGAAGAGAAATTCACAGCCTATTCGCAGAAAATTCAATACATGGATACTGTGATTTAAAGCTTAGCATAGAGCATTTTAATCAAATTCATTATAGCCATTTTTTAGAGAATTACAAATAACGAACATTTGTTCATGTAACGGATAGTTTTAGGTGGGGGACATTCTTGAAAGCCTTCATGTCGCATCCTTAGAAGACGCTGAGCTTACACCAAAGTTGGTATTTAACAGATTTTTGGTTTTTGAGTTATGGTATTCACACACAGAATACCACCTCCTACAGATGGACCTCTTCTAAACATCCTTTTCTGTTTAGTATTCAGGCAGTCTCAAAACGTGTATTTCGGATGAAATCTCGATATCGAATTTTTTGATAGAATATACCATACTTCCTTTATTTACTTTAGACAAGTAATAGTTAAAGTAAAAAAGAATCTGATGTCTTGTATTCCCATTCATTTCGCTACCCACTCTTCTAAAAAGCTTGTTGTTCTATTTAGTTCTGCACAAAAGATCTTTACGTCGAAGTGCGAAAGCCACTGATTTATCATTGATCTACAAATTTACTACTACTACGACGACGACGACGACGACGACGACGACGACGACTACTACTACTGCTGCTGCTGCTGCTGCTGCTGCCGCCTAGTTCTTGTTATCGCAGATCAACTTTCAATTCACATTTAGCGTTTTGTTGTGGGAAATAGTACGTAAAGCAATAGTCAGATTTTTAAAGAGCGTGTCGCTGTTATGACGTCAGTAAAATTCTGTGCTCTTTACAAGGTCGCGCAAAAAAAATCGCATAGCGACCCAGTTGAGAAAAGTATGTGTTTGGAGATGGAAATCAATAACAAGGAATATCTCGAAAATGGTTAACTCGGGAAAAAACTGACACAAATTGTGTGCTTTTAGGTAGTAAGTCTTTGTCTATCCCCTACGGTTTATCAATTATACAAAAGTGTTCAGAATGAAGAGGACTTCACAGGCTATTTCCAGAAAATTCAAGATACACATTTCAATCCTCATGTAAATATCTTAAATCTATGGTATTTTATGCAGTATCGTTGCAGCCATGTTTGAGATAGAAGAAATGACAATTCTTCCATGTAGAGAGTAGATTTTGGTGGGGGATATTCTTAGACATCTTCATCATGCATCCTTGGAAGATGTTCAACTTAAATACCAAGTTTGATACTCAACTTGCTTTTCGTTTTTGAGTTCTGTTGTTTATAGACACACACACACACACACACACACACACACACACGGACGTTTTCTGAAAATGCTGTTTTCTTAATTCAGGGAGTGTACAAAAGTGTACTTCTGGTGAAATCTTGGTATCGAATTTCCTGGTAGAATGCAATATTCCGTTCACTGTGGATAAGTAGTGGAAAGTAATAGGGTTTAATTGCAGTTACATGCATTAAAGCAAGTACTGGAAAAACGAATACATATTTATTGTTGTGTGTGTTAGGCACATTTTCATGCTTCTGAGAATTTATTTTGAGTTAGTTGCACCTATTTGTTATCATGGACCATTTTCCTTGGTTAATGAATTTCTTTATTTCTTTATTTATTTATTTATTTTAAAGCACTATAAATAGTTTGAATTCCGCATTTCTCCACTCCTTGC
Organism: Deroplatys truncata; assembly: GCA_030765065.1. Lineage (NCBI taxonomy): Eukaryota > Metazoa > Arthropoda > Insecta > Mantodea > Mantidae > Deroplatys > Deroplatys truncata. The sequence continues at coordinate 420,802,532 of CM060990.1, read as the reverse complement.
AAATTCCCATATATACATGCCATTTGTATCAACTGTTATGTATAGTTAGTTTTATTTATTTTATTTTCCACATTAACTTGTTTACCCAGGAGCGATATCTTCAACCAGGAGAGATATCAAATTCAAGAATTGGGACTTTGTGCAACATACCGAAGAAAACGTTGAAACGTTTTCATAACTAGTCGATTTTCGTTATAAATAACGAGTGCGAAGGAGGAGAAGAAATATAAAATAACTCACGTTTTCGAACAGGTTTTATCAGATGATGGACTTCACCACGGGAAAATGTAAGCATGAAACAAGGGATAACTGCTAATGCTACGAAAACTTGTCCTCTGACACACATGGTAGTTTTGATGAGCCCTTTTTCTTTGTGTAACTTGTTGGCTCATTTTTCCACCATGTATAACACATTCGCATTCATACAACATTCAAAAGATATAGTTTTTATAATAACAATGTCTCAAACATAGGATATTTTATTCAACAGTTAATACACATTTAAGAAAATGCCAAATACTTCACATTTGTTCACAGAAACGAGTGTTTACGATGGTAATTTTCTTGAAAACCTTCTCTTGGTGTCCTAAAATCTATGAAGTGTGATATTTATCCACCTTTTCGTTGTTTTGAGTTATGCTGTTCACACACAGCACATAAACGCACCTTGCGCTGACCTTTTAATTTAAAACAAAAAGCTAAGTTTTATAGTGGGGATTTCAAAATTCATAATTGCGGTATCATGTCGATATCATATTTTTAAATGGGGCGCAATACTTCCTCTATATACCACAGATAAGTGCTAGAGAAACCGAGAAAAGGCAGGATGCAAACGCAAGGGAGCACATCAATTACTATACCGGTCCCAAGTTTACTCTTCAGGAACTTAAACCTGATGTTGTTCTAGGAGCTTTGTATAACCTAGATAAACGAAAGGCAGAATCACACGCGTACTCCTAACATAACCACGTTAAGTGGCATTTAATATTTTAGAACTATATGTATGCGTGTTGAATTTTGGACTGAAAACTTTCGATCCGATGCTATCCGTCCGTTCAGGGGTTGTCCATTAATGACCTGGAGCAGACGGGTTACGTCTACTTAATTTGTATATGTCGGTCACCCCTTTCCTTAATTTATAGTTTTTAATCTTACAAAGGAAGCCGACAGAGCTATGTGTACCTGGTTTGCATATTATATAGGTCAACGCTTTCCCTAATTTTCCATTTTTAAACTTATAAAGGAAGCCAACAGGTTTACGCAACATAATTATCATATTATGTCGGTCAGCGCTTAACTAATCTGCATATTTTAAACTTACCCCTCTCTTTTTATACTTAGGAAATAAAGCCAGTATCCTGATTTGAATAATACATATATCACCCTCTCCCTAATTTGCATATTTGAAGCTTACAAAGGAAAAGCCGCAACGGGACACTGCCTCTTTTTAACGTACAAAAGAAAGTCTAGATACTGATTTCCACAATGTACCTAATTTGAATATTTCAAACTTACAAACGATATTGGTCCGCTTGATTCAATTCGAATGTCTTAATTAATTTGCGTGTAAAATTGTAATAATTGCAATGAATCCTATTATGTGACACAACATATGAGGTAACTCTTTTCTGCTTAATTCATTGGCGGCTTCAAATTTCCTCTATAATTAAGTATAAATGAAAAACATAAATAAAGGGGTATGATAGTGATAATAAATGCTCGTGCTAAGTCATACGAAATCCTGAGAACCTGTATAAAAATACGTTGGTATGAACCTTTTTTACAAACAGCATTTGTTCTAGCCATTACCAAAACGAAAAAGGATACCTATTTGCATATAGCACTTCTCTGACGAAAGGCCGTCCGCTAGCTCAGCCAGACAGTGTTCTGCATTTTAATTGAATTAATTCAAATGCGTGAAACAAAAACAGAGTAAAGGATAGCAATTTAAAAAAGGAAATAAACTGTAAAATGGTATATGATCTGAAACAGAATATTATATTACAAAGCAAGCAAAAAAAAAAACACACATTCTATTAAGGTGTATGTATGATGCATTAAATGCAAGCCTGTTTTTACGAACGCGATATGGACCCCATCAGAAACGACCGAACAGGGATAGAGCGCATTTCCCAGGTGAACCTTCCTCTCGGAATAAGATGGAGATGTGTCCGTGATCGCTCAAAGGCACCCCTCTCTTTCCTCTCTTGCCACTGCTAACTAGAGGGCGCACATTGCATACAATTCGGGTCAGTTGCATGACAATGACTAATTACCATATGCAGGTTGTAGCATGCATGACAACCCTCTCTGTTTTCAGTGCACCTTTTCTTACTTGGTGGCAACCCGTTCTTGGAATTTGTGACTATATGAATGTCACAGTGGCGAAGGGTCCCCGAACAGGTTTAATCTCATCCTGTTACTCTTATTTTGTATTCGGAACGCCCCCTCTTGCCTGGCGAAGGGTCTCAACTCGCCCTTCATTCCTTCCTTTGCATACAGCCCACATGCCTCAAGGGTGTCTGTGACGTCATTAACACTTTCGAGATCGTAAAAGATTCCACCTGTCCTCAAGATCCCTCCTCATCCAAACGTGACGTCAATACCTGTTCTAAACATGCAAACTGTATGTTAGGCATATAACTAGCTAGCATCCTATATCGTTTATTATTCCAGATAACTTCCTTCGGGGAGATTGCAATGAGCAACGACAACGCGTTATATGATGTGCAGGATATCTGAAGTGAATGCGGCGAGGAAGCTCACCATTATACATATTATCATAACGAGAGCTGTAATGGGCTCATGGATATAATAATGTGCAATAAACCTCGTATCACGATCAGATGTGTTTGTGTGATGTTTGTATAAAGCAATGCGAAGTCTACCAAAACGGGAACTTATAAGTAAAATCAATGGCACTTTTTGGGGTGAAGAGAGTGAAGGGACCCTTCACGTTATTTACGCCAAAATTAAATAATCATGCACTTAAACTCATTTGAAACTTCTTATTCTAGTTATTTCTAAAGGCTGCTGCAGTGCCTTTACTTTGCAACACTTCACAAAAAATTTCAGTGTCGCCAAATTAATGGAAAACGAAAAAGAGGTTCTGGAGTATTCACATGCTATATCTCTAACCACTATATGTGGAGTGGACGTGAAGATACAGTGTCCGCCAAGTTCTGTCTTTCCCTTCTGTTGATCTGGTAGACATGACGTGACGTCCAGCATTTTTCTGCCTGCGATTTTAAACCTGAGGCACTAGGGCAGTCAGAATATGCAAGAATGCTTTCATTTCCTTACTCAACAAGCTTTTCTACGCTCCGCTAACACAGGGATCACGTCAGTTTTTGCTTTCCTTCCAGAGGTGTTCGTTACAGGTGGCTAGTTAATATTATCGTTATGTTTGCCAATGAATCCAATTAATGATTTTTGCAATATACTTGAGACACCGTTCTCCAAGTGGAAAGGCGGAGATAAAGACGTTTTATCACTTGGAGGACTTACCACACTATTAAGTATTTCTGTAAAAAAAGGTAACTTTTAAAAGTATTGTAAATGCTATAATGTTAATATTGGTTTTCCGAATTCCCGTGGTTGTGTGGTAGCTCTCATTTAGAAAACAATTTTTTCACTCAAATTATTTATAAACCTCATAATGTTTGGACTAAGGTAGGCTTTTCGGAAATAAGAACACAAGGAGGGCTCTAAATAAGCACAAACGTTTCGCACAATATCTGAAATGCAAACTGCAATTGAATACTTTTTTAAAGAATACAAATAGCATTGCTGATGCTCTACAAGAGAATTCAAGGCTGTTTATTGTTCAATTCAACGAATAAGTTGGTTTGAGTAGTGTGTTCTTTCAGCTGATTATACCTATGGGTACTTTGCTATATTTATGTAAGCAGAACTTGGTTTTAAGGGGCACGATGAAAGTATAACTTCAATAAAACGTGGAAATTTCAAGGAACTGCTTTATTGATATCGCCGATTCCATAGGAAATTCAAAGTCACTACTTTTTAGATTAATAGTGCGTTTGTGCGACTTCATTTCAAGGAACTGCTTTGATATCGTCGATTCCATAGGAAATTCAAAGTCACTAGTTTTTAGATTAATAATGAGTTCGATGAGACTTCAACACAATTCCAAATGAAGTTGTAAACTGCATATCTAAGTACATAAAAGGTCATATAAAAATGTAATTCGTAACACTAACCCCTAGGGGCTCACCTTATGTGAGTAAGGGTTTGGCGTACCCGGGGTACCCGAGCCTCTCATCGCCATATTCATCCCTTCATCCCCGTCCGGTCAAGGTGGGTTCGTTCTCGTGATCGGGGGACTCAAGGTAGGCTCTCGTGCGTTCTGTGCATTTCATTCCATGACGCCTTCGCCATCGTTTCTTTATTCTCTCTTCTATTTATGCACATTTCACCCCACGTCCATCCAGTCACACATCTCTTTTCCTTCCTCGCCAGCCTACCTCGCTTGCGAAACGCACACACAGTTTTGTTTTAATTTACCCTTTTCGTTTAATCCTCCGTGGACACAGCCTGATGGATACCCGCGCACTGGGTGCGCAGCTGGGTGAGTGGCTAATGGCGTCATTCCCACCACTCAAAGTCGTCATTTAGGGTATGTGATCGTATCCACTGTTCAACTGCATCCCGCGGGGGTGTCATTGCATGAGCTACTGGCTTCTGACGGCGATTGGGTCCCTCTGTCTATGTTCTGGGAGGTGTAACCCTGGGGTGAGTTTAGTATAGATAGGCCACTCACCCAAGCCGGGGTAACGCCCGGGAAGTCAGAGCCCGAGGTCGGAGACGGTTGCAATGGTGGAGGATTTCTTTCGCTATGGAGCCCTGTTTCTCCATTATTTATAACAAGCGCCAAAAAGTTTTGGTAACACAAGTAACATCACCGACGTCTGGTAGTTACTTAGTCATTACGCGAGCAGAGGAAGGACAATCGTTTGAGAGGGTGAACCCTTTTATAGTACAGTAGGGCATTTACTCTATAGCTGGTTCGGTTCAATCCTGCACTCGACTTCGAAATGGATCATTATTAGTACAAAGCAAGTCCGATCAGCAAACTAAGACCTTGTTGCGCGCTACGCTTCTCCACGGTTATGCCATCCGTGTTGAGAGGCACCGTACCTTGAATTCCTGTCGAGGCGTCATCGCCACGCATAGCCTCGATGGTATATCGGACGAGGACCTTGTCAAATATCTTGCAGACCAAAAGGTGACAGCGGTGCATCGAGTGCAAGCTAAACGCGACAGAGTGTTGGTACCCACTCGTACCCTGTTTATAACATTTTATGGCGTCGATCTGCACACGAGCAATTCAGCAAGGTACGAGCGTATTGCGGTTAGGCCTTATATACCTAGACCCCTGCGTTGTTTTAAATGCCAACGTTTTGGGCATACGCAATTCTCATGTAAGAGTGCCATTACCATCTGTGCTTCATGCAGCCAGGCCTCACAGGAAGGTTCCTGTTCAACAGCCCCGTCTGCGTTAATTGCAAAGGGTCTCATTCCACGTCATTTGGCGAATGTCCGCGGTACTTGGACGAGAAGGCGATCCAGGAGATCCGGGTAAAGGAGAAACTCTCCTTCGCTGAGGCCCGGAGGCGTTACCATGAGCGCCAACCTTCGCTCCTGCGATCGGGTACTTTTAGTTCTGTTGTTGCCTCGCCTGTACCCCGGAAGGATGCCGAAACACAGATCCCGACCATGACTACATTGACCGCCACTACCATCCGGCCGTCCATTTCTGGCATGGTTATCAAGCCAAACAAAGCTGGTCCTAAGGTACTGAAGTCGCAAGGCACTGAAAATAAATCAAAGCAGAAACCTCGTAGGGAAGATGATCTGAAAGACCCTCCGCGTGCACGCGGTAAGAAGACTTCATCCTCTCCTCCTCGTAGCTCGTAGTCCCAGGATGCTCCTGGGTCAAGCCGAAAACAGCGGCATCCTTCGCCCATTGCCACCCAGAACAGATTCTTGGCGCTTGAATCGGTTTCTGGCTCTGAGCGCGTGGGCCCTGCCTTCGAGGAGGCTATGGAGTCTGACCAACCCCATACCAAATGCGCGAACCTAAAGGTTAAGCAGAAGGTAACTTTGAGCCTTCCTTCTAAATAAGAATTTTATCCCTTTTATTCCCCATCAGGGGCTCACCTTTTGTGAGTACGGGTTTGGCGTACCCGAGTGTTCCCGAGCCTTTCATCGCCGTCATCATTCTTCCACCCTCGTCCAGTCGAGGTGGGTTTGTCCTCGTGATCGGGGACTCAAGGTAGGCTCTCGTGCGTTCTGTGCATTTCATTACATGACGCCCCTCACCTTCGTGTCTTACTTCTCTTCTATTTACTCACATTTCGCCCCACGTCCATTCATTTACACATCTCTTTTACTTCTTCGCCGGCCTACCTTGCGTGCGAAACGCCCACTACCTTTTAGTTCCTGTATGGTTTTATTTTAATCCTCCGTGGACACAGCCTGACGGATAACCACGCACTGGGTGCGCAGCTGGGTGAGTGGGTAATGGCGTCATCCCCACTACCTGGAATCGTCATGTAGGGTTTGTGTTCGTATCCGCTGTTCAACTGCAGTCCCGCGGGTGCCATTGCATGAGCTGCTGACTTCTGACGGCGATTGAGTCCCTCTGGCTATGTTCTGGGAGGTGTGACACTGGGATGAGATAGGTATAGATAGGCCACTCACCCAAGCCGGGGTAACGCCCGGGAAGCCCGGGAAGGGTCGGAAACGGTTGCAATGGTGCAGGATTTATTTCGCTATGGAGCACCCTTTCTCCATTATAAATAACAAGCGCCGTAAAGTAATTGCAACAGAAGTAGCACCACCAACAACTGGCTGTTACTTAGTGATTTCGCGAACTGAGGAAGGTCAAACTTTTGAGAAGGTGAGCCCTTTTATTGTACAGAAGGGCATTGACGCTATTTCAGGTGCGGTTCAGTCCTGCACCCGGCTTCGGATTGGTTCATTGTTGGTTCAAACCAAATCCTAACATCAGAGTAAGTCCTTGTTGCGCGCCACGCTTCTCCACGGCTATCCTATCCGTGTTGAGAAGCACCGCACTTTGAATTCCTGTCGAGGCGTTGTAACCACGCATAACCTCGATGGTATATTGGACGAGGACCTGGTAGAATATCTTGCAGACCAGAAGGTGACAGCGGTTAATCGAGTGCAGGCCAGACGCGACGGAGAATTGGTACCCACTCGTAACCTGTTTATAACATTTGATGGCGTTGATCTGCCCACGAGCATTTCAGCAGGGTACGAACGAATTGCGGTGAGGCCCTATATTCCTAGACCTCTGCGTTGTTTTAAATGCCAACGTTTTGGGCATACGCAAGTCTCTTGCAAGAGTGCCGTTTCCATCTGTGCCTCTTGTAGTGAGCCCTCACCCGATGGTACCTGTTTACCCGCCCCCGTCTGCGTATTTGGCAAGACGGTGTTTTTCCTTCCGTTTAGGTCGAAGCCACCATTGTCCCTATCCTTAATCCTGGGAAGGATCGCCACCAGTTGCATTTGCAAGGTGATGGAGCGCATGGTCAACGGGCGGTTGACATGGTGGCTTGAGTCTAAGAAACTTCTAGCGAACGCTCAGTGCGAATTTCGTCGCCTTTGCTCTACCGTCGACCCTCTGGTGTCGACGCATATTATGAACAGGTTTCTGAGAAAGTGTCAAACAGTGGCTGTGTTTTTGACATGGAGAAAGCTTATGACACTAGTTGGAGGGGCGGCAGTTTACGTACACTTCACGCATGGAATTTCCGCGGTCGTCTTCCCATATTTCTTCCGGAATTTATGACGGACCGCGACTTTCGTGTACGTGAGTGCTCGGTTTTTCTAGTCTTTTTAATCAAGCGAACGGAGTACCGCAGGGCTCTGTACTCAGTGTCACACTTTTTGCGATAGCTATCAACCCATTGTTGATTGTATATCACCTGGAATTTCGTCGTCCCTTTTCGTTGACGATTTTGCCATTTATTGCAGTTCACGGCAGACCTGTCTGCTCAAAAGCCTTCTCCAGAGCGTATCTACCGTCTCTACGCCTGAAGTATCGACAACGGCTTTAATTTCTCCGGCGAGAAATCCGTCTGCGTCAATTTCTGGCACCGGAAGGTATTTTCTCCGCCCTCTCTCTATCTTGGGTCGGAGGTCTTTCCATTTGCAGACGAGGTGAAACTTTTGGGGTTGATCTTTGATCGAAAGCTGAGCTGGACTTCTCACATTTTCTTTTTAAAAGCAAAGTGTGACTGTTCTATTAATCTTTTACGTGTTTTAAGTGGCACATCCTGGGGAGCTGATCGGACCGTTCTTTATCGCTCCTTGGTCCGATCTAAGCTTGTTTACGAGTGCATTGTCTATTTATCGGCACGTCCATCTGTATTACGTCGCTTGAATGGCATTCATCATCGTGGTATAAGAGTCGCTACAGGGACCTTTCCAACTAGCCCTGTACCCAGTCTGTACGCTGAAGCTGCAGAGCCTCCGCTGTTCTTCCGGCGTGAGATGCTTTTGTGCAGCTATGCCTGTCGACTCTCAAGCTTGCCTAACCTCCCGTTCTTCGAGTTATTTTACGAGGATTTGCTTGATCGACAATATTTAGTTAGCTTTTCTGCATTGCTCCCTCCAGGGGTACGATTTCGACAGCTCCTTCGGCATTTGGACGTTACGCCAGCGCCGGCCCTTCCCAGGTGGGAAACGCTTTTTCCTCCATGGTTGCGCGCTGAAGCCCACTGTCAACCTTGGGCTAACATCGATGCCGAAGAATGAGACCCCTTCTTCAGTCCTTAGATCCGCGTTTTTAGAACTTCAAGCAGAATTCGGTGACGTGCATTTTATATATACTGATGGGTCTAAGACTGATGTTGGAGTAGGGTATGCCTTTGTTTATGGTCATCGTAGTTTTACATTTCGTTTACCCGGGCAATGTTCGATTTTTACCGCCGAACATTTTAGTATTTATCAATCCATTTTATACATTCAGCGGAATGACTTGCGGCATTGTGTTGTTTGTGCGGACTCTCTGAGTGCCCTTCAGAGTATTACCGCGCTGTAAAAATACCATCCCCTCGTACAGCACATACATGACCTGCTCCACTCGCTTGGTGTCTCTGGCATCAGCGTCTCGTTCTTGTGGCTTCCAGGTCATGTGGGCATCCCAGGTAATGAGTCTGCCGACGCCGCTGACAGATCGGCGATTTTATTACCCAGATATTTTACCTCTGTTGTCCCCTCCACAGATTTGTTTGTTATTTTACATAGCCGCATCATCTCGCTTTGGAGGGGTGAGTGCAACTTTTATCGCGTTCCCATTCACCTATGGTCGTGTGTTTGCAGGAGACTAAGCTTCGCTCTCACGATCCTTTTGATCTCCGGAGGTATACTCCTGTTAGCTACGTTCTTGAACCAGATGAGGGTACACCTGCTCATGGAGGTGTCATGTTATTAGTGCGTAACGACGTTCATTTTCAAACTCTCACTCTTACGTCCGACTTGCAAGCTGTTGCCGTTAGGCTTCAATTACCCGGCTTTTTCTTTTGTGTTTGCTCTGTGTATTCATCTCCATCGTCTCCCCTAGCTCACGCGCACATTCAAGATTTCCTGTCCGCTCTCCTAACACCGTTTCTTCTGTTGCGAGATTTAAATGCTCATCACCCCCTGTGGGGCTCGCCAAGGGCTTTTGCGAGGGGAACTCTTCCTTCAACATTTTTTCTCAGTTCAACCTCTCCATCCTCAATACAGGTGAACCTACTTTTCTGTCTGATTCTTCTGGTACATTCTCTAACTTGGACCTTGCCGTTTGCTCCATCCAGCTTTCTTGTTATCTTCAGTGGAACGTCGTTGCTGACACCTACTCTAGCAGTCATTACCCCTGCATCGTTTCTCTTCTGCCTCACCACGTCCAGCATTCCAGAGTACCTGCCAGGATATTCACAAAAGCCGACTGGAGAGTGTATTCCAGCCTCGTTTGTTTTGAGGACAAGCCCTTCACTGACGTTAACCAAATGTGCAGCACCTTACCTCTACGTTGCTATCTGCTGCCGAACGCACTACTCCCCGTTCGTCCTCTTACCCTCGGCGTATTCCTGTTCCATGGTGGAATGAGGACTGTGGGGACGTTGTTCGTGCCTTTAAAACTGCACTTAGGGTGTTTCGGCGACACGCTACACTTAATAATTTGGTTACTCTTAAACAATCGCGCGCCAGGGATCATCGCATTGATCAGGATAGCAGGAACGGCACCTGGACTCGTTTTGTCGAGTCTTTTACTCGCTTCACGCCTTCCTCTGTTGTTTGGGATAAACTTCGTTGCTTCTCGTGTAAAGTGTCGCATTGTACTGCGTCTGGTCGTCAGGTTTCCAATAGCACCATATTGGATCCGGCTGTCATTGCTGACACTCTGGGTGCTGCCTTTGAGGCGGCTTCAATTTTTGACCACTATTCCGCCGGCTTTCGCACACTCAAACACCGGCTGGATTCCGAGACCTATAATTTTCGGTCCGCTAATAAGGAGTATTATAATGAACTTTTCACAATGAGGCAGCTGGAGCATGCTCTCCATTGCTCTAGGCACTCCGCTCCTGGGACGGACGGCATTAATGTCCTGATGTTTAAAGAGCCTTTCAACCGACAGGAAACTTTTTCACTTACAGGTCTATAACCGCATTTGGCATGACAGATTTTTCCTTCCGTTTGGCGCGAAGTCACCATTGTCCCTATACTTAAGCCTGGGAAGGATCGCCAACTACCTTCCAGCTACCGCCCTGTCACTCTCACCAGTTGCATTTGCAAGGTGATGGAGCGCATGACCAACAGGCGGTTGACATAGTGGCTTGAGTCTCAGAAAGTTCTAGCGAACGCTCAGTAAGGATTTCGTCGCCATCGCTCTACCGTCGACCATCTGGTCTTTCTGTCGATGCATATTATGAAAGGATTTCTGAGAAAGTGTCAAACAGTGGCTGTGTTTTTTGTCCTGGAGAAAGCTTATGACACTTGTTGGACGGGCGACAATTTACGTACACTTCACGCATGGAATTTACGCGGTGGTCTTCCCATATTTATCGGGAGTTTATGACGGACCGCGTCTTTCGTGTACGTGTGGGCTCGGTTTTATCTAGTCGTTTTATTCAAGAGAACGGAGTACCGCAGGGCTCTGTACTCAGTGTCACACGTTTGCATGCTATCAACCCCATTGTTGATTTATTCCACCTGGCATTTCATCGCCCCTTTTCGTTGACGATTTTGCCATTTATTGCAGTTCACGGCGGACCTGTCTGCTCGAACGCCTCTCCAGAGCTGTATCCACTGTCTCTAAGCCTGGAGTAACGCCAACGGCTTTAATTTCTCCGCCGAAAAATCCGTCTGTACCAATTTCTGGCGCCGGAAGGCTTTCCCTCCGCCCTCTCTCCATCTTGGATCAGCGATACTTCCGTTTGCAGACGAGGCGAAATTTTTGGGGTTGATCCTTGATAGGAAGCTGAGCTGGATTTCGCACATTGCGTTTTTGAAAGCCAAGTGTGACCGTTCTCTTAATATTTTACCATTTTATGTGGCACATCCTGGGGAGCAGATCGGACCGTCCTTCTACATCTTTATCGCTCTTTGGTCCGATCCAAGCTTGATTACGGGTGCATTGTCTATTCGTCGGCGCGTCCATCTGTATTACATCGACTGAATGCCATTCACCATCGTGGCATAAGGGTCGCTACAGGGGCCTTTCCAACCAGCTCTGTACCCTGTCTGTACGCTGAAGCTGAAGAACCTCCGCTGTCCTTAAGGCGTGGGCTGCTTTTATGCAGCTATGTATGTCGACTCTCATGCTTGCCTGACTACCCCTCCTTCGAGTTATTTTTCGAGGATTCGCTTGATCGGCAATATTTCATTAGCCCTTCTGCATTGCTCCCTCCAGGGGTTCGATTTCGTTAGCTTCGTCGGAATTTGGACGTTATGCCAGCGTCGGCTCTTCGCAAGGGGGAAACGCGTTTTCCTCTATGGTTGCGCACTGAGGCCCACATTCACCTTGGGTTAACGTCGATGCCGAAGTACGCGACCCCTTCTGCAGTCTTTAGATCAGCGTTTTTAGAACTACAAGCGCAATTCGGGGAATGTAATTTTGTATATACTGATGGGTCTAAGACTGATGTTGGAGTAGGGTCTGCCTTTGTTTTGGTGAACATAGTTTTAGCTTTCGTTTACCTGGGCAGTGTTCGATTGTTACCGCCGAAGTTTTTAGTATTTATCAATCTATTTTATACATTCAGCGGCACGACTTACGGCACTGTGTTGTTTGTACGGACTCTCTGTGTGCCCTACTGAGTACTACCGTGCTGTACAATTACCACCCCCTCGTAAGCGCATACCATGACCTGCTGCACTCGCTTGGTGCCTTTGGCATCCGCGTCTCTTTCCTGTGGATTCCGGGGCATGTGGGTATTTAGGCAACGACTCTGCCTACTCCGCTGCCAAATCGGCAATTTTATCGCCCAGAATTTTTACCTCTGTTGTTCCCTCTTCTGATTTCTATGTTATTTTACGGCACCGTATCCTCTCGCTTTGGCGCGATGAATGGACGACCCTCCGGGGGAACAAGTTGCGGGAGGTTAAACTTCTGCCGGTTTTCTGGGCCACCTCTTCTCGTACATCTCTCGACTTCGAATCGGACATTGCCTTTTTAGTTATAGACACTTGCCTAGTTGTGACCCCGCACCACTCTGTGAGCGGTGTGATGCGGTCTTAACGGTGCGTCACATTTTAACAGAGTGTCAGGTTTTAGCTCAATTGCTCGTTCGTGTATTTTTGCCTGTTGGTTTAGCCAACGTTTTGGCAGACGACGCGCATACTGTAGAATGTCTTTTACGTTTTATCACTGAAATTGATTTTAGCCGACGCATTTGATGCGCTGAGCGTCTTTTAGTTTTGTGACTTTATACTGTGTATTTTTAATGGGGACTCTTCTCCCCGGCAGAGATATGGCGCTCTTGTACCGTGCGTTCTACAGTTTCTGACACGTCGTTTTTCTCTTGTGTTGTTTTATTTACCATGTTTTTGTGGTGGTTTTAAAATCGATTGTTAGTTTTATGGTGTTTCTGTCTATGCGGTTTTTACCCATATTTTATTTTTGGACTTTAAATTTTATGCATTGTAAGGGCGCTGATGACCATAGCTGTTTAGCGCCCTTAAACCGCATCCCATCATCATCATCATCATCGTCATCATCATCATCGTAACACTAACGTTTTCGCTATTAAAGTTGATGAGCGCAGTTATAACTTAGACATAACTGTGTTCAATCATAGCACTATCAAATGATCTCCTTCTTGCGCAACGGGAATTACTGTGTGTACCAGCGTAGGAAGAGAAAGTTAAAGTAAATATTAAAGCCAAAATAATTACATATACGATATTCATTCTGTTGTAATTACTGTATATGTGGCGTAAAAATTCTCCATTCCAAAATTCGAAGGACAGCCCTCAGCATTCCTGTATGTATAAAAGACTTAGATCCTGAAATGATTTGGATGAAGTGGATGTTCCCATCGTATAGTAGGACACTCAGTCTATATACGATGGTATCGCTCCACAAGCAGACTAATTCATGATTGCGAAGAACGTTAATTAGGGCAATGAGCAATCAGAATACTCCGAGTATTCATCAAGAAAAGAAAGATAACTCTGTGAAATATTCATGGGAGTTCTTTCCTGAATACAGCAAGAAAACTTGTGCTTGAAAATTATGTTTCCCAAATGTAAAAGTGCTTTCATGTCTGCATACTGTAATGTAAAAAATGTTATTTTTAGCCTTTTAGGCTTCGAGCAACCTCCATTACTGATCAGGATTCTAACAACTTAAAGATGCAAAGTTCCAAATCCTGTAAGAAACCCAAAGGAAGAAGAATATATTTGAAGAACATCTTAGGAAGGTGAGACTGCTGGAAGGATGAATGCACTATATAGCCAGTCATCCACTAGGAGGTATCCTAGAGGAATCTGCAAGCAGTCATGTTCCAAGATGTTTACATCCCCAAAAGCCATCAAGTTAACATATGAGTTTTCTGTGATAATCCAATGGTGTATTTAAAACACAGAATGAGAGCTTTGGGTACATGACGTTAAGATCCGGAGATACTGCGTGAAAGTCTCCTAGCATTCGAAATTTTCCTGCAAGGGAAAAGGGCTTGTGTCACAAATACGGCGAAAAAATCCATTCTCATACTATATTACTGATTTTATGAAAAAGTAAAATTTAAGAGTTTTGAACACTAGCTTAAACTTTTTGAATTATTTTAAAATAAGCAGGAAGTAATTGGACTGAAACAAACTGTGTAATTTTTTGACAGACATTTAAGTAACTTATAAATTTTACATAAATTGGAATGTGAAGGAACAAGGAAAGGTGAAGGGAAGTACTGGAATTGCACGATGAAAATAATAGACTCGTGATTTACAAAATATAACTTCTCTTGACTTAAAGCACCTTACGCTCCGTATATTCCTTACATCTGATATCGTCCTTATATTACATATGTAGGTTCAGGAAATCAAAACCTGCATGCCATGAGTTAGGTACTTGTGGGTGAAGACCTAATGTGTGATTAAATAATACCATGATGTCTATGATAATATATTTGCGAGTGTGATGTTGACGGCTCAATTTACAGTCCCCTTAGGCTAATGCAGGGCAGTCTCTGCTGAACAGCGGCGAATGGTGAAGAACATCCTACCTATTCAGGAATGGTTAATTATTTTTCCCATTATATCAGTTCTGGAACCTTCAATATATTTTATACAGCGATGATTATCAACAGTTTCGAAAGTCCAGATCATATCATGACAGGGACAGAATACGCTATTGAGATATAGTCTCAGGTTGGTTATGTTAAGATGATTAAACTCGAGAGTGTTTTTATTGTAATTGTCCATTCTTGAAGTTTGCGCTGTAACAACAGATCTTGGTTTCGCAGACTTCGATGCCGTTATGGCGCTCCAGGTGAACGATTTGGTTTGCGGCACAGCAGATAATGCAAATCCATGATTCTAAAGACGATACGTAGCGATCTGTCGAACTTGACAATTTGAAGATTCTCCACCTTTTCAGCTTCAGAAAGGCGTATTACTGGCATTACTGGTATAGAGTGCTATTTAAAAGTCCCGCATTACCTAAATAATTTTTTAAGCATGTGGCTGATTAACATGAAATTTGGTGTACGGAGATAGTCATGTACAGGGAGCTCAAAAATAACATGAGTTTTTGCTACTTCCAACTTTCTTATTTTAAATGGAACATCGTATATCTTTTTACAGATTTAGAAAGTACTCTTCCACAGCTTTTCAACAAGTTCCCACAGTAGATACTTCTGTGAAATTTCTACTAAATAAATGAATTTAAAAAACCCCATGTGATACATTCACATGACTGTCCCTACCCTCTAACGTTTATTAGTGGGTTACACAAACTAGTCTTACTAAAGCTTATTTTTATATCTACAACATGTTAAACCAATAAATCTTTGCAGAAATAGGTACATTACAATTTTGTTTGTGGATACAAAGAGAACAGTGATAGTTAAATATTTAAGAACTAGACGCTCTATGCAGGTTAAAATTCCATACTGTTTCAATGGAATCGCCAGAAACAACTGAATGTTGCCAGGACTTTAAAAGAATGACCAATTGATGTACAATACGAACCATTAATAACGGACATCTCGGAAATGGCTGATGCCACAAAAAAGTTATCTGAAATAAGCCCTCACTTTTAAAGATATCTGTATTTTTTGTGTAGTACATTTTCGTCTATCGCTAACGCTTACCAGTTGTACAAGGTTATACAACATTCCTTCCGAATGAAGTGGAGTAACTAAGTGTGGCTTACCGTATATTTTCTTTACTGGGAGGGAAATATTCCTAAGTCCGAAACTCGAATGGACTAAAACAACGGCGTCTTGACTGTTTAGGTGAGTTTCTGGAGTGACGTAGGTATATTCCTAACTTCATTTTGGTTAGCATTTCTATGAAGCTATGCCCCTTGACCGAAGAACGTGAACTTTCCATTGCGTTTCGTGCTTGATTTCTGTCAATTTCTGTCCCCGACTTCTGCTTGTTGCTCTCTAGCGCTATCAGCGAATCAATAATTTCTGACACGTTACTGGGCTTTGCTATTATTAGATAGTACTGAATAGTTTCTGGAAAATGTGTCGTTACAACATTTATGAGATCTTTATCACTAATTGGTGGATCTAACATTACATTCTCGAATTCCTTGTTAATTTTACAGAATAATAACAATTTAAATTCCATTTTATAAAAAGACCTGGTAGCATCGCTTCTTTCTGTACCATATGCTAAGATTCTACTCACCTAAACGAGCTTAACAAGGTGATCAACCATGATAGGTTGTCGGGATATTCTCAATAGCCGTTCTCATAAGTAAGCGTGACGAGAAATAGTATCGCGGCTTCGATAGACCGGGTTTTCAGGACTTATACGGTGACGAATGTAGATAAAGGAAGAAAAAAAACGCCTGTTGAATTGTCAGTGAGTGTTGTCTTTAATACCTAACAACAGTTCTAGGACGCACCCACATTCTAAACTACCAGAGAGTCTTATGCCTAACGTCAACATCGGCGTCATTGGACACCAGACACACCCCGAACAAAACCCAGAGCTCCACTTCGCATCTCCCAAGATCTCCGTGTCGCCATACCCAGCATTCCACTCAGACACTCAAAGTGTGAGGCGTTGAGCACACTGCGCTCTACAAGTACGGTCCAGCATCACGTGGCAACAGACTATTGGCCCATGTGGCTAGCGAGCTATCAGAAGTCGAAAGTGACTGCAACTCGATTATAGTGATTTTGTGATGTGTAACTAAACACCCTTGTTAAGCTGAATTATTCGTTTTGTGTATTTTGGTAGATATTTATGTTCTGGTACTCGTTCCTCCAGAGGATATTACATGGTCCCCTCTAAAGTCAAGAATAAGTGTCTGAAGAAACTAATTGTGTTCCCAATTCAAAGAGGTCAGCTAAAGGTCACGACTATTTAGGGGAGACTGCACCCTCAGCTACCAGCCACCTCATTTATCATGTATATCATATATAAATCAATGTTAAGGAGACAGAAGTAGTCTTGAAGAATACTTGCAAGCCACCGCTACTCTTGATAAACATTTTTTTTCTCACTGGATTTTGTCGATTTACGCAAGCACCTCTAATTCACCCCGTCTTTCTAAGATGCGACTTACCTCCTCTCTTTATCAGTCTGCTATCTCAATCTATAACAGCAATTCTAATTAGAATAACGGTTACATGTATCGCTACTTGGTGGCAGCGAAGGAAGTGAAATAAAATTGTAAGACAGACACGACCGACGTCGTCCAATCTATTCATTACATGGTAGAGCGGTGGGGTATAGGAAGAAAACTTCAGGCTATGCTAAATCTTCTTCGCCAATTGCTGTTTGGAGGCCAACATCAGCAGCTAAAGACAAGCCGGAGGGGCATTTTGTTCAGCCTGCACCGCGAGAGTTTTTTAACCTGAGGGGAGCTGAGGCCCAAGACGCACATCTCCGGATATCTAATTCCACTATGGCAGAATTTGATATGGTTAGATTAGATGACAATTAATTTCTGTGATTTAGGCTATTAAATTAGTACCGCGTACTTTTTATGGGAACGCTAAACATTTGCGTGAATTTATTGAGGGAGTAGAGATATGCCCTAACAAGCAGCAATTGCTTTTGAAAGTCATAGAATCTAAACTCGTAGATGAGTTAAAGATAGGCTTTTACCTGGCACTGAACAGAAAATTGGAGTCAAGTTAAATCTATTTTAGAGAATTTCTCTGTAGGCGTTCTTCGTTCTTTAGAATATTATGCCGGCGTATTATCTACATCAGAAAAACGTATGACTGAAATTGTAGCTCAATGAGATCCAGGCATGATGCTATAGTGTTTTTTCAGTGATTTGAGCAAAGAAGTAACAAGCAGATAAAAAAATTAAAACAAAGAGATACGTAGAAAGCGGTTTGCAATTAATGTGGGAATTTATTGCAGGGTTGGAAGATGAGCACATAAAGCAAATTGTGAAAGCTAATGGGAAGTAATAATGAGTAGTGCAGTTAGTATAAGCTGCATTATAGGAGGAGAGTGAAGTAAAATATCAAAAGTTTAAAGGAACTCAAACTGTTCAATGACCACAACAAACGCGGAATATGAAAAGAGATTCCAGAATTGAAGACAGATTAATAAAGTGACAGCACAAAGTTTATTAGGTGTCGAGGAAAATCCTACTACTAAGATACGTAGTAATGTTCCTGTGTGTAGAAAATGTAATAAACACGGACACGAGATCCGGTTTTGCAGACAGGGCAAAGATTTATCTTCATGTCGTAGGACCCTTATCCCTGGCAGAAAATAATATGCATATACTGGCATGAAAATATATCGTAATTAAATATGTAATAGCAGTTCCAATTAGAAATCATCCGGTAGAAGAAGTAAATGAAACTTTTGTAAAAAAAGTAATTTTAATACATGGGATTCCAAATTTTATTATAACAGATCAAGGATCAAATTTTATGTCTCCCATGTTTAAGAGAATTTGCAAATTGTTCAGAATAGAGAAAGATAATGCTACAGCGTAACATCAAGAAAGTAACGGCACTTTTGGCAATAACGCAGAAAATGCTAGTAACACATTTGCGTTGTTTTTGCTATCTCAAGAATCCTGATTGAGATAAATGGTTAGCTTTTGCGAGTTTCACGTACAACACTACACCTCACTCGATTACTAAGTTCCGTTCTTAGGAGTTATTATATGGAGAAAGGTGCAACATACCCAGCACTTCATAATCCACTCCTCAACCATTAGATAATTATGGTGATGTCCACACTGTAAAATTTAAAATACAATACTGTCACAGGTTAGGGAAACAAAGTTTGTCTAAATTCAAAGGGAAAAAAGATAAAACAAAGTCAATCCTGCCGATTTTAATGTAAAATACATGGTTCTATTGAAAGTATAGGTACAAGTTAGAGCTCATATGAATAGGTCCATATGAGATTAAGGCAATGAGAGAGAATAATGCAGTTAATCAAGAGGTAGGAAAATGAAAGTGCCAAGAAGTGCATACAAATATTGCTTCTCTTCCTTTAGAGGCAGAGGAAAACAAACCGGGAATTTGGCAATGGAGTAATTGTGGTTATGGCTATTAGTCTGGTGGTGGAATCTACCGATTGGAGGGTACAAGCAGTACATGCGCTTCACTCTGACAGGCATTTATTTCGATGAGATAGGGTCATAATCTTCTGTTCAATGGAATGGGAGATTCTAACTTATATGAATCTAGAACCAACACGGGAACATTGGTACCAAACCAAGGACCATCAGAAAATCGTAGCTGAATACTGTAGTGCAATAACGAAGAAAAATGGTATCGTAGAAAGAATCAGACTGAAAAATTAAATGTCATACCCCGAATTTGGATCACGGGTCTTCCAGTTTCCGTACGGTTGTTCCAACCAAGTGAACTACTATAACAACAGGCCGACACGGCATTAAATTTCCCAACTGACTCCCATTTTGTCCGCTAAACCACAAGGAGATCTGCAATTAATTTTGAAATGACGTATTCCAAGGGCGACTTACAATGTCGTAAGTATTTTAAGTCCTGGACTTCATTGTTTAACCAACTATCAGGTCAATCCATGGTAATTAAGGGTGGATTTCCATATACCTTACCGTATTCCGACTGTGCACCGATTGTGTCGTGTATTTTTGATTTCCGCATAACCTACCGTGTCCCGATTGTGCGCCGACATATTTTCATGCTTGGTTTGATCTATAGACGGGCGTAGGGAAGGGCTAACAGGATGTATAGCCCCCTATCAATTACAGAAAAAACATACAAATTGCATTCCTTTGATAGAGTCAAAATCAACATGTTTATTTATATTAAATTTACTTAAACCAGGTGACATCTATTCGTTCACACAGTTGTGGATTATATCTCAAAAGATATTCCATTAACTGGAGAAGGAAAAAAGAAAGATATGCCGAATCAAGTACGCTTCCCATTTGCAGTAAAACTGAGTAATTATACTACTTAATTATATTTAAAAGGAATATTTATTTTATAAATATTATCATGAATATTCTCAAAATTTAAATTAAACCTGGCATTTAAAGAATAATTCGTGGATCACTTATATTATGTTTGAACGTTTAGAAAATAAGAATCTCTATTACTGACTGCATTTTACTCATTGGCAAGCTATCTCTCAAAACATGTTAGTCCCTCCCTAAAGGAATCCTGGATCCGCCTCTGATTCAATCTGATCGTTTTGTTATCTCTGTTTCAATAAGCAATGGATCACAAAGAAGACATCGTTATACTCTTTGGTACTTATTTGGCTTTACTGAAGAAATCAGATATTCTTTCGGCTATAAACTTCCAGGTGTTGAGTACGCAGAACCAGCGAATGGCTTCCTTGAACAATGTGTGTGAAATGTATTCGTATCATTAATGAAAATGTCGGAAATAGCCTAAGTGCAAGCATAACCCACCGTGTCCCTACCGTGTCGCGATTGTGTCTCGGCCATAAAATCAATCTCATGACTGATCACCGGCAGCGCGGTCGATGCACAGTAGGCACATGACAAGGGCACGGTAGGTCATGTGGAAATCAAGAAAGAAGAAGAAAAAAAATTTTTCTTCGCAAATTATGTGGAAGGTAATCCTTAGCTGCTCCCGAATAGAGCACATGACTGGGGCATGTTCGGTGCACAGTCGGAACACGGTAGGCTATGTGAAAATCCACCTTAATTGTTCGTTCACACAAAGCGTGTGTAGGACAAGGTTGGAAAGGTAGAATCACACTGGAAAATTCAAGGCGATTTGTGGGACTATGAAGACCGGGACTTAAAGTACTTATAGCATTGTAGGTCACCAATAGGGTATGTCATCTCAAAATGAATTTGAGATCTCCTTATGGTTTATTGGAAAAGATACCAATCAGTTGGGGAAATTAATGTCGTACCGGCATGTTACATTGGTAGCTCACTTGGTTAGAGCAACCGGAAACAGGAATATCTGTGGTTTAGATCCCGGCTTTGGCAATTCATTTTTTAGTCTGATTGAACCTTTCTAACCTTGTTCTACACACGGCTTGTGTGAAAGAACAATTACTGCCAGGCAATGATACCGTTTAACAGATTATGGAGCATTCCAGCAATACATGAAGTCCAAAACTAGCTATATTGATAATTTGAGGAAATTGGTTGGTGAATAGTTAACAGATTCACAAAGTAATACACCCTCTAATAAAGCAAAGAGGACAACAATAGGTGCTCTAAAGTTCATTGGAGACATCGTGTTTCTGATTTGGGAATGGAGCAAGCAGAATTTCCGTATATTTGAAAAGTTGATATAACGGTGGTCAAATCCACTATCAGTTCTGTGAATTTGACCTTATGTTAGATCAATATAAATGAAGGCATCTTAAAAGATAATTTAAGTCAACTAGAGAATTTCACAGATGGTAGCTTTAAAACGTGAAATGAAGAAATGCAAATTTTAGTAGTAAAAATAAACATATAAAGGTAATTCAAAGGGGTATGGACGATTCTCAGCACTCTTTTAAAAAAGTGGGTTCCTTTGTACTTGTAGAGTAGGGTACATTACAGCCACAATTAATTACTATCGAAAAAAATCAGATCAATAATGCAATCTCAGAAAACTGACAAGTGGACTGGATTGTCCTAAGCTTCCTTCCTCTGAACTTAAAGAATTGTTGTATCTAACGCCCAACAATAGTTTACAACCTATATTTGTGTACGTGCTAGAAAATCGCCTCTTTTCTTCAACAACCTGTCAGCTGTATAAGATACTTCCCTTTCCTGATAAAAAAGGAGAAAGATACATGTGTGTATGTGAATTCCATCAAAGGACATACTTTTAGATATTCTGAGACAACCTTATGGGAAAATGTCCAGCAATAAACTACCAGGGTATTTTCACCGAAATATCTTACGGTATGTTTATAAAGAATACATTCTAATTAGCACCCTGGTATCTGAGAAAGATTGAGAATCTACAATTGGGGTAATATTGTATTGTGCCGATGGTTAATTTGTCCCCTGGCCCTTATTCCAAGAAAGTAATTAGAATCTTGAGATGCGCGATGGGTTGCTAATTACCTTCTTAAAAGGTACTGGTATTGCGCCGACGATCAAGGCGTTCTCAGACTTCATCTTACTTTTTATACCCTGTTTCCTAGTGAATATTTATTACATGTACAGCAAACGAACCACGAGTTATTAAAAATTTCAAATATCGCAAAGTGCAGCTTATTCTGCCCGGTCAGATGTGCCGGTGTATGCGTAAAAACTGCAACGCGCATTTCTTCTCTGAGGTGGATAAGGACGTGAATTACAGGCTTGTTGGGGAACATAATCACGATCCGAGACAAATAATTGCTAGGGAATATACTTCCAGCAGCTTACACATTTTTTGACCACTTAAATTCAACTTTCAGCAAAACTTAGGAACTGTTAACAGTTAATATTTCCGTTTTTACTTCCTCTACACGGTAGGTAAGAAAGTATTGTGTTCCAACCAAACGTTGTATTGCCTTTGCATATTATAGCATTCGTCTCAAAAAGTGATATTTCAAATCCTGTCTTGCTAATGCTCAAAATATTTGGCTAGAAAGGATTTCAAATGAAACTATATGACTTTGCTATATTTATTTCTCCATGCTCTTGCTTATGCAAGAAAGTCAGCTTTCTTTCTCTACAGCCTACCAAAGGCGAATTTTCACTGGTAAATATGCGTTTTGAGGTCCCTTGAGTCAATTAAGTTCTAAATCTTCTAAGAATATGACAGGAATATTTTCACGAAATTCCATCAACCCCAAACTACTTTATACATGGAATAATTGGACATTATTCCGTATCCAGGTAGAAGGTATGAAACGTTACGAAACTTATAGAACCGTAATACACGTCTTTACGAAGTGGCATCCTTTTTGAATGTCACAGATACACATAATAATCATAATACGCTAATTGCTTAACGTTTTAAGAGCATTTATGAAACATATTACCCGTTTTGTTCAGTTTTTACAAGCTACATACCTTTAACAGAACACGCATCTCAAACGAGACAATCATGGTGGCGTTGCTGTCGTTGATATTATGCTGCCAACATTGCAGTGAAAAATTAGCGGAAGGTAAAATGTATTACAAACAACGAACCTGATCGTTGCTACTTATTTAGGGCCCTAAGCGGCAAAGCGTAGCAAGGGATGTCTTTTTTTTTAGGTGAGAGGACAGGAGCACCTTCGCAATGAAGATCGAAAACACGTACTTACAAAGTAATCTTTATTTCTTTAATGGTAGATACTAATACAGAGAATGAATTTTAATGCACGTCTTTAAGGTCTAAAAATTGGCGGGACTTAAAATAAAAAAGAATAAAGTATTGAACAAATCCAGCCATTAATAACGGATATTTCGCAAATAGCCAATTCCACAAAAACCTATTTAAAATACATTGTGTTTTTAAGAGATCTACATTTTTTGTGTAGTGCGTTTTCGTCTATCGCTTAACGTTTACCAGTTATACAAGATTATACAAAATTCGTTCCGAATAAAGAGGACTTCACTGGGTATTCCCAGAAAATTCCAGATATACATTTTATTTTTCATGTAAAAAGGTTTAATATATGGTATTTTAATCAAAATGGTTAGAATCATTTTTAGAAAATCAAAAATTTCGAAAAATATTCCAAAAATTTAAAACTGAGTTTAAATTACGGACCCTCTTTAACTGCTATGGTCCTTAGCGTCCCATTCTATATTGAGCGTGAAAGACCAGAAATTTTTCTATAAGGCCTCTTTATCAGGCTTGAGGTTCTTTTACATGGCGTAAATCTACGACACGGGACCACCAGCTTTACTTCCCTTCCGAAGGAAGCCATGCTAAGGATTTTTACGCCCGAAAAAATCCATCGCCTTCCGCCGGGTTTGAACCCGAGACCTCGGGAAAAATATTCCAAGTAAAGGGTAGTTGGGATGGGGGATTTTCTTGAAAATCTTCGAGTAGCATCTTTAAAAGATACTAACCTAAATACCAAGTTTGGTATTTTTCCGACTTTTCGTATTTGAGCTATGCTATTCACAGATACGCTGCCGGACCTTTTTCTAAAAATGCTTTCTTTTGATTCAGGGGGCCTTAAAACATGTATTTCCGTTGAAATCTCGGTATCGAATTTTTGGGTGCAATGCAATACCTTCTCTACCTACTGTATACGTGATAGAGAAAGTAAGAAGTCGAGAGTTGGTGGTGACATTCCTTGCACGCCATGCCATTTCTCACTGCCTACGTAATCTATTATTCCCGCAAACCTTACACAATATGCCCTTCGTCTTTTCACCTCATTTTAACTACTTATTCACTGCTTCGCAACATTCCGGTAGCCACAATTTTTTTAACACGTTGGCACTAACTCCTTATAAGATGTCCGCCATCGCTAAGCGGTGGCCAAGAAGGCCTAATATTATGATTAAATTAACAACTCCTGCGTACTTTAAGAAGTCAGCCAGCACACTACACATCGATTCTACATATCAAAAATACCATTTCATACCTCCTGTCCGGATACGGAATAATATCCCAAAAATTTTGGTTATTTTTCATTTTGTTAAAAACGGATCTTAACGATTTTGATTAAAATACGAGGTACCATATATTTGTGAATATTACAAAACTGCATTCAACTGAGAATTCGTTAGAGATAAGCAAAAACATATTTCAGGTAAAAACATATAGTCCATTAAAATGCATACCTTTCCCAAAATAACTTTTTTGCTAGTATCAACCGTTTTGGAAATATTTCATGCTATAATATATTAATATTTTGTTACGTTAAGTGCATTTGACAGAAATAGATTGAAAATTCGCGAGTGGTTTTGTTTTACCTCCTTGATCTCAAGACAAACACACACACACACACACACACACACACACACACACACATACAGAGAGATAGCGAGAGAGGGAGGGAGAGAGAGAAAGAGAGAGTTGTAACAGCTCACTTCCTTGAGTATGAGCATGTAGAAATTATTAATTCGCCAAACTTAAAATCATTTCCACCCAAATATTTTATCGTACTGAACGTAAGGAAATGGAAGAATTGCATTTTGTATGAATAGTAAATACCTGTGAAAGTGTAAGGAATAGGGTAAGTTATGTGAGTACCACATCATATTTCTTGTTTTGATGAGATTATGCATGTGGAAAGAAAGAAGAATCACATACTTTTAAAGGATCCCTGTTCCGATATACTTACATGTGGGAGCTGTAAGCATACGACGCGAAGTATTTCTATAACATTAGGAAGGAAATTATTTTGAAGATTTTCTTGATTACATTTTTATATAATAGGTTTTACCTATTCCTTATGGTTTTCTCGTAAGTTACATGCAATTCGCATACTGTAAAAATGGTTTTGTAGGCTATTCCTAGAAAATTCAAGACATACGTTTTATTTCCCATTCTAATACCTGAAACATTTGATGAGCCGTTTTTATGAAAAGCAATAGGTAGGGTGCAGAGAAAGTAAAAATATCGCACTGATATGCTGCATCGCAAGGAGCATTTTAAGTGCCGAAGAATTCTAAAATGCAATTTTTTAGAACACTGTTTTTTAACTTATGTATTTACATAGACAATACAACATGCAAACAGGAAACATTGCAACTATCTTTTAGTAAATGCGGGATAGATGAGTAGAGATTTCGAGAAAAGTGCGAACTCCCTAGAACGTCTCTCAGTAACATCATCAGAGATGTTTGAGATTGTTATTTCAAATTCATTGAGATAAATTGTTTTACACAAAGCTGTGCCTAAAGAATAAGCATTAATATTAACTAAAACAAATTGAATCTTTTAATATTTTCCCTAATTTCTCCTTGCATGTACCTTTATACGTTGGTATGCATGTACGTATATAACGCATAAAATTATTACTTTACACATATGTATAATTAGGTATACTAATGTTTTGTGAAGATTTGTTTAATCCTTTCCTTCCTCCCTTGCGCCTCTGGCTTTAGTTGCTTAACGGGTAATTTTTCCTTAAACCGCATTGATTGACAGCTCCTTCTTAATTACCCTCATTAACCGGATCGTTAATGGTAAGTGGCCATCGGTGTAATATGAATACAGCGACTTATTCACCCATCTTCGACTTACATGCTAAGCTTTGGGAAGTGAGGGTTGTTAAACTTGATAAAACATTCTGGATTCCTTTGTTCCTGAGTAATGAATGGTTTGTTGCATCCATGCAACATAAATTGACAGTATTATATGGCGAGAAATCTGCACAGGTTATTATAGCAAAATGAAGGTAAACTAAACTTGAAACATAACTGTAAAACTTATTCTTCTCACATAAGTTTGTATGCAGTGACGTCCGTAACTACTAATATTACCTCCATGTGTCCAGTGTTCTGGTTACTTCCCTTTCTGTCCCTAATTTCTTTGCTACTTCCTCCCTTAATTTTCTGTTTCTTATTTCTGAATTTTCACCTACCCGTTTGCAATTTTTTTTCTCAGAGTTTTCTCTCTTGTCTAATTTCTTTCGTAACCTTTTCTATTTCTCCCCTAACATGTTCTCTGTTTTCTTTGATTTCACCTTTAACATCGCTTATTTCCCCTCGAATTTCATCCTTGAATGCTTATAATGCGTATTGATTTTCTAGTTTCCTTCCTTATTCCTGTCGAATATTTTCTAATTGCTTTCCTAGCTCCTGACCTCTTGTCCTCTAATTTCTTTCCTAGCTCTTCCCCTAATTTGTTTCCTAACTCTTGTTGACTTTTCTAACTTTGCTCCATCATACTTTTCTCACATTTCCACATCGCTGACATTGAATCGTTTCCTCCCATTCCTAAATTATTTACTTTTTCTCCCTGGCTTATTTTGTTTCCTGCTTCCTGTTCTCTTTCTAAGCTATTTTGCACATTTCGACTATTGTCTCCCATTTCTGTTTCTCTATTTTGTACAATTTCATGCCTACTATTACTTTCTTCTTCCTGAACATTCGTTATTTCTACTGAATTATTTTGACCTAACATTCTTCTACTTCTCAGCCACATTTACATTAGTACCATTGCAATAAATAAATTTACACTCAGTACCTTGTTTGCTGATGCACTCACTGTTGTCTACCGGTGCTGATGTCTTCTTTCTTCTCGCCGAGTATCTGTGTCCTGAGCTACCGCCGTTCTGGATTGTCTTCCTTACTTCTCGTGCTGTCGGTCGCTGGATTTGATTCCCAGTGTAGCTTCCTCAGCCTGTGGTGGTCCTTACTTCGAAGTCCTGTACGCTAGTTTAATACAGAACTCTCGTCGTCACAGCTCCGTGATGATCCCCAGTTTGATACAGGATTATCGCACCACGATGAGGCGCCAATTTCATACGGAAGATGATGCCGCGATGATGTGCCAAGTTGAAGCAGCTACGATGGTCGGCTCTTTTGGTGTCGTTTACTTTACTTGTTTCGTTGTTGATTCTGCTGCCGTGATCTTGTAGCTCTTTCTATTGTCTCGGGCGCCAGCTGCTCTAGTTGTATGGACATGGGATCTTTCTGTCAGGGTTTGCGTGGCTGTACTGTGAAAAGACCAGTTTAAATTGACTGACAAATTTTAATGTGATCTGATACTTGAGCTATTGAAGCGAGTTGCCGGCCGTTTAAAGAAAAAGAATGAAACTGATTATAAATCGTAGCTTTCGAAATTGTAACAATTGATCTATTATACCTGCTAACTTATGCAGTATCAATTTTGCGGTTTGAAATAACTGTTTCCACAATAAAAGGAACTAGTAGCGTAACTTGCCGTGAGTCGCTAAAATACTTATCGGCGAGACCTCTCGCAATAGCCGCGAAAACTTACTCACACAATACATCACAGAACACTTAAAATATCATCGAACTGCACCTACCGGTGACGGTACCACAAAGAGTAACTATCTGTTCTAAAATTGCACGCCTTTATTACTTAAACTCCGCCTACATTAGATTTACTCCTACCAACATTATTATACTCCCGGGCCAATACTTAAATCCTCTTCATGTACGTCTCTTAATTTTGTTACCAGGGGGCTTGGATAAAAGCTCACAAATACCTTTCACTTTTCTTTTCTAGAATTCTGGCCTACATGACTGCAAATGTACTGAGCTTATAACCCAACTGAACTCTCAGAATCTTTAAGCTCATGCGTTCTGTATTCTCGGCTAATACTAATGACTTTCACTAACCTAACTTCCCAATTACCTTCGTCTTTCCGCACCAACATTTTGGCTCAAGCTTATTACATTATACATTGATTTAACATACAGAAACTATTTATTGCCATTATTTATCTATCTTACTGTTAATTCTTTATTTAATTATCTATATCTGCCCGTCAATAATTACGGCATCACTGCTGAAAGCTGAGATCTCACTGAGATTCTCTCTATGTTAAAGTCCAGTAAATTTATTCGACATTGACTCCCCCCAGAGGCTCACCTTATGTGAGTACGGGTGTTGGCGTACCCGGGGGTTCCCGAGACACTCATTGCCATCTTCATCGCTTCATCCCCGTCCGGTCGAGTTGGGTTCGTTCTCGTGACCGGGGGACTCAAGGTGGGCTCTCGTGCGTTCTGTGCATTTCATTCCATGACGCCCTTGCCATCGTTTCTGTATTCTCTCTTCTATTTATGCAAATTTCGCACCACTTCCATGCATTTACACATCTCTTTTCCTTCTCCGCCGGCCTACTTTGAGTGCGAAACGCCCACACACTTTTAGTTCCTTTTAACCTTTTATTTTAATCCTCCGTGGACACAGCCTGACGGATACCCGCGCACGACGTGCGCAGCTTTGTGAGTGGGTAATGACGTCATCCCCACCACCCGGGGTCGTCATGTAGGGTTTGTGTTCGTATCCGCTGTTCAACTGCAATCCCGCGGAGGGCCATTGCATGAGCTGCTGACTTCTGACGGCCATTGGGTCCCTCTGTGTATGTTCTGGGAGGTGTGACCTTGGGGTGAGATAGGTATAGATAGGCCACTCACCCAAGCCGGGGTAACGCCCGGGAAGTCAGAGCCCGAGGTCGGAGACGGTTGCAATGGTGGAGGATGTATTTCGCTATGGAGCACCCTTTCTCCATTAATTCAAACACGCGCCGAAAAGTTATTGTAACAGAAGTAGCACCGCCGACATCTGGTTGTTACTTGGTCATTTCAAGAACAGAAGAAGGACAAAACTTTGAGAAGGTGAACCCTTATATAATTCAGAAGGGCATAGATGCTATTGCTGGTGGGGTTCAATCCTGCACTCGGCTACGAAATGGCTCGTTATTAGCACAATCGAAGTCCGATCAGCAAACTAAGACCTTGTTGCGCGCTACGCTTCTCCACGGTTATCCCATCCGTGTTGAGAAGCACCGCCCAATGAATTCCTATCGAGGCGTCGTTACCACGCATAGCCTCGATGGTATATCGGACGAGGACCTAGTCGAATATCTCTCCGATCAAAAGGTGACCGAAGTGCATCGAGTGCAGGCCAAACGCGACGGCGTATTGGTACCCACTCGTACCCTGTTTCTAACATTTGATGGCGTCGATCTGCCCATGAGCATTTCCGCAGGGTACGAACAGATTTCTGTGAGGTCTTATATTCCTAGACCTCTGCGTTGTTTTAAATGCCAACGTTTTGGGCATACGCAAGTCTCATGTAAGAGTGCCGTTAACATCTGTGCAACATGTAGCCAGCCCTCACACGAAGGTGCCTGTTCAACAGCCCCCGTTTGCGTCAAAAGCAAAGTGTCACATTCAGCTTCATTTGGCGACTGTCCGCGGTATTTGGACGAGAAGGCGATCCAGGAGATCCGGGTAAAGCAGAAACTCTCCTTCGCCGAAGCCCGGAGGCGTTACCATGCGCGCCAACCTTCGCTCCTGCGATCGGGAACATTCAGTTCTGTTGTTGCCTCGCCAGTACCCCGGAAAAATGCTGGGACTCAAAATTGGACCATGACTGCCTTGACCGCCACTACCATCCGGCCGTCCATTTCAGCTACTGTTACCAAGCCCTCTAAACCTGGTCCAAAGTCTATGAAGTCACAAGCCACAGAGAAAAAACCAAAGCAGAAATTTCGAAGAGAAGACTTTCTAAAAGACCCTCCGCGTGTTCACAGTAAGCAGAGTTCACCTTCTCTTCCTCGGAAGTCGCAGTTCCAGGAAGCTCCTGGGACCAGCCGCGCTCAGCGGCACCCCTCACCCATCGCCACCCAGAACCGATTCTCGGCGCTTGAATCGATTTCTGGCTCTGAGCGCGTGGGCCCTCCCTTGGAGGAGGCTATGGAGTCTGACCAACTCCATACCAAAAGCCCGAGCCCAAAGGTTAAACAAAAGGTAATTTTAAGCCGCCCTTCTAAGTAGACAGTTTAACCCTTTTTCTTAATGGCTATCCTGATCTGGAATGTACGTGGTGTACGGTCGCATAGGGCGGAACTGCAAATTTTATTGCGTTCCATTCGCCTATGGTCGTGTGTTTGCAGGAGACTAAGCTTCGCCCTCACGATCCTTTTGATCTCCGAGGATATACTCCGGTTCGCTACGACCTTGAACCGCAGGAGGGTACTCATGCTCATAGAGGTGTCATGTTGTTAGTGCGTGACGTTCACTTTAAACGTCTCACTCTTACGTCCGACTTGCAAGCTGTTGCCTTTAGACTGCAGTTACCCGGTTTTTCCTTTTCTGTTTCCTCTGTGAATTCACCTCCATCGTCTCCCCTTGCTCCCGCGGACATTTGAGCTCTTCTGTCCGCTCTCGCAACACCATTTCTTCTGTTGGGAGATTCTAATGCTCATCACCCCCTGTGGGGTTCGCCAAGGTCTTGTGCGAGGGGAACTCTTCTTTCTGTCATATTTGATCAGTTCAATCACTCTATTCTCAATACAGGTGAGCCTACGTTTCTTTCTGATTCTTCCGGTACCTTTTTTCACCTGGACCTTGCCGTTTGCTCACTCCAGCTTGCTAGTCGTCTGCAGTGGAACGTCGTCGCTGACACCTACTCCAGCGACCATTACCCCTGCATCGTTTCTCTTCTGTCACACCACGTACAGCATTCGAGAGTACCTACCTGGATATTCACAAAAGCCGACTGGAGCTTGTATTCCAGCCTCGTGCATTTTGACGACCAGCTTTTCACCGACATTAACCAACTAGTGCACCACCTTACGTCTACGATTTTCTCTGCCGCCGAACGCGCAATTCCCCGTTCATCCTCTCAATCTCGGCGACTGCCTGTTCCGTGGTGGAACGAGGATTGTCGAGACGCCGTTCGTGCCCGCGGAACTGCACTTAGAGTGTTTCGGCGACACCCTACACTTGATGACTTGGTGACTTTTAAACAATCGCGCGCCAGGACTCGTCGCATTATTCAGGATAGCAAGAAGGCGTCGTGGACTCGTTTTGTCGAGGCTATTAATCGCTTTACGCCTTCATCTGTTTTTTGGGATAATCTTCGTCGCTTTTCAGGTAATGTGTCGCATTGTACTGTTTCCGGTCTTCAGGTTTCCAATGCCACCATAGTGGATCCGGCTGCCATCGCTAACACTCTGGGTGTTGCCTTTGAGGCGGTTTCCAGTTCAGACCACTATTCCGCCGGCTTTCGCTCTATCAATGACCGGCCGGATTCCGCAACCTATAATTTGCGGTCTGATAATGCGGAATGTTATAATGCCCTTTTTACAATGAGAGAGCTGGAGCACGGTCTTCATTGCTCTAGGCACTCCGCTCCTGGGCCGGATGGCATTCATGTTCTGCTGTTAAAGAACCTTTCAGCCGACAGTAAGCGCTTTCTCTTACGGGGTTATAATCGTATTTGGCAGAACGGCCTTTTTCCTTCCGTTTGGCGCGAAGCCACTATTGTCCCTATACTTAAGCCTGATAAGGATCGCCAACTACCTTCCAGCTACCGCCCTATCTCCCTCACCAGTTGCGT
Source organism: Deroplatys truncata (assembly GCA_030765065.1). NCBI lineage: Eukaryota > Metazoa > Arthropoda > Insecta > Mantodea > Mantidae > Deroplatys > Deroplatys truncata. The sequence goes on along the minus strand of CM060990.1, from coordinate 420,770,445 downwards.
TTGCAAGGTGATGGAGCGCATGATCAACGGGCGGTTGACATGGTGGCTTGAGACTCAGAAACTTCTGTCGAACGCTCAGTGTCGCCAACGCTCTACCGTCGACCACCTGGTGTGTCTGTCGACGCATATTATGCACGGATATCTGAGAAAGTGTCAAAGAGTGGCTGTATTTTTTGACCTGGAGAAAGCTTATGACACTTGTTGGAGGGGCGGCATTTTACGTACACTCTATGCATGGAATTTACGCGGTCGTCTTCCCAATTTTCTTCGGGAGTTTATGACGGACCGCGTTTTTCGTGTACGTGTGAGCTCGGTTTTATCTATTCGTTTTATTCAAGAGAACGGAGTACCGCAGGGCTCTGTGCTCAGTGCCACACTTTTTGCAATTGCTATCAACCCCATTGTAGATTGTATTCCACCTTGCATTTCATCGTCCCTTTTTGTTGACGATTTTGCCATTTATTGCAGTTCGCGGCGGACCTGTCCACTCGAACGCCGTCTCCAGAGTTGTATCGAGCGTCTCTACCCCTGGAGTAACGCTAACGGCTTTAATTTCTCCGCCGAAAAATCCATCTGCATCAACTTCTGGCGCCGGATATACTTCCCTCCGCCCTCTCTCCATCTTGGGCCGGAGATGCTTCCGTTTGCAGACGAGGTGAAATTTTTGGGGTTGATTTTTGATAGGAAGTTGTGTTGGACTTCGCACATTTCCTTTTTAAAAGCAAAGTGTGACCGTTCTCTTTATCTTTTGCGTGTTTTAAGTGGCACATCCTGGGGAGCTGATCGGACCGTCCTTCTTCGCCTTTATCGCTCTTTGGTCCGATCAAAGCATGATTACGAGTGCATTGTATATTCGTCGGCACGTCCATCTGTGTTAGGTCGATTGAATGCCATTCACCATCATGGCATAAGAGTCGCTACGGGGGCCTTTCCAACCGTTCCTTTACCCAGTCTGTATGCTGAAGCTGCAGAGCCTCCGCTGTCCTTCAGGCGTGAGATACTTTTGTGCAGATATGCCTGTCGACTCTCAATTTGCCTGACTACCCGTCCTTCGAGATATTTTTTGAGGATTCGCTTGATCGCCAATATGTAGTTAGCTCCTCTGCATTGCTCCCTCCAGGGGTTCGATTTCGACTGCTACTTCGGCATTTGGACATTACGCCAGCGCCGGCCCTTCCTCGGGGGGAAACGCGTTTTCCTCCATGGTCGCGCGCTGAGGTCCACTGTCACCTTGGGTTAACGTCGATGCCGAAAAATGAGACCCCTGCTTCCGTCCTTAGATCCGCTGTTTTGGAACTACAGGCGCAGTACGGGGACTGTCATTTTATATATACCGATGGGTCTAAGACTGATGTTGGAGTAGGATGTGCCTTTGTTTTTGGTGCACATAGTTTTACTTTTCGTTTACCTGGACAATGTTCGATTTATACCGCCGAACTTTTTAGTATATATCAAGGTGTTTTATACATTCAGCAGCACGTCTTATGGCGCTGTGTTGTTTGTACGGACTCTCTGGGTGCCCTTCAGAGTATTCACGCGCTGTATAGTTACCACCCGCTCGTATAGCGCATTCATGACCTTCTCCACTCGCTTGGTGCTTCTGGCATCAGCGTCTCCTTTTGTGTGGATTCCAGGTCATGTGGGCATCTCAGGCAACGAGTCTGCTGACGCCGCTGCTAAATCGGCCATTTTATCACCCAGATGTTTTACCTGTGTTGTTCCTTCCTCAGATTTTTATGTTATTTTTCGTTACCGTATCCTCTCGCGCTGGCGAGATGAGTGGGTGGCTCTTAGGGGGAACACGTTGCGGGAGGCTAAACCTCTTCCGTTAGTCTGGGGTACCTCTTCTCGTTCTTCTCGTCGGGAAGAGGTGCTTTTAGCCCTTCTACGAATCGCACATTGCCTTTTTAGCCTTAGATACCTGCTCAGTGGTGACCCCGCAGTATGCGAGCAGTGTGCTGCGCCCTTAACGGTGCGTCACATTTTAACAGAGTGTCAAGTTTTAGCTCCATTGTGCAGTCGTGTGGGCCTGCCTGTTGGCATAGCCAACGTTTTGGCCGACGACGCGCATGCTGTAGAATGTCTTTTATGTTTTATCAATGACAGTGATTTTAATCGGCACATTTGATGCGTTGAGCGTCCTTTAACATTATGATTTTATATTGCCGTTTTAATGGGGGCTCTACTCCCCTGTGGACATATGACGCTCATGTCCTATGCGTTCTACAGTTCTTGACTCGTTTTACTATTTTATTGAATTGTTTCACTTGGCTTTTATAGTGGTTTTAGCTATTGATGACTGATTTTAGAGTATTTTTGACTATGCGGTTTTTTACTCGTATTTTATTTTTGGACCTTCAATTTTATACTTTGTGAGGGCGCTGATGACCATGGCAGCTTAGCGCCCTTAAACCGCATATCATCATCGACATTGACTTAACTTTCCCTATGTAATTTACTGTCTGCTTGTGGTCTTGAAACATAATATCATTTGGCGATAGTCTCAAGTTTATAGTAATTAATAGTAAAAAAATGCAAATCATTCCTTTTTTAAGTCAATTTGTTCCTTTGTAAATACTAAGCTTCCTGGAATTTCTTGTATTTCTCTCTTTTATTTTCAGGATACCACGTACAGACGGCTCCAAATGTTTTCCTTTCCACCGGCACCGGGGTAAGCGGGGTGTCTTATCGAGAGGTTATGCCAGTGTCTTAGCTCATACCTGCTCTACAAGGAAGGTTAAGGGATGTAACAGGCTAAAGAAAATATCATTCCAACATATTTCCCTTAGACTTGGCTGTAGGAATGAATAACTGTAAAAAGAAAACAGCAGTAACATTACAACACAGCGACATAAGCAGTATACAAACTAATTTTTAGGAATTAGAGGCATCATATCATTGTATAACAAGGAAGTGTTAAATCAAATGGTTGAGCTTTCAATATTTGCTGCTTTCTCTACCCATTATCAACTAACATATGTTCTTTATTTTCATAATGTCCTTATTAAGTATGGTTTTTCCGTGCATCCTGACAACAATTTAGGCTAGAAACTATTTAAGGTCACAGTCTAAGTTACACTTTTCCCTATTTGGTTGCATACAAGATGCCGTAACGACAAACAGCCGCTCATCTATTCCACAACTCATCTTTTTAATGTCTACTATTTACCTATAATACGTAGGGAAAGTGTTGTATTCAACCCAAAAATTAAAAAACGAGATTCACCGGAAATACACCTTTTGAGACCTACTGAATCCAAATAAAACATTTTTACTTTCCCTACTACGCACTTACAGTAAGCAGAGGAAGTATTGTGTTCCACCAAAAAATTGAATAACGATATTCAACCGAAATACACGTTTTGAGACCCCTGAATCCAAAGTAAGCATTTTAGTTTCTCTACTACGTAGTTACAGTAAGTAGAGAGAGCATTGCGTTGCACCCAAAAATTGAATAACGAGATTCAACGGAAATACACGTTTTGAGACCCCTGAATCCAAAGAAACCATTTTCACTTTCTCTACTACGTAGTTACAGAAGTAGAGAAAGTATTGTATTTCATCCAAAAATTCAATAAAGAGATTCACCGGAAATACACTCTTTGAGACACCCTGAATCCAAAGAAAGCATTACTACCTTCTCTAATACATAGCTACAGGAGGTAGAGAAAGTATTGTATTTCACCCAAAAATTCAATAAAGAGATTCACCGGAAATACACGTTTTGAGACCCCCTGAATCCTAAGAAAGTATTTTTAATTTCTCTACTACGTAATTACACGAGGTAGGGAAAGTATTGTAATCCACGCAAAAATTCAACGATATTCACCGCAAATACACATTTTGAGACACCATGAATCCAAAGAAAGCATTTTTACATTCTCTATTAGGTAATTACAGCAAGAAGAGCAAGTATTGCATTCCACCCAAAATTGAATAAAGGGATTAATACTCGGAACGGAAGTATTCGATTTCAAACTCCCTGAAATCAAACAAACCGTTTTTACTTTCTCTGCTACGTAGTGTCGTCAAGTAGAGCAAGTATTGTGTTCCACCCAAAAATTGAATGATATTCATCGGATATACACGTTTTGAGAACCCCTGAATCCAAACAAGGCATTCTTAATTTCTCTACTACGTAGCTACAGGAGGTAGGGAAATTATTGTTTTCCACCCAAAAACTGAATAACGAGATTCACCGGATACACACGTTTTGAGACTTTCTGGATCCAAAGAAAACATTTTTACTGTCTCTATTACGTAGTTACAGTAAGTAGAGGAAGCATTGTATTCCACCCAAAAATTGAATAACGAGATTCAACGGAAATACACGTTTTGAGACCCCTGAATCCAAAGTAAGCCTTTTTACTTTCTCTACTACGCAGCTACAGTAAGTAGAGAAAGTATTGTGTTCCATCTGAAAATTCAATGTTGTAATTTCACCAGAAATCACTTTTGTGACCCCTGAATCCAATGAATTTATTTTTAGAAAACGTTTCAAGTGTGTATGTGTGTTTGAGTGATTGTGTGTATCCACGAATAGCATACTGAAAAGCAAAAGGTTGGTTAAAAACCGAACTTGGTGTTTAGGTTCAACTTCTTCCAAGAATGCGACACTGAGATTTTAAAGAAAATCCTCCACTCCAAACTACTCTTTACATTGCACATTTTTCGAAATTTTTCATTCTTTCAAAAATGACTCTAAGGATTTTGATTAAAATACATAAGTTTAAGCTATTTTCATGATAAATAGAATGTATATGTTTTATGTTCTAGGAATAGTCTGTAAATTAGTCTTTATTGTCAATGACTTTTGATAATTAGTAAGTCGTAAGAGAGAGACAAAATCTTACGGAACAACAACTGAAGATCTTGTTAGACACAAAATTTGTATCAGCTAACATTTCTATTTTATTTCAAATAACTTTTATGTTTTACCTATTCTGAAATGTTCTTTGTTATTAGTTTGAATTTTCAAATACTTTATGCTTCTCTCAACTGCAAATAGCTATTGTTTTTCTTTCTTTATTTATTTATTTATTTCTCTCTTTCCCTCTTTCTTTCTTTCCTTCTTTCTTTTTCATGTTCATACAAAGTGAACAGAATTTCAAAGCTATCACGTCTGTGGCTCACATTCGGGAGGTCGTGGGTTGGATTCCTCTGGCCGACCTTCCTGACCCATAGGTTTTTCCGGGGGGTTTTCCCGGGTCGCCAGGTGAGTGCTGGGAAGGATTCTCACATCCCGGAATTTCCTGAACCCCCATTTCATCTCCATTCTAATTTCCCTTCATCTTTCATCCGTTGGTCTCTTTCAGGGTTGGAAGTGTCGGCGTGGGTGTTTCGGTGCAGTGTGGCAGTGGAAAAGAATGTTTTTTGTGACTTTCTCCGTCCCTCAGCTTTCGGCTGGCTGTCGGGAGTATCCTAACTTCCTTGAGGGGCGTTGGACCCCCTCTGAGCTGGGTGGGGTCCCCGGTCTGCCTGTCCGTCTGACGGGGAGTCTCTACCTGAAAACCTAGGGACCCTGCCATTCCTGTGCCACTTTTCCTGGTTCCGGACGCCCGGTGTCTTGTCTCGCCTCATTCTTCCTCCCGGAGACGCCCCCTTATGGGGCGTAGGCACAATATCCACTATGTGGTTCAATGCCGAGTTCCTTCCGTAGCCAACCAATCCATAGCTATCACGTAGCGATCAGCTTTGAGGGATTTGGGTATCGTTTTAACTTAATATGTTCTGGTTATACCTACAACGAATTGTGAAAATAAGTGATGAAGGTTCATCGGTATTAACGTAATATAGATGCAAAATAAACTTTGTAAGACGAGTGAGTAGAGAAAGTTGTGTGAATGAAACACGTCGTATTTTAGGGCAAAAGCTCCATATGTCTGCGTCTCTGTGAACAACATAAATCCAAAGCGAAAAGTTGGTGAAATACCAAACGTGATATTTAAGTTCTGCATCTTCCAAAGATGTGACAAGGATTTTTAAGAAAATCTCCCCATCCTGAACAACCCTTTACATGAAAAATGTTTTGCAATTTATTTTCTTAAAAATGGCTCTAATGGTTTTGATTAAAATACTCACTGTTTAAAATATTTTCATGACAAACGAAATATATATTTTGAACTGACTGAGAAGAGCCTCTAAAGTCTTCTTCATTCTGAATGACTTTTGTATAATTGGTAAACTCTAAAAGATTGGACAAAGTTTAGCTACACAAGAAAAGCAGACCCCGTTAAAGCACGCGGTTTGTTATACATATATTTTATGAGATTAACTAATTCCTAGATATTTTTTGTTATTGGTTTCAATACCTTTTGTGACTGAGAAGTCGCTATTCGTTTTGTTTTTGTGGCGGTCATACAAACAGCATGGAATTTCAAAGCATTATATAGTGACATGCTTTTTGAAAATGTGACTATCGCTTTATCTACGTATACTACAACGAAACGTGTAAATGTGAAATTTTTGTTTTGGTATTTAATTAAAGTCCTTTAAATGGGTAGGCCATTACGGACGGCGAATGAACGAAATGGTTAAAATGATGCTCAAATGGGCCCGAGGTCCCTAGAAATTAGAATCTAACATTCATCTTCTCAGAATAAGAGACACCCTGGAAAAAACTTTACCCAGGTATTTCACTTTAACCGAGATTCGAACTCGATACCTCTTGAATGTTAGGCAGACCCACATCACAGAGATGGGCTAAATGTGATTTGCAAGTTTATCTGAATTATAAGAAGTAGACAAAGAAATGAGATTTAGAAAAACGAATTTGTAGAATGGTGAGAAAAGAGAAAGTTAAGTGAATGCAACGCGTTAGTTTCTTCAATTTAAAATAATAATTTAATCTATATTTAAATATAATTCTTCCTAACCATAATTCTCGTGGCAATGCAAAGAGCGTGGAGTTTCAAAGACACCACATAAAAACCTGACTATCGTTTGAGCTACTGCATTCTTCTTATACTTACAACGAAGTTTGTAATTGCAGTTTCATCTCAATTAACAAGCAGACTCTTTCACTTAAGCCGTGTGTTGGACAAGGTTGGAAAGAGAATCAGATTGAAAAATTCAATGTCATAGCCAAGATTTGAACTACGGATCTTCCAGTTTACGTCCAGGTGGTGCCGCGGTAAATCGTGCGACTCGCATTCGAGAGATCCTTAGTTTGTTTCCCGGCTACCGCCCAATATGACCCACGGGTTTTTTTTCGAGAGTTTTCCCGGGTCGTCAGGCGAATGCTGATATGATTTCTCTCAGCCTCCGAATATCGTTCCATTCCTCATTTCATTCATCCTTAACCCGTTAGGTCTGTTTCAGGGTTGGAAGTGTCGGCGATGGTATTCCGGTGCGGCGTGGCAGAGAAAACGGACGCGCTCTGTGGAACCTTATCCGTCTCTCGGTCTTCGGCTGTTTGCCAGATTATAAGGACCGCTTCTTGGGGGGGGGGGCGTTGGACCCTCTGTTTGAGGTGGAGTTCCTGGTTTGCCTGCCCTACTGTCAGGGCGTCTCAATCTGGAAATTTTAGGAACCCTGTCATTGCTGTGCCGTCACTCCTGGTTCCGACTGCTCGGTGTCTCTCACCTCGCCCCTCCCTTCCGGGAGCGCCCCCTCGAGGGGCACAAACACAATATCTTCATTCACTGAATCGGGATCGAGTCCCCTCCGTTACACATTCCATTCCATTCTAGACCAGACAAGAGAAGCATTTTAAGAATTCAGAACTTGAATCGTAATAGAAAGTCTTTTTTTGGGAGGGCCATCTTCAGATTTGTAACTTGAAAGCAATTTAGAGTGCTTTCAAGTGAAACAATTGCAACAAAAGCACATCAATGTATCTGCATTAACACTTGGGGTCACTATTTTGAAAAGTTAGCTTATATGTTATCCTAACCGAATAAAACAGCTATATAGAAACTGCATATTTTGCGCTAAATGTTGTTTCCTCGTGTCTATTAAAATTTTCTCCTTTTGCATACAATATCTACATAGTGTTTTTACTCTACGTCCACTATACGACTGGCACGGATTTTCTTTCTTTCTCTTGTGATTGTGTGTGTAAGGGGAATTATGTTTCAAAGAAAACAATCTTTATTCGTTTTTCTGTAACAAACACAAAATATATCCCATTTTGAAAAAAATTTAATGTACTTAATTATTCCCAAACTGCTTCAACAGTTTGACATTAATATTACTTTTGCTTCCATATTTTTAAAACATTACTTGAATATCATCAGAACTGAATTTGCAAACTGTACGGAACTACACACTTAGCGCTAAACGTTGTGATCAATATCTGTGACAATTAAAAAGCAAAACTTGCTTATATTCAAGGTAATAAATACCATCTACTTCGAGTACGCGTAGAACGTTCTATAGGTGATAATTATGAAACTATTCTTCTTCTTATTATTACTATTATTATTTGTTTCTAGCAACAAACGTTAAAAACAAGATTTACATTATGCGAACCTTGTTTCTCAAGAAAATTACTGAATCCTAAGCTTGTGTAGCACCCGCATAAGAGTGCAATATTTGATTTTTAAACAACATATTATGCAAAGAAAATGTTAATTTATTTGCTTGAATAGTTCTAGTAAAGAGAAAAGTATTTGGTTTCGCCTTGTTTCCTCTTAGAGTCAGGTCGTTGAATTATACCAGCATACAAGGAAGTAAATGTTGCCTTTGAGACGATCCGGCACTTGCTGTTGGCTATAGCCAGGCATGACTAGTCGAGAAGAAATTTCTTCCCCCTCTTCCTCTACACCCCTTGGCCCATCGGAAAACATTTGAAGCCCACTGTACAATGCATGGAATACTATTTAATTGCGGAGATGATCCCTAAGTCCCTGGCGTTGAAAGTTATCTTCAGGGTGAGAGAAAATCCAGGTGATTAGTCCATAACGGGACTTAAACCCATGCCCGTGGTTGAGAATGACAGTCTTGATATTTCCACCGGATCTGCTGTATTTCTTGAGATAATGGATTGGAGAGCTTAGAAGAATTTCTACCCATACCGTTTTTGAAGATTTTTACAAATTCTACGTTAAGTTTCCTAAATTTGTATTTAGATAACTATTGCTGTCTTGCCGTATTTCTATATTTATTTGCTTGGTAAGGTTGCTATATTGGTTTTAGGTGATATAATGAAGCATTTTGATTGAATTGCAATAGTTCTTGTCAGAAAGGAAAAAGAAAAGATGTCCATAATTTCACCATCACTTAATTAAAAATCAAATAGACTAGTGCACCAGCGTTCACCATTTTAGGTTATGAAAATACATCTCATATTTATGTATCTTTGGTATGATAGTTTTTCTGTAAGCCCTGTTAATTTTCGTGAAGTCCATGCATAGACTAGCGTGGGACGCGTGTTTGTGTGATTCATTTCAACGTAAGGAGAAACTCGAAAACAAGCCCTATCCAAGCAATCAGCATGAGTGCGTTCGACACCTGATTGCATTTGCGAAAAATGTTCAATATCACGTTAGATTGCTTGAAAGAGTAATATATTTTTATTTTGAGTACTGTCTTAATCATCTATAGTAGAAGAGCCTTTTCGTTTTCTTTTCAACGTGCTGTTTGAAGAAAAAATATTTTCACAAACGTTCATAAGTGTCATGGCATTACTGTTTTCAGTAGATATGTCTCTACTGCTTCTGCCTGAATCAACAGGGAATCAGTAGAAGCAAAGAAAACATTGCTCCCTCTGTGTATACCACTAAAATGGTAACTGTATGCAGTTCTATAAATGTAAACAAGTTTTATGCATTAACAAAGTCGCTTTAATATAATGTAAACATTTCAATATCTGCAAGTTATAGAGATGATCTTCAAGTTATTTTTATATATTCTTTGGACGCGGCTACTCATTCTCTGTTGTTAAAGAACTGCAAGTTTGTGGTGATAAATAGAAGGACATATTTTTACTTTCTCTACCACATATCCAGTAGGTAGAGGAAGTATTGTATTTCATCGAAAAATTCGATGTCGAAATTTCACCGGTAATGTATGTTTTGAACCCCCTGAATTCAAACAAAGGATTTTTAGAAAATGGTCCGTGTATGTGAACAGTATAACTAAAAAACGAAAAGTCGGATACTTACCAAACTTAGTATTAAGTTCCGTATCCTTCAAAGATGAGAGACACAAACTTTCAAGGCAGTCCCCTCACCCCATACTATTCTTTACATGGGAAAAAAGTGCCTATTTTTTTACTTTTTCAAAAATGGCTGTAACCATTTTGATTAGATTGTCATACAGGTATTTAAGATATTTATATATGAAATAAAGTGTAAGTATGTGTTGAATTTCCTGGGAAGAGCCTGTGAAATTCCTTCATTCCGTCATTCGGAAGGAATTTCATATAATGCTGTGTAGGTAAGTGATAAACCACAAAAGGTAGACAAATGTATACTAAAAATGAAGATATCTTTAAAGTACACAATTCATTTCAAATAACCTTTTTGTGGCATTAGCCATTTCTGAGATACCATTTGTTATTACTCTGAATTTTTCAAACTAATGTTTTACATTTTCAAACTAATTATTTACTTTTGAGTGCTGTTGCGCTTCAGTTGTTTCTCGCGATGTCATGGAATGAGTATGTAATTTCACGCCAGCATATAGCGAACCGCTTTTTAACATTTGACTGTCTTTTGATTTCCTGTATCCCTCGTGTATGTGCCTACAACGAAATGTGTAATTAAACTATTTATGCAAACATTATTTCGATCAACATTAAGCAGATAGAAAATTAAGCTTTTACAACAATAGTTTGTAAAAGCTATGTAAAAATAAACGATAGTAGGTAGAGAAAGTCATGAGTGTATCACACAAGTTTTTTTCAAATCTCACTTCTAATGCCACGTGTTTGTTCATTCTTCAAATTATTAAGATAAAAGAGAACTATGTAAGTAAATGGCGGCCGTGACGTAATGCCCAAAAGCGTGGGAGCGGAAATATGAGAAGAGGCTCTGTCTACATGTGTTCTGCATGCATTGTGAAACGTGTTTAATGTTTCCAGGAGGCAGCAGATGGAGAGCAGTCAGCAGATACACTGCCCCAGCACTACTGCCGACCCAGACACAGGACAGATTAAGGTAACGCTGATTATTTTAAGTGCAGACTTCATCTTATTCTACTACTATTACTACTACTGCTGCTACTACTTTGCTTGTATGCCGCTAATGTTTCCTTAAGGAGTGCCTCGAGCATATTAATTCTCAGTTAGAAATCCTTTACAAGTCTACTACTTAGGTAGTCTAAAATCTTTGTGATTCTACATCACAATACGAATAAATCACACTTATGCAGCAGAAATCCAATAAAAAGCTTTTCATGAAAAGTTTTGTTTACTTCGGCACTACTATGGAGGAAAGCTCCTGAAAACAATCTTAGGATATAAAGACAGCTCACTCCGCAAGAGTAATTGGAATTCAGCATTTAGGAGTCACAGCATTCTGTATTCTGCATTACAGTATCAAAATACACCACAGAACTGAGCTAGGACACAAACATTCAACTTGACTAACATAGCACACAGTTCAACATGATGAAGGTAGATAACCAAGATCACACACAACTATGATACTCAGAGGGTTTACCAAAACAGACCATAGCATTCATCATATATTTGCCGAACTAGTAGTATAACTGTAACGTTGCTGTTAATAGATATTTATCAGTAAGCAACAACGATTGTGTTTGTACATGAAAACAAAAGTTTTTAATAAATTATTGTAATTGTAATTGTGGCAAGTAGAAAATGGAATCAGTGCCACTGATTGAAAACACGCGCATTCTACTACAGGAAAGCCAGGAACAACAATATAGTAATCCCTATATCCTCAGTATTCTATAGGGAACCAATTTATAAGACATCTGAATAAAACTGCTGATTTCACAAAGTAAATTAACTCCCAAGTACCCTTATCAGTAACACAACACACAAACGTTTCACATCAGTAGAGCAACCCACATTATGCTTTATTTTTATAATTACACTTTGTCTTTCTGATCATTATGCTTTACTTTGTTATAACGTATTTCTTTCATACAAATAAAGTTGGGTATCTTAAATGAATTTTTTGTCACAGTAAAACAAGATTGTCTTAAAAAAATATTAAGTAATACTAGAACACACTACAATAAGAAATTATAGCTAAAGAATGAAAATCTAGTCGTCTGTGTAACTCTGTCTCTGTACCAATCTCTTCATGCTGATTAATTGCATATTTTAGGTCAGATTCAATATTTTCTTCTGTCAGACACGACCGTTTTGAATTTAAAATCCAGTTGAGCTTAGAAAAGCTGCTCTCAACTGAAGCAGATGGTGGAGGAACCATAATTGCCTTCATTGCCAGAATACTTAGTGTAGGCACCTTAGCAGAATGTTTCTGCCAGAAGGATTAGGCAGTAATAGATGACAAATTTTCTCCATGTATGTATCATTGCTGCATATGTTGATATTTCTTTCAATGGAACACCGGTGTTAGAGAAGCATTTCAGTTCACCTGAAGTGAAGATGGAAGAAATCTGCTCAGGAACGGCTAATATTGGTTCCAAATTCTGAACTTCCTTTCAGTAACTTTTTGCAGGATGGCGTTCATTCATATATATACCGGGTGAATCACCAAAAACTTTCACCGCAAATATTTCGGAAATGGAAAGTGCTATTGATGTGCAGTTTTCACAGCATTGATTGGTAGTCAGAGGCTCGTACATTTAGTCTATAAACAGATTTTAATAATACTGAGAAAGTGTATTTTTTGAGCAAACATACAATTTTTTAAATGGAACAACGCCTAGTTACATCAACAGAATAAAGGTAGAGTAAATTAGAATGTCAATGGTCTTTGTTGCAGGATTCTGGTGCAAGTGGTTTACGAGAAGTCGTATTTTGAAAAGTTCCACCCCGACAATTGTTTGTCCCATTCAACCTGCTTAGTTGCTAGGTACGATGTTGTTATGTTTTATTTCAATTGTGTTCTCTGTTCATTGATTGCATTGCGACTTTCTGGTCAGTTAGTTTGTGACAGTTCAAGCAGTAAGTCGTAAGTGGAAGATTGGGTTTACTAATGCAGAAAAAGCCGACATGCTCATGGTGTATGGAGAGTGTAGGAAGAATGCAGTTCGTTCCTGTACGGTGTATGCGGAAACGTATCCCAATAGACGTCAACCACCTCGGCAATTATTTTTCAACCTCTTAAACCAATTACGTGAAAGTGGTGCTGTAACACTTAGAAAACGTAACAGAAACAAACAAGTGACTGGAGAAGAGGCAGAAATTTATGTTTTGGCTGCCGTTGCAGTAGATCCGCAAATTAGTTCCCGCACAATCGCACGTGGAAGTGGCATAAGACAGGCATGTGTACTGCGCATTCTCCATCGACATAGGTTCCATCTGTATCACATGTCTCTCCATCAAGAGTTGCATGTTAACGATTTTGAGAATCGTGTTAACCTTTGTACATGGACATCAAGAGTAGGGGGTAATGGTACCTTCTGGATCAATTAATGGCTTTTTAATTGGCTTAATTGATTTTAATTGGGTTTAATTGGTCTTTCGTGTAAAGCCGACCCAAGTAGCGGGTACGTTCTGGATCAATTAATGGCTATTTAATTGGTTCAATTGGTCTTTCAGGCAAAGCCGACCCAAGTAGCATGTACGTTCTGGATCAATTAATGGTTATTTAATTGGTTCAATTGGTTTTAATTGGTATTTCGTGCAAGACCCGACCTAAAGTGCATGAGAGTTCACCATCAAATTTATGGATACTGGCGAGTTGACAGTTTGTCACTCCAGGCCACGTGGAGGGCTTTAGAGCAAGACCCGACCTAAACACCATGAGATTTGAACATCAAAATTTATGGTTATTGCTGGAGTTGGTAATTGCGAGGGTCGCTTACATGTCCACGTGGTGACATTTACTTGAAGAAACATTTAAAGGCTCGTCCCTCCTCCTCGGCTTTGGGTGGGAGGAGGTAATCAAAATAATGTCTGCATTTCCAGTCAGCTATGAGACATGATTCACCCACTATAAAGTACACAGCGTTAATTCTAATCATATACATCACATAAAAATACAAGTTTCAATTTTTGTGGCGAACGCTCCTAACAACTGTAAATGTTTAAAAAATCGAAAGGTTTAATTTTCACCATCCTACCGGGACTTGTTGCTTGTACGGGTCGATAACATGCTTTATTACGGCGAGAAATCACAAGCATTGAAAAAATAAAACACACTAGAGTCTTATCTCCGTTACAGACCACATCACAAGGGAATAATGATCTGGCACCTATGTCTGGAGATTCAATCAACGAGGGTGGCTTCCCCTCTCATACAACGATGCTAGCCATTGTCAGACTCGTCCCCTACTGCTAAAGGTTCGCTTTTATCCACGCGAGATGTCAGAAGGCTACAGAACTATAGATACCAACAGTATCCAATCCGCTATTGATTTTTCATTAAAACTGCATGAGAGACAAACACACATTAAATTATAATGAAAAAAGTTTCTTTATAGAGATAGCTAATTACAGTGTTACAAGCTGTATGTACAGTGAAATAAAAACGAATCGCATTTAAAAAATTCTCATATGTTACACTCACATGATTTTCTCTACTCTTGTACAAACTTTTTTTTACAAATGCTTATTCTGCTTTGCTTCTACTAGCTGCAAGAGGAATACGGTAGGCTTTAAGCATTAGTCAAATCGTTTAAGAGCGGGTTGCCATGTGACGCATTCCATTCTCTTTACATGTCTAGGACATAAAAATGAATAACGAATTCGAGAAAGAATATAATTATTGGGGAAGTTAAAGGAATAACAAGCAATATCTAGAAAATAGTTCTCAATAAAACAGGGGGCCTCAAAACATAAATATCCGGTGAAATCTCGTTATCGAATTTTTGGGTGGAATACAATACTTCCCTTACTTACTCTACATAGTAGAGAAATTTAAAATACTTAGTCATAACAACGGGAAAGATGTCTTGTATCTTTTTTCCCACGAGGTGTAGGATTCATACAATAAAGAGTAATTGAACAATGCCTTCATTATTTAATTAACAGTACACCAAAAGGCAGACCATCTTTTACAGAATAACTTAAGACATTTCCGGAACACGTGTTTGCTTTTGTAGAAAGAAATATCTAAATGATACCTTCCTTCTAATGTAGATTCAAACGCAATTGTGGATTGATCATTTCCTGCACTATTTCAACAAGAGTACATAAAAAATATATTACGTAAGGATGATCCAGCGTTCGATTTCATACTGAACTAAAGCTTGAAACAAATATTCAGTACTTAGGATGTTAAAGCAAGATTTAAAATGAATATAGGCGTTAAAATCATATTACATCTCCACAGAAATTAAAATAATACAGAATACCAATATCAGAAGAAAATACAAAAGTAGGATAAAATGAGAATGCAAGCACAATTAATAGCAGGTAATTGGGGGACTTTATTTACTTTCAACTGCAACTTATTTTAACTCTAGCAACCTTAAGACAGGTCTTCTATTAGCAAAATTTATAGTTTTAAAGCAATTATTTTTTGAAAATGCTTCATTAACACGCTAATTAATGCAAATTAACTAAACACTATTTTTTTTGTTGAAACTCTGTAACCTGCTAGAAAACAGCTTGCACATTATATAAAAAATACCCTTACACCGCACAAAAAGCTTAGCATACTTAAAACTTAACCTAAAATGTAAAAATACTGAAAAAATTGAAAATCGGTAATATGCTAGAAAATGAAGTATAGAATATATGAAAATTATCCTTTTCTTCATTCATCAAGTTTACATACCTAAAATGATTATTTCCAGACAAGACGCCAGTGAAGAAGAAATACCAGTTCAGCGCCTGCGCTGGTATTATTATCTACTTACTGGGAGGTATATCAACGGTCTCGACTTCAACTCCAGACATGGTCAAACTTTGATGTTTAAAACACTTCTGTGCTATGGCACTTAGACATGCTTGACAAGTGCATTAAATTTTACAGCACTAATTGGAATGTTCCGAATAACTAGGCAAGTGTCCCTATGGTTTGTATCTCGGAATGGTAAAACATAAATGTTTAACTGCTAAACAACTGTTATACTCGCGTGGGATAATAATAATCCTACAGCATTATGTGGATATATTGGAGGGGGTTCTCAGGTATACGAGATCCAGATCGAGTTTTATCTTCGTTCTTTCTCTCTTTCTTGATGTACATACATACATACAGACATATCCACACACATACAGACATACACACAGCCGAACACCTCCCCAAACACACGGACAGGTACGAAGACTTACGAATATATCCGAACATGCACATGCATACCGACTCATTCACGCAGATAAATACTCACAAACAAGCAGACTCAGAGATACTCACACACACAAATCACAAACAAGCAGACTCAGAGATATACATACACACACATATACTTCCAAACATCAGGAATGAGCAAAGACCTTCGAGCACACTCGAATACATGTACAGGCAATATACACACACAGGAACATACCAAACACCAACAGAGAGAGACGCTCTTACCTATATGCATGGGGGGCTCTGTTATAATATAGCTTCATATATGAGAGACTCTGTCTTTTAGATGATTGTATTGATTAATGTAGCGGTGAAGATGACGGGAATTGCGGGATTAGGGAGCTAAGGTATTAATGGAGTTATGTGGTGGCGGTGGCGAATGTGTAGAGTTACGGTGCTGATGGAGGCAGGCGATGGTCATGGTCGTATAAGTTAATGTATTTGTAAGTGTGAAGGAGTATTTGTGATGGTGGTGATAGGAGGCGATGAGGATGGTTATATTGTCGGGAAGGCTTTTGGAAATGATGGTGGTGATGAGAGGGGGTGTTCATTGTTTCGCTGATGCTGGTTCTTTTTTGTGTGTAGAAGGGCACGCATTCATTACGAAGAAATACACTAACACTGTAAAACATACCGAAATGTTGCGAGTAGCACAAAATCTTTTATCAGTGTATAAATGGTTTCAATGTCCTTACAACATCTTAGAATACTTATAAAGCGGGAAAAATGACTGCGAGCATGACGAATATGCTTGCAAACGGTATCGAATTCCTTTTAAAGTGTTCAAAGTTCTCGATTTACGAGAACATTTAAGTGATGCATGGATCCGATGAAGCTAGGACAGGCTCTTCATTCAGCATATAAGAGACCTCACCTAGATTAGGCTAGGAGCGGTAAAGGCAAGATAGCGTACATTGTGTAAAGCCACTTTAGGTTAGACTGGTTGAGGTTATGATAGGGGTCACAGATAATTAGAGGACGGGCTAGTTTATAGCTTTAAGTTATGATCGCTTGAATAGATGATGGGGGCTGCTGACTAAGATTGATACACGTTAACATGCACGTCATCGAGCTAGGCTAGCTAATAGCAGACTGGACGTGAATCCTGCTTATACTATCTTAGGATAGGTTAGGATATTCAGTGCTAGCTAAGGACTGGATTGTTGGACAGATTATAAGAAATGGTATCATATTAGGCTAGATAATTACTGGGCAGAATACATAACGCTAGGATAGTCTGGGAACAGGTAGAGTTAGGCTCGCACGATTGTCCGAGTTTGAAGAACAGGCTAGCATAGAATGTCTTAGGAATGGATTCGTCATGATTGTCATGGTTGGCTGCGTTTCACGGTTAAGTTATTTACGTTAGTGGTTACATTGGTTACGTTTAGTGGTTACGTTGGTTACGTTTAGTGGTTACATTGGTTACGTTTAGTGGTTACGTTGGTTACGTTTAGTGGTTACGTTGGTTACGTTTAGTGGTTACGTTTACTGGTTACGTTGGTTACGTTTACTGGTTACGTTGGTTACGTTTAGTGGTTACGTTGGTTACGTTTACTGGTTACGTTTAGTGGTTACATTGGTTACGTTTAGTGGTTACGTTGGTTACGTTTTGGCTAGGTTGGACGATGCCAAGATAGATAATGAAAGGATCTTTCAGAGCAGGTAAGCAGGGATAGATTGGCTTAGGATGGTCGCTTGTGGCTAGGTTAGACTACTCCAAAATACCTAAAACTAACCAATTCAGGGATTGTGCCTATCGGTCTCGCATGTTAACTACTTAACATATAGAAGCTTACAAAATTTAGAAAAAAAGGACAAAGTATATATATTTATTCTAATAATGGATAAGAAATGCTCATAAAGTATCAAAAATCAGTGAAAAATACATTAACTCTTGAAATTAGAATAAGTACTTGCTTTAATGCACTGACTTACAAATGAAATTCCACTCTCCATATTACAATAGCATCCTAAAAGCACGTCACAATACCTCATTCACATCTTAAGATACACTGAAAGAGGCTCAAATTCTCTTACCAGAAACTTTGAAAATAGCTGCAGCGCGCCTAAAGAATCATCAGAATACTGTAAAGATCTGAGGCAATATCATGAACATAACAGCTCCTACTTATAAAACCGATCATAATTTTCCAAAAACCTGTCTCTAATAGCTCATAAACGCCAGCTAAATGCTCCACAGTTCCTATTCCAGTGGCTAAAATGCAAGCAAACATTTCTAAAAATACACTACAATGCCTGTTACAGGATGAAAAATATATTCGAAATACCTACATCAATCCCTCCGTCTGTATTTTGAAAGATACTTTAAAAAAAACATCATAAAGCATATTCAAAATGTTCTGAAAATCTTAAAAAAAGATGTATCAATATCCTGAAAATGAATGCTACTACTTTAAGCAACATCTAAAATTCCCATTCAAGTATATCGGGATGTCCTTAACGCCTGTACTCATATCTAATTCCATAGGCTGGAATACCTTTAAAGAGTCATAAATATGCATATGAAAAACTTCGAAAAAATATAATTGGAAGTGTCACAATACCTTAAAAGAGCATAAAATGGCTCCACATAATCTAAAAACCCAGTAATTCTAAAAGCCCTTCAGGACACTCTAATGACATAAAAATACACGCTACACTTCTAAAAAGCCATTCAGAATCAGAACCATAAACAATACACATAAAAGTGACAAGAGCATCTAAATACACTGTAAAATACGTCAAAATGCTAAAAAAGACCCTTAACGATAGCATGAAATACATGGTGTAATTTCTAAAACCCTCGCACATAAATAGTTCACTGACAATACCATGAAGATAACTGCACCTCACTGTAAAAGAGTATCCTACTGACCTATACAATACAGCTAAAATACCTGTCACTATTTATAAAACCCATCAGCATACTCCAAAGACTTGGACTGCCCTAATTAAAATACATTCTCTTGTCTATAGAACCATCAGATTAGTCTAAAATGCTCAAAATATATGTATTAAACCTAAAATACACAAAGGATAAACTCTAAACATCAGGCTTTATTATGAATAGGGACAGAGGCTAGAAAGGCAAATCAAAAGAAACACTTAAGTCAATGGTGAAAATATCTTTATTGAGAATTATTATTATTTGATTTTACATTAAGCAAACATTAGAGCATTGAACAGAAGCAAACAAAATTTTAACACACTCATTTCATTCAAATGCTAAAGCTCTTTTATTATACAGAGTTCAGTCTCAATCATGCTATAATCCCAGTCCTCTTCAATACTTGGATGATCTTATTAATCTCAATAGAAAAGTCGTTTTTACCAGCTTCATGCGACATCATTAACAGTCTTAGCTGGTGTACTAAGTCATTAGGATCTGTACAGGGATATAAAATCTCAATATTCGCCTTGGATACATCACCCACACTGGACGAGTTAACACTAAAATGTTTATTTTCACTCGGGTGATTATTCAGAGTTTCATCATCCAAAGACACTGCTCTTCTTACATCTAACATCCCTGGTCTTGAAGAGATTTCAGTAGCACTCAGGGGTGATCCAAGCGCTTCACAGCTTAACTCTAACATCCCTGGCCTTGAATAGATTTCAGCATCACTTATGGGAGTTCTAAGTACTGCACACTTCAATGATTCATTACTACATCTTTGCCGGTGTTGTTTAAGTCTTGAAATAGATCTGTTTTTTAAAATCCTACTGCACATACGACACTTGACAGAACGACTCTTCTCATGGGTAATATAGGAAAATGAAGCTTTTCGTAAGCTGGCTGTATTTGAATGTCAATAAGGGAATCCATGCTTGTTCTAGAATATCATATACTGTATATGATTTCGAAGCTGCAGCCGCATATGTCATCAGGAGACTGTAGAATTATTTGCTTATTTTCTAATTTTATCGGTAATCTCACATCATTGATAACCATAAACCTTACAGTCAAGTTATATAAGAAACGGGACTATGACAGAATTCCACATTAATTGCAGCTACTCCATTAATTACGTAAGGTCACCATGTATGAAATGAAGTCTACCCTTACTTGTAATATTGGAGGATATATGACGCAACCTCTTTGAATATGTTAGCACTCGAATATGCAATGTTTCAAGGCTAGAAGGTCACCCATACAGATCTTCATATGAAGAACCATACTACAGGGAAAGTGAGCAGTACACAAGTTGAAGATTTCGAGACATGCTGAGGTCCCTAAGGTTTCCAGGTGATAACATCTCACTTTTGAAGTCCCCAATGTAACGACTCATTCCACATAGCAAGAGGAGAGGAGAGTCAGCGAGGATCAACCAAGCATTTAGAAGGTATGGAAATATATTGGTTACATTTAGAAGGTATGGAAATACTTTGACTACATTAGAAGGTGTGAAAATATTTTAATTACATTAGAAGGTATGAAAATATTTTAATTACATTAGAAGGTATGGAAATATATTGGTTACATTTACAAGGTATGGAAATATATTGGTTACATTTAGAAGGTATGGAAATATATTGGTTACATTTAGAAGGTATGGAAATACTTTGACTACATTAGAAGGTATGAAAATATTTTAATTACATTAAAAGGTATGGAAATATATTGGTTACATTTACAAGGTATGGGAATATTTTGGTTACTTTGGTAGGTATATGGTATTATCTTATTACATTTAAGGACTTCACAAAATGCTCGGTTGATCCTCGTTGACTCTCCTCTCCTCTTGCTATGTGGAATGAGTCGTTACATTGGGGACTTGTAAAGTGAGATGTTATAACCTGGAAACGTTAGGGACCTCAGCATGTCTCGAAATCTTCAATTTGTGTACTGCTCACTTTCCCTGTAGTATGGTTCTTCATATGAAGATCTGTATGTGTGACCTTCTAGCCTTGAAACATTGCATATTCGAGTGCTAACATATTCAAAGAGGTTGCGTCATATATCCTCCAATATTACAAGTAAGGGTAGACTTCATTTCATACATGGTGAGCTTATGTAATTAATCGAGTAGCTGCAATTAATGCGGAATTCTGTCATAGTCCCGTTTCTTATATAACTTGACTGTAAGGTTTATGGTTATCAATGATGTGAGATTACCGATAAAATTAGGAAATAAGCAAATAATTCTACAGTCTCCTGATGACATATGCGGCTGCAGCTTCGAAATCATATACAGTATATGATATTCTAGAACAAGCATGGATTCCCTTATTGACATTCAAATACAGCCAGCTTACGAAAAGCTTCATTTTCCTATATTACCCATGAGAAGAGTCGTTCTGTCAAGTGTCGTATGTGCAGTAGGATTTTAAAAAACAGATCTATTTCAAGACTTAAACAACACCGGCAAAGATGTAGTAATGAATCATTGAAGTGTGCAGTACTTAGAACTCCCGTAAGTGATGCTGAAATCTATTCAAGGCCAGGGATGTTAGAGTTAAGCTGTGAAGCGCTTGGATCACCCCTGAGTGCTACTGAAATCTCTTCAAGACCAGGGATGTTAGATGTAAGAAGAGCAGTGTCTTTGGATGATGAAACTCTGAATAATCACCTGAGTGAAAATAAACATTTTAGTGTTAACTCGTCCAGTGTGGGTGATGTATCCAAGGCGAATATTGAGATTTTATATCCCTGTACAGATCCTAATGACCTAGTACACCAGCTAGTGCTGTTAATGATGTCGCATGAAGCTGGTAAAAACGACTTTTCTATTGAGATTAATAAGATCATCCAAGTATTGAAGAGGACTGGGATTATAGCATGATTGAGACTGAACTCTGTATAATAAAAGAGCTTTAGCATTTGAATGAAATGAGTGTGTTAAAATTTTGTTTGCTTCTGTTCAATACTCTAGTGTTTGCTTAATGTAAAATCAAATAATAATAATTCTCAATAAAGATATTTTCACCATTGACTTAAGTGTTTCTTTTGATTTGCCTTTCTAGCCTCTGTCCCTATTCATAATAAAGCCTGATGTTTAGATTTTATCCTTTGTGTATTTTAGGTTTAATACATATATTTTGAGCATTTTAGACTAATCTGATGGTTCTATAGACAAGAGAATGTATTTTAATTAGGGCAGTCCAAGTCTTTGGAGTATGCTGATGGGTTTTATAAATAGTGACAGGTATTTTAGCTGTATTGTATAGGTCAGTAGGATACTCTTTTACAGTGAGGTGCAGTTATCTTCATGGTATTGTCAGTGAACTATTTATGTGCGAGGGTTTTAGAAATTACACCATGTATTTCATTATATCGTTAAGGGTCTTTTTTAGCATTTTGACGTATTTTACAGTGTATTTACATGCTCTTGACACTTTTATGTGTATTGTTTATGGTTCTGATTCTGAATGGCTTTTTAGAAGTGTAGCGTGTATTTTTATGTCATTAGAGTGTCCTGAGGGGCTTTTAGAATTACTGGGTTTTAAGATTATGTGGAGCCATTTTATGCTCTTTTAAGGTATTGTGACACTTCCAATTATATTTTTTCGAAGTTTTTCATATGCATATTTATGACTCTTTAAAGGTATTCCAGCCTATGGAATTAGATATGAGTACAGGCTTTAAGGACATCCCGATATACTTGAATGGGAATTTTAGATGTTTCTTAAAATAGTAGCATTCATTTTCAGGATATTGATACATCTTTTTTTAAGATTTTCAGAACATTTTGAATATGCTTTATGATGTTTTTTTAAAGTATCTTTCAAAATACAGACGGAGGGATTGATGTAGGTATTTCGAATATATTTTTCATCCTGTAACAAGCATTGTAGTGTATTTTTAGAAATGTTGCTTGCATTTTAGCCACTGGAATAGGAACTGTAGAGCATTTAGCTGGCGTTTATGAGCTATTAGACACAGGTTTTTGGAAAATTATGATCGGCTTTATAAGTAGGAGCTGTTATGTTCATGATATTGCCTCAGATCTTTACAGTATTCTGATGGTTCTTTAGGCGCGCTGCAGCTATTTTCAAAGTTTCTGGTAAGAGAATTTGAGCCTCTTTCAGTGTATTTTAAGATGTGAATGAGGTATTGTGACATGCTTTTAGGATGCTATTGTAATATGGAGAGTGGAATTTCATTTGTAAGTCAGTGCATTAAAGCAAGTATTTATTCTAATTTCAGGAGTTAATGTATTTTTCACTGATTTTTGATACTTTATAAGCATTTCTTATCCATTATTAGAATAAATATATATACTTTCAGTCCTTTTTTTCTAAATTTTGTAAGCTTCTGTATGTTAAGTAGTTAACATGTGAGACCGATAGGCACAATCCCTGAATTGGTTAGTTTTAGGTACTTTGGAGTAGTCTAACCCAGCTACAAGCGACCATCCTAAGCCAATCTATCCCTGCCTTACCTACTCTGAAAGATCCTTTCATTATCTATCTTGTCATCGTCCAACCTAGCCAAAACGTAACCAACGTAACCACTAAACGTAACCAATGTAACCACTAAACGTAAGCAATGTAACCACTAAACGTAACCAACGTAACCAGTAAACGTAACCAACGTAACCACTAAACGTAACCAACGTAACCACTAAACGTAACCAACGTAACCACTAAACGTAACCAATGTAACCACTAAACGTAACCAACGTAACCACTAAACGTAACCAATGTAACCACTAACGTAAATAACTTAACCGTGAAACGCAGCCAACCATGACAATCATGACGAATCCATTCCTAAGACATTCTATGCTAGCCTGTTCTTCAAACTCGGACAATCGTGCGAGCCTAACTCTACCTGTTCCCAGACTATCCTAGCGTTATGTATTCTGCCCAGTAATTATCTAGCCTAATATGATACCATTTCTTATAATCTGTCCAACAATCCAGTCCTTAGCTAGCACTGAATATCCTAACCTATCCTAAGATAGTATAAGCAGGATTCACGTCCAGTCTGCTATTAGCTAGCCTAGCTCGATGACGTGCATGTTAACGTGTATCAATCTTAGTCAGCAGCCCCCATCATCTATTCAAGCGATCATAACTTAAAGCTATAAACTAGCCCGTCCTCTAATTATCTGTGACCCCTATCATAACCTCAACCAGTCTAACCTAAAGTGGCTTTACACAATGTACGCTATCTTGCCTTTACCGCTCCTAGCCTAATCTAGGTGAGGTCTCTTATATGCTGAATGGAGAGCCTGTCCTAGCTTCATCGGATCCATGCATCACTTAAATGTTCTCGTAAATCGAGAACTTTGAACACTTTAAAAGGAATTCGATACCGTTTGCAAGTATATTCGTCATGCTCGCAGTCATTTTTCCCGCTTTATAAGTATTCTAGGATGTTGTAAGGACATTGAAACCATTTTATACACTGATAAAAGATTTTGTGCTACTCGCAACATTTCGGTATGTTTTACGGTGTTAGTGTATTTCTTCGTAATGAATGCGTGCCCTTCTACACACAAAAAAAGAACCAGCATCAGCGAAACAATGAACACCCCCTCTCATCACCACCATCATTTCCAAAAGCCTTCCCGACAATATAACCATCCTCATCGCCTCCTATCACCACCATCACAAATACTCCTTCACACTTACAAGTACATTAACTTATACGACCATGACCATCGCCTGCCTCCATCAGCGCCGTAACTCTACACAATCGCCACCGCCACCACATAACTCCATTAATACCTTAGCTCCCTAATCCCGCAATTCCCGTCATCTTCACCGCTACATTAATCAATACAATCATCTAAAAGACAGAGCCTCTCATATATGAAGCTATATTATAACAGAGCCCCCCATGCATATAGGTAAGAGCGTCTCTCTCTGTTGGTGTTTGGTATGTTCCTGTGTGTGTATATTGCCTGTACATGTGTTCGAGTGTGCTCGTAGGTCTTCGCTCATTCCTGATGTTTGGAAGTATATATGTGTATGTATATCTCTGAGTCTACTTGTTTGTGATTTGTGTGTGTGAGTATCTCTGAGTCTGCTTGTTTGTGAGTATTTATCTGCGTGAATGAGTCGGTATGCATGTGCATGTTCGGATATATTCGTAAGTCTTCGTACCTGTCCGTGTGTTTGGGGAGGTGTTCGGCTGTGTGTATGTCTGTATGTGTGTGGGTATGTATGTATGTATGTATGTATGTACATCAAGAAAGAGAAAAAGAACGAAGATAAAACTCGATCTGGATCTCGTATACCTGAGAACCCCCTCCAATATATCCACATAATGCTGTAGGATTATTATTATCCCACGCGAGTATCACAGTTGTTTAGCAGTTAAACATTTATGTTTTACCATTCCGAGATACAAACCATAGGGACACTTGCCTAGTTATTCGGAACATTCCAATTAGTGCTGTAAAATTTAATGCACTTGTCAAGCATGTCTAAGTGCCATAGCACAGAAGTGTTTTAAACATCAAAGTTTGACCATGTCTGGAGTTGAAGTGGAGACCGTTGATATACCTCCCAGTAAGTAGATAATAATACCAGCGCAGGCGCTGAACTGGTATTTCTTCTTCACTGGCGTCTTGTCTGGAAATAATCATTTTAGGTATATAAACTTGATGAATGAAGAAAAGAATAATTTTCCTATATTCTATACTTCATTTTCTAGCATATTACTGATTTTCAATTTTTTTCAGTATTTTTACATTTTAGGTTAAGTTTTAAGTATGATAAGCTTTTTGTGCGGTGTAAGGGTATTTTTTATATAATGTGCAAGCTGTTTTCTAGCAGATTACAGAGTTTCAACAAAAAATAGAGTTTAGTTAATTTGCATTAATTAGCGTGTTAATGAAGCATTTTCAAAAAATAATTGCTTTAAAACTATAAATTTTGCTAATAGAAGACCTGTCTTAAGGTTGCTAGAGTTAAAATAAGTTGCAGTTGAAAGTAACTAAAGTCCCCCAATTACCTGCTATTAAATGTGCTTGCATTCTCATTTTTATCCTACTTTTGTATTTTCTTCTGATATTGGTATTCTGTATTATTTTAATTTCTGTGGAGATGTAATATGATTTTAACGCCTATATTCATTTTAAATCTTGCTTTAACATCCTAAGTACTGAATATTTGTTTCAAGCTTTAGTTCAGTATGAAATCGAACGCTGGATCATCTTTACGTAATATATTTTTATGTACTCTTGTTTAAATAGTGCAGGAAATGATCAATCCACAATTGCGTTTGAATCTACATTAGAAGGAAGGTATCATTTAGATATTTCTTTCTACAAAAGCAAACACGTGTTCCGGAAATGTCTTAAGTTATTGTGTAAAAGATGGTCTGCCTTTTGGTGTACTGTTAATTAAATAATGAAGGCATTGTTCAATTACTCTTTATTGTATGAATCCTACACCTCGTGGGAAAAAAGATACAAGACATCTTTCCCGTTGTTATGACTAAGTATTTTAAATTTCTCTACTATGTAGAGTAAGTAAGGGAAGTATTGTATTCCACCCAAAAATTCGATAACGAGATTTCACCGGATATTTATGTTTTGAGGCCCCCTGTTTTATTGAGAACTATTTTCTAGATATTGCTTGTTATTCCCTTAAATTCCCCAATAATTATATTTTTTCTCGAATTCGTTATTCATTTGTTTATGTCCTAGACATGTAAAGAGAATGGAATGCGTCACATGGCAACCCGCTCTTAAACGATTTTACTAATGCTTAAAGCCTACCGTATTCCTCTTGCAGCTAGTAGAAGCAAAGCAGAATAAGCATTTGTAAAAAAACGTTTGTACAAGAGTAGAGAAAATCATGCGAGTGTAACATATGAGAATTTTTTAAATGCGATTCGTTTTTATTTCACTGTACATACAGCTTGTAACACAGTAATTAGCTATCTCTATAAAGAAACTTTTTTCATTATAATTTAATGTGTGTTTGACTCTCATGCAGTTTTAATGAAAAATCAATAGCGGATTGGATACTGTTGGTATCTATAGTTCTGTAGCCTTCTGACATCTCGCGTGGATAAAAGCGAACCTTTAGCAGTAGGGGACGAGTCTGACAATGGCTAGCATGAGTTATATGAGAGGGGAAGCCACCCTCGTTGATTGAATCTCCAGACATAGGTGCCAGATCATTATTCCCTTGTGATGTGGTCTGTAACGGAGAAAAGACTCTAGTGTGTTTTATTTTTTCAATGCTTGTGATTTCTCGCCGTAATAAAGCATGTTATCGACCCGTACAAGCAACAAGTCCCGGTAGGATGGTGAAAATTAAACCTTTCGATTTTTTAAACATTTACAGTTGTTAGGAGCGTTCGCCACAAAAATTGAAACTTGTATTTTTATGTGATGTATATGATTAGAATTAACGCTGTGTACTTTATAGTGGGTGAATCATGTCTCATAGCTGACTGGAAATGCAGACATTATTTTGATTACCTCCTCCCACCCAAAGCCGAGGAGGAGGGACGAGCCTTTAAATGTTTCTTCAAGTAAATGTCACCACGTGAACAGGTAAGCGACCCTCGCAATTACCAACTCCAGCAATAACCATAAATTTTGATGTTCAAATCTCATGGTGTTTAGGTCGGGTCTTGCTCTAAAGCCCTCCACGTGGCCTGGAATGACAAACTGTCAACTCGCCAGTAACCATAAATTTGATGGTGAACTCTCATGCACTTTAGGTCGGGTCTTGCACGAAATACCAATTAAAACCAATTGAACCAATTAAATAACCATTAATTGATCCAGAACGTACATGCTACTTGGGTCGGCTTTGCCTGAAAGACCAATTGAACCAATTGAACCAATTAAATAGCCAATAATTGATCCAGAACGTACCCGCTACTTGGGTCGGCTTTACACGAAATACCAATTAAACCCAATTAAAATCAATTAAGCCAATTAAAAAGCCATTAATTGATCCAGAAGGTACCATTACCCCCTACTATCAAGGCATGATACTCCAGATTCACCATGTATCTTGTTTAGTGATGAGGCAACATTTACTAATCTTGGCCAGGTAAACCGCAGAAACATGCACTATTGGTCTGTTGACAATCCCCTTTGGCTTCGTGCAACGTCAGCGTCCATGGAGTTTAAACGTTTGGTGTGGGATAGTGAACAATCAGCTCATAGGCCCTTTGTTCATAGAAGGAACAATGAACTCGCACAAGTATCGCAGCCTCCTGACAGACCATCTCCCACAGATGCTAGAAGACGTTCCTTTGCAGACTAGGAGGAACCTGTGGTACAAACATGACGGCTGTCCAGCCCATAGTACACGAAGTACTACAGCTTGTCTTAACGGATTGTTTCAAAATCCTTGGATTGGACAAAGAGGACCTGTACCTTGGCCGGCCCGTTCACTGGATCTGACCCCTTTAGACTTTTTTCTGTGGGGAAGACTGAAAGAGACTGTCTACAAGGATGTACCAACTACACCAGACGATATGAAATGAAGTATTACTGCTGCCTGCTCTGAAATTTCCGCTGAAACGCTAGAACGTGTTTCCATAGCAGACTGGAAGCGTGTATTGAAGGTGCCGGTGGTCATTTTGAACACAACCTTTGAAGGGCTAGTTTCTCTTTTCTTGTAAGAATCCACAGAAGTATTGTAATTCCCTTTTGTTTTTCTTTAGTTTGTGCTACCACAGGTTGTACAAGTGTCGGTACGTAAAAGTTTCAAAATAAGATTTCTCGTAAACCACTTGCACTAGAATCTTGCAACAAACGCCACTGACATTCTAATTTAACTTACCTTTATTCTATTGATGTAACTAGGCATTGTTCCATTTGAAAATTGTGTGTTTGCTCAAAAATACACTTTTTCAGTATTATTGAAATCTGTTTATAGGCTAAATGTACGAGCTCCTGACTCCCAATCAATGCTGTGAAAACTGCACATCAATAGCACTTTCCATTTACGTAATATTTGCGGTGCAAGTTTTAGGTGATTCACCCTGTATATGCTATACCAGAACTTCGAAGCATATGAAGAACTATGACAAAAGAAGTCATATCTGTGTTACCACAGCATTATATTATTCCAAAAATTGTGTTTGTTTACAGATACTACTAGAGAATTCGATGTAACTGAGTTGAATTTGAATGCTTTCATTTTCAACCATCGTTTTAAGTTTGTTGCAGTAGCACTGCCTTCAACATCTTCTAGATCAATCCAACGTTAAACTGCATTGATATAAATGCGATGATATTTTCCTGCCTTCAGCCATGTGCTCTAACGAGTAATTATGGGTATTGGAGTTAGATCAAATGCTTCGGATCCTTTAAGCCAGAGGTGGCGAAAAAGTGCTTCGCGAGTTATTCTGACTCGCAGGTGCCGTTCCCTCTCTGCAACCGTCCCGTTGTTTTTCACGTGCTGCTGAGTGATGCAGTGCGTGTTGCATATTTGGTGACTCGCGGAAGGAAGTCGTTTTCGCCACCGTTGCTTTAAGCAGTCCAGCAATCTCTTCCTTCTGGCTGGAGTTTTCACTAAAGCAGTCTTGACAGCTGCAATGAATTCATCAGAGGGAAAATCACAAACCATTTTACTTGCATTTACTGAATTTTTGGCCTCTTGGTGTTCAATAGATGTGAACTGCTCGGGTTCGGATTGTGCACTGACCATAAAACAGTTAAACTTTACGTACAAGGATTTCATTATTGAAATTCTAGCTTTCCATTCTGGCTGGTTTTTTTTTATTTCTACATTGACTCTGTTGTTAGATTTAAACGGGCAGTTAATTTTCCAAGAATTATGATTTACATTGCATATATGAGTTTGCTTTAATCTTTAAAATTATGCCTTATTGTGATTTCAAAACGTATTTTATCCAGACCCATAGACCTCCAAAATCATGTTCTGGGTAGCAATCACATGTCTAAAGCACCGTTATGCGTTTTATGCTTGTCATGCTTTTGGTTTGCTCTACACCAAAATATATTATACATTAGCAACACAGGATCCGAATAACCTTCATCACACAACATTCCGCATTAGTAACAGAAGGTACAGGTCTTGATACACCACTAACACAAAGGTAAATACTCCGCACTAGTGATATTGGACATATGCATCCCATATCAAGAACAGAAAGTACAAAACATCACAATAGTAACACAGTAGTCAAACATTCTGCATCAGTAACCTAGTACACAACCATATCACGTTTGGAACACACGATATACAAATATTCCACGAGTAACAGAGGATGCATAGTTAATCAGGGCCCTATTTAGAGGGGGGCTTTTAGGGTTCAAACCCCACGAAATTTCTGACATGTTTATTTATTTAAACTATATCAAACCAATATGGGAAAATTTCCTTAGATAACAGTAAGTTTACTGCTAGTAACGCTTTTGCAAGGAAAAGGAAAACTTAATATTGTCGCCATAGATGGTAAGGTGACCATACGTCCCGGTTTTCAAAGCAGTCTCGGCGTTTTGTGCTGTGAAGTGGAATATCTTCCTGGTGAGTTTATTTTTCTGTGTATATAATGTCTCCAAGTAATGTTCTTACGTACATAACAAGCAAAAAATCAGTTTTATTTATGGATGATCTTTATTTGCTGTGGTCCTTAGCGTCCCGTTCTATATTGGACGTGAAATACCGGTAATTTTGCTCAGAGGCCTCTTTATCAGGCTAGAGGTTCTTTTACGTGTCGTAAATGTACGACACGGGACCACCGGCTTTACTTCCCTTCCGAAGGAAGTCATGCTAAGAATTTTTACGCCCGAAAAAATCCACTACGTAACGTCTATATACAACAGAGTAGGTATACATGGTAACTATGCAGGGTATTGTTAACTTTAGATCTAGTTACGGAAACCCCCGACTTTTTTTCTGGGTTCGGGCATGCGTAGTTTACATCAGTATCGCAAGATGCAAAGTTTTCACATCAGTAATAGAAAACAATCATTCTACATGTTTCACACAGGGTACAAACATTCAACATTTGTAAAGGAATGGACAAAACTTCAGCTCAATAGGGAATTCCGCATCAGAAACAAAGGACACAAACTTTCATATCAGTAACATGGGATACAAACATTCCCTATTAGTAATGGAAGGTACAAAACGTCACACCAGTAACGCACAGGCAAATATTCCACATCAGTAGTACACGACAAAGCATTCCGCGTCAGTATTTTAGTAATTAAACATTAATTGAAGTGTAGCATTTTAAATATCTTGGATGTGATTTTAGTTACGAAATAGATCAAGATATAAAAAATAAAATAACTAAATTTCAAGTAGTATGTGCTTCAATTAAACAACATTGAAAGAGAAAACAAGAAGAGATACACAATTAAAATGCTATTCCACCACGACGCTTCCTGTCTTACTGTGTTATGGTAGTGAAATATGGACGCAGCCTAAATGGTTTCCTAAGATCTGTTAAAGATTATACAAGAGAAGACCGATTTAGAAACAAAGATATTAGAAAGGAATTAAACGTTAAATCCATTGTGTAAAAGCTAATTATATACACAGAAAACTGGCTTCGACATTTAGAATGAATGACACCTGAAAGAATTCCCCAAAAATGATGGAATGTAAACCAAGAGGACGCAGGCTATTGGCACGACCTAGGAAAGACTGGATTGATGCGAGACCGGAACAGTCAATAGCCTAATCCTTGACCGAAGAAGAAGAGCATTAATTGGAAGGAGAAACTATTCCACAGGAGTAACAGAAAGTACAAGGCTTCACACCTGTGACATAGCAAACAGACATTCCACATCAGTAGCACCAGACGAACAATCGTCATGATCAGGCCCCGAATTCTGATGAGATACCATCTCTTAATTGTTGCATCATAGGCATTGCTAACGTATACATAAATGTTTATAATGTGTTTCAGATTACGAAAATCCATATTTATTAGGTCATTTTGGTCATCTTATCCATTTTCTATTTTAAGGTAGTTTTTAGATTTTACGTCATTATTTTACATTCTTTTGCCCTTTGTGTTTTGTTTAGTCATTTTTTTACATTTACTTCGAATATATAAAGAGTTTTGTACTACTGACACTCCACAGAAAGATAACTTTTCAAAAATCTTAAATTTCACTATTCAAGTGAGAAATAAGAGTAACTTTGTGCATCCTTTACTCACATTCTTGGGAAAAATCACAATCCTATTTAATGACTAATCTGGAAAGGGTTGCTTGTGGGTGGAGGGGTGGCTATTATCAGGTGAACAGGTATCATTACAGTTATGAATTCATGTCCCAAACTAGGGATTAGACAGGTCAGTTTTTTCATTTTTGTGTTACTGATTGTGTACAATCAGGTTGCTGTTATCCTTATCCATGTGTCGTGTCATAGGCTATGAAGAACATGGAACAAGCATATACAATTTCTAAATCATTTCACCACTATTCTGATACCTACTTTTTCTGCCTGTATTGCAGTTAGACCCGTGTAGAAATTAATTTGTAACCTTCTGTGCACTAATTTTAATGAATTACAAAAATCTCCATTTTAGGTAATTTTTGTGATTGTGCCACTTTTAAAAATGTTAAGAGTCATTTTATAAGCATTTTATAGGCATTTTTTCAAGCAGGTTTACGTCATAAAAATCCGGGCCCTCCTCATAGGTAGCAGAAGGCAATAACGAGCGGCAGTGTCTAAGGCTCGCATTTGGGAGGCCCGGGTTCGATTACCGTTGAACCGGCCATCTGACCTTTGGGTTTTTCTTGGTTTTTCCAGATCGGTAGGCGAATGCTGGGGTGGCTTATACTACGAAATTTCCTCTCCCTCATTTCCTATTATTTCATTTCTTATCCGTGGGAATAGGGGCGTCATCGAAGGGGCGTCCTGAGATTCACAGTCTTAAACCTTTCCGCCCTTCGTGCTCTCTCGTCTCATCGCTGCCTCCCCGAGGTCTAATAGGCACTATAGGCCTAGCCGTGGCCTCAGTGCTCAAATCATCTTATACTTGGTGATACCTAATCCCTAACAAAGGAAAGAAAATTAAACATGAATATGAATCGCAAAATGAAATTCACACTGATAATAGAAAGTTTTACACCAGTAACATAGAAAGCAAGACTTCTGCAATGTATTCTAACACAAGGTACAAACATTCCGCATCAGTAACCGGAGCACAAACATGCCACATCAGTAACACCTTCACACCAGCAACACTACAGGCAAGCATTCCGATTCAGAAGCCTTGGATGCAAACATTGAAGGTCCAACAAACATTTCATGTCAGTAATACAAGGTACAAAGTTTCATATTAATAACATAGCAGGCCAGCACAAGACACAAAATCTTCTGTCAGTAATGCGGGGGAAGTCGTCCTCCGTGGTGTAGTGGTTACCATGCCAGCTTCTAGTTCCCGAGGTTGCGGGGTCAAACCCGGCGGAGGGCGATGGATTTTTCGGGCCTAAAAATGCTTAGCATGGCTTCCTTCGGAAGGGAAGTAAAGCCGGTGGTCCAGTGTTGTAGATTTACGTCATGTAAAAGAACCTCAAGCATGTTAGAGGCCTCTGAGCAAAATTACAGGTCTTTCACGTCAAATATAGAATGCGACGCTAAGGACCGTAGTAGTTAAAGAGCGTCCTTAAATAAAACCCAATTTAATTTAATTTAGTAATGCGGGGTATAAATATTTGAATCGCTAGCAATGAATACAAATATTCCACATCAGCAACAGAAGATAGAAGCTGCACCAGTAATACAGAGGACCCCGTTCCACGTCAGTAATCCACAACATAAACAGTACACTTCCAATTGCACAAGTCACACAGGACCACACCAGTAGTAGTGTGTGCAAACGTCGCTTATCAGAACACAGAACACAAACATATCCTACGGTAAGAGCGCGTGCAAACATTCCAATTCTGTAACAGAAGTTACAAAGTTTGACATTATATAACAGCAGCCAAACATTCCACATCCGTAGTAGAAGAAACAAAAATTCCACATTCGCACAAGGGATGCATATATTCTATACCCGTAACAATCGACCCATTTAGAGCTTAGCACTACATGGAGGCAGTCCACACCGGTAACAAAGGACACAAACATTGCTCATCCATAACGCAGGGCAAAAGGTTCTATATTATTAACAGAAGGTACAAAGCTTCTCATCTATAAAAAGGCAAATATTCCGCATCAGTAATACAAGGTCCAAACATTCCAAATCAGTACCACAAAGTGTAAATATTCCACATCCATAACGCAGGACTCTAACATTTCCATCATTAACAGTAGATATAAAGCTTCGCACAATATCACAGCTGACACATATTCCGAACATAACACAGGGTACAAACATCCCACATCTTAATAGGAGATACAGAGCTTAGGATAAGTAGCACTTCAGGTAAACATTTCGCATCATTAATCCAACATCCCGCATTCGTAACACAGGACATAATTATTTCACATCTGTAACAGAAGGTGCAGAGCTTAAAGAAGAGCGAAACACAAAAATCATGTTGCTTCCTAAATGAAAGATATGCCCTATAAAATGCATTGGTAAGATTATTTCTACACACCGCCATACTGTTATCGCTGCGTAAGCAAAATAACATGTGCGTCATACGTCTATCAGCGCAGGCTATGCGTTGCAGGGAGCTTTGGGATTACAACACAATCACTGCAACACGTGCAGTAATACGTCTTTATTATTGTTCTTGGTGATATTTCAAGTTCAGGAGAAGTATATTTTGTTGTGGACTTCTGCTGATAGTGCTACTAAGTCACTTTAGTATTATACAAACAACGTAATATTGTGAAAAATAAAATATTTCTGTATAGTGCGTATGGCAGTAGTGGGAAAAGTAAAACACACGAGGAAATCCATTTTCATAATTCTTCAAATAGAGGCACATCTCCCAAAAGATATAGGATATGGGTAGAATTTTGCAAAAGTAAAATGTTTCGCCTGGTTTCGGAGCTCGTTTGTGTTCCTTTCAGTTTAAGGACATGAGCATAACAGATTTTTAAAAAGCACCTTACGTCAGATGAAAGTTTCAGAGGGCCTTCATTAAAACCTGGAACTCTTCCTACTATAAGGATAAATGAAAAAGTTTTCCATAAGACCAAGTTCTAATAAGACAATTGGTCCCTCGCCATCTTCATCCCATGTCAAACGACAAAGAACAGAACGATATGAGGCTAGAATTCGTAAAAGTACAGTTTCTGAGCTTTGGGATAATGGGGTTAATTACGCCAAGATTGATAATGAAAGTGGTGAATGGTAACAGTAGCAGAAGAGAATTCGGAATACAAGGTGATGAAAAGACTAAGAATTGAGTACAGTGTGGGCTAGGTACTGAAATTATAAGGAAATACATATTGTTAGGACCTGAAAATATCTACGAAATAATCAATGATAAGGTTTATACGAAACTGATACTTCAGCTTCTGGTACAAATGTTTGCGAGGAGGAATAGATGATGATGAGCTCACATGGAAATGAAGCTACAGCTGGCCATTTCACTGTTGCCTGAACATCTCTACTTTTGTTTTTCAAGGTAGGTATATGCGTTTTACGTAGAAATGAAGTCAAAACTACTTCCGATTACATTACAGGAACAATGGTATGTGTTAGAGCAATATGTTACTGGGGTAATACATTCACGTGGAACTCACAAAATTTATCAGTAAAGAAATCGTAAGGAAATGCTTTAATAGCAAGATCTTTATTATTTTTATCATCTGGTATACTGTATACAATATGTCCTTTTGCAAATCAGTGGGCTTGGCTATGTTTTCAAGTCCTACATTTGACAAAACCATTCGAAACATGGCAGTATCAATTTTAGAACATTTTGGGGTCAAGAAAATAAAAACAAGACTTGGGTTTATAAAACAATTAGTAGTAAACCTATATGATTGGCAAGAAATGGTCTGTGTGACTCCCCAGGACTTTCAGCCTAGTGTTTATTATATTCTGTCATGGATTTAAATTCCCGCAAAAGCTATTGATTTTGAACTTGTAAAAGGCGATTTGGAAAAACCTGCTTGTGACAACTGCAAAACAGAAAACGAGTATAATTATGTTTTTCTGTCCGCCAGACATTGTAAGGTATCTGTTAAAAACTCAGTATTCAGAAGTTCAGCATGTATGCGACGTACGGTATTTGTCTAAAAGCCTAATGAAAACAATTAAAACCGCAGGGGAGAAAAACAGTGGTGATGGTATGACGCGTTTTCATAGTCCGAGCAATACATAGGTATTTTCATCATTATTCATGTTTATACATTCATTGTATTACACCAATGGATAGAACCAGGACTCTTGTCGGTGCTCACATTAACTGCTTCGGAATCGCTGTCAGAATAGTGTAATTATTCAAAATCCTTTCTTTTTTTCCAAAGTGATAAGTTCGGATACCACATTCACTCATTTTAAAAACAGAAGCCGGACTAATGCCTATCAAATAGTGTTAACTGTATTGTGAGAAGTGATTGGTTAACTTTTAGGTCAGCTCTCTGTTTATATAAACAAACTATGACTTCCTCTATTTAACTCACATGAAGACCTTGTTTGTCGTTTAAACCTCGAAATGCTTCATAGCTTTTTATGGTGTTTTATCTTGTTTCCCAGCAGTTGGGTGATCTGATGACGTCACACGTGTATTGAATAAGATAACAATTGACTTCAGGACAATGGGACTGCGCGTGTTGCTAATAAATTCCTGATGGCAGCTAAAGTAATGTGGTGAATGAAATATTCACTTTTGTGCTTCGCTCTCCTTTAAGACAAAAAGCACTCCAGGTAAACATTTCGTATCATAAATACAAGACACACGCATTCCACCCTCGGAACACCTTCGTTCTTTAAAAGAGGGCGCCAATCTTAGAGAAGGACTGGAAAAATGTATAACACCTAAAGTAGGGGCAGAATGGGAATTCCAGCTCACTTAATATGCAGGAAAGTGTATTCATATCCAAACGAGGTCTCTCCCACCACCTCCCCACCTCCCGGTGTCTTTTGCTTGTAGCCGAGGATTATAAATTTTCTTGAGTATAATGGAAGCTTAACATGTAAGCAATTAAGGCTGTTAATCACCTGTCAAAATGAACAATAGAATAATAAATTACGCTTCTGTAACAAAGGCGGAGACGTTATTCTACCCACTCCATATCAGGACACGTGCACTTCGGCACCTGCAGCAACCCACCCCCCAGTCGCATTGTTTAACGACCACGTGCAAAAGAACAAAAGGTTATCCATCACCTGTCAAAATGTACAATAGAGTATGCTGGACAAAGGATCAGACGCTATTGTCTCAGCTCTATTGAATTCCCAGTGTGTACTTTTAGGAATGCCACCTCGCAGTCGCATTGTTTGACGAACACGTGCAAAAGAAGAATAGAAAGGCTTGACCAGAGCTAACAAAGGGACAGATGCTATTGTATCCCTTTCTATTGCCTAGAGCAAGGCTTCTTTAGAAAGACCACCTGTGCAGCACCCCGCTTCCACAGCCGTATAAGAAAAGCTTGATTGACAAAGGAACAGATTCTATTATATCCCTTTCCATTTTCCGGACACGTGCATGCTAGGCGAATGTAACAAAAGAAACTCGTGGAGGCTTTATACTTGCCCTGTCTTTGTTTGATCGATGGGAAAGACAGAGAGGTCAATTTACCTGCTAGACCGTAAAAAATTCAACCACCGCTCGAGCCCTCCATCATGACGTTGGCTTTGCCCCGAGGCCAGTTCGCTCTGAGTGTCTTCACGAAGTCCTACGGATGTACCACAAGCTCTCTAATTACGCTTCTATCGGCTCTTTCAAACAGTGCTATCAAAATGTATTTAACATATATCATTACATACATTAAACCTCTCTGTATACTTAGATATCCATAGATCGGTGTTCCATTCTTACTGCAATCAAAAAGTTTATTGCTAATGAAAACTTTATGCTTTAATAATATTATATCATTACCCTGATTAATGAAGGACGTTATCGGTTACCTAAATGTCCTAGCTCGATTCTTACCCAGCGAAACTCTAATGCTTAATAAATATTAAATTATGGAAACATGCACGAATAGATTAAAATGTGTTTAGCAAATATAATTTAATCTTTTATATATCATTACCCCAACTAATGTAGGATATCCTTAGGTGCCCAGAGCTTCTAGTTTGAATCTTACCAGAAATTCTAATGCTTAATAACCATGAAATTATTGAAGCATGCACGGACAGGTTAAAATGTATTTAGCAAATATAATTTAATTTATTATATGTCATTACGACGTTTCAATGAGTGGTATTCTTATGTACCCGAGCTCCTAGCTCGAATCTTACCTGACGAAACTCTAATGCTTAATAAATATTAAACTAGGTGAGTATACGCGGTCAGATGAAAAATGCATTTAACAAATATAATTATTTATATTAAACCCTGGAGTATACACTGGTATCCCGATACCTAGACACGATTCTTATTTTCTTTGTTTTTCCTTTTTCTATCTATTTCTTTCTTTCTTCTCGACTTGCATACATCCATGCATTCATATATACATACATACATACATGCAAAGAGCCATTACACACTCGCATTCACACACCTCATGCGTATACAAACACATACATACACCAGTGCACGTACACACTCGCAGTCACGCACGCACGCACACCCACAGCCACACGCACACGCATACACACTCATGCACACACGCATACACACTCATGCACACACACATACACATACAAGCACATACACACACCCGCACACACATGCACACGCATGCACATACACACACGCACACGCACACACCCTGAATCAAAAGAGATAATAGGGTGCAATAAAAACTAATTATAACCTTGGAATGCGACGCTCCATATACGAATTGTTCCAAACTGGTCGGGATGCTAGGGTTCGAATCCTAGGAGTGATTACAAATTCATCTTCTAATAACGGCAAAACTAATTAAGATAAAGACGCCAAATAAACTTTATTACATTTACGTCATGAGGTAGTTTCTTGTGAATGTATACCTAGATGCTGGCGTGATGTGTTCGATCCTTAATTTTTAAATCTCCATTATCTCAGAAACGAACAGAGGTAGAGGGGTGAACCAAAACATGGTTGATAGCTCCTATGATGGGTAATTAATACTGTATATAATTACCAATCAGTTGTCCTTAGTTCGAATCCCGATCTTTCAATGACTTCCTTAATTTTCCTCTATACTCTAGAATATATGACTTAGATTGATACTGTAACTACATACAGGTCTTTAAAATATGTCAAATTAATATTATAAATACCTTTGTTTCTGGTGTTCTGAGTTCGAATACTGATTAAATGAAATTTATTTTTAAATTTAATAACTCGGGAAATAATTAAGATAAAAGACACCGAATAAACCTTATTACGTTTACGACATTAGGCAGATCCTGTGAATGTTTATTAGGGTACCAGACCTCATGGCTTCGATCTTTAATTTTAAAATCTCTTTTATGTAAAAACTTAGCAGGGATACAGGTGCGAAACAAAGCATGATTGCTAGCTCCTATGATGGACAATTAATACTGCATATAATTGACTGTAAGTAGTCCTTAGTTCGAATCCCGATCTTTTAATTATTTCCTCAATTTTCCTCTATACTCTAGGATATATCACTTAGGTTAATGTCATAACTGCATACAGCTCTTTTAAACATGTCAAACTAATATTATAAATAATTTTGTTTCCGGTGTTCTGGCTTCCAATGCAGATTAAATCAAATTTACATAAAATTTTAATAGCTTCTAACATAATTTAGATGACACGTCAAATAAAAATTAAACAGAGTAGCAGCTCCCGAAATATCGTTATCATGACAAAAATTACTTTAAAGTACACAGTTCGAAACCCGAAGTGGTGATTTCTTATATATTCAAGCTTATGAATCATACCAGCTTTGAGTAAATATAATATGCTGGAAGATGCAGGGGAGCTAAATTACTAAAATATATTTATTAAAGCATTACCAGCTTCGATTATAGAAGCTTAAAATCTGTGTAACTCTGGAAAAATAACGTTTCTTGTGATTGTAGTGAAGTGTAATGGTATTCTGCGATAACAGAGTATAAAGCGTACAGGAATGCCATATTGTATACTGATTCTTTGGAGAATAAGGGAAAGTTGGAAACTAACAACTGAAATGTGAATCAAAATATGAAATAATAGGGAGAAAATCTTCTGCGCTAACGATTAAGTGTATATTTCTAAAGTATTGCGGTAATAGAGTTGGAGTTAATCTTGGTGCAATGGCTAGCGGTGGTGATTGTGCTAGGCTTTGAATGGCAACATCTGACGGAATGAGAGTGTGAGAATACTTCTCTTGTTGGTGCGATTCCATAATATAAATTACCTTTTTATTAGCAGATAGACTCAGCAAAATGGCCGAAGAGGACAGTTTTCTGCCGACTCGGTGATTTCAAGATCCCAAAATAGGTCTTAAATATGAAAAAGACCTTAAAGAGAGCTCAAACAAGATACAGTAACAGGATTGCATCTACGCTGGGTGATTGCCATGTGTTCTTGCCTGAATGCTATTATTCGTTAGCCGATCAAGTGCCTGCAGAAATGACTGGAAAATTATATCTCGAATATAAGGACATGGCAGAGATGTGAAAATTTATGGCATGTAAATTGTCTTTTGCACACGCAGCGAGGGTCTGTAGAAATGTCAAACTTAAGTATTCAATGTTTTCCTATTTTAATACGAGAAAAATTCACAAATAAAACAGCTGAGTCATTGATATTACATATAAAGATACAAAAGATACATGTTATAGAATTTAAAATTCATAAAACCACAAATTCACACAGATATATATAAGGATATATCTCTTTCACATTGAAATAGCTCCTGATATTCGAATGTTTATACAAATCTCTATTGTTTCATTCTACATGTTTCATAACAAAAAATGCAGTTCTTCCAGGCTACCTTTACTAAAAAAACATGTTTTCTAAGACTTTCATTGTGTAATGTTTCAGACGGAATAGGGGAAGAATAAGAACAGATTGCAGTTCAGGAAAGCCTGCTAACGTCCTTGGAGGTTAGAGTAACCAACGTCGTCACCTCCAGGAAACATTTCGACAAGCCGCGTGTGCTGAGACATCTACATCACCGAAACATGTTAAGACAGGATTCTTATATAACACTCCAGGGCATACGATGATAAAACACGGACTATTTTTTATACAAAGCAATGCATAACCGAGAGTTAGCTTGAGCGAGTCTCCCTATATTCGCAGAAAATAAGAATTGTGAGCAGTAATTTAGATGACTGTAAAAACACTTTTAAATAGTGATGAAATTTGTACCCTAAAAAGACATGAACCCTGCATACATTAACAGTATCAAGACTGTTTGCTGTGTGGGAATACAAATTACGAAAATAAAGAGACTTTCATTTAAATAATAAAGAAATTTGCATAATCTATCCGTTACAAGTGAATCGTCATATACAGAAACGATGAGTTGGAGGAGGAAAGTGATGGAAATGCACGATAAATAATAATAACAATAATAATAAAGAATGAAGGTATGTTTTATATGTTTTTGTTCATTAAAATCTTTACATTCCTAATGAAGAATAAATCCTTACAATGATTAGTTTAAAATATAAGCTGCATCACATGAAGCAGAGGCTTGCATGTAAATACTTATCATGAATTATTATACAATACAAGAAGGTCTGTACAGAGATATTTGCACTAGCTTGAATTTCTATTCTGATGTTGACACAGCCATTTACAACTTCCTCTGGTTGATGAGAGCAATCTATAACAAATATAGGAGCAAATTTAAGTAATCTTTTCTCTTCAATAAAGGACAATTCTCTTTTTCATAATAGGAGCTTGAGTATATATCATGCAATGATGCAAATCTCGAGTTTCCAAAGTCAAAGCTCCTATCGCGATAGGGATAACATTCAGTATTAAGATAAAGTCTCAAATTAGCTAGCTACAATGGTTATAAAGGCATCAGTCTTTAGTTGCATTACTCGATCTTAAAGTCAGAGCACCAAAAATGACAAATCTCGGCTTCTCCGTTTTAAGTGGTGGCGAAATTCCAGGTAAATGATTGCGGCACAGCAGGTTGAGTATGCAGATCCATGGTCCTAAATGGGCGAAACAGAGTCTTATCCAGCTTGGCACTTTTGAGGACCTCAGCATCAGAAAGTCGAATCACAGGCATTCTCCACTCGATTAGTGCAGGTTTAACAGCAGCATTCTCTTCATCCTGAGGCGGTATAATACAGTTCGAAATAACACCAATACCGACTGTCTATTGTGTATAAGTTTTGCAGTAGTAGCTGCTCCATTAGATTTAGTAATATTTCCATTGATGTTTAGATAACTTCAACTAGGTAAAGTATATAAATGCTCAGCTTGACAAGGGATTCTAATCTCGTCATTAGCGTCCAGAGCTGATGTATTATACGGCAAAAATACATGTTCCTCTTCTTTAGCAAACTCATCGTCGAATCTCTCCATCCCAGTGACATTGGTGATATCCATGATTATAGGATTCTAAAGCCCAATGCCTGAAGAAAGTTTTGATTAAATGACGTTAACACACTAGTTGTCAATGGAAGAGCATGGAGTGGGTGTCGAAACAAGTCGTTATTATATCTTCGAGACTCTGATTTCTTCTTCTAAAATCTAGGGGCATTATGCTTATATCCTTGTTTCTAAAGTCAATGATATTGCTGTTCTGGAACACTACACGAAGGCTGATTTGCTCTATGAAGCTGGTGTTTATGAATAGAAGGTAAATTGGATTTGATGGATCTTGTGAAATATGATTTCCAAGCGTAACAGATGGGAAAACTGATAGATCGAGTGTCCACTTTTACCATTGAAGAAAGAGCCTGTTGCAATACTGCACTCGATTCGTATGACGCTCAGCTTAAATATATTCACCAGGAAATGAGATTCAGCCAGGTGATTAGCTGGAATAACTTTGCCGCTGAAGCCCCAAACGTTCCTATAGAACAATCATTGGAAAAAAATCAATAGTGAAAGGACATTTAATTACAGGTTTCATGGCATTATTATTAATTGATCTAATAAAAAGACAGTCTCATCCACCCTAGGTTATCTGTGATGTATTCATTAATATCAGTAATCTCATAAGTTGCACCAATATATCATTGATCTTAATTTCGTCATTGTGCATGTAATGAAATTGAGTATTACTCTGATCAATATCGGGAATAGAATAAAAGGTTTCAAAATTCAATAGAGCAACCTAATAAGCGCCCCTTGGTTGTATCTATAGAGGAGAATTCAGTCATGAAGTAAGAACACATTCTTTGACACTGACAGCGATAGTATAGCTCATTGTGGTGGAAGTTGCAATCACAAGTGACCGCAGATGACTGAACTGAAAGTCTGAAATCTCTTAGTGTTACACAGCAACATAACGCCTATGAGGGATCATTCTAATTCTTTCGCTGGTTTCAAGGTTCTGCAGATGCTAATCACGCTACAAAACCACCCACCTTTATCTTCCGAATAATCTCGCTAATCGCATCAGAAGTCATTTTTATCTGGTATGTGGAACATCATTAGCAACCTTAGCAGGTCTACCAAATC
Source organism: Deroplatys truncata (assembly GCA_030765065.1). Taxonomy (NCBI): domain Eukaryota; kingdom Metazoa; phylum Arthropoda; class Insecta; order Mantodea; family Mantidae; genus Deroplatys; species Deroplatys truncata. Next base: position 420,726,569 of record CM060990.1, on the reverse strand, counting down.
ATTAGGATCAGTGTACTGGTATAGCATCTCCTCAATATTCTTTTTGGATCTATCTTCCAGATTTGGTAAGTTGACACTAGTATGCATGCTTTCATTAGTGTGTTTATTCTGAGTTTGCTCATTCAAAGAAACTGCTCTTATTCATTCATCAGTGGTAGCTCTTGATGCTATTTCAGGATCACTTGAATGAGTTCCAAGTACTGTACATCTAGAATCCCGATCTTCGGAACATGAAGAGATTTCAGGATCGCGTTTGTGGATTGTGGTCAATACAAAGCTGGTCATCTCTTTACAGCATCTTCTATGTTGCTTGAGTCTTGAAATTGTTCTGTTTTTAAAGTTCTATTTTATATGTAGCACTAAACAAAACGATTCCTTCTCTCATGGGAAACATACGAAAAATCAAGATTCTCGTAAATTGACTGTAATTGAGCATCTTCACGAGTGTCCACGCTCAAACAGTATATATCAGCTAGTCAATGTATACTGTAGATGTTGAGTTCGTATACAACAACAGGGGAGTGAACTATTTGCGGCATTTACGTATTTACATATGATCTCAGGCTTTGATACATATAAACAATCATATCCAAATTAGACAGAACGAAATATTTTAGTATTCACACATTTATGTTGTAATTCTATTAATTATAACTATTTCATTAAGTACACGCAGTTTCAGTTAGCATGAAATGGATGCATAGGGGTAAAAGCACAACTTTGCTTGATAGTTAGCACTGAGAATGTGCAAGCTGAGTGAGATACTGGTCCACCTAGCTTGAGTCTGAAGCTCATGCATCCTACTTTAGCGAAAATGGTGCACATATCTGAGAGCTTTTAGCGAGAGCAGGCTACCTTTTTAGCAAGAGTGGGTCATCTTTTTGCGTAAATGAGTCACCCTTTTACGTGAGCGGGTCACCTTTTTGTGTGAATGGGTCACCTTTTTACGAGAGTGGATCACATTTTTGCGTGAGTGGGTCACCTTTTTACGTGAGTGAGTCACCTTTTTTGCGGGAGTGGGTCACCCTTTTACGTGAGTAGGTCACCTTTTTGCTTGAGTGGGTCACCTTTTTTCGTGAGTGGGTAACCTTTTTGGGTGAGTGGCTCACCTTTTTACGTGAGTGGGTCACCATTTCCGTGAGTGGATCACCTTTTTGGGTGAGTGAGTCACCTTTTTGTGTGAGTGGGTCACTTTTATACGTGAGTGGGTTACCATTTTTACCTGAGTGGGTCACCTTTTTGCGTGTGTGAGTCGCCTTTTTATACGAGTGGCTCACCTTTTTCCGCGAATGGCTCACCTTTTTCCGCAAGTGGGTCACCTTTTCATGTGAGTGGGTCACCTTTTCATGTGAGTGGGTCACCTTTTCATGTGAGTGGGTCACCTTTTTAGCGTGTGTGGGTTACCTTTTTTGCGTCAGTGGGTTACGTGATGAAGATTTCTAGAATTAGCGTTCTAACATTGACAGACCCAGGGGCTCACCTTTTGTGAGTACGGGTTTGGCGTGCCCGGGGTGCCCGAGCGTTTCATCGCCATCATCATCCTTCCACCCTCGTCCGGTCGAAGTGTGTTCGTGCTCGTGACCGGGAGACTCAGGTAGGCTCTCGTGCGTTCTGTGCATTTCATTCCATGACGCCCTCACCATCGTTTCTTTATTATCTCTTCTATTTATGCACATTTCGTACCATTTCCATTCATTTCACATCTCTTTTCCTTCTACGCCAGCCTACCTTGAGTGCGAAACGCCCACCCACTTTTGGTTGCTTTTAACCTTATATTTTAATCCTCCGTGGATACATCCTGAAGGATATCCGCGCACGAGGTGCGCAGGTGGGTGAGTGGGTAATGACGTCATGCCCAACACCCGGGGTCGTCATGTAGGGGATGGGTTCGTATCCGCTGTTCAACTGCAGTCCCGCGGGGGGGCCATTGCATGGGCTGCTGATTTCTGACGGCGATTGGGTCCCTCTGTCTATGTTCTGGGAGGTGTGACCCTGGGGTGAGTTTTGTATAGATGGGCTACTCACCCAAGCCGGGGTAACGCACGGGCAGTCAGACTCCGAGGTCGGAGACAGTTGCAATGGCGGAGGATTTCTTTCGCTATGTAGCACCCTTTCTCCATTACCACAAACAAGCGCCGTAAAGTTTATGTAACAGAAGTGACACCACCGACAACTGGTTGTTACTTGGTAATTAGCTGAACAGAGGAAGGCCAATGTTTTGAGAAGGGGAACCCTTTTATTATACAAAAAGGGGATTGGTGCTACTGCTGGTTCTGTTCTTTCCTGCACCCGACTTCGGAATGATTCTTTATTAGTTCAAAGCAAGTCGGAACAACAAAGTAAGTCCTTGTTACGCGCCACGCTTCTCCATGGTTATCTCATCCGTGTTGAGAAGCACAGCACCTTGAATTCCTGACGAGGCGTCGGCACCACTCACAGCCTCAACGGAATGTCGGACGATGAACTGGTCGAATATCTTTCCGACCAAAAGGTCGGCGGTTCATCGTGTGCAGGCTAAACGCGACGGAGTGTTTGTACCAACTCGTACCCTGTTTCTCACGTTTGATGGCGTCGATCTGCCCACTAGTATTTCAGCAGGGTACGAACGTATTGTGGCGAGGCCCTATATATATAAACCTCTGCATTGTTTTAAATGCCAACGTTTTAAGCATACGCAACTCTCATGCAACAGTGCCGTTTCCATCTGTGCATCTTCTAGTCAGCCCTCACACGATGGTACCTGTACCTCTGCTCCCGTCTGCGTTAATTACAAAGGGTCTCATTCTGCTTCATTTGCCGACTGTCAGCGGTACTTGGACGAGAAGGCGATCCAGGAGATCCGGGTAAAGAAGAAGCTCTCCTTCGCTGAAGCCCGGAGGCGTTACCATGCGCACCAACCTTCGCTCCTGCGATCTGGTACATTTAGTTCTGTTGTTGACTCGCCAGTACAATGAGTAGATGCCGAAACTCAGACCTGGAACATCACTGCACTAACCGCCACTACCATCCGGCCGTCCAATTCTGCTATAGTTACCAAGCCATCTAAAGCTGGTCCTAAGGTCATGAAGTCCCACTGATAGGAAGTCCAAACAGATACTACGCAAGGAAGATTTTTTGAAGGACCCTCCGCGTGCGCGCGGTAAGAAAAGTTCACCTTCTCCTCCTCGAAGGTCGCAGTCACAGGATGCTCCTAGCATAAGCCGCGCTCAGCGGCCACCTTAAGGCATTGCCACCCAGAACCGATTCACGGCGCTTGAATCGGTTTCTGACACTGAGCGCGTGGGCTCTCCTTTCGAGGAGCATATGGAGTGTGACCAACCCCATACTAAAAGCCCGAGCCCAAAGGTTAAGGAGATGGTAATTTTGAGCCGCCCTCCTAAGTAGACAGTTTATTCCTTTTATTCATGGCTATCCTGACCTGGTATTTACGTGATGTAAGATCGCATAGGGCGGAACTGCAACTTTTATTGCGTTGCCATTCACCTATGGTCGTGTGTTTGCAGGAGACCAAGCTACGCCCTCACGACCCTTTTGAGCTCCGAGGGTACACTCCGGTTCGCTACGATCTTGAACCGGAGGAGGGTGCTCCTGCTCATGGAGGTGTCATGTTGTTAGTGCGTAACGACGTTCATTTTCAAACTCTCGCTCTTACGTCCGACTTGCAAGCTGTTGCCATTAGACTGCAGTTACCCGGTTTTTCTTTTCTGTTTGCTATATGTATTCACCTCCATCGTCTCCCCTCGCTCCCGCGGACATTCGAGCTCTCCTGTCCGCTCTCCCAACACCATTTCCACTGTTGAGAGATTTTAACGCCCATCACCCACTGTGGGGTTCGCTAAGGGCTTGTGCAAGGGGAACTCTTCTTTCCGACATTTTTGATCAGTTCAATCTCTCTATTCTCAATACAGGTGAGCCTACGTTTCTTTCTGATTCTTCCGGTACATTTTCTCACTTGGACCTTGCCGTTTGCTCACTCCAGCTTGCTAGTCGTCTGCAGTGGAACGTCGTCACTGACACCTACTCCAGCGACCATTACCCCTGCATCGTTTCTCTTTTGTCACACCACGTACAACATTCCAGAGTATCTGCCTGGATATTCACAAAAGCCGACTGGAGTTTGTATTCCAGCCTGGTGCAATTTGACGACCAGCCCTTCACCGACATCAAACAACTGGTGCAGCACCTTACGTCTACGATTTTCTCTGCCGCCGAACGCGCAATTCCCCGTTCATCCTCTACCCTCGACGGATTCCTGTTCCTTAGTGGAACGAGGAATATCGGGTTGCCGTTCGTGCCCGTAGAACTGCACTTAGGGTGTTTCAGCGTCACCCTACACTTGATAGTTTGGTTACTTTTAAACAATCGCGCGCCAGGGCTCGTCGCATTATTCAGAATAGCAAGAAGGCGCCTTACTCGTTTTGCCTAGTCTTTTAATCGCTTTACAACTTCCTCTGTTGTTTGGGATAAACTTCGTCGCTTCTCCGGTAAAGTGTCGCATTGTACTGTGTCTGGTCTTCAGGTTTCCAATATCACCATAGTGGATCTGGCTGCCATTGTTAACGCTCTGGGTACTGCCGTTGGCGGTTTCTAGTTCAGACCATTATTCCGCCGGCTTTCGCTCTATTAAAGGCCGGCTGGAATCCGCATCACATACTTTTCGGTCTGCTAATAATGAATGCTATAACGAAATTTTCACAATGAGGGAGCTGGAGCACGCTCTTCATTGCTCTCGGCACTCCGCTTTTGGGCCGGAAGACATTCATGTCCTGATGTTACAGAACCTTCCAGCCGACAGTAAACTCTTTCGCTTACAGGTCTATAACCGTAATTGGCAAGATGGTATTTTTCCTTCCGTTTGGTGCGAAGACACCATTGTCCCTATACTTAAGCCTGGGAAGGATCACCATCTACCTTGCAGCTACCGCCCTATCTCCCTCATCAGTTGCATTTACAAGGTGATGGAGCGCATGATCAACGGGCGGTTGACATGGTGGCTTGAGTCTCAGAAACTTCTAGCGATCGCTCAGTGCGGATTTCGTGGATATCGCTCTACCGTCGACCACCTGGTGTCCCTGTCGACGCATATTATGAATGGATTTCTGAGAAAGTGTCAAAACGTGGCTGTGTTTTTTGTCCTGGAGAAAGCTTATGACACTTGTTAGAGGGGCGGCATTTTACGTACACTTCACGCATGGAATATCCGCGGTCGTCTTCCCATGTTTCTTCGGGAGTTTATGACGGACCGCGTCTTTCGTGTGCGTGTGGGCTCGGTTTTATCTAGTCGTTTTATTCAAGAGAACGGAGTACCGCAGGGTTCTGTGCTCAGTTTAACACTTTTTGCAATTGGTATCAACCCCATTGTTGATTGTATTCCACCTGGCATTTCATCGTCCCTTTTTGTTGACGATTTTGCCATTTATTGCAGTTCACGGCGGACCTATCTACTCGAACGCCGTCTCCAGAGTTGTATCGACCGTCTCTACGCCTGGAGTAACGCCAACGGCTTTATTTTCTCCGCCTAGAAATCCGTCTCTATTAATTTCTGGCACCGTAAGGCTTTCCCTCCGCGCTGTCTCCATCTTCGGCTCGAGGTCATTCCGTTTGCAGACGAGGCGAAATTTTTGGGATTGATATTTTGTCGAAAGCTGAGCTGGGTTTCTCACGTTTCCTTTTTAAAAGACAAGTGAGAGCGTTCTCTTAATCTTTTACGTGTTTTAAGTGGCACATCCTGGGGAGCTGTTCGGACCGTCCTTCTGCGTCTTTATCGCTCTTTGGTCCGATCCAAACTTGATTACGGGTGCATTGTCTATTCATCGGCACGTACATCTGTGTTACGTCGCTTGAATCCTATTCATCATCGTGGTATTAGAGTCGCTTTAGAGGTCTTTCCAACTAGCCCCGTACCCAGTCTTTACGCTGAAGCTGCAGAGCCTCCGCTGTCCTTCAGGCGTGAGATGCTCTTGTGTAGCTATGCCTGTGTTCTGTCCAGCTTGCCCGACCACTTGTACTTCGCGATACTTTACAAGGATTCGCTTGATCGGCAATATTTCGTTAGCTCCTCTGCATTGCTCCCTCCAGGGGTTCAATTTCCTCAGCTTCTTCGGCATTTGAACGTTACGCCAGCGCGGGCCCTTCCAAGGGGGGAAACGCGTTTTCCTCCATGGTTGCGCGATGAGGCTCTCTGTCACCTTGGGTTATCGTCGATGCCGAAGAATGAGACTCCTTCTTCAGTCCTTAGATCAGCGTTCTTAGAGCTTCGGGGACTTTCATTTTATCTTTACGGTTGGATTTAAGACTGATGCTGGTGTAGGATGTGCATTTTTTGTGGTGGAAATAGTTTTACCTTTCGTTTACCGGGGCAATGTTCGATTTTTACCGCCGAACGTTTTAGCATTTATCAGTCTTTTATACATTCAGCGGCACGACTTACGACACCGTTTTATTTGTTCGGAGTTCCTGAGTGCTCTTCAAAGTATTAGCTCGCTGTACAGGTACCACCCGCTCGTACAGCGCATTCATGACCTGCTCCACTCGCTTGGTGTCTCTGACATCAGTATCTCCTTCATGTGGAATCCAGGTCATGTGGGCATCTCAGGTAATGAGTCTGCCGACGCCGCTGCCAGGTCGGCGATTTTATTACCCAGATATTTTACCTCTGTTGTTCCCTCCACAGATTTGTTTGTTATTTTACGTAGCCGCATCCTCTCGCTTTGGAGAGATGAGTGGACGACCCTCCGGGGGAACACGTTGCGGGAGATTAAGCCTCTCCTGTTAGTCTGGGTACCTCTTCTCGTTCGTGTCGTCGGAAAGAGGTACTTTCAGCTCGTTTACGAATCCGACATTGTCTTTTTAGCTATAGATACCTGCTCAGTGGTGACCACGCCCCACTGTGTGAGCAGGGTGATGCGTCCTTAACGGTGCGTCACATTTTAACAGAGTGTCAAGTTTTATCTCTGTTGCGCGTTCGTGTTGGTCTGCCTGTTGGCCTAGCAACGTTTTGGCAGACGACGCGCGTGCTGTAGAATTTGTTTTACGTTTTATTCGTGACAGTGATTTTAATGTGCGCATTTGATGCGTTGAGCGTCCTTTAGCTTTGTAATTTTGTTCTGTCTGTTTTAATGGTGACTTTACTTCCCAGTGCATATATGGCGCTCCTGTCCCTCGCGTTCTATAGTTCTTGACACGTTTTACTCTTTTATTGCCTATGCTTTTAATGTGTTGGTTTTTGGGATTGGTGTGTTGTTTTTAGCTTTTTGTACATCGCGGGTTTGTGTCCCGTTTATTAATTATGCGTTTTTTTACCCATCCTTTATATTTTTGACTTCATATTTTATACATTGTAAGGGAGCTGATGACCTTAGCAGTTTAGTGCCCTTAAACCGCATCTCATCATCATCAACCCCTGCATCATCATCCGCCATATTATATTTACTCAAAGCTGATATGATTTATAAGCTTGAGGATATATGAAATCACCGCTTCGGGATTCGAACTGCGTACTTTAAACTAATTTTTATCTTGATAACGATATTTCGGGAGCTGCTACTCTGTTTACTTTTTATTTGACGTGTCCATCTAAATTATGTTATATGCTATTAAATTTTTATATAAATTAAATTTAATCTGTATTCGAACCCATAACACCAGAAACAAAATTATTTATAGTATTAGTTTTTCATGTTTAAAAGAGCTGTATGCAGTTAGGACATTAACCTAAGTGATATATCCTAGAGTATAGAGGAAAATTGAGGAAATCATTAAAAGATCGGATTCGAACTAAGGACTACTAATTGTGAATTATATGCAGTATTATTTGGCCATCATAGGGGCTAACAAGCATGCTTTTGTTCGCACCTCTATATCTGCTAGTTTCTCAGATAATAGAGATTTTAAAATTAAGGATCGAACCAATGACGCCTGATCACCTGAACTACATTCACAAGAAACTACTTAATAAACTAAACGCAGTAAGGTTTATTTGGTGTCTTTATCTTAAATATTTCCGAAGTTATTAAATTTATAACTAGTTTCATTTAATCAGTATTCGAACTCAGAACACCACAAACAAAATTATTTATAATATTAGTTTGACATGTTTAAAAGAGCTGTATGCAGCTACAGCATGAATCTGAGTGATATATTCTAGAGTATAGAGGAAAATTAAGGAAGTTATTGAAAAGTTCGGAATTCGAACCCATCATAGGAGCTATCAATCATGCTTTGTTCCACCCCTCTATCTCTGTTAGTTTCCGAGATAATGGAGATTTAAACAAAATTAAGGATTGAACACATGACGCTGGCATCAAGGTATACATTCACAAGAAGCTACTTAATGACATAAATGTAATAAAGTTTATTTGGCGTCTTTATCTTAATAGTTTTGCAGTTATTAGAAGATGAATTTGTAATCATTCCTAGAATTCGTACTTTGGCTTCCTGACCAGTTTGGAACAATTCGTAAATGGAGCGTCAATTCCAAGGTTATAATTAGTTTTTATTGCATCGTTTTATCTCTTCATTCAGGGTGTGTGCGTGTGCGTGAGTGTGTATGTACATGCGTTTGCGGGTGTGTGTGGTTGGGTAATGTGTGCATGAGTGTGTATGTGTGTGTATGAGTGTGCATGTCTGTGTGTGTGGGTGTGGGTGTGCGTGCGTAAAAGTGCGAGTACGTGCACTGGTGTATGTATGTGTTTATGTTTGTATACGCATGAGGTGTGCAAATGCATGTGTGTAATCGCTCTGTGTATGTATGTATGCAAGTCGAGAAGAAAGAAAGAGATAGGATAGATAAAAGAAAAAAAGAAAATAAAGTATCGTGTCTAGGCATCGGGATACCAGTGTATACTCCGGGGTTTAATATAAATAATTATATTTGATAAATGAATTTTAATCTGACCGCGCATACTCGCCTAGTTTAATATTTATTAAGGATTAGAATATCGTCGGGTGAGATTCGAGCTAGGAGCTCGGGTACCTAAGAATACCACTCATTGAAACGTCGTAATGACATAAAAATTTAATTATATTTGTTAAATACACTTTAATCTGTCCGCACATGCTTCAATAATGTAATAGTTATTAAGCATTAGAGTTTCTGGTAAGATTCGAACTAGAATTTCTGGGCACCTAAGAATATCTTACATTAATTGGTGTAATGATATATAAAAGATTTAAATTATATTTGCTAAACACATTTTAATCTTTTCGTGCATATTTCCGTAATTTAATATTTATTAAGCATTAGAGTTTTGCTGGGTAAGAATCGAGCTAGGACATTTAGGTAACCGATAACGTCCTTCATTAATCAGGGTAATGATATAATATTATCAAAGCATTAATTTTTCATTAGCAATAAACTGTTTGATTGCAGTAAGAATCGAACACCGATCTATGGATATCTAAGTATACAGAGAGGTTTAATGTATGTAATGATATATGTTAAATACATTTTGATAACACTTTTTGAAAGAGCCGATAGAAGCGTAAATAGGGAGCTTGTATAACTATGTTCGGGTATATCCGTAGGACTTCGTGAAGACTTTCAGAGAGAACTCGCCTCGGAGCAAAGCCAACGACATGATGGCGGGCTCTAGCGGTGGTTGAATTTTTTATGGTCTAGCAGGTAAACTGACCTCTCTGTCTTTCCCATCGGTCAAACAAAGACAGGGCAAGTATAAAGCCTCCACGAGTTTCTTTTTTTATATTCGCCTAACATGCACGTGTCCGGACAATGGAAAGGGATACAATAGAATCTGTTCCTTTGTCAATCAAGCTTTTCTTATACGGTTGTGGAAGCGGGGTGCTGCACGGGTGGTCTTTCTAGAAAAGCCTTGCTCTAGACAATAGAAAGGGATACAATAGCATCTGTCCCGTTGTTAGCTCGGGTCAAGCCTTTCTGTTGTTCTTTTGCACGTGTTCGTCAAACAATGCGACTGCGAGGTGGTATTCCTAAAAGTACACACAGGGAATTCAATAGAGCCGGGACAATAGCGTCTGATCCTTTGTCCAGCATACTCTAATGTTAATTTTGACAGGTGATGGATAACCTTTTGTTCTTTTGCACGTGATTGTTAAAAAATGTGACTGGGGGGTGAGTTGCTGCAGATGCAGAAGTGCACATATCCAGATATGGAGTGGGTAAAATAACGTCTCCGCCTTTGTTACCGAAGCGTAATTTATTATCCTATTTTTCATTTTGACAGGTGATTGACAGCCTTAATTGCTTACCTGTCAAGCTTCCATCATACTCAAGAAGATTTATGACTCTCAGCTGCAAGCAAAAGGCACCAGGATGTGGGGGAGACCTCATTTTCATATGAAGACACATTTCTGCATATTAAGTGCGCAGGAATTCCCATTCTCCCCCTACTATTTAACATTAAAATATAAACAATTCTGAGCACATTTTGAAAACCGCGTTGTTCTATGACCTCTCGTTTTCATTCTGGTCAGCAGTTTTATATTCAATGCTCACCTCGCGGTGACGTCATGAGGCTAGGATTACACCACGCTACTGAATTCATCTGCACTATACTTTTTTCACTATTAGTTGAAAGGAGAAGTAAACAAAACTTAAATGTATCACTCCGCCGAGCACATGGCAACACCACGTGGAGGAAGGCAGGAACTAAGGCCCGTGAGAGGAAATTGCTTCAGACGGAATGCGAATACAGTATATTGTGCAGCTTGGGGATCATTAGCTTTCAAACATTTTATGTCTTATTCCTATATTTTGCCTTACGTCCTAAACATCTAACACATAATGCTAAATGTAGGCAAATAAAAGTTGCACCTGAACGGTTCTGCATCTGTGGTTAAAGCTGCTGGATTAAACTGTTCTTAACGTCAGACTTTAAAAATTATTCCTTTAATGACTAATATCAGTATAGCACTCTTTCTTTAACCTTTTATGAGTCAACAAATTAAGAAAATGATTAGTACTATAGGTTAGAAAACCACAGAAAACAAACACGCCCCAAGCAATTCGAGCAACAACTCTGCTTCACCTACAAAGAAGTTCAATTATTACTAAATAATGGCCAACAATATTCATTGTCGATTAAAGGTGGGTACGTTTCACAGACTTTGTTAAAAGTATTTAACGCAATTGTCTTCTTTCCATTTCCCGCGTTTATGTTTTCCACAGTGGCAGTGTATTCTGAGTCATGACACTCATGTTCTCAACACGTTGCAAAACTACACTGGCGACTTATCCGGAAACCGGAAATGAACTGCAGCGCTTGCGCATAACCTCTTAAACCCTCTGCTATAACGGTTCATTTAGTTATAGGTGAATCGGAACAAACACATTTAGTATCATAAATTGAACTGTTGCGATAATGGATTTTTAAAATTTCTCCGCACGATTATATCCACAAATTTTAAGATCTGAACCGAACTCTATTATAGGAAGAGACGACATGCTAAGCGGGAAAAGTTGTAGTTTTCCCACCAGCCAATGAGGTGCTCTCTTGTCGCGTGGTTTTGTTTACAACTCCTTTAAACTTAAAGTAAAACCACTTTAGTTAGCATTACGTTGCCTTTAATTTCTGTTGTATTGTGATTGTAAGACAGTTTTGTTTCCTACTGTTCACTGAGGTATAAGGCCAAGACTGCCTGCATGCAGCGCATAAATGGAAATGTTGGTTATTACTCATTCCCCGACAGAGATAAGAATCGACATGTGTACAAAAAATGGATTGCTGCTCTAAAACGCAAAAACTTTGTGACAACCAAAAATACTCGAGTATGTGAAATTCATTAAAAAAAAGCTATTTTAATGAGTCGGATGTTATAAACATAAGAACAATGAAGAACCAGAAATTCAAAAGCCCTGGACTGAAAGATAATATGGTTTTTTTCTAGTCAAATTTTAAAAGAAAGCAAGCACTACAACTAATCGATAATTCAGTAAGCAATTTTTAGCAAGAAAGTGAAGCTACACTACTTTCTGAGTCTTTAAACATGGAGTTGAAGATGATGCTGAAATACAGTGCAAATTGGGAACTGAAACATTTAGTGCTATAAACGGCGCTAATGTGAACCAAAGTTTGACTGATAAGGAGGGTGAATCCTCAGCTGTAAATGATGAGGATTATAAAGCGAATGAATATTTGATGGAATCCATCCAGTGACGATGGAGAAGAAGATATAGATATGTCCAGAAAATATTCTTTTGTGTTTGTATGTCTAAATATCTTTGGACTATTTAGAGTTTGTCACATAACTGAAAGAAAATTTAACACACGAGGGGCATTAATGCGAATTATATTGTGTGAACGGCACACTTGTGGATAGTGCTCTGGAGGCGCAAATGGAAGTCTGAAAAGTAACATGTGCATCACTCCAAACATGTATCTTTGCGGAATGACATTTAACCGTTTCTTGGCATTTTCAAAAAACAATAAAACTATTTCTGTATCATATTTCTATAGACTTGTTAAAAATTTGTTTTCCCTTCTGTACACATAGGATGGTTAAGAGAAAGTAATTTTGCAATTGCCATGAATATTTTAAATTTATGTTTATGTGGACAGTACGAACCCCCCAGGGATTTTTAAAAAGTATGTGACATATTCTGTAATGAATTTAGCAACAAATAAAGCAAACACTTCATAATTGTACAGAGAGGAACTGTAAGTGGTGATATTGAGAAAGCCGCTTGCGGAAATATACTGACTTCGATGAATGAAAACTTGCTCATTAAATTGTTCGTGGTAGACACACGGATATTAGAGCTTTGTTGAAAAAGAAATTTCCGTATATACACCATGAATTTCATGAACGGCTTCTTGCTAAATCGTTTATGGAAAATATTCAAAGCACTACAAGGACTACACATTCCCGTTGAAACTTAACGCTGTGACTGATAAGATACTCCGGTAGGAGATACTTGTTTCAAGAATGCTGGCTAGCGGCATGACGTCACAGTGCGTTACCGGTGTGGAAAATACCCTGTAGATCCTGAACTGTAGGTCATACATTGTACGGTTTTCAACATTATTATGCACAACCGAAGATCTTTTAGACTATTAAATAAAATAAACATATGAATTTTTAGCTCAGTCGTCTTTAAGATAATTAGTAGTAGTCCAGGTAAATATTTCGCATTAGTTTTCCAGAACACAAACGTTCCACCTTCGTAACACAGAGCACAAATATTCCGCGTGAGTCGCAGCAGGTAGAAACCCTAGCGCCAGTAGCATAGCAAGCACATCAGTATTATAGGACGCACATTTTCCAAATCAGTAACAGAATGTACAAAGCTTCACATAAGTATCGTAGGGGTTACAATGGACAAACATTCCACATTAGAAAAACAGTGCATAAAGTTTCAAAATCCTTAACTCAAATATTGCACATCCTTAATTTAGGGTACCAACTTTCCATACTGTTAACAGAAGGTACACAGCTTAGACCGGTCTATATACTCACCTTCCCAATTAAGTTGAAAGGAGCGAACACTTGATAGTTACTCCCATTCCCGCTAGAGCAGTGAAAGCGTGGGCCAGTAAGCAAAGAGTGTCCTTTATATACGAAGAATTTTCCTTATATTTAGAGGTATCCTGCTTACGTACTACAGTTTTCCGAAATCTGCCTATCTTCCCTTTTATGTTCTTTTGGAGTATTGTAAGTAAACACAAGAAACAAGCTTCACGCAAGTCCCCCCTAGGGGCTCACCTTATGTGAGTACGGGTGTTGGCGTACCCGGGGGTTCCCGAGCCACTCATCGCCATCTTCATCGCTTCATCCCCGTCCGGTCGAGGTGGGTTCGTTCTCGTGACCGGGGACAAGGTAGATTCTCGTGTGTTCTGTGCATTTCATTCCATGACGCCCTCGCCATCGTTTCTTTATTCTCTCTTGTATTTATGCACATTTCGCACCATTTACATTCATTTACACATCTCTTTTCCTTCTTCGCCGGCCTACCTTGAGTGCGAAACGCCTACACACTTTTAGTTCCTTTTAATCTTTTATTTTAATCCTCCGTGGACACAGCCTGACGGATACCCGCGCACGAGGTGCGCAGCTGGGTGAGTGGGTAATGGTGTCATCCCCATCACCCGGGGTCGTCATGTAGGGTTTGTGTTCCTATCCGCTGTTCAACTGCAGTCCCGCGGGGGGGCCATTGCATGAGCTGCTGACTTCTGACGGCGATTGGGTCCCTCTGTCTATGTTCTGGGAGGTGTGACCCTGGCGCGAGATAGGTATAGATAGGCCACTCACCCAAGCCGGGGTAACGCCCGGGAAGTCAGAGCCCGAGGTCGGAGACGGTTGCAATGGATTCATTTCGCTATGGAGCACGCTTTCTCCATTAATACCAACAAGCGCCGAAAAGTTTATGTAACAGAAGTGACACCACCGACAACTGGTTGTTACTTGGTCATTTCACGAACCGAAGAAGGGCAAAGTTTTGAGAAGGTGAACCCTTTCGTTATTCAAAAGGGCATTGATGCTATTGCTGGTGCGGTTCAATCCTACACTCGTTTACGGAATGATTCATTATTAGCACAAACGAAGTCCGATCAGCAAAGTAAGACCTTGTTGCCGCTACGCTTCTCCACGGCTATCCCATCCGTGTGGAGAAGCACCGCACATTGAATTCCTGTCGAGGCGTCATTACCACCCATAGCCTCAATGATATTGCGGACGATGAACTCGTAGACTATCTTTCAGACTAAAAGGTGACAGCAGTGCATCGAGTGCAGGCCAAACGCGACGGAGTATTGGTACCCACTCGTACCCTGTTTATAACATTTGATGGCGTCGATCTGCCCACGAGCATTTCAGCAGGTTACGAACGCATTGCGGTGAGGCTTATGTTTCTAGACCTCTGCGTTGTTTTAAATGCCAACGTTTTAGGCATACGCAAGTATCCTGTAAGAGTGCCGTTACCATCTGTGCCTCATGTAGCCAGCCGTCACACGAAGTTACCTGTTCCACAGCCCCAGTCTGCGTTAACTGCAAAGGGTCTCATTCTGCGTCGTTTGCAGACTGTCCACGGTACTTGGACGAGAAGGCGATCCAGGAGATCCGGGTAGAGGAGAAACTCTCCTTCGCCGATGCCCGGAGGCGATACCAAGCGCGCCAACCTTCTCTCCTGCGATCTAGTACATTTAGTTCTGTTGTTGCCTCGCCAGTACCACGAGTAGATGCCGAAACTCAGACATGGACCATGACTGCATTAACCGCCACTACCATCCGGACGTCCATTTATGCTATAGTTAGCAAGCCATCTAAAGCTGGACCCAAGGCACTGAAGTCGCAAGCCGCTGAAAAGAAACCAAAGCAGAAACTTCATAGGGAAGATTTTCTGAAGGACCCTTCGCGTGCACGCGGTAAGAAAAGTTCACCTTCTCCTCCTCATAGGTCGCAATCCCAGGACGCTCCTGGGACAAGCCACGCTCAGCGGCACTCCTCACCCATCGCTACCCAGAACCGATTCTCGGCGCTTGAATCGGTGTCTGGCTCTGAGCGCGTGGGCCCTCCCTTCGAGGAGGCTATGGAGTCTGACCAACTCCATACCAAAAGCACGAGCCCAAAGGTTAAAGAGAAGGTAATTTTGAGCCGCGCCTCTAAGCAAGAAGTTTATCCCTTTTCTTTAGGCTATCCTGACCTGGAATTTACGTGATGTACGATCGTATAGGGCGGAATTGCAACTTTTATTGGGTTCCCATTCACCTATGGTTGTGTGTTTGCAGGAGACTAAGCTTCGCCCTCACGACCCTTTTGAGCTCGGAGGGTATACTCCGGTTCGCTACGATCTTGAGCCGGAGGAGGGTACTCGTGCCCATGAAGGTGTCATGTTGTTAGTGCGTAGCGACGTTCATTTTCAAACTCTCGCTCCTACGTCCGACTTGCAAGCTATTGCCGTAACTGTTCAATTACCCGGATTTTTCTTTTCTGTTTGATCTGTCTGTTCACCTCCATCGTGTCCCCTCGCTCCCGCGGACATTCGAGTTCTCCTGTTCGCTCTCCCAACACCATTTCTTCTGTTGGGAGATTTTAATGCCCATCACCCACTGTAGAGTTCCCCAATGGCTTGTGCAAGGGGAACTCTTCTTTCCGACATTTTTACCAGTTCAATCCCTCCATCTTCAATACAGGTGTACCTACTTTTATTTCTGATTCTTCTGGTACATTCTCACACCTGGACCTTGCCGTTTGCTCACTCTAGCTTGCTAGTCGTCTGCAGTGGAACGTCGTTGCTGACACCTACTCCAGCGACCATTACCCTTGCATCGTTTCTATTCTGTCTCCGCACGTCCAACACTCCAGAGTACCTACCTGGATATTCACAAAAGCCGACTGGAAATTGTATTCCAGCCTCGTGTATTTTGACGACAAGCCCTTCAACGACTTTAACCAAATGGTGCAGCACCTTACGTCTACGATTCTATCTCTTGCCGAACGCGCAATTCCCCGTTCATCCTCTCAACCTCGGCGTCTACATGTTCCGTGGTGGAACGAGGATTGTCGGGACGCCGTTCGTGCCCGTAGAACTGCGCTTAGGGTGTTTCGGCGACACCCTACACTTGATAATTTGGTTACTTTTATACAAAAGCGCGCCAGGGCTCGTCGCATTATTCAGGATAGCAAGAAGGCGTCTTGGACTCGTTTTGCCCAGTCTTGTAATTGCTTTACGCCTTCCTCATTTGTTTGGGATAAACTTCGTCGCTTCTCAGGTAAAGTGTCGCATTGTACTGTTTCTAGCCTTCAGGTTCCTAATGCCAATATAGTGGATCCGGCTGCCATCGCTAACACTCTGGGTGCTGCCTTTGAGGTGGATTCCAGTTCAGACCATTATTCCACCGGCTTTCGCTCTATCAAAGACCGGCTGCATTCCGATACCTTTAATTTTCGGTCTGCTACTAATGAGTGCTATAATCAACTTTTCACAATGAGGGAGCTGGAGCACGCCCTTCATTGCTCTAAGCACTCCGCTCCTGGGCCGGACGGCATTCATGTCCTGATGTTAAAGAACCTTTCAGCCGACAGTAAACTCTTTCTCTTACAGGTCTATAACCGTTTTTGGCAAGACGGCTTTTTTTCCTTCCGTTTGGCGCGAAGCCACCAATGTCCCTATACTTAAGCCTGGTAAGGATCGCCAACTACCTTCCAGCTATCGCCCTATCTCCCTCACCAGTTGCATTTGCAAGATGATGCAGCGCATGTTCAACCGGCGGATGACATGGTGACTTGAGTCTCAGAAACTTCTAGCGAACGCTCACAGCGGATTTCGTCGCCATCGTTCTAACGTCGACCATCTGGTGGCCCTATCGACGCATATTATGAATGGATTTCTGAGAAAGTGTCAAACCGTGGTTTGTTTTTGGCCTGGAGGTAGCTTATGACACTTGTTGGAGGGGCGGCATTTTACGTACACTGCACGCATGGAAGATCCTTGGTCGTCTTCCCATATTTTTCGGGAGTTTATGGCGGACCGCGTCTTTCGTGTACGTGTGGGCTCGGTTTTATCTAGTCGTTTTATTCAAGAGAACGGAGTACCGCAGGGCTCTGTACTCAGTGTCACACTTTTTGCAATTGCTATCAACCCGATTGTTGATTGTATTCCACCTGACATTTCATCGTCCCTTTTTGTTGACGATTTTGCCATTTATTGAAGTTCACGTCGGACCTGTCTACTCGAACGCCGTCTCCAGAGCTGTATCGACCGTCTCTACGCCTGGAGTAACGCCAACGGCTTTAATTTCTCCGCTGAAAAATCCGACTATCAATTTCTGGCGCCGGAAGGCTTTCCCTCCGCCTCTCTACATCTTGGGCCATGGATACTTCCGTGTGCAGACAAGGCGAAATTTTTGGTGTTGATCTTTGATAGGAAGCTGTGCTGGATTGCGCACATTTCGTTTTTCAAAGCAAAGTGTGACCGTTCTCTTAATCTTTTACGCGTTTTAAATGACACATCCTAGGGAGCTGATCGGACCGTCCTTCTACATCTTTATCGCTCTTTGGTCCGATCCAAGCTTGATTACGGGTGCATTGTCTATTCGTCGGCCCGTCCATCTGTATTACGCCAACACTTCGATTCTGGTGGAGATGGTGGATTGTAGTTTGTTGGTGGACACGGTAGATTTGCCGGAGGGTTTTGGAATTGGAATGGAAGTTGTCGCCGAAGAAGAGTGAGCTTATAATGGCTTATAGCGTTGTAAATGAGATGAATTCCTATTTTTCTGAAAATTTTATTTATATATTTGGGGGATGTGGAAAATGGGGTGAGTGAGAGTTGAATGTAGGTGGAGGGAGGACAATGAGTGGAGGGTGAAGCGGGCGTCTAGATGGGGTGCGGAGGGGCTTTGAAAATAAATTCGGAATGTAATGGGGGGGATGCGGGGAGGGTGTCGGTGACGAGCATACGAAAAGCAGCATCTGAGAGGTGTAAAAAAGGGGTGAATGTGATAAAGCAAAAAATGAAAACAGAATGCGATAGGAAGGTGAAGGAAGGAAAAAGAAGAATGTGAAAGGTGGGTGGGAGGAATGCAGGGATTGGCGGAAAGAATGAAAAGGGAATTGGAAGAGAAAAAAGCAGAATGTGACGAAGCAGGAGGAGTTAGTGAATAGAATAAAAGGAAATGTAGGTAAACTGTATGTGGAATTTGAGGCATTGAAGCAAATGATTGGAAAATTGGAAAGCGCATGTGCAGGTGGAGGAGAGTGGGAGGAAGCAGAAGTTGCTAATTATGAGGAAATGTACGACGAAGACCCAACACCGGTGGAGGAGGGAAAGGAAGTGGTGGAGGAGGAGGTTGAGGAGGGAGAGGAATTAGAATTTGAGGCGAAATAAGAAAAGGAAAAGGAAGCTTCAATAGAATACATGAATTATGCAACAACAACAACAACAACAACGAGCGTGATATAACTTAACGCAATAATAGTGCAATAAGTTTTTTGCATTAATTTTATATAATGGATTGCTAAAATGGAAGTTTCTATTTGTATTTATGACAACTGTAAAAATACAACGAGAAAGAAAGGAGCCCTGTCTAGGTAAAACTATTTAGGCGAAATGAAAATCAGCACACAAACAAACAGGCTTCATGGTGATATATATTTCAACTGAAAATGTGCAGTGCAAACAAAATAAACATGAAACAAACAAAATTCACACAATGCCAAAATTGAAAATGTATATATATTTTAACACAAAAGTGTGCAATGTAAAAGAAAAAAAATTAAAATAGGCACACACACATTAAATAGTAGCGTGTAGTGGATAAAAAATTGAACAAACAAAATCCACACAATGCCAAAATTGAAAATGTATATATATTTTAACACAAAAGTGTGCAGTGCAAAAGAAAATACAAATTCAATAGGCACACACACATTAAATAGTAGCGTGTAGTGGATAAAAATT
Source organism: Deroplatys truncata (assembly GCA_030765065.1). Taxonomy (NCBI): domain Eukaryota; kingdom Metazoa; phylum Arthropoda; class Insecta; order Mantodea; family Mantidae; genus Deroplatys; species Deroplatys truncata. The sequence continues at coordinate 420,707,194 of CM060990.1, read as the reverse complement.
GAACAAACAAAATCCACACAAATCCAAAATTGAAAATTTATATATATTTTAACACAAAAGTGTACAGTGTACGGGTGTCTTCATCGATCGGTATTGACCATCGCCCTAGTGATAGCAGAACATAAGCCGCAGCAAGGTGTCATCGCGACGTCCCCCGGGTTGCGGCTCCATCTTATCGTCCAAATACACCGATCGCTCTTTACCTGCAAAGTGCTGCTGCTGTGTATTTCTGCTATTTTGTTTTTATTTTAAACTATTTTTCTCGGCTTTAACACTCTGGGAACAACTGCTGCGGCGTATGTTCTGCTATCATTTGGGCGATGGTCAATACTGATCGATGAAGACACCCGCACATGTGGGCGTATTGCTCTAAAATTTATATCACGTCAAATAGCACGATTTTACAGCAAAATCCACTATCGCTCCCGTTTCTCACTTCGGCCGGCTGCTCTTGGCACTGGGTTTTTATAAGTTTGCTTATCGCAACCGCAGTTTCCGCATGCGCGACGAGTTAAATGCCTCATTAAAAATCCTGGCGCCTTATCTCGCCAAAACTTGCCAAGTTGTAATCGCAGCCATTTCCGGTGCACTTCCGGTCACATCATCCATCCACCGCTGCACTTTTCCCTACCATCGACCATAAAACCACATTTAAAAGATTTTCTCGCTAATGAGCATCCGTTCGCACGGCCATTTTTAAAGTTATCGCGCAGTTTGCAGCTCTTTAATCGCGGCGGCCATATTGTGACGCACATCGGCTGCTTCATCAGCACCCGTTCACACGGTTATTTTCAAGTTATCACGCAGTTTGCAGCTCTTTAATCGCGGCGGCCATATTGTGACGCACATCGACTGCTCATCAGCACCCGTTCACTCGGTCATTTTTCAAGTTATCGTGCAGATTGCAGCTCTTTAATCGCGGCGGCCATATTGTGTCGCACATCGACTGCTTCATCAGCACCCGTTCACACGGTCATTTTTCAAGTTATCGCGCAGTTTGCAGCTCTTTAATAGCGACGGCCATATTGTGACGCCCATCGTCTGCTTCATCAGCACCCGTTCACACGGTCATTTTTCAAGTTATCGCGCAGTTTGCAGCTCTTTAATCGCGGCGGCCATATTGTGACGCACATCGACTGCTGATTACCAGTCCTTTTAAAACAGCGTGCCAGGCTTCCCGTCTTCTCACTTAGTCTTGCTACGGATTTAAGCGCGTCGCAATGCAGCAACAGTTTTATACGTCGCCTTCAACTGGCAAAGTCTACACGGTGGTCAGGAACCATCCGCTGGACGCAGAGCAGACGCAGCAGCAACAGCTCGTCCAACAAAGTCACATCCACAGGATGCTTCTCAACCAGCCATTACAACGAACTTGCCATCCCCATCTATATACCAACCTTCACCGAGTTCGTCAACGAAAGTTTCTCTCACCTGCTCGTCACCTGCATCACCAAACCTATCCACCAATTTACCGTCGATAGCAGCAGCAGCGATGACGGGGACTCAAAGTGCACCACGTACTTTAAAATCATTGTTGTGCGCGAAATCTGTGTGTCCTAGTGCCTCAACAAACTATGAATTTTAATGCGCTTTCTTTTCTCCTAGTATTTCTTATATTGTTCATTTATTGTATTCATATGTTAATCTCCTGTAATCAAATAATCCATTATGTTATTCTCAAACTATGTATTCATATGTTAATCAAATAATACATCATGTTAATCTCAACTATGTATTCATATGTTTATCCAGTGTATTCAAATTATAAATACAGAAAACAGTCCCGACTTAGCCAATTGCGATAACGATAATCCTTCCGCTCATGGCGCTTTTCAAACTTTACGCCGTCGCTCTTAATCCACCTTAATCCGCGGATTAACAGCGACACTAGCCCCTAGCGGCAGGATTATCGTTAATCCAATTGGCTAAGTCGGGAATATAACTGCTGACCTTGATAATAAGCAATCAGTTTTTATGCTTGTTAGTAACTACCCGCCTAATCATCATTCTGTTCTGTCATCTCAGGCAAGCAAGCGGTGATTATGGAATAAAGAACATATTTTGTCACTGCTGAAGTTCTGATACTTTTTTCCGTATTCAATTATCAGAGGTGACAATGCCGACCATAGCGTTAAAGGTGCACGTCTTTGTAGGAATGCTGCCTCGGGAATTAAAGATAGCACATACTGGAGACAAATAAGTGAAAATATATAAAAACGCACCATTTAGGATTGCCTACTGCAAAGAAAGTGGGGGAAGGGGTTAAAATCTATATTTCTCACTCTCCAAAAAGCTTGTTGGAAGTAATTGCGCTATTTTCCGGGAAGAGTGTCCTTAAAATGCATGGAGAACCGAATTACAGATAAACTTCCTCTACCGTGAACTATCGGCTTACAACTCCCGTAAGCATTAAACGGACTCACTCTCACTCTCTCTCTCTCTCTGTCTCGTTTTGCTTTGGAGATTCCCGGATGATACATAACAACTAATGCATGAAAAAATGGTGATAAGTGAACGTGGTTGAAAGAAGTGTCGTATAAGAGATAACACATTCGTATTATTTGTATAAAATGAACAACGTTAAGCACATACAAAAGTTCTGTTTGGTGCCACTCCACGAAAAAAGAAATTTTCTAGATAACACCATTTCCAGAAATTAAATTGAGTTTTATTCGTAGACGATCTTTTACTGCTGCAGTCCTTAGCGTCCCATTCTATATTGGGCGTGAAAGACCGATAATTTTGCTCAGAGACCTCTTTGTCAGGCTTGAGGTTCTTTTACGTGCCGTAAATCTACGACACGGTACCACCGGCTTTACTTCCCTTCCGAAAGAATCCGTGCTAAGGATTTTTACGCCCGAAAATTTTGTGCAATTCTAAAAGCTTTGTTAACTACTGCATTCTCAAAAGCATTAGCTCATAAAATAAGGGAGTTTACAGTTCAGAACCCTGGAACTGTGTATTACGAAAGTCTGCTTCAAGCATTTAATTCCCTGGAGGAGCACATTTAAATAACTTAAATACGCTATCCTCGGGAGCAGGATCCATGCTTCCCAAATCCAGGTAGCTTAGCAGGTAACAACCCTCATGCCTCCCGAACCGCGGGACCAGTCTAATAGGCAGCATGTAGTAGTTCGGAGTTCTCCCCGTCTTCTCGGAACCCTTCCCTCCTCGGAGTGGTATGAATATCCGTAATTGTTTTCTTCATTTCAGTCCAGACCACATCTTTTTATACCAAACATGACCTCCAATGACACTGAAATCACAGCGAGCAGAGTAGAAAGAAAATGCTACTTCGGAAAGGTTACGCTTTCGGATAGCAAAAATGCTTAAAAAGTAACGTAGCGCGATGGACGTGCAACGTAAAAGGTTGCAAAAGTTTTATTAAACCTCCTTCCATTGAATATACAGATGGCCTGGAGAATCAAGAGGACCACAACCGCGCGCCACTATCTAGCGACAAAATTCAGAGACGGAGAGTACTTTGTGATCTGAAAAGAAAAGCTACGGAGGATATATGTGAGAAGCATCAAAACTAATATACACTCAATGAAGAGAGAAGAAATAACCACTAGAGATATCGACAGCTTACGTAAGTCCATATACAACGCTAGGCGGAAAATAGACGAGGAGACTTTCATGAAATTCTCACACTTTTATTTACACTTGACATGGAAAAATGTTCGGTATTTTTTATTTCTTTTCAAAACACTGCTCTAACAATTTTATTGAAATACCATGTGCCTGTAACTCTAATATGAATAATAAAATGTATATCGGAATTTCCTAGGAATAACCTTGAAGTCGTCCTTAGAACATTTTATTTAACTGGTAAATCCTATTTCAGGAGAACATAGCGCTCATTAAAATACAAAACCTGCCCAACATCACTTTTTCCTAGAGCCAACTATTTTCGAAGTATTTCATGCTATATGCCTATTTTACATTTTGCAAACTCTAAGTTCATGACATAAATGGTCTGAAAATGTTATATTTTTTCTTTTGTTTTAACCACTATAATCTCATGACGAAAAAAAGAGTTCTAACCCCTGACCGCTTTATATATAAACATGTAGGAGAAATTAATTTCACCGAAGTTGAAATAATTTCCAGGCGAAAATGCTTTATATGAATAATATAGTACGAAAGGGCTTCTAAAAAGAGTAAGGTTATAGAAAGCCATACGAGTGTACCATAGTTTGGATTTAAGAAGATTTCAATATTGGTTGTTTTATTAAAACACATGCTTTTATTTTTATTTTATGCACAAAATTTCCGCGAAAATTTGTTGTATTATAAACACGCAAACGCAAGAATTTAAAAATTAAACATATTTTCTATAGATTATTTCTAATAAAACACGGCTCTGCTAACAACGCAGTATTAATGAGTTGAACTACAACCTGCTTCGCTCGAAGAAGGATTCCTAGAAATTTGGAATTGTTACCTTCTATGACAGGGGGAATGAATCCTATATTATCACGAGCCCTTAAAGATTCGGAAGGCAAGACTCCTATCTTTATGACGTTATTTTTAGTTTTATTTATGGACGCTCTTTAACTGCTGTGGTCCTTAGCGTGCCATTCTATTTTGGGCATGAAAGACCGGAAATTTTGCTCAGAGGCCTCTTTATCAGGATTGGGGCTCTATAACGTGCCCTAAATCTATGACAAGGGACCACTGGCTTTACCTCCCTTCCAAAGGAAACCATGTTAAGTATTTTTACGCGCGAAAAAATCCATCGCCCTCCGCCGGGTTTGAACAGCGACCTCGGAAACCAGAGGCTAGTATGGTAACCACTACACCACGGACGACGGCTACACTATGTGATCAAAAGAATCCGGACATCCCCACAAACATACGTGTTTCATCTTAGGTGCATTGTGTTGCCACCTACTGCCTGGTACTCATCCGCGACCTCAGTAGTCATTAGACATCGTGAAACAGCAGAATGGGACGCTCCATAGAACTCGCGGACTTCGGACGTGGTCAGATGATTGGGTGTAACTTGTATCAGAAGTCTGTAGGCGAGATTTCCACACTCCTAAACATCCCTAGGTCCACTGTTTCTGATGTGATAGTGAAGTGGAAACGTGAAGAGACATGTACAGCACAAAAGCGTACAGGCGACCTCGTCTGTTGACTGACAGAGACTGCCGACATTTGAAGAGGGTCGTAAAGAGTAATATGCAGACATATATCCAGACCATCACACAGGAATTCCAAACTGCATCAGGATCCACTCCCAGTACTATGACAGTTAGGCGTGAGGTGAGAAACCTTGGATTCCATGGTCGAGCGGCTGCTCATAAGCCACCCATCACGCAGGAAAATTCCTTGCTTCGTGTAAGGAGCGCCAACATTACACGATTGAACAGTGGCAAAACGTTGTGTGGAGTGACGAATCACGGTAGATAATATGGCGATCCAATGGCAGGGTCTGGGTATGACGAATGCCCGGTGAACGTCATGTGCCAGCGTGTGTAGTGCCAACAGTGAAATTCGGAGGTGGTAGTGATATGGTATGGTCGTGTTTTTCCTGGAGGGGGCTTGTACCCCTTGTTGTTTTGCGTGGCACGATCACAGCGCAGACCTAAATTGATATTTTAAGCACCTTCTTGCTTCCCACTGTTGAAGACCAATTCGGGGATGGCGATTGCATCTTTCAACACGATCGAGCACCTGTTCATACTGCACGGACTGTGGCGGAGTGGTTACACGACAATAACATCCCTGTAATGGACTGGCCTGCACAGAGTCCTGACTTGAATCCTGTATAACCCTTTAGGATGTTTTGGAATGCCGACTTCGTGCCAGGACTCACCGACCTACATCGATACCTCTCCTCAGTTCCGCACTCCGTGAAGAATGGGCTGCCATTCCCAAAGAAACCGTACAGCACCTAATTGAAAGTATGCCTGCGAGAGCGAACGCTGTCATCAAGGCTAAGGGTGGGGCAACGCCGTATTAACTTCCAGCATTACCGATGGAGAGCGCCACGAACTTGCACATTTTCAGCCAGTCGTCCGGATACTTTTGATCACGTAGTGTATATCTTTATGACAGCATGGTCATAATCCACATGTTCGGGAGGCATGAATCCTGTTCCCCCATCCTCAATGTTATTTTAGACGCTGTAAAGTCTAGCTTTTAGTTTCTCAAAAAAACATTTAGGCACATAAATTTGCAGTTCAATTCCAAAGATGTACCAGTAAAAACTTTTGCGGTTCTGACTTTAAGACAGTGATGCAGACTAATTTATCTTTGCATCAATCATTTTGAGAATATTTCTATTAAAGGAGGATTGATCATTTATATAGTTTGAACTGTAGCCAAACGAATAGTTAACATTGCGGAACTGAATAAATGAGGTATAGTGTAATGCGGTGGAAGTGTAACTAAAAGTCAAAATACACAATACATTCTTATTTCTTTCCTTATTTGTGCTGCACATATCAGTTAACTACAAGGCTATTCCTGCTTATTGATGTGACTGTAGATTTTTGTTGGCGTTGGGGCTTAATTTCTTAATATTTGAAAGCTAATTCTCGTGAAAATAAGAAACGATCATTCGCTACTACATTATCTGGTGTGAGAATTATGACACACATATCTAATATCCTCAATAACTCACTAGAAAACAGCAAACAGAGACTTTTAATACCACAAGGTAACACAAATATACAATTTTGGCTTTCTAAAGCTTCATATACTACACCAAACACGAAGGACGGGAAGTAAACGCTTCAGCACCACTACGGCAAGAAAAGCAAATCAACGTGATTACGCTTATCGGTAGCTGACATACTGGGACCGCGTGTATATACAACTCAGAGGCTAACACTCCGCATCAATAACACAGGACATCAGCATAACACATCATTATCACGAGTGCAACAATTTTTCATCAGTAGCAGCAGATACAGAGGTGTACATCACTTACTCAGCAGATCAATTTTTTGCATTTATAACCCGTGGCACAAACATTCCTTATCAGTAACAGGAGATACAAAACTTTACACCAGCCTCAAGCTGAAAACCATTCCGTATCAGGGACAGAAACCCATTATTAACAATGTGCTCTCCGGATATCAACCAAGTGGGTATTGGGCTACGGTCAAGCTTTAGTTATCTACTCTGTCACCATCTTCAAGAAAAGTGGAGGCAAGGGTTTTTGGATAACAGAAATAAAGCATTTGGAAAAATGAAAAATTGGCTTTGGGTAAGGTTAAAGGTAATGGGGAAAATGGAAGCATTTTGTTGTTTGTTGAAACCATTTATCGACTACTTCATGGCTGTAATGCCCGTTACTACCGAAGCAACCGGAAATTTGTTGGCGGTTCATGATAAGATGGTTCCGCTTGTGGGGAGAGCAAATGAGCGGTGGAAGTTCAATTACATGATCGTAACACTAGTATCAACCTCTGATGGTGCATTTTTAGACGATTAGGTCTTCAGCTTCGGTCAGTATGAAAATCGCGATGGTTAGTCGTTCTCTTGGTTTGGTTTCAGGTGGTCTTTCATTTGGTTGAGGCGTTTCATTGGCGTGTCGGTGTGGCCTTGCAGCATTTCATCGATTTGCTTATGTACACAGAAGAGCCTGAAATCTTAGATACACTAACATATCTTCTTTAGCGTTCGTTTCCTTGATTAAGTCCTATAGTTAGACTTGTTGGTGCGATGACTTCTGGAAGTGATGTCTGCAAAGTTGCGACGGTGGTCTAAGTTGTCGTGCTCCCTCCCAAATCGTGATGCGATCATTTAGACTCTGCTCAAAAACCTAGATGACTGTGGTGTTGTTTTGAAAGACTACGTTGGTGTCCTACGGGTGTTGTCTTGGAGGTCTGCGTTGGTGATGTGGCTGTGGGCGGAGTGTGGTCGTGTTGTGGCGATGGCTGTGATGCTGTGAATAAGAATATACTGTAGGGGGCATATGCTGCAGATGCATGGTGATTCTTGGCCACGGTTGTCCTCTAGGGTACATCGGACACGCCGCCTGCTCCGTGTAGTGTCCTGTACGGTTACAGATTAAATAGTAAGAGAACTGGCGTGTCTGATCATGGCCGGTGCAGTCTGTGGGATGACGCCGCACCTGAGTAATGGTATTGAACGCCGGAGTTGCAGGTCTCGTCTGCGTTGCCGTCCTGGAAGCAGCGCGGACAGGGGAGGAGTGAGTATCGCAGCTGGCCTCAATCAGCAGTACCTGCCCGGGATAGGTAGCCCAGTAAACAATATAGGCACGTAGTCCGCCTCCTAGAGTTTCAACCTGATCAAAGGCGACGGTCACCTTAGTATGTGAATCCTCGTGGCCTTTATGGCAGAGGGCCAGAAATGTGCAGCGTGCTCGAGCACTTTGCTGTTAAAATGTTCTTCTGATACCATCACACTCTTCTGCTATGTGGATAATACTTTCGTGGTGTGGCCACACGGAAGAGATACTACAATGCCTTCCATAGATTTCTGAACAGCATCCACCCTAACATTAAAGTCACCATGGAGATCGGACGGAATAGCAGCTTACCTTTCTTTTATGCGTACTCATTTATAAAAAGGCGGTAGCCGCTTAGGACACAAGGTTTACAGAAAACCGAGACACACTGACCTGTACCTCCATAGTACAGGCTACCACTACCCGCGCCGAAATCTTCTCGGTGGTCTCAAGATGGGCGCAGTACGGATTTTGGTTTATCCAGAAAGACTAAACCAAAAAATGTCAAGTGTCAATTGTAGCCTGTAAGCCGGGATCCAATGTGCCCACACCAGATCATATATGTCAATACATAAATCTGAATCTGCCTCCAGTTTCCTTAAATATGGCGACAGAGGGGGTCTGTCGAAAACTTGGACAGTAGCGCAATACCTACCTGACTGATATCCCGAGATCTTACTGTTGATAATGAGCCCCGGGAAAGCTTCAAGCCCTTAGAAAGAATTGCATACTAATATGAATAACAAACATTCCACTGAGTAAAGAGGGTTCAAAGCTTCTTACCAGTAAGATAGCAGCCTATCATTCCGCATTAGTATTTCAGGTTACAAATATTTTGTATTTTTATCTCAAGACACAAAACGACCCCGTAACACAGAATACAAATAATCCAAATCCATAACATAGGGCACAAGCACCTCACCTCATTAAAAGAAGCTGTAAAGCTTTAGGTATGTATTCTTAAACGGTACTTTCAACGGCGACTTATCGTAGACTGCTTTATTACGAAAGCAAACTTTAACTTTAATGAAAGTCTTATTCATAGACGAGTGTTTCAATATTTTAACTTTCACTCTGGAAAGTTCAGACTTCATGACCATGTTACAATGTTGACTAATTCGATTTCCAAACACACAGCTCTTTATAGCAATCAAATCAGTGCATCTAGGTCCAAAATCAACTTACGATTGCAATAGTGAAGTTATTGGCCGAAGCGTCTGCATTTCGCTCTTTCCCTCCGCAACACGCATTTATAGGGAAAACTTGAATGTTTTGAGGTTAAATTAGAAATGCCGTTGTATTGTTCTCGTTTTTTATTTTGTTTTTGGAAAGGATAACTTAAGTGGTAGTGATCCTTACAATATAAACACACAAAGCAGGAACATTTAAAGGTCCCTTGGAAAAATGGAGGAGTTTCTAGCTCATTTGCCAGGGAGTCAGAGGCAGGGGTTCCTCCACTCAGTATTAACACAGCATGTTGAATTATATCCTTATGTGAATAAAATAACTTAATTCCTAACCTTTCCTTGAGAAAATTGTTACTATACAATTAATTTTACTTGAATGAATTACAGTTTTTTTTCCCTACAGCAACCCTAAGATCATCGAATTTAAACCGCAAATATTGCATCTATGTATTCCTTTTCTTATAAATACCACATAAAATAATGTGAGATAGTCTACTGAGGTTACTATTTATTGTGAAATAATGGAAAATGAAGAAATGTGTAACGTTTCGCTGCGTAATACCGCAGCAAATTTAATATCTAAATGATGGGTGGAATAGGTAATGCACTCGATGCTTCTTTCAACAAGATGTGTGCAGATATAGCCACTAAACTATGTCCTACGGGACAACGAAGTAGACGTAAACATAACATCGTGACTCTCGACCGCAGTGCATCGTCTTCATGATTGAGTGAGTTTATGCTCTCTAAATAGTTCCTTGGGAAATACCAAACTGGGATCTGAAAGCTTCGTGTTTGCTAAAGCACAAAATATTGAGCACCAACCACAGTTAAACTACAAAAACATGCAGTTTATTGAATTTCTAAAAAAATATAATTCATACGGCGTGCGCAACTCGATTTCTAAGAGGGAATGTCGCGAAAACAAACAGTTTGAAATTTAATACAGCTTAACAAGTTAATGTTACAAAGCATAAGCGCGGAAAACCGCTACGAAGTGGTGAGAAGACAGTAATACTAAATATGTTTAACGAGTTTTGTGAAAGGTATCCAGAACTTGCTATAAACGAAGTGGCGAAATTAACATCCGAGTTTACCGGTGTGTCAGCTACAAGGACTTATAGTATGCATAAAGAGAAGTCCACCGCTGGTGAGGTTAGAAGCCCCGGCAAGAAGAGACCGCGCTCCAGGCAAGTGTTGATTGTTGTGTGCGACAATTTTGTGACAGCAATCCGTCGTAAGGCTCACCAGTTCCTTGCTAATGATGACCCCCCCATCTTAAACAAACTGTTGGCAGTTAACTCCGATCCAGACCTTCCAGATTTAAAACGATCTTCTCGAAAGCTGCTGCTGGAAATTGGTTTCAAGTTTGTGAGCAGAAAAGCAAAGACTGTTATTGTGGACAAAGAAGCAAGGATTTCAGTCGGGTTTAAGTGCAGGGCTTAAAAATCCTGTGGGGAGGGGTAAGCGCCTGATACTACTGCACACAGGAAGTGAAGATGGCTTTGTGAACGAGCTTGTGTTTGATTCCAAGACAACCGAAGACTATCATGAAGAAGTGAATGACGACGTTTCAAATCCTGGTTTGAAGGGTTTCTCCCCAAATCATGCCCAAATAGCGACGGGATGGACAATGTCCATACCACAGTGTGAGCTCAGAACGTAAACCAAACCATTCTTGGAGAAAAGGTGACAACATAGCATGGCTACAGAGTAAAAGCATTGCTTTCGACGAGGGTCTGATGAAGGCAAAATTGCTGGCATTGGTCAAGTCTATGCTAAAGAGCATGAAAAATATGTAACTGACGAAGTAGCTAAGCTTGCAGGTCACACTGTTCTCCGACTGCCACCTTATCACTGCTAATTAACTCCAATAGAGATGGTGTGCGGTCAGGTTAAGCGTTACGTCGCCAGGAATAACACGAACTTCAAACTCCAAGATGTGCATCCCTTGGTTGATGCGGAATTCCGCATTGCAACTCCTGAAATGTGGTGTGCTTGGGTTCAGCTGGTGGTTAGGGAAGAAAAAAAGTTTGGGACTTGGAGGGCATTATCGATGTCGTGGTGGGAAAATGCGTGATAAATCTGGATGATGATGAATTAAGCGACACAGAGACGTCCGATCTGGAGGGTATTGAACCTATGTCCAGCTCAGATTAATGGAATGCGAGCACGTAAGTATCAACTAATTTCCATATCTGTGTACTAAATGCTATTTAGACATACGATCAAATAAATGTGCCTTGTGATGTAAAATGCATATTATACGTCACATAGGAAAATTCAATTCTGTCCACGTGAACGTTCTGTCATTGCAATCGCACGCGGGCGTGGAGTGATACAAAACGGTGATATGTTTACGACTATTTCATTCTCTCGCTGGACACAGTTTATATTCACGGCATGTTTATCAAATCTGGATCTGGTCCTGGAATTAATCTGTTCTCCCTGTAGAACTCTGCTGGATTTTATGCATCTCTTACAATGTGCCATAAATACAAGCATTGTCAATAACGTCCGGGATTTGTTGCATATTTTCGGCGACGCCTACTATTAGCAAAACGTCCGCCATTTTCACTGCTTTCTCCGAAAGTCAGGGTGAAAGTCTAGCACATAGGCGACTTACAAATAAAATTTCGATCGAGGTTATCTTTCTGGAAAATTTCGTTCTTGAATAACAAATTGACAATTCCGTACTTTCGAATCTTTGCTGTCATCCAAAGTCTCTTTCATGAATACAAGCCTTAGACGAGTAACGTAGCAAGCAAATATTCCGGTTCAGCAACACAGGACATAAGCAGTCCACATTAGGAACAGAAGCTGCAAGACCTCACACTAGGAACACAGAATGCAGATATCCCGCATCATTATCAAAGGGGACGATGCATTTCTCAACGATAGTTCTGTATTCACAAAATAGGGTACAAAAATCTCACATATGTAATACAGGTAATAACATTCCGTTTCATTAATGGAAAATGAAAAGCCTTCACACCAGCAGCACTGTAGGTATATATTCAACATCAATAGCACAGGTCACAAACATTCCTCATCTATAACACAGAGCGCAAACATTCAAATCGTTCTCATAAGGTACAGAGCGTCACGTAGTAACACCATAGTCAACTATTCCACATCGATAACACAGGAAATGAGAGCTGGGCATTCATAAGAAGGAGAAAAAGCATCCACATTAGCAACAGACTAGACGTAGCAAGCAAGTATTCCGCAATATTAACAAAGTATATATTCACATCAATTATACAAGACACAAACATTCCACATCCATAACACGGGACATAAACATTCCCATTCGTAATATATGACAAATATTCCATATCCCTAACAGAGTCCACAAACATTACACATCGGTCACAGCAAATATAAAGCAGGACACAACTATTTCACATTCGTAACACAGCGTACACACATTTCATATCCGTAACACAGAGCAGGAACAATCCTCATCAGTTACAGAAGATATAAATCTTCACACCAATAGCACAGGACACAAACATTCCAAATACACGGAGTGGAAACCTTCTACATCCATAGCACAAGGTACAAAAATTTACAGCAAGTAAACTAACAGCATCAGTAACACGACAAAAGTACTTCACATCCGTAACAAAGAATACAATCATTTTGCATTTGTAACACAGCAGGCAGACATTCTTTATCAGTAACATAGGACACAGGTGTACTACATTTGTAACCAGCGTACACACAATCCACATTCTTAACAGAAGGTACGTAGCTTCAGAAACATTCACTTGATTAACGTAGGAGACAAACACTACTCGTCAGCAACACAACTGACAAATGTGCCACATCCGCAACACACTGCACAAATATCCCGAATCAGTAACAGATGTTGCAAAGCTTTACACCAATAACACAACATACAAGCATTCCACACCCGTAACACCTTGCAGAAATATCCCGAATCAGTAGCAGAGGTTGCATAGTTTTACACCAATGGCAAGCATTCCGCATCCGTAACACATTGCTCAAATATCCCGAATCAGTAGCAGAGGTTCTAAGCTTTACACTGGTAATACAAGACAGCGGCATTCCACGTCGTAACCCACTGTACAAATATTCGAATCAGTAGCAGAAGTTACAAAGCCTTACACTGTAACACAGGACATAAGCATTCTACGTCCATAACACATTGCACAAATATCCCAAATTTCCAAATGAGTAGTAGAAGGTTGAAAGCTTTACACTGGTAACAAAGCGGACAATATTCCTCATGAGTAACGCATTAAGACACCATTCATACATTGTAATCAGTAACAGAAAGTACAAAGCTTCACTCAACAAACCTAGTTGCCATCAGTAACACACGAGATACATTTCCAATGTGAAAATGATGGTAAATCTACACACCATTAACAAGCAGGCAAATATTCTTCATTAGTAACGCAGGATACAAAGACTCCACATTTGTAACACAAGGTAGAAGCATTTTTCTTTGTTTCTTTTTATTTCTTTTCTTTTTTGTTTATTGGATAGGTTCGTTCAGCATTAGAAATGCTATTCAGAACCAGGATAAAATACATAATAACAATATAAAGTAATCTGAGGTCAGCCACATGAGGCCCCCTGGTACCAAAGTTACAGGTAATATTGTATATATCGTTCACCGACAGTCTTCTAATTGAATCACTTCTGGAAGAAGGCAGCAAGTCCTGCGGGAGACGGCTTTTGATCCGGGTAACTACATCAGATCTTCGTCCCAAGGAGAAAGATACTGCACCAGGTACTGAGTGAAGAAGCTGAAAAATATGAGACTGAGAACGAATATGTGCAGACACAGTACCGAGTCTAAGTTCATGACGTATCTGGGTGTTTGTGGCGTACTAGGGTGGGTTCAGTATAAGCCTATTTTGAAAGACATGCAGACAATTAATTTTGCTTGCAGCTGCACCTCCCTAAATTGGACAAACATATGTGAGTAAAGGACGAAGTAAGGACTTGTACAGAAGAGAACCACGTGGTATTTGCAAAGAAGACTTGCTGTTTAGAATACGATACAATTTGCGTAGTCTGGAGTTAGCGAGATGCAATTTTAAATTAATGTGAGCGTTCCAGGTCTGTCGACTATCAAAATGTAGGCCAGGATATTTAAGTGTCATCAACAGATTTCCAGGATATGGGAATAGTTTGTAATTTTATAGGAGGGTGAACAATGAGAGAACACAACAGAAGGCACAAGGCTTCAAACCAGTAACACAACAGACAAGAATGGCGCATTAATAAGAACAATAAAGTATTCCACAGTAGCTACATAAGACAGGTAGCTTTACTCTAGTAATATTAACAGACATTTCCACCATTCATTACAGATCAGATAAGCATTCTATAGACGAAACACAATACCCATATATTCCACATTTGTAACGGAGGGCACATATATTCGACATTCGTAACACACTACTCAAATCTTCCACATCAGTAACAAAAGTTACAAAGCTATATACCACAAATACACCAGGCAGCTTTTCCTCATCAGTAACACAGGACACGAACATTTCACATCAGTAACAGAAGGTACAAAACTTCACAAGTAAAGCAGCGGACATACTTTAGTGTCGGTACCAGAGAAGATAAAAACTACACATCAATAAGAACAAAATGTTCACATCATTAACAAAAGACCGAAACATATGAACTCGACAAGCCGCTACTTGTAGCACGGTAAAGCAAAATACTGACAAACAACATTCCACATCAGGGGTGCCAGAGTAGTGCAATGGTTTCGTTTCCGGCTCTCGTACTGAGGGTCCGGAGCTCAGTTCCAGGCTCTGGGGAGGCGATTTTAAGTCAGCCCCATCCATGCCTTCATCTCTGACTTGCTCATATGAAGTATCCCCAAGGCTGGATTGTGGTTCGGAGTCCAGGGTAAAAGCTGTACTTCTTCTCATTCCACCGCCATCCTCATAATCACCCTACTGTCGGAGGCAACGGATTCCGCTCGCTGGGTGCCTCCACCTCAAAAGTATGTGCAGTTATCCCTTGGTGGAATGTGGCATCCCTAGAAGGTCATAGACCATATTAGGAGCGTTAGAAACGACATTTCACATCAGTATCACAGTCAATAGGACATATGGAACACATTTGTACTCCGGCGCACAAGAGTTCATGAGTAACTCAAGACACGAATATTCTAGATTCGTAACTCAGGACCCAAAATACTCCGAGTTTAGTAGTGTGACAAATGTAATTTTCGTTTTGGTTATACATGCCGATTTGGTAATGCGTTAATATTTGCAAATAGGGATTACAATTAAGGGTGTGTTATTTCTGTCAGAGTTATTGTAACCTCTGCAGCTAGCTGCTTGCATTAACGGTTACTAGTAATGATTTTTGTAACTATGTATGATACGAACCACTTTAATACTAGCTTAGTTTGCAGTTACGTGCCACTAATTGTAGCAAACACTGCGACTGTGTCACAATGGCAAAGAAATTTTTCTTATCAAGTTAACATCTTTGAATACAAAGGTACAGTACATTAGTAAGCTAAATTTACACTAAACACTACTTCTACTAAGCCGTTCCCGCAGGTACAACAGCCAAATGTTGTACCTTGAGCTTCTGCTACTTTGGTACACCCCTGAACAGCACGACTGATAGGACCGGTTTCCTGTATGTTGTGCTTTCGGTTGTGTAGAATTATGTACAAACATGTGTCGATAAGAAACAAAACGTCTTGTTTTCACAGCAAACGTTTGAGCGTTTGGGAAAGGAGAAAAATTTCAAATATATGTCGGAAATGTACGATATTTCGGAATATTTGAGTTCGCCTTGGAGCTATTCCGGGTCGTATGAATCAGATAACAAGGTCTAATGCGAAATACGGTATCTCGTAATTTTAGTACAGGATCTCCAGCCGGCGACCTAGCCGAGGCATTGAATTTTTCAAGTCCCTCCAAATTATCATGTTCAAAGTATCCTACGATGTGCGTGAATTTACATTTCGAAATAAAGGGCAAAGAAATTTAAAAGGCAACATTTATAGGATCATGAATCAAAGACTGTTACTAATTCAGAAAATAGCAAGTAAAGTCAATGTCATTTAGCATTATTAAATCAGCGCACCAATTAAATGGTTTTGTTTTCGTTTAGGGACGTAGTTGTTTTGTGCCATTTGCCTTTAATACCTACCCCAGGTCACATGGATGGCTTTAACTTCGGAAACGTTCCACATTGGCAATGATGCTCACTGGTTTACATTTAGCTTTCGTTATGTTGTATTACCGTAGTTTTTATATAAAAACGTAAATTTCTCTCTCTCCCCTCTTTCTCACTCACACACAGACATACACACACGCACGCCAATTTCAGAATCTTGGGGGGATAGGGAGTAGCACTAGTTTTAAATAAAGACAGTACGTATATACATACTAATAAAGGATACCCCTAGTCGGGAGTCGAACACGTGACCTCGTGACTTAAAAATTCAATATACTATGACCAGGATTAGGAATGGGATTCCTATGTAATTCCTTTACGCCATCCTGATTACCTCAGGACACTTTCTCAAACCCGTGGTCCTCATAGTAATTAAAACGGTGCATTTAAAATAAATGCTAAGAGATCGTAAATAAAAGTAGTGAATTTGTTGCTGGATGAAAGTTACGTAAAACCAGCTTTTTGTTTTAAAAGTGGGTAACATTCAAGATATTTCATATACACAGGAACCTGTAAAAACAATTAAAATCTTTATAATAAGCATCTTTATAATCCTGGAATGACGTTGTTACAGCTGTGATCCAGTGAAATATTTAACAACATAAAAGCTGCGGGAATAGATTCTCGCTATAATTAAGGATTTTAGTGAATTTGGATTTGAGGTGATCACTTTGATCACATATTACAACAAATTTAATGGAAATACATTTGAGAAACTGACCCGAATTTCATGGCACATTTGAAAGTATAATTTATGAACGTAGAAGTATTGCGTATGTGAGCATTTACGTACTTACCCCAACTTGCATGGCAGTTTATGGAGTCAACAGCGTGGTGCGTAATTTAAAAGTGAAAATTGTATGAAAATGCGCTGTGAACGCATATTCAGTATACTTCAGTCTTTAATTTCTGAAACATATGAGCAAGAATTTATTAAATTACAAAACCAGAGAAAAGTAATTCCACATTTAGGTACCGAAGCATGTGATATTTATAACATTGGTGCTGACTTCAATGCTAGTAGTTACGAACTGCCGAGTGCTCCTTTGGTGAGAAAAATAGTACAAGTGATATCCAACACTCTTCCAAAAAAAGATTAATCATTTATCAAGTAAGATAGATTGACAACAGCTAAGGCACAAAAGAAAGGAAGAAAGAAAGAATGTTGCAGTCTTATTCGCACTGAGAAAGTAAGAAGCATGGTCCGCAGAAAACTATGTACGTCACGGAACGTGAATCCAGTCCTGTACATAGAGGCGGCCTTCTATATTCTCAGCTCAACCCAATTATATAGGACGCTCGCATTGATTCCAAGCGTTCTGTTCTCCGTCTCCCCTGTTATATCAGGCGCTCGCAATGATTCTTAATGCTGTAATAAGCGTTATGTTCTCTGTCTCCCTAGTTACATCAGGCGCTCACACTGATTCTTAGCGGAAGGCTTTCCCTCCGCCCTCTCTCCATCTTGGATCGGAGGTCCTTCCGTTTGCAGACGAGGTGAAATTTTTGGGGTTGGTCTTTGATCGAAAGCTGAGCTAGACTTCTCACGTTTCCTTTTTAAAAGCAAAGTGTGACCGTTCTCCTAATATTTTACGTGTTTTAATTGGCACATCCTGGGGAGCTGATCGGACCGTTCTTCTGCGTCTTTATTGCTCCTTGGTCCGATCCAAGCTTGCTTACGGGTGCATTGCCTATTCATCGGCACGTCTATCTGTGTAACGTCGCTTGAATACCATTCATCATCGTGGTATAAGAGTCCCTACAGGGGCCTTTCCAACTACCCCTGTACCCAGTCTGTACGCAGAAGCTGCAGAGTCTCCGCTGTCCTTCCGGCGTGAGATGCTTTTGTGCAGCTGTGCTTTCGGCTCTCAAGCTTGCCTAACCACCCGTCCTTTGAGTTATTTTACGAGGATTCGCTTGATCGACAATATTTAGTTAGCTCCTTTGCATTACTACCTCCAGGGCTTCGATTTCGACAACTCCTTCGGCATTTGGACGTTGCGCCAGCGCCGACCCTTCCCAGGGGGGAAACGCTTTTTCCTCCATGGTTGCGCGCTGAGGCCCACTGTCACCTTGGGTTAACGTCGATGCCGAAGACTGAGACCCCTTCTTCAGTTCTTAGATCAGCTTTTTTAGAACTCCAGGCGAAAATCGGGAACTTTCATTTTATATACACTGATGGATCTAAGACTGATGGTGGAGTAGGGTGTGCCTTTGTTTTTGGTCAGCATAGTTTTACCTTTCGTTTACCGGAGCAATGTTCGATTTTTACCGCCGAACGTTTTAGTATTTATCAGGCAGTTTTATGCATCCAGCGGCATGATTTACAGCAGTGTGTTTTTTGCGCAGACTCCCTGAGTGCCCTTAAGAGTATTAATGCGCTGTGCAATTACCACCCACTCGTACAGCGCATACATGATCTCCACTCGCTCGGTGTTTCTGGCACGAGCCTCTCCTTCGTGTGGGTTCCGAGTCATGTGGGTATGTCAGGTAATGAGTCTACCGACGCCGCTGCCAAATCGGCGCTATTATCGCCCAGATGTTTTACCTGTGTTGTTCCCTCCTCAGATTCTTATGTTCTTTTATGACACCGCATCCTCTCGCGTTGTTGCGATGAGTGGGCGGCCCTTAGGGGGAACAAATTGCGGGAGGTTAAACCTCTCCCGGCCGTCTGGGCCACCTCTTCTCGTGCTTCTCGTCGGGAAGAGGTGATTTTAACACGACTTCGTATCGGACATTGCATTTTTAGTCGTAGACCCTTGCTTAGTGGTGATCCCGCACCACTGTGTGATCAGTGTGCTGTACCCTTAACAGTGTGTCATATTTTAACGGAGTGTCAGGTTTTAGCACAAGTGCGCGCTCGTCTGTCTCTGCCTGTTGATTTAGCCGACATTTTGGCAGACGACGCGTATACTGTAGCAAGTCTTTTATGTATTATCCGTGACAGTGGTTTTATTCGACGCATTTAATGCGCGGAGCGTCTTTTAGTTTTATGATTTTATATTGTCCATTTTAATGGGGGGGGCTGTTCTCCCCTGGGGTCATATGACGCTCTGGACCCTTGGCTTCTACAGATCCTGACACGTAGGTTACTCTTTTATTATTTGATTTGCAACGTTTTTAGTGTGTTTGTTTTTAGACATTGATATCTATTTTAATGTATCGACTACGCGGGTTTGTGTCCCGTATTTTAATTTCTGGATTTTAAATTTTCGACATCGATGGCTTATTTTATAGTGTTGTATGTGCGGTTTTTTACCCCTATTTTATTTTTGGACTTTCCATTTTATACTTTGTAAGGGCGCTGATGACCATAGCTGTTGAGTGCCCTTAAACCGCATCTCATCATCATCATCTGTCCATCTAGTTATATCACACTCTCGCGCTGATTCCAAGCACTGTAATTTCAGGTATGCCCTCTGTTATCCAGCTATATCAGGTACTCGCATTGATACCTAACGCCGAGATGTATTTTATTTTATGTCTGTTCAATTATATCAAGCGCTGCACTGTTTCCTAGCGCTGAGATGTGCATTATGTTCACTGTTTCCCTAGTTATATCAGCAGCTCGCAATGATTCCTGGCACTATGATGTGCTCATATTCCTTGTCTCCCCAGCTATATCATAGGTGCGCACTGATTCCGAGCGCTATGGTGTGTTATGTTCTCTGTCTATCCAGAATATCAGGCGCTCGCACTGATTCCAAGCGCTGTGATGTATGTTATGTTCTCTGTTTATGCAATTATACGAGGTGCTCGCACAAAACCCGAGCGCTGATATATGTGTTATATCCGGTGTCTATCAATTTATATCAGGCACTCGCATTATTTCCGAGCGCTATAATGTGCGTTATGTTTGCGGTCTGTCCAGTTATATCAGGTACTCGCACTCATTCCTAGTTCCGAGATGTCCGTCATTCTCACTGACTCCCTAGTTATATCAGGCACGCGTACTGATTCCGAGTGCATTAATGCGCGTTATCTTTTGCTCTCGCCTCAGTTATATCAGACGTCCGCGTGATTCTGAGCGCTGTGATGTGCGTGTCTTCTGCTCTCTCCCCAGTTATATCGGTCGCTCACAAGAATTCCGTGCTCTGTGATTTGAGTTATCTTCTGTCTTTCTCCAGCTATATCAGGCGCTCGCTCGGATTCTGAGTACTGTGATGTGTGTTATATTCCCTGTATATCCAGTTATATCAGGCGCTTGTACTGATATCGAGCGCTGTGATATGTGTTATGTTCGGTGTATCCAGCTATATCAGGCGCACTCGCACTGTTACCAAGCGATGTAATGTGCGTTATGTTATCTGTCTTCCCGGTTATATCAGACGCTCGTAGTTATTCTTACCTCTGAGAAGTGCTTTATATTTTCTGTCTTCCAGTTATACCGGGCGCTCGCACCGAGTCCTAGCACTGAATTGTACGCTAGTTCTTTGTCTTCCCAGTTATATTAGTAGCTCGCTCTGATTCCGAACGCCGCAATGTGCGTTATCTTTTGCTCCCTCCCCATTTATACCGGACGCTCGCTAACTACCCGAGCGCTATGATGTGCGCCATCTTCAACTTTTTATCCCCAGCTATATTGAACGCTCGCACTAATTCCGAGCGCTATTATGTGCGCTATCTTCTGCCCTCTCCAATCATATAGGACCCAAGCATTCATCTTGAAAGCTGTTACGTGTACTATCGTATGCGCTCTCCAATTATATCAGGCTGTCACATTGATTCCTAGAGCAATAGTGTGCGTCATCTTCTGCTCTCGGCTCAGTTATATCAGACGCGCGCACTGATTGAGTGTTCTGTGATGCACGTTAATTTCTACCCTCTCCCCAATTATATCGGTAGCTTGCAAGGATTTCGTGCGATGTGATGCACGTTATCTTCTGCTCTCTCCCCAGTTATATCATGCTCTCGCACTAATTCCGAGAACTTATATATGTGTTATATTCTCTGTCTATCCGGCTATAACAGGCTCTCCCACGGATTCGCAGCGCTTGATGCGTGTTAAACTCTCCGTTTCCCCAGCTATATGAAGCGCTCGCACTGATTCCTAGCGCTGTGATTTGCGTTATGTCCTTTGCCTCGCCTATTCTATCAGAGACTTGCACTGATTCCGTGAGCTGTGCTGCGTGTTATGTTCTCTGTATCTCCAGTTATATCAGGCATTCTCACTGATTCCAATTGCTATGATGTGTGTTAAGCTTTCTGTCTATCCTGTTATATCAGGTGCCCGCACTGATTCCTAACACCGAGATGTCGTTATGTTCACTGGCTCTCTTGTTATAAATGGCGCTTGCACTGATTCCAGGCGCTGTGATATTCGTTATATTCTCTGTCTCCTCAATTATATCAGAGACTCGCACAAATTCCGAGCACTGTAATGTGCGTTATGTTCTCTGTCTATCCAGTTATATCAGGCGCTCGCACTGATTCTGTGCTGTGATGTGTATTGTATTCTCTGTTTCCCAGTTATATCTGGCGCTCGTACTGATCCCTAGCGCTGTGATGTGCGTTGTTATCTGTCACCCCAGTTATATCAGGCGCTCGCACTGATTTCGAGAGCTGTGATGTGTGTTATGCTATCTCCCCAGTTACATCAGGTCTCGCACTGATTCCGAGCGCTGTGACGTGCGACATGTTTTCCATCTCCCCATTTACATCATAAGCACCCACTGATGCGTAGCACTGTGATTATAGTTAGGTTCTCTGTCTCCGCTGTTATATCACTGACGACGACACTGATTTCTAGCGCTGTGATGTGTGTTATATTGTCTGTAGTATTTGTTATATCAGACTCTGGCAATAATTCATAGCGATGGGATATACGTTATGTTCTGTATTTCCCCAGGTACACTATGTGATCAAAACTATCCGGACACCTCATAAACATACGTTTTTCATCTTAGGTGCATTGTGCAGCCACCTACTCATCCGCGATCTCAGCAGTCATTAGACATCGTGATACAGCAGATTGGGACGCTCCGTGGGACTCACGGACTTCGAACGTGGTCAGGTGATTGGGTGTCACTTGTGTCAGAAGTCTGTGCGCGAGATTTCCACACTCGTAAACATCCCTAGGTCCAATGTTTCTGATGTGAAAGTGAAGTGGAAACGTGAAGGGACATGTACAGTACAAAGGCGTACAGGCCGACCTCGTCTGTTGACTGATAGAGACCGACGACATTTGAAGAGGGTCGTAAAGAGTAATAGGCAGACATATATCCAGACCATTACACAGGAATTCCAAACTGCATCAGGATCCACTCCCAGCACTATCACAGTTAGGCGTGAGGTGAGAAACCTTGGATTCCATGGTCGAGCGGCTGTTCATAAACCACACATCACGCAGGAAAATGCCAAACGACGCCTCGCTTGGTATAAGGAGCGTCAACATTACACGATTGAACAGTGGTAAAACGTTGTGTGGAGTGACGAATCACGGTACATAATGTGGCGATCCGATGGCAGGGTGTGGGTATGGCGAATGCCCGGTGAACGTCAGCAGCCAGCGTGTGCAATGCCAACAGTGAAATTCGGAGGTGGTGGTGTTATGGTATGGTTGTGTTTTTCCTGGAGGGGGCCTGTACCCCTTGTTGTTTTGCGTGGCACGATGACAGCGCAGACCTACATTGATATTTTAAGCACCTTCTTGCTTCCCACTGTTGAAGATCCATTCGAGGATGGCGATTGAATCTTTCAACACGATCAAGTACCTGTTCATGCTGCACGGACTGTGGCGGAGTGTTTACACGACAGTAACATCTCTGTAATGAACTGGCCTGCACAGAGTCCTGACTTGAATCCTATAGAACACCTTTGAGATGTTTTGGAACGCCGACTTCGTGCCAGGCCTCACCGACCTACATCGATACCTCTGCTGAGTTCCACACTCCATGAAGAATGGGCTGCCATTCCCGAAGAAACCTTCCAGCACCTGATTGAAAGTATGCCTGCGAGAGTGAACGATGTCATCAAGGCTAAGGGTGGGCCAACACCATATTGACTTCCAGCATTACCTATGGAGGGCGCCACGAACTTGTACGTAGTTTCAGCCAGGTGTCCGGATACTTTTGATCACGTAGTGTATATCAGCCACTCGCACTGATTCCTATCGCTGTAAAGTGGGATATGTTCTCTGTCTCCGCAGTTATATCAGCGGTCGCACTGGGATCTAGCGCTGAGATGTGCGTTAGCTCTCACTGTGCACAGTTGCATCAGACGCTCACACTGATCCCGAGCGCTGTGATGTGCCCTATGTTATACTCTCTCCCAGTTATATTGGACGCTCGCACTCATTCTGAGCGTTAATGTGCGTCCCCTGCTGTACTCTCTCGCGAGGTATATGGAACCCTCGCACTGATTCCGAGTGCCTGTTATGTGCATCATCTTCTACCCTCTCCCAGTTATGTTGCACACTCGCACTGTTTCCCAGCTCTCTTATGTGCGTTATGTTATGCTGTTTTCCCAGTTATATGAGGCTTACGCATTGACTCCGAGCGCATTGATTTGCGTCAGTTTCTTCTCTCGCCTCATGTATATCAGACAAAAGCGCGGATCAAATGCTGTGATTCTGGTTATCTGCTGCTCTTTCCTCAATTATATCAAGCGTTTTCGCTGATTTCTAGTGCTACGAGGTGCTTAATCTTATGTTGTCTAGCCAGGGGCATTTGAGGAATAAATAAATACAATCTGAATGCATATTCCTGACATCTAGACCACTACGCCCGCACTTATATTGAAACCTTAAATTTATTTCACAAAAACTTAAAACATATAGAGTTCTTACAATGATTAATTTTTCAGATATAACTACAAAACACACAAAAGTAGTTAAATAAAATCACTAAAGCATAGAAGAGAAAAACAACAATAGAAAAAAGACTAAGATTCTAAGTGTAAATAAAATAATAATTATAACAAGTATTAAAAGAAAGTTATTCCTAATCATTACTGGAAACCCAGGAACCAAAGTAACTAGTAACCAGCTGTTTCTCCTCCTATACTGTCCACTGTTCACTGATAACCAGCAAACTATTTGCACTGGTATTCCGCACATTTTAAATATACTTATGTATTTAAATGCGTTTATTACTTTATATATATTTAAAGCATCTCTAGCATTTTGTTTATAGTACCATTATGTAATTCCCCAATCGGTTAATTAGTTATTTAATTACTAATTATTTATTTAGTGATCTAATAGTAGCAATTGTTCACAGTTAAAGATTTCGTTTGTTTAAACTTAATCAGCAATTATACAATAGATATTAGTTTAAATATATTCTATTTTGTTTACGTAACTCATAGATCATTTCAATAGATTCCCTAGAATCACAATATATAAATTATTTGTTTAATTAACCATTTAAATATATTATTATACTATCGTATTTAATTATTTCTGTATAATAAACTAATTGATCCTCTTTTTATCCTCTATCCTCTTTTTTATTTAATTGGTTTATTTTCTTTATCTAATTTTAACTTAGTTAAGTGTGTTAGTAATTCTGACTATTTGACTCTTCAATTAATCCCGTTCAATTCAAACTTTGTATTTAATACTAATTTATATTTATGTAATGTTTATTATATTCCTACTGTCGGTTACTAGTTCCATATTTGTTTATTGTTATTATACTTGTGTATTCATTAGGTTTATGTATTTACAAATTACTTGACTTTAATTACCTCTATGGTAGTCTAAAGATTAACCCTTTTTTCTTCTCCATTTCCGTCACTAAATTCACTAATTATACTCCTACACACTCACCATTCCAAACAACACTTTAACCACTGCACTACACTACACACAACTTCCGTGTTATTTTCTTCAACACTCCTCCTTCAACATTAACATTCATTCTCCAACTCTACCCACAGCTATAACGTGGCACCAATCGGCACTTCAACTCCCTTAACTTCTTCTCCCTCACCAACTCCGCCTTTGAAGTCCTCCCTCTAAACTATAGCTACCGTTTCCACAATGGCGCACTCATTCCCTACACCGGCATCTTCATCTCGCATCTCTCCCATTCGTCTTCTTCTCCTCTTCGCCTTCTATAGTCCCCGGTGTGTTTCACCTTCTGACCTTCTTAACCTTATTCTTCATCTTTCTACCCATCTTATCTACAAAAGGATAGCATAAAGTATCTCCTCCTATTAGTCAGCATTTATTAATGTCATCATTTGTTGGTATTTGTCACTTTATATCAACGCTTTCCTTCTTCTTCTTCATCTTCTGTCATGTGTTGTTGAATAATTTCCTCGTTTAATATTCTGCAATTAAATTTATATTTTGTAATCGAAACCTCTCCGCACATCTAACTACCTCTTCTTCTTCTTTTTCTCCTCCTCGAGGTACTTAAAATACAGATCTTGCTTGTTTATTATCCTTTTCCCAGGCACTTTATTGACGTAATTAGTGAAATTTTGTAAGCGC
The DNA here is from genome assembly GCA_030765065.1 of Deroplatys truncata. NCBI lineage: Eukaryota > Metazoa > Arthropoda > Insecta > Mantodea > Mantidae > Deroplatys > Deroplatys truncata. The sequence goes on along the minus strand of CM060990.1, from coordinate 420,681,162 downwards.
GTAGTATTAGTTCCGAATGTCTCAGATTCCTTCCAAAATTCTTCCTTCTTCTAATTGTTCCTGTACGTATCTTGAGCATTCAAACACTGTATGCTCAGGTGTGTATTACTCCACATAGGTCACATACATCATTTTCTGTCTTCTTCATTTTCTTCCAATGCGTTTTGAATGGCCCCTGACTGCAATATCAAGAATAAGCGCTTTTGTCGGTGGTATGCGTTGAAATTTCAATCTTTTTTGTACATCAGGAAAAAATTCATAAACGCGTCAGCCCGCTTCAGTTTCATTCCACTTTTTTGCCAATTTAATTTTAAATGTTGCTTGATCTGTAAAACTGTATTACGTCTGTGTTCAATTATGTTCTCAACCGTCCCCATATTCCTCTTTTTAAACCATTGTCTAGCTCCTTTTAAACGAATTATATAATCTATAGGCTATATAGTCGTTACCGAAAGTGCCATTGCTGGTGTGGTTCTAACTGTCCCAATAAATCGTAAAATAACCTTTCTGAGTCCCTCTAAAGAGTCTCCTAATTCCAATGTCATCCATTTTGATAGCCCAACACTTGTACCGTATGTAATTATGGATGCAAAAATAACGTTATGTTAAATAGTAATAGCCTTTAGTGAAATTTTGTTGTGTTATCCTTTCTAATTTGACCATGTTTTCGGATTTTTCTCAAATATAATATAATACACGATTCCTAGAATTTAGGTTTTCATCTACCATTGTTCCAAAATATTTTGACTCTTTCTTATATTTTCATTTCCAATTTTAACATCAGGGTCTCTTTTCAGACAGGCTTTAAATAACACATAACATGACTTAGTAGTATAGCTAGAATTTTAGGTCGTTCATTGACCCCTGATGACGTCATCACCCTAGGGCGTGTAACACAAACACCATCATTGAAGGCCCCAAACAATGACATGAGAAGGCCACTGCCGCGACCAAGCCTAAACAGGTGTTTTTAAAAAACGCTGCGTTGGCCTTGGTCGCGACAACACAATATAAATTTATCCTCACCCCAGGGCATGTAACACCATTAAAGGCCGCTGCCGCGACCAGGTGGTTTTCTTTTCATCTAGATTTTTTTCATTTAATAATAAAAGAGGTTGAGTAAATTATTGATTAATTGGAAAAGGAACGTTACGTTAGCCTTGGCCGCGACAACACATATTTTCCTTGTCTATTTTAATTACTACTCATATTTAAGGTATAACTAAGGATGGGAGGGGATTTTCCCTATATTCAGATGTAAAGGAAAAAATTTAGAAAATAAATGACGTGAATGTAAGTTCGTATTTTTATTCATTCTTACAAAATATAAGCGTTGAGTTTAATTCATCACATATAACATCGTAAAGTACGAAACTTGAAGCATTTTCTTTTGGAAGTACAAAGGTGCTACTACCTGAAGCACTGTTAACATAGTCTTTTACATCTGTTGTGGTTAAGACATATTTTGCAAGTTGATGTTGCAATACATTTGCATTGCACAATAGAAAGTTTACATCATCTAAACAAAGATGACGTGTAAGTTTTGGCATTGTATCCTGGCACGATGCCCATTTATAGATTTGAGGCGAAACTGTTATTCGAAGCATCTGTACGACTGTCCTTTGCAGAGCTGTTCGGCAAGTTTAGGTAGGTGATTCAGCAGAGTTGCGAAGTAGTAGAACGAGAGGACGACTCTTCCCTGCTTTACTCCGCCAATTTCCACGTGAGCTTCGTATTTCCTTCTTTTTTAGAAACCAAGGCTTATGTATCTGGAGTGATTTTTTTGAGAAAGTAGGTCCTGCGATGTAGCACGGGTTCCGGAGGAGTCACCACAGGTTGGCGCCACAGTGGCATTTTGATTTGCTTACCTCTTGAGCTCATCTCGTCGACTGCTCCACAGCTGAAACAAAAGAAGCATCGTGTCTGTTAGAGCTATCAGCAGCACATCTGGTGTTAAGGTTTTTAAACTTATGATGTTTAACCAATTGAACATGGCGTGAGCGTGTTTGCATGCAAAGTGATTGTTTGACAATTTATGACAAGAAAATCCGCAGTGCACCTGATAATAGCGATTTTCTGGCTTGGGGCAACTAAATTCTTTTCTTAAACTGATAAACGTTCTATCGCAGAGTGCGGAAAGAACTTAACATTTATCCTCCTCATAAGCGAAGAGAGAGATGTGCCCCGCCACCGCCTCTTCCAGTAGAGTTTTTAGCATTCTGTAAGGAATGTAACCATCATTGAAATGCATTCCATTTTTATTTTCTCTGTTAAAGGCATCTAATTTACTATTCCAAGGATATGGGCTTGCAAAATGAAAGGTTTGAACAATCCCTTTACCAATGATCGCAAATTCCTTTATGATTAATTCTTTGCCGTTTCCCCTGAGCGCTGTATAATCCACGAAAATCCTCCTTCCATCTTGCACAAAGAGTGACCGAAAAATAATCGAGCTACTTACCTTTATACCCGGTAGCCATCGCTATCCCTTGTTGCACCGCCGGACTAGAAATTCTCTGTGGAACATCTCCCTGGCCCGACGAACAGGGCTACGAACTCGTTCATAGTGTATCCTCTGGTGCAGACGTAGAGAATATAGAGGCACGGGTTCTGGCCGCAGATGTCGGAGTAGAGGCTTTGAAGTTGGCAATTATTAAATCGAAGTTAAATGACATGGAGTCTTTCGGGGATTTCATAAAGGGAAGGAGGCCGTACGAATCGAAATACCATGCAAAAGAGAGTTTTTGAGTTACAGCTATCCAGTGTGTTCCAGGTAGGTTGTGAGGATCTAAATTTATTATGAATGTAGACGATTTAGTAAATTCTGTGGACAGCATGTCGATGCAAAAACGCCTACAAAATTTGAAATGCCTCGCAAAGTTCGTTCTATCTATAAGGTGTTCATATTTAATTATCTGTGTGCACTCTCAGATCTTTGTGCATCTGAATAGAATTTTCGTACTCGCAGTACATGAAACACGTGATGGCTTGTGTTCACTTGTAAATCTGAGCTCTATTCCTATATTTCCGTTATTTAATAGAGAAACGTGACCCTCTGAAGCGGCACTGTCTGGTATTAAATTGAAAAGCACTAGGAATTAACCCATTATATACATGTCGTGCGTGATTTGAATTCCGTTGTTGGTGTGATGGATGCCAGAACCGAAAAAGAGCGTTTGGTAGGGCAACGTTGAATCTTTTTCGCTAGAGGTATCGATATAAAGACCTTCTGCTGGAATTTGCTGGTCGTTAACGTAAATCGCAAAATATTCCAAATGGAAATGTTTAAAATTGAAAGGGTTTGTGGTGTGAGTTCTCGAAAAGTTTGTATTTTCTATCATACCTACGAGTATCCTTTTAGGTAGCGGACCTAATACAGCGTTGTCTATAGAGATGGTACTCTGCCCTGCTGCGAAAGTGAAGGATCTGACATCGACTCGCGTTATATCATATCTCGCATTTACCTTTTCTAAAGCATTCATATGGGCCATAAAGAGGTTAAGAGCTGGTTTTATCTTTCTCACGTATAAAGTTGCATCTAGGAATCGAAATCTAGCATGTAGATCCGTGCTTTCACTCACCATATAACACGAGTCCTTCGCTTTAGTCAACTTTATTTGAAGTGTAAGTCCCGGTAGTAACAAGGTGGGTAAATTGAAAATATACCCATGTAATATACCAAACATTACTACTTCTTTAGACGCATTGCTCCTATGATGACGTTCCTTCCATCTGCGATTAGAATCTCCGGCTTCCAGCGTTCCGTTTTTCGAAGCATCGATCCCGAGATACCGTGGAGAGCCGTGTCGATGTACCAGAAGGCGTTAGTAAGATGGCTTTTCGATGCATCCTGACCGTACGTTAAGAAGGTTTCTAAATAGCTACAATAATGATAAAGATCTTCGGAAGTAGTGATGGATGTTCCATTTAGGGAAACGCTCAATTGACTAAACAAGGAGTGCATCAAATTGTTAACACCCGTCGTTTTATCTGTTGCTGCTAAGCTGGAAACATCCGGCATTACGAATTTTCCTTTTACCATCAAATAAACCTTTAAATTGATGTAGTGTTCCTTATCTCCAGGAATAACAAATTCCAATACGGATTCATCTACTGGAGCGATGAGTTTGATTAGGGTAGTGACGTTTCCTAATACTGCCGACTGAATTGGCTTTTTTGCAAAGATGTCAATTTCGGATTTTATGCAGGTGATCATAGTGCTATCTCGGGACCATGTGCAGGTAGCGACGTGTTGCACGCTGTATTTAATCAAAAACGTTTCTAGAATTTTTGGCTTTATATGCAGCTGATCTCTTACTCTTACCCTTTCCTTGCTACCAACTAACTTTTTTGTGCCTTCCATGACTCATTTGGCCACGATGTCTTTGACTTTGGTACCTTCCTGTCGTACAGCAATATCGGTCATGATCTTTGCACCTGTGGTGCGGGCTTCCCTGCCCAAAGGTTTTGCCCCGGATAGGAGGGTGGGCTTAACGATTCTGAATAGACTACCCAAAAAGTTACCTGTGTCTCTACCTTGCTGTACGTATGGGCTTCCCACGTACAGAGGTCCGATGTACTGACCGAGGCTCCCTCAACTCAGGTTTACATAGTACGCTTTAAGCGGGTGCAGTGCCAAATGCAGGGATTTTAAACTTAGGAACCTAATTTACATTTGACCCACTCAAAGAAAATCCTCGGGAACTAAATATTAAATTCCCAGCGGTTTTCGTTCACCCATTTGGCTATGCCTAGTTCCTCCGATCCGGTACATCTGACGGTGTTAAACCGATGCCAACGGCAAGCAGGGGAAGTGACCAAGTCATCAATTTTGTGCTTGCACCCTAAGCTTACTATATTGTGAAGACTACCGTTAACGTAGGGCTGCCTTATATTTTCACATGTGCTCCCCTTCACAAATAATGTTCCCTTTAGTTTTCTCATAGTGTTGGGATCAAATTGTATGTTACCCGAACACTATGGGATACCGTGGAACTTATTTGTTAACCGACAATTTGTTTGCCTATATTTTGAAGGCCAAACTTTCTGGGGAATGTTGGGTTGACGAAACAGGAAGTGGATCACTACATGCTCCGTCTTGACCTCCGCTACGACCATTTCCTTTAAAATAAATTTTCCCTCTGGGTTATAAAATCCTTGAAAATCTCCGCAGTACTCGATGGTGGCCATCTGAAAAGAATACAAAATAAATTACTTAACTTTCTTAAAATGCAGCACGGGAATGGTAGGCATAACGCTACTGCTCAAGCGAGCTAGATCGCCTAACTTGTTAACCATTTCAATTGCTACGGTTCGAAAACGATTAAGTTCTATCGGAACGTAAAATATGTTTTCAAACTTGTGATGAGTAGTGTACGTGGGAAACTGAATAATTCTTATGCACCTAACGTAAGAGCTACGAGCAGCTGCGGTTCGATGAGATTGCAGTAAACAAAAATGGGTTCGGTTCCGGAAATAAATTTAAAGAGCTTCTCCTTTGTGATCTAAGGATACGAGTTTTCATATCGTTAGTTACTTCTGTGAGCGTATTTTAATTAACAATTATATCGGCATCAAGATTTGGCAGAGAATTTTTATCGTGTCCACAAGATCGCCTAGACCAGAATACATTCTGGTGGGAAAAAAAATTCGTTAAAACGTGTTTCCGTCTTACCTTCTACCTTTTTAGTGATCTTTAAATGAATATTGTTAGCTTTTTTACGTGGTTTTTGTGGAATGCAATGTGTTGGGACCCATTCTTTATTAGCGTTTTCCAATTCTTTTATCTCTCTCTGATGAGAAATGAGGTAACCCTGTAGCTCCAATAGGAGCAATTCCCAATGTTAATCTGTGTTACCTGATTCTTTAGCGAGGCATACAGCTCCATAAGGTTCTTAAACTCCATTTTTTCAAACACTATTCTACCAGCTCTTGTTATAACGACATTTTTGGTCAGCTCTCCGGCTTCGTTAAGTATGTTCTCATCTATGAATTCGTAGGAATAGGAAAGCTCTGCCAGACCTACAGCCTACTTATCTCTCTGAAGATTGAACCGTTGTGCTAAATCGTTACGGAAACTAGCATGCGAATTCTCGGGATACAAATCGACGCTAGAATCGCTCAACACGGTTACGTAAAACTCATCCATGATGTATCGATCCAGCTGTCAAAGTCGGCACCATATCCTTTCCAGCTCGACGAGATGCTGGGTTCTGCCATTCCTCACCCTCGTTTTTAGTATTTTATCTATTTTGTACAAAGTGGATTTGTTAATTTTTACCGGAGTTGGTTCGCGACTGTAAAATTGTCCTTCTATGGGAGTTCCGTTCTGATCGTGTAGTTCGTACACGCGTTGCGGCGAACGTTTTATAACCTTCACAATTTTGAAAATCTCCGTTGGGAAATTTTTCGTAGCCTTTGGCAAATTTCATCTTTTCCGTGCTTATTCTCAAGGTTTGTCCTTCGCCGAACTTGATAGACCTGGGCATAATGTTGGTTCGTTTTCTCTCTAGGGTTTTCCATATTTGTAACACGTTTATCATTTACTTCGGTTGGAGCCACTCCTATTGACGAATGGATGGTGCGATTATATGCGCGAACAAATTTATCGACATAGTCTATATATCTGTACGAGTTCTTGTAAGTGAAATACTTGTATATTTTAGACTTAATGGTAGGATTAAATCTTTCCACCATGGCGCAATTTACATCGGGGTTTCTGCAAACTTCATGCTCAATATCCTCTTTTAAAAGCTTCTGAAATGCAGATCCAAAACGTTCTTTTCCCCGGTCGGATCTGACTGTGAGGGGAACGGAAACTAAGATGACTTCAAAGGCCTTTGCAGTATCCATACTAGTTTTTGATTCTATGGGTTTTACATGTGCAAATCTGAAAAAAATCTACAAACGTTAGGAGATACTGAACTCTATCGTTATACATTTTAATGGTTTTAAAATACGCTAAGTCGATTTCCCACACATCACTAACGTTATTCACAGTGTAGTGATTCATCTGAAATTTTCTCCGCGCAGGTTTGTGCAAAGTATAGGCATCTTGTTGAAGCCAATCCTCCGTTTTACACCTATTTCCCGTAAGAGATGCAAGTTTCTGCACGGTAGAAAGAGCAGAAAATTTGTTCGGGATCGTAAAATACTTTTTAATCATTGCTAATAATCCGTCCACGTCTTGGACGTAAACAACTCAGCAATTATTTCTTTATATTTACTACTTGTGTTCGATATTATCTGATTAAAGGCTTCGGTATTTTGCAGGTGCCCTTTGGTTAAAAGAAGATTTTGTCTATATTTACTGTTGTCCGAAGAGGTGACTTTTGAGAGATCTACCTTCTTCCTAGTTAGCAATTCCCAGAGACCCAGAGTTCCCTTAAAATACCTATCCTTTACGTACAAATCGTTGTCTTCTATACGAATAATGGAATCGCCAATTTTAAGGTTGCCGTCCCTATACCTTGTAAATGCCGAATACGGTGTCCGTTGCCCTAGGAGTGTGTAAATATGGAGCTAGGTGAGGGGAGCTAGGTAACGACCTGCTATATATCCAGAGTTTCCATTTGTAAACTGTTCTACTTCTTTATTCTCGTGGACCGGTAATAGCAGATGCCTTACTTGTTCTTCGTCAAACTCTTCTTCTTTCTGCTTCTCGTAGACCGTTTCTGGAGGGAAGACGAGCCTCTTTTTGACCTGAGGAGGAGAAGAGGTTCGGTGCGGCTGTTGAGGCGGATAGTTTTGGAGGGCGGCGGCGGCGGCGACTGGATTTAAATTTTATCAGCTCCTCGTACGCACCCCTTTTTCTCATCTTCTACCTCGCCGCCTTTTTCTTCAAGCAGTAGGTGTCTATGTAGCGCTGAGAAACTAAAAATGATTTTTGCAGCATCTAACGCTGTATTAGTGACGAAAGTCTAGTCAGCACGGCAGTCAGCAGAGGAATCAAAAATCCTCCGTTTTGAATTAAAAATCTTTTCTTATTGCTAACCTTTAGGGATTTATCCACCACTCGCCTCAGAGTATCTTTATACCTTCCTAGATTGCGAATGGTGCATTTGCTTAGATTACAGTTGCGGTTTCGAACTTTAGAGCGCATTCTGCAATAGCCAACACTAACTCTTTGTCGGACTTCTCCAAAATGACTTTCCTAAGCTTCGGCTTGGCGCTTTTAAGCCCGTGCATCATGTGATAGTTCGATCTTATCCGCCTGCTCATGCTGATATACTACTGGTAGGGAGCTCCGATGGAAAGATATTGGTTCTAAATCGTAATGTGTTATCGGTCTTCTGGCACAGGTCGAGTAGCATATAGCCGTGAGGCTTTTCCGTAGCATCCAGATACGCCTCGAAAAGCGATTTCCAATATTCAGGATATATTTGTCTGTCTAGATGCGCCACTTGATTCTTATCTCTAACGTTTTTAAAAACCGCAATGTATTTAGCGTTTAACGAGATATCCCTACAATTACCTACCTTGATGAAGCAAATTTTGAGTGATTAAAATTACGCTTATGTTTCTATGATGACTTCCCTTTGTGAACAATTCGTACACCTCTCTGGAATATGCAAAGTTTAAAATATCGTCTAATAATACTAGTTTTGGCTCTCGTTTCTGGTTCTCAAACTTCGGCACACCAACGTGAAATCTTGCACGTTTTAACTTTGGCACGGCCGATTTCTGACTATATCACCATAATATTTCTTTAAATTTTCGAACTGTGCACAAATGCTTCAACTTTTTTACTAAATTTACGCAAAATACGGTCTTACCAGAACTCCAACTACCACTAACGATCAGCGTAAAAGTGTGCTGAAATTTAACTGGAAATAATACATCGTCAAAACAATATTTAGTTTTTTCCTCAATTCGTCCGTTAACCTGTACATCACGTAATCTGCATCGAAGGGAGGATATTGATCAAACACTTCTAAGGGAATGAGCGCTAGCTCTTCGTTCGTACAATATTTTAAGCCTCTCTGCCTTCTTCGGTTTTCCACGTACTTGGATACTGCTCGTTCTAACTCAGAATCCTTAATGAGAGGACGTGGCTCGTTCAGTCAGGCTTTATATATCCGAAAGAGACGGAATCGTTAGAAATTCTTCTCTTGTGAAAACAAATTCTATAGATTTTATCTTCCGGTTCGGAGACTATATACACGCCATGCAATATTTTGTACTTAATGTTTTTCCGTTCTGACTACAATGTTTCGATCCATGTTTTCTCCAAGAATTAAATTTTTTATTGAATCAAAATTAACCAACTGCAAAGAGGCGTAATTCAATGTTATTCCTCTCACTTTACAAACAGTTTTGAAATGACTATTTGATAACCGTATCTTGTATGCGTAATTTTTGGGCTTCCGGATACGAATTCTGAAATGTAGGAATCCGTTCTATAGTCCACGAGCTCATCCCTCATGTCCCCCATGATATCGCCGCATTCGACGCTACACTTCTCGCCTTCCCTAACCGTAAACGGTATCGAATCCGTATCTGTGTATACTATATCTCTATTCAATGCCCCTAGGTGGGTGCATAATTTTAGCTTTGCACCTGCAGCAACGTAGGCTCCTAACACTTCATTGGTGTGCGCCAGTGGAGGGCACTTGAGCTTCTTCGGCATATTTCCAGGAGAGCCAGACGATTTCGTAGCTCGCAAATATTAGATTCTGCACCTCTATGCCGGGGGTGGTCAGGAACGTAAAAAATTTCCCGAGCTCCCTAATCATGTTCGTGCGCGATCGATTGCTTTGTTCGGTGAACTTCCCCAAAATCTATTCAGACACAATTTTTCTAGAGACCTTGCACCTGGATTTTTTCTAATTTTCGACTTATTCAAAAGTATTCCTTCGCTCTGAAAAAACTTCGAATGTATTTCTCCTTATTCTCATCGCTCTTAACCCAAGAGGGATACCCGCTGGCCTCAGCTTTTAATTTTAAAAACTATTAATATAATCTACAAAGAGTTCTCCCTTATTCTCATCTTTATCATACTTTTCCATTTTGTATTCGTAAAACTCAAAAATTTCTCTCACTTGGTAGCCAATTTCAACGGCTTTTTGTACCTCGTCTACAATCCAAGTACCGATTAGCTCCTCGTCGTGGCTACATTCACCGTCATTTTCCTCCTTTGCACAGATGTAACAAAGACCCAATATTAACCTTTGGCGAAATCTAAAGGGTAAGACAGGATTATAAAAACGTCTATTTTTTCCGAAACTCTACATTGTATAGCCCCCTCTATTTTCAGCATTTCCGAAATGTTGGTGGAATGTTTTCCAATGTGATTTATGGGATAACTTACGGAAACCTAAAATATTTACATATATTGTCACGTTATAACGGTAAGGAGCTGGGTCTTGAATTTACTATTACACACCAATTGGTGATATCTTAATATTCGGTCACATTCTTCTAAATTTATGTAGAATCTTATTCTACTTATTTCGTAGTTTATGACATTTCTGTTAATCTTGTGTACGTGACCGGACGCTATAGGTTGCTTATTTCCTAGGAGTGTTTCTTGGGATTTACAGTGACGTCAACTTCCCCATGGAAACTCATGGAACAATGTTCCAGAAATGAATATGTGTATCCGGGAAAGTCATGCGCTCTTGCGTAACTCTAGAGCGCCTTCGAACCATATACGGTAATATACGCTCGGACAATACGGAGACCCCGATAGAAGCCGGGCTTCTATATAAGCAAGCGAGCGAAGCCGCTCGGGGGTCTTGCTCTTCTTAGTACGCATGGGAATCGTGTACCGCTGGTCACGATTGACATCGACTTGCAACTCCTTCCGGCGCCACGCACATATCTCCAAGGTAAGCCCAGAAGGGTATTATTAGTAATAGCTTTTACTATCTGAAGTCATGTAGGTACAAAGTCATTGCCAAAACATTGTAAGCCACCATCTCAGGGTTTACCGTCAAAATATATTCATGCAGTCAGTAGCTTAAGCGAGTGTCTTTGCCTTCTGATCCTGTCCACCTACGCTTCCCGATCACACCCAGTGGTGGGTTGTGACAATATAAGTATACAGAGACATCACGTCGTAATACTTAATGCGGGTATTTTCATCGGTTTTGCAAGAAGTTTTCAATGTTTCCGTTCTACCTCCGTAGAGGGAATCTCTTAGAATGAGAGGAATATTTTTCACAACGGGATTGTTGTGTAGAGCCGGATGTTGTTTTAAAATGTCCTCAAATTCACACTCCCACATGACGTGACAGACGGAACCTGCCGACACAATTGTATCTATTCGAGTGATGGTCAGTTCGTATCTATCTACGCGTACCTACGTTCGCGTGTCTACGACGGGCACATCTCTATTAGTAAGACACACATGGCCGTGGTGGTAATACCCCATGAATTCAAATACCTCTCTCGTCTCTTCACAAAAACCATCTAATTTGTGGTTAGGTAATTCGGGTATTCTTACCTCTCTACCATTACCTGCATATTTAATGCAAATCCCCCTTTTAACTTCACACCCAAGCCACATGAGAGCTTTTATGGATTGTTTATCGGCTTTCCTATAACCTTCACAAGGAATAAGTCGTATAGTCTCATGTTTCAAATATTTTTTCTGATTACTTTGTTGCATACCGAAGCTGTCGTATTAGATTCTTGAAATACGCCAATACTTCCGATGTCTATGAAAGTATTTCTAAATATAGAACACGCTTCTCTCAACACTTCAACATCTGCCATACAGTAGGTTTCAAGCTCTTTTCTAAAATCGAAAATACCATCTTTTTCCTTCTCGTACCATTCGAAGAATTCTCTGTGATCGTCTTGCATCATGTGATCGACACCGTAATGGACAGGATCGGGATAAATATCTACATAGTTCTTGTTTTCGAGAGTATTAAAATAATGCGGAAAATAACCTTTTGTCACACAATCTATTCCAATAGCTTTCGGCAAACTACTCAACTTAATGGGTAAAAAGTTCAAACTATCCAGGAAGGTTACATGTTCCATTTTCATGGATAAAGGCTTAGCGGCATTCATTACTATATAAGGTACCCATCCCTGTTTTATTGCATAATCTAAGATGAACATGTGATCGTATGCTCTGGCATTATGTGCAATTATATTTTCTCAAAAAGGTGTATTTTTCGCAGATATTCCATAAATTGTTTGATACATCCATTATCCCAAAATGAATGCCTACGCTTTCCACACTGGCTTCGATCATATCCTTGTTTTTCTCGCAAAGAAAACAATAGTGTTCTAAGCAGAGTAAATTGGGGAGATGGAGATATGTATTGTCTCCTATTCGCGTGCTTTGAGTACATTCTATGTCGCAAAACACGAATAAGACCTTTTCCGATGATGGATTTTTTGCGCTAAGCGATGGTATATAGCAAAATTGACCCGGTATCTCGTTACTTTTACAGCTTCTACATTATGATATATAGCACTGGTGATCTGGTTTAAGTGTTGACTACAAATTAAACAATGCCGCTTCCATTCGCAAATTGTTTGAGTGCCAATTTTATTCTGCACGTAATCATTCAGGCAGCTTTGACTTCTAAAGTACCTATTGCATTTATTACAATATATGCAGTTTCCTTCAAAGATGCACGGCAGAACTGAATTACATCCGAAGTATCTATACTGGCATTTATGAGTTTTTGCTCTCTCATAGCTCACTCCCTTATTGCATCCTTCGCAAACATATGCTTTAGATATGGCACCTGTGAGATTTACAATCACATTATAGTGTTTTTCCTGTGTATCATACAGGAAATTTAAACGTTTTGGGGAATTCCTGTTCCCCTCATATATTAGATTTTCGCAATGCAATCCTTCATAAACTATAATTCTGTATTCGGAAAGATGGTCCTGAAAACTTTTCAATTCTGCTAATCTTCCACCATTGCTTAGATCAAAATTTGTGGGCTTTAGAAGCTCGTCGACTTTGGAATAATTTTTTTGACCTTATCTTTAAGTTACGTAACTTGGGTGTCTATCGAAATATGCTATAGCTACCAATAGAGCATGGGTTAAGCATTTTGTTTTGCTTTTAATTCTAACGATGTACTTTTTTGTGCGCCAATGTGGATAAACGTCTAGTTTTTTATTCTACCATGTCCTAAGGGCATTTCAATGTGATCTACTTTTACGGATAAGTTATCTGTGGCATAAAAATTAGCGTTAGATTGGCACACTTTCTCTATAACAGCCATTAATACATCCAAAGATACCTGGTCGCTTCTGCGGAAGCTTATTGCTATCGGTGTATCTTGTAAATTCACAGAGTTGCTTATTGACGGACCCACTATATCACTGGGTTTCACACCACTTAAAATAATATCTAACACAGCTTGCATATTATTTCTAAAGTGAAGGATTGGATTTTCAGTTTTGGAAGCAGGATTAATCTGAATATCGTAATGCCTCCCGTGTGGGCTGAACCTTTTATATTCTCTTCGTATTTCATTTAGGACGTTAATATCTTCCATGCTAAAAACAGACCAAGATAATATAAGCGTGCGTAAAAGCTAATTGCATTTCCAAAGCGCATTATGTGTTAACTTCTTGTTACTTACATTTTCTGAAGTAGCACGATAACAGCGTGGAAAATACTGTTGGTGGCCGAGATTGTCTCTTCCGCCTTATATACCTAATAGATGCAGTTAAAAATGCAACTTTCACTTGTCCTTGATGCTGATGCAATGTGCATCTGTATATAAGGAGGCCATACGATGCACTGGAACAGCACATTACCACTGGACACTGCAGCAGTCATCAACAAGGTCAATTATTTTACTCTATTTATTGTTTTTAAAGGAAAACTACAACTATTTCAAGTAGTTATTGGTGGATATTTACCTTCTTTAAAGAATGGATTTCCTTACAAGGTTTAATCATGAAAAGAATATTAAATTGATGCAAATTAGAGATCTATTAATGAATATTCCATATAAAGTGATCGGAGCTACAAAAGTCACCACCAAATATGGATCCTCAATATCTATTAAATTTCAAAAAAGCACTGAAGATCCCGTTGAAGTATTCATTCCAGGAAAATACATCAGCGTTTTTAAGGAAACTGACATTGATGACATTAATGATGAAAAACCTCCGTTAACGTTTTTATTTTTAGGATTTGCTTCTACTAACGGTTATGATATATTATTTCAGAGGAACTAAGAGTCTCTCTATCTTTTCAGATGACCCTACCGATCAAGTTACTTACATCTAATATTAAGAGACCCGTAAGAAGCACTGAAGAATCCGTTGGTTTAGACATTTTTTCACCTAAAGCACATGAAATACAACCTCTGCAAACCGTAATGATCCGAACAGAAATTTCGTCCGCCCCCAAAAGACACTCATCTTCGCATTGCTGAAAAGTCTAGCTTAGCTCTTTGAGGTTTATCAATAAGAGAAGGGTCTATAGATACAAATTTTACAGGGGAAATTTGTGTATTAATGTTAAACAACTCAGATAAAAAGCAAGATATTCCTAGAAACAAGAAATTCTCAATTGGTATGTGAAAAGATATGTATACCAAAAATAAAGTAGGTTAAAAATTAATAATTACCTATAGGGGGAACAATATCTTTGGCAGTACGGGAAAATGTTAGTAATTCATTTTTATTTTTGCATTTTTATAGATGGATACTTTCATCTTTCAATCTACAAGGGGATTAAGCAAGAGGTATAATTTGCTACAAAAAGAAACTGGTTTCAAAACCTTTTTTGAGGAGTTTATACCTATGCGTTTTCCACAATACTGGTCTACTGTTTTTTGGATTATGCACTGGCTGTCAAAAGAAAACATTTGCTGTGTTCTGGGAGGCACATTTGCTTGCTATCTGGCTAGAGTTTTTGACATTGAACCTAAATGTGTATCCTTATATGTTGCTATAAACAAAAATGAGAAGTAAGAAGAGATGTTAAGATTCATGTTTTGTCCAAATGCTAATTACGTTACAAATAATGTTAATTTTATATCTAGCCATTCAAAAAATGTAGGCTATTTTATTTACCTGCATAATCTTTATTTTGGAAAGTGGAATGTAAAACACAGGAGTTTGTGATTAAGGTAACCTATATTCATACTAAACAACATGTAACCTTGCAAACAATTGGGTCGATTTCATGTATTTTCTTTTTAGTAGCTTTAGGTTTGACTTTCAAAAACATGTAATGTCTAGTTCATTTCACAACAATCCGTTGTCTATGCAGTATCTTTGTGATCCTGTAGCAAAGTTAAATGGTTAGGGGTCAAACGCAAGCACCATCTTACAAAAATATAAAACCTGTTTCACTGTAGTAACACAAATACTCTCCATTGGAAAATCTGTATTTATAACCCTCCTTCATTAAAAGGTTTAGCATCAAACATTTTATTTGAAAACGCATAATTAAATTTTACATCAGACACACATTATAATAATTTTATGTATATATTTTTTAATGCACACAAATTCAATCTTTTAATTGAACAAATAATTCCTATAGATTTTCCTATTCAAATTAAAGCCTTTTATTACCCAATCGATACTAACAAACGATGCTACCTTTTATGTTACAGAGGAACACTATAGACCTTTTAAACATAGAAAAGTCATTAAATATGAAGACTTATTTATTAATGAAATGGTTTACGCAAAAAATAATTGGTTTGTTGTATATGCTCTAAACCATTATTTGTTTTTATTAATATGTAAGAGAAATTAAATTTTTGTTTATCCTGATAATACGTATAAATCTTTAGCCTCAAAGATATTGTAAATTTATAGATTATATTTATAAAATGTAAAGAAGTGCATCTTATAATATATATATATATATATATATATATATATATAAGTTAAACTCACACCTTACCTTTTTTATTCCCTTCCTATCCTTATAGTCGAAGTTAATGTATCTTGCATAGTAAACAAAGTGCAAGCTTTTTATACATTGCCGAGAAGTTGCTATAAGGAACTGCATCTGGTTAATTTATTACCGCTTATGCGTAGTGAAAGGCATGACCTGCATATGCTGCAGCTGCATCAAGGAAGGAAAAACCCGGTTGACCTATACTTGCTTTATTCTTGTGAGCTTACTTCACATCAAAACAATATCGAGGGGCTTTCCCCAGAGTAACGCAAGATTTTGTTAGCAAAAAATTAATATTGCCATTGCAATGGTACCAAATAAACAATAGCATTACTTAGGAAAAGTTACTAGTATGCAATAAATGCTATTTACTTATTCATCCTTTTTGGCAGTACTTTATGAAAGATAAATTTATATTGTGTTGTCGCGACAAAGGCCAACGCAGCGTTTTTTAAAAACACCTGTTTAGGTGTGGTCGCGGCAGCGGCCTTCTCATGGCCTTGTTTACGTCCTTCGATGGTGGTGTTTGTGTTACATGCCCTGGGGTGATGACGTCATCAGGGGTCAATGAACGGCCTAAAGTGCTAGCTATACTAATTGACTTATTTGAAGAAATTTCTAATTTTACTTGTTGGCTACAACTATTCGATATTCTTGTAAGTATATTTGCCCTGTTTGCAGGTTCTGATCTACTTTGTCCTTCAGTCATACATATAAGGTCATCTGCATTAGCTATAACGTTTAAAATTGTTTCATCCTTCTCGAGTTCTTCTATTAATGTCTCAATTACTCTATCCCAAAATAGTGGCCCCGGGACTGAACCTTGGGTACATCCCTTTGTAATTTCTTTACTTAATGTATGATTTATACCTAGTATATACACCTTTCTGTTGTTCAATAATTCTGCAAACGTTTATGTGTTTTGTGGATAATTTTTATTTCTCAATCTGCCAAAAATATGAGGCCACCATAGATTATCAAAAGAGACAGAAATACCAATTGCATAGGGTTTTTTTAGTTTTTCTAATTGTTTCCAGTACTTCCTTCAATGGCGCCCTTTTCTAAACCCTAATTGTTTCATGTTCATACCTATTATCTCACGGAATTCTGAAATCCTTTTAAAATGATTTGTTCAAATGTTTTCCCATCATATTGAGCAAACATGCCGGTCTATATGATTTGGAATTCTAGGGTCTTTATCATTACCTTTATTTAGTATTACCATTCTAGCATTTTTCCAAACATTAGGAAATCTTCCTTTCCATATGCAATTGTTATAAATCATGTGTAAAAGGGAATAATTTGTTCAACTTTTCCATTGTAAGGTGTACTTGATTGTATTCTTTTCATCGTATGTATTTCTTCACCGGTAGAACGGTGCTTATTAGTAAAGCCGTTGATTCTGGCCAATTTTCCATCTTTCCGCCTTCCAATTTTCCATCTTCTCGAACTAGTGTTGCTATAATTTCCAGTGTCATAATTATATCCCTTATAATTTTATAAGTTAAGCCCCATGTACCTATTTCGATTTCATTCTCTTAAACCTTTTTCAATTATTTTACCGAGTGTCTTCTGGTATATCTTTATATTTGCTTTTAACTTCCCTATACCGCTATAAGATTATTTCTTTTTCTCTATAAATGATCGAGATTTTTTACAGATATGTCTTAAGTTTCTGGTTAACGATCTAGCGTTTTGCAATTTGTCTGACCAATTTTTTCTGTGTACTCTGTTGGCTCTTTTCTTGGAAGTGCCGTATCTACAATAATTTTAATTGCTTCCGTTAAAGTTTCTGCGTCTTCATCCACAGAATAGCCTCTATGTTTTAAATTTATCAATTTAAATTTTTGTCTCATCTTAAACCAATTCGCTTATTTGAAATTATATAATGAATCTCCTCTACTCTCTTGATCTATATTTGTTACCACAATGTATTATAATGTGATCACTGGAGGTAAGTCCTTGTGCTACACACCAGTTTGTTTATGTTTTGTTCTGCCCTTTTTTAACATAAGGTTATGTCAATAGTTTCGCTGGCCTCAGCTCTATTACCAAACGTTGCTGACTTATTCTTTTGATTTAATATTACCAAAATTTAGTTCAGATATTACTTTTTAAAAATCTTTATCTTTCTCATATGTCCTTCAATTTTGTCAAAACAGGTTAAACTGGTAAACTATACTGAAAACAATAATTTGCCAAAATAAATGTAACGTTCCTTGGGGTAATTTCAACAAATTAACCATGTCTATCCAAAACATGGACTACATTAGTTACCTGTAAATTTGGATCTAATACTGCAATTGCTGCCATCGCAATCTCAGGAAAAATTATTTGTCCAGCCAAAGTTGGCATATGAGCATCACAACCATTTACTGCATACGGTTCCTGGATACAGGTGATATCCATTTCCAGGCTCTCAAATAACTCCCTTAACTCACACATGATCATTTTGCTCTATTGTCTATTAATTTGGGCAATTTGTAACAACTTCGACGGCATTTTTTCTCTACCAAATAAAGAAACTCACTAATTTGCTCTCCTTTCCTTAAAAATATGGCCCCATTTTCTTTAAATTCTGCGGTCATTTTCCTATAAAAATCTAGGATTTAACTAGACTTTTCCTTTACTTAAGACCAGTTAACTCTGTTTACTTAAATTTACTTTAAAATCCTTTGTTGGGGTATATGTGATGTAAAAATTCTCCTATAGTGTTATCTGAGACATGACGGTACCTTTTTTGTCGGTTTATATGTATTTGTTTTTAACTGTAGCTTTGGGTTTAAGACAGCATTGTTTGAATTAATTACGCAATCTCTTTTTTCTCTCTCCTCATTTTCAATAGATTCTTTTATGCGTTGGTCCTTAAAATCTAAACTTAACGTAACAATTTGACTAACTCTCACTCGGGTAAAAAACGATCCGACCATTACATAATACGAAACCTTTATACGCTTCATCTAAGTTTAGAATTTCTCCTTTTCCTAAATATGCCCTTTCTAATAAACCTAACTATGCCCCTGGCTCAGTTGGTAAATTTTTCGATTTTAATTCCATTCCGTCTACTGCATCCGGTGATGGAAGCAAAATATCTTCCCCATCTTCCTGTGTTTTCCATACAACATAACCTACATCAGCAGCCATGGTCATTGACACTAGCCTTGATTCTGTCTCTGCTCATTCCTGCCTGCCTCCCACGTTTCTAAATGGCACTGTCTATTTATGTTTTCTTCTCTCTCCTCTACGTTTTGTGAGACCGTGCTTTGATATTTTACTTCTTTATCATATCCTTTTTCTTATAGTCCATTAATCAAATTCTCCCCTCCCCTCCCGTTACATTTATCTTCACTAATTTAAAAAAAATAATTTTGTTATTTTCCAAATCATCTTCCAGAATATCAGCATCGTCTGTTATAGAAATATAGTCCACAGGTGTTTTGTTTGTGTTAGTCAGACCCAACTCTTCATAAGTTTTATGATTCCTTAATTTTCTTGGGATATCCAGTTTAGCTAAAACATCCATGGTTTCGTTTTTTTGTTCCTATTTTATTGGATCGTAATAAATCATAGCGCTCAGGTGTATTATATTTATCTGAACATTTTCTGTTTGCATTTTGTTATCTTTATACATTTTGGTTTGTTTACTGTATTTTTTTTCTACTTGTCCGCTATAACGCGCTGCAAATTCATCGTTATGCAGCATAGTGTTCTTTTTTCCTGTCATTTTTTCATCCTACTATACGTATTTTAGTTTCCGTAATCGGTTACTTCTAAGGTACTTTCTGACGTTAATTTGCAGGCGGGTCAGTTTTCTTTCCCAACACATACTTTTTCCGTCTATAGCATGGAATGCAAATCTGTTGTTTATCCTCCTTTTGACATTCTTTCCTCTCGGCCTTCTTCACCACAGTGTGCACAAATATGTCTTTTCTTTACTGCAGTATTTGGCAACATGCCCATAAGCATAACAGTTTAATCATTTGGTACTGACACAATGTAATTTGTTGCGTACACTGCCTGAAAAAACTATATATACTACCATTCATTATCCACCAATATTATATATATTTTTCCAGACATTTCCGTAACATGATGTGCCGTTTCTTTATTTCGTGGACCAGTTTTAAATCTCAGTTTAAAGTTACTTTCAAATTCGTCCTTGGGCATGATATGTGTCACATTTTGCTCGTTAATATTCTCTTTGAGTACATCCTCCGTGGTACCCGACATGATGTCATATACAGTAATTAGAGGATTTCTTTTTCTGGGCATTTCAACTTTTACATTTGTACTCTTTAGTCCCTGGTTTCTAATGACTTTTTTAGGTCCTCCTCAGTTTCGGTCTCCATAATAAGTTTTCCCCCGGCTGGTCTCAAATGTCTTATCCTTATCTTATCTTTACTTGATTTTAAATTAATTGTTACAATGTTCTGTAGTTCTCTCACATCCGCATTATTGGTGGATGAAATAAATCGTTTCTTTTGCTCTACAACTTTTTGGATCTGTATCTCTTTTTCGGTTAGTTTGGATGCGGATACCCCTACGAAAAGGATTTAACTGGCTCTGTAGCCTTTTTGCCACACAACGCTTCCCAGATATTTGCCTCATATTCATCCTTTTCTTGTTGAGCCACAGTTACACGACGAATCTTCTGTATCTCCTGCTTGATTTCAATTTTTTTTTGCTGAGTTGCCCATTATTATTGCCTAGTAAAGAAGTTTACAATTTAAATCGTCAATTTGATTTTTCTTTGATGTGTCAGGTCCTTTCTCTTCCTAGCCTTTTTCTTCTATTTGTGTTGCATATTCTAGCTTCCATCTTGTCTTCTTTTTCACTCTCGCCCTTCTTTTCTAATTCACTCTTTTCATTTTTCTTATCCTTCTCTTGGTGTGGATCTAGTAATACTGTGTTTGGGTTTAAATGGATTAATATCTATAAATACCAGGGGAAAAGCCCTCTTGTAAATATAAATTATCTCTTTCTACATCTTCTTATTATATCACTTTAAATATAAGAATCTTAACTTTACAAAACCCTTCCGAGTTTTCTAATAACATCTAGATAATGCTGTTACCTTCCTTCCAATATAAATTTTAACCCAGCGAACTTCTCAAAATGTTTTATATCAGTAAACTACACAGAGGAAACACACCACAACCTCTCCACTCGGCAGCCAGAAGTATATCGGACAATAGCACTGATTCCGAGCTCCATGATGTGCGTCATTTTCTCCTCGCTTTCTCCCTCCCTCTCTCTCTCTCTCTCTCTCTCTCTCTCTCAAGTTATATCGGATTTTCGCACTGATTCCTAGCTCTGTGATTAGCGATATTTTCTGCTCTCTCTCCCCAAATAACTTAGACCGTTGCACTGATTCCGAGCGCTATGATGCGCGTTATCTTCTGCCCTCTTCCCAGTTATATGGGACCCTCGCACTGACTCTTAGCGCAGATGTGCGTTAATTCCTGCTCTCTCTCCCAATTATATCGCAGGCTCACACTGATCCCTAGCGATGATGCGCGTTATCTTCTACTGTGTCCGTTTGTCTCTACGCTGGTCTGGGTGGCTCAGTTGGTTAGGCGCTGGTCTTCTGATCCCAAGATCACGGGCTCAAACTCGACTCTGACCGATAGTTTTAAGTGTGTTTAAAAGCGACGACACCATGTCAGTAGATTTACTAGCGTGTAAAGGAACATCTGCGGGACGAAATTCCGGCACACCGGCGACGCTGATATGAACCTGGTAATTGACAGCGTCGTTAACAAACAAAATATTTATGTATTTATTTCTCTCTCTCTTTTTCTCCAACTATATCGGACACCCACACAGATCCCTCGGGCTGATGTGTGTTATCTTCTTCTCTCTCCCTCCCCAGTTATATCGGACGCTTGCACTGATCGCTGATGCTGTGATGTGCGCTATGTTCTCTACCTCCCCCAGTTACACCATACGCTCGCACTGATTCGTAGCGCTGCGATCAACGTTATGTTCTCTGTCTTCCCAGTTATATCAGATCGCGGCAGTGATTCCTAGCGCTGAGTTGTGCGTTATGTCTCTGTTTTCCCAGTTATATCACGCACTCGCACTGAGTGCTAGTGCTTAGATATATTATAGCTCTCAATTTCCCCAGTTATATCAGGCAGTCACAGTCTTTGCGAGCGTTGTAATGTGCGTTATCTTTTGCTCTCTCGCCAATTATACCGGACGCTCCCACTCAATCTGAGGCAATGATGTGAGTCATTTCTGCTCTCTCCCTCTCTCAGCTATATTGAACGCTAGCACAGATTCTGGTCGCTGTTATATGCGTTATATTCTGCTCCGTCCCAGTCATATTGGGCCCTCGCACCGATTCCGAGCGCTGTTATGTGCGATATCGTATGTTCTCTCCCTAGTTATATGTGGCTTTCACACTGATTCCGAACGCATTGATGTGCGTTATATTCTACACTCGTCTGAGTTATATGAGACGCGCGCACTGATTCCGGCGCTGTGATGTGTGCTATCATATGCTCTCTCCTCAGTTATATCAGACGCTCGCTCGTAAGGATTTTGTGTGCTGTGATGTTATGTTCTGCTTTCTTCCCAGTTATATCAGACGCTTGCACTCATTCAGAGCGCTCTGATGTGCGTTATCTTTTGCTCTCTCCCAATTATATTAGCCTCTCGCATTGATACTTAGCGCTGATATATGTTATCTTCTGCTATCACCTCGGTTATATCAGACGCTTGCATTGTTACCTAGTGCTTTAATGTGCGTTATGTTATGCTGTCTTCCAGGTATATCCGAAATCGCACTGATTCCGAGCTCCATTATATACGTTATTTTCTGCTCTCCCCAGTTACATCGGAATTTCTCACTGATTGATAGCGCTGTGATTTGCATTATCTTCCGCTCTCTCTACCCAGTTGTCTGAGACCGTCGCACTGATTCCAAATGTTGCAAAGTGTATTATATTCTGCCCTCTCCCGCACTGGTTCTTAGTGCTAATGTACGTGAATGTCTGCCCTCTCCCAGTTATATCGAACGCACGTAGTGATTCTTGGCGCTGTAATGCGTTAGCTTCTGCTCTCTCTCTCTCCCTCCCTCTCTCTCCCTCCCTCCCTCCCTCCCTCCCTCTCTCTCTCTCACTCTCTCCCCAGTGATATGGAACGCTCGTACTGGTCTGTAGCGTTGATGTGTATTACATTCTGCTCTCCCTAGCGATGATGTACGATATCAAATGCTCTCTCTCCCCAGTTATATCGAACACTCGCACTCATTCCTTGCGCAGATGTGCGTTGTTTTCTGCTCTCTCCAGTTATATCGGACACTCGCACTGATCCCTAGCGCAGAAGTGCATTATCCTTTGCTCTCTCCTCAGTTATTTCAGGTGCTTGCACAGATTCCTAATGCTGTAATGTGGTTATTTCATGCTGTCTTTCCAGGTATGTCGGACAATTAAACTGATTGCGTTATTTTCTGCTCTCTCCTCAATTACATCGGATTGTCGCACTGATTCCCAGCGCTGTGATGTGCGTTATCTTCTGCCCTCTACCCAGTTATATCGGACGTTCGTACTAGTTCTTAGCGCTGATGTGCATCATTTTCACTTGCCCTTGCAGACAGGGGCCGTCCCGAGGCTTTAGTTGCCGAAGAAGCCTAGAGTTAACGCTGTCACTGATGTTCACAATCAATAGCTGTTGCTGTGTTTCCTCATGCAACAATAACGCGGAAAAGTAAACAATCGCACGCATACCAGCGTATTCAGTTAAACAGTCACTCTCAGGCACTGTAAGTGCAATTGTGCGCCTAAATTAGACTATTTGCAAAATTTAAACTTTACACCACCACTTACTGCCGCTTCTCTCTCTTGCAGCCATTTATTGACACAAGTAAATAATCGTACGCATATCTTCCTGTGAGCTTCAAATAATGATTGTATATTCAGTTATATACATTCAGCTTCAGTGTTTTTACAAGTTTGAGAACAATTATTCACTGAAATTAATGTTATTTACAGAAGTAAAAATATAAACACTCACATTTCCCTCTAAACTCGTAATTTGGCTCTTGGTTTGATAATTATTCAAAACTAGTTCCTGCTGTTTCTCTCTCGCTCTCACTCTCTCTCTCTCTCTCTCTCTGTCGTGCAGAAAAGAAACTGCGATGTTCTGAGCTTCCGCTATATCTGGTTTTGCAAGAGGAATACGATGGGAAGTTCTCTTCGTTTTGGTAGAAAACAGTCTCCTTTGCGGTATAGTTTTTCTGTTTTTTGACATGTCTTCGGTTTTAGGCATGAGCACTTCTTCACTTTGGTTATGAACTACTGCTTAGGTCGCATTTAATGATACTTACTGTGTGTTTTTTAAGCACTCTAACTTCTCTTTTTGTGGAAATTCCCTTAATTAAGTCTAACATTTACACTGCAAATGTTTCCTTTTGTTGAGATTAGGGCGCAAAAGTCTGTCAATCTTTTTCTTTACTGACTTGCTCCAATATTTGCTGGTTTTCATTTAAGTGCCAACATACTCAAAGTCTATAATAAGCTTACCGAAATCCCCAGAATGTTTTAAAAGGAAGTTCATAGCTGATTGGAATTTGACATACACGGTGTATGTTCTTACCATGTTACATTTAATGCTGGAACCAACACGTGCAGGAATATCTGTGAATGCAGGTGTTACATTTGCTGCACATTAATCTGCGCGTGCATTGAACCTCATTATCTTGAACAAAGTACATCTCGGTCATTTTCGAAGAGGATTGGTATTTTCCATCCTCTGTCTTCCTTAACATTGAGTTCCTTGTCCGTTTGTAAGCTAAGTTTGTGCCTACGACGAATATCTTTCGTGTGTTGCTTAGTTTGTCTTTCGTAAGCAAATAAGCCTTTCGAATAGTTTGTCTTTAACATAGGACATACGTGCAAATATAGCCTTGAACAAACGCTTCACCTGCTTTCCGTGTATATATATATATATATATATATATAAGTGTGTGATACATTTGCTCTATTTGTATGTTTGTGTTGAGCCCTGCATGCAGCCTATAGCGGTAAGCGCAGTATTTTACATTACTCATGAAGTAATTCTGGAAGCATGAGACAAGCTCAGACGTGTCAGGATCACTTATAAAGCTTCCTAGTACGGTATGAAGCTTAATTTCAAACGCTGCCGCATCTCTTTCCTCCAAGAGCGTTCTAAGAAGTTTGTGAACGGCTATTTGATTTTCTTGACCTGGAATTTTGCTCTTAAGTTTTTCTACTCCAGGCCTTATCCACAAGTCAAGTACAATAGAGTCTAATTTTAGGAGTTTCCAATGTTGAAGGCCAAGCATTAAAGAAGAATTCTGCTAAATTAGACATAAAATCCTAAGTGGGGAAAGTTTTCCAACTTCTGACTTTATGCAGTGGAAAAATATGCAGAGCACTTGCCACTCATTTCTATTTGAGATGAAGAAGGCGCATGGAAACCCTTGCCTAACGTCGTCCAGTACTAAAGCATCACAAGTTCGAAACAATAGCTATTTATCCGTCAATACAAATAAAATCACCTCCCCATAATTCCTGAAGAGTTCACATTGAGCACTATTCATTATAATTAACACAAAATCCGTGCTTTTTAGTTCTGGAGTGCCTTGCAAAGCAACACACGGATTATCATTTGAGTTCATTTCATGTACCTATGTCCTAACACTGGTTCCATCATTTTGATGCCTAAATGATGCTGAGCACAAATTATAGCATCTCTCAATGTTGTACAAATCCTGTTTGGTTAGCAGATGTATACTTTGTAAGTTACAAGCAGATACTGAGTCTGGTATTTTATCAAGTATAGTTTGAAAAACAGTTTTCTTAGAAATATCTGTAGTTATACTGTTTCTTTCTTTTTCTGTCAATCCCAAGCGAGCTAATTGAGTTGGTGTTCGACGTGAGTAGAAACAAATTTGACTTTGTATATTCGTTGTTGAACATGCATGACTTATCTCTGCAGCACATATTACACCGATTTTATTGCTCCCTTGTAGTTTAAAGTATCTAACGCCATTGCTTTCAGAGACAAAATTCCCTGAGCGATGACACGCATAATGAGGTCTTATAGTATTTTCAGCAGCAGTACGAGAACCACGATTTTTACAAAACATGAACGTATGGCCATCTCAGTTTCTTGTTTCCAAATTTTGAAGTTGTCAAATGACGTGAATTCCAGTTCTTCCGATTTGACATACATTGCATACACCGTTCCAAGTGTTCATTTAACATATTGTCTGCTGTTCCTTCATAATCACACAAGCTGCACTTCAGTGATTTTTTTAAGTAGTCCCTCACCGTGATAGTCTCGCTGATGGCGTTTGAAATTATACTCATAAGTGAAATTCCAGTTGCAAGTTTCACACTTATAGGCCTACGTATACTACGTGATCAAAAGTATCCGGACACCTGGCTGAAAATGACGCACAAATTCGTGGCGCCCTACATCGATAATGCTGGAAGTCAATATGGTGTTGGCCCACCCTTAGCCT
This sequence comes from Deroplatys truncata, assembly GCA_030765065.1. Lineage (NCBI taxonomy): Eukaryota > Metazoa > Arthropoda > Insecta > Mantodea > Mantidae > Deroplatys > Deroplatys truncata. The sequence continues at coordinate 420,654,814 of CM060990.1, read as the reverse complement.
TGATGACCGCGTTCACTCTCGCAGGCATACTTTCAATCAGGTGCTGGAAGGTTTCTTCGGGAATGGCAGCCCATTCTTCATGGAGTGCGGAACTCAGGAGAGATATCGATGTAGGTCGGTGAGGCCTGACACGAAGTCGACATTCCAAAACATCCCAAAGGTGTTCTATAGAATTCAAGTCAGGACTCTGTGCAGAGCAGTCCATTACAGGAATGTTATTGTCATGTAACCACTCCGCCACAGCCCGTGCAGTATGAACAGGTGCTCGATCGTGTTGAAAGATGCAATCGCCATCACCGAATTGCTCTTCAACAGTGGGAAGCAAGAAGGTGCTTAAAATATCAATGTAGGTCTGCGCTGTGATCGTGCCACGCAAAACAACAAGGGGTGCAAGCCCCCTCCAGGAAAAACACGACCACATCATAACACCACCTCCAAATTTCACTGTTGGCACTACACACGCTGGCAGATGACGTTCACCGGGCATTCGCCATACCCACACCCTGCAATCGGATCGCCACATTGTGTACCGTGATTCGTCACTCCACACAACGTTTTGCCACTGTTCAATCGTGTAATATTGACACCCTTACACCAAGCGAGGCATCGTTTGGAATTTTCCTGCGTGATGTGTGGCTTATGAGCAGCCGCTCGACCATGGAATCCAAGGTTTCTCACCTCACGCCTAATTGTCATAGTACTTCGAGTGGATCCTGTTGCAGTTTGGAATTCCTGCGTGATGGTTTGGATAGATGTCTGCCTATTACTCTTTACGACCCTCTTCAAATGTCGTCGGTCTCTGTCAGTCAACAGACGAGGTCGGCCTGTACGCTCTTGTGCTGTACATGTCCCTTCACGCTTCCACTTCATTATCACATCAGAAACAGTGGACCTAGGGATGCATAGGAGTGTGGAAATCTCGCGTACAGCCTTCTGATACAAGTGGCACCGAATTACCTGACCACGTTCGAAGTCCGTGAGTTCCACGGAGCGTCCCATTCTGCTATTTCACGATGTCTAATGACTACTGAGGTCGCGGATAATGAGTACCAGGCAGTAGGTGGCAGCATAATGCACCTAAGATGAAAAACGTATGTTTGTGGGGTGTCCGGATCCTTTTGATCACATAGTGTATGTTTGCTTTTTAGGAGAGGTGCAATGGCACAACTTTTCCGGGTGTGCTTTAGAAACGTGTTGCCGCAAATTCTTATTGTAGTTATGTTTTTCCACACTTCGAGCACCCATACTGTTTACACTCATAATGAGGATAATTCTCCACTTAAAAATTAATTCACACATAAAGAAAACTTTCATCCTGTTAACACATTCTCTGCATACCCATTTAAAAATATCACCATGCTAACAATAAGAGAAAAATATATCTACTACTCTACGGTCCCGAAGGAGGAAGGAGAACTGTGGGTAGTAACCCATCATAAGGATTCGGATTTCTTCGGAAACGCGAAGCCATAGTACAGCCTTTGTCTGTAACATCAATTGCCATACTCTCTCTACCAGTTATAAAAGGCGCTCGCCCCGATTACCTGCGGTGATGTGCCTTACCTTCCGCTATCTCTCTCTCTCCCTCTCTCTCTCTCCGCAGTTATGTCGGATGTTGTTACTGATTTCTAGCGCTGATGTTCGTTATCTCCTGCTCCCTCCCCTTTATATCGGACACATGCCGTGATTTCGAGCGCTGTGATGTGCGCCATATTCTGCTCTCAGCGCGGTTATATCAGACGGTCGCACTGGTTCCGCGAACTGTTATTTGGCTTACCTTATGCCCTTCCCCACTTATATCGGATGCTCGCACGGATTCCGAGCGCTTTGATCGCCGTTAACCTCTGCTCTTTCTACTCCTTTATATTAAACCCTGACACTGATTCCGAGCTCTATGATGTGCTTTATCGTCTGCTTTCTCTCCGCAGTTATATTTGACGCCCATACTGATTCCGAGCACTGTGATTTCGTCCTCCATGGTCTAGCGGTACCATGCTAGCCCTAGTTTCTGAGGTCGCGGGTCAAACCTGGCGGAGGCCGAGGGATTTTTTCGAGCATAAAAATCCTAAGCATGGCTTCCTTCGGAAGGAAAATAAAGCCGGTGGCCCCGTGTCGTGGATTTACGGCTCGTAAACGAACCTCAAGCCTGATAAAGAGGCCTCTGAGCAAACGTTCCGGTCTTTCATGCCCAGTATAGAATGGGACGCTAAGGACCATAGTAGTTAAGGTGCGTCCGTATATAAAACCCAATAGAAACAATAAATATGTGCGCTATTTTCTGCTCTCTTCCCAAATTTATCAGAAGCCCGCGCTTATTCCTAGTGCTGATGTGCGTTATTTTCCTTTCTCTCTCCACAGTTATATTAGACCCTTATACTGGTTCAGAAAGTTGTGATGTGCGTTATCTTTTGCTCTCTCTCTCTCTCCCCTCTCCCTCCAGTTATATTACACGTTCATGCTGATTTCGAGCGCTGTGATATGTACTATTTTTTGCTCTCTTTCCCCAGGTATATCAGACGCCCACAATTATTTCCAGTGCTAATGTGTATTATCTTATGCTCTCTCTCCCCACAGTCATGTTACATGATCATACTAATTCCGAGCGCTGTGTTATGCGCTATTTTCTACTCTGTTTCTTACCAGTTATATTAGAAGCTCGCACTTACTCCTAGCGCTGTGATGTGCGTTATTTTCTGCTCTCTCTCTCTCTCTCCTAGTTATATCGGACAAACGCACTTATTCCTTGCGCTGTGGTGTGCTTTATCCCCTGCTCTTTCTCTCTCTCTCTCCCTCTCCAGTTATATCAGACGCTCGCACTGATTACTAGCGCTGATGAGCCCCATCCTTCTGCACTCTCCCCAGTTATATCTGACGCTCGTACTGATTCATAGCGTTGGTGTGTGTTATCTTCGGCACTCCGTAGATATATCAAACGCCCGCACTGATCCCCTGCGCTGATGTGGGTTTTCTTCTGCTCTCTTTCCAGCTATATTTGGCGCTTGGACTGATCCCTAGTGCTGATGTGATATCTTATGCTCTCCGCCTCACTAATATCATGGCGTTCGCACTGATACCTAGTGCTTATGTGTGTTATCTTCTACTCTCTCTCCCCAGTTATCTCGCACAGATCCCTAGCTTTCATGTACCCTATCTCCTCCTCTCTCTCCGCAGTTATATCGGACACTCGCACTGGTACCTAGCGGTGATGTGCGTTATCCTCTCATCTCTCTGCGCAGTTACATCGGACACACGCACCGATCTCTAGCGCTGATGTGCGTTATGTTCAGATCTCCCAGGTATATCGTACGCTGGTACTGATTATTAGCGCCTTATGTGCGTAACCTCCCTTTCTCTCTCAGTTATATCGGACGCCCGCACTAATCCCTGGCGCTATTTTCTGTTATCTTCCGCTCTCTCTTTCACCAGTGATATCGGACTCTAGCACTGATCCCCAGCGCTGATGTTTGTTGTCGCACGCTCTCTCTCCCAGTTTTATCCGACGCTCTTACTGACCCCTAGTACTAATGTGCGATATTTTCTGGTCCCTCTCCCCAGTTATATCCGGCGCTCGCACTGATTACTAGTGCTGATGTGCGTTATCTTCTACTCTCTCTCCAGTTATATTGGACGCTCGCACAGATCACTAGCTCGGATAAGCTTTTATTTTCTGTCCCTTCCCCAATTATATCGGATGCTGGTACCGATTCCTAGCGCTAATGTCTGTCTTCTTCTGCCCTCTGTTTCTCTCTCCAGTTATTTCGGACGGTCGCACACATCACTAGCGCTGATGTCTCCCCATTTATATCGGACGCTCGCATAGATCCCTAGCACTGATGTGCATTGTATTTTGCTTTCTCTAGTTCTGCTTCCATACCGATCCCCAGAACTGATGTGCATTATTTTCTCCTCTCTCTTCCCAGATATCTCGGACGCTCACACTAATCCCTAGAGCTGATGAGCGTTATCCTTTGCCCTCTCCCCAGTTATATCAGACGCTCGCACTGATTCCGAATGCTGTGATGTTTGTTAAACTGGTCGCAGGCAACGTTTCCCCAGTCGGCTACAAAGCGAACGGAAATCTTTGAAGCCTGACATAAACCCATCAGTAAACGATTAGTAGGGTCTTCCCATCCCTCAAATACAATACGTGGTCCTTTCTTTAGCTCCACCAAAGCAAAGCGTTGTTGCAATGTCATTTCTGTTGTTACTTCGGTTTCAGTACGTTTTAGCAGCTGCGACAGTTAAGCTTATATCTTACTTTTTTAGAGAAGTTATATAGCGTTTTACTTGATGCAGTTTTGTATGTTTACAGTGTTTAATAGTTATTAGCATTTAATAGTTTAATTAAACGAACCAAGTTGCTGACCCTTGTGGCAGTCACCTCCTCCTGTCCGTTGCTCGTAGTGTGCTGGTTCTCTGCAATTTTGTCCTCGGCTAGCTGCAGTAATTTTCTTTAAAACTAGGTGGGAGCATGGACTTATCCTTGGTAAAGGAAGCGTAAACCTCGGGTCGTGGTATAAGAAGACATAGACGTGCTTTGGTTATGAAAAGATGACACTGCCGTTTCTTTTTATTTAACTAACCCACGTAGTACACAACACTGATATTGCCGCCGTTAAAATACTGTCCGCCGCTGTTGAAACACGGCGCGGATAGGACGCGAAGTTTAGATATGCTCCTTATCTCTTTACTAGTAGCGATTCTAATGTCTGTTTCGAAAACTGTCTCTATTCCCTTTTGGCGCGATATCTCTTAATCATTCTGCAGCATCTCTCCCTACCCACACATGACAAAATGCCAAAATGAAGTGCCCCTCATTTCTTTCTAGCTGACCCATTTATAGCCGCAGGATTCTGGGGCTGCTTCCTTTTCTATTGGTCCATTTTTAGCGCCACTCGACGCGTCTCACTATTTCGTATAAACTTACAGGGATCTCATTGGTCCAAGTTTAACGTAAATCGCGGCTTTTCCTAAATTTACCGTTAAGCTATCTGTCTCTCTCACTTGGTCACGGCGAATTATCAAATAAAGGGACAAAAGCGCTACACCCTCGCTGTATGAACAATACCCCTGCGACCAGAGAGACGTCGTAAAACTAGATTTTCTGCCTTCGATGGCACTATTCCTGTAGCTAAAACATTTCGTCGTGGACAGTATTTTAACATAGCGCTTAAATTATTTACATTAAACCATTTATAACTCCTCTAATATTCGTAACCTAAATACATACATAACGTTAAATCACCCTTCTTAAACTATACAAGCAGTATAAGAAAACTATATGTACATAGTATGATTTAACATCATTAAAAATTAAATAATAAATTATCTATAATTACAGTTCTCGGGCTCGGCCTAGAGTTGCCGATTCACCCTCCGGCCGCACCAACAAATGACTCTGCCGAGTACCAGTAGTGCCAAGACCACGAAGAAAGGGGGCTACAAAAGCTTTGAATAAGCAAAGCCAGATTTTTGTGTGTAATGTTCACGAACATGTAGAAAAGAACCCTTTACGTGGAAAATGTTTGCTATTGTTTTGAATTTCTCAAAAACAGCTATAACGGTTTTTAGTAAACATACCGCATGTTTAAGATATTTGCATAAAAATAAAATTTGTATCTTGAATTTTATGTTCTGGGAATAACTTGTAAATTCTTCCTCGTTCTCAACTTTTTGTATAACTGGTACATCGTAAGAGATAGGCAGAATCTTACTGTGCGTAAAATGCAGTCTCAGTAAAGGACACATTTTAGGTCAAATTATGTTAATCATTTCCGAGAAAATCTTTGTTATTGGTTTGAATTTTGAAATACAAGTTGGAAGTCATGCTAAGAGCATGGAATTTCAAAGTCATCATCTGGTTTTTAAAAATCTGACTATCGCTTTGGCCTATGAATCCTTATATTTATAATGAAATGTGCAATGAAATTTTATCTCGTTTAAGAAGAAGTAGATAGAAGAATAAGCTTTTGTAAAAGTAATTTGTAGAAGAGTGAATAGAGATAATCATGTGAATATAACACATAAGATTTCTGTTTTATTTTCTTTCCTTTGCCTTCCGTATTTTTACTTATCCTGTATTTTTTAATAAAGCTATTCATTTAAATAAACAGAGGCTGCCATGTTTATTAATCTTACATCTTAATCAATACACAACCTCTTCTTATATTAGCTTTATATTAATAAAAACATTGTTGTGAAGCAAATTTATCATGTTTTCAAAGCTACGTAAAAAAGCACCTATCTTCCAAGAGTAATACAAAGACCTGCGTTCGCTTTACGTCTTTCACCTGCTTCTTCTTTTTTAATTTTACATGTTTACTGTTTTTGTTTACATCTTCTGGAACGTGGCTTTTCTAACATTCTGTGGTTGCAGGACAAACAAAATAAAAAATACTTTCACCATAGCTCCACGCACATAATAATTACAGTAAGCAAAACTGCAAACATGCAACCCTTATTTATAAAAATTAACTTTTAGGTTAAATAGCATAATCAAAAATGAGGCGTTGTTTTGGGAGTAAGAGTTCTTTTCAAAATAAATTCATATTTATGTATTTTAATTATTTAATGATAGTCCAACAATGTGTAGTTCATTCGGAACATGTTTCTAATTTTCTTTCGAATATATTAACATGCATTTCCATTCTTGTAGCGTAGTATATTAGTTCAGTTCATCCTCAGTTATATTTTAAGGCGTTTGTAACATGAAAATAATCATTATGCGATGCATAGTTGTTTACTGCATTTGTGTATAAAGCAAGCAGACAAACTGCATGATTGTATTCTGTACATATGGAAATCAGCTACAAAGTTTTGCTTTTAAATACTATTTATAACTGTGGCAACAACGCGCATGTGCACATGGATGTCACTAATATGTTTATGATGGTTGTGGTTAGGGAGGGTAGGGAACAAGTGTTTGGCTACTACAAAAGGCCGCCGCTTGGGGATCCTTAGACTGCGACGACCATACCGTCTTCTCTTTCTCCCAGTTATATCGGACGCTCGCACTGATTCGTAACGCTGTGATGTTTGTTACCTTCCCCCCTCCAGTTATATCGGACGCTCGCACTGATTCCTAGCGCTGTGATGTTTGTCATCTTCTGCTCTCTCCCCGGTTGTATCGGACGCTCGCTCTGATTCCTATCGCTGTGATGTTTGTTACCTTCTTCCCCCCCCCCGTTATATCGGACGGTCGTACTGATTCCTAGCGCTGTGACGCTTGTTACCTTCCTATTCTCTTCTCAGTTATATCGGGCGCTCGCGCTGATTCCTAGCGCTGTAATACTCGTGACGTTTTGCTCTCTCCCCAGTTATATCTGACGCTCGAACTGATTCCTAGTACTGTGATGTGTGTAATCTTCACCCCTCTCCCCAGTTAGATTAAATGCTAATACTACTCGTAAATCCAAATATGCTGTCGTACTGTAACGTTTCCTGCGCTATCACACACGCTCGCGCTCATTTCGAGCGCTGTTATTTTGTCTAACCTTCAGTATATTATTTATGAACCCACTTCATATTCTAGATTCATTCTTAAGACAATTGCGTTTTATGTAAAATTTTAAAGTATATACACTACGTGATCAAAAGTATCCGGACACCTGGCTGAAAATGACGTACAAGTTCGTAGTGCCCTCCATCGGTAATGCTGGAAGTCAATATGGTGTTAGCCCACCCTTAGCCTTGATGGCAGCGTTCACTCTCGCAGGCATACTTTCAATCAGGTGCTGGAGGGTTTCTTGGGGAATGAGAGTCCATTATTCACGGAGTGCAGAACTGAGGAGAGGTATCGATGTAGGTCGGTGCGGCCTGGCACGAAGTCGACATTCCAAAACATCCCAAAGGTGTTCTATAGGATTCAAGTTAGGACTCTGTGCAGGCCAGTCCATTACAGGGATGTTATTGTCGTGTAACCACTCCGCCACAACCCGTGCAGTATGAACAGGTGCTCGATCGTGTTGAAAGATGCAATCGCCATCCCCGAATTGCTCTTCAACAGTGGGAAGCAAGAAGGTGCTTAAAATATCAATGTAGATCTGCGCTGTGATCGTGCCACGAAAAACAACAAGGGGTGCAAGCCCCCTTCAGGAAAAACACGACCACACCATAACACCACCTCCAAATTTCACTGTTGGCACTACACACGCTGGCAGATGATGTTCACCGGGCATTCGCCATACCCACATCCTGCAATCGAATCGCCACATTGTGTACTGTGATTCGTAACTCCACACAACGTTTTGCCACTGTTCAACCGTGTAATGTTGACGCTCCTTACACCAATCGAGGCGTCGTTTGGCATTTTCCTGTGTGATGTGTGGCTTATGAGCAGCCGCTTGACCATGGAATCCATGGTTTCTCACCTCACGCCTAACTGTCATAGCACTTGGAGTGGATCCTGATGCAGTTTGGAATTCCTGTGTAATGGTCTGAATAGATGTCTGCTTACCACTCTTTACGACCCTCTTCAAATGTCAGGGGTCTCTGTCAGTCAACAGACGAGGTCGGCCTGTACGCTTTTGTGCTATACATGTCCCTTCACGTTTCCACTTCACTATCACATCAGAAACAGTGGACCCAGGGATGTTTAGGAGTGTGGAAATCTCGCGTACAGACTTCTGACACAAGTGACACCCAATCACCTGACCACGTTCGAAGTCCGTTGAGTTCCACGGTGCGTCCCATTCTGCTGTTTCACGATGTCTAATGAATACTGAGGACGCAGATAATGAGTACCAGGTAGTAGGTGGCAGCACAATGCACCTAAGATGAAAAACGTATGTATGCGGGGGTGTCCGGATACTTTTGATCACATAGTGTAGCTTCCGTGGTATTCACGCGGCCGTTTTTTCTAAACAAAATAAGTAAAAGTAAAAACGTGTTTTTAAATTTTTTACTCGAAAATTTGCCTATTTTTATGACTAAGTTAAAACACTGTTTATGGCTGTTCGATACTTTCCCTTTAAAATGTTATAGTGCAGGGACTTTTTAAAATGTTATTTCAGCTTTCAAATTACATACTTATTTTAAGGAAAACACTACTTAATAATTGACTAAGGTTATGCAATACTAAATCAAAGCGAAACCAAATATAATTTATTAAAAGGTGTGGGTGATATAAAAATCTTTGAAGAGAATACTAGGCACTCATGTTTCACAGGTTTTCAGATCAATGTAGAAGACAGATATAGAAGTATGACATAGAATTATGAATTTGGTAATATAACCCAACTTGTAATACCAAAATTTATACATCTTATCCTTATGCGTAATTACTTTAATGTGGTATATGCACCGGCATTGTTACAACTACGCTTTGATTAATTTCATTACATATACTGCAAGCTTGCTCTAAAGTCACTAGAAAAAGCTTTAATGCAACATGTGATTTCTAGTTTTGTTTTACTACACACCTCATAATGCGTGGTCATTTATGAATTATTTGATAAAATATTGTAGCTTCTAATAAAATATTCAAAAGAGGTGATGGGAGAAACATGCAAAGTCACACAAAAACGTCTAGATTATTACAGGCCATTCCAACTGTGTGCTCCCATTCAAACTTGACACATAATATTTTTAGGCAGAAGTGGTTATGTCACGATAAGTGATGTTTATTGGTTTACCAGCACCATTTAATTTTAATTATTCAAATTTTAAAATGCTTCAGAACGTTTTAAAAGTATTTGCCCATTTCGATATTAACACATCGAAATTTATATCACAATGGAGCAACTGTTTGAGACTCACCTGTTCTGCGTCGTAGAAGTGCAAACGCCGATTATCTAGACCTTTTAAACACTTAAGACATCTGTCAGTGTTATTGGTGACATATACTACATATCCACTTACTACTAAAATAAGGAACAAAATTATAACAAACACTAATCAAGTGTGTATCACGTGGGTTAAATGTCATATAGGTATACATGGCGGCAATAAGAGGGTAGATGAAATTGCGAAATGCTATGCATTATCTCAACAAGAATTCGGTTTTAAAGGTTCTACAATCACATATATTAAAAACACATTGAAAAAATAAATGCTTCGAACGTGGAATAGCTCCTGAATAAACGGGGATAAAGGACAAATCATTCCAGATCTATTTTTTCCTATTATTAGTGATCTTGTAAACAGTAAATATTTACACCTAATTTTATTTTGGCCCAGTTTGCTACTGGTCATGGTAAATTTAAAAGTCACTTTCAAAGATTTCACATAGACTCTCCATATGGATGCCTATGTAAATGTGAAAGCTCTGAAGAAAATGTTGAACATTTAATATATAAATGTGATCCACATTCAAGAAAGAGATATATATTCTTATTCAACATCTATCATATTGTAACACTGCTCTTCAAACACCGTTGACTAACGTGTTTTTTTAAAAATGTTGCATTTCAGCTTTTGAACACTTTATTGACCAAATGTTCAAATCATTATAATTTATAACTATAATCTTGTTTAAGTTATTTGGTTCTTTTCGTGTGTTTTCTTTTGCTAAATTAGAACCATAACATACCTTACAGATGAAATAGATTTATTCAATATGGATAATAAATAAAACATAATAATAAATGCTTAAGACATATACATGTCTAAATTTATTATTCTAAATTAATATGTTAAGCGTTAAGTCTCAAAACTTTTTAAGGATAACTAAGTGTGAAAATTAAACGCAAAGCTAATAGAAACACAGAGCTGCTGAAGTTATGTAATACGTCATCAACAATTATTGCATTTCTATTCCGCAAGATTCGTTAGGATTTCGGTTGCTGAAAGGCACCAGCTGCATTGCTTATTTATAGAGCAAACATTACGTTTTTACGGATGTTATGTACCTTTTTACATTCATGGCGGCTTGTGAAACAATTCTTACAGCCACCTACCTACCAGCTTTTTATCTACCTACTTATCAGCGCTCGTTGAACTACGACGGCATAAAAATAATACACGGTGGTGCTTAACTTGCTATACATCAAGGGTGGTGAAAACGACTTCCTTCATCGAGTCACCAAATATGCAACACGCACTGCATCACTCAGCAGCATGTGAAAAACAAACGGACGGTTGCAGAGAGGGAACGGCGCCTGCGAGTCAAAATAACTCGCGAGTCACGTTTTCGCCACCTCTGCTATACATACTTAATGTGTTTGGACCCGAATGGAAAGTTCTTGGACCAATAAATTCTACATTAATTAAGTTTTCCTTGTTTCATTATTATTATGGTTATTACAATTCACTTTTTGCGAGCTTTCCTTATCCCTGTAGTTCACATCCGCGTTTTAAATTTCTCGACATTTCATCCAGGCATCTTAGTAAGCTAGTTTCAGGTTCTAGAATCAGACAGACTCACACACAGTTAAATCAGGGGATCCTGAGGGGCATAATACTTTACCGATTATCCTATCTTCAAAAATTTCCCGAATTAAAGTTAACGACTCATTTGATGTATGCACGATGGCGGAGTTTTGTTGGAAAAATCCAGTCTGACATTCAGCGTCAGTCAGCTGTTCAAAAAATGGTGTAAGTCATTCCTGTACCTCTCTGCATTTATTGTCTGTTCAAAAAATATAGATCCTATTATTCTGTATGCATTTACTGCACACCAATTTTCTCGTCATGCAAGGGAATCCCATGTGTAAAATCGGGTTCCTCTGTACTCCACATAAATGGAACCATGTTTCGTCAAACAAGAATACTAAGCGGGGAACAATTACTCTTCTACCATTTAGCAGAATCAAATTACAGAAATTTACCCGACTCTGATAATCGCATGAAAAATAAGGTATGTCCAACAAACCCCTACAAGTGCGCCCGGTTTTATCTGCGACCCGTCCCTCACTATTCGGGTGATTTGTGATCGTACTCGGTACTCCGAGAGTGGTGTACATTTGGTGAGCACGAGACTATTTAAAAACTAATATCCAAACTTTTGCAACTTGGTTTACTGGGGAGGGTTGGAGTCTCTTGTTTTAATTTAATTAGTTTATTAATCATGCAAATGTGCCAGTAATTACAAAGTCTATTAACTACGCAAATTTAATACCATATTTTCACCCATGATGATTGACAGGTATGCATTTTTAGTTACCTCCATTTTGTGGGGTATGCTTATCGTTGAGCATACCGTCATTTTCTGTTGTGTGATGATTGACCACCATTTTATGTTTGTTCGCTTCTATTTATTTACCCATCTGGTTGCATGCTCAAATTGTTTTTTATGAAAAAGGTGAATTCTTGTAAAAAATGTTATTTGACGAAGTGGTACTTCCACGTTGCGCAATGGCTGATGCCACCATTGCTTTGGCAATTTTGTGGGTAAAGCCCTGTTATGGAAACATTGTGTTTTGTAATAAAGAGAAAGCTGTCAAAATCTATTTAACATTTCTACGATGCAATTTGATTTGCCAGTTATTCGTTGCGGTGTGAAACACTAAAGGTCATATTCACAGTCGTTGCTTATATGAAAAAGGGATGCTTAAGCAATAAGTGTTTCGTTTTGATAAGGAATGCTTATTACCATTTGGTATACATAAGCGGTACTTTTGTGTTCAAGGCTAAGCGCTTTCTTATTTCCGAAGCACACGTGGAAAAACTGTTGAGCTGTTTCACAGCCATTCGGATGCGCGAGAAGGCGTAAAACAGCGTGCAGGTGATCACATAGCCAACCGCCATTTCCATATTCGTTGTTTTCTTCACAACAGCGGCTGGGCACGTGGTAAATTTTGCGAGTTTTAAATGGTACATTTATTAATTATATAGTTTAAAATCAAGTAGATTGTAAATTTATTTCGGATTTGTGGTATTAGTTATACAGTTATAATAGGTAGGTCGAAAACATACTTAAAACAGTTGGTGCTGAAATACAAGGGCATCTAAATTGCAGGATATCGGACACTGTGTCTTCACAGGGAAAGAGGAAAGCATGATAGAAGATTGCTGAGGAATTTAATGCTACCTCCCAGAATATTCCCGTAAGAACTGAATTACTTTTGTCACCACTTACTATGCTTTAGAATATTAAGTTTAGGTTATGTTATCTGCTTTGAACACTTCTATACGTGTATCACAAATTTGTGTGCGTAATGTCCATTAAATTTATTGTTTATTCGCTTACAAGCTAATTCTTGCTCTTATGCGTTTTTTGTAACTTATGGCTTATTTGCTTTTTACAGGGGAAGGCGGTTGCTCACGGACAAAGTAGTACTCAACAGTAGGAGTTTTTAATTTGTTTCGGTTAGAAACTAGGTATGTAGAAGACGGTGCTTCCACTGTAATTTATGATAAGTTTTGTGTTCAAAACTACTGCAATGCAACATGTTTTTTGCACTTCTCAAAGAGAAGTTTTGTGAATGGTGAAATTTCATCTAAAACATATGCAACATTCTCGCTTTATAGCAAGGCTGCTGGAAATGCAATTAAATTGAGAGTACGCAGAAAATGGAATTGTAATGATAAAAGTACACAACTGACAGCAGAGTAAAATTAAAGCTTTATTATATTTTGTATTAGTGCAAACTGCATAACAACACTGCTACTTGTAGGTTAGTCCACACTCGAAGAACTAATAGTATTCTCACGGTAAACCTGCACAGTTCTAAGGTGAAATAAGGCTATTTTAGACTGAAATGTTTGCAGTGCAGATATATGACATCAAAAATACATACACAGCCAGATATGAAGTTTTACAACAAGCTTCCAGGGTTTAAATCTAACCTCTCACAGAGACAAGCAACAGTTAGTCCGTATTCAGTATCGTAGATTTAGTGAAGCAAAATAGACGTTTAAACTGATAATCGTTCATTTCCAGGGTATTAGGAATATCCCTGATGTACATTTTGAGTATCCGGAGAACGTTTAGAGCATAGAATTTCACATACCCTGCAAAATCGTCTGCCATGTTGACATCTCGAGTTTTTACGAAAAAAGTCATTGCTTAAGCTTGCGGCTGCGCAGTCTTAAGTAAAGACTTTTAAAAAGAAAAGAGTTCACTATGAAATGAAAATCTGTAAAAGAAAATGCTTAAGAATAAGTTAAAAATAAGCAGTGACTATGAATTCGGACCAAAATACTATAAGTCACTGGGAGTAGGAACATACGCTCCTTAGCGCTCCCTGTGCTACACTGACCACGTGTTTTCTTTCTTTCTTCTTTCTCTTTTTGTACTGATAAGGGGAAAGGAACGCTGGATGTTAGAAGGAAGTATCGGGAATGCGCGCAGGGTTCCGCATGTGAAGCCCCGACATTTGCGGTTGTGGAACGTGCTGCTGCTGAAGGGCAGGAGCGGAGTGACGCTGTGAACGTAATATATAGGTAGTTGACGTTACAAACTGACGCTATTCTATGGCTTTGGGTCTCTGAAGAAATCCCAATGGTTACGATGCACAGTAATCCTTCCTCCGTCGGGCCCGTAGTGTTAATATTAAATTCAGTGGCCCACTGTTCTCAAACTTATAAATAATGAATGTATATACCTAACTGAATATACATCCATAATTTGAAGCTCATAGGAGGCTATGTGTACGCTTATTTGCTTGTGTTAATAAATGGTTGCAAGAGAGAGAAGCGGCAATAAGTGGTAGTGTAAACTTTAGTTTTGTAAATAGTCTTACTTGGCGAACAAATTGCACTTTCAATACCTAAGAGTGACTGTTGAGCTGAATATACTGGTAGACAATGGTTCATTGAAATTAATGTTTACAAAAATAAAAATATAAACACATACATTCCTCTCTAAACTCAAAACTTTGCTCTTGATTTGATAATTACAAGTTGATTCTCTCTCTCTCTCTCTCTCTCTCTCTCTCTCTCTCTCTCTCTCTTGCAGCAAAGAAACTGACTTTAGCAGCAGTTCTCAACCAAAATGAACAATTGTCCATGCCCAAAACCGAAGACATATGAAAAAGCAGAAAGATTGTGCCGCAGAGAAGACTCTTTTCTGCCAAAAAGAAGAGAACCTCCCATCGCATTCCTCTTGCAAAACTAGATACAGCGGAAGCTCAGAACATCGCAGATTCTTTGCTAAGAGAGAGAGAGAGAGAGGGAGAGAGAAGCAACTGGTTGTGAATGATTATCAAAACAATAACAAAATTATGAGTTTACACAGGAATGTGTGTGTCTGTTTATATCTTTATTTTTGTAAATAATGTTAATTTCAGTGAACTATTGTTCTCAAACTTATAAAGACTGAAACTGAATGTACATAACTGAATATACATCCATAATTTCACTTAAACAGTCACTCTCAGGTACCGTAAGTGCAATTTTTTGCTTAAATTAGACCACCTATTTACAAAATTAAAGTTTGCTCTACCACTTATTGCTGCTTCTCTCTCTTGCAGCCATTTATTGACGCAAGTAAACAATGATACGCATTATCTTCCTATGGGCTTCAAATTATGGATGTATATTCAATTAGGTATATACATTCAGTCTTTGTAAATTCGAGAACAATGGTTCACCGAAATGAATATTAACACTTCGGGCCCGACGGAGGAAGGATTACTGTGCATCGTAACCATTCGGATTTCTTCAGAGACCCGAAGCCATAGAATAGCGTCAGTTTGTAACGTCAACACCGTTTTGTCTCTCCAAGACAATGAATGGGATCTCTCCCCAGCTCACCGCCATACTCGCAGACGACCATCCGAGGTAATGCAAAACCGACAAATTAAAATTAAATTGAGTGTTATTTATGGACGTTCTTTAATTACTATGATCCTTAGCGTCCCATTTTGTATTGGGCGTGAAAGACTGGAAATTTTGCCAGAGGCTCTTTTACGTGCCGTAAATCTACGACACGGGACCAACGGCTTTACTTCCCTTCCGAAGGAAGCCATGCTAAGCGTTTTTACGCACGAAAAAAATCCATCGCCCTCCTCCAGGTTTGAACTCGCGATTTCGGAAACTATAGGCTAGCATGGTACCTCTAGACCACGGAGGATGACTATACAGAACAGAGATTCATCACTAAACACAATACGACGATACTCGTCAGCAGTCCATCCTTCGCGGGCACGGCACCACTCCAAGCGTAGCAGTTTCTGCGCTGTTAACGGCAGCTTACGCATGGGACGACAATTCCGTAGTCCGGCTGCTGCTAGTCTCAGACCAATGGTGTGGGTGGGTAATGATGATGTTACAGTGAATCCATTACCAGTTCCTAGATAGCAGGAGCAGATCAGAAGGGGTTACGATGTGCCTGGAGGGAATTTAGAATACGCGATCCTCTTGTGGTGGTCAGACGTAGTCGACCGGAACCTTCACGACGAATGTGGTCGCCCTCACGGTCCCATTCAATCCAACATCGGGCTACTGTCGCATCCGTATGCCCGACATGCCTGGATAGTGGCCGATTCGACCAGTTGGTCACATGGAGACCCACAATGAGGCCCCGTTCAAACTCCTCAGGTGCAGGTAACGTTGTCTTAAAACGAGTACGCGGCATTCTCCGTGTCCTTCACAGTAATCACTAACCCTGGAGCGATGGTCACGCTCTTTATATACCTTATCACGCCTACTAATAGGATCTATGATAGAAACTCCAATGCACTCTGGTGGGCATTCTAGGTGCCACGGAGCATTGCAACTCTAATCATTTACATACCCACCGATAGTTTACATATGTATGACATTGCGTCGACATTGAACCATTTCTTTCAGGTGCTTAACCTTTTTGTCAGACAGTGTATAGAGAATGTTACAGAATTTAACCGACAAAATTCAGAGTTACAGAGGGATGATATGGGAATATCTTGATATAGGACACCAATGCTCAGTGACAACAAACATTAAGTGACGTAATGATTTCTCATATTCCTCTCATATAAATGAAGCTAGATAAAGACTTAATAACGAAGGTTGTATTGATTTTCACTTTAAAATAGTTACTTTCCCTTCCACAAGCACGAAAACAGCGCTTTTTGCGGAATTTTCAATGTTGTGAGTTTTGCTTCCTCTGGAAAAATGCTTCGTCAGCAAGGGCCAGTGCGTCACCGATACCTCCACTTTCACATGGAGAATCATGGGTATCAGAGAGACAAACTGGAGCTAGCCGTAGCAACAGCGTAGTCATTTGCTTGCTTAGCTGTCGGTCTAGAGGTGCTGGGTTCAAACCCCGTACAAGCTGTTAAACGTCTTATTTTCAAACAGATGAATGGCGTACGTTTGGAGTGAATTCAATTTTAATTTCTGGCGTTTTCTTCAAATTTTACATATATTTTACGGAGGTATTCACATGGAATGTTTTGAACATGTTGCGAATTGTGATTTTCTTTTACTTTCGTTGTAACAAGTAACAGACAGATATCAAGTATGTGGATATGCACGCAATAGCTGCGCATGCTTTTTCAAGGTCATTTCACACCAGTAGCGTATGTTTCACTACACTCTGTGTTATTGGAACTGAGTTACAACTAGCGCAGCCATGGATAATGGTTTACTATTTTTTCGAGTTAGCTGAAATGCATTTTCTTTATTGGAAGGCAGGAGGAAACCCACATGAAGCAGCACTGCTCTGTGAAGTCTTCAAAAGCAACACCCTCATCGTTCTACCTACCAGTCTATCCACCAGTGTCTACGGGAAACTGGATCCCTGGTGGTGCATAGGATTAATACCGCTGTATAGATCTAACGCTGGTGCAAGACGAAACCATGGCACTTCAAGTTTCGAGGACGAGGTGTTTCATAGGATTAAAACAGTCCTTCAGCTAGTACCCGTGCTATTGCACGCACTATGGCTACAAATACCTTGAAATAAGCTCGTTTTGCTTTTCAATTTTTATTGATATTGATCACAACGTTTAGCGCTAAGTGTATAGTTCCATGCAGTTGGCACATTCAGTTCTGATAATATTCAAGTATTGTTTTAAAAATATGGAAGCAAAAGTAATATTAATGTCAAACTGTTGAAGCAGCTTGGGCACAGTTAAGTGCAACATTAATTTTTTTTTAAATGAGAGATATTTTGCGTTTGTTACTGAGAAACGAATAAAGATTGTTTTATTTGAAACATAATTCCCCCTACACACACTCACAACAGAAAGGAAGAAAAACCGTGCCTACCAGTCGTATAGTGGACGTAAAGTAAAAACACCTATGTAGGTATTGTATCCAAAAGGAGAAAATGTTAATAGGAACTAGGAAACAACGTCTAGCGTAAAATATGCAGTTTCTATATAGCTGTTTTATTCGGTTAGGATAACATATAAGCTAAGTTTTCAAAATAGTGACCCGAAAGTATTAATGCAGACAGGTTGATGTGCTTTTATTGCAATTGGTTCATTTGCAAGCACTCTGTTATGAAAATTAAATTGCTTTCAAGTTACAAATCAGAAGATGGTTAAAAAAAAGGCCTTAGGTACTTTGTATTACGATTCACGTTCTGAATTCTGAAAATGCTTCTCTTCCCTGGTCTGGAATGGAATTGGATGTGTAACGGGAGGGGACTCGACCCCTATTCAGTGAATTAGGATATTGTGCTTGTGCCCTTCGAGGGGGCCCCGGGAGGGAGGGACGAGGTGAAAGACACTGAGACACCGGGCGGCCGGAACCAGGAATCACGGCACAGCAATGACAAGGTTCCTAAAGTTTCCAGATTGAGACTCCCTGACAGTCGGGCAGGCAAACCGGGGTTCCCACCCCACACAGAGGGTCCAACAACCCCAAGAGGCGGGCCGTATACCCTGGCAACGAGCCGAAGACCGAGACACGGATAAGGTTCCACAGAGAGCATCGTTTCTCTCTGCCACGCCGCACCTGAACACCATTGCCGACACTTCCAACCCTGAAACAGACCTAACGGGGTTAAGAATGAATGAAATGAGGAATGGAACGATATTCGGGGAATGAGGCAAATCATATCAGCATTCGCCGGGAAAAACCCGTGGGTCAGATTGGGGCTCGCCGGGAAGCGAACTAGGGATCTCCCGAATGCCAGTCGCACGCGTTATCGTGGCGCCATCTGGACGTAAACTGGAAGATCCCTAGTTCAAATCTCTGCTATGACATTGAATTTTTCAATCTGATTCTATCTTTCCAACTTTGTCGTACACACGGCTTGAGTGAAAGAGTCTTCTTGTTAATTGAGATGAACTGCCAATACAAACTTCGTTGTAAGTACAAGAAGAATGCAGTAGCTCAAACGATAGTCAGATTTTTATGTGGTGTCTTTGAAACTCCACGCTCTGTACATTACCATGAAAACAATCTAACGTGTTGCATTCACATAACTTTCCCTTCTCACCATTCCACAAATTCTTTTTTCTAAATCTCATTCTTCTGTCTACTTCTTATAATTCATATAAACTTGCAAAACACATTTAGCCCATCTCTGCCTCACATTCAAGTGGTCTCGAGTTCGAATTTCGGTTAGAGTGAATTATCTGGATAAAGTTTTTCCAGGGTTTCCTCTTATCCTGAGACGATGAATGTCAGATTCTAATTTCGAGCGACCTCGGGCCTATTTAAGCATCATTTTAACCATTTCGTTCATTCACCGTCGGAATGGCCTACCCGGTTAAAGGACTTTAATTAAATACCAAAAGAAAAAGTTCACATTCACACACATTTCGTTGTAGTATACGTAGATAAAGCGATAGTCACATTTTCAAAAAGCGTGTCACTATGTGATGCTTTGTAATTCCATGCTGTTTGTATGACCGCGACAAAAACAAAACGAATGGCGACTTCTCAGTTACAAAAAGTATTCAAAACAATAACAAAAAATATCTGGAAAATATTTAATCTCATAAAATATATGTATAACAAACTGCGTGCTTTAACGGGGTCTGCATTTCTTGTGTAGCAAATCTTTGTCCAATCTTTTAGAGTTTACCCATTATACAGAAGTCATTCAAAATGAAGAAGACTTGAAAGGCTCTTCTCAGCAACTTTACAATAAACATTTCGTTTGTTATGAAAATATTTTAAACAGAGAGCATTTTAATCAAAATCATTAGAGCCATTTTTACGAAAATAACAAATTTCGAAAATTTTTCCACGTAAAGGGTTGTTCAGAATGGGAGAGATTTTCTTGTAAATGCTTGTCACATCTTTGAAAGATGCTGAACTTAAATATCAAGCTTGGTATTTAACCGACTTTTCGCTTTGGATTTATGTTGTTCACAGACACATAGGCATATGGAGCTTTTGCTATAAAATATGTGATATGTTGCATTTACACGACTTTCTCCACTCACTCTTCTACAAACTATTCTTACAAAGCTTATTTTGCATCCATGTCATGTTAATACTGATAAACCTTCATCACTTATTTACACAAGTCGTTTTAGGTATAACCAGAACATATTAAGCTAAAGCGATAGCCAAATCCCTCAAAGCTGATCGCTATGTGATAGTTTTGGATTGGTTGGCTACGGAGGGGACTTGGCACTGATCCACATAGTGGATATTGTGCCTACGCCCCACAAGGTGGCATCTCCGGGAGGAAGGATGAGGCGAGAGGAGACACCGGGTGCCGGGAACCAGGAATGACGACACAGGAATGGCAGGGTCCCTAAGGTTTCAGATATAGACTCCCCGTCATACGGATACGCAGACCGGCACCCCACTCAGCACAGAGGGGATCTAACGCCGCTCAAGGAAGTTAGGATACATCCGACAGCCAGCCAAATGCTGAGGGACGGAGAGTCACAAAAAGCATCCTTTTCCCCTGTCACACTGCAGCGAAACACCATCGCCCACACTTCCAACCCTGAAAGAGACCAACGGATGAAAGATGAAGGGAAATGAGAATGGAGATGAAATGGAGTTTCAGAAAATTTGCGGATGTGAGGATCCTTCCCAGCATTCGCCTTGCGATCCGGGAAAAAAAACCGAAAAAACCCATGGGTCAGCAAAGTTGGCCACAGAAATCGAATCTACGACCTCCCGAATGCGAGCCACAGACGTGATAGCTTTGAAGTTCTGTTCTTCTATGAACACGAGAGAGAGAGAGAGAGAGAGAGAGAGAACAATAGTTATTTGCAGTTGAGAGAAGTAATTGAAAATCCAAACTAATAACAAAGAATATTTCAGAATAGGTAAAATATAAAAGTTATTTGACATAAAATAAAAATGCTATTTCATATAAATTTTGTGTTTTAACAAGATCCACAGTTGTGCAGTAAGATTTTGTCTCTCTCTCTTACGATTTACTAGTTATCAAAAGTCATTCACAATAACGACTAATTTATAGACTGTTCCTAAAAAATAAAATATATACATTCTATTTATCATGAAAATAGATTAAACATATGTATTTTAATCAAAATTCTTAGAGCCATTTGAATAGAAAACACATTTTGAAAAATGTCCAATGTAAAGGGTAGTATTGAGTGGGGGATTTTCTTTAAAATCTCAGTGTCACATTCTTGTAAGAAGTTGAACTTAAACACAAGTTCGGCTTTTAACCAACTTTTTGCTTTTGAGTAATGCTGTTCATGGATACACACGCACACCTGGACCTATTTCTAAAAATAAATTCATTGGATTCAGGCAGCTACAAACGTAATTTCTGGTAAAATTACAACATTGAATTTTTAGGTGGGACACAATAATTTCTATACTTACTGTAGCTACGTAGTAGAGAAAGTAAAAATACTTACTTTGGATTCAGGAGTCTCAAAACGTGTATTTCCGTTGAATCTCGTTATTCAATTTTTGGGTGGAACGCAATACTTTCTCTACTTACTGTAACTACGTAGTAGAAAAAATAAAAATGCTTTCTTTGGATTGACGGAGTCCCAAAGCCTGTATATCCGGTGAATCTCGTTATTCAGTTTTTTAGGCTGGAATACAATAATTTCTCTACCTCCTTTAGCTACGTAGTAGATAAAGTAAAAATGCTTTGTTGGTTTCAGAGGTCTCAAACGTGCATATCTGGTGAATCTCGTTATTCAATTTTTGGGTGGAAGACTATACTTGCTCTACTTACTGTAACTACGTAGTAGAGAAAGAAAAAATGCTTTCTTAGGATTCAGGGAGTCTCAAAACGTCTACATCCGGTAAATCCCGAAATTAAGATTTTCAGCGGAACACAATACTCCCTCTAACTTCCATAGCTACGTAGTAGACAAAGTAAAACTGCTTTCTTTGGATTCAGGGAGTCTCAAAACGTGCATTTCCGACGAATCTCTTTATGGAATTTTTGGATGGAACACAATAGTTTCTCTAATTACTGTAACTACGTAGTAGAGAAAGTAAAACCGCTTTCTTTGGTTTCAGGAAGTCCGAATACGAGTATTTCCGTTCCGAGTATTAATCTCGTTATTCAAGTTTTGGGTGGAATACAATACTTGCTCCACTTACTGTGACCACGGAGTAGAGGAAGTAACAATTCTTTCTTTGGATTCAGGGAGTACCAAAACGTGTATTTCCGGTGAATTTCGTTATTCAGTTTTTGGGTGGAATACAATACTTTCTCTACCTCCTGTAGCTACGTAGTAGAGAAAGTAAAAATGCTTTGTTTGGATCCAGGGGCTCTCAGAAGGTGTGTATCTGGTGAATCTCGTTATTCAATTTTTGGATGCAACACTATACCTACTCTACTTACTGTAACTACGTAGTAGAGAAAGCAAAAACGCTTTGTTTGGTTTCAGGGACTCTAAGCGAGTATTTCCGTTCCGAGTATTAATCTCATTATTCAATTTTTGGGTGGAATACAATACTTTCTCTATTTACTGCAACTACGTAGTAGAGTAAGTAAAAACGCTTTGTTTGGTTTCAGGAAGTCCGAAAACGAGTATTTCCGTTCCAAGTATTTATCTCGTTATTAAATTTTGGATGGAATACAATACTTGCTCTACTTACTGTAACTACGTAGTGGAGAAAGTAAAAATGCTTTCTTTAGATTCAGAATGTCTTAAAACGAATATTTCCGATGAATATCACTGTATTTTTGGGTGGAATACAATACTTTCCCTACCTCCTGTAGCTACGTAGTAGAGAAACTAAAAATGCTTTCTTTGGATTCCGGGAGTCTCAAAGCGTGTATTTGCAGCGAATCTCGTTATTCAAGTTTTGGGTGGAATAAAATACTTTCCCTACTTATTATAGGTAAATAGTAGAGACAGTAAGAATAAGAGTTGTGGTATAGATAAACGGCTGTTTGTCGTTAGGGCATCTTGCATGCAACCAAATAGTGAAAAGTGTAACTTAGACTGTAACTTGAAATAATTTCTGGCCTAAATTGTTGAGATTAAGGTACAGTGCTCGGAAAACCCATACTTTACAAGGACATTATGAAAATAAAGAACATAGGTTAGTTGATAATGAGTAGAGAAAGTGGTGAATATTGAAAACCAAACCATTTTGTTTTAACACTTGCTTATTAAACAATAATATGATGCCTCTAATTTCTATAAATTAGTTTGTATAATGTGTTACAATTTCGATCTTAACCACAAATTTAAAATATTAGCATATCCCACAAATATGAGTAGCAAGTAAACCAGTCATCGGTACGTTTTACAATATGGATTACATAAACATTTTTCGGGAAACTGTGATAGGTGGAATAACAATTTTGAACATATTCCTGCCCGTACCTCTTCACGCTGTAATTTCGTATTATGCTCTTAGTCGTTAACAGAAATCAAGATAACTTCTTTACTAACGTTCTTTGAAAACTCACAGGAAAGTAACGAATGTATTAAAAGACCATTAATTCCTCCCTCCTTGTTTTTTAAAAGCTTTTAGAAATGATTTGTAACGTAAAACCAATGGGAAGGAATAAGTCATATAGGCTAGAGTGAGAGGGTTGTAAACTAATTCATTTTATTTTATTTACTTTTTTTTTAATTTTGAAGGCCGGCTTCTGTTTCTTATATCTTTTATATTGGGAGAGGCGGTAACAGTTCTCCTTAATTACGATATCGAACGTACCCCTTAATATACCGTGAAACTGTAGGGAAATTGGAACATATGACAAAAAATCCAACTCTTCTAAACCCCTGTTAAGCTCATTTGGCGTATGAGTATGACTACGAAAAGCAAAGGGTGGCATCAGCGTGACCGTTTGTATGAGGTTGACTTACCTTTTACTGCATAGCACTGCGAAGCGGAATATCATGTCCACTACGGTATATTTGTTTACCCACCGTCTGTACCCAGGGGACACGTGCCAAGTTATTGTGCTCTCTGCATTGGTAACTTGAAATCGCGGACCAGGTCTCTCCAATCCGCCCTCTACTTATGACCATAGGAAACAAACTTTACACGATGAATAAATTACGCGTATTTTAACTAAGCATTGACTTCTAAACTTCGAACCCTACCCCATCATCTTGCGATGTTGTAAGAATGAGGTATACTGATATAGTATTAATTTAAATGAGAGAAAAACTGCGTGGGTTATGTTTCTGATATACTTAATTTAAAATGTCTAAAACTATAAATGTAAACAGAAGACAAATATACCGTTCAATGTGAAATAATTATCGAAATCGGTTAACAATTTCTTTGAAAAGAGTTATCGGCGAGTTGTCGAACTCTACTACTTACTGTTGAGTTATTAAAATTCACATAGCTGTCCTAGTGATCAAGAAACTAAATCAAAATCCATAGAAATATCTAATATATGAACAATGATTGAATATGACTTAAGCTCCACCTAAAGAGATTATAATCGATTGGATGTGTGCTTTAAATAAATAGCAAGTTCTAAATTCTTAAACTCATTTCCGCCTTACGCCTCGAATATCCTAAAATTCCCTTTAGGATTATTTCTAGAGCAATAAACAGACTACAAATCAAAATTCAGATACGCATACACGGTGTCTTCTATTCACCATTCTGTGGCTTCGAATAGATAGCTCAGATGTTAACTTAAGTGTTGGTAAAATATCTCTACTGTTTTGTAATCTTACTGCATGGGAATACTTGCTTCTTTTTCAGTTATTTGATTTGAAAGTTCTAGTGTTGCTTACACAGTCACCGGGCACGAGGCAAGTGTATTTGGTGCGCTAACATTTAGCTTCGATTGTTACACCTAACAGATATATTGTTTGTGTATTATTAATTGTATATTGCATATAGTATTATAATATTTATAATGTGAATACTGATGTAACATTCCGTAATACATTACAGTGTAATAATAATAATAATAATAATAATAATAATAATAATAATAATAATAATATTAATAACGGGCGGCTTCATAACATGGTAGCAAGTTTGCGCTACAACCAAAATCCTGGCTCTCCCTTCAAGGAAAATAACGTATATCATTTATACATTTTCGGTTCATTCTGACATGATTTTGTGAATTGGTCTTCGGCAAGTGCTGTATTGTTTGCAAATGCCAAGTAGTCCACTCCCAGCTGGAAGCCGTCATATAATGTTCAAGTATAGGGCATGACGAACTAATGGAGCGAAGAGGTGTATGGGGGGGGGGAATGCGGTTCATAAGCTGTATGTTGTTGGTAAACCTAGTAGTAGAGGGCAAGAATAGGATGATCGCTAACGGAAATAAAACTTTTCATTTCGTCCCATAAACAGAGCCTCTATTGAATTCACAGTAAAGTTTTGTCTCACTTCCGGTCTTCTATCTACTGAACTGAATTGTTGTTATTGATTGTTGTCGGATATCTATGATCATTACGTTGGCTGTATACCACGTAGTTTCTGCTGTGTTGTGTGATAATTTGTGAATCAAAGTAGTTTATTTAGTTAAAGGTAAGCGGTGCTATAAGGAGAAACAATGAATTCCGTTCAATCCCTCTTAACGCAACATTTTTCAAGGCTAAACTTGGGGGAAAAGAATGAAATTAAACGTATTGGCAGGCCCACACCATACCTAACAGTCACTCAGGTAGTTAAAAAAAAATAAGATGCTTTAACGGGAATTTTAACAGCGATATATAAGAAAAATGTGACTGGATGTGTGGTTGTGATATTAAAAACACCTGTTTTGCTTTCCTTGCATTTTGTTTGGTAGTGAAGATCCATGACAAAACATGGCGTGAATGATTTGCAGCATCCTCATGACCGCACCAAAAACATGTAGCGTCAAAGTTGCACATGAAAAATCAGTCTTGTCAGTCTTGTTATGCTTGGAACATAAATACAGCAAAACAGATGGAGAGTGCATGCCGAAGAGCAACTGAAGAACATAACCAGAAAGTGGCTCAAAACAGATATGTTTTAAACATTATTATTACTTGCATTAGGTTTTATGGGACCTTGATTTGGCTCTGCGAGGGCATGAGTCAGCGACTTCAGGTAATCCTGGTATTTTTCGTGTACTGATAAATTTCAGTGCAGAGCTAGACTATGTTCTGAAAAACCATCTGGAAAATGCAAGTGTTTAAGGGAAGCTAAAAAATTATCCAAAATTATATTTTGCAATGTATGCTTGAAGTCTGCCGTGAGGAGATATGGAAAGAAATAAAAGACTCGCCATTTTTATCTTTCATAGCAGATGCAACCAGCGACATAGCTTCCAAGTACCATGGTACTTGTAACAGATATCTAGTAAACCATATGTCAGTGGAAGGGTACCGGGGTTTTGTGAACCCCATAGGGAACAAAGCAGATAACTTAGCTGCATGCATATTGTCAGAGCTTGACCGACATCTGCCATGTTGTGATCATAAGTGATTGCTCAAACGTACGATGGGGCTAATGCTATGTTTGGGTCTAAAACTGGCGTTCAATTCATCATAAAACAGAGGGTATAAGCCTGCAAAATACATTCATTGTCATGCACATCAGTTAAATTTAATTATGTTTAATGGAGCATCAGCGAATAGTAGTGAACGAATTTTCTTCATAAATGTGTGCTTTTTTCTCTAACTCTTCTCAGAGAACATCAGTTTTAGAAGAAGTGGTACAGAAGCGGCTGCCAAGGTCAATGCAAACGAGATGGAACCTTCAGTTTAAATGTCAACCCAGTTTTCGTTTACAGGGAGGAGTTAATAGAATGCACGAAAATTATAAGGAGAGGCGAAAGAATCGCCTATCCAAGTTCTGTTCTTCAAGCATCCGGTTTTATTGGAACTTTTACTGATGTAGATTTCTTATTTTGGTTGTTCTCCCATAAAATTATGCTCCATGTCGATATTTTCTACAACCAACTTCAGAGGAGTGACTGTACTCCTGTAATGGTTCAGCACAGACTTAATTATTTTGATGGAAATTCTAAAAATTAGAAGCACCATAAATTCCACTACAATTGATGAAAATGTGACGAAGAAAAGAAAAATTGTACAACATACTGAAAGAAAACGAGAGGTTATTGAAGTATGTGATGTAATCATTACTGAAATCAAAGGCAGACTCAGATTTGTTCCTCGTATGGGAGCCGCAGCTCTCTTTCAGCCAGACGGATTTTCAGAACATAAAATTTCGTTCCCGGAACATGTTAAATTTGTCTTTCAGACATATTCTTTCACTGAAGAAAAGAAACTAATCACTGAAGTGTCTACAACGTATAATACTGAACAATTTAAAAACATAGCTGGGGATGTTCCACTAATGGAGCTTTTCAGAGACAATAACTTGTGTTCCACTTTTATTGAATCTGTTAAGCTACTATATGTGATTCTAACAATCCCCATGACAACATGTGAGGCAGAAAGATGTTTCTCTACCCTGAAAAGGATTAAAATATTTCTGTGTAATATAACGTCCGGGGAGAGGTTATCTGCATTGGCCATGCTTTCCATTGAAGGTCACTTCATCATGAGATCAAGAGCTCAAATGAGCTAGTCATCGATAAGTTTGTTGGCAGGAAGGAGAGAAGGGCTGATTTTCTTTATAAATAGGCGAGTGCTATATGCTGCACAGTGTTTATGAAATTTGCATGCATTATATGCTGTGAATTCCCATTTACTTGTTTATTTGTAAATTTATCAGCTTATAATGACAAATTTAATGCGGTGTTTATTACTTTAAACATTTTAAATTCCAAGGATAATTTTGTGAACCACCAAAGTTCAGAGTCACCAGCCGCCCCAGAATAATAATAATAATAATAATAATAATAATAATAATAATAATAATAATAATAATAATTACTAAATAAATATAATCATCACCGTCATCATTATTCGTGCATCATCAATAAAAATTTGAAGATTACCTATTAGGTAGCAGCTATGACCTCCATACGTGCAGCTCTGCTTTGTGTAAGAGGGTTAGGGCGGCGGGGTTTTAACGAAGTGATTCCGAGTTCGAATTCCGCTGCCGTTTGTAGACTGTTATATCTATAATACATATTGTACTTTAGGTGTATATATACCTACTAGACGCTCCAGCCTGCAAAACAATAAAGCTACAGCCCTTTTTCAATTGCACATGCAAAGGTTGTTCCAATTCGCTAATATCAGAAACCCACGTTTTTCCTTTCGACTAATTAACGTTCACCCATGTTTCATCCTAATATATAATGGGCCGCCTAATATTCCTAATTCGCCGTAAAAATATAAATCGTTTCACCATGGCAATTGTCGTCCTCCGTGGACTAGTGATACCGTGCTAGCCTCTAGTTCCCAAGGTCGCGGGTTCAAACCCGGCGGAGGGTGATGGATTTTTTCGGACGTAAAAATCCTTAGCATGGCTTCCTTCAGAAGGGAAGTAAAGCCGGTGGTCCCGTGTCGTGATAAAGAGGCCTCTGAGCAAAATTACCGCTCTTTCACGCCCAATATAGAATGGGACGCTAAGGACCATAGTAGTTAAAGAGCGTCCATAAATAAAACTCAATTTATTTACCATGGCATCGGGTTTGTCCATTAGGAATTTTCGTCCGAGATTGTTCTTTATGTAACGAAATCCCATACTGTAAATTACTCAAGGTAAGGCCCTCCTACTTCCATTGAAAATATGTGCTTTTTAACGCTTGAGTAATGTCATTTAAACTGAGCAAGAAATGCGATTTGTACAACCCATAAATAGCCGCTTTTGTAAACGACTCGACTGCTGGTTTTGTTGGTGTTCTATTTTATCGTTTCTTTCCTGGTGTTGTAACAACGTGCCCTTTTACGTCTGCTTACTTGTTTTCCTGCAACATTCTGTATATTGAAGTGCTAGATACACCGGTGGCTGCGGCAGTTCCTTCCGGCCCTGTGTAACGGATATTGTTGGTTTACCAGTTGCAAACGCTTCCAGTTCATTAGCGAAGAACTTGTGTACCAAACACACAAGTTCCCTTGCATCAGATTGCAGAGGTTTCCCTCGTCTTCCAACACCAGCTTGGAACAATACGAAAGCCAGCAAAAGAAGCAGGTCTAAACATATCCAAGGATTTTCATACTTCACTGTCAATATAAAGCACTGTATGTAAGTAAACAGGCCTAGAACTAATCACAACACATGTCGCTGTCTGACTGAAACTAGACAGTAGCGGATAGCAGTGTCATTGTTGCGTAGGACATTCGCCACACCTGCCCTCTTACAGAGCGAGGTAGCAACAAGTAGGTCATGTTTCAAGACAATCCAGATGTGCTTTAGGAAGGAAACACATCGCGAGGGCTAGTTGACTGGGCTAATCTAGGATTAGTTAAGAAGGCGGTCGTCTGCTAGATGCGCAGTAAACCGGTAGTGTCATGTGACTTTCGAAACCAATGCGCTTCAGTTTATTGTCGGCGTGCGAACAGAAGTGTTCATTATTGAATTTAAAACTTTCTTTCGTTTTGTACGAAGTGTGTTGAAAATATAGTGTTGATATGAACCATAATGGAAGATAAAAGGGTACGTCAGGCATTACATGGACAATCAAGACAAGTTGTGTATCGTGTATGTAATTATTTTAGAAAGCAGTCGAAGGTAACATGTGAAGTACCACGTGGTTCTTTCTTCTGCGTTGTCACAGCTCAGGAGAAGACGGCAAATGCATGTGGCGTTGGCCTAAGAACAGGGCAACGAATTTGTAAAGAAACTATTGATACAGTTACCAGTAATGGGATCCGAATATTCAAATCAGCAGGCAAACGACGCAATCACAATAAGGAAGTTGCGTGTTTAGATGACCAGCAAAAATGTTTTTCGTCGCATAAGTTTTGATATGTACGAGAGAGGAGAATACTCGACAGCAGATAATTTGGTTGTAAGGATGAGAGAAACTCACAATTTTCAGGGTGGAAAAGCCTCATTGCTACGTACTTTGAAAGGCATTTAATGTAGGTACAGACGTACTAACAATGGCAGGAAGTTCACAATGAAACAGAGAAACATTGTTGCAGCAATATTTCTACGCTCCATGCACGAGATAAGGAAACAGATTTATGTACGTGTCACTAGTGCACGGGCTTTTTCCTTTATTTTGATTTATTCCTTTTATCTGGCCGTTATTTAATATATATGTAATTATAAAACGCTTTTAGTCACTTTGCTCGAATGAATGTTTAGCAATATATCAGTATTGTGGGTGATCCCCTCTCTACAAGCGGAATGATATGACAACGCCGACTGCAATATATCTGTCTCTTTCTAAGCGCCAAATTTTAACTTTCGCCCACCTTCTTAGCTGAATCGGAGGCAGGCCTCAAGGACATATCCCTGGCGAGACCCATACATACATACACCCACGCACATATAAACACACACTATAAACACGTATCCACACGCATACAAACATACTAATCGGTCAGGATATGAATGCGCTTGTTGCAGGGCGCCAATGTTCTGTTGACAGTCTATGCTACGGATCAGAGGGGAGTGAGGTGCAAGGCGATAGCGAAATGTACAGTCGCACAATGAAAACGTTAATACATGTGCAAGCCTAAGCCACGCTAGTGAATGTAACTCAAACTACGAATGTTTTCTTTACCTGACAGTCCTTCCAATGCCCCACCCACTTGTTTCGTAACCGTTTAGTTCCTCTTCCCAGCAAACTCATTCATATCCTGACCGACTAGTAAGTACATACATACATTCATTTACACATGCAGACATACATACATACATACATACATACATACATACATACATACACACACGTACGCACGCACGCACACACATACACACATACAGGGTGGACCATTTAAGTTGAGACTGTACAATATCTCCAAAACAAAGCGTTGTAGAAAGAAACGTCTTGAGTAAAAGTTGCTTGATATTATGGGGGGAAGTAAATGCTATTAGTCGTGTTTTATTTGGAGACGTTGTAGTGGTCATTTTAGGGTCAATTTAAATTGACCCTTTGTAGATTTCCATCTAAAACAATTAATTGACCCTAAAATGACATCTTAAATTCCTCCAAAGAAAACACAACTAATGGCATTTACTTTCCCCCATAATATCAAGGAACTTTTATTAAAGACCTTTCTTTCTACAACGCTTAGTTTTGGAGATATTGTAGTCTCAACTTAAATGGTCAACCCTGTACATATGTATATACTCACTCACTCATGCAGACACAGATACACGTATGCATACTTAACACATACTGACACATACATACACATATAGCACAAATACAAAATATCATTCTAACATTTAATTAATATACCATTAAATGTTCGTAAAATCCTCAAGAGTGCACTGAGTAGAAGTTAACATTTTGTATTACGTATATTGTGGTACCTGTAAAGTCTGTTGCTTCATATATATAATTTTGTTACAGACTGGCATGTAATTTTAATCTTCAAAACCTAAATGTAATATCAACTTTTAAATTAACAAAAAAAGATTTATTGAACATTATATCTTTGTCACTTTTGTCTTAGATTTATTTGTTCATTGCAATTACGAATAAACAAGGACAAGAAATTATTTTGCAGAGTGCATCCCAGGACCTTTTCGAGCTGTTGGAACGTGTACAGAGCAGCCGACTTGATGACCAGAGGTGTGTGTTACCAGCGTACTTTTCACAGGTATGTTTGCTGCTGTACTCGCTATCGTTACACTATACCAATATTATTTAAAACAGAGCAAGTTTGAGTGATAAGTATATTTTGATTGTAATTATGACTGCTTTACAATGTTATTAACCAATCCCATCTTTCAAGAAATTAAGCTCAATGGAGTAAAATGGTAGGTCGCTCTTATCATAGACCACAGAATACATTTTGTAGATTACAACTCGTGATGGCGGTGGCAGCGGCGGCGGTGGTGGGGGTGGTTAACACCCATTCATACTACATAGGCACCACAGGCGGTAGACACTGATTATACATGCTATGAATCGATATCTGGAAAGAACGTTTTGGGAAGAAAACGTTCCGGGCACTCCTCGGCATTTGCCAGTTATTAAGACTGAGGAAAACCTTCCGTGAGGATGGTCCTGGCGGGATTTACAAAGTTCTGCACGCTCGGAATGAGAGAATGTGTGTGTGTGTGTGTGTGTGTGTGTGTGCGCGCGCGCGCGCGCGCCCCCTAACGACAGTCAATTCAGATCATTTCAGTTTAGTTTTGCCAGATGTATAAAAAGTTCGCTCTGAGCGCACCGCAAAAGTTGAACGTCGAAACGACTAAAATTTGTGCTACACTCAAATCTGTTTCACGAAGTGTTGAATTGCTACTGCTTATTTGCTACATTCGGAATTAATAGGAAAGAAATCAGCGGGACCAATGAGCAAAATGAATAAAGTGAACGAATAGCTCGGTGCAACGAGCAAAATCTACTAGGAAATGAAAATTGCGGTAATGGGGAGATAAAAGGCAAAATTGAGAACATAAGTGCACAGTAATATGAAGCAAGAGAAGTTTGCCAAGGTAACGAAATGGTTTTCCCTCGTAAAGAGAAAGATAACCGACTTGGAGCAAAGGATTACCAGCATAACGAAGGGATGGGGGAGGGCGGTGCACCTCCTAGGGCGAGTTGAGAAGTGGTGGTTGAGAGGAGACTTCGGTAATATCCATTTTGGTGATGCATACCAACGCAGGTGCCGTTTTTCATCTTAATTTGCCTATATTAAGACCCTGAATCGAAAATTAGACAAGCTCCAGCCAAAGTTCTTTCAAAGGGTAGACGCCAAACAATGGTTCCGACATTGTAACATTTGCACAGCGAGTCCCTTATCCAGATTAGAAGCCAGAGTAGCATGCTAAAGTATAACTTAGGGGTAATATTTATACCCATCTCCACTGGCTTTCTCAGACTTTTCTCGCAACAGACCGGGGAAACACTAACTGCTGTGAAGACGATTTTGAAGTATTCATATGGTTTACCTCACAAAGTGGCCCTAGGTGTGCATATTAACGAACCATTAGACTAAAACACTCGCGGACTGCTTAGTGGAAAAACTGGCGTCCTACTTCTGGTGTTTTGAGAACTACACAGTAACCACCATATTATAGTGCAACCATATTATAATGATGGAGAAAATACTTGCTTGCGGTGCAAAAGACACACACCAAACCTCATGAGGAGAGACATGATGAAACGTAACACCAAGATCCTCGAAGAATGTCGTCTGCGGAAGATTTGGGTGGTCACCAATGGCCTTGTGATGTCGGTGCTGCTTTTCATGATGAGTTGTAATCATTTAAACATGACATCACTGGGTTCATGTCAATAATTTTGATTTTGGGTAGAGAGCTGCACAATCATATGATCTGAACAGCCGACATCGAAGTACGTGTGATGTGTCGTGTAGGATCTTGATGACAACATGAGATGGACCGCCAACACCTGCAGATTGCGAGCGACCGCACGAAGAACCATTTTAATCAACAACTCAACAGTCAGGAAGGCTATCAGGTATGACCCTAATACCGTAACCGAACTAAGGACCGAAGCCCCAATCTGCAACAACTATGACTTCACCAACTGGTCAAGAGGAAGAATGCCTTGATGTACCGCCTCCAGTACCTGCCCAGAAACTATGACGCTGATTGCCCAGGAACGATCTGTTTGTAGGCCGGAGCTGACTCAAAGGCACTACAGCCGGCCTTTGGATTCACAGCACGGCAGGTATTTTGCTCCCGAAGGTCCAGAAATGCCTATAAAGAAATGGCAACAGCACTATGGTAGACTTCTTGAAGGTTCCCAAAACTCAAAAGGCAGAATATGAGATTGTAACTTCAGCCAAGCTCACTTCAGTTCTGGCAGTGGCAGGAAAATGTATGCTCAGAGCGCAGTATAACATTTAAACGTAAAATTAAGATTTCATAAACCTTTGCTATTGAATAGACGAAATAAATGTCAAGAAAGGTTAACTGGATTTATTGATTTGCCACATTATAAATGGCCGACTGGGGTACGCATGGTGTAGGTTTTAGTGTGGACTGTAGAGTTCACATGTTTTTGTATAATTTTATTATTGGAGTTTTGGGTTCAATCTCTTTACGCGATAATATCAAACGAAAACTCGGATAAATATTAACCTTGGTATTTTAGTTCAGCATCTTCCAAGGATGCGACGCGAAGGTTTTCAGAAAATCTCACATCCCAAAGTATCCTTTACATGGAAAAAGTTTCCATATTTTTCATTTTCTCAAAAATACCTCTAAAGATTTGTATTAAGTACCATGATTTAAGATACCTACATAACAAATAAAATGTATATCTTTAATTTTTGGTAATTGCAAAGACGTCATCTCCGTTAAGAAGGAATTTTGTATACTTTTATACATCAGGTAAACCATAAGAGGTAGGCAAAAATTCAACACAAAAATGTAGACCTTTTTAAAACATACAATAAAATTTATTTCAAATAAAGTTTTTGTGGTATTATCCACTTCCGAGACATCCGTCAATATTGGTTTATGTTTCAATACTTCGTCATTTTTTTAAATTATGCCGCTATTCGGTTGTTCCTCGCGGTTAGGGTTGCCAACTGCAGCAGAATTCTTCTATTCATAGCACAATCCAGATTTTCTAGTAGAATTTCACGATTTCGGAATGACGCTTTTCCTTATTTTATAATAGGTCACCGTACCTCCCTTTCCTTTTTTGTTCTTTTTATCAGTTCACAGTTCAATTGGCTATAATTCCGCCTCCACGCCTCCCGGGTATTTCTGGCCCGACAAAGGAAAGTGTAACTCGACCCTTTAGGTTGAAAGAGGGTGAGGCAAGATCTTCTACAAGTAATTTAATCATTAAATAGAAGGGTGCCATAATCCTTTCGGCGGTTGTTGGACCAACAGCATGCATTTTACAGCAGACTACATATTCGGATGGAGGGAGAATGATCACGTAACATAAACAACTTACCCATCCCTTATGGCATCTCTCTCACACTACAAGAGAAACAAGCGGGTGGTCAAGTATGTTGCATTATTTTTCTTTTAATCCTTCTTATGTGGGGAGTGCATGAATTAACCATCCTTTATTATATCCAAATTGAAACTACAATGAATTATGTTGGATATGATTGCAAGTCGCTATGACTAAACATGAAGCGGAACAACGCTTCTAATAGCAGAATTTGAGGTTGTGGAGCAGATTCTAACAACCAGATCGCTGCTCGCGATGTCATGGAAGGAGTATGGGAGCTTAAGGTCAGAAAATAGCGACCCACTTTTGACTCTTTAACCATGGTTGTCCTCTTTGCACAGTTAGTCAAAGAATGTTTGGCCGCTTGTCAGAAACAAACATCACTTCATGCTTCCGAACCCAGCCGAAATCGCAGGTAGGCTACTACAAGCAATGCTGTAATAATATAGCATGGTGTGATTGCGAAGATTATTGACATGAACCAACCCCCCCCCAGGGGCTCACCTCGTGTGAGTACGGGTTAGGCGCGCCCGGGGTCCCGAACCACTCGCCAACATTTCACCCCCTCCGTTCTCATCTACTGTGCCACGTGAATTTTTTATTCAGTTGTTCACGATCCTCTTCCTCTTCTAGGCTTATTCTGATTTCTAGTTTTACGTTTTAGTCTTATTAACTCCGGTCTCACCAGCAGGGATCTTTTCTGTCTCCGTGGTTCTTTCCCACGATTCCCGCGCGGCTTCCGACATGTGTGCTCTACGGAGGTCTCAGGCGCGAAGGTCGGGCGGACCCCTCGCACTGCCCCTGTGTGTAACCTTAGGTGCGGAGCCCGTCCACGCCGTCATGTACACCCACGTAGCTCTCTGGGGGCTCGGCTTGTTATCCCGGGCCGGACGTGTTACCGCTGACGGAGCCTCGGTGTAATCAACCACAAGTCCCCTGAATCCGTGTCTGTTTCTTGCTCGCAGCGCGGCCTAGAGTGGGGAGCCATGGGCGGTTATACCCATGGTAGGGGCTTAAAGCCGGGGTGTGTGTGCTGAACGGCTTACACATATGGACTAGCAGTGGAGTTTGGGGGGTAGCCCTTCTGAAGTACGCCTTGAGATCGGTCTTCGGAGGGTTCCCACGACGGCGCAGACCGTGGAGATATGGCGTCTTTTTTTTAACCCCCGGATGGCAGGCTGATGCCGACGGTTCCAGATGGGGGTCCATTCATCATGTATCCGCGCAAAACCCTTTTCACTGACATATTTTTAGTTATGAATTTAGCAAGTGCTGGAAAAACGTTCAAGGACCTTAGCCCTTTTTACATAAAGCGTGAGGTGGATCGGATCTGTGGCCAGGTAAAAAAACGCGACGCGACTACGAGACGGTACGTTATTGATCGAGACCGCAAACGCCGAGCAGTCCCAGAAACTGTTAAAAACGAGTTTGCTGGGCTCCTATCCTGTCCGGGTAGTCCCACACAAGTCCTTAAACTCTGTTCGGGGGGTTGTCACCACCTCCAGTCTCGATGATCTCTCCAACGATGACATAGTTTCTTGTCTCTCCGATCAACGTGTCTGTCAGGCATACCGGCTTTGTCGCAAACAGGACGGTCAGGAATACTCACTGCGTACTGTGTTTCTAACTTCCAAAGGCACTTTATTGCCGGAGTTCATTTTTTGTGGCTACGAACGTGCCTCCGTGCGCCCTTATATTCCGAACCCCATGCGCTGTTTTCGGTGCCAAAGCTCCGGTCATACTACCCGCTCGTGTGCCCATCCTGCTCTCTGTGAGCGATGTGGCCTACCTGCCCATGACGGCGCGGCCTGTGTTCGTGACCCTCGTTGTGTTAACTGTGGAGGATGTCATCCGTCTAGCTCACGACAGTGTTCTCGCTTTTTGGACGAAAAGTGTATACAGGAGTTGCGCGTTAAGGAACGCCTCACCTTTCCTGAAGCACGGTGGCGCTTTGCGCAACTTCAACCTGCAAACACCACTGGTTATTCATCCACCGTCCGCCGCACTCCTGTTGCCACTGTTTGCTCGCCACTCACGTCCGTTGTCCATGCTTCGACACAAACCGAGCCTCCTGCGAATACTTCTCCATCGTCTCGAGTTGACAGTGCTGTACAGTCTTCATCTTCAGCCGTGTCGCCGCCAGCCTGCAAGCCGTCTACCAATGCCCGCCCTACAGCGACGTCTACTGAGGGTGTTCGTTCTCGGCCTCCACATAGGCCGAGTAGTCGCACTTCCTCTGTGAAGTCCAGGTCCCGTTCCACGAGCCGCAGAGGCTCTTCTCTTCCCGGGCATCGGAGGGTTCGCCAGAGGATGCGGCCTTTACTGTCGTTGGTTCGAAATCTGTTATGGTGAGGAAGAAACTCAAGTGGTCATCTTAGCCTTTTTTGAATGGAAATACTCCACTGGAACGTTAATGGGTTTCGGGCACGCCTTCCGGACTTAGTGTTTAATTTCCTAACGTTCACCCTCAATCGTCTGTTTACAGGAAACCCATCTGCAGCCTACTCACGCTTTGCATCTTCGGAGCTTCTCCTGCTTTAGACATGACTCTGTTGGACAGCGTGCCAGCGGTGGGGTTGCTATTTTGGTGTCGCATACTATTTGTGCTACCAACATAACGCTTCGCACACCATTGTCGGCTGTGGCTGTGCGGGTCCGATTGGGGGGCGTCTGTTTCTCTGTCTGCAACGTGTATCTACCACCGTTCAGTGTAGTTCACGCGGACGAACTTCGGGCCTTTTTGGCACAGCTACCCCCACCGCTACTTTTCGTTGGTGATTTCAACGCCAAACATTCTCTCTGGGGTTCCGACATTGATGACGCTCGTGGCTACATTGTTGCAGACGTTTGTGACATGTCCGGCTTACTTCTTTTAAATACTGGTGTCCCTACCTTCTTCTCCTCTGCCTATGGCACCCACTTAGTCTTAGATCTTTCTTTCTGAAGCCCGGCATTAATTCCCCTCATTGATTGGTCGGTGCTTTCAGACATTTATGGCAGTGATCATTACCCCATTGCCATACGTTTATCCGGTCACTATCCTCTACCTTCACGACATCCTCCCTGGATTATTTCTAAGGCTGATTGGGAGAGGTTTTGTTCCCTGATTCAACTCCCCGCTACTAGTTTTGCCACTATAGATGACATGGTGGAGTATTTTACTTGTTCTCTTTTACTCGCAGCGGATTCCAGCATTCCTCGTGGTTCTTGCGCCCCACGTCGCGTTCCTGTCCCTTGGTGGACCCCGAAATGCCGTTTGGCCCTTCGGGCACACAGACGTGCCCTGGTGTCTTTCATTTACATCCTAATGAGGGGAATTTCGTTGCTTTTAAAACGTTCTCGGGCTCGGGCACGTTTTGTGCTTCGGAATGCCAAACGCAAGTCTTGGGAGACCAATGTCTCTTCTCTTTCCCATCGCAGTTCCGCACAACAGGTGTGGTCTGCAGTTCGGCGTATGTATGGCAGGTGTCGCAGGGTGATCATTCCCGGTCTTGCCGTAAACGGCTCCACTCTTACCAGCGAACCCGATATAGCCGAAGCTCTTGCCAGCTCATTTGCTACCTTTAGCCAGACGGCTAGTTATGATAGCTCGTTTTTACCCATTAAAGTATCTGCGGAGCGGTTGGTCCTTGATTTTAACTGCGACTGTAGCGAGTCCTACAACGCACCTTTTACCGTTGCCGAGCTGGTGCATTCTCTGTCTCTCGCCAGGGATTCTTCCCCTGGTCCTGATGACATGCACCGACAAATGCTACTTCATCTTCCGCCTGAGGCGATTTTATTCTTACTTGGGATATTCAACCGCATGTGGCGTCGACAGGAGTTTCCCTGCTCGTGGCAGACGGGTATTGTCATTCCTATCCCGCGACCCGGTAACGACCTGTCACTTCCGTCTAGCTACCGGCCTATTTGTCTGACGAGTGTTGTGTGTAAGACCTTTGAAAGAATGATTAACGTTCGGTTGATGTGGTGGCTAGAGAGCAATAATCTCCTCTGCAATGTTCAGTGTGGATTTCGTCGTCATCGCTCTAGTGTGGACAACCTGGCTCGGCTGGGGGTTTATGTGCAAGACGCTTTTCTTCCTGAATCAGCATGTCGTGGGTGTCTTCTTTGACCTGTAGAAGGCGTATAACATTGCTTGGCGCTACGGTATTCTTCGTACGCTCCATGGTTATGGTTTGCGCGGCCATTTAGCTGCCTTTCTTTCAAACGTTTTACAGCTTCGATGTTTTCGTGTCCGCATTGGAAACACGCTATCTGAGGAGCATATCCAGGAGAATGGTGTACCCCAGGGGTCGATTCTTAGCGTCACTCTCTGTGCGGTAGCCATTAACGGCATCTCTAGCGTTGTTCGTAGCGATCTTCCGATGTCTCTGTATGTTGACGACTTTGCTATATATTATCGTTCTTATAGTGTGGATCACATCGAGCGTCAACTACAGCTGGCCATAGCATCTCTTGCAACCTGGGCGCT
This sequence comes from Deroplatys truncata, assembly GCA_030765065.1. Lineage (NCBI taxonomy): Eukaryota > Metazoa > Arthropoda > Insecta > Mantodea > Mantidae > Deroplatys > Deroplatys truncata. Next base: position 420,615,230 of record CM060990.1, on the reverse strand, counting down.
ACGCAACGGCTTTCGTTTCTCCGCTTCGAAAACGCAGTGCCTTCACTTTTATCGCCTTCGTGGTATACATCCTCCTTCTGACCTTCACTTGCTCGGCACACCCTTGCCGTTTGTTCCGCACCTCAAGTTCCTGGGTCTTTACCTCGACAGCAAACTTACTTGGGAGTGCCATATTCGCCGGCTTCGTGCTTCGTGCGATCGCTCTCTTCGGGTACTCAGGCTTTTATCTGGCGCTTCTTGGGGCGGTGATCGAACCGTGATGTTGCGACTATACCGCTCCTTGGTTCGGTCAAAACTGGATTATGGCTGTTTTATCTACGGCGCCGCGTCCGCTTCTAAACTCCGCCTCTTGGACACTGTCCATCATGTTGGTATCCGTGTTGCAACTGGGGCTTTCAGCTCTAGTCGTGTCGACTGTTTATACGCTGACTCTGGCGAGCCCCCGTTGTCTATTCGGCGCTCGTTTTTACTATGTTCTTATGTTGCAAGGTTGGCGGCTCATCCAGGTCACCCTTGTTTTAACTCTGTTTTACACCCGGCTCTCGCTGTCCGTTATGTGCGGAATAGTAGTTCTTCCCGCCCCAGCGGTATCCGGTTTCGCGACCTTCTTGTTTCACGTGACCTCCGACTGCCTGCTGTAGAGCGGTTCTCCTTTGGACGTTGTCCACCGTGGCAACTCCTGCGCGCCCGGTTTGACCTATCCCTATCGGACAACGCTCGCCGCTCCACCCCACCGTTGGTGTTCTGTCGACTTTTTGCCGATCTTTTGGGGAGTTACCGAAACTACACTTCGGATTTTACTGGTGGTTCCCAGGTGGATGGTGCTACAGGTTGCGCTTTAGTCGTTAACGCCACGGCTGACTCGTATCGCCTCTTGGACGTCAGTTCCGTTTTTACCGCCGAGCTCTCTGCCATCTTTTATTTCTTGCTTTTTATCTCCACTTTATCTCCAGGATTTTATCTTATCTGCTCCGACTCTTTAAGCGCCCTTCAAGCCTTACAACAGTTTCTCGGCTCCTCCACCTTAGTCGTAAAAATTCAGAACATCGTCTCCCAGCTGCTTTACCGAGGATATCATTTAGTTTTTACATGGACCCCCGGCCATGTAGGCATTGCCGGCAACGAGGAAGCGGATGCGGCTGCAAAGTCCGCCTGCAATTTGTCGGAGTTTTCTACAGCGACTGTGCCTTCCGGCGTGATATGTTTCTGGCCTGACAGGAGTCATGGGTGGCGTTGAGTGGCACACAACTGCGGACTATTAGGGACAACGTGCACCTCTGGCCCACTTCTTGCAGGGAATCACAGCGATCCGAAGTTGTTCTGACTCGTCTACGCCTGGGTCATACACGCGCCACTCATGGACATGTTTTGCGCGGAGATCCGGCACCAATTTGTCCGACATGCGACGTTCGCCAGTCCGTCTCACATATTTTACTCAAATGTCCGCGATTCCCCCGTGCGCCTCTCCTTTGGTCTAGGTCATACACTGCGTGTTGTTTTAGGCGACGACCCTGTGGCTGTCGATCAGGCCCTTCGGTTTGTTTTAACTATTGGATTTTATGCGCAGGTGTAAGTTGCTTTTATCTCTTTTATATTCTGATTTTAAGCTTTTAGACCTGTGCCTGTATAGCTTTTCGCTTCCTTTTAGCTTTTAACAGATGTTTTTTTTATGGTTTTAGACTTTAATCTTAGGTTTGTATAGTGCTTTAGATTCCAATATGCCTTTTAGGCTTTAACGGTTTTAAGTTTTGACCTCGGGCCCTAATGACCTAGTTGCCGACGGGTCCTTAAACCCCACTCACTCACCCCTGAATCAACCTTCAATGACAATTTTTTCCAGCATATAAGTTTACCTCTTGTCCATTAAAACCTAAAGTGTGAATAAGTGCTGGGTTTGCATTGATTAAACGGAATGTAGTCAGGAAGTGTATTCTAGTATGCACCAGCATCAAAAACACCAGAGTCGAGATTGCCATCTCAGAGTGTCTGAGCGGTTTAAGACATCACGTCATAGGTCATAGATTTCAAATGGCGTGCGTCCTAATCTTGCACAATTCCTTTACTTTTTGTTCTTAATTGTTTCGTTGTTTGCATGACCAATAACTCAGTAGAGTGAATTTTTAAATGTAAGTGGAAGCTTAAATACTCTTAGTTTTAAGATGTGTATTGTTGCCTCTGTGATCTTAAAACAGTTATTTACACTGGAAACTTTTCTGTCTCTCTTAAAAATCAAAATAAAGAAACAAAGCACAAAATAGAAACAAACAAAAAATTTAATATCCAGTGCAATATCCTCATATTCGAAAACCTTGTTACTTCTTCTTGGCATGGAGTCTATCAGCCGCTGAAAATAATGTGGTCTTTCGGCGAGGAAATCCCATGCGTCTTCGACCCTGCCTCATAGCTCCGCAGAGATCCTGGGTGGCTGGAGATGCAAATTCCGTATAATTTCCTTTATTTTGCCCAAACATTCTCAATAAGATTTAGATCGGGTGACTTGGGAGGGTAAGGTATCGGTGAGATATCCTCTTTCCCGTCAAACCAACGCTGAACTATCATCAATTTCGATGTCACATCATTGTTTAGTATGATTCCAATCAGTGAAGCTATAACACAGCTTAAACAGATTTGTCCAAATGACATTGCGGACCTCGTTCACCATGTTCTGACCCTACCTATTTCCAGTGGAATCGCGAATTCTATGAACAGATAGACGGTGTTACAATGGGAAGTCCACTCAGCCCTGTTATTGCTAATTTCTATATGGAATTCTTCGAGACTAATGCACTGGATTTAGCACCACTGAAACCTTCGTGCTGGTGGTACTATGTGGACGACACGATCGTCATTTGGAGCCACCGAGTACCAGCCCTGGAAGAATTTCTCAACCACCTGAACAGCAACAATCAGCATCACATTCAGTTCACCATGAAAACAGAATATGGTGGTAAATTGCCATTTTTGGACGTCATGGTGAATAGGAAGGAGGATAGCACACTAGGCCACAAAGTATACCGGAAACCGACTCACACTAAACCGCTACCTTCACAAGAATTTCAACCACCATCCGAGACAAAAGCGCTCCATGATTAAAACCTTAGTAGACAGAGCTACACGCATTTGTGAATCGCAACACCTACACCAAGAATTTCAGAACTTCGGCAAAGCACTTCAAGAGAATGGCTACTCAAAGCGTGAAATCAGAAGAGCATTTCGCCCTAAGAGAAGTTCCGTCAATACACAAACAGCTGCAAGCGGTAGAAAGTTCAAGACTTTTCTCCCGTACATTAAATCAGTCACTGACCACATGAGCAAATTACTCAGACGCCACAGCATTGACACCGTTTCCAAGCCCACTAAACAGATCTGCAATACACTCCATTCAGCCAAAGATTCTAGAGATCCACTGTACACAGCGGGAGTACACGGAATACCGTGTTCATGCCGTAAAGAATATATTGAAACCACACAACGAATCACTAATACTCGCATTAACGAACATAGAAGATATTGTCGTCTGGGTCAAACAGAAAAATCGGCAATTGCAGAACATGCCATACTCGAAGCAGAACATATCATTCAGTATGAAAACACAGATACTCTAGCATCAACCTCTCATTATCATTCACGTTTATATCGCGAAGCCATTGAAATACACAAGCATAAAAACATCAACCGTAAGGAGAAAGGTCTAAAACTAAACAGAATATGGCAAACAGCACTAACAAACGCCAAAATCGAGCATTTCACCCAAACCAATCAGACGCCAGCAGAACGCAGCACTCAATCTACCCAAGCCCAACCCACCGCCATTCGAACCAATCACCGCAGACCTCCCCGCCAGCCGCTGGTATAAATACCGCATTCCAGAGTGCATCAGCACTTCGCTTCGAGCTCTCATCGAGTCAGCATGAGTCGGAAGAAGACAGCCGCAGCCTCCAAGCTTCCTCCTCGTGAGGAAGCCACCATCAGCACCGCCGCCGACGAAGAAGAGCTTCCAGCCTCTTCACCGCCGCCGCCAGCCGAAGCGCCCAGCGCCATCTCTCCAGCTAGCACATTCAGTCACTCGCCGCTGAACAGCGTGCCTGCACCCTACTCCGCTCTTGTCCGAGGAGTGCATCGTCATTCCCTGACACGCTCTTGCTCACCGCCGCTCAGCGCTTTTGGCCAACTGCGTCCAACGCGACTCACCTTTTTGGACGAGGACGAATACTCGGCGGCCCTGGGCGCAGGACTGCTCTTGTTAGGGCAAACCCTGTCGCTCGAGGCCAGCCGCAGTGTGCGCCCAACTCCATGCCGCCGCCGCTGCTGCCTTTACGGGCATACCTACGCGTCATGTGACGCCGCTCCCCACTGCCACTACTGTGGCAACGGGACTCTCACCGCTGACTGCAGGGCACATGGCTTAACTCATCTCCGCCGCTTCTGCGCCTCCTGTAGGGGCAAGGGGCACTTCATCGGCCAGGCCGTCTGCCCACTCTACCCACGTAGAGCATCGCCGACCAGCACCATTCCACCACCGCAGGACTTCATTACACCACCGCAGTTCGACGCCTCTCAACTAGAACACCAGTTGGCGAACACCAACGCGCTAGTCGAGCAGAACACAGCCAGCAACAACAGCATCCTTGAAGCAATTCAGGATCTTCACGCCGAGTTGCTGGCCGTATCTACCAGACTCACCGCACTAGAAGACCAGTTCACCACACACTTCAACTCCATCACAGACGCCATAGCATTACAACACGCCAAGACCATCAGGGAAACCGACTCAAAACACCGCACCACCATTCGCATGGGAAACGAGTACCTACGTGATAGGATCCCGACCATGCGACCAGGGTGATCAACACTCTCCAACCCCACATCATGACACCTCCAAGACCATCACCGCAGCACCACACACGACAACGCTGTCCAGACTTCCCTGGGCATACCACGAATGCCCGGAGGTAACAGGCTCGGGCTTGGAGCCTCAAGACACTGTTACATCACCACTGTTCAAGGTCCCTGTCAGGGCTTCGGCCATGGCAGTTACCTAATCACCACAGCGGAGAACTCCGCCACATTACATTCTTTACTCACAATCTCCGGGTTTGCTTCGGCGGTACCGGCCACCATGATCACCAATATGCCCCCAATAAATAGTGACACCACAGTATAAAATCCTTTCTATTCCTCTTCCTTTTTCCTTCCAAATATGCTATATATCTTGTTTTTCCTAAATCCTTTATTCCTGTTTTTCCACAATTAAAAAAAGCATCAAGCACAGTCGCTGTCGAATCTTCTACCAGAACACTGCCACTTAAGATGTCTGCCGTAGTCGCAGACGAAATGTCTGAGAAGAAGAAGGAGCCCAGTAGACCACGGCCCACAAGCCCGGACAATACTTCATTTAATATCATTGGTTATCCTACAGGAACCGAATTTTTCTATCAGGATACCTTTTCTGGTTGATGGAGCTAAAATGAATCGAATTATGTCGCGATAGGTCCAATTGTCTAACCTTCCAGGTATTCTTTTAAGGTATCCAGGACTTTCGAACGAAATCCAGCCCCAGCATAAGACGCTTACGCGACCATTGTGAGTACGAGTAGTCACGCTTTGTCATTCATATCGGTGACCACGTGGTCAGTAAACAAGCACAGGTCCATTATACGACGTCGACATACAACTTCGTCCGCAAAGATATCTCTCCGCCAGTCGATGTTCGTATAGTCTAAGGCATATGCAAGATGATGCACGGCGTAGTCATCATTGAGGAACTCTTTGTGAGCAGCTATGTAGTTGTCTAACTTGCTGCAGAGAGTTGATACTACTCGATACTACTCCATTCCTTATAGTCTGTAAAGAACCAGGAATGTGAGAAGCTGCCTTCAATTCAGCAGCTGAAAATGGTCTACTTTCGACCTCTGCCCGAACGAGAGCTCCTTCGGGGGGCTACCGGAGGCGTTCAGTCTGGAAACATTAGGGACCCCGTCTGTGCTTCCTCCCGTCGTCATCCGTATCTGGTCGCCCTTCTGGTCTCTCCTTTCATCCCTCTCTCACGGGGGTCACGGTAGAAGCAGAAGTGGCCGGCTGGTCTGCGTGCATTGCTCTGCCCCGATTTCGGGGCCCCATGGTTGGTCCCTACCTTTAACTTTACCCCTTTCCGATGACGTTCATCGTCCTCCCGAGTAGAAAGTCTTTTATGACATGTGCTATGTCAATTTTTTGGTCCAGGGAGGTTTATTGCATAATTCAGACAGTCGCCGAGAGGCATAGTTGTGTGCCGAAGCACACGCGTATTCCGCTCTAGAGTGGAATAAAGGAAGTGATAAAAGCACTCTTAGTAGTACTGAACTTAACTAAAGACGCTTAGGATACCAAACCCAGCATTTTTTCGTTTAAAAAGTATAGGTGTGTATTACGAGGTTTTATAAGTACACCGAATAGCTTTATGATGTATATGGTAAGACATATTTTAAATAAATTATTTTATGTTTATAAATCAAGAATTACATACTTTTCCTTCTTATTCAGTTGAAGGATGTTAGCGCTGAAAGGAAGAAGGTGATGCTATACAGATAATTAGTTTAATAATACTTAATATACACATTTTCTTAACTGCGTTGCTGACAAAAAGGAAAAAAAGCCTAGAAAATATTTGGCTCAAACGTAAAAACTATACAGGGTTGAACTTGCATATTCTCCAACGTTGCATTTCAATAGCGTCACATTCGCTACTCGGCCACAGCTGCAGTCTACATGAAGGAATGCTGTAGCGAGCACTAGTGTCTTATACAAAACATGTGCTTTGGCTGTACCTCTGAAATCCTCACCATCTGTAGGGGCTTTGATTCGAAGAGGGACTTAATCATATACTGCCATTCAAGAGGTCATTCTTTTTCCGAGTGTCTCTAGCTATAACGAAATGTGTAATGAAACTATTTATTCAGACATTTATCCTAATTATCTTGAAGATTTACAAGAATAACCTTTTTCAATAATACTTTGTGGAAACGATATAAGAATAAACTATAGTAGATAGAGAAAGTCATGTGAATTTAAAACACCACATCATTTTAAATTACCGTCGCTATACAGTTGTTTCTCGCGATATCCTGAAAAGACTATGGAATTTAAAGATCAGCATATAGCGACCCGCTTTTAAATATCTGACTGTCGATTGGCTTTTCTTTTCAGAATGAGCTAATACCTCATAAATGATTATTCAGATAATGTAATGCTTCATTTATAAGTGTGCAGATTGCATTTTAGCGCTAAAAATTGAAGAAGATCAACACCTTGACCTTTTCTAAGATATCTTGTTAGACCTGTTAGCTACCCAGCCAGCAGTCATTCATTGTGAGGGAGCTGTCGCCGCCGGCCTCCCGCGCAGTGAATAGGGGCGTGTTCTCCAGTGCTGTTCGGCGTATGATTTAATGGAGAGAGATGGGGAGGTGATCTCGGCCCCCAAGAGTCCGGAAATCTAATCGGGATGTCAGGAGAAGCTTATAGACCTTCCCTACACCCGCTCTGTACCAAAGCTTCTAGGCGACCTCGTGCGGGGATAAATGACGACGTGATGGCCGCTGAAGTTTAGTTTCTTATGAGTTTCATTGCTATATGCTGTTCACTCAACGAATTCTACGGCGTGTCTATAGTCTGTGCTCGACGCGTTAGTGAGTGGGGGAGCGAGAGGAGAGAGAGAGAGAGAAAAAAAAGGAGCGGTAGAGACTAGAAGGCGAGTACCATGTCAAACATTGCTGAATGACCTGAGAGGCGGAGAGAGTGATTTGCGCGGCCTTAATTGAAGCGCTACGAAAAACTGGAGTGGCTGGCAGAAAAGCAAAGCCAGCTATTTCAGTCTGTAAGGATCAGTTATATTCTGGTGTGATAATTGAGGCCACGGGAACAACACTGGGAAAAGAAAGATTATGGTATCACGATTTCTCTCGATTTGAGGTGGTTGATGTAGCCCAAAATTCAGAGACAAGTGTCCGGGGGTTTTTGCCATTGGTCTTTAATTTAAGAGAAATTTCCCACTGAATACTATACGTGAAATTAAGATTGTATTATTATTATTATTATTTCACTGTACAATGTTTCCTTAACCCAGATACAATCTGTTGTTGGCGGAATTCCTTGTTGATAAGATACCCTCGCGCAGTACCTTTCTCAGCATGCTCATTCGTGCCCTCTTCCTTTTTCCTTTCCACGTCCATTTCAAAAACTGTTTTACATGCCCCTACAATCTCAAGTGCTTTTTTCTATGGTCTCTAAAATATATTTCTACTGGCAAAATGTCTCTTGTCCTAATTCTTTGAACTCCAATCTTCCTCGATATTCTTCCAAACAGACACAGCCATTAATCTCTTGATGGTTATCTGGCTACTGTTTATGTGTGTTCCTGTATAATAAAATATTTTGAAACGTTGCCTTAAACATTAATTTTATAGTCCGGTGTGGAGTGTTCCGTATCCATAAAACCTAACTTTTAATTTCAGCAATTCTCCTACCATCGATTAATCTTCTTTTAATTTTTCATTTCCAAATTTGTCATTGCATGTTTCTCTAATATGGAACCCTTTTATTTTCGCTGTATCACACATTGTTTATCCATGCATTATGCAATGCCGAACGTTTAATTATATTTAAATGTATCTGTAACCCATTTTCAATAATCTTCAATTAATTTTCTAAATGCGACATCTTTGTCCAAGAGCATAATCATTGTATGCTCACCACAGGTAATAAATCGTGTAAACATCACCTCGTTTAATTTGCGCTCCATTATATCGGTAATTTCTATACCAGTTTTTAAGACACATCATATGTAATGCCACGAGTAGTTTTGACATTTTCGACACCTTTTACTAGGATTATTGAGTATTACTTAGTTCAGGAATGTAAGGATACAGAAGAACAGGCTGGATTCACTGTTAATACATAAATTCGTATTACAAAAAGCTATTGGAGAAAATTAGAGAAAAATAAAAACTATTGCCTTAATTTTCAGTGATGTATTAAAGACTTACGACAACGAATCTGGAATAAATCTTTGCTTCGGAATGTATTCCAAGAAACCGGTTATACAGCGTAAAATTAGCAGTATTGTAATATCGGTATACCCATAAACAGACGTTAAATTAAGATGGGTCCTATTTATCGTAAGCGCTGTATACCCCTAAAGCATTTCTCCAAGTTACCTGCCTAATTTCAACACCATTTAAAATTCGTATTAATTATTCCACTCATAGGTTAGCCATCTGATTCACCCCAATCACGTGATAGAAAACGTGTCAAATATCAACCAATCGTGACACTCGATGGCCAATTATAGCATTTTCCGTTACGATCAGGTATAACGCACATGTGATCGGTGCAAACGAGTACAGGTTTATTCAAAGGATAACATGGCATTGGAAAATCAGGCTCTAATATAGCAAATATTTTAACATATTGGGCAGCTAACATAAGAAAGGTAAACGGAAAGGATAATAAGGATGTACTACAATATACAACGTGGCGTTATTTTATGTTATATATTTTCAGTGACCATGCCGACGCACGTAATATATTGCTGCAGTTACCAGTGTTTTGGGGTTGATTTGATATACTTTACGGGTCTTATTCGTGAAAAAGTACTAGCAAACACATGTGAATTTAAAATTCTCTAAAATGGACTGCCTACACATCGTCCTCTGTAACTTCACACCCTGTTGTCTCACATCTTATACAGGGTGTTAATGAGCTACACCGAAATAATTTCAGAGATTGTAGACGTGTCTGAATAACAAATTTGAGATAGGCGATGCATTGGCCAGGGCTAAACATAACGTAGTTATATGGTATTACACATATTGGTATCAGATGCTGGTAAGTCGGTGTTAAAGCAAAGCAGGATGAAAAATTAGCTTAAAATGTTTTTAAAACTGCTGCACGAGTATAGAAATATACATTTTCAGCAGCTCGTTATAAGGTTTTCAAGATTTAATGCCACAAAAATCCATCAATCTCCAACTAATCACTTGACAGTGGGATAGTAAACATGGATTAACTGCCTTCTTGTGTTATGCAGCCTACTCTAGAGGCGTGCTTTTTTATTATTTTTATTTATTTTTTTTACTGCTTGTTTTTGGCTTAATACATAATATCAAATGCTGATATGCCGAAGGCCATGGGCTCGTTTCCTTTCATGCAGATAATTTTATTTTTAATTCCATACGAAGAAGTGCGCGATACGTACACTCAGGACGTGATTCTGATTGGCCAATGCTCCTATAATTTTTTTGATTCGGCTCATTAAGATTAGTACGCTGGGGATTGTCTGTTGCACAACATGGACAACATGTGCACCTCTGAACTTGCAGATGTGTACCTTATTTAAGGTGAATCAAGGAATAGTGGTTTAGATGCTGCAGCACTGCACAGGGAACAGTATTCCGACAGACATCGACCACGCCACTCCACCTTCCAGTACATCAATAGGCGTTTGCAAGAGGGTGAAACCTTCTAGGTAAACGAAGGCGATACGGGTGTTACACAAACTCGACGCATAGTGCAATTTGAGGAGAATGTTCTACAAAGAATTGAGAAGAGCCATCTCCAGCACCCGCGCTGTTGCACGTGCATTGGGCACTAACCATGAAGCCATATAATAAGAACGTCACCCAATTCAGCGTCAAAGGTACAAACACTAACACTGGAGAGACTTTGACCCTGAGGTACAATTTTGTAACTCGGTTTTGCTCCAGCAGCCTGAATTCTTTTCTTCGGTATTGTTTACTGACGAGGTCTTCTTCAGCAAGGATGGTCTAGTTTTCAACTCAAGAAACAGCTACGTGTGGGACGATGTCGGTCCACATGCTGTTACGGAGAACAGGCATCAGCAGGCGTTTTCGGTGAACATGTGGGTCGGAATTATTTCAAATCATCTCATTGTCCCATATTGGCTCCCCCTCAGTTAAATGAACACGTTTATCTTTATTTGTTGCAGAACACTGTACCTGTATTTTAGATATGTACCTCTGCTTATTCGTCGTCGAATGTGCCTACAACATGATGAAGCTCCGCCCCATTTTCCCTGGCTGTACGAAAGTATTTGAAGCAAGTTTTTCCACCCGATACATTGGAAGGGTGAGTCCCAAGAGTAGCTTGGCCACCACGCTCCCCGGACCTCAATCCTGTCGTCCTCCGTGGTGTAGTAGTTATCATGCTAGCCTCTAGTTCCCGAGGTCTCGGGTTCATATCCGGCGGAGGGCGATGGCTTTTTTTCAGGCGTAAAAATGCTTAACAATGCTTCCTTCGAAGGGAAGTAAAGTTGGTGGTCCCGTGTCGTAGATTTACGGCACGTAAAGAACCTCAAGCCTGATAAAAGAGGTCTCTGAGCAAAATTACAGGTCTTTCACACCCAATATGGAATGGGAGGCTAAGGACCACAGCAGTTAAAGAGCGTCCATAAATAATACTCAATTTTTAAGTACCTCAATCCAACTGTTTTCTTTTTCTGGGGTCACCTCAAGTCTATGGTGTATGAAACACCTATCCCCTCAGAAGAGGTCTTAACTGTCCGAGTAATAGCAGCATGTGACGTTATTCGACACACGCCAGAAATCTTAGATATAGCACGATAATCGTTCCTTTGCCACTTTGAACTTCGGCTTGAAAATACAGGTCTGTATTTCGAGTAGTCTCTATAAACCTGACGTAAAGACATTCATGTTTTATGTTTTTATTCTTTCTTTCATCCTTTAAACCATGTCTCATTGTGAACTACAGCATGTGAATGTATTAAGCATGATTCAAACCTTTGTTAGCAAGAATTGTAATTACTTGTACTCTCATGTTGAAATTAATATGCGTAAATTGAAACCTGAATTTAAAATCGAGACTAAAAGTGCATTAATATGCTCTACTTAAAAAATGTGGTGAACGAGAGACTCGAACTCGCAAACAATGACTACCTTTTACTCGAAAGCTAAGTCATAACCATAGCTCCAGAGAGCCCCGTCGTTTTCGCGTGCTGTGCTCTGAAATGATACCATTAGCCAGTGGCGTGCTGGCACTTTATAAACTTATAGTCGTAACCTATCTCAAATTACTTGTTTAAGAAACCTCCACATTCTCCGAAAATATTTCGGTATAGTTTATTAACATCCTGTATATAAAACACGTGTAAGTCCAAGCTGCATTTATGCAGTTAACGTGTTCCTCCAGAAACATGTTATCATTCCAATTAATTTTCTTCCTCCATATTAAAGAAAGTCTCAACTAATTTCACTACGTTCATTATTTTTCCTTTGTTTTTGATCCAAATAGGTATACTTCCAACTCTTCTTTAGATAATTCCAATGTTTAAATATTCTTCTGCTTGAAAAATTTTTTCTCTATCTTCATTCAGAAGTTAGCATTAGAACCTGGATTTGCATGAAAAATGCATGTTTGTTTTGTATGTTTAAATGTATGCTGAAATTATATACTTTCTTAGTCACACTTTCACAGACAATTTGACAGGTTTTTCATAATGCATATAAAAATGCATTTCAGAACAAAATACAAATTTTAAACCATTAATATAAAAATGTATATTTTAGTTTAGAGTTTGATGTTAAATTATAACTTCTCCAGTAGTTAATCAATAATTACTAGTATTTAATAAATAAGGTAGCCTCATTTGCAGCTCTGACTCACAAATCTCTCGCAACTCACGACTATTTCATATCCAACTCATTTCTTTTCTGCCGTCTTTTTTAGTTCCCTTTTGCTAGAAAGACACATTAATGCAATGTTCCAGAACTTACCAGAATGCAGTACTAACATCTCTCCTGGGGAAGTCTCTGGGTGCGGTAGACTTCGGACCATTAATCTTCTACGCCACACCGTATAGTCCTTGCTGGAGTACTTAAGATTGGGACAACACCATTTGGTCCGGATAGGGCGGTACAGCCACACCAGGTTACCCTACTAGAAACCTTGGCTTGCCGATGGTAACGGGTCTTCATATGGTCGTTCGCCATTTACATGTGCGACGGGCCATCTCGTGCATGTCGTGAAGGTGGTCCATAGGTCCTCCATGTACTCGGTTGTCGACTGTTCTCCACCAGGGGGTTTTCCAAACATCAAGTCGAATGAAAGACGCAGCCCCCTGCAAACACCAAGCTTCCTGGCGACAACCAATTGGAGTTATGTGTTGAGAGCGGTAAGCCCGCAAGAAAGGCGGCATCCTGACAGAGCGGTCCTTTTGCTGACTGGCCACGGTCTTCTTCAGGTGTTCTTGGAGGGTTCCGATGGACCATTCTGCGATGCCAACGGACTGTGAACGAAAAGGTGTTGTGCGTGTCTTGTCCAAACTGCTCCAGTGCTTCCCTCATCAAGTTTGTCTCGAAGCTGGTTCTCTGATAGCTATGTAACTCTAGTGATATTCCAATGCGGCAGAGCAGATCCTCCACGAGAGAGTATGTGATTCTCTTGGCTTCCTGATTAGGGATGGCGTACACCACTGGCCACTTGGTGAAACCAACAGGTACCTGTTTCCTCTGTTAGACACAGGAAACGTCCCAGCTATTCGTTCAAAAGGTGCCTCTACGTTATGCTGTTGCATGCGTCCCGGGACCTAGTCTGCACACCTATGACATTGGCGGCTCTATCTCTCGGTATAGCCGGTAGCTGCAACTAGTAGTAGCGCTGCTGCAGCCTGTCGGTTGTTTGATTGGGTCCTAGATGTTATCCTAAAGTCCGCGCATGCACTCTCCCAGAACCTTGCTCCGAGAAGAGACCAGCTGCTACCTCCAAGTCTTCCTATTAGGTGGCTATCACACTCTTGAGGAATACCCTCTCTTAAATTCAGTGAGTCCCATTGGTCTCAATAGGACTTGTACCAGCTATTACTGGGTGGAATGACTACCCGTCTTGGCCTATTTTCTACCTGCAGTTCTCTCAGGAGCGGTCCCATGTCAGCGTCTGCTGGCTACTCCCGCTTCAGGCCTGAGCTATTCCAACCATCCGAAGGCACTTCCAAAATCACACGGACAGCTGTGGTACGCTCTTTCTCCTCTACCGTCATGCAGTGGTCACATTTCTCTTGGTAGGGTCTTCATGATATGACATCCGCGTCGGACTGGCTCGTTTCTTTGATGGAGTATGTTCTGAAGTGCGGTTTGAACAGTCCGTCACTAGATTCCTAACTGGGCGCACCCCCAACACACATCACTTGCAAGTCTTTTTCGACGTCTGTGAGATGATCTTCTATCCCCGTCATAGCGGATACTTCTTCTTCGAAGTGGTAGTATGTGATACCTTGGTCGCGTACATCCTCAGCGGGGCCGTTAGCGCCTCGTGGATGGTCTTATACTCGCCGAGCATCAGGCGCCTTTGCGTCACATACCCTGTCAATGAAGGAGTAAGCGGCTTCTTGAGACACCTAACCGGACAGGAGGTTCACCAAAGCCTTGTTCACCAATTGCACTATTGATAGGGCAAACTCCTGCATCGTCTACTCTGTCTGTTTCAACCTCGATTTAAGCTGGCTGTTGTAAGCTGGGGCCAAACGTAGGTTCTCGAACTGATTTTCCATGGCTTTCCATATATCCTTGCATGCCTCCGACGTCGGGATCGCGTTTAAAACTTATACTGCTCGCCCTGGAAGATGGCTAACTGCTGTGCGGCTTCCTCCTCTGGTGTCCATTGGTTATGCGCGGCGACTATGCAAAATTCTCGACGGAAGACTTAAACAGCGGATGTTTGGTCGTACTTGGGTGGCTTGACGAACGTAGGTGTTATGTCGTGTCCTGGCGCTCGACCCTCAAATTCTGGAATCTTCTTCCGACCACTTCCTGCACCACTGCGTTCGGTTTTTTTTTGTGCTGCCCTCGACTCCTCCTTCCAGAGTTAACACGTCCTCCAGGCTTTCTAAGGCGTTAACGTGTCCGTCGAGGTGTATCAGTTCTTTATATACGCGGCCAGTTGTTCTATCTTCGCCGATAATTTTCCTTCATCTTGACTGTGTGCAGTCAGAGTAACTAATAGAAGAGGTTTGTTAAGAAGGTTTAGTGAGACGATAATAAATGACAAAACTTTTAGTAAAGACGTCAATAACGCAAATCGTCACAAATCGGCAAATTAAAAACACGGTTCATTCACTATAAGCTAGAATGCAGCAGTAGCTTTAGTTGCTTTAAAAAGAAGCCTCTCCAAATCGTTGGGTGGTTATTGTTCGACAAGACGCGGCTAATGCCTTATGCCAAAGACGGCGCAAAGTGTAACCAAAATCCTCAAAGCACAAGAATT
Source organism: Deroplatys truncata (assembly GCA_030765065.1). Classification (NCBI taxonomy): domain Eukaryota; kingdom Metazoa; phylum Arthropoda; class Insecta; order Mantodea; family Mantidae; genus Deroplatys; species Deroplatys truncata. The sequence goes on along the minus strand of CM060990.1, from coordinate 420,599,960 downwards.
GATTCTGCAGTCAGTAGAATTAGATCAGGAAAGGAGTGCCGAAAAATTAGGTAGAACGATTGTACTTTTACACTGAGTTGTTTTATGGGCATTGGCATATTACTAGTTTATTGTGAAGAAATATTGTATAAGGACGCAGCAATAAATCACATTTCTAGCCATGTAAAGCAAGAAAATATTGAATTTTAAGTAATTGTCTAGGGGTACTTTTATTGGTTCCTTTCCCTGTCATTTATTTAAGCATTTAAGAAAATAAATCTAGAATATTTGGATTCTTCATGTTCACTCTGGATGACAAAACTGGAAGACTTCGGCGTAAGACTTAGAATTACACTGACATGCCAAGCAGACACTCTAGTGATTGTTAAGGAATATAGAAGTCGCTTCAACTCAATGCCTCACTCCTTGGAAATGTGGAGTAACTACTCGGTTTTTTGAAACCGGTAGTTCCATCACTCCACTACTTCTTCGGAGTTCGTTCGTAAATCAACTTCCTGCTCCTTTGGTACAGTCCGTATAATTCATATGCTTCCATACAAGAAATTCTTGTTTTCTGTAAGGTTATCTTTGTGCAAACAAATGCATTCATCGTGAAGCGCTTTTAAGTGTTTCTAAAGATATATTCAACTATAAGTATTCTCTGATAATTTGTAATATTATTAGTTATTTTGCTGCATAAACTTGTAAAATTTAGAATTTATATCAGTAATTTTGATGCTTATTTATACATTCTTTTACATTCATTTTATAATTGTACTATTTTACAAACTGCACATTACAAGAGAGTAGGGGGATTAAGCTTCTTCTAGAATACCTGTTGGCGTTGGACCACTTTAATCGTGATCTAATTCCTGTCATCGATTTTTGGACCACATTGATTGAGTGTATGTGTGTGGGAGGGCCCGTTCGGTGGATTGTTTAGGGATTTATGTGTGGGTATGCGTGATAGCGAGTCTAGGTGTAAGTATGTGTTCGGGTCTAGTTCCTGTTGTACTGAAAAATAAATTGTGTTCACTTGATAGTATGGGATTGCATTGCTCTCGCACATGGTCTACTTTCTGCTGTAATGTAAATTGAAGTAGTCGTGGTTACTTGATTGCTTAGGGATTGTATTGTTCGCGCCTCAAATGTGCTTGGATTTTTTTCCAAGGGTGGATGCATGAATTAATCTAGAGTTTATCTAAAAAAATGCGTGTGGTCATTTTTGCTCTAATGTAAATGAATGGGGGACGTGAGGGATGCTGACTGTGAAGGTTTAGTGTCAAACTAAACTTCTCCCTCTCCACGCCCCCATGAAAGTCGGAACATGTTTTGAAAGGTTTGTAAGTAACTGGTTGCGGAACACCACGATGAGTAGCGGCATCTTGAGACCGGGTATGCAAAATGGCAACGCCAATACCTCAAGAAGTACGAGCGGTTGAAGAAACACTGTCTCGAGCAGCATGAGGAGACGTGTGATGGAGATTCTCATAGCATCAGTAATTAACAGCATACCTCATTTTCGGCGAGTATCGTGAGTGTACGCCAAGAAGGAAGAAGGTCCAAATTCCTATGTGAAACATAACACAATCTAATTATTCGTTGGCCGTGGCTATTGTTTAAAAGTACGTTTTTATTTCCAGAACTCCAGAAGGCTAGGACGTTTCTCCATACAATCACGTGGAACGTTATAGAGACGCACAACCCCTATGAGATGAAGAAATGTAAGCGCAGAAGTCACTGTCAAGTGAAAAACTGTATTAATAAGAAAGTGCTATTTCCCAAAGCTTTTACTGTATCTGCAGATTCGAGAAGCAAAGGAAGAGCTTAAGCAAGAAGAAGTAGAATGTGATGATAATGATCATGATCGGTGACAATATGTTAGTGATTTTCTTGTATCCTAATCCGATAATGACAATCCAAGTGATGTGTATTTGTTCGATGACATGTACATATATCACATACATCGTGTGAACATTGGATTGCATAACGAACTCCCATCCGTTTACATCAGAGAAAGTGGCGAAACATTTGTATAAATAACGAAAGTGGACTGTTTGATGATAGTTAAGAATATACCGGTGACTGAAGGTACTTGAGGGAATATGAAATTAAAGGTGTTGATTATAATGAGAATATAACCTTTGTGTATAATATTGTGTATGTCTTGATGAAGTAGTTTTTGTGAATACGTGTTTAAATGATGGTAGTGATAGTCATGGCACTTCGGCAAGCAGGAAGCTAAACTGTATCATCTTTAATTTATAATATATTCTGTACATCTAAATTTATGCTATGTAAATTATTAATGTAGATAGTTCCTTCTTTCCTGACCCATGATGATTTTATGAATATTTGGGTAGTTTCCAGGTGATTTAGGAACTTTATCAGCTTGCCCCGTCGGACCTTGTGTTAGTTTAATGTGGTGATTTAGATTTCGGTACCATGCTCTACCCCCTGTAATTATGTGAAAATAAAAGAGGTTACGACAATAACATCATCATTATACAAAGGTTGTGGTGTGGCTTGTAATATTCCTGGTATATTACACTTTTTCCCAAACAATACCTCACAAGGTGAGAATTTTGTGATTGTATGTGGTATCGAGTTATAAGTAAAACTTGCGAACGGTAACCATTTATCCCAATCTAATGCTTTTTCATCACAAAACAACGTAAATACGCTACTAGTGTCTTATGAGTTCTCTCAAGAGCACCATTGCTCTCAGGGTGATAAGCGGTAGTATTTATTTCCTCAATCCTAACAATTTTCAAATTCTTTTAAACATGTCTGACATAAAATTTGTACCTTGATCTGTGACTATATAATTTGGAATACCATATATTAATAACATCTTATTCACAAAATCATGTGTTACTTCCTCTACTGTCTGATTCTTTATTGGTATTGCAACAATGTATTTGCTCAATTTATCTTGGCAAGTCAAAATATATTTGTTATCACTTTCTGTTTCAGGTAAAGGTCCTAGCACATCTAAATAAATCTTAATCCATGGGGTGTCCTGAGTATCATTAATTTCTAACTGCTGTTTTGTTTTGATTTGACTCTTTGTTCTTTTGACAAATATCACTTATTTTTATATACTCAGCTACATCATGTTTTAATCCCTCCTATGTAGTGTATAGTTTTATTCTTTGTATAGTTCTCTGGATCTCCTGATGGCCTCCTACTGGACAGTTATGCATTTCATGAATTATCTTTGCCCATTTATCTTTATCTATTTACTCTGTTTCAACAGACAGACATTCCACAGGATATCTACTTAAACTATCTGCATTACAATCACATTTACCTGCTCTATACTGAATCTCATAATCGTATTCTTCAAGCAAAAGTCTCCATCTCATTAGTCTAGAACTCGGGTCTTTCACATTAAAGATCCAAACTAGTCCTTTGTGATCTGCGACAATTTGAAATTTTCTTCCTAACTAATAAGGTCTGTGGTGTTTACAAGCCCATACAATCGCTAACAGTTCTTTCTCTACCGTACTGTAATTTATTTCATACTTAATGGGGGTTCTACTTGCAAAAGATATAGGTTTGTCTTGACCTAGCTTTCCTTGGCTAAGCATAGCGCCATTCGCATATCCACTAGCATCTGTCGTCAATATAAAAGGTTTTGCGAAATCAGGATATTCTAGAACTGGAGCTTGAGTTAACATCTACTTTAATAACTCGAAACTAACTTGTTCCTTTTCTGTCCAACTCCATTCAACGTCATTTTTCAACAAATCAGTTAATGGTCGTGCAATTGCACTAAATCTATCTATGAACTTTCTGTAGTAAACCTGCTAGACCTAAGAATGATCTAATATCTCTAGGATTCTTCGGTACTGGGTATTCTGTTACTGCCTGTACTTTCTCGGGGTGGGGTTTGACTGCTTCTGCTTTCACAACATATCCTAAATAATTTAATTCTGATTTCAAGAATTCACATTTATCAGGCTCAATTTTTATATTATATTTCCTCAACTGGCTAAACCGTCTCTCAATTTCTCATTGTGTTCTCCTAAGGTTTCTCCCAATATTAATACGTCATCCATGTACACAAAACATCTATCACCTATTGAATCGCGCAACACCGCATTCATCATTCTTTGAAAGGTCGCGGGTGCTGATTTAAGACCAAATGGCATTCTTTTGTACTCGAAATGACCACTAGACGTGCTAAAAGCAGTTTTGCACTGATCTTCAGGTGCAATGGGAACCTGAAGACAGTCACTAGCGCAATCTAAAGCTGAAAAATATCCTGCCCTTCCTATCTTATCTGAAATGCCCTGTATATTGGGCAGAGGATAATTATCTCCCACTGCTACTCATTTAACTTCCTAAAATCTATACAGATGCGCCACTTCCTCTTTCCGGATGCATCTAGCTTCTTTGGCATAACAATTAATGGAAAATTCCACTCACTTTTGCTAGGTGTAATTATTCCCTCGTCTAGCATTTTTTTTACTTGCTCTTGTATTTCCTGTCTATGCGCCTCAGCTAATCTGTAGTTTTTCAAAGTAATTGCCCTACCTTTAGGAATGGAAGGTGTTGGTATATAGTGTTCAGCTGCTGTGGTATTTGTCAATTTATCACCTGGCAATTTAAATATATCTGCGAATTCTGAACAAATATTCCTAATATCTTCAGCACCTTCGAGTACGTGTTGCAACCTTAAGTTTTCGTGTAACAATCGCATTCTATTTGCTGTGAATAAATTTGTTTGTGTTCCCTCTACCCTGTTTATTTGTGTAGGTGATTTCTTTAAGATTGGTGCCCTTTGCACCACCAAAGTTTCGTGTGTTAAGTTTGCCAAGAGGCAAGGAAATGTGTTATTACACTCTGTTAGTCTAGACGCACAAACTAAACCAGGCTGCAGTAACTGGGTGCTCAATAAATCTAACTCCTTTTTCTTTCATGGGGAATTGAAGTACCATCTCGCTATAAGGAAGTATAGCTATTATTTTAGCTAGCATATAATCATTTTGTAGAAGCCAGTCTTGCCATAATATTACATCAATGTTCCTAGGCAATGTATCAACAACTTAATATTCTGACTTAATTGGGACCTGGCAATTATTCAGGGTTAATGTAACCTTTCCATTTACTTTAACTTTGTTTCCACCAAGACCTTTAATTTCTATTTGCTCCTTGCTTTGGGCAATGTTCCTAACAAGAGAATTTTCCTGTACTAGTGATACTTGTGCCCCTGTATCAACTAGTCCTACCCCTATGCCATCCTTCAACTCTTGACATAAGAGATAAACCTCATATGGACCCAGTTCCTTATCTTCTGACATAACAGCTGGTGACTCCTTATCACCGCTTAATGGCCCCAGACCACTATAACTTAATAAAGATTCCAGTTTATTAATTCTTAATGTGCACTGTGTAAAAACCTTTAGTGATTCCTTATCACCCTTTGCAACTTCGCAGCCTCTACTTCGAGCTGTCTGCGACTGCTCAGGCAGCTCTACTGCCCGTTTCCCGACCTACATTGTCGAGTCTCGTGCCCTTGCCTTTTGCACTTGGCACATCTTGGGACTTTCTTGCAATCCTTTGCAATATGCCCTGAACCTTGGCATCTGAAGTACTGAATACCTGACGCCATATTAACCTTTTTCTTTATTTGGATCCCTGACCCTCTATTATCCTTCCTTATTCCTGGGCCATTCCAATTTCCTATTTGATTACCTTGGCTCCCCTTAAACCTTTGTGATTTTGCTTCACTTTCTTATTGGAGTGCAGTCTCCACTAATTGAGCTTGTGATTCCTCTTCCCCTTTAACTTTCACAATATACTTAATTCTCTCATCTTTAAGACCTGCAATGAATGTTCCTTTTAAAAATTCTCCTATCAGCTGTAAGCCACCCTCGACATATCTAGCGTTATCTCTGCTTTCCAGTTCTTCTAATCTATTTCTAACTCCTCTCCTAAGCTCTACTGCCATCGCGTCAATACGCGAGCCCCATTGAGCTACATTTTCTCCCATGCCTTGTTTTGATGTGAATAAAACACCAGCATAATACTCTAGTGTACGTCGTACTGAAAAATTCTCTTCCAGAATAGATTTAACTTGATCCCATGTTTCCCTCTCTGCTCTAGCTAGAAGTCTACCCTTTGCATCGCCAGTAATTTTGGATTCAATGAACTTTAAGAGAAGCTATTGCTTACTTAGACTTACTAGTTGGGTCGCGGCTTCAGCTCCCTGAATGAACTCACTCAAGTGTTTAGAGTTGCCTTCAAAAGGTCTAGGAATTAACTTAATTGCCTCAACAACTGAAATATAATCACCCTCATTGGGAAAAAGTGTAACTTAGACTTTAACTTGAAATATTTTCTGGTCTGAATTGTTGTCAGATTAAGGTAAAGTGCACGGAAAAAACATAGTTTATAAGGATATTATAAAAATAAAGAACCTCGGTTAGTTGATAATGGGAAGAGAAAGTAGTGAATATTGAAAATCAAACCATTTTGTTTTAACACTAGCTTATTACTATAATATCATGCCTCTAATTTCTAAAAATTAGTTTATATAGTGGTTATGTCGCTGTGCTGTAATGTTATTGCTGTTTCCTTTTCACGGTTATTACTCTCTTACGGACAAGTTTAAGGGAAATGTGTTGGAATTATATTTTATTTAGCACTTCGTAGAGCAGGTATGAGGTAAGGCACTTGGCATAACCTCTCGATAAGACACCCCGCTTACCTCCCTACAGGTGGATTGGAAAACATTTGGAGCTGTCTGTACCTACATGGTAAGCAATGGTAGAGGAGGCTGAGAAGGTAGACATAGCGTGCATGTCACACGACTGAGTGTCAGTTGTACGATATTTTAATCATACAGCAGCGTAGAATATGAGTATGTGTCCATTAATACGGTGGCATCAGATAATGCGGCAACGCTGTTATCGGCATTGGGTCGCGGTCGCACGCCAGTTCCCTGCTACTGCAGTCCCTGCTATATCACCGCTTCCCTCATACTCATACACCAAAGTCCACTACATGATCATAAGATCGGTGTTTGGTATGCTGTGATTGCGACTAGAATAATTGGCCCTATTTTCTTTCACGAAACAATTAATGCTGCACGGTACCAAACCTTAATTTTGGGACAGTATTTCGCTCAATTGGCAGATGAGCGAATGCACGGCGTATTTCAACAAGACGGGGCTACTGCTCATACTGCTTTGGATACAATTGCTGACGCCTTTGCTCACTGAATGATCAATGTAGAGGCATGACTGCTCGATCCCGAAACCTCATGTCCTTGCGATTTTTTACTTGTGGGGATTTTAAAACACAAAATGTGTAACCAAAATCTTCAAACATTACAAGAACTGAAAAATAATAAACGAGAAGAACTAACTAACATTTCCCAAAAAGAGCTGCATTATGTGCAATCATAATCTGTTAAGATGCTCAATGCCTATCTTTGAGCACAATGAGAACGTTTCCAGCATCATATTTGAAAAGTTTAGCAATGTAAGGGTCATTCAATAGTGTAATTTGCGAAATAATAATGACACTATACTCGCTGCCAAAGAAGAAAGTGATTAACATTTCGCAGAGAGAGAGAGAGAGAGAGAGAGAGAGAGGTGTCGTTGCCGCTTATCCTGACCACGTGGAGAGCGCTTTAGAATTGTGTACGAACGTGACTGGGTTGCATCTGCATTGTAGTGTGGGTATTATTTATATTCGTATATGAAGACAAATATAAAATAATGAATCTGCACGCAAAGGATAGAAATGCAAGAATATATCAGCGTAAAGATCTGTCTTAACAAGAGAGGCATACCTGTAAAATATTGATACTTACTCTAATGGGAATATGCTGCTGATTCTGTAACAGATCATATTATTTCCCGCGCTTGTCCTTTACCAAATGCATTTTATTCGGTTACCGAGTATGCTCAGTTTTTCGTTTGGCTCGCTGCCGTTGTCACTATTTTTTTATATTGTTAGTAGTAGGAGAATGGGCATTGAAGCGCAATTAATATTCATGGAATGTCTATTCATATGCAAATGAGCCCCCTCCCCCATTTTCCCCCTTCCACCGTAGCTCCATGGTAGTTTAACTTGCACCTGCGGTTGTAAATCTTGTTGAGTACAATGGAAGCTTGACAGTTAAGCAATTAAGGGTATCCTTCACCTGTCAAAACGAACAAAGGGGTCATAAATTTATGGCTCTGTAACAAAGGCGAGATGTTTTTCCTACCCATTCCACATCCGGCCACTTCTGCACCTGTGGTAGTTACCCTCACCACTCTTATTGTTTCCCGAACACGTGCGGGAACAAAGAGCTTGCTGGACAAAGGAAGAGATTCTATTGTGTGCCTTTCTAATGTCCGGGGCAAGGCTACTTTAGAAAGACCATCTGGCATACTCATTCCACTAGCTTTTAACGAAAGAACAATGCTTGCCCTTCAACTGTCAAAATGAACAAAGGCCACGATGAATTACGGTCGTGACAAAAGAGAAACAAGTTCTATTGTCCGGGGCAAGCCGCCTTTCTAGCATTTCTCATTCCACTACCCCATAACAAAGCCGATCCCTTTCCATTGTTCGAACACCTGCTAGCTTAACAAAAGAATCTGAAGGTGGCCTTATGGTAGTCCTGTCCTTGTTCGCGTGAAAGAGAGAGAAGCTTGTTTACCAGCTATACGTAAACACCTTAGCAACGTCAGAGTCAGCCATCATGGTTTTTGCATTGAGGGGCTGTTCTCCCCGATGTTTTACGAGATCCTACGAATATACCCGAGCATAGTTAACAAGCATTCTGTTTGTCTCATTTCAAGCAGCAACTCCGAAAAAGCGTTTAATATACATTTCATTACATGCACTAAACCTCTGCGTGGATATCCATGGATCGGTGCTCGATTCTTACTGTAATCAAAATTTTATTGCTAATGAGAAATTGATGATTGATATTATTATATCATTACCCCAATTCATAAAAGGGTGTTCAGAGGGCTCTAGCTCAAATCTTGCTAGGCGAAACTCTAATGCTTAATAAATATTAAACTATGCAAGGTCAGATTAAAATGTATTTAACAAATATAATTATGTATATTAAACACCGGTGTATACTTAGGCATCCAAATTGATACTTTGCTAAGGTAAAACATTATTATATCATTACCCTGATTAATGAAAGACCGTTCAGAGGGCCCTAGTTCGAATCTTACCCTACAAACTCTAATGTGTAATAACTAGTAAATTACGGATGCGTGCACTAACAGGTTAAAAATATATTAAACACACGCGTATACTTAGGTATCCAAGCTGATATTTTCTTAGGGTAAAACATTATTATATCATTACCCTGATTAAAGGCCGTTCAGAGGTTTCTAGTTCGAGTCTTACCCTGCAAGCTCTATGCCTACTAACTATTAAATTACGGAAGCGTGCACGATAAGATTAAAAAATGTATTTAACAAATATAATTTAATTTTATACAACATTACGCTGTTTTAATGAAAGGTATTCTTAGGAACCTAGAAGCCCCTAGTTCGAACCTTCCTAGGGAACTCTAATGCTTAATAAATACTAAAGTATTGAAGCGTGAACGGGCCCGATTAAAATGTATATATTTAACAAATATAATTATTTATACTAACCCCTGGTGTATACTTAGATATTCCGATGCCTAGACACCATTCTTTATTTTCTTTCTTCCCTCTCTTTCTTCCTTTTTCCTCTTTCAATCTATCTATGTCTTTGTTTCTCCACGACTTGTACACATCCAGGCACTCACATATACACGAGCACATGCGCATACATCAACATGCATACACTGGTGCACGCACGCACACACACGCACACACATGTAACGCAGCAATTATCTCTTTCACACAGAGATATCAAAAAACCTTTACGTGCATTGCCTCTATAATAAAAGCTTTCATTTCCTCTCACTGAATCATTGATTCTCTTGCATAGAAAAACGCAATCATCCCCCACTCCGTACAGATCGCTTCCCCCAGCGATCCTCTCTGCATGTCATTACATGTGATAGAAGAACCGGTTTTTCTATCCGCTGTATATAAGGAACCCCTTCTCGAACTGCTCTGAATATTATTCGAGGTGTAATCGAGTCGATAATACAATGGACGATTTTAGACTGAATGCGGAGAAGAATCATACCATTATACATATTATCATAAAGAGTCGTGTAACGGTATCATGCATTCTATAGTGTGTAACATGCCTTCCTATCATGACCAGATGACTTCTCGAGGCATATGCACAGACAACTGTCAGGCCTACAAAAGAAGCATGATGTAAGTATAGTTTTTTATTATTGAATGCAAACTCTAAAAAGTGTGCAAATGTTCTCTAAAGAAGAGTGAAAAAAATTAAAATGTTCATTCTATTGTATTTTCTTTCTTTCCAGAGAAACTGATACAGAAAGTGACGGTGAGATGCTCAGCCTCATTTCAAATCACAGCTCTGTGGCATTCAGAGTACTGCAATGGGTATACTCACTCTGTACTGTGTGCAAAATCTGAGGTACACGACAAGATGGCGTCATACTTTCCATGCAATGAGAGCTGCAGTGTATTCCTCTTCAGACAGAGAAATTTAAAGTATCTCTTTAAATATGTACCATTATTGTACATTGCTATCGTCATATACGTAACTTCAGAGATCATTAATGTAAACATTAATTGTATGCGATACTAACATACATTACATGGTACTATAGTACAAGAGCAGTTGTATACGACAAACACTGGAAATTATAATGACTTTTGCAGAATTCAAATGACGACACCAACGCCTAAAACCGAGATAGATTCTGATAATAAAGAACCGGAAGATATAGTGGAATATCCCGTTGCACAGCAGTATGCTAATCACATAGATGAGGAACAGGAGTCCAATTCACAGCAGGCTGGGGATCTAACACAGACGACCTCCGAGTCTCCCCCTGGAAAGCCTGCAGAACTCGGGAAAACATTGGCGTGAGTATTTTCACATATATAAAAATCATTATTTCATTCCTCTGTGACCTAACAAAAATTAATTCTTTCAGGTTACCTTCACTTCACCCAAGCACTTTTCTAAGACCTTCATTGTGTAATGTTTCAGGCGGTGCAATAAGGGCAAGAAGAAGAGGAACAGCTTTGCAGACCTGCAAAGGAGGCTGACGCTATTGGAGGATAGAATAAGCAACATCGAGACACCCAAGAAACATGACGGTAAGAAGCGGGTGCCGAGACGTCTACATCTCGAAAAAGCACAGCATTAAGATAGGATTCTTCTATGATCTTCCAGTGCTTATAGTGAAAAACACAGAAAAATTTGTATACATGACAATTCAAGACTGGGAGATAATTCGTGACAGTCTTCCTACATTCAGTGCATTCTTCCAAACGAGAAAGTATCCGCGTGTGGAATATTGTGAACATATTGTTTCCTCTTATAATATTGTTGCATATATGCAAGAGACAAAAATAAAATTTTTGAACACTAATTTAAATGATTGTGAAATATTTTTAATAGTGATGAAATTTGCAGGCTAAAAAGACTTGAATTGTTTATAGACTACCATTTAGGTAACCTGCCTGCTGCAAATGTAATGTCATATGCTGGAACGAGGAGTTGGAGGAAGAAAGTGATGGAAATGCAGGATAAATAATAACAATAAAAAGAATGAAGGTATGCTTTTACATAGTGTTTTTATTCATTAAAAATCATTACATTCCTAATGAAAAACAAATCCTTACAATGATTAGTTTAAAATAAAAGCTGCATCACATGAGTCAGAGGCTTGTAAGTAAATACTTTGTCGTGAATTATCAAACAATACAATGTGGTCTGTGCAGGAATATTTGCACTAGCTTGAATTTCTATTCTAATGTTAACAGCACTATTTACAACTTCCTCTGGTTGATGTGACCAATCTATAACAAATATAGGAGCAAATTTAAGAAAATCTTTTCTCTTCAATAAAGGATAGTTCACTTTTTCATAATAAGAGTTTTGAAACTTTGAGTACATGTCATACAATGATGCAAATCTCGCGTTTCCAAAATCCAAATTCATGTCATGATAGGGATAACATTCGCTATTAAGATAAATTCTAAAATTAGTTATGTTACAATGATCAAAAAGAGAACCGTCTTTCGATGCATTACTCGATCTTAAAGTTTGAGCACCCAAAATGACAAATCTCGGCTTCTCCATTTTTGATGTGGTGGCTACATTCCAGGTGAATGATTTAGTTTGCGGCACAGCAGGCTGAGTATGCAGATCCATGGTCCTAAATGGGAGATACAGCGCCTTGTCCGACTTGACAATCTTGAGAATTTCAACCTTTTCAGCATCAGAAAGTCGTATCACTGGCATTCTCCACTCGTTTCGTGCAAGTTTAACGCTTGCATTCTCTTCACCCACAGGCGCTATAATACGGTTTTTAGAGTCCTTGGATCGAATCAGCACCAGCTCAAACTTGCTATTGAGTATGAGTTCCTTGTGGTCGTCAACAAATCCCAGAAGCATCGAAAGCGGTACTATGGCATTGAAGGCTCCATTTGCTGCATTCACAATGTCCATGTCTTCTCCAGGATAGCACCATCCCGCATTCAGCAAGCGATCAGACTCCATTGGGTTGAGAGCAGCATAGTTGCGTAAAGTTGAGGCGATCCCGGGTTTCCTGGTTCGATCAATAGTTGAACCGTTCATATCCAGTCGAATCTCCTCAAACATGAATGCAATAGCGTTATTGGTAAGCTTTGCAGTAGTAGCTGTTCCATTAGGTTTAGTAATACTCCTCTCGATGTATAGATAACTTCGATTAGGTAAAGTATATAAATCCTCAGCTTGACAAGGGATTCTAATTTCATCATTAGCGTCCAGAGCCGATGTATTATATGGTAAAAACACATGTTCCTCTTCTTTAGTGATCTTGTTATCGAATCTCGGTGCACCGGTAACATTGAAGATGTCCATGATTATAGAAGCCTGAAGCCCAATACCTGGAGGAAGTATCGATTACGTGATGTTAACCCGCCGGGTGTCAGGGGTAGAGTATGATGTGTGCGTCGAATCACTCCCTTATTGTATCCTCGACGTCGTTGACTTCTTCTAAAATCTATTGGCATTGCAGCGGATGTGAAGCCTTATGCTTATATCTTCGTTTCTAAAGTCAATGATATTACCGCTTTGGTCCACTACACGAAGACTAATTTGCTCTATAGCATTGGTGTTTATGATTGGAAGGTAAATTGGATTTGACGGCTCTTGAGAAATATGATACCCAGGCGGAACAGAAGGGAAAAACTCGTAGATCGAGTGGCCGCTTTTACCGTCGATGAAAGAGCCTGTTGCAATACTGCACTCGATTCGAATGATGCTCACCTTAAATATATTCACCAGCTAATCAGATTCGGACAGCTGATTAGCAGGAATAACTTTACCTCTGAAGCCCAATAGCGAGCCTATGGAACGATCACCGGAAAAATCAATAGTAAAAGGACATTTAATTTCAGCCTTCATTGTGTTATTATTAGGTCTAATAAAGAAGGCATTCACATCCACACCTAGCTTATCTCTGATGTATTCATTAATATCAGTAATCTCATAAGTTCCATCAGGTATATCAATGATTTTAATTTCATCATTGTGCATGTAATGAAATTAATTATTACTTCTATCAACATTGGGAATGGAACAGAAGGTTTCAAAATTCAGTAGAGCAATCTCATAATGATACTTTGGATCTAGCTGAAGATGAGGATTCAGGTATGTAGTAAGCACAGACTCGTTGCCACTGACAGCAATAGTGTAATTCATTGCGACAGAAATTGCAAGCACAAGTGCCCGCAGATGACTGAGCTGAAACTCTGAAACCTCTTAGTGTTATATAGTACCTTAACATCTCTGAGGTACCTTTCTATCTCTTTTGGAGGCTTCAAGTTTCCAAAGCTGTCGAAATAAAATGACACGTTGCCATCCTTCTTTATAGCAACCCAATGAGTGCCTTCATTTTCTGAAGTATCGAGATTAACAATAATTCTCTCTCTGTAACGAGGTCTTGAGGGTAACTAATCGATCATGTATACACCCCTAAAATGAGGAATCTTTAAACGTCGGGCATACAAGTCGAGGTCTATGTTACTCAATGCTTTTTCCGGGACAAGTATAGCCCTCTGCCGAAGTTTTTTGAATTTCCTTTCTTGCTCTGCTACCTCTTCCTTTCGGTATTCCTCGCGTTATTCTTCTTCTTCACTCGTAGGCCTTTCCCTCTTGCTTCAATTTCTTTGTTATGTCTCATCATTTCAGCAAGTTGTTTATCCGCAGCCTTTTTCTTGTTTACAGCAGAGGCTATTTGTGCAGCGCCTCCAGCGGCGGCTCCTAGGGCTGCAATAATTGGAATGAGTGGTAGAAATCCTCCTCGTTTCTTCTTCCTGGATCCCGCACCAACAGCTACCTTACCCTTCATAATGGTTGTTACTAGTCGGGCTGCCAACCTTTCACCTAATGTAGCATCAGATGATTGCACTATTTTCCAGGCCTTTTCAGCCAAGATTTTGTCGGCAACGTTTCTCGAAGCAGAGTCCTTATGCTGAGCGTAGGCAATGTCGTGAAGTTTACACGCTTCGTCTAAAGGATTGATTCCGGGGTCTCCTCTCTTTAATCCTTTTTCTAGCTTTGTCCCAGGTCCACAGTATCTGTAACCAGGCAAATGTGCTTCAAATTGCAGCAGGTTAATGAGAGAGTTAATTAAACCGGAACCTCTTGAGAACTTAACCCCCTTAGCACTCATGGTACACTAATCGGTTTTAATGGCACATAGTTCTTCTATACTCTGTCATTGCTTACATTCATTAGCATATATACATTAAGAATGATTTATTTTATTTTAGTTGCTACGACGGAGTTGGTGAAGCAAGATTGCTCGTTGCCTATCCAGGTGCTACACTTTGAAAGTGACTTTAGACGCGATCGTCACGGGAAGCTGTTTCCAGGCAATGTTAGAGTGCTAATTCTAGGTAGCTCCAGTGCTGTAAAAACAAATGTATTACTCAATATGATACTTCACGAGAATGGACTACGCTTTGAAAATGTGTACATTTATTCAAACTCGCTATACCAGCCAAAGTATCAATATCTCGTTAAGCTACTTGAAAACATTGAGGGTATAGGTGTGTATACTCATGAAGACGGTGAAAGCGTCTTGCACCCATCAGAAATTAAAGAAAATTGAGTCATTATATTTGATGACGTCATCACTGAAAGGCAAGACAAGATTGCATCCTTTTACAGTATGGGCCGGTATCGAAATGTGGATTCTATATATCCAGCACAATCCTATGCCAAAGTCCCAAAGCATTTAATTACAGATAATGCGAACATGATTATGCTCATCAGGCAAGATAATTTAAACTTGAAGCATATATATGAAGATTACGTAAACACAGATATGACGTATACTGAATTTAAAGATTTGTGCAAAGGTGTTTGGGAGAGCTCCACAGAAGGAAGACCCTTTATGGTAATAGTTCCCGAATTTCCGATGAATGACGGTCGATATAGGTGCGGATTCGATGTATATATTAAAGTCGTTAATAAAGAAATTGCTCATTCATAGTTCATCATGAGTATTGACAGGTTTGGATCACAGAGGGCTGCTCCAGTGAAAAGATCGCTACATCAATTTATCATAAACAGAGTTGGAAAAGGAAATTGCCAATTCAGGAACAAGAGACTGTGCATTCTTCAGGATCCTGAGGAGGACGACGACGCAAGCACTAAACGCTACGTGGATACGCTTACGTCTTCTACTGAAAATCGAATGCATGAGTTCGCAGAAAAAACGACATATCAGCGCATGGGCGAACTTCAAACTACGCTTAGGGATCACATCCAGAAGTCGCTAGACGTACAACATGATGCTCTAAAGGAATATCTGAATCAAAATACCCTTAAACGCGACGATGGAAACAACATTATCCTGGATGCTATAAGATTGAAGATAATGCTGCCACCTCAAGAGGTCTATGACGTGCCAAATAAGAAGCATGTATTAGAATATATAAGTGCAAGAACACCACCGCTCGATTCAAACGGTAACGTTTCATTCCAAAAAAGAAGGCTAATTGAAGTAGCAGATCCTGTCGATGACAGTGATGGAGCAACAAAAAACTTTGTTAAAGTTCACGTGGGAAGGAAACAAAATGAAATACGCCAAGATTTAAACAGCAGACTTGGTGCAATAAGTACCACGGTTACAGAAACAGTGGGAAAACACATGGAAACTATGGCGAACCGCCAGAAATCAATAGATGGACATCTGACAGCTGCAATGGATAATATCAATATCCTTAAAACACAAATGAGAGTCATAAATTCATTAGTAGAGCAAATGAGAGGGGAACATGTAATTACGCTGCAGTCGTTGCCTTTCAGATGGAAATAACAGAGGTACATGTTAACAACAGGTCTTGAATATTACAAATCAAGTGTAAACGGTGAGATAGTTTCTTGCTATATGACGTCACCAACAGCTCCTACTGTAAGCCCTGATACATTAATTGAAATAAATGACAAGCCTGTTAGAGCTCTGCCTGCACCGATTGCAAATGGTGATAGACTAACCTTCACAGCTCCTGCAAATCGTGTAAGGGACGGCCATTTTCTAAATATCGAGCTGAAAATCTCTTATAAACTGAAGTCTGCTAAATAAATAGGGTATATATTAATGCGAAAGTCTAATTTCAGTGTCATTTCAAGATGGACAGCGAGTGCATACGACTTAAAGAATCTGTAGCCATGCACTCGAAGGCTATAAGAGAAAAGTTACGTTCTCCTAAAGGTCAGCAGTTTGAAACCCAGAGAGTGATGAGTGAAGCTCTTAAACCATTGACAGATCCGCTTCAAGATATACTTGAAATACAGAAAAAGAATACTACAAGGAAGGAGGAATCACCGAAAGATGAGAAGCTCTACAACTACCTTAATAAAGTTCGAAAGAAGGACAAAAATGAAATAGATTCATCATATGGAGTACGATATGAGGATGGCAGCTACATGCTAGGGAACAAGATTATTGATTTCATCAATAATAAAGTTCGAATAGGGGACTAAACGTATGAAACCACGCCTGGATTGAAGGAACTCATCTTCAAGAGAATACCTGAAATGCATGCATACACTGAAGATGACCTTGAAACATACAGTAAAATACTTAAAGCAACACATGTTCATCGAAGCAACTTCAGTAAGCACGGGCAGCTGAGATCGGGTAATTCCTACAAGTATAAAAGCGTTATACGTCCTCTAGTAACGAAACACAAGGGATTAGGACTACAGTGGAAAGAACATCGCCCTAATACGAGGCAAGACAACATCTACTGGACCGACCCTAATGATCTGGTGGATCGCCTTAGGCTACTTGTGGCATCCAGAGACCCCGGCAATAACAATCATACTCAAGAAATTGAAGAGATTATTCAAGAACTAAAGCGGCAAAGGTTATAGCATGACATCAGTGATGTAACATATAGCAAGCGAGCTCCATGCTCCAGCCCGGAGAAACTTCATGCGTCGAAAGATTATCAGCAAGGGGCTCCACGACTTGGTGCAGATCGACTTGGTGTAGATGATACCGCATGCAAAAATCAATAAGAATTTCAAGTACATCATCATTGCAATCAACTTCTACTCTAAAATGGCATATGCGAGACCGCTAATGGACAAGACAGGACTTCAAGTTGCAAAGGCTATGGAAGATATACTGCAAGAAATGGTAACCCCGCCCAAGAACATACAGAGCGATAATGGAAAAGAATTTTATAATAAACATTTTAAAAAATTAATGACAAAATATAACATCAATCACCACAGTACCTATACACATGTGAAGGCAGCTGCTGTTGAACGGTTAATAAGAACTTTAAAGAATATGATGTATCGCGAATTTCTAGCTAAAGGATCATACAAGTGGCTAGATCTTTTACCTCAGATCATTGCAAGATATAACAACACTTACCACTCCACTATTCGAATGAAGCCTATAGAGGTGAAGAACAATGATCTTCTTCTGACTGTATACAACTACACTCAAGATCGAAAAGAGAAGAGAGGGGCAAGAAAGTTTAGTGTTGCTGATTATGTGAGGATATCAAAGGACAAGGGACATTTTGAAAAGGGCTTTGAAGCTAATTGGAGTGTTGAAATATTTCAAGTAGTTCGTGTGAATCACACCAATCCCGTTTCATACATGCTAAAAGGTAATGACGGTGATGAGATAAAGGGGTCCTTTTATGGTCATGAACTGCGATCTACACTATACCCTAATACATTTCTGGTAGAGAAAGTATTACGCAGGAAGGGAAATAGGATTCTTGTAAAGTGGTATGGATTCCCTAATACTCAATGGACTGACAGAAAGGATTTATTGTAGAAAAATAATAATGAAAATAAATAGGCTTTCATTCCACAATAATGCGTGTTTCTTATTTTATTATATATGCTGTGTCAAATATGAAATTCATTATTTAAAAAACATTTTTGTGTTTGCAGGGTTTATATACATTTTTACATGATTAAAATCACATGATTAAAAGTGGTTTTAACTAAAAAAATCATAAACAAAAAAATTACATGTATATACAGCAACATTATTATTTGCATTTTTACGGTTAACCCTTCATACATACACACACGCACACACACACACATACATAATACATACATGAAAGAAAACTCGCTCACTAGACTGCATTTTACATACATTAAATAAAATTCAAAATCAATAAATGAATAAACAGAAAAGACTTAACAATTAATAAAAGCTAAAAAATATTTACATTATCCATATACATATATAAATACACACACATATACACACGCATACACACACACAGAAAAGCAAATTTTTTAAAAAAATTTCCAGAACTAAAAGTTTACAATAGCAAATACATATATACATCTAAGGGTCAGTCATACGCAGACAATAGTGACCCCAGGCAGTTGTGTGGTCTGAGCCTTCAATGAGTTTTCTCTTGTCTCTACCACAGAGAGCGACCTTATTCATTTCTATGGTCGAGACTTTATGATTGAAACTTCGAAATGTTGTTGTTTTTGTTAAAATGTTTTTTCTAATATCATTTAGACAGCCGAAATAGTGCTCAAAATTTATGTTACGCATGCCGGTCTTGTTGATGCCCTTTGCTTTCATCATAGTTTGGTCCTCGTGCCTGTATGCATATAACTTGGACATTAGCCCAACATATCCATCATAGGGATTCCTGCAAGCGCATCCTCGAACAGGCCGATGACTTTCTTGTTTTGCGGTGTAATTCCGTAGCAGTTTTGCGTTTCGTAATTTTATGTGTCAAAATGCTCTTGATTTTCTCTAATAAATTTGTATATGTCACTTGAGGATTCCAGAATAAATGAATTTGTATCCATGTAATTTAAAATTAAATCTTCTAGGCCTGGCTTCAATATATTATAATAAAAGCTGTACATGATATGTTTTGATATATCAAGGATGGCTTGCCCTATGTAGATGGGTTTGTTCATGTAAACTTCCTCTCTGGCAAGTTCTATCCCTACAAGATTTTCTGCAAATAAAATGCTCCGAACGTAAGTTGGCCGCGCTGTCAATTTATTGCATTGCTTCCAACTTGTAACGATACGGAAGTCATTGTATTTGCGTACATTCTCAATAAATTTGCCATATACAGAGTTGTTCATTTTCTTCCATAAATTCTGACCTAATTTGGAAGTTTCCCTTGCACGTCTCTCTGTATTTATATTAATGTAGGTTTTCAGCCATTCTGACTGATCATATGCAACCACTCTATGGATCTTCTTTAACTTCATGCCCAAGTCAATGCACTGCTGGAGGTTTCTGTAGTGCAAGGTATACTTCTCTTTGTTCTCTAGTGTTGCCAGCAGTTTCTTGTATTGGCCTCCAGGTGGTATCTCACTTTTCGGGCAGAGAGGAAGGTTATTGTGCTCATCATGTAGGTGCTCAGGGTACTTGAGGTCGACTTCCAAAACGTATCCAGTTGGGGAATCAGGAGCAACAGCAAAGAAGTTTATGTTTAAAATTTCTTCGGGTAAAACCCATCTGAGGTTCTTGTGCGGCATGGGGCTCGCCATTGAAGCCCCATATAAATTGTTGATGTCGAGATAGGCCAAATATAAATTTTTTGTTTCTGATTGTTTCCAGGAAGGTACTTGTTGTTGGCTTTGGCATGTCTCTTTGACACGGTACACATTCCGCCCCTGATTCCTCCCTCAAAGAATTTAATCATTTCCTCATCATGGATGAGGTCAAGCTTGACCTGAGTCACCTTGAGCATTGCATCAAATGCAAGTCCTGGTAGGGTATAGTACCAGCAGGGGTCCAAGTTATATACCTCCAGAGAGAGGTCCCTAAACTTCTCGAATGCATCAGCCAACAAGAGCGTATCCGTTTTCAAATAGAGGTCGCTGTATTCGCCTAGATTGCTAATGTTGAAGGTATTCCAGACTTTGACAGCATGATTGTATTCTTCTTGTGTTATACCATCAAATTTTTCAATAAAAGGGAGTGCTGTTTCCTCTAGTCTTGAAGGAGAGTCAACGTAGTTGTAAGGGAATATTCCCTTTAATTTCACTAACTGCTGATGTTCAGGATCGGGATACTCAGAGTTTGTGATCTTGAACTCATCACTACTGAGCATGCAGGTTAAACTAGATAGCTTATCGTCCAAGAACTTAAAGCTATCTAGAAACCTGAAAAAGATAGTCCTGTACATTTTGCTGAATGATATATATCGCTCAGAGGAGTTTGAGATACACGAAATGGGGTGATCATCATATGCCAGGTGTTGCATCAGGAAATGGCTGTCATAATTGCTAAGGCAATGAAAAAAGATGGGTATAAAGTTAGGTACCCGTCTATTTAAATTGCATGCATTATGAGCAGCTCCCAGGAATACACCGGTCACATGGCAGTGATTGCGTACCTTCAAATCGTCTACCTCAAACTCCTTCTTGCATATGTGGCAATGACGAGTATTATCAAAGTCAGCCACGTCCTGTGCAGTCAAGGTCATTTCTTCATTGCGACAATATTGCTCAATAACCATGTCGACTATTAACCTAAGCTCAATGAAGAACTCCTTGATTGCATCAGGACCTCTGAATAGCTTAAACCTCGACAATGAATCGTCATGGCGACATACGAGCTTAAGCGATATAGATATAGCCTCATGATGCTGAATAGCCCGAGTCCAGCTCTGATTAGCCGACGGTTCACAGGACTGAACTCGGGCTAGCACGCTCTCAATATCGGCGTACACAACAAAAAGTACAGGACTACCCTTCGAGTATGATGAGAACTCAATCACTTCACCCTGATTAGGCATTTTGAGCACCTGACACTGCATGCACTTCAATTGATGCTTTTCAAAAGCACCTTCATTATTGAAGTGCTTCAGGCAGGGCTCGCATACCCACTGTTTCCCGTGATGTTTGCTGAACTGTGACGTTGTCAGCCTTGACATATCCTTAATCAGGCAGTAGTGAGATCTTCCATCTTGTTCAATTAGTAGTAAGTTAACATTGAAATCTTTCCTGCTGCTGGTTTGATATAACGGTATAATTGCGCACTCCCTTTCTATCCCAAATACTGAAACTGATACTCCGGTCTTTTGCTGTTCAAAGTCTGGAATCTGGTGTAGGCTAACAGGGAAGTTTATCCCTCTGTAGTTAAATGCAGTGAATAACTCTTCTGCAGGGTATTTGCTCGTTCTTTAACCATCGCGCTTTGCTGGATACTTTGCAGCGAGCAAACAGTATTCATCGTCGTTTTTTATGTTTAATACAGCTCTCTTAGCCCTGATTGCATCGGGTAACTCTATGTATCGCGATGCATTCAAGGGATCATAGAAGCTAGTTCCAATAACAACAGCCCTGACAGCGAACAGAGATTTTGAGCTTGCACCTCCTTCGAAATTAGAGATGTTTTCTAGAATTTAATCGACCATAGAAGTGTATAGGACATCGAGATTACTTGATTGAAGACCCAGCTTTGTCTTGCTATTGAAAAAGATGGTTTCTGCATGCTCTTTTTCAGGAGATTGTATTAGGTAGGTGATCTTGATGGATGCGTTTACTTTAAAGCCTGAAGAGCTTCTCCCGAGTACAGAAACCATCACTCCCAATACACGATGTCTGCATTCCTGCAGAAATTGACCGGGGTCAGCTATCTCTAAAGTGTTTTCTATGCGGCTATTGAAAAGGCGGCCCTTGAACGCCGATTCAATAACCTTGCACTCTAGCTGAGTATGACTAACCTTTAGTTTTTTGATGTTGTTCCTGTATTCAGTGTCGTCACTATCGGAGTCAGCAGTGGTGGTTGAGTTGTCATAATGGTTGCGACCGATGCCTGATGGCCCTGCAATTGGTGATGGAGGTGCCATTGAAGATCCTTGATGGGCGAGGGGGTTAATTCCTTGACCGTGTTCCTCTTCAGCCTCGTGAGGTCTTTTGGTACCCCGGAGCAATTCATTCTCAGGCTCCGGGTTCGTGACCACTATTGAAGGTTCTATAACAATAACAAAGTGGAATTAATTGGAATGTCAGTTAAAATAGAAATGCGAGAATATATGTTTATTAAATCATTGAAGAAAAAGCTTAAATTCACGTGTTAATGTTGCGATAATTATTTATATAATTGTATATTTTAATAAATAAAAAATGAGTGAAAAAGTTGATTGAGAAAAGTTATGCGTTAACGTTACGATAATTATTATGCAATTGTATATTTTAATCAATAAAAATGAGTAAAAAAATTTATTGTGAAAATTTATGCGTTAACGTTACGATAATTATTCATGTAATGATGTTACTAGAATAAATGAAGTTAAAAAAACTCACCGTTCAATTCACGAAGCATCTGCAGGTACACGGTCCTGTAGGCACAATTTACGGAAGTGCACACCTCGCTAGGAATAATCGCCCATGGATCTCCTACAGGCATCGGTGCAACGTCCTCGAATCCGGGAGGCGGCGGGGTCAAGTAATCCTGAGAAAAGATAGGCGAGGGCAAGCTACCACCATCGTCCATCTCCCCAACCCCGAATGAAGTTGTTTCAGGTACTACAACAAAGAAGCAAAAAGCCGAATTAGCTTCACGTTGAATATTTTTAATTGAAAGGTGCTAGTAAATTGAATGCTTCATTCCATAATTGAAATTCTGAATTGTTCTCTGGTTATACCTTGATTAATGATAAAGATAATATTTCTAGAAAAACAGTTAAGTGTAATAATATATTTAAACTCACAGTTCACTTCGTTAAGCATCTGTATTGCAGCAACTTGGTATTCAC
Source organism: Deroplatys truncata (assembly GCA_030765065.1). Taxonomy (NCBI): domain Eukaryota; kingdom Metazoa; phylum Arthropoda; class Insecta; order Mantodea; family Mantidae; genus Deroplatys; species Deroplatys truncata. The sequence goes on along the minus strand of CM060990.1, from coordinate 420,576,633 downwards.
AGTTATTGCACGTGCAACACTGGTCTGAAGCGCTGCCCATGCCTGCATTCACCCCTGTAACGGGAGTGACATCCTCAAAACCAGGTGGCGGCGGAATAATATAATCATCCCCCGATAAGATTGGTGACGGGGGGCTATTAGAAATGTAAGTGCCATGCAGCGGCACATCTGATATCTGATCCCCCGCCAGGGGTGGCGGCATGTTGTACATCATGTTGTTATTAATGGGCTCTCTATTAACTTGCATAAATTGGTAAAGTCGAGAGCCCGCTCCTCTGACGAGTGCTGCTCTGGCGACTCCCATGGAGTTTGCAGTATTACCTGTGAAAAGTTTAAATGTGTAAATTCAATTGTTTTTTATAACTGATAAAAGATGATTGAGTAGAGAAAGACGTGTAATATGAAATAAATGAGTAGGGGAAATCCTATGAATGTTAATAGAATGCATTGTGAAAAAGTCGTATGAAGGTTTAAGGAAAGAGGAATTTGTAGCGGAAATCGTATGAATGTTAATAGAAGAATGCGAGGAGAAATAATGTGAATGTCAATAGAGAAATGTGTTGAGAAAACCATATGAATGTTTGCAGAAGAAGAACGTGTAGTGAAATCATATGAATGTCAGACGAATGTGTTGAGAAGATCATGTGAATGTTTATGCAAGAAGAACGTGTAGCGAAAATCATATGAATGTTAATAGAAGAATGCGAGAAGAAATCATGTGAATGTCAGTATAGGAATGTGTTGAGAAAACTATATGAATGTTTGCAGAAGAAGAACGTGTAGTGAAATCATATGAATGCTAATAGAAGAATGCGAGGAGAAATCATGTGAATGTGTTGAGAAAACCATATGAATGTTTACAGAAGAAGAACGTGTAGTGAAATCATATGAATGTTAATAGAAGAATGTTAGGAGAAATGTGTTGAGAAAACCATATGAATGTTTACAGAAGAAGAACGTGTAGTGAAATCATATAAATGTTACAGAAGAATGCGTTGAGAATATAATGTGAATGTTTATGCAAGAAGAACGTGTAGCGAAAATCATATGAATGTTAATAGAAGAATGCGAGGAGAAATCATGTGAATGTTTATGCAAGAAGAACGTGTAGCGAAAATCATATGAATGTTAATAGAAGAATGCGAAGAGAAATCATGTGAATATCAGTAGAGGAATGTGTTGAGAAAACCATATGATTGTTTGCAGAAGAAGAACACGTAGTGAAATCATATGAATGTCAGACGAATATGTTGAGAAGATCATGTGAATGTTTATGCAAGAATAACGTGTAGCGAAAATCATATGAATGTCAGACGAATGTGTTGAGAAGATCATGTGAATGTTTATGCAAGAGGAACGTGTAGCGAAAATCATATGAATGTTAATAGAAGAATGCGAGGAGAAATCATGTGAATGTTTATGCAAGAAGAGCGTGTAGCGAATATCATATGAATGTTAATAGAAGAATGCGAGGAGAAATCATGTGAATGTTTATGCAAGAAGAACTTGTAGCGAAAATCATATGAATGTTAATAGAAGAATGCTAGGAGAAATCATGTGAATGTTTATGCAAGAATAACGTGTAGCGAAAATCATATGAATGTTAATAGAAGAATGCGAGGAGAAATCATGTGAATGTTTACAGAAGAATATGTAGCGAAATCGTATGAATGTTAATAGAGGAAGAATGGTTAGAGAATAAGTATGAATGTTTTATGCAGGAATCTAAGAACTATTTTTACACACTTGATGAAAGCGCTACATGTTTTAACAATTCTTATGTTAATTATTAAAGAAATGAAAAATTCAGATAAACAATATGGCACTCTTGCAATGATTCGTGTTTCACTTAGTCATGCAAAAAACTCACTCACCTTGCATTATGTAGATGGCGATGGATGCAGTCTAGAAGACAATAGCGTTGAATTGGATTAAGCTGAATCGCTAACCTGTATAGCAAAGTTAATAAAGTCGCAGTGGCTTCCTTATGCACCAGTGCTTGTTTATATAATGACCTAGAGCCCCTCAGGCAATTTCAAGCGTTGGTATGGCGGAGGAGATGTTACACGTCACGTGATTATTGCATCCAATGACATCATCTCTTGCAGCACATGCGCAGAGAGAAGTAGCTTCGGGCAATGCAGGTGACGCCTGGAAGTCGGGGTGGGATGGGGTGGAATTTGGGGTCTAGCTGTTATATGATGCTTGTCTCGTGGGAACTCTAGCCTCTCTCTTTTCCCGCAGTCAGACAAAGAGAGGGCTAGCATAAGACCACCCTCAGATTCTTTTGTTAAGCTAGCAGGTGTTCGAACAATGGAAAGGGACCGGCTTTGTTATGGGGTAGTGGAATGAGAAATGCTAGAAAGAAGGCTTGCCCCGGACAATAGAGCTTGTTTCTCTTTTGTCACGACCCTAATTCATCATGGCCTTTGTTCATTTTGACAGTTGAAGGGCAAGCATTGTTCTTTCGTTAAAAGCTAGTGGAATGAGTATGCCAGATGGTCTTTCTAAAGTAGCCTTGCCCCGGACATTAGAAAGGCACACAATAGAATCTCTTCCTTTGTCCAGCAAGCTCTTTGTTCCCGCACGTGTTCGAGAAACAATAGGAGTGGTGTGGGTAACTGCCAGAGGTGCAGAAGTGGCCGGATGTGGAATGGGTAGGAAAAACATCTCGCCTTTGTTACAGAGCCATAAATTTATGACCCCTTTGTTCGTTTTGACAGGTGAAGGATACCCCTAATTGCTTAACTGTCAAGCTTCCATTCTACTCAACAAGATTTACGACCGCAGCTGCAAGTAAAACTACCATGGAGCTACGGTGGAAGGGGGAAAGTGGGGGAGGGGGGGCTCATTTGCATATGAAAAGACATTCCATGAATATTAATTGCGGTTCAATGCCCATTCTCCTACTACTATTGTTAAACATCCATTAAAGGTGTTAACACAATTGCAAATGCTCACAACACACGCACAGATACACGGACTCAAACACACGTAAATACAAAGCAAATAACCGTACAAATACGATGATGCAAAATAAACTTGTCAGTACACAGGCAATCTCCAAACTGATGTAAACACATTAAGCTGTGGCTAAAGGAAGCATTGTTTATAACTGCAGCGACAGCAGAAGATAAGACGTGCAGTTCATGTTACTGCAACGGTCGCTCGCCAGGTACGTCATGCTAATCACGTGTTACAGTATCGGCAACAAGATTTTTGCGTCTATCGTTGCTATGGAAACGTCTTAGTTCTAATTGGTCCTTCCAATTGTTGCTATGACGACCGCTATGACGTATCCATCCCCTCCCATTCATTTAAAGCTTTCCGCCATGTGGTTATTAACTGTCAATCACCTTCTTGATTGGCGCCGACTATAGTTGGCTTGTCCATTCATCCTAATTGTGTGTCGTCCTCCGTGGACTAGTGGTATCGTGCTAGCCTCTGGTTCCCAAGGTCGCGGGTTCAAGCCCGGCGGAGGGCGATGGATTTTTTCGAGCGTAAAAATCCTTAGCATGGCTTCCTTCGGAAGGGACGTAAAGCCGGTGGTCCCGTGTCGTAGATTTACGGCACGTAAAAGAACCTCAAGCCTGATAAAGAGGCCTCTGAGCAAAATTATCGGTCTTTCACGCCCAATATGGAATGGGACGCTAAGAACCATAGTAGTTAAAGAGCGTCCATAAATAAAACTCAATTTAATTTTAATTTTAATCCTACTTGTTACGATGCATATGACGGCTCACGTGGGGATGAAGTGTCGCCAGGCGCGTGGGGCGCACCGGCTACCCAGGTGCCGCTAGCAGCGTTGCCGCTTAATCTGATGACTCTGTACAAAGACCGTTTTTGGCGGCCAATTACCAAAGTATACTCAACTATTTTGCGAACGGTTGGTTTCTGAACGCAATTTTGTGAGACCTTTCCTTTTATTATGAGCTTTCAACTGCTTCAGTTTTTGCTCTTAATTTTGATAGACCCTGTTGCGTGACTATTTCAGCTTGATCATATAGTCCAATGTACAAATGTTGTAGTTTGAATAAAACAGTAAAAGTTCCATTAACCAATGATATTTTGTAGTCCAAGAGTAGCGTAAATGCTAGCATATTTGCAGAATTAATTTGCGTGAGATTAGCACACATATGTTACATTATGGCCAATCCGAGGATTTCACTCTCTTTGATTATAAAATATACCAAAATGTTATGATTTTCGATCGTTTTGAGACTCCAGTGCCTTTCCACCCTAATACTTATAGATGGCCGTGGAACATTTTGCTGTCCAGTGTTTTTGCAGGTGACTAAGGAATAAGAATCCTTGTGTTTCAGTACTTATTAATTACGCAAATCCATATTCCTAGACTTTTAGTTGTGATAAATGTAAACTAAATGGTCCGTATAATCAATAAAGGAGGTGATTAAATATTTTCGGGAGTATGTCGCGTATATACTAATGAGTATACGGTTTTAAAACATGTAAACCTATAGGCTCGGTCATAAATAACAAACTCTATAATACACATTAGCTTTTATCGGCCTGTCAAATAGCAATAGAAGAGGAGAGATTTCAACAACTTCCTCTTATATTAGTGTAGGTACAGAAATGGAAATTCAGACGAACCGAAGCGCTCATGATTGAATCAGCCCTTCTATTTACTTTCGATGTTACAGAGGCCACAGATGATCCCTTGATCTGTCTTTGTCATTTACTGTAGGTCCTTTACGTTTGTATACAGAGCAGTCTTTGACGTTTCAAAAGGACATAGAGTATTCTGAGTTCAAGGGACTCCCGAAATTATGCTTGGAACCCTTCTATAAGTTTTACTGTAGAGTGAACCTCGACACACGCTCTGTGCCTATAATAGAGATGTAATATGTAATCAGTCGGAAATAAAATGGTATTATCTTAGAGTAGTGAACGACTGCTACCACCAATTATAAGCTTGTCGATAGTCAAAATGTATGTTACAAAGTTACATCACATCGAAGATGTTAAAAAGATTGATAATTCATTTCTTGTATAAACAACATCCACCTGTGGACAAAAAAAAATTAGTCATCCCTAGATTCCATGTGACGATCGGAGGGCTTCGTGTACCTTCGTAACAGCTGTGTTCACAATGCACATGCAGGAATTGTAGAATGGTCTCTGCCCTGTGAGCACAATGGCCACCTTATAACGGTGTTTCTCGGTGGTGACGCTTATATAAGCTACTGAAAACAGAGCACGGAAAAGCATTTCGTTTGCTGAGAGGTGAAGAAGGAACCCCTGTGCTCATGAGCGCTTCGGTTCAAGTCTCGTATAAGGTATTGTTATTTTTATATTGTTAAATTTGTGACTGGATGTGTTGAACATAATATTGCATTAATATAACTTTAGCATTTCAAGTTTTAGACATATCTATGCACACAAAAACACAATTCTCCTAAAACACTCGTTTTAAGTAACTAAAGAAATAAATGAAAATAAACCATTATCTACTAAAACTAAAATACATAAAAAATAAACAAAACGAATTTCGGGTTTATGAACCCTGAGCACGTATAGCTGCCCTCATTTTCGGGTTATAGATGAAATTAAATCCTGTAGTAACTGGATGAGAAGCTACAACATTCAAGCTTCTTGAATTTGTGCCCAAAATCTTGTACGAATTCAGCAATTTCAACAGGATATCTTATCCTCATAGAGGGAATAAAATATTCTCAAGTATTATCGTGTATTGCGCACTGTTCAGTGTAACGTCAAGCTGCCACAACACACCTAGACCGTCCCTTGATATCCAAAAGATACAGATATGTAACCATGATGAAATTGTGAAGCCACGTATTTTGCATCGTAATAACTGTTCTATTATGAACTTTACCAAATACCGTGTATGAAATGCAGTATATTGAAGATAAGTGGTCACTATGTGTTGATTAAACATTATTAACAGAAGAAAAGAAAGTGTTTGCTACAAGCGAGAAGGAACCTGCGGTCTTAACCACAGAAGTACCCTACGCTTTGCCACAGCGCTACAGGGAAGACACGTGGAAAGTTGCATGCTTAATAAGGCGGTACAGCAACTTGCTGCAGTAGCTGCACAGTTGCATTGCGTTTGGTATAAATAAAGCGGTGTGCCCTGAAGGACTTAGAAAACGTTGGCGTTCAAGACATGGCTCATTTTTTGGTCCACAGGTGTACAATGGCATTCGTAATCCTTTCGGCGCATTTGAACAATAATAATAATAATTAATAATGATGATGATGATTAGTGGTAGTGGTAGTGGTAGTGATAGCGGCAGCGGTAGTGGTAGTAATTATTGTTGTTCTTACTTGCTATCAATCATTGGAAATATTTATAACTATTATTTGCAAATCAAATTTTGCCTTAACCTTAGCATAGTATGTTTTGGAGTTTTTTTTCATGTTGACGAAACTTTTGAAATTTCGCACTCATCGAACTAACAGGATCCCACAACAGCAATTTGTTAAGAGAAGTATGCAAGAATCCTGTTTACCGATTTTTTAAATGTATATTGTGCTTATTATATCCCTCGCGCATGAATATGGAAGTATCTCAATATCTTAGTTACGTATATCCCTCAAAATTCGTTATTCTACGATTAGCTATTCTACAAAAAACGACAAAAACAGAGAATCTTTAAAGTAATTAGATATGTTGAATTGTTAATACACATAATTTCAGAATTCATATTTTGTTCGAAAACTTCACAATTAGTAAACGATAATAAGGTGCCTCTGATTTTATATAGTATTCTGCTACACAGTCTTCGTATTCTTTCTTCTCGTTCAAAAAGAACACGAGTGGTCATTAAATTACACTATATTGATAATTTTGCTCTGCATGGGTGAAACAACATTTCTAAGTTCAATTAAGTAAACACCTTTTCTTGAATTTCTCTTTTATCTCTTACACTTTCCGGAATCGTTTTGCTAAGATATGATCGCAAATGAAGGGCATAGGGAAAAAAGGGGCTAATCAACATTTTACAGATTTTTCAGGAAAAACATTTTAAACATTTATTTTTATGTAGAGCCTACTGTTTGTCAACTCTGGGTTCCTAGTAAAATACATACAATTATTAATTTAATTTTAACATATTGTTAAGTGTTATCAATGTTAAAGCTAATCATTTTGACGGAAGAAGGACTAACACATCATAACTACGCTTTTTTGTGGGAAAAAGGGGCTCATTGCATGGGATTATCGTTAAGCACTGTCGCGTACAATTACAATTATCACCCATTTCATGGCATTGCAACTTTAGTATTTTATTCGTTGCAGAGTTGCAAATAGCCTACCATACGATTTTCGTTACTTTGTTTTAAGTTCCATAATGGCTGTCACTTCTGATTTTGAGTAAAGATCAAACAACTGAAAACAAAATCACACGTATTCACACAAAAATATTTTATCCTTTTGTGTTCTATATAAAACAGAACAATGCTGAGCTATCACCAACTGCTAATTATTGCGTATAGGTATGAGAAATGCGATACATGTGGAACAAGCGCGAGAGAGAAAAAGAAAGAAAGCAATGAGCTCCTTCTTTTCCTGGAGAGTGTCAAACAGCCCCTTCTTTCGCTTTATGCCATTTCTTCTTTTATCACTTTCGCTGGAGAGAGCCCCTTCTTTGACAACATGAATAGCCTGTCTTAAAGAACCATTAACAAGCAACAGATGGTTTTAATATCTCAATTTTGGCGAAAATTGCAATCAGCCCCTTCTTTCCCTGTAGCCTTTAAATGTGATACACACTAAATACTGTAGTTTTGGCTTCTCCCTATAATTGAGGTTACGTGCGGTTAACTGTGATTCTTGAGTCACCTTCATCTTTGTAAATATTATTTCGTTCCTTGGCCGGTTGCACATTGTAGGTGTAGATTGCACAACGGAGGGGCACACCTCTTGCACTGCGACCTACATAGACCTATTGTGGCTGCCACTCCCCAGGAGGAAGGGATGAAGTGAAAAAATCACTGGAGGCTACAGGTAGTAGGCAGATAAGCCACAGAGAGACGCGGAAGTTCTAACAGAAGATCCGTCCCATTGCTGGAGCTCCCTAGAGAGGGCGGTGAGCCACCCGGCTACCAAGCAGCCCTCTAGTGTCCACGGGGAGTACTCTTTCCTTTGAGAAAGCACCGCGCCATCTGTCGGGCACCGTCATACGCCACGTAACCTAGAAGTACACCTGAAAGATGAGAAAATGAACGGAATGAGGGGAAATGAAAGAAAGGAAATCGTGGTAGATGAGACACCTCCCCAGCATTTGTCTACCGACCAAGGAAAACTACGAAAAGCCCAAGGTCAGGGTGGAAGGTCGACGGTAATCGAACAAGGGACTACGAATGCGATGCTCACACATTACCGCGGAGCCATCTCGCTCGGTTTAATTGCAAATTGAATACAGAATTGTATTTTTCACCAGTAAAAGTACTTCAATAACGATTTACTTCTTTTGGTTAACATAGATAATATTTTACATTGTTCATATATACTCTTCTTTGTATGTTGTTTTCTTCTCTCCGTCAATTCTAATAGTGGTGGGAAAGGGAGTGGTGTAAAGGTAGTATTGCTGGAGAGATAAAATCGATGTTTCGTATTTGAATTGGCAGTACACTCCTACAGATCGTTTGCATGATATGTTAACATCATCTTTGGACAGTTGAGGGAGCTGCACTATCTCTGAAAGAAATCATCTTTAGTGTCGTTTATGAGAAAGCGCATTAACAGGCGAATCTGCATCCGTAGTAGTACAGATGCTTGAGTTAGGGACAATGCTCAACAATGTCATGCTTTGATTGAGTATCCCAAAGTCAGACTTGCCTTACAGAATTTTCAGTGACTGGATTTTAGACATATGCATTCTGCACAGCCGAAGATGTCCGTTTGCACAGCATTATTGAATGTCTTATATGAGATGAATAGTTTTTAAAAAGCTGCTACTTATTTTGTTTCATTTATATTTTTCATATCTGGCATCGTGAGAAGGACTTTAAGATACAGTAAATCAATGTAGGTATTAAAATCCTAAGTTATTATCTATTGTAATTGTGTTTTTATATTTTAATTGCTTCCAGCATTCAGTAGAATCTTCTTCTTCTTCTTCTTCTTCTTATTATTATTATTATTATTATTATTATTATTATTATTATTATTATTATTATTATTATTGTCATTATCATCATTATCATATCCCCAGCTCATCACCTTCATCACAACCTTTGATTTTTAAAAAATATTTTTCTTCTCAAATGACAGTACATTAAGAAAAAACAATGGTGTAGAATTAACTTATCGTTAAACAATGCTCCGAATAATAAACATTGATTGGAAGGCAGTTGCTTACGCTGTAACCTATTTATAATCACTCAAGGTTGCAATATATTTATTATTGATTTCAACCAAAGTTAAATGTATCGCACTTTTAACTTAAAACTATGTGACCCGCATTCGGGAGGTCCCGGATTCGATCTCTGGCGACCGCCTTTCTGATCCGTGGGTTTTATTCAGGGGTTTTCCCGGGTCCTCAGGTGAATGCTGGAGTGGTTTCTTTCATCCCCCGAATTTCCTGTTCCTCTATTTCGTTCCATTACTCATTTCATTCAACCTTTGAACTTGGTCTATTTAAGGGTTGGAAGGGTTTCTCCGTCCCTCGGCCTTCGGCTGGTTGCCGGAGTATAAGGACCACCCCCACGGGGGTATATGTCCCCGGTCTGCCTGTCCGACTGCCAGGGCGTCTGTATTTGGAAACTTCAGGGACCCTGTCATTGCTGTGCCGTAGCTCCTGGTTCCGACCGCCTGGTGTCTCCCCTCACCTCATCCCTTCCTCTCGAGCACCTTCTCGTGGGGCGTCAGTACAAAATACTCATTTATGGACTGGTGCCGAATCCTCTCCCCTTCACAATCCAATCCTTAGCTATGTGACAGCGCTGTATTTGCAATATTGGCTAACAAATTAATAGAAAATGTTCACTTACCCTTTCATATATATATCCGTTTGTAGTACTCCATATTTATTCTCCAATAGTACAATACAGAACAGTGTGTAAACCACAAACAAATATTTCTGTGCTTATATTACCACATTTACAGGATAAAAACTGGTTCGCTTTTCTCACACTCGCAAACTTTGTGGTATATCTATTCAAACTTAACTTAATAAAACACTAATTTAACCTTCATTAAGCCTATTAGCTGTAAAACTTCACATGCATGATCTAGCAGGCCTCTGTGCTAAATATAAGTTACAACCGATATACATTCATCAATCACGTCCGTTCGTCCATCCATCCATCCATCATCATTTTTACAAATTTTGTTTATTAATGAGAAATCTGTATTTATAGCTTATGTTATGTATGTCCAAAGACAAGATCATTGTGAACACGAGGCTTGTAAATGTTTAAAACATATATTCACAACTCGTGTTCCTGATATCCCAAAAACGTACACTTGTTTAAAGTGTGAACCCTCTCAAGCCAACTTCTATGACAACTGATTAGCATTATTCAGAGTGTAATTCTCCCATACAATTGACTGGCCTTTAACGCTTAGCAAACAGCAAATGTAACATTCCGGTGTTCAACACATATTTATCGACGCATTAGCAATAGCTTTGATTGTATGCACTAAAATTAAATCTCGTTTTACCATTTGTCTTTATGTAAATTAAAATTAAATATTCATGCTACATGTCGCTAATGAAAGCATTTATCTATGTAAATGGTAGCTGTCGTGCAGTTCAACGACCCCCCAGGGGCTCACCTTATGTGAGTACGGGTGTTGGCGTACCCGGTGGTTCCCGAGCAACTCATCGCCATCTTCATCGCTTCATCCCCGTCCGGTCGAGGGGGGTTCGTTCTCGTGACCGGGAGACTCAAGGTGGGCTCTCGTGCGTTCTGTGCATTTCATTCCATGACGCCCTCGCCATCGTTTCTTTATTCTCTCTGCTATTTATGCACATTTCGCACCACTTCCATTCATTTACACATCTCTTTTCCTTCTTCGCCGGCCTACCTTGAGTACGAAACGCTCACGCACTTTTAGTTTCTTTTAACCTTTTATTTTAATCCTCCGTGGACACAGCCTGACGGATACCCGCGCACCGCGTGCGCAGCTGGGTGAGTGGGTAATGGCGTCATCCCCACCACCCGGGGTCGTCATGTAGGGTTTGTGTTCGTATCCGCTGTTCAACTGCAGTCCCGCGTGGGGGCCATTGCATGAGCTGCAGACTCCTGACGGCGAATGAGTCCCTCTGTCTATGTTCTGGGAGGTGTGACCCTGGGGTGAGACAGATATAGATAGGCCACTCACCCAAGCCGGGGTAACGCCCGGGAAGTCAAAACCCGAGGTCGGAGACGGTTGCAATGGTGGAGGATTTATTTCGATATGGAGCACCCTTTCTCCATTACTAACAACAAGCGCCGAAAAGTCTATGTAACAGAAGTAGCACCGCCGACATCTGGTTGTTACTTGGTCATTTCACGTACAGAAGAAGGACAAAGTTTTGAGAAGGTGAACCCTTTCATTATTCAGAAGGGCATTGACGCTATTGCAAGTGCGGTTCAGTCCTGCACTCGTCTTCGAATTGGTTCATTGTTGGTTCAAACCAAATCCGAACAGCAAAGTAAGTCCTTAATGCGCGCCACGCTTCTCCACAGTTATCCTATCCGTGTCGAGAAGCACCGCACCTTGAATTCCTGTCGAGGCGTCGTTACCATCCATAGCCTCGATGGTATGTCGGACGAAGAACTTGTCGACTATCTTTCTGATCAAAAGGTGACAGCTGTTCATCGAGTGCAGGCTAAATGCGACGGAATTTTGGTACCAACTCGTACCCTGTTTATCACTTTCGACGGCGTCGATCTGCCCACGAGTCCTTCAGCAGGGTACGAGCGTATTGCTGTGAGGCCCTATATAGCTAGACCTCTGCGTTGTTTCAATTGCCAACGTTTTGGGCATACGCAAGACTCATGTAAGAGTGCCGTTACCATCTGTGCCTCATGTAGCCAGCCGTCACACGAAGGTACCTGTTCCACAGCCCCCGTCTGCGTTAACTGCAAAGGGTCTCATTCTGCGTCATTTGCCGACTGTCCGCGGTACTTGGACGAGAATGCGATCCAGGAGATCCGGGTAAAGGAGAAACTCTCCTTCGCTGAAGCCCGGAGGCGTTACCATACGCGCCAACCTTCGTTCCTGCGATCTGGTACATTTAGTTCTGTTCTTGCTTCGCCAGTACCACGAGTAGATGCCGAAACTCAGACCTGGACCATGACTGCACTAACCGCCACTACCATCCGGCCGTCCATTTCTGGTATTGTTAGCAAGCCATCTAAAGCTGGTCCCAAGTCACTGAAGTCGCAAGCCGCTGAAAGAAACCAAAGCAGGAATTTCGTAGGGAAGATTTTCTGAAGGACCCTCTGCGTGCGCGCGGTAAGAAAAGTTCACCTTCTCCTCCTCGGAGGTCGCAGTCCCAGGACGCTCCTGGGACAAGCCGCGCTCAGTGGCACCCCTCACCCATCGCCACCCAGAACCGATTCTAGGCGCTTGAATCGGTTTCTGGCTCTGAGCGCGTGGACCCTCCCTTCAAGGAGGCTATGGAGTCTGAACAACTCCATACCAAAAGTCCGAGCCCAAAGGTTAAGCAGAAGGTAATTTTGAGCCGTCCTTCTAAGTAAGAAGTTTATCCCTTTCTTTATGGCTATCCTGACTTGGAATTTACGTGGTGTAGGATCGCATAGGGCGGAATTGCAACTTTTATTGCGTTCCCATTCACCTATGGTCGTGTGTTTGCAGGAGACTAAGCTTCGCCCTCACGATCGTTTTGATCTCCGAGGGTTACTCCAGTTTGCTACGATCTTGAGTCGGAGGAGGGTACTTCTGCCCATGGAGTGTCATGATTTTAGTGCGTAGTGACGTTCATTTTCAAACTCTCGCTCTTACGTCCGACTCGCAAGCTGTTGCCGTAAATGTTCAATTACCCGGCTATTTCTTTTTTGTTTTCTCTGTCTATTCCACTCCATCGTCTCCCCTCGCTCCTGCGGACATTCGAGCTCTCCTGTCCACTCTCCCAACACGATTTCTTCTGTTGGGAGATGTTAATACCCATCACCCCCGTGGGGTTCGCCAAGGGCTTGTGCGAGGGGAACTCTCCTTTCCGACATTTTTTACCAATTCAATCTCTCTATCCTCAATACAGGTGAACCTACTTTTATTTCTGATTCTTCTGGTACAATCTCTCACCTGGATCTTGCCGTTTGCGCACTCCAGCTTGCTAGTCGTCTGCAGTAGAACGTCGTCGCTGACACTTACTCCAGCGACCATTACCCCTGCATCGTTTCTCTTCTGTCTCACCACGTCCAGGACTCCAGAGTACCTACCTGGATATTCAAAAAAGCCGATTGGAGATTCTATTCCAGCCTCGTGTCCTTTGCGGACCAGCCCTTCACTGACGTTAACAAAGTGGTGCAGCAACTTTCGTCTACGATTCTATCAGCCGCCGAACGCACAATTCCCCGATCATCCTCTCAACCTCGCCGTATTCCTGTTCCGTGGTGGAATGAGGATTGTCGGGACGCCGTTTGTGCTCGTAGGACTGCGCTTAGGGTGTTTCGGCGACATCCTACACTTGATAATTTGGTTACTTTTTAACAATCGCGCGGCAGGGCTCGTCGCATTATTCAGGATAGCAAGAAGGCATCTTGGACTCGTTTTGCCGAGTCTTTTAATCCCTTTACTCCTTCATCTGATGTTTGGGATAAACTTCGTCGCTTCTCAGGTAAAGTGTCGCATTGTACTGTTTCTGGCCTTCAGGTTCCCAATGCCACCATAGTGGATCCGGCTGCCATCGGTAACACTCTGGGTGCTGCCTTTGAGGCGGTTTCCAGTTAAGACCATTATTCCATCGGCTTTCGCTCTATCAAAGACCGGCTGGATTCCGACGCCTTTAATTTTCGGTCTGTTAATAATGAGTGCTATAATGAACTTTTCACAATGAGGGAGCTGGAGCAGGCTCTTCATTGCTCTAGGTACTCCGCTTCTGGGCCGGACGGCATTCATGTCCTGAAGTTAAAGAAGCTTTCAGCCGACAGTAAAGTCTTTCTCTTACAGGTCTATAACCCTATTTGGCAAGACGGCTTTTTTCCTTCCGTTTGGCGCGAAGCCACCATTGTCCGTATATTTAAGCCTGTAAAGGATGGCCAACTACCTTCCAGCTGCCGCCCTATCTCCCTCACCAGTTGCATTTTCAAGGTGATGGAGCGCATGATCAACGGGCGGTTGACATGGTGGCTTGAGTCTCAGAAACTTCTAGCGAACGCTCAGTGCGGATTTCGTCGCCATCGCTCTACCGTCGACCATCTGGTGTCCCTGTCGACGCATATTATGAATGGATTTCTGAGAAAGTGTCAAACCGTGGCTGTGTTTTTTGACCTGGAGGAAGCTTATGACACTTGTTGTAGGGGCAGCATTTTACGTACCGTGCACACATGGAATATCCGCGGTCGTCTTCCCATATTTCTTCGGGAGTTTATCACGGACCGCGTCTTTCGTGTACGTGTGGGCTCAGTTTTATCTAGTCGTTTTATTCAAGAGAACGGAGTACCACAGGGCTCTGTACTCAGTGTCACATTTTTTGCGATTGCTATCAACCCCATTGTTGATTGTATTCCACCTGGCATTTCATCGTCCCTTTTTGTTGACGATTTTGCCATTTATTGCAGTTCACGGCGAACCTGTCTACTCGAACGCCGTCTCCAGAGCTGTATCGAGCGTCTCTATGCCTGGAGTATCGCCAACGGCTTCAATTTCTCCGCCGAAAAATCCGTCTGTATCAATTTCTGGCGCCGTAAGGCTTTCCCTCCGCCCTCTCTCCATCTTGGGCCAGGGATACTTAAGTTTGCAGACGAGGCGAAATTTTTGGGGTTGATCTTTGATAGGAAGCTGAGCTGGATTTCTCACATTTCGTTTTTAACAGCAAAGTGTGACCGTTCTCTTAATCTTTTGCGTGTTTTAAGTGGCACATCCTGGGGAGCTGATCGGACCGTCCTTCTACATCTTTATCGCATTTTGGTCCGATCTAAGCTTTATTACGGGTGCATTGTCTATTCGTCGGCGCGTCCATCTGTATTACGTAGATTGAATGCCATTCACCATCGTGGCATAAGAGTCGCTACAGGGGCCTTTCCAACCTGCCCTGTACCTAGCCTATATGCTGAAGCTGCAGAACCTCCGCTGTCCTTCCGGCGTGAGATGCTTTTGTGCAGCTATGCCTGTCGACTCTCAAGCTTGCCTGACCACCCGTCCTTCGCGATATTTTACGAGGATTCGCTTGATCGGCATTATTTAGTTAGCTCCTCTGCATTGCTCCCTCCAGGGGTTCGTTTTCGTCAACTTCTTCGGCATTTGAACGTTACGGCAGCGCCGGCCCTTCCAAGGGGGGAAATGCGTTTTCCTCCATGGTTGCGCGCTGAGGCCCACTTTCACCTTGGGCTAACGTCGATGCCGAAGATTGAGACCCCTGCTTCAGTCCTTAGATCCGCCTTTTTAGAGCTTCAGGCACAATTCGGAGACTGTCATTTTTTATATACTGATGGGTCTAAGACTGATGTTGGAGTAGGGTGTGCCTTTGTTTGTGGTGAAACTGGTTTTACTTTTCGTTTACCGGGGCAATGTTCGTTTTTTACCGCCGAACTTTTTAGCATTTATCAGTCTCTTTTATACATTCAGCGCCACGACCTACGACACTGTTTTATTTTTTTATACTCCCTGAGTGCTCTTCAAAGTATTAGCTCGCTGTACAGTTACCACCCGCTCTTACAGCGCATTCATGACCTGTTCCACTCGTTTGGTGTCTCTGGCATCAGCGTCTCCTTCCTGTGGACTCCAGGTCATGTGGGCATCTCAGGGAACGAGTGTGCCGACGCTGCTGCGAAATCGGCGATTTTATTACCCAGATCTTTTACCTCTGTTGTTCCCTCGTCAGATTTGTGTGTTCTTTTACGTCACCGCATCCTCTCGCTTTGGCGCGATGAGTGGACGGCCCTCCGAGGGAACAAGTTGCGGGAGGTCAAGCCTCTTCCGTTAGTCTGGGGTACCTCTTCTCGTTCTTCTCGTTCTTCTCGTCCTTCTCGTCCTTCTCATCCTTCTCGTCCTTCTCATCCTTCTCGTCGGGAAGAGGTACTTTTAGCCCGTCTACGAATCGGACATTGCCTTTTTAGTCATAAATACCTGCTTAGTGGTGACCCCGCACCAGTATGCCAGCAGTGTGATGCGCCCTTAACGGTGCGTCACATTTTAACAGAGTGTCAATTTTAGCTCCATTGCGCGGTCGTGTGGGTCTGCCTGTTGGCCTAGCCAACGTTTTGGTAGACGACGCGCATGCTGTAGAATGTCTTTTACGTTTTATCAATGACAGTGATTTTAATCGGCGCATTTGATGCGCTGAGCGCGTTTTAACGTTGTGATATTATATTGCCTTTTTAATGGGGACTCTACTCCCCAGTGGACATATGGCGCTCATGTCCCATACGTTCTATAGTTCTTGACACGTGGTTTTACTCTTTTATTGTTTTGTCTAACATGTTTTAGTGTGGTGGTTTTAGCATTTGTGTGCGTGTTTTTTAGTGTTTGTGACTTATCGGATTTTCCGTATTTTAGTTCTTGAATTTTATATTTTACACCTTGTAAGGGCGCTGATGACCTTTGATATTTAGCGCCCTTAATCCCATATCATCATCATCATCATCATCAGTTCAACGACGCATGCAAATAGTTCTTCACCCCTTCCTCTAGAAGGCCGAATTATTTGTAATTGGTTTAGCCTTTCCTTGTGTACCAATCGTAGCAAAACTCTTTCACAGAGGTGGTATCCAAACCACCCCTTCATTCCACATATATTATAAACATTTTTCATTGGCTAGCTTGTATGTCACTGAATTGTGTTTTTGGGCCAGTCAAATAGAGAACTGTTACCGACTGGGTAGAGTCAAAAGTTGGTTACGTGAAGGTGGAAACCTTAAGGAGAGAAAAACACTATGGCGAAGTAGGGGAATAGGCCAGCTTTTATGCATGACAGTATACGTGTAGGCCCGTTGCACGACGGGTCTATCTACAACATCCAGAACTCTTACAGCTGAGCAGTCGTATAAAGTATCTCCATAATTGAAACCATGTACTTTGTAATGATTCAGCTTTTCATAATTTCAGTTACAGCTGCAACGAAAATCAGCCCTTGCCTTATCACAGCAGAGTTTTGAATGTCCTCCTGCTGCGTTCACATAATATCTCTGGCACCGCTTTAGGGAATTGTCTTTTACGCGCTGCAGCTCACCTACCATAATAGAATTAATTTCTCTGCTGATATTTTCTTCGAATTCTTGTAATGCATGGATGTTTGGCCTATATTACGCTTCATTTTATCAAGTTTCTCCACAAATAAAGATCACAGAATTTGAGATGCAGGGACACTGTAGGCCAACAGGTACAGGTACATATTAGGGTGAGGCCCCCAAAATTGTGGCAGAGCACCGCATTTAGGCCATGTGGCCCTTGGTGCTTCGAACGCGACCCCTGTGATAGAAGTATGAGGGGAGAGACGCGAAGGGCGACCAGGTCTGGGAGACTACGTGCAGAAGTGTGAATGGGCCCCTAACGTTTCCATATATAACCGTTCTGACTCCGCTCAAGCCCACCAAAAGGCCCTAACCCTCGGTTTCCCCTGAAGGGAAGCCCGCTCCGAGAGCATCTGGAGGCGAATCCGTGGGCTGTCCGACCGACGCTAGGGAGAAACCTTAACAAAGGTCACCTCAATCGCCTCCGCCCAGCCGCAACGCACCGAACAGCGTCGCCTGGTTCTTAAACCTGAAACATGATGATGATGATGATGACGATGATGAAGGAAATTATGGATACAGAAATGAGGGACAGAAAAGTCGTGGTAGAAGAAGAACCACACCAGTATTCGCCTACCAACCGGGGAAACAACGAAAACCCATGGCCAAGTGGGCGGTCGATGGAAATTGAACCCGGAACCTCCCGAATGCGAACCTCACACGTTACCGTGGAGCCATTTTGCTCGGTTGCGGGCCGTAAGTCCTTATTGATTATCCTGTCTCTAAAAATGCTCTGAATGAAATTTAATAACTCGACAGTTGTATCCGGGGTGACAGAGTCTTGCTGAAAATATCCAAATCGACATACAATATCGGTCAATTATTAAAAAATTGGTGTGACAATGTAATTCCTGTAACATTCTGCATTTACCGCGCAGTATACCCTGATTTTCTCGTCGTGTAATGGAATTTTCTGCAATAAATTGGGTTTCTCTGAGCTCCAATACCAGATACTCTATCGAAACATAGCCGTGTAACTATATTTTGCCAGAGAATATTACCAGATTGGGATAAATTATCCCATGGCTGACATATCTGAGAATCAGTCACAGAAATGTAGCCGACTCTCATTATTATGTAGTAACAGTTCGTGAGTAGTGATCTTGTATAATTTATATTTTAAGAGCTTAGTAGCTCGCCACGCTGAGCTCATGAAATTGCGGTTTCCTGTGAAGGGCGCCACAGAGACTCTTGAGGAGAATGTTCTCATCATTCATCAACTTCACCGTAGTAAAGCTCAAGCGCATGGTACCCTACACATTAGGCTATGCCACACTTGGCACATAGTGTCTACTGCTTGTTACTGCAAAAAAGTATAACTCTTCTCGTGTCGTACTTCGCCATTTTATGTAGCCGAGACTGGGGGAGGTAGCTTTCTTGCTCAGAAAGAGGCATAGTTTATTTGTTTCGCCTAGAATATGTTGCGTTATATGTGGTTGAAATTTGGCTTTTTGACCAAGGAAACCTGCGAAGGAAATTTTGACATTATTTTGAAGATTATTTGTAACTTTAGTGGGGATATGATGTTTTCTTTGATTCTATCACCGCCACAAAATATACATAAACTTTTAACTTCATTCGCTTAAATCCTAGATCTAGTATATATGTAGATAAGTCTGAAGAAGTGAAAGCATTTTAATCTTCTGCTAAGTGCTCCTTCCTCTTTAAGTTTTTATTTTTAAAGTTTTAGTCATTATAGCTACTTAGTTGAATGATGCTATATCTGATTAAACAATACATTTGTCAGTATTACTTTGGAAACAAGAAGAGACCTGGGCCATGTGTGTTTATTGAAAACAATCGAGTCTTCACCGCTGGATTTTAGTCCAGCTCGTCTGCAAAATTGCTTGACAAATACAGCATCTGTCCCGCTAATGACAGGAGGAAGTGAATGCACAGCTTCACTTTCAGTCGGTTCTATTCTTCGTCTTTCTAACATCTTGGTAGTTTAGTGAGCAAGAATATAAAAAGAAAAATATATAAAACGTAATTATAAGTACATTATTATTATTTATAAAACGATAAATAAAGGTATATGAAGCCACTTTGTGTGTATTAGAATGAGACGTAAGAATACTGTATAACTAGAATAGGAAAAATCAGCCACCATTTTACAATATGGTGACTTAGTTTTCCACTCTACTAAAGGTTATAGTATAAAAGGCCTATAAAAGTACTTGTCTAGACTAATTTAGCTAATCTCTATTCTGTTGTAACGTATTTTTTGGACACACCAAAAGAGCGTGCTGATCTTTTATTCAAAATTGTAGCTTTATTTTTCATCCTACAAAAAATGTTAAAGATAAATAATGTTAATTTTTTTATACTAAACACAATTTTGAGTTTCTGGAATATTCATACATTCATCATAGTTTTAGAAGAAAAATCGATTTTCGGCCACTAATTTTCAATGCGGCAGGCAAAGCATTTTGGACACAACTAATGTCTTATTTTAATTTATTTATCTATTTATTCATTTTTGTACTGCAAATGTTTGTATATGAGTATGCCACATTTAATTCTGGCAGCCAAAATTTCCATCTGTTTATGCCAAAATAATCAGTTTCGCGCTACGTTAGTTTACACTAACGTGCATAAAAAGTAGCCCATTCCACTAGATCGCCAGAGTGTTTTTCCCTCCGTAGGATTTCCACCTTCAAGTAACCAACTTTTGACCCCACGCAGCCGGCATCAGTTCTCTATGTGACTGGTCTGAAAGGCGAATCAGGGGCATAAAACCTAACCAATTAACGATGTTTATAATTGTGAAATGGAGATGTGATTCGGATACAGCTTCTACGAAAGATTTTCGCTACGATTGATATACAAGGAAAGCCTAAAATCAATTACAATATAATTCGACCCTTTAGAGGAAGAGGTGAAGAATCATTTGCGCATGTGGTTAAACCGAACGACAGGTACGACATTTAGATATATGAGAGCTTTCACCAGCGACATGGAAACGAAGGTTAAGTTTTTGCAGCTGCTACTAAGGCAATAAGAAAACTGTAGTGTAGCATGAGAATATAAGGTTTACGTTTTAATGGTATCCTTTGGCAGTTCGGCTATACTTTGGGGAGGTAAAGTACCCCGCCAATCCGTGACTGGAATTATACTCGAAAAACAGAGGTCACGCGAATAATAAGTGGGCCTATATTTTGTCAGTACCAACATAAACCGCCCCGTTCCATTATGGGACACGTTTTAGGCACGCTACTATACATCGTTACGGAAAGTGGAAGATCCTTGGTTAGAGGCCCACTGCAATAATGACTTCAACTCTGAGTCAAATTTCTAACTATAGTCTACACACTTCTAGTGAGAAAACAATTTTCATAATATTAATATGTTCTATAAAATAACAATGTGCTGCTACTACACAGATCCGTAGAATCCGTTAGTGCTACTCCTTTTTCAACCCTTGGTATTCATCACACAACAAAGCAATTCCACTATTCTTCTATTACCTGTCTAATATGAAATTACCTGGCAGATATAAAATCTAGTCTCACGGGATCGAAAAGATGTGATGCACACTAGTGTTTCGCTGTCCGTTCAAATCCTTTCCCCTCTTCGCAGGACATTTCGCACCTGACAACACTTTTGAGTGACAATGTAGGTTTGCTTCTGTGCTGAACAAAATGTAAAGAGGTTTAAAACACACGAAATACATGTTGTCATTTAAAGGACGACAGAGCTAAAAATTCACGTCCATTTTATTTAATGTCCTGCAAGATCTTAGGTTGTGCATACTAATGGTGAAAACCGGAACAATGTGCGACTTAACGTTCACGATCTGCAGAGTGTTTCCCACACCGGCAGCGCACTCTGGTGACGTCATGCGGCTAGCCAGTATTCCTGAAGCAGGTATCTCCTGCCGGAGCAGCTGATCAGTCATAGAGTTAAGTTTCATCAGGAATGTATAGTCACTGTAGTGCTTTGAATGCCCGTGCTTTAAAATATCACTTATTTGAACCAGTCGCATTATTTACGTATTTTATTCTTTGTTTTTACCGTTTTCTCACAAAGGTAATCGAAAGCGAGAGAAGTACTGGCCTTTCATTTCCTGCTTATTAGATTTAATTTTCTAGACTGAGCCAATATTACAAGATATGTCACTAGGTCACTAGCTCCTGGTAAAACATACTCATATTAAAACTCCTGTTCATTTACTTCGCTCACTATTTGTGTTACAAGATTTTGTCTTCACTCAAGCTTTTCCTCATACCTCATTTTATAAAACCACTCTCCAACGTGTTTAGAATATTGCATGGAACTGTGCACTTTTTTCCCCTTGGTGAAAATTATGATCTAGAGCCGTTATCATTGACCTGACATAAATGTTTAGAAATGAAAAATATATTCGTCTTGGACATATTTCAATTCTCATTGTGATAGGTTTCAAGGCTTCCTGTATGATGAAAATGATTGATGTGCGTAATCTCACTTAAAAATCTTGCATTCTTTATGATACTGCGTAAGTCATTGTATTCTGTGGAACTCTTACATAGCCATAGCCAGTTTGCGTTTTTATCTTCGTCTTCACTAGTCACATCATGAGCATATGAATGAAATTTCTCAAAATCTAGTCAATTATGGACATTAGTAACGTGATTTAGAATTAACGTGAACTTTCCCTTTAGGAGTACACGTCACTTTCACAAGAAGCAGATGCCCACCACAGATGATTATAAATAAAATGCTTTCATTCATGGAGGACTGATTACTTTGGAATCTTATTAAACATTTTCACTAGGGATTTAGAAGATGTTATGCATCAAATTCATGGTGTACCTATATGCGGACATTTCTTTTTCATCAAAGCTCTAATCTGTCCGTCTGTCAGGAACAATTATATTGTATCCAGAAGCTTTTTGCAAGCAGCTTTCTCAATATCACAATTTACAGTTCCTCTCTGTACAATTATGGAGCCTAATGTTTTATTTGTTGCCAAATTCATTATAGAATATGTCACATACTTAACAGAAAATCCTGGGGAGTCGTACTGTCTATCCTCACATAAACACAAATTTTAATTACTCATGGCGATTGCAAAATTACTTTCTTTTTCTTTTAACCAGGCTTTGTGTGCAGAAGGGAAAACAAATTTGTCAACAAGTGTACAAAAATATGATTCAGAAAAATAGTAGTTTTATTGCTTTTGAGAATTCCATGAAACAGTTAAATGTAATTCCGTAAAGATACATGCCTGAAGCTATGCACACATTACATTTCAGACTGCCTTTTTCGTCTCCAGAGCACCACTCATAAGTGAGCCCTTTCACACAATGAGTTATAATGCACATTAATGCCCCTTGTGTGTTAGATTTTCTTTCAGTGGTAGTCTCACCACATGAACATGTGTGGCAAGTACTGAATACGCAAAGAGAGCATTTACACATACAAACACAGCAGAACATTTTCTGGACATACCTACATTTTCTGCTTCGTGTTTTTCTCCATCTTCACTGGATTCCCTCAAATATTCATTCGCTTTTTAATCTTCATCGTTTACAGCTGAAGATTTGCCTTCCTCTTCAATCAAACTTTGGTTCACATTAGCGCCGTTTATAGCCCTGAAAGTTTCCGTATCCAACCCGCACTATATTTCAGCACCAATGTTCAACACCACGTAACGTAGCTTCACTTTCTTGCTGAGAATTGCTGCTTATTGAATTGTCGGTAAGCTATCTTGCTGACTTTAAAAGGGAATTTGAGTTTCTCTTTTTTGAGGGGGGGGGTGTTCTGGCCGTGCTAAATATTTCAAAGGCATTATCTTTCAGCCTAGGGCTTTTGAATTTCTGGTTCTTTATTATTCTTATTTTATATCATCCGGCTCATAAAATAATTTTCTTTGAAATGAATTCCACAGACACTAGCATTTTTGGTTGGAACAAAGTTTTTGCGTTTCATAGCAGCAACTCATTTATTGTACACATGTCGATTCTTATCTCTATCAGGCAGTGAGTAATGATCAACATTTTGTTTACATCGAAATTATTTGCACAACCATAAGCATTCCACTTAGGCAGTCTTGACCTTATACGTGACGGAACACTAGGGAAGGAAAACTGTCCTACAATCACAAAATAACAATATGAATTATAGTGCATTTGCTTTAAGTTGAAATATGGAAAGTATAAAAAGATAGCACTATGTTCCACACGACAGTTGGTAATCCTTAACTGTCTAGTCTGAAAACCTTTATTATTGAAACTTACTATTTAAAATATGGGTTAGGTTGAAATATGCAATTTAGAAGCGAACAACCAACACCCACTTGTAACATACGAAAGCCAACGAAGCAAGGATGGCCGAAGATATCAGGATATTTTCAATATTTCATTGTCAAAAGTGCAACTGGCAACAACACTATTACAATTACAATGCTGGATACATTGTGAACCGTGCGCTTTATCGAGTAGGAATTTTGAGATCAAGATACCTATATTTATTTTCTTCTTTCATTCCTATTTTTTTTCCTTTCCTTCTTTTTCTTTTTTTTTCACCAGCGCTAGCAGTATTTGCTCCTATTCGTTGAGTGGCGTTCCAATTGATTTCAGATTTGTGGAATTACCTTATTCTCCAAGGTGGATCGAGGTGCTCGAAAATACTCTTCTGCTTTGCAACACATTTTTCCATAGTTAATTGCGTTTACCGTCCCGTCAAGTTCCTTTTCATGAGTAAATCTGGCTTCCGTTTACAAACACGCGGCATTGTGCGAAATTATCCTTGGGTTGAACAAATGTATGTAACATTGAAGCAATAAAAACTTCAGGAACAACACCGTTACTGTTATACTCAACTGGAGTTTACTGTGTACAATTGTCAATAACTGGATGCTTTAATTAACTGAACATATTAAGAAGTTTCTTTAGTAAACGTTGAGGTTAAGAATAAAACCGACAACAATGGTCGCTGCTAGCGTACACATTTCTTCGATACTATATTAGCACACGAGTCTGAATGCCATATTTTAACAGCAGTAAAATATCGCAAGCATGGAAATTTTATCCCAGAAGGGTGACCAACATAAAAGGAAAAGTGAATTTTTTGTCCGAATTTAACTCATGTCTTAAATTACCCCCGGCGGTACATGAAACATGCAAATCTCATTAAAACACATATTTCATTCTAGGTAATTGAAGTGTGGCTGAAGCTATAGATATTAAAAACTGGGTCGCTATAGGCTGACTTTGAAATTCCATATTCTTCTGATAACCAAGAGAAATAGAAGAATGGTAACTTAACACTGCATATTTAATTAGGCATTATAAAACCTTATCAAAATAGAAAATATTTTGTAAAAACTTGAAAGCTAAGCATGATTTGATTAACACTTAGCAAATGTTATTTTCAGTTCTGCTGTTAGAAATATGCCTATGCAAGACAGCATAAATCATTCTGTAGCGACTTTTAATGTGAAATAGTATTGAAATATCGCAGTATAAAACAGAGTAATGTTTTAATGAGAATGTGATATCTGTCCCGTTATTCGCGCTTAACGATCATCATCGTCGGTTTGGGTTTATATCCCGATAAATAAACAAAATTAAACCCAATTAATCGCATAAACCCTAGAAAGCATTTAAGTTATAAATGTACGGTGTTCTCTCAGACATTGAGTACTTTAATCTATGTTGAGGTGAATAGTACCCAGAAATTGAGGAAACCAAAAAAAAAAAGGTGTCATTAACAGAGAGAATGTCGTAGGAGCTTTGTTTTGCATAGCCTTGGCTTCCTGCGTTAGCATTACGTGGGGGAATCGCAAGGATAACCCGTGTGCGCTGTTGTTTCTGGTGCACTTTCGCAGCGATGAGAACTTTTAATTTTACTGAGAATAAGGGCGAGGTGGCGGGGTTTAGAACCAGAAAAATCTTAAAAACATGAACAAGATACGATATATAAAAATAAGATGAAATTACAAATCATGCATAAGATCTAACGACTTTCTGGAAATTGTTTGTTATGACATTGATGACCAAATGAAGCACCAGAGTGATTTGGATCCGAACCCATCGTCAAAACATTCCGTGCGCGGCAGGATTTCAACAATAAGCATCACGTTTACGAATAGGAGAGCTTAACTCCACTAGCTTTAATTTATTGCTTACATTGGTTACTCATGTAGCTCTCACCCTGAAAGTCGCTGTTTATGCGGTAAGTTACTTCTTGTGTTGTTGGTCTACTTTGTTACTGACTCTCCTTTTAACTCCAGAAAAGCTCAATTGGAAAACTGAATTAAATGCAATAAGAAGACACATCTACGGCTACTACATCGAAATGAGTTTTCTACTACACGCAAACTTATTTCTTCGCTTAAAGAAGCAGAGCTATAACAGGGAAGCCTTATCTCCTTAAACAAGTTCGTCCATCATCTCGGATTTGAGTCCAAGACAATAAATAAGTGAAAATAATACCGAACCAGCCGATATTGTAGCCCTAAGAACATTATTTTTAAGATAAATACAAACTAAAAACTTGAGGGAAAGAGTATAGTTGGCTAAAACGTGGTTAAACGCAGGCCATACACTATTAAAGAGCTGTACCGATCACATAAATATCCATGAAGTCACTCACAGGACTTATTATTGTCCATGATGGAACATCTAATTTTTATGGCCACCTATTACTCTTCAGTTCGAGAAGATCTGTGGATTACCGTGAAATCATTAAACATGACCATTAATACAGATAGTTTAAGGATCAGTTACCCCTTAACATCCCGTGTTATTGTTATGCACAATGCTGCATATTACAGGGCCCAAATGCATAAATGCTCACTAACGGTAATAAAGTACAAATGGCAGAGTGGCTCACTCCCGTAATGTGGCATGTAACATTACAGTGAAATAAACGGACCTATTAAATTCTGTTATCCATAAATGAAAACAAGTCCAGACCCAATTATGTTTTGAAATATTCGACCGTCAAGTCTGTTTTAATTTTGTGTGTCTTCTAAATCTGTTGTGTAGTCCTTTAATCTCCCGATGAAGGGGTAAACCTAAAATACTGAACATTTTTATAGTGTGGCTTAGCGTGTTTTATCTTTCACTCAAAACAATTCCGTTCTTTCACCACATATATCTCTCTCTGAGATTTATTTATTGATTACACCGAATGAATGGATGAATATATATGTATATATGTATATATATGTATATATATATATATATTTACCGCGTGAGTCATCTCATCCTGCGGGTTGATAACTAGGTATTCATGCATTTTACAGACGATGCGAAATGCAGTTACTGACACCGCATTCACCAGCCCGCTGATTAGGGCTACGGTAGTGCTCGTTAACGTCCTCTAGTAGCGCAATGGCTAACATGCTGGAAAGAAAGTCATGGTGAAGGTCGGAAAGTCACGCCTGTGAATAAATGAGCTTTTTATTCATTTCTGCTCATGTTTCAAGAACGTTATAGCAAATCATGACTTCTTTCCGAATTCACTAGAAATAGGATTTGCCTAAAAATACGAAGTTCCAGTCGTTCGTGCTCAATATGGAACTATCTTTTCGAATAGAGTGTATCTGGACACGCTGTTAGTATACGGGGAACCGCAGCAGAATGCAACACAGGCACGTCGTCTATACCAACAGAGGTTTCCGCAAATAGCACTTCCTACAGATCACACGTTTTTGCGAGTTGCGAACCGTCTTATGGAATTAGGAACAGTACACAAGACATCACATGCACGAAGAGATCACCCTGTCTGTGAGCTCCCCCAGGGGCTCACGGGTACGGGTGTTGGCGTACCCGGGGGTTCCCGAGCCACTCATCGCCATATTCATCCCTTCATCCCCATCCGCTCGAGGTGGGTTCGTTCTCGTGACCGGGGGACACAAGGAAGGCTCTCGTGCGTTCTTTGCATTACATTCATACCGCACCTCATTATCGTTTCTTTCTTCTCTTCTATTTCTGCACATTTCGCCCCACGTCCATTCATTTACGCCTCTCATTTTCTTCCTCGCCGGCCTACCTTGCGTGCGAAACACCCACACAGTTTTATTTCTTTTACATTTTATTTTAATCCTCCGTGGACACAGCCTGACGGATACCCGCGCACTGGGTGCGCAGCTGGGTGAGTGGGTAATGGCGTCATCCCCACCACCCAGGGTCGTCATGTAGGGTATGTGTTCGTATCCGCTGTTCAACTGCAGTCCTGCGGGGGGCCATTGCATGAGCTGCTGACTTCCGACGGCCATTGGGTCCCTCTGTCTATGTTCTGGGAGGTGTGACCCTGGGGTGAGCTAGGTATAGATAGGCCACTCACCCAAGCCGGGGTAACGCCCGGGAAGTCAGAGCCCGAGGTCGGAGACGGTTGCAATGGACGAGGATTTATTTCGCTATGGAGCACCCTTTCTCCACTATTACTAACAAGCGCCGAAAAGTATTTGCAACAGAAGTAGCACCGCCAACATCTGGTTGTTACTTAGTTATTACACGAACAGAAGAAGGACAATCGTTTGAGAAGGTGAACCCTTTTATAGTACAGAAGGGCATTGACTCTATTGCTGGTTCGGTTCAGTCCTGCACTCGCCTTCAAAATGGGTCATTATTAGTACACAGCAAGTCCGATCAACAAACTAAGACCTTGTTGAGCGCTACGCTTCTCCACGGTTATCCCATCCGTGTTGAGAAGCACCGCACCTTGAATTCCTGTCGAGGCGTCGTTACCACCCATAGCCTCGACGGTATATCGGACGAGGACCTAGTCGAATATCTATCAGATCAAAAGGTGACAGCAGTGCATCGGGTGCAGGCCAAACGCGACGGAGTATTCGTACCCACTCGTACCCTTTTTATCACATTTGATGGCGTCGATCTGCCCACGAACATTACAGCAGGGTACGAACGTATTGCGGTGAGACCCTATATTCCTAGACCTCTACATTGTTTCAAATGCCAACGTTTTGGGCATACGCAAGTCTCCTGTAGGAGTGCCGTTAACATCTGTGCAACATGTAGCCAGCCCTCACATGAAGGTACATGTTCAACAGCCCCCGTCTGCGTTAATTGCAAAGGGTCACATTCTGCTTCGTTTGCCGACTGTCCGCGGTATTTGGACGAGAAGGCGATCCAGGAGAGCCGGGTAAAGGAGAAACTCTCCTTCGGCGAAGCCCGGAGGCGTTACCATGCGCGCCAACCTTCGCTCCTACGATCAGGAACATTTAGTTCTGTTGTTGCCTCGCCAGTACCCACAAAGGATGCAGAGACTCAAACCTGGTCCATGACTGCACTGACCGCCACCACCATCCGGTCGTCCATTCAAGCCACTGTTATAAAGCCATCTAAAGCTGGTCCAAAGGTTCAGAAGTCTCAAGCCACAGAGAAGAAAATGAAGCAGAAATTTCGTAGGGAAGATTCCTCCGCGTGCTCGCGGGAAAAAAAGTTCACCTTCTCCTCCTCCTCGAAGGTCGCTGTCCCAGGATGCTCCTGGGACAAGCCTCGCTCAGCGGCCCCCTTCGCCCGTTGCCACCCAGAATAGATTCTCGGCGCTTGAATCGGTTTCTGGTATTGAGCGCGTGGGCCCTCCCTTCCAGGAGCCTATGGAGTTCTGACCAACTCCATACTAAAAGCCCGAGCCCAAAGGTTAAGCACAAAGTAATTTTGAGCCGCCCTCCTAAGTAGACAGTTTATCCTTTTATTCATTGTTATCCTGAACTGCAATTTACGTGGTGTACGATCGCATAGGGCGGAACTGCAACTTTTATTGTGTTCCCATTCACCAATGGTCGTGTGTTTGCAGGAGACTAAGCTACGCCCTCAAGATCCTTTTGATCTCCGAGGGTATACTCCGGTTCGCTTCGATCTTGAAACGGAGGACGGTGCTCCTGCTCATGGAGGTTTCATGTTCTTAGTGCGTAACGACGTTCATTTTCAAGCTCTCACTCTTACGTCCGACTTGCAAGCTGTTGCCATTAGACTTCACTTACCCGGTTTTTTCTTTTCTGTATGCTCTGTGTATTAACCTCCATCGTCTCCCCTCGCAAATACGGACATTCGCGATCTCTTGTCCACTCTCCCAACACCAGTTCTTGTGTTGGGAGATTTTAATGCCCATCACCCACTGTGGGGTTCGCCAAGGGCTTGTGTGAGGGGAACTCTTCTTTCCGACATTTTTTACCAGTTCAATCTCTCCATCCTCAATACAGGTGAACCTACTTTTATTTCTGATTCTGCTGGTACATTCTCACAGCTCGACCTTGCCGTTTGCTCACTCCAGCTTGCTAGTCGTCTGCAGTGGAACGTCGTAGCTGACACTTACTCCAGCGACCATTACCCCTGCATCGTTTCTCTTCTGTCTCACCACGTCCAGGACTCCAGAGTATCTACCTGGATATTCAGAAAAGTCGATTGGAGATTGTATTCCAGCCTCGTGTCCTTTGCGGACCAGCCCTTCACTGAGGTTAACAAAGTGGTGCAGCAACTTTCGTCTACGATTCTATCAGCCGCCGAACGCACAATTCCCCGATCATCCTCTCAACCTCGCCGTATTCCTGTTCCGTGGTGGAATGAGGATTGTCGGGACGCCGTTTGTGCTCGTAGGACTGCGCTTAGGGTGTTTCGGCGACATCCTACACTTGATAATGTGGTTACTTTTTAACAATCGCGCGGCAGGGCTCGTCGCATTATTCAGGATAGCAAGAAGGCATCTTGGACTCGTTTTGCCGAGTCTTTTAATCCCTTTACGCCTTCATCTGATGTTTGGGATAACCTTCGTCGCTTCTCAGGTAAAGTGTCGCATTGTACTGTTTCTGGCCTTCAGGTTCCCAATGCCATCATAGTAGATCCGGCTGCCATCGCTAGCACTCTGGGTGCTGCCTTTGAGGCGGTTTCCAGTTCAGACCATTATTCCGCCGGCTTTCGCTCTATCAAAGACCGGCTGGATTCCGACGCCTTTAATTTTCGGTCTGCTACTAATGAGTGTTATAATGAACTTTTCACAATGAGGCAGCTGGAGCACGCTCTTCATTGCTATAGGCACTCCGATCCTGGGCCGGACGGCATTCATGTCCTGATGTTAAAGAACCTTTCAGCCGACAGTAAAGTCTTTCTCTTACAGGTCTATAAACGTATTTGTCAAGACGGCTTTTTTGCTTCCGTTTGGAGCGAAGCCACCATTGTCCGTATACTTAAACCTGGGAAGGATCGCGAACTACCTTCCAGCTACCGCCCTATCGCCCTCACCAGTTGCATTTGCAAAGTGATGGAGCGCATGATCAACGGGCGGTTGTCATGGTGGCTTGAGTCTCAGAAACTTCTAGCGAACGCTCAGTGCGGATTTCGTCGCCATCGATCTACCATCGACCATCTGGTGTCCCTGTCGACGCATACTATGAATGGATTTCTGAGAAAGTGTCAAACCGTGGCTGTGTTTTTTGACCTGGAGAAAGCTTATGATACTTGTTGGAGGGCGGCATTTTACGTACACTGCACGCATGGAATCTCCGCGGTCGTCTTCCCATATTTCTTCGGGAGTTTATGACGGACCGCGTCTTTCGTGTACTGTGGGCTCGGTTTTATCTAGTCGTTTTATTCAAGAGAACGGAGTACCGCAGGGCTCTGTACTCACTGTCACACTTTTTTCAATTGCTATCAACCCCATTGTTGATTGTATTCCACCTGGCATTTCATCGTCCCTTTTTGTTGACGATTTTGCCATTTATTGCAGTTCACGGCGGACCTGTCTGCTCGAACGCCTCTCCAGAGCTGTATCCACCGTCTCTAAGTCTGGAATAATGCCAACGGCTTTAATTTCTCCGCTGAAAAATCCGTCTATACCAATTTCTGGCGCCGAAAGGCTTTCCCTCCGCCCTCTCTCCATGTTGGACCAGCGATACTTCCGTTTGCAGACGAGGCGAAATTTTTAGGTTGATCCTTGATAGGAAGCTGAGCTGGATTTCGCACATTGCGTTTTTGAAAGCCAAGTGTGGCCGTTCTCTTAATATTTTACCATTTTATGTGGCACATCCTGGGGAGCAGATCGGACCGTCCTTCTACATCTTTATCGCTCTTTGGTCCGATCCAAGCTTGATTACGGGTGCATTGTCTATTCGTCGGCACATCCATCTGTATTACGTCGATTGAATGCCATTCACCATCGTGGCATAAGAGTCGCTACGGGAGCCTTTCCAACCAGCCCTGTACCCAGTCTGTATGCTGAAGCTGCAGAGCCTCCGCTGTCCTTCCGGCGTGAGATGCTTTTGTGCAGCTATGCCTGTCGACTCTCAAGCTGGCCTGTCCACCCGTCCTTCGAGGTATTTTACGAAGATTCGCTTGATCGGCAATATTTCGTTAGCTCCTCTGCTTTGCTTCCTCCAGGGGTTCGATTTCGAAAGCTTCTTCGGCATTTGGACTTTACGCCAGCGCCGGCCCTTCCCAGGGGGGAAACGCGCTTTCCTCCATGGTTGCGCGCTGAGGCCTACTGTCACCTTGGGTTGACGTCATTGTCGAAGCATGCGACCCCTTCTTCAGTTCTTAGATCGGCTTTTTTAGAACTTCAGTCCCAGTTCGGAGACTTTCATTTTATTTATACTGATGGGTCTAAGACTGATGTTGGAGTAGGTTGTGCCTTTGTTTATGGTCATCGTAGTTTTACATTTCGTTTACCCGAGCAATGTTCAATTTTTACCGCCGAACTTTTTAGTATTATCAATCACTTTTATACGTCCAGCGGTACGACGTACGGCACTGTTTTATTTGTTCCGACTCCCTGAGTGCTCTCCAAAGTATTCGCGCGCTGTACAATTACCACCCCCTCGTACAGCGCATACATGACGTGGTCCACTCGCTTGGTGTCTCTGGTATCCGCGTCTCCTTCATGTGGATTCCAGGTCATGTTGGCATCTCAGGGAACGAGTCTACCGACGCCGCTGCCAAATCGGCGATTTTATCACCCAGAAGTTTTACCTCTGTTGTTCCCTCATCAGATTTGTTTATTGTTTTACGTCGCCGCAACCTCTCTCTTTGGAGCGATGAGTGGACGGCCCTCCGAGGGAACAAGTTGCGGGAGGTTAAACCTCTCCCGTTAGTCTGGGCTACCTCTTCCCGTGCTTCTCGTCGGGAAGAGGTAATTTTAACACGCCTTCGTATCGGACATTGCATTTTTAGTCATAGGTATCTGCTCAGTGGTGACCCGGCACCACTCTGTAGGCAGTGTGATGCACCCTTAACGGTGCGTCACGTTTTAGAGGAGTGTCAGGTATTAGCTGCATTGCGTGTTCGGGTGGGTCTGCCTCTTGGCATAGCCAATATTTTGGCAGACGATGCGCATGCTGCTGCATGTCTTTTACGTTTTATAGGTGATTGTGGGTTTTACCGGCGCATTTGATGGGCTCAAGTCTTTTGGGTTTGTTATTTTATATTGACTGTTTTACTGGGGGGCCCTTGTGTTTTAGCTCTTACAGTTCCTGACACGTCTTTTTTTATATTTTCTTGACCATGTTTTTAGTGTGATGGTTTTTAGTATTAGCCGTTTTATTTTTAGTGTATTTGACGCCTTGGGTTAGTGGCCCGTATATTGGTTTATGGGTTTTTATACTTTGTAAGGGCGCTAATGACCGTCGATGTTGAGCGCCCTTAAACCTCATTTCATCATCATCATCATCATCATCATCATTATCATCAAGCGACTCTGCCTCTATTGACCAGCTCCTACAGCATGTTAGATTAAGTGATTTCCTTTAAAAAATTAACTTTTGAAGTTTCTTGTGTGATATTAATGTTTGAACTGTATCTGAACTTAATGTACCTTATGTTTGATCTTGTTTGCCATAATTTTAAATATTTCTGTTGTTAATTTTTTGTATTTTTTGTTTACTGATTCCACTTCTGGAATCCCAGTATATATTTCTATGTTTGTTTTGATTGTATTGTTTTTTTGTATCAGACGGTGCATAAATGTATAACCATACAGTGGCGCCGTTAAACTCGAAATAATAAACAAATAAATAAAATGCAGCTTTCGTAGAAATTTAGTTATGCTTAATTGGTTCCAAAATAACTCAAAGTGCTTGCTGTCTAAAGATGATATAAAACCATCACTTTTTAACTAATCGTAATAAAATCCATACTACTAATAAACCCACCTAAACCGTGACGTTTATTGGTTGTGTGTGCTTCCCTTTTCTCCCTATCGGTGCGTCACGTTTTAACAGAGTGTCAGGTTTTAGCTCAATTGCGCGTACGCGTGTCTCTGCCTGTTAGTTTAAGCCATGGGTGGCGAAAATGACTTCCTTCCGCGAGTCACCAAATATGCAACACGCACTGCAACACTCGCAGCACGTGTAAAACAAAGGGACGGTTGCAGAGAGGGAACGGCGCCTGCGAGTCAAAATAACTCGCGAAGCACTTTTTCGCCACCTCTGGTTTAAGCCAACGTTTTGGCAGACGACGCGCATGCTGTAGAATGTCTTTTACGTTTTACTAGTGACAGCGGTTTTAGTAAGCGCATATGATGCGCTGAGCGTCTTTTAGTTTTGTGACTTTATGCTGTGTGTTTTTAATGGGGACTCTTCTCCCCGGAATAGAGATGGCGCTCTAGTCCCTTGCATTCTACAGTTCCTGACACGTCGTTTTACTCTTGTGTTGTTTTATTTACAATGTTTTGTGGTGGTTTTTAAAATACGATACCTTTTTTTATTTGCGGTTTTTAGCCATATTTTATTTTTGGACTTTACATTTTATACTTTGTAAGGGCGCTGATGACCATAGCTGTTTAGCGCCCTTAAACCGCATCTCATCATCATCATCCCTTCTCTCCAACCCCAGTTGTTCAAGATTACTGTGCTCTCTCTCCCTCTCTTTCTTTTCTAGATTGCATTAACTTCAATTTCACAACAACGTGAGTGTGCAAACTGACTCATTTGGGATCGTTTCGATGATGCTAGCTTTTTGAACCAGACTAACCGATCTTTAGTCCCTTTGCGTTTCAGTGACACGCGTATAGAATATATGTAAACGCTGGGTTTGATAGGACGGATATAAGAAATCAGGTATGAAAGGCAGTACTCTCCATACGAGAGATCGAGACATCCGATTATTAGGCCGCAGGGAAACACTGAAGAATGCTTGAATACTTTCAAACAAAACACTACATAGTGTTTTCTGGAGTCCCAAAAGCTGATCAAATATGCCACTGTTCATCTAATTATAATATCAAAGCAGAACAAGAATATACTTAGAGAATTTCAGCATTAATTATATTAATACTGATAATCACACATCGCACTGGCAATATCCTTTGCGACACAAGCTTATAATACCAAATGAAAACAAGAATGTAGTTACAGAATGTCAGCATTAATTATATTAATAATTGATAATCATATATCGCACTGGTAACATCCTTTGCGTCACAAGAAAAAATGCGGTTCTTAAAAGGCTTTCCTTGTTGCCCTACCGTTATACTAAGTCTGTATCAGCGATAAAGTCCCATGCTCAAAATATTTTGGATCAGATTTCACCATAAATATTGTAAAAAAGCAAGAAATAACTTCTTGTGTTGTTGAAATTAACCTTCTCAGCTTTGTATTCATCAAGGGAAAAACAAGGCCTTTAATTAATTCTTTTGTACGGTGGACGTAAATCCGTATGTATACAGATATATTTTCCTTCTCTCATATTGTAATAGTAAGTCGTTCAGTGAAGCTCAAGAATAAGCACCAAACATTTCTTCCTCATGTAACGCCTTATAAGAGATCTCCTGGAGGCAGAATTTCCTTATTTTGGAAACCTTTTTGTTGTCTTGGTCATTGCTTACAAAATTTCTACAAAATCGATATCATCAGATTCACAGTTTTTGCTATGAAAATCTACCTCTCCAGCTTACTAATGTTTCATTTTCATATCCCTATTTCCAAACACTGTCTGTGGTCTTTCTTGCTTCTGAGTAGCTCTGGGCTTGCAATTCGCACTAAGGGTTTCATCTATCCACCGTTTACTGCTTTTCATTCTGTTCGATTCGTTGAGATTGCTAATTAATTAATTAATTCATTCATTAATTACAAAACAGGTAATTGTACTTTTAATAAGTTAAAATTGATCAAAAGCCCCTTACATCACATTTTTCGAAGTATGTTCTTTCTGCAAAATATGAAATAAATTCCTTCTTGCATAAGGTAACAATTCAATTATCTTCTTCAGTCTCGGTTTATCCTCCCCGTGTGGAGGACTTACTCCCCCAGGACTTACAAGCTAAAGCCTGGGATCAGACGCCTGTCGGAGAGCAGACAAACTTGTGGATGGAATAGAAGAACCAGGATGGATGATCAGCCCGAATCCTGGTATAAGAGCGAGGAAGGAGATGATATGAAATGATGGTGAAATGGATGGAAGGAAAGGTGATGACGGAGCAGTTAGTGGAATGAATGGCGGGGAAAACCGGAAAACTACGAGAAAACCTACCCAGACGCCACTTAGTCCACCACAAATCCCACATATGATTCTCTGGGATCGAACACGGGTCGCCTTGGTGGGAGGCGAGCGGTCTAACCACACAGCCACGGCGGCGCCCAGTTATTCAATTTTACATGGATAAAATATGAAAATTATACGAGTGTATGACTTGTTTTTCATTATTAATGATTGTTTTACTGTTTAAAATTGTCGCCCTGAAAAGAAATGATTTATGGAGACTTCAGAGAGTACAAAGTAACAACAGGGAGCGTATAGGCTAAATCACTGAGCTGGGAGAAGTCAACTTATATGCCAATGCTGTCACCTATACCTCATTGTGCTTGCCAGCTTTGAAGCCAGCTCGTTTATCCCTTATTGCTTATCTTACTTTGGATACAGATTATTAAGCCTTTGCCCACATGCTGTTGGTATTATGCGCGAATTAGAAGATATTGCCAAAAATTAGACAAATTTAAAACAACCTGAAGTGAAAAGTGAATATCTGAACCTACCCTGTGATAAGCTTTAATACAGAATGAAGCCTGTTTTCTAACTTAATGAATATTTAAGTACTGCAAACAGTCTGGTTTACATTGAATGAAAGTTTATAAACTTGTATTTAATATATAGTACATGGTGAGAGAATTACCACCACAAACGCGATACCAATGCGGTGTGTTTAACGTCCCTTTTAACCACTCAGATCTGCAGAGCGATGTATGAAATGAGTGGAACGATACCCAAATGGACCCAAAGTTCACTGATCAAAGAGGAATCCCGACATTTGTCTCATGAGGATAAGGGTAAATTCCGGAAAAAAAGACTTCATCTATACAATTCACCCCAACTGAGATTGGAACTCGATCCTCCACGTTGAAATGGATCCCTATTTCAGAGGGTTACTTTTAGATATTTCTCAAAGAACAATATTGATTTGCCTTCATTAAAAGCAAATATTCCTAAAGAACCCAAATGTGAGAGTTGTATAAATCTCGGTTACATTTGCCAGTATTTAACATTTCTGCTCTTAGGACTAAGACTAGAGTATAGAGGGATTTAGCACGTCGACCTATAGAGATCTGTTGTGCCTATGCTCTTATCGGGGCGCCTCCGGAAGGTGAGGTGAGAGGAGGCAGAGGTTGGCCGGACCAGGAGATATGACAGGGCAGGCTCCGCTCCCTACATTTTCCAGATTGATGCGCTTCGGATACGAGTTCGTACAATTGGCTTTCTTCCCCCCTGTGGGCTTGCACATCCCACTAGGGAGCTCAGGACTCGGAAACCACCCCCATTTCGGGGGAAAAGTGTTCCAGCGAGCATCCTTTTCCCCTGGTATGCAACACCGAGACACCGGCCGACACTTGCAACCCTGAAATGACCAAGTAGGTGAAAGGTGAAGTGAAATGTGAATGGAGGTGAAATTGAGGGGCAGGAAATTCGGTAGGGTTTAATTTATCTTCCCAGCATTCCCCTAAAGGCGCGGGGAAAGCTCCGAAGAAACCCATGAACAAGGAAGGTCGGCCGCAGGAATCGAACCCATGACCTCCCGGTTGCGGGCCACAGACGTTGCCGCCTGAGCCATCCCGCTCGGTAGTTCTGCTCTTAAGTATTTCGTTTCATATTTACGCAAGAAGAGTTAAGGATTTTCTGTTTCACCGTGCTCGTATCATACCACACAAGAGTTAAGTGAACATTGTTTATATTAATAACCTGGAGTATCCTAAAAGTATCACTGCAAAAATAATTGCTACCAGTAGCGCAAGGAACAACGACATAGTAACATACTTTCATTTCACTGAACCCCAAATAATCAAGCATAGTGTCCTCTCCTTCTATACTCTCAGGTCCTGTGTCAGAAACATGCTAATAATATTGCTTTATATTATTAGACTCATAAGTATAATGTTATTAGTTTACCAAATGCTGTCTCATATATTCTATACAATTCATAATAGTATATTATGCAGCACGATTTTAATGGTGGTAATTAAGGTGCGAGTATGTTTATGAAACCAGTGGTAACGAGGTTCATAATTTTATTACGTGCGTCTTAATTACCAGTATAGTCGATTTCCATAGCACTGTTTTTGGCCGACCACATTATAATTTCAAAACTTTGAGTTTTTACAAAAGTTGAGTTTTACCTTGTAAATTGTGTGCCATTAAATGCTGATCGGATGGCAACACTGATGGCAGGATCTTGAGCGTGTTTGCGAGTAGTGCAACAGATTGCAGCATTGTTGAGGCCACACCGTGTTTATTGATTTTTGCAGGTAATGTGAAAGCAACACATATTGAGGCAAAGGAATTTTTTTTACTTTGCGGCAATAAGCTGTTGTAAATATTCAAAGCCTGTGTCTCAATTTCCGGCGGTGTCAGATTTTCTAAATCAGTATCGCTTTCAAACCTCGCGCCTGAAATTTCTGCTATCCTGGACTGCTACTTTGAAGGTGTTAAAAGGTATGGGCGATAGGGGAGCTGCGCGCGCCGCCGAGTAAGGTCACAATGAGTCGCTGAAGTATTGTGGATGCCATAACAGTACAGTTATGTCACATGTAATCAGTGTATCGATCAGCGTAACAGCGTGTGGTCGACCAAAAAAATAAATACCCTCACACTGTGAGTTCAAATGGGGCGCCAGGGTAGCGCAGTGGTTTCGTTTTCGGCTCTCGTGCTGAGGGTCCGGGGTTGGATTCCCGACTCTAGGATGGTGATTTTAGGTCGGCCCTTTCCACGCCTTCACCTCTGACTTCCTCATGAGAAGTACTCCCAAGGACCAACGTGGTTCGGAGTCCACGGTAAAAGTTGTAGATCCTCTCATTCCACCGCCATCCTCAACATCACCCTACCATCGGCGACAACTGATTCCGCCCGCCGGGTGTCTCCGCCTCAAAATTGGGCCCAGTCGTCGCCTGGTGGATTGAGGTATCTCCCGAAGGACGTAGGCCATATAGGGAGCGTTAGAAATGATATTGAGTTCATTCGTCAGCTATTAACTGGGGTTAATTCATGGTTGCTGTGTATATTGTTTGTGTACAATATGGCAAGCTACGAGCCATATCATTTTTAAGGTCACGTAGGTTAGTGTCCATTTAGTACCTTTGTATTATTATCTACGTTCTGAAGTGGCAAAAATATGTGAAAGCTGAAAATACAATTTCTTTTTAGGAAAACACACACAACTAAAAGGCAAATTGTTTAATGGGGTCAACAATTGGAACAAGACAGACTAAAATACGTTATGTGACTTAACTTCCTAAATCTGGCATACATATTATATTAGAATACTGGTTCAGACATACATTGTGCGTTAATACTGATATGATATACCACAAAATACAGGCATTAAAGGCATACAGTTCACTGTATTCGGATACTACTCGTACTTCGGCACAGTCGGCTGGCTACCTCAGGCGTTGAAGATAAGTTCATTTATAGCATCAACAGTTCTGTGTAACATTTAACAAGCCTTTCCTTTTGAAATTCCAAGCATGTCAAATGCAAGAAGGTAATCTATAGGGTAAGCTTGGGTGAATCGGGTCAAAAAATTACAAATATTGGTTCCATTTTCAGTAAAACGTAAATTTGTGCTATTTCATGGTTTTACACAATCCCTTAGCAAAAACTTAACAGTGCAGTTTGTTTTTGGAAAAAGACGCAGAAAGTGTAGTGAAATGTTTGTTACAGTACTAAATGTCCCTATTTATCCTTATGAGTAAGGATGAATCGGGACAGTCACTTTGGTGAATCGGGACAGCTTTCGAATAACATTATATGCGATAATACCTATTTATTGTTATACATACTTATTTTAGAACATCTTGTATACATTTTCCTTAGGATAGTATCTTCAAATTATGCACATGCCACATAGAAAGCCCATCTTTTCCTCAATACCAATACAATTTTCATGATGGGGATTCAGTCTCGTTTTCACTGCCGGTTTTGGAAGTTGACGATACCGGAGATTGACTGAGTAAGCAACGTCTTCCGAATCTCCCTTTCTCGTCAAAGAATGGGAGGTCATGCATCCATGTAGAAAATGTGCTCAGAGAGAACATTTTCATTGAATGAAAACACACCAGTAGACCTAAATCCACTCAGCTTTGGCAGAGCACGCTGATTTCAAACAAGTGCTTTAAATGGACTTCCTTTCAAATGAGAGTTTGTTAACTTTCCTCTCGTCTTGTGCGTTGCGTACTAAATTATTACACGCATTGTTGCAATACGTAGTATGTCCACCCTTTTTCTTCAATTTAACCCCACTATGACATTGTAGACACGAAAAACTCCAAATAGCTGTGCTGCGTGACGCACCTCCCCTGGCGAAATGCAGTCACAGCTTTGCAAATACCATCTTCTGTTCAACTGTGTTTTTCAGTATCCATCTGCGACAAAATAATAAAATAAATGGGCAAAATGCATAATCCCTATTCAGCCATAATTTAGTGTCCCTATAAACCCGAAATGTAGTGCCTGGTTTTTCTTAGGTTGGTAACGCTTTATCTACTGTCAACAAACAAACTACTGTCTTAACCTCATCTTTGATAAATACTTTATCTGAGCACATACTAATCCATGCTCAGAGGAAGAGTTAATTAATTACACTCTTCACACCAAAATAAAATATTAGAAGTAAGAAATAAGTCGCCTTCATGCTTTCAACTGCTGCTCTTTATCTTGCGATCTGCAGAAAACAAACCTACATAGGACGACGGTTTGGCGGTCTACTAACCGTAAGATGTCATGGCTTCCTCGTGCGTGGTTAGTTTTAAGTTGAGAAAAGATTTCTCAAAACTGTCCCTATTTACTTCCTGTCCCGATTCACCCAGGTTACCCTACCGAGTCTTAACCAATGGCGTGCAATTTGAAAATTAATTCCTTGCAATGCATTTGTTAGTGTAACCTTCTTCTTTAACCGATTACCCTCTTTGTAGGACTTACACTCCCAAAGACTTACAAGCCAACGACTTGGGTCAGTAGTCTGTCGAGGAACAAGCAAACTCTAGATCAGCGATGTCAACCTAAGCGCAATTTTGTGACCTTTCCAGTATATTCGCGGGCATGAAGCGCTTGGAGGAAGTCTAGTATACGCCAAGGTAGTGGCGGCATTAGGAAAGCAATGGTGTACAATGTCCAAAGGAAACATGAAATTAACTCCTCGTATTATTGTGTTTCTTGTTGTTTGTTTTTATTTTATTTATGCACATAGATTGTATGATAATATCGTTTATATGTATCAAAATAATGTTAATAAACATATATATATAAATAAATTAATAGTTAGAAACTAAACTATTAGAACCACAAAAGAGACGTTTATCTAACTTTTAACCTTACAGCTGAAAATGAAACTGAGATCGGCATTGTAATGTAAAATAAACACAACTGCACATTATGATCTCTACTTGTGTTCATACTTTGAACACGCAATTACATATTTATAATACCCATTTTACATTTTTCCATCAATATCTTAATATTAGGGGAAACATTTGCTGCAAGGAGACGTAAGGTTATCAGACAATTTTGCTTATTAAAGAAAAGAATTGTTCTTAGATGTATCTACTGCCAACATACACATAATTTCTACAGAACATTTGCGAAATTATATCACAGCTTACATAAAATCTTAGTCCGTGATAGAAGTTTTTTTTTTCTGTCGTCACCTTCAATGTGTTTATAACTATCTTCATGGAATATTTCATAGTGTCTTTTGACGTTACGTTTGTTTTGTAATTATATGCTTTTTGCATATAAGCATTGCGCATCTCCAGCACCTTGCTTGCTTAAAAACAATATGCCTCATTTTGGATTGAACTGACTATATTTTCGCTTCGTTTATCCATGGCGCGCGCGCTGTACAGCCCTAGTCAATAGTTCCAAGCAGCAGCACGCACTTCTGTTACGGGCAATATGGGCATGCCAGGCGCCTGCTTGAGCTGACAGCCAGCAGTTGACATTCCTGCTCTAGATCATAGCATACCCAGGATGGGTGATCAGCCAAATATTTGATATGGCGGTGAAGGCGGTGAAGAAGAGGATTGAAAGGAGATGTAGTGATGAAAGGGATGATAGGAGAATTCGCGGATCAAATTATCCATCCCAGCATTCGCCTAGCGACCGAGGGAAGTCGCGAAAAAACCTTCGGTCAGATTGGTCGACTCCGGGGGTTTGAAACCGGGAGCTTCCGAATGCGAGCCACATACGTTACCGCCTGAGCCAGTCCGCTCTGTTTTAGTGTAACCTAGTAAAGCATATATCTACCCCAATATTTTCGTCGGGGACACGTTTTATTTGGTGCGCGCCGTGTTTAAGGGTCCGCATCTATTACAACTGAGATGGATTTAGCATGTGGGATTAATGTAATAAGCAAGTGGCAGCCTTGGGGCCTTCTTTTTATTTCGAGGTCCTGTCCTTGTCTTGTCCTTCTTTATGTTGCATTATATTTTAATAGTATTTAGCATATTCTGTTTATTTTACAAAAATAATGAAATACAAATTAGAGAAAAAAAATTATTTGTGATACAAGTATTAAAAGTACAATTTTAGTTTCGAATAGGAATTTTCCGAAACGAGCCCGTAAACAAAATAAATGAAATAATATAAACTAAAAATAAAGCACAAAATGAAAGGTATGTCTTTAGAGGATACATCCGTGGCTTCCGCTGTATAAAATACAGAGTGGAACATTTAAGTTGAGACTGTGCAATATCTCTAAAACTAAGCGTTGTACAAAGAACTGTCTTGTATAAAAGTTGCTTGATATTATGGAGAAAAGTATATGCCGTAAGTCCTCTTTTGTATGGAGGACGTTGTAATGGTCATTTAAGTCAATTTATTTCCTTTAAATAGGAACCTACCGTTTTATGTTGTTTTCTCATTCATAAAAAACTAAACAACATTTGTATAAACACTTTACAATTGTTCTTACACAAACGTAAATAACAACGGAAATTCTAAATGGCTGTGTACGAAGAGCGCAATGAATGGTTGGACCATCCATGGATGGTCATTTGAGGTTCGAGTTACGTTTCGTAATTGGGAATCAACATTTTTCATTTTGTTTCCTTTTTCCTCATCACAAAATAAACATATTTTTATAAACCATTTTGTAATGAGAAAACAACATACAAAATGTAGGTTTCCATTTAAAGAAATTAAATGATCATCATAACGTCCTCCAAAAAACCACGACTGATGGTACTTACTTTCCGACCTGATATCAAACAACTTGTATTAAAGACATTTCCTTCTACAATGCTTAGTTTTGGAGATGTTGCACAGCCTCAACTTAAATGGTCCACCCTATATAACATATCATACATCGAAGATTACGGTACACCGAAGTTCCGCTCTCACTGGAAGGGTCGATATCATCAGAAGGGTTCATTTGCTGACTG
Organism: Deroplatys truncata; assembly: GCA_030765065.1. Lineage (NCBI taxonomy): Eukaryota > Metazoa > Arthropoda > Insecta > Mantodea > Mantidae > Deroplatys > Deroplatys truncata. Next base: position 420,533,435 of record CM060990.1, on the reverse strand, counting down.
GTTATTTATAGGCAGACACTCAACTCCTGAGCACCTATATCCGTTCTGTCTACCCTCCCCCAATTCTGCCCGAGTTCCGCAATTTTGCGATAGAGTGACCGTTTAACGCAAACAATTTAAATACAACATGAAGTCAACATTCGGCGAATTTTCCTCGCCTTTTAATCCAGGCTTAGGTCTGGCGACAAAAGACAGCCGCAGGTTTAAAGATTGTAGCAAATGGCATTTTATTGTAGAATAATCTTCCTATAACTCAATTATATTTTATATTTATGCATTATTCTTAATTATTCTACTCAGTAAACATTTTCTTTGTAATTTGTAGTTTCATCTGTAGTGTTTAGCTATTCGATTTCTTAAAAGGATATAAAATTCGTTTTATGTAATCAAAACTACTAACTTCACTATGTATATGTATAATGTAAAATATTCTAAATATGTTTGCACTATTAAGAAACAGCGATTAAAAAGCAGTCTGGGTGCTTCGGTGCTTCTTATGTAAATGTATATCCCTATTTGAATTTTCTATGTAGCTTTCATGAATACAGAAATATTGGGGTGAGATTGCTTTAAATTTTTCCCAAATGGAAAGATGGAAAGACTCGCAAGCATTTTTCTTCGTTCCAGTTTCAAAAAATCGGAAGCCTATATTTAAGGTGGAAGATGCACAGAGTTGTTTATGTAACTTTCAACTAGGTGGCTGTGAGTTCCACTGTTGCTCCTTCCAGCCTTCTATAATGTCATCCTCAATTAAAGTATTTACTCTAAATATTCAATGACGCTATTTTCTAGTTATCGAATCTGATTCAGCGCCAATCCTCGTTATGTATTGATTGTTATATATTTTCTATAGTTAGAAATATTGAAGGTTTCACTGAGATGTTTTAGAGGCACTGACAATTTGGAAATGTGTTGTTAATATTTATCTTTACCTATGGTTCCGTATCTCTTCAAAGGGATTTTGAACTGCAAATACGAGGTAGGTTTCAAAAGTTTCCGGCCTGACTACTTTTTAACGTTATAAAAGTAAAACAACGATGCTATTTTTCAACATATTCACCCTTTATTTCAATACACTTTTCACATCTGTGGATTAACAACTCTGTGCCTTTCAAAAAGTAATCTGGTTCTTTATCGGCAAAACGTCCAATTATAGCAGCTTTCACTCCATAATCGTCAAATTTCCCTCCCCGAAGATCTTTCCTCAGTTTGGAAAAGAGGTAGTGGTCATTTGGGGCTAGATCTGGACTGTGGGTGGGTGGTCAATCTCTTGGAAGCCACATTCCTTTACAAGTCACACGTCAAACAACAATTCACGCGCTGTTCCTTCTGAACTGCAGAGAGAACACCGGGTACTCATCCTGCACTGACCTTTTTCATGTGCAAATAGTCATGAATGATCCGAAAAACAGTTTTTTTAGATAACCCCAACCTTGCTGCGGTTTCCTTGAGTTTTCCGCCGCCTGTCACTCAGAACTTCACCTTCAACAAGCGATGGTTTCCTCATTCACCACCCCAACAGGTCGACCAATACGTGGATCATCAATGATACTCTCTCTGCCCAGATTAAACCATTTAGACCATATCTTCACTGTGGAATGTGAAGGGGAAGCATTACCATAAGCACCATCCAAGTGGCAGTTGATTTCAGCTGATGTAAGCCCTTCTTTTGTCATGAACTTTATCATTTCAGTAGCACAGCACGCAGAGCCATCATATACTGAGGCAAGTAGCAGGCTGAAATTCATGTGTGCACTTCCTGACAGGTGTCGCTAGCTCCTTCCCAATGCATTTTAACTTTCGCTCTCATTTTCAGGGTCAGGCGGGAAACTTACGGAACCACCCTCGTAGGATTTTGTCCGGTAAGCCAGACACTCGTTATTATATTTTTAACGTACGGACGCTCTTTAACTGCAGCGGTCCTTAGCCTCCCATTCTATACTGGACATGAAAGACCAGAATTTTACTCAGAGGCCTCTTTAACAGGCTTCAGGTTCTTTTACGTGCCGCAAATCTACGACACGGGACCACCGGCTTTACTTCCCTTCCGAAGGAAGCCATGCTAAGGATTTTTACGCCCGAAAAAATCCGTCGCCCTCCGCTGGGTTTGAACCTGCGAACTCGGGCTAAGCATGGTAACCACTACACCACGGAGGTCGACTCAGACATTAACGACAATTTCGGCTGCTTTTACAAAATCTGTTATTTTACATTTGCACAACAGACATGTGCGGTGAGAAGAGAATCCAAATGTCAAAGCGCGTGCATTTTCAAGAACTATATGTCAAGAACTTACTTTTATGTGCTTGCATTTTATTGGTTTTTTATTTTCTCTATATCCAACATGTAGTTGTTTTATATTACAGTCAACATTTGAAGTATTTCACATTAATTTGTTCGTTAATGTAAGTGAAAATTTCATTTCGTACTGATAAGCCTTCCGTTATTCCAATCCAAAGGAGACGGTTGTAAGAAGGTTTGTCCGCAATATGGCTTTACGTAAAGTTATATATTTCTTTTGTTGCTTGTTCTGTTTTTCTTGCTTCTCCGTTGTTCTATTGGTTACTTTTTTTCTTTACACAAATGTACATAATCATAAAGACACGAACAGCCATGCCTGATGTGGGGCTCGAACCAGCAGTTCCCCACGCAACGGCAAACCAAAGCCACCAAATGCCCTTGGGAACCGTCACTAACTCATAGCTAGACTCACATTATATATTAGGGACCAGAAGGGTGAAAAAGTGTTGTTTTCGACTTCTGTGAAAAAGAAATTTTTACTCGAGGTTGACTCGCTCATATAGACGGATTCTACCTTTATACGCTTATCTATATGAGTACTGAGAAATAATTAATTACGTGATGATTAATGCAGCATTTTTGAAACATTACTCCTGTGTTTGTAAATGAGAAGTTAAAAGGCTTATTGGAGAATACAGTTGTGACATGGGTTCTGCAGATCTGTGAAGTGCTACAGCCGGTGTACATACGAAACAGGAAAGCAATCTGTGACAGCTAACAGCTGACTGTCAAAGTTATGTTGCGGAGACAAGAGAAGAAAGAAGTCAATAAATACTTGCAGAAGCCCTAGTATTAAGACCTTTAAATATCCACAAAGATTTTAACATATTTTGAACTAGTTTTTCCGAGATTCTGAAACACGAATTAATGTTGAATGTTGTATCCGGCAGGAGTAAACCTATTTTCAAAGGATACTAAAGATTAAATGTTGCGTAATTGCAGGTTGTTGAAACAAACATATGCTAAAGTCTCTCGACAAGCTAATTTAGATACGTTCAGGTGGAGTCCTAAAGAAACTACTGCCTTCCAGCGCTCTAGATTGAAAATAGATATACAGATCTGAATTCAGACATCATAATCATCATGACTATTATTAATAATAATTATGTATTTGCCATCGTCAATAGACAATTACTTTTTATTGTTTTTCTTCTATTAGCAAAGTTTTCATCATCCTACAGCCTCCACTGATGATAATTTAGGTGATGTTTCTACTAGGAATATAAGTAAATTGAAGTTATGAATAGTTCATTACTATTCAGTGCTGGCGTTTTAAGCTGAGGCCACAACCGGTTATATGCGTAGCACGCTGCACTGCAGCTCCTTTTCCTCATCTATGTGATTAGCACACTGCGCTGCAAGGGGGTATTCCACAATATCTTCTGATTCTTTATCACCCATATCTATCTCCTTTTTAGGTGCAGGTGTCGTCAATTGAATTCTGCAAAGACATAATAATTCCTAATGTTAGTTACGTCTAGATTCCCCTGTACTATAGTACTATGTATCGAAATAGCAATGCATGTTAGTATCGCCTACGCAATCATTTTTTTTACATTAATGATCTCTGAGGTTACTTATATAACGATACAAATGTACAATTGTGTGGTGTATTTTTTAAAGTGCTACTTACTTTAAACTTCTCTGCCTGAAGAGGAATACACTGCAGCTCTCATTGCATGTGAAGTATAACGCCATCTGGTCGTGCACCTCGGGATTTGCACACAGTACAGAGTGACAGAGTGAGTATATTCATTGCAGTACTCTGAATGCCACAGAGAGCTTTGACTTGAAATGATTCTTTCCATCTCACTATCACTTTCGAAATCAGTCTCCCTGGAAAAGAAGAAATACAAAACAACGAGTCATTTTATTTTCACTCTTCTTTAGAGAACAATTGCACACTTTTTTAGAAATTGCATTCAAGAATAGAAATCTGTACTTACATCATGCTTCTTTTGTGGACTGGGCAGTTGTCTGTGCATATGTCTCGAGAAGACATCTGGTCATGATAGGAAGGCATGTTACACACTATAGAATGCATGATGCCATTACACGACTCTGTATGATAATACGTATAATGGTATGACTTCTCCACATTCACTCCAGAAATTGTCCATCGTATTATCGGATTGATTACACTTCGAATAATATTCAGAGCAGTGCGAGAAAGGGCTCCTTATATACATAGGATAGAAAATCGGTTCTTCCGTCACATGAAATGACATGCAGAGAGGATCGGTGGGGGAAACGCCCTGTAGGGCGGGGAGGGATGCGTTTTTTCTCTATGCAGGAGAGTCGAGAAGAGCGAGGGATGCAGTGAGGGGGAATGATAACTTCTATTACAGAGAGGAATATACATAAAGGTTTTTTTATATCGCTGTTTGAAAGAGACAATAGGTGCAAAATACACAGAGTTAGAATAGGTTGTACATGTATATATATATATGCTCGGTGATTCTCGTAGGTCTTCGTGCAGGCTCGTGTGTTTGAATGAAGTTTAAGTATGTTATGTATGTGTGTGCACTGGTGTATGCGTGTCTGTGTTCGTGTGTGTGCGTGCACTTGTGTATGCGTGCGTGTTTGTAGGAGTGTGTTTGTGTAAGTGCGCTGGTGTATGTATGTATGTTTGTAGGTGTATGTGTGTACGTGTATGTGTGTGAGTGTAATCTGGTTTATGTATACGTATGCATGTGTATGTGTGTATATGTATGTGTAATGGCTCTGTGTATGTGCTCGTGTATATGTGAATGCTTGGATGTATGCAAGTCATGAGGAAAGAGATAGATAGAAAGAAAAAGAGAGGAGAAGAAAGAAAATAAAGAATCGAGTCTAGGCATCGGGATACCTAAGTATACACCAAGGTTTAATATACAATTATATTTGTTAAATACATTTTAATCTGACCGCACATACTCCCTTAATTTAATATTTATTAAGCATTAGAGTTTCGCAAGGGTAAGATTCGAACTAGGACCTCAAGGTACCTAAGAATGTACTACATTAAACATTGTAATGATATATAGAAATTAACACAATTTGCCCGTACTCGACTGATACTTAATTTATTAGTTATTAAACATTAATGTTTCACTACACTAAGACTCGAATTCGGACCTCTGGATACCCGAGAACACCTTTCATTAATCAGGGTAATGATACAATAATGTTTTACCCTATCTATCATTTTTTCATTGGCAATGAAACATTAAAGTTTTGCTTGCAGTAAGATTCGAACACAGACCTAAGGATATCTAAGTATACACAGGGGTTTAATGTAGGTAATGATATATGTTAAACACATTTTTATATTGCTGTTTGAAACAGACAATAGAAGCAAAAACGGAGAGTTAGAACATGTGTAACTATGCTCGGTGATTCTCGTAGGTCGTCGTGCAGGTTGGGGTGCTTTCGGAGAGAACTACCTGCAATATAATGAATTTTCCCGAGGGCAGAGTCGGTGACATGATGGCGAGGACTGTAATTAATGGTGACATGGGCGCCAGTCTGGTCTTTTGTTATATATTGCACATGTGCGCGTGTTTGGAGAGAATAGAATGCAGTGGCGGAGATGGTTGCTACACGTGTGACCTTCCTAACGAACACTTGTGCGAGAGAATAGAATGGAGACAATAGCGTCTGCTCTTTTGTTATAAAGCATAATTTATTACACCATTGTTCATTTTGACAGGAAAAAGGTACGGTCTTTGTTATATTGCAGGTGCCCATATTTGGAGAGGTTTGAATGCAGCGGGTGACGGGGGTTGCTACAGGTGTGGCCTTCCTAACGACCACGTGTGCGGGAAATGGAATAGGGAGAATAGCGTCTGGTATTTTGTTACAAAGCATAATTTATTACACCATTGTTCATTTTGACAGGTAATTGGCGACCTTAATTGCATGCCTGTCAACCTTTCCATTATACATCACAAAATGCATGACCTCAGCTGCAAACAAAAGGTACCAGGGGGCATGGCAGGTGGAGAGGTGGCCTAATTAGCATATTAATTGCACATTCCTAATATTAATTGCGTTTCAACCGCCAAATATATACTACTTAAGTCTAACATAATGCAGTGTCATATGTTATAAAAGATACGTTTAACTGAAAATTCGTTGGAAACATTCGTAAACACATTCTTCTAATTACTAACCATTTCACTACCGCCACCACCACTACAACCAAAGCTATTACCAAGATAAAAGGCACATGGTTTGTTTAATCTTAAAAGCATACTTGCATATAGATGTGGTCATGGTGTTGTACACGAACTAGATGTCACCCACTGCTGACATTTCCTCGTGTTTCTGTTCTCCATAGTTGCAGTTTCTAATTTTTTATTCAAATGTCGTATCCTACTAGGGTGCGGGCTTTGACGTATAGGGAAGAATTCTTTCTCTAACTCAGGGAATTTTGAGAAAATAATGGAAGTAAGTTTTTGTCATCATTTCAACACATTTTTAAATATTAAACCCATGGAATCCCGTAAATATAACTTCCTACGCCTGACGTTTTTGCACCACTGTTCGGTCGGCTGAATAAGTCCTACTTAGAAATAATTGTAATCCAGTGCTGAGGCACTTGTGTTATTAAGTTACAGCCAATCTCTTTGTTTCGCAAAGTGCTATCAAAACCCGGCATTTGTATACAATATAAGCTGCAAGGTACTTTATATTACGTGTTAAAATCTTAATTCTCAAATGTTTGGCTTTTGCTCGTATCATCTAGAAATACCTCCTCAGTTTCAGTGGATGCTAAACGTCCTATAGCAATGTCCATAAATAGCTCAGTAGAAATGAACTCTAGGAACTATGCTGATGCGCAAAGTTGGTGCTCCTGATTGGTCAGTACACACTCAAAAAAAAAATTCTTTAAAAGATTGCTCTGTGATTCGTCGAAATTATTATATAGGCGTGACTTCAACAATTTGTTTTTCAGGAAGTCGAGAATTTACTGTTTTAGAAATTAGTGCGTGAACACGTGCAACAAATTGCACCTCAGTGGGCAATTCAGCATGTTTTATGACACCTCCTCGTGCTTTTTCAGTTGCACAGGGACTCGGACACAACGCCTTGGAAACTTTTAAGACAGCAGAAAGATAAAAGAAAGCGAAATGCAATAATAACGTTAGCTTTACCTTAGGGTAATACACCGCCTTAAATTCCAAGCCGTACGTAAATTCAGGTATAACATGTACAAAAGGCTGATAAGCCTTTTCCCGCCTATGCAGTGCTTCTTTAAAATACGGAAATAAGAAAAACTAACATTTGCTTTCCATTTTAAGGAAAGAAACACTCGACCCATGTTGGTGGGAATAACATTGTAATGATACAACATTGTCATGGTATTCCGTCAGAAAACTGTAATCAGCAATAAAATTACATTATTTTACTAAGTCAATTAAGGATATTGTATAGCTTACTTTGCACACTGGTCAGATCTGAAAACGCGTAACATCTATAACCAAAATTATTTATAGCTGTTTAAAGCATAAAATATGCATAAAATACACGCACAACATATATTGTAGTTATAAAAAAATTGTATTACATTCACATGCCTTTCCCTATTCAATCTTCTACGAACTATCCTTACAAAATCTTCTTCTGTATACTTCCTGGTAATAGAGATGAACTTTCAGTAAACATTTACAGCTTTAGTTATAGCCTTGCAGGTATAAGAAGAGTACAGTGAGCGAAAGTGATGGTCAGTTTTTAAAAAGCGTGTTGCTATGTGATGGCTTTGAAATTCCATGCTCTTTTTATGACCACAAGGCAAAAAATAAATAGCTACTTACCACTTAAAAAAATTATAAGTACATGAACATTCAAACAAATGACAGAATACCTCGGAAATGATTAACACCAAAAAGGATTTAGTTGGCATAAACTGTGTGTTTTAATGAGATCTAAATTTTTGTATAGTAAGATTTTGTCTGTATCGTTAGGTTTACCAGTTATACAAGTCATTCAGAATGAAGGACTTCATAGACTATTTGCAGAAAATTCAAGATATACATTTTGTCATGCAAATGTATTGAACATATGATATTTTAATCAAAATAGTCAACCACTTATGAGAAAATAAAAATAACGAAAACGTTTCCATGTAAAGAGTAGTTTAGGCTGCCGGATTTTCTTGAAAATCTTCGTGACGCATTCTTGGAAGATGTTTGAACTTAAATTACAAACTTTGTGTTTGTTAGTGTTTCCTTTTTGGGTTACGCTGTTCACACGCGCGCGCGTGTACACACACACACACACACACACACACACACACACACACACACAGATACATACGTAGATCTTTTTCTAAAATTGTTTTCGTTTTTTTCTGAGAGTCTCAAAACACGTATTTCTGGTGAAATCTCGTTATCGCATTTTTAGTGGAATGTAAACCTTCCTCTGCTTACTATAGGCAAGTAGAAGTAGAAAGTAAGTAGTAGAAAGTGAAAATGAAGAAATAATTTTTGCATGAAGGTTGTGTTTTATTTTAATAATTCTAACTTCTCCTCCTCCTCCTCCTCCTCTCTCTCTCTCTCTTCGTTTATTACATGTTTAAAAGGAATGATGTATGCTATCTTTTGTAAGGAATAAATTGTAGTTATAATTTAAATGTTGGAAAGAAAGAAAACAAATATTCTTGTTTATTACAATTATATAGTTGTTGGTGTTTTGCATAATAAATATATACAAGCGTCTCAGACTAATAGAGTAGCCCTGTTCCAGCTTACAATACAACGTTAGTGATTTATTTGTACTTATAAGCTAAACATTATGCTTCCTGTTGTTTCCATTTATTCTTTTGCATTAGCAATTAGATAAAAAAAAACATTCAGGCTTTCACGGTTATTTTCCTCGCCGCAGTCATAAGCAAATTCCTACCTTTGTAGCTCACGTTGCATTTAAGGTGACGTCGCTGCGCACACCGAATGAAAACAACTATGATTCCACCATGGGTTGGTAGAATTGATTTCCTAAGAATACACAGTGCGACAGTCGCATGCAAAAACCATTTTAAGTTATGCGCGTCGCATCATTTCCTTGTCGCGCGGCATGAAATCGCTTGCATAAATGAGGCCTAAAGTGGACGAAAAGTGTGTTATCAGCAGGCAGAGGGGTTTTAGTAAGTAAAAAGAGCAATCGTGTTACCGCATGGAGTATAGGTGATGTCAGGTACTGTGACGGACACACTCCTCCCCATACTTTCACAACAGCTTCCCTTCGTTGTATCTGTCCCTTCACTGCCGCTACACTTGTAGTGAAGGAGATAATTTCACCAACTTTGTTTTAGGATCTTTCATATACACTGGTGTGAAAAACTTAAGGACCAAAGTAATCTTCGCATGCTGTGACACTGCCAATTAACATAGCTCGATGAAACTTGAATCATACATAGAGGGAACTGCTAACGTATGCTACAGTAGGCAACTAAACGAAATATGCAATGAGACGAACGGAAATGCCACTTTTATTCATAGACCATAAGCTACACTAAAGTCAATACGACATATGAAGGCTCTCTAGATTTACAGAAACAGATGCCTGGTGCTTAAAAGGGTGTATGATCACCACGGACAGCAATGCATGCTCTGCATCGTGCTCCCGTGCTAGCCACAAGTTTGATAAGCTGTTCTTGTGGTAGCACGTTCCATTCCTCCACCAGCGTTGTTGCCAACTGTTGGATGGTCGTTGGTGCATGTGGGTGTGCTGCAATGCGTCTCCCCAAAGCATCCCACACGTGTTCGATGGGATTTAAATCGGGGAATGGGCAGGCCAGTTCATTCGCCGAATATCCTCTCGTTGCAAGAGATCCTCCCCTGCGCTGTTCGATGCTTTCACGCATTGTCATCCATAAAAATGAAGCCAGCGCCGACTGCACCCCTGAAAAGACGCACATGGGGAAGGAGTACAGGATCACAATAACGTTGACCAGTGAGCGTACCGTGTTCAAAGATTTGGAGGTCGGTGCGCCCATGCAACAATATGCCTCCCCAAACCATAACACCCGGACCACCAAAACGATCATGTTCAAGGATGTTCCAGTTCATTAAGTGTTCCCACCTCTCGCCAGATGAGGGTACGCCGAGAATCACTACCTAGACTGAATCTGCTCTCATCCGAGAAGAGCACTCGACCACATTCCTCGTTGGTCCAATTTTGATGCTCTTGGGACCATCGCAAATGGTGCCGCCGATGTGCGGATGTCAATGGAACACAACGTACTGGCCGTCGGGCAAAGAGACCACCTCTGTGTAGTCGCCGCGCCACTGTGTATCGTGAGATTGCGTGCCTAGCTGTCCTGTTAAATGCGGTTGCAATTGCACACGCTGTTTGGCGTGGATCCCTTCTTGTCTGTTGCACAATGTAGCGGTCATCTGCTGATGTAGTTGAGTGTGGTCGACCACCACCTCTCCTTTGGACAGCAGTGCCTGTGGTTTGAAAGGTTCCCCATGTGCGTGAAACAATGCTGTGAGCATTTCCAAACTCCTGAGTAACACTCGTCACACTTTGCCCTTCTTCCAGTCTTCCGATGATTCTTTCCCGTGTGAAGTCATCCAAATGATGTCTACGGGCCATGTTGTAATGAAGAACGCCACTACAGTGCACCGTAACAGCTCGCTAATTGCCACACACCGTCTTTGCGGTTTCGCCAACTTCCCCGTGTTGCGGGACCAGACCCATTTGGCACTATAGGCTCGCTACACTCAAGCCATGTGACGTCCAGCCTTCTGTGTACGTGTGAGAGGCTTCTGGCAACATGCTCCCGCTCTTTTATCTGCTTTCACCAGGTAGTTCATTTGTTATGTTACTTTGCCCATCTCGTCCTTAGGTTATGCACACCAATGTATTCAGAATCATTGCAGCAATATTGGAACTACAATAATACGAGGTGTGATCAAAAAGTTTCCGGAATGGCTTCACAACAACGCTGACGCTAAGATTTCTTTAATTCTTACCCAGACTGTACATCAACGTTACTTTCCGATAAAAATGAGAGGTCACGTGACTTCCTGTGAGCATGCAGTGACGAGGTAGACGCTCTGAAGTGAACACGTGTTTTGCATGTGCTGCGATTTTTCCGCGTAGCAAAAATGTCAGATTACAAAGAACAAAGAACGAACATCAAATTTTCTTTAAACTCGGTAAAACTGTAACAGAAGCCTATGAAATGTTAAGAACAGCTTATGGGGAGGACGTTATGGGCAAAGCTCAAGCATTTGAGCGGTTTTCGAAATTTAAAAGTGATGTGACATCAGTTAAATGTGCAGATCGTTCGGGGCGACCCTGTTTCAGCAAAACTGGTGAAAATATCAATCAGGTGAGGGAAATTGTCTTAAATGATAGGCGCATTACAATAAGAGAATTATCTGACTCATTAGGACTCTCCTTTGGAAAAGTTCAAAGCATTTTGAAAGACAATTTGGACATGAAAAGAATTGCCGCCAAGTTCGTGCCCGCCTGCTTTCAAATGACCAAAAGGAAAGCCGTGTGATTGCCTGCACAGATCTTAAAGAACAGCTACACAATGAGCCACAGTTTATGGAGAAAATTATTACTGGTGATGAAACATGGATTTATGGGTACGATCCAGAAACGTAGCAACAATCTTCACAATGGAAGTGTCCTTCATCTCCACGCCCGAAAAGGGCCAGACAAGTTCGATCCAAAATGAAGTCAATGATGATTCAGTTTTTTGACATTAAAGGCATTGTACATAAGGAATTTGTGCCATAGGGTCAAACAGTTAATCAAGTGTTCTACAAACAAGTGCTGCAAAGATTAAGGGAGAATTTGCGACGCAAACGGCCGGAGAAATGGAGGAGTGGTGACTGGTTCCTACATCATGACAATGCGCCCGCGCACAAAGCCCTTTCTGTTCGCAATTTTTTGATAAAAATAGGATGAATACTGTTCCCCATCCCTCCTATTCTCTAGATTTGGCACCAGCGGACTTTTTTCTTTTCCCACAACTTAAAATGCGGCTCCGAGAACACCGTTTTGAGGACATTGATGTCACCCATCACGAATCGCAGAAGGCTCTGAATATGTTAAAAGAAGGACTTCCAGAGGTGCTTCCAGCAGTGGCAGAAGCGCTGGGACAAGTGTATCAACTCCCAAGGAGACTACTTCGAGGGTGACAGTGCAGATTAGACAAAAACAAATTGTTGTGTAGTATTTATGACGTCATTCCGGATACTTTTTGATCACACCTCGTATATGTACGTGCAAGTAAGGACACTAATAATACTAGAATCTCTTGAGATATTAGAACAGGTTTGAGAAACACCGAGTAAGGTATAAAGCTGGAGCATTAAAGAAAGGGTGACAAAGAAACTCAAAAGTACTCTAGGGAAGAATTCAGAGTACACAGAAATGTGTAAAACGAGTTCTGAGGCAGGGACTCTCAAGCAAGTCTGATATTTCGTTTATTATTTGCTTTTACTACGTCGGGTGACGTGGAACATAGTTTTTCAAAATAAATGTCTACCTGCTAGCCGCATGCGATTTATATCATGTATTTCCAAAATACATTATTGCACACTACCAATAGCTAAACATGTCCACATTGTTTTCTTCCGATACTCAATAATGCAGATTTAACTGCTTTCGAAGCAGTGTGGTGCCTTCAACTGTTCACATCAATGGCGGCCCGTGCCTTAAATAGTAGATGAAAGGCTGCAGACTTTAATAAACAATGATAGCCAATTTAAACACAATAATTTAGCTAAATATGATTATCGTGCTAGACTCGCCTATTTTATTTCTTGTATTTTAAGTCAATCCTCCGGTCTTTGAGAGCAACAAACTTATCCGCAATGTCCTCATAAAATGGCTCATTCCTTATAAGTTTACACAAAGGCTACTTCTGGATAGAGATGTTCGCTAATGATGTGAACCTGCCTTATGACGAAGTGTTTCTAGTGATAGATTTACTTCTTTTCAAACACGTAAAACTTCTCTTCACTGATGCCCTTGTGGATGGTATTGTTAAACCTAAAGCAAATAGCTTACATGTTGCCTCAAATACATACTTATTTTCTTGGCACAATTTAAAACAGTGCACGGTATTAACAGACCTATACACCTCATCAGTATATAAAAGACGCAGTTCATTCTTTAAACGATCAATTCTTTGAAATATCTTTGAATAACATCGCTTTAAACTTTGAAAGGCTAAAGAAGGGAAACCTTTAGCATAGTTTTCAAATTTTGTTGTGTCCACAAGGGCAGGAAATTGTAAATTGTCACAATCCTGAAACCTACTTTCATTTCCACTGAAATGGAATCCAAAATTTCGAAAAATAAAACCTTAACATTTTTGAAAATTTCATCCTCTGTCAAGTTTCCGTGTACTCTTCTTTGAGTCAGATTGGTCAGTTTTTTTGGCTTTCTCAAATAATTAAAACAATACTGTTCATTTCGCCTATTGCTTATTAAATCACATGTCACTCTTATCTTTGAAATATAGTAAGCAATCTCAAGTGATCTCTTTTGCAAAACTTCAAAAAGAATGTCTATCAAAGAAAAAATGTCTGAACACTACATCCAGAAGAGTAAATTCAAATTATTCGTTCAAAAATCCCTTACTGAGCTAAAGTGATGTTTTGTTAGATACCCCAGGAGCTCACCTTATGTGAGTGCGGGTGTTGGCGTACCCGGGGGTTCCCGAGCCACTCATCGCCATCTTCATCGCCTCATCCCCGTCCGGTCGAGGTGGGTTCGTTCTCGTGACCGGGGGACTCATGGTAGGCTCTCGTGTGTTCTGTGCATTTCATTCCATGACGCCCTCGCCATCGCTTCTTTATTCTCTCTTCTATTTATGTACATTTCGCACCACTTCCATTCATTTACACATCTCTTTTCCTTCCACGCCGGCCTACTTTTGAGTGCGAAACGCCCACGCACTTTTAGTTTCTTTTAACCTTTTATTTTAATCCTCCCTGGACACAGCCTGAAGGATCTCCGCGCACGAGGTGCGCAGCTGGGTGAGTGGGTAATGGCGTCATCCCCACCACCCGGGGTCGTCATGTAGGGTTTGTGTTGTGTATCCGCTGTTCAACTGCAGTCCCGCGGCGGAGCCATTGCATGAGCTGCTGACTTCTGACGGCGATTGGGTCCCTCTGTCTATGTTCTGGGAGGTGTGACCCTGGGATGAGACGGATATAGATAGGCCACTCACCCAAGCCGGGGTAATGCGGGGAAGTACGAGGCCGAGGTCGGAGACGGTTGCAATGGTGGTGGATTTATTTCGCTATGGAGCACCCTTTCTCCATTAATACCAACAAGCATCGAAAAGTTTATGTAACAGAAGTGACACCAACGACAACTGTTTGTTACTTGGTCATTTCACGAACCGAAGAAGGGCAAAGTTTTAAGAAGGTGAACCCTTTCATTATTCAAAAGGGCATTGATGCTATTGCCGGTGCGGTTCAGTCCTGCACTCGTCCACGGAACGGTTCCTTATTAGCACAAACGAAGTCGGATAAGCAAAGTAAGACATTGTTGCGCGCTACGCTTCTCCACGTATATCCCATCCGTGTGGAGAAGCACCGCACTTTGAATTCTTGTCGAGGCGTCATTACCACCCACGGCCTCGATGGTATGTCGGACGATGAACTCGTAGACTATCTTTCAGACCAAAAGGTGACAGCAGTGCATCGAGTGCAGGCCAAACGCGACGAGGTATTGGTACCCACTCGTACCCTGTTTATAACATTTGATGGCGTCGATCTGCCCACGAGAATTTCAGCAGGGTACGAACGCATTGCGGTGAGCCCTTATATTCCTAGACCTCTGCGTTGTGTTAAATGCCAACGTTTTGGGCATACGCAAGTCTCCTGTATGAGCGCCGTTACCATCTGTGCCTCATGTAGCCAGCCGTCACACGAAGGTACCTGTTCCACAGCCCCCGTCCCCGTTAACTGCAAAGGGTCTCATTCTGCGTCGTTTGCCGGCTGTCCGCGGTACTTGGACGAGAAGGGGATCCAGGAGACCCGGGTAAAGGAGAAACTCTCCTTCGCCGAAGCCCGGAGGCGTTACCATGCGCGCTAGCCTTGTCTCCTGCGATCTGGCACATTTAGGTCTATTGTTGCCTCGCCAGTACCACGAGTAGATGCCGAAACTCAGACCAGGACCATACTGCATTAAGCGTCACTACCATCCGGCCGACCACTTCTGCTATATTTAGAAGCCATCTAAAGCAGGTCCCAAGACACTGAAGTCGCAAGCCGCTGAAAAGAAACCAAAGCAGAAACTTCGTAGGGAAGATTTTCTGAGGGACCCTCCGCGTGCGCGCGGTAAGAAAAGTTCCCCTTCTCCTCCTCCTCCTCCTCCTCGGAGGTCGCAGTCCCAGGACGCTCCTGGGACAAACCGCGCTCAGCGGCAACCCTCACCCATCACAACCCAGAACCGATTCTCGGCCCTTGAATCGGTTTCTGGCTCTGAGCGCGTGGGCCCTCCCTTCGAGGAGGCTATGGAGTCTGACCAACTCCACAGCAAAAGCCCGAGCCCAAAGGTTAAGCAAAAGATTATTTTAAGCCACCCTTCTAAGTAGACGGTTTATCCCTTTTATTCATGGCTATCCTGAGCTGGAATTTACCTGGTGTTCGATCGCATAGGGCGGAACTGCAACTTGCATTACGTTCCCATTCACCTATGGTCGTGTGTTTGCAGGAGACCAAACTTCGCCCTCACGACCCTTTCGATCTCCGAGGGTACACTCCGGTTCGCTACGATCTTGAACCGGAGGAGAGTGCTCCTGCTTATGCAGGTGTCATGTTGTTAGTGCGTAACGTCGTTCATTTTCAAACTCTCGCTTTTACGTCCGACTTGCAAGCTGTTGCCATTAGACTGCAGTTACCCGGTTTTTTCTTTTCTGTTTGCTCTATGTATTCACCTCCATTGTCTCCCCTTTCTCCCGCGGACACTCGAGCTCTCGTGTCCGCTCTCCCAACAACATTTCTTCTGTTGGGAGATTTTAACGCCCATCACCCCCTGTGGGGTTCGCTAAGGATTTGTGCGAGTGAAACTCTTCTTTCTGACATTTTTTATCAGTTCAATCTCTCTATTCTCAATAGAGATGTGCCTACGTTTCTTTCGGATTCTTCCGGTACATTTTCTGACTTGGACCTGCCGTTTGCTCACTCCAGCTTGCTAGTCGTCTGCAGTAGAACGTCGTCGCTGACACCTGCTCCAGCGACCATTACCCCTGCATCGTTTCTCTTCTGTCAGAACACGTACAGTATTCCAGAGTATCTACCTGGATATTCACAAAAGCCGACTGCAGCTTGTATTCCAATCTGTTGCACTTTGACGACCAGCCCTTCACCGACATTAACCAACTAGAACAGCACCTTACGTCTACGATTTTCTCTGCCGCCGAACGCGCAATTCCCAGTTCATCCTCTCACCCTCGACGGATTCCTGTTCCTTGGTGGATCGAGGAGTGTCGGGTTGCCGTTTGTGCCCGTAGAACTGCACTTACGGTGTTTCGGCGTCAACCTACACTTGATGATTTGGTTACTTTTAAACAATCGCGCCAGGACTCGTCGCATTATTCAGTATAGCAAGAAGGCATCTTGGACTCGTTTTGTCGAGTCTTTCGATCGCCTCACACCTTTCTCTGTTATTTGGGATAAACTTCGTCGCTTCTCCGGTAAAGTGTCGCATTGTACTGTGTCAGGCCTTCAGGTTTCCAATGCGACCATAGTGAATCCGGCTGTCATTGTTAACGCTCTGGGTACTGCCTTTGAGGCAATTTCCAATTCAGACCATTATTCCGCCGGGTTTCGCTCTATTAAAGACCGGCTGGATTCCACATATAATTTTCGGTCTACTAAAAATGAATGCTATAACGAACTTTTCACAATGAGGGAGCTGGAGCACGCTCTTCATTGCTCTCGGCACTCCGCTCCTGGGGCGGACGACATTCATATCCTGATGTTACAGAACCTTTCGGCCGACAGTAAACTCTTTCTCTTACAGGTCTATAACGGTAATTGGCGAGACGGTATTTTTCCTTCCTTTTGGCGCGAAGCCACCATTGTCCCTATACCTAAGCCCGGGAAGGATCGGCAACTACCTTCCAGCAACCGCCCTATCTCCCTCACCAGTTGCATTTGCAAGGTGATGGAGCGGATGATCAACGGGCGGTTGACATGGTGGCTTGAATCTCAGAAGCTTCTAGCGAACGCTCAGTGCAGATTTCGTCGATATCGCTCTACCGTAGACCACCTGGTGTCCCTGTCGACGCATATTAAGAATGGATTTCTGAGAATGTTTCAAACCGTGGCTGTGTCTTTTGACCTGGAGAAAGCTTATAACACTTGTTGGAGGGGCGGCATTTAACGTACACTTCACGCATGGAATATCCGTGGTCGTCTTCCCATATTTCTTTGCGAGTTTATGACGGACCGCGCCTTTCGTGTACGTGTGGACTCGGTTTTATCTAGTCGTTTTATTCAGGAGAGCGGAGAACCGCAGGGCTCTGTACACAGTGTCACAATTTTTGCAATTGATATCAACCCCATTGTTGATTGTATTCCACCTGGCATTTCATCGTCCCCTTTTGTTGACGATTTTGCCATTTATTGCAGTTCACGACGGACCTGTCCACTCGAACGCCGTCTCCAGAGCTGTATCGACCGTCTCTACGCCTAGAGTAACGGCTTTAATTTTTCCGCCGAGAAATGCGTCTGTGTTAATTTCTGGCGCCGGAATGCTTTCCCTCCGCCCTCTCTCCATATTGAGCCCGAGGTCCTTCCGTTTGCAGACGCGGTGAAATTTTTGGGGTTGATCTTTGGTCGAAAGCTGAGCTGGACTTGTCACGTTTCGTTTTTAAAAGCAAAGTGTGACCGTTCTCTTAATCTTTTACGTGTTTTAAGTGGCACATCCTGGGGAGCTGATCGGACCGTCCTTCTGCGTCTTTATCGCTCTTTGGTCCGATCCAAACTTGATTACGGGTGCATTGTCTATTCATCGGCACGTCCATCTGTGTTACTTCGCTTGAATCCCATTCATCATCGTGGTATTAGAGTCGCTACGAGGGCCTTTCCAACTAGCCCCTGTAACCACTCTTTACGCTGAAGCTGCAGATCCTCCGCTGACCTTTAGACGTGAGATGTTCTTGTGTAGGTATGCGTTTCGACTCTCCAGCTTGCCTGACCATCCGTACTTCGCAACATTTTACGAGGATTCACTTGACGGGCAACATGTAGTTAGCTCCTCTGCATTGCTCCCTCCAGGGGTTCAATTTCCTCAGCTTCTTCGGCATTTGGACGTTACGCCAGCGCCGGCCCTTCCAAGGGGGAAGCGCGTTTTCCTCCATGCTTGCGCGCTGAGTCCCTCTGTCACCTTGGGTTATCGTGGATGCCGAAAGAATGAGACCGCTTCTTCAGTCTTTAGATCAGCGTTTTTAGAACTTCAGTCGCAATTCGGGGACTTTAATTTTATCTTTACTGATGGTTCTAAGACTGATCCTGGAGTAGGATGTGCCTTTTTTGTGATGGAAATAGTTTTACCTTTCGTTTACCGGGGCAATGTTCGATTTTTACCGCCGAACTTTTTAGCATTTATCAGTCTCTTTTATACATTCAGCGCCACGACCTACGGCACTGTTTTATTTTTTTATACTCCCTGAGTGCTCTTCAAAGTATTAGCTCGCTGTACAGTTACCACCCGCTCGTACAGCGCATTCATGACCTGTTCCACTCGTTGGGTGTCTCTGGCATCAGCGTCTCCCTTATGTGGAATCCAGGTCATGTGGGCATTTTAGGTAATGAGTATGCTGACGCCGCTGCAAGGTCGGCGAATTTATTACCCAGATATTTTACCTCTGTTGTTCCCTCCACAGATTTGTATGTTCTTTTGCGTAGCCGCATCCTCCTGCTTTGGAGGGAAGAGCGGAAGGTCCTCCAAGGGAACAAGTTACGGGAGGTTAAGCCTCTACCGTTAGTCTGGGATACCTCTTCTCGTTCGTGTCATCGGGAAGAAGTACTTTAACTCGTTTACGAATTGGACATTGTCTTTTTAGTCATAGGTGTCTGCTCAGTGGTGACCACGCTCCACTCTGTGAGCAGTGTGATGTGCCCTTAACGGTGCGTCACATTTTAGAAGAGTGTCAGGTTTTAGCTCCATTGCGCGTTCGTGTGGGTCTGCCTGTTGGCCTAGCCTAGCGCGTGCTGTAGAATGTGTTTTACGTTTTATTCGTGACAGTGGTTTTAATCTGCGCATTTGATGCGTTGTGCGTCCTTTAGCTTTGTAATTTTATTCTGTCTGTTTTAATGGGGACTCTACTCCCCAGTGGACATATGGCGCTCATGTCCCTCGCATTCTACAGTTCTTGACACGTTTTAATCTTTTATTGCCTATGCTTTTAGTATGTTGGTTTTTGGTATTGTTGTATTGTTGTTTTTAGCTTTTTGGACTTCGCGGGTTTGTGTCCCGTTTTTTAGTTATGCGTTTCTTTTACCCGTCTTTTAAGTTTTTGACTTTATATTTTATACATTATAATGGCGCTCATGATCTTAGCAGTTTAGCGCCCTTAAACCGCATCTCATCATCATCATCATCATCACACCTATCCTTAAGCCTGGGAAGGATCGCCAACTACCTTCCAGCTACCGCCCTATCTCCCTCACCAGTTGTATTTACAAGCTGATGGAGCGCATGAACAACGGGCGGTTGACATGGTGACTTGAGTCTCGGAAACTTCTAGCGAACGCTCAGTGCGGATTTCGTCGCCATCGATCTACCGTCGACATCTGGTGTCCCTGTCGATCATATTATGAATGGATTTCTGAGAAAGTTTTAAACCGTGGCTGTGTTTTTGACCTGCAGAAAGCTTATGGCTCTTGTTGGAGGGCGGCATTTTACGTACACTTCACGCATGAAATATCCGCAGTCGTCTTCCCATATTTCTTCGGGAGTTTATGACGGACCGCGTCTTTCGTGTATGTGTGGGCTCGGTTTTATCTAGTCGTTTTATTCAAGAGAACGGAGTACCGCAGGGCTCTGTACTCACTGTCACACTTTTTTTAATTGCTATCAACCCCATTGTTGATTGTATTCCACATGGCATTTCGTCGTCCCTTTTTGTTGACGATTTTGTCATTTGTTGCAGTTCACGGCGGGCCTGTCTACTCAAACGCCGTCTCTAGAGGTGTATCGACTGTTTCTATACCTGGAGTAACGCCAACGGCTTTAATTTCTCCACCGAAAAATCCCTCTGTATCAATTTCTGGCGCCGGAAGGCTTTCCCTCCGCCCTCTCTCCACCTTGGGCCAGGGATACTTCCGTTTGCAGACGAGGCAAAATTTTTGGTGTTGATCTTTGCTAGGAAGCTGAGCTGGATTTTGAACATTTCCTTTTTAAAAGCAAAGTGTGAACGTTCTCTTAATCTTTTACGTGTTTTAAGTGGCACATCCTGGGGAGCTGATCGGACCGTCCTTCTACATCTTTATCGCTCTTTGGTCCGATCCAAGCTTGATTACGGGTACATTGTCTATTCGTCGGCGCGTCCATCTGTATTACGTCGATTGAATGCTATTCACCATCGTGGCATAAGAGTCGCTACAGGGGCCTTTCCAACCAGCCCTGTACCTAGCCTATATGCTGAAGCTGCAGAGTCTCCGCTGTATTTTAGGCGTGAGATGCTTTCGTGCAACTATGCCTGTCGACTCTCAAGCTTGCCTGGCTACCCCTCCTTCGAGGTATTTTACGAAGATTCGCTTGATCGGCAATATTTCGTTAGCTCCTCTGCCTTGCTTCCTCCAGGGGTTCGATTTCGAAAGCTTCTTCGGCATTTGGACTTTACGCCAGCGCCGGCCCTTCCCAGGGGGGAAACGCGCTTTCCTCCATGGTTGCGCGCAGAGTCCCACTGTCACCTTGGGTTGACGTCATTGTCGAAGCATGGACCCCTTCTTCAGTTTTTAGATCGGCCTTTTTAGAACTTCAGTCCCAGTTCGGAGACTTTGATTTTATTTATACTGATGGGTCTAAGACTGATGTTGGAGTAGGTTGTGCCTTTGTTTGTGGTGAAAATAGTTTTACCTTTCTTTTACAGGGGCAAGTTTTGGATTTTTACCGCCGAAATTTTTAGCATTTATCAGTCTCTTTTATACATCCGGCGGCACGACTTACGGCACTGTGTGTTATATTCTGTCTCTCTGAGTGCCCTTCAAAGTATTCGCGCGCTGTACGTTTACCACCCGCTCGTACAGTGCATTCATGACCTGCTCCACTCGCTCGGTGCTTCTGGCATCAGCGTCTGCTTCGTGTGGATTCTGGGTCATGTGGGCATCTCAGGAAACGAGTCTGCCGACGCCGCTGCCAAATCGGCAATTTTATTACCCAGATTTTTTAGCTCTGTTGTTCCCTCGTCAGATTTTTGTGTTATTTTACGTGGTCGCATCCTCTCGCTTTGGCGCGATGAATGGATAGCCCTCCGGGGGAACAAGTTGCTGGAACGTTAAACCTCTGCCGTTAATCTGGAGTGCCTCTTCTCGTACATCTCGTCGGGAAGAGGTGATTTTAACTCGTTTACGTATCGGTCATTGTCTTTTTAGCCATAGACAGCTTCTCAGTGGTGACCCCTCTCCACTCTGTGAGCAGTGTGACGCGCCCTTAACGGTGCGTCACATTTTAGAAGAGTGTCAGGTTTTATCTCCATTGCGTGCTCGTGTGTGTCTGCCTGTTGGCATAGTCAACGTTTTGGCAGACGACGCGCATGCTGTAGATGGTCTTTTACGTTTTATTATTGACAGTGGCTTTAGCCAGCGCACTTGATGCACTGAGCGCCTTATAGTTTTGTGATTTTATATTCTCAGTTTTGATGGGGGCCCTTCCCCCTGGGGACATCTGGCGCTATGTTACCATTAACGTCTACAGCTCCTGACACGTTTTAGTCTTTTATTGCTTTGTTTGACATGTTTTTAGTGTGGTTGTTTTAGAACTTGTAGCATGTTATTTAGTGTTTTTGACCACACGGGTTTGTGTGTAGTATTTAGGTTTTTGGCTTTTAAATTTTATATTTTATACGTTGTAAGGGCGCTGATAAGCTTAGATGTTGAGCGCCCTTAAACCCCATCTCATCATCATCATCACACACCCTATTGAATATATATTTAAGAGCATGTCCTAGAAATGAACAGGTGCTTAAGTTGAATTCTCTCTCCCATTTTAGTTCTAAATGCAATATTCTTATCATCCCCTCCAAATCATATTTCTTTTTATCACTTTCCATAAAAAATCCGTTTTTATCGGTATCAAAAATAATACTTGTATTTGACATGTGTATAAATAATCGCGTCTAAACAAGTTAGAAGATTCACAGCATCGTGTATCTGGAGAGGTTTTTCCGATAAGTATGGTCTTTTCAGACAAATGAGAAATAATTTTTAAAAAATACGCAATATACAGCTACACTTATGACGCTTAATGGGCATGTGTAGAGGTTGTTCCGATACCTATGGCGTTTTCAGACAAAATTATTCCCAGCGAAATGCATGTTTTGAAGGTCCCTTGTATTTTACCTCGAGTGTGCGCAAAATGAATGTTTTAAACTTCTCGTCATTCCTATACTTCTAGCTACAAGCAATATACACGTTCGTTTCTTTAATCATAAAATATTCGTATCGCTTGAGTTCCGCGTTCGATTACCGGCTGACTTCAGTATTAAATATTACCGATCAGAGATCTATCCTACCCTCTCGAGTCGCGTATATTGCTAAAGTTGGCTGTTTATATTTATTCACTCAAGTGTAATATTTGAAGTATTCGAAGGCATATGGAGATATTATCTCCTCGGATTGTACTATTGGAAATCCCTCCATTAAGGACGTAAAGAGCGACGTCAATGAATACCTTTTAAAAGCAGAATTTCCCAAGGCCTGGTTTTCCCCACCTCAGGGGAATACAATATATTTGGCAGGGCTGTATAAACTACAGAATAACTCGTTGGAGCATTTGTCGAGGACCGCTGGTGTGCGTTTTTAGCAAAACGTCTTAAAACGAATATCCAATTTATGTTTGAAGCCCTCCCGTGGCTCGATACACGGTGGAATATCCAGAGTCATGAGGTGACATGGCTGTAGGGAGAAACCCTCCATGTATAGAGCGCTATGCTATCGTTTTGAATACGTGTATTTCTAAAATTCGCTGTTTATTATTCACTGAAGTGTTATATTTGAAGCATTCACAGGTGTATGGAGATGTTATCTCCTCGGAGTTTAGTGTATGGCAATCCCTCCATTAAGGACGTAAAGAGCGACGTCTATGGTTCTTAATTGAAAGCGGAATTTCCCGAGCGGGGCCTGGTTTACCCAACCTCACGAATATACAACTTATTTGGCAGGGTTGTATAAACAACAGTATGACGCGCTGGCGCATCAAACATTCCATTTCAATGAAGCGGTAATTATATTATGGTACCGCCGTGCTAGCAGAAAGGAGAGAGGGGAGAAGGAGAAAGAGTGTGCGTGTGTCCGGAGGCGTATGAGCGGAGTGCATAAACCACAGTATAATTCGTTGATGCATTTCTCGAATACCACTGGTGCGCATTTTTAGAAAAAAAAAGAATTTTAAAGACGGATATCAAATTTATATTTGAAGCCCTCCCACGGTTCGACCCCTCTGCTAGAGTATTCAATACGGCTTTCGTCATCGCCTGTTTTAAAGTCCCCTCCCCATGTTAAATACATTTTTGCGATACTTATATATTTTCTAAGAGTGGAATGCCTGTTTTGAAAGCTCCTGTATTTTTAGGTTGAGTGTCTGCACATGCTGTAGCTGTATATTGCATGTTTTATTTAGCTATAAATTTAGGTAAATAATGAAAAGAAAGTATTGATTCTTTTCATATAATTTTCCTGGAACGATGTAGGGAACCTATAACTTTAGACATGGGGAAAGCCTTTGTATCGAAAGAGTTCCGGTGTTCAATCAACATTAAATATTGCCGATCAGAATCAGTTTTCTCTATGATATTTTATTTCTCCCCGCAGCAATCCTGAAAAGCGAATCGGACTGAAAATCCTGCGTCTCTAAGGGAAAAAAACCGTCTCTAAGAATCTTCTTAAAAAGCGGGATTTCCAAGGACTGGTTTACCCCCACCTCAGAGAGTATACAACATATTTTGCCAGAGATGTATAAACAACAGTATAACCCTACGGCGCATTTCTCGAAGATCGCTGGTGTAAGATTTTAGAAAAAGATATTAAATTTAGATTTCAAGCGCTCCCGTGGTTCGATCCCCCTGCTAGAGTACTCAACATGACTTTCGGCAGTGTAAGTTCTGAAGTTTCCAGACCCTCGTTATTTACATTTTAGCGATACTAATGCATTTTCTAAGAGCGAAATGTCTTTTTTGAAGCCTCCTACTATTCTAGCTCGAGTGTCTGCACGTTTTAAAGTCCCCTGGTCCCTGTTAGTTAGATTTAGTCTAAATATTGTCATATTTCATTTTAAGGCTGCCTTTGTTAAAGATAATGTCTTGTAACCCATGGTTTAATGTTAGTCAAATGTCCATGTCTAAGCCTGTATACACCTGTTCGATCAGGTATCATAGACAAACATACATCACTTTTTTAAATTTCTGTATAATGAAGTTAAGCGCGTGTTAAAGACCCATCATGGCACATTTCGTCTTTTAATTCACAGAGAGGAAGTAGTCGCACAAGTTGTACAGTGCCAGAGAGAGATAGGGGTCGGAGTGGTGGTAGGGGAAAGCAAATTTAACTGTCCTACTGCATAGAAGATGGCGAGCCCATCGCTATGAATCAGGTTCCCTCCAAGACCATATGGTGTGGGTACCTCTACGAGCGGTCTGCAGATCCGAGAGTAGATCAGACTGCGTGGGATTGCCAACGAGAGTGGAACTATACGCCATGCTTCCGAAAAATACCCCTTTCAACTACGTTAGCGTCTTGCGTATTTTTTGAAGTAGCTATTTACGCTAACTCTTCCTTTAGTCGTGCATTTTTAATTCATATAATATTCTTATAAGCCCGAAAATTTCCCTCAAAGCAGAATTAAACAAGTGTTATTAATCGTAATAATTATACACTCATAATAATCGCTTAGTTCAGTTTTAGAAAAGAAAGTTTGCGCGGGCGCGTGTGTGTGAGCGGGGTACTTCATCGACATCAGCTCTTTTATACTGTATCAATAAACTATACTTAATTGGAATAATAGTATTAATCGATCGCTGGCCTGCGTCCTACCCTTTAGGGTGCGTGATACCTAGAATCCGAGACGTTAGAGTGCAATATACCTTTGTTAGCATGTTAAACCTTTGATTTCAATAACGGTAGATGATGTTATGCATGGACGAACATTACGTGATTGATTTACACAGACATATAGAACTTTAGCGCCGGGGGACTTTTCCCTCATAACGGAGTGGGAGGAGGGCACTTCCTGTGTCGGGAAGATACCACCAAAGGGTGTTGTAAACTTTAATTGGCGCTGTCTTTGTGGCCTAAACCTCTTGCTTCGATAATCAATTTGAGATCCACATGTCACATCCATTAGTGAAGAGAGCAATAGTCCATTGTTCTGGTTCTCGGGCGGGCGGCGTTCGGACAAGCACACAAAGGCTGGCGGGCGGGCGGGATAGAACAAAGGATTATCTGACAGCTATTATCAGTCGGCGGCATCTATTTGTGTCCTACCCCAGACACCGACAGATACACGATACATCCATTAGCGGCGGAAACAATAGCCGATTATCCTGGTTCTCGGGCGGGCGGCGTTCGGACTAGCACACAAAGGTTGGCGGGCGGGCAGCATAGAACAACGGCTTATCTGATACCTCTTATGAGAAGACCGCATCTATTTGTGTGCTACCCCACACACCGCAGATACAAGACACATCCATTAGCGGCGGGAACAATAGCCCTTTGTCCTGGTTCTCGGGCGGGTGGTGTTCGGACTAGCACACAAAAAGGGGGCGTGACCTGCGGCATAGTACAAAGAGATATCTGATTACAGAGTCAATTGCAATACATCATTATCAATCGGTGGTGTCTCCCTATATGTCCTCAAGTCCCACATTATTACTACTGTTATTTGAAATAAAATGTTATTGGATATAAATTTTGGTCTTTAACAAGATCTACAGTTGTGCAGTAAGATTTTGTCTCCCTCTTACGATTTACTAATTATCAAAAGACATTCACAATAAAGAGTACTTTTTATACTATTCCTAGAAAATAATAGATATACATTCTATTTATCATGAAAATAGCTTAAACATGTATTTTAATCAAAATCCGTATAGCCAATTTTGAAAGAATAGAACGTTTCGAAAAATATCCAATGTAAAGGGTAGTTTGGAGTGGAAGATTTTCTTTAAAATCTCAGTGTCGCATTCTTGGAAGAAGTTGAACTTAAACACCAAGTTCCGTTTATAAGCAACTTTTTGTTTTTGAGTTATGTTGTTCGTGGATACACACACTCACACGCTTAGACCTTTTTCAAAAAATAAATTCATTGGATACAGGGAGTCACTAACGTGATTTCTTGTGACATTTCGACATTGAATTTTTAGGTGGAACACAATACTTTATCTACCTACTGTTGCTAAGTAGTAGAGAAAATAAAAATACTTACTTTGGATTCAGGGATCTCAAAACGTGTATTTCCGTTGCATCTCGTTATTCAATGTTTGGGTGGAACTTACTGTAACTATGTAGTAGAGAAAGTAAAAATGCTTACTTTAAATTCGGGGTCTCAAATCGTGTATTTCCGTTGAATCTCGTTAATCAATTCTGGGGTGGAACACAATACTTTCTCTACTTACTATAACTACGTAGTAGAGAAAGTAAAAATCCTTTCTTTAGATTCAGGGAGTTTCAAAACGTGTATTTTCGTTGAATCTCGTTGTTCAATTTTGGGGTGGAACACAATACTTGCTCTACTTACTGTAACTACGTAGTAGAGAAAGTAAAAATGCTCTCTTCGGATTCAGGGCGTCTCAAAAGGTCTATTTTCAGTGAATCTCTTTATTGAATTTAGTGATGGAATACAATATTTTCTCTACCTCCTGCAGCTATGTAGTAGAGTAAGTAAAAAAGCTTTCTTTGGTTTCAGGGAGTCTCAAAACGTGTATTTCGGGTGAATCTCTTTATTGAATTTTTGGGTGAAGCACAATACTTTCTGTAGCTTCTATAGCTACGTAGTAGAGAAAGTAGAAATGCTTCCTTTGGATTTAAGGGGTTTCAAAACGTGTATTTACGCCGAATCTCATTGAATTTTGGATGGATTGCAGTACTTGCTCTACTTACTGTAACTACGTAGTAGAGAAAGTTAAAATGCTTTCTTTGGACCTAGGGAGTCTCAAAACGAGCATTTCCCGTGAATCTCTTTGAATTTTTTGGTGAAATGCAATACTTTCTCTACTTCGTATAACTACATAGTAGAGAAAGTAAGAATGCTTTCTTTGGATTCAGGGGGTCCCAAAACGTGTGTTTTCGGTGAATCACTTTATTGAATTTTTGGGTGGAATACAATACTTTCTCTACCTCCTGGAGCTACGTAATAGAGAAGGTAAAAATGCTTTGTTTTTATTCAGGTGTCTCAAAACGTGTATATCCGGTGAATCTCGTTATTCAAATTTTGGGTGGAAAACACAATACTTTCTCTACCTCCTGTAGCTACCTAGTACAAAAAGTAAAAATGCTTTCTTTATATTCAGGGAGTCTCAAAACGAGTATTTCCGGTGAATCTAATTGAATTTTTGGGTAGAATACAATTCTTGATTTACTTACTGTAACTACGTAGTAGAGAAAGTAAATACTCCTTCTTTGGTTTCAGGGAGTCTGAAAACGAGTATTTCCGTTCCGAGTAATAATCTCGTTATTAAATGCTTGGGTGGAATACAATACTTGCTCTACTTACTGTAACCAGGTGTAGGGAAAGTAAAAATGCTTTCTTTGGATTCAGGGAGTCTCAAAACGTGTATATCCGGTGAATCTTGTTATTCAATTTTTGGGTGGAATACAATACTTTCTCTGCCTCCTGTAGCTACGTAGTAGAGAAAGTAAAAATGCTTTTGTTTGGATTCAGGTAGTCTCAAAACGAGTATTTCAAACGAATGTCATTGACTTTTTGAGTGGAATGCAATACTTGCTCTTCTTACTGCAACTACATAGTAGAGAAAGTAAAAATGCTTTCTTTGGATCTAGGGAGTCTCAAAACGAATATTCCCGGTGAAGCTCATTGACGTTTTGGGTGGAATGCAATACTTGCTCTTCTTACTGCAACTACATAGTAGAGAAAGTAAAAATGCTTTCTTTGGATCTAGGGAGTCTCAAAACGATTATTCCCGGTGAAGCTCATTGACTTTTTGGGTGGAATGCAATACTTGCTCTTCTTACTGCAACTACATAGTAGAGAAAGTAAAAATGCTTTCTTTGGATCTAGGGAGTCTCAAAACGAATATTCCCGGTGAAGCTCATTGAATGTTTGGGTGGAATACATTACTTTTTCTACCTCGTGTAACTACGTAGTAGAGAAAGTAAAAATGATTTCTTTGGATTCGGGGGGTCTCATAACGTGTGTTTTCGGTGAATCTCTTTATTGAATTTTTGGGTGGAATACAATACTTTCTCTACCTCCTGTAGCTGCGAATAAGAGAAATGAAAAATTCTTTCTTTGGATTCAGGTAGTCTCAAAACGTGCATTTCCAGTGAACCTCGTTATTCAATTTTGGGGCTGAATATAACACTTACCCTACTTATTATATGTAAATAGCAATGGGAGAGTAAAACGAAAAGTTGTGGTATAGATAAGCGACTGTTGTTCATTACGGCATTTTGGATGCAACCAAATAGGGAAAAGTGTAACTTGACTGTAACTTGAAATAATTTCTGGCCTAAATTGTTGTCAGATTAAGGTAAAGTGTACGGAAAAACCATAAGGACGTTATGAAAATAAAGAAAATAGGTTATTTGATAATGGGTAGAGAAGGTATTGAATATTGAAAACCTAACCATTTTGTTTTAGCACTTGCTTATTTTATAATAATATGATGCCTCTAATTCCTAAAAATTAGTTTGTATGCTGCTTATGTCTTTGTGCTGTAATGTTATTGCTGCTTTCTTTTCAGTTATTACTTTCTTACAGCCAAATCTAAGGGAAATGTGATGGAAGATATTTTCTTTAACACTCTAACTTCGTAGAGCAGGTATGAGCTAAGGCACCTGGCATAACCTCTCGATATGACACTCCGCTTACCCCCTACAGGTGGAAGGGAAGACATTTGGAGCCGTCTGTGTAGGTCTGTGGTTGTGTGTATGGGCCAGTCAAATTTTTGAAAAGACAATTTTACTAGTTTTGGGCATTTTGAATATTTAAGACGTGTACAGCATGAATGTGCAGTCAGAATGCTAATTTTAAGTATATAAGATACTTCATTTGCATACCAATGCCAGTCATTTATATAGGATACGACCCTTTTAATTTTTTCTGTTATGTATCTAAACATATTTCCGAAACTACAAAGCATAAATTTCTGGACTCATCTGAAGAGCAACCACAAGAGAACCTAGGAATACAGTGAGAAACCTGATTATAGTCCTGAATGATTGTAAATAAATGAGTGGCAAAATGTTTTATCAAAATCTGTAAGCCTGTTTCTCTCGGTTTAACAATTGTTTACATTATTAGTAGATAAATTAATAAAGCTACAGGCCTGAAATATTTCCTGATTATTAATATCACCGTAATAAGTGAAACTAATTCAAAACAGTTAATTTAACGCAAACTAATTTTTAATTTTGAGTGTTATTTGAAATGTAGTCATTTTGTTTAAAAAAATCATATTTCAAAACTTAAGAGTTTTTAAACTGAATCATATGGTTATAAATGAGATCATAAAATTCAACCTGTACAAATTTTAGGAACATGGCTCTAATTGTTATTTAATTAAGTGTATCAGAAGTCTGTAAGTATAACATGGATGACGTAACCAAGGCCGTCTTACCGTAATATAAACAACATTCTTCAATCGTTACCGACTCAGCTTTGTTGTGCACCTTTGTAATCGTATTTCAGTGGTGCTAAGGTTTCAGTCGAACGGATCTTTCGACTTGGCTGACTACATATGAAACCCACAGTTTTCGACATTGCTTTATGAAAAAAGGGTAAAAGAATCAATACCTGAACTTGATATTGTTCTGTTGAAAACAAACGAAAGCGAACATTGAAAACATCTTGGTACACCAAATTTAATTGATTAATCGGCAGCCACAGCAATACGTAACAAAGTGTACTGATTTCTTGTTTCCTGTCTGGAGAGGTGCGTAGTAGGAGTATCAAACCTACACAAATATTGAAAGGAAAGCGCGCCAACATGAGCGCGTAAAAGTCATTCATAAAAAAACAGGCATTTCCAGCTACTGGACAGAGGTACACGAATAGAGCATGTTTTGTCTGTTGTTGCGCGAGTGTCATCAAACAATGAAAAAGTTCTAGTCGATCGCAAAGTATTGGACTGTAACTTTCAAGCCCCTTCAGCCAAACAGAAGTTTGTATTCAGGGTTCACAGAGAAGGGGCGGAGTCTAAAGATAAAGGACTTTTTTTTTAAATTATTTGAATACACTGCACAGGAAGAACGATTTCTAGGGGACTGCCTAGGTTTATGTTGTCCTTATTCTGTCTCTTGTTTTCTATCTTCAAAGGTAAATTCCCTAGACATCCAGAATAAAATAATGGAAACCATAACTGGCTCTAAAGGAACAGATTCAGCGAGAAATCAGGGAAGCTGATTTTGTATCTGTACACAACCGGACGAAACGTTTGCCGTCGCGTGCAAGAATCAACTGTATTCCGATTTTGCACACGTTGATAGATTTCAGGAGAGGCTTGTCGAGTTTTCCGATGTGTCTACCGGCGAAACTGCTAAATGTCTCTCTGAAACACTTTGAAAGTCTCGGACATATTTCCTGAGTTAGTAAGACAATGTTGCAGTAAAAGCTGCTGAGAAGGGAGCGACCAAGGGTTTAATAAGGCAATTTTTATCAAAACACACTCTTTTTGCAATGATATTACATCAATTAAATCACGTGTTGTTACATGGTTCTCAGACCAACAAAAGATCATATTCATATTGGCTTGTATCGTTTTATTAAAGCAAATCATAGAAGTAGTGTATTTTTATATGTTCGCCATCAAATTAATGGTTATTTAATTCGTTTAATTGGTTTTAATTGGGTTTAATTGGTCTTTCGGGCAAAGGCGACTTAAAGGACATGTATGTTCTGGATCAAATTTATGGTTACTGGCGGAGTTGACAGTTTGTCATTCCCGTCCACATGGCGGCTTTTAGAGGAAGACCCGACCTAAACGACACGCATGTTCACCATCAAATCAAGGATACTGGTGGAGTTGGTAATTTTGAGGGTCGCTTACATGGCCACGTGGTGGCTTTTAGAGGAAGACCAGACCTAAACGCCATGAGACTTGAGCATCAAACTCAAGGTTATTGCTGGAGTTGGTAATTTTGAGGGTCGCTACCATGGCCGGTACTGGCTTTGGGGGGGGGGAGGTAATCAAAATAATGTCCGCATTTCCAGTCAACTATGAGACATGGTTCAGCCACTATAAAGTACACAGCGTTAATTCCAATCACGCAACTCATATACAGCACACAAAAATACGAGCTTCAATTTCTGTCACGAACACGCCTAACGAAGGAAAATGTTTTAAAAATCAAATGGTTTCATTTTCACAATGCAAGAGTTTCCTACTGGCAATTGTTGCTTTTTATGGCATGAATAACATGCTAGGGTATACGGTGTTCGGTAACTAAAGTATGCTGCTTTATTACGGTGAGAAATCACAAGCAATGAAAAAATAAAACACGGTCGGTCTGCTCTTCTATACAGGACAAACCACAAAGGAATAATGATCGCGCCCCTATGTCTGGGAGTTTCAATCATGAAGGGTGGCTTCCCATTCGTATGTTCGGGCGCTAGCTATTGTCAGAGTCGTCCCCGACTAAAAGTTCACATTCTCCCGGGAGATGCCAGAAGGCTACAGAACTATAGATACCGACAGTATCCAGTCCGCTATTGATTTTTCATTAAACATTGCATGAGAGTCAAACCCCGATTAAATTATAATGGAAAAAATGTTTCTTTATAGAGAGAGCTAATTACACTGTTACAAGGTGTATGTACAGTGAAATAAAAACGAATCACATTTAAAAAATTCTCATATGTTACACTCACATGACTTTCTCTACTCTTGTACAAACTTTTTTTTTACAAACGCATATTATCCTTTGCTTCTTGTAGGTGCAAGAGGAATATGGTAGGCTTTAAGCATTAGTCAAATCTTTTAAGAGCTGGCAGCTATGTGACGCATTCCATTCTCTTTGCATGTCTAGGACAAAAAATGAATAACGAATTCGAGAAAAATTTAATTATTGGAAAATTTAAGGGAATAACAAGCAATATCTCGAAAATAGTTCTCAATAAAACAGGGACCTCAAAATATAAATATCCGGTGAAATCTTGTTATCGAATTTTTGGGTAGAATACAATACTTCCCTTAGTTACACCACATAGTAGAGGAATTTAAAATACTTAGTTATAACAGCGGGAAAGATGACTTGCATCTTTTTCCCACGAGGTGTATGATTCATACATGGTAATTGAACACTGCCTTTATCATTTCATTAACAGATCACCAAAAGGCAGCTGCAATCATCAAAACGTTCCCACCATTAAGCTACTTAAGTTCATGAAAATTTACAATTTCCTGTCTAAGCACAATTTAGCTTAACAGTTCTCACGAAAAAATAGGACTCCCACCCGTATACATGTTCACAGCGTAAAATAATACGTGTCAACTTTTGGCATTTATCATTCATTTAAAGCCTCCCTCTCAGATGCACGTGGGATATGGATCTCATCCCTATGCTGGCGGCATTCAATAAGGATAGGGTTCTGCATAGCAAGCCAATGAATTCCCCATTAAAGCTCTTTTTTTCTCGCAGAGACCCCAGAGATAAGCTAAGAGACATTTACGGACACGTCACTATTCTTATAGCAAGAAACATTTAAATGACACCCTCATGTTTCTATTATAGTTTCATACTCATTTATGCAGTCTAGGTAATAATAATAATAAAAATTGTATACATTTCCAGATTGTCAGGGGACATGTGACATTCATCCCTCCCTGTTTCTCACCAATGAACTGGCATAAGCTACTAAAAATGATTTTTTTCTTTCCTTAGCCCACGCGGAAGGGGTGTGATATTGAAATACGCACTATATAAACCCTCTACATTGCCCCGCACTTCACAGTTTTCATAAAGGGACTCCTTACTTGTGCCAGTTTCTGAACAGAAACCACAAAGAGTTTTAAAAAATCTATTGAAGTGCTTCACTACTATTTTTGGAAAAGAGTTCTTCATTTTCATCATCAATTGGATATACACTTTGCAAGGTAAGAAATTGCTTACGTTGTCTTATCATTCGGCTATTCAATTGTCATCCTTTCATTGCAAGGCATTAAATATTTCTCTTTAAGCAACAAATTTACAACTACTTAACTACACCCGAGTGATATTTGATGCGTTTCATATATATAGGTAGGCTAAATGCATACACTGAGGGAGCTACATATTAATCATAAATCATCACATCGATTTCAGCCATCAATAATATCACGATAGAGATAATCGAGACTGTAATACTCATGATGCTTCTATAATTGATTTTTACTTTCTCTATTTTTAATTAGCATCTGTAGCGAAATTAAATTCAATTTTTAGATTCTTACATATCTTCTTGCTTCAATTTTTAAGCAATTACATGCATTATTACATGAATAAGCTATCCAATCTGAAAGATTCCCTAATTTGAATGTTTCTTTTTATGCACACTCTAGAAATGGAGAATACAGTGGCAAGCAAACCCCACAGCGCAGCAGTCGCTTGTGACATCTCCATTATGGAGAAATTCCTCAAGGATCTAGTCCAGTTAGATCAACGCTAATCACAGTATCATAATCACCAGGAATTCAACCAATACGCAGACAGTGAACCAAATCTTTTCCCCCGAAGACATTGCCCACCCTCTGAACCAAATCTTTTCACACGAAGACATTGCCCACCCTCCGAACCAAATCTTTTCACACGAAGACATTGCCCACCCTCTGAACCAAATCTTTTCACACGAATACATTGCCCGCCCTCTGAACCAAATCTTTTCACACGAAGACATTGCTCACCCTCTGAACCAAATCTTTTCACACGAAGACATTGCCCACCCTCTGAACCAAATCTTTTCACACGACGACATTGCCCACCCTCTGAACCAAATCTTTTCACACGAAGACATTGCCCACCCTCTGAACCAAATCTTTTCACACGAAGACATTGCCCACCCTCTGAACCAAATCTTTTCACACGAAGACATTGCCCACCCTCTGAACCAAATCTTTTCACACGAAGACATTGCCCACCCTCTGAACCAAATCTTTTCACACGAAGACATAAGCATTTTACAAACATCCGACACCAAAACATAAATCCATACGATTTGCATTCACAAACCACCACCGCCGCCACCACCACCACCACCACCACCACCACTACACGTCCTAGATCAATATCATCCCAAACCACAATTCATATCATTGAGATTTCACCACCCCCCATTAATCAGAATAACATAGAGATCATTGATCTCACTCATCCGACTCTGAAAAAAACAAAACACAACCACGCATTATCATCATAACCACAGCATATTTCACCACTATCAGGCATTATACCATTATCATCATCACCCCATTCCAGAAATGTACACGCGATTCGAAGACGTGTCACACGGAGAAGGCTAAATTTTGAACATATGCAACCTCTCCTACCTCCATTACCCCCATTAGTCCGCATCCCGTCCTACGGTAGAAGAAAACACCTTAATAACCCACAATAAAAACAAACAAAAATCTCTCAATCACTCTAAATACAGCATACATACATACATACATACATACATGACAATGCACAGCTAGCAATGTTCACACTCACATTCATGCATTCACAGTTTCATTAATATCTATCCTGGACAGGGCCAAACTAAGGAAAGAAGCAAGGTAACATTCATCATGGCTATTATTCTATTAAATATTAGAATCATAGAACAATATAAAAACATTACTGATAATTGTCAATATGAGGTCCCTCACATCTAGTTCTCTACAGGAGAACACTTATTACAACGATAAATGCTGAATATATATCAAGCACATCACATTACTTCAAGATGTTTATACACGCTTTTCTATTTCCATCAGATGGTGGTAGGGGTATGTAGCTGCTTGCTGTGGAAGGAGTTCGGCTCCGTATCAATAAGTATAACCCGTCACGAGGAAGCAGCTACATACCCCTGCCACCATCTGATGGAAATAGAAAAGCGTGTATAAACATCTTGAAGTAATGTGATGTGCTTGATATATATTCAGTGCTATACAAAGCCGTCGGGATTGAACCCTGGACCTTTCGAATACGAATCGCAAACGATAGCGCTAGGCCATCACGTCTCGTTTTAGATGCATCTGTTTATATTTGACGATAATATATTTATAGTGCAGATTCGCTAATATGTTTTTTGAATGGCTGTATGCTGAATGCTTGCTTAGGGGAAGCATTAGCGTGCTTCAATGCTAACAATCATAGACTTAGCTATGATTGGATGCATAGGATGAATATTGTATTTGTTAGGAATACATAATTGCTTTTTGATAACTTGGTGCACAAATCAATGAAATGAGAACGGATAATGAATAAGGAATCGGTTTTCAGGGAAGAGGAATGGTGCTAAGTACGGATTAGTATATAAAGTTAACGTTTTGCTAACATGTGATTGGAGTTGGTACCGTTTCGAGGCCAAGTACTATATTGCGTGAATGCCTTGTATCTTCAGGTGCTTCTAATGAGTGATTGCGTCTGGAAATGTTAGAGACTTCTGCGCATCTCTATGGAAATGAAATTTGTGAATTGTAGTGTCATGCAATGAGTTGCTTAAATTATCACCTATTTACCGTTAGAAGAATCTCTTGTATAGTAATGTATATGGCTCGGGTTTTAAGATGTCATCTCTATTTCAAGTCTTAAAGAACGCTGCCAAATATGCGATAATGAATCATTGCCAATGAGCTATTTATGTATCTGAGGGTGTTAGAAACTGTATCAGATATTTCATGCTAGCGGAAAGGCTTGTTTTAGCAATTTAAAGTATTGTATTTAACGTGCTTTTGACAAGTATTTGAATCTCTTTAAGGAATTTTAGACTATGGAATGGATATAGTCTTTTAGAACATTCTGGTATAGTGGAATGAGAATTTCTGATCCTTCTGGAAATATGAGAAATCATTTTCAGGGGTATTTTGACGATAAATGTAATGTACTTCATTGATCGCTTGCATTTAAAATCTCTCCCTTACCTGTCTACTTATAACAAGTAAAGAAAATAACATTCTCATCTCTTTGCTTAAAAGTGTTATAAGTGTGAGCGTTCTTTCGGAATACATTATACATCGTTGCTAACATTGAAGCCCGCAAATACAGGGGGCGCGATCATTATCCCTTTGCGGTTTGTCCCATGACAGAAGAAGAGATGGAATCGCCTTTTTATAGTGAACAGATGAGGGGGACAGTAGTAATAGAAGCCCCGGTTCTTGGTATAGGTATTTCGGATAGTCCGAAAGTGGTATGAGAATTTCAGGTGTTTCTAGAAATATGCGAATTCATTTAAGTATATTGATAAAACTTTTTATTTATTTATTTTTTAAAAAGATTCTAAGAGCGTTGAATATGATTTTTTTCTGAGGGGCTTTTTTGGAAAGCGTAGAGACTTTTTTATGCCATTAAGAGTTCCTGAAGGGCTTTTGGAATGCGTAGCGGCTGTTTCTATCGGCTTTTGGAATGAGTAGCGGCTGTTTTATCAGCTTTTGGAAAGCGCAGCCGCTGTTTTATCGGCTTTTGGAAGGCGTAGCGGCTGTTTTATCGGCTTTTGGAATTCGTAGCGGCTGTTTTATCGGCTTTTGGAAAGCGTAGTGGCTGTTTTATCGGCTTTTGGAATGCGTAGCGGCTGTTTTTTTTATCAGCTTTTGGAAATCGTAGCGGCTGTTTTATCGGCTTTTGGAAAGCGTAGTGGCTGTGTTATCGGATTTTGGAAATCGTAGCGGCTGCTTTATCAGCTTTTGGAATGCGCAGCGGCTGTTTTATCGGCTTTTAGAAAGCATAGTGGCTGTTTTATCGGCTTTTGGAAAGTGTAGCGGCTGTTTTTATGTCATTGGCATATGCTTTTAAAGTATGTTAACTGTTTTAGAATGACTGGTTTTTTTAGATTATCCTGTGTCATTTTATGTTCTTTTAAATTATTGTAACACTTCCGAGGGTATTCATTTCCGAAGTTTTCATGTGCATATTTGTGACTCTTTAAAGGTATTTCAGCTTATGGAATCAGCTATGAGTACAGGCTTTAAGGACATCCCGATATACTTGAATGAAAGTTTCAGGTGTTTCAGAGGAATTTTTAGAAAATTGTAGCATGCAATTTCAGGGTATAAGTACAGTTGTATTTTTTTATTCGTGAAATTTACATCTATGCGGGTATTTCGGGTCTTGGTATATGTAATCCGAGTGTTTGGGGTCCAGGAATTTTAATGCACCTTTATAAAATTTTCCAATGTATTTTAAGTATTGAAATGGATGATAATGCATGGAAATGTTGTGTAATCTATTATTTTTCACTTTATTGATTTTTACAGTGATACATGACATTCATTCCAGCAAAATAACTATTAGCATGCCTTTATACATTATGAGTGAATAAATACAATACCTGTCAATAAATGTCACTGTTATTTTTATTAAATAAAGTTTTTATTTTTTACTGTATTCATGAGTTCAGTATGATAAAAGCCTATTTGTTTCATTTCCAGAATCAATGAAATTATATGATAACACAATAAGTTAAGTGAATTAACTATCCCGTTGCTTTTTCATAATCAGATATTCTTCGAATACTATGAGTCCTTTTTCCCCACACAAATAATGATGTGTATATGATTTCATTATTACAATTTTTATCAGTCACACCGTAGTATTCACAGAATAATCCAATTTGTCACTGCTGCATTGTGATTCGCTGATCTTGAAGCATTGGTGGCGTTTTCATCTGTCGACGTGTGAAGATGTGGATATTTCGCTCTTTCAGAAGCGAGCTCAGTGGACATCATTATGGTATTCTTGGCGTTCTTCATATTTGTTGCTTTTCCTACGAGTCTGAAACATAACAAATGAACCATTAGTTGTCATGATTTGAAAGATAAATGCTAGGTGTCCTGAAAGAAATACATCGTTATAGGATTAAAGATAATAAGGTGATGTCTTTTAGGCGTGAATGATCTTTAATGGGAATGTCGCTATTAAGAGAAACAGTAACTAGAGCAATGTTCAAATAATGTAAGAGTAATTCTCACCTTTTTGGTATTTTTACTCGATGGAGACAATGGCTGATGGATATATTATTCATTGCTGGCATTGAGCGATGCGGTGGGGGCCTGGGTCTTTTGCTGTGTTAAAGATGAATCGTTGCTGGCAGTCCTGAAACATTACACATTGTGTTGAAAGAATTGCATTTATCGTTGTAATAAGTGTTCTCCTGTAGAGAACTAGATGTGAGGGACCTCATATTGACAATTATCAGTAATGTTTTTATATTGTTCTATGATTCTAATATTTAATAGAATAATAGCCATGATGAATGTTACCTTGCTTCTTTCCTTAGTTTGGCCCTGTCCAGGATAGATATTAATGAAACTGTGAATGCATGAATGTGAATGTGAACATTGCTGGCTGTGCATTGTCATGTATGTATGTATGTATGTATTTAGAGTGATTGAGAGTTTTTTGTTTGTTTGTGTTTATTGAGGGTTGTTAAGGTGTTTTCTTCTACCGTAGGAGGGGATGCGGACTAATGGGGGTAATGGAGGTAGAAGAGGTTGCATATGTTCAAACTTTAGCTTCTCCGTGTGACACATCTTCGAATCGCGTGTACATTTCTGGAATGGGGTGGTGATGATGATAATGGTATAATGCCTGATAGTGGTGAAATATGCTGTGGTTGTGATGATAATGCGTGGGTGTGTTTTGTTTTTTTCGGAGTCGGATGAGTGAGATCAATGATCTCTATGTTAATCTGATTAATGGGGGTGGTGAAATCTCAATGATATGAATTGTGGTTTGGGATGATATTGATCTAAGACGTGTAGTAGTGGTGGTGGTGGTGGTGGTGGTGGCGGCGCTGGTGGTGGTGGCGGCGGTGGTGGTTTGTGAATGCAAATCGTATGGATTTATGTTTTGGTGTCGGATGTTTGTGAAATGCTGATGTCTTCGTGTGAAAAGATTTGGTTCAGAGGGTGGGCAATGTCTTCGTGTGAAAAGATTTGGTTCAGAGGGTGGGCAATGTTTTCGTGTGAAAAGATTTGGTTCAGAGGGTGGGCAATGTCTTCGTGTGAAAAGATTTGGTTCGGAGGGTGGGCAATGTCGTCGTGTGAAAAGATTTGGTTCAGAGGGTGGGCAATGTCTTCGTGTGAAAAGATTTGGTTCAGAGGGTGAGCAATGTCTTCGTGTGAAAAGATTTGGTTCAGAGGGCGGGCAATGTCTTCGTGTGAAAATATTTGGTTCAGAGGGTGGGCAATGTCTTCGTGTGAAAAGATTTGGTTCGGAGGGTGGGCAATGTCTTCGTGTGAAAAGATTTGGTTCAGAGGGTGGGCAATGTCTTCGGGGGAAAAGATTTGGTTCACTGTCTGCGTATTGGTTGAATTCCTGGTGATTATGATACTGTGATTAGCGTTGATCTAACTGGACTAGATCCTTGAGGAATTTCTCCATAATGGAGATGTCACAAGCGACTGCTGCGCTGTGGGGTTTGCTTGCCACTGTATTCTCCATTTCTAGAGTGTGCATAAAAAGAAACATTCAAATTAGGGAATCTTTCAGATTGGATAGCTTATTCATGTAATAATGCATGTAATTGCTTAAAAAATTGAAGTAAGAAGATATGTAAGAATCTAAAAATTGAATTTAATTTCGCTACAGATGCTAATTAAAAATAGAGAAAGTAAAAATCAATTATAGAAGCATCATGAGTATTACAGTCTCGATTATCTCTATCGTGATATTATTGATGGCTGAAATCGATGTGATGATTTATGATTAATATGTAGCTCCCTCAGTGTATGCATTTAGCCTACCTATATATATGAAACGCATCAAATATCACTCGGGTGTAGTTAAGTAGTTGTAAATTTGTTGCTTAAAGAGAAATATTTAATGCCTTGCAATGAAAGGATGACAATTGAATAGCCGAATGATAAGACAACGTAAGCAATTTCTTACCTTGCAAAGTGTATATCCAATTGATGATGAAAATGAAGAACTCCTTTCCAAAAATAGTAGTGAAGCACTTCAATAGATTTTTTAAAACTCTTTGTGGTTTCTGTTCAGAAACTGGCACAAGTAAGGAGTCCCTTTATGAAAACTGTGAAGTGCGGGGCAATGTAGAGGGTTTATATAGTGCGTATTTCAATATCACACCCCTTCCGCGTGGGCTAAGGAAAGAAAAAAATCATTTTTAGTAGCTTATGCCAGTTCATTGGTGAGAAACAGGGAGGGATGAATGTCACATGTCCCCTGACAATCTGGAAATGTATACAATTTTTATTATTATTACCTAGACTGCATAAATGAGTATGAAACTATAATAGAAACATGAGGGTGTCATTTAAATGTTTCTTGCTATTAGAATAGTGACGTGTCCGTAAATGTCTCTTAACTTATCTCTGGGGTCTCTGCGAGAAAAAAACAGCTTTAATGGGGAATTCATTGGCTTGCTATGCAGAACCCTATCCTTATTAAATGCCGCCAGCATAGAGATGAGATCCATATCCCACGTGCATCTGAGAGGCAGGCTTTAAATGAATGATAAATGCCAAAAGTTGACACGTATTATTTTATGCTGTGAACATGTATACGGGTGGGAGTTCTATTTTTTCGTGAGAACTGTTAAGCTAAATTGTGCTTAGACAGGAAATTGTAAATTTTCATGAACTTAAGTAGCTTAATGGTGGGAACGTTTTGATGATTGCAGCTGCCTTTTGGTGATCTGTTAATGAAATGATAAAGGCAGTGTTCAATTACCTTCTATGAATCATACACCTCGTGGGAAAAAGATGCAAGTCATCTTTCCCGCTGTTATAACTAAGTATTTTAAATTTCTCTACTATGTAGAGTAAGTAAGGGAAGTATTGTATTCCACCCAAAAATTCGATAACAAGATTTCACCGGATATTTATGTTTTGAGGTCCCTGTTTTATTGAGAACTATTTTCGAGATATTGCTTGTTATTCCCTTAAATTTTCCAATAATTGTATTTTTCTCGAATTCGTTATTCATTTTTTATGTCCTAGACATGCAAAGAGAATGGAATGCGTCACATAGCTGTCAGCTCTTAAAAGATTTGACTAATGCTTAAAGCCTACCATATTCCTCTTGCACCTACAAGAAGCAAAGGAGAATAAGCGTTTGTACAGAGTAGAGAAAGTCATGTGAGTGTAACATATGAGAATTTTTTAAATGTGATTCGTTTTTATTTCACTGTACATACACCTTGTAACAGTGTAATTAGCTCTCTCTATAAAGAAACATTTTTTCATTATAATTTAATATCTTTTTGACTCTCGTGCAATGTTTAATGAAAAATCAATAGCGGACTGGATACTGTCGGTATCTATAGTTCTGTAGCCTTCTGGCATCTCCCGGGAGAATGTGAACTTTTAGTAGGGGACGACTCTGACAATAGCTAGCGCCCGTACATACGAATGGGGAGCCACCCTCCATGATTGAAACTCCCAGACATAGGGGCGCGATCATTATTCCTTTGTGGTTTGTCCTGTATAGAAGAGCAGACCGACCGTGTTTTATTTTTTCATTGCTTGTGATTTCTCACCGTAATAAAGCAGTATACTTTAGTTACCGAACACCGTATAGAAGAGCAGATCGACCGTGTTTTATTTTTTCATTGCTTGTGATTTCTCACCGTAATAAAGCAGCATACTTTAGTTACCGAACACCGTATACCCTAGCATGTTATTTATGCCGTAAAAAGCAACAATTGCCATTAGGAAACTCTTGCATTGTGAAAATGAAACCAATTGATTTC
Organism: Deroplatys truncata; assembly: GCA_030765065.1. NCBI lineage: Eukaryota > Metazoa > Arthropoda > Insecta > Mantodea > Mantidae > Deroplatys > Deroplatys truncata. The sequence continues at coordinate 420,490,883 of CM060990.1, read as the reverse complement.
TAAAACATTTTCCTTCGTTAGGCGTGTTCGCGACAGAAATTGAAGCTCGTATTTTTATGTTCTGTATATGATTTGCGTGATTAGAATTAACGCTGTGTACTTTATAGTGGCTGAACCATGTCTCATAGCTGACTGGAAATGCGGACATTAGTTTGATTACCTCCCCCCCAAAGCCAGTACCGGCCATGTAAGCGACCCTCAAAATTACCAACTCCAGCAATAACCTTGAGTTTGATGCTCAAGTCTCATGGCGTTTAGGTCGGGTCTGCCTCTAAAAGCCACCACGTGGCCATGTAAGCGTCCCTCAAAATTACCAACTCCACCAGTATCCTTGATTTGATGGTGAACATACGTGTCGTTTAGGTCGGGTCTTCCTCTAAAAGCCGCCACGTGGACGGGAATGACAATCTGTCAACTCCGCCAGTAACCATAAATTTGATCCAGAACATACATGTCCTTTAAGTCGCCTTTGCCCGAAAGACCAATTATACCCAATTAAAACCAATTAAACCAATTAAATAACCATTAATTTGATGGTGAACATACAAAAATACACTACTCATTGAAGAGAAGACTTTCAAAGTGCGTAATGTAAGCCCAACAGGTTGGAAAATCCATTCGAGAGCCTTTTGTCCAAATTGAGGCATTTCCCTGAATTTAATGAGGTATCCGAAGCAGTTATGGATGATCCGGATAGTTAATGGAATCCAGTCTCATTTAATAGTGTCACTGGTTTAAAAACACTTCGGACAGTCCTAAATTCCTTTATCTGCTTTATTTTCACCGAGAGGTCGTTTTTGTTAACGTTTTGTTCAACGCGTTTCAGAGCAAAGGTACTTCAAACGTTTTGGTATGCCAGAATGACACAATATCAACAATTGTAATTATGTAGAGAAGATACTACCTCGGACTGCATAAAAGTAAGGCACTGCTAACCTTAAGCGTGTCCGACAGGTCAAGTTTAAAAAGGATTTCAAATCAAATTCTTCAATCTCTAGTGGTCGAGTTAGAAAGAAAATCACCGAGCGGAATGGCTTAGGCGATAGCGTCTGAGGAAGTCTCGGGTTCGATTCCCTTTGATCCGGCTATCCTGACTTTGGCTTTTTCTTGGTTTTCCCAGATGGGTAAGCGAATATTTGGGTGGATGATATACCATCATGAATTTTCCAATCCCTCATTTCCTTTCATCCTTCAGGGTTGCAGGGACTGGCACGACTGTTGGTAGTGTGTGGTGAATGCGTTGGAAACACTTTTGGGAGAGAACTCTTTCTTCCCTGGTACGGAACTTTCAGCTAGAACCTGTCCATCCGGATGGATGCGGACAGTTTCGAAGGGGCGCCCGAAGATGCTTAATCTGGAAATGATAGGCACCCCGCTGCGTCTGCCGCCATCAGGTCTTCCCCTCTTACTCTCTCGTCTCCCTTCCTCTTGGAGGTTTAGTAGACGCAATATGCCTAACCTTGGCCGTAGAGTTGAAATCCTCCAACACTTCTTAAACCAAACCCTAGAAAGAAAATTTGAGGATTTACCTAAACGCAAATTCATTAGACATGTCGGTGGAAAGTTATGCACACAGTATAGTGTTCATTTTCCGTAAACCAAGTTAATTCGCATAATAGAAAAAACTAGAACGCGCACTGTTACATATTTTTGGATATACAGGAAAGTACTTGTCACAGTCTCTGTTTGCGTTACTTGGTGAGTAGGTTGGATCCAATGTTGCCAATTTAAAATAGTAATTAATATAGTATTAATACGAATTTAGTGAATGCATGATGCGGTAATCTGTTGAAAGGCCGATATGTTTCATCGTGCAAAAATATGCAAATACAAGATTCTCCCTCCTTCAGTCCCTCGCCTCTTCCACTTCTATCACGTTCTGTACTACCTATATGCTGTGATGACGTGTCATCTGACCCATACAGGGAATCCGTGCTAAGTCTTTTGGTGTCTGTTCATTGTCCTCGCTCCTAAGGTAAGATTTCAGAGTTGATGTTAGTGGATGTGAACAAGTTTTGATTTTACTGTGGTGTGTAGGCTAATTTTAAAATGCCTCCGAAATACATGCGGCTTTTCGGAAGGAATAGCTTGGTGAACCTATGTTTACGGAGTGTCTTTTAAAAATCCTTGGTGATAGTGATAAAGTTAATGCAGATTCTGTAAATCCGTAATTAATACCAAACATAATGGTCTTGTGCAACATGTCAAAACAAACAACAAAAAAACACATTTCATCATCCAGTGCATTTTCTTCATCAAGGAAGCCGGACCAATTTGTAACATTACCATACAGCAGAGAAACGCTGAAGCCTCTCCTAGCCTTTTTTGTGGTATGTTATTCATCAGTATCAAGTATTGATGATCTTGGTGAGCTTTGTAAGGCCTGTAGTATGTAGTTTGTAACTTTGTAGTTAAAGACAGTCCTACAGCAAAATTCAACTTCATAGAACATTATAATTGGATAATTAAGTGTGTTCTGGCCCCTCATTTTGAAGAACTATTACTTGCATATGTAGGTGACGGACCTTTCGGTGTTCTTACTGGCGAATCAAATGGTATCAGTGCTACTAAAGTTTTAGGAATTTCAATAGTTCATTTCAGTTTGTAAAATTTTAGATTGACTCCCACGTTTTTAGCTTTTTCTGAGCTACAAAACTGCGATTCAAAATCCATCCCTGCTTGTGTTCTGAAGACCCCGAAGGAGAAGAGACTAAACTAAAACAACTAATGGGGATTGGTGTTGATAACGCCAGTGTTATGACGAAATTAACAATGGCGTTTGTGCAAGATGGCCCTGTTCTTATGATTGTGCCACTCGCCCCAGTTAGCAGTTTCGCCGGCATCAGAATGTCTTCCGATAAATTTAGATTTCCTAATTCGGGAAAACATACAGTTGGTTTGTCCATTCTGCAACACGCCAGGAAACGTACAAAACTCTGTTTGTCACCATTAATGATGGCCATGAACCCAACAAAATTGTTCAAGCCAGTCAAACTAGATGGCTTTCTATTGTAAGTGCCATAGTTAGAATAATTGTAAAATGGCTTAAACTTACCACCATGCTTGGTATATCCAAGTCTAAAGAGAGGGACTATACGGCATCGCAATTGCATAACATGTACCTTGATAGGAACTATTTTGCATTTCTCTTATTTCTTCTGTTATTTCTGGGGGAAGTCCAGAGAGTAAATAAATCATTTGACGCACAAACAGTGGATCCTTATAGGTTGTTCTGACTGAAAGTAGTGCTAGGAAATTTCTTCTGCCAACATGCAGAAAAGACCTTCTTACAGATGACCTTGAAAGCTATGTACATCGCGTGCATATTTAGGATATGAAGTAGAAGAGAAATTGCATGAGTTAAAGTTGCCACCTGAGGAATAAAATGAATTTAGGAAATGTTGTATCACCTTTGTTTTACGACTACGTCATGAACTTCAAGCAAGGCTTCCTGACAACATTTATGTCCTCAAGATTAAATCTTCAAGATTATCCGTTCAAATTATTTGCGTGTAGTGAGAGACTCTTTGGTTCCATTAATGAAATCTTCAAATTCCTGCTGAGAAAATCACAAAAGTTGAGTTTCAGTGGCAAAATTTAACACCTGTTAAGTGGGAGGAAACATCGGGCACATGACGCTTCTGGCACAAAGTGGCAAACTATAAAGATGGTTCTGGCGTTGCACTCTTTATCAGTTCTTTCCTGGTCTAATGCTGAGGTGGACGGAGTTTTTAGCCTAATGAATATTGTAAAAAATAAACTATGCAACAGAATGTCACTTGAACGGTTGGGTTCAATAATGTCAATAAAATCAGGACTTTGTCGATTGGGGAAATGTAAAGATTACATTTTTTCAATGGAAGAGATACGTAAAGTAGGAACTCCTGCTGCATAAAAGAAGGGATGAGCCTAGTCCCGTAGCTCAGTCGTTAGAGCACCTGCCTGCTTGCGAGGGGTCCCGGGTTCGATTCCCGGCTGGGGGTAGGAGTTCTTCTGTAGCCAAGATTATTGCCTATCCTCCCCAGAGTCTTGAAGTATGAATGAGCGTGTGTGTGTGTGTGTGTGTGTGTGTGTGTGTGTGTGTGTGTGTGAGAGAGAGAGATGTAATGATTAAAACCCAAAAAGTGCAAGAAACCCAACGACAAAAGAATACGAGTTAACACACTGCCAATAGCCAATAAGTTCCAAAGGAAAAGGCCGCCGATAAGACCAATGTAGTTAAAGGCGGATGTATAATGGAACTTAAAAAAAAGGGGGGATCAAGTGACGACTTAATGAATGCTTCACTTGCATCTGGTAGCAGACGTGATGCCGCCATTCCAAGTGCTTCTTCCAAGACGACTTCTCTTCTCAACATTGAGGATCCAGATATTGATCCAGTATAAATCTCCACTTGAATCAGGTATCGTAACCATAGTTTTAATTTTTACTCATTAAAAATACTAAAACATAAAATGTTTAATATCTATTGGGGGTAGGGCCTAAGACCTATCTGTAAATGAAATTATAAATAGGCATGTTTATTTCAAATTCGTTTATAAAATAATCTAGTTTTTTTAAGCCGCATCTAGCTGGATTTACTGAAAGCCAGTTGGCAACACTGCTTGTATCGCATATATCTATTGTGAATAAGGTTAACATTAGCTGTTGCGACCGTCAGCAATGACCGTAGTGTAAGCGCGTTTAAGGAATTAAAACCTCTGAGGAACTCCATAAAAAAAACCAAAGACTGCATTGCTCAACAATAATGGCAATAAAAAAAGCAAGTTTCTATTTGCCGTGATCAAACTTTTAAGCGGCGTGTCTACAGAGAAGAGAAACCGCCGATTGTGATTTATGTACGCATACTATGTTTTCTTTATTATTGCCTCCCCTTTTTACATTAAAGCTTAAAAAGTATTATTATTATTATTATTATTATTAATAAAATGTAAATATTTTTATTTTTAAGAATTAATCAATGGAAATTTGTGTAGCCATAACAACAATTCTGAATTCATATTTTAAAACTCAGTTTACGCAGTTTATATTGTTAAGCTACGCTAATGTTGGTTAGTTGCGGTTAGGCTCTGCTTGTATCCATTTGAACGCAGGTGCTCTTAGAAAGCATCGTTTTATAAACGTATTGCTAAGGTCGACAAACGCAACAAGCAGCCTTATACAATGCAGTGTAAAATCCTATAAAGGCAAGCGTTTAAGCTATCTTGTGGCGTGGTCAGTTTTGCCTTGGATTAATGCGGACACTTTGCTGAAGCATGAAGGAATAAGTGGAAAATATGCCAGGAACAGACTAGAAGTGTTGAATACATTTTTTCCTTCTTTGACAGCAGATGTTGTACGCTTTGTCGCTCGAAACGCCTGACTGGAGGTACTTTCTCATTGGTTGAGGAGGTAAGGGGGAAAGGGAAGTGCACAATCCCACTCTGTTACCGGTAGAAGCAAACAGTATAAGCAGTACACGTTTAGAAGCGGAATAAAGTGTTGTGCAAATCGTGTTGTTTTGATGGATTTGTGCTCATGCTCATAAAGTGATTTTCTTTCTAAGAAGATTAAACTCCATTAAAGGTGGTGACCAGACTATGGGAGTACTGCGCTGTAGAGGTAAGGTGGCGTCGACAGCGGAACATGCGATGACTACAACAGGAAAAAATACAAAGGTAAGAGTAACCCGTCCCAGAAGCAGTGGAAGTGGAGAAGTAAAGGTTTGGAGCACAGGTTTGAAGTATTTACCACGCTTCTCTGTACATGGAAATGCGACAGTCTTGCCAACTTACTCCTTTATAAGAAGAGGAAATATCTGCGTTCCCAGTTCTTGTATTCGCGGGGGGGGGGGGTAAATTAGAAGCCCATGTGTATTTCCACGAAGGAGGTTATCAGTCACGAAGTGAATCCGTTGCTCCTCTTCCATGTTCTCTGCTGTTACTTCCTGTTCCTAAACTTAATATGGTCCAAAACGACTTCAATAAGTAGTTCACTATCCGTTAGCGCTAACTGGTCCAATTGCATAAGATGTACATAAATTTTTGTGGCTACAACTGCCTGTTTTGTCCGGAAGTCAGGTAATATTCCCGTTTGTACAGTATGAAGTTTTCAAATTTAACTGCTTCAAATTTGAGTCTTAGCTTGGCAGCACTCATCAATGACATATTCGGAAAATACTTTTTCATTGCTATTCAGAAAGTAATTTACATGACAAAACACTTCCATTTTGAATCAGGAGTCTTTGCGAAACTCCTTTGAATACGATTAGATATACCTTCACGCATTGTTTCCTAGATGCAAGGTTTAGTATATGTATATCCAACAATAAAGCGGATAATTGCTTACAGTTCAAGTGGCGTAGCTTTCAAATACGGCAGGAAATTCTTGCATCTCGGCTATGCAGAAGCACAACACGTCAACAGTTTATTGGCATTTGTAAGTAGTACCTGCTCTAAAAGCGAACGTGTTATTGGGAAAAAGTTATTGAATTTTTTTATTGCTTTACAGTTTAATGCCTACCAGGAGCAAGGATTTTGGAGGTTCAATTGTGGAAGAACTGTTGACAGCCACCGTATTCTATATCACTGAAAGATATTTCTGAGTAATATGTAGGAAGTTACAAATTTTTAAAAACATCAAATTCGACAAATGAATTCGAAGTAATCGTCGTGCAAAAAATAATTAGTTTTAAATTAGGTATGCTTCTAAGCCTAATATTTTGCTCGTCCTGAAGCATGTATAACAATTAAACGGTTTATAATGGCAGTCATGTCCTTAAAACATTACAGAATATTGAGTATTTCAAACGAAATAACACGATCAATTTTGATAAACATTACGCATTCACTTAAACAGCGCATGCAGCTGCGACTGACATGTGTGCAAAAGCTATTAATGAATCAACAGTGTGTACCCTTGATGGTGTATTGCACTCCCATTAATGAACTAATAAGTCGAACATTGATTTTTGGCCATTTAGTTCGATGTTTCAGCCTTATTCCGTTGACTGTTAAAGCATATTCGCTATAAGGATCGCACATTAATTGGAGGTAAACGTAACGTGAAATCAGTGTTTTCATCTTGTATAAAAATAGGAATAATCATAGAGAGGTTTGTGTTAAAAGCAGTATTGTTGAATATGTTGCACCTTTTATTAGCTTTTGAAGCCAGATGATGAAACTGATGTAATAAAACTGTGAAAAACACGTGGATAATTTTAGACCTAGTTATAGCTTTGCATAATCGTAGGGCTATAAAGTCCAACAATGACATGGCTATTGATTTGCCCGAGTGGGTCTATTTGAACGTTGTTACATCACAAGCATCTCGAATGCTGATATTCCATTCCAGAAACAGGATATTAGCGGTGATTAAAAACAAATGTTTCAATGTTGATGTTTTTCATCTAACACTGCAGCATTTAAATGTTGATACCTAGTTCACGTGAGGAACTAGCATTTGAAGGTTGGCATTTCACATGAACTAGTATTTGAACGTTGATATTTCACATGAACTAGTATTTGCAAATTGGCATTTCACATGAACTAGTATTTGAACGTTTATATTTTACACGAGGATCTAGTATTTGAACATTGATATATTACGCGAGGAACTGGCTCTTGAACGTAGATATAAGTTACTGAGGAACCTGTATTTGGACACTGATATTTCACCTGAGGAACTAGCATTCGTTTGTGTTTCATGTGACGAATTAGCATGGGCGTAATTTGGGACCTAGCTTGGGAGAAGCAAAGTAAATGCAAGTTCCTATAATAAAACGGAGTATGAAATGCACTTAAAATAGTTTTCAGTCACTTTTCAGAGAAACAAAACATTGTTTTAAAATAAAAGCAACAACAACAGCATTAATACCTAACAATTATAGCAACAACAACGGTGACGAAACAGCTCATCATGCATGTGTTCGATTATCATACGGATGTATTTCCTCACTTCTGTCAATTAGCACTCTTAATATAAGAAACTCCATATGTAATAGTGGCACGACTTTCTTTGGATTTATTTTCATAATTTACAATTTATGCATACGACATTCTAATTTTATATTTCTGTTACTTATAAATATTCGCAAGAAATGGTTTCATGTAGTTATTACCTAGGTTCGTCCACTGAGACTGCTAAAAAGCAAGTCGATGTAATTATATTAGCCATGATGTTACAATTTGCGTGAGCATATGAAAATTAAATAGTGAACTGTTAACAGTTGGTCTCCAGCCCAACTTGCCTTCACTGCGACATTCGGTATGCAAAACATGTTAAAAAATATATTATGCATAGGAGAAATCAGCGGTGATTTTACGTCACTCCCAGATTACGGATACGGAAATATAAACAGGCATTCGCGTCTGTACTTGTGATAAAGAGTTCATAATACACAAATATTTTAGCTGAAAACTACTCTCATTAAATTTGCAATACAAGTTTATCCTTTTGAAAGTAACTCAAGATATTATGCTAAGTTAGAAATATTGGTCGGGGCAATTTTCTCTCCTCATATTACGCCTATGGAAACTGGCATTTGAATGTTTGATACTTCACATGAGGAAAAATATTTGGATGTATTTATTTATTCGCCTTTGAATTCGCACAGATATCAATTTAGGGTATTTTATACAATTGATTAATCATATAAATTTTGAATAATCGCTGTGTTTGAATTTCCCCTGCTTTGTGTATTTTAATTGAGGAAAATACACCGTGATGTATTTACTGATGACCAGAGCCCGGATTCTGATTATGTATGTCATATTTTAGTTGTATCATAGGCATTGCTAACGTGTGCATAAATCCTTATCACCGATCCCAGATTATCAAAACGCGTATTTATTAGGTCATTTTGTACCATTTCTATTTTAAGGCATTTTTTTCAATTTTATGTTATTATTTTGTCATTTTCATACCCTTTGCATCTCTATTTAGTCATTTTCTTGTATTTATCATTGAGTATATAAAGAGTTTGATATTATCGATATTTTACATATAACTTTTCAAATATCAGAGATTTCACTACTCAGCTGAGAAATAAGAGCAACTTTGTATACCCTTTACTGGCTTTCTTGAAAGAAAAAAAAATCATTCCTATTAGTCTGGAAAGGGCTGATTGTGGGTGGAGGGGGCTATTGTCAAGGAAGCAGGTATCACTGTTATGAATTCATGTTCCAAACTAGGGATAAGATACGTAAGTTATACCTTTCGTATTAATAAGTGCATACAGTCGGGTTGCTATTGTCATAGGCTGTGAAGTCCTTTTCATTCGTAATCAATTTTGCATAATCTGAGAACTAAAAACAGTTAATGCCACAGTTTTGTAAGATCTGCTTCAAAAATAGTTTTCTTAGTTTTCTTTTCAGATTCTTCAAACAAGAACATGGAATAAATATATATATTTAATTTCTAAATTATTTCATCATTATTCTGATATCTACTTTTTCTGTCTGTATGGAAATTATACCCTTGTATAAATTAGTTGCTAACTGTCTGTGCACTAATTTTAATAAAGTAAATAAATCTGAGTTTTAGATCTTTCTTTCTGAATTATGTCAGATTTCTAAAGGTTCTAGTCATTTTATAGGTCATTTTTTCAAAAACTTTTGGGTCATCAAAATTCGGACTCTGGTAATGAGCATGGGCCGGTTTACCAGTCCACGGGTATGGTATGTCACGTAGGTAACAGCTATAGTTCACTGTTTTGTTTTCTGTGCAGCGGTAGCCTGCAGTTTCCCTGCAATGAAAAGCTACTATATACATAGTTGTCAGTGTACTTCCTGTATATGGAACATGAAGAACAGCCTGTATTAACAAACGCTTATTTTGTGTTAATATATGTTTTAATAGTTGGAGTAGTTTTCTCTTGTGTATTTCTATGAACATCTTATAGAATATATAGTACTTACTAGATAGTAAATTTGTTTGCTGTATAATTTCTTGTTTTTCTATTATTGTCCACACAGTGTAATATAGTAGTTGTGCATTATTAAATTATATTTTGGGTTCTTATTAACTTTCATTGATATTCATTAGTGTTAAGAACAATATATAAATTTGGCGTATTAACGCTTTAGTTATAATTTTGCTTTTGTTCTAAGTAATGATATATGCCTACAATATCCATGATGCTCTTCAGTATTATCATAAATCCAGTTATAGTATATAAGATTGGGTTTTAAATATGGACGCCTTTAACTACTGTGTTTCTTAGCGTCCCATTCTATGTTGGGCGTGAAAGACCGGAACTTATGCTCAGAGGCCTCTTTATCAGGCTTGAGGTTCTTTTAAGTGCCGTAAATCTACGACACGGGACCACCAGCTTTACTTCCCTTCCGAAGGAAGTCATGCTAAGGATTTTTACGCCCGAAAAAATTCATCGTCCTCCGCCGTGTTTGAACGCGCGACCTTGAGAACTAGGGGTTAGCAAGGTACCACTATACCACGGAGGACGACTATTATAGTGTATGATGGTGGTGTTGTAAATAAGGTTTTTAAGTTTATACATGCAGCAAAAAAAAAATAGTTTTAACGGGGATGGGGAAATACAGAATGGATCTGTTAATAGGATTTTCTCACCTCGATTCTCACTCACCTTCATGACATTCTTAATCAGATTTTAACAATGGCAAACGCAGTATTACTTCCTAGAAACACTCATCGTTAATAGCAGTTAATTAATCCCGTGAGATCCAGTGTCTATAAACCAGTGGCGAAGTGTGAACTAATTAATATAGTATGCCTTTCGTATTTTTTTTCTTCTTCTTCTTCTTGGTTTCGAGATAAAACTATTTTCTGATGAACCGACTGCTTGCTCCAGCCTTTAAGTTGACAACACCCCCACACAGGGCCGATGTCGTGGCCACGAAGTCCTTGCTTTTGCAGAGGGGCTGAATACAGGTTTCCCAGAATTCAACCATGCAAATAATAAGTATTGCAGATTGGTCCTAGATAAGCGTTTTGAGATAGGAAACCCATGATCCCTTTTGTAAGCTTTCAGAGTTATAACGCTTTTTTCCCCCCAAAATCGGGTATCCGAGGCGATACAGCAGTATAACGTGAGTGTATTAAGTTTCTATCCAGAATGCTTAAATGTTGCTCTAATAGTCGGAAAAAGGTGGTATTAATATAAAGTACGCGGAAACTTGAAAATTATTGGCTTTGCTATTTCGGTAAAGTTGTTAATATTTTGTTAAGATTGAACAAGTGGGTTTCTGAACACCCAAACAAATAAAGCGCTAGCTACAACACGAAAAACAGATGATTTGAATTTCCTCCTCCTCCTCCTCCTCCTCCTCCATCGATCTTACGCCGATGTATGCCTTTAACCAGCGCGCTATTGAGGAACTGCAGCTAGCGAGGCATCTGCCCTTTTCCCAACACAAGGTCCTGTCTAGGTTTAATCAGTGGCGTGCTGATCATTAACAGATGTTATGCTGTTGTATGGAATTTAGAAACCACAGACTATAAGTTCCCTACCTCGAAATGTTTATCAAGGATCCCTCCACAATCCTTGCAATAATTGGCTAAATTCTTGGACAGCTGTATATAACGGTAAGCAGCTTTATAAGAATTGTTTCAGGGAGAAGAATTGTTATCGAAGAACCCTAGTTCTCGATATGTCTACGTCTACCTCTAGATTTGAATATATTAGATTCCATGGGTCAATATTAATTTATTTTTGGCAACATTATAGCCTCATAGTAGTCAATGATGTTCAGATGCATTTAAATGATTAGACTGAACACTTTTATTCATCAAGTTTTTAAAGTTTGTACTTCGTATATAATGCATTTCTATATCTTTGCCATATTGTGAATAAGATATTTGGAAATATTACTGTACTTCACTGCATTTTTGCCAAAGTTTCCTCAAGAGGTTTTTTCCCTTAATGAAATGTCGACTATGAGAAACATTCCACAACATTTTGAAAATCCTTATTGCTATAAAATATGTCCCACGTACAAAATTATTTTCTCGTAAATGCATTCATGTTAATAAAATAGTCAGAGATTAAAATTAATAACTTAAATGCAACAGCCACGACTATGTTTTCTTGTGGTATACAGCGAGGCGTAAAACCTAGAAAAATACAACGTTTAGTCTAATATTTTTATCGCGATTATAACGGTTGATAAACGGGACAGAACTCTGTGCTTGTCAAGTATTTCATGGCATATTAAATACGCAGTGAACAGCAAAAGCATAATTGCTTAAAAATAATAACATGTTTATAAATCAGCTCAATCCGCCTGTGATTCTCATCAAATATATGTATCACCCTCATTTTGAAGTCAAGTGTCATACTAAGAAGCCAGCGCAGTTCCTTGATTTCCCCAGTTACAGTCTCTGATTAGTGTTGTAATTTCTTAAATCTGCCTTAAAGCGCTTCAAGGTACTCATAGCACCTTACATCGATACAGATGTCGCAGGGATCGTTAGCATTTAGCATGTTTCTGTATGCACGCTCTGAACTTCGTTGTTAAGTATATAAGACAACAATAAGTGGGGAGGGATATATTTTTCAGGATCAGAGTAAGTTGATCTGTATAGAGGCTCTTACATTATAGATGGACTAATTGGCTTAAATGTTGTTGTGGAAACTGAGAATGGCAACTGTTAAATTTAATTTTGTCAAGAAGTTCCGCGAAAGCAAGCTTCTCCAAATTAGAAACGTGTTTCCAGTTGAACCGGCAGTGTATCAAGAATTTCATAGACAACTCTTTTTGAACCTGATTAGCAATTGTCATATTGGAACATAAAGCATTACACTCCTCTTCAATCTCTTTAATTATTATCACTTCCTAGAGACCTGATATCCTCTGCTGCATCCTTCACCTCCTTTATGCACAAATATAGATCAGAAGTCATTTAGGATTCTAGCATGTTAAAAAAGACCATTATAGATAAAAATTCTCGAAAACAGACAGAGGTGAAGAAAAATCTATAATGCTCAAAATATTATATATTCCTATGGGTACCTGAACTGATCCTGGATCCCAATATTAATGAAATATTGGATTTCTCTTTTTCTACTTTATGCTTTCCCAAGAAATTCATTCCCAACAGAAAAGTTTGTGAGAAATTCTTAACTATTAACAGTTGTTCTCTAAATTCCGTCCCTTGGATTTTAAATGCCGTCTCGGCCTGATAGGTTGCTTCTAACAAAGTATTGTTTGCTGCGTGGAGCAGATGTAGAGGAGGTGGTTGCCTTTCTCTGCTGGTGATGCTGTCATTTATTATACTCGCGGAACTTCCAGTGTCTATCAACATTATAACTCTCAGTTTTCCATTAAGTATGCCTATCACCTGTAATAGGTTCGCTGGGGTCAAAGAGCTGTACACGAACTTTTTATCGGGGCCAATCTCGAGGCTGGTTTGAAAATTTTCGGCTGCTTATCTTGTTGCAATTTGCCATTCTGTATCCGATTCCTTTGCAATAGCCGCAAGATATGTTTGCCGCTAACCGTGCGCTTCTGGCTGTACGATTCGCCGCCTCTCGATGCATGGTAACCGAAATTCCGGTTCTGGTTCCTAATTATTTCCCCCTTGGAGGTGAATGGGTAGGTCATAGTCTTTCACCTACAGTGCCAGATCTTGATTCCTTTTTTCCATGTCCCCAATCTGCTCCTGAACTCCGTGATCCTATTTCTCGGGGACAGCTGCACCGCGGCATTTAGGTTTACCCTCTGGCCACCTAGAAAGCTTACCGTATCTATTCTCCTTGTAAATTCCATCAAGCTCTTTAATGTTTGGGGATTGTAGGGCAATACTTTCTCTTACGTTGACGGTTTTAATCCTCTCAGAATGTTTTATGCACTCCTGTTCAGTTATGTGTAGGTTAACGAGATCGTATAACGTCACATCATCGTAGATGTAATGCTCGGTGGGTTCGCTCAGATTCTGTATCATTTGCCTTAAATTATATTCCAACATTTCGTCTTCCACCGCCTGCGCGAAAGTTTGATTCATCCCTTTTCTTAAGTCTGCCCAGGTGGCATCCGGTTGCCTTAGTGCGAACCAACTTTCTGCGGTCTACGTGAGATAGCACGGCAAATATTGTTTCCTGTGCCCATCCTTGTGTTGCCTTCGCGATTTTCTCGAATATATGCGGGTAATCCCTAACACTGGAACAAATTTTACCAGAAAATGTGCCCGGGTCTAATAGTGGACCTGCCATCTAGACTATGGGAGCCGCCATCGTCATTCCGAGATCTGCACTGGGTAAGTTAATTTTATTACTCTCTTCGCTTTTTCCTGCGTTATCCGTCCGTGAGAGCGACATACTTTCCCTAATTCTCTCTGTTTGAGCTAGAAGAGGAGGTGCGTTTAATATTTTTCCTGAGCATAGTCTTATTTGTTCCGCCAGTTCTAGGTCCTGCGCCATTTCCACAAAAAATATTGTGTAAGTCGGTTTCCACGTACGCCTGAAACCTAACTTTTGTTGGTCTAGCCTTGCAAGCTGTCAGACTAAACTCTGTTCGTTATAACTAAGCTTCGGACATGGTTGTTGTTTCGTTGCTCTTTGACTGGGAAACAGTTACGTGCGCACAGGGTTTCACTGAGACCTCCTCCTCCCCCCCCCCCAAGGACTGCCAGTCTAAGCAAGCGATCAGTACATGTACAGCCTGTTCTGAAGTTACGAGTCCGACCATTGTTAGCTGACAAAACATGCCGAAAGCAACCAGTAAGAAGGGTGTCTTACTTGTAAATGAGTATGGATATAAGTATTTTAATGTAAGATGGGAAAATATATTTTGTGAAGTATGCTACATTGAAATCAAATGAGACAGAAGGTTTTTTTTCACACACTATAAATTTAAAAACTTTCACAAAATATTGCGTTACTTCCTAGAAGTGAGGGGGTGAGGCTATATCATCCAGATCAGAAACCACGAACTCATGTAGCCAAACCGAAGCTTACAGGGATTTGTGTGACATGATGGTAAGCACAAACATCCCATATAATAAAGTGCAAAATTCTGTTTTTAAAACGCTTCTGAGAAATGTACAGCTATGAAAGTTCCTTGTGAGTCAACTTTGCAAATGTTGTCTCCTTGTTATGACGATACTCCGAGCAACATTAGACGTTCTATGAGAGTTCATAATATTTGGATTTCGATAGATGAAACCACAGATACTACTGGGAGATCTATATTTAATGTGGTCATAGGAATATTATTTCCTGAACGTCCAGCTCAAAACTTCTTGTTAACATATGAGGTGTTAAGTAAAGTTCACCATTCTTCCACTGACAAGCTGTTTGGCAGTGCCATGTCTCTTCTATGGTCAGACGGCATAAAAACTAAGAACATATTACTATTTGTGCCCTTCATATGGCCAAAGTGTTTCCAAAATTAAGGAACACTATCCCAGAAATATACATTTCACATGTTTAGCTCATGGTCTTCGCCGGGTGGCAGAGCAGATTAGGATACATTTTTCTGATGTAGTTGATTTCATCTCAAATATATAAAAAAATAATCTTTTTAAAGGCGCCTTCTAGGACACTAAAACTTAAAGAACTAGCATTAGGAATTATTTTGCCACCTCAACCTATTGTGACACGGTGCGGATCTTGGTTGATGCCGCTCTGTACTACTTTGAGCATTACAACCAGATTGTTTAGGTGATTATCAAATTTGATAATGAGGCAAGTTCAGCTATTAAAATTGCAAAATCGTTAATATCTCCACAGCTGTATGAACATTTGCAGTTAATCAATAATATATTTAAGAATATTCCTTTAACAATAAAACAACTTGAATCGTCACAGATGGCAATGCCAGAGTCCTTGAAACTTGTCGATAATTTGACATAACATTTTATAGAAGTAGACAAATGTGCTGATGAAATAGCAAAGCAGAAACTGAGGAGTGTTAAAACTGAGTGATAAAAACCCAGGATATTGTGCCCAATTATGTGCAGCATTAGGTATTAATAACAGCATTACTAATGTTTAGAATAACATTATTCTAAATAATGAAAATGAATGTTTTTCTCAGATAGGGTATGTGACGTTCGTCGGTTTCGTTTTGCACCAGTCACGTCATGTGATGTGGAATGGAGTTTTTCAAGATATAAAATTTTTGAGTTTGAGAAGACGTTTTACTTCTGCTACATTCTGAAAATATATTGTAATCCATTGCAATAATTGTCCGCGCATGTAAATCACAAATGAAACTGATTATTTCATCTGCCACAGTTCAGATTTATTATTTTGTTCATGTTATTTATACTTTGTAATAAAAGCTTATGTTTACTACAGAATTGTATACTTCTGTGCCCATCTATACCTATAGCGTACACAGTATTCATCACAGCACAGCAGTAGCGCACGAGACTACTGCCTCTCCTCGCTCGCTTGTAAACAAAGTAGCAGTATAATAGAAGTTAACTTAACCTAAAGTCATGTCGAAGCCTAGTTATAACCTTGCCGCGTTGACATGCATTCTTTCGTTCCTTCCCCATTCCCCTGATTGGCTAACGTACACATTTGAATGGCGATGTATGACAAACAAGTCCCGTGTAATACAAGTTCAGGCGATACAATTTGTAGGAACACTCTGTCATGACAGATGCACTTTTTTTTTAGATACACGTGCTTTGGTCATCCCGAGAGGCCTATTTAAACAGAAGGATCCTCTTAGCTATTTGTTGATAAGAAGGTACATGCATTTCAGATGCATTAACTCTGTTACGTAATATAATTGAAAATGCAAATTTTAAAATTCTCTTTGAATATGTTAAGATAATGATCATATTAAACAAGCAAGTAGTTTATATCGCACAATCTATTCCACGACAGCAGCCAATGAGATGTGACTATTGAACGTGACAGTTAAGAGATACGAGGCAAAGTTATATGGAACAAGGTTTAACTGGTTTATTTCTTTTGCCACTGAGCTATCTCCCTTACCCTATTGGGAGTTTGCTATTCATAGGGGAGAAAATACACATAAATAAATGCTATTTAATCACTATTTCAACACTCGGTCGGTAACACTTTACTACCTTATCACAGGCCGGCTTCCTTGCATTTTTACGCTGGCCTTCTCAAATTGTGGTTACCGTCATTGATACGTGTGAGAATCTTCAAATCCTTGCATAATGCTATGAGTGAGGATAAATACTAAACTTTAACCTAGGAGAAAGAAAACCTTCCAACTATGTACACTCTTGAATATATCTGGAGCTTAACCCTAAATTGTAACACAGGGGGACAGAGGAAAAATACAAGATTCACGTGTAATTGGTACTTAACGTTTCCACCAAATGGTAACGACCCGGGAAATACCGGATGCTACATTGGGGATGTAACTTGGAGGTAGAGCAACCGCCTAGAAGGAAGCGCTCGGGAAGGGTGTGCGGTTTTTGATGACAAGAGAACTTCAGGTAAAGTTAGCCCATGCCTTGAGCCCCTTTATTGTAATATTCTAAAGGCGTACGACCGATCCTGTAAGTACTTTAGTTTATTACCTACCTGGTGGTGAAGTTGCTTCTGGTTCACAGGTTATAAAAGTACTCGTGACCACGACCAGCGTGGCGACGTTCTGCATCGGGTGTCGTGGGGTACTGCCCCTGGTTGACCTCAACTTGGTCAGCTGAAATATTCTATGCTGTGAGGGTTAGGTTCTGTTAATCTACTTTCACCACGTACCCTAATTTCAATACTTTCGTGAGTGTTACCTCACTCTGATACCTGGGGTTCATTTCCAGCCCTGGAACACTATAATATATAACCATCTTCCAGTTAAGTTTGAAATTTCTCCAGCAAATGCTAGCCGAAGTAATTACCAATCGCCCGTAAAACATTACTTCTTAGCAGCCGGTTGAGAAAAGAGCCCTGCTATAGTCAAACGACGCAGGGCTGTGAGTTTCGAAGCAGCAAAATTATAATTAATTGTAATTGTAGACACCTGCTGGAAGGAATTGCTAGAAGTGCAGCGTCTTGTTGAGGAGTGCACAAACGTTTTCATTTCGAACCAGGTCGATGGCAAACAATGCCTTCCCTCGTGGCCGTAGGAATAGGGACTTTAAGCGACCTTGAAGCCTGAGAGACAGAGTAGGTAAGGAGAGATATTGTGGCTTCATATTTTGTGTGCGCTGAGATACTGCTGCAACCAAAGATACTGCTGGTATTTTGGCTTCTGTTGGTTAGAGCATGATAGAGCTTTAGTTTTTCAGGTCGGATGAATTTCCTAGTGATACCGGGTGGAAGGGTGTTATTACATTAATTTAAATCAGTTACAGACCTCATTATATGGAACAAATTTTGTATGTTTCGGTTTTTACTATGAGTATTTTTAGCGGAGATATTTTAGGTTTTTGGAGAACATAAAACGCACACGCTGGCAACGTCGCAGCATGTAGCTGGTAGCGGGAGTGGGACTCTCCTGTTCAAAACCAAAAGTAGGTCAGCGCGTAAACAGATTTCACTTTCGCTATATGGCACGTAATTCATGAGTGAATATAAACGTTGTCAAGGTACTCACTATTTGAAAAGGCTAGCATCTCGTAAACCTTGTGCTGTAGTATAATTATCCACTAAACGCACTTAGGATTCTTTTATCACTAAACCTGTGAGTTTCAATGCGTAGTACGATGTTACTTTAATAATGGCTAAACTTCTAGTGGAGCTGACATAAACACGGTGTGTTTTTCAGTCAGCGACCGCGAAACGCTTATTGGACGATGAAGGCATTACTTCCATACTGTTAGTGTAGGAAGCTGTACTTATTTCACCAAAACATTACACCACCCTTTCGTCACATTTGTTTTGGATTAAGGGTCGTGTGGAAAACAATACCGTTAGTTCTGCAACTCCCAGTCCAGGTATGCTGTTTTGTTTACGTCCGAGAGCCGTCCCACACTGGCCTATCTTGATCTATAGCAACGTTTCCTATATCTCCAACCAAATTACGTCTGTAAAACGGTGTTCGGAAAATGATTTAATTATTTCTAAACCTTGTACGATGTCACCTAGTTACTACTAAAACTAGGTCAGAAATACGTTACTCTACCCATCTTACAAGTAAAAAACTATCTCTTCATACATTCTCGTAGAATAAGCCATATAATTTGGAAAAATATTTTTTTTCGAAAATGGCTGAACACAGAACAAAATGCTACTATACTTTTTTGTTTGTAATACCTCTATGAAGTACATATTAGAAGGAATGTAATAAGTTCCCTTCCATCTGTATAACTCACTGTGGTTGCATTCTGTAGACTGAACCAGCAAAAGGCATTAAAATAGCCCTAGGCGGTGGACTCATGTTTAGAAATGCAATGAAAACGTGTGTAGAAAAAAACGCAGAAGTCGCCACAAAGTGCGGATCAAATACTTCCATATCTGTCACACCAATATCCTTCTTTCAGGCCATCCTCTTTCTTGTTCCTCATTCTGTACTTGGTACCAGCAAACAAAGGTAGGCTTCTCGGTTGCGTTTAAACCACAATAGAAAGGATACTGGGAAAGGTGGTCACTAGTTGATGAATCTGTGTGGAAACTGTCCTGTTCTAGTATTTTTTTTATGCGTGATTTATAACTTTCCTTCTTACGGTACGGATTTCTGTTCGTTTTTGAAAGGTGATGCCCTATGGATATGTTTTACGCGTGTTTCTAAATGTGATATTCTAAACCAGGGACAACAAACTCACAAGCACGCCGCGTTGTACTGTGCGCGTGGTGCTGAAGGCCACTTGTCTGTGCCGGCGAGGTGTACGCCTATGAGTCAATCACTACTTTACGCAGTGGCCTTCGGTAATCCGTAGATGCGTCACTATTAAAATATTAAGGATAGGATAGTAGAGAAGGAATCAGTCTTTAACTGTGTTATACGTGGTTTAATATTCCTCTTGTGCTTGGTATTAAATTATAGACAAAACAACCCAATACAAATCAATTGTAGCCTTCAGTCCTACACAACCAAATGATAGCATACACATGCAATATATTTTACTATAAGAACGAAACAGTACTTTGTTAGTGGAAATTAACATAATTTTGATTCTGGAAAAGTTGCACAGATATAGCATAACAAAATATTTATTATAGAGTGATAATATTACAAAGAGGACTTCAAATTAAACGAATATAAACCGTGTAGTGAATACATGTTTCAAGTAAGAATTTGATGCATTCAATTCTCCTCTGTAGACATTCTTGCTTTCTGACATCTGTTGGTTTACAAAGTATTCGCCACATTTGGGGCCAATGAAACACAACTCTAAACCCTTAATGCACACCTTAAGTTATGATCACTGATGTTGGCTCTCTGAGGGCCTTTATCACGTATCATAGCAGAAAATAAGGCTTCATATACATAAGTCGAACCAAACATTGCAATCATAGATGCCGCATGCATTTGTACTGATCATCACTGCTACGGAGGATGACCTGATCGCTGCCACTGCTCAGCACGCACTGAGTCAGCACAGTGCCGTATTCAAGCACATACACCATGGCAAGTGGGTTGGTTTTGGCTGGCTTAAACCATGTTGTTAATAATGGCGAAAAACAGTGTTAGCGTTCTCCAGGAAATAAACTTTTCAAGATAAGGGTTTTGGAAGGCCGCTTCCACTTTTTGAAGATTTTCCGGAACCGATCTTGTAAGGGTAAATCGTTTTATACAGTGTTAAAGTCCTACATTTAGGAACGAAACAATTGTGTTTGTGACTGTGCTGTAAAAAGTAAAATTTTCTATTATCCGTGTTTACTCTTCGCTAAAGACAGTAATGCTAGTTGAGTAAAAACAGATGTGCGTGACAATTCGTCTGACTCAAAAAATTAAGATACGAAAACTTGCTGGTGCACAAGAACTCAACCCTGGACCTTTCAATGCTTGGTAAAACAGATACCAAAAACAACTAGACACTGCGTTCAAGAAGAGCATTATAGCGCAAAATGTCACAAAAATCGGTATGTGTTATCGAAGAGCATCAGTGGAAGTACGACGAAAGAAGAACGTCTAAGGGCCTTGGCAATGCTATCCATTGAAAAATCTGTTGATGGGTTTCCGTTACATTGAACAGCAATACTATCCACTTCCGTATTTCTGGTTTTGGTGAGTGTTCGCTTTTTAATTATGGTTTGATTTGTTGTGATTCACCCCGAAATCCATTCGTATCCATGAATGCGAGAAAAACGGTTATTTGTGCAAATGTTGAAAATTAAAAGTTCGTGAATCCCTATTACCAACTTTCACGAGTCGCCAATGACTGTATATAGTAATTATTATTATTAACCATACCTCTCTACAATGCAGTTATGTCATTACTATGCACAACATAATCACCTTTTTATGTACTAATCCTAGCGCGCTCTGTATGTACTCGTGATAAGAAAACATCGCCTGTTCCTCTCCGTGCTGAAACGTCAATCATCTTCTTGATTTGCACGAATTATAATAAGCATTTTCCTATTTATCACATACCATGCAAATGAATGCAAGGTGTTATTAAATTATGTATTGTGAAAACAGCGTCAGGCTTCCGATGTCTTACGAATCAAGCTCCTCTTTATATGTAGCTCATTTAATCTTTCTTGGGGTGTATATCCCCCCGTTAATGCCGTCACAACAGCAGTGTCCTTACAATCCTGGCGATGTGTGGGCGTGTGTGTGTTACCTGCGCGGCCTTGTGTGTAGCGCCTGTTTGTGCAGTAGTGTTCTGTGACATTTGTGTTTTCTAAACTTGAACATGCTACAAGGGTGTATACAAATCTATCCGAAGTGAAACGTGGCATGATTGTAGGGTTGAGGACGAACATGGCTCCTTTTGATATCGCCAGAGCAATATCTACCATACTTCGTACTGTGCAACGATGGATAACAGCGTGGCAGGACGAAGGAGAAGACTATCTTCGCGATCACAAGAAAACAAATCGCCTGACAAAGAAACCTCTCCAAAGGAGGAGGATGCTCTTTTAGCAGAAGTGAAAGCCCATCCTTTTTAGGTACTAAAGGATAATGACAAAGGATTGCGCAGGTGCATTTGTCCATTAGTGAGACATCGGCTTCTCTCAGGTTAAGATCAGCAGGCATACGCAATCGTCGCGTGCGGCTATAGGGCTGTTCCATTTCAATTCAGACAGTAGGAAACCGTGTATTTTTGGTGGGGTTCAATTTTATGTCATCTAAAGTAGACGTTAAGTTAACATCTTTTGCGAAATCACAGCTATGACAAACAAGTGGTTCCGAGTTTACTTTTTCAGGGACAAATTGACCGTAATTTAATAATATTATGCGATTCTGAGTCTCGTAGCTCGGACACTATTCAAAGTAAAATTGCCAAATCAAATTAAAAATGAAGGTGACATTCTATAGTTTGTAGTGGCATTTATTCAATATTTTAGAACTTAAACTTAATATAATTTTCATCATATTTCATATTTTTTCTGAAAACTGTCATTTTAAATGGAATACAAATTATGCCATATTGTTCAGAATTTAATTTCAAAACAATATTAATTAACATTTTTATGGAATCTTCAATGGAAAGCTGAAGAAAAAATAAAAAGTAAATGGAAACAGCGTGAAATCCTGCACCGTATCACCATCATCCATGACGTTGTCTGTCATCTGCTGTTACATGTTTTGCTGTCAGAGGACGCTAAGTGAGACGATAAGAACGTGAATAAAACAACCCTCTTTTGTTCCCCTGACTAAACAAGCCATCTTCTTACAAGGTGTGGTTGCGGTACATCCATATGAACTATGGTTTAGTTATAAAGTTATTTTTGAGTGTATAATAGTTTTTAGTTATTTTCATGTGAAAATCTACTGCATTAAGGTAATAAAAGGCCCCAGTTAATTATAAAAAGGTTGTTAGATGAGTTGAAGTGCTATATATAATAAACGACCTCCTCTCCCCAACACTGCTTTATACAATTTAATACGTACTTCACAGGTTGCGTAAAATGGAAGAAGACAAACGTTATGCAAATCAACGCTGCTCGAATTCCTTTGAATTACCCTATGAAGCAGTACGTTTTGAGTAGGTGTTAAGTCTCTCCGAAAGTTAGCGCCTCAATGATGGAAATGTATGACATCCCAGACCGATACAAAAGAACCGTAAAAATTTGTTCTACTTTAGAATTAAATTAAGAAGTACTGAAAGCGTCAATACTGCTATTTGCTCGACACAAGACATGCAAGTAAATGTTCAACCTTGTTCTAGTTTAGCGTTAATATGCCTGCAGAGTGTAGTAAAAGTAGTAGTGAGAACAACCCTTCGAATAGTTCGACTGAACTGATAACGAAACTACAATCGCAGGATTAAATAAAACACTTATGTTACTTGGTGAGTCGCCGATTAAAAAGAAGAAACTTTCACAGAAACAATATGGAAAAGACAAACCTAGAAAAATAACAGCTTCGTTAAAAGCTAGTTTTTCAGCAGTCAGATACTGAATCACAAGTACCGAACCAAACCTAGAAAGTTTAGAAAATCTGAAAAAAGGGGATTTATTTCTGCTCAGAATAGAAACACTAAAATTCAGATCCTCACACTACTTCCACTAAATTGGTCTATTGCAAAAACTCAAAATCATTTTAATGCAACAAAATACATGACTTCAGTGACCAAATACTTGGCATCAAAAGGACTAACAATTTGTACACCGGAAAGAAAGACGGGACATTCCCTTCCGGAAGAAACTATAAGTTTATTCACTGAATTGTACAAGTCGGAAGAAGTTAGCCGACAAATGCCTGGAAAAAATATTACGTAACTTTTTAGGAAGCACGGTAAAAAAAAAAAAATACATTTCTCAAAAATCGCACAACTTTGGCTTCAGTATAGTGTTTTAGCGGGATGTGATGGCACCCACACCGTCTGTGTGTGCATGATCCACCAAAACGTTAAACTTATTATGGTTGGCGCCAAACTAGCACTTTTAACTCTTCAGGAAGAACTTCCCTTAAAAATGTAACCACCACTGCATTTCAAGAGTCATTTGTAATCCACCTCAATCATCCTGTTTTTTTAATAATTGTAAAATGTGCCTGGGCTCTGTAGGATTGAAACAACATATTGATTCTGTTTTCCAATCTGCTTTGGTGGATACAATAATGTACAGACAGTGGACTACGGCTGAAAGAACAACATTAGAGACCTTGGAGAAACCTACAGATGAATTTATTGAGGTCTTATTGGAGAAACTGACAGTATTGAAAAAAAACTTCGTTTATAGCATCACTGCAAAATTTGTACTTCCAAGAAACAAAAAAAAAAAAAAAAAAAAACAGCCTGAAACCAACAGAAACTGCCGTTTTAATGGATTTTTCGTAAAATTACCCATTTGCCATCCGAGATGAGGTTTCCGAGTTTCGCTAGAACAACAACCAGACCACGCTACATCCTTTTGTTATCTACTACAGGGAGAGCTAAAAGACTACGAACCGGCTGCGCAGTGTTTTTCCTGCCCACGTCCTCGGCGCTCTTTGCCGTCTACCGCTATCATAGAAAGACGCGGATGAAACCATACAACATTTTTAAAACTACGTTTAAAGGCTTTACTTAACAACTTAATGAAAGTGTGTTTGAGGACAGAATTATTGGTAGAGATTTGTGGCCCCCTCGGTCCCCCGACCTAACCACCTGCGATTTCTATTTCTGGAGTAACTTAAAACAAAGTATACAAGACAAACCCACACACCCTGGAAGAATTAAAACAAAATATCCGCCAGGAAATGGCCAGCATTTCTCAACGTGAACTACGGCGAGTGATGGATAGTTTTCGAAAGAGGTGCCAAAAATGTATGGACAACGACGGTGGCCATTTTCAGCATCTCCTTTCATAAAGTTGGTAAGTAAAGCCTTTATAAGTAGTTTTAAAATGTTGTATGGTTTCATCCGCACCTTTCTATGATAGCGGCAGACGGCAACGAGCCCTGAGGACACGGACAGGAAAAACACCGCGCAGCCGGTTCGTAGTTTTTTGGCTCTCTCTGTATAATGATGGTTGTTCTGTCAGTTGTATGTCGTTCATTGCAATTTCCGATTGCTTAAAACACGATGCAGTCGCGGTTCACTTATTTCAGAGATATTTAATATCAAAATTTGGTTAAATAATTTACTTCACTGATGGTGCTTTATCCCAATTTAAAAATCGGAAAAACTAAACAAATTTTGCACTCATCTAGAAGATTTTGCAATAAAGGCGGAATGGCACTGTTTTACTTCTCATGAAAAGGGGCCATGCGATGGCGTTGGGGGAACTAGCTCGAGCAAGTCTCCAACGTCCGAGACAACATCAAATAACCACACCTTATGAATTGTACCAATGGGCAGCATCAAGTTTGACAACTATAACATGCTGCTATGTACCAAAAGAGGAGTAGGTACAAAGCTGAAGAACAAGTACTTCGCCCTAGGTTCGAACACGCGCGCGTAGTTCCAGCTACCGTAACAACACAAGCGTACATTCCACTTTCGAGACCAAAAATGGTGACAGACATATTCATATGCAATAGACAGTGCGGAAATAACCATATACAAGACGACGTAAACAATCAACCTTGTGGCCTGTCGTCCTCCGTGGTGTAGTCGTTACCATGCTAGCCTCTAACTCCCGAGGTCGCGGGTTCAAACCCGGCGGAGGGCGATGGATTTTTTCGCCGTAAAAATCCTTAGCATGACTTCCTTCGGAAGGGAAGTAAAGCCGGTGATCCCGTGCCGTATATTTACGGCACTAAAAGAACCTCAAGTTTGATAAAGAGACCTTTGAGCAAAATTATCCGTCTTTCACGCCCAATATAGAATGGGACGCTAAGGACCACAGCAATTAAAGAGCGTCCATAAAAAAAAACAACCACCTTGAATCCTGCTGGTGACCTTGATTAGCTTCAAACCGCTTCCCATGTCATGGCAGATGGCAGCTGACAGCATGACGTAAGTGCACAGTGTGAGCTTAAATGTGTATTCTTTCATTATTTTTTCCACGTTTTATACAAGGAGCTCTAAAACTGAAAACTGAAATCAATGTATAATAAAAAGAGGTTCAAGCCTATATAGGTTTAATATTTATGGAAAATGCATTCATGCTTAATACACGAAAAAAAGGTTTAAAAAGTTATAATTATTGTTATGTTATTGGTATATACCATCATCAACAACAGACATTCGGCTTCAAAATGAATCATAGTTCACTGAAATCCGATATAGTGTTCTTCAGTTACTCGCCACAGAAATTGTCTGTTTCGGAAAATAGCGCAAAATTTACCAAATTTTAACTTGAAAACTACTAACACTTAAGAATAATCTTATGAAGACTGTTTTCTTTTACAGTAATTGACACATGTAGAAATTATTAATGATTTTAAAAAGTACGCGGTCAATGTTCTCATTTTCGTCCGATTTGTACTGGAATAGCCCTATAAAGGAAATATTTTTCATCATAGAGAGCTGCGAGTGGGGGTTGCTTTGAAAGAGCTTCCAACCTCGCTGGATGTGAGGGATAGTACTATATGGCTTGACGAGGTGAAATTGAAATTGAGTTTTATTTATGGACGCTCTTTAACCACTATGGTCCTTAGCGTCCCATTCTATATTAGGCGTGAAAGACCTGTAATTTTGCTCAGAGGCCTCTTTATCAGGCTTGAGGTTCTTTTACGTGCCGTAAATCTACGACACGGGACCACCGGCTTTACTTCCCTTCCGAAGGAAGCCATGCTAAGGATTTTTACGCCCGAAAAAATCCATCGCCCTCCGCCGGGTTTGAACCGGCGACCTTGGGAACTAGAGGCTGATTTTCTGTACTGACCATTTTGGCAATTGACCTGTTGGAGGCCAACTGGTTCTAGGATGGATCCCAGAGACCAACAGATCGGGACGCATTAGTTGTTCAATACTGGGCTGGATCAGTGGGGCTGGACCTGGAGAACTAGTTGAGACACCGCAACAGTGAATTCGGTTGGGTACATGGCCATACTGAGAGACGTTCTACCAAGTGTGAGGCTGCTATATCTAGAGGATGAAATGACAGCAATTCGCCTGGTGCAGGACAACAGCGGTGTCCGTACCTCTCGGTATACAGAGGAATTCTTTGAGGAACACCCTGATATACAGGTTCTGAGCTGACCCCGAAATCTCTGGATCTCAATATTGTAGAGAACGTCTGATCACGGATAATGCAGATTTGGCAGCCCAATCAAAGGCGCAGTAGATGGGTTATTGGAGCACTGAAGAAACCAATGGAAACATCTCAGACACGAGCCTGACTATTTCCGATATCTGATTGAGCCTGTGGCTTCCCGACTCAATCAAGTGCTGAATAGGTAAGATAACTGGACGGACTATTGACTGCTAGCTTGTCAAATGGATCCATGCAAGATAAATAAGACATTGTTCATAATTATGAGAAATATTAATAAAAGATATACCGGTTTTGTTATTCTTCAATATGCGGGAATGTTTAAAAGAATAATGAAGAGTATTAATCTTATGTGGAACATTTCATTTCAGTGATATACCCATGAAATTTCAATTTCTTTCCTGTTTGTTTTCGTTATACTTAAAACATGATTAACGTTTAAATAATTGTGTTGCAAGGGGAAACAACACATAATATATTTTTCTGTGTTCTGTAACTGTAAACTTTAAAATACATGTTATTATGAATTATACTGTAAATTTGCTTGTGTGGTTTTTCAATTTGTAATCAGCAGTATAAGTCCTGAGGTAGCTTGGAACACAAGGATTAACTATTAGCAGGACGCCACTGCGGCTGCACGTGATACATACGCAAACAGCAGTGAAGTTGTGACTCCCAGCATATCTTTAGCTATTTCTTTGTGTAATAAATTACCACATGAAGCTCATTATTAAAGCTACAATTAGGCATTGGTTAATTTAAAAGCCATTGTATGACATAGAGTATTTTGCATCTTCTGTAAACGTTCTGTTTTAGTTGTTCTCTGGGACAGTGTCTATGTGCCTTTTTTTGACACCAGGACTGTATAAACTCGGACTCCGATCTACATGATGGCATAAATGCCGACCTGCATTACAAAATATTTTACAGGACGCCACTGCGCGGGCAAGTTCTGTTTACTGTCACGCAAGTAAACAGACACACGTCCACATAAAACTGGGAGTGACACTGCTTCCTTTGTAACGGCATTAACGTGGGGGTGTACATGCAAAAAGTGCGTAACATCATTCCTACGTGCATACGATCCGCAGCATGCATTTGAGTTGTTTGTCCCTGCTTCTTGTGGTTTTACTACGGTATAATTTGTATTGAAACCAATTCTGATTAATATTTATCGCGGGTTATAGAAAGCAGGTAGAATAAAAATTTTACGCGAATAATATGTAGAAAAAATGTGAAAATAAATTGTAGTATGTAGAGGAAACCGCGAGTATTACACATAACATTGCTTCATTACGGAACAAAAATCCTGTTATAGCTGAATGTTTTGTCTCTCCCTACCCCTGTTATCTTGCATGTAACCAAGTCTTTTCTTAAAAAAAAAAATTGAGTTTTATTTATGGACGCTCTTTAACTACTATGGTTCTTAGCGTCCCATTCTATATTGGGCGTGAAAGACCTGTAATTTTGCTCAGAGGCCTCTTTATCAGGCCTGAGGTTCTTTTACGTGCCGTAAATCTACGACACGGGACCACCGGCTTTACTTCCCTTCCGAAGGAAGCCGTGCTAACGATTTTTACGCCCGAAAAAATCCATCGCCCTCCGCCGGGTCCGCGACCTTGGGAACTAGAGGCTAGCACGGTACCACCAGTCCACGGAGGACGACAAGTCTTTTCTGCTTGATGTGAAACATTTATCTCCATTTACCTAAGTGGATACAAAAATAGCTTTTTATGAATGGTATAGTACCACTACAAAGGGGAACCCGTAAATTAGTAATGAGTAAAAAAGGTCGTGTGATTATTACATATAAGAGCATTCTCTCAAATTACATTGATAGTGGAGAGACGTCTGCTTTTATTTGTATTTATTTATTGTATATGTTGGGATATTCCATAAACTGTATTCTGTTACGTCTGTACCCCTTATTGTCAACGGAATATTTACCACAAATTATTGAATTATGCTTTAATTTTCAGGAACATACATTGCGGTGGACTTAAAAAAATAAATAACTCTATTAAAAAGCAATATATTACTTTCGACATGATTCCCTGTTTTCTTTGTTTCTTTCTCTCTTTCTTTATTTCTTTCTTTCTTTGACAGCTACACCGCATATTTATACTAGATAACTGCATTGCTCAAATATGTTCACTACGTTAATGAAAATTACTAGAACATTTACTGTTTATTATAAAAATAGCAAACATTTCCCCCCTGTGATATACTATATGTGTAAGCGTTCTTAATTGAGCTTGGTGCTTTGTTTTAGAAACTTAACATTGAGACGTCCAACAGCACAAGTGTTATCTTTGCTTCTTTCTCCATGTTTACTTCCGCGATTTTTAGGATCGCATACACAGTGTTCACACTCGTGCGTTTATCACCTCTCCCAAAGCAAACGCAAGGACACTACGCGGTGCTGCATCACTAGCATGAGGAGTGCACGGTCCACGTATCTTATACAGACCCCCACCTGTACCCAAGCCGGCCGCCCCGGATCTGTTCACCCTCTGTGTCCTTCGCTTCACCTTCCTCCTCCTGAAGGTTTCCAGAAGCACGAAAGACAACTTTGCGCTTAAAGGGGAAAGAAACACGAAAATTAATATTTCATTCATTACATTAATTTACTTATCATCACGAATAATTAGCAACACACGCAGTCCCACCATCCTAAAGCCAATGGCTATCACGTTACAGCGTCTTCCTCAATGTATGAGTGATATCATCAGATCTCGCAGCTGTGAATGCTATACTTTGAATTCATGTTCAACTTCTGGATAGTTTTAGCAGATATCTTACACCAGGCATGGGGAGCTTTAGCTCCGAGGGACCATAACAAACCCACCCCTCCAGTACCCCTTCCACGTACCTGTCCTTGTAGATGTTCACGCGTCACCACAACTGACAACAAACTATACACAGTGACGGTCGGTGTGCTGTAGTTTGGTAATGAGCACGGCAAAGTCCAAACAACGGTATCACTTCAGTCAAACTTGGGAAAAGTATTACATTTGTACTCAGGATGGCAACGAAGCTGCTTGTTTATTGTGTGCTACACGGTCCCGCCATGTGAAACATAATATCAGACGGCATTTCCACTCTTCACGTGCAAATTACTGCAGATATGATAAACTTAAAGGCATGATTAGAAACATTTAGTAATATTGTCAGAGAAATATATTTATGATATATACTTTTAACGTATAATAGGTAATGTGAAGCGAGTTAATACCCATACATTAAATATAATAATGTACATTGTGCTTTTGTTTACCAAGGGGATGATAGGATGACACTTTTGGATAATCTAAAACAACAGATACTCCAAAAACGTAGTAGACCACCACGTTCAGCAAGTTTAGTGCGTTACCGGATTTCAAAACGTATTGCTGAGAAAATGAAGCCATTCGGTGATGGGAAATGTATTAAAGAGTGCATGATATTGGCTACTGAACATATTGCACCTCAAATGGTAGATTATTTCAGAAACATAAGCCCGTCACGTCGCACTGTCTATTAGGTGCATTGATGACAACCTCACTGTGTTAGAAGAACTGTTAGATTTAATACCGCCTGAAGGGTCGCACTCGTGGAACTGACATTTTTTAATCATTCTTACTTGGTGTAATAAAATATAACTTGACATGGGAAAAACTTGTACCTATTGGTGCCCCATCAATGTCAGGAAAATACAATGGTTTTGTGAGTTTACTCATACATTTTTTTTAAATGAGAAAGATACTACCAATAGCCTATGTAAGCTATTTGGTATTAGTACAGATAGTTTTAAAGCTGTTTACTGTATTATACACCGCGAGGCGCTATGTGCTCATTCCTCAAGTTTGAAAACGTAATGAACATAGCGATAAAGACTGTAAATCCTTGCGTCATCGACAATTCATGTGGTTCTTGGAAGATGTTGGCTCTGAATATTTCGATCTTACTTATTACTGCAAGTACGGTGGCTAAGTAGGGGTATCATGTTCCATAGATTTCTTCAATTTACTCCAGGAAATTCCCAACTTCTTAGAACAGGAGGTTAGTATTGGACATTTTAATGAATTGGTTGTACTATATTTTACACTGTTTACATGCCATCTAATGTATATTGCCTGTAAAAAGTTCGTTTTATTCTGATGAACGCATTATTATGTATATTTACAGGGGACCACTATCTCAGAAATATCGGATCCACAATGGATTAGTGATCACGCCTTTTTAACAGACCTCACACATTATCTCAATTACCTCAATACCCAGCTGCAAGGTAAAGCTCAAGGAGCAGTAAAGACATTCATGTCCAAATTACGTATATGGCACCACCAACGTGCACATGTCAGTGGCACTTTACATGTTTAAATTCTATGGAAACTACAGCACCTCATCTGTATACAAATTACATATTAATTCTGGACAACCTTTAAAGAGAATTTGAAGAAACGTTCGGAGAGCCGTTATGTAACAAGACATGCGACTATTTTCTAATCCCTTGAATTTGAATGTAGTAGAATCTCCTCTTCATTTACGATTGGAATTAATTGCATTACAAAATAGTACCCGGGAAAACAGGGCTCGGGACTGTACCGGATGTTGCCAACGGAATCATACCCCAACTTGAGCATGTTTGCAGGCTGCATTGTGGCACTGATTGGCTCGACATATACATGCGAGCAACTATTTTCGAAATTTAACTATCCTAAATCTCGTATGCGCTCCAGATTAAACGATGACACCCTTGTCTCAATATTACGTCTCTCTACGAGTAATATCCAGCCTGACATACTTAGTGTAACGAAAAAGGTGCCAGCGGTCCACTACAAGCCCTTTAACAGTATAAACGGTTAAAAGGCGATTTAGGCACCACGCTGTAGTTTGCAGGTTGAAAGTGTTTGCCGCCACTGATATGTCGAGACGAGTGAAACAACCCGTTCTAGTGCGGTGGGAAGTGGAAGGAGAATGAGGGCATACCACCCTCCTGAAGCAGCTCCCTATCCCTGTCTTATACCTTTGTCAAAACAGTAAATCTTTAATTCTACATAATTATTTTCTATTTTGCAAGTCTAGTCCTTATGTTAGGACAAGCAGTCTTTTCCAAATCGCCTTTCACCAAATCTCTTTTAAGAAGTTCAAAATCTATAAGTTTGATGGAATTTAAATCCAAGACAGAATATGTAAATATTTAACTGAAGATCCTTGGTTGTATATGGACCATCCCCTACCAACCATAAAGGTTTACCTTTTGATAAATTTACACTTTAATCAATCCAGGTTATTTTCTCTTTCTTGGCCGCAAAATGTTCTAATATGCGCTGCCTTCGTTCGAATTACTTAGTCGAATAAAGGTCATGAAAACATTGCCAAACCCAGTGATTTGCGGATGGATTTAAATTGTTGAAACAGTATACGATTTAATAATAAAGTAATCGTACTTACTATTAAAGTATTTCCTTCCAGTTTCTCTAACTAAAAGTCTGATAAAAACCAAATTTCGTATTTAAGTTCAATATCATACAGAGATGCGAAACAAAGATGTTAGAAATGTCACTCCCCTAACTACCCTTTACATGGAAATATTTTCGATATTTTTTTATCTTCTAAAAATTGTTCTAACGAATTTCATTTAAACAAAATATATTTAAGATACTTACACGACAATTAATACCTAAAAATATTTATCTTGAAACCCTCTTCATTCGGAAAGAAACTTGTATAATTTTGTTCATTGGGTAAACCATAGGAGATAGACAAAAACTTACTATGCCTAGTGTAGTTGTCTTTAAAACACACAATTTATTTCAAATGACGTTGTTTGTGGCATAAGCCATATCTGAGATATCCGTTATTATTAGTTTGATTTTGTCAATGCTATGCCATTTTTAAAGTGCCGTCGCTATTCAGTTCCTTCTCACAATGTTATGGAAAGAATGTGGAATTTCAAGGCCAACAT
Source organism: Deroplatys truncata (assembly GCA_030765065.1). Lineage (NCBI taxonomy): Eukaryota > Metazoa > Arthropoda > Insecta > Mantodea > Mantidae > Deroplatys > Deroplatys truncata. The sequence goes on along the minus strand of CM060990.1, from coordinate 420,457,848 downwards.
ATACCGGGACGATTTTAAACATCTATCGATTCGGTTTTCTCTATCCTCAGTATACCTACAAGGAAATGTGAAATAATTCCAGCAAAAGTTTATCTCGATTTATATGAAGTAGGTAGAAAATAAGCTTTATAAGAATGGTTTACGGAAGCTATATTAAAATAAACGATAGTGGGTAGAGAAAGGCATGTGGACGTAACATGCACTAACCGAGCGGGATGGCGGGATTTCCGCGGCCGACCTTCCTGACCCATGGATTTCTTCGGGGTTTACCCGAGTCGCTAGGCGAATGCTGGGAAGGTTCATTACATCCCCCGAATGTCCTGTCCCTCCATGTCACCTCCATTCTCATTTCATTTCACCTTTCATCTGCTTGGTCTGTTGCAGGGTTTAAAGTGTCCGCGGGAGTCTCGGCGTTGCATAGCAGGGGAAAAGGATGCTCTATGTAAACCTTTGTCCCCCGGAATAGGGGTGGTCTCAGAGTCCCGGGCCCCCCAGTAGGATGTGCAAGCCTGCAGGGGGAGGCAGGCCGGTTGCACCAGCTGCCACCCGGGGAGTTTCTGTCTGTTACAGATAGGAACTCTGCCATCTGCCCTGTCGTGCCTCCTGGTCCTGCCGCCCTCTTGTCTCCTCTCGCCTTACCCCTCTCTCCCGTGGGCACCCCGTCAGGGGCTCAGGCACAATAAATCTTACAGGTCGAAGTGCTAAGTCCCCCTCCACTCCTAGTCCTAGTCCTAATGTACATTTTTTTAAGGCGAGCAAGACAAAAAGTGCATTTTTCATTCACAAATTGGTTTATCTGGCATCAGGAATAATTAGTAATACACGCAGTCACATCATCCTAAGGCCAATGGTTATCGCGTTACGTCTTACTTAATACATGTAATGAGATCATCAAGCCGTTAGGAAGCGAAATAAACACTATAAACGGATATGCAGCATTACGAGGTACTTTCAGTGACAAATAACTGGAGGAAGCTTTAGTTTATGTTTGTAAACAGAGAATAGAGCTAAAAACTAACCAATCGGTCCTCAGAATCCAGTTAATTCTAGCTTATAGGCAAGAGTCCTGCAACTGCGTTTAAAATGAGTGAACGTGTATTTGAACTTATCAGTTTGAACCAAAAAAGTTGGATTTCGAAGAATTATGCCATTCTAACAGCGATTCCCAGACAGGTAATATGAACATTGATAAAACGTGCTGGTACTATCCATTGGTGTTAAGTACAATGAATATATACTCATGAATAATCTTGAGGAAAGTGTGTAATGCTTGGATTATGAAAACACAAAATTGGTGGAGTGACTTTATTTCTATAACAAAGCACCCTGGTTTTCACAAATTAGGTCGTAATGCTTTGAACATGGTGAAACAATTTAGCGTTAAAACAAAAAGCAGAGCTAAAAAGAAATTACTCACAACCATTAATGCTGCTAATAAGACCTGGCAATATTCCTGCTACAAACACTTTACAGCGTGGCTTAATATATGGATTGCTGTTGCACATAAAGGAAGAGTCGTCATATCTTCATGTTGTAGTGCTCAATACTAGAAATTGGGGATGGGACTTCGATACCGTCGATACCTCGATACTCTCGATACTCGGTGGTATCGAAGTATTTTAATACTTTGTGATAAACCTTCGATACTTTTTGAATACTTTCAAATGTTTTAAGTTTTGCATTATTGAACGTTGTTGCGTTTAACTTCATGCTAGATAAAGAATTAAATGAGTCGAGATTTCATGCTATTGTCTCGCACGTGTCCCCAAAGAGTAGCAGGTCTATAGTTCTTGATAGACCTTGATTGCGATGAATGCAACATTCTATAGACTTTTGTGTCTAAATAAAAACATGCAAAACAATGGGGGAAGGAGTAGAGGTACTCGTGTAACATGCAGCTTTAACTCTGTTGTGAATGAAGCTGATTTAGCTGACGCATTAAATCATGTTTCTGTAATTGCGTGGCGTGGTGACTCACTCTCAGCCATTACAATTGCCTACTCTGGTGACAATCTGCGAATCCAGCAGAGACAAATCAGAACTAAAGACGTGAAATAATACAGCGTATGGAAATATTTGTTCTTTCAAGAATGTTCGTGTTCTTGAACAAAAATCTTTGATTTCATTATATCTCTGCAATTCATATAATATTACTTGATTTTTTCTTCAAATGCTTTACTTTATTTAATATGCCTTTGTATTAAACATGCAGGTATAATGTATATCAAGGGTGCCGAAAACGACTTCCTTCCGCGAGTCGCCAAATATGCAACATGCACTGCATCACTCAGCAGCATGTGAGAAACAAAGGGACGGTTGCAGAGAGGGAACGGCGCCTACGAGTCAAAATGTCTCGCGAGTCACGTTTTCGCCACCTCTGATGTATATGCTAATGTATGAGGATGGTTAGTATAGAGGCTTAATCCACAAACTTACTGCGTTTCCGAGTGCTATATGGCCAATTAACCTATTACCGGATAAAAAAATCCATATGTTATGTATTAGTTGTGAATGCTAGTAGAATGCCAGAAGACACACATTATTTTTAGCTGTTTGAGTGTCATGTAAAACACATATTTGTTTATATTTTCACGATTGGAGAATAAACAAGAATTGCTAGTATTTGTTTTACTATGGATAGAAATTCTTTAAATGAATATTTGCAGCACAAAATAGTTACATAAAAAGAGAAGCAAAGAAATTATTATTATTATTATTATTATTATTATTATTATTATTATTATTATTATTGTTGTTAGCCTTGACTAGCAATAGGGGTTATGCAACCTGTGGTATTATCAATGAAAAAAACTGCTGCCAGTTGCAGAATGTCAAATAGCAACAATTTCGGAATTAGCATACAATACAAAATTGGTTGCATGCGTTTATACAAAGAAAACCACTAAAAAGAACATAATTCAACGAACAATGTCCCCTTTACAATTCTTTTATAAAGTGGGTATAGAGTATCGAAAAGCGGTGCTCAAAATCAGTATCGGTGTAGAGTATCGAGAAACAGTGGTATCGTCCCATTGGTATTAGAAATACATTTCCAAAACCCAGTATATGTAGGATTCAAACTTCACTAATTTTCTCTGTTAGTGACAGATCAATTGTTGCATCCGGTAATGAAATCACACATTGCGAGTACAGGTTTTATTATTATTATTATTATTATTATTATTATTATTATTATTATTATTATTATTATTATTATTATTATTATTTTACTCATTGTCAGCCGTTTCCATTCTTCGTTGGATTCCTCGTTTAGTTTTCATTATCCAAGACCCAGATCCAAGACAGTATATTGTGTACCATAGATTGTGAACTTACGACTGTACTAATGTGGTACTGAAATTCCAGATGTTATAATAGTGGGAAATATACCCAAAGTAATTATTAAAGAATATAATTACGTTATATTACTAAAGCATGTAGAAAATAATATTTAACTTACTAGAATTATCAAGTAAAAATTGTTTTTTGACTCCTATACTTAAATGTGTTCATTTGCTGTTAGGAATCTGTATCGAAATGGACTTCAGATTTCCGCGCTTGCGCGTATTGTCCTACTCAGAGCCACTGAAAAACAGTTTATTCAATAATATGAATTTGGAATACCTTCGGATTTTTGATACCAGTCTTTTTTATTTATATTGAAATTGTGATCCAGCGCTGCCATCATGTATCTAAGTTGGAGGCCATTATGTAAAAATTAATCCGTTCCTTTTGGAGCATATCCGGGTCGAAGAATGTGATAATTTTCTAAACTTCCGCTATATATAGGTGTATAATATCGAATATGAGCCAAATCATTTGAGAAGATACTATCCAAAATAATTTTCTTGAGACTATTGTGGGCACTTGGTTGTCCCTTAATCCATAATTTATTTAATTCTTTCGTTTTCTTCCAATAATTAAGAACAGTCCGAATTCTTCAATTTAAACGGTACTGTTCTCATTACAGTTTTGTGCATCCACCATAAATGATTATTTATCCTAACGTTTCATGCCATCAGCTCTCGATAATCTTTTTTCCACAGTTTAATTATTTTTTCATTAGACCTTTATGCCATACGTGGAATCCATGTTCAGCTTCCTCATAGTGAGTTTTAAATAGATACCTTACACTTTTATGTCTGTTAGAGGGAACACTTTAATTCTACACATTCGCGGTTTTGCAAGCCACGACATTATGTTGTCCCGAGCACCTTTTCCAAATTGTCTTTTACCATGCTACTATGAACAAGTTCAAAATCTGTACTTTTGCGGGAATTTAAATCCTTGACGGAATATACTAAATATTAGGTAAAACTCATGGGGAGTCATACTCACTATTCCCTGCCAGCTATACAGAATGTTTCAGAACCTCTGCGACAAACTCTGAGGAACGATAGGTCTCGAAGAGGGGAACATTTTTTTGTCGAGCAACCACCATCCTCTGACGCATCGTTACGGAGTTAATTCACCCCTGTTTGAAGCGTACCCTGTAGGATAGGTTTGAGAGGCACAGCCAGTACACTCTGTTTACAATCGCGGAATTAAGTGACATCGCCTCTTTCTTGTCCCTTACGTCTGGTTAGGTTTGGTATGTCTGAGACGTACAGCCCAATTTAACTCGAAAGGGGCGGCAAAACGAAAGGTCCCAGCAGATGATCACCAACGATTCCAGCCCAGATGTTTGCGGAATACTTTTGTTTGTGATGTCTAACGAACACTGTGTGAGGGTTCTCAACATCCCAGATGTGGCTGTTCTTGCTGATGAAGTATGCGTCTTGTGTGAAGCAGGCCTCATCGGTAAACAAGACGTGCGCGCGAAATGTAGGATCTGCGGCACTTCGTTGCAGAAACCACTGGACAAACTGAACACGACGTGCGAAGTCGCTCGGTCCCAGTCCCTGTACTTTCTGGGGGCGGTATGGAGCTGTTGTTCACAAACACTGAGTTAAATTACAAAAATACTAAAAAGTACAAAATAAGAATTTGCAGGAAATAGTATCGTTGGCTGTTCAGTGTGGTTAATCGCCGGCCATACTGTAATAAAGGGCTGAACTATTGACAGAATTGAAAGCTCCATGAAGTCGTCCTCAGGACTTCATTATTGCTCATACTGGAACATCTCATTTAATATCGCCACTGCTCTTTAATTCGAGAAGATCTGGGGATTATCATGAATATATTAATCATGACCACTTCTACAGATGTCCCATATCACACGGCCGAAATAGATAAGCGCACAATAATAGTAGCACTGAAGTACAAATGGTAGAGTGGCTCAATCGTCATAGTGTGGCATGTAACATTACAATGAAATAAAGGAACTTATTGACTTCTGCTATTCATAAAGAAAACAAGCCCGGCTCAAATGTTGTGCATTATTAACCAGTGCAGTCAACCGTCAGGTGTGTTTTTATTTTGTGTGTGGTGTTAGTCATTTAATCTCCTGATGAAGCGAAAAACACAAAATATTCAACATTTTTATTGTGTGACTTTGCATGCTTAATCTTTCACTGGGAACAACCTCGTTCTTTCACCATTTATTTATGATTACCTCTGCAAAAAATAATTAAATAATTTTACTTTGTGGGACAATAAGTATTCATCGAGGATTGACATTGCGGATAAAAATTAGTTATGTCTGAAAGCGCGAGGGGTCGGTACTTGCAATTATAGCACCGGGCCCCAAACTCCTGGAGCCGGCCCTGACTTCCGCATGAGTAACCACGAGAAAAAGTCAGATTGAGTAGGTCCTACGGCATATTATTAACGGTGTTTGAGATAAGGGTCAAACCACTAAATGATACTTTTTCTGATATATTTACTTCGAAAGTTTGAAGTAAGACGTTTTAACGTTTTGAAAATGAAGATACAGTTTAGAAATAAATAAGAACACAATTACGGTTTTGACAGTAAAACAAAAACAAATAATCGAAAGTTTTCATACTGTATATGACGCAGCTATGTAGCTATTTTAATTCCTTTTACTTACAGCCAATCAGCGGTCAGGAATAATCAACACATGGTATTACAAGAGGTGCGGTTTTAAATTACCTCAGAAGCTATTTTTTAAAAAATAAAAATTGTTACAGGGATTCAACTGCATGGCATGCATTTCAGTATTTTCTTATTTTTACCTCCATTTTCTCTTTCAGTTGATACTTACATATTGTTTGGGGATATGCCCTTATGATTGTACTCGTTTGGACGAGTGGGCATATTACGGTGAATTGGGCTTACCCTGCGCTGCGCTGTTTCTAACCGGTTATATTTCGCCTCCACTTTCCCTCCTCTCCGTATCCCGGCTAGTCTTTGTACAGAGGTTGATACGTTGTGAGACGACGTGTTTCAGTGCTCTTATAACACCAAAAAGTCCGCATACTTTAGCACACAATTCTTCATGCATGATTCCTACATGACAGCAAACTCTTGTAGAGAAGTGAGATGGCGATTTGTAGACAGATTACGTGATGTTCCTGCACCTTGCAGAGAAACGGTTCGTAATCTTGTGAATAGATTTAGGGAAACGGAATCTATTTTCGATAAGAAATCGAAAGTAAATTGCCGTGTTCTTACAGAGAAAACACTCGATGACGTAGAAAAATTACAATGAAATCCAAAGAGATTTCTTGAGAAATCCTGCACAGGAATCAGGAATTTCGCAAACCTCAGCTTGGAATGACACTAAAGTTCTAGAATTAAGACCCTGTGAGATATTTAGTTCAGAAATTTTGACCACGCAATAATGTGAGTAGACTTAATTTATGCAGTGAGTGTTGGATAAGGTTAGTGATCGCTCCTTTGACCCGCGTTTAACATTTTATTGTCGAAGTTATATGGCCATGAAGAATTAATGAATGTTAATGCAAATTTGGTTGAAAGGTGTGGGAGATGTGTGATGGCACAAGGACATAATTTCTAATATCTTCTATGACGAAGATATGTGGCTATTGTAATTATAGTTGTTATGAGAAATCTAGGCGCTTGAATTTTAGGAGCTATGAATTTTCGACTCCGACGGCAAACAGGGTGCTTCCCGATACAAAGAAAATTTCATTATGTCGGCCACGAGTCCAAACAAGGTTCTGTATTAGGGAGTTAAATACGCTTTCTGGTATTCTGCCCAGATTGTAAGCTTCGCTTTGCAGTTGTGAATGCTTGTTAGCGGATTTGAGTACACGAACTAGCGGACGCATTCATCACGTCTTCTGTTAGATGCTTCATTTCTGAAGGAATTGGGGTTTAAAGCGAACCGTTATTATATTCTGAGGTACCTGCTGCTTTTAACAGCTCTAAAGACGCCTTTAACTAAAAATTCCTGAGAGGTAAACTGTAAGCTTATATCATGATGCTTAGTGTGTCAGTCCGCACATAAATGTCAACGGCTATGGAAACCAATATTAAATATGTGTATTTTATGTTACTATTTTTAATTTAATTTAATTTTTAATGTAATACACATTTATTTGTTTATCCCCATTAGGTTCATCTTTCTGCGAGGCTTTTGCATTTGTTAAGGACGCTGCTTGTTGCCATGAAAATTCAAACATACATTCTTAGCTATCCTGTTGTTTCAGCGTGATGTCACAGTTCTACGGCAGACATACAATTAGATTGTTGGTGCATATATCATGGAATAAATTATTAAACAAAACAAACAAGCGCAGCTGGATCTATTTTGAAAATCAGGAGTGCATCTTCTCCCAAAACAACAGATTCTCGCTTGGTTCACATGTTAAAATTGAGGATGAGAAAAAGAATGCGTGAGAATTTGCAACAAAGGCGGGATGTCGTACCTCTCCCACCATGCTACAAATTACACAGTTCCTATTAACCTGGAATATACTACTTAAAACTGTTATATCATATGTAAAGGATTTTATACTTTCAAATCTGACCAAATCGGAACATTGACGTAGAACCAAAACATCGCTGACGCCGCCTGCGAGAATAAACAGAGTGATCCTTATGGCTCACTAATGCTCCTACCACAGTAGGTGTCGTCCTCCGTGGTGTAGTGGTTATCATGCTAGCTTCTAGTTCCCGAGGTCGCGGGTTCAAACCCGGCGGAGGGCGATGGATTTTATTCGGGCGTAAACATTCTTAGCATGTCTTCCTTCGGAAGAGAAGTAAAGCTGGTGGTCCCGTGTCGTAGATTTACGGCACGTAAAATACCTCAAGCCTCATAAAGAGGCCTCTGAGCAAAGTTTTTGGTCCTTCACGCCCAATATAGAATGGGACGCTAAGAATCACAGCAGTTAAAGAGCGTCCGTAAATGAAACTCAGTTTAATTTTAGTTTTACTACAGTAGGTAATATGTAGTAATATACGAGGGCGGCACTGAAAAGTTTTTGAAAATTAAACAAGGATTAGTTTTAAAATTTTTTAAATATTTGATTGTTTTTTCAAAATATTCCCCTTTAACATCAACTAAATTTTTTGCACTCGATGGCATTCCTTAAAGCAAAGATGCCCCTATTCCTGAGGCACTTCAAAAATCAGGTTTTTATTATGTTCCACTGCTTTATCTGTTCCCGACTTCGCGGGTTCAAACCCGACGGAGGGCGATGGATTTTTTCGGGCGTAAACATCCTTAGCATTGCTTCCTTCGGAAGGGAAGTAAAGCCGGTGGTCCCATGTCATAGATTTACGGCACGTAAAAGAACCTCAAGCCTGATAAAGAGGCCTCTGAGCAAAATTTCCGGTCTTTCACGCCCAGAATAGAATGGGACACTAAGGACCATAGTAGTAAGGGCGTCCATAAATAAAACTTAATTTAATATTTAATTTCCACTGCTTCATCTGATGACGAAAACGTGATTCCACGCATTTTATCTTTAATTTTCGGAAACAAAAAGAAATCACAAGGTGCTAGATCACCGCTTATGGTGAAGGGTCCATGGTGTGACCTTTTGGCATCCATATACTTAGATGATGGTTCTGCTGTATGCAACGATGCGTTGTTATGATGTAACATTATTTTTGCTTTTGGGCGTTTTTCACGAACTTTTTCACAAATTTGCGATAAACAGAGATTAATGTACCAATCGGCAGTAACGGTACGTCTTATCTTCTAATGCTACAGTAGCAATATGGCCCGGTTTAAAAAAAAGACTAGCAACCATCTTCTTATCAGCAATGCGAATTCGTCGGACATTTGTAGGCTTAGATTCTGTTCGAAAGACCCATTGCGCCGATTGATCATTCTTTTCAGGATCATAACAATAAATCCAAGATTGATCGCCAGTAACGATATTCCAAACCAAATTTGAAGTGCCGCCTTGGAATTTCGCCAGAATTTTTCTGCACCAATTAGTTTTTGACGGGGAGTCGTTTTATGTGGAATCCATCGACAACAAAGTTTTCTCCTGTCTATAGTCCCACCGGCCTTAGAAAGGAACCTGGTGTAAACAACAGCACATGGCATGCTGTGTGCATCGGCCGCGGGTTACAGTAACGTAGTTCCATGTCGGACTACGGAAATTAATTTTGTTTTATATTATTTAAGAGTTTATTTTGTTCAAAGTCATTGTTAGAATATTAACTTTTAGTTCACACCACATTTAAAACACACACACATATATATATATATATATATATATTTAATTAATAAAAACTTAATAAATGGAGATGTGTATGCACCATTTTCTATCACTAAAATACAGTTGGTCAGTCGTGTTGCATTTAGCGGCGCTCGCTTGTTGTCAAATTGTTTGTTACAGTTTGGTTAACGGTGGTTAAGGTTAAAAATTATGAGTAATCAAAATTTATATTTGAAACATCCCAAGGGAAATTTTTGAAAAGTGGTAAAAAAACTATTGTATTGAATGTTGTCTTAACGTTTTACGAGACGTATCCGAATTTAGCCATTAAAGACGTTATTAATTTAACGTCCGAGTTAACTGGTTTTTCCATAAAGAGTGTCAACTCCATTCACGTTGGAAAGCCAAAACCGTTATCACCTTTAAACAATAGAAAATCCGAAAAGCTGTGCTTGGCACGAAGTGTGTTGAGGAGGAGGAAGAGGAAGAGGAAATGGAATTGGACCACTTTCATATTCTGATTAATAAGGTACATTTCAAATGTAGCTATCATTCCGATTTTGTCTTCGTACTGTTTATATTATTACTTCAATATTTTAAATAGTTTATAACTCATGCTCGGTCTGCAGGAAACCTTAATTAAAGTACGTTATTCTGCAGTATTCCAATGCACCAACACCAAATTATTTCAAAGTGTGTTTTGGTCATAGGTTACAGCACAACAAATGTAAAATAATCGTCTGTTGTCAAACGAAGTAGCAATGTTAATGAAAAGAGGATCAGGCGATCGTTCAGAAATAAAACACCCCTCATGTGCATGTATGCCGGTCAGGTGGTTCAGGTGAGAAGCACGTGTCTTTAAATAGTGCGTATGCTCCGCCCAGGGCGTAGTAACACAATTTGCAGACCAGTATTTCGCGCACTTTTTTATTTACATCAGGTTCCCTTCTAAGGCCGGTGGAATTATAACTATTGATGTAAAATGTATTGAATTTGACTTTTACCAGTGCCCAATGTCGCCCGAATAAATTCATAAGATGTCAGTCGATCTTCTTCAAGCATTGCTCGAACTGCGGCAATGTTTTCATCAGTAAAGTAGTTCTTGGGCGTCCTTCACGAAGTTCATCACTAAGAAAAGCCGTTCCGTTTTAAATTCGCTGTACCAATTATAAATTGTCGCCTTAGATGGGAATTCTCCGCCAAATGCATTTCTAAGCCGATATTCACATTCACATAGTTTAGGCGTTAACGACGATTTAAAATAGTAAAATGTCATAGCCCGGAAATGTTTTCTAGTCAAATTCATTTTTGTGTGAAAACAATATCTTTCAATGAAGATAATTAGCGAACTATTACAGCAAAACCAACCATCTACACAGCAATCAACTCTCAAAACATTAGGAAGTATCTGTCAAATATAAACAAATTTAATTTGTGTTTAGAAACATAGCATTCTAAAATTTTGCAGTATCGCCCTCGTATACATCAGCGAGTATGTTGAAGTTACAAAACTATTCCAGCATTTCCCGCATTAACTTAACGTTCATAACTCTTAAGAAAGAAGCTATTGTGGAAACACATGATTATTTTTTGTCTGTTATTTAATGTCTTTTGTTTGTCGCAGCCACTTTTCATAACGTTGCATCTTACCATTCCTAAAGTGTTTTCTATTTGAAACAAGAAAGCGTATTGACTTAATCTGTTCTGTAAAAATCCAAAAATTTTTCTTTCTCTCCCTCTACTTTTCCTTTCCCATTTTTGTTTCCCTCTTTCTTTTCTTATTGGTTGGTTTTAAGAGTCAACATTTTGCGAAACTTTGATTAAGGCTACATAGTACATAACATGATCTTTCAGTGATTTTTCTTATTGCATTCAAGATATTTTAGAATAAATCGCTCGCGGCTTAGATATGTGTGGTAATCTAGTTTTCACTTCCATCCCATTGTGTCCTTTATATATAAGGAATGGAAATGAATCAAACGTACCAACCTTTAAAACTATTATCGGTTGTTTCGTGATTGCGTTGCAAATATAATTGTAACGCAGATGAAATATGCATAATAACTTACTGAATACATGCTGAATAAAATTTCGCCAAAACTACATATTGGGGACACACAATCTTTAACTCAAGGCTAGTCTAGCGAGACCTTCAGCGCCCACCGGCTTACCTTAAACTGACTCTGCACCAGTGACCGATCATGGGTATAAATTCTGGGGAGTCCAGAAACCTAATATTGGAAAAATCTATATTTTAAGGTAAGTAGACTTTTGTAAATAATAATGCTGGCAATCGCTTTTATTTACAAACCAGCTTATAGATAAAACAAGTTCACTCGCCGATCCTCCTCCTCCTCCTCCTCCTCCTCCGATGACACCGTCGTATATCGCGTGTTGGCTCTCAAGTATTCACAGTACTGGTTTTTAAATTAAAACACAAGCAAGAGCTGATAAGTGGTCCTGGGCCATACTGTTCCTCAAATACGCTCTTGTGCGCTTAAGACAAGAACAATTTCTTTCAACTGAAGCACTGGTTGCAGGAATGGTAGCGATTAGGCAAAATAACTTAAAAGCATCTGGAAGAATTTGGTCCGTTTCATTCTCAGCCATTGTTTTAATTGAGTCTTATAAATTGGCAGAGTGAAATGTTTATTTATGCGGGGAAGAAAATACAGTCTCCAGTTCTGTAGGCAATTGTGAGCGGTTGAAAGACGCACTGCGCTTCTAGTAATGAATTCAGACCATCCTCAGAGAAATGTTGAGTATAATTAGCGAACTGAGTAGTATCGTCTAATTTAAGAAAGGGCAGTTTATCACAATGCGAAAATCTAGTTTCCAGTTGTGTTAAGATATAATACAATGTCTCGAAGTACAGCTGTATGTATTGTGATAGCAATGGATTGCCAATGTATTCATCGGTCAGTTCAGAGTTCGTGGAAACTTCCGGTTGCGAATTAGTCGAGTTTTTTGTGGGCTTCAAAAACTCGATCAGCTTAACTTCACTTAAGTTATTCATATAGGTTACCATTCTGAGACAGCATTGTTGCAAAACTGCTGGTTTTTTTCTCTGAAAATGTTGAAAATCAGTTCATTAGTTAAGAATATGGTATGAAAAATGGAGAAGAAAAACAAAATTAGGCTATTTTTGAAACCACAGGCTTCCCTTGTAGTTGTTTTATTATTTCATTCAGAACCTCAAATAACCCTGGACGGTTTTAATGAATGGCAGATAGTATTCTGGCGTTGCAGCTCCATCTGATTTCACTGTTTGAAACAATGCATTTACCAAGAATGCTGCCAAGAAATACGCTGCATTTGGAAGACGGGTGGAAGAAATCAGGGATGCGCTTTCTGCAAAATTTCATGTCGCTCAGTTTCACATACGTAAAACGAAGCCCCTTGCAAGGAAGTAATGTCCTCACTCGAAAGTGTTATATCAGTACCTGTATCAGGTCGGGATTCATCCATCTTTACTGCACACGGGACGACAAATACAATCTAGAGAGGCGGCACCGCAGCAACTGGCTTCCCAAGGCACGGAAAACCAGGCCTGCTTGGGCCTGTATCCAATCTTATGCTTCTAGTGGTATATAATGATTACCATGGCAAATGGGCGATTGCCGGAGACCCAGCGTGTACCTGACCTCCGCAGTAGGGTACTTATGGTGAATCAAGAACCAAGGAAAAAAAGCCGACAACTAATGAGGCGTATAATCCGATTAGCTTAGTTGACCGTGTTATTAGATTACACATGATTTTGACACCTCGTGCCCTTGAGGGGACTTGACGCTAAAAGAGCCGGCATCTCTTAAGTGCTTGTGACCTGTCAAACTTGATTGACAAGGGTTTGTTAATGGTTGACAGGTGATATTTGAAATGTCAATCAATCGGATGATTGTACATGTATACAATTATCTCGCCTCATTGACTTCAAACTGCTTAAACTGCTAAGAAGGGCTATGCCGCCTTTAACGTTTGGATTCCCGGTATCACATGTCAAAATGGATGATCGAGTGCCATTGATTGGTTAATATCATTAAGTGTATATTAATTGAGTCCGGCACCTGGTTGTTACTGTATAGTGTGTTACCGCGTATATATTAAAAGATACCGACAGTATGATAAGGTTCATGTACATGGTATAATTATCACACTTCACTGGCTTTAAAGAGTTGAAGCCGCGGCAAGGAAGTGGATACACCCGTCGCGTGTATTTGATTGATTAACATAATTAAGCGTATATTAATTGGCTCTCGATACTTGATTGAGTTACCCTGTTCATACACACACACGCGCACATCTACACACATGCATACACGAATCTGTTTTTCTAAACCATCCTTCTCTCCCTCCCTCCTCTCGCTCTCTCTTTCTTTCTTTCGCCCTGTCAGACTCTTTCATGTCGTTTCCCTTAAAATTAGGGCCAGGTATGACTTTCAGAAGACTGTAAATACAATTAGTAAATAATACGAGGGCGGATCGAAAGTAACGCACAATAATTTTTTTACAAAAAGGTTTAATAGTTAAAACAACAACAACAACAATCACAAACTTACACCTTTTACCTACTTTTCGAATAGTTACCAAGTTTCTCAACACATTTCTCCCACCGTGATACCAGTTTCAATATGCCATGTTCGTAGAAGTTCGTTTCCTTGGAATATAGCCATCTGCGGACTATTAATTCACTTCCGCATTTGTCGCAAAGCATTGGCCGGCCAGGAATTTCTTCATGGGACCAAACAGATGAAAGTCCGATGGTGTAAGGTCCGGACTTTATGGTGGATGCTGGAGCACCTCTCAACCAAACTTGGTGATTTTCTGACGAACAGTAGCAGCAACATGGGGGCTAGCATTGTCATGAAGAACTTTGACATCGTCAGCATTCATGTTGTGGCGTTTGTCACGAATGGCACGACGCAACTTCAGCAAAGTTTTTATGTAGGCTGCAGCATTCACAGTGGTCCCGTGTTCAGCAAAATCCACCAATACAACACTATGCATATCCCAGAACACCATCACAAGCACTTTCCTAGCAGATTGAGTCACTTTTACTTTTTTCTTCACTGGAGAACCAGCATGTTTCCACTCCATACTTGCATGCTTGGTTTCGGGCGTGTAGTGTTATGCCCGCGACTCATCACCAGTGACGATTCCTTTCAGAAAGTCATGCCCTTCTGCGGTGTACCGCGTTAGGTGATTCATGCTCATCATTCGCTGGCCCATGTGGTTGTCAGTCAGGTTCTTAGCCACCCAGCGAGCACTAACTTTACGAAATTTCAACGTGTCATGAACAGTATCGTACATTGCACCGTAGAAAATGTATAACTGTTGCGATAAAGTTCGCAGTTGCACACGCCGGTCTTTCAAACTTGCCGCCTCAATGCCTCTGACGTTCTGCGGGGTTGCAGTTGTTACCGGCCTCCTGGAGCGTGGCGAATCACTAAGGTTCACACGACCGTCTAGGACGAATGCACACCACCTGGAGAGATTGCTACGGTCCGTATAATCATCCTCATACACGCCAGGCATGTCCCTGTGAATATCACTCGGTTTATGCCCTTTGGCCCACAAATATCGAACCACACCTCTCTGATCTTCACACACGGACGACAGTAACATGCTCGCCATCCTTTTTGCGTAGTTCACGCTACTCTCGCTAGAGCTGCACATGAAACAAAAAATACCCTCTGTAGTGAAATCTTCAAACTATATCTGCGTGAAATTGCAACATTCCAGCTGCAATACCAAGGCAGAAAAAATTATTGTGCGTTACTTTTCGATTCGCCTCTTATAAATAATTCCAGCCTTTAAATATCATTACAGTAATGTAGGGTAGAGGGGGTTCATTGAAGCATCGGGATTCGAACGAAGGACAATTGAACTGTAATAGCTACAGGCGACGATGCTAAGTACACGAGAACTGAGGTATTATACTACCCGTGTCGAAATTTGGAATTGTGTCATTTCGAAATGCTTAATCCCGGTAGTATTAAAAGCTGGTGTGAATATATGCTAAACAAAACCTCTTCCTTTAGATGAAATGTTAAAGCAGCAAAAATATATTCGACCCGAACAGAATAGACGTGGTTTTGCTTTTCCGAGGGGGTGAATCTCTTCATGTAAACAAGTTAGACCCTTCGCACGCATGACTGAACCTGCCTAGACCGTGTTGAAAACTGAAAAAGATTTTACCCGTTTACCCCTCTGTGGGGGCAATGTACAATCATACACAACGTTTGTTTACAACTGTTAGAACATTCCCTTGTAGCATTTCCGTGAAAATGTATGCTTAATAATAAAGCGCCTTTGAGAGTAGTAATTTCAAAGATTAAAAACAGTGTATTTTACCCTTTAATGTATATTGGTTTAAGTATGTTTACAATGACGGAATTTTCCCTCACAGTATTTCCGAGAAAATATGTATACTAAACAATAGACCAGCATTCGTACAAGAAAGAGACAAGATTTTTAAAAACACACTACAACTTTCCTACGCACTGCCTGGACTCGACAAACATTAATATGAAAGCCGTGCTTTTGCCTTCTAAATATGAAATATGATCCTCTTTAAACCTGATAGGATAATTCTTTGAAAACATTCTTGACAATAAACCAGTCCCTCAAGCAGGATATAGCTTGTTTATTGTTATTCTTCTAATAAAATATTTTTACAACAAATACAAATCTCATGTCAATCCACTCGTGACTTGATTGAAAATCATTTAAAACTGCATGTTTTTTTTCTGGAATAGTATTGTACAGACATATGCATGCAAGCATAAACACGCTACAAGGCTCCGAAATTCTTGGAAAAATATAGTTGACTACAAGCCAGTCTCTCGAGCAGAACATAACGTCTTTCTTGTTATTCTTTTAATAAAGTATTTTTATAACAAATGGAAGTCATATGTTCATTTCACGCGTGGTTTGATTGAAAATGATTTAAAGGGGATTTCTTTTTTTCTAGAATAATCGAGTTCAAACATGTATATTCACGTATAGACACGCTACGAGGCTCCCAAATTCTTAGGAAACAATTTGCCATCCTTCAGAAAAGAAGCTCGCGGGTTCAAACCCGGCGGAGGGCGATGGATTTTTTCGGGCGTAAAAATCCTTAGCATGGCTTCCTTCGGAAGGGAAGTAAAGCCAGTGGTCCCGTGTCGTAGATTTACGGCACGTATAAGAACCTCAAGCGTGATAAAGAGGCCTCTGAGCAAACTTTCCGCGCTTTTACGTCCAATATAGAATGGGACGCTAAGGACCACAGCAGTTAAAGAGCGTCCATAAATAAAACTCAGTTTAATTTAATTTCTTCAGAAAAGAAATTTCACAAATGAAAAAACCGTGTATTTTAAGCTTTAATGAACATTAGTTCAAATTATGTTTGCAACTGCAAGGAAAAGACAGGAATACCATTCCCTTGAAAAAACGCATAAACAAAGCTCAAACCCTTCCTACTATTCACTGTTCGATCCAATACATTTCTAATGCAGCAGAAAAATAGACTTGAGTAAGAATAATTTGTGTACCATTAATAAACCGTAGAGAGGGAAAATCATGAGAATGTATCACATCAGATACATGTAAACACTATGGATGAAGATCGAACACGCCAGATAATACAAAAGTATAAACGCATAGGTAGAAGGGGTGTTGGCAGACTAGGAGTGAGTTGAAGAGATAAGTTTTCCTGAAATTTAAATAAATTGAATTTTATTTATGGACGCTCTTTAACTACTATGGTCCTTAGCGTCCCATTCTTTATTGGGCATGAAAGATCGGAAATTCTGCTCAGAGGCCTCTTATCAGGCCTGAGGTTCTTTTGCGTGCCGTAAATCTACGACACAGGACCACCGGCTTTTCTTCCCTTACGAAGGAAGCCATGCTAAGGAGTTTTACGCCCGAAAAAATCCATCGCCCTCCACCGGGTTTGAACCCGGACCTCGGGAACTAGAGGCTAGCACGGTACCTCTAGTCCACGGAGGACGACAGTTTTCTTGAAGATGGAGTAAGTCACAAGGTGTAAGCCAAGATGATGATAATTATTTCTTCAGGTGCGACATTACAGGTTATATAAATAATTTCAGCCTTTAAACGATCTCTCTCTCTCTCTCTCTCTCTCTCTCTCTCACACACACCCGCACACACACACACACACACACACACACACACACACACACAGCCTTAAACCTTCCCTTCTCTCTGTACAGCTTATATGTTGTAAAGCTTTGACACCGATAATAAACTGGTGTTTAAGGGATGCTAATAAGCAACAAAATATGAGAGGGAGAGAATAACAAGAAGAATATTGTATATTGAGATAGAATGCCAGAAAGGATTCAACATAATCACATGTTCATTTCTTGGTCATTCTCTTAAAGCCCCTTCAACATACAGATGTTTCTCGGATTGCATTGAAACAGTATGGAATTTTAAGGCCAGTATATAGAGTATTCTCCTTAAACACCTGACTGTCGTTCTTTCTTTTCTATTTATAGCGAAATTTGTAATGTAGTCATTTTCCCAGAAGGTTTATTTACATACACGCTAATAAATGATAGAGGGTAGGGAAAGTCATATGAGTATGTCATATCAGATATATTAGGTTTGTTCCAGCACGATTCAGAATCGATTCCGAATTATCTGAGTGTGCGCAGTAGCTAAGTGGCGTTCCAACACGACAGAGAATCAGTTCAGAACCAATTCTGAATTTCCAGTTTGCTGTTCCAACGTATTTGGGAACTAGTTCGGAACGAGTGAAATCGGTTCGGGACTAAGGGCGATATGCACAGTCATTACCTTAAAGATACCTTAAGGTTTCGTTAGCAGTTTGCACGAATTTCGTATTCAGAGTTAAAATCCTTAAGGAGGCCTTGAGGCTTCCTCAAGGAACAGCGAAGGCTGCCGAAAGCAACCTTGTCGTCTCCTTAAGGATTCCTTCCCTTGTATTTTGCACAATGGCGGGTATACTTAACCACGATTGATCGAGTTTCTCGATTTTATGGAAAATATAGCTTTGAAACATGAGCCACCATTGCAAAGGAGGTATTTGCGAGACCACGAAAACCCTCTAGAGCATTATAGCGATTTACAGTTTTTTAAACGTTACAGATTCTCAAAGAATACTGTAACAGAAGCTATTTTGCCACTAGTGCATTTTCAAGAACGGAGGACACAACGAGGCTTACCACTTCCTCCAATTCATCAAATTCTCTGTGCACTCAGATTTTATGCAACTGGAGATTTCCAGGTAAATAAAGTGTAATTAAAAACCTATTTGTAAAGCTAATTCAGTTATATAAGTGTACTCAAATCATTGGGTGGTATGCACAGATTGTGTCCGTTATATCAGAAAACCCTCTAGAGCATTATAGCGATTCTATGAAGTGGCTCAGTTTCCAGGTGTAACAGGTAATAATAATATTTACTAATGACTAAAACAGGGTAGTGGCTTATTACCTATCATTAAGCTAATAAAGCATGAGACACTCATGGTGATAGTAGATACCAAATTTGAAAATATGGATACAAATGAAAGGGCATAATATAACATTTTCTTAAGCATAGGTAGGTGATCAATTAAAATTGACTTTTCCTCTGGAGAAAATATCTTATGAGGAGTTTCACCCGCCATGCTTATTGATGTGCATATTGTTTATGCTTATGAATATTTCCTATTGGCTGAAAGTGACGTATTCGTATGAGAATTATGAACACTCAAATAAATTCACGGACATTTTCCGAGTATTTCCGAAGGCGCTCCTCAAGGCATCCTCAAGGCTAAGGAGTCCTTAAGAATCGTCTCTGCATACGAAATCATACCTTCGCCTATCCTTTTCCTTTCCTTACGGAAACCTTAAGGTATCTTTAAGGTAATGACTGTGCATATCGCCCTAAGAGTAGGTACTGAAAATTCCAGACATGGGCAAATTGTATGGTCTACAGCGCATACTCAGTCAATTCAGAATCGATTCTAATCGCTTGGAACAAACCTGACAGAGAGTATAGAAAAAGTGACATACTCTCTGTATTCAGTAGAAAATAAAGTTTAATATGTAATTTATTCTTCCATGCGTGTTTATTTCTCAATACGGAATAGCAAAGGTGTTTGGTAAGTAGTTGCTCGCTGTTGAGTAGTATGGCGACATACTTGAGGAAAAGAACAAACGTCTAACAAAGCCAGGTAGCAAAACAGCGTTCAAAGATAACAATAATGAGTGATTTAGAAGGTGACAGTGATCATTTTAATGATGCATCGACTTCCGAAGAAGAGGATTATTTCCATTTAAACATTATTCCGTTATTTTGGGACCTTTACCCCTTTTTGGCACCTTTATACCATTTCCCCCCAACCATGCCCATAATCCCCTTTTTTCTTTTAAGTTTCATTCCAATTTATTCTTTAACTTTCAATTAACGTCTCCTCAGCTTGCTGTGTACGTGCGAATAGTAAGTCTACCTCTTTCAGTAAACGCCGCGCGGGAATTGAAAGCACACCCGCAACAATGGAAAATAATTGTGTGTTCGACGAAAACCTCTTTCTCTCACTTTACTGCTATAAAGTAGCCCGCAATAATGCAATTGACAATGAGTGATTCTATTCCACCAGAATCAGTAGCGTGCTGTTCGTGAATGTGAGTTTGTTGCTGTGAGAGACATCATCTGTTTACGTGGAGACGAAGCCTGGGCAGGCAGAGACGACAATAACCTCAACCGCGCAGTTCCGAGAATTATTAAGACTGGGCTATAATTCACAAAACAATTATATATAAAGAAATAAAAATTTCAGCCCAATTGAATAGATAGTTTAGAAAATAGCAATTTCAGTTGTGCATCCCCTTAAATAAACCAGCACCTTATGGTGCCTTTTTCACCTTATTTGAGCACCTTTTCCCTTCCTTTTTTCATCTGAAATTTGCAACTAAAAATCCTAACCCTGATCATAAGCATACATTGGTACCATGTAGTTTTGTATTATTTGAATTACGTTCGGAATAGAATTTATGTGGGGTGTCATTGTCTCAGAGTATTGGAGTTTTAAATTAAACATTGTGTTTAGAAGCTTCTGTAGCAGGAAACCTAATGTTAAATTGGAATTGTGTTAAATTACTTTTTCCGGGTTCTGGTTTAAATACAATATCTATAAATTACAATTGTTATTCGCAATAACTCAGTATCAATGGCTTTAAGCCGATAAACGAACGCGATTATTTTTGCTCGAATATTAGGACTGGAATCCGTATGAAAGAAACGCTTACGATGTACATCGGCGGAGTTTGATTTCAATTCATCAACGCTGTAAACGTAAATATTTGATCGTCTTCTGATTGACCGTGCAACGAAGAAGGCCGTGACAGAACGCGAACGGTTCAAGTAGTGTTCCAACCACACAAAATTCCGAATTAGTTCTGTGAGCGTACCGGACTGGCGCATGTGCATTAGCATGTGTTGGGATTAGTTCCGAACCCGTTCAGAACCGTGTGCTGGAACAAACCTATTTTATTAAGTGCGGGATAGAACAGGAGTTTTCACGTTATGGATATATGTAAGGATTTTTTAAAGTAAGCTTAATAAGAAATTCACTACCGCAATTTTTTCTAAGTATTATTTACTTCTTCAATGCAGTTAAAGTTTATTATTATTATTATTATTATTATTATTATTATTATTATTTAAGGAGCCGAATCGCACTTTCTCGCCAAGCTAAAAAGGTCAGTGAAGTTAACATAAAAAACCACACTCTTGAATATTCCAATTGCATGACCAATCCCGGTAACGTGATATACAAACAATACGTTATTTATACAGGGCTATTTATAAGACAGTCCCAGGTGTGAGCGATAGCATCCATATGTATGAACCTATCGTCATATCGTTCAGCGTCATTCAATACACGTTTATACAAGGCTTATAGTCATCAGCATAATTTCTTCATAATTCAAATTATACTGGAAATACCCTCCACCAACGATAAACAATAAATCAGTCAACCAAAGATGGCATCATTAATAGACATTCAAGCCTTTAAAATATAAAGAATGAAAAAATTAGCGATATAATAACAATTTTCTGAGAAAAAAAGATAATTCTAATAAAGGCCGCCATACAAGGAAGCTTATCTGTTTATTTCATTTTAAATAGACTGGTGTTTCAGTTTCCGTCTAAAAATAAGCAGGTGTATAGGATTCTTGCATTTCTCCAGGAAAATTATATTAAGTAATACATCAAAAAATTATTTAATCAAGAGAAACCATTCTTTCTTTTCATTATTTACCCTAAAATTATACTTAAAACATATACAATACGTTATTTATAATGGCCTATGTATGAGAACGGAGTCCCAGGGGTGAGCAATAGCATCCATATGTATGTAACTATAGTCATATCGTTCAACGCCATTTAATACACTACATCAAGCGATAACAGACTTCGCGATAGCCAAAATAAAGACGTACATGTTTATACAATGCTCATAGTCATAAGCATTAATCTCTTCACAATTCAATCTATTATAGAAATACCCTCCAACATTGATAAAAACTAAATCGATCAACTAAACAATGCATCGTTAATGAACATTAAAGCCATTTAAAAATATATAAAAATGAAAAAACTTCGCGATGTATAAAACATTTTCTGAGGAAAAGGCAGTTTCATTAAGGCCTCTATGCAACAAAGCTTGTCTGTTTATTTAATTTTAAAACAACTGAGTTTTAATTTCCGTTTAAAAATAGGCAGCTGTAAAGGATCCTTACATTGTTCCAGGAAAATTATAGCAAGTAATATATCAAGAATTTTTTTAATCAAGAGAAACCATTCTTTCTTTACATGTTTGCCTCTAAAATTATAGTTGAATATTATATACAATGCACAACTTATAGAAAAATGCGCATTATCGATAAAAATAAATCAAGGAAAACAGACAGTCATTAATGTATATTAAAGCCTCTTAAAAATATAAAAGAATGAAAAACTTTATGATATAATAACAATTTTCTGAGAATAAACAATTCTAATAAGGGACCGCCACAGAAAAATCCTTATCAGACACGAAAATCTCCTAAATAGAAAATCCGTGTTTTTAGGGCTGAATGAACATTAGTTGCAAACACATGTTTACATCTTTCAGACTTCTCCCCCACAAAAAACATAATTTAACTTTCAGAAAAGTCTGAACACGGCTACTTCATAGCCCTAACCTATCTACCCTTCCACAACGACCCAACGAAAGAATCTTTCTTGCAAGCCACTAAAGGGCTTTTATTTCAAGAACCAATCAACGTAATTCTGTAAAACAGGTCAGTCAATTACATTGAATAATGTCCATATCACTACGCATGCGCGGCTATTAAATTTGTTTCTAGACATTCAGGCTCATGATTTTTTATACATGCAGAACGATATAAAAGCTGTATTCATTCAAAACTTTCACTGTCTCTCAGAAGAAACCAACCTGTGTTTTTGGAATTTCTGTGTTTTGTAACTACATTGTTCTCCTTCGGTGTAAGCCAATACTTCATTTCACCGAAAACGTCTGGTGAGTTTTAAAGATATCCATCCTGTATTTTAATATATAATTCGTATTGCATGCATTAGAAGATGTTTTATAAATACTTCAAAATATACAAGCTTTTCGCAAGGATTAGCTCATTTAAACACGTAAATTGTGTGTATCTAAGAATCCCTCTCTCTTGTATAGTAGATCTAGAGAAAATGCGGTTATAAGGAAAATGAAAATGATTGTATACTTTCTCAAAGCGTAGTTATTATATGCTTGATATTTTTAAAAATATCTGCTTTGGATAACATGTTTTTTTTTCTATATAAGTTAAACGCTTAAGAATTCCAGTTAATACGAATCCACTGTGATTACATCTAAGCGAAAAACAGGTGTAGTGTATACTTTTTCTAAGGCAATGTGAATAGTATTCTGATGATAACTAAGACATGAGATTTCTTTGACATGTATTACTGTTTCATCTTAAAATTAAAAAGAATACACCCATATCGCTAATTAATAATATACATTGAATAATTTATTTTTACATAATACTGATCCTATAATATAATACTTAAAAGTCATTCACTCTAATAAAGTAAATGTTTACATTATATCAAGTTTGAATCGTAAATAGGATGCCTAATGGATTTCGGTAGTGAAGCAAGCGTCTCTTTTATATGCGCACATGTATTATTATAATATTATACGGAAATGTTAATAACGGCAATAATCTCGAGATTTTCAAATAACTTAATGTTTTTTATGAAATTCAGACACTAATAAGGAACTGATTTTCTGTTCCTAAAGCAGGGAGTTTACCAAACCAACTTAACATGCTGGCTGAGAATAGCATTTTCGCACCCGTTCAAAGACTACAAGATCTTGAACTAAAGGAGGCTTATAATATAAAAGCCATAAGAAAGGTGGAGAAGAAATATGGCGTGAGGATAGTGGCAGCCTTAGGCGAAAAGCAGGTTTTTCTTCCAGCGAGATATTCAGCCCTAACAAGCGTACAGTTGGAGGAAATGCCCAGAAAGTTTCAAGCTGTATTGCACCAGCTGGAAAGTTTAAGAAATGTAAATTGTCTTCTCTCCCTTTTATGGTTTGTAGAAATATTGACCTTTGAATGTTTAATACAGAGATACACCCTTGAGTTTATACATACTTGGCTTACTAGGATAACATTCGCCTAGAGTATGTATCGCGATATTAAAAGAAACATATATTCTACTATATGGCGGCGCCGTGGCCGAGTGGTTAGACCGCTCGCCTCCCACCAAGGCGGCCCGGGTTCAATCCCAGGGACCTGCATGTGGGATTTGTGGTGGACGAAGCGGCGTCTGGGCGGGTTTTCTCCGGGTTCTCCGGTTTCCCCCGCCATTCATTCCACCAACTGCTCCATCATCACCTTTCCTTTCATCCATTTCACCCACCTTTCGTTTCATCTACTTCCTTCATCCCATACCAGGCATCGGGCTGATCACCCATCCTGGATGTTCTATCTGATCCATGAGTGTCTGCTCCTTGACGGGCCTCTGACCCCAGGCACCCGCTTGTAAGTCCTGGGGGGTATAAGTCCTACATAAGAGGAGGGTAAACAGATAATGAATGAATATTCTACTATATACATAATATGTGTAAATAATGCCTGGGTTGGAGTCTGTGCGAAGTCATGTAGAATTAATGTTAGTCTTTTCAGTAATTTTCTACCTCAAAGCATATACTTGCAACAAGCTGCAAGTAATTTGAATATGTGTTACAGGAATACAAGAATGGGATAAACGAAAAGGAAGAATGAGACAGTGTAAAGCAAGCTTAAACAGAGATGTAATGGGAAGATTGTCAATAATGGCCACGTAGTCTTATTCATTGAAGAATCGCAACAGCTGGGGCCATGAAACCTACAATAAAAACCTTTGCTTGTGTGAGATATTGAGATAATATAATTTATTCACTCAATATTATTACATTTCTTGGCAGTTTATCATTTCATAAATAATTCCATAATTATTGTGTTTCTTGGCAATTCAATTGATTTCATAAACAATTGTTTAAATGATTATCTAATATCTTAAAACATTGATGCTGCATGAAATCTAAAATGGCTATTACCCTATTTTGAAAGTAATTTGAAAACATGAAGTACAGATGTCAGAGTCATCTACTATTTGATGGCATGATACGAAGTATATAAGATTAATAAAAGAGTGCTATATCATAGAATCCAAATTTATTTTATAAAAATTGTCGTATTACAATCCTTCATAAATTCCACAACATTTCGCCAAACATAATGACAATCTAGACTTCCTAAATACCCAATTATACAATCGTCTGCATCACAGGGAAAGCGACTTGCAGGTAAATACTTTATCATGTAAAAATTAAACTGTTCAGTAATGCCTGTAAATAGTTTTATAGTAGAAGTTATTGGTAATCATGATGTATTTCGAAGTTTTTGTTAACTATCGTCGAAGTTCATTAGTAGTATGCTATAACTTTAGATGCTTTCAGCTTGCTTATAATTCCTTCAATCACCTGCGTATGATTTCTATTACCAGGATTTCTCGATACAATGAGCAGCCTCAACATATTCACCAGTCTATTCGGATTTTCAAGCGTAGATATCACTGAATTATCTCCACTATAGTCACCGTATAGAAACGCCAAATTAGTAAACACACGATTTGCACTGCATTTGCCATCTTGTATATTTATAGCTGGATACTTTGTCATAGCGGCTTTCAATGTTTATGATTGCTCACTCAGAGAGACTCAACAGTGGGACAGAGAACCGGCTCAGTATAACACCTCCCTCTGTGAATCTTAAGTCTTGACAAAGAAGGATTCTTTAAAATCCGACCACATATACATTTAATGACCCGTATTCTTCCGAGTGTAATGCATGAAAAATTAAGTTTCCCATAAGTCGGATGTAACGATTTTCGTCCACAATAGCTCGTACTTAAAACTCTAAAAGAAACTAAATGAATACGCAGGTGTTAACGGCCATAGGAATTAATAGCGAATGAATTAAATAATAGCATACCACTATTTACATATCTCGAAGCCACGTTATATATAAGACCAGAATAACATCCTCAATACATTCTAAATGTAACCATAACCTAGCCTAACGTAACAGCCTAAATTAAACTAATATAATCTAAATTAACCTAGAGTAACCCATCTAACCTAACGCGGGCGAACGAATAGGATAACAATAATTCAATTTAATGTAGACATAACGATAACCTACATTGACGTAGCGAAGCCTAACCTAACCTAATTTAATATAGACTAACTTAACGTGACCTAGCCCAGCCTAACCTAACCTAACGTGGCGAACGTAACCAGACGTAGTCAAGCCTCACAAAACGTATTTTAACCTGGGGTGCAGTGGAAATTAAGGAAGCCATTGAAGCATCGGGATTCGAACGAAGGAGAATTGAACTCTAACGGTACAGACTAGGCTAATATAGTCTAACCTAACGTATCCTAACCTACCGCGGCGAACGTAACAAAAAACTATGAAAACCTCACAGAACGTAGCCAAACGTAAAAGATGAAAGAAAACGTAACCACAAAAGGTATCCAAACGTAACAGATCATAACCACTAAACGTAACTAGACGTTACCAATTGTAAAAAATACGTAACCAAACTTAATCGCAAACTGTAGCGATGTGGCACATCGTAACAAAACGTAATAAAAACAGCCAGGGTGCACATGAGTAACGTCTGCCATCCGCATTAGGAGCGTCCAGGACTCGATCACTGGTGAGCGCTTTACACGAGCTGCTATACTTCTGTATACCGTAAAGTGAACTAGAACCGCCTAGTCTGAAATCCGAGTTGAGCCATGCTAACCTCTAGTTCCCGATGTAACAGGTTCAAAATCGGCGGAGGGCGATGCATTTGTTTCGGGCGTAAACATCCTTAGCATGACTTGCTTCGGAAGGGAAGTGAAGTCGGTGTTCCCGTGTCGTGTATTTATGGCACATAAGAGAACCTCAGGCCTGATAGAGAGGCCACTGAGAAAAATTACCGGACTTTCTCGACCAATATACGAGAATGGGACGCTAAGGACCACAGCATTTAACGAGCGTCCATAAATAAAACTCAATTGCTTTCAGAGTTAAGCCGGTAAGAAAACTCACAATCTCCTCAATTACTCCCCCAAATACGGACATTAGACGGCGACATCATAGGAAAAGGAAAAGTGGGGAGCACACTCAATCACTGCATACTTGTCTTGAGCAGCACCCTGACACACTCCAAAAAAGTTGAAGATTGATTGTGGACCATTCTTGTACACTGAAACACTGAAGAGGACAACCACCACTAGGGTGGAGACCCTGTATTGCACTTGTTCACACTCACCAAGCTGCTAGAACACAGTATCACTATACCAGTTACACCACCAAGATGAGGATGATGCTATTCACTTGCCAAAAGTACAGCTGCAGACCATAATTATTCGTGCGGAAAAAATTCCTGTGGTGTAGTTCAGATCAGGAACTACAAGCCAAGATGAGTGATAAGACCAACATGACTACCCTGCCTAGCAGGATCATGAGAAGCCACCAACTGCTCGTGGTAACAGCAAACACCAGGATGCATAACAGCTGAAGCCGGGGTGATGAACTCCGCGTGTATTACTGGAAGGGTAGAGACGGGAAATCTTTATCCCCCACCAGCAATAAAGCTGAAGAAATAAACAGCGAGAAACGGAGCCAAGAGATTCGTCCAGAATAAATACCATTAATAGGTGCCATGGCTATACAATAGCTAAACATATGAATATAAATATGTATAGTTTTGCTTACATAAATAAATCAGCGTAATTGGGCAAAATCAAATTTAAATTTTCACGTAACAATTAGCCAGTAATATAGACAAATAATTAACTTACAATTGGACACAAAGCACAGAAATTTACAATTCAATATTGGCCAGAAAACAAAAATGTATTCCTTTTTTATACTAGGATTTGGTTTTTGATAGCTATCCAATAACTTAAATAAGAATGTACCAAATATAAACAAAGTAAATACAATGGCCACATTGTAAATTTTTAGAACTAACAGCTCATTTGTATATACACTGTGCACAGTTATACAATTAGTTAACATACAACACTAACAAAGCTAATAATATACGAATTTAGCAAAGCATAAATAAAAACCCCGAGACATGACACGCAAACCAGTGGCCAGCACATATAAATAACACATGTGTGCACAGAAATACAAAATACAAGAAAGTAGGAGAGGAAAGAAGAAAGCCCACAAACGCTAGCGCGCAATATTAGTCCGTAACCCGCAGGGCCCAAACACACTTCCCGAATCATAACCAAACCGAAACCAATCATAGACAATCACAGGAAAATTAACTACCAAAACAAGCAATGAATGTAAATATAAACAATAACACAATATAACATAACAATAACCAGGAAAACTCGACTAAAACCCAAACCAGGACTACGGGAAGGGTTTCATTTGGGAAACATGAACCCTACGCACGTGTCCTGAGCTGACGTTTTTTTACTTTGGCCGATGCACCCTTGTATAAATTCACAACTTCAAATGGTCCCGTATACCTCGGGGCTAACTTAGCCACATGTGCGTTGGTCTTTAAGCTTACATGCTAAATCCTACACATTACTCGCTAACTAATGGCATACGACGAAGGCTTTTTGTCATCATACTTTCTTTTACCCGGAGCTGTGCTCTGTTAAGATTATTAAATGTCTGTTGCCATTTGTGACGTATGACATCAGGATCAAATTCCTGAGGCAACAAATCATGTCGGTTCCACGAGTTGGCCAAAGGAAAATTCGGCGTAAAAGCCAAAATAAGCGGAAAGTGTGTGGTGTCTTGGGACTCGTGCTTTGCCGAATTGAACGCCAACTGTAAACGTGAAAGATTACTATCCCACTTACCATGATTTTAGAAATTAAAGGCAATGAGCGCCGACCTCAGATTTCTGTTGAACCTTTCAGCGTTAGAAGGGCGAGGATAATGTGTGTGGAAGCCTGGATACCCCACGTGAAACAAAAGTTCCGGAAAACAACAGAAGTAAACTTAAGTGCCATTATCTCAAACTAGGAAACGAGGTGCCCCAAAACTTGCAAAAATGTTGAAAAGGACTTTAATCGTATTCCGAGCTGTAGCACTCGGAATCGCGCGGGGCCAAACAAACTTGGAAAAAGCATCGACAACCACCAACGCATAGGTGTTCCCCTGGACAGATCTCCAATAAGGGCCACCATAATCCGTAACAAATTTCTCCAATGGCCTCGTAGCGACCTCGGACGCTAGCCCTGTCCGTAAATATACTAAGCTGGTTTTGCCATCGCGCAAACCGGGCACGCCTTTGCGTTAGCTGTTATGTCTTTATTCATACCAGGCCAAACAAAATGATCTCGTATTTTATATTTGGTTTTGACAATGCCAAAATGTTCCCCAACATATTCCTCCCAGGGGCTCACCTTATGTGAGTACGGGTTTGGCGTACCCGGGGGTTCCCGAGCAAATCATCGCCATCATCATCCTTCCACCCTCATCCGGTCCACGTGGGTTCGTTCTCGTGACCGGGGGACACAAGGTAGGCTCTCGTGCGTTCTTTGCATTACATTCATTCCGCACCTCGCCATCGCTCCTTTCTTCCCTTGTCATTTTCTGGCCATTTCGCACCACGACATTCGCACATCTCTTTTTCTTCCTCGCCGGCCTACCTTGCGTGCAAGACGCCCACACAGTTTTATTTATTTTATCTTTTCATTTAATCCTCCGTGGACACAACCTGACGGATACCCGCGCACTGGTGCGCAGCTGGGTGAGTGGATAATGGCGTCAACCCTACCACCCGGGGTCGTCAGGTAGGCTTTGTGTTCGTATCCGCTGTTCAACTGCAGTCCTGCTGGGGGGCCATTGCATGAGCTGCTGACTTCTGACGGCGATTGAGTCCCTCTGTCTATGTTCTGGGAGGTGTGACGCTGGGGTGAGTTTGGTGTAGATAGGCCACTCACCCCAGCCGGGGTAACGCCCGGGAAGTCCGAGCCCGAGGTCGGAGACGGTTGCAATGGTGGAGGATTTTTTCGCTATGGAGCACCCTTTCTCCATTATAAACAACAAGTGCCGAAAAGTTTTAGTAACAGAAGTAGCACCGCCAACAGCTGGTCATAGTGATTACCCGTACAGAGAAAGGACAATCATTCGAGAAGGTGAACCCTTTATCATCCAGAAGGGCATTGACTCAATTGCTGGTCCGGTTCTTTCCTGCACTCGGCTACGCAATGGTTCGCTGTTAGTGCAAAGCAAGTCCGAGGCACAAAGTAAGTCCTTGTTGAGCGCCACGCTTCTCCACGGTTATCCTATCCGTGTTGAGAAGCACCGCACCTTGTATTCTTGTCGAGGCGTTGTCACCACGCATAGCCTCGATGGCATTTCGGACGAGGACCTGGTCGAATATCTTGCAGACCAGAAGGTGACAGCGGTTCATCGAGTGCAGGCCAAACGCGACGGCGTATTGTTACCCACTCGTACCCTGTTTCTAACATTTGATGGCGTCGATCTGACCACGAGCATCTCCGCAGGGTAGGAACGGATTTCTGTGAGGCCTTATATTCCTAGACCTCTGCGTTGTTTTAAATGCCAACGTTTTGGTCATACGCAAGTCTCATGTAAGAGTGCCGTTAACATCTGTGCCATATGTAGCCAGCCCTCACACGAAGGTGTCTGTTCAACAGCCCCCGTCTGCGTTAATTGCAAAGGGTCACATCCTGCTTCATTTGGCGACTGTCCGTGGTATTTGGACGAGAAGGCGATCCAAGAGATCCGGGTAAAGGAGAAACTCTCCTTCGCGGAAGCTCGGAGGCGTTACCATGCGCGCCAACCTTCGCTCCTGCGATTGGGAACCTTCAGTTCTGTTGTTGCCTCGCCAGTACCCCGGAAGGATGCAGAGACTCAAACTTGGACCATGACTGCATTGACCGCCACTACCATCCAGCCGTCCATTAAAGCTACAGTTACAAGCCCTATAAACCTGGTCCAAAGTCAATGAAATCACCAGCCACTGAGAAAAAACCGAAGCAGAAACTTCGAAGAGAAGACTTTTTAAAGGACCCTCCGCGTGTTCACAGCAAACAGAGTTCACCTTCTCCTCCTCCTCGGAAATCGCAGTCCCAGGAAGCTACTGGGACAAGCCTTGCTCAGCGGCACCCCTCACCCATCGCCACCCAGAACCGATTCACGGCGTTTGAATCGGTTTCTGGCTCTGAGCGCGTGGGCCCTCCCTTCGAGGAGGCTATGGAGTCTGACCAACTCCATATCAAAAGCCCGAGCCCAAAGGTTAAACAAAAGGTAATTTTAAGCCGCCCTTCTAAGTAGACAGTTTATCCCTTTTTCTTAATGTCTATCCTGACCTAGAATGTACGTTGTGTACGATCGCATAGGGCGGAACTGCAACTTGTATTGCGTTCCCATTCGCCTATGGTCGTGTGTTTGCAGGAGACTAAGCTTCGCCCTCACGATCCTTTTGATCTCCGAGGATATACTCCGGTTCGCTACGACCGTGAACCGGAGGAGGGTACTCCTGCTCATGAAGGTGTCATTTTGTTAGTGCGTAACGACGTTCATTTTCAACGTCTCACTCTTACGTCCGACTTGCAAGCTGTTGCCATTAGACTGCAGTTACCCGGTTGTTTCTTATCCGCTTGCTCTGTATATTCACCTCCATCGTCTCCCCTCGCTAACGCGGACCTTCGAGATCTCTTGTCCGCTGTCCCAACGCCATTTCTTGTGTTAAGAGATTTTAATGCCCATCACCCCTTGTGGGGTTCGTCAAGGGCTTGTGCGAGGTGAACTCTTCTTTCCGACATTTTTGATCAGTTCAATCTCTCTATACTCAATACAGGTGAGCCTACGTTTCTTTCTGATTCTTCCGGTACATTTTCTCACTCGGACCTTGCCGTTTTCTCGCTCCAGCTTGCTAGTCATCTTCAGTGGAACGTCGTCGCTGACACCTACTCCAGCGACCATTACCCCTGCATCGTTTCTCTTCTGTCACATCACGTACAGCATTCGAGAGTACCTACCTGAATATTCACAAAAGCCGACTGGAGCTTGTATTCCAGCCTCCTGCATTTTTACGATCAGCTCTTCGCCGACATTAACCAACTAGTAGAGCACCTTACGTCTACGATTTTCTCTGCCGCCGAAAGCGCAATTCCCCGTTCATCCTCTCAACCTCGGTGACCGCCTGTTCCGTGGTGGAACGAGGATTGCCGGGACGCCGTTCGTGCCCATAGAACTGCACTTAGGGTGTTTCGGCGATACCCTACACTTGTTAATTTGGTGACTTTTAAACATTCGCGCGCCAGGGCTCGTCGCATTATTCAGGATAGCACGAAGGCGTCGTGGACTCGTTATGTCGAGTCTTTTAATCGCTTTACGCCTTCACCTGTTATTTGGGATAAACTTCGTCGCTTCTCAGTTAAAGTGTCGCATTGTACTGTTTCTGGTCTTCAGGTTTCCAATGCCACCATAGTGGATCCGGCTGCCATTGCTAACACTAGGTGCTGCCTATGAGGCGGTTACCAGTTCAGACCATTATTCCGCCGGCTTTCGCTCTATCAAAGACCGGCTGGATTCCGACACCTTTAATTTTCGGTCTGCTAATAATGAGTGCTATAATGAAATTTTCACAATGAGGGAGCTGGAGCACGCTCTTCATTGTTCTGGGCACTCCGCTCCTGGGCCGGATGGCATTCATGTTCTTCTATTAAAGAGCCTTTCAGCCGACATTAAGGTCTTTCTCTTACGGGTCTATAATCGTATTTGGCGGTACGGTCTTTTTCCTTCCGTTTGGCGCGAAGCCACCATTGTCCCTATACTTAAACCTGGTAAGGATCTCCAACTACCTTCCAGCTACCGCCCTATGTCCCTCACCAGTTGCGTTTGCAAGGTGATGGAGCGCATGATCAATGGGCGGTTGACATGGTGGCTTGAGTCTCAGAAACTTCTGGCGAATGCTCAGTGCGGATTTCGTCGCCATCGCTCTACCGTCGACCATCTGGTGTCTCTGTCGACGCATATTATGAACGGATTTCTGAGAAAGTGTCAAACAGTGGCTATATTTTTTGACCTGGAGAAAGCTTATGGCACTTGTTAGAGGGGCGGCATTTTACGTACACTTAATGCATGGAATTTCCGCGGTCGTCTTCCCATTTTTGTTCGGGGGTTTACGACGGAACGCGTCTTTCGTGTACGTGTGGGCTTATCTAGTCGTTTTATTCAAGAGAACGGAGTACCGCAGGACTCTGTACTCAGTGTCACACTTTTTGCAATTGCTATTAAGCCCATTGTTGATTGTATTCCAGCTGGCATTTCATCGTCCCTTTTTGTTGAAGATTTTGCCATTTATTGCAGTTCACGTCGGACTTGTCTACTCGAACGCCGTCTCCAGAGCTGTATCGACCGTCTGTACGCCTGAAGTAACGCCAGCGGCCTTAATTTCTCCGCCGAAAAATACTTCTGTATCAATTTCTGGCGCCGGAAGGCTTTTCCTTCGCCCTCTCGCCATCTTGGGCCTGGGATACTTCCCTTTGCAGACGAGGCCAAATTTTTGGGGTTGATATTTGATAAGAAGTTGAGTTGGATTTCGCACATTTCGTTTTTAAAAGCAAAGTGTGACCGTTTTCTTTATCTTTTACGTGTTTTAAGTGGCACATCCTGGGGAGCTGATTGGACCGTCCTTCTAAATCTTTATCGCTCTTTGGTCCGATCCAAGCTTGATTACGGGTGCATTGTCTATTCTTCGGCGCGTCCATCTGTATTACGTCGATTGAATGCCATTCACCACCGTGGCATAAGAGTCGCTACGGGGGCCTTTCCAACCAGCCCTGTACCCAGCCTATATGCTGAAGCTGCAGAGCCTCCGCTGTCCTTCCGGCGTGAGATGCTTTTGTGCAGCTATGCCTGTCGACTCTCAAGCTTGCCTGACCACCCTTCTTTCGAGGTATTTTACGAAGATTCGCTTGATTGGCAATATTTCGTTAGTTCCTCTTCGTTGCTCCCTCCAGGGGTTCGATTTCGACAGCTTCTTCGACATTTGGACTTTACACCAGCGCCGGTCCTTCCCAGGGGGGAAACGCGCTTTCCTCCATGGTTGCGCGCTGAGGCCCAGTGTCACCTTTGAAGTCAATGTCGAAGAATGAGACCCCTTCTTCAGTTCTTAGATCGGCCTTTTTAGAACTTCGGGCGCAGTTCGGGAACTTTCGTTTTATTTTTACTGATGGGTCTAAGACTGATGTTGGAGTAGGGTGTACCTTTGTTGATGATAATCGTAGCTTTACATTTCTTTTACCCGGGCAATGTTCGATTTTTACCGCCGAACTTTTTGGTATTTATTAGTCACTTTTATACGTCCAGCGGTTCGCCTTACGACTCTGTTTTATTTGTTCAGACTCCCTGAGTGCTCTTCAAAGTATTCGCGCACTGTACAATTACCACCCCCTCGTACAGCGCATGCATGACCTGGTCCACTCGCTTGGTGCCTCTGGCATCAGCGTCTCCTTCATGTGGATTCCAGGTCATGTGGGCATCTCAGGGAACGAGTCGGCCGACGCCGCTGCGAAATCGGCGATTTTATTACCCAGATTTTTTACCTCTGTTGTTCCCTCGTCAGATTCGTGTGTTATTTTACGTCGCCGCATCCTCTTGCTTTGGCTCGATGAGTGGACGGCCTTCCGGGGGAACAAATTGCGGGAGATTAAACCTCTCGCGTTAGTCTGGGGTACCTCTTCTCGTTCTACACTTCGGGAAGAGGTACTTTTAGCCCATTTACGAATTGGACATTGCCTTATTAGTGATAGATACTTGCTCAGTGGTGACCCCGCTCCACTGTGTCAGCAGTGTGATGCGCCCTTAACTGTGCGTCACATTTTAACAGAGTGTAAAGTTTTAGCTCCAGTGCGCGTTCGCGTTGGTCTGCCTGTTGGCATAGCCAACATTTTGGCAGACGACGCGCATGCTGTAGAATGTCTTTTACGTTTTATAAGTGACATTGGTTTTAATCGGCGCATTTGATGCGCTGGGCGCCTTTTAACTTTGAGATTTTATATTGTCAGTTTTAATGGGGCTCTTCTCCCCGTCCGACATAAGGCGCTCATGTCCCTTGCATTCTACAGTTCTTGACACGTTTTATTCTTTTAGTGACCATGATTTTAGTGTGTAGATTTTAGTTTTGGTCTGTTGTGTTTTTTAGTGTTTTTGACTAAGCGGGTTTGTGTGTGGTTTTTAGTGTTTTGACTTTTTTATTTTATCTTTTATACATTGTAAGGGCGCTAATAACCAATGCAGTTGATCGCCCTTAAGCTCCATATCATCATCATCATTCCCCAACATATGACGAGTAGAAATAGTCAAAGACCATGGCTACTAATGGAGGAAGTACCACTTTGTCTTTACCATCAAAAGTAGCTTTAGTCAAAAGAACACCCTCTTTGAGGCGACAAGAACGGCAACTTGTCCAGCTTTTATCTGGTCAATAACACCACTCAAAACCAAATCCCGGGCTGGTGGACCGCGAGACACTCAAAGAAGTCGTGAATTGCACTTGCATTAACCGATACTGGGCTAACAGTGTCGGACTGGCTGACTACCGGTTCGGTAAAGTCCTAGTCGAAGTATCTGCCACACAGTTCTCGGAGCTTGGGATGTTAACCGGCACAAATTTAAATACGAATATCCGCACCCCCAGAGCGCTAATTTGCCTGTAGATGTTGGACTGGCAAGCGACCGCGTGAGTGCGTGGTTGTCACACTCAAGGCTAAATTCAACATGCTCCAAATATTGCCGGTACCTTTCCAGCCAATTAAGACCGCCAAGTTCTTCAACTCGTAAACAGAATATTTGCGTTCCGCGTCCGTGAAAGTGCGCGTACAATAAGAAAATGCTCGAAGTCCTGCAGGAAAATCCTGGAGCAAAATTGCTGCCACAAATCCTTACAGGCATCAGTCTGTAAAATAAGTCTCCGAGAAAAGTCGGGATTCGCCAGGACTGGCAGATTCATAATGGTCACCTTAAGCCCGCTGCTGATCTTCTGTCCACCGTAGGGTAATCCTTTTCGGCGGAGACGATTGAGAGATTCTGCCCGAGCAGCAAAATTAAAAATAAGTTTACTAAAAAACCTAACCATTCCCATGAACCTGGCTAATGTCTTAACATTTTTAAGCGGCGGAAAATTCCTAAAGACTCTTTACGATCACGATCAACTGTTATTCAAATGGGGAAATATGGCCCAGAAAAGAAATATGCGGGGTGGCAAAAGCACACTTATCTTTACGCAAAGTAAACTCAGATCCAATCGAGCAAACACTTCGCTAATATGCCGGGCGTGGGTTTAAAAATCTGGGGAATAAATAACCACGTCATCAATGTAGTGATAAACATAATCAAGCTTAATGTCCGAAAATAAAGTATCAAGCAAACGCGACAAAACGTGTACCCTAGTCGCAATTCCAAAGGGTATTCTCTGGAATTCGTATAAACGCCATGGAGTTGAAAAAATAGTGACGTGCTTATACGATTCTGCCAAGGGTATCTGAAAATATGCATTATTCAAATCTAATGTAGTGAACACCTTCGCACCGGTAAAATATGAACGGCAGAATTCAAATAGGGAATAGGTTGGGCTTGTATTTTGATCTCCTTTATTTAACTGACGGTAGTCCACCGCTGGTCTGAAATCATTATCTTCCTTGAGGCCCAGGAATATAGGGCTATTATAATTAGTTTCAGACGGTCAAATAAGGCCCTTCGCTAACATATCATTAATCACATTCCTAAGGATTGTCATTTTAGGCGGAGTACCTCTATAAGGAGGCAGCCTGATAGGAGTTGTCAGTTAATTGAATGTCAGGTGTCGTTAAATTAGTGACCCCAAACTTCTCTGAAAACAACGCCTGATGTTCGGCACATAACTGTTCGAGGGCACGCGCCTGATCTATCGTCAAATGGGAGAATTTTTCGCCGGGACTAAGCACCTCTTGGTGAACCACTTTACCCTTAACAGCAGGCAGAGTTCCCATAAGAGATCTACGTTGGAGCTTTATACGCTTACCAGGAGCAAGTGAAAATAAATTCCCCCCTCACAGAAATCCAAGTCAAGCCCCACTCTGCCATGAAATCGACGCCCAAAATCAACTCATAAGACAAACTTGATAAATAGAAATGTTTCCAAGTAAATTTCGGAAAACGCACAATTAATTGTACCCTAGTATCCACGTGAAAAGTGTGGCCATTGGCGGAAACACATTGTAACCTACATAGTTGAATAAGCGTAGTCTTTCACGGCCGGTGTTCGTAATTCTAAAAGAGTCTTCCGGGCTGATTTGCCGTGGTCTGCTGGAGTAATTGGATCCAATTTCTCCAGCAGACCACGGCAAATCAGCCCGGAAGACTCTTTTAGAATCACATGGTTGAAGCTTACACGAAGCTTTAACCAAATGCTCAAAAATAAGATTGGAGGACTAAAAAGCAGGACCTCTCAGAATATAGTAAAGCGAACAACGGTTGCGTACCTATGTACAGTAACCTTTACTACTGGCTTCACGTCATTTGGGAGACCAGTGATATGGCGAAGTGTTCCACAACTGGCCGGAATTTGGCCTTCACCTAGCATCAAAAAGGGCGCGTCGGAACATTCCTGTCGCTACTAAGATTTAAGGCCGATTTTTAACTCCCGTCGCATATTACATTGACGTACCTGATGAGTCCTGGACTCACATTGAAAACACGGACCGGGAGTTCAAATTGGGCACACGACCGCGCAAGAGTGTACCCCCAGAGGAAAATCCCTCGTTCACGTGTACAGGCAGAGGACGAGATGCATCAACTCCAGGTATATCATTAGTGTCACTTTTCTCCGCTAAATAGGGCAAAATGTCTTCCAAACCCTCAAAAGTAGTCGGGGCTGTACCAACATTAAAGCCGAAAGCACGTCGGTTAATAACCTTGTCAAAATGAGATTGACGTTTGACTCTCAGTATCGGGTAACTTCAAAACCCAAGAAAATAACTTCACCCTAGCTAAATAATTCGAAACATCATTCATTAAACCCTTGGGAACGTAAAAATAATATTGGACTAGTTTGTGTAAGACGTAGCGAGAGCAAAATAACTCAAATCGCCACATGTAAGACAGTCAGAGGATTCGGATCCCCATAACGCGACCAGTGATATCAAAAGCTACGTCCTTCGATCTAATCATTATGCCATCAAGTAACTGTGAAGCATGTACATTACATAAACCAGCGTGATCCACGGCACTTCAAAAATTTGAGAAATTCCACGGACAATTGGTACATCTATGAACTCGGAAGATTGAAAAGCTTCTGCAAACTGTTGGACAGGGTGTAGCAATTTCAATGGTTTAAACGTCCATAATGGCTGTTCTAAAGTTGGCGAGCTATTATGTAACGAAGCCACATCACTAAGTTACCCGGAAAGTTTTTCGAAACATTTTACAAACTCCGCACGCAGCTGAACTAATGGCAATGTAGAAGTCAGAGCGGGACGAAACTACTTAAAATAATCCAGTCTTCGTACATAGTGCAAAACACGTGCCAATAAACGTCTCATCTGATGTTTAGGCAAGATAGTTTCAAAATCTAGGTCAGTGAATAAATCGGAAACTTTCTCCGGGCTGCCTCAAATAACGAGGGAGATTCCACGACTAAAGGATGTTTATCAGATAATTTATCATGGTGATTGTCCGTAACCTTATGAAAGGCTTCCAGGAGCGTAGGCACATCAGACGCAGACAAATATTCTACGCCCGGGGCACACAATTTAAACAATAACTCATTTTTGCGCAAAAGGTGAAAATCAACTAGCCTAGGCATTTTAAATTTACTGAATGGAACAACAAAACAATTCCTCCCCCGCCAAGTGGCCAAGATAAATTGCGATATGCTACCAAACCGCACCGCTTTGCCTCTCTCTCTCTCTCTCTTAGTTTTTCTGTTTTAATCACACCATTATGGTGGAATCACCATTTTACTCCATTAAAGGACAGACCAGGAAAAGGATAACGGTAAACCAAACACAAGGTGGAGCAGTGCTCCCTTTTAAAACAATTGCTGTAGGGTAACTTTCATTTAGATTATTTAATAATAGCAGTCAAGTGATGCTAATCAAATTGTTACATTGCACATATATAATTTACAGGAATATATAAAAAGTAAGGCTTTCATATCATAGTCTAAATTCGCCCTCCATACATAATTAAATGTGTAATAATTAGCTTATTTTTTCACGACACCACGCTACACACACATAGCGACCACTGCCGAGCTCAATTAAAGGAATTCAAACTTTAACCCATACTATAAATAAAATAACACACACATATACATATTAAAGTTGAGCAATATAAACTTTACAATTTTAACAAGAATAATTTTGAAATTCAGAAGAAACAAATTTAACACATAAATTTTAAGGGTTTTAACTTAATTAATTGCACCAGAATTAATTTAAACTTCCCACAACATATGAACAGGCATTACAAACTTAACGATTTGACCAATAAATAACAAATAACCCATAAAATGGGCAGCTGGACATGACTCGGCAGTATGCATGAAAGGAAACCTTTGGCTCCGTTTAATGTATGAATGCCTAAACATGAATTTTATAGAATATCGAGCACACCCACAAGGAATTAGCAAAGGCTAAATAATACATGAGGAAATTCGGCACTTAACCGGCTAAAGAATTACTCACCAAAGCTCAGCTCAGGATCCCAGCACTACCTGGCTGCTGCGTAACAGGTACAAACAGGCATGATCAGAACGAGCGCAACGCCCCTAGAGTCAAACAAAGGAACCAGATTCGCCGCCTAGGCTGAAATCTGAGTTAAGCTGATAAGGAAACTCATAATCGTTTCAGCACTGATCACTTACACGCAGAACAATGTCTCGTTTGGTACACATTTCCTCTTGAAGACAGATGCTTGTGCTGACGCTGTTCGTTAATTACGTCGGCACTGTAAGACTTTTATGCATGAACGTCGTGTATTCTTTGTCGCGCTAATTATATTACTTAAGTGGTGATACGTTCCTAAATGTGATTTACGACGACGAATAACATTAATATTGCTATATGTGCGAGACGTATCTCGGTAGCATTATCGACACTCAACTCACATGGAGTAAAAACGACTAGCAACTAACAACCGGCAAATAACAACTAGCACATATCGCTTTTTTCATTTTGGATTCAAACAATTTAAACATAAATGTTTCTGTTATTATTAACTCTTTTAACTGGGTTAATAACTCGCATACACCTTTATATACATACAGCAAATGCATTATAATTTTCTGGCATTATGATCACCGTATCGCACAAAAGGGATACGAATTGTTTGTTTATTTTTACTGTACACTAGTTCGGTACTGCTTTAGGAATTTTAAATCGTAGATTCCGAATATTCTGTTCTTTTTGTCACAAAGAGTTAAAAGCAGTGGGCACCAAGACGATTAACTATTCTGTATGTGACGGAAAGAAGAGCTCCATACAAAAATACCTCGTATTTATTTAGTCTGGAAGCTTGTGGTTTCTCACGAGAACTAGCTCGTCAGTCTTAGGTGACTATTTACATCTGTCTCTTCTGACCTTTGTGTTACGTAGTTCCAGCCTCCTCCTGGTTCGAGCGAGGCGTTTTGACATTTTTCTATCACAGGTGTGGCAACGCTTTCTGTTATTGCTTCCGGAAATCCGGTAATGATATCTTTGGGGTTTTCTCCCGTCATTGAAAAGTATGATGCGTATATTTTGTCACACGGTGTACAGAATGATTAATCCATTTTCGCTAGTATGGCAATAACCCACCCAGAAATGTGTTTCTAAATGCAAATAATATAAGGTAAGTTGTAATATACCTTGGGTTCTTTCCGCTCGCTTCCCAGCTGCATTGCAATTTTTGCTGTGTTACACTGTACTGTTGAAGCATTTTCTCGTGTTTACGCTCGCATTATCCGATACCAATGCTTTGATCGGGCGTAAAAATCCTTAGCACGGCTTCCTTCGGAAGGGAGGTAAAGCCGGTGGTCACGTGTTGTAGATTTACTGCACGTAAAACAACCTCAAGCCTGATAAGGAGGCCTCTGAGCAAAATTACCGGTGTTTCACGCCCAATATAGAATGGGACGCTAAGAACCATAGTAGTTAAAGATCGTCCATAAATAAAACTCAATTTCAATTTCATTTTTTTTTTTGATCTTGCATATTTTCAGCATGTAGTCCTGTACGATTTTGCCAATGCACGCCTTTGATATTACTCGTCTCATCGGATATATTTAAAAAAAAAAGGCTAAAAACATCCGCAAGAATGAGAATGTCTTTATATCCGAACCCTCCAATTGGCATCTCACGTTGAGTATCCATGCAAATCAACTCGTTAAGACCTTCTCTTTCTCTCTTGATGATCTGGGACTTAATGTCATACTTTACATGTATGGATTTTCCTTCCTGGCAAACGTAGCAAGCAGCAACCAATTCTCTGATCTTCTTAAAGACATTTTGGTTAAGAGAACTCGCGCAATATTTAATGCTGTTCTCTGTATTCCTGCGTGAATGAGTGAAACATAGAACGCTTCTATCATCGGTAGTTCTAGAGGTTTCTCCCCCCAGGGGCTCACCTTATGTGAGTACGGGTTAGGCGTACCCGGGGACCCGAGCCGTTCATCGCCATTTTCATCCGTTCATCCCCGTCCGGTCGAGGTGGATTCGTTCTCGTGACCGGGGGACTCAAGGTGGGCTCTCGTGCGTTCCGTGCACTTCATTACAAGACTCCCCTCGCCATCGTTTCTTACTTCTCTTCTATTTACGCACATTTCGCCCCACGTCCATTAATTTTCACATTTCTTTTTCTTCTTCGCCGGCCTACCTTGCGTGCGAAACGCACACACACTTTTAGTTACTTTTACCCTTTTTATTTAATCCTCCTTGGACACAGCCTGACGGATACCCGCGCACTAGATGCGCAGCTGGGTGAGTGGGTAATGGCGTCATCCCCACCACCCGGGGTCGTCATGTAGGGTATGTGCTCGTATCCGATGTTCAACTGCAATCCCGCGGGGGGCCAT
Source organism: Deroplatys truncata (assembly GCA_030765065.1). Taxonomy (NCBI): domain Eukaryota; kingdom Metazoa; phylum Arthropoda; class Insecta; order Mantodea; family Mantidae; genus Deroplatys; species Deroplatys truncata. The sequence goes on along the minus strand of CM060990.1, from coordinate 420,415,642 downwards.
TGCATGAGCTGCTGACTTCTGACGGCGGTTGGGTCCCATTGTCTAAGTTCTGGGAGGTGTGACGCTGGGGTGAGTTTGGTATAGATAGGCCAATCACCCAAGGCGGGGTAACGTCCGGGAAGTCAGAGCCCGAGGTCGGAGACGGTTGCAATGGTGGAGGATTTATTTCGTTATGGAGCACCCTTTCTTCATTACTCACAACAAGTGCCGTAAAGTCTATGTAACAGAAGTAGCATCGCCGACATCTGGTTCTTACTTGGTCATTTCACGTACAGAAGAAGGAAAAAGTTTTGAGAAGGTGAACCCTTTCATTATTCAGAAGGGCATTGACGCTATTGCAGGTGCGGTTCAGTCCTGCAACCGACTTCGAATTGGTTCATTGTTGGTTCAAACCAAATCCGAACAGCTGAGTAAGTCCTTGTTGCGCGCTACGCTTCTCCACGGTTATCCTATCCGTGTCGAGAAGCACCGTACCTTGAATTCCTGTCGAGGGGTCGTTACCACCTATAGACTCGATGGTATGTCGGACGAAGAACTTGTCGACTATTTTTCTGATCAAAAGGTGACAGCTGTTCATCGAGTGCAGGCTAAACGCGACGGAATGTTGGTAGCAACTCGTACCCTGTTTATCACTTTCGATGGCGTCGATCTGCCCACGAGTCTTTCAGTAGGGTACGAGCGTATTGCAGTCAGGCCCTATATACTTAGACCTCTGCGTTGTTTCAAATGCCAACGTTTTGGGCATACGCAAGTCTCATGTAAGAGTGCCGTTACCATTTGTGCAACATGTAGCCAGCCCTCACACGACGGTACCAGTTCAACAGCCCCATCTGCGTTAATTGCAAAGGGTCTCATTCTGCTTCATTTGCCGACTGTCCGCGGTATTTGGACGAGAAGGCGATACAGGAGATCCAGGTAAAAGAGAAACTCTCCTTCGCCAAAGCCCGGAGGCGTTACCGTCCTCCTCCTCAGGGGCGCACCTTATGTGAGTACGGGTTAGGCGTACCCGGGGTGCCCGAGCCACTCATGGCCATATTTATTCCCTCACCCCTTCTGGACTAACCATGTTATGTTTATTTACTTTACTCTTCCTCTTCTACAATTATTCCTTATAGTAGGTTTAGGCTTCTTAGGTTTATTTAATCTGGTCTCACCAACAGGGATCTTTTCTATTTCCGTGATTGCTGTCCCACGGTTTCAGCGCAGCTTCCAACTTGTGTGCTCTCCGGAGGTCTCAAGCATGAAGGTCGAGTGCACCCTCCTCACTACCCCTTTCATGCGACAATACGTGCGGAGCCGATCCACTGTCAGGTACACCCACGTAGCCCCATAAGGGCCGGGTCCCCTAGGACGGTTCGGTGGCCGCGCGTGGCTGGGTTGACCGAGGGGACTCGACGTGTTACCGCTGTCTGTGGCCTGACGTAATCAACCACAAGTCCCCTGAATCCAGGTTGACTCTGTTGAGACTGCGTGGTCAAAAAAGGGGGGCCACTGGCGGTTATTCCAGTGGTAGGGGCATAAAGTCGGGTCTGCTTGTGGTGAAACTGTTGCATACCTGTAGGTAGTGAGAGTTGGAGGGTAACTCCTCTGAGGTATGCTTTGAAATCGGGCCTGGAACGGCACAGTTTGGAAAATTTAGGTGTCTTTCGTTTTTAACCCCCGGATGGCAGGCTGACGCCGACGGTTCCGGATTCCCCCCGGGGCTCACCTTATGTGAGTACGGGTGTTGGCGTACCCGGGGGTTCCCGAGCCACTCATCGCCATCTTCATCGCTTCATCCCCGTCTGGTCGAGGTGGGTTCGTTCTCGTGACCGGGGGACTCAAGGTAGGCTCTCGTGCGTTCTGTACATTTCATTTCATGATGCCCTCGCCATCGTTTCTTTATTCTCCTTTCTATTTATGCACATTTCGCAACACGTCCATTCATTTACACATCTCTTTTTGTTCTTCGCCGGCCTACCTTGAGTGCGAAACGCCCACACACTTTTAGTTTCTTTTAACCTTTATTTTAATCCTCCGTGGACACAGCCTGACGGAAACCCGCGCACGAGGTGCGCAGCTGGGTGAGTGGGTAATGGCGTCATCCCCACCACCCGGGGTCGTCATGTAGGGTTTGTGTTCGTATCCGCTGTTCAACTGCAGTCCCGCGGGGGGGGGGGCATTGCATGAGCTGCTGACTTCTGACGGCAATTGGGTCCCTCTGTCTATGTTCTGGGAGGTGTAAACCTGGGGTTAGATAGGTATAGATAGGCCGCTCACCCAAGCCGGGGTAACGCCTGGGAAGTCAGAGCCCGAGGTCGGAGACGGTTGCAATGGTGGAGGATTTATTTCGCTATTGAGAACCCTTTCTCCATTATAAATAACAAGCGCCGTAAAGTAATTGCAACAGAAGTAGCACCACCAACAACTGGTTGTTACTTAGTGATTTCGCGAACTGAGGAAGGTCAAACGTTTGAGAAGGAGAACCCTTTTATTATCCGGAAGGGCATTGACGCTATTTCTGGTGCGGTTCAGTCCTGCACTCGTCTTCGGATTGGTTCCCTGTTGGTTCAAACCAAATCCGAACAGCAGAGTAAGACCTTGTTGCGCGCTACGCTTCTCCACGGTTATCCTATCCGTGTTGAGAAGCACCGCACCTTGAATTCTTGTCGAGGCGTTGTCACCACGCATAGGTTCGATGGTATATCCGACGAGGACCTGGTAGAATATCTTGCAGACCAGAAGGTGACAGTGGTTCATCGAGTGCAGGCCAAACGCGACGGCGTATTGGTACCCACTCGTACACTGTTTATAACATTTGATGGCGTCGATCTGCCCACGAGCATTTCAGCAGGGTACGAACGGATTGCTGTGAGGTCTTATATTCCTAGACCTCTGCGTTGTTTTAAATGCCAACGTTTTGGGCACACGCAAGTCTCATGTAAGTGTGCCGTTATCATCTGTGCATCACGTAACCAGACCTCACACGAAGGTACCCGTCTGCGTCAATTGCAAAGGATCTCATTCAGCGTCATTTGCAGACTGTCCGCGGTTCTTGGACAACAAGTGGATCCAGGAGATCCGGGTAAAGGAAAAACTCTCCTTCTCTGAAGCCCGGAGGCGTTACCACTCGCGCCAACCTTCGCTCCTGCGATCTGGTACATGTAGTTCTGTTGTTACCCCGCCACTACCATCCGGCTATCCGTCTCTAGCACGCCTACCAAGACAACTAAAGCTGGTCCTAAGGTTATGAAGTCCCAAGCCACGGAAAAGAAGCGCAAGCAGCAACTTCGACGGGAACACTTTCTTAAAGACCCTCCGCGTGCGCGCGTAAAGCAAAGTTGACCTTCTCCTCCTCCTCGAAGGTCGCAGTCCCAGGATGCTCCTGGAACAAGCCGCGCTCAGCGGCACCCTTCGCCCATTGCCATCAAGTATCGATTCACGGCGCTTGAATCTGTTTCTGGTACTGAGCGCGTGGGCCCTTCGAGGAGCCTATGGAGTCTGACCAACTCCATACTAAAAGCACAAGTCCAAAGGTTAAGCAGTAAGTCATTTTGAGCCGCCCTCCTAAGTGGACATTTTATCACTTTTATTCATGCCTATCCTGCCCTGGAATTTACGTGTTGTACGATCGCATAGGGCGGAACTGCAACATTTATTGCGTTCCCATTCACCAATGGTCGTGTGTTTGCAGGAGCCTAAGCTACGCCCTCAAGATCCTTTTAGTCTCCGAGGGTATACTCCGGTTCGCTTCGATCTTGAACCGGAGGAGGGTGCTCTTGCTCATAGAGGTGTCATGTTCTTAGTGCGTAACGACGTTCGTTTTCAAGCTCTCACTCTTACGTCCGACTTGCAAGCTGTTCCATTAGACTTCACTTACCCGGTTCTTTATTTTCTTTATGCTCTGTGTATTCACCTCCATCCTCTCGCTCGCAAATGCGGACGTTCGCGATCTCTTGTCCGCTCTCCCAACACCATTTTTCTGTTGGGAGATTTTAATGCCCATCACCCACTGTGGTGTTCGCCAAGGCCTTGCGCGAGAGGAACTCTTCTTTTGGACATTTTTTAGCAGTTCAGTCTCTCCATCCTCAATACAGGTGAACCTTTTTTATTTCTGATTCTTCTGGTACATTCACACACCTGGACCTTGCCGTTTGCTCACTCCAGCTTGTTAGTCGTCTGCAGTGGAACGTCGTTGCTGACACCTACTCCAGCTACCATTAACCTTGCATCGTTTCTCTTCTGTCTCACCACGTCCAGCACTCCAGAGTACCTACCTGGATATTCACAAAAGTCGACTGGAGCTTGTATTCCAGCCTCGTGTCTTTTGCGGACCAGCCCTTCACTCACGTTAACCGAATGGTGCTGCACCTTGCGTCTACGATTCTATCTGCCGCCGAACGCGCAATTCCCCGTTCATCCTCACACCTCGACGGATTCCTGTTCTATGGTGGAAGGAGGAGTGTCGGGTTGCCGTTCCTGCCCGTAGAGCTGCACTTAGGGTGTTTCGGCGACACCCTACACTTCATAATTTGGTTACTTTTAAACAATCCCGCGCCAGGATTGGCAAGAAGGTGTCTTGGACTTGTTTTGCCGAGTCTTTTAATCCCTTTACGCCTTCATCTGTTGTTTGGGATAAACTTCGTCGCTTCTCAGTTAAAGTGTCGCATTGTACTGTTTCTGGCCTTCAGGTTCTTAATGCCACCATAGTAGATCCGGCTGCCATCGCCCAGACTCTGGGTGCTGCCTTTGAGGCGGTTTCCAGTTCAAACGATTATTCCGCCGGCTTTCGCTCTATTAACGACCGACTGGATTCCGCAACATATAATTCTCGGTCCGCTAATAATGAATGTTGTAACGAACTTTTCACAATGAGGGAGCTGGAGCACGCTCTTTAATGCTCTAGGCACTCCGCTCCTGGGCCGGACGGTATTCATATCCTGATGTTACAGAACCTTTCAGCCGACAGTAAACTCTTTCTCTTACAGGTCTATAACCGTATTTGGCAAGACGGCTTTTTTCCTTCCGTTTGGCGCGAAGCCACCATTGTCCCTATACTTAAGCCTGGGAACGATCGCCAACTACCTTCCAGCTACCGCCCTATCTCCCTCACCAGTTGCATTTGCAAGGTGATGGAGCGCATGATCAACGGGCGGTTGACATGGTGGCTTGAGTCTCAGAAACTTCTAGCGAACGCTCAGTGCGGATTTCGTCGCCATCGATCTACCGTCGACCATCTGGTGTCCCTGTCGACGCATATTATGAATGGATTTCTGAGAAAGTGTCAAACCGTGGCTGTGTTTTTTGACCTGGAGAGAGCTTATGACACTTGTTGGGGGTGGCATTTTACGTACACTGCTCGCATGGAATATCCGCGGTCGTCTTCCCATATTTCTTCGGGGGTTTATGACGGACCGCGTCTTTCGTGTACGTGTGGGCTCGGTTTTATCTAGTCGTTTTATTCAAGAGAACGGAGTACCGCAGGGCTCTGTACTCAGTGTCGCACTTTTTGCGATTGCTATCAACCCCATTGTTGATTGTATTTCTCCTGCCATTTTATCGTCCCTTTTTGTTCACGATTTTGCCATTTATTGTAGTTCACGGTGGACCTGTGTACTCGAACGCCGTAAACCAGAGCTGTATCGGCCGTCTCTACGCCTGAAGTAACTCCAACGGCTTTAATTTCTCCGCAGAAAAATCCATATGTATCAATTTCTGGCGCCGGAAGGCTTTCCCTCCGCCCGCTCTCCATCTTGGAACAGCGATATTTCCGTTGGCAGACGAGGCGAAATTTTTGGGGTTGATCTTTGATAGGAAGCTGAGCTGGATTTCTCACATTACGTTTTTAAAAGCCAAGTGTGACCGTTCTCTTAATCTTTTACGTGTTTTAAGTGGCACATACTGGGGAGCTGATCGGACCGTCCTTCTACATCTTTATCGCTCTTTGGTCCGATCAAGCTTGATTACGGATTCATTGTCTATTCGTCGGCGCGTCCATGTGTATTACGTCGATTGAATACCATTCACCATCGTGGTATAAGAGTCGCTACGGGGGCCTTTCCAGCCAGTCTTGTACCCAGTCTGTATGCTGAAGCTGCAGAGCCTCCGCTGTCCTTCAGGCGTGAGATGGTTTTGTGCAGCTATGCCTGTCGACTCTCAAGCTTGCCTGACCAACCGTCCTTCGAGTTATTTTACGAAGATTCGCTTGATCGGCAATATTTCGTTAGCTTCTCTTTCTTGCTCCCTCCAGGGGTTCGATTTCTAAAGCTTCTTCGGCATTTGGGCTTTACGCTAGCGCCGGCCCTTCCCAGGGGCTAAAGGCACTTTCTTCCATTGTTGCGCCCTGAGGCCCACTGTCACCTTGGGTTGACGTCAATGTCGAAGCATGCGACCCCTTCTTCAGTTCTTAGATCGGCCTTTTTAGAACTTCAGGCCCATTTCGGAGACTTTCATTTTATTTATACTGATGGGTCTAAGACTGATGTTGGAGTAGGTTGTGAGTTTGTTTATGGTCATCGTAGTTTTTCATTTTGTTTACCCGGGCAATGTTCGATTTTTACCGCCGAACTTTTTAGTATTTATCAGTCACTTTTATACGTCCAGCGGTACGACTTCCGGCACTGTTTTATTTGTTCCGTCTCCCTGAGTGCTCTCCAAAGTATTCGCGCGCTATACAATTACCACCTCGTGGTATAGCGCATACATGACCTGTTCCACTCGCTTGGTGCCTCAGGCATCCACGTCTTCTTCATGTGGATTCCAGGTCATGTTGGCATCTCAGGGAACGAGTCTGCCGACGCCGCTGCCAAATCGGCGATTTTATCACCCAGAAGGTTTACCTCTGTGGTTCCCTCGTCAGATTTGTTTATTGTTATACGTCGCCGCATCCTCTCTCTTTGGAGCGATGAGTGGACGTCCCTCCGGGGGAACAAGTTGCGGGAGGTTAAACCTCTCCCGTTAGTCTGGGCTACCTCTTCCCGTGCTTCTCGTCGGGAAGAGGTAATTTTAACACGCCTTCGTATCGGACATTGGATTTTTAGTCATAGGTATCTTCTCAGTGGTGACCCCGCACCACTCTGTAGGCAGTGTGATGCGCCCTTAACGGTGCGTCACGTTTTAGAGGAGTGTCAGGTTTTAGCTGCATTGCGTGTTCGGGTGGGTCTGCCTCTTGGCATAGCCAATATTTTGGCAGACGACGCGCATGCTGTTGCATGTCTTTTACGTTTTATAGGTGATTGTGGGTTTTACCGGCACATTTGATGGGCTCGCGTCTTTTGGATTTGTTATTTTATATTGACTGTTTTACTGGGGGGCCCTTGTGTTTTAGCTTTTACAGTTCCTGACACGTCTTTTTTATATTTTCTTGACCATGTTTTTAGTTTGATGGTTTTTATTATTTGCCGTTTTATTTTTTAGTGTATTGGACGCCTTGGGTTAGTGGCCCGTATATTGGTTTATGGGTTTTATACTTTGTAAGGGCGCTAATGACCGTTGATGTTGAGCGCCCTTAAACTTCATTTCATCATCACGATGGTTCCGGAAGGGGGCTCTTTCCAAGATGGCTCCTCTGCACTTAACCTCAACACTTCGTTTTTTTGTAATGCGGCTGAATTGTGAAGGCAAGGTGATTCAGGATGTCTGTCCGTTTTATATACAAAAGGAACTAGATCGCATCTGTGTAAAAGGAAAAACGCAACGCGTTTTGGGGATGGCACGCTTTTAATTGAAGTGTTCCATGACGACCAACCGGCGAAGTTACTGAACGCTTCTCTACTGGGTTCTCACCCCATTACGGTGGTGAAACACTAAACCCAGAACAGCAGCCGAGGTGTGGTAACGACTGCCAGTTTGGACGGCCTTTCCAATAAGGACATTGTGAATTGCCTGTCAGATCAAGGAGTTACTGCCTCATATCGACTCTTTGGAAAAAGGGATGACAAGCCGTTTCCTCTCCACACGGTTTTTCTGACGTTAGAGCGGACCGAATTATCTACCTATATCTTCTGCGGTTATGAGAGAGCATCTGTTCGACCTTATATACGAAATCCAATGCGCTGCTTCCCTTGCCAGAAATTCGGGCACACCCAACAGCGTTGTTCCGACTCACCTGTTTGTCCGCGTTATGGTAGAGCCGCGCATGACGGACCTATGTGTGCTCTGGTCCCCGCTTGTATCAGCTGTGGTGCTGGTCATCCGTCCAACTCCAAAGAGTGCCCACGGTTTCTAGCGGAAAGCGGTATTCAAGAAGTACTGGATCAAGGAACGTCTTAAGTTTCCTGAAGTACGGAAGCTTTACCACGAACTGCACCCCACTACCTCCCTAAAGTACTGCGCTGCTGTATGAGAGGGCATTCGGAAGTAGTATGCCGTGGCGCAGACCTCTCTCGTCTCTCATTCACGTATTTCTGTTGGCATTCAAACTGACACCGCTTCCGAATTCGTCCTTTCTCCAACTAAACATCCACAGTCTATTTCTTCCATACAGCCTACTTCAGCTTCTACCTCTGCCACTGTTTCTGAACGAACCAACCGCAAATCTCCACACGTCGTCCCACGAGTCGCTCCCGCTCTCGTACTCGAACGACGTGCTCTCACACCTGTACTAGCGACGGTGATGCGGATAACTTCCAGGTTGTCTGTCTTACCCGACCAAGCCGTAGTCCTGCGCGCAAGAAAAAGCTCAAGTTAAACCGCACCATTGTAGCCAAAGGTACTTCATAAGTATCTTCTTACCGCATACGCCTCTTTTGACCCATTTGCTCTTTCGTCTTTCTAATGGCTCTTCTCCAATGGAATATACGTGGTGTGCGGGCACAACGCGCTGAGTTGGAGGTTCTCTTACGTCATTATTCACCACTTATCGTTTGCTTGCAGGAGACCAAACTTCGTCCTCAAGACGCATTTGTTTTGCGCAGTTTCTCTGTGGTGCGCTACGATCTAGCCCCGGAGGTAGGGTGTCCTACTCATGGTGGAGTTTCTACCTTGATTCGCGACGATGTGTTTTATGATCCTCTACCACTCAACACTCCCTTGCAAGCTGTTGCTGTGCATGTCTCTGTTTCTGGCTTCCAATTTTCCTATTGAAACTCTTATGTTCCGCCTTTCTCTCCCCTCGCGTTGGCTGATCTCCTTTACCCAGTGTCGCAACTACCGTCACCTTACTTATTATTGGGGGACTTCAATGCTCTCCCCCCAAGGGCTCACCTTGTGTGAGTACGGGTGTTGGCGTACCGGGGGTTCCCGAGCCAATCATCGCCATCATCATCCTTTCACCCTCATCCGGTCGAGGTGGGTTCGTTCTCGTGACCGGGGGACTCAAGGTAGGCTCTCGTGCGTTCTGTGCATTTCATTCTATGTCGCCCCTCGCCATCGTTTCTTTCTTTTCTTCTACCTCTGCGCATTTCGCCCCACGTCCATTCATTTACGCTTCTCTTTTTCTTCCTCGCCGGCCTACATTGCGTGCGAAACGCCCACACAGTTTTATTTCTTTTACATTTTATTTTAATCCTGCGTGGACACAACCTGACGGATACCCGCGCACTGGGTGCGCAACTGGGTGAGTGGGTAATGGCGGCATCCCCACCACCCGGGGTCGTCATGTAGGGTATGTGTTCGTATCCGTTGTTCAGCTGCAGTCCCGCGGGGGGCGATTGCATGAGCTGCTGACTTCCGACGGCTATTGGGTCCCATTGTCTATGTTCTGGGAGGTGTGACCCTGGGGTTAGCTAGGTATAGATCGGCCATTTACCCAAGCCGGGGTAACGCCCGGGAAGTCAGAGCCCGAGGCCGGAGACGGTTGCAATGGTGGAAGATTTATTTCGCTATGGAGCACCCTTTCTCCATTATTACCAACAAGCGCCGAAAAGTATTTGCAATAGAAGTAGCACCGCCAACATCTGGTTGTTACTTAGTTATTACACAAACAGAGGAACGACAATCGTTTGAGAAGGTGAACCCTTTTATAGTACAGAAGGGCATTTACTCTATTGCTCGTTCGGTTCAGTCCTGCACTCGCCTTCGAAATGGTCATTATTGGTACACAGCAAGTCCGATCAACAAACTAAGACCTTGCTGAGCGCTACGATTCTCCAAGGTTATCACATCTGTTTTGAGAAGCACCGGACCTTGAATTCCTGTCGAGGCGTCGTTACCACCCATAGCCTCGACGGTATATCGGACGAAGATCTATTCGAATATCTATCAGATCAAGAGGTGACAGCAGTGCATCGGGTGCAGGCCAAAGGTGACGGAGTATTGTTACCCACACGTGCCCTTTTATCACATTTGATGGCGTCGATCTGCCCACGAGCATTACAGCAGGCTACGAAAGTATTGCAGTGAGTCCCTATATTCCTAGACCTCTGCGTTGTTTTAAATGCCAACGTTTTGGGCATACGCAAGTCTCCTGTAAGAGTGCCATTAACATCTGTGCAACATGTAGCCAGCCCTCACATGAAGGTACCTGTTCAACAGCCCCCGTCTGCGTTAATTGCAAAGGGTCACATTCTGCTTCGTTTGCCGTCTGTCCGCGGTATTTGGACGAGAAGGCGATCCAGGAGATCCGGGTAAAGGAGAAACTCTCCTTCGCCGAAGCCCAGAGGCGTTACCGTGCGCGCCAACCTTCGCTCCTGTGATCAGGAACATTTAGTTCTGTTGTTGCCTCGCAGTACCCACAAAGGATGCAGAGACGCAAACCTGGTCCATGACTTCACTGACCGCCACTACCATCCGGCCGTCCATTCAAGCCACTGTTATAAGGTCATCTGAAGCTGGTCCAATGTTTCAGAAGTCACAAGCCACAAAGAAGAAATCGAAGCAGAAATTTCGTAGGGAAGATTTTTTAAAAGACCCTCCGCGTGCGCGCGGGAAGAAAAGTTTACCTTCTCCTCCTCCTCCTTCTCCTCCTCCTCGAAGGTCGCTGTCCCATGATGCTCCTGGGACAAGCCGCGCTCAGCGGCCCCCTTCACCCGTTGCCACCCAGAACCGATTCTCGGCGGTTGAGTCGGTTTATGGCATTGAGCGCGTGTGCCCTCCCTTCGAGGAGCCTATGGAGTCTTACCAACTGCATTTAAAAAGACCGAGCCCGAAGGTTAAGCACAAAGTTACTTTGAGCCACCCTTCTAAGTAAGAAGTTTATCCCTTTTACTCATGGCTATCCTGACCTGGAATTTACATGGTGTCCGATCGCATAGGGCGAAACTGCAACCTTTATTGCGTTCCCATTCACATATGGTCGTGTGTTTGCAGGAGACTAAGCTTCGCCCTCATGATCCTTTTGATCTCCAAGGGTATACTCCGGTTTGCTTCGATCTTGAACCGGAGGAGGGTTCTCCTGCTCATGGAGGTGTCATGTTATTAGTGCGAAACGACGTTCATTTTCAAACTCTCGCTCTTGCGTCCGACTTGCAAGCTGTTGCCATTAGACTTCACTTACCCGGTTTTTTCTTTTCTGTTTGCTCTGTATATTCACCTCCATCGTCTCCCCTCGCTAATGCGGACATTCGAGATCTGTTGTCCGCTCTCCCAACACCATTTCTCCTGTTGGAAGATTTTAATGAACATCAGCCCCTGTGGGTTTCGCCAAGGGCTTGTGCGAGGGGAACTCTTCTTTCCGACATTTTTGATCAGTTCAACCTCTCCATCCTCTATACAGGTGAACCTACTTTTATTTCTGACACTTCTGATACTTTCTCTCACATGGACCTTGCCGTTTGCTCACTCCAGCTTGCTAGTCGTTCTGCAGCGGAACCTCGTCGCTGACACCTACTCCAGCGACCATTGCCCCTGCATCGTTTCTCTGTAGTCTCACCACGTTCAGCATTCTAGAGTACCTACCTGGGTATTCAGAAAAGCCGACTGGAGATTGTATTCCAGCCTCGTGTTTTTTGCCGACCAGCTCTTCACCGACGTTTACCAAATGGTGTAGTACCTTACGTCCACGTTGCTATCTGCCGCTGAGCGGGCCATTCCCCGTTCGTCCTCTCACCCTCGGCGTATCCCTGTTCCGTGGTGGAACGAGGACTGTCTGGCCGCCGTTCGTGCTCGTAGAACTGCGCTTAGGGTGTATCGGCGACACCCTAAACTTGATAATTTGGTTACTTTTGAACAATCGCGCGCCAGGGCGCGTCGCATTATTCAGAATAGCAAGAAGGCATCTTGGACTCGTTTTGCCGAGTCTTTTAATCGCTTTACGCCTTCATCTGCTGTTTGGGATAAACCTCGTCGCTTCTCAGGTAAACTGTCGCATTGTACTGTGTCTGGCTTTTAGGTTTCCAATGCCACCATAGTGGATCCGGCTGCCATTGTTAACACTCTGGGTGCTGCCTTTGAGGCGGTTTCCAGTTCAGACCATTATTCCGCCGGCTTTCGCTCTATTAACCCTTTGAAACACGCATTTAGGAAAAATTGTAAATAATAGATTTAACACTGAAATGTTGTTTATATATGTGTAAGAAAATTCATTAAGTGTTAACATTATACTATTTTTAAGTTTATAACTAAAAAAGTGGTGAACCCACTATGCATTACAGCATTAACATTGACTCATTTTGAGTGGAAGCTAAAGAAACTGTTTTTTGTCTCGTTCAGACAGAGTGCCACTCCACAAGTATCACAAGTCCATTTACTTCTGTGTGGATTGTCTTTAGTGCTGCATTGGGCACAGCGTCTTGAAGTTCCACGCACAGGCATATGTGCTACCTTGTCAAATCTCTTCTCATAGGGGACGATGGGCTTGAAATAACTCACGGTCTTGGTAAGAGGTTTCCTTCCTTTAGATGATGGCAGTGTAGCTCCAACCAAACCATCAACAACCGCTAATCTGAAATTCTTCAAGGATAGATTTGCATCTTCACTTCGTATTGAGTACAGGCTATAGGTATTAGTTATAGTGACATGGCAAAATGCCAAAAAAATTCGATCGCTTCATTTTCTACCAGCATATCTGCTTTGTTAACATATTCCATATGCTTGTTGTAGTCCTTGACTAGCTGAGGGCATCTAATTACAGAGATTGTTCCATCTTTTTGTTTCCTTGAAGTGGTGGTAACAATAGTAAGATCATGAAAATTTGAAAGGAAGAGTATGGACCTCATATCCTTCCACTTCAACCAGGATATACCAGCATAGGATGTGTGACTTTCACTATCACCACGTTTCATATAGCTATCCTTCATATCTTCCTTTGGTAGATTAACACACCCACGTCTGACTGTTCCACATGCAGTGATTTTTTGCTGCTTCAGAGAGATTATCAGCTCCACATGTGTAAAATAGTTATCAGAGAAGACTTTGTGGTGGGCACCAATCAATTCTTTAGTTAGATCTTCTACTACTCTTTCACCCAAATTCATCTCCCTAGCATTGTCCACTTTTCCAGTATACATTTGGAATTCACAAACAAAGCCAGTTTCATCTGCACGAATCCAAACTTTATATCCTCTCTTTATAGGTTTTTGTGGCATATACTGCTTGTAAGAACTGCCACCCTGGAATTTTATCATTTGTTTCATCCAAAGACTGGTACTGGCCTGGGATGTCTGTTCTGCTTAGAGTATCCAATAGTGGCCGGAGCTTGTAAAGTTTGTCATTGCCTGGGTCTCCTGGTTTTGACTGAAGAATATTGTTGTTCAGATGAAGATTGGTCAGAAACCAGCCAAATCTATTTACGGACATTAGCGTTGAAATGTATGCATCTCTAAGTTGTGGATTACTTGACCAGTAATCTCTATATGAGGGCTGTTTTTTCACTCCCATTAGAATATTTATGGCCAAGAAAACCCTTATTTCATTCCAAGCGGCAGGTTCAAATTGTTTACCTGACTGAGTAGCATATAAATTAGTTTGATACAATATATGCTCTAGTATTTCTGCAGTAAACATGTGCAAGAAAATATCAATAGGAGATTCCACAGTTTCAGGAATATTGGGACTATAATCCTTCACAAAAACATCACTCTCGAAGTACGTCGCCTTTTTCCCATATTCCATCCATATTTGACAATCTGACACTTAGTGGTTTCTCATCATCACTATCTTCAAAACACTCATCAGGGACACTAAGCTCATTATGTTCTCATCTTCGATTTCAATTGTACAAACAGAATCATTTACAGTAGCTGCCACTTCCACTTCGTCACTATCATACAAATATTGTCAACAGGTTCAGGATTGCTAGGGATTTCATTCAGTATGTCATTTATGTTATTCTCCAAATTATCTCAAATCAGATAAACATAATGATCCCAAGTTCTCCTTGTAGTCATTTCAACTGAGCTGAAATAAAATGAACATTTTGTACGTTATGGGGTCTACCTACCTTACTTGCATGGTGGTTACGTCTAGAAACCACTAATATTTATAGTAATAATGGCACTACAATTGAAGTATATGCATTTGTAGCAACCAAAGTGTATTCAGAACATTTAGAAGAAACAAAAAAACATATGAAAACATACCTAGATCCAATATTTGAGCATGTAACAAAAATGAAAATGTTCCCGCAACAAAGCAAGCTGTCTCAACACCTAGCAACTTATTTATACAGGAGTGCCATACAAAAACCAGAGTAGTAAAATTTCCCTATGCTTGTTAACGGCCAGTGATGGCAGCGAGGTGGTAGTAAAGTGGAACCGCCGTCAAGCAGGGAAGAAAATGCCCCATTAAAAGGCGGTTACGTCTAAGCGCCACTATGCTTCAAAGGGTTAAAGACGGACTGGATTACGCAACATATAATTCTCGGTCTGCTAATAATGAATGCTATAACGAACTTTTAACAATGAGGGAGCTGGAACACGCTCTTCAGTGCTCTAGGCATTCCGCTCCAGAGCCGGACGGCATTCATGTCCTGATGTTATAGAACCTTTCAGCCGACAGTAAACTCTTTCTCTTACAGGTCTATAACCGTATTTGGCAAGACGGCTTTTTCCCTTCCGTTTGGCGCGAAGCCACCATTGTCCCTATACTTAAGCCTGGGAACGATCGCCAACTACCTTCCAGCTACCGCCCTATCTCCCTCACCAGTTGCATTTGCAAGGTGATGGAGCGCATGATCAACGGGCGGTTGACATGGTGGCTTGAGTCTCAGAAACTTCTAGCGAACGCTCAGTGCGGATTTCGTCGCCATCGATCTACCGTCGACCATCTGGTGTCCCTGTCGACGCATACTATGAATGGATTTCTGAGAAAGTGTCAAACCGTGGCTGTGTTTTTTGACCTGGAGAAAGCTTATGATACTTGTTGGAGGGCGGCATTTTACGTACACTGCACGCATGGAATCTCCGCGGTCGACTTCCCATATTTCTTCGGGAGTTTATGACGGACCGCGTCTTTCGTGTACTGTGGGCTCGGTTTTATCTAGTCGTTTTATTCAAGAGAACGGAGTACCGCAGGGCTCTGTACTCACTGTCACACTTTTTTCAATTGCTATCAACCCCATTGTTGATTGTATTCCACCTGGCATTTCATCGTCCCTTTTTGTTGACGATTTTGCCATTTATTGCAGTTCACGGCGGACCTGTCTGCTCGAACGCCTCTCCAGAGCTGTATCCACCGTCTCTAAGCCTGGAATAACGCCAACGGCTTTAATTTCTCCGCCGAAAAATCCGTCTGTACCAATTTCTGGCGCCGAAAGGCTTTCCCTCCGCCCTCTCTCCATGTTGGACCAGCGATACTTCCGTTT
Organism: Deroplatys truncata; assembly: GCA_030765065.1. Classification (NCBI taxonomy): domain Eukaryota; kingdom Metazoa; phylum Arthropoda; class Insecta; order Mantodea; family Mantidae; genus Deroplatys; species Deroplatys truncata. The sequence goes on along the minus strand of CM060990.1, from coordinate 420,399,984 downwards.
GCAGACGAGGCGAAATTTTTAGGTTGATCCTTGATAGGAAGCTGAGCTGGATTTCGCACATTGCGTTTTTGAAAGCCAAGTGTGACCGTTCTCTTAATATTTTACCATTTTATGTGGCACATCCTGGGGAGCAGATCGGACCGTCCTTCTACATCTTTATCGCTCTTTGGTCCGATCCAAGCTTGATTACGGGTGCATTGTCTATTCGTCGGCACGTCCATCTGTATTACGTCGATTGAATGCCATTCACCATCGTGGCATAAGAGTCGCTACGGGAGCCTTTCCAACCAGCCCTGTACCCAGTCTGTATGCTGAAGCTGCAGAGCCTCCTTGTTCTTCAGGCGTGAGATGCTTTTGTGCAGCTATTCCTGTCGACTCTCAAGCTTGCCTGACAACCCGTCCTTCGAGGTGTATTACGAAGATTTGCTTGATCGGCAATATTTCGTTAGTTCCTTTGCCTTGCTCCCTCCAGGGGTTCAATTTCGAAAGCATCGTCGGCACTTGGACTTTACGCCAGCGCCGGCCCTTCCTAGGAGGGAAACGCGCTTTCCTAAATGGTTGCGCGCTGAGGCCCTTGTCACCTTGGGTTAACGTCAGTGTCGAAGAATGAGACCTCTTCTTCAGTTCTTAGAGCGGCTTTTTCAGAACTTCTGGCGCAGTTCGGCACTTTCGTTTTATATATACTGATGGGTCTAAGACGGATGTTGAGTAGGGTGTGCCTTTGTTTATGGTCATCGTAGTTTTACATTTCGTTTACCCGAGCAATGTTCGAATTTTACCGCCGAACGTTTTAGTATTTATCAGTCACTTTTATACGTCCAGCGGTACGACTTACGGCACTGTTTTATCTGTTCAGACTCCCTGAGTGCTCTTCAAAGTATTCGCACGCTGTACAATTACCACCCCCTCGTACAGCGCATACATGACCTGGTCCACTCGCTTGGTGCCTCTGGCATGCGCGTCTCCTTCATGTGGATTCCAGGTTATGTTGGCATCTCAGGGAACGAGTCTGCCGACGCCGATGCCAAATCGGTGATTTTATTACCCACATTTTTTACCTCTGTTGTTCCTTCGTCAAATTCTTGTGTTATTTTACGTCACCGCATCCTCTCGCTTTTGCGCGATGAGTGGGGGAATAAATTGCGGGAGGTTAAACCTCTTTCGTTAGTCTGGGGTACCTCTTCACATTCTTCTCGTCGGGAAGAGGTACTTTTAGCCCGTCTACGAATCGGACATTGCCGTTTTAGTCGTAGACACTTGTTTAGTGGTGACCCTGTACCAGTCTTTGACCTGTGTGATGCGCCCTTAACGGTGCGTCACATTTTAACAGAGTGTCAAGTTTTAGCTTCATTGTGCGTTCGTGTGTGTCTGCCTGTTGGCAAAGCAGACGACGCGCATGCTGTAGAATGTCTTTTACGTTTTATCCGTGAAATTGGTTTTAGCCGACGCATTTGATGCGATGAGCGTCTTTTAGCCTGCGTGCTTTTATATTGTGTTTTAATGGCGGTTCTACTCCCCAGTGGCGCTCATGTCCCGTGCGTTCTACAGTTCTTGACACGTTTTATTCTTTTCTTGTTTTTTGTGGTTTTAACATATGATGCCTTGTTTTATAGTGTTTTTACAATGCTGTTTTTTACACTATTTTATTTTGGGATTTTACATTTTATACTTCGTAGGGGCGCTGATGACCTTAGCTGATGAGCGCCCTTAAACCGCATCTCATCATCATCATCATCTAGAGGTTTCTGGATAATGGTTTTCCATATGCGGTGCTCTCTTCCATCTAATTTCTATAGCACATTATTCCTCCGACCACTTTTCCTACTATGTGGGTGCTAATCTCAGGGATTGTGTGTGAGTTGTCTTCCGTGGTGTAGTGGTTACCATGCTGGCCGCTGTCGTCCTCCGTGGTGTAGTGGTTACCATGTTAGCTTCTAATTTCGAAGGTCGCAGGTTCACACGCGGCGGAGGGCGCTGGAATTTTTTCGGACGTAAAAATCCTTAGCCAGGCTTCCATCGGAAGGGAAGTAAAGCCGGTGGTCCTGTGTCGTAGATTTACGGCACATAAAACAACCTCAAGCCTGATAAATAGGCCTCTGAGCAAAATTACCGGTCTTTCACGCCCAATGCAGAATGGGACGCTAAGGCCCACAGCAGTTAAAGGGCGTCCATAAACAAAACTAAAAAAACGGGTTGTGCGAATCAAATTCTTCAAGTTTTCAACTTCTGCTTAAAATTTTCCTAATTTCCGCACGTTCTTATCTAGACATTTATTTATACCCAGATCTAGTTTCATGGGGGATACTTCGTGGAATTCCCTGTTATTGTTTTCTGACATAGGTCCTGGTAACCCTGAGAGCACGTTGCTAAAAACATTTTGCTTGCTTGGAGTAAGCCTAATTTTCAGATCAGAAGCGATAATTTCTTGCACATGAGGAGAGATTTCGCTACTCGTTTTCTATTTATGGACGCTCTTTAACTGCTATGGTTCTTAGCGTCCCATTCTATATTGCGCGTGAAAGACGGGAACGTTTGTTCAGAGGGCTCTTCTTCAGGTTTGAAGTTCTTTTACTTGACCTGAATCGACAGGGGTCTACCGGCTGTACTTCCCTTCCGAAAGAAGCCATGCTAAGGATGTTTATGCCCGAAAAAATCCACCGTCCTCCGACACGTTCCCTTATTCGTTGTTTTTTCTTATTAAGAGCTAATATACAAAAACATTTGAAACTAATTATTTTCTTTCACGTGCAAGAATTTCTTCATAAAAATTTTCAGATCATACCGAAATATTAGCGCCACTGTCTTAGCAACGCGCAAATAAACAATCCCGAAAGTTTCACGTGTATTTTGGGTGATACTGGTACATTAATTTCGTATTTTGGCATATTTTCCTCATTTCTGTTATTTTATAAAATCCCCAATCAGAAACTTTCACTGTTCGTTAGCAATGGCACTCCAAGGCTACTTAATCTCTCCATTTGGTTGCAGGAACCCGGTCGGGCAAGAAATAATTCCCCCATAGTTTTCCGACATTTGGTTTTGGTTGTTATCGATAGTACGATTGGAGTCTGCAGTGTTTTCTTCCACGTGGTTGTAAGCAACAGCGTCTTCACCATCGTAATAATTTGTTTGCTTGTCACTTTCGGGTGTTCTGTTAAATTTAGGTGCGACATTTGAGGTCTCAGATTTTTGTCTTGATAACGTCCTCGATTCGATCCCGGATGGAATTGCAAGGTATTCAATCTAGGTTCCCTGTTATATTAGTGACGGGAAGTGTTTCCTCCCCTTTTGTGATTGTGATCATTTCCACCTGAACCACGAAGTCTGTCACTACTCGAAAAATGATATACAGGTTGCTGCTATCAATTTCTGGCTCTGTCCGTTTGAGACGGCCAATATACCTCCTAACGTAAACGGCTGTCACTGGTTTCTATCACGATAACCGCGGCGGTTTCTAAAGTTTACGGTCACAGTATTTTCATTACTTGCTGTAGGCATGTAATTTTCTAGTGGTGATAGTAATTTCATCAATTGAGAATATGTCACTCCGGTCATGCGAATGAAGTCCCTAGTCTGGGGTGGGAAGTGATTTGTTATCAGCTGTATCATACCTCCCTGTGAGATCCCGGGTTCAATAAGTCGATTGTTATTTATGATGCGCGGAATATAGTCCTGCATCGATAAGCCACAATTACGAACCTAATGCCTGACAGAATATCTTGGCTTATGACGGTTTGTCTATGTACACCCAATAGTGTGATAGTGAGGTCTGTTTAAACATCTGATACACTTGTGTCTATCAAAGAATATTTTCGCCCATTCTAAAATCCTTTTTTTTAACTGTTTCCGAACTATAGGTACCAACATTTCGGGTACCTGTTTTACTGAAATTCTAACTCAGTTACGAATGACAGCGGATAATGATCTCTATTACCTTGGAAAGTAACTGAGCTTAATTCGCTCAACAATTAATACAGTGCTCCACCAGATTGAGCTGCTGCAGCGTAACATTCGGCAAATCTGTGGTCATCTATATTACTGATCTATGAAGATAATGTCGGGCCAAGCTCACATCTGTTCACCATTGCCTTTGGGCGTAGTCCGTTGATATTACTAACTGAACATGCACTCTCTGCCCCCACTAGTCGCTTGGGTATATGAGATCATCGGTTCGAGTTAAGTTTACTTGTAATTTCTCTCATTGCCTTTATTTGTTTTTCTGTTGCCTCATTTTTGTTACCCAGACCACTTAAGTTTGTTTTCGGTGCGAGCATTTTGAACAGTAATAGATAAAGCTAATGTTTTAACAACATCAATTTCTTTACTTACAAAAACACATTCCCTCTCTCCTGCTGAACTAAAATTATTTTGTACGCTAGCCCTATCTTCGTCACTCTCTTGTACCTTTTATAATAATCTGTGTTATACTTCTTTCACAGATTGCTGTCATTCTTCCCTGACCTGATTTATTTCTGACACATAACTAACCCCTTTTGAAGTTCAGCGTTACTATCTACTAACTCCCTTAACTGCTGATCTAGGACCGTGAACTTCCTGTCTAGCTGTTCTTTGACATAGGTTATTTTATCTACTTTGTCCCTCATTCTCTGTTTCCCTATTTTGTTCACTTAGTTTATTATTTAGCCCGTTTTGCAGCTCTCTGTTGTGATCGTTTAATTTGTTGTCTAACCATAAAAGCCGTTCTAGCAAGATTGATAAGCCGGTTTCAGTTTTTCCCGTGATCCGGAGATTATTGTCTGGAATATACAAATAATTAAATAAAGAATTAACAGTAAGTTAGGGAAAGAATTTCAATAAATAATTTCCATATATTAAATCAACGTATAATGTAATAAGTTAGAGTTAAAATATTTGTCCGGACAGGAGAAGATAATTAGGCAGTCAGGTTGGCGAAAGTTGTTGGTATCAGCCGAGAATAGAGAACGCATTAGCTTAAAGATTCTGGGAATTCAATTAGGTTATAAGTTCAGTACCTTTACACAGTCACGTAGACCAAAACTCTGAAAAAGAGAAGTGAAATGTATTTCCGAAATTTTAGCCAAGCCCTCTAATAACAGTTATAAGAGACGTACATAAAGAGAATTTTAAGTGTTGGCCCGAGCGTGAATAATAATGTTGGTGGGAATGTAATATATAGACGGAGCTAAAAGTAATAAAGGTGTGCAATTTTAGATCAGAGTTCCTCTACCCTGGTACCGTCACTGGTACGGATCGACGTTCGTGCACACATTAGTTACTCTCTCTGGTACCGAACACGGCTACCAATCATGCAGTATTTTAAACGTCCAGTGACGCGCTTGTGTGAGAAGCGGCTATCACGAGGGTTCTTGCCAGTAAACATTTTAGCGACTCACGTCAGGTTACGCTTCTAGTTTCACTTATTGCGGAAACAGTTATTTCCAACCGTAACTTTGGTACTGCACAAGTTAGTAGGTAGAATAATCCAGTTGTTACAATTGCAAGTGCTACATTTATAATCAGTCTACTTCTTCATCTCAAACGGGCGGCAACTCACTTCAATAGCTCAAACATTAGTTCACAGTAAATTTCTCAGTCATTTTACTTTGGTGTTGTCCTTCACAATAAATCCACACATACCCTGAGGAAAAGTACTCATAGCTCTACCACTGGAGCAGCCAGCAGCAGAATCAACAGTAGGTATTGGAGACAACGAGAAAAGTTGGCAACTACATTTGTTTACCAAATTGTCGCACCATCGTGACATTTCAAGTACTGCTTCAAATGGAGCACCATCGCGGGGCTTCGAATTGAGGACTACCAGAAGCTGAGTAAGATACACTGGGAATCAAACCCAGTGACCGACAGCACGAGAAGGAAGAAAGACAATCCAGATGGGCGGTAGCTCAGGCTACACAGATACATGGCGAGCAGGAAAGAAAACATCTGCATCGGTAGACAACAGTGAGTGCATCAGCAAACAAGGTACTGAGCGTAAATTTATTTATTTCAATGTTTTATGTAAATTTGGTTATGCAGTGGAAAAATATTAGGTGAAAGGAATTTACTAGAGGCAATGAAAGTTCAGTAAGGAGAGAGCAATGCTAGACAAGAAATTTTACAGAATAGAGTAACAGAAATAGGAGAACATAGTCGAAATGTGCAGAATGGCTTAGAAAGGGAACAGGAAGCAAGAAACAATAGAAGTCAGGGAGAATGAGTAAATAATTTAGGAATGGGAGGAAATGATTTAATGACAGTGATGGAAATGCTAAAAAGTGTTATGTAAAGTAATCAACAGAATTAGAGGGAAATAAACAGAAATTAGGGGAAGAGCTAGTAAAGAAATTGGGAAATACTAATCAGAAGTTATAAAATAGTCAACAGATATTAGAGGAAAGGTTGGAGAGTAATAATCAGAAATTGGAAAATACTCGACAGTGGTTAGAAAATAGCAAGAGTTAGGGAAGCAATTAGAAAACACACGACAGGAATTAGGAAAGAAAATAGAAAATCAACAGCATGCATTAGAAAAATTTAATGATGAAATTAGAGGGGAAATAAGCAATGCTAGAAGTGGAATAAAAGAAAATGGGGAACAGGTTAGGAGAGAAATAGAAAATATTAGGACAGAAATTATCCATAAAACAGAAAAATCTTGATAGAAAATGGGGAATTAAGGGACGAGGTAGCAAAGAAATTTGAAACACCAAGGGAATTAGAAGAAATAAATATGCAAGAAGAAGCAGAAAGTGAAGGTAGGAGACAGGCTAGAAACTTAGAAGAAATCACAGATCAGATTAAAGATGCAGCAACAGTAGTAACAGAAATGAGATATGTATTAGAAAATTTAAGAATAGGTATAAATGTGCTAAATTCAAATTGTAAATAAGTGAATCAGCATCAAGAGACGAAGCGACACAAAATGTGTTAGTCGACATCTCTTTGCCAAATATAGGTGCAAGCATTTCCAGTAGTGAACCTAGACGAAGTTATGCACAGAGAAATAGAGATCAGTACCATAGAATCCTAATCATATCTTAAATGAAGTTACACCGATAACTTTTGAAAATGAGGACTCAGAATCCAAAATCTTTTATTAGAGAATTTCAAGAATATTTCACTATAGTATGTATACTGGAGGAGTACAAAATGACCATCGTTAGGAAATGTTTTAAGGAAGTGCAGCAAATTCGCTAGATATAATTGTAGGAAATGACAATGACCTTAGGGCCTTTACAAATATGTTCATGTGCAGATATTTGGAGCGAATAGGCAAACAAGCATTAGACTAGAGTTGAGCAATGGAAAATATATCCAGATAACGGTTAATTATTTTATGAAACTAACCAAGAAACCAAGAATGTTAGATCCAGCAATAAGTAACAAAGATCTTATACATACGTAACAACACATTTTCCAGAAACTGCTCAGCATTATCTAGTATTAGCAAAGCCAAATAACGTGCCATAAATTATTGATCTGCTGATAACATTATAGAGTAGCAAACCAAAGTCCGGGGCAGAAATTGACAAAATTAAGCATGAAATGCATTGGAAAGTTCACATTTCTTCGGGCAAGGGGCATAGTTTCATAGAAATGGAAATCAAAATGATATTACGAATAGATACAGAGGCTCAGTTCCTAGATCAGAACCAGCACAGTGGGAAAATAGAATCAGGAATCGTTTCGATAGAAATCGGCAACATAGAAATTCAGACCAGAGAGGTAGACATGTTCAGGTTAATTATATGAATATGGGAAGGTTTGATAAACCTAGGGGATGATATCAGCAGTTTAGAGGCAGATATAGCTCAAATAATGAAATTAGAGACCTGAAAATAATTATAAACTTCTGCCTAAATCGCCTAGACAAGAGGAAAGAAATAGAAGAGGGAGAAATTGAGCAATAGAAAGGGATAGGGCGGAAGCAATTAGAAATAACAAGGCAAATAGTAGAAAATAGCCTAAATCAGTCAGGTCAAAATAGAATTTCAAATAACAGCTTAGCAAGAACGGGTGCAATTAGTAGGATGCAGCCAGGTACTTCTAGCTTTCGATATATAAAATGGTGGATAAAATTTTGTTTGTAAATGATTATAATAAATATGTATGACGTGGAAGGCAAGGTTTTGAAAATTGTAACCAGATAATAGGTACAAAACTGTAAAAAAAAAATAAGTCTTAAGCAGAAAGCACTGAAAGTTAAGTGTAATGAACTTAACAAAATTAGAATCGGTGCTTCGCCAAAATACTTAAACAAAGACAAACTGAAAACGAAATACAAGGAAAACAGAGAAATTTTCCTCTTTTTCTCTGGAGAGAGATTTATATAAATTCATAAGAGAAATTAACAATGTAAAGAAAAATAGCATAGTAAAATGGTATAAGCAGTATTGTATTTATGAATATGAGAGATATTAACTGTAAATGAAATATGTGTATGTAATCATAGGTGATACAGAGAAGAAATTTGTAAAATATTGTATGAAAATTGAAACAGTTGCCGACAGGGGATCAGATAAATTTAAATTTAAAATTTTATTCGGGCAACAGTGTACATTCTTTTATTACTGAGAATACTAAACGAATGTAATGGGGCATTTTGATACCGTAATTATTGACGGGAATACATAAATAATTAAATAAAGAAATAACAATAAGATAGAGATATAATTCCAATAAATAATTTCCGTATATTAACCAATGTATAATTTAATAAGCTTGAGTTGAAATATTTGTCCGGATAGAATAAGGTAATTAGCACTTCAGGTTAACGAAGGTCATTAGTATCATCCGAGAATAGAGAACACATTGGCTTAAAGATTCTGGAAATTCAGTTAATTATATGTTCAGTACGCTTACACAGTGACGTAGGCCAAAATTCCGAAAAAGAGAAGTGAAAGGTATTTCCGAGATTTTAGCCAAACCCTCAGGTAACAGTTAAGAGACGGGCATGAAGAGGATTTTAAGTCTTGGCCCGAGCGTGAATAGTAACGTTGGTGGGGGGAATGTGTAGGTGGACCTAAAAGTAATAAAAGCGTGCAATTTTAGATCAGAGAGTTCCTCTACTCTGGTACCGTCACTGGTACAGATCGACATTTATGCACACAGTTGTGCACATATTAGTTACCCTCTCTGGTACCAAACACGGTACTTACCACTCGTGCGATATTTTAAGCGCCCAGTGACGCGCTTGTGTCAGAAGCGGCTAATGCGAGGGTTCTTGCCGGTAAACATTTTAGCGACTCGCGGCAGGTTACGCTTCTAGTTTCATTTGTTGCGGTAATAGTTATTTACAACCATAACCTTGATACTGCATAAGTTAGTAGGTAGAATAAACCATTTGTTACAATTGCGAGTGATAAAGTGCATAATCAGTATATGTCTTCATCTCAAACGGTCGGCAACTCACTTCAATAACTCAAATATTAGTTGCAATAAATTTCTCAGTCAATTTAAACTGGCGTTGTCCTTCAAAATAAATCCATGCATACCCTGAGGGAAGGTACTTATAGCTCTACCACTGGAGCAGCTGACAGTAGAATCAGCAGCAGATATTGGAGGCAACGAGAAAATGTGGCAACTACTTTCGTGTACCAAATTGCCGCATCATCGCGGCATTTCGTACTACTTCACCCGGCAAGACGGCATTTGCTCTCTCTGGCTCTGTCCAGCCTCGAACTTATTAACTGAAGATTGTTACCATTCACAGCCGGTGTTGATGCCTGACCATTATTTCCTCTGTCGTTTCGTTACAATGCACTTCTCTGATAAGATATGTAGCACTTTTTAGTTACATTAAGCATGCAACCCAATGAATGTTAAGTCTTAGTTGTGTGTTTGAGATAGTTTACGTTTTTCGGTGTTCTTGGGTTCGATGCTCTCGAAGTTCCTTCCAAGTGAGAGCGTAGATCGATTCCTGGATCTACTTCGAATTCCCAAACGTTGGTCGCCAATGTCTAGGGTTTTCCCTCGCTAAGTGAGGATGGTAAATATGGTCGTAGTTGTGTCCACTTTTGGAGATGACCGCCCTCTAGATGAGCTCTTGAAGTTCTGTAGGCGATAGGGTTCGTCTCAGAGTCCGTCTTCTAGCGTGTGTCTGCTGTAAATCATAACTTTTAGCGGGAGAAGATGGGATTCCGGGTAATAATCTGGTACATTGTAATTAACACACGCACACACATTTTAAAGCCGTCGACAGCTGCACGAAGCTTATCCAAGATCCCATGTGTTAATAATTCTATCTCTCCACACTGACTACTAGGGCTGGGATATTTATGACCTAAAATCACCATAATATGCACAAAAGAATATGCTGTTATGACCATACATTAACCAAAATATGCACAAGAACATAATAAATATGACCTAACAATATTAAAATGAGGTAAAATTTCTACTGTAAAATATATTAGTAAGTCAATTTTGATAATGAACTATTTATTTGAGACTAAAATGCACATGAGAAGCAAGCTAAACTATGCAATTTGACATTCCAGTATGATTTTCATTAACATTATAGGAACCTATGTGTTTTTTATATCCTCATTCTACTTCATATAAGCTCTGAGTTGCAATACACAATGAAGACCTTGTGCAAATTTTCAAATGAAAAAGATTTCCTATTGTCAGCCAACAAAGCCTTGTACTTCGAAAAGCTCTTTTCTACTTCAGCTGACACAAGAGGAGCATATTTAAAATGAACAATATCATTTGAATCTAAATCTGAATGATTAAGAGAGAACTTTTCACCCAACAAAATCATTGAAATGGAACACAGTGAATGATACCCTTCGTTTTTCTCTAACACCTTTTCCATTTTCTTTGACACTTCTTTTCCCACTTTTCCCACAACACCCTCTAATTTATTCACAACTTTTTTCACTTGTTCTATCTGCTTCACCAGTGGCACTTCTGATCCCTCCAAAGCATTTATGACAGCTGGAATATATCCAAAATTTGATTTTATGTATGAAAGTTTGCCTGAAACTTCACCATTAGACATTAATTCTTGAGCTAGTCCAATTGAAGTGGCTTCACTGCTATCGAATGAATCAATGATGCTTTTCACAACGTTGAAGTTCTGGCAGTAATAGTTGCAGGCATCAACCCAGGACTCCCATCTTGTCAAAATGGGAGATGGTGGCAAGGGAATGTCTGGAGCTAACAGCTTAAATGCTACAACACGTGAAGGGGCTTTCAAAAATATCTTTTTGACACACCCAATAAATTTGTCAACGTCACTGAATTTACTACGAATCTCCTCTGCAACTCGGTGCAAGGCGTGAGCTAAACAAGTCACATGCACCATTTTACTGTACAATGCTTTTAGAAAATCGGCAGCTTTCACCATATAAGGTGCAGCATCCGTTACGAAGAGAAGTACATTGTCATGCTTAACACCTTCGGGCCATATGGCACCCATAGATCTGTCGAACAACTTAGAAATGGTGGAAAAATTTACTTTTTCTAAATTTTCACAGTTTATTAGAAACTGTTCGTCTGGACCATCTTCTTTCAAAGTTCCCACAATGACATTTGCAATATATCTTCCCATAGAGTCTGTAGTTTCATCAATTGATACCCAATTTTTTTTATTTACGAGCTGTTGTCTGATTTGTTGTATTGTTTTTTCGTAGCTTCGGCTGAGACAAAGTTCTTTCTTAATGCGGAAGAATCAGGAAGAGGTTTGCCTGTGTATTTTTCTAAGAATTCACGAAATTTTGGATGGTTTAGTTTACTTAAGGGAATATCAGCACAAAGGAAAGCTATACAAAGTTCTTCGCAGAATGGTGAATAAGACTGGCGGGATTCCCCTAGGAGCATTTGCTGTAGTGTTTTTTCATTTTCAATCCGTTGTACTCCACGTTTGTGTTTATCTGTGCTACATGCTGCTGAACGTTAAATGACTTCTCCGCAGTTACTCTTACGTCGCACAGTTTACAATAGAGTATTTTACCATCACTTGAAAATACTTTCTCACCATATTGAGACACAAACTTTTTTAGTTTTACTTGAACGTTTTGCTTCACTTTAGGCATTTTTTCTGAACTGTACTGCACACGCTTACGACTTCAATAAGACTGAATAACACAGTGAGTGAATTAGACACTTATGTGCAGTCCAGAGTCCAGAATGACTTAATCAGATACCTGTTCATAGAGTAACAATAGCTTACACAAACTCACTGATGCGTAAGGGTGAAGTCCATATTGTGAATTCAAAGGAAACAGGGAAGGAATGTAGATGCTTGCCATTTTCCAGGAAGCAAAATGAGGTGCGCAATTCTGGGAAATGTAACACGGAATAAATAAATTGCATGAGAAAGTTCTTTGCTTCTTGAAAGAGTGAAAATATGACGAATATGACCATTTACTTACTAAAATATGCTCTATCAGAGAGAAATGGCCATATATGCAAAAATATGACTTAAACTAGGATAATTCATTTCGCTGTTTAATAAGAAGCCTTTATATGTATATAAGGAGCATGTCAGTCCTACCAAAAAATATATGCCCTATCATAAAAATCCTAGCCCTACTGATTACTTAACGCAGAACAGTGTTTTCCAGGTACACTTTCCTGCACGTAAACATATTACTTTCTGAAGACTGATAATTCTGCTAATGATGCTCACTAATTACATCGGCACTGTGAGGTGTTCATGCACGAACTTCGCCGTTTATTGTGTGGCGCTCCAATCATAGTACTTAAGTGGTGATGTCTTCTTATTGGTACTTTACGAGACGAATAACATATTAATATTGCTATGTGTGCGAGACGCATCTCGGTAGCACTATCAACATTAACATATATAGCGTAAGAACGACTAGCAACTAACAGCTGGCAAATAGCAACTCACACATATCACATACGACGACGCATAGCAGAATAGCCCCGAATCTGGGCAAACTTAGTCTTATATACCTTATCATGATAGCCTTCTTTAAAATCTACACGTAGGCAGATACTGTTTCTTATTGGCTCTTTCGTCTTACGCTCAGGCTGATTTCTCTTCGATTGGTTAACACTTGGATGTTTTAACGCAAACTGCTTTTTTCTGTGTTCGTTACAAGAATAACAATGTTAACCTTAATTAGGGGAACTCCCTTACAATACAAAAGAAGACGCTCGCTTCGACCCTCGTTCGAATGGAAGCGACGATAAACTTTTAATAGACATTTAGCTTATTTTTCGCCGGAAATCCTGCATAAACAAAGCTTGATATCGGCGATGTTGATTTACCAATGTTACAAAACTCAAGACACTTATTACAATGTGTAAGGGCTTTCCGATGACATGTAAAAGAATAGATGTTATTCATTATGTGGTCGGAAATATTCCTTCACATTTAAAAAGTTTAGATTCAAATGGATTATGGGGAATTGGTCAGAATTTTTTCGTCATCGCTGTAATTGTTTACAAAAGATTTGTAACACATTTATATTTAGCGCAGGAGTATATTTGCCACAGATTTACATTCGACAAAGGTGTGTGTTTCTCACAGGATTTTTTTAAACATGTGAATAATGCATAGGTCATTTTTAAACAGAGAAAAATTAAATAGTGGTGTTGACACAATTTTAATTTAAGTTTCCTGCTATATTATGGCCTGATGTCCGGAGATAACCCAGAATGTTCCCTTCCTTATATTGTGCATGATTTTCGACGATGCGAGAAATACGTGTGTCAGTCATCATATATTTCCTTTTTTTCTTTGTCGGACTATGCCCTGCTTGCAACCTCCGATACCTCGGTCCATTTCTGCAACCTCTCACTACAAATTTTGAAGTAGATGATACAAAGAAAGGTGGTTTTTTCGATTAGTGCGTTTCATCTTCTGTGCCATGCCTCACAGGAATTAATAGTCCTAAGAAGGTTTTAAAGTACCTGAACCTAACAGTTCCAAATCTCTGGCGGAAAGAGAAGTCGCCGTCTACCCGTCGTCCCTTAACATAGTCGTCCATCTTCGACGTAATGAAATTTTGCTGTCAGGTCGTTTTGGGCTATCTCTTGCAAGGCGTTGAATATGTTTTGGACGTCTTCTTGTGGTACGAATTACAGTGATATTAGTGAATGAAACCGTGATCTAAACTCGCTTCTTCTTCTTCTTCTTCTTCTTCTTCTTCTTCTTCTTCTTCTTTGTATGTTACTAATAAACCTTCAGTCTGTTCACGTCGCAAGAAAGACTGCCCGAGGTTGAGCAAACAGCCTGCCATTTTGGCCTCGAGAAATTCCACTGTAACCGTATTAAAAACTGCTGATTCATAATCAACTGATACGAATCGTAGAGTCAGTACTTTGAAATCTAAGTAATATTTCTTCCTACAGAACCCTGAAAAGTGTTTTATAAGAATCCCTGTTCTTTCTTTTCTTCGGTACAAAAATAATAAGCAATCACCGATTTCGAATGTTCACGTGTATTGTGTGAGGCTGCAGTAAGATTCTTGGCACGGATTTAAATATTTCATCCATTATCCAATAATAACTTCTTCATAAGTGACTTATATGTCTGTCTGTAGCAAAGATTATAATTCCTTCCTCATTACCTGGATCAAAATGTAGGAGGTATTTGTCATCTTCTATGGTTTTTAGTATATCTTTCGGCTATGATGTTTAATTCGTGTATATTTTTCGGTTTCTTGAGGCCGATTTTCTCTCCTGGTGAGGCGCAGTGCCCTTTTAATTCTTGTTTTCTTTGCTAGTTCAACATTTCCTTCAATGGAAAATGTTTCAGGTCATTTTGAAGAATGGAGGAAATTGGTTCTCTGGAAGTTCTCGATGTTTCCTTCATAGACACGATACACTCTTCTCGCTTCAGTTCTGCTCCAATCAGCAGTATGATTAGAATGATTTGAAGGTCCTTTCATGATTCTGGTCATATCATGTGTTGCTGTATCACTGAGTTACATTCCCCTCATAAATCACAACGCCATACTGCTATACTTACCGCGTTTCCATGTTTGGAATACATGAAACATTTATGTTCAAGTTTATGGCGTCCTCTTTAAGTTTCTGGTTATCTTATTTCATCACTCATAATTCGGAAAATATGCAAATAATTCCGAAAATTAAGAAACTAGAAAAACACGGTACACTTTTGACAAGGGGCAGATGACAAAACATTACCTAAAAGTGATGACAATATACAAAAATGAAAAGATGAAAATGTGAACCACGCTTTTACCTGGACGAGGCCTCAGATAACAAGTGGTACCAATATCAATCTGATAGCAAAAAAAATTCATCGACGTTACAAATCGTAACAGTGGCGAATTATAATTGTGTGATGCATCGGAACTGTCGCAAATTGCAATTGTGTGGCAAATCGCAACAGTGGCATAGTAATCGTGTGACAAAAATTAAATTAAATTGAGTTTTATCTATAGAGGCTGTTAGCTACTATGGTTCTTAGCATCCCATTTTATTACGAAAGACCGGAAATTTTGCTCAGAGGCGTCTTTGTCAGGCTTGAGGTTCTTTTACGTGCCGTAAATCTACGACATGGGGTCACCGATACTTCCCTTCCGAAGGAAGCCATGCTAAGGATTTTTACGCCAGAAAAAAATCCATTGCCCTCCCCCGGATTTGAAACCGCGACCTCGGGAACTAGAGGCTAGTATGCTACCCCTAGACCACAAAGATCGATTGTGTGACGAATTGTAACTGTGGCGAATAAATTGTGGCAAATTCCCCGGATTCGGATTCACATGACTGGTAGCATTGTCACTTAACAAGAGTTTTCCTCTTTCGCGCTTCATCTTAATATTCACGCCACTAAACCACTGAAAAACATTTGCGAAGTTATCTATTCGTTTCTATTGTATCGCTATACTACTGGAAGACCATTCACGTTTATGTTTTTGAATTTGAACACTCTCGGACGGGCTGCGTTTCCTATAACCATTGTCTTCAGTTTTTCTCCTTTGGAATTACAGCAAAACAAGACGGTTATCTGCTATTTTGATTTCTTTTCACCCTTGCAGGTTTTTCTCCCTTTTCTACTAATGATCGTGCTGGCAGTAGACAATAGAATATCTCATTTTCATCAGCATTGAAAACGTCCTCTTCTACGTATCCCGACAAAAGATGAAGTTCTCTTTTCCAATCGTCAGCAGCGTGAAGATCTGTAGAGGCTGATTCTCCACTAAGGACGTTTAAATTAACATTTTTTCTTTTTCGGAAACAGTCCAACCACCCGTTGCTGGTTTGAAAACCTACAATTTCAAGGTTGACGTCAATTTCTTTTACCTTCTTCTGTAAAACCACTCTGCTGACAGAGACTTTTTTGCATGGTAACAGCGAAAAAATTCCAACACTTTCGTTTAATTCATCATGACTAGTTCGCAATTCTATTCCTGTACTTTCTACCATACTGTATGTACTACCGAATCCGGAAGCTTTCCGCTTTCTCCAGATGATTCAAAATCTGTTTCTTGTGTCTGATTTCACTTCTCAAATTTTTCTCTTCGCATTACCTAACTTGTATTAAACGCTTCCTGAAATGTTGGAAAAGACAACGTGAAATTTCGTTTTCGATGTAGACTACAAACAATCCTCTACAAAACCAACTGAAACAATAATGTACAAGAATCATTTTTAGGCAGGAATAAATAAGCGGAATGCTGTATGCTAACAATTAGAAGTAATCCGGCTCTTGGAATTTAGCCCAACTGTACTGTAATAATACACATATTGTGTAGTCATGCAGAAAGACCAGGAGAACTGAATTCAATGCTTCTCTCTTTGTCCAAATTAGAGTGAAGAGAGTGTTCACGATACAAGCTAAACGGGTGTCCATTATACAGGGTATAGTGGATATATAAATTAATAGGGTATTCGTCGTTTTTAACGAAACCTGTCCAACTGTATTATATTTTTCAATGGATTACTATAATGGGACAGCTTATCACTGTTAAACGCCTCTAAAGGAGATATGAATGTTTATAGAAATGCATAGAATTCAGTGTACTAGTGGCGGTTGGTGACTTTTTTACTGGGTGTGCAGTTTACACACACATTTCTTACAAACAGAGACATACAAACACTGCATAAAATAATGGAATGTTGACTAAATATAAGTATTTATGTTTGCAGAATTAATTAATAAGTTATGTAATACAATGTTCTAACCTCGGGATACAATACGTTAATGCAGAAAATCTATTATTCTATCCTTCCCATGGGCAAATTTATGAATAATTTTCTCATTGAAGTTATCCATGTCCATAACAAATTGTAGCTCAATAGACAAATTGCCGAAACTGTCAGCGCCATTTTGCTGCGGAGAAATGTTTTCACCCTCTTCGCAGTTAAGAAGCACTTCTCAGCTTCACTACTTATCATGGGTATTGTCACAAGAATCTTCAACAGCTTAAGCCTTTCACAGAATGTCCGTTCGAAATTGTCAATCATGAATTACAACAGAACACCAGTACTACGGCAGTTATTAAAATATTTACGCATACAAATTATTATGTGTAGCTCCGTTCGAAGTCTAGCAACATCTATAAATGGGTATGCTTCAACGGTTTTCTTCGACAGCGCTTCTGGGAACTACTTATTGTAATTCCTGAAATGTTGTTTTGTGAATAGCGCAGTGGCCATAAGATGTCCCGAAAACATAACAGTCTTTGACTTGCGAAATAACAGTGTCACACAGTAATTAATTGTTCTTTCACACAAGCCGTGCGTAGGACAAGGTTGAAAAGGTAGAATCAGACCGAAAAATGCAATGCCATAGCCGAGATTTGAACCATGGATCTTCCGGTCTCAGTCCGGTTGCTCTAAGCAACTGAGCTACCATGGAAACGTGCCGGCACAACATTAAATTCCCTGACTCTCATTTTTCTCGGTAAACCACAAAGAGTTCTCAAATTCGTTTTGAGATAACTTACCCCAATGGTGGCTTATAATGTTGTAAGTTAGTTGGGGAATTTAATGCTGTGCTTGCATGTTGTCATGGGTTGGTTAGAGCAACCGGAAGAAGATCTGAAGATCTGTTCAAATTCTGGCTATGGCATGGAATTTTTCAGTCTGATTCTACCTTTCTAACGGTGTCACATACTCCTTTGGCTACTATTTTCCTCATCTCGAGCATTTCGGTTTTCATACCAAGCATGTCAATCTTTTCTCTGACCGCTAAAATGCTTTGTTCAAAGCAGAGATTGCTGCGTTAAAACGCAATCTGTTTATTTCTTTTGAAGTTGGTTATACCGCACACCCACATTTGACATTAAATGGTACACATTTAACCGAAAAATAAAATTGGCTGTTGGATTCAGAGACGCAGGCAGCTTGCCTGAGTGATGCTGCTAAACTGCTTGCTTTGCTCTTCTTTCTGCTCAAGACAACCTATCAAGGATTTTCTGTGCTCGAAAATAGTTTCCACCAATATCGATGTAAAGTGTATCTTATGTATGATGCACTAGCAAATCTCTTGCCAAAGATTTCATCTATAATCTTCCCTCCGATTGGTGAATTATAGAAAATGCTGGAATTTCTTTAATACCAGCAAATATATTCGCAATTAAGTGTTTTGGCTCGTAGTTTCTGCCATCACTGGGCTTAGTTTATAGGAATAGCAATGAACTTAATATGCATATGAATACTCCTGTTTAATGACAGCGTTTACGCCAGCAATATGACCATCATTGCATTGGCATCGGCATATCTCTATGAAATTAATTTGGTTTTATCATTGAGTACAGACAAAACATATTTAATGCACCCTGAGAGACTTGGCGCACTGCAGTCTGCGGGATATACGAAACTCCAGAGGTGTTCTACAGGTCTTCCATTGGACAAAACATAACGTAGAACAAATCCATTTGCGCAAAACATTGCACATCCATCCATCGTTTCATCTGCGATGACCGAAGCAGTCTGCTTTTTCTACGTCCTCATTTATCCTCTCGTGGCACACTTCTAAGATGCACTGCAACAAATGTTCTGGATGTCCCTTAATGTACATTTACACACCGTCGCTCCTTA
This sequence comes from Deroplatys truncata, assembly GCA_030765065.1. Classification (NCBI taxonomy): domain Eukaryota; kingdom Metazoa; phylum Arthropoda; class Insecta; order Mantodea; family Mantidae; genus Deroplatys; species Deroplatys truncata. The sequence goes on along the minus strand of CM060990.1, from coordinate 420,381,009 downwards.
AGAGCTGAATCCAGCCCTGATGTAGAGTTTAATTAACCCCCGAAAAATTCATGGATTTATGGAACCTTCCTTCTCTCGCGACATGGAAGTGCAAATTCAAAGACGCCACGGAACTTTGTGCAGTTTATTATTTGTGACAATACACACCTGTTCTTGCTTATCTCTTAAGTTTTTCTTCGCAAGATACTGTGCGGGCGTTTTAAGTTGAGTCCACAGACTGACTATATGCGTAGCAGGCTGCACTGCAGTGACCTCGGGGTTACTGGCGCAGCATGACGCGTTTAAGACTATCTTTGTCAACTGTGCTTTAATCGCTGCTTTGTTTTTCATGTCTTAAGGAGAGTTGTGCTTGTGCATTTCAAAGGCAAAAGTTTATTCCAGAAATCTGTGTTGCTTGTGATTTGCTTAAGAGGGTTAATGTCTTGTTATTAGTCCTCTGCAATGCCTACCGACAAATTCACGCTTGATCAACGACTTTTTATGTACGATACATACGTAAAAGCTGCATCATGTGGATAGCTGTGTAGACAATTTCAGGAGAAATTTCCTGGTATTTGATACGGTCCAACGCGGCCCGGTAATTATTGAAATAAATTAAGCAGTATAAAGTAATACTATTATAATATGAATGATGGAATGTGACGAAGTGATTGTAACCATGCAATAGCACTAATGCTGATGCAGGATGTTTTATTTAATGTAGTAACTCGTATAGGAAAGATCTTGTGTATGTATATATATATATATATATATATATATACTATTGTAACTTGTATTGGAGAAAGGAAGCGTATTGGCCACCTGCACTCCTCCTGGGTACATGCGGCATTGAAGCATAAAGGCGAGAAAGCGATACCCAAAGTTTATGGACAAAGCGCTCGGAATTTTGCGATTCCTTTCAATGTTGGAAGTGCGTGCCGTCTACGAAAAGTAAGGAAGTTATAGTCATAAAGCTCATTATGTGATACAGCTTAGATTCAACTAATTTTAACTAGTGCCATGCGAAAGAGAAAGTAAGGAACTCATCGAAAAGCCCAAATCTTAGCCAATAAGTTCAAACTAAGGAATATGAACCGCCGTATACAAAAACAGGAAACAGCCGCAAGATTAAAAGGTGAGCAAAGTAACCACGTGAGAAATGGGGAGTAGGGATGAAATCGGACATGGGGAGATTTACATATTGCAGGTAACTTCACTTCTCTGAAAACAGAGGTCACTTCGTCGGAGATGGGAAAGCGAAGGACACGCCGAGCAGCCACCGGAGAACTCGCCGCCGACCCTTCGGCTCTCGCCGAAGAGGCCGCAGCTATGCCGTCCACAGATGAAGCTGCTTCGGGCCTCGCCGTTGCTGTTTTGCCGGCCACTCCTCCGGCATCTGCCGGGAGCGCTGGCTCACCGCCGTCGGTGGCCGGGCCTTCTTGGGCATCGGTCACGGCTTCAACCAGACACCAACAGCAAGACACTTCACGCCCAGTCAACACCACACATCACCTTCAGCAGCAGTCGATTACGCAAGCATCACAACACAACACCGCAGCTCAGCAGCCAGCTTCACCACCTACGCCACCGCCGCCGCTGTCATCTCGATGCAGCGCGGTGATCGCCGGAGTTCCCCGGGATCTGCCAGCGAGATTTATCTTCACCGCCGCTCAACACCTGTGGCCTTCAGTCTTGAAGGCCACAAGGATCACCACTTCCCGGGGACCCACAACATTGATTCGCCTGGTATTCGCCGATCCGGCCGGCCGTGAGGCTGTCTTGAGGTCCGGCCTGCCCTTGATAGGGCAGGTTTATCATGTCGAGGTTATCCGAGCGGAAAGGCACCGGCCATGCCGCCGATGCTGCTGCTACGGCCATGACTCCATCACCTGCGCTGCACCTCCGAGGTGCCACTACTGCGGAGCACAACGCTGACATCGAGATGCACAATTCATGACCTCCGCCGACGCCGCCGGTACTGTGCCACCTGCAACGGCCACGGCCATTTCACCGGGCAGACACAGTGCCCTCGGTATCCGAGAAGCCGTCGATACACTCCGGCTTTAAATGTACCTGCACCCACATCTCCGACGCCATCACCGCCAGCGCCCGCAGAACTAGACACCACTCTGCGAGATGCTATCCAGGATCTACATTCAGAGGTCCTGAACATCGGATCCAGCATCTCGCAACAGGACGAAACACTCGCTTCACTTGCCACCGCCGCTCAATCCACCAACCTGGAACCACAAATCAGCCGCCTTGACTCATTGGAAACCGCCATCCAGGACCTCCACACCATCGTCACAGACTTCACAACCGCCTTCCAGAGCTTCACCGCACGCTGCCTCCGGCGGTTCGAAAGAGCCGACACGGCCATCCGAGGCCTGGGGTAATCCATCGCCAGCCTGCCACCACCATCAGCACCGCCACCTCCAACAGAATGCCTAGAGGAGGTAAGGCACACGACGTCAACCCTGCTTACGACGATTGCCGAGTGGACATCCGTCCTCTCGGGCATGAAGAGTGAACAGGAACGCACAAACGGCTACTTGATGCAACCAGAAGCCGCTCGCTTCTTCCCAAGCCACTATCGCCCACCAGAGAGCTCCTTTCGAAGACCACGCCACAATCAATAACTGATACAATAAACAACAACGCTACAAGCCTTTCCAACTCCTTTCCACGTACCTACCCGTGGTGCCGGCCAGGGCCTCGGTCATGGCCGTCAGCCGGACATTTCCTCACCACGCTGCCAGCGCAATAAGCTGACAGTTATTCTTCCACGTACTAACGGGGGTGCATCAGCGGAACCCCAATACCCATCCTGACTTCTCCCTTTTACTCCACGCTAAAATCCTACCTATTCCCGACCCCCTCCCCCAAAAAAACTTCTCTGAACTCTGTACTCGTGTAAATAAGTGTCGCGGCTATGCACGCTAGGAAACAACGCTCTACGAAAATGTTAGAGAAATCTCGCCGTCTCAGAAATTATCGCTGTGTTAGCCGCAAGTAATTCATAACATTACGGATTGTGACGATTGGGTTGTTTGTCTTGAATGATTAACGGAGTGGTGGCGCGCGTTCCAGACTGTGTAGCAATAATTCAATAATAAAGTTAACATGTATTACGGTCGATGTTTTATTATAGCCAAAGGTAATTTACACCCCTCCCCACTTAGACGTTACAGAGTTAATGTTGCTCAACGCTAGCCAGCCAAAGAAGGAAGAATACTCCGGGAGCGCAATCCAGTCACAATTTGAGGGATTCTGAGTTCAGAACTACGCATCAAGAACGTGGCCAACTTCACATGGCGCCCACCGTGCTGGGCACGACTAAATACAACATCGCTCCGTAACGTGTAGCGCAACGAGCTCAAACACCTCATAGATTACAATGTAGAGGACTCATTCACTAAAATTAAGGGTCGAGATACCGACGACGTCCAAGTCTATGAACAGGCACACCGGATGGCAGTTCAACATCGCCGAATGCAACCCAACCTCATTGGCGCACAACTAGAATTTTGGACATCCAACCTGAGACGACGGTGAAGCAGGAACGCGATCGAGAAGGCAACGAAACCAGCGAGACGCAGTGAGTCGTGGACGCACAACACACCACATCAGTAGCGCCGAGACGCCTGCGTGGCCCTCCTGTAAAGGAGTGACACCACCAACTCTGCCTCGTCTACGAGTATCGAACCCTCCTTTTTGTTGTGTTATGAAAAGTGCTTTTTAGTGAATAGTGAAAAATACTCATTGGATACCAGCACATCAATTCGTTGAAGTAGGAAGCTCGCAGAGCGAACGAGTAAGTCACAAAGACTTAATTACATTTAAAGGGGAACGAAGCACAATCATGAATATTTCATTCACCACGTTAGTTTATTTGTCGTCAGGAATAAATAACAATGCACACAGTTTCACCATTCTAAAATGAATAGTTATCAGGTTACGCTATTGTTGAGTTGACGCGTGACTCACGAGAACCACGCTGCACCCAGACAAGACGTACGCAGCATAGATGTTTTAAATGACTAACAAGTTTACGTGTTAATTTCATAGAAATTCCTAACTTCTCTGAACAGCAAGGACAAGAGCTAGAGCAGTCACTTTTCATAATCTAGCCAGTTAATACCTACTATGTGATAAACAATAGCCCAACAATCTGCTTTGAAAATGAGTGAACGTGGTATCCGACCGTATCAGTTGAACCAGAAAAGAGCGATTTTTAAGATTTACATTATTCTGACAGCGATTCCAAGACAATGTGAAGACCGAAAACCGTGCTGGTTCCATCCATTGGTGTAAGTGTAAGGAATGTACACCTATGAATAATGATGAGGAAAGTGTATGTTGCTCGGACTATGAAAACATAAACTTGATGAAGAGTGATTTCGTATCACAATGCATCCTAATTTTCACAAATGATTATATATCGTGATATTTTGAATATTGTTAGGCATAACTTAGCTTTGAAAACAACAATTTGAGCTAAAAAGAAATTAAATACCGTCAACAATCTTGATAATATGACCTGGCGATATTCCTGATACAAACAACTTACAGCATGGATTAATTCATGGATTGCTATTGGACACAGAAGAAGTGTTGTCATACCATCATATGTAGTGCTTAGTATTAGAAATGCTTTTTCAGAACCCAGCGAAGTACATATAGGCTTCAAACTTCACTAATAAACACATAGATTAAAATAGTATGTCTTAAATTCAACCATTATTATTATTTAAAATTGTATAACGTGTATGTGACCAACCTTCTTATATTGACTGAAAACGTGAGAAGCGCTTCAGTCGTAGTAAATTTAATGGAGGTCGAAGCGTGGGAGCTGTACTCTTCGGTAGTGACAGATCAATTGCTGCGTCCGGTAACGGATCCACACAATGTGCGTGCAGAGATTTTGTTATTTAACGCATTATCAGCAGTTTCCCATCTTCGTTAGATTCCTCGTATTTATTTTTCATGATCCAAGACCCAGGTACTTTGGGGTACTGAGTTTTGACACCAGTCTGTTTTATGTACATTGAAATTGTGATCTAGCGTTGCTATCATGGATCTAAGTTGAAGGCCATTATATGAAAAATTTATTCTTCTCGGAGCATATCTGGGACGAAGACTGTGACAGCTTTCTAAACTGCCAGTATGTATATAATTTCGAATACGAGTCAAATCTGTTAAGGTGCTATGCAAAATAATTTTCTGCAGAGCATGATAGGCGTTTAATCCATAATTTATTTGTTTGGTCTTCTTCCAACAATTCATCATATTCACAAAATTTCTATTCGCCGTTTTCTAGCCATTTGTGTTCATTTCTTTATGATGAATTGATGTGAATTTTTCAATTAATATGGTGCCGTTCTCATTTCAGTTTTGCGCAGCCCACCTTAAATGGTTATTTATACTGACTTTCCATACCATCAGCTCTGAGTATTTTTTTTTCTACCATTTCAATTTCATATTATACTTTTATATACAAAATATTTCATGTTCAACTTCCGAATACTGAGTTTTTAAAAGATATCTTACCTTTGTGTCTGTCGGAGAGAAAAACTTCAACTCCAAACATTTCCTGTTTTGCAAGCTTAGTCATTATGTTGTCACAAGCAGCCTTTTCCAAATCGCCTTTCACCATACCTCTTTGAACAAGCTCAAAATCAATAACTTTGCTGGAATTTAAATCCATGGCAGAATAGACTAAATTTCGCTGAAATCCTGGGGAGTCATACTGCCATCCCCTACCAACTATATAGGTATACCACGCCTTTCAATGAATTAAAGTTTTTCTTTCTTTCTTTCTTTCCTTCTTTCTTTCTTTCTTTCTTTCTTTCTTTCTTTCTTTCTTGAACCTAAAATGCTCGCAACTGGTGCTGCATGTTTCGAATTGTTTTGTGGAATGTACGCCTTGGAAACGTTGCCAAATCCAATGATTTGCAGAAGAACTTAAAACTGCTGAAACAATATACCAGATAATAATAAAAAAACTTGTTATTAAAGCATTTCAATCCGGTTTCTTTCCTGATAAACTTTGTGAGTTCCAAGTGAATGTATAACCGCAATAACACACTGTTTTAGCACGTGGCATGTTCCCTTTAGTGTAATGTGAAATTGCTTTGTTTTCATTTCTACATAAGACACATACCTTGAAAAATAAAACTAGAGATGTCCAAGTAACAATGAAATATTCTGCTATAGCTTAATTTCCATGTATGGTTAAAGTATCTTCTTATTCCCCATTATCACTTCTATCAGATTCTGAAGTATCAGGTTCGTAGAAACTTTCATTCAGCTTATCCTGATCTTCCACATCATTGCTTGTTTCGCAAATATTTTCATGTTCCAACAATATGTATATTTACTTATGATTTCAGTACCTAGTTCACATTTGTACTTCTGAATTCTTGGCTTTTTCATCACCCTCTATTCTGAATTCTCTTTCACTACTTTTATCACCATCGCCTTCGCCCCCCCCCAGGGTCTCACCTTAAGTGTGTACGAGTTTGGCGTGTCCGGGGTGCCCGAGTCTTACATCACCATCATCATCCCTCCACCCTCGTCCGGTCGAGGTGGGTTCGTCCCCGTGACCGGGGAACTCAAGGTAGGCTCTCGTGCGTTTTGTGCATTTCATTCCATGACGCCCCACGCCATTGTTTCTTTCTTCTATTTACGCACATTCCGCACCGTGTCCATTCATTCACACATCTATTTTCCTTCTTCGCCGGCCTACCTTGCGTGCGAAACGTCCACACACTTTTTGTTTTCTTTTACTATTCCTTTTATTTTAAACCTCCGTGGACACAGCCTGACGGATACCCGCGCACTGGGTGCGCAGCTGGGTTAGTGGGTAATGGCGTCATCCCCACAACCCGGGGTCGTCATGTAGAGTTTGTGTTCGTATCCGCTGTTCAACTGCAGTCCTGCGGGGGGGGCCTTGCATGAGCTGCTGACTTCTTACAGCCATTGGATCCCTCTGTCTATGTTCTGAGAGGTGTGACCCTGGGGTGAGACGGGTATAGATAGGCCACTCACCCAAGCCGTGGTAACGCCCGGGAAGTCAGAGCCCGAGGTCGGAGACGGTTGCAATCGTGGAGGATTTCTTTCGCTATGGAGCCCTCGTTCTCTATTACCACTAATAAGCGCCGAAAAGTTTTTGTAACGGAAGTAGCACCACCGTCATCTGGTGATTACTTAGTCATTACGCGAACGGAGGAAGGTCAAACTTTTGAGAAGCTGAACCCTTTTATTATCCAGAAGGGCATTGACTCAATTGCTGGTCCGGTTCATTCCTACACTTGCCTTCGAAATGGTTCCTTGTTAGTAGAAAGCCAGTCCGATGCCCAAAGTAAGTCCTTGTTGCGCGCCACGCTTCTCCACGGTTATCCCATCCGTGTTGAGAAGCACCGCACCTTGAATTCCTGTCGAGACGTTGTCACCACTCATAGCCTCGACGGAATGTCGGATGATAAACTGGTCGAATATCGTTCCGACCAAAAGGTAACAGCGGTTCATTGAGTGCAGGCAAAAGGCGACGGAGTATTGGTACCAACTCGTACCCTGTTTCTCACGTTCGATGGTGTCGATCTGCCCTCTAGTATTTCAGCAGGGTACGAACGTATTGCTGTAAGACCGTATATTCCTAGACCTCTGCGTTGTTTCAAATACCAACGTTTTGGGCATACGCAAGTCTCATGTAAGAGTGCCGTTACCATCTGTGCAACATGTAGCCAGCCGTCACACAAAGGTACCTGTTCAACAGCCCCCGTCTGCGTTAATTGCAAAGGGTCTCATTCTGCGTCATTTGCAGACTGTCTGCGGTACTTGGACGAGAAGGCGATCCAGCAGATCAGGGTAAAGCAGAAACTCTCCTTCGTCGAAGTCCGGAGGCGTTACAATGCGCGCCAGCCTTCGCTCCTGCGATCGGATACATTTAGTTCTGTTGTTGCCTCGCCTGTACCCCGGAAGGATGCCGAAACACAGACTGCATGACTGCATTGACCGCCACTACCATTAGGCCGTCCATTTCTGGCACAGTTACTAAGCCATCTAAAGCTGGTCCTAAGGTACTGAAGTCGCAAAGCACTGAAAAGAAGTCCAAGCAGAAACTACGCAAGCAAGATTTTTTGAAAGACCATCCGCGTGCGCGCGGTAAGAAAAGTTCACCTTCTCCTCCTCGAAGGTCGCAGTCCCAGGGTGCTCCTGGGACAAGCCGCGCTCAGCGGCCACCTTCACCCATTGCCACCCAGAACCGATTCACGGCGCTTGAATCGGTTTCTGGCACTGAGCGCGTGGGCCCTCCCTTCGAGGAGCCTATGGAGTTAAGCAGAAAGTAATTTTGAGCCGCCTTCCTAAGTTGACACTTTATCCCCTTTTATTCATGGCTATCCTGAGCTGTAATTTACGTGGTGTACGATCGCATAGGGCGGAACTGCAAATTGTATTGCGTTTCCATTCACCTATGGTCGTGTGTTTGCAGGAGACCAAGCTTCGCCCTCACGATCCTTTTGATCTCCGAGGGTATACTCCGGTTGACTACGATCTTGAACCGGAGGAGGGTACTCCTGCTCATGGAGGTGTCTTGTTATTAGTGCGTAACGACGTTCATTTTCAATCTCTCACTCTTACGTCCGACTTGCAAGCTGTTGCCGTTAGGCTTCAATTACTCGGCTTTTTCTTCTCTGTTTTCTCCGTGTATTCACCTCCATCCTCTCCCCTCGCTCACACGGACACTCGAGATCTACTGTCTGCTCTTCCAACACCATTTCTTCTGTTGGGAGATTTTAATACTCATCACCCCCTGTGGGGTTCGACAAGCGCCTGTGCGAGGGGAATTCTTCTTCCGACATTTTTTATCATTTCAGCCTCTCCATCCTCAATACAAGTGAGGCTACTTTTCTGTCTGGTTTTTCTGGTACATTCTCTCACTTGGACCTTGCCGTTTGCTCACTCCAGTTTGCTAGTCATCTGCAGTGGAACGTCGTCGCTGACACCTACTCCAGCGACCATTACCTCTGCATCGTGTCTCTTCTGTCTCACCACTTTCAGCATTTCAGAGCAGCTACCTGGATATTCAGAAAAGCCGACTGGAGATTGTATTCCAGCCTCGTGTGTTTTGAGGACCAGCCCTTCACTGACGTTAACCAAATGGTGCAGCACCTTACCTCTACGATGATATTTGCCGCCGAACGCACAATTCCCCGTTCGTCCTCTCACCCTCGTCGTTATTTCCTCCAGGACGCTAACCGTTCCCCGAAGTCCTCCAGGGCGTTAAGGCTTTGGCCAACGTCTCACCTTTCCGCCAAGCTCTCCCATACCATTCTCTAAGTGGGCCAGTTCGTCAATTTTGGTCGATTGCTCCGCCTTGATCTTGGACATTACTGCCTGCATCTTCTCTATTCCAGAATTCATTTTCGCCTCCGTGTACTCCATTTCGGATTCCATTTTCGCCTTCATCTCCTCCATTTTGGAATTCATTTTCGCCTCCATCCTGTCAATTGTTGAATTCACTGTCGTTATTTCACTGCCCATTTCGTCTATTCTGGAATTTACTGCGTTTCAGTCTCCATCTTCATTCCGGATTCCATTTTTGTCTAAATCTTCTACATCTTGGCCAATAATTGTTCAGCGATTCCTCTATCTTGGCTTTTATATCCCATTTCAGACATCAATGTAACAAATGAATATACCAGCTGCTAAACGCACTTTATTTTTCACTTGGGTGCTCAGCGTAGCACAAACTTTGAGACACTGTTTTGACACACACTCCCAACACAACTGATCCGTCGAATCGAATTACAGCTGAACTGCTGAGTCACAATTAGCAACTTTAACTGCACTCTGCACTGCCCACTGTTTAACTGTGCAAATTCTACGACATGTTGACTGCACTTAACTTTGTAAGTTCTTAATTAGCTCAGCTGAACTCGTGGGCGAGAGCAGCCCCGTTATATAGGTCTCGCATATAAAGCGGAATGTTCTAGTAGAAGCTACTAGAACTGCCAAATGGAATCCTCTGGGGCGGGGAAGCAGCACATCATGCGCTATTGTTCTGCACGGGGACCGATCTTACCCCACAGCCAGATTGGGATGCGCTCACCGGCGGCTCACAGGTAACTTTGCGCGCGCGGTCACAATAAAATTGAGCACTACAACTAGAAAAGTAAATTCGAAACTATTAATTTCGTTCAGAAACCTCTTACTGAGCTGAATAGATTTCGTATTGTCATACTGCTTGTCATTCAGGATATTCTCGAATACTTGCTTCGGTTTCTCACAATCTTTTACAATTATAGTGAGTATCTTTGAGTTAGAATACTACCGAGTTTCTGATAAGGCTGTGATATGTATATCTGAAAATGAACCTGTTACATGTGTTGCTTTTTATGAATGATGGGAAAATGAAGAAATCTCACTGATACTTGCAGAAAATATGCCTCATTTAGAAATGCAATCTAAACTTTATTGCAGCACTATGTTTAGTCAATGAGCTAAGCAATACACACAAACAGATTGAAGTGCTTTGTCCTTAATTTTCTTCTGCAGACCATTTAAGTGACTTGACATTATCTTGCCCCATCATAACATTGTGCCATTGATCTGTCCTCGTATGAAAACTCAGACAAAATCCCACCCAGAAGACTAAATGATGCCTCAGATGTTCTATCAGCACTAACATCATAGCAGTGGCTGCTCGCAGTGATATTTTCAGGGTAGGCAAAATATTCGCAATACGTCAATTACATATCTAGCAGAAACGTAACATTTGCTTAAATTTATTTTATTTGTAAAGTAAATCAACGCGTCGATCCTACATGCTGGCATATCGCTTGATGGCGTCATCGTACCATCTCTCCAGCTAATGAAGTTCGCGTTCAATAGACGTGTTGCTAAAGCTGTAACTGTGTCCTGTTCCATTGTGCTCCTTAAGTAAGGCTTCACTCTCTTCAAGAGAAGCTTCTCTCAACACTACAACTTATTGCAGCTATGGTAAATAGTCTGTAAGCTTCCGGCAGCACATTTTGAATATCACTTTCCACAAACATTTTCATGGTTTGAGTTGCACTTCGAGAAAATAATTGGTGTCGGATCAGGCAAATTCCAGTTCGTTTCTCAATTTTCAAAAGTCCAAATACATGGTGTAACAATTTTGCAATGAAACTAGCTCCTTGGCGGGAAAACATTTTCTAAACACACTGAACAGTGATGAATCCCCTAAGTGAAAAAAATCCCGTATTCTTAATATCTCTAAACTGGTGTGAAGCTGAGATGTAATGTTATGCATAATTTCAAAATAGAGCTTTCTATATTGAGCTAGATTTCTCTTGGAGATATCTCTTGTTTCTTTCACATTCTTCATGACGTTCACAATATTGAAATAGTTTTTGGCCTGATTATCGTTTCTCGTCTCTTGCAATTTCCTTATTTGCCCCTGAGTAGTTGAAAAACAATGTTATACATTCAGTGGTTTTCTTTTTGCAGTATATCGAAGAGTACTTCAGTCATTGAAAATCTGTTTCTGAATACATTCATTCATTCATTATCTGTTTACCCTCCTCTTATGTAGGACTTACACCCCCCAGGACTTACAGGCGGGTGCCTGGGGTCAGAGGCCCGTCGAGGAGCAGACACTCATGGATCAGACAGAACATCGAGAATGGGGGATCAGCCTAATGCCTGGTATGGGATGAAGGAAGTAGATGAAACGAAATGTTGGTGAAATGGATGATAGGAAAGGTGATGATGGAGCAGTTGGTGGAATGAATAGCGGGGGAAACCGGAGAACCCGGAGAAAACCCGCCCAGACGCCGCTTCGTCCACCACAAATCCCACATGCAGGTCCCTGGGATTGAACCCGGGCCACCTCGGTGGGAGGCGAGCGGTTGTTTCTGAATACAGTGAAAAAAAATACAGGTGTCATATTTCGAAGATGATTTTTTCAAACCTATAGCTGCATTTATGGATTCAGGACTGGAAAGAGCAGCTTCTATACCACAAAAAAAATTAGTCCTTCCCTATGACTGGAAATCACTTCGAAAATTCATGCATTGGAACTCCAACGCACATCACTAACAGTCGGAAATCTTTTCCCAACTACTTTATTCAAAACATCTTTGCGTTTAACTGACTTATGAAAGTACACGCTGGAAAGGTCTAAAAATTTAGAAAAATTTACGAACATCTTTTATAGATTTTGCGTCACTCTTTAACACAAGATCTGGTGTGTGCGTACAGCAATGTGAGAATAAAGCTTGTGGGGCATGACTCTTCACTAGCATTTAAAGCTTCGAAATTTCGCCAGCCATGACTCTAGCGCCATCGTAGTACTGACCAATCAATTTCTCTTTGATATTAAATTCCTGGAGATCCTCAAATAACATATCACGTACTTCAGAAGCAGTTTTACATGTACTGATATTGTGAAATACCAAAACGCGATCCTGGACTACCCCATCTTATCTACGTATTTCACAATGTCTGACAATTGAGAAACTTCTGATATATCTGTTCTTTCGTCGCACTGAACTGAAAAAAGGAACTTATTTAATTTAATATTTTAGTCGTTATTTCTTCATGTATGCATTCAGTACGGTCATTCTGAATGGTTTTGAACAGATTTCTAAAGATTTTCTCTTGTTCCTCCCAGTGTTGACGTAAACCGCATTCATACTGCATCAAGCGAGTAACAGTTTCTATGTCATTCCCACGGTTCAAAGAGGACTAACGTTCATCGTGGCCTGGATAACAAAGCTCTTATTTACAGAGCAATACGGCGACATCAATTGACCTTCTCATTATTTGCCTATTTTTTCCCAATTTCGTGTTATACTGTTGCTTTGCTATTGTGTTGTTCGGATAGCATCTCCGAAATGGGATTGAAATTCTTTTCTGTTCTCTTTAAATTTACAATGTTAAACATGAGTTCTTTAGAAACTTCATGCTTGTGAATGGCTCTGGACAAATTTTTCATATGATAATAATTATAATAATAATATTAATATTAATAATAATATAAAAACATCGCGATTCTAAATGCCTTCTTTGCATGAAAGTTATAGACAAGGCCAGCAGATCAATTTGGTTTTAATTTCACTCCTGTTAAGCTTTGAATGCATAATTCACATTCAAATCACTATGTTGGTAGGTTGGACCGTCAGATTTCTTTGTCCTCTCCTCTGTTGCTGATTTTTCCGTCTTTTTCTTCTTTAGTTGTTTTTCTTCTACAGAACTTAGCTTCTTACTTTGTATGGTGCGTTGTGTTGAAGTTTTCCTTGCTGAGTCTACCATTGTTTCACCTCTGATGTTTTGCTGTAGCTCCATTTATTTGAGGCTACCGTTAAAATACTCCAGAGCCACAAGCTTTTAATGTTTATAATACAATATTAGTTTAAAAAGTGAGTATAGTAATATGTTTCGAAAATTTACAAAACAGTCATCATCCAAGCATGCCGTAACACCGCTTATTTAACCTGGGCCTACCCTTCTAAACCACAGGCGATATAGAGCACTCAGCGGGTCTAGCCACACCTTACCAACAAGCATACCGGCCGTGAAATAGAGGCTGCATTAACGACAGAGAGCAGTTCGACTCCTATCAAATGACTTGTACTTATCCGCCGCTACATAAGCCACACAAACAGTGAAAATCAGTCCGTAAGAGCTGCCAATGCAATTATAATCAAACTAAAATTTTGCTGCAGATTCCATAGTAAAGATACTTATATTTTTAGCATATAATACTTAAATTAAAATGTTGGTGGGAGAAAGTACAATTAAAAGTGTAACTATTGTTGAACTCGGTTTACAGCTCATTTTTTCTGTACGTATCCATGGGGTTTCCGTCAGCTTAAAGAAACACCAAGATGTTTCACCTTTTGGGCGTGTCATGTAGAGGAATGCTGTCAGTTGACATGCAGTGTCTTAGGGTGGCAGAGATTGCCTTTTAAAAGCCCTCTTTGTAGGCTTTAGAAATGGCGGAACATGGTGAGTAATGATATTTTTCGATAAAGCAAGAATTGAACCTTTTCTTAAACAAAAAATGCTACTCTTGGCCCAAATTCTTAAAATTTCAGTCATAGGTTTCCTTAACCATTTTTGTGTTTCATACCTGGAAGGATTAAATTTTTTCGGGACTGGCTGTGACAGTATGAATAACAGAGCTTAGTAAAACTGTGGGCCTACCATTATCTAGAACAAGTCGTTTTTCAGTGTCACTGCGACACGAAACTGGATTGTCTATTAGTTCAGCTTCTGTGTCTGCCTTGATGGAATATTACATACTTCATAGATGTAATACAATAGTTATTAAGATCTAAACATGCACTTTTCTATTTAGTACTTACAAAAGAATTTCACTATATCACTGCTTCTTCAAAACGCACGATTGTTAGTGCAGCAGTCACTTCTCACGCACGTTAGTTGACTTTGGGAGCGCCCGTCAACTACCGGCAAGGCAGTCAAATTTATCTGCCTACCTAGAGGTACAACGTATGTGCCACTCCGCATTTAAAAACGTTTTCCTAATGCTTACTATAGGGCGCCACCAACATACATACTTGGACCTATAATCGTGACTTTGGGAGGCAGGCTAGCTGGCTTCAAATCTGCCTACCCTTCGCAGACAAGCAACTTAAGAGACAATTACCTTTCCGGCAGTCCCTTATCGAACGTATTCTCGTTTTTTTTAAAGTTCCCTTATTGTATCCAGTTTATGCTACTGTGTTTTACTGTTTCCAAACCGATTATTTCCGCAACACACATACACACACACACAAACACCCATGCACGTGGCGGGACTCGAACCCGCGACCCTCAGCTTGGCGGAGCGACCACTCCAGCGACCACGGCTACGAGGGCCGGCTCTTAAAAGGTCGCTCTTCCCTTCCAGAAGAAAGATCACCTGGCCAATTTTCAAGAATCCCATCATTTAAATACTTAATACGTGTACGGAATGCAATATTAAATTGTAAATACCACTAAACGTTTTGTTTGGTGGTAAAATTAAATTTTAGCTTAGATGTTAATAAATGTCATATTATGGATATAGTTAAACAGTTTTAATAACATTTTCTGAAACTATTAGGGAAGGCATAGTCTACCTTGCCTACCCTAAGGAGCCGCCTCTGCACCTTACAACCCTAGAAAACGCTTAACATTTCCTTCAAAATGCACATATCGAACTATGATTGAACACTATTATATTCGAGTTATATCTGTGGCCTGTGCTATCAACTTCAATAGCAAAACTGTTAGTCTTAGGAATTTCATTCCTACATGATCTTGTATGTGTTCAGATATGCAGTTCGATTTCATTTTGAATTGTATTGAAGTCTCGCCGAACACACTGTTAATTTGCAAGTAGTAATTTTGAATTTTCAATGGACTCCTCGATATTAATAAAGCAGTTTGCTTGAAAAGTCCACGATTTATTGAAGTTACACTTGCATCTAGCCCGCTCAAAACCAAGCTTTTACTTACTTAAATGTAGCACAATACCCATAACGGCTTGAAAAGTAACTATTCAAAAGAACGTTTCATTAAATTAAACAAGAAATAGCCTTCCATTTTCCTGTAGACGGTCAGATATGGTATTTCTGTTCCTTAAAAAAAGTATTCAATTGCAGTTTGCATTTCAGGTATTGGGCAGAATTGTTGTACTTATTTGGAGCTCGCATTATGTAACAAACAATAACATCCACTAGCCACTTGTAACAATCACTTCTAGAAGAAAAGCAAATGTATCGATGACACTGTGATCCCTCCCTTAACGGAGCAAGAAAAAAAACTACCTGGGCAAGAAAGTAAAAGGATCTGTGTATCTTATGACTGCCCTAGCACCTCAGGTTTTAAAATTGCAGGGAGAAAAAAAATGCTTGACGTCACGCTGTCATGGCAACCTAGTCCCCCTCAGGGGCTCACCTTATGTGAGTACGGGTTTGGCGTACCCGGGGGTTCCCGAGCCACCCATCGCCATCTTCATCACTTCATCCCCGTCCGGTCGAGGTGGGTTCGTTCTCGTGACCGGGGGACTCAAGGTAGGCTCTCGTGCGTTCTGTGCATTTTACTCCATGTCGCCTCTCGCCATCGTTTCTTTTTTCTCTTCTACTTATGCACATTTCGCCCCACGCCCATTCATTTACACATCTCTTTTACTTCTTCGCCGGCCTACCTTGCGTGCGAAACGCCCACGCACTTTTAGTTTCTTTTACATTTTATTTTAATCCTCCGTGGACACAGCCTGACGGATACCCGCGCACTGAGTGCGCAGCGGGGTGAGGGGGTAATGGCGTCATCCCCACCACCCGGGGTCGTCATGTAGGGTATGTGTTCGTATCCACTGTTCAACTGCAGTCCCGCGGGGGGGCCATTGCATGAGCTGCTGACTTCTGACGGCGATTGGGTCCCTCTGTCTATGTTCTGGGAGCTGTGACCCTGGGGTGAGCTGGGTATAGATAGGCCACTCACCCAAGCCGGGGTAACGCCCGGGAAGTCAGAGCCCGAGGTCGGAGACGGTTGCAATCGTGGAGGATTTCTTTCGCTATGGAGCCCTCTTTCTCTATTACCACTAATAAGCGCCGAAAAGTTTTTGTAACGGAAGTAGCACCACCGTCATCTGGTTATTACTTAGTCATCACGCGATCGCAGGAAGGTCAAACTTTTGAGAAGCTGAACCCTTTTATTATCCAGAAGGGCATTGACTCAATTGCTGGTCCGGTTCATTCCTACACTTGCCTTCGAAATGGTTCATTGTTAGTAGAAAGCCAGTCCGATGCCCAAAGTAAGTCCTTTTTGCGCGCCACGCTTCTCCACGGTTATCCCATCCGTGTTGAGAAGCACCGCACCTTGAATTCCTGTCGATGCGTCGTTACCACCCATAGCCTCGACGGTATATCAGACGAGGACCTAGTGAAATATCTATCGGATCAAAAGGTGACAGCAGTGCATCGGGTGCAGGCCAAACGCGACGGAGTATTGGTACCCACTCGTACCCTTTTTATCACATTTGATGGCGTCGATCTGCCCACGAGCATTACAGCAGAGTACGGACGTATTGCGGTGAGGCCCTATATTCCTAGACCTCTGCGTTGTTTTAAATGCCAACGTTTTGGGCATACGCAAGTCTCTTGTAAGAGTGCTGTTAACATCTGTGCAACATGTAGCCAGCCCTCACACGAAGGTGCCTGTTCAACAGCCCCCGTCTGCGGCAATTGCAAAGGGTCATATTCTACTTCATTTGGCGACTGTCCGCGGTATTTGGACGAGAAGGCGATCCAGGAGATCCGAGTAAATGAGAAACTCTCCTTCGCCGAAGCCCGGAGGCGTTACCATGGGCGCCAACCTTCGCCCCTGCGATCGGGAACATTCAGTTCTGTTGATGCCTCGCCAGTACCCCGGAAGGATGCTGGGGCTCAAACTTGGACCACGACTGCCTTGACCACCACTACCATCCGGCCGTCCAAGTCAGCTACTGTTACTAAGCCCTATAAACCTGGTCCAAAGTCTATGAAGTCACCTGCCATTGAGAAAAGCCGACGCAAAAACTTCGCAGAGAAGACGTTTTAAAAGACCCTCCGCGTGTTCACTGCAAGCAGAGTTCACCTTCTTTTCCTCGGAGGTCGCAGTCCCAGGAAGCTACTGGGACAAGCCGCGCTCAGCGGCACCCCTCATCCATCGCCACCCAGAACCGATTCTCGGCACTTGAATCGGTTTCTGGCTCTGAGCGCGTGGGCCCTCCCTTCGAGAAGGCTATGGAGTCTGACCAACTCCATACCAGAAGCCCGAGCCCAAAGGTTAAACGAAAGGTAATTTTAAGCCGCCCTACTAAGTAGACAGTTTATCCCTTTTTCTTAATGTCTATCCTGACCTAGAATGTACGTTGTGTACGATCGCATAGGGCGGAACTGCAACTTGTATTGCGTTCCCATTCGCCTATAGTCGTGTGTTTGCAGGAGACTAAGCTTCGCCCTCACGATCCTTTTGATCTCCGAGGATATACTCCGGTTCGCTACGACCGTGAACCGGAGGAGGGTACTCCTGCTCATGGAGGTGTCATTTTGTTAGTGCGTAACGACGTTCATTTTCAACGTCTCACTCTTACGTCCGACTTGCAAGCTGTTGCCATTAGACTGCAGTTACCCGGTTGTTTCTTATCTGCTTGCTCTGTATATTCACCTCCATCGTCTCCCCTCGCTAACGCGGACCTTCGAGATCTCTTGTCCGCTCTCCCAACACCACTGCTCCTGTTGGGAGATTTTAATGCCCATTCGCCAAGGGCTTGTGCAAAGGGAACTCTTCTTTCCGACATTTTTGATCAGTTCAATCTCTCTATACTCAATACCGGTGAGCCCTCTTTTCTTTCTGATTCTTCCGGTACCTTTTCTCACTTGGACCTTGCCGTTTGCTCACTCCAGCTTGCTAGTCGTCTTCAGTGGAACGCCGTCGCTGAGACCTACTCCAACGACCATTAACTCTGCATCGTTTCTCTTCTGTAACACCACGTACAGCATTCGAGAGTACCTACCTGGATATTCACAAAAGCCGACTGGGGCTTGTATTCCAGCCTCGTGCATTTTGACGACCAGCCCTTCACCGACATTAACCAACTAGTGCAGCACCTTACGTCTACGATTTTCTCTGCCGCCGAAAGCGCAATTCCCCGTTCATCCTCTCAACCTCGGCGACTGCCTGTTCCGTGGTGGAACGAGGATTGCCGGGACGCCGTTCTTGCCCGTAGAACTCCACTTAGGGTGTTTCGGCGACACCCTACACTTGATAATTTGGTGACATTTAAACAATCGCGCGCCAGGGTTCGTCGCATTATTCAGGATAGCAAGAAGGCGTCGTGGACTCGTTTTGTCGAGTCTTTTAATCGCTTTACGCCTTCATCTGTTGTTTGGGATAAACTTCGTCCCTTCTCAGGTAAAGTGTCGCATTGTACTGTTTCTGGCCTTCAGGTTTCCAATGCCACCATAGTGGATCCGGCTGCCATCGCTAACACTCTGGGTGCTGCCTTTGAGGCGGTTTCCAGTTCAGACCATTATTCCGCCGGCTTTCGCTCTATCAAAGACCGGCTGGATTCCGCAATCTATAATTTTCGGTCTGATAATACGGAATGGTATAATGCCCTTTTTACAATGAGGGAACTGGAGTACGCTCTTCATTGCTCTAGGCACTCCGCTCCTGGGCCGGATGGCATTCATGTTCTGCTGTTAAAGAACCTTTCAGCCAACAGTAAGCGCTTTCTCTTAGGGTCTATAATCGTATTTGGCAGGACGGCATTTTTCCTTCCGTTTGGCGCGAAGCCACCATTGTCCCTATACTTAAGCCTGGTAAGGATCGCCAACTACGTTCCAGCTACAGCCCTATCTCCCTCACCAGTTGCGTTTGCAAGGTGACGGAGAGCATGATCAACGGGCGGTTGACATGGTGGCTTGAGTCTCAGAAACTTCTGGCGAACACTCAGTGTGGATTTCGTCGCCGTCGCTCTACCGTCGACCATCTGGTGTCTGTCGACGCATATTATGAACTGATTTCTGAGAAAGTGTCAAACAGTGGCTGTGTTTTTTGACCTGGAGAAAGCTTATGACTAGGGCTAGGATATTTATGACCTAAAAATCACCATAATGTGCACCAAAATATATGCCGTTATGACCATACATTTACCAAAATATGCACAATAACATAATAAATATGACCTAACAATATTAAAATGAGATAAAATTTCTATTGTAAAATAAATTAGTAAGACAGTTTTGATAATGAACTATTTATTTGAGAATAAAATGCACATGAAAAGCAAGCAAAACTATGCAATTTTACATTCCAGTATGATTTTATTAACATTATAGGAACATAGTTAAGCTATGTGCTTTCTACATTCTCATTCTACTTCATATAAGCTCTGAGTTGCAATACACAATGAAGACCTTGTGCAAATTTTCAAATGAAAAAGATTTCCTATTGTCAGCCAGCAAAACCTTGTACTCCGAAAAGCTCCTTTCTACTTCAGCTGACACAAGAGGAGCATATTTAAAATGAACAATATCATTTGAATCTAAATCTGAATGATTAAGAGAGAACTTTTCACCCAACAAAATCATTGAAATGGAATACAGTGTATGATACCCTTCGTTTTTTTCTAACACCTTTTCCATTTTCTTTCACACTTCTCTTCCCACTTTACCACAAACACCCTCTAATTTATTCACGTTTTTCACTTGTTCTATCTGCTTCACTAGTGGCACTTATGATTCCTCCAAAGCAGTTATGACAGCAGGAATAAATCCAAAATTTTATTTTATGTATGAAGGTTTGCCTGAAACTTCACCATTAGACAATAATTCTTGAGCTAGTCCAATTGAAGTAGCTTCACTGCTATCGAATGAATCGATGCTTTTCACAACGTTGAAGTTCTGGCAGTAATAGTTGCATTCATCAATCCAGGAATCTTGTCAAAATGGAAGATTGTGGCAAGGGAATGTCTGGAGCTAACAACTTAAATGCTGCAACACGTGAAGGGGCTTTCAAAAATACCTTTTTGACACACCCAATAAACTTGTCAACGTCACTGAATTTACTACGAATCTCCTCTGCAACTCGGTGCAAGGCGTGAGCTAAACAAGTCACATGCACCATTTTACTGCACAATGCTTTTAGAGAATCGGCAGCTTTCACCGTATAAGGTGCAGCATCCGTTACGAAGAGAGGTACATTGTCATGCTTAACACCTTCGGGCCATATGGCACCCATAGATCTGTCAACTTAGAAATGGTGGAAAATTTTACTTTTTCTAAATGTTCAAAGTTTATTAGAAACTTTTCGCCTGGACCATCTTCTTCCAAGGTTTCCACAATGACAATTGCAATATATCTTCCCATAGAGTCTGTAGTTTTATCAATTGATACCCAATTTTTTGTTTTATTATTTACAAGCTGTTGTCTGATTGTTGCATTGTTTTTTCGTAGCTTCGGCAGACAAAGTTCTTTCTTAATGTGGAAGAATCAGGAAGAGATTCGCGAAATTTTGGATGGTTTAATTTACTTAAGGGAATATCAGCACAAAGGAAAGCTGTACAAAGTTCTTCGCAGAAAGTTGAATAAGACTGGCGGGATTCCCCTAGGAGCATTTGCTGTAGTGTTTTTTCATTTTAAATCCATTGTACTCCACGTTTGTGTTTATCTGTTGCTACATGCTGCTCAACGTTAAATGACTTCTCCGCAGTTACTCTTACGTCGCACAGTTTACAATACAGTATTTTACCATCACTTGAAAATACTTTCTCACCACATTGAGGTTGTCCTCCGTGGTGCAGTGGTTACCATGCTAGCCTCTAGTTCCCGAGGTCGCGGGTTCAAACCCGGCGGAGGGCGATGGATTTTTTCGGGCGTAAAAATCCTTTGCATGGCTTCCTCAGGAAGGGAAGTGAAGCCGGTGGTCCCGTGTCGAAGATTTGCGGAATGTAAAAGAACCTCAAGCCTGATAAAGAGGCCTCTGAGCAAAATTACCGGTCTTTCACGCCCAAAGTAGAATGGGATGCTAAGAACCATAGCAGTTAAAAAGGGTCCATAAATAAAACTCAATTTCAATTTACCATATTGGGACTCAAACGTTTTTAGTTTTACTTGAACATTTTGCTTCACTTTGGGCATTTTTTTCTGAACTATACTGCACACGCTTACGACTTCAATAAGACTGAATAACACAATGAGGAATTAGACACTTGTCTGCAGTCCAGGGTCCAGAATGACTTAATCAGTTACCTGCTCATGGAGTAATAATAGCTTACACAAACTCACTGATGCGTAAGGGTGAAGTCCATATTATGAATTCAAAGGAAACAAGGAAGGAAGGTAGATACTTGCACTTTTCCAGGAAACAAAATGAGGTGCGCAATTCTGGGAAATGTAACACGGAAGAAATAAATTGCATGAGAAAGTTCTTTTCTTCTTCAAAGTGTGAAAACATGACGAATATGACCATTTACTTACTAAAATATGCTCTATCAGAGAGAAATGGCCATATATGCAAAAATATGACTTAACAAATTGGGTTAATTCATTTCGCTGTTTCATAAGAAGCATTTATATATATTTAAGGAGCATGTCAGTCCTACCAAAAAATATATGCCCTATCATAAAAATCCTAGCCCTACATATGACACTTGTTGGAGGGGCGGCATTTTACGTACACTCCATGCATGGAATTTCCGCGCTCGTCTTCCCAATTTTTTTCGGGAGTTTATGACGGGCCGCGTCTTTCGTGTACGTGTGGGCTCGGTTTTATCTAGTCTTTTTATTCAAGAGAACGGAGTACCGCAGGGCTCTGTACTCAGTGTCCACTTTTTGCGATAGCTATCAACCCCATTGTTGATTGTATTCCACCTGGCATTTCATCGTCCCTTTTTGTTGACGATTTTGCCATTTATTGTAGTTCACGGCGGACCTGTCTGCTCGAACGCCGTCTCCAGAGCTGTATCGACCGTATCTACGCCTGGAGTAGCGCCAACGGCTTTAGTTTTTCCGCCGAGAAATCCGTCTGCATCAACTTCTGGCGCCGGAAAGCTTTCCCTCCACCCTCTCTCCACCTTGGGTCTAAAGTCCTTCCATTTGCAGACGAGGTGAAATTTTTGGGGTTGATCTTTGATCGAAAGCTGAGCTGGACTTCTCACGTTTCCTTTTTAAAAGCAAAGTGTGACCGTTCTCTTAATATTTTACGTGTTTTAAGTGGCACATCCTGAGAAGCTGATCGGACCGTTCTTCTGCGTCTTTATCGCTCCTTGGTCCGATCCAAGCTTGCTTACGGGTGCATTGTCTATTCATCGGCACGTCCATCTGTGTTACGTCGCTTGAATACCATTCATCATCGTGGTATTAGCGTCGCTATAGGAGCCTTTCCAACTAGCCCTGTACCCAGTCTGTACGCAGAAGCTGCAGAGCCTCCGCTGTCCTTCCGGCGTGAGATGCTTTTGTGCAGCTATGCTTGTCGGCTCTCAAGCTTGCCTAACCACCCGTCCTTTGAGTTGTTTTACGAGGATTCGCTTGATCGACAATATTTAGTTAACTCCTCTGCATTACTACCTCCAGGGGTTCGATTTCGACAACTCCTTCGGCATTTGGACGTTGCGCCAGCGCCGGCCCTTCCCAGGGGGGAAACGCTTTTTCCTCCATGGCTGCGCGCTGAGGCTCACTATCACCTTGGGCTGACGTCGATGCCGAAGAATGAGACCCCTTCTTCAGTTCTTAGATCAGCTTTTTTAGAACTCCAGGCGAAAATCGGTAACTGTCATTTTATATACACTGATGGGTCTAAGACTGATGTTGGAGTAGGGTGTGCCTTTGTTTTTGGTCGGCATAGTTTTACCTTTCGTTTACCGGAGCAATGTTCGATTTTTACCGCCGAGCTTTTTAGTATTTATCAGGCACTTTTATACCTCCAGCGGCATGATTTATAGCACTATGTTCTTTGCGCAGGATCCCTGAGTGCCCTTCAGAGTATTAACGCGCTGTACAATTACCACCCACTTGTACAGTGCATACATTACCTGGTCCACTCGCTTGGTGTCTCTGGCATCCGCGTCTCCTTCAGTGGATTCCAGGTCATTTTGGCATCTCAGGGAACGAGTCTGCCGACACCGCTGCCAAATCGGCGATTTTATCTCCCAGAAGTTTTACCTCTTGTTGTTCCCTCGTCAGATTTGTTTATTGTTTTACGTCACCGCATCCTCTCTCTTTCGAGCGATGAGTGGACGGCCCTCCGAGGGAACAAGTTGCGGGAGGTTAAACCTCTCCCGTTAGTCTGGGCTACCTCTTCCCGTGCTTCTCGTCGGGAAGAGGTAATTTTAACACGCCTTCGTATCGGACATTGCATTTTTAGTCCTAGGTATTTGCTCAGTGGTGACCCCGCACCATTCTGTAGGCAGTGTGATGCGCCCTTAACGGTGCGTCACGTTTTAGAGGAGTGTCAGGTTTTAGCTGCATTGCGTATTCGTGTGGGTCTGCCTGTTGGCCTGGCCAACGTTTTGGCAGACGACGCGCGTGCTGTAGAATGTGTTTTACGTTTTATTCGTGACAGTGATTTTAATCTGCGCATTTGATGCGTTGAGCGACCTTTACCTTATAATTTTATTCTGTCTGTTTTAATGGGGACTCTACTCCCCAGTGGACATAAAGCGCTCATGTCCCTCGCATTCTACAGTTCTTGACACGTTTTAGTCTTTTATTGCCTATGCTTTTATTGTGTTTTTGGGATTGGTGTATTGTTTTTAGCTTTTGGACATCGCGGGTTTGTGTCCCGTTTTTTACTTATGCGGTTTTTTTACCCGTCTTTTATATTACATTGTAAGGGCGCTGATGACCTTAGCAGTTTAGCGCCCTTAAACCGCATCTCATCATCATCATCAGCAACCAAGTCAACAAAAGGAAATACGGAACTTGTCGGGCATTGTCGCTTCACGTCCACTAGCAGGTATATGGTTAGAGACAGAGTATTTGAATACTCTACTTTATTTCGTTCTCCCTTCACTTGGCCAGTCTGAAATCCTTGTGAAGGGTTGCAAAGTAGAGACATTGTAGCAGCCTGTGGAAACAACTAGATTAAGAATTTCCAAAAAAATATAAATGGCATGATTCTTTAATTTTAAGCATAAAGGGCCATGAAGGGCCCCTTCACTCTCTTCACCCCAAAACCACCACTGATGATGTATGTATATGATACATATACGTGTGCAATATGGTATGTTCTTTTTGACAGGGGTAAATATACTCTTGGAGAAAATATACCTTTGGACACAACATTCCGGCCTTTTTACCTAGGTGGGGAAGAGATACTGCCTTCCCATTCCGCTCGTTGAAGCAGTATGTTTTGAGTAGCTAAATAAAAGTATAACCATAGTGAAAATAAATATCAATAACGGAAGGGATAGTATTAAAAAAAACTGGAAAGCGAGTGTTACTGTAAATTTGAAGAAGGGTTGAGTAGACAGTGCCATCAGTGGCCGGAAACGGGTGGTTTTTCCCTCTATTGTTAAGTGTCCCATTAGGTTGCTTGAAAAGCAGACGTGTAGGAAAGAGTCAATGTTCGCCAAAACCCCGATACCTTTAGGCATCCAATGAAAGAAGCTAGAAATCAGGTGATAGTGGAATGGGGAGATAGAGAATTTGAAATAGAGAAACAGTTCAGAAGACACACTTGGTCGTGGTAGTTCCTTGGAAATGGTTCTTAGAAAATGTGTCGGCGGATAGGTGCGAGGATATGAAGCGTAGCAATAAGGAAATGCGCGTGTGTGTGTCGAAGTAATAGCAGGAATCAAATTTTAAAACGGTGACTGGAAATAGACGAGCAAGAAAACAAAACAGTCGTATTTACCACTAACCCGAGATTCAAGACCCATGCAAGTCCCTGAGCTAGTACCGAACCCGGGACCATTCCTACAAATCCTGTACCGCCAAATTGTCACATACCACCGCAAATAGGCGAAATACCGCCGCAAATTGGCCGCCCAGAATGGGTCTAGAATCAAACCGACTGAGATACCGCCGCAAATTGGCTGCCTAACGTTGGGGCCTGAATAAAATCGACTGTACCAAACATCGTGTGAATCAATCGACAGTAAAAGAAGTGATAGAACGTGCCCAGGACATCAGGCCCAGATCAGCCGACGCACGAGACGACAGGAGACCATCTCAACACGACTGCAGGAGGCAGGTGTAGCAGTAACAACGGCAACCAAAGAAGAAAAAAGTAAGTTCAGTGCTTTCATACAAAGTAATCATCAGATAGACTACGTCAAAAGAAAAAGAAGAAAAATAAAAGTGTAACTCAGTAATATATATAAATTGGTAGCTCATTAATCTATAAAAAGTGTATTTAATAGTCTATGATTTTAAGAAATAGAAAAGTTGTAACTAATTGTAAAATAGACACTAAAATGAAGCAGAAATTGGAAAATGATAACGTAAACGTAACAGGTGTAGGAAATGTAGAGGCAGCAGCCGAGTCAAATTCTGATAGGCTAATGGTTAGCGAACAGCAGGATCAGGATAAAAATATAGCAAACCTTTTTCAACAAATGTTATCACAATTTAAGGCATTATATAAAAAACTGAAAAAGCAGGAGGAAAGAATAAGACAGAAACTAGGTCAGGAATTGGATAGTCAGAGTCAAAAGTTAATAAGAGAACTAGAAAGCAAGATAATGCGTGAGGTTAAGGCTCAGATAGACAAACAGAATGGGGTTTAATGTGAAATCAGGTCAAATCAAAATTACATGCATGAGGAATTTCTGGTAGTTCGTGCCGAAGTGCAAGAAGCGCACGGCGAAATTGGTTGTGTTAAAAGGCAAATTGAAACCATAAAACGTAACAATGTAAATGTGCATGAACAATTATGTGATGATTTTCGTAACAATTGTGGGAGGATAGAGCAAAAACAAACAGAAATACAAAATCACATCCGCTCTGAATTTACTAATATTAAGATAACGGTGGAAGAGCAAAACAAAAATCATTAGGAAGAAATAAACGTATTGAAGGGATCCCTCACACAAATTGTTGGAAGTCGGCACGAAACTTCTAGGAATTTAGCAGAAATGCGAGAGGCCATAAGCCGCATGGAAATAGAAAATAACTCAAATCAAAGTGCTAGAACTGCTATATCCGCAGAAGTTTCAAACACTAAAGTTACGGCAGATCGATTTCCATTGGGATCGATTTCGCCACAAACATGTGATAATAGCAATAATGGTGCAAGCAATAATATGAATAATAATTTTATGCATGGTCAGTTGACAATACCCACACAGTTGTTAAATGAAATATCAGTTCCAACGTTCGATGACAGTATTGACAATGCTAAGCGCTATATCCTTGACTCAGTCTCATATTTTGCATTGAAGGGTATTCCTGAAATATATAGAATGATAGTTGTGAAAAGAGGGTTAAAAAGACGGTCCATTAGTTGGTTTAGATTAACCTTAGACCACGTGACCTATCTGCAGTTCAGGCAAGCTTTCTTGAACAAATTTTGGAATGTATCCACCCAGTATAATGTCAGGATACAGATTAATAATGGACGTTACCAACCGCATTCAGGGGAAGGAATGGTCAATTATTTCCTTAAGCTAGCACAACAAAGTCAATTGTTAGAACCACCTATGAGGGAGGACGAATTTATAGCTTTAATGGCTTACCATTTTCCAAGTGAGATTAAAAATCACCTTATCGTAGCTAAACCACGAGCGATGGGGGAAGTTCTTGAACTTTTGACGGCTTTTCAAAGTCAGCCTTATGAACGAAGCGATATTGAACTAAGAACCCATAGAACTCAATTCGCAGACGGGGAAGGGGCAAGTCAAAATTTTAACACTCGCATGCGTGATTCTTACCAAGCTCGCGAGAGGTATAGAGACAACACTTCTAGAGTAACTAATAGGCAGAATTATAGGAGGAATGGACCTACAGGCGGAAACTACGATAGAAATGTCAATAGTGCACAAAACAGGCAGAATTTCCAGATAAACTTTATGGGGTTTGAAAACGATAGAAGAGGAAACTCTAGGCCATGGAGAAACAGATGGGGAAATGATAACACGAGACAATATGTAAACGCACCGCCGAGACCTGATGGACATAGCAGCGCGAATACCGGATGTAACTCACCACGATGGAGAGGTCGTTCACCGAACCAAACTGCGCACGAGGAGGCGAGAGTAAATCCGCCAGAAATAGGCTCAGGACATGTCGAACCAATGCCCTGGAAAACTCCAATTAGACCGAACCGTGTCTCCTGGTACGGTCATAGATTATGTCAGAGGTGGCGAAAACGTGACTCGCGAGTCATTTTGACTCACGGGCGTACGTTCCCTCTCTGCAACCGTCCGTTTGATTTTCACATGCTGCAGAGTGTTGCAGTGCGTGTTGCCTATTTGGTGACTCGTGGAAGGAAGTCGTTTTCGCCACCCTTGGATTATGTAGATGTAAGCAATGCATTACTTAGAGAAGGGGACGAAATAAATGAACAGAATAACGTCATTGAATTAGGCAGTGAGAGTAGCGCGCCAGTGGGATTAGGCAGCCCGAGCAGTACAAAGGTGATAGACAAATGCGAAATAGTGAAAGCACCGAAAATCAAAGTATCAATAGAAAAAGAGCAATATTATGCGACTATAGATAGTGGCGCATCGGTGTCTGTAATCAGTTCAACAATATTTAACAATTTAATAGCAAGGGGATTGAAGCTACAGACGCTACCCGTAAAGAACGTACTCTGTGTGTTAGCGATTGGTCGTTCGAATAAACAGCGTGTAAAACAACAAGTTATGTTGACGCTAAAGATAGGAAGCATTGAGTTAGACTGTATTTTTCTTCCATATCTGGTGGTAGAAATATTGTTAGGTAATGATTTCTTAACCGCAATGAGAGCACAGCTAGATTACCAACACGAACGATTAGTTTTAAAAACAGCTGGTCGTGAAATCGTTGAACCTTTCGTTCAGGTAGAGACAAGCATAGAGCATAGACAGACACGAGGTGAAAGAGAACTGCAGGAAGAATCAGCATTCTTTGTGGAATATTTATAAATAAATGGCCCTGACGAAATTCTGAAGGTTTGTTTTGAAGATTATCGGGTACAAAAGGATGTAGATTGTTATGATGAAATAAGTGAGAACGAAAATGCGGAAGACGAGCGGTGTAAAACTATTAAATATTACAGTCTAACAGTGGGACAAGAGCCGAACACATTAGCGCGCGTAAATAGGGAATCTGTGCAGGTAAGCGTGGCTAATGCGTCTGAGATCCTTCGGAAGATAAAAATGAAGGTGAATAGTGCACATAGTTTGAATAATAAGCAGAAAGAGATGTTATTTAACGTTCTAGTTGATAATAGCCCGGCGTTTTCTGAGAGAACTGGATGTTGTAATGCGTATGAGTATGAATTCGATATAAGCGAAATGGAGCCGGTGAGGCATAAATGCCGAAATATTCCTATTGATCTCAGGGAGAGTGTTGACCAAGAAATAAGCAAAATGTTGAACGAGGGGATAATTGAAATATCAAAATCGCCTTACGTGAATCCTCTGTGCATCGTAAAGAAAAAGAACGGAGCAGTAAGGATAACTATTGACGCACGGAGGTTGAATAAATTTATATCCCCAGATAACTTCCGTACTGAAAGCATTGACCAAGTGCTCGCGAAAATAGGGCAAAGAAAATGCTTTTCCTCTATCGACCTTACTAACTCATATCTGCAAATACCACTCAAAAAGAATTTGAGGAAATATACACTTTTTATTCACGGAGGGGTAGTTTACGAATTTTTGAAATGTCCTTTTGGTGTGTCTACCAGTGGGTCGGCATTGTTAAGAGCAATGCACAGAGTATTTGGAAACGTCACCGAGGAATTCACGACGCAATATGTGGACGACTTCTTGTTACACGACACAGACATCGAAGAACACATACGTCATATAGGCCTCGTGCTCTCTCGATTAGTTTAATGGGGGATGACAGTCAATCTAGAAAAATCAGAGTTTTTCTCTACCCAAATAAACTTTGTCGGGTTTGTTGTATCTGAGAAAGGTGTGTCCCCGTATCCCGAAAGAGTAAGCGCCATAAATAAAATACCTGCTCCCAAGAATATCAAACAATTGAGAAGATTTCTCGGGATAGTGCAATTTCAAGCAAGATTCCTTGCGAATTATGGGTCAGTGGCGGCACCTTTGAGAGCATTATTAAGGAAAGGATCACTATAGAATTGGGGTGGAAATGAGAGAGGAGCGTTTGAGCAGATAAAGGAATTATTTGCCCAAGCTATACTGTTAGAACGACCCAAGATGGACCTTCCATTCGAGATTTATTGCGACGCCTCACGTTTTGGATACGGGCGAATTTTATCACAGTCAGATGAAAAAGGCGATACCTATGTGATTTCAACGTGCTCTAGGTCAGTATCACGCACGGAGAGCGTAGCTTGTGGCACAGAGATGGAAATTGCGGATGTTTATTACGCACTTCAGAAATTCAAATCCTACATATATAACAGATCTATAATCATATACACTGATCACATCAGTCTGTCATTCATAAAAAGTCGTAAACTTACGAGTTCCAAAATCTCCCGCTATATACACGAAATATTGTCCTATGAGGTAGACATAAGGCACATACTAGGAAGCAAAAACGTGTTTAGCGACGTATTGTCAAGATTGCGGATAGGTCAAAATATACCTGAAAACCTCTGAGGTATCCAAAGGGAGGTGACCATTTTTAAACTCGACCTAACCATGAACAAACAACTCGTGACTAAATTAAAGCAGATAGAACAATTACAGAGAAGTCATGAGAAACTGGCGAAACTATTACAAACGGTGCCTGAAATCACTAATGATACATAAGGACCTATAGGAAAAAGAAACGAAATGTTATACAAATTGCATGGGAGAGAAAATCCGAAATGGAAGACATACATTCCGACAGGAATAGAACAATTAGTTATTAACGCTTATCACCTTGCACCAATACATTCAGGGAGCGAGCGTACCGAGCTAGCGATCGCTGAGTACCTTAACATTGCCCGCCTGCAACATAAGGCGAGGTAAATATTATCTGCGTGTGAAACGTGTCAAAAGGCGAAACCTTTGAATGTAAAATTTGACGCCCCACCACAACCGATATTGCCCGACAGACCGCCAGCTCTTATCGCTAATGACGGTCATACTCCTATGCCCATGGGTAGAGCTGGTATGAAGTACGTGTTTGTGATGATGGATGTACTCAGCAAGTTTGTTCGTATATATCCAATGAGGAAATTAACAAGCGCCTCATGTGCAGGGAAAATTGTCGACGAATACGTGGCGGAATATGGGGATATAGACGCTATTATTGCTGATAATGTGTCCCTCCATAAGGGAAAAGTCTTCTTCAACAAATTGCGAGGAGCTAATATAAAGATATATAATTCGTCAGTCTACCATCCTGAAAGCAATCCTTGCGAGAGGATGATGCGGGACATCAGAATTCTTCTGAGAATTTTATGTAATCAACGGCACATTTCCTGGGTCCAGTTCTGCCCATATATCCAAGCAGTCATAAATAATTGTCCGTGCCCATCAACAGGATACACTCCTACACAACTACACACAGGCAAAAAGGCAGCCAGTATACTGCCCGAAATGCCCGAAGCAATCACTACAGGAATACCGGAAGACGAAATAAAAATGTTAAATAAAGTTTTTGAAAGGCTGAAAGAAGGGCCAAAGCAAGAAGCAGGCGTGCAAAGTGTCATAAGAGAAAATGGGTCCCTCAGATAAGGCCAGAAGGTTCTCGTTAGAAATAAAGCTAGGTCATCGGCGCTGGATCGCCGATATAGCAGAATGGAAAATCTATGGTAAGGCCCAGATATAATCACAAAGCAATTCGGGGATCGTGCTTTCAGAGTAAAATGCACTGTCAGACAAAATTATGGGGAGGTACAACATTGCACTGTTAAGACCTGTTAGGAAATTAAATGAATGGAAACACTGTTTAGCATTGTGAATGGAGTATGTTACACACACACACACACACACACATAGAGAGAGAGAGAGAAAGATTCTTAAACAGTCACAGTAATTAAGAATTGAAAGAAGAAGAGAGAAGCTATTAATGTATTTACTTATTAAGAATAAGCACTCCATTATGTGCATAAATCATAAAGCATATGTAAATAAATAGGTGAATAAATCGTTGTTGTGTGCATTATTATTGATATAAAAATATATAAATGTATATGCATGTTAGAATAAGCTAATGAGTGAAACGGTGAGGTGAAACAAATAGTGAAAAGGGAAAGTGTTGCGTGTGCAAATTATAAATAAATAAGTAGATAAGTAAATAAATAAAAATATTGGAGTGATCGTTCGAGAGTAATAGAAAAAAACAATTACACGTAAACCAACGAGAACAGATTTGATGATATGAAGAGTTTGTATAAAATGTAGAAATGTATATTATTTGCATATTGCTTGTAAATTGTTTCTTGTATTTTGTAAATAGGTTTGTTACATTTAACATGTATATATTGTAAGGATATCTGTATGATTGTGTTATGTTTGCGAAAATGTTTAAGTGTAATTCCTGTGAAGCCGAAAAACACACACGCGTACATATGTTCGTTAAATTTTAGGAAGAAAGCCGATTTTTTTCAGACGGGGACACTGATAGAATGCCAACTATCATTAGAAATATAGTAGCCATTCCATTAGGGGGCATATTGAAGCAGCATGTTTTGAGTAGCTAAATAAAAGTATAACCATAGTGAAAATAAATATCAATAACGGAAGGGATAGTATTAAAAAAAACTGGAAAGCGAGTGTTACTGTAAATTTGAAGAAGGGTTGAGTAGACAGTGCCATCAGTGGCCGGAAACGGGTGGTTTTTCCCTCTATTGTTAAGTGTCCCATTAGGTTGCTTGAAAAGCAGACGTGTAGGAAAGAGTCAATGTTCGCCAAAACCCCGATACCTTTAGGCATCCAATGAAAGAAGCTAGAAATCAGGTGATAGTGGAATGGGGAGATAGAGAATTTGAAATAGAGAAACAGTTCAGAAGACACACTTGGTCGTGGTAGTTCCTTGGAAATGGTTCTTAGAAAATGTGTCGGCGGATAGGTGCGAGGATATGAAGCGTAGCAATAAGGAAATGCGCGTGTGTGTGTCGAAGTAATAGCAGGAATCAAATTTTAAAACGGTGACTGGAAATAGACGAGCAAGAAAACAAAACAGTCGTATTTACCACTAACCCGAGATTCAAGACCCATGCAAGTCCCTGAGCTAGTACCGAACCCGGGACCATTCCTACAAATCCTGTACCGCCAAATCGTCACATACCACCGCAAATAGGCGAAATACCGCCGCAAATTGGCCGCCCAGAGTGGGTCTAGAATCAAACCGACGGAGATACCCCCGCATCGTGAAATGTATTGCACTAACCAAAAGCTGTTTTGGTGTCATATACCGCCAGAGTTCAACAAGCGGAGTTATTAGATACTCAGCAATCTTACATCATTTTCCCATTTCTCAATTCCTACGTGTATGCTTTTATATGCGTATGTGTTAACGGAAGTGAAAGTCTTATATTTCGGCCGTGGTTAAGTGGTGAATCATGTCCTGAACGTATGTAAGGAAAGGTAAAAATCATTATCCTTCA
Source organism: Deroplatys truncata (assembly GCA_030765065.1). Lineage (NCBI taxonomy): Eukaryota > Metazoa > Arthropoda > Insecta > Mantodea > Mantidae > Deroplatys > Deroplatys truncata. The sequence continues at coordinate 420,347,838 of CM060990.1, read as the reverse complement.
TCGACCAAGAAAAGTAAGTAGTTATTGGTGCGAGATCAAAACTGTGAAGACATGATATATTGCGGGATGTCAGGATTTTTCGGACTGTGGTTTAAATGGTATTGTGTTGCCCAGCAAAAAATAAATCAACAGCAAATGCGATATGTGTAGGAATCACCACTGTTAAGAAAAAAATCAGTCTTAAATTCCGGCATATTCCATATCGTAACAAAAACAAAACAGAACTAAAAGCCAAAAGTGGGCTTTTGATAAATTAGAGAACTCTTCTCGTTATTTGTTGCGCAGGACTATGTACGAGAGCTACCAAAACGTTGTATCGCCCACTTTTGTTGTTTTCACACAAATGATGCAACAAAAGACGCAAGGAACCGACTATGAATTTCCTTAGACTAGGAGGACCGTGAGAAGACTTTTGACCAGCATGGAATATTTCGACGGGACTCCTAAAACAGAAATCAAATGAAGTAGTTTCTTGGCGGCACTTCAGTGAGATTGCTCTTCTTCGGGTGCAAGGTTAGGACGATACGAAAGCAGTCCCAGAAGTACCCGACCTGACGTATAGATAGCGGTTGTTGTTTCAAACAGATGCCAGTGGTAGAATGTACACCCTTATAAAGCTTAAGTTTGAAGTTTGACAATGCTACGTTGTTTAGTAATTGTTTGGCAGCCATTAATAGTGAACTCTCGGCGAATTTGTAAACATGGATAAATCTGGCCATCGTTATGTTTTACAATAATTTCATTTGAAAGGTTCTTAGTCCAACTAACATTAAAGCTGAGCTAGATTCTACTCTGGGGGAGTCTGCTCCTTCGTTTACAACAGTAAAATATTGGGTGGCAGAGTTTAAGCGAGGCCGTATGAGCTGCCAAGACGAACATTGCAGTGGTCGACCAAATGAGGTGACCACGCCAGAAATTGTGAAGAAATCCACAAAGTGGTTATGAATGACCGTCGACTGAAGGTGCTTGAGCTAGCAGACATCGTAGGCATTTCAAAAAGTGCTGTACATCGCACACTAACTGAAAATTTAGACATGAGAAAGCTGTGCGCAAGATGGGTGCCGCGTTTACTCACAATGCAACAAAAGCAGCGTCGTGAGGGTGTTTCAATGGAGTTTTTCGCGATGTTTTGCTGCAATAAAGTTGAATTTTTGCGTCGATTCATAACCATGGATGAAACATGAATCCATCACTTCCAACCTGAGACGAAAGAACAGTCAAAACAGTGGATTGAAAGGGGAGAATCGACTCCAAAGAAGGCGAAGACGGTTCTATCTGCAGGCAAGGTGTATGACGTCAGTGTTTTGGGATGCACGTGGGATAATTTTCATTGATTCTCTTCAAAAAGGAAAAACAATCAATGGCGAGTATTATGCAAACTTATTGCAGCGTTTGAATGATGAAATCAAGCAAAACCGGCCGCATTTAGCGAAAAAGAAAGTTCTGTTTCATCAAGACAATGCACCAGTTCCGCACATCCATTATCGCCATGGCCAAAATCAATGAGTTAAAGCTCGAATTGCTTCCTCATGCACCCTATTCGCCAGACTTAGTCCACTCTGATTATTTTCTGTTTCCAAAGTTGAAGAAATGGCCTGGTGGCAAAAGATTTGCCAACAATGAAGAGGTGGAGTACTTCTGGGACAGCCCTCGTATATACAGACGACACCCGGTACGACACAAACATCTGTCGAATGAAAAGTCCGTCTCTTGACAGCGATAGCTGTGTAGTCACAACACCACCCCCAGCAAGGGCGATATAATTGTAATCGTGCATTGCGGTGGGAAATCCGGTTTCGTTGAGGAAAAATAAGAAAATCGCTGACGCTCCCATAGACTGCCATGGGACAATGACTGCAGCTGTTTACGAAGAATGATTTGAAAATAAGATTTTAGTTAGAAGGACCTCTGCTATTGTACTGGATAATGCATTTTACCATAGTAGAATCCTGAATCCTAAACCTGCACCCTCTTGGAAGAAAGCCGCCGTGCTGCCTTATGTGCAGAAACACAAAATTCCAATTTCTAATCCTAACCCCATCATCCCCTCTCTTCTTCAGATGGTAAACGAACAGTTACCACCACAAGAAAGGAGTGGCACCGGATCAATGAAATGGCTGCTTCTTAGGGATTTGTAGGGTGAGTTCACCGCCACATCAACATATTCGTAATCCCATAGAGATGTGTGGGTCACAATTTAAGCGTAAAATGATCTCATATGATATCAGAAAAAGACCAGTGAGTGATATGATAACTTATTAGGTGCAGCGTGCACTGAAGTGTTACAAAAGCAGTGTTGGGAATTATATTTTACTTGCACAGGAAATAGAGCAGAAATATAGGCGAATCCAACCTGTGTTGATTGTGGGGAAAGGGTAGGGGTGATTATCAACCACACTTTCTCGGATGATTGGGATTTGTATCTCAAGGTATGTGCGTTGATTTTATTATAAGACTAGCAAACCCCGAAGCTAGGATTGCTTTATTCCGTTATCTGCTGATATTTTATTTTATGTTCCCTTTTGCATCGTGTCTATTTAAATTGTATTTCAACAATGAATAATAATATTCCTTTTTCTGAATTAAGAAACTCAAATATAGTTGATTGAATGTACAGCCCATGACAAACATAAACAGACTCCCGAAGCATATTATATTTGTGTAAGTTCAACTCGGTTCCGCAGTCGGTTTACACCAGTTTGTCTCGGGACGCGAGCCTTTAGCTTCATTGTATTATGACCACAGACCGGAATTTTGCAGAATGCCCTTTTTAAATGAGTTAAATTTATCTTCAATTTGAAAAAATCTGTACGATTGACATCTTTATAATTGAAACGCTGCAGTATTATGTGGCATTTTTCTGTCTTTTTTATATAAATGCCTAATTGCCGAAATACATGTTTTGTTGCCTTTATTATTATTGTTATTATTATTTATTCCTTTATTATACAAATTGCCTACGTATTATTTAACTTATTTCTATAACCGCTACAATGAATGTGACTGCACCGAAACCATGTTATTTATTGTCTTCCAGCCAGTTCATATTCTCTTTACAAGCAACAGTGAGTATCGCAGTAAAAAGAGGTAACAGTAGGGGTTTTAATTATCGCTTGTGTTTACCTGGCTTCCTAATCGATCATACTTCCTTCGAAAGCAACAATGAGTGCCGGAGCTTAAACGTGGTTTCATTATTGTTCTAAATGTCCCTTTCTTTCAGCTTTCATTGCGACGTTGTTGTGCAAGCTAGCTAGTAACATGCCGAAATTCGGTGCTCTTTTACGCAGTAAATTGCAAAGTTACATAAATATTTTAGGATCCGACGTATTTTCTATTGACGGTAAAATACTTCCGTGCAAAATATGTGAGCAGTCAGTGAACTACGAAAAGAAGTATTTCATTTCTCAACATATCTCTGCAACCAGACACAAAAATGCACTTACCAAAGCTAATGGGAAGAAGACTTCTTTGCTTCCAACGGCAATTGCAACATTGCAATTTGCATTCGACTTATGTAAAGCGTTTATTGATGCCGGAATCCTTTTTGGTAACTACATAATCCTACATTAAGACAGTTGTTGGAGAAGTATACCGACGAATCTGTGCCCAGTGAGTCAAGTTTGTGAAAATGTTACTTAAGTAAATGTTACGATTATGTAATGAAAATCGTTAAAGATGAGCTAAAAAATAAAAATATCTGGATTTCAATCGCCGAGCCAACTGATACTACGGGTCGTTTTATTGCCAATGTCATTGTTGGACCATTAGATCCTTCAGAAGATGAATCGATAAAACCATTCCTGCTTACAGCAATGTGTCTGAAAAGGTTAACAATTCAACTATTGCGCAATTCAATACCACTTTTCATCTCAGACACTGCACCATACATGAAAAAGGCTGGGACAACTTTAAAAGTGCTATTTCCAAACATGCTTCATGTGACCTGCGCAGCACATGGTTTTCACAGGGTATCAGAAGAGATACGAGGTTTGTTTCCGGATATCGACATATTGATTTCCAGTATTAAGAAGATCTTTGTGAAATCCCCATCAAGGATTCAGAGATTTAAAGACATTGCACCAGATATACCTCTGTCCCCTGAATCTATCATACGAGGGGGGGACATGGATTTCAGCAGCAATTTACTACGCTTCAAATTTCCCGAGGGGTCGCTGCTCTGGAGGATGAAGCATCTTCATTTGTAGCAGCAAAGAAACTTCTTGAATCTTCGGAAGTGAGAAACGACTTAACTTTCATTGCGGCCGAGTTCGGTTTCCAGTCACAAGTGATCTGCTAGCTTCAGCAAAGAGGACAGCCTTTGACGAAGTAAGTGAAAATTGTGAATGATGCAGTGCAACGATTGGAGAGTGTGCCAAGGAAATGGGGTTCATTAATTAGGGAAAAGTGTTAAATGGTGTTTTCGAAAAATGGTTCAATGTTTTATATTTGCTCCAGTTACTCCTGTAGATGTTGAGAGGTCGTTTTCTCAGATGAAAAAATGTATTATATGACAGGACACTCAACAGGGCTCCAGAAAATTAAAAAAAGCATTTGGTTGTCCTGTACAACCAATAAGCCGACAAGGCATTGTAATGCATAGGCCTTCAAGAAACATTTTCATTTTTCTGTCAAGTTCAATTAGCATTTTGTTTAAAACTTTAACGTTACTTTAAAAATATAACACAATACGATTTTAACATAAGTATGGTATTTGGGCGATTGTCTGAATAGCGCCATCTAGTAAATAATTAGGCATAATGTAAGGTTTTTCTATATTGTCTTTTGTTGCTTATTTTAGCTATTTATAATGCTTTTTTGCCTGCCTATTTTAATGATTTAGAATGCCTAAACTCCCGGTCTCTGATTATGACCATTCATATTGAGTCGGCGCTGCTAAATGTGCGCTGAAGCCGAGCGGTTATAAACAGGTACTTAGCAAGGAGGGCTATCGAGGTTCGCATCCCTAGTACAAGTATTTATTTATTTATTTTAGTTGGAGATAAGAACGCGGTATTTGTTATGCATATTATAATGTAATTTCCATTCCAAAAAGTTATTTTATTTTAAGGCATTTATGCTGACGCAGAAAAACTGAGCTATTACTTCATTTTCATACTGAATGTGAAATATGTATTCCTAAATGAAACAGGAAATCGAACATATTGTGACCTTGTCCAGATTTTTAGTTGTCACTCAGCTTTCACTGTCACTGCTCCAAGTTCTTATCTGTCATTGTTTTGTTTTATCTAGTTCACTTCGTCTCACTTCCCTAAGGTGAAGTAGTTCAATACTCTGTCACTTCACTTCATTCGTGACGTAGCCAACTCAATAACCCGTCACTCCGCAGTAACACTCGCTGCACGTCATAAGAGCCGTCATCAACTCGCTCGGAGAATCGCTTTTGATGTCGCACCAGAGACGCACTCGCTAACTAGTGCGCTCACTGACTGACTCAACGCTCTCGCAAGAACGCTCGCTTATACAGGGTGAATCACCCAAAACTTGCACCGCAAATATTTCGGAAATGGGAAGTGCTGTTGATGTGCAGTTTTCACAGCATTGATTGGTAGTCAGGAGCTCGTGCATTTAGCCTATAAACAGATTTTAATAATATTGAGAAAGTGTATTTTTGAGCAAGCATACAATTTTTAAATGGAACAATGCCTAATTACATCAACAGAATAAAGGTAGGGTAAACCAGAATGTCACTGGCGTTTGTTACAAGATTCTAGTGCAAGTGATTTACGAGAAATCTTATTTTGAAACCTTTACGCACCGACACTTGTACAACCTGTGGTAGCACAAACTAAAGAAAAACAAAAGGGAATTACAATACTACTGCGGATTCTTACAAGCAATGAGAACATGCCCCTTCAAAGGTTGTGTTCAAAATGACCACCGACAGCTTCAATACACGCTTCCAGTCTGCTATGGAAAGACTGCTGCACACGTTTTAGCATTTCGCGGAAGTCGAACATCTGGTCTCTCTGTCGACGCATATTATGAATGGGTTTCTGAGAAAGTGTCAAACAGTGGCTGTGTTTTTGATCTCGAGAAAGCTTATGACACTTTTTGGAGAGGCGGCATTTTACGTACACTTTACGCGGTCGTCTTCCCATATTTCTTCGGGAATTTATGACGGACCGCGTCTTTCGTGTACACGTGGACTCGGTTTTATCTAGTCGTTTTATTCAAGAGAACGGTGTACCGCAGGGATCTGTACTCAGTGTCACACTTTTAGCCATTCCTATCAACCCCATTGTTGATTGTATTCCACCTGGTATTTCATCGTCCCTTTTCGTTGACCATTTTGCCATTTATTGCAGTTCACGTCGAACCTGTCTGCTCGAACGCCGTCTCCAGAGTTGTATCGACCGTCTCTACGCCTGGAGTAACGCAACGGCTTTAATTTCTCCGCCGAAAAATCCGTCTGTATCAATTTCTGGCGCCCGAAGGCATTACGTCCACCCTCTCCATCTTGGGCCGGGGATACTTCCGTTTACAGACAAGGCGAAATTTTTGGGGTTGATCCTTGATAGAAAGCTGAACTGGACTTCTCACCTTTCCTTTCTAAAAGCAAAGTGTGACCGTTCTCTTAATCTTTTACGTGTTTTAAGTGGCACATCCTGGGGAGCTGATCGGACCGTCCTTCTGCATCTTTATCGCACTTTGGTCCGATCCAAGCTTGATTACGGGTGCATTGTCTCTTTGTCGGCACGTCCATATGTGTTACGTCGATTGAATGCCAATCACCATCGTGGCATAAGAGTCGCTACAGGGGCCTTTCCAACCAGCCCTGTACCTAGTCTATATGCTGAAGCTGCAGAGCCTCCGCTGTCCTTCCGGCGTGAGATGCTTTTGTGCAGCTATACCTGTCGACTCTCAAGCTTGCCTGACCACCCGTCCTTCGAGCTATTTTACGAGGATTCGCTTGATCGGCAATATTTAGTTAGCTCCTCTGCATTGCTCCCTCCAGGGGTTCGATTTCGACAACTTCTTCGGCATTTGGACGTTACGCCAGCGCCGGCCCTTCTAAGGGGGGAAACGCGTTTTCCTCCATGGTTGCGCGCTGAGACCCACTGTCACCTTAGGTTAACGTCGATGCCGAAGAATGAGACCCCTACTTCAGTCCTTAGATCAGCGTTTTTAGAACTACAGGCGCAATTCGGGGACTTTAATTTTATATATACCGATGGGTCTAAGACTGATGTTGGAGTAGGGTGTGCCTTTGTTTTTGGTGAACATAGTTTTACCTTTCGTTTACCTGGGCAATGTTCGATTTTTACCGCCGAACTTTTTAGTATTTATCAATCTGTTTTATACATTCAGCGGCACTACCTACGGCACTGTGTTGTTTGTACGGACTCTCTGAGTGCCCTTCAGAGTATTAACGCGCTGTACAATTACCACCCCCTCGTACAGCGCATACATGACCTGCTCCACTCGCTTGGTGCCTTTGACATCAGCGTCTCTTTTATGTGGATTCCAGGTCATGTGGGCATTTCAGGAAACGAGTCAGCCGATGTCGCTGCCAAATCGGCAATTTTATCACCCAGATGTTTTACCTCTGTTGTTCCCTCCACAGATCTGTTTGTTGTTTTTCGTAGCCGCATCCTCTCGCTTTGGCGGGATGAGTGGCGGCCATTAGGGGAACAAATTGCGGGAGGTTAAACCTCTTCCGTTAGTCTGGGGTACCTCTTCTCGTTCTTCTCGTCGGGAAGAGGTACTTGTAGCCCGTATACGGCTCGGACATTGCCGTTTTAGTCATAGACACTTGTTTAGTGGTGACCTCGCACCACTCTGTGAGCAGTGTGCGGCAGCCTTATCGATACGTCACATTTTAACAGAGTGTCAGGTTTTAGCTCCATTGCGCGTTCTTGTGTGTCTGCCTGTCGGCATAGCCAACGTTTTGGCAGACGACGCGCATGGAGTAGACTGTCTTTTACGTTTTATTATTGACAGTGGTTTTAGTCGGCGCATTTGATGCACTGAGCGTCTTTTAGTTTTGTGATTTTATATTGTCAGTTTTAATGGAGGTTCTTCTCCCCTGGGGACATATGGCGATCTGATCCCTTGACTTCTACAGTTCCTGACACGTTTTAGTCTTATATTGTTTTGTTTGCCATGTTTTAGTGTGGTTGTTTTGGAACTTGTAGCCATGTTTTTTAGTGTTTTTGACTAAGTGAGTTTGTGTGCCGTTTTTTAGTTCTTGGATTTTAAATTTTATACCTTGTAAGGGCGCTGATGACCTTCGATGTTTAGCGCCCATAACCCCATCTCATCATCATTTCGCGGGAATTTCAGAGCAGACAGCAGTTATACGTCGTTTCATATCGTCTGGTGTAGTTGGTACATCCTTGTAGACAGTGTCTTTCAGCCTACCCACAGAAAAAGGTCTAATGCTGTGAGATCCGGTGAACGGACCGGCCAATGTACAGGTCCTCTTCGTCCAATACAACGATTTGGACACAATCCGTTAAGACAAGCTGTAGTACTTCGTGCACTATGGGCTGGACAGCCATCATGTTGGTACCGCAGGTTCCATCTGGTCTGCAAAGCAACGTCTTCTAGCATCTGTGGCAGATGGTCTGTCAGGAGGCTAGGATACTGGTGCGAGTTCATTGTTCTTTCTATGAACAAAGGGCCTATGAGCTGATGGTTCACTATCCCACACCACACGTTTAAACTCCATGGACGCTGACGTTTCACCTGACGAAGCCAACGGGGATTGTCAACAGACCAATAGTGCATGTTTCTGCTGTTTACCTCAACATGATTAGTAAATTTTGCCTCATCACTAAATGTTTGGACACGCATACACCGTACAGGAACAAACTGCATTCTTCCTACACTCTCCATACACCATGAGCATGTCGGCTTTTTCTGCATCAGTAAACCCCATCTTCCACTCACGACTTACTGCTTGAACTCACAAACTAACTGACCAGAAAGTCGCAATGCAATCAATGAACAGAAAACACAATGCAAACAAACATAACAACAATGCACCTAGTATCTAAGCAGGTTGAATGCGACAAATAATTGTCGGGGTGGAAACTTTTCAAAATACGATTTCTCGTAAACCACTTGCACTAGAATCCTGCAACAAAGACATTCTAATGTACCCTAACCTTATTCTGTTGATGTAACTAGCCATTGTTACATTTAAAAATTGTGTGTTTGCTCAAAAATGGCTTTCTCAGCATTGTTAAAATCTGTTTATAGGCTAAATGTACGAGCCCCTGACTACCAATCAATGCTGTGAAAACTGCACATCAATAGCACTTTCCATTTCCGAAATATTTACGATGCAAGTTTTAGGTGATTCACCCTGTATAGTCATTGGAATCTTTCCGCAATGTCCTCGAACGTTCTGGAACTATTTCGACACACTTTCTGGAGGAGGGGGGAAGAAGCTTCTACAAGGTTCTAGATATCTGCCGATAGGGCGCCCGGTGTTTACGCTAGCGAGCGGAGTTATCGCTGTTTGCTCCCACCGCCCGGCGCGAGCTTCCGACAACCTTGGGCCATAGCCGCTGCGGCACAATATAAATTAAGCTGATATCGAATGTGTAAAGCCTTCGCTTCTATTACTGCCCTGATTCTCCGCGGCATTGATGAAATCGAATAGTTACTCAATTTTGACGAGAGAATGCTTCCTTCCAGGCATCTTGTATTTAAACCCACAAAATCTCTTTTTTCTATCACTGCCTTGCAGACCAATTTAACTCCAAACCTTTTTGCACCTCTACCCACACAGTTTCAATGGGATTAAAATCTGGTGAACAGGGAGACCGATTAATCATTATAATATCTTGCCTTTTCGAGAAAAAGTTGGAAACCTGCTGAACTATGTAGACCTATCAGCAGGGGGACTGTGCCCCCATGCGACCCTGGGAGGACGGCGCCATCCGAGTCTCTAATTACCTAGCTCGCGGGTTCAAATCCGGCGGAGGCGATGAATTATTTTTGGCGTAAATATTCTTAGCGTGGCTTCCTTCGGAAGGGAAAGTAAAGCCTGTGGTCCCGTGTCGTAGATTTACGGCACGTAAAAGAACTGCAATCCGGATAAAGGGGCCTTTGAGCAAAACTACTGGTCTTTCACGCCCAATATAGAATGGGATGCCAAGGACCACAGCGGTTAATGAGCGTCCATAAATAAAACTAAAATAAAAGTCATCAGAGTGACTCTCCCTCCCCGAGAGCTTTTTCAGTAAAATTAAATCCGATACCCCATTACAGGGTGGAAGTGGATACGCTACTTACGCGCGTCAACCACCCCAAAAGGGGAAGACTACCGAAACCTATGTGGATAGCATGCCCTGCCGGAATTTAGTGTTTCCATCAGGATATCTATCCTCATAGAAGGAATCATGATATAGATGGGATTTGCCTTTACTGCAGGCTATTTAGTGTGCCATCAAGCCGCCGTAACACATCAAGACCATCCCGTGACACTCAGATTAGCAAAACACTTATGCGCGACCTTTGCGACTCATTTCTACCACGTATTTTAAGCGTTTTCTTCTGGAGCGGTAGAAGTTTGTTTCCATCCATTTGTAGATGAAAATGTTACCTCGTCTATGAATATAACCCTATTCCAGTTACGGTTGACATTTTCTTCTGCAAATGCGAGGCGAAATAACCTGTGATGCTGGAAGGGATCGCTGTCTGCCTCTCCTAGAAGTTCAGCGTCCTGCTGAGGATTGGAAAGCGCTTACGAGTCAAACCAGGTCGACGACGAACAATGCTTTCCCTGGGTAATCGCACCCATCTCGTGACCATATATATATAGGGCCTTCAAGCGATTTTACAGCCTGAAACACAGAGTAGCCAGCAACGTTCTCCTTGTGGCTTTGTCGTTGTGTGCACTTAGCCGTAGCAGGTCAGTGAGATTAAGAGCGTGCGCATGATCAAGCCAGTGCCAATAATGACTGAATAATGAGGTCAGTAATAGGGACAAAGTTTATACAGCCAATTAAATGTTTGGTTTAGTTTTACACTAGATTATTTACTGGTGTAGCATTTATTTTGAAAAATAAAAGTACTAATTTATGTTTCTATTTTAGGTATGAATGCTTTAAAATTAAGAGATATCTTGTCCGTGCAGAAACAGTAGAGGAGGTAGAAGGTTCTTTTTTCTATATTAAAGGAAAGGGAGGGCAATAAACGCTCTATGCGTTGCGACCAGTTGTATCTATTGTGCTTCCCTTCATGCAATTCTCTAAGGTATTTGCCACCTTCGCAAAGTCTGCAAGTCTCTTAATAGGAATTTCTTGAAATCCTTGTAATTTCATAATTTCCGGATTAAAGATCTTCACAGTAACACAGCAAAGTAGATACTATTTCATTTGCTCTGCTGCATCTTCTACATACTTGATCGACTGCTAGATTGTTGCAATTGCTAGATAGGTGCATCTTACTGTCTTTCCATTAGTGTACACGACCAATATGATTCATCTTCCTGTTTATCACATACCTTTCAAATAAACGCAGAGTGGATTTAAATCGTGTAATGTCAATTCAGCGTCAGCGAATGTTCCGATGTTTTCCAAATCGAACTCCCTTCTATCTCTCTTAGGGTGTACATTTTAATGTCCATCACCTTAAAGATAAGGTAGAAAGAAAACAGTTATTTCAATTAGTTTTACGTCCTTTAACGTGGGATGTAATATCAGAATCTAGTAAACCAAGTTCCGTTGTAATCGGCTCATTTTACTCGCAAATCTGTATCTTTACATACCCGTAGGTTGCCAAGTACAAAGAGTACTAAACAATATACAGTAATCATAATAAGGAATAAAGAGAATAATAAAACATTAGAAATATATACAACCTTAAGAAATCATAGAGGATTAGTAATAGATAACGAAAATAAAATAGGAAAAAATACCAGCATTGGAAGGTTAATAATAATAATAACAATAATAATACATAAAACCTCGCACAAATTCAATAATAATAATAATAATAATAATAATAATAATACATAAAACCTCGCACAAATTCAATAATAATAATAATAATAATAATAATAATAATAATAATAATAATACATAAAACCTCGCACAAATTCAATTTAATCTTACCATTGCTGATCAGATGTTTACCCATAATGAAAATTATCACAAAATGTTTACAGGAGAAAATTTCTATTATCTCATTATCATCATCACCATCATCATACGTACACGGGTAGCTGAGGTCGTTGAGATGACGGACTTGTGGACGGGAGGTTTGTGGATGTCCTCCATCACTGCAGTTTTTCCAATTTTCTCCAGTCCTCATAACTGTCAAATACCGAGGAGGTACCCTAAACTTAAGTTTTGAAGGTTTCCCTTCTAAATGTCCTTTCCGAATCATAATTTCGTTTTGTGTATCATCACTGTCACTGCCTGTGGTGACGTATGCAGTAAGAACGGAAACACTTCCAAGATAGCATTATTACCAACTTTGTTGTTCTTAGCTTTATTATTATTATTATTATTATTAATTTTTTTTATTTTATAAATGTCCCTGTAAATAATCTGTAATGAAATACAAACGTGCTGTAGTAACCAAAAATGTAAGAAAAAGAACTGTTGGAGCAGTTAAAAGCAAGAAAAATCGTGATAACTCTGTTAGGAGACACATTGTTATCCTTGGTGTATAGCCAGCAGAATGGTGGGTAAAAGGTTTACTGTGCCCTGTCCTTGGCCATAAATATTCCACTATTTTATCAATAATTTCTATATTTCCTTTATGTTTATTGGAAATAGCACCCCCATTACAGGTTATTCTTGCACACAATTTACTATGAAGCATTAACACGTACTTACATGATTATTTACAGACATCTCAAGAGGAGAACAGCACCTCTGTTGCCTCATCCAAGAAATTGTTAGAAGAAATATTGCAGAAATTTTCTCCCTACCCTATGATTGTTCTGCCACCCAATGGAGGATATTGGCTGGATGCCCATGAGAATAGAAATTCTGGTCCTTCATGGAATGTAAAGATCGAAATGGATGATACAGCAAAGAGCTATCGGAGATTTTTCATCGGTAAGGTAAGTTGTAGCGTTGAGGTTTTATCGTAAAAAAACTGTGCCAGAGGACTTGGCATATATGTTGTTTTATGCTCGTAAAGGATGTAGCTTGATGAATCTTAAATGTTGTTAGTCCGTGCAACTGTCTATCTGCAGTTCTGGGCTCAATCCCCAGTGTTAGTTTGTTAAGTGGGAGTCCTAAGTTACCACTGAGGAACTACGAGGGCTATTTTTCTTTCAGTCTCCTATGGCACGCCAGATGGCCCAAGTAGCAATAGGAGGTGGGTATTACACAGCGTGATTGGTTGTCCTCTCGCTACTATCTTCATCACTACCAAGGCCAACTGGTCTGTTAAAGCTTGGCTACACGCACACAAAGTTTCTGGCACCATAGAACCTCCCACCAAGTGCGAGTTACGCAGTATGAGATCTCTACAAGCAGAGAGGCAAAAGGCAGCTGAAGTTCACTGCAAAAATGATCGTATGTATAGTGAGAGCTTTGTGAGTAACGACTTGGTGCAGAATGGTGCAGGAAATTTAGAGCTGGCAGAATAGACGTTCATGATGAAGTTGGTTGGTACGGAGGTCTGCGGTTGAAGATGTATGCGTGCAGCAAGTGGATCAAGTGGTTCGTGAGAGGCACCAGTTTAGGATTTCTGAACAGTCAGAAGAATTTCTTGATATTTTAAGGTCAGCCCTCTACACCATTGTTACAGAACACCTTGAATACCGTAAACTTCGTGCACAATGGGCACCAAAGACGCAGACTTCACAACCACAAAACTCATCGAATTGCATCAGCCTTAAAATTTTTGCATGGTTACAAGGACGATAGAGAATGGTTTTTGAAAAAATTCGTGACTGTTGATGAAACGTTGGTGCTTTTGAAGAAATGAAACAGTAGTCCCAGCAGTGGATGCAGCAGTTCCCCAAACAAGCCCCTCCAAAAAACAACAGTTTAAACAGACATTTAGCAAACAGAAGCTCTTGGCCCCCATGTTCTGGGACAGCAAAGCGTCACTGGATGAGTTCATCAAGCCAGAAACCATAATCGATGCGGATGCATACTGAAGGATATTACAAAGACTACAAAGAGTCATATAAAATAAATGGAAAGGCATACTGTCTTCAGGTGTTGTCTTGCTTCCTGATAATGCATGCCAGCATTCTGTTGCACCAACCCAAATCCTTCTTCAATTATTCCAATGGGAAGTGTTTGACCACCCTCTCTACAGTCCAGACCTAGCACCATGAGACTTTTATCTTTTCCCACAGATGAAAACCTGGTTGTGGACAGCATTTTCACCCCAATGAGCAGTTTAGTCCAGCGTGCAGACCAGGCTGTGGCTCAAGAAACAGGCAGCAATGTTTTTTTTTGTGCAGAGAGTATTGGAAAGCTGGTGCTTTCGCACATGCTATTTGCATACTTCTGCTATTCACATTGGTTTTGATTTTATGTCCTATCAGAGGTTAAAAGAATAGCCCTTGTACTTTACGTAAGCTAAGGGCTCCTGCTGGCTAAATGGAAACATGAAGTTTAAGAAATACTGAGCAATCACTTCCATTGAGACGTGTATGACTTGAAGTTGAGGATACTTAAAAGGCTGTGATTGCCAAAGAAAAGTTGTATTTTGGAAAGTGAATCCAGAGAATCCTAGTATGAGAGCATCAAATACCAAAGATAAATGCGTGCAGCAGCTTCATTCATTGGAAGGTAATTTTGAAGACAACCAGTACAGAGGGCTGTTCGCAATCTGTGATAACAAACTTCAGCCCCATTGCCTTACGAAAAACCATGCCTCCACCAGCAATGATGTTCTATCTGGCAGCCTTTAGCTTGAGCTATCAATTGGCAGCACAGCGTCCACTGGAGCTGTGTTCCCATTTCTCTCTCCATGTTCTCCAAAAATTTGTAGGTTGAAGCAGACGTCTGGCTTGATGCCTTATCCTGATGTAACCAGAGTTTATTTACATCTGCACTATAGAGAGCAGGGATTTCTGTATGGATAACTGGTATCAGAACGTTAGTCTGAAAATATGCCGAGTTGATTTTCATATTTTTATGTACATTATGAATGGTTAATTTACCATTGTAACTGTACCTTGCTATTACCATGAAACCATTGGAGAAATTTTTGTTAGTTTCTTTATACCAAATTTAAATTTTTTTCTACCCTTGTTTGGTAATATATAGCTCAGGGTTTGTTGTAGTCACTTAGATAAACATGTGTCTTATCTAAAAAGACAACAGATATCTACTATTCACCAGCTAGGTATCGTTCAAACAGCTTTCTGCTGTTAGTGGCACATTCTGCAATGTGTTTAGGCAACAGCTTATATCTCTGTCTCTTATGGCACTTTTCTAGAATCAAATCCTGGTTGATTATGGTGTTCATAGTAGTAACAGAGATCCCTAATTACAGTGCAATGGCCGTCTGAGTTGCAGGATTTAGTTCAGAGGCATGGGCCTTCCTTTCAAATTATCTCCGGGGTGCAACTGGTGGCCTGTCATAGATTTCCCTGTTTCTTGCTCTTTGGAATAAGCCCTGATGTGACCTTACCTTTTCTGTTGAGCGCACATGAGATCACTTTCTTAGATATGGTAAAACCACGCCTCTTGCACTGTTTAATAATCTTAGAATACGAGTGTTTTGCATTGGAAGGGGAAATATGTACCCTTATTAGAATGATTCTATTTTTTACGCCGTTTAATGCAGCAAGAACAAGAGCACACATTTGAGCAAACACAGTGATACACTCATACTGCTGAACTTTCATTCAGTTCCACATGTTTCAGTGTGGAGCTAATGTGTTCGTCTGATATTGTTACCATAGATCGTGGAACAACCCTTCGTATTTAATGCTCAAACGTTCTGATGATGTTCTTCAATAGATTGTTGTTTTTTCTTTCTTTCTTAGAGGGCTAACTATGAATCTGTGCAGAGTATAAAGTAGAAATTTCAGCTGCTCTATGAATAGCTGCATCGTGGGCCTGCATGACTGTATTGCAGATGGAGGCACCACAAAACCCTCTCTATACCTTATTATGATTAGCCTGCTGAAGGAAATGATCAAGTTTGGTAACTGGTTTAGCTTCTCATTACTTAGTTATGTACTTGTTCTGTATCTTATGTCCAGATATTATGCAGCTAGTAGTATTTTAAATAAATAAGCTATGTTTACCAGCTATGTTTTAAGAAAACCTAAACTCGGCTAAGTCTAGGAAAAGAGAAAAAAAGTACTCTGAGCTGTATTTACAAAAATATGTATAGAGCAACATCCATGTATATTCTCAAAACTGACATGAATTCCTGCTTAATGACTGTTTAGTTTACCTTTAACAACTTGTCTTTATCAACAGAAATTCAGCCATTAAATTCTAGTAATATGTGCTGCTTAGGAGCAGTAGTAGTCAGTTAAATTATATAATACTGCATATTTATTCCACAAAATTACTAATTTCATTTTCCTATTAAATAATTTCAGGAGCATGTAAATCTAGTAGCAAGAGATGAGAATCTGGGACCTGTATGCATTTCTATTAAGACAGAAAATGCAGCATCAGAGGAATACACAAGGATATTATTACGACTGAAGACAGGCACTACACATGAGCTTGTGCCATCATCTTGCCTCACACCTGGTCCAACACCTGCTAAGATGGCAAAGGTAAACCATAGAAGTTATGTAGGCAGAAAATGTCATCTTTTGGGCTCCATAGTTTTCTATTCTGCTGTTTCATCCAAGGGAAAATATGAACTAAATTAGTATTCTACGGCATGGAACAGAGAAAAATATAATCTTGATTCCTGTGTCTCGTCTGTTTGTAATGGCTAAGGAGCAGAGCTATTTTATAGAACCTTTTTTCTTACTTTTGCTGGGGAAACTGTGGATCATGACTACAATGGTGTAATATTCTGATATAATGTAAAATGTCCATTTATAAAAGAATGATGTGCTAATCTAATGGCTTCAGGGAACACAGTTTAATGCAGAACACATGGGTAAGCTTATTTTATGTGATTGCATAACTTGTCTTGCTATTAATTTCCTTTTAATAATATGCTAGAAATTATCATAATTCCTTTTGTGCAAATGAAATAGTTTTAAAGAATAATAGCAATCGTATTCTAACAGTTTAATAATTGTGTCCACATATGCAGGGATGTGCCGGTATGATTCTGAGAGAAATAAGAACCACACATATTTGTGTAAGATTTGGAAATCAAACGAGGAGTCTCCCCAGGGGCTCACCTTATGTGAGTACGGGTGTTGGCGCACCCGGGGTACCCGAGCCATTCATAGCCATTTTCACCCATTCATCCCCACCCGTTCATTCCCGAGCCACTCATCGCCATCTTCATCGCTTCATCCCCGTCCGGTCAAGGTGGGTTCGTTCTTGTGACCGGGGGACTCAAGGTAGGTTCTCGTGCGTTCTGTGCATTTCATTCCATGACGCCTTCGCCATCGTTTATTTATTATCTCTTCTATTTATGCACATTTCGCCCCACGTCCATTCATTTACACATCTCTTTTCTTCTTCGCCGGCCTACCTTGAGTGCGAAACGCCCACACACTTTTAGTTTCTTTTAATCTTTTATTTTAATCCTCCGTGGACACAGCCTAACGGATACGCGCGCACTGGGTGCGCAGCTGGGTGAGTGGGTAATGGCGTCATCCCCACCACCCGGGGTCGTCATGTAGGGTTTGTGTTCGTATCCGCTGTTCAACTGCAGTCCCGCGGAGGGGCCATTGCATGAGCTGCTGACTTCCGACAGCGATTGGGTCCCTCTGTCTATGTTCTAGGAGGTGTGACCCTGGGGTGAGTTTGGTATAGATAGACCACTCACCCAAGCCGGGGTAACGCCCGGGAGGTCAGAGCCCGAGGTCGGAGACGGTTGCAATGGTGGAGGATTTATTTCGCTATGGAGCACCCTTTCTCCATTATTAACAACAAGCGCCGAAAAGTTATTGCAACAGAAGTAGCACCACCAACAGCTGGTTGTTACTTAGCGATTACCCGTACAGAGGAAGGACAATCATTCGAGAAGGTGAACCCTTTTATAATCCAGAAGGGCATTGACTCAATTGCTGGTCCTGTTCATTCCTGCACTCGCCTACGAAACAGTTCATTGTTGGTTCAGAGTAAGTCCGATCAACAAAGTATGACTTTGCTGCGCGCCACGCTTCTCCACGGTTATCCAATCCGTGTTGAGAAGCACCGCACCTTGAATTCCTGTCGAGGTGTCGTCGCCACTCACAACCTCGATGGAATATCAGACGATGAGCTGGTCGACTATCTTTCCGACCAAAAGGTTACAGCGTTTCATCGAGTGCAGGCTAAACGCTACGGTGTGTTGGTACCTACTCGTACCCTGTTTCTCACGTTCGATGGCGTCGATCTGCCCACTAGTATTTCAGCAGGGTACGAACGTGTTGCTGTGAGGCCCAATATTCCTAGACCTCTGCGTTGTTACAAATGCCAACGTTTTGGGCATACGCCAGTCTCTTGTAAGAGTGCCGTATCCATCTGTGCCTCATGTAGCCAGCCGTCACACGAAGGTACCTGTTCATCAGGACCCGTCTGCGTTAATTGCAAAGGGTCTCATTCTGCTTCATTTGCCGACTGTCCGCGGTACTTGGACAAGAAGGCGATCCAGGAGATCCGGGTAAAGAAGAAACTCTCCTTCGTCGAAGCCCGGAGGCGTTACCATGCGCGCCAACCTTCGCTCCTGCGATCGGGAACATTCAGTTCTGTTGTTGCCTCGCCAGTACCACGAGTAGATGCCGAAACTCAGACTTGGACCATGACTGCACTGACCGCCACTACCATCCGGTCTTCCATTTCAGCTACAGCTACCAAGCCCTCTAAACCTGGTTCCAAGTCAATGAAGTCGCAAGCCGCTGAAAAGAAATCGAAGCAGAAATTTCGTAGGGAAGATTTTTTGAAAGACCCTCCGCGTGCGCGCGGTAAGACAAGTTCACCTTCTCCTCCTCCTCGGAGGTCGCAGTTCCAGGATGCTCATGGGACACGCCGCGCTCAGCGACCCCCTTCACCCGTTGCCACCCAGAACCGATTCTCGGCGCTTGAATCGGTTTCTGGCTCTGAGCGCGTGGGCCGTCCCTTCGAGGAGGCTATGGAGTCTAAACAACTCCATTCCAAAATCCCCAGCCCAAAGGTTAAGCAAAAGATAATTTTAAGCCGCCCTTCTAAGTAGACAGTTTATCCCTTTTTCTTAATGGCTATCCTCACCTGGAATTTACGTGGTGTACGATCGCATACGGCGGAATTGCAACTTTTATTGCGTTCTCATTCACTTATGGTCGTGTGTTTGCAGGAGACCAAGCTTCGCCCTCACGATCCTTTCGATCTCCGAGGGTACACTCCGGTTCGCTACGATCTTGAACCGGAGGAGGGTGCTCCTGCTCATGGAGGTGTCATGTTGTTAGTGCGTAACGACGTTCATTTTCAAACTCTCGCTCTTACGTCCGACATGCAAGATGTTGCCTTTAGGCTTCAATTGCCCGGCTTTTACTTTTCTGTTTGCTCTGTCTATTCACCTCCATCGTCTCCCCTCGCTGATGCGGACGTTCGAGACCTCCTGTCCGCTCTCCCAACACCATTTCTTCTGTCGGGAGATTTTAATGCCCATCACCCCCTGTGGGGTTCGCCAAGGGCTTGTGCGAGGGGAACTCTACTTTCTGACATTTTTGATCTGTTCAACCTCTCTATTCTCAATACAGGTGATCCTACGTTTCTTTCTGATTCTTCCGGTACATTCTCTCACTTGGACCTTGCCGTTAGCTCACTCAGCTAGCTAGTCGTCTGCAGTGGAACGTCGTCGCTGACACCTACTCCAGCGACCATTACCCCTGCATCGTTTCTCTTCTGTCTCACTACGTCCAGCACTCCAGGGTACCTGCCTGGATATTCACAAAAGCCGACTTGAGATTGTATTCCAGTCTCGTGTCTTCACTGACGTTAACCAAATGGTGCAGCAGCTTACGTCTACGATTCTATCTGCCGCCGACCGCGCGATTCCCCGTTCATCCGCTCAACCTCGGCGACTGCCTATTCAGTGGTGGAACGAGGATTGTCGGGACGCCGTTCGTGCTCGTAGGATTGCGCTTAGGCTGTTTCGGCGACACCCTACACTTAATAATTTGGTTACTTTTAAACAATTGTGCGCCAGGGCTCGCCGCATTATTCAGGATAGCAAGAAGGCATCTTAGACTCGTTTTTTCGAGTATTTTAATCGCTTGAAACCTTCCTCTGTTGTTTGGGATAAACTTCGACGCTTCTCCGGTAAAGTGTCGCATTGTACTGTTTCTGGCCTTCAGGTTTCCAATGCCACCATAGTGGATCCGGCTGCAATTGCTAACACTCTGGGTGCTGCCTTTGAGGCGGTTTCCAGTTCAGACCATTATTCCGCCGGCTTTCGCTCTATCAAAGATCGGCTGGATTCCGACACCTTTAATTTTCGGTCTGCTAATAATGAATGTTATAACGAACTTTTCACAATGAGGGAGCTGGAGCACGCTCTTCATTGCTCTAGGCACTCCGCTCCTGGCCCGGACGGCATTCATGTCCTGATGTTAAAGAACCTTTCAGCCGACAGTAAACTCTTTCTCTTACAGGTCTATAACCGTATTTGGCAAGACGGCTTTTTTCCTTCCGTTTGGCGCGAAGCCATCATTGTCCCTATACTTAAGCCTGGGAAGGATCGCCAACTACCTTCCAGCTACCGCCCTATCTCCCTCACCAGTTGCGTTTGCAAGGTGATGGAGCGCATGATCAACGGGCGGTTGACATGGTGGCTTGAGTCTCAGAAACTTCTAGCGAACTCTCATTGCGGATTTCGCCGCTATCGCTCTACCGTCGACCATCTGGTGTCCCTGTCGACGCATATTATGAATGGATTTCTGAGAAGGTGTCAAACCGTGACTGTGTTTTTTGACCTGGAGAAAGCTTATGAAACTTGTTGGAGCAGCGGCATTTTACGTACACTCCATGCATGGAATTTCCGCGGTCGTCTTCCCATATTTCTTCGGGAGTTTATGACGGACCGCGTCTTTCGTGTACGTGTGGGCTCGGTTTTATTAGTCGTTTTATTCAAGAGAACGGAGTACCGCAGGGCTTTGTACTCAGTGTCACGCTTTTTGCAATTGCTATCAACCCCATTGTTGATTGTATTCCACCTGGCATTTCATCGTCTCTTTTTGTTGACGATTTTGCCATTTATTGCAGTTCACGGCGGACCTGTCTACTCGAACGCCGTCTCCAGAGCTGTATCGACCGTCTCTACGCCTGGAGTAACGCTAACGGCTTTAATTTCTCCGCCGAGAAATCCGTCTGCATCAACTTCTGGCGCCGGAAGGCTTTCCCTCCGCCCTCTCTCCATCTTGGGTCGACGGTCCTTCCATTTGCAGACGAGGTAAAATTTTTGGGATTGGTCTTTGACCGGAAGCTGAGCTGGACTTCTCACGTTTCCTTTTTAAAAGCAAAGTGTGACCGTTCTCTTAATCTTTTACGTGTTTTAAGTGGCACATCCTGGGGAGCTGATCGGACCGTCCTTCTTCGCCTTTATCGCTCTTTGGTCCGATCCAAGCTTGATTACGGGTGTATTGTTTATTCGTCGACACGTCCATCTGTGTTACGTCGATTGAATGCCATTCACCATCGTGGTATAAGAGTCGCTACAGGGGCATTTCCAACTAGCCCTGTACCCAGTCTGTACGCAGAAGCTGCAGAGCCTCCTTTGTCCTTCCGGCGAGAGATCCTTTTGTGCAGCTATGCTTCTTGGCTCTCAAGCTTGGCTAACCACCCGTCCTTCGATTTAGTTTAAGAGAATTCGCTTGATCGACAATATTTCGTTAGCTCCTCTGCATTACTACCTCCAGGGTTTCGATTTCGACAACTCCTTCGGCATTTGGACGTTACGCGAGCGCCGGCCCTTCCCAGGGGGAAACTCTTTTTCCTTCATGGTTGCGCGCTAAGGCCCACTGTCACCTTGGGCTAACGTCGATGCCGAAGACTGAGACCCCTTCTTCGGTCTTTAGATCGGCTTTTTTAGAAGTACGGGCGCAATTCGGGGATTTTCATTTTATCTTTACCGATGGATCTATGACTGATGCTGGAGTTGGATGTGCTTTTGTTTTTGGTCATTGTAGTTTTACGTTTCGTTTACCTGGACAATGTTCAATTTTTACCGACGAACTTTTTAGCATTAATCAATCTGTTTTATACATTCAGCGGCACGACTTGCGGCACTGTGTTATTTGTACGGACTCTCTGAGTGCCCCTTCAGAGTATTAACGCGCTGTACCATTACCACCCACTCGTACAGCGCATACATGACCTGCTCCACTCGCTTGGTGTCTCTGGCAACAGCGTCTCCTTCATGTGGATTCCAGGTCATGTGGGCATCTCAGGTAATGAGTCTACCGACGCCGCTGCCAAATCGGCGATTTTATTACCTAGTTCTTTTACTTCTGTTGTTCCCTCCACAGATTTGTTTGTTATTTTACGTAGCCGCATCCTCTCGGTTTGGAGGGATGAGTGGACAGCCCTCCGGGGAACACGTTGCGGGAGGTTAAGCCTCTCCCGTTAGTTTGGGGTAGCTCTTCTCGTTCGTGTCGTCGGGAAGAGGTAATTTTAGCTCGTTTACGGATTGGACATTGTCATTTTAGTCATAGGTATCTGCTCAGTGGTCACCCCGCTCCACTCTGTGAGCAGTGTGATGTGCCTTTAACGGTGCGTCACATTTTAGAAGACTGTCAGGTTTTAGCTCCATTGCGCGTTCGTGTTGGTCTGCCAGTTGGCATAGCCAGCGTTTTGGCAGACGACGCGCGTGCTGTAGAATGTGTTTTACGTTTTATTAGTGACAGTGATTTTAATCTGCGCATTTGATGCGTTGAGCGTCCTTTAGCTTTGTTATTTTATTCTGTCTGTTTTAATAGGGACTCTACTCCCCAGTGGGCATATGGCGATCATGTCCCTCGAATTCTACAGTTCTTGACACCTTTTAATCTTTTATTGCCTATGCTTTTAGTGTGTTGGTTTTTTGGGATATTTGTATTGTTGTTTTTAGCTTTTTGGACATCGCGGGTTTGTGTCCCGTTTTTTAATTATGCGGTTCTTTTACCTGTCTTTTATATTTTGACTTTATATTTTATACATTGTAAGGGCGCTGATGACCTTAGCAGTTTAGCGTCCTTAAACCGCATCTCATCATCATTACATCACACCTGGACCTTGCCGTTTGCTCACTCCGGCTTGCTAGTCGTCTGCAGTGGAACGTCGTTGCAGACACCTACTCTAGCGACCATTACCGTTGCATCGTTTCTCGTCTTTCTCACTTCGTCCAACACTGGAGAGTACCTACCTGGATATTCACAAAAGCCGACTGGAGATTGTATTCCAGCCTCGTGTATTTTGACAAGCCCTTCAA
This sequence comes from Deroplatys truncata, assembly GCA_030765065.1. Taxonomy (NCBI): domain Eukaryota; kingdom Metazoa; phylum Arthropoda; class Insecta; order Mantodea; family Mantidae; genus Deroplatys; species Deroplatys truncata. The sequence continues at coordinate 420,324,360 of CM060990.1, read as the reverse complement.
CGACATTAACCAAATAGTGCAGCACCTTACGTCTATCTGCCGCCGAACGCGCAATTCCCCGTTCATCCTCTCAACCTCGGTGTCTACCTGTTCCGTGGTGGAACGAGGATTGTCGTGACGCCGTTCGTGCTCGTAGGACTGCGCTTAGGCTGTTTCGGCGACACCCTACACTTGCAAATTTGGTTACTTTTAAACAATTGCTCGCCAGGGCTCGTCGCATTATTCAGGATAGCAAGAAGACGTCTTGGACTCGTTTTGCCGAGTCTTTTAATCGCTTTATGCCTTCATCTGTTGTTTGGGATAAACTTCGTCGCTTCTCAGGTAAAGTGTCGCATTGTACTGTTTCTGGCCTTCAGGTTCCCAATGCCACTATAGTGGATCCGGCTGCCATCGCTAATACTCTGGGTGCAGCATTTTAGGCGATTTCCAGTTCAGACCATTATTCCACCGGCCTTCGTTCTATCAAAGACCGGCTGGATTCCGACACCTTTAATTTTCGGTCTGCTAATAATGAGTGTTATAAGGAACTTTTCACAATGAGGGAGCTGGAGCACGCTCTTCATTGCTCTAGGCACTCCGCTCCTGGCCCGGACGGCATTCATGTCCTGATGTTAAAGAACCTTTCAGCCGACAGTAAACTCTTTCTGTTACAGGTCTATAACCGTATTTGGCAAGACGGCTTTTTTCCTTCCGTTTGGCGCGAAGCCACCATTGTCCCTATACTTAAGCCTGGGAAGGATCGCCAACTACCTTCCAGCTACCGCCCTATCTCCCTCACCAGTTGCATTTGCAAGGTGATGGAGCGCATGATCAACGGGCGGTTGACATGGTGGCTTGAGTCTCAGAAACTTCTAGCGAACGCTCAGTGCGGATTTCGTCGCCATCGATCTACCGTCGACCATCTGGTGTCCCTGTCGACGCATATTATGAATGGATTTCTGAGAAAGTGTCAAACAGTGGCTGTGTTTTTTGACCTCGAGAAAGCTTATGACACTTGTAGGAGGGGCGGCATTTTACGTACACTTTACGCATGGAATATCCGCGGTCGTCTTCCCATATTTCTTCGGGAGTTTATCACGGACCGCGCCTTTCGTGTACGTGTGGGCTCGGTTTTATCTAGTCGTTTTATTCAAGAGAACGGAGTACCGCAGGGCTCTGTCCTCAGTGTCACACTTTTTGCGATTGCTATCAACCCCATTGTTGATTGTCTTCCACCTGGCATTTCATCGTCCCTTTTTGTTGACGATTTTGCCATCTATTGCAGTTCACGACGGACCTGTCTATTCGAACGCCGTCTCCAGAGCTGTATCGACCGTCTCTACACCCGGAGTAACGCAAATGGCTCTAATTTCTCCGCCGAAAAATCCGTCTGTATCAATTTCTGGCGCCGGAAGGCTTTCCCTCCGCCCTCTCTCCATCTTGGGTCAGGGATACTTCCGTTTGCAGACGAGGCGAAATTTTTTTGGGTTGATCTTTTATAGGAAGCTGGGCTGGATTTCGCACATTTCGTTATTAAAAGCAAAGTGTGACCGTTTTCTTAATCTTTTACGTGTTTTAAGTGGCACATCCTGGGGAGCTGATCGGACCGTCCTTCTACATCTTTATCGCTCTTTGGTCCGATCCAAACTTGATTACGGGTGCATTGTCTATTCGTCGGCGCGTCCATCTGTATTACGTCGATTGAATGCCATTCACCATCGTGGCATAAGAGTCGCTACAGGGGCCTTTCCAACCAGCCCTGTACCTAGCCTATATGCTGAAGCTGCAGAGCCTCCGCTGTCCTTCAGGCGTGAGATGCTTTTGTGCGGCTATGCCTGTCGACTCTCAAGCTTGCCTAATCACCCGTCCTTCGCGATATTTTACGAGGATTCGCTTGATCGGCAATATTTAGTTAGCTCCTCTGCATTGCTCCCTCCAGGGGTTCGATTTCGTCAACTTCTTCGGCATTTGGACGTTTCGCCAGCGCCGGTCCTTCCAAGGGGAGAAACGCGTTTTCCTCCATGGTTGCGCGCTGAGGCCCACTGTCACCTTGGGTTATCGTCGCTGCCGAAGAATGAGACCCCTTCTTCAGTCTTTAGATCAGCATTTTTAGAACTGCAGGCGCAATTCGGGGAGTTGCCTTTTATATTTACTGATGGATCTAATGCTGATGATGGAGTAGGGTGTGCCTTTGTTTCTGATCATCATAGCTTTTTTTTTTCGTTTACCGGGTCACTTTTCGATTTTTACCTCCGAAATTTTTAGTATTTATCAATCTGTTTTATACGTTCAGCGGCGCGACTTGCGGCAGTGTGTTGTTTATACAGATTCTCTGAGTGCCCTTCAGAGTATTAACGCACTGTACAGTTACCACCCTCTCGTACAGCGCATACATGACCTGCTCCACTCGCTTGGTGCCTCTGGCATCAGCGTCTCCTTCCTGTGGATTCCAGGGCATGTGGGCATCTCAGGGAACGAGTCTGCCGACGCCGCTGCCAAATCGGCGATTTTATTACCCAGGTTTTTTACTTCTGTTGTTCCCTCGTCAGATTTGTTTGTTATTTTACGTAGCCGCATCCTCTCGCTTTGGAGGGATGAGTGGACGGCCCTTCGGGGGAACAAGTTACGGGAGGTTAAGCCTCTCTCGTTAGTCTGGGGTACCTCTTCTCGTTCGTGTCGTCGGGAAGAGGTACTTTTAGCTCGCTTACGAATCGGACATTGTCTTTTTAGCCATAGATACCTGCTCAGTGGTGACCCCGCACCACTCTGTGAGCAGTGTGATGCGCCATTAACGTTGCGTCACATCTTAGCAGTGTGTCAGGTTTTAGCTCCGTTGCGCGTTCGTGTTGGTCTGCCTGTTGGCCTAGCCAACGTTTTGGCAGACGACGCGCATGCTGTAGAATGTCTTTTACGTTTTATCACTGACATTGGTTTTAGCCGTCGCATTTGATGCGCTGAGCGCCATTTAGCTGTTTGATTTTACATTATCTTTTAATGGGGTCACTCCTCCCCAGTGGACATCTGGCGCTCGTGTCCCTCGCATTCTACAGTTCTTGACACGTTGTTTTATTCTCTTGTTGACCATGATTTTAGTGTGTAGATCTTAGTATTTGCTCTGTTGTGTTTTTTAGTGTTTTTGACCAAGCGGTTTGTGTGTGGTTTTTTTAATTTGTTGACTTTTACATTTTATATTTTACACATAGTAAGGGTGCTAATAACCTTAGCAGTTGAGCGCCCTTAAGCCCCATCTCATCATCATCATTTCTGTTGTCCTCCATGGACTAGTGGTACCACGCTAGCCTCTAGTTCCCGAGGTCACGGGTTTAAACCCGGCGGAGGCAATGGATTTTTTCGGGCGTGAAAGTCCTAAGCATGGCTTCCTTCGGAAGGGAAGTAAAGCAAAGCCATTGGTCCCGTCTCGTAGATTTACGGCACATAAATGAACCTCAAGCCTGATAAGAGGTCTCTGAGCAAAATTTCCGGTCTTTCATGCCCAATATAGAATGGGACGCTAAGAACCATAGTATTTAAAGAGTGTCCATAAATAAATAAAAAAAAACGCAAACAGAGCTTTCTTTTATTTTGTGGCTTTGAAAAGTAAACTTATGGTAATTATTCATATCCAGATATGAATGCGCATGACATACCACTGCATGCAAAAACTAGAGCTGACATCTGTTTTCCCACAAACATAACAAAATTGTAAGTTAATATTAACCATACCAGCAACCAGTGTGGCAAATGCACGTCATTTTCCACTCTAAAATGAATAAACTATTTGAAAAACTCCCAGAGCCAGACCAGATTATTATCCCTTGCACTGATGATTATTGAGAAGTCCCTGCCTGCAAAACTGAGTCACTCATACTCAGTCCACACCAAGCTTTCAGGATGATGTTATTGGCCTATTTGCCCTCCCCCTACCCCCCAAAAGTGAGAATTGAACTGTATTACAAAAAATGAGGTAAGACTTTTAATATAGGGTAGTTAAATTATATTCCAACCCACTCCCGGCCTCTCTATACTGCACGAAACAGCCGGCAGTCACCGGGGAAATTACGCCGGCAGAGTCAGACTAAAATCCTTACCTTATAATAGATGCTGGAAATGTTGACCTTCTGCTCTCAAACAGGCAGCATATCTCGTGTTCTCGCTCACTCTCCGAAGCTCAGTAGCAGGAATTCTTGTTATTTCTTGCACAATGTTTTCTCTAAGTTCCTGTAGTGTGCGAGAATTGGAACAATACACTTTGTCTTTTAAAGAACCTCATAAATAAAAATCACAACTCGTTAGGTCAGGAGGGGGCCACAAATCAACACTAATTATTCTGTCATCAAACACCTCTCCTATTGCATGTAATGATTCAGCAGCCGTATGTACTGTTACAGAATCTTGCTGGAACCAACCATACAATTTCTCTTCTTCTGTCAAGCCCTATTATCCATATTCTTTAATGAAACAATAAATGCAGAGCGATATCAGAGGTTAATTCTGAGACCATTTTGCAATCGCTTGACACGCAGGAATTCATGGTTTCCCAGCATAGTATATTTAGACAAAAACTTCTTTGAAAGACTGCTTTCTATCACTTGAGGAAAAAAGTGTTAAATAGTAATTCCTCCTTCAGTATAGATATTTTGAAAGATGAAATTAGTTCTGTGACAACAGAGATTCAATGCAAGTTTGTCATTGAAGTGTCAAAGCAAATTGGTGAGTTAACCTTTAACCACTGGACAATTTCCGAAATAGCTAGGAAATTACAGACCAGTTTCACTATTGTCTTGTCTTCTCAAAAATTTTGGAAAAAGTTATGTATACTGCACTGTCAAACTTTCTTAAAAAATATGAAATAATATCAAATGACCAGCATGGTTTTTGAGAGGGAAAGACAACAACAGCTGTAACAGTATTTGTGAAACATGCATATGAAGCAATAGATAAGAAGGAACTTGGTTTAGGGTTATTTTTTAATCTGTCAAAAGCATTCGATCTAGTGGACTATAACATTCTATGTCAGAAATTAGCTGCAATTGGGGTACAGGGAGTAGCTTTGAAATGGATAAAATCTTATTTGCAAAATCGGCAACAGATGGTACAAATAACTTCCATAGATAACAAGAAAAAATTACCAGACACAAAATTTTCACAAAAAACAAACTGTGAGACTTGGGGTGCCACAGGGTTCGGTCCTGAGAACCATCCTTTTTTCAGTGTATATAAATGGCATAAAAAAAGAAATAAATAATGACAAGACTATATTGTATGCACACAATACAAGCATTTTCATCAGAGAGAAAAAATGCATGCATCTTACAGCATAAGCTAAGAAATGCATTTAATGAGTTAATAGAATGGTTTGAAAAGAATAGACTGACAATTAATCAACATAAAACATAAGCATTCTCTTTCATCGTATTCAGAATAAGAACTGAAGGAACCAAATATATATACTGGGAAAAATGATGTAAAATGTGCAAAAGCAACAAAGTTCCTTGGACTTTTTGTTGATGAAAACTTAAAATGGTATAAGCATACAGAGGTATTACTGCAGAAATGAAGTAAAACTGGCTTTGCAATCAGATTAGTTTCACCACTAATAAGCATAGATTCTCTATGTATTCTTTATTGCTCATATTTCCATTCAGCATTATCTTATAGGGTTATGTTCTGGGGTAACACAACAATGGGCAAATCAGTATTTACAATTTAAAAAAGGAATTATTAGACTCATGATAAAAGCACCTGCAAAAACTAGCTGTAGGGAACTATTTAAATGACTACAAATTTTACCATTACTGTCCTTATATATGTACCTGTAAAGTCATTCTGAATGTTAAAAACAATTTAGATACATTTCAGCTCAACTCAGAAGTACACAACCATCTTACACGGAGTAGCATACAGCTATCAGCGATTGTACACAACACTGCTCTGTATGAGAGAAGCTTTGCATACGATGGTATTGACCTGTTTAATTGCTTACTAACCTATATAAAAAACTCAACCAACCTTAATAGATTTAAAAGTAAATTTAAAGAGTTCATGTACAGTCATTGTTTTTATAGCAAAGAAGAATATTATGATACCTACAAGAATCATCCTTGGTATTAAGTTGTGTAGGCACTGATTATTATGTACATATTAAATAATCTAGGAACTCATATGTATAAAACTTGTACATAAACTGTATATAGTGACTCATGTCTGTAAACTTGCAGATGTAATTTTTTAAGTGTCCCATAAATATATATTTGTTTCAGATGGACTAAAATAAAATAACATAACTTGAAGGATGTAACTTCTCTTTTGCCCATAAATTGTGGAATCAACTTAATTCATAAATTCAGCAGTAGGTAGACATGTTACTGGGCGGTTTCCATCTGACACATACAAAATCTTAAAGTGTGTCTCCAATGAAAAGGTCAAGAAAACAATTACAGAAAAATGTATTGTATGTATGAAAATGTGTCAACTAAAACTGTTTTTCTAATTATATGGTAGAAAATGAAACAAATATGCTTCTCCAAGCTGTCAGCGAGTGCTTCAATCCAGGGATGGCTGTTAGTGCTGTCATGTAAATTCTGAGAAAATGCTAACTTACATATCAAAGTTATATTGTTTTAATAAGTATATGCAGATCATTTTTATGTGCTTATGAATATTTTCACAAAAACTTTATAGGTGGTATTTAAGATAAAGGTAATTCAAAAGCAGATGGCCTTCAAAAGTACACTGAAATTTAAATTTCCATACTTCCCTGAAGCAGCTGTGCATTCTGAGCACCCACAAATAGGGTGGATGTAGAATGAGGTTTTAGCAAGTATAATTTAATTGTTATAAGCAGATGAAACAGATTAAAGGACCGCAATATTGTAATTTGTTGTATGTTAAACTTTCAGTTATTTTAGGCTAATTTGAAAGAGGGTATATTCAATATATATGGGTACTATTTTAATAAACGATTGTAACCTTGCTTGAGGTGTAAATATATAAAATTAACTAGAGTGTTGGATTATAAAAACAAGCACATGAAGAGGAAGGGTTGCATGAAATATTACAAGTATGTGCTGTGATACTGTTCTAATGTCCCTGTTTTTATAATTACACATACTAGTTACTTTTATATATATATTTAGAATATGTATGTGATGTGAATGCTTTCAAAGTGATTGTCTATCTGATTGAATTTCTAATCTATGAGTGTCATCCGTGGTTTCATAACCACCTCTGTTTATTTTGCTGTAATAAGAAATATTAAATGGAGAAATGAATAAAGTGCAAAATTAATTTTCCAATGTACAATTATCAATTATCCTTTCAAATGAGGCAAGTTTCATCAAACTCCCCCCCAAAAAAATCTAAAAGCTATATAATGCTAATCCTTCTTTATCTAGTTTTTAACACAATTTTTTTTAATTCTAATATGCTAAAATCCACCATCTCTATAGATATATGCATGTGATATGAATGCTTTCAAAGCAATTTTCTGATTGAATTGATAATCTATGACCATGTCTGTGATTACATAACTACAATTTCTGTTTATTTGCTGGTAATAAAAAAATATTATAAACAGAGAAATCAACAGAGTGTAAGATTAATTTTCCACCATACAGTAATTTGTAAAGGATAATTATTATCCTTTCAAATGAGACAAGTTTCATAAAAGAGTTAAAAAACGCTAAATTCCAGCATAATAATTCTATAAAATTGTACATTTTTATTTATCTTATTTTTAAAATGTAAATAGTTTAATTTTAATACTACAAAATCTACCAGCTCTCTCCACTGATATCTACTCCAACCTTTCAAAGTTTGAGCAAAATAGTTAACCCCATAGCTCTTTGGTCTTCTTTTTGTCACTGTATGTCCTTTATAGATGATGACAACTATGATGATAGTTAATATTATGTACAATTGTGTTATACTTTTGCTCTGTATTATAAACACTTTTTAGCTTCATTCTCATCTATTATTTTAAACATTCTGTTAAGCAAAGCAGGTCTTTTAAAACCACTATAAAATTTAAATGTACACTATGTATGCCCTTGTCTTCCTCCATAATTCAACTGTTTGCAAGGAGCATTGTGCACACATTCAGTTCACTTTAATTCAGGATGTCTCAGATACTTAGTACTTTTATGCAATCCACCAGACCCATTGTTTTTGCTAGGTATTATTAGTACTTGCACACATGCTCCTGTACCTGCATATACTGCAAAAATGTGAGGATTTTTCCTTTAGTGATCCATTTTCTCAATCATGTGCATGAATTTAAAATGGAAATTGTAATGTAGTTATAAGATTAACTTAAATTTTGGATTAACATAAGTAATAACATGTCAATGAATAGTGCTCAGCTGTTTCTGAACTAGTCTGCTGAGAAACCAAAGCACTGCCTTGGTCCCAAATATCTTTTTTCTATAGTGGTTGAAAGCAGAGAAGAATTCTCATTGAGGAAAATTATGATTTTGTTCACTGTAAATGTTCTTCCATTAATTATCTTAAGTAATAATGAAATAATGTATTTATGGCTGTTCTAGCTGCTTAATGAACAGTTGACAGTGGAGCGGTTTTTGCCAGTGCTGTGTACAAGAGCCTCACAGATGATAGCTGCCTATGATGAGCATGTCCTGGTTTCAAGCTTTAAGTTTGGTGTACTCTACCAACGCTTTGGTCAAATCACAGAAGAACAGCTGTTCGGTAATGTTCAATCAAGTGCAGCTCTTGATGAATTCCTGCAAATTTTGGGACAGCGCATACAACTGAAGGATCACAAGGGGTTAGTCCTGAATGCTAATTTATATACCTAGTATAGTACATAGTGATCTAAAGCTTGGAAAACAGTGACAAAATGTAAATGTTCAGTATTATTACTGATAATTCTTTCTGATGGTGTTAATTTCAGAATTTTGGGCACCATCAACCGGCATTGCAATATTTTTAATAAATGCATCAGTAAAATAAGTTGGAATTTAATGTTTTAAAACTCCAGTTTTTACTCTAAAGAAAACAGCAGTTTATCAAAAATTTAAAAAAGCTTGTCATTCACATTTTAATTTTTGATATCAGGAATGACCTTTTAGAACACACAGGAAATAATGCAATTAGTGTAAGCTTTGACTTACTTATAGGTTTAATTTTTGTTTGATAATTGTTATTTCATGCTAGCTGTTTGTAGGCACAAAGTAGGAAAGTAAATCAGACAAAAAATGTATGCCACAGATATAGTAACTTTCCAATCTGATTTGCTTACTATATATTTTATAAACATAAAGAAATGAAATTACAGAAAAAAAATGAATCAGAGTTGAAACACTTAACATCACTTACATGCTTTTCGCCTTGACCGGTTTCAAGAGCTACTTGCTCTTATCAGATGTGGCTGACTGGTTCCTGGTGGTGTTGTCCAGTATGTGTTTGTGTGTGGTGACATCTAGTGGTGGAGTGATGAATTTCTATAATGGATTTGGTGGCGGCATTTCAAAATTCATTACATGGTATTTATGTTTTGTGATTAAAATCTTTTCCTAAGTATACAACTCTGTTGTGTATTTTGTAGGTTTTAGGAGTGTTATGTTTGGTGTGATTATGTGATAGGTCATGCAGAAGTCTGGATGATCAATTTATCCATCCATTTGTATTTGATGTATCTCAAAAGCTCTTTTAATCTGGTTTCTAATTTTCATTTTAGTTTTGCTAATGTAAGTTTGGTCACATTCTGAGTAACGATTTAATAGATTCATGCTTTTTTGTTCTGAGGTATTTGGTCCTTCAATTTATTGCAGAGAATTCATTAATTCTCTAAACTGAATTTGTTTTGTGGAGCTAGGCAGATGTGTTTTTTGAAGATGATGTGGAATTTACAGTGTGTGCTCTGGTGTAAAGTGAACTTTTTGAAAATCATTTTGCTTTTTTTTTTTTTGTTGAGTGAGCTTTGTGGTATTCTTAATGTGTTTCTGTTTCTTGCATTTTTCTATTTTCTTGTTGATGATTTGTTTGATGAAGCCATTGTTTATTGCTGTGTTAACTATGTGTTTGTAATGTTGTTTGTATTCTCCTTCTGTAAACAGTGTATAAACCAGTATATGGGTTAAACTGTTTAGGACAACATGTTTGTGTGGGACCTGGTTCAAACTATTGTTTATTATGTAGTTTTCAGAATGTGTAGGCTTCCTGTAGATGCCAAAATTGATCTTATTTTGTTTTCTAATTACTTTTAAATCTAGGAATGGTAACATCCCTTCATTTTCAGTTTGCATAATGAATTGTATAGCTTTGTTGTATAAGTTGAGTAATTCGAGGGATTCCTGAATGAGCTTGTTAGGTACTCTTGCAAATATCTACATCATAAACATACCTATGTCAAACTTTGTAAATGTGCAGAAAGGAGGTAGTTATGTGTGTTTCTAAGTTACTCATAAAAACAGTTGGTGAGGAAAGGTGATAATGGATTGCCCAGGCTAAGCCTGAAGTCTGTTGATAGTATCTATTGTTGAAAGTGAAACTGTTTTGATCTGTGAGATTCAAAAGATCATCTATTTCTTCTTGTGGTATATTGTTTTGAGTAAGCCATTTTTTTTACTTGGGGTAAGAGTTTGTCTGTTGCGATATTTGGGAAAAGGGCTGTACATCAAAAGAATACTAGTTTATCTTCCAGTTTTAGTTTTATATGTTCTTTTTCCTAATTAAGTCCTGAAAATTAAGTTGTACATCGGTAGTGATGAGAATTTCTGTGTCAACCATTTTGCCAAATTATAAATGGGTGAATCAATATTGTTTATTATGGGTCTCATTTTGTTGCCTGGTTTATGGATTTTTGGAAGTGCATATAATCTCAGTAAGATGGTATGATTAGGTTTGATCATGCTTTTTCTTTTTCTGTTAAGGTTTTAACTTTATTCAAAGTAAGATTGAAGGTTTCTATTTGAGATTTTAGTGGGTCTGTTTTGATTTTTGTGTATGTTTCTTCTTGTAATAGGTTTTCCACATTGGTAATATAATCTTCTTTTTCTAGGATTACGAATTTGTCCCCTTTGCTCTGATATAAATTACTGGTTTGGATTCAAGTGATTTAATGATTTTATTGTCTGGGAAATTATTTTGTTTGTTAGCTATTAAGCCTTCAAGGATTATTGTACATTCTTTCTGAATTATCACTTTGGTGTTTTCATATAAATGATTTGTGGCAATATCAATACCTGGAATTATTTTTTCTGTTGTCTTCATGTAGCCTACACAAGTTTTAAGACCTTGTTTAGTACTGTAAGTTCTGTTTTTATTGAAATATGTTTTGACTGGTTGAATATTTCTTGGTTTATAGTTTTTGGTTTTTTGAGGTTAGGGTGCCATGAATTTTGTGTTCGGTGTAAGTTAGCAAGTTTTTTCTTCAGCTCTAAAGTTCTTGTCTCATTTTGTGACTCATGATCAAAAGGAAATTTGGCCTATTTTGCCATGTTGGGAAAACTAGGATGGATGATAACTTGATGTGGAGAGCATATATTTCTAAATCTAAACTTTGCAATTTAGTGTAATGTTTATTTCTCTGTACTTCCATTATTTTCCTGTCTGCTGTTGTTAACAATTTTACTATTCTCCATATGAAATTTCGAGTGACTGTAAAACCTGCAAAGGTTTAAGAAACCGATATCTGCACTTAGGTATGTTTTTTTTTCTTTTTTCCTCCAGTTTTTGGTATCTTTTGATTTCAGTCTACGTTCCACTGAGTTCTGTACTGAAATAATGTAAATCTAATCCTACCTCCATTTCCACCATTGTGGAACCATGTTGTTGCCAAAAATAGTTTTGCTTATATGGCTTTTTATTAAGCTAAATTTATATAACATTTCGATAAGCTAGTAACAGTGATGTGAATTTTAAATTACTATTACTAGCTTATTCAAATATTATATAAATGAAGAAATGAAGGTTCCATTGCATCATAAAAAATTTGTAGCTTTAAACAGCCCCTCGAAGAAAGATTATAATGCAAGGAACATGATACACTGAAAATATTTTGTGGACCCATGCCACTTGGTGCCAGTGATGTTCAGAGCCAGCTCACAAAGCAGGCACCATGCTTCCTCAGTCACCACCCAAAATTTCTGAATATTATTAAAATAACTGGTTATTCTAGTGCTGTAGTATGTTTAATTTCAAGAGTATATAAAAATACCAGTATGATCTCCATTGTTTTAAAATTCTACTCTTTCACAATGGAATGCTGAAAATATTGTATAGAATTGTATAATATTCTTTGAGAAAAGTTTACCATAAATGGAAGTGAACAGCAAGTATAGTGCATTTAGGGCTTGTAACTTAACATCCAGTTAAGGTTCTTGTTAAGTGCTAAATGAGAGGTAGGTCCAAATTTTCACATTACTACCTTCGGCTGACAGCTAACCATGAGTTATTCTTAGCAATGAACTAACTGCCACCTCGGGTAATGTTTAGGGTACTAACTTGTCAGTAACCATTAAAAATGGCATACCTTCAGCCTCAAATTATAGTCAATAGTGACTCCAAAACAAAATATTGGATCAATCTTATCAATAATAAGATTTCAAAAGAACAATTTCCAGGGCTGGAATGAGGAAAAATTTAAATATTGTTACAAGATTGTCAAAAGTCACACTAGTTACTTTGTTTTCTATTTCGTTTTTGCTGCTTAATACCTCCATTGTTTGCTGATCGTTTTTATTTTAGTTTTCTTTATTTAATTTTTTAACCTGCATGATAGTAATATATGACTTAAAGCAATGAGTATTAAACCTATATTCATAAAAGTGTCTAACCTATTTTCCAGGTAACCCTCATAAAGTATATCAACAGCGAAATTGTATTTAACTTTATAATTCAAAGTTAGCTGTTTTTCTACTAACCTATAGGAAGTCAAAAGCAAAAACTATGTAAGTTAATGCACCAAAATCCCCCAAAATATTTTTCCATACTAATCCAGACACCACCACCACCACCACCACCGCCACCTGCTGTGTTGGATAACTTATTTCTAACTCTGGGATTTTTAGCCATATTGATATGGAGTTGTGATCTGATAAAGCAAGATTTGTATTTTCTGTTGAATAGGAGTAGTTTTCGCTAATTAGTATCTGGTCGAGGCACGTTTGACTGCTATTTGTTATACAAGTAGGTTTGTTTATTACTGTTTTAAGGTGATAGGATTGAGCTAGTGACATAAATTCTAGGTTAGTTTTACTACTATTAGTTAGAAAGTCTATATTAAAGTCTCTACATATCAGTAGAAGTTTATTTTCTCTCACTAGTGCATTGAGCAGAATTTCAAAATTTTCTAGAAATAATTCCAAGCAGCCATCTGGGGTCTATAAATACAAGCAATCAACAACTTACAATTTGGCAGGCAGATTTCGGATACTACATGTTCAAAATGTTTTTCTACGTTTTGACTATTTGTATGGGTTCTTGGGATGGATTTTAAATCATATTTAACAAAAATTGATGCTCCTCCATGTATAGAAGAGGATTTACAGTAAATATTTGACAAATCAAAGTTTTGTATACACAAAGAAGATACTTCATTTACATGTAGCCATATATGCTTGGCTATACCTAAAACCTCAGTGTTTTTTATACAACCATGCAAGAGTACCTCCAATTCAGCTACCTTATTCCTAATGCACTAGATGTTCTGATACCTTAGAACAAAAGCTTTCCTTTGGTTGCTAGAAACTGAGTCAGTGCTGTTATTTGTTTTACTTATTCGCCCTTGTATAGAATTGTTTATGCCAGAATTTGCTTTAGGAGATAATGTGTTAATGTTTGTGTAAGCTATATTTTTGTCAGGTTTATTCCGTTTAAAAAAATTTTTATAGGTTCATTAAGCCTAATATCACAATTAGATCTATGTGTACTAAATACTACCTTTTTAGCATCCATCAGTTCATTTTTTAGTTTCCCTTAATTACAGAATAGATCACTTCGTTGATTAATTTTCTGAATTTATATGATCCCTTATGGTTTAGGTGCACCCAATCTCTACCAAAATCTAAATCATGCAACCAGTAATTTCCATCGACAAACATGCAGTAAACATAGGGCAATACTTAGAAAAAGGTTAACAATAAATGGAGATTGCTGTTAAAAGAGGAAAACAACAATAATTTATGAATATTTAAATAAGAACTAAAGTAATAGTGTATAATAAAGTTTGTAACTTAAGATGTGCTGCCCACCTGAACAGTAGCCAGGGCCAATTTCAGTGAGTAGTCCAGTACATTAATGTTTTAGTACTTCAATGAATTATTATTATTTATATTATTTATTATTATTAATTATTATTTATATTAATATTATTAATTATATTATTAATTATTGTCATTAATTATTTATATTATTATTAATTATTATTACTATTATTAGTTATGATTATGTATTATTATTATTATTATTATTATTATTATTATTATTATTATTATTATTATTTATTGGTAGTGCCACCGCTGCTTGCTGCCACTGCTACTGTTGCCTTGTAAGGATTATAGTGCCAATTCATTTGGGTTTCCAGCACAACACCATCACTATTCCTTCTTTCCTACCTTCCTCTCTGCTCATGCACTGTCTCACAGTCTGAGCAAGTGATCACCTTTCCTGTGCATAAGAGGCAATAAGTTCATGGCTTCTGGTCAAGACATTTAAAATTTGGTTAAAATTGGTACACCATTAAGGGTAGATCATATGGTTAGCGTATAGGGACATTGTTGCAGCTATAGTTTTAAAGTCTCTTAGTTTGAGAATAATTTGTTAATACATTTTGAATTTAGTTGAAATCCAAACAAAATTAAGTGTTGTAGAGCCTCCTAAACATTTATCACTTTTAGGTGAGCTGCTGCAGGATCCAGATGCATTTTCCTTGATCCTCTTTACCTTCTGATTTATAGTAGCACTCCCTTCTTAGGCATTTTCTGTATCATGGAATTCATTTCATGAACAATTAGGATGGTTAAACCCAACTCATAAAAGGCACTGCACTGCTTGTTAATATGTCTTGTATTCACTTCAGTTAGGAAAATTGTGGTCAAATACAAAGTTGCTCAATTATTAGCTATAAAGCAAAATTGACACTTTTATTACAGTCTACACTGTCTTTAAGTCCAACTGTGGCTAAGAATAGCATGAGATACTAAAAAGTGGAAATTTTATTTTATTCATTAGACCTTGAACATTTCTTGACTGATTTCAAATTTGGTTAGAATTGCTACAAAATTAAGGGTAGTTCATATGAAGAGCATAAAAAGATGTGTACTTTTTAGGATATTTATCCAAAACATAATGACAGTGATGACTGATAATCGTAGTCATCATTCTGACAGTATTTCCACTGTACATCAATGCACCTGAAATTTAATGCTCTGCATGCATTTATGATCTTTAAAGCTTACTATAAGTTATTTATGTATCTGGCCATAGCAGCCAAGGTCAAAAAGCCAACTCTTCCACTCTATCATTAACATGAAAAGTACAGCAATATTATTACAATTACCAATGTCTGAGGTTGGCAGCCCTGGTAGTAGAATTAAAAAACTAGAAATATGGGGAGGGAGAGCTCAGTAACTGAAACTGGCATTTGGGTAATGGTAGTCATTCCCATTTCACACATATCACTTCAAGCAGAGGGTTGCCTATCATTGGAAAACAGTAGAAATCGTTCACTGGCAAACTTTAAATCAGTGAAGGTCAGTTTTATTCGCTGTGTTAAGTAGTGTATGTTGATGTGTTTGGTTAAGTTTGCACTTATTTTGTGTGATAAATGATTTTAGTTTTCTTCTGTGCAGCTCTAGGAGATGTTTAATATCTAGCCTTATCTCCTTTTGCTGTGCTACTGTATAACCAGTCCCAGAAGATTTTCAGGATCATCAAAATAGCAATTTCTGTAGATCACAGGATCAATAACATTCAATGGATGCTGTGGAAGATATGATGATATTTAGTGTTGGTTGATTTCACAGTTGCGATAAATGCAAAAAGTGTTAAAATGCTATGCAATCACATATTTGTGACTTAGAGAGGAGATTTTGTACCTTATGGTGGTTTTTGAATCGGCAATAAAATGTGAAACTGAGTACAAAATGCTAACTATGACAGTTTCTGTGAATAAGTGCGAAATTATCTCATTATTCTTTGTTTTTTTAATGTTGCATGCACTTTGGCCAGCCTTAAATTTTTCTTACACTAGGACATCTTTTGCTTTCATTTGCTCATTATAAAATAAGCTGCTTCCTCATTGTTGCCAAAGAAGTTTAAATTGAACACAATATATTCAAAAGTAATTGTTGATTGTTTGTTTCTCTGTCCTGTTCTATTTTTTGCAAGTTGCAAATGCACTGCATGAAGATGGCCCGAGACAAAATCACTATTAAACAATGAGTGGAAAGCTCTGAAGCTAAGCAGGTTTATGTAAGTGATTCAGATATTTTAAAGTGCAAATTGTGCAATAAGAGGTCGTGGAATAAAAGATATGTATTGGAAAATGTTACATAAAACACAATCAACATGTATGCACAAAGGAAAACTTCCTTTCAAAAACAAGTGAAGAGCGACATGGGGCTAAACAGCAGACAACTGTTTCAGGGTTCAAAAGGAAAAGCAAAGAATGCTCATGAAGAAAAAGATTAATTTGTCGAAGACAGTTGAAGATGCGTCTATGAGCCAACATTCCAGTGAATATACTGGATCATTCAAGCATATGAGAATATTTAAAATAGTAAGTACTGTATTAAAATAAAAAGAAATGCATGCTTTTAACATATATTAAAGTATTACTACAATTTTTTTTAATGCTAGTATATTTAAGTCTAAGATTTTGTTTAGACGTTTTACAGCCTTGTTTATTTTATAAATATTAGGCCTACAAGGAGTGTATGTATTGAATACTTCTTAATAAAACTAATTCAATTATTTCTATTTTAAAGGTGTGTGTCAGGCTTGGGTGATCAAGATTGAGAGAAGGCTTTGAAAGACAGATCGATCATTGTTGCAGATGAGACTTTAGATAGGGAAGCCTTCATTGTACTCTTTGAGATGATGGTATAAGGTAAAAACTAGGAGGTGCATCTGGCAAATGTCTGTTTTCTTGATGCAGCAAATGGTACATCATGTAGCAGAGCTATTATTGGTGCCTTTAAAGATTACAGCATTGAGTGGGATAACATCTTGTTTTTGATTTCAGATTTAGCTAGGTACATATATGACAGCATACTTTTGAGCCTTAAGAACAATTTTTGGAGACTATGTGTTACATTTTCAATGGTTTGTACATAAAGTAAACTTGATATGAGATGTCGTTTTGAAAGATATGTTAGAATTAACTACCCTTGTATTCAGTTTGAGCTTGCCTTTTTGCACTCTAGAAAAATGAGCAATACCTACATATCTGAATTGCCTTCAAAGAAAGTTCCTGTTCTCTTTCCTAGCCCAGTTATAATATGTTGGAATTCACAGGTTTAGAGCAGAGTATATTTACACAAATACTACTTTGAAAGAGTTCACTTGAGGAAAAGATATTAAATAGTAATTCTTCCTTCATTGTAAATATTTTGAGAGATTAAATTAGTTCTGTGACAGTAGAGGTAAGTTTGTCAGTGAAGTGTCGGTGCAAATTAGTAAGTTACTAACACAACTTAAGGATATTACCCTTTTGCCCATAAATTGTGGGATGAACTTTCATCATTAAATTCAAAGTTAGGTAGACATACTACTGGGTGGTTCCCATTTGACACATACAAAATCTTAAAGCATGTCTCCAATGAGAAGGCTAAATAAATAATTACAGAAAAATTTATTGTATATATGAAAATGTGTCAAGTAAATCTGTCTAAACATATGGTAGAAAATAAAACACATGTACTTTTCCAAGCTGTCAGTGAATGCTTCAGTTCAGGGGTGACTGGTCAGAGTTGTCATGCAAATCCTCAGAAAATGCCAACTTACACATCAAAGGTACATTATTTTAATATTTTAGATTCAGATAATTTTTATGTGCTTATGAATATTTTCAAAAAAAACATTAAAGAGTACGTGGAAAGGTAGAATCTAAATGAAAAATTCAATGCCATAGCTAGGATTTGAACCACGGATCTTCCGGTTTCTGTCTGGTTGCTCTGACCAACTGAGCGACCTTGGCAACCTGCCATTATGACATTAAATTCCCCAACTGACATGCATTTTTCCCAATAAACCAAATTCATTTTGAGATGACATACCCCAATATATTCAAGTAATGAATGTTTTAAAAGTGCTTGATTGAAGTGATAACCTATTTCCTTTGTGGTTTCATAACTATAATTTCTGTTTATTTACCTGTAATAAAACATATTATACTGAGAAATCAAATAAATGCAAAGTTAATTCTCCACCATACAATTATCCTTTCAAATGAGACATTTTTCACCAAACAAGACAAAAAATGCTAAATGCTAACTTAAAATTGCAATACCATATTACATTTTTCAAAGTTAAATATGTTTTTGAAGTGATTGATTGAATTGATAATCTCTGTCCTTTCCTATAATTTCTATTTATTTGCCTGTAATAAAAAAATATTATGCTGAGAAATCAAATAAATGAAGTTAATTGTTTAGACAGGTATCCTTTCAAATGAGACATGTTTCATCAAAAAAAGGTAATAAATACTAACATAAAAATTGCCATAACATTCTATATTTTTCTTTATCTTATTTTTAAAATGCAATTTTTTAAATTTTTCTTTTAATTTTAATACTCTTAAAATCTACCATCTCCAGTAATAGTTTGAGACAGTGATAGTTTAGCACTGGAACCCATAAATGCAAATATTTAATGTGAAACTAAACTGGGCATAAACTTTCATCACACATTCCCACCAAGTTACATATGGATAATGTGGTATTCATTCATGAGCCAACATGAATGATATAATTTACATGGGTTTCTTCTTGCATTTCCTGAGGGGGGAAAAAAAAGAGTGACAATAATAATAATTTTCATCTCTTGCAAAACCTCTTGTTTAGTAATAGAATTTTTTTTTTTCGCATACCTAAGTTACTAAAAATATTTACCAACTACTATGTTAGAACATTTCTTTGCATTTGTTCTAAAAGTATTCAAATTTAAGCCTTTTGAGTAGATTTTCTACCTTTAATTTAAGAATTTTCCTGCACCTTTTAATGGTGTGACTTAATATCTCTGAAACTTGAACTTGACAGCCATTAGGAATCAAAAATTAAGCCCATATGCTTTAAAATTTTGAAATTAGTTGATCCAAAATTACAGTGAGTGTTGGCTCCATTTCACTCACAAGGGAAACCTTTCAGTAGACCAGACCGATTTGGATGGTATTTGGTGAAATGGCCAATTTAATACATCCCAAATGCATTGGCAATAATCATTTTGCCATAAAATCAATGGTGAAACTATAATTCTTCATTAAAGATCAGCTGGGCGGCTTGACACGACAAGGCACTCATGATATAGCTACAGGCACCAGCACTCGACTGCAACCTACAGTATGTGAGTAGATGCCATCTAGCACAGTTGAAATATACATAGGAAAACAACATGAGCACTATTAATCCAGTAAATGTTATGAACACATTAAAGAATAGAGTTAATGCAAATTTGCAAACAGGGTGCAGCCTGGTGTAGAGGACTAGCCATTTGCAAATGTTCTCCAGGATATAATAGAACAAAAATATTATGTTCTGGAAGAAAACGTGCAGATGGCATTAGATATTAGTGATATAATGATGACACATTAACAGATTATAAGAGGTTTGAAAGTGAGGACGATATAAACAAATTGTCCAGTGAAACAAATGAGCGTTCCAGTAGTTATCCTGTATCTCCACAGAAACATCCTAGAAGAGCAGATATATTGCAAAGTTATGATGAAGAAATCTCGACAAAGTTTATGAATTTAGAACATTGGGGGAAAAAAGGACTGAAATCATATGCACAGGTTCTAAAAAAAAGTGGTCTTCTCTTCTCAATAATAGAAATATAAAGAGTGTTTTAGATTATGGAGGAAAAAAAAAAACAATCGCTCGGTAATAGGGAAACCAAGTTAATGCTAATAAAAGAGCATGTAATGAACAGATTTCGTGAAACAAAAGATAAAGGTGTTATTGTTCATTATTGACACCTACAAACTTGGGCACAAATTATTGCGGAGGAAGTGAATTTAAGGAACTTCAAATCATCAATGTCTTTTATCGACTCACTGAAACAACAAAATGAAATTTCATCCAGAAGAATAACACAGGTTGTCACCATTAAAAATGTGGAAGATGAAATAAAATATATGGAGCAAGCTAATTCATTTATACAAGAACAAATCAGTTCATCAAGGGCAACAACGTTGAAAATAGCTGCATATGGAATTGTGATCAAAGTCAATTTAACTACAAAATGGCAGGGCTTAGGACATTAGTGAGAAAAGGAGAAAAATGTACTACTGCATTGGTTCAGTCCATCCATGGCACAATGCATTCGTGTTTGAAGTGGTAATATCCATTTCAGGTGAGCTAGGTAAAAAACTTTATATTTGTTTTCAAGAAGTTACAGGAAACCAATTCAGGCCAAATGTAGAAAAGAAAATTCATGACAATCTTCCACCAAATATTTATGTGGATTGTAGTTCTAGTGGAAAAATGACTAAAGAGCCTTTGAGAAATTTTTACAGAAACGTTCTCAATGATACAGTCTAGTCAAATTCACTTCTTCTCTGCAATTCATGGTCTGCTCATAAAGATGAAAATATCCTTCATCTATCACTATTAGAGAAAGCAGTAATAATGAAAATTATTCCCCCTAAAACTACAAAATGTGCACAACCTTTAGACGTGTATTTTTTCAACAATATAAAGTATATGTATGATGGATTGAAGATTATGTATGCTTTCAGGATGTTGGAGGAACAAAATTGATGGAAAGAATGTTCATAATGAAGTTACATTCTGTTGTTTACAACCAACTATCTTCAGAACACTGTAGGGACATGCACTGTTGTGCATGGAAAACATGTGGATATGAAGTGCAGAATACAATTTCACATTTTGCAAATGTAATTGAGATGGCATTTGGCTTTCCCTTGTCACGGTGTGCTTCAGATGTCAACTGTGGTAGTGTAGTATTTGTTAAGTGCTCCTGGTGTTCACGACTCCTGTGCATCAAGGTATCTCATTACCATTTGTACCATCAGGATTGAAAGAGAAGTAACAATAAGTAAGATTTTAACTATACAGTGAGGGCAGAAATTTTGTAATCAAAACATATATATTACATGCTTTATAGACGTAGGTCTATATGTAGTTATAAACAGGTTTACATAAATTAGTCGACTTCTTGTAATGTTTTCAAAGTCATTTTTTAGTAGATATGAAGAAAAAATAAACTTTTAGATTCTTCTAAACCCATGTAGTAACAAATGGAATGTTATTAGAGCAGAGTGTATTATAATACCTTTTGCTTCTTTTAGTAAATCTAAAATATTACATTATAAAAATACGTAGGCATCCATGTAGAAATGTGGGTTATAAACGTTGTCAGTTGAATTCTTAATGAAAGAAATGTATTGTTTTCTGAGGCCTGCCATTCTGCTGTATACAGCGCAAACAGTTAGCTTGGAGGGAAGAGGTGATGTAACAACCATGCCATGTTGAGCTTTGCAGTTTTATTGAAAGAAAATGCATTTAAAACTACAGGAAAAATGAAACAATTTTTTAGTGTATAAATATTATTTTATGGAAAAATGGTTTTAACCACTCCTTTAGGATGTCATTATTGATAATTGCACTAAGTTTTTTTGGTAATCGGTCTGGTCCAACTGAAAGGTATTCCTTGTCAGTGCTCTCAGTTGTATCCATATGTAAAGGTAACACTTCATAACATCTTTATAACTTAATAACATGAAATCATGCAAATCTTTTAAAAAGCCAAACATAGAACATTCAGCTGTTTATCTAGCTTGTATCTTTTTTGGGTTTGTGATTTTGATTTGCTTCCTCGCCTCTTTTGTGTCATTTATACTAAATACTGAATGTTGATTGATTACAACAGACTTGCACTAAAGCTCCCATCCACCCCAACTAAAAAATATAATATTTACATGCTCATATTGATGTATTTAACAAAAAATTAAACCAAATGTGCATTTTTAACAAGCTATATGAAATCCTCTAGTCACTGTGGCACCTCAGAAAATATTTTCCCAGAAATAATCTTTCAACTTTTCCTCACCAACAGATGCTAAATTTGAACACAGTGTTAAACTGATTCAACACTGAAGTTAACACAATCCTGTTTCATCAAGCAATGTTAATTTTAACAATGTGTTGAAGTTGGTGTTAAGTTAACATCACTGTACCCCTATGTTAAGGTGTTTAACAAATATTAGAAGTTGGAAAATGGCTGCCACAAACCAAGTTGTTGATATGAGTAAGCTGCAATTGGCATTTTTGAATGCCATACCTAATAGAAGAGTAGTCATAAATCATAATAAATTTGAAACCCTGCAAAACAAGGAATTTTTAAAGCAATATAGACTGTCCAAGGGGTCATGAGCATGGTTTTATGGGAAATACGAGGCTTTGGAATACTACCAACAGAAGCATGTCTCTTTCTCCTATCCTACAAGTGTTAATTAGATACTTAGATTTTATGCTACTAACATTTTTCATTTACTTGGTGGATGATAATGTTGGTATTTCCAAAGCTCCTATTTGTGGGTTTAACCGGAGAGTTTCCAAAGCAATTGCTTCAAGAATCAAACAGTATTTTTTTCGTGTCTGCTTAATTAATCAGCGATAACACATTTTCGTCCACTTTAGTTTCAATGCAGTGTCCACCACCAGTTTTAAACCATCTTAAATGCTCTTTGCACCTAACATTTCTGGTGCTGCACTTTATATTGGCATAAAATTGCCACAGTTGCTTACCGGACTTAAGAGAAATGCATTCATTCCAATTAAACTACTCGTAGATTTTGTCCCAGGCTACAATCTTATCCTTTAATGTAAGACCGTCAGCTTTTTTGCCCTTATTAATACATCTATACTAATTAACCAGGTGTTAATTAATGTGTTTCAAATGGTGAAACATTTATTTCAGTTGACATCACGCTTCTAACCTCAAGCAACTGGGAACATCACATAGCAATTGCCATGAATGTAAATAGTTGTCTGCTACTGACACAGAGCCCACAGTGATACATAGACAAAAGCGTATTGGAGCATGTTCAGAAGCAGTGTAGTTCAGCCACTGCCTTCTCGAAGGCTAGCATTTACAGTTGCCTTTAACCTTAACAAAATGTTAGTTAACAATTTGCTGTAAAAGCTTGATGAAGCATACAAGTTTTAACCATATGTTAAACTTTGAACATCTTGTTAACAAACAAGATGTTAGAGTAGTTTTTAACAATGCTTGGTGAAAGAGGCCCTAAGTGCCTTAATAAAGTTGACTCATACTACTTTTCCTAGTATTATAAAAGTTTCATTGTTTATATTACTTCTCTATATATTGTGTGGTATTTCTCTAATGCCTCAAATTCTGAATAATTAGTACAATTTTATATAAAAGTATTTTGTACTACTTTATATCATGTAAACTTAAATAAAATAGATATAATTAAGGGCTAGTTTCACCAACAAAGTTAAATTTTAATGTGTGTTAAAATGATTTAACACTGAAGTTAACAAATTCTGTTCCATTGAACAATGTTAGCTGTAATACTGTGTTAAACTTTGTCTTAAGTTAACATCACTGTACCCTTGTGTTAAGGCATTAACAAATTTTAGAATTTGGAAAATGGCTGCTGCAGACCAATTTGTTCATGCAAAGTTGCTGTATTTGAAGTTTTAAGTTATACCGACTGTCCAAAGCTGATGTCAGTAGGATTTTAGGAGAAATATGAGAGAGGTTAGAATACCACCAACAGAAACATGCCTCCTTCTCTTATGTTGCAAGTGTTAATTACTCTGAGAGTTTATGCTACTGGCACTTTTCAGTTAATGGCAGGTGGTGAAGTTGGAATGTCCAAAGCTACCATATGTGGGTTTATCCGAAGGTTTCCAAAGCAATTGCTTAAAGAAGCAAACAGTATTTTTACTGGGGTTTGCTTGATCCTCAATCAGTGATAGCACACTTTTATCCACTTTAGTTTCAATGTAGTATCCACTACCAGTTTTAAACCATTCTAAGCACTCTTTGCACATATCCTTTTTGGTACTACATTTTATGTTAGTATAAAATTTCTACAGTTGTTTACTGGACCTGGGAAAAATTCTTGCATTGCAATTAAACTCCTTATGGATATTCTCTGCCTGCATCCTTCCCCTTTAATTTATGTCAGTTGGTTTTTATACCCTTGACAATTTGTCTATTCTTAATAACCAGTTCTATAATTAACCCCTTTTAAAACGGTGAAAAATTAGTTCCTTTGCACCTAGATTTTTCAGTTTACATTGTAATTCTAACCTCAAACAATCAGGAAAATCACATGGCAATTTTCTAAGAGTATAACTAGTTGTTTGCTACTGAAACAGAGAATGTTGTAATGCATACACGAAAATGCATCGGAGCACATTCAAAAGCCATGTAGTTCAGCCATCACCTTCTTGAAAGCTGTGGTTCGCATTATCTTTGACATTAACAAGATGTTAGCTAATAATTAATAATTGCTGTAAGAGCTCAATGAAATGCAAGAATTTTAACATTATGTTAAACTTTTAAAATAATGTTAGCAAAGAGGGTGTTTGAGTAATTTTAACATTGGTTGTTGAAACCTCCCTAAACATTTTAAGCATTTCTTGTGGTTCACGTGATGCTTACCTCAAATAATCCTTTCTAAGAACTCCAAAGAGAACGCTACACATTTTTGGAATGATATATCTCAGAGCTTGTGCAGATATGGCAGTACTAAATTTCGAATCTTCATAAGGATCAGTTAGTTAAGTATAATGTAGCAGTTAGTTATCCCTCTGGAGGAATGCTTAAGCACATTGGGGTAACATGTTTCTTTAGATATGGTCCCAAAAGTAGTAGAAGTTTGTCAGAGAGTTGAGCATCCATTCTTAGGTAATTTTTATAGTCATCCAGACTATTTTCCCTAAGTTCTCTTATTAATTTCAGATGACTATAATTGCCAATTATTTCTTCTGTCACTGTGAATGTTTCTATTTCTTGTGCTGTTCACTGTATAATTCTAAATTAGGTATACCACTTACAATGCCAAGTTTTTGCTTTGAATCAACAGCACACATAAGATATGATTTGTTGTCTTGTAAAAACTACACTGATTCATGAGCCAGAACATGTAACAATTAATTTGCAGTCACAGTCAATAAGCCCATACATTTTCACTACCTGAATAAAATCTGATGAATATATGTGTTGAGCAATAGTGTCTTTATGGGCAACAAGTGTAAGAACACCATGTTCTATATTGCCAAAATTATCACCATGATCATTTCTGCAAGTATACCTCCTTATCTATGCACAGTTATTGAAGCTATTAGAATAACATTAACTAGGCTACATACGTTCACTGAAAAATTCAGCAAGTCCAGAGGGTTTTCAGAATCAAAAGTACAACTCATAATATATTGTTGGTGTAAATATAGTTCTACTCTGTAAATTAAAGCTAGCTTAACATAGAAATGTTATCCTCCAATTCATAAGTGATCTCCATAACTGCATTTCTTTGATCCTCCTCATCACCATCTTAATTTTCTTGCATAATATTTGGAGAAATGTCTAGATTAATAAGACTTTAAGAGGTCTCTTCCCAGTCTCAGGTAAATAGCAACAGATAAAAATACCACAAACTCAGTTTATAAATATCATCTGCTGCTATCCCACTTCTTTTTGAGCTTTCCACCCGTTTACATCTTTGCAAAATGCATTCTGCAAAGACTGGAATTTCTTCTTCACTGCAACATGATCAGCATTAAAATTAAATTTCTGGCATACTTTTATCAAAGCATTCAAACCTGCATATATTAAATTTTTGTTTATGTACTCCTTTGATTTTACTTTCCATAGTGCAGGATGTTGTTTATGTTCGATAAACTCTGTGAATAAGTTTCTATCCATTATGTTACAGCAACAAATATATTGGCTGACATTCAAAAACACAGCATCCTCACACAATAGGATCATGTTCAGACTTGTAACAATCCAGCAAACTTGTGGTACGGCTCATGGATCTTCCTATAAACATAAAAGATTTACTTGGGGATAAGGGGCACCACACATATTTCTGTGAGTATCTCTCTCTGACTATACCCAGCTAATCTTACCATCAAATGTAGTTCTGCTTCTTCCTATCAATGCAGAGTGAGAGAAAATGTTGTTGAATACTCCTGCACCAGCCATTTTAGATTCATCTGATCAGGGGGCCATCCAGTCTGTTGTGGGATAGTTATGATGGTTGGTTTCTGATGTTAGCCATGTATGACATAATATCTTTCATACTTCTCCCTTCTTCATGCAACTGCATTAACAGTGCATTAGGTATTTCAGAATCAGAAGTATTGTCTGTTCAGAGTCTTTGGAGCCAGTGGAGAGGGAAAGGTAATAACTGCTGGCACGCAGCCAGTTCAGCTTCATGTGGCTGTTCTTTGTTCTAGCTAACGTGCCAACCATGCAAATTCCTTATCTTCCCCTTCCACTGGCTCAAAAGCCTCTGAAGAGACAATAACTTGCTTTTGACAGTAGCTTATTGGCTACTTATTTATGCAGGAGCATTTATTGAAGGACTAGCTAAATACTTGTTTGTGAGCCTGGTGCCATCTGCCTGGTAATTAATGTGTGTAATAAAGTGATTAAAACGTTTTCTTTAGTCAACTAGAATCTCTCTCTCTCCCTCCCTCTCTCCCTCTCCCTCCCCCTCTCTCTCCCCTCCCCCTCCCTCTCCCTCTCTCTCCCTCTCCCTCTCCCTCTCCCTCTCCCTCTCTCTCAACCTAGCATTTTGTTGCTTCCCTGCTAGAGCATTTTCCATATTTCCTGTGCTCTGTTCTTGAAGTATTTCTCACTGTACTTCAAATTATTTATAGTTCTTATGTCCAAAAAGGTTTGCACTGCTTTACTCTCCTTCATGAGATCCATATTTAACACACTGGTTTAAATGTTGGTCAAAACTTAATAAAAGCTTTCTGAATGCTAAATCAAATTGACATCGGCTTCCAGCAGTGTAAATGAAACAACTTAACGAAGTTGGCACAGATTGCTTTCTTGATATTTCAGGATAACTTAGCAGAGTTTATGTGTCTATTCTTGTTGAAATTAATAGTAATACAGGCAATTATTGGTCTTTGTCCAGATCCCAAATCTTCTTTGATTCTTTCTGCATTTTTATTTCTATCACCAGATACAACAAGCATGTCCAGGAAGTTAGGAAGATAGGTGCCTGGGTCAGTGTCTTTATATATGAGTATTTTATTGCTTTAGTGCAGAGAATTTCCGCAATCTGTTTTCTAGCAGCATTGTGTCATGATAACCCCACTTAATGAATGCGCATTTCAGTCTTCCAGTAGAATTGCTTTAGACGACAGTATTAGAGATTCAAACTCTAGTGCATTTCCAGGTAGGCTGTGGACTGAATAGAGTTTGAAGATACTGCTGTTTTTCATGCTTCTAACTTGATGATTTCGCTCTTATCCTCAGTATAGCCTATTTCTTTAACAGCTTCAAACTGTGCACTTAAACTCTTTTTGCTCCTAAAACTATTCTTCTTACCCCTGTGCACTTAAATTCTTTGCACCCCTAAAACCTGCCATTTGCCTAAATTTTGGTAGCAAGTAGGTGTTAGGCCTTGGAATCTTTTAGAATTTAAGACTGTCAGTAATGATGCAAGCTGCACTAATGGTGATTACATTGATACCATGGAATAGTAACATTATTTTGCAATGCCCTTTTCTTGTCTTAGGACAACCCAGCAATGTTCCATTTGCATTGCCCATAGATACAGAGGTTCATTATTAGAACAACAATTGCTGTTATTTTTCATTTGTTCATTTCTCTCTTTTCATCATGGTTAAGGATCATGCCATTGTAGACTTCTTTTGATTTCAGTGATATTGTCTAGGGTGCATAGCATGTTCTACAGTACCTCTGGTAATACATTTTTCTTTTTTTCTAAATTTGTCTCCAAACTCTATAAAATGGATATTAATAATTTAACAATTAATTTTGGATTTGTGAGTAATTTACTTTCTGTCATAATGCAGTATGCTGACCTTTATAGTTCCCTATCACTGCTTCCTTTTTAATCACCTGCTGAGCTGCCCTTGTTTTGTTAGTAGATTTTAATAATTTCTTATAGTTTTACATTATTCATGCATTCCTAATATTTTTATATGCTTTGTTATAGTTTTCAATGTAATTTCTTGTTTACTCTGAGACAGCAGTTTCTCTTTATGGCCTGTTTACGAATCTTTACTCTTTTTTGTTTTTTAAGATATATAGATGACCCCTGGATAACCTGTGTCTCCTATGCTGCTGTTCTATTATTCCTTATCCTGATTTTCTGGTAGCAAATACTGCTATTAAACTACAAGAATGTCTAAATGCATTAAATTTTGAATTCTCTTCTTCATAAGTATAAACTTTATTCCAAGTCCTCGTGTATAACAGGACCCTCACAGGAGGTTCTTTTCATAATTTTTATAATACTCTTTTCTTAATATTTATATGATCAGCATTTGCAGAATTTATTGGTAAGTTAGTTACTTGTGCTTTATGAACTGAGCAACTTATGTCTATTACTGCTGATCCTTTCAGTGAAACATACTGGATCATTATGGCAAAAACATCAACAACACCAAATTTGTTTGTTCTTACATAAAAAGCAGCTCCATGTGTTACATGAATCACACTCAAAATTAGATGCATAGAGGCTGTTGTTCAGATGTTTTGGAGAATTAAAATGTTATTCTTAGAATACACACTTTAAAAAAAATTGTGATTTTAAAAATAATCATACATAAATTTATAAGGTATCATTACAGAGCACATAAAAGGCTTATTTACACATTTTTGGGCCATTATGAAAATTTTAATTAATGGTAATAAATTAATGGCTTGTTTCAAATATGATAGCAAAAACAAACAATAGCTTTGCTGACACAAAACAAATTGATACTGTAGTACCTATAGATTTTTATTTCCTTTTTTTTTTGGTTTTTTTTTGTTTGTTCAAGTGGTAAAACTTTAATTATGAAAAGTTTAAAAATGAGAGTTATAAATTAAAACTTAATAACTCGCCAATTAAATAACAAGCATGGTCATGGTGTAACAGCTTGTAATTGCTTAAGGCACATTGGCACATGTATGATTTCAACTTCCTTTGGATGAACTAAAATATGTTTTCATGGCTATTTTTGTGTTAATGGGATCTACACAATGAATACTTCTGTTTCTGGAAATATTCTTCTGTAGCAAGTTTGTTAGAAAGAAGTTTTGTTTCTTCTTAGTGTTCTTTACAAGAATAAAAATACAATCCCTCTTACATTGGATTTTGTTCTTTCATAGAGTTCTTTGGAAGTTGAAATCAGGATCCCATTCAGACTAGTATGTGCAACTAATTGCTTGATGATGCCCTCTATGCCTTCACATAGGCTTTAAGCCATAAGTGGCAAAAGTGCACCATTTTACTGGTACTTAAGAATCATATTCATTATTTAATATGTTCAAAAGCATTTTTTATATTTCTATTATTTTTATTTGCAATAAAGTAGTATATTTTAAAATTGTAGTTGTTTAACTGTAACACTGCTTTAGCATGGTTTGCATAAGCTTTACTGTTTTTTTTTTTTTTTTTTTTTTTTTTTTTTTTTTTTTTTTTTTTTTTTGGCGGGGGAGGGTTGTTTGAAAATAGGGTACTCCTGAACCATTGTGGTTTAAGTGTTATGAAATGAATACAAAGCACATGTTTCTATAAAACTCTGTTGCTTGGAACTTGAATTGAGTTTTTTTTATTTATGGATGCTCTTTAACAGACGTAGCCCTTAGCATCCCATTCTATATTGGGCATGAAAGACTGGTAATTTTTGCTAAGAGGCCTCTTTATCAGGTTTGAGGTTCTTTAACATGCCATAAATCTATGACACAGGACCACCAGCTTTACTTCCCTTCCAAAGGAAGTCATGCTAAGGATTTTTATGCCCAAAAAAATTCATCGCCCTCTGTCAGGTTTAAACCCACAACCTTAGGAACTAGAGGCTAGCATGATAACCACTACACCATGGAGGATGACTGTTTGGAACTGGTGCAATAATATCCTTGCTTGCAGATAAGTTGAATTAAGTTTTTGTGTAACAAGGTTGTGCACATTATTAAGAGTATTATTACTGCGACATTTTCACTTTCATTACTGGGACATTTTCATTTTCAATTTCTGATGGGTTTTTGCAGACCATTTCCTGTATTAAATCAATAATAGTTTTCAGTCTTTTATGTTCTAGTGTTCATATCTCTATAAGCTCACAAACAAAAGCATCATGTACTTGCTAACTGTTAAACACAAACATTCCATATCCCATTCTGAGTTGTTTGGGTTTTCAGGCATGGAAATCCCAAAGCCCCAATCTTACAATTAGGATGCCTTGTTTGAATCTTTTTTGGACAACTGTGCATTTTTTGTCAATTACTGTAAGTATTGTCTGGGAAGGAAACTTGAAATTCCCACACCATTTCCAAAAACAGCACTGTTCTGATTACTTCCTGAATGGTGCACAGAAAGTAAAATAACATAGATAAGAAACATTGTTTATTTTCCCAGAATCCGTTAAGTACAAACTGTTTTCCAAGCTTCTTATAGAACGTCTTGTACCACATCCATATCGACTGGCATTATTGCCAGTAATTTTATTACAGAAAGTTTAAGCAAATTGAGTTTATTAAATAGAGCAACAATACATAGTAATCACAGATAAACAAATATGAAATGGCAACTAAATCCAAGTCCCCCTTAAAAAGTAGCACCTTAAGAAACAAAATCAGTATAATTTTAGAACTTATTCATTTCAATTGTGATGGTGTGTAATATTTGTGTGTGAAGTACATAACAGAATCTCGGAAATGGAAAAATTCAACTTTGTCTTGTATTTTCTGACTTTTTGATTCTGTTATAATGCACTTCCAACAGCTATATCACAATATTCCATTACAGAGTTAAGTTGAGTAGAAGTAGCATTGTTGTTTTTTAAAATTTCCCAGTCAGATAGTATCTGTTTTTTGATTCCTGGTATAATTCATCTAATATTGTCATCTTGGTAGAAAATTTTTGCATCTTTAACTGCATTATCAGGGATATTATATTAACATTTCCTGTTTGGAAATGTAATTATACAGTTTGTTACTTGCGTCAATTTCACAGTAGCAATGAAAGGAAACTCTCCAAATGCAGGTGTTATCCTGTATTAGCTTGAACTTAATGGAAGGGAAATTAAAATCATACACTTTTCATTTGCTGTTTTTACATACAAAAATCTTTCTTTAAATTTATTTATCATTTCTTGCCTCTCATTAATCTCAGCACCAACATTAAAAACGTTTCTGTTCATTGCTTTATTCACAGAAGTGGCTTTTGCTGTGCATTTAGCACTTGAAAGTTTAGTATAGAAATGGGGGACTGATCTACCAGCATTAAAAGTTTATTCAGATTGTAAACATTTGCATCTCTCTAATTTGTTGGTGCATATAACTTGTCATTTGTTGAGAAATGTGCTTGTGATTATTCTTCTGTGCTTTTTGATCTACCAATCTTACTTTCAGCTCCAGTATCTGCATCAGGAGCAGTAACATTCATTTTTTAAATTCTAAGGCAACATGGTCACAAGTCACATACCCTAACCCTAAATAAGGAACCATTTTATGCATGCCACTTTTTACCTATCTTTTACAGACTTTTGAACAATGTCTTTCAAGTTTGAAAGGATTGCAACATCAGAAAGTATTTCTAAGTTTTTGCTTTACTTTTAGAATATTTAAAAGTACAATAATGAATTATAATAACAAAAAAACACTAAATTATTCTCTAAAATTAAAAACAAAGTTGAACAAAAATATTGCAAAATTAATGAAAGAAAACCATGGTTATAAACATGTTATTTACAGCACTCAGTTAGCTCACCATCGTGTATTGGTTTACATATTATGTCAACACCAGGTGTGGTGTTAACATGTGAGGTAGCACTTTGTATGGAAAGCAACTTTCATTCTTAAGCGCTAAGTTTCTGTTTGAATACTTTGATGTTTTATGAGATTCCATTATGAAATTTAAATGACAGGTCAAGAATGTGTTCACCTAACTTGGAATGGAGATCAGAGTAAAAAGGTGTTGGATTTGACAGAATTACACATGCTCTTAATGGTGTAATATAATTTCAAGACACACTATTCCTTTTCAAATTCACATATTTTTTATGTTTATACGACAGAACATAAAATTTTCAGAATATTTTAAATAAGAACCTACAACCGAAATACTAAAAAATTTCAGCCATTCCTGTATCTAAACCGTTAACAATATTGATTTCATACTGTACCATTTAACTTTTTATTACTTATGGCATTCAAATAGCAGAATATAAGCAAAATGGATACCTACTTCGCTGGTAATTATATCAGTGTTCTTGATTCATTAGTCATGTAGCAATGATTATGTTATTTTCTAAGTTAAACTTCTAAAAGTAAGGTAGAATTAGACAACTGGAAAATTCAATGCCATAGCCAGGATTTGAACTGCGGATCTCCCAGTCTCCGTCCAGTTGCTCTAACCATGAGTTACCATGGCAACATGCCGGTACGACATTAAATTCCCCAACTGCTTTGCCTTTTTCTGGTAAACCACAAGGAGATCTCAAATTGTATTAATTAATATTATTTTAATTGACCTAATAGGGGTCAAAACTATGAAGCCCGGGACTTAAAAGTATTTACAGCATTGTAAGTCACCATTGGGGTATATCATCTCAATACAATTTGAGATCTCCTTATGGTTTACCAGGAAAAATGAAAATCAGTTGGGGAATTTAATGTTATACCAGTATGTTGCCATGGTAGCTCAGTGGGTAGAGCAACCGCACGGAGACCAGAAGGCCGTGGTTCAAATCCTGGCTATGGCATTGAATTTTTCAGTCATCTGATTCTACCTCAACCTTGTCCAACACATGGCTTGTGTGGAAGAACACTTCTTTTAAAAGTAAGTTCTACAGCTCAGCTTAGGGTTGTCCACAAGAAATTAGGTATGTCCCAGTTTCCACAGATAATTAAAATGTTTATCTTAAACTTAATTTATGTATAAACATACCAAGTTTTGAGAGAAAGGTATAGAAATTGCTGTCTGGGAACATAATTGCTTTTAATGAAAGTTCAATTATGGCTAACTCAAAGTATTTCTCATGACCTTGGTAATGAAATTCCTATAGTACTTCAGCTTCAGTATTTTATTAAACTGAAATACATTATCCTCCATTTTTTAATACTTAACTTCAGTATGCTACTTTGCTACAATATGCTGATGCTACTTTAAAATTTGTTATACCTGTTATTTGCATTTTCAATTCTGAACCAAATTGTCGTGGAAATTATATCAGCACTCTTACAACCTAAATTAAGAATGACCTCCAAATAAGTTATTTTATTATTTATGCTTTGTATATTAATAATTTCTTACCTTTTTGTTCATCCTTCCTACTTCACATACCTTGTACTCCATATTTCCACTCTGATCATCACAGGGGGTTTTGGCTAGAGCTCTAATCTTGCTTGCTGATCCTTATCTTTTAAACCCCAGTGTTTACATGTTATATACTGGCCAATTGGTCTACTTCCACTATTACCGATTATTTGCCACATGTTTTCATATAAAAATCAGTGATAATTTTTGGCATTGATTCCCAAAGTAGCTTTTTCCGCTTTTTGTTAAAATGCATACCATACTTCGTGTGAGGATGACATTTAACACTGAATATGTATATCAGCCTTTCATGGATATATTCTTTACACGTGAAGGTTATGTTTGAGTTCACCTTCATTATTTTTTGGTCCCAACAATTTGGAGCTTGTCATATAGTTGGAGAACTTTTACAACTGTAGCATATGTGTGCTTCAGTGTGTCTGCTGCATTTACCACACATGGTTTCACATTTTCAGGCTCACAATTGACAATGTAAATACTACCATCAATAACTGCCATATCCATCCTTTGCAAAATTGCTGGTTTTCTAATGTGCATTCTTTAGCATTTAATTGATTTCTACACTGCACTTCACCAAGGCTCTAGCTAAGGAGATGTCTTTGGTGTTGCTCTTTCTTGAGCAAGGCTTCTTCCATGAGTATCCACAAA
This sequence comes from Deroplatys truncata, assembly GCA_030765065.1. NCBI lineage: Eukaryota > Metazoa > Arthropoda > Insecta > Mantodea > Mantidae > Deroplatys > Deroplatys truncata. The sequence continues at coordinate 420,290,024 of CM060990.1, read as the reverse complement.
AAAAAGAGAATACTGCGCCATGCTGCTTCCACATATTTGGGGTTTATTAGTAAATGCAGCAAGGTCTACTTAAGTATGCTTTGGGACAAGATATAAAAAATGTTTCTACTATAATATGGGGATCGTCCAATAAGTAAGTTTACCTATTTTATAAAAAACATTACATATAATTGATCATGTTGAATTAATTCTATTCATATTTTACAATCCTTTTATTACTTTTCTACATAGTCAACATGTTCTCCGAGCATTTTTGGGGATGTGATACAAGTTTTTCCAAGCCAGTGTTGTACCAGGTCAGGTTCTGTGCTCGCAACCAGCTGTTCACTTCTGATTGATCTTCATCATGGTGTTAAAGTGCTTACCTCCATGATGACCTTTGAGTTAGGGGAACATGTGAAAATCACTTGGGGAAAAGATCTGGTGAATATGGAGGATGCGAGAAAGCTTCCCAGTTGAATCTTCTGAGCTCCGCCTGGGTCAAGATTCAACTTGGAAATTCTCTCGTATCCTCCGTATTCACCAGAGCTTGCCCCAAGTGATTTTCACATGTTCCTCCAACTCAAAGGTAAGCACTTTTAACGCCAATGATGAAGTCAAATCAGTGAACAGCTGGTTGCGAGCACAGGAGCTGACCTGGTACAACACTGGCTTGGAAAAACTTGTGTCACGTCCCAAAAATGCTTGGAAAAAAAAAAGTTTAGTATGTAGAAAAGTAACAGAAGGATTGTACAATATAAATAAAATTAATTCAACATGATCAATTGTGTGTAATGCTTTTTATAAAATAGGGAAACTTACTTATTGGATGCCCCTCGTAATATTTATTCTGATCATAGAAAATGTTACTTGTATTTGGAAATTTATTTCAAGTCTTAGTGCAGAATTCATAAGTGAATCTATCGCTATTTGATATTTATTTTCATCCTTTGGGAACAATTAACGTTGCTCTTGGACATGTCATCATATGAAATATTTACAATAGTTTATATACATGTTGATAATGGTTTAGCTAAATACAACAGTTCAAATCTTTGGTCAAGTTTTCAAGCTACAATTAATTTAAAATACATATTTGAATACAGATATACTATAACAGTGAGCAACTGTTTACAGAATCTATAAACATTACTTACTTCTTGTACCAGGGGAATGAGGAAAACATAAAATTCAAAATGCCATTTATATTTAAATACTGTTTCTTTAGGAGCAGCTTTCTTAGTTTACTTTTAAAGGATTTGAGAACTCAGCTTTTTAACGCAGTAGGTATCTAATTTTATGTGCATTAATACACCTAAGTGTGAAATGCTCAATAGGATCTTGGTAAGCCCATGACTATTGAAATGCAAGTTGTTGAGATTACTTGTATTGTAGTTATGATAATCTAAGTTTTTAAGGACGTAAGTTTTATTTTTGTATATGAAATTTAGAGTTTTTTTGCATACTTTCATACCCTTTTAAATTATGGCATCATTTTTTGGGGCAATTCAAAGATTCCAAAAAGGTTGTTAAAATGCAAAAAAAAAAAAAAAAGTTCTAAGAATAATAGTTAATCAATCATCATATGTGATTTGCAGAGCATATTTTAAAGAACTTAAAATAATGATCCTGCCATGTTTGTATATATATATATATATATATATATATATATATATATATAATGTTCTATTACATGTTAAAGCCAGTATAAATAATTTTAAGACTTATGCAATGACTCATCAGCATGATACAAGAGGAAGCTCAAATATATAAAACATTGGACATATCACTCTGTATGAACTTTCCTTTACCTATAATGGTACACAATTGTATAATAAGTGCCTCATCATATAAGACAGGCTGACAAAATAATGACTTTTAAACAAAAGCTACACATTTCTTAAGTGAGGCATGTTTTTACTCTATACAAGAGTATTTAGTAAGTTAGTTCATCATGTTTTCTCTTTATATTTATTCATTTTGTATCTTTTCTTTTATTTTGTAAATATGGTATTTGACATTTCCATCTTAAATCTGTATAGTTTTTTACGTTATTTCATTTCCTATGTATTCTAAATTTTATTAAATCTTACATCTTGAATTTGTAATTAGTTATGTATCATATTTCTATGGATAAAATAAATACAATACAATATATATACAAGAAGTAGGCAAATTTTAAGGTTGTCGAATACGTATCTTTATTTTAGGTGTTCTTGTGGGTACTCTCAAAATTGCTTTTAATGTTCTTTTTTGAATTATAAAAATTTGCATTGCTTTAGGAGAGGGTCCCAACAGGGGATGCCATAGCTGTTTGGGGACTCTACACAGCTGAAATATGCTATCTTTAGCACTTGAATGGAGTACATGTTAGCCAATCTATGAATGGTATAGCATAATTGGTTTAGTTTAATGCCCAGCTGTGATATACAGGTTTCCCATGAGAGTTCATGATCAATCCAGATTCCCAGCAATCTTATTACATACATTTTTTAACTAAGGGAATTTGATTTATATGCAGTTTCAGATTAATATTTAGTGACTGAAGATGAAAAGCAAATAAAGTTTAAATGTGGAAAATGCCAGGTTTGTTGGTGAAGAATGGAGATTTCTATGTTTGACATGGCAAAGAAAACTGCATTAATGTCTATAGTTTTTGGAAAATAAATATATTTAACTAATTTTAGAGCATCCAGCACTTTTGTTACACCATTAAGGCTTGTAATTCTTCAGTAGTACTGCAGACTTCATCTGCATAGTAGATATAGCTTCCACTTCTTCATCTCATAGAAACAGAAGATTAAATTAACACACTAAGTAGTTAATGCTGCAACACTTTTACCCATAATGTTTAATAATTTCCTACATCATTCTTCTTATTTAAGTAAACTCCCATTTTGAATCACTTGGGGTATGAATGCATTCATTCCTTTACTTTTGTTATTAACTGAGACAAAATTATCTAGTTCACTTTATAATGGAGTCAATCTCTTACCATTTCTATTCAGTTATTTTATTTGAATTACAGATGTAGGCATATTAGTGTATTACTTTTATGTTTATGTATCATTACTATATTGTATTCAAGATTCTTCTGTGTGGCAGAGTAGAAGAGGAAGGCCAGCTAGCCTTAGCTCTGCCATAGTAAATAAATAAATGAATTATATATAAGGAAAACACCCACTTCCTTCAAAATTTCCTTTCACAGCGCCTCTTAATCATAAATTGGAAAATTTCTTCCAGCTTTCTTGTTTTTCTTGATGATACAGGAGACACTGCCATTTTCATTCTTGAAATCCCTCAAAAGAAATGCCTGAATCTTAACATAGCCACTCCAGAGTGAAAAAATTACAGAAAACTAAATAGAATGCAACTTCAATCTTTTCCATCAGCTGAAAGAGTATGCTCACATGACCCTAACACCATTCCATCATTGCTGTTTTGGTGAATGCCATGTTTCTGGAATAAGATCACTTAGAGATTGTAATGTTTGCTATTTATGCATATGAAACTATTATATGAAACTTTATATAATATATGAAACTTAAGGCTGGTTCACAACCGAGAATGAGAAACTTGAATTACATGTATTCAAATGGGAGTGTTCACAATCGATGGGAAGCCTTCCCAGGAAAGAAGAGTTGCCCAACTTTTAACTTTCTCATTCTCATTCCCGGGCACACCATATTAGATCCCTATTGTGCATATTAGACTCTTCACTCTAGAGGTTATTCTAGGCGACCGTGACATGAAACAGCCACTAGTGCTCTCTATAGTAGCAAGCTGTAAGCATGAAACTGGAAGAAATTGGTAGTAAATGTGCTTCCTAACGTCATCTCGATACCCACAAATCTAATCAGCGTTGGTTCCTCTGGTGAAGAGGTCATTTGTAGTTTGTTTAAATGCAACTCAAAACTTGCTATTACCTAAAAAACAATGGCAAAAGCTATAAAGAACAGCTAAAACCGGTGGAAAAGAAAAAAGATCAATAAACAATTTTAATGTATGCCATCAAATAAAGGAATGATAGCTTGGCAGAAGTAGAGGGATCGGAAATGTATATGCATTTAGATAATGTTTACTCTACCAAAATTTGAGTTGGCTTGGCTAAATTGGAAGTAGGTGAAAAAATAACATTGGTCAGTTGAAAACAAATGAAATCCCAGTGCGCAAAATCAACTTTCACTTTGTGATCGATATGAATTCCTGTTCTCGTTACTGGTCTGTTGTGAACCAATATCTTATATGGTACATTGCTTCCTGTTCTCACTTCCGTTCTGCTTACCGTTCTCTGGCGGTTGTGAACCAGTCTTTAATTTTACAGGGAGAGCCTGATTAGCTACATATATACTCAATAATATTATAGAAGACATATTCAGTCTTTCTTTCTTCACTATGAGCTCAATTTTTACAAAAATTGCTAGGTATGCTAACAGATCCCTCCCATTTTTGGCTCTTGGAGATATTTTATATGTTCTAGAATTTTTTAAAAATTATATGCTTGGCTACTGCATATTAATCTCCAAGTTTTAGAATATGTGAACTAATTAGTTTTATGTAGTACCTTGTGTAATTGTGAATGCATAACATCACCATCCAACATCTTACTCGTTAATATCACAGCATTACAATAAAATTTTTCTACTTATATTAATAAGCATTAAATAGGTATTATTATTTTAAACTTTGTTAATATCTTCAGGTATCGGGGAGGATTAGACACACAATATGGACAGACAGGAAAAGAAGCTGTATATGAGGTTTTCAAGGATCGAGAAATAATGTTTCATGTATCAACACTTCTTCCATATACAGACAATGATCCACAACAACTACAGCGAAAGAGACACATAGGTAATGTATGAATTATGAATCTTATGTTAAAGGACTTTGGATACATTGGTAGGAAAGGAGAGGTGATAGCTAGAAAGAGAAGGGTATCTGGAGGTATAGGTTTCTTTATAAGGAGCAGCTTAAGTAAGGAAATTAAAGAAACATGGTCTAGTAATAAAGAAATATTGTGGGTTATAATGGATGTTAAGTACATAGATGGGAATATACTCTGTGTAGGAATAATATATAACCCCCCCTCATATCCTCGCAGTTTCATAATCCTGATCTCCTTAATCAAATAAAAGAAGATATAGATAGGCTGAAGGAGAAATTTGTAATGCAGAGGTAATACTAATGGGAGACTTTAATATCAGGATTGGGGAAAGCGATACATATGTTGGAAATGATTTGATGAGTGATAAAATGGTGTTTAAAAGTGAGAAATTTAGGCAAAGCAAGGACAAAGCTGTTGATAGAGAGTGTGAAAAATTTATTGATTTTTGTGAGTTGAATGCTTTAGAAATTTTGAATGGAAAAGATGAACAAGGGAAGATTTTACAAGGAGAATTTACCTTTGTTAGCAATAATGGGCAGAGTGTAATAGATTTTGTGTTGTGCTTCCTAATTTAGGGCATATTTTAAGGAATTTTAAGGTATTAAATTTAAGCTCAACTAGCGGGCATTATCCACTGATGTGGATTTTATGATGCACACAGCACAAGTAAAACACAGTATAAGAGTGGAAAGCTATTGTAAAAAAGAGTATATTAGCTATAAATGGAAAGAAGAATTTTGTGACACATTTAAACAGACTCTAGATTCAAATTATGGAAAGATATGTCAATGTGGAGTAACATTCATGGTTAAGAATAATCAAATAGTGAATGCAATGGATATCCTTAATACATTTATGCAAAGGGCGGGAGGGGAAATGAAAACAAAAAAGAGGGTTTACATATATGATAAGGACTGGTTTGACAAAGAATGTAGAGTATCAAAAAGGCAAGTAAAACTACTTTGGTTAGGTGGAGGGAATTAGGTGATAGAAAATCCACAGACGATTATATGCAAGGGAGGAACTCGCATAATTTATTGTTAGAACAAAAGAAAAGGGACTGGAGAGAACGTAATGAAAGAATTTGATAAAATGTCTAAATGAAAATAATGTTAATAAGGTATGGCAGGTTCTTAAGTCGACCTATAATAAATGTGTAACTAAACCCAATATTGAGCCAGGACAATGGATGGAGTATTTTAAAACATTATATGGGGAAGACAGGAGTATAGGAATTAAGGGATTTCTGGAGATAGGGAATGTTTTTGTAGAGATATTGGATGGTGAAATTAGGAATGAGGAAATAATAAAACAAGTTAAGTTACTGAAACAAAAGTAAAGCTACTGGAATTGATAGCATCCCAACAGAGTTTCTTAAGGAGTGGTGTACTGAAACAGAAAGAGTGAAATTTTTATTACATTTATTTAATGTAATTATTAGAAAGGGTTATGTACCTAAACGATGGAGAGAAGCTATCATCCATCCTATATATAAAGGCAAGGGCAATGTCGATAAACCTAATAACTACAGAGGTATTGCATTACTATCTAATATAGGAAAACTTTTTGCGGGAATTTTGACAGCTAGACTACAAATTTGGGTTGAAGAATATAATATCCTTTTGGAATTCCAAATGGGCTTTCACAAGGGAAGGAGAACAACTGATTATTCATTATAATTACATTAGCAGACAAATATTTAAAAGAAAAAAGGGGTAAATTGTATATGGCTTTTGTAGACTTAGAGAAAGCTTATGACCAAATTGAGCTACAACTTCTGTGGCATAAATTAGTGTGTAAGGGAGTAAGTCAGCAATTGGTGAATATTCTTAAAGCACTGTATTTTGAGAACACCTTCTGTGTAAGGGTGGAGACAGGCTGTGTAACAAGAGAAATTCAACAAAAGAAAGGCCTCAGGCAACGATGTATGTTAAGCCCAGTTTTATTTAATTTATACATAGATGATGTCTTACTAGAAATTGGAAGGAATAATAACTGTGCACCAGTAATTAACAACATACAAATCCCAGGACTTATTTTTGCAGATGACCTAGTGGTAGGATCTATTACAGTAAGTGGTTTAAAACAATCATTACAAGCAATTGATGTATATTGTAAAGAATGGAGTTTAAAAATGAATCAAGAGAAAACACAGATTGTGGTTTTCAAAAAGGGGGGAAAATTAAGCAAATATGAAAAGTGGAAGGGAGAGAATAAAGATTACAGGGTGGTGCGTGACTGTATCTATTTAGGAGTAAAAATAGATGGAGGTAATAAATGGGAGAAACAAAAGAAGTTTGCACTGGCAAAAGGTAAAGGGGCGATGGCAGCAATTAGAAGCTGCAAATATAGAGTACCTAATATAAATGTTAAATGGCTGGAAAAAGTTTATGAGATGGTTGTGGAGGCAAAAATGATGTATGGTATAGAAATATGGGGATTAGATAGAGGATGGGAAAGTATAGATGTGGTGCACAGGATGTTTTGTAGAGAAATACTAGGGCTACCGAAGTCAATTTAAGACAGGTAAGACAGGTAGCACAATTACAAATGGGCAGGGTGGCAACTAAGGGGAAGATAATGGAAACAGCTATGAAATTTTGTTTCAGAACTTTAAATCTAGGAAAAAATAATGTGTTAAGACAATGTATTGAATACCAAGAGAATAGCTTAATGAATAATGGATGGGTAAGTAATTTATGGAACATTTTGGAGAAAAATGGGTTAGGAGACATGTGGAGAAGGAGAGAAAATAACGTGAAAAATTTTTGGAAAAAGGCGAGGAAAAGACTGGAAGATATAGAAATACAAATCATGTTCAGTGAGATTGCCAAAAAGAGCTCATTGGGTTGTTATAGGCCAATGAAAAATACATGGGTTAGGGAAAAATATATAGACATAGTAAATAAAGAAGAGAGAGAATCTATTGCATGGGTAAGAACCGGAGCATGGAGGCTAAGAGGGTTTAAGACAGGGTATTCCTCAAAATTAATGTCCGATATGTTGTGGTAATGAGAAACATTAAACACAGTATTTAAGTGCCAAGCAACAGCAAATTGGAGAAGAGAATTTTTTAAAAAGAAGTGGTTGAAGGGGGATAGAAATACACTTATAATCGAAGTGATGTGCAAGGATGCTGGGAGCATTGGACAGTTTTTGTGTAAAGTCAAAAATAAATAGCTTTGGGCAGTGGATAGAGAAACTTAGGAGGTAGTGTGTCTTACTTTGAATGGAAAACTATGGTGAATGTGTGATGGTAAAGTAATCAATAAGTGAAAAGTGAAAAACAAGTGGAAATAGGACATGAAAAACTGAAACAAGATAATTTATTGATGAGAAATTTTAAAGTGCAAATAAACTGTAGTGATTGTCTACAGAATGAGTGGCCAGGGTCAAAGTTCAGTAGAAAATCAAATTGTAAATCTCTTAGCACAATAAATAAACAAATAAATACAAAATGTGAAAGGTTATTAGGTATGTCTTTAAGTTTGTATAATGCTGCCTTTAGGCTCCTTAAGTGCTAAGCTATATAGTGTTACTTGTTTTAACTATTACATCTTTCACAGCAAGTCACAAAACTTAGTGATACTTTTCTTTCTTCATTTTCCACATTTCTGCAGCTGATTCTAATAAGCTTCAGAATTACCTATGGCATATACATGTTTAATGTTTGATAGCCTGTAAATTTAATGTTTTCAAGAAGAAACAAATCTAATAATTTTAAACAATGCAAGGTACAAAAAAGAACAAGATTTTATTTCAGATTTTATTGTTGATGTTTTGTGATAGGTTTTGACATGACTGAATTGAGTTTTATGTAAAAGCACATGGGTAATGAGTGTCTAAGGTGAGATTCTGTGAAAATTCTTCCGTTTTTAAGGTACATATTTTCTAAAATTTAATGAAAATGTATGACATTTGCACACAAATACAAGCGCTGAATTTGAGGTTTCTACAAGCCACCATTTTTAAGAAGAAGGAAAAATTTTAAGTTCAGCAGGTGGCAGAGTGAGGAGGAGTTTAGGCTTAGAACCCCCTTCCTAGATTCCCAAAGAAAAAAGAAAAGGAATGTCTGGCAAATTGAATGAAAACATGACTAAATCATTACCCAAACTCACCTTCACAAAGCAACAAAACTTTCATTGCTTGAAAGTTTCTCAGTAGGTGATTTCTACCATTTTTAATTATACATACTCCTTCATTTAAAGTTACATGTATATGGGAATGGCTACTTTTGCTCAAAAGACAAAAAAAAATCTTATTTGTCTTAAGAAGAATAGTGCTGCCAATATGTGGGCATTTACTTAAACTTTACTTAATTTGATGTACTATGGGTAATAAAAAAGCAAGCCTTTTTGATTGTTCATGAAATCCATCTGATCACTAAATTTTACTCATTATGATATTTCAATTTTCAGCCCCCTCAGAATCTTAATTGTTGGGCAAAGGGAAAGCATTCATCATTATGGTCCTAAAAATATATGGCTATTGCTGTTGGGCAGTTAATGAACCTGTTCAGTAGAGTTGAACCACACAGTTCTGATTGTAAGAATGTCACATTAGGGGTTGAGAATCACAGTGGTGTAAGTCAGACAACCTATGTGTTGAAAATAATACTCCTTTCAACCTAAATGTTATGAGACATTAAGAAATGCCTTAAAATAGCTGTTTATGAGCTTGGCCATAGTGTTTAAATTAAATTTGAGGTGGAAAAACTGATTTATATCACTATGTTTCTAAGCATGTGATCTTAACTGAAATTAAAAATTCATGCAAGTAAATAATACTTTACACTTTTTGCTACAGACTGTATAATATGTTTTATTTCAGTAACGTTTACATTTAAAATAACTTTGCAGAAAATAATTGGCCTCAAGTTCCTTTATGTTCTGGTTTTAACAAAAGGAAATATACCCTACAAAAATAGCTTACAATAATGTCATAAGTCACACTTTTATTCTTTTCCACTTTTTCCTCCACCCGCTCTTCATCAGTAATGGGGCCAAGATCATCTATTTCTTTTGAGTTTCTTACCTCTTTAAAGAATCAATGATAAACAGGTAGGATGTACTTCAGAAGGTACATCATATCTCATTTCTTTACACAGGTTGCTTGTTGAGAACCATAATAGTCTTTCTTGTTCAATGCTTTTGAAATGTTTTGATCAACATTCTTTGTTTGGTTTGAGGTTAAGGACACTGAAAGGATAATCCTCATTTAATGTACACTTGTTTAGAATAGAAAATATCTTTTCTTTCTCATATCATAGCCACTAAATCTTCAGCCAGTTTACATCACCACTTTCAACAAACTTCTTCCTTTTAGATGGCCTTTTCTAAAGCCTCTGTGCTGAAAAAGTTAGTTCCTTCTGTTTTTATAACCATAAACGTGTTCTTTCTAGCAGTCTTCATAACATTATACCAGTCATATGGAATATATTGCCTCAGTTTTCCCAGCTTGCTAAATCAGACCAAAATCCAAATCATTGTGTAAATATTAATGGCCAGAGACTATAAATTTGTGGTCTGTCACATCAACTGAACTTTCTTGGATCAGTTTCATTAATAATAGTGAGACCCCTTTGTTAGTGGTTTGGCCTGTCCATGTGTCACTGTACATTATCACATGATGTTTTAGTTTAACTGTATAAGCTTGCATGAAGCAATTTCCTGTGCACCATATGACACAATCCCAGACTTACTTGTACCCTATCCTTTTGGTAGCATTATGTATACCTAAATTATAGTGGTACATATTACACCTATAATAAGCCTCACAAAAAGTTAGTATTGGTAAAGCTTTTCGCAGATCTGGTTATAGTAGAGTTTTTGGAACTATTTTGGTCTTTTCCCCATCACTTTTGAGGCAGTCTCTTGCTCTGCCTACTCTTCTCAAATGCAATTGGTGTTCTCCCTCCAAATCAGCTTTCTTTTGTGCAGTCTTTTCCACATCAGTACACTGTTTATGCTGTGATTTTGTTCAGTTTTCACTTTCACTTCACTAATATGATCTAGTTCAATTTTCACTGCCACTTCACTTTTCCTCATGACATTGTGGTGTAATGAAATACATGCAAAGTGGCATGTTCTTCCTTCTGCTTCACTTACTGGAGCATCAAACACAAGATTTCTGTAACCTCTCACAGTAGCAGCATTCAATGTAAACTTCGTGATCAAAAGTATCCGGACACCTGGTTGAAAATGACGTACAAGTTCATGGCGCCCTCCATCAGTAATGCTGCAAATTAATATGGTATTGACCCACCCTTAGCCTTGATGACAGCGTTCACTCTCACAGGCATACTTTCAATCAGGTGCTGGACGGTTTCTTGGGGAATGGCAGCCCATTCTTCATGGAGTGCGGAACTGAGGAGAAGTATTGATGTAGGTCGATGAGGCCTGGCACGAAGTCGGCGTTCCAAAACATCCCAAAGGTGTTCTATAGGATTCAAGTCAGGACTCTGTGCAGGCCAGTGCATTACAGGGATGTTATTGTGTGTAACCATTCTGCCACAGCCCATGCAGTATGAACAGGTGCTCGATCATGTTGAAAGATGCAATCGCCATCCCCGAATTGCTCTTCAACAGTGGGAAGCAAGAAGGTGCTTAAAATATCAATGTAGGTCTGCACTGTGATCGTGCCATGCAAAACAACAAGGGGTGCAAGCCCCTCCAGGAAAACACAACCATAACACCACCACCTCCAAATTTCATTGTTGGCACTACACACGCTGGTAGATGACGTTCACCGGGCATTCGCCATACCCACACCCTGCCATCGGATCGCCACATTCGTCACTCCACACAACATTTTGCCACTGTTCAATCATGTAATGTTGACGCTCCTTACACCAAGCGAGGCGTTAGTAGTAATATTCCCGGATGATCCAATTGGATTAACGATAATCCTGCCGCTAGGGGCGCTAGTGTCGCTAGTGTCGCCGCGGATTAAGAGCGACGGCGGTAAGTTTGAAAAGCGCCATGAGCGGAAGGATTATCGTTATCGCAATTGGCTAATCCGGGACGAGATAAAAGAATTGAGGATTAGGGAAAGATGAACGAAAAACAAGAAGTGACGTGGAGGGTTTTGATTGGTAAAAATAAGACGAAATGTGATTGGTTCGTTAATTCGGGTGGAAGATGAAGGAAGGTAGATAAAAGAGTATGGAGGACACGTGATGGAGAGGAGCGGAGCGGCGAGGTGTTGTCTGTGCGGAGGTCGGGATTGAAAGAGGGAAAAGATGGCGAACGAGGGATAAAAAGAATAACAGAAAGTGACGTGTGAAGTTGTGATTGGTGGGAATAAGAAGTGATGTTATTGGTGGAAAGGAACAAATGAAAGTTGTTGATTGGTAAGAATAAGAGAGATTATGATTGGTGGAAAGAAAAAGGTGTGGGAGTGGGGTATGTTGGAGGTGATGGGAAAGGTAAGTTTTCCTACCAACAAGATTTGCAAAAGCCTCTCCAGAACTCATCAGCAATTTTTGAACGTTGGATGGTAGTTTTCTTGAGTGGATAGAGAGGTGGGGCGATATGAGACGCGGTGGCGAAAATGGGTACTAAACAAGATGGCGGAGACAAGAGGTCTAAGGACGAGGAAATTTCGAGGTTAGTGGTCAACATGGCGGACGCAAGAGGTGGGGGCAAGGAGACGCGGTGGTGAGAATGGGAACTAAAAGAAGATGGCGGAAGCAAGACTTTAGAAGAGCAGATTTTGAGGTTAAAATAGTGGGAACTAAAAATGGCGGAGGGTCGGCGACAAGGAGATGCGGTGGCCAACGTGAGAACTAAACAAGATGGCGGACGCAAGAGGAGGGTAAGGAGATTTGAGGTTAAAACAGGACGTAAGCATGGGAACGAAATCCAAGATGGCGAAGGCAATGGTGTGGACGAGGAGATGTGAGGCACGGTGGTAAAATGGGAACTAAACAAGATGGCGGAGGCAGGAAGTTCAGGTTAAAAATATGAGGTAAACGTGGAGAACTTAAACCAAGATGGCGGTGGCGTAGTGGTGAAAATGGGAACTAAACAAGATGGCGGAGGCAAGAAGTCGAGGGACGAAGAGATTTGAGGTTAGGGTCAACATGCGAAAGATGCCGAACGCAACAGATGGTGACGAGGAGATAGAATTGAGGATTAGGGAAAGATGAACGAAAAACAGGAAGTGACGTGTAGGGTTTTGATTGGTAAAAATAAGACGAAATGTGTTTGGTTCGTTAATTCGGGTGGAAGATGAAGGAAGGAAGATAAAAGAGTATGGAGGACACGTGATGGAGAGGAGCGGAGCGGCGAGGTGTTGTCTGTGCGGAGGTCGGGACTGAAAGAGGGAAAAGATGGCGAACGAGGGATAAAAAGTATAACAGAAAGTGACGTGTGAAGTTGTGATTGGTGGGAATAAGAAGTGATGTTATTGGTGGAAAGGAACAAATGAAAGTTGTTGATTGGTAAGAATAAGAGAGATTATGATTGGTGGAAAGAAAAAGGTGTGGGAGTGGGGTATGTTGGAGGTGATGGGAAAGGTAAGTTTTCCTACCAACAAGATTTGCAAAATCCTCTCCAGAACTCATTCAGCAATTTTTGAACGTTGGATGGTAGTTCTCTTGAGTGGATAGAGAGATGGGGCGATATGAGACGCGGTGGCGAAAATGGGAACTAAACAAGATGGCGGAGACAAGAGGTCTAAGGACGAGGAAATTTAGAGGTTAGTGGTCAACATGGCGGACGCAAGAGGTGGGGGCAAGGAGACGCGGTGGTGAGAATGGGAACTAAAAGAAGATGGCGGAAGCAAGAGTTTAGAAGAGCAGATTTTGAGGTTAAAAAAGTGGGAACTAAAAATGGCGGAGGGCCGGCGACAAGGAGATGCGGTGGCCAACGTGAGAACTAAACAAGATGGCGGACGCAAGAGGAGGGTAAGGAGATTTGAGGTTAAGATTTTTAGGTTAAAACAGGACGTAAGCATGGGAACGAAATCCAAGATGGCGAAGGCAATGGTGTGGACGAGGAGATGTGAGGCGCGGTGGCGAAAATGGGAACTAAACAAGATGACGAAGACAAAAAGTCTGACGAGGAGATTTCGAGGTTAGTGGTCAACATGGCGGTCGCAAGATGTGGGGGAAAAGGAGATTTGAGGTTAAAACAGGACGTAAGAAGGGGAACTAAATCCAAGATGGCGGAGGCAAGGGTGGGACGAGGAGATGTGAGGCGCGGTGGTAAAAATGGGAACTAAACAACATGGCGGAGGCAGGAAGTTCAGGTTAAAAATATGAGGTAAACGTGGAGAACTTAAACCAAGTTGGCGGTGGCGTAGTGGTGAAAATGGGAACTAAACAAGATGGCGGAGGCAAGAAGTCGAGGGACGAAGAGATTTGAGGTTAGGGTCAACATGCGAAAGATGCCGAACGCAACAGATGGTGACGAAGAGATTTGATGTTGTGAAAACTAAACAAGATGGCGGACGCGCGTGGTGAAGATTTCACAAAAGAAAAAGTAAATATCATACCTTGAACGAGAATGGAAGCAGCCAAGTAACTAACACGAAAGTTGAAAACACAAAAGAGCACAGAAATATAATGTGGTGACGTGGTATGTTATGATTGGAGAAAATAAGACGATTTGTGATTGGTGAAAATAAAACGTGATTGGATTAGACAAAGGAATAAATAAGGCGAAGTGAAGGTGATTTGCGGCGGTATTGACGATAGCCGTGATCGTTAACGCATCTGTTGGGATTGAAACCCAGTACCAAAACCCAACACATTAAAAAGTTACTCTTTGAACCTTCGTTTTGAATGTGACATCACAACTTCGAATTAAACGTGAACTTTAACGGTATTTTAAATAGGAATGTTGGTGGAATGTGGACTTCTTTTTTACTTTGGGACTCAAACCCGGTACCAGAACACTAAACCATGTATTTCTACCGCAACGCTATTTTAAAATGTGGTGGAATGTGGAGTTTGTAGTTTGGGACTCAAACCCAGTACCAAAACACCAAAGGATATATTCCTACGCCAAGCAGGCCCGAAAAATAATTATGCGTGTGGTACTTACCTCTTACTGGTGTTGATGCGTCACCAAAAGCGCAGCAGCTTCACGCGACGCGAAAAAATAAAAGCAAACTGTTTTTGAAAATGCTTAACCAGCTTTAAGATCAACCAACATCACTACGCACTGATATACCTAGGTTTTTTAAAGCGGTACAGACGCCCTTTGCACAGACGTAATTTAACTATACCAAAAACCTGGTACTGGACCATCGTAATGGTCGCTAGCGTACGTAGGAGCAGGGTTCTCATTGCCGGTCGAAAGCGGTCAAAAAAGTGTACGACGCAGGTGTTCACAGTAGCTACTGTCGAAGTCAACCGTCGAAGTGTGAATGAACGAAATCTGTTCTTGCCGGCAATCTAGCTCGGAGATGTGAGGAGCGGTGGCAAAAATGGGAACTAAAGAAGATGGCGGAGACAAGAAGTCAAGAACGAGGGGATTTGAGGTTAGTGGTCAACATGGCAGACGCAAGAGTGGTAATCAGCAGTCGATGTGCGTCACGATATGGCCGCCGCGATTAAAGAGCTGCAAACCGCGCGATAACTTGAAAAATGACTGTGTGAACGGGTGCTGATTAGAATACATGAATTATACAACAACAACGAGCATGATACAACTTAACGCAATAATATGACAATACGTTTTGGCATAAGTTTTTTGCATTAATTTTATATAATGGATTGCGAAAATGGAAGTTTCTATTTGTATTTATGACAATTCCAACTGCAAATTCAGCGCCACTTCATTAGACAGCGGAATATGAGGATCCACAATGAGTGCATTGTTCATGAATGATCTGAGATCGCCGCCATTTAGATAGTACATAGTAGGATTCACGGGGCCGGGGACACTGGGTTCCGCGGAAATTCCACCTACCATGGTTTGAGTAGCCATGGAATGATCTACCTGGCCGTGCTGTTGTGCAGCGGAAGAAGTGGAGGGGATGGCAAAAGTTGGTTGGAAACTTCGCCCGGCGGCCATGTTGTTGTGGAGGGAGGTGGCTTCCGGCATCTTAACCAGGATTTTTCCTCCCACCATGCTGTTGCTGATGGTGCGGTTGGCGGCCATATTCGACAGTTTATTGCAATGCGTGCAACAAGGGCACACAGCCACTTGTTGCTCGCGTCGAAAGTTTGTGCGTGATTTTTCTCAGATTTTATGCACCGCACAACAAAAAATCACTACACACGACACTGATAGTTTTAAATATTTGACACTGATGTTGAAGTTGAGGCGGGACACTGTTTTTTAACTCCACACGCACTTAATAAATCACATAGCCGTGCGGAAATACTTTCCGCGAAAAGCGCTAGTGGGAGTGCAAGCTCAACCACTATTAGCAACATGTTGCAAGCGTTATAGTTCTGCTCACGTTAGTCTCGGAGAAAACAGTAAAAGAACGATTCTCATGCGCAGCGGAAGCAGCAGCAGTACGTGAATGACCGCGTGAACGGATGCTGATGAAGCAGTCGATGTGCGTTACAATATGGCCGCCGCGATTAAAGAGCTGCAAACGGCGCGATAACTTGAAAAATGACCGTGTGAACGGGTGCTGATGGAGCAGCCGATGTGCGTCACAATATGGCCACAGCGATTAAAGAGCTGCAAACTGCGCGATAACTTTAAAAATGGCCGTGCGAACGGATGCTCATCAGCGAGAAAATCTTTTAAATGTGGTTTTATGGTCGATGGTAGGAAAAAGTGCAGCGGTGGTTGGATGGTGTGACCGGAAGTGCACCGGAAATGGCTGCGATTACAACTTGGCAAGTTGTGGCGCCAGGATTTTTAATGAGGCATTTAACTCGACGCGCATGCTGAAACTGCGGTTGCGATAAGCGAACTTATAAAAACCCAGTGCCAAGAGCAGCCGGCCGTAGTGAGAAACGGGGGCGATAGTGGATTTTGCTGTAAAATCGTGCTATTTGACGTGATATAAGTTTTAGAACAATACGCGCACATGTGCGGGTGTCTTCATCGATCGGTATTGACCATCGCCCTAGTGATAGCAGAACATACGCCGCAGCAGTTGTTCCCAGAGTGCTAAAGCCGAGAAAAATAGTTTAAAATAAAAACAAAATAGCAGAAATACACAGCAGCACGTTGCGGGTAAAGAGCGATCGGTGCATTCGGACGATAAGATGGAGCCGCAACCCGGGGGAAGTCGCGATGACACCTTGCAGCCTACGTTCGAAATTATAGGGCACAAGCAGAGAACGCTGCCAAGGCTTTTTTCCGGCTTTACAGAGTCGCAAATTACCGTAAACCCGGTCCCCAGATATGTTAACCCGGAGCAATGGGTATCGCATTTGTTTAACGATATTCTAAACTTTGCGAAAGAGAACCTGTTAGAAAACGAACCCGGATATTTAGGCATATCCATAACAGACGAAAAGGAGGCGTCTAAAGCCTTCAATATGAGCGTGAGGCGCGTAGAGCAATTGAATGCGGATGTCATTGTTCGAAGCATCGAAAAAGTAATGCAAAGTAACCAACAATTCTTGCTAAGCGGTCCTCTTCATGTAACGTTTGTGTGGACCAAGGAGGTCTCGGGTTCGTGCCACCAACCCTGCGATGCATGTAGGGACAATAAAGGCATTGTCGAAATAGCCAACAAAGACAACTTGTGTTTAGCAAGAGCCATTGTTGTAGTTAAAGCCAAAGTGGATCGCGACGTCAACTATAAAACGATGACGCGCTCCGACTATCTGCAAAAATCGAAGGCCGTAGCCTTGTGTGCGAGCATCGGTCAAGGCCACGACAGCTGTACGATAGATGACGTCAGACACTTTGACGCTGCGTTAAAGGGCTACGCTGTGACGGTGTTTGGCGATCATACGGGGAAGCACGTGCTATACGCGCCGGATAAGAAATGCGATAAATACATCGACGTCATGCTCCACGCCGGGCACTTTAATGCTATCGTGAACCTTCACAAGTGCTTTAAATGCAAATGGTATTGCCGCCAGGGTCATCATCCCTCGGCACACAAAAAAGAATTTCATAGGTGCGACGCCAGGTGTGCTAAATGCCATCAGCAGTGCGATGCGCGATTTGACGCCTACATACGCTGCGCCGAGTGCAACAGAGATTTTAAGGAACCGACATGCTTTGCAAACCACGCAAAGAAAGGCGTTTTTTACCCAAAGGCGCTGTCGGTGTGCGATGTAGAAGAGGTGTGCACGTCTTGCAATAAGCTCGTGAATGCGAGGTACAGAAAAACCGCGCACGAGTGCGGGGAAAGGTACTGCTATCATTGCAAGACACACGTGAATTCTAGCCACATGTGCTATATGCAGCCGTATGCCACAAAGAATAAAAGAAACCGGTACGTGTTTATGTTTATCGACTTTGAATGCACGCAAAACATTCCATATACCGGCAAAAAGGACACATACGAGCATGTACCTAACTTGTGCGTGTTGTACCAAGCCTGTCCGCTCTGCATCGACGAACGCCACAAGACGGCATACTGTACCGAATGCGGTTGCAAAGAATGGGTGTTTATGGACGAGCCCGTGAAGCAGCTTTTCGAACACATCGCGCAGGCGAGGTTCGAAGCCTGGGACGTCTACGTCGTGGCGCATAACCTCAGAGCTTACGACGGTCAGTTTTTATTAAAGTACATGGTGGTGCACTTAGACTGGGCGCCGGAGCTCATCATGAACGGGAGCAAGATCTACAGGATGAGGTACGGTGACGTCACATTTCTAGACTCGCTCAACTTCATACCCATGCCACTCTCCCGCTTTTCCAAGACCTTCGGATTGAAAGAATGCAAAGGTTATTTCCCGTACCTGTTTAACACGAAGGAAAACGAGCAGTACGTTGGTTCGATTCCCGACAAAAGGCATTACTGTCCGGAGGGCATGTCGGCGGAGGGTCGGAAAGCCTTCAAGCAGTGGCACGAAGAAAAGGCGTCCTCCGGGTACGTCTTCGACATGAGGGCGGAAATGGTGACGTATTGCAAGATGGACGTATTTCTACTCAGTCAGGGGTTTCCAAATTCAGAAGGGAATTCTTGGACGAGAACGGAATAGACCCGTTCAGAGAATGCGTCACCATCGCGCAGGCGTGCATGTGCGTGTATAGAAAGCGCTTCATGCCGCTTAAAAAAATTGCCCTCTTGCCAGCGGACGGGTATCGACTAGCGGACCGGCAGTCTCGCGCCGCATGCATATGGCTAACTTGGCTAGAGATGCAAAACCGCATCGTCATCCAGCACGCCATGCGAGGACGCGAAGTTAAAATCGTGGGGCACAAGGTGGACGGGTAGAGATAGGCTGAAAAAACCGCGTACTTTTTCCACGGCTGCTTTTACCACGGCTGCAGGCGGTGCTTTCACAATTGCCATGCGGTGATATACAACTCGGGACACGAAACCATGACCTCCAGGTTAGAAAGCACCGAGAAGGTCACGGCCAAGATCAAGGCCGCCGGCTACGCCGTGGTGGAAATGTGGGAGTGCGAGTTCAACGCCGCGATGAAGGCCAACCAGGACCTCGCGCGCCACGCAAGGGACTTTGCGGTACCCGAACCCCTGAACCCCAGAGACGCCTTCTACGGAGGTCGCACCAACTGCACCAAGACGTACTGCGAGTCAAAGGGGGATAGCAAGATCTACTACTACGACGTATGCAGCCTGTACCCGTACGTGAACAAGACGAAGCCCTACCCCGCGGGCCACCCCAAGATCCACGTGGATCGATTCCCGCGCTTGGAAGACGTGGGGGGCGGGTTGGTGAAGTGCGAGGTTCTACCGCCGCAACACCTGTACCACCCGGTGCTACCGGCGCGCATCGGAGGCAAGCTCATGTTTCCGCTATGCCGCGCTTGTGCGGAGGCGGAGAACCAAGGCGAGTGCCACCACGGAGAGCACGAGAGGGCGTTGTCGGGTACCTGGGTGATCGACGAGATGAAGGTCGCCCTGGAGGAGGGGTACCGCCTCCTCCGGGTCCACGAGATCTGGAAGTACGACGTGGTGCGGCACGAACCGACCACCGGAGCCAAGGGTCTCTTCGAGGACTACGTGAATCGGTTCTTGAAGATCAAGACCGAAGCCTCCGGCTGGCCCTCGGATTGCGACGACCCTGCCGCAAAGCAGCAGTACGTGGAGCAATTCTTCGAGCACGAAGGCGTCGCCCTGGATCCCCAGGCCGTCGCCACCAACCCCGGCAGGAGGGAGCTGGCCAAGCTGATGCTCAACAGCTTCTGGGGCAAACTGGGGCAGAGGGAAAACCTCCCCACGTGCGAGCTGGTGGACCGGTACGACCGCCTCCTGGAGCTGCTCAACGACCCGGGCGTGGAAGTGCAGACCTACGTGCCCGTCACCGACCGGATCATGTACGCGGTGTGGAGGTACTGCGAGCAGCACCGCAAGGTCAACCCCACCGCCAACGCCGTCCTGGCGGCCTACACCACGGCTCACGCGCGCCTGGTGCTCTACTCCTACCTCAAGAGGCTGGGAGAACGGGTCTGCTACTTCGACACCGATTCCGTCGTCTTCGCCGCCGCTCCGGGTGACTGGACGCCGTCCGTTGGACGCCTCCTGGGGTACATGACGGACGAGCTGGAGAAGTACGGGAGGGGCTCTTACATCGCCCGGTTCGCCTCCACGGGGCCCAAGAGCTACTGCATGGAGATCGTTTGCCCCGAGACGGGCAAGACCTTCTCGGTGTGCAAGGTGAAGGGGATCACGCTCAATTCGGGCAACCTGGAGCTGGTGAACGCCGAGGTGATTCGCGACGTGGTGCTGAGGGACAACGACCGTGCGGTGAAGCTGGCGGGCACGCAGATTTCGCGGAAACCGTCTTGGACGGTCGTCACCGAACCCAGCTCGAAGACGTTTAGGATGGTGGTCAACAAGCGCGTTCTCGCCGGCGATCACGATTCCTATCCCTACGGGTTCAAGAGGAACGCATAAATGAGAGGTCTAGAGCCGCGCCAAAGTCATTTCGAACCGGGCGCCCCTGAGGAGACGATGCCCGGTCCCCGGGACCTGGGGCGATTCGAGTTTCCCAGCACGATGCTCGTGGCGGGGCCGTCGCGCTGCGGCAAGTCGACCTTCGTGAAAAACCTGTTACGCCACGCGCAACGGATGTTCGACGTGCGCCCCAGGAGGGTGCTGTGGTGCCACCCGCCGGAGTATTCGCCGAGACTCGAACCCTCGGCTCTGCGTTACGAGACCCACGCGGGCATACCCGAACTTGCTTCGGTGGGCGAGAACGACCTCGTCGTCCTCGACGATCTGATGCTGGAGGGGGGCGGGAAGGACGTGTCCAATTTTTTCACCAGAGACTCCCATCACAAGCGCTTCGGCATCGTCTACATCCTGCAGAACGTATTTCCGCAGGGTCAGAAATATCGCAACATCTCTCTGAATGCAAACTACGTCGTGGTCTTCAAGAACAACCGGGACAAGATGCAGATCGAGAGACTGTGCCAGCAGATCGAACCCAGGAACTCTAGGTTTCTCTTGGAGGCCTTCGAGAAGGCCACCGAACGCCCTCACGGGTATCTCGTGTTGGACTGCACTCAGTACACGCCCGCCCGATACAGGTATGGAACCGGCGTGCTGCCGGGGGAAAACCTCTCTTATTTCGTACCCAACTGAGACCGCCGAGAGGGCTCGGGTTCGTTTCGTTCTGTATTTCTGCTTTTTTTGCGTGGCTTATCCTGGCAGGGTCTTACTCAACTGGGGTCATTGATTTTAAATAAAAAGTACCGCTTTGGGAGCGAACGTCATTATCGCGCAAGCATGGCTAGAGGTAGGTTAAGGCTTGCGACGCTGACCAGTCCTCGCATAGCGAGACAGCACGGTAATTTGACGGCTCTGGCCAAGGCGAAGGCCCCTCTGCGCAAAAAGTTGTTAAAAAAATGCCGATGGCGATCTGATCAAGGCCATTAGCGAATGTATGCTCAACGTGTGCAGAGGTCACGTGCAACTTCCCGCAAAGTGCTTGGGTCGCCTAAAGAAGCACAAGGCTTCTTGGAGGAAGTTGACGGATAAACGGGTTCCTCTGAAGAAGAAGAAGAGCATCTTGGTTCAAAATGGAGGTTTTTTGCCGGCATTTCTCCTACCCGTCTTGGCTTCGCTTGGCGGCGCGCTAGTGTCGAAATTAACAGGATGAAGTACGGCAAGCAGATCCTCGTTGCACCGCAACTAAAGACCGTCGATAAGCTTCACGCTATAGACCGCACCATATCCAGATTGGCTAAAGAAATTCAGAACATGCAGAGCGCAAAGCTCTCTGCCGAAGAATAGTGGCGGCTCGTAAAATATAAATTGGACAACTACCTCGATCTCGTGGCACAAGTCAGAAAGCCCTTCCTTGGCGAAAGCAAAAGCGACGACGACGACGATTACGAAGACGTGTACGAACGCGTGCCGGTGAAGCAGGAGGTCGAACCCCGAACCATAAATGTCAACCTCCTCTCGCCTCGCAAAAAGAAGAGGGCAAACCCTGCCAATCCGAAAAAGAAATCGAAATCGCCTTCCGCGTCGTACCATTTTCGCAAGCGCCTCTGGCAACCCCTGTACAAGTAAAGCATGAAGGAATGGAAGGCGCTAAGGCGATACTATGCCAAACCGGAACACTATGCCGGTTTGGGTACGGTCAAGCCCCTTCGAAAGGCCACGGGTGCGTCTAAGGCGAACATCGAGTCCTTCCTTCAAACCCAGGACAGTTACACTCTGCACAAACCGGTCAGAAAGCGGTTCCCCACCAGATATTATCACGTGACGAATATGGACGATCTTTGGGAGGCCGATCTAAACGTCATGAACAGCGTGAGGGAATATAACAAACCTTACGTGTACATTCTGACCGTTATCGACGTATTTTCCAAATATGCTTGGGCCGTACCCCTGAAATCGAAGCTGGGTACCGAGGTTGCGCAAGCGTTTCGCTCCATATTCTCCCAACGCGTCCCCAGGGTCCTCCAAACGGACAAGGGAACCGAGTTTACCAACAAGACTTTTCGTGACTTTCTGAAGAAACACGACGTGAAACATTACACAACCAAAAATAACGTTAAAGCCAGCGTCGTGGAGCGCTTCAACCGCACCTTAAAAACCAAGATGTGGAGGTATTTCACGCACAAAAACAGTTACAGATACCTAGAAGTCCTTCCGGCCTTACTCGAGTCGTACAATAGCTCGCATCACAGGTCCATAAAAATGGCTCCGAAGGACATGAACGAATCTAACATTTTACGAGTGTACCGCAATCTCTACGGAAATAGGACCCTACCTCGCGCAGGGAAACCCACTTTATCCGTGGGCGATCACGTGCGCATCTCTAAAGAAAAAATGAAATTCGACAAAGGCTACGAGCAGAATTGGACGGACGAAATATTTCGGATAGCCGAGGTGGTGCGTGGTCGGCCAGTGGTATATAAGTTGAAGGATCTGGCCGGAGAAGCCATAGACGGCACATTTTACACCGAGGAGCTACAAAAGGTCGCGCTACCTCGGACGTTTAAGATCGAACGCGTTTTACAGACCAAGGGCCGAGGGCG
This sequence comes from Deroplatys truncata, assembly GCA_030765065.1. Classification (NCBI taxonomy): domain Eukaryota; kingdom Metazoa; phylum Arthropoda; class Insecta; order Mantodea; family Mantidae; genus Deroplatys; species Deroplatys truncata. The sequence goes on along the minus strand of CM060990.1, from coordinate 420,266,597 downwards.
CAACAAGCAGGTCTTGGTAAAGTGGAAGGGGTATCCGGCAAAGTTTAACTCGTGGGTTCTGGCTTCGACCATCGGTTCGACATGATTAAGACCAAGCCCTTCTCCATCACTCTCGTGAGCAACGCTTCCATGGAACACTTTACCGACAACACCACGGCCAGATTTTCTAACATCTTGCCCGAGAGAATCGTTCTGCAGGGAGAATGGGAGGTCGCCCTGCAAAAGGTCAGGTATTCGGTGAAATTTTATAACCTTGCGCCAGACGATGCCCGTCTGGTGGGCACCAAGTACACCATGACGCTCCTCCCCACGCATTCCAAATTCAGTTTGCAAATGCCGTAAGGCATCGTGCACAATCCCAAAGACTTGGTGAACCTCGTCAACGCCGTTCTACTCGAACACTTGCACGTGGAAAACTTCTTCTCTTCGACGAGCGCAAGCAGACGGTGGGCGTGAATGCCGCCGTCGCCCATCCCGAACCACTACCCGACATTCCGTTCGACGGGTTTGTGGAAAATGTCGCGCGCACGGCCGTACCGTACGCGGTCGGCGAATACGAAGCTCTCAACGATGCGCCCCACCAGAGACCCAAGCCGAAACCGAAACCGAAGTCCTTGGTTTCGGGGCAGCAGAAACCCGCGGCGGCTCGTTCCGTCAGACCCAAACGAGACGTTTCAAAATCGGAGGACCCTCCGGGACCTCTACACCGCATCCACAGTTTGCTCTTAACGCCCGCTATGGCAAAAATGTTGGGTTTCGAGCCCTACGTCAACGTCATTCTCGAAAAAGCTCCTTATATGGGGTTTCCTTACGAAATGTTCATCTATTGTAATCTAGTGACCCCGCAAGTCGTGGGCGACACCTTTGCCCAAGTCATAGAGAGCGCGGCCGTGGAATACGAAAGAAGCAACAACACTTACATGAGCGACGAAAAGACGTTTTTTCCCCAAAATTGGGTACCCTTGATTCAGCAAGACTTCAAGACGGTCAACATAGATTTAAGGAACGGTTACGGTGATCTCTTGCCATTCGCCGACGGATTTTCCTCTACTATAGTTCTCGCTTTTCGTCCGAAACAGACGTAATGGACGTGCACGCCGTGACGCGGTACTACCTCAATCAGGCCGGCGGTGCGTTCGACGATCGCGATTTTATTCTCTACAGGGGCAAGCGCTACCAAAGAGGCAGCGGTCTCTTTTCAGCCCTCGGAGGACTCTTCAGAAGGTTGCTACCGTTTTTAAAGAGCGGAGCAAAAGCAGTCGGAAAGGAGGCCTTAAAGGCGGGCGCTCACGTTCTGTCCGATGTGGCTGTCGCGGGAGCAGCGCCAAAAGAAGCGCTCCAACGGAGGCTCAAGGAGTCCAGATACAATTTAAAGCGAAAAGCCGACGAAAAGCTCGATGCCATGCTCGGTTCCGGCGCCAGGCGCCTCAAGAGAATAAAACCGAGCAAATCCAAAAAGAGCAAGCAGTCGAAGCTGAAACGCGGTAGGCGTAAGGTGCAAGACGTATTTTCGTAATGGCAGACGCGGCCGTCCACATGAGTTCCGAACTGGACCTCTTTACAGAGGTGCCGGTTCAGATGAGCATCGAGGAGTCACGGTTCCTATACCTAAACCCTCAAAACACTTTAATGAAAAATGCCCCCCTCACCTTTCATTATTCCGGAAATGCGGACGATTACCTAGACTTGACCTACGTCGTACTCGAACTCATGGTGCGCATTGTAGATGACAAAGGAGAGGCCTTAAACGCTGACGCTAACGCCACTCTGGTCAACAACGCCTTAAATTCCCTGTTTCAACAGGTGGAGGTAACCCTCAATAACGTCATCGTCTCCATGCCGCAAGCCGGTTACCCCTATAGAACCTACCTCGAGACGCTTCTCAATTACTCCGAAGATGCCATGAACACCAAACTAGAATCCACCCTCTGTAGAAAGGACACGGCAGGCATCATGGACACTTTTATCGCCAATGCGGGTTTTCAGTGGCGTCAGGGGTTTACCAAAGGGAGCAACGTCGTACAGCTCATCGGTCCTCTGTCCAACGCTCTGTTTAGACAGGATAAGCTGCTTTTGAACAACGTTAGCATGACCGTCAAGCTCACTCCCGCCTCTCCCCAGTTTTATCTGTTTTCCGACGTAGATACCTTTAAGGGGTACGCCGACATCGTGTCTGCCACGCTGCGCTTAAAATCGGTGCGGCCCTCGCCGACCATAAAGCTCGCGCACCAGGCCGTGCTCGCAAAGGGCAACGCAAAGTACCATCTCAAGGACGTCAGCTTTCACGCTCTCAGCATCCCCAAGGAGTCCAGGGCAATGACGTTTAGCGACGGGTGCGTAGGGCAAGTTCCCAGGAGAGTGGTAGTAGCCATGGTCACCGACAAGGCCTATTCCGGCCATTTTAACTCAAATCCGTACAACTTGAAACATTTTAAAATGAACTTCTTTCAGTTCTACGTGAACGGGCAACCCGTTCCCTCCCAACCTCTGCAACCCGACTTTACAAAGAGACACTATTTGCAATGCTTTCAAACCCTGCAGGACGGCCTAGGCATTCATTTCAAGGACGAGGGACACTCCATCTCCAGAGAAACCTACCCACAAGGGTATACGATAATGGTTTTCGATCTCACTGCAGACATGAGCGCTAACGAGTCTCACATCTCGGGTCAGCGCCACGGAACCGTCTCTATAAGCATCGGTTTTGCCGATAAATTGACAGAATTGGTCATACTTCTGCTGCTAGCGGAAATACATCGCACGGTCGAAATCGACGCCAACCGATCCATTTTGGTATCATGAACACCTTTCAAATTCAACGGTTTCTATCGACATGCCCCTCTACGCGCTCTCACTTTTTAGGCGTCTACCCCTGCGATAAACTACCCGTACTTCACGGCATTCGAACGCCTCCCTTGGCGCTAGTGGCTAACACCGACCCCAGCACCAAATCCGGGCAACACTGGGTTTGCATCTTTATGGACAAAAACTCGCATGGAGAATATTTTGACAGTTACGGCATAGGACCGCTTTCGCCCCATTTTCTCCGGTTCTTAAATTCGGTCTGCGGGACGCGTTGGTCCACCAACGCCAGAAGGCTGCAAGGTTTCGACAGCACCACTTGCGGTCATTACGTCATCGCCTACCTCACCCACCGCTGCTCCGGCTTACCTAAGCATAAATTCTTCTCAAAATTTCACGTCAGCAATCACGCGCATAATGATGTCGTCATTCGCAAAACGTACAAAAACGCATGCCGCGCAAAGTGCTCTGACGCTCAGCACACTTGTCAACCCTTGAAGGTGAGTACGTGTGTGTGTGTGTGTGTGTGTGTGTCACTATTCATCACATCTAACCTAATCCATTCTCTTGCACGTGCTTTCAGAAGACGCTCCTGCTCATATAAAAAGCAACGTCACGGTGCCGCTCGCCTCATTCAGAGTGTGCCATGCAGCACGCGGATACAGTCATGCTGCCATGCAGCACGCCGACCAGGTAGGTCCGCACCTATGTATTAGCTTGCTTTTTTCTATCCCGTTTATCTCTCTATCCCACACATTATTATTATTGTTATTGTGTGTTCCAGTATAACCGGATTTCAAACCCCGACCACCTCAAAACCCGGGGAAAAAAGGAAACTACCCATCTTCGACCTCCAACAGCATCCCGACAGCCCTGCTCCGCCAGCACAGTTCCAACACAGTGCAGTTGTGGGTCCTCTGGCGGATATCTACTTCCTCAACCCGCAACAAACTAAATTCGTCAGTGTGGGATTCTCCCCCCATTCGCCGCACCATCTCGTCGTCACCATTGCCAAGTGTGGACAGCACAACGCAGTCGACATGAGTTCCTCGCAGTGGCACACACTCGTCGAAGCCATCCCCATCATTCACAAACGCTTGAATGACCCACAGGGACGTCTACAGGAATTTCAATTCAGCGACAGCGTCACCATCGTGTTTAAGTTTGTGTTCGGAAAGCTAAAGCTCGTTTTCAAAGACCCGCAAGGCGCATCCGTTACGCTCAACCAACAAGAATGGCACGTGTTGCATGCCCTGCAGCGCATCATTACCGACATCATGTATCACAAAAAGAAGGAAGAGATGGACGTGCAAAATCAAATCATGGCATACCACAAGTACATGCTTCACAACCATGCCTCCAGCGTTCCCTTACATAACATGAATTTCACGCAATTCACCAAGTACATACGGTGCGCCAATTTTAGAACATTCCTCGAGGTTCATCATTTCCTCAACACCCATTTCGCACTGCGCATCTCACAAAATAGTCCTTAGTGCGCATGTATTTCTACCAGCGTTCCAACCGCACCTCACCCAATCATCTCGCGCCCTTCGCTCCCGCATCATGGGTTACAGAAATTACCTGTCGGTGTACTACCATGACAGTAAGGTGTTTAAAAACTACGAGGTGGACGGTCACCCCCATAAAAATACACCTTATGCACTTCGCTTCGTCGACAACACCTACGACCGAAAATCCGTCTCCGCCAGAGTTCACAGCTGCGAAACCAAAATTCATTTTGTGCTATCTAACATGTACTTCAACGATATCCATTTCAAAGCAGATAAAGAAGACGCACAACATCAGTGGTTCCAATTTGTGCCCGCAAGAGGTTTATACATCGTTTTCTACGAACAGCAATACATTTCCACAGACAAAATGCAGCAAGTGTTAAACGAAAACCCCATGTGCTACGGCACGTGCTTAGCGGCGCATTTGGGTCGCGAATCACCCTATATGATACTCGATCACATTCACGGCGTTTGCATGTTCAGCACCGTTCAAAACAGAGTTCTCCTCCAAGAGGAAAACCGTTAAATCAACGGACACAGTGTTTTTCCTGCGGATGTTGTGCAATAATCGCTAAGCGCTTCCGGCGGATGTAGTGAACCTCCAACGAACGTTTCCCCCACCAATGCTTCCCCCTGATGTGGTAATTCTCCAACGAACTTTTCCCCCACCAGTGCTTCCCCCTGATGTGGTAAATCTCCAACGAACTTTTCCCCCACCAGTGATTTCCTGCTTCCGGCAGTTGGGTTATATTTATGCACGCGCATTCTTTTCCCCTTCATTCGGTGCTAGCCAGCCGTGGGGGAATGCCAGGACCGACGTGTAAAGACTTCCACTGCTCGTTTTGCTTTCACCAAACGTGCAGCTGCGAACTTAGGCACCGTCTCACCCGCCTGTGCACGCAGTGTCAACTCGGTTTCTACGAAGACCTCGATCAACTCAACAAGCAAATTCAACAATTCCTTCGAAGGTACTCCGCTAGAAACACCACATGAACTGCTTCATCGTGCTCTTTCGGTATCTCGATAACGGACGAAGAATCCACCTGCTACTGCCCAGGGAACGCCAAGTGCTGCTGCAGAACGGCATATACATCTTTGAACGTTATCCCCCAAGCGACGTCGACCTTGTGTGGAACCAACTTCTCAGAGACGCACAGGTAGTTTGCGCACCTTATCGCAGGTGTAAACAACACTACAACCTTCCTCATCAAACCACTCATATAGACGGTCCTCCCCCGTTTATCAAAAACTGCCATCTGTGCCGTCATAATGTCACAGGACGCCCTTAAAGAGCTAGAAGAACTTTCCCGCAGCGCCGACACTCTCAGCGTATCTACGCTTGAACAGCACGTACCGTATCGTGTCGTCGGCGTCAAAACACTCGACACCGTTCACGGTACAAAGCTCGTCGCCAAACTCTACAACGACACAGAAGTTTTCCTACCAACAAGATTTGCAAAAGCCTCTCCAGAACTCATCAACAAACTCAACTCTACCTCATTCTGCATCATATACGCAGGCGAGGAAAAACTACGCAGCGGTTTCAAACGTCACATCGTTACGTTCTCCCCATATAACCCTAAATAATGTCCGACGAAACCTATCCCGTCCCCGTGGGGAACAATCTTAACCTACAACTCATTCTCAACGCAGCATCACCTATCCGTATCCTCTGCATCTCCAACTCCTATTTCCGCAGCAGCAGAGTTGTCACCATCACACTCGACGTCCAAGGGGCTCACGCCGTCCACGTCAAATGCGTACCTACCAAAGTGCACCAGCATCAACAAGTCGCACTATGTATCATATACCTCGGCAACAGCAACATTCCTGCACTAACCAACAAAGTCACATCCACAGGATGCTTCTCAACCAGCCATTACAACGAATTTACCATCCCCATCTATATACCAACCTTCACCGAGTTCGTCAACGAAAGTTTCTCTCACCTGCTCGTCACCTGCATCACCAAACCTATCCACCAATTTACCGTCGATAGCAGCAGCAGCGATGACGAGGACTCAAAGTGCACCACGTACTTTAAAATCATTGTTGTGCGCGAAATCTGTGTGTCCTAGTGCCTCAACAAACTATGAATTTTAATGTGCTTTTTTTCTCCTAATATTTCTTATATTGTTCATTTATTGTATTCATATGTTAATCTCCTGTAATCAAATAATCCATTATGTTATTCTCAAACTATGTATTCATATGTTAAGCAAATAATACATCATGTTAATCTCAACTATGTATTCATATCTTTATCCAATGTACTGTATTCAAATTATAAATAAAGAAAACAGTCCCAGATGAGCCAATTGCAATAACGATAATCCTTCCGCTCATGGCGCTTTTCAAACTTACCGCCGTCGCTCTTAATCCGCGGCGACACTAGCGACACTAGCGCCCCTAGCGGCAGGATTATCGTTAATCCAATTGGCTCATCCGGGACTATTACTACTGGCGTTGTTTGGCATTTTCCTGCATGATGTGTGACTTATGAGCAGCCACTCGACCATGGAATCCAAGGTTTCTCACCTCAAACTGTCATAGTACTTTGAGTGGATCCTGATGCAGTTTGGAATTCCTGTGTGATGGTCTGGATAGATGTCTGCCTATTACTCTTTACAAACCTCTTCAAATGTTGGCGGTCTCTGTCAGTCAACAGAAGAGGTCAGCCTGTATGCTTTTGTGATGTACAAGTCCCTTCACGTTTCCACTTCACTATCACATCAGAAACAGTGGACCTAGGGATGTTTAGGAGTGTGGAAATCTCGTGTACAGACTTCTGACACAAGTGACGCCCAATCACCTGACCACGTTCGAAGTCCGTGAGTTCCACGGAGCGTCCCATTCTGCTGTTTCACAATGTCTAATGACCACTGAGGTCACGGATAATGAGTACTAGGCAGTAGGTGACAGCACAATGCACCTAAGATGAAAAACAAATGTTTGTGGGGTGTCCGGATACTTTTGATCACATAGTGTATGTCACAACAACTGTCACAATCTCACTCATAGAACCAGCACTCTGTCACATCAAGAACAACTCACTATCTCTCTTAGCCCTGTGAGAGACTGCTTATATACAAGTGCAGAACTTCCTGGGATGTTCATGAGTGGTGAAGGGGAGAAACTTCTGGAATAACCTGGCTATCTCTCGATGTTGCTTCTGGTGTTTATGCTGGGTGAGACTGCTGGCCAGTAGGTCGGTGCCATCCACGTGATAACCTTGGCACATAACTGTATCATAATACTCATTGCATGACTTGCATGTACCCTTTTGAGGAACATGAAACAATAAATTAAATTGGGTATTGAACACATGTCTATAGTAATATTCTCTACAGGTTCAATCTTTTTGTGTCACACCTTTATGATGAAGTGTGTACATTTTCTGACATCCAATTCAGGGTTAAGGAGCTTCTGTTTTGGATTATCTTTTCATGCATAATGACTTTGCACAACAGTAAAAAAATGAATGAGATTTTTAAGATGTTGTCTTTGTTCATCAGTTATTTGTTTAACTCCTTTATGGTTACCTTTTAAATCTCCTGGTGACTTCTCAGTTCATACTTTTTAAAGCTCTAATCAGTCTTCCATCAGATACACCAAATATTTGAAGATAGAGCTTTATATGCACACACACATGTACTGAGGTACCTATTTCTTTCTGGATGCAATACAGGTATGTTCATTCCTTTCTTTCCTTACTTTCATCATTAGGCTGTCTTTGCTGGACAGGAGCTTGATATACAAGACCTCATAAATAAGCTTTTTTGTAGAGAAAAGTTAGCCATTGCCTTAAGTGCCAGTTTCATCAATGGATGTTAAAAATGCTCTAATATCCTGTTAACTTACTATAAGTTAAAAGTTTAATATTTTGTTAAGACTCTTGCATTTGTCAAGCTCTTCCAGAGAATTGTTAACTAACAAAATGTTATATTCAAAGAGAACAACATATAACCGCAAGCAAGAGGGCAGTGACCAAACTTGATAACTTCTGAAAGCGCTCTGATGCACTTTTTTCAACCCTTTGCTTTGCAATGCTGTGTTTTGATTGGTTAATGTTGAGCAGACGATACTCTTTTAGGTTAGTTTTGTTGTTTTGCGATTCCATAGTTTGATATGAATAAAAGTTAAAATGAGTGAGAAAGCTATAGATGCAGAGGCACAAATTTTCATCATATGAAAAAGAATTAGTAGTTGAGCTGGTAACCAAATACAGATTGATTATTGCGTGCAGAAAAACAGACAGTCTAAAGATAAAGGAGAAAGATGTTGCCTGGGAGAAAATATGCGATTAATTTAACTCCGGTGTACGTGTTTCTCCCAGGTCTAAAAAAACAACTGAGGTAGTTTTATGTAAATTTATAACAGGGTACTAAAGAGGCAAGTTGTGAAGAGTGTCTAGAACAATTCAGAACATGTGGTGGAGAGTGCACAAAAACCAAGGTCAATGAAAGCATGTTATCACTTATTGAAGACCAGGCAGATCCAGATAGGAATACTTATGATTGTGATGCGCTCTATTATGGTATGTACCAGCAACTTATACTTGCTCTTATTAATGAATGCTTAACTGTAATTCAAAATTAGTTTCGTAATAGACATTGTAAAAATGTTGAACTTTTTTTACAGTAGAGGTTGCTCAGCCCTTGGAGCAAGTGGTTGAAGAAGAGGAAGTGTTGGCAATAATACAAGAGGTAAAGTTATATTACATACATATTTATCTTGTGAACATAATTATGCCGGCAAATGAAATCTAAAAAATATGTTCATCTGTGCAGGATGGTAATACCAAGGTTCAATTGGAAAACCAATTGAAGACTCCATTTATTTCTTGGGAGAAGCAGGGGTGCAAACCTTAACGCCAAAGGCAAAGATGACATCTGTAAGTATTATTAAAAACAGAATAAGTTGGATATTTATTACAAGTGTGCAGCAGCAGTAGCAGCATTACAACCACCACCACCACCACCACCAATCATCATCATCATCATCATCATCATCATCACCCTCACCGTCATTCATTTCTGTAATACATTGCAGCTGTATTTGTTTCCAGGCTGAAGATTCCAGCCCAGGAGGCCTAATGGTTCCTGCGTTGCGTTCTCTGATGAATTGGTATAGAGGTAAATTATCTGGGGGTAGCACGTCTCTTGTCAGCAATATTTTGCAGCACTGCTGTTACCACAATGATGGTCAGTGTTGCGTCAAGTTTGGCGCATAATTCTACGCTGAGAAATGGAAATTGCCTTTTCCACACTCCAATTGCGCATTCAATGCAGTTGCATGTTCTGGTATGAGAAAAGTTGTATCTATTCTGAACTTTTGTTTCAGAACGCAGGTAGGGTGACAAAAGATATTTTTTTTAAAGGATAGCCACTATCACCAAGCAGCACACCTTCATTTATTGCTCCCATTTCAAACTGAGCCCATATGTGAGCGTTATTGAATATGGCGGTGTTGTGTGATGATCCAGGCTACCTAGCTACAATGTTCCTGACTTTTAGGTTACAGTCACTAATAACTTGCACATTAATCGAAAAATAACCCTTGCAGTTATGATAAACTTCTGCGCTTTCACCTCTGGGAGATTGAATTCTCACATGTGTGCAGTTTAGTGCTCCCAGAATGCCTAGAAATTGGTACATCTGATAAAAATTGTTTATGAGTGCTGGACATTCCTCTGCAGAACGAAAGGTTATGTACTGTGCACATCATGAAGCAATTGCTTCGGAAACCTTTGGATAATCCTACACACAGTGGATTTTGAAGTGCCAGCACTGTCTCCAATGATCAAATGAAATGTGCCAGTAGCATAAAACCACAGGGTAATTAACACCTGCAACATTGGAGAAAGAGACAAGTTGTTGTTGATAATAACACATTGTAACCTCTCTCTCGTATTTCATCTACAACTCTGCTCACCACCATTTTTGAATCTGTATCCCTTTAAAAAGTCCTCTTCTCCCAGGATATCAAAATCATTTCGAACACAGCTGTTCTTCAGTTCCGAACTGTAAGAGCTTCTAAATACAGTAACTCAGCATCCATTGCTTGATTAACAACAGCCATTTTCCAACTACTAACATATTTTAAATGCTTTAACATAGGGGTATCAGGATGTTAATTTAACACAATGCTTAATACTGTGTTAAAGCTAGCATTGTTCAATGAGACAGAATTTTTGTTAACTTCAGTGTTAAATGGCTTTAACATTGTGTTAAGATTTAACATCCATTGGTGAAACCAGCCCTAAAAGTATCAAACTGCTTTCTTCTTTATTCTTCTCTAAATGAGTCAAAGGATTCCTTTGAGTTGTAACTGTTGTTATTTTCAAAGTGCATACCATGAATTAGTAAATCCTGTGTGTTTATATATGATTGGCCTGAATCTTATAGCTGTAGCTCATTTTGCCTCCTTCATTTAATGTTTTCAAGACACCATGGGGTCCTAACAAGCTTCACCTTCAGCTTTATTAGTAGCTTCACCACCTGAATCTTCTCTTCACCTTCATCTGAAGTCCACGAGTGACTATGAAACCATCTTACATGATTTTAAATAAATCGAATAAAATATTTTGAATGAAGTATGAACACAACCTTAAGTATTTAGCTTCTAATAATCAGAAATCAATATCTGCATTCTATTTAAAATACTAAGCTGTTAAACTACTGTTGTCAGTAGAGGGAACATAATCCTTATCCTTGACACTATCATCACTATTTTATAAATCTATCCTTTCCTGAGAATTCAACAATTAAGACCTGCTGTTCAAAAGTAAGATAATGCACTGTTAAAAGAACAGAAGTGTAAGTCAGACTTAAGTGGGATTACAATGAATTTTACTTTACATAACTCCACATGATGGGATGTAATGTGGAGTTAAAAATTGCTGCTAAACTTAAGGTCTAATTAGGGAACTTAACGTAATGGGAATGACTCTTGATGTTAGTTGCTTTTTTATTACTTCATGCCACTGGTTAATGCCAATAAGTTCTAATTACCATGTGACATCAAACTTAACTGAGGAACGAAAATTTTGACATTGCCAAACTCTTAAGTTACATTGTGTTAAGTTAAGTCACATTAAGATAATCTTAAATAGCTCCATTTATTACAATGTGTTAGACTTTCATGTTACATTGCATTAAGTCCATTGAATCATTGGCATATGGCTTACTTCATTTTAATTCTAAAACAGAGGCCATATTTGGAAGCAGGAAATATGAATAATTCACTTTAGCAAAATTCCTGACTTATGCCACTGTGATTCTCAACCCCTCATATAGCTATAATCTGCCAAAACTTCTGTTAGCCACAGCTCATTACAATTAAACCCTGGGCCTAGAGTGAAATGGCTCCACAGTAACATGTAAGGCTCACATTCAGGAGGTTTTGGGTTCAACTCCTGGGGCTGGCCACCCTGAACATGGATTTTTCATGGTTTTCCCTGGTTGGAAAGGCAAATGCTGGTGTGGTTTCTCTTCTACCACAAATTTCCTTTCCCTCATTTCCTATCATTTTGTTTCCCTTTTCATGTTTCAGTTAGGCTTAGGGGCTGTGAAGTGTCAGTTAGTGTCGGACATATGGCACAGATGCTTGCTCGTTGGAAAGTTCTTCTCAGCTCTGCCAGATGGCAGTCTTCACTGAGCTGCCTCAGGTGGGTCAAATTCCTCCCAGTTCCACTGGAGGGAAGGCTTCTCTGAGCAGCCCACCAGTGTGACAGGGTCATCAAGCTTGGAATCATTAGGGACCTCTGCATGTCTCTTGTTGGCTGGCCTGCTGGCTGCTTATAGCCTCCTGAAGTTCCTTCACCTCATCAGTTTCTCCTGGGTATGGTAAGCACAAAAGATCCACATTGGGTCAAGGTGTGAGGTGTCTCCTCTGTTCCTTGGTCATTCATTCATTTAAAACCTGGGCCTAAACATCTTAATTTTACCCTTGTAACATTTCATTAGCCAAAGCTGTTGAAAAGATTGACCACAGTTCACAAGAAATGCAGTAATAAGGTATTTTATTGTTAATGAGTCTTTCATTACCAATAATTATAATTAGTATGGAAAGTATTATTATTAGTTTACATGTTGAAATTTGAAAATATTTCATACCATCACAGGCTAAATATCAATAAACCTTTTCCTTGGAACTCAGTATGAGCTGTGGAGTGTTGGACAAAAAGTACATGAGCATCACATTGCGATAAGAATAATCAAAAGATTCTTTCCTAGATTTCTGCCATATCTAAGCAATCACTAGACCCATGTATACATATTATAGGTAAAATAATAATAATAATAATAATAATAATAATAATAATAATAATAATAATAACGCAGCTACATTAAAAGCAAAACAACATACTACCTGACTGCGGCATATGTGGTCATCATAAGTGTCAGAACCTGTGGACTTATTGAACTCCACATTATTCTGTTAGGAGGCTGAGCCCCTTAATTATTTAAATTATTCTATTTTTCAGCACTTTATTATACATCTCACTAGTTTTACTATTAAAATAGTTAACAAATTATTTACATCATTAAATAACAAATGACAAAAATTTACATTATTGTAAACTGGTATCATTTTTCTAAAAAAAAAAAAACATATTTCTCCCTCTTGAATTTGATTTGATTTATTTTTAGTGCATATGAACAAGTACATGTTATGGAACACATCAAATTTACATTTACAGGTTTATAGATATATAAGTTATGCATAATATGTACATGATTTAAATAGTACCTACAATGTATTACTACCTCGGGTAATTCTTACATGTATCACAATAACTATCTAGGTTAATTTTTACATGTATCACTATATTCTTCTTTGCTATAAAAACAATGACTGGACATGAAATTCTTCAATCTACTTTTCAACACATTAAAATTGGTTGTTTTTTTTTATATTGGTTGACAGATAATTAAATAAGTTGTAACATTTTATATGAAGCTTCCCTCATTTAAAGCAGTGTTGTGTGCAATTGTTGATAGTCATATGCTATTTCATGTATGATGGTTGTGTACTTGTGTGTTGGGCTGAAATGTATACAATTCTTTTTTTTAACATAGAGTAAGACTTCATAAATGTATAAGGAAGGTAATGGTAAAATATGTAGCTGCTTAAATAAACTTCTGGAGCTATGTTTTGCTGGGGTTCTTGTCATATCTCTTAACAATTCTTTTTTTAATTTTAAATACTAATTTGCTCATTATTGAATTGTCCCAGACGTAACTCTTTAAGATAATACTGAATTAAAATACAAGTAGTAGAGAACATATAAAGAATCTATGCTTAATAATATTCAAACCTTTCTGATTGCAAAAACAATTTTTACTTAATTTCTGTAATAGTACCTCTCTATTATTACACTATTTGAAGTTTTTTTCAACAAAAAGACCAAGGAATTTTGTTGCTTTTGCATATTTTATAACTTTTTCTCCAAGAGATATAATTTGGTTGTTTAAATTCTTATTCTGCATATGCTGAAAGAGAGCAGCTTCTGTTTTATCTTGATTGACTATTAGTCTATTTTCTTCAAACCATTCCATTAACTGATTAAATACACTACTTAACTCAAGTTGTAAGATGCATGTGTTTTCTTCTCTAATAAAAATGCTTGTATTATCTGCATACATTAGAGTATTTGCATTATTTCTGTCTTTGCCTATGTCATTTATACACACTGAAAAACAAATGGATCCCAAGACCATGCCCTGGGGCACCCTAAGTCTTGCAATTCTTTTTTGTGAAAATTGTGTATTTACTGATCTTTCTTTGTTATCTGTAAATCGTATTTGCACAAGCTGTTCCTGATTTTGCAAATAAGATTTATCCAATTTAAAGCTACTCCACATATCCCAATTGCAGCTATTTTCTGACAGAAATTATCATCCACTAGATTGGATGCTTTTGACAAACCCTAAACCAAGTTATTTCTTATCTATTGCTTCATATGTATGCTTAACAAAATCTGCTACAGGTGTTATTGTCTTTCCTTCCTGAAAACTAGGTTGAACTTTTGATAGTATGTCATATTTTTTTTTAAAAAAACCTGACAGAGTGGACTACACAACTTTTCTAGAATGTTTGAGAACAGACAGTACTAATACTGGTTTGTTTCCCTACCTCTTGTTCTGAACCCTTTTTGAATAATGGTTTTACTACTGCCAGTTTTAGCTGGTACGGAAATTGTCCTGTGGTTAAAGATATATATATATATGATATAGTGGAAGGACTGTAAGACATGTTTATAACATTGTTTTAGTATATCACCTGAAATTTCATCAAATACTCAAGATCTCTTGTTTTTCAGTCCTTCAATAATTTTTTCTACTTCCTTAGTACAAATACTTTAACTGGGGTCCACTTATTTTGTACATAAAACCACTGAGAATATGTTTGTATTGCATGTCTTGAGTCTTTAACAGGGGAGGTATAAGACTAAGTCATTAAAATTGTCACTTCTCTCTTGATTGTAACCAGGGCTGCTCAAAAGGGGGGAGGGGCAACCTGGACTTGTGTTGGGGGACTAGAGGTTTTAGTTGACCCAGGATTTTGGGAGGCATGTAAGTCCTAAATGTATTATGAGAAACCTGAAGAAAAAATGTAAACTAAGAGCATTCGCATATTGTAATGTGTCTTTTAGGTCTTAAATATTTGTTATACATCAACCTTTATGAACCATGGTTGTTACTTGTATTTGTATTGTATTTATTGTGCTAAGAATTTTACAAATTAGATTGTCTACTGCATTTTGACCCTGGTCGCTTGTTCAGTAGACAATCACTACAGTTTATTTACATTTTACAATCTCTTGTCACTAAATTAACACATTCACTATAGTTTTCCATTCAAAGTAAGATGCACTACCTCTTACTTTTCTCTTTCCACTGTCCAAAGCCATTTATTTTTTACTTTACACAAAAACTGCCCAATGCTTCTAGCGTCCTTGCATATCATTTCAATTATAAGTGTATTTCTATCCCCCTTCAACCACTTCTTATTAAAAAATTCTTTTCTCCAATTTTCTGTTCCTTGGCACTTAAATACTATGTGTTCAATGTCTTCATTACCACCACATATCGGACATTGGTTCTGAGGAATACCCTGTCTTAGCCCTTTTAGCCTCCATGCTCCGGTTCTTAACCATGCAATAGATTCTCTCTCTTCTTTATTTACTATGTCTATATATTTTTCCATGCCCCATGTATTTTTCATTGGCCTATAATAAACTAATGAGCTCTTTTCGGCAATCTCACTGAACATGATTTGTATTTCTATATCTTCCAGTCTTTTCCTTGCCTTTTTCCAAAAATGTTTTACGTTATTTTCTCTCCTTCTCCATATATCTCCTAACCCATTTTTCTCCAAAATATTCCGTAATTTACTTACCCATCCATCATTCATTAAGCTCTTCTCTTGGTATTCAATACATTGTCTTAACACATTACTTTTTCCTAGATTTAAACTTCTGAACCAAAATTTCAAAGCTCTTTCCATTATCTTCCCTTAGTTGGCACCCTGCCCATCTCTAATTGTGCTACCTGTCTTACAACTGACTTCGGTAGCCCTAGTATTTCTCTACAAAACATCCTGTGCACCACATCTATACATTCCCATCCTCTATCTAATCCCCATATTTCTATACCATACATCATTTTTGCCTCCACAACCATCTCATAAACTTTTTCCAGCCATTTAACATTTATATTAGGTACTTTATATTTGCAGCTTCTAATTGCTGCCATCGCCCCTTTACCTTTTGCCAGTGCAAACTTCTTTTGTTTCTCCCATTTATTACCTCCATCTATTTTTACTCCTAAATAGATACAGTCACGCACTACCCTGTAATCTTTATTCTCTCCCTTCCACTTTTCATATTTGCCTAATTTTCCCCCCTTTTTGAAAACCACAATCTGTGTTTTCTCTTGATTCACTTTTAACCTCCATTCTTTACAATATACATCAATTGCTTGTAATGATTGTTTTAAACCACTTACTGTAATAGATCCTACCACTAGGTCATCTGCAAAAATAAGTCCTGGGATTTGTATGTTGTTAATTACTGGTGCACAGTTATTATTCCTTCCAATTTCTAGTAAGACATCATCTATGTATAAATTAAATAAAACTGGACTTAGCTTACATCCTATGAAATTTTATATTCATAACTACATATATACCTCCGCAACAATGTCATGCTTTTACATTCAAGTTCAGCATCGGCATCAGCAATAATGAGTTTCACGGCCTTGTATTTTATGTGCCTGTTGCATGTGTTTCTAGCACAGCATTAACAAGAAGATGACTGTGCACCATGCTAGAAGGTGTGTATTTTGATTTTTGATGCCAACATGCACATCCTGAAGTCAGTATCAAAGTCAAAACACTGGGCATGACTCTTAGGTAACAGTTGCATTGAGTTCTTGTTAAATTTGTTTCAAAATTTATTTTGCAGGCTCCCTTTCCAAGCTGTCACGGTTACTGTACAATCATTGCATTATGCATGTTAGTTTGTACATCCAACAGCAGTGATTTTCATTTCATTCTCCATGCTGTAATCTGGCAATAGTATAGTGAAATACATAGCCAGTTTTTACACTTGATTGTCAGCAACTATGACAAAGGTGCACACTACCAGAAAGAAGCAGCATAACCGCATAAGTCTGGTATCATTGAATTTTATGGTTGATGGTGGGTTAACAGCAGTGAATTGTTTGAAACTCTTTCCTTATAACAATGGCGGGTTTAATCTGTGGTGTTCTGAATAAATTTAAAACTAATTCAGTGCAGTTAAAATTGCTTACAGTATGAAGTAGTTAAGTAGGTACCAGATAGGTTTAGCTAACTGCTATAATGGCTAGTTATCATGATAAATCAGGTGCTAAAAAGAGCTGAGAAACATATAAAAAAATTACCAGGAAGAAATTCAACAATGTAAAACAATAACCAAGTAACTTCTCAACATCAACAGTCCTGTCAAATTCTAGGACACAATCAAATACACAAGCAGAAGATAATGCAGGTGAACATGTTCCTGATACATCTCTTGAATGTCAGGTGCCTATCTATTTACCATTACCATCAGTCCAACGTAAGACAAAAATTCACTTTAATAAAGTGTCAGACTGAGATTCTACTTCTACAGACAGTTGGGATCCCTCAGATCCTGACCAGTGGCCACCAAAAATTACAAATGTTGTGATGGTAATAATTATTAAGAAAGGTTTGCCTGAAATAAATATTATAAGTTTAAAAGAATATTATGACTCAAAAAATGGGGAGTTTACAGAGCATTATCTTTATTCTAGATTTTTTTTTGGAAAATGTCAAATGAATAGAGGCTGGTTAATTTGAAATAATGCAAAAAAAAAAAAAGATTTTTTCTTCTACGTACCTCAAAGGTATGTCATTTTTTAACTGACTTGAGTTACAAAAGTTTGTCATTTTTGCATCGCATGCAAAAATGAAATTTTTTTTGCACACTCTTTACAATTGAGTTACAAAGGTTTGTCATTTTTGGATGCTATTTATGAGGGGGGTCATCCAGAAAGTAAAGAACAATTTGGCATAACTAAATAATAACGAAAAATATCAACACAAAGCTTTATGTACAAAGATACACTACATTACTCTCTTTCTCAACATAATCGACATTGCTGTCTAGGCATTTATTGTAACGTGGTACCAGTTTTTCAATACCAATGTTATACTCTTTTACTGAGAAAGACCTGAGCCAGGATGTCACTGCTGCTTTGAGGTCTTCATCGGTTGGGAACTCTTTTCTACCCAAAAAGTCTTTTAGTTTTCGGAAACAAGTGAAAATCACTGGGTGCCAGGTCAGGGCTGTAAGGAGGATATCCAAAAAATTTCCCACTTAAAACGTTGAAGTTGTGCCTTTGTTTGAGCAGCCAAATGAGGCCAAGTGTTGTCATGAATCAAAAACAACTTTTCAGACAACTTTACACATCTCTCGTTTTGATAGCCGATCATAGTCACTGAAAAGTTGCATTCTTCATTTATTCCTTGTCTTCTTGGCAGAAACAATACATGGATTAAACCCTTTTGGTACCAAAAAACTGTTGCCATCAATTTTCTTGTGTGGTGAAGTGGTTATCTTTTTTGGGTTTTGAAGGAGAGCTTGCATGGTACCACTACATAGACTGTCGCTTGGACTCTGGTGTTTTGTACAAAACCCATGTCTCATCTCCCATTACATTGCAGTCAAGAAATTGATCATTATTGTGATATTGAGTAAAAACTCCAAGGGCTGTTCCCATCCGTTGTGCCTTGTGAACTTCAGTCAACATCTTTGGAACCCATAGGGCACACATTTTTTGTAGCCAAGGTGCTCTGTCACTATTTCATGTAGAAGAGATCTTGAAATTTGTGGGAAAAATTCATGTAAGGTTTCCAAAGTAAAATGCCAGTTTTCCTAAATTCTTTCATCAACATTTGCTTTCAACTCACCCATAATAAGTGATGGCCTCCCACTCCAGTCTTTGTCATGCACACTCTTCCTTGATTAAACATTATGCACCATTTCCTTACTGAAGACTCATTCATTCCATTATCACCATACACTTACATTATTTTCCTATAAATTTCGATTGGCGAAACATTTTGTGCATTCAAAAAATGGATCCACTACGCACTTCACATTTGGTGAAATTTTCAATGGGCGCTGCCATTTGGATACATTGTAGAACAAACAGGCATGATCTCACAGCAATGAAACTTGACTGACACTGAGGTGGGGTAAGGAGCTAACTAGCACATATGCAATTGTGGTGATGGGGGACTGGCACCAAGTGTGATGCTCAATCGTTCTTTATTTTCTGGATGACCCTTGTACAAAAGAAAATAAACTAAGTTACAAACATTTTATTCAACATAATATACAATGTAATTTTCATTTATTTAACAAATTGATTGTTATTGTACTGCTGATTCCTGTATGTCATATGTAATAACACTTTCGTCACTTTCTGAGCTCATGTTATTTAAAAATTAATTTAAGAAATTTGAATGTTACAATAACTTTAAAATGGCAACCATACAGAACTTTGTTTATGGATATTACCATGGCAATGGGTTCTAGCAATACAGTTTTCACTAAATTATTCTTACTAACTCCACCGCTAATTATCAGGAGACCTTGATCATTAATATGTATTGCATCTTCTACACCTCAAAAATGACAAACTATGGACACAGTGACATACTTCTGAGGTAGGTAGTAAAAAAAAATTATGTATGCAACTTTTATACAAAGCTCCTTTTTTGAACTTGTGAGTTTTCAGAATGAACCTGGCAGCTTGTCCTGAAAACTTCTAGCATGTTAAAAATGTGTCACTTTCTATACATTTTGTATAAATAACTATTCTGTGGACTATGTCTGTTGTTTGAAGACATAGTCTCGTAAACCTAGATTAGGCAAATAACAGGGATTTGATTACTCGATCATCTTGGAAAGATTTGTATGAGAACCTATCTCAGCATGAGAACAGCTGTAGCCACTAAACTAATTATGTGTCTTGGAGAAATCTGAAATAGAGTTTATCAGGTTCTGGAATAGATAGCAGCTTTCAAAGACAAATGTCTAAAGAAAAGAATTTATGAAAGAGCTGCTGAAAAGCCTATTGGATGTTATTCTCCACTTACATCTAGAAATCTTGCATTTAGAAGCAATAGAAACAGATTAGGAGATCATGAAAATGGTAGTTTCTTAGGTATGATTGAACTCTTGTGAAAATATGATCCAATTCTAGGAGATTATACTCTTCATGCGAAGAAGTGCCAAGAGGAAAATAATAAAGAATTGTCCATTATTTATCCTGGAGTGCACAAGATGAATTTCTGTCATGTGCAAACAAAACACTACAGTACATACTACAAGAAAGAGAGAATGCTGTGTATTTTTTCATTCATGTATGATGCAACACCTGTTCTATAAAAAGCACAGCACAATATTTTAATAATAAGATATGATTTTGAGGCTAAATTTCTGTATCCTGCCCCTCCCCCCAAAAAAATTGTAAAAAATAGAGACAAGTACAATGAAAATACCTAAATTAGAGGTATAAAAGAAGATGTGAAGACTTGGAAAGTCTGGAACCCACCCTCCCACCCTTTTTAAGACACTCTGTTGTATAGCAAAGTCATCATGGAATGTCAATAAAGGGCTCTGTTTTGTTACTACTGTGCCTGCGCAGAAGAAACTGCCAATCCAAGTGGTACAAGTGTAATCTGTGAAAACTGGTTATTTGAATCCTGTTCATACACATACACTAACTTAGGCGCCATAACCTAATCTCAGACTAAATTTCAAAACCACAGGACCCTGTCATCTCGTTCATATACACACACTAACCTAGGCATTGTAGCTTAACCGCAGGCTAATTTTCAAAACCATAGGAACCTGTCATTTTAGTGCATATTTTTCACTCAACTGTTGGCAGCTCTTCACTTCTGAAGTGTATCAACAATGAGAGGCACAAAATTGGCAGAAGCACAAACTAATCAGAGGGGCGGGATAAGGAAGTTTGTCAGTTTTTTTGTTGTAAAGAGGAAAATGAATGGAAAATATATGAAAGATTTTTAATTTCTTCTTTCTTTCTTTCTTTCTTTCTTTCTTTCTTTCTTTCTTTCTTTCTTTCTTTCTTTCTTTCTTTCTTTCTTTCTTTCTTTCTTTCTTTCTCTCTCTCTCTCTCTCTCCCTCTCTCTCTCTTTCTTTCTTTCTTTCTATTATAGAAAATTTCAAACATCAAAAGACTGATTGATATATGGGACTGCCAAGGTGAACGTTATGAGTATGACAATGGTGCCAACATGTCTGGCTGCATATAAAGAATTAAAGCTATCATTACAGAGATTGTTCCATCTGCAACCTACCTTGCCTACTGCTCCTCACTCTCTTAATTTTATAGGTGTCCATGCTGCCAGGAGTTTTACAGAGTTTGTAACATTTTTTAATTGTGTAAATAAATTGAATATTTTTTTTTTAGTGCCAGTCCTGGGAGATTGTATATTCTTATTCAGAAGACAGGAAAGTGACTTCACAAACTTTCAGAAACTCAATGGAGTTCAAGAGCAGATGCTGTGAAATCTTTAGCTGAAAGGTTGCCACAGATATATCACCTGTTCATTGTGCTAAGCCTGACTCAAACCTAACCAAAGAAACTGTAGCAGAAGTAACAGGATTGATGAATTATTTCACTAAATTTAATAATATTGTTCTCTAAATAATTTGGACAGATATGCTTGAAAAGATCAATTTTATGAGTGTTATTTTATAATGCCTAGATATAACTTTACTGCAGAAAAAGAAAAATATAAACAAACTTAAGGAATACATGCAGAAACTAAATATTTATTGGCCCAATTTCCTTGAAAAAGCTGAACAAATTGCAGCTGTACTACACGCTGGTGCATAATTTGAAGAACAGAAAAGAAAAAGGAAAAGAAAAGTGTTTTTCAAAGAAGATGAAGTACAATGAAAAACCTTCAAGAATGAAGTTTTCAATGGTGTTACTGAAAATAACATGTCCCAATTAAATGTTCGTTTTAAATAGGTAGAAAATTTGTGCCAAACCTTTGACCTGGCTAGAGAAATATCAGAAGAGGATTTGGATAGTTTTATCAAGAATCTCACTTCAAAATACCCTAAAGATCCAAGCAAGAAACTGAAAGATGAACTAAAACGCTTCCAAAATATCTTTAAGGTGACATTTCCAAATATTGTCAATAAATCTGGAAACAGCGGATTTCCACTTGCTCTCTTGAATGCCATTTATAAAGTCAAGCTTCAGTCAGTGTTTCCAGAATTGTGAATTGCTCCAAGATTATTTTGTACTTTGCCAGTTAGTGCTGCTTCTGGTAAGAGAAGTTTTAGTAAATTGTCTCTCATAAAGTTGCATTTAAGATCCACTTTGGTAGAAGAGAAATTGGACTATTTATCTGTCTTGTCTATAGAACACCAATTAGCATCAGACTTAAACTTCTAAGACATTATAGATAATTTTGTGACTACCAAAGTTAGAAAATTCAAGATGCCACAATGTCAACAACATTGAAGGTAATACCAAATTCAAGCCTTTCTTTAAAATGTGCCATATAACAAATCTTCAGCATACTCACTTAAAATGTTAGTATTTGACATTAATATTAATGAATAATTATTCAACAATTACCTTGTTATAATCAGGTATTTATGCAGTTTTTTAAAAAAAAAAAAAAAGAATGCATGTATTACTGCACTACAGACTGCAATACATCAATGCGCATCATTGTAATTTTTTTACAAGAAATATGTGATGATGAAGTTGGGGTTAGGGGCCCAATAATTTATTTGGACAGCCCTGCTTGTAACTCAAGCAAACAAAATTTCCTCTGCATTCTTTTTGTAAAATCCATATTTAAGAAAAAACATGTGCATAAATATTTAATTGATAAGGCTTTCTAATCGATTGATGAATTTATAATGAACTGATGTATTTTTGTTGTTTATGATTAATAGAAAGGTACATAATTGTAATTCTATACTGACAATGTCTAATATTTATTTGTAATCTCTACAGACCTTAAATGAATAGGTTACTCTTCCAAAAGCAATAGTGGCATTATTTTGTGTGATCATAGAGAGCTTAACCAGGACAAAAAGAGTATCAGTTTAGCACTAACTAATAGGGAGAATTATTTTCTTGTAGATTAATCATTTTATTACATTCATCATCTACAAAAATAGTAAGTTAAATGAACATCAGTTTTGAACAAGGTAATTTAAATAGCCTGAAAGTAATGCACTGATATAATGCCAAAATAATTATGTACTGACCATAACATTAATTCTGATTTTAAAACTTACATAGAAAAGCAAAACTTATTGTAACTTATTTTAGAAGATACAATAATCTGAATTTGCAAACATGTAAAATACAATGATTACTTTGATTGGTGGTCTTATTAATGCCAGTTTCAGTTACTGAGCCACCTCCCTCCCAATATCTTCTTTATATTGGTATTCCTGCTGGTCATATCCCATCATATCAATTAATCATTTGTGAAACAGCCAAGGATTATTCAGACTTTTGGCTGCTATTACCAGGGCTGCCAATCTTTGAGACGTTGAATCCATTAATTGTAGTAATATTGACATTCTTTTTGTTATATGATAGTATTGGCCATGTTAGCATAAATAAGCATTTGTATTATATAAATAAGTTATGTATTAAGTAAAACTGTAAATATTGCTGAGTTAAATTTCAAGTTCACTCATTTTATGGTGGAAATAATGTGGTAGTGTTAGTAACATTTATTATTATGAAAATTTTAGAACTAATCTTAAAAGATGACATATTTTACAAGACACTCCATATAAACCACTCTCAGTTTTGTTTCAACTTTACTGTGTTTTAACCTGAAAGATTATATGAGACAATGAATGAGTCTATGAAAACAATGGCCATTTGATCCTGGTGTCCATAGAGCATAGTTATCAGAATTCACCTTCATAGGATGAGAGAAAAGAGAAATTTATACAGGTAAGCCACCCTACCAACATTTGAACCCAGGCTCTCCAAATTTAGAGGCAGACATGCTGCCTCCACATCATGGAGATGGGCAACCCTTAATGTTGTAACAAATTTAATCAAACTTTTAAACATGTTTATGAGCATGAAACTCTTGTCTGTAAGATTTGAATTCCTTACATGCGCTTGCCTGAAAGTTTTTTCCAGGTGTCTCTGCATATAAGCTCCCATTAATTTTCTTCAGATTTCAACCCATTTAAAAACGTGTTATCACATGCTTTTCAATCACTTATACAGGATGGAAGGAATACAGATGTCCGTAACTTAAGGGGCGACTACACAGTATAGGAATAAAAATGTTATAGTAACATGTTTTTACTCTGAGCACTAGATATTCCATAAAACTTGTTTACTTTGGAATTTCTTGGTGTTTTTATTCTCTGCACTTGTGAATATTAGAATGTACTTAAAGCTATGAATAGCATAGAAGAAACTGAAAATATACTTGAGCATTAGGAATAAAATCTTTTGACATGCTTGCTTCACTTACTCTGTTATTTTACAGGACATGTTTCAGAAGCCTTTGATTCCATCATCATCAGCTGTAGGTCAACTGGGGCATTGATGTCATCTTCATTCTGGTCTTTGGTAGGTGCCATGGCAAATATGGCATAGATGTCTGAAGGGGAATTTCAAATATCATAACTTGGTGTTTGTGCTTGTGGATGAAAATTTTCTCCCATACAGTGAGTTCTAGAGGATTGTTTACTTCTTTTAATAATCTGGAGTTGTGTCTATTTCATGGTTGGTTACCCAAAAGTGTGCTGCAACCATTGATTTGTCTGTCTGTTTACATTTTAAGTTCCGTATATGTTCTTTGGTGTGGATGTTTATGTTGTGCTTGGTTTTTCCAATGTATACCTTATTGCATTCCTGGCAGTTTATCCTATAAATCCCACATTTGGAAGTTTTTGGTACCTGGTCTTTGGGAGGTACTCTCAACAGATTTTTCAAGTTGTATTTATTTTGAGGGGCTAGGATTATGTTTTGGAACCTGCTGTGTTGAAGTGGGTGGAATGTGAGGTTTTTAATTTTCTTCTTGTCTTCCAAGGGTGTTAGCACGGTGGTATTGTTGATTTCCTTATTTTATCTGAATTTGCTTATCTTCTTGTCTATCATTCATGAGTTAAACCCACTAACAAGTGCTATTCTATTGATTTGCTGGTATTTGTTGTTGTATTCTTCTTTCCTTAAAGGAAAGTTGATTAACCTGTGTACTAGACTGTTGAAAATTGCATGCTGGTGTGACTTTGGTTAACACTATTACATTTGATGTAGTTATCTGTGTGGGACAGTTTTCTTTGTACCCCAAAGGAAAGTCTGTCTTAATTTGTCATTGTTTTAATATCTAGAAAATGCAAATACATTAATCTTTCTCTGTCTCTACAGTGAAGTTGATGGCTTGTTCTTGTAATTTTAATGATTTTAAAGCATCTTTTACAAGTTTTGGGCACTATTGTGATAATATTGTCTACATATCAAAACTATATGAGGGTTGGCTGATAAGTTCCAGGCCTCTCAATGAAAACAACATTTAAAATTTTTTTTTTATTTCTCAACATAATTTCCAGAAAGATTAATACATTTGTCACACCGGTGTTCTAATTTAATTATACCATCTCTATACTGTGATTTGTCAGGATCCTCAAAATAACTTTTACCGCATCAATTGCCTCCCCATTGCTGAGAAATCTTCGTCCTCCAAGAAATTTTTTGAGATTAGGGAACAGATGGTAGTCACTGGGTGCTAGATCTGGCAAATAGGGTGGATGTTCAAGCAATTCAAACTTTAATTCGCAAATTTTCCCCATTGCAATGATGGAACGATGGGCTGGAGCATTGTCATGATGAAACAAGATTGGTTTTTGTTTTTTTTTTTTGCCAAATGAGGTCTTTGTCTTTTCACCTCATAATTCAAACATTGCAGTAAGCTTCTGTAGTAATCACCAGTGATACTTTTACCCTTTTCCAAATAATCAATAAAAATAATTCCCTGTGCATCCCAGAAAACACTCGCCATAACCTTGTTAGCTGGCAAAATTGACTTTGCCTTTTTTGGAGTTGGTTCACCTGGCGCAATCCACTGTTTTGACCGTGATTTACTTTCTGGAGTGTAGTGATGTATCCAAGTTTCATCCATGGTAATAAGCCGTCTCAAAAATTCATTGGGATTTTTTCGGTAGAGCTCCACATTCTTAACAGAAACAGTTTTTCTATGCAACTTTTGATCAGGTGTCAACAAATGTGGCACCCACCTTGCACAGACCTGGTGAAAGCCCAAAACATTACTTAAAATATTACCTGCATGTTCTTTTGATACGTTTACAACCTCTGCTATCTCAAACAACTTTAATCTGCAGTCTTCCAATACTAAACAATGAATTTTTTTCAATCATCTATGGAATTGTGACTTCCACAGGACATCCAGAGCGAGGCTCATCACTAGTGCTCTTATGTCCCATTTTAAACTCTGCATCCCACCTTTTAATCATTGAATATGAAGGGGCGGAGTTTTACAATGTACTGTCAATTTCCTCCTTGATTTCTTTAGGCGTTAAGCCTTTCAAATGGAAGTATTTAATCACAGCTCGTTTTTCCAAATCCTCCATTTTCATGAAAACTCTAAAGTTGTCTTGTTTAATATGCTTTCATTCAAAAACTAAACAAGCTATTGACCTGTAACTATGGATAAGCTAGTCTAGAGTAAAACTATATGATACTACTGTCTAACTGGCCTAGTGGCGCCATCTCTGTGTTGAGGCCCAGGACTTATCAGCTGATCCTCATACTTTGGAGATGTTGGGGAAAGCTTTGGTTACATGTATTTCTAACAAGCTCATGAACAGATCTGCAGGGAAGGGAGAGAATGAGTTGCCCATGGCTAAACCAGGACCTTTGTTGGTAAATCCTGCCTGCAAACTTACAGAACTTTGCATCAGTCAGAACTTTTTCAGTTTTATGGGCAGGATTTACCTACAAAAGGTCTGGTTTAGTTTTGGCAACCCACTCTCTCCCTTCCTCACAGGCCTTTTCATGAACTTATTACAGTTTGAAAAATCTGTTGAGAGTACCTCTGAAAGATCAGACACCAAAAACTTCCAATGGTATTTACAAGATAAACTGCCAGGAATACAATAGGGTATACGTTGGAAAAATCAAGCACAACATCTGCACCAAAAAACATATCCAGAACATAAATTTAAACAGACAAACAAATCAATAGTTGCAGCACACTTTTGGGAAACCAACCATGAAATAGACACAAACTCTGAATTGTTAAAGGAAGTAAACTATCCTTTAGAACTCACTGCATACAAGATTTTCATCCACAAGCACAAACACTAAGTTATGATCTTTGAAATTCCCCCTCCAGACATCTATACCAGATTTGTCATATCCCTACCAGAGACAAGAATGAAGATGACACCAATGCCGCCAGTTGACCTACAGCTGATGATGAAAGCAAAGGCTTCTGAAATATGTCCTTTATAATAACAGAGAAGTGAAGCAAGCATGTCCCAAATTCGGCTCCTAATGCTCAAGTATTTAACGTCATTTTCATTGTTAAGAAGCTTCTACATAAACTAAACTGAAAAAGTTTCCCTCTCCATCCTTTTTGTACAATACATTGATTTCACACAAGATACAGTTGAAGTTTCTGCACAATCATAATTTTTTCATGATGCAGCACATCTGGTAGCATCACACAATGTGCTTGTATCATGTAAAATCCTAAACTTTCTTTTGAAGATAGGCTGTCAGATGGTCACACTGATTAGTGAGCTGCGTTAGAAAGTTGTAGTGAGTTGACAATAACTGCTGAAGGATCATGTAAAGAAGTCTACTATGGACATCTCCACAAAATTATATTAATCTACTAGCATCTAGGATATAGTGCTAGAGATACAATTGAAAATTTATCAAGCTAAATTTGCTAGCAAAAACTTTAATTGAATGGGTCTATTCCTGAGACAGATTATACATACTTTTAACATTTGTTTAGAACAGAGTAGATACTATTATATTTAAACTTCTACCTCTCTGGTTGTTTCCTGTTGGATATTTATTTGGACCTTTGATCGTTTCTGTTCAGTGAATTGGAGTATAATGAATGGAAGTTATCAAGCATCTGCTATAAACCAGTAAGCTAACATCTTGAAAGATATAAAGTTATTTACTTTAGGACACATGTTTTTTAGACTTTGTATACTCATTTTGGTGACTTCTACTACCTTTTAAAATATTGTTTCCTTTTTTTTTATATTTTATTTTTACATTGTTGTGCCTAAAATGTTATTTTCTTATCCCTTTCTTTTTTCAGAATGAAAATATGCTACAGTATAAATATTGCTCTGTTTTGCAGATATAACAATAGCAAGTAATTTTCATGTTGTTATCTAGGAAATGACATAGTGGCAATAGTCTTTCAAGAATGCAACACCCCCTTCTCACCAGATATGATAGCTTCACACTTCCTCCATGCTTTTATAGTGGTTCAAGTGTTGGATCCAAACAGTCCAAATACAAGGTGAGTTCTGGTACCTTTTCATTTAACATTAAACCAGAGACAGTTGTGTTTTTCAGCAGGCTGAAGCCTTGTCTTTTTAGTAGGTAGGTATATCATATGTACATCCTTATACCAGAATATTTTTGTTATATGTCAATTTATCATTCAACCAATGCAGTTAGAATATTACTCATACCTAATATATAGAATATAAGCCATTTCCCTATCAGAAGATACCCAATAAGACCCTATGCTGATATGGTTTTGGATTATAAAACTCTTGATAATTAATGTGACAGTGTAAGAAGTGCACACTAATAACCTTAGGTGAGTCATAGGATTATGATTTTTAATTCTTAAAGTATGCACACATTGTTAATTAAATTTCATGAAAATAAGGCAAATATGTAGATGTAATTCTGGCCTTAGGTATAACAAAGGACAGTAGCTCTGCTAAAATGTTCTACAGTGATGAAGAACAAGAATTCTGGAACAAAAGAAGAGGAGGAGGAGGAGGAGGAGGAGGAGGAGGAGGAGGAGGAGGATTTAGCTTTCTGTTAATTCTGCAATAAAGGGCCAAAGTTTAATTAGTGAAACACTTAATTTATAGGCAGGAAATTTAATGTCTTGATTATTTCTAGCAAATGTTCAAATTGTGTAAGATATTGGGCCAGCTTTTATAGTAATAATGGATTACTTTGATGGTTCACTCTGCTGATGTCTCAACATTCAAGTGCATTTATATGCTTTGTGAATTAAAGAATGTTCTGAGTATTTGGTAGTCAATGAGATTGCACATTTGACAACATGCAGTGATTTTATTTCTCCATTTGGAGTAGGTACATAGATACAAACATCATGAAATTTACAGGTGTGTGATAATAACAATTTTACCACAATGGCACAGTATATAATGATTTAACGTATTGTGGTAATGACCTTAATTTATTTTACTGTAGTGGAATAAACTTCATAAAGCATTGGTAAACATTACTGATATTCAAATAATCACACCATTTTAAATAACAAATTTCTTATACAAAATTAATCTTTCATTAAACTGGATAATGTATTAGTTGTGATATGCTTCACATCTTTTGCATTTCTCAATTTGTTACCAAAATTGCCCTTCAGGCTCATTTCATAAATTTGTGATCTTGTATTTTAATAAGAACTATTATGATATTATCAACCAAGCTAGAGTCGACCAGGATGCTTGAAGCTGACCACCTTAGTATGTAGTGGTTTAAAGTCCACATAATATGGTACCTGTACATGTATTGAGTCTGAGTCCCAGCATGACATGACCTTGGACACCTACCATGACATATTGCACCACTAATTTCGTTCTGTTGCTTCGATTGTTGCTATTCCAGTGGAAGTATTACCAACCACAAAAAACTAAAATAAACTGAAGGCTGTCAAACTTTTAATATATTATATGCAACTTCCATATATATTTTACACATACAGTATTTACTCGCATAATTTCCCCCCTTTTTTCAAAATTTTAAGGCAAAAGATCAAGGGGAAGAAATTACATGATAATTAAAAAAAAAAGGAAAGGAGGTAAATTATGAAAAATGAATCAAACAGGTAGGTACACTAAAAATTAAGTGGAAATTTATTTTAAAAAGAATTATATACAGAAATACAACAGTTGATACAATTTCATGATATTTCCATGGGTGCCACGTCAGTAGCATGACCTTGGGCTCACCCCTGCAACACCGAAACACAGAACAATGATATAAATAAGGCAAATGGAATGTGCATTAAGCTTAGTCATATATTACATACCTAAATAAAAATAAACATACCTGTTTATTCTGTACTACTTTATCTGATGACATATCTAAATCATCAGCATCATCAACATCATCAGCATCCATGCCATATGGTCCTCAGAGCTACCCATTGCATTTGAAATGCAGTCTTCTTGAAGCTCTTTGTGATGCTCTCTTTATCCCTGTAGTCATTTGGCAGATGCTCGGCTAGTGTCGTACGTCTTCTCAAAGTAAGTCTCTTCCTCCGCATAAATCAGGTAACCCATTCCTGGCTAGCTTTGGATTCCATGTGCAAAAATCTTGCTTTTTTGCTACTTCCCTTGCTTTCAACTGTAACATTTTGTATAATACCGCAATGCCATCATTTCTTAGTTCCACAACATAATCTAACACTTGTTAGCCAATGTTGGGATATTGTCATGTTTTGGGCCATAAAATGATCAACAGGTCGATTTGGCACTTTTCAATTTTTCTGCCTGGTTCCTCCAGTAATTAATTAATTGGGTTCTTCACCAAACTCTCTTCCCGCATGCTTCAGTCCATTTTTCTCTGCAAAATTAACTACTTCAAGTTTAAATTTCACCTTGTAACTGTTGTTCTTTCTTCCCATTGCACACTATGTATAACCACTTAATGCTTTCAGGAAAGGAAAAGACTGAACTGCTGCTAGAAGTTTAAAACAATTTTGAAATATGATAGTTATTTATGTATGTAAGTAGACCAACAGTAACTACAATACTACCAACTAGAATAACAATTACTATGTGAAACATGTGTGCTCTAATCACCGCTTAAAGGTCAGGTATGTGGCATGCCAGGTACTTACATGGGAGGTTGGGTGTTCCAGGAATTCTAACAAATGAAGCTTACGAAGGTCAAGGGATGTCCAAAATTTTTCATAAAAATTGCAATGAAAATTACTTTTGTTGGATAACCTTCTAGTATCATGGGGCAGAGGGAATTATGCAAATAAATACATATGTTATATATCAAAACATTGTAAATCGTCTTTCCTTTAGTATATTATGTTAGGTATAGTACTAATTTGCATACTAGTTAGAAAATAATATCTAATTTGGGTGTTGAATTGACTATTCTTCAACACTGCCACATTTTTCCATACTTTTTTCGAGCTGCGACATTAAAAACATTTTAACATCAGTTAAAAACATTTTATAATGGGTTTCTGACAATGTTTTGTGATTGGGAGATAGATTTCTGTAAAAATCTTATTAAATTCTTTTTTATTTTGCTTCTCATGTATGCTAGTGATCTTAGACATAATAAATTGATTTCATTTTCTCTAAAAAGATTTAAAAAAAAACAAAAAATAAAATCTGTACAGTCCTGAAACTTCTAAGAAGTAAACAAAAAATATGAAATCATTATTACACAGTGATCAGCACAGCCCCTGGAATTGGCAGAACTCAGTTGCAGCTTTTCTATTATGGGGTCAACTCGACCAGATGCCAAGTTGAGGTGACTGGTCACTTTTTTTTTTTTTTACATAATCAGTTTCACACTTTGAAAAAAAACTGGGTACCAGTTGTTTATAAAACTTTTTTTTTTAAAAATAGAAGTAAAAACATTGTAAAAGGCAGTTGACTCTAGCCGGGTTGATGACACTTTTATAAATGAGGAGCTCATTTCAAAATGTCTCTCGTCCAAAAATGTAGAAATAGTTACACTTTCTAAATAGAACATGGCTTGCTTTATCTAGGAAGTATTTATCTAGGAAGAAAATGTGTGCTGAAAGTGACAATTATTCTCAAAGCTTCAGTTATTCATAATTTTATTCTATAACATTTATTTTATTCAAATACATTTCATTAATTACTCATTGTAGGTGAATGGTATATAAAATGAGTTATAATTGTTGTAATGACAACTAATGTATAGTATTGTTTATTGTTTATAAGTTTATTGCCCATAGACTCGCTTACAAGTTTCGAGCATTGTCAAGTACAAAGATAAAAACTTAAATTACAGTTTAGAAAATATAGGTGTTTGTTTACACTTTGTTGAAAGTATGAATATTGTATATAGGCTCTTTCAAGCATTGTTAAGTACAAAGAAGAAAATCATTAATATTATATACAGGATTTTTTTAAAAGATTTTGTTTTACACTCTGAATCTAAAGCTGTTGCTTTCACATTGTACTTCAGTTGGTAGTCGGTTGTGCATATATAAACCAAATATAAAAGGATCAGATTTTAAATTATAATTATTTTGGTGCAAGTCCAATTTACACCTTGTGTCGTGACCTTGTTTTAGGTTTGTGCAGTTCAGTCAGACAGATTACTACATATATGTACAAAGACACTACAGTAAACAGCTATTCTCTTTTTAAGACTTCCTTACAGGAATCATGTTTTTCCATTTTGAACAATGTTCTGATACATTTCTTTTGGAGTACTAGAACCCTCTGGATGAGGGTATTACTACAGCCACCACATACTTCTATGCCATATTGAATGTGCTAGTAAATTAATCCATAATATATAGTTTTGAGAACATTTATGTTACATATTTTTGCAAACACTCTCAACAGGTACAGGCCTTTACTAACTTTTTTCCATAGCTTGTCAATATGATTAGTCCATGATATATATCAACCTGTATATCTAATAATTTGTGTGAGGGAATTCCTTTATCACTGTATCTGCAAGGTTAATATGACGCATAGCATCTGTTTTCTTTATTTTTAGTTCAAATTTAATTATATCAGTCCTTTTAGAGTTGTTCATGAGGCTTAAGGTTTTGAAAAAGCTAAAGGTTTTGAAAAAGCTATCTATCCTAAGCGATTCCTTGGTAGCCAATGACTGAAGGTGACAGTCATTATTTGCATTACAGATAATAGTGGTGTCATGAGCATAATGTATAATTTTACAATTTTCTGAAGCATACATGTCATTTATGTAAAGTACAAAAAGTAAAGGGCCAAGCACTGAGCCCTGTGGTACACCATGTTTGACAATTTCTGCGGCAGATTTAATGTTTGTTGTGTTAATTCCTTGTTTGAAACCTATTATATTGTATTTGCCCCTTTAGATATGATGAGATTAATCTGTTAGCAACCCCCTAATTCCATACTTTTCTAATATTAAAAGCAATATATCATGTTGGACACAATATAATGCATTAGATAAGTTGAGAAATGTACTAGCAACTTTCTTTTTGTCATCAAAATTGCTTAAGATATTGTGGAAAAAATCTACCAGTGCAGTGATAGCTGATCCTTTAGCCTGAAAACCATGTTGAAAGTCACTGAGAACATTATGTTTTTCTAAGAAAGTGATGATTGTTAGCTAAGACTGTGCTCATGGTGTTATCCTGTAGCTTCGGACCTCCCTTGGGTTAGTGCCACCTTATACACTGTGGCCCAGTGTTGCAGTATGCGCAATATTTTCTGTTTCCTTTAGATCAATTGTAGATCAATGAAGGAATAAAAGAGGGCCAGTGGAATATCAATGGATTGCAGTGGTACTTCAATAATGCAGTAATGGAAGTCTGACTAAACTGACAATTCCATTGTTGAATTGCAAAGGGCTTACCCATTAGGTACATGTATCAGTGAATAATGTATATGGGAACAGTGTGCTTTGCTTTTTCACCCATGGCAGATCAAGTCAATGGTGTTGCCGAAGGGTTTCAGAAATTTTGAAGTAAAACCTAACTAGAATTGGTCTCCAAGTTATTACTAATAAACACGTAAAAAGTAAAAAAGGCGATTCACTCACCCATGTAAGGATATGCTGGAACTGCCTGCCTGCATTTTCCATACATTTTTGGTACCTTCTTAAGAAATTAATCATTGCAGTTGCAATTCCCTCAGAAAACTGTTGGAAAACTTTCAGAAGTATTAACATTTCAGTTATCTAAAGTAGGTATGTAGAACATTCTTATACACTTTATCTTTTAACTTTCACCAGAAACAATAATTGCAGGGTTTAAATAATGATACTGAGGGGCCATACAATATAAATGATAACTTAATTACCATACACTTCACAGATTTTCTGCAAGGTATACTAGCTATGTGTGCTGTAACAAGAGTCCTGCTGGAAAGCCACAAATTCATGTTCTGCCTCAGTGAAGTGTGCATAAATTGTCTGTAAAAATTAGTTATATTCCTCCATTATTCTCTCACCAACAGAAGCTCACCTT
Organism: Deroplatys truncata; assembly: GCA_030765065.1. Lineage (NCBI taxonomy): Eukaryota > Metazoa > Arthropoda > Insecta > Mantodea > Mantidae > Deroplatys > Deroplatys truncata. The sequence continues at coordinate 420,232,215 of CM060990.1, read as the reverse complement.
ACTCTCATTTTCTTCAAGTATAGTGATTCCTCATGAAGAAGGTTAGGTTTCTCATTCCATAATAACATATCCATGTACCCAAACTTTGTATGAAAAAAAAAAGAGATTGGGTGAAGTTAATTGTTAAATACATTATTCAAAATTTTCTCCAGGATCCTGGGTCACCAGGTTTAAGATCTTGAACCATACTAATTTTATATTGTTTTTAACTGCAGTAACTGCAGAGCCATAGGAGAGCTGCAAAGCCATTTCTACTTGCTCTGAAAGACAGCAGAGTAATTTTTGGGAGAATTTTCGAGATAATATCCATTGTTTTCTAAAGTTTCTTCCATGAGCAGATTGCATTGCTTTCCTGGCTTATTTTGAATGCTTTTCATGTTAACAAAACTGATTTATCAATAAATGAATTTTATCTTGAACTGCATAGACTTACATAACATCATCTTCAGACAATGGTACCCCAATTTGCTATACCACTATGATATCAGTTTGACTAGCCAAGTATGTGATCCCACTGTATATTTCTCACCAAGTGAGAATGTATTGTGTTTATATTGTATATAACACAATGTATTAAAAGGATACAGTACAATTTGCAGGTTAATTATAGTTTTTATTTGTGAAAATGTTAACATACCCTGTTAAGATTAATCATTGATTTCTTAGCCATATATATTTTATTTAGTTTATTTTAGCAAAATGTCAGATACATAATTTCACACTGTATACAATCTGGTACAAACTAGAATCTAAAACAAATAAGAATCTTACTTATCTCCCTTGTTATTCTTCCTAAAGTTGTTTTCATGTATTTCTAATTCTAATACATATAACTCTTTGAGTTTTTAGTGTATTAGTGACCATGTTTTTACTTTCTCTACCATGTCCTAGTAGGTAGAGGAGTATTGCATTCTAACAAAAAATTCAATGTCCAGATTTCAACAGAAATTTGTGTTTTGAGGCACCCTAACTCCAAAAAATGGGATTAAACATACCGTGCGTAAGTGTAAATCTCTTCTTCTTCTTCTATCTCTATTTATCCTCCCCTTTGTTAGGGCTTACATCCCCAGGACTTGCAAGCAGGTGCCTGGGCTCAGACACCTGTCGGGGAGCACAGGCTATGGATCAGAGAAAACAGCCAAGATGGGTAATCAGCCCGAAGCCTGGTATGAGAGCGAGGAAGAAGATGATATGGAATGATGGTAAGATGAATGAAAGGAAGGGTGATGATGGAGCAATTGGTGGAATGAATGGCAGGGGAAACCAGAGAACCCAGAGAAAGCCTGCCCAGATGCCACTTTATCCACCACAAATCCCACATGCAGTCCCCTGGGATTGAACCCAGGCTGCCTTGGTCTAACCACTCTGCCACAGCACTGCAGTAAATCTCTTTAAAACATGAAATTTATTATAAATAGGTTTTTGATGGCATCAGAATTTTGGAGGTATCTGTTGTTATTGGTTTGAATTTTTCAATACTTTTGTCATATTTTGAAATGCTGTCCCAATGTGTTTCTTGTGATGTCATGGAAAGAGTATGGAACTTCAAAGCTAGCATATAGTGACCTGTTTTTAAACATTTGACTTTCATTCAGTCTCCTGCATCATACTTGTACCAGCAATGAAATTTGTAATGAAATTATGTCTGTGAACTTTTATCTCAATTAACATGAAGTAAGATAGAAAAATAACATCTGTAGAAGCTAAATAAAAATAAAATTATTTAACTTATGTGTTAACTTACCATCCTGTCCTTTTTGTAATTATACATATAACGTATTATTCTTCTACAGTGCGGTCAGCTCAGATGTTGGGTCGGGTGACACATGCATTCATCAAAGTGGCACCTAGCATAAGACTCATTCTATTGATAGCATGCACAGTGTCCAGTTTCTGTACCTGAACCTTGCCATAGGTGATGCTGAAAGTGGTGTTCATTTGCAGCCACCTATTCCTGATATCTTCTTATGAAATTACCATTCACACACGTGAGTTCTTTGGTAATATTCATAATTTCTGCTGTGATATTCTGGTCGCGGGTTCAAACCCGGCAGAGGGCGATGGATTTTTCAGGCATAAAAATACTAAGGATTGCTTCCCTCGGGAGGGAAGTAAAGCCGGTGGTCCCATGTCATAGATTTGCGGCACATAAAAGAACCTCAAGCCTGATAAAGAGGCCTCTGAGCAAAATTACCGGTCTTTCACATCCAATATAGAATGGGAAGCTAAGGACCACAACAGTTAAAGAGTGTTCATAAATAAAGCTCAATTCAATTTAATTTTCCCACCATTCCTCTGTAATGTAAGAATTAGTTATAAAGAACCTATTTTTTCGTGTTCCCCACAAATAAAAATTACACATGCTAAGAGTGGGGGAACAGGGAGCCATAATCCTTTAAAAATAATCCTGTTACCAAAAACATCTTTTATGTTGTCTAAGGAATCATGGGCAGTTGCAGAATCTTGTTGGAAATAACTGCTGTTTCTTTCATCATCTGACAACTTTTGAAAAAATGGCACAAGTATGTGTATAGGGTATCTGTCTCCATTTATTGTATCAGAAGAAATGATGGCAGCCTATTATTCACCTTACAGTTACAGCACATCTTACACCTTTTTTTGTGTCATGTAATGAAACTCATAAATTGCAGATTCTCTGTGCTCCAACATCTAACAGTCAATGAAGAAATATGACCATACAAATGAAACCATGTCTTGTCACAAAAAAGGATCAAGTGTGGATCAACAATGCTATCAACAAGATGTGTAAAGCCCAATTACTGAAAGTCATTCATTTTTCATAGTCAAGGGCCATAATTCCTACATGATGGCCTGTATGGCTACTAAAATTCTTAATCTGAAACCTTTATAGTGACTATGGGCTTTTGAAACACCAACTTCTGTGCAACACATCATAGAAATTTCTTTGGAGAGTGGTCAAAACATGTATGGATTTCATTAAGTTTTTCCTCCATTAGAACTCTTCATTTTGCTTAGGATGTTTTGCATTTAGCAATCTTTTGTTCTGCCTTTCTTAACAAGAAGCTTGACAGTTTCTCTAATTGGAATTGAAGCACCTGGGAATTTCACCTGAAAGTGGCTACACACCTGTCTATATGACTCGATTTTTACATAAGTGTCATACATAAAAACTCTTTGTTTAAATGTTAACTTTTCAGTTGGCATTGCAATAGAGTAATTTGATTATTCTCTATGCTAATTAAGTGATAATTCACACACACTGAATGTGAAGACACTTACACTACCCAATGAAGCATATCCCTTTAGAACCATCTTATTCTGCATGATTAAGCAAATAACTGAAAGGGACAAGGCCTCACTGGCCATAGACTGGTTCACAAATGCATATGCAGCCTGACCTGGGCCAATACCAAGCTGACTGCACAATAGAAATGCCTTTCCTTCTAGTTGCATCTTGACCATTCTTAGCCATTTCTCTCTAGCTTTGCCAAATAGACATCTATAAATTATTAACTTTAAAGATGAGTCAGCAGTGGAAACACAAACTTCTTGCTTTTAATAACTTTATATGTTTCAAGAGCCATCTGCTCTATCATCAGCAGTTGTCCAACTGGTTTGGGGTGATGTTCAGCTTCTTGTTGGTAGTGGTGGCATCTTGTGGTGGTGAAACATATTTCCAGTATGCGCTTGGCAGTGGCAAATCAAAATTCTTTAGTCGAGACTGGTGTTTGATAGTAAAGATCTTTTATCAAATATCCAATTCTGATGTATATTTGGTTGACTGAGAGTGCTAAATGAGCAGTGGAGGAAGAATAAATAATAAATTATGTTTGCTAATGATGCTATCAATTGCAAGGATCATATCCACACTATCAGTGTGCCGGAATTTTGTCCCGCAGGAGTTCTTTTACATGCTAGTAAATCTACTGATATGGGGCTATTGGTTTTAAGCACACTTAAAAACCATCAGTCCAAGCCTGGTTTGAGCCCACAATCTTGGGATCAGAAGGCCAGCAAGTGGAGGAAGAAGGTTACGTCTGAAAGGAGCTCGGTATTGAGGAAAAAAAGTGAAGTAAGTAGCAATGAGAGTGAAACTTGTATTATACAGAATTAGGATAGGACTGTTTATGAGAAAGAAATTTATCAAAAGCAAAACTGGACATAATATGTTGATGAATTGATCAATTTTAGGAAGTGTGATACTCATGCTGTTAATAATAGGTAGGATAGAACTAAATTCAGGACCCATGGATATTCAAACAATGTTCGAGAACCTGATAGAAAGGATGAGCGAAATGGATGGAATGGAACAACTTAAAAGACAACCTGAATAAAATAGACAAAGAAATAAAAGAATATATCATAAAATATGTGCAAGTAATAAAAAGAGAAGTAGATGGAATCAAAGAGAGACTGGAAAGAATGGATGAAAGAAGGAGGAGGTTCAATTTTGTGTTCATAGGAGGGGAAGAGAGGAGAGGTATTTGGCCAGTGGATGGAGTAATGAAAATTTTAACACACAAATTGGAAACTGATATGAAAGGATGGGAGATTATGCGAGCATACTGTATAGGAAGGCAAAGCAGAAAAATAGCAATAACAGTACAGTTCTCAATATCCAGCCTAATTTGTGAATTTTAAGAAGAACAAAGATACTAAAAGACACCAATGTATTTATAAACAAAGATTTGACACCAGCTCAGAGGAATTTGAAAAGAAATTTAGTTAAGAGTATGATGGAAGCAAGATCAGTAGATAAGTGAGCATATATTCAAAATCTGCATCTCTGGATAGACGGAGAAGATATAGCATCTACAAGCAAGAATGATGTATGGAAGAAAGAAAAAGAAGAAAGGAAATAAGTCAGCACAAAATCAGTGAATGAAGTGATTTTCAAACATCCTTGGCAGGGAGAGGAAGTACGAAGTCCAGTACTGATTCAGGTGCTAAAAAGATGGCAGATTCAACATGAAAGAAAACTGACATAAATACAACAGATGATGATGTCTCACAGCTTTCACATGATGATAGAAGCACATTCTCAGAGGGAGAAGTGGGATATGATGGAAACAGAGATGTCACAAGATATGTCATCACAGAAAAATGATAGTGTCACTGCCCAGAGAGGAGAGAGAAGCAGCATGTGTTTTAGCAGCAAAGGGGAATGGGGTGTGGTGACAGTGCAATGCAGTGTGGTGAATAGTGAGGAAGGATAAAGAGGTAGGTAGGGAAAAAAAGTAGGAAGTGCCGATGGAAAAATGGTGTGGCTATGGAAGAAGAGGGAGAATAAAGTATTCTGTCATATCCAAATGGAAGCATTTTCATATTACAAGAAGGTAGCCAAAGCATAATGGAAGGTATATAGCTGAGAAGTAAAAGAACATTAAAAAAGTTTAAATCTTTCAGAGTCAGAACAGTATCACAATAACAGACAATAGAGTTTTCTAAAAAGTAAACTCTTTATGGGAAATTTACAGCATTTACTGGGGATGGTTGGCAGTTGTAGAAACATGGTTAAAAGAGGAATAAAGGATTTTAACTATCTAAGAAGAAAGGAAGAAACAGTAGCAAAGAAAGGGAGACAGGATTGTTTTAGGAAGACCCTGAGTAAAACAATTAAAGAAATTTGGTCCAGGTGAAAGGCAATATTATGGATCATAATAGAAGATAAACAACTAGATGACAGTAAAATATGCATAAGAATAGTATACAGCCCCCTGGTTGTAAGAACTGTTATTTCATTGATAAAGACAAGTGGTTAAGGGATAAATATCTGAATATAGAGGTTATGGGTGATTTCAATGTTAGAATAGCAGAAAGTGATGTGAATTTAATGGATGGTTGGGAGAATAATGATGTAATAGAAAAAAGAAATGATCCCAGGCATAGCAAAAACAAAGTTGTAGATAGAGGAAGTGAAAAAAAAATTATTAACTTCTGTGAATTAAATTATTCTAATTGGGAAACATGAAAAGGACAAAAACTGGAGAGCACAACTTCATTAACAACAATGGACAAAGTGCAATCAATTATGCAATATGGTCAATTACTATTAGCTATGTGGTAAACAATTAATATATTTCAAACATAAATACTAGTAGTGGCCATTTCCACTAATAACAAATATTAAAATTAAATCAGAGAATTTATTAATTAACCAACTAGGTCAAGTGAACATATGTAAAAGGGAATATGTTTGATTCATATGGAAGGAAGATTACAAGACCAAATTTGAATGTGTTTTAGATTCTGGGTTAGGAAAAATTCGTCAGTTTGGGATAGCAAACAACTCAAAAATCTATGAAATTGAAAATGCAACTAATATTTTAAATGTCATTATGTGTTGGGCAGGTAAGCAGTTGAAAGTAAAAGGTAAAGGTATGTATCACGGAGGGGCCCTGGTACTGGGGCATAGCACCGCATGCAGGCCAGTAGGCCCATTGTGCTTCTAACATGACCCCTGGGAGGGAAGGATGAGGGGAGAGACCCGAAGGATGACCAGATCCGGTTGCCGACGGGCGCAAGCATGGACGGGGTCCCTAACGTTTCCAGATAGAATGCATCCAACGCTGCACAGACCCTGCCCACAAGTCACCAACCTCCAGGGACCCCCAGAGCAGAGCCTCACACTGAGGAGAGACCCAACTGAGCAATACCGCAGTGACACCAGAGAGGAAACCTTTACAGAGCACAAACCAACTCCCAGCAGCAACCCGCCAAACACGCCTGATCCTACAACTCTGAAACATGACAAGGAAGATGATGGGTACAGGAAATAAGAGGAAGGAGAGTAATGGTAGAAGATGAACCACCCCAGCATTCACCTGGTGACCTGGGAAACCACGAAAAACCCATGGGCCAGGGATTGATCCTGGGACCTCCCGAATGCAGGCCACAGACAACCACTTCAGCATCCCGTTCGGTAGTTGAAAGTAAAAACTTGGGGAAATATTAAGTGGGATGACTGATTTGATTAAGAATGTAAAGTGAACAAAAGGGTAGTAGAAAGAAAAGTTGGTGAAATGGAAGGAAACAGGAGATAAAAAAATCTAATGAGGACTGTTTACAAGTAAATATTTATGTAATGAAATATTAGAAGGTAAAAAATATCTTTGGACAAAGAAAAATGCAAATAAATTAACATTATTGGCGAAAATAATATCGACAAAATATGGAAGAATATAAATTCAGTGCATAAAAAATATGTAGTTAAACCCAATGTGAGCCAAGAAGAATGGTTAAATTCCTTTTCAACTTTATATGCCCGAGAAAGTTCTATGGAGGGTAGGGTAATCATAGAAATAGAAAATAATTTCGTAAGAGATTTTGGATTGAGTCATTAATAGAGGAAGAGGTAATGAATCACATCACAAAAAATGAAAAGAAACAAAGCACCAGGAATAGATGCTATACCAGGAGAATTTCTTAAAGAATGGTGCAGAGATATGAACTGAGTTAAGGTATTCACATCTTTATATAGCTCAGTGAAAAGTAAAGAATACACACCAGAAGACTGGAGAAAATCAATTATACAACCAATATGTAAAGGTAAAGGGGAGATGGATAAACCTAACAATTATTGGGGCATAGCTCTATTATCCAATGTGGGGAAAATTTATACAGGGATTTTAGCAGACAGATTGCAAGAATGTGTAGAGGAATATAATATTCTTTCAAAATTTCAAGTGGGCTTTAGGAAAGGAAGAAGAACTGTTGACATTGTATTCTTTATAAAAACATTATTGGATAAGTATCTTAAGGATAGAAGAGGAAAATTGAACATAGCATTTATCGACTTGGAGAAAGCCTTTGACTAAATAGAGCTGAATGTATTGTGGGATAAATTATTAAAGAAAAGGGTAAATAATCAAATGGTTTCCATCTTAAAAGGTTTATACAAAGACAATACCATTTGCATAAAATACGAGGAAGGGCTAATACCTAAAGAAATATACTAAGAAAAATGGCTAAGACAAGAATGCAAGTTAAGTCCAATCTTATTTAATTTATTTGATGACATATGACAAAATATAAGCAACAGTAATAATCTCTTATGTAATAAATAATATGCAGATCCCTGGTGTGCTTTTTGCAGATGATTTGGTAGTGGGTTCTATTACTGTAAATGGCTTAAAACTTCATCTACAAGAAATTGATAACTACTGTTCAGAATGGGGATTAAAGGTAAATAGAGATAAAACACAAATTGTAGTATATAAGAGAGGAAGTAAATTCAGTAAACATGAAAAATGGATGGAAGAAAGTATGGAATATAGAGTGGTGCATGATTGCACCATTACTTAGGAATGATGCAGGAGGAAAATGGGAGAAACAAACGAGATCAGCATTTGCAAAAGGGAAAGCAGTAATGATGGCTGAGAGAGGATGCATACATAAAATGCCAGAGATGAAGGTAAAAAGGTTGGAAAGGTTATATAGCACAGTGATTGTGGCTTGAATGTTATATGGTATTGAAATATGGGGACTTGAAGATGATGGGACGCTGTGGGCTTAGTACACCGGATGTTTCACAAGGAAGTTCTGGGTTTGCCAATAGCAATGTTAATGAAGTTGCTCAAATTGAAATGGGAAGAGTAGGAAGGAAAAGACTGATTATGTAGAGAGCTGTGAAATACTGATATAGAATCCTGAATTTAAATGATAATAATCTATTAAATCAATGTTTAAAATACCAAGAAACAGGTCTATAAACTACAGGTTGAATAAGTGATTTAAGAAATAAGTTTGAAAATAATGGCTTGTGGAAATTTTAGGGAAAAGAGAAACAAATAATAAAGGTTTTTAGGAAGCCATAAGAAGAAGATATGAGGATATTAAGATAAAAAAATTGTCCAGTCATTTAACAGGGAAGAGGTCATTAGTATTCTGTTTTTCAATGAAAAACAATTGGGAAAGAGAGAGGTATACAGATGATACTCATAAAGAAGAACGAGGAGGGATAGCATGGTTAAAAGCAGGAGTGTGGATGTTAAAAAGTCAACAAAATAGCTATCCACAAGGTGAAAGCCCATTATATGGGGAGGGGGGAAAGAAGATGTAGAACACATACTATTTGATTGCAGGGAAACTGAGGTTCAAAGGAAAAACAGAAGTGTATGGTTAAGAACAAATAAGAAAATTGACCTAAACAAAATTTTAGATAAAAACAGTAGGAAAATAGGGCAATATTTAGGAAAAGTAAAAAATAAATGAAATGGTGTACTAAAGGAGGAAAGGAACAATAATTTATGAATGTGTAAGTAACGTACAGTGCTTTTCCTTTACACTGTGGCCACTGCAAAGATTCTTGCACACCAACCACTGCAGCTTGGACTCCTACTGTAACAGTTATAATATCCCCGCAACTCCTTCACGTTCTCATAATTAGAATTACAGTGATGATGAGCACATACCTTATATTAAGAGATGTTCGAAATGTTGTTCTTCTCTATCTGCACATTTCTGGCATCTTCTCATGAAATTTTCATTCACACTGGAGAGTCCAATATACAAAATTGAGTGAATTTGTCATCTAATATTTTCTTTTGATTCTTACAATGTATGGGGTTTGTTGAACACATCTTATTTTTCAATTTCCCCCATAGATAAAAATTGCATACAGTTAAATTTGGAGGATTGTAGGGACATCATTTTTTACTAATTACTAGGCTTCGGACATGGTTGCTGTTTCATTGCACTTTAACTGGAAAACAATTATGTGCACATGGGTTTCACTGGGATCTCCTCCCCAAGCACTGCCAGTCACTCACTCTAAGCAAGCAATCAGTACATGTACAGCTTGTTCTGAAGTTATGAAGCCTGGCCATTGTTAGCTGACAAAACATGCCAAAAACAACCAGTAAGAAGAGTGTGTTACTTGTAAATGAATATGGACTTAAGTATTTTGATGTAAGAGGGGAAAATATATTTTGTAAAGTATGCCACATTGAAATCAAAGGAGAGAGAAGGCTTTTATTGCAAGACACTGTAAATCTAAAAAACATTCACAAAATATTACGTTGCTTTCTAGAAATGAGGGGTGTGAGGATATATTATCCACATCAAAAGCCACAAACTCATGTAGTCAAACCAAATGTTACAGGGATTTGTGTGTCATGATGGTAAGCTCAAAATCCCATTTAATAAGCTGCAAAATCTTGCTTTTAAAACGTTTCTGGAGAAATATACAGGTGTGAAAGTTCCTTGTGAGTCTACTTTACATAAGTATTATTTGTCTTCTTGTTATGATGATACTCTGAACAACATTACATGTTCTGTGGAAGATCATATTTGGATTTCGATAGATGAAACCACAGATGCTACTGGGAGTTCTATAGTTAATGTTGTCATAGGAATATTATCTCCTGAATGTCCAGAACAAAAATTCTCATTAACACCTAGGTGTGTTAAAAAAAAGTTAACCATTCTTCCATTGACAAGCTGTTTGACAGTGCAGTCTCTCTTCTATGGCCAGACAACATAAAAACTGAGAACATATTACTATTTGTGATGGATGCAGCCCCATATATGGCCAAAGCTGCTTCCAGAAATAAGAAACATTATTCCAGAATTATATATCTGACAGGTTTAGCTCATGGTCTTCACCAGATGGCAAAACAGATTAGGAAACATTTTTCTGATGTAGATGATTTCATCTCAAATATAAAAAAAGTATTTTAAAGACACCTTCTAGGACACTAAAATTTAAAGAACTATTACCAAGAATTCCTTTGCCACCTCAACCTACTGTGACATGGAGATCTTGGTTGATGGTCACTCTGTATACTACTTTGAGCATTACAACCAGATTGTTCAATAGCAAATTTGACAATGAAGCAAGTTCAGCTATTAAGATTGCAAAATCGCTGTTATCTCCACAGTTGTATGAACATTTGTAATTAATCAATAATATACTTAAGGATATTCTTTTAACAATAAAACAACTTGAATCATCACCGATGGCAATGCCAGAGTCCTTGAAACTTGCCGATAATTTGACACAACACTTTACAGAAGCAGACAAATATTCTGCTGCTGGAATAGCAGAGCAGAAACTGAAGAGTGTTTCAGATAAAAACCCCAGGATATGCAATTATGTGCCATATTAGGGATGTCATTTCTAAATAATTAAAATACATGTGTTTCTCAGATAGATGTGTGTGACATTAGTCAGTTTTGTTTTGCACCAGTCATGTCATGTGATATAGAACAGAGGTTTTCAGGATATAAACTTTGAGTTATAACAGAAGACGTCTTGCTTTTGATAATTCAAAAAGTATATTGTACTCCATTGCAATAGTTGTCCATGCATGTAAATCTCACAAGAAACTGATTATTTCATCTGCCTCAGTACAGATTTATTATTTTGTTCATGTTATTTATACTTTGTAATAAAAACTTATGTTTACTACAGATCTGTATACTTACTTCTGTGCCCCTCTATACCTGTAGCATATACAGTACTCAGCACAGCACAAGCTCAGTAGCACATGAGATTACTGCCGCTCTTCTCTCCAGTTGCTTGTAAACAGAGTACCAGTATAATAGAAGTTAACCTAAAGTCAGTCCTAAGCCTACTAATTACCCTATCTTCAAAATTTTCCTAAATTAAATTTAATAACCCATCAGCTGTTTGAATGAAAAATTACAGACTGACATTGAATGTTGGTCAGCTGTTCAAAAAGTGGTGTGAGTAGGTCATTCCTGTATCTGCATTTATTATTTGTTCAAAAATACAGGTCTTATTACTATGTGTACATTTACTGCATACCAATTTTCACATCATGCAGGGGAATCTTATGTGTTAAAACAGGTTTCTCTGTACTCCAATATCTGTTATTTTGTGATGAAACATAGCCATATAAATGGGAACATGCTTCGTCGGAGAAGAATATGAAACGTGGGTCAGTTGCTCTATTGTGTAACAAAATCCAATTACAGAAATTTACCCAGCTCTGATGATCACATGAAAAGTAAGGTATATACAACACACCCCATACATTGTAAGAACTAAAAGAAAACATCAGCCGAGAAATTCATTCAATTTTGGTTATTGAAACCTTGAGTGCAAATGAAAATTTTCTGATAAGTTTCCAGAAATGTTTAGATAACGGACAACATTTCCAACATCTCTTATGACAGGGTATGTGCTTATTAGAGATGGGAGCTCCATAGCGTTGATACCTGAATACTCTTGATAATTGGTGGTATTGAAGTATGTCTAATACTTTGAGATAAATCTTCAAGACTTCTAAATTTTTAAGTTTTGCGTTATTGAAAGTTGTTGTGTTTAACTTAATGCTAGATAAGGAATGAAAGTAGTCAAGACTTTGTTATTGCCTTGCATGTGTCCCCAAAGAGTTGCTGGACTATAGTTCCTGATAGGCCTTGACTGCATTTCCTGTGGGTGAATGAATGCAACATTCCATTTCCTCTTGTGTCTAAATAAAACATTTAAAACAATGGTGGAAGGAGTAGAGGTACTCATGTAACATGCAGTATTAACCAAGTTGTGAATGCAGCTGATTTAGCTGATGCACCAAATCACGTTTCTGTAACAGCCTGGCTTGGTGATTCACTCTCAGGCATTACATTTTCGCTCTGGTGACCAAAACCTGTGAATCCAGCAGAAAAAATTCAGAACTTAAGATGTGAGATAATACAGTGCATGGAAATATTTGTTCTCTCCTTCCAACTGTTATTTTGTGTTTATGCAAGTCAAACCTTTGTATTAAACATGTATATGCTAATGTATGAGGGTGGTTAGTAGAGAGGCTCAATCCACAAACTTACTATGTTTCTGAGTGTTATATGGCTAATTAATTACTTATTACTGGATGGAAAAAAAAGAATTTTATATGGTAATTCTGAATGGTGGTAGAATGGTGTAAAGCACACATTATTTTTAGTTGCTTGAGTTTCATGTAAAATATATATTAGTTTATATTTTCAAGATTGCAAAGTAAAGAAGAATTGCTGATATTTGTTTTTCTATAGATGGAAAATCCTTTAAAAGGAAGTTTTCAGCATAAAATATAGTTACGTAAAAAGGGCATTATCAAGATAAACAAATTGCTGCCAATTGGAGAATGTCAAATGGGAACAATTTCAGAATTAGCACACAACACAAAATGCATTTATACACAGAAAACTACTAATAATAACATAATTCACTGAACAAACCTTTACATTTTTTTTATAAACAGAGTATTGAGTATCGGTACTCAAAAATCAATATCAAGAAATAATTACAACTTTTGGTGGGAGTCAGCGGCAGTGGCTGCAGTGTGAAGGAAGAGCACTGTATAATGTAACTTATAATGTAGACTGTAACATAAGATGTGTTGCACAAAAAGCAGTGGCAGGTCCAATACATGTAATGTCTTAGTACTTGAATACCACCACCACCACCACCACCGCCACTGCCACAGCCACCACTACTTAGCTCTCCAAAGTGGTGTGCTACTACAGATTTGTATGCCTGTTTATGCTAGCAACATCTCATATGTTCTCTCAACCTAGTTTCTAAAGTTCCTCTTGGTTTTTCCTATGTAAATCCTGTTGCAGTCTGTACAATTAATTTGATAAATTCCTGCTCTCTTGTCTTGTGATCTGGGATCCTTCAGTTTTTTGTATAGTAGTTTTTCAAAACTTATATTTTGAGTAGCTAGGTTGATATTGTGTCTTCTGTAGATTTTGTGAAATCAATAGTACTTGGGTGATATGTAAATTGCTCTGGTTTTTTTTTTTTTTTTTTTTGCTAGGTGAGTTCTATGGTGTTTATGTGTTTCGGACTTTGCTATGTTCTTGACAATATTCTTTTGTTGAAACTGTTATGTTCTACTGTATTAACTATGTGATTGTATAACTTTTATATATATATATATATATACACACATTTTTTTTCTGCTTAAACAGTCAGAATCTTTCTAATTAATATTTCTCCGCCTAAAATATTCCAGTTTTTTTCCATGTGTGTTCTCTCAATAACTTTGTTTCATTAGAGTATAATATAGCTGCAATGAAACTGTGTGTGGTTTTTTTTTTTTTTTTTTTTTTTTTTTGCACATTGCACATTTATCTAAGTGTTTGTCATGACTTAAACCTTTGACATTCTTTAATCCTTTCTAGCTCAGGCAAATCCTTCTTTACCTGTTTTATTGCATAACTCTATGTAACATTTACTGCCCCACACTGTTACTAACCCTAGGTCAGGCACAACACCTGTTGTTACACGACCAGGTGCAATATATCTGAGAGATACCATTCACATGTCTGGCTCTGTGCTGTCTGAAATTCTTCTGAAATGTGAATTTTTGTATTTTATTATATTTTATTTATATTTTAATATTCCATATTTTATTTTTCAAAGCATTAGAGTAATCACAATATGTTTCAAAAACATAATTGCAGAAAATAAACTAATATTACTAACATACAAAATGCAAAAAGGTAATAATGTTATATTGCAAATATACGGGTAAACAAACATCATCAGTTCTTTTTAATTTCAAGAACATTATTAAAGTTAACAAAATATTTAAACTAAATTTTAGTATGTACCCACTTAGACTTTTCACAGCTAATTATCAGGACATTTCTTGCAAATCTGCCCGGCATGCTCCAAATAATATTACATTTCACATTTCTTGCAGCAATATCTTGAAACAACTTCATTATTTTTTTTTTTATTTTAGGGAACAGCTTTTACAAAGTCTGCCTGTATTTTACATAGAAGGACCAGGAGAAAACTAACCAATTTCTGTAGGTTGAAATTTTTTAAGACCTTGAAGGATATTGGTTATTCTCCTTGTAAGCATACTCCTTTTAAATAGCTTATTAAAGAATAGCTCTCAGGATAACAAGAGTAGCCTCCTGCTCTGTATTTTATTTTCCATTACCCAACCCAGGAAGAGAATTTGAACCTTCAGTGCAGATATGTTTAGCATAGCAAAAATTCCACTAAAGGCCATCTGTGACAATTGTAGCAAAATCATAAGTGGCACACATTTTGTCCACCAGATCCACTCCAGATTTTGTTTCATTATAAAACACTTCGGGCTTCTACTTTTCACCAGAGCTTTGATCAATGCCATCCTCAAAATGTTCACCAGATATCACAAGGACTATCTTGCCTTTCTTAAGGATGTAGGAAACAAGGGTAGCCTCTTCTCTAAATGCAAACATACTGGAATGCTGAGATCTTACTTTTATATTGACAAACTCCACTGGAAGCTGTGGCTTAGTCTTCTTTAGTGTTCTGACAAAGGATAATTTCTCTTTCTACAGATCTTTCACCAAATTATAGTCACTCATGGTGAATTATCTGTGGTAATGCTTCTTCCACTTCTGTAAATTGGTTGTGCCAATCGTTTTACAATTTCTGAGGGCTTCTTGCTATTGCAGAATGGTCCACCAAGCTGCTTCTTGGCATAAATTTCAAGATTGTGACAGTAGAATATTTTGGCATCAGCCAAAACATACATTTATAATTCCAGATTTATTAGGCTTAGATGGAATATACTATCTAAAATTGCATCTCCCTCTAAAGCAGTCATAACCAACTTGCTTGCCATGGTGCATGTGCTTGAATACGGCACTGTGCTGACTAAGTGTATGCTGCACAGTGCAAGTGATCGGTTTGTCCTCCGTAGCAGTGGTCGTCAGTGCAGATGCATGCTGCGGCTATGATTCTATGTTTGGTTCAAGCTATGTATGTGAAGACTCATTTTCAGCTGTGAAATGTAAAAAGGCCCTCAGAAAGCCAACATCAGTGATCATGACTTAAGGTGTGCATTAAGAGTTCAGAGTTGTGTTTCATTGCCTCCAAATATGGTGAATATTTTGAAAACCAAAAGATGTCAGAAAGCAAGAGTCTCTATCGAGAAAAGCTAAATTCAAATTCTTACTTAAAGTTTACACAGTTTATGTTCATTTAATTTGAAGTCCTCTTTGTAATATTATCACTGTATAATACGTTTTGTTTTGTTATTTTGTATTTGTGAAACTTTTCCTGAATCAAAATTGTGCTAATTTCCACTAATGAAGTACTGTTTCATTCTTATAGTAAAAGATTTTGCATGTATATGCTATCATTTGGTTGTATAGAACTAAAGGCTATAATTCATTTGTATTGGGTTGTTTTGTCTGTAATATAATACCAAGCACAAGAGGAATATTAAACCATGTATAACACAGATTGTGACTGATTCCTTCTCTGCTATCCTATCCTTAATATTTGAATGGTAATACAACTACAAATTACAGGACGCCACTGCATGAAGTAGTGATTAACTCATAGGCGTATACCTTGCCAGTATGGACCAGTGACTTTCAGCACTGTGCACACAGTACAGATATGACGTGCTTGTGAGTTGGTTTTCCCTGTGCTAAAGTCTATCAGCATCTCATCAATTGTGACATTTTCTCTCAGTGAGTAGAATTTCTGGCAGTTGCTGATGAATGTTGTGAAAATCTCTCTCCCCCTCACCCTCCCCCTCTCTCTCTCCCTCCCAAATCTAAGGCAGCGAAGAAGAAACTAGATAAACTTCAAATCCTTTACCATATCTCTATGCCATCTCTATCTGTACCCCATGGGTCTTCTAAAGATACTCTGCTACTCCTTAGGACTCCTGTCAAATATAGAAAACCAATGAATGCTTTCATCTCTTCTTTTGTTGTCATATTAGCATCTCATTCATGAATGAATCTGTTTTGGATAAACTCAATGTACTGGTAGTAGCCATAAGGTAATGTCAGAACTGATTTTAAACTGCCTAACATGCTCACAAGCTTGACAGTACAGAATGAAGTTCAATTCATCTGGGTGCTGAGTCATAGTGGCATAGAGGGAAATGAAAAGGCCGATGAATCTGCAAGACAAGGAGCAGCTTCACAATTTATTGGGCCAGAGTTGGCTCTCAGAACATCTTGATGTTTAGTAATAGTGTCTAAGAGAACTGGTCCAAAGTAGAACATCATAAAACCTGGCTTAAAACTCCAGGAAACAAACATAATAAACTATTTATTAGAAAACCATATAAGAAAAGAGCTGAAAGCTTGCTTAAATATAAGAGAATTTAGCTGAGAACAATTATTGCATTTCCCACAGGACATGCTCCTGTGAAAAAGCATCTTAACATGATGGGAGTGTTTCAGGGTAACTTAGATTGCAGATTGTGCAAGAAGTAAACTGAAAAGCCGAGCACATTATATGCTCCTGTGAGGCTTTGGCTCACAGAAGATGTATTGCTTTTCGGAAAATGTTTTTAGAAGACTTTGAAAGCATATCCGTTATGAGACTGTATTCCTTGGTAAAGAGTGTAGGCATAATGAATTAGCTTTAAAATGATAATGGGTAGCATAATAAACCCATGGCTGCAGTGCATCCAGAGCAATGATGGAAATCTGTATCATATAAGACAAGACAAAACTGATTGGTATATGTGATGATTATGTCTAATATGTCATCTGTAATAATACAACTCTATAGGCATACTAGCAACTCTAGATTGACCCCTAACTCCAAGCAGATGAGTAAGCAAATTCTATGATCTACTCATAGTTCTACTCTGCACAGAGATCTCATTTTTTTCCATTTAGTGACCCCCATCTTTCCCAGTAAGTTGGCCCCCAGGGGCTTACTTCAGTAAGTACGGGATTGGTGCTCCCGGGGTCCCGAGCCACTGGTCCTCCTGGTTTCAGGGGGTTGGGTTAGGGTTAACTACCCTGCCCATAAATAAAGCTTTGTTCCTACTCCCTTGGAGGATAGCTGGGGCAGCACGGGGTCTCAGGTCGACCCCGTTCAGAACCTCCTTCATGCATGGTATTGACTGAAGCTATGGACACTACTAATTTTCATCTAGAAACATCTAAAATGAGACGTATGGTTGAGCTTGTCTCGGAAGGAAATGTTTCTATGTCAGGAAAGTGTGACACTCCCCGTTATTTAATCATGCGCTCAGCCACACCAGACCAAACACCGCTTAGCTCTTTGAACCCCTTCGTGGTTCAGGCCACCTTAGACAAAATCACTGGTCCAGTTCAGAACTGTACCCGGCAACGCAATGTGTCTTTATTGATATTGACTAAGGATGATCCACAGTCCCTTCATTTACTCCAGGTACATCACTTTGGAACCTACGAAGTTATTGTTGAGCCACATGCTTCCTTGAATGTCTGCCGAGGTGTTGTGACTTCCTCCGCCTTAGACGGCCTCTCTGAAGACGAATTGTCACCTACCTTTCTAGCCAAGGGGTGAGTGCAGCTATACGGCTCTTGCGGTGGGAGAGTGCGGAACAGGTGCCTACTAGAACGGTCTTTCTGACAGCTGCCTTAAGGCAGCTTCTTCCCACACTTAAGGCTGACTATGAAATACTGCATGTTCGTCAATATGTTCCCAACCCTATACGTTGTTTCTCCTGTCAAGGATTCGGACATACAGTATTATCCTGTAAACGGCAGCCCTTATGTCCTCAGTGTGGACATAAAGGCTGTGGACGACGGTTCTCCATGTACCTCCGTCTCCAAATGTGTGAATTGTGAGGGAGCTTATCCTCATACTCTCGCAGCTACCCTATGTATAAGAAGAAATACGCTATACAAGAACTGTGAGGTAAGGAAAAAATTGGCTATCGAGAGGCGAAGGAGAATCTTCGCTTGTTCTTTCCCACGAAGTTCGCTCACGGATCCTTCAGTCAGGTTCTTCGGTCTGCAGCTATTACTACTCCTGTTTCTTCGAAGTTAAACTGTACCTGTACTTCGCGAGCTAGCCATAATGACAATTCTTCTATCCCCACCCTCCTTCCTTTCCAGCCCTCTCCCCTTTCCACTACTTTGGAATCTACCAAGCCTTCCCGGCAGCGTTTTACTTCTCAATCTCATCAGCGTCGAAACCTTCGACATTCCGACCGTTACTTGAAGTTGCTAATCGATTTGGTTCCTGACCCTTGTATAATCCCACAGACCCATCTATGGGTACCGACCTGAAGGATGCTGCTCTTGGTTTCCTCGAGAGAATTACCTGTTCACCACATTTGCTACGGGGGGAACCTCCAAGTGTGTTAGGGGTGCTTCTTCTGCCACAGCTTTACGGTGTTCCACCTCCGGTAATCCGTCATCGACGTCCAGTAATTCTGGAAATGTAGACACCTTGGATGTTTCTCATCCATCAGTGCTTTCTTCTGTGCCTTCGCTCCCCGCTGTCTCTGGCAGCACTGAGGAAATACGTTCTCCATGTACTAGTGGTATGGATAGGGACATTTCTTCCAACACTTCCTGTTGTGCCGTCTCCTTTTCCCAAGGAGTTGTGCGCGGCTGTTTCTGTGGATCTGTCCCAGGCCACAACCAACATTTCTGCAGCAAAACTTTTACCTGCGGTGACCAGTGTTAAATTACCGACTCAGAAGAAGTCCAAAGCTGCTGTAAAGTCCACCACTGCTGTCAGCACTACGGATAAATCTTTCAAGCAGAAGCCTTCTAAACCATCTTTGTCGCCAAACTCCAGAAAGAAGAACTTAACATCTAAGGTTCACGAACAGAAAAACAGACATGTATAAAATCGTTTGGAACTGTCCAGGCAGACTCTGACTTTTAAGAGTTTTTGCCCTTTCCTCGGTTTGTTACTAGTTTTTCTTTTCTCCTTTATTTCTTATGGCCTTTTTGCAGTGGAATATGCGTGGTTACCGTTCCCATAAGGAGGAGTTGAACCTTCTGCTTTCTACTTATCAGCCTTTGTGTCTGTGCCTTCAGGAGACTAAACTTCACTCCACCCTGAAGATCATATGCACTTTCTTCGATATATGGCTTTTCGTCACGATCTCTCTATCCCTGATGGTGGTCATGCACATGCGGGGACTTGTATCTTGGTACGTCGGGAGTTTTACTGCTCTCCGGTCCAGCTATTTGCTGATTTACAAGCGGTAGCTCTGCGTATTATCTTACCATCTCTTTCTTTCACGCTTTGCTCTTTGTACCTTCCACCTAATTCTTCTGGGGCTGCGGAGGGCTTTCTAGATTTGCTTCCAAGCTCCTCCAACCGTTTCTTATCTTAGGTAATTTCAATGCACATCATTCTTCATGGGGCTCGGCCCGCGAGTGCCCTAGGTGTGCTCAGATTGCTGCAATTGCAGAACTCGATGATTTAGTTACGCTCAATTCTGGGATTCCCACGTTTGTTTGCGATTCTTCTGGCTCTGTTTCTTGTCTTCATCTTTCCTTCTCTTCGCCACAACTCGCTGCTTCTTTGCGCTGGTCTGTGGTTTCTGATACTTATAGCAGTGATCACTACCTGTTTTGCTTCAAATGGATGTTCGCGGAGATAACCCTACTTGTCCACCGAAGTGGGTGTTTAGTAGGGCACACTGACCCCTTTATTCTGCACTTGTGGCCCTAGATAACACTGCCTCCTTTCCTCATATTGATGCACGAGTCCAATATCTTCGGCACACAATACTAGACGGTGCTGAGCTTTCCATTCCTCAAATGTTGTTTACTGTACGACGTACTCTGGTACCTTGGTGGTCGGAGGAATGTAGTGCAGCTCTCCGAGCTCGCCGAAAGGCCTTGAAAGTGTTCGAGCTTCATTCGACGCTAGAGAATCTGATTACTTTTTATAAGCTGCGTGCTCAGGCTCGGAAAATCATTCGGCAGTGTAAGAAGTCTTCTTGGGAACATTTATCTCCACTTCTGGGGGTGGCACTTCTTGGGGTGCCGATCGCGTCCTCTTGCTGCATCTCTGCCGGGCTTTAACACGTTCGAAAGTTGACTATGGGTCCATGGTCTATTCTTCTGCTCGGCCATCTATTCTGCGTCGATTGGATCCTGTTCATCATCAAGGCCTTAGACTAGTCTTGGGAGATTTGCGTACTAGTTCCAACTGTAGTTTGTACGCGGAATCTGGTAAACCATCCCTTTGGATACATCGGGATATTCTTCTTTGCAATTATGTCTCCGCTTTGCGTGCACTGCCTTCTCACCCCACCTATTCTACGTTCTTTGGTGCCGCTTTGGAACATGGTTATTGCAATAATGCGTCTGCACTGCTTCTTGCGGGGTGTAGGTTTCGGAAACTTACTGTCAAAGTTGGATGCAGTACTTCCCTTGCTCTTCCATAGGGAATTTCATCGTTTTCCTCCATGGATATGCCACAGTCCTCTGTGTAGTCTTGATCTCGCTCAGTTGCTCAAGGACACTGCTGCCGCTCCTATATATGCAGCCCATTTCGCGGCTTTGAAACATGACTTTCCCATATATCATTTTCAATATTCTGATGATTCTCGAATGGATCAAGGCGCTGTGGTTATTGATTCATATGTTGTACACAAGACTTGTTTCCCCTTTAGCACTTCCGTGTATACTGCCAAACTGCATGCTATATTTAAAGCCGCATTTT
The DNA here is from genome assembly GCA_030765065.1 of Deroplatys truncata. Taxonomy (NCBI): domain Eukaryota; kingdom Metazoa; phylum Arthropoda; class Insecta; order Mantodea; family Mantidae; genus Deroplatys; species Deroplatys truncata. Next base: position 420,210,842 of record CM060990.1, on the reverse strand, counting down.
TTACCCGCTCCTTTTCCCTCTACTCTAGTGTCCTTTGTTCTAATTCCCTCAGTGCTTTACTTAGTTTATGGAATCTCTATAGCCAACACCCACTTGTTCAGAAAATCTATGATTAGTTGCACTCTCTCTATCTTGATGGCTTTTGGGTGGTTTTTGTCTGGGTTCCTGGACAGTGTGGCATTGTAGGAAGTGAACTAGCAGATCAGGCCGCGAAGGCTGTGATACACACCCTGATGAAATGGGTTCTCTGCTGTCTTTGTACAGATTTGAAGGAGTTTTTTGTGCTGGCAGATACTCTCTCAATGGCAAGCAGAGTGGCTTATATCTACTGCCAAACTACAAGAGGTCAAGGCTACAATGCTTCCTTGGCATTGTTCTTATTGCCTTTCATGTCGCAAGGAGACCATGCTTGCTCGGCTTTGTATTGACCACTGTTATTTTAGTCTTGGCTACCTCCTTAGGGGTGAACCCCTGCCTCTTGTTTCCACTGCAATATGCCCTTAACACTGAAGCATATCCTTACCCAGTGTTGTTTCTATTCCACCCTTCGCGAACGACTTGGACTCTCTCCTAGTTTAATTAAGGTTTTAGGGGATGACTCTGCCTCTATCGCCTAGCTTTTTTGCTACATTAAATTCAGTGGTATCCTAAAAAAAATCTAATTGTGTAGTTTTTGGTGTGTTACTGCCTTTCATGTCGTGTCAGTGTTAACTCAAGTGCTAGTGTTTGTTGAGACTTAGTTCTGGTATCTTTTGATTTGTGAGTTTTTTTGTGTCTAACTTCTGTATTTTTGTTTATTCTTTCCACTTCTGTACTCTGAGTTGCTTAACCATGTACTTGTTTTGTTTTTATTGCTTATGTATAGCTGGCTAAGGATAAACATCTGTGGTGTCTGTTGTCTTCATCTGTGTCATTTTGAGAGGAATGAGAATCCTCTTCATGGGCTTCTGTCATAGCTTCACAATCTGTGTCACCTTCATCATCAAGAAAATCTTCATTATTGCCTTCATTTTCATCCCATAGCATTGCCAGGGCTTTCCATAAGTTGCTAGGGTTACACACATTGAACACTTTTTGTTTCTTTGGCATTATGTGCATAAAAATGTGACACAGAAAAGACGGGTACAAAAACAATGAGATGTGTGAGCAGGTGCAGTGTATCTCACAGATACCTTTGGTTAATAATGAAATGAAAAAAAAAACAAACATAAATCTGGACAATAATGAACCAGGAAGTGCTACAATGTGCTTTAGGAAGCTATAATGAGTTGCAGCCACTTTGCATAAACGGTTGCATCTGCGTATGGAAAAATACGGGAAAGGTATCTCTCAGACATATTGCACTTGATGGAGGGTTAATTTGATCACAAATTTTGCATCAGTTATTTCGATATCTAGGCCTTCAATAATTTGCTGATTCTCATTTATAATTACATTATCGTGCCCCAATAATGCATTGAAATAAGAACAATTTTTTTAGACTTACATTATTTTCTCTCTTCCCATTTTTGAAAAACCTTTTACTACTGACCATAATTATTTTCTTTGTATCATGATTTTGCTACCTCATATAACATTTGACTTATTTATATTTACCATTTCTTCTTTTTGTCCTTGATGAATCGTGAATCCCCATTTAAGGGCTAAGAAGTTTTCCTTCTCTTCTTTTCCCCAACTGATGTGTCACATTTTTCTTTGCTATTACACTTTGCATTAAAATAATCTAATTGCATGCTTAAAAGGTAATATGGATTTAAAATTGAAATCACTGTACTAACACTAATTTTATTGTTGGTCTGTTTGACGTGTAAACAATATTAAATATTCACTGATTTATCTCAGCTAAGATAATTGCATAAATGTTCTGTTTTCATTCTCCTGTTAAAACCATTTTCTCTTGCTACTATCATAAAACCCTGGTTTCATACCACCACCACTCCATCTTACACAAGGTTTTAATCTCTCCATTTTATGATGTAAAATGTGGGAAATATGCAAGCACATATGACCTTAAAAATAGCAAAATATGACCAAAAGAGACAACAAATGGCTAAACAAATGCATGCAAATTTAATTACACATAATTGCTACATTACATGAATAGCTAATTATGACCAAAAGGCAGGTAAAATATGTCCAAACAATTACCATGCAAATGTAATTGCAATTAATTGCTACATCATCTGAATCACATGAAGTAACATTAAAACACAAGGTTCATATTTCCTTGTAAATGTTTTAAGTTTCTGTATGTAGTAGATGGCACATTTTCTTCTTTTATTTACAATTCTTATTCCTGTAAAGAACAATAACCAAATTAAGCTAACTGTGGATAAACAAATAGCTGTAGAGTGAAGTAAAGTTCTGAGTATTAGGTACCTATTTTCATTCTCCATTTATGCCACCATTGCAATATATTACCAGGTGCTTCTTCAAATTCTCAAAGAGAAATTTTCTCCAGATCTCAGTGAGGATGGTGTTGTACTGCGAGAAACTTCTTTGAATGTTGCAAGATGATGTGGGAGCATATTTAAACAGAGTGAAGTCATTGGACTCTTAATTGTGGGTCAGCTTCATCAAAAACAGCTTTATGTGTAGGCAGAGCTTAATTCTAAGGGGATACAAGGCGGCCCTGGCGGGTTACCCCTGCTTTCTACTTCTCAGCACTGACACCTCTACCATAATCACTTTAGGCATAAGGTATAATTGCACATTATATTCAAACACCATGTGGGTAGCGGAAAAAATTAAAATAGCATTCTGGTTTATTGTGTGACATAATTTATGTTATCTAGGTATAAAGTAAGTGTCACAGCCCGTGATGATGTTCCATTTTTTGGACCAACACCGCCAAATCCACCAGTATTCAAAAAGGGTCCAGAGTTGAAGGAGTTTCTTCTAACTAAGCTAATAAATGCTGAGAATGCTTGTTACAAAGCGGAAAAGTTTGCTAAACTGGAGGTGAGTTTTAATAAGAATTAAGGATAATGGTAAAGAAAGAGTAAAGCATCAATTTGTTGCAACAATCTAGCTAATCTGTGAATATAAATTGTTCTTTCTCTCTATATTCAAGTGTTTTATTATTAGACATGCTAAATGTTTCCTACATATCATTATCTTCAGTTGCTAATTTAACTAATGTGTATCTTGCTTTGCAAGTGGATCATATGACAGATGACATAACCATTAGAATGTGCACATAACAGCCAATATATACAAATTAAGTTTCTGAAAGATCAAATGATGCAGTATTAATAATAAATCTTCAACTCGTGGTTTTGGAGCATCTGTTAATGGAGAAATTCCTTTCACACCAACATCTGTTTCTCTTAATTTGCATTAACACATGCAACACAATTTATTATTCACTGTTCTTTCACATTCTGCAAATGCCACTCTGGATTAACAAACTTAGTCTTTTTCGTAACTGGACTAGCTATAAACAAACACATGTACTCACAGGATGACTCAAGTTTAAACTTGAGAAGTAAGACTCCCCCCATCCCACAATAGTGTAGTCTATAATTATAATTTAATGATTGTCCAGTGCATCACCACATATTTCATTCAAAAGCTTGGAGAAATGTAATTTTCAAGGGGCTCTTTGAATATATCACAAAAGTTTCTTGAATGAGGAATCAGCACCTAATGCAGTAGGCACATCTATGCCTAGCAGCCAATGAGAGATGACCAAGAACTCATGGTAATGTAGACATGCAGGATAAAGGAAGAAGAAGATGAGGTTAAACATTGCTGTAGAATGTTTTTCTCATAAATCCCTTATCTAAAGCCAGTATTTCAGTACTCTTTCCATTGTTTTCCACTTATTACAAATAATTCTTATCTCTACTTTTGCAATTACTTTGGGTTAAGGTCTTGGCAGGCCCAAAATTTTCATTTATAAAAGTGGCTGTATCACATCAGCATTTATCCAAACTTTTGTTAGACCCCAAATTTCAGGTCAGTTTAACATCTTAGCTTTTACTATTGTGAAATTAACTCACTCAGGCAGTTCATTTGCAATTTTGGTATCGTGTTTATGCATGTCTGTAATTTTTAAAGGCAATACAAGTACTTTCCTTTTGTTCACTCCATCTCTAGCTATTCAAATTCATTAGCAATCTCCATTTCTATACCTTGAGAACCCATTGCTTCTCAATGTATTACCTCTCTTAAACATTTATTCTTTAACACTTGTGAAAACCAACAATAATTGAAGACCTTCCTCGATAAAGGCTGTAACATTAAATTTTGCTAAAGTGGGGTTATATTAAAAAAAACAATGTAACATCAATGTGCTATATAAATCAGGTCCTAATATAAATGAGCGAGACAGTTGAAACAATTGGTTCATGTAATAAGGATGTAAAATCAACAAAGATGATAGCTAATGCTTTTTGTGTGATATCTCCCATGAGTAAAAACAATAAACGAAGGATGTAAATGCAAAATCAATATTTATGATTGGAGGTATGTCAAAAGGAAAACATTAAAGCAGCAAGGAAAGGAATATCCACAGAAATGGGACAATAAAAGCTGCGAAACAACAGGCAAATATGGTAATAAGTGGAAAAATGATGTAACATTGTTATACCACTTATATCTCTGCCAAATAATCACATTTTATACAAACATTTCCTAGAATCCTTAGTAGATTAACATCAATAGAGTATAAGGCAATTAAAAACAACATTAGATTTATTTATGGCCTTCGCCTGATTAATATTTCACACATATGGATTCTCATATTTGTGAATTTTATCCTTATATTTTCCTTTAGAATGATGATATTCTAATTTTCATGTGATAGCAGAGAGAATTTACAGAATGGTAACAAACTGAGCTTAAACAAAATAAAAACATGTTATATTATGCAAACATAATAAACATTATAGGTTAGGTCTGTGCCTGTGTATTATTAGTTTTTTTAATGGAAATTTCAACATAATTATTTGAATGTATACAGATAAGATTTAAGTTTTTATGCTGTGTTGGGCCAGCAATCAAGAGCCGGTCACCATGTTATGCAAATTGACACAGTATCTAACCACTTAATTTGGCTTTACCTGTGCAGTATAAAAGATGTAAAGACTGTTCACAAGCTTTTATTTTTTGTCAATGTAGCTTCCTGTGCTGTCATTGGCCTGGGCTTTATTGGACCACTTGAGTGGTCATCCTCCAAATGGAGACCATGCCCAATGCTGCTTAAGGTGATCGGCTGCTTGAGTAGCTGCCAAGTGAAACAGAGCGGCTGGCAAATACAGGATAGAACTGAGGTTTATGGTGTGGGTTAGCACGTTAACCATGTGGGCAGGGCACCACTGGCTGGTCACTCGTCCAGCAGTGACCAAACCCAATGCTGCTTAACGAGGAGGTGTAAGGAGGACAGGAGTGGCAACCCATCAGATCAGAGGACCTCAAGGCAGCCTTGGGCAGATGTAGTTCTAAGTTCTTCTTTGTGCCCTGTGGTCGTAGTGACCCAGAGTGTGCACCAGCTGGATGGTATGGGTGGTGAGTTTTGCATACAGGCTGCGGGTTCTCTCCCGCAACATGTCCATGATGTATACAAGACCGGAATGGGTATGTGGCGGGAATCTATCCCTAGTATCATAGATCATCCTTAGCGCCCTGTTCTGGACGGTCTGCAGCCTGTGGATGGTGGTTACTGCCGCTGATCCCTAGACCTCACAGCCATACAGGATCAGGGGGGGGATAAATGCCTGATACAGGCGTAGCTTGAGATATGTGAGCATGGTGGATCTAAGTACAGGCAACAACTGCCTCAAAGCGGCGTGCCCGAGACCGGTCTTTGCCCTGAAATGTGCGGTGAAAGTGAGCCCGCGGTCGAGGACTGAGGTACTTGGCCGAGGTAACCCAGGGTGTTCCCCTCCGCTGCAACCTCGAGGCCGCTCTGGCCGCCAGCCACGAACCTTCGCCAGGAGAAGGGCAAAGCTCTTCCCCGATCTGATGGCCCATCCTCCACTTCTCACTTTACCTGCTAATGGCTCGGAGCTGTCGCCATAGTGGAGGGAAACAGAAGCGAGCGTTCTTGTTCTGTGTCATGATGAGGATATCGTCCGCATACTGGCATTTAACAGTCCTGGATTCCATTGGGAGGTCTAACACATAGGCCGCAAAGAGAAGCGAGGACAGTACACTTCCTTCCGGTACTCCGGCGGCTATGGGTCGGACTGTTGAAACCCTCCCTTCCACTCTCACCCTGAATGTGCGGACCCGAAATAAACTACTTATCGGGGCGAGATAGGCGGGAGGGATGTCTGCCTCCTTGAGTTTGTACAAAAGGCTTGGTGCCGCGTAGTGGCGGAGATCTTCTCTACGTCCAGCAGCACCGCAATCGTCTTGAAGTTTTCCTGGAAGCCCAGGGCATCCTTTATTGCCAATCACAGTAGCTGAAGGGTCATGGTGTGTCCATGACGAAAACCGAACTGGTGATATTGGAAGAGAAGCCTTTCCTTAATAAGAGGAGTAAGGCAGGCCATGAGCAACCGTTCAAAACCCTTTGAAAAGGTTCGGAGTAAGCTTATGGAGCGGTAACTGCAAGGGAAGATCGGATCCCTGCCGAACTTTAAAATGCATACCACTCTCGCTTCCTTCCAACACGTTGGAAAGTGTCGGAGATGTAGTCATGCATTGTAAATCCGCGTCAAGTGAATGACGGCCTTTAGGGAAGGTGTTGGAGCATGGGCGCCGTGACGCCGTCATGGCCAGGGGATTTGTTTGGGTTTAGTCTTTAGATCTCGGAAGCCACCTCTTTTGGGGTATATATAGTAACGTGGTTCTTCTCGTGGTGCGGTTTTGGTTCCTCCTAGAGGTAGTCCATAGAGTACTGACCTCGTGACCTTCACGATCTTCGTCCTGAGGGTCCTCTCGAGGTTCGAATTGACACTCCAGATAATCTGCAAACACCGTGGCTTTCTCGTGGAACTCGAACACGAGTTCTCCGCCTAGTCCGTGTAAGGGTTGCTCGTACTGTGTTTCATCCTTCCTCAAGGATTTAGTAATTCGCCAGGGTTTCTGTTCCTGAAGGTGTACATTTTTAATTGTATTTTCCCAGGCTACCTTTCTCTGCGCACGCAGCAGTCACTTTGCCAGGCTTTTGAAACGCTAGTATACTGTTCCAACCCTGGGATGGCGGAAACCCTACCATAGCTTCTGGAAAGTTGCCTTGGCTTTTAGCAGCTGCCAGAGTTCACTGGGTGTGCTTCTGGGGTTAGAGCTGTCAGACGGGATGCGGTGTGTATGTGCACGTACCGCATTTAGGACTGTTGGGAGAAGTCTGTCGCTTCCAGTGCCTCAATGGGATCGATGTGGGGTCGCGAGTCAACAGACTAGTCCAGTTCTAGAACAGCTGCATTCCAGTCTACCTCGTTTATCCAGTTTGTGCTGACCAGCGCTGGCATTGCAACGTTGGAGTCCACTAGAACAGCGTCATGATCGAAATTCAAGTCGTTGAACGCCGAAAGGTCTAGATGGAATGGAGTGGTTTTAGTAATCATGATGGATATCTGGCCTACCGCGGGCCGGATAAAACGTAGGCCCTCTGGGTCCATGCGTGATTTGGCTCGGGTCTCCACTGATGAGGCGGTAGAACCCGCAGCCCTTCTGGTTGGTTGTGCGGCTGTGCCAGTGCTCGTGCTTCGCGTTGAAGTCTCCTGCCATAAAAACCACTGTATTTAGATTCAGAAGAGTGGTATAGTCTCTTCATAGAAGCAATGACCTGGAGGATCATATACCGCTATTCAGCATTGTGTATAGCTCGCCAATAGCAAGCCAAATGGCGCAGGCCTCCGCAAGCTGAAGGGTGAAGGAGAGGGAAGGGTGTATGTGTGTTTTTAATGGAAATAGCAGCACCGCCCACCGTTCGGCCGACCCGATCTGACAGAGGTGACGTAACTTGACAGCGAAAAGTTGGTACCAGCAAATAAGTGTATTTCGCAGACCATTAGAATGTCAATTCCATAGGAATGCACCAACTCAGTAAGCTGGGGTAATGTCCCTTTATCCGTTTTGCGTTCCAGAACGCAGCTCGTAATGGACTCCAAACGAGTATGGAAGCCATTACAAGGTAGAACTCGGAAACAGAAGCTCCAGCGTTTCAAGTATGACTCTTGTTTTATGGATGCGGTCAGCTGCAGATATGAGATCTGCAGCTGGCAGTACCTAAGAACTAAAAGGTCACCGAACCACAAGAATAGGATCCGAAATTGCTCTACATCTTGCTGGGATATGACTTTCCCAAGTGCGGATATTGAGGCCGTTGCGGTGATTTGCAACACTGGTGTTGTGCTACCGACGGTTACCGTAGCATTAATCGTAGCATAGCCTACAAGGGAGTAGTCAGACAGAGTGGGGTTAGATGTTGCCTTAGTAAAGCCCTAACCATGACCTAAGTGTTAGTAAAGGTGTTCGGGCATAAAGTAGGATTTGGGATGAGGTACATGCGAATTGAATTGAGATGATACTATACCGTATTTTGTGACTTCAGCTGGAGAGGTTGCTGACTGTCTTGTCCTCAGCAGTGCCGATGGTGCTGGAACATAACTACGATAGGTGGTTTGTTACTGATATGTACAGCTACTTACAGGATAATAAGTTCTATGTACAGCTCTCACATATACATATAAATGTCTCTATTTTTTATTTGTTATTTTTTGACCGACGCTGCAGCGGTCACTGGTCTTTATACCGCCACTGTGGTCAGGGCCTCAGCCTGATGAATAGCCGCGGCTCTTGTTGGCCCGGCTGGCTTGTGGCTGCAGGACTTTTGCTGCTGCGCTTCTTCATGTTCCGTTTCTCCATACGCTCGCTGCTCTTCGAAGAGGCAACATCTCCACTAAACATGGGGAAAATGAAGACCCATCGCCTCGTCTCACTCAGCATAGACTCGCCGGAAAATCGGGCAATCGACGACTCTCAATCCGCTGAAGCTACACTCACCGCTGCGTCCAACTCCGCCGATCGGACGACACCACACCTCTGCTGCCTCATTCGACTGCTGCTGCAGTTGGCACCACATCTCTACAGCAGTAATCTGATTACAATAACACAGCGACCGCCACCATAGTCAGTACCTCACCTTCACCACTATAGCCGGATACTCTGCCGGTTACCACAGTCAGCACCACACCTACTTCGCCACCACTAGATTCACCGACTCTTGCCCAGCCTTCACAGCTCCAGCACACCTATGCTCGGGCCACCGCTACAGCACCGGCTGATCCCACCGGCCGCTACAGCACATACAGCGCTGTGATTTGTGGGACTGACCGCCTCCTCCCGGAGAGAATCGTCTTGGAGGCCGCTCAGCAGTTCTGGCCTTCTCTTGTCAGGATCTCCAGGATAACCTCCAGCGCAGGATCGTCGTCGCTTCTGCGCTCACGTTCATCAACAAGACGCACTACACCGCCGCACTCACGACTGGCCTAGCTCTCCTAAGCCAGTCATACAGGATCGGGGCAAAGTGTTGTGATCGACATACTTCCTGCCGCCGTGTAGCTATAATGGCCACACGGCGGCCTTCTGCACTGCGCAGTCATACTGTCACTATTGCGGCTTACCGAACCTCACAGCAGATTCTACCTGACATGACCTGGCTCGTCGTCACCGATACTGCTCCGCTGTAGAGACAGTTACCACTTCAGGGGCCAGGCTTCCTGACTTTTTTCGAGTGGAGGAGAAAATGATTTAATCACTTACCTCAGCCCCGATGGGAGTCGTGACTGAGAGTGTGGGACTCACCAATAGTCGGCATACCCACTAAAAACTCCTCCACCGGAATGGAAACAAGGAAGAAGGAAGAAAGAGGAATTCTGAGTGATAATGCGGCCGTACCGCTGTTGCACCGGCGTATTCAGGGTAAGCATATATTGGCCGGCCACTAGGGCCTAAGCCAGGTGAAGGTGAAGCGCCAGGACGCAAGCATGACCGAGGCCCTACTTGCGCCCTTGGGAATTTAGGGTGAGAGGTAAAGGAAAGTAAAGAGGGATAGTGTGTTGGCTGGCAAGTTCCCAGGATGCCGTCGCTGTAGTTGAGTGTGATGCTCTTTAGTAACGTCTGGGGTGCCTAACGCGACCTCTGGGAGATGCGCCAGGCCAGTCCGGTGGATCGGCGTCTGCTTGCTGAAGCTTCCTAAAGAAGCGGAGTTGTTCTTTGACGATGTCTGGTATAGTCACGGTGAGAGTGAGCATGAGGCCATAGAATTCTCGGTTTGTCAGGGCGTCCTGAAGATCTGCTTTAGAGTAGTGGTTGGCTTCTGTCTGGAGCTCTCGAAGCCCAGCTATTGAAGCCTGAACGGCTCCAAGTCGCGTGGGTCGGTCGTCGCTTCCATACTCGGCGTCGTCGTCCGGTTCGAAGAGATATTCCTCGATGCGTTCCAGCTTACGGTGGGCCGAAGCGAGCATCCCGTCATCTTGCTGTAGTTGCGTGATCTGCCTTGAGAGGGCGCTGATCGCTCTGGTCGAGGTCCGCTGCTTGGCCTCCACGGCCGCAAGGCGCGTGTTGGTTGCACGGCGTAACTCAGCCAGGCGAGTGGTGATGTCCTGTAGTGTTGCCTGCATGGCAGACAACGTGTCTTGGAGTTCTGGTTGTCTGCTAGATGTTTTGCCCTTACACGGGGCGTTGTCGGCGGGGGCTGTTCGGTGGTCGTCCGTAATGTTGTAGTCCCAGTTGGTTGGCTGCTCCGGGGATACAGGGGGCACTGGGCCTGCCCTGTGAAGTGCGTATGCCCGGAGCAAGTGGCGCAGAATCGGCGACGTCGGCGAAGGTCGTGGGCGGTGCAGTTTGCTGTGAGGCAACCTGCCCCACAGTAATGGCACCGAGGTGCAGCGACGCATGCCTCCGCCGTGTGACCGAAGACACAACAGCGGCGGCAGGGTACCGGGCGTTGACTCCTGCTGCCCCAGCAGAGGCAGGCTTGACCCCAAGGCCGCCTGAGCGTCCGAGGCGGAACCCAGATGGAGGCCAACCAGCGGTGTTGGCCCTCGTTTTGAGGAAATTCGGGATGCCCGAATAGCCGAGCGCCAGTGGTGTCTTGCGGCATCCAGCACGAAGTGTACTGGCAGGTCCCTCGGTACTCCACAGATGACTACACTGTGGCGGCCATCTGCCGGAGGGTGCGTCGGCGGTGACATCGGGCTCACCAATGATGGTAAGCCGGCGGCAGTCGGTGGCGTCATACAGCCCTGAGAAACAGAGCCGGAGGCAACAGGTTCAGGCGTTGCAATGCTGCGACCGGGAGAAGCAAGCGGCAGAAGCGTAGCTGCTCCCGGTCAGCGGTGGCGGTGAAGCAGCCTTCCCGGTGGATGCCGGTGGAGCTGCCGGCGAGTCTGCGGCTGGAGAGCGCTAGGCTCCTCAGCGGTGGAACCATCAGCGGCACGGCGTTTCCTTCTCTTCCCCATTTCGGCGATCTCGGCGAGTGTAGAGATGTTACCTCTGCGGAGTCTCGAAGCGAAGTCCCCCTCCTGACTTTTTTGGGGGGAACAGGAATAAAGGTCTAAGGAAAAACAGATATATAAAGGTTGTAGAAAGGAAAAAGGAAGAGGAAAAGAAGGATCTTGTTCTGTGGTGGCGCTATTTATTGGGGGCATAATTGGCATCGTGATGGCTGGTACCGCCGAGGCAAACCTGCGGTTCGTGGGTAATTACTAGAAAACGGAGAGGTCCAAAGTGGACACACTCCTCAGTGGGGAATAGGTAAAAGTCATGGCCGAGGCCCTGACAGTAACCTAGAAAACAGTGGTGGCTTAACAGCTGATGATGGTACCGATCCCGGGCCTGTTAACTCCGGGCATCGGAGTGTGGGTGGTGTAGAGTCGTCCCGCGTCGGTAGTTGCGCACCCGGGCTTTTACCTCCGGGCACGCGGATGAGGCGATGCGGCGTGAGGTGATGCAGCGTGTGGAGAGGGGTTGTCGATATGATGGTGCAGGTTCCCCTCCATGCGTTTGTTGAGATCCTGAAGCCGATCAAAACCCTCAGCCGTCTGGTTGCGGCTTTCCTCCATGAAGTCGAGTGCGTCTAGGTGTTGCTGTTGAATTTTGGAGAGTGCCTCTTTGTGATGCTGCGTGAGTTGTTTTGTGATCTCTGCGTAGTGACGGTCTAGGTTTTTCATAGATTGTGCGTGTTCGGCGAAGTGGCTGTTGACGTTGTTGACGAGGCGTTTCTTGGTGACGTCGTGTGATTCGTCTATGATGCTGACGACCTCCGTGAACTGTGAGTTGAGGTGCTCTTCCAGGGCAGAGAGCCTGCTGGCAAGGTTTAGCACCTCAGCGTGAAGGTCCTGGATGGCGTCGATGATGTTGGTAGTCTTGGTTGACTGCTGCTTTAGTAAGTCGTTGGCGTCTGCTATGTGTTGTATCTGCGGTGAGTCGTTGAGAGATGGCGTGATGTTCTGCGTTGGCTCTGTGGTGTGCGGCGATGGTCTGCGTGGATAGAGTGAGCACGTGGCCTGACCAGTGAAATGCCCTTTGCCCCCGCAGGAGCGGCGTCGTTGAGTCAGGTCGTGAGCCCGACATTCTGCGGTGAGTGTCCCGCTACCACAGTAATGGCAGCGGGGCGCGGCGTCGCATGTTGTGTCAGTGCGCCCGTACAGGCAGCAGCGGCGGCATGGCGTTGGGCGAACACTACGGCTGGCCTCGAGCTGCAGGGTTTGCCCTAACAAGGGCAGTCCTGCGCCGAGAGCCGCCAAGTAATCGTCCTCTTCCAAGAAGATGAGTCTGACGAGTGGCGTAGGACCTCTGCTGTTCCTAATTCGCGTCGCCCTGGCCGTAGACACCCAAAAGCGCTGCGCGGCGGTGAGGAGTAAGGTCTCCGGTAGTTGTCTAAGAACTCCTCGGACGACAGCGGAGTGGCGTGCGTGCACGCGGTTCTGCGGTGAGTGGTCGGCTGCGCTGATAGGAGAGGAGGCGCTGCGTGCTTCGGCTGGCGGCGGCGAGGAGGCGGGAAGCTGGTCTTCTTCGTCGGCGATGGTTGCCTCGCAAGGAGCAGGCTTTGCGGCTGCGGCGGTTTTCTTCTTTCTTCCCATGTTCACTCAATGAGAGCACGAAGCGAAGTCCCTCCTGACTTTTTTTTTTTTTTTATTGATGTGGCCCCGCCTCCGCCACACCAGGTGACGATCATCCGAAAGGGATCTACATCGCCTCCCCTACCATGCACTAGCTACGCTACAGTGATGGAAGGGAATCGAGGGTAAGGTGGTGTCCGGTACCGCCAAAGCAAACCGAAGGTTAGTGGGTGATTACTAAAAGACACCTGTATACAAGAGAGTATACAGGCAGAGTGGAGAGTAGGTACTGGCCTTGGCGTAGCCCAGACCAGGGACCCGGTGTTAGTAGTGGTAAACATGCTCAATCAGAAGGAATAGGATCTAGGTGTCGTGCTTAAAATCAAATGTGGGTACATTACCGTTCTCTGTGGCCTCAGCTGGAGAGGGAGCTGATTCGTCTGTCATCTACAGCGGGCTGCTGTTGGTCCTGAAACAGAAAGCTGGGAGGGGATATTTACAGGGGGGATGTAGGGAATAGGATTTACACATTCATATATATCTATGTTTGTACATACACTTAAAATTTTTTTTTGTTTTATTGTAATTATGTCATCATTTTTTTTTATTTTCTTTCCTTTTTTTTTGTTTTCTCTCTTCATCTTCTTCTCTCAATGCTCTGGCCGTGATTGCGCTGGGTCGTCACCGTTGGGGCTGCCCGTTCACCCCTGGCCGCCCGGGAGACAATGCCTCGCCCCCCGGGACTTGCGGGCTTCTGTTGCTCATGGCGGGACAAGGTTGTTGAGGAAGGTGAGCATGGCTTCATTGTCATCTGTGCTATGGCGGTTGAGTGGGATTCTCCTGTCGAACAGCGATAGCGGTCTGTTGTGCTTATCTGCAGATGTGTCATACTGCCCCAGTTCCCGTATTGTTGGATTATGGTTGGTGCGGGATCGTTTATACATGTTTTCTGCTAGTTTTTTAACAAATTCCTCTATAGTATGCATTTTGGCGTCTTCATGCAGTAAGTCCAATGGGACTGTCTTGGGGAGCTTAGTTATAATACGGAGCGCCTTGTTCTGGAGTGTTTGTAACTTTTGGATGTGCATTTTAGCGCAGTGTCCCCACGCTGGGGCTGCGTATGTCATGACTGGCCTAATTAGGCTCTTGTATAGCGTTAAGCCCATGTGTGTGCTGACGGCGCTTTTGCGGTTCAAAATCGGATACATTACTCCTAGCTGTTGGTTGGCAGTGCGCCTAATTTCAGTTGTGTGTTCCGCAAAGGTGAGTTTTGAGTCTAGTATTACGCCGAGGTATTTGGCCTTGTTTGCCCAGGTAATGTCAGTACCATAGAGTTTGAGTGGCGCGGTTCTGTTTAGATGTTTCGTTCTTCTGGTAAAGAAGACTGCCTGTGACTTTGAGGTGTTTACGTTAATCCTCCATTTGGTTAGCCATGGCTCGAGATCTCTTAGTGCGTTCTGCAGGGTGTTAGTTATCCGTTCGGGCTTCCAGGATTGTGCTGAGATAGCCGTGTCGTCCGCATAGATAGATAATTGTGTGCCGTCTGTTTTGGGTATGTCATTAATGTATATGTTGAAGAGGACCGGCCCCAGTAGACTACCCTGAGGGACTCCTGCTGCGATTTTCCTGGCGCCCGTACACTTTCCTTCGCTGGTAACAGTGAACGTTCTGTCAGTGAGGTAGTGCGCCAGGAGTTTGACCATTACGTCATTGAATTGCAGGTTTTTTAGCTTACTTATCAGTCCGGCGTGATATACAGTATCAAACGCGCGCTGAACGTCAAGGAAGATCACACCTGTTGATTTGTTATTATTAAACCCACGTGTTATGTGCTCTACTTTTCTGGTTAGCTGTAGCGTTGTCGAGTGGCTTGCGCGAAAGCCGTACTGTTCGCTGATCAGAATGTTGTGTTTCTTAATGTGAGTGATGAGGCGTTTCTGGATGACTTTTTCCGCTACCTTGCTGATCGTCTTCAATAGGCTAATTGGCCTGTAGTTGCAAGGTTCCGCTCGATTTTTCCCCGGCTTTGGGAACATTAGCACGTTCGCTTGTTTCCAGCATTTGGGATAGTATCCTTGTTGAAGGCAGTAATTACAGATGTCTGTTAGGAGTGTGATCGCTTTGTTAGTGAGGTGTTTGAGTATAAAGTTAGTTATATTGTCGGGTCCCGGGGCCTTGCGGTCTTTAAGGTGTGTGATAATCCATCTAATGATAATCCATCCTGACCGCTATAACCAAGGGCTTTATAGGGTTGCCCCAGATGGGCGGAGTTTGTTGCTGGATGGTCCGCTGCTTCCTGATTGGCTCGGCGGCTGTGTGGGCTGGACTGCAGTGGGGACCGCTTTCAATGACTATAATAGGTACGGGTGGGATGGTGTTCACTCTGGCTGAGGCCATTGGGGGCGTATGATCCTAGCCTTGGCATATAAAGCCGTGAAACCGGAACAGCTCACTTCAGTCGCTGCCGAGACTAGTAAAAGGACACTTCGACCACGCCACTGGTGATGTCCGACGCAGCTTCGGATGAAACGTCTGGAAGAATTTCCATTTGACTACGGTCCACAAGCCCGGAAAATCATTTATATTTTAATGACACCGGCCGTGAAAGCCTACGTAGTTCCATGAATCGCCTCTACAGGGAGGATGATTACCCTCTGATTCGGCGCCTGGAGGTGTTACGGAGGAAGACAACACGCGTACTGTGTTTTCTTTCCTTTTTGCTCAGCTGCCGGGATAATAGTGTTATCCCGCGTTTCCTAGGCGGAAGCGCTGCTTTAACACAGCATCAACAACCGCGTGGAATAGGCCCTACTTCGTGAAAGAGTCCCTCAAACCCGTTTGAACCTGGTCTTCAATGACAGCACGTTGATGGCCGTCCATCTACAAGTAAGCAGTATGTTTTCCAGACTCGACTGGGATAAAGTTGACAGAATTACGTGCAGTTCGATGCTCGCAACCTCCAACCAATCAACCACCAGACACAAGAAGAAGTACAACAACTACTCTAAGCCGCAGACGTCCACGAAAAATGAACCCAAGCGCAGAATGATCCACTTATCTGATTACCAACTATCAGGTACTAAAACCGCCGTTTTGGCAAAGGTTGGAAAATTTGCGATCACTCCCAGCACAAAATCTACACAGGATATCATTGCCAGTGTAGAAGCCGGCATACGTAATGTCTCCGCTGCAGCTGCAGAAGAGATACGTCGTGGGTGCTCCAGGATCCTACAACGGGCAAAACCTCCTAAGAGCAATCTGTCAGGACAAGAACAAACTGCCCTAGAAACGTTGAACAGTAACAAAAGATAATCTGCGCAGCAGATAAAGGAAACGCCACTGACATGAGCAATCGCGATTACAAACATAAACTCTCTCAACTACTGGATGCAGCCAACTACAGCAAACTTCTGCGTGACCCCACCTCACGCATATTACGAAAAACCAAACAGCTTATTCAGCGGTCTTCTATACCCGTGCAAAACAAACGGCAACTCACCAGCGCAGAAACCCAGTCTCCCAGACTTTACGGTCTGCAGAAAGTACACAAACAGGATATACCACTGTGCCACATTGTCAGTGAGATAGGTGATCCTACGTACAACTTGGCTAAACACCTTGCCAAACTCTTTCAGCCACATGTTGGCAACACTGGTTCTTACATCAAGAATTCCTCACATTTTGTTGAGAAGCTAAAATCCTTGACCGTGCAGCTAACGATCTTGTTGTAAGCTTCGATGTTACCTCCAAGAAACTGTTACTCTTCTACAACAATTATTTCCTGAAGATATCACGAACCTATTCCACCACGTGCTGGTAACCACCTACTTCCAGTGGAACCAGGAGTTCTTTGAACAGAAGGATGAAGTGGCCATGGGCAGTCCAGTGATCCCAGTTATTGCTAATTACTACATGTAATACTTTGAGACCACCGCCTTGGATTCTGCGACACAGCAACCTACGTGCTGGCTTCGCTACGTTGATGAGGTGTTCCCCATCTGGAGCCAGGGACAACAAGCTCTGGCAGAATTTCTATATCACATCAACACTATTCACCCACGTATACAGTTCAGGATGGAACTAGAGAACAACTGACAACTTCCTTTTTGGACGTTCTAGTGGCCAAGAAGTTCGATGGGACGCTTAATCACAGTATACCGCAAACCGACGTACGCCGACCGATTTTTACATAAGCCTCTATCCACCACCCCGGCCAGAAACGAATGGTCATTAAAACCCTAGTTGATCGGCCCAACCGTATCTGTCAGCCAGAACTACCCCCCTAGAACTTTCTCACATTAACTGTGCACTACAAGCCAACGGTTAGACCGGTCAAGAAGTAAAGCGTGCCATAAATCCTAGAAGAATTCCACTGACAACACGAAACCGGACTGACTCAAAAAAGAAAACTATGGCCTTTTTGCCGTACATCAAAGGTGTCACTGACCGCATTGGAAAGATTCTCAAACAACACAACACAACCTGCACGCCATCTACAAACCCACACAACATATATACAATATGATAGGATCAGCCAAGGATCTAAAAGAGCCACTCTCCTCTGCAGAATTCCATGTGTGGCTCCGTATATATAAGGACCACTCAACGCACGATAAACACACGTATTGTCGAGCACAAGAGATGCTGCCGTCTGGGACAACCAGAAATAATTGCCGTCGCAGAACACGCCTTAGTGGCACAAGGGGAACATGTCATACAATATGCAGACATAACTATTCTGTCCTCCACTATTCATTATTGTGCTCGACTAAATCGTGAAGCCATAGCAATTTACACGCATAAGGACAACTTCAACAGAAAAGAAGAAACTAAGCGCTTAAATACAGCTTGGTACCCAACACTAAGTAACGCGCGTAAGGAGCCCGATCCGAAACAAGGCCAGCACCATACGCCCCCAACGGCCTCAGCCAGAGTGAACACCAGCCCACCCGCGCACCTATTATAGTCATTGAAAGCAGTCCCCACTACAGTCCAGCCCACACAGCCGCTAAGCCAATCAGGAAGCAGCAGACCAGCCAGCAACAAGCTCCGCCCATCTGGGGCAAGCATATAAAGCCCGTGAAACCGAAACACGCAGGAATGCCCTTGTTAGGGCAAACCCTGGTGATTGAGGCCAGCCGCAGTGTTCGACCGACTCCATGCCGCCGCTGCTGCCTGTACGGGCACACAGACGCGTCATGTGACGCCGCTCCCCGCTGCCACTACTGTGGTAGCGGTAACTTCACCGCAGACTGCAGGGCACACGACCTGACACACCGCCGACGCTTCTGCGCCTCCTGTGGAGGCAAGGGGCACTACACAGGTCAGGCCGTCTGCCCTCTCTATCCTCGTAGAGCCACGCCGCACTTCCCAGAGACACCGCGGAACCTCACAACCACACCGCAGCACACTTCATCGAACGACTCATCACAGATATTAGCTACGAACCAGCCCATCATCGATGCCATCCAGGACCTGCATGCTGAGGTGCTGAACCTAGCTGGCAGGCTCAGCGCACTGGAGGAGCAACTCAGCGAGCAGCGTACTGGAATCACCGACACCATTGATCAGTCACACGACGTGACCAAGCAACACATCCTCGACAACATCAAGAGCCACTTCACCGAACAACAAGAATGCCTACAGGACATAACCACAAAATGCTCAACTTTGGGAGAGATCCCGTACCATTTCAAAATAGTTCTTGGCACCATAGACAGCAACTATAAAGATCTGGTCGCCCTCATCACTGGAGCCAACTTTGGCGGACAGCATCAGCCACCTCATCCAGCACATCTTCGTCACCAAAGAGCCAATTCCCGGAGGTAACAGGCCCGGGATTGGAGCCTGCATCTCCTGTTAATTCACCACTGTTTACAGGTCCCTGTGAGGGCAATTGCCATGACAGATACCTGACCTCCACAGCGGATTTTTCCGCCACTTTTAGTAATCACCCACAAACAGCGGGTTTGCTTCGGCGGTACCAGCAACCACGATACCAATTATGCCCCAAATAAATAGCGCCACCACAGTACAAGATCCTTCTTTTCCTCTTCCTTCTTCCTTTCTAACACCTATATATATCTCTGTTTTTCCTTAAACCTTTTAATCCTGTTTTCCCCCTTCCCCCCCCAAAAAACGGCCCACATCAGTCGCCGCCGAGACTAGTACAAGAATACTTCGACCACGCCACTGATGATGTTCGACACAGCTTCGGATGAAACGTCTGGAAGAATTTCCAAGGACCACGACCCATATGACCGGAAAATCATTTTACTTTAGCTTATTGTTAGACATACCTGACATAAAAATGTGATTCAACCATTCATTTCTGCTCCATTTGTTTGATATTGTATACATAGTGGCATAGATAAAAGTTTTGGGGGATGCCTAGTCTGATCTCATGTACCGCCACCACCAGCAAAACCAGTTTCCCTGTACGGAAACTGACTTAGTTTCCCCTGCTAGCTTGTCTCTGATATCCCACTAAGGTTTTGTAGTTCTTTCAAGAGCAGGTTCACCCCCTTTTCTTACTCCTCTTATCCTGTCATTCTTGTTTCTTTGGTTTCTGAACAGACTGTCTGTTGACAGATTACATAATAGCTAGCCTCTATTTCCCGAGGTAGTGAGTTAAAACCTGGTGGAGGGCGATCGAGGTTTTGGGCGCAAAAATCCTTAACATGGCTTCTTTCAGAAGGGAAGTAAAGCCGGTGGTCCCTTGTCATAGATTTACGTCATGCAAAAAAATCTCAAGCCTGATAAAGAGGTCTCTGAGTAAAATTTCTGGTCGTTCACGCCCAATATAAAATGGGATGCTAAGAACCATAGAACTTAAAAACCATCCATAAATAAAATTCAATTTCATTTCAGCGGTTCTCAATGTCGCAGCAAAGAGTCGGGGCCACCGGTACCCAGAGACGACATAGCTCGTACAGGCGCCTCCTTAAGGGAGGTCCGGTCCTCTGTGTACAGCTGTAGATCAACAGCACTGACTTTGGACCCCAATGACGGGTAAAAATCCTCGACCTCTACCTCTCCTCTCCTGATGTAGAGAGCTCGCCGCAAGGAATGGTAGGTACTCAAAGAGGAAGGCTACGGACTCTCAGCGAGTGGTTACTGCAACGGCAGGAGATAAGGGTGTACCAGCTCTCCCCTCATTCACCCCTCTATCTGAATCAGATGGAGTAGAGTCCTATCTTGACGTTTCACAGGCGTTCAAAGAAAGACAAAGGCACCCCGGGTTTCCAAATTCAACTCAGGTGCAAGTTTGCAGCCACCCTCAAAAGAAAACCAGCAACCCCCATACAAGGGAGGGTAAAGCTTCTGCCCATCATAGCGGACTCCTTTAGAGATCATATAGGAATCATTAGACGTCTGGCAATCTAGCTTAGCGGCGGTTTTGAGGTGAAGAGGAAGCCACACAAAGTCCACCTGCAGACCTACCCTGAAGACCTCGAGGCGACAAAGCAGATTGTGACGTATCTACAAATCCCTTTTTACTCTTATCCCCTCCGTTAGCGACCTCGTGTGGAATGTTGGGTCATTAGGATCTCGACTCCGAGTGCGACACTGAGGAGATGAAAGCTGCGCTCCTCATGAACATGGAATTGCTGCCTCGGCTATGGCACAGCTAAGGAAAACAACAACAAAGGAAGTGCTTGTAAAAGTTCCGATGCTTCTCTATCTCGTCGTTGTGGACAAGATACCCGGCGAAGTAATTCAACCCATCGACGCTGTTCGGGTGCTCTTCCACGCTGCCGTAAAGGTGGAACACTTTCACGGCCAGGGTAGACTCGTGCAGTGGTGCAGATGCCTGGGCTTCCATCAATCGAGCATGGTGTGTGAGCGTAAGCTTGCATGCCTGTGCTGTTCTGATCCACATCTTCTGCAGGATTGCGATAAGGCGCCCGAGGAGAGATAATGTGTAAACTGCCGCCAGGACCATGTCAGTATCTACAAAGGCTGCGTGGCGAGGCAACGATCATAGAGAGCCGCCGACGAGGAAACCCGGAAACGGCAACTATCCGCTCGGGCGGCTCCTTTGCGGCCGCTCTCAAAAAGGCCGAAACGACCTTGCAGCGAGGAAAGCCACGACGATACAAGAAGTGACACAGTCGCAGCAGGTGGCCCAGCGGCCAAAGAAGTGTAAGTAGAACAAGGTTTTGGGGGTTATGAGTAGGAGACTCAGAAAAGTGATAAAGGTAATGGTAAAAGGTAAGTGAGGGGAAAGGATGGTGGAATACCGCATTAGCACCTCCGTAAGTATTTCGTTAGTGCCAGCTGCCGGTACATGACCGGGAGCGGGTAAAGGGTAAAGACTGGGAGAACAGTTATTTCACAAGTAGCTGGCGAAATTTGAGGAGAAAGGTTTGGAGTGCGCTTGAGGGTGAATGGTAAGGAGTGTCTTTGTTGTTTATTAAGTGGTTGATATGGAAATCATCAATTAGTCAATTCTATTTCTGGGATCATTGGATCAATAGGGTGTGCTGTGATGTTTTTCAGAGGTGTAAGAATGCTAAAGGTTGTGGAGGATCCGAACGGTGTCACTTTCGAGGATGCCGAGTGAGTTCAGTAGTCTCTTAAGCTTCTGGAAGAGGTCGGTATGCAATTGCACTGTTTGCTAAAGACTCGCAGTGACTGAGGCCTCGAATGCGTCCAGCCTACTTGGACGGTCGTCGCAGTCGGTGATGATGGTTGCGTTCTGTGTAATGAATCTTCAGAGTATTTCTCTATTCTATACAGCTTATGCTGTATAGAGGTGAGAACATCCGGGTCTTCTTCAGTGTAATTCCTGGATGCTAGCCTGGATTTTAGTAAATGTGTTTTCAGCTGCGGCGAATTGGCTGGTAGTGGCTCATTGTTGTGCCTCCACGGCTGCGAGGCATATAATTGCTGAGCTCCATAGTCTCTACCTTGCTGTTCAGTCGGGAGAGCTCCGACTGAATGGCGGCTGTAGCGGCCCGGAGATCGTCGATGGCTCCCGGAATGGTAGAGGCAGAGTTCGGGCTGGGCGAAGCGGCGCAACCGAGAAATGATGTGCTGTCTGAGAATCTGTCGGATGATCAGCTGGAGGCAGTTTCTGATGAGCGGAGTTCAACGACGGTGTTGCGTGTGCTACAGGTGCTGTAGGCTGTGTGTATGGTTGATCTGGTTGTGGGAAGAATTTCCAATGGACCGCTGCCCACAAGCCCGGAAAATCATTTTTATTTTAGTGATACCGTCCGTGAAAGCCTACGTAGTTCCAATAAGCTGAAGCTTTTGATTTTTAATCGGCAGATAAATAAATAGAAGGAAATTAAATCGGATAAGAAATGTAATAGTTCACAGTAAAATGGATAAATATTTCATCTGTTTATTCGTGCATCTTTAATTTAAATAATTATTATTACTTTTATAAATGTCTTTAAATGCGGTAAATAACCAAGCTTTAAATTTCAGAATTAGAGCCTCTATTAGGTTTTAAGTTGCATGTTACAACAATAAATTAAGTTCCTTCTTAAGCTTTGGAAGCTTATACAAAACTTAATTTGAAGAAATACACTCACATTGCGGAACATTGCCAGACCATGCAGTCCTGTCTGTAGGAATAGCAAAAGCATATTGATCCTGTTTTTTTCCCTGTATTAAGGTGTAATGTTCACTTTTGGCAGAAACTGAATTATGATTTAGGCTATAACAGTATTGTATTCTAAAAAGTTTTGAAACAAATGCAAGTTTCTTGGGTCATTTATTTCAAAATTGTGATCGTTAATGAATAATTTTATTGATTCTGTTCCTTTGTATGCATAGGTTCGTAGTTAACAATCAAAGATAAAAGAAAAAGGCTTAACTATATCACTAGAATAGTCAAATAGTGAAAAAGTTATGTAACAACTGTGATCGGCAAGAAACTCAGAAAATCTTGTGCTTGATGGGTCTAGTAAAACAGTTAAAATGTTATTTTATATGTAACATTATTTAAGCTTTATATGCACAGTTGGGCTCCACAAGTAAGTCTTGATCCATTTTAGGATAGAAAACTATCTCTCGGGCGCTGCTGTTGTTACTGGCAGGGTTTCAATAATTTCCAGGAGAGAGAGAGAATATTTGGATATATTTCCTGATTATAAATTCTCATTGCACTTATAGCACAACTAGATCATGGGTTTGATTTTCTTATCTTGTCCCTTCATATGTGGGTTAAGGTTGAACAGAAATGTAAACACCTCAGGTATGTATAACACTAAATTCATTTACTCCGCGCACACAATACAGGAGCTATAATATGAAGTGTGATCAAAAAGTTTCCGGAATGGCTTCACAACAACGCTGACGCTGAGATTTTTTTTAATTCTTACCCAGACTGTACATGCAGCGTTCCTTCCCGATAAAAATGAGAGGTCACGTGACTTCCTGTGACCATGCAGTGACGAGGTAGACGCTCTGAAGTGAACACGTGTTTTGCATGTGCTGCGATTTTTCCGCGTAGCAAAAATGTCTGATTACGAAGAACAAAGAACGAACATCAAATTTTGCTTTAAAGTCGGTAAAACTGCAATAGAAGCCTATGAAATGTTAAGAACAGCATTTGGGGAGGAAGTTATGGGCAAAACTCAAGCATTTGAGTGGTTTTCGCTGTTAACTGTGACATCAGTTAAAGATGCAGATCGTTCGGGGCGACCCTGTTTCAGCAAAACTGATGAAAATATCAATCAGGTGAGGGAAATGGTCTTAAATTATAGGCGCATTACAATAAGAGATCTTTCTGACTCATTAGGACTCTCCTTTGGAAGTGATCAAAGCATTTTGAAAGACAATTTGGACATGAGAAGAATTGCCGCCAAGTTCGTGCCCCACCTGCTTTTAAATGACCAAAAGGAAATCCGTGCGATTGCCTGCACAGATCTTAAAGAACAGCTGCAAAATGACCCACAGTTTATGGAGAAAATTATTACTGGTGATGAAACATGGATTTATGGGTACGTTCCAGAAACGAAGCAACAATCTTCACAATGGAAGAGTCCTTCATCTCCACGCCCGGAAAAGGCCAGACAAGTTCGATCCAAAGTGAAGTCAATTATGATTGTGTTTTTTTACATTAAAGGCATTGTACATAAGGAATTTGTGCCACAGGGTCAAACAGTGAATCAAGTGTTCTACAAACAAGTGCTGCAAAGATTAAGGGAGAATGTGCGACGCAAACGGCCGGAGAAATGGAGGAGTGGTGACTGGTTCCAGCATCATATCAATGCGCCCCCGCACAAAGCCCTTTCTGTTCGCTAATTTTTGGATAAAAATAGGATGAATACTGTTCCCCATACCGCCTATTCTCCAGATTTGGCACCAGTGGACTCTTTTCTTTTCCCGAGACTTAAAATGCGACTCCGAGGACGCCGTTTTGAGGACATTGATGTCATCCATCGCGAATCGCAAAAGGCTCTGAACATGTTGAAAGAAGAGGACTTCCAGAGGTGCTTCCAGCAGTGGCAGAAGCACTGGGACAAGTGTATCAACTCCCAAGGAGACTACTTCGAGGATGACAATGCAGATTAGACAAAAAAGTTGTTGTGTAGTATTTATGACGTTATTCCGGAAACGTTTTGATCACACCTCGCATAACAAACTCAGCAGTTTAAGCTCCGTTATGCAAGCGTATATTTTCGGTAAAAGGGAAGATCCGGCTCCGTGCCTTGGTGTTGCTTCCCGGCAGGGGTGGCTTAGCGACCCAAGTGCACAGCTGTTCCTTGTCACTCACTGCTCGGTGTCTGGGAAATGCTGCCCTCTGAAGAGGTGCCCACCCTTGGAAGCTGCTTCCAAGGGGCGTTAAGTAGCCACTGTTTTGTGTGGTGGTTGAGCCACCACATCACCCCCCTTATGAGAGAGGTGCCTAGGGCCTATGATAGTCGGAAAACGGGCATGTCGTCCAGAACGAGTGGTTGCAGGTTGTGTTGGTTGCGGTGTAGTTGTGTGTGATGATGGAGTTTCAGGAATGATGGCGTCTGTGAGAATGAAAGCAGGTTTCACGCGATCATCTGATACCGGTACTGCTTTGTTCCTGACGGCAATGCGGAAGGTTTTGTCGGTACGGTCAATCACTTTGTAAGGTCCAGTGTAAGGTGGTTGTAAGGCACGGCGCAGGGTCTTGGCGAAGGAAAACATGAGTTGCTGTGGACAAATGTGGATGGTGAGCAGTGGTGACTGTACGGCTTTGGTCGCAATTCTTCCATCCTCTTTAGGCTGCGAGGAATTGAGAAGTGTCAGCCGGAAGGGAAGCAGGTTGCATGAACTCTTCCGGGATCCGTTCACCATACACCAGCTCCGCCACCGAAGCCTTGAGGTCTTCTTTGAAGGTCGTGCGAACGCCCAGGAGAATGAGTGGAAGCGCATCGCTCCAGCTGGCATCTTCATGACACATCAAGGCGGCCTTGACGCACAAGGCCGTTAGACGCTGGGTGGTATACTGTGGTCCGGATGAGACGGATACTGCAAAATTTGGATAGTGTTTGGAAGAGCTGGGAAGAGAACTGTTTTTTTGTTTGTTTGTTCTGTTTAAGGGCGCTCAACTGTTAGGTCATTAGCGCCCTGAGAATTGGGTGCCCTGGTCGGTGGTGACCAGTTGTGGACATCTAAATCGTGTGATCCATCCAGTTAGAAACGTCCTTGCTATTGTTTCTGCAGTGATGTCCGGAAGAGGAAATGCCTCTGATCATCGGGTGTATCAATCGATAGCTGTCATGCAGTAGTGGTTGCCTGTAGAGACGGGCAGGGGGCCAACAGTGACAATGTGAACATGAAGGTAGCGCCCTGGTGGAACTGGATACTCTGCAGGTGGTGTTACAGTGTGTCGGTTGATCTTTGACCGTTGGCAGGGATGGCAAGTTTGTGCCCAGAGGCGGCAGTCCTTTCTCAAACTTGGCCACACATTTCCAAAACTCCCCTGGAATTCCATATATGCCTACTGCTTTATTCCTTTTTTAGGTTTCTTATTTGTTGTTCTACCTCCATACTAGTGATTTCTTGGTCCAAGTTATCATTTTTTAATTGCAACCACTTTTTACCTACTTCATAGTTCCTTAAATCTTCTCCACCCCAACCAAGTTTCCAAAATATTCTAACCATTTCTTAGGTGTGATTGTATTCTCCCTTTCTCTTATCTTATAAATATGCTTCAGGGTTCCCCAGATTTTTTTACTATCTTTCTCTCTTATCACATGCCTTATTTTTCCCCATTTTATCTTGCCATTCCTTTCTTTTTGATTCCAACAAACATTTGTATCCCCATTTGCTTATAAAAACTTTGTGTCTATCCCTACCTGTTATGTCCTCCTCCATCTCCTCAACTCTTTGAAAACTTCCCTCTTTGCTGTCATACATGACTCATCAAACCACCCCTCCTTTTTTATTTGTATTTTGTCTGGTCTCCATGTTTGAGCCTGCTCATTTTAGTAACAACTTTAGCACTTTCAATGCTGCTTGTATCTTATTACCCTTGATAGTATCTGCAATACATCATATCAGAACTTTCCCTACCTCTGAGTTCATGTCTTCCCAGAAATTCTCCTCTAACTCATCTTTCCATTTAAAGATCCTGATTCTTTGCAGATTCATTTGCTCATGTTTTAATGTCTGATCATTTGTCCTTAGCATCAATATTAGTGGGTAGTGGCTACTTCTAACTACTTCATCTAATACTTTAAAAAGCCCCATAATATGACCATTATGCATCTACAGTTCTTGAATAACTGTATGATAATGTCTTCCTTTAAGAGTTTGTCCCTATTGTGTTGTAGATTGGGATTATTTTTATCCGCACCATATTTTCATTTGTTCTTTAAAAAGAATGGTGAATACAACTTTTCCTAATCCAAGGAAGGTTTTCATACGTTTGGTCATTAAGGCTTATAGTGAAGTATCATCAATTAGAGCTGCATTAACTTGCCATCATGAATTTTTCTGTCTGGAATTAATCATTTTTTAATTGGCAATATTCAGATTTTACTTCTGTTTGCCAAGTATATGCAAGGTTTTAGAAGGCTTAGCTTTGGAGTACCTTTTAGGTGCCTTGAAAAGCACCTTAGTCACTCTGATGGTCTCCCTTCTTTCTCCTGTCCATAGCATGACTCCTTCCACAGTTTAAGTTCAGGAACAGTTTTAATAAGAGTTCTTGGTTTCATCATTTGCACAGATCAGGTTTAAAGCTCCTGCCTCCAAGTATGATGAAGCAAATTGTGGGTACCCTTCATTTTCAAGCATATAGTGAATTGTTCCACTAATTTTCCCGGCTGCTCAACAGTAAGTTTGTTATCAGGAAAGTCTTCCACAATAGCCATTTTATTGGAAGACATAATATCCTTGTAGGCCACTGCAGAGGTAGAGTTGGAAGGTTTTGACTCTTCCTTCCTTGGTTTCTTAAGCTTTCCTCCTTTTGTGGAAGGAGTTGAAGTATCATCCAAGCAGCTATGCTTAGTGCCACTGTATGCTTCACTCCTGTCCACTGTTAGAGGAATTCCTTTTGAGTTTTTCTTTCATCACTTGGCAGAGTCCCATGCTATGCTCTGAGTGGCAAGTTTTTCTCTCATCCTGGCTTTACATTCGGCTATGCTTAGTTTCTTCATTCCCAGAGTTTGTAGTCCCTGAGTGACTGTTTCATATCATCAGAAGATGATTATTTGATGTTATTTTTAAGCATTTGTTCTTCTTCAGAGAAGGAACCTGCTTCTTTGGATACACTAGTTGGTGCTGTTACAGTTGTAGTTGCTACAGTACCTACAGATAGATTAGATACTGCTGCTGCTGCTGATGCCGCTGACTTTTCAGTCCCTATAGTCCCAGGTTTTCCTGAGACTTCCAGTACCTCAGTTTTGGCTTTGAAGGACATTTTGGAGAGCTTCCTTGTTGTATTGCTATCTTTCTGTAGCAACAAGCAGGCAAAGGTGTGATTGGTCATGTCTCAGACAAAAACTCTCCCTGAGTTCCCACAGTCCATCACGCCACACATATTTCACCCAGGACAGGGGTTTTGGGTGCTTCCCAAACCACTATACCAACGTCTTGAGGGCTCACTCTTAGCAGTAGAGGCCTCAAATTCTCTACCCTTGGTAGACTACCCATCATGGCCAAAGAGGATTGCTGGGTAGGGGACAACTTAAGATCTAGGCAGAATTACTTGAGTTGACCACTTGAAAAGCTGTTAAATGTTAATTCTTAAACAAATCAAATTATAATGATCATTTGAAATATCTCAGCATTATCTACAGAATTCTGAAGTTATGCACTGGCAAAATGGGCTAAAATCACTTGCAAAGTCAATGAGAAAGTCGCTTTCACAAGCTAAACTTATCAAATTAGTAAAATCTGTTAAAACAGCACATTTGCAAAAACAGCTAAACCACAATTGTAACATGGCGTGCCAGAGTTACACACATGCAAAACCTGTTAATGCATTGAGAGTATTCAAAAGCAATGTTTTACTTTTTTTCTTTTTCTGTTGTTTGTTCTGGCAGGCATTAATTTTCACAGAATTATATTAATGGCACTGCTTCCAACAACCTTGTGGCTATAATCAACAATGGGTTGATTATTTATATGTTAAAGTTAATGTTAACCAAAGAGAGCACAGGGCAGGGACTGTGGTATTAGATAAAATATTAGTTATTAAAGATAAGTGTCAGTGAAAGCAGTACAAATAATATTGGAAGTTGTAGCCATCATTGCTCAGTTTATAAATGTTGAATGTTTTAAATATATATTTTGGTGTGCTAAATGATGGCACCAGATTTGCTGAACATAATCATTAACACTTAAGATTTATAGCAGTACATGTGACAAGGTGGAAATAGCCAGAAACAGGTTGTAATAAGTCACAGGCTTCTACACATACAACGCCTCCTTCTTTTGAGACATTTCAATACACTTATACATTCTGAACAATACAATAGATGCATGCATTACATTGCATTGCATAAATAAATAAAGATATATGCTTTAAGTTAGGGCAATTCAATTTTTTGATACCTTGCCCTGACTGTCTCTGCTAAAGTGCCCTGTGTTGGCCCATTTCTATCACCCTAGGTTCAATTAATACTTACATTGTTCCACTGGGTCAGATGAATGTTTAGTTTAGGGGCTCTATTCCACAAAACCAATGTCCAATATGCGGTGGTAATGAAGACATTGAACACATAGTATTTAAGTGCCAAGGAACAGAAAATTGGGGAAGAGAATTTTTTAAAAAGAAGTGGTTGAAGGGGGATAGAAATACACTTATAATCGAAATGATATGCAAGGACGCTAGGAGCATTGGACAGTTTTTGTGTAAATTAAAAAATAAATGGCTTTGGACAGTGGATAGAAAAAAGTAAGAGGTAGTCTATCTTACTTTGAATGGAAAACTATGGTGAATGTATGATGGTAAAGTAATCAATAAGTGACAAGTGGAAATGGGACATGAAAAACTGAAGCAAGATAATTTATTGATGGGAAATTGTAAAATGTAGATAAACTGTAGTGATTGTCTACAGAATGAGTAGCCAGGGTCTAAGTTCAGTAGACAATCAAATTGTAAATATTTTAGCACAATAAAGAAGAAGAAAAAAAAAATAAGAAAGAATACGTAGTAGAAAATCTAAGTCATGGGGGTTTCATAGTCAACATAATTTGGCCTTGTCAGTGATAGTTTGATCTGACTGGTGTTGTGCTGAAGGGCCTTATCATTCATGAGCACCCAATAACAATGTGATTCATTTGCAGGCTGGATAATGGCAGCTTTTTCCCATATTAACATCTCTTGAATGATTGCTTTGTCACCTGATTTATAACTTATTTCTTTCCTAGATGGTGAGCTTTGACTGCTTTTGTCTTTCTGTCAAAATCCTATGTACATCTTGCTGCATTTTAAGGTTCCAATTTTTCAACAGGTATGGATAATGAGGTCCTCAGGCAGCGGCTATGTAGAATTTTGTACAGACTTTCTTTCAACCATGGAATGGGAGTGTTGTTATATTGCAGTGAGTCACTATAATCTGATTGGTCTTATTGTCACTTATCCTCATATGTGTTGAGATACCAACAGCCTTTTCTGAGAGTCCATTACTGTGATGGTAAAGTGGACTGCTCATTTGAATTGAAATGTCCTTTTCTTTGTAATATCTCAAGACACTTTTGTGAAATAAAGGGGAGGTTATCTGAGATTATTGTTTGAGGATATTCCAGGCTTGAAAAAACATCTTCCATGCTGTTAATAATTGCTTCAGAAATCTTGTTTGACATTAGACATATTTTGACCCAATGCAAGATAAAAATCAATCATCATCAGAAAAGATTTACTTCCAAAGTCCAAAATGTCTATGCCAATTTTGTTAAATTTCAACTTTGGAATAGGGTGTTGCATTAATGGTTCTCGGTGACTGTATGGCATGTACATATCACAAGTTCGACATCTATTTACAAGCTGAGTAATATCAGAAGATATGTGGGGCCAATAAAATAGAGAGCTGGTTTTCTCAATAGATTTGTTAATGCCTGGATGGCCTTTATGAATAGAGTGAGTACATGTTGTTCGAGAGATTCTGGTACTACAACCGAATCATAGACACTAGATCATATGAGGATCATTGAGTCAAAAAGCATTAAGCCCATAATAAAAAAAATTTCAGGAGAGAGAAAGAACTGATATCTCCTAAATCTACTGGCACTTTCTAAAGCTATTCATACTTAAAGGAGGACTGAACTAAATTTTTAAAGACTTCTAATAATAAAATATAAACAATTCTGAGCACATTTTTGTAATCTGCATCATTCTGCGACTACTCGTTTTCATTTTGGAAGCACTTTTATGTCTAATGCTCACCTTGCAGTAATATCATAAGGCTAGGATCGCGCCACGCTACTGAATATCACTTGCATTAATTAGCTTTGCATTGCATTTAATTCCTATTATGTAGTAATTGAAGGACAGTTTTTCTTTCCTAGTGTTCTGTAAGGTGTTAGATCAAGAATGTTTGCGTGCAGTGCTTATGGTTGTGCAAATAATTCTGGCATGTACAGAAATTTTGATTATTACTCATTCCCTGATAAGAGAATCAACATGTGTACAACAAATGGGTTGCTGCTATGAAACGCAAAAACTTTGTGCCAACCAAAGATGCTAGAGTATTTGGAATTCATTTCAAAGAAAGTGATTTTAATGAGTTGAATGTCATAAAAATAAGAATAATGAAGGATGATAAATTCAAAAGATAAAGTGGTGTCTTCAAAACTTTTAGGGAGACTAGAAGAAAAACCTCCAAAAAAAAATTTAAATTTTCTTAAAAGAAAGCAAGTGCTACAGCTAGTCAATAACTCAGTGAGCAATTCTCAGCAAGAAAGTGAAGTTACACTAGTTTCTGACTTTTTACAGTCTGGGTTGAAGACTGATTTTGAAATATAATGTAAGATGGGAGTGAAATTTTTAGTGCTATAAATGGTGCTAATCTGAACCAAAGTGCAACTGATGAGGAAGGTGAATCTTTAGCTGTAAATGATGAAGATTATAAACTGAATGAATATTTGAGGGAATCAGTGAACACTGAGAAAAAGTTGAAGCAGAAGATATAGGCATGTCCACAAAATATTATTTTGTGTGTGTATGTGTAAATGCTGTCCTTGCACTATTCATTATTTGTCACACATGTGGTGGGCCTGTCACTGAAAGAAAATCTAACACACGAGATCCATTAATGCAAAGTATAACTCATTGTGTGAATAGGCACACTTATGAGTAGTGCTCTGCAGGTGAAAATGCAATTCTGAAAAGTAATGTGTGCATAGCTTCAGTATTGTATCTTCGCAGAATGACATTTAACTGTTTCTTGGCATTCTCCAAAGCAATAAAATTATTTCTTTTCTCTGAATCATACTTTTATCTACTTGTTAAAAATTTGCTTCCACTTTTCTACACAAAACCTGGTTAAAAGAAAAAGAATGTAATTTTGCAATTGCCATGAATGATTCAAATTTATGTTTATATGGCAATGAACAGCATGACTCCCCAGAATTTTCTAATAAATATGTGACATGTTCTATAATGAAATTGGCAGCAAATAAAATATCGAAGTTTGAAGTTTATTGAAGCACTAAGAAATATATGTATCATTCTGCCCTCTAGGAAAAAATATTAGACTTCACAATTTTGCAGAGAAAAACTGTAAGTGGTGATATTGAGAAAGCTGCTTGTGAAAATATACTGACTTCTGTGAATCAAAACCTGCCCATAATATTCTTCCTGACAGATACACACACATGGGTATTACAGCTTTGATGAGAAATAAATTTACACATATACACCATGAATTTAATGTATGACATCTTACTAAATCCCTTATGAAAATGTTTAATAAGATTCCAAAATCAGTGACCCTTCGTGAAGGGAAGCTTTCTATTTATAATCATCTGTGGTAGGCATCTGCTGCTTGTGAAAGTAGTGTACTCCTACAGAAAAAGTTTATGTAATTCTAAATCTGATATGTGGTGGTAATGAAGACATTGAACACATAGTATTTAAGTGCCAAGGAACAGAAAATTGGAGAAAAGAATTTTTTAATAAGAAGTGGTTGAAGGGAGATAGAAATACACTTATGATCGAAATGATGTGCAAGGATGCTAGAAGCATTGGACAGTTTTTGTGTAAAGTAAAAAATAAATGGCTTTGGACAGTGGATAGAGAAAAGTAAGAGGTAACGTATCTTACTTTGAATTTCTTTTTTTTTTATTCAGTTCTTTTTTTTTCATGTTCCATTTCCACTTGTTTTTCACTTTTCATTTATTGATTACTTAACCATCACACATTCACTATAGTTTTCCATTCAAAGTAAGATGAGCTACCTCTTACTTTTCTCTTTCCACTGTCCAAAGCCATTTATTTTTTACTTTACACAAAAACTGTCCAATGCTCCTAGCGTCCTTGTATATCATTGGAAAACTATAGTGAATGTGTGATGGTTAAGTAATCAATAAGTGAAAAGTGAAAAACAAGTGGAAATGGGACATGTAAAAACTGAGAAAAACAAGATAATTTATTGACGACGAATTGTAAAATGTAAATAATCTGTAGTGATTGTCTACAGAATGCATTGACAGGAAATTGTAAAATGTAAATAAACTGTAGTGATTGTCTACTGAATGAGTGGCCAGGGTCAAAGTGCAGTAGACAATCAAATTGTAAAACTCTTAGCACAATAAATACAAATACAAATCCTGATGCCCATAATTGGATAGGTTTTGAGAAACTTCATTCATGTGCTCGCAATGTGTTGAGTGAAATTAAAAACTCAAACTGGCTATGTAAGAATTCCACACAATAGACTGACTTGTGCAATATCATAAAGAATGCAAGATTTTTAAGTGGCATTATGCATATCCATCAATTTCATTATACAAAAAGTCTTAAATCCTATCACAATGAGTGCTTGAAGTATGTCCCAAAACGAACACATTTTTATTTTCAGGCATGAATGTCAGATCAATGATAGCTGCTCTAGATAATAATTTTCTCTAAGGGAAAAAAGTATTGGACAGTTCTGTGGAATATTATAAAATGGCTGGAAAATGGGTGTATAAAAAGTAGTATGAAAAAATGCTTATGAGTGGAGACAAAACCTTGTAACACAAATAGTGTGTGAAGTAAATGCACACAAGTTTCAGTACGAGTGTGTTGTACCAGGAGTTACTGACCATAGTGACATACCTTGTAATATTGACTCACTCCATAAAATTAAACCTATTAAGCAGGAAATGGAAGGCCAGTAACTCTCTCAGTTTGGATTACCTTTGTGAGAAAATGGTGAAGAAACAAAGAATAAAATATGTAAATAATGAGATGAGTTCAAAGAAGTGAAATTTTAAAGCATGGATATTCAAGGCACTACAGTGACTACACATTCATATTGAAACTTAAACACTACGAATGATCAGCTGCTCCAGCAGGAGAGATCTGCTTCAAGAATGCTGGCTAGCCATATGATGTCACCACAGAGTGCTGCCGGTGTGGAAAATACCCTGCAGATCCTAAATGGTAAGGCGCATATTGTTCTGGTTTTCACCATTGTTAGAATATAGGTAAATCTATGTTACAGAGAAACTACTAGTGACATCTATACATAGAGATGTGAAGAGGGGGCAGGCATGCATGCATGCATGCAAGTGTGTGCGCGCGTGTGACATGTCAATTGCGAGCAAGCACAGTCATATTTTGTAATGATGATTTAAAATGTTATCCAGTGATTGTGAATAAATGTGTTATAATGTTAATTTGTGGTTCTTAATTGATCTACAACCTCTGAGAGGATATAGTTATTCTCTATTCTCACAAGGTAGTGGAGATGCATGGCTTTTCATCTTTTTTCCACTTATTTTCACATGGGCTTTTGGGTACCGTGGGGATAGCTAACCACGTGCAAGGTTAAATAGTTGCTACTCGTGAAAGTGCCGAGCAAAAAGTGAAACATTTGATAAAAGTTATTGCAAGAAAACTAACTGATATAGTTAATCTAAAATTGTGTAATTTTGAAGAAAATCATAAGGAAAGGAAAAGTAGCCAAGTTGGTGCACGAAGTTAAAGTGCCTGTTTTTGATGGCAAGGATATGAGTGCTGTAAAAGGAGAATCAATATGATTTCAAAGCTAAAGAAATGTGAGGAAGGAGCAACGAGAGAAAAAGTGACGACCGATAAAGATTTGAAAACTATAAATTTCATATATAGGGTATTTCAAATGATCAGCTACAGTTCATAAAAGACTAAGAGATGGCACATGAAATTATGAAAAAGTTTGACGAAATGTATTTAAAAGAATCTACTGCACTGCAAATATGCATAAGAAGTAAATTGGCAAAATTGAAGTTGAAGGACTTTGAAGATTCAAGTGCCTTTTTTTACTGAGTTTGAAAAGTTAATTAATGATTTGAAAAGTGTAGGCACAAATGTTAGTGAAAAGGAAAAATTAAGTTATGTGATAAAATGCTTCCAAGTTCGTTAAGTTACATTGGTGACTTAACTGATGTGTTGAAAGAAAGTGATCAGACTGTTGGATATGCGAAAAGTCAAATAAAAATGGTTGAATTAATAGAAAAAGAAGAAGAAAGCAAAAACAGTTTGAGTGCATTGAAGACTGAAAGAAAAAAGGATAAAGTGTGCTTCTAGTGTGGCAAATTTGGACATTTTAAGGCGCAATGTATGAGCACGAGGCCAAGTGAAAATTTGTGGAAATCCAGAGGCTGCGCACAGCAGTAAAGAGGCGGGTGCAAGCAACATTACCAACACTGGCAATATTGTGGTGGCTGAGGAGCTGGTCAAGGTTGGAGTCAATATCATTGAGGTGGCAGTTGGCAGCAAAATCAAGGACAAGAAGGATAGCGAAACGATGATAGTAAAGCGGTAATTTTAATATGGAAATTGAGGCTAGGCCCAATTTAGGAAAACCAAATGTTGAAGTAAATAGATGTGTAAGTAAAGTAGATTGGTTGCTCTGAACATATTGTGAATAATGATAAATATTTTTACAAATTTGTGGAACTTAAAGAACCGATAAATGTAAAAATTGAAGATGGTTGTTCCTTAAAAGCAACGAAAGTGTGAAATATTTTGCATAATTTTAATGTTTATGGTCAAAGTAAAGTAAATAAAATGAAAAATGTTCTTTATGTCAAAGATATCGACAGAAATTTAATAAGTTATGGAAAAGTAATTAAATTTAATAAAATTGTGTCGGTAGGAAATATGTCGAAAGCTTATGATCCATGCTTTGGCCATTAAAAATAGTGATTTGTATCACATGACAAGTGAAATTATAGTAAATGAATCAAATTTGATGATAAATGGAAAATTGCCCGAAAAGGAAAATTACATAGGACCTGGGACATATAAATTTTAATTATTTGAAAACAATGTGTGACAAGCAAATTCTTGAAGATTTACCAAAAGAATTGGAGTCTGATTATTTTAAGTGTGGGATATGCTTGGAAAATAAAATGCATAATTTGCCATTTAAAAATGAAAGAACAAGAGCAGAGGAAATATTACAGATAGTACATACGATTTAAATGGACCACATAAAACTACTGGCTTATGGGGAAAAAGTATTTTTTAACCTTTATTGATGACTACAGTAAAGTAGCTAAAGTTTATCTTATTAAATCAAAGAGTGAAGTATAAGTATATAATTTTTTTGTTGACTATGTCAATTTAATTGAAAGTGAGACAGGAAAAAGGGTAAAAAGATTGAGGTGCGATAATGGTAAGGAGTACATAAATAGAGACATATATAATTTTGCTAGGGAAAAGGGTACGTCTATTGAACCTTGTCCATCATATGTACATGAATTAAATGACACAGCAGAAAAATACAATTAAGACATTATGGATATGTCTAGATGATTGGCAGAGGCTAAAGTAGTTAAAAGGTTCTGGCCTGAAATAGTTAAAACAGCAGCTTATTTAAAGGATAGAATTATGACTAATATGGTAGTAAAGCACAAAACACCCTATGAAATAATGTTCAGAAAAAAACCTAATATAGAACATTTAAGAATCTATGGAAGTAAAGTATTTGTCAGAGTGCCTGAACAGAGGAGAAATTCAAAATGGGATAGAAAAGCAGATTTAGGTATTTTGATAGGGTATGAAAATGTTGTTTACATGTAAATATAATTATGTAGGAGTGCTAAGCAAGCAGTGGAAGAGAGTGGATGTGTGTTGAGGAAGCTCCTGGAGTGGAAGAAAAGAAGGGCTTAAGAAACTATGGGAATCAGTATTGAAGAGTACAGAGGAAGAATTGGAACCTTTAATAAGTTAAAATAGAATGATTTTAAAATAAATAAAGGTAAGAAGAGATGGGAAACATGATTCTTCTCACATGTATAATAGGCATGCTACTGGTAATTGGTGGAGTCAAAATTAATCCTGGGCCAAATGGGAATCGAAACATCATGGATGAAATTTTGGCTAGAATAAAAGATATGGGTGAGAAATTATGAAACAAACTTAATGGAGTAGAAAAGGAACTAATAGATATCAAGAGAGAGATTAAAAATGAAATGCAAGATATAAGAAATGAGGTACAGAAAATCAGAAGAAGAGTAGAGCTGTTGGAAGAGAGACACCGCAGATTCAATCTAGTTATAACAGGAGTGAAAGAAAGGAATGAAGTATGGCCTGTGGAAGAGAGAGATTATAGAAGGAAAGCTTGGAATGGTGCTACAGGGCTGGAAGATTAAGGAAGCATTCAGAGTGGGAAGATCAACAGGAGCCAGAATTATAGTTGCAAGATTTACATCAATGCAGTTTGTTTATGAAGTGTTAAATAAAACAAAACAACTAAAAGGAACAAATATTTTTATAAACAGGGATTTATCGGTGAAACAACAGGCCTTGAAGAAAGATTTAATACAACAAATGAAGCTGGCAAGAATGGAAGGGAAACGGTCCATCATAAAGAACTTACGGTTGTGGGTCGATGGGCACATGGTGGTTGGATGCGAAAGTGACACAAGGAGCAGCAGATTGCAGGAGCAGGAAATGATTCAGCTATATACATCCGAGACCAGAGAGAAGGAATGCAGATCAGAAGGAAGTCCAAAGAGCGATTGGAAATTGGAGGAGAAGGATGGATACATGAAGTTACGTCACCACTATGTGGGGCTGGCGGGAAGCAGATGGTTGTGTCAGAGAGAAGACTGGGAGATGACATAGTGAAAACGTCAGATCAGAATGACATAAGGTTAACAGCTGGCGAAGCCAGGAAAATGATATCACCGAGGAGGGATGTAGTTCAATCGCCACATGATATGGTCATGGGCAGGGCAGAGGCATGGTTTCAGAGTGGCGAAATGGTGGAAGAAGAAAGCATTGTGTTGACACCCAATGGGAGTTTATGGGTTCTAGACAGAAACAAAGCGGGACCATCAAGGGAGCCAACAGGAATAGATTTATGGAGTAGGAAAGTGTGCCTTACATATAGAAATAGAGCAGGCTCTGAGAGAAGTATGGGAATATGGAAGCAATAATAATGAGGGAGTTAATATTAGAATAGAGATGGAGAGTGATTATAAAATGAATATGTTGTGGAAATGAAACATGATCTAGAAGGGAACAAATTAGACAAAATAAAGACAAGTGTATTGATAAGCAAGTGATAGATTTATATGAAATCGTGAAGTGAATGATTTAGATATAAAGGAGAGGGCTAGAAGGGAGGGTTACATTTCTTAATATGAACGAGCAAGTGTTGTTATGGTCGATCAGCATGGGGACACAATAAGTATTCTTAAAGGTATTAAATTGCATGTAATAGTAGCCATTTCCTGCTGGTAGTGGAGATTCAAAGATGATCGGAGGAAGTAAGGGAAGGAGATGGGAATGGGAGAACACTAAGCAGTATAGAACTTTAAATGAGAAACTGTTAGCGATATGAAGCTAACTCAACACACATGTTTTGTAAATGTGGAAGCTTGGATATGATCGGCAATAGGAGCCAGGGTTCGATGCTGATCATGCCCAAATGTATTGTATTAGCTCAACACTCAATAAAGATATCAATTTTATAGGCTTTAAAGATGAGTCAAGAGGGGCTCATGATAAAAAAAGAAGTGAGAACGAAAATTACGAAAATGAACATGATAATAGTGATGAGAATTTAAGTGATGAAAATTAAGAATTAGGGTTGAGAAGATCAACCAGGAAAAAAGGAAGCCTGCAAGATTTAATGATGATTTTGTATATAATAATGTTGTTTATGTAAATTATGTTGATACTGAAAATCCTATTTCTTATAATGATGCTATTATTAGTAATGATTCTAAAAAGTGGAGAAATGCAATAGATAAAGAAATGAGTTGTTTAAATAAAACTATGATGTTTGTAAATGAACCAAATGGCAAAAAGATTTTAGATGTAAAATGGGTCTATACAAAAAAGACTCATGATATCTATAAAGCTAGATTAGTAGTAAGAGGATATCAATAGAATGATTTAATTGATGACATTTATTCTTTGGTGGCAAGAATGCAAACTTTAAAAATGTTAATGGCATATTGTTGTCAAAATGGTTTAAATATTCAACAAATGAGTGTAGAGACAGCCTTTTTTAATGGTAAAGTTAAATCAGAAGTTTATGTAAAACAGCCACAAGGTTATGAGGATGGTAAAGATAGAGTACTAAAATTGAACAAAGCATTATATGGTTTGAGAGAAAACCTGAGAGCTTGGTATGAAAATTTTTACTAAACTCAGGTTTTCTAAACTTGGTGCTACTAAATCATTTGTGCAGTTTTAGTGACTACAAAATTCTCAGGAGTTTCTGCGCCCTTATATTCACCTGGGAGTATTATTGTGCCAAGTGGTTTGCTCTTGTGTAAATCATTGGGCTGAAGAGAGTACTTGGGTTTTTTATTTATTTTAGCAAACGTTTTATGGGGTATTACACTTACTTCAGCACCAGTATCAATTTTTACCTCAACTTTCCTGTCTCTTATTGTAACAATCTCAACCCATTTACTCTTAGGAACATTAGACTTTGTTTGTTCTTATATTATTAACAACTTTGGTACTACGGTTCAGCAATGTCTCACTATCCGTAATGGTTTTTATAATATTGGCTGCATATATTATTGACTCATCGCTGGAATCATCTACATTTTTGGGACATTTTTTACATGCTTAACCATACATGACACTACAAAATAATTTTTTTACCACATTTGGTGCAGGATTGCCCATAAGCAGGGCATTGCTTGTGGCCATGAACAATTTAGCATCTGCGGCACTGAAACACACCACTATCACTTCTGCTATTTCTCTCACTAATACTTTTATTTTTCTGAAAAAATTGAAATTTAGATTTGTGAAACTTTTTTCTTTTAATAGTATCAACAATTGCACTTTCACTAGCTACACTTTCACTGAGAGTGGATACACCTTTAGCTTGCTTCTTGCCCTGCTCATTTGCACAACAGTAGGTGTTAGCTTAATCCACATAGAACTTATCCATGCATAGTATGGCTTCTCATGTATTATACATAATGCTGAAGACAATCTTGCCCCAAAGCATCTTATCCTCTGGAGTTTGGTCCCCATCAATGGTGTTGTAGTTACAAGGTGTGATTAGATGACAACATTCAATAAGAAAATGGTCAAATGTCTTGCCTTCCTCCTGGATCCATTGCAGAAAGATTTGTCATTAGTACATTTCATTGTCCTGGGGCTTGAGGAGTTCCTCAAATTTCTTGATCATAGGAGCATATTTCCTGACATCTGCTTCACTATCTTAAATATGCCCATGAGTCAGGCTGAGTCTGTGCCAACCAGGTTATGAAGTAAAGAACAACTTGACTTTGCTGTGAGCTTCATGGTTGCCAGTTGCAATCAGGTAATCAGTATTATGTTAAAATAATAAGATTAAGTAGTGTAGTTATTTGTGACAATAAATGAATAAGCAAAAGTAGGCAACATAACCTATAAAAACTTGTACTTTCTGTTATCAGGTACTCTTCCAAAGGATTCCCAAAAATGCCAACCTGTTCACACAAAGAAAAGAGCTTACACTGTAATGAACTCAATTGTCAAGATATCTGAAGAATTCATCAAGCTTACTTGAAGGAAAAATCATTACTTGCACTAAATAATTTAATGTTGCAACACATCCAAGTTTCAGTGCCAAAATGAAGCACAAAAACAATAAAAAGAAACTTCAGCAAGGAGTATATTTTGCCAAAGTTCTTCAAGTGGAAAGAATCAGACTGCAAGATTTGTGTTCAACTACCCTGAAAAGTCCATTAACTGCACCCAAGAAGAGAGGAAGAGACCACATATCTGAAAAATTTGCTGAGAAAAAAGAATAAGTAAAAAGCCACTTAGGCAAATCGGTCCACTCAAAGCCCATTACTCAAGAGCTGAGAACTGTGAATGACAGTACCTTAGCTCAGGTCTTATCATTGCAAAGATGCATGAGATGTTTAACAAAGAATATCTGCAAAATCAGGTTCAATATGAGTACTATAGAAGAATATCTGTAACTGCTTTAATATTGGTTTTTAGCATGCCCAGTACCAATGCTTGTTCAACATGCACAAGTCTTCACTCTTTAGTCAAGAATCAAGGCTGCAAAGACTGAAGAAGAGAAGATGGACCTAAGATTTCAGCTTATGGGGCACAAAAAGAGAGCAGACATGTTGAAAGAAAATGCAATAAATATGCTCACATTCAGCTATGATTGCCGGAAAAACCATTTGCTAGCTACACCCTCAGATGAAGCTGCTTATTACCTATGTCAGATGTACAACTTCAGAGTGTGTGCAGGGAATTTGCACTCTTCCCAAATTCTAGAAAATGTGTTTGCATGCGCATGGCTAGAAGCTGATTTTGCCAAAGCATCAATTCAAGTAACTTCCACTATCCATCAAACCTTATCCTAGAAAGCACATTTTTAAGGCATAATGAAGATCCATTTATTTGCAGATGGGTGCAGCAGGGAGAGGGGTGCAAAATAAAAATAAGAACTGTAATTGGCATATTGATGCACTGGTTTCTGAACAAGGCTCCCAGTATAATTCAACAAATTCAAATGTGGTTTCCTGTTGTGGACCACTGTTTCATTCCTCATGACAGAGTATTCGGAAATTTAAAGTAAGAGTTCTGGAAAATTTATGTGATTGCAAAACCAGAAA
The DNA here is from genome assembly GCA_030765065.1 of Deroplatys truncata. Taxonomy (NCBI): domain Eukaryota; kingdom Metazoa; phylum Arthropoda; class Insecta; order Mantodea; family Mantidae; genus Deroplatys; species Deroplatys truncata. The sequence continues at coordinate 420,169,152 of CM060990.1, read as the reverse complement.
TCTACATGGACTCATGAAACAGCATGCGACCATCATCCACCTGGGATGATAACATTGCCCTGTTCAAGACTGGAAGATGTATGCAGATAGACAGATTAAAGAACCAGAAAACTGGCATCTTAAGTTAAAAACATTATATATACACATAATCACAAAAACCAAGAATGTGTGCCTAGCACAAGATAAAAATTTCTATAACTTTGAAGGCAGGAATCCCAAGAGTGTAAACAAAAGAGGAAAGAGTTTCAAGGACCAGAATATACCAAATCTTATCCCCAAAGGAGTTGCAATAAATCAAAGAAAGCAGAAGACATCAAAGCACTGTTGAAGAAGCACTACAAAGATCAATGGTAAGACTCTGAAAACCTGATCTTTTTATATGATATCTTCAAAGAACAAGAATGCCTGGGAGTTGCAGATGACACAAATAATGCTGACAGTTGTTTTAAGCTGCTAGACAAACAGTACACCAACATTTTGTAAATGCTGTAATTATTGGTAACTTCAAATTATGAAGTTTTGTTGGAACTTTTACAAAATACGTAAATTTCTTAACCTCAGAAGACTGTATTTTTATTTATAGTTAATGTATTTTCTTATGAAGTTTTGTTGGAACTTTAAACTTTTTTGAATGCCATTGCAAAACATTTTGCAAACTAGTCAATTGTTAATGAAAATACTAATGAGATCTGTGCTACCTACAACCAGCAAGGTTTTTGCCAAAAGGAGAAGAGGAGAAGGAGGTTGCAAATTGTTTCCTACTTGATGGTATTGAGGAAAGGTGTATACAATAGTTTCTGTTTGTTAGACAGCTAAGTTTCAGATGCCAACATGTAGCTAATTGTAATAAAATTTTACTAGAAATGCCCCTGTGAGATATTACAAGGTTTAGACTGTAATTATTATTATTTTGAGCATATTAATTTAGCTGGTTTTGAAAGTGAAGGATGTATTTTACTAATTACGCAAGTGGGGGGTATGTTCACAAGATGGCTGAATGCAAACTAGCAAAACCTGTCCAATTTTAGTTACTTTTGCAAGCCTATTAAGTATAAACTAAATTTTTAAAAAATAATATCAAGAAAACAGTTTAACTCTTTATAGGTCAGTGGTCTCTATACTTGCCATCTACCTAAGGTTCAAGGTTCAAATATCATGGATCACTATCATGGGAAAATAAGTCTTATGGATTGTATATTTGCCACCTAATTAAGCTTCAGCATAACATGGATCTCACTCAGGATAATATGAGCCTTATGGACAGATGGATAAGCAAGTGTTTTGCGCTATAAAGGGTTGAGTGAGATTACACAGACTCTAAAAGTCAACTCAGGAGTTCCTTTGCATGTTTAAAAACAAATATCATTGATGTGTATTGTGAGACTTGGCTGTAAAATACTTTTGCCAGTTCCCTCCATTCCATTCATGATGCATTTAATAGGTTTTGCGAGTGGATGACTCACTTCACATCAGTTTCATCTTTGACCTGACCTTCCAACTAGGCAGAACCGGGCATCCATCCACATCCTATCCCTTGTCAGCAGAGAGAGAGAAAGGAAATTAATGAAAGATACTGAAGTCAGAGGCTGCTGTTGAAGAAATAAGAGTTCATCATGGGGGACTAATAAGAAAGAAAAGAGAAATGGGATCAGTATAAGTTAATGGAAGAGGTACCAAACCCAGCTCAGATGCCATCCATGTACATACTTGTAAGTGACAAGTCCCTTGGAGTAGCTGAGATGTTAAAAGCTCTATAAAGTAGAGTTGTCTGCATCCTTGTTTTTTGAATGGATGATGATGACTGTTATTGTTCAAATATAGAACTATGTGCAGCAGTTTTCTGTATATACTGATCTACAAGAAATGTAATGGAACTATCGGCCATAGAGTATACAGGTGAAAGGGGTATAGATTTCCAGCTTTTAAACTACAAATAGAAGGCATTGAAAGGAGTGAAAAGATCTTAATTACCTTTGGTCCATTCCAAGCATTTTACCAATAATAAATAATTTGCAATCAATGTATTTTCCAACATGCACCATCAAAGCACATGCCTGAGTGCTGTGATAGACCAGCAGTCATATGAATCAAATAAACAATGCTAGTTTTCTCAGAGGAAGAGATAGTGTGTATGAAGTGTTTATGTTTTAAACATAATCTACATCGATATTTTATCACAAATGACCGAAAGAAGTTCTTTGCCAAATGTATGCTGTAAAGCAAAATGAATGTTTAAGTTAAATATTAATGAGCACCTAACATGGGAAAATGAAATGAAACGTTGACATATCATTCTTAAATATGCACTTGGCTTTAAGCATGCTAATTTTCATCTGCACACATAGGATCTTGTGAAAATACATTTTGCACATCAACTTCATAAATTATGAATGAAGTTTCTGCCATTTTTTTTAACAAACCCCATCCATAGGAATCCCTATCATTGGGTATGGCACATGTTCATAATGTTAAGTGCACAAGTTTCTCACATGATATATCTTTGAAACAACTAGTAAAGAACTCTAATTATCCAAGCTATTATTCATTTGCAGATTTTACTCTCTCAGAAACAGAATACATTTTTCTGCATTAAGAATATTTGGGTGGTGGCTTTACTGTGTGAGTGTTTTAGTATAAACATATGCTGTCTACAGACAACTCATAAGAAACTGAATTGAAATTTCGTCTACAGTTTTTATGCAGAAGCGTTTCACATCATTTGCCATTGAAGTTTCTTCAGAAACATAATTTTCATGGTGTATTACATCCGACAATATCAAACAGAAGCACATATCATACATAACTAATTCCTGACCTGCATTACACTACTTGTGTTTGGGGTTCCAGTAGATAATAGCAGTTCCACTTTGCACTGAGACAAAACTAGGTCACAAAGAGGAAGCCACAAAGAATTCACTAGAAAGGCTTTTGCATATTGGTAATACTTAAAAATTATCTTGCAAATTGAGATACAGATAGAATTTATGAATTTAATAAATAATCTCTTTTCTGTTCAATGCATATGATGAAGAACTGCAAACGAAACAGTCAAGCCAGGAAAGATTAGTCAATAAGTAAATTTCCAAAACCTGAAACATCCACAAATATTAAATACTTTCTAGACTAAGCAGGTTATAATAGCACAATTACATCATAATGTAGCAAAATTGCTAAACCAGTAAATGAATTGCTAAACACAGAAATAGATAGGAAATGGTCAAAAAGCCAGGAGCAAAACTTCCAGGAATTAAACAGTAAAGTGTAAGAGTATTCAGTGTTACAATTTCTGGATTTTATGTTAACCATATATTTAACTACTGCTAGAGCAATTATGCAATAGGCAATATTCTGGGTTAAGGAAAAATTGATAATGACAGGTCTGTGCCAAGTGCTAGCAGAGCACTTGCTTTAGCAGAAAACTCATTATTACACTAGAATAAGTTACTAACTATAGTATTATCATACTAGTATTTTTGCATGTTCTTGGTAAACTTTTCATGGATTTTCAATATTAAGGATCAAAGTTTCAGACTTCTTAGTAAGAGGCTCTTTTTGGAAGTATAAGATTTCCAATTGGTATACAAACCGGGGAGTAACCATGTAAATGCAGATGCTGTTAGTGAACACCTGTCCCAGCAATTAATGTTACTCAAAATACTCAAAAAATATATTCCTACAGAAGGAACACAGAAGCTGTTAAAGAAAGAGATGAATGTCTTAATAGATGTTCAACAGAAAGTTCACAGAATGCATGCAAAGTTAAAATTGTATGCCTCTTGGCCTAATATGTTTAGAGATGTGGAGAATTACGTTCAACAGTTTTCAACTTGTTAGCTAAACAAACAAGTATTTCCAAATAAAAGCATTAAATTACAAATCAGACACATAATCACAACTCTGGTATAAAATGTATGTGCATATTATAGGTGAATTTTCAAACTCATAATTAGGAAACTCAAGAAGGAACCTATGGAGGCTACAGACCAGAGTCAGACAGGCAGGCCACAAAGATACACAGAAGTCCCTAACAGTTCCAGGCTCAATCTATTCCACTGCTGGAGCTGCCTAGAGAGGGCAATGAATGACCCATCGACCAAGTAGTTCAGTGTTCATGAGGAGTACTCTTTCCTTTGAGCAAGCATCTGTGCCACTATCCAATACTGCCATATACCACGAAACCTAGAAGCACACCTAAAGGATAAAAAGGAAACAATGAAAGGGAAATGATGGAAAGGAAATCATGGTAGATGAGAAAACCACCCCAGCATTATCCTACCAACCAGAGTAAATTACAAAATACCAGAGTGGGTGGTTGACAGGAATCGAATTGAGACCTCCCGAATGCGAGCCTCATACGTTACTGTGGAGCCATCTCGCCAAGTCAATAGTAAATAGAAATTAGAAGTAGAAAGGAATAAGGTGCTTGAGTTTCCTGTCATGTCAGTCCTGCTCCTGATATGGGTTATTGTAAGAAAGCTGGTTGTTGCCATGGGAGTTTTGAATTAGTTCTGAAGCTTTATTTCAACTATGTGTTGGTTTAGTAGTGCAATGTACACTGGTATGTGCCTTAATATGATAAAGCATTTAAATTTTATTCAGTGCTATAAGTGAAAATTGACCAATAGTGGGACAGTGCCATATAACATTGTTGCTATGCTTTATGATTATAGAGAATGGTGTGTTGAAGGAAAACTATGGATAGCACTATAGGAGTTACTGGGAAAAACACCCTAAATTTCAAGGCTGTTTACAACCTGTAATTACTCATAAATCAAAAGCATATCTTTACTATTGTTGAACTAAAATATATGCAAAATTAAGTATATAAGGAAAAACAGTGACACATTGAAGCACAAAAAGAATTTTGAACCATATAATTCAAGAAAACAAAAATCTATTCCATTTAGAGTAGAAAGTCATGAAATCATGCTTGTAAAGCTGTATGCACACTTTTAATGTACTTTGCAGAACACTACTCTCTTTTAACTTGTGAATATTTGACCAATGCATGTAAGAGGAATTCCTCTAACTTGAGTGCTACTTGTGACATGTCAATACACCACATAAAATCACTGAAATTCTGAAATTATAAGAGAATCATTAGCTCCACATCTCCTGCACAGATTCTCAAGTAACCTGGGTAGTCACAAGTTCACCCTTATACTCAAGTCTACTAACATAAGTGTAACCAAACTTTTGGGAATTGTTATACGGTAAGTACAACAGTATGTTAGTCAGCCCAAGCCAGGAAGGATGGTGTCTGCCTATCTAGGTCTGGTACAAATCAAATCAGCCACAGTATGGACACAGTAGGCACTAGCTCTGACAGAGGCTGCTAAAGGTATAGGCATATAATTACACAATCGCATTGGTGTAGGCGTTAATAATGCATTAGTAATGACAAGATAGCAACAAGTGCTGTTCACTTATTGGCAACACTAGTTGCTTAGTAGAAAGAATCTTACCAGGCAACAAGAGTTAAAAACTCAAATGTAGGGGAAAAAAGAAGCAAAGAAGACACTAAAACACCTCCTAATAGAATCAAACCTATTTTTCAGGTTGGGCATAGGAGGAAACTTAGATCCCTTATCGAGGAGATCATTTTATTGTAGTGGTGGCAATAGCTTCAGGGAAAAGTGATAGGAGATGTAGTTAAACAACTAGATGTAATGCAACACCATTAAAAATCAGGCAAGCATTTGCTTTGCTCAATGAGAGAGTATTGTTTTCCTATTCAGCAGAGTGGCTTTTAACATACTTTATCACTATATACACACATATAAAATGAAAAATACTCGGAATTGCACACATACACATACACACTCATACACACAAATGCTCAAGTACCACATATATTTAAAGAAAGTTTACATAAACACCCTATCTCTTAGTACACATACTTCCATTAAGTATGTGCCCAAGTTTGGCCAGTTTTGGCTGTTTAGAATCAAGTCTCAGCATGCTGTCCTCCATCTGTTGGAAGCCAAAAATACTTATGGTAATAATTTTTTCCTGATGCCCTCCATCTGCATGCATACTGCCAAAGTATGCAGCCAGACTTCCTGTTCCCGCATAATGGGCAAATCCTCCTACCATCATCATCTACAATCTTGCAAGGTTTCCACCCTCCCAACCTAAGCCATGCTATTCTCGTCCTCTGTTTTATACCCATTTTCAAAATATATGTTTTCTTACCCCAATTTTTATTTCATTTTGTAGCTCCAATGTTGATCTTTGTCTACATTCAGATTCTATTTCCTGCCTGTTTATATCACATAGTTGTCTTTTGACTTTTTTCACAGCACTGTATGTATTTTCATTACCCCTTTGCCAGATGTCGTTTAAGCCAATTTTTTATTTGTTTTGTGACACCTACAAGTTAGAAATAATGAATGGAAAATATGGTTTAGACATGTCAGGGGAAGTAACATTTGTGCATACTAATGGGAGCAGTGTCATTGACTACATCCTGTGTTCACAAGACATATTACTATTAGTTCAAAGTTTTAAGGTTGAAAACAACATTGACTTCCATCATTTTCCACTGATAATGGCTCTAAAAGTATCTCAGCTAGTTTCCTATGCAAGAGATGAAAGCGCATGCAAAACATTGATGCCTTTGGTTAAATATAGATGGAGGGAAGCAGGAAAGGAGGTTTTTATTAGTACTTTAGAAAATGAAATTATATCTTTTGACATAGATCAACACGAAGGAATTGTAAGTGTACAGAATATAACTAATATTATGCAGAAAGCAAGTGCACTCATGCTAACAGGGAGGGGTATTAAATCAAACCGCTTAACATCAAGTAGTTGGTACAATGATCAGTGTAAAACAGCAAAGAAAGCAGCAGAATCTGCACTTACCAAATACAGATGAGAGGGGAGTGAAGCACATTGAATTCCTTTCACAAATCTAAGAAAATAATATGGGGAAATCCTAAAGCAGAGCAAAACAGCCTGGCAGGACGCAAAGGCCGAAGATGTGCATCAAGTAGTCGAAAACAGGGAAAATGGTGACATGTGGAAAGTTATTAGGCAGATTCGAAGGTGAAGGTCCATTGCAACTATCCCTGCTGGGGAATGGATAAAGATCTTTAAAACAGTCTACAAAGGAGGGGAGTTTAGGATGCAATTAATTACTTTGGCCACTGAAGGGATGACTGGAGCTCCAATTGTGAAAATACTTGACTATGAAATTAGCACAGCAGAGGTTGGTCGTGCAATAAAATGTTTAATGGGAAGGCAGTGGGTATACAAGGCTTGTCAGCTCAGTTCTTCAAGAGTTCTCTAGAAGTTAATAAAATGGCAGATTTTCAAAGAAAAAGCTTCAATAAAATATTTGAAAGCGGAGAATATCCAGAAGCATGGAAAACTGCTATTATCCAACCTCTTTACAAGGGCAAAGGGAATTGCAGCATTCCAGGAAATTAGAGGCATCTCGCTGCTCTCTATATTTGAAAAAAATTACAGTAGAATCTTATATGAAAGAATTAAGTGTTGGGTTAAGACATACGATAGGATTTCTAAATTTCAGGAAGGATTTAGGGAAGATTTTTTGACTACTGACAATGTCTTTGTTCTGAAAACAATAATTGATGACAATTTAAGAAATAAAGGGGTAAGGTATATACTGTACTTGTAGATTTTAAAATGGCATTTGATACTGTGGAACGCAGTGCTCTCTGGGAAAAATTAACATGAAAAGGACTTTCATGGAAAATGATTAGAGCACTTAGAGCAATGCATAAAGAAGTTAAATTTGTTGTCAAGACTGATCAGCACAATACATCAGAATGTAACATAGCGCAGAGGGGGGTTAAACAAGGGTTGTGTACTATCTCCGTTACTTTTTAATTTGTTTACTGATGATGATGTTAGCATAATAATGGAGGAAGACATAGATGCACCAACAGTCGAAAACCAAAAAATACCAATTCTTTTGTACGCTGATGACATTTAATAGTAAGACAACTTTGGTAATAGGTCAAGAAACATATTACAAGTTTAATAGTAAGACAACTTTGGTAACAGGCCAAGAAATAGATTACAAGTTAAATACAAGCATATGAAAAGGTGAAAAATGAAACTTGGTACATGTATACAGATTGTAATAACAGTATCCTTATCTTCATTCAAAATGTAAAGTAATAGATAGGTTAAAAGATTATTTTCTGGATCTAATTGATCTAAATCAACATTATAGGCATAAACACACATTAAGCTGCTTGTTCAGAAGAGCTGCTGCAGATTAAATTAAGTAGTATCCAAGTAAAATAAATTATCTACAGTCAGATCATAAAAATTCTCTAAGTATAGCTTCAAAAAAAAATGTTTGTTAATTAAAGCCTACTTTGGTCACTTATGAATTCCAGAACTAAAGATGTGGCTTTGAATAAAACTAAGATTAAACAAATAATAAAAAAAAATTAGAAGCAAAAGGACAAAATGTAGCTTTACATTATGAATTGACCCCAAGCTTGGTAATAAACAAGTTAATGCAGTAAATTTAGAAAGGTATCTAGGAGTGTCAACATACCTTTTGTCTGTTAATTGATGTTTATTAGGTTTTTCAAAAGGAATTTTACAATCCGGGATAATTACCCCATAAAGAGTCAGAGGGCTTTCACAAAATAACAGATCAAACTATGTTTCCTTTCCCCTCTTCTCAACTGTTGTATCTGATTCAGCCAACAATTTATACCCAAGAATCATTATTGATTTATGCTGCCAGAATACCATTGTTACATGAAAAGCATTCACATTTATATGAAACACTGCCATTCCCAGTAAAAGAGAAATAAAATTTCACAGCCAAATTGAATCACTCCCAAAAAGACTATGTTTTCTCAGAAAATTTAAGAGAACAATATGGATATCTAATCCATGGTTACTTGCTATATGAGCATTTCCCTCACCTCTTTTAAAAACTGTTCATAGTTCTAAATAAATGGACTTGGGAATCTGGTTTTCTTTCTAGCTGAGTTTTGAACTTTCTGAAATATGTTGACATTGGATTTAAAAACATTAAGTGGTTTAATGAGCCATAACAATCTTTTTCTTTAGGACCCCGCACTTTTGTTTGGGGATTCTCTTGACAAGCAAGTAATGCTGTTTAAGTTTCTCTACCTGAAACTGCAGTAGCAATACAACAAAACCATAACTTTTTGTTCAGTTTTATATGAATAGCAGGTTAGTTGCATGCATTGTGAATGACAATGAGCCAAGGAAGAAATATTGTGGAATTGGCACTACAAAATGAAGGTAAGATTTAATATTTTATCATTAATAGGATCCATGCCAGATACAGAAGAGATATGATGACAACATTCATTTCATTTGTAACAATGCTGAGATGAATTCCAGGGTAGCTCAGATGGTTATGGCATTTGCTGCGCAAGGCCTAAGACAAGGATTCAAATCCCAGCACTTGAATTTTGTCTTCTAATAATATGATCATTCATTTTATTATTTGTAGAAGTGTGTGAGTGGCTGCAGGAGAACCAACATAATGAGATGTCAACACATAACAGAGAGGAGGGACCTTTTTGTTCTGATGACAGTGACAACCCTAGTGAACATAGTGGCCATGAAACATTTTCATATTTAATATTCAACAAATACAGAAAGGCATAATAATAAATCTCTAAATGTAAATTGTTTCATGTGTTAAAATGATAAAAATAGTATTATTTTGACTAAAGATCTCCTTTGATTAAATATGTTTCTATTTAAAAAACAATAGCTTTCTATTTAAGATTATCATGTACTGTTTATTTTTCCTTTCTTATACAAATCACAAACTTAAACAAATGGTTACTTACAGTTTAAACAAAAAAAAAAAGAATAAAAAATGTAGAAATCAAAATTAGTGTAAAAAACTACCAATATACAGTGAAAGGATGGCAGAAAATGCAGAGCGGGAAATCCCTCATGTGTGACTGTGTAACATTTTTCCTAGCAAGTAATTGCAAGTTAACAACTGTAGACTTGAAAAGGTATGATAAACCAAATAAGTTAACTTATTATGTGTGTTCAAAATAGCATCTGTAAGTTATGTACCAGATCAAGATTGTATAGCCACATCACTCGAGCCAACCTCACACTGGTAGTTGATGCGCAGCTTATATGTATGCAGTGATCCTCACCAAGTAATACCATTGTGTAGTAAAATTGCATTTAAAAGCTTGTCCTTGACTTAATATGTCAAAATTCATCAGACAAGGTCCTAAATTTTATATACAGGATGGACCATTTAAGTTGAGACTATACAATATCTCCAAAATTAAGCGTCATAAAAAGAAATGTCTTGAATAAAAGTTGCTTGATATTGTGGGGGAAAGTAAATGCCATTAATCATGTTTTATTTGGAGGACGTTATGATGGTCATTTTAGGGTCAATTTAAATTTACCCTAATAGTAGTCTCATTTAAAAACATTAAATTGACCCTGAAATGATCATCATAACGTCCTCCAAACAAAACACAACTAACAGCATTTACTTTCCCCCATAATATCAAGCAGTTTTTATCTAGGACATTTCTTTCTTCAACGCTTAGTTTTGGAGTTATTGTACAGTCTCAACTTAAATGGTCCACCCTATATATATTTCCCATACACTTAAGTGCTTGTGAACAAAACAGATTTTAATAAATGGATTTATTCTTTTATTTCAACCTACTACCAGTAGTCAACACATGGATGATGAGGGGATAAAGACCCTTGAAACATGTGCCAAGTAATCTGTGGTAAGTGAAGCTAGATAACTAGTGTTAAAAGCTTGACAGAAACTTTTTATAATTTTGATCCATGTGTTTCACTGTGTTGATTTTTTTTTCCGATTTAAAATATGGATAAAACAATCTGTGCTTATTGCTGTAAGCAAAGGTAATAACCTAGGTATTTGGCTTCGAGTAGGTCTTGAGACATAATTTGACACAGCAAAAATATATCTTGAAATGCAAATGTAGCTCAAAAATATTTGTGTTCACAACATAAGGAATGCCATTCCCTCAGCACAAGAGGAAAGGGGAATGACTGCATATGTACATGTGTACATGTGTTGCATAATAGTGTCAGACACATGTTTCCTTACAGAATGTCATAAACTGTTTAGTGTTGAGTTGCAAAACCATTCATAAATTCTTTGATGAGAGACCTTGAGTAAGGAGATCTGCTATAAAAGTAGCTGCTTCCTATGCACAGTAGCAGTGGTGAGTCAAGTCAGAATATTGTAGCATTCACTATAAAACACAAAAGGAGCAGACTCTTTAGCTTCATAAATTGGAATAAAAAAATGCATAACAGTACATTGCAATGTTTAAATTCTTTCTCTCCCTCCCTCCTTTCTCTCATGACCATACTTATTTGATACAGTTAAAACACATTGCATTTAATATTCTTTAATTCTGTTTTTGTTTCATTAAAATATGTTCATTAATAAGTAAAATATATGTTCTTCTGAAAAGCAGAAAATTAAAGACCAGGCCAACTTAAATGTCTACCTCTGTACAAGGGTTTAAATAGGTTATTCATTAGCAGGAATCTATTTAGTAAGAAGTAGAAATTACTAAATAGTTACTTTGATAGTACCTATTGAACTAAAGTAGCTGTTAACAATTTGGGACATTGTCATTCAAAGTATGAGTTTTATGACATAGCTCCATTGCATTTTCTTGTTTTATATACCTTAAGAGACACTCATAACTTAAAAATGTTAGAACTTAACTCCTACTCATCAAAAAGGGGCTAAATAGAATCAATTATCATCATACCAGAAGCAACTTGTAATCAAAACTTAATGCTTGGTAAAAAAAAAAAAAAAGAAGGAAATAAACTGTATAGGATGTAAGTAATATGCAAGCTGAAAATTTTTTCAGTTCAAGATAAAAAAAATGGAAACCAAAAGTGTTTCATTTCTTAGAAAATATTGGTGACATCTCAGTATACTGAATTCTTAGATATCCCTTTGCTAAGCTTGCCACAGAGGTCCAGCACACCAACCAACAGATCACAGATGCTTGTGGGACAGGTAACACCTTAATCATGTACATAATGACACAAGATGCAGCCTGAAAGGCTGAAAGATCACGTGAATGCTTTTTTGTTGTTCTTTATCCCTTTATACCCACTTCAAATCAATAGTCATTATCATAGCAATTTATATGGATTCTGTCTGCCAAGTTTTATTTGTGTTTTAGGCAAGCAAACTTACACAGAATCACCTTTTTTTTTTCTTTTTTTTTAATTTAATTGAAAAGATTAGATGGTTTTAGATACAGAGCAGGTTCACAATAGGAAAAAGGGACAACAAGGAGATTGGGCTTCTGGAACTGTGAGGGTTTAAAAAATAAGTTATATGTGGGAGTTTTGAAACAGCTGTTGGCGAAAGTGGATTATTTAGCGGTAGTAGAAACGTGGTTAAAAGAGGAACAGATAAATATAAAGGACTTTCAATACATTGGTAGGAAAGGAGAGGTGATAGCTAGAAAGGGAAGAGTATCTGGAGGTATAGGTTTCTTTATAAGGAACAGCTTAAGTAAGGAAATTAAAGAAACATGGTCTAGTAGTAAAGAAATACTGTGGGTTATAATGGATGTTAAGTATATACTCTGTGTAGGAATAATATATAACCCCCCTGCATCCTCGCGGTTTCATAATCCTGATCTCCTTAATCAAATAAGAAAAGATATAGATAGGCTGAAGGAGAAATTTGTAACTGCAGAGGTAATACTAATGGGAGACTTTAATATCAGGATTGGGGAAAGTGATACATATGTTGGAAATGATTGGATGAGTGATGAAATTGTGTTTAAAAGTGAGAAACTTAGGCAAAGCAAGGACAAATTTGTTGATAAAGAGTGTGAAAAATTTATTGATTTTTGTGAGTTGAATGCTTTAGAAATTTTGAATGGAAAATGTGGGGAAGATGAACAAGGAGAATTTACCTTTGTTAGCAATAATGGGCAGAGTGTAATAGATTTTGTGCTGTGGCCTCTGAATTTAGGACATATTTTAAGTAATTTTAAGGTATTAAATTTAAGCTCAACTAGCGGGCATTATCCACTGATTGTGGATTTTATGATGCACGCTGCACGAGTAAAACACAATATAAGAGTGGAAAGCTATTGTAAAAAAGAGTATATTAGCTATAAATGGAAAGAAGAATTTTGTGACACATTTAAACAGACTCTGGACTCGAATTATGGAAAGATATGTCTATGTGGAGTAACATTCATGGTTAAGAATAATCAAATTGAGAATGCAATAGATATCCTTAATACAGTTATGCAAAGGGCGGGAGAGGAAATGAAAACAAAAAAGAGGGTTTACATATATGATAAGGACTGGTTTGACGAAGAATGTAGGGTATCAAAAAGACAAGTAAAACAACTGTTGGTTAGGTGGAGAGAATTAGGTGATAGAAAATCTAGGGACGATTATATGCAAGGGAGGAATTCACATAATTTATTGTTAGAGCAAAAGAAAAAGGACTGGAGGGAATGCAATGAAAGGAATTTGATTAAATGTCTAAATGAAAATAATGTTAATAAGGTATGGCAGGTTCTTAAGTTGACTTATAATAAATGTGTAACTAAACCCAATGTTGAGCCAGGACAATGGATGGAGTATTTTAAAACATTATATGGGGAAGAAAGGAGTATAGGAAGTACGGAATTTTTGGAAATAAGGAATGTTTTTGTAGAGATATTGGATGGTGAAATTAGGAGTGAGGAAATAATAAAACAAGTTAAGTTACTGAAGAAAAATAAAGCTACTGGAATTGATGGCATCCCAACAGAGTTTCTTAAGGAGTGGTGTAATGAAACAGGGAGAGTGAAAATTTTACTAGATTTATTTAATGTAATTATTAGAAAGGGTTATGTACCTAAACGATGGAGAGAAGCTATCATCCATCCTATATATAAAGGCAAGGGCAATGTCGATAAACCTAATAACTACAGAGGTATTGCATTATTATCGAATATAGGAAAACTTTTTGCGGGCATTTTGACAGCGAGACTACAATTTTGGGTTGAACAATATAATATCCTTTCGGAATTACAGATGGGCTTTTGCAAGGGAAGGAGAACAATTGATAATTTATTTATTATAAAGACATTAGCAGACAAATATTTAAAAGAAAAAAGGGGTAAACGGTATATGGCTTTTGTAGACTTAGACAAGGCTTATGACCGAATTGAGCTACAACTTCTGTGGCATAAATTAGTATGTAAGGGAGTAAGTCAGCAATTGGTGAATATTCTAAAAGCACTGTATTTTGAGAACACCTGTGTAAGGGTGGAGACAGGCTGTGTAACAAACGAAATTCCACAAAATAAAGGCCTTCGGCAAGGATGTAAGCTAAGTCCAGTTTTATTTAATTTATACATAGATGATGTCTTACTAGAAATTGGAAGGAATAATAACTGTGCACCAGTAATTAACAACATCCAAATTCCAGGACTTCTTTTTGCAGATGACCTAGTGGTAGGATCTATTACAGTAAGTGGTTTAAAACAATCATTACAAGCAATTGATGTATATTGTAAAGAATGGAGGTTAAAAGTGAATCAAGAGAAAACACAGATTGTGGTTTTCAAAAAGGGGGGAAAATTAGGCAAATATGAAAAGTGGAAGGGAGAGAATAAAGATTACAGGGTAGTGCATGACTGTATCTATTTAGGAGTAAAAATAGATGGAGGTAATAAATGGGAGAAACAAAAGAAGTTTGCATTGGCAAAAGGTAAAGGGGCGATGGCAGCAATTAGAAGCTGCAAATATAAAGTACCTAATATAAATGTTAAATGGCTGGAAAAAATTTATGAGATGGTTGCGGAGGCAAAAATGATGTATGGTATAGAAATATGGGGATTAGATAGAGGATGGGAATGTATAGATGTGGTGCACAGGATGTTTTGTAGAGAAATACTAGGGCTACCGAAGTCAATTGTAAGACAGGTAGCACAATTAGAGATGGGCAGGGTACCAAGTAAGGGGAAGATAATGGAAAGAGCTTTGAAATTTTGGTTCAGAAGTTTAAATCTAGGAAAAAGTAATGTGTTAAGACAATGTATTGAATACCAAGAGAAGAGCTTAATGAATGATGGATGGGTAAGTAAATTACGGAATATTTTGGAGAAAAATGGGTTAGGAGATATATGGAGAAGGAGAGAAAATAACGTAAAACATTTTTGGAAAAAGGCAAGGAAAAGACTGGAAGGTATAGAAATACAAATCATGTTCAGTGAGATTGCCGAAAAGAGCTCATTAGTTTATTATAGGCCAATGAAAAATACATGGGGCAGGGAAAAATATATAGACATAGTAAATAAAGAAGGGAGAGAATCTATTGCATGGTTAAGAACCGGAGCATGGAGGCTAAAAGGGCTAAGACAGGGTATTCCTCAGAACCAATGTCCGATATGTGGTGGTAATGAAGACATTGAACACATAGTATTTAAGTGCCAAGGAACAGAAAATTGGAGAAAAGAATTTTTTAATAAGAAGTGGTTGAAGGGGGATAGAAATACACTTATAATTGAAATGATATGCAAGGACACTAGAAACATTGGACAGTTTTTGTGTAAAGTAAAAAATAAATGGCTTTGGACAGTGGAAAGAGAAAAGTAAGAGGTAGTGCATCCTACTTTGAATGGAAAACTATAGTGAATGTGTGATCGTTAAGTAATTAATAAATGGAAAGTGAAAAAAAAGTGGAAATGGGACATGAAAAAAAAAAAACAACAACAACAACAACAAAAAACAAGCTGAAAAAAAAGATCAAGATAATTTAGTGACAAGAGATTGTAAAATGTAAATAAACTGTAGTGATTGTCTACTGAATAAGTGACCAGGGTCAAAATGCAGTAGACAATCAAATTTGTAAAACTCTTAGCACAATAAATACTATACTATACTATACTATAATTTAATTGAATCTTAAGTCGGTGGATACACTAAAACTTCACTTATTTGAAATTAATCGAACATGTTTCGAAAGTGGCACTTGTTTTCATCTTCAGCTTTTTTCCAACTGAGCATGCTGGGATTCAGGTCCATAGATGTAGGTGGCATGGAAGTGGTGTCATCTGGTGTATCCATGATGAAGCTGCTTAGATTGCTGGCTGAGTAGCGGAATTTCAAGGTTCATTACCATTTTCATACATTTGATTATGTGCATGTTTTCCCAAACTTTTAGTTCTGTTGGATTGGTGGTGCATTTCAGGAGTCTGACTTTAGGGTTGATGTCATGGTTTGTGGTCCAGAAATGGTTTGCTATGGCAGAATTGTCCATCTGTTTGTTGAATATACATCTGAAGTGTTCTTTGCTTCTGGTTTCAATATTGAAATTCAAGGTATTAATAATATTAATATTTAATTACTCGTGGAAATAGTGGCCATCTTATTGCCTACTATAAATAATATTTTTATATGTGGCAGTCTACCCATCCCATCAAAATAACTGGGACAGATTATTCATAGGTATGTCACAGATTATTTAAATACAACTTATTAAACAAACAACATTTCAGAACCATACACAGTACTAATCTGCATTACTGAAACTTATGAAGACATACATTCTGATAACAGCAAATTGACTATACTGACTTAGTTGGACTTAAGTAAAGCATTCAACTGTGTACAATTAGATTTACTCATATTAAAACTTAGGGCCATAAATATATCAGAAATCCTCTTTCAGAAGTTTGACACTTACTTTTGACACCACGAACAGTGTGTTGTAGGGTCTACTCAGTGTGACTGTTGCATCTGGTATGAAGCCAGAGCTAGAGTTCTACAAGAATCAGTGCCAGCGCCTGTGCTTTTCCCAGTACACATAAATAATATAACCTACAATGTTGTGAATTTCAACTTTCTGCAAATACTTACAGACATGCATTCATTCAAACACTTGGTGAAAAATGATATAACTGTAAGAATGAGTGACAATCTAAACATGCTGTTTGACCTGGTTATGGAAACAGGGCCTAGTTATAATTCCAGAAAATCACAATCATCGTGGAATAGAAATAATGGCTCAACACTATTTGTTCAAATGATGTACCCCCAATCAGATTGTATAAATGTGTTATACCTTATAGTGATTAAGTAAAAAGCCTTGAGGTTTACAGGACAGTTACCTAAGCTTTGAAAAATATGCATATATTTTTAAAAAATTAGGTATTGCTATAATATATTCCAAATTTCTTATACTTGCTACCGAAAAAAATTCTAATTCAAATGCACATGATGTCCCATTTTGATTATTGTGATTCTCTGTTTACTGGCTTAAGTGACCAACGAAACAAAATATTATATATTAAATAAAGAATTGCCCGGGCTTGTGGGCCGTGGTCTACTGGGCTCCTTCTTCTTCCCAGACATTTCATCTGGGAAGAAGAAGCCCAGTAGACCACGACCCACAAGCCCAGATAATTCTTTATTTAATATTGACACCGGTCGTGAAAGACTACAAATTTTGGGAAATATAATATGTTCATAATGTATGTGTATGTTTTGTATGTAATACATGCATATTTAATCATAGATCTTTGACCCTTAGACATGAAAAAGTAACATTTCTGGCAGCTAAAGTAGGTGATAAAGTTATAAAGTTAGGCACTAAAGTAGATGCTGTTTCTATTTACAGAGTAAGATATTCTTGGGTTTTCAGTATGAGCCACAGAAGCATAACATGTCATTCATAATTATTAACTCAATGTATTGCCAAGAATTATTCTGAATTTCTCTGCAGTCAAGCTGTTTTTTCTAGTTGAAAGCAATTTAAAGTCTGTAAAGGACCTTTAAACTGACAGTGATGTTATAGGCAAAAACTTAAACAGTGATATTTTTCATATCCACTTACTCTGGAATTCTTCTCCAAGCACCTTAACATTTGATTATCCAATTAGGTCCTTTTAACAGTCAGGTTGGAAAAACATTAAGTTATTTTTGGAAAGGTAAAACTGAGTTAATTTTATAAGTAAAAATCAGGAAGGCATATTTATCTTCTTTTTTTTGACAATTTCCTCTTAAATATATCTGATCCTAGTATACTTTAATGCCTTTAAAAATTAGTTACCATTACATAGGACAGAAAATTTTTAATTCCTACCAATATGTTGCAAAACTGACTAACATCTGTCTTAAAATAAAGTCTTTATACCCTACCAGACAGGAACAAATTAAATAAGCTGGCAAACTCTTTATCTTTCACTATTATTTCTCTTCATAGTACTATGCATGATTCATGCTTCATTGTTAACCTGTCACTATAGTCTCATCATCACAGTCCTTCTATGTGTGACACAGATATAAAAATATATAATGATTTTTAAAAATTAGAATTTTTCAGTTAGTTTTAGGCAAATTACATTGAAATAGGTTTTAGGTTTTAGGCAGAATAAGATGCATTCCATGGGCTTGATTTTTCACAATTTGTAAACATCTGCAATTAATTATTTTCCATGGACGCTAAAGGAACTATATTGACATCTGTCTTAAAATCTGAGGACAACTCCTCATCATATAACTCCATCTCTCCATACCTAGCACTTATTACCATTTAAGGAAGGCAGAAAAGCACACCTGATATTCTCTTGTTTAGAATACTGCAAACTTTTATCCCTTGTTACCTAGCTTTCCTTGTTCGCACCCTCCCTTACTATTCCCATACCGTTGACACTAGGTCACAATACTCTTCAACCCTATCTACACCATCTCATCAAATAGCATTTTATTCTTCTTCTTTCACTTTAAACCTGCCTAAAGTCTGGAATAGCCTTCTCACATACATAAGCGATTGCCAGGCACTTACACAGTTTATAAATAAACTTCACTACAAGCATACACTAGGATGGCCAGATAATTTTTATATAAAAATGACCCATTTTAAACATTTTTGAGAAAACCCGGGGCAGTTAAGGAAAAAAAAGGAGACAAAAATTTAATTGACAAAATTTAGTTAACATTTAAAATTTACCTTTGTATTATGCACACAAATGATCCCAAATGACTTCTTAAATTTGTTCTGCAGACTGATGTAGATTATTTATTCTGCAGAAGTATATGCCTCATTGTAACTGTACTTTACACTTATATGTACTTTATCAAGATGTGAATTTCTTTCTGATATTTTGTCCTAAAAGTCAGCATATGATACTCCATTAAAGTGTGTTTTGACAATGAGCAAGGCCATCACTGTTACAACTTTCATCACAGTGAGTTCACTAGAGAGAAAGCACATTTCATAGTAGCATTTGACCCAGGATCTGATAGTCACAAGCCTAACAAATGAATCATGTTTTTAATGTTAATGTTTTCCCTTTTGAAAATACAACATTTTTCAGCAATTTTCACAAAAAGTTTCATTGTTTCTTGCGTAACTGTCTTTAGTTTCACTTTTTAAGTAGTTCAGTATGCATAAAAATTCATCAAACAATTTGTCTTCATTGGCAAACAAATTTGGTACAATATTTTTAACAGAAGCATAACAATCCTAAAGTTCTTCAATTTCAGTTCCTCCATTTCAAAAATCATCTAATCAAATGCTTTAAAACATGTGAAAATAATAAACACCATTCATTGATATACCCAATGCAGTCTCATACAATTTGTCGACATGACTGTGACATTTTTCTAAAGTAATTTCCCCCTCCTCTTTTAGGTTTCTTAGTTGATCATGTACAATAGAAGTGAGAGACTTTCCAGACTTTCTGCATTATAACTTGTTCAATAACTTGTTTATTTCTTGTAGATTTCCAATACTATGTTTTCTTATTTCTCAAAACATTTAATTGTTGTAGAGAAAGGTTTTAGCTGGTTAACAAGAAAATTTAGAAGAGTAATAAAAAGAGGTTTTCAAAGAATTGTTTGAGAATAATGGGGAACTTATCGGTAAAAGGAAAATAAGATTTCAAAGCAGGAAATACTTCTAAAATTTTTTCCAATGCTGGTAACATGGATAGCCACCTAGTCTTGCCATGCAAAAGCACAGCTTTTTAATCAGTTTCAGTGAACTTACAGGATGACTTGTGAGATTCAACCCCTATTATATATAATGGAAGTACTGATAACTTTATTCACAATTAATTGGCAGTGAACGGGTAAGCAATCTGAATCAGTTTGTAAAGAACTGTGCACCATATGTGCAAGGCAGCCAACACCTATGTTGCAATACCATGTTTTGTTGCAATCTATAGAACAAATTGTTTTTCCATTTTCCTATATTTAACACCAAAATTTGTGTTAGTGTTATGTGCAGAAATTCCATTTACATATCCCTCAAGTTAACATTTCTTTAAAACCAAGGAGAGTAACCAATTTCAAAACCAGATGACTAGATTTATCGACCATTGCTGAAATAAATTGAATACTTTGCAGTTCATTCAAAACCTGCTGAGCTGAATAGAGTGCAATAACATTCAAAATAATTACATTGCATTTTCCTTGACCACACAAGAATTTAAGATTGAAAAGTTTTCTAACAGCTGTTGTGGTGCTGTCTATTGATCTAAAACTATAGTAATGCATTGCACTGTGGCATATAAAAGTAGTTTATTGTCTGCCAGCTGCCTATCCATTTCCATGGACTGTTTTAAGGTTTGATGGTTTCGCATACTTTTATTTGAACTTTTTGTTTGAACACGAGTGCAATGTTTGTTTCTTCATCTTGACATGATTCATAATGTCAGACTGTCCATTATGTTCAGTATCAAATTTTGATTTGCACAACATATATCCTAAGTTTCTTTATTACCAGTGGTAAAAGGAAACTCACCTTTTATGTTGCTGTTAGAATTATACCCATTCGTTGGCATATCAAAACATTTATTTCATAGCTTTAATAGCCATTATAAAATATCAGTTTTCTAGTATATTTTTCGAAACCTTCCACATATTCATTATCATGGGTTTCTTTTCATTTATCTATAAATATTCTCTCTTTCTCTCTGTCTCTCATTTTATAAAAATTAAATATTAGTCAGATTATCACTAGCATTAGCCATTATTAATTTTGTGAGTTGTTAGTAACACTTGTACATCATTTACTGATTATTAAGGATATGTGTCGAAAGACTGTTTTGGATGGACTGAACTCACTACTCTTATATCATGAAAGGTTAGGGAAAAAAGGTGCAAATGAAGTAGGTTCCTTTGTCTGTAATTACATAAAAAATGATCTTAGTAAAGGTGGAATGAACTGCTTTTGTTCTCTTGTAGATGTGTTGGAAAGAATAAAACTCATTTATATGCATGTATACAGGTATGGTTCAACTAGGAATAATGAAGAAGATAATATGCAAATTTCTAGAGAGAGATATCACTCATTCCTCCCATATGACTGCAGTTAATAGCAAACAATAAACAAAATGTAACCATAAAGTTAATTAATGGGCAGGAAATATTAGATTACAATAACTGGTGGCCCACATATTTCAGAAGAATTGCTCTTTCTTGTTAGACAATGTCAGAGCAGCGTAATAAGAAAGTTTTCTTTGTTCCCAGTGGCTTCAAAATAGAAGGTACCTTGAGAGAGGAGATGTGGTTGGATTTCTGTACACTTATGGGGTGATAGGGTCGTAAGGCATGCCTTAATTATAAGGAAAAGACTTGAAGCTGTCATTCCAGGATTAATGGACAATATTCCAATCAGTTACCCAGGTTATCAAGTATCTATTTTCAGGATGAAAATAGAAGATGTGATAAAGTCATTGAAAAAACTGCTGAAAAGAGATTATTCTATGAAGAGCTTTTATTTGGGCCAGTGACAGACTAATTTCTTTGTTACAATGCACAGTCAGTTATTGTTGTTATAAAACAAATTTGCAGTTGTGATTTCAAACTGTATTGATCAGTTAAGTGCTTAATAAATGATTAAACCATAAATTAGAAACATGTGTTCATAATAGAGTGTCAGTTGTTAAAACAAAATAAGTTAAAAAAGTTCAAAAAATTTTCAAATGGAAATAATATCCTGCAAATTCATTTATTTTCCTTTCAATTTAAGAAGAATCAAGTTCTCTTTGAATAAAATAAATCTCAGTTTAACTGTCTTGATGCAAATAGCAGTATACTGCTTTTTGAGTCTCTTGAAAAATGGAAAAAAAATTATAACCTATTTGGTTTCAACAATTAAAGAATCAGTTGTTTATTGGTTATCTAAAGCTTGTCCACATAGGATGCAAAGTACGAAATGTTTGTACATTACTGATCTATGAACTATGTGCAACTGTAATTGAAAGTTTTATTTTTAACATGGAATTTTCTGAATGGCTTTCACTGTCAGTTGGTAATAATGGTAGTGGTAGTAATTTTATTGTCATTAAGCTTCTACAGTAATAGACAAAGTCAGTTCAACATTTACAATATATGATTACTTTATGTCATTATTTACACAATTACAGTATATATATATATATATATATATATATATATATATAGTCTTTATCTATTTTACTAGTTAATCTATTTAGTCAACATGATTTACAAAGAATTCCCTTAAATCATAAATAGGATTTTCTATTAAGTAGTCATACAGTTTGTGTTTAAAAATGTTAAGTAGTTTGTTGGATATTTCAAGGGGGAGGTTATTGAAAAGTCTGATACCTAAAACATCATAACTGTTTGTTACTTTAGCTAATCTATGATATGGTATATCAAGGTGCGTTTGTTTCTTGTGTTACACAAGTATACATTATATCTATGCTGCATAACAGGAACCTTATCTTTAATGTATATCAAGACATAGTATATATACAGATTTATAATGGTATCTTAATTTTAAACAGAGGTTTGCAGTGAGCCGCTTTAGGTGAGTTTGTTATTATTCATATAACTTCTGTAGTAGTAGAAGATCCTTAACATAGGTGCTGTTTTCCCAAAGTAAAATACCATATGCAATTATGCTTTGAAAGCATGCAAAATATGCAGACCTTATATAGTTAGTTACCTGGTACATGCTGTTTAAGGCACCTTATCAAATATATAACCCTGGGCAGTTTACCGGTCATGTACTTTATGCGTGTTTCCCAAGATAATTCGCTATCAATAAAGATACCTAAGAATTTAACATTCTCCCTATAATCTTCAATGTAGGTGCCTCTCAAACTGAATGATATTTTTTGTGTTTTATCTTCATTTAATAGAGAACCATTTGCATTGAACCACTCTGAGGCTTGATGTAAGGCATTCTCAATAACATCTTTAAGCAAATTAAAATCTACGCTCGAGCTAAAAAAGTAGTATCATCCTCAAATAGAATGGAGTGAGCCATTACATATGTTGGCAGGTCATTAATCATTATCAAAAACAATAATGGACCCAGGACCAAACCCTGTGGAATGCCATATTTAACCACAGTTATGCTAGAAAGTTGTCCCCCTGAACTGACTACCTGTTTACGACCGTCTAGGTAGGTTTTAAAGAAGTAATATCCTATGCTCTTAATGCCATACATGTTTAATTTCCGCAGTACGATAGTATGTTTTATGCAATTGAAAGCTTTGCTTGGGTCACAAAAGATGGCCTGTGCAAAGTTTTTTTCTTCAAATACCTGCAATACTTTTTTTATCAAGAAAGCTACTGCATCAATGGTAGATTTACCCCCTCTAAAGCCAAACTGACAAGGGCTAATTAAGTTATTTTCTTCAAGATCACCACATACTTGCAATTTTACTACTGACTGCAATAGTTTTGAAAATATGGGAACAATCGAGAGAATCCTTGTCACCCTTTTTGTACACAGGGATGATCCTTCAAACATTTAGTGCTGAATGCTGAAGGGAAAATTCCCTCCTTAAGACATACATTTATGGAGAATGTAAGAGGGTTAATAATATCATCAATTACTTTTTTAATGAGGTTATTAGATACACCATATATATCTTTAGTTTCCGAGGAATTAAGTTTTCTTAGAATATTTTTGACACTGTCAGTAGTGACTTCTGCTAGGATGAAATTACAATTTACTGCAGAAATGTCATGTAATTTATCATCTCAGACTATCTTATTACAAGTTTTTTCTACCGATGAGACAAAATACTTGCTGTACTCCTCAGCTGTTATAGTATGTTCATTCGCTTTATTATTTTTTCTACTATATTAATAAGTTTCCATGCTTCTTTGCATTTATTGTTTGCTCCCTTATTTTCTTTAGGTTATGTAAATTCTTTGTTTCATTTATGGCTAGTTTATATGTTTTTCTGATTTTTAGGTATGTTAATTTTGTTTCTTCCATTTTTTCCCTTCTGTATATACCTAAGTTTAGCATAACCAATGACTTCATTTTACTTAGTTGAGGTGTATACCAATTTGAAATTTTTTAATGTTTTTTACTACCGGTCCTATATGTTATCTTGTACTCTTTAAGAAGTATGCAGACATTGTAAATGTTTAAAAATATACTCATAAACCTTTCAAATATTAAATCTACTGGCATATGATGTATAACATATTGTTGAATTAATAATTCTGACCAATTGGCAGAGCTGAACATCTGTTCTAAAATTTTTAATTTTCTCATCTGTTATTGGTCGTGTTACTGCAATTTTTGGTCCTATGTTATTATCCATATTTATATTATGAATTTTCACCCAGACAGAAGAATGGCCGGAGTATGGATAAGCTGTTACTTCACTATTTGTACTAGTTTTATCTATATTGGTGAAAATATTGCCCAAACATGCAACCCCCTAGTATGTTTGTCATTTACACACCAATAGTTGTACTGTTTTAAAACATTTATGAGTTCAGTTACACTACATTTTACTACGGTGACATCAAAATCTACATTAATGTCACCACCTATCACTATCCTATGCTTTTTGCAGTTACTTAACATATTTAACATTGTTTCTAGTTTATCTAGAAATACCTTGTGATCACCATTTGGTGATTTGTAGAGAGATACAGCAATCATTTTGGGACATTCTAAGGTGATGCCTATTGCTTCAAAGTCCATTTCATCACAAAGATAGCTAAAATCTAACTTTTTATACCTGGAGCTGAGCTCCTTGTTAATATAAATGGCTACCCCACCATGTATGTGTATAGTTCTGCAAAAGCTGTTAGCTAGATAATAGTCTTCTAGGGATTAAATTCTATTTCAGCTTCCTTGCACCAGTGTTCACTTATACATATAACATTGTGCATATTTTCCTTGGCATATTCATTTATAACATTCTGCTTTTTCCCTAAACCTTGTACATTTATATATCCTACTTTTAGTATACATTTTGAGGCATCTACCCTAACCTTACTTATACTATTCACATTATATAAAGTGTTAGTCCACGCAAAGTGGCATGATTTAGTTACATCAGATTCTGAAAGACTACTGT
This sequence comes from Deroplatys truncata, assembly GCA_030765065.1. Classification (NCBI taxonomy): domain Eukaryota; kingdom Metazoa; phylum Arthropoda; class Insecta; order Mantodea; family Mantidae; genus Deroplatys; species Deroplatys truncata. The sequence goes on along the minus strand of CM060990.1, from coordinate 420,143,806 downwards.
TGTTTACCCTAAAAAATAGTGCTCTTATCATTGCTTTGATAATCAACACTGTACACAACTGATGCCCTATAGTGAACTTTATCTTTGATAATTTTGGTTAGTGTTTCTGCTATTTCCTTCTTACACCACTTGTTAAAGTGCTGGCCATGTTTGGTATGCATTGCCCTGTTACACTTATCCACTCTTAACACTGTCATATTCTTGAAATGTTTACAAATGTTATGTATTAGCACTCAATATTTCTTTGTTTACACACACCCATTTTGGCAGATCATGCCTAGTTGGAAAGTTCATGACTACCACATTTGGGTGTGTCAATGTTGCAAGAGTTTTCTTTATTACTGTTGTAGCCTTTGCAGTTTCATTTCTTGCCAAGTCATTGAAGCCTGCCATTATAATAACAAGGTCCTTCGAGGTTAGGTCTTTACATTCTTCAATAGCCGGCTCTAGTACCTGTTGAGTTGTTGCACCAGGTTTCACTTCCCCTAATATCTCAAACACTTCACCATACACTTATTCAGTTACTAGTGTTGGTATTCCTCTTCCATGGCTATCACTGTATAGTTCAATTTTACCAAAGATCTGTTTACTTTTGGTTTTAGTTTTGATACCCCCTTTATTTTGTTTCTCGCCACATTTCCTCACACTCAGTTTACCATTTGTTGCTGTCTGGATCTTTGCACTCATATTTTCATTATTTACACAGACACATGAATTTTCATCCACAGAGTTAAGTACTGCATACCTATTTTCTTTCACTAATTCCATTATAGTTGGATGTTTACTCTGTCTGTTTGCCTTTGTTTTCTTGGTAACTAGTGCTAGGATGCTTAAAAGCCAATTTAAAAGGTTTGTGGTATAGGAAAATTGTTAGTTTCAAATCACTAGTTCAATACTATAAAATATTCTGTTAATTCAAAAACAGCAGCAAGTAAATTAACTGAGAATATTATTCATTAATAACTGGAAGTTTTCTGAACAGTGAGGTGAATTCAGATTAAATGAACATGCAGTTTTTTTTACTATATGTTACTTACAAGTAAATGAAGTGTATGTAAATAAACCACTGTGATTTGAGTATATTATGCCAGGTTAAGTATCACATCATATTTTATTTTTCTATTCCATAGGTCTCGCAAAGTCTTAAAGCCACTCTTTATGTGGTAAGAAACTTGGATCACACCACATAATCATCTTATGTGGAGTGATTTTTGCCAGTCCTTTTAAGTTCATATTATGTTATGAACCGTACTACTTCTCAGAACAACAATTGGTATTGTTTGATTGCCTGCTCAATATGTTAACACTGGCATGTCTGAAGTTTTCCATACTCAAAACTGTTACCCATCTCAGTCATGATGTCACTTATTACTCAAAACACATTACTAAAAATGCTAAGTTAATCCACAAATTTAAACATTTATAAAAGTGTATCATTACTAAAATTGACTACAGCCATTTTTATGAAATGGAATGTCATTCCAGTCTGCTTCAGTCCATTTTTAGTTCGGGTTACAACTGAAAATTAAGCTGTCCATATTTTATTTGGCATATCAGGAGGAAGGGGTATAGATAACATCCTCTTAGGAGGTGATTCTATGTACAAACTTGTGTGACAAATTATGCCATTTTAGTCTGTGAACAATTATTTTAGCATAAAAAAATTAGTTTCTGTGCATTTCACCGTCTTATAATTCACATGATTAAGGCAAACATTATTGAAGCAATGGTAGAACAGTAACTAACTACAGTTTTTGTTATCTTCACTTTCTTCCTTAAGCACCTCATTTCAGCATTTTTTAACCATAATTTATGGTGGGAGTTATACTGCTGCAATGCACTGCAGCACCTGAATAACAGAAACCACACATGTCTATGTCATCTCTCAATCATTTACTTTCAGTCTTTGGTATAAACATTATTACCAACATTGTACATTATTTTTACTTAACTTTATTGAGCATTTAAGTCAAAATAAGATAGTATAGCTGTTAGTCTCATTCATTAAGTGTTTAAATAAAATAATTTACTTTGTTTTATTTTATTTTCTTAAATTGTTAAATACAAATAACTATTTTACTTTGTTTCTTCTCACTGAATGCTTCAATAAGCATCTGAACTTTCTTGTATCTGCTAGTTATAAACTACTGTACCTATTTGGCTTTTGCATAAGAATAAAATAAGTAAACATTGAAGCAAAAGCATTTATTTTATTTAACTGTTTCAAATTTAAATAAGGGTATTTCAGTTTTAGTTGCTTTCATTAAACATTTCACTGAAAATACACAAAAGAACTATCTTGGGATTTAAATGCCACTAGCAAATTTAACATTATACCTGTAATATAGTAACCAGTTCGCAATGGTATCCAAGATGGAGTTGAGGTGGACGTCAGCATCATCATCACTCTCGGCTGCTCAGTCGCTAGGTTCTTGGTGCCTGCCTCATATCTTATGTGTGGCGATGTCGGAATATTCAGGAAATAGGTTAGGTAATCTCAGGGTTTTTGTGAGAATTTCAAAGAATCATCAGTGTACAACAAGGAAGGTGATGACATTGTAATGAAAAGAAGCTAGAAACAGTGATGTGTATTGAATTTATTTAAAGGTGAGTCGGAATTGTAACACTAACATCACTTAAGTTTACTCACTTAACATGTTTCGGGAAACCGTTGTTCCCATCCTCAGAAGGTTAATTCGACTTAACCTGTCAAATTAACCTTCTGAGGATGGGAACAACGGTTTCCCGAAACATGTTAAGTGAGTAAACTTAAGTGATGTTAGTGTTACAATTCCGACTCACCTTTAAATAAAGGTGATGACACTTTATCTTCACCACTATTTATTTCATTTTATTATCACAACATTAGTAAAAGTTATATCGTACCAGAATTCTGGGAAGTTATTACATAATTTATCGGAACCACTAATAACGTGTGAGTTTCTTGATCAGAATATCCTTTCCATGTGATAACTATTTAATTCCCAACATCTCATTTCGCTCTTTCTTCTTGCGGAGACATTTTTTCTAGCACGTCTGACACATGCCGATCATTTTTTCCAAGTCCTTCTTTCTTTCGTTTCTCTCCTCTCGCGCCCCCCCCCCCCCCCAACATCGATGTTTCGGGCCTTTTTGTTTAAATTCTATTGGCCACTTTAAAATTGTATTCGTTGGCTTTCTCTACCACATGTGTATTTTCCGTAGCGTTTGAGACAACAACCCCATCCTTGACATGCTTTCTTCAGCTAAGTACAAAAGACATCTCACCCTCACCTGACCGTGATGATCCCTAAGAAGGGGAGAAGTTGTCCCCCGCAAAACTCTCCAGAATTCTGTTTCTTGTTATTTCATACCTCTTTATAGTTAGTTTACAATTATTCGTGAATATTTCATGGAAGACAGGAGTACTTCCTGTTACAGAGTGCACATTCTACTCTGCAGTGAACTTGACCTTATTTGTCAAATGTCTTTCCCACCCACCTGCAAGGGAAAGCAGTGTTGCCAAAATGTCTCTGCATTTCAAAGTGTTTTTCATAAATCTATGAAATGTAGAAAAGAAATGTTCATAAACATTTTAAATATACTTATTGAGATTTACCTCTGGTTTAAAGACAACATGTTTACCCCATCCATACAGTATTTCATTTTGATAATGACCAGATCTTATGTAGTCGTTCCAATATTATTCAGAGAAAATTTGAATCAGCTGTTAAACAAGTAACCTTTATTGCTGTAAGCTTAAGAGGTTCTGAAGTATTCACCTACTTCATGAATTTTGCTATAATCTGTGCACTACAATTTTTATTCAGATACTTGTTCTAACAAAGTTGAAGAGATTACAATGATATTTTGCTTCTGTGAAATGTCCACAATATCTGTTGTTTTGTTCAAAAATTAAAGTAAAATTATTACTATATCATAGGTTTAAGAAGCTATTTGTACACCTTCCCTTCCCCAAGATACACAAAAAGCAATCTTCTGTTTAAATTTTGAGCTGATCATTTTTAACATTAGCTGAAATAGTGGTACTCTAATGGCTTGGGACTCATGGAATTTTAATAGTTCTATTGCTTTGCCTAAATTACGGCTATAGTTGTGGTAGGCAGCCCATGGCTGAATGGCTAGACCGCTTGCCTCTTACCAAGGCGGCCCAGGTTCAATCCCAGGGATCCGCATGTGGGATTTGTGGTGGACAAAGCAGCATCTGGGCAGGTTTTCTTTGGGTTCTCCAGTTTCCCCCACCATGTTTCATTCTACTGGTGCTCCATCATCACCTTTCCTATCATTCATCTCTCATCTGCATCTATCATCCACTTCCTCGCTCTCATTCTGGGCTTGTGGCTGATCACCCACCCTGGTCTCTCACTCTCGATCCATAGACCCTCTGCCCCATCAGGCATCTGCCCAATCAGGCATCTGCCCAGGGCATAATCATACATCCTGGGGAGTGTGAGTCCTCGGTTTGGGTGAGCATTAAGGAGGGAAGGCTCTGGCCCAGTTGGGCTGATTCTGCCTTGTAGTTAGTAAAGTTGAGGTAACAGTTTGACCGTTTTTGTTTTTTCTTTCATAATTCTATCACTCTAAAGCACAATGAGCAATTCAAATGAGGACATTAAAAGTATCTCTTAAATGTTAAGTTATTTTTATTTTTTTCTTATGCAAACAGCTGCGAACACGTGCCTCCCTACTTCACTCATTAACAGATGAGCTTCAAGAGAAATCCAGAGAATTCATGGGAGAGGGGGAATTCTCACAGTCTGCCCCTGATACACCAAAATCTGATAGTGGTGGTAGTGGTAGCCGATTCATTGACACAGTAAGAAAAGTGCTTATTGCCAGGGTCAGGAGTACAAGTGTGGACAACAATCTGTTAAGCAATGCAGCAAATGGGCAAGGCTTTAAAAAATTTGCTGCAACTCAACATTCTGTCCTACCTGCAATGCCAGAGACAGCTACACCTTTGGTGAGTGTAAACTTTCTGTTACATTTGGTAGTATCCCATGTGTTATAGCACTTAATACACAATACTCTTAAAGTAATTTGTCTTGATGAAATTTTCAGCATTCTTGTCTTCCATGAGTAGAGACAGGAGGGAAACAATCACATAATAATAATAATAATAATAATAATAATAATAATAATAATAATAATAATGCATAACCACAGTATAGCTGAGCTTCTCTATGACAAACTTTGCTTTTAAGCAACAAGTGAAAGATTAAAGCAAGTTACTTGGCTAGAGGTTTTTCTGAAGGTTCTCTTAGACAGATATTATGTGCAAAACATAATTATACAATCAGATTTTAGATTCATTTGTATCATCCTTTCCATCATTAGTGCAGTTCATTTGTCATCTTGGGAGACATAAGGTATCAAAATATTTGCAAATAAATAAATAAGAAAAGCATGAGGACAACTCTCTCAACTCTGTTCTCCTTCTGGGCCTGTGTCAAGTCCCATGGAACCCAATGTGCACACACCTTTTTCAGATCCACATCATCATGAATAATTGTGTGCAGGGTTGCAGGCTGAGGCACAACTGCCATTCCAGTTCATGAACCATGATCAATTTAGACACAACCTCAATGTTCCTTGGAGACCACAATGTTGACAGACGACTAGTACTCACATTCTTGCATGCAGATTCCCTTCCACTGGCAAACTCAGCTATCCAATTGTAAACAGTCTTTTGTGCAGGAGCTTCTTGACCACATACCACAGATAAACGTTTTTGAATATCTGCTGTTTTGGCTCCTTTCTTCCACAAAAACCATGCAGTCCATCTTTGTCTATGATAGTCGCCTTCCATCTTGTCCATGGCTTTCCCCACTTAACAACAAACAAGTGCTGTCCTTTCACTATACATTCTGTTCATAACTGCCATCTAGCATCTGCATGATGTACCAGTATCAGTTCATCATCCCACGAGAGGATGTGCCCATAGATTGGGTGGTATTTTTAAAACACCGCAGTTATAAATAATTTCCAAATGCCCCTCATACTTAAACAGGAAATATTTGTTTTCCTTTTTATGAAATCATTCAGTATAATAACTATAAAATGTTTTACATCACGTATTTTATGTTAACTAATTCTGTGGCTCATAAAAAGGAGGGAGAAATACTTTATTAAAAATTTGAACGTGAAAATACTTTGCGATGCTGGCCAAGATTCCAAAGTAATCATAGATGACACTTGCTCGCATTGTAGAAAGATGATCTGTATCTACCATACCAAAAACTTACTGATTGTTAAGGAATAAGGAATAAAGTTTATTTGTACTAACACTTTACAGAATTCATATGGCCTGGAGCTAACCCAGGTTCTATTGCAGGCCATATAAGATAACACATAAGGTTACACATGAACACTTTTTTTCTGTGGACGATTAAAAATAGGTCTCTTTAACTAATTTTAATGCACAGAATTCAAAACTGCATTCCATTTTTCTGTAGCACATCTCGTTTTGGCAATATGACAATGTTCAGTGAAAATATAATTGTAAAGTTTGCAAAAATATTACACTCATATACAACTTCTCAAGAAAATAAAGAATAATAACATGAAAACATACCTGAATTTGAGAAAGTATGTTAGTTATCTTGTGTACCCCTTTTTCTTTTCCCATGGAACTTCAGTGTATGTGATTTTCTCAAGGTTCTCTGATAGGTTCATTGCATGCAAGACACCAGCAGTAATCGGCCTTCATATGTATATCCCAATGTCCATGATAATGTCATTCAACATCTTTCAAGTCCTGGTGGAACCTATCACCTTGCTCTTCACTGACAGCTCCTAGATTCGATGGGAAGTAGTCAAGATGTAACTTGAGGAAATGAAGCTTCAAACTCATATTACAGCTGAGCAGTCTGAAATTTTCCAGCATATTTCTGACAATTTCTTTGTATTGAGGGTCTGTCACGTTTCCCAGAAATTTCTTAACAACCTTTCTGAATCTATTTCATGCATCTTTTTCAATTTCATTCATAGAGCTGGTAAAATTAACATCTTTCATCAATTTCCTTATCTGTGGTCCATCAAATACTCCCTCTCTGATTTTAGCCTGTGACAATGATGGAAACTTTGTGTGTACTGGAAGCAAGGGCAACTTTTGTCAAATACTTTCAGAATTGTTTCATCATGCCAAGTATTATGTGTAATGGAGGGAGTAGAATTTTTTGGCGATCAACAAGAGGCACATTAGTAACATTTTTTGATCCAGGTTCCAGTTGCTGCCTCTCAGGCCATTGGTCACTTTCCCAATGTTTGTTCCCTCACCCTGTTATCCTATTTGCAAAGAAAACAAGGGAATTTTGTGTATCCTCCATGTTGTCCTAGTAACAGACCAATGACCTTCAAGTCACATATTTGCCACTCGTGGTTGCAGTACTTAATTTTCTCAAGAACACACTTCAAGAGTTTCATAGGACACTCTTAGGTTCACAGAATGTGCAAATGGTGTTGAAGCTAAATTGTTGCCATTATGAAGTAACACTGTCTTAAGACTTCATTTGGAAGAATCAATAAAAAGATGCCAGCTACTTGGCTCACATGCTTCCCTGCCCAACTGTTGAATAAGATTACACACATCCACACAAAACACAAGTTGATCTTCTTCTGCATAGTACTTGTAGAACTGTATTTCGCGATTCCTATACCATGAAAATGTAGCACCAGATGATAACAAATTCTTCTTAGTCCTGAGTCCAGTAATTCACTTTTTTGCTTTGTGATGCCTAAATCCCTCACTAAATCATTTAATTCAGACTGTTGTGGTGAATTGTCAAATTCTTCTGGATCAGAAACCAACTCATTGTCGGAAGTCACGGAGCTGCTTTCAGATTCACTAAAATTTAGGTCTGCTGGTGGTGTAACTATGGTTAGTCCAGGTCCATGAAGAATAGGCTGTGTAGCTGAGTTCAGATTTGGATATTTAATTCCTGCCTTATTTTTTGTTGTTGTTGTAGCCAGCAACTTTGCACATGCAAAGATAACAATCGTCATGGTGATTCTGCTGCTTACATAATTGGTTTGGCAAATGGCATTGCCTTCCATTTTTCTTCATACCAATAACATAATCCTTCAACACAACTGTTACATGCAACATGAGGTGCAAACATCTTATCCTGATCACCAACTTTCTCTTTGAAATATGAGTAATATAGTTTCTTTGTTTGTGAGTCTATTTTACATACCTTCCTGTCAAACACATAACACCCACAAATGTAACAAAACTTCTAAGGACTTTGTAGACACTGTCTCCTGTGTAATCCTGATGTAGAAGTCATACTCGAGCTTTTATTTTAGCACTACACATATATAGAAGACGAACGTGCATATTAATACAAGCTTTCAGCTCAAATGAAGTTCAGGTCTATGATAGCTGTAAATGTAAATATAAATACCTCACAAGAAGGCAGACCTGACACTTGGAACAAAACTGATAAGTGCTGAGAATATAAACATATGGGTGATAAGGGAGGACAGAAGTGAGCTGATTAGGAAGAAAATCAACAACAGATTCAGAATACCATAATGAAACATAGCAGTAAGCTTATAAGCTGAATGAATTCAGCACCATAAACTTATATGCATATATCATAAACACTAGATGTGATAGCCAAAAACAGACTTCATTTTTTAAATCAGGGCACTGATTTCCATTAAAGTCATATATTTTCCTTTATACTGCAGAATCAATGTAGACCAGTGTAATTAATAAAACTACTTTCTACAGCTATTAGCTCACACATTGCTGTTACCAGAGTATGATTTTACTTTATAGTTAACAAACTAATTTGTGCTATGTACTTCAGTCCAATTTACTCATCAGATCCATTTCTTCTTAACTCTAAATAAGAACTCTCCTAAATTAATAATCTGAGATTGTTTACAAAACATTTTTTTAATTACCCTATTTTTGCCATCTTTGACCATTTATTTTGAATAAACTCTTTCCTCCAGATATGCCTTTACATTCTAATAAAAATGGATTTTATCTTCTTTATCCCTGCATTAGGGCAAATTCCTTCTTCTGTCCCTCCCCTGTAACCTTTTAACCTCCAAACGCCCAGTTTAAACCATACAATACCTTCTCTTTGATCCCTATTACACCTCTCAATGTACATCTCTTTTCCATCATTACTTCCAAAATCCATATAAAGTTTTTGAGAACATTTTTTCTCCACCATTGCTTATAGATTCTGCCTGCCTATATCTTCCAACTGGCATTTAACTAATTCCCAGAATCCTGTCAACATACCCTCTCTCCCTAAGCATATATCATCCTTACCACTTATTGTAAGCCGGTTCCTGATTCTAGCTAATTCTTTGTCTGTACATTTCTTGTACATTTAAGCAATCTCTCAAAATGTGCACCTGTGGTAAGTGATACATTCTAAACTAATATTTCAGCACTCTTTCCATAATCATCCCTTGAACACTCATTTTGCCCCATTCTAACATAGTTCCTTTCCCTGCAGAATTATATGGAACTCTTAAAATAATTTTACAAAACGTTTTTAGTAACATGTCCATCTTTTCCCAACATTCCTCTGCACCCCAGATCTCTATTCCATGCAGCCATCTTGACTCCATTAAGTCTTATACATCCATTCCAGCCACATCGCATTCATCATCAGAACCATGTACAAACATTTGCTGGCCAATTTCAGTGCTAATTTTCCTTTTGCCAAGGGTATTTCTTTATGCTTCCTCCATCCCTAGTGCTATTAAGTTTTATATCCAAATAAATAAAATTCTTCACAGTTTGAATTTCTTTGCCCTGAAATAACCACCTCTCCTCTTTTCTTTACTTTGCCACCTGTTTTTAATACGATAGTCTCAGTTTTTTCAACATTAACTTTAACACCCCATTCTTTACAATACCTTTCAATTTCATTTACTGAGTTTCTTAAATATACCACTGTGCAAGAACTTACCAGCAAGTCATTTGTATATAACAGTCCTGGGATTTATTTATTATTAATCATTGCTATATGATTATTAACTGTCCTCAGTCTCTAGATTAAACAGTACAGGGCTCAACTTACAGCCCTGCTTGAGTCCTCTATCTTGATGCACCTCTTCTGTAGCTTCTCCCTCCCACATTTTTATACAGAATGATTTTGTTTATACAGTTCCTTTAAAGTACTCTCTCTAAATTCCTTAATCTCTCTACTTAATCCCTTCTTTAGTAATTTGTATCATAGTGCTTCTCTAATTATCATATGCTTTCTCTGGATCCACAAACATTATATATAACCTGCCTCACTTTTTGCTTGTATATTTATCTACCATAATATATATTTATCTACCATAGTACTTAATATTAAAACATTATCTACTGTATTTCTTCCATTTCTGAATCCTAACTGATATGGTGACACTAAATTATGACACTCTGACCAAGTTTGAATTCTTTCTGAAAGTATAACTATAAATATTTTCCAAAAGTTTGATAACAGTGCAATACCCCTGTAGCTATTTGAATTATTTATGTTACCCTTACCTTTATATACAGGGTGTATCATAATCAATAGTGCAAACTGAAATAGTTGAAAGTATATGATAGTAGAAGCAAAAACGTTCCGGTAAAGTGGGTCCACAAACAAGCCATGCACGAGATAATTGCAAATGTGTGATTACAAGCTGCTACTGACTTCATTAAGCAACATCATCCTAATTATTGCAAATGAATTTGAAAAGTAGACTTTTAGTTTAATAATTGACATTCTAAGTTGCCTCAAAATTCACTTATAGCTTAACTTAACAAGGAATACAATTCTACTTTAGTATGCTACATATTATTAATACTGTACATTCTTCCCTGTTAAAGGAGGTGTTGAAAGTGTCGTCCTTGCATCTGGATGCAATACTGCACTCATCTCTGCAGTGAGTTCTGAATTCTTTCAAACACCCTGGATCATCTCGGAATTCTTGGCAAGCATGTACAGTTCCCTGCTCCAGTACTTCAACAGTATCAACGGGAGTGCTGTACACTACATTTTTGAGGTGACCCCATACAGAAAAAGCCAAAGCATTGAGACCAGGTGATCGTGGAGGCCAAGGTACAGGTTCTCCTCGACCTATCCAGCTTGGTACATATCTCCATCTTAGATGTATTCTTACAGTAGCAGCAAAATGTGCTGGTACTCCATTGTGCATGTACATACTCCGACATTGCTCAAGGAGAACATCCTCAAGTAGTTCACGTCAGTGGCAACTCATAACCACACATTCGCAATAATAAATCTCAGCTTGTTTGTGGACCCATGTTTACTGCGGACGTTTTTTATTCTATTATCATATATTTTCAACAGTTTCAGTTTGTGCTATTAATTGATATATCCTGCATAGGATGTATTACAGCTACTTGCCAGCTCTTAGATATACCATTATTCTGTTTAACTTCATTGATCAATCTCATTAAACATTGAAGTATTTCTACCTTCTCAACCCACACATGGGAAAATTCTGAGGTTAATCCATCCCAACCCACTGCTTTCACCTTTTTTAGATTCCTTATTTGCCTTAGCACTTCCTCATCTGTGAATGGTTTATCTAATTCCTTTTTATGTAATAATATATTATATAATAATACTGAGATTCCAGTTATACATCCCCACTGCCTTCACTTCAAACAACTGTTTAAAATGCTTAACCTAAACTTCTGATTCAACAAGTGTTAATCTTGACTGGGCCTCGTGTGCATTTTCTAATAACCTCCCATATCTGTTGTGTGTTATGTGAACTTATTTTCCTTTAAATTCCCTGCCTTTCTCCATACCCCACTTCAGCTTTTTTGTTCCAATAACTCCCTATATTGAGCCCTCAAGCCCAGAGCAATTATCTCTCTTTCTTCCCATTCTTCTCCTTCCATTTTATTACAGCTTCCTTTAGCAAGCTTTTTATTTTTCTACATTCCTTATCAAACCAATCATTATACCCCTAATGGCCTTTTTATTTGCTAGCTTCATATTATCACCTGCCCGTTTTAAGATGAATCCAAAAATATTTAATGCTTTTACTGCAGTGTGTTCTTTAGCCATCTCATTAATGCCATAAACACACAACCTTCCCATTATGGAATTAACACTGTTACACAATTCAACTCCCTTGTTGTTCCATTAAAATCTTTCAATTTCCTCAGTTAAATTATTTGAATAGCTGCCAACATTCTTATCTCCCCATTTTTTGCTCTGTTAATGGCAATAACTAATGGAGAATGTGCATTACTACTTGCAACATTCAACACTTTAAAATTACGAGGCACATCCAGAAAGTAAGTTTCCCGACTTTGTTTCCTTTAAAGTAAACGTATTTAGCTGGGAAAATTGTGCATGCATAACAGATCTATGACGTATCAATCATATGCCGGCTGGACAGGTCCCGCCTGGTGCCAGTAGCGTGGCAGCAGTGGCCCAAAATGGCGGCTCTTATTCATTCTCCTGCCGCCTGCAAGGTTCAGTCAGTGATAAAGTTCCTTACTGCACAAAACATAGCGCCGATCGAAATTCGTCCTCAGCTCTGTCAGGTCTATGGGCCAAACATCATGAGCAAACAGATTGTGCCTCGCTAGTGTAGGCAGTTTTCCGAAGGTTGTCAAAATGCCCATGATGAAGAGCGCAGTGGGCGACCGTCCCTCATCATTGATGAGCTTGTTCAGCTGGTGCGGCAGCACATCGTGGAGAACCATCGCTTTATGATTACAGAGCTCAGCTGCCATTTTCTGCAGATATCGCGATCCTTGTTGCATGAAATTGTCACTAAGCATCTGCTGTTCAGGAAATTGTGTGCCAGGTGGGTGCCCGAAAAACCTGGCACCCGAGCACAAAATGAAATGCTTAGGAGCAGTACTGACATTTCTGCAGCGGTATCATGATGACGGCGACGAGTTCATCAACAGGATCATCTCGGGCGATGAGAGGTGGATTTAGCACTTTACCCCGGAAACCAAGCAGCAGTCAATGCCTTGGCATCACAGTGGATCTCCGGTCAAGACGAAATTCAAACAGACTGTGTCGGTGCGGAAAATATGTGCATGGTGTTCTGGGACAGGAAGGGCATTCTGCTCATTGACTTCCTGCCCAGAGGTGAAACAGTGAACGCTGACCATTACTTTGAAACACTATGGAAATTGCGATGTGCCAGTCTAAACAAGAGGCATGGAATGCTTACTGCAGCTGTTGTGCTGCTCCATGACAATGCTCGCCTACATACGGCTGGGCGCACAGCAATATTCTGCAGGAGTTCATCTGGGAGCTGTTTTATCATCCACCATACACACCTGATCTTGCTCCCAGCGATTTCCACCTGTTCTTGCACCTCAAGAAATTCCTGTCCTCCAGTCAGCATTTTGACAATGATGAGCTGAAGACAACTGTCACACACTGGTTCCATTCACAGGCAGCAGACTTCTATACATAGAAATATAAAAGTTGATCCCACAATATGACAAGTGTCTCAATTCTTATGGTGACTGTGTCGAAAAATAGCTAAGACATTGTTGTACCTGTTGCCAATAAAGTTTTTTGTGTAACTATGATTTCTTTGTTTTAAAAAAATAGGGAAACTTGCTTTCTGGATGCACCTCGTACATACTATTGTGCCCAAACCTCTGTCACACAAAGCATATTCTGGAACACTTTGCCCATAAGCATTCACCAGTGTATACTCTCCCTATTTATCTTCTCCCCAACATCTATTTAATATCACAAAATTATTATTCTCACAAATATTTATTAACTTCAACCCTTCTTTATCACTCCATCTTTACTATTCCTTTTACAGTCTCTAGTCTCACTTTCACATATTTCATATCCTCTTGCTTCTAATTACCCTGTTCTTCCATTAGAATCCCCTACCATCATAAATTTTACCATTGAGTATACCTCCCTTATTTTATTCATATCACACTCCATTTGATGGAAGAGATCCAAATTATGAAATTGAGAGCTTCTTGGCAGGTTGTATACTATTGTTAAATATAGCAATATTTCTTCTATTTCTACTCACGTTATTTCATTTATTCTTGACTTTCTTTCTTAAGTTTGCTAGCCCACTGGTGCAGAAAATAATCCTATCCCCAAGACATCCTGTCTCTTGCTTTTCCTTTCACCCCTTGTTTCCTAACAAACCCAAACCCTTGTACTGTATCATCATCATCATCATCATCACCACGGATCCATATTTCCACCACTGCTAAAAGATCCACTGTCTTTAAGAAACCCTTAACATAACCTAAACTTAGACTTCTTTTCAACCCCTCCTATTCCAGTACCCCAGTCTCGAAATTCTATCCCTTGCTTCTAAGCCATATTGCAAACCACTTCTGTGTCTAAACGTGTGTAGTTTCTTTTTTCTTCTTAGCTGGACACCAAACTCGCCAACTAACTCTTTCCCTTTTGTTACTTCATCAGTTCCTGTGCGCACTGTATGACCAACACTTGCTCTTTCAATCACCATAATACTTCCACATGGTGTTGACAGTACACTTAATGTATTCTGTTCTGATGTTGTCTGCTGCCCTCTCTCCCCTTTTCTCTCTCCCCAGCCAGCTGACTCTTGGCATGAACCAAGCTCTTCTCTGGTGATATGCGCTTACATGATGTCATTACGTATGGCTTCTGACCATAACCTTGATCCCTCTACCATCTGATTCTCCAAACATCCACATGCTCACCCATCACTTCCTTGGAATTTGGACTTTCTGTGTTTGGCTGCAGTGCTACTTCTTGCTCCTGCCTGGCCATGGTGTCCATTAAGTCCCTCTCTAGTTCCCGAGGTCGCAGGTTCAAACCTGGCGGAGGATGATGGATTTTTTCGGGTGTATAAATCCTTAGCATGGCTTCCTTCAGAAGGGAAGTAAAGCCGGTGGTCCCATGTCATAGATTTACGGCACATAAGAGAACCTCAAACCCGATAAAGAGGCCTCTGAACAGAATCACCAGTCTTTCACACCCAATATAGAATGGGACGCTAAGGACCACAGTAGTTAAAGAGCATCCATAAATAAAACTCAATGTAATTTAATTTAATTAGGTCCCTTTTGCCAGCATCTGACACTTCCTCTCCTTTTAACCAAAGTTTCATATTTCTGATGAAGGCTCTCTTGCCCCTGGCTCTCACTTCCTTCATCTGTTGGATCATCTCTTCTTTCTTTACTCTTTTGTTATAAGTCAGATATTTATTAATAAATATACCACATCCCTTTGGTTTCTTTGCATTTTTTAGTATGTCATATCAGTTGCATTGATGCAAACTTCACAATTATCTTTTCTCCTCAGTCCTCCTTCCTACTCTGTATGCCTCTACTATTCCCCAACCCTTTAGTTTCATTTATAATTTCTCTCTCAGGATTTATTCTGCTTCTTCCACAGGTCATTTCCTTCCTCTCTCCTTCACTCTTGTAAAGACCAGGTTAAATCTTCTGCTTCTCTCTTCAGCTCTTTCACTCTTGATTTCAGTTCCTCATTCTCTCTTGACATTTGTTGGACCCTCTCTTTAATTTCTTCTTTTAGTTCTTTTGCTGCTGTAGTCATTTTATTGCTTAATTGTTGTTCCATGCTGTCCATTTTAGTAAAGATTTTTCCAGTACTTCCTGCCATTCCTGAAGTCCTGGATTCATTTCCACTCCTCTAGTTATAAGCAGTATTAATATTATACATCCCAGTGTAGTTATGTTAATCTTTTCTTCCACTTCTTTCTTACTCCTACCTCTTAGGCATCTTTTCCAAAAAGTGCAATTCTTGCCCGATATATGCCCAACTCCACACCCATAGTTACTTAGATCACTCTTACTTTCCAATTTCTAGCTCTCACATTGCACATCCTACCTCTTCCACTGCTGGCTTAGCACTCCTCCTACTGTTTGTTCTATTTGTTACAGTCAGAAAATATTTCAGTATTTTTTCCCACTCCAGCATAGCAAGGCATTTCTACATATAAATAGTAAATCAAAAATGTATGTCTAACCAATACCTATCCCTTGTAATATTACAAAGCTCATTTATGATTCATTTTCATCCAAAAGTTTTAAAGTAACTAGCTGCTAACACAATGCTGCAGGATGGTCGTTCCACACTGAAGAGCAATGGAGGACAAAGAGAATATGCTGGATCACCTGTTTCCAGCCCAGATATCCAAAGCCACAGAGCACCAAGGCAAGTATTAAGTGCAAGCATGCTTCCCTATGTTATTATTTTGGTATTTATTTTTGGAATATTACAAAAATGCTATGTTTGTGCGAGACATTGCACAGACCAACAAAATTAATCCTGTTTTCTGCATCATAGCATATAGCAAATATCCTAGCCTATTTTTAGTGTGATGTTCTCAAACTTGCTTACATTTTTTCTGCATCACATAAGATATTTAACAATAATGCCAAATATTCAACTACATGAGAGTAAAACCCATTACTGTATCATCAAATAGGGCTTAATATAACAAATTTAAGAAAATAGAGAAAAGGTCTTAAAAATGTATAAACTAAAGTCTGAATATGCCTTAGTAAATTATTATCTTCTTCATGTTGTTTAAAACAAACAAACAAACAAACAAACAAAACAAGCTGCTTGGAGAACAGAAGTCAGTCATCATGGAGATATATTATTATTGATCCCAGTATCTTGTTTCCATCTCCATTGTATCCTGATGGAATCTCTTGCCCTGTTCTTTACTTTGTGCTTCTAAGGTTCTATGAAAAAGTTGAAATGGTAGTGCAGAAAATGCAACTTTAACCCTAGAACGCTTTTTACCTATACCAAATACTAATGATACATAAAATTTACATGCAGATCTTTAAATCAATGATATGTATTACATATTGTAATTAAGAGCTTATTATTGTTTTTAAGCCTTTAATGCAAGAATGTGTGTTACACAAAAGTGATTTTCAAACAATGCAAACTTTGCTGCATATGTTTACATTCTTATATGAAAATGAAGAACATATCATGTGAAAATTGTCATTTAGATATAAAATTGATTAGTAATGAAAATCATGTCTGTATGTATATATAAGGGTGAAATTAGACATAGCGGCATTATGTACAGTCAACACACTTTTTTCTGATGTTCCCACATATTGGGTTGTTACTAGCTGCACATCATGTGTATCTTGAAGTAGTGGCAGTAAGAACAGTCTACTTCCTTGGGCCATGTTGCAGAAGAGGTCCTTGCTTTTCTTGCTCATTCATTTGTAATACTTTTTTATTACAGTCTTTAGCTCCTTGCTCAGATTTGACATAGAATCTTGTTGTATGAGCCAGGGATGTGTAAGTTGTTGATGCAATTTTAACATGAAGTTCATTTTTGTCAATTGAGTTGTGCCTGGAGCCTTTTGAAGTGCTGATGGGCATATGTGACATACAAATTTGTTGATGCAATATTCAAAATGTAAAACAAATTATGTTGGCCACCTTCACGTTTTCCAACCACAGTTCATATTCTGGCACATCTGAGCCAAAGTATCGATGGCTCCCTTGGTCTGGTTGTACATGAGTACTATTTCTGTTTTTTTTTTTTTTTTTTTTTTTTTTTTTTTTTTTTTTTTTTTTTGTGTGTGTGTGTGACCTGAATAGAAGCATCATCATGCATGTTTGAAACTAGATTTATAAGTTTGTTCATTCTAGGTCTGTAGGAGGCAGCTGTCATTATCCCCTGAAAATAAGAAAAGAATGTCTTGACTTCCCTGCTGAGGTATTTCAGGTCCACAAATTTTTTTTCATGAAAGCCGATGAGCTGTTTGTCTATTGTACAGTAAGAACTTGGCTTGTAGTTTGTTACACAGTTAGTTACAAATGTTTCCCACATTTGTTTATGGGTGCCAGTTTACTTCCCTTTCTTTGTTCTTCCCTGATTTCCTTATCATCAAATCTGCTGCAGTTTATTAGGAACACAAACCTTTCTTGAGCATAGTGTCATGATAACAATTACTGCAGAACTTGCTGTCAAATAGTAATTTAGCAGATAAATGATTATCTTTTATAACAGCTGAGAGAATCAAGATAGAAATTCTTCCTTACAGATGTCGCTTAGTGTAGCACTCATTGTTTTACAGTTTTGCCTTGGTCCTATTTCTTCATTTGTTCTTAGAATAATCTCATTTATATGTTCAGTCAAAAAGAGGTGGAAGCAGCTCAGCGGATTAAGATCAACATTTTTTGCAGGTCAAGATCTTATGTGTAGTATATTTTTATTTGGTATTTTGTCACCCTACCTAATTGGTAGTATTTTCAAACAGTAACCTATTTTTTCAATAAATTTGTTTTTCTCAGTTACTAAAAGAGAAGTAGATGCAGCTTGTTCTTCATTATAAGATGCAGAAAAGGCACTTCTCAAGCTAGTAATCTTTCTTCTTTTATTGATATCTGCAGGTGAATTTTTCTTCCTTTTCTTGTTCCCAATTTTAATCTCTTGGATTCTATATAATGTATCGTCATCTTCATCGTTTTCTTCCTCATCTGTAGAAAAATTAAGATCCTCATGACTGTCATCATAATCCCAAAGTTTGTAAATGCTGTCTTCCTCTCTTTTATCTAAATCCTCCATTCTCCAATCTTCAGCTCAAATTCATTGAAAATCTAGAGCATTCTTTTTTCATCATTGGTTGGGACCCTCTCCATTACTCTGAAACTATATTAACACTTAGCCTGCTCTTGCGCAATGCTTACAAATATTAATTATGCTGCACTCATAGAGTAAACACTTTAACTGACATATTGTTTCACAAATTTATTTAATGCAAACAAATGCTAAAACATCCCAGCAATGGATATAATCTCTAACACCAGTTGACACTAATGGTACATATTCTTTAGGTAGACAGATTTTCTGTAAGCACTAACCATACATAAAAAAGACATAGTGAGCTTACCTTTAGATTTTTTTGTTGCCACGGCCATTCCCATTGGATTACAATTCCTTACTGAATGCTTGAAGTACTTAGTGTGACCCAGAGATAAAGTGTGTATGGTTATGGAACTATAACTTGTAATATACTACTATTCGTAAATATTATGTACATTAGTGCTCTAGGGTTAAACTCACAAGTGCTTGCAGTCTCTTAAGAATGTTCCTACAATCTGCTCAAAATGCTCATCTTCAGCATTGCCTAAAAGCTTGTCAATGACAAATTGGAATGAATTCCAAGTCCAGGATAATTCGGGTGTTGCAAATACAATATCTTCAATGTGCTGATGAATCTGTTGCCTGTCAAAAACATGTTTTACCTTAGGGTAACAAAGAAAATGTATTACTGAGGTATAACGCAAGGGCCTGCTTTGGCCCAAAGTCTTGATATATTTAATGATGGATCAACCCTGTTCGTTTTTGAGAACTACTTCCATCACTTCCACTTGAGTTGTTTTAAGGAAGTAGTTTTTGTTCCACTTAAAGGAAGTAGCTTCCTCCATTCATGTAAGTACTTCCAGCATGTCACTCTGGAATACTCTCAGAATGATTTTCTCAACCATAACCCAATTCAAACTCCACAAACACAGAGGTACTGTGATGCCATTCGCATGCCAAATGATAATCAGCATATTGTTTCACTATGGATGGATGTTTAATAATAAAGCTTATGAATACTTCATAAAATATTGTTTTATTGCATGTCAAATGTTCAGTTTATGAACATTATGTAGGCAAATTGTATTGTTGTGATTATTACATTATATGCAGTTTCAGTGAATGTTACACACACTCTTATGAAAAATTAACTTAAATATCTCATAACCTCAGAACTGCTTTTAATTTTACTGTAGAATGGAAAACCTTTAGGATTTAACAAAAATAATGGTACATTGTTATTCCGTTTCATTTTATTTCTCTTCTAAACCATAATTCTGAGTAAGAACGTTTACTGCACCACCTTTGAGCAGTTTAAGAGCCAATTTCAAAGGTAGTTCACAAATTGTATTAAAATGCTTATCTGTCATGGTGGATAAGGAAAATGATCAATGTCAAGCACCAATATATCAGCAGAAAAGGGAGCTGGTACAGTTGGAAAGCATGAAACTGGAAGTAGGATTTATTTATGAACTTATTTTAAATGAGCTAATAAGATATATTGGCAATTTGTGATTATTTTTCACAGTTTCTTTGTTAACAAATGAAGAATGTATTTCTGAATGAATAATTAAGCATAAGTTGTGCTGCTGTTTGTGGAAAGAGCTCTTCTACTAATTTTAATGCTAAACCTGTAGTTAATATCAAATACTGCTGAAGAACTTTAACAAATTAAAATGAAATATTTACCATATATTTGTCATACAGATATATTGCAATTCTCCCTTTTCAACAATATCACTACTACATACAGCAGGTAAAAGTACTTATGGCCCACATAACAAATTAACCTATAGCTAACTTAACTTTTTCGGCAGAAGCACAATTGGCGTTAAAAGTGTGTCAGTGAGACACAGTTTCTGTATATTTTTAGAGCACCAAACTTATGTAAACCTGCTAATTCAATAACCAAAACATTCATTTCATTTGCAAGTATTGTTCATTATGATTAAACATTTAATCTAAAGTTTCCCGAAATTACACAAACCTGTGTTAATCAATATTTGTGTCATAATGATTGATTTAAATTATTTACACAGTTTTTCTCCAAAATTATAACATAATCTACATTGCATTAATAAAAATACATATTTAATAAAACTAATAATATATGTAGGGATTATTAGGTTTGTTTTTGCTAGTATCACTGGTAGCTTTTACAAATATATTTTGTTACTGCTTCTATGAAATGTAATCATAGTCTTGGCTAGTTAAATACCTAGTGAGGAAATCCAGTACTGAAATATTTGTGCAAGTTACATGTGATCTCTGCATTTTTCGTACCCTAAGACAAGCAATATGGTGACCTCTAAGTAATATAGGTACATGATGCATTTTAGTTGGAGTTAATGGAATGATGTTAAGCAAGCGAGGAAGTGGAACTCGCTCCAAAGGATTAGGAAGTAAATGTCATAAAACAAAATCGGAAGGAGTGGAAAGTAAATTTAATGGAATAAATTCTGATGGAACGTGAAGGTACGTATCATGAAGAGGCCCCTTGAACTGGGACAGAGCACTGCAAGTAGGCCATAATAGCCCCTTTTTTCTTCCAATGTGACCCCTGGGAGGGAGGGATGAGGGGAGAGACTCAAAGGATGACCAGATCCGGATGCCGACGGACACAAGCATGGACGGGGTCACTAACGTTTCCAGATAGAAGGCATCCGACAATGCACAGTCCCTGCCTACAAGCCACCAACCTCCAGGGTGGAGCCCACTTGGTGGAGAGACCTAACTGTGCAGTACCGCGGCGATGCCATGGAAGAAACCTTAACAGGGCACAAGCCACCACCCAGCCGCAACCCGCCAAACACCATTGCCTGATCCTACAACCTTAAAACAGATGACAAGGAAGTTGATGTGTACAAGAAATGAGAGGGAGGAGAGTCATGGTAGAAGATGAACCACCCCAGCATTCACCTGTCAACCCCCGACCTCTTAAATGCGAGCCACAGACATTGCCGCCTGAGCCATCCTGCTCAGTAACTCTGATGGAACTGCCTCCAAGGAGTCAAGCATTTATTTGAAATTGCTCCAACTCTTGTGATCCTTCACTAGACATACAGCAAGTTTCAAAAATAGAGGGCATAAATTCAGGTATGCATTCCCCATCTGTAGACAATAAAAAAGCGCATTACAACATGTGCCCAGAAATGCTTGGTTTCTGAGTTATGGCCTTCAAAACAGTGATATTCACTGGAACATTTTTATTCCTGCAGGTAGTTGCCATGACAGAAGATATTAACAGGACACTCTAACAGTTCATTCCGAGGCAAAGGGTATATTGAGTGTTGTGTTTGGTGTTTGACTGAACAAAATGTACTCAAATCAGGAGCTGGCAGAAATGCACTTCATATATGGTAAGGTGGATGGCAATGCTGCACTGGCTCATCGTTTATACCAAGAGAGGCACCCACAGAGAAGATGTCCAGATCGGAAAACATTTTAATGTCTCCATTGCCATCTGTGCACTCATGAGAATTTTACATCTCCTGGTTTGGGGAGGGGATGACCAAGATCTACAACTCCAGATGTAGAGGAGGAGATTCTGGATTCTGTTTACATGATACCTTCTATCAGTACATGAAGGTTAGCGTTGCAAGTGAATGTTCCTCATATGACTGTCTGGAGACTGCTGCGAGAGCAATAGTTGTATCCTTATCATTTATAACATGTACAAGCCCTGTCACCAACAGATTATCCTGCTCAATTGATGCTCTGCCAGTAGTTTGTGCAGCAGTGTGCTACAAATCTGAACTTTCCTGCCTCAGTATTATTTACAGATGAAGCACAGTTCACATGTGATGGCATTACAAATTTTCACAGTCAGCATGTATGGGCATATGAAAACCCACATGCAATTGTTCCATCTCATCAGCAAGTGCAGTTCACTCTCAACATGTGGGCTGGTATCATTGGTGATCAGTTAGTTGGACCCCATGTGCTTGTAAATAGTCTTACGGGGCAGGCGTACACAAACTTCCTGGAAAACACCATACCTCATGTGTATGAAGGCACTCCACTTAGCATTCATCAACAAGCCCATTTCTTGCATGAGGGCACACCTGCACACTTCAGTCGTACTACTTGCTGGTACTTGGATCGAAGGTTTCTTGATCGATGGATAAGTAGAGGTGCCCCAATTGCTTAGTCACCATGCTCACCGGATTTAAATCCTGTTGATTTCTACCTGTGGGGCCATTGAAAAGCATTAGTGTATTCGTCTCCAGTACCTGACATGGAATACCTTCAGAATCAAATTGTGACAGGTTGTGAGGAAATACGCAATACTCCTGGAATTTGGGGTCATGTTTGCATGGCCATGAGGTGTCAATGTGAGGCCTGTATTCAAGCAGAAGGTGGATACTTTGAATATCTTCTGTAAAGAAAAAACTACCTGCAGTAAGAAATATGTTTCAGTGAATATCACTGTTTTGAAGGCCATAACTCAGAAAATAAGCATTTCTGGACACATGCTGTAATGGACTTTTTTTGTTTGTCTACATATGAGAATGCATACCTGAAATTATGCCCTCTATTTTTGAAACATCTTGCATTGCTCATTATCGTAATATGTGTGAGAAACCTTTTTATGATTAAATTAGTGAGAGAGTTACTATATTTTTCGTTCTTGGGTTAAATCTTCCTTTATGAACCAGTTGTTAATTCTTGAGCCAAATTAAGGATCAGTCAGCCATAATCCAGGAGGAAAAGCCATATAAAAGGTACATTATGGACAAGGATATTAAGAAACATGATTATCCTAAGTATGAGGCTAAACCTCAGTCTGGAAAGTAAAGCTGTATTAAAAGTATTAAATTACTATTTATACTGGATTCCAGTATTCACAATAACTGGAATCCAGTCATTATATCTGCTAAAGTACTAAAATGCTAATTTCTAAATATTTCTACTGTATCCCGCAGCAAAAGTGTTGGTACACTCAAAAATATTCTAATCTGTATGTATTATATTTTTTTAATAAATCTGTGTACTACTAATTTGCTTTAATCTATCTATCAACATATCTGTTGATAATTATTACTATATTTGATGCCTTAACAATTCATTGAAGCATCATAAATATGCTTCACTTCTCTGAACTATCAAACTAATCTATATATCATTTATAACTGCGTTAAGTATTTCTCACTTCACTACACTATCAAACATCATACTATTTCTAATTCTTTACCATATTCACCACACTTCCACCTTACTTCTACTATAACCCACTTCATACCCTCAATTTAAACACTTTCTTCATTTTTAATTAATTTCCTACTCACTTTCATTAACCTTTATTTCTATCATAATTCACTATCACTACATACCCAAATCACTATCCCACCATATTTGCCACCTTCTTGTACTATCATCTCTTTTCACTCAATTCCTCCCATCCCTTCATCATCCACTACTCACCACTCAATTAAAATCCCCTGGCTCCTCCATTTCACATCTCCAACTTCTCGCTCCAGCCTTCTTTCTCTCCCACTCACCCTCCTACCTGCCAACCTGCTTCATCTCCTAATTCCATTATCCTCTCCATTATCTTCCTCTTTATCTCTTCCTCCATTCTTCATTTACAATCTACATATAATTCTACTTCAATGCTTTTACTCTTGTTATCCATCTCTCTCCCCAACCTTTCCCTCCTAAAATTATCCAGTATTTTCCTCTTCCTTTCCTTCTTGTCATGTTGTATTTAATGTAGTGTATAATACAATTGTGTTGATTTGTAATCTTTTTTATCTTCTAACTTCCTCTGTATTGGTTGGTAATAGTATTTGTGGCACTTCCTGTGCTATAACCTCTTTCCAGGCTATTTTACTTATTTTCTTTGCTAATAAATTTAAATGGTCATAAAGATGTTTTGTTCTTAAAATATAGAATATTTGACAATGCCTTAGTATATATATATATTTCTTTAAAGTAGTCATTGTGGTAATAAATACATTCAAACAAGGTGTATTCACAATAACTGGCGTTCCAATCTGATTACAATATTTACAAAAATCACTTGTGGTTTTATTAATCTTCTTCCAGTAAGTGTTATAGGGGGCCATGCCCCAAAAATAATACAATAAGCCTTTATAGTGAGCTGAATGTGTTATAATTGTATAATTTCAAAAATGTTGCTAATATATAAAATGTTCTTTTTCCTGCGTTGATACTTTCCCATTCCATCTGCCATGATGATTTTAATTTTTGTGTAATTTCTTTAATGATACCATATCTTGTTCCAATAATTTCTGTTACTTTTTCCAGATTTCGTTTTTTCATCCAAAAAATTGCTCCGCTTAATTTTATTATTAGATCAGTGGGCCAAATGCCTGTAGCAACTAATAAGGCCAAAGTTGGTATTGTATGCATGCTCCTGTATATCTTATTAAAATTTCCTTTGCGTTCTTCTTAGTAGTATTTTAATTTGCACAAAATGTGCAAAAGTATACCATGAACAGGAACATTAGGGAAGTAATCATTCAAAATTCTAAGTACATAAAACATCAAACCCTTTTATTCAGTTATAAACACAAAGCAAGTTGGCCAGCTATTGCTACTACTGAACAGTAATGGAACACAAAGAAGCACTAAAGTTCTGCTAAACTAAAATTGAATACCAGACTACTACTGTTGATTGCTACCAAATGTGCTACTGGCTAGTGTGTGCTGTTATAGAGGATGCAGTGATAAATTGATTGCATGTAATATATCTGGATACCTTTGCTATGCCATAGATTGGTTGTACACAAAATAAACAGTATACTTTGATGTTAGATTTCTGAAAGCAGAAAGGCAATGATCTTCATTCAAATTTAACTGTCAGTGTCACCAATTACATATGCAGACATTACTTTTAATACCTAAATTACAGATATATGTTAACCATATGAATGATTCTTACCAGTCAGTTCTCCTAATCCTCTATGCATTCAAAATGCTTCATTTAACACAATTACCTTGTGCAGACTGCACAGTTGTGACTAACTGCACAATTTTTAGGCATAGCATAACCCATGTTTGTTGGCATCAGTGAAGGTTGTGATTCTGATTTGTCTGATTTTGTACTTCATACTTTGGAGGAATATGACAGCAAAATTAACTTAGGTGATGAAGTTTCATCAGGTGAAGAAGATAATGTAAACTTCCCATCTGAAAAAAATTCTAAAGAAGAAGCTGTATCTTCTAGAAGTGAGGAGGCAATTAACCCATCCTCAGAGTATAAGGAAAGAATGGATTTCTTTGGTTTCTCACACCTCCAGCTTCCAGTGGAACAGAGTGCAGAAATATTGTCAAAACTCTTAGAACCAGACAACTTCCACAAATTGTAATCTGAAAATAGATGCTTCCTAAGTTCTCGTAAATCATGTTATTATTGTAAACCACACCAATGAAAAGATTGATAGGAAAAAATCACAATCATTACAGAGAGGTTTATCCTGTAAAGTAATGCAGAGATTAGTGCTCTAATCAGTCTCCTGTACATTGCAGGGTGGAGGAAAGACAGCACAGCAGTAATGTGGGTACACAAGTGCATAATGCCAGAAACGAGGTCTAGATTTATGATTCTATATCAGAGATTTGATAAGATTAATGACAGTTGTGAGCACAATTTTTCGTATTCTGCATCCTGTTGACAGCATTCGTATCTTATTGCCATTCAAGTTATAGTCTATACATGTAACTTACCAATGATGTATCACTTGCATATAGGACACAAAGTAATTAAAGGTATTCAGAGATTTATAAAGTAGCTATTCTGCTTATTTTACTTAAGTAATTTCTGAGATTTATACAGTAACAATGCTCAATATAATGATAAATTTTCTATGTACTGCCTCAGAGCATCTATTTCATCTTGACTTTAGCATGTGAAATAATTTTCAATTTTTAATCATCACCTTCTGTTCCCTGCCATAACTTCATCTCCTACTAGATCATATGGCATAAATCAACTTCACTATGCTCATAGCTAAGTTGTGTAGCACAGCAGTAGCAATTAACATTTTCAGGGTTTTCTGCAGCTTTTTTCACAAACTAAATGATAGGTAGGGAAATCCACACATTGAAAGTTCTCTCTGCAAAATTTCTCCCAATATATGTGCACAACTGTAATATCTCTTAATTTGCATTTTTTAGGGTTCAGAAGCAAGATATAGGCATAACTAGAGAGTGTCTGCCACACTTTTAGATTATTAAGTACCACTGTAAATATTCATTCATTCATTCATTCATTCATTCATTATCTGTTTACCCTCCTCTCTTGTAGGGCTTACACCCCCCAGGACTTACAAGCGGATGCCTGGGGTCAGAGGCCCGTCGAAGAGCAGACACTCATGGATCAGACAGAGCATCCAGGATGGGTGATCAGCCCGATGCCTGGTATGGGATGAAGGAAGTAGATGAAACGAAATGTTGGTGAAATGGATGAAAGGAAAGGTGATGATGGAGCAGTTGGTGGAATGAATGGCGGGGGAAACCGGAGAACCCAGAGAAAACCCGCCCAGATGCCGCTTCGTCCACCACAAATCCCACATGCAGGTCCCTGGGATTGAACCCGGGTCGCCTCGGTGGGAGGCGAGCGGTCTAACCACTCGGCCACAGCGCCGCCCCACTGTAAATATAAACACACTTAAAAATGCATACTTTGCTTATGTGCATTCACGTTTAAATTATGGCATTCTCTCATGGGGAAATTCTCCCAATTGTAAAAATTGTTTTTACTACAAAAGAAAATAATATGAATACAAAGAGCCTCCTGCAAGCCATATTTCAAAAAATCGCAAATCCTGACATTACCATGTATTTATATTTATAAATGCATAATGCATCTCAAAAATAGATGCAGCACCAAAATAGATGCAGTAAACTCTTCATTACCAACAATAATATACATAATTACAAAACAAGACAAAGAACAGATATACATGTACAAAGAACAAGAACATATCAGAATAGTTTTAACTGCTTGGCAGTCAAATTCTTCAATAAATTACCAGAAAGTATTTCAACACAAACAAAACTGATGAACATCTAAATCAACAGTAATAGCAGTAATTTTAGATCACCAGTTCTACCCAATAGATGAATTTCTGAAGACTTAATTTAAGTGTCAAAGGTTGATCCTGTTGTATCCTATTAACACTTTTTTATAATTTTAGTTTGTATTTTAGTTTTAAGATTTTTGACAAACCACCTGTTTATGAGCATCACTTAACTCTGTAAATATATGTGATAATAAAGTTGATATTATTATTGTTATTATTATTATTATTGTTGTTGTTGTCGTCGTTGTTGTCCAGCTTCCCTTTCCAGTCATGGATAGAGGGATTCCAAAATATTCTTCCATCATGCATTGAGCCACAGTGCTCCTAATTTTCATTTTTGTATCACATATCACCTACACTGAGTTACATTACTATGCAATTACTTTGCATAGCTGGTGTTAGCACAGCTTAACACGAACTTGTAAAAACATTGTCTTTCAGTGACAATTGTGCTTACAAGTTTGGCAGTTACTGAAGTACAATCCCTTCAGGTTTTTGTAAACAGCAGCCCTCTATCACAGAGGACAGGTTCTTCTGATATGAGTGCAATCAATGATACCTATTTCTATGAGGAAAATATATTTGAAAGAATAATGCAAATAAATAAAATAATACACCTATTGTACTCCAAAGCTCTTAATAAGTAGGCAGTATAATGTATGGTAATGACACACATAAAATTAATATTTACTGGTAAAGGACAGGGAAATTAATTGGTGAAAGGCAGCTCATTGTTTGGAAGGTTTATCATCCTTTTTCTAAATAGTGTCAACTCCAGCAAGCAAATGCTCTAAAGGCCTGCATAGTCAATGTATCACCATTAGTTATATCACCATTTAATAGAACATAAAATGCACAAGTTGGCAATAACCACAGTGTCAGAAGATGCTTTGATGTTGTGTCTAACTTCTCGTATCATGTTGCAGAAAATGCCTAATTTATATAATATATGTCTTTAAAGTTTCCTTCAAGAAGTGAAAGCAAGCTATGAATTTTGCTTCCCTATATAATTCAAATGGATTGCAAAGTTATAGGAAAGAGAATGTCTTCTGACTTCCAGTTGTTCTCCCTGATACCATCTCAATTTACCAATGGTTAACATGGTTCATTGCATGAAGTTACAAACTTCACATTTCAGTATAATTTTGAGTCTAAATGCTGTTCTAGATGGTGTTTAATGATTAAATGCTGCTCTAGAGAGTGTTTAAATATCAGCTGTTAAACAGTGACTTTAGACAGTTTAATGCTAAACATAATCTT
Source organism: Deroplatys truncata (assembly GCA_030765065.1). NCBI lineage: Eukaryota > Metazoa > Arthropoda > Insecta > Mantodea > Mantidae > Deroplatys > Deroplatys truncata. The sequence continues at coordinate 420,114,923 of CM060990.1, read as the reverse complement.
CGCAATGTAGCAGTTATATCTACTTTAAACACTGCCAAAATATTATTTCCTCAATCCATCTATTGGGTTTAAGTCAAGGTAGTAAATTATGCCAAGTATTATTTAGTTTGTTATAGTAGATACACTGAAAGAAATCAGCAAGGGAAATGTGCATGGCCCAAGGATCAACATTCCAGGATTTTTTTTATCTAGTAGCCACAGCAGTAGCAAGCAAAGGATACTGAAAGTATTAGAAGCAGTTGAGATATATTGCAAAGTATGGTGCCCAAAAATAAATAAAAAAGTCATGATATGCCAAAAAGGGAACAAAATGAGCAGAGACTAAAAGCAGTGTTTGGAAGGGAATGAAATTGAAGCAGTGAAGAAACTGGTTACTTAGGGATAAGGCTAAACAACAGTGGAAGGTGAACAGAACAGAAGAAAAGTACTCTTGGAAAGGGAAAATTAACAAAATATTAATTTATTCAGCTACAGTTGAATCAAAACTGATTTATGGTGTGTGAATATGGGATACATCTAATTTTATTTTATTTCATCTGTATTAACTAATACATGCTTGTTAGCTGTACAAGCATCAAAATGATCCTCACATAACTTGAATGTGTGATGTGATATATCATTATGATTATTACACAAGTCACATCAGTAACTGTAACTTTCTAATAATCTGGTGGCACTACAGACTGAATGGGGCCTGGTCCAACCACCCCAACTGGCAGTCTCATGCCCACTTATGCATGGCATAGGTGAACCATCATCCAACTGATATGGGGAGGTGATGTAGCCAGAATTTTGGCTTTCATGGCTGGAATTGTTCCTATCACCAGCACCTCAATTTCCTTATAATGCTGAGTGGGTACCAGTCCTACACAGGACTTAAATCCATACCCCCATAGGTGGGATCAAACAGGGCATATTCCTTGGTCACGAACCAGAACTCCATGCTCTAGCCCACTGTACCATGATGCAGGACATACATATACCTTTCTGAATAAAAATATTACTGATCCAAATAATTGTTTATATTTCAAGTTTTAGAAAATCTATTTACAAAGAAAAATTACCATGCCTGAGACTCACTTGTCTCTAATAAATGTAAAGATGAATGTGAGTAGTCCTTTATACATTACCTTTTCATGTCACACTTGTAACCATTTTATTCCAAAGTTTATAACAAATTTTGAGTATTTTCTTCCAGATTCAAAGAATGACTGCACCTATACCAATCCCCACCTTGGACGTCTCGAAAATATGAGCAGCTGCAGATTTTCATGCATGTTATACTGTTAACACTGATTGACATTATGCAGTTAAATTAGTTGCTATGTTTACATGGTATACTGAAACACATTTGAATCCATTCTTCATGTTGATTACTATGTGTTTACATGTGAAAATGGATATGAAATAAGATCACTTTGAATTCTGCTCTGTTTCATGAGTATTATGTATAAGTATCTTAAGTAATTAAAGCAATTAATACTTTATGTAATTTAGCACCTCATATCATGAATTTGATGATATACTGAGCTTTATCCACAGAGAGAAATGGGTTATATTTATTTGTTAATGGTTATCAGTTTCAACACAGTTTGAAGATGATCTGTGCTTACATACCAGTATCTGATACAGAACTCAGTCCAATCCTCTTCTCTAGAAAGATCGGATTTGGGATTCAGTTCAAAATGAATATCTGTTTATATGTCATATGGAGCACCTATGGAAAGTGGACTCTGATCAGTTTCAGTACCGCATGTAAACATAGTGAGTGTATTTTCATATGCACTGCACTTGATATGCATTATGTAAAAGGTGCACTTGATGCTCAAAAACTAGCATAATTTCAATATCTGTGGTCTATATTGAGTATATCACATTAAAGTGGCAGATTCTTTGCAGGCCTCTGTAATTTGAAGACTTTTAGGTACAACATTGATGAATGTAATTGAATGGTTTCAGAAAAATTAAAATTAGGTATCTAGAAAAATGATATCCCAATTTTCTCCATAGCTACTGTACTATTTGTTGTTTAGTTGGTACATTATGTTGATCCATCCTTGGGACATCTTAAGCTTAATGAAATGTAGAAAAAACATTTAGGGTATCAGGTTTGGAAAGCAGGCCACTCCAATCCTCAATGAGCTACAATCGAGTTACCTGTTAGGAAACGTTCTTTTAAAGCAATGTGTCGGTGAAGTATGGAAAAAAACATGGACATGTTTTACGTTTTGTTTTTTGCATTTTTTTATACTTATAACTTGTACTCTCATGCTGCATAATTGGTTTTTTATATCAAAAATTTTAAAGCCACAAATGGCTATTTTAATTGGTCCTGTACCATTTAGGAAACCACCACATTGATCTTTAAACTCCATTTTGCTTAGTTCTTATTTTTAGCACTTTTTGCTTTTCAAAATGCTGCTTGGACAACTGTTTATAACTTATTAGTTTGAAATTTGCAAGAGAGCATCAGGAATTATGCATTTAAAAATTATTGTGCATTAGTTAAAAAGTAGTTCAACTGAAATTAATTATTTTCCATAACTCAAATTGAAAAAGTTAAAAAATTCAATAGCATGTGAACAAACTTTGTTTTTTCTCTTAAACTAATTAAAATTAAGAAAAAAAATTTCTTTATATTTGTATACAAGTGTGTACAAGTGTGGTTACAAGTGTGACATGAAACATTTGGTAGCAATATGATAAATGTAGGCTCCAAGGAGCATTTCATATTACCATATCAAAAATTGATTAAGTATGAATAAAACATGAATATATTAACAACTGTTTGATATAGCTCAATAAAATTTTGTGTGCACTATATAGTTTATGTTCTGAGTATATGATAAAAAAACCAGAGCATTCAGAGGAAAACTATGAATGGTTTTTCTCACTGATGCATTGCCGTAAAGTAGTTCCTACCAAATCTAACAAAATGAGGTGCATCACCTTGCTAGAAAGCCACTGTGTTTTTTTTTATTGCCAACCTTTTCCAGCTGTGCTTTCAAGAGTTGTGTTAGCATATTAAGATAATTAGTCCCTTTAATCTTAGTTTATAAATTTTTTTGTATGGCTAGCATCATTTTCTGTTAATATACAGAAAATTTACTCATTAGTAATATAAGGAAAATGTTGAGACCCTTAAATCATCGTGTATTTAAATAACTTTTTTAATAAAAATGTATGTATATATGAACATTTTAATGAATACATTCTCATATTTGCAACATTGTAATAAAAGCGAGAACACTTTCTAATTATATAGAAGGTACCTAGAAGTTATCTAGCTCCATAAGAAATTAATAACATAATGCTGTGTAAAGCAAATGCTGGCATATACAGGATGGACCATTTAAGTTGAGACTGTACAATATCTCCAAAACTAAGCATTGTAGAAAGAAATGTCTTGAATAAAAGTTGCTTGATATTATGAGGGGAAAGTAAATGTCATTAGTCATTTTTTATTCGGAGGACATTGTGATGGTCATTTTAGGGTCAATTTAAATTGACCCTGATTGTAGATTCCCATTTAAAAAAATTAAATTGGCCCTAAAATGACCATCATAATGTCCTCCAAACAAAACACGACTAATGGAATTTACTTTCCCCTATAATATCAAGCAACTTTTATTAAAGACATTTCTTTCTACAGTGCTTATTTTGGAGGTATTGTACAGTCTCAACTTAAATGGTCCACTCTGCATAGCAATGCTTGTGTTCACAGTTGCAGACATGCTCAAGTCAAAACTTCTAATTCTCTTGTTTGTGATTATGCTTATTATATCTTATAGCAATCATAAGCCTCAGAGAACCTAGATGTTATCTAGCACCATAAGAAATTAATAATAGTAATGATGTGTAAACCAAACTCCAGCTATAGCAATGCTTGCATTCTTCACAATTGTGACGCAGTATTTTATATCACAACACTGTGAATGCCAGAGTGATTGTAGTGTAAATTAGCATTATTGTATGACAATGATTTGAGATGTTTGTTAATTATAAGCATTGTTAGGAAATAAGTTTACACGACCTCACTGAAACTGACAATAGGAGCGGATAACAATGAGCGAGGGGGTGAGTTGTTTATCAATTATAAGAGACAAACAAATGACGTCAGAGTAGTGTGCTTTTCTGTAGAAATGGAGGGAACATCTTCCCTAGAGCATATGTGTTCGTAATTTTGATTGGATATAAAAATAGACGCTAATGTTGGCGCGCTTTATTAACCAATAGCAGCTCTGTTATAATGTTTAGGCATATCGGGGTGAGGGAGTATAAATTCCGTGCCAGAGACGGGTATCGCACAGCTCTACAGAATCATTCACAAGTTACACGTCGCTCAGTTTAACAGAATCATTCACGAAGTATACATTATGCAGTTCAACAGAATCATTCACAGGTTATACATCGCGCAGTTCAACAGAATCATTCACAAGGCAAATGTCGCGCAGTTCTACAGAATCATTCACAAGGCAAACGTCGCACAGTTCAACAGAATCATTCCGGGTTACACGTTGCACAGTTCTACAGAATCTCTCGCGTCGTAAATTTAATTACAAAAATGAGAAATATGCGAATTAATAATGTGCAGCAAATAAGTTATTATAGTTACATTAAAAAATATAACAGTTTCAGTCGGGCGTGTATCAAGAGTAAATATGTGAAATTAAGGAAGTGTCATGGCAATAAAAGTGTAAAAACAAATTCTTTTATCAGTGTTATCTTTTACTAACAACTCCTTTCCGTTTACACACCCTGTTCAAGAGATTTGCTCGACTGGGTAATAATAGCTAGCCGGAGGACAAAGAACTCAAAATTAAAAATAGTAAAACAATAACAGGCGCTCAGCAAATAAGATAACATGAATGATACCGCGACAATTGCAGAAATGGTTCAAGTAACATTATTGCCTTGAGTCTAAACTTCAAATTCTCTTGTTTATAATTATGCTTATTATAATTTATAGCAACCATAAGCCTCAGAGATAGTTAGAATTAATGAATAAAAATACTTTGAATTAACAAACTACTGTATTGATATAAAGGCCTGCACTGTCGGAGAGTGATGACTCCTCACTGAATAGTATGGACATGGATGCAGCAGTGTACATGGACAGTGATACCGGTCTGGAAAGCATGTCTAGTGCTGAGACACCTCACAAAGCCTGCAATCTTTGCCTTGATGCTGGTGAACCAGGAAACAGACAAGCTGAAGCACTTAGACAAGAGGTAACAAGGTTGAAGTGTGACAAACTGGATCTCTTACGGCAAAACGTGGTAAGTAAATATGTGTAAATGCCAGGCATACTGCTTTACCCAAAAATATTGTTTTGTTCATAATATTAATGATATGCCAAATGTTCCACCCTTTGGTTAATTGGACATTACAGCCAATCTTAAAGATAAAATTTAATTCAATGCTGCATGAAAACAGGTAAACTTACATTATGAAACTGTGTTTAAAAAACTCATCATCATATTAGTCCTGGTTAATGTCATGTTTATTTAGCAGGTCTCAATGCATTTATAGAAGCAATTTTTGCTGTAATAGATTCATCCCTAAAATAACTCGGTTGGTCTTCCTCTGGAGGAAACCCCACCGAGGTGACCTTTTCTACTTAGGAATCAAACATGGCCCTCAGCCCAAAAGACATTACCTACCTTTGTGCCATCATGGTGGACTTCATTACATCTATTTCTCTGTTACGTCTGTATAACATTAATGAGCCAATCATAGTTAATTCTTGTGTAGCAGTATGCTTCTTGTAATAAATTATGCATATCTGTGCCAGTCAGCTAATAATTAAATCTTACACAAGTATTGAGAACCTGTGGAGGGCTTAAAAATTGTGGATTTGTATAGATATGAAAGCAGGATGATAACAGAGATGCTTCATTAGACAGCTGGGATCCTGTGTTGTTCATTTGGCAGAAGTTTGAGAATAGAAAGTGTATCCAAAAGTTTAAGGGTGTTGTCTGAATAATTTTTAGTTTTGTTTTTTACTATAATTGTGTCTCAGGTGAGTTGAAATCTAATATCTTCTTTATTTGTTAAACTGTAATTCTTTATAGCTGGCAGCTGTTCATAAAGCTACATTTTATTTATAATTTTCATATAGTACTCTCTTCAGAAATATCAAATCACCATACCAAATACTAGAGAGAAATTAAAATAAGTTTGGCTTACAGTAAATGAATGGCCGTAATTCATTGTAGGTAGTTGAAACATTAGTTCAGTCCATGCTAACGCTTACTACATGAAGCCTGTATATGTTATATTCTCACCAATATGGCAGTATGAAGGAAGCCCTTACATTGCTGCAATTTTAGTATTTCATAATGCAGAAGAGCATAACTGTTTGTTCGTTATTTAGTCAAATATTATTTTGGGTTAATTTTCTTCCTGCATAGTTTACCAGCACTTTTATGTGGCATGTATACGACTTCTATAAATTTAAAACAAAAGCTACAGTCAGAAGTTGTAGTGAAGTATCTGGCACAAGCTCAGAGTTTACTAGTATAGAAGTTACCTATATTCTTTTTTCTGTATAATTTTAGAATTCTGTCCATGAAATCCAGTGCCATAGAATAACAATTTTGAAAATTAAAGATATCCCAGAAAGTGTCACAGAGTGTTACAAAACAGTAAAAATTATAGCAGAAAGCATAGACGTTACTGTCACATACGAAGATACAAACTCTGCACTTAGGTTGCCCCCAAAAATGGACCAAAACCCTCAATGGTTAATGGATGGGTGTGAGACAAATTACTAGTTGCCATCAGTGGAAGAATGGATCACAAGAAATGACTGGTGTTTGAGGAACCAAATACAAATGTCTACATTGAGAAGAATCCAATCGCAATAGAAAGAAATTCTTCAAAATGTTGAGTCTACATAGAAATGGACAAGCAGCTACATCTATACTTTTGGAAAAGAGAAGGACCCAAAGAGTGCAAAAACTTAGTGATTTACCAAAGAAGAATAGTTCTCAATAGAACATAGGACAGTGCATATTACCAACATTGCACGAGATTGCAGATACTGTGAGTGCTAATGTAAAAGATCAAATGGTAAGAAAAGATCATATTGGTGAACATACTATTACATTGTTGATGGCTATATAAAACTGACACAGGGTGACACAAACAACAATATAAAATGTCTATACTTAAACATGCAAAGTCTAAGAAGTAAATTAGAAGACTGATAAGAAAAATAGCCCATATTGTTGTAATAGTATTAACCAAAACTTGGGCAAAAACATATTTAAAAAAATACTTAATCTACAAAAGTATGGGGGTTGTCCAATAAGTAAGTTTCCCTGTTTTGCTTCTCTACAAAATAAACTGTGCCCGTGACATGTGAGGGCTGGCGAGTTTGACTGGTATGTACTGGTAATGCTCACACTGGCTTATGATGCATGCCACAGTATCTTGCCAGTACACTGCCAGTCAGCATGGGGTTACCCTACAAAGTGTGTCCGCTTGAGTGCTGTGCTCTGTCATTTGTTTTTTTGCAGCAAAACAACTATCCACTGTCAATATCCATTGGGAGTTAACCTCTGTCTATGGGGAAGGCTGTGTGAGCATCCAAATGGTACAACGTTGGTATGCACAGTTTGTGGAAGGATGCGAAGATGTGCATGACATACAGTGCACAGGGAGCCCCACTACAGTGACTTTTGATAATGCCATTATTGCAATATTGTGGAGGAAGATCATCGCATTACCATTGACAGCATCCTAATACAGCTACCTCCTTGGCTGCAATTGGATGCTCATCCATCGCAAAGATCCTGACAGACTATCTTCACTACCACAAAGGCTGTGCAAAATGGGTGCCATGCTTGCTGAGTGATGTCCACAAGCAGCAACAGATGGATTTGACCAGAATGTTTCTGGAAATGCACCAGAGATTGAGAGATCTGCTCTTCAAACGGCTTGTCACTGGGGATGAGACCTGAGTCCATCATTCCACTCCCGAGACAAAACATCAAAACATGGTGTGGAAGAAACCTGGCAAAAGTGCCCCAAAAGAAAAGGCAAAGGTCACACATTAGGCAGGGAAAGTTATGACAACCGTCTTTTGGGGCTGTCAGGGGATTTTACTTGTTCACTACCTGCCTCACAACACCACAATGAATGCAGGGAAGTACTGTAATGTCTTGAGGAATCTCCCAGCTGCCATCAAAAGAAAAATTCCTGGACTTTTGCCTCGCAAAGTTCTCTTCCTTCATGACAATACTTGGCCTCACACAGCTCAGATGACCCAGGTGGAGTTTGAAAGATTCAACTGGGAGGTTTTCTTGCATTCTACATATTTACCAGATCTTACCCCAAGTGATTTTCACATGTACTGCCAACTCAAAGGTCATCTTGGAGGTAAGCACTTTAACACCAATAATGAAGTCAAATTAGAAGTGAACACTGGTTATGAGCACAGGACCCGACTTGGTACAACACTGGTTTGGAAAAACTTGTGTCACGTTACTAAAAATGCTTGGAAAAACATGGTGAATATGTAGAAAAGTAACAGAAGGATTGTACAATGTAAATAAAATTATTTCAACATGATAGATTGTATGTAATGTTTTTTTTATAAAACAGGGAAACTTACTTATTGGATGCCTCTCATATAATGCTGAATGTAATTGTAAACAGTTCAGTAAGGATGGGGAATCATAATAATCCATATTCATAAATCAGGAGGAAAAATTAACTCAAAATTACTGAAATGACCATAGCATTGTATAAATCAGCCAGGAAGTAACAAATTATACTATGTTTAGGACTGTCTTTGAGAACATACTAACAAATAGTGACATACACAAACAAAACAGATGCATTATTTTGGGGGACTTTAATGCGGACACAAAAGCATGCATGACAGTTTTCAAAGAATGAGCAGTTACTCCTTTAGCCATCTAAATACAAAAATACACCATACAGATTAGCTCAAAGAAATAAATCAATGTAGAAAAATAAACTTCCACATATGCATATTGTTTTTACCTTCAGTAAAGTTGAGACAGCTGTTTTGTGGGATTACCAAAGGTAAAAACTATATGCATATGTAAAAGTTTATTTTTGTATAGTGATTTAATACAGTCCAAGGTGAACAAAATATGAATAAAAACATAAATTTTAATTTACCATATATTTTAAAGTTCCGTAAATACTAAATGGCACATAAATAAGTTGGGCTATATCTAATCATAATATATTTATTTAAGGGGAATTTCAAAACAGTGAATTCAAATGTAAAAACAAAGTAACTGAAACAGTTACAACAGTAAATTATAGCAAGTAAGCCCAGTATTTAATGCATTTGTACATAAATAAGAAAATATAAATAAATGGGCAGCTGGAAAAGCATGGTATGTTACATTTTCCCAAAAATGCAATCTTGTGTGGAACAGTGAGGTATGATGCTTCTGTGCATCATGACATTACTTGATAGTTATAGCATGCACCAATAGATGACAGTAACATGTAATTCTGGCCCCAACACAGTGGAGGAACATGGAATGTTACTGAGCGCAGGTCATTACATCAGCCAGTGTTGAGCATTTAGGCAGCTATTTTCTTTGTTGTGTGACATGAATAGTTTGGATATTACTCCCAGAGACCAGAAGAGTTTAAATAACTGAAAAAACAGTTTGAATTTGGGGGAGTGGAAAGATAGGAAGTGTAAGCATCTATGAGGCAGTGGGCAATCGTATGTGAATAGACAGGGAAAAAAGATTCCTGCAGAATCTGCACCAGATTTTGTAAGCATTGCTGCATAGTAAAGTAATGTGTGTATTGGCTGAAAACATTTTCTATAATGTAAGCATATTGTTAATATTTCCAGAGTATGTGGATACCAACAGTAGAACAGGTGCATATAGTGTGAGTTGTTTTTGTCTGTTCTAAGCTACATCCAGTAACAACTTTTGCAAGAAGGACTGTAAAGCCTAATCCTCCAGAGTGTGGTTCAGTTATACAACACATTTTACCAACTCTCATATGATGAACAGTCTTTACTGCTCCTGAAATACACCACAATATATGAACCTGTAAGCAGAAGATCAGGAAAATGGAGCAAACTTCAAGAAGATTGGCTACATTCCATTACAATACTGACAACAAATGGGTGTGCTTGAAAACCTTCTATAATATTTTCATGTTAACTCAACAACCAGTAGAAACACTGCAAAACAAAATAAAGAGCAGAGAGATTGCTCCTAAAGATAGTAGAGGATTATATACAAATTTACCTCATGCAATCGACAATGATGTCCATGATTTTATACAAACCCAGACCCAACAATGCTAAGCTATTATAGTCAAAATGCATCTGTCAAAGACTGCTTGAAACCTGTTGTAGAAATATATAGGCTATTCAAGAGTTAAAACTCTGAAATCTCTGTCAGTTTAACACTGTACAAAAAAATATTTGACCAGGTATTCAAATTGAGAATTGGTGAGATAAACGCAGACAATGCGATTTATACCATGCTAAGCTCAAAACTGCTGAAAATGAGAATGAGCAATTGAAAATAGAGCATGAAAGTAAAATGCACCATCATTAGGCTGAACAGACACATAAACAACTTGACATGGACTGTAAAAGTATGAATTCTATTACTTTATGTTTGGACTTGTATTAAGTCCTTTATTGTCCTGCTCTCACACACAGTAATATTTACTATCAATGCCAGTACTCATGTTACAATTCTTCCATTCAGAATATGAATACAGGGCATGTTTCTAAGTAGTTATGGCATGAAGCAAGTGCCAAACAAGGCTCTAAAGAAATTGCCACTTGTATATTAAAATATACTGTGTTACAGTTTGAAAAATTAAGTGAAAGCACACAAAGAAACTTAATGATAGGGTCAGACCATTGTATTTGCAAAAGATTTACTGGTGCATTCTGTCTACACATGTATTTTTCTGGATTCCAACAGAAATTCATGATCTCTGGCCACAGTTTCTTACACTGTGACTAGGACTTTGTTCTTATTGAGCATCAGAAGAAGTCGGTTAAGCCAATGATTCCCACAGATTGGTAGCATCTGATAGCCCATTTATGGAATAAGCCATTTGTAGTGACTGGGATGGACCAAAATAATTTCAAACATTGTGTTTGCATGATGGCTGGGTTAAAAAAAAAAAGGAAAAATGAAATTCGCATTCCTCAAAATGTCTCGGCAAAATCCTGTTTCACTCTATGCTAGAGCATCCCACAATGTACTGCGAACGTGGCAAAGCTATCAGGTGTTTCCACATACTTTTGAGCTATGTGACCTTGATCAATTACCAGCCTTGCACCAGGCATTGGTTCCAATCAGCAAAGAAAAGAAAACTGATTCAATGGTTATGATTCAGTTCATGGAGGAAGAAGAACATTGTGACTTTTACAAAAACCTGACATCTGTATTAACCTGTTGAGTCTTTTAAATGAGTGTGTGTCTCTTCCATATATTTGAGTTTTATGGACATTGTTCTTGGAAATTAGCTTCAGGTTGTGAGTAATGTATGATGTAGTGTATAAATTACTATTTTGTGCCATAATATTATGATTCTTATTGATACATTCCTCTTCCCACATATAAGAATGATTACTAGCCTTGAGTGTAATAATGTGGTATGTAGCAAACTTCATGCAGCTTGGCCAGTGTCCATATTTCATAAAGTAAAATTTGTCATAATTTGTTTATTTTTACTACACTTTACAAATCTTAAACTACTTTTATATGTACATCCACCATTGTTCAAGCATTTTTCATAGCATGGCAGCAGTTTTTGTTATCCCATTATTATAGTGTGTTCCCATCTGTGATGAAAGCCATCATTGCTCTGCTGCTTTGACGTCATCCTTGTCAAAATGCTGAACAGCAAGAAAGTTCTTCAGCTGAAGAAAAAGATGTAAGTCACTTGGTACCAGGTCAGGTTGTAGGGCCAATGATCAAATTGTTCCCAGCCAAATGACTTGATCAAATTTAGACTTTTAGGCTGTGTGCAGACTAGTGTTGTTGCAAAATAACACAAGCCTTTGCTAAGCATTCTGCATTTTTGTTTTGAATTGACAATATTGCTGGATGAATGTCTCATGGTAGACATATTTGTTTATGGTCTGTAGCAAGAATTCAACCAGTAAAACCCTTTCTGTCCCAGATCATGGTGCTCATGATCTTGCAAGTTGAGATTGACTGCTTGAATTTCTTCTTTATTAGCAATCCTGTATGCCTCCATTTCAACTGCTGTTTTGATTCAGTAGTCATGTGGGTCACCCATGCCTCATCACCAGTGACAACATGGCTCAAAAAAGTCACCTTTCTCTGCATATTGCAACAAAAACATAAATACACTGAACTTTTATTCCTCTGTGAGCAGTTTTTGATATTCCAGGCAATCTGTTACAATTTTCTAGAGGACCCTTCTTGAAATTTGTAGAAATTCCACTGAAAGCGATGAAATTGTTGAGTTTGTTTTCACAAATGTTTGCATCATTCACATGCACCTAATTCTCAGTCATAACAATTGGTCTACTGCTCCTTGGTTCATCATGAATACTCTCATAAAGGTTTTCTAGACATCTGGACCCATTTCCTCACCATCCCTTCACTCATTACTTTTGATCTTTACCTCAAAAATTTACTTGAATAATAGGAACACTTGGTATGGTCCAATAACTGCTGGACCTAATTTCACTACATTCAAGAGTTTAGCGCGGGTTATTAGACATCCATTAGATTCCTAGTTATTGCCAGTCTTAAGTCTACATGCCCCAACTCCTCCATTTTCACCCATAGATGTAGTGGAGGCATATTTAGCATGGTCTCCATCCCTACTATAGGTGTGTTGTTAATTCTGCCAGTTATTGCCAGGCAGGCTAATTTCTTTACCTTCTCTAGCTCCTTAACAGCATTAACTTGCTCTGCCTTATGCCACCATACCACAGCTCCACAGGAGACTATGGGCCTTACAATGGTGGTATAAATCCAGTGCATACTGTTAGGACTTAACCCCCAATTCTTACCAGAGGCCTTTTTAGAGCTCATAAGGGTTTTCTTGGCTCTGGAACACATGCATTTTAGTTAAGGGCCCCAAGTTAACTTGGAGTCTAAAATCACTCCTAGATATAGTATAGTATAGTATAGTATTTATCGTGCTAAGAGTTTTACAAATTTGATTGTCTACTGCATTTTGACCCTGGTCACTTATTCAGTAGACAATCACTACAGTTTATTTACATTTTACAATCTCTTGTCACTAAATTATCTTGCTCTTTTTTTTCAGTTTTTTTTTTCATGTCCCATTTCCACTTTTTTTTTTTCACTTTCCATTTATTGATTACTTAACCATCACACATTCACTATAGTTTTCCATTCAAAGTAAGATGCACTACCTCTTACTTTTCTCTTTCCACTGTCCAAAGCCATTTATTTTTTACTTTACACAAAAACTGTCCAATGCTTCTAGCGTCCTTGCATATCATTTCAATTATAAGTGTATTTCTATCCCCCTTCAACCACTTCTTATTAAAAAATTCTTTTCTCCAATTTTCTGTTCCTTGGCACTTAAATACTGTGTGTTCAATGTCTTCATTACCACCACATATCGAACATTGGTTCTGAGAAATACCCTGTCTTAGCCCTTTTAGCCTCCATGTTCCGGTTCTTAACCATGCAATAGATTCTCTCTCTTCTTTATTTACTCTGTCTATATATTTTTCCCTACCCCATGTATTTTTCATTGGCCTATAATAAACTAATGAGCTCTTTTCGGCAATCTCACTGAACATGATTTGTATTTCTATATCTTCCAGTCTTTTCCTTGCCTTTTTCCAAAAATGTTTTACGTTATTTTCTCTCCTTCTCCATATATCTCCTAACCCATTTTTCTCCAAAATATTCCGTAATTTACTTACCCATCCATCATTCATTAAGCTCTTCTCTTGGTATTCAATACATTGTCTTAACACATTACTTTTTCCTAGATTTAAACTTCTGAACCAAAATTTCAAAGCTCTTTCCATTATCTTCCCCTTACTTGGCACCCTGCCCATCTCTGATTGTGCTACCTGTCTTATAATTAACTACCCCCTCAAATCACTCCTAGATACTTAACTAACCGGTATTTCCTCATCAAAGAGTTTAAGATTCCAGTAGTTGTCTTAGATATGCTTCTGTAAATAGTACCACCATAGTCTTCTTTGGATTAACACCAAGATCCTGCTTTTGGCACCGTTCATGAACAATACCCAAGGCTCTCTGTGCTAGTGTTCTAAAGGTGTTCCCAAACTTGCCAAGTATTACTATGACTAAATTATCTGCATAGCCTTTGGCAGTAGTACCTGTTAGTGTTTAACTCCTTAATAAGGTCATTCACCGCTAGGTTCCACAATAATGAGGATGAAATGCCTCCCTGTGGACAACCTCTTGTGGTTTTGTAACCTTTTCTTCCAAGATGGTAGCTTCAACCTTCCTGGTTTCCACCATGGAGTCCATCCACAAATAATGGTCTCAATTCCATACTTTTTGCTGCATTAGTCATGGATTTGAAGGTTGTGTTGCTAAAAGCTTGTTCAATATCCAGGAGTATGCCTAATACAATTTCCTGAAAGTGCAGGGCCTTCTCTACCTTCCCAACAAGTTGATGGAGATCTGTCTTGTATGATCTACCTGGCAAATAAGCATATTGGTTCAAATGTAGAGGAACTGACATTAGCCTCCTTTCCTAAGCATACATATCTTAAAGTTTTTCTGATTTTTTCAGGAAAAATTACGTAAGACTGATAGGTTTCAGATTCATAGCCAAAGTATGATCTAGTTTCTCTGGCTTAGGAATGAAGACCACCTTTACTAATTTCCAAAAATTAGGTATACAACCTGAGACTGTGCTGGCCCTAAAGAGTCTGTACGAGGCATTTTTTCAAAGTAAGTACCATTTTAATATTTTCCCGATTTTAGGCATGTGCGATCACTTACTCCATTCATTAGGAAGCCAGACACAGCTGTAAGTGAATGTCGCTTTGTCTTTTCCTGTTGTTAGAGGTTTTGAAATCTTCAAAACAATTGAACAACTCACCAACTCTTAAGTCAGATCAGTGATTCGTTTTTTGAATGCAAGAAATGTTACACGAGCAAACATTCATTGTCAATTGTTTGAGGTTTAAGGGAAACAATAATGAGTGACAATGCCCAGCCACACACAGCCAAACAAACTCAAGATCTGATTGCTTCATTTGGTTGGGAACGATTTGACCACCCTCCCTATAGTCCGGATTTGGCACCAAGCAATTTTCATGTTTCTTCATCTGAAGAAATTCCTTCGTGGAAAACATTTCAACAACAGTGATGTTGTGAAACAAGAAGTGCAGATTTGGCTTTCATCATAGGCAGCATCATTCTTTGACGAAGGCATAAAAGAACTGGTTTCCCATTACAAGTGCCTGAATAACAGTGATGACTACGTGGAGATGTAGTGTAAGGTGTAAGGTAATGAATGATGATAAAGTATGTATTTGTAAAATAATGTTCTGTTATTTTTTTAAAAATTATTGGTACTTACTTTAGAAATACACCTCATAAAAATGTCTAGTTAATTCTTCTCCTGCATTTTTAAGGAGGGCTGGAAAAATTCTGGTTTGGACCAGGTGACTTGAGGGTTGAGAATTCCCCACTGTCCATTGAATTTTTGAAAAATCAGTGCATTGTTTTACTAACTCCCAATTGACACCTGGGGTAGGGAAAAATATACAGATATAGTAAATAAAGAAGAGAGAGAATCTATTGCATGGGTAAGAACAGGAGCATGGAGGCTAAAAGGGTTAAGACAGGGTATTCCTCAAAACCAATATCCGATATGTGGTGGAAATGAAGACATTGAACACATAATATTTATGTGCCAAGGAACAGAAAATTGGAGAAGAGAATTTATTAAAAAGAAGTGGTTGAAGGGGGATAGAAATATAGCTATAATTGAAATGGGTGTAAAGACGATAGGAGCATTGGACAGTTTTTGTGCAAAGTCAAAAATAAATGGCTTTGGACAGTGGATAGAGATAAGTAAGGGGTAGTGTAGCTTACCAATAAGATGATGGACAGAGGTAGTGAGAAATCATAAATTCAATGAAATAAAGTACTGAAATTTTGATTGGAAAATTGTGGTGAATGTTTGATGGTAAAGTAATTAAAAAGTGACAAGTGAAAAGCAAGTGAAAATGGGACATGAGAAACAGGAGCAAGATAATTTATTGATGGGTAATTGTAAAATGTAGATAAACTGTAGTGGATGTCTACTGAATGAGTGGCCAGGGCCAAATTTCTGTAGACAATCTAATTGCAAATTTCTTAGCACTGTGACAATAAATACAAAAAAATACAAACTCCCAATTGCTCTGAAAAGTACATTAACAAGCTATTCCCCTCTGTAATGTTAGTAAGGTCCAAGTTAGCCATTACAGTGCATTGTGGGAAATAAGTATCTAAAAGTACCTTCAGCACCTCACAAACTGTCTGGGTGTACCCTCCCACCTCATTTCTCGATGTACTGCCTGTATTAGTTGCAATTTTGGTGAGTATTGTATGGAGTCTCGCACTAGAAGTGACTCTCTCCACTTTCTCACAAAATACCCTCCAGGATGCATAGTTTGCAGACTTTATTGTTGTGTTATATTTGCTGAGGATTTCATGATATTCTGCCCTCCTCCAGTTCTTTTAGCTGAGTTAAACTGTCCCCTAATCTGTTTCCTCAGTTCCTCCCAAGTCTGACTCCACCAGGATACTGCCCTATTGGTGGCTTTCTTGGTGACTGGACAGTTGTTGAGATATGAGGTCATTGTAGCAGACATAAATGGATCTGCTACACTCTCTATATCATTTATATTCCTAATTGAGCATTTCACCTCAGGTGGCTACTGAGGTCTTTCTTATATTCTTATATAAATCCCAGTCTGTATTCCTCGGAATTCAATAAGTTGTGGTCACTAAACCCCCACCTCTAATTCACATCTAATGTACATATGGTCAGAAATTGATGGTTCTTTCCCCACATGCCATGTTTTGACACATTCCCCATTTGCACGATACTGATTGTCTATTGACTTCCTCTTCCCTAGAGTTATGGAAGGTAAGCTCTCAACCTTATTCAAGATCTCTAAGTTATTCTCTATTATGAACTCAAGTAGGTACTTAGCTCTACTGTTGTCTCAGCTTCCCCACACCAAGTGGTGGGCATTTGCATCACAACCAATCAGTGGTCGCTCATTCAGCTGCATGCAGTTGTCCATTACTTTGCTTATCTCCTGTGATGGAGATACTGTCTTCATATGGGAGGTATGCAAAAACCAGGACAAATTCCCTGTTTCTCCCTTCCACATATTGTTTTGCTCTGATGGTTACTAAATCCCTAGAACAAAAGCCAACCATAGGTAGGACTGAGATACTATTTTTCTCACATAAATGCAAGTCCTGGGCTTTTTCATATTTCTAGCATAAGTCAACTTATCTCCAGTCCTGCTGAGGCCTGATACAGCTCCCTTACATAAATAAGGTTCCTGTATCAGTGCTACATCCACCTCCTGAGTTTTAAGAAGTCGACTCAGATCAGCTGTTCCCCCTTACTGTGCTGCAGGTTGATCTGCAGCACCCTCAGGTGTAGGTTCACTGTCATTGTTTCCTCTGATATCCTGATCTCTGATAATAACCCTGACATGCATTTGCAATAATCACATGTCATTTATTTTAAGCTGGTGCCTAATTTCACCACCAATTCATTGAGAGAATACACTTTTCTTGTACATTTAAGCTATCTTTCAAAATGTGCCCCTGTAGTAAGTGATACATTCTAAACCAATATTTTAGCACTCTTTGCATAATCATCTCTTTTAAACTCAATTTGTCTAATTCTAACTAAGCTTCTTCCTCTATAGAATTATATGGAACTCTTACAACAATTTTACAAAACGTTTTCAGTAAAATGTTCATCTTTTCCCAACCTTGCTCTGTACCCTAGATCTCTATTCCATATAGCCATCTTGACTGTACTAAAACCTTATAGATGCGTTCCAGCCACATCAAATTCATCATAAGAGCTATGTACAGACATTTGCTGATCAATTCAATGCTGATTTTCCTTTTGCCAAGGTTGTTTCTTTATGATTCCTCCACCCCCCCCCCAGTGCTATTAAGTTTTATACCTAAATAAATCAAATCCTTCACAATTTGAATTTCTTTCCCTGAAATAATCATCTCTCCTCTTTTCTTAAATTGCCACCTTTTTTTAATACTGTAATATTAGTTTTGTCAACATTAACTTTAACACCCCATTCTTTACAATACCTTTCAGTTTCATTTATTAAGCTGCTTAAACCTACCACTGTGTAAGAACTTGAGAGCAAGTCATATGCATATAACAGTCCTGGGCTTTCTTTTTTATTAATTGCCTTCAGTATCCCTAACACATCATCTATAAATAGATTAAACAGTATAGGGCTCAACTTTCAGCCCTGGTTGAATCCTCTAACTTGACGTACCTCTTCTGTAACTTCTCCCTCCCACACTTTTATGCAGAATGTGTTTTGTAATTGTAATTTATTTCATCCTCAAGTCATGTTAATACAACTTGGGAAATGTCAAACATTATTTACAGTAGTATATACAAAGATCAATGAGTTTACAATGCAATCATTAAAAATATTGGCAGTTTGTTTTTAATTATATCTAAGTATTAATAACATTCTTGTCATAGATTGAACGATCTTCCAGTTTTTCTACCATTGGAGACGGGCCTTTTGTCTTCCTGTCCACTGATTTAAGGTCTCAGTTTTTGGTCACATGCAACAGAGGACATAAGATTGACATTAGAATTTTACTAGTTATAATTTGCACCTTGCAATAGTTAAATAAGGAGAAAAGATGACCACATTCACATCATTTTAAGTCATCCCTATGCAGTGATTACTGAATTCATTGGTTGAATAAAACTGATGAATTAATAAGAAGTTGAGGATTACTTTTTTGAATGTTAGTTTAGAATTTAAATTTTTCAAGTATATAGGAAGCTGATTATATAACTTAGTACCAGTATATTTAAATGATTTCTCAAAGAGGCTGTTTTTATGGAAATTAACATGCAAATTATTTTTATTTCTAGTGTTGTGATTATGTACTTCAGCATTGGTTGTTAGACTTGACATGTTTCTCTTAATGTAAATAAATAATTGTTTCAAATATTCACATGGTAGTGCCAGAATGTTTAATTTTTTTAAAAAGCTCCCTGCAACTTTCAATGTTTAGTACCCTAACAATTATTCTAATAGCCTTTTATTGGCAATTTAAATGTTATATTACTATTAACTGAATAACCTCACAATACAATTCCACAAGATATTTGGGAATGGAAGTTTCAAAGTAACACATTCCGAGTACCTCTGTAGAAACTCTTTTCTTTAATTGATACAAAACAAAATTTATTTTATTCAGTTTAATGGCCAGTTTTTCAATATGATTATCCCAGCTTAAGTTATTGTCAACCCATAGGCCCAAAAATTTTGTGTGGGTTTCGTTTTCTAGGAGTTTGGACCCAATTGTAATATTACAGTTCTCAAAGGTCTTGAATATTTTATGATGGAACTTCATTGACACAGTTTTATTTTCATTCACCACTAGCTTGTTAGATTTAAACCAATTAACCAGCTTCTTTGCGGTGGTTGAGATGCTTTCTTTAAGGCTTTCCCTGCACTTTCCCCTAATGAATATGCTCGTATCATCAGCAAATAAGGTCATAGATACTTCACTGCTTTTTAAATATGGGGTAAAGCATTAATGTAAAGTAAAAAAGAGGAGCAGACCTAGTATTAATCCTTGTGGAACTCCAGATTGAAGGATTCCTTTTCCTGATTGTTTCACTTTTATTTCCATTCCTCCAGGTTCCATATGCTCTACCTCAACTACCTGTTCCCTTTTGCTGAGGTATGATTGAAACCAATTGAATGCTATACCTCTGATTCCACTTTTGTGCAATTTGTTTAGCCGAATATTATGGTCCACCATATCAAATACTTTGGTAAGTCTGATCCCGAGTTCACTTTTGTCTAGTACTTCGTAGATCTAGTTACAAAATTCATTACTGCCATATTGGTGGACTTATTGCTTTGAAAGCCAAATTGGCAGCTATTAATAACATTGTACTTTCTCAGAAGTTTCATTAACCTATTATACATTAGTTTTTCCAAAATTTTTGAAAGGCCAAGAGTTTTGCTATTGGTCTGTAATTATTAGGATCTTGTTTATTGCGCTTTTTAAAGATA
Source organism: Deroplatys truncata (assembly GCA_030765065.1). Taxonomy (NCBI): domain Eukaryota; kingdom Metazoa; phylum Arthropoda; class Insecta; order Mantodea; family Mantidae; genus Deroplatys; species Deroplatys truncata. Next base: position 420,094,618 of record CM060990.1, on the reverse strand, counting down.
GGTTTAACTTATGTCATCTTCAGTTCATGAGGAAACACTCCACTTTCCCACTTTCAATGGAACGGTTTGCTAGATAACATAAAGGTTTGCTTAAATATCTGCTACAGCTTTTAATTATGAAGTTACAACTTCCATGTAGTGCTTCTGATTTTTTGCTCTTTAGTGATCTAATTATGTTTAATATTTCATTGTCATTTGATGGTTCGAGAAATAGTGAATGTATGTTAAAGTGCTCATGACTAGAGTTTACAGTTCCTTTTGCATTATTAGTATTTTGGACATTCTCAGTAATTTTTATAAGGTGTTCATTAAAGATATTAGCTAACTCTTCAGGTTTACTTATAATAGTTTCACCTTTTGGTAGCTTGATATTTCTCATGGAAATGAATTTGGAGTTGGTTTCCTCCTTGACCATATCCCACATTGCTTTATGTTTATTTTCAGATTGATTGATTTTTTTAGAATTATCTAGCTTTTCAGCAGCTCCAGTTACTCATTTATAATTTTTTATATGTTTATAGTAATTTATAATTGCTTGGGAAGCATTTCTCTTTTTGATTTGTTCACTTAATAGCCTCGGTGCATCCCTAGAGATTTTTATACCTTTAGTTATCCAATTGGATGTTCTTTGCTTCACTTTTACTCTAGCCATATTGCAATAATGTTTGAAAATATTTATAAGTTTAGAGCATATTCCTTCCACCATTGTTTCTAAGTATACTTCTCCTCAGGTTTCTTTTTCTATCAAGTATTTTAAGTTTCTAAGTTGCTTTGAATCAGCCAGTGTATTTTTTTGTGGAGAGTACTGCGATTACCATAATTTCTCTTTGGTTCCCACCTAATCATGATTGATTGTGCAAAATGGTCAGATAAGTCTGTTTCAAATACATTTACTTCACAAGGGATTATGTTGCTGATAATAGCTATCTGGTCTATTGCAGAACTTGAACTATTAGTTACTCTTGTTGGTACGTCTATCATTGGTTTAAGACCATGGGTATTAAGCATAGTTAGTAGTGTCAGTTTATTATTACTGTATTCTAAAAAGTCAATATTTATATCCCCCAATACTACTATACTTTTGTACTGTTTATTAAGTTGATTTAGCATGTGGTCAAGGTTTTTCATGAAAATGGCCACATCACCTGATGGATTCCTGTAAATGCATATAATGATTACCTTGTTTTCTAGTTCTACTACATTTGATTCAAAATGTCCTTCAGGATTTAGATTTTGAAAGGATGAAATGGGCTTAGCTTTCTATGAATCTTTAACTTGAGTTACTGTTGCACCATTTTTCATCGATTTCCTAGTGTAACCATTAACAGCTTTAAAATTGGGCAATTTAATTTCTTCCAGCTCATGTTTAGTTAACCAATGCTCAGTTAGGCATGATACATCCATGTGTTTTAATTTATCCTGAAATAGCATGTCAAGATCTAATATTTTGTTTCTAATACTTTGGATGTTTTGATGAAACATATTAATTGTGCTTAGTTTGAGTGTTAATCTATTGGTTACTTTAGAGCCAATGTTAAGTTAGGGGATGATATAAGATTTTGGTTATGTTTTAATAAGACCACTGAGTTTTGCATCACAATGCTGCTATCAATGGGAGTATTATCAAAATGAGGCTTTGCATCACTGACTCTGATCAGTGTTGTGTGCAATCACCCTGCTTAACAAACATGCAAATTTAGCAACACCTTTTCTATTTAAGTGAAGGCCATCTCTTCCTAAGTCCCTATCATTTATCCATGCATTACTATCAATAAATACATAATCATTAACATTACATACCCAACCCAAAGAGTCGTTGATTGCATTGATGTATCAAAGGTCCTGATTCCAGCGCCGTATAATGCCACTCATGCACAGCTTGGCCCGAGGAACTAGATCCTTTCCTGTTGGTATTAAGGCTTTCCATTTCTTCTAATATTTCATCTGAAGATCTTGCAGTGTGAATGCTATTTGTGCTAGCATGAAAAATTATGACATCGGGATTGTCTTTGTTCTCCTCAAGCTTCTATTCAAGTTTTGTTTTGCTCTGTTTTGTTTACACAGCTCCTTTAAAGTACTAATTATCTTTCTACTTAATTCCTTCTTGTATCATAATGCTTCTCTAATTATGCTATCATAGGCTTTCTCTAGATCCAAAAACATTGCATATAGCCTGCCACACTTCTTGCTTGTATATTTATCCCATAGTAATTAACTTAAAATATTATCTACTGTTCTTCTTCCTTTTCTGAATCCTGACTGATATGGTGACACTAAATTATGACCTTTTGACGAGGTTTGAATTCTTTCCGAAAGTATACCCATAAATATTTTCCCAGAGTTTGACAACAAATACCCCTGTAGTTATTTGGATTATTTATGTTGCCCTTACCTTACACGTAGGATGTATTACAGCTGTTCACCTGATCTTAGGTATACTATTATTCCGCTTAATTTCATTGATCAGTCTCATTAAACATTGAAGCCTTTCTGCTTTCTCAACCCAAACATGCAAAAATTCTGAGTGTAACACATCCCAACCCACTGCTTTCCCTTTTTTATTTTCCTTACTTGCCTTAGCACTCCCTCATTTGTGATTGGTCTAATTCCTTTTTATGTAATAATACTGATTCCAGCCATACATCCTCACTTTTTTCACTTCAAACAACTTTTTGAAATGCTTAACCAAAAGTCCTGGTTCAACAAGCGTTAATCCTGACTGGCCTTGTGTGCATTTTCTAATTACCTCCCATATCTGTTGTGCATTACCTTAACTTACTTTCCTTTAAATTTCCCTGCCTTTCTCCATACTCCACTTTTTCTTTTTTTATTCCAATAACTCCCTATATTGAGCTTTCAAGCCCAGAACAATGTCTCTCTTCCTGCTCATTCTTCTCTCTCCATTTAATTACAGCTTCCTTTAGTAAGCTTTTGAAATCTCTACATTCCTTATTAAACCAATCATTATACTCCCTAACAACCTTTTTATTTTATGCAGCAAGGGGACAGTTTGGCAGCAACATTACCCATACAACCTTCCCATTGTGGAGTTGACAATGTTATAAAATTCATCTCCCCTCTTGTTCCATTCCAATCTTTCAATTTACTCAGTTAAATTATTTGAATAGTTACCAACATTATTGTCTCCCCATTTGTTACCTATGTTAACATCAATAACTAATGAAAAATGTGCACTATTACTTGCAACATTCAACACTTTAAATATTGTGCCCAAACCTCTGTCTCACAAACCGTAATGCATAACTTTTAGCCCATTAGCATTCACCAGAGTATATTCTCCCTGTGTATCTTCTCCCCAACATCCATTTAATATCATAATTTTTATTCTCACAAAAATGTATTAACTTAAGCCCTTCTTCATTTAATAACTCCATCTTTACTATTCCTTTCACTTTTACCTATTTCATATCCTCTTGCTTGTAAATGTCCTATTCCTCCATTAAAATCCCCAAGCATCATAAATTCTACCATTCGATATTCCTCCCTTATTTTATTAAATTCAAACTCCATTTGATAGAAGAGATCCAGATTATGAAACTTAGAAGTTTTTGGCAAGTTGTGCACTATTGTTGAATATAGTGGCTAGTTAAAGCTTCACAGGTGAACAGGCATGTCAAATTAATAAAATTATTAAAATGATTAAAAGTTTAGCTTTCGGACATTGAGCTCCATGGCCTTCTTCAGGAACCTTCGTTGCTCCACCAGCCAATTCTCCAATCATCCACGAACTCACCCATTTCTTCCACAAACTTCGTACTTTCTGTGTTTTGCTGTAGTGTTACTTCTTGGTCCTGCCTAAAGCCAGGATTACAATGAACTTAATGTAATATAACTTAACTTAATGCAGCATAATGTGAAAGTCTAACCATTGTATTAAATGAAGCTATTTAAGGTTGACTTATATAACTTAAGAGTTTGGCACTGTCAAACTTTTCCTTTCTGCTATGTCAAGTTTGATGTCACATGGTAATTAGAAGCAATTGGCATGAAGCAGTAGCATGAAGTAATAAAGAAAGATCATTCTTCATTCATTTAGTCATTCCCATTACATTCAGTTAAATGCATCCTAATTAGACCTTTAGTTTAGCAGCATTTCTTAACTTCAGGTTACGTCCCATCACGTTAAGTAAAGTTCATCATAATCCTGACATTAAAGCAGCCATTTGCTATCCTCCAAACATTCGAATGGAGTGGTGTTACTACAAATTTTCATAGAATCAGGGAGCTGCAATCTGTTTGGCATGGTGCAATGGGTCTGCTAGATATCTGCTGCACAAAGTTCCAACAGACTGATCCAACATGCCATCAAACCATCACATAATGACTGGGGAAATCATAGGTGGAGCAGCTCCAAACCACTATGCAAACCTGCTAGTCAGTAAGTAAACCCAATGCCTCCTAGGAACAAGGCCACAACACTGAAATATGTTTGGCTACTGATGTCACAATCAGGAGTCCTCTAATGTGTGTGCTAGTAGTTAAAGCTACATAGTTTTATGGCATTTTATTTGTGTTTTATTAATGTAGAACATAATTGGTGACAAAGTGTAATCTCCCATGCAAATACTGTATGCCCTAGTGTAAAGGAGATTATTCTTTGGGGCCAAAATTAAGCATGTTTAAGCTTCCATTAGAGAAAATTTAAGCAGGAAATGTATAAGCAAAGCTGTTTGCTGGGATAATTTCACTCCTGCAGAATAAACGGTAAGTTTTTATAAAATAACTATATACCTAGATACATTATTAACAACTACTTTTGCTTTTATTGATATTGTATGAAGTTGCATTTGGTAATCTTCTGTAGAATGTTTAACATAACCTACATACGTACGTGCGTATAGTAGAATGTTAAATTGTTTCTGATGTTATTTACTGAAATGAATTTTGCTTTCACAGGTTTGTGAAAATCACTTTCAGCCCCTTGAGATAGAAAGAAGTGTATCACTGTATGACAGTATGACTGGGAAACAACTTACAGCTCCACTAGATCGTCCATGCCTAAAAAAAGGTTAGTTTTACATTCTCCAGGTTCCTTAATAAGCATTATTCAGGACAAACCACTATTATTAAGTAGTAAATGAAGAATTGGAGTGAAGTAATCATGCATACCTATTTCTTATATCCATCACTACCATACAATCATACCATACATAAAGGAACCTACCATATAGGAGAGTTTATAAGTAATGCCATTAACCAGAGCATATTTAAGTAGCTGTTAGGAAGTAAGTTATCCATTCCCACTAAGGGGCATGTTGAAATATGAACTGCTGTAATAATACAGACAGTTAATTTGTTAGCACTATCTGCAAGGGATTATTGGGCTTTAAACCTACAACCCTAGGTTAGTGAACACCACAAAATTTTATTTAACTGTTGTTGTCAATGGAAGAAGGTGGAAAGGTAATGGTTTGATATGCACAACCATAGCACATAGTACACTGGAACATCAGTGCAGTAAATAAAACAACTTACATTAATATTGATTAATATACACATAACCTAAATACCAAAAGGTGCAGATTCAGATTTATTTTGTCCTTGTGATCAGTGCAATAATTTTAGACATGTCAAAAGATAACAAGATATAAATTGTTTAATTATATACATATTTCCACATTCTATATATATAGGGTGGACCATTTAAGTTGAGACTGTACAATATCTCCAAAACTAAATGTTGTAGAAAGAAATGCCTTTAATAAAAGTTGCTTGATATTATGGGGGAAAGTAAATGCCATTAGTTGTGTTTTGTTTGGAGGACATTATGATGGCCATTTTAGGGTCAATTTAATATTTTTAAATGGGAACCTACAATTAGGGCCAATTTAAATTGACCCTAAAATGACCATCATAACACCCTCCAAATAAAACATGACTAATGGATTTACTTTCCCCCATAATATCAAGCAACTTCTATTCAAGACATTTCTTTCTACAATGCTTAGTTTTGGAGATGTTGTACAGTCTCAACTTAAATGGTCCATCCTGTATATACACTACATACAATACATTATATACTCATTTATGAAATAAAATGTGTGCAGTAGTAGGAAGAAATTTAGCTGTTTTTTAAAGTGGCGGATGTTATTTATTTGTTTATTTCTGTCAGGCAAATTGTTATATAATTTAATCCCCGAATTATTCACATTATTCTTAAGAATATTTGTTCTGCAAAACTGTGTATGAAGATTGTTCTTTCGTCGCATGTTATGCTGATGGCAATTTTTATTCCTTTAAGCTCCTGGTACATTTTTTTTAATATGAATATTGTCTCTAAGATTAATACACATGCAAGAGGCAGTATTTTAACTCCTTAAAGAGTGCTCTGCAAGATGACCATCAGTTTTTGGCACACATTATTCTAATTGCCTTTTTTTAATATTTGCTCACTTTTGCTACATGCACCCCAAAAAATAATGTCATTGCGTGAGACTACGGAAGTTTGCATAATAAATAATACTTTGCAGTTTTAGATTTACTTTGTTATGAATAGATCTTAATAAATAACAGACTGAGCGCAGTTTGGAAGCTAATTTTTCAGTATGGTTATCCCATTTCAAGTTTTCATTTATGCTGATTCCTAAAAATGTATTTGTGTCATGCTGTATGCTGAGAGTATTGTAATAAATTTGCAGTTTAAGATATGCTTTATTCTGGTAAGTATAAAAGGATATATCAGTGGTTTTTCCTTCATTAATTATTAACTTCTTGTTTACATCCAAGAATGTAAGAGATTTGTCTTTGTTTGTAGGCTCTGTTGATTTGTCCCCTTTATTATTACATTTGTGTCATCTGCAGAAAGAATATTATCTGCCAAGGAGGAGTTGAATATCTTAGACAAGTTAAATGATTATATCTTAGTGGACCATTACTCCAGGGAATCAGCAGGCATGGGGGTTCATGTATTCTAATAAACAAAACTCTGAATACAGAGATTAAAATAAGGCATGATCTCAAGACCTTCAAAGAAGATTACTTCTTTGAAGAATCTGCCATTGAATTAATTGACTACAATACTATAGTGATCTCTCTTTATAGGGTACTGTAGATTAGATTAGATTAGATTAGATTAGATTAGATTAGATTGGACTGCATTCTGTGAGTTCACTAGCAGCCATAAAGGCTTGTGAACATAGAACATGTCATGGAAATGTACAAAAATTACATATAAACATAAATATTACATAGAATATAGAACATTTGAAATAAAATATACACACACTATATGTGTGTCAAGGAAATATACAATATAGTTACAAATATACATAAAATATTACATAGAATACAGAACGTTTAAAATAAAATAAAGACATATTTTATACAAAATGAAAGAAATCACATGTAATTTTTTACAAAATTGAGTACCTCCCTACCGTTATGCGATTAACGTTATATATAGACAAGAACAGTTATTTTAACTTTCACTAGGCTTGTACCTTTGTTCTTCTCATCATTTTGTTCTGTTTGGTTTGTAATGCGTAGCATTTACTGTCAGTTCTTAATATACATACATTTAAATAGCTTCATTAATTCTAGAGCAGGCAATTGGAAAACTGGCAATTGTCATTATTATTACTAATATTACTTAGAGAGCTATATATGTATTATCATCAGGATAATTTGTCATCCAAATAATCTTGTACAGAATAATATGCTTTTGAGCATAGGTACTCTTTAACAGCAGTTTTAAAGACATTGAAATTGTCAACTTTTCCCTTAAGATCATTAGGGAGAGTATTAAATATTTTTATGGTCTCATAATATACACCTTTCTGGAAGTAAGAAAGCTTTGCACTGGGATGATGGATGTTACCCTTTTGTCTAGTGTTTATCTCATGAATTTCCATGTTTATTATAAATGTGGCAGAGTGCTAAGCAAGCAGTGGAAGAGAGCGAATGTGTGTTGAGGAAGCTCCTGGAGTGGAAGACAAGAAGGACTTAAGTAACTATGGGAATCAGTATTGATGAGTACAGAGGAAGAATTGGAACGTTTAATAAGTTAAAATGGAATGATTTTAAAATAAACAAAGGTACAGAAGAGATGGTAAATATGATTATTCTCACATGTATAATAGGTATGCTACTGGTAATTGTGGAGTCAGAATTAATCCTGGGCCAAATGGGAATCGAAACATCATGGACGAAATTTTGGCTAGTATAAAAGATATGGATGAGATATTAGGAAACAAACTTAATGGAGTAGAAAAGGAACTAATAGATATCAAGAGTGAGATCAAAAATTAAATGCAAGATATAAGAAATGAGGTACAGAAACTCAAAAGAAGAGTAGAGCTGTTGGAAGAGAGATACCACAGATTCAATCTAGTTATAACAGAAGTGAAAGAAAGGAAAGGAGTATGGCCTGTTGAAGAGGTCAGAGAGATTATAGAAGGAAAGCTTGGAATGGTGATACAGGGCCGGGAAATTAAGGAAGCATTCAGAGTGGGGAGATCAAGAGGAGCCAGAATGATAGTTCCAAGATTTACATCAGTGCATTTATTTATGAAGTGTTAAAGAAAACAAAGCAACTAAAAGGAACAAATGTTTTTATAAACAGAGATTTATCGGTGGAACAACGGACCTTGAAGAAAGATTTAATACAACAAATGAAGCTGGCAAGAATGGAAGGGAAACTGGCCGTCATACACAATTTACAGTTATGGGTCGATGGGCGCATGGTGGCTGGATGCGAAAGTGACACAAGGAGCAGCAGATTGCAGGTGCAAGAAATGTTTCAGCCAATTACATCCGAGACCAGAGAGAAGGAATGCAGATTGGAAGGAAGTCCAAAGAGTGATTGAAAATCGGAGAAGGATGGATACATGGAAGTTACGTCACCACTACGTGGGGCTGGCGGGAAGAAGATGGTTGTGTCAGAGAGAAGATTGAGAGATGAGGCAGTGACGTCAGATCAGACTGCCGTATGGGCAACAGCTGGCAAAGTTAGTAAAGTGACATCATCAAGGCGGGAGGAAGTTCAATCGCCACGTGATATGGTTGTGGGTAGGACAGAGGCGTCGTTTCAGAGTGGTGAATTGGTGGAAGAAGAAAGCATTATGTTGACACCCAATGGGAGTTTACAGATTTTGGACAGAAACAAAGCGAGACTGTCAAGGGAGCCAACAGAAATAGATTTATGGAATAGGAAAGTGTGCCATACATATAGAAATAGAGCAGGCTCTATGAGAAGTATGGGAATACAGAATCAGTAATAATGGGGAGATAATAGAATAGGGAGGGAGAGTAACTATAGAATGAATAAAAGGGAGCAAATTAGACAAAGTAAAGACAAGTGTATTGATAAGCAAGTGATAGATTTATATGAAATCGTGAAGTGAATGATTTAGATATAAAGGATGGTAAACATGGAGAGGGCTAGGAGGGAGAGGTACAGTTCTTAATATGAATGAGCAAGTGTTGTTATGGACGATCAGTACGGGGTTCACAATAAGTAGTCTCTAAATTGCATCTAATAGTTCCTATTTCCCACTGATAGGGGAGTTCCAAAGATGATCGGAAGAAGAAGGGAAGGAGATGGGAAGAGGAGAAGAACACTAAGCAGTATAGTGACTTTAAATGAGAAACGTTAGCGATATGAAGCTAACTCAACACACATGTTTTGTAAATGCGGAAGCTTGGGTATGATCTGCAAAAGGAGCCAGGGCTCGATGCTGATCATGCCCAAATGTGTTGTATTAGCTCAACACTCAAGATATCATATCATATATCAATAAATGTGTTTCGATTGCATACATAGAATTTTAAGATTGAAAATATGTACATGCAAGGTAGGGTTAATACCTTCAGTCTTCTAAAAAGATGTTTGCAAGAGTGTCTGCTATGGGTACTGGAAATGGTTCTTATAACCTTCTTTTGCATGAGGAATATTTGTTTACTTTCTACCGAGTTTCCCCAAAATAATATTCCATATTCAATGATAGAGTTGAAATTTGCATAGTATACTAATTTAAGCGTATCTATAGAACTGACATTTACCAGTGCTCGGATAGCATAACAGGCAGAACTGAGTTTGGGTAAGATATACGTAATGTGAACTTTCCAATCTAAATATCTGTCCACTTGGAGGCCCAGAAATTTAATGTTGTCTATTTGTTCTAGTAACATGCCATTAATCCCAATTTCTATTGGAGTGTGTGGTGATCGATGGGTAATAAATTTAATAACTTTTGTTTTGTCTAGATTTACAGATAATTTGTTAGCTTTAAACCAGTGTGACATACAGTTCAAAACATAATTCAATTTCATTACACACTCATTCAAGTTTTTACTAGTCACTAGAACACTTGTGTCATTAGCAAACAGAATGATGCTTGCAATATCCTTTATATAAAATGATAGGTCATTTATGTAGATCAAAAATAGTAAAGGTCCTGGGACTGAACCTTGGGGTACTCCATGTGTTACTGTTTTCCATTTTGATGTATGTTTTCCAAATCCAACATCATTGACTACTTCAACACTTTGTTTTCTTTCATTTAGATATGATACGAACCAACTTAGAGTTTCATTTTTTAGTCCATAGAATTTCAATTTTGCTATCAGAATATTATGATTAACACAGTCAAATGCCTTTGCTAAGTCACAGAAAATCCCACCTACATGCATTTTTTTGTTTAATGCAGTTAACACTTCATGAGTAAGTTTATACGTTGCATTATTGGTCGACATTCCTTTTCTGAACCCTAACTGATCCCTGACAAGTATGTTGTTATATTCAAGGTATTTATACAGTCTATTAAACATCACCTTTTCAAGAACTTTTGAAAAAATTGGCAAGAGAGATATTAGTGAATAATTTGAAACATTATTGCGTTCACCTTTTTTGAAAAGTGGTTTAACAATGGAAAATTTCATTCTGTCAGGGAAAATTCCTGACCTTAGTGACTCGTTGCACAAATAACTAAGGGGAGTGGAAATTTGAGATGAGCATGATTTTAAGATTTTTATTGTTATTTCATCATAACCAGAAGAATTCATACAGTAGAAACATTCTTGCATAAATTAGATGGCTTTATGAGTAAGCTAGTTAAGGAAAGAGATAAAACGATTATAATAGCTACAGATTGGAACATCGATGTGCTGAGTGAAAAAAACAGTCAGACAAAAAATGCAATTGGCATGCTCAAAAGACACAGTTTCACTTACAATGTAAAAGAACCCACATGAATAACCATTACATCATCTACCTGTATAGACAATCTAATTACTAATTCATCTTGCAACTTAAATAAATATTTGCTAGTAGACACAGGATTATAGGATCATAAAGGATTGCTTACTAACCTAACAAAAACCAAGACTACAAAAAGTATAGACAAGTATAAAACAGTAAGAATTTTTAATGAGCAAAATATCTCTGAATTTAACAAAAATTCTAGCAAACAAAATTGGGCCTCTTATTAAATTAAAAACTGTGGATTAGATTAGACTAGATTCTTTATTTACCATAGGATTTACATATAAATTCTGGCTTTGTCAATATAATTAGATATCAAGTAACAATATTTACAATTATGTAAGAATGTTTACAAGTAGTGGTATTATACAATAACAATATTTACAGATTAATACAATTTTGTAAAGAGTAACATGTTTACAAGTAGTGGTATTATACAATGAGTAGTAGTATTTACAATTTAATGTCCTTATATTCCTGGATGTTAAAAGGTATATGCTGTAACAGAACTTTGGATAATGACTGTTTAAATTTGCTGTAGGGCAATGCTTTGTAGTGGGTAGGTAATGCGTTGTATAAATAAGTTCCACTGTGGGTGATGCTATTGTGACTCTTATTTGTACGACAGAATGTAGCATATATATGATTTGACGATCTGGTGTCATGCATATGATAAATACTATTTGTTTTGAAGAGATTGTTATTTTTGTGTATGAAGCAGTGTGTTTCAAAAATATATATAGAAGGTAGAAGTAAGAGTTTTAATTCCCTAAATACTGTTTTACCACATGTTCTTATAGGGGCTTGCTTTGTGATTTTTAGTATTTTCTTTTGTAGTTTGAATATTACACATAGATTTGAAGACATGCCCCATATTGGAATCCCATATGTTGGAACAGAGTGAACATATCCAAAATACATAGATTTTAATATGTCAGTGGTACATACTTTACTCGCTACTCTGAATGCATAGCAGATTCGGGACAGTTTGCTAGCCAGATAATCAATATGTGCATTCCAGTTTAGCTCTGGGTCAATCCATACTCCTAGGAATTTGGTTACCTTTATTTCATTTATGGGTTGGTTATTAATGTTGATCTGCAATTCTTTGTGTATTTTACTAGGACGGAAATTTATAAAGTTTGTCTTAATAATATTTAAGCGCAGCTTATTTCCTGTCAGCCATTTAGACAATATTGCATTCTTTTGGTTTATTTCATTTCCCAACTTGGTAAAATTGCTATTTCTGTATAAGATATTAGTATCATCAGCAAATAAAGTTATTTGCGTTTCTTTGAGATTTGATGGCAAATCATTTATATAAATTAGGAACAAAATGGGTCCCAAAATTGATCCCTGCGATATCCCATTTTTTAGAGGGGCTGAGATAGAATGACTACCATTAACTTCCACATACTGCATCCTTAGGTTAAGGTAAAACTTGAACCAGCCATTTGCTATGCCTCTTATACCTGCTTTATCTACTTTTGTTTTATAGTATTTTATGATTTACTGTGTCAAACGCCTTCGAAAGGTCTAAAAAGAGACCGACAGCTCGCTGTTTATTATTTGTTGCTTCACAAATATTGTTTATAAATGAGTGTAGAGCATTAATAGTGGATTTGCTCTTTTGGAAACCGAACTGCGAGTAGGTGATCAAATCATATTTATCAAGAAAGGGTACTATTCTTTTGCACATAATTTGCTCTAGTATTTTTGAGAATACCAACAATAGTGAGATAGGTCTATAGTTTTCCGGATGATTCCTGTCACCTTTTTTGAAGATAGGATGTACTTTTGCTGTTTTGATTACCTGGGGAAACATTCCAGCACTTAATGAAACATTGCAAATATCTACTAATGGGTCGGCAATGTATGATATGCAGGCTTTAATTACAGAATCCGGTATCCCATCTGGTCTGCATGACACTTTGTTTTTTAGGTTATTTACAATATTGATGCTTTCACTTTGTGTTGCTGGATTCAAATAGATTGAGTGCGAGTTTTCCTTAACAGCAAACAAATGTTCTTTATGCGCAGGTAGTGATGAATTTAGGTACTCAACTGCATTTGAAAAATAGCTCATAAAAACATTTGCAATTTCTTCTGGGTTTTTAACATCATTTTTGTTTATAGTTAGACTGATTTTTTCATTGTTATCTTTAAAAGTTCCTGTTTCTTTCCTATCTGCCAGAGGGCTTTACTTTTGTTTGGCGCATTTATAAGAATTTTGCTATTGTACTGCTTTTTTGCCTTATTAATTACTTTCCTAAGTATGGAGGAGTGTTTTTATAATATTTTTTTAAATTTCTCATCACTTGTGGCTTTATTTATTCGATTAAGTAGTCTTTTTTTACTGTGTGATGTTAGAATACCTTTTGTTAACGATTTGGTATTATTATTATTTCCCCTCATTTTGACCCTTTTAGTGGGAAGGCAAGGTTGAAATAGTGTTTGAATGTTGATAAGAAACTATCACATTTTTTGTCAAGGTCATTAGTATTTAATGTATCAACCCAGCTTTCTTTACTTAACAGGAAGTTTAAGTAGCTAATATTTTCTTTATTATAGATGCTCTTATAAGTTATTTGCTCTCTCAAAGCAGTTTTTAACTCTAGGTTCATACATAGCAGAACAGCATTATGATCAGAAAGACTGGTGTTAATATTTTTGCATCTATATGAGGTAGTGATTTTCTCAATTATAATTTGGTCAAGACAAGTCTCAGAAGTGGCTGTTATGCGGGTCGGTGTGTTAATGGTGGCTTTTAAATTATGCGTATGGAGAATGGATAACATTTCTGCTGTGTGCTTATCTTTTGACAGAAAGTTTATGTTAAAGTCACCACAAATAATTAATTTGTTTGCCTAAGTTTTTAAAGCTGAATGAAGTACACCATATTTGTTTAAGAATATTTTTATGCAACCATCAGGTGGCCTATACATACAAACAAGTGTTAATTTACTTTTCATACTATTTGTCTTGACAATGGCATGTTCAAAGCATGTTTGCTCATTTAGATGTGATGTTTTATTTATTGGTTTAAATGCAATACCTCCCCAATTTTTATAAGCCTTTTGACAATATGTGTTCCCAATTTCAAAACCTTTGACTTTGTAAAAGGGAAGTTTTTGTACATGTATCCAATGTTCTGTTAGGCATAGAAAGTTGACCTGCTTGAATTGTGAAGCTAACATTACATCTAATTCATTTAGTTTATTTTTTAAGCATTGCATTTTTAAATGAAGGAGGACTAGTTTCTGGTGCACACTATCTACAGACAACAAATCTGAAGCATGAGTATGATTAACAGATGTTTGCTGATTAGCTGTTACTGTCTTACCCTTGTACCAGTTTGAGGTTGTGCCTAGTATTTTGAGCTGGTTGTAATTTCACTGTTTTCACTTGAAATTTGCACAGACTCGCTTTGAGATTCACAGAAACATTCGCCTGCATACATTCAGAAATAACTTTCACAATGGATGAAAGCTACAAGGATTTTTTAAGGGAATTTCTAATCATATATACCATTGATTTCCAAAGAATACTCGTAAACAAGTATTAGAAAGCTTTAATTTAGATTGGTGCACACACAGTATATGGGTATCTAGTAAAAGAACAAGAATATTATATAGAGAGATGAAAATAACCAAGCTTAGAGTTATGTCAGTTTTATAATAAATACAGCAAAATTTATAAAAGCATAATAAATCATGCCAAATACATGTCAATAGAAAAATATATTAAAAAATCTGACAATACCACAAAGGCACTTGGAACATAATAAAAAACGAATTAGGAAAACACAAAAATTCGAATCAAATTAAACCAAGTAGTACCTTAAAGAATAATATTAATAACAATAATAGACTAGAGGAGTTGAACAATTATTTTACTAATGTAGCAAACCTGATCCAATATACTCCCCCTTCAGTATCTCTGGCAAGTCCAAAAATGGGACTAAATAACTTGTTTATGTCGTCTGAATTTAATCTAGGAATAGTTCCGCCATTAGAAGTAAAGAAATTAATATCTGCTACAAAAGGGAAAATGTCAAAAAGATGGGATGAGATCCCACCAAAAATTGTAAAAATTGCAAAAGACAAGCTAAGTGAGCCACGTGCATGGATATATAGTCAGTCACTCATTATGGGAGTTTTTCCAGAAATCATGAAATATGCCATAATACATCCAGTTCATAAAGGCAGGGAAGACACTCTAAAAAAACTATTGCCCAATTTCTGCACTTTCTAGTTTCACAATCATTTTAGAAAAAATAGTTCACTTAAGACTATTAGACTACCTAGGAAATGAAAAAATTCTTAGTGTGTCAGCATGGATTCAGAAAATATGTTTCAACCATCTCAGCTCTCATAGATATTGTCAACAAAATTTCAAAAGATCTGGATGATAAAGCACAATCTGCGGCTTTAATTTGTGACATATCCATAGTGTTTGATTGTGTAAACCACGAAATCCTTATTAGAAAACTATATCAGTATGGTATAAGAAATATTAATTTAGAATGGTTCAAATCGTATTTAATCGACCAAAAATTATATGCGAGGGTAAAACACATCCCAGACATTCAAATTGGAAGCAAATCAGAAATGGGGTGCCTCAAGGTTTTGTACTAGGCCCTCTGTTTTACATAATATATACAAATGACCTGCCACTCAGTGTCCATGGATACCCAATATTTTATTGCTGATGATACTACAATTATTCTCAATGGATCAAATTTTGACGATTTAAAAACAAACCTGAACCACGCCATAAAACAATTGGGTACATGGTTCACATGTAATTGCTTGAAACTAAATAAAACTAAAACTGAAATCTTACAATTCAAATCATCTGTTGATAATAGCACACAAAAAAGCTCGCCAACATCCTCAAATAAAAAAGATGCAAAACTGTTAGGACTAATCCTAGATGGACGCTTAAAATGGACAAGCCAATTCAACCATATAGAAAAAAAGTTAAATAACGTATGCTTCAACATGTCCTGTTTGGCACAAATAACTAACCTACAAACAAGGGAAATAATATATTTCAGTAATTTTCACACTATTCTCTCATATGGAATAACTATTTGGGGCAACGCAACAGGTTGCAATAGAATTTTTCGTATCCAAAGGAAAATCATAAGAATAATGACCCACTCAAACTACAGAGATTCATGTAGACCAATGTTCAAAAAATGTAAAATCCTCACTCAACCTTCCCTTATCTACATAACCTAGTTCTGTATTTTAGAAATAATTATAACAAACTTTTAAATAGTCAACATTAACATGCCTACAATACAAGAGGCAATGGAAATGTAAAGTACCCAGCACATAGGCTCACATTACTGGAAAAATGTCCATACTATATGGCCATAAAAGCATATAATAAATTGCCACAATCAGAGGTATTCAAAATCTAAATAATTTCAAAGTAGCTGTAAAAAATCTATTTATTAGTAAAGCATACTATAAAGGTAATGAATATCTGGACGATGACTTGTAAATTGTATTGTATTATTTGTTTCCTGATTCATTAATGTACATATGTAATTACTTAGTAAGCTAAGCTTAATGTGTCATCAACATATGAGCATTTGCTCACAGTAGTAATGCATTATGTGATGAATAAAGGATTATTATTATTATTATTATTATTATTATTATTATTATTATTATTATTATTATTATTATTATTATTATTAATATTATTATTATTATTATTATTATTATTATTATTAATATTATTATTATTATTATTATTATTATTATTATTATTATTATTATTATTATTATTATTATTATTATTATTATTATTATTATACAATAAAAATAACTATGGACCAAGAATAGATTCTTGTGGCACTCCTTTATGGATTTTCCTCTCTTTTGATTTTTATATATATAGACATTTTAATTTTTTCCAAAAAACCTAATTCTGTTATTTGTCATCTCTTTGTTAAGTATGATTTTATCCAGTTATTAATTTTTCCATGAAATCATGTTTTTCTGATTTAGAGAGCAAAGTATTAGGATCCAAAACATCATATGCTTTTGATAAATCAAAACAAAAATGCCTATGTTGAAAATTTTTGGTCAACTGTCTCTTCTACTAGGTTTAATAGTTTGCATATGGCTGTTTCTATTGATCTTTTTTGTCTGAAGCCATATTGCTCATCTGAGAGTAATCTGTGGTTAGATAGAAAAGAAACTAAATGTTTAAATACTAACTTCTCAAAGATCTTTAAAAAAGAAAACAGATAATGATTTAGGATGGTAATTTTGCATATATTGTTTATCCCCTTTCTTGTGCAGTGGTCTTATTTTTTGTAATTTTTAAGTTTTGTGGGAAAATTCCTTATTCTAATGATGCATTATGAATCTTTACTAGTGGGCTTTTTGTGTGTTCTGTTCATTGTTTAATGACTAATCTGGGATGTTGTCCACTCCTGAGAACATTTGCATTTCATCCCTCTCACCATGCGTATTATTTCTCTTACTGAGTCTATGAACTTACTACTGTTTATTCTGTTTATATTTTCAACTACATTGGTATGAATGGGAGGGGATGTGTTAGCTCTTCTTAGTTTACTTGCTATTTCTGAGAAGTATATATTAAAGGAGTCTACAATTGATTATGGTTCTATTAATTTCCCTTGTTTACGCTTAAGTCTTTATTAATATATTTTCCTGTTTCTTTGTTAACTATTTGCCATGCTGCTCTGACTTTATTATTTGCATTGCTATAAATGTTTCAATTTCCATTCTTTTTGTCTATGTTACAAGCTACCAATATGTCTTTGTATTACTGTATATATTCCTGCTGTTCCTGTTTAACTAGACCTTGCATTTCAAAAGTATTTAACAATCTTAATCTTCTAGTTGATGTAATTATCACATGGATTATCCAACTCTTTTTATTGTGTTCTTTAAAATAGTTGGTCCTTAAATAGTTGGTCCTATATTAAACCAATACAAAAAAATTTATAAATGTGTTAAACTTACTATCAATGTCGTTTCCTTGATCAACTCCTCCCCATATCTTGGTTTTTAATAGGTGAACAAATTTATCCATATCTTCCTCTCTAAACTCTGTCTTTTGGGCTTGAAGGCTTCTATTTTGAATGGGTTTTGATGTTTTAAGTTGTAATATTTGCATACAATGATCTGAAAAGTCTGTGTCTGTAACTATTGCCAGTTCATGTTCTGTTTCCCTTATAACTATCATGTGTAATAATGTTTATTTTCACTCTGTAATTCTAGTAGCTGTGTTTACTGTATTTATTAACCCATATAGAATTAGCAGGGTTTTCCTTCTAGCCAGTTTTTCATTATTTAGGTACCAAGAGGTCAATGTTCCAATCCCTGCACAAGACAAATAATTCCTTTTTTATTGTTGCTTCAGTGTGCTTGCTATAGTGTGTTGCCCTGTGCTTACCTCCCATGCATAATAAAGTTAAGTAATAACTTGCGGTTAAGCATATGGAACACTTTCAAATGAAAATTCACTATGATAAATTAAGCAAGGTGTCTTAGATGGAAGAAAATTGAAAAAGTAAACGTTTTATATGCATAACCCAGTATTATAAATACAGTACCATTTAATTACATTAACACTGATCACACACCCTAACCTACCTAAAATACTAGCTTAACTGTGCTTGCTATAGCATATAGTGTGTTGGCATATGTTTGCCACCCATATAATGTAAAGTTAAATAATAATTTTGGATTAACATATAGAATATTTACAGAGGAAAGTTTACAGTGATGAATTAAAGCAGTGACATATTATCTCTGTGTTTAACAAATAATGTGACTAATGAATGGGTTCATATTAAGCATATTTGTTCATTTTGTAAAAGTATCAATGGAATAAAGATGACACAAGGTAGCAAGCAGGGTCAATATTTGAGCATTATATTGTTAATAAGATAAATGTGATATGGATATAAATGTTTGAAACGTATGATTGCTTATTACTAAAATAATTCTGTTATACTGAGCAAGTTGGTTTGCTTCTGGAAGGGAAGTAAAGCTGTGGATCCCATATCATACATTTAAGGCACTAAAAAACCTCATGCCTGAAAAAAGAAAAGCCTCCGAGCAAAAGTTTACTGACCTTTCACATCCTAAGTAGAATGGGATGCTATTGACCAAGAGATGTGAAAGAATGTCATTAAACTGCACCTTCAATCAACCATTTACAGATTTTAGCATGTACATTGTTAAACTTTCTTAAATTTCCTTAACTATTTGTACTAATATACACTGCTGTGAGCAGCGAATGCGATTCTTGTTGTTAAAGTAATAAGGTATCATCCTCATCATCATCATTATTATTATTATTCATGCAGAGTAAGATGTGAATATGTAATATTTTGCTTTGGTCGCTGTGGATTTTCAAGTGTAATTAATTTGGTTATTACTTATATGCCATTAAACATTTTCATGAGTAAACTACGTTCTTTAACTTGTTACAGGTGCAATTTTGTCTGGGTGTCTGTCCTATTTGTCAAAACCTTCTACTTCAAGAGAGGATCCTGAAGAGCATTTGGGAAATGACTCTATAAATGCTGCAATTTATGCTGAAGAAGAGCATATTGAGAAAACCACATTTGAACTCTAGAGGAACTACTTGAGAAGATTGCTTGCTGTGAAATAATGATGAGTGGATTATTAGAAAAAAAGACAGTGACATATATTTTATTTTACTAAGAGACAGTTCAGTGCCAAAAGTTTCATGTTATGCTATACTCGACAAGCACATACTTGATTTTATCAGTTTTTGTAAATGAAGTTGAATTGCACCAGGTGGGAAACATGAAGCTGCTGGCAACATAAGTAACACTGATCAAGTAGGATCATTTCTTCATAATCTTTGTCTGAATTTCAGCACTTGGGTTCAAAATCAATCAACTGACAATAGCATGGACTAATAGAGGATGTCATATAAATGCTAAGGCTTTCACAGCCAGCATTATCAACTATATTATATATGTTTTCCGGGCTTGCAGGCGCACTACTTATTTCTATGCTTGCGTGCATGTGTGCATACACGCACACACACACACACACACACACACACACACGCACATGCACGCACACACTATCACACTCTCACATACTCTCTCTCTCTCTCTCTCTCTCTCTCTCTCTCTCTCTCTCTCTGTCCCTCCCTCCATCCATTGATCCATCCATCCACCCACCCACCCACCCATCCATCCGTCTGTCTGTCCGTCCGTCCTCTTAAATTTGCTTAACTAAATTTGCTAAATTTGGTTTGCTTAACAAAAATTGCATAGTTATGGGGGTTTCAAAATTGTTTGTAATTAACTCGGATTAGAGTTCATTTTACACATTAGGACAGTCAAAAACAAATTATTTACTGAACCCTGCTCTCAACAATCACAGTAGGAATCATTTTTATTTTTGATTCTGTGTATTTGTTCAGGTGTGAATATGTGCCCTGCTGTGATTCTAATAGTAGTAACTGTTACCTTTCAAGGAAGATTAACATGATAGAACCAGGGAATATTCAATATAATTTTCTGAATATTGTAGTACTTAAGAGTTTTGAGCATTTAGTTGATACCACTCTTCTTGCCATTTATCAACTATTAATTTCTTTTAAAAAAGTATAAGTATATGGCAAACTGTAGTTAAAGAATTCTCCTTTTTCTCCGCCTAATTTTGCTAATTTATTTACCATTTCATTGCCTCTAATGTTCTTATGTCCAGGAATCCAAAGAATTTGACAGATATGTTATACTTGTAATTGAATGTTAAGTACTTTAAATTCAGTAAGTGTCCATTACAATTGGAATAGTAATAAACTGATTTCAGTGATTCTTAAGCTGAAAGGTAACTATTGAAATTACTAAAATCTTTAGAAAATTCTGAGTTACATAAAGAATAGCCTGTTTAATAGCAAATATTCCAGTATTAAATACAGATGTGAAAGAGGGTACTTTGAAGGTTTTTGAAATGAGATTTTCAATATAGAAGGCAGCACCTACTAAATTATCTTCCAAGCATTCTGAACCATTGATATATATATATATATATATATATATATATATATATTACTGGCTGAGTGAAGTGTCCACATCTACTTCATGTATGAGTGTCTCATAAGAAATTGAGATGCAGGTAGTTGTTGAATTTGTTTAAATAAATAAAATATTATCCTTAATTGAAACATACCTCATTTTATAATTACACCTTTAATAACAAATTCTCTTCCTCTTTTCATCCTTTCTATTGTCTTAATACTGGTGAATTCATCTCTGGCTGCAATAGTTGCCCATTTCCACTTTCTCTAACCCATATAGGCCTATAATGATGATGATGGCGACGATATGCAATAAATAGGGCCTGGATTTTTCAAAAATGCATATGCGCATATGTAAATGCATACATTAAAGGTTAGGGAACATTCAAAAGATATATGCAAATTTCAAAATGTATGATCAATTAGGTACCTGATATTACTGAACAAATTGAAAAATCTAACAAATATATATGTTGGACATCCCTTGGCACCACAATAGCTATCCTATTTCAAGTCAAGTGGTAAGGACTTTCAGTCTCACAATAATACATGCAGGAAGGTGGGCATTGTAGACCCTTTTTAAAAAAAGGGATTTCTTACATGTGGCGGCTCAACCACCACACAGAAAGCAGCTACTTAACCATCCCTTGGAAGCAGCTTCCAAGGGTGGGCACATCTTCAGAGGGCAGCATCTCCCAGACACCGAGCAGTGAGTGACAAGGAACAACTGTGCGCTTGGGTCGCTAAACCACCCCTGCCGGGAAGCAACACTTAGGCAGGGAGTCGGGACTGGCATTCTGCCGAAAACAGACAATTGCATACTGGAACTTAAACTGCTGAGTTTGTTATTTCATAGTTCGTATATTGTTCCTGTATCGTGTACGCGGAGTTAATAAATTTAGCGTTATACATATCTGTGGTGTTTGCATTTCAGTTCAACCTTAACCCACAACATTCCTTTCTCAATGCAGTAGCCTCTCAAAGTTTCTATTGACAAGATGACATGTATTAGCCTGTTAATTTGCTATACATCTACTAATAGTTTATGCAATGCTTTTTCAGATTAAACCGTAAAAGTTCCTAAAGATAAGTGCATTAGATCCTTTTTAATTAAACAGTAGATTTCAGGGAATAGTGACTATTGAAGTGATGGCGATGTAGTGTATAGGCAAGTGTGTGAGCAGAATATAAAGTATGAGAAAAAATTTCAACTTGAACCACTTTCGAAAACAAGCACATCTGGTCAAAGGAAAAGGGTAAGAACACGCAACATCTACTTTTAACTCGGGTGAGATCAGGTCAGAAGTTGATGCATTTTCCACAGAGCTTTATAAAGCTTTCGTATACAGCAACATTCCACCACATAAACTGAATAACCAACATCTAGGTCATTTCTTTAAAAACATTGTGTTAATCAAAGTATACCGGACCAATCCACCCTTAGGAAAAATTATTTACATGCTTCTGACCTGGATTCAATGTGGTCTGACATATGAGGGAACTGTGTCTGAAGATTGGTAGATAAAACAACCAATTCATGCAGCCAGTACATAGCGAACTATAATACAGGGCTATTCACAAGTTAGTGTCACATTTGGAAAACATCTTGTGTGTGATGTATGAAATGTGTGAGTCTGAATCATGTATGTATGGAAACAGAAACTCTCCAAGTTTGTGTCACGTGAAGTGCACATGTTGTAGTGAGGTGGTTGGCCACTAGAACAGTGGTTACTGTGACTCTTCGGTGGCAATTTCACACTCGTTTTCACAAGAATGCACCAGATCGCATGACCATCAAGAGGTGGTATGAAACATTCAAGCGCACTGGTTGTCTGTGTCTACCCAAATGACCTGGAAGGCTGGGACCATCAGATGCCATTGTTGCAGATGTTCGTGAGCTGTTTGCATGCAGCCCTCAGAAATTGACAAATTGTGCAAGTGTGCAGCTAGGAATGTCTCAGTTGTCTGTGTGGGGGATTCTTCACAAGCAACTGAAGGGTAAACCGTACAAACTGGAACTCCTACTGGTGCTCACAGATGGTGACAAGGATGTTCGCACACAATTTGCCATCAACATGCACGCTGCAATGGCAGATGATGATGATTTTGGTGACAGACTCGTCTTCAGCGATGAAGCAACATTTCACTTGTTGGGGAAAGTCAACCATCACAACGTGCACATTTGGGGAACCCAACACCCACATGTGACAGTCGAGCATGTGCATGACTCCCCAAAGATCAACATGGTCTGCGCCCTCTCAAAGGACAAGGTTTACGGGCCCTTTTTCTTCGCCAAATCCACAGTGACTGGCATTACTTATCTGGATATGTTAGAACAATAGCTTATGCCCATCTGACAGTCAGAGGCGACTTCGTTTTCCAACTGAACAGGGCCCCACCCCACTTTCATGGACTCGTGCACACGTACCTGAACCAGAACTTACTGCAACATTGGATTGGACGAAATGCTAACAATGACATTGCATTGTTTTGGTGGCTGCCCCAATCCCCGGACTTAACACTATGTGATTTCTTTCTCTGGGGATATGTGA
Organism: Deroplatys truncata; assembly: GCA_030765065.1. Lineage (NCBI taxonomy): Eukaryota > Metazoa > Arthropoda > Insecta > Mantodea > Mantidae > Deroplatys > Deroplatys truncata. The sequence continues at coordinate 420,070,783 of CM060990.1, read as the reverse complement.
TGGATAGGGTGTTCATTCCACCACTTCCAGTTGACTTGAAGGACCTCCGAGATTGCATTACAGCAGCAATAGCAATGATCAACCATGACATGCTGGTGCAGGTGTGGGTGGAATTGGACTATCGCCTGGATGTCTCCCATGTAACCAGAGGCGCACACATTGAACACTTGTAAGGTATACCAAACAAACTTTGAGAGATTGCCTTTCATTTGGTATGTCATTCACACTGATATATCAAGTACTTATTTCACAACAAACTTCCGAAATGTGACATTGACTTATGAATAACCCTGTATATATCCAGTATATAGAGGATAAATTATGCCCAGAAGAACGTGCCAAACCTCATTTACTTTCATGCTAAGTGTTAGAAGAAACAGCTGCAAGATTTGTAAATGATTCCCTGTGACTTCTGTGGCCTATCGAATTGGAGAGTGATTGTTACAAGATGCATGTCTTAGTCCCAGATGCAGCTTCATAAAAGTTGGCCAGTCTCTTCGAGCATTTCCTCCCAATCTTATCCATCTCACATGTTAAGCCCATGGACCACATTGTGTTGCAGAAAAGATACATACTCTCTTCACATCAGTTATTAAAGTAATTTCAAGTGGGAAAAAAAATGTTCCTAAAATACCAGCTCATGCCCAGTTCTACAAAGATCGTCTGTGTGAGGTCTCTCTTCCACCAGAACCTGTTCTCACAAGATGGAGAACTTGGTTATCTGCAGTGTCGCTCCACCGGAAAACTTTAATCAAATGAAAGATACAGTTACAAGTATTGATGATAGTCTTACTGCATGTGCTCGTGAAGCAAAGTGTGCATTTGAATGTAAAACTGTGTATCAAGATATCAATTTTATCCATGTACATTATTCGTCACTTTCAAAGGCTATTAATGGTCTAGGAACTTCCGGTGCATCCCTACATATCTCTTCAGTTGATTGACAACACAATTTCTTCTCTAAATGCCATCCCTGGTAAAACTGGAAAATAAGTTAAAACTAAACTCAGTGCAGTGTTGTACTCAAACCCAGGATTGAAGAAAATGGCTGAAGAAAATTCAATCAGATAACACGTACTGAAGTGGAATCAGACAATCCTTGCCAGATGAAAGTTCTGAGCAATTACTACCAGTGTGTAAGTATTGCCCAATGACATCCGTTGATGTGGAATGACCATTTTCAGTCTATAAACTATTCTGCCCAAAAATAGAAAATCCTTAACCCCTGAAAACATTGAGAAACTCTGGTAACATACTGTGATTCGTCATTTTGCAAAGAATGAAACACATATATCAGCAAGCTAAAATAAAATAAGTCCTTTGATAAGTGCATATTTGTTTGCTTTTAGTGCATATTTTCAACATTTTTAGTGCTTATTTGCATGCATATTTTAGGTGTTTCTAGTGCATATAAATCCAGGCCCTAATAATAAAACTATAACAAAAAGTATCTGATTAATTTTGGATAAATAACTGATTTTACATGAAGCCAAAAATTGCATTTTTAAAATGTTTGCCTGTATCAATTGCTAAGAAACTAAGTACATAAGCATACTTTTTCTCTGACTTAGAAAATAAGCCATGTGGTGTTTTGGCAATTTCCCAAAGTGAGGCTGTAAGGGGGCACACTCACCTAAATAACATTATTTTAAAATAATTTGCATAGTAAAGTTGGAACTCTTTGTCAGGTATTGCTATTTAAAACTTTTGATCAGATAATGTTTAGGAAATAACATTAAATTTTCCTTAATACTACGTATTTGCATAGACCAGCCGATTTCATTGTCTTTTTCTGATTGTCAGGGAAAACCTTTTAACAATTCCAATTGCAAAATAAGCAGGGAACAGGCACATTCTATACAGTTAACCATTTATGCATGTTTTAATGTTTATTAAAACAGAAATGGACACTAGCTTTTAATAGTATCGTATGCATTGCACTGCGAATTATAATATAGTTCAAATTAAATTATATGACAATTTTTCTTTTTGTGTGAACTTGAGCTTCCCCCATCGCTAAAATTAACTTTAACCCTTTGCTGCGCATAGAGTATTAGCTAATTGTTCTCCAAGCAGAGCTGCGTCCGTTTTAAATTCTGAGCTGCTACTAAAGATGTTAAACTAAAAGTGACCTATATACACGCATAATTATATCTTTTAGTAGCTAAATTAAATTGATTAATTAATAACTCATTTAAACTTGGTTTGCAGTAAATAAGATTAAATGTTATTTCAATAGTTTATAACTGCAAACATCAACCCCTTTGTAGACAACAAAATTTATATACATGCACCTCTTTGTAATGCATCTTTATAATTCTGCAAAATTAATGGCAATGAAATTCGTTACCTTAAGATATTAAAAGCCAGAATAAAATCTGCTATACTTAAGTAAAATAAAGTACAATAATTTATACAAAATTCTTATGGTACTCATCCTTATAATGTTTACATCCTTGCCATTATTGCAGTGAAGATATTGCACATGTCCATAAAATGTTACATAGACTATGCTCTTGCACAATAAAAATTTTCTATATACACTTGTTATTAATGGTTTAGTATGTACGCCCTTGTGTTATTTTTTAATTTCCACTCCCTTCACCTGACGATAATTGAGGAAACACCCAATTCTACACAAGGCAATGTCACACTGTTTGCACTTATATTGTGACTGTATGCCATGACCTAATGGTGTTTTCCTTTTCTTCACTGTGCGCTGAGCACACAATTTCACCCAGCCTTGAATGTTTACAAGGGTGTGAAGAGAACTTGGTGCAGGAGTAGCAGAAGCTAGGCTATGCTGAAATCCTGCTTGCTTACATGACATGAAATCTGCGATTAACTGTTGTGCCAAATTTTGCCTGTAGTAAAGAAGCCTGTTGCCGTGAGCTGTAGAAGCAGGTCTGTTTAAAATGTCATATATAATAAAACTATTAATGATAGCAACATTCACTATGAAATGGAAAAAGTATTTCCACCATTTTTTTAGGGTGCTCTTTGGTGTGCAAGATCAATCCCTGTCATATTACGAGTATAGTTTATCACTGCATTAGGATAAGATATCTTTATTTGTTCTTTTCCCTTGCCACTCTTTCTTTCTACTTCCCTATCAGTTCTAGGATTGGAGTTGCTAGATAATAAAAGAACGTCCCTGTTATCATGCCAAATAACCGCAGTTACACCTTCATGTTGCAGTTTTCGAGATTCATCCCTTTTCAGTTTCAGTTGGTTTGGCTTTGAAAATTGTTTTGGCCAGTCTTTCCTTCCAGCATGAATTGTACCACATGCATATATTTTCCTATCCAAAAGTAATTTCATTAACCACGTGGAAGTAAAAAAATTATCAAAATATACATGATGCCAAAACCCCTGTATTTTTCACATATGTCTAAAACAACCTGTTCCAGAAGTAGAAGATTGCTGCTTCTCACCTCTTTTTTTCCCAGATAGATTTTACATTCCAATAAATACCCACTTTTATTATCTGTAATACCCCATACCTTTATCCCCCATTTTGTTGGTTTAGTGGGCATATATTGTTTTAGAAAGAAGCGCCCTTTGAAGCCTATCATCACTTCGTTAACAGAAAGTTCATGATTTGGTTTGTAGACATTTGCAAACCTTTTTATTATGTCTAAAGTAGATCATACTTTATGCAGATAATTGTAACAATCTACCCCTAATCGTGACCTTGCAGATTTATCATTCAAGTGAAGGTACTGTGATATCTTTTGAAAGTGGTGCAACATCATTGCTTGTCTTACAATTGGACAAATGCAAAAATCCCCCAAAAAGTAATCTCTGGTTTCAGGTAAATTCACCATCTCCATATATATCAAAATACATAAATAGGCCTGTATCTCCCTTGAATTCGTATCTTCCCATTTTAGATCTGCCTTTTTAGCTTGAATCTGAGCTACATATCCATTGGTTTCCTCCGTGATTTTTCCGCAAAAATTGGAATCTGTAAAAAGCTCAAAATAATCTATTTCTGGGTTTCCTGGAGGAATAGAATGATTTGCACCTGTAGGGAATGAAAATGTTTCTAATTTATTGAAAGTCAAATTGGAGATCCACTGTGCTGGTACTGCTTTAGTTTTAGTTTGCCTTTCACTAATTTTAGACCCCTGTTATGCTATCTGTATCTCAGCACTCTCACTGTCACTTTGTTCCTTATTGCTGTCTTCCACTAACTTGCCAAACCAAGATTCGTCGGAGCTACTTTCATGATCTAATTCCTCGTAAACTGCTGCAAGTATTTCCTCATTTATTACCAATACCTTTTCACTACAGTGTTTTATAGACAGTGATATACTTGGAACAGCCTCCATTGTACTGATATGGCTATAAACGCATCCAGAAACTGCTTACTTACACAACTGCACTCAGCTCTAAACAGTGCTATTTATGGTTTGCTATTACAATCGGGCTTGCAAAATCTCTGGAACAATGCAACAGGAGTATGTTTACATTGACACAGCCCCTAAAAGCTGAGGTCAGCATAAGCAGAACCTATTTGAAATGATAAACACATTTACTACGTTCTACTACGCTATGTATCACAAAGGGTAAAAATTCGAGCCCCAAGGAATGGAAAATAGTGCAGTGAGATTAGTGTACCTAGGCTGAGATTGGTAATGGCCTTCTACCATGATGTCATATGCACAATGTTGTGGTCTTATTCCTAGGAGGTGTTGGTAAAGCCTCGTTCAAATAATGTCAGTCAGTCAGTCAGTCAGTCAGTCAGTCGAGAGATAGCATTGAGAGCACATGTTTTATAAAGTGCACTATGTCAGGGTGCTACTTTCCATTGCACCCTGACCAGCAGCCACCGAAGAGCAATCCTCCATTGCTACCTCCATTCACTCCCTCTACCTCATTCTCACTTGTCACCCTGCAACCCCCATCCTTTCTACAAGCAGTTAAACTCATCATGGGTGGGTACACTTAATAACACTTCATCAGGCTGTCCTCAGCCTGCCAACATAATCACTCACTCATGCTACTTTGTTCTGGAAGTTATTGAAGCCTACAAAAAGTTACCATGCCTGTGCCAGGTTATGAATAGTGACTACCACAACAAAGTGAAAAGAAATGCTGCTCTAGAGAAACTAATTACCCAGTTTTCATCCAAAGGCAAAAGGCAGCAGCAATCATAAGTTCATCATCAATTGGTTATGTCCATTCACTATACACAAGCAGAATCATTGATTAAATAATGAAGCGCAAGGCAAAGAAAAGGTCATATATAGAGACAGGTAAAACATTAAGAAAAGTTTGCCAAAATGTAAAAATATTAAGAAAAAATGCTAAAGCATTATGAAATGGATATTTTAAAGCCAAAATATCTTAATTAAACTTTAAGGTTTTGGAGCAGGTTCACTTCATTAGTTTAAAATAATAGGCTTTTTTTTTCATATTTAATAATAAAGTATCAAATGGAATACAAGAAGGTACATGGTATTTATAGATTTTAATCATTGTGAAACCCTTAAACTTAGAAGAAAAGAAAAAGTAAGTTACCGGCTGTTTGAACTTGTTTAATACTAATTACAATATGTCATTAAAAGCACCGGTTTGTGAAAATAACAACCCTTTAAGAATAGACAGCATTTATTTTTGCACATGACAGCACATAGAGGAAATGCTACATTTTCTCAACTGTACCTAATTTGTTTGAAAGAGTGGATTGGAATTTCTAAATGTGTTTCAAGATGACTTCCCAAATAGAATATTTGGAAAGTCTGGTGCACTGCTAATAGAAATTATTTTAAATGAGAAAAATTGTAAATCTTACAAAATAAGTAGGAATATGAAGATTTTCATAAAATATGAAACTTTTAAGAAAATATTATCAAGTATGACATTTTTGTCACTGCTGAATGTAAAAATACTTTGTTCCCATAATGATAGCAGACTATGCCTGCCTCTAGTTATAAATATTTATTGTTGCTGAAGTGACTGACAAGTTGTGGCATGGCAGTGAGTGACCTCTTAGTTTTGGATGTCATCAAAATGGAAGTGCTCCATTTGGAGTGGTAATGAATGGTGGCCTCTAGATATCTGGCTGTGCAAAAATCCAACTGACCACTCCAACATGCCACCAAGCTGTTGCATAATGAATGTGAAAAATCATTAAATGTGAAAAACCCATTTTACAAACTGTGCTGCCAGGGGACGACTTTGTTCTGGAACTTACTGAAGCCTACAGAAAGTTGCCATGCCTACGGCAGCTTACAAATAGTAACTACCACAACTAAGTGAAAAGAAATGTCATTCTAGAAGAACTAGTTACCTTGTATTCATCCAAAGGCAAAAGGCAGCAGTAATCATAAGTTCTTCTTTATCATCAATTGCTTATGTCTTCATTATACACAAGCACAATAGTTGATTAAATAATGACATGCAAAGCAAGGAAAAGGTAATAAATAGATACAGCAAAACTATGAAGAAAAATTTGCCAAATATGAAAGTGTGAAGAAAACATCCCAAAGTATTATAAAATGGATATTCTAAAGCCAAATAATCTTAATTATACTTTAAGGTTTTGGAACAGGTTCACTTCATTGGTTTCAAATAATAGGCTTTGTAGATTTCTGATCATATTTAATAATAATTAAATTAAATACAAGTTACATGGAGTTATAGATTTTAATCATTGTGAAACCCCTGAACTTCAAAGAAAAGAAAAAATAAGTTGCTGGTTGTTTTGTCCTTAGATTGGATTAGATTACATATTTGATAAGGAGATGAGCAGGAGAGACATAGACCTACCTGCCTGCACTGAAACCTTAGGTTTATTGTATGGTTTTTCTCCCTTTTTTCCAATCACCACCTCCCTAAACTCTAGTAAGTTTCAGGAGTCCATTGATTAGTTTTTTGTTAGATGCTATCTAATTTAGATCAACAGTTCCAAATTGATTCTATCTACTTTGTCCTTACTTAATACTAATTACAATATGCCACTAAAAGCACCAGATCACGAAAATAAAAACTCTTCAAGAATAGAGGGCATTTACATTTTGCATGTGACATCATATAGAGGAAATCCTACATTTTCTCAGCTGTACCTGACTTGTTGGAAAGAGTGACTTGGATTTTCTAAATTTGTTCCAAGAAAACTGCCAGAATAAAATATTTGGAAAGCCCAATTCATTGCTAATGGAAAGTATTTTAAAAGCACAAAATCGTAAATGTTACAAAATATGAAGAAATGTGAAGATTTTATAAAATACAAAGATTGTATGAAAATATCAAATGTGAAGTTTTTTGTCACATACATTGAATTCTACACACTGCTAAGTGTAAAAATACTTGTTCCCATGTTGATAGCAAGCATGGTTTGGAATACAAAGGTTCATATTTTGCCTGCCTCTAGTTATAAGTATCCCTTGTTGCTGAAACGACCGACAGGTCATGGTGCAGCAGTGAGTGAACCCTAGTTTAGGACATCATCTTTTGGATGTCATCAAAATGGAGGTGCTCCATTCAGAGTGTCAATGAATGGCAGCCTTTAGTTTCATTGTCCTGCTTGTATCACTCCTTGGCTGGCTGTGGTATCCATTAGGTCCCTTTTTGCCGGCATCTGACACTTCCTCTCCTTCTATCTAAAGCTTCATGTTTTTGTTGAAGGCTCTCATGCCCCTGGCTTTTGCATCCTTCATCTGTCAGATCATCTCTCCTTTTTTTTACTCTATGGTTATAAGCCAGGTCTTTATTAATAAATATATGACTCCCCTTCAGTTTCTTTGCATTTTTTAGTGTCATATATCAGTTGCATTGATGTAAACGTCACAATTATCTTTCCCTCTCCAGTCCTCCTTCCTATCCTGAAAGCCTTTCCCAGCCCTTTAGTTCCATTTCTAATTTCTCTCTCGGATTAATTCCACTTCTTCCACAGGCCATTTCCCTCCTCTCTGCCTCACTCCTGTAAACACCAGGTTAAATCTTCTGCTTCCGTCTTCAACTCTTTCTATTCTTGATTTCAGTTCTTCCATCTCTTATGATGCTTGTTGGACTCTCCTTCATTTCTTCTTTTAGTTCTTTTGCTATTCTGGTCATTTTATTGCTTATTTGCTGCTCCGTGCTGTCTGTTTTAGTAAAGATATTTTCCAGTACTTCCTGCCATTCCTGAGGTCCTGGATTCATTTCCACTCCTCCAGTTATTAAGCAGTATTAAAATTATACATTCCAGTGCAATCATGTTAATCTTTTCTTCCACTTCTTCCTTACTCCTATCTCTTAGTCATCTTTTCCAGAAAGTGTAATTCTTGCCGAATATATGTCCAACTCTGCACTCATAATTACATAGATCACTGTTACTTTCCAATTCCCAGCTCTCACATTGCACTCCTACCTCCTCCATTATTAGCTTAGCACTTATAATGAATGGTGCCCTTTCAGATGATGTCTTGCTCAGTTGTCACAGAAGGAAGGTGCTCCAGCACATTACAATGTTGTGGTACAGGCTTTTCATCTTTCTTATCCACAGAGGTCAGTTAGCCATGGCTGGCCTATATCATGGACCAAATGTTCACTAGACCTCATACCCATGGATTTCTTTGTATGGGGACACCTAAAAGCACAGGTCTATTACAATAGGTCACAAAACATAGCATTCTTCATTGAATGATTGTTACTTGACATAATGTGACACCACAGATCTTACAGTGGATACACCAAGATACAGAGAACATCTTTACCACTGCATATGCTCCAAGGGAAGACAGCCAAACTCTAGGGATAAAGAACAAAAGCATTGAGGCCTATGTTATAAGCAGCAGTATGCCATTCGGTTATTAACCTGAATGAAAGCAGAGCAAGAGATGGAAGGTCCAATGTGAAATGAATATTAATATACTAACGTCATATATCAGTAATAATAGAATGTTAATACAATAAAATAGGAACTTTTAATTTATCATATCATTAATGCAGTTTGTTCACTTTAAAACCACCGTTAATTTTTTTCCCATACAGGGGCATTCCATTATGTTGTCATATCCATAACATCTTGCATTTTTACTAAGACAGTTGTCTGTAAAATCCACACTAATGTACACAGACAAAGAAAACACACAGTATACATCCAGTTTACTAGAACACCAAATTGCATAACCATGGATTTCTCCAGAATTAGATCCAAATACGCTGACCCTTCAACTGGTAATAATGAGTTTCATTGGAATGCACTAGAAATATGTGGAAAACTGAGATGAGGTACAAGTTTTCAAGTCATTCTCATAAGACATAATAAAAAATAAATATTAGGAATGTGATGTTAGTGATTCCATGGAATGCCCCAATAACAATACAGTATTGTACTGCCTGTGATATAAAACATATTCATTAAATTTGATGAATTTTAACATATTTTCATTAGTCATATTCAGCAGTAGTGTAACAAATTGTATATGCCTGCCCCTGCAAGTATTAAGCAGAGCCCCCTTTTTAATTTGCATTTCCTGATTTTCATGCTACTTTAAGGTGAGAAGATACATAGCACAGAGAAATACACATGACTGGGTGATATAAGAGCACATATGAGAATTTGTTTATCTGAACCTTAATGAACTCACTTTTTTCCATTAATGTTTCAGGTTTTACTACTCTGAATAGTATTTTATCATAGGTCATGTAATTTCAAATTTCCTAAATGTTTGCTTTTGACTGAGCTTTCATGAGTTCCATATGGCCCACTCACCTTGTAGACTCATATGTTAGGCCCCAGGTATTCAGGAGGTTTACAATTTATTTTGATGATGCTGCATTTATAGAGGCAGTACTACTACTTCACCTCGTAGGCAGTATGGATGGTGGTGATTATATGAACATGAAGGGAAACATTGCATAATTGTAGCTGGCTGCTCTTCACACAACAACGCAGTATTAACCACTCATGACAGCTAGCTATATATGTACAGGAAGGGAGAGGATCCTACCTTGTAATTAGCTAGGTTTTGTTTTTATGCAAGACAACAAATATCCTGAAATACTGAATTTATTAAGAATATTTAGATTTAAATGCATGAACAAGTATTTACTGTAATAAGAGCAAAGATATGAACCTTTGCATTGTAATTCAACATAAAAAGTATACAGTGAGAACTATTAATGAATTCTGTGCCTTATACACTTCTGTAAAATAGCAAACACCTTAAAAGCAATTTCATCACATTAAACTTTAATCATAAGTGACTGTGCCATTTAGTTGTTCAGTAAAATATCTTTTAAGTCCAGTTTTGACTAAAACAACTGTAATTGCACCACAGTCCATATGCCATCTATGCAAACCCTTAAAATTGGGCAATTACTGTACTACTCTTTTATGACTTTGAACTTTACAGCAATTACTACTAATGCTTTTCATAAATGAACTAATTAGCTTGCCTTTTAAAAATTGTTAAGATGAGACAAATACATATTACCCCTTATTTAAAAGTTCTCTTCACTAAAGGCCATGAGTTGTGTTGATGACTGGAGAACCTCTGTTGTGCTGGTAATGTTGTCCTGGTAGCGTAGCCTCAGTGGATGATAAACTTTCTAGGCTTGCCTAGATGATGAGCATGACAAGGAGAAGTGGTCCCATCCTTTGGCATAGTAGTTGACATGTTGCTGATAAAATTCCACTGACAAATGTTCCATCTGAGGTCTCGGGTTTTATACGCTCCAAGCAAAGGAGGGGAGATGGAGGAGGCACAATCACTTAAACATAGCTTTTGCCCACGAGGCTAGTTCGATACTCAGTAGTGACCACAGAGTATAGCAGTCCACTCACTCATTGACAGGTAATGAGACTTAATTCCTCTGCTGGCCGCTGCTATACGCATACGCCATGAAAATTTCCTATAATGTCACAATGAACACACACCACTGCACTTAAAGAGTTACAACTAGTAGTTGAATATACTAGAGCATTTGAAAAGTAATGGCAACAGTGCTATAACATCACAAAAAAATTTATTTAGGTTACTTTTGACATTACGAACTTCATTTATAGTCTCCTGCCAGGTCAACAATGTGTTGCCAAATCCTTGGAAGACAGTGCACTCCATCTGCAGCACCATTTTTGGATATCTCTCTCACTGATCAATGTAAAGCTCTCTGGATGTCAACTCTTGATAGAAATTGAATGCCCTGTAGAGGTTCTTTGATAATAAGTCATAGTCACAAGGGCTCATGTCTGGTGAATTTGGTGGATGTCCGAGTACTTCCCAATTCCACCTTCTAAATAAATTTCTCACTGTTGCAGCTACATGACAGCGAACATTATCATGTAATACAATAAGACTCCCAATGGCCTGAGGTCATTTACGACGCCATGCTGGGCGCAAATGATGTTCCAAGTAACACGAGTAGTATTCTCCATTTGCTCTTATACCATGAGGTACAGAATGTACTAAGATTATGCCTTCATAATCATAAAACACAGTAATCATCAGTTTTGAAGGATCCTGCAATGCTCGGCATCTTTTGGGTGTGGTGATTCTATGTGTCACCATTTGTTTGATTATCATTTCAGCTCAGGTGTATATGAACGTATCCATGTCTTATCCATTGTGATAACACAATGATAAAAGGCCTCACCTTCATGTTCATATTGCTCCAAATGCATTCTTGCTGTCTTCATTCGTGGCACTTTTCAATTTCAATTACAGTGTGCGGAACCCAGTGTGCACAAGCTTTTCGCATTTTCAGCTTTTTTCTTAAAATGGTATGGAAGTCAATGCTGCAATACCAAGTTCTCTGGAAATCTCCACACATGTCCAGCATCTGTCATCTTTCAATAAAGCCCCTACAGCCTGAAGATGGAGATCATCTGTTACAGCAATGGATCCACCAGCATGTGCTCTGTGTTGACATCCTCTCTTCCTTGACAGAAAGCTTCCACCCATCTTGCAATAATTCGAAGGTAGGACTTCTCTCCCGCAAGCTTCTTGCAATGCTCTAAAGCACTGACTTGCAGGTTTTCTTCTTGCAACTTGGATTTTTATGTAACACCTTTGTTCATATCTACTGAACATCGCTTTAGGGTGGTATTACTTACTGAATGTGAGAAACAGTGAATGTATTCACAAAATATTACTATTTCGATACTTTCAATATTACAAATTTGCTCAACAATATATTATAAGATTACAATTGTCACCAGTAGGTCCCTGATTTACAACAGTGTTGCCATTATTTTTAGAATGCCTTAGTAGTTTCTATTACTCCTGAAATCTAGGGCTGGCTCCAGGAGTTTTGCCATCCTGTGCAATAATTGCAAGTGCCGCCCTTTCAAACTTTCAGATATAACTAATTTTTATCTGCAATGTTAGTCTAGGCTCAATGACTACTTATTCTCATACAAAGTAAATTTGTTTGTTTGTTTATTTATTTATTTTCAGGGATAATCAATAAATAAAACTCAAGAACATGCGTGCGTGCGTGCATGTGTGTGTGTGTGTGTGTGTGTGTGTGTGTGTGTGTGTTTTTTTTTTTCCTGAGTGAAAGATGAAATATGCAAAGTCACGCAATAAAAATGTTCAGTATTTGGGTTTACTGGGCTTGTTTTCATTTATGAGTAACAGAAGTTAATAATAATAATTTCCCCTTATTCCAACATAATTTTACATGCCACATTATGCGAGTGAGCCACTCTACCATTTGTACCATTTGGGAATTTAGCAATAGCACTGAATTGGTGGTGCTGTTATCGTGTTTACATGCAAGTAGCCTTACTCGATATACACAACAGGGATAGTTGCTATGGCTGCAAGTAAACAATGCTAGAGATATAGGTCCCAAGTATTACTTGTGTTACTGTTAGTGTGTGCCTATCTGTTTGGACCATGTGGTATGGGGCATTGTTAGTAACAAAAACACAGGATGTTAAGGAGCAGCTATCCTTAAACCATCTGTAGAAATGGTCATGGTTAATGCCTTCATGGTGATCCCCAGATCATCTCGAATTGAAGAGCAGTAGATGGCCAACTCTGAATTAAATGCAATAAAAAAGTGTATCCATGTGTATACCTGAAATGAACTTCCTACCACCTGAAAACTTATTCTTCACTTAAAGAAACAGAGCTATTTCAGGGAAGCCTTAGCTCTTTGAACAAGGTCCTCCATGATCTCGGATTTGATTTCAAGACAATAGGGTGGCTTCATGGACCTTTCAATTCTGCCATCAGTCCAGCCCTTTGATATGGTATGGCCGGCATTTAACCATGTTTCAGCCAACCATACTATTTCCCTCAAATTCTTTCTTTGTATTTATCATAAAAGTAAGCTCTTAGGGACCCAATATCAGATCTTTTGAGTGTATTCTTCTTTTATTTATTGTCTTGAAATCAAATCTGAGACCATAGAGGACCTTGTTCAAAGAGCTAAGGCTTCCCTGAAATAGCTCTGTTTCTGTAAGTAAAGAAATGTTTTCAGGTGGTAAGATGTTCATTTCAGGTATAGTAGCCATAGATATGCTTTCTTATTGCATTTAATTCAGAGTTGTCCAATTGAGTTTCTCTGGAGTTAAAAGCCATAGTTACTAACAAAGCAGGCTAACAACACAATAAGTAATCTTTTTTTTTATTTATCTTTTTATTTATTTTATTTATTGTGCTAAGAGTTTTACAATTTGATTGTCTACTGCACTTTGACCCTGGTCACTCATTCAGTAGACAATCACTATAGTTTATTTACATTTTACAATTTCCCGTCAACGCATTCTGTAGACAATCACTACAGATTATTTACATTTTACAATTTCTTGTCAATAAATTATCTTGCTTTTTTTCAGTTTTTTTTTATGTCCCATTTCCACTTGTTATTCACTTTTCATTTATTGATTACTTAACCATCACACTTTCACTATAGCTTTCCATTCAAAGTAAGATGCGCTACCTCTTACTTTTCTCTTTCCACTGTCCAAAGCCATTTATTTTTTACTTTACACAAAAACTGTCCAATGCTTCTAGCGTCCTTGCATATCATTTCGATCATAAGTGTATTTCTATCCCCCTTCAACCACTTCTTATTAAAAAATTCTTTTCTCCAATTTTCTGTTCCTTGGCACTTAAATACTATGTGTTCAACGTCTTCATTACCACCACATATCGGACATTGGTTCTGAGGAATACCCTGTCTTAACCCTCTTAGCCTCCATGCTCCGGTTCTTACCCTTGCAATAGATTCTCTCTCTTCTTTATTTACTATGTCTATATATTTTTCCCTACCCCATGTATTTTTCATTCGCCTATAACAAACTAATGAGCTCTTTGTGGCAATCTCACTGAACATGATTTGTATTTCTATATCTTCCAGTCTTTTCCTCGCCTTTTTCCAAAAATTTTTCACGTTATTTTCTCTCCTTCTCCACATATCTCCTAACCCATTTTTCTCCAAAATGTTCCATAAATTACTTACCCATCCATTATTCATTAAGCTATTCTCTTGGTATTCAATACATTGTCTTAACACATTACTTTTTCCTAGATTTAAAGTTCTGAAACAAAATTTCATAGCTCTTTCCATTATCTTCCCCTTAGTTGCCACCCTGCCCATTTGTAATTGTGCTACCTGTCTTACCTGTTTTAAATTGACTTCGGTAGCCCTAGTATTTCTCTACAAAACATCCTGTGCACCACATCTATACTTTCCCATCCTCTATCTAATCCCCATATTTCTATACCATACATCATTTTTGCCTCCACAACCATCTCATAAACTTTTTCCAGCCATTTAACATTTGCAGCTTCTAATTGCTGCCATCGCCCCTTTACCTTTTGCCAGTGCAAACTTCTTTTGTTTCTCCCATTTATTACCTCCATCTATTTTTACTCCTAAATAGATAGTCACGCACCACCCTGTAATCTTTATTCTCTCCCTTCCACTTTTCATATTTGCTTAATTTTCCCCCCTTTTTGAAAACCACAATCTGTGTTTTCTCTTGATTCATTTTTAAACTCCATTCTTTACAATATACATCAATTGCTTGTAATGATTGTTTTAAACCACTTACTGTAATAGATCCTACCACTAGGTCATCTGCAAAAAGAAGTCTTGGGATTTGGATGTTGTTAATTACTGGTGCACAGTTATTATTGCTATTTCTAGTAAGACATCATCTATGTATAAATTAAATAAAACTGGGCTTAACTTACATCCTTGCCTGAGGTCTTTCTTTTGTTGAATTTTTCCTGTTACACAGCCTGTCTCCACCCTTACACAGAAGGTGTTTTCAAAATACAGTGCTTTAAGAATATTCACCAATTGCTGACTTATTCCCTTACACACTAATTTATGCCACAGAAGTTGTAGCTCAATTTGGTCATAAGCTTTCTCTAAGTCTACAAAAGCCATATACAATTTAGCCCTTTTTTCTTTTAAATATTTGTCTGCTAATGTCTTTATAATAAATAAATTAACAATTGTTCTCCTTCCCTTGCGAAAGCCCATCTGTAATTCCGAAAGTATATTATATTCTTCAACCCAAAATTGTAGTTTCACTGCCAAAATGCCCGCAAAACGTTATCCTATATTCAATAATAATGCAATACCTCTGTAGTTATTTGGTTTATCAACATTACCCTTGCCTTTATATATAGGATGGATGATAGCTTCCCTCCATCATTTAGGTACATAACCCTTTCTAATAATTACATTAAATAAATCTAATAAAATTTTCACTCCTCCTGTTTCATACACCACTCCTTAAGAAACTCTGTTGGGATGCCATCAATTCCAGTAGCTTTATTTTTCTTCAGTAACTTAACTTGTTTTATTATTTCCTCACTCTTAATTTCACCATCCAATATCTCTATAAAAGCATTTCCTATTTCCAGAAATCCCATACTTCCTATACTCCTGTCTTCCCCATATAATGTTTTAAAATACTCCATCCATTGTCCTGGCTCAACATTGGGTTTAGTTACACATTTATTATAGGTCGACTTAAGAACCTGCCATACCTTATTAAGTTATTTTCAAGTAGACATTTTATCAAATTCCTTTCATTACTTTCTCTCCAGTCCTTTTTCTTTTGCTCTAACAATAAATTATATGAGTTCCTCCCTTGCATATAATAGTCCCTAGATTTTCTATCACCTAATTCCCTCCACCTAACCAACAGTTGTTTTACTTGTCTTTTTGATACCCTACATTCGTCGTCAAACCAGTCCTTATTATATATGTAAACCCTCTTTTTTGTTTTCATTTCCTCTCCCACGCTTTGCATTCTCAATTTGATTATTCTTAACCATGAATGTTACTCCACATAGACATATCTTTCCATAATTTGAATCTAGAGTCTGTTTAAATGTGTCACAAAATTCTTCTTTCCATTTATAGCTAATATACTCTTTTTTACAATAGCTTTCCACTCTTATATTGTGTTTTACTTGTACTGTGTGCATCATAAAATCCACAATCAGTGGATAATGCCCGCTAGTTGAGCTTAAACTTAATACCTTAAAATTCCTTAAAATATGTCCTAAATTCGGAGGCCACAACACAAAATCTATTACACTCTGCCCATTATTGCTAACAAAGGTAAATTCTCCTTGTTCATCTTCCCCACATTTTCCATTCAAAATTTCTAAAGCATTCAACTCACAAAAATCAATAAATTTTTCACACTCTTTATCAACAAATTTGTCCTTGCTTTGCCTAAATTATCATATTTTTACATATCTTGTTCATGTTTTAAGATATTGCCACCCATAAAACTGCCATCCTGGGCAGTGGCATGGCTTGACCTGCCCTTGAGCCAGCCCTGCTGAAATCCCTGTAACATCCAACCAACATTACTGGGATGCCATGCACAACTGAAAGAGATAAATTCAAGAAGTGGATGATAATTCAGGGAACCTCTATGTATTTCATTATACAGGTTGAATCAGAACTCCACCGACAAACTTTCAGAAGTTATTCAGGGATACCTTCTGAGTATTTTTGTATAAGGGACCCATGGTCTCCAGTGGCTCATTACAGAGTAATTGCATTTCATTTGGTTTCTTGCCCCAATTAGCTGTGTATCTGTATTACACTGAAAATACTGCACAACATTGCAAATATCAATGGTATGCACTGTGTGTCTTGTTTGTAAACAAATTGTTTCCATTCTCTCATGGTACCTGCTATTGACAACGGTAATGCCCTCCTTAACTCGTCCTCAAGTTTGCATTCAGTACTGCTCGGTTCTGTCTAGGGTTTTGTTTTTCCAGCAGTGTTAGTTGTGTGTTAACAGTGATACACAGCAGTATGGCTAGATTTATGATGAAGAGTCAGCCGATATGCACCTCGTGTATGGGTTCACTAAATGCAATGGAAGAGCAGCACGACGACACTATGATGAGCTATTCCTGCACCGACGGCAACCACATCACAGTACTTCTGCATCTGTACATAGGTGCCTACAAGAAACTGGATCCTTCCATGTTATAATGGAATGTACTGGCCATACGAGGTATGCCAGAATACCCAATCCTGAAAAGAATGTGTTACACATGATTGGTGACAATCCTGCCTGCCACTAGTAGTCAGTGCTCTGAACATAAGCCAATCAATTGTTTTGAGAGTTGTACATGAACAACAATTGCACCCACATCATCCACAGAAGGTGCAGTCATTGCAGCCAGTGCACTTGAGTGGAGTTTGCAAATTGATTCCTACAACAATGTGCAGAAAATCACAGTTTTCCTGCTTTGGTGTTGTTTACAGATGAGGTCAAGTATACAAGATAGGGCATGTTCAACAGTAGGAATAGCCATGTATGGGGTTATGAAAATCCACATGCACTGGTGTGTCGATCTTATCAACAGTAGTTTGCTGTGAATGTATGGGCTGATATTGTCAATGATTTTGTGATTGGACCTTATATACTTCCTGATACACTAAACGGATCATGTACAAAACGTTCCTTCAACATGTCCTCCCACAGTTCCTAGAAGATTGCCACTGAGAAATTGTCAGCTTACATGGTTTCAACATGACAGGGCACCAGCATGCTTTGCACTCGATGTTATGAATCACATTGATGTACAGTTTGGATGACAATGAATTGGTCGCAGTGGTCCTATTCCATGGCCAGCTCGGTCACCAGACATGACACCAATGGACTACTTCTTCTGGGGGCATATGAAGAGCTTAGTTTACGAGACTCTGGTCAATAGTCATGTGGACTGGTTGCTATGATTACCACAGCTGCAGAAGTAGTACACCAAACTCCTGGAATGCTTGAGCATGTAAGACAGTCGATGGTACGTCGCTGTACACTCTGCCAAGATCATGGTAGTCAACATTTGAACGATATCTATAAGGAAACAGTTCTGCATTTGTTACGTACTGTACTGTACACTGGCAGATCAGATTGAACACATTGTGATAAAGGTGTACATGTTTTGTCTATGGAATGTTGTATTACTCTGGTTGTATGTTGTACGTTTTGTATATTGTATATTATACCACTTCTTCATTGTTGTGAAGGTATTTTCACAGAAACAACGGTATTTGGGGTAACAAACTGAATAAATCATAATTACATTATTACCCTGTAATGAGCTGCCGGACATCATGGGTCCCTTAGACCAAAATACTCGGAAGGTATCCCTGAACAACCTCTGAAATTTTGTCGGTGGAGTTCTGGTTCACCCTGTATTTATATATATCAAAACAATTTAACATTGCATTTATGTAACAGAACAAATTCAATATTAGATATTTAATAAAATCCTGTAAAATAGACTGTAAACCTACAATGAAATATTAGGTGTTTATAACATCAGTTGTAAACGATGCACCAAAATGTATGTTAGTAAAACAGAAACAAAATTGAATACCTTTAGTAACTTTAAGAACAAATAAATTAATCTGCAATAGTACATAATTTGTTATAAGAAAACCTCAACTATGAAGAGAACATACTCCAAGTATTATTTCCAATTCTCCCATTCATGTCTCCCATTATTACTACTTATTCTTTGATCAGTATCGTATCTAAATGATCTTGATGTATTCCATAAAATGCATCTGTATCTTGTTTTGGTTTGCAGTTCTCAGCTGCATAAACACTAAATAAGTTTAAGATGGAACTTTTTTTGTTTTTAATGAGACCTTTAAAGCTCTTTCTAATATAAACTTATACCCAAAGATTGCATCTTTATATTGTGTCACAGAATTAGAGAGAAAAATGATTGATCAGCTCATGTTAATTAAATACTTAGGTATTCAGATAATTTACTGGGTTTCACTGCAGAATGAAGTTGTAAATCAGGCTAATAAAGCAGTGAGAACAGCCAGCTGCATAAAGGAAGTTATAGGAAAAATAAGTACTTAAATAAGGATGCTAAGACAAGGATCTATAATGGACTAATTTTGAAGATTTAGAAGCTAGTAACAGTGATGTGTCATAATTTAAAATAGAGTTGAGGGTTGTTACACTACATCACTAACATATTCTTACTTGAACGCATTTCGGGAGACGGCTTGTTCCCATCATCAGCATGTTCTCAACATCACAACATAGCTGTGCATATTGCAAGTTGAGATTGAAGTCTTAAGATAAGGTGCAGATTGCTAACAGATGCACAGTGTATTCCTTTTTTGAATAGGCCATATATAAATGGAAGTAAAATTGAAAAATTCTGTAAGTTTTTATTACTTCCAAGACATATTATTACAATGACAATGACAGCAATAAAGCTGTATTACAAGTTGTGATAGTTTATCTGCTAAATACAGGATGGTTATAATTAAACTTTCATTACTTGAGCCAGTGTACATGGAAAACTATTTACCGTATGGGTACCCAACTTTATAGGAATGATCTTCAGACTGTGTGCTGCAAGATTTGCATTGTTATTGGTGTTAATGTCATGATTTGCCATTAGGCACTGGTACTGATACGGCGACATAGGGTTGAAACACAAGCATCAGTATGCATTACAGTTATAGACAGCCAACATGGGTCTGGACAGCGTTAGCAGGGCTTAACTCGTAAAGCTGTTTTATCAAAACAATAACAATAGTGCTGCTATTCTTCTCGAGTATCAAGGCATTAAAGGAATATGGAGAGGTCCTCTTTCCACACTGGGATTGAAGAACATGATTCAGAAGTTCAAATTAACTGGCAATTCGGGAATTGCTCCTAGGAGAGGCTGACAACCAATTGTGCCACACATTGTTGAAGAAGTTACTGTTGCCATGGCTGAGAATGCTGGACACAATGTATGATCTTCAAGCAGTGCACAAGCTGTGTCATGACAGCTGAGCATTCCATGGTCCACCATTCAAAAAGTGCTGCGAACAATTGTGAAATGGTATCTGTACAAGCTTCACATTACTCACCAACTGTTGCCACATGATGCAGACATTCAAATGGACTTTGCTCTTATGATTTTTGCAAGGATAGAAGTTTGACGACATATGGCCTTGGAACATTTTGTGGAGTGACGAAGCACACTTAATGCCCACTGGGGCAGTGAACACTCACAATTGTTACATTTGGGGATCGTCACCACCAACAAATGTTCATGAAGTTCCCCTGCATAGTGAATGCCTCACTGTGTGGTGTGGCTTCATGGCACACTTCCTAATTGGTCCATTTTTCTTTGAGGAATTTGAACCCCAAGGACCAAGGACATGCAGCATGAACGGTACACATTACTATGATCTGCTTCACCAACATGTGATCCCTGCTGTATGGGAGAGAGGTGCTTTGGACTCAACTGTTTGGATGCACGATGGAGCTCCACCTCACATTGCTCATGAGGTCACCTGGTTACTCCATAACACATTTTGAGAAAACCAAATCATTAGTCAATCATTCCAAACTACATGGTCACCAAGATCACCAGATTTGAACCTGTGTGATTTCTGGTTGTGGGGTTACCTGAAGGACAGGGTTTATCAACAGAACACTTAACACATGTTATAGGTTGAGGATGAGCATAGCGAGGGAGGTAGCCTACATCCCACCTGAGATGTTTTGGGCAGCAATAGAGCAATCTCTAGTACAGTTCCAGGCTGTTGTGGATGCAGATGGTTGTCACATTGAGCAATGTTTGTAACCTGGACCGTAAACATGGTACGCAATTAATAAATGTTATCCTCTCATGTGGAAATTAAAATGTGCTTCTTTCAATTGTTTATGCATTCTCTTCCATATGTCCTTACAAATGCTTCCACAAAGTTTCATTGTCCTACGATCACTTGTTTTTCATGGGGGCTCTCTAAAGTAGCGAAAGTTTAATTATAACCACCCTCTATATTGTGGTCTTAATTGGACATATTTTCAAACTGAGATAAGAGTTTACAGCTTATGCTATATTATTAAACTGCTATTTTGTCAGATTTGTACTCCTAAAGAAATTTCTCTTCATTTCAAATGCTGTTTTATATTTTTCTTCCACTAGATATGAGTATGCAAGCATTATATTCAAGTCAAAGTTAACATAAACATGTACTTCTCACCACCGTTACTACCATCTGAGATTGTAAAATAAAATATCACTGCATGACAAATTACATATTGGAATGTTCATTATTAGAGAAATTAAGAGGGGGACATGGTAGGTAGAGATAGATACAAAATTCAATCAGTCCAGATCTTATACTACAAACCCAGCCTCTTCTATTCTTGCCTTCCTTCTCAAGCTTTTTTTCCTATTCACCATTTCTTCTAGTACATCTAGTAGCAGGCAATCTTATCCCCTCTAATGATCTAGCTTATTTATTTTCCTCTTAATGAATATGTTCAGAATTGTTATTCCTTTCATTACTGATTTTGTCATATTCCATTCTTCTCCATAACATTTTAAAAATGCTACTAATAGTGTTTTACCCTTTTGCAAAATAAAATTTGCAGCGATACAATGCCATATTTTGCACAAAGCACTTCATTAATCTCTTCCTTATTTCTTTCTTCAAGGCTCCACAGTGATGCTTCTTTCTCTGTTAAAATTTTCCTTTGCCATATATTGTCCTCTGACTAATAGACAACACCTTATGTTATTACTTATATACCCCAAGTATCTCAGCTGTCCACTTACTCCACAATGTGGATTTTGAATTCACAAATGGATTTTCTTTGTGTTTTCTTCTGATAACCATAGTTGTCTTTGCATTTATCTTCATCCCATGCTGCTTACCACTGTTATTTAGCTTTATTACCATGTTTTTTATGCTTATTTTTAGGCCTTGAACCAACCAAACAGGAAGTGAAGGCATAAATGAGGGGAGAGCGCAGGTATGCAGGGTAGTTTGAAACAGGCTGGCTCATTTAGTATCAGTACATTTGCACTCTATTTTTGTTTTCTTTATGTATATACAGCGTTATTTTTTCAGTTGCCGTGTCATGAACTAAACATTTCCCTGAAACTTGTAGTTTTATAACAACACATGTTGTTTAATATGAAAATATCACAATTAATTAGATCTTTCTAATTCAAAATGATGCCTTATAGTCCAAATGTGACAATGTACTAGTAGCAGCTGTGGTGTAGGATCTATCCATCTGTCATGTGTTATTTGCTAATAATCTATTCAAGTGTTTGTAACTGTGAGAACTTGTGGATGTTTTATTTCTGTTAAGATTTTTACATTCTGAATAGTTAAACTCATTGTTGTGATGATATTGTACTTTAATTAGCAAAAATAGCATAAATTACATTGTATTCTAGTGATAATTTGTGACTGGAGATGTCCTGTAAAATGCTTTGTTTCTCAAGCCAAATTTCCTGTGATTTTAGTTACACATCATTTCCAGTCTGGTCAGTTTAAAGCCTGAAACCAAATAAAATATGTTTTTTCTCTTCTGCTAGAAATCCTATATCATTAACAGATTTTATGAAATTTATTCATTTTTCACCTACTGCCATTCCTCTCTTTTATTAGAAACAACTTTTCATCAGAATTCTGCAAGTAGATTTTGATAAGAAGTATCTGTGCCATATGCCTCTTACCACTCTATTTCTCTCTGACATTTCTGCTGCTTTCCTGACTGTTTATTTCATACAGAGAAACATGCAGTCCCTTCTCTTTCCAATTCTCAACAGTTTTCTTCAGAATCTCCATAATCATCTTCCAATTGACTCTGTCCAAACCAACAAATGCCATGTTTCTTTATATTTTTTTAATTATACTTGCCAATAATTCATAGCAGTTCAATTACTTCTCTTAGTTCTCTAAAGTTGAACTTTTCCTGTTCTGCTGTGCCTTTCATCTTTTAATACAGGTATTGATTGAATATTGTCAGTAGAATCTTTGCTGAATGAGAAATGATTAATAGTGCTGAAATCATTGCATACAATTTTCATCTGCCCATTACTCATACATTTAATTAGTTCAACAGGGATTCTACCAGCTCCTATTGCCTTTTCTGTTCATATGTTCCCAAGTGCCTCTCTACTTTGTCATGCTCTGATAGTCCTTCATTGTCTACAGACTAGCTAACATGTTGCATATAATTTCTACCATGTCCTCCATTTTTTTCAGTTTTTGTTTTCTGTTCATTATTTTACTGCTGTTTTCATTAATAATAATAATAATAATAATAATAATAATAATAATAATAATAATAATAATAATAATAATAATAATACTTTATTCATCACATAACACTTTACAATTGTGAGCAAATGCTCATAAGCTGGTGACACATTAAACTTACTTACTAAATAATTACACATGTACATTGATGAATCAGGAAACAAATAATACAATATAATTTACAAGTCACCGTCCAGATATTTATTAACATTATAGTATGCTTTACTAATAGATAGATTGTTTACAGCTACTTTGAAATTATTTAGATTTTGAATGCCTCTGATTGATTGTGGCAATTTATTATATGCTTTTATGGACATTTTTCCAGTAATGTGAGCCTATGTGCTGGGTACTTGACATTTCCATTGCCTCTTGTATTGTAGACATGTTGATGTTGACTATTTAAAAGTTTTTTATAATTATTTCTAACATACAGAACTAGTTTATATAGAAAAAGGGAAGGTTGAGTGAGAATTTTAAATTTTTTGAACATTGGTCTATATGAATACTCTGTAGTTTGAATGGTCATTATTCTTATGATTTTCTTTTGGATACGAAAAATTCTATCGCAACCTGTTGCATTGCCCCAAATAGTTATTAAGTGTTAGCTACATTGAATTCCAGTTCTTCTTTGTGAAGTTAAAACATTTTGCTTAAAGTTACATTAAATAGTAACTGCTTTTATCTCTAGAGCCTCTATTTCTGCATATTCATGTTTCATTCACTCTTCTTTTCCCTAATCAGTTTTTCTTCTTAGTGATATTGTATTGAAATTAAAGCTATATTTATTATTTACCTTTAACCTGTTTAAGTAGGAGTAGAATTTATGATGAAATGTTTTAATTTTAAAGTAACAAATTGTTGTTTTAATTTCTGTTTATTATTTATTGCATATGATCTTGCTTTGTAAATCCATTATTGTTATTTCAAGTTCATTTTTAAATTTCTTGTTCATAGTTATCTAGCAGCATTAGACACATCTCTGTAATTCTGGAGATGTTATTGAGTTACATAAATGCATTTATTTTGTTTTATTTTTTTATTTTATTTATTTTCCAGACCTGCCAGCGAGATATAAAAAGATTAAGAGAAAAAGAATTACAACTACAGACAGAACTAGCTAATGCCTCAAAGCAGATCCTGCATCTACGTGAAATGCTAAAGGATTTCACTAATGGAGAAGAGAACTCACCTGTTTAAGTCCAAAAATATTACTTTATGTATGGTTTGAACTACTAGCTACCAATTAAGATTAAGTATCACAGTAGCATGGGCAAATCAATGTATGCAGCCTCCATAAATAACTTAGAATCACTTCCCCATGTATGGCAATGGAATCATTCACCTTAAAGGGAAATGCACAAAAATTAATATTTCATTCATCACATTAGTGTATTTTTCATCAGAAATATTTGGAAACACAGTCCCACCATTATAAGATCAATGCGTTAGACTCTTACTAAATAGTACTAGCATATGCATGATGTCACACAGCACTAGCTACTGGGAAACAAGATAAACGCATACGCAGCATTACACAGTACTTTAAATGACAAGCAAGGTCCCCATGTGATTTTAACTAGAGGAAATTGCAATTTATCTCTGCAAACAAAGAGCAGAGCTAAATGTTAACCAATCACTTCTCATAATCCAGTTAATACTAGGTGATAGGCATCAGTCCACATCAGCTTTTAAAATGAGTGAATGTGGTATCTGGCTTTATCATTTTGAACCAAAAGAATGCTATTTTTAAGAATTAAGCCATTCTGACAATGCTTCCAAGGCAGTAGTGTGAACACTGATAAATGTACTGCTTCTATACATTGATGTAACTGCAATGAATGTATACCCATGAATAATGATGAGGAAAGTGTGTGTTGCTGAGAATATGAAAATACAAGATTGGTGAAGGGTATTTTTACTTGTATAACAAAGCACCCTAATTTTCATGAATTAATTATAGCTTGTAATGCTTTGATCATTGTGAGGCATAATGTAGTATTAAAAACAAAAAGTAAAGCTGAAAAGAAATTATTCTCTGCCATTAATCCTGCTAATAAGATCTAGCAGTATTCCTGATACAAACACTGATTTATTCATGGATTGCTACTGGACACAAAATAAAGTAATACCATCACATAGTGTTTAATATTAGAAATGCATTTCTATATCCCAGTGGAGTATATGTAGACTCTCTCCCTCCCTCTCCCTACTCTCCCTCTCCCCGATCTCCCTCTGTCTCTGTCTCTCTGGACCTGATTATACATGTTGAAATGATAATTGGGAAAGGAACTTTTGGAAGGGAGGTAATGCTTCCTAATGACTCCCCAGCATTTGCCAGTTATGAGGACTGAGGAAAACCTGGATAAAATATCAGTCAGGGTCCAGGCAGGATTTAAACTGCAGACTTCCCCTTCACAAGTCTATTATTTTTTTTATTATTATTATTATTATTATTATTATTATTATTATTATTATTATTATTATTATTATTATTATTATTATTATTATTATTGTTATTATTATTGTTATTATTGTTGTTGTTGTTGTTGTTATTATTATTATTATTATTATTATTATTATTATTATTATTATTATTATTATTATTATTATTTAGCTTCTTTTGTAGTGTTTAATGCCTCTTCTTACTACACATGGCACCACAGGCAGCAGACACTGGTGATGTATGCAGTAAAGTTATACTTGGGAAGGAAGCGTTCCGGGCCTAAGTTTAGGGTACCTCCCTGGCATTTGCCAGTTATGGAGACAGGAAAACCTGGAGGAAACCTCAGTTAGGGAGGACAGTCCTGGTGGGATTTTAACCATGGACCTCCCATTCACGAGTTAGGCTTTAACATCCTCTCGATTACTCATGTCAGTAGTAAGTTTCAAATTTAACTATTATTTTTGTTGTTTTTATTGTTATTATCATTATTGAAAATGATAATTCCATGCACTATAAAATCCCAAAATATGCATGCATTCATGCACTATCAAGTGAAAAATACATTAAAGTATGCACTATCATTTTTGTTCCTAATTCATTAATTCACTTCCCTGTATGGTTATGATTTTTAAAAGAACTGGCATTCTTATTTAATTAATTATTTAAAATACATTTTGTAATGTTTTACAAAGAACAAGTGTCACAGAACATTTTTTGGAAAAACAATAGCTTACCTTTTTACCACAACAATCACAGAATACAACATCCCCATCTGATCTAATAAAATCCTTTGCTTTTATCCACTGTGCAAGGAATATGCTTCTAGAACTTTTAATTGGAGGCATATTACAGGCAATTAACACACACAAACAGAATAACACAGGCATTTATCACTTATGAGGTTCACACACACATACACACTGCGAAGACAGTTTAGCGAATGATTTCAGTTTTAGAAGAATCAAAATTGCTAGTAAGGTTTGTTCAAATTCCACAAGACCACTCTGCAGTTGTGTCTTTGTTGCATCACCCACGGTATCTGACTTAGAAGGCTATGTCGCAAAATCAAAGACTTCCAGTGATTACTGTGGATAAATAAATCTGTTTATAACAAGTGGTCTGCAGAGGGCTGTCGGTAAAATTCTGGGGTCATCCTATTGTGAGAATCTTAACTTTCTACTTCCATTATCCCCACTTTTCTTTCTTCAACCCTGATTCCTGAAGCAAAAATAAGGATCATAAAATCAAAAAGCTGACATGTCTACTCAAAACCATTAAAACATGCATTTAAACAGAAAATAATGTATACTATATGCATAACTAAGCTAAAAATGCCTTATATATGCATTATGCATTGTTTTTATCTCCAAAAAGGTCAACATATGCAAATATGCACAGAAAAAGTACACATATTTGGAAACAGAAAGTAATGAAATGGATACATACTAAGTTTGAGCTATGGCCAATCATCCTCTAAGAACAACAATCATTTGCATGGAATTCTCGTCTTTAATAATAATAATAATAATAATAATAATAATAATAATAATAATAATAATAATAATAATAATAATTATTATTATTATTATTATTATTATTATTATTATTATTATTATATAAAATTCCTATGTGCATATGACAAACCTTCTTATGTTGACTGAAAGTCATTGAAGGTCAAGGTGTGGGTTGACAGATCAATTGCTGTGTCCAGTAATGGATTCACACATTGGGAGTAGGTACAAAGATTTTTTTATTTCACTTTTATTAGCAGTTTGCATTATTCATTAGATTCCTCATATTTATTTTTATTATCCAAGATCCAGATGCTCTGGAGTACTGACTTTTGACACCAGTCTGTTTTTTCATTTGCATTGTAATTATGAGCTCACGCTGCAATCATGGATCTAAGTTGAAGGCCATTATATGAAAAATGCATTTTTCAGAACATATCTGGTACAAAAATTGTGATTACTAGCTGAACTTCCAGTATGTATATAATGTTAAATAGGGGCCAAATTTTCTTCAGAGCATTATAGTTTTATTGTCCTTTAACCCTCTATTGCCAGAATTATTTTGCTACATATAGCACTTTTCCTCTAATTCTCAAATCAGCTTTTATATCCCTTTCACCAGCACGATAGCCGAAGCGGTTTGAATAGGAATGATTTTTAGTGCAATACAAAATGGACTGGCCATCCATTCAAAGCCTTAACAACACGAGTTCAAGTTCCAGCGACTGCAGTCAAATGTGCCTGTGGTAAAGGAAGGGGAGACAAGTAAAATAAGTGTGTAATGGCATGCTTGGATACTGACAGGGTTACATTTGACTGCAGTTGCATGGATTTTGCTCTTTATTATTAAAAAGAAACACTATAGTTTCATTGCAAAAATATTAATATTTTTACAATATAAAACAGCTATAAATAGCCTAATTTTATTGTTGTAGATTAATATAATATGAAATTAGAAAAACAAAGCCCATTAAAATCCTAAAACATATATAAAAAACACCTTTGTAATGAATATGATACACCAGGTTATAAAGGGTTAATCTATAATTTATTTCTTTAGTCCTCTTCCAACAATTCATTACATTCATTAGATTTCCATTCAACATTTTCTAGCCATTTATGTCCATTTTATATGATAAAGAATTGAGGTAAATTTTACATTAAAATGGTAATGTTCTCATTACAGTATTATGCAGCCCAGCATAAATGGATATTGTAACTAATGACAACACCAGTTACTCCAAAAACACACTTTATTTATCACAAGGCACTCAACGTAACACAAAATTTTACACTTGAATCACTTTCTCACACATTCAAGTACAATACAACTGATCTGTTGAATCAAATCACAACTGAACTGGTGAACTGCATGACTCACAACTGACTGCTGAGTTGCAACTCACAATTAAACTGCACTTTCCACTTGCACTGTCACTTCTAACAGAACTCGACTCAATTCAACACTGACTTGTCCTACAGCAATCCCGTATATAGACATCGCGTACAAAGCGGAACATTCGAGAACAAGATACTACTAGAACACGCCGAAACAAAGGTTTCGGAACAAGCAAGCGGCACATAAAAAGGCTTTTATTCATGCTGTCTATTGTTTCTGTGCTCACTATTGTTCCGACGGCCCGTCGCAGATCCCGTCCAGGTATCGAGCTGGGAGGAACTACCCGCGCGCGTGGTCACACTGCTCCCTCCTCGGGGTTGGTCGTCCCGACCAGCACTTTCGTACGGGCTAAACGGTCTAGGTCTACCACCAGCATCTTCCCTCAGGGCAGCCTCTGGATGCCATAGCCTGCATCATGGATCCTTTTCACAACGCGGCACGGGCCTTGCCATGATTGTTTAAACTTGGGGCAACGCCCCTTGGTCCGGATAGGGTGATACAACCTCACCAGATCACCCTGCTTGAAACCTTGGCTGCTGGCTTGGCGGTCATAACGAGTCTTCATCCGGCCACTTGCTTCTTGGATGTGTTGAAGAGCCACCTTGTGCAGATCGCAATGGCGGTCCACGGGGTTCCTTGTCCGCCGGCCTCCCAAACGTGTTCTCACAGCTAGCTCGTGTCTCGCGGGCACGATCGCACCCTCCTTCAAGGTCACCCTGAAGATCCAAGGATGTCCGTTGAGGCTCCGGAGTGTCACCTCGTTCCGGCCGAATCGTAGGACACTCTTACCAACGTCTATCATGGTGCCGTGGCTCCTGAGGGCAACCAGCCCCAGTATCATATCCTCAGCCATCCCCGCGACCAACATCCACAGTCTTACGACGCTCCACCCCAGGGTCAACACTAACAGGGCCTCCTTTTCCACAGGCAAGGTGTTGCCTAATGCCGTCACTGGTAGGGCTGATCCGGTTTCCTTGACGGCAAGCCCCCCCGCCACGTCGTGTCTGATCGGTGTCGGCTTCACCCGTGTCCTATAGTATTCGGCGCAGTTTTCCTTGGATCCAGCCGTCCGCAACAAGGCTGTCATCCATTCTTTTGTCGGGGTACACAACGTCACTCGAGGGGGTGGCGATGGCGGCTCCGACGTGCCCCTCGCCACGCCGGTCTTTATTCGTTCCCCACCAGCTCGTCGGCTTGGTCTAGACAGCCCTTCACTAGGTGTCCTGACTGACCACACCCCCAAACACACACCTCGTGACGCTCGTTGGCTTGTCTGTGGGCAGTCCTTCGCGAGGTGTCCTGGATGGCCACATCCCCAACACACACCTCTTGACGATCTGCGACGTCCCTGGGTTGATTGTCTATCACCGTCATATCGAATACTCCTGATCTCCAAGGTTGGAGTAGCTGTTACCTCGGCCGCTAGCTGCTCCCTTCTCAGGCCTTCGCTATTCCGTTCATCTGCAGGCGACCCCTGTTGTTCAGCTTGGTGTGGGCAGCCCTTTAGTAGGTGTCCTGGCTGGTCACATCCAACTCACACCACTTGAACATCTTCGTCGTCGTCCTTGGGGATCCTCTGCCCCCATTGTATTGAATGCTTCCGGTCTTCTAGGTACGTACAGCTGTTACCCTGGCCACTTCCATCCCCAACGCGGTCGTTAGCGCCTAGTGGATGGTCTTGTAATCGCCGAGCATCAGACGCTCTCGTATCTCGCCGTTACGCACCCCGTCGACAAAGCAGTAGGCAATTTCCTGGGATACGTAACTGGGTTTTTTTCGAGTGGAGGAGAAAATGATTTAATCACTTACCCCAGCCCCAATGGGAGTAAGGGCTGAGAGTGTGGGAATCTCCAGTATGGCATACCCACTAAAAACTCATCCACCAGTGTGGATTCAGGTATTGTGCAGCAGTACCGCTATTGCACCTGCGGATTCAAGGAACGGGATGTGTTGGCCGGCCACTAGGGCCTAGACCAGGTGATGGTAAGGAGTCAGGACGTTACCATGGCCGAGACCCTGATAACGCCCTGGCGGATTGAGGGTGTTAATTTGGGACATTCAGGGAGCTTCTTTTCTTGACCACGCCTGGGCGCTGCGTCTTCTAGTGGTTTGTAGGTCGTGCGTTACAGGTGGTACCTGTACGCGAGTCGGTCAGCTCGAGCCGGAGGCTGCGTCTCTGGAACAAACTAAACTAGACATGCATAACCGTAGAAATACATAGATATACATATAAGTTAAAAGTGTGTTTACTTTATACATAAGCGCAGTTCAATAAGAGTCGTAAAATACTTGATAGTACTTCGTTTCAGCCGTGCGGCTTCGTCTTTGCAAGAAGTGATTTGTTAATTTTAAGGATTTACGTGCTCCGCCGTATGGCGTCGTCTATTGTACATGATAATTTTGTTTGAATATAATGTAAATAATGAAAATTATGAAACTTAGTTAAACATTTGTAATTTCTCGTCAACTTGGCATCGTTACTTTGTGTTTTCCAAATTGCGTGTCCTTTAATCAAGCCTGGTCACATAGAGTGCACACACAGCGGGCTGCCTGCCTACAGATGCAGGTGCGAGCCGGTGCCACTTGCGGGGGGCTCTCGTCCCCCAGGGCCGCCTTGGCTCAGAGAGCAAGGACTTCGAGGGCTACTACTGGTCACGTCGTGTAACCTAGTCATGGGTAGTTCTATGGTAGTATTACAAGGTTTTCTAGATATTCTTGTATGTCGATTTGGGGTTCCCCCAGGCCGAAGGTTCTGTCAAATAGTGACAGCGGTCTTTTGTGTTTGTTTTGGCTGGTTTCGTATGCACCTAAATCTTGTATTAGAAGGTTTTTGTTCTTTTCTTTGCGTTTGTAAAGGTTGAAACTTTGGGTTTTGATGAATTCTTCAATTGTGTGGAGTCTTAACTCTTGATGCAAGAGATAGGCCGGTGCAAACATCGGTTGTTTAGTTATTATTCGGATTATCCGATTCTGGAGCGTTTGTAGCTTATTTATGTGCGTTTTTGCAGCGTATCCCCAAACTGGAGCTGCATAAACAAGGATGGGCCTAATTAACGTTTTGTATAGGATTAGTCCCATGTTCAATTTGAGTTGGCTGTTTGTGTTAAGTATAGGAAAAAGTCTATTTAGCTGACCATTGGCCTTCGTTCTGATTTTAGTAATATGCTTATTCCATGTTAAGCCCTGATCCATAGTTAGACCTAAGTAGGTCACTTGGTCAGTCCATTCAATTCTATCGCCTCGGTAGTTTAGCGGCTGAAGATTGTTTCTATCTTTCCTGTGTTGTAATCTTTTTGTGAATATTATTGCCTGTGTTTTTCTGGCATTTCCTTTAATTCTCAACTTGGCGAACCAGGGTTCGAGTGTATTTAGCGCATTTTGCAGGCTTAAATGTATGATTCGCGGTTGAGTCGACTGTGTTACGATGGCGGTGTCATCCGCATACATATATTTGTCCGTTCTTACTAGTTCGGGCATGTCATTTATGTAGAGATTGAATAATATCGGTCCCAAGAGACTTCCTTGTGGGACCCCGGCTTTTATTCGTTTGGTGCTTGAGACTGCTTCCTCAACGACGGTGTGAAAGCGTCGATCATAGAGGTAATCCCTAATGAGGGCCATGGTAGAGTCTGGAAAATCGTACTGTTTAAGTTTTCTGAGAAGTCCGGCGTGCCAAACTTTATCGAAAGCGCGTTCAATGTCAAGATAGAGGGCGCCTGTTGATTTGTTCGTGTTATATCCTTTAGTGATTTCCTCCGTCATTCTTAGTAGTTGTAGTGTCGTAGAGTGTTGTGCTCTAAAGCCAAACTGCTCTGGTCTTAGAATACTGTGCTTGTGTATGTGCTTATTTATTCGTTTCAGTATTACTTTTTCGAGTACTTTGCTTATGGTGTTCAGCAGGCTAATTGGCCTATAGTTGACGGGTAAAGCTAAATTTTTATTTGATTTCGGGAATAGCAGGATTTTGGCTTCTTTCCAAGAAGGTGGAAATCTGCCGTGATCCAGAGTGAAATTGAATATGTTCGCTAATAGTTTAATCGCTCTATTTGGTAGATTCTTTATCACCTTATTTGGTATCTTATCTGGTCCTGGCGCTTTTCTTGTGGGCAGGTGTTTGATTATCCAGCCTATTTCGCCCGGGTTTGTTTTTCGCATTTTGTTGTGTATCCGTGTTTGGCCTATGTTATTGGCTTCGTTTTCAATTTCTAATTCGAATTCATCTTGTCCAACTGTTGGGTTGGGAGAAAACACTTTCTCTAGTGTGACCGCAAAGGCTTCTGCCTTGGCCTGGGGCGTTTCGGCTATGGTGTTGTTAATTTGTAGAGGAGGTATATTTGTACGTGTTCGCGTTAAGCATTTCGCTATTCGCCAAACTTCATTTTGTTGGGGGTTTAGATTTTCAAGCGTATTGTTCCATTGGTTTTGTATGTACGTTCTGGCGCATTCATTTGCTAACGTTCTCGCTTGGTGATACTCGTTTCGGTGTATGATATTTCTAGTTCTTTGCCATTTACGTCTCGCTTTGTTTTGCGCTTGTTGAAGTATCTTTATATCTATGGGAAATCTCGCATTTGTTGTGCGTGGTTGTATCAGTGGTACGCAGGCCGTGGTGGCTATTTTAATAGCTGTTTCTAATTTACTAATTGCCAAGTCCTGCTCTCTAGCGGAGTTTATTTCAATATCTGGGCGATAATAATCTACTGTGCTTTTGAAAGATTCCCAGTTTACCTGATTGTAATTGTGCCTTAAAGAGGCCTGTTTGAATGCGACTGTTGCGTTGATTGTCATCAAAACCGGTAAGTGATCCGAAGTGAGTTCGTGCTTTACTTGTAGATCTATGTTAAAGGGTATATTATTTAATATCACGATATCAAGTATGTCCGGTGTATGATTCGGTATGAGGGATATATGTGTTGGCTCATCGGGGCCTGCAATTAAGTAATTTGTACTATTGATGTAGTTTAGTAATTTGGTGCCTTGCGGGTTCGTGTTTGTGCAATTCCAAAGATAATGCTTACAATTGTAATCTCCTGCTGCGATTACTTTTGATCCTAAGTTCAAAATTCTGTCTACGTCATTGGTATCTATGTCCCCCGGAGGGTTGTAGACTGATGCTATAATGACTTCTGTATTGTGAAGTTTGAGTTTTATGGCTGTAGTTTCAGCGCGAGTTAACACTGGAGAGTTAATTTGATAATGTTCAATGTTTGATTGTTGGCTATAGCGGTTCCTCCTCCTCGACGGTCGCGATCGTTTCTATATACACTATATCCGGGAACAGAAAAGCGGTCGGTTTGGTTGATACGTGTTTCGGTCAGTAATGCTATTTGTATTGACTCTAGTTGAAGGAAATCGGCTAGTTCTTTAATCTTTTTGCGGATGCCGTTGCAATTCCAGTATATTACTTTCGCTGTGGTTGTACTACCCATGACTAAGGCATACGAATAACTTATACAAAGTCTGATAGAAAGTGTGCTACCTGTATGATGTCGGATCCCGGTTGACTAAAGATCTCGCAGAGCTGGGTGAGGAGAAGCTCTACTCTCTTTCAATTAGCATTTCTCTTTGGTATGCCTAGTGTTGTAACTAGTTTAACCAGTGCCATGTTCACTTTTCCTTGGTCTAGTTCCCGTGGGGGAGCGACTCTGGTGCGGTAGGGTGAGGTCCTACTGCCTGTACTTTTGAGGGTCCTGCAGTCGAAGGTGAAGCTTGTTGTGTTGGTCGGGGGTGTCGCTCATCACTGATTGGGTCCTCCTCGGTAGTGAGCCGAGGGTTCCCAACCACGGAGGGTGCCTCTACTGGGACTGGACGCGACCGGCCTTTACTGTTTCTCGTGCCCCACTCAGTTTTTGCAACCTCAGCGTAGCTACTTTGCGTTCTTCCTAACTGGGGATCCCTAGGAGGTTGCATTTGGCGTGACATGGTCTTTGCACATGCTGCGTTGTATGCGGTGCAACCGCGCCAAGTTGCACCATGGCCCTGAGCGCCACATAAAACGCATTTACGTTCCTTAGGAGGAACGCTGCATGTCCCTGAGAAGTGGGAACCTGTACATTTGGCGCAGATAGGTTTTGGGGACCTACATTCTCTCATCACGTGCCAAAACCCTTGGCAACGTGCGCATTGTTTCAGCTCTGCGGCGGCCCTATACTCCTCTACGGTAACTCTGAAGTGTGCCAAGAAGCGGAGCTTAAAATTTTCCTAGATTCAAGGGTGTCCTGCATTTCCACAAGGAACATTTGCAGGGGGGTCCTATGCCCGTTGCGTTTTCGCATTTGGACTGCCCTAATGGCATTAAAACCGCATTTTTCCAGGTCTTTTCTAATCTCGTCCCCGGTGAATTCAGCGTACAGCCCTTTTATGACAAAACGAGCGGTTCTTTCCGTTACTTGGGTGATCAGATAATGATGTACGCTTTGTGCCTTGAGGTAATCTACAAGTCTCTTGTAGTCACTCAGGCAGACGTCTTGAAGCAAAAATCACCGGAGTTGCGCGCTGTGTGTACTGTGTATTCATATTTAGTTGGGCCTGTCAAGTCAAAGTCTGAGATTATTTGGCGGATATTCGCGGCCTGGCACCTATTAACATATACAGGCGCAATATTTGTCCTCCTTTCCTGATCTATTTCGGTAGGCGTTTGTGTATTGGCGGCGTCTTGTCTTGTGTCTTTGGAGGTGCTGGGTTTGGGAGAGGAAGGGTTGGCAGGAGCGGGTGAAGTTGGGGTTGACTTGGGTTTAGGGCTAGTGGGAGTCACGGGTGAAGATGTGGGGTTTGGGGTTTTGGGTTTGGGATTGGTAGGATTTGAGGAGTTGGAAGTCTTGGGTTGGGAAGCCTTATTCCTAGTCATCATCGTCTGTGTTGGTGACAGCTTCGGTTTCGTAATTGTCGTAGCCTTGCTGCCCTTAGCCATTCCTAGTGTGTATGTAAAGGTTTGCTTAGGTGTAGCCTGACTAAAGAAGAAAAGAAAAAGAAGAAGAATTAGAGCCTAGTGAATCTGCTGCTGTGACACTTTAAGTGGACCACTCTCAGATTATAGTGTCAACAGCAAGCAGCGCCTATCTTAACTCTAGGGAACCTAGCCGGAACCTTAACACTAGATAGAATAGAGGAAAATAGAGATAGTAGAAGAAAAAGAACAGATAGAGGGCGCTAAAAAGCCCGAAAGACAGAGGATGTGCGCGAAGGCGCCTTGGTACCAGTCGTGAGACTGTTGGCTACGATCGTGTCTTTCTACCCTGCTAAGCTGCTATACCGCAGGCACTGGAGTGGCGCTGGAACTGCTGGCTGGCCGTACGCCGGCCTCGTGGCCGCTCGCCGCTCGCTGTTGTTCTCGCCGCTTCTTCTCTCGCTGCTGCAGTGTCCTCTCCCTCTCGCTGCCTCTCGAAGAATTGTGACGTAACTGGGTGAGAGGTCCACGAGCTTTAATTGCTAGCTGTTCAACTGCCAGGCGAACTCCTGCAGCATCTCCTCTGCCTGTTGTTGCTTTGACTTGAGTTGACTACGATAGGCTGAGGCCAACCGATGGTTCTCGAACCGGTTTTCGAGGGCCTCCCAGATATCTCCGGACACCGCCGACGTTGGAATTGCATTCAGAATTTCCCTGCCCGTCCCTGGAGGCTGGCTATTAGCTGTGTGTTTTCGTCCTCTGCTGACCATCGTTTGTGGGCAGCAACGGAGGCAAATTGCCGGCGGAAAACTCCAAAAGTTGACGTTCCGTCGTATTTGGGTGTCTTGGCTATGTGGATGTCGTGTCACGTCCGGATTGTCTCAACTTTCAAGTCCTTTAGTCTTCTGCTAAGCATTTCTTCTACCATGGCGTTCAGTTCCTTGGCACTGTTGTAGACTGTTCTTTCCAGGACGATAAGTCATTCCCCGACGTCCTCCAGGGCATTAATGCATTGGCCAAGGTCTTTTATCTTTCTGTCGAGCTCCTCCATGTTTTTCTTTATGCCGGCCAGTTGTTCGTCAATTTTGGTCGATAGCTCCGTTTTCATCTTGGACATTTTCATCTGCATCTTCTCCATTCCAGAATTCACTTTCTCCTCCATCTTCCTCATTGTGGATTCCTTCTTCTCCAGTGTGAAATTCACTGTCGTTATTTCACTTCCCATCTTCTCCATTCTGTATTCCATTTTCATCTTCATCTTCTCCTTTCTGGATTCCATTTTCATCTCCATCTTCTCCATTCTGGATTCCATTTTCATCTCCATCTTCTCCATTCTGGATTCCATTTTCATCTCTATCTTCTCCATTTTGCCCAACAATTTTATAAACATTTCCTCCATCATGGCTTTTATATCCTCCTCCTGACACCAATGTAACAAATGACAACACCAGTTACTGTGAAAACACACTTTATTTATCACAAGGCACTTAACGTAACACAAACTTTACACTTGAGTCACTTCGGCACATGCTCGAATAAAACATATTTGATCCATTGAATGAAATCACAACTGAACTACTGAACTGCATGACTCACAACTGACTGCTGAGCTACGACTCACAATTAAACTGCACTGTCCTCTTGCACTGTCAATTCTAACAAAACTCAACACTCAATTCAACGCTGGCTCATCCTGCCAACAGCAGTCCATTATATAAGCCTCACATACAAACTTTCAAGAACAAGATCCTACTAGAACATGCCAAAACGAAGGTTCCAGAACAAGTAAAATTCACATAAAGAGGATTTTATTCCTTTCCATGCCATCAACTCTGGGTAGTTTTTTCTACAATTTTTATTTTTTCATTAGAGTTTAAACAAATGCCATACATCAAATTCATGTTCAACTACTGAATACAGAGTTTTTAATAGTTATCTTATACCTTTATGCTTGTCAGAGAGAAAAGCTTTAACCTTAGTATTTCCTATTTTGCAAGCCAGGCCATTATCAGCCACAAGCAGCCTTTTCCATATTGCCTTTCACCATATCCCTTTAAACAAGTTCAAAATCAATAATTTTTTGGGAATTTAAACCTATGACAGAAAATACTAAACATTTGGCTGAATATCTTGGGGAGCGATGTTGACCATCCCCTGCCAACCATATAGAATTACCACTACCTTTTAATGAATCCAAGTTACTTTTTTCTTTCTTTACCCCAAAATGTTCTAATAAGTGCTGCTGCCATGTTTCAAATGGTTTTGTCAAATGTAGGCCTTGAAAACATTGCCAACGCAGTGATTTGCCAAAGGACTTATATTGCTGAAACAGTATACCAGTTTATTTAAAGGTGAGTCGGAATTGTTACACTAACATCACTTAAGTTTACTCACTTAACATGTTTCGGGAAACCGTTGTTCCCATCCTCAGAAGGTTAATTCGACAATTAACCTTCTGAGTCGAATTAACCTTCTGAGGATGGGAACAACGGTTTCCCGAAACATGTTAAGTGAGTAAACTTAAGTGATGTTAGTGTAACAATTCCGACTCACCTTTAAATAAATTCAATACACATCACTGTTTCTAGCTTCTTTTCATTACAATATCAAGTATACCAGTTGTTAATAATAAAGAACATGCTAATAAAGTATTTCCTTCCAATTTCTTTCCTGATAAATGTTTTAACTTTCACATCAAAGTATTACCACAGTAACACATTGTTTTAACACATCCCTTTAATGTAATGAGAAGTAGTTTGGACTTCACTTCTACATAACACACATATCCAGGGCCTGCTGAAGGAGTTTTGCTGCCCATGTGATAATTGCAAGTGCTGCCACCTCACGCTTTCAGACATAACTAAGTTTTATCTGCAATATCAGTCCTTCATGGCTAACTATTGTCACACAAAGTATATATATACCAGGTGAGTCTTCTCAGTCTGCGGATTGAGAAATTAGGCAGTTCCAGTGTTGTACAGACTATGCCGTAAACACTGTCCACTGTATTGTGTCGTATCAATTTTGGACGAAATGACTGCTGTGCATGCAGTAACTTGCACTCATAGCACAACAGTGTGCGCATTGGCCTTCAATGGCAAAGGTACCAGGTTCAAATACTGCCACCTGAAGGTACCTTTATGTTTAGTAAATTTAACAAGAACTGATAGTTTGGCATGGAAGTGTCATTTCACTTAATTAGTTTAATTATGTAAATTTCATTAAAACAAATTGTTACTTGTTAGAATATGCTTTAATGAACATCATAAATAAATGCATATAAAATTGTAATTATAACTTACAAACATAAGGCATCATTAAACAATATTTTGCTATTTAAAGCTATTCTTTCATACAAAAGAAAGCCAATAAATTGTTCTGAGAGTTTAAAAAATGCAGTACATACATACAAACTAGATAAAGTTTGCAAGCCCATATTATGATCATTGCAAACATCTCTGGTTCCTAAAAGTAGTGCATTTAACAGTGGCTATGACATCATGCGGGACCATCACACAGATAAACCTTTACAAGTTACCTGTTTCCTTCATGTGGTTGTAATAGGTGATCGAACCGGCCATCATGCCGGTGGATGCAAGATCTCAGTCTAACCATCATAACCAGCCTGACCTGGTGCAACATGGCCAGTTTGATGTCACAGCAAGCTAAGATGATGTGTTCCCAAAGCTGTTGAAGGATCATTGGTCGCTCCTGGTACATGATATCTTTAAGATAACCCCATAAGAAGAAATCTGATGGGGTTAGATCTGATGAGTGTGCTGGCTACCCTATTGGTCCATGTCGTCCAATCCATCGCTCAGGGTAGGTGGCATCAAGATAAGCCATTACACGATGGGCCGAATGAGCTGGCACCCCATCATGTTGGTATCACATAGTTAGTCGGTTCTGCAATGGTACTTCATACAGTAGAGTTGGCAGCTGGTGTTGTAGGAAGTGGATATAGCGATTCCCAATGAGTTGACCATGATAAAAATATGGGCCTATTAGAAGATCACTGAATATACCAGCCCAAATGTTGAAATCCCAAGGCCACCTCTCACATCCAATGTGGGTTTACAGTGCTCCAGTAATGCATGTTGTGGCGATTTACATGGCCTGTGTTGTCTGTAAATAACAGTTACCAAAAAATGTGGATCTTGTTCAGTTTGTCGTATAATCCACCTAACGAATGCCACTCTCTGTCCATGGTCCAGTTGCAGTAGCTCCTGGTGTAGTTGAAGATGATAAGGGTGAAACTTAGCATGATGTAGTATTCTCCACGCGGAAGATTGGCTAATATGCCTGTGAATGTCCCTCATACTACAATGCAGATGCTAAATGACATAGTCACACGATCCGTTGTTGTTTGGTCACAGACAGAGTGATCTCTTTGTGGATGTGGTGTCTTGTGCACTGTTCCTAATTCCAGAAGGTGGTTCTCAACTCACAAAAATGTGTGATCTGTAGGAAGTGTTCTCTTCGGAAGCCTCTGTTGGTATAGATAACGTGCCTCCATTGCATTCTACTGCGCTTCCCCGTATACTAACAGCATGTCCAGATAGCCTCTATTTGAAAACATTGTTCCACAGTGAGCAAGAATGGCTGGAACTTCATATTTGTAGACAAATCCACTTTCTAGAGCATTTGGAAAGAAATCATGATTTGCTAGAATGTTCTCGAAACATGAACAGAAATTAATAAAAAACTCATTTATTTGCAGGCATGATTTGAACTTCCAACCTTTACCATAACTTTCCAGTATGCTAACCATTGCGCTACTGGAGCACATTAACAATGAGCACCACCGTAGCCCTAATCAGTGGGCTGTTGAATGCGGTGTCAGCACCTGCATTTCACATCCTCTGTAAAATGCAAGGTTGCCTAGTTACCAATCCGCAGGATGAGAAGACACACACAGTATATATATTTGCAGGGGTAATCAATAAATAAAGCTTGAAAAGAGATATATGTGATGAAACACTGAGATTGTTCAGAGTGAAAGATAAAACATGCAGTTGCACAATAAAAATATTCAATATTTCGGTTTACTCCTTCATGTGTTTTCAATATGATGCCAAATGAAACAAAATATTAGGGATGGTGTTGGAAATGATTATTCTGGTGATCTGTAGTCATACATCACAAATTACATTAAAAAATGGAAAGAAAAGGAAAAAGATGAGCATTGCTTGTATCAATATGTGAACTGCACATTTGGGCTGCTTTATTGATTGTGTTTATAACTACACATTAATGCTGGGATAAAAGTGGCATAGCTTACATATAAATGCTTTACTTCAACATATTACTCTACTGTGCTTATAAGTTTTGCACTAGCACATAATTTTACACATTGTTCAGTCTCAGCCTATGGAACATAGAGCTGTCGTGAAATGTTGGAATGCACTGTTTGCCAGTGCTTTAAGTTCTCTACAGCCGTTTCTTATGCTACTTGCCTCCTTTTTTTACTCCTCTCTTCCAAATCAGCCTTCTTAAACTTTGATGATTTTACTCCTACTAGCATTAATTATGATATATTTCTTTCTTTCGGTGTTCTTTTGTTTTTGTAGTTATTTGTCTTTATAAGCAGTGTTAGGTCTTCACTTCAATTATTTGTGATAAGTTTAGTTTTAAAATTTAGCATAGATATGTGTTCATTTGATTTTGTTATGTGTGTGTGTGTGCATGTGCATGCGCGAGCATGTGTGCATGTGCGTCCACATGCATGAGTGCATCAATCACTCAGTAAATCACTTTGCAAAACAATGCAGTATAACTTGAACTGGTCCAGACACATCCTAGAAATATTACTTTCAGAAGAAAAAGCACCTGGATAAAGGAGTAATTTAATAACAAGGTTTACAGAAATTAATCTAAAAGAAACTGGAATAGAAATCAAATGCTGTTAATATAAGAGCATTTCACTTAGAGTATTTAAGCACAAAATGTCAAATTATGTAATAAAAAAAAGCCTGAGTATCTAATGCAAAATAAATTGTGATGAGTATTTCTCTAGCATTTGGAAATAGCATTGTAGTGAACAGTAATTTCCAACTTGATTGCAGAAGTACAGTTCTTTTCAGGTTAGTGTCTTTGTTTGTCTCCTTACGTGAGGTAACAGCAAAGTGTTCCTCTAGAACAAGACGTGGCATTAGTATTAGAGATAGTTAGGGAAGCTTTTCTATCATAATAATCATGACAATTGTACTCCTAAACTCCGTGGCACAACAGCCTGTTGCTGGGCCAAGTCCTGCCACCTGGCTGCTGCTCTCCCACCTCTGCCCACAACAGGCGTCATGGGTGGGGTACAGTACTGGAGGGTGGGACATGGTCAGCGCCCCAGGCCCCTCCTAGCCAGTATATGCAACCTCCTTAACCTGTAGCCGCTACTTTTCATTCAAATAGCTCCTCAATTGACCCCTCAGGGACCTAACAAGGCTGATGCACCCTAGGCCAGATCTCCCAGTAGGAGAAAATCTCCACACCGGTACTGGGAATCAAACCCGGGTCTCCTGCTTGGTAAGCAGCTGCGCTACCACCACTCTAAGGAGATGACCAACAACTCTGTACACTTTCCCTATATTTTCATTGGCTTCACTTGTAGAGTTTTAACATGGCACACATTTACTTCTATAAGAACATATGATAAAACAAGTATCAAGAGACTTTTAAATAATCATACCTTTTAATCTTTTATCATACAATTAACATATGACAATCCAGAATTATGAGAGTACCATTTAGTTCAGATTGCAACACCAAAATGTGGTAGAGATATTTCAACTGAGAGAGAGAGAGAGAGAGAGAGAGAGAGAGAGAGAGAGAGAGGAAGGTAGAACAATATCTTCCTCAATCTGTGGTTCAATATCCAGATTTGTACCTAGACATAGAAAGAATACTACTTTTTATGTCTATTATGCAATTTCAGTATCGCAGTGATAATGATTATGCTGACAATAATAATCACCAACATAATCTTCATTATCATCATCATCATCATCATCATCATCATTATGAGTTAACTAATGATGAATTTAACAGTTTAATACTGCTCACTAATTTATTTGTTTCTTCAAGTGTAAAGCGAGAGAGGTAAAAATAATAAAGTTAATACACTCATGCCCAGCCACTGAAATAGGGATTTAAATGCTTGTACCAGCTATGCATGGGCAACTTAAATACTCTGAAAATATGGGGTTAAAACAAGGTTGCAAACTCAGTCTTATTACTATTCAACCTATTTATTAATGATATATTGGATGAGTTAGATAAAGATAATTTGTACTTACCTACAGTAAATAACAAAGAAATACCAGGGCTACTTTTTGTGGATGATGTAGCGGTAGGCTCAATATCAATTGGAGGCTTATCAAGAGTGCTTCAAATATTACATGCATATTGCAAAAAGTGGGTCTAAGAATAAACTTTAAAAAGTCAAAGATAATGGTATTCAAAGGGGGCTAAATTGAGGAGAGAAGAAAAGTGGCAGGTGGAAGGGAAAGGGTTGCAAATAGTAGGGAAATTTGATTATTTAAGAATGAGACTGAGTAGTAATGGGAGATAGAACCACCATAAGACTAGCATTTTAGTTAAGGGAAAACTAATGATCAACACTGTAAGATCATGTTTGCAGAAAATAACAGAAATGCAAATTAATTGGTCAGAAAGGGATATAAAATGGTAGTGTAAGCAAAACTGGTCTATGGATCGGAAATTTGGGGAAGTGATGAAGGATGGTGCATGCTGGATAAAACACATAGATCATTTTGCAAACAGATGTTGGATCTGCCTACAGCATCAGCAAATGGTGTGGCAATGTTGGAAGTGGGAAGGGTGGGTTGCAAGGGTATGATAGTGGAAAGGCTACTGAAATACTGGCATAGGTTAAGATCATTAGATAATCAAAATATCCTGAGACAATGTTTAATAATGCAGGAGGAAACTAATGATGGGGCAAATTGGGCTCAGAGCTTGAG
The DNA here is from genome assembly GCA_030765065.1 of Deroplatys truncata. Lineage (NCBI taxonomy): Eukaryota > Metazoa > Arthropoda > Insecta > Mantodea > Mantidae > Deroplatys > Deroplatys truncata. Next base: position 420,027,036 of record CM060990.1, on the reverse strand, counting down.
GAGAATCTTAGAGGAAATTGGAATGGGTAACATATGAGAGGAGAGAGATGGTCAAGTTAGAAGTTTATGGAAACAAGTAAGGAACAGAATGGAGGATATAGAGAAACAAGAATTATTTCAAAGTCATAGACATAAGAAAAGTTTAATACTATATAGACAAATGAAGATGGACTGGGGCAGAGAGAAGTATGTAGAAATATGTAATAGATTAGGGAGAGAAGGTTGGGCATGGACTAGGTTTGGAGTACATAGGCTAAGAGGAAATAAGAAAGGAATGAACTTAGATATATGTGCTTTATGTGGGGGGGGCAGATAATGACTTGATTTATATAGTAAAATGCAGAGAAATGAGGATGTGGAGGAAACAGTATACACCAAAAACATGGGACAATACTAATTCACAAGTTCTAAAGATTAAGATAATGGAGATAAGGAAGGGCACATAATGTTAGGGGAACTCACAGAGAGCAAGAGAAAAATGGTACAGAAAAATAACAACATGATCCAAGTTAAGGTCCAGTATAAATAAATAACCATGGAGTTAAAATTTATGGGGAACTAAGGGATAAAAATAGCAACTCAAAATAATGTAAAGGAAAAATTGTAAAACTTAATGTATGGATTATGGAACTTAAATAAATACAAATGCCCTAAATAAACATTAAAGTAACATTTCTGATTACTCATATACCAGGTATGGTTATGTACATAACATTTGGTACATACCATAGAAAAGCATCTTGGTACATCCTGAAGAAGTGGTATCTAGTGTCACATTTTTCAAGCAGTAGAAACAGATTTCTCTGATTTGATGTTTAAAGCAAAACCAGCACTAACATGTTGGAATTTATCAATTTTGTTGGCAAAAAGCACATTAGAATTCAGACTCCGACCACCGCAGACACTGAATCACTTCACCCTGAAGATGCCAAGTGCTGTACTTGGTGAAACGTCGGTATCCACAATGCCTTCTAGACCACGGCCTACAAGCCCGGATAATTGTAATTCATTTATTAGTTATGACGCTGGCCATGAAAGCCTCAGTATGTACATTAGAATGTGCTCTTTTCTTTTTCTATCCAAATTTAGAGGTGTTTACTCAGCAGGAATGCTTTCTAAATAGCTTTTAAAGTGACCATTTGGCTGTAGATGTAGTTACAGGCAAATTGAGGAACAAGAGGAACAAACATATTGTGGTGCATAAATTCAGAACACAGAGGCAATATTGGAATCATCTATGAGTAAAATTTTAGCTAATTCTCTATTAGATAACATGGAAGACATATATTTCTAAAACTTAGAATCTGTTAGTGAAGTTTACACAACAAGACATCTTAACAGTCAGACACAGCTTCACTGTGAAACTCTTTGTCTGAAGCTGCCAACAAATGTGGGGTGAGAACCTTAAAATAGTTACTCACATTATTGATTCCATCATACCTACTTGTTATCTGATTTACAATTACATCTAGATTTTCATTTAAAATGGATGTTCTAAAGCATGTTTCTGAGTGCATTAAACATTTATCCTCAAACATTTCATCAAAATCTTGCATAAATCCTCAAAGTGTTCAATTTTCAAACTTAGGAGCAATACATCATTTAGCAAAAAAGATACAGCTGACAACTTTACTTCCTAAAAACTGTATAACTAGACAATGCAAACTGTGTTTGTTTGTTCTTTCCCTAGAAGATTGGATGCCTTTTCAAGTTCAACATTTTCTGACTAGCAAGCCAGAAAAGTGTTATGTAACTTCAGGTATCTTACTTTGCAATTCCTTTTGAAAAACAGTTCTGAAATTCTTCAAGGGAAGCTTCTTTGAAGCTGCTGTGTATGACTTTTCATCAATTTTGATTGACTCCAATGTCATTCTTGAGAGAGCTTTCATTACATATGCATATGCATAATGCAGTGATCTTACAGATAGATAGATAGTTTATTCACCGATTGGAAATTTGTTACAATCTCATGGCTTCGTCAATTACAGTAGATTAATCTATTTCTACAAATAATTACATCACAAATATAAACAATTCAGTAGGTTACTATATACATAAAAAGATAGTTAAACATTGCTTTAAGGATCCTATTTACATTGTGTATTATACCTTGTAGCTAAAGGACTCAAAAAAGGCTTGTATATTATAAAAGCAGTTATCAATTAAAAACCTCTTAACCTGCTTTCTGAACCTAGGTGGATGTTTGTCATTAATTTTTGTTGTAATTAAATTATACATCAGGATTCCTCTATGTAATATAGAGTTAACCTTTTTTGTCGTTCTGGCGGCTTGTAAATGAATGTTATTCCTGCTTCTAGTGGAATGCTCATGTATCGTGCTGTTTGAGTAGAAGTAATGTTGTTATTTATAAAGCAAACTGTTTCTAAGATGTATAAACAGGGCAGGGTGAGTATATTGTTTTGTTTGAAATGTGTTCTACAGTGTTCAGTTCTCTTTAAATTAAACATGTTTCTAATTATTTTCTTTTGGGTTATAAATAGTTTATTTACATTAGTAGAATTTCCCCATAAGATTATGCCATAGGCAAGCACTGACTGCACATATGAGAAATATATAACTTTTATTGTATGAGGATTACAAATATGTTTTAGCACTGAGATGATGTAGTGTGCTCTATTAATTTTTGATGTAATGCACTGTATGTGTAGTTTCCAGTTCAAGAATTTATCAATAGTTACTCCTAAGAATTTTGTGTCCGATACATGTTGAATTATTTTACTGTTATAGGTAATAACTGGTTCAGTATTTACATTCCCTCTATTGGATACTGCAAAGCTCATGCAAAGAGATTTATTGCTGTTTAATGTAAGTTTGTTTATGGACAGCCATTGCCCCAAATTTATCATAACGTTATTGGCCTGCTGTTGCAATTCTGTGCAATTATCTCCCCTCAGTATACAGCTTGTATTATCAACATACAGGATAGTTTCTCCATGAGGTATATTAAGTGGTAAATCGTTTATGTACACTAAAAAAAGAAGAGGTCCAAGAGTAGAGCCCTGAGGAACCCCACCTTTTACAGTTAATGAAGTGGAGCTAACATACTGGCCACTGGTATTGTTTCTTATGACTGTAACTTGCTTTCGATTGGTGAGATATGACTTGAACCACATATGGGCTAACCCTCGTATACCATATGCCTCCAATTTGGATAGCAAAATAGTGTGGTCTACTAGGTCAAATGCTTTACTTAAATCCATGAATAAGCCAAGTGTGGATTTGCCGGCATTGACTCCTTCGAGAGTTTCTTTAAGGAAGGAATAGAGAGCATTAGATATGTTCTTGTTTTTTCTGAAGCCATTTTGATGGTCACTGAACACAAGTTTTTCCAGAAAAACTACAATTCGATTAAACATCACAATTTCCAGTATTTTTGAGAATCTGGATTGCAAGGAGATTGGCCTATAGTTGTCAACATTTTGTGGGTTATCCGACTTTAGTATAGGGACTATTCTAGTTGATTTAAATTTATCAGGAAAATCCCTGAGCATATTGAGGTATTACATATATCCAATAGGGGATCAGTAATACAGTTCATGGAGTTTTTAATTATATATTCAGTTACTTCATCAGGACCAGCCGAGAAGCAATTTCTTTTGAAATTAATAATTTTGATTATTTCATCGTGAGTCACTAGTTTGAGAAATATGCTTTTTTCATTTCTTTTCAGTTTAGGATGTTTGTAGGTGCCAGTTTGTGGCAAAGTGATTTGGTCCATAACAGTGTTGAAATGATTGTTGAAAATATTAGCGATATCAGCTGAATTCTCAACTATTGCATTATTTACTGTTAAAGATATGTTATTAACGGTGTCAGGCTTGGAACTACCAGTTTTGCTCTTTATTATATTCCAGATTGTCTTATTTTTATTTGAGGAGTTACGAATACTTGCATCAAAGTAATGTTTCTTAGCAGCCTTTATTACTTTGTTATAGATTTGCTTGTATTGATTAAAGTATTTAGTGAACCCCTCAGTTTTATTGGTTTTACTTATTTCAAAAAGAAGACGCTTCCTCTTACTAGAATTTATGATTCCTTGGGTGTCCATTTTTTGTTGTTGCAGACATGCCCTTTTTTAGTCGGTTTACAGGGGAAGGCGGTATTAAAATGCTGCAAGAATGTGGTCATGAATTTTTGAGACTTCAGGTCAACGGTTGCTGCGCTATAGACATCCAGCCAATTTTCTCTAGCTAATAATGAATTGAAGTATTGAACGTTTTCATTGGAGAAACTTCTTTTCTGAACTACCCTGGGTGAGTTCTTGCAAGTGGTATGAATTGCATCAGCTAGACTCAATATTATGGCATTGTGATCCGAGTACCCAGTGTTAACATTCACCAGTTTGAGATCTGTAATAGTTTGATCAAGAATCATAACATCAATTGATGTGCTTGAAAGATCGGTTACCCTTGTAGGGCTATGTACGAAGTTTTCTAGATTGTGAGATTCTAGAAGTTGTTTTAATTTAGTTAAGTTTGGGTTTGGGTTTAAAAAATCCACATTTAAATCACCACAGATTAAAATATCTTTTGCAGTTCGTTTTAGGGTTCTAAGTACAGTCTCTAGTTTATCTAAAAATGTAGCATAATTTCCTGAGGGAGGATGATATATACAGACTATAATTAATTTCAAATCACAAATCTCAACCACTGTATGCTCAAATACTTTTTCTTCATTTAAGTTTGCAGTTTTTGGGTGTCTTTTATGTTTAATACCCTCTTTTACTACTATCATGATTCCCCCGTGAATATAGTTTTCTCTGAAGAAAATATCAGCAACAGCATAGTTTGAGAGAATAACATGATTGAGGTTAACATAACTACTCTCGAGCCAATGTTCGGTAAAATAGTAGATCTGAATATTTTCCTGTGAGTTTAAGAATATTTCAATGTCCAAGAGCTTATTAGTAACATTGATGCATTACATTAAAATAAAGTTTTGCAGGAGTGTGACCATGTGCACTCAGCTGGTTGCTGTTTTCCATAGGCTTGAAGTTGCTAGATGCTACTTCATGCCTGATATGACTCACATCCACCTTACCTTTTGCTAGTTTCCCTTCAATTCTGAGGAGATAACTTTACACAATAGCTCACCAAATCTATAAGAGCCTTTGCGATTGAGATGTATACCATCTCTAGCATAATCACTATTATCTAACCAGAAGTTACCATCTAACATTGTGCAGTTTCTTATATCACACAGCCAGTCCAGTTCATTGTTTATTCTTACTATTTTCCTTTCACTTACATCATGACGCCTTAAAACACCACTAATCACAATTTTTGCATCCAGTGCTTCATTCTTGATTGTTCTCACTAAGTCCATGGTGTCCCCCATGATTTCTTCCGCGAATACTCGTCGATTGATATCATTTAATCCTGCGTGGATCACAACCACTTCTGACTTGTTTTCCTTAATGTTAAGATGCTCCACCTTGTTTTTCAATTCACTAACCTTTATTCTGGGGAAGCAGTGTACATCATAACCTCTCTTCCTGCAGTGTATACTGGAGAACTTAAGTAACGAGTCGCCGATCACCATCACTTTTTGAGTACGATTGTCAACGTGAGTTACCTCGTTGTTTGGATAACTTGTGACGTTGCTTACGTTTCCCAAAATTTCAAACCTGTTTTTTGAGAGCACAGTAATGTTGTTATTTCCTTCAGGCACATGATGCATGCTCGCTTCAGATCGCCTACTCGTGTTTTTGCCCTTAACGATTTGTGCGAAGCTCTCCTTTTCTTGCAGCATTCTTACTTGCGATGTTAGTTCGTCGTTTTCCGTTTTCAACTTTATAATTTCAGACTGTGCACTCTGCAGGTCTTTGTTTAAAATCCCAATGATCACCTGTAGCGATGCTATTACTTCCCTCTCGTGTGTAGTGTGCCTCTTAGATGATCTCATATATTGCTTTTTTTCATATGTAGCAGTTGCCCCCACATTGATTCCATTTCCACCATTTTCAATGATATTGTTTTGGAGATCACTTATTGTTTTAGTGGCTCCAGCAATCAAATTACCACCGTATTTACTTAAGTGTTGAGCCATTCCTCTCGTGATAACACCACCCAATTTGATGAGTAACACATTAGACATAGCTTATTGAATATTGGAGAATATTACAGAAGTTCCCCATCTCTTTATACTCTAAGGAAGAGGTACTTTTAATCATTTGATAAGAAAACCTACATTGGCATCATTTAAAACAAGGTTTATTTTATAAGCAGCACAAATATTTAATGGTCCTCTGCTTCCTCTGTATTTGTGCTTTAACAGCATATAAATATCTGACATAGTGCCAGCTGCCCCACCATACCCTTGACCAAAGCATTTACTCACTTAAATTCCCCTTTCTTATTGAATTCAAACTTTTAGTTGCTAATCCAAAAGCACTTTGATCTAGAATTTCTTTGAATCCTGAAACATTCCCCTTAATGTTCACTTCATGGAGTCTGCTCTGTTTACATCTTGCTAAACAGTAACTTGGCTAAACATCTGTCTCAGTTGATCATTTTTGTAATATCTTGTCTTGGGTTCTCTGTTATTTAGAGAAAGGACAGATTTAGTGTCTCCAACAATTTTAGTTTCAATCCCTTTTGATAAAACTATTAACTTAGAGATACTTTGAAGCTGCTTTCAACTGCATATATAATCTTGCAATGTAGGGTAATATTTTGATAAAAGGTCTTATAGCTAAAAGTTGCCCCTACCTGCTTGCCCTCCTTCTTCTGAATGTCTTCTAAACACAAGATTGGCTGTTGCCAAAGTTAGTCTTATGTTATGCTCTAGAATTTGTTTCCACAAACTGGTGTCTTTCCTAAGTTGAGGTTCCATATGCGTATTTATTATACTTATTTTTCTCTAAAAACCTAGCTTTTAGTGTAGCACAGGTTTTAAGGACTTTTAAAGTAAATATTTTGCAATAACTGCTTCATTGGGCTAAATCTTTTACTGTATTTAGGGTCTCATTATTCCTTTAGGGCAGGTATCAGCAACAATGATAATCTTATTTAACTTGAGTGAAAGGTGTTAAAACTGCATTTTGATAAAACAGCTGCTTTACCAACCAGTGTAACAGTTGCTGAGACTGAAAACCCAGTTAAAGCTTTACCAGCCGTTTACAGATCGAAATAGAAGTTAGCGAAGCAAAAACAAAATGGTGCTGCAATGAGTAATGTATTTGGTTATGGAGAATGACGGATATTAAGGCAGTGATGATGAATGTGTGCAGAGCGAATGCATCAGAGAGAGAAGCAATTATTATTTCAATGTACATCCTAAGACAAAATAAATAAGCAACAGCCAGAGAGGGAGTTTGATTTGGAAAACGTCGGAAGCATTCGCTGACACTGCGTTCACAATACACAATTTAATACCTGCATTCATTTCAAAGCTATGCAATAAGTAGGAAGATGTCTTTCAATTTGGTTGTATGCATGGTAGCCAAGCAGTGAAACGCACGTGTCTTGTAATTGGAATAACCTGGGTTCGAATCTTTGGTGTGTGGTGTTTTTTATTATTTAAATTTAAATTTGTTAAAAATATGTCAATGTCATATGTTTTCCATGTATAGGAGATCTATTAATTTTAAGGCATTCATGCATAAAAACACAAACAAATTACTCTTTTCATTCTCAAAATAAATGCCATATTAGTAACAATTCTAAAGTTAAAAACTAAACCAGATATTTAATTCACTTAATATTGCATGTGCAAACACTCTGTCTCATTCTTCAGTTATGAATGGGTGCTGGCATGATCATGTGCGTGCACCTCATAGCCTTGGATTTCTGCATGATATATTAGCAATCATACTGACTTTTGCTATGGCTGAGTACACATATAAACATGAAGCTACAAGGAGATCTCTCCTTATATTAGTGAACATTGCTGGATATTCTGTGTCTCAGGCTGCAAGAAACTTGAAGTCTCTATATCTACGGATACAAGGTGGGTGCGGTTTTCCTGGGAAGAGATTGTTCATCATCGATCTGGTTAGAGTCGAAAACATTTGTCCACTCCTCAGCAGGACACTGCACTTCTAAAAGAGGCAGACAGCAATCCCTTCCAGCATGTGTCTAGAAGTAGAAGTAATTTTAATTTCCCTCAGTCGAACCGCACAACTTTGTATTGTTTGACTACAGAAGGCTCTTTTCTCGATCGGCAGCTAAGAAGCACCATCTTACAGATGATAACAGAATATATCACTTCACATTTGCAGAAGAAAATGTCAACCATAACTGGAATAGGGTTATAGCTAATGTGACATTTTCATCTACAAATGGGGGGTAAAGCAGATGTGTACCTTCCCGGAGGAAAACGTTATGATGCAAAATACATGGCACAAATGGATCACCAAGGTTGCATATCTGCGTTGTGTTGGGGTTGGGTGTCATGAGATGGTCTAGGTGTGTTGTGGCAGCTTGATGGCACGTTAAATAGCCAGCAGTATAAAGACATCCTTGAAAATGCCATGGTTCCTTTTGTAAGCTCTAGACATCCTGATGGAATAATTGAATTCCAGCAGGATAACCACCCTGTCCACACAAGTCAGCAGGTTTCAAACTGGTTCTCGCAAAGCCAAGATATCACAGTGATTGACTGGCCTCCTTGCTCACCAGATTTGAATCCTATTGGAAATGTGTGGGTAGAGGTGAAGAAAGTTTTGGAGTTAAAATTGACCTGCAAGACAATGCAAGACAAATAAGATTTTGTGGGATAAAATACACAATGCTTGGGAGGAAGTATCCTGTCGTGAAAAATTGACTAAGTATTTGATATCATCCATGCCCTGTAGAATGAGGGCAGTAATCGAAGCAGAAGGTTTACACACCCAATATTAAGTTTATATTTTTATTTGCTTTTTCATTTAGGATTATAATATTTACTTATTTTTTATTTCATTTGAAAACGAAAAGGAGAGTGTTTCAGTTTTTATGTGTGAGTGTAAATACCTTGATATCAAATAAGTCTTTGTAATTGGAAATTATATTATAATATGTGTAATAAACATTCATTTTTCTGCAAAAAAAATATATATGCTCAGTATACAAACCTTGGTAGGTCCATTGCTACATACCAGCTTATAACCACTCAGCTGTGAGCACATATTCAGTAGTTGGGACTCAGCATGAAAGGTGACAATAGAACAAAGCTAAAGGCATTTGTCTCGAGACACAATTGTGAACCAGCTGCTGAAAAGATTTGGATTTAGGCAAATATACGCTCTGAGAGTTTGCTCATGTTTTTGTCTTACGGTGTACCTATATTACAATGTAGATTTTGTGAGATGGCTTTGTCACACATAACAACCTGCAGAATGCTAAACTTGGACTGCCTCTATTGTTGAGTGGCCAGCATTCCACCTTCACAATCCCAAGGTCCCAGGTTTGAATATCGGCTAGGGTGGGGGAGGTTTTTTTAATTAGAATTTTTCCCTGCCCTCCAGAGTCTGGAAGCAAGTATGCATGTGGAGTGGATATAAATGTTTCAAGATAGAAAAGATTGAAGCATAATGTTAAATAACCTACAGTCAACAAGTTGTTTCCCGAGTCAACGCCCCCAATTTGACCATAAAAATTATATGAGGTTATACAAATTAAGCTAAAAGAAAAAACTGTGCTCTATTTTGGAACAAAAAGAGCAAGAATTGGAATTCTTATCCAACATGTAAATAGTTAAGGAATAGAAATTTCACTAATAAATTAAAGATTTGTGCACTGCACGATCTATAATAATTCTTTTTTGCGTCAACACCTAACCTCTATTTCTCTACTGCATCATCTACTGTCACCCCTGGTACATGTTCCACTGCTCTATACAGAACACAAATGTTTGTATATTGTTTCATTCTCTACAGATTTTATGCACAATAAAATATAAGCAAAATTTCAGTTTCCAGCCCCTCTCTTCCTTTCCACAGCCTACATATTTATATCATTGTATTTATGAAACATCCTGTGTGACCACGCAAATAAGTGCAGCAATTATTTCACATGTAATATGCTTAAATAACGATCAATGGAACTGAAATTCCATCTTTCTCTACTGGTAAGCAAATTTGGTAACCACCTCCTCAAAGAACAGTTGCAGTTTTCTGAGTTCTCCTAGTAGGCAAACTTCAATTGAAATAATTTCAAAATGAAACAGACTGTCTCTTCTCCAGTAGAATTTTGAGAGCAACTTTTGATTCTCTTCAGCACTGAAAATGACATCTCTACTAAAGTCATAATCACTGGAATTGTATATGGTAATGACACTATCATATTAAACCTCTGAAAACTTTTGATTTGCACTGAACTAGTGCTCAGTAGTTCTGCACGCTCACTGTTTTATTTCTGCTCTTTAGTATTGTACACTACAGTCGGTTCATTTTTCAATCAAATGGTCATTGAGGAACTTTCCATATGTATCTAAGAGACTTTGAAAGCTGCTTTTGGAGAGCTGGTTAGATGATGGTCATAGTTATCATGTGACATTATAGTTAAAAATTGTAATTTACAATAATCTTGAAATCCAGGTGGTTATCAATGTTATCAACCACTTCACAGTGCATGCATTTGTAGTTAATACTTATCCTCTTTGTAGGTTCTCCTACTTGAGACAGGGTTTCTTGGAAAAACACTTGTCATGCAATGCTACTACAGAGCAGCAAGTTTCTTGGATTTTCTGTGGACAGTATAAAATATCACTTGCTTGATTCTGAAGGATGATGCACAATACATCAATGGGGTAAATACTTTGTTAAAAATGTTGAAGAGAAAAACAAATTCAAGATTTTCCAAAAGTGTCAAAAAGCCATTAACTGTGCTAAAATATCTGACTCAATTTCTCGAAGGTGTTCTAACATGGAACTAAACACATCACAAGGTTTAGTTCTTTTCCTGCACACAATGTTTACCTGATCTTGAGTAATTCCATCACATTGGACAGATGCATGAAAGACAATGTTGCAAAATATTGTCTGAAAATTTAACACATTTTGGAGATCTTGAAAAAAAAGCTGCAAGTCAATTATGAGAACTAAAAATAGTTTATACCCCGGCATTTAACTGGTACTTTGAGAGAAAACTAGGTTTAGTATATGAGCACAAAGTCCAGAATCTAATTCTTATTGGATTAATGTTGGCCAGTCATGAAAGCCTAAGTATGTATATTGTGCCTAATTTGCTCGATGTTGACATTTCAGAATCAGTTCTCATAAGATATGGCAGGGTGGTAGGGAGAGAGAGAATATTTGCTTTTGCAATAACATAAAAGGTCATACCAGCTTAGTATGTCCGCATCAGGCACTTAAAGTCTTTCCTGTCACCTGCATATCCCTGTTTTCATTCACACTATCCATCCCTTTCATCTTTGTTCATCTTGCCTGTATATTTAACTTTTTTATTTATTTTTCATTTTGATATAAAATATTAATGATCTATTCTTCTATTCCACTAAACAAATTTTATTTTTCAGTATCTTCAAACATTTTTCTCACTTCTTTCACATTATTTTCCCTCATTCTCCACTTATCTCCCAACCCATTAATTTCTAAATTTCTATGCAGTAAACGTATCCACCCACTCTTATTTAGCATTCTTTCCTGATATTTCAACATTCTTTTAAGATATTACCTTCATCCAATTTTAATATCCTATACCAGTATTTTAAGGCTCTTTCTATAATCAAACCCTCCCTTATCACCCACCCCATTTCTGTTTGTGTAGCTTCCTATGATGTTGTTCTCAGTAATCCAAGCACTTCTTTACAAAACATTCTATGGACCAAGTCCCCAAATTTCAACTCCATATAGGTAGCATTCTGGTTTTTACCACCATACTATATACTCTCTCCAACCATTTAATTCCATTCTTGGTGCCCTCTATAAACATCCTATGATTGATAACATTGCTGCTTTTCTCTTTCCCAATTCTAATGATTATTACTTCTTCCATTTTCCTCCTCCATCAATTATGATTTTAAATGCATAAGTCTCATCCCATTCCACATCCCTTTCCTGTCTTTTAGCATTTTCATGTTAACTTAATTTATCACCTTTCTTGAAAGCAATGATTTGAGTGTGTTCGTGGTTCACATTTAAACCTCATTTTTATTGTATTTATTGTGCTAAGAGTTTTACAATTTGATTGTCTACTGCACTTTGATCCTGATCACTTAATTCAGTAGACAATCACTACAGTTTATTTACATTTTACAATTTCTTGTCAATAAATTATCTTGCTCTTTTTTTCAGTTTTTTTTTTTTCATGTCCCATTTCCACTTGTTTTTCACTTTTCATTTATTGATTACTTAACCATCACACATTCACTATAGTTTTCCATTCAAAATAAGATGTGCTACCTCTTACTTTTCTCTTTCCACTGTCTAAAGCCATTTATTTTTTACTTTACACAAAAACTGTCCAATGCTTCTAGCGTCCTTGCATATCATTTCAATCATAAGTGTATTTCTATCCCCCTTCAACCACTTCTTATATAAAAAATTCTTTTCTCCAATTTTCTGTTCCTTGGCCATTTTTCTGTAATGCTATTTAGTGCTGAATTTTTGACAAAATGTCCAAAAAATCAGTTTTTTTTAATTTTTGTGGAAAAAATCCTCAAACAATATAGAATCAGGATCCAATGGCAGTTTTGCCTTTTTGGTCATTTAAATACCCAAACACAATGTTTAAATAAACATGCAGAAATGTGTACAAATAGCATGTAAAATTTTAAAACTTAGTTTTCTCATAATCTTGTGTTTTTACATTTACACCACTTTAAAATGTTCCCTGTAATACAAATTTTATTCAATTTTCTTTTTTCCCCAAATTTTCTGCATACATTCGTTGAAAGTGGCTAAAGAGATGTAAAGAGCCTTTTCTTGATATCAAGTACAGTTTTAGATTCAGGATTTTCATAATTCAATATTTGGTTGATTTTTAGGAAATTAAAGTGTTACATACTTATTTTTTTCAGGAAGGTTTTAATGTTATTACATAAAATGTAACATTTGATTGTAAAAATAACCATATTTGAAGGATAATATGCAGCACTTAAAAGTATAAAATTTTTATAACATGAGGCATTTTAGGCGAGACTAGATTTTCATTATTTTTTTTAATTAATTTCTTGAAAATTTAGGTACATAGTACTATGAAAATGTATTTTCTGCTATAATTATGTTGATCAAATTTGTGATAAAAGTTTTTGGATAAGTTGGTTAATGAACTATGGCATTAGTCAGTTCGCCTTCTCCAGTTTTTATAAAAAAGATTTTTCCCTATACAAAGCTTCTAGGATGCTAATCATTTGTTTAATGACTACTTTTAATAACAGTTTATACCAAAGGGCTTGAATTCCAGTCCTATCATATGCTTTTCTAGATCAACAAAGGCCATATAACTTTCCTCTTATATCCCTTAGATATTTATTTAACATGGTACTTATAAAAAAAAAATAAGCTGTCAACAGTTCTCCTTGTTTTATAAATGTTCATCAGAAAGAATGTTATTCCTCTACTTACCTTTGTAGTCTGCTTACCAGGATCCCTGTGAATATTTTTCATACATTTGGTAATAATGTTATACCCCTGTAGCTGTTAGTTTTGTTGGCATTCCCTTACTTTTATAGATTAAGGCTTCAATTTTTTCCTTCAGATTTCTGGAATATACCCTTTTTCTTGAGTAGAATTTTACTTGTTAACATTTTACTCATAATGTTACGCCATTCTTTACGGACTTTGGATGGTATAGCATCAATTCCTACAGCTTTAAGCTGTTTTACACTTCGTAATTTTGACTCATTCTATAATTTCCTCATTATGTTATTGTCTAAAACTTCAATTTCTAATTTCTGGGTTTCTGGATTTATAATATTTAGTTTCTTACGACCTCTGCTAGGCAAGTATTTAAAGAACTCCAGCCAACCATTGCTTATAGGTACTAGGCTTGAAAACAAACCTTTTGTAGCAAGTTTTTATCACTTTTCATACACCTTTAGTATTTTTTCCCTTTATAATCTTTATTACTCTATCTGCATTTTTTGTTTCCAAATATCTTTTTGTCTTTTCTATTAGTTTTAATATATAAATAATTTAAATATTCTTGCTTCATCCATTCATCTCCTGTTTTCCTCTATCTTAATAATAGGTCTTTCACTATCCATTTATTTTTTTAAAATTCCTCATTGAACCATTCCTTAATCATCATTCTGTTTCCTGCCCAATGCATCATAGGTCCCTATAGCAGTTTCTACATGTGCGTTTGACATGTTTTATATATACAAGGCAAGTCAAAAGTCCCTCTGGGGTTTCGTGGGTCTATGGATTGGTAGCCATAGCAGACATGGCAGAAAGATTTGTATCAGAGCAAAGAGCATCTCCCAAAGTTCTGTATGCATGCAGGTGCCATAGTGTGAAGTTGTAATTTTTTCCACTAGAGGGCAGTCATAACAATTGATTAAAACATGGTGTTTACTGATAAACAGAAAGCATTTTGTGTTTTGCAGTCTGCTAAATGTGAGCCAATTGTGATGGTACAATGCCGATTTTGCACAAAATTTCACATAGTATCACCTACAGATAAAACAATTACAGCATGGTACAACAATTTTGAATGGACTGGAAATTTTTGTGCTGATAAACAAACAGGTCGGCCATGTGTGTCAGATCAAAAAGTTGAGCGTGTGAGAGAATCATTTGTACAGAGCCTGTAGAAGTCTACATATCGCACGAGTAGGGAATTGCAGATACTGCAGAATCTCTAATTCCCTATCCATGCGAATCTTACGTAAATCTTATATAAACAACTTAAACTCAAGTCATATCAGATACACCTACTGCAGGCATTGGGTCACCAGGATAACAACCTTCATCATAAGTTTTGCATGAATTTTCAAAAGAGGCTACAAGAATACAGTTTTGCTAAAAAACTGATTTTCATTGACAAGGCCACATTTCATGTCTCAGGCAAGGTGAACTGTCACAGTGATAGAATTGGATTGGATTGGATGTGGTTCTCAAGCCAATTCTCTCCTTCTGTGGCCTCCAAGATCATCTGACCTAGCCCTGTGAGATGTTTACTTATGAGGTTATGTTAAAGATTGTGTATTCATCCCCACTTTGCCATGCAATTTAGCAGAGCTGAAAGAGAGGATCGTGTATGCAGTCACCGGTATCAACCATGAGATGCTGGGATTTGTATAGGGCTAGTTGGACTATAGGATTGATGTCTGCTGCATCACCAACGGTGGGCATATGGAATACCTGTAGGTATGTATCGACACTTTGAGGGATACTCTTTTCTCTGACACAAATATTTCTACCATGTCTGCTATGGTTAAAGTTCTATAGACTCACGAAACCCCGGAGGGACTTTTGAATTGCCCTGTATATATAGAGGTCAGTTCTATAGAATCCATAATACTAAGCACTCTAAGAACAGTTTATGTTACTAATAGTAAAATAGAAAGTTGTATATATTTTTGTAATCAACATTTCGTGTAAATGAATTCATTCATATATATAAAATCTCATAATGGCAAATTTGTTCATAACTAAGAGTTTGTTTTCATAAATACTTTCTACTCCCTTCTTTTCACTTATACTCAGAATATTCTCTCACTCTCTCATTTTATTTATCCAACTATTAAATTCATAGGTACCCAGGTTTTCCTTTGATATCATGTTCCACCTTAAAGTTACTTAGCATATAAGCCATGTTAACAGCCGCAGCACATTCACCAATGTAATTCATGAATGTAAATTCCCCAGATATTATTATTGACTAATATTTTGTTTACTTCATTTTTTTAAATATTTTATAATTTAATGTCGATAGATTTTGGCAAATTTTTAGATTTTGCAATTTTTACACCCTGATGTACCATACTCTTTAGATTTTTGTGGCTCTTTAGTCTTCTATATGTAGGTGGTTAAAGGTTCTCATGGAGTGAGGATGATAATTAACATTTGTTTTAAAACTGTCAGTGTTGTTAATATAATTTATTTTTCAAGTAAATATTTTAAATATATGGCATTTTAATCAAAATTGTTCAAGCCACTTTTGTGAAAATCAAAAATTTTAAAAAATCTTCCATGTAAAGGGTATTTGGGAATAGGGGATTTTCTTGAAAACTTTGTCACATCTTTAAAAAATACTGAACTTAGATACCAGATTCCGTATTTATCCAACATTCATTTTTTGACTTATGGTGTTCTCTCTCTCTCTCTCTCTCTCTCTCTCTCTCTCTCTCTCACTCACACAGGATTTATTTTTAAAAGTGATTTTGTTTTTTTTTGCCCTAAAACATGTATTTCCAGTGAAATCTGGATATAAACTTTTTGATGGAATGCAATGCTTCCTTTACTTATTAGGTATGTGGCACAGTGTACAACTTAGTCAATCTAGGGGGACAAAAACACAGAAGCTTCCCAGTGAAATTAATGGGTTCTCTTGTCATAGTATTATGGTATTAGTTAATATATTATTATTATTATTTTGTTTAAAGTGGCTCAGCTGACATGCAGCAAGTGTCTCCTTGAATAAGTGAAAGGGAGCTGTTTATGTTTAAGGTAGTCAAGCCAGCTGCAAGCAGATGATTTTATAGTGAAGGACAGGATTTATGCCAGAGAGTAATGCATATGAGAACAGCAGTTTGAAAACTCCACATTTACCAAGAATTACCTACCCATCAAAATGATTGTTTAAACTGTAAAACTAGGTATACCTCATTTACTGTCGAGGTCTTTGTCACCAGAGAAAGGCCAGTTCTCATGAGCTGCAGTTGTAGGTGGTCCTGGATTCAACAGGAGACTAAAAACATCTTGAGATAAGCTTACCTTCCTCCTTGGTGTGAGGGTTCTTACTGAATAAATAATAGGATCTGAAGTAACCAGCATCATTCTCAATAAATTCCTGTCTGTACAAGTTCTGAAGTTTTTTTCTTGTGTTTGTTTCTCTGAATAAGATGCTTATTTCTCACTTCTTTTCCTTTGAAGGGCTGTCCTATTGGTAGAATACATTTTTTAATTATGTTGGAGCCATAAACTAAAATTATATGAACTGTTGAAGGCATAAAGTACCAGGGATAAAGCTTTAAATTCAATGTTCTTATTTTTCTGGTATATTGAAAGAGACACATTGATATCGTAGCCACATGATATTGCTTCCACCATACTGCAGTATCATCATATGAGGTCTTCATTGATCCCAATCATTTTAGTGGAAGTACTTGGATGTCTTAAAAAGCTTCTGGCCATGTTCCCATCATTTGTGGATCCACTACCAGGTTTTGCACAATCAACCAGAAGTCTCATTTCTTTCCTGAACATACTTTTAATTGTCTCCCTTTGGATGTCACATTTCAGCTTATCACTTTCCCTGCTGATTTGTCATTTTTAAATTTTCAGTCTGTAAGCTATGTGGATAAGGCATTTGAAGCCTCGAATTCATGCATGTAAAGGGGAAATACCGAACGAGTATGCAGAAATATTTACTGAGTACTGCTCCCAATTTCTGGTTCCTTATTCATGTTCTTGGGAATATATATATAACACTTTGGTAGAAGTATTATTCTCTGCCACGCACTACATACTTTTCCATCAGCCATAGTTAATAGCAGCTGGTAATAAAATTGCAACTGCTTCTTTACAATGTATACATTCGTGGGATTCAATGTTTTGATTTGCCTCTTGATATTTGTGGTTTCTTCACTTATTACATCCATTAACTCTTTTGCTAAGATGATTTTAATAGTATACAGTACCTGTAGACTTGATTTAGAAATTCATACTGAACAGATGTAATTCGCTGAATGGTGTGGTCTAGAAGGTTCTGAAGTTTAACTTACCCATTTGTTTCTGTTACTTTGGTTGCTTCTGGAGGGGATAACAAGATTTCTTTACATTTTGAATCATGGTGAATAAATGCTAAAATTTCTGGTTTTTGCCTGAGACAGAAGTTTATATTGATGGGTGGTTAATTGAACATTGCCAGCACCTCTTCATTACTGTTTGGAATCAGAATGGCTGAAGGGCTAGATTTTCTCAATTTATAAATATTTTTGGCTCTTTTTGGAGATGCTGCCAATAGTTTTTAAAAATTTCTGCAGCATATTTCTTTCCTTCAGCTCTTAATTGCAATCTGCAGCGAAAGAAAGCCCATCTGTACTGCTGCTCTCTAGAAGTGTTTTCAGTCTTCTTCCTCTTCTTCTTCTTCTTCTTCTTCTTCCTCTTCTTCTTCTTCTTCTTCTTCTTCTTCTTTCACCAAAGACCTTCTGGGATGCCCTCCACAATCCTTACATGAACTGGTACATCAGCTTTTGAAAGACAAGCAAAATTGTAAATTTGTTCAAGCAAAATTAAGTTTCCTTCATGCCTTAGTGGTATTTGATAGATTTGTCATAATAATGTCTATGCCACTTAATACCATGATCAAGAATTTACTTGGAAAATAATCTTAAATATCTTTCAGTTGTTGTTTTGAATTACCTAAAATACCTTGAATCCTTGATTCACTGTGTAACCAAAAGGTTCATCACATCTTGAATTTGCACTGCTTTGAAGCACACTTAAAACAGTGCTTTACAGGACACACTGCACTAGAGCACTGAAAAAGAATTAAATCTCTTACAGGCACAGTCATCAGCATGACCATGAATATTCATTTTGGTGTTACTAAGAATCCTACACAATCACCTGTAGTTCTTTTCATATTTGTAACATACTTCTCTCATACAAATTGGTAGGTTGGCTGGTTTGCTTGCTGTAGCAACTCTGCAATGCACCTTGCAATCTAGACTTATACTAATGCATTCCTCAGTCTCACTGGAGCTTGCATCAAGTTCAAAAGTAGTTTTAGTATTCAGATGTTTTGTGGTATAGTAATGCCACAGTGTAAATACACATTACAGCAAAGGATTTTTCTATATGATTTCTATGTGATTAGTTGATTACATTATTTTACAGCAATGGGCTTAGCATGGTGAACTACCAAACTCTCAAAGTTAAAACCACACAGTTCACTGTTGTACATGAATTTCTACATGATAGGAGAGTTATGTAAATTTTTGTAACTGGATTTTGAGGAATGTCAGTGATCGGTAATTGATCCAAATGTAATATTGTTTATTCTTTGACAAAGCATAGTTCCATTTACATGGATGTTTCAATCCACAATGACCAGTATTGGAGCTCAAATGAACGTGATTTAGTGCAAGAAACCCCTATAACATGATCAGAAAATTGGGGTATGGTGCATGGTAAATTCACACATGATAGCAGGCCCAATATGTTTTCCACATATTGTAAATGCAGAATGTTGGAGGGATGACATACTCACAGGATTATTTGAACAACTGACCAGCCTGGATGTCAGTCTGGATATTTCCCTGCAAAACTTTGTCATGCACAACAGCTGAAGAGTCATTAAATTTAATTTAGAAAATGTTTGAAGATAAGGTAATTAGGAGGGTTTTATGACTGCACAGTCCTTGGATCTCAAATTATGTGATTTTTATTTACAGGGAAACTTGAAGAATTGCTTCTTTTATATCTCACAGTCCACTTATTGTTCATTAGAGAAAAAAATCTTTCTGTTTCTGCATTTGATTCTGGCACACTAATTACAAATTCAACTATGTTAACAAATTATTTATACATATTTCTTTTTTTAATGTGATCATTTCATTTGTGAACATTTCCTTTTGTGGCGCAATCCACAACTAGGTATGTCTCCTCTCAGTGTGATAAACATAAATTTTTAATTATCTTCCTTGGTGTTGCTGGGACTTGTCACAATCACTATTCGTGTTTAATTAATAATTACTGTTGCAATGAAGCTGAATGACTAAATTCCTATTACGCCTGTGACCATGTGTTACTTTCACATCTGTATATATCGAAAAGAAAGTGGGGGAACAAATGGGAATTGAAAGAAATACAGCAAGTTTAATGACGTCTGAGGAGAGAGCATAATGATAATAAGCTCTACCAACAGAGAATGATTAAAAAAATAGTAGAACTAATAATTCAAATGAAAAATATGGGATACATGCTACAAAATGCGAGATCCAGGATTTGGATAAAAATAAAGGTTGAAATACAGGATTTCCTGGGAAATGCAGAATAGTTGGCAACCCTAGCTCCTAGATACTAGTAGCTTAACACTTTCTTAGTGAAATATCTCTATTTGAAATGCTGATAACTTAAAATTTCCTATTTTAAGTATCCAAATACTACACATTTCATACTTATAAAACTTTGCATTTCTAACAGTTTCTTATTAACATTATCATTTAGTATAAGAACCATTTGCAACCAAAAAATTGCTTGTGGTATCTGCCATATATATACATTTGATATATCCCATATTAATGTTATGAAGACTTGGCTGTAAACTGATAAATGTCAAAACATAGTCAATATTAAGTGCAGTTTTTCATACTGCTGTGTCGCTTCTTCATTTTGGAAAACATTATGTGAAGCATGCTGGTCCCCCACTATGATTTGGATTTGTCATTAAGTTGTAGGTCCCCTCTGCCAGCCATCATTCTCTTAATCAATCATATCATCAGGAATAATGAGTCACACATTTAGGGTGTTCCCAGAAGAGAAATCCTCCTTGTATCATCAGGCAGGCAGAAATCAGGATTGCCTAATAGGCAGAATCCAGTGGCATTGGCCAACATTGTCTCACTGTAAACATCTAAAGCTAATGACTGAATTTACATCAGAAAATTTGTGTGTTCAATGTGATATAAAAGCTGCTGTTTATTTCTTCCTGTGCATTAAGTCAGTCTGTAGCCTCACTGAGGATAATACTTTTAAAAGGACAAGTGGAAAAACAGGATGCTTTTAAGTGCACTACATTTAAATTCAGTAAGTTGTATAAGTGTAAAGTAATATACTATGATTTTTGTTGAGATTACTGAAGACTTTTCCCATAATTGATGCTATGCTACCAAATGCATTCAGAGAAGGAACTTGGTGTAGTTTAGTCATTAAGTAATCTTTACAACTCAGAAGTTGAGTAATCTTGATTTTTGCATCAACTACTCAAACACAGCCCTACAGCAAATCTGCTCTGAAACAAAACAAGATACCTTACAATGGTTTTAGTGAGCTGTTTAAAGATAACTGCAGAGATAAATAAAAAGGAATTACTACACACATTCATTTTAGTGAATAATTAATTAAAATACAATAGATGTAAACAAATACAAAAACAAAACCGATTATTACTGATTGTTAGTGTGAGCTGTCTTGCATATCATTAATATAAAAGGTATATTAATAGCACTCCATAATGAGAACTGCCTTTATTTGGGACAGAAACAGCTTGTAATACTTCACCTTAAAAGTGCATGACATTGTATATACTTAGTACATTCAATCATTTTGAAAAGGTTTTAGTTCTCTTAAACTGGAGGAAACTTATGGGCCATAAATGCTAGGTTTTGTTTATTCATATAAGGATCTCATATTTAGAAATATTCAAACATAAAATTCACTTATTACACACTAAAATGGAACTTCTAAAGTATGTGTTTCTACTGACATGCGTTCTGGACAAAAGAGACAGTAATGAGTAGGTATTTGTCATAGAAAAAAATTCTGTTGTATCAAAACTATGATGTGTGCACAATCTGATATTACAGTGACAAACTTTCTACCTTTGTGTATTATAATAACAGCGTAAAGAGTATGAGGTGATACTTTTAATTATTTAATTAACAAAAATTTACTAAACTTTGATAAACTAAAAGAAAGTGTTAATTAAGAGGTTTTTGCTGTACATTCATGCATGTTTGAATCCTTTGTAACACTAAATAATTTAGGCATATTTATGTATAGATTATGTAAACTCTTGTGCAATTCAGCATGCATGTAATGCCAAAGAAACAAACATAATGCCTTCTGGTGCTTAAATATATCAAACTAATTCATTGAACATGTACAGTATTACATGATGTAATGGCCATAATAGATGAAAACTGAAATTATTGGAAACTGCACTTTGTTTTAATTTATGTGCTGCCCATTAAAAAGATTGTCAGGTAAAATATATGCTCTTCATTAAAAAATTTTCTAAAATACAAGTTCACAAAGTAAGAACAAGAAGTAACTTTTGACCCTGTGATACTTAATTGAATGAAGGTCACATTGTATGTAAAATGTACATTATCTTCTCAGGATGTATTAATAAACTTCTGGGCAGTAATGTATTCCAAATACATATAAGGAGGTATATTCCAAGCTATGTTTATTTGACCAATGAACAAAATTGAGTTTGGATCCTTTCTTATAATTCCAGTATGCTCCATGTTAACATGAAATCTCTCTGCATCAGTCTGCAATATATCTTCTTTAAAAGCGTGCATGAAACAGAATATTTATATGAGTAGCATTATGTTCACATCTCCGTCCACATCAAACTCTCTTTCATTCAGAGCTTTCATATGTTTAGTATAATTGTCAAGTGGCTGCATTCAAATTATGTAGTGTGATTATGATCCATTTTATTATGTTTTGAACTAATTTTGTACAGATGTGTGTGCAGTTCTAAGTGAAAATGTAGGGAATATGTTTATATAGATGAGGAAAGTGAGGGAGCAGTAAAAAACTAAGGAAGTCAGTAAAGCAAAGACAAAGTATTGATGTTAACTACACAAAGTATCATTTGCAACCTACTAAGAACATTTAACCATAATATATAAAAAATATAACCAACTTCAAGACATACTTCATAAATTCAAGGGTTCATTCTTCAGAAAGCTCAGGAATGTCATCATTTGTTTATTCAGATCAAAACAATATTGAAAATATTATGAAAGATTAAATTAACAATATAATTTACAGTTGAACCTCACTTATGCATTATTCACTTCTAAATTTTTCAGGTGTATGTTAAATGTTTAGGCATCAAAGTTTGTCCATTAATATTTCCCTCAATTGTACATTTTTCCATTATACATTTTGTCATTAATGCATCACATTTTTCTGATCCCCATGTATGAAATATATTCATTTACTTACTCATTTATATACCAGGTGAGTCAGCTGCTCCTATTTATTTTTGAATTTATGCAACAACGTGCTAAGCGACATATTTGACTTACGCCTTTCCTGAATGCCTTCTAATGGCTGATTTGCATAACACTTTATAGAGGAGGAATAGATAACTTATTGTATAAGTGTTTTACAGGACAGAGTGCAATCACTATGTAAAAATATCCCACCCTGATACTGGGAGCTGCAGTAGCACTTTTAGCCAATTTTACAAACTTCTTTATTTAGCATACATTCATGCACACCTTTGAAAACGCCCCTGAACGAACAACCTATCACATGCATCAGTTGACAAAACCATTTGAAAACAAAATGGCATATCTACGCAGTGCGACCAATTGGATTTAAGCCGTCAGTCAGCATTGTACAGCCTTGTCAAAAAATGCTAAGTATTAGATAGTTAATTTCACTTATGTCACAAACTATAGCGCATTTCAGATCATACAGTAATTGTAATGACTGGTGCAGTGTGCTTGTTTGAATTAAAACTACCAAACTGAGCTCAAAACGCTGTATGATGCTGCAAAAAGCGTGTAAAGATTCGAGGTGGGGTCTAGTTCTGTGATTACTAATTTTATAGGAACCTCAACTCGCAAGGTAGCATTGGCCAATGGTATTATCATGGCTGCTTTAGCACTGTGCAATTTCAATTTGGGTTCAAATCCTTCGGGTTAAGTTCAAACTTTTTGTTACCTTTTGTTTTATCTCTTTTGGCCTGTAATTTGATATTATGATATAAATAACATTTTGATAACATTATAAGTGTGTACAAAATAGAATAATCACCATGTTTTCCACTGCAAAGAAGAAGAACTGCAAAGCCCAAATCATCTACAGGCACTCATACATGAAGAATGCAGGCAGATTACACCATGCATGTTACAGCATGCAAAAAGGTCTCTCCGACAACGTACACAAATGTGCATTGATGAGGGTGTCATCATTTTGAACATTTATTTCATTGATGAAATCCACGCTCTTTAACAATTTATTATTCTGTTTACCCATGAACTTAGCACTTTTACAACTCCTTTGCCAATAGAAGAAGTGAAACATAAGGTTTAAACATGAAACAAAAACTGTTAGATTTAATATTGTCTATATGTGCCCAAAAGAATGAAACCTAACAACAAGTTTACAACACCAGATATGGTACAGATTTTTAGGGTAAACATGATACACAATTATCTGATTGTAATTCTTGTGTCTTTGGCCCGCAGGAGAGCCAATAACAAAAATAAATAAATTGGTACACTAAAATACAGAAAATAAACACAAGGAGAAAAAAAAGAACCAAAACAATTTGATGTTTGTATCAGATTCGAACTTCCGAAACTAACCTTTGCTTCACCACATTCTGGCAGCTAACCCACTAGGCCAGAACCCACGTAGTCTATCCTGCTGTTTGGGAAAACATACCTCTATCTCCTTGCAAGCATTACATCAATGAAACGCCATCTTTTTTAAGGCTTTCGCAGCTCTTTGCTTCTCATTCAGGCCTTTAATCATTAATGCTAGTTGCGTATAGTACTGAATAGAAGGGAAGAGCCACAATAACAGTTTGTTTGCTATAAGGGTCAATGCTTTCACATTAGACTATAAACTGCAGGTTGCATAGATACAAATACCTAGGAGCAGCTGACTCACCTGGTATAATGTTTATGCTATGTTAAGATATATTATACATGGTTTCTGTATACTCTATCCTTGCTGTCACCGCACAAAACAGTAGGCATGTCAGGCAAGGCATTAATATTTTTGAAATGCATTATTGCTGCACATGTGTTAACAATGTGGTTGGACATGGTCATTCTTCTCCAGGTTGTTCTTATGATACTGAAGAGTGTGATGAAGAAGAAGGCCTACACAATGAAAGTGTTCCCAGTGTGCATGAAGCTATTCAAGTAAAAAAACATGGCTATAGAATTGGAACATGAGTTGAAAGCAATTACTCTAGCACAAAACCTGCATGTTAACAGAAACAGATACAAGTGGTACCACACAGCAGATACTATAAGTAATTTAAAAACTCAAATAAGCTTCAGAACATATATTAATAACTTAAAATACAAGAATATAATTACAACAAATATAATTGCAACAGAGGTAACAAGTCCAATAGAATATATTGATATACAATATCAGAATGATATATACAATACGCAAACAAAACAATATACCGAATGAAATGAGAGCCATAGCAATAGCTACGGAAAATGAAAGATACCCAGTAAAAGAATGGCTCCGAGTATATACAGATGGATCCCTTATCAATAAAAAAATGCCAGTGCAGGAGTATACTGTAAACATTTTGCACAGTATCTAACATTAGATGAAACGTCAAACCACTATGATGGAGAATTAACAGCTATAAAAGCAGCCTTACAGAACATTTTATATAGACCATACATAAAACAAAATATAGTCATCTTATCAGACTCAAAATCAGCCATAGATGGAATAGTAAATTAAAATAATAAAACAACAAAGAATATTAAAGAAATAAGAAGCCTAATTAAAGCAGTTGAAACTAGAAATCATGTCACTCTACAATGGATCCCATTTCACGTCGGACTTTTGGGTGATGAACATGCGGATCAATTAGCAAATAAAGGTGCAATACAACAAATAAAACCCGTAGCACAAATAGAAATAAATAAACAAATAAATAACATTAAAAACATTTCAAATGACAGCAGAGACTTGATGAAGAATATAAATTAAAAGATAAAGATTATAAGAATATTAAAGATAGAGTTGATACACAAAAAATGCCAAGGAACACTGCAGTGGCCTTATTTAGGATGGCAACTGGCCATGATTGCCTCGCAGAACATCTCTACAGGATACGATGCCTATCTACACCCAAGTGCACTCTCTGTGAAGAAGATGTCATCCTGAACAAACAACATCTCGCCAAATGCAAACGCCTTAAAAGTGATAATTTACAGACTTTATATTGGGAAGCCAGAGGGAAAATGATGCAGATCAATTAATCCCCAGTGCCATTGGTGAACAACAACAGCAACAACATTATTTTAGCCATCCCCTATGAAAACATAACTGAGGTTGTACTGTATTTAAAATAAAACATACATTGAATACTATTACAAAATTAGGCAGGAAAAGTATTGCTTTTTAGGTTTACATCAAAACATGCCTAAGTCCTAACGGTATTCTTGGTCACACAGCACCACTTTTAAAACATTTATATCAGAATTAAAGCTGAATTTGTGAAGCCCTCCTTGTAATAAGCATATTAAGAATCTTAATTTATCTCTGAAGCATTAGATATAAACTGTTTCTCTTCTCTCCTGAAGAATCTCCTCATGTAGTTTGGGAAGCACTTTAACATGTGGCTTTGAATGAGGATCATACCAGCGGCATAGGCACATGCAGAGCAATCAAAGATGCTTTACTCCACGGCTCACAACGTTTTTCCTATAGGTAAGTGTATGCTTGCTAGCCGCATATGATTGAGGTCAGTAGCAAGGAAGTAAACCATACAACAATAAAACAATTTTAAGAAGCTAAATACTTACCAAATGATGAAAAGAGGTGTTGAAACTGCCCACCTTCATTTCCTACACATTTTTTGGTACATCTTTGGAAAATTACTCATCACTCGATGTACCTAGTTCACTTTGAGGAATCCCAGCAATTTCCTGACAAATATTATGTTACGGTTCTAGTAGGATGTATTTTACCCCAGAGGTAATTTAATGCAGGCAGATAAGTCAGGAGG
The DNA here is from genome assembly GCA_030765065.1 of Deroplatys truncata. NCBI lineage: Eukaryota > Metazoa > Arthropoda > Insecta > Mantodea > Mantidae > Deroplatys > Deroplatys truncata. The sequence goes on along the minus strand of CM060990.1, from coordinate 420,000,217 downwards.
CCAAGGGAATCTTAAATCCCTAATAACTTAGTCTCGTGAAAACACTTTGTGAATTATTCACAGTTTGAGTAATGGAAGAATTCTTTTGAAAAAGTGCATAAACACACTCTTTGTCAGTTAATTATTTGAAAGAAAAGGGTTAGTATGATATTCATGTAAGTAACTGTATTCTCAAACAAAAAAAAATGGTTCTCTGATTCTTCCACCCCTGATGGTGTACCATACACTGAGTTTTTCATCATGGAGGGGCACTTCATGTGTGAAGTCATGTTTAATAGTACTCTAATAGCAATTGTTTTGAGTACACACATAGTCATGGAGGTTAAATCAGACCTTGTCCAAGAAAAATATTAAATGTGGGTCTATTAGTCCATTGTACACATCTTCCAGAATCCACTCATAAAATATGCGCATACATATGGGGTCACCAGGTTGAACAGTGTATGTCACAGCTATTTTATACAGCTTTTAAGTATAATAATTTAGTAGCTTTTTGCATATACCCATATGCAATTCCCATTTGTTGTTCAAGATATCGAAGTGAATTTTTAGAATTTTCCAAACAATAACCAGCGCATAGGTGCCAACTTAGGGGGAGCAAGGCACTTTCTGCCCCTCTAACTTACAAAGCCAGTGGCATTGCCCCCCTCCCCAGTAATTTTAGTGAAGGGGCCAGCCCCCCCAAACGCAAGGATAAATCCCTTAGTAAACAAAAAGAAATTGTTTAAATAGACCGAACGGTGTTCAAATGCAGAGTTCAACTGTTAAACAAAAGCAATAGTGATGCAATCTAGGTTTCAGTTAACATTGGATCAGAATTGGAGCATTGTCCATTGTACACATTTTCCAGAATCCACTCACAAAATATGAGGCTATGTACGGGGTCTCCTGGTTGAAGAGTGTATGTCACAACTGTTTTATATAGCTTTTAAGTGTAATAATTTAGTAGCTTTTGCATATACCCATATGAAATTCCCATTTGTTGTTCAAGACGAAGTGAATTTTTAGAATTTTTCAAACAATAACCAGTGCATAGGCACCAGCTTAGGGGTGGGCCGGGGAAAATGCTTTGTCATTTTGCTACCAGAAGTTTTATTGAAGGGTCCTGCCCCCCCCCCCCAATTCCAAGATAAATCTCTTAGTAAACAAAAATAGATTGTTTAAACAGACCAAATGATGTTCAAATACAGAGTTCAGCTATTAAACAAAAGCAATGATAATGCAATGTAGGTTTCAATTAATATTGGATCAGAATCAGAGCACAGAAATATTAAATTTTTCTTGTGTTGGCACATATGTAGTTTCATCCCCTATTATTGAAAAATACCTTGCAGCTTTCATATCTGTGATCAGTTTCTGAATTAAGGGTAATGCAAAATATAATTCATTTTATATGTTGTGAGAAATTCACTTACAGGAATTGCATTGCATCTATTTTTCAGGTTCATGACTCTCTTCACCCTTAAGTAATAGCAAGCTTTTGAAATTACTTTTGCAGTTTTTGTAACCATGGATTGAAATTCCTTATATTCACCTAAACGCTACTGCTGTATCCATTGTCAGCATGAAGAAGCCATGAACTTAAGTCTTAATTTAGTGGCAGATGAGTTTATAAGCAGGAATGAGCTTTTTTCTTTCTTTCTTTTTTTTGAAGTAGTGTTCTAAGACCTACTCTTACTGCATATGGCATCATAGGTGGTGAACACTGATAATACATGAAATAAAATGATAATGGGAAAGGAAATTTGGGGAGGAAACCTTCCAGGCTGTTTAGTGTGCCTCCCCAGCATTTGCCAGTTATGAAGACTGAGGAAACCCTTAAAAAACTCAGTAAGGGAGCATGGTCCTGGCAAGATTTGAATCTCAGATTTCCCATTCATGAGTCCATGTCTTAACGACCTCGGCCACCTTTGGTAGGAATGAATTGAGATGCAACTCTTTCACTGGAAGAAAGTAAGGTAAGACTCAACAGACCTAACATTATTTTACTTCAAACTTTAATGAGCATTTATTTAATTTTCAGGAAATTGAAAGCATCTGTACTATACTATAGTTAAATATATTTTACTGTAGTAATGGCACTAAATATTTATCAATGCCTCATTTTAATGGACATTCCTGCCCCCCTTCAAAATGTATAACAAGTCAGCACCAATGAGCCAGTGTCTCTTAACTTTCTTTAATGGAAACAATGGAACAATGTTTTTTGTAAGGGGGGGTCTCTTCAGTAGTATACTTCCAGTTTATTATACAGATTATGGATTGCTTTATGACTTAGAACATCTACACCTGGGAAACTATCTTAAAACCATCATTGGAATTCAATATCTGAGTTAACACACATGAATCATACATAAAGACATGCTTTACCATTGAAAATGCATGAGCCATAATACAAGTACCTTTACTTAATATAGAATTAAGAAAGCATAAACTAACTTAAAACTATCTTTGGAATTCACGAGCTGAGTTAACACACATGAATCATACATAAAGACATGCTTTACCATTGAAAATGCATAAGCCAACCCTTATTTAATGAAGAATTAAGAAAGGATCAAAATACACACACACACACCCACCTGGGAATAGCTGAAATGTGACTGCAACACCAGACCATGCAGGTTCAGATAGCAAGCAAGCAGGCATGCTCCCCCTCCCATGCATGGTAAATAAGTGGGGAGCTCATCCATAGGAAAATCCACACTTAATTTAATTCTGTTAAAGTTCTAAACATGAAAAATATTGTTACTTTGTCCAGCTTTTGAACTGTCACTGATCTAAGTTCTTATCTGTCACTGTTTTGTTTTATCTAGTTTACTTTGGTCACACTTTCACTTCATTAAGGTGAACTAATTCAACTCTCTGTCACTTCACTTCGTGGCATAGCCTCTACATGTTGAATAGTTCACTTCACTCAGGAGCCCAACACATGAACTCTACAACCCATCGCTCCACAGTAGCATTCACTGCATATCACAACAGCCATCACCAACTCCCTGGGAGAATCGCTCTTGATGTCACACCCGAGATGCACTCGCTAACTCGCTCGCTCACTGATTGACTCAACAATTGTCCATACCTCGCACTTGACAGTGGAATCTTTCCACAAGGTTCTCGAACGTTCTAGAACTATTTCGACGCACTTTTTGGAGAAGGGGGAGAAGAAACTTCCAGAAAGTTCAAGTTATCTCCCGATAGACGCCCGGTGTTTATGCTGGCGAGCGCAGTTATCGTTGTTTACACTGACCGCTCGGCGCCGACCTCCCGATAACCTTGGGCCATAGCCGCTGCGTCACACAGCTCCGTCCTCAGAGCTGGTCGTCCCAAGCAGAGCAGCTCCGCGATATGGGGCAAGCCGATAAAGATAGGTCTCCATCAGCTTTCCTCGAGGTTGATGCCGAATGCGGTATACATCATTGATGCGGGTAATTACCTTATACGGACCGTCCCAGGAACGTTGCAGCTTCGACGACTTCCCTTTAGTCTTCTTTGGACGATAGAATCATACGAGATCACCGTCCTGAAATCCAGCTGTGTTCGCCAGACGGTCATAGTGTCGGTCACCTGCCAGCTTCAGTTGCGCCCTGGCTAGATGGTGGATGTCCTCCAGCCTCGACATAATTCGTTGCGTCAGCATCAGGGGGCGTGCCGAACAACCGATCACAAGGTAACCGTAGTTCCCGTCCGAATACCATGTTTGCCGGTGTCATTACAGTGGACTAGTGTACTGATGCTCGGTAGGCCAGGAGGAATAATGGTACGTGCACATCCCAATCTCACTGATGACTAGATATCACTTTCCGGAGATGCTCCTCCACCGTCTTAATATAACGCTCTACCATTTCGTCTGACTGTGGATGAAGGCGAGTGGTACGGGTCTAGTGGATCCCGAGGCGCTGGAAAAGCTTTCGCATAAGGTTCGATTCAAAATTTGTTCCACCATCAAAGAGAAGGTGCAGGTAACTACAATCATCAACAGCAGTCGGATCCCTGGGGTTGAAAACTGAAGCAACAGCTCCTGAAACTAGTCGCTCATAAATTAAAGTGTAAGTGATGTGGGAGAATTGAAATTTGTTCCTTAGATAGGGGTTTCCCTTAAAAGGAGGTTAGCATAAGGTTGAGAATTCAATTGCCAAAAATAATATGAAAATCGTATTTTTAAGTATTTTAACAGCAAAACTTATCATTTCAGAAATTTTAAATCATTATGTACCATGTAATACTAAGAAAGGAATTTAAAGATTAATGAACAAAATGCAGTAAATTAAAGAATTAAAATGCTACTATAGTTGTAAATTTATACTAGTTTCAAAAACAGAAAACGCTGATATTAACACTGCTTCATGGTCAGCCATTTACACTTAATCTGCATGAACAAAATGAAAGTGGATATCACATTTGCATATTTATCATTAGATATGAATGCAGGCTAATTCTTTAATATTACCCAGTAAAGAAACAAGACAGTAACGTTACTAACCTTCATTTCTTAAAGAAATCCAGCAAAGTAGTCTGCTTCCTCCTGGTCAGGTATCTGACAATTAGAATCCTGTGTTCAACGTGATTGATGCTGTTGAGCAACCCCTCAGCAATAGGTAAGGAGTATAGGTACCATCTCACGACATCCAATCCTTCCATTGCTGCCGCAAATGTTGGTACTGCTGATTCCTCTTCTCCTAGTTCCGCTTCTTCTGGTTGCTTCATTGCCTCATTGCATAGCTCAACAATGTCCACAAATGCTTCTGAGGTTAAGACACTTTCATCACAACTTAGAAACTCTTCAAAGGTTATGCTTGTGCCCCTCTGTAGCATCTCCCACTCTTCCTGTATACAAATTTCTTCGGTATCATTGTCCTCATTGAAGACATTGTTGCAAGAATCAAACCCAGCTTTCTCAAAGCAATGCTGTATGGTGCCTGGCGTAAGTAACTACCATGCAGCCACAAATACATGCATGCAGTGGCGTCATTTAGGCAGGTGTCATTGCCCCCCCAAGTAACTAGAAATAATTAGGTTGCTATTTAGTATTGCTATATCAAAAGAAAAAAAAGTCACCAGTACTTTTAATACATATATTTTACATTTAAGAAATATAAGATTTTTTAGGATAAGTGTATCATTAGGAAATCACATGAAAATTTGGGAAACTGCTTAAAGTAAAAACAAAGTTTGATTCGACGTCTTGTCCTATCTGATGTCAATTCTGTTGAAACCAACCAATGAGATTGTGAGAAGGTACCAACAGCTCAGCCGCTAAGGTCACAGGTGTTTCGAACTTGCTGGAACTTGGTAGTGCCAAGAGGAGTCCACCTGGGTAGTGCTCCATGCTCAATTGAATCACGCTTCCATTTATGATATGTAGTAAGTCACTGGATGCCTTTAATTCCCTACTTCTATAACAGTTTTACTTAGTTCAAGTGTGTGTGTGTGTGTGTGTGTGTGTGTGTGTGTGTGTGCATTGTGTGTGTTTTTCCTCTCTCAAAATGAAGAGGAATTACAAAAATATCCTGGACTGTTTTAAAAGGACAAAAACATCGAAAAGAGAAGAGTGAGATTCAGATAGCATATTGGATATTAACCCTCCAGCATCAGAACCATCCACATCTTTAGATTCCAGTTCAGGTATGGTATATTTGTTTTTATGTATGTATGGTCATATGTTAAAAGATCTTATCCGCCAAATCACAAATGTTTTCAGGAGAGACAAAAAACTTTTTATCCTTGTCGGTCTGTAATGTCAATTTGAAATTGGGGATTAATAGGAGTAGAAAATAGATTTGCCATGTATCACATATAAAATATTCACAGTTTCATTAACATGGTTCTTAAGATGTTTTGTTGGACTTGATATTCTTATCTTATCAGATAATAGACAATCGCTGATCATAACAAAACAAATTGATTTTTGTAAACTTTTTATCACTGTTCATAATTCTGTTGCATTTAAACAGTATTATGCCATAATTATTATTTGCCATAATATAATTATTACAAAATCCTTTATTGAAATAAAGTAAAAAATTCGATTATCTCATCTCCCATTGCAAAGAATAGGAACCGAAAGAAATATCTTAGCAACCATCAGCTTTGTCTTAAGAGCCAGAATTGTTGTCAATATTGGCCACTTGGGAACACAAAATATAAGTTGGAATTGGACAAGTGTTAACATGATTTCTTGGTCACTAAAATAATATATTAAAACAGTTAAGATAAAATGTAAACCTTGTTTTCTCTATAAGTGTTAAAGGGTCGCCTACGATGTTTTGCCAGGAAGTACGTCTAGGTTTTCCGCATTCATTACGATAAAAAACGCATCCCCCTCCAAATGGCGGGTAAGATGTTCTGCCTGTTAGCCATCGATATTTTACTTTAATAAAAATGCATATCATGTAAAACAACTTTAAAAGCGGCAAGTTAACCTTACAATAGGAATTGAACATGTAAGTTTTTGTTATTTCCATTTATACTCCACCTTTAACTACAATGGTCTTATCGCCGACCTTTCCTTTAGAACACATTATTGCCTGTAGACAATGGTGTTAATTCGTATTCGTTTGTCGTTGGATTTCTGGTAAACTTGGGTTTTATTGATTAGATCACGCACACGTTCACTCTCTCAGTCATACTTCTAGACTCTGGGGAGGATAGGGAATAATCTGGCTAGAGATAAATTCCCAACCCCAAGCCGGGGATCAAACCCGGGACCCCTCACACAGCAGGCAGGTGCTCTACCGATTGAGCTACGAGGCCAGACTGGTTCGCTCCTGAAGCGCGCTTTTTTAGAAATTCATGTCTCAAGTTGAGATAGTATGATCTTCACTTCGCTAGGACAAACTAAAATTAACACAAAGTCTATATACTTTAATATATTGGACACAATTATGCATGAGTTTGACCGCCGATTCTCGGATAATTTGGACATTACCTATGTAATCGAAATGTGCGCTTCAAAAGGGAGACGTTAGTTTCCTGGATATTAAAGTGTTGAAACCGTTAATTAATAAGTATCAGGCTTTACTGAAGGTTGACCTGCTGGAAAAACAACTTCCTTTAGCAAAAAATTATCTTGTAAGTTATTTATGATTCAAACTGTCCAATTGAATACTTACAACACTTACAGAAGCTTCCAGTAGTATATTCAGAAGTTATTGCTCTGTTAAAAATTTTCGTGCCACAGCATGAAATGAACCATTTTTTTTCCGTTTTAAAGAGGGTGAAAAACTATCTCCGATCAACAACATCCGATGATCGTCTTGCATCTCTAATGATTTTGGCTGTGGAGTGGAAAGAGGTTAAGGAAATCTCCCTTGATAAGCTAATTGATGACTTTGCGAAAATGAAACCAAGATGTTACCCTTTGTTGCATTAGTGGTTGATAGTACTGTAAATATGTTTTTCTAATTGAAAAGAAAGATTTAAAATAATTTCTGTTGCCAGTTTATTTGTTAAACCTAGGTCACAAGTCCATAGATAAATATACGGTGTTTGGATATGGTATACATGAAAGTGGGAAGGTATGAAAAATAGCTCATTTCAGATTTTAAAACGAGCAAGTGCCACAATTTCAGACCTTTACAGGGGGGAAGGAAGCTTGCCTCCCCAGGCAGAAATTGAAATGACATCTCTGTATGCATGGCCTGAAGTATATTCAAATGCATATCTTGCTTTCCTTCTAAGAAAGAAATAGCTGGTTGCACCAGGGCTTTCCTGTACTTTGCTTTAACACAATGAACAATTCCCAAGTCTAAAGGCTGCAAACGGCTGGTGCAGTTTGCTGGTGAAAAGATCACCTTTATATTCCGTAAGAATGATGGCTCTGATGGATGAGCAGCACACCTGTCTATCGCCAGAGCAACCTTTCTTCCCTGAGACTCTATTTTGGTATCCAGATTTCGTAGATACTTAACAAATATTTCCGAAGTCATCCATGAACTTTTCTGGAAATCGTATTTCCACGGAAGTGTGCAAATGTTTTTGAAACACCTCGGATTTTTTAATTTATCTATGATTAGTGGAGGTAACTTTTCAATTCCGTCACTAATTGAGCACAGCAGAGCTGTGAACCTTTCTTTGCTTTTTTTCCCGCCATGACATTTTTCACCGCGAACTGCGTAAGTCTTGTTGGGTAGCAAGTTGAAGAACACTCCCGTTTCGTCGCGCTGAAAAGTCCTTCGCATTGTAGCCACGGAGGAGATTAGGCAAGGTCTCATTTTTCCAAAACTCAATGGAGTCATCTTTAACATCCGCACTTTCACTGCACATGCTTTGCTATGGAAGGTTATGCCGCTTCTTGAAACGATCAAGCCAAACATTTGAAGCGCAAAAGTTGTTCACGTGTAAAGTTAGCGCTATTTGGCGAGCTTTTTCTTTTAGGGTGTTTCCATCGATAGGAACATTGTCGCTTCTTCTGGCTTCAAACATTTCATTAAAACGTTTTCGATTTCTTCAAACGGAGAGCTACGAAATTCTTTCGCTTCTTCATCGTGGATCCGCACTGCACTTCCGCGGCCAGAATAGCATCTCTCTGTTTAACTACCTCGTGCAACCTGGAAGGAGCCAAATCATATTTCTTCGCCATATCGGTTAAAGAAACTGCGCTGATGTTTGCCACGTCTGGAATTATTGTAATCTTGTGTATGGTAGGCTTGTTCTGTTTAGCAGCCATTTTTTTCGAATGTTACATATTCGCACAAACGTCTGTCCAATACTCTCTCAATAACTCTGCCTACGACGGAGCAAATAGTTGAACGCCAGTTGCTGATCTCATTAGCGTCTCCCTTTTTATAAATAAGAACGGTTCTAGTTTATGGAAAATGCTGCGGTATGTGTCCGATTTCTAGCATTTTTGTCACAATGGATGTAATTATTTCGAAAACATTTCATCTTTAACTACCCTCATCAGAACTGGTCTGGTCCAAGTGCCGTATCCACAGCCATGGCTGAGACCACTGATGAAACATCTTGTTCGGTAACTGTGACTTGAAACAGGTCATCTATCTCAACTCTTTCTACTTCAGTTAAACAGCTGATGTTGAAATATATGCATATTTGTTTGTAGTATAGTGTGAAATTGTCTAGGTTGGCAACATGTGTGTTAGTGCCATATGTTTCATTTGTTATTTTATACCTATGATTCTCTGTTCTTTTTCCTGTTCTCCTTCCGTTCTTCCACCAATGTGGTGTAACAGTGTAATAATGATGAAGTTTAAATAAAGCCATAATTGCAGCTGTACATCGCTAGATTATTTATGTAACAATATACGAATCCCAACAGGTTATGGGCCCAGTATGCCACCACTGCGCGTTTACTTTTCGTCCGCAAATATATAAACTCAAAAAATTGGTTGTCGTGTGAAACTGTGTTCACGGTAGTTCAACATGCCTACGACCGGTGAATCGACCACAATGACTTCAACACTGACCACAAGCAGCAATGTGTTCTCATCATCGGTAACTGTAACATCATCAGTGCCATCGATCGAGAAGCCGGAGGACAATCTAATTATGGAAGCTTTAAATTTGTCATGCACATGAGTTTGATGCTCAAAGGGATATACGAACCTGTGGACGGATCGGTCAGTGCCCTAACTTCACCAGCTGACCAGGAATGTGATAACCGAGCTCTCACCATCGCCTTTCTGAGAAGCAAAACTGTTATGTTCATTTTTCTAACGCGGAAATGGCTAAAGAAGCTTATCCAAAGCATTCGAAGAAAAAAGCATAGCCAGATTTTTGAACTAACTAGACGTCTGTTCTTCTGCTGAAGATCATATAACGACATTCTGACCCTTGCACAGAAATTGAGCAGTCTAAGTGAACCTTTGGAAGACAAGTGGATCGCATTTGCCATGATAATGGAGCTTCATCTGAATATAAATCCCTTGTATCCCTGATAACCCAACAAAATGAGAAAATAACTTTAGATGAAGTGAAAAATGCACTAGTAAGTGAGAGTGAGAGACGACGAGTGTGGAACGAGTCAACATCGTCCAGCACAGCTGCTCTTCTCTCCAGGCAGAACATCAAGAAGAAATCACAGGTCAAGAGTAAGAAACCACACAGCTACAATTGCATAGATCCAAATCATCTGCGACGTGACTGCCCGAAATTCAAGCAGCGGACAGTCAAAGATACTGCAAATGTGAAGTCTGCATAGATTCCACAAACTCTCCTGGCAACAGGCAACCAGATTGGTTGCCAAGATGCCGACGACTGAGTGGGTGATTAATTCTGTAGCAACAATTAATATGTCTCCGAATAGGGAATCATTGTCATTCTTGGACACTTCAAAGAAGAGTGAGATCTATGTGGCAGACAACAGTAAGGTAGAGTGTGAGGATATAGGTAATATTATGCTTGATATAAATGTTTAGGGTTGTAAATACACAAAAACGATTGTAAATATAATGTATGTGCCTAATCTTTTAACAACTTTACTGTCTGTAAGTCAAATGACTGAAACAGGTTATGTTGTACTGTTTGTTGACAAATATTGCAAAGTGTGTGATTGATGGAATTTTTCTGTACGAGGTAATGTTCAGGTCACTGGGACCAAGAGAAATGGATTGTATCTGGTAGATCGGGAACTTCAGGAGCCAGTGGGGGCTTTATCCGCTGAAACCTTATCCATTCAGGAGCTATGGCATAAACGCTTTGATCATCTCTCGTAAAGGTTTGAGACATCTGAAAAATGGTATTGTAAATGACATTGATTAGCAGGAAGAGGACAGTAAGGTGTGTGTGTGACCTGTTTGGAGGGAAAGCAGACCGTCCAACCTTTTAAGGACACTTGACAGAGATTTGGGTTTAATTTTTTTTTTTTTTTTTTGTATTTTGCTATAATGGATTATAATGGTATAAGGATCATACCTATGTAATTTTGTTGCCATTTGGACAGTTTATTGCTACATAACAACGTGCTCACCTGGTTGTTTGCCATTTTCCGTAAGTTTTATTTTTTAAACTTCAGGTGCATTTTTTCTCGAAATCTATTTAGCTTAGGAGTTTGACATGTTTTGTGGTTGTACAGAATATTTAGCTGAATTTAGTAGGTTAAAGATTTCAATCCTAAATTACAGGGTTTCCATGAAAAACACTAATTATAAGAAAAATTACACCAAAACCTTATTTTCTTCTCACTATTTTTTTAATTAAATTAGTCCCTCAAATGGACAAATAGTTAACCGGCTATCTTAAGCTACTGATAAAAAAGCTCATAATAAAAAGCTGGCGGAATTCTGGTCTTTGTTTTCACGGAAAAGTGTACCTATAAATGAAACTACACTTTTTTAGAAATGATTCTATGATTTTTAAATATTTTATAATTCATTCATTCATTCATTCATTATCTGTTTAGCCTCCTCTTATGTAGGACTTACACCCCCCAGGACTTACAAGCGGGTGCCTGGGGTCAGAGGCCCGTCGAGGAGCAGACACTCATGGATCAGACAGAGCATCCAGGATGGGTGATCAGCCCAATGCCTGGTATGGGATGAAGGAAGTAGATGAAACGAAATGTTGGTGAAATGGATGAAAGGAAAGGTGATGATGGAGCAGTTGGTGGAATGAATGGCGGGGGAAACCGGAGAACCCGGAGAAAACCCGCCCAGACGCCGCTTCGTCCACTACAAATCCCACATGCAGGTCCCTGGGATTGAACCCGGGCCGCCTCGGTGGAAGGCGAGCGGTCTAACCACTCGGCCACGGCGCCGCAAATATTTTATAATTGAAATATTAAAAACTATTGATACCAGTACACTCAGAAAACCTTCTTTATTAAGCAGTAAAATGTTCATTGTCCTAGATGGTGTGATACTAGAGAAAACTGGCTTTATTTCAATTGCGAAAAAGCGTAAACATACCCTGCGATCTCTATCAAGTGTCCTTAAAAGCAAGGTAAAGGAGCTAAAGCGAAATTGACACTCGTCCACGGTGATGTGATAGGCCCAATAGAGGTAGCTTCCTGGGAGGGGATGTCCACTATTGTGTTACTTTTATTGATGACTATACACGAAAAGTCCTTGGATTCGTGATAAGTTACAAGAGTCGGGTATTTCCTAAATTTCTTTCATTCAAGTCTTTTGTAGAGAATGAAACTAACCTGACCATCAAACGTTTATGTGCAGATTACGTTGGCGAATATGTAGGAAATGAGTTTGAGAGTATCTTAAAGCACATGGAATAAAACATCAGGCTACTGTACCTTATACACCACAACAAAATGACGTTGCCGAGCGCACTAACCGAACCCTGGGGAGAGGGGGAACGAGTTAGATGCATTCCTTTTGAATCTGGGTTGGACAAAAGGTTCTTGGCAGAGGATATGCTAACAGCCATCTATTTAAAGAACTTGTTATCAACTGCTGCGCTGTAGCGGCAGTACCTGAGTAAGTCTGGAAGGATACAAAAGTTGATGTCTCTCACCTGCGTGTGTTTGGGTGCAGGGCGCAAGTGAATGTTCCAAAAGAAAAGAGAGGAAAGTTCTATAAGCGATCCAATTCACTGATATTTGTAGGATGCTCAACTGACTGCAAAGTTTACCGTCTGGTAAATCCTGATAACTATACGATAATTGTAATTGCAAAACACGTTGTATTTGATGAATCTATCGGTAGTCATTTAGTTGACAGAGCTATAGGTTTGAGAAAAGTCAGCAATATAATACCTCTGCAGGACCTATAGATATATGTGTTACACCAAAGCAAGTTATCAATGTAGCTGATCCATTATTGAGCATGTACAGCCCTTACAACTAGAAAAAATGTAGATGGTGAGTCTTCTGATGAATTCTCGACATCACAGTCAGGGCCCAATGTTTCAGATAATGTAACTGTAGCCGATACTAGGATGAGTCAAATAATGAGAGTTTCAAAGGATTTGAAAATGAGAATACTGGGGACCTGATTGGGGGTCGATATTCAAACCTGGTTAGGAGGCCATTTTTAGTGATTATAATTATTCTTTTATACCTGTTGGACCACATGACCCTCAGAATTTCAACGAGGCATGTAGTCGATCGGATAAAGGTGTGTGGAAAGAGGCAATGGAGATGAAATCACTTTCTAGCAATGGTACATGGTCTCTAGTGCAACGACCATCCGACAAAAATGTCAAATGTAAATGGGTATATCAACTTAAAAGAGGTTCGGATGAACCATGTCGCTACAAGGCGAGACTAGTTGCCAAGGATTTTTCCCAAAAACAAGGACAGGATTTTGATCAGACTTTTGCTCCTGTTATAAAAACGGACTCTCCGAGTACTTTTTGGCTTAGCGTCTGAACTGGATCTTGAAATAGATCATGTAGATACTACCACTGCCTTCTTTAATGCAAACTTAGATGAGGATATATATATATATATATATATATATATATATATATATGAAACAACCTGAAGGTTTTGTAATGAAGGTTTCAGACAGCAAAGTCTGTAAGTTAGGCAAAACCATTTATGGTTTTAAATAAGCTACTCGTTGAAATTACAAGATGATTCTCTTTTGGTCAATTTTAAGTTCAAAAAGTCTGATCATGATCCGTGTGTTTACATTAAAAAGGGTCAGGACAAACCTGTATTGCTTGGTTTCCATGTTGATGATTTTTATGTATTTTCTTATTGTACGAAAAGAAACAAATTTGACAATAAGGAACAGATTGACAAGTCGTTCATGAAAGACCTTGGTGCTGTTAAAGATTTCTTATGGATGCGTGTTACTAGAGACGGGAAGAAAGAAACAATCAAATTGGATCAAGAAGTGATGATGATGATGATGATGATGATGAGATGCGGTTTAAGGGCGCTAAACAGCTTAGGTCATCAGCGCCCTTACAAAGTATAAAATGTACAGTCCAAGAATAAAAGTCCGATAAAAAAACGCATAATTAAAAACGGGACACAAATCCGCGATGTCCAAAAGGTAAAAAACAAAACACCAAAGCCCAAAAACGAACACACTAAAACCATGGTCAATAAAAGAGTGAAACAACGTGTCAAGAACTGTAGAATGCCAGGGACACGAGCGCCAGATGTCCACTGGGGAGGAGATGCCCCATTAAAAAACAAGATAAAATTACACAGTCAAAAGACGCTCAGCGCATCAAATGCGTCTGGTAAATCCAATGTCACTGATAAAACGTAAAAGACACTCTACAGCATGCGCGTCGTCTGCCAAAACCTTGGCTAGGCCAACAGGCAGACCAACACGAACGCGCAACGGAGCTAAAACTTGACAATCTGCTAAAATGTGACGCACCGTTAAGGGCGCATCACACTGCTCACAGAGTGGTGCGGGGTCACCACTGAGCAGGTATCTATGGCTAAAAGGATAATGTCCGATTCGTAAACGAGCTAAAAGTACCTCTTCCCGACGAGAAGAACGAGAAGAGGTTTAACCTACCGCAACTTGTTCCCCCTAAGAGCCGCCCACTCATCGCGCCAGCGCGAGAGGATACGGTAACGTAAAATAACAAAATCTGAGGAAGGAACAACACAGGTAAAACATCTGGGTGATAAAATGGCCGATTTCGCAGCGGCGTCGGCAGACTCGTTGCCTGAGATGCCCACATGACCTGGAATCCACACGAAGGAGACGCTGAAGCCAGAAACACCAAGCGAGTGGAGCAGGTAATGGATGCGCTGTACGAGCGCGTGGTAACTATACAGCGCGTGAATACTCTGTATAAAACACATTGGTATATACTAAAATGTTCGGCGGTATAATTCGAACATTGTCCAGGTAAACGAAAAGTAAAACTCTGTGCACCAAAAACAAAGGCACATTCTACTCCAACATCAGTCTTAGACCCATCGGTATATATAAAATGACAGTCCCCGAACTGCGCCTGTAGTTCTAAAAAAGCGGATCTAAGGACGGAAGCAGGGGTCTCATTTTTCGGCATCGACGTTAACCCAAGGTACAGTGGGCCTCAGCGCGCGACCATGGAGGAAAACGCGTCCCCCCGTGGAAGGGCCGGCGCTGGCGTAACGTCCAAATGCCGAAGTAGCAGTCGAAATCGAACCCCTGGAGGGAGCAATGCAGAGGAGCTAACTATATATTGGCGATCAAGCGAATCCTCAAAAAATAGCGCGAAGGACGGGGGTCAGGCAAGCTGGAGAGTCGACAAGCATAGCTGCACAAGAGCATCTCACGCCTGAAGGACAGCGGAGGCTCTGCAGCTTCAGCATATAGGCTAGGTACAGGGCTGGTTGGAAAGGCCCCTGTAGCGACTCTTATGCCACGATGGTGAAGGGCATTCAATCGACGTAATACAGATGGACGCGCCGACGAATAGACAATGCACCCGTAATCAAGCTTGGATCGGACCAAAGAGCGATAAAGGCGAAGAAGAACGGTCCGATCAGCTCCCCAGGATGTGCCACTTAAAACACGTAAAATATTAAGAGAACGGTCACACTTTGCTTTTAAAAAGGAAACGTGAGAAGCCCAGCTCAGCTTCCGGTCAAAGACCAACCCCAAAAATTTCAACTCGTCTGCAAATGGAAGGACCTCCGACCCAAGACGGAGAGAGGGCGGAGGGAAAGCCTTCCGGCGCCAGAAGTTGATGAGACGGATTTCTCGGCGGAGAAATTAAAGCCGTTAGCGTTACTCCAGGCGTAGAGACGGTCGATACAGATCTGGAGACGGCGTTCGAGTAGACAGGTCCGTCGTGAACCGCAATAAATGGCAAAATCGTCAACAAAAAGGGACGATGAAATGCCAGGTGGAATACAATCAACAATGGGGTTGATAGCAATTGCAAAAAGTGTGACTCTAAGTACAGAGCCCTGCGGTACTCCGTTCTCTTGAATAAAACGACTAGATAAAACCGAGCCCACACATACACGAAAGACGCGGTCCGTCATAAACTCCCGAAGAAATATGGGAAGACGACCGCGGATATTCCATGCGTAAAGTGTACGTAAAATGCCGCCCCTCCAACAAGTGCCATAAGCTTTCTCCAGGTCAAAAAACACAGCCACGGTTTGACACTTTCTCATAAATCCATTCATAATATGCGTCGACAGGGACACCAGATGGTCGACGGTAGAGCGATAGCGACGAAATCCACAGTGGGCGTTCGCTAGAAGTTTCTGAGACTCAAGCCACCATGTCAACCGCCCGTTGATCATGCGCTCCATCACCTTGCAAATGCAACTGGTGAGGGAGATAGGGCGGTAGCTGGAAGGTAGTTGGCGATCCTTCCCAGGCTTAAGTATAGGGACAATGGTGGCTTCGCGCCAAACGGAAGGAAAAAGGCCGTCTTGCCAAATATGGTTATAGACCTGTAAGAGAAAGACTTTACTGTCGGCTGAAAGGTTCTTTAACATCAGGACATGAATGCCGTCCGGCTCAGGAGCGGAGTCCCTAGAGCAATGAAGAGCGTGCTCCACCTCCCTCATTGTGAAAAGTCCATTATAACACTCGGTATTAGCAGACCGAAAATTATAGCTGGCGGAATCCAGCCGGTCTTTGATAGAGCGAAAGCCGGCGGAATAATGGTCTGAACTGGAAACCGCCTCAAAGGCAGCACCCAGAGTGTTAGTCATGGCAGCGGGATCCACTATGGTGGCATTGGAAACCTGAAGGCCAGAAACAGTACAATGCGACGCTTTACCTGAGAAGCGACGAAGTTTATCCCAAACAACAGATGAAGGCGTAAAGCGATTAAAAGACTCGACAAAACGAGTCTACGACGCCTTCTTGCTATCCTGAATAATGCGACGAGCCCTGGCGCGCGAGAGTTTAAAAGTCACCAAATTATCAAGTGTAGGGTGACGCCGAAACACACTAAGTGCAGTTCTACGGGCACGAACGGCGTCCCGACAATCCTCGTTCCACCACGGAACAGGCATTCGCCGAGGTTGAGAAGATGATCGGGGAATTGCGCGTTCGGCGGCAGAGAAAATCGTAGACGTAAGGTGCTGCACTAGTTGGATCATGTCGATGAAGGGCTGGTCGTCAAAATGCACGATCCTGGAATACAAGCTCCAGTCGGCTTTTGTGAATATCCAGGTAGGTACTCTCGAATGCTGTACGTGGTGTGACAGAAGAGAAACGATGCAAGGGTAATGGTCGCTGGAGTAGGTGTCAGCGACGACGTTTCACTGAAGACGACTAGCAAGCTGGAGTGAGCAAACGGCAAGGTCCAAGTGAGAAATTGTACCGGATGAATCAGAAAGAAAAGTAGGCTCACCGTATTGAGTATAGAGAGATTGAACTGATCAAAAATGTCGGAAAGAAGAGTTCCCCTCGCACAATCCCTTGGCGAACCCCACAGGGGGTGATGGGCGGCTTAAAATTACCTTTTATTTAACCTTTGGGCTCGGGCTTTTGGTATGGAGTTGGTCAGACTCCATAGTCTCCTCGAAGGGAGGGCCCACGCGCTCAGAGCCAGAAACCGATTCAAGCGCCGAGAATCGGTTCTGGGTGGCGATGGGTGAGGGGTGCCGCTGAGCGCGGCTTGTCCCAGGAGCTTCCTGGGACTGCGACCTCCGAGGAGGAGAAGGTGAACTCTGCTTACTGTGAACACGCAGAGGGTCTTTTAGAAAGTCTTCTCTTCGAAGTTTCTGCTTCGGCTTTTTCTCAATGGCTGGTGACTTCATAGACTTTGGACCACGTTTATAGGGCTTGATAACAGTAGCAGACTTGGACGGCCGGATGGTAGTGGCGGTCAAGGCAGTCATGGTCCAAGTTTGAGTCCCAGCATCCTTCCGGGGTACTGGCGAGGCAACAACAGAACTGAATGTTCCCGATCGCAGGAGCAAAGGTTGGCGCGCATGGTAACGCCTCCGGGCTTCGGCGAAGGAGAGTTTCTCCTTTACCCGGATCTCCTGGATCGCCTTCTCGTCCAAATACCGCGGACAGTCGCCAAATGAAGCAGAATGTGACCCTTTGCAATTGCATCAATGCCCTTCTGAATTATAAAAGGGTTCACCTTCTCAGAGTTTTATCCTTCTTCTGTTCTTGAGATGACTAAGTAACAACCAGATGTCGGCGGTGCTAGTTCTGTTACAATAACTTTCCGGCGCTTATTTGTATTAATGGAGAAAGGGTGCTCCATAGCGAAATAAATCCTCCACCTCGGGCTCTGACTTCCCGGGCGTTACCCCGGCTTGGGTGAGTGGTCTATCTATACCTATCTCACCCCAGGGTCACACCTCCCAGAACATAAGACAGAGGGACCCAATCGCCGTCAGAAGTCAGCAGCTCATGCAATGGCCCCCCGCGGGTCTGCAGTTGAACAGCGGATGCGAACACAAACCCTACATGACGACCCCGGGTGGTGGGAATGACGCCATTACCCACTCACCCAGCTGCGCACCGAGTGCGCGGGTATCCGTCAGGCTATGTCCACGGAGGATTAAAATAAAAGGTTAAAAGAAACTAAAAGTGTGTGGGTGTTTCGCACGCAAGGTAGGCCGGCGAAGAAGTAAAAGAGGTGTGTAAATGAATGGGCGTGGGACGAAGTGTGCATAAATACAAGGGAAGAAAGAAACGATGGCGAGGGGCGACATGGAATGAAATGCACAGAACACACGAGAGCCTACCTTGAGTCCCCTGGTCACGAGAACGAACCCACCTCGACCGGACGGTGTTGGAAGGATGGTGATTGGCTCGGGAACCCCCGGGTACGCCAAATCCGTACTCACATAAGGTGAGCCCCTGGGGGGATCAAGAAGCATATGTTAAACATTTCATTAGGAATTTGGGCTTGATGAATGCAAAGATGTGATTACACCTCTTCAGTTTGGCCAAAAGTTGAGGAAAGCTGATGGTAAATGCAACAATAATTTGTATCAAAAACTTATAGGCTTTAATACATCAGATATAAGTTTTGCTGTCAGCTTTCTAAGTCGGTTCAACACGTGCAGCAGTGATGAACATTTTATCGCTGTCAAACGGGTTGTGAGGTATTTGAAGGGAACAGGAAACAAAGGTTTATGCTTTCGCAAGGGAGAAAGTGTCCTTGTGGGTTATGCAGATGCTGATTTTGGGAATTGTGTAGTTGATCTAAATTCATATACAGGATATGTATTCAAATTTTGTGGTGCTGCTATTGCCTGGAGATCAAGAAAACAGCACACCATAACATTACCTGGCAGTGCTACTTTTGCTGAATATGTGGCAATAAGCGAATGTGGTAAAGGCATATTTCTGAAGGGTTTGCTATCTGAACTGTGTTACTGTACGGAGCCATTAATAATTTTAATGATAACCAAGGTGCTAATTTTCTGTATGAAAATCAGGTATTGGGGAAAGAAGTAAGCACACTGATATTAAACTCCATCAAATCAGGCACTGGATCAAACAAAATATTTTTAGTGTAAAATATCTGCCAGATGCAGAAATGCTTGCTGACTTCCTGATAAAACCTGTCGATGGGAACAAACATGGCTATTGTTCAAAAAGTCTAGGTCTTGCAGATTAAGAAAAGATTAACTTTGACAACTTCCACTAGATTAAATGAGGGTGTTGAAATGTATGCATATTTGTTTGTAATCCAGTGTAAGTCTAGTGAGGAATTGTCTAGATTGTCATGTGTGTTGGTGTCATAGGTTTTATTTGTTATTTTATACCCATGATTCTACGTTCTTTTTCCTGTTTTCCTTTTTCCAACAATGAGTAACAGTGTAATAGTGATGCAGTTTAAATAAATTCATATTTGCAGGATCGCTAGTTATTTATTTAACGTTCCACGAATCGAACATCTATGACATGGACGTTGACTATTGTTCTCAGTGCAAAAATGTGAGGAATAAGCTTCATATACAATCTGATCGTTGATTCTACACCGGTTTGCTTGTGTCGGTGACAGATCTAATTGTTTACGCCTTTGGTTATACTAGTTGAATTGTGTGAGTTGATATTTATATTGACTTTTGCGTTTTTCTCTATCTTGGTTGGTAGCCAGTTGAGGATTTGAACAATTGGTGTATTTCCTTTGTGTATTTAAACTTATTTTATTTTGACGCGCCTCGAAGTATTTGGTTGCAGAGTGCTTGGGTTCGGGTTAGAAAGTAACAACATTAGCTAAAAATTGTAAGAAAACATTTACATCCTGATTGAAAACATTTGTGTCGTGGATATTCGTAACTAACAGTCCTTGTTCATAATCAGGGAATTTTTTACATGAAAAGTCTGAGTTCTCCGGTTTCAAGGCCTTGGCTAAAGTTCCACGGGTTTTTTTTTAATTTGCGACTGCCGTTCAATAGTATATTCCGGTGGACATCAGGATGTGATCTGCTAATATGTATGGACACTCCTCGGTCGCTTTGAAAAGATTTATCACAATGCGGACAGGAGGTTTTATCAATCGGCGAAGTCTGGGAACTTAGTTATCATCTTTTGCACTGTGTTCGTCTTCCTGGGATGCAGAGTAATGGCTCCTAACGAGGTGCCACGCGTTGTAAATTGTTTACTACATAACGTGCAAGTCACTAAAGAATCTGAAGTATTAGAAGATGTGTGTGAATCGTTGTTGGAAAATATATTAATCTTGGTAGCCAAGATAAACAATTTAAGGCTAGAATTCACCAACTATTTGTCAAAATAAACGATAGAAACACATACGAAGAAAATATCATTTTCACAGGTTCAAAAGACGGTTACTTCATAAGGCTAATATCATCTTGGCATGCAGGTGTACCAAAACGCATAAACCACAATAAAAAAATGTCTGGCCCTAAATATGTACGAATTAATATCATGGCCTACTGGATCAAGGTTGTGACTCACATCATATCCTGTTGTATGGCTACATCTAGTGATGGACCAACCGAATGTTCTACACAGTCGATTGGTAAATTATAATTTCCTGTAAATCATATAAACATGTTGAATTGTAGTCGCAGCAGCTGGGATAAGGATTTTCATTCGATATTCGCACAGTAGATTGTATGGTAGTATTCGATTCTGCATTGTCTTTAAATCATATTCGCAGCACACGCGTAAAAATGCTGTTAATGTGGTGTCGAAACAGAATTTTGGCCGTAAAGTTGTAATTGTTAAGTAACAGGGGCGTCATTTTGTGGTACAGCGGGTCAATTGCCCCCCAAGTAATGAGTAATAATTAGGCTATTTGTTGTTATTGTTCTACCAGAAGAAAAGTCACGAGAACTATACTTTTAATACTGATATTTCACGTTTGAGATATAACGGATGATTTTCTTTTAGTCTCAATGTGTCGTTAAGATCCACATGAAAATTCGGACAACAGCTTCAGGCATCTTACTCCCGCCCATCCTCCAAGCAGAAACTGAAATGACGTTCCTGTTAAGTAATCAATGAAGTTAAATATGTACATTACCAGTAATTAATTGCTCGGTTTATTCGTAATGTGTATCATGATGTGCTGCGGTAGCTTATGTTCTCTGAAATTTAATTATAACATTTGGAAATTGGACTGGCGTGCTGAGGCATAATAGCAAATTGACCTTAATTGTTTTAGTTGAGTATGAATAAATAAATGTATATAGAATACAAATATGCTACTCAATTTTGTAACCCGTTTTACTCCGATTTGCTGCAGCATTTTTCCTCTTGATGCTGTTTAGCTAAAATTATAGTAAATGATTTAGAAGATTTAATACCAATTATTTGCAAATTTCACAGTGCAGTGCCAATAAGAAAAATTCATTACAAAATGGTGCAAAGCTAGAGGAAAGCTTTTAGTTTATTTTCTTTTAACGGAACCCTAGAATAGTCAAGTGAATGTCATTTGAAATAAAGCTCAGGTGTCGTTCGTGCATTCTGTAGAGTATTAGAACTTAAAGATAGCAATAGCACCAATACACACAAAGTTATCAAAACAGCATTTCTGCATTTATACTCAGTATTACACCACACACCACATTACTTGTGGTATTTATTATAAACACTTGTATAACTTTACTCTAAGTTAAAATTAAGTAATTGAATATATTGCTGCCAGCAGAAATCCAACTCGGTGCAATGTAACCCCCAAAATTCATCATGTGCTAATACAACCTACATTAATTAACCATTTTTATTTTGCTTAATTTATTTATTTTCCTTTTGTTGCCTAACTTATGCAGTGATATTAATTTTATTGACATTTATTTTGAAATGTAATTAACAGGAGGAAAAAGCGAAATGTTATAATCAAATTTGTATTATTATAATTCGCAGCGAAGCCTACGGCATTACGGCAGCCTTAAGATCAGTTAAGCAATTCCCTATTTTTAATTTTCTCTCCCTTCCGACAAATTAAGTTAATATATTATCTTATTTACTAATTCCTTTTAGTTATGATTGCATGATTCTCGGTGAATATATTCCACCATACACACAACAGGTTGTGAATGGAGATTCAGAGGGGAGGGGTTGATGATTTGAAAATCTCTCAGCATATTGCAGCATTATCTGTATACGAATGGTATTAAAATGTCTTGTACTGGAAAGTGGTAATTCCTTGTTTTAGATGTAATAATGTAGACGGAAGGGCCTTATATTTCTCCAATATTATTGGTTGGTTAAACCGAATGAAAACTATCGTTTTGAAGTACAGCAAGTATAATCTATAAACCGAATGAAACATCGAAAGTTGACAGAAACTACTGACTAGTTCGGTTGTTTGCGACTATCGAATAATTCGATAATTTTCATTTGGATTGCCCAATACTAGCTCACATACCCTTCCTGTAACACGTGTTATACAGCCTATACAATAAACGTGTGCTCACCTAAATCTCGAGTTATCACTTGGTTTAATTAAATATAACCAATACTTTTAACATGGCACAGTTCCATTAGGACCAACGTATGTATTAAATATAACCTTTTGGCCAAGGCAACTGTAGTTTCAAGTTTTCACATGTTTAAGTGTAAGTAACCTGGAAATTGCCGCCAGTGCTTCTACTGCAATTGGTGTTAAATTTCCTCCAGATTTCGACCTTCTAAACTCTAGTGCATCGTCGGAAAACTGTTGCAGCCGTAACGACGAAGCTCACCACACAATTAAGTTATCGCTGCTTCGTAACCTGGTTGGAACCTAGTCAGCCCGATTCATGGGTACATATGATTGCTGAAGCAGATGTCAGGAAATATGCCCCCATGATTAAGGAAATTGAGGAATTCTTCAAGCCCCGGGAAGTGAAATGTACGACCGGCAAGTTTTTCTGCACCGGATCCAGGAGGAAGGCGCGACATTTGAACATTTTCTTATTGAATGCCGTCATCTGATCACATCTTGCAACTACAATGCCATTGATGAAGAGAAAACTCCACAGGATAATATGCTTCGGGACAAGATTGTCTTCAGAATCAGGGATAATACCATACGAGAAGCCCTACTACGCATGGATAAACTCACCGTGGATAAAGCCATAACCTACTGTCGTGCAAACCAGCAGAGCAAGAAGCAAGCTAAGGGTGTATGCATTCTCAGCGAAAGTGCAAGAGTTGATGCTATTAACAGCGCAAAGTTCCACAAATCTAAGTTTCAAGTTTCTCACAAAAGTAAAAGCATTAGTGAACAAAATAGTAAAGTGATAGTGGTGTGTTTCAGTGTCACAGATGCCAAACTGTTCATGGTCGCATACAATGCCTTGCTTACGGTAAATCCTGCACTAAATGTAGCCTAAAAATCATTGTGCAATTTCTTGTAGAGTTAAGCATGTAAAAATGTCCCAAACAATACAGATGATTCCAGTGATGAATCGGTAAAATATGCAAATTAAAATTGAGCTTTATGTATGGATGATGGTCGCTCTTTAACTGCTGTGGTCCTTGGCGTCCCAATCCACATTGAGCGTAAAAAATCGGTAATTTTGCTGAGAAGCCTCTTTATCAGGCTTCAGTTTCTTTTACGTTCCGTAAGTCTACGACACGGGACTTTACTTCCCTTTCGAAGGAAGCCATGCTAAGGATTTTTACGCCCGAAAAAAATCCATTGCCCTCCGCTGGGTTTGAACCCGCCACCTCGAGATTTAGAGGCTAGCATGGTAACCAGTACACCACGGAGGACGACTATAATATATGCAACCAACATTGAAAAACTTATGAATGATAATGAGGTATCGCTAAAGTCTAATGCCAAAGTTATTAATAATCTTGATGCAATAACAAAGTTTAATGTTCCTAAGAGTAAATATGCCGAGATTGTTACAATAGGTAACAGGAAAGTTGAGGATGAAATTGATATGGATGCTGATATAAGTGTAAGGCCCCATAATACTTTTTAGAAAATAAGTAAGACATTCCAGTGTTCTCTTAAGCCCACCAAGATTAAACTAGAGTCATTTGATCTGAGCAAGAGCAAACCACTTGGTACAGTAATACTCCCAATTAAATATAAGGGTACAGAAAACTCAACATTTTAAGTCCCTGAAACTGCTGAAATTATTTCAGGAATGCCAGGGTTAGAAAAGTTAAGTTTAGTGAAAAGGGTCCATAGCATAAGTACTGAAAACGCACCACCAAATATGAAACCTGATAAAAAAGGAAATTGAGCCCCTTAAGAAAGAGAAGTTTCTAAACGAAAATAGAAATAGCTTTACAGGCTCAAACCGTTTCCCAGGTACCTGCACCATTGTTACAACTAAATATTTTAAACCAGAGTGTCATCGACCCAGCAGGTTACCTTTCGCATTGAACATTCCGTTGCAAAAAGAGTTAGATAGACTAGTAGGTAGGGAAGCAATTGGAAAAGTCCATTAGATTGACCCACAAGCTTGTATCAACCGCTTAGGTGTAGTTCAAAAAGCAAATGGTGAACTCAAAATATGTATGGTTCTGACCTGATTTCGCAGATTGTTAGAAAACCCAGATCTTGCCCCACGGTTGACGAGAGTAACGTGAAAGTTTCAGGCAAAGAAGTTTACCCTGTGTTTGATTTAGCAGAAGGGTATCATCATTTGAAACTCGATGAGATTCATCATGGAAATGCTGTATTTCTACCCCATTTGGAATTTACAGATTTTTAGTACTCCCTTGTGGCACTTCTAATTCTCAGGATCTGTTTGAAAAGAAATTAGAAGAGCTTTTTTGGGGACATTCCCAATGTAGTTATTTGCCACGATGGCACAATATTTGTAGCAACACTGAGGCAAAACATGACCTTGCTGCCTGTAGACTGTCAGCGTACTAGAGATGTCCAAGCCAAATTCAACCCAGACAAATTACAGCTTAAATCGACTGAAGTTAAATTTGTGGGGCAGGTATTCTCCAAAGATAGAATGAAATTTGGCCCCATCGTGTTGAGCCTATTCTAGCATTACCAGAACCAAAAATGTAAGTTAAGCCTACAACGAATTATTGGATCTTTCAATTATATAAGACGATATGTTCCTGACATGGCTCATCTCATGCAACCATTGTGTGAATTACTTAAAGGGGAAGGAAACACAAAAATTAATATTTCATTCACCACATTAGTTTATTTGTCGTCAGGAGTAAATAACGCACGCAGTTTCACCATAGCAACTAGAATGGTTATCGGGTTACGGCGTGTTGTTGAGATGACGCATGAAGTCATGAGAGCCACACTGCACCCAGACAAGACGTACGCAGCATAGGTGCTTTAAATCACAAACAAGTTTACATGTTAATTTCACTAGAAGTTCATAACTTCTCTGAATAACAAAGAGTATAGCTAAAGATAGCCAATCACTTTTCATAATCCAGTTAATACCTACTAGGTGATAAACAGTAGTCCAACATCTGCTTTGAAAATGAGTGAACGTGGTATCCAACCTTATCAGTTGAACCACAAAAGAGCGATTTTGAAGATTTAGACCATTCTGAACCGATTCCGGGACAGTTAGTGCTAACACCGAAAACCGTGCTGGTTCCATCCATTTATGTAAGAGTAGGAAGTGTATACCGATGGACAATGATGAGGAAAGTGTGTGTTGCTCGGTCCATGAAAACACAAAATTGGTGAAGGGAGATTTTATCTGTATTACAAAACATCCCAGTTTTCACAAATTAGTTATAGATCGTGATGCTTTGAATATTGTGAGGCATAATTTAGTGTTAAAACAAAAAGTCGAGCTAAAAATAACTTACCCCCAACAATCCTGCTAATAAGACCTGGCGATATTCTTACTACAAACAGTTTACTGGATTAATTCATGGACTGCCATTGGACACAGAGGAAGAGTTGTGATACATCATGTATAGTGCGTAGTATTAGAAATGCTTTTCCAGAACCCAGCAAAGTATATGCAGGCCTCACGAATAAGCTTCACTAATAAAGACACGATTTAAAAATAGTAAGTTTTAAATTCAACCATTATTATTATTATTATTATTATTATTATTATTATTATTATTATTATTATTTCACATTTTATAACGTGTCTGTGACGAACCTTCTTATGTTGACTGAAAACATGAAAAGTGCTTCAATCGTAGTAACTCTAATGGAGGCCGAAGCGTGCGAGCTATACTCTTCAGTAGTGACAGATCAATTGCTGCGTCCGGTAATGGATCCACACAACGTGCGTGCAGGCAGTATTTATTTCACGCACTATCAGCAGTTTCCATTCTTCGTTAGATTCCCCATTTATATTTTTCATGATCCAAGACACAGATGCTTTGGAGTACTGGGTTTTGACACCAGTATTTCTTTATTTACATTGAAATTGTAATCTAGCTCTGTTATCATAGATCAAAGTTGAAGGCTATTATAACTGGCGCAACAGTTCTAGACACGTGAAAATCTTAATGACAGCTATGAAGCGAGTTACATACCAGATCAGGTGGTGACCGGTCGTCTGCATGCTGCAGGAGTGCGTGGGACAGTCATTGTCAAATATCCGCACACTGGTTATGCACTTCACTACACGATAAACTTATAGTTATATACAGTATATTTAAATCCACCGCTGTAAAAATGCCCTTAGTATAAACACTGTCAACCATCTGCCTCCAGTTCCTCCACACCTGACAGCCCTTCCTCTTCTGCGGAATCACTCACATCATTGCCGCCATCACTGCTGTCACTACTTTCTGCACCATTATCCTGGATGAGAATTTTTTCTAATTGATTTTCTGCAATTCCGTATTTTTTGAAATAATGATTCTCAATTTATTCAACATGTCGATGTACATTTTCCCATTCTGGCCTTCCAATTTCTGCAAATCGCTGGCGACATAACTGCTCCACATCTTTTAGTTTAAAAGTGATATTTCTGCAGGCCACCCAGTTTTTGACATCAGCCCAGATTAATTCGATTGGATTTAGATCTGGGTGATATGGTGGCAGTCTAAGTACATTATGGCGATGTCGTATTAATATCTGGCCAAGTATTATGAGTTATGACTTCTGAAGGGATTTGTTGGCTTTAACTAAGTTATATTTGTTTTACTCATGCTTTCATCAAAAGCTATATTATGCCTAAGCAACCAGGTTTTTATTTCTTCTTTCAAGGAATTTGAGGTAGGTTGTTTGCCAATTTGAGTGTTACCACATTGTGAAGCATTGTCGATAACCAGAATAGACCCAGCAGGCATATTAGGTATTAACATGGTGTTGATTCACTTCATGTAATTTTCTGTATTCATATCTTGATGAAAATCTCCTGTTTTTTGTTGCGACTTGTAAAAGAAGGGCATTTGGAACGAACAGCATGAACGATAATAAGTATTTGCCCTTTGGCAACAGGTGCCTGAAAACCTAATCCGCTATCGTCACTTCAACTTTTAGATGTATGACTGCTGTGTATGTACGACTCATCTTCATACACTATAGTACTCTAATTTGTACCTCTGAGTAAGGTACTCTTCCAGCTGAGATCGTATGTCGTGCTTTTCTATTAGAAATCTATTTGGTTTCGTTTTCTTCCACTTAAACCCTAAATCTTTTATAATTTTTCTGAGATTTGTAGCAGCATCTTGAAAATTTATGCTGATATAAGTACATATCAAATTATAGTCATTTGGAAAGTTAGTATCAGACTGCAAAATTCAGTGTCATAGCCGGGATTTGAGACTTGTAGCACCACCTTGAACATTTATGACATCTTTCAGATTGATGAGCAATATGCTTATTGTTGGCACAGTTTTTTCTCCCACATAGAAATTGTGAATCGTGCGCCGAATGACGCATTTGTCGAAATCGTCTATTTCTGTAATACGTTTAGGGAGCTTATGTTTCTTCACAGGTGTGTCAAATGGTACTCTTTCATCCATATGGTTTTTCTTATCTTTGAGAAATCTGGAAACGGAACTCAGTGAAACAACAGTTGCTTTGGCTACTCTTTCTTTCACTCTCTTAAGGCTTTTGTGGAACTCGGGTAAACATATATTTTCTTCCTGCATCTCTGCTTCTTGCTTCATGAAGTCGAGGACATTTGCAATTATTTCCCTGCTTTGAATACGTAATACCTTACCATTTAACTTTGAAAACGTAGGAGCCATGGTTATAAATATCACAAATATAAAATAAGCACTATTTACGTACATCTCTTTGAAATTACAAGATGCGGACACTTTCTATGCAGACTGTATGTCTTACGCACTGTGAGTAAGCCAAGGTATTATATCGCTTTCGTTGATTAAGCTAAACATAAAGCATTCCTAGGCTCGGCAATCAAGCTCACGATTCCCGAAGTTTTGCGCCAGTTATATATGCAAAAATGTATTCTTTCGGAGCATATCTGAGACCAAGACTGTGATAACCTTCTAGACTGCCAGTATAGATATAATGTCGAATATGAGCCAAAACGTTTAAGAGGCTGGTATACAAAATAATTTTCTTCAGAGCATGATAGGCGTTTGATTCGCCTTTAATCCATAAATTATTTCTTTGGCCTTCTTCCAAAAATTCGTGATGTTCACAAGATTTCCATTCACCGCTTTCCAGCCATTTATATTCATTTTTATATGGAGAAGAATTGGTGTGAATTTTTCAATTAATATGGTACAATTCTCATCACAGTTTTGCGCAGCCCATCATAAATGGTTATTTATCCTGGCTTTCAATTCCATCCGCTCTGGGAATATTTTTTATTATTTTAATTTTTTCGTTAGACTTTTGGACAAATGCCATACGTTAGATTCATGTTCAACTTCCGATAGTGGGTTTTTAACAGGTATCTTACACCTTTATGTCTGTCGGAGAGAAAAACTTCAATTCTACTCATTTCCTTTTTTGCAAACCTTGTCATTACGCTGTCACAAGCAGCCTTTCCCAAAGTGCCTTTCACCATATTTCTTTGAACAAGTTCAATATCAATAATTTTGCGGGAATTAAATCCTTGACAGAATAGACCATATATTTGGATGAAAATTCTGGGGCGTAATACTGCCCATCCCCTGCCAACCACATAGGTATAGCACAACCTTTTAATAAATTTAAGTTCGTTTTTCTTTCTTGAATCCATAATGCTCTAATAACTAGTGCTGTCATGTTTAGAAGATTTTATCGAATGCACCCTTGGAAACATTGCCAAACCAATGATTTGCATAAGGACTTAAATTGCTGAAACAACATACCGTATACTAACGAAGAACTTCCTATTAAAGCACTTCCTTCAGGTTTCTTTCCTGATAAATTTTGCGAGTTTTAAGTGAATGTATACTACCTCAATAACGCATTGTTTTAACATATAGCATTGTCCCTTTAACGTAAAGAGAAATTGATTTGATTTCATTTCTACATGAGACATACCTTGAAAAGTAAAAGTAGAGATGTCCAAGCAACAATGAAATATTCCAATGTAGCTTCATTTCCATGTATAGTGAAAGTTTCTTCTTCTTCCTCCTCGTTATCACTTGTATCAGAATCTGAAGTCACCACCCATAGCCTCGATGGTATGTCGGACGAAGAACTAGTGGAATATCTTTCCGACCAAAAGGTAACGGCAGTTCATCGAGTGCAGGCTAAACGCGACGGAGCGTTTGTACCTACTCGTACCCTGTTTATCACTTTCGATGGCGTCGATCTGCCCACAAGTATTTCACCAGGGTACGAACGGATTGCGGTGAGGCCCTATGTTCCTAGACCTCTGCGTTGTTTTAAATGCCAACGTTTTGGGCATATGCAAGTCTCTTGTAAGAGTGCCGTATCCATCTGTGCCTCATGTAGCCAGCCGTCACACGAAGGTACCTGTTCATCAGCACCCGTCTGCGTTAATTGCAAAGGGTCTCATTCTGCTTCATTTCCAAACTCTCCATCCTCAATACCAGTGAACCTACTTTTCTTTCTGATTCTTCTGGTACAGTCTCTCACTTGGAGCTTGACGTTTGCTCCATCCAGCTTGCTTTTCGTCTGCAGTGGAACGTCGTCGCTGACACCTACTCTAGCGACCATTACCCCTGCATCGTTTCTCTTCTGTCTCACCACGTCCAGCGTTCCAGAGTACCTACCTGGATATTCACAAAAGCAGACTGGAGTTGTATTCCAGCCTCGTGTGTTTTGAGGACCAGCCCTTCCCTGGCGTTATCCAAATGGTGGAACCTTACCTCTAGGATTTTATCTGCCGCCGAACGCACGATCACCCGTTCGTACTCTCACCCTCGACGTGTTCCTGTTCCTTGGTGGAAGGAGGAGTGTTGGGACGCCGTTCGTGCCTGTAGAGGTGCCCTTAGGGCGTTTCGGCGACACCCTAACTTGATAATTTGGTTACTTTTAAGCAATCGCGCGCCAGGGCTCGTCGCATTATTCAGGATATGCAAGAAGGCGTCGTGGACTCGTTCTGTCGAGTGTTTTAATCGCTTCACTCCTTCCTCTGTTGTTTGGGATAACCTTCGTCGTTTCTCCGGTAAAGTGTCACATTGTACTGTGTCTGGCCTTCAGGTTTCTAATGTCACCATAGTGGATCCGGCTGCCATTGCTAACACTCTGGGTGCTGCCTTTGAGGCGGTTTACAATTCTGCCCATTATTCCGCCGGCTTTCGCACTCTCAAAGACCGGCTGGATTCCGCGACCTATAATTTTCGGTCTGCTAATACGGAGTGTTATAATGAACCTTTTACAATGAGGGAGCTGGAGCATTCTCTACATTGCTCTCGGCGCTCCTGGGCCGGACGGCATTCATGTCCTGATGTTAAAGAACCTTTCAGCCGGCAATAAAGTCTTTCTCTTACAGGTCTATAACCGTATTTGATAAGACGGCCTTTTTGCTTCCGCTTGGCGCGAAGCCACCATTGTCCCTCTACTTAAGCCTAAGAAGGATCGCCACCTACCTTCCAGCTACCGCCCTATCTCCCTCACCAGTTGCATTTGCAAGGTGATGGAGCGCATGATCAACGGGCGGTTGACATGGTGGCTTGAGTCTCAGAAACTTCTAGCGAACGCTCAGTGCGGATTTCGTCGCCATCGCTCTACCGTCGACCATATCGTGTCTCTGACGACGCATATTATAAACGGTTTTCTGAGAATGTGTCAAACAGTGGCTGTGTTTTTTGACCTGGAGAAAGCTTATGACACTTGTTGGAGGGGCGGCATTTTACGTACACTTCACGCATGGAATTTACGCGGTCGTAGTCCCATATTTCTTCGGGAGTTTATGACGGACCGCGTCTTTCGTGTACGTGTGGGCTCGGTTTTATCTAGTCGTTTTATTCAAGAGAACGGAGTACCGCAAGGCTCTGTACTCAGTGTCACACTTTTTCTATTGCTATCAACCCCATTGTTGATTGTATTCCACCTGGCATTTCATCGTCCGTTTCGTAGACGATTTTGCCATTTATTGCAGTTCTCGGCGGACCTGTCTGCTCGAACACCGTCTCCAGATCTGTATCGACCGTCTCTACGCCTGTAGTAACGACATCGGCTTTAATTTCTCCGTCGAGAAATCCGTCTATATCAATTTCTGGCGGCGGAAGGCTTTCCCTCCGCCCTCTCTCCATCTTGGGCCGGGGATCCTTCCGTTTGCAGACGAGGCGAAACTTTTGGGTTGGACTTCGCACATTTCCTTTTTAAAAGCAAAGTGTGACCGTTCTCTTAATCTTTTACGTGTTTTAAGTGGTACATCCTGGCGAGCTGATCGGACCGTCCTTCTTCGCCTTTATCGCTCTTTGGTCCGATTCAAGCTTGATTACGGGTGCATTGTCTATTCGTCGGCACGTCTTTTTGCGTTACGTCGATTGCATACCATTCACCATAGTGGCATAAGAGTCGCTACGGGATCC
This sequence comes from Deroplatys truncata, assembly GCA_030765065.1. Lineage (NCBI taxonomy): Eukaryota > Metazoa > Arthropoda > Insecta > Mantodea > Mantidae > Deroplatys > Deroplatys truncata. Next base: position 419,968,118 of record CM060990.1, on the reverse strand, counting down.
TTTCCAACCAGCCCTGTACCTAGTCTATATGCTGAAGCTGCAGAGCCTGCGCTGTCCTTCAGGCGTGAGATGCTTTTGTGCAGCTATGCCTGTCGACTCTCAAGCTTGCCTGATCACCCGTCCTTCGAGATATTTTTCGAGGAGTCACTTGATCGGCAATATTTAATTAGCTCCTCTGCGTTGCTCCCTCCAGGGGTTCGATTTCGACAGCTTCTCCGGCATTTGGACGTTACGCCAGCGCCGGCCCTTCCCAGGGGGAAACGCGTTTTCCTCCATGGTTGCGCGCTGAGGCCTACTGTCACCTTGGGTTAACGTCGATGCCGAAGAATGCGACCCCTTCTTCAGTCTTTAGATCAGCGTTTTTAGAACTTAAGGCGCATTTCGGGGAATGTCATTTTATATATACTGATGGGTCTAAGACTGATGTTGTAGTAGGGTGTGGCCTTGTATTTGGTGAACATAGTTTTGCCTTTCGTTTACCCGGGCAATGTTCGATTTTTACCGCCGAACGTTTTAGTATTTATCAGTCACTTTTATACGTCAGCGGCAAGACTTACGGCACTGATTTATTTGTTCAGATTCCCTGAGTGCTCTTCAAAGTATTAGCGCGCTGTACAGTTACCACCCGCTCGTACAGCGCATTCATAACCTGCTCCACTCGCTTGGTTTTTCCGGCATCAGCGTCTCCTTCGTGTGGATTCCAGCTCATGTGGGCATCTCAGGGAACGAGTCTGCCGACGCCGCTGCCAAATCGGCGATTTTATCACCCAGAAAGTTTACCTGTGTTGTTTCCTCGTCGATTTGTGTATTATTTTACGTCGCCGCATCCTCTCGCTTTGGAGCGATTAGTGGACGGCCCTCCGAAGGAACAAGCTGCGGGAGGTTAAACCTCTTCCGTTAGTCTGGGGTACCTCTTCTCGTTCTTCTCGTCGGGAAGAGGTACTTTTAGCCCGTCTACGAATCGGACATTGCATTTTTAGTCATAGATACCTGCTCAGTGGTGACCCCGCACCACTGTGAGCAGTGTGATGCGCCCTTAACGGTGCGTCACATCTTAACAGAGTGTCAAGTTTTAGCTCCATTGCGCGTGCGTGTGGGTCTGCCTGTTGGCATAGCCAACGTTTTGGCAGACGACGCGCGTGCTGTAGAATGTGTTTTACGTTTGGACATATGGCGCTCATGTCCCATGCGTTCTACAGTTCTTGACACGCAGTTTTACTCTTTTATTGTTTTTAACATGTTTTAGTGTGACGGTTTTAGCATTTGTGTGCGTGTTTTTTAGTATTTTTGACTTTGCGGATTTTCTGTAATTTAGTTCTTGAATTTTATATTTTACACGTTGTAAGGGCGCTGATGACCTTTGATGTTTAGCGCCCTTTAACCCCATATCAGCATCACATCAGGTACCAAAAATATATATTTTCCCTTATGATTTCAGTACCTAGTAAACATTGAACTTCTGAATTCTTGGTTTTTTCATCATCTTCTATTCTGAATTCTCTTTCAATACTTTTATCATCATCGCCTTCTTTGTCAGTCTTATTGCAAGAAATACTATCACATAGCTCAGAAAGTATGCTTCTACGATTTCTAGCCTCATATCGTTCTGTTCTTGGTCGTTTGCTGTTGGATGAAGGTGAAGGATCAATTGTCTTACTAGAACCTGATACCTGGAAATTGTCTTCATTTTTCCTTACAGTAGGAATAGTTCCAGGTTTTAATAAAGGCCCTCTGAAACTTTCATCCAGCATAAGCTGCTGTTTTAATAATTGTCTCTTCATAATCTGTGTCCTTAAAATGAAAATAACATAAACATGCACCAGAACCAGGGAAAAAATCTTTTGTTTTGCAAAATTCCTATATATTTTTGGAGAATTGTCTCTGTTTGGAAACACGTGAAAATGAGTTCCCTTGTCTGCTCTCTTCTCACACTACAGCCATATTGGAGAATATTGAGGCATTTTATTCTTTACAATATCACGTTTGTATAATACTAAACTGACTCAGTAACACCATCACCAAAACACCACCATAAAGTACACTACTCTTGAACTTAAATACAAGCAAAAACAATTTTCGAAAACGTATTACTGCACATGCAGCAATGACTGACTTGTTAACTCCCAATTGCTTCCAGCGCACAGCTGGCTCTGATGACGTATAAGGTGGTTATTATTTCGCTTGCTCGGCGATAACGGCGTGGCGGAGTAAGAAAGCAATGTTACCACTGCATTTTACAGGTCATGTCCTTCATTTAGGAAGAAACATAATTTCTGTGTTTCGTTCCCCTTTACAGATGATGTTGAATGGATATGGCTACATGCTCATACCAAATCATTTAATACCATCAAAGAAGCGTTAACCAAAGCTCCAGCATTAGTTCCATTGACCCATCTAAGAAAATTGTAATTCAGTGTGATGCCTCCAAATATGATTTATGTGGTTGTATGTTCGAATAACTTAACAAGGTCATGAAACTTGTTGCTTGCATTTCAGAGGCATGAATGCACATAAAATTAATTATAACCAGACTGAGAAAGAACTTCTAGCAATCTCTTGGGGATGCGATAAACTCGGTAATTACTTGTATAGAGCTGCAGTAGACATACTGATTACAAAACGCATTGTATCCATAATGCAAAAACCAATTTGCAAATTAGGATCTGTCAGGCTCCAACGCGTAGGATTACAATTGCTAAAATACTCCTTGAAAATACACTATGTGCCAGGGAAATGCCTCCATTTTCAGATTACTCTCCCGCGCCTACTTAAATGAAACCGACGTTGATCAAGAAATAATGGAAATGGTTCACTCTGTATCACTCCATCTTCCGATAAGAGCTGAAAAACCTGCGAGGTTACAAGGCGCGCTTCGTAAGATCGAACTGTTGAATTAATCATTAGATATTATCGAGAAAGGTGGCCAAAAGGGAAATATGTGGACGCCTCTTTAAGTCGTGGCATCCCCTTAAAGAATATTTGTATGTTGAGAACGATCTAGTGTCCATGAATGATCATTTGGTAGTACCGGAAACACTCCAAAAATATGTACTCACATCTGTTCATAAAGACCACCCAGGCATTAACAAATCCACCCAGAAAGCCAGGTCTGCATTTTATTGGCCTTACATATCTTCTGCTGTCGTTCTCCGTGATCTAGGGGTACCATGCTAGCCTCTAGTTCCCGAGGTCTCGGGTTCAAACCCGGCGGATGGCGATGGATTTTTTTCTCAAGCGTAAAAATTCTTAGCATGGCTTCCTTTGGAAGGGAAGCAAAGCCACTGGTCTCGTGTCGTAGATTTACGGCACGTAAAAGAACCTCAAGCCTGATAAAGAGGCCTCCGAGCAAAATTTCCGGTCTTTCACGCCCAGTATGAAAAGGACGCTAAGAACCATAATAGTTAAAGAGCGTCCATTAATAAAAAATAAGACAAATTACATGTCTTCTGATATCACCCAATTTGTAAAGAAATGTCGAAATTATGAAAGGTATGTATGTGCCAAACAGTCGCCAAAAACCCTTAATGGAACATCCCACATCTCTCGCATTGGTTAGAAATATGTCAAACGTCAAACAAGACGTCTAAAGCAGTCATTAATAGCATGCAAGAGTTTTTTTCACGTCTAGGATATCCACGAACAGTAGTTGCAGATAATTTATCCTTTATTTCGAATAAGTGTCTGAGATATTACCAAGAAAAGGACATCTCTATTCAAACTAGAAGTCCACACTATCATCGCAGCAATGGACTCTTGGAAAAGGGTGTTGGTATTTCAAAAACTATAATGAAAAAATGCTAAGAAGCTGAATCAGGATATCGTGGCTCACTGCTTGAACACAACACTCTCATTCCATGGTTGAAAGCAAGCCCGTCTGAAATTTTACATAGCCGGGGCCTAAGGACCTCATTACTTCAAGCTGCTAAAAAGTTAGAACCGAAAGTACGAGATGTTCATAGAATTTTGGTAGAAAGACAAAAGAGAATCAAAGCTCACCATGACAAGACCGCAAACAGGAAAGAAATGGGTTATAAGGCGGGTGATGAAGTAGGCATTCAAAAAGTGACAGGCTCAAAATGGGAAAAAGCTACTGTTATCCGGTCTGCAAATGAACCACGTTCGTATTGGGTGCTCGTGAGATACAAGGCCCTTCGATGCAAAACCATTCAAATCAAAACGATCAAAAACAAGGTCAAATTAAAATGACCTAAGAAACCCCCACGGTCCAGGTTTTTTTTACAAGATATTCAGATTCCTCAAAGTAAACATCTACATTACCCAGAGGAACAACCTAATGTATTAGCTGGAACTAGAGTGGCTGAAATAGGTCAAGATAGGCTATCCTACAAGAAACGATCAGGGCGAAATATCAAGAAACCAAATCGCCTTAGTTTGTAAACAAGCATCAGTATGTTATGCTTATCATTCTTGTACGCATTATTGTATATTGTCACGATGCATGGATTTACTTTATTAATTTTGTAGAATTGTTCTTGCGCTCAGTAGCGTTGGAAATTATTGCGCCATAAAAGTTAAAGAGGCTGACACGCAGAATGTATGTGCAAGCACTTTGTCGTTGCTAGGCGCAGCGTCAGGTTTCATTCAATTTAGAAACGTTGCTCGATTTCTGCTGGTTAGGATTAGAACATTCACCCAAGAGGTGAAGGACTGGTGAGGTAGCAGTGGTGCACCTTCAAAACCCCTGGATTTTATGACAATGGGGGACTTGAGAGGGAGTTTTACACGAACCTGCGTCAGTCTAAATCTTGAAAATGCTTACGAAAATTAAATCATAAATCTGGAAGACAACACCATGCATCTAGCACCAGCTTCAACTCAGGTAAGCATGCCGTCTGTCTAAACTATTTGTACCCCCGTAGGCGTCCTCGAGCCATGTGGTAATAAATCTATATTTTTATAGACTTTTTGGATCAATATGTAAATGTTTAAGACCATACTGGTCATACTGACACCTTCCTCTTGGTAATGTACTTAAGATGCTAGGCACGCTTAAGGCCCTTCCCTCAGTCCGGGACTATCTTCCCGTGTGAGTCGCTCTACCCAGTGATTTGAGACGCTTGGGTCTCATGCCATCTGTGAATTAGTCACCCCTTGAGATCCCTCTGAGCTACCCTTCCTTTATATATGTGTTGTAGTTGCCTGAATCTTGATCGACACCCCCTCCTCTGATCCCTTCCAACACCTGGTATTCCCCCGCGACATTTGGTGTGAGGCGCCTGGTTGAGCGTTTCTCACCCATTTTCAACCCGCTGTATTTCCCACCATGACATTTGGTGAAGGCGCCCCTTTGAGCTCCCCTCCGTTACCCCTCCAAACATCCCTTAATTCCCCCCAGCGACAATATTATGTAATTTTTGTCATGGTTCTTATATGGTAAAACATGTAATGTTATTTAAAGTTCATAGAAAAGGCTCAAAGGGGAGGTGTTGAATATATAGAAGGCTATGTTTGACCACACATCCTGTTGTTTCGAGTAACCACTTGGTTTAATTAAATATAACCAAACCTTTAAACACACAGAACATTCAAGATGCACATCTTATTTGTTATGTCAGTATCTCTTTGCTTTTAAAGCAAAATCATTGAGAGACATTTTGATAAAATCAAACTTTTCCATATAAGGTATATTATGGATTTGGGGATTATATAGAAATCTCTACTTGGCACGATTAAACACTGTCTGACTGAGGTATCAAATTTTGTATTTATCCCGCATTTTGTCTTTCATTGATGTTGTTCACACACACACACACACACACACACACAAACACGAGACACTTATCTAAGAATGAGCTTACCTCGAAACATGTATCTAAATTCAGTGAAAATTTATTGTTGAATTTTTGGGTGGAATGCTATATTTCCCCTACCTATCATAGGTAAGTGGTAGAGGTATTAATAAATTATTGGGCACACTCGGAAATATCTCTTGCTTTCTCTCCCTGTCATTTCATCTGATAAACACATGCCAGAAAACTAAAGAGCCTTAAACACTGAGCCTATTGTGTAAAAGAAAATTAATGTATTAAATATTGTTATATACTTTTCAGTTTTCTGTAAATCATTTCATATGTGAATTAAATAAGAATATATTTTATGAAGTCGCTAACTTTCATTAAAAGTAAATACAAAGAACTTAAAGGAGTACTGCACCAAACAACTATTTTGTGATATAATGTAGAGGATGTGTAGCTCATAACAGTATTGAAGACCACAACTCAAAATTCGATGCTGTTCTCAATCTACAGGGCACTAAAGCACGAGTAAAATGGTGTTCCATCAAAGTTTCTAGGTACTCAACCAAAAACAAAATCCCCGGGAAAAATATGTCATAAGGAATAAAACCGTTTAACAACTATTAGAAAACCACAAACCTGGCACTACTACCACATCAGAATGTGAGACATCTGAATTTGATAAAATAGATCTGATAATAAGTAACCATGGAAATGTTCAATGTGAACTGAGAATTGAGACGTACAGAAGTGTTGTACAGCGTCTTCGGTATAAAACCTGACCGCTCACATGGGGTTTTGCGTCTGGGTAGCACGACATACCACAGCTGGCCATGTCAGCACTTTTGTCTTCAGTTCTTAAATCTGTATTCCTGTAAACCTATACATAAAATATAGCAAAATTAACTCTTCCATTATAACAAATGCTCTATTTTCAAAACCGCTGAAACCCTAACTTCTTTGCTAAGTTCGATAGTGATTTTCGTGGCGAACGTTCAAGAGTTTCACCAATTTCGTCTAATGTTACATCCGTTAACACTGTACGTCTTCGCATGTGTTTCCTGTTTTGCACTGAACCAGTATTCTCAAATGTATTCACAAGATCATGAACTGCAGTCCTGGAAGGAGGAAGTTGTGTAGGAAACTTCAGGATGAATTCTTTACGAGCGCGACAAGCCGAATTCGTATGTAAAATAATATTTACATACAAGTATACGTTGTTCTAAAGACAACTGCCTTCCCATCTTCGCAAATGAAACTAGACTACTAACGCTAATGATTACGTGCTAACCGAAGGGCAGAATCCTGTCGTGTGTTTGGGGAGTGGAAGAAGGCAGACAGTATTGGCCCTGATGCACAACACCGTGGGAGCAGTCAAGCTTTTTAACGAAGACCCAATAAGGCAGAAGAAAATAGTGGTTACTCCAACATCGATTCTGATGAAGATTATGATCCTCCCGATTATACAGACTCCGAAAATGAAACTAGTGAAAAAACACATATAAATGTAAAAGAACAGCCAACTTCGTTAGTTAAGTATTTACCAGTGCATTGCTGTCGCTGTTTAATTTATATCGTGTGAAATCGTGGCCGAAACTGAAACACATCAATCGAGCGCGTGTTTCCACGTGAAAACTGTTTGCCCCAACGGTCATTCCTTTAATTAGCCTCAGGCGATAAAAAACACTTTAACTGATAACTTTTATATTGTATCAGGACAGTGGCGGCTGCTCAAATGTCTCTTGCCTATCCCATATATGCGTGATTTTGATACACACATTGTTTATTAATGTTTATTTATATTATGCATTAAATTTACATTCCGAAATAGAACAATACTGTCAGGGCTGGTCTTAAGCACATGCATCCGATGCTGCCGCACCTGCCACCACGCTTTTAAGGGCCACGCACAATGAATTAAAAAAATTGAGCTGAATTTTTTGGCCTGCAGATGAAATGGAAAAAATGAAGCGAGCTATAGGGAAAGAGCTTTTAATAACAATTTAATGTAGTATAATAGTCGTAGTATCATGCACCGTCGTGAGGGTCGTTCTCTGTGGTCTAGGAGTACCATGCTAGCCTCTAGTTCTCGATGTCGCGGGTTCAATCCCGGCGGAGGGCGATGAGTTTTTACGGGTGTAAAAACCCTTAGCACGGCTTCCTTCGGAAGGGAAGTAAAGTCGGTGGTCCTGTGTCGTGGATTTACGGCACGTAAAAGAAATTCAAGCCTGATAAACAGGCCTATGAGCAAAATGTCCGGTCATTCACGCCCAATATAGAATGGGACGCTAAGAACCATAGCAGTTAAAGAGCGTCCACAAGTAAAACTCAATTTAATCTTATTTTTTACCGTCGTGAGGTGGCGAGCGGGGATCGTTATTCATCACCAGCTATGTGTTTGTTGCGCATTTGTTGGGATTGTTGCGAGTTTAAGCGTACGACGTATGTTCTGTTTTTCGGTTTCATAACTATTCATGTATTGTGGGCACGTTCTATGTATGTTAGAATGAAGAGTATTTGTTTATTAGTCTGTAAAGTTGTGTTAAGTGTCAAGAGTGAAATGCCTCGTGAAAGGCATACATTTTGAAGATATGAACAGGTGTTCAAAAATCCAAGAACAAATTAAATCGTGAACAGTTTTTTAACTCAGAAAAGGTGCTTTCAAAGTCTTTCCTCAGCCTAAATCCTCAAAAACTGAGAATGAAAGTGAATTATGCTTAAATGACGATATCCTTAGCAGTAGTAACTTCTCATGTGTTGGTTTAGGTGAAAAAGAAAGTGAAATATTGGATTTTGACCCACTTACTATCTCACATTTAGGTAGGCCTAATAGTAGTGACAATGAAATAGCCACAGATCCAGATGCAGGTACTTGGTCCAATACATTTTCGGCCTTCATCATTGACATAATTTTTCAAAAAGGCCCTGCTAAAATTACAAATTTTGATTACCCTTTCAATGAGAAGAGAAGAAAGTGTCACGTAATAAATTTACCCAATAGAGCGAAAAAATGTCGCATATGACTCGTGTACTCAAAATCTGACATTTGTTTTAACTTTTAGGAACTCCTTCAAAATGTAAGTCTGTGTTTAACATTTTTAATTTCTTGAATCTAAAATTAAATAATAGTATAATGATGGATACTTTAATAAGAGTGTATCCCAAGCAATAACTGTGAACTTTACCTCATCTCGAATTTTAATAAGATTCGAAGAAATCCCAATAAGTAGCTTGGTTTTATTATTAACCTTTATTAATTCGCTTACCTATTAAGATTTAATGTATTCCTTGCATAACTCATCAGTAGGCTATAGGACTGCTAATACTGTTTTATATATCGATATTTGTACGAATCCCACGGAGGTGGTTTGCACATATCCCCCCATCAGCTAAGACCTGAACATTGTTGTTATAGTGTAATCATTTTATTTCCAGTTGCTTGGTCCACAGGTATTTCATAAGACTTCACAGCGTGCACTTAGGCACTACTGCCACTTGGTTTGAATCTGTCATGATTTGCCTTGCAACCATACGACGCAGTCAAAAGGGCGAGCGGGCAGACAGGCACGTTCCAAGACCCTCTGCAGTATACCAGACCTTAATACAATAACAAGATGTCCGCCATGTGTGTTGAGTCGAAGCAGCTGAACAATGCATTAGAAGTAATATATATATTTATGTAAAGAGAGAGCGCTTTTATAATTGTTGTTACCCTTCCAATAAAAACAAATGCATATATAATACTAAAAAGCGTCTTAGTGAAGAAAACTATGAAGGATGGAAATATTGTCTTATGCGAACGTAATAACCGTTTATAATAAATTTGTGATAACATAACATACAATGACATATTGCTACTGTATTATAAAGCGTTATGGGTTATTTAGGGGAATTAAGGGATGTTTTATAAATTTTTCAGTGTTATTTGTTCACACGTTTATTGTGAGAAACCAGACAAACTAATTGAAATCTAAGGTCGTACATTACAGTCAGTTCTTCAATTGTGAGTTTATATTTGTATCTTTCCCTGTTGGTATTTTACCTTTGAATTTAGATCAGTTTCGTCTAACATAATGGAAATTACTTTGTCTTGGCTTCGAAGCAATTTTCTTTCTACCATCAAGAATCCTTTAAGTGAAGTTCCTATTCCTGGGGTAATGGGTCCAATCTTACAAAGGAGTTGTTTCGGGTACACATGATGTGGAAATATCAAAACGTTTGTCTCTCATTACCCGACATGCACCAGGAACTGAGTATGACATTATTGCAACCCAAATCAACATTTCTATGGAATGTTTTACTTATTTCATAGCGCACAATTACAATTCTTCCACCAGAAGGTTTATTTTAATAGCCCTTTCTGCATCGAAACTATTAGAATCTAGTGCCTCTTTCAAAAAATTAATTACAATCACAGCTCGTTCATCAACTTCAAAGCTCTCACAGCTGTAGCTCTGAAGATGACCTAGTAAATTATCAAATTTGATACATCTATTACAAATTAAGCCCTCCTGACCCTCTGATTCCAGAATCCATTTAAAATTATCCGGAGGAAAAGTAAGTTCTTATTTGTTTTAAAAAAAGGCTTAATATTTAAGGTGATGGTAATTTTAAAACTTACTGTGAGAGAAGGTATATCAATAAATGCTTCGTTCTTCACTTTCATTAATGAAACGAGGGTGAAATGTCTCTTTACAAAACCTCACTTTTGAAGCTCTCAAAAACAGAAATTACATCATTTTCACACTTTTTTAAACTGTCTTCGTGTCAACTAAACATTAATTCTGAACGACAGCATGCTTCTATTCTATCTTTAGGTACCTTCACAGTGTGATAGGATGGTTGCTAGGAAATATACTAAGATGTGCATCATCTCGGAGTTTAGGCTTTTTTTCGAGGAACAATAACTGGTTCAACATTAATACTGGAAATGTATCCTCTTTTATTATAAACTTATCCTCAAAATGTTTCATGCATTCCAATGAATTATCTGTCACTTCAAAATTGTCACGATGGATAAATCTTGTCCATTTTTCTCTAATCTTTGTCCTTAGGAAGCCTAGATGCTGAATGGCTGCAGGACCATAGTTGAATTTACATCCAGGAACACAAGAATGACCCATACTCTATATATATATATATATATATATATACAGTGTCACAAACTGTTTACACTTCGCTTCCTTTACATAAATGCCTCACAGTCTTAGCAAACGACGTGTTGTATGCTATGCATATTGGTTAACCTGTCAACCCAATCAGGCGGCACTTTGTTATACATCGATATTGGCATCGGGGTCTGATATATTGTAGAGGGTCTTCCACATTCTCCATCTGCCTACCTTCCTATGCAGATTAAACACATGGCCCCCGCATAAGCATAGTAATATGGCATTGAAATTCCCTCCGTATGTTCACGCATGTGTAGAATACTTTGGCCAGTAAGAGAGGAGGTTGGTAATGTTGCCAACCGTAGCGGAATTCCGCTGCGCGTAGCGAAATGTGAGCCTTCGGGAGAAATTGCTGCGAAAAACGAAAAAGTGGTAAAATGTAGCCACTTTGTCAATTTAAGTATTACACATTAGATTGATAAAGGCTACTCCACCCTAAGAAAAACACGGAATACCGCGGAGAACTGTCGAACGATGGGAAGAAAGTGAGAAAACAGTTGTTTTCGGATAAGTGGTTAAAAGAAAATATATTTTTCGAAATTGCTAAAAACAAAAAGACAGTGCAAAAGCAATGTACAGAGCATGTAATGCTGTTTTGGGGGCAAAAGAGTTATATGTTGAAACAATGTGAAAACCAGAATTTAAAAGCTACTGACAGCACAAACATTTCTCAGGTAATTAGTAACTTTATTTACATTTGACTAAGAAATACGCAATTTTAAATTTATCTTAACTTAACTGTTCATTTAATCCAAATATTAACTATCGCCACTAAATAGGTCTAAATTATCATCAGAGAGACTATAATTTTCCTATGACTTATAGTGTGATATAGTGTATCTTTGTATATGAATTTTGTTCGACCTATAGCAAGTTTCAATGTTTTGGGTGGCGACACTGGAGAGGATCTGCCTGTCCTCACGAAAGACTTAAAAAGAATAGGCCATTTCGAGATATACATGCCTTTCACACATCCTGTGAAACACAGCTGACAAGAAAAGTTCGAAGGTACTGTAGCTGTAAAAAGTGACTTCCTTAAGAAATTTGCTTTGTCTAAAATTTGTTTTAGTGCGAATGAATTCTGTTAGTAATAAATGAAAGTACAGTGTATAGTGGTTAGTTTTAACAGTACGCCCAACATAGTTAACGAATTGTTACATACACCGTTTTCTCGGCTTAACATGTAGAGAAGTGAAAAAATTTAGACAGCGGTATACCGAATCCTCCAATAAGCTTGGCTTTACATTGTGTTGGTAAAAAAATGAACAGAAATGCAGCCCTACATGGTATAATTCGCACAAAGTGAAACAAAATGCAAGTCAGGACCCTCTAGAAACAGTGGACCTGACACTGGTATCAGTGTTGGCAACTTGGCCACTTTGTGGCTATTTCTAACGACTTTCAATTCTATGTTAGTGGCTGATTTACTCCCTTAGTGGCTCACGAAAAGTATGACGACATTCTGAGCTAAACACGGCAAAATTTGTGTTCCTTTATCGTTAAATTTTCTAATTTATTTTTGACCATATATTTCTATTAACTCAAGTGAGCTGAAGTCAACTGTATTAACCTTTCCATTGTCAAAATAAATATTGCAGGGTCCATTTGGGCTGCTTCCATAGTTCCGATGATGACGTTGGCTATGCAACGTCTCATCGCATCAGTTGTTTCATCAATGGAGATCGAGATTTTCTTTTCCGCAACTCCGTTTTTTTTTCAAATCTTCTGCAAACCTCTTCAAAGCAGACGTTCAAGTAAGTTTTCCTTAGTGTGTATTCTGATAGAATCTCTTCTTTAGTATACTTCTGCAGGAACATCCTGAGGGATTGGTTTTCCATTTTGCAGAACGGAATTCCCGAGTCCAAGAAAGACTAGCATAGATCTAGGGCTAGTTGAGATTTTTGCTAGATGTTGCAACTGCTGTTGATATTAAAGTGGTCTTAGGCCTGGCCATTTAAAAAACGCTACATTTGCGTTTTTCTGTCGCATCATTTGGAGTTATAAAGTACTTTTTCATTATTAATAGGCTTTTTACAGATTCAGCAAAACAATATTGTTCCATTAATAGAGAGTGCGTCTGAACCGAACTCGCGAACAAAGCCGTGTAATTTACTGCTCAATTTCGGCATGATAAATAAATCAGCACGAATACTCCAGTTGCCTTTAACAAGTTCAGCAGAAGACTCATCGGTGTAATTATCTTATATGCTAAGAAAACCACTTGTCTTCCTTTCACTGAATTAGATAACTTATCTCTTTGAAGTCAAGAAAAAAGAAAACAATCGTATATCTTCAGCATGTGGTGCAGCAACCGCCCTCGTAATCCCGAAATGCGGGGAGCCAAGCGAGAGGGGCCGCAAATGCTCGAGATACCGCGTTTTCGCATGTTTAGGCCGCGCATGAAGCACGCTGTTCAAGACTTTAAATTCAGGGGAAAATAGTTTTCATGGAATTTCGGAAGTATTGAGAAATAGGACAACATTCTGAATTCTCTAATCCTACACTGGCCAAAAAAAAAACAATACCGCGCGGGACAACAGGATGGAAATGGTGGTTAGAATTATTTGCTTCATTGTTACTTGAATTTACTGGTCAACGGGCAATACCAAATTCAAACAGTTTTCCTCTGTTCTCGTGACATTCAGATCTATTAGGATAGTGAGGGCAGGAGTGACTTAGGAGTGCTAAAACTGTAATATTGTGAAAAGTGTAAAAATCCCTATTTTGACTGTGAAAATTAAGTTTATGTACCAGTAAAAGATTTGAATTTCAGAAGATGAGTACTATTTTTATTGGTATTATGTCGATTGAGCGTGTGTACTAGTTGGCCACAATATGAGTGCGTGCGGTGGGAAGAGGAATTAAACAATTACGGAACTAGTGGGCGGGATGTAAACGGATTCAGTTTCTTCACTTCACCACTGCAGAAGTTTACCACTTCCTCTCAGGCCTCATTTCAAGTTACAATATCACAGTGTCGAATCAAGTGAACTGTTGTTGTGTTAGATCAAATTAGTGGGTTATTCCTAATTATATAATAATGCGTAAAAGGGCACTCCACCCCTAAGACAAAAATGGTATGTTTTTACTGCCAATAGCTTTTAGATTCTTCTTTTACCATTTTTCAAGAAGTGCCACAATGACAACAACAGTGGTGACTCTTAAAACATTGTAGGTAGCCTGCGTAGGTACTCCTTCAGTGATTTGCAGTGATAGCTATTAATTTATTTTTATTAAGCCCCTTAATAGGCATTACTCAGTACGCCATCAACATCATTATTAATCCATCGTCTTGGTCTTCTAGTACCTCATAGAGAACCGTATCTTTTATAAGATTTTGTTTGCATTTTGGTAGCGAAATATAACGGAATTTTGTTCGACCTGTAGCAGACGTAGTGATAATTAGGGATTATCCAATTGGATTAACGATAATCCTGCCACCAGGGGGATTAAGCGCTAGTGTCGCGTTAATCCGCAAAACAGGCGGGAAAACGTAGTAAATGGCAAGATGGCGGCTGGCGCTAGTGTCGCCAATAACAAGATGGCGGAAAAGCGCAAGGCGGGAAAATATACGGCACAATATGGTGCTATACTATATTGGGAAGAAGAAGTTACGAAACAGGATGGCGGAATTGCGCAATGTTTGAAACGTTAAAGGCGTGAAAAAGTGACGACAAAAGATGGCGGATAGCGCTAGTGTCGCTGGAAGAAGTGTAGCGCTGCTCCGCAAGATGGCGGTAGGCACTAGTGGAATGCAGCTCAACAAGATGGCGGTTGGTAATAGTGCATCGTAGTGTCGCTAGATAGCATTAGGTGTTAGAGAAATGAAAAAGATGGAAGATGGCGGTTGGTACTAACGAATGGCGATGCCACAAGATGGCGGATGGCGCTAGTGTCGCTGTAAGTAGTGTGGCGCCGCTCCGCAAGATGGTGGTAGGAACTAGAGGAATGCAGCGTAGTGCCGCAAGATAGTGGAAGGCACAAGAGAAATGAAATGATGCAAGATGGCGGTTGGTACTAGTGACGCAAGAAGGGAAAGTAATACGGCAAGAGAGGATGAAAAATAGTGAATTAAATGTGAAAAGAGTTGTGATTGGAAATAAAAAGAAAACCTGTTTTGTGATTGGTTGAAATAGCAAAATTGGAAAAGCGAAAATGGGTATAAAGGGGTAGATGGGGGAGGGATGAGAAATAAAAAATGAAAAATGATCACTGTTGCGATAGCGGTGTTGTGGGTGTCAATAGTGAGCGCAGAGGACAGTTGCGTTAGTTTTGGTAGATGTGGATTTGTGTTAGATAAAGGGACGGGGCATTTGGAAAATGCGAAAAAGTGTGAAAAGGACAATGAATTGTTGCCAAACTGTACGTATAGGAAGGGAAGCGGTTGTAGGTTTAATTCTAACTTTCTAAACATGGGAACGCTAAGGAATGTGTACAATTGTTTGAAGCCTGTCAGCAGATGTCTGAGAGGAGGTCGTTGTGGATATTTATATTACGGTAACTTAAAAATGGGTCAGGTAGAGTGTCCAGAGGGTTATGTGCTAATTGGTAGATGTGGATGCGTACCGGGGAAGAAAGGGGAAACGAAAGAGAAGTGTGAGTTTTATAAGACGCCGGTGAACATGTATGCAAATGACAATCAAACATTATTAGTAGAAATGGTAGACTGTAGTTTGATAATGGACACGGTGGACTTACCAGACGGGTTAGACCTAGATTGGAAATTGACGGCCGAAGAGAGCGAGCTAGTGGTTGCGTACAGTGTAGTAAATGAAATGAATACATATTTTTCTGATAACTCTCTTTACATTTTCGGGGAATGCGGAGATGGACACTGGGAGGTAAGTTTTGGTGGAGGGAGGAAGGTGGTAGGTAGGGTAAAGCGAAATTCGAGATGGTCAGGTGCAGGCAATTTGAAAGTGCAATCGGAATGCAATGGAGGAGGAGGAGCGGGTAAGGTATCGATGAATAGCATAAGAAAGGCAGCATTGGAGAAATGTAAAAAGAGCATAAATGCGCAGAAGCAGAAGATGAGAAAGGAATGCGAAAATAAGTTAGAGGAGAAAGGAAAAGAATTGGAAGAGGCGAAAAAGGAAAGAAAGGAGATGGAAAAGAAGCTGCAGAAAGCAGAAGAGGAGAAGGAAGAGATGAGGAGGGTAGTGGTGCGGCATGCGGATGAAGCGAAGCAGGGCAAGTTGGTGAAAAAATAAAGGATAATGTGAATCAATTGAATGAGGAATTTAAAGGTTTGAAGGAGCTTGTGCTTAGGTTAGGAAAATGGTGTTCAAATGGTAGTGGGAACGATGACGCAGTGAACTACGAAGACGAACTTGGAGAAGTAGATGAAGGAGGAGAAGAAGAAACTGAAGAGGGAGAAAATGAAAATGGTGGAGGTGAGGAGGAGGAAAATATGAGATATGACACATAGAAGCAATACGTACCTGCAATGACAACGACGACGCCGTCAAAACCCGAAGACGCACATACACACACATACACGCACACACATGATTGAGAAAAAACATACCAGGATGGGAATATTACGGGAATAGACCTAACTAACTGCCTAACTACATCAATAGAAGCTAACTAGCTATATAGAGAAAGGAATATGAAATGAAACCAGAAAAATGCAAATAAACATAGTTTATTAAAAAACAGTAAATAATGGAATACATAAACTAAAACTTAACAAACAATAAACATAAACAATACATAGTAAAATTATATATACAAAACAGCAGCAGCAATAAGAATAAGAAGAATAGCCAGAAGAATGAATAAAATAATTAAATACATAGTTTAAAGATGAATTTTGGGTGTGCTCAAGTGGCGTGATGAAAACTTTGGAAAGCGCCACAACGAGTGCAGTGGACGCAAACACAAATGGGCTCGTGAAAGCATCCACAGTGATCGCAGCACACATTAGCTTTAATGGTACAGTGTTGACATTGACACTGATTTGGCCTATATATTCCTACGTGTGCGTAAGGATTTTGAATATTATAAAGCGCGCAAGCTCGGCGTGCCTGGCATTCCAAGCAGGCCGGGTTGAATCTGGGCATGTTGCAACTCCTACCGGTATGGTCGCAACTGCCAACACTGCAGTCACTTCACTGACAGATAGCATAGTGAAAAAACTGTCCAGGTTACGATTACAACTACGACAAATAGAGCTAGGGCACACATGGCATAAACTCCCGTAAAAAGGGTGGAGTTGCTCGAAGCAAAATAGGCACTTTTGATTCAAAGCCATTTACGAAATATGCATGTACTTATTTGGAAAGAAAAGAGAAAAAACTTACCAAAGAACGAGAGCGTCTTGAGGAAGAGAAAAGTCTAGATTTAAATAGGAAATGTGTAGCGAAAGCAATTGCTGCTGCTGCCGCCTTTGTTCGGCCGCTAGCTGCTCCCTGGCGCGCTGCGGGACCGAATACGGAGACGTGCGGCAATGCCGGAAGATGTTTCTCCGGCGCCTCGGCCGAAGAGGAGCCCTAGGTGTGACGCCTCGCCTCCCGGGGACCACCCACTCCACCTCGTCGGAGGCGCCGTTAGGGACGGACAGAAGATCAATGGAGAGCTCCTCCAGGTTCTCCCCCTCAAGCAGTTCGTCGGGAAGCGATGGTGCTGACGAAGGGGGAGCCGACAGGTACTCTCGCAGGACCGTGGTGACCTCGGAGATCCTCTCCGAGATGTCGTCGCCGGCGTTATCCGCTTCAGCACCACTAAGGTACGTGATGTCCGAGTCGGACAAATGGCCCGGAGTTGTTGTCGGGCTGCCGGTGTAGTTAAGGCTTGCCTCCGGAGAGACAGGAGGTAAGCCCGGACGGTCCACGGTCTCGATGTCTGATACACCAAATGGACCCTGGAAGTTGACGTACCAGGAGTCCTCGAACAAAATACGCAGCCGCTCCTGCACCAGGGGGTTACCGATGTACGTGTTGTTGCGTTCCCGTGGTACAAGATTGGCGCCGCTGTTAGAGCGTGAAGAAGGCGCCGCCGAAGATGAATCCATTGTGCATAGACAATGAAGGAGAACCTTAAATATATATTGGAGCAAAAGCAACATAGCGGAGGTAGGTTCTCATGGGAAAGGAAACGATAAGAGAATATTAATAATGGCCGACCGGAAAACCAAAGGCTGAAATTGTAGAGAGCTGAACAGGAAGTGGCAGAGATAACATAGTCCACGGATGTGAACCAGATGGTGAGCTGGGATGTAGTGGTTCAGATAAGAAATGGTAACGCAAATGGCATCCTGTGGCTGAGGCGAATGCTGTTCATTGCGGTTGCGATAAGGCGAGAATAAAACGCATAGCCCGATACGGTAACATATTCAGAGAGAAGTCTGACTGTTTTGTGAAGTGAGATGAAAAAAACACAATGTATTGCATTGAAGGCGACGCCTGAATGAATTAATGAATATTGCCCGATAAGAAGCATAGGCATTAGAGTAGAAAACAAAAAAGAATACGTGAATCTTTTCCGAAATAGGATAAGAGACGCTCAAATGAATAATTGAATGGGTGAGGATAGAGGTGTAAGGTTGATTTAGGATATACTGCGAGAAAGACGCCTAAAGGAACGAATGAACATTGCCAGTATAAGTATAGGAGAAAGGCGCCTAAATGAATGAATGAATGAATATACGCGTACATAGAGAGGCAACTCAACTCTTGAGGTTTTTTTGCGAAATAGTAAATAGGGTAAGAAAGTTATTCGAAGCGAATATCTGCATAACTAACCCATAAATGATAGAGTTATAAGGTTTCTTTAGACGCCTAAATGAACTAATGAATAAACATTGGCGCCTGAAAGGACAGTAGGTGAATGCATTGCTAAAGAAAGACGTCTTAATGAATGAATGAATGAATGAATGAATGAATATATTTGTACACATAGCGAATACAGAAGGTCTATAAGGATAGCAGAGATAAGTGCATGAAGGTATATAGGGGAACTAAATTATTATTAGTGCTGGCTATTTAGAGGATACAGTGTAAAAAGAGCAGTCTAAATTGAGGGCGTACCGGGCACAAGTAGACAGGATACGCAAACCGATGAGCACCATACCTTTGACATTACAGGGCGTAGGCAAAGAATGCTTATTAGGTTTCATTCGGGGTTTACCGAGACCGACATTTCGGTTAGGCCAATTCCCGAAGATGCAGACCCTAGTTGCACACCATGTTGGACGACGTACTGGACTATGTGAACACCGAACTGTTGGAAAACGAACCCGGGTACATAGGACTCACCATTCACGCTGCTCAAGAGAGGTTTGCGCCAATGAGCATGAGCGTACGCAGGTTTGATCATGTGAACACGAACGTGTTTTTGCAAAGCGTGCAAAAGGTCATGCAAAGTAATAAGGAGTTTGTGTTAGATGGGCCACTAAATCTAACCTGCGTATGGACGAAGGAGGTCACCGGCAGATGCTATAAACCGTGTGAGGCATGCTATAGAAACAAAGGGATTGTAGAAATTCGAAATAAGGATGCCATATGCCTGCCCAGGGCCATCGTTTTTGGGGAAGGCCAAGGCGGACAAAGACGTGAACTATACCACGTTGATGCGATCCGAATTCCTACAGAAGGAGAGGGCTTTGGCACTTCTTAGAGATGTAGGCGGCGGGGTGAACGACGTGAAACGATACGATGAAGGGCTACAGGGGTACAGCATTGCCGTGTTTGGGGATCATAGCAGGAAGACGGTGTTGTACAAATCCGCGAACCATGGAGGCAAACCCATAGATCTTATTCTACGCGATGGGCACTACAACACGATAGTGAACCTGCGCATGGCGCTGAAGTGCAAGTACTATTGCCGCGAGTGTAGCCATCCTTTTACGATACCAAGGGAGCATCACCGCTGTGACAACGAATGCACGAAATGTCACATGCTGTGCAGACAACCCTTTACGCGTTATGTGCGCTGTGCCCAGTGTCACCGTGACTTCAACGGGCAAATGTGTTACGAGAATCATTTAAAGAAGGGAGGGGTATATGCCAAAGGGTATACCGTGTGCGAGATGGAGAAAGTGTGCTTGGTCTGCCATAGGCTGTACAACATGAGGGGCAGAAAGACCCCACACACGTGCGGCGAGACGTTTTGCGGCAATTGCAAGCTGCACGTGCAAGCGAACCATATGTGCTATATAAAGCCGTACAGAGGAAAGAAGTTAAGAAACGACTTTGTGATGATGTTTATAGACTTTGAATGCACGCAGGACACTTCCTATGAAGGGAAGGCAGACGTGTTAGAGCATGTCCCTAACCTATGCGTGCTGTACCAGGTGTGCCGTTGTGCATAGAAGACAAACACCAAACAGCCTATTGCACGCAATGCGGAATAAAGGAGTGGATCTTTGCGCGGGATCCGGTAAACCAGCTGTTCGAACACGTCACGGATTCGCGGTAAGACCGATGGGACGTCATCGTCATCGCACATAACCTGAAAGCCTATGACGGGCAATTTGTGCTAAAGCATATGGTCGGAGTGTTGCATTGGTGGCCCGAGCTCGTTATGTACCGTACAAATATATTCCAAATAAAGCATAACCGTGTAACCTTCCTGGATTCGTTAGATTTTCTGCCGATGGCCCTGGCCAGGTTTCGCAAAACGTTTCAGCTGCAGGCGTGCAAAGTCTACTTTCCGTACCTATTCAACACAAAAGAGCACCAACACTACGTTGTGCCTATTTCCGACCAAAGGTATTACTGCCCTGACAGCATGTACGAGGACGTGCGAGCGGACTTTGAGCAGTGGCACGCGGAGAAAAGGGCCTCGAACCACGTCTGCGACATGCAAGCCGAAATGCTAGCGTACTGTAGGATGGATGTAGCGCTGCTGTGCCAGGGCGTGCTGAAGGTTAGGACGGAGTTTCTCGACGAGAACGGAATCGATGCGTTTAGGAAATGTGTTACCATTGTGCAAGCGTGTATGAACGTGTACCGAAAGCGCTTCATGCCTAAAAATCAAATAGCCGTGATACCTGCTGGGGGGTTCCGGCTTGCGGACAAGCATTCGCGCATAGCGTGCATATGGATGACATGGCTCGAGCAGCAGCAGAAGGTGAACATCATGCACGCGGTGAAGGGGCGCGAGGTCAGAATTGCCGAGCACAAGGTGGACGGGTTCGATGCGGACACAAAAACCGTGTACCTATTTCACGGCTGTTGGTAGCACGGGTGCCCCAAGTGTTTTCCGAATAGGCACGCGGTGCTATTTTGCACGGGAAACGAGACGATGGCCTCGCGGTTCGAGAGCACGGTCAAGGTGACCGAGAAAATAAAACATGCTGGCTACGTCATCGTCGAAATGTGGGAATGCTGCTTTAACGAAATGGTGAAGGCTAACGCTCGACTGACGCAGTATGCCAAACAGTCTGCCACTACCAACCCCTTGGACCCTAGGCACGCCTTTTACGGAGGGCGCACCAACTGCACAAAGATCTACTGCGAGGCAGCGGGAACGGCGAGGCTGTTTTACTACGATGTGTGCAGCCTGTATCCCTTCGTCAACAAGACTAAGCCGTACCCTGTAGGCCACCCGAAAATTCATCTTAAGCACTTTCCTAGCTTCAACGAGGTTATGGGAGGCTCGTGAAGTGCAAGGTCCTGCCACAGCAGCACCTGTACCACCCCGTGCTGCCGGTGCGCGCGACTGGTAAGCTAATGTTCCCACTGTGCCGCGCAAGCGCGGAGGCAGAATGTCAGGAGAACTGCAAACACAACGACGATCCGAGAGCGCTAACGGGAACCTGGGTGGTGGACGTGGTGAAGGCCGCCCTAGCGGAGGGTTACCGCCTGTTGGGGTGTACGAACTGTGGGAATACGACTTGGTGCAATACGACCCCACAACAGAATCTAAGGGGCTCTTCGAGGCCTCTGTGAATCAGTTCTTGAAGATTAAGACGGAAGCCTCCGGTTGTCCGGTAGACTGCGGGACGCCGAGGCCAAAGAAGCCTTTGTGCGAAGGTTCCACGAGCGAGAAGGCGTTACCCTGACCCAGGGTGACAATTCACACAACCCGGGTAGGCGAGAGCTTGCGAAGCTCATGCTGAACAGCTTCTGGGGCAAGTTTGGCTAGAGGGATAACCTACCCACCTGCGAGCTGGTGAATCAGTATACCGGGCTGATCTATCTGCTTAGCGACCCTGCGGTGGAGGTACAGACCTACGTGCCGGTCACGGACGACACGATGTACGTGGTGTGGCGCTATTGCGAGCAGAACCCTTAACTAAGCGGAACCACAAACGTCGTTATCGCCTCCTACACAACGGCGCATGCGCGCTTGGTGCTGTATGATTACCTGAAGCGGCTAGGCGAGCGGGTGTGCTATTTCGATACCAACTCGGTGATTGCGGTAGGTGCACCAGGGCAGTGGATACCTCCCGTGGGGAGTTTTCTAGGAGACATGACGGACGAATTGGAAAGGTACGGTAAAGGGGCGTACATTTCCCGCTATGCCTCCACGGGTCCAAAAAGCTACTGCCTAGAAGTGCATGCCCCGAGACAGGAAAAATGCACACCGTGTGCAAGATCAAGGGCATCACGCTAAACTCTGGCAACCTTAGGACGGTGAATGCCGGCTTAATTCGCGACGTCGTTCTGGAGGATCGTGCCAAAGTGGTAAGGCTGCGAAGCACGCAGATATCGAGGAAGCCGCTGTGGAACAGGGTCACGGAACCGGCCTTTATAATGGTCGTCACCAAACGCGTCATGACGGACGGGTTCGGCACCTACTCCTACGGGTTGAAGAGGAGGCGTTGACCGCATTAAGAAGACTCTGCTAGCAGGGCATGCCGGTCATTGCCGCAGCGGCTATGCCGAAACCCACCCCCACCACTGCCACATGCCCCACGCGTTTTACCTTCGCATGCACCATGCTGGTGGCAGGGCCTTCGCGCTGCGGAAAGTCCACGTTTGTGAAGAATCTCATAACGAACGCCGCGCACATGTTCGATAAGCCGCTGCGCAAGGTGCCGTGGTGCCACCCGGAGGAATACACGCCTCGGCCGGGGGATTTGCCTTTGGCGTGCAAGGCGCATCCAGGGATACCTGAACTCGACGTCGTGCGGGAGAATTACCTTGTCATTCTGGACGATTTAATGAATGATGGGGATTGCTGAAACGTCTCCAACTTCTTTACCCGCGACTCGCACCACAGACACTTTGCGGTGATATACATCTTGCAAAATGTTCTGCCGCAAGGGAAGAAATTTCAGACGATATCGCTGAATGCAAACTACATCGTCGTGTTTAAAAACATTGGGGACATGATGCAAATAGAAAGACTGTGCCAACAACTGGAGCCCAAAAACTCTCAATTCCTATTGGAAGCGTTTTAGAAGGCACGGAAAGACCGCACGTGTACCTGGTGATCGACTGCACCCAGTATACACCGGACGCCTACAGGTACAGAACCGGCGTTATACCAGGCGGGCGCCTATCGTGCTTTATTGCGAAGGACTAAGAGCAGATAAATACAGGGTGTTGCACGAGTAGGGCACCATTGTGAGGCCGGCATGGCGAGGAAACGGTTAACGATAGCCAAGGTGAGCAGTCCGCCTATTGCGTAGCAACACGAAAGCCTGTCGGTGCTTGCAATGGCAAAACCAGCGCTGCGCAAGCAGCTGCTTAAGAATGCCAGCCCCGAATTGGTGAAGGCCATCTCCGAGTGCATGCTTAACGTGAGCAAGGGCAACGTCACATTGCCGCCAAGGTGCGTGAAACGTTTAAAACGGCACAGAGCCAGCTGGAGAAAGTTAATCGACCAGACGTTGGTGCTAAAGAAAAAGAAGCCCATTCTGGTGCAGCGCGACGGTTTCCTGCCCCCATTCCTGTTACCCGCGCTCGTCTCTTTGGGCAGCGCTCTGGTCGCCAAGCTTGTAAAATGAAGTACGCGCGCCAGGTGGTGTTTGCGCCCCAGCCAAAGGCCGTCGAAAAGTTGCACGTCATCGACTCTATCCTAGCCAACTTGGCCATAGAGAGGATGGGGTGCAGCGGTCCAAGCTATCCCTGCCGGAAAAATGAAAGCTGATGAAATATAAATTGGGAAACTACCTGGGGCTGATGGTACAAGTGAGAAAACCGTACATGCCAGCGGAAGGCCATGGCGACGATGATGGTTTTGAGGATACCCCGGAAAGCAGTAAAGCAAGGTCCGCAGCAGAGAAGAAGGCAAAAACCCCTTTGGTGAACAGAAGCAAGGAAAGGGTGGTTCGCAAACTTAAGGTGAAGCGCCTAGAGGCTGGCAGAAAGCGCAGATACGAGTCGTTCATTCACTTTGCGCCGCCTAAGAAGACCGGGTACTCCTACGAGTTCAGAAGCCGCCGAGGGGAAACCTGTATAAGGAGTAAAAAAAAGGAAACCATGAAGGAGTGGACGGAGCTGAGGCGCATTTATGGCAAACCCGAACACACTGCAGGGTTGTCCACTCCGTCCAAACTTAGCAGAGCCACCGGCATCTCTAAGGCCAAGGTGGAGTCCTTCCTCGAAACGCAGAACAGTTACACGTATCACAAGCCGGCGCGGAAGCGCTACCCCACCAGGTTCTACCATGTCACCAATATAGACGATGTGTGGGAGGCCGACCTCAACGTGCTCCCCAACCTCAAGCCACATATCGCGCCCTATGCCTACATCCTGACCAACATCGACGTCTTTTCAAAGTATGCCTGGGCCGTTCCGCTAAAGTCCAAGCTAGGTATCGGCGTTTACCGCCATATTTTTCGATCGCATCCCCAGGGTCCTGCAGACGGACAAGGGTACCGAGTTCGTCAACAAAACGTTTCGCGCCTTTCTAGAGCAGCACGGCGTGCGCCACTATACCACCACCAGCAACGTGAAGGCTAGCGCTGTGGAGCGCTTTAACCGCACGCTAAAGACCAAGATGTGGAAGTACTTTACGCACGCCAACAGCTACCGCTACGTGGACGTGCTTCCGGCTTTGGTTAAATCCTACAATGGGTCGTTCCACAGGTCCATCAAAATGGCCCCCGCCGACGTGTCGGAAGCAAACGTGCTGCAGGTCAACAACAACCTCTACGCCCATAAAAAACAGCAAGCGAGCCACAGAGACCCTATGCCCCTAAAGGCGGGTGATCACTTGCGCATATCCAAGCAGAAGATGAGTTTCGACAATGGTTACGAGCAGAACTGGACCGAGGAAATATTTAAGATCTCCAAGGTGGTGAGAGGATCGCCCACGGTATATAAGATCGTGGATCTTGCAGGAGACGCCATAGAAGGGATATTCAAGGCGGAAGAGCTGCAGAGAGTGGCGCTCCTGCAAACGGTCAAGGTGGACAAAGTACTGTAGTCCAAGGGGCGAAGAAAGAACAGGCAGGTACTCGTCAACTGGAGGTGATATCCTAAAAAGTTTAACCCGTGGGTGAAGGCCTCTTCATTTCAGCAAGCATGATCAGGACTAGGCCGCTCTCCATCACGCCTATGAGCAACGCCTCCATGGACCACCACACCGGCAACACGACGGCCAGGTTTACAAACATCCTCCCCGAGAGAATAGTGCTGCAGGGAGAAGGGGAGGTGGCCTTGCAAAAGGTGCGGTATCCCGTTAAATTCTACAACGTCTCCAAGGCGGACGCGCAGTTGGTGGGCACGAAGTACACCTTGTCGCTGCAACCGACGCATACGAAATTCAGCCTGCAGCTGCCTCAGGCCATCGTCTACGACCCCGAAGAGCTGGTGCAGAGCGTCAATGCCGCCATGAGCGAACATCTCGGCGTGCAGGGCATCCTCCACATCGATTCCGCAAAGAGGGTGACGATGAACCACGAGGCCGCGCACTCTGAACCCATGCCATCCGTTCCATTCGGGGGCTTCGTAGAAAACGTCCTACCGGAGATCGTCGTGCGGCCTGACGAAGGATTCGTTTCCGATTCGCTTAGGAGCAGGCCGAAGCCAAAGCCAAGGCGCAAACCGTCACCGAGCCACAGGCCGGTTCCGTGGCGAAACCGGTTCCCGCCGCGGCACGGCAGGCGCCGCCCGCCTCGGAAACAGCAGTTTCGGAGACCGTTTCCGTCTTGCTAAGGGAACACCTCGCCCACAGTTTGCTGCTCACCCCGTCGCTGGCCAAGATGCTCGGTTTCGCACCATTCAGCAACGTCGTTCATGCCAGGCAGGGCAAGCACCCCCTGGATCCCTATCTGGGTTTTCCTTACGAAATGTTCATCTATTGCAACCTCGTCGTGCCCCAAGTGGTGGGCGACACCTTTGTCCTGGTCATCGAAAGTGTGGCCGCGGAGTACGAAAGAAGCAACAACACCTACATGACCGATGAGAAAACGTTCTCGCCGCTCAATTGGGTGCCCCTGGTGCAGCACGATTTCAAGACCGTCGACATAGATTTAAGAAACGCATACGGTGATCTGCTACCATTTGCCGACGGCTTTTCCTCCACGGTGGTGCTCTCGTTCAGGCCGAAGCCGCCCTCATAGAACTGAACGCCGTCACCCAGTACTACCTCAATCAGGCGGGCGGCGCGCTAGACGATCGCGATTTCTTCTTCTTTAGGGGAAAGCAGTATCAGAGGGGTAGCGGCCTATTATCCGCTTTGGGCAGGCTCTTCAGAACCATTCTGACGTTTCTCAAGAGCGGCGCCAAGTCGATCGGAAAGGAGGCCCTCAAGGTGGGCGCAAGCGTGCTCGCCGACGTGACCACCTCCGGCACGGCTCCCAAGGAGGCGCTAAGGACGAGGCTCAAACAGGCGGGAACCAACCTCAAGCGAAAGGCCGACAAGATCGATTCCATGCTCGGGTCCGGCCTGCGACACGTGAAGAGTATAAAACGGTCACGACCGGAGGCGTGGCCACAGTCTAGATCCGTTCGCAGGAGGCATAAGGTTCTAGACATCTTTTCGTAATGGTCGATACCGATGCCGTGCACATGAGCTCCGAACTACACCTGTTTAAGGACCTTCCCGTTCAGATGAGCGTGGAGGAATCCCGGCTAATTTCGCTGAATCCGCAAAACATGCTGATCAAGAACGCCCCCATCACCTTTCACTATTCCGGCAACGCCGACGACTACCTCGACCTCACCTACGTCGTTCTCGAGCTCACGGTGCGCATTCGAGACGCCGAGGGCAACGCTCTCAAGGACGAGAGAAACGCCACCCTGGTGAACAATCCTCTGAAGGCACTGTTCCAACAGGTAGAGGTCTCCCTGAACAACGTCATCGTCTCCATTCCGCAACCCGGCTACCCCTACAGGATGTACCTCGATACGCTTCGCAATTACTCCGAGGACGGGATGAACACCAGGCTGCAGGCGGGCCTATGGAAAAAGGATACTGCCGGCCTCAGGGATGCGTGGGATGCCAATGCAGGGATGCTGTATCGGCACGGCCATACCAAAGACGGGCGCGTCATGCAACTCATGGGTTGCCTCTACAACGCGCTCTTTAGGTAAGAAAACCTACTGCTGAACAACGTCAGCATCACCATCAAGCTCACGCCCTCCTCGCCACAATTTCACCTCTTCTCGCTCGAGAAGGATTTTAAGGCCTACACCGAGATCGCATCGGCAAAGTTACACCTCAAGACGGTCAGGCCTTCGCCCACCATCAAACTGGCCCACCAGGTCGTTCTCGCAAACAGCCACGCCAAGTATCATCTCAATGATGTCAGCTTTCACTCCCTAAGCCTTCCTAAAGGGTCCAGCGGTATGACGTTCAACAACGTGTTTATCGGGCAGATCCCCAGGAGGGTGCTCGTCGCCATGGTTTCCGACAAGGCCTACAGCGGTCAGTACTCCTCCAACCCGTTCAACCTTAAGCACTTTATCTTAAATTCCTTCCAGATGTACGCCAGCGGCCAGCCCATCCCTTCGCAACCGCTTCAGCCGAACTTTGACAACGGTCAATTCGTGCAATGCTTTCAATCCCTCCAGGACGGCCTTGGCATTCACTTTAAGGACAAGGGACACTCCATCTCGAGAGATCAATATCCCCTCGGTTACACCGTCATAGTGTTCGATCTCACCGCCGACATGAGCGCCAATGCGAATTACATCTCTTGGCAGCGCCACGGCACGGTATCTATAAGCATTGGATTTTCTAAGCCCCTGGCAGGTGCCGTCGTGCTTCTCGTTTTTGCGGAGATTCATCGAACGGTAGAAATAGACGCCAAACGCTCCATCCTCGTGTCATGAACACGTACCACCTCGAACGTTTTCTAACCGCCTGCCCCTTCACACGCCCTTTCCTCTGTGGGGTTTTCGCGAGCGATCGGCTACCTCCGGCTCGCTCTCTTACTTCCTTTCCTCTAGCCGCCGTCGTCAACACCGACCCGAGCACGCTACCGGGCTAACACTGGTTCTGCATCTTCGTCGATAGGGGCGGTAGAGGGGAGTATTTCGATAGCTACGGACTAAGTCCGTTTGTGCCACGCATTCTAAAATGGCTGCAATCGGTCTGCGGACCCCGTTGCACGCACAGCTCCATTAGGATGCAGGTAATACCAGCGCAACCTGCGTGCATTACGTCATCGATTACCTTTCTCACCGCTGCGTGGGCATGTCCCGTGAAACATTCTTTTCCAAATTTCGACGTCGTGATTTCCGGTTCAACGATCGCCCCATTCTTAAAACCTACAACCGCGTATGCCTCACCACAACCTCACATCCACAACAATCCTGCCAGCCATTGCAGGTAAGTCTTCACATTCTCTCCCCCTCCATTCTCCCACCCCCTTTGGCTTCTTGCCCTCTCTAATCGTGCCTCCGTGTGTTTTCAGCGCTCTCTCTGTCGCCTATAAGCCCTGCGCAAAGCACCGTCGCTCCAGTGCACCATGGGCAGCGAGGAGCAAAAGGACGATCCATCTCCGACCGTGTAAGTCACGTTGCACTTGCGCGCGCGCGTGTGTGTGTGCATTTTTACGCTTTTCATCCTAGCCTTTTACCCCTTATGTTGCAGTGCACAGTAGTTGCGACAGCGCCTATTCGGACCTCTATCCGACATCTACTTCCTCAACCCGGTGCGCACCAAGTTGGCCTGAGTCGGATTTGCTCCCGTGGCGCCGTTCCAGCTCACGGTCACCTTGGCCAGGTGCGGCTCCAGCACCGCCGTGTCCCTGCCGGCGGAAGAGTGGCAAAAGCTGGTGGACGCGAAGCTCGTCATTCAGCGCAGAATACGCTTCCCCGAGACCAACCTACAGGAGTGCCAGATTTCGGCACGCTACACCGTCCACTTCAAGACCATTTTCGGCAAACTGCTCATCGTCGTTAAGGATCTACAGGGCGACAGCATCGCTCTAAACCCCGAGGAATGGGACTCCTGGACGGCCTTCTCAAAGTCATCTCAGACATCTTATTTCACAAAAAGAAAGAGGAGTCCGATGTGCAAAACCAAATCTCGGCTTTCCACAAGGCCATGCTTCACAGCTTCACCTCCAATGTCCCTTTCGATTCCATCAATTTCACGTTATTCACCAAGTACATCAGATCTGCCAACCTTAGAACGTTCCTAGAGGTCGAACATTACCTCAAACCACACTTCTAACAAAGCATCCTGCGTCCCATTTCTTAACCACACCTTCTCCTCCTCTTCCCTCGCATTCCTACTCCAACCTCCGGCAAGTATGAGCTTCAAGCATTACGTCTACGTCTACTGCGACGGCACAAATGTTCACAAGAATTACGAGGTCGATGGCCATCCTAAGAAGAGTGCTCCCTACGCCCTGCGGTTCATCGATAATGCTTACGATGGCAAGAACGTCACTGTGAAATTTCACAGCTGTGCCCGCACCGTCCACTACGTCTTTTCCAACTTCGACCTGCAAGATATTCAGTTCGCGGCAGACACCAGGCACCCCGGCAACGTCGACGACGAGGGGATCGCGAACGCCGTCTATGCCGACCAGCTCTTTCGGTTTATTCCGAAAAATGGCCTATACATTGCCTTCTTAGAGGTTCCCTTCCTCTCCACCGATAGCCTGCAACGCATGGTCGACGAAGGGCAATTGTGCTACGGCAGGTGCCTTGCCGTGCATTTGGGCAACACCGCATCCTACATCATTCCCGATGTGGTTCACGGTGATTGGATCTTCAGCGTCAACGAAAACAAGGTCATCGCAAAGGAACAAGCGCACGCCCATGGTAACCTCATCACCTATAAAAGAAGCGACATCTGGTGGTAGACCCAATCCGCTTCTCTCTCTCCCACCATGCCTGCGGCTGCGTGCGCAACGCTTCACTGCTCCATGTGCTTTTAACGCCAGTGTAGATGCAGCATTCGTTCCTACTGGTGCGACAAGTCCAGCGAGGGAGTCTTTACCGACCTGCAGAAATTGCAACTTAGAATCGACGCCTTCCTAGAGGTATGCCAGGCGCCATGCAGAGATCCCGGCACTCATGAAATACCTTCAACATCACCGGGCTCTCTCGCACCTCAGTAATGAGGAGCTTCACACCGTGCTGCTGCACGCCGATTCCATCTTTCCAAGATTCCCTCCTTATGATTTGGATCACGTTTGGGAACGCCTAACGCCGCAACAGCAGCAGAAATTCAATGCTTACGGGCGGTGCAAGCAACATTGGAACCAACCGTGGCATCGCATTCACATCGATGGGCCAGCTCCCGTCATCGCAGAGTGCCCATTTTGCCGCCAAGGTTAACCAACTTTGCACCTCTTATCGCCGCCGCCATGCCGGATGTTGAACTTCCGTTCTCTCCGCACTTATAAGCACGCTCTCCAACCTAAGCGTGTACAATCGCATCAGCATGGCAGACAGCAGCATCGTGAGTGTTCTTAACCAGATGGCAGAAACCCTGCCCTTTATGTCCCTCGCCGAACTTCAGAGAGGTCGTCCCTACAGGATCCAGGGTGACAGGGCCATCTCTACCAAGTTCGGCAGAAAGATTGCCGTCGTCGTCAACAACCACGAACTGTTTCTACCGTCAAACTTTGATGCCATGGCCCAGGAGACCATCGACGAGCTCAACACCGTTCCCGTGTGCTTAACGTACGTCGGGGACGAAATGCTCAAAACAGGCTACGAACGCCGCATCGTCAAATTCTCATTCCTTACTCCCTCTCTTCCATCACGTGAACCTTCCCGCCCTTACCCATACAACGATTTCCAATAATCACTCACGTCAGTCTTCAACATGCCTTGCAAGACAGACCCTGTGGACATTCATCCCATTCTAACCTCAAGGATCGTCTTTGACGTAGAGGCAACCGTCAATGCTGCAGGAACCTACGTCAACGGTTGCCGCATCGTATCCCAGGAGATCTCCGCCTTTGGTGATCACAAAATTGTCACCATCAAGGTCTTCTCCGGTGATGCCAACGTCGTCAACGTCCAGTTCGTCCGTTCTATATCCACCTCTTACGACAAACAGGCTAGATGCACCGTCTACCTTGGGCACAACCAGACCCCATCCTGACATCATCTCCTCTTCGGGCACGTTTCCAGCTGGCGTTTGCAGCCGCCAAAACATCATTGCACCTCTATTCGTACCCACCATCGGCACCGAGATCGACCTCAACTTTCGTCACATTCACCTTACCTGTGTCACCTGTGACGACCAACCGCCGCAACCTTCTCACAACCAACAGGATCTACCCTTCAACATCTGTAATACCACATACTTTAATATAATCTTTCTCACCAACGATGACGGCCATCTGTGTTAATGTGTGTTCCTGCAAAAACAATTCTATCAAAAACAATATATGTGCCAGTGTGTGCGTGTGTGTATGTGTGTGTGAAGAGAAAAACAATATGCTATTATGTATCATAACTACTCAATGCTCACTCAGATCAACACATTATATAACTGCAACAAGAGTGACATTCTCACTAAACCACAGGATATAGCCAACACCATTGCAGAGGCATTTGCAGAAATATGCAGTGACAATAATTATGACAGTGATTTTTAACGCATCAAAAAACCTTACCTGACCTAAACCCCCAAGATATTTTTCAAAATAATTCCGAAAACTATAATGATGAAATTCTATTGCAAGAGGTACAAGATGCCCTATATCACTGCAAGAATACTAACCCTGGACCAGATAACATTCCATATGCACTCCTACAACAGCTACCGCATGTGGCATTAAAAGATTTAAATGCAATACTTAACTACATATGGACTAAAAACACATTTCCCAACCAATGGCGCGAAAGTTTAATAATTCCAATCCCTAAGGCAAACAAAGATCTCCTATTAGCTGAAAACTACAGACCTATTGCGTTAACATGCACAATGTGCAACCTAATGGAAAAAATAATCAATAGATGTTTAAGGTGGACCCTTGAAAAAAGAAACTTTTTCTCTGCAATGCAAAGTGGATTTAGACCATTTCACTCTAAATGATAATCTGGTAACCCTACAAACAGAAATACTAGAAGCCTTCCACCAAAAGCAACACGTAATGACTATTAGCTTAGATATACATAAAGCGTATGACATGGTACGACGGGATTATATCATAAGAGAATTATAAAAATAACAAATATCAGGAAATATGCTCAGTTTTATTTACAACTTCCTGCAAGATCGCAGAGGCCAAATAAGAGTTAATGGGACCCTTTCAAAAACGATTTCTTTAATCAATGGTGTACCACAAGGCTCAGTCATCAGTGTAACCCTCTTCCTAATAGCTATTAATAGAATTGTATCACGAATAAAAACACCAGTCAAAGCAAATTTATTTGCAGATGATCTAATCATCTATTGTAAAGGACGAACCACAACTGCCCAAGAATGTTTACAGGACTCACTTCAGAGCATACAACAATGGTGCACTGAAACTGGTTTTAAAATTTCTTCGTCCAAAACAAAATGTATTTTATTCTCTAGAAATCGAAATATATTTAATCCTGAACTACATGTAAAAAAACAAAAAAAAATACTATTGAAGAAACTATTAAGATACTCGGAGTTTTGTTTGACAATAAATTAACATGGCGGCCCTACTTGAGAAGTCTTAAAAGTCATTGTCAAAGAAGACTGAACATCTTAATAGTACTAGCAGCACAGAATTGGGGAGCCGACTATCATGTACTAATGTGCAGTTATAAAGCCTTTATACGCCCTAAAATGGAATATGGTTCCATAGTATACAGTAGTGCCAAGCGATCAATTATAAAAATACTGAATTCAATACAGAATTCAGCTATTCGGATTGCAACAGGTGCTTATCGCACTAGTCCTGTAGAAAGCATATTAATAGAAGCCCATGAAACTCCATTACAATGCCGTATTAAGCAATTAAACATTTCCTACGCTCTCAAAATAGCAGCAACACCAAAATCTAGAATGCACCCACCGATTTTCTCAAATTCTTGTGATACTTTCCCCAGACAACAATCACATTCATTACCATTTCAAATAAGAATAAACAGATATCTCAAAGAAATGAACACCACAATTCCTAATATCTCAAGGCAATTACAGTCGGATCATCCACCCTGGAAGAAGAAAATACCACCCATTGATATAGAATTAAGCAAGCATAATCGGATAAATACCAACCAACTAATCTACCAGCAGTTATTTAAAGAAAAGCTAGAAAAATACACATCCAAGCTCTGCATCTATACGGATGGTTCCAAAACTGAAAAAGGCAATGGATGTGCTGTGATATGTGGAGATATCGTCCTCCAATACAAGTTACCGTCCTTGTTCTCTATATATAGTTGTGAATTATATGCTATTAAAAAGGCACTAGAATACGCCCTGGAAACTGCACATAGTGACTCTTGCATAATTATCAGTGACTCTCTATCAGCCTTAAATGCAATACAAGACACGTTCTCTACCAATAGTATTGTAAAAGAAATACATAATCTTGTTACCACCCTTTATAACTTAGAAAAGACACTCAATTTCGTGTGGATACCATCTCATAAAAACATACCCGGTAATGAAAGAGCAGATACTGCAGCGAAACAAGCTACAGAACTACCAACACAAGATACTGATATCAAAATACCTCTCCAAGATGCAGTCACACATTTTAATTAGAAAATACACAAAGAATGGCTGACCAGCTGGATGAACAATTCTACAAGTAAACTTCATGATGTACGTGGAACTTCAACTCAAGAATACCCAATAAGACAGCTACAGTGGCGAAACCAGATTGTAATATCCCGACTACGAATTGGGCATACCGAACTGACTCACTCTTATTTGTTAAATAGAAGCTCTCCACCAATTTGTGAAACATGTAAAACAGCATTAACAGTAGTACATATTATACTAACATGTCCAACATTTGAAAATCAACGTAGTCAGGTTGGTATGCCCAGAAATATTTCTGCAGCTCTCAATGATGCAACTTTCATCCAAAAAGTAATTACATTTCTTAAAGTAATTAATATATATCAATACATTTAACCAAATTGTAACCTCTATATATACATAATGTGTAAGTATTATACTGTAATCCAATAATGTAAGCAACTGTACATGAAAGGTCGTGATAAAACCTAGGACGGTTAAAACGACCCTAAATAAAGCTTTTTGAAGAAAAAAATTCTCAGTCATAGCAGGAAACAATGGTTGTCACTGTTTCCAGTTATTCAGAGACATACGGAGATGTTACCTGCTCTGAAGTCATTCTTCCTGTCTCAAAACAAACCTCCAACAGTCCTCAAGAATTTTTTGTGGATTCTATCAGTGAGATATATTCATGGCATACCCAGTCTTTAGTTGGTCTTTCTATAATTGTATCAGG
Organism: Deroplatys truncata; assembly: GCA_030765065.1. Lineage (NCBI taxonomy): Eukaryota > Metazoa > Arthropoda > Insecta > Mantodea > Mantidae > Deroplatys > Deroplatys truncata. The sequence goes on along the minus strand of CM060990.1, from coordinate 419,933,469 downwards.
GACTTAGAAGAGGAAGAGAACTCCCTTATTGATGTTATGAAAGTTCTAGATTCCCTCCGTGATGCTCTACAGGATAGGGAAAATGATAATTTTATGCTTTTGAGGGTGAAGAAAAGGTAGTTTCAGATAGAAAATGATGACTATGCATCTAAGTTGAAAGATTTTAAGTGCAGAGTTGGAGTGTTTAAAGTATCTGAACATGCAACCGTTTAGTAAATTTTCTTGTTTTAAGTGGCTTTATTTTTCAGATGTATCATGGATTTATGTGGAAGAATCTACCAATTTTTTTAATAAAAATATTGAAATTAATGATGAAAATTGTTTTCATTGAGTTTCAAATATTTAAAACCTCAAAGCTTATTATGGAAAATTATGGAAAGCTTATTATGGAAAATCTGAACTAAGCCAGAAGAAATGCTGCAAGTACATTGATTCCTGTAGTAGTAAAGAACAATTTAATGAATTACTTAAAATTATGCAGTTCTTTGCAGCGCTAGTCCATAACGCTTATGTTGAGAGGTTGTTCTCCTTAATACAAGCATAGTGGAAAAAGCAGCGAAACAGACTGGTAGTTGATTCTGTAAAAGGGATTGCAACGGTAACATTTAATTTTAGACATTTGAATTTCAAAACTATTTTAAATATTTGCGTCAGTAAAAGGAACTGTTAAAAAGATTCAGTACAGTGAGAAATTCACATGGGACATGGGCTCTAAAGTAATGTAGTATGTGCGTTTCGTGTATTATTTCTTTTTTTTTTCTTATATAATATAGCTATTTGACAACATAAAATTGAGCCAACAATGTTTCATTCGGCAGTTCTAAGAGTGTGTTATAAATCCCGCTGAGGGTGTCCTTATTTTGGGGTTTCAGAATATGTTAAGGCTACGTGAACAACAATGGAGACTTTCAAGAAAGAATTTTTTCTGGTGTACAGAACGATTTCCTGAAGCGTTATGTAAACATGTCAAAATTGCCAAGGAATTTGATTTTGAACCAAAATTCGTTGGACAGAACTATGATAGTTCTGAACGCGCATCATGGCAGAACAAATAGCTGGCCTACCAACTCGGGTACAGGAGATATATCCTTCTGCCACATTTACCCATTGTTACAGCGAAATTTTAGATTTAGTAATATGTTAGTCTTATTGTGCAATTAAGGCCTGTCGCATACATTTTAAAACATCATCTGGGTTAGCTGTATTTTTTCAACATCATCTAAAAGAACTCATGCCCTTAAGCAGTTCATACAGAACAAAATACACAGGGCAGCTCCTACCTGAATTTCTGTTCAAGAATCGTGAACACAGTTCATGGAATGAGGGAATGAGTTTTTTAACACATTATAGAGAACTGTGAAGATTGGGTTTATGTGTACCACAAGTCCGTGAATTTATTGATTTTTGTCAAATGTCAAGACCGGTTTTCTTGTAGAGGTTTGCTCAAGAAATTTTGCCATACATTCTTTACAATGTATTTCAAAAGAAAACCTTCGATGTTGAATATTGCAATAAATAAATTCCAAGATTTCAAGAACGTCCTTCGTCGCAAAGAGATAATTTAGAAGTATGGGAAAAGTTCAACCCGTAGGAAACAGATGAGCCTGCTGAAAAAGGTGCGTGTTGACAAAAATGAAATAGCGGTTATACTCTGAAATCATTGACAATATATAAAGTCAAATAGTTGAGCGACTTGGTATTATTACTATCCTGGAATTAATGGCTCTTTTGGATGAAGAGGAATGTTGCTATTACAAATCTAGTTTACCTGGCATCCTATTAAATATACCCAATATCAGTCCATATAATAAGTTATTTGACTTTATGGAGCTAAGGACTGAGCTGACTGCTCTCTATTGTTCCCCTGATTTTGAAAATAAGCTTGTCCATGAAACGGTACCATGTATGAATATCAAAAACGTTCAAAACATGTTTAGTGAAACTTACAAATTAGCTTCTTCCCTCTATACCGGGAACTACTGCATCAGCAGAGAGATCATCTCCAGCATTAAGAAGACTACTTTTTTTTGTCAGAGAAACCCATTCATAAGAAGGATTCAGGTCCCTTGAAATATTATCCATTGAAAAATAACTGCTTTTGAAACTGAAATGACTGCCCTAGATTTATGACGATGTTATAAAGGAATTTCCTACCCAAAACAGACGAGTAGAATTCACATTTAAATAAACTGTGATATAGTGAAGTTCATAAAAATTCTTTTGGGTCTCATTATGTATATGGCCACATATTATTTTATTACTAGGGACTCGATGTTGAGACACTAAAGAAGACAGGCAAAAAGGGACTTAAAATATATAGGCAGTAAAAGTGTATTTATATTTTTGAAAAACATCATTTAGAACGAAAAATAACAAAAATATTAGGCTCGCCCCTTTAATGCAGTTTATTTTTTGTTGCACATAGCTATAAAATGTTTGTTGAGATTTTAAACAAAGAAATTTTGTCATTTGTCAGTTAATATATTTTTCAAAACACAAAAAGAGCGTTCATCGTTAACTGTAGTAATTGGAGCATACTTGAAACAAGCAATGGCCAACGGGTTCATGTTCACAGAATCTACATTTTCACCTCTAAGAATCTTGTCTGCACTTTTTATTGTTTCTAGGTATGGGTTACCTAACACACTGTATTGCATTTAACACTCACTGCATTTCCTATCTTGCCTGAAACTGCCTGGATACACCCCACTGCCTCTTTCACAATCTTGAAAGATTACCAATGGTAGACCTCTTTCTTCAAGACTGTAATAAATCCAGGTAAATTTGCATAGTGTGAGGAATAAAAGCAAGGTCGTTCTTAATTTATGCTTCAACGAAAGGTTTTTTCGCATCACAGATTAAGAAAGCGTCATCTTCAGAAAATGAATTCATGACTTCACCTACTGTCTTGATGTTAATTGCATAATACGAAACAGCAGCTATCCAAGTCTCCAATCTCGTTAGAATTGCTTGTAGAGGTAGGGCAAAATTAGATGCAAGCTCTTTGAATGTCTGAGAATGGTATAGAGCTTTAAGGAAAATCTTGGTACTGGAGATCAAACGATCGACATTGGAGAAGAAACCGGGCACCTCCTCATCAACACGATGAAAACAATGTGCAATACAAAGTATATGACACATTGCAGGTAAAAGGCCTTTTAAGTTTCTAGCAACTTTTTAAATATATGGTGTACCGTCTGTGAGAAATAGGAGAACATCACGATACCGAATTCCTCCGGTCACAGAGTATTCAAGGTTATAGTAAATAACTGACGAATTAGGTTATTGGCTTTTTCAAGTGCCTCAGAAGTTAGAAGGAATGGGGTACACCACACCATCTGTATAGCCCATTGTTCCGATGATTACGTTGGCTATATACCTGCCAACTACATTTGTTGTCCCATCGATGGAGATTCGTGTTTCCTTTCCCCTAACCGGATGTCGAATGTTTTTCATAACATCCATGAACATAATTTTTTCTAAGTATGGTTTTACTCGGTTTGGACTATTTAGTGTATTTCTCCAAAAAATCTTCAGAGATTTGTGTTCCAATTTCCATGAAGGGATGTCAGCCTGTAAGAATATGTTACAAATTCATTGAAAAAGTTGATTGCTTATTCCTCAAAGCCGACGATAGAATATATACTTTCTTCTGGTGGAAACATGTTTAATTGTTCCGAAGTGTTGTGCTACAAAATATGTATTTTCATGGTTTACAGACTTTTCGCACACTTTGCAGAGTAAGGTGATTCCATGTGTTAAAAATATATGACCTCCAAACTCTTAAAAAATCAGTTTTGTAATTAAATGCTCATTTCTATTCGGCATGGTATCAAATTGTTAACTGAAGTCTAACTGCGAAGACATTTATAAACAACTACCTTTTCTTCTCAATAATTTTGTTAATGAGCATATTGTAAAATGCGAGTTCATCCCTTAAGCGAGTACTAGACATAGCAGCATTCCCTCCCTTGGCGCATATACGCTTTACAAAAAAATTAAATTGAGTTTTACTTATGAACGCTCTTTAACTACTGTGGTCCTTAGCGTCACTTTTATATTTGGCGTGAAAAGCCGGAATTTTGCTCAGAGGCCTCTTTATCTGGCTTGAGGTTATTTTACGTGCCGTAAATCTACGACACGGGACCACTGGCTTTACTTCCCTTCCGAAGAAAGCCATGCTAATAATCCATCACCCTCCGCCGGATTTGAACCGTGACCTCGGGAACTAGAGACTAGCATGTTACCCCATGACCGAGGACGACGTGTGTGTGTGTGTGTGTGTGTGTGTGTATTTCTTTATTGGTATCAACTGCATATTACATGTATTACATTACATAATGCCATCTTGAATTACAATTATACATGGTTATTCTACAATTTCAATTTTATATGGCTAAGATGCTTGCTTCATAATGTATTTATGCCGTATACACTTCATGAGTTTCTTATGAGCCTAGTCTTTGCAGGTTGTTTGCTCGTTAGCTGGTGATTATACATATTAGCGCATATACTTTATCCTATTGTAGTTTTAAAATTAATTGAATTAGTGTATTTATAATACTAATTGTTGAGTTACTTTGAATAAGTTTATTTATTAACTGCTTACATTGATTGATATCTCCTAATATATTACCCTTACAAACTAGTGTGTCAATATATTTACAAAATTCTTCGTATTAGTATATCATATTCTATTATTCTTTCAAGTTAATTGAATGTATATATTTACCAAACACTTTCAGGTATTGTGTAATAAACTTTTGGTTACTGAGAGCCATGTTCCCCCTTTTCTATGTACCTCTGCCAGCGATAAGGATCTTTGCTCTTGTGTGTCTTTACAATCGAAGAGTAAGTGATAAACTGTCATTGCATGTACACTTTGGATCATCTATAATGTGGAGCCTGTGTAGGTAATCTTTACTTTATCATGACCTGGGAGTATTGCAGTAAGTTCTGGTGTAATGGAAAGTTTTCTCTTTAACCTGTCTTTGATTGAGGGGAGGAAGGTTTTTCAGAGCGCCCCTTTGCCTGTGTTACTCCACCTATTTTGCCATTGTTCTTGTCCTCTTCCTTTTATCGCCTCTTTTATCATAGATCTGGGAATCTTGTTGTAGGTGATCGGCAGTCCTCCATCTTGGGCAGCTAGTTTGTCTTCAGCTCGATCTGCCAACCCTCAGTTTATGACAAATGACAATAAATCATATGCTTAAGTTAGTATGAACATCAGCAGGTATAATGCTGAAAATGCATTGCAGCAATTCATCTAACTGGATGCCTTTATTACCAAGCCTAATTTTTGTGCATTTGCATTTTGGCACCACATAACCACATTATATCACTTTTTTTCAGGTTAAATAAAGCAACAGCTGCAGTACAAACTGTTACGGTAACCAAATTTGGCATTTCAGCTGCAAGCTATAGTTTTAAGTTTTCTTAAAGATGCGTTATGACGCTATTTTAAATTTTTACATGGTTATTTTTAAATCGAGCAATAGTTTGGTACTCTTCTAGCTCTATTTTAATACTTCCGAATACTGAAGGTATTAAACTTTCAGCTGAAATGTTCTACATTTTAGACATTTTATTTTCCATGTCGCAGATAGAAATTCTCCAAAACTTTCTTCCGCTACTTTCGGGAACTACCGCGCGTGGTGTACAAATACGAAAACTTCGACATGCGGTGTTTCCACGTTAACTTTCGGGATAAATGGTGCTTTAAACGCTGCTTAGTGCTTAGCTAAACACCGTGTGAACATGTATTTAGCAATGCGCAAGTTCGACAACGTTTAGACAAAATACCATACACTGAAGGTGTTTGGTAAGGCGATGTTTAAGAGCCGGTTGGTAAAAGTGAGAGTAGGACATGGTTTAAACCCATGTGCTTCACAACATGATCGAAGACTGAGTCTGTGGGCTTTCTTTCTCTCATATAATTTGTACGACTTTATTCCGTTTTGTCAAGAAAACTAAAATGAGCTTATAATCATTCCTATTGTTGAAACGCCGGCAAGACATAGCCGAAGGTGCAGCACATTATCATTTTTTTACGTTTGGCAGCACAGCAGAAGCTGTAGAAGAAGCAACGCAACATCAGAACGCAACGAGCACGTGGTGAAAATTGCGTTCACTTCATGAGTATATTACGTGTAAATTGGTAATTTATGACTTAGATGATTATTTATGGGAAAAATAGCTAAGTAAAAGAATGCCTAATCTGTGGTGCCGAGGAAATCAAATTAAAATATCATCGTACTACAGCAAACATAAAGAAGATGCATGTTATAAACCTAGAAATGAAGTGAAGTTTTTGGTATATGCTTTACTTATACTGGTCGATTCTGCAGAATGGGCATCTTTTGCGAAAACCTTGTTGACTGTTCATGGAAGTTTTAAACACCTGCTGCTGCCGCTGCCGCTGCTGCTGCTGAATATTAAAATACTACAATAATTTAAAATATCCTTTAATAAAAGTATATAAACCCATTTTATTTCTTGTAAATTAAATCTATCATCCTGTCCTTTAGGCTGGCATTTTTATCAATAATTCCCCATAAAAAGCTTGGCTCCCAATTAGCTTGGAACTTTGGACAATTCCTGGTGTATTGAAATGCTAACCAATGAAGAGAGCCGACACTGTAACATTGTACTGCTCAAAAATGTTTTCATTCTTTTCAGACAAGAGAAAACCGCGTTCACCAGATGTACTTTAAAGGTATAGTCAACACCAAACTAAAACTGAACATTTGCATGATTTACAGATGAAACTCTTTCATGGCTTCTAAATGGAAGATCTTGAGCGCTTAAGTATAACACAGCCCAAACGACTAGTATCAAGATTTGCCGATTTAAAGAAACACGTTCGTTGAATCAAAGGGATGCACATTCTTGCGTTTCCCTTAGAGCATCTGCGATTGTACTACGATTTTTTTTCGAAACTTTCAATTGCAATTGACGCTTTAAATGCTCCTCAATATCTTTATGCTTACTAAAAGCACACGTCACATCTTTTAAGTCACAAAATCCTTGTGTATTCCAGACAACAAATGCTATTACTGAACTAAAGCCATGGCCAAAAGAAGAGCCTTTGTAATGTCACACTACTGCATAACCATGGGTGTTTTGAAACCACGAGTCCTTAAAAAGGTTGTATGGTTTCCCCCTTTTTTGTTGGTTGCGGTTTTTTGTCCCTTTTTTCCACTTCACTTCTGAAATTTAGTTCTGTTAATCCACAGGCCCTCCGCAGTTTAAAGGCTCTTTCTGTCTTCTTCCTTCCACCTACTAAACGGTGTCTCTTGTAATATTAATCCTATGTCCCTAGGTGGATACATATTTCAATTTCACAGCGCAAGAAAAGCTATACTGCTAAATATCTTTACATCATTAAATCAAACTGACATCAAATTTGAAATTACGGCGCTTATACAACATGTAATGGAGCCAAACATGTAAAATAATATGCTATATTACTTACGTTCTGGCAACTCTGCCCGCTAAGGGAGTTGTGTTATAGAGAAGCCTACAGCACGTCTTCATCCCAGTTGCATTTTGTATATGCTAGAGTTTCTAAAAATAGAATCTCACTAACTCACACCACTGTTGTCATAGAAACCATGAAGGGCTGGAAATAGTTTATCCCTGGATGCCACTAGCAGGATTATCTTTAAGTCATTTTAAAGCTCCTATCACTTCAGGTGAAAATATCTCTTTGGTACGCTTTACGTTCATCTTTTCGACGTTGGATGGAAGAACATGCTTTCTGGATAGAAAATGTACCGGTTTGATGGTTTCAGATGCCTGAAGTTTGTACAGGTGCCCAACATAGTTTCCTGTTATGAATTCGGAGCCGTGAGACATTGCCCTTTCTAAGAACAATGTTCCCAGGTTTTTCAGAATGCGGCACTGATCAAAGGTGAGGAACAAGGACCTGTTTGGATCTTGTGGGCGAGGTATGGATGTCTGCACTGACTTGCTGTTCGATAATATCTTCATCATGGAGACCTTTGTTTTATGATTGAGACAGGTCGCAAAACAAAAATTCAAAATTTTCTATTTCATGTATTTATATGCTTGGTCAGTAAAAGAAGCTGAGAGCCGGTTAACTGCTTGGTGAAGAAATAGGCTGCAGGTAGTTTGAATTTAGTTGCTACTCCGCAAATTATGCAGCACAGAAGTCTATTCGCAACAACTGCTAAACCTCTTTTGTCGCAAGTGGCTGTTCATTTCCTACTATTTTATAGACACCTCATCTACAACTAAGCTACAGATGAGCTCCGCTTTCGTCATAATCTCAGTTTCTGCTGTTAGTGGAGATTTTATCTGTGTAGTGACACCTGTTTCTGAACAAACAACCCCTAAGAAACGATTTAATGTTCGTTTGCAGGGTAATTTCAAAATGAAATCCCTAGCATACCTCTAGCCCTTGGATGAACAATATTGCCAAATTTCACGTTTTCCCGTTGTTTTTTCATTCCATCTGGGCACCTTTCTATTAAAATTCACAATTTATTGTAGCAGAAAATCAGATTTTTCAGTGTTTTCATGGGAAAGAATCTCCTGCAAACTACAACGATGTTTACTGTTTTAAATGAATTAAGTGAGTTAGATAGACTGTCGGGCTTCTGCTGACTTACAGGAAATTTTGTTTTCAGTCTGCATATTTTGGTCTTTTGTGCCCTAATTTCTATTTGCATATGCTTTAGTTTAGCTACCAAATCGTTATCAGTTTGTATCTCAGTTGACTTAGAACTAGCAATATTATTAACATTAGACAGCTCATCTCTGAGCTCATTTGGAGAATTGCTTCGCTTACGCTTCCTAACTTGAGTTATTGTTGGCTCAGACCTGAGTATTTGGCGCCGGAATTTTACTACCGGTACTTTATGCACTGGATAACCCAGAAATATGCTGGGTACACTTCCTGCTTTCAAAATTCTGTATTTTAATCCAGATCTATAGTCATGACTTTAAAGTGTTCACTGCACACGACAGAAGTATTTGAATTAGTGTTTGGAACAAAATCTTGGCGTGAAATAACACGTAGCCATTCCTTCCTCAGTTCACTATCAACAGGGAAGTCATGGTAGCTTATTCCTTTAGTTCTGCCCCCCGCGTTTTTGCAAAATGGAACACAACAATACGGCATCTGAAATGTAAAGGAAACGTGTAACCCTCTCGCTTGAAATATGCTATATCTTAATGCGAACGTTTAAACTATTCAGTTTACATGAGCCTGGTCTATCACACATCAAATCGATCCTAGCAACTCATACTGAACTATGTTAATTACAACAACAATGCTCATGCTCTCAATTAGCGGTATAATACAACAAGCATAATATGTCTTGCCTTTAAATGTTTCGATAGATCTCCCCGAAACACACTATACGAATACACAATGTGGTTTACGTATGTTTCGAATTAACACTTGTTTCACTCTGAAATTACATAATATATTTCCCTTGTTTCTCACGATTGACAAAGCTCACCACGAGTATACAAGACTTGACCACAGCTGATGTTTCATTGCGGGAACCTCACTAAGACGTTCTTAGGACGGACCGTAGCGCGGAAAGAATGCTTAATTCCAGCAAAACGCTATTTCCCTAAGCAGCTGGGATTTGCCGAGGCTAAATGAGAATAGCAGTCGGCCATGACTAGACCAAGCGAAATAATCACAGGGGTGAAGGCCGGATCTGGAAACACGAAGAACTAACTTCCCACATGAATCTTGCAACAAACGCCACTGACATTTTAATTTACCCTACCTTTATTCTATTGATGTAACTAGGCACTGTTCCATTTAAAAAAAGTGTATGTTTGCTCAAAAAATACACTTTCTCAGTATTATTAAAATTTGTTTATTGGCTAAATGTACGAGCCCCTGACTACCAGTCAACGCTGTGAAAACTGCACATCAATAGCACTTTCCATTTCCGAAATATTTGCGGTGCAAGGTTTAGGTGATTCACCCTGTATATTTCAGTAATTCACTTGCTTTTGGACATTTTTATCTAACTACCACTAAAATGCAATTTTATGAACTGGGCGTGGTGTATGAAAATAGAAATTCTGGTAGCTTTTATGACAATTAGTGTCCTTGTAATCTGATAATACAAGTCCTCAAAAGCATTTGTTTACAAGAAAAACTTTGTTTTGAGTGAAATTTGCAGTTTCAGTATGCGTTCTAAGGCTTTGAAATTCCAAATAGTTCGTAATCCAGATTGCAATCTTTCATGTCTGTTTTCCACCATTAAAATTTGTAGCAATTTTGTTGATACAAAATCCTCCCCTTAGAGGATACATTGTGCAATAGTAATCAAGTTGCAGGGTATTATAAGAAATGTATAGGCATTTAGATAACGAGTGTGTTCGTTTTTATGCAAAAACTAAAGATTTTGAAGTAATGGGCACGTAATATTTTTTAAATGTGTTGAAGCCTTCTAAGTCAACATATATCATGATAAACATGAAGTTAAATATATATATGATGAATCATTTATAGATACTAGTAGGTTATTTAGGAGAGAGCTGGCACAGTTTTTTGGGCATATATGGGAAAGGATAGGGAAAACGAGGCTGGATGGGGCGGTTCAAGGAGGAAAATGGGTTTATATGGGAGAGATAGGGAATACGACGACCGATACTACGCTAGACAAGGTTGAAGGAGGGAAATACGTTTATATGGAAGAGATAGTAGAGAGGTGTTAGACTAGACAGAGGTCGAGGAGTAGAGTAGGGTTTATATGAAAGGTATAGGAAAACGAGGAGGGGTGTTAGGTTAGACAGAGTTGAAGGGTAGAGCATGTCTTTTATATGAGAGAGGTAGGGAACAGGAGCAGGGGTGTTAGGCTAGACAGAGGTCGAGAAGTAGAGTATGGTTTATATGAAAGGTATAGCAAAACGAGGGGAGGTGTTAGGCTAGACAGAGTTGAAGGGTAGAGCATGTCTTTTATATGAGAGAGGTAGGGAACAGGAGCAGGGGTGTTAGGCTAGACAGAGTTCGAGAAGTAGAGTATGGTTTATATGAAAGGTATAGGAAAACGAGGAGGGGTGTCAGGCTAGACAGAGTTGAAGGGTAGAGCATGTCTTGTATATGAGAGAGGTAGGGAACAGGAGCAGGGGTGTTAGGCTAGACAGAGGTCAAGAAGTAGAGTATGGTTTATATGGAAGGTATAGGAAAACGAGGAGGGGTGTTAAGCTAGACAGAGTTGAAGGGCAGAGCATGTCTTGTATATGAGAGAGGTAGGGAACAGGAGCAGGGGTGTTAGGCTAGGCAGAGGTCAAGAAGTAGAGTATGGTTTATATGAAAGGTATAGGAAAACGAGGAGGGGTGTTAGACTACAGAGTTGAAGGGTAGAGCATGTCTTGTATATGAGAGAGGTAGGGAACAGGAGCAGGGGTGTTAGGCTAGACAGAGGTCAAGAAGTAGAGTATGGTTTATATGAATGGTATAGGAAAACGAGGTGGACTGTTAGGCTAGACAGAGTTGAAGGGTAGAGTATGTCCTTTATATGAGAGAGGTTGGGAACAGGAGGAGGGGTGTTAGGTTAGGAGAATTGAGTATGTGTTTATAAGGAGAGACGAGAAAACGGAGAGAGATCCTATGCTAGGATAGACAGGTGTTAAAGTTAGGTTAGATAGGAAACCAAGGAGTGATACTCAGCTAGAGGGGGGCAGGAGGAATGCGTTTTATGAGAGGTAGTGGATACGGGGAGTGGTGTTAGGCTAGACAGAGGTTGAGAGTAGAGTAGGCGTTTATATGTATGAGAAGTATAGAACAGGAGGAGGGGTGTTAGGCTACACAGAGGTCGAGGAGTAGAGTATGGTTTATATGAGAGGTATAGGGAAACGAGGAGAGGAGTTAGGCTAGGCTAGGCTAGGCAGAGGTAGAGAAGTAGAGTATGGTTTATATGAGAGGTATAGGGACACGAGGAGAGCGGTAGGCTAGACAGATAGTGAAGCAGTAGGAATATGGACTTATATACAGGAGAGATAGGGAATAGGAACGGAGGAGCGAGACTTTGAAAGCGACTTTAGACGTGAACTTAGTGGAAAGCTGTTTCATGTCAATGTTCTTGACGTACCCATCACGTAACCCATTCAGGGAAAAGGTGACCAGTAAAGGGAAAAAGGTGACTGCTCATGGAAAAAGGTGACCAGCAAAGGGAAAAAGGTAACCAGTAAAGGGAAAAATGTGAACAGCAATGGGAAAAACGTGACCAGCAAAGGGAAAAATGTGACCAGCAAAGGGAAAAAGGTGACCAGCAAAGGGAAAAAGGTGACCAGCAAAGGGAAAAAGGTGACCAGCAAAGGGAAAAACGTGACCAGCAAAGGGAAAAATGTGACCAGCAAAGAGAAAAATGTGACCAGTAAAGGGAAAGAGGTGACCAGCAAAGGGAAAAAGGTGACCAGCAAAGGGAAAAAGGTGAGCTGCAAAGGGAAAAAGGTGACCAGCAAAGGGAAAAAGGTGACCAGTAAAGGGTAAAAGGTGAGCAGTAAAGGGAAAAAAGATGACTAGTAAAGGGAAAAATGTGACCAGCAAAGGGAAAAAGGTGACCAGCAAAGGGAAAAAGGGTAGGGAAAAGGTGACCCTCTCACGGGAAAAGCTAACCCACTCACACTAACAGGTAAGTAATTCAGCTAGTATTGCAAGAGGCTGACTGCATCATAGTAGTGTATGATTTCACAGGTAATTCAGTTAGTATCGTAGGTATTTAGGCTAATTCATCTAGTATCACAGGAGGATAGATTCCAGGGGTTGGGTATAGCATAGTTTCGTATTTCACTGGTAACTCAGCTAGTATCGCAGGTATTTAGCATAATTCAAGTGTGATAGGTGTTTAGAGTAATTAAACTAGCATACAGGAGGGTAGGTTCCACGGTCGGTTATAACGTAGTTTCGTATTTTACAGATAGTTCAGGTAATATCGTAAGTATTTGGGTAATCAGCATAGTTTCACAGATACTCGTGATAATCTCGATCAGAGATTTGTATCACAGCTATTTAAGGTGAATGCAGGTGATTCAGGTTGTATCAATGGTATTTGAGTCATTTTAACAGGTAATTCATCTAGTATCATTAATATTTGGGACAAACCGGATAGTATCACAGGTGATCGTGCTAATTTAGAACAGGAATTCGTATCAGAGCTAGTTAAGGTAATTTCACATGATTCGGGTAGTATCACAGGTATTTAAGTCATTTTAACAAGTAATTCAACTAGTATCACAGCTACTCATGGTAATATAGAGAGTAATTAGATTATAAACATATCTCATCCAACGTTACAACAATTTATATACTTTTTTCTAAATCTTACAAACTTATTATATGTTAAACAGTTATTGTACGATGCGGAGAGGGATAAACTGCATATTGGTTCACAAATTGAAAATCTTTACGTCAACATACCTTTATTTTAGTTCGTTGTAGATGTCTCTCCCCTTTTATCTAGGCTTGAGACTAGCACTAGGATTGCTCCTAATGGCAGGGTTACCACCTTCCCTTCCATCTTCTTCTTTCTTCATCAGGCGTCTGCTAGTTGCATACACAGCACACGGATAAACTTCATTTTTAAGATTGTAGACTCACGAGAAAATCTTCATCTTCGACTTACATTCCTTTAAGCACTGTTTGTAATACTGTAATGTCCATATGCATAGGTAGTTATTCCATCCTCAGCAATAATTCTTTTGTCAGCAAAGGGATTCAATGCAATTTTATTCACTTGCACTGTGGTAACAGCATGTTTTTGTGATAGGATTAGATTCATGGGCGTTCTGATGATTTCACAGGTTTTAAGACAGTCTGTATAGCTGTCAAACGAAATGTACTGCTTAATAGCGCTACGTTTTATACCTTTAATCTTTTTTATCATTGAGTCTTGAATATCTAAGGCATACATCTTAGGTCGTAGTCCAACAAAGCGTAGGATGATTTTGCTATTAGCCTCATCTTTAAATTTTCCCAATACCTTCTTGTTCTGAGTAGAGTGGCATATATGATTGAGAGGGTAATCAGCTGTATCCAGATGCTCAAGAAAACGTAGCTTGTCCTGGTACACATCTTCAGTTGTAACACGATGAATGAATGAATGAATGAATCAGTGTCCATATACATAAGCTTCAGTTTTTCAGCTCCATAATAAGGCAACAACACGTCGTAATGGTAGTTATACATTAATGTCTTGGAGATGTCCAACACACTCATTCCAATGTATATAGGCTTGTTGAACACAATCTGACGAGAGGCCATATGTACAGCAGCTAGATTAGCAGCATATATCGTCCTGTCGATAAACGTAGGCTTGGCGATCAGCTTCTCTAGATTTTTTTCATTGGTCACCAGTCGTATATGCACACGACTACGCAGGTTCTCCATAGTTTTTCCAAACATGGCGTTGTTAAAGTGCTTATAGAGATCCTTCTCGAAGTCATTTGCAGCTTGTTGTCGTAGCCTGTTGTTAAATTCCACATAAGGTTTCAACCATCGAGACTGTCGGAATTGTAGCACACGATGGATTTTTGTTAGTCGTAGTCCATGACTAAGAGCCTGCTTCAAAGCCATGTAATGCACTACATACTTCTTTCGAGGTCCAAGATGAGGTATCAGTTTCTTTGTAGATGCTTCCAATGGCTTCATACACTCAGGCAGGAAAGGTAGATCGTTGTGTAGATCGTGAAGTTCTGCAGGATACTCGATATCAACTTCTAATATGTACCCATGAGAATCATCTTCTTGTAGTCTTTCTAAGCTGATTTCTTCAGGCGAAACCCACTGAAATCCACCAAAAGGAAGGGCGTGACACATTGCCCAGCCATATTGGTTATTAGCGTCCTCGTATGTGATAAATTGGGTTGGTCTCGAAGGATCAAACTTCTCCATATAAGTGTTATTAGCCTCTGCATACCGATGGGAAACTTGACATAAACCTCCTCTTATACCTGATTCCACCATGAGTAGTTGATCATAATCTTGTAACAGCTCCAGCTTAATTCCTGTGTACAACAACATGGCGTCCCATGTAATTCCTGGAGAGGTAAAATAATGCGCGGGATCAACTTTGTGTGTTTTGAGGGTTTGCTCTCGGAACGTCTCAAAGACATCGGCTAGGAGTAGTACATCTGAGGTTAAGTACAGGTCGCTGTACTCGCCCAGGTTTCTCACATTAAACAGCTCCCATGCATTTCTAGCATGATCGTAGTCAGCATCACTAATTTCTTCTTCATTTAATATATTGTAGAAGGTGTGCTTAGGAGGCAAGCAGGTCTCGTTCAAAACATCCCAGGAAGTGACGTAATCATAGGGAAATACCCCCTTACGGGTCATCAACTTCAATTTGTCTTCTCCAAAGTACTTTAGTGTTTCAGGTTAGATTTTTTACCAACTTATCCAAGCTTGTACTGAGGAATCGGAAGCTGTCCACAGATCGAAGCTTTATATCTCCTACATACTTGGTGAATGAGATATAGCTTTCTTCAGAGTTAGGAATTACCTCCACACGTTCACTTGTACAACCCAGCTCCTTAACAATGAAATGAGAGTCATATCCGCTAAGGTTATGCATGAAGACTGGTATATATTTAGGTGTTTTACAGGCTAAATTACATTCATTATGAAGACTTCCACGATATTCACCGCTGATGTGATCATGGTCGCGTACTTTGTAGTTCTCTTCTGTAAAGCCTTTTCCACACAGGTAGCATGTCGTAGAAGACTCAAAATCCTTTTGTTGTTGATCCGTGAGTTTCATAGGCTTAGCAGATTTGTATATGTCATCAATCATTTTTGCAAGAGATGTCAGGTACAGCATAAACTTCTGAGCAGCATCAGCACCACGATACACATAGGGTTGCTTAGGAAGACCAGTTTCGAAATGTTCAACACTGGATGTAGGCTTCACGTAAACACAGAAGCTCATTGGTGTGTGCTCTTGATAAGGGGTTGTATAGGAAGTTTCAGGATTGGGTATACACGTATGACATGGAGTGAGAATACTCTCAAAATCAGCATAGATGACATAACGTACTTTCAACATCCTCTCAATATTTTTAAACTGTACAATCGATTTCTCCTTGGTAGGCATAACAACCCTCGCAACACCATGTTGATTACAGACTGATGTATGTTCTTGTAGTTTTTCCAGTCCACTTCGCCCATATCGATCATCAAAATGTGTAAAGCAGCGCTTACAAGTATAAACCCGTCCATTATGGTTAGTTTTCTGACGTCGAACGAGTTTCTCAAAATTCTTTATATACACATGGTGATGTTTTCCACTGCTGTCATTCAATAGTAGCAGGTCGAGATGTTCAGGTAGTTCAATATCAGCAACCTTTATCGGATACACTTCATGCTTCTCATCCAGCCCGAAAACGTTAATAGATATCTTGTTAAGCTTCTCAAATTTAGGTATTTGAGAAAGTGGAGTAGGATAGGAAACACAGCTGAAGTCGTACTTGTCTTGAAGCTGCTTGTATTTGCTCACACGTTGCGCATCCTTCTCAACGAATTTAGCTAGTACAGAATACATGAAACATTTCTCGTCGCTAAAGTTCTGGATGTTTATACAGGCTTTCCTTGCTTCAACAGCTGACGGTAGTGGTATGTAGCTACTTCCTCGTAACGGGTTGTACTTGTTGATACGAAGTCGAACTCCTTCCACAGCAAGCAAAGCCCAGCTGCTACCCTTAAGCTGAGAGTCCTCCATTTCAGTCACCAATTTCTTGAATTTCACTTCCATCGTTGAATCCAGATCAGTTTCCAGGAAAACAGCTTGATTCCGTGTTTTAAATGGTTTGTCACAGGTTTCTCCAATACTGTTAACAAATCGACACTCAACCAGCAGATTAATTTTAACACCCTTGTGAATACCAAGCTCGTTATGCACAGCCTGGATTATGCGTTGTTTTGCTTCATGCAGATACATATTTAGGTCCTTAGCTGATTCGCATCGTATAAAATACGATTTCAATCGTCCTTCGAATGAAGTTTCGTATTCTTTCATATCACAGTCCTCCATTGCAGATAGTAGCTGATGTTTAGTTGGTTCCAACCTTCTTTTCTTCTGAGGGCTACTCATTTCACATATATCTTCGTGTCGCTGCCACTTATAACCATCATTGAAGGTCAAGCTACAATGTTTACATTTGAAGAGATTCTTACAGGTCATCTCGTGTCTTCTCTTGTGATACCCTCGGAGGAACTTCTTCCCACATTTTCCGCATGCATATCCAGTAGCGCTTGGAACAATATCCTTATACGCTGAGTTATTCATCTTTATTCTTGATGTAATAACGTATTAATCCTTCTTCAAGGGAAATGTAGACCTCTTCACCTTGATATCACTTAGAAAGCTGATTATTCTTGGAGAGAACACAATGTTAACACCTCAAGACTAATTAGCGCAATGAACTCCAATGCCCTGGATCACCGTATTTATAGAGGGAGCACGAGCCTTTTAGATCAATCATAAACTCGCTCCATAGCTAGTTGTATATGATCGCTCTACGCGTATTAACCCCAGCCATATAAACTCACGCCCAGAAGCAGGATGTTTATGACGTCACACCTAGAGACAGGATGTCTGGCAGTATCAAACACGTTTAAACTCGTCTCGTAACTACCTGTATATGCAGTCACACCAACAAGAGAAGTATTCCCACGCGCTCATTCAGTCAGATGTTCCATTCAAAGCCTACCACCAGCCATTACACCAAAGCTAGCACAATCTAAAAGGCTTAAAAGGTAACGTAGAAAATTTCCCCCTTATTTAGTTAAATGTGTGTATATACTACATTATTTCATGTTTTCATTCCCTTTTCAATTCTTCCTTTCCATCTTCTTCCAGAAAGACCATTACATTTCACTACAATCACGAGCATAGCAATTTTTCCAGAGTTTCACAGATTCTAAGCTTCTAGAATCGAACCCGGTAATAGTTTTAATAAATATATTTTAGCTCCCCAGCATCAGCATCTACCATTTAATCTTTACTCGAACCTGATAGGATTCATAGGCTTGAAGATATATGAAATCACCCCTTCGGGATTCGATCTGAGTACTTTAAAGTACTTTTTGTCATGATAACGATATTTAAGGACTAGGTACTCTGTTTACGGTTTACCTGACGTGTCTATATAAATTAGATTACGAGTTATTAAATTTGCAAGTAAATTTCATTAAATCGGTATTCGTCCCAGAACACCAGGAACAAAATAATTTATAATATTAGCTTGACATGTTAAACAAAGCTGTATGCAGTTACATCTTCGATCTAAGTGATATATTCTACTGTACAGAGGAAAATTAAGGAAGTCATTAAAAGATGGGAATCGAACCAAGCACAACTGATCTGCAATTATATACAGCATTAATCAGCCAGTACAGAACCTATCAATCATGCTTTGGCCCACTCCTCTACCTCATTTAGTTCCAGAGATAATGAAGATTTAAAATTAAGAATCGAACTCAGGACCTCAGGTATCTAATTACACATTCGCAGGATACTACCTAACAACATAAACTCAATAAAGTTTATTTGACGTCTTTGTCGTAATTAGTTTAGGAGTTATTAAATTTATAATTAAATTACATTTTATCGGTATTCGAACCCAGAACACCAGAAACAAAATTATTTATAAAATTAGTTTGCTATGTTAAAAAGAGTTGTATACAGTTACGCAATCAATCTAAGTGATATATTCTAGTATACAGAGAAAAATTAAGGAAATCATTTAAAAATCAAGATTCGAACTAGGGAAAACTGCTTGAAAATTATATACAGTATTAATTACGCATTATAACAGCTATTATTAATGCTTTGGTCCACCCCTCTAACTCTCTTAGTTTCCGAGATAATGAAGATTTAAAAATTAAGGATCGAACCCAGGACACCAGGTACCCAAATATAAATCTAAAAGAAACTACCTAATGATGTAAATGTAATAAAGTTTATTCGACGTCTTTATCTTAATTAGTCTCTGAGTCATTAGAAGATGAATTTGTAATCACTCCTAGGATTCGAACCCAGGCATCCCAGTCAACTCGGATTAATATCTCAAGGACGCGGCGCATTCCAAGGAATTGATTACTTTTTATCCCATTGTTCTATCTCTTTTCATTCAGGAGATATAAGCGATTAATCAGTAGGGGTAAAATGACAGAGCTGGCACACTTAATATGCATGGAATGTCAATTAATATGCTAATTAGCCCCCACCCCCACTAACTAGCCACCCTCTCATGGAGGTGAAAAACTGAAGCTTATGTATATGGACACTGATTCATTCATTCATCGTGTTACAACTGAAGAAGTGTACCAGGACAAGCTACGTTTTCTTGAGCATCTGGATACAGCTGATTACCCTCTCAATCATATATGCCACTCTACTCAGAACAAGAACGTATTGGGAAAATTTAAAGATGAGGCTAACAGCAAAATCATCCTACGCTTTGTTGGACTACGACCTAAGATGTATGCCTTAGATATTCAAGACTCAATGATAAAAAACATTAAAGGTATAAAACGTAGCGCTATTAAGCAGTACATTTCGTTTGACAGCTATACAGACTGTCTTAAAACCTGTGAAATCATCAGAACGCCCATGAATCTAATCCTATCACAAAAGCATGCTGTTACCACAGTGCAAGTGAATAAAATTGCATTGAATCCCTTTGCTGATAAAAGAATTATTGCTGAGGATGGAATAACTACCTATGCATATGGACATTACAGTATTACAAACAGTGCTTAAAGGAATGTAAGTCGAAGATGAAGATTTTCTCGTGAGTCTACAATCTTAAAAATGAAGTTTATCCGTGTGCTGTGTATGCAACTAGCAGACGCCTGATGAAGAAAGAAGAAGATGGAAGGGAAGGTGGTAACCCTGCCATTAGGAGCAATCCTAGTGCTAGTCTCAAGCCTAGATAAAAGGGGAGAGACATCTACAACGAACTAAAATAAAGGTATGTTGACGTAAAGATTTTCAATTTGTGAACCAATATGCAGTTTATCCCTCTCCGCATCGTACAATAACTGTTTAACATATAATAAGTTTGTAAGATTTAGAAAAAAGTATATAAATTGTTGTAACGTTGGATGAGAAATGTTTATAATCTAATTACTCTCTATATTACCATGAGTAGCTGTGATACTAGTTGAATTACTTGTTAAAATGACTTAAATACCTGTGATACTACCCGAATCATGTGAAATTACCTTAACTAGCTCTGATACTAATTCCTGTTCTAAATTAGCACGATCACCTGTGATACTATCCGGTTTGTCCCAAATATTAATGATACTAGATGAATTACCTGTTAAAATGACTCAAATACCATTGATACAACCTGAATCACCTGCATTCACCTTAAATAGCTGTGATACAAATCTCTGATCGAAATTATCACGAGTACTGTGAAACTATGCTGATTACCCAAATACTTACGATATTACCTGAACTATCTGTAAAATACGAAACTACGTTATAACCGACCGTGGAACCTACCCTCCTGTAATGCTAGCTTAATTACTCTAAACACCTATCACACTTGAATTATGCTAAATACCTGCGATACTAGCTGAGTTACCAGTGAAATACGAAACTATGCTATACCCAACCCCTGGAATCTATCCTCCTGTGATACTAGATGAATTAGCCTAAAAACCTACGATACTAACTGAATTACCTGTGAAATCATACACTGCTATGATGCAGTCAGCCTCTTGCAATACTAGCTGAACTACTTACCTGTTAGTGTGAGTGGGTTAGCTTTTCCCGTGAGAGGGTCACCTTTTCCCTACCCTTTTTCCCTTTGCTGGTCACCTTTTTCCCTTTGCTGGTCACATTTTTCCCTTTACTAGTCATCTTTTTTCCCTTTACTGCTCACCTTTTACCCTTTACTGGTCACCTTTTTCCCTTTGCTGGTCACATTTTTTTCCCTTTGCTGGTCACTTTATCCCTTTGCAGCTCACATTTTTCCCTTTGCTGGTCACATTTTTCCCTTTGCTGGTCACATTTTTCCCTTTGCTGGTCACCTTTTTCCCTTTGCTGGTCACCTTTTTCCCTTTGCTGGTCACATTTGTTCCCATTGCTGGTCACCTTTTTCCCTTTGCTGGTCACCTTTTTCCCTTTACTGGTCACATTTTTCTCTTCGCTGGTCACCTTTTTCCTTTGCTGGTCACGTTTTTCCCTTTGCTGGTCACATTTTTCCCTTTGCTGGTCACGTTTTTCCCTTTGCTGTTCACATTTTTCCCTTTACTGGTTACCTTTTTCCCTTTGCTGGTCACCTTTTTCCATGAGCAGTCACCTTTTTCCCTTTACTGGTCACCTTTTCCCTGAATGGGTTACGTGATGGGTACGTCAAGAACATTGACATGAAACAGCTTTCCACTAACTTCACGTCTAAAGTCGCTTTCAAAGTCTCGCCCCTCCCCTCCTATTCCCTATCTCTCCTGTATATAAGTCCATATTTCTACTGCTTCACTATCTGTCTAGCCTACCGACTCTCCTCGTGTCCCTATACCTCTCATATAAACCATACTCTACTTCTCTACCTCTGCCTAGCCTAGCCTAGCTCCTCTCCTCGTTTCCCTGTACCTCTCATATAAACCATACTCTACTCCTCGACCTCTGTCTAGCCTAACACCCCTCCTCCTGTTCTATACTTCTCATACATATAAACGCCTACTCTACTCTCAACCTCTGTCTAGCCTAACACCACTCCCCGTATCCCCTACCTCTCATAAAGCGCATTCCTCCTGCCCCCCCTCTAGCTGAGTATCACTCCTTGGTTTCCTATCTAACCTAACTTTAACACCTGTCTATCCCAGCATAGGATCTCTCTCCGTTTTCTCGTCTCTCCTTATAAACACAAACTCAATTCTCCTAACCTAACACCCCTCCTCCTGTTCCCAACCTCTCTCATATAAAGGACATACTCTACCCTTCAACTCTGTCTAGCCTAACAGTCCACCTCGTTTTCCTATACCATTCATATAAACCATACTCTACTTCTTGACCTCTGTCTAGCCTAACACCCCTGCTCCTGTTCCCTACCTCTCTCATATACAAGACATGCTCTACCCTTCAACTCTGTCTAGTCTAACACCCCTCCTCGTTTTCCTATACCTTTCATATAAACCATACTCTACTTCTTGACCTCTGCCTAGCCTAACACCCCTGCTCCTGTTCCCTACCTCTCTCATATACAAGACATGCTCTGCCCTTCAACTCTGTCTAGCCTAACACCCCTCCTCGTTTTCCTATACCTTCCATATAAACCATACTCTACTTCTTGACCTCTGTCTAGCCTAACACCCCTGCTCCTGTTCCCTACCTCTCTCATATACAAGACATGCTCTACCCTTCAACTCTGTCTAGCCTAACACCCCTCTTCGTTTTCCTATACCTTTCATATAAACCATACTCTACTTCTCGAACTCTGTCTAGCCTAACACCCCTGCTCCTGTTCCCTACCTCTCTCATATAAAAGACATGCTCTACCCTTCAACTCTGTCTAGCCTAACACCCCTCCTCGTTTTGCTATACCTTTCATATAAACCATACTCTACTTCTCGACCTCTGTCTAGCCTAACACCCCTGCTCCTGTTCCCTACCTCTCTCATATAAAAGACATGCTCTACCCTTCAACTCTGTCTAACCTAACACCCCTCCTCGTTTTCCTATACCTTTCATATAAACCCTACTCTACTCCTCTACCTCTGTCTAGTCTAACACCTCTCTACTATCTCTTCCATATAAACGTATTTCCCTCCTTCAACCTTGTCTAGCGTAGTATCGGTCGTCGTATTCCCTATCTCTCCCATATAAACCGATTTTCCTCCTTGAACCGCCCCATCCAGCCTCGTTTTCCCTATCCTTTCCCATATATGCCCAAAAAACTGCGCCAGCTCTCTCCTAAATAACCTACTGATACTTGTGAAAATAACTTATTGTGAGTATAGAAAGTCTTAGCTGTCAGAGCAGTTGTATGGCAAGTCAGATTGATGGTTTGAATCCCAGGCATGGCATTGAATTTTTTTCTGGTTCTAAACACTCTTCTTCTATTAGGTTTCTGAATTCACGAAACGTTAGCACTAGGTTGTTTTTTTATATGAAAAGTGTTTAAAATGCTTAAATCGTGTTAAAATATTCACTATAAATAACAGATCAAAGGATCATTCAAAAGATCCGATTCATTGAACCTTCAATGAAAAGATCTGTGGATCCTTTGCGTATACTGAGTTTTGTCCAAGTAACACAAAGTGGTGGTGGTTTTTAAAAGTGATATTTCCTTCTAACTTAACACTTTAGCAACCAAATACGAGCACAGAATTCCAGTTTGCTCATTTAATTCCAGTGTTTCTTTACACTTCAGATATTTGTAATGTGTTTCACCTAATTGACTGATTAGTTAATTCACTTATATCAGTATTTGCGTATTAAAATTTATAACCTTTTCTCTAAATTCTTCAGTTCTGTTAACTGTCACCACTTCACTAAACTTCTAAAGTTTGAACACAGATCTTCGCCTTTCCATGCCATTGCTCTAGACAGCTGAGCTAACATGGCAACATGCTGATACGACTTTAAATTCCCCAACTGACACACATTTTTTCCAGTAAACCACAAGGCATTTTCAAATTCATTTTGAGATAATGTACCCCAATCTCAACTTACAATATTGTAAGTACTTTAAGTACGGGACTTCACAGTTAACCGCTATCAGGTCAATCAGTGTTAATCGTTGTTCACACATGCCATGTGTAGGCTAAAGTTGTTACAAGAGTTACAAAAGTTGTTACAATATGCTACTTTTAGCAGAAATGTGATTACTTGCTATAATAATCATTTTACTAATATTAGAGTTTATTATAATCCATTTAAAAATTGTATGTGTTTTATAAGTGTAAGCAGGAAATGATCTATTCTCTCTTCACCCCAAAATCACTCTCATTACTTACTTAAGCTGCTGGCTGCATAAAATGCTGCTAGACATTAGCAATTACTGACTGACCTGTTAAAATTCCTCCAGGTATAGTAGCAATAGTGAACCTACTTTCCATTCCAGACCAGAGTGCCTCTCACTATAAACAAACTCTTTGTATTATCCGCACGAAAATAGTTCGCAATCCCTGCCCCTTACGGCTGCTTCTTCCTCTCACACATACTTGCTGCATGACACTTACAGCTGAACATTGTTTCGGTCTATAAAATTACGCCCTGTGTGGAAATCATAATTCAAAATGCAACCTGAAGCAACAACCGATTTTATAAGCATGCAGAAAATGAACATTTTACTGGGGTTAATCGCAACCCTTGGGCAAAGGTGCAAACACCCTAATCCACTCCGAAATTGACTCAGCTGCCATCTTGGAATCAGAACTATCCTCCAAGTTAATGGCAAGCTTATCCACAACACCGTTGCACACAAAACAAGTTCGTACATTTTATTCTCCTATTGTGTCTGTTTATATTCTCTGTGGTCGCTAATGACCGAGAAGTTGAGTGCCCTTAAACATAAATAAATAAATGCGTGCTTTGTTACACCTTTTGCTGAAACGCCTATAAACTCGGATGTTAAGTGTCGTAATCTCTACTATTGCGAGTGTTAGGTGTTTTGTAATAGTGGGTTGAGTACATTATGTATTATTTCTCTTTCGCCACATTTTAACGGTTCCCCACTTTTGTGTTTGAACGGTTTATTCCCACTACACGCTTCTTCCTCTGCCATGGAAACTCAAACGCTAACTAATAAAATCACAAGATTTGACCTAAGCTGAGCATATGAGTGCTAGCGTATTGTGAATGACTGTTCGCATATCATATTTACTGTGTTATGCAAACAGTTTATTTAGTACTCAGATAGCACCTCTGGGAATTCATTGCTGCATTTTCATATAGGCAAGAGAATGGGCAGTCATCCATACAGGTGGTAATTAACAAAAATATACTCTTGAGTGTTAGCGTAATAGCAGGTAGCAGTACGAAAATCATATTTTGTAATCTCTTAACAGTTATATATCCATTACATCCTTTAACAACGAGTTCTTACGATAACCGCAATAAAATGTGTAGTTCTATACCCTTTCTACTCCAATATTTCATGATACAATACATTTATTAACAAACACATTGGCATAAGCGTAGCTCTTAGATTTATGAGAAGCAGAAGCATGTGATTTTGTTTACATCAGAGGGAACTCTGGTTTAGAATAAACGGTATGTAATATAATCACAAGGTGTTTGTAACCATAAGTTTTCCCTTAATTCAAGTTAATTTCTCTTTTTAGAAACCTACTTCTAAGGGTGATTTAAACATGTCTTTCTATTTACTTCTAGGATATACACAATGTAAAGTTGGAGTTAAGTTGTGCCCATTTGTGTCCAGTGATGATGCTTCAAGTCAGAGCACAGAGAGTGATCATGGCATTGATAGTGTTAAATAATAGTGTGGTGAAACGGTTGCTAATGACATTTATTGTACTGCTAATAGCGATCTAGTGAATGGCAAACAGGTGTTGACATATGTAGCAATAGCTACACTGTTTCATATAATGTATGCAGAAGTTTCTTTGTAGGAAATGAAATGAAGTTATGTTACGCAAATATGTCAAATTGTGCTGTGCTATCTGGAGGGTAGAAAAAAGTAACAGTGTCAGACATGTGTTATTCTTCTCATTTTCCTATCCAATTCCACATCCTACTGTTAGTTGGTTGCAAGTTCAAACAAAACTTGAAGGCAGTTTAAGTTCAAAATATTTTACTATGAAGCATGCAGAAGAAATTATTACATGGCGCTTGAACTTTTCATTCAGCCTCAAAAATTTAAATGAGACCATTATGGCACAGAAACATTCAGCAACCACTATTAACCCCAATAATATTATATAAAAGCAATTTATATACCGACTATTGGATAATTTAAATAAAAAGTGTTGCACAAAAAAAGTTGTGTTTTTCATGCTAGACTAGCTGTCAGGTGTACAGCTGATCATACTTCATTCATTATCTGTTTACCCTCCTCTCATGTAGGACTTACACCCCCCAGGACTTACAAGCGGGTGCCTGGGGTCAGAGGCCCGTCGAGGAGCAGACACTCATGGATCAGACAGAGCATCCAGGATGGGTGATCAGCCCGATGTAGAAGTAGGAAGTAGATGAATCGAAATGTTGGTGAAATGGATGAAAGGAAAGGTGATTATGGAGCAGTTGGTGGAATGAATGGCGGGGGAAACCGGAGAACCCGGAGAACCCGGAGAAAACCCGCCCAGACGCCGCTTCGTCCACCACAAATCCCACATGCAGGTCCCTGGGATTGGTGGGAGGCGAGCGGTCTAACCACTCGGCCACGGCGCCGCCCCTGATCATACTTATGTTCTAATATTGTATTGCTACAGATGACAATGACAAGTTATTTTACGTGAGATTCAATCGATTCCTTTAAAAAGCAATTTGAATAACTGAAAGTTCAATCACGATTTCTGAAGCTCACGCAATTAACTTTGTACGTCGTCAGTAGCGATACAGTATTAGAACATATTCTGATCAGCTGAGCCAGACAGCTAGGCAGGTATGAAAAATACAGCTGTAGCAGCTACCAGTGACGTGTAACGTCAGCATCCGAGAGCGTGACTTTTCATAGTTTAGTTTCGTCCCAGAACACTACTCACGCTGCGATCGCCTTTGTGTTGCCATCGTTTAACACTAGGGTTGCATCACAGGGATGAAGGCTAGATACGGAAACTAGCAACACAACGTACTAACTCCCCACATGAACACTGTATGTCGTCAGTTTTACTTTTGCGGGAAAGGATTTCTGATTGGCTGTTTCAAGTTTTGAGGTGCGTAACGAACTAAATGGTAGGCAAGAACGAAGGAGCCATCTTGGATTTTTGTAGCAGAAAGTTTTCGTTCGATATATTTTCGCCATGAACAAAGCAGAGACGGCAATCATACATTTACGTTATTTCTGTTTATACCTATATAGAAAATACCAATATTACATATATATATATATATGTAATAACGTTTTAATAGGTTATTGTGCGTTACAACGTTTTTATATTATAAAGAATTAATTTTCAGACACATTGAGCCGTCCAGACAGAGTGGGATATGACTACGATTTACATTCCTTCCAGCGTTGTGGTTCGAGTCCCAAATGGTGACTTAGAATCTGAAGGTACGTTATTAGGTTTGAGCAACATAACATGACAGTGCTAGATGAAAGGTTAATGCCAGTTTACAGGAAAGCAAATCAAAACTGATCGGCGATTAAGGCAGCTTTGATTGGCGATCAGTAAAATTTCTGTTGCAGAAAGGCCAATCAGTGTGTGATTGGAGATTATTCTCTCGTCAGATTTGATCAGCAGATTTTTGCTGGTTATTGGCTTGATTGCCAATCAAGAGCGCATTCGCCGATCGAAATGCTCAAAACTAAGCTATAATTCCGTTAACTTTTGCTAATCCCTGGCATGTGGAATTATTATTCAAATAATTCTACTACAGATTGTTGCCTTCCTCAACGGTATAAATATAAATATTGATAGTGTACTATATATTTTTGTCATGAATATTCAACATTACATTATAAAATTATTATGCTTACGAAACCATAAAAAAATGCATACCAATAAACTAACCTAAAAATGCCGTGTATAACGGAGGAAATAACGTTCCTTGTATTAACATTTTAAAGGTTGTTTTTCTTTTTGTTTCTAATGAGAAGTTTAATTTAACAGCACAGAAAAATAGGACGGTAAAACTAACCTCCCAGAATAATCAGTAAACTTGCCGAATTGTCGGCAACGTTGCGAACCGAAAACCATGCAGATTGTGTTGTTATAGCGAAACGTGCCTGCCGTATATTTACATTAGTTCCGAGTAGTTTGCTTTTGGTTACGTTTAAATGTACTGTAAAGCCAAGAAAATGGATTCTTCTGATGAAGAGCTCTTCGAAGAATACGAGAATCTAATACTAAGAAGAAGGTACTTCAGAGAGAGAGACAAGAATTGTTCTTTAGCTACAACGATAGAGAATTTGAACAGAGATTTAGGTTAAGTAAGGACTCTTGTGTATTTTTACTTTCAATGGTGTCTAAATAACTTTCCACAATATTTAGAAGAAGGGCCCTATCATTGATAGAAAAATTAGGGCCCCTGCTGGCTTTTGGACGATACATTTTATTTCAGTTGAACAAGAATAACTCTCGTTTGCGAAGCTTACAGCACAGAATACCAAACAGCTGAGCTTCGTCCGCTAGCTGTGGTTACCAAAACGCACTGTTGCCACATCACTTTCGGCAATCAGTTGATGAACATTCACTGATTGGTGATTAGCGTTTATGCAACCCAACGAAAAATCAAATTGATTAGAGATTAACTGATTGTCAATCAGAGGTGATTTGATTTGCTTTCCTGCAACCGGGCATAAGTTTTTAAGAGCTTCTTAATGTTGCAGAATTTTATATTGTCCTGATTTACTTTTCAGATATAGTGAGTCATCCAGACAGTGGATATACCATTAATTTTCTTGTTTGCACTTCATAATTGATGGGTGGAGAACACAGCCAAAATGGGTAAGCTAAAAATAAACCTTTAATGCAAATTAAATAGCATCTTACAGTGCCAATATTCAAACACGTAGACGCAGATCATGCGAGTGATACTCGTGTATAATTTTAAAATGTAGGATTATTGGTGGATTATTTGATATATTAATTGTCAAGAACAGCATGTCAATGATGCTGTAACTGTAACTTAAGGCAGTGCCCAACTGGTATGTTCTGATACAAAAGGAAGAAAGATTTCTGATATTCACATATATTTCAGTAATTCACTTGCTTTCCGGCATTTTATCTAACTGCCACTATAATGTCCTTTTATGAACTGGGCATGGTGTATGAAAATAAAAATTCTAGTAGCTTTTTTGACAATTAGAGTCCTTGTTACTTGATAGTACGAGTACTCAGAAACATTTGCTTCCAAGAAAAACCTGAAGTGTTTGTTTTCAGTGAAAGTAGCAGCTTCAGTATGTGTTCGAGGCTTTGAAATTCCAAAGTGATTGCAATATTTCGTGTCTGTTTTCTACCATTTAAAATTTGTACTAATTTTGATTATACAAAATCCTTCCATTAGAAGATGCATTGTGCAATAGTTGCAGGATATTATAAAACATGTATAGGCCTTTAAATAATGATGTGTTGGTTTTGGTGCACAAATCAATGGATTTGAAGTAATGGGCATGTAACATTTTTAAATGTATTGAAGCCCTTTAAGTTAACACATATCATGATAAACATGAAGTTAATCACGATAAATGATTAATCATTTGTACGAGAATACTTATGAAAATAACTTACTGTGAATAGAGAAAGTCTTAGATGGCAAAGCAGTGGTATGGTAAGTCAAAGATTGGTGGTTTGAATCCCAGGCATGGCATTAAATTTTTTTCCTGTATACTCTGCTGCTATTATTCCGTATACGCAAACAATCCATGAACCTTTTCAGTGAAGGTTGCATGAATCTTTTGAATGACCCTTTGGTCTGTTATTTATAGTGAACATTTTAACACCCTTTAAGCATTTTAAACGCTTTTCATACACAACGCGTTGCATTCGAGGCAGTATGGGAGGTTAGGTTTTTTTTATATAAGCTTAGGTTTCTGAATTCACGGAAGGTTAGCATTAGGCCGTTTTTTATTATTATTATATGAAGTGTTTAAAATGTTTGAAGTGTGTTAAAATCTTCACTATAAATAACAAATCTAAGGATCATTCAAAAGATCTGAATCATTGAACCTTCAATGAAAAGAACCATAGATCCTTTGGTATACTAAATTTTGTGCAAGTAACACAAAGTGGTGGTGGTGGTGGTGGTGGTGGTGTTTTTACAATAAAAGTGTTAATTCCCTCTCATTTAACACTTAGCAATCAAACATGAGCACAGAATTCCAGTTTGATCATTTAATTCCTGTGTTTCTTTAGGTACACTTAAGGTATTTATAGTGTGTTTCACTTAATTAACTTAATAGTTAATTCACTCATATCAATGTTTGCGCATTAAAACTTGTATATGTTTTTAAATGTAAGCAGGAAATGGCCTAGCCTCTCTTCACCCCAAATCACTCTCATTGCTTAAGCTGCTGGTTGCATAAAAATCCTGCTAGACATTAGCAATTACTGACTGACATGTTAAAATTCCTCTAGGTACAGTAGCAATAGTGGACCTACTTTCCATTCCAAACCAGAGTGCCTCTCACTATAAACAAACTCTTTGTATTATCCGTACGAAAGTAGTTTGCAATATCTGCCCCTTACGGCGGCTTCTTCCTCTCACACATGCTTGTTGCATCCAATTACAGCTACACTAGGGTTGCACTTCTAATACCTTGGTGTACTGTGATTACTGCCGCAGTAAAATCTATGACACCAAACTGTTGCTCATAACACAAGGATTACTATGGATGCCTCCAAAAAGAAAACCAACTTCGTAAGTAAAACACCTCAATTTAGCCCATTCTCGCAATTCCGCGATAAGTAAAGAACCTTAAAATGTTAATAGATTTCTAACGGGATTAGGCCATTTCTATGAAATAAACTTATAAGCTAATGCATGTACCACACAACTATTAAATCATAATCTCGTGCAATTCCGTAATAGGTAAATAATATGTGAATGCACTTTGTAGCCGGGAACTATTGTAATGCACATACCACACAACTATTAAATCATAACCTAACGCAATTCCGCAATTGATACATAACCTACATATGTGAATACATTTCGTAACGGGGATTAGGTTATTCCGGATAAAATAAACTTAAGCATGTATCACAAAACTATTATATCATAACCTCGCGCAATTCTGCAATAGGTAAACTAACCTTCATTTGTCAATAGATTTTGTAATATACGCTTATTTAACCACCATACAGTTTCCTGTTCTAATGTAATTAACAAACGTTATGCTTTTAATACCCCATATTACCAAAATTAATTTCAACACATTATTTGGGATTAAGGGCCGGTTTCACCAACAGCGATATTTTTTCGTCTGATTTTAATTTATGTAATCCCAGCTCTACGTCTTTATCGCTGGAACATAGAAGCACGTTTTACCACGAGTTTGCAAACCCAAGACATCGTAGCTTTGGTTTACGCGTGTTATACGAGCCAGCAATTTCTTATACATAACAAGCGAGAAACGCTGTCCGCTGCTTCTGTCGGTGCCTTTTCCTGTGAATGTCCAAGATCAAAACTGCATTTGATTGAAGCACGAGCAAACGTATTCCGCTTCCAAAGTTCTGTAATTTGCAAACCAGTGTACACTCGTTCGAATAAAATGATATGTTTGGGTCTAAAATTTAAGCCTATCACATGCGAAAAATTGATGCACTTAATTGCACGGTCACACAAATGTTTCATGACAATTATATAAATATGTAGACTGCAAGAAGGAAGAGACGAGGTGTAAGCCGAAAGTTCGTTTATATTTTATTGCGCCGTAAAATATGTCGACAATGAAACAATATACAAACATTTGTGGCCTCTAAAGAGCAGTGCAACAGGAGTGACAGTAGACGATGCAGTGGAGAAATAAGGGTTTGGTGTGTTGACACAAAAAATAATTATTAATCCTGCAATGCACAAATCTTTAATTTATTTCTGAAATTTCTATTCCTTTAACTGTTTACATATTGGATAGGAATTACAATTCTTGCTTCTTTTGTTCTAAAATAGAGTATATTTTTAGTTTCATTTTTATACGCCCCTATAACTTTTATAGTCATATCGAGAGCATTGATGCGCGAAACAACTCGTTGACTGTGCGTTATTTAACGTTAGGTTTTAATAATTTCTAGCTTGAAACTTTCTTACATCACACCTATATGCATACCTCTAGCTCTGAAGAGGGTAGGGAGAAATTCAAATTTAAAAAAGTAACTCCTCTATACCATCCGGGATTCGAACGTATGACCTCGAGATTGTGAATCCAAAATCCTGACCATTCGACTATGGAGACAGACCAAAACAAGTGCTCTGTAGGTTGTTATGTAGACAAAGCCACGACACAAAATCTACTTTATAATACAGGTAGGTACATTGAAATAATAGTTCCTTCGCTTCCTGATCCATCGTGGTCGCCTTCTATTTCTCTCGTACTGCACACTTTCATATCCGTTGCTCTCCTTAACCAAATGCATTACTCGTTCAGGGGACATCTTTCTTTTTGCTTTGCTAACTCCGATTTGGATCTCTAAACGTGGAAAATTGCCGGTAAAGTTTTAACCGGATTTACGGGCCACGGCAACCATTACGCTGGTTTATAAAACAGCTTTTTTACTAAATCGCTGTTTTAACACCTTTTTCCCGAGTTAAATAAGATCATCATTGTTGGTGAAACCCGCCCTAAAAGGGAATTGCAAATGCACCATTACTATTAATCTTTTTCCATTTTGCGCACAACCAAAATCATACGCCCTTTTAGCTCTGCATTTTAATTGGCAGCTTAAGCACATGACTTCACCTACCCTACGATCCGTTTCGATTCCACTTCCGGTCCTGTCCGCAAACACAAGTTCTCATCATACGACACTTCCGTTCCCCTATGGAACACGAACTTGCATTCCTTGCCAACCCACATATCTTCCTCGCGAATTTCATTTTCTAACGTTGCATGGTTTAGCGGGTGACGTAGCTAAGGGAGAGACTAGCACAGCATATATCAGCGTATGTCAACTTCCGGTGCAGCATCGGTTTTTCGACATCGACCAACCCGAATCATACATATTCAGCACTGCATATGCCCATTGCTTTTAAGTGCACACGCTAGATGACACTTTGCAGCCCACAGTTTAATATTAAAAGCCACCAACACAATTATTGTAGACCGCTGTATTACATATTAAATAGTTTTAAAGATGATAATATATATTTTGTCCAAAATTTAGTATAGTGTATCAGTTTATTACGAACAAGGTGTTTTCATAATACTAGTGGACTAACTGGTGTTTATTTGAACTCAATGCTCGATGTGAGAAAAGCCCTAAATTTGGCTAAAGGCTGGTTCACAACCGACGAAAACGGTAACCAGAACGAGAAAGTTGAAATACATGTATTCAAATGGGAGCGTTCACAATCGACGGGAAGCCTTCCCGGGCCCCGTGAACGGGAAAGAAGAGTTGCCCAACTTTTAACTTTCTCGTTCTCGAGCACGACATATTAGATCCATATTGTGCATGTTAGACTCTTCACTCTAGAGGTTATTCTAGGCGGCCGTGACATGGAACAGCCGCTAGTGCTGTCTATAGTCGCAAGCTAGAAACATGAAACTGGAAGGAATTAGTAGTAAATGTGCTTCCTGACCTCAACCTGACACCTGCAAATCCAATGAGCGTTGATTCCTGTGGCGAAAGGGCCATTTGTAGTTTGTTTATATATATCTCAAAACTGGCTATTACCTAAAAACAATGGCAAAAGCTACAAAGAACAGCTAAAACCGGTGGAAATTAAAAAAGAACAATAAACATCTTTAATGTATGCCATTAAATAAAGCAATGAAAGCTTGGCACAAATAGAGGGACCAGGAAATGTAATGGATATGCATTTAGATAATGTTTACTCTATCGAATTTTGACGTTGGCTTGGCTAAATTGTAAGTACGTGAAAAAATATCATTGTTCAGTCAAAAACAAATGAAATCCCAATGCGCAAAATCGACTTTCACTTTGTGATCGATATGCATTCCCGTTCTCGTTACCGGGCTGTTGTGAACCAATATCTTGCATGGTGCACTGCTTCCCGTTCTCGTTTCCGTTATGGTTACCCTTCTCGGGCGGTTGTGAACCAGTCTTAACTCTCTCCGATTTGAAATTTCAAAGTTGCGGATAGTATTTTAACGGCTGCGAAAGTAAATCTGGACAGAAAATTCTTTGATTTAGTAAAACTGACAAGATTTAAAAGGCATACGAGAGCGTATGAGCAGCAAGAAGAGAGCGAATATTGTTCTCAAACGCCTGTTGGTAAGTGGGATGTATGAATGTAATAACGTAGAACACCCGAAATTAATTTTCAAAATAAAATTGCATTTACGACTCGTGATATAGTGGCTAATTATTGTAAAAGCAACAGTAGTTGCTTTACTTATGCATGATAACACTAATAATAAATCTGTTGGCAACTTCATAATGAGTGAAATACTAGTGAAAAAAAGAGTCTGTTTGGTATCCCAGTTCATCTTTACAGTTGTTAGGAAGAATTGAAAGGCGTTGCCTTCCCGTTTAAAATATTAAATTTACTTTTGCATTCTTTGAATTTTAGAAATGTGTATTCTTTACATATGGGCTACTGCAGTGTATTCTCCTGCTCAACTGTTCCAGAAGTAATATCCTAAGGATCATCACAGATTGCCCTCATTCATCATTTGAAGTGAGTTATATTTAACAGATTTTCCATTTTTCTTTGATAAACTAATGGCAGAATTATTGCCACATCTTTTGTTTATTTGTTTTGTTTTACACTGTGGGAGCATTTAGAGGCGATGAACATTTCTGGGACAGTATTATGACATCGCCTAGTATCACATGCTAAAATTAAACACTTTTGCAAACTGCACAACATAATAGTGCCATTTCAGGGGCGTAACGTTAGGACCTGCAGGGCCTGCAATGCGGGCGGGCCCGGTATTTTAGGGGCCCGCAGAAAAATTATTCTTATTATTATTATTATTATTATTATTATTATTATTACTACTTTAAGATTATTAATGAATATGAAAAATTAAAATATATACAAATTTAAATACACAAATATGTATAAGATAAATAGTGAAGTCTAATGTCAGTCTGCAATGAAAATTAATGGTCAGATCATTCAAACCGTTTCCTAGAATCGGTCAACGATTAGTTGAGTTTAGCACAGCTGTGTGTGTTAACAATGCTTGTCCTTAACTACGACTTCTCTTGTAACTCTGGTTTGCATCATGTTTCTCTGTCGTCACAAAAGAGCGGCGCATAATTACAACAATGAAAATGAATACCAAAACATCACATTAGGCAGAACATTATTCTTTATTGATGTGTAGTGTTCCTGATATTGTAATATGCACATTTTTGCTAAACATTTAACTTTTGTCACATTTTTATTCGACAACAATGTCATTGTCAATTATTCTTTAAGATGTGTGATGATGATGATGATGAGATGGGGCTTAAGGGCGCTCAACAGCTAGGGTTATTAGCGCCCTTACAAGGTATAAACTATAAAATTTAAAAGTCAAAAAAGTAAAAAACCACACACAGACCCGCTTGGTCATAAACACCAAAAAACACAACAGACCAAATACTAAAATCCACAAACTAAAATCATGGTCAATAAAACACTAAAACATGTCAAGAGCTGTAGAACGCATGGGACATTAGCGCCATATGTCCACTGGGGAGGAGTGCCCCCATTAAAAAGAAAATATAAAATCAAACAGCTAAAAGGCGCTCAGCGCATCAAATGCGACGGCTAAAACCAATGTCAGTGATAAAACGTAAAAGACATTCTACAGCAGGCGCGTCGTCTGCCAAAACGTTGGCTATGCCAACAAGCAGACCCACGCGAACGCACAATGAAGCTAAAACTTGACACTTTGTTAAAATGTGACGCACCGTTAATGGCATATCACAGTGACCACACAGTGGCGCGGGGTCACCACTAAGCAGGTATCTATGACTAAAAAGGCAATGTCCGATTCGTAGACGAGCTAAAATCACCCTTCCCGGCGAGAAGAACGAGAAGAGGTACCCCAGACTAACGGAAGAGGTTTAACCTCCCGCAACTTGTTCCCCCTAACAGCCGCCCACTCATCGCGCCAGCGCGAGAGGATACGGTAACGTAAAATAACATAAAAGTCTGAGGAAGGAACAATATTCGTAAAACATCTGGATAATAAAATGGCCGATTTGGCAGCGGCGTCGGCAGACTCGTTGCCTGAGATGCCCACATGACCTGGAATCCACACGAAGGAGACGCTGATGCCAGAAGCACCAAGCGAGTGGAGCAGGTCATGAATGCGCTGTACGAGCGGGTGGTAACTATACAGCGCGTGAATACTCTGAAGGGCACTCAGAGAGTCTGTACAAACAACACAGCGCCTTAGGACGTGCCGCTGAATGTATAAAACACATTGATATATACTAAAAAGTTCGGAGGTATAAATCGAGCATTGTCCAGGTAAACGAAAAGTAAAACTATGTGCACCAAAAACAAAGGCACATACTACTCCAACATCAGTCTTAGACCCATAGGTATATATAAAAGGACAGTCCCCAAACTGCACCTGTAGTTCTAAAAAGCGGACCTAAGGACGGAAGCAGGGGTCTCATTTTTCGGCATCGGCGTTAACCCAAGGTGACAGTGGGCCTCAGCGCGCGACCATGGAGGAAAACGCGTTTCCCCCCATGTAAGGTCCGGCGCTGGCGTAACTCCAAATGCCGAAGTAGCAGTCGAAATCGAACCCCCTGGAGGAAGCAATGCAGAGGAGCTAACTATATATTGGCGATCAAGCGAATCCTCAAAAAATACCTCTAAGGACGGCTGGTCAGGCAAGCGTATGAGTCGACAAGCATAGCTGCACAAAAGCATCTCACTCCGGAAGGACAGCGGAGGCTCTGCGGCTTCAGCATACAAACTGGGAACAGGACTGGATGGAAAGGCCCCCGTAGCGACTCTTACGCCACGATGGTGATGGCAATCAATCGACGTAACACAGATGGACGTGCCGACGAATAAACAATGCACCCATAATCAAGCTTGGATCGGACCAACGAACGATAAAGGCGAAGAAGGACGGTCCGATCAGCTCCCCAGGATGTGCCACTTAAAACACGCAAAAGATTAAGAGAACGGTCACACTTTGCTTTTAAAAAGGAAATGTGCGAAGTCCAACACAACTTCCTATCAAAAATCAACCCCAAAAATTTCACCTCGTCCGCAAAAGGAAGCATCTCCGGTCCAAGATGGAGAGAGGGCGGAGGGAAATATTTCCGGCGCCAGAAGTTAATGCAGACGGATTTCTCAGCGGAGAAATTGAAGTCGTTAGCGTTACTCCAGGCGTAGAGACGGTCGACACAACTCTGGATACGGCGTTCCCGTAGACAGGTCCGCCGCGAACTGCAATAAATGGCAAAATCGTAAACAAAAAGGGACGATCAAATGCCAGGTGGAATACAATATACAATGGGGTTGATAGCAATTGCAAAAAGTGTGACACTGAGTACAGAGCCCTGCGGTACTCCGCTCTCTTGAATAAAACGACTAGATAAAACCGACCCCACACGTGCACGAAAGACGCGGTCCTTCATAAACTCCCGAAGAAATTTGGGAAGATGACGCGGAAATTCCATGCATGGAGTGTACGTAAAATGCCGCCCCTCCACAAGTGTCATAAGCTTTCTCCAGGTCAAAAAATACAGCCACTTTTTGACACTTTCTCAGAAATCCGTTCATAATATGCGTCGATAGAGACACCAGATGGTCGACCTCAGAGCGATTGCACGAAATCCACACTGAGCGTTCGCCAGAAGTTTCTGAGACTCAAGCCACCATGTCAACCGCCCGTTGATCATGCGCTCCAGCACCTTGCAAATGCAACTGGTGAGGGAGATAGGGCGGTAGCTGGAAGGTAGTTGGCGATCCTTCGCAGGCTTAAGTATAGGGACAATGGTGGCTTCGCGCCAAACGGAAGGGAAAAGCCCGTCCTGCCAAATACGATTATAGACCCGTAAGAGAAAGCGCTTGCTGTCGGCTGAAAGGTTATTTAACAGCAGAACATGAATGCCGTCCGGCCCAGGAGCGGAGTGCCTAGAGCAATGAAGAGTGTGCTCCATCTCCCTCATTGTAAAAAGGGCATTATAACATTCCGTTATACCAGACCGAAAATTATAGGTTGCGGAATCCAGCCGGTCTTTGATAGAGCGAAAGCCGGCAGAATAATGGTCTGAACTGCAAACCGCCTCAAAGGCAGCACCCAGAGTGTTAGCGATTGCAGCCGGATCCACTATGGTGGCATTGGAAACCTGAAGGCCAGAAACAGTACAATGCGACCTTTACCTGAGAAGCGACGAAGTTTATCCCCAACAACAGATGAAGGCGTAAAGCGATTAAAAGACTCGACAAAACGTGTCTACGACGCCTTCTTGCTATCCTGAATAATGCGACGAGCCCTGGCGCGCGATTGTTAAAGTCACCAAATTATCAAGTGTAGGGTGTCGCCGAAACACCCTAAGTGCAGTGCTACGGGCACGAACGGCGTCCCGACAATCCCCGTTTCACCACGGAACAGGCATTCGCCGAGATTGAGAGGATGAACGGGGAATTGCGCGTTCGGCGGCAGAGAAAATCGTAGACGTAAGGTGCTGCACTAGTTGGTTAATGTCGGTGAAGGGCTGGTCGTCAAAATGCACGAGTCTGGAATACAAGCTCCAGTCGGCTTTTGTGAATATCCAGGTAGGTACTCTCGAATGCTGTACGTGGTGTGACAGAAGAGAAACGATGCAGGGGTAATGGTCGCTGGAGTAGGTGTCAGCGACGACGTTCCATTGCAGACGACTACAAACTGGAGTGAGCAAACGGCAAGGTCCAAGTGAGAAAATGTATCGGAAGAATCAGAAAGAAACGTAGGCTCACCTGTATTGAGAATAGAGAGATTGAACTGATCAAAAATGTCAGAAAGAAGAGTTTCCCTCGCACAAGCCCTTGGTGAACCCCACAGGGGGTGATGGGCATTAAAATCTCCCAACAGAAGAAATGGTATTGGGAGAGCGGACAGGAGAGCTCGAATGCCCGCGGGAGCAAGGGGAGACGATGGAGGTGAATACACAGAAGAAACAGAAAAGAAAAAAACCGGGTAACTG
This sequence comes from Deroplatys truncata, assembly GCA_030765065.1. Classification (NCBI taxonomy): domain Eukaryota; kingdom Metazoa; phylum Arthropoda; class Insecta; order Mantodea; family Mantidae; genus Deroplatys; species Deroplatys truncata. The sequence goes on along the minus strand of CM060990.1, from coordinate 419,894,561 downwards.
CAGTCTAATGGCAACAGCTTGCAAGTCAGACGTAAGAGTGAGACGTTGAAAATGAACGTCGTTACGCACTAACAACATGACACCTCCATGAGCAGGAGTACCCTCCTCCGGTTCAAGGTCGTAGCGAACCGGAGTATATCCTCGGAGATCAAAAGGATCGTGAGTGCGAAGCTTAGTCTCCTGCAAACACACGACCATAGGCGAATGGGAACGCAATAAAAGTTGCAGTTCCGCCCTATGTGATCATACACCACGTACATTCCTGGTCAGGATAGCCATTAAGAAAAAGGGATAAACTGTCTACTTAGAAGGGCGGCTAAAATTACCTTTTGTTTAACATTTGGGCTCGGGCTTTTGGTATGGAGTTGGTCAGACTCCAGAGCCTCCTCGAAGGGAGGGCCCACGCGCTCAGAGCCAGAAACCGATTCAAGCGCCGAGAATCGGTTCTGGGTGGCGATGGGTGAGGGGTGCCGCTGAGCGCGGCTTGTCCCAGGAGCTTCCTGGGACTGCGACCTCCGAGGAGAAGTTGAACTCTGCTTACTGTGAACACGCGGAGGGTCTTTTGGAAAGTCTTCTCTTCGAAATCTCTGCTTCGGTTTTTTCTCTGTGGCTTGTGACTTCATAGACTTTGGACCAGGTTTAGAGGGCTTGGTAACAGTAGCTGAAATGGACGGCCGGATGGTAGTGGCGGTCAAGGCAGTCATGGTCCAAGTTTGAGTCTCAGCATCCTTCCGGGGTACTGGTGAGGCAACAACAGAACTGAATGTTCCCGATCGAAGGAGCGAAGGTTGGCGCGCATGGTAACGCCTCCGGGCTTCGGCGAAGGAGAGTTTCTGCTTTACCCGGATCTCCTGGATCGCCTTCTCGTCCAAATACCGCGGAGTCGCCAAATGAAGCAGAATGTGACCCTTTGCAATTGACGCAGACGGGGGCTGTTGAACAGGCACCTTCGTGTGAGGGCTGGCTACATATTGTACAGATGTTAACGGCACTCTTACATGAGACTTGCGTATGCCCAAAACGTTGGCATTTAAAACAATGCAGAGGTCTAGGAATATAAGGCCTCACAGAAATCCGTTCGTACCCTGCGGAAATGCTCGTGGGCAGATCGATGCCATCAAATGTTAGAAACAGGGTACGAGTGGGTACCAATACGCCGTCGCGTTTGGCTTGCTCTCGATGCACTTCGGTCACCTTTTGATCGGAGAGATATTCGACTAGGTCCTCGTCCGATATACCATCGAGGCTATGTGTGGTAACGACGCCTTGACAAGAATTCAATGTGCGGTGCTTCTCAACACGGATAGGATAACCGTGGAGAAGCGTAGCGCGCAACAAGGTCTTAGTTTGCTGATCGGACTTCGATTGTGCTAATAACGAGCCATTCCGTAGCCGAGTGCAGGATTGGACCGCACCAGCAATAGCATCTATGCCCTTCTGAATTATAAAAAGGTTCACCTTCTCAAAGTTTTATCTTTCTTCTGTTCTTGAAATGACCAAATGTAGGCGGTGCTACTTCTGTTACAATAACTTTTCGGCGCTTGTTTGAATTAATGGAGAAAGGGTGCTCCATAGCGAAATAAATCCTCCACCAATGCAACCGTCTCCGACCTCGGGCTCTGACTTCCCGGGCGTTACCCCGGCTTGGGTGAGTGGCCTATCTATACCTATCTCACCCCAGGTTCACACCTCCAGAACATAAGACAGAGGGACCCAATCGCCGTCAGAAGTCAGCAGCTCATGCAATGGCCCCCCGCGGGACTGCAGTTGAACAGCGGATACTAACACATACCCGACATGACGACTCCGGGTGGTGGGGATGACGCCATTACCCACCCACTCAGCTGCGCACCCAGTGCGCGGGTATCCGTCAGGCTGTGTCCACGGAGGATTAAAATAAAAGGATAAAGGAACTAAAAGTGTGTGGGCGTTTCGCACGCAAGGTAGGCCGGCGAAGAAGTAAAAGAGATGTGTAAATGAGTGGGCGTGGGGCGAAATATGCATAAATAGAAGAGAAGGAAGAAACGATGGCGAGGGGCGTCAGGTAATGAGATGCACAGAACGCACGAGAGCCTACCTTGAGTCCCCCGGTCACGAGGACGAACCCACCTCGACCGGACGAGGGTGGAAGGATGCTGATGGCGATGATTGGCTCGGGAACCCCCGAGTACGCCAAACCCGTACTCACATAAGGTGAGCCCCTGAGGGGCTTTAAGATGTAGTGAATAACGGTAAGTCAACAGCCAACTCAGTTTCAGACGAGCTTTTTTTGCGAGAAGTTAGGTGTATCGAAAAAAAGTGGTGTGATATTTTTAAAACTTTACTTTACTAGTTAACTTTTTCAGTTTTTCTATTTAACTGTGTAGTTTTTCAGATAAATGAAACCTTTTAAAGTTAAGTACGAACATCTAAGTGGTGCACAAAAAAGAAAGAAGTAGTGTGAATTGGAAAAATAAACAAACAAATTAGTGAAAATAAGTGATTTTTTCTCTTCGTAGTAGTAGTACTAGCTCAACGGTTACAGAAGTTTGCAGTTTCACAAGTGAGTGCGCTTCTGAAGTGAAAACCAATAATAATTGTGAAAGTGAAAACGAAGATTATAACAAACTCGCCATAAATATAATTAGGCCTATTAATATCATAGACTATTCAAATGATCGTGTAGATTATCAATTAGATGTAGATAATGAAACTAAAATGTTCTTTGTTAGACAAAATCCTTGTCAGCCAGCGGCACAGAACACCAAAGTATAAGAAGTGTAACACTAGTGTTAAAACGGTGGAAAAACGAAGGCGATCGCAGCGTGAGTAGTGATCGGGGATGGAACTAAACTATGAAAAATCGTACTCTCGGATGACGTCAGTAGTAGCTACTACAGCTGTATTTTTCATACTTGCCTATCTGTCTGGCTCAGCTGATCATATGTTCTACTACTGTATCGTTACTGACGACGTACAAAGTTAATTACGTGAGCTTCAGTAATCGTGATTGCACTTTGAGTTATTCAAATTTCTTTTTAAAGGAGTCGATTAAAGCTCACATAAAATAACTTGTCATTGTCATCTGTAGCAATACAATATTAGAACATAATTATGATCAGCTGAACACCTGACAGCTAGGCTAGTATGAAAAACCCAACTGTTTATTCCTGTGTAACTTATTTAAATTATCCCAATAGTCGACACATGCATTGCTTTTATATATTATTGACAGTCAATAGTGGTTGCTGAAAGGTTTCTATGTCATAATACATAATGGTCGCATTTAAATTTTTGAGGGTGAATGAGATCAAGCACCTTGCAGTAATTTCTTCTGCATGCCTCATAGTAAAATCTTTTGCACTTAAACTCCATGTTTTTTTGAACTTGCAACCAACTAACAGTAGGATGTGGAATTTGACAGGAAAATTGGAAGAATAACACATATTTGACACTTGTTATTTTATTCTACTCTCTAGATAGCGCAACACAATTTGACATATTTGCGTAACATGAATAGCTTAATTGGGGCGGCGCCTGGCCGAGTGGTTAGACCGCTCGCCTCCCATCGAGGCGGACCGGGTTCAATCCCAGGGACCTGCTTGTGGGATTTGTGGTGGACGAAGCGGCGTCTGGGCGTGTTTTCTCCGGGTTCTCCCCGCCATTCATTCCACCAACTGCTCCATCATCACCTTTCCTTTCATACATTTCAGCAACATTTCGCTTCATCTACTTCCTTCATCCCATACCAGGCATCGGGCTGATCACCCATCCTGGCTGCTCTGTCTGATCCATGAGTGTCTGCTCATCGACGGGCCTCTGACCCCAGGCACCCGCCTGTAAGTCCTGGGGGGTGTAAGTCCTACATCAGAGGAGGGTAAACAGATAATGAATGAATGAATGACTGAATGAATAACTTAATTCCATCTCCTACAAAGAAACTTCTGCATACATTATATGCATATTGTTGCTATTGTTTGTCATTCACTAAATAGCTATTAGCAGTGCAATAAATATCATTAGCAACAGTTTCACCACACCATTTAACACTATTAATGTCATTGTCACTTTCTGTGCTCTGGCTTGAAGCACCATCACTGGACACAAATAGGCACAACTTAACTCCAACTTTCCATTGTGTATATCCTAGAAGTAAATAGAAACACATGTTTAAACTACCCTTAAAAGTAGGTTTCTGAAAAGAGAAATTGCTTACATTAAGGAAAAATTGGTGGCTACAAACACCTTGTGATTATATCACATACTATCCATTTTAAACCAGAGTTCTCTCTGATGTAAACCAAAGCATATGCTTCCTCTTGTCATGAAACTAAGCACTACGCTTATGCCAATGTAAATACTTCCTTTATAAATGTATTGTATCATGAAATATTGGAGTAGGAAAGGTATAGAACTACACATTTTATTGCAGTTATTGTAAGAGCTCATTGTTAAAGGTAATGGATATATAGTAACTGTTAAGAGATTACAAAATATGATTTTATTAATTCAACCTGCTATTGCGCTAACACTCAAGAGTATCTGTTTGTTAATTACCAACTGTATGGATGACTGCTATTCTCTTGCCTATATGAGAAATGCAGCCATGAATTCACAGGGGTGCTATCTGAGTACCAAATAAACTCTCTGCAAACACAGGAAATATGATAAGTGAACAGTCATTCATAATATGCTAGCAGTCATATGCTCGGCTCAGATCAACTCTTGTGATTTTATCAGTTAGTGTTTGAGTTGCCATGACAGAGGAAGAAGTGTGTAGTGCGAATAAGCTGTTTTAACACAAAAGTGGGAAACCGTTAAAAAGTGGCAAAAAGGTTTGATTGATAAAGTGCTAAATGAGAAGGAAATAATACTTTTATTGTAAAACCACCACCATTTTGTGTTACTTGAACAAAATTCAGTATACGCAAAGGATCCATGGATCTTTTCATTGAAGGTTCAATGAATCGGATCTTTTGAATGATGCTTCGAACTGTTATTTATAGTAGAATTTTAAACACTTTTCATTAAAAAAATACTAACCTTCTGTGAATTCAGAAAACTAAGCTTTTATATATAGCTGTATATAATATCCTACATATTTATATATGTATATAAACTAACCTAATGCTAACATTCCATGAATTCAGAAACTTAAGCTTATATAAAAAAACCTAACCTCTCATAGTACCTCGGATGCAATGCGCTGTATATGAAAAGCCTTTAAAATGCTTAGTGTTAAAATGTTCACTATAAATAACAGATCAAAGAGTCATTCAAAAGATCCAATTCATTGAAAAGAGGCTAATCTCCTCTTAGAGTATGCTCGTTGAAAATGCTTATAAAATCAAAAGGAAAACGCGTAAACTACCTTAGGAGTGAGTTTAGAACATGATGTGGGCATTATTCATATGTTGGCAGCATTACGTTAAAGCAAACATATGACATAGAGTGGCATCTGTTGGACTTATGACACATCATTTTCATCGCTGTGGGGCATACACTAAGAGGAGAATGAAGCTGCTAATTTCACTCAAAACAAACACTTTAGTTATTCTTGGAAACAAATGCTTTTGAGCATTTGTACTAACAGATTACACGGACACTAATTGTTAAAAAAAAAAGCTACGAGAATTTCTATTTTCATACACTATGTCCAGTTCAAAAAAAGGACATAGAGGCAGTTAGATAAAATGCAAATATCTTTCTTTCTTTCTTCCTTCTGTATTAGAAAATTTCATTTGGGCACTGCCTTAAAAGAATTACAGAATCATTGGCATGCTATCCCTAACAGTTAGTGTGCCAGCTCACCAATAATCCTACATTTTTAAATTATACAAGAGTATCACTTGCATGTTCTGCATCTACGAGTTTGAATATCGGCACTGTAACATGCTATTTAATTTGCATTAAAGGTTAATTTTTACCTTACCCACTTTGGCTGTGATCTCCACCCATCAATTATGAAGTGCAAACAAGAAAATTAATCGTATACTCCACTGTCTGGATGACTCACTATATCTGAAAAATAAATCAGGACAATATAAAATTCAGCAACACAAAGCTCTTAAAAACTTAACCTTTCATCCAGCACTATTATATTGGAAACTTAATAACTTGCTCAAACTTAATAACATACCTTCAGCTTTTATGTCACCATTCGGGACTCGAACCACAACGCTGGAAGGAATGTAAATCGTAGGTATATCCCACTCTGTCTGGGCGGCTCAATGTATCTGAAAATTAATTCGTTATATAAAAATGTTGTAACACACAATAACCTATCAAAGTTTTCCACCTTTCTACGAACTTCACTTAAGTTAATAGAAAATACCAATATTGCAAAAAATATACATTCAATCAGAAATAGCGTAAATGTATGATTACCGTCTCCGCTTTGTTCCTGGTAAAAAAATACATCGGACGAAAACTTTCAGCTATAAAAATCCAAGATGGTCCCTTTCTTCTTGCCTGCCATTTAGTTCGTTACGAACTTCAACACTTGAAACAGCCAATCAGAAAGTTCGCCTTTCCCGCAAAAGTACAACTAGTGACACACCGTGTTCATGCGGGGAGTTAGTGGCCTGTGTTTCCACTTCCCCAATTCAACCATCACCCCTATGGCCATTCCCCAAAGATGCTAAGCAGGAAAACAGGTCCTTTTCCACTAAATATTACGAAAAGTTCACATTGGCGAAACAAGGAATTTGGAGAGAATAGTTGTGTTATTCATCTAAAAATGACTCTGTTTACTGTAAACCGTGTTGGCTGTTTGGATGACAGAAATTCTCGTCAGCTTGGAGGGAAGGGGTTCGAGATTCGAGGTGCCTAACCAAAAGTATAGTGAGACATGAAACTAGCTATGCACATTTGAACGCATGCGTCGTTTTCAATTCGTGGCGTAAGGAAAAGTTGACGCGGGTATGAATTCAAAACTAAAAAAAAAAGTGAGTACATATGGAAACAGCTACTTAGTGTATTGGGAATGTGACTTTAACACTGGTATCCAATAATATAGCTTTTCGGGGACATAGGGAGGAAATTGGAAAAATCAAACAGTGGAAACTTTTTGGCAATTATTGAACTTCTGCCAAAGTACGATCCGGTACTACGTAATTTAATAAATAAACCAAAATACACGCAAAAATACCTTAGTCCTTCAATTCAAAATGAGTTAATAAACGTATTATCCCGTGCAGTTGAAAAAGAAATTATAATGACATTAAAGCTGCCCCATTCTTTTCTATTATCACAGATACAACATAGGACATTACAAAAAGAGATCAATTAACTCAGATATTTAGAAATGTTACAGTTTCACATGATGTCACTGGAAAGCCTTGTGACGTGAAGATAAATGAAAGCTTTTTAGGTTTTCGTGAAATAAAAGAAAAAGTGCATTAGGAATAGAAAAAGAAATATTAAGTGCAATAGACGAAAAGGGACTCTCGTTAACTAAGTGACGTGGACAGGGTTATGACGGTTGTGCCAATATGTCAGGCATATACAATGGTGTTAGAACAAGAATTCAACAAAGACAAAGAACCGCAAAATATGTGCATTGTGCAGCGCATAATTTAAATCTAATTCTTAACGATGCTGCATGTGGAATTCAAGAAGTCAGATCCATTTATGACACACTAGAAACGTTGTATCTTTTCTTCAGTAATAGTATTAATAGATGGGAATTTTTGGTATCTTCTTGTACCTTAAAAAAGCTTTGCCCAACTCGTTGGTCTTCGAGATACCAGTCTGTTAAAGCCCTTCGGTATGTGTATGTCGATGTACTTAAGGCTCTGTCAAAAATAATATTGATATCTAAAAAAAAGAGAAGAAGCTGATGTTTTGAAAAACTAATTAGAGAAATTTTAATTAATTTTTCAGATAGTGCTGCAATCAAAGATTCTAGAATGTACTAACTTCGCATCTCAAATTATGCAATCGAAAAATGTAGATCGTGATAAAGCGTGTTCTCTTGTTCAGAATGCAGTTGATAATTTATCTTGTTATCGATAAAATTTTGAAGAAGCAATGCCATCAGCTATATCTCTGGCAAAGAAATGGAGCATTTTACCACAATTTGAAAATAAAAGAATTCGAAAAGTGAAAAAGCATTTTGGTGAATTGTGTCAGGAAGAGCGGCTAGTGGATCAAAGTAGGTATTTCAGAACCACTGTTTTTAATGGTTGTTTGGACATTATTGTAGCCCAGTTAAAAGGCAGATTTGATGGTATGCACAATGTTAACCATTTCTTCAAAATTATTTCCCCAAAATTTCTAAATTCTGCCTCCGATGAAGAGATTCACAATGCAGCAGTAATTCAATATGGGGAGGATTTATCCAGTGAATTTCCACACCAGGTAATAGGTTTCAAAAACGCTCTGAAAAAAGAAATATCCTCATTAACCTCTGTATTTTACTTAACAAAACTACTAGTAATAGAGAATTCAATCATAGCTGCTGCCGTTCCAGATTTATGCACAGCGTTTTACCTGTTTTTAACTATTCCTGTTACTGTTTCTTCGGCTGAACGCTCATTTTCGAAGCTCAAACTTATAAATAACTATCTGCGAAATTCTATGACACAAGATAGACTAAATGAATTCAACCTCCTCGGTATCGAAAGTGAAAGAGCTATATCCATTGATGTCAGTGAAATCGTCCATACCTTCGCATCACAGAAAGCACGCCGTATGGTCCAGTTTCACTAGAGATCAAGGTGAGTACAGTGAGGTTTTATAAGTACAAGTACATCAAACAACAGATAGAAGTATAGTTTTATCCTTATTGATATAGAATGTCAATCACTATAATGTATTTAATTTTAGCGGTATTAATTTTGTTTAATACTTTGAAAATAATGAAAAAATAATAGCTTGGTTTATATTACGTAGGATTATACAATGCATTGCATTAAATTTATACTTTTACCTGCTGTAATTGAAGTTATGTTAGTTACTAATCGGTTATACATTTTATTTTAGGGGCCCGGATTTTTATTTTTGCAGGCGGGCCCGTATTGCGTACGTTACACTCTGTGCCATTTTATCAAAGAAATCATTTAAATCTCCAAACTTCAGCAAAGAAAGACGTGGTAAAACATCTGGTATTGGATACTTCAAGTTGTTGCTGTGCTTCAGTCAGTACTATCTTACCATAGTTTACCTTATACACAGCTCATGCTATTTTCACACAAAAAATTATGTATTTGTAGGACTATTTTGCTTTTAGGTGGTCTTCATCGAAAACGCTGAAAAAAGCAAGAAGGAATGGAGTAAATTGCCTTAAGAGTGAATTTATAAGTAGATGTGATCTCGTCAATACCTGGTGCCTACCTGCCCGCCCGTTTTAGGTGTTTTACTTTCATAGGAAAATTGCGATATGAACACAACAAACGTAGCCATGTTCCCGCTAAAACAGACGCTGAATGGGAACTGCCAACCTAAATAAGAAGTGAAATCCGCGAAATAAGGAATTTCTGCAGACGTGAATCACTCGAGTTTTAGACGCGCATATCCTTCGGCTACGCCCTGTCGTCGCTTCGCAGTTGCGGCCTGCTACACTCCTCTCCTTCTAAAAAACATCCCTCGGCTACGCTTTGAGGCTGAGGGCCCTCAAATCCCTCGGCTACGCCTTGAGGCTGAGTATCTTACCGGCTTTGGCGGCATTAGTTATTCATATGTTGCCAGCATTGCGTTAGAGCTAGAGAATGACATAGAGTGACATCTGTAGGACATATAAGGCACCACTTTCATCGCTGTTGAAGACCACCTAAAAGTAACTTACCCATTTGGAGGAACATTGAGTTTTCAGATTAAGTAAAAGAAAGTTGAAATAAAAAAGCAAGGTTTTATAGTAAATAAGTGAAAATACACTTCTGCATTTACAAAATTAGAGTAAGTTTTGCTTTATGTTGCTGAAAACTGAACACGATAGTTACTGTGAATGAAGAGTATGTACTAAAAAGAACAAGATATTTTATACTTCAAAGTCTAATGATTAATGCCGCAATTAGTGATGAAATGTCAGTCATGGATGTTGTGAATGCAAAAAACATTAATTTTATTAACCTTATTATTTAATAATTGAAGCATTAATGAGGTTTTCTCTCTTTTGTTTGTTTGTTTGTTTGTTTAGTGCAGTCACCATCTCATACTATCAAATTTACACAGCAGATAATGGAGTCAAGGGAATTTGGGTATGTTTTTTGTTTTTGTGGATGTGCAGTGATCACCTCCAAGAACATTATTAATGTTGTAAGAAGCTTTCTCTCTCACCTATACAGCAATGTATTGTCGTACATCATTAGATATTCCTTACTATATGGAATTTCATTTCAATATCAGTTGAAACATTGACCAAAAGTTTAGGATTATTGCTGGAAACATGTTGTGAAGTTGGTGTTAATGCTTCTGTGTTTAAAGCTTGAATTTTTTAATTAATGTTGTTAATAGCTGAATCTAACTACAGACATGCTTTTTTCCAAATTTATTTATAATCCACTAAATAAACAAAATAATAGCAAGGATTTCATTAAGTTTGTTATATTTACATTGTGATTATTTTAAGAGTGAGAAATAACACACCTCATGTTGCAGTGAATGTGAAATTATCCATTGATAGTGCATTTAATGAAAGTAGATTAGAGCTTAAACCACTGTAACACAGCTTTCTTAAATTACAGCTATTTTGTAATTGTCATTTGCGACCAAGATTTGCTTTCACTGTGTTCAGATAGAATGGCATTATAGCAAAATAAAACAAAAAATGTATATATTGTTTGTCAGGTTTTCCTAACATACCATTACTGGCAAACTCCAACTAATCAGCTGATTAGGATTTGTTGGATTTATCTGAACTTTCTGTTTGAAATATTTAGCTTAATTTCTTGTGTCATAATGCTTACCACCTATTGTTAATGATATTAAAACAGGCATACACTGGCAAATAGTTTAGGTTGTAATATTTTCTTGTCTATGAAGCCATGAAATAGTTCTCATAACTACCATGCACAGTGATGTTGCTATGGCAAGTATGAGGAATGCTGGTACACCTAAGTGGTTGTGAAAAAACTCCTTTCATTTAAAAATTTTGAGTCATGAATAATGCTAGGGAAAATGTGTATATCTTAGTTGTTATTAATTATTATTATTATTATTATTATTATTATTATTATTATTATTATTATTATTATTATTATTATTATTATTACTATTATTATTATTTGAAAGTCATAATTTATGTCAGCATTATCTAAACAATTCCAAAATTAGTGCAACTTCATAAGGGGGCGCCTATAGTAATGGAACATATTGGTTTACTGCAGAAACAAAATTCATGACGTATTGCAGTATACTATTTTTTTCATGGTTAAGTAATTTGTTTGCTGCACATTAATAAAATATTCTAATCTGCTGGCGTTGAAGGAAAGAATAGTTGCTATATATTTTAAGTATTAAGAATTTAACAGTACAAAGAAAATAGAAGGAGAAACCATGTCTAATATGATGCTCATAAAAGATTGCCTTCATGTTCACAGCTACTAAAAACGGCTATTTGGTTTGAATCAATTTTAAACACGAAGTTATTGAGTATTATGCTTCTAAAGTCAAACTGAAAAATAATCTTTTACTTCTTCCACCTTTTGTTTTCTAACTTCACTTCTACCTATCTTGGGCATAGTAAATTAGCATTTCTCAGTGAACCATGGAGCAGGAATTGATGACCTGCATATTAGAAGTTTCTTATTTTAACTGGACCAAAATTATATATATTGAAATATTTATTAGCATAGGAAATAGCTCTAAAATATTTCTTGCACCTTAAGAAAAGGAGATAGAACTCATGATGTTAGTGTTTATTTGAAGTTCCTTGGCAGTAGATACTAGATTAGACTGCAACAGATATTAAAACAAAAACTCAAACAATAATAGCTAATATAATTCGGATAATGTACAAGCAGCTATTAAAAATGTATCATATTTTGTTAAATCTGCATCTAGGGAGGTTAGTGCAACACATTTTGTTCAAGTTTGTTATACATAAGATGATGCTTTAATAATTTTTTTTAATAATTGCTTTTTGTTTTTGCTGATGTATTTAATTTATTTTCCAATACATGTGTTGATGTATAATGTAGTGCTTTATGTTTAACTAACTGCTGACATTCTTTGTACATGGTAGGATAACTTTTTGTTATAATTTGTATATTATTGCAGACTGCAAATCATGACATTTCTGTCATTGTAGGTAAACGGTTTTAAATTAATGAATGATAAACTGCTGTATACAAAGAATAACACTGCATCATACCAAGCCAAAGCCTTTCCTACTTTCCCACCTTATTGAAAAATAAGTTAAAATATTGAGTTTAAGACAATTAAAAATTATAATCTCAATATTCTAGCAGATGAGGAAGACAAACTTGCACTCCTTTCAGTTGGGTTCCTTACGTTTCAAAAGAGGTGAGTGGGGTTAGCAGCTGTACACGGGAGCAGGCGGGTTCGGTTGGTAATGTAGTCAGATGCATTGCCGAATGCAACGGTAGTTCCGCGAACGGCTGCCCCGTAACATCGGGAAAAAGCGCCCTATGCGACACCTTACCCCCACCCATTGTATATCAACTGGAATAGGAACTTCCGGTGCAGCATCGAGCTCCCGAAAGGTACATTTTGAGCGCTGCATATGCCCATTGCCTCATATGTAGACGCTAGATGACACTGTGAAGCCGGTATGTATAAAATTCAGTACTGCCAACACAATTGTTCTAAACTGCTAAGTTGAATACTAAATTGTTTTAAAAATGACACATATTTAATCCAAAATCTGATATATTATAACAGTTTACTTTGTATAAAGTCGTTTTCACAATGTTAGTGGACCGGTTTGTACAGTGTTGAGCTCAATGTACGATGTGAAAAAAGGTGTATCCGATTTGAGACGAAATTTTAAAGCTGCGGATCGTATTTAAACGGATGTGAGAGTGAACCTAAGATGAAAATTGTTCGATTTAGAACTGGCAAGATTTTGAACGCATACAACAGCGTATACTTAGCAAGAAGGAAGCGATCTATTTTTTCAAAGGCCTGTTGGTAAGTAGGATGCATGAATGTAATATATAATGCAGAAAGAATATTTACAGAAAAAATTATATTTATTGAGGTACAAATTTCCAATGGAAACTATGTCAGATATCCACACCCATAATACAAGGGGAAATATATCACTAAACCTCCCTAGAATCAGATTACATCTATCAGAAAAGGCGCCTAGTTATATGGGTGCAAAGCTTTACAATGCACTGCCTCAACACACAAAAGTTGCGAATCTCCTCTTAGTGTATCCCCGTTGAAAATCCTTATAAAAGCAAAAGGAAAGCGAATAAATTACCTTAGGAGTGAGTTTAGAAGTGGATGTGATCTCTTCAATATCTGCTTCCCAACTGCCCGCCGCTTTTAGGTGTTTTACTTTTATAGGCAAATAGGCCGCAATTTGCTACACTCCTCTCCTTCTAAAAAAAACATCCCTCGGCTACGCCTTGAGGCTATCTTACCGGTGAAATCTGCTCTTAAGTTCTCTTCCTTGGTGATGAAAATTATGTGTTATATGTCCAACAGACGAATATTTAATGCCGCCAAAGCCGGTAAGATACTCAGCCTCACGGCGTAGCCGAGGGATTGAGGGCCCACAGCCTCAAAGCGTAGCCGAGGGATTTTGTCAAATCTGCTCTTAGTTTTCTGTGTTAAAATGGTTATAAAAATAGGGAAGTGAATAAAATACCTTAGAGTGAGTTTAGAAGTGGATGTGATCTCTCCAACAGCTGGTGCCCACCTGCGCGCCCCTTTTATGTGCTTTACTTTTATAGGCAAATCGCGTTATGAACACAACAGACGTAGCCATTTTTATTCTCGGCCGTAACTGCTACACTCCTTTCCTTCTAAAAAAATCCCGAATATTTTGTATTAGAGGGCCTACATAGAAAATGCGGAAGGAAGCAAGAAATAATGGAATAAATTACCTTAGGAGCGAATGCAGAAGTAGATGTGATCTCGCCAATACCTGGTGCCCATCTACCCTCCCGTAGAAGAAGAAGAAATACGTAATTTAGGTTAGCCTAGGCTAACCATGGCCGGTTAGGGTTTATGTCCCTCTTCAGCCAAATGGTTGTTATTATTTGGAGTGGCTTCGATGTTCCGCAATTACTCGGCAACAGCAGTTTGATGGTAAATGATGGTTTATGTGTGGGGGAGGGGGCGAAGGAGAAGGTGGGGAGCACGCAAGTGCTGAGTGTCTAGTCTTGGGGCTTTGTAGTGGTGACCATTGCCTCTTATTTTTGTGTGTCTATTTATTTGTTTTTTAATTTTTTGGGCTATCATAGTTTTTGTCGTTATTGTGGTTTAATGCCTTTTTTTAATTTTTTATTATGATTTTTTAATCATTTTTTGTGTTTGTTGTCTTCTTTTTTTCTTTTTTTTTAAATAGAACACACTTCTCGGTCTGGTGTTTTGTATTTGTCTTGGGACTAGGATGAGGGATATTTTGTCTGTGGTTGTTCGTTTTTAATTGGTGGCGTGGTAACCATGGCCAGTCATGTTAATGATTGTAGGTTGGTAGTTTCTTGTTTCATTGTAGGAGATTCTGGAGGTAGTGCGCTGCTTCTATTTGGTCCTGTCTCGCTCTCTCTCTCTCTCTCTCTCTCTCTTCGACTAGTGTCCTTATGTATGCTAGCGGTGGTGTCGTGTTTTTTTTTTTGTTTTTTTTGCACTGGTTTGGTGCGTCTTTTTTGTAAGTTTCAGATTTTTGCAGTAGTTGCTGCCTGTGTGGGAGTTTGCTCGCTTTTGCTGCGTAATTTAGGAGCCCTCTCTCAATGAAGTCTGGTAGCGTTTCAGTCTTTACTAGTTGGTACAGTTTTTTGTTGGAATAACAGTAGGGCACTTTTGCTGCTATCCGAAGGCATTTGCGTCCTACTGTCTGTAGGAGGTGTATTGTGGTGGCTGACGTTATGGGCGCTAGCGCCGTTGTTGCGTAGGTTAACACTGGTCTGACGAGTGCTACATATAGGTGGAGTAGGGCTTTTGTGGTGAGGCCTGCATTAGTTTTGTTTGCCAAGTATCATTGTTGATAGCATGGCTTTGGTCTGCTTTATTTTTTGATTGAAATGCTGACTAGTCTTTAGTTTATTTGTGATTGTGACGCCCAGGTATTTGGCCGTGGGTTTTGATTTAATGAATTTCCCATCGATGTTGATGCGAAGTTCAGTCTTTGTAAAGCGGCCTTTTCTCTTGATGGTAAGTATTTGGGTTTTATCCGTGTTAATTCAAATTCGCCAATTTTTTGCCCATTCTACGAATTCCTTGAGCTGGCGTTCCAGTCTTTTTTTGGCTACTGTTGGCCTGAACTCCGAGCACCAGTAGAGCGTGTCATCGACATATTGCGCTAGACTGACTGTGGGTACTATTGGTTTTGGCGTGTCGGCAGTGTAGATTATGTACAAAAGGCCGGAAATGGCGCTCCCTTGTGGCGTGCCGGCTTTGAAACGGCAACTCTAGGCCGGGCCCGAAAACAGTAATTCTAGACAATTTATTAATTAACTTTTATTGATGTTAAATCGTACTATGTAAATATCTTTTTCTCAATACTGCTTGTATATTTTAAGAAGGGTGATTTAACATTATGTATCTATCTAGGTTACTAATATTAGTAGAGTTATAAATGTTTTAATGTAAATAATTTAAGAGCTATGTTAAAATACTGTCCACGAGGGAAAGTTTTAGCTACAGGAATAGTGCTTTCGAAGGCAGAAAACCTAGTTTTATTACCTCTCTCCGGTCGCAGTGCTATTATTCCTACAGCGAGGGTGTAGAGCCTTTGTCCCATTATTTGATAATTCGCCGTGACCAAGTGAGTGAGAAGGACAATCTAACGGTACATGTAGGAAAAGCCGCGATTTATATTAAAATTGGACCAATGAGATCCCTGAAAGTTTATTCGAAATAGTTAGACGCGTCGAGTCGCGCTAAAAATGGACCAATAGGAAAGGAAGCAGCCTCAGAAGCCTGAGACTATAAATGGATCTGTTTAGGGAAAATTCGGGACAGTTTTGGTAATGTGTAGTCAGGGAGAGATGCTGCAGGATGTGTGAGACATCGCGCCAAAAAGGGAATAAAGACAGTTTTATCATGGATTTGTAGCAAGACAGTTTATGTCATGTGTGGTCAGGGAGAGATGCTGCAGGATGTGTGAAATATCGCGCCAAAAAGGGAATCAAGTCAAATTTGTCATGTCAGCTTAGTATTGCATTTTATTCGACAGTTTATGTCAGGTGTGGTCAGGGAGAGATGCTGCAGGATGCGTGAGATATCGCGCCAAGAAGGGAATCAAGTCAGCTTTGTAATGTCAGCTTAGTATTGCATTTTATTCGACAGTTTTATGTCATGTGTGGTTAGGGAGAGATGCTGCAGGATGTGTGAAATATCGCGCCAAAAAGGGAATCAAGTCAAATTTGTCATGTCAGCTTAGTATTGCATTTTATTCGAGAGTTTTCGTAATGTGTGGTCAGGGAGAGATGCTGCAGGATGTGTGAGATATCGCGCCAAAACAGGGAATCAAAATAGTTTTAGCAACACACCTAAGATCCGCTACTCTGAAAGCGACAATAAGAATAGTTATATTTTGTGCCATATCCACGCCATAGTTTAACAGCGGTGGACAGTATTTTACAGCGGCAATACCAGTTTTGTATACTACGAGTGTTAATTAAATAAAAAAGAAACGGCAGTGTCATCTTTTCATAAACAAAGCAAGTCTATGTCTTCCTATATCACCACCCGAGATCTACGTTTTCCTTTACCGAGGATAAGTCCATGCTCCCATATAATTTAAGGAAAATTACTGCAGCTAGCCGAGGATAAATTGAAGAACCAACACGCTGAGAACTTCTGGAAGCAACGGGAGAAGCATCAAGGTAAGCCTAACAGCACGGATGAGGAGGTGATCGCCACAGCTTGTAGATGAATTGTATCCGATAGTGTGTTGTTGATTTTGAGGTTGGCCGTCCGGTTCTGCAAGAAACTGGCCGTCCATCGAACTATTTTTCTCGGGAGGTTAAGAGAGGTCATTTTGTATAGGAGGCCGTTGGTCCACCATTTATCGAACGCGGACTTTATGTCCAGAAAGGCTGCAACGGTTGTCTTGCTTTTATTGAAGTTGTCTTGCATGTCTGATATTACCCTGAGTAGTTGGTCCTGTATTGTTATATCGTTTCTGTAGCCTGCCTGGGTTTCTGGAATTATGTTGTGGTGCTTGAGATAAGACTGCAGACGAGTGACCAGTATTTTTTCCAAGATTTTTGATAGCGTTGCTGTGAGTGAGATCGGTCTGTAGTTTTGGTGATCCGTGTGGTCTTTTCCTGGTTTTTCGAATAAGAGGATGTGCGTATGTTTCCAGTTGGTCAGGTGGTAGCTGTGATGAAGGCAGGCGTTGTAGAGGTGCAGTAGGCGGTTTATTATGTCATCTGCAGCTCTTTCAGCATCTGGTAGGTTTATCTGGTCAGGCCCGGGAGCAGTGTTTCCTTGGATTTGTATTGTGGTCTTCAATTCGTTTTTGGTGATGGGTCTGGCGGGACCGTCTACTTCAGGGGCTCGTATAGTTGCTCCTGCGGTGTGTACAGATGCGGGCTGTTGTTGACGTGGTAATTTATTCGTTTGAAGTATTGTCTGTTGAATTTAGGGTCCTCTGGCGTTTTAAATACATTGTCATAATGTGTTTTGAAAATGTTTAGTTTTTCTGTTGTGTTCCAGATGTGGCGGCCATTTTGTTTGATTGGGCATGTGGTGTGATTTGCCTCTTGTTGCTCTGATTAATTGCCAGAATTTCCGTGGGTCATTGGTTCTTTTTTCATTTAGTGTGTTGATGTAGTGTGTCCATTTTGTTTCCCTGTACTTTGTAATTGCTGTTTTAACGGCCTCCTGCAGGTGATTTAATACCATTTTATTGTATGGGTGATGCGTTTTTATGTACTGCCTGTGAGCCTTTCTCTTCTGCTTGATGATGCCGATTATGTCTGGTGGGAGCGTGTTAATATTTCTGTCCGGATCCCTTTTAGTTGTTGGTATAGCGTGTTGTTTTGCGGTTGTAATTATGTTTCGTAGTGTTGCCTCTTCTGTTTCAATCTGTTGTACGATGTTGCCCTGGGCGTTTGGAGGTGTGTTGTTGATTTGTTCAGTAATCTTTTGTCTGTAGGCCTTCCAGTCCGCTCTGGCGAAGTCCGGCACTTCGTACGGCTGTCGCACTTCGTAGTGCCATCTTTGGGTGGCCATGGTAACTATTACTGGCAGATGGTCGGTGTTTATGGGTGCGACGGTTGTTATGCCTGTTATTTTGTGGTATAGCTGTGGTGAGGTTAGTATTTTATCCGGTGATGAGGGTTGCTGATTTCTTGTACCGATCCTGGTGGGTCCTGGTATTAGTGCAACTTGCAGTGATGTGTCTGATAGTAGTTTGAGTAGTTGCTTCCCATAATAGTTGGTAGTTACATCCAGGAGGCTCTGATGTTGAGCGTTTAGGTCTCCTACTACCAGGAGGTTGTTGTATTTGGCGTCCATATATTTAAGCACAGCTGCAGGGAAATGGTTATTTCTTGCCCACATGTTCGTCAATGTGGCGTAAATCGTGGCTATATGCATTACTTGCGTGTGGATTTTTATCTGGACAAGTACTGTCTCTTCTGCTTTAAATTGGTCCGGTAGTGATATGGGTTTGACTTGGTGTTGCGGTTTGATTAGCATAAGTATTCCTCCTCCTGGTTCTGGTTGGCGGTCGTGTCTGTATACCTGGTAGGGAGGGGGGGAAATTGAAGGTGTTGTATGGCTTTAGTTTTGTCTCATTCACTGTTATGACGTCGGGATCGTATTGTGTGAGTAGTGCTTTGAGCTGTTCTCTTTTGGACCTTATTCCGTTTATGTTGATGTGAAGAATTATGAGGTTGTCCTTCTCTATGATGCGAGCCATGACTCTTGATCGGGAGTGGGCTGGCGCTTACTGTGTTGTTCCTGTCCTGTTTGCCGCTTCAGCTTGAGATGGCGGTTCGATGGCGCTGATTAGCACTGCGACTTGTGGGCCGATGTTTGTCAGGTTTAGTATTATGTTCATTGTTTTTTTATCGAATCCTGCATGGTTTTATTTACCTTTGTCTTCATGTCGGGAGGGGTTACTGCCTGTATTGTCACTGCTATGTTCTTCAGTAGTTGTTCCGCTACATGATCAACCAGTTGTTTTATGTATTTTGTGATGGCTGCATGCATTTCCTGCATTTGCACCTGAGTAGTGTTGATGTGTTCGCATGTTGCTTGTGTAAGGTCTTTCAGTGTTTGCGTTACCTCCTGTTTGCGTTACCTCCTGTTTGCTCAGTTCTTTCTTGTCTGCCGGTATTTTTGGTAAGGCCGGTAGTTGTTCTGGAGCTGGTGTTGGTAAGGATGGTGGGGGTGGATGGTTGTGTGGGAATATTTTGGTTGCAGGAGCTTGTTGTACGGTTATTGGTGTGTTGGTTGGATATGCTGGGCATCGGACCTATCCGGTGTAGTGCCCGGCTTGGTCACAGGTGGCGCAATATGGTTCGGATGAGTCTTTACCTGCGTGTTGGCAGATCTGGGTTATGTTTGGGGAGCCACAATAGAAGCATTTGGACTGGTTTCGACAAGATTCTGTGGCGTGGCCGTATTCCTGGCATTTGCGGCACGGCACATGCCGCTCATTGGTTCTGGCTGGTTCGACGCGGTATAGTTGATGTTCGATGATGATACCTCGGTTGAGGGCGTTTTGCAGTGTCTCAATGTCGTCTGTGAAAATTCGGAACAAGGGTGTTGGCTTGTTGCTTGCCCGACTGACCATTCTAATGGCGCGATTTATGGCCGTTGTTCTCGCTGGATGGCCGCGGTAACTTCCTCATCGGAGAATCCCAGCGATATGTTTTTAAGTACCGCCGTCAGTTGACGCTTCCTGGGCGTTGTTTGTGTGGTCGGCGCAGGTGGCGGCAGACTTGTTGCGTATTGGGCATTTCGTCCGAATTTTGTTTGTGATATGGCTTGCTGAAAGGTTCGCCCTTGTTGCTCAGTTTTGAAGATAAGAGCTAGTGTGTTTTGCGGTTTGTGTATCTGTTGTATCGTGACTATTCCTACATCGTCATTTTTCGGAGATTTTTCCTTTATGAGCTGTCGCACATGAATGGAGTGGCGGCTCTTCTCGTCGCAGTTTTTTACATATAGCGCAAACTGTCCGTGCGGTAGCGCTAAGTGTGTTGGTGTCCTTTTTTGGCTGGTGTTGACCATATCTTTGTTTGTGGTGGTGTTTGTCGCATTGGTGTTGTTTTGGGCGGCTGAATCATATAGTTCTTCATCAGTATCCGTGCTGGTGTCTGTCAAGTTTAGGTCCGATTCGACCGTGGCTGGTGGCGGTGTGGTACTTCGATCTCCATCCATGTGTGCTCTTGTTTTCCTGCGGTCAGTTTTGGAGACGGCCTGTGTGCTCTTTAGGTAAGATCTCGATGTTCCTGCTATGTCTGGATCGGGTGGTTGTTTAGCAGACTTAACCATGGTTAACTAGTTGTTAGGGGCTTTTTAGGTTGCTATGTGTCTCGATTCAGTTAGTCAGTCAGTCAATCGGGGTTAGGATGTTGGTTATGAGTGGAAGGAGTAGCTGCTAAAAAGCGCGCCTGGTGTGTCGCCTCGGCCGAAGCCGCCTAAGTGTAGTTTAAGGAAACTACGGGTTTATAAAATAAACCCTTTGACTAAGCACGAGTGCTTAGGGCTAGTACCAGGCTGGCTACAGGAGTGGTAAAAGTTGAAAGGTTGGTGTGGGTAAGATGATGATGATGGTGGTGATACTGTCCGACCTGGAAAGGCAAATAAAAGATTAGTATTACCGCAGGACTACAGGGCCGTGGGCTGGCTTCGCTGAGCGGTGACCGGTTGATGCTGCTGAGGTAGGCGGAGTGCTGTGGCAGTTGCCGCTGCTTCCTCCTCGCTGGCTACTCCTCTCCGGCGATGACCTGCCCGAAGACCTGAAGAACACCGAAGAGACCCGACGACCACGCTGCTCGGCTTCACGAAGCCGAATACCCTCCCGTTTTAGGTGTTTTACTTTTATAGGAAAAACGCGATATGAACACAACAAACGTAGCCATCTTCCCGCTAAAACAGACGCTGAATGGGAAGTGCCAACCTAAGTAAGAAGTGAAATCCGCGAAGTAAGGAATTTCTGCAAACGTGAATCATTCGAGTTTTAGACGCGCAGATCCCTCGGCTACGTCCTGTTGTCGCTTCGCAGTTGCAACTACTACACTCCTCTTCTTCTAAAAAAAACATCCCTCGGCTACACTTTGAGGCTGAGGGCCCTCAATCCCTCGGCTACGCCTTGAGGCTGAGTATCTTACCGGCTTTGGCGGCATTAGTTATTCATATGTTGCCAACATTACGTTAGAGCTAGAGAATGACATACAGTGACATCTGTAGGACATATAACACATCGCTTCCATCACTTTTGAGGGCCCTCTAAAAACAATTTACCCAAATCCTATATTCTTAATCTAACTTCCACATACCTAGGGGAAGGTGGGGCAAGAGTGCCATATCGGGTAAGAGTGTCACCCCCCTTTAAGTGCAAAAATATGGGCTTAGTGGCTTTGTTGCAAGGTTGGGTACACTGAGTTGGATGGCATGTTTGTTGGGCTGTGCATTACAGCAGCTCTAGAAATTTATTGTTTTTGTTGTATAATAAAGTACCTTTTTCATAATTGTGATCTTATATTTCCATGACAGGAAACCCAATTTATTCCTAGGTAAGGTAGTTTCTGGTATATCTCAGTTATTATGGCTTAACCCCACTTATATGAGAATCCAATTGCACGCGAAGAGTTAGTAGTGTATGCAGCCGCCACTCCATGGTGTCACCAGATGTAATCCCGTGCAGCTGGGGGCAAAAGTGTCAGAGTGACACTCTTACCCCGTACTGTGAACATAGCACAAACAATTCATTGTAACAAAATTTATAAATGATAAATACAGAGAAAAATGGATAGTGAAAATACCGAAGATTGAAGCATCCTGCCCCAAGAGAATGATAAGAGAAGGAATGCAAAGGAGTTCATTCCTATAGCTTCTACTTCGAGGGAAAGCTTTTACTTCGTTGATGAAAAGGAAGCAGATAAAATTAAACCTGTTTCCAAAACTCCAGCATTGAAACTATTTCCCCACTTTCAATTCATAGAAGACCTTTTCCTAAAACTCCAACCCTAAGAGGAAGAAAACCTGATAAATCGGTTATCCTGACCAGCAGCCCACATAAAAAATGTTTGAAAGCAAACAAGCTTCTACTAATCGCTAAACTACCATAAAGGTTCTGTTAAAATCAAAGATACAGAAGAAGAAACCAAGGTGTGATACTGCAACGTCACAGAGAACTACTGAAGACCAGAAAAAAGTTGATGTCTACTTTTGCTTAATTTGCCAAGAAAGGTTATCAGATCCACCTGATGAGCCAATGATTCAGTGTCAAGAATGCAAAGGAATGTCTCATACAGATTGTACAGACTTTAATGACGTGAAAGGAACCTTTATTTGTGATAGTTGTAAGGAATAATGATGTCTCAGTTTGTTCAGTGTATGTGACACTCTTACCCCAGCCTATGGGGCAAGAGTGTCAGCTGACGTTTCTTTATGTAAATCAAAATATCTCAGAATGTTTGGGAGAGTCTGTCTTAATACTTTATCATGTTCTTGTGTAATGATAGCTTATCTTATATACAGGGAAACAAATATGTATGATTCTGTTTAGAGGAAGAAAATAGTGTTTGAACCAGGACCCTCTGGATACCGGACCTGACACTGAAATTCAAAATGGCGGCCGTATGTGGTGGGAATTTGGGAAATGTCTTAATCAGTTGTCTACAAGTTACGACTTCTCCACAGTAAAATACAATTAATGTGGTGCTGTGACATGTCCTTTGTGTAGATATATGCTGTTGTGCACAAAAACGCTGTCTTTTAAGTAAACTAAATGCATTTTAACATTAAATGAAATATAACCTCAAACAACATTCATGCAGTCTACAGTTTTGTATGCTATAATTTAACAGCATTTCTAAACTACAGCTACTTATTTAAATTACAAAGGACATAGTTTTATAAACTGCAAACACTGTAATACTTGCATGAAACAGAACTGTTGATATTGAGGTTGACACTGATTGAGTTCACTCAAAATTACGTGTCACTATTTACACTGTTAATCACACTGTACGTACACAATATTATATGCACAAAATATACATTAGATGGCACGAAATGGCATTGTTTACAGTAATTAGCTATTAAATTTAGAAGCTTTAGGGCTACTTTTGCTTTCACTGAACGCTTTTCATTTATAAGTTTGCAATAATTATTCAAAAGTATACCACTTAGCGACTTATAGCATCCTTTACTAGTTTTTGCAGAGAGTCCACACCGACAGATTGAAATATAACAAATAAGTAGTCTTAAACCAGCACTGCAAGTGAAATAAATGAAACACATAACCTTAAACAGCATTGCAAAGCAACATTCATGCAATCTACAGTATTGCATGCAACAACATAATAGCATAAATACGATGGCTGAATTAAGACAAACTGTAAAAAATGCACCATTCTGCAGTTTAACCACTTTCTTGGAACCGTTATAAAATAACCACCGTAACGGAATTTATCCTTTCTTATAACTAAGTCGGAAACAATGATGTATGCATACAGGTGAATCCTTCGAAAACGTAAAAGTGTTTACGATTTATGAATATTAACCGTTTTCTTTTAAATCTTTATATTTTGGAAATATGAATGACAATACTCCGGTATATGAGAATAACTGGGACTCATTATACACATACACTCTCAAATACTCATTGTTTTATTGTATCTCACAAATATACATAATTTAATATATTTTATAACTCAAATTAACACTGTATATAGCATATTTTAAAATATTTATCACAATTATTTGCACCTCTGTTCATTATAATCAAAGTTCGATTTACATCCGGAAACATAATGGCGTTGTAATGTTTCAGGTTAAGTACGATATTTACAACCAATGCGTCCAAACTGTAACAATTTCTTTATTTCACCACAGTAACCGTGACACAAACTATATTCTCAAGTAGGTAAATTAAAAAATGTATAATTATACTTTACATTTAATGTAGCCATAATCTACATGTAATATATTAGTAAACATAAGTAACACTTGGAAAGCACACGGCAGTGAAAACGAATGACTGGGATTATTCCCGTTTCCCAAATTGCACAAATAAAGGTTTTCAAACACTATTGCTTCGCTAATGTGATTACAAACTGCCGCAATTACTAAAATACTATAAATCACAGGCATTGGAAACACAGCACAGCAGTTGGTGAGTGTAAACACGTCAGGGATCACCACCAACTACCGCCGCCATTTTTCTCAATCTCGAACCCAGTGTCAGGTCCGTTGTTTCTAGAGGGTCCTGGTTTGAACCTTAACATGGCACTCTTGCCCCACCTTCCCCTACATGGTAACATCAAATCTATAAATACTAGGTTTTGCATTGCAATATCAATTTGTGCATGACTTGTAATTTATTATGTATAATTTGTGTATATTTATGGGGTTTTTTATTCTTCTATAATGTGTAATTAAAATGGCTTATACTACATTTTAGTTTTAATATGTGAAGCTGATTATCCACTATTTTAAGTGTATACATTGTATCTATACTCTATATAATTTATTATCTGTATTTGATGTATATTGATGTAATGCACGACACGGTACAATATATGGTACATAAATTACCTTGTATATTAGTAATGTATAATGTATGACATGGTTCAATTGTGTATCACACTGTATTGACCAACAATAAATTCAATTCAATAACCAAAATTAAATCCATAACCTAACCAGAATTGCATTATATATACATTTATTTTCAAAACAAAATTGTAATCACTATTCATGAGCAAGATTACACTTTGTAAGTCAGCTGTTGTTAGAATCTAGTCAACTTATGCATAATAACACTAATAATAATGGTTATTTGATGAGTGAAATACTAGTGAAAAATAAAAAAAGTCTATTTATATCCTAGTTGGGCTTTACAGTTGTTAGAAAGCTAGAATTGAAAGTATTTCCCTTCCCATTTAAATATTAAATTCATTTTTTCACTCTTTGAATTTCAGAATTTTGAATTTTTTATATATGGGTTCATTCTTCTGTTCAACACCTCCAGAAGTAGTATCCTCAGGATTATGGCACAGATTTCCTTCGTTCATCATTTGAAGTAAGTTATATTTAACAGAATTTTCATTTTGCTCTCATAAGCTAATGGCAGAGTTGTTGCCACATCTTTCTAAATTATCTTTTTGCCTTTCCTTTTTCACAGTGAGATTACATTGTACATAACCATGAACATTTCTGGGGCATCATTATGCCATGGCCTAGTTCTATGTGCTAAGATTAAACACATTTGCAAACTGCACAAAGTACTGGTGCTGTTTTATCAAAGAAATCATTTAAATTTCCAAACTTTAGCAAAGAAGGATGTAAAACATCTGGTATTGGATACTTCATAAGTTGTTGCATGTTTCAGTCTGCACAATCTTACCATTGGTTTACTTGATATTTAGTTTAACCTATGCACAGTTTATGGTATCTTCACACAGAAAATATTTATTTGTAAAACCATTGAGTTTTCAGATTAAGTAAAAGAAAAATTTAAATAAAAAAGTAACTTTTATAGTACATAAGTGAAAATTCTGTGCCATACAGGCAAAATTAAAGAATGTTTTGCTCTGTGTTGGTGAATAATGAGCAAAATAGTTGCTGCAAGTGAACAGAGCATATGTTAAAAATAACAGGATATTCTATAGTTCAAACTCTTGATTAATGCAGCAATTAGTGATGAAATGCCAGTCATGAATGTTGTAGATGTAAAGTCCATCACCTTCAAAGCACTTTTATTAACCTTATTATTTAATTATTGAAGCATTAATGAGGTTTTTTTCTCCTTTCTTTTGTTTACCGCAATCACATCTGAAGCTACCAGAGATATGCTGGCAGATACCCAAATCATGGATTCAAGGGAATTTGGGTATGTTGAGTTGCAGGATCACCCCCAGGAACTTTATTAATATAGTTTGAAGCTTTCTCTCAACTATACAGCAATTTATTGCCATATATCATCAAACATTCCTTACAATTTGGAGTTTCATTTCAACATCAGTTGAAAAATTAACTAAAACATCGAGGACTATTGCTGGAAACATATTCTGAATTTTCAGAAAAAAAGTGAAGTTGGCATTAGGCAGTTATTTCAGTGTATTGGTATATTTTGGTGATTGTGTGTTAATAGGTTTAAGGTTGCAATTTTTTAATTAATGATGTTAATAACTCCCCAGGCACCCGCTTGTAAGTCCTGGGGGGTGTAAGTCCTACATAAGAGGAGGGTAAACAGATAATGAATGAATGAATGTTAATAACTACAGACATACTTTTCTGAAATTGTTTGTAACCCACTAAATAAACAGTAGTAAGGTATTCAATTAACTTTGTGATTGTTTTAACACTAAGAAATAGCACCCTCATTTTGCACTGAATGTAAAGCATTACCATTAACAGTCCATTTAATGAAAGTAGTTTTGAGTTTAAAGACAGTAGCTTTCCTAAATTACAGCTACCCTGTAATTGTCATTTGCAACCTAGATCTGCTTCCACTGTCTTCATATACAATGACCTTAAAGCAAAATAAAACAAAAAAATGTATATATTGTTTGTTAGGTTTTCCTAATATCTATACCATTACTGGCAAATTCCAACTAGGCAGCCTGATTAGAATTTGTGGATTTATCTGAACTTTGTGTTTGAAATATTTAACTTAATTTCATATGTCATAGGGTTTACAACCTGTTAATAACGATATTACAGCAGGCATCATAAATTGGTTAATAGTTCGGGTTGTACAATTTTCTTTGCTATGAAGTCATGCAAATGGTTCTCTTAACTGCCATGCAAAGCGATGTTGGTATGGCAAGTATGATGAATGATGGTGCACCTCAAGTGGTTGTGAAAAAACTCCTTTCATTTAAAAATGTGTATTATTTAAGTAATTATTATTATTATTATTATTATTATTATTATTATTATTATTATTATTATTATTATTATTATTATTAAGTCATAATTAGTAAAACTTCGTGGGAGGGGCAAAAAGTTTTATAGAAATGAAACATATCGGTTTGCTGATGAAACAAAAGTCATATGTATTGCAGTTTATCTATTTTTTTTTCCTCGTGGTTTAGTAATGTATTTGCTGCACATTAATAAAATATTTTAGTCTGCAACTGTAGAAAGAAAGAATAATTAGTATTTTAAGTATTAAGAATTTAACCGTACAAAGAAAACAAGGAGAAATTATGCCTAATATGGTGCTTAGAAGATTGTTTTTATGTTCACAACTACTAAGAACAGCTGTGTGGTTCGAAATCAGTTTAAACACAAAGTTGGGTATTATTATTCCATAGTCAAACTGAAAGGTAATGTTTACTTCCTTTACCTCTGTTTTTCCAAACTTCACTTTTGCTATCTCAGGCACAGGTTTGAATAAATGAGCACTTCTCATTCCCTGGCCAATTTTTTCGAGTCAATAGTTGAAGCCCGTGCATACGTAAATACAATTTTGCGCCCTGTTTTTAGAGAACAGACAGGGAGCGTGATTTTGCCTTTTGGCTCTCCCTGTATTTATTTGTAAAACCATCAAGTTTTCAGTTTAAATAAAAAAGCAAGTTTTGTAGAAACTTAGTGAAAATACAGTGCCATATTTACAAAATTAAAAATGTTTTGCTCTGTGTGCTGAATAAAGAAACAAAATAGTTGCTGCAGATGAACAGAGGGTATATTAGAAATAATAGGATATTTTATAGTTCAAACCTTTTTGATTAAAGCAGCAATTATTAGTGATGAAATGTCAGTCATGGATGATGTAGATGCAAAGACCATCACCTTTCAGGTACTTTTAATAATTGTATTGCTTAATTATTGAAGCATTAATGAGGTTTTCTCTCCTTTCGTTTGTTTAGCACAGTCACTGTCTCAAGCTACCAGAGATACGCTGGCAAATATCCAAAGCATAGTAAAGGGTATTTGGGTATGTTGAGGTGCAGTAATCGCCTCCAGGAGCATTATTAATATTGTATGAAGCTTTATTGTCGTATGTCATCAAACATTCCATACACTTTGGAGTTTCATTTCAACATCAGATGAAAAATTAACTAAAACAGTCAAGACTACTGGAAACATGTTCTGAATTTTCAAAAAAGTGAAGTTGGTGTTAGGCAGTTATTTCAGTATATTATTTGGTTTTAGTGATTCTGTGTTTATAGCTTTAAAGTTACAATTTTTGTTTTGATGATGTTAATAGCTGAATCTAACTACAGACATGCTTTTCTGAAATTGTTTGTAACCCACTAAATAAACAATAGTAGTAAGGTATTCAGTTAACTTTGTGATTGTTTTAACACTAAGAAATAGCACCCTCATTTTGCATTGAATGTAAAGTATTACCATTAACTGTCCATTTAATGAAAGTAGTTTTGAGCTTAAAGACAATAAATAGCTTTCCTAAATTACAGCTATTCAGTAATTGTCATTTGCAACCTACATTTGCTTTCACTGTCTTCATATACAATGACATTAAAGCAAAATAAAATTGAAAAATGTATATATTGTTTGTCAGGTTTTCCTAATACCTATACCATTACTGGTAAATTCCAACTAGGCAGCGTGATAAGGGTTTGGTATCTCGACTTTGTGTTTGAAATATTTAACTTAATTTCATTTATCCTATAGTTTACAATCTGCTGTTAATGACAACATGCATTTTTAACCTTCTTTGCCTTAAAAAAGAGATAGAATTCATGGTGTTAATGCTTATTTTAAGTGCCTTGGCAATAAATATCAGATTAGACTGCAATGGATATTTCAAATAAAAACCCAACAATGAGCAACAACTATTCACAAGTTAATTGATAAGAAATTTAAGGTTTGGATAATGTACAAGCAACTATTAAAAATGTATCCTAGCTTATTAAATCTGCATCAAGGGGGCATTAGTGTATGCAATTTTGCTTAAGTTTATGTTGCTTTATTTAAATGCTTTTTTGTGTATCTGGATAATTGCTTTTTGTTTTTGCTGATGTATTTCATTTTTTTTTATCAATAAACGTATTAATGTACTATGTAATGTTTTATGTATAACTAAATGTTGACATACCACAGTCTTTCCTTATTTTCCCATTTTATTGAAAATGAGTATAAAAACATTGTCAGTTTAAGATAATTAAAAATGATACCAATATTCTAGCAGTTGAGTAAGGCAGACTGAAAGGAGTGCAAGTTTTAAATAAAGTCACCTGTGCATTTAATGGCTTTCTTTCCAGGTTGAAAAAACCATTAAAACGCAAGTGATTTTATTTTAAATTTGAATTCATTTCAGTTGACTTCAGCAGGGCTAGCAGCAGGTATGATGGGTTGATAATGTAGCAAGCTGCATTACTGACCGCAGCATTAGTTCTGCTAATAACCACCCAAAAGGTCCGGAAAAAGTGCCCTATGCAAGACCTTACCCCCACCATTATTTGAGAATCTGGTATTAATCTGTGAGCTGACAGCAAGATTACCTACTCACTTTCCTTTCACTTTTAAATCACACTTTCAACTCAGTACCAAATAATAGAGTTTAGCCCAAATAAAATTGTATGGTGCAGTGCTAATATTCAAACCTGTAGACACAGATCATTCAAGTAATACCCATGTGTAGTTTAAAAATGCAGGATTATTGGAGGACTATCTGACACATTAAGTGTAAAGGATAGCATGCTAATAATACAGTAATACCTCCAAGGCAATGCATAACTGAGATTTTCTAATACAAAATGAAGAAAGATATGCAGGTGTGACATTTGGATAACATTTTCAATGCAAAAACATTTATACATATAAAGATACAATTTTCATTCAAGTGTATGCGTATAACCATGCTGCAGTTGGACTACCATGCTGTACTTTTTTTTATTATTAAGTAGGTAGTATATTCTGCAGGCCTTTGAAAATATGTTACAGGTGTGACAATTTGGATATACCAATTCAAAATAGCCTCTTTATGTTGAATTCTCTGTAAAATCCTAAAGAAATTCTGTAAAATTAAACAGTGGATGGTGAATGGAAGGAACACTGATCTCTCTGCTGGGTGTATGTTTTGAGGACGATTCTATCTTTTACAATAAATTATTGCATAACATTACGGGTGTGACTCTGTACAATCTTAAGATTTAAGCATATTATACTAATATAATTTTATTTGCGTTAAACACATGGGTTATTAATTTATTATTAGAAGTAGATGTGATAAGCAAACAAATAATTTATGGTTCTTACAGAACATATCTTTATTTATTTTAGTGTTATCAGGCAAGCTATTTGTAGAAGAACATGAAGTCATAGAACAATAAAAATCTTTCTGAAATTCATAGTACACTCTGTTACCAACTACTGATAGACCACGAGAAGAAGGCAAGCGAGAGGAATGTGTAACTTCAACACTTTCCTGCATCCGTATCATATTTACGCTCACCGTGTGGATACAATAAGCATGTTAGGAGGTTATAAACTGCTACACAGTGTTGGCAAGAGCCAATGCGTTAACACCTATTACAGCAGTCTTTATTCTACTAGTATCAGATTTGGCAGCATGGGTGGTTCATTTGCACACATAAAAACATTTCGTAGTAAACAATCGACAGTACGTGAGCAGATAAACAGTTACAGAACCCCGCTCACTGCCCAACAGTACCTTCATTGACGATTCTGGAAGATTTTTAAAATTTGCTTCATAAAGACATAAAGGCATGAAAAAGACAAAACATGTCTTTTTCTTAGTCTCTTATTATTGTTATCGTTAAGTTTCAAAAATTTCATTTCAATTTCTTCTCCATTCTTGACACATTCTTACATATATTTACTCCTTTTCCCTTGATGCTCTACTAACATACACTTTCCTGCTTTGAGATCATCCTTAGAAATTGCAGGGATGGTTCCACTTTCAGTATCATCGCTTGATTCTTTTCTGAGTAAACAGCATTGTATGAAACTTTTGCTTTGATATACTGCATTTTTTCAACTGGGAGAAAGAAGTAGGTCCCACTAAAAGACAAAATTTATTTGACAATTTAAAGCAGTGTTTTGCCTGAAGTGCTGGAACAGCCTCATTCCACCGGTCCATCAGAACCTCATCATATTTGTGAATTTCTTCAGACTTACCAAGAGGAATCTTATTGCAGAAGTGACTTTTGAGGCACAATGAAAAACTCTTTGTGTGGTACTGACCATGATACGGTGGAATTTC
Source organism: Deroplatys truncata (assembly GCA_030765065.1). NCBI lineage: Eukaryota > Metazoa > Arthropoda > Insecta > Mantodea > Mantidae > Deroplatys > Deroplatys truncata. The sequence continues at coordinate 419,863,117 of CM060990.1, read as the reverse complement.
ACATCATTTATGTTTCACCAATTCCCCACCACATCTACAGCTCCTTTGCTATGAGAAGTGGCAAAGAAATGCCACTCCCCATTGAGTACATCCGTGGGAAAACATAAATTGGATGAACTGAACTTGTTCTTGAATTGCCCAGAGAACAATCTGAGAGAATTTTTAATTTTCTTGAATTCATCTTTGAGGCAATTCATTATTTTGTTTAGAAAAACATACACTGATAGTTTATTGTGTGAAAGGTAATTACTGATTACAGCAAAAGATCACACCTTGCCATTACTTAGCCAAGCACAATTAAAAATTGTCATTTTTTAATGGCTCCAATTGGCGCTCTGAATTTCATCTTCATAGGCTGCACCATAGTTTGCTGCAAAATCCACTTGTATTATCACTGTACCTTCAGTTAGATTCTGCTTTAGTTCTTCAAAGAATATGGATTGACTCTTATTCACAAAATAGTGATACTGAAATGCAGAAATCTGCTTCCAAACAAGATTCAGTACATCCTCAATTAAACCTTCACTTTCAATGACCTTTGGGTAGCTATCAACATTACTCCACTATTTAAAAAGAATGGTTGTTTCTAAATTACTTTCTGGATGTAAAAGATGTTCAATATTATCCATACCTGCACTGCAGTATCCTTCATACATGTCTTCTTTTCAACATCACAACAAATTATGTTTAGTAAATCACCAGTATTTTGGGCAGGGTTTAAGTTACAGTTGCTTTTTGCTACTGGAGGTCGAGGAATGCAATGAACTTTAAAATAGCATTCGCAAAAATGCAACAACAATCTGCCAAGGAAACAAACGATATACACACAACCTTTCAACAAGCCGTAAAAATCTGTCACAGAAACAAATGATGATATGCCACTTTCCCTCCCAGCTAGTGAAGCTCATTTCTGATCTGGTCTGATGGTTCACTCATTCTTGTCAAATGTACACTGACTGTCTGATTGTCTGTCTGTGAGAGAGAGAGAAAAGTGTTTTAATATAGAATAAGAATTCTTTATATATCTAACTCAAATTAGGTTCCCCGGAGAAAAAAAAATGCTCCAGGTTCAAATGTATCTGATTATAAATGTCGATCTAATAAATTTCTTAATGCAGCTCTAAATTATTCCCACATTAATAAATAATTTGGATTCCATATATTACAAGTACATCTTACATCTAGTTCTAAGATAGATATGAGTAAATCCTTAACCACTAAAGGTACTTTATTTTTCTTTTGCATTCAGGATATCGTGTTGTCAAAGCCTATACATTTAGCAGGCATGAAATCTCGGCAGACCATAAGAATTCACTTTGAGAGGCACCAAATTTTGTCAAATCCTCGGCTGCAAAACTGCTGAGGAAAGTGCAGTAGCCGCTATGAAAATCACCTACACAATAACGAAGGAAAATATTGCTACAAGAACGTTTTCCATATTAAAAGAACTGTATGTAGACTTAGAATACTTTCTTTGACCAAATTAACTTTCAGTAGCAATGAAAATTATGAAACTTATGATAGTATTCATGATATGGAGGATATAGTGTGTAAAATAATTATTGATGGTATTTTATCAAAAATAAAGTCAGCCAAGTGGTATTCAATTATGCTAAGACAAGTCTACTGACATTACTCAAACAGAAACTAATCATGTGAAAATAATGCAGCAGGAGAAAATGTGCACACATTACTTAACAATGTGTCTGCTAACAGGATGTACTGCGAGAGATGTATATTCATGTGTTGTAGGAATTTTGGATAGGCATTGATAAGACTAAGTGCTGCTCAGTTGTTACTGATGGTGCATCTGTTTTAACAGGAGTTTGATCTGGGGTGGCAACTCTTTTTAAAAAAAATTACCCTTATATATTATTTGTGCATTGAGTGTCCCATCAGTTAGCTCTAGCAGTCAGTCAAGCAGCAGAATACTGTTTGGAGCTTGTGAAGTTTCAAGATATTCTAAACAGAATATATAGCTACTTTGAACAGTCACCAAACAATTCCAAAGCATTAAATGATGTGCAAGAAATACTTAATGAGCCAAGGAAACAATTTGTTAAAACTTTCGCCATTTGCTGGCTTTCATTGGGAAAGATGGTAAATTCACAATATGTAAATTAGAATTCTTTAGTATCTGTGTTGGAAAAAGATGAAAGACCAGTAGCTGCTGGCTTATTAAAAACTGTAAGGGCCTAAACTTTTTTCACTATTGTCTTTTATGAAAGATGTCATGTTTTTTGCTAACAAGTTGTGTTTGACTTTTCAAAAGTCAAATTTAGATCCAGAGTGCATGCAAATTTGCGTGAACTCATGCATACAAGAGCTCAAGGACCTTAAATTGAAACCTGGTCCAAATTACAGCTCTTTTCTTGATAAAGTACCTCCAGGATTTCAAGAAGGTGAGTTTAAGTTTCATGGAAACATAATACAAGATTCACTGTAGCATAGAAGTGTTGTTAAGTCCACGATTTGCAAATTCTTAGATAATTTGCTTATAAACTTAAAAGAGTGACTAGGGGATTTAGATGAGATTGAAGTATTTAAATTGCTGTATCCCAAATATGGCAGAAACGATGGCGAGTATGGCAATAAAGAAATCACAGAAATATATGCACTAATTAATTCTGCCACATCTATGAATTTAAATGTGTTACTGGAGTGGGCATTGTTTAAGGTGTTGAACAGTAGATGCAATGAAATGAATTTCAAAGAGCTGATAGAGTTCATTTATGTTAATAAGATGAGTGAACAATTCCCTCTTATGGATTTAATTATAGAATACGCCACTACTATTCCACTGCACACAGTTGGCTGTGAGCAAGAGTTTAGTTGCATGAACAATATAAAATCAGAATCGTTTTTCTGTAGACAGAGTTAGCAAACTTGATAATTCATACTGCAGGGCCATCTCGCAGTGACTTTGATTTAGAAAAGGCATTCAGTGTGTGGAGTATACATAAGAACTTATGTATTCTAATGTGATATAATATAATTCAAAATATGCAAATCAATACTGACAGCTTACTCTAGATGTGATATGGAATGTGTGGATCTATATGCGTAGTTAATTTTAAAAAATAATAAAATTTAATTTAGCAGATTACTGTTGACTTCAATTCAATATTGAGGCAGTATTTTATGTCACAACACTGTGAATGCCAGAGTGATTGTAGTGTAAATTAACATTATTGTATGACAATGATTTTAGATGTTTGTTAGCCATAAGCATTGTTAGGAAATAATTTTACACGGCCTCACTGAAACTACAATAGGAGTGGGTAACAATGAAGTGATGGGATGAGTTGTTTATCACTTAGAAGAGACAAACAAATGACGCCAGGGTAGGGTGCCTTTCTTTAGAAATGGAGGGAATATTTTCCCTAGAGCATATATATATATATATATATATATATATATATATATATATATATATTAGTAATTGTGATTGGGTGACAAAATAGACGCTAATGTTGGCGCGATTTGGTAACCAATAGCAGCTCTCATATAATGTTTACACATATCAGGGTGAGGGAGTATAAATTCTTGAGCCAAAAGCAAGTATTGCGCAATTCTACAGAATCTCTCGCGTCGTAAAGTTAGTTACAAAATCTGAAGTACGCGACAACTATTACGACAGTAATTACATTCGGAAATATAACAGTTTCAGTCAGGCGTGTATAAAGATTACAGATGTGAACTATTAATTAAGTGTGACGGCAATAAAAGTGTAAAAACAAATTCTTTTATCAGTGTTATCTTTTAGTATCAACTCCTTTCCGTTTACACGCCCTGCTCAGAGATATTTGCTTGACTGAGTAATAATAGCTAGCCGGAGGACAAAGAACCCAAAATTCAAAATAGTAAAACAATAACATGCGCCAAGTAAAAAAAAGATAACACGACAGATTACTGCGACAAATTGGCTCCCAGAACGTGGGGCATAATAACCAGGAAGGGGCGAGATAACCAGAACGTGGAGCGAATGGAGAAGTGTAATTAACTACAAGACGCAGATCCTAGAAACAACCACCACAACAACCGACGACGACGCGGATGAGAGGACATCAGCGACTACGAGAACAGAAGACAACAGTGGAGTTCGATACCAAGACAATGAGACGACGTAGATCTATGGTACTGCGACGCAGAGGCGACATATACATCTAGGAGAGAGGGGCAGGAAACTGGACATCAAAATAACGTCATCAGATAGCATCATAAAGGTTAGAAAATTTTAAATTTTATGTGTACCCTAAAACAAAAAATTGTGAGAAACTAAATGTTGTTGAGAAGTGGAAGAATTAAGAAAACAGTGTCTACTAATAATACTGAAGAAATAATTATGGAAGTGGATAATGTAACAGTTGACCGTAATTCAATGCAGGCTACGGAAAATAGTTCAAACAATGTAGGATTTGAGGGAGGAAATATCAGTGAAGAAAGTCAGAATAGAATAGCAGGTCATTTAACTCAAACAGCTGGGATTGTTGTAAACATTTCAGGGCAGGTAGCCGACGACAGAGATAGATATATTAGACTTGTTGGTCAGAGTATTGTACCAAACAGGGGTGAAGTAACTGTAACGGGTGGTGCAAATTAAGGTTTACAAAGAGATATAAATGCAGTAGGAAATGTTAATTTTGATGCTGGTATGATGGACATACTGAGAAATTTTGGTGAAACATTAAATAAGAGTATTACAGACCAACTAGAAAGTAATAGAGAATTAAGGGAAGATATTGGTAAGAGTAATATGGAATTAAGGGGAAATATTGGTAAGAGTAATATGGAATTAAGGGAAAATATTAGTAAGAGTAATGAGAAATTAAAGCAAAAATTAAATCAAAACATAGAAGATATTGGTAAGAGTAATAGGGAATTAAGGGAAGAAATTGAAAAGAAGTTTATGGAGCTAGATAGTAGTATGACAAGAATGAGAAAAGAAAATCAAGAAATAACAGCAAGTGAGATATGAAAATTTTCAAAGAAAATGTCAGATATGAACAGGGAAATATCTAACCAAAGAAGTGAGGTTAATACTAAATTTCAACATGTTGATGTGAGATGTACAGAGTTAGGTAGCTGAATGAATAGCATTTCAAGTGAGCTAAGAGAGATAATGGAGGCTACGAATGCAGATTTAATTCAGGTGCAAGTTAATTTCAGAGGGGAGATATCTGAAATTCAGAAGGAGTCGGAAACACAAGGAAATAAGTTGTCCGAAGAAGTTAAAGTTTTGTCTATAAATTTGGATCAAAAACTAACTTCTGAAATTAACAAGCACCAAGCTGTTCAAAATGAAAATAGTAGAAAATTGGAACAGACAATAGAAAATCTGCAAGGTACTGTAAATAGGTTAGAATTGAATTCAAGGGTCAATATATGTGATGTCAATGTATCTGATGCATAAAATAATGATAGAGGTATTTCCTCAAGTATGACTAATAATGTGAGTGACGCGGCGGCTTCATCCATAGCCCACGCCGAAACTCAGAGTGCACAAGTAACAGAAGATAATTTAAATATGGAAATAAGGGACATGCAAAACTATAATTATATCTTAAGTGATTTGCCACTTCCAAAATTTAATGAAAACTCCAATCCAGTACAGTTTATTGCAGACTTGTCAGAGTACTTTCAAATTAAAAAGATACCGGAAGCATTGAAAATGATAGTTGTTAAAAGATGTTTGGACCAGAAGACTTTAGATTGGCTACAAATGGTATCAGGGGCGAAATTTCATATGAATCCTTTAAGAGGTTATTCATGAACAGATTTTGGAATGTTACGGTACAGCACAGAATACGAGCAATGCTTAGCCATGGACAATTTGATCCACGAGAGGGAATATCAATGACTGATTATTTACTAAAACATGCAAGTTAGGTTAGGAACTTGTCACCTCCGATCAATGAGGAAGATTTTGTGAGTTTGCTCACAAGGCATTATCCTTTAAGGATACAAAATTATTTATTAATTGCAAAACCACGTAGTATCTTTGAGATGACAGAATTAATGTCAGCTTTGGAACAACAGGAAGAAGATATATCTCGAGAGTGGGAGCATAGATTTTTAGACGTGCGAGATAGACGAAATTACCAAGGTAGTCATTATCACCAAAGCAGAGGACAAGACAGACGTCATGAGAATAATATCAGACAACGTTATCAATCATACGTTCCAAATTTTGAAAGACCGAGGATAGATGGGAGACCAGGTCGGCAGGAACAAATAAATTACTTCAGGACAGAAAGATTCCGGAAGGAGGTCAAGATCAAGGAAGGTGTTACGTCAGGTAAAGGGGAAATTTCACTCACTGGAGGGAAAGCACTAACCAAGAAAGATCCGAGGAACGGCAAGAAAATTACGTGCCAAGAGGACATAATTTCAGAAATCGAGGATTTCGGACTCGAGGAAGGTGAACTCAAAACAGTGGGAGCGAAAATGAGATAAATTTAGCGCCAGTTAGGAATGGCAGTCCCTTACATGATCATGGAAGTAACCAGGAAAACTGTCAATAGACTCCTGCGCAGTAGGTTCTCAGGACGTCTTTAATAATTCAGTATCCATTACCAAAATAAACAATATGCCTACACACATACTCTGTAAGAATATTGCAGCAAAGAAAGATAAGGAGGAAAATTTCGAGCCACCTCAGGTTAAGATAGAAATCGCGAAGAAAGAGATTATTGCGAATATAGATTCCGGTTCATCAGCTTCAATTTGTTCGCAGAAATTTTATATAAATTTGATAAATGAAGGTAACAAAATTATGGCTCTTCCCACCAGTAATTTAGTTTGCCGTGTTGCAATCGGAAGAACGACACAGGTCATAAAGACACAAGCTCTACTAAACATACTTATCGGCGGAGAAAATTTCGAGTTTATGTTTCTAATTGTAAACCATTTGATTTGTGACATAATTTTAGGATGTGACTTCTTACATGAATATGAAGCACGTATAGATTTTAAACATGAGGAGTTAAAAATGACAAAAGAAAATAGAGAAATAAAGGTACCATTTATAATTGATTGAGAGGACAAAGGAAGAGGAAGATCTTTGTAATCAAGAATTTTTTGTGCAAATAATGGAAACGGTCAGATAAAGCAAGTAGTCACAAGATGTGAAGGGAACACCACGCCATATTTTCGACAGCTAGTAGAAATGCCAGAGGAAGTATAGAAATTTACGACCCGAACAAAAGACCACCGTGCGAGCGAGACAGACAATAATTGGGAAGAGAGGAGAAGTGAAGAAATACTACACAAGTGTGAAGAGGCTTACAACATTATGAATACAGAAAAAAAATCCTTCGTGACGTTTTGATGAACAATAATTCAGTATTTAGTAATATCCCAGGCAGATGTAACGTATATCAGCATACATTTCAGGTAGAAGATGTGCCAACATATAGGCATAAGTATGATGATTTGCCCATAAGTCTTCGGGACAAAGCTAGAAAACTAATATATAGCATGTTAGAAAATGGGATTATTGAGCAAAGTAATTCTCAATATATAAATTCGATCTGTTGGAGTATAAAACGAGATGGTAGTTTGAGATTAACATAAGATGGTAGATATGTTAACCAATATATGAAGTCAGACCATTTTCAAAGTGAAGGAATCGAACAACTCATCACGAAACTTTCAAGAGGGAGATTTTTGACATCCATTGACCTCACTGCGTCATATTGGCAAGTGGAATTAGATCCACAAGTGCGTGATTACACTTCATTTCAATACTTGGGGGATCCAGTATCGTTCTTGTGTAAATCCCTTTGGTTTAAAAAAACTCAGGAAGTGGATTTTTGAGAGCAATCCACAGTATTTTGGCAATTCTGCAGATGACTTTTTAATAAAGTATATTGACGACTTCCTCATCATTAGTTAAACATTTGAGGAACATATGAATAATGTACATCACGTGTTAAATAAACTGCAACAACATGGTATGACTGTAAACATACTAAAATCAAAATTTTGTGTCAAGGAAATAAATTTTCTGGGTTATGTAGTGGATGAACGGGGTATAAGACCTGACCAGAAGAGAATAGAAGCAATAATGAAAATTCCACCACCATGGAACGTAAAGCAAATTAGACGTCTCTTACGGGTATTGAACTTTCAGAGTAAGTTCGTACCAAGTTATTCGGCTGAAATAGAACCACTGCGGCAGCTAATCCGAAAGAATATCCAGTGGAAATGTAGAGGATCATCAAAAATGTTTTGAGAGGGTCAAAGAACTCTTTGCTAAGTCCATATTGCTCGAGAGACCCAGAGAATATTTGGAATACGAGATTTATGTCGACGCATCAATGCAAGGATTCGCCGGAATTTTAGGACAGCGAGACATCAATAATGAGTTTCACGTCATTAGTACAGTTTCTAGAGGACTTACAAACATTGAGCGGAATTCTTCGGTGACTCAGTTAGAAATTGGAGCACTCTATTTTTCATTAATTCGTTTCAAGACCTATATTTTTCAGCAGAAAGTGAAAGTATATTCGGATCACATCAGCCTAACTTTCATCCAAAAGTGTAGATTATGTAGTAGAAAACTTGCTTGATACATTCACGCAATATCCGCATTTGATATTGAAATTATACACATTCCTGGCAAGAATAACACCTTCAGCGATTTGCTATCGAGATTAAACTACAACCCACAAATTCCCGAGAATATTGAAAGGCCCAGAAATGAAGTCAAAATATTGACAATTGAAATTCCTTTAACCAAAGAAATGATAAGAAAATTGAAAAATATGGGGGGAAAATTCAAAATGAGGACGCAAAATTATTTGAAGTAAAAGGAAATGCACCATTAATTGAAGAGGCAAAGAAGAAATTGTAGCAACTCGGAATGGAACATTATACAAGAAGCACGGAAAAGAAATGCCTAGTTGGAAGGTAATGGTTCCGAAAATCATGGAAAAGGAGCTAATTAAGAATTTTCACGAAGGGTTAGCACACTCAGGGACGGACCGGACAACTTCTATGATTTTAGAAAATTTATACATATCCAAATTGCGTCAGAAGGTTCGGAAATTTATCTCGTGCTGCAACCTATGTCAGAAGGCAAAGCAAATAAATGCAGCATATGCATTTGAGACCAATTCGATTATAAGGGATAAGCTGAGGTGCGTAATTAGTATTGACATTCATGGTCCTATGCCTCCAAGTCAATTTGGAAACAAATATATATTTGTCTGTTATGATATATTCAGCAAATATGTAAGAATTTACCCTTTGAGAAAACCTACAAGTTTAGCATGTTTGAATAGGCTACTCAAGTCGTATGTGATAGAGGAAGGACCAATCCAATCCGTATTGAGCGACAATGCTTCGTCCTTCACAGGAAAAAGATTTATGGAGAGACTAAAAGAAAATGGTATTAAACAGCCAGTAAAGAGAGGGAAATTAAGGAAATTTCGAATTACCTAAGGGTGCTGTGTCATCGAAAACAAACCCAATGGTATGGATACGTGAATTTCGTTCAGAATCTACTCAACGAAACAGTAAACAATGTGCACAGGATTCAAACCATGTGAACTTAAATTAGGAAAGAAGATAAATACAATATGTAAGAAAATTCCAGAAGCCATTCCAGATGAGCACTCGATACCACAAACGGAAGAAGAGATGTTGCGACAAGCATTCGAAAGGATGAAGAAAAAAGCCATAAAAAGAAAAAGGAAACATGAACAGAAGAAAAGAAAAGAATGGAAGATCAAAATAGGAGATTTAGTTCTGGTTAAAACTAAGAAATTGTCTGATAAGGCAAATAAACTTTATTGGCGGATGTTTCTAAAATACCATGGACCTTATAAAGTTGCTTAAGTACATGGAACAAACACATATGAATTATGTAACCCAGCAACCCGAAAAACCATCGGAAAGTTCCATATTGAGATGCTGAAACAATACAACATTGAGGATAAAGATGAAATAGAAGACCAAGAAGATGAAAAACACATCCAGGATAAGTAAAGCTAAACTGCAGAAAAAAAGTATTGGAATGTAAGAGGGTTAACTATGTATATATGTCATAAGAAAGGAAAAATAAATTCAGGACAAAAATAAATGCTTAAAGGGGAAAAAGAACATTTTCTTAGTAAACTGTAGCCACATTTGAAATGAAGCATGCAATAAGGATGATTTAATGTCATATGAAGGTAAAAGTAAGTAGATATAATTCAAAGAGTATTGTGAATATCAAGTACAAAACAATAAAAAAGGGCAAGGATAATTAAAGCCAAAGATTTATGTAGCACACAGATAATGTGAAATTATGTCTTAGAATTAAGAGATGTAAATATATTTGTGTAGAGGATGAATATTTTGATAAATATGTTCAATCATTACAAAATGAACCAGGGTAAAAATCTTGAGTGTATAAATTTTTATGTCAATAACCTAAGAAAGTATAACAATTTTGTAACAGTGACCTAAATAGTTCAGGGTACACTATTTGCTGTATAAAAAAACTTGTAATGTCAGATGTAGGTATATAAACACATTAGACCCTAGTCAGCGAATAGTGGCCAGAAAAAGGCAAGAAGTACAACGTGTGTTAAAATGCGTGTGCAGTGTTACGTGCAAGTGATAGATACCGTGTGTTACAAGATTCAGGAGACTAAAAACCCAATTATAAAATTTCCAAAAAAAATGTTGTAAATATTTATAATTATGTTTCTAGTGGGGCATATGAGGCAGTATTTTATGTCACAACACTGTGAATGCCAGAGTGATTGTAGTGTAAATTAACATTATTGTATGACAATGATTTTAGATGTTTGTTAGCCATAAGCATTGTTAGGAAATAAGTTTACACGGCCTCACTGAAACTGACAATAGGAGTGGGTAACAATGAAGCGATGGGGTGAGTTGTTCATCACTTAGAAGAGACAAACAAATGACGTCAGGGTAGCGTGTCTTTCTTTAGAAATGGAGGGAATATTTTCCCTAGAGCATATGTATTAGTAATTGTGATTGGCTGACAAAATAGATGCTAATGTTGGCGCGATTTGGTAACCAATAGCAGCTCTATTATAATGTTTACACATATCGGGGTGAGAGAGTATAAATTCTTGAGCCAAAAGCAAGTATCGCGCAGTTCTACAGAATCATTCACGAGGTAAACGTCGCGCAGTTCTACAGAATCTCTCGCGAGGTACACATTACGCAGTTCTACAGAATCTCTCGCGTCGTAAAGTTAGTTACAAAATCTGAAGTACGCGACAACTATTATGACAGTAATTACATTCGGAAATATAACAGTTTCAGTCAGGCGTGTATAAAGATTACAGATGTGAACTATTAATTAAGTGTGACGGCAATAAAAGTGTAAAAACAAATTCTTTTATCAGTGTTATCTTTTAGTAACAACTCCTTTCCGTTTACACGCCCTGCTCAGAGATATTTGCTCGACTGAGTAATAATAGCTAGCCGGAGGACAAAGAACCCAAAATTCAAAGTAGTAAAACAATAACAGGCGCCAAGTAAAAAAAAGATAACACGACATATTACTGCGACAATATACACATAATTTACTTTTAAAACCCTCATTAATAGTATAATTTAAAAACTTGCTACTAGAAGAGTTTTGCACAAACTTATATTTTGCACAAATGTAAATCTTGATTTGTGCATTTTTGCGACATTGTTTTATTTTCTAAGTTAAGACCTGATTTTGAGGGAAATAATCTAAGCATTCAGTGACTCTAAAAGGAAATTTAAGTTTGTATGGTAGCGATAGATGCAAATGTTACGAGGCAGATCTGTTGAAGGAAGAACATAATGAACATAAAACTTGGGCATTCCAAGGATAATATCTGGATTGTCTTTCACAAAAATCCCACACCCTTCCTTGATTGTGATAATCATGAAATGCTTCTGAAGAGTAATGCATTTTCCAGTAACTGGGTCCTTCAGAGACTTGGTGTCTTTCTTACCTGGTGACTGCCAGCTAGCATATCATCTATTATATAAAATGAAACAACCTTCCTTTGAGTATCATCCTTGAGGTCATTGTTATTATTTTTGTTTTTTGATTCAATTGAAACCAAAACAGGCAATCCTTGAATTATATTGTTTAATACAGTCTTTTGTTTTGTTGGACTTCTTGGAAGTGACTGCTTTACCCTCTGGACAGCTTTGCCTAATGTTTGTGTACATTTGTACGAGTCTAGAGGTGATGACTGTAGACTAAACCTATTGTCCTGCTCTTTCTTCTCTTTTATCTTCTGTCTGTGTTTCCTTTGCCATTTGGCATCCTTCGCACATTTTAATTTCAATTTCCTTTTGCTTTTTTTATGTACATCTCTATGTTTCATTCTTCTTAACCTATCTCTTGTTCTTTATTTAGGTATTCCTTCCATTTTTCTGGATCATCTTTCAACCACTTTTTCCATTTACTAACATGTTCTTTGGTGTTACCAACCTCCATCTGTTAAAAATAAACAAATAAATAAATCTTGAAAACTCACAGGTATCACGCAGAGCTTAAAAATGTATTATTTTGTAGATCTTGCACATTTTAACATTATTTACTTCTCAAATTATTCTTCAGTTGAACAACTAAGAAATATATGTAAATAGGTGCTACGGGCATAACTGACTTTTGCATTACTTTTTGTGACACTAAAGAATATTACAGTCAATTAATCTATGGCCACAATTAATGTGTGTCACACTTAACCTTACATTCACATGTGGAAATCATGTTCAGCTCAATATTTAATGAAGTAAGTAATCTTTTGCCATTATTTTGTTACGGGTGTGACAGATATACAAATTTAACTTCCTAGAGACTATGTTTATTGAATTTTCTTTACTGTAAGTCTTGGTACTATGGACACTGCCTTACTCCTGACTAGGGCCCGGATTTTTAGGTTTTAACCTATATTTTTTCTCGCTATTTAATTAACACATTTCAAGATATATACTCGTTTCACACTTCCTGGAGCAGAATATGCGAAGTTCATTACACCTAAAATAACCTAAATAGTCCTTTTTTGAAATGAAGAATATTATTTTCGGATTGAAACTTATTGTAAAATTATTTCCACCCTTGGTGTAGCCAGTAGATAGTTCAAGTTACTACAGTTAAACACAGTACATGTGACGTGGTGACACCTGGATGCAGCTGATAGAAGGTCAGGAGGAGTGTACTTGGCTGCCATTTACTCTGCCGAGCACTTAAAAGACGTTAAGAATGTCGTCAATGATTTTTTTTCTTTTCTTTTGAACTGTGTTTTTACTGTTTTTCACTACCGCTTATTACTGCAATTACACACACAAACACCCATGCCCATGGCGGAACTCGAACCTGCAACCCGCAGCTTGGCGGAGCGCTGAAGCTACACACACTCAATGTAACTAGAGTATAGAACTATAGAGCAACCACGGCTATGAGGGCTGGCAAATATCAGCATACTATCGAGTATGTTTTTTTCTTCTTCTTAAACTCCCTTGTTTACCCAGTTTATGATTACTGTGTTTTACTGTTTACTTTACCACTTATTACCGCAATTACACATACAACACACACAAAAAATGTATTTCATGCGGGATTCGAACCCGCGACCCTCAGCTTAGCAGAGAGCCGAAGCTACATGCTCCAGCGACCAGGGCTGGCATGAAGTGGATGAAACAAAAGCTTCCTGCATTGCCAAGGCTAAGAAAACACTCGAGTGCCCCACTCTTGCCGCTTCCCTTGCTTACATTAAGACACATTTTTGTTTTATACCAAAAGCTACTCTCCAGATGAAAAGTACAACTTTGCCACTGAAAGATGCTCTCGATATGATTGGCAATGTTTCCAGTAAAGAAATACCTGGACCAGTGGGAATTGCATGTTCTTTGAAGTTGCAGAAGATTCTTCAACGAAATCCTGCTTTTGAAGATATGAAAATAATCAATTTAGTATTGCAGGGAGAAAATTATACAGAGAAATACCCCTAGAACCTGCTGCACTGGCATTTATATTCTATGCTCCAATGACGTCATGTTCCGTTGAAAGAAACTTTTCTTCATACAAGAACGTGTTACTGATAACAGGAAATCGTTTACGCCAGAAAATTTGAGAATCTATGTATCTACTGCAATGCCAAAAGATAAATCTTACAACTAAATAACCGAAAAGCAAAATTATTTATAACTGTATTGATCCATGAAGCAAAACATTCAAAACAAACCTATTTTAATCAAGAAAAACCTAAAAAAAAAACTATTTTAAGCATATAAGAAACCTAAAATGAAGGTTTACTCCACCTAAAAATCCGGGTCCTACTCATGACTTAATAGATTTTTGGAGGGAAACTCAAGTATGTCAACCAAGCAGATACTGACAGAAAAATGTCTTCTATATGCAGAGTTTTCTTTACCATTAGAAACTACAAACTTAAAATACAAAATGTTACATTCCTGTATAAGAAATTTTAAATTCGATATGCAACTAGAAAAAGAACAAAAAATCATCTACAACATTGTTAAAAATTTTGGTCATATGTCCACTTCTGCATGGAATGACCCTAATATATATTCCAGTAATTCACTTGCTTTCGGGCATTTTTAACTGCCACTACAATGTCCTTTTATGAACTGAGCATAGTGTATAAAAATAGAGATTCTAGCTGATGCTGCTGCTTCTTCCTTTTTTTGGGAGGGGGGGGGGAGAATTGGTGTCCTTGTAATTTGGTGGTACAAGTTCTCAAAAGCATTTGTTTCTAAGAAAAGACCTGAAGTTGAGTGAAATTAGCAGCTTCAGTATGTGTTCCAAAGCTTAGAAATTCCAAAGTGATTGCAACCTTTCATGCCTGTTTCCTACCATTTAAAATCTGTGGCAGTTTTGATGTACAATAGTAATCAAGTTTCAAGATATTATAAGAAATGTATAGGTGTTTAATAAATAATGTGTGGGTTTTCAAAATCCAATGGTTAATGTATTGAAGCCTCTTAAGTCAACATTTATCATGATAAACCTGAAGTAGATAGAAAAATTGATTTTTTATGAGTTGTTTGTAGAATATTTATTAAAATAAGTTACAGTGAGTAGAGAAAGTCTTAGTTCAAGTTCAATTTATTTCATCCATGATAACATCTACATGTTGTGGATTCGTCAAGTACAATAATTATTTACAAATACAATTTATTTACAACTCTTAATTACCAGCCCCACACTTAAATTCCTCCTGATTATAAAATGCATTTACTAGTTGGTGCCTTTTTATTTCTTTCATAGTTTGGTCGACATTTTTGATCAATTTTATTTTTTCAGGTAACTTATTATAAAGTTCTTTTCCCATAATTTGTACACATCTGTTTAATGTGCCTCTAATTACTGTTCTGAAATAATCATCATTGCTTCTTAGGTTATACGTGTATATGCCAGCATTTCTTGGATCATTTTCTTCTAAAACATGTTTTATCGTCTCAACATTATCTATTATTCTAATTGCTTTTTTTTTGTAATTTAAAAACCTTTTCCACTTCGTTGTTGTAACATTTCCACACAATATTATTCCATATTTTATGTGTGGGTAAATAAAAGCATAGTATACCTGTGTGTTCCATCATCCATGTTTTCCTCATGTCTCATTATATATAAACCAGTATTTATCATATTTTTATATGAGTTATATATGGCTTCCAATTTAGCTGTTTATCTATTATAGCTCCTAAAAAAGTTGTGTATTGTATCTCTGGTATTTTTTCACTGTCTACTTCCAATTGTATACTATTTAGATTACATTTTTCTAACTGAAATTTTATCCAGGCTGTCTTTTTAGTATTTAGAATCATGTTCAGATTTATATAGTTATATTGTTTAATTTTTTTCATTAACTCATTTGCTTTTAATTCTACCTCAGTACCTGACTTACCTTTAATTACTACTGTTATATCGTCTGCATATCCAATTGCTACATTTCCATTTTTTTGTTCTAATTCAAAAATATTGTTAATATATATTAGAAACAAAAAAAGGACCTAATTTCTAGCCTTGTAGTACTCCTTGCCTAACCATTTAGAAGTTTGATTTAATTTTTTCTACAACACCAGCACTAGTTCTATGGTTTATTTCAATGCACTGCATTCTGTTTTTAAGATACGAACTAGTCCATTTTTGTGCCAATTCACGAACCCATAATTTTCTAATTTGTTTACACAGTTTAATGCATTTGATAAGTCCAAAAAAATAGGTATTACTTTCTTCTTTTTATTTAATGCTTCAATTACATAATTATTAACTTTACTGATTGCATTGATTGTCGATTTCTTCTCTTGAAACCCAAATTGCCATTCTGATATTATGTTTAATTTAGTAAAATAACTTTGTAATTGGCTTAAAAATATGTCTTCCATTATTTTTTAAATAGTTTAACATAATGTAATTGGCCTATAATTTTCTATATTAATTTTTCTTCCCTTTTGTTTAAATAATGGCCTTACAATTACTTTCTTTAAAGTATCTGGAAACGTCCCTTGCATTAATGATGTGTTTATAATGTGTGTTAGCACTTTAATAATTTCAATTTTAATCTCTTTTATAATTTTATTTGACATTTTATCGAAACTGACAGACTTTTTAGGCGTAAGCTTATCAATTTCTTGTAATACACTTTTCTCTGATACTTCTAATATTCCAATTGACTTTACTTAACTGGATGCTACTATTTTTGCTTGGTTACTTTTTTTGCCCATTTGTCATTTGTTTTGTAATATTTATAAAGTAATTATTAAAATTCATACATATTTTGTTTAGGTTGTTTATCTCAATATCGTTTTCTTTGATTGTCATATTTTCCCATTTTTTTTTATTCTCTTCTTATGTACCCTATTTACTATATTCCATATAGTTTTTGTCTTATTTTCTGAGTTTACTACCAAATCCAGATTATACCTCATCTTTGCACTTTCACACACTAATCTAAATATTCTATTGTAATTTTCAATATATTTTAATGATCTATCACCCATATTTACATGTTTCAGAGAATTTAGAAAATTTCACTCTCTCCCATGAAATTTGTATTCCTTTTGTCATCCATTTTTCATACTGGGCACCCTTTAACCCCAACTTGACTTTTACTTTTTTCAGTGGTATTTTGGTATTTAAGACTTTCTGCAATTAATTACTAAAGATTTCATACTTTTTATTTACATTTTCTGATTCATAAATCTCTTTCCAACTTACCTGTGTGAGAAATTGACTCAGTCTAATTAAACTTTCACTATCTATTTGTCTTTTATATTCAAAATTGTTTAGTAAGGTCTCTTTCTTTAAGTTTACTTTTGACAATTGGCCAAAACGATCACCTATTCCTGCTTTTATTATTTTAGTTTCGCATTTATTTTCTATTAGATTTGTAAATACATTATCAATACAGGTTTCTGTTAGTTTTGTGATCATGGTGGGTTCATCTATGCCAGTGGCGGTCGATAAAGGGGGCTGCAGCTCCCCCAGAGCAAATTTAATATTATTGCCTTAATTGCCTAAATTGAATAGATTACATCCGTATATATATTGTAAATTGTAATTCATTACAACTTGTTCATATCAGGCTGTGCGGCAAGCTCATATGCGAAGCCGCTTCTCCCTCAGAGGACTGCCAGTACAACCAGGACCCTCTAGAAACAATGGACCTGACACTGGGTTCGAGATTGAGAAAAATGGCGGTGGTAGTTGGTGGTGATCCCTGAGGTGTTTATACTCGCCAACTGCTGTGCTGTGTTTCCAATGCCTGTGATTTATAGTATTTTAGTAACTGCGGCAGTTTGTAATACATTAGCGAAGCAATAGTGTTTGAAAAGCTTTATTTGAGCAATTTGGGAAACGGGAATAATCCCAGTCATGCGTTTTCACTGCCGTGTGCTTTCCAAGTGTTACTTATGTTTACTAATATATTACATGTAGATTATGGCTACATTAAATGTAAAGTATAATTATACATTTTTTAATTTACCTACTTGAGAATATAGTTTGTGTCACGGTTACTGTGGTGAAATAAAGAAATTGTTACAGTTTGGACGCATTGGTTGTAAATATCGTACTTAACCTAAAACATTACAACGCCATTATGTTTCCGGATGTAAATTGAACTTTGATTATAATGAATAGAGGTGCAAATAATTGTGATAAATATTTTAAAATATGCTATATACAGTGTTAATTTGAGATATAAATATATTCAATTATGTACATTTGTGAGATACAATAAAAAAATTATGAGTATTTCAATGTGTATGTGTATAATGAGTCCCAGTTACTCTCATAAACCGGAGTATTGCCATTCATATTTCCAAAATATAAAGATTTAAAAGAAAACGGTTAATATTCGTAAATCGTAAACACTTTACGCCTTTGAAGGATTCACCTGTATGCATACATCGTTGTTTCCGACTTAGTTATAAGAAAGGATAAATTCTGTTACGGTGGTTCTTTTATAATGGTTCCAAGAAAGTGGTTAAACTGTAGAATGGTGCATTTCTGACAGTTTGTTTTAATGCAGCCATCGTATTTATGCTGTTACGTTGTTGCATGCAATACTGTAGATTGCATGAATGTTGTTTTGCAATGCTGTTTAAGGTTATGTATTTCATATATTTCACTTGCAGTGCTGGTTTAAGACTACTTATTTGTTATATTTCTGTCTGTCGGTGTGGACTCTCTGCAAAAACTAGTAAAGGATGCTATAAGTCGCTAAGTTTTGAATAATTATTGCAAACTTATAAATGAAAAGCGTTCAGTGAAAGCAAAAGTAACCCTAAAGCTTCTAAATTTAATAGCTAATTACTGTAAACAACGCCATTTCGTGTCATCCAGTGTATATTTTGTGCATATAATATTGTGTACGTACAGTGTGATTAACAGTGTAAATAGTGACACGTAATTTTGAGTGAACTCAATCAGTGTCAACCTCAATATCAACAGTTCTGTTTCATGCAAGTATTACAGTGTTTGCAGTTTATAAAACTATGTCCTTTGTAATTTAAATAAGTAGCTGTAGTTTAGAAATGTTGTTAAGTTATAGCATACAAAACTGTAGACTGCATGAATGTTGTTTGAGGTTACATATTTCATTTAATGTTAAAATGCATTTAGTTTACTTAAAAGACAGCGTTTTTGTGCACAACAGCATATATCTACACAAAAGACATGTCACTGCACCACATTAATTGTATTTTACTGTGGAGAAGTCATAACTGGTAGACAAGAACTGATTAAGGCATTTCCCAAATTCCCACCACATACGGCCGCCATTTTGAATGTCAGTGTCACGTCCGTTATCCAGAGGGTCCTGGTACAACTCGCTAACGTGCATATTGCTTCCATTTCCCTCTCTGCTAGCCTCGCTACACGTTTCGGCTTTCCGCCCATCCCATCACATGCATGCCATCATGCGCATGAACTTACTGGACTGCAATGTTTGCAGTCCCAAAAGCGGTGTTAAGTGCAATTTTGTACAGATTTTCGTGAAATCAGACTGTTTGTGAATATTTTCATGGCGATTCAAATATATTTTTGTTTCCTGACAGTAAGGTATAATTAAATGTGACTTCATATACTGGTATCAATGGTGTGCTTGTAACAATAAGTAATTCAGTCGAGTATTTAAAATCGCTTCATTTCGGCGCTTTATTACTGCAAGAGAAATGCGACATTAAAGTGCGTGGAAGACTGACTCCTGTGTTAAATATTATTCAAACTGCAACAAGCCGCCAAAAACAATATAATAGGTGTTTCAGTCCTGAAATTTACACGAAATATGAGTGGATATATGGCTGTGAAGTCAGCAATTCCCTTTTCTGTTTCCCTTGCCTTTTATTTGGAATTAAAGTTGCATGAATTCAAAAGGGGTTTTCAGACTTAAAGAGACTATATGAGAAATGTCATAAACATGAAATGTCCAAAAATCATGTTAATAACATGCTTAATTTTGTTACATTTGGATCAGTAAATGTACAGGCATGTTTAAGTCAAGCCTATAAGGAATCAATAGATCATCACAACGATCAAGTCCAAAAAAATAGTGACACTCAGAAATATAATCAACTGTGTGATATGTTTGGTTATCATGAGCTACCCCTAAGAGGACATGAAGAGCATGAAGGGTCGCAAAAACAAGTGGTTTTCAGGAAGTTGATTAAATATACAGCAGAAACTGATACCCTATTTAAGTGCCATCTTAACATTCATTTTTTAAAGGAACTTCTAAGACAATACAAAATGAGTTACTTCAGTGCATTCTTTAAGTTTGTAAAGAAAACATTTTAGAAGAAACTGAAGCAGCAGACTATGTGTCTATTATGGCCAACGAAACTACAGATATTGTTGACATGTTCCAGCTTGTAATAGTCTTAAGGTATTGTAATGCCTTAGGTAGTCCTGTTGAGCCATTCTGAGGATTTTTTATTCTGAATGGGCAAAATTACGATGCAATTGCAGAAGTTGTAATTTCTGAACTTGGCAATATATTAAAAGTTAAGAAGAAGAAGCTCATAGGCCAAATTTTTTATGGTGCAGCGGTAATGAGCGGGGCTATCAATGGAGTGCAAGTTAAAGTTAGAGATATTACCCTAATGCGTACTTTGTACATTGCTTAGCACATCAATTAAATCTGATACTGGAGAGAGCTGCCAGGCAAAACACAAAAGCTAGGATTTTCTTTTCAAATCTTTCTACTATACCCACCTTCTTTTCCCGCTCTCCACACAGATCATCAGTGTTAGATTCATGTGTTAAGAAGAGAATACCCAGTGGTGGATCGAGGTGGAACTACAAATCCAGGACTGTAAATGTTGTCTACAAAAAGAAGGAGGTATTGAAAGAATGTTTTCAAATTTTGTCAGAATCAGAGACTTGAAGCAGTGCGACAATAAATGAGGCATCTGCTATACTGGGTATCTTGAAAATAATGAGTTTTATATCTGGTTTAATTTTTTCCATTTAATTGTGCCTCATGTAGAAATACTGTACAATCAACAGCAGAATCGCCACATAGATGCTGCCAAAGTTCCAGTGTACATATCTACTTTCACTGCTGAAATTATAAAACTAAGAAACACAGTGATTTGGCAGCAGAAAACCCACACAAAAGAAAAATTGTTTTAAATACACAGACCAGAGCAGCAGCAGCCTAGGAAGTATGTAATGTTATACTGTCTCAATTGAACTTCCAGTTTAGAGAACATATATCTGTGTTTTCCCTGCTACACAGCAGGGAATTGGTCAGATCACAGTTGGAGCAATTTAATTCAATATTTCCAGAAAATGCGCTCAGCGAATGCGTAAAAATGTTTCCAATGTATGATAAGGACAAACTACATACAGAACTTTCAGTCATCTATTCAAGTGAAGAATTCAGGAATATTGGTGGTGCTGTAAAATTGCTTTGATATCTTAGAGCTAATAATCTTTCTTCCACTTGTTCTGAAGTGTTAAAACTTTTGAAAATAGCCATTACTCTGCCTTTAACAACAAGTGGATCTGTATGCTGTTTCTCTACACTGAAAAGAATTAAAATGTTCCTTAGGAATACTATTGGAGAATACAGACTAACTGCACTATGTTGTCCATAGAAAAGGACAAGTTGTCCCGAAGTTCAACGAGAGAGTAGTTAATAAGTTTGCTACAAAGAAAGATCGCTGTATGCAATTCATCTTCAAATAATTAAGGTACGTAATTCCAATAATCAGTGCAGCCCCCTAGGTATAGGCAACATGAACCGCCACTAGTCCATGCCAATTTTTAAGTTTAGCCTAGTTAAAGTTTCTATTAATCTACATTTTACTGAATTTTCTTTTAGAAAATCAGATGACAGAACAGTTGTATGGTAACTCAAAGATTGGTGGTCCGAATCCCAGATATGGCACTGAATTTTTGTCCGATTCTGCACAACCTCCAAATGTTTGTTTGTGTCTTTAGTGATACATAGTGATACAGATTTTGCAAAAAACATAAAAAAGATGTAGGTGTTACCATTGCACTTCTTTCCCTATCCTCGTTTATTTTCATAATACCTTCATGTTGTTGATAAAACTTGTATTCCCAGCTGCTCATTTTAACCCTGATGAATATTGTCAGAAATTATTTCAATACACAAGGGAATACACAGTGTATGCTCACATGTCTAGAGCTGCTAGTACTTGTTCCTTCCGGGAATTGTGTTTGCTGATTTGGAATAGGATCTGTTTTGTCCAAACTGGTCCCAAAAGCTTGGGACAGACAGGCTAACACTGCGCATGCATCAATAATTTTGGATGATTCTGAATCTTTTGTTGTGCCTGAAATTGTTCTTTGAAGTAACACAAAGTGATGGTTATTTTACAATAAAAGTGTTATTTCCTTCTTACTTAACACTGTATTAACCAAACATGAGCACAGAATTCTAGTTTTCTCATTCAATTTGTGTTTCTTTCACTTCAGGGTATTTGTAATGTATTTCACTCAATTGGCTGACTAGTTAATTCACTCATATCAACATTTGCACATTAAAATGTTTTTGGTAAATATACACTTTTCTTTAAATTCTTCGGTTCTGTTATCTATCACCACTTCATATTTTCTAAATTACGTTAATAAGTACACTTGACAATAACACAACCACATCAGAAAGGACAAAGAGATACAACAAGCTGCAGTTTACTCATAGATAATAGAAGTAAATTTTACTCATCATAATCTCTTTCTTTCAGCAAATCCAGAATTGAATATGCAACAAAACTGTTTCACAAGTAAGACATCGATATTGCCTTCAAAAGTTCAGTTATTTGTATTTGCAGAACCAAATCATATTTACATACAGATTAACATTATACTTGTATATGTTAATTAGTGAATCTGTTAATATTATCTTTAACAACTACAGAAAGTGGAAATCTGTTGACTTGTTATGCATATTTCAATGAATACCTACAAAATAGGAAAATAATGCGTTCTGAAATGTATCTAATATCAAACTCATGAGTGGTATTTGCTAAGACTGTTTTCTGAATGAAATGTTTAATAAACAATATCAATAAAATGAAAATAACATAGGTATTTTATATACCTTTTTGATTGAGTTTATATCATACTACTAAAACATAGCACAGCCTTGCATGTCCTTTAAGAAAGTTTTGCTTCTTTAGCTTACAAATCAGAAGCACAGCTTAACAAATCAGTGTATCAGGTAAGGCAGTCTCATTTTGACAAGATTTCAGTGATAGTCTATTGTGTTCGGCTCAAACTGACATGGGCTGTGAATTGGATTGGTCAATTTGAATGCATGGCCCATGAAATAAATAGTCTTTTCCTTTCCATGCCATTGCTCTAGACAACTGAGCTACCATGACAACATGCCGATGCAACATTAAACTCCCCAACTGACTCAGGTTTTTTCTAGTAAACCACAAGGCGTTCTCAAATTCATTTTGAGATAATGTACCCCAAATGCAGCTTACAATATTATAAGTACTTTAAGTCCTGGGCTTCACACTTAACCGCTGTTAGGTCAATCAATGTTAATTGTTCTTCACATATGCCATGTGTAAGATAAAGTTGTCACTATTGTGACAAAATTGGAAAGATGCTACGTTTAGCAGAAAATTCATTACTTGCTATATTAATCATTTTTATAACTATTGAAGTTGATTATAATCCAGT
The DNA here is from genome assembly GCA_030765065.1 of Deroplatys truncata. Lineage (NCBI taxonomy): Eukaryota > Metazoa > Arthropoda > Insecta > Mantodea > Mantidae > Deroplatys > Deroplatys truncata. Next base: position 419,839,467 of record CM060990.1, on the reverse strand, counting down.
TAAAAATTTAATGTATTTTAATAGTAAGCAGGAAATGGCCTAGCTCTCTTCACCCAAAATCACTCATTACTTAAGCTGCTGGTTGCACATAAATGCTGTTAATGGTCATCGCAGCCTTCGGATCCCCAAGCGGCGACCTTTGTGCAGTAGCCAAACACTTGTTCCCTACCCTCCCTAACCGCAAGCACCATAAAATCTTAACAACGCTTTGCTTTGGTGGAGCTGGAGAAAGGACCACGTGTTGTGTTTAAGGGATGGGAAGACCCTACTAATCGTTTACTGATGGGTTTATGGTCAGGCTTCAAAGCTTTCCGTTCGCTTTGAAGCCGGTTGGGGAAAGGATGCCCGCGACTAGTTTACACATTTTTAGCAATTCCTGAATGACATATTAAAATTCCTCTAGATGTGCTAATAATAGAGGACTTAAGTAATATAATTAAAAAGTGTTTGTAACAACAAATTTTCTCTTGATACAAATAGGTCTCTTCCTAAAAACCTACTTTTAAGGGTAGTTTAAACGTGTATTTTTTATTTACTTCTAGAATATATACATTGGAAAGTTAGAGTTAAAGTATTCCTGTGATTGTGAAGATAATGGGTGTAAAAGTTTAAATAAATGTGCCTATTTGTGTCCACTGAGGTGTTTCAAGTCAGAGAACAGAGACTGATAATAACATTGATAATGTTAAATGATGTAGTGAAACTATTGCTAATGACATTTGTTGCATTGCTAATAGCAATGTCGTGAATGATAAACAGGCATTGGCATATGTAGCAATAACTACAGTGTTGCATATAATGTATGCAGAAGTTTCTTTGTAAGAAATGGAATCAAGTTACTCATGTTACAAATGTGTCAAATTGTGTTGTGCTATCAGTAGAGTAGAATAAAGTAACAGTGTCAAACGTGTTATTCTTCCCATTTTCCTGTCTAATTCCACATCCTACTGTTAGTTGGTTGCAAGTTCAAACGAAACTTGGAGACAGTTTAAGTACAAAAGATTTTCCTATGAAGCATGCAGAAAAAATAATTGCAAGCAACTGGAAGTGTTCATTCAGCCTCACAATTTAAATTAAATGTGACATAATTACATATTATGGTATAGAAGCATTCCTGTTAACAGAATTAGTGATTTGAACCAGCAATCACTATAAAAGCCAGTAATATTATATAAAAGCAATTTATGTACCAACTATTGGACAATTCGTATAAAAAGAATTACAAAAAAATTAACAGGTGTATTTTTCATACTAGCCTAGCTGTCAGGTGTTCAGCTGATTGTAATTATGTTCTCGTATTGCTACAGGTGACAATGACAAGTTATTTTATGTGAGCTTTAATCGATCCCTTTGAAAGCAGTTTGAATAACTCAAAAGTGCAATCACAGCTACTGAAGCTCACGTAATGAAATATGTACATCATCTGTAGCCAAGGTAACTCGAGTATAGGGATGGTAGGCCACTCCGGCCATTTCGCTCTCATTGGCTGCGCGCCTGTGACGTCATGTGGAAGGTAGAGCACGCACGCTCTTTGGATAGTAATTGAAAGTGAACCCATTTTAACATGTACAATTTAAGGCACGGATTGGTATACCCATTGTGTAAACGGTTAAGCAGTAATTAAGAAAGTGTAACATAATGCAATGACATGTTATAAAAAATACTTTAACTGAAAATGATGGGAAACTTTCGTCAACACATTCTACTAGTTACAAACCAATTTTATCAACATTACCACCAAAACAATTACCAAAATAAAAAGTAACAAATTATTCTTTGTTTAATCTTAAAAGTAGATTTACATTTAGAAGTGGCTGGTCATGCTGCTGTTGTAGAAGTAGTAGATTTCACCCACTGCTAACATTTCCTCATATTTTTTTCCATGGTTGTAGCTTTAAATTTTTTATTTAAATGCCGTATCCTAATAAATGTGCGGGACCTGATGTATATAGAAACAATTCTTTTAATCTGATTCAGGCAATTTAGAGCAAATTATGTCATTATGTGTTTTCATCACTCTAACACATTTTGAAATATGAAATCCATGGAATCCCGCAAATATAACTTCGAAATCCTTCACTTTTCGGCACCACTGTTCAGTAGGTCGAATAAGTCCCCCCTGGAAATAACTGTAATCCAATCCTGAGGCACTTGTGCTGGTAAATTACTGTCTTTGCTTCCCAATGCGCTATCAAAGGATCAACATTTGTATGCAATATAACCCGCAAGATACTTTGCAGTCCATGTTGAAAACTTCATTTTCAAAATTTTCCTTTATGCTCATATCTTCTAACAATATTGCCTCCTCATATTCGGTGGGTGTTGAAAGTCCCTTAGCAATGTCATAAAGTCATGCATCCATAGTCTCATATTTTTCCTATAGCTGATAATGAAATTATGCTTAATCCAATATGCTGAATAATATGAAGTCAACATTGTTATATCACTTTCAGTAAACATGCCCAAATAATACAAAGTTTTTAGATGACATATCTTTTGATTAATGTCGCTGGTAGTTATTTGTGTTCGAGCCCGAGAGACAGACGCCATGCCAGTTCGGAATCAACATACAGGGCACTGCATCACCACGTAAAATTTTCTGTAGAGCTAAGCCAAGTAATTCATTTTTTAAGTCCCATTCGTAGTCCTCAGGCCGAAAATGTACTGAGCAGACTCGAGCATTATCAGTGTTGAATTTATCACTCCGTTTACAGCGAGACACTCACATGCACCTTAGTTTATCATTTTTAGGAAATCTATTATACATAATTCAAGCGGTTTTTGTCCCTATATTGGAACAATGCACAACAGCACAGTTAACTTTGTTTTTTGAAATGTTCATTTTGAAAACGAATGCACACCACACTTGTATTTCCAAATCGCATCCACAACTAGAACTAACTTCTACGTAATCAGAAAGAGAATTCTTATTTAGTGAGCAACAACGCTCACCAAACAACATTTACACCTGTTGGTGGGGTACAAAACTGTTGCTCATGATTGGTCACTTCAACACATTACAGAAATATATTATTTCAAGAGTTGCTCTGCGATGCCTTGAAATAACTATATAGGCGTTATTCAAGAATGGTTTTTTCCCAGAAAATAGGGAATATAGAAATTAGTGCGTGAACACGTGCAATCAAATGCACCTAATAGGTAGGGACCCCAAATTGTCGTAAATAAAATAATGTAATATCGGTGTAAAAATATTATAGTGAGCGGTGTTTTGGGCGGTAAATAAAACTGCTTAATGGTGTTATCTCGTGCAAAAACAAAAGGGAAAAACAAAAACACAGTTTAAACTATTTTACTGTGGAACAAAGGGCACCTTACAGGTAACTTAAGAAAGAGGAGCATGAAAATATTTACATAGTATACATTTCGACTGATTTACTTTGTTAGAGACAAAGCCACCATAAGTTCGGTGTTCTCTGGCTTAAGATTTGTTCTTAAGTTTGTCATGATGTTCCCATATGCAGAGAAAAGTCTTTCACTGTCCACATTGGACATGGGTACCCACAATAGTTTCATACACTTCTCACTGAAACACAAGTGATCACATTGAAGTCCAGAAAGTAAATCCATATGTTCACTTCAGCAGCATCATCTAATTTCTCACACACTATGTTCTTCAGAGCAGCATAACCCTCCTTGAATGTCTTCTCTGGCAAGTCTCGCAGAAAAGGTAACATTCGTTTTGCTTTTTCTATAGTTATATCAATAGATGCCACATTTGATACTATTTTTCGTACATCAAACAATTTACCTGCAGAATGAATATCATCATCAGCTGGATCAGCTGACATTAAGGAATTCAGCTTAGTAACTGACTTTATGCCCAATTGCTTGAACTGACTGATAACATAAGACTTCTTGAGGGTTGGCAGTCTCTGAAGAAGACTTGAAGTTTTCTCTCCAAACGAGCCCTCAGCTACTATTGTGAAGTCATTTGATATATCTTTAAGTTTGCTATATAGTTTATGAAAAAATGGATATTTAGATTCCTCAAGCACTTCAATAAGGCAAATGGTGTCTTTGCAGTGTTCAAGAAGGAAAGATGCCTGGCAGTTTATTATATTTTGAGACCGCATTGAAATACTACTGTGGATTCGGTTTGAATTCCCGCGTGCCGCAAAACTAAACTGGCCTGGCAACTCTTGCACATGGTGTCTGTACGGCGCGCGAACGTGCCAACTTGCCAACTTCACCGTCAGCTGAATTGTGCATGCGCTAGCTTAATTTGAAACGTGGCTCCATCGGCATAATTCCTTTTCTTTTTCAGAGCAGAAGGTAAACAGACTCCTTGCGCTAAATTGTAACGTAATTGAAAGAATATACCTTGACTCCAAACGAATCTTTCAGTATAGCGGACACAAAATATACCTAGACATGCGTTCACATTATGGCAACGTCGCGAGACAACAACAATTTTCGTGCGAGGGGTACAGGAAATGGAGACAGTGATTGGCAGAAGAGGCTGTCTACTGTCAGAATTGACTTGAACCAGACTTAGAAATTCATGCATTATTTAACGATACTTTTGCGACAGTCTTTTCCAGCCGGCATGAAATGGGGCGATGCAAGCACGAATCGTTAAAATACGGCATTACAGAAGAATTGCAGGTAGTATTGTTATTTAAATCCAAAGAATAATTTGAGTGAAATGAGAAATCCGTCACTGATGCGGTGTTGCCGAGTTTCGATAAACATGGCAGTCCTTTTGTTGTGCATGCGATAGGTGAAGAGTGAAGGGGACGGGGTAGTCGAAGCAGTACCAATGTTTGCCGAAGTTCTGGTTAAATCACAGTGCAGTGCAGTTTGGTGTTCTGTACCGTGCATCACACAACACCATGCAGCATGGCCGTAGCGAATGATAATACACGTATCCGTAAATGATTCATAAGCCAAATATCTGATTATTTATGTGAAAAGGAGAGACAAACGCAAAAAAAAGGAGAGAGAGAGAGAAAAATTTCGGGTTATTTTGCACATTTTTTTTCATAACGGTGTTATTTCGCGTTTTCGCGATATAGAACTAATGTCGCGTTATTTCGCGACTCAGAATGGATATATATGTGGAATTTAAAAATAACTGATTAAAGGTTTTCCTTATTGTTAATTTTTGGCCAATTTCGCGAATTAACTACTCGCGAAAGGTCGGGGTCCCTACTAATAGGGCAATTCGGCATGCTTTATGACACCCCTTCGTGCTATTTCAAATGCACAGGGACTCAGACACAACGTCTCCAAAACTTTTAAGAAGTTCAACAGAAAGATAAAAGAAGGCGAAATGCAATAACCTTCGCTTTGCCTTAGGGAAATATACTGCCTTAAATCCAAATCGTGTGGAAATTCAGGTATAACATGGACAAAAGGCTGATGACCCTTTTGCATGCCTATGCAAGTGCTCTTTTAAAATCTGGAAATAAGAAAAGCATTTTCTTTGCCATTTCAAGGGAAACAAACCCTCGGTCCATGCTAAGGAATATCATTGCAATGATACAACATTGTGATGGTATTCAGCTAGAAAGTGTAATCCGCAATAAAATTACATTATTTTACAACCTCAAATAAGAATTTTCTATAGCTTGCTTTGATCACTGAGGTCATCTCTGAAAACGAGTAACATTTATAACTAAAATTATTTATAGCCGTTTAAAGTGTGAAAATGTGCACAATATATTTCGTAATTATAAAACTCGGATTTTCTACATCCACATGACTTTCTTTGCTCACTCTTCTACAAACTATTCATACGGAAGTTTATTCTTCTATATAATTGTTAAGAGAGATGAACTTTAATTGCACATTTAGTTGTATGTATAATAGACATGGGGCGATTCATGAACGAATCGTTCATATGAACGATTACAAGGAAAGAATCGTATGAATCGTGTCAGTCTTAGCATGAATCGTCGTTCAAAATGAATCGTAAGAATCGTGTATGAATCGACGTTCAATATGAATCGTAAGAATCGTCGTTCAAAATGAATCGCAAGAATCGTCGTTCAAAAAGAATCGCAAGAATCGTCGTTCAAAAAGAATCGTGATCAGGATATTCTCGATTCATTCTCGCTTGCACTTTGTTTACTACTCACTCTTAGCTTTGGCTTCCAAGCCGAGCCCGGACGAACGCTGCCGAGTGAGTACGATGATGAGCAGAAAAGTTACCGACCATTGCGATGCTATATCATACTATACGAAAACAGAACAGCACCGCAATAATATATATTGCCGAGTTCTGTCGATTCGTAGTAGTGAATTGCATAGGTTGAAAGATTTGTTAGAATTTATAATGTGAATTGGTAGATCAACACGATTCTTTGAGATGCTGATGGCATAACCTACGAGTATCGAGTTCAGCCGAGAAAGATTAATTCTTAAAAACAAATTGCGTAAATAACTGTAAAGCGCAGTAAAATGAATCGTAAGCATTGCCAATGGATGAACGGAGGCTGCAATATAAACAATAGAAGTAATTTTCAGTACTTTACTGACATCTGATACACAATATTGCATGATTACAGTGTAGTAAGTATTATAATATACAATACCAGAATATGTGCAAAATGGAGGAAAAATAGGGAATTTTTGAATTCTTGGTTTGAATAACTTTTAAAATTATATAATTTAAAAGAATTAAATTGTATACTATAATCTACATTAAAAGTATAAGAACATGCATCGATATAACTAAGCCAATTCTAATGCATTAAAAGCACCTCGAATATGCTGATGTAAAATTTATGTAAAAAATTATTATTCTCTGCATACCGGATTTATACTTTTTCACGTATTTATTAAAATTATATAGCTTATTTTCGCGTGCAACTTCGGTAGTAGTGACGATTAATAATAATAACAATAATAATAATAATAATAATAATAATAATAATGAAATTGGACAAAGCAAAATTCAGACGCGGAAATGAGATTTTTACGAAGAACTTGAGAATGCACTAGATTAGATCTAATAAGAAATGAAACGATAAAATTAGAGAACTGAATATTTATAAATTATATCATAAAATTGAAGAAAACTAAATTAATTGGAAAGCGATATGAACTACATGACTGAAGAAAGAATACCACTATTAATTAATAAATACAACCGTCCGGAAAAAGAGACATCGGATACCCCAGAAAAAGAGAGGAGTAAAGTAAAGAATCGAATGGAATGCCTAATCATCGAAATGAAGAATATAATAATAATAATAATAATAATAATAATAATAATAATAATAATAATAATAATAATAATAATAATAATAATAATATCTTCATAGTTACTTTGCATAATACCTTATGTAGTAACTTAAGTGGAATCACACAGGTTGATTTTTATGACAAATTCAGGAAACTCCAAGTGTATTATCCAAAATAACGCGGAAAGCGCTTTTACATACATTGTCTTTTATATGCCAAAGAAAAAGATCATAGCCCCCATCGTAACAAAAAAAAAAGTCCTGATTGCGTATTTTGGCTGCAAACTGCAAAGTACAAACTGGGACGATTCATATAAGAATCGTGAGTGAGAAAAGACGGCAGGCAAGGCGACGATTCATGATTGAATCGTGCAGTACGGTAGGCCAGCAGACAAAGTGACGAATCATGAACGAATCGTGCACTAGGAGAGACTAGCAGACAGGTAGCAAGAGGACGATCCATGAATCGTGAACGAATCGTATGAATCGATTCATGAACAGTGAACAAATCGCATGACTCGAATACTGCAAAAGAATCGCTCGACCCAACTCTAATAGACATGGAGCGATTCATGAACGAATCGTTCATATGAACGACTACAAGGAAAGAATCGCATGAATCGTGGCAGTCTTAGCATGAATCGTCGTTCAAAATGAATCGTAAGAATCGTGCATGAATCATCGTTCAAAATGAATCGTAAGAATCGTGTATGAATCGTCGTTCAAAAAGAATCGTAAGAATCGTGCATGAATCGTCGTTCTGAAAGAATCGCAAGAATCGTACATGAATCGTCGTTCAAACAGAATCGTGATCAGGACATTCTCGATTCATTCTCGCTTGCGCTTTGGCTGCCAAGCCGAGCCCGGACGAATGTTGCCGAGTGAGTACGATGATGAGCAAGGAAATTACCAAGCGGCAAGCATTGTGATGCTGTAACATGGTATACGAAAACAGCATAAAAAACACCACCGCATAAAAAAAAGTATTGCGAGGTTCTGTCGATTCGTAGTACACCGGAATGATCAAAGTATTAAGTGAATTGCACAGGTCTAAGAAATCGTTAGAATTCATGATAATTGGTAGGTATATCAACACGATTCTTTGAGATGCTGATGTCATAACCTAGGAGTACCGAGTTCAGCCGAGAAAGATAAATTCTTAAAAACAAATTGTGTAAATAGCTGTAAAGCGCAGTAAAATGAATCGTAAGCATTGCCAATGGATGAACGTAGGCTGCAGCACGTGGTATAAACAATTGAAGTAATTTTCAGTACTCTACTGGGAGATTTGATACACAGTATTGCATGATTACAGTGTAGTAGATATTATAATATACAATACCAAAATATATGCAAAATGTAGGAAAAATAGAGAATTTTAGAATTCTTGGTTTCATTAACATTGTGATTATAAAATATTAAAGTGTTTAAAATTATATAATTGAAAAGCATTGATTTATATACTATAATCTACATTAAAAGTATAGGAACATGCATCGATATAACTAAGCCAATTCTAATGCATTAATAGTACCTCGAATATGCCGATGTAAAATTTATATAAAAATTATTATTCTCTGCACGCACAGTCACGTATTTATAAAAGTTATAGAGCTTATTGGCCCGCGCAACTGCGGTAGCGGTGACGAATGATATGATGATGATGATGATGATGATGATGATAATAATAATAATAATAATAATAATAATAATAATAATAATAATAATAATAATAATAATAATAATAATAATAATAATAATAATAATAATAATAATAATAATAATAATAATAATAATAATAATAATTAATAATAATAAGCGGACAAAAGTAAACTTCAGAGGGCGGAAACTATTTTTTACGAAGAACTTAAGGATGCACTAGATTAGATCTAATAATAAATGAAACATAAAATTATAGAACTGAATATTTATAAATTATATGAGAAAATCGAAGAAAATTAATTTAATTGAAAAGATCATATGAACTTCACTACACGATTGAAGAAAGAATACCACTACTAGTTAATAAGTACAAATCGTCTGGAAAAAGAGACATCGGACACCCCAGGAAAAGATGGGAGTAAAGAATACGAAGGCAGGTGGAATGCCTAATCATCGAAATGAAGAGGAATACAATAATAATAATAATAATAATAATAATAATAATAATAATAATAATAATGTCTTCATAATTACTTTGCATAATACCTTATGTAATCGCAACTTAAGTGGAATCACACAGGATGGTTTCATTGACAAATTCAGGAAACTCCAAGTGTATTACCCAAAATAGCGCGGAAAGCAGTTTTACATACCTACATTGTCTTTTTTACGTGAAAGAAAAAAGACCATAACCCTCATCGTAACAACAAACTCCTGATTGCGCATTTTGTCTGCAAACTGCAAAGTACAAACGGGGGACGGTTCATATAAGAATTGTGAGTGAGAATAGGCGGCAGTCAAGTGGACGATTCATGATTGAATCGTGCAACGTGCAGTGGGTTAGAGCAGCAGGCAAGCGGACGATTCATGAACGAATCGTGCACTAAGGCAGGCGAGCAGACAAGGGTACGATTCATGAACGAATCGTGGTGGACACGATTCATGATTGAATCGTGCAGTGGGTTAGACCAGCAGGCAAGCGGACGATTCATGAACGAATCGTGCACTAAGGCAGGCGAGCAGACTAGGGTACGATTCATGAACGAATCACGATTCATGAACGAATCGTGGTGGACACGATTCATGATTGAATCGTGCAGTAGGGTAGACCAGCAAACAAGGGGACGATTCATGAATCGTGAACGAATCGTATGAATCGATTCATGACTCGTGAACGAATCGTATGAATCGATTACTGCAAAAGAACCGCTCGACCCAACCCTACTACAAAATATGATTTTCATCTGTTATTGCACTAACGCCGAAAGCACCTTCCTTGTTAATACCAACCGTATGCATGACTGCCACTCTCTTGCATATGAGAAATGCAGCAATGAATTCCCATAGGTGCTATCTGAGTAACGAATAAACACTTTGCATAACACAAGATATATGATAAGCGAACAGTCATTCATAATACGCTAGCACACGTATGCTCAGCTCAGGTCAAATCTTGTGATTAGTCGGTTGGTATTTGAGTTCACATGGCAGAGGAAGATGCGTGTAGTGCGAATAAACTGTTCAAACACAAAAACGGGAAACACTTAAAAAGTGGCTAAACCAAACAATACTTCATATATTCAGCTCACTATTAGACAAATGCCCGACACTTGCATTAGTGCATATTACGAAACTAATATCGGATTTTACAGGCGTTTCAGTGAGAAGTGTAACCAAAGCGTGCAGAGAATATAAACAGACATAATAGAACATAGAAGAGGTTAAAATGTGGGAACTTGTTTTAAGTGCGACAGTGCTGTGGATAAGGTTGTCATTACTTTGGAGAGTAGTTCTAATTCCGATATGGCAGCTGAGTCATCTTCGGAGAATCCGGATTTGGGTGTTGCACTTTTGCCCGAGGATTGTGATCAACGTAAGTAAAATGTTCATTGCCGCATACTTATAAACTCGATTGTTACCTCAAGTTGCATTTTGAACTGATTCTCACGCAGGGCGCGTTTTTATAGATTTAAACAGTGTTCAACAAGCACGTGAGAGGGGAACAAGCAGCCATTAGGTCGGGGATTGCGAACTACTTTCGCGCGGATAATACAAAGAGTTTGTTTTCAGTGAAAGGCACTCTGGTTTGGAATGGAAGTAGACTAAGTAAAAGTCCCTTTTCTTTTCATTCAAGGTGCCTCAAAACACGTATTTCCGCTGAAATCTCGGTATCGAATTTTTTGGGTGGAATGCAATACCTCCTCTCCCTACTACGTACAAGGTGGAATAATGAATGACAAAAAGAATAAGTAAAAATGGATTTTAAAATATCGACAATTCTAAACTTCATATATTGTAGACTTTCCCAAAATTTCATGCATATTTATTGTGTAGTTTACGTATACTTTGCTTTAAACTTTATTTATGTTTAGTTTCATCTACGTGTTTTGTTTTACGGCATCATTGATTTTTTAATGTTTGTGATTTCGCACACAATCCGCGCATATTTAAGTGCATTATACCCATGCTTATGCAGATTTCACTTTTTATTTCCCCTTACAGAAAACATGCATTGGTTACTTTGAGACGGTAATTTGTATCACAAATTACTTTAATGTAAATAATTATTTTAATATGAATATGCATTTTTATGTAACATTGATTTCAGAGGTTTAATAATTGTAATTATTATTGGCAAATAATAATATACGGCTCTATTGAAACTGTTAACAATAACACAATACTTTAGCAAAGGAATGAGTTGTTTATCGTTACCGGGAACCAGGAAGTTACGTAATGTTTCGCGCCTTTTCAGTAAAAAAAGCTTCCAGAATGTTCTATAAAAGTAATATGTATTAGTGGTTTTCATTGGATAATAAAACAGACGCTAATGTTGGCGCGTTTTATTAGCCAATAGCAGTTCATTTATAATCTTTAGGTGTATCTTGAGGCAAGCCTATAAATAGCAAGGTTGAGGTAGCGGGTCCCCCAGTTCGGCAAGATTCTCAAAACATTATACATCGTCCCCGCAGTTATACAAAATTCTCCGTACACTCTACGTCGATTCCGCAGTTCAACGGAATTCTCAGTGCAAGTCGCCAATCAGTCCTTCATTTCGTTAAGTTACACGAGAAATCTTATAAAATATTCTAAAGTTGAAGTACGTGAGTTAAAAGTGATAAGAAGTTATTATAAACAGTTTCAATATGGCGATTATCTAGATAAATCTGTGAATGTGTTAGTGCACGTGTTAGACAATAAAACATTATAAAACACATTTCTTCACTAGTAATTTTTGGATAAAAGATTCCTTTTCCGCTTCACAACCTGTAAGAAAAACATGCCTACCTAGATAAGATAATAGCTAGCCGGTGGACATTTAAAACTGATATAAATTGCTACGTCAGAGGAATCTACAAACAGAACAAATGAACCAACCAACGTATGACGTCACACAAGATGGTTTCGCGTGAAGTAAACACATATTTGCTCTCGTAAATTGGCTTCCACAACGTGGAGCTAATTATAAGATCTGCAAGATATAATTATTTACATACATTTGCTATACCGCATCAAATTGGCGCCACCAACGTGGGGCGAAGTAACCAGGAAAGGAAAGATGACCAGGAAAGGATCAGCATAATCAGGACGTGGAACGAAAGCAGCAGTAAAATGATCTACAAGACGCAGATTCCAGAAACGAGGAGCGACAAACGACGCGGATAAGTGGACGCAAAAACATCGAGACAACGTAGATTCATCATAAAACAACGCAGAAGCGACATACAAATCTAGGAGAAAGGGGCAGAACGCTGGACATCAAAGATACATCAGCGGACAGCATTAGTAAGGTTAGAGTATCCTAATTTTTTAAGTGTAAATAACTTTCAATGTTATTGAGGAGCGGTAGGATAATAAAAACAATGGCTACCAATAATACAGAAGAAATAATTATGGAGGGAGATAGTGTAGCAGTTAGCTGTGATCCAATACAAAGTACAGGAAATAGCCCAGATTTTTTGGGGTTTGAAGATGAAAATGTTAGTGCAGAAAGTGAGAGTAGAATAGCAGGAAATGTTAATCTTGATACTATTGTGATGATGGAAATGCTGAGAAATATGAGTAGGGAATTAAGGGAAGATATGCAAAAGAATAATGAGAAATTAGAACAAAAATTAACTCAGAGTATAAGGGAAGAAATTTGTAAGAATAATGAGAAATTAGAAAAGAAAATGGATCAAAATAGGGAAGATATTGATAGGAGTTTAGAACAAAAACTAACTCAGAATAATGAGAAATTGAGGGAAGATATTGGTAAAAGCTTAGAACAAAACAGGGAAGAGATTGAAAAGAAATTCATGGAGCTAGATAGTAGTATGATTAAAATGAAAAATGAAAATCAGGAAATGATAGCAAATGAAATAGGTGAAGTTTCAAAGAAAATGTTAGACATGAGCAGGGAAATATCTAACCAAAAAAATGAGGTTAATAATAAAATAGAGCATGTTAATGTAAAATGTACAGAGCTAGGTAGCCGAATGAGTAGCATTTCAAGTGAGTTAAAAGAGATGATGGAGGCTACAAATGCAGATTTAGTACAGGTGCAAGTTAATTTCAGAGGGGAAATATCTGAAGTTCAGAAGGAGTCAGAAAAACAGAGAAATAAATTGTCTGATGAAGTTAAAGATTTGTCTAAAGATTTGAATCAAAAGCTAACTTCTGAAATTAACAAACACCAAACTGTTCAAAATGAGAATAATAAAAAATTGGAACAGACAATAGAAAATCTGCAGGGTACTGTAAATAGGTTAGAATTGAATTCAAGGGCAAATATATGTGATGTGCATGTTTCAGATGTACAAAATAATGATAGAGGTAGTTCCTCAGGTATGACAAATAATGTGAGTGATGCGGCAGCTTCATCTATAGCTAATGCTGAAACTCAGAGTGCACAAGTAACACTAGAGAATTTGAATATGGGAATAGGGAATTTGCAAAATTACAATCATATCTTAAGTGATTTTCCACTTCCAAAATTTAATGAAAACTCCAGTCCAGTACAGTTCATTGCAGAATTATCAGAGTATTTTCAAATTAAAAAGATACCTGAAGCATTGAAAATGATAGTTGTCAAAAGATGTTTGGACCAGAAAACCTTAGACTGGTTACAAATGGTATCAGGGGGTGAAATTTCATATGAATCCTTTAAGAGATTGTTCATGAATAGATTTTGGAATGTTACGGTACAGCAAAGAATACGAGCAATGCTTAGTCACGGTCAATTTAATCCACGAGGGGGAATATCGATGACTGATTACTTACTAAAACATGCAAGTCAGGTTAGAAACTTGTCACCTCCAATCAGTGAGGAAGATTTTGTGAGTTTGCTCGCAAGGCATTATCCTATAAGGATACAAAATTACTTATTAATTGCAAAACCACGGAACATCTATGAGATGACAGAATTAATAACAGCTTTGGAACAACAGGAAGAAGATATGTCTCGGGAGTGGGAACATAGATTTTTAGATGTACAAGATAGAAGAAATTACCAAGGTAGTTATCAACAAATAAGAGGACAAGACAGACATCATGAAATTAATACCAGACAACGGTATCAATCATACGTTCCACAATTTGAAAGATCAAGGATAGATAGGAGACCAGGCCGGCAGGAACAAATAAATTATGTCCGGACAGAAAGATTGCCTGAAAGAGGGCAAAATTATGGAAGGAGGTACACTAGACAGAGGGGAAATTTCACTCACTGGAGGGAAAATAATAACCGAGAAAGATCTGAGGAACGGCAAGAAAATTACGTGCCAAGGGGACAAAATGTCAGAAATCGAGGATTTCGAACTCGAGGAAGGGGAACTCAAAACAATGGTAGCGACACGGAGATAGATTTAGCGCCTGTTAGGAATGGCAGTCCCGTACGTGAACATGGAAATAACCAGGAAAACTGTTAACAGACTCCTGTGCAGTAGGTTCTCAGGACGTCTTTAACAATTCAGTATCCATTACCAATACAAATCATACGCCTACACATACACCCTGTAATAAGATTACAGCAACAAAAGATAAGGGAGAAAATTTTGAGTCACCTCATGTTAGAATGGAAATTGCGAAGAAAGAAATCATTGCAACTATAGATTCTGGTTCATCAGCTTCAATTTGCTCACAGAAATTTTACATAAATTTAATTAATGAAGGTAACAAGATTATGGCTCTTCCCACTAGTAACTTAGTTTGTCGTGTTGCAATTGGAAGAACCGCACAGGTCATAAAAACACAAGCTCTACTTAGCATACTTATTGGCGGAGAGAATTTTGAGGTTATGTTTCTAATTGTAAACCATCTGATTTGTGACATAATTATAGGATGTGACTTCCTACATGAATATGAAGCATGTATAGATTTTAAACATGAAGAGTTAAAAATAACAAAAGAAGATAGAGAAATAAGGGTACCATTTATAAAAGAAAAAGTTTCTGTAATCGAGATGACAAAGGATGAGAAAAATATTTGTGACCAAGAGTTTTTTGTGCAAATAACAGAAACTGATAGAAATAGTCAGATAAAGCAGGTAGTCACAGAATATGAAGGGAATACCACGCCATATTTTCAACAGCTAGCAGAAATGCCAGAGAAAGTAGAGGAATTTACAATCCAAACAGAAGACGACCATGTGAGCGAGACAGATAACAGCTGGAAGGAGAAGAGAAATGAGGAAATAATATACAAGTGTGAAGAAGCTTATAATCTTACGATAATGCAAAAACAAATCCTTCATGATGTTTTGATGAACAATAGTTCAGTATTTAGTAATATCCCAGGCAGATGTAATGTATATCAGCATACATTTCAAGTAGAAGACGTACCACCATATAGGCACAAGTATGACAATTTACCTATAAGTCTTCGAGACAAAGCTAGACAATTAATAAATAGCATGTTAGAAAATGGGATTATTGAGCAAAGTAATTCTCAATACATAAATTCAATCTGCTGGAGTATTAAACGAGATGGTAGTTTGAGATTAACTTTAGACGGTAGATATGTCAACAAATATATGAAACCAGATCATTTTCAAAGTGAGGGAATTGAACAACTAATTACAAAACTTTCAAGAGGGAGATTTTTGACATCCATTGACCTCACTGCATCCTATTGGCAAGTGGAATTAGATCCGCAAGTGCGTGATTACACTTCATTTCAGTACTCAGGGATCCAGTATCGCTTTTGTGTAAATCCTTTTGGTTTAAAAAACTCAGGAAGTGGATTTTTGAGAGCCATTCACAGTATCTTTGGAAATTCTGCAGATGACTTTTTAATAAAGTATATTGACGACTTCTTAATCATTAGTCAAACATTTGAAGAACACATGAATAATGTCCATTATGTGTTAAATAAACTACAACAACATGGTATGACTGTGAACATACTAAAATCAAAATTTTGTGTCAAGGAAATAAATTTTCTGGGTTATGTAGTGGATGAACGAGGTATAAGACCTGATCAGAAAAGAATAGAAGCAATAATGAAAATTCCGCCACCCAGGAACGTAAAACAAATTAGACGTCTCTTAGGGGTATTGAACTTTCAGAGTAAGTTCGTACCAAGATATTCGGCTGAAATAGAACCACTACGGCAGCTACTCCGAAAGAACAATAAGTGGAAATGGACAGAGGATCATCAAAAATGTTTTGAGAGAGTAAAGGAACTCTTTGCTAAGTCCATATTACTTGAGAGGCCCAGAGAAGATTTGGAATATGAGATTTATGTCGACGCATCAATGCAAGGATACGCCGGAATTTTAGGACAGCGAGACATCAACAATGACTTTCATGTCATCAGTACAGCTTCTAGAGGACTTACAAATATTGAGCGAAATTCTTCAGTGACTCAGTTAGAAATTGGAGCACTATATTTCTCATTAATTCGTTTTAAAACCTATATTTATCAGAAAAAGGTGAAGGTGTATTCAGACCACATAAGCTTAACTTTCATACAACGGTGTAGATTATGTAGTGGAAAACTTGCTAGATATATTCATGCAATATCTGCATTTGATATTGAGATTATCCACATTCCTGGCAAAAACAATACCTTCAGTGATTTACTATCAAGATTGAACTACAACCCACAAATTCCCGAAAATATTGAAAGGCCTAGAAATGAAGTCAAAATATTGACAATTGAAATTCCTTTAAGTAAAGAAATGATTAAAAAATTGAAAAATATGGGGGAAATTCAAAATGAGGATGCAAAATTATTTGAACTTAAAAAAAATGCACCATTGATTGAGGAGGCAAAGAAAGAAATTATAGCAATTCGAGATGGGACATTATACAAAAAGCATGGAAAAGAAATGCCTAGTTGGAAGGTAATGGTTCCGAAAAGCATGGAAAAGGAACTAATTAAGAATTTTCATGAAGGGTTAGCACACTCAGGGACAGACCGAACAACTTCTATGATTTTAGAGAATTTATACATATCCAAATTGCGTCAGAAAGTTCGGAAATTTATATCGTGCTGCAACCTGTGTCAGAAGGCAAAGCAAATAAATGCAGCATATGCATTTGAAACTAATTCGGTTATAAGGGATAAGCCGAGATGTGTAATTAGTATTGATATTCATGGTCCGATGCCTCCAAGTCAATTTGGAAATAAATATATATTTGTCTGTTATGATATATTCAGCAAATATGTAAGAATTTACCCTTTGAGAAAACCTACAGGTTTAGCATGTTTAAATAGACTACTTAAATCATATGTGATAGAAGAAGGACCTATTCAATCTGTATTGAGCGATAATGCTTCGTACTTCACAGGAAAAAAATTTATGGATGGGCTTAAAGAAAATGGCATTAAACAATATTTTTCGTCAAGATACAGACCGAACTCCAACCCAGTGGAGAGGGAAATTAAAGAAATTTCAAATTATTTAAGGGTGTTATGTCATCGAAAACACACCCAATGGTATGGATACGTGAACTTTGTTCAGAACCTACTAAATGAAACCATAAACGATGTAACAGGATACAAACCATGTGAACTTAAGTTGGGAAAGAAGATCAATACAATGTGTAAAACAATCCCAGGAGCCATTCCAGATGCGCATTCGATACCACCAACAGAAGAAGAGATGTTTCGAAAAGCATTTGAGAGGATGAAGAAAAAGGCCATAAAAAGAAAAATGAAACATGAAGAAAAGAATAGAAAGGAATGGAGGATCAAAATAGGAGATTTAGTTTTGGTTAAAACCAAGAAATTGTCGGACAAAGAAAATAAACTTTATTGGCGAATGTTTCTCAAATACCATGGACCATATGAAGTTGTTGAAGTGTATGGAACTAACACATATGAGTTATGTAATCCAACAACTCGAAAAAGCATAGGAAAGTTTCATATTGAGATGCTGAAACCATATAACCATGAAGATCATGGTGAAACAAAAGACAAAGATGATAAATAATAAATGCTGAATAGTTAAAGATGAAATGCAGAGCAATGTATTGGAACGTAAGAGGGTTAGATAAATATGTACGTCATAGGAAAGGAGAAATAAATTTTGGACATGATTAAATGTTTGAGAGGAAAATAACATTTTACTAGTAACAGAACATGTGAAATAAAGCATGATGTTATATTAAAGTAAAGTACATAAATACTATTCAAAGAGTATTTGTTAAAATAAAAGTACAAGATAACAAAAATTAGTAAAAATAATTTAACAACAAATATTTATGTAGCAAACAGAAAATGTAAAACAATGCCTAGATTTAAGAAATGTAAATATTTGTGTTGAGGGTGAATATTTTGGTACATATGTATAATAATTACAAAAATCTTAAATGTATAAATTTTTGTCAACAACTTAATGTAAACAATTTGGTAGCAGTAAATAAATAGTTTAGGGTATAGTACTTGCTATAAAAAAAATTTGTGATATCAGACTAATATCTAAATTAATTAAACCAGAGCCAGTAAGTAGTGGCGAGATAAAACATATGTCGTGTGTTAAATACGTGTGAAGTGTAAAGTGAAAGTGATAGTGTGTGTTCCAAGATTTAGGAGACTAAAAACACAAATTATAAAATTCTAAACAAGTTATAAATATTTATAATTATGTTTCTAGTGGGGCATATGAGACGGTAATTTGTATCACAAATTACTTTAATGTAAATAATTATTTTAATATGAATATGCATTTTTATGTAACATTGATTTCAGAGGTTTAATAATTGTAATTATTATTGGCAAATAATAATATACGGCTCTATTGAAACTGTTAACAATAACACAATACTTTAGCAAAGGAATGAGTTGTTTATCGTTACCGGGAACCAGGAAGTTACGTAATGTTTCGCGCCTTTTCAGTAAAAAAAGCTTCCAGAATGTTCTATAAAAGTAATATGTATTAGTGGTTTTCATTGGATAATAAAACAGACGCTAATGTTGGCGCGTTTTATTAGCCAATAGCAGTTCATTTATAATCTTTAGGTGTATCTTGAGGCAAGCCTATAAATAGCAAGGTTGAGGTAGCGGGTCCCCCAGTTCGGCAAGATTCTCAAAACATTATACATCGTCCCCGCAGTTATACAAAATTCTCCGTACACTCTACGTCGATTCCGCAGTTCAACGGAATTCTCAGTGCAAGTCGCCAATCAGTCCTTCATTTCGTTAAGTTACACGAGAAATCTTATAAAATATTCTAAAGTTGAAGTACGTGAGTTAAAAGTGATAAGAAGTTATTATAAACAGTTTCAATATGGCGATTATCTAGATAAATCTGTGAATGTGTTAGTGCCCGTGTTAGACAATAAAACATTATAAAACACATTTCTTCACTAGTAATTTTTGGATAAAAGATTCCTTTTCCGCTTCACAACCTGTAAGAAAAACATGCCTACCTAGATAAGATAATAGCTAGCCGGTGGACATTTAAAACTGATATAAATTGCTACGTCAGAGGAATCTACAAACAGAACAAATGAACCAACCAACGTATGACGTCACACAAGATGGTTTCGCGTGAAGTAAACACATATTTGCTCTCGTAAATTGGCTTCCACAACGTGGAGCTAATTATAAGATCTGCAAGATATAATTATTTACATACATTTGCTATACCGCATCAACTTTACGGTCTTCATTGCGTGTGACATCCGTTGGTTTGCAGGTTTTCTCTTATTGGAAATGCGCATTTTAAAACGTCATGGACATTTCATCATAAGTGTGTGTATTCCACGTTTGTTTAACGTCTAGCGATGTTAAATATTACGTTGGTAGCGGCTGGCATGCCGCGAATAATATGTTCTGATGTTGGCACTTCAATAAGACTCTGCGAACGGTCGCCATAGTAAATAGAGTCGTCACACAGAATTGCCCTAAAATGTTATCTTTGTTTTCAGATAAACTGTTAAAACGGGGAAGTTACCATTCCTGAACAAGTTACAATTATGCTACCATTGGCTAAGATTAGGGTTAGAGAGTATCCACATTGTTGTCATGGCTGAAAATTTTAGGCTGCCAGTGAAGCAGGTCAGCAGTTTAAAGGTTAGGTTACATAATAATGGAGATGAGCAACATAGTCAATATTTTTATTTTGGGATGCCAGTGAGGCAGGTCAGCAGTTTAAAGGTTAGGTTACATAATAATGGAGATGAGCAACATAGTCAATATTTTTATTTTGGGATGCCAGTGAGGCAGGTCAGCAGTTTTAAGGTTAGGTTACATAATAATGGAGATGAGCAACATAGCCAATATTTTTAGTACACGTCATTTCAGTCATAATTCTCATTCACTGTACAGCTCCATTTTGTTATTACTACATTACATTTTTCCTCAGTAATTTGTGACAAGTTTTGTTTGGAAAACTAATCTCCGGTTATCCTGCATAATAGCGGCCTGGGCGTGGCTAAGGAGCTCGAGCGTTGCCAACCGTAGGAAATGAACGCGCGGAAGATAACAACATGGGAACACAAAATTCGCGGTGCGGCGAGGTTATTTCAAACACATACAAGGAAAGCAAGCAAAAAGATCAAAAAGACAAAACAGATGGACGTTCGGAAAAGATCATAAAGGCAAAACAGATAGAGGTTCGGATGAAGGATTTTTTTCGTTGTTTGTTATATTGCATTGAAGCCCACTTATTGTACAAAGTTAACCAAACCTGCATGTTTATTCATACCCAGGGAAAATGCTTTTCCTTCAGGGCAAACACATTATCGCACATATACGTTATTACACAGAAGCAGTGGTAGCATTGTTGTCATTGTCCTTGAGCCACGAACACACATTGTTGTATTAATGTACTGCAATGAGGTGGCAATGGAAAATCTAATGAAGACGTGTAAATTAGGTGAAATACCAGGAACATACATTATCACACAGAAGCAGTGGCAGCATTGTTATTGTCCTTGAGTCACAAAACACATTGTTGTATTAATGTACTGCAATGAGGTGGCGATCGGAAATCTGGAGAAGACGTGTAAATTAGGTGAAATGTCAGCAGCATACGTTATTACACAGAAGCAGTGGCAGCATTGTTGTCATTGTCCTTGAGCCACGAACATATATTGTTGTATTAATGTATTGCAATGAGGTGGCAATGGGAAATCCGATAAAAACGTGTAATAAATTAGGTAAAATATCAGAAGCATACGTTATTACACAGAAGCAGTGGCAGCATTGTTGTTATTGTCCTTGAGCCACAAACCACGCATTGTTGTATTTATGTACTCCAATGAGGTGGCGATCGGAAATCTGGAGAAGACGTGCAAATTAGGTGAAATATCAGCAGCATACGTTATTACACAGAAGCAGTGGCAGCATTGTTGTCATTTTCCTTGAGCCACAAAACACAAATTGTTGTATTAATGTACTGCAATGAGGTGGCGATCGGAAATCTGGAGAAGACGTGTAAATTAGGTGAAATGTCAGAAGCATACGTTATTACAAAGAAGCAGTGCCAGCATTGTTGTCATTGTCCTTGAGCCACGAACACACATTGTTGTATTAATGTACTGCAATGAGGTGGAAATGGGAAATCTGATGAAAACGTGTAAATTAGGTGAAATATCAGGAGCATACGTTATTACACAGAAGCAGTGGCAGCATTGTTGTTATTGTCCTTGAGCCACAAAACACGCATTGTTGTATTAATGTACTCCAATGAGGTGGCGATCGGAAATCTGGAGAAGACATGTAAATTAGGTGAAATATCAGCTGCATACGTTATTACACAGAAGCAGTGGCAGCATTGTTGTTATTGTCCTTGAGCCACAAAACACGCATTGTTGTATTAATGTACTCCAATGAGGTGGCGATCGGAAATCTGGAGAAGACATGTAAATTAGGTGAAATATCAGCTGCATACGTTATTACACAGAAGCAGTGGCAGCATTGTTGTCATTGTCCTTGAGCCACATATTACACAGAAGCAGTGGCAACATTGTTGTTATTGTCCTTGAGCCACAAAACACGCATTGTTGTATTAATGTACTCCAATGAGATGGCGATCGGAAATCTGGAGAAGACATGTAAATTGGGTGAAATATCAGCAGCATACGTTATTACACAGAAGCAGTGGCAGCATTGTTGTCATTTTCCTTGAGCCACATATTACACAGAAGCAGTGGCAGCATTGTTGTCATTTTCCTTGAGCCACATATTACACAGAAGCAGTGGCAGCATTGTTGTCATTTTCCTTGAGCCACATATTACACAGAAGCAGTGGCAGCATTGTTGTTATTGTCCTTGAGCCATAAAACACGCATTGTTGTATTAATGTACTCCAATGAGATGGCGATCGGAAATCTGGAGAAGACATGTAAATTGGGTGAAATATCAGCAGCATACGTTATTACACAGAAGCAGTGGCAGCATTGTTGTCATTTTCCTTGAGCCACATATTACACAGAAGCAGTGGCAGCATTGTTGTCATTTTCCTTGAGCCACATATTACACAGAAGCAGTGGCAGCATTGTTGTCATTTTCCTTGAGCCACATATTACACAGAAGCAGTGGCAGCATTGTTGTCATTTTCCTTGAGCCACATATTACACAGAAGCAGTGGCAGCATTGTTGTTATTGTCCTTGAGCCATAAAACACGCATTGTTGTATTAATGTACTCCAATGAGGTGGCGATCGGAAATCTGAAGAAGACATGTAAATTAGGTAAAATATCAGCAGCATACGTTCTTACACAGAAGCAGTGGCAACATTGTTGTCATTGTCCTTGAGCCACAAAACACACATTGTTGTATTAATGTACTGCAATGAGGTGGCGATCGGAAATCTGGAGAAGACGTGTAAATTAGGTGAAATATCAGCAGCATGTTATTACACAGAAGCAGTGGCAGCATTCTTGTCATTGTCCTTGAGTCACAAACACACATTGTTGTATTAATGTACTGCAATGAACATCACAATAATAAAAAAACTGATGTCATTAAAAAATATAAATTGAAGTATGCACCTTTGATTAAATTCGACATTGTTAAATTACACCGGGTAATGCTATGCTATCACATCCAGTATTACACCAAACATGTCTTGTCCCCGAAAACGATTCCGGAAGAGGAATTCGTGGAAATACGATGTGAAGAGGGCGTCACTGGTACCAAACTGGCGCCGAATATTCCTCTTCGTCCTCATTCACATGCTTTCCACATTCTGCGTGTGGACGGAGTCGTCCTCGGGGTCAACAAAGTTGCTCATGGACAATAACAACGTGAATATTGTGGCATGTGCACAGATTATATATTGGTAACGTGCCCTCTGGTTACCCAAGTTGAAGGTTGGCAGTTTATCCGAGGAGGGGCGTTTGAGGGGAAACAGTCTCTTTGGTGGGGAATGGCGTTAGGACGCCAAGCTTAACGAGTTTTTTCAAGTTCAGTCTGTTACTGGTCTTCGCGGTGTTCAGGTGTACGGATAGCTGCCCAACGATATGGCGTCCTCGCTCCGGCAGACAATGGGGTAAGTTATTATAATAAATCAACCAATTATTCTTCTTCCTTGATACTTTTATTATGGTAGAATAGAATCCTTGCCTCTCCCTTCAGCCAGGAATTATATTAGTGAAATTATGTTGTGAAGTTAACTTTTGCTGCGTCCCTTTGTCGGTGCCTCTTAAATTAAAGTTTCCTTTGTTTGAATAACGATCCCTCTCGCAGCGAGTTGCCCACCACTGAAGTTAAATAATTAATTACATAAATGTGAGGTACGCGACAAATTGGTGGAGTTGTCGCCGGGTAATTGGCGGAGGTGCCGAGCAATTAGTTTGATTTGTTTTGAGATTTTAGTGCAAAATTTTTTTTCCCTCCAAATTTAACGGTTTCTGCTACACGTGGTCCTAAAAATGTAAAGTTCTTTCTGGCTAAAGGGTGAGGATTTTTATACTTTTATTTGTGGTTCTCTTCTTCTAAATTTTGTTTCCATCATTTCTGAAGGTTTGGTTTAGAAATTTCAATTTTGAGTTCATTTTTGCATTTTTTTTTCCATTGTCTGCCGGGTGACGCTAAAACTTCTGACTCCATTTTTCCCTTTGTGTTGGCTTCATTTCCTTTAAATTATATCACTGTGTTCCGTTCTTCGGGCTGGTTAATTTCAAAAAAAAATGTTTTTGTGAAATTTGAGAAGAAACGAGCGAGATAGTTGTTTCAAAATGTGCTCGTCACGTGTTTGCTATCCGTTTGCAAATCTTGTTTTCTGTGCTTATTAGCAGTGGTTTGGAAATGTATAACTTTATATTCCAGTGATTGTGATTTCTAGCTGTTTATTATACTTTTCTGGGACATTTTTCGTGTAACTTTTATGTACGCACGTGTGTTATGTAATTCCCGCGTGGTCATGCATTTCAGCAATAATTTTAGCTTGTGAAACCAGTCTTCCTCAGCACGTGTTTTGGCGCGTTTCTTTGCGTGTGCATATCAGATTATATACATTTGATTTAAGGAAAAAACGAGAAGTTTTGTGTGCTAGTTTAAATTACAAGTTTGTATTCTGCTCCTTTTGAGAATCTTAGCGGTGGTCACAGTAAGTGTGACGTAGTTTTTTTAAGTTCCAGTTCGAGGTTTCTCACTGCAGCTATCATTTTGTTTTCTTCCATATGTTCATTCTGCTTAAAAATCTTGGTATTGTGTCCAAGTGGCTTGTGTAGCCGTGTGTTAGTTTAATTTTCTGATATTTCGCCGCGGGCGCTTAATTGTGTTCTTTCTGCAACTGTTTTATTTGGTTATGTTCTACTCTTGCTACTTACATTCATGTGTTGCTATAAGTGTTTAGTTTGGTGTAATCTGTTTGCTTGGTCCTACTGTTTGTTTATTGGTTGCGTTATCTTTTGTGCTGCAATCATGCCTAAGCGGCGTACTGCACAGAAATCTGATATAGTAATTGCTCCTGTTAGCGAGCACAGTGACGTAGACTTTCTGTCCAGTGTTGGTACGACTGTTGCGCAGTTATCAGCTGTCTGCCGCCGGTCATTGACCCCTCTTACGTGGAACATTCCAACGAGTTGTCGCTGTATGAGTTATTTTAAGAATTTTGCAATGTTGGCTACTACTGCTATTAGCCGCTCTGAGAATGATGATAATTTTGCTTCTCCGTTGCCAAGTTTGGTTTATTTAATTCCGCAATGCATATTTTTAAGGGAAAATCTTTCGCAGTTACTCATGTAAGTAAAAGTTTCAGGAGCTACCAACCTTGCCAGTATCTACACCTAATTAGGTTTGATGTGCTTCTAATATGGACCAGCACGATGTGGATGTTCATGAACCAGCTGTACGTGTGTTACCAGATTTTGGACAATTTGCACGGGAATTTTGTGGTAAACGAGTAAGAGAAAAGAAAAACATCACCTGTAAGTATGTAATCATTGTGAGTGCTAAAGTTTGGACGAATGAAACAGTTTTACGACTCACATAGGTATACTAAATTTATTGTTTCACTGACTGATGCTTCATTAAGCTTTGTTTTTCAGGAATAATGTGATATGAATGTCTCTGCTAAATTGCAAGTATATTATTATTTTGGGTGTAATTTAAATTTTGAATTGTGTTTTGATAACTGCAAATCATTTGTTTTGTTGTGTTATGCTGCAGGAATGTGTTTCAGGTGTACTATATGCTTAATTGAGCTTTCATTTTCAGGAATGTTATGTGACAATATTGTTTTGAATAATGATGTGATGTTGTTTTGTTGCATTCGATTTGATTTGATATGATTTGATTTGATTTGATATGATATGATTTGATTTTGGGTTTCATAATGATGCTGTGATCTTTATTTGCAGAAAATTTGTTGCATGAATAGTGTGTGTATGTATGTGTGTATTTGAGGTTATGTGATATAGGTGAGATTTGCCTCGGTGGGAGTGCCAAAGTGTAACCCCGATGGCGTAGTGTGAGGTTATGTGAGAAATAGGAGTTGAGATTTGCCTCGGTGGATGTGCGAAAGAGTAACCCCGACGGTGTTGATGAGGAGAGATGAGATGAGACGAGATGTCAGCTTCGGTGGAAGTGCCACAGTGTAACCCCGACAGTTGTTGTATCATTTCAGAGATTTTGCTTATTGGTGTTGCTGTAACGTGCCCAGTATAGCGTGTGTGATGAATTCACACGAGAGATTATATAGATGGAAGTGAATGTAATGAAAATAATTTTTTTTTCTCTGTTTATGCAACAAGTTTATTACCATCTTAGATAGCAAATTTTAATACCACCTGTTTTCCAGCTTATTTCTTGATTTTGAGGATGTAGATGCAACATTATAGTGTCATGTTATTTGTGTAATTCCTGAATTAATGTGATTTCTTGAAGGTTATGCCTATGTCAGATGTTTTGAATTTGCAGCATGTTAAATGAGAGACGTAAGTGCAGATGTTTTGTTTTGGAGAGAAAATTGAAAGATGATGATGATTGAAGTAATGATCGAGATTGCACTATTAATGCTAATGATGATGATGATTATGAAAGATGATGGTTAAACTGCGATGAGAAAGATAGTGCTGTGGATAAGAAGTTATATTGGTGACAAGAGTAGGACACTAGTAGTTGAAAGCATGTCACGTGGCGTAGTTTAGAAATGTATTGTGGATGTAGCTTGTAGTGATGCATACCCTAGTTTGAGTAGATAGTTAAGTCAGTGTTGTGTGTAATTTGGGGCCATGGTCAGTGTGAATGAGTTCATTTCATCGTCATGTGTGATTGTCTTGTAAGTGCACTTACTTTCTTTTGTTAGTGATACCAGCTGGTTCTTAAGATGTAATATTGGGATCCCAAGATAAGGTTATGTTTCATTTCTGTCATGTTTATGTACTTTGAGTCTGTTTTACTGTTATTTGCATTATGAAGCATTGTAAGTTACACTTTGGATGGCAACTCTGTAAAATTTCTGTCTTATGCCAATTTGTTCTAATTTTCTTTTCTCTTTACCCCATGTCATAAAAGTTCTTTTAGTGTACACTTTTCATACTTTAAAATCTTTAATTGTAAAGGACATACCCTTCTTTTATGTGTGATTCTTTGTGGGAGCATCCTCTTTATTGTGTGGTGGTTTTGTTTTAGTATTCTACTGGGCAGAGAGCGAGAAGATGCACCAGCATCCCCAGAGCACACCAGAAGTCAAGAAACACCACAGGGAAGCTGTCGGGCAGCCACTACACTGCCGTGGCATAAGGAGCCACCATGTCGGGGGGCAGTCCAAGCCAGCGACTGCCCACCCTGTTGTCATCACCAGAGACCTGCGTTGCTAATTCTACACCAGGACAAATCGTCGTTGTGGGCACTGTCTCAACCACCCACAAACAGTTACGGCAGTTCATCACCCTATTGCGCAGTGTAGTGTGCCTGTGAACTAAGGCAGCGTGGTGTGTGCGTGTGCGGGATGCTAAAGCTAGTGCATTAACAATATTGCGTCGACAGCACTTATGTCCCTCGCTTCTCGTTATCGCCCAGCACCATTATGTCGTCGGCTGGGTGCAACCACACATATGTTTTGCTCTTTTATTTTACATCACACATTTCTATGTCATTTTTTTTGGTATGTCTTTCTTTTGTTTTTTCCTGTATTTTGTATTTATGTTCTTTCTGTCGACGAGGACGTCGACTTCGGTGGCCAGGGGGAGATGTGGCATGTGCACAGATTATATATTGGTAACGTGCCCTCTGGTTACCCAAGTTGAAGGTTGGCAGTTTATCCGAGGAGGGGCGTTTGAGGGGAAACAGTCTCTTTGGTGGGGAATGGCGTTAGGACGCCAAGCTTAACGAGTTTTTTCAAGTTCAGTCTGTTACTAGTCTTCGCGGTGTTCAGGTGTACGGATAGCTGCCCAACGATATGGCGTCCTCGCTCCGGCAGACAATGGGGTAAGTTATTATAATAAATCAACCAATTATTCTTCTTCCTTGATACTTTTATTATGGTAGAATAGAATCCTTGCCTCTCCCTTCAGCCAGGAATTATATTAGTGAAATTATGTTGTGAAGTTAACTTTTGCTGCGTCCCTTTGTCGGTGCCTCTTAAATTAAAGTTTCCTTTGTTTGAATAACGATCCCTCTCGCAGCGAGTTGCCCACCACTGAAGTTAAATAATTAATTACATAAATGTGAGGTACGCGACAATATATACGCCGTCAAGTAGATTTCCATGTTGGCTTAAGTAGCCCATCCATCTGAGATGATGCGGCTTCCAGGCAAAATATGCTAAATGATCAGGGCATCCAGGGTTTGTGCCCTCCTCTCAGGCGCTTCCACCAGGAAGCATTTCTCAGAGCCCTTCTCAATACCAGCAAACATCCAGTGGCCCTCACGCCACATCTCTCGGTGGTATTTGCGGTGAAAGAATTTAGACTCATCAATCTCCACGGTGAATGGCTCGTTATTTTCGTCGAGGCCGCCAATGAAATCTGGGTTTTCCTCCAATCACCGCTCGGTTTCTTCTCTGAGGAAGTTGCACCAGTCCACAGAGGTATGGTAAGTGGCCACCGAGGCTTCCCGCCTCATAAGTATTGCGGTAGCTCGAAATCCCAGGTGTGCACCAGGAATATCAGCTGCTCCAAGTGTGGCTTGCTCCTGGAGAAGAACTATCCATCCCGGATGAACTCCTCCTTCCGCAAGATCCACAGGACCCCACTTCCCATTGACGCTGCCATTGTAGTTGTGCAGCACACACGGCTGCTGGTAGTCATTGCATATCTTGCTATTCGAAATCAGTCTCCTCTGGGCTATCCACTGCAGAACTGCCAGTATCCCGTCTATCCTGCGGGACAGAATTAGCAACGACCAGACTTCGCCAATCACTGCTTGCCGGTTAAGAATGTTCTCTTCAGGCAAATTGCTAAAGTACGTTGGGCCATTTTAAGAAGAGAGCAATACAACTGGTTGTCTGCACTTTTCAGAATAACTTTCCAGTATGCGAGTAACATCTGGAGAAGTAATGTTAGAAGTAAAAGTAAGAGTAAAGCGCTTCGACGCCTAAATTTCTAATTAGCTACCAGGGATGGATGTCACTTTAAAGCAAAGGGTGGGAGTTTGGACTGCCTGAATAGGAAAGGAAAGTTGGGAGGGACCCATAGGGAAGGAAAGCGGGAGAAATATTAATTTTTAAGGTTGTCAAGTCAAGGTGGACTTTACTAAACAAAAACATTGGAAAAAGAGCGAAGAGGGGCAGTAAATCCCTCCGCCCCTCTGGAACACCTTGTAATCGACAAATTAGGACATTAACACATGTTAATTTGTTTACTTGTTTATCTGTCCATTGACTTTATCTATTATCAATTTTGTTATCTATTGCTTACCTTACCTGTAAGCAAAGTATTGCATATCATCAAAAAATTGATATCGAGATGGAAGATAAATAGGAATAAACGATAATGGATATTGTTACGTGCTAGGTTGTGACACTGGGGGGAATAGCTAAATGAGGGATTGCAGAGGTAGAGACAATCATTAAAACGCTTGGCTAGAGCGATCTGACTATATTCTAAAGAGTTACATTTCTACGTGCGACAGCAGGGTTTACAAGTTCAGGGATGATGATGGTACTAGCTAAGATTATTATTAACAATTTATTTTATAATGCTTACCTTGAGAAATGTCTCGTCGTGGATGAGGAGAGCCAATACTCAACACAACTTTGTCAAGTCGCTAGTGGTGCCAAATGAAACCATCCGGAGCGACCGTGCAGCGGCCGTCGGCAGGTACCACAGTGGTCCCGGCCAAGCTACAACACAAAGTCCCCCGAGTAGAGCTCAAGCACTTGTTTATATAGAGTTAAATACCCCAGAGGGGTTCATTCTAATACCGTGGTAGCTATTACCAAATATAGACTGCCAACACCCTGGAAAATGCGTAGGCTTAGGACTTTCCAAGGATCATGTGATCCACAGGGTGCGGCTAAGAGCCGTGTAGAAAGACACGTATCCCTGAGGAAATGATGGCATAGTGAAAGCCCTTTGAAATATCAAAGGAATTGGCAAACCACCGTTTCCTGTCATATATACAATTTACTAAGACTTGAGCAAAAGTAAGAATATAAAATATGATTCTATATGAATTCAGAAACTTGTGACAGGTTAATAAAAAATGCCAATTAATATAAAATAATAAACATAATACGGATCTCCTCAGTCACATTCGTGACATATCCCGCAACACAAGAAATGGCGACGCCTGGCGCCAACTAAAACAAAGAAAAGAGAGCAAAGGGGAACCGATGCTCTTGTGTGTAAAAATAAAAATAAGGGGCACCGAACATCGCAACATATACAATCATAGACAAAGAAAATAAAGTAACAGAGTCAGAAATACAAGGGTAAAAGCAGGGCACATAGGCAACCACGCATACTTGCGAGGTGCAGATTCCTAAAAACAATTACAATAATGAAGTACGGCCGGTATGCTAATAAAGAATTATAAGTAAACGTGTAGTACCTGAAAAAGAAATAAGGAAAAAGAACCAACAGGACTTGAAAGGGAAAATCTACAAATGAAAGAGGAAAGAATAGTTCTGTCGTAGCTCACAGGGGGTAACATGTTCAGTTCCATCATCACAGACTCCAAGAAACACGATCACAGAAATGTTTGTCGTTTCAGGACACACATAAAACATATCTCGACGAATAAGGTAGACTCGCAAGTTTATACACTCCGTACACAGCCCATGAAAAATCTTTGGTACGCAGCCAGCTATCTAGGCGAGATAAAGCGCACTAATGGCATGCGTCATCTCGCAATGTTCAGTCATCACTGGAAGTCCGGCGGGGAAAGAAGACATGATGGATGCAGCATAGTACAAAAGTTGCAAATAAGCACCCAACATTTGAAGTGCAGTGTTCTTCTGGGAAAATATAGATGCAATGTCCATCCCAGGGTAAGCATAAATGTTGAACGTGGTGTATAGCGACGAAATGCTGCCAGATCTTCGAGTGTCCCGTCGTACAGGTGGAGTCCGTGGAGTTTGCAAAAAAAACACAAAACAGGGAATTAGGATAAAAATAGAAAATAGAAAAAGGTAAGGCGAATAAGAATGTATGGGGAAGTAAAGCAAAGGCAAAATTATCAAAAGTAACACAATGAAAGGAAAACAAAGGACCAGAAAACTTAGGATAGGGCAGAAAAATATCCGTTAAGGCATATAGGGGAATAATCAAGCTGGAAAGGAAAGGTAAGAAATTAAAGGTGCTACAAGGCCATCGTAAAGCTAAGTAACATGTAGGTATATACTCTAACAACAAAATGATGCATGTAATCCAGCAACAGAAGAGAAATGCAGAGTGAAACATCAGAGTAACTAAAACGTTAGTTAAATACAATTTTGAAAAATTCAAGTAAACATTAATGGAAGGTATAAAAAGATTGGCGGAGGTGTAATACACCAGCGCGCATCGCAGAGGATATTATGTGCTACACAGATGTTCCATTAAAAATGACATAAGGGATAATTAATACCAGTAAGATAAATATACAGAAACATAAATGTAAGTAATAATATAATTTAAAAAGTGATGCTCCCTCATTAACAAAAGGAGATGCATAAAATAGTAAGTGAAATTGAGAAAATATAAAATAAAATACGTAGAATTCAGAAAATTTAAAGAAATAAGATTTCTTAAGCTGGTAGCAAGTAATGTATCAAATACACTCAATGTGAACATCGTAAAGTAATCTGAAAGGATGCCCAAGCAATGATTACAAAATTAAAGGTGTATTGGGTTAAAATAAATAAAAAACAGGAAAACAAGTATCAAAAGTAAAGAAAACCGAAATCATACGAATCGTAAAGTATTAGAAGTCACAATTAACCATCGCAGTGCATATCATGCAACGTAAAATTTAAACACAATAGATGCATTACATTAATAAATAAGAGCATCCGTAAGATTACAAACGCTTTCACTACAATACTGTAATAAGTACCTACCATAACACAAAGGATTAAAAGTACAAGGCTCCTGCAATATAAGATGCATTGTTGCATCACACATAAACATATTTGTTAAAATCAATTACAGAAATCTAGGAGCACACGAAATAATAATCTAGAAAATTCTGTTACAGGGTGTATACCCAACAATGTGCAATAAAAACAATGCTGTTAAAAAACTTCCATAACATCTCATGTTTAAACAAAACAGAAAATTCTTCTTTAACTATCACTTTAAATAGTAATTTGGTAATGGGTCCAACTAATAAAGTAATAGGCTAGGGGTTGTCAGAATTAAAAGGACCTACATAACACCACTATCACAGGGAAATCCATAACCCATCTAACACTTCCATGGTTATCATAAATTGGTCAGCGTTCATTATTACACTTCAACAATATCTCTACTGATTACTATTTCTTGAGACCCTGCGGGTTACTCAAGAGATGAAATAATCGTAATATGACCTGAATAAACAATATTCTCAACACGGGTAATCTTTTCAAGGACCTCGCGATTTAGCCATGAAAAGAATAATAATTTTATACATATTAATCAACCCTAGAATCGGGATGGGGGGGAGCCTCACGGCATATCCTCGAAAATAAAAGATAACGACGCCTAACTCTGACAATCCTTAGGTATTAAAAAAATTATATTGCCAAATTAAATTCATGTCAAACGAAGAAATGAAGTTCGGTTTGCCTTAGCACCATAGACCCAGATAAATTAGCATCTACTCTTATACAAAGAGTCGAAGCAAAAAGTGATACATATTATAATAGAAATAACAGTGCAAATATGTTACTGTAGAACAACTGAAATGTCACAAATCTATAATAAAAAAAGAAATGACATTACCTGAAAAAACACGATGCCGACTTCAGTCCGTATCGAATAGCAGTGAGAGAGTACGTCAGTAGGGGGGAAATGACAGTTTAAACACACTTAATATGCAGGAATGTATTCATATGCAAATGAGGTCCCCCGCCTCCTCTCCCACGCCCTTCCCCAGCTCCCTGGTACTTTCAGTTGCAGCTGAGGGTCATAAATCTTGTTGAGTACTATGGAAGCTTGACAGTTAAGCAATTAAGGCTGTCAATCAACTGTCAAAACGAACAAAGGGGTCATAAATTTTCGTTTCTGTAACAAAGGCGAAGACGTTTTTCTACACATTCCATATCCGGCCACTTCTGCACCTGCACTGCGGCAACTCACCCCAATCGCATTGTTTAGCGAACACGTGCAGGCGAACAATAGAAAGGCTTGACCCGAGCTAACAAAGGAACAAATTCTATTGTATTCCTTGCTTCTTTAGAAAGACCAGCTGTGTAGCATTCCCATTCCACAGCCATATAACAAAATAACAATGCTTGCCCTTCACCTGTCAAAATTAACAAAGAGCCATGATAAGTTAGGGTCGTAACAAAAGAGAATCTGAAGGCCGTTAACAAAGGAACAGATTCTATTGTATTCCCTTTCTATTGTCCGGAGCAAGGCTTCTTTTGAAAGACCACCTGGCATCCCATTCCACTGCCGTATAACAAAGAACAAAGCTGAACCCTTCTGAGAAAAGCTTGAATGACAAAGGAACAGATTCTATTGTGTCCCTTTCCATTGTTCGACCACGTGCGTGTTTAACAAAAGAAACTAAGGGAGGCATTGTTTGGTAAACACGTGCAGGCGAACAATAGAAAGGCTTGACCTTAGCTAACAAAGGAACAGATTCTATTGTATTCCCTTTCTGTTGTCCGGAGCAAGGCTTCTTTCGAAAGACCACCTGACATCCCATTCCACTGGCGTATAACAAAGAACAAAGCTGGTCCCTTTTAGCAGATGTTATTGTTCGACCACGGGCGTGTTTAACAAAGAAACTGAGGGAGGCTTTATACTCGCCCTGTCTTTGTTTATCCGTGTGAAAGATCAAAAGGTTAGTTTACCTGCTAGATGTCAACAATTCAACAGCGTATGAGTCAGCCATCATGACGTTCGCTTTGCCCTGAGGGCTGTTCTCCCCGAATGTCTTAACGAACTCCTACGGTTATGCCCGAGCATAGTTAAACAAGCTCTCTGTTTATGTAGCTGAATGTTTTCAAACAGCGATATAAAAATGTATTTAACCTATACCATTACATACGTTTAACCTCGGTGTATACTTGGATATCCATAGATCAGGATTCGATTCTTACTGCAAACAAAAAAGTTTAATGTTTTAATTGCTAATGAGAAATTAAGATTTGATATATCATTGCCCTAATTTATGAAAGGGTGTTCAGAGGGTCCTAGCTCGAATCTTACCCTGCGAAACTCTAATGTGTAATAAATATTAAACTATGAGAGTATGGAAGGTCAGATTAAAATGTATTTAACAAATATAGTTTAGTTTTTATACGTCATTACGATGTTTTAATGAGCAGTATTCTTAGGTGCCCAGAGGTCCTAGTTCGAATCTTACCAGAAACTCTAATGCTGAATAAATACTAAATTATTGAAGCATGCACGGGCAGATTAAAATGTATGTATATGACAAATATAATTATTTATATATACCAATCCCTAGACACGATTCTTTATTATCTTTCTTATCTCTCTTTCTTCCGCTTCCCTCTTTCAATTTATCTATCTCTTTCTTTCTCTACGACTTGTACACATCCAAGCGTTCACATATACACGAGCACACATACATCAACAGGCATACACCGGTGCACTCACACACTTATGCGCGCACACACATACAAGCGTTCACATATACACGAGCACACATACATACATCAACACGCATACACCGGCGCACGCACACAAGCACGCACATACACACTCACATACTTATATACACACACGCACATACACACTCACATACTTACATACACACACGCACACACACGTATACCTGTTCACTTAGACATACCAACACCAACCCACACACGTACACACATGCACATACACACACGCACACACATATACCTGTTCACTTACACATACCAACACCAACCCACACGCGTACACACAATACACACATGCAATCACATACGCACACGCGCACATACACATTCACGCACATGCCTTGAATGAAAAGAGATAAACGATGCAATAAAAACTAATTATAAACTTGGGATGCAAGGCGCCATTTACGAATTCCTCGAAACTGTCCTGGATGCATGGGTTCGAATCCTAGAAGTGATTACAAATTCATCTTCTAATAAATCCAAAACTAATTACGATAAAGACGCCAAATAAAATTTATTACTTTCATGTCAATAGGTAGTTTCTTGTGAAGGTATATTAGGGTATCTGGCGACCAGGGTTCGATCCTTAATTTTTAAATCTCCATTATCTCAGAAACTAACAGGTATAGAGGAGCGGACCAAAGCATGGTTGCTAGCTCTTATGATGGGCAATTAATACTGCATATAATTTCCAATCAGTTGTCCCTAGTTCGAATCCCGAACTTTCAATGACTTCCTTAATTTTCCTCTGTACTCTAGAATATATCACTTAGATCAATGCTGTAACTGTATATAGGTCTTTTAAACATGTGAAACTAATATTATAAATAATTTTGTTTCTGGTGTTCTGAGTTCGAATACTGATTAAATGAAATTTACTTATAAACTTAATAACAGAGGAAATAATTAAGATAAAGCCACCAATAAACCTTATTACGTTTATTTCATTAGGTAGTATCTTGTGAATGTATATTAGGGTACCTGACGTCATGGGTTCGATCCTTAAGTTTTAAATCTCCATTGTCTCAGAAACTAGCAGAGATAGAGGTGTGGACGAAAGCATGTTTGATAGCTCCTACGACGAATAATTAATACTGTATATAATTTCCAATCAGTTGTCCCTAGGTAAATCCCGATCTTTCAATGACTTCCTTAATTTTCCTCTGTACTCTAGAATATATCACTTAAATCGATGCTGTAACTGCATACACCTTGTGTAAATACATTATGGATGTACTCTGAGAGGGAGAGAGAGAGGAAGTGAAACAAATAGGGATAGAAGTGCTGAGAGCCTCTGCGCATGCGCAACAGATGATAATTCCATTGTTGTAATAATCACCCCATTTTCTCCGCACATTGTTCTTGTAAAAACATTCACATGATTTTCGCTACACATTCTTCTTCCATAAACATTCACACGACTTTCTCCTCTCATTCTTAGTTTCTCTGCAGGTTTGTACTCTATTAACATTCATACATTTTCTCTACTCATTCTTTGTTTCTCTGCAGGTTCATCTTCCATGAACATTCATGTGATTTTCTGTACTTATTCTTTGTTTCTCTACACATTCATACGATGTTCCCTACACATTCTTCTATTTATATTCACACGATTTTCTCCACTCGTTCTTTGTTTCTCTACACATTCATAAGCATACCTACAAAACCTTTGCTGATGCAGCACAACACACACTTTAGTTCTAATATAAAGAAGTGTATAACTTGTCCTTCAACTTGAATAATGTAGTGAAAATAATAATTCATGTCAATGTCTATTACAGATTGTTTAACAGATAGACTTAACAAGATGGTTGAAGAGAGTAGTTTCCTATCGATTCGAAGAGTTCAAGATTTCGAAATAGGTCTTAAATATTTGCGGCAAGAAGCGGGTGCTGAGACATCTGCATCACCGAAACACGTTAAGACAGGATTCTTATATAACAGTCCAGGGCATACGATGAAAAAACAAGGTGAAATTTGTATACAGCCAATGCATAGCTGTGCGTTAGCGCGAGCGATTATCCCTATATTCGGTGAAAATAAGAATTGTGACCAGTAATTTAAATGATTGTGAAAATACTTTTAAATAGTGATGAAATTTGTACCCTAAAAACGACTTGGGCCCTGTATACATTCACAGCATTAAGCCTGTTTGCCGCACGGGTATAAAATTATGAAAATAAAGAGACTTTCATTTAAATAATAAAGAAATTTGCATAACCTACTGTTACATGTGTAATGACATATATAGAAACAAGGAGTTGGATGAGGAAAGTGATGGAAATGAATGACAAATAATAATAATAATAATAATAGTAATAATAATAAAGAATGAAAGTATGCTTTTACACCGTGTTTTTATTCATTAAAAATCCTTACATTCCTAATGAATACATAAATCCTTACAAGGATTAGTTTAAAATATAAGCTGCATCACATGAGGCAGAGGCTTGTATGTAAATACTTTATCGTGAATTATTAAACAATACAGGGAGGTCTGTGGAGAAATATTTACACTATCTTGAATTTCTATTGCGATGTTGACACAGCCGTGTACAACTTCCTCTGGTTGATGAGAGCAATCTATAACAAATACAGGAGCAGATTTAAGTAATCTTTTCTCTTCAATAAAGGATGATTCTCTTTTTCATAATAAGAGCTTAAGTACATGTCATGCACTGATCCAATCCCGAGTTTTCCAAAGTCCAAATTCATGCCATGATAGGGATAACATTCACTAGTAAGATAAAGTCTCAAATTAGCTAGTTACAATGATCAAAAAGGGAACAGTCTTTAGTTGCATTACCCGATCTTAAAGTCAGAGCACCAAAAATGACAAATCTCGGCTTCTCCATTTTTAGATGTGGTGTCACCATTCCAGGTAAATGCTTGTAACAAAGCATGTTGAGTATGCAGATCCATGGTCCTAATGGGTGAAACAGAGTCTTATCCAGCCTGGCTGTCTTGAGGATCTCAGCATCAGAAGGTTGAATCACAGGCCTTCTCCACTCGATTAGTACAGGTTTAACAGCAGCATTCTCTTCACCCTGAGACGGTATAATACAGTTTTTTAGAACCCTTGGATCGAATCAGCACCAACACCGACTGTCTATTGTGCATAAGCGTTGCAGTAGTAGCTGCTCCATTAGATTTAGTAATATTCCCATTGATGTATAGATAACTTCAAGTAGGTAAAGTATATAAATGCTCAGCTTGACAAGGGATTCTAAACTCGCTGTTAGCGTCCAGAGATGATGTATTATATGGTAAAAACACATGCTCCTCTTCTTTAGTGATCTTGTCGTCGAATCTCGGTGTCCCGGTAACATTGAAGATGACCATGATTATAGGATTCTGAAGCCTAATACCTGGAGGAACTGCCGATTGCGTGATGTTAACCCGCTGGGTGTCAAGGGCAGAGCATGATGTGCGCGTCCAATCACTCCATTATTATATCGTCAACGTCGTTGACTTCTTCTAAAATCTATGCGCATTATGCTTATACCCTTGTATCTAAAGTCAATGATATTGCTGTTATGCTCTCCGCTACGAAGGCTGATTTGCTCTATGAAGCGAGTGTTTATGAATAGCAGGTAAAATTTGATTTGATGATTCTTGTGAAATATGGTATCCAAGCGTAACAGATGGGAAAACTGATAAATCGAGTGTCCTCTTTTACTATCGAGGAAGGAGACTGATGCAATACTGCGCTAGATTCGTATGATGCTCAAGCTAAATATATTCATCAGGAAATCTGATTCAGACAGCTGATTAGCTGGAATAACTTTGTCGCTGAAGGGCCCCAGAACGTTACTATAGAACAATCATTCGGAAAGGAATCAAGAGTGAAGGAACATTTTAATTGCAGGTTTCGTTGCATTATTATTAATTGATCTAATAAAGAAGGCATCCTCATGCACCCTAGCTTATCTCTGATATATTCATTAATGTCAGTAATCTCATAAGTTCCATCAGGTATATCAATGATCTTAATTTCATCATTGGAATGTATTGAAATTGATTATTATTCTGGTCAATATATGGAATGGAATAGAAGGTTTCAAAATTCAATAGAGTAATCTCATAATGCCCCTTCGGATCTAGCTGAAGAGGAGGATTCAGGTATGTACTAAGAACAGACTCGTTGACACTGACAGCGATAGTATAACTCACTGCGATAGAAATTGCAAACACAAGCGCCCGCAGATGACTGAATTGAAACTCTGAAACCTCTTAACAGCGCCTTAAAGCATACGAGGGATCTTCCTAACTCCTTCGCTGGTTTGAAGGTTCCGCAGATGCTAATCACTCTATAAAACCACCCAGCTTTAACTTCTGAATAATTTCGCTAATCGCATCGGAAAAGTCATTTTATCAGGTGTATGAAGCATCATTAGCACCCTTAGCATGTCTTCCAAATCATTAGGATCGGTGTAGCGGTATAGCATCTCCTGTTTATTAGCTCTGGATATATCTTATAATCTTGGTGAGTTGACACTAGTATGCTTGCTTTCATTGGTGTGTTTATTCAGAGTTTGCTCATTCAAAGAAACTGCTCTTATTGATTCATCTGTGGTAGCTTTTGATGTAATTACAGGATCACTTGAATTGGCTACAATTGCGGTACATCTTGAATTCCGCTCTTCGGAACTTGAGAAGGTTTCAGGATCGCGTTTGGGGTTTGTGGTCAATGCACAGCTGGTCTTCTCTTTACAGCATCTTCTCCTATGTTGCTTGAGCCTTGAAATTGTTCTGTTTTTTAAAGTTCTATTACATATGCAACACTTAACAAAACGATTCCTTCTCCCTTGGGAAACATACGTAAAATCAAGATTCTCGTAAATTGACTGTAATTGGGCATCTTTATGAGTGTTCATGCTCAAACAGTATATATAAACTAGTCAATGTATACTGTAGATGTTGACTTCGTATACAACAGGAGACTGAACTATTTTCGGCATTTACGTATTTATATATGATCTCAGGCTTTGATGTATATAAGCAGTCATATCCAAATTAGACCAAGCGAAATATTTTAGTATTCACACATTAATGTTGTAAATCTTTTAATTATAACTATTTCATTAAGTACATGCAGATTCAAGTAGCATGAAATGGATTCATAGGGGTAAGAGTGCAAGTTTGCTTGATAGCACTGAGAATGCGAGGGCTGAGAGAGATACTGGTCTACCTAGCTTGAGTCTGAAGCTCATGCATCATCCTTTAGCGAAAATGGTGCACGTATC
Organism: Deroplatys truncata; assembly: GCA_030765065.1. NCBI lineage: Eukaryota > Metazoa > Arthropoda > Insecta > Mantodea > Mantidae > Deroplatys > Deroplatys truncata. The sequence goes on along the minus strand of CM060990.1, from coordinate 419,799,256 downwards.
TGAGAGCTTTTAGCGAGAGTGAGTCACCTTTTACGTGAGCGGGTCACCTTTTACGTGAGTGGGTCAGCTTTTTCCCTGAGCGGGTCACCTTTTTCCCTGAGTGGGTCACCTTTTTTCCATGAGTGGGTCACCTTTTTCCCTAATCGGGTCACCTTTTTCCCTGAGTGGGCCACCTTTTTCCCTGAGTGGGTTACCTTTTTCCCCTGAGTGGGTCACCTTTTTCCGTGACTGGGTCACCTTTTTCTCTGAGCGGGTCATCTTTTTCCCTGAGTGGGTCACCTTTCTCCCTGAGTGGGTCACCTTTTCCCCTGAGCGGGTCACCTTTTTCCCTGAGGGTGTCACCTTTTTCCCTGAGCGGGTCACTTTTTTCCCTGAGTGGGTCACCTTTTTCCCTGAGTGGGTCACATTCTTCCCTGATTGGGTCACCTTTTTTCCCAGAGCGGATCACCTTTTTTACGTGAGCGGGTTACGTGATGGAAGTGTCTAGAATTAGCGTTCTAACATTGAAATGAAACAGCTTTCCATGAAGTTCGCGTCTAAAGTCGCTTTCAAAGTCTAACACTTGAATAGGCTGCGAGTATTCTTGCTTCACCAGCTCTAGCTTGACAGTTAAAATAAAATAAATCGCCCTTAATGTATACATGCTAATGAGAAAGTATAAAAGAACTATGCAGCAATAAAATCAATTAGTATCCATGAGAGCTAAGGGCGGTTAAGGTCGCAAGAGGTTCCGGTTTAATTAACTCTCTCATTAACCTGCTACCGTGTGAAGCACATTTGCCTGGTTACATATACTGAGGAGAAAGCTACAAAAAGATTAACGAGAGGAGACTCTGGAATCAACCTTAGACCAAGCGTGTAAACTTAAAGACATTGCCTACGCTCAGCACAAGGACTCTGCTTCGAGAAACATTGCTGACAATATCTTGGCTGAAACGGCGTGGAAAAGAGTGCAAACATCGGATGCTACATTAGGTGAAAAGTTGGCAGCGAAACTAGTAACAGCAATTATGAAGGGAAAGGTAGGTACTGGTGCTGGATTCATGAAGAAACGAGGAGGATTTCTACCTCTCATACCAATTATTGCAGCTCTAAGTGCTGCCGCTGGAGGTGCAGCCCAAATTGCCTTAGCAGTAAATGAGAAAAAGTCAGCAGATAAATAACTCGCCGAAATGATGAGGCATAAGAGAGAAATTGAGAGAAAGGTATCTGTTGGCGGCGGGTCCAAAAAGAAGAAACTAGGAGGATTTCTACCTCTCATACCAATTATTTCAGCCCTAGGAGCCGCCGCTGGAGGTGCATCACAAATTGCTACAGCTGTAAATAAGAAAAAAGCTGCGGATAAACAACTTGCTGAAATGAGAAATAACAAAGAAATTGAAGCAAGAGGGCAAGGCCTAAGAGAGAAGAAGAATAAGGGGAGGAACATCGAAACGAAGAGGGAGAATAAGGGGAGGAACATCGAAACAAAGAGGGGGCATATCAAGAATGTGAATTCAAAAAACTCTGGTAGAGGGTTATACTTGTCACAGAAAAAGCCTTGAGTAACATAGATCCCTACTTGTATGTCCAAAGTTTTAGGATTCCTCATATTAGGATGTATGTATTCTTTATTAGATCAATTAATAATAATAATAATCAAAATAATAATAATAACAACAATAATGCAATGAAACCTGTAATTAAAATGTCCTTTCACTCTTGATTTTTTTCCAATGATTGTTCTATAGTAACGTTCTGGAGCCCTTCAGCGACAAAGTTATTCCAGCTAATCAGCTGTCTGAATCAGATTTCCTGATTAATATATTTAGGTTGAGCATAATACGAATCTAGCGCAGTATTGCATCAGTCTCCTTCCTCGATAGTAAAAGAGGACACTCGATTTATCAGTTTTCCCATCTGTTACGCTTGGATACCATATTTCACAAGAATCATCAAATCAAATTTTACCTGCTATTCATAAACACTCGCTTCATAGAGAAAATCAGCCTTCGTAGCGGAGAGCATAACAGCAATATCATTGACTTTAGATACAAGGGTATAAGCATAATGTCCATAGATTTTAAAAGAAGTCAACGACGTCGAGGATATAATAATGGAGTGATTGTACGCGCACATCATGCTCTGCCCTCGACACCCAGCGGGTTAACATCACGCAATTGGCAGTTCCTCCAGGTATTGGACTTCAGAATCCTATAATCATGGTCATCTTCAATGTTACCGGGACACCGAGATTCGACGACAAGATCACTAAAGAAGAGGAGCATGTGTTTTTACCATATAATACATCAGCTCTGGACGCTAACAGCGAGTTTAGAATCCCTTATCAAGCTGAGCATTTATATACTTTACCTACTTGAAGTTAGCTATACATCAATGGAAATATTACTAAATCTAATGGAGCAGCTACTACTGCAAAGCTTATGCACAATAGACAGTCGGTGTTGGTGCCGATTCGATCCAAGGGTTCTAAAAACTGTATTATACCGTCTCAGGTTGAAGAGAATGCTGCTGTTAAACCTGTACTAATCGAGTGGAGAAGGCCTGTGATTCAACCTTCTGATGCTGAGATCCTCAAGACAGCCAGGCTGGATAAGACTCTGTTTCACCCATTTAGGACCATGGATCTGCATACTCAACCTGCTGTGATACAAGCATTTACCTGGAATGGTGACACCACATCTAAAAATGGAGACGCCGAGATTTGTCATTTTTGGTGCTCTGACTTTAAGATCGGGTAATGCAACTAAAGACTGTTCCCTTTTTGATCATTGTAACTAGCTAATTTGAGACTTTATCTTACTAGTGAATGTTATCCCTATCATGGCATGAATTTGGACTTTGGAAAACTCGGGATTGGATCAGTGCATAACATGTACTTAAGCTCTTATTATGAAAAAGAGAATCATCCTTTATTGAAGAGAAAAGATTACTTAAATCTGCTCCTGTATTTGTTATAGATTGCTCTCATCAACCAGAGGAAGTTGTAAACGGCTGTGTCAACATCACAATAAAAATTCAAGATAGTGTAAATATTTCTCCACAGACCTCCCTGTATTGTTTAATAATTCACGATAAAGTATTTACATACAAGCCTCTGCCTCATGTGATGCAGCTTATATTTTAAACTAATCCTTGTAAGGATTTGTGTATTCATTAGGAATGTAAGGATTTTTAATGAATAAAAACACGGTGTAAAAGGATACTTTCATTCTTTATTATTATTATTATTATTATTATTATTATTATTTATCATTCATTTCCATCACTTTCCTCATCCAACTCCTTGTTTCTGTATATGTCATTACACATTTAACAGTAGGTTATGCAAATTTCTTTGTTATTTAAATGAAAGTCTCCTTATTTTCATAATTTTATACCCGCGCGGCAAACAGTCTTAATGCTGTGAATGTATACAGGGCTCAAGTCGTTTTTAGGGTACAAATTTCATCACTATTTAAAAGTATTTTCACAATCGTTTAAATTACTGGTCACAATTCTTATTTTCACCGAATATAGGGAGACTCGCTCGAGCTAACGCTCAACTATGCATTGGCTGTATACAAATTTGCCCTTTGTTTTTTCATCGTATGCCCTGGAATGTTATATAAGAATCCTGTCTTAACGTGTTTCGGTGATGTAGATGTCTTAGCACCCGCTTCTTGCCGCAAATATTTAAGACCTATTTCGAGATCTTGAACTCGGCGAATCGGTAGGAAACTACTCTCTTCAACCATCTTGTTAAGTCTATCTGTTAAACAATCTGTAACAGACATTGACATGAATTATTATTTTCACTACATTATTCAAGTTGAAGGACAAGTTATACACTTCTTTATATTAGAACTAAAGTGTGTGTTGTGCTGCATCAGCAAAGGTTTTGTAAGTACGCTTATGAATGTGTAGAGAAACAAAGAACGAATGGAGAAAATCGTGTGAATATTAATAGAAGAATGTGTAGCGAACATCGTATGAATGTGTAGAGAAACAAAGAATAAGTACAGAAAATCATATGAATGTTCATGGAAGATGAACCTGCAGAGAAACAAAGAACGAGTAGAGAAAATCGTGTGAATGAGAAACAAAGACTGAGCGGAGAAGACCGTGTGAATGTGTATGTAAGAAGAATGTGTAGCGAAAATCATGTGAATGTTTATACAAGCAGAATGTGCAGAGAAAATCGTGTGAATGTTCCTGGAAGATGAACCTGCTGAGAAACAAAGAATGAGTAGAGAAAATGTATGAATGTTAATAGAGTATGAACCTGCAGATAAACACAGAAGGAGCGGAGAAAATCGTGTGAATGTATACGTAAGAAGAATGTGTAGCGAAAATCATGTGAATGTTTATGCTTGAAGAATGTTCAGAGAAAATGGTGTGAATGTTAACAGAATAAGTATGAGTAGAGAAAATCCTGTGAACTTAAGAAGAGTACGCAGAGAAATCCATGTGAATATAAAGTACAAATTAAAAAATACGATGCTCTTGCAGCGAATCGTCTTTTATGTACTGTATCGTTTAAACAAAATTAAATTTATTGTAAAAGCCAACAGTGATTTTGTATAGTTATGTAAAAACTCACTCACCTTGCATTGTTTCGTGCTGATGTCTGCTGTACGTGTAGATGGCCTGCACCTCGCGTTATGTTTTAAAGTTCTTAAAAATTTAAATGTATAGTTAATAAGTTCACAATAGTTCTAGCATGCGCGGGTATCTGTTTATATAGGGATCTAAACCCCCTACAGTCGATGCCAGCACATCATCACGATGGGGATGCTTACACATCACGTGATTACTACAACAATGGAATTATCATATGTTGCGCGTGCGCAGGGGCTCTCAGCGCTTCTATCCCTATTTGTTTCACTTCCTCTTGCTCTCTCTCTCTCAGAGTACATCCATAATGTCTTATGCAAAGCTGTATGCAGTTACAGCATCGATTTAAGTGATATATTCTAGAATACAGAGGAAAATTAAGGAAGTCATTGAAAGATCGGGATTTGAACTAGGGACAACTGATGAGAAATTATATACAGTATTAATTATTCGTCGTAGGAGCTATCAAACATGCTTTCGTCCACACCTCTATCTCTGCTAGTTTCTGAGATAATGGAGATTTAAAAATTAAGGATCGAACCCTGGACGCGAGGTACCGTAATATACCTTCACAAGAAACTACCTATTTACATGAAAGTAATTAAGTTTATTTGGCGTCTTTGTCTTAATTAGTTTTGGATTTATTAGAAGATGAATTTGTAATCACTAATAGGATTCGAACCCATGCATCCAGGACAGTTTCGAGGAATTGGTAAATGGCGCCTTGCATCCCAAGCTTATAATTAGTTTTTATTGCATCGTTTATCTCTTTTCATTCAGGACATGTGCATGAATGTGTATGTGCGCGCGCGTGTGTGTGTGGTTGTGTATGTGCGTGTGTGTATGTGATTGCATGTGTGTGTATTGTGTGTACGCGTGTGGGTTGGTGTTGGTATGTGTTAGTGAACAGGTATATGTGTGTGTGCGTGTGTATATGTGCATGTGTGTGTACGTGGGTGTTGGTATGTGTAAGTGAACAGGTATACGTATATGTGCGTGTGTGTATGTATGTATGTGAGTGTGTATGTGCATGTGTGTGCGTGCGTGTGTGCGTGCAGATGTGTGTATGTGTGTGAGTGTGTATGTGCGTGTGTGTGCGTGCACCGGTGTATGCCTGTTGATGTATGTGTGCTCGTGTATGTGTGAACGCTTGGATGTGTACAAGTCGTGCAGGAAGAAAGAGATAGATAGATTGAAAGAGGGAAAAGGAAGAAAGAGAGAGAAGAAGAAAGAAAATAAAGAATCGTGCCTAGGGATCGGAATATATAAATAATTATATTTGTTAAATACATACATTTTAATCTGCCCGTGCATGCTTCAATAATTTAGTATTTATTAAGCATTAGAGTTTCTGGTAAGATTCGAACTAGGACCTCTAGGCACCTACGAATACCACTCATTAAAACATCGTAATGACATATAAAAATTAAATTATATTTGTTAAATGCCTTTTAATCTGACCGTCCATGCTCTCATAGTTTAATATTTATTGCGCATTAGAGTTTCGCTGGGTAAGATTCGATCTAGGACCCTCTGGGCACCCTTTCATTAATTAGGGTAATGATATATAAAACAACTAAATTATATTTGTTAAATACATTTTAATCTGACCTTCCATACTCTCATAGTTTAATATTTATTACACATTAGATTTTCGCAGGATAAGATTCGAGCTAGGACCCTCTGAACACCCTTTCATTAATTAGGGCAATGATACCATATCAAATCATTAATTTCTCATTAGCAATTAAAACATTAAACTTTTTTGTTTGCAGTAAGAATCGAACCCTGATCTATGCATATCCAAGTATACACCGAGGTTTAATGTATGTAATGGTATAGTTTAAATACATTTTTATATCGTTGTTTGAAAACAGTCAGCTACATAAACAGAGAGCTTGTTTAACTATGCTCGGGCATAACCGCAGGAGTTCGTTAAGACATTCGGGGAGAACAGCCCTCAGGGCAAAGCCAACGTCATGATGGCTGACTCAAACGCTGTTGAATTGTTGACATCTAGCAGGTAAACTAACCTCTCTGTCTTTCACACGGACAAACAAAGACAGGGTGAGTATAAAGCCTCCCTCAGTTTCTTTTGTTAAACACGCACGTGCTCGAACAATAACATCTGCTAAAAGGGACCAGCTTTGTTCTTTGTTATACGCCAGTGGAATGGGATGCCAGGTGGTCTTTCTAAAGAAGTCTTGCTCCGGGCAATAGAAAGGGAATCCAATAGAATCTGTTCAATTGTTAGCTAGGGTAAAGCCTTTCTATTGTTCGCCTGCACGTGTTCGCCAAACAATGCCTCCCTCAGTTTCTTTTGTTAAACACGCACGTGGTCGAACAATGGAAAGCGACACAATAGAATCTGTTCCTTCGTCATTCAAGCTTTTGTCAGAAGGGTTCAGCTTTGTTCTTTGTTATACGGCAGTGGAATGGGATGCCAGGTGGTCTTTCAAAAGAAGCCTTGCTCCGGACAATAGAAAGGGAATACAATAGAATCTGTTCCTTTGTTAACGGCCTTCAGATTCTCTTTTGTTACGACCCTAACTTATCATGGCTCTTTGTTCATTTTGACAGCTGAAGGGCAAGCCTTGTTCTTTTGTTATACGGCTGTGGAATGGGAATGCTACACAGCTGGTCTTTCTAAAGAAGCAAGGAATACAATAGAATTTGTTCCTTTGTTAGCTCGGGTCAAGCCTTTCTATTGTTCGCCTGCACGTGTTCGCTAAACAATGCGAGTGGGGTGAGTTGCCACAGTGCAGGTGCAGAAGTGGCCGGATATGGAATGGTAGAAAAACGTCTCCGCCTTTGTTACAGAAACGTAAATTTATGACCCCTTTGTTCGTTTTGACAGTTGATTGACAGCCTTAATTGCTTAACTGTCAAACTTCCATTATACTCAACAAGATATATGACCCTCAGCTGCAACTGAAAGTACCAGGGAGCTGGGGAAGGGGTTGGGAGAGGAGGTGGGGGACCTCATTTGCATATGAATACAAATTCCTGCATATTACGTGTTTTTAAGCTGTCATTTCCCCCCTAAGTCAGTTTTTCCACTAAAGACCCTTCCTCGAATACCTTACAAGTGATCTATACTCGAGTGTTTTTGTTGTTAAAGTTCTTGAATAATGCGGTTCTTTGTTTACAGTTTCTTTAACCATTCCCTAAAACCTACCAACGTTTCTCTACTTCTCCCGTATAAACGTATACTCCACTAGATCTCTGATTATCCTAACTTTTTTCCTCGTATTCCCTATGTCACCTGTATAAACGCATTCCACCTTTAACATTCGTCTATCTTAGTACCTTCCCTCGTATTCGCTATCTCTCCAGTATAAACCTATATTCACCCTCCTTCAGCATCTGTCTAGCCTAGCACCTCTCCACGTATGCCTTATCTCACTCGTTAAAGTGCATTCCCCTACTTCAGCCGCTGTCTAGCCTAGCATCAGCCCGCCCCCCCCCCGTATTCCCTATCTCTCCCATATAAACGCATTTTCCTCCGCATCCACCCTCGTTTTCCCTATCCTTTCCCATATAAATGCAAAAAGCTGCGGTCGATCTCTCTATAATAAGCTACTTACGTCCAATAGATACTCCCTCAGTACGAAGTAAATGAAAGACTATCCGGTATGGTTATGTGATCAAGCAATCGCACTAGCAAGTTGCGACATATCAAGAAAAAGTGTGTATTTGAAATCAGAACTATAAAAAAGCAGTAAGTCTTTTGTACAAATACAAACAAAAAAAGAAAGCAAGGAGATTTTTTCATAAATAGGAATAAATTGACCTTTCGTAATAGGCAAAACAGGAGAGCAAGCATATGAAATAAAACAAGTAGTTAAATAAAGCTAAATAAAATATAAAAGATTAATATAAACATTCAAGCAAGAATCTGACACAAAAGGGCAGATGAAAATAGCCATTAAAATCTTAAAGATTGAACTATAACTATAGGTACGAAAGAACAGAAAAAAAATTACTAAAAGTATACAGCAATGATTAACGTTACGGAAATGAAGTACACTCCCTATCACATAGAAATACGAAATAAGTGCAAACAATACCATACGTGAAATTCCAGTTAAGTATTCCTGTCATAGAAAAAAAAAACACTGGGGAGACGTATCCATATAAAAACCAGATACGAAGAACAAATATAATTAATTCAGAATTTGATGAGTAGCTATCATATAAAAATTAAGGTTGTTGTAAACTATAGTGACAGATACCAACTGCCACTAATTCCTTAACTCATGAAGCCTTGCATGAACGAACAGTTTAAATTCCAAGATTTTTATATCACATACATCAGCATTGGAAATTTCAGAACGTAACGGTCAGGAACCCGATGGCATCATATAGTTCATTATACGTCCATGAGGGGATGGTGTACCATATACAATAATTACTTCACGTAACCCAAAAATACATATCACCTAATAGGGTACAGAAGCATAGGCAATAATCAGAGAGGAATCATACAAAGTAACTAAAAATACACAGAAAATTTGGGCACTAGGTCAGGGAACCATACAAAATAACTCGGATTAATGAATATATAAATAAACATAGCCAGTGAAGCGATAAAAGAGAGCGAGGAATCTGTTCTGTCAGCCAGTACGTGAGAAGCCAGTTTATGTACCAGCGAACAACAAGAAAGTCATTTAAACGTAAGCACCATAAGAAACATAAAGTAAATAAGAAAAACGCAGCTTAATATTGAGGTGCATGCGCATTTAATCAAAACTATACAAAATATTTTAATTTATATTAGTAAAATAAAATCGATATTCTTATGGGGAAAAGTAGATGGAAGAATAATAGAGAATAAACACCATACAGCGTGGTATTTGTTGTATAAATGCAGAATATTTATTAATCAGATTAGAACATCATCGCCAAAAAATTAATAAGTCACAAAACAATAAATGCCTATATAACAGGTGAATGTTTCGAAATGAAGAAAAAAGTACTGTAAGTCCACGTATAATTTAAAAATATGTAACACGATAGGAATAAGAACCCAATGTTAAAAAAAATTAGTGCAGTACACAAAGTGGAAGATTTACATAAACATTAAGAACTTATGTGTGTGTATATCAAACAATGAAGCATATCATTCCGTTAATTGTATCAACAGTTGTCCCAAAATGACAGAAATTCAAAATAACATAATTCAGCGTGTCCTACAATCTTGCATTACAAAAGAAAGAAAATAATCGGGGTAGTGTAATATTTACTTATAGCTTGTTTTTCCCATACTAAACGATAACCAGTATTGCTACGCAATACTGTATCCAATGTAGTTTCGAAAAAACTGCGGTGGGAGTACTAAAGGATTAAGATAGCGTGTTACGCATGTTTTATAGGGACGATTCATACGATCCGATAACTGTAAAAGTTCAAATAAAGGACCGGCACCAGAGGAACACAGCGAAATGGCACGCCGAAGATAAACAATTGTGTTACAAAAAGATGTATTCTATAACCTGACAAAATGGGTATACTGCCTCGCCTTCTACAACAACTGATGCATTGCATCGTCAGAGATGTACACGTTTTCTATATACTGCCTATCAGCTAACAAAAATTGTGAACCGAAAATAGATCCATCACCCCGCAAAGGGTTATCATTGGACCGGAATAAAGACGGATAGTCATCCTAAAATGTCGTAAATTTCTAAGATATCCAGTCGTAGAAAACGGAAGTGCGAGCATTAATTTCACAAAATGAAGACACGGGTGGATGAATCCAACTTTAAGGAATGAAAAAGAGTACTGGGACTGAGGTATCATAAAAGGTAATATTTGATAGGGTATAGAAGTCGCTACCTGCCGTCACCTCTATAGGAGGCATTTCAATACATCTGATCCATACTTTAGGGGTTACCAGGCTCATTAAAATACACAGAAACATGCTTGCAGTGACCATATCCGCAGCCATGTATCTGTAACTCCTTAACTACAAAGTATACTATCAGTTCCACTTGAACGTAAGACACAAATATTAAAATAGTTACCTAAGATATCTCCTATTTAATGGTGGACGTCTCCAAACAAAAATACCTGGGCACACAGCCTATATATGCGTAACAACAAATCTATATGGGCACACAGCCTACAAATCTGTATGGAAAAAAGTTATCTTCTACAACTTCCTAAAACAACTATCCCACATTGCGATCCACTGGGATCTCGCGATTCACCCTTGGACTGTGCAATTGGGAAATAAAATAAATTCAATACGCACTATTGGAGGTGATTCATAGGATTTCGCGATTTACCTATAAACCAAAAATCTCGAATTCCTGTACTTATTAAAACGCATACAATCCCCAGGAGGGTCTCGCGACGTCTACGGGAGGGGAACAGTGTGTTCCTAAAAAACTAAACAAAAAGTAATAACCCTACGAAATACCTGACAAACCCTAAGTACTTATGGTAATAAATAAAAAGAAATTGTTTATAAAATAAGAATAGCTACTTAGAGCTGGTAGCTCTAGTAAAACAACAGGAAGCGGTGAGTTATTCACTACTTGCTAAAAGTCCCAGTAACATAATTTGACGGGTCATAGGAAAAATACTTGTGACAAAAATCCGAACTCGATAAAGAATTTACATACGGGCGATGAGATAGGTGAAGATGGAGTATGTCCATTATACATTATTAAAATAAAGAGAGGAAATAGTTCCAAAAATGTATAAAAACCTACAAAACACAAAAAGTTCAAAGTGAAAAAACTAGATACATTTTTACCCAATCTGAAATAAAATATTATCATTGTATTATTGACACGTAAAGATAAGTAACACTATCACATTGTATGAAATAAACACATAGAGTGGAATTATGAGATTATTTGAAAAGCCACGGGTTACTATGAGAAATTCAACCGTATCAATATCAGATAAGTGTAAGTTAACGTCTGCGGGTAATAATCTACTTAGATAAAGTGTATACCAATAAATAGATCGTTACAAGAAAAGAACATTACGGTTTAGAAAAATTCAGCCGACCGAGAGGTGGCGTTCTGTACGCAATTCTTTTGCGCGTTTGAAAAGACAATAAAAATCAAGGAGCTATAAACTAACATCATAAACCATAAATGAACAAGTTATTACTATTCGCACGAGTATACGAAATATTAGAATAAAATCATAACAATGACAAAGAAATTAAACAGAAATTGGGTGATGTCTGAATATTTGCATTAAAAGTGCAACCAAAAATAACAAAATCATACTAATAATTCCCAGTACAATTCCATATATAAGTAGTAGTGATTGCTTGTAAATTACCATTATAAATATAATTAAAGATCAAAATCTCTGAGTGTAACTATATACGCTTATAGTGTTAACTTATTCTTACGATCATCACTAATATGCACATAAAACACACTTAATACAATGTATATCTCATACGTTCATTGTCTATTATATTGTTTTAATACCACTAGAATTGTGGATCTGGAAAGTAGATTTTTTATAGCAAGAGATGATTTGCAGGCCTACTTAATATTCATATGAGGAATTAAAAAGTAAGTAGATATCAACCATAAGAACGCTCTAGGAGTGTCATAAATAAGTCATACAGTGTGGTTTCAGCGAAACTAGGACTACATGCTTATAATTTCAAGCTACTATTACCTATCCCGGTTTGACGTTTACTTGTTCCTATATTAGTGTTATCGATATAAATGCAAAAATATATATTTAGTAGATTCAGGACTCTATGCTGTATTATTTGACATAATCAGGTTAAGAATAACACCATCAGTTTGAGATAGAAATTAAAAAGTAATATAAGAGGTAGCGTTTTCTTAAAAGCTATGACGTAAAACTAAATACCCAGAAAAATGTATGCAAAAGAAAATCGTGCATCTGTTAATTCATAATAAAACATTCATGCATTACATGGTAGATAAGAAAACAGTTAATTCAGGATTGGATTTTTCCTGTTGATCATTATTGGTACTGATTTTGCTGCACTTAGCTATACTATAATTAAAGAAGAAGAGACAAAGGTTACGAAAAAAAAGTCTAGGGAAATTGTACACTTATTCTAATCTTTCTGGAGTTATAAATAAGACTATGCGAATGTGTTACGAAATGATAAGGAAGCAAATATAAAACGGGACGTCTTTGCGGTGCTACATCCTGAGAAGATACTATCAACAAGGACTGAGGGAACATTATCAGCTCCGCAGTACTATATCACCGCTAAAGCTTATCCCATATACTAGAATATAGTAACATATAGTGCAAATAATTATTTTCAAAGGCTCAATATTAAACGGCACAGGGAACACTATTCATAATACAATAGGCAACCAATTAAGTCAGGGAAAATTCACATTGGTGTGTTGGCTTCCTATATACCTTGTACAAATATTTATACTAAAGAACTAAGAAGACGTCGTTCTGCAATACTATTTAATGCGTGCCTTGGTTTAAGACATCTCTTATAGTTTCAATTAAGTGCTCAATTTTACGCGTTAAATCGCTAAACGTCATACGCAAGTAGGTACTATAGAAGGATTCTGGCGCAGATTTTTGGGCATAATGGGAAAGGATAGGGAAAACGAGGCTAGATGCAGCGGTTCAAGGAGGAAACTAGATTTATATGGGAGAGATAGGGAATACGACGACCGATACTAAGCTAGACAGGGTTGAGGAGGGAAGTGCCTTTATATGGAAGAGATGTTGGAGAGGTGTTAGGCTATATAGAGGTTGAGGAGTAGAGTATGGTTTATATGAGTGGTATAGGAAAACGAGGAGAGGTGTTAGGCTAGACACAGGTCGGGGAGTAGAGTATGGTTTATATGAGAGATATAGGAAAACGAGGAGAGGTATTAGGCTAGGAGAGATTGAGTATGTGTTTATAAGGAGAGACGAAAAAATGGAGAGAGATCCTATGCTAGGATAGACAGGTGTTAAAGGTAGAATGTGTTTTATATAGGTTATATAGGAAACCAAGGAGAGATACTCAGCTAGAGGCGGCAGGAGGGGAATGCGCTTTATGAGAGGTATGGGATACGGGGAGAGATGCTAGACTAGATAGAGGTTTCGAGTAGAGTATGCGTTTATATGTATGAGAGGTATAGGAAAAGGAGGAGGGGTGTTAGGCTAGACAGAGTTCGAGGAGTAGAGTATGGTTTATATGGGAGGTATAGGAAAACGAGGAGAGGTGTTAGGCAGGACAGAGTTCGAGGAGTAGAGTATGGTTTATATGAGAGGTATAGGAAAACGAGGAGAGGTATTAGGCTAGGAGAGTTTGAGTATGTGTTTATAAGGAGAGACGAGAAAACGGAGAGAGATCCTATGCTAGGATAGACAGGTTTTAAAGGTACAATGTGTTTGATATAGGTTAGATAGGAAACCAAAGAGATACTCAGCTAGACAGGGGGCAGGAGTGGAATACGCTTTATGAGAGGTAGGGGATACGGGGAGAGATGCTAGATTAAACAGAGGTTGAGAGTAGAGTATGCTTTTATATGTATGAGAGGTATAGGAACAGGAGGAGAGGTGTTAGGTTAGACAGATACTGAAGGAGTAGAAATATGAGCTTATGTACAGGAGAGATAGGGTATACGAGAGGAAGTGCTAGACTAGTCAGGACTTGAAGGGTAGAATATGGCTTTTCATATGGGAGAGATAGCAAACTGAGGAGAGGTATTAGGCTAGGAGGGTTTGAGTAAGCGTTTATAAGGAGAGATGACAAAACGGAGAGCGATCCTATGCTAGAAGAGTGTTGAAGGAGAGAGAAATGTGCTTTATATGGGAGAGATAAGGCATACGAGGAGAAGTGCTAGACCAGACATGTCGAGGAGTAGAGTATACGTTTATATGGAAAAGATAGGGATTACGGGGAGAGATACTAGACTAGACAGAGGTTGAGAGTAGAGTATGCGTTTGTATGTATGAAAGGTATAGGAAAACGAAAAGAGCTGATAGGCTAGACAGATACTGAAGGAGCAGGAATATGGGCTTATATACAGGAGAGATAGGGAATAGGAGGGGAGGTGCTAGACTTTGAAAGCGACTTTAGACGCGATCATCACAGGAAGCTGTTTCCCGGCAATGTTAGAGCGCTAATTCTAGGTAGCTCCAGCACGTAACCCACTCACAGAAAAAGCTGACTCGCTCACGTAAAAAGGTGAGCCACTCACGCAAAAAGGTGACCCACTCACGTAAAAAGGTGACCCACTCACGCAAAAAGGTGACCCACTCACGCAAAAAGTTGAATCACTTACGGAAAAAGGTGACCCACTCACGGAAAAAGGTGACCCACTCACGCAAAAAGGTGACCCACTCACAAAAAAGGTGACCCATTCACGCAAAAAGGTGACCCACTCACGCAAAAAGTTGAATCACTTACGGAAAAAGGTGACCCACTCACGGAAAAAGGTGACCCACTCACGCAAAAAGGTGACCCACTCACAAAAAAGGTGACCCATTCACGCAAAAAGGTGACCCACTCACAGAAAAAGGTGACCCACTCAAGCAAAAAGGTGACCCACTCACGCAAAAAGGTGACCCACTCACAGAAAAAGGTGACCCACTCAAGCAAAAAGGTGACCCACTCACGCAAAAAGGTGACCCACTCACGCAAAAAGTTGAATCACTTACGGAAAAAGGTGACCCACTCACGGAAAAAGGTGACCCACTCACGCAAAAAGGTGACCCACTCACAAAAAAGGTGACCCATTCACGCAAAAAGGTGACCCACTCACAGAAAAAGGTGACCCACTCAAGCAAAAAGGTGACCCACTCACGCAAAAAGGTGACCCGCTCATGCAAAAGGGTGACCCATTCACAGAATAAAGGTGACCCACTCATGCAAAAGGTGACCCACTATCGCAAAAAGGTAAACCATTCACGCTAAAAGGTAACCCACTCACGCTAAACGGTACGTAATTCAGCTAGCATCGTAGGTATTTAGGCTAATTCAGCTAGTATCACAGGAGGATGGATTCCAGGGTTTGGGTATAGCATAGTTTCGTATTTCACAGGTAATTCAGAGAGTTCATAGGTATTTAGAATAATTCAAGTATCATGGGTGTTGAGAGAAATTCAGCTAGCATTACAGAAGGGTAGGTTCCAGGGGTTGGCTATAACATAGTTTCGTATTTCACAGATAGTTCGGGTAATATCGTTAGTATTTCGGGGTAATCAGCATAGTTTCACAGATACACGTGATAATTTCGATCACCGAGTTGTATCACAGCTATTTAAGGTAATTGCAGATGATTCAAATTGTATCAAAGGTGTTTGAGTCATTTTAACAGATAATTCAACTAGCATCATTAATATTTAGGGTAAACCATGTAGTATCACAAGTAGTCGTGCTAATTTTGACAGGGATTCGTATCAGAGCCATTTAAGCTAATTTCACATGATTCGGGTAGTATCACAGGTATTTAAGTCATTTTAACAGGTAATTCAGATAGTATCATAGGTATTCATTGTAATATAGAGAGTAATTAGATTATAAACATTTCTCATCCAACGTTACAACACTTTATATACTTTTTTTCTAAACGTTACAAACTTTTTTATATGTTAAACAGTAAATGTACGAGGCGGAGAGGGATAAACTGCATATTGGTTCACAAATTGAAAAGCTTTGCGCCAACATACCTTTATTTTAGTTCGTCGTAGGTGCCTCTCCCCTTTTATCTAGGCTTGAGACTAGCACTAGGATTGCTCCTAATGGCAGGGTTAACACCTCCCCTTCCATCTCCTTCTTTCTTCATCAAGCGTCTGCTAAGTGTATACACTTCACAGGACAAAGTTCAATTTTTTAATATTGTAGACTTACGAGAAAATCTTTATCTTCGACTTACATTCTCTTAAGCACTGTTTGCAATACGATAATGTCCATACGCATAGGTAGTTATTCCATCCTCAGCAATAACTATTTTATCATCAAAGGGACTCAATGTAATTTTATTCACTTGCACTATGGTAACAGAGTGCTTTCGTGATAGGATTATATGCATGGGCGTTCTGATAATTTCACAGGTTTTAAGACAGTCTATATAGCTGTCAAACGTAATTTACTGCTTAATAGCGCTACGATTTATACCTTTAATTTTTTATCAACGTGCCTTGAATATCTAAGGCATCTTAGGTCGTAGTTCTGGGTGTTTACGCAGGCTTTCCTTGCTTCAACAGATGGCGGCAGTGGTATGTAGCTACTTCCTTGTAACGGATTGTACTTGTTGATACGAAGTCGAACTCCTTCCACAGCAAGCACAGGGTAGCACAGTTGCTACCCTTAAGCTGAGACTCTTCCATTTCAGTTACCAATTTCTTGAATTTCGCTTCCATCGTTGACTCCATATCAGTTTCTAGGAAAACAGGTTGATTCCGTGTTTTAAATGTTTTCTCACAGGTTTCTCCAATACTGTTAACAAATCGACACTCAGCCAGCAGATTAATTTTAACACTCTTGTGAATACCAAGCTCTTTATGCACAGCCTGTATTATGCGTTGTTTGGCTCATGCAGATACATATTCAGGTCCTTGGTTGATTCACATCGTATAAAATACGATTTCAATCCTCCTTCGAATGAAGTTTCATATTCTTTCATGTCACAGTCCTCCATTGTTGATAACAGCTGATGTTTAGTAGGCTCCAATCTGCTTTTCTTCTGAGGACTGCTTATTTCACACATATGTTCGTGTCGCTGACCCTTATAACCATCATTGAACGTCAAGCTACAATGTTTACATTTGAAGAGCTTCTTGCAGCTTATCTCGTGTCTTCTCTTGTGATAACCTCGGAGGAACTTCTTCCCACATTTTCCGCAAGAGTATCCTGATGCACTAGGAATCATATCCTTATATGCAGAGTTATTCATCCTTATTCTTGATGTAATAACGTATTAATCCTTTTTCAAGGGGAATGTAGACCTCTTTACCTTGATAGCACTTTAGAAAGCTGATTATTCTTGGAGAGAACTCGATGTTAACACATCAAGACTAATTAGCACAATGAAGTTGTTTTTTTCAAGTGGAGGAGAAAATGATTTAATCACTGACCCCAGCCCCGATGGGAGTCGGGACTGAGAGTGTGGGACTCAACAATAGTCGGCATACCCACTAAAAACTCCTCCACCGGTTGGAAAAATGGAAGAAGGATAGTAGTGGAATGGCGTGGCTTTGTGCGGTCCCGCATAGCACCCGCGTTAGTATGCGAAAGATGGAAGCTGCCGCCCAATGGGCGGGAGCGGGTAAGGGTAGGTACTAGGTTACAGCCATGAAACCTGACTGCAACACTAGTGAAAAATGGCGAGGGTTTAGGTAAGAGTTGGAAAGGTGATTGTATGGAAGGTGTATGTTGGCGAAGAACCTACTTCTTGTGAAGCTGCATTCTGCTGATGAACTCCTCTGCGTATGTTGCGCTGGGCGGAGGCCTTCGGCGGTTGCTTGGGGCCTCCGGTTTGGCTGTCTGCTGGAAGTAGGCCCGAAGTTCGTGCTGCTGAGCTTCCAGAGATCTGACGGTGATGTCTATGGAGTCTAGATGCTGTGTGATGGTGTCCGTTGCTGAAGATGAGGTCTGGATGATGTTGAGTCTGGAAGTGAAGGTCTCGAACTGCCCAGCTAGAAAAACTTGCTGAGCAGCTGAGGTGTCTTGAAGGTCCCTGATGAGTTCCTCCAGGGCTGTCAGCTTCGTCGTCATGTTCAGGAACTCCGCGTGGAGATCCTGAACGGCGTCGCGTAGGACCTGGACTTCCTCGATGATCTCTGCTGTAGATGATGATGTCGTCGCTGGTGATGGTGTCGGTGTTGATGACTGCGCTGGAGGTGCTGATGGCTTCGGCGGTGCCTTCCTGCGGGGATGCAGGGGGCAGAGCACCTGGCCGGTGAAGTGAGATGTCCCACCACAGGTCGCACAGTAGCGGCGTCGGCGGCGCAGGTCGTGCTGGGTGCACGAAGACGTGGTGCTGGCAGCGCAACAGTAGTGGCACCTAGGTTTCGACGAGCAGGAGCTCTCGCTGTGCCCGTAGGCGCAGCAGCGTCGGCAGGGAACCTGGCGTTCCATTCGGCTGGCCTCGATACGTAAGCACCGCCCTAACAAGGGCAGGCCCGCCCTCAAGGCCGCTTCCTGGTCACCAGGATCTGCGAACTCGATCCTGACGAGGGTAGTAGGTCCCTGTGCTCCCTGGATCCGAGCGGTCTTCAAGGTTGAAGACCACTGGTGGCGTGCTGCGCTGATGAGGAACCTGACTGGCAGGTCCCTCGGGACCCCTCGGATTACAGCACTGTACCTCCCACGAGGCACAGGCTGTGACTGCGCTGGCTGGACAGTATCCAGGATCGGCGGTGTTGGCTGCGGTGAAGCTGGGGGCAACTGCGGAGGCAGTCCCGGCGAAGCTGCGCTGGCACGTGGCGAAGCGGCGGTCGAAGCGTAGGTTGCCCTAGGCTGCGGCGGCTGCGGCGAAATCTCCTCGGCGGGTGCCGGAGGAGATGAAGAGGTTCCTGCCTTAGCAGGAGCGGCGACAGAGCGACCCTTCTTCCTCGCCATCTCGGAGCTGAGTGTGGCGAAGTCCAATGCCCTAGATCATCCTATTTATAGAGAGAGCACGAACCTTTTAGATAAATCATAAACTCGCTCCATAACCAGCTGTATATGATCGTTCTACGCGTATTAACCTCCGCCATATAATCTCACAGCCAGAGACAGGATGTTTATGACATCACACCCAGAGACAGGATGTCTGGCAGTATCAAACATGTTTAAACTCGTTCTATAGCTATCTGTATATGCTGTCACACCCACAAGAGAGGTATTCTCACACTCTCATTCAGACCTATGTTTCCATTCAAAGCTTACCACAACCACCACCGCCGCTGCTACCACCACCCATTACACCAAAGCTAGCGCGATCTCTATCATCACAATACTTAAAAGTAAAAGCTTAAAAGGTAACGTAGAAGATTTTCCCCCTTATTTAGTTAAATGTATATACTGCATTATTTCATGTTTTCATTCCCTTTTCAATTCTTCCTTTCCATCTTCCCACAGAAAGACCATTACATTTCACTACAATCACGAGCAAAGTAATTTTTTCAGAGTTACACAGATTCTAAGCTACAAGAATCGAGCTCAGTAATACTTTTAATACACGTATTTTAGTAATTTAGCTCCCCAGCATCAGCATCTGCCATTTAATCTTTACTTGAACCTGATATGACCCATAGGCTTGAAGATATATGAAATCACCACTTCGGGATTCGAACTGAGAACTTTAAAATAATTTTGTCATGATAACGATATTTGGGGACTAGGTACTCTGTTTACTTTTTACTTGAAATATCTATCTAAATTAGATTACTAGTTATTAAATTTGTAAGTACATTTTATTGAATCGGTATTCGAACCAAACACCAGGAGAAAAATTATTTATAATATTAGTTTGGTATGATAAACAAAGCTGTATGCAGTTACGCCATCCACCTAAGTGTCATATCCCAGAGTATAGAGGAAAATTAAGGAAATCGTTAAAAGATAGGGGACTCAAACTAAGGACAACTAATTAACAATTATATACAGCATTATTTACCCATCATAGGAGCTATCAAACATGCTTTGGTCCACTCCTCTATCTCTCTTAGTTTCTGAGATAATGGAGATTTAAGATTAAGGATCGACCCCAGAACGCCAGGTATCTAAATATACATTCAAAAGAAACTACCTAATGACATAAATGTAATAAGTTCATTTGACGTCTTTATCTTAATTAGTTCAGGAGTTATTAAATTTATAAGTAAATTTCATTTTATCAGTATTCGAACCCACAACACTAGGAACAAAATTATTTATAATATTAGTATGACATGTTTAAAAGAGCTGTATGCTGTTATGACATCAATCTAACTAAATATTCTAGAGTATAGAACCGTAACCGTATGGATATACGACTGGTGACAAATGGGAAGACTCTAGAGAAGCTGATCGACAAGCCTACGTTTATCGATAGGAAGATATATGCTGCTAATCTAGCTGCTGTACAAATGGCCTCTCGTCAGATTGTATTCAACAAGTATATATATACATTGGTATGAGTGTGTTGGACATCTCCAAGACATTAATGTATCACCATCATTATGACGTGTTGTTACCATATTACGGAGGTGAAAACCTGAAGCTTATGTACAGGTACACTGATTCATTCACTCATCGTGTGACAACTGAAAATGTGTACCAGGACAAGCTACGTTTTCTTGAGCATCTGGATACTGCTGATTATCCTGTTAACCATATATGCCATTCAGCTCTAAAGAAGGTAGTGCTTGGGAAATTTAAAGATGAGGCTAATAGCGAAATCATCCTACGCTTTGTTGGATTACGACCTAAGATGTATGCCTTAGATATTCAAGGCTCGATGATAAAAAAATTAAAGGTATAAAACGTAGCGCTATTAAGCAGTACATTACGTTTGACAGCTATATAGACTGTCTTAAAACCTGTGAAATCATCAGAACGCCCATGAATATAATCCTGTCACGAAAGCACTCTGTTACCACAGTGCAAGTGAATAAAATTACATTGAGTCCCTTTGATGATAAAAGAGTTATTGCCGAGGATGGAATAACCTATGCGTATGGACATTATCGTATTACAAACAGTGCTTAAGAGAATGTAAGTCGAAGATTTTCTCGTGAGTCTACAATCTTAAAAAATTTAAGTTTATCCTGTGCAGTGTATACACTTAGCAGACGCTTAATGAAGAAAGAAGAAGATGGAAGGGGAGGTGTTAACCCTGGCATTAGGAGCAATCCTAGTGCTACTCTCAAGCCTAGATAAAAGGGGAGAGGCACCTACGACGAACTAAAATAAAGGTATGCTGGCGCAAAGCTTTTCAATTTGTGAACCAATACTACTTTATCCCTCTCCGCCTCGTACACTAACTGTTTAACATATAAAAACAGTTTGTAACGTTTAGAAAAAAATTATATAAAGTGTTGTAACGTTGAATGAGAAATGCTTATAATCTAATTACTCTCTATATTACAATGAATACCTGTGATACTATCTGAGTTACCTGTTAAAATGACTTAAATACCTGTGATACTACCCGAATCATGTGAATTTAGCTTAAATAGCTCTGATACGAATCCGTGTCCGAAATTAGCACGACTATCTCTGATACTACCTGGTTTACCCCAAATATCCATGATGCTACTTGCATTATCTGTCAAAATGACTAAAATACCTTTGATACAATTTGAATCATCTTCAATTACCTTAAATAGCTGTGATACAAATCGCTGATCGAAATTATCACTTGTATCTGTGAAACTGTGCTGATTGCCCCCAAATACTTACAATATTACCCGAACTATCTGTGAAATACGAAACTATGTTATAGCCAACCCCTGGAACCTACCCTCCTGTAATGCTAGCTGAATTACTCTCAACACCTATGATACTTGAATTATTCTAAATACCTATGAACTCTCTGAATTACCTGTGAATTACGAAACTATGCTATACCCAACTCCTGGAATGTATCCTCCTGTGATACTAGCTGAATTAGCCTAAATACCTACGATACTAGCTGAATTACTTACCTTTTAGCGTGAGTGGGTTACCGTTTTGCGATAGTGGGTCAGCTTTTGCGTGAGTGGGTCACATTTTGCTGAGTGTGTCACCTTTTTGCGTGAGTGGGTCACCTTTTTGCGTGAGTGGGTCACCTTTTTCTGTGAGTTGGTCACCTTTTCACGTGAGTGGGTTACCTTTTTGCGTGAGCGGACACCTTTTTTCCGTGAGTGGGTTACCTGCTGGAGCTACCTAGAACTAGCGCTCTAACATTGCCGGGAAACAGCTTCCTGTGATGATTGTGTCTAAAGTCGCTCTCAAAGTCTAGCACCTCCCCTCCTATTCCCTATCTCTCCTGTATATAAGCCCATATTCCTACTCCTTCAGAATCTGTCTAGCCTATCAGCTCTCCTCGTTTTCCTATACCTCTCATACCTACAAACGCATACTCTACTCTCAACCTCTGTCTAGTCCTCTCCTTCAACTCTCTCCTAGCATAGGATCGCTCTCCGTTTTCTCGTCTCTCCTTATAAACTCATAATCAAAACCTCCTAGCCTAATACCTCTCCTCGGTTTGCTGTCTCTCCCATATAAAAAGCCATGTTCTGCCATTCAAGTCCAGACTAGTCTAGCAATTCCCCTCGTATTCCCCATCTGTCCTGTATATAAGCTCATATTTCTACTCCTTCAGTATCTGTCTAGCCTAACACCTCTCCTCCTGTTCCTATACCTCTCATACATATAAAAGCATACTCTACTCTCAACCTCTGTCTAGTCTAACATCTCTCCCCGTACCCCATACTTCTCATAAAGCTTATTCCCCTCCTGCCCCGTCTAGCTGAGTATCTCTTTGGTTTCCTATCTAACCTATATAAAACACATTGTACCTTTAACACCTGTCTAACCTAGCATAGCTTCTCTCTCCGTTTTCTCGTCTCTCCTTATAAACACATACTCAAACTCTCCTAGTCTAATACCTCTCCTCGTTTCCTATACCTCTCATATAAACCATACTCTACTCCTCAACCTCTGTCTAGCCTAACACCCCTCCTCCTTTTCCTATACCTCTCATACATATAAACGCATACTCTACTCGAAACCTCTGTCTAGTCTAGCATCTCTCCCCGTATCCCTTACCTCTCATAAAGCGCATTCTCCTCCTGCCCCCTGTCTAGCTGAGTATCTCTCCTTGGTTTCCTATCTAACCTATATAAAACACATTCTACCTTTAACACCTGTCTATCCTAGCATAGGATCTCTCTCCATTTTCTCGTCTCTCCTTATAAACACATACTCAAACTCTCCTAGCCTAATACCTCTCCTCGTTTTCCTATACCTCTCATATAAACCATACTCTATTCCTCGACCTGTGTCTAGCCTAACACCTCTCCTCGTTTTCCTATACCACTCATATAAACCATACTCTACTCCTCAACCTCTGTCTAGCCTAACACCTCTCCACTATCTCTTCCATATAAACGCACTTCCCTCCTCAACCCTGTCTAGCATAGTATCGGTCCAGGGGGGGTCTCTTCCCGCATCGTTTTCGCTTGTACTGCTTTCGGTCCGCCTGCTGCATGACGTCATCGAGAGTGAAGTTTTAGCTAGCCAGTATTCTGCACCGTACTTTTCGGCATGAAAATTCGTATAATATTCTCGTTATACGATCTGTTTCGACCCTATACTACTTGAAACAAAATCGCATCTATAACTAGACTTAGTCTTGGAAATAATAAACACAAACCTGTCTTTTTACAGCTAAATACCCAACTGGCGCCAATTTCATTTCTCCTTGAAATATTCACTAAAACGCTGTCGATATATGAAATTTGGTCTTGAGGGATGACTTACAGCATACATGTTATTCAAAGAAAGAGAGATATGTAGATATAAAGCAGATATTTGTTATATTAAAGTTGTTCAGAAGCTTTAAGTTGCAAGCTTTAAAACCATTTTCTTAGTTTATGCTATTGCTTGACTTTAATTATATTATGTTAAAGAAGACCGATAACACATTATTCGGCCAATTTTAGCAACGAAAATAAAATACGTTATACGCTATATAAAATTCAACGTTATACGCTATCGGGTCTTAAACTTTGATTCGAAATTAAATTGTATTGTTTGTTTATGGATTGTGAAAAACTCAGCTTAATGAGAGAAACTGTATGTTGATCATGCTATTATGTAATATGACTTAAACATAGCAGTTTTAAAAGTCATGATAGCTGAAAACTTGATATATGTGCATGTTTTCCGAGACTTTTTTTTCGCGTCTAGGTAAAAGCATGAACAATCGACATGCATATTTAAAATAATTTTTTTAAAAAGAATTTTATTAATATAACTATTTTGACAGAAGAGAGTAACTCCACAAAATGAATTAAATTCACATAACATTCGACTACTTGAAGTAGATAATGGACACATGCTGAAAAACAGTTATCTGCACAGCAAGTGTTGCAAATATCCTCCAATTTTCAAATAAACCGAATTTACAGAGTAGTGTACATTCGAATGATGTGTTCAGAATTTGGATATTTTGGCTGCATTATTTAGGCTGAGAATGTGCTTATGTAAACCTAGTTTCTTAATTATTTCTAGTATAAAGTTGTTTTAATTTTTTAATTAAAGAATAATTAATTGTACATAGTTCCCATTTGATCCTTCGTACTTGAAAAAGTAAGAACAAGGATGCGTCTAGCCTTAATATTTTGGAGATATTAATTTTAGAACAACCTTTCTTGTATGCTTTAGTATACGCTCGCAACCAATACCCTTAAAAGCACACAAATGTAATGCTTTCACCCACGGGAAAGTGGGTGTTGTTAAAAGGAGGTGTATTAGTGTATTGCACTGGCGATCATTGAAACATATTACACTGATCTTTTTAAAAGGAGGTAGATCTAAGGAACTTGCCAATTGTAATTAGGTGCCTATATTATTTAGTATTTATGCAAGGAAAGTGCAATAACTTACTCGTATCTTAGTTTTCGTTATTTTGTATAAAACATGGACACATTTCACGCCAAACTGGCAGGAGAGGCTTTACGAAACAAATCAATATTATGTGAGCAAATACAGAGGAGATGAACGTAAATACATGAGAGAAAATGTCAGAGCGGTGTTTTATAAGCAGGGCGCGGATTTTGATGACTAATTTTTTTTTAAAATGACTACATTTGTTTCAAAATGACTTTGTAATTAAAAAAAATTATCTAAAATGAGATTTATTTGATTTACTAAAATTAGTGTACAGAAAGCTATAAATTAATTTATATATTGATATAACTCCTATACAAGAAGAAAAAAATAAGTAAAAGAGCAGTGAAAATGTTATTGTTCAAAGAATCTGAAAAGAAAACAAAATTTTCTTACTTTCCTTTTCAGATTCTTCAAACAAGTAAGAACATTATTTTCTTTGCTTTTCAGATTCTCCGAACAAGAACACAGAACAAATATATTTTCAATTAATTTTCTAACTTATTGTGTTTTTAAACAGGTCTTACAAAAGTGTAGCATTAACTCTTTTGAGAACTCAGAATATGCAATGTTTATTGCAAATGAAGAGGATTTCACAGTCCATGCCATACATAAATAAGAGCAATACGCACTTATTAAGCAAAAAAGGGAAAACTGACCTCCTCATCCCTAATTTTGAACATGAATTCATAACAGTAGTTACACCTGTTTCCCTGACAATAACCATCTCTCCACCCACAAGCAACTTTTTCCAGACCAACCAATAATCTTTATATACTCTATACTTATGCAAGGAGTTACCAAATAAAGCGGCAAAGGACAAAGAAATTACAAATTAATGATGTAATATCGAAAAAAACATTATCCAAAATAGAAAACTTGAAACTACCAAAATGACCTAATATATATATATATATATATATATATATATATATATTTCTTAATATGGGACCCGTGATAAGGATTTATGTACACTTAAGCAATACCTTTATTGCAAGAATTAAAAGATGGCATGTCATCTGAATCCGGATCATGCTTATGATACTTGGTCTTCAAATAGCTTCTGCTCACAATAATATACTGTTTAATAGCATTCCTGAGGAATATAAAGAACTTACTTTTTGGCAGGTAGGCCGACTCATAACATGAAAACAGATGTAATGCGGGCCAAAGGTATTGTTCCCTGAAAATGGCAAGCTTTTCCAGGTATATAATCCTTTACAGAACCACAGTGAACGGAAAAAGGTTGTTAAACTTTGGCTGTAAGAGCAAACAGCAGTTCCGTTGAAATAATTATGCCGCTCAACTGCGTAAAAGGCAACAGATATTAATCTGAGCTTCTCTTCGCTTTAAAAGTCACGTACAAGTGCAATAAATCAAGATGTACTCATATATCGGAAGGGAATATATGCTTCAATGTTGGCGGAAACTTCACAACTTAACAACAGATGTACGAAAGTGCATTGTTCCTTATCACTCAGTCATATACCCCCCACTTCAACAAATAAGTTGCACACACATATTTAAACTAGAATCTTGAGTATAGATTCAGTTTTCTCTGCTTTGGTGAAGTGTTTAAGTCGGTGTGCAATGAGTAAGAACGTTAAGAGTAGAATGTATTGTGCTGTAGCACAATACCGTAATTACGGTTTTAAAACGGTTGGTGTGAATTATCACAAATTTCCAAAAACAAAAAAATGAGCAATTAAAGCGCGTGTGGGTGTCTCGCTGTAAGCGTACTGACAAATTTAACGCTGATAATTCACGTGTATGTTCAGTGCACTTTCTTCCTAGTAACTATAAACGGGATTTGAAGAGTGAACTTTTAGGTTTGCCGGTTAAGAAAATTCTGCTCCCAGATGCAGTTCCGTAGCAGTTCATTCCCGATTGGCATGGATATGCACTTAGTGAAGGTCCAAGTACAAGTGGAATGTTGCAGGTATGTCTTTTTCATTTTTACATCCTGTAACAGAATAATGCATTCTGGAATTATTGTTTTCATTTCTTACGGTAAAAAAATACACCAACATATCCATTTAGCGATTCCTTTAGAGTAGTTGTAAATTTTCCTTTAGTACTAAAGTAATGTATGTTTGAATCTCTTGTAGCGCCTACAGTTTACGCTGAAGTCCTGGATGTGTTCCAGTAGTTTTGTTTATACGTAAATATATTACTAATGTAATGCAGTTTCCATTCGTTTTGCTTTATGTCTAGCCCACAATGTTTGTAGAATGCCCTGAAATAGTATACCTTTTAAAAAAACTGGAAGAAATGCTAATAATAAACAATTGGGAGTTAATCGGGAGGAATTTAGTGTGTTCACTGCGCTGTGTTTGTATTCCGCGCGCTCGTCTTCACTCTCACTTACGTCACAGGCGGACAGCCAATGGCAGCTCCCACCCCGGAGTGGCTCACCTTAGTTATCTAGCCACATTGGTATCGGTCGTCGTATTCCCTATCTCTCCCATATAAACCCATTTTCCTCCTTGAACCGCCGCATCTAGCCTCGTTTTCCCTATCCTTTCCCATATATGCCCAAAAAAACTGCGCCAGAATCCTTCTATAGTACCTACTTACGCAGTTCGGCATTTCAAATTTCTAAGCTTTTTTCTTCCAAAAGAAGATGCTCCAATACTGTCTTCTTTTCTGTCGATAACGAGAAACAACAGTCTTGTTTAGCGTTTTTGCGTGTCCGTTTCTCTTCGACTGTAAGTCGTGCGTATGAATTACTGTAAAGTATGTTAACAAATAGTGTAGCTAAGGGTTCTGACGATGTAACATTTGACTTGGTGAGCGCCTTAGACAAAGAGGTAAGACTTTTGGGGGAGCCACAACCTGAGGGCGAGGGTGTGGTGGGGTCTATTGCCCATCTTAACAGAATTATCACCCGAATAATGTGAAGCCATACTTCATACGAAAGTGGCGCTCCAACATAGCCATGGATATAACTATTATAACGACTTTGATAGTGAGGTACGGATTCGAACCATACATTTCAAAAAAGGAATTATGAAAAGCCGGGCCTCCACCATAAACATCTTATGAGGAATCAAAATAGAGGTACGGGATTATTAAAAATATGTAGGGACCGGAGACTCCAACATAAATGTCACGTGCTAAGTTGTAACACTGGGGGGAATAGCTAAATAAGGGACTGCAGAGGTAGAGACAATCATTAAAACGCTTGGCTAGAGCGATCTGACTATATTCTAAAGAGTTACATTTCTACGTGCGACAGCAGGGTTTACAAGTTCAGGGATGATGATGGTACTAGCTAAGATTATTATTAACAATTTATTTTATAATGCTTACCTTGAGAAATGTCTCGTCGTGGATGAGGAGAGCCAATACTCAACACAACTTTGTCAAGTCGCTAGTGGTGCCAAATGAAACCATCCGGAGCGGCCGTGCAGCGACCGTCGGCAGGTACCACAGTGGTCCCGGCCAAGCTACAACACAAAGTCCCCCGAGTAGAGCTCAAGCACTTGTTTATATAGAGTTAAATACCCCAGAGGGGTTCATTCTAATACCGTGGTAGCTATTACCAAATATAGACTGCCAACACCCTGGAAAATGCGTAGGCTTAGGACTTTCCAAGGATCATGTGATCCACAGGGTGCAGCTAAGAGCCGTGTAGAAAGACACGTATCCCTGAGGAAATGATGGCATAGTGAAAGCCCTTTGAAATATCAAAGGAATTGGCAAACCACCGTTTCCTGTCATATATACAATTTACTAAGACTTGAGCAAAAGTAAGAATATAAAATATGATTCTATATGAATTCAGAAACTTGTGACAGGTTAATAAAATAATGCCAATTAATATAAAATAATAAACATAATATGGATCTCCTCAGTCACGTTCGTGACAATATCAATATATCCAGAAATGCATGTTTTGAGGCCTCCTGAATAAATAAAAAAGACAAAATGCGCGCGTCAATGCGTATCTACAGTTAGGGAAATCGGGTGATAGCTAGATGGTAGTTGGCGATCTTTTCTGGGTTTCAATGGTGGCTGCTCGCCAATCTGTAGGAAGAGTTCCAGTTTCCCAGATACGGTTGTAAATCTGAAGGAGAAAGCGCTGAACAGCAGAGGAGAGATGTTGAAGGAACACCACGTGTACAGAATCAGGCCCAGGAGCGGAAGACTCAGAAGATGCTAGGGCATGCTCTAGTTCGCGGAAGGTAAAGGGGCGATTATACTCCTCCTGGTTGCTGGAGCGAAAAGATAGTACATGGGCTTCCACCGCCGCCTTGTGTGTAAGAAAATCCGGGTCATAACGGACAGAGCTGGAAATGCTTTCAAAGTTCTTGCCGAGGACATCGGCAATAGCAGGTGGTTTGGAAATAGTACTAGAGCCTACCCGCAGACCAGGAATAGAAGACGATCGGGTCTTGCCGACCACGAGCCTAATTTTGTCCCAGACGACCGATGTAGGTGTAGAGCTATTGAAACCGGCTACATAGCGCTCCCAGGAGGCTTTCTTGCTTTTGCGAATAATTCTGCGAGCCTTAGCGCGTAATTCTTTATAATGGACCAATTATCAAGGGTAGGGTGACGCCGAAATACCCTAAGAGCACTGCGTCATGCACGAACGGCGTCCCGACATTCCGCGGTCCACCAGGGGACCTGTAAACGCCTGAAATGGGAAACTGTACGGGGAATAGAACGTTCGGCAGCGGCTAAAATGACAGCACGTAGGTGTTCTACATGAGGTCCACAGTGGAAAACGCGCAGTGGGAAAAACGGGCTAGACGGGAAAAAAAGCGACCAGTCAGCTTTGTTAAACTGCCATTTAGGAAGGACAGCTGAATCGACGGAAGAATACAGGAGAGTAATCACGCACGGAAAGTGATCGCTAGAGTGTGTATCGGCTATGACATGCCATTCGATTCAATGAGCAATTTGCGCAGAAAGACATAAATCCAGATGAGAAATGTACCGTTTGAATCGGAGAGAAAAGTGGGTTCGCCGGTATTCAGAACAGAAAGATGTTGATGATCCAGAAGTGCAGCCAAAAGCTCTTCCCTCGCGCACGCCCTAGGAGAACCCCAAAGAGGGTGGTCCGTATTGAAATCCCCCACGAGTAAATAAGGGGCAGGGAGCTGTAGAATCAGGCGGGCTAGGTCATCCTGTGCAAAAGAAGGAGGAACATAGAGGCTACAGATACAGAACTTAAACCCAGGAAGAGAAAGGAGTATCCCAGCAGCTTGCAAAGGTGTGGCAAGCGGAACCCGATTATAACATACATCATCTCGAACAAGAACTGTAACACCACCGTGTGCAGGAGAACCCTCCTCCGGAGCAAGATCGAAGCGCTCCGGAGTATACCTACGAATGGCAAAGGTATCCTGAGGTCGAAGTTTTGTCTCCTGCAGACAGGCGAATAGGGGTGAGTGAATGTGCAGTAGCATGTTCAACTCTGCTTGGTGAGCACGGAGACCATGGATATTCCGCTTAAGGATCATATTAAGAGCCTGTTTCTAACAGGAAAGAAGCGCGTGCCGGTAGGAAAAATGCTGTTATTTAATAGCCGCTGTGGATCTGTTGAGTGTCACCTTTTTCTTCCGAGTAGAACTGCGTCCCGATCGAGAATGCCCAGCCCTCTGGAAGCCCTCCGTGCCACCATCGCTAACGGAATCGGAGCAGTTGGTGCGCGTCCTGGAGCGAGAACGGGAACGACCCGTGAGATGTCGAACAGGAGATTTGCGACTGGTGTGGTCTAGAGCCACGATAGTGGTGGAACCTGAGGTCGAAGCTGATGGCGTGGAAGCATCTTTTGCCGGAACAGTAACCGATGAGGGAGATACCGGGTCCGAAGAGATATCAGTTTTGACCCCAATAGAAACCTGAGGGGGCGAGCCGGGACAGGTCTGCACAACGGCGTCGTGTTTTCTGACAGAAAGGCGGATGGCAGCGGAATACCTCAAGGTGGGTGTAGGGTGTAGTTCTTGATAGCGTTTCCTCGCTTCTGGAAAGGTCGTGTGTTCCTTCACTCGAAGCTCCTGTTTTGCCTTTTCCTTCAAGCGTGGGCATTCTCTGGAGTTCGACGGGTGCGCATCACCAGAGTTGACACAGGTAGGGTCCTGAGCACACATAGAACCGTCATGAGGTCACTTCCGCAGCGAGGACAAACTGGCGAGCCAGCGCAACGTTGTTACGTGTGACCAAACTTCTGACAGCGATAACTGCACATGGGGTTAGAAACATAGGGACGAACAGCTGCACGCTCATATCCGCATAAGATGAACGGCGGTAATACGGTTCTTTCAAAGGTAAGAAAGACCGTGCGCAGCGGAAACAGTTGGTCGTCCCTCCTCCCGATTAATCTATACGCCACAGTAACGCCCTGGTCTGAAAGACAGTTAATGATGTTGTCATTAGAGAGTCCGTCCAAACTCGAAGTGGTAACCACATCACGGCAGCTATTAAGGGCCTTGTGTTTTTCCACGGACACCGGGTAAGAACCTAAGTGACTGGCTTTTAACAGTTTGGTGTTCTGAGCGTCTTGGGCTATCTCAATAAGCAAACTGTCATCTGTACACCGTGTGGCATTCTTCACTGGGCCACATATGCGATCAAGCTCTCGTTGAATACAAAAGGGTGTCAGGTGTTTCGTATTTTGGCTGTCACTTTTCAGCTGCATTACAAAAAAATGTGGAGTGGAGAGGTTTGAACGCAGAGGAGCCATTATGGAAAGGTCCCCTTTCCGGAAACGTCGACGTCAGCCTGCCATCCGGGAGACGTGAAAGGAAAGACACCTAAATCTTCCGGTCTGTGCCGGCCTGGAGCACCCGCTCCAAGCCCGATCTCAAAGAATACTTCAGAGGAGTTACCCTCCAACTGTCACTACTACAGGTATACGACAGTTTCACCACAGGCAGGCCCGACTTTATGCCTCTACCACTGGAATAACCGCCAGTGGCCCCCCACTTTAGGCCACGCCGCCTCAACAGTCAACGTGGATTCAGGGGACTTGTGGTTGATTATATCGGGCCCCAGACAGCGGTAACACGTCGAATCCCCCCGGTCAACCCAGCCACGCGCGGCCACCGAACCGTCCGAGGGGACCCGCCCTATGGGGCGACGTGGATGTACATCACAGTGGAACTGCTCCGCACCTAGTGTCGCATGAAAGGGGTAGTGAGGAGGGTGCATTCGACCTTCATGCTTGAGACCTTCAGAGAGCACACAGGTTGGAAGCTGCGTTGAAACCGTAGGACAGCAACCACGGAGATAGTAAAGATCCTGTTGGTGAGACAGGTGTTAATCAACCTATAGAGCCTGAACCTAGTATAAGAAATAATTGTAGAAGAGGAAGAGTAAAATAAATGAAGATAACGTGGCTAGTCCAGATGAGGGTGGGGATGATAATGGTGAGGAGTGGCTCGGGCACTCCGGGTACGCCAAACCCGTACTCACATAAAGTGAGCCCCTGGAGGGGTTTGAAGTGTGAGTGTGTTTGTGCTAGTGAGTTGCAGTGTGTGACTGCGGGTGTGCGAGCTTTGGAGTGTGAGTGTGCTTGTGCTAGTGAGTTGTAGTGTGTGACCGTGGGTGTGCGAGCTTTGGCGTGTGAGTGTGTTTGTGCTGGTGAGTTGTAGTGTGTGACTGCGGGTTTGCAAGCTTTGGAGTGTGAATGTATTCGTGCTATGAGTTGTAGTGTGTGACTGTGGGTGTGCGAGCTTCGGAGTGTGAGTGTGTTCGTGCTAGTGAGTTGTAGTGTGTGACTGCGGACGTGCGAGCTTTGGAGTGTGAGTGTGTTTGTGCTAGTAAGTTGTAGTGTGTGACTGCGGGTGTGCGAGCTTTGGAGTGTGAGTGTGTTTGTGCTAGTAAGTTGTAGTGTGTGATTGCAGGTGTGCGAGCTTTGGAGTGTGTGTTTGTGCTAGTAAGTTGTAGTGTGTGACTGCAGGTGTGCGATCTTTGGAGTGTGCGTGTGTTTGTGCTAGTAAGTTGTAGTGTGTGACTGCGGGTGTGCGAGCTTTGGAGTGTGAGTGTGTTTGTGCTAGTAAGTTTTAGTGTGTGATTGCAGGTGTGCGAGCTTTGGAGTGTGAGTGTGTTTGTGCTAGTAAGTTGTAGTGTGTGATTGCAGGTGTGCGAGCTTTGGAGTGTGAGTGTGTTTGTGCTAGTAAGTTTTAGTGTGTGATTGCAGTTGTGCGAGCTTTGGAGTGTGAGTGTGTTTGTGCTAGTAAGTTGTAGTGTGTGATTGCAGGTGTGCGATCTTTGGAGTGTGCGTGTGTTTGTGCTAGTAAGTTGTAGTGTGTGACTGCGGGTGTGCGAGCTTTGGAGTGTGAGTGTGTTTGTGCTAGTAAGTTGTAGTGTGTGATTGCAGGTGTGCGAGCTTTGGAGTGTGAGTGTGTTTGTGCTAGTAAGTTGTAGTGTGTGACTGCAGGTGTGCGATCTTTGGAGTGTGCGTGTGTTTGTGCTAGTAAGTTCTAGTGTGTGATTGCAGGTGTGCGAGCTTTGGAGTGTGAGTGTGTTTGTGCTAGTAAGTTCTAGTGTGTGATTGCAGGTGTGCGAGCTTTGGAGTGTGAGTGTGTTTGTGCTAGTAAGTTGTAGTGTGTGATTGCAGGTGTGCGAGCTTTGGAGTGTGAGTGTGTTTGTGCTAGTGAGTTGTAGATTTTGGCTGCGGATGTGTGAGCTTTGGAGTGTGAGTGTGTTTGTGCTAGTGAGTTATAGTGACTGTGTGTGTGTGTGTGTGTGTGTGTGTGTGTGTGTGTGTGTGTGTGTGTGTGTGTGTGTGTGAACTTTGAAGTGTGAGTGCATTTGTGCTAGTGAGTTGTAGATTTTGGCTGCGGATGTGTGAGCTTTGGAGTGTGAGTGTGTTTGTGCTAGTGAGTTGTAGTGTGTGACTACGTGTGTGTGTGAACTTTGAAGAATGAGTGTGTTTTTGCTGGTGAGTTATAGTGTTTGATTGCGAGTGTGTGAGCTTTGGAGTGTGAGTGTGTTTGTGCTAGTGAGTTGTAGTGTGTGACTGTGTGGGTGTGAGCTTTGGAATGTGAGTGTGTTTGTGCTGGTGAGTTATAGTGTTTGATTGCAAGTGTGTGGGCTTTGGAGTATGAAAGTGTTTGTGCTAGTGAGTTGTAGTGTTTGATTGCGAGTGTGTGAACTTTGGAGTATGAGTTTGTGCTAGTGAGTTGTAGTGTGTGAGTGTGTTTGTGCTGGTGAGTTATAGTGTTTGATTGCGAGTGTGTGAGCTTTGGAATGTGAGTATGTCTCTGCTGCTGAGTTCAAATAAAGCATGCATTTTGAATTTTCTGGAAATAGCATGTGAGCTCCTGTTCATTCTGATTGAATTTTGTATTGTGCTAAGTATCTAGGATACTATGAAATGCTCTAAAATGCAGGAAAGAGGTACAATTTGAGGCAAACCAATATTTTCCTTGTATTAGCACTTGTGATAATATTCCAGGATATGTCATTGCCCCTTTCCACTTAAAAGTGTATTATAAATGCTTGAAAATCTGCATACTTGTATAACAGCCTTAGGGGTGTTCTAAGTCTGAAAATCATTCTATATTACAGCTGCTTTACCTGAAAATTCATTCATTTAACATTTCTTGCTTTGTACAGACTGAAAAAGGACTTGCTGAAAAGGAGATATTTAGTAGCTCAAAACACCTT
This sequence comes from Deroplatys truncata, assembly GCA_030765065.1. Classification (NCBI taxonomy): domain Eukaryota; kingdom Metazoa; phylum Arthropoda; class Insecta; order Mantodea; family Mantidae; genus Deroplatys; species Deroplatys truncata. The sequence goes on along the minus strand of CM060990.1, from coordinate 419,764,494 downwards.
AATAATGTCATTCTTTGCTGCTTGGTAGCGCAGAAAGTTAATTTGCTTTCAACTCCTTTTATAAAAAACAATAATAAAGTTATAATTGATTCATTCACATGATGTTCTCTACCCTCTATCGTTTATTAGTAGGTACATAAATTATTCTTAATCAAGATTTTTTTTCTGTCTAATACATTTTAGCAAAAAAAAAGGACTTTGCAGAAATAGCTACATTACGCATTTCGTTATAGATACAAAGTGAACAGCGATAGTCAAATGTTTAAGAACTGGACACTATACGCTGCCTTAAAATTCCATTCTGTTTCTATGACATCACGAGAAACAACTGAATGTTGAAAGGACTTTAAGAGAATGACTAAAAAATGAACAATTGAAACCTTCAAAAAAATGAACAATTCGGACATTTAATAATGGATATCTCAGAAACGGCTCATGCCACAATAAAGCTTATTTTAAATATATTGTATGTTTTAAAGAGATCTACATTTTTGGTGTAGTATGTTTTTCCTCTATCGCTTAACGATTATCAGTTATACAAGATTATAAAACATTCCTTCTGAATGAAGAGGACTTCATAGGCTCTTCCCCGAAAATTTGAGATATAAATTTTATTTGCCATGTAAATATTTTTAATGTGTGGTATTTTAATCAAAATCGTTACAGCCATTTTTAGAACATCAAAAATTTCGAAAAATATTCCATGTAAATGGAGTTTGGGGTGGGGGGATTGTGTTGAAAGAATTCGTGTTGCATCTTTGGAAGATATTGAACCTAAATACCAAGTTAGGTATTCATCAGACTTTTCGTTTCTGAGTTATGAGACACACAGACGTTTCCACAAATGCTTTATTTGGATTCCAATAATAATAATAATAATAATAATAATAATAATAATAATAATAATAATAATAATAATAATAATGAATACTATCAATAACAGCATGCGTGCCGTCTATGTATACAACTACAATGGCTCACTCTACATTGTGTGCATGGGTTGGCTACATGTTATGCCTACAGCATGTTTTCCATTCGCACCATTAGCAACAACCACCTAAGCCATGCCCATGCCACTCTAGCAGAAGACAGGCCGCTATTATGCAAGATAACACCTGCCTAATTGCATTCCTTCTTAGTAATGATTAGCATAGAATTTTTTTTAAAAACACCTACATGCTTACATAGTAAAACAAGCATTGTAATCATATTTGTAGTGAAACATACCTGTTATACAGTAATATCTGTTCTTCTTATTTTTTTACCATAACTTATTTTCAGTTTTTGGTGTATGAATGCTGCTTATACAGCAGATTCATGTTGTCATGTTGTTCCAAATTCCGGTATGCATTAAGTGGTTTGACATCTTGCTTACTGTAATTCCATTAAATAATTCATTACTGATATACACAGTGGCTATATAAGCTGTGTATTTGTTTGTCATTTGAATATTAATGCTCAACTTTTTTGAATTATTATTATAATTTTTTTGGGGGGGGGCAAATGAGTCCATATAGGCAAGGCCGGCTCTTGCAGTTTTGCTGCCCCATGTGATAAATGCAAGTCCTGCCCCCCTCTCACACTTTCAGACAAGTATTTTTATCTACAATGTCAGTCCTCTATGACTACTTATTCTCACACTGGTTAATAATCCACAACATATTTGGGCCTGAACCTGGGTCTGTTTTCATTTGTGAGTTACAGAAGTTAGTAAGTTCCCCTTATTCATTGTAATGTTACATGCCACATTATGAGATTGAGCAACTTAACTTTTGTACTTTACTGTTACTTTTAGTCTGTGCTTATCTATTTGGGCCACGTGGTGGGCCACGTGGTATGGTAATTGTCCATAGGGTATTAAGGAGTAACTGATCCTTAAACCATCTGTAGAAATGGTTATGTTTAATGTCTTCATGGTACTCCCCAGGTCTTCCCAAAGTGAAGAGATGTTGCAGCATGGACAATAATAACATCCTGCAGGTGACTTTATGGAGGTTTCAATTCTGCCATCAGTCCAGCCCTTTAATAGGGTATGACCAGCATTTAACCACCTTTCAGTCAGCCATACTATTTCCCTCAAATTTTTATTTTTATTTATCTTAAAGATAATGATCTTGGAGCTATAATATTGGATCTTTCTAATATTAGTTGTCCAAATTCCAAACAACCTGCTCAATATGTTCCTTGCTCATTTATTACTATTTTTAATAGCTGTTCCTTAATTACTCCTTTTATAGTAAAACTGTATTTGGGAAGCAGGGAATGTGAATGTAATACCGTATTTTATGGACCATAAGATGCACCTTAATTTTTAAGATTTCTCTAAAAAAATAACATTTTAACATTTATCATTAGTTTGCAAAGCCAGACTAAGAAAATCATTTTTTATTAGTTTATAAAACTGAACTGACCTTTAAAATCCCAGAAAATCGTCATCTGAACTTTCTTCTTCTTTTCCCTCTTCATTGTCATCGTTGTCCTCTTCATATATAAAATGGTCTTCATTGCCATCAAGAGCATTACTTATGCCACACTTTCAGTTTATAGCTTGCATCATATGAATGCCTTTTATTTTTTTCCATGATGAAACTAGCTACTGGCAAAAATATTGTACTGTTAATGATATTACAAATCACTTTCAATTCAAATTCACTGGCACCGCAGACTAAAATGATGCATTGTGGACTAGACAGTGTACATGGCTTGTGATGGCGGGATGGGAGGGAGACAGAGGTAGCATTGTTGTGAATCCCTGTAGCTCTTGTTTGTTGCATCAGTGCACTGATGCTGCCAGTTGAATCCAATGTTGCCAGATAGTGATAGCCTAGGTTTCCCACAGCATCGAATATACAGCCATTTCTAAGACTGGCAGGAATTTGAAATCAAACACTGGACATTTTAATACCAGTTTCAAGTATAAGATGCACCTGAATTTTGGAGGCAACTTCTCAAAGAAAATAGTTGCAGCTTATAGTCTGTAAAATACAGTATGTATTCTGCTATGCATTAGGGCCATATCAGAAACCCACTTAGGTCTATGATTTTGGGAAAAGTGGGACGTGAGAATGAATCCAGTCGAGTATTCTTTCCTAAGCAAGGGCTAATTTTATAGTGTTTGTTCAGAACATGATATTTCCAAAATGGCACTTTAAGAAAGTACGTAACTACTTATGCATATGAATGTAACTAAGCAAAACAATAATGTGTGTTATTTTCATTTACATTTGTATGTACCAGATTTCTGACTTTTAAAATGCAAACTGAAAACAAAAAATGCTTAATCTCAAAACAGTATTTTTGGAGATATGTTCTGACCAAACATCGACAGGCATGTTATTTTTATGTAGGGCCTGCTGAAAAATTCAGTGTCATAGCTGGGATTTGAACATGGTTCTCCCCATTTAGCTTCTGCAACAACATGCCAGTAGGCCATTGAATTCCCCAACTTGACTTTCAGCTGGCTCTACATCAAAAACAATCCTTTGCCGGGCAGGTTGTCAAAAAAGGTATAATTAATTTCATGCATTATACATAATACTAAAACATAATAAGGCAATTATTGTTTGTTTTCTTGATCCCAAAGTGAAGAATGCAACAGTTGTGTGCATACAGCACACAACTGTTGCCACATCCCCAACACCAAGCCCTGTTTCATATAACCTTGCCCTGCAGACATGCTTTCTTCCGCACTGCATTTCCTTCCCCTTCCTATATTTAATTCATACTGTTATGAAAATGTAAATTTGACAATTATCTAGGAATATATTAAGGTAAATTATCTTCTTAAACAAGGAACTATTTTGTATCGCATAACAACCTATTGTATGACAGTGAGAAGTGACTAGTGCACATTACCATTAAAGAGATACAGGGCAAGATTATGTGGAACAGATCTTAACTAAAACACACATACTCATCACTACATCACTATAAAGACGATAATTCCCTGCACTATAAAATCCCAAAATATGCATGTATTCATGCACTATCAAACTACAATATATGCAAAATCAAGTGAAAAATACATTAAAACATGCACTATCATTTTTGCTCCTAATTCATTGATTCACTTCCCTTTTTGCACAGTTAACAACTAACAACATTTCTAAATTTCTTTCTGTGAGTCTCCTGCGCTTATCAGTCAGAATATTTTTGCAGGCAGAAAATGACCTCTCTACATCACAAGAAGTTATCGGTGCAAATTTGAACGAGCATATTTGTGATAGTGTCATGTCAAGTTCTTCATTCATGCTTTCACCACAAAATACCTTCTTCACTGAACAAAAGAATCCTAGTTTGGGTTCCTGTTTATGACACTGTCCAGCTTGTTCTTTGCATCTACTCCCACTTTCCCTTGGGCATGACTATGAGGAATCTATGGAATTCCTCAACAATTGACATTGAGTCTACCAGTGGCAGAAAATGGCTTCTAATTTTGTTATTGCAGAGAGAATTTTAGAGAAGTTTGTCTTAATGTAAATTAAATCCTGCTGCACATTTTTGCATTCAAATGCTGCTTGTGCATCTGTGATACATATAGCATCATCTGGCAAGAAACTGTTTGCTATCTAAAATGAAAGAAGTATTTAGTTCAGAATTAAATATTTAAGTATTAATTTTATTGCAATTAACTATGTATCAATTTTATTTCATACTGATTTAGTGGCATCAAAACCGCCCAAGTAAAACAGTACAGCTTCCAACCAAGTACCCCAACTAGTAAGGGTGGACTGAGGGGGTAATGGTAACTCAGATAGACTCTCTTTGTAAGCAGCTACATGTGCAGGGGCTTTTTAAAACACCTGTATAAAACAAAATATCAAAATCACTAATTTATTTTTACAGCTTTTGGACCATTAAAACTGATATAAACCTAAATTTTACATATACCCTTTTAGTTAAGGATATCAAATTATTGACATTGTCATAATTACAGCATATTGCTTCTGCAACCGATGGAGCCCATGAGTAAGACATGTAATGTGTTTACATTTGGGTAGAATATTTTAATTGCTTTCCCAGCCTTCAGCATTTAGGGAGCAGCATCACTTAACAGCAAAAGAACTCTGCTTTTATTTAGATTGAGCATAGAATACCTAAAATATAAATGAGAATAAAATAGAATTAATTGTTCTTCCACACAAGCCGCGTGTTGGACAAGGTTGGAAAAGTAGAATCAGACGACTGAAAAATTCAATGCCATAGCCGCGATTTGAACCACGGCTCTCCCAGTCTCCATCCGGTTGCTCTAACCTGAGCTACCATGGCAACATGTTGATAGGACATTAAATTCCCCAACTGATTTGCATGTTTCCCTGTAAACCACAAGGAGATCTCAAATTGTATTGAGGTCGCCATTGGGGTATGTCATCTCAATACAATTTGAGATCTCCTTGTGGTTTACTGGGAAACATGCGAATCAGTTGGGGAATTTAATGTCCTACCGGCATGTTGCCATGGTAGCTCAGTGGTTAGAGCAACCGGACGGAGACCGGGAGACCTGTAGTTCAAATCCCGGCTATGGCATTGAATTTTTCAGTCGTCAAGAATAAAATAATTATTTAAGATTTTATTCAATTACAATATCTGGTTAAAGCTTATGCAATCCATCATCAAAGATACTAGCAATTGTGGAGTTACTTGCTTTTTGCAGGACTTTACACCACGCTAGATGTGGTTGACCAGGCTCATCCTCAGTTAATTTTCCTACAATTAGTTAGCAACATAGCGCCCCATAAGATCAGTTGTTTCATGTACAGATGTCCATACATTTGAAGTTCCAAGTCCTCGCGAATTTTATCCAATGCTTGTTAGCAAAACAACAAGTATTTTTACATGTGTGAAAATAATTCTCATTTGTTTTTACACAAAATTAAATTTATTTTGGCAAATACATTACATAGGCCTACCTGATTATAAGATTTTGGAACATAAATTTTCCTCAATGTCAAGGGATCAGGGACATCTTTTGATGCATATTTCTCAAAAAAACCCTTAAAAGTTGGGTTTCTAAGTTTCTCAAGTGGTATATTTGCTCCTAAAAAGCCATTGCACAAATCCATGTAAAGGTCCTTAGGTGCAGGAGCAGCAATAAATGACTGGATTTGGTGTGTTGCAGATTCTTTTATTTTTCACATTCTTGCAATATGTGACACAGATGCGACATGCTGTTCAACTTGAAATTATTTCATATTTCACAATATCCACTGAATTATTTTAGTTTAATAAAGCTAAACCCAACAGTTTTAGTTCTGCATTCTTTGTATAGAATGGTACACATTTCCACCACAAAACAAACAAGCTTATGGTTTAACATTATGTGTAAAGTTGCCTTCTTGTTTAAGTTTAAAATAAATTGTACACATCAAATCAAGAAAACAGGCATTGGCTAGCAATCAGAGAGGTAGATCTTCAGTTTTGTGGTGAGTGAACCAAAAGTAACTGGTTTTATGTGAATTAACTATAATATTACAGCTTCCTTAATCATTGACACTATAGTAGCAGAGTTGGGAAATGTTGCCATTTTGCATTAGCTTCTCCCTTTAGAAATTTCGGAGTTTGCCACCTTTCTTCACGTTACATGAAGTAAGGGGTGTTTTTGCTTATGAGTAATAAAGAATTTAGTACTTTCTTCAGTGGCATTTTAAGTCAGTATTTTGATTCATTCACTCTATTAGGGCAAATTATAACATCTGGTGAGCATGACAGTACTCGTAATGGAGAAACTAAAGAAGGAGTGAATTCAAGTGCAGCATCTATTTACAGTCACTGAATGAATTGATACAGAAAATGAAAGCAGTTAGTAAAATACTATGATATTACATAATTTGGAGTGTTTGATGCCAAAGATACACATATTTTCAAGATTGAAGAAAATATATGGGATCTGTAGTTCCAAGATGATGATTCTGACAAACAGATATGCAAGAAAGATTATGATGCAGCAGAAAGCTATAGAGAGGATTGGATAACAAGCATGGGCATTTATTTGGGGAAACAGTGGGTATTGTGTCTGGAAATAGTGAAGCTGGAGCCTCCTCTACCTTGTTCAAGGGAAATTGTGGCTCCTAAATTAGAATTAAAGGCATTTGATGACAATATAAAGTGTTGGTTAGGATTCTGGGGTCAGTTTCATAAGACAAATGATAACAAGATCATTGATAATGACAAATCCCAGTATTTAATTCAAGCAACAGTATTGGGGTTAAATGCCAGGAATCTTGTTGAGAGCTTTTCCTCCCTAACGGGACATTAAGGCTCGTTAATAACCTAAGCATTGTGCACCCTAAAACCTCCTCACAGAAGGTCACTGAATAGCTGAAATCAAGATTCACTCATGATGAATTGCTAGTAGAAATCTAAGTACGGGCACTGCTTAAATTAGTAGTGACAGGTCTACACAAGGAAACTATAACTTAAGGAACCCTATATGACAGATAAAAAACTCAGTGTTAAAGACATTGGGTGAAACAACAGAGAAATACACAGTGATTTTCCTTCACACTGTGGCTACCGCATGGGTATGGTTACTGGCATGTCAGCCACAGTAGCTTGGACTCCTGCTAAAACAGTTATAAATATCCCCACATCTACCTTACGTTCTCATATTTACAACTACAATGATAATAAGCACATACTTTATCATAAGAGGCATTGAAAATGTTGTCCTTCTCTATCCACACATTTTTGGCATCTTCTCAGGAAATTTCGTTCACACTGGAGAGTTCAATATCCAAAATTGAGTGAATTTTTCACCTGATATTTTCTTTTAGTTTTTACGATATATGAGGGTTTGTTGCGTACACCTTTCTGTCCATATGATTGTCAGATTTGGGTAAATTCCTGTAATTGGATTTTGCAAAAAGATACAGTAATTGACCCAGGCTTAATATTGCTCTCTGACAAAGCATGCTTTCATTTATAAGGCTATGTTTCGTTGCAAAATAACAGATATTGGAGTGCAGAGAAACCCAATTTTACACACAAGATTCCCTTGCATGACTTGGAAATTGGTGTGCAGTAAATGCATACAGAATAATAAGACCTATATTTTTTGAACAAACAATAAATGCAAAGGGGTACAGGAATAACTGACTCACACCATTTTTTGAACAGCTGATCAATGTTGAATGTCAGTCTGGATTTTCCCAATGAGACTTTGCTATCATGCATACAGCTGATGAGTCATTAAATTTAATTCAGGAAATTTTTTAAGATAGAGTAATTAGTAAAGAATTATGGCCCTCACAATCCACTGATTTAACTATATGTGATTTTTATCTATGGGCGAACTTGAAAAATAAGGTGTGTGCAATAAACCCCATACAATGGAAGAACTAAACGAAAACATTACGTGAGAAATTCACTCAATTTTGGATACTGAACTCTCCAATGTGAATGAAAATTTCCTGAGAAGATGCCAGAAATATGCGAATAAAGAAGGATAACATTTCCAACATCTCTTATGATAAGGTATGTGCTTATTACCATTGTAATCGTAAACATGACAACAGGAGACAGTTTCAGGGCTATTGTAACTGTTTTGGCAGCAGTCTGAAGAAAAATCACTGTACTACCATGTTACATCTGTTGGTGGAGTCAGCATTAGATGAGGATATTATGCAAGTTTTGGAAAGAACACAAAGTAGCAGTAGGACCAAAGTTTGAGTCAAACTTACTTCAGTTCTTCAAACTTAAAGTTGAGAGTGAGGAACACCTTCAGTTAGCTTGCTCTAGTATTTTTGACAATAATTATGTCAGTAGCAGTAGCAGTAGCAGTACCCACTGCAGCATGTATTTTTTCTGGAGAAGCTAAGCAGCATGACAGTAGATGTGTTTGGTGTGAGAAAACTTCACATGCTGCCTCATAATGTTTTAAAGCACAACAATGTCATTAGATAAGAAAAGGTCTTTGCTCAAGAAGTGGTGCAGCTGTTGCATATGCTTGAAAACAGCTCATGGAGCTAAGAAATGTAAAAACTATGTTAAATGTCTTATGTGCTACAAACACAATTTAACAATGATGTGTCCTAACCTACCTATGCAGTCCACAAATAAGAACTGTGGGTTTGTGGCAGAAAAGAGTGGTGAATCCAAGGCCCTTTTGTCTCAAAAATTTGGACCTATTCTGCCACAAAATCTTAATGACAAATTTCAGGGACCCATAAGTGTGTTGGATGAAGAAAATATCTGTGAATGTGTTAGAAGAATTCAGAGTGATGGTCTGTATCCCAAGCTCAAAGTGAAGAACCTTACTCTTTCTGACACAGGGAAGGGTCCATCAGGCATCGGACTATAGGTAGGAGCTGATGTTTCGAGGTCACAGTTTACTGATTCAGTCATTCATCTAGATGAGAATTTGGTGGTTATCAAAACAAGGTTAGGTTGGGCAATTCAAGGACCAGTTGCAACCTACTAACTGAATAAGCTTATTCCTGTAACTTGGATCTGTCAAACTTGTGGAAATTGGAGGTCATAAGAATCAAAGAACCAGAGACAAGGAAGACAATAAAGGATTTAGACTCAGAAGCATTTAAGCTTCTTTAATCAAACTGTAAGGATCAATGAGGATAATAGGCATGAAGTGTGCCTGCTCTGGAAGGAGGGACATTCAGAAAGCCCTGTAAGAGAACTTGAAAGACGGGCAAACGAAAGGGCATGATTTATTTCAAGACGGGTTGCAATCTGGCATTGCATTATAGAAATAGTTACCGAAAATTAAAATGTGGGACACTTTTTACCACGTAGCACAGTTGCCAAGCCTTTCAGTCAGGCTACAAAGCTCCACCCTGTTTTTTGATGCCCTCAGCCAACGATCTGAAGGGGAATTCACTTAATATGTCTTGAAATGGCCCAAACTTAATAGAGTTAATTCTGAAGCTATTGATGCAATTTAGGAAGTATGCCAGGGACAGTTCCTTTTGAAGGACTGATGGGGCTTAGCCCTACCACATTTTTTCTGCATCAGCAATCACAAGAACAACAAATACCACCTCATATTTTAAAAATATATTATTTGATTTATAGCTCCTTACTAATCTCATTCTAAGAATGTTACAATTCCAAGAGTTAAAATACAGTGCATCCTGTACCGGGAACTATGATATATAGGGAACATAAATGTAATAGGAAATAAGCTGAGTATTGTAACATATATGTAAGATGTGAAGCTAGCTAGCCGTGAGAAGAGAAACAGGCAGGTAGAAAGGGGTTTTGGGCTGGCAACACAGCTAAACAGTCACAGGCACGGAGAGAGATAGCAATAAGATGGAAAGAGAGGGAGAGAGATTTTGACACCTTGGAAATCCCAAAATTGTCAAGACTGCAGATTTGGAGGCAAATGTTTTCATAGCACGCTTAGGGGAGAACCAATAACAGAAAAGATTAGAAAAGAGCTAGGCGAACTTAGCGTCCCCTAAGCGAGTATAAAAGCGCACACGTGCAGAGCTCGCGCGTCTGTTCGTTTTCATCTGGTCCCGAAGAAGAGGCAACAATTCACGCCATGTTTGTGGCGATGCGTGTGAAGTTAGATATAGGAGACATAGCTAGCTTGGGGAGGTAAATTGTTGAAGATAGACCACTTTGAAGTGCATATAGGTTTAAAACACACGGCTAGCGGCACCACAAAGCAGTATTATCACAATGCAATAAATTAAAGTTCAAGTTATCTGGAGTTTCATTTCGTCTACCGTCACCACACCCTGGGAAAGAGTTTAGAAATAGGGCAACACACAAGTGTGCTAGGCTTGAATTCCAGGAACCAGCCACCAGCAGCTCCAAGAAGGAAGGAATACGACGCCACGAGGAGGTCCGTCGCATATGGCACCCAACGTGTTCACGCACGAATAAGGAGACGAACCCAGGACTTCAACGCGCAGGAGCAGCAGGAGCAATGCAGCAGGCAGAGAATCAACTAAAAGTAGGACAAAATCTTCTCATCTTTATGTGTTTTTATGTTACTCAGGAGTAACCGGCTTATCATGGCAGATAGCAACATGGACCTTTCTAACGAGAGCACTGTAGATGCTGCCACGGGTATGCAGCAGGAGGCGTCTCATGATGACGCACCCTTGCTCATTAGAATGATGCGAACGCTACTAGCAGAACAGAGCAGAAAACTAGAAAACAGTTTAGCAGAAAATAACCAAAGACTTGAAAATAGCCTAAACAACAAAATAGAAAACAGTTTAGCAGAAAATAACCAAAGACTTGAAAATAGCCTAAACAACAAAATAGAAAACAGTTTAGCAGAAAATAACCAAAGACTTGAAAATAGCCTAAACAACAAAATAGAAAACAGTTTATCAGCAAATAATCACAGACTTGAAGGTAGTTTAGCAGAAACTAGTGCTAGATTAGAGACCACCAGCAAGAAAATAGAAGAAAGCTTAGCAGCTAGCAGCAGGCAGATAGAGCAGATTAGGACAGGGCAAGAAGCAATTCAAACAGAATTAATTAATGTTAGACAGGAAATAAATGTAAATAAGGGTGAAATTGCTTGTCTCACAGAATTTGTAAACTCAGCTGTAGAGTCCTTAAAACAGGACAGTGTTAGAATGCAAGCACATGTACAAGTCAATGTAGATAAAGAACTGCAGGCTGTTAAGCAGGTAATTACCGCAGGCCAGGTAGCAACAAACCACGAGACAGTCATTAAAGTCATCTCTTCAGGCTGTAAAACAGGTTATCTCAGTAGAAACTAGTCAGGAGATTGAAACACTGAAAACATCAATCCAGGCCATTAGTACTGTGTATGATAGGGAAATTGGAGATTTAAAACGCAATCTGAATGCGTTAGAATTAGATCAGCACAACACCAATAGTACTCCCAGTATCACTCAAGGAAGTACAGCCAACTCCGGTAGTGACCATTCACTCCCCGGTGAGGCCGGAAACCTTGAGACCAACACTTGTAGAAACAATGTGCATGCTTGTGATGTAGCGCAGTTGGCTCCTTGCTCCCACAGTGGAGACAATAGTTTTAATTCACACCTCTTGCATGAACTCACACCTCCGGTGTTCGAGGAATCGAAAGATCAGGCGAAAGAGTTTATAAAAGAGTTAGAGCAATATTTTATGTTAAAGTCAACTCCTGAGGTCATCAAGCCCATTATAGTTAGAAAATGCCTCAAAGGTTCGTGCTCTATCTTGGCTTAAATTAACGCAGGGTAACTCTCTGACATATGAGGAATTTAAACAGGCATTCCTATTAAGATATTGGGGACCACAAGAAATCAACAAAATTCGACTTGAGTTAAACGAAGGCAGATACAACCCGAATATACATGGTACCTTAGTTGATTACGTCCTAAATCTGGCACAGCGAAGCAAACAAATTGAACCACCATTATCAGACAAGGAGGTGATAGCACTGCTCACCAATCACTTTGAACCTCATATCAGGAACGGACTGATAGTAGCTGAGCCACCCAAGATTGCGAAAATGATTGAGTTAATCACAGCATTTGACCAGAGACCAACACAGGGTAATCATTTCAGAGATAGGAGAGAAACACTTCAGCCGGAAAATAGGTCACATTCTTTTGGGTCAGGGGCATACAGGCAGAGAAACTCACACTACAGGCAATTCGCAGAAAACCCTAGAGATAGATACACACAGCCAACACCACGGCCTGACAGATTAAGAAACTACCCCAGGGAACATCAACATAGGGACCAACAAAGAAATTTTAATGTTAACCACATCCAGGCTTCGAACACACGGCAAAATCGGTTTGAGTACGTCAGGGAATTTAACAGGAATTATTCTAGGGCACAGGAAAATACAAACAGACAGGAAAACAACAGACAAGGGAATTTTTCGGGTAGAAGTAGCCCAGTGAACACACAAACAATTGTAAGCAGTAACAGTAGTAGATGGGATTCGAACCCGGGACCTAGCAGACAGGACAGACCTCAAGACTCGCAACAATCGGGAAACCAAGCATAGATGACTACTGCGGCCGAGTATCCATCTCAGAGGGAAACAGTGGATCACAAGTTTCCCAACCAGGGCCCATTGCTTTAATAAATACGCACGTACAGGGGGATAACACACCGAGCAACATGCAGCAGCAAAATAAGAGCAAAAATGTAGACATGCGTGACTCGCCCAGAATCAAAGGGAGTAAACACTGACATTTTAATTGATACTGGGGTAAATATATCGGCGTGCTCAGAAGAATTTTTTAAGATGTTGCAAGAAAAGAAAATTAAAATTATGTCGCTGCCAATTTCGAATGTGTATTACACGGTAGCGATTTCCAAGAGCAAAGAAAAAGTTAGGCAACAAGCAATGCTAACGATAAGAATGAATAATAAAGCATTCAATGTTATTTTTCTTGTAATCCCGAGGTTGCAACAGCCAGTGATTATTGGTTCGGATTGCTTGCATAAATGGGAAGCAATAGTGAACTTTGAAAATAAATGCCTAAATTTAGTAAACGATGGTGTGCGCATGCCTTTTGTGGATACCAATACAGTAGACAATGAACCGACGGCGGAAGAACAACAAATTTTAGAGTCATTTGGGTAGAATTAATTAAAGCACAAGAAGGGGCAGAAATTGTAGCTATAAATACTGCAGGGAGACACAGGGATCAGATGGAGGAATTGTCAGAGGATGAGGCTGACATACGATATATAAACACTTATGAGTTCATAGACGCAGGTCGCGTGCGGCTACACGTGCTCGAAGCCATTAGCGAACTGTCAGCGACACTACACACAGAGAGGCAGGTAGCCGAACCGGTTCTCTCGAACAACACAGAAATTGCCACTCTAATACAAAGGAAAATAAACGCCGCGTGTGGTTTAGAGGCATCGGACAAGATCCGACTGCAGGATATTTTATGGAAGAACATGGCAGTTTTTTCTTCACGATCAGGCAAATGCAACGCTTATGTCCATAGATTTAAAGTTAAACCCCTGTCTCCATACTCCCACAAATGCAGGAATCTACCGTTCACCTTGAGAGAGCAAGCAGAGCAAGTCATCAAACAGATGCCAGATGATGATATTATAGAAGTGTCAAACTCGCCTTATATTAATCCTTTAGTGTGGGTTAAAAAGAAATCAGGAGACTTGCGAATGACGTTAGATGCACGCAAATTAAACTCATTCACAGTACCCGATCACTTCAGGACGAAAGGCATTGATCAACTGTTGGTTAGGGTAAACCGAGGCAAGTGCTTCTCTAGTTTGGATCTTGTTCAGTCTTTCTGGCAGATACCTTTAGCAGAAGAATTGTGACAGTACACTGGGTTCTTGCATAAAGGTTTTACTATGGTCTTTAAGAGGGTTCCTTTTGGTTTATGCACAAGCACGAGTGCACTACTTAGAGCAATTCATGCCATATTCGGGGACACAACAGCAGAATTCGTCCTTCAATACGTGGATGACTTTATGATAGTAGGAGACGACATTGACACGCACCTAAAACACATAGATTATGTTTTAAGCATGTTTAGCCGGCATGGCATGACACTTAAGTTAGAAAAATGCAATTTCTTTCTGAAAGAGGCCCAGTTTTTAGGTTATGTGATCTCAAAAGACGGCATTCGACCTAACCCGGACAGGATAGAGAGCATTAGAAATATTCCGGAACCCAGAAACTTAAAACAATTAAGAAAATGGTTCGGCATATGCAGATATGAAGGTAAATTCCTAGTTAATTTTGCCAAGGAAACAGCACCACTTAGAAAATTGTTAAAGAAGGGTGTTAAGTGGGTGTGGCGAGATGAGGAGCGAGCGGCATTCTACAACGATCGCGAACTTTTTGCACAGGCGGTACTAATAGAAAGGCCCAGAGAGGACCTTCCTTTTCATATCTATTGTGATGCCAGCGTGGGAGGCTATGCAGGAGTTTTATGCCAAATAGACGAGCAGGACTGCATGCATGTTTTAGCCACAGCATCCAGGGGTTTGACACAGTCAGAAAGCAATTCCTGCATTACACAACTTGAGATTGCCGCCATGTACTTTTCGTTGGTCAACTTCAGACAATTTATATATAATAGGAAAATAATCATCCACACTGACCACGTGAGCCTGGAATTCATAAAACAATGCAAGCTGACCAGCAGTAAAATATCCCGCTATATTTATGAGATTTTGAATTTCGATGTGGAAATCAAACATATTCCAGGAGCTACAAACACATCCAGTGATGTTTTATCGAGATTACCGAGAGCAAAGTCAATGCCAGAAAACAAAGGCAGGCCTTTTCACCAAGTGACAGTAATGCACATTGAGGCTACCGGTCAGAAACAACTGGTTAAAGCGTTAAGAAACTTGGCAAAATGCCAGGAAGAAGAGGAAATCTGGGAACTGTTAAACAACGCGCCGGAGATAGATGACAACACCTCAGGGTCATTAGGGAAAAGGAATGGCATTCTTTACAAACTCAATGTTAATGAAAAGCGATGGAAAACATATGTGCCCAAAATGTTAGAGAACACATTGATTGCAGCCTTCCACAACTCCTTGGTACACTCTGGATCAGAAAGGACGGCCATCAACATTGCAGAACACTTTTATGTTAAGAAGCTCCATCACAAGGTTAGAAAATTTATAGCAAGATGTAAGTTATGTCAATTAGCCAAACCACTGAATGTAGCTTACGATATTGACATGTAGAGTGTTATTACAGATGCTCCCAACGCTCTAATATGCATGGACGCGCACGGCCCGTTACCCCAGAGCACTTTTGGGACTAAGTTTATAATTGTGTTACTTGATGTCTTCACAAAATTCACAAAGATTTACCCAGTGAAAGATATAACAGCTAGAACATGCCTGAGGAAAATATTCAAAGATTATGTACCTAAACATGGCAAGATATTATCCTTGCTGTGTGACAATGCCTCTATGCACCGGAGCGGAATTTTTCAAGACACTCGCAGACAATGGAGTGAAATTATACCACAGCTCTAACTATTATCCGCAGGGAAATATGACAGAGAGAGTGCTCCGAGATATTTCGGGCTATTTTCGAATTTTAACCCACAAAAACCATACGGGGTGGTACCAACATTGTGCTAAGATTGAATTTGTCATAAACAATTCAGTGAATGCATCCACAGGTTATGCGCCGATATTAATGCACTTGGGCAAGCAGCCGGAACTGATATTGCCGAACATACCCACCACGATAGATCAAGGCAATCAAGACACTACGGCGGAAAAATGCAGGAAAGCGCTGCTGCGTATAAGACAGAAAGCGGAAGCAAGGAAGAAAAAGGCAAAACGGCACAAGGCAAAATGGACACCCAAGATGGGTGACCTGGTTCTCGTGAAGAATAAGAATAAATCAGACCGGTGGAGCAACACCTATCACAGAATGTGCTTATTATATAAAGGTCCGGCGGTAATTGTAGCTCAATTTGGGGCACACACTTTTGAGGTTAGGGAGGTTACTACTAACAAGAACTGGGGCAGATATCACAAACAATTGCTGAAACCTTTCAAGACATAGGTTAACATTTGCACTTGCATGATTTTACGATTGCTTGTTGCGCGGGGTTGATGAGTCATGTAATTGTGCTATGTAAGTGTTTTATCTTCAGTAATATAATGTATATAGAAAACAGGGTTAAAATTATTTCAGTTAAGGGCTTCTGGTCAGACACCTAATGATCACTCAGAGCAGGCAGCCAACGTGCCGCAATTACAGGCAATTCTATGCTATTGTAAAGAAAACTAGTTTAAGCAGTGCAAGGTCAAATGGGCTGACATACGGCAACTTAAGTGTTCTTGCATAGGGCAGTGAAAAGGCTCCCAGAAGTGTTTATAAACAAACTATAGTGATGTGCTAAAGGGAAAACAAGTGAAAGTCATTCTGTGAAATAAATGTTGCCTAGCCCACAAGCGTGTGATTACTCAGGAATTATCACCAAAATGTCACTCGATGTCAATGTGACGTAAAAGCAAATTTATGTAAACATTTGTAAATATCATGATGTATGTTATTTGAGAGTTACATTGTTGTGTAGGATAGAAGTTAGGTACATTTATATTGTAGAGTGCTGTGGTGTTCTTTTTGAGATTATTGGTGTGTTATGTATTGCATTGTGTATTTTAGGGCTCTTTTATTCTCTTTTCGTATTCTTCTTTGGGTCATGTCATTGCCATTCGAAAAACTTTCTCCGCCAACAGCAACAAAAATTTTTAGAATGGCAATGAGGGGCATTTGTACCGGGAACTATGATATATAGGGAACATAAATGTAATAGGAAATAAGCTGAGTATTGTAACATATATGTAAGATGTGAAGCTAGCTAGCCGTGAGAAGAGAAACAGGCAGGTAGAAAGGGGTTTAGGGCTGGCAACACAGCTAAACAGTCACAGGCACGGAGAGAGATAGCAATAAGATGGAAAGAGAGGGAGAGAGATTTTGACACCTTGGAAATCCCAAACTTGTCAAGACTGCAGATTTGGAGGCAAATGTTTTCATAGCACGCTTAGGGGAGAACCAATAACAGAAAAGATTAGAAAAGAGCTAGGCGAACTTAGCGTCCCCTAAGCGAGTATAAAAGCGCACACGTGCAGAGCTCGCGCGTCTGTTCGTTTTCATCTGGTCCCGAAGAAGAGGCAACAATTCACGCCATGTTTGTGGCGATGCGTGTGAAGTTAGATATAGGAGACATAGCTAGCTTGGGGAGGTAAATTGTTGAAGATAGGCCCCTTTGAAGTGCATATAGGTTTAAAACACACGGCTAGCGGCACCACAAAACAGTATTATCACAATGCAATAAATTAAAGTTCAAGTTATCTGGAGTTTCATTTTGTCTACCGTCACCACACCCTGGGAAAGAGTTTAGAAATAGGGCAACACACAAGTGTGCTAGGCTTGAATTCCAGGAACCAGCCACCAACAGCTCCAAGAAGGAAGGAAGACGACGCCACGAGGAGGTCCGTCGCAATCCAATGGACAGGGACTAATATGGACAAGCTCCAACACTCTGAAACGTATGCCAGCAGTACATGTTATATGAGGTAAGATTTAGTTAGGCACTACAGTATAAGAAAATCTTGAGCTTAGCACCAAGCAATATGTACTTCCTTGGGGCTAGACTGTGCAAGAATTGGAATTCCAACACAATAGGCTTACAACCCTAGGGTTGATTCACTTCCTCTAAGCAGGTACCTACAAAAAGGGGGTGAAGAAACATGGCTATTTCAATGAGTTTGGTTACTTTAGATAAACTTGTTTCTACATTATTTTCTTTGATCAAACCATGGAGACCTAGCACTGTGTTTTCGTTAGTAGTATTAAAACCTTGTTATTGAATGATATGCCATTTAGAAAATTATTAAAAATAAAATTGCAAATTAACCATTCATTTTGAAATGCATTTTGAAGCAGCAGCGGCGGCGGCGGCGGCGGTGGTGGTGGTGGTGGTGGTGGTGGTGGTCGTGGTGGTCGTGGTCGTGGTCGTGGTCGTCGTCGTCGTCGTCGTCGTCGTAGAACCTAATAAACTAATGGCATCTGGGAAGTTTCAACTTGGAAACCGGGTGGCTGCTTTCAGTCAAATAAAGTCTTCTAAGAGAAACAGAAGTGTTGTTTCAGTTTTATGCACATCCTGGGATATGGAGAATGGTTGATTAATTTGAAATGATATCATCTACGAGGGAGGAACTTCAATCGGCACGTGATCTGGTCGTGGGCAGGGCGGAGGCGTGGTTGCAGAGTGACGGAATGGTGGAAGAAGAAAGCATTGTGTCGACACCCAATGGGAGTTTACTGGTTCTGGACAGAAATATAGCGGGACCGTCAAGGGAGCCAACTGGAATAGAATTACACAGTAGGAAAGTGTGACATAGGTATACAAATAGAACAGGCTCAGAGAGAAGTACAGTAATACGGAAGTAAAAATAATGGGGGATGTTAATATTAGAATAGGGAGGGGGATGTGAATATAGAATGAATATGTTGTGGAAATGAAAGATGTTCTAGAAGGGAACAATTCAGACGAAGTAAAGGACAAGCGTATTGATAAGTCAAGTGATACATTTATTTGAATTGTGAAGTGAATGCTCTAGATATATTGAACGGTAAATATGGAGAGGATTTGGAGGGAGAGTTTACCTTTGTTAATATGAACGAATAAGGTTGTTATGGCCGATCAGCACGGGGTACACAATAAGTATTCTTAAGGTATTACTTAATAGTTGCCACTTCCCATTGGTAGTGGAGTGTTAAAGACAGTAGTGGAGTGTTAAAGACAGTCGGAGGAAGTAAGGGAAGAGGGAAGTGAGATGGGAATGGGAAAAGAACACTAAGCATATATTGAACTTAAATGAGGAACTGTTAACGTAAGGAAGCAAACTCAACACACGATTGTTAAATGCTGTAAGCTTGGGTATGATCAGCAATAGGAGCCAGGGCTCCATGCTGATCATGCCCAAATGAATTGTAATAGCTCAACACTCAATAAAGATAAAGATAAAGATTAATTGTGATACCAGTGAGCTAATTTTGCCAGATACACGTATTAGGAAGAGAGTTTTACTTTCAGTAGCAAAAAGAATATTTGACCCTGTGGGATACAACTGTCTGACTGTTCTAGTCCCACAACTAATCCTATAGCAAACTTGAAGACTAATATTCCTATCGGGATCATTGAATTGCCTAGTGAACTAACCTAATAATTTCTGGATTGGATAAAGCATTTGCATCATCTTAACTATTATAGAATACCCAGAAGACTTACTGGAGTACCTTTTAAAGAATGTGCCAAGCCTCTACATGTATTCAATGATACAAATAAAGTATCATTTGCAGCATGTGTCTTACTAAGAGCAAGGTTTAAAGGTGAAACCTCAGCGTGTCTTGTACAATGCAAAGCACAAACTGCTCCACTGAAGCACATGACAATTCCTAGACTGGAGTTGTTAGCAACACTCACTGCTATCCAACTACATGTCATGTTAAGGAGGCATTGCAGACTGCAGAACCTAATATTGGAGTGCTTCATCAGTGGTACTGGCATTAAATGGAAAGAAGAATGTCGTCCTCCGTGGACTAGTGGTACCGTGCTAGCCTCTAGTTCCCAAGGTTGCGGGTTCAAACCCGGCGGAGGGCTTCCTTCAGAAGGGAAGTAAAGCCGGTGGACCCGTGTCGTAGATTTATGGCACATAAAAGAACCTCAAGCCTGATAAAGAGGCCTCTGAGCCAAATTACCGGTCTTTCATGCCCAATATAGAATGGGACGCTGAGAACCATAGTAGTTAAAGAGCGTCTATAAATAAAGCTCAATAAATGGAAAGAAGAATGGAACACCTTCATAGGCAATTATTCAGATAAATTAGACAACACAGCAACCCTGCTGATTAGTATCATGTTTGGCTCTTTGAACCCTGCAATTGGTCCTTCTATAGGATGCAATGCAAAGGTTTTGCAAGAAGATCGATGGTGGGTGGGGCCACAATGGTTTCAGATGGAGGCAAGTGAATGACCCATTTCAGAATCTGTTCCTCCCGAGGAGAGGTAAATGCTGAAAGACAAAAAGTAATAGTCTCCAACATAACTTGTGACACATTGAATTTCTTATCTTAACTCACTCACTTTTGAAAATACTCCAAAATTGTGATAACATTTAGATGAATTTTGAGATTTTTTTAGAACTGTCACAAGAAAGGTGCAAGTGGAGAACTAACTTGTGAAGAAATACAAAATGCAAAGAAGAAATCACTGAAATGTGTTCAGCTTGAAAGTTTTGGACATAAAGAAGTTAAAGCAATGAAAGAAATGCAGACCTTCAAAGATGAACTTGGACAGGTTAAGACAAAATTTCTTGTAAGGGATAAACACAATGATTTTAAGTTTCCAATTGTACTGTCAAGTAATCATGTGATAACACACAGATTGGCTTGATAAAAGCACCTATTACTACATGCTAGACTGCAAATCTATAGGAAAAATACTGGTTAACAGGCTTAAGGAGATTAGCCAGAAAAGTAATCTCATAGTGTGTGTTTTCTGCCAAAGAGTTATGGGAAAACCAGTTGAACTCCCTTTTGTGCCATCACCCCAGAGATTGAGTCAAGTATACTTCAGCCTTCCAGGTTAAAGGCTTAGCTAAAATCAAATTCAAAATCAGAAATTTCTTATCATGTACCATTTTTTTCATTACCTACTTTAATTTTCTTATATCATGTTTTGACAATTATATCATAATTATTTAAAGTATAATACTTTAACACATATAGTTTTGGTGTGTCAGGATGTAAAACCCAAATTTATTCAAAATATATTAAGGTGCTTATAGTAAAAACCGAGGAGAGTGGATGTTTATTTGATAGGGGTTGCAAGCATAAGGAAATTAGAACAAGATAACATGCAGCCTTGGCATTATGTTTGTGAGAGATAGGAATATCAACCACACTTTGGTGAGGGACATGTTTTATCTTTGTAAGCATGGACATGTCCTGTCTGTTTCCATACACATCTGGAAATAAAATCAGTTTGAAGCTATATTTTGGAGTAGAATGTTGTGAATTTTTAGTTCAGTAAGAAAGTATTTACCATGTTTCATCAAGGATGCATAAATAATCCAGACCACTTTTGTTATATGTGTTGGAAATACACATTGCCTAATCAGAGGCACAATATTGCAAATTTTGTGAAAAAGTCATATCATGCCTATTTTGGAATCAAACTTGCAAATCAAAGTAAAGCTTTGGTACTACACAAAGTATGTGGAGCATGCATTGAAGAACTTCATCATTGGGTCAATGGCAGAAGACCATCACTATCTTTTGGAATACCTATGGTTTGAGAGAGCAGTTGAACCATAGCAATGACTGCTACTTCTGTTTTGTGTGATGTGGAGGGGTACACTTATAAAAACAAAAGGCAAATTATATATCCAGTTGTTTAGTCAGCCATTTTGCCTGTGCCCATGGGCCTGGTATACCAATCCCTGTGCAGCCAGAAAATCTTAGAACATTTTTCATCTAAGTCTGAAGTAGAAATGAGGGAAATTGTGATGAGTGACCGTGACTGTTTACCAGAATTATCTGCTGCAGAACATGGGTGTTTTAACCAGAGTGAATTAAATGCCTTAGTGAGGGATCTTGCTCTTTCTAAAGAGTTGTTAGGTTCTAGACTCCAAGAATAAACATCAGCTGTACCCAGAAACATCAGTCTATTGGTGCTGACAACAGAAATAGATTTTAAATTCTTTTTCCCCGAAAATGGTTATCTTGTATATGTCAGTAATGTAAAAGAGCTTATGCTAAAACTTGGAGTTCCCAAGTGAATGTAGACTGTTCACTAATGCTTCCAAGTGTAGTTTAAAGGGTGTCCATAACAGCATAGCTTTTGGTTCAGTGTCCATTGCCTATTCAGTGATCCTCAATGAATCATGCGGGAATTTGGAACTGCTGTTATTGTGATTGAACTACAGTGAACAGAACTAGCAAGTTTGTAGTGATTTTAAAATTTTTACTATGCTGCTGGGTCAACAATCTGGTTTTACAAAATTTCCATGCCTTCTTTGTCTGTGGGATAGCAGAGCGCAAGTTGATCACAAGACTAAGACTGGCCACATTGAGAAAACTTCAAGTCAGTTCTAAGAATGTTGTGCTCCCATGCCTTCTGAGTCCTAAAGTTGTACTGCCATCTCTCCACATTTAATTTGGCTTAACGAAAGAGTTTCTAAAGGCTTTAAATAAGGAAAGAGACTGCTTCAAGTACATATGTGAGAAATTTCCACTATTATCTGCAGCAAAACTACAAGAAGGTATATTTAATAGTTCTGATATAAGAAAACTGCCGACTGATGCAGCATTTAAAAACTCTATGGATGAAAAGGAGAAAGTAGCATGGATATGTTTCCATGAAGCTATTTCAAAATTAGTTGGTAACAACAAGGATCCTAATCAACAAAACATTGTGGCTAACGTACTTGAAGCATACAAAGAACTTGGTCATAACAACAGGCTCAAAATTCCTTTTCTGTTTTCTCACCAAAATTATTTTCCCAAAAATCTGGGATTTTTTAGTAAAGAGCAAAGTGAATGATTTCGCAAAGATCTGCAGGAGTTTGAAAGGAGGTACCAGGAACACTGGAGTATCAGTATGCTCACCAACTATTGTTGAATGTTAAATCGTGAAATACCTGAAGACAAACACAAAAGAAAGAGGAGCAGGAGAATTTTCTCAACTAAGGAGACATGGGTGTAATTTTGTGTGTGATTTATACATCCAATAGTGAAGTAAACAAGACAAAACAAAGCAAAAGCACTCTAGTGATATATATGAATACACACAATTTCAGCAAGTTGTGTTTTTTAAATATAGTTTTTGCAGTTTAAATAAAAAAGTGAAGTGAAAAATGTTGTAATGAAATTTACATAATTATACAATACTTTTAAAGTGATTTTGCCAAACATCCTAACATAATAGAGGTAATTGGATTGTAAATTTGTATTCAGCACATTGAGATTATATAAAATCATTTTATTTACTTAAGGCAACAATCACAAAGTGTAACTTCACAGGCTAGTGATCCCACTAAATATCTAATTGAGTTACATATCACTACTCTAAGTTGAGTTCCCTAGGGGCCCAATAAGCTGTGGTTATCGAGCTATCAGTTCCTTATAATGCTTTTAACATTATAACCCCAGCGATCGTTACTTAACTACAGTAACAGCCTTTTTGATTCCTCACATTTTCTTTGCCTTTTTCAGCTGAGATTTTACAGCTAATAATAATTATCAGTTTGAAAGCATTGCTTTTATATATATATTTATTTATTTATTTATTTATTTATTTATTTATTTATTTATATAAGTGTAGTATGTTATGAAAATGAAAATCTTCTTACACCTAATAAAAACATAAAACCACAAAAAAGCTCAGTTTTATCACAGTAAGCCTATAATAGTGTGACAAATGTAAGTAAACACAGAAAATGTTTCTTGTAGATATGACAGGAATTAGTTGTTTTATTCTGCCTGCAGTTACAACTTACTTGACACTGCCATCGTGGATTAGGACTAGAATGGTCTTTGGTAGGAGTAGTCTGTATGCAATGTTGTCTAAATTGCATACAGACTACTATGCAATTCAAAACTTTGTCTTCACTAAACAATGCATCTCCTGATGGTTCAGAATTCTCCGCTGGAGGTTGATAATCATCTTCATCACTTTCACTTGATTCAAAGAGATTACCTTCTAACACATCATCCAGTAATGAAAAATAGCTAGTATTTTCTCTTGCTTCAAACCATAAGACATCTGCTAGTTCAAAATTTCCATACGCTACTATAATGAACAACTGGCATGAAGAACTTCAACAATGGTTGTAAAATTCACACTTGTAAAAATGAGAAATTGCAATCAAAATGCGAATGCTGCATTAAAAACAGTGTAATGGTCAAAATGACCATATCTGGAGTTCATGGTGAAATTTGTAGTAACATCTATAAAACTGATGATATGTCAAAAAATATTATGCTATATAAGGTAGGGTTAATATTAGGAAAAGTCATAAAAAAACCAAACTTCGTTTTAAAAAACCAACAGTGTTAAAGTTATTTAAATTCCAAGAATGGTCAAAATGACTGTTAATGGGGTTCTGTGTTAAATCTAATATCTAATGTATTTTAACTCTCTTGATTATCCTATATGCTGATTTTCTTCATACATTTAATTCTTACTTTGCCTTAACAATCTCCTACTTCCATGCTGTTTTTGACTTTACATTCACCATCCTTTTTCTTATAATTTCCCTTTGTGTACTGGACCATTTCTGTAATCCTAATTGCTCCCTAAGGATCTTAATATCCTCACAATCTAAAATGATGTCCAAATTATTGTGTATTCTTTGTTGTTAACATAAAATCAAGACTGAATAATTCAATGCCACAGCTGGGATTTGCACCACAGATCTGTGGACTGCGTCACTGCTCTAACCAACTGAGCTACCATGGTAAGATGCTGCCATGACATTAAATCCCCCATCTAAGTCACATTTTACATGGTAAAACTTAAGGCATCCTCAAATTCATTTTGAGATAGTATACCCCAATGATCACTTACAATCTTGTAAGTGCTTTAAGTCCTAGTCTTTATAGATTATCACTAATTTAGTCAATCACTGTTAATTAATTGTTCTTTCATACCTGTTTTGTGTAGGCTAAAGCTGGAAAGGTACAACCAGACTGCAAAATTCAATGCTATAGCTGCAAATTGAACCACAGACCTTCAGCTTACCATGTCATTGTTCTATACAATTGAGCTAGCATGGCAACATCCCAGCATAACATTAAATTCCCCAAATGACTCACAGTTTACCTGGTAATTCACAAGGCATTCTCAAATACATTTTGAGATAGAATACCCCAAAGCAACTTACAATCTCATAAGAACTTTAAGTCCTGGGGTTTATCGATTATCACTATTAGGTCAACCAGTGTTAATTAATTGTTCTTTCACACCTTCCATGTGTGGGCTAAAGCCAGAAAGGTAGAATCAGGCTGATAAATTCAATGCATAGCCAGGTTTTAAATCATGTATCTTAGGCCATTGATTTAACCAACTTAGCTATCACAACATTAAATTCCCCAACTGACTTGCAGTTTTCCCAGTAAACCACAAAGCATTCAAGTACCTGGTTATGCTAAATAAGCCAATTGGCCCTATACACTTCCAGCTGGATCCCCATTCCTTAACCCAGTACAAGTGCACACAAAAACATGTCCATCTCTGGCTGTCGCCAACAACAACTCCAGTTTGAAGTAAGGGAAGCAAATGTTAGCATTATTTTCTTATAAGTTTTTTATGCATACTTCAATTGATATTAAAAGTTTGATGTGTTTACCCTAGACACAAATGCTATGATGAACATTAATTTAAATCCAATCACATCAACAGATAATGGTGAGTTCAGTGAAATGTATATAATTTATGTCAAAAACACTTTACCAAACTTGGCATTATCCTATTTTAGTGAGATATTATAATTCTTCTTCTCAAGAATTTAAAAATAATGAGTCACTTAATAATTTATCTGACAGTGATTTGGAGTGTACAATTTCTAATGATACCTAATCATCAAAAGATGATATATTTAATCTGCCTTAGTCTCCTTATTCATTGGGGTTCATTTTTTCTATTAAGGCTGGTTCACAACCGCCTGAGAATGGGTAGCAATGCGGCATACAAGATATTGGTTCACAACAGCCCAGTAGCAAGAAGGGTATGCATATCGATGATCATATCGATCACAAAGTGAAAGTCGATTTGGCGCATTGGGATTTCATTTGTTTTTAACTGACCAATGATATTTTTTCACCTACTTCCAATTTAGCCAAAATAATGCAGATTAGCCAACATCAAAATTCGATAGAGTAAACATCTAAATGTATATCCATTACATTTCCAGTCCCTCTAGTTTTGCCAAACTTTCATTCCTTTATTTAATGGCATATGTTAAAGTTCTTTATGGTTATTTTTTTTAACTTCTACCAGTTTTTGCTGTTCTTTGTAGCTTTTGCCATTGTTTTAGAGGCAATATCCAGTTTTGAGTTGCATATACACAAACTACAGATGACCTTTTCATCAGAGGAACCAACACTCATTGGATTTGCAGATGTCAGGATTTGAGGTTAGGAAGCACATTTACTACTAATTTATTCCAGTTTTATGTTTCCAGCTTGTGACAATAGAGAGCATTAGCAGCTGTTTCATGTCATGGCCGCCTAGAATAACCTCTAGAGTGAAGAGTCTAATATGCACAATATGGATCTAATATGCCATGCCCAGGAATGAGAACGAGAAAGTTGGGCAAGTCTTTTTTCCCGTTCCCGGGAAGGCTACCCGTCAATTGTGAATGCCCCCATTTGAATACACGTATTTCAACTTTCTCGTTCTCATTACCATTCTCATTGGTTGTGAACCAGCTTTTATACATGGAGCAAAAGCACATATTAGTAAAGCTCTTACCGATATGTGTCACCAAATTTTGCTATTTTGACACCAGCATGACAAAAAATTCCTCGGCCACTGCAAGATAATTCAATCACCTCTCATTCATCAAAATCTGGGTAGAATACTACAAATACCTACTTCATTTGAGAACCATTAGAAATTAAATTAATGGTAGTGTTAATTTTCTTTGACCATGATGTTTATACATTAGCTAAATTCTTGTCTTCAACAATAGATTTATTACCAGGACCAAAGCAACTGTCAAGAAAATACTACCAGTAAAGAAAAATAAAGAAATGAAACACAAACAGTAAAAGAAAATGTAGCCTGTCTACAAATCCTGAACACACAACCAAATATGAAAGACTGAGGTGAAAAGAAAATACAACCACCATCATACATCTCTATTATAGGCAGCAAAGGAAGGCAGTTCAATCTGTTTTAAAATCTAATACTGAATTTTTCACAGCAAAACTGAACATTGTTTTTAAAAAACTCTGGGGAAATCTAACATCATGATATATCCTGAATATCATCCAAATGTAACTGAAGAAGCAAGAACTGAACACATATACAAAAAATATAAGTGCAGAAGAAATTTTGGCTGGTTTTATACAATAGCAGAATATACATCCCTGTACAGATCATATCATTATTTAATCCATTAAAAACATAACTGAAATACCTACAAATTACAGCATAGACACTACATCAGTGGTGCCGATAAAGGAGGGCTGTGCGACTGCAGCCTCCCACCCCAGAGCAAATTTAATATCGTTGCCTTAATTGCCTAAATTGAATAGATTACATCCGTAATATATATATATATATTGTAAATTGTAATTCATTACAACTTGTTCATATCAGGCTGTGTGGCAAGTTCATATGTGAAGCCGCTTCTCCCTCAGAGGACTGCCAGTACAGCTTGCTAACATGCATTCCATTTCCCTCTCTGCTAACCTCGCTACACATTTCGGCTTACCGTGCATCCCATCACGCGCATGAACTCACTGGACTGCAATGTTTGCAATCCCAAAAGCAGTGTTAAGTGCAATTTTGTGCAGATTTTCATGAAATCAGACTGTTTGTGAAAATTTTCACAGCAATTCAAATATATTTTTGTTTCTTGACAGTAAAGTATAATCAAATGTGATTTTATATACTGGTGTCAATGATGTGCTTGTAACAATAAGTAATTCAGTCGAGTATTAAAGTCGTTTCGTTTTGGCGCTGTAACGTTGCAAGAGAAATGTGACATTAAAGTGCGTGGAAGACCGACTCCTACGTTACATATTATTCAAACTGCAACAAGCTGCCAAAAACAATTAGTAGGTGTTTCAGTCCTGAAATTTACACAAAATATGAGTGGATATGTAGCCTGTGAAGTCGGCAATTCCCTTTTCTGTTTTCCTTGCCTTTTATTTGGAATTAAAGACAATGTAGCCAACATTGCATGGATTCAAAACAGGGTTTCATACTTGAAGAGGCCATATGAAAAATGTCATAAACATGAAATTTCCAAAAATCATGTTAATAACATGCTAAATTTTGCTACACTTGGATCAGTAAATGTACAGGCATGTTTAAGCCAAGCCTATAAGGAATCAATAGATCATCACAACGATCAAGTCCAAAAAAATAGTGACACTCAGAAATATAATCAACTGTATGAAATTTTGTGGTTATCATGAACTACCCCTAAGAGGACATGAAGAGCATGAAGGGTCGCAAAATCAAGGGGTGTATTGTTCACATGTTCCAGCTTGTAATAGTCTTAAGGTATTGTAATGCCTTAGGTAGTCCTGTTGAGCCATTCTGGGGATTTTTTATTCCGAATGGGCAAAATTCCGATGCAATTGCAGAAGTTGTAATTTCTGAACTTGGCAATATATTAAAAGATAAAAAGAAGAAACTCATTAGCCAAAATTTTGATGGTGCAGCGGTAATGAGCGGTGCTATCAATGGAATGCAAGTTAAAGTTAAAGATGTGTACCCTAATGTGTACTTTGTACATTGCTTAGCACATCAATTAAATCTGATAATGGAGAGTGCTGCCAGGCAAAACACAAAAGCTAGGATTTTCTTTTCAAATCTTTCTGCTATACCCACCTTCTTTTCCTGCTCTCCACACAGATCATCAGTGTTAGATTCGTGTGTTAAGAAGAGAATATCCAGTGGTGGATCAATGAGGTGGAACTACAAATCCAGGACTGTAAATGTTGTCTACAAAAAGAAGGAGGCATTGAAAGAATGTTTTCAAATTTCGTCAGAATCAGAGACTTCAAGCAGTGTGACAATAAATGAAGCATCTACTATATAGGGTATCTTGAAAATTGTCATGGTTACTTTCGTGTTATCTTATTTGCTGAGCGCCTGTTATTGTACTACTAGTTTGAATTTTGGGTTCATTGTCATCCGGCTAACTATTATTACTCAGTCGAGCAAATCTCTTGAACAGGGTGTGTAAATGGAAAGGAGTTGTTACTAAAAGATAACACTGATAAAAGAATTTGTTTTTACACTTTTATTGCCGTCACAATTAATTAATTTCACATAATTACTCTTAATACACGCCCGACTGAAACTGTTATATTTTCGAATGTAACTATAATCACTTATTTGCCACACAGTATTAATTTGCGTATTTCACATTTTTGTAACTAACTTTATGACATGAGAGATTCTGTAGAACTGCGCGACGTGTAACCGGTGAATGATTCTGTTGAACTGTGTGACGTGTAACCCGCGAATGATTCTGTTGGACTGAGCAACGTGTAACTTGTGAATGATTCTGTTGGACTGAGCAATACTTGTCTCTGGCTTCATAATTTATACTCCCTCACCCCAATATGCCTAAACATTATAACAGAGCTGCTATTGGTTAATAAAATGCGCCAATATTAGCATCTATTTTTATCTCCAATCAAAATTACGAACACATATGCTCTAGGGAAGATATTCCCTCCATTTCTAAAGAAAAGTGCACTACTCTGACGTCATTTGTTTGTCTCTTATAATTGATAAACAACTCACCCCCTCGTTTCATTGTTACCCGCTCCTATTGTCAGTTTCAGTGAGGCCGTGTAAACTTATTTCCTAACAATGCTTATAATTAACAAACATCTCAAATCAATGTCATACAATAATGTTAATTTACACTACAATCACTCTGGCATTTACAGTGTTGTGATATAAAATAAGGGCGGCGCCGTGGTCGAGTGGTTAGACCGCTCACCTCCCACCGAGGCGACCCGGGTTCAATCCCAGGGATTGCATGTGGGATTTGTGGTGGACGAAGCGGCGTCTGGGCGGGTTTTCTCCGGGTTCTCCGGTTTCCCCCGCCATTCATTCCACCAACTGCTCCATCATCACCTTTCCTTTCGTCCATTTCACCAAACATTTCGTTTCATCTACTTCCTTCATCCCATACCAGGCATCGGGCTGATCACCCATCCTGGATGCTCTGTCTGATCCATGAGTGTCTGCTCCTCGACGGGCCTCTGACCCCAGGCACCCGCTTGTAAGTCCTGGGGGGTGTAAGTCCTAAATAAGAGGAGGGTAAACAGATAATGAATGAATGAATGAATGATATAAAATACTGCCACAAAATAATGAGTTTTGTTTCTGGTTTAATTTTTTACATTTAATCATGCCTCATGGAGAAATACTGTACAATCAACTACAGAATCGCCACATAGATGCTGCCAAACTTCTAGTGTACGTATCTACTTTCACTGCTGAAATTATAAAACTAAGAAACACAGTGGAGTCCTGTGATTTGGCAGCAGAAAACCCACACAAAAGAAAAATTGTTTCAAACACACATACCAGAGCAGCAGCAGCCAAGGAAGTATGTGATGTTATACTGTCTCAATTGAATCTCAGCTTCCAATTTAGAGAACATCTTTCTGTGTCTTCCCGCTATAAGAATCACAGTTTGAGCAATTTAATTAAATATTTCCAGAAAATGCATGCAGTGAATGCATAAAAATGTTTCCAGTGTTTGATAAGGACAAACTACATACAGAACTTTCAGTCATCTATTCAAGAGAAGAATTCAGGAATAGTGGTGGTGCTGTAAAATTGCTTCAATATCTTAGAGCTAATAATATTTCTTCCACTTTTTCTGAAGTGTTAAAACTTTTGAAAATAGCCATTACTCCGCCTTTAACAACAAGTGAATCTGAACGCTGTTTCTCTACACTGAAAAGTATTAAAACATTTCTTAGGAACACTATTGGAGAAGATAGACTAGCTGCACTTGCTATGTTGTCCATAGAAAAGGAAATGATAGAAAACATCCAGAAGTTCAACAAGAGAGTGGTTAATAAGTTTGCTACAAAGAAAGATCACCATATGCAATTCATCTTCAAATAATTAAGGTAAGCTAAAATTCCAATAATTAGTGCAGCCCCCCTAGGTATAGGCAACATGAACCGCCACTGCACTACATGCATGTTAAAAACAGGCTTTGTACCTCTACATTCAGGAAAGCTAAGGATACTGATTCATAAAGGAAGCAATACCAATAACATGGGAAATTGGAAATGCATTATGATTTGCTTTGTTATACGATGACTGATCGAGCATATCCTCAAGGCCAAATCCAAGGGTTTGTCAATTTCATTTAATTAGAGGGTTTTCAATAATGTAGCAGGTACACACATCAATACAGTTTTCTTTGGTATTGATTCTTTGGTGTGTATTGCAAGATTCAAAGTTAAAAAAAAAAATCTAATTTGATTAATATTATTTCCTTAGGTCTGAGAAAAGCATTTGACCATGTAGATCATGACCACCATAAAAATTAAAAATAAATTGCCAATACCCATGAATGTTGCAGAGTTAATTATGAATACATAAAGTGAATATATCCCACAGATTCAATCACATGGAGGCAAGACAGAACTTCTTAGAATTGCTCTAGGTGCATTACAAGGTTCTCTGTTATATCTCTACAGTGTTTAAAACTTTCCATAGATCACATTTTTAAATTATTTTAGTGAAGACAGTATTATTGCACACTAGAACTACTAGTTAAGTCCAAACCAAGATCCTTCAACTATAATGGGTTTTGCAAATGATCTGGGCAAAATAAGAGATTGTGCAACACTTCTGGTTTACCATTTAACAGTTAAGTGAAATTGCACTACTTATTAAGATTAAAAACAATAAATAAATTCCACTGGAAAAGGTAATTTGCCTGAAAGCACTTATTACTTTTACAAGACATTGTACAGTGTCATCAGATTAAGCAGCCACGCTTTTAATGGCACCTGGATCGCAGTCACGTGCCGCTTTCCTCCTGACAGTTTTTCCCCGTGTGGACCATCTTATGCATCGAAACAAATAGGACGAATGGCCAAGGTCAACTAAAACCATTATTATTTCACAAATTACAACACTGAATGTCCCTTACATTGCTTATCTTTTCAAAGAGGATGTTGAAAATGTTCTCCTTGTGCTCAAAGATAGGCATTGCAGCGTATTAACAGATTATCACAAAAATGTTGCAGTTCTTCTTGGGATATGTTGGTTGTTTCTTTCCATACATTATTTTGCAGTTCTTGTAATGTTCGGGGATTAGATTTATACACTTTGTCTTTCAAATTGCCCCACAAGCAAAAATTGCAAGCCGTGAGGTCTGGGAATCGAGCAGACCTAATCCCTACACTAATCACTCTGTCACCAAAGACATCAGCAATTGCATCCAAAGAAGTACAAGCTGTATGTGCTGTAGCCCCATTTTGTTGAAATACACTGTGCATTCGCTCTTCATCTGTCAATTGAGGGAAAAACTATACCAGGATTAAGGTTTTATAGCGTGCAGCATTAATTGTTTCATGAAAAAAAATAGGGCTAATTATTCTAGTCACACTCACAGCACACCAAATATTCACCTTAGTATCATGTAGTGGACTTTGATGTATGAGTTTTAGATTTTTGTGTTCCCCAGTAGCAATTAATTTGAGAGTTAACTCGTCCATTCAAGTGAAACCACACCTCATCACTGAATAACACAAATTGTGGATTTATGTTGCCACTATAAAGGGACTCCAGAAACCAGGTGCAAAACTGTATTCTTCTCTGCAGGTCCCTCTCCTTCAAGGCTTGCACTTCTGTTGTTTTGTAAGGCTGTAATTTGATTAGGTTTGCTGCTTTTTGTGCTGACCCATAGCTGACTCCTGCTTGTTGCGCTAAGTTCAAGAGAGTCTTACATGGCGAACGTTCTAACCACGCACCGATATTATCAATCTTTTTCTCTGTTAAAACATGGCATTTTCGATATTTTTTTTCAGTCTAACACTGATCCCATACTTCTGAATTTCTTGACTATTTTATGAACTATACTTCTGTTAGGTGGATCAACATCAGGAAAGTGTTTCCGAAATGCTCTATGACACAGAGACAGAGATTTGTGTTTTATAAAGTTGCAACAAATGAAAAGTCTTTTTTCTGTAGTAAATTGGACCATGACTGGACTAACATAACTGAAACCACCAAAGAATTATGTATTGCCTTTGTTTGTCATACGTGGTGTGAGTCAGGTCATGCCATATGTGACGCGATAGCAGAAACTGGAATTTCAGCAGACGAGTAGCTCACGCCCGAGACTAGGAGCCGATAAAAGCATGGCCACTTAATCTGATGGTAGCGTATTTTTCTATAAATATTATAAAATAAGTTTTTAATAAATATCTGGGCCACACATTTTTTGATGAGATTAATTTTGAATCTTTTTCCACTCACAACAAGTTAAAATCAACTTTAGAGATCCTTATTTCATCTCCACCTTTATAAGTCAATCAGAAATTTGCTGTGTGTAACTCCTTGATATGTCCAAAATTAATATAACCATTTCAGACAGTAACACTGAAGTAAATTTCTCTGAAATTGGTGAAGATTCTGATATGATTAGAAAGGCAATGCAGGAGATACTTCAACTTCCCCGTAACATAGCTAAGGATATGATTTATGCAGATTTAAATTTCTAGGACTTATGTCTATTTTGCTCAGCATGGGTAATATATTCACAGCACATCAATACATGCAAATACTCCTGAAAACAAACAATCCTCTTCTAACTTCAGCACAGGGAATGCATGAGGAGATTCATTTAGTTTGACAGCATTTAAAGTTAAAGAATGTGATGACATTTTAAATAGGCATGAACTTGTGGATAGTCAAAAGGAATGTCATCAATTGCAATTAACAGAATTGAAAGAGAGATCACAAATGGAAATGCATTCACCTTTTCAAACAGACTTCAGGAAATAGACCATAAGGGTCTCACCTTCAATAAATGGAAAGAAGGCATCAAGATAATGGCAAATGTTTCAACCAGTGGCGAAGCTCTTCATAGGCTTTTGAGGCTTAGCCTACCCAAAAATTTGAAGAAAACATACAATTAGAGTTAGAATATAATAATGCATTGAGTGTAAGTTTGTTTTGCATGTTACTACAGTTTCATTTGATCCATCCATTGAGAGTTCAATAGCTCACTGGAGTCATAGAAATAGCCTCTTGTTTCCACATGGCAGGCAGTCACATGTGTCATAGGAGCGTGGCAGAAGTTGTGTGTTATTTCACGTGCTGTTCAATTCTAGTTTAACAAAATTCATTTTAGTAGTATAATTCGTGAATGCATGTGATTAACTGATTATATTATGGCTTGTGCAGCAGGAACACTTGTGTCATTATTTTGCAAATTAGATGACAAACCATTTTCAAGCTGGACTTACTAAACAAAGTGTGCTTATAAAGATAAGCCATTCACATCACGCTTAGACATTAAAATAGCTGATGGGAAACGAAACAGAAAATTTCAACTTTCTTGCTATAAAAAGTATCCTTGGCTTACAGGTTGCTCTGTAACAAATAAATTGTATTGTTACACATGTATTTTGTTGGTGGATATGGAATTGAAAAAGAATGGACATCAACTTCTTTCGAAGTATGTGTGACAAAACATTTTGACAGAACAGCCAAGAAACACCAGAATTCAAGAGGGCACCTTCAGAATCAAGAGAGTTTTCAGTTGTTGGGTCATGGACGAACTGAACATTCAAATTCTGAAGGAGCCAAACTTCTGGCCATAAAACATAATGTGATTGTGAAACAAAATAGATTCGAAATCGAGAGACTTATTGATGTTATTTGTTTCTTGGGCAAGTAATAGCTTCTTGCATTCAGAGGACACTTTGAAGATGAAAGTTCCGACAACAAAGGGAATTACCTTGAATTATTGGAACTCTTATCTAGACAGGAACAGTTTATTGTGATCACTTGCAGAGCACTTCTGGGTTCAAAGGAGCATCAAGCATAATTCAAAACAAATTAATTGAATTGGTTACTGATGTCATTAAAGAAGAGTTACAGTCAAGTGAACTTGTTGGAGTGCAAGCAGATGAAACAAATAAGTATTATTCTCAGGTTTTGCACATAAGATGGTCCCATAGAAAAATTTATTGGTTTTCACAATGTTTCTAGTGACAAAACTGCTCCGGGTTTATCAGAAATTGTGCTCAATGCACTTGATGTTTGGGGAGTTACTGACAAAATAGTGAGCCAAACATGTAAGTAAGTAGGTTTATTACAGTCAATAGGTTCATACAGAACATCTGACATTGTCATGAGCTAATTACAGTATTTACATTGATTAACATTACAATATTTACAATGATTAAGTGGAGCATCAGTAATGGCAGGTAAACATGGAGGTGTCCAAAATTTTGTTAAACAAAACTGTCCATGAGCTATATTTTTGCACCGTTATGCTCATAAGCTTAATCTAGTGCTGTTACATTGTTGTAAAAATATCTAAGCAGTTAGGTTTTTCATTTACGTCTTGTAGCATTTCATTAATTTTTTAGCTAGTCCTCAAAGAGAACACAACTCTTAGAAAATAAAGGATTCAGATTGCCTCAAACATGTACTACATGCTGGAATTTCAATTCACGAGCTGTTCAGACAATATATCTTAAATACCATGAGTTGAAAGATGAAAGACATTTTCAAAAATATCACCACAGATGATGAAGATTGGGTATGAGGTTTTTTTTAATAAATAGATGCTCTTTAACTACTATGGTTCTTAGCATCCCATTCTATATTGGGCATGAAAGACTGGAAATTTTGCTCAGAGGCATCTATCAGGCTTGAGGTTCTTTTACGAGCTGTAAATCTATGACACAGGAGATGAAGACTGGGATGCAGAGTCATTCAACAGTGCTTCTGGCTTGCTTAGCATTCTTAATAAAACTCAATTGCTTTTCCTGCTTTGCCTTTACAAATAAATATTTGTATATGTTGACCATCTCTATGCACTTCAACACAAAATTGCATGTGATATTGGTATGTGCAGTGCTAAAATCAAGAAAATAATCAATCTGTTCAAGGATATGAGATCAGAAAAAGCTGTAACTTCATGTATTGAAAGCTGTAACAAATTTCACAGTGAAATAAGAGCTAATGAGTGTGACTTCCAGTCACAGTCCCTTAAGATGTTATCTTATGAGATCTTAGATAACTTGATAATGCAAATGGAAATGCGTTTTGGAGATCTTCAGAATATTCAGTTTATAGAGTTGCTTGATAAGAATCAGTTTGGAAATTTTAAATCAAATTTCCCAACAATGAAACTGAACGGCCTTCTCAGAACTTACCAATTCTTCAACAAAGAACAACTGGAAAATGAGTTAAACATTTATATTCACAAAGATAAATATTTACCACCTGCAGACCTTAAATTCAAAATGGACAATGATCTTCAAAGTATTTATAATGAAGTAACAAAGTTTATCAAATTGATTCTTACATTCCCTGTCACTACAGCTTCTTCTGAAAGAAGTATGAGCACCCTTAAAAGAATTAAAAATTGCCTTTGCAATTCAACGACAAATGATAGGTTAAGTTTTCTCTGCACAATTACCATAGAAAAATCCTGGTTAAGCAACTTACAAGTGATCACAAATATAAAGATAATGTGATTGATAACTTTGCTACCAAGAAGAATCAATGCATGGATCTCCTGTATAAAAAGATATAAGGTAAGCCTACCCACAATTAATAGATTAGCTTCGCCACTGTTCCAACAGTGCAATGTGTACCAGGCAGGGCCCCAGGACAGCAGCTTCTTTTGGCATTACCATAAAAGTTTGAAACCCTTGGGCATGTCCTACAGGCCTGCCCATATGGTGATTTTACATTTACGTCATCACTAGGGGTGATGATTTTCAGATTTTGATTTGTATGTTTAGCATTTATACATTTGCAATTTAGTACTTTGTAGCATTTTCAGGAAAAAGATATAACTGATAAAAGGGTAATGTCTTTTGACATAACATTAATGTAAAATTAAAATCACATTTATAAACGATAAATAGTAAAAAAAAAATGCATAACATAAATTGTGCATCTTATTAGTTAATATAGGTTAAAGCAACAAAGAGAAAAATAGAATTGATACAGGCTAAAGCATAACACAAACAAAAAGAGAAATTCTGATGCAAAACCAGAATAATAAGAAGACACACAAAATTAACTCAAATCATGCAAGTTCATAAATCCATAACATATCTCAACATCTTGTTCTGTCATTTCTTTTCTCCTGTCATTACAACTAATTGTACTTACTGAAATATTTTTCAGCATCTATGCAATAGGTAGGATCCTAAATACACTGCAGAACTGCTTAAGCAAAATC
The DNA here is from genome assembly GCA_030765065.1 of Deroplatys truncata. Lineage (NCBI taxonomy): Eukaryota > Metazoa > Arthropoda > Insecta > Mantodea > Mantidae > Deroplatys > Deroplatys truncata. The sequence continues at coordinate 419,726,848 of CM060990.1, read as the reverse complement.
TGGGCATCTGAGCTTTACAATCAGTAGCATTTGCAGGCAGTCTTACGCCTTTACTTTCCTGCATAGTTTGTACTAGTTGGGAATGAAAATCTTCACATCCCTCAATTAGGAAGGAAGGAAGGGAGGGAGGGAGGGAGAAAGAGAGAGAGAGAGAGAGAGAGAAAGAGAGAAAGAAAGAAAGAAAGAAAGAAAGAAAGAAAGGAGGGAAGGAAGGAAGGAAGAAAGGAAGAAAAGCTATCCATATTAACAACTCAAAAAAGAAAGGGATCTTTCTTTTATTTTCACTTAAGTCTTGAAAACCTTCAAATCTATTGACAATACTTGGCCAGCGGTGACAAAATTCAAAAGTTTACCAACTTATTGAGAGAAAAAAAAGTTTTTCCATGCTATTGTTCAACTTTTTGTTGCACTTAAGCAAACATTCCGTAAACATGTTTTCATTTTGGTTTTTAAATTTTCATTTGAAAGAGTCCATGAATTGTTACACATTTCACATTTATATTGCATTTAAGTATAATTTCAGATTTTGAGTGAATTTCGCATTTTATCACATTTTCAAAACAACTAAACAATAATTTAGATACCATGAAAAATGAAAATACAAGTGTGCAAGCCTTTATGAGCATTTTGTGCTATATCGCATTTGCAAAAAATTACCACCTCTAGTCATCACATTATAAGATCCATAATATCCAATGCATTCTGTTATGGGAGAATTCTACCAATTCCAAAGAATTGTTTTTACTACAAAATAAAATAATAAAAATAATGATTGGAGCAAACCAAAACAACACCTGTAAACAATATTTCAAAGAATTGCAAATTCTGACATCATGTATGTACATTTATAAATGCATAGTACATCTCAGAAATAGCTACAGCTCTGAAAATGAACTCTTTATAACAATAGTATACATAATTACAAAACAAGACAAACAGCATATATGCATGCACAAAGAACAAACATAAAAGTTATCAGAACAGTTTAACTACAGACAGTCAAATTTTTCGATAAACTACCAGAAAATATTAAAGCTCAAACAAAACTAATACTTACATCAGCAGTAATGGCACACGTTTTGGATCACCGGTTCTACACAATAGATGAATTTATGAGGATGTAATATAAGTGTCAAGATCTTGAAATACCCACTGTATGTACTTTTATAATGTTAACTTGGTTTTATTTAGTTTTAAGAATTTTTTTACAATCATCTGTTAATGAGCATTGCTCAGTTATGTAAACATAATGTGATGATAAAGCTATTAGATTCTACTCTTGAAAGAAAAGTAGTATAATATTTATGAGGAAGTCTATGGCGTTTCAAGTGAAGGCAGTAATTACGGAATCAATATTTAAGCTTCCTTCATTGCACAGATACAATCATAGATCCAATGCTCAGGTTTCAGGAACATGAAAGTCAACTTACAGAAGTGGACTGTCAACAGACCAACAGTAGAATTCTTGAAAACTAAATGACATTTTAACTCTATCACCCCTCAGGGGCTCACCTTATGTGAGTACGGGTTTTTGGCGCACCCGGGGGTTCCCGAGCCAGTCATCGCCACATTCATCCCCTCACCCCCATCCGGTCGAGGTGGGTTCTTCAAGTGACCGGTGGACACAAGGTAGGCTCTCGTGCGTTCTTTGCATTCCATCCATACCGCACCTCACCATCGTTTCTTTCTTCCCTTATCACTTTCCGGCCATTTCGCACCACGACATTCGCATATCTCTCTTTTTTTTCCCCGCCGGCCTACCTTGCGTGCGAAACGCCCACACAGTTTTAGTTTCTTTTATCTTTTTATTTAAATCCTCCGTGGACACAGCCTGACGGATACCCGCGCACCGCGTGCGCAGCTGGGTGAGTGGGTAATGGCGTCATCCCCACCACCCGGGGTCGTCATGTAGGGTTGTTGTTCGTATCCGCTGTTCAACTGCAGTCCCGCGGGGGGGCCATTGCACGAGCTGCTGGCTTCCGACGGCGATTGGGTCCCTCTGTCTATGTTCTGGGAGGTGTGACCCTGGGGTGAGCTAGGTATAGATAGGCCACACACCCAAGCCGGGGTAACGCCCGGGAAGTCAGAGCCCGAGGTCGGAGACGGTTGCAATGGTGGAGGATTTTTTTTCGCTATGGAGCACCCTTTCTCCATTATAAACAACAAGCGCCGAAAAACTTTAGTAACAGAAGTAGCACCGCCAACAGCTGGTTGTTACTTAGTGATTACCCGTACAGAGGAGGGACAATCATTCGAGAAGGTGAACCCTTTTATTATCCAGAAGGGCATTGACTCAATTGCTGGTCCGGTTCTTTCCTGCACTCGGCTTCGTAATGGTTCGTTGCTAGTTCAAAGCAAATCCGAGGCACAAAGTAAGTCCTTGTTGAGCGCCACGCTTCTCCACGGTTATCCTATCCGTGTTGAGAAGCACCGCACCTTAAATTCTTGTAGAGGCGTTGTCACCACGCATAGCCTCGATGGCATCTCGGACGAGGACCTGGTCGAATATCTTGCAGACCAGAAGGTGACAGCGGTTCATCGAGTGCAGGCCAAACGCGACGGCGTATTGGTACCCACTCGTACCCTGTTTCTAACTTTTGATGGCGTCGATCTGCCCACGAGCATCTCCGCAGGGTACGAACGTATTTCTGTGAGGCCTTATATTCCCAGACCTCTGCGTTGTTTTAAGTGCCAACGTTTTGTGCATACGCAAGTCTCATGTAAGAGTGCCGTTAACATCTGTGCAACGTGTAGCCAGCCCTCACACGAAGGTGCCTGTTCAACAGCCCCCGTCTGCGTTAATTGTAAAGGGTCACATTCTGCTTCGTTTGCCGACTGTCCGCGGTATTTGGACGAGAAGGCGATCCAGGAGATCCGGGTAAAGGAGAAACTCTCCTTCGCCGAAGCCCGGAGGCGTTTCCATGCGCGCCAACCTTCACTCCTGCGATCTGGCACATTTAGTTCTGTTGTTGCCTCGCCAGTACCACGAGTAGATGCCGAAACTCAGACCTGGACCTTGACTGGATTAACCGCCACTACCATCCGGCCGTCTATTAAAGCTACTGTTACCAAGCCCTATAAACCTGGTCCAAAGTCAATGAAGTCGCAAGCCGCTGAAAAGAAGCCCAAGCAGAAACTACGTAGGGAAGATTTTTTGAAAGACCCTCCGCGTGCGCGCGGTAACAAAAGTTCACCTTCTCCTCCTCGGAGGTCGCTGTCCCAGGAAGGTCCTGGGACAAGCCGCGCTCAGCGGCGCCCCTCACCCATCGCCACCCAGAACCGATTCACGGCGCTTGAATCGGTTTCTTGCACTGAGCGCGTGGGCCCTCCCTCCGAGGAAGCTATGGAGTTTGACCAACTCCATACAAAAAGCCCGAGCCCAAAGGTTAAACAAAAGGTAATTTTAAGCCGCCCTTCTAAATAGACAGTTTATCCCCTTTTTTCTTAATGGCTATCCTGACCTGGAATGTACGTGGTGTACGATCGCATAGGGCGGAACTGCAACTTTTATTGCGTTCCCATTCGCCTATGGTCGTATGTTTGCAGGAGACTAAGCTTCGCCCTCACGATCCTTTTGATCTCCGAGGATATACTCCGGTTCGCTACGACCTTGAACCGGAGGAGGGTACTCCTGCTCATGGAGGTGTCATGTTCTTAGTGCGTAACGACGTTCATTTTACACCTGTCACACTTACATCCGACTTGCAAGCTGTTGCCGTTCGCCTTCACTTACCCGGCTTTTTGTTTTCTGTTTGCTCTGTATATTCACCTCCATCGTCTCCCCTCGCTCCCGCGGACATTCGAGCTCTCCTGTCCGCTCTCCCAACACCATTTCTTCTGTTGGGAGATTTTAATGCCCATCACCCACTGTGGGGTTCGCCGAGGGCTTGTGCGAGGGGAACTCTTCTTTCCGACATTTTTTATCAGTTCAATCTTTCCATCCTCAATACAGGTGCACCTACTTTTATTTCTGATTCTTCTGGTACATTCTCTCACCTGGACCTTGCCATTTGCTCACTCCAGCTTGCACGTCGTCTTCAGTGGAACGTCGTCGCTGACACCTACTCCAGCGACCATTACCCCTGCATCGTTTCTCTTCTGTCGCACCACGTACAGCATTCCAGAGTACCTACCTGGATATTCGCAAAAGCCGACTGGAGCTTGTATTCCAGCCTCGTGCATTTTGACGACCAGCCCTTCTCCGACATTAATCAACTAGTGCAGCACCTTACGTCTATTATTTTCTCAGCCGCCGAACGTGCAATACCCCGTTCATCCTCCCAACCTCGGCGGCCACCTGTTCCGTGGTGGAACGAGGATTGTCGGGACGCCGTTCGTGCCCGTAGGACTGCACTTAGGGTGTTTCGGCGACACCCTACACTTGATAACTTGGTGACTTTTAAACAATCGCGCGCCAGGGCTCGTCGCATTATTCAGGATAGCAAGAAGGCATCTTGGGCTCGTTTTGTCGAGTCTTTTAATCGTTTTACGCCTTCATCCGTTGTTTGGGATAAACTTCGTCGCTTCTCAGGTAAAGTGTCACATTGTACTGTTTCTGGCCTTCAGGTTTCTAATGCCACCATAGTGGATCCGGCTGCCATCGCTAACACTCTGGGTACTGCCTTTGAGGCCGTATCCAGTTCAGACCATTATTCCGCCGGCTTTCGCTCTATCAAAGACCGGCTGGATTTCGACACCTTTAATTTTCGGTCTGCTAATAATGAGTGTTATAATGAACTTTTCACACTGAGGGAGCTGGAGCACGCTCTTAATTGCTCTAGGCACTCCGCTCCTGGGCCGGACGGCATTCATGTCCTGATGTTAAAGCACCTTTCAGCCGACAGTAAACTCTTTCTCTTACAGGTCTATAACCGTATTTGGCAAGACGGCATTTTTCCTTCCGTTTGGTGCGAAGCCACCATTGTCCCTATTCTTAAGCCTGGGAAGGATCGCCAACTACCTTCCAGCTACCGCCCTATGTCCCTCACCAGTTGCATTTGCAAGGTGATGGAGCGCATGATCAACGGGCGGTTGACATGGTGGCTTGAGTCTCAGAAACTTCTAGCGAACGCTCAGTGCGGGTTTCGTCGCTATCGCTCTACCGTCGACCATCTGGTGTCCTTGTCGACGCATATTATGAATGGATTTCTGAGAAAGTGTCAAACCGTGGCTGTATTTTTTGACCTGGAGAAAGCTTATGACACTTGTTGGAGGGGCGGCATTTTACGTACACTTCACGATTGGAATATCCGCGGTCGTCTTCCCATATTTCTTCGGGAGTTTATGACGGACCGCGTCTTTCGTGTACGTGTGGGCTCGGTTTTATCTAGTCGTTTTATTCAAGAGAACGGAGTACCACAGGGCTCTGTACTCAGTGTCACACTTTTTGCGATTGCTATCAACCCCATTGTTGATTGTATTCCACCTGGCATTTCATCGTCCCTTTTTGTTGACGATTTCGCTATTTATTGTAGTTCACGGCGGACCTGTCTACTCGAACGCCGTCTCCAGAGCTGTATCGACCGTCTCTACGCCTGGAGTAACGCCAACGGCTTTAATTTCTCCGCCGAGAAATCCGTCTGCATCAACTTTTGGCGCCGGAAGTATTTCCCTCCGCCCTCTCTCCATCTTGGGCCAGGGATACTTCCGTTTGCAGACGAGGCGAAATTTTTGGGGTTGATTTTTGACAGGAAGTTGTGTTGGACCTCGCACGTTTCCTTTTTAAAAGCAAAGTGTGACCGTTCTCTTAATATTTTACGTGTTTTAAGTGGCACATCCTGGGGAGCTGATCGGACCGTCCTTCTTCGCCTTTATCGCTCTTTGGTCCGATCCAAGCTTGATTACGGGTGTATTGTTTATTCGTCGGCACGTCCATCTGTGTTACGTCGATTGAATGCCATTCACCATCGTGGCATAAGAGTCGCTACAGGGGCCTTTCCAACTAGCCCTGTACCCAGTCTGTACGCAGAAGCTGCAGAGCCTCCGCTGTCCTTCCGGCGTGAGATGCTTTTGTGCAGCTATGCTTGTCGACTCTCAAGCTTGCCTCACCACCCGTCCTTCGATGTATTTTACGAGGATTCGCTTGATCGCCAATATTTCGTTAGCTCCTCTGCATTGCTCCCTCCAGGGGTTCGATTTCGACTGCTACTTCGGCATTTGGACGTTACGCCAGCGCCGGCCCTTACCCGAGGGGAAACGCGCTTTCCTCCATGGTCGCGCGCTGAGGCCCACGTCCACCTTGGGCTAACGTCGATGCCGAAGAATGAGACCCCTGCTTCAGTCCTTAGATCCGCATTTTTAGAACTTCAGGCAACATTCGGAGACTGTCATTTTATTTATACTGATGGGTCTAAGACTGATGTTGGAGTAGGATGTGCCTTTGTTTTAGGTGCGCATAGTTTTACTTTTCGTTTACCCGGGCAATGTTCGATTTATACCGTCGAACTTTTTAGTATCTATCAATGTGTTTTATACATTCAGCGGCAAGTCTTACGGCGTTGTGTTGTTTGTTCGGACTCTCTGAGTGCCCTTCAGAGTATTAACGCGCTGTACACTTACCACCCCCTCGTACAGCGCATTCATGACCTGCTCCATTCGCTTGGTGCCTCTGGCATCAGCGTCTCTTTTATGTGGATTCCAGGTCATGTGGGTATCTCAGGGAATGAGTCGGCCGACGCCGCTGCGAAATCGGCGATTTTATTACCCACATTTTTTACTTCTGTTGTTCCCTCGTCAGATTCGTGTGTTATTTTACGTCTCCGCATCCTCTCGCGCTGGCGCGATGAGTGGACGGCCCTCCGGGTGAACAAGTTGCGGGAGGTTAAACCTCTTCCGCTAGTCTGGGCTACCTCTTCCCGTGCTTCTCGTCGGGAAGAGGTACTTTTAACACGCCTTCGTATCGGACATTGCCTTTTTAGTCATAGATACCTGTTAAGTGGTGATCCCGCACCTCTGTGTGGTCAGTGTGACGTGCCCTTAACGGTCCGTCACATTTTAACCGAGTGTCAAGTTTTAGCTCCACTGCGCGTTCGCGTGGGTCTGCCTGTTGGCCTAGCCAACGTGTTGGCAGACGACGCGCATGCTGTAGAATGTCTTTTACGTTTTATCACTGACATTGGTTTAAGCCGTCGCATTTGATGCGCTGAGCGCCTTTTAGCTGTTTGATTTTATATTGCTAGTTTTAATGGGGCCCTTCTCCCCAGACATAAGGCGCTCATGTTCCTTGCATTCTACAGTTCTTGACACGTTTTATTCTTTTAGTGACCATGATTTTAGTGTGTTGGTTTTTCAGATATATTTATTGTTATTATTGTTATTGTTGTTATTGTTTTTATTGTTATTGTTATTATTGTTATTGTTATTCTATTGTTATTTTTAACTTTTTTGTCATCGCGGATTTGTGTCCCGTTTTTTAATTATGCGGTTTTTTACCTGTCTTTTATATTTTGACCTTATCTTTTACACATTGTAAGGGCGCTGATGACCGCAACAGTTTAGCGCCCTTAAACCGCATATCATCATCATCATAACTCTATCATTTTAAGAGAAGTGATGATTGGATCACAAATAACCTTCCCCAACTTATCATTGACATTTTAACATCCTTCAACTTCAAAAAACTATATTTTGATGGCCACTGTTACAGTGACATTATAGGGTTAATTCTCTATTTTTAGGAATCATCCATATACGCTATAATGTTACATATTCTTGGTTTAGTTAATTTTATTGTATTTGTTATTGTTATTTTTGTACAATTTTCTTTTTTTTCTTTTTCTTATTTTGTATTGTTGTGAATATTCTTTGTCTCTGGCAATGTACAGATGTGTAGGAAGATTTTGGCCCAAATTGATATTGGACCAATAAAATTCAGTGCTGACTACCAAATTTATTTCAGGAAGAACAAAATTTAAATGAGTCCCCTTATGGAAATTTGATGGATGGGGATTTCAGAAGTTTAAATGGAAAAATGGTATAACTTTAAATATCTAGATAGTCCTCCAAAAAAATTAAGCAAGTTTTGTTTAAAAGAGCTTTTTCTGAAATTAAAACTTGAGGTGTTATAGGTAGGATGACAAAAGGAGCCTTGGATTCAGGATGGCAAAAATCTGAATTAATTTAGAAGCAGGTATCTATCAATGCAGTTGAGAGAATTTTCATATTTCAGTGAGCACAATTGGTCATACTGCAAAAGCATTACAGTTTCAGGTTAGCTAACAGTTCAGAATTATTCATTTCCTATCCTCTTTAAATAGTTTTCTTATCATGTTGCTTGCTTGGTGTTCATTTTGCAAGCTTTCTGCCCACATCTTCATGTGCTTTAACATATTTATAGATCATTTTAGGAAGTTTCATTTAGAGTAATACTTCACTGTATGAGTACTACCAATTTCAGCTGAATATTTTAGTTTTATTTAGTGCTTCATTTGGTTAACAATATAAATGGCCAAGAATAGTAAAGTTGTGAAAAATACCAAGGTTAGTAGAGGAGGAGGAACAAGAAGAAGACTCAGACACCATCCCTAATCTCATTACTAGAGCCCGGATTTTGATGACTGCATGTTTATTCTGATGAAGTTTGGACAATGTTCTGTTGAAAATAAGTGCACATTTCACCAACACGGGTGAACTTCAACCACTTTCATATGCCATTTTTTCCCCCACTTTTTACTGATACAGGGCATTTTTATGGTTTATATGCATTTTTAAAGTAATTTTACTGTAAAAACAAATATTACTGTAATTTTTCACTACACCTTTAAGGCAAAATAAAATTGTAAAGCTCTTCATATTTAAGTAATAAACATCCTTCTTTCATCTAATTGTTTTGGAAATTGGAAATGTCCAACTTAAAAATAAGCAGGTGAAAGAATGTTAGCATACAGAAAACAAAAACAATTGATCACCCATGGTCACTGTACAGCACAGATGCAGACTACAGATTCTATGGGTCACTATGTTATGAATGTGTTTATTCGGGCAATGAAGTAAGAAAACAGTAGTGACATATTCCTTCTAAATTGTGAGATTTTCCAGAAAGAAAACTACTCCAGAATAAGCAAATTCTTTGACAAAACAATGAATAATGGTGTATCTAATGGTGTGTCTAATGTGCTGCTCTCTGTCATTGATACAGCATCATATATGGCTAAAGCAGTGAACTCTCTTAAGGCACTGTACTAAAAATAGTATATGTGACCAGCTTGGCACATGCTTACCACAGAGTTGCAGAGGAAATAAGATGCCACTCCTTCAATGTAGATAGACTAATCAGAAATGTAAAGAAAGTATTTCTGAAATTGCCATTTCTTGTGAAGAAAATCCAAGAAGAAGCCCCTGGGATTCCTCTACCACCTCCACAGTACTTACCAGATGGAGAACCTGGTTGGGTATCTGTAATTATTATTGCTCAAATTTTGATGTGAAAAACCTCATAAATTCATTTGATAGAAACAGTGCAACATCTGTGAATATCTCCCAAGAACTAATTTCCAGCTGGGTTGGATAATTTGATTCGCGAATTTTCCTATCATCTCTTTTGTCATTACATTTCATTTCCTTTATCTTCACCACTATACCAGACAATGGGGTGATCACTCAATTTGGATATGCTATGATTCAAAAGTTTGCTTGCCCCTCAACAGGCTACTGACCCAAAGCATTGGCTTGTAAATCCTTGGGGGTGTAAGTCCTCCAAAGAGGAGGGTGATCCATTGAAAGAAGAGATCTGCTACAGAATCCATATAATTTCTTTTCAACATCTACCCATCATTGGAATGTTTTATCATCCCTTTTTATATCAGGATACCTGAGTATCTAAACATTTAACAGAATAAGATGGTCTGCTTGAGATGAAGTATATGAAATTCTGAACAAATATCTAGAAGTCATTACTAAAGCTCTTAAATGTATAACAGAAGACACCAATAACAAATCACTTGCTAGGCAAGAGGTAAAGGGAATGCTGAAAAACTACTCTTCTGACATGAATTTTATAGCTGTGATATGAGGAGCTGCTCTGGAAAGATTCGGTGCAGTAAATGAAAAATTATAATCTGAAGAAATAAATGTTGATACAGTGATCAGCTTGTACAACCCCCCTTATCACCTTTCTAAATTAAATTAAGGTGTCAATTGATATCTATAAAAGTTTTGAAGAAATAAAGCTGCACAACACACAGCTGGTAATACATAATTTGGAAAGCAAGCCCAAATTAATTAAAAAGCATAAGAGATTTTTCGAGTTAGAAACCAAATCTGAAAATGATCTAAACAGTTTTAACTTGCAGACCAGCTATACAAGCTGTAACAAAAATGTACGGCACAAATTGTAGGACACATTCCTCACACGTGGATGAAGAAATTATGTTATATGAACATGGGTCTGGAAATGCTATGTTACCATGTTACAAATCATTTTCTCCAACTCATTAATCATGGGAAACACACAAGAATAGAATGTACCAGCATACCATATGCAACTCTTTCTCACAGGAGATGTTCAAAATGCCCTCCGTGAGCATTGATACATGCATCAACCTTCCGCCATAGTGAATCCTGGATGCGCTGATATATCCCTGGAGTATTGCATATGGTTTCACAGCCTTCCATAATACTGGCACGGGGATTCTGAACATCTGGTACTGGGGCTCAATACACAAGAGCTTTCAAATGCCCCCACAAATAAAAGTGCAGTGGGTTTAGGTCCGGGGAGCGTGGAGGCCAGGCAATTGGTTCACCTCTACCTATCCATCTGTCACAGAATCTGTTATTTAGAAGCCGATGGACATTAACACTAAAATGAGGGGGTGCTCCATCGTGTATGAAGTGCATGTTTTGTCGCACAGCTAAAGGCACAGCTACTAACAGATCAGATAGAACATTCTCTACGAAATTATGGTAACTTTGTCCGTTGAGCCTGGGTGGAAGAACATGAGGCCCTACCAAACAGTCACCAACAATGCCGGCACAAACATTGACAGAAAATCTTTGTTGATGACTTGCTTCAACAGTTGCATGAGAATTGACATCAGCCCATACATGCCGACTGTGATAATTTACAATCTGATCTCATTGAAACGACGCCTCATCTGTGAACAGCACCATTGCACTAAAATTAGGGTTGACACTTTGTTGCATAAACCTTTCGCAGAAGTGTACCTGTGCAGGAAAATCAGCTGCTGATATTGCCTGCACATGCTGTAAATGGTATGGATACAACTGGATATTGTGTTAACACTCGCCAGACAGTCATGTGGTCAACATTCATTGTTGCAGCTACTTATCTTGTACTGACACTAGGGTCATTGTCAACTGCCTGAAGAATTGCCACCTCCTGTTGCAGTGGCCTCGTCCTTCTAGGCCTCCCCCAGTCGCGAGTATCTGGCTGAAATGCCCCATGTTCCCTAAAATGACAATCAATGGCTTCAAACGTTTTCCTGTCGGGGCACCTTCGTCCTGGAAATCTCTCCTGGTACAAACGTTGGGTGCAAGCGCCATTGCCGACTGCTAATCCATACATCAAATGGGCATCTGCCATCTCTGCATTTGTGTACACTGCCATTGCACGAGCCAAGTCTGTAATCAACTCTAAGTATGTAGCAACCTGTGTGCATACCAAGGTCTTACTGCTTGCTGGAATAGTTGATGTTACCTGTAAACAAGCAATGATTAAGTCACATGGCAACAGTGACATGTAAAACAAAACACTGGCGGTGCACCTATGATAATGACAACATAACCAGACGTCGGGGCACCTTCGTCCTGGAAATCTCTCCTGGTACAAACGTTGGGTGCAAGCGCCATTGCCGACTGCTAATCCATACATCAAATGGGCATCTGCCATCTCTGCATTTGTGTACACTGCCATTGCACGAGCCAAGTCTGTGATCAACTCTAAGTATGTAGCAACCCGTGTGCATACCAAGGTCTTACTGCTTGCTGGAATAGTTGATGTTACCTGTAAACAAGCAATGATTAAGTCACATGGCAACAGTGACATGTAAAACAAAACACTGGCGGTGCACCTATGATAATGACAACATAACCAGACGTAACCATGAGTGCATGTTCCCCATGATTCTGACGTTCTATTCATGTGTGTTTCACATGATTAATGAGTTGCAGAAAATGAGTTGTAACATGGAAACAAAGTGTTTCCACACCCATGTTCATGTAACATAATTTCTTCATCTACATGTGAGGAATGTGTCCTTCAATTTGTGCCGTACATTTTTGTTACATCCTGTATATGGATACTGGAAAATTTATGAGCAAAATAAATAATGAGAATAGCTGTTTACAGTGGATTCTCTGAAAAATTCTCATTACTATCAAAACACAAAGAAACTGCTGATTTAGAAATTATCGGACATTATAACATATTTACTCATCAGATTTTGAAGAAAATTTGGAACAAAATCATCCATCTTAAAAGTTTTCTCTTGGAAGAGGGAAATAAAACTATAATTACTACTCCTAAAGAATTTCTGACCACTCAAAATCTTTGTTACTTGTATTCAAACGTAATCATTGCATTGAAAATGTTTTATGTAGTGTATTGAACCTCCATATAACTTCTCAAAATTTAATTTCAGGACAAAGTATTTTACAAAAAAGGTGCTTAATGATAGAGGAGTATCCAAACACCTAAAAGTTATACCATGGTTCCACCTAAAATTCTGAAGTTATAGCCCCTTTAGGAAGCCCACTTAAGTTTTGCACATGATACCATTATGGTGGTTCCTGCAGTAAATTTAGAAAACATTATCAATATTTGGTTTTATTTGTCCATTAAGAGATTTTGGCTTAAAACACTTTGTATCGGCTGCCCCCTTTTTGCAATGCATTTTAAACCTTTTCTTACATTAGTTTCACTGTTTACACCATTATCTATTTTATGCTTCCACCATATCTGTATGTGTCCTATATTGGCTGCTTCCAGCTGGAAATGCAGACTACATGATTTTTTTATATAATTGCTAGCAAAAGTTTTTCATTTCCATGGACAAAATGCAAAGCAATTGATGTCAGAAATTTACCAAATTTTTGAATGAACAAATCCATATTTCTGTTCTGTCCATAGACACCAGAAACTGAGTTGATCTCAGAATGGTAGGTGCCAATTAAATGCCTGTTTGAGTTTTCCAGTGCATGGATTTATTTTAGACTCATACACTTCCCTGTTTTGTGAAAATCTGAACTAGAATGGCAGCATGACATATGCATAATGTTTCCAAGATTAAATTTAGAAATATATCTGTTGAAAATTGTAGTATGTATAAATTAAAATCACACAAAAGAAACATTTTCCTGTAGAAATTATTTTATATAAGCTTAACCAATACAAATCACATCCTCTAAAATCTCAAAACTTAATTATAGGTCTCTGCTTTCCTAATTGTTTAATTTGAAAATCTGGTATCCATAATTCCAAGGCACTATTTCTTATACCCTCTATTCATAGAGAACATATGCTATGAACCACATTATTCCTCATTTCTGAAATGATAAGAGAAACTTCTTAAATTGCAAATTTGCTCCTTCCAACTTTATAACTGAATTGAGCCCTTCTGAAGGATAACTGCTGGTCCTGAATGTAGGTACTGCTTTCTTTTCATTTATAATAGTGATAGCTTTAGTTCATCTAGGTCTTCATTATGCTCTCATAGTTTTTTGCATAATTAATTGTGGTGGAATGCTAGGTCTCCATTATGTCACTACAGTTTTTGGAGAAACAAGTTAATTTATCTTAGCACTTTCAGGAATAAGAAATATCTGTCTGTGTGGCACTACTCAATTTAGTTATATGATGAAGACCATGAGTTAAACAGGTGACATGGGCCATTTTGAGGGCTTTCAAACTTTCTCCTGCTTCTGCAAATTATCAACAACAGCAGTATATCCTCTTGTTCCTTCTGTACCTTGCTACAGAACTTATAAGGCTTCCCTCACTGCACTTGTCATGGCAAAACAGTATTTTATAGGAAGTTCTCTGTACAGAATGAGATGGGAAGTAGTCATAATCACCTTTATTCACCACAATATTCTTTTAGAGAATTAGGTTTCGTCAAATATTGGTTACAATAATAAAATACATATATTTACATAGCTTGGATACATAAGAAAAAAACAATATTATTTACATTACACAGAGCATAATTTACAAATACATGGCTTGCACTTTTGACAAGTAATTGCAGCTGAGGTGTTCAAAGAACTCTTTAGTGCTATAGAAGCACTGTAATACTAAGAATTTCTTTACTACATGCTTGAATTGTTTGCATTTAGGTTTATATTCTTTTGTTATTGTGTTGTATAGCAGAATTCCAGTGTGTTAAATTGACTGATGTTTCTTGGAAGTTCTATTATTTTCTATATGAATCTGATTGCAATTACAAGTAAAATGAGTATGAATTTCACAGTTAAAACTAAACAGGTGAATATTTTTATGTATAAAACAAATGGTTTCTAAGATATAAATACAAGGCAACATCAGCACTTCAAAGTCAATGAAGTAAGGTTTACAATATATGACCCTACTTATATTTGCTATGACTCTTATTATTTGTTTCTGTATGAGAAATATTTCTATTAATTTTGTACTACAACCCCATAAAATAATACCACATATTATTATATATTTCACATATGCACTATATACAACTAGTAAAGTTTTTATATTACATATTTTTCTTAATGCTCTAATTGCATAAAGAGCCTTGTACATTCTGCTTTTTGTGTTGGTGGTATGTGGTTTACAACTTAGAGAGCTTATCTATCATTATCCCTAAAAACTTAGTTTGTTCTTTATACTCAATAACATTATTGTTTAAATTTATAATTGGTAATGGTCTATTATCATTATTGCAAGTATTGAAATACATTCCCACTGATTATTTGGTGTTCAGTTCTAGTTTATTTGTTAACTGCACCATAAATGTTTCAAGTGAATTATTAATGTGAATTTGTAATTCATGAAAATCTTTTCCTCTAAATATCAAATTTGTATCATCAACATACAAAATGGTTTCATTATTTGGAAGGTTTAATGCCAAATAATTAATATATGCTAAAAAGAACAAGGGAGTAAGGTTCAATCCTTGAGGAATTCCACAATTTACAGTTTTGATAGTTGATTTAGTATTATTCATTACAACCATTTGTTTTCTGTTGGAGAGGTAGGACTTAAACCATTCATGACATTCCTCTTATTCGGCAGCAATCTAGCTTTATTAAAAGTATATTATGGTCAACTAAGTCGAACGCCTTACTGAGATCAACAAATATTGCAATTGTCTTTTCATTCTTTTCTATTCCTTCAATGGTATTTTGTATGAATTTATGGAATGCATGTATAGACTTATTTTTCCTAAACCCATTTTCAGTGTTTGATAACACATATTTCTCAAGAAATGGGGCAATACGATTATACGTAACTGTTTCCAATAATTTAGAGAAACCAGATAAAATAGAGATTGGTCTGTAGTTATTTACATCCTGTTTATCTGATCTTTGAATAATGGAATTATTTTTGCAATTTTGAATAGGTCAAGAAAGGTGCCTGTTATCATTGATAGGTTACAAATCTCTGTCACAAGTTTTGCTATATATGTACTACATAATTTAATTAAACATTCTGGTATTTCATCTATACCTGTGGATAAGCTTTTCTTTTTTGCTTTAATTATGTTTATTATCTCATTCTCAGCAGTTGGGTTTAGGCACATACTATTACAGTTTATCTGTCTTGATTTCTTTGTTAGTGGTATTATTTTATAATGGTGCCACTCTACTGGCTATTGAATTAAAATGGCAATTAAATATATCTGCCATGAGTGATAGATTGTTTATTATAGTGTTTGTTTTTAGAACAATGTTGTCCATTATCTTAGCATTGTCACTTTCTGTCTTTATTTATTATATTTCACATAGTTTTTACTTTGTTTTCAGAACTAAGTATACAGTTATCTATAGATTTTGTTTTAGCAGTTTTAATAACTTTATTATATGCTTTTGTATATATATATATATTTTAAAATAATTCTTGACTAAAGCATTTTTAGTAGTTTTATTTATTCTTGATTCTTTTATTGCAGTTTCCTATATGAGGTTTGAATTTCTTTACTGATCCACATTATCTTTGTATTTTGTTTTTTATGTAGCTTTACTTTCTTGTAAGGAAATGCTATGTTGAAATAATAGTTAAAGATGTCCATAAAAGCATTGCATTTTGAATCTACTGTGGATGAGTTATATACCTTTTCCCATGACTCTTTAGTAATTAATGACGTAAAATAATTATTGTTAGAGTTCAGAATAGCATCTTTGTGTATAAAGTGTGGTAAATTGGTCCTTCCACATTTGGATATTTCTAAATTTAGTTCTAACAAGAGAACATTATGATCAGAGAAACTTGTATCAAAGTTTGATAATTTGTATTCGCCTATGCTCCTATTCATTATTATATAATCGACAGCTGTTTCTGTGTTTCCTACTATTCTCATTAGGCTATTGATGTAGTTTGCCATATTGAAGGATATTAGAACATTTGTTACCTCTGTTGTTGCATTAAGAGTCTACATTTAAATGTCCACATAATACTACTTTCCTATTTTCTTTACAATAAGCCTGCAACATTGATTCAAATTTATCTATAAATCTATCAAAATCTCCACATGGGGAGCGATATACACATATAATAATTAATTTAAGCATGGTTATTTCAGTAATAGTGTACACAAATATTTTTTCTTCGTTAAGATGTAAAGTATTGGTATGCTGTTTGAATTTTAAATTTTTATGTACAACAATCATACTGCCTTCATGATTATACTGTCCCTTCAATAAATGTCTGCTACTATAAAGTCATTAAGTAGACTATTACTCTGATAAAGTCTGTGTTTACATAATGTTCAGTTAGACAAATTACTTTTGTGGTATTTAATTGATTAATGAGAATTTCCATGTCTGTAAGCTTATTAATACATTGCACACTTTGATAAAAAATGTTAAAAGTATTTACAAAATGACTGCCCTCATATTTTTTGCTGACTATTAAATCATTGGTCCCTTTAGCTTCCCTTAGTTTACCATCCTCCATTGTAAAGCTAGTACATTGACTATTCAGTTATTTGGAACAGAATTAGTATTCTTACTTTGTTTTACAGCATCTAAGTAAGCTTTACAAATGGCTTCCCCCCAAAGTTCTTTTGCCATGCTTGTTTAAGTGCATGCCATGTCTGGTGAACATGTTTCCTGATGCATTTGAAGCCTTGACTAATTTAATATGGTTATACTTTTTGCAAAGCTCAGCTCGATTACTGTTGATTTTACTAACCTCTCTGTGAATTGCAGAAGTTTTATGCATGTCATGTCTTAAGAGCAGGTTCACATTCCATACTTATGAAATCATCCAAAACAATAGCAGGAAAGAGTATGCTGCAATTACTTACTGATTTGTCTCTACCTAGTCAGATGAAATCAAGGACATT
The DNA here is from genome assembly GCA_030765065.1 of Deroplatys truncata. Classification (NCBI taxonomy): domain Eukaryota; kingdom Metazoa; phylum Arthropoda; class Insecta; order Mantodea; family Mantidae; genus Deroplatys; species Deroplatys truncata. The sequence goes on along the minus strand of CM060990.1, from coordinate 419,709,356 downwards.
ATATATCTTTATACTTTGGTTATTGTTAACCAGAATTTTTTAATTACAAATATGAATCAGAATTTGCCATGTATATACAACATTGTCCATATAACAACCTGGTTTAAGTCAGTTTTGGCAGTGGTACATATGATTTGTATTGTATAAATACAATAACTTTGTATTTATACCACTCAAGCCTCAAACCAAACCTTTGGATGGCATACAAATTTTCTTTTATTCCATCCATTCTTTTCAGTGTTATTCTCACAATTCTTAAAAATAAAGTTTAAAACACTTCAGGCAATCCTCTCATAAAAGTAGGTATATAAATTCTTTGGATAAATATTATATTTGCATTCTGCTGCTTCTTGTTTCTGTAACATTTCATTTTCATGTTATACTGTACAAGACTGTTCATTGCTTGCTCCAGCTTCATTTTTATAACTCTTTTTATAAAAGTTTAAGCTTTAAAAGTATACCATAATCCTAAAGAGCAGCACTATATAATCCTCTAAGGAAGCATTTACTGGTGAACACATATGTTGACAGTACAGACACAAAATTACTTTCAGTACCATCTAGAAACACACTAGAAACTAGAAGGTATATATTATAACAAGAAATATCACTCAGTTGAAGACTTGTAAAGAATAACTTTGTTGATAGTCGTGATCAGTGGTGGCTGCTGCGTAAGAGCACAAAAGTACATGAACACCCCAAATTTTTACTCCTTGCAGATTTATTTGTTATTTTTTCTTTGAATGCTATTTCACATAACCAGGGTTAGGATTTTTAGTTGCACAACTTTTTTCTTAGCATAAGTTAAAGCTGTGTGGAAAGATATCACAGTGTGAAATTTTGTTTCTAGTTGCGAAAAGAGGCATTTTTTCCTCGCACCTTTTTCCCTTTTTTTTGGGACCTTTACCCCTTTTTGGCACCTTTATCCCATTTTCCCCCAACCATGCCCATAATCCCCTTTTTCTCCCCTTTTTTCTTTTAAGTTTCATTCGAATTTATTGTTTAATTTTCAATTAACGTCCCCTCAGCTTGCTGTGTACGTGCGAATAGTAAGCCTACCTCTTTCAGTAAACCCTGCGCGGGAATTGAAAGCACATCCGCAACAATGGAAAATAATTGTGTGTTCGATGAAAACCTCTTTCTCTCGCTTTACCACTATAAAGTAGCCCACAATAATGCAATTGACAATGAGTGATTGTATCCCACCAGAATCAGTAGCCTGCTGTTCGTGAATGTGAGTTTGTTACTGTGAGAGACGTCATCTGTTTGCATGGAGGTGAAGGCTGGGCACGCAGAGATGGCAGTAACCTCACCCGCGCAGTTCCAAGAATTATTAAGACTGGGTTCTGCTCAAAACTACTAGAAATCGCTGAGACTGAAGTTCCAGCATGAATGAGAAAATCTGGTAATTGTCGCGGTGTTATAAGAGAATGTGGACAGCGAATGGCCACAAGAGTGAGTTGTGTGACAGTCACATTGCGTTAGCAAGTGAACTAGTGTTAGCTCTAGTACTATATGTTACCATGCCAAAGGTGTCCAGTGCTCGATTTATTGTTCTGACTGAGGAATTCAAGCAAGATTTCATAGACACTGATGGAATTGTTATGCGATGTACTATTTGTGATTCAGGAATTTTGTTAGATGAAAACTACCAGCGAGATCCCATCAAACAACACATTTCCAGCTCTAAGCATCAAATGAACAAGACTCTTCAAGCAAACAAATCACGGCAACATCTATTACGAAACATGTTTCAACAGAGTTCTCCTAAAAGCCAAAATTTGAAGGTATTAAACATTGATTTGTGTGCAGCTCTTACACAAGCAGGAATTCCACTCAATAAGGTGAACCATCCAGCCTTCAAGGAATTTCTTGAAAAATACACAAAGATGTCAATGCCCAATGTGGTACTTTAAGAAAAAACTACATTAGGCCTGTTTACCAAGAAACCATAGAAAGAATCAAGGAGAAAGTGTCCGATTGCGATGTGGGAATCATTGTGGATGACACCATAAACTCAATGGAACGATATGTTTTGAACATTTTAGTTTTTCCCTTAGCAGGGGTGAAAGTTAAGCCCATGTTGTTAAAAATGTACAAGCTGCAGAAAGCCAATGCCAGTACAGTAATACAATCCATTATGGACTTCTGCCAAAAACTCTGGCCTGCTGGTATCGAGTTTGAGAAACTTCTTCTTGTGGTTATGGACCAGGCTCCATACATGGTTTCAGCTGTTAACCAATTGAAACCTTTATTTCCTAACTTGAAGCATGTGACATGCCTGGCTCATGCCCTTCACAGGGTTTTTGAATCCATAAGGAACAAATACGACATTGCAAATCAATTCATCTCTGCCCTGAAGAAGATTCTACTGAAACCTCTGAGCCGTGTTGTTTACTACAGGGAAATCACTGGCCTGCCCCTTCCAAATTTCCCGGTCATTACTAGCTGGGGATTTTGGATTGAGTGTGCTGTTATGTTGTGTGAGAATTTTGACAAAATTAAAGAGTTTGTGCTTTCTTTGGATCTATCCGACGCAGGTGCAATTTCCAAGGCACAGCAACTTCTTTTACCGGAGAAAATACATAATTTGCAGACAGAACTATATTGTGTCCATAGTTACAAGCACCTGCCTGCAGCTATTAAACGATTGGAAGAACAAGTTCTGGAAAAGGAAAAACAATGGGATACTTTTACTTCCGTGAGGGAGCAGTTAAATGGCTTTGCCAAAGACAAACTTGAATCTAGTCTTCAGAAGAATCCAGACATTGAAGAATTCATCACATCTGCAGAGTTGCCATTCCGAGTGAATACAAGGTTTGCCCCACTGGTTTCTGTGGATGTTGAAAGAAGCTTTAGCATCTGCAAAGACATTCTGTCTCCTAGTAGAAACAGACTTACTTTTAAAAATGTGGAGATGCTTAATGTCTTGAAGTACAACAGCTTCATGTTTTTTCCTTCTTTTGATGAGTAATAGTTTGATGTACATGTTTGTAGTTCAATAAATTAGTATAGAGGAAAGAGAAATCGTTGAATTAGTTAAAGGAATGCACAACTGAAATTAACCCAAAATCTCAAAAATTCTAAAAAAAAAAAAAAAAATTATGTCCTCAAAAAATTTTCCCTTGTTTTAGAATCCACTTTTATTTTTGACCTAGCGAACGCTTCAGGATCATTACAAGACTTTTCAAATATGCTTGCGCATTTGGTTGCTAGCTGTTTACATTTTTAAAACTTCATTTTAAGGCGTTTCTTATTTTCAGCATTTCTGCACATTCAAAATGTTCCACACAATGTAGTTTTCATCCATTCATATTGAAATTTTTTATGCTTATTTCAAAAACCCAAATAAATAAAATTGTCATATAATTTTTCTGTGTAATGGATAGTTTTTGCACTACTAATTTTTGAAGATAACAATGTGTACAAAACAAAAGAAAACAAAATCAAATACAAAACTGCAAAACTTTTTTTTCTCTTAAACAAGAATGGTAGAAAAAAATTATATGACAGATTTGCAGTTCCTTGACTTAGAAGCAACACAAGATTTTTTTTTTTTTTTTGAAAAATGCATCATGTGTTGCATTTTGCATATACCCATAATTTTATATTTTGAAAATGAATAACTTGAAACCTAATTAAGATTTTGGATTGAAATTCACAAAACAATTATATCTGAAGAAGATTGACATGTGGTTAAAATTTCAGCTCAATTGAATGGATAGTTTAGAAAATAGCAATTTCAGTTGTGCATCCCCTTAAATAAACCAGCACCTTATTGTCCCTTTTTTCACCTTATTTGAGCACCTTTTCCCTTCCTTTTTTCATCTCAAATTTGCACCTAAAAATCCTAACCCTGCACATAACATAGATGCAGTAATATAAAATCTATGGCATTTAAATCTACCTTGCTTCTCCTCTAAACTCGAGAGATATGGCAACAGAGTCACGAGCACAACCTGATTTGTGCACATTTTTAGGGGCTTTTGTGCATGTGCAACTGCTATGATGTAATTACCGTATGGGTGAAATACATATGGGTCGTGTACGCTTGAAGACTTACGCTAGCCTTACCATGCATCTCTCAGCAACAAGTTTACGTCAATGCCACTAGGTGGTGGCACACTACTACACAAGTTTCATTCATGCGAGGGTGCAAGGGTGGAAAGTTGGGAACCCCCACTTTTCAGTGTGGCATAATTCCTGCTAGGTGGTAGCATACTAAACAGTTACACAATTCACTCCCTGTACAGCGAAATTTAGATCTGAGGTGAGTATATGTTATAATTTATATGGATAGAAAAGCTTATTTTCTATATACATTATGGATTTCTGGGAGAGTTATGGTGTATTATGTTATAAATTATATAGACTTTAATCATAGAGGAAAATTTTCCCTATTTAATGTTTAACATGTACCTACAGTGCAGTGTAACATGCAGTTATATTGATTAACTTTTGTATGGACAATGTGGAGGGTCAGCACAATTCATAAGAAAAAATTATGCCATTTTCCTGCTTCAGAAAAGGAGACTTGGTGAGTGCTAATAAATTAGTAATATTAATATTTGGCTGACGAAAGAATGCAAAATGAGACTAGTGAAAATGGAACTGCGAAAACTTATGCATTACTTCAATGTTGCACTAAACTCAATTATGTACAAAACAAAAAGAATCCGAAATCCTTTCATTTGTCAGGTAAGTTTTATCATCATCATGATCATTATTATTATTATTATTATTATTATTATTATTATTATTATTATTGAGAGTGGCTGCAGTTGTATCAATTTGTTCATAATCATAACCATTATGCAGTAGATGCTATTTCACATTTTTAGGGCTGTCTGAATCTAACATTTTGTGAAGACCCAAAATGTATACTCACGAGCCGCCACTGGTAATGATTACTGCATTCAGTTTATTAAACAATTTTCAGCACTTTCAATCATGTGTACACAGCAACAAGGAAAAAACATTTGTAAACTGGACTATATCATAGAGGAATAATTGAGTTTTTGCATCATTCCTTCATAACAACACTTGATGCTCAGTAAACAACTATTGTAATAGCCCAATACTTTCCACAAGTACTGCCTTCATAGAAATATTAATATCATTTTGGCAATTATAAATAAAGTACCTACCTACAGTAATTTTGCAAAACATCTTATCCATACACCAAAAGAATTAAAAATGCTATTCAACTTCAAATCAGAGCACTGTGCACATTGCAGTTAATAGTACTTTACTCTGTTGTAGTGATGCTTTAAATGTAATTAATTAATGTTAGAATAACATATGTTCAATAATTAGGTAAATGATGCTTATTCTGATAATTTTAAACTACCTGTTAGATTATATCAGTAATCAAGTAATAAATCATGCTTATAAAATATCCCTTATGATTACTGCATCCGCTCTATGTAGTTACATTCATGTAAAAACTGATAATAAAATGATATTTGCTGCTTTGAATTACTTCTGTGAAAAATCAGAATTTATTTCTTTGGACATTCTGCAGTTCACATAAAAGGGCACCCCAAGAAAAATGTCTGGCTGTACCACTGGATGAAATAATTAACCATGTAAGGCACTCTCTCTTCAGTTGCCTTATCCTGTAGCTCAGACAAGAAATTCTTCCTTAAAGTGAGTACCATTTGGTACCATTTTTGTAAAGTTCTTCTAAAATGGTTTTTAAGTTAGGACTGTGGATGGTTGCAACTGTAATACACTGAGACAGCTCGCTTGCTGCTGCTGAGGTTCAGCCTGAGTGCTTTTTCTGCATGCCCACCCTCAATAGGGTTTTACCGCAGGATGTTTTATCTTAGGAAGGGTATTTAAGCATGGCGTTTTTTGTATGAGAGTGGTGTGATGCGACAGACGGAAGCATGTTGCCTCTTGCAATAGCTTTAGGTTTAGCCATGCCACTGCCCAGGGCAGTAGGTTTTAGGAAGGGTATTTAAGCATGGCGTTTTTTGTATGAGAGTGGTGTGATACGACAGACGGAAGCATGTTGCCTCTTGCAATAGCTTTAGGTTTAGCCGTGCCACTGCCCAGGGCAGCAGGTTTTAGGAAGGGTATTTAAGCATGGTGTTTTTGTATGAGAGTGGTGTGATACGACAGACGGAAGCATGTTGCCTCTTGCAATAGCTTTAGGTTTAGCCGTGCCACTGCCCAGGGCAGCAGGTTTTAAGAAGGGTATTTAAGCATGGCGTTTTTGTATGAGAGTGGTGTGATACGACAGATGGAAGCATGTTGCCTCTTGCAATAGCTTTAGGTTTAGCCGTGCCACTGCCCAGGGCAGCAGGTTTTAGGAAGGGTATTTAAGCATGGCGTTTTTGTATGAGAGTGGTGTGATACGACAGACGGAAGCATGTTGCCTCTTGCAATAGCTTTAGGTTTAGCCGTGCCACTGCCCAGGGCAGCAGGTTTTAGGAAGGGTATTTAAGCATGGCGTTTTTGTATGAGAGTGGTGTGATACGACAGACGGAAGCATGTTGCCTCTTGCAATAGCTTTAGGTTTAGCCGTGCCACTGCCCAGGGCAGCAGGTTTTAGGAAGGGTATTTAAGCATGGCGTTTTTGTATGAGAGTGGTGTGATGCGACAGACGGAAGCATGTTGCCTCTCGACGGCTATTTCACTGAGACAGAACTCTTGCAATAGTTTTATGTTTCCAACCAGGGCCGGCTCAAGGGAGAGGGGGGTTGAGCCGTGCCATTGCCCAGGGCAGCAGGTTTTAGAGGGCAAGTGGCAAAATCTTAACACATGAGCAAGATGGGTGAAAATGTGACAGAATTACGAATCATGCTTAAAATCTGGCGACTTTCTTGAGATGTTTTGTTATGAAACGTGACAAATGAAGCGCCAGAGTGATTTGGTTGCGACTGTCACCAAAACATCCTGTGCGCATCATGTTTATAAATAGGAGTGTTTCAAACCACTAGCTCAGACCTCAACCTAAACAAAAACCGCCATCCTATAACCCCCATATCCCGTCACTACGTGGTTAAGCCCTAATTAGGGCAGGTACACGCCTAACACACCTCGGGTTGCCCTCAACCTGCCATCATGACGCACGCACTAGCTCAGTTTTTATTTACTTACAGTGATGACTCACGAATCTCGTAAGGGTCAGTTATTGGTAATTTTGTGCGACAATGCGACGACTTTATTCACTATGGCGGCCGCACGCAGCGCTTAGTGAAGTGCCAATATCACAATTTTGTTTTCGCTGGATACCAGGCACTACCAACGTAATATGTAACAAAATCGCTAGACGTTAAACAAGCAGGGAACACGCATGTGATTTGAAATGTGTATATGATTATTTAGTGTTTCGTACACGCATAAAATAAGTAATGCATGTTTTCTATAACGGTAAATAAAAAGTGAAATATGCATAAACATGGGTATAACGCACAGAAATATGCGCGAATTGTGTGGGAAAACACAAAAATGAAACGCAATAACCCGTAAAACAAAACTCGTAGAGGAAGCCAAACAAGCATACGTAAACTCTGGTAAGAAAAATCGAGAATTTTCGATTTTTTCCCATCAATTCTTACTTATTCTACTGAGTACGCCTTAGGTAGAAGTATTGCATTTCACATAAAGATTTTACCGGAAATACGTGTTTCGAGACCCCTAAAAACACTTTCACTTATTCCACCGCGTTCCTAAACAGGAAGAGGAGATATTGCATTCCACGCAAAAATTTGATACCGGGATTTCACCGGAAACACATGTTTTGAGGCCCCTGAAATAAAAAGTACTTATTCTACCACGCACCTAAAAAAGATAGAGGAGGTATTGTATGCCACACAAAAATTCGATACCCAGATTTCACCGGAAGTACATATTTTGGCGCACTCTGAACCAAAAAAAAAAAAAAAGAAGCATTTTACCTTTTCTATCACGTACTTGTAGGTAGAGAAGGTATTCGTCAGTTTTGCTTTCTAAAATGCATCGGGGCTCAAAACATGTATTTCCGGTGAAATCTCGCTATCGAATTTTTTGTGTGGAATGAAATACCACCTCTGCCTATAGGTACGTGGTAGAATAAGTAAAAGTTATTTTTATTTTCATTCAACAGGCCTCAAAACATGTATTTCTGGTGAAATCTCAGTATCGACTTATTTGTGTGGAATGAAATACCTCCTCTGCTTACTGGGTACGTGGTAGAATAAGTAAAACCTATTTTTTCTTTTCATTCAAGGTGCCTCAAAACGTATTTTCGCTGAAATCTCGGTATAGAATGTTTTTGTGGAATGCCATACATCCTGTATCTACTAGGTACGTTGCAGAATAATGAATGAGAAAAAGAATAAGTAAACATGAATTTAAAAAATCGACAATTCTAAACTTCATATATTGCAGATTTTCCCAATAATTTCATGCATATTTATTGTATAGTTTACGTGTGCTTTAAACATTATTTATGTTTGGCTTCATTTACGGGATTTATTTTATGACATCATTGCTTTTCATTTTTTGTGTTTTCGCACATAATCCGCGCATATTTATGTGCGTTATACCCATGTTTATGCACATTTCACTTTTTATTTCCCCTTACAGAAAATATGCGTTAGTTATTTTACGCGTGTCTACATTGCGTGTGACATCCATTGATTATCCAGGTTCTTCTCTTATACGAAATGCGCATTTCAATATAAACGCGCGCGGTGTGTGTTCTGTTTGTTTAACGTCTAGCGATGTTAAATATTACGTTGGTAGCGGCTGGCATGCCGAGAATATACAGTTCTGATGTTGGCACTTCAATAAAGGCTCTGCGCACAAGCGCTTGAAGATAGCTCATCGAAGTTGTCCGACGAAGTTCGAGCGAATGCCGAAAATGAATGAAAGCGAACGATCTTATGGGAGCATTCCAGTTCAAGGGGGAAGGTAGTCCATTCCGGCTGTGCTCAAATACTTAACGTGGGACGTTGGCGCGCGCATTTCGACTGGCAATTGAAAGTGAATACACAAAAGCCATGCGTTTCAAAGCAGGAATTTGTACATACATAGTACAAATCGGTTTAAGATCAGACCTTCCAAAGATGCGACACAAAGATTTTCAAGAAAATTCCCCACCCAAAATAACCCTTTACACGGAAGAATTCGCGATTTTTCTTCTGAAAAATGACTCATTTGATTAAAATGCCATTGTATTCAAGATATTTACATGAAAAAAAATGTTTATGTTTAATTTTCTGGGAATAGCTTGTGAAGTCCTCTTCATTCGGAAGGAATTTTGTATAATCTTGTGTAACTGGTAAATTTAAGCAACAGAGGAAAATGGAAAATGCACATGCACAGATTCTGCTGTCTTGTGGAATATGTGTAAACATACTCATTTAGTATGCCAAGCATATAAGCCTGTACTTGCATGGCCCCAAAATAAGGAGCCAGAAATAAAAACTGAAGCGCATCTACCCACTGAAAATGCAGAATTTCTTGCCAAGGAGCTGTCAACAAGGAGGAAAGTAGATGACTTAGAGTTGAGGAAGAAATGTGAAGCAGAAAGGCTAATGAAAATTATAGATGGCATAAAAACAGAAGCTGGGCTTTTTGCCTTACAGAAATGGGCTGCTCCTCTTGAGATAGTGGCGGAAAATGCAGAGCAAACACAAGAACATACAACAGATTTCATTTGCCAAGCTGGAACTTTAAAAGAGCCAGCTAACAAAAAGGTATGTCCACAGAGAAACGTCATGTTTTCCTCTACAAAAAAGAAAACTATGAAATTATCTTCACGTTTTAAAAAGCCCAATCATGAAGAATGTAACCAGTTAGCGGTACAGCTCAGTAGTGGATTTGCACCAATCACTGAGTAGCTAGAGAAGGGTAGTGCCAACATTTTTCTGGTGTGCTGAATTTGCTCTGCTGCTTTTCTGATTGTACATCATGATTAGTCTTCTGCTGCTGGTCTATGCAGAGTTATCACATGGACGCAACTGTAACTGAAATTCCTTTCTTCCGTTTCCAAATGGTGATAATGAAGTAGTCTAGAGAGTACAGGGTTGCCATTTCAGCTTTTGTGTGCTACTTCACCTAGTTGAGTTGCATAAGTTTGTATAATGCTTGTTTGAACACATGTAGAAGCAAAGTGCAATAATTCCTTGGTTGTCTGTCGACTTGTAGTTGAACACACATGGTGAGGAAGCAGAGGAAATTATACTCTTCCCCATTCCTGACATGTCTTTTGTGATATTGTCATCTTGCTACAGTGCCAGTCTCTACAGACATAGCAGGTTTGATATTGGACTTTAAATACTTAAGCTACCATGTAAATACTATTGCCGGATAGAAAGTAGTAGGAATACCGGTAGCACACAGTGATTGTATAATTGTTAGTCAATGAGATAGATGGATCTGTTGCATCCCAGTTTTATATGTTATAATGTTTTATGTATATGCAAACTCCACCACCTTCTAAATGTTTTCTTATACAGGGTGAAAGGTATTGCTTGAACTGTAATAAAATGGCTAATAGACACAGACACAAGGAACATCACTATGTTTCATTTTTGTAGGTTTAATGACAAAAATTGTATTGGACATATTTGCACTACTCATTATATAGAATCCATGATTAACGTAAGGTTCAAGCAGTACCTTTCACCCTGTATACTGTCCTCCCAAATAATACCCATGCAGTAATAATGATAATTTCTCATTTCAAGTGATGTCTTTCTCAAACATGTCTTCAAGGTAATAGAAATTACATGGGAAATTGAAATTTAAGCATAACATAAGTATAAAGTTATAATTTCGAGCTTATTCAAAGTGAATTAATCATCATAATAGTATCAACCTCATGTAAGCAATTTATTGTAGGGCAGATTGCATGTGATGGTGATTAACATTTATTTGCTATTGTTGTCCTACTGTAACGCGTGTCGAGAAGTTTACTGTTGAAATGGTGATGGTTTACAAATTTTTCTCTCTTAGATAATGCATGATGGGGAGGGGAGCATCCCCCCCAAAGGCTGTTCTTGGCTTTGGGTATATTCCTTCTTACTCTGTATACTTCATAATTGTATGATGTGTTCAATTTCCCTGAGCATTGCTCACAGTGGAGCCAAATGAACAAACACAAACAAACATCACTGTATGGGCTCAATTTGTTTTTTTCCCATATGACCTGTCAATAAATTTAAGGTTCCCATGTGCTGTAGGAGCTCCACTGTGTTATACCAAATGTTATATATAGAACCTTTCCCAGGAAAAGGAATCAAAGTGTATTTTCTATTCAATAACTGCAAGTTTTAATAACTAGAACTGGCTTTGTGTATGCATAAGTGACTAAGTGCAATTACCTATAAGATCATTCCAATAGATTGTAATAACAGACATTCAAGAGGTTGGAATTTAATGGACATTTTAATTGGGTAGGCCATTCAAATATATTAATGTAGGCACATGTTCCTTAAAATACCATACAAATGTATTATACAGTATTATTAAATATGAATGTGAATGCAATGTCTCTGTGTTTAACCATATCACACCCACCCTTCATAATTGTCAATCACTTTAACATGTAGTTTAGTGTGCCAGTATTAATTGTTTTTTCATATGTTGACTGCAGAAAGAATGTAACAGCATGCTGGTTTATAAATTTGGATGGCTGGATGAGACACTCGTTCATTAGTATTGTTCTCTGTCCTCCATAGTATTTTTAATTTTAATGTCCCTTTTAACTTCACAGGTTTACAGAGATTGGAGACTGGTGGAAGAGGGGATGACAATAATGAAGATGGTGCAATTGATGGAATTATGGTGGGGAAAACCAGAGAACACTCATTCTAAGTGCCATTTTATCTACCACAAAATCCCACCTCTGATCCCTAGGATTGAATCCAGGCTTTTTTTGTGAGAGGCCATAGTGCTGCCCAATTAGAAGTGTGAATATGAGACAACATTTAAAACAGAGATAGTATTACTCAATACTATCAGATAATGAAACCAATAAGTTGTTTCACACGGCAGCTCCCACTATGACTTCACAAATGACGTGTATGTAAATAAAGTATCTAGATACTTACAAAAAAATAACTATTTCAGCAGAGATTTTGCCATGCAATACATATTATACATTTATATAATTTAAGTTGGGTGTTTTGTCATAAATATGGTAGCTGACATTTCGATATGTAGAAATCATTCAGCAATAATGTGGTAATACACAAGTTTTATGTAACTATTTGTGGCAAAGGTGCTCTAGTTGTGGCTCGTCGAATTGTGTTAAATTAGCAAAAGAAAAGCGAATAATTTACCTTGTGAGTGAGTTTAGAAGTAGATGTGGCCTGTTCAATAGCTTGTGCCCACCTTGCCACCCTTCGACGGTGTTTTACTTATATAGGTGAATCGCGTACGAAACAAAACAAACGTAGCCATTTTTCGTTGAAGAAGAGGTATAGTGGGAACTGCCAACATAAATCAAAATCGACCAGAAATGCGATGCGCAGTTGTTAGTAGTGTTTTTTCTTCTTGTTGTTTTTCTTCGTGTGTTATTCCCGCTGAGAAAACGTAACGCATTCAAAGACTGTCTGCACCGTGCACTAATTGAAAGCAGCAAAAGAATATGCACCAAAGTTTTAAGTTTGTAATAGTTTTTGTCAAATTATATTTTATTAAGATGTTATTTCGATTGTAATAACAGTGTAATAAAGAAGTTGCTTTACCGTAACAGTGGTAGATAGTTAACGCAAGCTTACATAAAAATAACCCTAACCTAAGGCTAATCTTCCCTGAATTCAGAAACGTAAGCTTATATAAAAACCAGTAATCCTAACCTAACCTATCGTGAACCAGAAACGTAAAGTTAGGAACGCGTGCTTTCATGTAACCACTGGTAACTAATTCAAACAAGCTTATATAAAAAAAACAAACCCAACCTAACCTCCCGTGAACCAGAAGCGTAAGCTTAGGAACGCACGCTCGTTTCGCTCGCGTGCTTTGATGTAACCACTGGAAACTAATTCAAACAAGCTTATATAAAAAAAAAACTAAACCTAACCTAACCTAACCTCCCGTGAACCCGAAGCGTAAGCTTAGGAACGCACGCTCGCTTCGCTCGCGTGCTTTGATGTAACCACTGGTAACTAATTCAAACAAGCTTATATAAAAAAAACTAAACCTAACCTAACCTCCCGTGAACCAGAAGCGTAATCTTTGATGTAACCACTGGTAACTAATTCAAACAAGCTTATATAAAAAAACTAAACCTATCCTAACCTCCCGTGAACCAGAAGCGTAAGCTTAGAAACGCACGCTCGCTTCGCTCGCGTGCTTTGATGTAACCACTGTTAACTAATTAAAACAAGCTTATAAAAAAAACTAAACCTAACTTAACCTATAAAAGTATATCAGAAGCCTAAGCTTATATTGAAAGAAAAGTAACCTAAACTACCGTGAATTCAGAAACGTAAGGTTATATGAATAAAAAAAACGTAACTTAAACGTAATCTTCCGTGAATTCATAAACCTAAGGTTATATAATATCCCTCGGCTACGCTCTGTGGTCGAAGTTGCGGCGCTTTGGTGGCATCAATTATTCATATGTTGGCAGTATTGTGTTAGTCAAGCTTGTGACATAGCGTGACATCTGCTGAGCTAGTGTTTTGCATAGAGTGACATCTGTTGGAAATATACGACATCATCGTCATCGCTGTGCGGGACAGTGGGATCGCTGTGCGGGCTACAACAATGTCCCTATTTGTGTTTCCAAGGCCAGCGCTTGACCGAGTTACCAGATTGACAAAAAATTCCCAAAGATACACAGTACATATGGAGAATTTTCTGTTTATGAAATGCTTTAAGTTATTTTGCAATGAAAAGAGCATTATGTCCTAATTCATTTATTTGGTATAACAGCAGGAAATAGTGTTTGAGCACAACACTAATACACATCCAAAATCAAACTATGGATCCCAAACTATTATCATTACATCACATTCAAAATTGAAATAGGTATCAGACATAACCTTTGAGCATGAGTTCTCATGTTCGTTTTACGATATTAGTGTGCAATCCACAAAAACAAACTTGAGTATATTGTCATACTTTTGTCCCCATTTGTGTCACTTTTGCCCGCATTAGGTCTTACGCTGCTCTAACGTAATGCTGCCAACATATGAATAATGCCACCGAAGCCGGTAAGATACTCAGCCTCAAAGCGTAGCCGAGAGATTCAGGGCCCTCAGCCTCAAAGCGTAGCCGAGGGAGGTTTTTTAGAAGGAGAGGAGTGCAGCAAGTTGCGGCCTCTGCGAAGCTACGACAGAGCGTAGCCCAGGGATCTGCGCGTTTAAAACTCCAATGATTCACGTTCACAAAACAACAGCACATCGCATATTCAGTGCATTTCACTGATTATTTAGGTTGGCAGTACCCACTTTGAATGGAAAAATGGCTACGTTTGTTGACTTCCTCACGCTATTTGCCTATATAAGTGAAACACCTAAAATGGGTAGGTAGGTGGGCACCAGATATTGGAGAGACCACATCATGTTCTAAACTCACTCCTAAGATAATTAATTTCATTACTTTTCACTTCCTTATTCCTAATTTAGGTGGGCAAATCTAAGACCTAATGCGGGCAAAAGCGACACAAATGGGGGCAAAAGTATGACAATTTAGCCACAAACTTTTCGAAATACAGTCGCTAATTCGAACACATTTCAACACTAAATAGCACAAACACACATTTTAACACCTTAGCATACTAAGAATAGTTTATATTTAAAGTTAGCGTGTTTTCGCTATATATATTTCAATTCTTCATTAAAACCAACTAAACTTTCGATTCATATCTCGTCTTCTACCTTACTAGGTTTTCAGGTCATGTTCCAGTTTTGAACATCGAATGCGCGTTATTTGGTACTCGATATTAAATAAGGTATCACTATAAACTCCTACATTTACACAATTGCTCGTTGATACGAAAATTCAGTTTTATTTTTATATTTTCGGCATTGCTATTTTATCAGCTGACTTCCATCTTAGTTTAGTTTCAAGCCTCAGCAATCAGCATGGCAGAGGTCACGCTATTCGCTCTGGAAGCCTGCTGTTCGTTTACCTTCGGGAGAGCTATCTGCAAGCGCTTGTGCTCTGCGTGCGGTTGACTCGTAGAGATGCGGTACCTGTGTGCGGTACTTTGGTGTTCTGTGCTTGAAACTAAGATGAAAGTCAGCTGATAAAATAGCAATGCCGAAAATATAAAAATAAAGCTGAATTTTCGTATCAACGAGCAATTGTGTAAATGTAGGAGTTTATAGTGATATTTTTATGGTTAGCTTGTTTGCGCTGTATATATTTCAATTCTTCATTAAAACCAACTAACGTTGTGACTTTCGATACATAACCGGTCTTCTACCTTACTAAGTTTTCAGGTCATGTTCCAGTTTTAAACATCGAATGCGCGTTATTTGGTACTCAATATTAAATAAGGGGTTATCATGCATTATGCCTACAGCGTGTTTTCCATTCTCACCGTTGGCAACAGCCACCTAGGCCACGCCCACGCCGCTGCTAGCAGACGACAGCCGCTATTATGCATGATAAGCAAAAATAAACTATACTTGGTATGTTAAGGTGTTAAACTGTGTGTTTGTGCTATTTAGTGTTGAAATGTTCGAATTAGAGACTGTATTTCGAAAAGTTTGTTTTTGTAGATTGCACAGTAATATCGTAAAACATGAGAAGTCGTTATGAAACGTTATTAAAGATAAGAGTTCATCCCTTAAAGCGGGATTGCCCCTGTTATATGTAACGGACAAAGGGCCACGTAAGAATTAACCTCCAGCGCTCTTCAAATGCTATACCATGTAAACAAATAGGCCTATTTGTTTACATTTTTGTGTTTGTGTGTTTATTATATATCGCTTCTACTTGTATCCAGAATAGCTGTCCCAATTTCATTTGTATTTGTGACATTTTTAATTATAGAGGAATTTGGAACTTCATATAAAGCAGCTAAAGTTAGAAATGAAATTTAACACCCAAAACAACACATCTGACATTTAAGAAAGACATATAATGAAGTTCTGAGTCTCATGTTGTTTCATCTGACATCCCCATTAATTCCATATAGAGAAGAATATATATGTATGTATTTGTGTGTGTGTATAATACAGATTCAGAGGTATATATCTGCATCTTGTAAACAGTTTTTGTTAACTCAAATACTACGAGCCTCATATTCTGTAAAACTGGCCTAATTAAGAGCTTGTTGAAATTTTTCCTCTCAGGAGTCCTACATTTTTATGTTTACATCATTAATTTCCTAAATAAGAAAGGGTGGTGGGGGATCAGTAGCTTCTAGAGTAAGTGTTTCTTTTTCTCTCTAGTTGTATTAAATATTAATGTAAAATTGTACCCGCATCTTCTTTCATAAAGTAATAGACTGAACAAATTTGACACTTTAATTTTGTCAAAAAAGCAGCACCATTTCTTTTCTACTGTGCTCTTCAAAAATGTGTACGTATCTGTGAAAAAAAAGTAAGCCAGATCTTTTATAATGCTTCCTCTGTTGTCAGCTGCAGAATAGTGTACCATAGTCTTGTTGGGTAGTATAAATTTTGAATTTAATCGAACTACAGGAAAACATCCTGTACTAGGCTCAGCCTGCATTCATTGCTTATACCTCTGTCAGGTAATGGAGATGTTGGTTAGTGTGACGTCATGTGCTCTCTATGTGTATACATGCTCAAAGGTTATGTCTGATACCTATTTCATTTTTGAATGTGATGTAATGATAATAGTTTGATTTTGGATGTGTATTAGTGTTGTGCTCAAACACTATTTCCTGCTGTTATACCAAATAAATAAATTAGGACATAATGCTCTTTTCATTGCAAAATAACTTAAAGCATTTCATAAACAGAAAATTCTCCATATGTACTGTGTATCTTTGGGAATTTTTTGTCAATCTGGGTAACTCGGTTAAGTGCTGGCCTTGGGAGCACAAATAGTTACATAAAACTTGTGTATTACCACATTATTGCTGAATGATTTCTACATATCGAAATGTCAGCTACCATATTTATGATAAAACACCCAACTTAAATTATATAAATGTATAATATGTATTGCATGGCAAAATCTCTGCTGAAATAGTTATTCTTTTTTAAGTATCTAGATACTTTATTTACATACACCTCATTTGTGAAGTCATAGTGGGAGCTGCCGTGTGAAACAACTTATTGGTTTCATTATCTGATAGTATTGAGTAATACTATCTCTGTTTTAAATGTTGTCTCATATTCACACTTCTAATTGGGCAGCACTATGGCCTCTCACAAAAAAAGCCTGAATTCAATCCTAGGGATCAGAGGTGGGATTTTGTGGTAGATAAAATGGCACTTAGAATGAGTGTTCTCTGGTTTTCCCCACCATAATTCCATCAATTGCACCATCTTCATTATTGTCATCCCCCCTCCCACCAGTCTCCAATCTCTGTAAACCTGTGAAGTTAAAAGGGACATTAAAATTAAAAATACTATGGAGGACAGAGAGCAATACTAATGAACGAGTGTCTCATCCAGCCACCCAAATTTATAAACCAGCATGTGCTGTTACATTCTTTCTGCAGTCAACATATGAAAAAACAATTAATACTGGCACACTAAACTACATGTTAAAGTGATTGACAATTATGAAGGGTGGGTGTGATATGGTTAAACACAGAGACATTGCATTCACATTCATATTTAATAATACTGTATAATACATTTGTATGGTATTTTAAGGAACATGTGCCTACATAATATACATTTGAATGGCCTATCCAATTAAAATGTCCATTAAATTCCAACCTCTTGAATGTCTGTTATTACAATCTATTGGAATGATCTTATAGGTAATTGCACTTAATCACTTATGCATACACAAAGCCAGTTCTAGTTATTAAAACTTGCAGTTATTGAATAGAAAATACACTTTGATTCCTTTTCCTGGGAAAGGTTCTATTTATAACATTTGATATAACACAGTGGAGGTCCTACAGCACATGGGAACCTTAAATTTATTGACAGGCCATATGGGAAAAAAACAAATTGAGCCCATACAGTGATGTTTGTTTGTGTTTGTTCATTTGGCTCTACTGTGAGCAATGCGCAGGGAAATTGAACACATCATACAATTATGAAGTATGCAGAGTGAGTAGTAATATACCCAACGCCAAGAACAGCCTTTGGGGGGGGGGGTAATCCCCTCCCCATCATGCATTATCTAAGAGAGAAAAATTTGTAAACCATCACCGTTACAACAGTAAACTTCTCGACACGCATTACAGTAGGACAACAATAACAAATAAGTGTAAATCACCATCACATGCAATCTGCACTGTGTGCTGAATATTTACATGTTGCACGACATATTAAAAAGTTCCTCTATAGTATGTGAGGCGTGAGTATATAGGAAAAATGTTTAACTCTTCTTGAAGATTTTATGTTAATTAGGATTGCCTAATAGTTTTAGGTAACGTGGAAGGTTATAAATTGTTATTGCAGAATAGTCACATCCTTTTTGGAACAGTTTTAAGCTATTTGCTGGTCTATGCAAATGGCCTGCATGCCACATATTGTGGTCATGCACAGCAAGGTTTTTTTGGAAAGCTACCATATTTATCCGTAAGGTAGGTCAAGAGAGAATATATGTATTCTTCAGTGAGAGTAAGAAGTTTTTGGATTTTGAATAATGGCCTACATGAATGATGAGAGTTTGGTATTTATCGAACTTTTCGTTTTTGAATTATGCTGTTCACAGACCTTAAACACACACGGACATTTTTTCTAAAAATACCTTTTTGGATTCAGGGATTCTCAAAACATGTATTTCCGGTGAAATCCCGGTATCGAATTTTTAGGTGGAAGCAATATTTTCTCTATCTAATATATACGTGGTAGAGAAAGTGAAAATTGCTGCTATTGAGGAACAAATTTCCAGGAAAAATCGCCAGTAGGTCTTTTAAAACAGCATGAATGATCATTTCTAAATATAAGTCAAATTTGTGTTACCAAACAGGATATTTCAGTTTATCTTAGCAGTACCCAAATATTAGTTGTGATATCTAAGCTGCTTGCATCAGTATAAAAGTTTAAGATAACCCATGAATTTTCACGGCAAATGGCTTTTTCAATACATGCTATTGTTCATGTTATACTTTATAAGCACCGATTTGTACTATGTATGTACAAATTCCTGCTTTGAAACGCATGGCTTTATGTATTCACTTTGAATTGCCAGTCGAAGAGCGCGCGCAACGTTCCACGTTACGTATTTAACCACAGCCAATGGGAGCAAAATGTGCCGGAAGGGACTACCTTCCCTTGCACTATCCCTGCTCCCTCAAGATCGTTCGCTTTCGTTCATTTTCGGCATTCGGGCAACTTCGGGTGTTCCGTCTCCAAGCGTTTGTCACGTCGCTAAATCATACCAACATTGTAGCGGCGAAAAACGCGAGAAGGATGTGTTGGGCAGGAAGATGAGTGTTGGAGTTCCATAGAGGAACGGAAGTGACATATGAAGGAAGGTAGTGTTTGCAGAAAGGACCGGAAGTTGACCCAAAATGGATTGTAAAGAATGCGCAGATAAAAGGGGGCGTGCGATGTGGATTTTACGCAAACTGAAACACACCCATTACTTATCGTGTATTTACGATTCTCTTTTAATCCTCAAAAATTTGCTAAAATGAATGGTATTTGATACTATGGGATATTATTTAAAACATACCGTTTCTCAATCACACTAGCTCATGGAACTGAGTGTTGGTTAAATAAGCGTATATTACATCTGTATTTATATTTTAAGATTATTTACGTATTGGGGAATTGCGTGAGGTTATGATTTAATAGTTATGTGGTACATGCATTAATTTAAGTTTATTTAATTAGAAACGTTATCCCGTTACGAAGTGTGTTTAGATTTTAAAGTTTCCCGCTTTCTTACGTACTGCCAACAACACTCGCGCTCTGCAGTACAACTGCTCTTGTGTTGTTAGCGATTTTTAAGTATGTAGGTTAGCAGCATATGGTGACGTAGGACAGGGAGAGGCTGGAAGCAAGATTACCCTTTCGTTTCCCAAAGGATAAAAAGCTGTAAGTACCTATAATGTTTTCGGTTATAGTAGGGCTATTTACCTGGCCGTCCTCGCTGTGAAATAGAAGTGCCGGAGCATGTGTACTGCGCAAAAGTGTTCTTGTTTAACGACTCCCCAGGAGTTAATTTCCTATTGGCGTCAGAATATATGTTTTTAAATTTTGAATTTTGCAAGAAAACTATTCATTCTTATAGTTTCAATTTACATTCAGTGACATGATTGTATAATAAAGACTATAACTTCTTTGCATCTGTGTAAGTTATATTACTTGTTTTGATTGGACCAGTAAGTAAATCCTGCTTTGTATAGATTTATTAACAGTTGGTAATTTTCATTCTGGTGTATTTGACAACCAAACAACAACATATGGTCTAGATCTCCGTATCCACCAGTCACAAGAATTCATGTTCCTTTTCTTGGTTTTAAATTCATATACTGATGTATTTACTACTTTCAAACTAATTCTGCTCAAAAGGACAATATGGTTTCTTTGGATTTTCAGATTCTTAAACCAGCATAGTTTGTTAGCGTATTCCTGTTGAGGCGAATCTTCGGTCAGCAAATGTCTCGAATACCATCTTTAAAAGGAAGTTGGATTTTAGCAAGAGTACCTGAAGTTCGAGCTATTTTCGCTTACTAATCAGCCTTAATGTTACCTGGTATCCAAGCGAAATTTATTTTAATATTTTCATGTTGGGCTTCGAAAAGAAAATATACGTCTATTTCTAAAAGTTGTAAACTCTTTGGCCACCCACGCGTTGCTATATTTTGCAAAACACTTTTTGAATCAGAAAAAATGCTATGGGAGAACATTTTTCCGGATGCATTTTATCGCCGATCGTGTGGCTACCAATTCCGCAGAGTATATTGACCAGGGTCCTCTCAATTTTATTACTTCATCAGATTGGTTGTTCATGTGATATACTGATGCTCCTGTCCCCTGTCTATCCTTAGATCTACCAGTGTAGAAATGTTGCCATAATAGTGCTTTATAGTATGATATGAATTCCTTAAATTTTTGTGCAAATGCACAGTTCCTGTTTGTTAAAAAATGAAATATCAATATCAAACGCAGTATACAGGACCTCCCAGTCCACTAAATGTCCAGGATATTTGGGGATGGGGTATATATCTGGATGATTTCTAAGTGTCCTCCATACTCTTACAATGGGGGTTTTAAGATATTTTGTGATTTAAGACGGTTTTTAACATTGGATTGAAAGCGTTGTATTTATTATATACAGGATCGCTAGAATTTTGCCATACTTTTACAATAAAATTGCTTGTTAATGATTTGCCTTTCTCGATATGGTTTCCATCCAATTTCCTCTAATGTGAGGGTCGTGCTGGGTTTCCCATGTGTTTCTAATATCAGTTTTGCTATGTTATATTGCGCCGATATTAATTTTGATTCAACTAATTTGGGAATTTTATGAAATATTATACCTACTTCCATAATCAAGAATTGAACTTATCAATCCATTATAAAAGATTAACAAGCATTTTGGCTGAGCGCCCCAGTTAAGTCCAGATAAGTATCTGAAAATATTAGATAATCCTTTTACTTTGGAAATTATCTTTTGAAAGTGACTTATCCAGTTCAATTTGTGGTCGAAGATAGTACCCAAGAATATTATTTCATTAGAAGGAAAGATTGTTACATTGTTCATTTTAATGTCAGTATTATGTATTCTTTTGCCTGCTTTGAAGATGATCGATTTAGATTTAGTTGCATTAAACTCTAACCCTAGATCCAAAAAGAATTGATGCACTGTGTTTAATGTGTTTTTAAACTTTGTATTATCTTCTATCAGTTCCTTCTGAGGAGTAAATGTATTAAAAATGAGAAGATCGTCAGCATATACCAGATATTGGCAATCTTCATGACACAATTATCCAATTTGGAAATGTATAAATTATACAGTAGAGGGCTTAAAATGATCTTTGTGGCAACCCATAAGAGACAATTCTGTTTCATAGTAATTTCATTTTTGGTGGAGATATACCTTTCTATTAATCAATAGTTTATGTCAATGTCACTATATTCTTGGAAAGTTTAAACTCACAAGGAGCCCAATAAGTAATGGTATTTGGACATTGCCATAGGCTTTGGATATGTCAAAGCTGATTGGTTGTAAGATTTTATTATTATCTATGGCTGATAATATTTCTGGCTTAAAGGCAAAGAGATTATGTTGAGTACTGTATCCTTTTCTAAACCAATATTGGTTATTGGCCAAAACCCATAGCGTTCAAGATAAAAAGTAATTCCCTTTGTAATGAGTTTTTCCAATATGTTCCTAAACACAAGATAATGCTATTGGTCTATAACTATTAGTCAGCCTAGGATCAGCATTTGGCTTTTGTATTGGAATTAACATAAATTCATTACAGATGTCAGGAAATGATGCATATTGTAGAATGAGTGAGTACCCCTTACATAACAGTTTAATATATTCTTCTGGTAGATGTTTAAACATATTATATGAAATATTGTCAGGACCAGGAGTGGTATTACCATGGTTCTGAACGATTTCCTGCATTTCGTCTTTCTTATGTGGAGTTATTAGATGCTGTACACCTATTTGAAATTGTAAGTGGATGGGGCCATAGTTGTGTATAGCCGGCTTCATATCCTGTGAAATATAATCAGGCGTAACGGAGTTGAGAAACCCTTGCTGTATGATAGGATTATTGTGTATGTGAAGATAATTATCTTTATTGCTTTTGAAGAAGTGTACACTTCTTCATATTTGCAAATAGGTCGATTTTGTGGTGTAATATTATTGCAAAAATTTTCCCATCCTATTCTCTTAGCTGTTTGGATTTCTTTTGTTGCTATCGCAGCCAATCGTTTATAGGCCAAATAAATATCTCTATTTTTATTCTTCAGAAAATTGCACATGCTTCTCTTTCTGTAAGTTACAGTTAACTGTCCACCATTCTGATTTTTTATATTGTATATTGGTTTTATTGGATGAAACTACTCCAGATATTTATTTATTTGCTTATAGATGTAATGTACTGCATTTATATCGGTTACATGTTCTTCCTCGTTTAATTGACTACTTAGGAAGGTAGTATACATCGCTCGGTCTATATTTATAATCCTGTGTAGGTTTTGTTTGACTTTAACTCTATTGTTTGCATTCATGGACTTAAAATTAACAGGAAAATGGTCACCCCCAAAATTATCTTGTATCAATTTAAAGTCTGTATAAGCTTCCAGTTCCTGGGAAACAAATCTGAGGTTTGGGATGGTGTGCTGAAACATATTTCCAATTCTATTAGGGCAATATTGTTAATCAAGTAGAGTTATAAGGAAGACATGAAGGAGACAGAGGTATTCTGTCATATCTGGTGCATCATTGAAACATGGCATGCAAAAATTTAAATCGCCTCCTGCAATTACAAACTTATTAACGTTTTCAGTAAATATGTGTTTCTATAATGTTTTTGTGACGTGAAAATTGGGAGTTTTATATATTACAATAAACGTAAAATATCCAGAATTAATTTTTATACATTGAATTGTATTCTCCGGATTTTCTACTATTTCACACAGGTTAATATTATTCTTGATTCTTGCTAAAACTCCACCTCCTCTCGTAGGTCCGTCCAATCGAACAATTTTATGCCCAGGAATCTTAAAGTTACTGCATTATTTTAGCCAGGTTTCTGTTATAAAGAATACTTTAAATTGGCTTTGGAACACATAAAGTTTAAATTCTTGAAATCTGTTCTTTATTGATCTTGCATTCCAATATATTACCTGAACGTTGAGCCTATTACTAGCTGCCATTTACTGATAAGTGCTCATTTGGGATGTATAGCTTTGTAGTGATTTGTTATAGTTCTGGGATTCATGATTCATATCCCTTTCTGTACTATCTAATATTTCATCTTGGTATTGAACACTTTCGGTTTCCTTTTCCTAGCTGGTTGTACCATCTGTACCATTTTGGTTTGTTTTTTCGATGCAGTTACTTTCTGACTCTTCGTGTAATATGAGTATTGCATTATTCTACCAGAATTCGAGGTCCTACCATTTGGAGATATCAGTGCGTCTTTCAGATTTTTCTTTTTCCTTTCTGCTAGCCCTTTTGGTATTCCTTCTCTTACTGCCTTCGTTTTAATACTGGTTAATTTAGATTTGGTTTTAATGTCAGAAATCTTAATAGGTTTATTCTCTTCTCCATTCGTTTTCAGAAAAGTGGATGCGGCTACCGAACAAAGAACATCTAGTTTAGGAGCTACCGGGGGTTTTAGTTTTATTTGTTTAGTCTTGTCAGCTTATGCGGTTTTATCCTTTAATAAGTTAATGGCTTGCTGCCTTGAAGTTCTGAAATCTTTGATTGCTTGTAGAACTTCGTTCCATTTTTTGTAGGTGTCACAGTTTTGGTAATTTGCCCTGTGTTCTAATCCACAGTGGTAACATTTAACCTCATCACATTTCAGTCTGATGTCTGATTACCGTTTCCGCATTTTATGCAGTTGGACATGTTTCGACAGAATGTTGATAAGTGACCAAACCTGAGACACTTGTGGCACATTGTAGGATTTTCCTTATAATCTTTAACATCACAGCTGATTCCACACAAGCGCAATTTTTGTGGCAAAATTTGCGATCTAAAATGTACAAGTACCGTCTGCGTAGGAAGATAAATTACTTTGCCATTCTCGTCAATTTCCCTACGATCAAGTCTTCTAATCCTCACTATATCGCATTGTGGCACTACATGGGCTTGTTCCATTATGTCATTTTCTTCAGTGTCTAGGTCCACACCTCAAATTATTCCCCTTGTTATAACATAATTTGGGATGAAGGAGATGACGTCATATTTCCCACCAAAAGCAGATTGGAGTAATTTATTAGCCTCAGAGTGACTCTTAAAATGCACTTCAAATTTGCAAGCAGTAGTAGTAAGTGTCTGATCCACCTGCAACCCATTAGTGAAAACAACCTTACAAAATTTCATTGGATGCATACGATTGACTTGTTTGTTCTTCCCGATTACATGGATCAGCATCTTTGTAGTTATACAGGATCTTTTTTGTAGACTTTTCTGTATGTTCCGTATTTTCACTATCTCTTATATGCTTATACGCTTATCATTATTGTTAATAAAAGTAGAATTTAATGGTTTAAAATTAACATAATGGAGTGTGGAACCGCGTACGGTATCCAGGTTATGTAAACAAAAAAGCCTAGTAATGCAATTAAGGTTATTTCAATGTAAATTATATAAATTATGTAACTAATATAAAACAATTAGTCCCTAAATAGTAAGAAACTAAAGATAATAGACCACTCAGCTTAAGAAGAACTCTGATGATCCCTGAAGCAAATTCTTCATTTTAAATTGAACGCCTGCTTGTAGGATGGACACCGCCCTCCACTGCGTAAAGTGAATATAGAGAACTTTAGTACTGCGGGGTGTAGCTGTGGTGGTGGGATGTTACCAACCGTTGTTGAAGCACACACGCGCGCGTCTCCAAAAATGCTTTATTTGGATTCAGGGCGCCTCAAAACATGTATTTCCGTGAAATCTCGGTATCGAATTTTTGGGTGGAATGCAATACTTCCCCTACCTACTGCATTTAGTAGAAAAAGTAAAATACGTATGGAACTCTTGTGCACAGGAACAACTTTATTTATCTTAACACCTATTTTCGCATACTCTCATTTAAAAAACAATAAGGTAATCCAAAGTAATAACATACACTAGCAACACATTTAGAATTGCTATTTAATTTCTTACATTACTACGTGATTAAAAACATCTCGTACAACAGTGCGATCTTTTTCATGCGTTCTACTGTCCAAAACGCACCTCAACTAGTTCACTCTCTCCTAGGTTGGCGATGCTTACACTGCATGCAGTGCATTTCTTCAACAACGGTTGGAACACCCTCACCACCACACCTACACCACGCAGTACGCATGCCCCGGAAATTTTACTTCACAGCGAGAACGGCCAGGCATAATAGCCCTACTATTGTTCAGTTTTGTTTGTACGTTATATAAGTATGGTAAAAATGTACTTTGTGCGTGAATTATTTATAAACTATTTTATTTTTACATCTTAGAATACGAGCATACTAGTGAAGGCTTTACGTGAGGTTATGCGAATTGAAAATAAAAGTTAATAATACAAGAATTTGCAGATGTGATTCTTGGGTGTTCAGATGCAGGAGAAATGATCTGGATGCTTTATATAAAACGGAAGGACCGTTAAAGATGTTCAAGACCTATAACATTTGTTCTGATCATTTTATAGAAAATGACTTCAGAAATAAAAAGCTCTTGGCCAAGGATAAGTAAAGCTGTGATAATCTTATAGATTTATCTCCAAAGTAATTTATTGTGAGGCTGAATTACTGTTAATGATTTCAGATTTAAACCTGGTGCTGTTCCATCTCGGAATTTGCCTGGAAGCCGTAGCACACTGGAAGCACGAACGAGGGCTAGTCCATTTAAGAGGAAGAGAAAAGGCGGTGTTGATAACAGCAGCATTAATGTGAATAATCGCCCGGAAAAAGGGATTGCACAGATAGTGAATGCTACTCGTAGTAAAACCTAGTGCAGAAGAGCAGGTTAGATTTTAAGGACAAAGTTAATCAAAGCTCACCAAGTGATTTCCTACAAGAACAAAATGTCTAAGGAAGTTGAGGCAAGAAATTAATGTACTAAAGGAAAGTTGAGACAAAGAGTGATCTAGTTAAATATTTCCATGACTGTGACAAAGATAGTTTTATGACTTGTCAGCTAAAGAACTTCACTCGTAAAATTAAAGGGCGGCAATACACAGAACGTGATAAAACAGTAGCATTGGCATTGCATTATTGTTCTTAAAAGTGCTACAAAGTACTAAGGTTTAGTGTGTTTACCATCTGTGTCATCTCTTTGAAAGTGGCTGCAGTATTTACCAGTCAATCTTGGGTTTATTAACAATGGATTTTCGTTTATGAAAATCAAAGTGGAAAAGCTAAGGACTCTGAGAACGCGTGGTATCCATTGTTCTACTGTGCGGTCCAAATCTCTTGACGTTTCGTGACAACCAGTAAGGAGTGACCGCGCGGTTACCAAACGTCACTGCGCTTCACTTCGTCAGAACGTCACGCGTATGTATTAAAGCCACCTCATTGTTTAAATCCTAAACGTTTCAGAAGCCTTTTAGTGGAAGAAGCGGAACCTGCATACCCTATCTTTTCTCTAAGCACCACCGTTAACTTCTTTGCTGTCAGAAACTAAAAAGCACTGTGCCGTACATATTTTTCGAAATCGTCCAGATTTGTCATTCTCCTAGGTAAGCGTATATGCTTTCTCGGCGATGTAAGCAATTTTGCGGCTCTCTCTGCGTGCACGTATATGAACCTCAAGCCTGATAAAGAGGCCTCTGAGCAAAATTACCGGTCTTTCACGCCCGAAATAGAATGGGACGCTAAGGACCACAGCAGTTAAAGAGCGTCCATAAATAAAAAAAACCTCCCTGCGTGTGCCTTTTTCTCTTCCTTACACACACGTGAAACGTTTAGTGTACTTAATGAGCACGCCTCAGCCGTAAGTTCTTAACATTTCGTTAAGTTAAGATTTTTGCGGTTTTCTTCGTTGGCTCACTGTTTAAAGAAATTATACACACTGAAGACAACAGCGCTAACCTTACTGCTATATCCACTGGTACTACTGGGCTTACCAAGCGACATTTTCATGAAAGAGTTAACTTTGTAAACGCTAGGACAGAGCCTATCACTATAAGAACTGAGTACACCGAAGTTGAATTCACAACTGAGTCGCTTAACCTTCCAGCAAGCGCACTGTAAAAAGTACACCAGCAGTATTTTTGCTTTGTCAATGTTTTAACCTTGAGCTATCGCATCAAAGGTGCAATGAATTCCATTGTTGATGCTTCCTCGAAAATGCGATGACAGTTGGTGATTCTTTGCTCTTAAAGTTCTCAGTTACCTTATTCTTTATATGGTTTTTTATTATTTATTTTTAGTGTATTCCAAGTAACGAGGTGTTGAATGTTGTAAAAGTCACAACACGCCCTTATGTAACGATTACGTACTTAGTTCTAGGAGTCTGCGTTATGCGGAAGTAAGCATAATAACCATTAAAATGCGCTTAATCATTAGCTTTCCAACTGTATTATTCTGTGATACAAAACCATTCATTACGTTAGTAGTAATAAGATGTTCGTTTGGGACCAATAGGCTATTGTTCCCGTACAGAACAATAGGATTAATGACTTCGTTCTATACCGCAGGCCACGCCCTCTCTTTGTGTGATACTCCGAAAGCCGCCCGCCAGAGAACCAAAACAATAGACTATTGTTCCACATCGCTAATGGAGGTGACATGTAGCTGTCGGTGTCAGAGTAGCACACAAAGGAGAGGTGTGAAAACACTTAACATGGCGACTCGTGGCCACAAATAGATTCCGGCGACTAATAAAATGTGGCAATAAGCCCTTGTTCTATGCCGCAGGCCACGCCCCTTCTTTGTGTTTTACTCTGACACCACCGCCCCCACTCTCCTTTGTGTCACTTACAATTAATGGATGTGTCATGTAGCTGTCAAACTTGATTGACAAGGGTTGATAATGATCGTCCGTGTGTAAGATTACCTCGCTTCAAGCTTTTGCCACCCTCTAGGACCCTCAGTCTCGTGCCACCACCCCCGTAAGTCGACGGAAGAGGTTTAGGCCACAAAGACACCGTCAACTAAAGTTTAATTGAGCGTACATGTAAATATGTGTGTTTACAAATATTTTGACACCCTTTGGTGGTATTTTCGAGATACACGACGTGCCCTCCCTCTCCTTTGTGTGGTTGAAGTCCCCCGCCGCTAAAGTTCCAAATATCTGCATCAATCAATCAGGTAATGTTCGTCTATGCATAACATTATCTAGCCTAATTGAAATCAAGGATTTAAACCGCTAACAAAGGCTATATCGCGCTCTAGCGCCCTGGATTCCCGGTATCGCGTACCCTAAGGAGCTGGATGCAGGCCGTCGATCGATTAATACAATTATTCCAATTGAGTATTTTTTATTGATACAGTATAAAGAGTTGATACCGATAAAGCACCTCGCTCACCCCCGCAAGCACGCGTGCCCACATAAATCTTTTTCTAATACTTAACTAAGCGATTATTACGAATGTATAATTAGTACGATTAATAACACTTGTTTAATTCTGCTTTGAGGGAAATTTTCGGGTTTATAAATATATTACACCTCTTAGATGAATTAAAAATGCATGCCTAAAAGGCAGGATTAGCGTAAATAGCTGCTTCAAAAATAAGCAAGACGCTAACGTATTTAAAATGGATATTTTGGAAGCCTGAGCGTATAGTACCACCTTCATTGGCTTTCTCACGCCGAATGAAATGACGCAGGTCTGCAGGCTGCTGGAATAGCTACACCCTGCCATATGGCCCATGGAGGGAACCGGATTCATGACGATGAACATCCCATCATCTATGCAGTCAGTTAATTCCGTTTTCCCCTACCCCCACTCCTATCCTCTCTCTGCCTGCCACTGCAGGAGGGGGCTACGACTGTACATAGTGCTTGGTCGCTTCCTGCATGCGATAAAGCTGTAATCCGCCATGATGTGCCTTTAATGTAAATAAACAAATAATGAAATATGAGGCTCCTTAAGCTAGCAGGACAACAAACCATTCCCTTTGTTTGTCGTGATTGTTTAGACACGCTACGAACCCCTGAAATTCTTATAAAAATATTATTGCTAGCAGATGGAAGGTTCATGTCCTTTCACGCTTAACTTGATTTTAAAGAAATGTAAAAGAGGATGTATGTTTGTCTATAATGCCTGATCGAACAGGTGTATACAGGTTTAAACAGACATTTGACTGGCCTTAAACCGAGGGTTACAACACATTACCTTTAACAAAGGCAGCCTTAAAATGCAATATGACAATCTTTAGATAACAACAAGGGTATACTTTGGATTTTCTACAAAAGCAAGCAAAAGTATGTCCGGTCAAATACAGGAATTGTTTGCAAGCACTACAACAGCCTCCGTGGCATTTCCGAGAAAACGGGCAGTGTCTCTCTCTGAGGTTCGATACCCGGCTACAGCGTAGAGTATTTGTGGAAGAATAAATATAATGTATTACACTCACATGAATTCTTCCACAAGCGCTTATTCCGAGGTCCACAACATAAAAACGATTTCTCATTTGAGAAAATATATAAGTATTGCAAAAACATGGGTCTGGGGACCTTAAAACATGCGGACACTGGAGGTAAGTTACAGGAGACCAACACAAATGTAAATAATACTTATTATATATAAGTATAGTATTATAAGAAAAATAAGTATTTCAAATATGTAAATAACCGGGATCTGGAGACTTTAAAACATGTAGACACTCGCGATAAAATACAGGGGTCTTCAAAACAGACATTTCCTCTGAGAAAATATATAAGTATCGCAAAAATATATGGATCTGGGGAGTTTAAAACATGCGGACACTCGAGATAAAGTTCAGCAGCCTTCAAAACAGACATTTTCTCTGGGAAAATATATAAGTATTGCACAAATGTAAATAACATGGATCTGGGGAGTTTAAAACATGCAAACACTCGAGGTAAAATACATGGGTCTTCAAAGCAGACGTTTCCTCTAAGAAAATATGTGTGTATTGCAAGGAAATGTAAATAACATGGATATGGGGACTTTAAAACAGCGGAAGCTCGCGTAAAATACAGGAGCCTTCAAAACAGATATTTCCTCTGAGAAAATACAAAATTATTGCAAAATGTAAATAACATGGATCTGGGGACTTTAAAACATGCGGATACTCGAACTAAAATACAGGAGCCTTCAAGACATGCATTTCCTCCGAGAAAATATATAAGTGTTACAAAAATGTTGATAACATGGATCTGAAATGTAAATAACATGGATCCGGAGACTTTAAAATGTGCGGACACTCGGGTAAAATATAGGTCCCTTTAAAACAGACATTTTTTCTGTGCAAATATGTAAATAACATAGATCTGGGGACTTTAAAACATACGGACACTCGGGTAAAATACAGGGGCATTCAAAACAGGTATTTCCTCTCAGAAAATATATAAGTATTGCAAAAATGTAAATAACACGGACCTGGGAACTTGAAAAACATACGGACACTCGAGGTAAAATGCAGGAGCCTGTAAAACATGCATTTCATTTGGAATAAGGTATTGCGGGAGGGGAAGTTAGAACATGCGATGTCGAAAGACGCGTTGAGTACTCTAGCGGAGATTCTAGCCATGGACACATCAAATACAAATTTGAAATCCGTTTTTAAAACTTTTTTTTCTAAAACTGCACGCCAGCGTTCTTCGAGAAATGCGCCAGCGAGTTATACCGTTGTTTAATCATCCCTGCCAAATATGTTGTATATCCCTGATATGTGTAAATCCGACCTCGCTTCCTCATTAGGTGGGAAATTCCCCACCTTAATGGTTCCCTGGATTTCTAGACAGTTCACTTTGCTTTCAGGAATGCGATAACATCTCCAAATACCTGTGAATGCTGTCACGCGACACGAGATGGCAGGATCGAGCTCTGATCGGTAATATTTAATACTGAATGATAATACCGTTGAGTGTGAAATTAAAAAAAAACATTGAATACAGCTGGGAATTGAACCCGGAACTCAAGCATTACAAATGCTTTATGAATAAAGAAACGAAAGTGTATATTGCATGTAGCTAAAAGGATAGGAGTGGTGAGGTGTTTAAAACACACATTTTCGCCCACTCAAGTTAAAATAGAAGGGACCTTCAAAACATGCATTTCGTCTGGAATAAATTTGTCTGAAAACACCATAGTTATTGGGAAAACCTCTCCACACAACCATTAAGCGTCTTTATAAGCGTAGGTGTATATTGTATGTTTTTTAATGATTTCTCATTTGTCTAAAAAGACCATACTTATCAGAAAAACCCCTCCACATACCCCATTAAGCGTCTTTATAAGGATACATGATGCTGAAAATCTCCTAACTTGTTTAAACTCGTTTATTTATACACCTGTCAAATACAAGAATTGTTTGTTTGATACCGATAACAAACTGATTTTTATGGAATGTTAAACAAAGAAATATGATTTTGAGGGGATGATAAGAAGAGTATTGTGTTTTGAATTAAAATGGGAGAAATAAATCAACTTAAGCACCCCTTAATTTCTTGGACATTCTCTTAAAGCTCCTTCAACATCCAGTACATAGGGCGCTGTCCTTAAACATTCGTAGAGGGAAGGGAAAGCCATTCGAGTATATCACATCAGGTATTTTCTTTACATGTAATGGATATCTGTAAGGATTTTTTTAAGTAATACTTTATAAGAAATTAACTATCGCAATTATTTCTAGGTATGATGTCCTTCTTTAGTGCTGCAATCAAGTTTACTATTATTATTATTATTATTATTATTATTATTATTATTATTATTATTATTATCGTCAAGAAGGCTTATCTGTTTATTTCATTTTTAAACAGATTAGTGCTTCATCCATCGTCTATAAATTTTAGGATCCTTAAATTGCTCCAGGAGAATTATATCAAGAGAAACAACACTTTCTTTTCATTATTTACCCAAAATTATAGTTAAATAATACATGTAATTCGTTATTTATACAGGCTTATGTATGAGCTTGGAGTCCCAGGGCTAGGACACCCTATGTGTGTACTTACCATCATGTCATGATAGAATAAGGATTTTTCTGAGAAGAAACAACCCTAATAACAGATCCGTCACATAAAAATCATGTTCAGACTAGAAAATCTTTTATGGTTGAATGAACATTTGTTGAAAAGACGTGTTTACATACGACAGACAAGATTGAACATGGCTCTCGATCGTCTGGGGCTATCTCCCCTGCCACAACGATCCAACGAAAAAAATATTTCTCGCAAGCCAACGGAGAGCTTACATTTCAAGGACCAACCTTTAAAATACAAGCTAACCTATCATATTGAATAATCTCTATATCACTACGCATGCACAGCTATTATCCCGGATTCCGTCTAAAACCAACTTTTTTGAGTTATACTGTTCACGGACACATGCACACGCCAAACGTTTATAAAAATGCTTTGGAATTCAAGGACCTCAAAACATATTTTCTGGTGAAATCTCGACATCGAATGTTTGGGTGGAATACAGTACTTACCATACTTGCTACACGTAGTAGAGAAAGTAATAAAAAGGGAGGTAAAGATAAGATCTAAATGGTAAAATTCAGCAATGAAATATGGCCTGCAATAATAAATATTCATATAGGTATAAAACGCTACAGGATTTAGTACATTTATGCACATACGTGCAGTAAAATAGGTAATACACTCAGACAGGTTACGTTACCAGCAATGAATGCAGGAAATTCAAGTTTTTACCAAGACAGTATGAAGGGTAAGTGGATCAAAAACACTATCGTCGAAAAAAACATATTTCTGAACTGAAATTAAGATGTGGCATTTTATTTCAATATGTTACCTTATGATGCTGTCCGTTTTAGTAAATAGTATTTTACCAGCACCCATAATCAGATTGGAATGACAGGCTTTAATGTAGATATTGGTTTACAACCATAACAAGACACAGCACAACTAAACAGTTTCAAGCGCGAGAAGTACACTTTTCAAATTCAGTGTCTTGGACATGAACTTTCTCTTTAAGACACTCTATGTATGCTATTAGGTTGTTTGGACTCAATAGAGGTCCTAAGCTTACATATCGGAAAACATTCGTAAGTAATTTTGGGTACTCTTAAAGTCAACATAATTTTATAGGGGATTCTCTTAAAGGAACGCATGGCAGGCAACATTTACTGGATTATTCTTCTTATATGTGCTTGCAGTTGGGAGGTCGCGAGTTTAGATGCACGTATCCGACAATCAACTAATTTGTTCACGGTTTGGCTCAGATGCCAGATAAATAACGAATTATATATTCAATAATATGTCTTCAATATGTATTTGTGTCGGAACGAGCTTCATAGTTTAATCTTGGAGAAAGAAGATCCATAACCAGGACTATCTGTAATCAAGATAGTGTTCTAAGACGACTGCGCAACTAAGGTCATTTGTGTGTAACACACTAACTAATCGAGCGGAATGGCTCAGGCGGTAAGGTCGGTGGTCCGCATTCGGAGGCTGTGGGTTCAATCCCCGCAGCCAACACCCATGGGTTTTTCAGGGTTTTCCCGGTCGCTAGGCAAATGCTGTGAAGGTTCATTACATCTCCGAATTTTTCCTCCTTCCGTTTCACCTACATTCTCACTTTACTTCATCCTTCATCTCCTTGGTTGTTTCTGGGTTGAAAGTGTCGGGGGGAAGTCTCGGCATAGGCATAACAGGGGAAAAGGATGCTCCCTGTAACCCTCATCCACGGAATGAGGGTGGTCTCCGAATCCCGATCCCCTCAGGAGATGTGTAAGCCCGCAGCCCGAGAGGAGCCACAGGTTGCACCAACTACCACTAGGGAATTTTTAATCTGTGAAAGGTAGGGCCCTGCCCTCTGCCCTATAGATGTCCCCTGTATCCAATCACCTCACTCCTGCCACCCGTAAAATTAAACTTCCCAGCAATGTCTGGATAATGTGTTTTATATAGTAGAAGTTCTTGTTGACTATCGTCGAAATTCATTAACACCATTTTCGTGACTGTTATGCTCTAACTTTAGATGCTTTCAGCTTGCTTATAATTTATCAGACTATTCAGATTTTCAAACGCAAATATCACTGAATTATCAACATATGGAAACGTCAAATTAGTAAACACACGACTTCCACTGTATTCCGGTTCCTCACCCGCAGGAGACTCGAGTGTAGCTCAGAGATCGAGCGTAAATATTACCAAATTCACGCTATGTGGAAACGTCAAATAAGTAAACACACGACTTCCGCTGTATTCTGATTCCTCACCTGCAGGAGACTCAAGTATAGGACAGAGAGTCGATTCAGTATAACATTTTCCTCTATGCATCCTAAGCTTTGACAAAGAACGATTCTTTAAAATCCGTGATTAAACAACGGTATAACTCGCAGGCGCATTTCTCGTAGAACGCTGGCGTGCAGTTTTAGAAAAAAAGTCTTAAAAACGAATATCAAATTTATATTTGACGTGTCCATGGCTAGATTCTCCGCTTGAGTACTCAGCACGTCTTTCGACATCGCATGTTCTAACTTCCTCTCCCAGAATACCTTATTCCAAATGAAATTCATGTTTTGAAGACTCCCGTATTTTACCTCGAGTGTCCGCATGTTTTAAACTCCCCAGGTCCATGTTATTTACATTTTTGCAATACTTATATATTTTCTCAGAGGAAATGTCTGTTTTGAAGACCCCTGTATTTTACATCGAATGTCCGCATGTTTTAAAGTCCCCAGATGCTGGTTACTTTCATTTTTGCAGTAATTATAGATTTTCTCAGAGGAAATGTCTGTTTTGAAGGCCCCTGTATATTTACCTCGAGTATCCAAATATTTAAAGTCCCCAGATCCATGTTATTTTCATTTTTGCAATACTTATATATCTTCTCAGAGGAAGTGTCTGTTTTAATAGCCCCTGTATTTTACCTCGAGTGTCCGTATGTTTCAAAGTCCACAGATCCATGTTATTTACATATTTGCAGTACTTACATATTTTCCCAGAGGAAATATCTGTTTTAAAGGCCCCTGTATTTTATCCGTGTGTCCGCATGTTTTAAAGTCCCCAGATCCATGCTATTTACATATTTGCAATACTTATATGTTTTCTCAGACCAAATGTCTGTTTTGAAGGCCCCTGGTTTTACCCGAGAGTCCGCATGTTTTAAAGTTCCCGGATCCATGTTATTTATATTTTAGATGCATGTTGTTTTTATTTTTGCAATACTGGTATGTTTTCTCGGAGGAAATGCATGTTTTGAAGGCTCAAGTATTTTAGTTCGAGTATCCGCATGTTTTAAAGTCCCCAGATCCATGTTATTTACATTTTTGCAATACCTATATACTATATCAGAGGAAATGTCTGTTTTGAAGGCTGCTGTATTTTACCCGAGTGTCCGCATGTTTTAAAGTCCCCATATCCATATTATTTATATTTCTTGCAATACATATATTTTTTCAGAGGAAATACCTGTTTTCAAGGTCGCTGTATCTTAGCGCGAGTGTCCGCATGTTTTAAAGTCCCCATATCCATGCTGTTTACATTTTTGCAATACATATATTTTTTCTCAGAGAAAATGCCTGTTTTGAAGACCCCTGTATTTTACTTCGGATGTCCGCACGTTTGAAAGTCCCCAGATCCGGGTTATTTACATATTTGCAATACTTATATATTTTTCTCAGGCGAAATGCCTGTTTTGAAGGTCACTGTATTTTAGCTCGAGTGTCTGCATGTCTTAAAGTCCCCAGATCCATGATATTTACATTTTTGCAAGACATATATTTTCTCAGAGGAAATAGCGTTTTGATGGCTGCTGTATTTTAGCTGGAGCGTCCGCATGTTTTAAACCCCCCAGATCCATGTTATTTACATTTTTGATGGTCTCCTGTATTTTATCTCAAGTGTCCGCACGTTTTGAAGTCCCCAGATCCATGTTATTTACATTCTTTGGAATACTTATATAGTTTCGCAAATGATATTTTTTCTTCCACAAATACTCTATGTTGTAGGCGGGTATTGAACCTCAGAGAGACACTGCCTTTTTTCTCGGAAATGCCACGGAGGCTATTGTAGCGCTTGCAAACAATTCCTGTAATTAACCGGGCATACTTTTGCTTGCTTTTGTAGAAAATCGAAAGTATACCCTTGTTGTTGTCTAAAGATTGTCATATTTCCTTTTAAGGCTGCCTTTGTAAAGGTAATGTCTTGTAACCCTCGGTTTAAGGGCAGTCAAATGTCTCTGTTTAAACCTGTATACATCTGTTCGATCAGGTATTATAGACAAACATACATCCTCTTTTACATTTCTTTAAAATCAAGGACATGAAAGGACATGAACCTTCCATCTGCTAGCAATAATAGTTTATAAGAATTTCAGGGGTTCGTAGTGTGTCTAAAAATCCCGACAAACAAAGGGAATGGTTTGTTGTCCTGCCAGTTTAAGGAGCATCATATTTCATTATTTCGCTGCTTGCAGCTATATCTCATGCAGGAAGCGACCAAGCATTATGTACAGTCGTAGCCCCTTACTCCAGTGGCAGGCAGAGAGAGAGAGAGAGGATAGGAGTGGGGGTAGGGGAAAAGGGAATTAACTGACTGCATAGATGATGGGATGTTCATCGTCATGAATCCGGTTCCCTCCATGGGCCATATGGTGGGGGGTAACTATACCAGCAGCCTGCAGATCTGCGTCGTTTCATTCAGCATGAGAACGCCAAAGGAGGTGGACTAATACGCTCAGGCTTCCAAAAATATCCGTTTTAAATACATTAGCGTCTTGCTTATTTTTTGAAGTAGCAATTTACACTAATCCTGCCTTTTACTCATGCATTTTTAATTCATCTAAGAGGTGTATTATTCTTATAAACCCGAAAATGTCCCTCAAAGCAGAATTAAACAAGTGTTATTAATCGTACTAATTATGCACTCTTAATAATCGCTTAGTTAGGTTTTAAAAAAAGATTTGCGTGGGCGCGCGTGCTTGCGGGGGTGAGCGAGGTACTTTATCGGTATCAACTCTTTATACTGTATCAATCAAAAATACTCAATTGGAATAATTGTATTAATCGATCGACGGCCTGCGTCCAGCCCTTCGGGAATCCAGGACGCTAGAGTGCGATATAGCCTTTGTTAGCGGTTTAAACCCCTGATTTCAATGAGGCTAGATGATGTTATGCATGGACGAACATTACCTGATTGATCGATACAGATATTTAGAACTTTAGCGTCGGGGGACTTCACCCACACAACGGAAAGGGAGGAGGGTACTTCGTGTGTCGGGAAAATACCGCCAAAGGGTGTCAAAACATTTGTAAACACACACGTTTACATGTACGCTCAGTTAAGCTTTATTTGGCGGCGTCTTTGTGGCTTAAACCTCTTGCATCGATTTACCGGGGATGGTGGCACGCGACTGAGGTTCCTAGAGGTTGGCAAAAGCTTGAGCGAGGTAATCTTACACATGGACGATCGTTATCAACCCTTGTCAATCAAATTTGACAGCTACATGACACATCCATTAGCTGTAATCGACACAAAGGAGGGTGGGGCGGGCAGTGTCAGAGTAACACACAAAGAGGGGGCGTGGCCTGCGGTATAGAACAGTGGCTTATCTGACACATCTTATCAGCCGGCGGCATCTATTTGTGGCCTGGAGTCGCCATGTTAAGCGTTTTCACACCTCTCGTTTGTGTGCTACTCTGACACCGACAGTTACATATCACCTTCATTAGCGATGGGAACAATAGTCTATAGTTCTGGTTCTCTGGCGGGCGGCTTTCGAGTAACACACAAAGAAAGGGCGTGGCCTGTGGCATAGAACAAAGAGTCATTAATCGTATTGTTACCAAACGAACATCTTATTACTACTGACGTTGTTGATTAAAAACGTCATGTATGGTTTTGCAGAGCTGCGTCAGGGGGCCTTGAAAGGATTTTCATGACGAGTTTGTAGCTCTACTAGAAAGCCTCGTGGGATAACTATTTCTAAATTTAGTTAGGACTTGGTGAATTGCACATCATTATGTGATAATTATGTCTACGACATAACAGTATATAAAATAAATACGACAGCAATGAATTTATTCCTATTACAAGCATAACTATAACTAATAGCCTGCGTTTAAACATCACGAAAATAAGTATAAATTAGTGGAGAACCATTAGTTGTAATACTATGATTATTTTTTGTACTTGTTGATTAAAACGTCGCCTTTTACCCAGCTACTTGTTGCTTTTCTGAGATATGAAATACGGGTGCGCGCACATGATATTGCAATTAGAGTTTTACCAGCGGCGAGATGTACTGTCTGTATGAAGCAGCGCCGCACTGCTGCTATTCGCTATTGCCGTAGCGCCTCAAACGTCAAGAGATTTGGACCACATAATAGATGAAATGTCACAGAAAATGCGAAATGCAACTGTAGGAATGATATTTTTATGGCTTTGTAGATTTTGGTGAGATCAGTTAAAGCCTTGTTTCTAAAGACCCACTCGACCATGCAAATCAAGTTCTTGTAACTTTAGTTAGGAGCTTAAAGTTAAATTTCAAGCAAGTGAATAGGCATTTTCATTTTTTTGAAACACATTGTTTTAGATGCTATTAATCAGATAATGGCAGCTGGCTTTATTTCAAAAGTTATCACATATGATCAAGCATCAAATAACCTAAACATGAGGTCATTGCTGGGTATACTTGAGCAGTGTCCATTTATTCATGTAAATGATAATTAATGTGTACCTTTTCCATAATGTTCCACATCTCTTAAGCCACTAAGAAGCAATTTTAAGAAATATGATACTGTCACTGAAGCTGGTCATTGTTCATGGACACATGTAGTTGATTTCTGCAATCAAGATAAAGTTAGGTTACCTAGGTTAGCTCCTCAGCTGAAACGGAAGTGTACAAAACTGCCACCTTTCTCCTGTATGCATATTTGTCTAGCTGTTTATGTATTTTGCCATTCTGTCAGCAGTGGAATCATGACAAGTATGTTGAGAAATGCTGTTGTTAGATGGTCTGCCTACAGCCCTTTTTTTAGATAAGATTGACAATTCAGGTAAACATTATAATCCCAGTGTACTTTCTTGTGGATCAATGATGAGAAAAAACAAATGGATTACCTACTTTCTATGAGGGACTAGGTTTCTAGTATGAGAGTCTGTAACAAAAGAAATACAGGGTGGAGCATTTAAGTCGAGACTGTACAATATCTCCAAAACTAAGTATTGTAGAAAGAAATGCCTTTAGTGAAAGTTGCTTGATATTATGGTGGAAAGTAAATGCTATTAGTCGTGTTTTATTTGGAGGACGTTCTGCTGGTCATTTTAGGGTTCATTTAATTCTTTTAAATGGGAACCTATCTTTTTATGCTGTTTTCTCACTCCTCATAAAAAACTAAACAACATATGTATAAACCACTTTACAATTGTTCTTACACCAACGTAAATGACAACGAAAATTCTAAATGGCTGTGTACAAGGAGTGCAATGAATGGTTGGAAATCCATGGATGGTCATTTGAGGGTCAAGTTACGTTTCGTAATTGGAAATCAACATTTTTTATTTTGTTTCCTCATTCCTCGTCACAAAATAAGCAACTTTTTATAGACCATTTTCTACATAGTACATGGTTCTTTCACTGGTGTAGACAAACATTGATGAAAGGTTGGTACACAGAGCATCACCGGAGTGACGAGAGTCACGTCGGGGCCGTCTTCACCACCACGTCGAGTGACGCTGCATGCCTTGCGCTGAAGAGTGGATGACAGCCTCATCGCGGACGGCTGGATACAAGGAAAGCCGTGCCGGATACTAGTGGATACAGGTGCAGCCGTGACCGTGGTCAGACCTGACGTGGCGAATGGTTTGCCGTCAAGGAAACTGAATCGGCCCTACCAGCTAGTGACGGCATCGGGGATACCTTGCCTGTGGATGAGGCCCTGCTGAAGTTGACCCTGGGAAGGAGCATTGTGAGTCTGTGGGTGTTGATTGCGAGGGTGGTTGAGGATGTGATACTAGATCTGGATGCCCTCAAGAGCCATACGGCTAAGGTCGACGCCGGCAGGAGGATCTTGCGACTCGGCCGAAACGAGGTGACAATCCGGAGCCCCAACGAACATCCGGGATCTGCAGGGTGATCCTGACGGAGGATGTGGTTGGGCACTCAAGGAAGCACAGGAGGAAGTGCCTGGGGGCTGCTGAATCCGTCTAACACCGATCAGGACATCTGGAGCGGCACGGAGTTAGGGAACTGCGAGCCAGCTGCCAGTGTATCGCGGATCCGAGGAGCCAGCACCGTCGCAATATTTGGGGTCCTGACTGGAAGACTTGCTGAAGAGGGTGCGGCATCTACTAAGATGATACTAGTCTGTCTTCGCCAAGGGAACGGCGATTAATGCCGTTTCGATCGAGTTTTCCACCACGTCGACACTGGAGACGCTCGACCTATACGGTAACCACCAAGTCGAGTTCCTCTGGCGAAGCAATTGGAAATACGGGACATGCTGGAAGACATGACATCCAGGGAACTATAGAAGCGTCCTACAGACCTTCGTGCCTTCCTGTAGTCCTGGTAAAGAAGGAGAACGTTAAGTTGCTTTCTCCGTGAACTATAGGAAGCTGAATGCTGTGGGTAACAAATGTCCGAAATGATGCCCTTCTACCTCAATGCATTTTCCAACTCTGTGAATGAACGATTGGTGTGTCTGTAATAGCCTATCTCTTTCAATACTGGCACAAACATTTTGTATGCGCGCCTTCATGTTGTCCGGAGTCGTTGGTGTTTCACAATACACTTCCCATAATAAAAAGTCTGGTGATGTAATCCTAGGAGATCGAGCTGGCCAATTAATGGGACCTGCGTGTACTACCCAACGATCATAGTAATTGTTATTTAAAATATCCCTAACATTACGTGCATAGTACGGAGGGCATCCGTCGTGCTGGTACCACATTTGCCACCTGATTTGTAATGGCGCATCTTCTAATAACGACAAACCCTCGTTAAAAAGTTTCTGTACTTTGCACCCGTTAAGGTGCCATCAATGAAGTATTGCCCAATTACCTGTCAACCCAAAATCCCATACCACACATTAACAGACCAGGTTCTCTGATGTTCCACTTCTCGTAACCAATGTGGATTTTCCACAGCCAAATAGTGCATATTATGTCA
This sequence comes from Deroplatys truncata, assembly GCA_030765065.1. NCBI lineage: Eukaryota > Metazoa > Arthropoda > Insecta > Mantodea > Mantidae > Deroplatys > Deroplatys truncata. The sequence continues at coordinate 419,667,407 of CM060990.1, read as the reverse complement.
ATTTACTTCGCCATGATTTGTGAAAGTACACTCGCCACTAAGCAATATGGACTGAAAATTGTTATTAATCTGCAGTCTGTCTTGTGCCCACCTACAGAACGTTAGTCTGTTGAGAAAATCGTCACCATGTAGTTGTTGATGTAATGGCACATGGTAGGGATGGAATTTATGCCGTCTCAATATTCTGAGGACACTGCTTTTGGATATTCCCGCATTGGTTGCTACTTCGCGAGAACTGACATGGGGGTTGTAATTCACTGCAGCTAAAACGCAACTTCCATATCTTCGTTTGTTCTTCTGCGCCTCCTTTTCTTTGGCTGGACACTGCCTTCTTCGGAGAATTGTTTTATCACACGATAAAATGAAGCTCTTGATGGAGTCCTTCTATGGGGAAACCTCCCCACGTACAGAAGAATAGCCTGTTCCGCATCTCTCCTAGATTCCCAATAAATGAGAACCATGTATTGTTTTTCTGGTTGAGAAAGCTGGTCCATTTCAACCCACAGTCAACTGAGTATGCTTCAAATGTTAAACGACTTGAATGGAACTGATGGTTTTTACTCGGTGATCGCTAATTGTAGGTACATACTACCGGTGGATCCACCTGGACTCGAAGGCAGCTGCAAGTACACTAATGGCAGATAAAAGGAAACCGTCATACCATGGAAAGTAAACAAAGCAACGGACACAATGTCTCATTGCCTCCTCGCCTAATGTTATTATGTTGCACTGTGTTGAATGGGCACAAGCATTCCTTGCGTTCTTCGTACACAGCCATTCAGAATTTTCGTTATTTACGTTGATAAGAACAACTGCAAGGTGCTTTATACAAAAGTTGTTTAGTTTTTTATGAGGAATGAGAAAACAGCATACAAAATGTCTGTTCCCGTTTTAAAAAATTAAATTGACCCTAAAATGACCATAACGTCCTCCAAACAAAACATGACTAATGGCACTTACTTTCCCCCATAATATCAAGCAACTTGTATTAAAGACATTTATCTCTACAACGCTTAGTTTTGGAGATACTGTACAGTCTCAGTTGAATGGTCCAGCATGTACTCAGCCACATTGGGTTAAGGGCTGGATTGAGAATATTTCTTCCCTGCAAATTCTCTGGAATGATTTGAAAAAGGAATTTGAGTATGAATATCTCTTAATTAGGAGATTAACACAAGGTTTTCTGGAGAATGTTCTTTCAGTAAAAAGGGGTAAAGGTGGGAATAGTGTGATTCCTGATTGTTCTAATTTTAAGTCTACAATAAGATTAGAAATGACTAATCAGTTATTAGATACATCTGAAGAGAGAAGTTGTGCTCTTGATGCATGTACATTCTTGCTAACAAGATCAGATTTTAATAATGCTCCTCCTTTGAGTATAAATACAGGTAGGTGCTGTAAGTAAGAAACAAAATGCTGTTATTGATGAAATTGAGCAGTGTTCAAGTGCGTATGTTGCAGGATGGTTTTGTAAAACTTTACCTCATTAGAAATGTCGTAATGCTCTGGCAAGTGATGATGAGATGAGTAATGTTTGTAATACATATAGAGGGTGAATCACCTAAAACTTGCACCGCAAATTTTTCGGAAATAGAAAGTGCTATTGATGTGCAGTTTTCACAGCATTGATTGGTAGTCAGGGGCTCGTACATTTAGCCTATAAACACATTTAAATAATACTGAGAAAGTGTATTGTAGTGTTTGTTCCAATATTCTAGTGCAAGTAGTTTACAAAAAATCTTATTTTGAAGCTTTTACGCACCGACACTTGTACAAATTGTGGTAGCACAAACTAAAGAAAAACAAAAGGGAATTACAGTACTTCTGTGGATTCTTACAAGTAAAGAAGACATAGCCTTTCAATCGTTGTGTTCAAAATGATCACCGGCAGCTTCAATACACGCTTCCAGTCTGCTATAGAAAGACTGCTGCACACGTTTCCAGTATTTCAGCGGAAATTTCAGAGCAGGCAGCAGTAATGCGTCGTTTCATATCGTCTGCTGTAGTTGGTATATCCTTGTAGACAGTGTTTTTCAGTCTTCCCCGCAGAAAAAAAGTCTAAAGGGGTCAGATTCGGTGAACGGGCCGGCCAAGGTACAGGTCCTCTTCGTCCAATCCAACGATTTGAAAACAATCCGTTAAGGCAAGCTGTAGTACTTCGTGCACTATGGGCTGGATAGCCATCATGTTGGTACCACAGGTTCCTCCTAGTCTGCAAAGGAACGTCTTGTAGCATCTGTGGCAGATGGTCTGTCAGGAGGCTGCTATACTTGTGCGAGTTCATTGTTCCTTCTACGAACAAAGGGCCTATGAGCTGATGGCTCACTATTCCACACCACACGTTTAAACTCCATGGACGCTGACGTTCCACCTGACGAAGCCAATGGGGATTGTCAACAGACCAATAGTGCATGTTTCTGCGGTTTACCTGGCCATGATTAGTAAATGTTGCCTCATCACTAAACAAGATACGTGATGAATCTGGAGTATCATGTCTTAATGCCCATGTACAAAAGTTAACACGATTCTCAAAATCGTTTCCATGCAGCTCTTGATGGAGAGAGATGTGATAGGGATGGAATCTATGTCGATGGAGAATGCGCAGTACACTTGCCTGACTTATGCCACTTCCACGTGCGATTGTGCGTGAACTAATTTGCGGATCTACTGCAACGGCAGCCAAAACATTATTTCAGCCTCTTCCCCAGTCACTTGTTTGTTTCTGTTACGTTTTCTAGGCGTTACAGTACCACTTTCATGTAATTGGTTAAAGAGGTTGATAAATAATTGCCGAGATGGTTGACGTGTGTTCGATACGTTTCCGCATACACCGTACAGGAAGGAACTGCATTCTTCCTACACTCTCCATACACCATGAGCATGTCGGCTTTTTCTGCATTAGTAAACCCAATCTTCCACTCACGACTTACTGCTTGAACTGTCTCAAACTAACTGACCAGAAAGTCGCAATGCAATCAATGAACAGAAAACACAATGCAAACAAACATAACAACATCGTATCTAGCAACTAAGCAGGTTGAATGGGACAAAAAATTGTCGGGGTGGAAACTTTTCAAAATACGATTTCTCGTAAACCACTTGCACTAGAATCCTGCAACACAGACCATTGACATTCTAATTTTCCCTACCTTTATTCTGTTGATGTAAATAGGCACTGTTCAATTTAAAAAATTGTATGTTTGCTCAAAAAATACACTTTCTCATTATTATTAAAATGTGTTTATAGGCTAAATGTACGAGCCCCTGACTACCAATCAATGCTGTGAAAACTGCTCATCAATAGCACTTTCCATTTCCGAAATATTTGCGGTGCAAGGTTTAGGTGATTCACCCTGTATTTTGTTTAAGGAGCATGAAGTTTGTAATATGAAATTTCCTAACGCAAATGCCATGTGTATGTATGAATCATTTGCCCATACATATTACTCTAATTTCTTAGTATATTTGTCTCACAGCAGAAACCAAGTGAAGGGAAAACGTAAGCAATGTACACAGTCACCACCTATAATGGATGTGTGTGATAAATATATCAATATATTTATTGATAAGTGTTTCAATGTGCTGATAAGGTGTTTCTTACAACAACAAAATGGACAGGAACATGTTCTCCATAATCCTAAAACAATACAAAAAATCATGCATAAATAGGATTTTATTTTAGTTTTTGGTTTAGAAGTAACAGAAACATGTTAGCTATAATCCTAAAGCCAAATAAATGTCCATACATGAGTAGAAATTTATTCATTTATTTATTTTGTGAAAGAACCAACTGAAACATGTTAGCCATAATCCTGAAACAAAAATCCATACATGAGTTGAGCTTTTATTTTATTATGATAGAATCCTTTGCATTTCTCTTTCCTAATGCATTCAAAGTTTGCTCCTCGACAGGCTACTGACCTAAGGCATTGGCTTGTAAATCCTTGAGGGTGTAAGTCCTACAAAGAGGAGGTAATCTGAAGAAGCAGAAACCTGTATAAATATTGCCACCATACAATGGAAAACCATTCTGGAAAGCAGCAACTCAGATATAAAGTAGAGAATTTTGCTATAAATGTTACCATCCAACTGGACAGGTAATACCTTCTTATTGCCTGCTAAATTGTTAATTGGTGCAGAAAGCAGCAGTGTACAAAGGTCAATGTTATAAGTTACAGCTACCAAAAGAGTCCACTTTACTTGCATTTTATGCAACATTCTTGCTTGTTTCTGTGTATATGGGATGTCAATAATTTCATTCGTAAACAATAGATGAAAATCTACCGTATCACATAAATGAACACAGTTGTATTGTTCAAACACTTTGAAACAAATCTTCAGTTCCCATTCATTTGCAGAAAACAAAAACTTTTAGAAAGTAAAAACAATTGAAGAAATTGAAAAGCATTACAACTCTTTATGCTGCTGCTGTTGATATATTTGAGGATCGTATCAACTTGCTATATGAGTAGCATCTGGATTACTATTAGTACAACATTTAACATTTTTAACAGCAACAATGGTGATGGTGATGATGATGATGGTGGTGGTGGCGGCAGCAGCATAAATGGTGATGTGTTGGCGGTGGCTGTGGCGATGGTTGTGATAAATAATGCCATAATATTCTGTTTTAATGGTATTAATGTCCCCATACTTTGCTAATTGTCTCCATAGGTACATAGGTACTCATTTTCTTAGACCATTTCTGCATGTGTATTGTAAGATAAATTCTCTTCTATGTGTGTGTCCAAAGATTTATAGTTCCTTGCATTTTCTAAAGCGATAGTGTTAATGTTTAAATTAGCATTTTTAAATGTCATGAAGTTTGTTTTTCCTATACTTAACTCTAGTTCGTTATTTAGTAGACACTGTGATATTGCACTAATTGCACTTGTCATTTTTTTTCTGCTAAGCTTTCTCTACCATTCGCTCCAAGATATTACAGCTGTATGATCTGCTTAAAAAATCGTCTTACTCTTTTCTGGTTCAGGTAAATTATTTATATAGATCAAGAGTAGTGTAGATCCCAGGACTGATCCCTTTGGTACTGTGTTATAATCTGATTTAATGGCGTATATAACGTCACTTTTTTCCAATTTATTTCTGTACATTGCATACGTTTGTTTTTGGGTATGTTGATGAAGAAGAAGTAACTTGAGTGGTCTCAATATATAACCTGTACGTGGGCTCTTAGAGCTCAATTGAGCCTCTTGTCCTGGGCATTAATTAAGTCTGATGATCCACATAAAACGAGTCACACCCTTGATATCTCCCCTTCTTATATCCTCAGGTTTCAAGAAAAGGAGCCTAAGGATACATGTACATATGCATAGCGAATCCTTCGCATTTACATAGTATATGCTGAGAGGTCTCTAGTCCCCTCCCACATTTCCTACATAAAGGATCTCGAGTAAGTCCCTTTTTTATATTTATATTTATATATATATATATATATATATATATATATATATATATGCAAAGAGTAGTGGCCTGAAAGATAACCAACAACTCCTCTGAGCTTAGATCTAGTTTATCTCAGGAGAAACTCACTGTTTTCCGCCAGGCCCCGAAATGAAATCATGGGCTTGCCTGGCAGTAGTTTGTTACTGATGATCTCAAGATGAGCCCTCACAATGATTTGGGTTATTTCATACTTGACGCTTCTGGAGATACGCCACAGAAGAATTTAGATCCTATCAATCAAGCCCTGCTCCCCAGGTATATTGCTAGTAATTTATTGATTCGCCCTGTTGTGTCAAGTGTATAATTATGAAGAACTTGTAACAGCTCTTAAGATTAGTATTATCAATCCCTACGTTTTTTTCTATAATTCTGATATTGTAGAACATTATAAAAAAGGTGACAGTTTAATGTGCACAATATTGCAATAACTAGGTTTAATACAAACTACAGAAAGGGTGACTAAAGCAAGAATGCAAATTTAAATATGCAAAATAATACATCGTACATAAACAAACCTCTAAATATGAAGCTGCTACTTCAGCTCTGCCTAAAAGTATGTTTAAATAAACATGCAATAAGTTAATGAATCCCTTCATTATTTTTTTGCATTAATTTATATGAACAAGTTTAAAAACAATTTGAACTCAAATGTATATAAACAACTCTCCTCCCTCTTTGCAGCCTAGTGTTTTCAATTTTATTCTCTTACCAGGAAGTAAATACGTAAGAAAAGCTAATGCTAAAATTCAGGCTTATCACACACGGAGTAAACATAACTCACATGAATGCTTTAGCACAAGGGTGGCGAAAACGACTTCCTTCCGCGAGTCACCGAATATGCAACACGCACTGCATCACTCAGCAGCATGTGAAAAACAAAGGGACTGTTGTAGAGAGGGAACGGGCCTACGAGTCAAAATGACTCGCGAGTCACGTTTTCGCCACCTCTGCAGTTTAGCATAATCTGGGCACTCATTTAAAAATAGATATAAAAGCCAACAAAGAAAAAAAAATTAGGAGACAAAAGAATTAGCACATTTGACAGTTCAAGCCAATTAGTATTTCATGCGTAGGTTTATACATAATCAGAATGAATGTGTACTTCAAATGCAATTTAAAGCAATATATACTGGATTGATGGGAAGTTATTACATTAATTTAAACCAGTTACAGACCTCATTAAAGATCTATTTTTTTTCTATCAACATTTCCTGGGGAGATATTTTAGGTTTTTCGAGAACATAGACATTCTAGCAACATTGCAGAGATTGCTGACCCATGGTAGCGGGATCGTCACTTTCACAACAGCTGTAGGATCAGCTCGTTCAACATTAAACATAAATACGTTTTGCAATTGATACTGCCGTAATGTAATCAACCAAACCATCTTACTGATATGTAGATGCAACACAACTGTATCGTTAGGCCCTTATTGGACGCTGAAGGCATTACTTCCATTTTACACTTACCACATTTCCATGGAGAATTGAAATCGATTTGAGTACACATTCCGTATTGTATACTGCATGGAATCGCGGACTCAGATCGAACTGAATCTTAGATCCGATCCTCTTAGGAAGTAGGATCGGATCGAATTTTTGTTGCATGAATACCCTTACCGCAATGAATTCGTCAAAATATTACGAGCTTCTACTGTACTCATTGTAATAATCGCTCTTTTTACTTTCTCTACCACGTATAGTAAGTAGGGGAAGTATTGCATTCCACCCAAAAATTCGATACCGAGATTTCACCGGAAATACATGTTTTGAGACCTCCTGAATCCAAAAAAAGCATTTTTGGAAACATGTCCGTGTGTGTGTCTGTGTGTGTGTGTGTGTGTGTGTGTGTGTCTGTGTGTCTGTGTGTCTATGAACAGCATAACTAAAAAACGAACAGTCGGATAAGCACCAAACTTGGTATTTAGGTTCAGTATCTTCCAGCGATGCGACCCGAAGGTTTTCAAGAAAATCCCCCCACCCCAGACTACTCTTTACATGGAAGATTTTTCGAAAATTCTAATTTTCTCAAAAATGGCTCTAACGATTTTGATGAAAATATCATATGTTTAAGATAATGTTATGAGAAATGAAATGTATATCTCGAATTTTCTGGGAATGTCTCCAAAAGTATTCTTCATTGTGAACGACTTTTGCATAACTGGTAAACCATAAGAGATAGACAAAATTTTACTACACAAAAAATGTAGATCGCGTTAAAATACACAACTTATGTCATATACATTTCTTTTGTTGAGTGAACCGTTTTCGAGATATTGCTTGTTATTTCCTTAAATTTTCCAATACTTATACTTTTTCTCAAATTCGTTATTCATTTTTTTATGTCCTGGACATGCAAAGAGAATGGAATGCGCCACATAGCAACCAGCGTTAAAATATTTGACTATCGCTTAAAACCTACCATATTTCCCTTGCATCTACAAGAAAATTGCCAATAAGATTGACATCTCGATATCTGGATTAACATGAAGCAAATGGAGAATAGGCGTTGTAAAATTAGATTATACAAGAGTAGAGAAAGTCATGTGAGTGTAACACATCAGATTTTTTCTACATACATTGAAAGGAACTCGTAAAAAATATGCTGTGCTATAAATATGGCCCAAGCCGCTGGAATATAAATTTAAAGGTGTTCGTTCATTCGGAAATTTTCAAGCCAATATTCCTCCTTAAAATGTAAGCGAACTATACGTTCCCTCCAACCAATCTTGGTTCTTTCTTTATCCCAACATACAGCCCTACGTTTCGCTCATTTCTTCTGAAGCAGTGTTGTGAAATACAAATTTTTGGTATAATTTTCGGAAGAAAATTACCGTTTCCTTTTGTTGTGCGCTCCATTCATGCTACAGCATTTCGTCAAGGAACAATAAGTCTGTCAGAAACTGGTGCAATAATATACACAAAAGGGTACTTTGTGTATATTTAATTTTAACATTAACGTCACATATTCTTTACAAAACCATAGTTAGACTAACCTCAAAATCTTTGTATAACACACAGAGCTACAAACGTTTATTTTTTACGAGCACGTCCTTTGCTAAAGTAGTCTAGTTTGAGTATGCAAATCGATCTCAATAATTATTGGAATTAACATGGAAACGCGGATCGTATTCAGTACAGAATGTGTACTGAAATCGATTTCAATTCTCTATGGAAACATAGTGACAGTTCTAGTGTAGGCCAATAGCTTGCCATTTTTACTTGATATTTTACCAAAGCATTACACGAACCCTTCCTCGTGTTGTTTGGATTAAGGAACGTGTGGAAAACCAAACCACTATTCATCTTTCAGGTAAAGGAGAAAGGTGGGGTATGTTACGTTTTGTTTACATCCGTAAGCCAGTTCAGATCGCGTGACCTACATCGACCTGTTTACAATGTTGCCGAGTTCTACAGTGCATTACTTCTGCAAAAAGGTGTTAGGAATATCCTTTTAAGTGATTAATTATTTCAAAACCCTCTGTGCTGTCACATAGCTATTACCGAAACTACATCAGAAATAGGCTACTCTACACATCTTACAAGTAACAAGCTATTATGTTCATACATTCTCGTTATGAATAAAACGTATAATTTGAAACAAAAACAATTTTTTTGCGAAAACGGTTGATAAAAGAACAAAGTCCTATTGTATTTTTGTGTTTATAATACTTCTATGAAGTACGCCTTGGAAGGAATGTAATAAGTTCCCTTCCACCCGGTTGAACTAGATCAACTAAGTGAAGTGACAGTGAAAACTGGACAAAGTCACTTTTATATATATATATATATATATATATATATATATATATACACACACACACATACATACACTGGTGTGCAAAACCTAAGGACGAAAGTAATCTTCGCATGCTGTGACACTACCAAGTAACATAGCTCGATGGAACTTGAATCATACATAGAGGGAACTGCTACGGTATGCTACAGTAGGCAACTAAACGAAATATGCGGTGAGAAGAACAGAAATGCAACTTTTATTCATAGACCATAAGCTACACTAAAGTCAATAAGACATATGATGGCTCTCTAGATTTACAGAAACAGATACATGGTGCTTAAAAGGGTGTATGATCACCACGGACAGCAATGCATGCTCTGCATCGTGCTCCCATGGTGGTCACAAGTTTGGTAAGCAGTTCATGTGGTAGGGCGTTCCATTCCACCACCAGCGCTATTGACAACTGTTGGATGGTCGTTGGTGCATGTGGATGTGCTGCAATGCGTCTCCCCAAAGCATCCCACACGTATTCGATGGGATTTAAATCGGGGGAACGGGCAGGCCAGTCCATTCGTCGAATATCCTCTCGTTCCAAGAGATCCTCCACCTACGCTGTTCGATGCGGTCGCGCATTGTCATCCATAGAAATGAAGTCAGGGCCGACTGCACTCCTGAAAAGATGCACATGGGGAAGGAGTACAGTATCACAATAACGTTGACCAGTGAGCGTTCCGTGTTCAAAGATTTGGAGGTCGGTGCGCCCATGCAACATTATGCCTTCCCAAACCATAACACCCGAACCACCAAAGCGATCATGTTCAAGGATGTTCCTGGGTTCATTGCGCGTTCCCACCTCTCGCCAGAGGAGAGTACGTCGAGAATCACTAATTAGACTGAATCTGCTCTCATCCGAGAAGAGCACGCGACCCCATTCTTCGTTGGTTCAACTTTGATGCTCTTGGGACCATCGCAAACGGTGCCGCCGATGTGCGGATGTTAGTGGAACACAACGTACTAGCCGTCGGGCAAAGAGACCACCTCTGTGTAGTCGCCGCCACTGTGTATCGTGAGATTGCGTGCCTAGCTGTCCTGTTAAACGTGGTTACAATTGCACCCGTTGTTTGGCGTGGATCCCTTCTTGCCTGTTGCACAATATAGCGGTCATCTGCTGCTGTAGTTGAGCGTGGCCGACCACCAGCTCTCCTTGGGACAGCAGTGCCTGTGGTTTGGAAGGTTCCCCATGCACGTGAAACAATACTGTGAGTAATTCCAAGCTCCTGAGCAAGACTCGTCACACTGCGCCCTTCTTCCAGTTTATCGACGATTCTTCCCCGTGTGAAGTCATCCAAATGGTATCTACGGGCCATGTTGCAATGAAGAACACCACTACACTGCACCGTAACAGCTCGCTAATTTCCATACACCGTCTTGTCCTGTTTCGTCAACTGCCCCGTGTTGCGGGACCAGACCCATTTGGCACTATAGGCTCGCTACACTCACGACATGTGACGTCCAGCTTTCTGTGTACGTGTGAGAGACCTCTGGAAAGATGCTCCCGCACCTTCATCTATTTCCACCAAGTAGTCCATTTGTTATGTTACTTTACCCATCTCGTCCTTAGGTTTTGCACACCAATGTATGTATGTATGTATGTGTGTATATATATATAACCTCAAAAGGTATTGTTAAGTTCTCTACTGATCAATACACAGGTTTCCTCTGCAGGGTTGTGTTTCTCAGCTGTATACCCTTTGGCTGACCCGGTGGTTCGGGTCCTACTGGGTGGTCTGGGTATGGAATGACCCCTGTGGGACAATGTTTTGAAAATGAATATGAAAAATCGCTTTTAAGAGAAATTTTATAACTAAACACCATAGAAGAAACATTTAAAGTTTATTACTAAGTTTTAGAAAACTGGTATTACATGGTATTTGGGAGTTCATTAATTATACAGGATGTAACAAAAATGTACTGCACAAATTGCAGGACACATTCCTCACACGTAGACGAAGCAATTATGTTATTTAAACATGGGCCTGGAAACGCTTTGTTTCCATGTTACAACTCGTTTTCTCCAACTCATTAATCATGGGAAACACACAAGAATAGAATATATCAACATACCACATGCAACTTTTTCTCATAGAGATGGTCAATATGCCCTCCGTGAACATCAACCTGCCGTCATAGTGAATCACGAATGCGCTCGTGTATCCCTGGAGTATTGCGTACGGTTTCGCACCCTTCCATAATACGGGTACGGAGACTCTGAACATCTGGTTTTGAGGTTCGATACACAAGAGCTTTCAAATGCTCCCACAAACAAAAGTCCAGCAGGTTTAGGTACGGGGAGCGTGGGGGCCAGGCAATTGGCTCACGTCCACCTATTCATCTGTCACATAATCCGTTATTTAGAAGCCGACGGACATTAAAACTAAAATGAGGAGGTGCTCCATCGTGCATGAAGTGCATGTTTTATCGCACAGCTAAAGGCGCATCTGCTAACAGATCAGGTAGAAAATTCTCTACGAAATTATAGTAACTTTGTCCGTTGAGCCTGGGTGGAAGAACATGAGGCCCTACCAAAACAGTCGCCAACAATGCCGGCCCAAACATTGATAGAAAATCTTTGTTGATGACTTGCTTCAACAGTTGCGTGAGGATTGACGTTAGCCCATACATGCCGATTGTGATAATTTACAATCTGATCTCGTTGAAACGACGCCTCATCTGTGAACAGCACCGTTGCGCTAAAAATAGGATTGAAACTTTGTTGCATAAACCATTCGCAGAAGCGTACCCGTGCAAGAAAAATAGCTGCGATAGTGACTGCACGCGCTGTAAATGGTATGGATATAACCGGACATTGTGTAACACTCGCCAGACAGTAATGTGGTAACATTCATTGTTGCAGCTACTTGTATTGACACTAGGGTCGTCGTCAACTGTCTGAAGAACTGTCGCCTCCCCTTGCGGTGTCCTCGTCCTTCTAGGCCTCCCCCGGTCACGAGTACCAGGCTGAAATGCCCCATGTTCTCTAAGACGACGATCAATGGCTTCAAACGTTTTCCTGTCGGGGCACCTTCGTCCTGGAAATATCTCCCGGTACAAACGTTGAACGCAAGCGCCACTGCGGTCTGCTAATCCATACATCAAATGGGCATCTGCCATCTCTGCATTTTTGTACACTGCCATTGCACGAGCCAAGTCTGTGATTAAATCTACTACTACGTAGTAACCCGTATGCCTGCCAAGGTCGTACTGCTCACTGGAACAGTTGATGTTACCTGTAAACAAGCAATGAGGTAAGTCGCATAGTAACAGGGACATGTACAACAAAACACTGTCACTACACCTACGTTAATGTCAACGTAACCATGAATGCATGTTCCCCAGGATTCTAACGTTCTGTTCGTGTGTATTTCCCATCATTAATGCGTTGGACAAAATGAATTGTAACATGGAAACAAAACGTTTCCAGACCCATGTTCAGACGACATAATTTCTTCGTCTATATGTGAGGAATGTGTCCTGCAATTTGTGCCGTACATTTTTGTTACATCCTGTATGAAAATAAAAGAAAGAAAAAAATAATTAAGGTACTCAGCAGATTTATTAACATTGCTATGAATAGCTATTTTCAGAAAATAAGGCAACATTGAGATTCGTATCTATCTCCCCAAATATGCAAAAGTCAGTACTTCAGTTTTAAAAATAATACATTGTAATAATTTTAAGTAAAATATTAGGCAAACACAAGTTAAAAAGAAAGAGGAGAGCAATAAACAAGCTAATTTTACTTATATTTAATTCAAATTCAGCACTTTTCCAAACAATCAGATTTAAAATGGTGTCAAATAATCCCAGCGGCTAATCGGTTTGCAACTACACTTCACAGCAATTACTGGAACTCGGCATTTGCCTATTTGCATATTTTCTTCCTTTGTTCACAATTGTATATAGTATAAATGCACGCTTTTTACGAGAACGGATCGAAAAGTAACGCACAATAATTTTTTTCTGCCATGGTATTGCAGCTGGACTGTTGCAGTTTCACACAGATATAGTTTGAAGTTTTCACTACAGAGTATTTTTTGTTTCATGTGCAGCTCTAGCAGCGTGAACTACGCAAAAAATGGCGCGCATGTTACTGTCGTCCACGTGTGAAGAGCAGGGAGATGTGGTTCGATATTTGTGGGCCAAAGGACATAAATTGAGTGATATTCACAGGGACATGCATAGCGTGTATGGGGATGATTGTATGGACCGTAGCAATGTCTTCAGATAGTGTGCATTCTTCCTAGAAGGCCGTGTGTACCTTAGTGATTAGCCACGCTCCGGGAGGCCGGTAACAGCTGCAACCCCGCAGAATCTCAGAGGCATTGAGGCGGCAATTTTGAACGACTGACGTGCGCAACTGCAAACCTTATCGCAACAGTTCAACATGTCCTATGGTGCAGTGTACGACATTGTTCATGACATGTTAAAATTTCGTAAAGTTAGTGCTCGCAGGGTGCCTAAGAACTTGACAGACAACCACAAGGGCCATGGAATTATGACGAGTTTGGATCACCTAACGCGGTACACCGCAAAAGGGCATGACTTTCTGAAAGGAATCGCCCGAAACCAAGCAGGCAAGTATAGGGGGAAACGTGCTGGTTCCCCAGTGAAGAAAAAATTCAAAGTAACTCAATCTGTTAGGAAGGTGCTTGTGACGGTGTTCTGGGATATGCATGGTGTTGTATTGGTGGACTTTGCTGAACACGGGACCACTGTGAATGCTGCAGCCTACATAAAAACTTTGGTGAAGTTGCGTCATGCCCTTCGTGAAAAACGCCACAACATGAATGCTGACGATGTCAAAATTATTTATGACAATGCTCGCCCCCATGTTGCTGCTGCTGTTCGTCAGAAAATCACTAAATTTGGTTGGGAGGTTCTCCAGCATCCACCATATAGCCCGGACCTTGCACCGTCAGACTTTCATCTGTTTGGTCCCATGAAGAAATTCCTGGCTTGCCAATGCTTTACGACAGGTGCGGAAGTGAAATCAGCAGTCCGGAGATGGCTATACACCAAGGAAACGGACTTCTACGAACAGGGCATATTGAAACTGGTATCACGATGGGAGAAATGTGTCGAAAAACTTCGTGACTACGTCGAAAAGTAGGTAAAAATTGTAAGTTCATTTTTTATTTTTGTTGTTGTTTTAACTATTAAACTTTTTTGTAAAAAAAAAATATTATGCTTTACTTTTCAATCTACCTTCGTATATATAAATGTGTTTCATGCTTACTGGAGTCAAATACACTAATTTTATAGTGCTTATAATTGTCTGTTTTAATAATGTGTAGCTTTTTGTAGCTTAAAGGCCTAATTATAACTTTTCTTTTGGTAATGAGAACTTTTATCAATGTTTTTGCCTGTCGTAATATCATTATTTTTGTTATTGGCGGCTATTTATTAATGCAATGGTAACCTTAGCATAGCAATTAATATTTTGCACTCTGAGCCAATGAGCTATTGTTGACAACATGCCTGAGGAAGTTGCATTGTTTTGTGTAATAATAAAACAGTGGCTAACTAACACAGTAAACTGTATTGTAAATGGTCAGCTACAAAAAGCTATTACTACTGAGAAATCGATAATATTAGTATTAAATGATTACATTGCTCATTAATAAAATGGCCTTGTTGTTTTCTACTTCCGACGTGGGCAAAAACATAACTTTTATCTAGAAAAAATTGGACTTATTTCATTGTAAATGCAACAATAGCTTGTTTAACAATAAAGCATAACGGACTCAGTAATAATTACAAACCAGCATGGGAGTGTAAGGTTTCTTTTATAGCTAAATGCCACATGCCTGAGGACGGGTATGTAGAATGTGACCATGCAAAGACCCATTTTGCTTGTGTAACAGTTGAATATGTGCAATGGCAGGGTTCACAACTCAGTGGTGACTGCTGCATATCTTGTTGAGATTATGGCAAGAAAGGCAAAGAGAAGAAGACGTTTCAGTGTTCATCCTCTCAACATCCAAAAGGACTTAAAAGGAGCTTTCATAACCCTGTACACTGACTTGCGAGAAGATGAAACAAAGTTCTTCAACTATTTTAGGATGAGCCCCCAAAATTCCATGAATTATTTGGGAGGATAGTAGGTCAATTTCATGTTACAAGAAACCACGCAATGCCCATCAGTCCAATGGGGAGGCTTTGTGTAAAAACTATTTTCTGCTTGATGCATGTGTAGAAAGTACAATAAAATTGTCACCCTACAGATTTATTGAAATACCTAGAGACGTTATTTTAATTACAACATAACAAATATTCTAATAATTGCTCACATTAGTTATTAACATTTTATTTTGGAATAATGTGTCGTTTTTCAAAGCATATAGGCACAATTTCTATCTGTTAACTACATTTAATACTACGTACTTTTTAATTACCAGA
This sequence comes from Deroplatys truncata, assembly GCA_030765065.1. Classification (NCBI taxonomy): domain Eukaryota; kingdom Metazoa; phylum Arthropoda; class Insecta; order Mantodea; family Mantidae; genus Deroplatys; species Deroplatys truncata. The sequence continues at coordinate 419,651,747 of CM060990.1, read as the reverse complement.
AAGTTGTAGATTCCTCCTGACAGGCAGACGTAGGCGCAGATTCAGAATGTGAATTAATATAATAATTCATTTGGGATGAAACTGTATCGGGCACAGATGGATAAGAATGCTGCGAGTTGTAGCAACCTACCCACTAGGGAGCTAGAGCAGTTGGTCGCACATTGTACTCGGAGAGGGGGAAAAAAACATCTTTGACTGTGACGCCAACTCTCATCACGAAATCTGGGGCAGCAAAAACGCCAATAAAGGGGGCCAGTACCTTTTAGACTTTCTCTCCCTAGCAATTTATACATTTTAAATGTCGGTAACAAGCCTGCCTTTGCTTGTCGAATAAGGCACTTTACTGAGTATATTCAAACTCGGATCACCGATTGGAGGGTCCCGGATGAACCATCACTTTCGGATCATAACTACATATCTTTTAATGTTAATATACTTAGAAGATCTGGTCTTTACAAGAGAACTTGGTGAGAGCCCTCTATGCAGGATCTGTCAGATAGAATTAGTTATTTTGGTGTCATTGACAGGGTCGCTTATTCAATTCGAGAGACTATACTTGACAGATATAACGATAACTGTCCCATGCAAACGCGGATCAAATCCAAGAAAGTGATATGGGGAACTAAAAACATTGGATATAGGAGAGGCAGAGTAAGATATCTCTTTAACAAGGCAAAAAGAGCTGGAAACTGGGGGAGTATCTTACAGCCCTCACAGACTATAATAAAGGCATACGTAAGGCCAAACGATCTTCCCGGCAAGCCTTCTGTTAGGAAATATCGAACCTGTCAGAGGCAGTTAGGCTACAAAGAGCATTGGCCCACAATCCAATAAATTCCGTAGGAGCAATATCCAAACCTACAGGTGCTTTACATGCTCGGCCGAAGAAACCCTCAAAGTTTTCTTAGAGGTTTACTTCCCCGAGTGCAAATATGACGACGAGGCCTGCGAAATCACAGGCCACTGCGACTTTAGACCAAGAGCTTCGCAGGACTGGGAACTTACTCGTCAAATAGTCACAATTCATAGTGTTAAATGGGCAATTGATAAGTATGACCCATTTAAATCTCCAGGCGGAGACGGTATCTTTCCTGCACTGATGCAGAAGGCACCTGACTCGCTTTATATCCTCCTCTGTAACCTCTTCCAGGCCTGTATAGCTTTTAGCTATATTCCTCTGGTTCCGAGAGACACCAATGTAGTGTTTTATTCCTAAGCGCGGACGTAACAATTACACCGAAGCTAAGACCTACCGACCGATAAGTTTTGCGTCGTTACTTTTAAAGGCTTTGAAAAGGCTGATCGAAAGATACATTCCAAGGAGAGTACTGTTAGATAGCCCCCTCCATCGAAATCAACATGCCTAGCAGTCAATGAAGTCCTGTGTAACGCTACACAGTCTGATCAGTGAGCGGAGGATTCAATGGCTTGGAAGGAAATAGCCCTTGGAGCTTTCCTGGATGTAGCGGCTTCTTTCGATAACATCCCCTGTGAATCGATGGTTTTGGCTGCACAGAAGTGTGGAGTCAACGACATTCTCTGTAGTTGGATAAACTCCATGCTCAGGAGCAGAAAAATTATAGCTAGACGCCTTTCGGAAACGAGGGGAATCATCGCCACAAGGGGTTGCTCGTATGGGGGAGTTCTCTCCCCCTGATTTGGAGTCCCGTGTTGGGCGGTCTACCCAAAGATATGACCCAGAAGGGATATTATATACAAGCGTATGCAAATGACAGCATTGGTTACTTTTGGGGAATTTACCAATATTGTCTCAGACATGATGAACCATGGACTGAGAAAAATTCACAACTGGTGTATGTAGGAGGACTAGTCCATTAATCCAGTAAAGCATATGTACCTTTATCAACATTCACTTAAAAGACTTAGGAAATCTCAAACTAGGCAAATCAGCCCTGGAATAGAGCTGTAAAATATCTAGGGCTTGTACTGGATAAGAAACTGACCTGGAACGAACACATTGACATTTCTCCGTAGAGCTAGGTCATCGTTTGTAACCATCAAACTCACTATTGGAACAAACTGGAGCATGAAGCCACACATCAGCCTTTGTCTATGTGCTGCAATGGTTAGGCCCCGGCTATCTTATGACGTCATCGTATCGTGGCGAAAAACACTACAAACTATTGTAGCAGGTAAATATACCAAGTTACAGAGATTAGCACGTCTTTGCATTACAGGGCCTTTTAGAAGTACTCCAACCGTTGCACTGAAGACTCTCCTGCGAATCCCTCCCATGTACATTTATTTACAAGCGGAGGCTGGGTTACTGCCTACCGCTTAGTGCAAACAGGGAACTGGAGATATAGATGTTCAACAACTGGACACACTCCTATCCTAAATTTCCTGGATATTCCAGTATTGAGTATGCGGTCTGGCCTAGTGAATACTCAATATTGATATTTCCCTCCTTTTAAGGTGGCTCTCAGGTCTCGAGAAGACTGGATGGAAGAAGTTATGTCTGATAAACGATGACCAATTTGTGCGGTACACACATGGATTCTGTATAGAGACACAATCGGTCGTAGGTGTATATGGTCTATTTCCAACGGAAACTTTGGGAGCTATTTCAGAGTGTTTGACGCAGAAGTATTTGCTATCCTGAGTTGTGCTCTAAGAGGCATCGATAAAGGTTACCATGGCAAACGAATTCTCATCCTTACAGCTAATCACATTGCTTTAAAAGCACTGTTCTTAGACCAGGTAAAATCAAAACTGGTATGGGAATGCCTAAATATCCTGATTGCCTTGTCATCTCACAACAGGCTCGAAATGCGGTGGGTGTCGGAGCCTCAGGTTATCTATAGAAATGAAGTCGATCTGACTAAAATGAATATTCGGAAACCCTGTGTTGGCCCCGAAACCATGGTTGGAATCAGTACACTACTGCCAAAACCTCGGTAAAAGCATGGATTAGGAAAGCACACCAACTCAGGTGGCAAAACTACTTTGGGCAAAGACAAGCCGGAAACTGGTCTTAGATCCATCAAACACTCTATCCTCATCTCTCCTGAGATTGGATAGAACAGGAATAAGGAAAGCAGTTGCATTAATTTTGAACATCATCACTTCAGGATACATCTACGTAAAGTAGGCCCCCAAAAAGGATGAACCCATTTATAGAATGTGCAAAGGAGGAGGAAACCGCCTCGAATATCCACTTTGATTGCCCATTTCTGGCAAGAAAGAGAATTGCCATTTCCATAACCAGGGAAGATATAGGTAAGGATGCTGGCATTGGAACCAAGATACTGTAAATTATTCAGAGAACAGATTTTGGGAAACAATGAAGGCATTCTTTCCAATAGGGTTGTACAATAAGCCCTTTAGGCTGACATGTGGGAGGTAGACAAATCTCCAACAGAAATAGCCGTTATCTGTTGGTCTATCTAATATACTCTAGCCTAAAGTATCCATATAGATATTCAAATCCATCTATCTAATCTGTCCGTTTATCTACGTAAACGTCTAATAAGTAGGTAATAACCAGTGTTGGGATTTTTAGATGCAAATTTCAGATGAAAAAAGGAAGGGAAAAGGTGCTCAAATAAGGTGAAAAAAGGGACAATAAAGTGCTGGCTTACTTAAGGGGATGCACAACTGAAATTGCTATTTTCTAAACTATCCCTTCAATTTGGCTGACATTTTAACCACACGTCAGTCTTCTTTAGATATAATTGTTTTGTGAATTTCAATTCAAAATCTTAATTAGTTTTCAAGTTATTAATTTTCAAAACATAAAATTATAGGTATATGCAAAATGCAACACGTGATGCATTTTCAAAAGAAATCTTATTTACTTCTATGTCAAGGAACTACAAATCTGCCATATACTTTTTTTCTACAATTCTCAGTTTAAGAGAAAAAAACGTTTTGCAGTTTTGTATTTGCATTTTTCCGTTTTTTTTCTATACATTGTTATTCTCAAAAATTAGTAGCGCAAAAACTGTTCATTACACAGAAAAATTATATGACAGTTTTGTTTATTTGGGTTTTTGAAATAAGCATAAAAATGTCAATATGAATGGATGAAAACTACATCGTGTGAAACATTTTGAATCTGCAGAAATGCTGAAAATAAGAAACGCCTTAAAATGAAGTTTTAAAAATATAAACAGCTAGCAACCAAATGCGCAAGGGCATTCAAAAAGTCTCATAACGATCCTGAAGCGTTCGCTAGGTCAAAAATAAAAGTGGATTCTAAAACTACAAGCAATGGAGATATTTTTGGGAACATAGTTGGTTTTTTTATAGATTTTTTGAGATTTTGGGTTAATTTCAGTTGTGCATTCCCTTAACTAATTCAACGATTTCTCTTTCCTTTATTCTAATTCATTCAACTACAAACAATGCATCAAATTATCACTCATCAAAAAAATGGAAAAAAAAACATGAAGTTGTTGTACTTCAAGACATTAAGCATCTCCACATTTTTAAAAGTAAGTCTGTTTCTATTAGGAGATGGAATGTCTTTGCAGATGCTAAAGCTTCTTTCAACATCCACAGAAACTTGTGGGGAAAGCCTTGTATTCACTCGGAATGGCAACTCTACAGATGTGGCGAATTCCTCAATGTCTGGATTCTTCTGAAGACTAGATTCAAGTTTGTCTTTGGCAAAGACATCTAACTGCTCCCGCACGGAAGTAAAAATATCTCATTGTTTTTCCTTTTCCAGACCTTGTTATTCCAATCGTTTAATAGCTGCAGGCAGGCACTTGTAACTATGGACACAATATAGTTCTGTCTGCAAATTATGTATTTTCCCCGGTAAAAGAAGTTGCTGTGCCTTGGAAATTGCACCTGCGTCGGATGGATCCAAAGAAAGCACAAACTCTTTAATTCTGTCAAACTTCTCACACAACATAGCAGCACACTCAATCCAAGATCCCCAGCGAGTAATGACGGGGAAATTTGGAAGGGGCAGGCCAGTGATTTCCGTGTAGTAAACAACACATTTCGGAGCTGTCAGAATCTTCTTCAGGGCAGAGATAAATTGATTTGCGATATCCTATTCGTTCCTTATGGATTCACAAACCCTGTGAAGGGCATGAGCCAAGAATATCACATGCTTCAAGTAGTGGAATTCCTGCTTGTGTAAGACCTGCACACATATCATGTTTAATTCTTCAAATTTTGGCTTTTTGAAGAACTCTGTTGAAACGCATTTCGTAATAGAGGCTGCCGTGATTTTTTTGCTTGAAGAGTCTTGTTCATTTGATGCTTAGAGCTGGAAATGTGTTGTTTGATGCCATCTCGCTAGTGTTTTTCAACTCACAAAATTTCTGAATCACAAATAGTACATCGCATAACAGTTCCATCAGCGTCTATGAAATCTTATTTGAATTCCTCAGCCAGAACAATAAATCGAGAACTAGACAACTTTGGCATCGTAAAATCTAGTACAGGTACACACGTTTGCTGAGCATTAGATTATATAGAGGGATTTGGGGCCACTTTTTTGGGCATATACGGGAAAGGATAGGGAAAACGAGGGTAGATGCCGGGTTTAGAGGGCCTTAAAAGAGGAAAATGCGTTTATATGGGAGAGATAGGGAATACGACGACTGATACTAGGCTAGACAGGGTTTGAAGGAGGGAAATGCGTTTATATAGAAGAGATAGTGGAGAGGTGTAAGACTAGTCAAGGTTGAGGAGTAGAGTATGGTTTATATGAGAGGTATAGGGAAAAGAGGAGACGTGTTGGCCTAGACAAAGTTGAAGGGTAGAGTATGTCTTTTATATAGGAGAGGTAGGGAATACGAGGAGAAGTGCTAGGCTAAACAGAGGTTGAGGAGTAGAGTATGTGTTTATAGGGGAAAGACAGGGAAAACGAGGAGAGCTGTTAGACTAGACAGGATTTGAAGGGTAAAATAAACCTTTTATATGGGAGAGATAGCAAATCAAGGAGAGATATTAGGCTAGGAGGGTTTGAGTATGCGTTTATAAGGAGAGACGAGAAAACGGAGAGAGATCATATGCTAGGAGAGAGTTTAAGGAGCGGGAAATGTGCTTTATATGGGACAGATAAGGCATAAGAGGAGAAGTGCTAGGCCAGACATGTTGAGGGGTAGAGTATGCGTTTATATGGAAAAGATAGGGATTACGGGGAGAGATGCTCTAGACGAGACAGAGATTGAGAGTAGAGTATGCGTTTGTATGTATGAGAGGTATAGGAAAACGAGGAGAGCTGGTAGGCTAGACAGATACTGAAGGAGTAGGAATATGGGTTTATATACGGAAGAGATAGGCAATAGGAGTGGAGGTGCTAGAGTTTGAAAGTGACTTTAGACGAGAACTTAATGGAAACATGTTTCCTGTCAATGCTGGAACACTAATTATAGACAGTTGCAGCAGTAACCCTCTAATGCTAAAAAAGGTAACCTACTCACGCTAAAAAAGGTAACCCACTCATGCCAAAAGGTGACCCACTCGCACAAAAAGGTGACCCACTCTTGCAAAAATGTGACCAACTTACGCAAAAAGCTGACCCACTCTCTCAAAAAGGTGACCCACTTACGCAAAAAGGTGACCCACACACGCAAAAACGTGACCCACTCACACTAAGAAGCTGAACCACTCACGCAAAATGGTAACCCACTCATGAAAAAAGGTAACCCGCTCACTCCAAAAGGGTAAGTAATTCAGTAGTATCACAGGTTGGACCGATTCCGGGAAGTGGGTATAGCAGAGATCCGTATGATTTCACAGCTAATTCAGATAGTATTGTAGGTATTTAGGATAATTCAGGCAGTATCGTGGACATTTAGGCTAATTCAGCTAGTATCACAGCAGGCTAGATTCCAGGGGTTAGGTATAGCTTAGTTTCGTATTTCACAGGTAATTCAGAGAGTTCAAAGGTATTTAGGATAATTCAAGTATCGTAGGTGTTTAGAGTAATTCAGCTAGCATTATAGGAGGGTAGGTTCCAGGGGCCGGTTATAACATAGTTTCGCATTCCACATACAGTTTGGCTAATATCGTAAGTATTTGAGGTAATCAGCATATTTTCACAGATACTCATGGTAATTTCGATCAGCGATTTGTATCACAGCTATTTAAGGTAAGTGCAGGTGATTCAGGTTGTATCAAAGGTATTTGAGTCATTTTAACAGATAATTTAACTAGTATCATTGATATTTAGGTTAAACCAGATAGTATCACAGGGGGTTGTGCGAACTTCGAGCAGGGATTCGTACCAGAGCTATTTAAGGTAATTTCGCATGATTCGGCTAGTATCACAGGTATTTAAGTCATTTAACAGGTAATCCAGATAGCGTCACAGCTATTCAGGGTAATATAGAGAGTAATTAGATTACAACATTTCTCATCCAACGTTACAACCCTTTATATACAATCTGACGAGAGGCCATATGCACAGCAGCTAGATTAACAGCATATATCGTCCTATCAATGAACGTAGGCTTGGCGATCAACTTCTTCGGAGTCTTTTCATCTATCACCAGTCGTATATCCATGCGATTACGTGGGTTCTCCATAGTTTTTCCAAACGTAGCGTTGTTAAAGAGCTTGTAGAGATCCTTCTCGAAATCATTTGCCGCCTATTGTCGTAGCCTGCTGCTATGTTCCACATAAGGTTTGTACCACTGAGACTGCCGGAGTTGTAGCACACGATGGATTTTTGTTAGTCGTAGTCCATGACTAAGAGCTTGCTTCAAAGCCATGTAATGCACTACATACTTCTTTCGAGGTCCAAGATGGGGTATCAGTTTCTTTGTAGATGGTTCCTGCGGTTTCATACACTCACGCAGGAAAGGTAGATCGTTGTGTAGATCGTGAAGTTCTGCGTTCTGCAGGATACTCGATGTTGACTTCTAATATGTATCCACGAGAATCGTCTTCTTGTAGTATTTCTAAGTCGATTTTTTTCAGGTGAAACCCACTCAACTCCACCATAACGGAGGGCGTGAAACATTGCCCACGCATATTGGCTATTGGCGTCCTCGTATGTAATAAATTGGGTTGGTCTCGACGGATCATACTTATCGATATCAGTGTTATTTGCCTCTGCGTACCTTTGGGAAACTTGGCATAAACCTCCTCTTATACCGGATTCCACCATGAGTAGTTGATCATAATCTTGTATCAGTTCCAGGTTAATTCTAGTATGCAGTAACATAGCGTCCCATGTAAGTCCTGGAGAGGTGAAATAATGTGCTGGATCAACTTTGTGTGTTTTGAGCGTCTGCTCTCTGAATGTCTCAAAGACATCAGCTAGAAGAAGAACATCTGAGGTGAAGTGCAGATCGCTGTATTCGCCCAGGTTTCTCACATTAAACAGCTCCCATACATTACTAGCATGCTCGTAGTCTGCATCACCAATTTCTTCTTAATTAAACTTATTGTAGAAGTAGTCCTTGGGAGGCAAGTAGGTCTCATACAAAACTTCTCATCACATGACAAAATCATATGGAAATACTCCCTTACGAGTCATCAACTTTAACTTGTTTTCTCCAAAGTAGTTTAGTGTTTCAGGATATGAGGTTAGATTTTTTAGCAACTTATCCAAGCTTGTACTGAGGAATCGAAAGCTATCCACAAACCGAAGCTTTATATCTCCTACATACTTGGTGAATGAGATATAGCTTTCTTCAGAGTTAGGAATTACCGCCACACGTTCACTTGTACACCCCAACTCCTTAACAATGAAATGTGAGTCATGTCCGGTAAGGTTATGCATGAAGACAGGAATATATTTAGGTGTTTTGCAGGCTAAATTGCATTCATTATGAAGACTTCCACGATATTCACCGCTGATGTGATCATGGTCGCGTACTTTGTAGTTCTCTACTGTAAAGGGTTTTTCCACACAAGCAGCATGCTGTAGAAGACTCAAAATCCTTTTGCTGTTGATCCGTAAGATTCAGAGGCTTGACAGATTTGTATATGTGATCAATAATTGTTGCAAGAGATGTCGGGTACAGCATAAACCTCTGAGCAGCATCAACACCACGCTATTCATAGGGTTGCTTAGAAAGACCAGTTTCGAGATGTTCAACACTGCATGACGGCTTCACGTAAACACAGAAGCCTATTGGTGTGTGCTCTTGATAAGTGGTTGTATAAGAGGTTTCAGTATTGGGTATACACGTATGAAATGGAGTGAGAATACCCTCAAAATCCGCATAGATGACATAAGGTAGTTTCAACATCCTTTCATATTTTAAACTGTACAATTGATTTCTCCTTGATAGGCATAACTACGCTTGCAACACAATGTTGAATACAGATGGCTGCATGTTGATGTAGTTTTTCTAGTCCACTTCGGTTACTCTGATCATCAAAATGTGTAAAGCAGCGCTTACAGGTATAAACACGTCCATTACGTTTAGCTTTCTGGCGTCGAACGAGTTTCTTAAAATTCTTTATATACATATAGTGATGTCTTCCATAACTGTTACTCAATAGTAGCAAGTCACGATGTTCAGGTAGTTCAGTGCTAGTATCGTTTATTGGATACACTTCATGCTTCTCATCCAGCCCGAAAACGTTGATAGACATCTTGTTAAGCTTCTCAAATTTAAGTATTTGAGAAAGTGGAGTAGGATAGGAAACACAGCTGAAGTCGTACGTATCTTGAAGTTGTTTGTATTTGCTGATGCGCTGAGCCTCAATGCTGACCAATTTGGCCAGAACAGAATACATGAAGCATTCCTCATCGCTAAAGTCCTGGATGTTTACGCAGACTTTTCTTGTTTCAACAGATGACGGTAGTGGTATATAGCTACTTCCTCGTAACGGATTGTACTTGTTGATACGAAGTCGAACTCCCTCCACAGCAAGCAAAGCCCAGTTGCTATCCTTAAGCTGAGACTCCTCCATTTCAGTCACCAATTTCTTGAATTTCGCTTCAAACGTTGAGTCCAGATCCGTTTCTAGAAACACAGGCTGATTCCGTGTTTTCAATGTTTTGTCACAGGTTTCTCCGATACTGTTTACAAATTGACAATCAGTTAGCAGATTAATCTTAACACTCTTGTGAATACCAAGCTCTTTATGCACATCCTGAATTAGGCGTTGTTTTGCTTCATTCAGATAAATATTCAGGTCCTTTCGTGATTCGCATCGTATAAAATACGATTTCAATCGTTCCTCGAATGAAGTTTTATATTGTTTCATATCACGGTCCTCCATTGTTTACAGTAACTGGTGTTTAGTAAGCTCCAATCTACTTTTCTTCTGAGGACTGCTTATTTCACATGTATGTTCGTGTCGCTGGCCCTTATAACCATCATTGAACGTCAAGCTACAATGTTTACATTTGAAGAGCTTCTTGCAGCTTATCTCGTGTCTTCTCTTGTGATAACCTCGGAGGAACTTCTTCCCACATTTTCCGCAACAGTATCCTGTTGCACTAGGAATTATATCCTTATATGCAGAGTTATTCATCCTTATTCTTGATGTAATAACGTATTAATCCTTTTTCAAGGGGAATGTAGACCTCTTTACCTTGATAGCACTTTAGAAAGCTGATTATTCTTGGAGAGAACTCGATGTTAGCACATCAAGACTAATTTGCACAATGAAGTCCAATTTTTTTTTTTCGAGTGGAGGAGAAAATGATTTAATCACTTACCCCAGCCCCGATGGGAGTCGGGACTGAGAGTGTAGGACTCACCGAATCGTCGGCATACCCACTAAAAACTCCTCCACCGGAGTGGAAAGAAAGGTTTGCAGCGGTACCGCCTGATGCACCCGCGCAGTCCATGGAGAAAAATGTAAACTGGCTCGCAGTGCGTTAACCAGTGGAGTAAGTTATTGGGAGCTGGGAGACAGACTTGACCGAAGCCCAGCCTGCCCCCTAGCGGATTCCAGGAGAGAATTGTTAGGAGTAGTGTGACTTGTGTAAGGATATTCCAGGGGTATTGTTCTTGATGAAGTTTTGGTGTCCTTATTCACGCCGTGGCGCTGCGTCCTCTGGGTTAGTCTCAGTCGTACATTACAAGATGATCTTGTATGCGAGTCAGTGGTTAGCTGGGCCGGTGGCTGCGTCTCCATCTTAAGCTAAAACATACTGTTAGAGGAATACATATATATATACATTACTCTATGTTAGTGTGTACAAGGTGGCGCTATATACAGAGTGTGTGTGTATGTACAATTTATTTAATGCCCATTATGGGCATTGTCTTTTACGTTGCTTTACACGATTTGGCGTCGTCCTTTGGGGTGTTATAAGTTATTAATTGGTGTTTCTCCCCAAGGCTGGGGTTGTCATTATGCATTTATCAATTCATAACCTTTTGGTAAGCTGGGTCACATAGGGTGCGCATCCGGCGGGCTGCCTGCCTGAAAATGCAGGTGCGAGCCAGTGCCACCTTGCGGGGGGGCCCTCGTCCCCCGGATCCGCCTTGGCTTGTCAGTAAGCGCAAGGGCTTGAGGGCAGCTGTGGTGGTGGAATGTTAGTGTGATTGTGTGTGTGTGTGTGTGCTATTCACAGTTCAGTCATGGATAACGTCGGGGTAATTAACTAAATTGTCTAGATATTGCTGGATATCTATTGCCGGCTCCCCGAGACCTATTGTTCTTTCAAATAGAGACAGTGGCCTTGCGTGTTTGTCGTGAATTATGTCGTAGTTACCTAGTGCTTGTATTAATTCATTGTGATTCTTATTCTTTTTCTCATGTAAGTTAAAGCTGAGTCGTTTAATGTACTCCTCAATGGAGTGTATTTTCAGTTCCTCGTGTAGTTGGAGTACTGGTGCCACTTCTGGCAGTCTGGCAGCAATGCGGAGTACTCTGTTTTGCATTGTTTGAAGCCTTTTTATGTGTATTTTGGCTGCATGTCCCCATGCGGGTGCAGCGTATGTTAGAATGGGTCTGATTAGTGTCTTGTAGAGTGTAGTGCCCATTTCTAGTTTTAATGTGCTGTTAGTGTTGATTATTGGGTAAAGTCTGTTTAGTTGAGCATTCGCTTTTGCTCTGACTGTGTTGACGTGTTGTTTCCATGTGAGACCCTGGTCCATCGTTACTCCAAGGTATGTGACTGTGTTTTTCCAGTCTATTGGCTCTTGCCGAAATGTTAGTGGCTGAAGGCCGTGTTTATTGTGGCGGTGCTTATTTCGCTTTGTGAATATTATGGCTTGGCTCTTTCTGGTGTTCACTTTCATTCGCCACTTCGTGAGCCAGGGTTCTAGTTCGTTTAGGGCGATTTGCATCCTATTATGGATGATTCTGGGCATGGTCGATTGTGTGGCTAAAGCTGTGTCATCAGCATATAGGTACCTGTCTACTCTTGTGGTCTTTGGTATGTCATTTATGTAAATATTGAAGAGAATAGGACCCAATAGACTCCCTTGTGGGACCCCTGCCCTGATTGGCCGGATTGTCGATACTTCGTTGTCGACTGTTGTGCGGAAAGACCTGTTCGTTAGGTAGTCTTTTATAATTACTAATAGTGTGTCCGCGAAACCTAACGACATGAGTTTTCTGAGTAGACCCGCGTGCCACACCCGATCGAACGCTCGTTCTATGTCCAAGAATACGGCCCCTGTAGATCGTTTTGTGTTGAACCCTTTGGTTATAGATTCGGTCATTCGGAGGAGTTGTAGTGTTGTTGAGTGTTGTGCTCTAAATCCGAATTGTTCATCAATGAGGATGTTGTTACGTATTATGTGCGTGGTGATACGTTTTAGTATAACTTTTTCGAGTACCTTGCTCATGGTGTTTAGTAGGCTAATTGGCCTGTAGTTCTCTGGTTGTGATGGGCTTTTTCGTGGTTTAAGGAAGAGGAGTATTCTGGCTTCTTTCCATTGTGGAGGGAAGCGCCCATTTTCAAGTGTGTAATTAAATATGGTTGCAAGTGCCTTTAGGGCTTTGGGCGGCAAATGCTTGAGTACTATGTTGGGTATTTCATCCGGCCCTGGGGCTTTTCTTGTGGGTAGGTGGTTAATAATCCACTTGATTTCGCCCGCGTTAGTTTTGCGTGTTTTATTATGCGTCTGGGCCCTGCCTATGTTTTCTGCTATTGCTTCAGTTTCAGTCACAAATTCGTGATCTGTCTGAATGGCATTCGGTTTGAATGTTTCCTCGAGGGCATCTGCGAAAGCTTCGGCCTTGTCTCGGGGAGTTTCGGCAATGCCGTTGGTGGTGTGAAGGGGAGGGACTTGTGTGTGTGTTCGTGTAAGATTTTTGGCGATTTTCCAGATAGTACGGCTGTGTGGGTCGATATTATTTAGTGTCTCGTTCCATTGATTTCTAGTAAATTCCCGGATGCGTTCGCTAGCTTGGCTGTTTAGCTCCGTGTACTCATTGCGGTGTATTAAATTTCTCGATCTTTGCCATTTACGTCTGGCGCGATTTCTTTCTTGAATTATTAGTCTTGTGTCGCGAGGGAATCGTGTGCCAGTTGAAGTCGGGTATCTAATGGGGACGTGCTGTTCTGTTGCTTGTTTGATCGCTTCTACTAGGGTATTAATAGCCTCATCGTGTGTATCATGTGTTTCAATTGCGTGATCTCTAATTGTGGTTTCTAGTGTGGTTTCAAATGCTGCCCAATCTGCTTGTCCGTAGTTGGGTCGTGCGGGCTCACGTTGAAAGGTGATTGGCGCTTCAATTTCCAATAGTACAGGGAGGTGGTCCGAAGTTAGATCGTTGATTGTGTGTGTGTTAGTGTTCAATGGCATGTTTTTGAATAAGGCGATGTCTAATATGTCCGGTCTGTGATTCGCTATTCTCGGTATAAACGTTGGTTCTTCCGGCCCTGTTAGAAGAATGTTTGTGGCGTTAATGTAAGTGAGGAGTTTATTACCTGCCGTGTTCGCCGTCTGGCAATTCCAAAGAAAGTGTTTCGCGTTAAGATCCCCTGCCACTACCACTTTTTCTGCTATTTGCATTAGTAAATCAATATCGTTAGTGTCGATGTCCCCAGGAGGGTTATATGCAGCAATGAACGTTACCTCCGTATTGTGTAGGTTTACTCTAACCGCGGTTGCTTCTATTCGTGTTAATGGTGGTACAAAGGCTTGGTGGTGTTGTATTGATCTTTGAATGGCGATGGCGGTGCCGCCGCCTCTTCTGTTTCTGTCGTTTCTGTATACCGCGTATCCCGGGATTGTGAAACGGTCTATCGGTCCTAAGTGTGTTTCATTGAGTAGCGCTATTTGTATTGAGTTGACTTGTAGGAATTCTGTTAATTCCTTACGCTTGCGTCGGAGGTTGTTGCAATTCCAGTATACTGTGTTTACTGTAGGGGCGTTAGCCATAATTGAACTGTGAGAGCATTCCTATGAACCTTGACAGATAGTTAAAGATGTAGACTGGGTTGCAGTTGGGTGCAGCTAGTTTCTCCAAGAGCCATCTGGCGTGGGTCTGGAAACAGTCCCAGCCTATGTCGATGTCTGGCAGTCCTAACTTTGTGAGGAACTCTGCCATGGCAAGACCATTTTCAAAAGCTTCGCGATTGGATAGCGACTCTGGAATCAATATGCCTCGATTCCTCAAGGTGAGGGGGGATCTGCTGTGTTCGTGTTTGTGGTTTTGATTGTGTCTGTTTCTGTTTATGTTGTTGTGCCTGTTCTTTATGGTGTGGTCGCTTTCGGTGTGCCGTTGCTTGGGCGGGCGCGACCCGCTCATTCACGGCAGCAGAAGGGCCGGGTGCTGGTTGTTTTCTACCGCGGCGGTCCTGTATATACCATTGCCCTTCTGCATTTGATGGGCCAGCCTGGGAGGAGCTATGGTGTTCAGTGACTCTAGGTTGAGGGGTTCCAGGCTGTACCCTTGGTCTTGCCTTCTTAAGTGCTGATAGGTGCTTGGTGCAACCGCGCCATGTTGCTCCATGACCTTTCTCACCACAGAGGGCGCACTTGCGTTCCCCTATGGGCACTTTGCAGCTGTAGGAGGGGTGGGAACCTGTACATTTGGCGCATACTTCTGTTGGGGCCTCACATTTCTGTTGCGTATGCCACAGCTGTTGGCAACGCTTGCATTGCTTTGGCTCTGGAGCGGTCCTATATTCTTCAACCCTAACTCTGAAGTGGGCGAGGTATTTGAGGCCGAGGATCTTCCTATTCTCAGTGGTGTCCTCCAGTTCCACTAGGAACATAGGGAGGGGGTGCCTACTCCTATTCCTAGAGTGCATTTGCACTGCTCTAATGGCCTCAAATTTCTGGTAAGCCAGTTCCTGCTTTATGTGTTCTCCGGTGAACGGGGCGCACAGTCCTTTGATTACAAATCTAGTGGTCCTGCGTTCTGGGTTGGTGCAAAAGTAAAATTGTGCGCCCTCTGCTTTGAGGTGTTCTATCATACTATGATAGTCACTCAAACTGAACATTTTGAGCGCGTAGTCACCGGAGCGTTGAGCGGTCTGTATGGTGTATCTGTGTTTTGGTTTGTATTTCCTATCAAAGCTTTGTGTGATGGTGTGTAGTGGTGTTGCCTGGCTTTTGTTAACGTACACGGGTGCCACATCTGGCCTGTACTCAGTGTATCTGTTTGTGTTAGGGGATGTCCTAACTGCATCGGCGTACGTGTTTGGGATGGGTGAGTGAGCTGGTGGTGGAGGAGTGGGATACTGAATGTCTGTATCTGGTATGTTCTGTGTGGGTGTTTGTGATATATCAATAGTGTGCTGGCTTTGAGGTGTGGTACTTGGTGGTGTGACAGTTGCAAGCAAGCTGTCTGTTTGTGAGGGTGCAGCGCCCTGCTGTGTTTGCTGTGGTGTAGGTGTTTTTGAGGGTGTTGTTTGTTTGTTTTCTGTGTTTGTGAGCTCCTTGAGTGTCTCTTGTGCTTGGCTCAACGTGATTTGTGTGGTTTTGTGTTTTGCCTGTGTATGTGACCTGGTGTGTGGCCTCTTGGGTGAGTTTGGAGCTGAGGTGCTTGGCTGGTTGTGCGTGGTGTTTGGTGCTTTCTGTGAGTTTGGTGAGGTGCAGTTTAGTGTAGTTGCTCTGACGAACCTGTTTGGTGTGGAGAGGGATGAAGGGGATAGGGTTTTGGGTTTGTGGTTTCCAACTTTACCCATCTTTCAAGGCTTAGGTGTGTAATGATGAAAATTGGAATGTGTGTAAAAGAGAGTGTGTGCTCTTAGGTATGTGAAACGTTTGCTTAGGTCTAGATTAGCTAACAAGAAGAAGAAAAAGAAGAAGAGTAAAGCCTAGTGAGTCTGCTGCTGTGACACTCAATGTAAGCGGACCTCTGCTCTCAATTTATGGTGTCACCAGCAAGCAGCGCCTATCTTAAATATAGGGAACCTAGCCGGGACCTTAAATTCTAGATAGAAAAGAGGAAAATAGAGATAGTTGAAGAGATAGAACAGATAGAGGGCGCTAAAAAGCCCGAAAGACAGAGGATCTGCCCGAAGGCGCCTTGGTACCAGTCGAGAGACTGTTGGCTGCGATCGTGTCTTTCTACCCTGCTAAGCTGCTAGACCGCTGGCACTGGAGTGGCGCTGGTACTGCTGGCTGGCCGCTCGCCGGACTCGGGAGCGCTCGGCTGGCCTCGGGGGCGCTCGCCGCTCGCTGTTGCTCTAGCCGCTTCTCTTCTCGCCGCTGCAGTGACCTCTCCCTCTCGCTGCCTCTGCCCCAGTCCAATGCCCTAGATCATCCTATTTATAGAGGGAGCACGAACCTTTTAGATAAATCATAAACTCGCTTCATAACCAGCTGTATATGATCGTTCTACACGTATTAACCTCCGCCATATAATCTCACAGCCAGAGACAGGATGTTTATGACGTCACACCCAGAGACAGGATGTCTGGTAGTATCAAACATGTTTAAACTCGTTCTATAGCTATCTGTATATGCTGTCACACCCACAAGAGAGGTATTCTCACAGTCTCATTCAGACCTATGTTTCCATTCAAAGCTTACCACAACCACCACCGCCGCTGCTACCACCACCTATTACACCAAAGCTTGCACAATCTCTATTATCACAATACTTAAAAGTGGAAGCCTAAAAGGTAACGTAGAAATTCCCCTTATTTAGTTAAATGTATGTGCCACATTATTTCATGTTTTCATTCCCTTTTCAATTCTTCCTTTCCATCTTCCCCCAGAAACACCATTACATTTCACTACAATCACGAGAAAAGCAATTTTTCCAGAGTTACACAGATTTTAAGCTTCTAGAATCGAAGCTTGTAATGCTTTATAAATGTATTTTAATAAATTTGCTCCCCTGCATCAGTATCTACCATTTAATCTTTACTAGAACCTGGTATGATCCTTAGGCTTGAGGATATATGAAATCACCCCTTCGAGATTCGAGCTGAGTACTTTAAAATAATTTTTGTCATAATAACTATATTTAGGGACTAGGTACTCTTTTGCGTTTTACTTGACGTGTCTATCTAAATTAGATTATGAGTTATTAAATTTGTAAGTAAATTTCATCAAATCGGTATTCGAACCCAGAACACCAGGAACAAAATTATTTATAATATTAGTTTGGTATGTTAAACAGAGCTGTATGCAGTTACGCCATCAACCTTAGTGCCATATCCCAGAGTATACTGGAAAAAGTATGGAAATCATTAAAACATCGGGATTCGAACTAAGGACAATTGATTGACAATTACATACAGTATTAATTACAGATCATAGAAGCTATCAATCACGTTTTGGTCCACCCCTCTATCTCTCTTAGTTTCTGAGATAATGGAGATTTATGAGTTAAGGATCGAACTCGGGGTGCTAGGTACCCAGTTATACATTCACAAGAAAGTACCTAATGACACAAACTTAATAAAGTTTATTTTACGTCTTTATCTTAATTATTTCCGGAGTTATTAAATATGTAATTAAATTTCGTTTTATCAGTATTCGAATCCAGAACACCACGAACAAAATTATTTATAATATTAGTTTGGCATGCTTACAGGAGCTGTACGCAGTTACAGCATCAATCTAAGTGATATATGCTAGAGTATAGAGGAAAATTAAGGAAGTCATTGAAAGATGGGGATTCGAACTAAGGACAACTGATTGGCAATTATATACAGTATTAATTACACATCATAGGATTTATCAATCTTGCTTTAGAGTGCCCCTCTATCTCTCCTAGTTTCTGAGATAATGGATATTTCTAAATTAAGGATCAAACTCAGGACGACAGGTACATAAGTATACATTCACAAGAAACTACCTAACGACGTAAATGTAATAAAGTTTATTTGACGGCAGTATCTTAATTATTTTTGGAATTATTAGAATATAAATTTGTAATTACTCCTAGGATTCGAACCCTGGCATCCCGGCCAACATAGGTCAATACCGCTATGACGCGCCGCACCTCAGGAATTTAATTAGTTTTTATCCCATAGTTCTATCTCTTTCAATTCAGGGATATAAGCAATTGATCAGTAGTATAGAAATAACAGTTCTGGGAGCGCACTTAATTATCATATTAATTGCACATTCCTGCAAAGTAATTGGGCCAAAACTGTCATTTCTATACTACAGATTAATCGCTTATATCTCCTAAATGAAAAGAGATAGAACATTGGATAAAAACTAATTAAATCCATGAAACGCGGTGCGTCAGTGCGGTGTTGATACAAGTTGGCCGGAATGCCCGGGTTGGAATCCTAGAAGTGAATACAAATTCATCTTCTAATAACTCCAGAACTAATTAAGCTAAAGAAGCTGAATAAGCTTTATTACATTTATGTCATTGGGTAGTTTCTTGTGAATGTATATTTGGGGACCTGGCGTCATGGGTTCGATCCTTAATTTTTAAATCTCCATTATCTCAGAAACCAGTGGGATGGAACAAAGCATAATTCATAGCTCCTATGGCTATAATTAATACTGTATATAATTGCCAATCATTTGTCCTTACTTCGAATACCGATCTTTCAATGACTTCCTTAATGTTCCTCTATACTCTAGCATATATCACTTAGATTGATGCCGTAACTGTATGCAGTTGTTTTAAACATGCCAAACTAACATTATAAATATTTTGTTCCTGATGTTCAGGTTTCTAATACTCATAAAATTATATTTACTTACAAATTTAATAACTCCGGAACTATTCAAGATAAAGACGTAAAATAAGCTTTATTATATGTATGTTATTAAGTAGTTTCTGGCAAATGTATATTTGAGTACCTGGCATCCTGAGTTCGATCCTTAACTCTTAAATATCCGTTATCTCAGAAACTAAGAGAAATAGAGGGGTGGACTAAAGCATGATTGATAGCTCCTATGACTTGTAATTAATACTGTATACAACTGTCAATCAATTGTCCTTAGTTCGAATCCCGACGTTTTAATGACTTCCATACTCTAGGATATGTCACTAAGGTTGATGGCGTAATTGCATACACCTCTGTAAAACATGCCAAACTAATACTATAAATAATTTTGTTCCTGGTGTTCTGGGTTCGAATACCGATTCGATGAAATTTACTTACAAATTTAATTACTCGTTATCTAATTCAGATGGACACGTCAAGTAAAAATTAAACAGAGTACCTAGTCCCTAAATATGGTAATCATGACAAAAATTATGTTATAGTACTCAGATCGAATCCCGAAGGGGTGATTTCATATATCTTCAAGCCTATGGATCATACCAGGTTCGAGTAAAGATTAAATGGTAGATGCTGATATGGAGGAGTTAAATTATTAAAATACACTTATTAAAGCATTACAAGCTTCGATTCTATAAGCTTAAAATCTGTGTAACTCTCGAAAATTGCTTTGTACGTGATTGTAGTGAAATGTAATAGTCTTTCTGGGGGAAGATGGCAAGGAAGAATTGAAAAGGGAATGATAACATGAAATAATGCAGTGTACACATTCATTTAGCTAAATAAGGGGGAATATACTACGTTTCCTTTTAAGCTTTTAATTTTAAGTATTGTGATAATAGAGATTATGCTAGCTTTGGCATAATGGGTGGTGGTGGTGGTGGTGGTTCTGGTAGGCTTTGAATGGAAACATCTGTCTGAATGAGAGTGTGAGAATACTTCTCTTGTTGGTGCACAGCATATACAGATACCTATGGGACGGGTTTAAACGTGTTTGATACTACCAGACATCCTGTCTCTGGGTGTGACGTCATAGACATCCTGTCTCTGGCTGTGAGGTTATATGGCGGAGGTTAATACGCGTAGAGCGATCAGATACAGCTATTTATGGACCGAGTTTATGATTGATCTAAAATGTCCGTCTCCCTCTATAAATAGGGTGATCTCGGGCATTGGACTTCATTGTGCTAATTAGTCTTGCGGTGTTAATATCGTGCTCTCTCCAAGAATAATCAGCTTTCTAAAGTGTTATCAAGGTGAAGCGGTCTACATTTCCCTTGAAGAAGGATTAATACTTTATTAAATCAAGAATAAAGATGAATAACTCAGCGTATAAGGATATTATTCCAAGCGCTACTGAATAACTTGCGGAAAATCTTGGAAGAAGTTCCTCTGAGGTTATCACAAGAGAAGACACGAGATGTCTTGTAACAAGCTTTTCAAATGTAAACATTGTAGCTTGACTTTCAATGATGGTTATATGGGCCAGCGACACGAAGATGTAGGTGAAATAAGCAGTCCTCAGAAGAAAAGTAGATTGGAGCCTATTAAACATCAGTTACTGTCAACAATGGAGGACTGTGATATGAAACAATATGAAACTTCATTCGAGGAACGATTGAAATCGTATTTTATACGATGCGAATCACGAAAGGACCTGGATATTTATCTGAATGATGCAAAACAACGCCTAATTCAGGATGTGCATAAAGAGCATGGTATTCACAAGAGTGTTAAGATTAATCTGCTAACTGAGTGTCTATTTATAAACAGTATCGGAGAAACCTGTGACAAAACATTTAAAACACGAAATAAGCCTGTGTTTCTAGAAATGGATCTGGACTCAACGTTGGAAGCTAAATGCAAGAAATTGGTGACTGAAATGGAGGAGTCTCAGCTTAAGGATAGCAACTAGGCTTTGCTGACTGTGGTAGGAGCTCGACTTCGTATCAACAAGTACAATCCGTTACGAGGAAGTAGCTACATACCACAACCGTCATTTGTTGAAGCAAGAAAAGCCTGAGCAAGCACTCAGAGCTTCAGCGATGAGAAATGCTTCATGTATTCTGTTCTGGCCAAATTCGTCAGCACCGAGCCTCAGCGCATCAGCAAATACAAACAACTTCAAGATAAGTACGACTTCAGCAGTGTTTCCTGTCCTACTCCACTTTCTCAAATATCTAAATTTGAGAAGCTCAAGAGTACGTCTATCAACGTTTTCGGGCTGGATGAGAAGCATGAAGTGTATTCAATAAACGATACTAGCACTGAACTACCTCCACGTCGTGACCTGCTACTATTGAGTGAGAGTTGTGGAAAACATTAATATGTGTATATAAAAAATGTTGAGAACCTCGTTCGACGTCAGAAAACTAAACGTAATGGACGTGTTTATGCCTGTAAGCGCTGCTTTAAACATTTTGCTGATCAGAGTTAGCGAAGTGGACTGGAAAAACTACAAGAACATGCGACCAGCTGTATTCAACATGGTGTTGCAAGGGTAGTTATGTCTACCAAGGATAAATCAAATGTACAGTTTAAAAATGTTGAAAGGACTTGGAAACTACCTTATGTCATCTATGCGTATTTTGAGAGTATTCTCACTCCATAATATACCTGTATATCCAATCCTGTAACTTCCTATACAACCCCTTATCAAGAGCACACACCAATGGATTCTGTGGTTACGTGAAGCCGTCATGCAGTTGTTGAACATCGCGTAAACGGTCTTCCTAAGCAGCCCCATGTATACCGTGGTGTTGATGCTGCTCAGAGGCTTACGCTGTACCCGACATCTCTTGCAACAATTATTGATCACACATACAAATATGCCAAGCCTCTGAATCTTACGGATCAACAGCAAAAGGATTTTGAGTCTTCTACAGCATGCTACTTGTGTAGAAAACCCTTTAGAGAAGAAAACTACAAAGTACGGGACCATGAACACTTCAGCGGTGAATATCGTGAAAGTCTTCATAATGAATGCAATTTAACCTGCAAAACATCTAAATATATTCCTGCCCTTATGCATAACCTTAGCGGATATGACTCTCATTTCATTGTTTAGGATTTGGAATGTACAAGTGAACGTGTGGAGGTAATTCTAACTCTGAAGAAAGCTATATCTCATTCACCAAGTATGTAGGAGATATAAAGCTTCGGTTTGTGGATAGCTTTCGATTCCTCAGTACAAGCTTGGATAAGTTGCTAAAAAATCTAACCTCATATCCTGAAACACTAAAGTACTTTGGAGAAAACAAGTTAAAGTTGATGACTCGTAAGGGAGTATTTCCATATGTTTTGTCACGTCATGAGAAGTTTTGTATGAGACCTGCTTGCCTCCCAAGGACTACTTCTACAATATGTTTAATTAAGAAGAAATTGGTGATGCAGACTACGAGCATGCTAGTAATGTATGGGAGCTGTTTAATGTGAGAAACCTGGACGAATACAGCGATCTGCACTTCACCTCAGATGTTCTTCTTCTAGCTGATGTCTTTGAGACATTCAGAGAGCAGACGCTCAAAACACACAAAGTTGATCCAGCACATTATTTCACCTCTCCAGGACTTACATGGGACGCTATGTTACTGCATACTAGAATTAACCTGGAACTGATACAAGATTATGATCAACTACTCATGGTGGAATCCGGTATAAGAGGAGGTTTATGCCAAGTTTCCCAAAGGTACGCAGAGGCAAATAACACTGATATCGATAAGTATGATCCGTCGAGACCAACCCAATTTATTACATACGAGGACGCCAATAGCCAATATGCGTGGGCAATGTGTCACGCCCTCCGTTATGGTGGAGTTGAGTGAGTTTCACCTGAAGAAATCGACTTAGAAATACTACAAGAAGACAATCCTCATGGATACATATTAGAAGTCGACATCGAGTATCCTGCAGAACGCAGAACTTCACGATCTACACAACGATCTACCTTTCCCGCCTGAGTGTATGAAACCGCAGGAATCATTTACAAAGAAACTGATACCCCATCTTGGACCTCAAAAGAAATATGTAGTGCATTACATAGCTTTGAAGCAAGCTCCTAGTCATGGACTACGACTAACAAAAATCCATTGCGTGCCACAACTCCGGCAGTCTCAGTGGTAGAAACCTTATGTGGAATTTTACAACAGACTACGACAACAGGCTGCAAATGTTTTCGAGAAGGATCTCTACAAGCTCTAATAACGCTACGTTTGAAAAAACTATGGAGAACCTACGTAATTGCATGGATATACGACTGGTGAAAAATTATAAGACTCAAGAGAAGTTGATCGCCAAGCCTACGTTTATTGATAGGGCGATATATGCTCCTAATCTACCCGCTGTGCATATGGCCTCTCGTCAGATTGTGTTCAACAAGCCTATATACATTGGTACGAATGTGTTGGACATCTCCAGGACTTCATTACGAAGTGTTGTTTCCATATCATGGGGCTGAAAACCTGAAGATTATGTATATGGACGCTGGTTCATTCATTCATCGTGTAACAACTGAAGATGTGTACCAGGACAAGCTACGTTTTCTCGAGCATCTGGATACAGCTGATTATCCTGCAAGCCATATATTTTATTCAGCTCTAAACAAGAAGGTGCTTGGAAAATTTAAAGATGAGGCTAATACCAAAATCATCCATCGCTTTGTTGGACTACGACCTAAGATATATGCCTTAGATATTCAAGGATCGATGATAAGAAAGATTAAAGGTATAAATCGTAGCGCTATTAAGCAGTACATATGTTTGACAGCTACGCAGACTGTCTTAAAACCTGTGAAATCATCAGAACGCCCATCAATCTAATCCTATCACGAAAGCACACTGTTACCACAGTGCAAGTGAATAAAATTACATTGAATCCCTTTGATGATAAAAGAGTTATTGCCGAGGATAGAATAACTATATATGCATATGGGCATTACAGCATTACAAACAGCGCCTAAGAGAATGTAACCCGAAGATGAAGATTTTCTCTGTGAATCTACAATTTAAAAATTGGAAGTTTGTCCATGTGATGTGTATACACTTAGCATACACGTAATGAATAAAGAACAATATGGAAGGGGAGGCGTTAACCCTGCCATTAGGAGCAATCCTAGTGCTAGTCTCAAGCCTACATAAAGGGGAAAGGCGCTTACAACGAACTAAAATAAAGGTGTGTTATCATTAAACTTTTAAATTTGTAAACCAATATGCGCTTTATCCCTCTCCGTCTCGCACACGAACTGTTAACATATAACAAGAGTTTGTAAGATTTAAGAAAAAAGTATATAAAAGGGTTGTAACGTTGGATGAGAAATGTTTATAATCTAATTACTCCCTATATTACCCTGAATAACTGTGTCGCTATCTTAATTACCTGTTAAAATGACTTAAATACCTGTGATACTAGCCGAATCATGCGAAATTTCCTTAAATAGCTCTGGTACGAATCCCTGTTCGAAGTTCGCACAACCCCCTGTGATACTATCTGGTTTACCCTAAATATCAATGACACTAGTTAAATTATCTGTTAAAATTACTCAAATACCTTTGATACAACCTGAATCACCTGCAACTACCTTAAATAGCTGTGATACAAATCGCTGATCGAAATTACCACGAGTATCTGTGAAACTATGCTGATTACCTCAAATACTTACGATATTACCCGAACTATCTGTGCAATACTAAACTATGTTATAACCGACCCCTGGAACCTACCCTCCTGTAATGCTAGCTGAATTACTCTAAAAACCTATTATACTTGAATTATCCTAAATACCTATGAGCTCTCTGAATTACCTGTGAAATACTAAACTATGCTATACCCACCCCTGGACTCTAGCCTCCTGTGATACTAGCTGAATTAGCCTAAATGCCCACGATACTACCTGAAATATCCTAAATACCTACGATACTATCTGAATTAGCTGTGAAATGATGCGGCACTATGCTATACCCACTTCCCGGAATCAGTCCCATCCCGCGATACTAACTGAATTACTTACCGTTTTAGAGTGAGCGGGTTACCTTTTTGCGTGAATGGGTTACTTTTTGCGTGAGTGGGTCACCTTTTTATTGTGAGTGGGTCACCTTTTTGCGTGAGTGGGTCACTTTTTTGCGCGATTGGCTCACCTTTTTGCGAGAGTGCGTCACCTTTTTGCGTGAGTGGGTCACCTTTTTTGCGTGAGTGGGTCACCTTTTTGCGTGAGTGGGTTACCTTTTTAGCGTGAGTGTGTTACCTTTTTTAGCATTAGAGGGTTACTGCTGCAACTGTCTATAATTAGTGTTCCAGCATTGACAGGAAACATCTTTCCATTAAGTTCTCGTCTAAAGTCACTTTCAAACTCTAGCACCTCCCCTCCTATTCCCTATATCTCCTGTATATAAACCCATATTCCTACTCCTTCAGTATCTGTCTAGCCTACCAGCTCTCCTCGTGATCATATACCTCTCATACATACAAACGCATACTCTACTCTCAACCTCTGTCTCGTCTAGCATCTCTCCCCGTAATCTCTATCTTTTCCATATAAACGCATACTCTACTCCGTAACATGTCTGGCCTAGCACTTCTCCTCATACGCTTTATCTCCCCATATAAAGCACATTTCCCGCTCCTTCAACTCTCTCCTAGCATATGATCTCTCTCCGTTTTCTCGTCTCTCCTTATAAACGCATACTCAAACCCTCCTAGCCGAATACCTCTCTTTGATTTGCTATCTCTCCCATATAAAAGGTTTATTGTACCCTTCAAGCCTTGTCTAGTCTAACAGCTCTTCTCGTTTTCCCTATCTTTCCCCTATAAACACATACTCTACTCCTCAACCTCTGTCTAGCCTAGCACTTCTCCTCGTATTCCCTACCTCTCCCATATAAAAGACATACTCTACCCTTCAACTCTGTCTAGGCTAATAGCTCTCCTTTTTCCCTATACCTCTCATATAAACCATACTCTACTCCTCAACCCTGGCTAGTCTTACACCTCTCCACTATCTCCTCCATATAAACACATTTCCCTCCTTCAACTCGTGTCTAGCCTTGTATCAGTCGTCGTATTCCCTATCTCTCCCATATAAACTCATTTTCCTGCTTTAAGGCCCTCTCAACCTGGCATCTACCCTCGTTTTCGCTATCCTTTCCCATTTTTTCCCAAAAAAAGTGGCCCCGAATTCCTCTATATATTCTACTGAGAGCTAACACTAGTTCACTTGCTAACACAATGCGGGTGTTACACAACTCACTCCAGCGCCCATTCGCTGTCCATATGCTCTTATAGCACCGCGACAATTACCAGAATGTTCTCATTGATGCTGGAACTTCAGTCTCAGCTATTTCTACTAGTTTCGAGCAGAACCCAGTCTTATTAATTCTCGGAACTGCGCCGGTAAGGTTACTGCCGTCTCTGCGTGCCCAGCCTTCGCCTCCACGCAAACAGATGACGTCTCTCATAGTAACAAACTCACATTCACGAACAGCAGGCTAATGATTCTGGTGGGATAGATCACTCATTGACATTTGCATAATTGCGGGCTACTTTATAGCGGTAAAGCGAGAGAAAGAGGTTTTCCTCGAACACACAATTATTTTCCATTGTTGTGGGTGTGCTTTCAATTCCCGCGCGGCGTTTACTGAAAGAGGTAGGCTTACTATTCGCACGTACACAGACGTTAATTGAAAGTTAAAGAATAAATTGGAATAAAACTTAAAAGAATAAAGGGGGTTATGGGCATGGTTGGGGAAAATGGGATAAAGGTGCCAAAAAGGGGTAAATGTCCCAAAAAATGGAAAAACGTGCGAGAAAAATGCCTCTTTTCGCAACTAGAAACAAAATTTCATACTGTGAAGTCTTTCCGCACAGCTTTAAGTTAGCCAAACAAAAAAGGTACGCACCTAAAAATCGTAACCCTGGTAATAACGTATACTACATTTTGAAGCGGACACAAATTGCCCTCCCTTCTTGCAACTAACAATTACGTTCTATCTTTCACAAAGGTAAATGGTCAACTCCAACGTGTCCTGCGCGAAAATTCACCTAATTCTCAGGCGCTCTTGCATAGATGGTATGAGAATGAAATTTGTCATACGCTTCCCTTGCTGTGCAGCCATCTGCTCGCCTCGCAGTTTTGAAAAGCAATATTTCAGCAATCACTGTAAACTGACGGGCAAATATTGCAAATTCAACTTCAGTACACCTTTAGAAAGTATGCGGTCATTGTGTTCCGATTAAACAGTGGATCAGCAGTGTAAACGATTCCAATGTTGGATGCTTTGCTTACAAACGTAAGCTTAATCACCAACACGTTTCTGTGCTTAGAATAGTTGAATTCGTTAAAGCGTGTTACTGCTGATCAACAGGGATAGTGAAACTTAGATCTAGTCCTTATAACGTGCAGGTTTTTTCTTTTTTATAGGGAATATCATTATTTATATAACCTGTGCCAATTAATATAAAATTATACAAATTGATGGAACCTCTTTCTGATAAAGCTCCTTCTTAAGAGCGGTAGATTGCATGGTAATTGTTATTTCGCATAACGTCGTAATTTTGCCCGCTGTCCTACAAACGCTGTGATACGATTGAAATTTTATAACTGAATCTTTTATAAAATATTAATTGCAATTTCTGCAAAGAAAACGTGGAATTCGCCTACCTCAACTGCCAATCATTGCTCCCGAAATTAATAACTTTTACTTTTATTACCCACATTCAAAGGCATCTCTCTATAACTCTCGAAGATCATTGCCATGATAATGTATTTACTTCACCCAAATAAAATAAAAACAGAATAAAAGATACAGCTCCACTAAAGTAAAAATACAGATGCACAAATACACATAAAACATGCACTGTTAATGCTTACATTAGCTTAGTTGATGTAAGGAAGCGTTACATCTTTTTCGTGTTAGAATGTTTCGACAAACAAGGAAATTAAAGTGTTTAGGCACAAGAAACGAAAATACATATTTTAGAAATTTCGAGTGAACACATTCCTTTATAGCTAATTATGCAGTATTACGACACAAATACCATGCTAATACCATGAGAATCGAAAGCAAATGAATTTAATATATTACACATCATGAAAAGGCATTTAATAGTAAAAAGGGCGGTATTAATGGTTATAAATATGCATTGTTGGATGCCAGTGAAAAAGTAATTAATGATGTATTAAACGGAACATAAGGCAGTCGTAGATTTCTCGAACGTGAAACAGCCATTTGCACCTAGCAGCGTTGCCATTTTGTTTATTTCCAAGCACTATACAATGTAGCCATGTCCCCACTATCTCAGTTTCTATAAGTATGTCTTTATCCTGATTCTCCATTCCGGATAAAAGAATCTAGAAGAATTAAAGACGTTTCTTCATTTTCCATTTCAGAAAGTAAGCGTGCAGGAGGCGAAAATGGAACCACCAACAGCTGGCATTTTCGAATTCAAGGGATAATGCTGCAACGGTCTCTGCTATTTCTCAGTGAGATGATTTGTTCACCATTCAGTCATTTCACCCCCAAAACTACCGCTGTTCAGTGTTGTTAATTAGCATGTATATATTGGACGCGTCCCCTGGAATTGAATATGAAAGGAAGCCCCCTGTGTGTGATTTGTATGCCGCCAAGCCCATTCCGGGAGGTTAATTAATGGATTAGTTCAAAGGTTGTGGGGAATGGGGCGGGTTCCATATTTTGAACAAATTTCATATTTTTAAATAATTTTTGCATATTATATATGTGCATGATAGGGTGCTACGTGTTTCTCAGAAAAATTGTTTTGTATGTAAATGCCTTTACGAATATCGTCATCTGTGGTAAATTTGAATAAATTAATTCATATTTATGTTTAAAAGGATGTACCTTCGTATATCCATGGGCAAATGTTATACATACATAAATACATACATACATACACACATACATACATACATACACACATACATACATACACACATACATACATACATACATAAATACATACATACATACATACATACACACATACATACATACATACATACACATACATACATACACACATACATACACACACATACATACATACATACATACATACATACATACATACATACACACATACATACATACATACACACATACATACATACACACATACATACATACACACACATACATACATACATACATACATAAATACATACATACACACACATACATACATACACACATACATACACACATACATACATACATACACACATACATACATACACACATACATACATACATACATACACACATACATACACACATACATACATACACACACATACATACACACACATACATACATACATACATACACACATACATACATACATACACACATACATACATACACACATACATACATACATACACACACATACATACATACATACATACATACATACATACATACATACATACATAAATACATACATACACACACATACATACATACACACATACATACATACACACATAAATACATACACACATACATACACACATAAATACATACATACATACACACATACATACACACATAAATAAATACATACATACATACACACATACATACATACACACATAAATACATACATACACACATACATACATACATACATACATACATACATAGTAATAATTACAATTGACGAAATTACGAGAACATGAGATTACGACGCGTCTTATTTGGACGCATATATGTTGCAGGCATGTTACCCCTAGCTATATTTCTTTTTACAGACAGGCCCCGTCCTGAAGCTTCAGTCACCGAACGTCAACGGAGAAAGCCTAAGCCTGGAGTTAACAGTGGCACTTAAATTCATAGCTGTTGCTCTGCTTCCTCATGCAGCAATAACGCTGAAAGTAACCAATCGTACGCCTACCAATCTATTCAGTTTAACAGTCACTCTCAGGCACTGTAAGTGCAATTGTTCCTTTAAATTAGACTATTTGCAAAAATTAAAGTTTATCACTAACACTTATTGCCGCTTCTCTCTCTTGCAGCTATTGATACAAGTAGATAATCGTACGCATATGTTCCTATGAGCTTCAAATTATGAATGTATATTCATAAAATCCACAATTTCAAGTCAAATTATTTGAAATTTTAATGTAGCAATGAGGGTTTAGTATACGATATGTAAACAAAAGTTCGTGCATATTTCTAAATTAGTTACCAAGATATTAATTTATTATTATTTTTTTATTGTTTTGAAAACTTGCTCCAAACGATGCAATTATTTTTTGAAAAAAATGTTTTGTGATTAAACTATTTAATAGCATATAAATGAATTAGATGAACTTTTATAATTAGTCTATTAGTTTGGAGAAAATGTAAATATGAGAATATAAAATTTTTGCATGAAAAACACACAATATGAATATTATTGCTTAATAACATCATAGCTAAGTATGTTAACAAACATATATCTCATCATTTTTATACTGTTAATAAGGAGAGTAGGTAAATATAGACAATTCTGGTGCAGTTTTTTGGGCATATATGGGAAAGCATATGGAAAACGAGGCTAGATGGAGCAGTTCAATGAGGAAAACGGGTTTATATGGGAGAGGTAGGGAATACGACAATCGATACTATGCTAGACAGGGTTGAGGAGGGAAGTGCGTTTATGTGGAAGCGATAGGAGAGAGGTGTTAGGCTACACAGAAGTTGAGGAGTAGAGTATAGTTTATATGAGAGGTATAGCTAATCGAGGAGAGGTATTAGGCTAGGAAAGTTTTAGTATGTGTTTATAAGGAGAGACGAGAAAACGGAGAGATCCTATGCTAGGAGAGAGTTGAAGCAGTGGTAAATGTGCTTTATATGCGAGAGATAAGGCATGCGAGGAGAAGTGCTAGGCCAGACATGCTGAAGGGTAGAGTTTGCGTTATATGGAAAAGACAGGGATTACGGGGAGAAATGCTAGACTAGACAGAGGTTTAGAGTAGAGCATGCGTTTATTTGTATGAGAGGTATAGGAACAGGAGGACAGGCATTAGGTTAAGGAGGCTGAGTATGCGTTTATAAGGAGAGACGAGAAAACGAAGAGATCCTGTGCTAGGATAGACAGGTGTTAAAGGTAGAATGTGTTTTATATAGGTTAGATAGGAACCCAAGGAGAGATACTCATCTAGACAGGGGGTAGGAGGGGAACGCGCTTTATGAGAGGTAAGGGTTACGGAGAGAGATGCTAGACTAGACAGAGGTTTAGAGTAGAGTATGCTTTTATATGTATGAGGGGTACAGGAACAGGAGGAGAGGTATTAGACTAAGAAGGTTGAGTATGCGTTTATAAGGAGAGATGAGTAAACGGAGAGATCCTATGCTAGGATAGACAGATGTTAAAGGTAGAATGTGTTTCATATGAGAGATATAGGAAACTAAGGAGATATACTCAGCTAGACAGGGGGCAAGAGGGGAATGCGCTTTATGAGAGGTAGGGATACGAGGAGAAATGCTAGGCCAGACAGATGTTGAGGAGTAGAGTATGTGTTTATAGGGGAAAGATAGGGAAGATGCTAGACTAGACTGAGGTTGAGAGTAGAGTATGCGTTTGTATGTATGAGAGG
Source organism: Deroplatys truncata (assembly GCA_030765065.1). NCBI lineage: Eukaryota > Metazoa > Arthropoda > Insecta > Mantodea > Mantidae > Deroplatys > Deroplatys truncata. The sequence continues at coordinate 419,620,142 of CM060990.1, read as the reverse complement.
TATAGGAAAACGAGCAGAGCTGATAGGCCAGACAGATACTGAAGGATTAGGAATATGGGCTTATATACAGGGGAGATAGGAATAGGAGGGGAGGTGTAGACTTTGAAAGCGACCTTAGAAGAGATCGTCACGGAAAGATGTTTCCTAACAATGCTGGAACACTAATTCTAGACAGCTGTAGCACGTAATCCTCTCAAGCTAAAAAGGTGACCCACTCACGTAAAAAGGTGACCCACTCACGTGAAAAGGTGACCCACTCACGGAAAAAGGTGACCCACTCACTGAAAAAGGTTACCCACTCACGCAAAAAGGTAACCCACTCAAGCAAAAAGGTAACCCACTCACGCTAAAACGTAAGTAATTCAGCTAGTATCACAGGTGACTAGATTCCAGCGGCAGGGCTTATCATAGCTGTATACTATTTTACACGCAATTCAGCCAGTATCATGAGAATTTAAGCTAATTCAGGAAGTATCACAGGAGGGTATATTCCACAGGCTGACTGCATCATAGCTGTGTATGATTTCACAGGTAATTCAGATAGTATCGTAGGTATTGGGGCTGATTCAAGTATCATAGGTGCTTAGAGTAACTCAGCTAGTATTACAGGGTAGGACAGATTCCTTAGTTTTGTGTGTGTATAGTTCCGTATGATTTCACAGATAATTCAGATAGTATCGTAGGTATTTAGGATAATTCAAGTATCATAGGTGTTTAGAGTCACTCAGCGAGTATCACAGGAGGCTAGATTCCAGGGGCTGGGCGTATCATAGTTGTATATGATATCACAGGCAATTCAGGTAGTATCGTAGGCATTTAAGCTAATTCAGCTAGTATCACAGGAGGCTAGACTCCAGAGGCTGATTGCATCATAGCTGTGCATGATTTCACGGGTAATTCAGGTAGTATCGTAGGCATTTAGGCTTATTCAGCTAGTATCACAAGAGGATAGATACCAGGGGTTGGGTATTGCATAGTTTCGTATTTCACAGATAGTTAAGGTAATAACGTAAGTACGGTTTAATCAGCATAGTTTCACAGATATTCATGATAATTTAGATCAGCGATTTGTACCATAGCTACTTAAGGCACTTGCAGCTGATTCAGACTGTATCAAACGTATTTGAGTCATTTTAACTGATAATTCAAATAGTATCATTGATTTTTAGCGTAAACCAGATAGTATCACAGCCGAGCGTGCTACTTTGGAGCAGGAATTCGTATCAGAGCTATTTAAGGTAATTTCACATAATCCGGGTAGTATCACAGGCATTTAAGTCATTTTAACAGGTAATTCAACTAGTGTCATAGGTATTCATGGTAATAAAGAGAGTAATTAGATTATATACATTTCTCATCCAAACTTACAGCGCTTTATATACTTTTTGTCTAAATCTTACAAACTTTTTATAAGTTAAACAGCTAGTGTGCGAGGCAGAGAGGGATAAACTGCATATTGGTTCACAAATTTAAAAGCTTTGCGTAAACATACCTTTATTTTAGTTGTTTGTAGGTGCCTCTCCCCTTTATCTAGGCTTGAGACCTGCACAAGGATTGCTCCTAATGGCAGGGTTACCACCTTCCTTTCATCTTCTTCTTTCTTCATCAGGCGTCTGCTAGTTCCATACACAGCACACGGATAAACTTCATTTTATGAGATTGTAGACTCACGAGAAAATCTTCATCTTAGACTTACATTCCTTTAAGTACTGTTTTTAATACTGTAATGTCCATACACATAGGTAGCTATTCCATCCTCAGCAATAACTCATTTATCGTCAAAGGGTTTCAATGTAATTTTATTCACTTGCACTGTGGTAACAGCATGCTTTCGTGATAAGATTAGATTCATGGGCGTTCTAATGATTTCACAGGTTTTAAGACAGTCTGTATTGCTGTCAAACGTAATGTACTGCTTAATAGCGCTACGATTTATATCTTTAATTTATTTTTATCGTTGAGCCGTGGATATCCAGTGCATACATCTTTAGTCGTAGTTCGACAAATTGCTGGATGATTTTACCATTAGCCTCATCTTTAAATTTTTCGAACACCTTCTTGTTTAGAGCTGTATAGCAGATATGACTTGTGGGATAATCAGGTGTATCTAGGTGCTCGTAAAAACGTAGCTTGTCCTGGTACACATCTTCAGTTCTCACTCGATGAATGAATGAATCAGTTTCCATATACATAAGCTTCCTGTTTTCAGTTCCATAATACGGTAACAACACATCATAGTGATAGTGATAAATTAATGTCTTGGAGATGTACAACACACTCATTCCAATGTATATAGGCTTGTTGAACACAATCTGACGAGAGGCCATATGTACACCAGCTAGATTAGCAGCATATATCGTCCTATCAATAAACGTAGGCTTGGCGATCAACTTTTTCAGAGTCTTCTCATTTGTCACCAGTCGTATATCCACACGGTTACGGCGGTTCTCCATGGTTTTTCCAAACATGGCGTTGTTAAAGAACTTGTAGAGATCCTTCTCGAAGTTATTTGCTGCCTGTTTTCGTAGCCTGTTGTTAAATTCCACATAAGGTGGACCGAGACTGTCGGAATTGTAGCACACGATGGATTTTTGTTAGCCGTAGTCCATGACTTGTACACCCCAACTCCTTAACAATGAAATGTGAGTCATGTCCGGTAAGGTTATGCATGAAGACAGGAATATATTTAGGTGTTTTGCAGGCTAAATTGCATTCATTATGAAGACTTCCACGATATTCACCGCTGATGTGATCATGGTCGCGTACTTTGTAGTTCTCTACTGTAAAGGGTTTTTCCACACAAGCAGCATGCTGTAGAAGACTCAAAATCCTTTTGCTGTTGATCCGTAAGATTCAGAGGCTTGACAGATTTGTATATGTGATCAATAATTGTTGCAAGAGATGTCGGGTACAGCATAAACCTCTGAGCAGCATCAACACCACGCTATTCATAGGGTTGCTTAGAAAGACCAGTTTCGAGATGTTCAACACTGCATGACGGCTTCACGTAAACACAGAAGCCTATTGGTGTGTGCTCTTGATAAGTGGTTGTATAAGAGGTTTCAGTATTGGGTATACACGTATGAAATGGAGTGAGAATACCCTCAAAATCCGCATAGATGACATAAGGTAGTTTCAACATCCTTTCATATTTTAAACTGTACAATTGATTTCTCCTTGATAGGCATAACTACGCTTGCAACACAATGTTGAATACAGATGGCTGCATGTTGATGTAGTTTTTCTAGTCCACTTCGGTTACTCTGATCATCAAAATGTGTAAAGCAGCGCTTACAGGTATAAACACGTCCATTACGTTTAGCTTTCTGGCGTCGAACGAGTTTCTTAAAATTCTTTATATACATATAGTGATGTCTTCCATAACTGTTACTCAATAGTAGCAAGTCACGATGTTCAGGTAGTTCAGTGCTAGTATCGTTTATTGGATACACTTCATGCTTCTCATCCAGCCCGAAAACGTTGATAGACATCTTGTTAAGCTTCTCAAATTTAAGTATTTGAGAAAGTGGAGTAGGATAGGAAACACAGCTGAAGTCGTACGTATCTTGAAGTTGTTTGTATTTGCTGATGCGCTGAGCCTCAATGCTGACCAATTTGGCCAGAACAGAATACATGAAGCATTCCTCATCGCTAAAGTCCTGGATGTTTACGCAGACTTTTCTTGTTTCAACAGATGACGGTAGTGGTATATAGCTACTTCCTCGTAACGGATTGTACTTGTTGATACGAAGTCGAACTCCCTCCACAGCAAGCAAAGCCCAGTTGCTATCCTTAAGCTGAGACTCCTCCATTTCAGTCACCAATTTCTTGAATTTCGCTTCAAACGTTGAGTCCAGATCCGTTTCTAGAAACACAGGCTGATTCCGTGTTTTCAATGTTTTGTCACAGGTTTCTCCGATACTGTTTACAAATTGACAATCAGTTAGCAGATTAATCTTAACACTCTTGTGAATACCAAGCTCTTTATGCACATCCTGAATTAGGCGTTGTTTTGCTTCATTCAGATAAATATTCAGGTCCTTTCGTGATTCGCATCGTATAAAATACGATTTCAATCGTTCCTCGAATGAAGTTTTATATTGTTTCATATCACGGTCCTCCATTGTTTACAGTAACTGGTGTTTAGTAAGCTCCAATCTACTTTTCTTCTGAGGACTGCTTATTTCACATGTATGTTCGTGTCGCTGGCCCTTATAACCATCATTGAACGTCAAGCTACAATGTTTACATTTGAAGAGCTTCTTGCAGCTTATCTCGTGTCTTCTCTTGTGATAACCTCGGAGGAACTTCTTCCCACATTTTCCGCAACAGTATCCTGTTGCACTAGGAATTATATCCTTATATGCAGAGTTATTCATCCTTATTCTTGATGTAATAACGTATTAATCCTTTTTCAAGGGGAATGTAGACCTCTTTACCTTGATAGCACTTTAGAAAGCTGATTATTCTTGGAGAGAACTCGATGTTAGCACATCAAGACTAATTTGCACAATGAAGTCCAATTTTTTTTTTTTCGAGTGGAGGAGAAAATGATTTAATCACTTACCCCAGCCCCGATGGGAGTCGGGACTGAGAGTGTAGGACTCACCGAATCGTCGGCATACCCACTAAAAACTCCTCCACCGGAGTGGAAAGAAAGGTTTGCAGCGGTACCGCCTGATGCACCCGCGCAGTCCATGGAGAAAAATGTAAACTGGCTCGCAGTGCGTTAACCAGTGGAGTAAGTTATTGGGAGCTGGGAGACAGACTTGACCGAAGCCCAGCCTGCCCCCTAGCGGATTCCAGGAGAGAATTGTTAGGAGTAGTGTGACTTGTGTAAGGATATTCCAGGGGTATTGTTCTTGATGAAGTTTTGGTGTCCTTATTCACGCCGTGGCGCTGCGTCCTCTGGGTTAGTCTCAGTCGTACATTACAAGATGATCTTGTATGCGAGTCAGTGGTTAGCTGGGCCGGTGGCTGCGTCTCCATCTTAAGCTAAAACATACTGTTAGAGGAATACATATATATATACATTACTCTATGTTAGTGTGTACAAGGTGGCGCTATATACAGAGTGTGTGTGTATGTACAATTTATTTAATGCCCATTATGGGCATTGTCTTTTACGTTGCTTTACACGATTTGGCGTCGTCCTTTGGGGTGTTATAAGTTATTAATTGGTGTTTCTCCCCAAGGCTGGGGTTGTCATTATGCATTTATCAATTCATAACCTTTTGGTAAGCTGGGTCACATAGGGTGCGCATCCGGCGGGCTGCCTGCCTGAAAATGCAGGTGCGAGCCAGTGCCACCTTGCGGGGGGGCCCTCGTCCCCCGGATCCGCCTTGGCTTGTCAGTAAGCGCAAGGGCTTGAGGGCAGCTGTGGTGGTGGAATGTTAGTGTGATTGTGTGTGTGTGTGTGCTATTCACAGTTCAGTCATGGATAACGTCGGGGTAATTAACTAAATTGTCTAGATATTGCTGGATATCTATTGCCGGCTCCCCGAGACCTATTGTTCTTTCAAATAGAGACAGTGGCCTTGCGTGTTTGTCGTGAATTATGTCGTAGTTACCTAGTGCTTGTATTAATTCATTGTGATTCTTATTCTTTTTCTCATGTAAGTTAAAGCTGAGTCGTTTAATGTACTCCTCAATGGAGTGTATTTTCAGTTCCTCGTGTAGTTGGAGTACTGGTGCCACTTCTGGCAGTCTGGCAGCAATGCGGAGTACTCTGTTTTGCATTGTTTGAAGCCTTTTTATGTGTATTTTGGCTGCATGTCCCCATGCGGGTGCAGCGTATGTTAGAATGGGTCTGATTAGTGTCTTGTAGAGTGTAGTGCCCATTTCTAGTTTTAATGTGCTGTTAGTGTTGATTATTGGGTAAAGTCTGTTTAGTTGAGCATTCGCTTTTGCTCTGACTGTGTTGACGTGTTGTTTCCATGTGAGACCCTGGTCCATCGTTACTCCAAGGTATGTGACTGTGTTTTTCCAGTCTATTGGCTCTTGCCGAAATGTTAGTGGCTGAAGGCCGTGTTTATTGTGGCGGTGCTTATTTCGCTTTGTGAATATTATGGCTTGGCTCTTTCTGGTGTTCACTTTCATTCGCCACTTCGTGAGCCAGGGTTCTAGTTCGTTTAGGGCGATTTGCATCCTATTATGGATGATTCTGGGCATGGTCGATTGTGTGGCTAAAGCTGTGTCATCAGCATATAGGTACCTGTCTACTCTTGTGGTCTTTGGTATGTCATTTATGTAAATATTGAAGAGAATAGGACCCAATAGACTCCCTTGTGGGACCCCTGCCCTGATTGGCCGGATTGTCGATACTTCGTTGTCGACTGTTGTGCGGAAAGACCTGTTCGTTAGGTAGTCTTTTATAATTACTAATAGTGTGTCCGCGAAACCTAACGACATGAGTTTTCTGAGTAGACCCGCGTGCCACACCCGATCGAACGCTCGTTCTATGTCCAAGAATACGGCCCCTGTAGATCGTTTTGTGTTGAACCCTTTGGTTATAGATTCGGTCATTCGGAGGAGTTGTAGTGTTGTTGAGTGTTGTGCTCTAAATCCGAATTGTTCATCAATGAGGATGTTGTTACGTATTATGTGCGTGGTGATACGTTTTAGTATAACTTTTTCGAGTACCTTGCTCATGGTGTTTAGTAGGCTAATTGGCCTGTAGTTCTCTGGTTGTGATGGGCTTTTTCGTGGTTTAAGGAAGAGGAGTATTCTGGCTTCTTTCCATTGTGGAGGGAAGCGCCCATTTTCAAGTGTGTAATTAAATATGGTTGCAAGTGCCTTTAGGGCTTTGGGCGGCAAATGCTTGAGTACTATGTTGGGTATTTCATCCGGCCCTGGGGCTTTTCTTGTGGGTAGGTGGTTAATAATCCACTTGATTTCGCCCGCGTTAGTTTTGCGTGTTTTATTATGCGTCTGGGCCCTGCCTATGTTTTCTGCTATTGCTTCAGTTTCAGTCACAAATTCGTGATCTGTCTGAATGGCATTCGGTTTGAATGTTTCCTCGAGGGCATCTGCGAAAGCTTCGGCCTTGTCTCGGGGAGTTTCGGCAATGCCGTTGGTGGTGTGAAGGGGAGGGACTTGTGTGTGTGTTCGTGTAAGATTTTTGGCGATTTTCCAGATAGTACGGCTGTGTGGGTCGATATTATTTAGTGTCTCGTTCCATTGATTTCTAGTAAATTCCCGGATGCGTTCGCTAGCTTGGCTGTTTAGCTCCGTGTACTCATTGCGGTGTATTAAATTTCTCGATCTTTGCCATTTACGTCTGGCGCGATTTCTTTCTTGAATTATTAGTCTTGTGTCGCGAGGGAATCGTGTGCCAGTTGAAGTCGGGTATCTAATGGGGACGTGCTGTTCTGTTGCTTGTTTGATCGCTTCTACTAGGGTATTAATAGCCTCATCGTGTGTATCATGTGTTTCAATTGCGTGATCTCTAATTGTGGTTTCTAGTGTGGTTTCAAATGCTGCCCAATCTGCTTGTCCGTAGTTGGGTCGTGCGGGCTCACGTTGAAAGGTGATTGGCGCTTCAATTTCCAATAGTACAGGGAGGTGGTCCGAAGTTAGATCGTTGATTGTGTGTGTGTTAGTGTTCAATGGCATGTTTTTGAATAAGGCGATGTCTAATATGTCCGGTCTGTGATTCGCTATTCTCGGTATAAACGTTGGTTCTTCCGGCCCTGTTAGAAGAATGTTTGTGGCGTTAATGTAAGTGAGGAGTTTATTACCTGCCGTGTTCGCCGTCTGGCAATTCCAAAGAAAGTGTTTCGCGTTAAGATCCCCTGCCACTACCACTTTTTCTGCTATTTGCATTAGTAAATCAATATCGTTAGTGTCGATGTCCCCAGGAGGGTTATATGCAGCAATGAACGTTACCTCCGTATTGTGTAGGTTTACTCTAACCGCGGTTGCTTCTATTCGTGTTAATGGTGGTACAAAGGCTTGGTGGTGTTGTATTGATCTTTGAATGGCGATGGCGGTGCCGCCGCCTCTTCTGTTTCTGTCGTTTCTGTATACCGCGTATCCCGGGATTGTGAAACGGTCTATCGGTCCTAAGTGTGTTTCATTGAGTAGCGCTATTTGTATTGAGTTGACTTGTAGGAATTCTGTTAATTCCTTACGCTTGCGTCGGAGGTTGTTGCAATTCCAGTATACTGTGTTTACTGTAGGGGCGTTAGCCATAATTGAACTGTGAGAGCATTCCTATGAACCTTGACAGATAGTTAAAGATGTAGACTGGGTTGCAGTTGGGTGCAGCTAGTTTCTCCAAGAGCCATCTGGCGTGGGTCTGGAAACAGTCCCAGCCTATGTCGATGTCTGGCAGTCCTAACTTTGTGAGGAACTCTGCCATGGCAAGACCATTTTCAAAAGCTTCGCGATTGGATAGCGACTCTGGAATCAATATGCTCGATTCCTCAAGGTGAGGGGGGATCTGCTGTGTTCGTGTTTGTGGTTTTGATTGTGTCTGTTTCTGTTTATGTTGTTGTGCCTGTTCTTTATGGTGTGGTCGCTTTCGGTGTGCCGTTGCTTGGGCGGGCGCGACCCGCTCATTCACGGCAGCAGAAGGGCCGGGTGCTGGTTGTTTTCTACCGCGGCGGTCCTGTATATACCATTGCCCTTCTGCATTTGATGGGCCAGCCTGGGAGGAGCTATGGTGTTCAGTGACTCTAGGTTGAGGGGTTCCAGGCTGTACCCTTGGTCTTGCCTTCTTAAGTGCTGATAGGTGCTTGGTGCAACCGCGCCATGTTGCTCCATGACCTTTCTCACCACAGAGGGCGCACTTGCGTTCCCCTATGGGCACTTTGCAGCTGTAGGAGGGGTGGGAACCTGTACATTTGGCGCATACTTCTGTTGGGGCCTCACATTTCTGTTGCGTATGCCACAGCTGTTGGCAACGCTTGCATTGCTTTGGCTCTGGAGCGGTCCTATATTCTTCAACCCTAACTCTGAAGTGGGCGAGGTATTTGAGGCCGAGGATCTTCCTATTCTCAGTGGTGTCCTCCAGTTCCACTAGGAACATAGGGAGGGGGTGCCTACTCCTATTCCTAGAGTGCATTTGCACTGCTCTAATGGCCTCAAATTTCTGGTAAGCCAGTTCCTGCTTTATGTGTTCTCCGGTGAACGGGGCGCACAGTCCTTTGATTACAAATCTAGTGGTCCTGCGTTCTGGGTTGGTGCAAAAGTAAAATTGTGCGCCCTCTGCTTTGAGGTGTTCTATCATACTATGATAGTCACTCAAACTGAACATTTTGAGCGCGTAGTCACCGGAGCGTTGAGCGGTCTGTATGGTGTATCTGTGTTTTGGTTTGTATTTCCTATCAAAGCTTTGTGTGATGGTGTGTAGTCGTGTTGCCTGGCTTTTGTTAACGTACACGGGTGCCACATCTGGCCTGTACTCAGTGTATCTGTTTGTGTTAGGGGATGTCCTAACTGCATCGGCGTACGTGTTTGGGATGGGTGAGTGAGCTGGTGGTGGAGGAGTGGGATACTGAATGTCTGTATCTGGTATGTTCTGTGTGGGTGTTTGTGATATATCAATAGTGTGCTGGCTTTGAGGTGTGGTACTTGGTGGTGTGACAGTTGCAAGCAAGCTGTCTGTTTGTGAGGGTGCAGCGCCCTGCTGTGTTTGCTGTGGTGTAGGTGTTTTTGAGGGTGTTGTTTGTTTGTTTATTGTGTTTGTGAGCTCCTTGAGTGTCTCTTGTGCTTGGCTCAACGTGATTTGTGTGGTTTTGTGTTTTGCCTGTGTATGTGACCTGGTGTGTGGCCTCTTGGGTGAGTTTGGAGCTGAGGTGCTTGGCTGGTTGTGCGTGGTGTTTGGTGCTTTCTGTGAGTTTGGTGAGGTGCAGTTTAGTGTAGTTGCTCTGACGAACCTGTTTGGTGTGGAGAGGGATGAAGGGGATAGGGTTTTGGGTTTGTGGTTTCCAACTTTACCCATCTTTCAAGGCTTAGGTGTGTAATGATGAAAATTGGAATGTGTGTAAAAGAGAGTGTGTGCTCTTAGGTATGTGAAACGTTTGCTTAGGTCTAGATTAGCTAACAAGAAGAAGAAAAAGAAGAAGAGTAAAGCCTAGTGAGTCTGCTGCTGTGACACTCAATGTAAGCGGACCTCTGCTCTCAATTTATGGTGTCACCAGCAAGCAGCGCCTATCTTAAATATAGGGAACCTAGCCGGGACCTTAAATTCTAGATAGAAAAGAGGAAAATAGAGATAGTTGAAGAGATAGAACAGATAGAGGGCGCTAAAAAGCCCGAAAGACAGAGGATCTGCCCGAAGGCGCCTTGGTACCAGTCGAGAGACTGTTGGCTGCGATCGTGTCTTTCTACCCTGCTAAGCTGCTAGACCGCTGGCACTGGAGTGGCGCTGGTACTGCTGGCTGGCCGCTCGCCGGACTCGGGAGCGCTCGGCTGGCCTCGGGGGCGCTCGCCGCTCGCTGTTGCTCTAGCCGCTTCTCTTCTCGCCGCTGCAGTGACCTCTCCCTCTCGCTGCCTCTGCCCCAGTCCAATGCCCTAGATCATCCTATTTATAGAGGGAGCACGAACCTTTTAGATAAATCATAAACTCGCTTCATAACCAGCTGTATATGATCGTTCTACACGTATTAACCTCCGCCATATAATCTCACAGCCAGAGACAGGATGTTTATGACGTCACACCCAGAGACAGGATGTCTGGTAGTATCAAACATGTTTAAACTCGTTCTATAGCTATCTGTATATGCTGTCACACCCACAAGAGAGGTATTCTCACAGTCTCATTCAGACCTATGTTTCCATTCAAAGCTTACCACAACCACCACCGCCGCTGCTACCACCACCTATTACACCAAAGCTTGCACAATCTCTATTATCACAATACTTAAAAGTGGAAGCCTAAAAGGTAACGTAGAAATTCCCCTTATTTAGTTAAATGTATGTGCCACATTATTTCATGTTTTCATTCCCTTTTCAATTCTTCCTTTCCATCTTCCCCCAGAAACACCATTACATTTCACTACAATCACGAGAAAAGCAATTTTTCCAGAGTTACACAGATTTTAAGCTTCTAGAATCGAAGCTTGTAATGCTTTATAAATGTATTTTAATAAATTTGCTCCCCTGCATCAGTATCTACCATTTAATCTTTACTAGAACCTGGTATGATCCTTAGGCTTGAGGATATATGAAATCACCCCTTCGAGATTCGAGCTGAGTACTTTAAAATAATTTTTGTCATAATAACTATATTTAGGGACTAGGTACTCTTTTGCGTTTTACTTGACGTGTCTATCTAAATTAGATTATGAGTTATTAAATTTGTAAGTAAATTTCATCAAATCGGTATTCGAACCCAGAACACCAGGAACAAAATTATTTATAATATTAGTTTGGTATGTTAAACAGAGCTGTATGCAGTTACGCCATCAACCTTAGTGCCATATCCCAGAGTATACTGGAAAAAGTATGGAAATCATTAAAACATCGGGATTCGAACTAAGGACAATTGATTGACAATTACATACAGTATTAATTACAGATCATAGAAGCTATCAATCACGTTTTGGTCCACCCCTCTATCTCTCTTAGTTTCTGAGATAATGGAGATTTATGAGTTAAGGATCGAACTCGGGGTGCTAGGTACCCAGTTATACATTCACAAGAAAGTACCTAATGACACAAACTTAATAAAGTTTATTTTACGTCTTTATCTTAATTATTTCCGGAGTTATTAAATATGTAATTAAATTTCGTTTTATCAGTATTCGAATCCAGAACACCACGAACAAAATTATTTATAATATTAGTTTGGCATGCTTACAGGAGCTGTACGCAGTTACAGCATCAATCTAAGTGATATATGCTAGAGTATAGAGGAAAATTAAGGAAGTCATTGAAAGATGGGGATTCGAACTAAGGACAACTGATTGGCAATTATATACAGTATTAATTACACATCATAGGATTTATCAATCTTGCTTTAGAGTGCCCCTCTATCTCTCCTAGTTTCTGAGATAATGGATATTTCTAAATTAAGGATCAAACTCAGGACGACAGGTACATAAGTATACATTCACAAGAAACTACCTAACGACGTAAATGTAATAAAGTTTATTTGACGGCAGTATCTTAATTATTTTTGGAATTATTAGAATATAAATTTGTAATTACTCCTAGGATTCGAACCCTGGCATCCCGGCCAACATAGGTCAATACCGCTATGACGCGCCGCACCTCAGGAATTTAATTAGTTTTTATCCCATAGTTCTATCTCTTTCAATTCAGGGATATAAGCAATTGATCAGTAGTATAGAAATAACAGTTCTGGGAGCGCACTTAATTATCATATTAATTGCACATTCCTGCAAAGTAATTGGGCCAAAACTGTCATTTCTATACTACAGATTAATCGCTTATATCTCCTAAATGAAAAGAGATAGAACATTGGATAAAAACTAATTAAATCCATGAAACGCGGTGCGTCAGTGCGGTGTTGATACAAGTTGGCCGGAATGCCCGGGTTGGAATCCTAGAAGTGAATACAAATTCATCTTCTAATAACTCCAGAACTAATTAAGCTAAAGAAGCTGAATAAGCTTTATTACATTTATGTCATTGGGTAGTTTCTTGTGAATGTATATTTGGGGACCTGGCGTCATGGGTTCGATCCTTAATTTTTAAATCTCCATTATCTCAGAAACCAGTGGGATGGAACAAAGCATAATTCATAGCTCCTATGGCTATAATTAATACTGTATATAATTGCCAATCATTTGTCCTTACTTCGAATACCGATCTTTCAATGACTTCCTTAATGTTCCTCTATACTCTAGCATATATCACTTAGATTGATGCCGTAACTGTATGCAGTTGTTTTAAACATGCCAAACTAACATTATAAATATTTTGTTCCTGATGTTCAGGTTTCTAATACTCATAAAATTATATTTACTTACAAATTTAATAACTCCGGAACTATTCAAGATAAAGACGTAAAATAAGCTTTATTATATGTATGTTATTAAGTAGTTTCTGGCAAATGTATATTTGAGTACCTGGCATCCTGAGTTCGATCCTTAACTCTTAAATATCCGTTATCTCAGAAACTAAGAGAAATAGAGGGGTGGACTAAAGCATGATTGATAGCTCCTATGACTTGTAATTAATACTGTATACAACTGTCAATCAATTGTCCTTAGTTCGAATCCCGACGTTTTAATGACTTCCATACTCTAGGATATGTCACTAAGGTTGATGGCGTAATTGCATACACCTCTGTAAAACATGCCAAACTAATACTATAAATAATTTTGTTCCTGGTGTTCTGGGTTCGAATACCGATTCGATGAAATTTACTTACAAATTTAATTACTCGTTATCTAATTCAGATGGACACGTCAAGTAAAAATTAAACAGAGTACCTAGTCCCTAAATATGGTAATCATGACAAAAATTATGTTATAGTACTCAGATCGAATCCCGAAGGGGTGATTTCATATATCTTCAAGCCTATGGATCATACCAGGTTCGAGTAAAGATTAAATGGTAGATGCTGATATGGAGGAGTTAAATTATTAAAATACACTTATTAAAGCATTACAAGCTTCGATTCTATAAGCTTAAAATCTGTGTAACTCTCGAAAATTGCTTTGTACGTGATTGTAGTGAAATGTAATAGTCTTTCTGGGGGAAGATGGCAAGGAAGAATTGAAAAGGGAATGATAACATGAAATAATGCAGTGTACACATTCATTTAGCTAAATAAGGGGGAATATACTACGTTTCCTTTTAAGCTTTTAATTTTAAGTATTGTGATAATAGAGATTATGCTAGCTTTGGCATAATGGGTGGTGGTGGTGGTGGTGGTTCTGGTAGGCTTTGAATGGAAACATCTGTCTGAATGAGAGTGTGAGAATACTTCTCTTGTTGGTGCACAGCATATACAGATACCTATGGGACGGGTTTAAACGTGTTTGATACTACCAGACATCCTGTCTCTGGGTGTGACGTCATAGACATCCTGTCTCTGGCTGTGAGGTTATATGGCGGAGGTTAATACGCGTAGAGCGATCAGATACAGCTATTTATGGACCGAGTTTATGATTGATCTAAAATGTCCGTCTCCCTCTATAAATAGGGTGATCTCGGGCATTGGACTTCATTGTGCTAATTAGTCTTGCGGTGTTAATATCGTGCTCTCTCCAAGAATAATCAGCTTTCTAAAGTGTTATCAAGGTGAAGCGGTCTACATTTCCCTTGAAGAAGGATTAATACTTTATTAAATCAAGAATAAAGATGAATAACTCAGCGTATAAGGATATTATTCCAAGCGCTACTGAATAACTTGCGGAAAATCTTGGAAGAAGTTCCTCTGAGGTTATCACAAGAGAAGACACGAGATGTCTTGTAACAAGCTTTTCAAATGTAAACATTGTAGCTTGACTTTCAATGATGGTTATATGGGCCAGCGACACGAAGATGTAGGTGAAATAAGCAGTCCTCAGAAGAAAAGTAGATTGGAGCCTATTAAACATCAGTTACTGTCAACAATGGAGGACTGTGATATGAAACAATATGAAACTTCATTCGAGGAACGATTGAAATCGTATTTTATACGATGCGAATCACGAAAGGACCTGGATATTTATCTGAATGATGCAAAACAACGCCTAATTCAGGATGTGCATAAAGAGCATGGTATTCACAAGAGTGTTAAGATTAATCTGCTAACTGAGTGTCTATTTATAAACAGTATCGGAGAAACCTGTGACAAAACATTTAAAACACGAAATAAGCCTGTGTTTCTAGAAATGGATCTGGACTCAACGTTGGAAGCTAAATGCAAGAAATTGGTGACTGAAATGGAGGAGTCTCAGCTTAAGGATAGCAACTAGGCTTTGCTGACTGTGGTAGGAGCTCGACTTCGTATCAACAAGTACAATCCGTTACGAGGAAGTAGCTACATACCACAACCGTCATTTGTTGAAGCAAGAAAAGCCTGAGCAAGCACTCAGAGCTTCAGCGATGAGAAATGCTTCATGTATTCTGTTCTGGCCAAATTCGTCAGCACCGAGCCTCAGCGCATCAGCAAATACAAACAACTTCAAGATAAGTACGACTTCAGCAGTGTTTCCTGTCCTACTCCACTTTCTCAAATATCTAAATTTGAGAAGCTCAAGAGTACGTCTATCAACGTTTTCGGGCTGGATGAGAAGCATGAAGTGTATTCAA
The DNA here is from genome assembly GCA_030765065.1 of Deroplatys truncata. Taxonomy (NCBI): domain Eukaryota; kingdom Metazoa; phylum Arthropoda; class Insecta; order Mantodea; family Mantidae; genus Deroplatys; species Deroplatys truncata. The sequence continues at coordinate 419,604,926 of CM060990.1, read as the reverse complement.
TAAACGATACTAGCACTGAACTACCTCCACGTCGTGACCTGCTACTATTGAGTGAGAGTTGTGGAAAACATTAATATGTGTATATAAAAAATGTTGAGAACCTCGTTCGACGTCAGAAAACTAAACGTAATGGACGTGTTTATGCCTGTAAGCGCTGCTTTAAACATTTTGCTGATCAGAGTTAGCGAAGTGGACTGGAAAAACTACAAGAACATGCGACCAGCTGTATTCAACATGGTGTTGCAAGGGTAGTTATGTCTACCAAGGATAAATCAAATGTACAGTTTAAAAATGTTGAAAGGACTTGGAAACTACCTTATGTCATCTATGCGTATTTTGAGAGTATTCTCACTCCATAATATACCTGTATATCCAATCCTGTAACTTCCTATACAACCCCTTATCAAGAGCACACACCAATGGATTCTGTGGTTACGTGAAGCCGTCATGCAGTTGTTGAACATCGCGTAAACGGTCTTCCTAAGCAGCCCCATGTATACCGTGGTGTTGATGCTGCTCAGAGGCTTACGCTGTACCCGACATCTCTTGCAACAATTATTGATCACACATACAAATATGCCAAGCCTCTGAATCTTACGGATCAACAGCAAAAGGATTTTGAGTCTTCTACAGCATGCTACTTGTGTAGAAAACCCTTTAGAGAAGAAAACTACAAAGTACGGGACCATGAACACTTCAGCGGTGAATATCGTGAAAGTCTTCATAATGAATGCAATTTAACCTGCAAAACATCTAAATATATTCCTGCCCTTATGCATAACCTTAGCGGATATGACTCTCATTTCATTGTTTAGGATTTGGAATGTACAAGTGAACGTGTGGAGGTAATTCTAACTCTGAAGAAAGCTATATCTCATTCACCAAGTATGTAGGAGATATAAAGCTTCGGTTTGTGGATAGCTTTCGATTCCTCAGTACAAGCTTGGATAAGTTGCTAAAAAATCTAACCTCATATCCTGAAACACTAAAGTACTTTGGAGAAAACAAGTTAAAGTTGATGACTCGTAAGGGAGTATTTCCATATGTTTTGTCACGTCATGAGAAGTTTTGTATGAGACCTGCTTGCCTCCCAAGGACTACTTCTACAATATGTTTAATTAAGAAGAAATTGGTGATGCAGACTACGAGCATGCTAGTAATGTATGGGAGCTGTTTAATGTGAGAAACCTGGACGAATACAGCGATCTGCACTTCACCTCAGATGTTCTTCTTCTAGCTGATGTCTTTGAGACATTCAGAGAGCAGACGCTCAAAACACACAAAGTTGATCCAGCACATTATTTCACCTCTCCAGGACTTACATGGGACGCTATGTTACTGCATACTAGAATTAACCTGGAACTGATACAAGATTATGATCAACTACTCATGGTGGAATCCGGTATAAGAGGAGGTTTATGCCAAGTTTCCCAAAGGTACGCAGAGGCAAATAACACTGATATCGATAAGTATGATCCGTCGAGACCAACCCAATTTATTACATACGAGGACGCCAATAGCCAATATGCGTGGGCAATGTGTCACGCCCTCCGTTATGGTGGAGTTGAGTGAGTTTCACCTGAAGAAATCGACTTAGAAATACTACAAGAAGACAATCCTCATGGATACATATTAGAAGTCGACATCGAGTATCCTGCAGAACGCAGAACTTCACGATCTACACAACGATCTACCTTTCCCGCCTGAGTGTATGAAACCGCAGGAATCATTTACAAAGAAACTGATACCCCATCTTGGACCTCAAAAGAAATATGTAGTGCATTACATAGCTTTGAAGCAAGCTCCTAGTCATGGACTACGACTAACAAAAATCCATTGCGTGCCACAACTCCGGCAGTCTCAGTGGTAGAAACCTTATGTGGAATTTTACAACAGACTACGACAACAGGCTGCAAATGTTTTCGAGAAGGATCTCTACAAGCTCTAATAACGCTACGTTTGAAAAAACTATGGAGAACCTACGTAATTGCATGGATATACGACTGGTGAAAAATTATAAGACTCAAGAGAAGTTGATCGCCAAGCCTACGTTTATTGATAGGGCGATATATGCTCCTAATCTACCCGCTGTGCATATGGCCTCTCGTCAGATTGTGTTCAACAAGCCTATATACATTGGTACGAATGTGTTGGACATCTCCAGGACTTCATTACGAAGTGTTGTTTCCATATCATGGGGCTGAAAACCTGAAGATTATGTATATGGACGCTGGTTCATTCATTCATCGTGTAACAACTGAAGATGTGTACCAGGACAAGCTACGTTTTCTCGAGCATCTGGATACAGCTGATTATCCTGCAAGCCATATATTTTATTCAGCTCTAAACAAGAAGGTGCTTGGAAAATTTAAAGATGAGGCTAATACCAAAATCATCCATCGCTTTGTTGGACTACGACCTAAGATATATGCCTTAGATATTCAAGGATCGATGATAAGAAAGATTAAAGGTATAAATCGTAGCGCTATTAAGCAGTACATATGTTTGACAGCTACGCAGACTGTCTTAAAACCTGTGAAATCATCAGAACGCCCATCAATCTAATCCTATCACGAAAGCACACTGTTACCACAGTGCAAGTGAATAAAATTACATTGAATCCCTTTGATGATAAAAGAGTTATTGCCGAGGATAGAATAACTATATATGCATATGGGCATTACAGCATTACAAACAGCGCCTAAGAGAATGTAACCCGAAGATGAAGATTTTCTCTGTGAATCTACAATTTAAAAATTGGAAGTTTGTCCATGTGATGTGTATACACTTAGCATACACGTAATGAATAAAGAACAATATGGAAGGGGAGGCGTTAACCCTGCCATTAGGAGCAATCCTAGTGCTAGTCTCAAGCCTACATAAAGGGGAAAGGCGCTTACAACGAACTAAAATAAAGGTGTGTTATCATTAAACTTTTAAATTTGTAAACCAATATGCGCTTTATCCCTCTCCGTCTCGCACACGAACTGTTAACATATAACAAGAGTTTGTAAGATTTAAGAAAAAAGTATATAAAAGGGTTGTAACGTTGGATGAGAAATGTTTATAATCTAATTACTCCCTATATTACCCTGAATAACTGTGTCGCTATCTTAATTACCTGTTAAAATGACTTAAATACCTGTGATACTAGCCGAATCATGCGAAATTTCCTTAAATAGCTCTGGTACGAATCCCTGTTCGAAGTTCGCACAACCCCCTGTGATACTATCTGGTTTACCCTAAATATCAATGACACTAGTTAAATTATCTGTTAAAATTACTCAAATACCTTTGATACAACCTGAATCACCTGCAACTACCTTAAATAGCTGTGATACAAATCGCTGATCGAAATTACCACGAGTATCTGTGAAACTATGCTGATTACCTCAAATACTTACGATATTACCCGAACTATCTGTGCAATACTAAACTATGTTATAACCGACCCCTGGAACCTACCCTCCTGTAATGCTAGCTGAATTACTCTAAAAACCTATTATACTTGAATTATCCTAAATACCTATGAGCTCTCTGAATTACCTGTGAAATACTAAACTATGCTATACCCACCCCTGGACTCTAGCCTCCTGTGATACTAGCTGAATTAGCCTAAATGCCCACGATACTACCTGAAATATCCTAAATACCTACGATACTATCTGAATTAGCTGTGAAATGATGCGGCACTATGCTATACCCACTTCCCGGAATCAGTCCCATCCCGCGATACTAACTGAATTACTTACCGTTTTAGAGTGAGCGGGTTACCTTTTTGCGTGAATGGGTTACTTTTTGCGTGAGTGGGTCACCTTTTTATTGTGAGTGGGTCACCTTTTTGCGTGAGTGGGTCACTTTTTTGCGCGATTGGCTCACCTTTTTGCGAGAGTGCGTCACCTTTTTGCGTGAGTGGGTCACCTTTTTTGCGTGAGTGGGTCACCTTTTTGCGTGAGTGGGTTACCTTTTTAGCGTGAGTGTGTTACCTTTTTTAGCATTAGAGGGTTACTGCTGCAACTGTCTATAATTAGTGTTCCAGCATTGACAGGAAACATCTTTCCATTAAGTTCTCGTCTAAAGTCACTTTCAAACTCTAGCACCTCCCCTCCTATTCCCTATATCTCCTGTATATAAACCCATATTCCTACTCCTTCAGTATCTGTCTAGCCTACCAGCTCTCCTCGTGATCATATACCTCTCATACATACAAACGCATACTCTACTCTCAACCTCTGTCTCGTCTAGCATCTCTCCCCGTAATCTCTATCTTTTCCATATAAACGCATACTCTACTCCGTAACATGTCTGGCCTAGCACTTCTCCTCATACGCTTTATCTCCCCATATAAAGCACATTTCCCGCTCCTTCAACTCTCTCCTAGCATATGATCTCTCTCCGTTTTCTCGTCTCTCCTTATAAACGCATACTCAAACCCTCCTAGCCGAATACCTCTCTTTGATTTGCTATCTCTCCCATATAAAAGGTTTATTGTACCCTTCAAGCCTTGTCTAGTCTAACAGCTCTTCTCGTTTTCCCTATCTTTCCCCTATAAACACATACTCTACTCCTCAACCTCTGTCTAGCCTAGCACTTCTCCTCGTATTCCCTACCTCTCCCATATAAAAGACATACTCTACCCTTCAACTCTGTCTAGGCTAATAGCTCTCCTTTTTCCCTATACCTCTCATATAAACCATACTCTACTCCTCAACCCTGGCTAGTCTTACACCTCTCCACTATCTCCTCCATATAAACACATTTCCCTCCTTCAACTCGTGTCTAGCCTTGTATCAGTCGTCGTATTCCCTATCTCTCCCATATAAACTCATTTTCCTGCTTTAAGGCCCTCTCAACCTGGCATCTACCCTCGTTTTCGCTATCCTTTCCCATTTTTTCCCAAAAAAAGTGGCCCCGAATTCCTCTATATATTCTACTGAGAGCTAACACTAGTTCACTTGCTAACACAATGCGGGTGTTACACAACTCACTCCAGCGCCCATTCGCTGTCCATATGCTCTTATAGCACCGCGACAATTACCAGAATGTTCTCATTGATGCTGGAACTTCAGTCTCAGCTATTTCTACTAGTTTCGAGCAGAACCCAGTCTTATTAATTCTCGGAACTGCGCCGGTAAGGTTACTGCCGTCTCTGCGTGCCCAGCCTTCGCCTCCACGCAAACAGATGACGTCTCTCATAGTAACAAACTCACATTCACGAACAGCAGGCTAATGATTCTGGTGGGATAGATCACTCATTGACATTTGCATAATTGCGGGCTACTTTATAGCGGTAAAGCGAGAGAAAGAGGTTTTCCTCGAACACACAATTATTTTCCATTGTTGTGGGTGTGCTTTCAATTCCCGCGCGGCGTTTACTGAAAGAGGTAGGCTTACTATTCGCACGTACACAGACGTTAATTGAAAGTTAAAGAATAAATTGGAATAAAACTTAAAAGAATAAAGGGGGTTATGGGCATGGTTGGGGAAAATGGGATAAAGGTGCCAAAAAGGGGTAAATGTCCCAAAAAATGGAAAAACGTGCGAGAAAAATGCCTCTTTTCGCAACTAGAAACAAAATTTCATACTGTGAAGTCTTTCCGCACAGCTTTAAGTTAGCCAAACAAAAAAGGTACGCACCTAAAAATCGTAACCCTGGTAATAACGTATACTACATTTTGAAGCGGACACAAATTGCCCTCCCTTCTTGCAACTAACAATTACGTTCTATCTTTCACAAAGGTAAATGGTCAACTCCAACGTGTCCTGCGCGAAAATTCACCTAATTCTCAGGCGCTCTTGCATAGATGGTATGAGAATGAAATTTGTCATACGCTTCCCTTGCTGTGCAGCCATCTGCTCGCCTCGCAGTTTTGAAAAGCAATATTTCAGCAATCACTGTAAACTGACGGGCAAATATTGCAAATTCAACTTCAGTACACCTTTAGAAAGTATGCGGTCATTGTGTTCCGATTAAACAGTGGATCAGCAGTGTAAACGATTCCAATGTTGGATGCTTTGCTTACAAACGTAAGCTTAATCACCAACACGTTTCTGTGCTTAGAATAGTTGAATTCGTTAAAGCGTGTTACTGCTGATCAACAGGGATAGTGAAACTTAGATCTAGTCCTTATAACGTGCAGGTTTTTTCTTTTTTATAGGGAATATCATTATTTATATAACCTGTGCCAATTAATATAAAATTATACAAATTGATGGAACCTCTTTCTGATAAAGCTCCTTCTTAAGAGCGGTAGATTGCATGGTAATTGTTATTTCGCATAACGTCGTAATTTTGCCCGCTGTCCTACAAACGCTGTGATACGATTGAAATTTTATAACTGAATCTTTTATAAAATATTAATTGCAATTTCTGCAAAGAAAACGTGGAATTCGCCTACCTCAACTGCCAATCATTGCTCCCGAAATTAATAACTTTTACTTTTATTACCCACATTCAAAGGCATCTCTCTATAACTCTCGAAGATCATTGCCATGATAATGTATTTACTTCACCCAAATAAAATAAAAACAGAATAAAAGATACAGCTCCACTAAAGTAAAAATACAGATGCACAAATACACATAAAACATGCACTGTTAATGCTTACATTAGCTTAGTTGATGTAAGGAAGCGTTACATCTTTTTCGTGTTAGAATGTTTCGACAAACAAGGAAATTAAAGTGTTTAGGCACAAGAAACGAAAATACATATTTTAGAAATTTCGAGTGAACACATTCCTTTATAGCTAATTATGCAGTATTACGACACAAATACCATGCTAATACCATGAGAATCGAAAGCAAATGAATTTAATATATTACACATCATGAAAAGGCATTTAATAGTAAAAAGGGCGGTATTAATGGTTATAAATATGCATTGTTGGATGCCAGTGAAAAAGTAATTAATGATGTATTAAACGGAACATAAGGCAGTCGTAGATTTCTCGAACGTGAAACAGCCATTTGCACCTAGCAGCGTTGCCATTTTGTTTATTTCCAAGCACTATACAATGTAGCCATGTCCCCACTATCTCAGTTTCTATAAGTATGTCTTTATCCTGATTCTCCATTCCGGATAAAAGAATCTAGAAGAATTAAAGACGTTTCTTCATTTTCCATTTCAGAAAGTAAGCGTGCAGGAGGCGAAAATGGAACCACCAACAGCTGGCATTTTCGAATTCAAGGGATAATGCTGCAACGGTCTCTGCTATTTCTCAGTGAGATGATTTGTTCACCATTCAGTCATTTCACCCCCAAAACTACCGCTGTTCAGTGTTGTTAATTAGCATGTATATATTGGACGCGTCCCCTGGAATTGAATATGAAAGGAAGCCCCCTGTGTGTGATTTGTATGCCGCCAAGCCCATTCCGGGAGGTTAATTAATGGATTAGTTCAAAGGTTGTGGGGAATGGGGCGGGTTCCATATTTTGAACAAATTTCATATTTTTAAATAATTTTTGCATATTATATATGTGCATGATAGGGTGCTACGTGTTTCTCAGAAAAATTGTTTTGTATGTAAATGCCTTTACGAATATCGTCATCTGTGGTAAATTTGAATAAATTAATTCATATTTATGTTTAAAAGGATGTACCTTCGTATATCCATGGGCAAATGTTATACATACATAAATACATACATACATACACACATACATACATACACACATACATACATACACACATACATACATACATACATAAATACATACATACATACATACACACATACATACATACATACACATACATACATACACACACATACATACACACACATACATACATACATACATACATACATACACACATACATACATACATACACACATACATACATACACACATACATACATACATACACACACATACATACATACATACATACATACATACATAAATACATACATACACACACATACATACATACACACATACATACATACACACATAAATACATACACACATAAATACATACATACACACATACATACATACATACATACATACATACATATATACATACATACACACATAAATAAATACATACATACATACACACATACATACATACACACATAAATACATACATACACACATACATACATACATACATACATACATAGTAATAATTACAATTGACGAAATTACGAGAACATGAGATTACGACGCGTCTTATTTGGACGCATATATGTTGCAGGCATGTTACCCCTAGCTATATTTCTTTTTACAGACAGGCCCCGTCCTGAAGCTTCAGTCACCGAACGTCAACGGAGAAAGCCTAAGCCTGGAGTTAACAGTGGCACTTAAATTCATAGCTGTTGCTCTGCTTCCTCATGCAGCAATAACGCTGAAAGTAACCAATCGTACGCCTACCAATCTATTCAGTTTAACAGTCACTCTCAGGCACTGTAAGTGCAATTGTTCCTTTAAATTAGACTATTTGCAAAAATTAAAGTTTATCACTAACACTTATTGCCGCTTCTCTCTCTTGCAGCTATTGATACAAGTAGATAATCGTACGCATATGTTCCTATGAGCTTCAAATTATGAATGTATATTCATAAAATCCACAATTTCAAGTCAAATTATTTGAAATTTTAATGTAGCAATGAGGGTTTAGTATACGATATGTAAACAAAAGTTCGTGCATATTTCTAAATTAGTTACCAAGATATTAATTTATTATTATTTTTTTATTGTTTTGAAAACTTGCTCCAAACGATGCAATTATTTTTTGAAAAAAATGTTTTGTGATTAAACTATTTAATAGCATATAAATGAATTAGATGAACTTTTATAATTAGTCTATTAGTTTGGAGAAAATGTAAATATGAGAATATAAAATTTTTGCATGAAAAACACACAATATGAATATTATTGCTTAATAACATCATAGCTAAGTATGTTAACAAACATATATCTCATCATTTTTATACTGTTAATAAGGAGAGTAGGTAAATATAGACAATTCTGGTGCAGTTTTTTGGGCATATATGGGAAAGCATATGGAAAACGAGGCTAGATGGAGCAGTTCAATGAGGAAAACGGGTTTATATGGGAGAGGTAGGGAATACGACAATCGATACTATGCTAGACAGGGTTGAGGAGGGAAGTGCGTTTATGTGGAAGCGATAGGAGAGAGGTGTTAGGCTACACAGAAGTTGAGGAGTAGAGTATAGTTTATATGAGAGGTATAGCTAATCGAGGAGAGGTATTAGGCTAGGAAAGTTTTAGTATGTGTTTATAAGGAGAGACGAGAAAACGGAGAGATCCTATGCTAGGAGAGAGTTGAAGCAGTGGTAAATGTGCTTTATATGCGAGAGATAAGGCATGCGAGGAGAAGTGCTAGGCCAGACATGCTGAAGGGTAGAGTTTGCGTTATATGGAAAAGACAGGGATTACGGGGAGAAATGCTAGACTAGACAGAGGTTTAGAGTAGAGCATGCGTTTATTTGTATGAGAGGTATAGGAACAGGAGGACAGGCATTAGGTTAAGGAGGCTGAGTATGCGTTTATAAGGAGAGACGAGAAAACGAAGAGATCCTGTGCTAGGATAGACAGGTGTTAAAGGTAGAATGTGTTTTATATAGGTTAGATAGGAACCCAAGGAGAGATACTCATCTAGACAGGGGGTAGGAGGGGAACGCGCTTTATGAGAGGTAAGGGTTACGGAGAGAGATGCTAGACTAGACAGAGGTTTAGAGTAGAGTATGCTTTTATATGTATGAGGGGTACAGGAACAGGAGGAGAGGTATTAGACTAAGAAGGTTGAGTATGCGTTTATAAGGAGAGATGAGTAAACGGAGAGATCCTATGCTAGGATAGACAGATGTTAAAGGTAGAATGTGTTTCATATGAGAGATATAGGAAACTAAGGAGATATACTCAGCTAGACAGGGGGCAAGAGGGGAATGCGCTTTATGAGAGGTAGGGATACGAGGAGAAATGCTAGGCCAGACAGATGTTGAGGAGTAGAGTATGTGTTTATAGGGGAAAGATAGGGAAGATGCTAGACTAGACTGAGGTTGAGAGTAGAGTATGCGTTTGTATGTATGAGAGGTATAGGAAAACGAGCAGAGCTGATAGGCCAGACAGATACTGAAGGATTAGGAATATGGGCTTATATACAGGGGAGATAGGAATAGGAGGGGAGGTGTAGACTTTGAAAGCGACCTTAGAAGAGATCGTCACGGAAAGATGTTTCCTAACAATGCTGGAACACTAATTCTAGACAGCTGTAGCACGTAATCCTCTCAAGCTAAAAAGGTGACCCACTCACGTAAAAAGGTGACCCACTCACGTGAAAAGGTGACCCACTCACGGAAAAAGGTGACCCACTCACTGAAAAAGGTTACCCACTCACGCAAAAAGGTAACCCACTCAAGCAAAAAGGTAACCCACTCACGCTAAAACGTAAGTAATTCAGCTAGTATCACAGGTGACTAGATTCCAGCGGCAGGGCTTATCATAGCTGTATACTATTTTACACGCAATTCAGCCAGTATCATGAGAATTTAAGCTAATTCAGGAAGTATCACAGGAGGGTATATTCCACAGGCTGACTGCATCATAGCTGTGTATGATTTCACAGGTAATTCAGATAGTATCGTAGGTATTGGGGCTGATTCAAGTATCATAGGTGCTTAGAGTAACTCAGCTAGTATTACAGGGTAGGACAGATTCCTTAGTTTTGTGTGTGTATAGTTCCGTATGATTTCACAGATAATTCAGATAGTATCGTAGGTATTTAGGATAATTCAAGTATCATAGGTGTTTAGAGTCACTCAGCGAGTATCACAGGAGGCTAGATTCCAGGGGCTGGGCGTATCATAGTTGTATATGATATCACAGGCAATTCAGGTAGTATCGTAGGCATTTAAGCTAATTCAGCTAGTATCACAGGAGGCTAGACTCCAGAGGCTGATTGCATCATAGCTGTGCATGATTTCACGGGTAATTCAGGTAGTATCGTAGGCATTTAGGCTTATTCAGCTAGTATCACAAGAGGATAGATACCAGGGGTTGGGTATTGCATAGTTTCGTATTTCACAGATAGTTAAGGTAATAACGTAAGTACGGTTTAATCAGCATAGTTTCACAGATATTCATGATAATTTAGATCAGCGATTTGTACCATAGCTACTTAAGGCACTTGCAGCTGATTCAGACTGTATCAAACGTATTTGAGTCATTTTAACTGATAATTCAAATAGTATCATTGATTTTTAGCGTAAACCAGATAGTATCACAGCCGAGCGTGCTACTTTGGAGCAGGAATTCGTATCAGAGCTATTTAAGGTAATTTCACATAATCCGGGTAGTATCACAGGCATTTAAGTCATTTTAACAGGTAATTCAACTAGTGTCATAGGTATTCATGGTAATAAAGAGAGTAATTAGATTATATACATTTCTCATCCAAACTTACAGCGCTTTATATACTTTTTGTCTAAATCTTACAAACTTTTTATAAGTTAAACAGCTAGTGTGCGAGGCAGAGAGGGATAAACTGCATATTGGTTCACAAATTTAAAAGCTTTGCGTAAACATACCTTTATTTTAGTTGTTTGTAGGTGCCTCTCCCCTTTATCTAGGCTTGAGACCTGCACAAGGATTGCTCCTAATGGCAGGGTTACCACCTTCCTTTCATCTTCTTCTTTCTTCATCAGGCGTCTGCTAGTTCCATACACAGCACACGGATAAACTTCATTTTATGAGATTGTAGACTCACGAGAAAATCTTCATCTTAGACTTACATTCCTTTAAGTACTGTTTTTAATACTGTAATGTCCATACACATAGGTAGCTATTCCATCCTCAGCAATAACTCATTTATCGTCAAAGGGTTTCAATGTAATTTTATTCACTTGCACTGTGGTAACAGCATGCTTTCGTGATAAGATTAGATTCATGGGCGTTCTAATGATTTCACAGGTTTTAAGACAGTCTGTATTGCTGTCAAACGTAATGTACTGCTTAATAGCGCTACGATTTATATCTTTAATTTATTTTTATCGTTGAGCCGTGGATATCCAGTGCATACATCTTTAGTCGTAGTTCGACAAATTGCTGGATGATTTTACCATTAGCCTCATCTTTAAATTTTTCGAACACCTTCTTGTTTAGAGCTGAATAGCAGATATGACTTGTGGGATAATCAGGTGTATCTAGGTGCTCGTAAAAACGTAGCTTGTCCTGGTACACATCTTCAGTTCTCACTCGATGAATGAATGAATCAGTTTCCATATACATAAGCTTCCTGTTTTCAGTTCCATAATACGGTAACAACACATCATAGTGATAGTGATAAATTAATGTCTTGGAGATGTACAACACACTCATTCCAATGTATATAGGCTTGTTGAACACAATCTGACGAGAGGCCATATGTACACCAGCTAGATTAGCAGCATATATCGTCCTATCAATAAACGTAGGCTTGGCGATCAACTTTTTCAGAGTCTTCTCATTTGTCACCAGTCGTATATCCACACGGTTACGGCGGTTCTCCATGGTTTTTCCAAACATGGCGTTGTTAAAGAACTTGTAGAGATCCTTCTCGAAGTTATTTGCTGCCTGTTTTCGTAGCCTGTTGTTAAATTCCACATAAGGTGGACCGAGACTGTCGAAATTGTAGCACACGATGGATTTTTGTTAGCCGTAGTCCATGACAAAGAGCCTGCTTCAAAGCCATGTAATGCACTACATACTTCTTACGAGGTCCGAGATGAGGTATCAGTTTCTTTATAAATGCTTCCAATGGTTTCATACACTCAGGCAGGAAAGGTAGATCGCAGTGTAGATCGTGAAGTTCTGCAGGATATTCGATATCAACTTCTAATATGTACCCATGAGGATCATCTTCTTGTAGTCTTTCTAAGTAGATTTCTTCCGGCGAAACCCACGGAAATCCACCAAAATGAAAGACGTGACACATTGCCCAAACATATTGGTAATTGGCGTCCTTGTATGTGATTAATTGGGTGGGTCTAAACCGATCAAACCTCTCCATATAAGTTTTATTAGCCTCTGCATACCGAATAGAAACTTGGCATAAACCCCCTTTTATACCTGATTCCACCATGAGTAGTTGATCATAATCTTGTAACAGCTCCAGCTTAATTCCAGTATACAGTAACATGGCATCCCATGTAAGTCCTGGAGAGGTAAAATTATCTGCAGGAGCAACTTTGTGTGTTTTGAGGGTTTGCTCTCTGAACGTCTCAAAGACATCAGCTAGAAGAAGCACATCTGAAGTTAAGTAGAGATCGCTGTATTCACCTACGTTTCTCACATTAAACAGCTCCCATATATTTATAGCATGATCTTAGTCTGCATCACCAATTTCTTCTTCATTTAACCTATTGTAGAAGCAGTCCTTTGGAGGCAAACAGGTATCGTACAAAACGTGACAAAATCATAGAAATACTCCCTTACGAGTCTTCAACTTCAATTTGTCTTCCCCGAAATACTTTAGTGCTTCAGGACATGAGGTTAGATTTTTTACCAAATTATCTAGTTTGTACTGAGGAATCGAAAGCTATCCACAAACCGAAGCTTTATATCTCCTACTTGCTTGGTGAATGAGATATAGCTTTCTTCAGAGTTAGGAATTACCTCCGCACGTTCACTTGTACACCCAAACTCCTTAACAATGAAATGAGAGTCATATCCGCTAAGGTTATGCATGAAGACAGGAATATATTTAGATGTTTTGCAGGCTAAATTGCATTCATTGTGTAGACTTTCACGATATTCACCGCTGATGTGATCATGGTCGCGTGCTTTGTAGTTCTCTTTTGTATAATGTTTTCTACACAAGTAGCACGCCGTAGAAGACTCAGAAACCTTTTGCTGTTGATCCGTAAGTTTCAGAGGCTTGACAGATTTGTATAAATTATTAATTTCTTTTGCAATGATCGACAGGTATTCCATAAACTTCTGAGCAGCATCAGCACCGCGATATACATGAGGTTGCTTAGGAAGACCAGTTTCAATATGTTCAACACTGGATGTAGGTTTCACGTAAACACAGCTCATTTGTGTGTACTCTTAATAAGGGGTTGTATAGGAAGTTTCAGGATTGGGTATACATGTATGGCATGGAGTGAGAATACTCTCAAAACAAGCATAGATGACATAAGGCACTTTCAGCATCCTTTCAGCATTTTTAAACTGTTCAATTGATTTCTCCTTGGTAGGCATAACTACCCTTGCAACACCACGTTGAATACAGCGGGCTGCATGTTCTTGTAGTTTTTCCAGGCCACTTCGCCCACTCTGATCGTCAAAATGTGTAAAACAGTTTTCTGATGTCGAAGGAACTTCTCAAAATTCTTTACATATATGTAGTGATGTTTTCCACTAGTGTCGCTCAATAGTAGCAGGTCACGTTCAGGTAGTTCAGTCTCAGCAACCTTTAATGGATACACTTTATTCTTCTCATCCAGTCCTAAACCGTTGATAGAAATTTTGTTAAGCTTCTCAAACATAGATATTTCTAAAAATGGAGTAGGGCAAAAAACACAGCTGAAGTCGTACTTATGTTGAAGTTGTTTGTATTTGCTCACACGTGCAACCTTCTCAACATATTTGGCTAGTACAGAGTAAATGAAACATTTCTCAGCGCAAAAGTTCTGGATGCTTACACAGGCATTTCTTGCTTCAGCAGATGACGGTAGTGGTATGTAGCTACTTCCTCGTAATGGGTTGTAGTTGTTGATACCAAGTCGAACTCCTTCCACAGCAAGACAAGTCCAGTTGCTACCCTTAAGCTGAAAATCTTGCATTTCAGTCACAAATTTCTTGAACTTTGCATTCATCGTTGACCCCAGATCAGTTTCTAGGAAAACAGGTTGATTCCGTGTTTTAAATGTTTTGTCACGTGTTTCTCCAGTACTGTTAACAAATCGACACTCAGCCAGCACATTAATTTTAACACTTTTGTGAATACCGAGCTCTTTATTCACAGGTTGGATTATGCGTTGTTTTGCCTCATGCAGATACATACTCAGGTCCTTAGGTGATTCACATCGTATAAATACGATTTCAATCGTCCTTCGAATGAAGTTTCATATTCTTTCATATCATAGTCCTCCATTGTTGATAATAACTAATGTTTAGTAGGCTCCAATCTTCTTTTCTTCTGAGGACTGCTTATTTAAAATACAAACTCGTGTCGTAGACCCTTATAACCATCACTGAAGTTCAACCTACAATGTTTACATTTGAAGAGCTTCTTACAAGTCATCTCGTGTCTTCTCTTGTGATAACCTCGGAGCAACTTCTTCCCAAATTTTCCGCAAGGGTAACCAGTAGCGCTTGGAATAATATCCTTATACGCTGAGTTATTCATCTTTATTCCTGATGTAATAACGCATTAATCGTTCAAGGGAAATGTAGACCTCTTTACCGTGATAACACTTTAGAACGCTGGTTATTCTTGGAGAGAGCACGATGTTAACGCATCAAGGCTAATTAGCACAATGAAATCTAATGCCCCAAATCATCCTATTTATAGAGGGAGAACAAACTTTTTAGATCAATCATAAACTCGCTCGATAACCAGGTGTATATGATCGCTCTACGCGAACTAACCACCTCCATATAACCTCACGCCCAGAGACAGAATGTTTATGACGTCACACACATAGCCAAGATGTCTGGCAGTATCAAACATGTTTAAGCTCCTCTCATAACTACCTGTATATGTTGTCACACCAACAAGAGAAGTATTTTTAAACGCTCATTACGACAGATGTTGCCATTCAAAGCATACCACAACCACCTACGCCGCTACCACTACCAGCATCCATTACAACAAAGCTTGCACAATCTCTTTTATCACAATACTTAAAAGTAAAGTCTTAAAAGGTAACGTAGAAGATTTTCCCCATTATTTAGTTAAATGTATGTATATACTACATTATTTCATTTTTCATTCCCTTTACAACTCTTCCTTTCCATCTTCCCACTCAAAGTCCATTACATTTCACTATAATCACGAGCAAAGTAATTTTTCCAGAGATACACAGATTCTAAGCTTCCAGAATCGAACCCGGTAATACTTTTAATAATTGCATTTTAGTAATTTAGCTTCCCCGCATTAGCATCTACCAGTTAATCTTTACTCGAAACTGATATGATCCATAGGCTTGAATATATATGAAGTCAGCACTGCGGGATTCGAACTGAGTACTTTAAAGTATTTTGTCAAGATAACGACATTTCGAGAGCTGCTTCTCTGTATACGTTTTACTTGACGTGTCTATCTAAATTAGATTACGAGTTATTAAATCTGAAAGTAAAATTCATTGAATCGATATTCGAACCCAGAACACCAGGAACAAAATTATTTATAATATTAGTTTGGTATGTTAAACCAAGCTGCATACGGTTACGCCATCAATCGATTTGACACTCACCACTATCTCTCTTACTTTCCGAGATAATGGATATTTTAAAATTAAGGATCGAACCCAGGACGTCAGGTATGCAAATACACAACCAAAGCTACTACCTAATAACATAAATGCAACAAAGGTTATTAGGCGTCTCTATCTTAATTGGTTCAGCAGTTATTAAATTTATAAGTAAATATATTTTATCGGTATTCGAACCCAGAACACAAGAAACAAAATTATTAACAATATTAGTTTGATATGTTTAAAGGAGCTGTCTGCAGTTACAGCATTAATCTAAGTGATATGTGCTAGAGTATAGAGGAACATTAAGGAAGTCACTGAAAGATCCGGATTAGAACTAAGTGCAACTGATTAGAAATTATACACCGTATTAATTACCCATTATACGAGCTATCAATCGTTCTTTAGTACACCCTTAATCTCTCTTACTTTCTGAGACAATGAAGATTTAAAAATTAAGACTCGAACCCATGAAACCACGTACCCAAATATAAATTCTCAAGAAAATACCTAATGACATAAATGTAAAAACGTTCATTTGGAGCCTTATCTTAATTAGTTCCTGAGTTATTAGAAGATGAATTTGTATTCACTCCTAGGATTCAAACCCGGGAATCCCGGTCAACTATGAACAATACCGCAATGATGCGCAGCGTTTCAGGAATTTATATAATTTTATCCCATTTTTCTATCTCTTTTCATTCAGGAGATATAAGCGACTAAAGAGTAGTATAGAAATGATGGACCTGGCAGGGGAAGCCTAGCAATTAATTAGCATTTAGTGCGCTAGAACCATCATTTCTGTACTACTACATTTAAACGCTTATATATGTCCTGAATCAAAAGAGATAGAACATGAGATAAAAACTTATTAAACCTTGAAATGCGGCGCATCAATGCGGTATTGTTCAAAGTTGACCGGGATTCCCGGGTTCGAATCCTAGGAGTGATTACAAATTCATCTTCTAATAACTCAGGAAATAATTACGATAAAGATTCCAAAGAAACTTTACTACATTTACCTCATTAGATAGTTTCTTAGAATCTATATTTGAGTATGGTGTACTGGGTTCGATCCTTAATTTTTAAATCTTCATTATCTCAGAAACTAAGAGAGATAAAGGGGTGGATCTTAGCATGATTGAGAACCGTTTTCATGTACTCTGTACTAGCCAAATATGTTGAGAAGTTTGCACAACGTGTGAGCAAATACAAACAACTTCAGCTGTGTTTCCTACCGTACTCCACTTTCTGAAATATCTAAGTTTGAGAAACTTATCAAGATGTCTATCAAAGTTTTCGGGCTGGATGAGAAGCATGAAGATTATCCAATA
Source organism: Deroplatys truncata (assembly GCA_030765065.1). NCBI lineage: Eukaryota > Metazoa > Arthropoda > Insecta > Mantodea > Mantidae > Deroplatys > Deroplatys truncata. The sequence goes on along the minus strand of CM060990.1, from coordinate 419,587,161 downwards.
AAGGTTGCTGAGACTGAACTACCTGAACACCGTCACCTGCTACTATTAAGTGGCACTAGTAGAAAACATCACTACGTATATGCAAAGAATTTTGAGAAGCTCGTTTGACGTCAGAAACCTAAACGTAATGTACGTGTTTATACCTGTAAGCGCTGTTTTACACATGTTGATGATCAAAATGGGCGAAGTGGACTGGAAAAACTACAAGAACATGCAGACATGTGTATTCAAGATTGTGTTGCAAGGGTAGTTATGCCCGCCATGGAGAAATAAACTGTACAGTTTAAAAACGTTGAAAGGATGCTGAAAGTGCCTTATGCCATCTATGCTGATTTTGAGAGTATTCTCACTCCATGTCATACGTGTATACCCAATCTTGAAACTTCCTATACAACCCCTTATCAAGAGCACACACCAATGAGCTTCTGTATTTTCGTGAAGCCTACATCCAGTGTTGAACATATTGAAACTGGTCTGCCTAAGCAGCCTCATGTATATCGCGGTGCTGATGCTGCTCAGAAGTTTATGGAATACCTGTCGTTCATTGCAAAGGAAATTAATAATGTATACAAATATATCAAGCCTCTGAGACTTACGGATCCACAGTAAAAGGATTTTGGGTCTTCTATTGCATGCTACGTGTGTGGAAAATACTTTACAGAAGAGAACTACAAAGTACGCGACCATGAACACATCATCGGTGAATATCGTGAAAGACTACACAATGAGTGCAATTTAGCGTGAAAAACACCTAAATATATTCCTGTCTTCATGGGTAACCTTAGCAGATATTACTCTCATTTCATTGTTAAGGAGTTTGGGTGTACAAGTAAACGTGGGGAGGTAATTCCTAACTCTGAAGAAAGCTATATCTCATTCACCATGTATGTTGGAGATATAAAGCTACGGTTTGTGGATAGCTTTCGATTTCTCAGTACAAACTAGATAATTTCGTAAAAAATCTAACCTCATATCCTGAAGCACTAAAGTATTTCGGGGAAGACAAATTGAAGTTGAAGACTCGTAAGGGAGTATTTCTATGATTTTGTCACGTTTTGTACGATACCTGTTTGCCTCCAAAGGACTGCTTCTACAATAGGTTAAATGAAGAAGAAATTGGTGATGCAGACTAAGATCATGCTATAAATATATGGGAGCTGTTTAATGTGAGAAACTTAGGTGAATACAGCGATCTCTACTTAACTTCAGATGTTCTTCTAGCTGATGTCTTTGAGACGTTCAGAGAGCAAACCCTCAAAACACACAAAGTTGCTCCTGCAGATAATTTTACCTCTCCAGGACTTACATGGGATGCCATGTTACTGTATACTGGAATTAAGCTGGAGCTGTTACAAGATTATGATCAACTACTCATGGTGGAATCAGGTATAAAAGGGGGTTTATGCCAAGTTTCTATTCGGTATGCAGAGGCTAATAAAACTTATATGGAGAGGTTTGATCGGTTTAGACCCACCCAATTAATCACATACAAGGACGCCAATTACCAATATGTTTGGGCAATGTGTCACGTCTTTCATTTTGGTGGATTTCCGTGGGTTTCGCCGGAAGAAATCTACTTAGAAAGACTACAAGAAGATGATCCTCATGGGTACATATTAGAAGTTGATATCGAATATCCTGCAGAACTTCACGATCTACACTGCGATCTACCTTTCCTGCCTGAGTGTATGAAACCATTGGAAGCATTTATAAAGAAACTGATACCTCATCTCGGACCTCGTAAGAAGTATGTAGTGCATTACATGGCTTTGAAGCAGGCTCTTTGTCATGGACTACGGCTAACAAAAATCCATCGTGTGCTACAATTTCGACAGTCTCGGTCCACCTTATGTGGAATTTAACAACAGGCTACGAAAACAGGCAGCAAATAACTTCGAGAAGGATCTCTACAAGTTCTTTAACAACGCCATGTTTGGAAAAACCATGGAGAACCGCCGTAACCGTGTGGATATACGACTGGTGACAAATGAGAAGACTCTGAAAAAGTTGATCGCCAAGCCTACGTTTATTGATAGGACGATATATGCTGCTAATCTAGCTGGTGTACATATGGCCTCTCGTCAGATTGTGTTCAACAAGCCTATATACATTGGAATGAGTGTGTTGTACATCTCCAAGACATTAATTTATCACTATCACTATGATGTGTTGTTACCGTATTATGGAACTGAAAACAGGAAGCTTATGTATATGGAAACTGATTCATTCATTCATCGAGTGAGAACTGAAGATGTGTACCAGGACAAGCTACGTTTTTACGAGCAGCTAGATACACCTGATTATCCCACAAGTCATATCTGCTATTCAGCTCTAAACAAGAAGGTGTTCGAAAAATTTAAAGATGAGGCTAATGGTAAAATCATCCAGCAATTTGTCGAACTACGACTAAAGATGTATGCACTGGATATCCACGGCTCAACGATAAAAATAAATTAAAGATATAAATCGTAGCGCTATTAAGCAGTACATTACGTTTGACAGCAATACAGACTGTCTTAAAACCTGTGAAATCATTAGAACGCCCATGAATCTAATCTTATCACGAAAGCATGCTGTTACCACAGTGCAAGTGAATAAAATTACATTGAAACCCTTTGACGATAAATGAGTTATTGCTGAGGATGGAATAGCTACCTATGTGTATGGACATTACAGTATTAAAAACAGTACTTAAAGGAATGTAAGTCTAAGATGAAGATTTTCTCGTGAGTCTACAATCTCATAAAATGAAGTTTATCCGTGTGCTGTGTATGGAACTAGCAGACGCCTGATGAAGAAAGAAGAAGATGAAAGGAAGGTGGTAACCCTGCCATTAGGAGCAATCCTTGTGCAGGTCTCAAGCCTAGATAAAGGGGAGAGGCACCTACAAACAACTAAAATAAAGGTATGTTTACGCAAAGCTTTTAAATATGTGAACCAATATGCACTTTTCCCTCTCTGCCTCGCACACTAGCTGCTTAACTTATAAAAGGTTTGTAAGATTTGGACAAAAAGTATATAAAGCGTTGTAACGTTGGATGAGGAATGTTTATAATCTAATTACTGTATATTACCGTGAATACCCGTGATACTAGTTGAATTACCTGTTAAAATGACTTAAATATCTGTGATACTACCCGAATCACGTGAAATTACCTTAAAAAGCTCTGATACGAATTCATACATTCATTATCTATTTACCCTCCTCTTATGTAGGACTTACACCCCCAGGACTTACAGGCGGGTGCCTGGAGTCAGAGGCCGGTCGAGGAGCAGACACTCATAGATCAGACAGAACATCCAGGATGGGTGATCAGCCCGATGCCTGGTATGGGATAAAGGAAGAAGATGAAACGAAATGTTGGTGAAGTGGATTAAAGGAAAGGTGATGATGGAGCAGTTAGTAGAATGAATGGCGGGGGAAACCGGAGAACCCGGAGAAAACCCGCCCAGACGCCGCTTCGTCCACCACATATCCCACATGCAGGTCCCTGGGTTTGAACCCGGGCCGCCTCAGTGGGAGGCGAGCGGTCTAACCACTCGGCCACGGCGCCGCCTCTGATACGAATTCCTGCTCCAAATTAGCACGACCAGCTGTTATGCTATCTGGTTTACCCTAAATATCAATTATACTATTTGAATTATCTGTTAAAATGACTCATATACCTTTGATACAACCTGAAGCAGCTGCAATTACCTTAAATAGCTATGGTACAAATCGCTGATCGAAATTTTCACGAATATCTGTGAAACTATGCTGATTAAACCATACTTACGATATTACCTGAAATATCTGTGAAATACGAAACTATGCAATACCCAACCCCTGGAATCTATCGTCCTGTTATACTAGCAGAATTTGCTTAAATGCCTACGATACTAGCTGAATTGCCTTTGAAATCATATACAGCTATGATAAGCCCTGCCCCTGGAATTTACCCTCCTGTGATACTAGCTGAGTGACTCTAAACACCTATGATACTTGAATTATCCTAAACACTATCTGAATTATCTGTGAAATCATACGGAACTATACACACACTAAACCATGGAATCTGTCCTACCCTGTGTTACTAGCTGAGTTAGTCTAAGCACCTATGATACTTGAATCAGCCCAAATACCTACGATACTATCTGAATTACCTGTGAAATCATACGCGGCTATGATGCAGTCAGCCTCTGGAATATACCCTCCTGTGATACTAGCTGAATTAGCTTAAATGCTCATGATACTAGCTGAATTGCGTGTGAAATCATGTACAGCTTTGATACGCCCTGTCCCTGGAATTTAGTCACTTGTGATACTAGCTGAATTACTTACGTTTTAGCGTAAGTGGGTCATCTTTTTGCGTCAGTGGGTCACGTTTTTCAGTGAGTGGGTCACCGTTTTACGTGAGTGGGTCACCTTTCTTGCGTGAGTGGGTCACCTCTTTGTGTGAGTGGGTCACCTCTTTACACGAGTGGGTCACCTTTTTGCGTGAGTGGGTCACATTTTTGCGTGATTGGGTCACCGTTTTACTTCAATGGGTTAGCTCCATAGCGTGAGAGGGTTACCTTCTTAGCGTGAGGAAGTCACCTTTTTGCGTGAGTGGTTTCCCTTTATAGCGTGAGTGGGTTACCTCTTCCTTGAGTGGTTTACCCTTTTGCGTAAGTGGGTCACCTTTTTCCGTGAGTGGGTCATCTTTTTCAGTGAGTGGGTCACCTTTTTCCGTGAGTGGGTCACCTCTTTACGTGAGTAGGTCACCCTTTTAGGTGAGTGGGTCACCTTTTTCGCATGAGAGGTTTACGTCCTACAGCTGTCTAGAATTGGTGTTCCAGAATTGTTAGGAAACATCTTTCCGTGACGATCTCGTCTAAAGTCGCTTTCAAAGTCTAGCACCTCCCCTCCTACTCCTTCATTATCTGTCTAGTCTATCAGCTCTCCTCGTTTTCCTATACCTCTCATACATACAAACGCACACTCTACTCTCAACCTCTGTCAAGTCTAGCGTCTTCCCTATCTTTCCCCTATAAACACATACTCTACTCCTCAACATCTGTCTGGCCTAGCATTTCTCCTCGTATCCCTACCTCTCATAAAGCGCATTCCCCTCCTGCCCCCTTTCTAGCTGAATATCTCTCCTTTGTTTCCTATACCTCTCATATAAAACACATTCTGTCTTTAACATCTGTCTATACTAGCATAGGATCTCTCCGTGTACTCATCTCTCCTTATAAACGCATACTCAACCTCCTTAGTCTAATATCTCTCCTCCTGTTCCTATACCCCTCATACATATAAAAGCATACTCTACTCTAAACCTCTGTCTAGTCTAGCGCCTCTCCCTTATCCCTACCTCTCATAAAGCGCATTCCCCTCCTACCCCCTCTCTAGCTAAGCATCACTCCTTGGGTTCCTATCTAACCTATATAAAACACATTCTACATTTAACACCTGTCTATCCCAGGAAAGGATCTCTTCGTCTTCTCGTCTCTCCTTATAAACGCATACTCAGCCTCCTTAACCTAATGCCTCTCCTCTTGTTCCTATACCTCTCATACATATAAACACATATTCTACTCTAAACCTCTGTCTAGTCTAGCATCTCTCGCCGTAATCCCTATCTTTTCCATATAAACGCAAACTCTACTCTTCAACATGTTTGGCCTAGCACTTCTGTTCGCATGCCTTATCTCTCGCATATAAAGCATATTTACCACTGCTTCAACTCTCTCCTAGCATAGGATCTCTCCGTTTTCCCGTCTCTCCTTATAAACGCCACTCAACTTCCTTAGTCTAATACCACTCCTCCTGTTCCTATACCCCTCAAACATATATACGCATACTCTACTATAAACCTCTGCCTGGCCTATCTCTTCTCCCCGTATGCCTTACCTCTCATAAAGCGCATTCCCTCCTGCCCCTCTCTAGCTGAGTATCTCTCTTTGGTTTCCTATCTAACCTATATAAACCTAACTTTAACACCTGTCTATCTTAGCATGAGATCTCTCTCCGTTTTCTCGTCTCTACTTATAAACACATACTAAAACGCTCCTAGCCTAATACCTCTCCTCGATTTGCTATACGTCTCATATAAACCATACTCTACTCCTCAACCTCTGTCTAGCCTAACACCTCTCCACTATCTCTTCCATATAAACTCACTTCCCTCCTTAACCCGCATAGTATCGGTTGTCGTATTCCTTATCTCTCCCATATAAACCCATTTTCCTCCTTGAACCGCCACATCTAGTCTCGTTTTCCCTATGATTTCCCATATATGCCCAAAAACTGCGCCAGAATTCTCTATATTTACCTACTAAGGAGGTATACAAAACTTCATTGATTTATATCGAAAAGTACGTCGTATGGAACGGTTTGAAAATGAGAACATAAAAATGAGAAATAAAAGCCCGAGAAAAGAGAGTTTAAAACTTATAACGCTAAAATAACATTGTTTCCCACTTAATGTTGTTTAAAAATCATTAAGTGTATATACAGGCCCTCCCTTATCCTTTTCTGCTCCTCTGCAACTAATTTAGTATTTTAAGATTCTTTAGGCCTCTCCTTAATGGTTTGTTCACTTTTATATAGACAAAACTTATCGTTTTGTACTACAGCCTTATATGAAGTTAGGCTTACAGGCAGGCATTTAAATCGCTATATGACGTGCTTTTAAAGCTTTTACAGCTATAAAAGCTACAAAGAACTGATGTAGGTTTGTAGTGTTTGATAGCACTAAAATCCATATTTTCAACTTCTGGCAATTTTTAGCCTTTTCTCCACGAATTTCCGTTTTTAAAGTAAGTCCATGGCTCAGTTGAATTTGACATATACAGTGTATGTGCTAACACATGATACATTTAATGCTGGAATCAACACATGTGCAGGAATATCTGTGAACGCAGGTGTTACATTCGCTGTATATTAATCTGCATGTGCATTAAACTTCGTTATCTTGTATAAAATACATCCCAGTCACTTTCCAAGAGGATGATATTTTCCATCCTCTGCCTTCCTTAAAAATGAGTTCCTAGTCTATTTGTAAGCTAGATTTTGCCTAGACGAATATATTTCACTTTGCTGGTTAATTTGCTTTTCGTAAGCACAATAAGCCAGCCGTGTAATAAATGACAGTGCGAATGTAGGCTTGTCCAAACTTTTCAGCTGCTTACCGTGTGTGTTTGTGTGTGTGTGTGTGTGTTTGTGTGTGTGTGTGTCGAGGTGATGATGATGATGAGATGATGTTTAAGAGCGCTCAAAATATAACGTTATTAGCGCCCTTACAATGTATAAAATATAAAAGTTACATGCCAAAAATTAAAATATCACACACAAACCCGCTTGGTCGAAAACAGTAAAACCAACAGACCAAGTTCTAAAACCTACCACACTAAAATCATGGTCAAACAGAGTAAAAGTACGTGTCAAGAGCTGTAGAGCGCAGGGGACATGAGCGCCATATGTCCACTGGGGTGTGTAGTCCCCATTAAAACAGACATTATAAAATTACAAAGCTAAAGGACGCTCAGCGCATCAAATGCGCCGATTAAAATTACTGTCACTAATAAAACGTAAAACACATTCTACAGCACACGCGTCGTCTACCAAAACGTTGTCTATGACAACAGGCAGAACCACGCGAACGCGCAAGGGAGCTAAAACCTGACACTCTTCTAAAATATGACGCATCGTTAAGGGCACTTTAAACAGCTCTCAGAGTGGAGCGGGGTCACCACTGAGCAGATACCTATGACTAAAAAGGCAATGTCCAATCCGTATACGAGCTAAAATTACCTCTTCCCGACGCCACGAACGAGAACAGGTACCCCAGACTAACGGGAGAGGATTAACCTCCCACAACTGGTTCCCCCGGAGAGCCGTCCACTCGTCCCTCCAGAGCGAGAGGATACGGATACGTAAAATAACAAACAAATCTGTGGAGGGAACAACAGAGGTAAAATATCTCGGTAATAAAATCTCCGATCTGGCAGCGGCGTCGGCTGACTCATAACCTGAAATGCCCACATGACCTGGAATCCACATGAAGGAGACGCTGATGCCAGAGACACCAAGCGAGTGGAGAAGGTCATGTATGCGCTGTACGAGTGGGTGGTAATGGTACAGCGCTTTAATACTCTGAAGGGCTCTCAGAGAGTCCGTACAAATAACAGTGTCGCAATTCGTGCCGCTGAATGTATAAAACAGATTGAAAAATACTAAAAAGTTCGGCTGTAAAAATTGAACATTGCCCAGGTAAACAAAACGTAAAACTACATTGACCAAAAACAAAGGCACACCCAACTCCAGCATCGTCTTAGATCCATCGGTAAAGATAAAATGAAAGTCACCGAATTGCGCCTGTACATCTAAAAAAGCCAATCTAAGGACTGAAGTAGGGTTCTCTGTCTGCGGCATCGACGTTAGCCCAAGGTGACAGTGGGCGTCAGCGCGCCACCATGGAGGAAAAAGCGTTTCCCCTGGGAAGGGCCGGCGCTAGCATAACGTCCCAATGCCGAAAGAGCTGTCGAAATCGTACCCCTGGACGGAGCAATGCAGAGAGGCTAAATAAATATTGCCGATCAAGCGACTCCACGAAAAATAAATCGAAGGACGGGTGGTCAGGCAAGCTTGATATTCGACAGGCATAGCTGCACAAAAGCATCTCACGCCTGGAAGACAGCGAAGGCTCTGCAGCTTCAGCGTAAAGACTGGGTACGGGGCTAGTTGGAAAGGTCCCTGTAGCGACTCTGACACCACGATGATGAATGAAATTCAAGCGACGTAATACAGATGGACATGCCGATGAATAGACAATGCTCCCGTAATCAAGTTTGGATCGGACCAAAGAGCGATAAAGACGCAGAAGTGTGGTCCGATCAGATCTTCAGGAAGTGCCACTTAAAACACATAAAATATTAAGAGAACGGTCACACTTTGCTTTTAAAAAGGAAACGTGAGAAGTCCAGCTCAGCTTTCGATAAAAGATCAACCCCAAAAATTTCACCTCGTCTGCAAATGGAAGGACCTCCGGCCGAAGGTGCAGAGAGGGCGTAGGGAAAGCCTTCCGGTGCCAGAAATTAATACAGACGGACTTTTTGCGGAGAAATTAAACCTATCGGTGTTACTCCAGAAGTAGAGACGGTTGATAAAGCTCTGGAAACGGCATTCGAATAGACAGGTCCACCGTGAACCACAATAAATGGCAAAATCAACGGAAAGCGACGATGAAATGCTAGGTGGAACACAATCAACAATGGGATTGACAGCAATCGCAAAAAGTGTGACACTGTGTACAGAGCCCTTCGGTACACCGTTCTCTTGAATAAAACGACTAGATAAAACCGAGCCCACACGTGCACGAAAGACGCGGTCCGTCATAAATTCCCGAAGAAAAATGGGAAGACGACCGCATTGTGAAAGGTTCATTATAACACTCCTTATTAGCAGACCGAAAATTAAAGGTCTCTGTATCCAGCCGGAATTTGAGAGTGCTAGAGCCGGCGGAATAATGTTCTGAACTGGAAACAGCCTCAAACGAAGCACAGAGTGTTAGCAATGGCAGCCGGATCCACTATGGTGGCATTGGATACCTAAAGGCCAGGCACAGTACAATGCGACACTTTACCGGAGAAGCGACGAAGTTTATACCAAACAACAGCGGAAGGTGCGAAGCGATTAAAAGACACGACAAAACGTGTGCAAGATGCCTTCCTGCTACCCTGAATAATGCGACGAGACCTGGCACGCGATTGTTTAAAAGTAACCAAATTATCAAGTGTAGGGTGTCGCCCAAACACCCTAAGCGCAGACTTACGAGCACGAACGGCGTCCAGACATTCCTCGTTCCACCACGAAACAGGAATACGCCGAGAGCGAGAGGATGATCGGGGAATTTTGCGTTCGGCGGCAGATAGAATCGTAGACGTAGGGTGCTGCATCATTTGGTTAACGTCAGTGAATGGCTGGTCCTCAAAACACACGAGGCTGGAATACAATCTCCAGTCCGCTTTCCTGAATATCCAGGTAGGTACTCAGGAATGCTGGACGTGGTGAGACAAAAGAGAAACGATGCAGGGGTAATGGTCGCTGGAGTAGGTGTCAGCGACGACGTTCCACTGCAGACGACTAGCAAGCTGGAGTGAGCAAACGGCAAGGTCTAAGTGAGAGAAATTACCAGAAGTGCAGAATGAAAAGTAGGTTCACCTGTATTGAGGATGGAGAGGTTTAACCGATAAAAAATGTCGGAAAGAACAGTTCCCCTCGCGCAAGCCCTTGGCGAACCCCATAGGGGGTGATGGGCATTAAAATCTCCCAACAGAAGAAATGATGTTGGGAGAGCGGACAGGAGATCTCGAATGTCCGCTATAGCGAGGGGAGACGAAGGAGGTGAATAGACAGAGCAAACTGAAAAGAAAAAACCGGGCAATTGAAGCCTAACGGGAACAGCCCGCAAGTCGGACGTAAGAGCTTAGAGTTTGAAAATGAACGTCGTTATGCACTAACAACATGACACCTCCATGAGCAGGAGCACACTCATCCGGTACAAGATCGTAGCGAACCGGAGTGTACCCTCGGAGATCAAAAGGGTCGTGAGGGCGAAGCTTGGTCTCCTGCAAACACACGACCATAGGTGCATGGGAAGGAAATTAAAGTTGCAGTTCCGCCCTATGCGATCGAACACCACGTAAATTCCTGGTCAAGATAGCCCTGAATAAATGGGATAAATTGTCCACTTAGAAGGCTGGCTTAAAATATTCGTTTGCTTAAACTTTGGGCTCGGGCGTTTGGTATGGAGTTGGTCAGACTCCATAGGCTCCTCGAAGGGAGACCCCCCAGGGGCTCACCTTATGTGAATACGGGTTTTGGCGCACCCGGGGGTTCCCGAGGAACTCATCGCCATCACCATTCTTCCATCCTCGTCCGGTGGAGGTGGATTCGTCCTCGTGACCGGGGGGCTCTCGTGCGTTCTGTGCATCTCATTAAACGACGCCCCTCATCATCGTTTCTTTCTTCTCTTCTACTTCTGCACATTTCGCCCCACGCCCATTCATTTACACATCTCTTTTACTTCTTCGCCGGTCCACCTTGCGTGCGAAACGCCCACATACGTTTAGTTCCTTTTATCCTTTCATTTTAATCCTCCGTGGACACAGCCTGATGGATACCCGCGCACTGGGTGCGCAGCTGGGTGAGTGGGTAATGGCGTCATCCCCATCACCCGGGATCGTCATGTAGGGTTTGTGTTCGTATCCGCTGTTCAACTGCAGCCCGCGGTGGTGCCATTGCATGAGCTGCTGACTTCTGAACGCGATTGGGTCCCTCTGTCTATGTTCTGGGAGGTGTGACCCTGGGGTGAGTCTGGTATAGATAGACCACTCACCCAAGCCGGGGTAACGCCCCGAAATGTCAGAGCCCTAGGTCGGAGACGGTTTCAATGGTGGAGGATTTATTTCGCTATGGAGCCTCCTTTCTCCATTATTTCCAACAAGCACCGTAAAGTTATTGTAACTGAAGTAACCTCGTCGACATCTGCTTGTTACTTGGTAATTTCAAGAACAGAAGAAGGACAAAGCTTTGAGAAGGTGAAACCTTTTATAATTCAGAAGGGCATTAATGCAATTGCTGGTTCGGTTCAGTCCTGCACTTGTCTACGGAATGGTTCTTTATTGGCACAAACGAAGTCCGATCAGCAAAGTAAGACCTTGTTGTGCGCTTTGCTTCTCCACGGTTATTCCATCCGTGCTGAGAAGCACCGCACATTGAATTCCTGTCGGTTCGTCGTTACCACGCATTGCCTCGACGGTATGTCGGACGAGGACCTAATCGAATCTCTATCCGATCAAAAGGTGACAGCAGTGCATCGAGTGCAGGCCAAACGCGACGGAGTATTGGTACCCACCGGTACCCTTTTTATAACCTTTGATGGCGACGATCTGCCCACGAGCATTTCAGCAGGGTAAGAACGTATTGCGGTTCGGCCTTATATTCCTAGACCTCTGTGTTGTTTCAAATGCCAACGTTTTGGGCATCTGCAGGTCTCCTGTAAGAGTGCCGTTAACATCTGTGCAACATGTAGCCAGCCCTCACACGAAGGTACCTGTTCAACAGCCCCTGTCTGCGTTAATTGAAAGGGTCTCATTCTGCTTCATTTGCCAACATTTGCGGTACTTGGACGAGAAGGCGATCCAGGAGATCCGGGTAAAGGAGAAACTCTCCTTCGCCGAAGCCCGGAGGCGTTAACATGCGCGCCAACCTTCGCTCCGTCAATCGGGAACATTCAGTTCTGTTGTTGCCTCGCCAGTAACCCGGAAGGATGCAGAGACTCAAACTTGGACCATGACTGCACTGACCGCCACTACCATCCGGCCGTCCATTTCAGCTACAGTTACCAAGCCCTCTAAACCTGGTCCAAAGTCTATGAAGTCGCAACGCACTGAGAAGAAATCGAAGCAGAAATGTCGTAGGGAAGAGTTTTTGAAGGACCCTCCGCGTGCGCGGCAAGACAAGTTCACCTTCTCCTCCTCGGAGATGCTCCTGGGACAAGCCGCGCTCAGCGGGCCCCTTCACCCGTTGCCACCCAGAACTGATTCTCGGCGCTTGAATCGGTTTCTGGCTCTGAGCGCGTGGGCCCTTCCTTCGAGAAGGCTATGGAGTCTGACCAACTCCATTCCAAAAGCCCGAGCCCAAAGGTTGAGCAAACGAATATTTTAAGCCAGCCTTCTAATTGGACAATTTATCCCTTTTTCTTAATGGCTATCCTGACCTGGAATTTACGTGGTGTAAGATCGCATAGGGCGGAACTGCAACTTTTATTGCGTTCCCATTCACCTATGGTCGTGTGTTTGCCGGAGACCAAGCTTCGCCGTCACAACCCTTTTGATCTTCGAGGGTATACTCCGGTTCGCTACAACCTTGAAATGGAGGAGGGTATTCCTGCTCATGGAGGTGTCATGTTTTAGTACGTAACGACGTTCATTTTCAAACATCACTATTACGTCCGACTTGCAAGCTGTTGCCGTAAAACTTCAGTTACCTGGTTTTTTCCTTTCTGTTTGCTCTGTGTATTCACCTCCATCGTCTCCCCTCGCTAACGTGGACATGCGCGCTCTCCTGTCCGCTCTCCTACACCATTTCTTCTGTTGGGAGATTTTAATGCCCATCACCCCCTGTGGGGTTTGCCAAGGGCTTGTGCGAGGGGAACTCTACTTTCTGACTTTTTTGATCTGTTCAACCTCTCAGCTCTCAATACAGGTGAGCCTACGTTTCTTTCTGATTCTTCCGGTACATTCTCTCACTTGGACCTTGTCGTTTGCTCACTCCAGCTTGCTAGGCATCTGCAGTGGAACGTCGTCGCTGACACCTACTCCAGCGACCATTACCCTTGCATCGTTTCTCTTCTGTCTCACCACGTCCAGCATTCCAGAGTACCTACCTGGATATTCAGAAAAGCCGACTGGAGATGGTATTCACACCGCGTGTGTTTTGAGGACGTTTGTTGGCGTTAACCAAATGGTGCAACATCTTTCGTCTACTATTCTATCTGCCGCCGAACGCGCGATTGCTCGTTCCTCCTCTCACCCTCGGCGAGTACCTGTTCCGTGGTGGAATGAGGATTGTCGGGACGCCGTTCGTGCCAGTAGAACTGCACTTAGGATGTTTCGGCGACACCGCACACTTGATAATTTGGTTACTTTTAAACAATCGCGCGCCAGGCCCGTCGCAATATTCAGCATAGCAAGCAGGCGTCTTGGATTCGTTTTCTTGAGCCTTTAATCGCTTCACGCCTTCATCTGTTGTTTGGGATAAACTTCGTCGCTTCTCAGGTAAAGTGTCGCATTGTACTGTTTCTGGCCTTCAGGTTTCCAATGCCCTATTGTGGATCCGCCTGCCATTGCTAACATTCTGGGTGCCTCCTTTGAGGCGGTTTCCAGTTCTGCCGCTTATTCAGCCGGCTTTCGCACACTCAAAGACCGGCTGGATTCCGAGACCTATAATATTCGGTCCTCTAATACGGTGTGTTATAATGAACTTTTGACAATGAGGGAGCTGGAGCGGGCTCTTCATTGCTGTAGGCACTCCGCTCCTGGGCCGGACGGCATTCATATGTCCCTATACATAAGCCTGGGAAGGATCGCCAACTACCTTCCAGCTACCGCCCTATCTCCTTCACCAGTTGCCTTTGCAAGGTGATGGATCGCATGATCAACGGGCGGTTGACATGGTGGCTTGAGTCTCAGAAACTTCTGGCGAACGTTCAGTGCGGATTCCGTCGCCATCGCTCTACCGTCGACTATCTGGTGTCTCTGTCGACGCATATTATGAACGGATTTCGGAGAAAGTGTCATAAAAGGCTGTATTTTTTGACCTGGAGAAAGCTTATGACACTTGTTGCAGGGGCCGCATTTTACGTACACTCCATGCATGGAATTTCCGTGGTTGTCTTCCCATATTTCTTAGGGATTTTATGACGGATCACGTCTTTCGTGTACGTGTGGACTCGGTTTTATCCAGTAGTTTTATTCAAGAGAACGGTGTACCGCAGGGCTCTGTACTCAGTGTCACACTTTCTGCGGTTGCTATCAACCCCAATGTTGATTGTATTCCACCTAGCATTTCATCGTCCCTTATTGTTGACGATTTTGCGATTTATAGCAGTTCACGGCAGAACTGTCTCTTCGAACACCGTCTCCAGAGCTGTATCGACCGTCTCTACGTCTGGAGTAACGCCAATGGCTTTAATTTCTCCGCCTAGAAATCCGTCTGCGTCAAATTCTGGTGCCGCAAAGCATTTCCTCCGCCCTCTATCCATCTTGGGCCGGAGATACTTCCTTTGCAGAAGAGGTGAAGATTTTGGGGTTGATCTTTGATAGGAAATTGTGTTGGATTTTACACATTTCCTTTTTAAAAGCAAAGTGTGACCGTTCTCTTAATCGTTAATGTGTTTTAGGTGGCATATCCTGGTGAATTGATCGGACCGTCCTTCTTCGCCTTTATCGCTCTTTGGTCCGGTCCAAGCTTGATTATGGGTGCATTGTTTATTCGTCGGCACGTCCATCTCTGTTACGTCGATTGAATGTCATTCACCATCGTGGTATAAGAGTCGTTATGGGGGCCTTTCCAACCAGCCCTGTTCTCAGTCTGTATGCTGAAGCTGCAGAACCTCCGCTGTCCTTCCGAGGTGAGATGGTTCTGTGCAACTATGCCTGTCGACTCTCAAGCTTGCCTGACCACCCGTCCTTCGAGTTATTTTTCGAGGAGTCGCTTGATCGCCAATATTTAATTTGCTCCTCTGCATTGCTCCCTTCAGGGGTTCGATTTCGACAGTTACTTCGGCATTTGGACGTTACGCCAGCGCCGGCCCTTCCTCGGGGGGAAACACGTTTTCCTCCTTGGTCGCGCGCTGCGGCCCACTGTCACCTTCGGTTAACGTCGATGTCGAAGAATGAGACCCCTCCTTCAGTCCTTAGATCCGCATTTTTAGAACTACAGGCGCAATTCGGGGACTGTCATTTTATTTATACTGATTGGTCTAAGACTGATGTTGGAGTAGGATGTGCCTTTGTTTTTGGTGCACATAGATTTACCTTATGGGTGCATTGTTTATTCGTCGGCACGTCCATCTCTGTTACGTCGATTGAATGCCATTCACCATCGTGGTATAAGAGTCGTTATGGGGGCCTTTCCAACCAGCCCTGTTCTCAGTCTGTATGCTGAAGCTGCAGAACCTCCGCTGTCCTTCCGAGGTGAGATGGTTCTGTGCAACTATGCCTGTCGACTCTCAAGCTTGCCTGACCACCCGTCCTTCGAGTTATTTTTCGAGGAGTCGCTTGATCGCCAATATTTAATTTGCTCCTCTGCATTGCTCCCTTCAGGGGTTCGATTTCGACAGTTACTTCGGCATTTGGACGTTCCGCCAGCGCCGGCCCTTCCTCGGGGGAAAACACGTTTTCCTCCTTGGTCGCGCGCTGAGGCCCACTGTCACCTTCGGTTAACGTCGATGTCGAAGAATGAGACCCCTCCTTCAGTCCTTAGATCCGCATTTTTAGAACTACAGGCGCAATTCGGGGACTGTCATTTTATTTATACTGATTGGTCTAAGACTGATGTTGGAGTAGGATGTGCCTTTGTTTTTGGTGCACATAGATTTACCTTTCGTTTTCCCAGGCAATGTTCGATTTATACCGCCGAACTTTTTAGTATCTATCAATGTGTTTTGTACATTCAGCGGCACGACTTATGCGTTGTGTTGTTTGAACGGACTCTCTGAGTGCCCTTCAGAGTTTTAACGCGCTGTACACTTACCATCCGCTCGTACAGCGCATTCATGACCTGCTCCACTCGTTTGGTGCTTCTGGCATCAGCGTCTCCTTCGTGTGGATTCCAGGTCATGTGGGCATCTCAGGGAGCGAGTCTGCCGTCGCCGCTGCCAAATCGGCGCTCTTATCACCCAGATGTTTCACCTGTGTTGTTCCTTCCTCAGTTTTATGTTATGTTACGATATCGTATCCTCTCGCGCTGGCGCGGGGATTGGGCGGCTCTTAGGGGGAAAGTTTTGCGGGAGGTTAAACCCCTTCCGTTGTTCTGGGGTACCTCTTCTCGCTCCTTTCGTCGAGAAGAGGTAATTTTAACTCGTTTATGTATCGGGTATTGTCTTTTTAGCCATAGGTACCTACTCAGTGGTGATCCCGCACCACTCTGTGAGAAGTGTGATGCGCCCTTAACGGTGCGTCACATTTTAACAGAGTGTCAAGTTTTAGCTCCGTTGCGCTTTCGTGTGGGTCTTCCTGTTGGCATAGCCAATGTTTTGGCAGATGACGCGCGTGCCGTAGACTTGCTTTTACGTTATATAAGTGACAGTGGTTTTAATCCGCGCATTTGATGCGAAGAGCGTCTTTTAGCTTTGTGATTTTCTATTGTCTGTTTTAATGGGGCTCTTCTCCCCGGCGGACATGTGACGCTCATGTCCCTCGCATTCTACAGTTCTCGACACGTTGTTTTACTCTTTTTTTGACAATGATTTTAGTGTGTTGGTTTTTAGGTGTTGGTGTTTGGTTTGTCTTTATTAGTTTTTGACGTAGCGGGTTTGTGTACCGTGTTAATTTTGGGGTTTTGCATTTCATACATTGTAAGGGCGCTGATAATCCTAGATGTTTAGCGCCCTTAAACCCTATCTCATCATCATCGAAGGGAAGGCCCACGCGCTCAGTGCCAGAAATCGATTCAAGCGCCCTGAATCGGTTCTGGGTGGAAATGGGTGAAGGTGGCCGCTGAGCACGGCTTGTCCCAGGAGCATCCTGGGACTGCGACCTACGAGGAGGAGAAGGTGAACATTTCCTATCGCGCGCACGCGGAGCGTCTTTCAGAAAAACAACATAAGGAAGTTTCTGCTTTTGCTTCTCTGCAGTACCTTGAGACTTCAGAACCTTAACACCAGCTTTCGATGGCTTGATAACAGTACTAGAAACGGACGGCCGGATGGTAGTGGCGGTTAATGCAGTCATGGTCCAGGTCTGTGTTTCGGCATCCTGTCGGGGTACTGGCGAGGCAACACCAGAACTAAATATACCAGATCGCAGGAGAGAAGGTTGACGCGCATGGTAACGCCTCCGGGTTTCGGTGAAGGAGAGTTTCTCCTTTACCTGGATCTCCTGGATCGTTTTCTCGTCCAAATACCGCGGACAGTCTGCAAATGAAGCAGAATGAGACCCTTTGCAATTTACGCAGACGGGGGCCGATAAACAGGTACCATCGCGTGAGGGCTCATTACAAGAGGCACAGATGGAAACGGCACTTTTGCAAGAGACTTGCGTATGCCCAAAAAGTTGGCATTTAAAACAACGCAGAGGTCGAGGAATATAGAGCCTCACTGCAATGCGTTCGTACCCTGCTGAAATGCTCGTGAGCAGATCGACGACATCAAATGTTATAAACAGGGTACGAGTGGGAACCAATACTCCGTTACGTTTGGCCTGCACTCGATGAACTTCTGTCACCTTCTGGTCTGCAAGATATTCTACCAGTTCCTCGTCCGATATACCATCGAGGCTATGCGTGGTGACAACGCCTCGACAGGAATTCAAGGTGCGGTGCTTCTCAACACGGATATTATAACCGTGGAGAAGCGTGGCGCGCAACAAGGACTTAGTCTGCTGTTCGGATTTGGTTTGAACCAACAACGAACCAATCCGAAGACGAGTGCAGGAGTGAACCGCACCTGCAATTGCGTCAATGTCTTTCTGTACAATAAAAGGATTCAGCTTTTAAAAAGTTTGACCTTCCTCAGTTCGCGAAATCACTAAGTAACAACCAGTTGTTGGTGGTGCTACTTCTGTTGCAAATACTTTACGGCGCTTGTTACTTATAATGGAGAAAGGGTGCTCCATAGCGAAATAAATCCTCCACCATTGCAACCGTCTCCAACCTAGGGCTCTGACTTCCCGGGCGTTACCCCGGCTTGGGTGAGTGGCCTATCTATACCAAACTCACCCCAGGGTCACACTTCCAGAATATATACACAGGGACCCAATCGCCGTCAGAAGTCAGCAGCTTATGCAATGGCCCCCCGCGGGACTGCAGTTGAACAGCGGATATGAACACATACCCTACATGACGACCCCGGGTGGTGGGGATGACGCCATTACCCACTCACCCAGCTGCGCACCCAGTGCGCAGGTATCCGTCAGGCTGTGTCCACGGAGGATTAAAATAAAAGGATAAAAGGAACTAAAATTGTGTGGACGTTTCCCACGCAAGGTAGGCCAGCGAATAAGTAAAAGAGATGTGTAAATGAATGGGCGTGGGCGAAATATGCATAGATAGAAGAGAAGAAAACGTTGATGAGGGTCGTCATGTAATGAAATGCACAGAACGCACGAGAGCCTACCTTAAGTCCCCCGGTCACGAGGACGAACCCACCTCGTCCGGACGAGGGTGGAAGGATGATGATGGCGATGATTGGCTCAAGAACCCCCGCGTGCACCAAAACACCCGTACTCACATAAGGTGAGCCCCTGGGGGAGGTGTGTACCATATATACACAGGGTGGACCATTTTAGTTGAAACTGTACAAATCTCCGAAATTAAGCGCTTTAGAAAGAAATTTCTTTAATAAAAGTTACATGATATTATGGGGGAAAGTCAATGACATTACTCGTATTTGTTTGCAGGACGATATGATTGTGAGTTAGGGTCAATTTAATTTTTATGTTGTTTTCTCATTAGAAAAGGTTTCTATAAAGCTGTTCATTTTGTGATGAGGAATAAGGAAAGAAAATATAAAACGCTGGTTCCCAATTACGAAACGTAGCTTGACCCTCAAATGACCATCCATAAATGTCCCAACCATTCATGTGCTCTTCATACACAGTCATTCAGAATTTTGGTTGTTATTTACATTGGTGTAAGAACAAATGCAAAATGCCTTATATAAATGTTGTTTATTTTTCATGAGAAGTGAGATATATTTTGTTGCTTGTAAGATGAATAGAATAACCCATCTCTGACCTACTTTCTGTAGTAACTATGAGATCATCCGGGTTTTGAAAAGTCGTCCTCTGTGGTTTAGTGATTGCCATTGCTAGCGTCTAGTTCTCGGGGTCGCGGGTTCAAACCCCGCGGAGGGCGATGGTTTTTTTTCGGGCGTAAAACTCCTTAGCATGGCTTCCTTCAGAAGGGAAGTAAAGGCGGTGGTCCCGTGTCGTAGGTTTACGGCGGGTAAAAGAACCTCAAGCCTGATAAAGAGGGCTCTGAGCAAAGTTACCACTCTTTCACTCCCGATATAGAACAGGACGCAAAGGACCACAGCAGTTAAAGAGCGTCCATAAATAAAACTCAATTTAATTTAGGTTCTGACAATAATTAACCATTTTCCAAACACCATTTTGCAGACGTAATGTGCTTGGAAACATAGACAACGTTACTAGATCAAGGTAGGTCAATGAGTGAACCGGCTCCGGGACGTAATCAAAACAGCATACCTGAACTGGGAGATAGGGAATAGGGGTTTTGTATTCCATACGATTCTTAACCTAGCAAACACAACGAAGGGGTGTTGTAATGTTTTGGCGAAACGACAAGCACAATTAGTAGCTATTATTGTACAGTAACAGTATGGAATTAATGTCTTCATCGTCCAATAACCGTTTTGCGGTTGCTGACCGAAAAGTACGTCATGTTTATGTCAGCTCAGTAGATTAAATAGAAGAGAGCGAGGCCACTTTTTTGCGTTTATATGGGAAAGGATAGGGAAAACGAGGCTGGATGCAGCGGTTCAAGGAGGAAAGTTCGTTTATATGGGAGAAATAGGGAATACGAGGGCTGACACTAGGCTAGACAGTGACTGAAGTAACGCATTCTATTTTATATGGAAGAAATAGGCAATACAAAGTCTGAGGCTAGGTCAGACAGTGGCAGAAGGAGGGAATGCGCGTTGTACGAGAGAGCTAGAGTATACGAGGGGAGGTGTTAGGCTAGACAGATGCCGAAGGAGGGGAATATAGGCTTATACGGGAGAGAGAGGGAATACGAGGGAGGTGCTAAGATAGATGTTAAAGGTGGCGTGTGTGTATATATGAGACAAGTAAGAAACCGAAGAGAGGTATTAGGCTAGCAAGGGTTGAACGACAGAATATTCGTTTATTTGGACGGATAGTAAAACAGAGGGAGGGAGAGAGAGACATCCTATGCTAGGAGTTTTAGAAGGAGGAAATGCGTTTATATGGGAGAGGTAGGGAAAACAATGATAGGTCTTAGGGATTGTGGTTAAAAACTGCTACACAAAGAACCGCATTATTCAAGAACTTTAACAATAAAATGATCTACCGTACAAATGATCTACACTTAGATCATTTGTACGGTAGATCATTTAATTGTAGGGGTCTTTAGAGGAAAAAACCCTAAGCCAATAGTGTAGATTTGGTGGTTCAAGCCCACTTAATATAAAGGAATGTGCAATTAATATGCTAATTAGGCCTTCCCTTCCAAATGCCGCGCCCCCTGGTACATTTTTGGTTGCAGCTGAGGTAACAAATTTTGTGATGTTTAATGGAAAGGTTACCAGGTATGCAATTAAAGTTGTCCATCCCTCTTAAAAATGAACAATGATGCAATAAATTATGCTTTGTAACAAAAGAGCAGACGCTATTCTCCCCATTCCATTTTCCCGCACAGGTGTTCATTAGGAAGGACTCACCCGTCGGAACCCTCCGCTGCATTCGATTATCTCTCCAAACACGCGCACCTGGGCAATAAAAAAGATGAGACTGGTGCCGCGGTAACAAAAGAACTCTTGGGGCCTGTGCTATTATTCCACGCCTGCCTTTTGTTTGACGGTGCAAAAGAGAGAGGCCCATTCCCACGAGGCAAGCTTCCATTCATTATAACCGGCGAAATGCTGGCATCGACTATGCCGGCGGGCAGTCGAGCCCTAACGAAGAACTACGGACATCTCCAAACAGAGATACACGATGGTAACATCTCAACACTTCTACCAAGCACACGAATCTGTACGATGACCTACGAGAATCACCGGGCATAGTCATACGGGTTTTAGCTCTCTATTTTTGCTTCTATTGTCTCTTTTAAACAGCGATATCAAAAAATGTGTTTAACATATATCATTACCTGTATTAAACCCCTGTGTATACTTAGGTGTTCTTAGGCCTGTGTTCGAATCTTATTGGACGTAAACGTTTAATGTTTTAATTGCTATGAAAAATTGATACTTTGATGGAGTAAAACATTATTATATCATTGCCCTGATTAATGAAATGCGTTCTCGGGTACCCAGAGGTCCTGGTTCGAATCTTACCATGCGAAACTCTAATACTTAATACATATTAAACTATTGGGATTATGAGCGACAAGTCTAAAATGTATTTAAAAAATATAATTATTTATATTAAACCCTGGTGTATACTTGTGTATCCCAATGCCTAGATTCGATTCCCTATTTCCTTTCTTACTCTCTCTTTTTTCTTTCTATTTCTTTCTTTATTCTTGACTTGCATACATCTAAGCATTCATATATACACGACCACATACACAGAGCCATTACACACCCATATACACTCTTACACATATATGCGTATACATACACCATTACATTTACACACGCATACACCTGCAAACATACACCCGTACGACAGTGCACGCACACACATACACGCACACATACATACGTATACATGCACCAGTACACTTACACACATACACATACATACGTATGCATATATGCCAGTACATTTACGCACACACCGGCACACGTACATATACATACGTATACATTTACCAGTGCACTTAAACACACACATATACGCTTATAAACACACAGTGCCCGCACACACACGATAACATTGGAAATTATTGTCTTTGCAAAATTCAAAAGTCTTTCTTTCATTTCCCTGTAACATATCAAACTTTAATTCTTTTCAGGCTACCACATTCACATGACTTTCATCCCCACACACCTTTGTAGCTCGTGTAAAGACATTATGGATGTACTCTCTGAGGGAGTGAGAGACTGAGAGTGAGAGAGAGAGGGGGAATTGAACCAAGTGTGGATAGGAGTGCTGACAGCTTCTGTGCATGTGCAGTAGGTGATAATTCCGTTGAGTGCATTAATCACGTGACGTGTAAGCACCCCTGCCATTACGATGTGCTGACTTAGCCAGCGGGGATTCAGGTCTCTATATAAATAGCCATCGACGCTGGCTAGAACAATTGCGAGCTTATTAAATCTACATTTAAATTTCAAATAACTTCAACAATAGAAACGGGAGGCGTTATTTTAATTTAAGAAGAGGTGTGAGTCATCGATTTCCACACACAGCATTCATCAACACGATATAAAGCAAGGCGAGTGAGTTTTTACATAACTATACCAATCAGTGTTGGCTTTTTACGATGCATTTAATTTTGTTTAAACGATGCAGTGCATGAAAGACGAATCGCTACAAGAGTATCATATTTTTTAATCTGAACTTTACAGTCACATGGATTTCTGGGAGCGCTATTCTTCCATTCATAAACGGTTTTCTCTTCACCCTCTTCTTCCACTAATATTTACACGATATTTACTACTCATTCTTTGTTTCTCTACGCATTCTTCTATGAACATTCATACGATTTTCACTACGCATTCTTCTTCCATTCACATTCACACGATTCTCTCTACCCACTCCTTGTTTCACCATCACAGAAGTTTCTACACACACTCTTCTTCCATTCACCATCACACAGATGTCACCGCCTACATGATTGTCACAAACTACCACTTCTACCAAGCACCCGAACCTGCACGAAGACCTACGGATATCCTCTAACACAAACATGCATAAACATACTTACAAAAAACTGCGTTCATGTAGCACAACACATACTTTATCTCTAAAATAAGAAATGCATAACTTGACCTTCTACCTGGATAATGCAGTGAAAAAATAATTCATGATCAATGTCTGTTACAGTGTTTAGCAGATAAACTTTACAAGATGGCTGAAGAGCGCAGTTTCCTACCGGCTCGGCGAGTTCAAGATCTCGAAATAGGTCTCAAATATGGGATAAAGGCCTTAAAGAGAGCTCAAACAAGATACGGTACCAGGATCGTATCTTCGCTTGAGGGTTGCCAAGTGTTCTTGCCTGAACGCTATAATTCGTTAACCAACGAAGAGCTTGCAGAAATGCCAGGAAAATATTTTATCTATAAGGGCATGGTAGAGATGGGGGAATTTAAAGCATGTATATTGTCTGTTGTACCCGCGAAGTAGTTATGTAGAAATGCCAAACTTAAGTATTCAATGTTTTCCTATTTTGCTCTGAAAAAATTCATATATAAAACAGCTGTCTCATTGATATTACATATAAAGATACATGCTATAGAATTTATAAAAAAATGATGAAATCACGATGTCACATGTTTTGAATTCATTTATATATATCACATTGAAATAACGCCTGATTATGCAATGTTTATACAAATCTTTAGTGATGCATTTTCTATGTAGCCTAACAAAAAATGTAATTCTTTTCAGGTTACCTTCACTTCCAAACGCACGTTTTCTTAGACATTCATTGTGTAATTGTTCAGCCGGAATAAGGTGAGGAAGAAGAAGAACCAATTTGCAGCTCAGGAAACGATGCTGACCCTCTTGGAGGATAGAATAACCATCCTTACTGCATTACCGAAACATGCAATAAGCGTGAGAAAAGACGTCTACAAATCGAGAAACCTCAAAGTTAGGATAGGGTTCTTCTACGATCTTCCATTGCTTATAGTGAAAAACACAGAAAATTTTGTATGCATTCCAAGGCATAGCTGAGAGTTAGCTTGAGCGAGTCTTCCTATATTAGGTGAAAATAGGAATTGGGAGCAGTAATTTAAATGATAGTGAAATACGTTTAAATAGTGATGAAATTTGCACCCTAGGAAGACTTGAATCGTTTATAGATTACCATTTAGGTAACCTGTCTGTTGAAAGTGTAATTCCATACGCAGCAACGAAGAGTTTGGAGTAGGAAAGCGTTGGAATTGTATGATAAAAATAATAAAAAAGAATGGAGGTATGTTTTTACATCATGTTATATTCATTAAAAATCCTTACATTTCTAATGAAAAATAGAAAGCCTTACATTACAATCATTTGCTTAAAATATAACCTGCATCACATGAGTCCGACGCTTGTATGTAAATACTTTATAATGAATTATTAAACAATACAATGAGATCTGTGCAGGGATATATGCACTAGCTTGAATTTCTATTCTAATTTTGACAGCACCATTTACAACTTCCTCTGGTTGATGAGAGCAATCCATAACAAATATAGGGGCATACTTGGGAAAATATGTTCTCTTTAATAAATGGTAAATCTTCTTTTCATAATAAGAGCTTGAGTACATATCATACAATGATGCAAATCTCGGGTTTCCAAAGTTCAAGCTCATATCCTGATAGGAATAACCTTCACTATTAAGATAAAGTCTCAAATTAGTTAGTTACAATGATCAAAAAGGGAACAGACTTTAGATGCATTACACGATCTTAAAGTCTGAGCGCATAAAATGACAAATCCCGACTTTTGATGTGGTGGCGACATTCCAGGTGAATGGTTTAGCTTGCGATACAACAGGCTGAATATGGAGATCCATGGTCCTAAATGAGTGAAACAGAGTCTTATCCGGCTTGGTAGTCTTGAGTATTTCAAGCATTTCAGCATCAGAAAGTCGAATCACAGATATTCTCCACTCGATTCCTACAAGTTTAACAACAGCATTCTCTTTAACCTGAAGCACTATAATACAGTTTTTAGAGACCTTGGATCGAATCAACACCAAAACCAACTGGCTATTGGGTGTGAGCTCCTTGTGTTCGCCAGCAGAATCCCAGAAGCATCGAAAGCGGTACTATAGCATTGACGGCTCCATTTGCTACATGTACAATGCCCATGTCTTCTCCTAGAAAACACCATCCATCATCCGGCAGACGATCAGGTTCCATTGGGTTGAGAGCATCATAGTTGCGTTAAGTTGATGCGATGCAGGGGTTTCTGGTTCCGTCAATAGTTGACCGTTTATATCCAATCGAATCTCCTCAAACATGCATGCAATAGAGTTATTGGCAACTTTTGTAGTAGTTGCTGCTCCATTAGGGTTTAGTAATACTTCCATTCATGTATAGATAAATTCAATTACGTGAAGTATATAAATCCTCTGCTTGACAAACGATTCTAATCACGTCATTAGCGCCCAGAGCTGATATATTATAAGACAAAAACACACGTTCCTCTTCTTTAGTGTTCTCGTCGTCGAATCTAGGCGTCTTAGTAACACTGGTGATATCCACGATTATAGGATTCAAAGAACAATACCTGGAGGAACTTTCGATTAAACGACGTTAACACACTGGTTGTCAATAGCAGGGCACGCAGTGAGTGTGGACTCAACCCGTTATTATATCTTCGAAGCCTCTGATTTCTTCTTCTAGAATCTATGGGCATTACGCTTATATCTTTGTTTCTAAAGTCAATGATATTACTGTTATAGTCTCCTATACGAGGGCTGATTTGCTCTATAATGCGGATGTTTATGATCGACACGTAAATTGGATTTGATGGTTCTTGTGAAATATGATATCCAACCGCAATAGATGGGAAAACCCATAGATCGAGTGTCCCCTTTTACCGTGGATGAAAGAGACTGGTGCAATACTGCGCTCGATTCGTATGATATTCAACCTAAATATTTTGACCAGGAAATTAGATTCAGCCAGCTGATTAGCTGGAATAACTGTATTGGCACTGAAGTCCAGCTCTTGGCTATCGAAATAAAATGACACATTGACATCCTTCTTTATAGCAATCCAATGAGTGCCTTCATTCCCTGAAGTATCGAGTTTGACGATAATTCTCCCTGTAACGAGACCTTGAAGGTAGCTGATCGATCATGTATACAGCTTTAAAATAAGGAATCTTTAAACGTCGTGCATACAAGTCGAGATCGATGTTATTCTATGCTTTTCCAATACAAGTATAGCCCTTAGTATAGTTTTTGAATTCTCTTTCTTGCTCGCCCCTATTGGTGTAGGTGTTCCTCGCCTTATACTTCTTCACTCAAAGGCCCCTCTCTCTTGCTTCAATTTATCTGTTATGTCCCATCATTTCAGCAAGATTTTTATCTGCAGCCTTTTTCTTATTTACGGCTGTAGCAATTTGTGATGCACCTCCTGCGACAGCACCTAGAGCTGCAATAATTGACAAGAGAGGTAGAAATCCTCCCCGTTTCTTCTTTTTGAATCCAGCGCCCAACAGATACCTTTCCCTCAATTTCTCTGTTATGCCTCATCATTTCGACCAGTTGTTTATCTGCAGCCTTTTTCTTATTTACGGCTGTAGCAATTTGTGCTGCACCTCCAACGGCAGCACCTAGAGCTTCAATAATTGGTATGAGAAGTATAAACCTCCCCGTTTCTTCTTCTTGGATCCGGCACCAACAGCCACCTTTCCCTTCATAATTGTTGTTACTAGTGGCGCTGTCAACCTTTCGCCTACATCAGAAGATTGCACTCTTTTCCAGGACTTTTCAGCCAAGATCTTTTCTGAAGTGTTTCTCGAACCACAGTCCTTGTGCTGGGCGTAGGCAATATCGTGAGGTTTGCACGCTTCGTCTAATGGGGAGCTTCCAGGATCCTCTCTCTTTAATCTTCTTTTCTAGCTTTGTCCCTGGTCCGCATTATCTGTAGCCAGGTAAATGTGCTTCAAATGGCAGTCGGTTAATGGGAGAGTTAATTAAACCGGAACCTCTTGCAACCTCAACCTCGTTAGCTCTCATGGTATACTAATTGACTTTATTGACGCCTTATTCTTTTATACTCGGCCATAGCTTACGGTCATTAGAACATATACTTTAAATATGATTTATTTTATTTCTTTAGTTGCTCTAATGAAGGTTGTGAAGCAAGATTGTTTACGGTCTATTCAGGTGATATGCTATGAAAGCGGCTTTAGGATCTATCGTCACGGAAAACTGGTTTCTGTCAATGTTAGAGCACTAATTCTAGGCAGCTCCAGCACGTAACCTCGTCTCGATAAAAAGGCAACCCACTCTCGCTTAAATGTAACCCACTCACGCTAAAAATATAACCCGCTCACGCTAAAAATATAACCCGCTCACGCTAAAAAGTTAACCCATTCACGCTAAAAGGTAACCCACACACGCTAAAAGGTAACCCACTCACGCTAAATAAGGTAACCCACTTAAGCTAAAAGGTAACCGACCCACGCTAAAAAGTAACCCAATCACGCTAAAAGGTAACCCACTCCCTCTAAGAAGGTAACTCACTCACGCTAAAATGTAGCCCCCTCTCGCTAAAAGCTCTCAGAAATGTACACCATTTTCGATAAAAGTAGGATGCATGAGTTTCAGCTTCGACATAGCTAGATCCATATCTGTCTCAACTTAGACATTCTCTGTGCTAAATAGCAGGCAATGTTGTACTCTTACCCCTATGAATTCATTTCGTACCACTTGAATCTGTATGCAATTAATGAAATAGTTACAATTAACAGAATTACGTAATTAATATGTGAATACTAGAATATTTCGGTTGACCTATTTTGGCTATGACGGTTTATATCTATCAAAAGCCGACATCATTTATAAAATGCGTAAATGTCGAATAACAGTTCAGTCTCTTGCTGTCGTATACGAATTCAACATCGATAGTATACATTAACTAGTTGATATATACTGCTTGAGCATGAATACACATAAAGATGTTCAAACATAGTCAATTTACGAGAATATTGATTTTTCGTATGTTACCCAGAGGAAAAGGAATCGTTTTGTTAATTGCTGTATTACAATAGAACTTTAAAAAAACAGATCTATTTCAAGGCTCAAACAACACAGCAGAAGATGCTGTAAAGAGATGACCGGTTGTGTAGTGACTACAATTCTCGCACGCGATCCTGAAATCTCTTCAATTTCTGAAGTGAAGGATTCAAGATGTACAGTACTTGGAACTCCCTCAAGTGATCCGGAAATAGCATCAAGAGCTGTCATGAATGAATCGATAAGAGCAGTTTCTTTGAGTGAGCAAACTCTGAATAAACGCATAAATGAAAGCAACAATTCTTGTGTTAACTTACCAAGACGAGAAGGTATATCCAAAGCGAATATTGAGGAGATGCTATACACCACAACCGATTCTAATGACTTAGTAGACCTCCTAAGGGTGCTAATGATGTTCCATACACCAGGTAAAATGACTTTTCGGATGATATTAGTGACATTATTCAGAAGTTAAAGACGGCCGGCTTTATAGATATTAGCATCTGTGGATCCTTGAAACCTGAGAAAGAGTTAGAAAGGTCCCTCAGAGGTGTTAAGGTTTTATATAACACTAAGAGGTTTCAAAGATCCAGCCTGCTCTCGACCCAATGCATCGTCTGCCGAATGCTGGATGGTATTATCCAGGAGAAGACATGGACATTGTATATGTAGCAAATGGAGCCTTGAACGCTATAGTACCGCTTTCGATACTTCTAGAATATTTCTGGCAAGCACAAGGACCTCATACTCAATAGCCAGCTGGTGTTGGTGGTGATTCGATCCAAGGACTCTAAAAACTCTATTATAGTGCCTCAGTGTGAAGTGAATGCTGCTGCTAAACTTGTACGAATCGACTTGAGAATGTCTGATTCGATTTTCTCTGACGCTGAAATGCTTGAAATCCTCAAGAATGCCAAGCCGGATAAGACTCTGCTTCACTCATTTAGGACCATGGATCTCTATACTCAGCCTGTTACGTCGCAAGCTAAACCATTCACCTGGAATGTCGCCACCACATCAAAAATGGAGAAGTCGGGATTTGTCATTTAAGGCGTTCAGACTTCAAGATCGAGTAATGCATCTAAAGACTGTTCGTTTTTTGATCATTGTAACTCACTAATTTGAGACTTATCTTAATAGTGAATGTTATCCCTATCACGATATGAGCTTGGACTTTGGAACCTCGAGATTTGTATCATTGTGTATGTACTCAAGCTCTTATTATGAAAAAGAGTTTTACCATTTATCGAAGAGAATTTATTTTCTTAAGTATGTTCCTATATTTGTGATAGCTTGCTCTCATCAATTAGAGGAAGTTATAAATGGTGCTGTCAACATCAGAATAGTTATTCAAGCTAGCGCAAATATCCCTGCAATGAACTCATTGTATTGTTTAATAATTCTTGATAAAGTATTTACATACAAAGTTCTGACTTATGTGATGCAGTTTATATTTTAAACTAATCATTGTAATGTAAGGCTTTCTATTTTTCATAAGGAATGTAAGGATGTTTAATAATAAAACGTGATGTAAAGGAATACCTTCAAACTTTTTATTATTTTATCATACAATTCCAACACTTTCCTACTCTAACTCCTCGCTCCAGCATATGGCATTACACTTGCAACAGATAGGTTACCTAATTGGTAATCTCTAAACGATTCAAGTCTTTTAGGGTGCAAATTCCATCACTATTTAAAAGTATTTCATAATCATTTAAATTACCTCTCTTAATTCTTATTTTCACGTAATATAGGGAGGCTAGTTCGAGATAACTCTCAGCTATGCCTTGGAATGTATACAAAATTGTCTGTGTTTTTCACTACATGCACTGGAAGATCGTAGAGGAACCCTTACTTAACGTTGCGGTTTCTCGATTTGTAGACGTCTCTGCGAAAGCTTATTGCGTGTTTCGGTGATGTAGTGAGCATTGTTATTCTATCCTCCAAGAGCGTCAGCATCCCTTCCTGAGTTGCAAATCGGTTGTTGTTCTTCTTCCCCTTATTCCGTCTGAAACATTACACAGTGAAAGTCGTAGAAAACATGTGTTTGGAAGTGAAGGTAACCTGAAAAAATTACATTTTTGTTAGGCTACATGGAAAATGAAACATAAAAGATTTGTATAAACATTAGAATATCAGGCGTTATTTCAATGTGATTTATATATAAAACTGAATTCAAAACATGTGATAATGTGATTTCGTGGATTTTTTAAATTCTATAGCATATAGTTTTATATGTAATATTAATGAATCAGCTGTTTTATTTATGAATTTCTTTCAAAGTAAAAGCAAAACATCGAATACTTAAGTTTGGCATTTCTACATACCTTCGCTGCGGGTACAAAAGCAGTATACATGCCTTAAATTCCCCCATCTCTACCATGCCCTTATATATCAAGTATTTTTCCAGGCATTTCTGCGAGCTCTTCTCAGTTACCGAATTACAGCGTTCCGGCAAGAACACTTGGCAATCCTCCAGCGGCGATACGACCCTGCTACCATGTCATTATTGAGCTCTCTTTAAGGCCTTTATCCCATATTTAAGACCTATTTCGAGATCTTGAGCCCGCCGAGCCGGTAGGAAACCGCGCTTTTCAGCCATCTTGTTAAGGCTATGTGCTAAACACTCTGAAACAGACAATGATCATGAATTATTTCATTCAATGCATTAATCAGGTGGAAGGACAAGTTATGCATTTCTTATATTAGAACTAAAGTATGTGTGGTGCTACATGAACGCAGTTTTTTGTAAGCATGTTAATGCATGTTTGTGTTCGGGGATAACCATAGGTCTTCGTATAGGTTAGGATGCTTGATAGAAGTGCGAGATTTGCAACAAACCAGGACGTAGTAAGTATGTTTATGCATCTTTGTGTTCGGGTTAACTCGTAGGTCTTCGTACAGGTTCGGGTGCTTGGTAGAAGTGGTAGTTTGTGACAATCATGTAGGTGGTGACATCTGTGTGATGGTGAATGGAAGAAGAGTGCGTGTAGAAATTACTGTGATGATGAAACAAAGAGCGGGTAGGGAGAATCGTGTGAATGTGAGTGGAAGAAGAATGTGTAGAGAAAACCCTATGAATGTTCATAGAAAAAATGCATAGCGAAACAAATAATGAGTGGTGAAAATCGTGTGAATATTAGTGGAAGTAAAGGTTGTAGAGAAAACCGTATGAATGTGAATGGAAGAAGAGCGTGCCGAGAAATCTATGCGACTGTATAGTTAAAATATGATACTCTTGCAACGATTCGTCTTTCATGCACTGTATGGTTTAAACAAAATTAAATGCATCGTAAAAAGCCAACACTGATCTGTATAGTTATGTAAAAACTCACTCACCTTGCAATGTATCGTGTTGATGAATGCTGTGTGTGGGAATCGATGACTCACACCTCTTCCTAAATTAAAAAAGCACCTCGCGTTACTATTTTTGAAGTTATTTAAAGTTAAAATGTGGAGTTAGTAAGCTCGCAATGGTTCTAGCCAGCGTCGTTAGCTGTTTATATAGAGATCTAATTCCCCCCTGGCTGTCAGCACATGTCATGGCAGGGGTGTTTACACGTCACGATATTATTGCACCCAATGGAATTATCACATCATATGCGCAGAGGCTCTCAGCACTTCTATCCACACTTGGTTCAATCCCCCCCTCTCTCTCTCTCTCTCTCTCTCTCTCTCTCTCTCAGAGAGTACATCCATAATATCTTTACACGAGCTATAAAAAGGTGTGAGATTAGTCAAGTGAATGTGGTATGTTAAAAGAATTACATTGTGCTAGGTTACAGGGAAAATAAAACAAAGATTTTAGAATTCTGTAAAGACAATAATTTCCAATACTATTGTGTATGTGTGTGTGTGCGTGCACTGGTGTATGAGTGTATATTTGAAGGCGTGTATGTGTGTTAGTGTATTGGTGTGTGTATACGTATTATGTGTACGTGTGCGTGTGTGCGTTAGACTACTGGTATGTGTATACGTATGTATGCGACGTGTGTAAGTGTACTGGTGTATATACACCAATGTATGTGTACGTGTGTGTGCGTGCACTGTCGTATGGATGTATGTTTGTAGGTGTATGTGTGTGTGCGTGTGTGTATGTGTGTGTAAGTGCACTGGTGTATGTGTACCTATGCATGTGTATGTGTGTATATGTATGTGTAATGGCTCTGTGCATGTGCTCGTGTATATATGAATTCTTGGATGTATGCAAGTGAAGAAGGAACAAAGAAAGGCATACATAGAAAGAAAAAAGAGAGAAGAAAGGCTTTAAAGAATCTAGGCATCGGTATACCTAAGTATACACCAGGGTTTAACATAAATAATTATCTTTGTTAAATACATT
The DNA here is from genome assembly GCA_030765065.1 of Deroplatys truncata. Lineage (NCBI taxonomy): Eukaryota > Metazoa > Arthropoda > Insecta > Mantodea > Mantidae > Deroplatys > Deroplatys truncata. The sequence goes on along the minus strand of CM060990.1, from coordinate 419,554,507 downwards.
TTAATCTGGACGTGCATATTACCATAGTTTAATATTTATTAAGCATTAGACTTTCGCAGAGTAGGATTTGAACTAGGACCTTTGGGTACCCGAGAACGCCTTTCATTAATCAGGGTAATGATATAATAATGTTTTCCCCTATCAAAGTATCAATTTTCCATAGCAATTAAAACATTAAACTTTTGCTTGCAGTAAGATTCGAACACAGACTTAAGGACACCTAAGTATACACAGGGACTTAATATAGGTAATGATATATGTTAAACACATTTTTTTATATTACTGTTTGAAAGAGAAAATGGAAGCAAAAACAGAGAGGTAGAACATGCATAACTATGCTCGGTGATTCTCGTAGGTCGTCGTGGATGTTTGTGTGCTTTGTGTAAGTGTTAGAAATGTTATGATCGTGTATATCTGTCTGGAGATGTCCGTAGGTTTTCGTTAGGGCTCGGCTGCTTTCATAGAGAACTACCCGCCGGCATAGTCGATGCCAGCATGTCGCCGGCTATACTGAATGGAAGCTTGCCTCGTGGGAACGGGTCGCTCTCTTTTGCACCGTCAAACAAAAGGCAGGGCGGGTATAATAGCACAGGCTCCAACAGTTCTTTTGTTACCACGGCACCAGTCTGGTCTTTTGTTATTGCCCAGGTGCGCGTGTTTGGAGAGAGAATATAATGAAGGTGGGAGGGGGTTGCTACAGGCGAGACTTTCCTAACGGACACTTGTGCGGGAGAATGGAATGGGGAGAATAGCGTCTGCTCTTTTGTTACAAAGCATAATTTATTACACCATTGTTCATTTTGACAGGAAAAAGGTTCGCTTTTTGTTATATTGCAGGTGCCGAAGTTTGGAGAGAGAGTAGAATGCAGCGGGTGTGGATTGTGCTACAGTTGCGGCCTTCCTAACGTGCACGTGTGCGGGGAATGGAATGGGGAGAATAGCTCTTTTGTTACAAAGGATAATTTATTACACCATTGTTCATTTTGACAGGTGATGGACAACCTTAATTGCGTACCTGTCAACCTTTCCATTATACATCGCAAAATGTATGACCTCAGCTGCAACTAAAAAGGTACCAGGGAGCGTGGCAGGCAGAGGAGGAGGCCTAATTAGTATATTAATTGCATATTCCATCTAATTAAGTGGGCTTGAACCGCCAAATCTACACTACTCTGCTCCACTAGAAGTTGAGTCATTTTTAGAGTAATAAATTACTACGCATTGGATCTCACAGTTTTAGTGAATAAAGAACCCAAGGTGTGTTTAGGGGATAATCATACATAATCCTCAGGGAATGTACAGCCAGCACACGAAGGAGGGTGAACGTGAAATACTGTCGCCGTAGAGGAAGCAATTTTATGTCTTGTAGATGAACAAGCCAGTAGCAGTGATCGGGGAATAGTTCGCATGGACGGCGAGTCCCATTGGTTTGTTCTCAGGGCGCTGAAACAGCAGTTGTTGCGACCGTATCACATGCAAAGGGTACAGTGTCTCACAGCAGCGGATTACACGCCTAGGCTGGTTTTCCTAAATTAGTTCCTAGAAAAAGATGCAGATATACCGCAATTAATTATGCCATCAGACGAAGCTACCTTTACAAAAATGGCATTTTCAATTTCGGTAACACCCAAACATGGGCGGAAGAAAACTCTTGCAGCATAGGGAGCATCATTTCCAACAGCGATTTGCTGTGAAGATATGGGTAGGAATACACAAAACGTTTATTTACGCTCATGAAGCATGAAAGTGAAACCTGTTTATGCGCTGACCTACTTATGGTTTGTAAAGAGAAAGTGCCATTCCCGCTCCCAGCAACATTCGGTTACCGCGCATTGCACAACGTTGTCAACATGTGCGTTTCATGTTCTCGAAAAACGTAAACTCTCTCTGTAGAAAATGGTCATGGAAAAAATGAAACCTACAAAACAGCTTCCAAATAACATGATCTGTAACTGGTATAAATTAATGTAATGACTTCCTTCATCCCGGTATATAATATGCAACAATTGTTTTAAAATAAGAAATATATTTAAAATATGACACTCGCTCACTTCCCCCATCGCCTTTGAGCTAATTCATCAATCAAATTCCGGAATGCACACGGCGGCATACATATTTCATAAACCTCGGCTTCCTTTCATAATAAAATCCTTGGGGCGTTTCCAAAATATAGATTCTAATTAACAACACCTTAAAAAATACACATCGACCAATCGTAACACAGCTGGGAGATGGAATAAATACACCATTAGACCATCACAACCTGTGTGGAGAGGGAGAACCATACCATTGGACCATCAGAGCATGGAGGGCAGGGTGAAGCATAAAAAACGGCGTGGGATGCAAATTATATGTCGCCATCTTGGAGCGGTGTCCCTTTGTCGGAATTTTCTTTGTCCTTAAAGTCTTATTATTCTACTACAGCGACACGCGTAAATTCAAGCAATGAATTAATACATTTTTTATTATTCTGGTGAAATGGGAGTATATAAGCTGGCTAAATTAGAAGGAAGCCTAGTGATCTCGAATTTTACACACAAGGTGTCTACTCTAGCTAGTATAAAGAATACGCGCTTGGACATATAAAGGTAACTATTCCCCATAGACAAGATTTAGATGATAAAGAATGTCCTTACCTGGTAATCTAAGGTTTGAAAAGTGTGAACGAAATATGTAAGTTAAACGTACTTGCACGATAAAGGTCGGGAACCAAAATGTCGGAGTAAACACATTGGCTAACTCGTAAACCCTCACATATCATAACCATTACGTATGGAAAATGAAATATACAATTTTAATTTGTGTTGATGAAAGTAGAATTATGCAGTTAAATTTTACTTCAGTGTAATCATGCATCATCTTTCATACCACAAGCACAACCTGAGACTTCATATCCATGCTCGACCGCAACCTTTAAAACCTAGCCAGCAAAACTATTAATAATCATTTAATTCGTTCATTCAATACTCATTAATCGCCGAATATCCATTGATACACTGCAGCAGAAGAAGAAGTTGATGACCAGAGGACGTCACCATCTTTAACATGTAGCAAAGAACCGGTACAACTGTTTCCTCATCATCTTTTGAAACTCAGAGTAAAAAGTCTTGAACTGGATAATTTAGTTTTCCAGTTGATTGTCTCATTCATATTTATACGTATCAACTATGTTTCGAGCTGCTGCAATGAAGATTCAAGCGTATTTATGAAAGGAAGGAAACTTTCGGTTTGAAATTTTGAAATTTTACTGATGATGTCAGCTCAGCTTCTGGGGCTTGGACACAGTCGCCAGCTACCAAATGCATGTTTATTTTGCACTTGTGGTGTTTTTTCTAAATCATACTCAGTGCAGTCAGTTAACTCGGCAGTTCGCCTGATATTATTCAAAGCCATTCCTTTTTTTCCTATGAAAAAATGCCACTACTGAGGTATAAGCACGTACGACGCAGTATTAAAACAAAGGAATGTTTATTTTAGTCTATTGAAAATTAACATTTGTATATTTTTTGTGGTGCGGGCGCATACTACAGCCTAGACAGGCTGTGCATAAATGCACCCCAGTTCCTCTGAAAAGTTACCTGTGCCCCCTGCAAATCACTCATGCTCCCCTAGAAGAGGGTGTGTCAAGCAGTTTGGTAACCTTATTGATATGCCAAAAAGACAAAGAAATAATAGTTACGTGATAACTATAATAATTCATCCAACAACAACGTTTTTCACTTATTAATGCCCATTTTTCATACGCCATATGAAAGGCAATACCACTGACAGAATAATTGCTTCTCCAAATGTAGCGAATTACAATATTACTATGTACTTGGGGCATTGAATATGAAGAATCCATGGAGAATGCAGTGCAATTCATATCATTGAATTAAAGAATTACATCAATCAAATAATTGATATTAAAAACCACAGTGATTATTTTAGAATAAATACAAAAAATCAGGCCAATAAACCCCTGCATTTGCAAACCTGAACGATATACCTTCGTAAGTGTTGTTTTTTAGTTATTTATACACTCAATATTTCAGTAACGTTACACTTTATTATTATAATAAATACAGCAAACACAGGTTTTGCTTCAAATTAGAAAAATAATCACAATATAATTCAACGGACGATACATGCTATAATTACTATAGTAAACGAACATTTGTTCTTCAGTACTTATTTCTTCGATAAAACTCCAACTCTATATTGTTTATTCACTTTTTGTATAACTGGCACTGGCATAGCGTTAATGAACACCCATGAGCCCGGTCTTCACCAATTATAAATCTTCTCGGCTTTACCATACGATACAAAGAATACCATTCATATCCACCTAATTAGTATACATCTCCTATCCACCTTTAATATAATCTGTGGGTTCTAGCTAAAAGGACCGTGAGTTGCAGCACCCGGAAACCTACGAGGGTCCGACCTGTTTTGCATTACCTGCCCTTTCTAAGGTCCACCCTCCCCCGCCATTTTCTGATTGTCTAATGAGCTAGTTCTCCCCTCTCAGTGTTGTGTTATGAATAGTTGTGTTTTATTTGTTTAGGTGTGATTAATTTACATACCTTTTTGTATCCGCCCCTCAATTTGTATATCAAAAGAAGCCGCCAAGTGAATCCCAAGGAGAGTAAAAAAGGCGAACAAGCTCAAAAACTGAGCTGGTGGTTCAACCGCCATTTGTGATTAATTTGCATACTAGAATAAACTGTACAACCAATGTCTCGACATTTGCATATAATCTTATTGATTTAATTAACTGGTACATCTGCTTCTTTAAGGATTGCCCTCCTCTTTGTAGGACTTAAGGCTGGTTCACTCAACGAGAACGGTAACTAGAACGAGAACGAGAAAGTTGAAATACATGTATTCAAATCGGAGCGTTCACAATCGACGGCAAGCGTTCAGGGCCACGGGAACTTGCTCAAGTTTTAAATTTCTCGTTCTCGTTCCCGGGCACGGCATATTAGATGCATATTTTGCATATTAGACTCTTCACTGTAGAGGTTATTCTAGCCGACCGTGACATGAAACAGCCACTAGTGCTCTCTGCAGTCGCTTGAAACATGAAACTGGAAGAAATTAGTAGTAAATGTGCTTCATAACCTCAGATCTTGACACCCGCATAACCATTTAGCGTTGGTTTCTCTGGTGAAAGGGTCATCTGTATTTTGTTTATATGCAACTCAAAACTGACTATTGCCTCAAAAACAATAGCAAAAGCTGCACAGAAAGCAAAAACCGATGGAAATTAACGAAGGAAAATAAACAACTTTAGTGTATGCCATTAAATAAAGGAATGAGAGCTTGGTACAACTAGAGGGATCGGAAATGTAATGGATAAGCATTTATATAATGTTTACTCTATCGAATTTTGACGTTTGCCAACCGCGTTATGTTTGCTGAATTGGAAGTAGTTGAAAAAATAGCATTGGTCAGTTAAAAACCAATGAAATCTCAATGCTCAAAATCGACTTCCACTTTGTAATCGACATGGTCATTGATATGCATTCCCTTTCTCGTTACCGGGCTGTTGTGAACCAATATTTTGTATGCTGCTTTGCTTCCCGTTTTCGTTCTGGTTACCATTCTCCGGCGGTTGTGAACCAGCCTTTACACCCCCAAGAATTTACAAGCCAATGCCTTGGGTCAGTTGCTTGTCGAGGATCAAGAAATCTCTGGATCATAGAATATACAGGGTGGGTGATTAACCCAAACTTGTATGCGCTGGAGAAGGAGGAAATGAAATGTAGTGATGAAAAGCATGATAGAAAATTTCGCAGATCAGTTTATCCAACCCAGCATTCGCCTAGCGACCGAGAAAAACCGCGAAAAACTTTCGGTCAATTGGTCGGCACCGGGGGTTTGAACGCGGAAAACTCCTGAATACGAATCAAACACGTTACCGCAGCGCCATCACGTTCGGTTAATTGGTATATCAAAAAAGTGGTCATGTAATACATGAATTTATATAAAATTTTTCAGAGCAATGCAATGGGTTATTTAGATTCTGCGTTATCTATAAGTACGTACACTTACCCCGTCCAGCTTTATCTTCACTCCAGTATGCATATTCTCCTCATGCGAGACAACCAGTGGTAGTAGAGAGGCAGCATGTGCAAACAGATCCAAACAATCTGTGAAGTCATACAATTTTTAGAGGAAATGCATTCATTTACTCGGTTACGCTCCAAGATTATGAACCCCGCTCATTTCTTCTTTGTGTGAATATTTCAATTGTCTTTCAAATTAATGCATACTCCTTCTTCTTTATGAGAAATTTCGATTCACCTAGAGGTTCCGCCCTTACTCGAGGCCGTATATAGAGTTCTCTCTATCCTTTGCTAAGGTCCCATCCGCATCCTTCATGATGCTAACTCCTAGCGGCTGCTATTGGATATACTCCCATTCGAGACACAGAACTCTGTTTCTCTTTCTAGCATAACCCTAACGTACGGGGGCTGACAGATAGCGAAAAGGCGGTGGTACTTTAAATAACGACTTCCTCAATGGCATTTAAAATAATAATCGTAATATCCGGCTGTAAAATTATTGCATTAAATATGTGATTAAATATATATGGAAGGTTTTTACAAAATGTTAATGAATTCTAATTCTTTCCACAATATGTGGCTGCCATTAAAAGAGTCTAGACACAAAATATTTTGTGGTATTATCTAGAAGACTTTGGAAAAGAAACGCATTCTGCTGGTAGGTTAATAGAAATAAACGTCATATCCATGTTTAAAAGCAGCTCTACCTCCATAGTCTGCGGAGACCAGTATTAAAAGTGTCTAGTATATTTTCCCCGCCCAGATCGGCTTTAATGTACGACTTCTTTGCCTAGACAATTGCAGGGTCGGCTCTACCGACGATGCAATACGTGCATTTGCACGATACGGCTCACAAGATTGAACTATATATTTTTAAATCAAATTTTTGTATCTTTGGTTAACTTTTCACATAGAAATGGTATTTCGAAACTTTCTTACTAACTGGACAGGTTGAGATGCTGCTGAAATAAACTCCTTTGTCGTGATCGACATTTGCATGCAGCTGTAGCCATTACCGAGATCAAATAAAGCGAATAGGTATCTGCTTCGCGCGTGTCTAATGGTGAATTCCTTCCATGCCCTCAAAGTTGGTGAGCAGATAGTAAGTGCGAATGGCCTTAACAAATAAGCACAGTGGCGAACATAGAGGTGTATTTTGTAGTGCCTGATTTAAAACTAATACGTTTTATAATCTAAGATAATGTTTATCATTCTATTAACCCCGATAAAAGAAAATGACTATCAATTGCCGAGTATCAAAAAAACGCAAGTCAGAAAAAGAACGTGACATAGAGAAACAGAGCGGGTTTTGCATAAATTCCACAAAAACGAAACACTCTGCAATTGCAGTACGAGTACAAGCAGAATCAAGATCGAAGCAAATGATTACGTTCCTTGTAAGGAGTACCCATCGAATTGCCAATATCGAGGAAGGCGAAAATGAAAGCAATTGAATGATTTCCAGTTCAGAAAAAATAACCGACTATCTTGAAAAAGTAACTGATGCAGTAAAATACAACTGCTCTACAACTGACGCCGAAAATTTGGAAATCACAACAAAAGATCCCCAGAGAGGTGACCATAAAGTGATTTTGCTTTCCCTGGTAGCTGTAATGGCCGAAAATGTTAATTAAATGGGAACTACGGAATGAGTAGGTATTGATCGATCATGGTTAGTATGCTCTAAACAATAGACTCGGTGTTGTTTTGAAGAGCATATTGATCGATCGGGTTAGTATGCTCTAAAGAAGCAGCCTGTGTGTTTTTTTCTACTGTAAGTTGTTTTCCTGTAGAAAACGGTCTCCCACTGGAGATGGATGTAATGATTTGGGAGCATCTATTCACATATCTAAACAAACAGGAAAAATCTAAAAGAAAAAACTTTGATTCCCTCAAAGTGGATTGAGCTGTTGTCTAGAAATAAATTAGAAAATACAAATGACTCAACGCATAACAAATTGTTAAATCCAGAGACTCGATACTGGCGAAGCATAATTGAGCGTGTAATTGATATTGTTCGTTATTTGGCACGAGAATGTTTACGTTTCAATGTAATATCCGATACGTTGTAGGTTCCTAATAATGGCAACCTTTTTAAGATTAATGAATTCATTCCTGTATATGATAGTACTAGCTATGTCTAAACATTTACTGAAAGCTAATCGTTCTAATACTAGCAGTATTCACCAGCATTACTATCTTCTAAAAAACATTCAGAACGAATTGGTTTCTCTTATCTCTGGAGTCATTTCTTATAAGGGCCCTCTACTTAACCTCCGGCATATGCTGCAGCCATTGGCTTATTGCGCTACCCCACGAACCTGTTAGCTCTATCCCAACAATCCTGTAACCGTAATGAATAGATACACTCCTGAGGAACTTAGAAATTCTCAGATTCACCAAAATGGAATCCAAGATACCCGTGTCTTCTGTGAGCCAATGCTTCACAATTGTTGATGATGTGATGCACTTCTACACTCTCTTTGCCACTGAATTTGCAGCTCAGAGTCTCTTGATACAGTCGCATATTACTTACTGGTGTATATCCTGTAAAGAATACCATTGCCGTTTTCAGCTGGTATGTGCTGAACTTCAGCAATTCTCCATCTATTTTGAACATGGTTTACTAATATATAGTTTGCCATGTTTCCTGGTTTTTTCATCCAGCCTATTTTTGTTTCTGTTTGGTACATCTTTTAACACACACCCACACACTCTCTCTCTCTCTCTCTCTCGCCAGACACTTAGGTATGCAGAGAGCCGGTTCTTGAATAATCATTGCTTGCGTCATTCCTTGCTTTGCAAATTGGCGGCTTTTTCATTGCCTTAAACTCCACAGTGCCACGGTACCCAGATAGGTGTACGTCATTCCTCGCCGCAAGCACACGTGGAGCTTTTATGCATTCTAATACCAATCCGGATGTTACCTTTGGATTACTCAAGGCCCCAAGTGCAGCCCGACAGTCAGAAAAAATAAGAATTAGCTTCTTATTATAAGTTCTTCTTAATTTTATATACACATTGCATTATTGCATTTATGTCTGTCTGGATTACCGTAGCATTACCCAAGAGTACACTATGTCCACCTTTGGTCACATACCGTGTATTCCAGACCCTGTGTATAAGTCTGGCTTTGATCCGTCCGTGTACCAGATCATAGTGTCCTCAGGAAAGGTTCTCGCCTTATCTTTTCAGTAGCTGGGATCTATGATAGCTTTATATTTTCTCCGGAAATTATTCTCAGGAATAATATTATCCGATTTCATTTCCAAAGTTTTCTCCTTTATTTCATCCTTTATTGTAAGCACTCCACAGTTCATTTCCGAAAAATGGACTTAGCTATAATTTTAACCCTTAATTTTCCATCCTTGCCTCCTCCCTAACTAGAATTTCTAGCGGGGTCAGATCTAATAACACCTCTAGAGCTGCAGTAGGCTTTGTTCTCATTTCCACTGTAATTCCTAGGCAAATCATCCCTTGTTTCCTGCCTAGTAATTGTACAGTACTTGTCTGCTTGACCTGGGACCACCAGACCAATTCTGTATAAAAGAGAGATGGCCTTATTACTCTGGTACATAGCCAGTGCAACATATCAGGTCCGTGCCCCATCTGTTACCATATAAGCGTCAGATTGTTGAAAAATTGATCTCCGCCTTTCTGGTGATACTTTGCACAGGGTGAGACCAGCCAAGTTTTGAGTCGAGAGTACCACCCCATACGTCACTTCTTCATGCATTTCTAAAGTTTCACCACAGAGTTTTAGAGAACCAATCCCTTCTACGTTTTTTCTCCTGGTCAATGGGATTATTATAGTCTTTTTTGGGTTGAACTTCAAAACCTCTGTTACTGTCCAGTTTTCCACTCTTTGAGTAAGTCCCTAATTATATTGCAGAACTTTCCTTGAGCATCAATAGCAATGTCATCCGCGTAGCCCATCACTTCCATACCTTAATTACTGACCTTTACTAGTAATCCGTCTACAACAAATTCCATAATAATGGAGATAAAAAACCCACATTGTGGATATCCCCCATGACTTGTACTGTCACTGGGACGCCCAGCAGTGTGGTATGTATCAATCTGCTGCTGAGCATGGACTCAATACACCTGCAATAGGTATCATCTAGCCTACGCTTCCTGACAGCCTTTATTATTGATTTGAAGGAAATGTAATCAAATGCACCCTATATATATATATATATATATATATATATATATATATATATATAAAAGGAGCCAATGCTTCCGGCATTTTTGCAGTTTGTAAACAAACTGGAAAAAGTCTGCCTCTGTTGAAAGTTCCGCTCTGTTGACATACTGGTCCTGATGCAATGGCTTGTCAGTCAAGACACTGCCTACCATGTACCTCTCAACCACTTTCTCTACGGTTTTTAACACGAAGGACGTGATGCTCATTGGCTTTAGGAACTTGTCCGAAGTAAGTATTCTCTCGGGCTTTGGTAAAAATATCACCCTTGTGTGCCTCCAACTCAACTTGCCCTTAGTAACTTGATAAGTGTGCTTCCATCAAGTCCATCTCCATCAACCTTCAGGGCTGTTTGCTGTCTCCCCTTTCTGTATTCCTATTAGGAAATTCCAGTTCGAGACCTCCACAGCCATCTTTAGGTTCATTTATTGTTTTCGATCCAGGGAAGTCCACCGATTCAGCTCCTTGAAGATCTCATTCTCTGTTCTAGTATTTTCTCCGTTGCCTAATTGGAGAGCCAATAGCATCCTTGTCTTCTTTTGATAGAATTTTCTGTAGTCAGGTACATACTGGAGTCTCTTTCACCCCCAAGCAGTATCTCATCTAGGATTCCTGCTTGGATTTATGTAGTGATTTTATATTCTGTTAAGGATTTGGAATAATCAGTCCAGTTACCCGACTTTTTGCAAGCTGAATTTCCCGTGGGCTTCCTTTATCATGAGTAAAAGGTCATTATTGCACCATTAAATTCTCCTGTTATACTTCCTCTTCTTCAAAACACAGTTTTGTTCCTAGGATGAAATTACTTCTACGTGTATAGTAGTAGCAACAATTTCCAAGTTCTCACAGCTTACCTTACTGGACATACCATGCAATTCCTGTGATACGTCTGACTCATAAGACTCCCAGCTGGTTTTGCATGGATCCCTGTAATTCTCTATCCATGGTTCGAAATCCGTTATTTTGTATTTTATGTGCCTATGATCAGAACAAATCACATCATCAGATGCATGCCAATTCTCAAATACTCTCCAACATAGGCTGTGCTGCGTGTTAAGCTGATTACGTCGATCCTATTTGAAGTAACGAAGGAGGGTTTTTTCCAAACGTTCATTATGTTCAAATTATTGCCCATAATGTAATTGAGTAGTGACTCACCTCTGTAATTGGTGTCCTTGCTGCCCAAAACCACATGGTGAGCGTTGGCATCACAACGATAATCAGATGCGAGCCCTCTGCTCGGCAAATTTCCAGCAATTTCCCACTTATCTTGTAGATGGAAGTACTGTAGCATCACATGGAATGTACGTAGATCCGAGAATAATCTCCTTCGGCCCCATTTCTCATAGCGTTTTGATCTTCATTACAGTTAGGTCTCTAGAGCAATGCTCATCAAAATGTAGTGCTTTGTAGTTTTTCTTTTTTAATTAAAATGCAGGTTCTTTTAGATGGTTCGGTTTTGTTGTATATCAACTATCCGACTGTCTCTCCAAGACCCCGAATTTTCCCTTTGAATATTCAAGGTTCTTCTATGAGGTCCACAATATAGTTTCTCATACATACATATAGAGCAGTCGAGGCCGTCTTACTGTGATGGAGATTGGCCTGCAGTACCATAATCCACTTTTTCTTCTTGTCATTTTTAGGGTCTTGAAGGTAACTCTACCTAGTCCCCAGAATGCTTTAAATTGCCCTTTTCAAAGAGCTGATATGAAGCTTCGTCTACTGAGACCGCCAAAGACTGTACCTTCTTAGTAAACTTCCTGCTAATTACAACCCAGTACTGTCTTCTGTCCTGGATTTTGAGTCTAGATTTTACTCTGTCCACTTTTGAGCTCTCCGAAATCCAGACAACACCCTAGCTCTCATAGGGGTTCTGTGGATTTGCAACACTCAGATCCACCTCCTCCTATAATCTCCCAAGCCCAGTTACTGTACCTAGTAGCCAATCTTTGACTGTTTCATTTGCGCGGGTTATTCATATGACGCCCTGTTTATATCTATTATTCACAAACTGTAGATGTTTGTCTCTGGTTGAACCTTGTCTACAGCCTTTATCACTCTACTCTGGATAGTATCTGCCTGTTATTAATCAAGATTTTTTCTGGGTGGTCTTTACAAATCATTGCCATCCTTACTCCAGCCACCACATTTTGCAGGACCCAGTCTTTTCTGAGGAATCGTGGTTTCCTTTGTTGGCTGTTATGTTGGCGTTCAATTGAGTTTTATTTATGGACGCGCTTTAACTGCTGTGGTCCTTAGCGTCCCATTCTATGTTGGGCGTGAAAGATCGGTAATTTTGCTCAGAGACCTATTAATCAGGCTTGAGGTTCTTTTACGTGCCGTAAATCTACGACACGGAACCACCGGCTTTACTTCCCTTCCGAAGGAAGCCATGCTAAGGATTTTTAGCCCGAAAAAATCCATCGACCTCCGCCGGGTTTGAACCCGCGAGCTCGGGAACTAGAGGCTAGCATGGTAAGTTTTGTTGCGTGAGCGTACTAGAGTCTGAGTGAAGCCTTTTCATCCCCACCCAGGAAGCTTCTGCCAGAACGTTTACTTTCTTAGTGGTTCTCTTTCTGGGCGGTTCCACGGTCCAAGTTACCACCTTCATTTTTATTCCTGTAGTAAGTTTTCTCCTTTGTGCCCCAGTCAGTCGCTTGGTCTTCAGTCTCATCTCATCGACGCCTGAAGCAAGCTCTTCTTTTGAGCTCTTGGGATTTGATTGGGAGCCAGTAGACTCCTCAGTTGTTTTAGGCACGTCTGCGGCCAGAGCCTCTTCTTCACCTTTGGTTTGTTTTCTGTCTTCCGGATCCATGTATGTCACAAGAGAAGCTAGGGAAATAAAGTTAAGCCCAGGTAAAACACCGCAAACCTGTGTAAGGCTATACAGTGTTTATAGAAAAAAAGCGACAACGCTTAGTATGTTGGGCGGGACATTAAAGTGAACATTTTTCAACCGGGAACCCATGTGTGGAAATACATGATTTGGACGCAGTGGGGCGTCACAGTTGCATCGGAATGTATTTGATTTAGAGAGCGGCCTGTGCCATAGCTACCACGGTCAACTAATCTTACACCTCGTGACTAATTTTTCTGGGGTACCACGAAGACTGGTGTATATACTACCCCTGTAACATTAGAGGAGATCCTTATTACACGAATCCACGCTGCGACTAAAATACTGAGCATACAGCCGCACTTATATAGCTATGTGCGTCTGTCTCTGCACCGCCGATTTCGCTCTGCATACAAGTAGGAGGTCAACAATTTCAGCCCCTTTTGTAATTTACTGCGCGGTGTGATGTTATTGTTGGGTTTCTTAACGAAATATGGAAAGCACAACCATCAACACATCCGAATCGTTCGCAAACTTTAATGCCCCACAGCGTCCAAACGGTGTATTTCCGCCCATGTGTACCCCTTGAAAAGAGTTCAGGTTAATGTCCTGCCCAACATAATAAGCGTTGTCGGTGTTTTCTTTATACATCTTTACACTCCGAGACATTGGCGGCTCGTGACCTGTTGCAATGGGTGTGCAGTTTGTTACATGCTCTCTTTCTGACACACGCACGCACACACATATACACACAATCAACGCAAACAAGAAAAGTTGACTCACCAAAAAGCTCTTACAGCTTCGAGTCTCTTTCACTCCTTCACATCAGCTTACAGGACATAGCGATGCATGAAATCCATTCGGTGCTCCTTCTTAGTTGCAAACTTGTCTATTACTCTCTCATTGAAGTCTGAAATATCCCTTACAAAGCTTTTCTCTATTGACAACATGGCTAGAGCAGTCAGGCGCTCTTCTGACATCGTGGACCGAAGGAAGGTTTTTGTGCGCTTAAAATTGAAAACACCTTTCAGTTTCGTTAGTTGACATTGACACTGTCACAAGTATTTTCAGTAATTTAGAAGCTTCACTGAACGTTTTCTCTAGATTACTTTCCACAATAAACCCTAAAAGATCTACAGCACCCGATATATTTCTGAATTCTCTGCGCATGTACATCAATTGCAACTCCTTTCGTAATCTGATCGTGTCTATGAATGGATATGCTTCAGTTAAGGTGTGCATGTATTTCTCCAGATACGTTTTGTTGTATTCGTCAAATCTTTTGGAAATGAAGAGATTTGACGCGACAGGTGATTGTGAAATGAAAACCTCTCCTTTGCCTGTAGCAGAATCACTTCACACATCTCCTTCGCTGCAGCTTTTCTTGACATATGGTCAAACTTACGTCGTTTTACAGCCTCTGCTGAATAACATGGGTTCTCGGCTATATTATCAATGCTTCGTCTAACATACTTTATTGCACTTTCAAATGTTACAATGGCAGATTTTGCAAATACTGCATCAATGGATCGTCTTTGGAACTGATTAGATAGCACATCCACATGTGGCATTATAATGAAGAATATTTCTAGCCAGAACAAGAAGTCTGGCTGTATCAGTTTAAGGCGCAGACCTCTAGGCTGAACTATTGTGTTGCTTTGTTTACTGCTCCTCTCTACGTTCTCTAAACATTCGGTAATTGATTCCTTATGCTCGAAAACTGTTTGCAATAACCGAGATTTGAAATTCCATCTTATTGCTGAAACTCCAGGTATCCTCCTACCTACAATCTCATCCAAAACACGAACTTGTTGCGGAGAATTAGAAAAGAATGCAGGAATTTCATTTAAGCCAGCGAAAAATATTCGAACTTCCGTATTTTGATTCGCTGCTTGCGCCATAATTAAATTTAATTTGTGAGCATAGCAATGCGTGTAGTGAGCGAAAGGGTAATCTTTCTTCACCAATGCTTGTACACCAGCATGCTGCCCACTCATGACACTTGCGCCCTCGTAACTCTGAGACACGACTTTGTTTTTTTCAGTTTCAGATACCACCATTGAGAGCGTGTTTTTATACATAGGGAGAGAGCGTTCGCATCTTGGCCATCTGGATTTTAAAATGTCCAGAATCTTTCCACTGGCTTGCCATTTGGTAGCAGGTAACGAAACACAACCACCATTTTAAAAAGAGATGAAATATCAGATGTTTCGTCGGGAATTACAGCGGTATAGTCTGCTTTAGAAATTTCTCTCTTAATTTCTTCTTGGCATACGTCAACCATTCACTGCAACAGATCATTCTGTATTTCTTTCAACGTTCCTCGAAAAACGCTGGCCTGCTTGAGATGATCTTTCACCGCGGAATCTAATTCTGCGGTGAAGTTTATCAGTCCACGAAACACTCCAGGGTTCAATAAACCTTGACTTTAGTCGTGTCCCCTGAGAGCTAACTCGAACGCTGCAATTAATTATCTGCGACAAGACATGTCTGTTCTTAGTAACTTCCTCATTGCGTTTTTCCACATTACGCCTAAAAGCACTGTATAACTGTTGAGATATGTTATATTTTCCCAGAATATTTAGTTCTAATTCGCAATTCATATGAGCAATTGAGCTCTCATGTTTTACAATTTTTTGTTTTAAATTACCAATATCACCAAACCATTAATTGTCAAGGTGCCGTTTCTCTCACTCGCAAACAATAAACGCTGATAACAAAAGAGCCGGTTAGTTGCTTCACAAGCACATATCCACGAGCAACTTTTATACGCACTTTTGTTAAACTTTCTTGTAACAGTCTTCCCTTTACAATTAGTCACTTGAACTAAATCGATTGGTGGCAGCGGTCTGCCTTCGTTTTTAATTTGCAGCTTTTCTTCTAAGGATAAACCCGAAAGGTTTATCTCTTTTAGTTTCGCAACGCTATTCATTTCCACACTTACACAGATTCAAATCTACTGCTATGGGACGACTCAAATACATACCAATTGCCACTAGGACACAAACATAACAAACAAAGATGAAAACACCCTAAGAAATTAACTAACCCAAACTGAAATATTTACCTTATTATATTATGCAGAATAATTATATGCATTTATAGTGGTTTAATCAAAATAGATGTAATGTGTTTGCAGCATTAACATAACTCTCACGTTAATACAGAAAATGGCTAGATTGTACTTAGAAACGTAAAGTTGGCTAAGTGTGTAGCAGGTTGATCGCAACTTCTGCTAGACAACAGCGAGGGAAATGGTCGTAGCAAGGGAAGCAGAGAAGGAAATGACTTGTACGGGAACGCAGTGCGCTTGCGCCATAACAATCGCATCTCTTGGGCTTGTCGATTACACTGCGTTAACTCGCCATACTTTCAAATACAAGCGTTGCCCCGCTCCCCGCGACCTCTCGCCCTTAAGCTTCCTTCGCCAGTCGCAAAATCTCGTTTGTGCGTCTCTACAGCTCATTGACCAAATGCACTGGCGTTTAGCAAAGAAGGCGCGGGGAGTTTAAATAAGCTCCTCATACAGAAGAAAGTTTGATATTTGCCCTTCTTGTATACATACCTATAGAGGCAAATGCATATTCACATACAGGGAAAGATTAGTGGGTGTGCATTTGTGAGTATGCGATCACCCAAGAACCGCCACTGCTCCGAGAGGTCACCTGGGATTTCACAGTTGTTGTAAAGGTTACCTTGATAGCCTCTAGTTCCCGAGGTCGCGAGTTCAAACCCGGCGGAGGGTGATGGATTTAACCGGCGTAAAATCCTTAAGCTGACTTGCTTCGGAAGGGAAGTAAAGCTGGTGGTCCCGCATCGCAGTTTTATGGCACGTAAAAGAACCTCAAGCCTAATAAAAGGCCTTTGAGCAATATTTCCGGTCTTTCACACCCAATATAGAAAGGGACGCCAAAGACCACAAAGAGCGCCCATAAATAAAACTAAAGAAATGGTATTTTAGAGATTCCGTTAGAGACACATCTACCGAGTGCTATTCACCACATCAGCACAGATTAAGGCACTCCACACGTGAGAACCACACTTAACACCCTGAGGTTGGGGAGTTGGTTTGTGGTCTCCTATTCAATATATTCTGAGACTTGCCTGCCCCGTATGTCAGAGGTCAGCCGACAAAACAGGACAGACCCCGGCTATCCACCAGCTGCCGACGCGTCACAGTACTCGCTCAAGCTCCCGCTTTAGAGGTTTAGAGTCCGGTGGCCATGCCAGGGACTTTCGCTGCCTTTCTGGAGTCATAAAAAAGAAATCGTTTCTATGGTGCACAATGCTAAATATTACACTATACTTGCATACTGTACTCCTGACGTAAACCTTACTGAGCAATTGATACCAATTTTAAGATTTGTTAATAAGTACCCGGATGATCCCAGCATTCATGAGGATTTTCTCCGTTTCATTCTTGTAGAGGCTATTATGTGGTCAATTTTTACTGAATGTATTGTTTAAACGTTTTCAAATCTGAACAGTCCTATGTCGAATATGCGCGGACAAACTTACGATAATGCATTAATTACGAAAGTAAATAATTCAGGAGTTTAGTGGCAAATTAGATAATTGAATCCGGGGGTATTTTTGACCTTGTGGTTCTCATTTGCTCCACTTAGTTGTCAATGTTGCCGCTTGGAATTATATTTTTTGAAACAGTGCAGAAACTGTACTTGTTTTCTCGGCGTCGACCTTGCTTTGGGGAATTCTTAAAAATATATCACAGCAGAGAAATCAAGTACCATTCGCTGTGTTTCGAGAATGAAGCCATTAGTCGTTTAAAGTGTTACATTGTTGAATATTATGATACTTTGATAGAGATTTTGGATGACGAGTCATTGGACAAAATAGCAGGGCATGAAAGTCTTGCTCTTAAACTGAGGGATTTTAAATTTTTATGTTGCGTCACGTTTTATGTTTTTGTGTCACTATAATTGAAATGAAATTAATGTTGCTGGTAAACTACTGCAAAGTACTTAAATGGACCCTTCCACTGCTGTATTAACCTTAGGAAATGTTATCGAAGCCTTAAGAATATAAGAAACAATGGTTCATTTCAAAATATTCTAGCGGATCGTTAGCATGTTAACCAAAAACTTGTGCCTAGTTTCAAACCACGATTTGTAGATACGAGAGTACGTAGACAGAAAGCTCGAATATGAGGCAAGGAATGGACGTATTTTGGATCCAAAAATTAAATTCAAGATAGACCTTTTCCTCTGTGTTGCTGTTGTCACAGCAACTTCTATTCGAGAAAGAATTGAGCAACTGGAATACCATAGTTCTCAGTTTTCATTCTTATATAACATCTCTAAATTAACCCATTAATAGCCCAAATAAAAATTAACATTTTTATAAAAACTTCACAATAAAACAACTCAGAGGCACCAACTGAACATTAATAATGGACACACACAAAACCAACACAATCTGAATAAAAGTTACAGACCGTCCTATGTATAGAAAATTGGGTGAATACTGTGGCCTTGTCCAGTTTTATCAATAGTCACTTTTCTCATTTATCATTGTCATGTTTCGTTTATGTAGTTTACCTTCACTGGGGGTTCACTGCACTAATGTCACTAGTTCAATTCTGCGTCCTTCACTTTCTCCTTCGCGACGCAGGCCTTTTCACGCCGTACGATTTACTTCGCTCGGGAGTCGAACACAAGCCTTCCACAACCCGTCGCTCCGCAGTACAACTCGTTGCACGTCACATGAATCGTCATCAATTTCCTCGGAGAATCACTCACTGACTCACTAGAACTTCTCAACAACCCCACCGCTCATAACACATCTCCCACTGGCTGGAACACGCAACACCATTGTCGCCACTAACTCCGCACTCGAGTCACAACTGACTCACTGTAATGAGAGCGCTTGCTTATATATGGCGGCAGAGTTCTCGGAACGTCATGCCGAATGTTCTGGCAGGCCCGAGAAGAACAGAAGGACCGAGAACGATTACTTTACGGCTAGAAGGTCTTCCTGGAATTGTTTGCATCAGCTAGGAGGTCCTCCTGGAACTGTTTACATCAGCTGGAAGCTCTTCCCACTAATATGACGGCTAGCACTGTGTTGAAGGTCACGGCATCTGCGGCTGGCTTCGTCACAATATATAGTCCCTCGCTTTCTTTATTGTACATTTGAAATTTATACATCCATTGATTGGATTTTATTATGACTGGTAATAAGGCTTGAAGCACAAAGCACAGAGACCCCTGTCACACTTCACACAAACAGTGGTCTGCTTTACTTTTGTGCAAAATCCACATAGTCGTTGCTTTCTTGTTGGGTTCTTGGTAATGAAATAAACTATGTGATCAAACTTTGGGCGCGTGAGGAGACATTTGCGTTTTAACTGTGGTCCAGTTCTTGGTCTTGGTGTGGCATGGCTCCTCAGTATAAAAGTAGCCAATCTGGAATGTAACACAGAAAAGCTCACACGAACAATACACTGTTGAACTTAGCATCCCTCGATTCCATTGCTCCATATGGAATCGAAGATCCCTGAGCTTAGCAAGCCACAATATTTCATCTTATATGTTGCTATAGTATAGTACATGTAATAAAATATAAGTATCATACACTCTGCGAAAGTTCAGAAAATCATAAGTTCCAAGTTCAGCAAAGGTGTATAATTTCCAGGAAGCAACAACTATCGTACCCAATATGTTGATATACAGTGCAAAATATCGCTGCTTTCCTCGAATCTACGTCGAGTAGACAGGCATCAAGAAATAAAATAGGTCAACGCCATTTTTATGTTTGTTGTATGTCTTAATACACTCTAGAATTGGGTCGTTTGACTTTGATCCTTTTGTTCGGCGTTGCACTTCATTTTTTCACTCCTGATATTCGAAATCGGTAACAACGGTTATTACTTTATTATCGTTCCGTCGGGCAGTCCAGTTTCATCTTTTGTGTCGAAGCATTTATTAACTGATCCTCTTTCTTTTTTCTTCATGATTTTTTCTTCATTCTTGATAGCAACTCAGTAGACATTTTGATAGTCGGTTTCATTGATGCAGCCATTCTATAAGATGAACAAAACTTATCCATATACACTGTAAGCAAATTTGTTTCCTCAATTACTAATGTCAGAGTTTCTACGACTCTTGGTAACAGATGATCATTGTCCTTGTACTTTCTCCCCTGATATGGTAAAATCTCAAAAATATGTGCATTATGACTACACATCATCCAAAGCTTATGTCCAAAGTTTACTGATTTCCTGTATAATGTACATTTTCAAAGAATATCTTCCAAAATATTTCACAATGTTTAGTGTATTGTAAATTTTTCAGTGAAACCCCCAAATTTCACAAGCAACTACTTTTATCTCTGATGCAATAATACTTTTAAATGGTGTATGTCCACTCATCCTTTTTATTAAAGCCACTGTTTAATTACATGTCTGTGCCTAATCAATTCCTTTCGTTGCTTACATTTCTGTGTTACTACTGTACTATATAGTTTCACTATGCCAAAGAGAAATAACAGACAACCCTCAAACATGCCTGCGGAGGACCACCATCGTACGTATTCATGTAGTGCTGGGTCATCGACCTTGGTGTCCAACAATAATGATTTAATTAGACTTGTACAAACAGTTGTCCAGAGTACTGTATTTGCCATTCGACCCTTTGTCGAACCCCCTTTCTTTAATGCTGCAGTAGACAATCCTTTTGATTTTCTGAATACCTTTGAAAGAGTAGCTTATGCTAATAACTGCTCCGATTTGCAAAACGTGAACTATTTGCCTTGCTACCTTAAAGATACTGCTGTATCGTCGTTTCATACATTTTGTCACAGGCATCCCTCTCATGATTGGGCTGTTTTAAAATCCTCTTTTATTATAGCTTTTCAGGTTGCTTACCAAGATGAATTGTTAGAAATCAAACTTCGACAAAGAATTCAATTAGATTGTGAACCTTTTTTTCACTATGTTTCTGATGCACTGTCTTTATGTGATCAGATTAGTCCAGTATGACTCAAACTGAGCAAAGAAGAAATTTACTAAAAGGTCCGAAACCTGAGTATGTAAACGTTAACAATAAACCCTCTTATGTAGATGATCTTTTACAGGCACTTAAGCGGGTGGATAAAGCACAATTTTATAAGACACAAAGAGAGCACTTGGCCGCTTCAAAGGTACAGCCTACGAGACATGTTTCGGCTCCTCCACCTCTGACTTTACCAGCTTAAGCTACTAAACCTTTTCTTTCAGGTCATTCACCTTTGCCTGCTCTCCCAGATCCTCCTACTAATGAGTTAATGAGTCACCGAGTTAGCTTCGAAAGTGGACAGTTGGCCACCAGTTATATGCAATGAGCACATCATCTCATCCTGAGAGGAACAGACCATCATCTTTCACACAGAAACGACAATGGTAACCACATTCACCAGCTACAGATCGGCGCCAACCCCTAATTTGTTTTAGGTGTGGCAAACCAGGCACACACCAAGATTTTGTTGATTGCAGGTGTCCCAATAAAAAAACTGTTAATTGCTTTCTCTTCCAGATAACAAATTTTTGTTTGCTTATTTTTCTATATACTTTGTTGTGACACTATATTTTATTTTGGGTGATAAATTAACATGTACTTACCAGGAGTCTTTAATATGATTCTTTCCAGCTTGTGAGAGTATTTTAATGTTGTGTGATTAAAGGGTAGTTTTTTGTTTTGTTTGATATGCTCTTGCTGAGGTACCGTTGGGTATTGTTACCGTGTCTGTTTTATGTCCACAGTAATGTTGGTTTGGTTTTCGTACACTGTTTGAATTTGCTTACGGTCACTACAGATGTCATCACTGTGCTGAATAGCAACCACCTTCCTATTTGTGAGATTCTTCTGGTACGAGGGAAATGGTCACAGAGTCATTCTTTTGTACAGCAGCAACGTTATGCTCCTTCACTACAGGCTTATCTGGATGAGCACGTGTTTCCAAAACTTGCAGGTCGTGTAATCCGTAATATGTCACAATATTTACCTACAATAATTTATTTATTTTGGTCAGTTCTAGATATTTTCGTCTTTTTTGTCTGATTTATGAATTTATTTTTCAGAATCTATTGACTGGAGCTTGGTCCACACTCCATCCATGACAGAATATATATATATATATATATATCTGTGAGAAAAAAAGAGTGCGAGCCAGCCGATTGCGAACTGCGCATAGAGCGTTAATTGTGGAGTAGATCCTTAGCATAGTTGGTGATAGTCCCCTACCTATATTTGATCCTGTAGTTAGTACGTCTGTATCTATATTGTAGTTTGCTAGAAGACAGATTTAACAAAACGTTTTTCTCTGAGGATGACATTTTTAAATACTTAGTACCAATGACTCAATGTGTATCGGTTCTTACTTGTATTAATCTCATAGTAATACCATTTCTATGTTCAGCTTTCATTGAAAAGCATCAAGAGCTATAAATTATATGGTCATGTCAAAAGCTTGAAAATGTTGTCATTAAATTTTACTTCGAATGTATTCATGAATAGTTATTGGTTATATCCAATAATTGAGCGCTCAATCAATGTATTTTTTGCAAGGCCTTGTTCTAAATTAAGTTTTATTAGCTTTGTGTGTCACCTGAGTAGTTATAGTCCCGGATTAGCCAATTGGATTAACGATAATCCTGCCGCTAGGGGCGCTAGTGTCGCTGTTAATCCGCGGATTAAGGTGGATTAAGAGCGAGGGCGGTAAGTTTGAAAAGCGCGATGAGCGGAAGGATTATCGTTATCGCAATTGGTTAATCCGGGACGAGATAAAAGAATTGAGGATTAGGGAAAGATGAACGAAAAACAGGAAGTGACGTGGAGGGTTTTGATTGGCAAAAAAGACGAAATGTGATTGGTTGGTTAATTCGGGTGGAAGATGAAGGAAGGAAGATAAAAGAGTATGGAGGACACGTGATGGAGAGGAGCGGAGCGGCGAGGTGTTGTCTGTGTGGAGGTCGGGACTGAAAGAGGGTAAAGATGGCGAACGAGGGATAAAAAGTATAACAGAAAGTGACGTGTGAAGTTGTGATTGGTGGGAATAAGAAGTGATGTTATTGGTGGAAAGGAACAAATGAAAGTTGTTGATTGGTAAGAATAAGAGAGATTATGATTGGTGGAAAGAAAAAGGTGTGGGAGTGGGGTATGTTGGAGGTGATGGGAAAGGTATAAAAAGTGGAGTATTGTGGGCGGAAAGAAGAAGAATATGGTAAAGATGATAATTGCGATAGTGATAGCGTTGGTGGTAGTAGGAGTTGCTGGCGCAGAGAGGAGTTGTGTTAGTTTTGGGAGGTGTGGGTTCGAGTTGAATGTTGAGACGGGACATTTGGAAAATGTGACAAGATGTGAAAAGGATTACGAATTGTTGTCAAACTGTACGTGCACATACCGGAAGGGGAGTGGGTGTAGGTTTGGATCTGATTTTATTAACTTGGGAACCCTTAAGAACGTGTATAATTGTTTAAAGCCTGTAAGCAGATGTCAGAGGGGGAAGAGATGTGGAGGGTTGATGTACGGGGGTGTAAAGATGGGGCAAGTTGAATGCCCGGAGGGTTACATATTAAATTGGGGGATGTGGGTGTGAGGAAGGTGGGACGGGTGTGGATGAGAGATGTAAATTTTACAAAAGCCTGTGGGTATGTATGCTAGCGACAACACTTCGATTCTGGTGGAGATGGTGGATTGTAGTTTGTTGGTGGACACGGTAGATTTGCCGGAGGGTTTGGAATTGGAATGGAAGTTGACGCCGAAGGAGAGTGAGCTTATGATGGCTTATAGCGTTGTAAATGAGATGAATTCCTATTTTTCTGAAAATTTTCTATATATATTTGGGGGATGTGGAAAATGGGGTGAGTGGGAGTTGAATGTAGGTGGAGGGAGGACAATGAGTGGGAGGGTGAAGTGTGCGTCTAGATGGGGCGCGGAGGGGACTTTGAAAATAAATTCGGAATGTAATGGTGGGGATGCGGGGAGGGTGTCGGTGACGAGCATACGAAAAGCAGCATCTGAGAGGTGTAAAAAAGGGGTGAATGTGATAAAGCAAAAAATGAAAAAAGAATGCGATAGGCAGGTGAAGGAAGGAAACAGGGTGATTGGTGGGTTGAGGAAGGAAAAAGAAGAATGTGAAAGAAGGGTGGGAGGAATGCAGGGATTGGTGGAAAGAATGAAAAGGGAATTGGAAGACAAAAAGCAGAATGTGACGAAGTAGGAGGAGTTAGTGAATAGAATAAAAGGAAATGTAGGTAAAATGTATGTGGAATTTGAGGCATTGAAGCAAATGATTGGAAAATTGGAAAGCGCATGTGCAGGTGGAGGAGAGGTGGAGGAAGAAGGTGCCAATTATGAGGAAACGTACGACGAAGACCCAATACCGGTGGAGGAGGGAAAAGAAGTGGTGGAGGAGGAGGTTGAGGAATTAGAATTTGAGGCGAAATAAAAAAGGAAAAGGAAGCTTCAATAGAATACATGAATTATACAACAACAACAACAACGAGCGTGATACAACTTAACGCAATAATATGGCAATACGTTTTTGGCATAAGTTTTTTGCATTAGTTTTATATAATGGATTGCGAAAATGCAAGTTTCTATTTGTATTTATGACAACTATGAAAATACAAGAAGGAAAGGAGCCCTGTCTAGGTAAAACGATTTAGGCGAAATGAAAATAAGCACACAAACAAACAGGCTTCATGGTGATATATATTTCAACTAAAAATGTGCAGTGCAAACAAAATAAACATGAAACAAACAAATTCCACACAATGACAAAATTGAAAATGTATATATTTTAACACAAAAGTGTGCAGTGCAAAAGAAAATAAAAAATTAAATAGGCACACATACACATTAAATAGTAGCGTATAAAAAATTTAACAAACAAAATCCACACAATGACAAAATTGAAAATGTATATATATATATTTTAACACAAAAGTGTGCAGTGCAAAAGAAAATAAAAATTAAATAGGCACACACACATTAAATAGTAGCGTGTAGCGTATAAAAATTTTAAAAAACAAATTACACACAATGACAATAAAATTGAAAATGGAAGAAATACACACGAAAGAATTAGTTTAAAATATTCATGTATTTAAATTGTGTATTAAAAATACAAATGGAATACATTGAAATGCAAGTATATTGTCTACAAAGCCCATAAAATGGAAATAATGGTAATAAAAAAGCACTGGATACACGTTTAGGGGACATAACCGTCACATCTAGGGCAACTAGATAGACGCTTGTAATGTAAATGTTTGTGAACAATTTGAATATTATTAATAAAACAAGCCCGACGTGATTGACATTCCAGGCAAGTTGGTGTGTATACACTTGAGTTTTGGTGTGCATTATGCCATACGGTAAAAACACTATAAAGTTTTAGTACAGTTTCTAACACTTTTTGATCATACCGCTTGATGAGGCACAAATTGCACGGTTTTTTGTTAGGGCAATGCATGTTGAAAGTTGGCACACAACAAAAGTATCAAAAGAAATGACGCACTTGGGTAGGTCTGCAATTGCAGGTGAATGTGTGTAAATGTCGGTATGGAACACTAATATTATTTAACAAGCACATACGGTATGCTTGGCAAAATAAGCACGCTGGTTGGTACACGGTGCTGTTAAGAGCTAGAAGGTCCAGAAACCACGAACTTTCACCAGTGTCGATGAAATGATTTAATAATTCATCGCTTGTGGAATAAGGCAATCGATTCATAACCCACTCTCGGGGTTCTATGGATGTGCTTTGTGCACGGAATGGGCAGCAGGACATGGCATTTGATATGCAAAATGAAAGACACACAAAAAAGCAATAAAAAAACACTGCACACGTTAAAAATACATATCACTATGTATTTCAGCGACGAGATCGTTTCATCCTCGGCTCCGACGTGGAGGCGGCGTTGTGGCTGGTCTTCAAAGCCCGCCGAACCTCCTCCGTGACCGGCACCAGGAACGGGATCGCCAGGTCCTGAGGCCTGTCGCGGCTGTCGACCTCGGGCAGGGCTGCGAGGAGATGGTCGAACCCGTCCGGTTCACAACCCTGTGAACAGCAACACCCGCTGCTGTGTTGAAGCAGCAGAGACCCCGGCGACCACGTCGGAAACAGGTTCCGTTTCACAGGAGCTCTGCAGAACCTGCTGGGCGGGCAGGATAGCAACCGCACTAAGGAAGAGGGTGGTGGTGTGATGTCGATGTATGCAGGGTTGAGGAGAGGAGAAGATGGGAAAATGGTGTGTTGGGTGACGATGGGGGTAAATGTGGGTGGTTGGGGTGCAGGAGGAGAGAGGGGTATGACTTCAACGGAGGAGGGTGAGGGAGTTAGAGGTGGAGGTGGGTAGGAAGGGGAATGTGGAGTGAAAAGGCTACCATGCTCGGAAGCAGAGAAGGGAAGGACGACAACGGAGGGGGAGGAGGAGGAAGGAGTGAGGGTATGGACGGAAATGTCCTGAAGGGACACGGGTTCGAAATCTGCAAAGAAGGAGTATAAATTGGAAACGGGGGAAGAAGCCTTTGGGGTGGAGGTGTACCGTGGGGGAGGAGAGAGTTCGGGGACAGAAGAGTAAGGGGAAAAAGAAATGTTTGGAGGTTAGCAGTGCTGGCTGTAAAAGGTGGAAGGTGAATGCAGGAAAATGTAGGAGTAGGAGGAAAAGGAGGGAGCAGAAACTGGGGAATAACACAATGAGGAAGGTAAAGCGAAGAACGGAGGCGTAGCACCTGCGGCGTCTATGTACGCCTCCGTGAACACCCCACTGTCGGTGGAGGTGATCGAGAAAGAAGAGGGCGGTAAGACTTCCGCCACGGAAGATGAAGAGTCCTGGTCGCCAGCAGATGGCAGCTCCGCCACGGAAGACGAAGAAGAAGAAGATGAAGAGTTCTGCGCGCCGGCAGATGGTAGCTCCACCACGGAAGACGAAGAAGAACATGAAGAGTCCTGGTCGCCGGCAGATTGCAGCAGCGCCCACTGCGAATGGAGGTGTGCAAATGTCGCGTGAAAACTCGGCAGCTGCTGCTGCTGGTCCTCCAGCTGTTGCTGCTGCTGCTGGTGCTGAAGAACGGGGAGATCGACGAGCACTTGCTGCTGCGTCTGCTCTGCGTCCAGCGGATGGTTCCTGACCACCGTGTAGACTTTGCCAGTTGAAGGCGACGTATAAAACCGTTGCAGCATTGCGACGCGCTTAAATCCGTAGCAAGACTAAGTGAGAAGACGAAAAGCCTGGCACGCTGTTTTAAAAGGACTGGCAATCAGCAGTCGATGTGCGTCACAATATGGCCGCCGCGATTAAAGAGCTGCAAACTGCGCGATAACTTGAAAAATGACCGTGTGAACGGGTGCTGATGAAGCAGCCGATGTGCGTCACAATATGGCCGCCGCTATTAAAGAGCTGCAAACTGCGCGATAACTTGAAAAATGACCGTGTGAACGGGTGCTGATGTAGCAGTCGGTGTGCGTCACAATATGACCGCCGCGATTAAAGAGCTGCAAACTGCGCGATAACTTGAAAATGACCGTGTGAACGGGTGCTGATGAAGCAGCCGATGTGCGTCACAATATGGCCGCCGCGATTAAAGAGCTGCAAACTTCGCGATAACTTTAAAAATGGCCGTGCGAACGGATGCTCATTAGCGAGAAAATCTTTCAAATGTGGTTTTATGGTCGATGGTAGGGAAAAGTGCAGCGGTGGATGGATGGTGTGACCGGAAGCGCACCGGAAATTGCTGCGATTACAACTTGGCAAGTTGTGGCGAGATAAGGCGCCAGGATTTTTAATGAGGCATTTAACTCGTCGCGCATGCGGAAACTGCGGTTGCGATAAGCGAACTTATAAAAACCCAGTGCCAAGAGCAGCCGGCCGAAGTGAGAAACGAGAGCGATAGTGGATTTTGCTGTAAAATCGTGCTATTTGACGTGATACAAGTTTTAGAGCAAAGCGCGGATATGTGCGGGTGTCTTCATCGATCGGTATTGACCATCGCCCTAGTGATAGCAGAACATACGCCGCAGCAGTTGTTCCCAGAGTGTTAAAGCCGAGAAAAATAGTTTAAAATAAAAACAAAATAGCAGAAATACACAGCAGCAGCAGCACTTTGCAGGTAAAGAGCGATCGCTGTATTTGGACGATAAGATGGAGCCGCAACCCGGGGGAAGTCGCGATGACACCTTGCAGCCTACGTTCGAAATTATAGGGCACAAGCAGAGAACGCTGCCAAGGCTTTTTTCCGGCTTTACAGAGTCGCAAATTACCGTAAACCCGGTCCCCAGAGATGTTAACCCGGAGCAATGGGTATCGCATTTGTTTAACGATATTCTAAACTTTGCGAAAGAGAACCTGTTAGAAAACGAACCCGGATATTTAGGCATATCCATAACAGACGAAAAGGAGGCGTCTAAAGCCTTCAATATGAGCGTGAGGCGCGTATAGCAATTGAATGCGGATGCCATTGTTCGAAGCTTCGAAAAAGTAATGCAAAGTAACCAACAATTCTTGCTAAGCGGACCTCTTCATGTAACGTTTGTGTGGACCAAGGAGGTTTTGGGTTCGTGCCACCAACCTTGCGATGCCTGTAGGGACAATAAAGGCATTGTCGAAATAGCCAACAAAGACAACTTGTGTTTAGCAAGAGCCATTGTTGTAGTTAAAGCCAAAGTGGATCGCGACGTCAACTATAAAACCATGACGCGCTCCGACTATCTGCAAAAATCGAAGGCCGTAGCCTTGTGTGCGAGCAACGGTCAAGGCCACGACAGCTGTACGATAGATGACGTCAGACGCTTTGACGCTGCGTTAAAGGGTTACGCTGTGACGGTGTCTGGCGATCATACGGGAAAGCACGTGCTGTACGCGTCGGATAAGAAATGCGATAAATACATCGACGTCATGTTCCACGCCGGGCACATTAATGCTATCGTGAACTTTCACAAGTGCTTTAAATGCAAATGATATTGCCGCCAGTGTCATTATCCCTCGGCACACAAAAAGAATTTCATAGGTGCGACGCGAGGTGTGCTAAATGCCATCAGCAGTGCGATGCGCGATTTGATGCCTACATACGCTGCGCCGAGTGCAACAGAGATTTTAAGGGACCGACATGCATTGCAAACCATGCAAAGAAAGGCGTTTTTTACCCAAAGGCGCTGTCGGTGTGCGATGTAGAAAAGGTGTGCACGTCTTGCAATAAGCTCGTGAATGCAAGGTAGAGAAAAACCGCGCACGAGTGCGGGGAAAAGTACTGCAATCATTGCAAGACACACGTGAATTCTAACCACATGTGCTTTATGCAACCGTATGCCAAAACGAACAAAAGAAACCGGTACGTGTTTATGTTTATCGACTTTGAATGCACGCAAAACATTCCATATACCGGAAAAAAGGACACATACGAGCATGTACCTAACTTGTGCGTGTTGTACCAAGCCTGTCCGCTCTGCATCGACGAACGCCACAAGATGGCATACTGTACCGAATGTGGTTGCAAAGAATGGGTGTTTATGGACGAGTCCGTGAAGCAGCTTTTCGAGCACATCGCGCAGGCGAGGTTCGAAGCCTGGGACGTCTACGTCGTGGCGCATAACCTCAGAGCTTACGACGGGCAGTTTTTATTAAAGTACATGGTGGAGCACTTAAACTGGGCGCCGGAGCTCATCATGAACGGGAGCAAGATCTACAGGATGAGGTACGGTGACGTCACATTTCTACACTCGCTCAACTTCATACCCATGCCACTCTCCTGCTTTTCCAAGACCTTCGGATTGAAGGAATGCAAAGGTTATTTCCCGTACCTGTTTAACACGAAGGAAAACGAGCAGTACGTGGGTTCGATTCCCGACAAAAGGCATTACTGTCCGGAGGGCATGTCGGCGGAGGTGCGGAAAGCCTTCGAGCAGTGGCACGAAGAAAAGGCGTCCTCCGGGTACGTCTTCGACATGAGGGAGGAAATGGTGACGTATTGCAAGATGGACGTATTTCTACTCAGTCAGGGAGTTTCCAAATTCAGAAGGGAATTCTTGGACGAGAACGGAATAGACCCGTTCAGAGAATGCGTCAACATCGCGCAGGCGTGCATGTGCGTGTATAGAAAGCGCTTCATGCCGCTTAAAAAATTGCCCTCTTGCCAGCGGGCGGGTATCGACCAGCGGACCGGCAGTCTTGCGCCGCATGCATATGGCTAACTTGGCTAGAGATGCAAAACCGCATCGTCATCCAGCACGCCATGCGAGGACGCGAAGTTAAAATCGAGGGGCACAAGCTGGACGGGTACAGAGAGGCTGAACAAACCGCCTACTTTTTCCACGGCTGCAGGCCGTGCTTTCACAATCACCATGTGGCGATATACAACTCGGGACACGAAACCATGACCTCCAGGTTAGAGAGCACCGAGAAGGTCACGACCAAGATCAAGGCCGCCGACTACGCCGTGGTGGAAATGTGGGAGTGCGAGTTCAACGCCGCGATGAAGGCCAACCAGGACCTCGCGCGCCACGCAAGGGACTTTGCGGTACCCGAACCCCTGAACCCCAGAGACGGCTTCTACGGAGGTCGCACCAACTGCAACAAGACGTACTGCGAGGCGATGGGGGATAGCCAGATCTACTACTACAACGTATGCAGCCTGTACCCGTACATGAATAAGACGAACCCTACCCCGCGGGCCACCCCAGGATCCACGTGGATAGATTCCCGCGCTTGGAAGACGTGGGGGGGCGGATTGGTGAAGTGCGAGGTTCTGCCGTCGGAACACCTTACCACTCGGTGCTACCGGCGCGCATCGGCGGCAGGCTCATGTTCCCGCTATGCCGCGTTTGTGCGGAGGCGGAGAACCAAGACGAGTGCCACCACGGAGAGCGCGAGAAGGCGTTGTCGGGTACCTGGGTGATCGACCAGATGAAGGTCGCCCTGGAGGAGGGGTACCGCCTCCTCCGGGTCCACGAGATCTGGGAGTACGACGTGGTGCGGCACGAACTGACCACCGGAGCCAAGGGTCTCTTCGAGGACTACGTGAATCAGTTCTTGAAGATCAATACCGAAGCCTCCGGTTGGCTCTCGGATTGCGACGACCCTACCACAAAGCAGCAGTACGTGGAGCAATTCTTCGAACACGAAGGCGTCGCTCTGGATCTCCAGGCCGTCGCCACCAACCCCGGCAGGCGGGAGCTGGCCAAGCTGATGATCAAAAGCTTCTGGGACAAACTGGGGAAGAGGGACAACCTCCCCACGTGCGAGCTGGTGGACGGGTATGAACGCCTCCTGGAGCTGTTCAACGACCCGGGCGTGGAAGTGCAGACATCCGTGCCCGTCACTGACCGGATCATGTACGCGGTGTGGAGGTACTGCGAGCAGTGCCGCAAGGTCAACCCCACCGCCAACGCCGTCCTGGCGGCCTGCACCACGGCTCACGCGCGCCTGGTGCTCAACTCCTACCTCAAGAGGCTGGGAGAACGGGTCTGCTACTTCGACACCGATTCTGTCGTCGTCGCCGCCGCTCCGGGTGACTGGACGCCGTCCGTTGGACGCCTCCTGGGGGACATGACGGACGAGCTGGAGAAGTACGGGCGGGGCTCTTACATCGCCAGGTTCGCCTCCACGGGGCCCAAGAGCTACTGCATGGAGACCGTTTGCCCCGATACGGGCAAGACCTTCTCGGTGTGCAAGGTGAACGGGATCACGCTCAATTCGGGCAACCTGAAGCTGGTGAACGCCGAGGTGATTCGCGACGTGGTGCTGAGGGACACAGACCGTGCGGTGAAGCTGGCGGGCACACAGATTTCGCGGAAACCGTCTTGGACGGTCGTCACCGAACCCAGCTCGAAGACGTTTAGGATGGTTGTCAACAAGCGCGTTCTCGCCGGCGATCACGATTCCTATCCCTACGGGTTCAAGAGGAACGCATAAATGAGACGTCTAGAGCCGCGCCAAAGTCATTTCGAACCGGGCGCCCCTGAGGAGACGATGCCCGGTCCCCGTGACCTGGGGCGATTCGAATTTCCCAGCACGATGCTCGTGGCGGGGCCGTCGCGCTGCGGCAAGTCGACCTTCGTGAAAAACCTGTTACGCCACGCGCACCGGATGTTCGACGTGCGCCCCAGGAGGGTGCTGTGGTGACACCCGCCGGAGTATTCGCCGAGACTGGAACCCTCGGCTCTGCGTTGCGAGACCCACTCAGGCATACCCGAACTTGCTTCGGTGGGCGAGAACGACCTCGTCGTCCTCGACGATCTGATGCTGGAGGGGGGCGGGAAGGACGTGTCCAATTTTTTCACCAGAGACTCCCAATACAAGCGCTTCGGCATCGTCTACATCCTGCAGAACGTGTTTCCGCAGGGTCAGAAATATCGCAACATCTCTCTGAATGCAAACTACGTCGTGGTCTTCAAGAACAACCGGGACAAGATGCAGATCGAGAGACTGTGCCAGCAGATCGAACCCAGGAACTCTAGGTTTCTCTTGGAGGCCTTCGAGAAGGCCACCGAACGCCCTCACGGGTATCTCGTGTTGGACTGCACTCAGGACACGCCCGCCCGATAATGGTATCGAACCGGCGTGCTGCCGGCGGAAAACCTCACGTATTTCGTACCCAACTGAGACCTCCGAGAGGTCTCGAATTCGTTTCGTTCTATATTTCTGTTTTTTTGCGTGGCTTATCCTGGCAGAGTCTTACCCAACTGAGACCGCAGCAGATCGAACCCGGGAATTCTAGGTTTCCGTCTTGCGTATCTGTTGTTGGACTGCACTCAATACACGCCCGCCCGATACAGGTATCGAACCGGCGCGTTGCCGGAGGGAAAGCCTCTAGCATTTCGTAACCAACTGAGGACGCCGTTCCATTTGTCGCACCGAGAGGTCTCGGCTTCGTTTCGTTCTATACTTCTGCTTTTTTGCGCGGCTTTCCCTGGCAGGGTCTTACCCAACTGAGGCCGTTGATTTTAAATAAAAAGTACCGCTTTGAGGGCGATCGTCATTATCGCGCAAGCAAGGCTAGAGGTAGGTTAAGGCTTGCGACGCTGACCAGTCCTTGCATAGCGAGACAGCACGGTAATTTGACGGCTCTGGCCGAGGCGAAGGCCCCTCTGCGCAAAAAGTTGTTAAAAATGTCGATGGAGATCTGATCAAGGCCATTTGCGAATGTATGTTCAACGTGTGCAGAGGTCACGTGCAACTTCTTGCAAAGTGCTTGGGTTGCCTAAAGTAGCACAAGGCTTCTTGGAAGAAGTTGACGGATAAACGGATTCCTTTGAAGAAGAAGAAGAAGAAGAACATCTTGGTTCAAAAAGGAGGTTTTTTACCGGCATTTCTCCTACCCGTCTTAGCTTCGCTTCGCGGCGCGCTAGTGTCGAAATTAACAGAATGAAATACGGCAAGCAGATCCTCGTTGCACCGCAGCCAAAGACCGTCGATAAGCTTCACGCTATAGACCGCACCATATCCAGATTGGCTAAAGATATTCAGAACCTGCAGAGCGCAAAGCTCTCTGCCGACGAAAAGTGGCGGCTCGTAAAATATAAATAGGACAACTACCTCGATCTCGTGGCACAAGTCAGAAAGCCTTTCCTTGGCGAAAGCAAAAGCGACGACGACGACGATTACGAAGACGTGTACGAACGCGAGCCAGTGAAGCAGGAGGTCGAACCCCGAACCATAAAGGTCAACCCCCTCTCGCCTCGCAAAAAGAAGAGGGCAAATCCTGCCACTCCGAAAAAGAAATCGAAATCGTCTTCCGCGTCGTACCATTTTCACAAACGCCTCTTGTAACCCCTGTACAAGTAAAGCATGAAGGAATGGAAGGCGCTAAGGCGATACTATGCCAAACCGGAACACTATGCCGGTTTGGGTACGGTCAAGCCCCTTCGAAAGGCCACGGGTGCGTCTAAGGCGAACATCGAGTCCTTCCTTCAATCTCAGGACAGTTACACTCTGCACAAACCGGTCAGAAAGCGGTTCCCCACCGGATATTATCACGTGACGAATATGGACGATCTTTGGGAGGCCGATCTAAACGTCATGAACAGCGTGAGGGAATATAACAAACCTTACGTGTACATTCTGACCGTTATCGACGTATTTTCCAAATATGCTTGGGCCGTACCCCTGAAATCGAAGCTGGGTACCGAGGTTACACAACCAAAAATAACGTTAAAGCCAGCGTCGTGGAGCGCTTCAACCGCACCTTAAAAACCAAGATGTGGATGTATTTCACGCATAAAAACAGTTACAGATACCTGGAGGTCCTTCCGGCCTTACTCGAGTCGTACAATAGCTCGCATCACAGGTCCATAAAAATGGCTCCGAAGGACGTGAACGAATCTAACATTTTACGAGTGTACCGCAATCTCTACGGAAATAGGACCCTACCTCGCGCAGGGAAACCCAGATTTTCCGTGGGCGATCACGTGCGCATCTCTAAAGAAAAAATGAAATTCGACAACGGGTACCAGCAGAATTGGACGGACGAAATATTTCGGATAGCCGAGGTGGTGCGCGGTCGGCCAGTGGTATATAAGTCGAAGGATCTAGCCGGAGAGGCCATAGACGGCATATTTTACACCGAGGAGCTACAAAAGGTCGCGCTACCTCGGACTTTTAAGATCGAACGCGTTTTACAGACCAAGGGCCGCGGGCGCAACAAGCAGGTCCTGGTAAGGTGGAAGGGGTATCCGGCAAAGTTTAACTCGTGGGTTCTGGCTTCGACCATCGATTCGACATGATTAAGACGAAGATCTTCTCCATCACTCTCGTGAGCAACGCTTCATTGGAACACTTTACCGACAACACCACGGCCAGATTTTCAAACATCTTGCCCGAGAGAATCGTTCTGCAGGGAGAATGGGAGGTCGCCCTGCAAAAGGTCAGGTATCCGGTGAAATGTTATAACCTTTCGCGAGACCATGCCCGTCTGGTGGGCACCAAGTACACCATGACGCTCCTCCCCACGCATTCCAAATTCAGCCTGGAAATGCCACAAGGCATCGTGCACAATCCCAAAGACTTGGTGAACCTCGTCAACGCCGTTCTACTCGAACACTTGCACGTGGAAAACTTCTTCCTCTTCGACGAGTGCAAGAAGACGGTGGGCGTGAATGCCGCCGTCGCCCATCCCGAACCACTACCCGACATTCCGTTCGACGGGTTTGTGGAAAATGTCGCGCGCACGGCCGTACCGTACGCGGTCGGCGAATACGAAGCTTTGAACAATGCGCCCCACCAGAGACCCAAGCCGAAACCGAAACCGAAGCCCCCGGCTTCGGGGCTGCAGAAACCCGCGGCGAATCGTCCCGTCAGACCCGAGACATCTACCACAAAACCCAAACCCGAAAGTGCGCCATCTTCCGGTCAGGATGGCGAGGGTTCGCAACCAGACGTTTCAAAATCGGAGGACCCTCCGGGACCTGTACACCGCTTCCACAGTTTGCTCTTAACGCCCGCTATGGCAAAAATGTTGGGTTTCGAGCCCTACGTCAACGTCATTCTTGAAAAAGCTCCTAAACACCCCGTAGATCCTTATATGGGGTTTCCTTACGAAATGTTCATCTATTGTAATCTAGTGACCCCGCAAGTCGTGGGCGACACCTTCGCCCAAGTCATAGAGAGCGCGGCCGTGGAATACGAAAGAAGCAACAACACTTACATGAGCGACAAAAAGACGTTTTTTTCCCCAAAATTGGGTACCCTTGATTCAGCAAGACTTCAAGACGGTCAACATAGATTTAAGGAACGGTTAAGGCGATCTCTTGCCATTCGCCGACGGATTTTCCTCTACTACAGTTCTCGCTTTTCGTCCGAAACAGGCGTAATGGACGTGCACGCCGTGACGCGGTACTACCTCAATCAGGCCGGCGGCGCGTTCGACGATCGCGATACATTCTCTACAGGGGCAAGCGCTAGCAAAGAGGCAGCGGTCTCTTTTCAGCCCTCGGAGGACTCTTCAGAAAGTTGCTACCGTTTTTGAAGAGCGGAGCAAAATCAGTCGGAAAGGAGGCCTTAAAGGCGGGCGCTCACGTTCTGTCCGATGTGGCTATCGCGGGAGCAGCGCCAAAGGAAGCGCTCCAACGGAGGCTCAAGGAGTCCGGATACAATTTAAAGCGAAAAGCCAACGAAAAGTTCGATGCCATGCTCGGTTCCGGCGCCAGGCGCCTCAAGAGAATAAAACCGAGCAAATCCAAAAAGAGTCGAAGCTGAAACGCGGTAGGCCTAAGGTGCAAGACGTATTTTCGTAATGGCAGACGCGGCCGTCCACATGAGTTCCGAACTGGACCTCTTTACAGAGGTGTCGGTTCAGATGAGCATCGAGAAGTCACGGTTCCTATGCCTAAACCCTCAAAACACTTTAATGGAAAATGCCCCCATCACCTTTCATTATTCCGGAAATGCGGACGATTACCTAGACTTGACCTACGTCGTACTCGAACTCATGGTGCGCATTGTAGATGACAAAGGAGAGGCCTTAAACGCTGACGCTAACGCCACTCTGGTCAACAACGCCTTAAATTCCCTTTTTCAACAGGTGGAGGTAACCCTCAATAACGTCATCGTCTCCATGCCGCAAGCCGGTTACCCCTATAGAAGCTACCTCGAGACGCTTCTCAATTACTCCGAAGATGCCATGAACACCAAACTAGAATCCACCCTCTGGAGAAAGGACACGGCAGGCATCATGGACACTTTTATCGCCAATGCGGGTTTTCAGTGGCGTCAGGGGTTTACCAAAGGGAGCAACATCGTACAGCTCATCGGTCCTCTGTCCAATGCTCTGTTTAGACAGGATAAGCTGCTTTTGAACAACGTTAACATGACCGTCAAGCTCACTCCCGCCTCTCCCCAGTTTTACCTGTTTTCCGAAGTAGATACTTTTAAGGGGTACGCCGACATCCTGTCTGCCACGCTGCGCTTAAAATCGGTGCGGCCCTCGCCGACCATAAAGCTCGCGCACCAGACCGTGCTCGCAAAGGGCAACGCAAAGTACCATCTCAAGGACGTCAGCTTTCATGCTCTCAGCTTCCCCAAGGAGTCCAGGGCAATGACGTTTAGCGACGTGTGCGTAGGGCAAGTTCCCAGGAGAGTGGTAGTAGCCATGGTCACCGACAAGGCCTATTCCGGACATTTTAACTCAAATCCGTACAACTTGAAACATTTTAAAATGAACTTCTTTCAGCTCTACGTGAACGGACAACCCGTTCCCTCTCAACCTCTGCAACCCGACTTTACAAAGGGACAGTATTAGCAATGCTTTCAAACCCTGGAGGACGGCCTAGGCATTCATTTCAAGGACGAGGGACACTCCATCTCCAGAGAAACCTACCCGCAAGGGTATACGATAATGGTTTTCGATCTCACTGCAGACATGAACATCGGTTTTGCCGATAAATTGACCGAACCGGTCATACTTCTGCTCCTAGCGGAAATACATCGCACGGTCGAAATCAACGCCAACCGATCCATTTTGGTATCATGAACACCTTTCAAATTCAACGGTTTCTATCGACATGCCCCTCTACGCGCTCTCACTTTTTAGGCGTCTACCCCTGCGATAAACTACCCGTACTTCACGGCATTCGAACGCCTCCCTTGGCGCTAGTGGCTAACACCGACCCCAGCACCAAATCCGGGCAACACTGGGTTTGCATCTTTGTGGACAAAAACTCGCATGGAGAATATTTTGACAGTTACGGCAAAGGACCGCTTTCGCCCCATTTTCTCCGGTTCTTAAATTCGATCTGCGGGACGCGTTGGTCCACCAACGTCAGAAGGCTGCAAGGTTTCGACAGCACCACTTGCGGTCATTACGTCATCGACTACCTCACCCACCGCTGCTCCGGCTTACCTAAGCATAAATTCTTCTCAAAATTTCAAGTCAGCAATCAAGCGCATAATGATGACGTCATTCGCAAAACGTACAAAGACGCATGTCGCGCAAAGTGCTCTGACGCTCAGCAAACTTGTCAACCCTTGAAGGTGAGTACGTGTGTGCGTGTGTGTGTGTGTGTGTGTGTGTGTGTGTGTGTGTGTCACTATTCATCACATCTAACCTAATCCATCCTCTTGCACGTGCTTTCAGAACACGCTCCTGCTCATATAAAAAGCAACGTCACGGCGCCGCTCGCCTCATTCAGAGTGTGCCATGCAGCACGCGGATACAGTCATGCTGCCATGCAGCACGCCGTCCAGGTAGGTCCGCACCTATGTATTAGCTTGCTTTCTTCTATCCCGTTTATCTCTCTATTCCTCCCATTATTATTATTATTGTTTTGTGTGTTCCAGTATAACCGGATTTCAAACCCCGACCACCTCAAAAACCGGGGCAAAATGGAAACTACCCATCTTCGACCTCCAACAGCAACCCGACAGCCCTGCTCCGCCAGCACAGTTCCAACACAGTGCAGTTGTGGTTCCTCTGTCGGATATCTACTTCCTCAACCCGCAACAAACTAAATTCGTCAGTGTGGGATTCTCCCCCCAGTCGCCGCACCATCTCGTCATCACCATTTCCAAATGTGGACAGCACAACGCAGTCGTCATGAGTTCCTCGCAGTGGCACAAACTCGTAGAAGCCATCCCCATCATTCACAAACGCTTGAATGACCCAAAGGGACGTCTACAGGAATTTCAATTCAGCGACAGCGTCACCATCGTGTTTAAGTTTGTGTTCGGAAAGCTAAAGCTCGTTTTCAAAGACCCGCAAGGCGTATCCGTTACGCTCAACCAACAAGAATGGCACGTGTTGCATACCCTGCAGCGCATCATTACCGACATCATGTATCACAAAAAGAAGGAAGAGATGGACGTACAAAATCAAATCATGGCATACCACAAATACATGCTTCACAACCATGCCTCCAACGTTCCCTTACATAACATGAATTTCACGCAGTTCACCAAGTACATACGGTGCGCTAATTTTAGAACATTCCTCGAGGTACATCATTTCCTCAACACCCATTTCGCACTGCGCATCTCACAAAATAGTCCTTAGTGCGCATGTATTTCTACCAGCGTTCCAACCGCACCTCACCCAATCATCTCGCGCCCTTCGCTCCCGCATCATGGGTTACAGAAATTACCTGTCGGTGTACTACCATGACAGTAAGGTGTTTAAAAACTACGAGGTGGACGGTCACCCCCATAAAAATACACCTTATGCACTTCGCTTCGTCGACAGCACCTACGACGCAAAATCCGTCTCCGCCAGAGTTCACAGCTGGGAAACCAAAATTCATTTTGTGCTGCCTAACATGTGCTTCAACGATATCCATTTCAAAGCAGATAAAGAAGACGCACAACATCAGTGGTTCCAATTTGTGCCCGCAAGAGGTTTATACATCGTTTTCTACGAACACCAATACATTTCCACAGACAAAATGCAGCAAATGTTAAACGAAAACCCCATGTGCTACGGCACGTGCTTAGCGGCGCATTTGGGTCGCGAATCACCCTATATCATACCCGATCACATTCCCGGCGTTTGCATGTTCAGCACCGTTCAAAACAGAGTTCTCCTCCAAGAGGAAAACCGTTAAATCAACGGACACAGTGTTTTTCCTGCGGATGTTGTGCAATAATCGCTAAGCGCTTCCGGCGGATGTAGTGAACCTCCAACGAACTTTTCCCACACCAGTGGTTCCGCCGGATGTGGTAATTCTCCAACGAACTTTTCCCCCACCAGTGCTTCCCCCGATGTGGTAAATCTCCAACGAACTTTTCCCCCACCAGTGATTTCCTGCTTCCGGCAGTTGTGTTATATTTATGCACGCACATTCCTTTCCCTTCATTCGGTGCTAGCCAGCCGTGGGGAATGCCAGGACCGACGTGTAAAGACTTCCACTGCTCGTTTTTCTTTCACCAAACGTGCAGTTGCGAACTTAGGCACCGTCTCACCCGCCTGTGCACGCAGTGTCAACTGGGTTTCTACGAAGACCTCCATCAACTAAACAAGCAAATTCAACAATTCCTTCGAAGGTACTCCGCTAGAAACACCACATGAACTGCTTCATCGTGCTCTTTCGGTATCTCGATAACGGACGAAGAATCCACCTGCTACTGCCCAGGGAACGCCAAGTGCTGCTGCAGAACGGCATATACATCTTTGAACGTTATCCCCCAAGCGACGTCGACCTTGTGTGGAACCAACTTCCCAGAGACGCACAGGTAGTTTGCGCACCTTATCGCAGGTGTAAACAACACTACAACCTTCCTCATCAACCCACTCATATAGACGGTCCTCCCCCGTTTATCAAAAACTGCCATCTGTGCCGTCATAATGTCACAGGACGCCCTTAATGAGCTAGAAGAACTTTCCCGCAGCGCCGACACTCTCAGCGTATCTACGCTTGAACAGCACGTACCGTATCGTGTCGTCGGCGTCAAAACACTCGACACCGTTCACGGTACAAAGCTCCTCGCCAAACTCGACAACGACACAGAAGTTTTCCTACCAACAAGATTTGCAAAAGCCTCTCCAGAACTCATCAGCAAACTCAACTCTACCTCATTCTGCATCATATACGCAGGCGAGGAAAAACTACGCAGCGGTTTCAAACATCACATCGTCACGTTCTCCCCATATAACCCTAAATAATGTCCGACGAAACCTATCCCGTCCCCGTGGGGAACAATCTTAACCTCCAACTCATTCTCAACGCAGCATCACCTATCCGTATCCTCTGCATCTCCAACTCCTATTTCCGCAACGGCAGAGTTGTCACCATCACACTCGACGTCCAAGGGGCTCACGCCGTCCACGTCAAATGCGTACCTACCAAAGTGCACCAGCATCAACAGGACGCACTATGCATCATATACCTCGGCAACAGCAACATTCCTGCTCTAACCAACAAAGTCACATCCACGGGATGCTTCTCAACCAGCCATTACAACGAATTTACCATCCCCATCTATATACCAACCTTCACCGAGTTCGTCAACGAAAGTTTCTCTCACTTGCTCGTCACCTGCATCACCAAACCTACCCACCAATTTACCGTCGATAGCAGCAGCAGCAGCGATGACGAGGACTCAAAGTGCACCACGTAC
Source organism: Deroplatys truncata (assembly GCA_030765065.1). Taxonomy (NCBI): domain Eukaryota; kingdom Metazoa; phylum Arthropoda; class Insecta; order Mantodea; family Mantidae; genus Deroplatys; species Deroplatys truncata. The sequence goes on along the minus strand of CM060990.1, from coordinate 419,513,372 downwards.
TTTAAAATCATTGTGCGCGAAATCTGTGTGTCCTAGTGTCTCAAAAAACTATGAATTTTAATGTGCTTTTTTCTCCTAGTATTTCTTATATTGTTCATTTATTGTATTCATACAATCATGCTAATCTCAACTATATATTCATATGTTAATCTCCTGTAATCAAATAATCCATTATGTTATTCTCAAACTAATGTATTCATATGTTAAGCAAATAATACATCATGTTAATCTCAACTATGTATTCATATGTTTATCCAATGTACTGTATTCAAATTATAAATAAAGAAAACAGTCCCGGATTAGCCAATTGCGATAACGATAATCCTTCCGCTCATGGCGCTTTTCAAACTTACCGCCGTCGCTCTTAATCCACCTTAATCCGCGGATTAACAGCGACACTAGCGCCCCTAGCGGCAGGATTATTGTTAATCCAATTGGCTAATCCGGGACTATAACTGCTCCCCTGCGTTTTTGTTTTGTAATATTTTTCTTGTGTATCTTTTCTTGTATATTGTGACCCTGATGCTCTCCCCAAAACTTGTTCCAGTCTGCCGGTAGCCCCAGGAAACACTCCCCTCCACAGAAGAGGACAACCCAGATCGTCCGGAGAATGGTGGTACTTCCCCGGTCGCACCCTAACAGGTTTTCAGCTGCTTTTCACCATCTACGACCATCTCACCAAGGCAAGCTACGAGGGTGTTCTCCCTCTTGGTTTGTCTATGCCGGCAGGGCCCGTCGGTCACAGACCTATTCTGCAGAGTTACAGCTATTTCTCTGTGTTGCCGTGGAGATCGAATGGTACGGCCTATCCGTGTGATAAGTTTCTATCTTTTCTCCGGCGGGTGTGGTTAAGTGATGGGAAAAGTTACCGAACAAAGCAGTTGTCTGCTCCATTCCCAAGCAGCGTTTCGTAATATACTGTGTTCGCGCAGAAGGGGATTACGAGTTGCGGGGTTCCTGTGGGACTACTTCATTGTTAAGACAATCATTATCCCTGTGGGGATTCATCAGGGCTTTCTCTTTGTACTCCTTGTGTAGTCAATTTTGTATGTTATTATTTTCTTTGTATTCTTATTTTTGTCTTTTTGGCGGGGACGCCTCATTATTGTGAGTGGGGGAGATGTAGTGTGTATGTGTGTGCATTGTCGCGTTGGACACATTATTGCTTTGTAGCAACGACATTGTATAGTATAATTATTTCGACTGGAGTTTTGAAGTTCGTCCGACGTGATATCTCTCCCCACCTCCTGCCAGAGGTGGAGAGAGGAAGGGAGGGAAGCAAGTGTTACTGGTTTCTTTGTCTGATAGTATGGTGTCAGTAGTAGCCAGGCAGTCGTAGTGTATCTCTTGAGGGCGAGTGTTGTGTAAGCGTACGTGGATCGTGTGAGTGTGAAACATTTCCCTCCAATGGTTTTACTTTAATATTTTTGTGAACGATGTAAAGGTACTACGTTTAATATTTAATAAACCACAGGCAACGTGCTAATGTGAAAACCCGTATATTTGTGTGATAATTGTGCCACCCTGCTCTAAAATGTGCAGTAAAAATCCTGGTCCTCTCGTTGCTTCTGAATCGACGTATTCCAACGTTTATGCTGGGGTATCTAAATTTAATAACCAGCTGCAAAACCTTTTGGCCTTACCCAGGTATATAACATTCTAATGTTCTCACTTTCAAGTATTTGTCTTCCATATCAATGGTATTATTAACATTGAAATGCAAACAATTTTTTATTTTTTGGAATCTGTTCTTGGAAATACAATTAGCAACAATTTCAACATTACAGTCAGGGGCTCTATCCCAATACGTGCATTTTCTGGGTACTGGATGATACCCACTGATTAGCAATATGGCAGTAAATTTTATGATCTCTTCTTTAGATAACAAAAACATGTGATGGATTTTTTTCACTACACATCAATGATGTTCTAATATATTTTCAAAAAATATAATCTGCCATTGAAAAGAATATATCTAGATCAGATTTTCCTTCAAGAAACTGTTTTAGGTCTTGAAATTTTCTGAAGGGAAATAGCCCCGGCATTGAATACTCAGGGCATTGAAGTTTTACCTTTTCTCATTTTGCAGGTGGGAGAGTCGTCATTACCCACGATAAAATTGAGTTTTATTTATGGACGCTCTTTATCTGCTATGCTTCTTAGCGTCACATTATATATTGGGCGTGAAACACCGGAAATTTTATTCAGAGGCCTCTTTATCAAGCCTGAGGTTCTCTTACGTGCCGTAAATTTACAACATGGGACCACCGGCTTTACGTCCCTTCCGAAGGAAGCCATGCTTAAAAATTTTACGCCCGAAAAAAATCCATCGCTCTTCGCCGGGTTTGAAACCGCGACCGCGGGAAGTAGAGTGTAGCATGGTATCCCGAGACCATGGAGGACGACCTCATTGCTCATGGACTAATCATCTTCTCCTGCAACATGATTTCTACAGTGCCTGTAATACCAGTTGGTTTGTCCGTAATATGTTAAACGAATTTGATTACGCATCGTCAACATCCTCACGGTCACTGGCTGCATTTGGTGGTAGTGGAATAACGGCAAGTGAAAGATCATCTCCATCATCAAAACATATATCTGAATTGTTTTCTTCATCTAAAATTGATTCTATGTAATCAAAGCCTCCTGTGGTGTCAGAAAGTTTTTTTCCTGCAAGAAAAGTCAAGGGTTTGTAGAAAAAACTTCAGATGTACCCAGTGACCTATACATGGGACCGAAATATAAAGACTATCTCTAATAGTAGAATTAAATTTAAATTCCCTTTACGTCTGAAATATAAGTTAGGCCTTTCATGGTAAATACCCATAGAAAAATTCCAGTTTACACCATTATGAAACAAATAAAATAATATTGGATGTACCTACGTGCAGACATGATGCTCTTTACGATGCAAGCTCAGTTAAACAGCGTCCATATATTGAAAAAATCTTAATTTTTTAAACCATGATCTACTTCTAAAAGTTACAACAATGTATACGGTAATTTTCTGTGACAATGTGTTCAAAAAGCCTCAAAGAAACTAATATATTGATTACAAGTTATAAATACAAAAGTATTAGATATAAAGAATCATAGTAATACAAGTGGTCCTACATACGACAGTGGGTCTAAATGAGTTAAAACCTGAGACGATGAATGAACTGCTAAGCAAACGCGAAAAACTAGAGTGTATTAACAAATGGAGAAAATGCTGACATTAACGCTACTGAACGTTTAGTACACCAGAAAATACGACACCAATTGAAGTGTTGCGTTATATTGCTAAAAACCACTTTGCACATAATTTCGCTGTGCCTTAAAATAGTGCTAGCTTTGCCCATAACAATTCAAGTGGCGAGCGTCTACTCCAAAATGTATTAAAATTTACTTACGTAGTTCTATGGCCGAATCTAGAATGAGTAGACTACGGTGAGTCTTTTCTGATTTTGCGAACATGAAGGCAACAAAAGTCTGTGGAGCAATATGGGGTTTAAATTTTAAAAATATGGTGTTACATTCACACGAACGTCTCTAAACACTCTTCTACTAACTACTCTTTAAGAAGCTTAATCTTCCAGCTACTTCAAGTCAATCCAGCTAAACTTTCAATTCACAATTACGCATTTCGTTGTTGATAGGGAAGGCCAAGCGACAGTTAGGTTTTTAAAGAACTTGTCGCTATGACATTCAATGCTATTCGCATGACCAAATATAAAAAAAGAAAAGAAAAGACGAATGACTTTCCATTTGAGAAAAGCATAAGCATTTAAAAATTCAAACCAACAAGAAGGAATATCGCCTTAATGGTTAAATAAAAAAATTTATGCGTTACATTCACATTACTTTCTCATCCTCTATCGCTCTCTAGTGGGTATCCAAATAATTCTTACGAACCTTTAGTTCCCATCTACTTCATTTTAATCGAGATAAACATTTCCGGAAATAGCTGCATTATACATTTCGTTATCCATACAAAGCTAATAGCGATTAGCAAATTTCAAAACTTTTTTATTTATTACGATTGATCAGCATTACATGCTTTACAGACCTCTGTGAATAATAGAATACAATAAATGATTATTAACACCTAAGGAAGACCAAAGTGGCTCCTTTTAACTATGGAATGCGGATAAAATATAACATAGCGACTAAAACTGATACTCGGAGAGGAAATTAGTGTAGTTAGTGATCGGAGTCATCCAGGTTACTGAAGAAGATCCTGTGGTAGTTATCTCTTCAGGCATGTGGGCTGGTGGGTGCTATGGCGATGTTATACGCCACAGCTCCTGGAACCTCTGGCAGGTATAAGAAGAAGCGAGAGGCTATCTTACCTATAAACTGGTGAACAGGAAGGAGACCCAGATCTTGGTGTAGCTGCTGGTTCCTGACAAACCAAGAAGCATTGATAGCGATACTCAGGAATCTGTTTTGAGTGCTTGTAAACGGCGGAGGTGGGTGTTTCTACCAGTGCCCCAGACCAGGAGAGTATATGTGATAATGGTTTGAACAAGGGATTTGTAAAGGAGAAGAGGGCATTCAAAAGCAAGTGGTGTGTGTTTATGAAACAGTGGATAGAGTTTAGAATATCTTCCGGATGCTAATGAAATGAGGCGATCGATATGGTCACGCCAAGTGACTTTGGTGTCCAACATTACTCCTAGATACTTCACAAGAGTTGTAGAACTTAGCCAGAGGATTTGTTTATTATGAATATGCAGGGAAGAGGGGTAATCAGGGATCTTAGGGTATACAGCAATCTTTCCCTAATGCAGATACAATTCTGCTTGCCGATATATATGTGTGTGTGTGTGTGTGTGTGTGTATTGCATGTGTATCGTGTGTTTAAAGATATCTTACTGGAAATTTATAATATTGATCCACCTGGTATTATAATGCTAACATGCTTCGGACGGAAACTTAATAGCTTAGGTAAGGACTTTTCATTAACAATAAACGACTAGAATCGATTCCAATGGAAGCAAGAATTGTTTATTTAAAAGAGAATAATAAAATAATAAATAAAGCATAAAGCACTTTTATACCCGTTACTAACTAGCTAACTGGCAAAGTGATCACCATGTAATATCTTAAACTTACTTGAGATGCTTTGTTAATACAATTGTGGATATATGACAGTACTTATTCTTTTCTAACCCCGAGCCTAACTTCTGTTCTGACAATAACTAGAGAACGTGGTTTTATCACTCCTGGTGAACAACAGAAGACGGGTGAGGATATTTGTTATGCCCGTCGTAGCTTCGTTTATTCCACATTCACAGCAATCCTGGGGCATCTTTCTGTGCAATCTTTAAATACGACGACGTTAGGCGTTGTCTCGATTACTTAAGTTTTTACCCTCGTCCTTTTTCCTTTACCATACACATGCAGCACATTTCATCTTATGTGGGACACTATAGTATTATACATTACCAGGATTTCTTTTGACGCCATGTTGAAGGCAAAAAAGTCAAAACTGTTATTAATATAGCAAAAGAGAATGGCTGAATTGTTTATGTCTGTTATTAGGAGTGGCCAGTGCTCAGTGATAAAGCGCTACTCTAAAGCCAACCACAGGGACATGGAAAACTCACCAGCATGCACCTGCCAATTAATTGTCGTATTCGGACATAAATAACGTGTACGGGGAAAGTATAATTCTCACATCCTCCATGGAAACTTAATGGTTGGAAAGGAAAGAAACAGATCCCATAGACTCCATGTCTATCATAAAAAATTAAAAAAACTGCGTGTGTCTTGGAAGTTGACCTGGAATACCTCGAGCATATTCAAGATGCCTCTAACAACCTTCGTCTCTGCCCACAAAGTGCGATACCACCTAAAGGCCATTACAAGAACCTCCTCGAAACTCACGAGAACAAGAGGGAACATGTCTTGCATTACATTAACATGCAGCATTGCGTTGAATTAGGATTGCCTGTGAGACATATTCATAAAGAGCTGTCCAACCAGTCTAATTGATTAAAGCCCTACAATGATTTGAATGGGGAGAAGAGGGCGAGGGAAACATCGAAATTTGGACAGATTCCCTGAAAGAAAATGGACAATGCCGTTTATGGTAAATTCATAGAGAATAACGCGAAATACAATGATGTTATTGTTTGCACAAGGTAGAATCCAGCCAGAAAACTGGCAGCTCAACAGGCGTTTGTTAGAAGTATAATTTTCGACGAGGATCCCGTGGGCGTAGAGCTGACTAGAAAGGGAGTATTTATGAACATGCCAAACAAAATTAGCCACAAACATTTAGACATATCAATATTTATTATGCATATCTTTTTATAAAGTCATGATACCTAATTTGGGGGATCTACCTTAAATTGTAAGGAAACATATTCTTTAATTTTCGAAAGCAGCACATATGTGATTTGATTAAATCAAACTCACGTTATTTGGACACACCAAATTATAAAATAATATGCTGTGTTACATTCACATGGCTTTCTCTACCCCCTATCGCTTATTAGTGGGTTTATACGTTATTCGTACGAAGGTTTAATTTCCTACTTCGTTTTAATTGAGATAAACCGTTTTGGATATAGGTGCATTATACATTTCCTTATAGATTTAGAGGGAATAGCGATAGTAAATTGTTTTATAACTGAACATTATATGCTGGGCTTAAAATTCCATACTCTTTCCATGACATTGTGAGAAGCAACTGAAAATCGACAGGACTTTAAAAAATGGATATGTGCTGAACCTCCTGAACGATTAATAACGAATACCTCGGAAATGGTTCATGCCATGAGAAATTTGCTTTAAATATATTATGTGCTTCAAAGAGATCTAATGCTTGTGTGGTGCATTTTTGTTTATTGCATAACGTTTATAGTTATAGAAGATCATGCAGAATTCCTTTCAAATGAAGAGGACTTCACAGAATATTCCCAGGAACTTCAAGATATAAATTTTATGTTTCATCTAAATATCTTTAATATATCAGATTTTAATCAAAATCGTTGGAGCCATGTTTTAGAAAATAAAAAATTCCGGAAAATGATCCATGAAATGAGTAGTTTCAGATGGAGGGATTCTCCTGAAAACCTTCGTACCGTATCTTTGGAAGGTTCTGAACCGAAATACCAAGTTTAGTATTTATTCAACTTTTCGTTTGTAGTTATGCTGTTCACAAACATAGATGCATACATACACAATTTTTTTCTAAAAATGCTTTTTGGATTCAAGACATGTATTTGCGGTGAAATATCCGTGGCGAATTTTTGGACGGAAAGCAATACCTTCTCTACCTACTATGTACGTGGCAGAGAAAGCAAAAAGATAATCCATATGGGATACATCTATCTAATAAGAATGTGCAAACTTATTGAAAGAGGAGCTGGATAGCACAAGTATGCAATAGTATGTCGGCTTGAGAGCCAAGGTATACCAGAGATATGAATGTCAAACTGTCATGAATGCTAAGGGCGTTAAGCACATCTGGATTGCGTTCTTTAGTTTTTGATAATCGCTTTGTCTAATGGATGCATCTATAGGATATTATAGGTACAAAGTAAACCATATTTAAGAGTAGTAAACACATACTTTTTAAAATACAAATAATTACGCTACCACTGTATGGAAAGGATGACAGGAGGAAGGTACTGCTCGACCCTATTCCATGCTTTCCTGGGATAATTAATCGCTAAAAAACCCTAATGAGGGTACGTAATTATTATTACTGCCAATAGCCATAGTATTAACACAGTAACCACTATCCTGCTTGATATGTGTAGTAAATGTTTCATTTAATAATTATTGATAAATTATGCTGCTTAAATTTAGTACTAGTAAGTGAATAACCTTTTATGCAAAGTAAAGCAATAAGGGAAGAAGACGAAAATAATGCTTTACATATATGCACATTTAATGAAGTTTTTATATATTTTACACCACATAATTGCTATTAAAACATTCTGTATATGGAAAGCAATACCATTTCATAATCATAGCATACTTCCTCGACGTATCAATGCCGTTTACATAAATACGAATTAGGACCAGAGTAGTTAAAGAACGTCCATAAATAGAACTCAATTTTACATTTTGTTTGCTTTCTTTCTTTCTCTTTTTTTTTTTCGTTTGTTTGTTATCGGTAGGCTTACATCACACGAGCAACTTTAAGCATTTCTGAACTTCAGCTGAATGTGAATCCTTTTACAAAGTGTGCTTTATGCCTAGAAATTCGTGCATAATCACCACCACCAAAGGTTCTTGTCTTCCTTTTCTCTCTTCTGGAATGATTCTAGCGGTACACCGTAGAAGCAGATCAGTCTTTCTGACATCCTTAAACTTCATGCGTATGGTATATTTGTAAGTATCATTATATTTTTGGTTGATTCTTGGTAAAAGATGTAGACATTTATATGATCATAGGGTTAGAAATTCAAGATACATCATGTTCTTCAGCGTTCTTGTCAATCAACCGCAGCATCATTTACATTGCTGCTTCTACTGTAATGGTTAAAGCAGTATTAGCGCTTTAAATTTCTAAGTATGTATTATAATTCTCGTTTACCACTATCAGAATGGATATGCTTAGGTTCTGTTTCCAACTCTATCAATATATCTTCTATCGCTTTCGTTACATTAGTTCCAGTCTTATCCTTCAATGGTCTTGTATAAACCATTTTGGAATAGAAACTAATTACAACAAGATATATTTTAATGTGTTTTTTTCATTTTACATTCGGAATAATTTCAACTATGCCAATCTGCATCACGTCTTTGAGAGCTTTACTAATGATTTTACCATGTAAAACCTTCTTACAGGTGCATCCGGTTCCTTTGCAATAGCCTATTCAGTCATGCTCTAATTCTTTAAGTTTTCAACTATCTGATAATTTCTTCATCCCCTACCGAGTGATTCCTATTATTAGCCCCTTGCGATACAATAAGCAGCCTTAAGCGATTGGTAAATGTAGTATGTATGCTCCAGAAAATTTAGAGCAATGAGAGCAAGTTTGGCAACTTTTGGTCACAAAATGTGGAGAAAATCGGGGAGCGAGATGGCTCCGCAGTAACGTGAGTCTCGCATTCCCTTTGCCTTCAGTGTACTGACTACAGCTTCAGCAGTGCTTTATCCACCACTCAGGGTCAATGTTGATTTCTGTAATAATACTTTTAAGCTTTCTGTGGTGATGAAAACGAAACCAGTTATAAGAAGTACGCGCAGTACAGCCAGCCTTTTAAAAAAATCATGAAGTCCCAGGGTCTTGAAGGCATCGCCATCAGATGATTCTGCCAGTTCATTAAGCAACTCAAGAGAGCGGAAGAATAATTGTTAAAACGTGCACGTACTGCACAGTTCACCTGATCTTTTGTCTAGGAGAACCTTCAGCAGAAATCTCTTGGATAGATAAAATTCTAAACATTGTGGAAAATATCGACAGCACGCACAAGAAGGAAGTGTCAGAGAGTAGACAAAAGTTTGCTTCAACTATAGAAATGGTTATGATTTGTGAGCACCAAAATAAGCTCTAAGAGAACATAGGGACTCTGGACCATAAATAATTGATGCAGGCGAAAGTGAGAATTTTCGTGCGTTGTTAAGATAAGGGTTTAGTGGCTAGTTGGGATGAAGTTGTAAAGTAACGTTTAAGTTCACATTTAAATCTTACAATTATTTTAGGGGAATCCTAAGAACACCAAAATAATTTTTCCACAAAAGAGCACCTCTAATGGTAGGAATTGTTCTACTACTTCTTACAGTGCAAAATTGAGACCAATTGTTACAATCTGCATAAGAAATACGTAGAGGGCTATGGGTTACATCACCTTTGCGATTTTTTTTTCATATCGGCTCCCACATCATAACACTCTCTCATTAGATTTTCAATGGATAATCCAAAACGCAATAAGACATCATAGCGACAACTATTAAATGAATAACAATACCTTGTGTTATAAAACACGAAACAGCATTCTGGGAGTCTCGACAAATGTTGAGACTGCTACCGAATTCATTGCTGCGGTGCTTTGTACCACATGCAAGAGGGGTATATTCATGTAATTGTCGCAATAATTTGAATTCTATTGCACTCTCTACTACTTGCTTACAATAAGTAGGGAACGTACTGCATTCCACCCAACAATACTATACACAGATTTCACCAGAAACACAAATCTTGAGGCTCCGTAAATAAAAGAAAGCATTTTTATAAAAAGGTCTGCGTCTGTATGCGTGAATAGCATCACTCAAAAACGAAAATTCGGTTATATACCAAACTTGTTATTTAATTAAAGCATACTCCACGTACTGCGACAGAGAATTTCAAGAAAATTCCCTACTCCAATCTACCCTTTACATAGAAATGTTTTCGTTATTTTTATTATCTCAAAAATGGCTCTTACGATTTTCAATAATACACCACATGTTTAAGATATTTGCATCACAATAAACATGTATATCTGAACATTCTGCGAACATTCTATGAAGTCCTCTTCGTTCTGATTCCCTTTTACTTTCTCTATCACTTACGTAGAAGGTAGAGAACCAAAATGGAAATATACGTTATGAGAATCCTGAAACCCAAAAATCATGTTTAGAAAATTGCACATGGGTGTATTTGTGTGTGTGTGTGTGTGCGGGTATGTCTGTGAACAGCATAACTCTAAAACGAGTAATGGGGCGATATCACTATTTTTGGATACTCGATACAGATACGTATTTTTGAGCACCGATACTCGATGCTCGATATAAATGTATTCTCCAGTTGGCAGCAATTTTTAATTTGTCTACTACGTACAGTAAGTAGGGGAAGTATTGTATGCCACCCAAGAATTCAATGTCAGGAGTTTACCGGAAATACATATTTTGAGGCCCTCTGAATCCAAAGAAAGCATTTTTAGAAACAGGTCCGTGTGTGTGTCTGTCTGTGTGTCTGTGAACAGCATAACTCAAAAACGAAAAGTGTGATAAATACCAAACTTGGTATTTAGGTTCAATAATTACCAAAGATCTGACACGAAGATTTTCAAGAAAATCGTCCACCCTAGACTACCCTTTACATGGGGGATTTTTAGAAATTTGTATTTTCTAAAAATGGCTAAAGATTGTCATTAAAATACCATATACTAAAGATATTTACGTTACAAATAAAATGCATATCTTGAATTTTTGGGAATATCCTGTGAAGTCCACTTCATTTCGAAGAAATTATGTATAAACTTATATAATTGGTAAATGTTAAGCAATAGACGAAAACATACTAGGCAAAAATTGTATGTCTCTTTAAAACACACACTTTATTTCAAATAAATGTTTTGTAGCGTCAGCCATTTCCGAGATATCTGTTATTAGTGATTCAATTTGTTCAATATTTTGTCTTTCTTTGTAAGTTCCGTCGATTTTCAGTTATTTCTCACGATTGCATGGGAAAAGTGCGGCAATTTAAAGCCAGCATATATCGTCCAGTTCTTACACATTTGACTATCGCTGTTGCCTTTATAACGAAATGTTTAATGTAGCTATTTCTGCAAAGGTTTATTTACATTAAAAAGAAGTGGATAGAAAAATGGCCTTAGTAGCAATGAATTGTATACCCACTAATAAACGATAAAGGGTAGAAAAAGACATGTGAATGCACCACGTCAGATATTTTATCTTGATAATACCATAAGCTATGTATATCCCCCTATTGTTACTCAAGGATAATAATAATAATAATAATAATAATAATAATAATAATAATAATAATAATAATAATAATAATAATAATAATAACAATAAATTTACATCCATTTTTATGCAAATATATTTTGTGCTGAAAACTATATTTTAAAGGATTTTCTATCCATATTATGGAAATTAATCGTACTGTATACCTGTAAGCTACGCACGTGACCCAAGTTTGAATTATTAAACACACACTAACATACAAGGGAAGAATAAATATTTCCATGCGTTCAACTCACGTCCTGATTCTTATTTGTTTCTGCTGGATTCACAGATTCTGGTCACCGGATTAAGCAAATGTAATGGATGAGAGTGAGTCACCAAGCCATGCTATTACAGAAACATGATTTAGTGTCAGCTAAATCAGCTTCATTCAAACTCACTTAAAGCTGCATGTTACATGACTGCCTCTACTCCATCTTCCATTGTTCTGTATGTTATCATTTAGACACAAGAGTCTATGGAATGCTGCTTTGATTTACCCACAGGAAACGAAACCAAAATCTATCAATAAATTTAGTCCGGTAAACCTTTGGGGACACGTGCGAGGCAAAAGCATGAAATCTCGATTTCTTTAATTCCTTTTCTAGCATAAAGTAAAACGCAACAACTTTCAATAATGCAAAATTTAAATGTACCGAAGTAGTATATAAATGGCGAATCAAACACACTATGCTGGAATTTGCAATTAATATGCTAATTAATGTCCCCCCTTTCCACCTACCACGCCCCCGGTCCATTTGTGGCAACGTAGGTCCTAAATTTTGTATTGTTTAATGGAAACGTTGACATGTAATATGCAGCTGTGTTATTAAGGTCCTCCACCCTTGTCAAAAGGGACAATGTGTGTAATACATTAAGCTTTCTTATAATCGCCCGCCATCATAGCGCCATCCCCGCCCCACAGGACAACCTTCATTACCTGGCAAGCAATAAATTTTCTGCTTGATAAAGAAGCATGCACCTTCGTTATACTCTACCGACATCGTGGCGTCATCCCCGCCCCACAGGGCAACCTTCATTACCTGGCAAGCAATCAATTATCTGGCTAAAAACAAGCATGCACCTTCGTTATACTCTCCCGACATCGTGGCGCCATCCCCGCCCCAGAGGGCAACCTTCATTACCTGGCAAGCAATAAATTTTCTGCTTGACGAAGAAGCATGCAGCTCCGCTATTATACCTGGCGTGCCTTTTGTTTGTCGACAAAAAGACAGACGCTGTTCTATTCCCCTCCTTCCCCTTGCATCCCTCAGTACAAGATTCTTACACAAAAAACGATCTCTCTGCTCATGTGCAGCAGGAGACAATTCCATTGGATGCAATAATCACCTGGCGTGCAAACATCCTCACCATGACGATGTGCTGGCATAGCCAGGGGGCTTTATGTCTCTATATAAACAGCTGGAGGGAGTGGTTAGAATCATTGTCAGTTTATTAGCACTGCATTAAAAATTTAGAACACTCGTGTGCTACAGTTTTAATTGAAGTCAGTGCCATTGTTTTCTACACAACATTCATCATCATGATCATTAATACAACACAAGTTGGGTGGGTTGTTTACATAACTATATAAATTAGTGGAGGCTTTTTACGATGCATTTAATTTTGTTTAAAAACGATACAGTGAATGAAAGACGAATCGGTGCAAGAGTATCATATTTTTATTATCTGAAACTCATTTTTTTTTAATAATTAGCATCCAGATTTTTCTTAAAAAATGTAGAGCTTTCGTCGATGGTGCAAATATTTCTTTACATACTAAAGCATTAACAATAAGAGACTTCTACATACACTCTTATTCCATTAACGTTCATACGATTTTCTCTACACATTCTTCCGCCATTAACATTCATACGAGTTTCTTTACTCATTCTTTGTTTCACTCTCACGGGAATTTCTCTACCCATTCTTCTTCCATTCCAATTCATGCGTTTTTCACTACTCATGCTTAGTTTCTTTCTCACAAAGATTTCTCTACACATACTTCTTTTTCAACACTTATAAAAAACAATCAAGTTCACATACTTAAAAAATATTTTCCGAGGTAATACTGCAAATGCCGAGGGAGCCGCCAGAGTCGCATTCGCCAGAGGTGTAGGCTCACGGCTTAGCCTTGCATTCCTGCGGGGTAGAGAAACAGTTAGTGTCTATATCGCCGCAGGCTACAGAATGACAGCGCTCCATCGCGGGACGTCAGTCTTCAGCTGTGTCGTTGCATTGCAGCTATGACACTATTGATATTAGTAGCATCCCGCCACCAAACTTATCGGGATGATTATATCAAACCGCCGCCTCCAGGATTTGAGGATGTCACTCCCGTTACAGAGGGGAATGCCGACACTGCCATCGCTACAGAGGAGTTTTGTTCGTGTGTTAACTGCATATACAGGACTGCTCTGATCCAGATGCTTAACAACGCGAATTCTAAATCTAGATATATTATCACACTTAAACTTTTCACTAAAAACATATTAGCTTTTCTTTAATGGATGCATAACCAGCGAACAACTCGTGTTTCCTTCAGAATTTGAATTATTAAATGAAACAAACAATTTACAGTCATCTTTTCAATTAAAAAGTATTCGGTGTGTAGCTAATTCTTTTTTGCGTCTATTATCATAGTTCATGAAGCGGATTCAAGTGTGACTAGGAGCTGGAGACTGTGGCAGTTTGCCTTCACCCATATTCTCGCAAGACTGCCTGACTCCACCTCCTACTGGGTTCGAGAATGTGGCCCCGGTGCCTGTAAAAGATCCTTGGATGATGATTCCTGCTGAGGGGGCTTGCGCATGTTTGAATTGCGCCTAGAGGAACGTGTACATGCAGATGCTTCGCGAATGGAATGGTGAGTTTTTTTAACTTCATTTAATCTAGCTCTAACACCGTTACATGCAGATGCTTGGCGAATTGAATGGGCAGTGTTTTACTTCATTTATTCTAGCTCTAGCATCGTTACATAATTAGCCTAACGTTAATGCATAACTTTTCTTAATCGGCTTTCTTCAATTGATTAAGTATACAATTATATAAATAATTAGCGTAACGTTAACGCATAACCTTTCTTAATCGATTTTTACTCATACTATTTATTAAAATATACAATTGTATAAATAATTAACGTAACGTTAACACGTGACTTTAGAAACATCTTTTTTCTTCAAATGATTTAATAAATATAATCCTTTCACATTTCTATTATAATTTAACTTAAATTACAGTTAATTCGGCTTTGCTATTGTTATAGAACCTTCAATAGTGGACACGAACCCGGAGTCTAAGGATGTAAACAATCAATCCTTGCTCCGGGGTTCCAAAAGACCAAAAGAGGAGCTCGGTCAAGGAATGAACCCCCCACCCATACAGGACCTTTCATGACCACGGCATCGCCACTTACAGGGCCATCAGGCGTCGGGCGTACAGGACATTATCAGGACACCACCACCGCCACTGCCTCCTTCTCCGCCAGTAACATCGTCGCCTCCAGCAATAACGCCAAAAATCTAAAGGTTAGTCATACTCAGCTAGAGTGTAAGGATATTTAATCAGCTTTCAAGGGACGCCTTTTCAATAGCCGTATAGAAAAAATTCTAGAGATAGCTGTTCCCGGGCAATTTCTGGAGAAGTGTAGAAGCCAAGTATTGAGAGAGATGGTTCAGGAGAAGCTCTTCAGGCTTTAAAGTAATAATCTCGGTTGAAATTACACATCTCATACAATCTCCTGAAAAAGAGCATGCATAAACCGTCTTTTTCAATAGCAAGACAAAGTTTGGTCTTCAATCAAGTAATCCTGATGCCTTATTCACCTATATGGTCAATGAAGTTCTATAAAACAACTCAAATTTCGAAGGAAGTGCAAACTCAAATTCTCTGCTCGGGTCCGCGCTCTTGTTATTGGAACCAGCTTCTATGATCCTTCGAACGCATCGCGAAACATAGAACTGCACCCGGAAATCAGGAATAAGGGAGTTGTACTAAATATAAAAAGACGATGAATACTGTTTTGCATGGTGTTTGCTCGCTGCAAAGTATCCCATGATGTGCAAAGGTCAAAGGACGAACAATTAATACCCTGCAAAACATTATTCACACCCTTCAATTACAATAGGATAGACTTCCCTGTAAGGCTACATCAGATTCCAGACCTTGAACGGCAAAATCCAGGAGTCTCAATTTCAGTATTTGGGATAGAAAGGGACAGCTCAATTGTACCGTTATACCAAGCCAGCAGCAGGAAAGACTCCATCGTTAATTTACTACTAATTGAACAAAATGGAAGATCCCACTACTGCCGGATTAAGCATATGTCAGGAATGACGAGATCACAGTTCAGCAAACATGAAGGGAAACACTGGGTATGCGAGCCCTGCCTGATGCATTTCAATAATGAAGATGCTTTTATATAGCATCAATTGAAGTACATGCAGTTCCAGGTTCTGAAAATGCCTAAGCAGGGTGAAGTGGCTAAGTTCTCATCCTAATCGAAGGGTACTCCTGTAAATTTTGTTGTGTATGCCGATATTGAAGCCAGAGATCAGTAATGCGAGCCGTCGGCTAACCAGAGGTGGGCTCGGAAATTCCAGCATCATGAGGGTATACCGATATCTCTCAAGCTCGTATGTCGCCATGACGACTCATTGTTGAGGTTTCAGCTATTCAGAGATCCTGATACACTCAAGGAGTCCTTCATTGAGTTGCGGTTAATAGCAGATATGGTCATTGACCAATATAGCCGCAATGAAGAAATGACCTTGACTGCCCAGGACGTGGCTGATTTCACTAATGCTCGTCATTGACACACATATGCAAGAAGGAGTTTGAGATAGACGACTTGAAGGTCCCCTATCACTGTCAAGTGACTGGTGTATTCCTGGGGGCTGCTCATAATGTGTGCAATTTAAATAGGCGGCTACTAGATTTTATACCCCTATTTTTTCATTGTCTTAGCAATTATGACAGCCATTTCCTGATGTAATACCTACCATATGATGATAATCCGATTTCGTGTATATCAAACTTCTCTGAGAAGTATATCTCATTTAGCAAAAGTTACAGCAGTATATTTTCCGGTTTCTAGATAGCTTTAAGTTCTTATATGATAACCTGCCTAGTTTAGCCAACATGCTGAGCAGTGACAAGTTCAAGATCACCAAATCTGAGTATCCCAATCCTGAATATGTAGTTCGTGAGATCTAAGGGATTATTCCCTTACAGTTACGTTGACCCGCTTTCCAGACTACAAGAAACCAAACTGCCTGCATTCGACAAATTCGAGAACATAACTATGCGAGACTACAAACACGCCGTCAAAGTCTCGATTACCTTCAATATAAGAAATTTATGTGAATACAGCGATTTTACCTGAAGACGGATACACTATTGTTGGCCCATGCATTCGTGAAGTTTAGGGACCCCTCTAGGGGGATGTATAATTTGGACACTTGCTGGTACTGTACCCTGCCAAGGCTAGCATTCTACGCCATGCTCAAGATGACTAAGGTCAAGTTCGATCTCATTCATGATGAAGAAATGCTCATGTTCTTCGAGTCAGGAATCAGGGGCGGTATGAGTACCGTATCAAAAGGCATAAAAAATCCAACAAAATACCTTCCTAAACATTATCACAAACAAAAAACGCTATACGTATTCTATCTAGACATCAACTATTTATATGGTGCTTCGTGACCAGTCCTATGCCACATAGAAACTTAAGATGGCTCACAACGAAGAAATAAGTACAACAAGCTTCTGCGCTGTTGCTCCTGATTCCAGCACTGGATACGTTATAAAGGTTGACCTTGAGTACCCTACGCATGTCCACAATGAGCACAATGACCTTCCTCTCTGCCCCAAAAGTGAGATACCACCTGGAGGCCGATACAAGAAACTGCTGGCAACACTCAAGAACAAAGCGAAGTACACTTGCACTGCAGAAACCTCCAGCAGTGTATTGATTTAGGCATGAAGCTAAAGAAGTTCCATAGAGTGGTGGTATATGATCAGTCAGAATGGCTGAAAACCTACATTCAGTAAATACAGTGAGACGTGCAAGGGAAACTTCCAAATACCCTCAGAATTTATTGAAGAAAATAAATAACTCTGTATATGGCAAATTCATTGAGAATGTGCGTAAATACAATGACTTCCTTATCGTTACAAGTTAGAAGAAATGCAATAAATTGACTGCGCAACCAACTTATGTTCCGAGCATTTTATTTGCAGAAAATCTTGTATAGACAGAGCTCGCCAGAGAGGTAATACACATAAATAAACCCATCTATATAGGGCAAACCATCCTGGATATCTCAAAACACATCAGGTACAGCTTCTATTACAATATACTGAAACCTAACCTGGAGAATTTAATTTTGAATTATATGGACACGGATTTATTTATATTGGAAACTTCAAGCAATAGCTATGAATTTATCAAGACAAAACAGGAACACTGAGATACGTCAACTTAGGAAAAACAAAACAGATATGGTATTACACCGCAAAAGAAAAAAGTGATCGGGATGAGCATGCAGGGATCCCTATGATTGAATATGTTGGGTTGAGGTGCATATGAGAACCAAGCAGACATGAAGACTAAGCCGGTCAACAAAACCAGGATGCAGAGCATATACTTGAGCACCATTTCGACTGCTTAAATAACGTTAGAAAACACATTTTTACAAAAATCACTACATTTAGAAGTTTAAAACATAAAGACCGTGGCCGAGTGGTTAGACCGCTCACCTCTCACCGAGGCGGCCCGGGTTCAATCACAGGGACCCGAATGTGGGATTTGTGGTGGACAAATCGGCGTCTGGGCGGGTTTTCTCCGGGTTCTCCGGTTTCCCCCGCCATTCATTCCACCAACTGCTCCATCATCACCTTTCCTTTCATCCATTTCACCATCATTTCGTTTCATCTGCTTCCTTCCTCCCATACCAGGCATCGGGCTGATCACCCATCCTGGATATTCTGTCTGATCCACGAGTGTCTGCTCCTCGAAGGGCCTCTGACCCCTGGCACCCGCCTGTAAGTCCTGGGGGGTGTAAGTCCTACATAAGGGGAGGTTAAACAGATAAAGAAGAAGAAGAAACATAAAGACTCAAACATAGAGATGAATAAGGTCGTTCTCTGTGGGTTAGATGGAAAAGAAAATTGATTGAACGCTTACACCGGACAATTGCCTGGGATCACTATTGTCTGCGTATGGATGACCCTTAGATGTATTTATATGTGTATCTATGCATTTTTTTAGTTTTATAAGTATACATTAATATTTTATATTTCCATTTATTGACAGTTTTATGAATTTTTTCATTTAATTTTTGTGTTTATGTATGTATTGTTTTCTTTAATCATAAAATGTAAATCAAATGTAACCTTGTGATCGCAAGAAATATCAATCAATATAAAAAGTATGTTTTTTTAATAATTAATTTATTTATTCTTTTTGTTCTTATTTAAGAATGCTTTTATTGGAAAAAAGCTTCTGTTATGAAATTAAAAAGAAACATCATTGTGGAATACAAGGCTTTATTTTCATCATTATGTTTTTTTCTGCCATAAATCCTTTCTTTCAATCCACTGAGTACTAGAGAATCCATACCACTTCACAAAAATCCTATTTCCTTGCTTGCGTAATACCTTCTCCACCAGAAATGTATTAAGGTATAGTGTGGATCGAATTTCGTGTCCATAAAAGCACCCCTTTATCGCCTCACCGTCATTGCCTTTTAGCATGTATGTAACGGGATTGGTGCGATTCACTCGAACTACTTGAAATATTTCAATACTCCAATTAGCTTCAAAACCCTTTTCAAAATGTCCCTTGTCCTTGAATATCCTCGCATACTCACAAACACTACACTTTCTTGCACCTCTCTTCTCTCTTCGAGCTTGAGTGTATTTATATACAGTCAGAAGAAGATCATTGATCTTCACCTCTATAGGCTTCATTCGAATAGCGGTGTGGTAAGTGTTGTTATTACTTGCAATGATTCGAAGTAAAAGATCTAGCCATTTGTATGATCCTTGGTCTAGAAACTCGCGATACATCATATTCTTTAAGTTCTTATTAATCGTTCAACAGCCGCTGCCTTCACATACGTATGGGTACTGTAGTGATTGATGTTATATTTTGCTATAAAATTTTTAAATTGCTTATTATAAAATTCTTTCCCATTATCACTCTGTATGTTCTTGGGTGGGGTTACTATGTCTTGCAGCATATCTTCCATACCCTTTACAACCTGAAGTCCTGTCTTGTCCTTTAGCGGTCTAGCGTATGCCATTTTAGAGTAAAAGTTGATTGCAATGATGATGTACTTGAAATTCCTATTGATTTTTGCATGCAGTATCATCTCCAGCAAGTCGATCTGTACAGGTCGTGGAGTCCCTTGCTGATAATCTTTCGACGCATGAGGTTTCGCCGGGCTGGGGCATGGAGCTCGCTTGCTATGTTTTGCTTCACTGCTGTCATGCTATAATCCTTGTCGCTTTTAATTCTTGAATAATATCTTCAATTTCTTCCGTATGATTGTTATTGACGGCGTCTCTGGATGCTACAAGTAGCCTCAGGCGATCCACCAGGTCATTATTGTCGGTCCAGTAGATATAGTCTTGCTTCCTATTAGGGTGATGTTCTTTCCACTGCTGTCCTAATCCATTGTGTTTCGTTACTAGGGAGCGTATAATGTCTTTATACTTGTAGGAATTGCCCGATCGCATTTATCCATGCTTACTGACGTTTCTTCGATGAACATGCGTTGATTTCAGTATATTGCTGTATGTTTAAAGGTTATCTTCAGTGTAAGCATGCAGTTCAGGCATTCTCATAAAGATGAGCTCCTTCAAACCAGCGTGGTTTCATACGTTTCGTCGCCTATTCGGGCTTTATTATTGATGAAATCATTGATCTTGTTCCCTATCATGTAGTTGCCGTCCTCATATTTTACCCCATATGATAAATTTATTGCATTTCTGTCCTTCGTTTGAACTTCTAAAGGTATTTGTAGAGTTTCTCGTCTTTCGGTGATTGCTCCTTGCTTGTAGTATTATTTTTCTGTATTTCCAGTATATCTTGAAGCGGATCTGTTAATGGTTGAAGAGGTTCACTCATCACTCTCTATGTTTCAAACTGCTGACTTTTAAGAAAGCGTAACTTTTCTCTTATAGCCCTCGTGTCATAGCTATAGATTCCTTAAGTCGTATGCTTTCGCTGTCCATCTTGAAATGACACTGAAATTAGAATTTCGCATTAATATATACCCTATTTATTTAGCTGTCTTCAGTTTATAGGCGATTTTCAGATTGATATTTAGAAAATGACCGTCCCTTACACGATTTGCAGGAACAGTGAAGCTTAGTCTATCACCAATTGCAATTTCTGCAGACAGAGCTTTAACCGACTTGTTATTTATTTCAAATAATGTATCAGGTCTTACAGAAGGAGGTGTAGGTGACGTGGTATAGCAGGAAATTATCTCTCCGTTTACACTTGATTTGCAGTACTCTAGACCTGCTGTTAACATATATCTCTGCCATTTCTCCCTGAAAGGCGACGACTGCAATGTAATTATGTGTTCCCCTCTCATGTTCTCTGCCAATGCATTTATTACTTTCATCTGTGCTTTAAGTGTCTTAACATTATATTTTGTGATTGTCAGATGTTTATCCATTCATTTCTGTCGCATCGCCATAGATTCCATGTGTTTTTCTACTGTTTCTCTAACAGTGGCACTTATTGTACCACGTCTGCTGTTTAAATCTTACTGTATTTCATGTTTTTCCTTCCGAACATTTTTGTTGCTCCATCACTATCATCTACAGGATCTGCTACTTCAATTAATCTCATTTTTGTAAATAAAACGTTGCCGTGTGAATTGAGCGGTGGTGTTTTTGCATTTATATATTCTAATACATGTTTCTTATTCGGCACGTCATGATCTTCTTGAGGTGGTAGCATTATATTTAATCTTATAATGTCTAGGATGATGATGTTTCTATCGTCGCGTTTAAGAGCATTTTTATTCAGATATTCCATTAGAGCGTCATGTTGCACATCTAGCGAATTCTGGATGTGATCCCTAAGCGTAGTTTGAAGTTCGCCCATGCACTGATATGTCGTTTCTCTGTGAACTCCTTCATTCGATTTTCAGTAGAAAAAGCAATCGCATCCACGTAGCGTTTAGTGCTTGCATCGTCGTTTTTCTCAGGATCCTGAACTATGCACAGTCTCTTGTTCCTGAATTGGTAATTTCCTTTTCCATCCTTGTTTACGATGAACTGATGCCATCCTCTGTGATCCAAAACTGCCAATTCTCATGGTGAACTAAGAATGAGCAATTTCTTTATTACCTACTTTAATATATGCATCGAATCCACACCTATATCGACCATTATTCATGGGAAACTCGGTAACTATTACCATAAGGGGTCTATCTTCCGAAGAGTTCTCCCAAACACCTTTGCACAAATCTTTAAATTCCGTATACGACTTGTCTGTGTTTACGTAATCTTCATATATATATATATATATATATATATATGTCAGGTTTAAATTATATTGTCTGGAGAGTATGATCATATTTGCATTGTCTCAAATTAAATGCTTTGGAACTTTGGCATATGATTGTGCTATATATATATATATGTATAGAATCCACATTTCGATGCCTGCCCATGCTATTAAACGAGGCAATCTTGTCTTGCTTTTCTGTGATGACATCGTCAACTATAAAGTTTGAAGTTTCTTTAATTTCCGATGGGTGCAAGCAATTTCTCCGTCTTCATGTGTATTCACTCCTATACCCTCTATGTTTTCAAGAAGCTTAATGAGATATTGATACTTTGGTTGATATAGTGACTTTGAATAAATGTACACGTTTTCAAAACGTAGTCCATTCTCATGAATTATCATATTGAGTAATACATTTGCTTTTCCAGCACTAGAGCTGCCTAGAATTATCGCTCTAACTGCTCTCCGTGACGATCGCGTCTAAAGTCGCTTTCAATATCTAGCACCTGAATAGGCAGCGAGCAATCTTGCTTCACCAGCTCCATGGTAGCAACTAAAATAAAATAAATCATGCTTAACGTATGTATGCTAATACCCGTAGTTAATGACAGAGTATAAAAGAACAATGGGCCAATAAAATCAATTAGTATACCATGAGAGCTAAGGAGATTAAGGTCGCAAGAGATTCTGGTTTAATTAACTCTCTCATTAACCGGCTACCATTGGAAGCATATTTACCAGCTTACAGATACTGCGGACCTGGAAGAAAGTTACAAAAAACATTAAAGAGAGGAGACCCTGGAATCGACCCCTTAGACGAAGCGTGCAAACTTCACAATATTTCCTACGCCAAGCATAAGGACTCTGCTTCGAGAAACATTGCAGACAAGATCTTGGCTGAAAAGCCGTGGAAAATAGTGCAATCATCTGATGCTACATTAGACGAAAAGTTGGCAGCGCGAATAGTAAGAACAATTAGGAAGGGAACGGTGACTGTTGGTGCTGGATCCAAGAAGAAGAAACGGGGAAGATTTCTGCCTCTCATAACAATTATTGCAGCTCTAGGTGCCGCTGCTGTACATGCAGCACAAATTACTACAGCCTTAAGTACGAAAAAGGCTGCAGATGAACAACTGGTAGAAATAATGAGACATAACAAAGAAATTGAAGCAAGAGAGAAAGGCCTTCCAGTAAAGAAGAATAAGGCGAGGAACACCGAAAGGATGAGGAGGCAGAGCGAGGAAGGGAATTAAAAAACTCCGGCAGGGGGTTATATTTGTCCCGGAAAAAGCACTACGTAAGATCGATCTCGACTTGTATGCACGACAATTAAAGATTCCGCATTTTAGAGATGTATACATGATCGATTAGCTACCTTCGAGACATCGTTGCAGAGAGAGGATTATCATCAATTTCAATACCTCAGAGAACGAAGGCACTCATTGGGTTGCTATAAAGAAGGATGCCAACGTGTCACTTTATTTCGATACCTTTGGAAACTTGAAGCCTCCAAAAGAGATAGAATGGTACCTCAGAGAGGTTAAGGTACTGTTTAACACTAAGAGGTTTCAGAGTTTCAGCTCAGTTATCTGCGGGCATTTGTGCTTGCAATTTCTATCGGAATGAATTACACTGTTGCTGTCAGCGGCAACGAATCTGTTCTTACTACATATACGAATCCTCCTCTTCAGATAGATCCAAAGGGACATTATGAGATTGCTCTACTGAATGTTGAAACCTACTATTCCATTCCCAATGTTGATCAGAGAAATAATAAATTTCACTACATTCAAGATGTGAAATTAATGTCATTGATATACCCAAAGGAAGTTACGAGATTGCTGATATTAGTGAATACATCAGAGATAAACTAAGGCTGAATGAGCATATCTTCTTTATTACACCTGATAATAACACCATGAAGCCTGAAATTAAATGTTCTTTCACCGTTGATTTTTTCAATGATCCTTCTATAGGATCGCTCCTGGGCTTCAGTGGCAATAACGTTATTCACAGCTAATCAGCTAGATGAATCTGATTTCCTGGTGAATATATTGAAAGTGAGCATCATACGAATCGAGTGCAGTTTTGCAACAGGCACTTTCATCGTCGGTAAAAGCGGACACTCGATCTATGGGTTTTTTCATCTGTTCCACCTGGTATTTCTCAAGAACCATCAAATCCAATATACCTACCGCTCATAAACACCAATGTCATAGAGCAAATTAGTCTTCGTGTAGTGGGCCAGAACGGTAATATCATTGACTTTAGAAAGGAAGATATAAGTATTAGACTTCACATCCGTTGCAATGGCAATATATCTTAGAAGAAGTCAACGACGTCGAGGATATAATAATGGAGTGATTCGATGCCCGCGTCGTACTCTGCCTTTGACGCCCCGAGGGTTAACATCGCGCAATCGACATTTCCTCCAGGCATTGGACTTCAGAATCCTATAATCAAAGACAATTTCAATGTTACCGAGACACCAAGATTCGACGACAAGATCACCAAAGAAGAGGAACATGTGTATTTGCCATATAATACATCAGCTCTGGACGCTAATGCGGACATTTAGATCCCTTGTCAAACTGAGGATTTATATACATTACCAAATCGAAGTTATCTATACATCGAGGGAAGTATTACTAAACCTAATGGAGCGGCTACTAGTGTAAAGCTCACCAATAACGCTATTGCATTCATGTTTGGGATATTCGACTGGATATGAACGGCTCAACTATTGATCGAACCAGAAACCCCGGGATCGCATCAACTTTACGCAACTATACTGCTCTCAGCCCAATGGAAACTGACGTCTGCTGAATGCTGAATGGTGCTATCCTGGAGAAGACATGGACATTCTACAAGCAGCAAATGGAGCCTTCAATGCTATTGTACCGCTTTCGATGCTTCTGGAATTTCCTGACGACCACAAGGAGCTCATACTCCATAGCAATTTTGAGTTGGTGCTGATTCGATCGAAGGACTCTAAAAACTGTATTATAGCCCCCCCAGGGTGAAGAGAATGCTGCTGTACTGATCGGGTGGAGAAGGCCTGTGATTCGACTTTCTGATGCTGAGATCCTCAACACTGCCAAGCTGGATAAGACTCTGTTTCACCCATTTAGGACCATGGATCTGCATACTCAACCTGCTGTGCCGCAAGGATTTGCCTGGAATGTCGCCACCACTAAAAATGGAGAAGTCGAGATTTGTCATTTTTGGTGCTCTGACTTTAAGATCGAGTAATGCAACTAAAGACTGTTCCCTTTTTGATCATTGTAACATGACTAATTTGAGACTTTATCTCAACAGTGAATGTTATCCCTACCACACCATGAACTTGGACTTTGGAACCTCGAGATTTGTATCATTCTATGATATGTAGTCGAAGTTTCAAAACTGTTATTATGAAAAAGAGAATTACCCTTTATTGAAGAGAAATGATTTTCTTAAATGTGCCCCTATATTTGTTATAGATTGTTTGCATCAACCAGAGGAAGTTGTAAATGGGGCTGTCAATATCAGAAAAGAAATTCAAGCTAGTGCAAATATCCCTGCACAGACCTCTTTGTGTTGTTTGATACTTCATGATAGAGTATTTACATACAAGACTCTGACTCATAAGATGCAGCTTTTATTTTAAACTAATCATTGTAATGTAGGGATTTCTTTTTTCATTAGGAATGTAATGTTTTAATGAATAAAACAAGTTGTAAAAACACACCTTCATTGTTTTTATTATTTTATCATATAATTCCAGTACTTTCCACCTCCAACTCCTCGCTCCTGCATATGGCGTTACACTTGCAACAGACAGATAACGTAAATTCTAATATATACACGATTCAAGCCTTTTAGGGTGCGAATTTCACCACTATTTAAAAACATTTCACAATCATTTAAATAAGAGTTTATTATTCTTATTTTGTCCTCTTCCATGTAAGCAATGACATTATAAGAAAAAGCAATATTTTCACCATATTGCACTCGCTGGCAGTTTCTCGATTGAAGGAATGCCTGGAATAGAGGGAGACTATCGAATTACCTCACAGTCATGCATTGTCATGTATTTTCGGTGTTTTTTCATTATAATTACTGGAATGTCGTAGAAGAACGCTACCTTAACGTTGTGGCTTCTCGAGATGTAGGCGTCTCGGAGCGCGCTTCTTGCCGGCATTTTTTGGGGGTGCCGATGCTGGTTATTCTATCCTCCAAGAGCGTCAGCATTCTTTGCAGATCGGTAATGCTCTTCTTCTTCTCCTTTTTTGCAGCGTCTGAAACGTTACCCAATAAAAGTATTTAAAAACATGCTTTTTGGAAGTGTAGGTAGCCTAAAAAGAATTGCATTTATTAGGTTACAGGAAAATGAAACACGAAAACGTTTCTAGATATAAAAATACTCACATCAATGTTTTCCCGAGTTCTGCCTGCTTCCCTAGGGAAGGTTCTGGGGTCGTCGGTATTAGATCCTCGATCGCCCGGGAATTGGACTCCTTCTGTTCATCATCTATGTGATTAGCACACTGCGCTGCAAGGGCTATTCCACTATATCTTCTGATTCTTTATCGCATGAATCTATCTCGTTTTAGGTTGCGGGTGTCGTCATTTGAATTAATATATATAATATCATAATAATTTCCAATGTTAGTTACGTCTAAATATCCCAGTACTATATTACTATGTATCGAAATAACCATGCATGATAGTATCGGCGAATCTCCTCTTAGAGTATCCCAGTAGAAAATTCTTATAAAATCAAAAGGAAAGCCAATAAATTACCTCAGGAGTGAGGTTAGAACAAGATGTGATCTCTTCTATATCTGGTGCCCACCTACCCGTCCCTATTAGGTGTTTTATTTATATAGGCAAATCGCGTCAGGAACACAAAAAACCTAGCCACTTTTTTCCGATAAATGACATGGAACGTGGGTACTGCCAACCTAAATAAAAATGTGAAATCCGCTAAAAATGCGATACGCTGTTGTTACCACTATTTCTTCTTCTTCTTTAGTTTCCGTTGAAAAAACGCAACGCATTCATAGTAAGAAATACTATCCACCATAATTGTAATTTTTGTATTCTTTTTGTGAAAGTTTGTTATATTAATATGTTATTTCCATTAAATAAAGAAGTTCCTTTACTGCAACAGTGGTAGATAGTTAACGCAAGCTTAAATAAAAAACCTAACCTAAGGCTAGCCTTCGGTGAATTCAAAAACGTAAGCTTATATAAAAACTAATCCTAACCTAACCTCCAGTGAATCCGAAACCTAAGCTTAGGAACGCACGCATGCTTCGATCGCGTGCTTTAATGTAACCACTGGTAAGAACTTAAAATAAGGTTATATATAAAAGTAAATCAGAAACCTAATCTTATATAAAAAACTAACCTAAACCTAACCTTCCGTGAATTCCGAAACGTAAGTTAATAAAAAACCATAACCCAAACTTCCGTGAATTCATAAGCCTAAGGTTGTATAAGATCCCTCGGCTTCGCTCTGTGGTCGTTTTTGCAGTCGCGGCGCTTTGGCGGCATTAATTTTTCATATGTTGGCAGCATAAGCATATGACATACAGTGACATCTGTTGAGTCAGTGCATGACGTAGTGTGACATCTGTTGGACGTATATAACACATCATTTTCATCGTCATGGGGGATACTCTAAGAGGAGACTGTCCGATAGTATCGTCTACGCAATTAAGGTTTTACATTAATGATCTCTGTGGTTACTTATATGACAATACCAATGTACAATCATGTTGCATATTTTAAAAGTGCTACTTACTTTAAATTTCTCTGGCTGAACAGGAATACACAGCAGCTCTCATTGCATGAAAAATATGACGTCATCTGGGTGTGTACTCAGACTTTGAGCAAAGTACAGAGTGAGTATATCCATTGCAGTACTCTAAATGTCACAGAGAGGCATGGTTTGAAACGACGCTGTCCATCTTACCAACACTTTCGGAATCAGCCTCCCTGGAAAAGAAGAAATACAAAACAATGAGTCATTCTATTTTCACTCTTCTTTAGGGAACAAGTGCACATTTTTAGAAATTGCATTCAACAATAAAATCTGTGCTTATATCACACTTTTTTGTAGACTGGGTAGTTGTCCGTGCATATAACACGAGAAGACATTTGGTCATGATAGAAAGGCATGTCACACACTATAGAGTGCATGATGCCATTGCACGACTCATTATGATAATACGTATAATGGTATGACTCTTCTCCGCACTCGCTCTAAAAATCGCCCAACGTATTATCGCCTCAATTACACTTCCAATAATATTCAAGGCAGGTCGACAATGCGTTCCTTATATACGAAGGATGGAAACCCGAATCTTACATCACATATAATGCTGTGCAGCAAGAGGTCAGCGGGGAAACGCTCTGTAGGGTGGAAAGGCATGTGATCTTTTTTCTCTACGCAAGAGAATAGAGAAGAGTTTGGAGGCGAGGGATGTAGTGAGGATGGGAAAAGATAACTTCTATTGTAGAGAGAAATACACGTAATTATTTTGATATCGCTATTTGAAAGAGAATATAGGTGCAAAAACAGAGACTTGCAATGTTTTGAGAATGTATATCTATGTTCGGAGATGCTCGTAGGTCTTCGTGCAAGTTCGTGTGCTTGGAGGAAGTCTAGAGATGTTACGAGTGTGTGTAGCTGCTTGTTCTGTGAGTTTGTGTATTTTGTATACGCATGTGTCTGTGTGTGTGCATGTCTGTGTATGTGTGTATGTGTATGTGTAAGATCGCTGTGTATGTGCGCGTGTATATATGCATGCTTGGATGTGTGCAGGTCAAGAAGAAAGAAAGAGATAGATATAAAAAAGAGAGAAGAGAAAGAAGAAAGAAAATAAATAATCGAGCCTAAGCATCCAGATACCTAAGTAAACACCGGGGTTTAATATAAATAATTATATTTGTTAAATACATTTTAATCTGACCGTCCATGCTCCAATAATTTAATATTTATTAAGCATTACAGCTTCGCAGGAGTAAGGTTCGAACTAGAACCTCAGGATACCTTAGAATATCCTACATTAAGCATCGTAATGATATATAAACATGATTGTGATTTGCCCTGTTCGCCTATGATCCTTAAATTCTTAGTTATTAAGCACTAAATGTTCGCTACAGTAAGACTGGAACCCGGACCTCTGTATACGTGCGAACGCCTTTCATTAATCCAGGCAATGCAAAGACATAATAATTTCTAATGCTAGTTACGTCTAGATACCCCGGTACTATAGTACTACGTATCGCAATATTCATACATAATAGTATCACCTACGCAATTAATTTTTACATTAATGATCACTGATATTACTTATATATCGCGATACCTGTCATGCGAAAAAAGAGTGAGTAGGGCTAACCATATGAATGTTAATGGGAGAAGAGTGTGTGTGGAAATCCTTATAATATTGAAAAAGGAGCGAGCAGGGAAAACCTATGAATGTTAGTGGAAGAAGTGCGCGCTGATAAAACAGCGTCAGTGTGAATGGAAGAAGAATGCGCTGACAAAAACCGCGTGAGTGTGAATGGAAGAAGAATGTGTAGAGAAAACTGTGATATGAAAAAGGAGTGAGGGGGAAAACCGTATGAATGTTAATGGCAGAATAGTGTGTACGCCAGCCATAATAGCGAGTAATACAGGTAAAGTTTTTTCATATCGCTGTTTGAAAGAATCGACGATCGGTGCAAAAGAAGAGAGAATGGAATATGGATCGGAGTGGGAGGCGTTGCAGTTGCATGTTTGAAGGAGCCGGCAGGTATAAAGCAGAGAATGGAATGCAGACGGGGAGGGGATTGACGCAGGCTTGTTTCCTGTCGCACACGTGTTCGGGTACTTGGAATGCAAGGGGAAGGGGTGGAATAGAACAGCGTCTATCGTTTTTGCCGAAAAACAAAAGGCACGGCAGGCATAATAGCGCAGCTGCATGCTTCTTTGTCAAGCAGAAAATTTTTTGCTTGCCAGGTAATGAAGGTTGCCCTGTGGGGCGCGGATGGCGCCATGATGGCGGGCGAGTCTAACAAAGTATAATTTATTACACACATTGTCCCTTTTGACAAGGGTGGAGGTACTTAATAACACAGCTGCTTATTACATGTCAACCTTTCCATTAAACTATACAAAATGTATGACCTCCGTTGCCACAATGGGACCAGGGGGCGTTGCATGTGGAAGGGGGACATTAATTAGCATATTAATATGCAAATTCCAGCATATTCAGTGTGTTTGAACCGACATTTATATACTACTTACCGAAGAAGCCCGAAGATTTACCTCAAGGTACTATACATACATCAATACCACTGAGTATCGACGGTATCGAGGTCCCATCCCTATCAAAAACGAAAACTCAGATAAATGCCAAACTTGGTGTTTAGGTTCAGTATCTTCCAACGATGCAACAGAAAGATTTCAGGAGAATCCTCCCAACCAAAACTACATTTTACATGGAATATTTTTGAGATGTTCTAATTTCTCAAAAATATCTCTAACGATTTTGGTTAAAACACCACATATTCAGGATATTTACATGAATAATAATAATAATAATATATTGAATTTCTTGGAAATAGCCTGTGAAGTCCTCTTCATTCGGAACGAATTTTCTATAATTTTGTATAACTGGTAAATGTTGAGAGATATAAAAAATGCACTACACATCAAATGTGCATTTCTTTAAAACACAGAAATAATTTTAAATTTTTTGTGACACCATACATCTCCGAGATATCAGCATTTTTTATAATTTCTCAATACTCTCATTTTTAAAGTGCTGTCTTTATTCAGTTGTTTCCAATTATGTCATGGAAAAGATGTGTAATTTCTAGGCCAGCACAAAGCGACCGGGGGTTTAAACATCTGACTATCGACTGGTTGTCTCTATCTCCCTTGTACCTGCAAGGAAATAGGTAATGTAACTATTTCTATAATGTTTATAATATCACGAAGTAGGTGGAAAAATAAGCTTTCGTAGAAATAATTTGTAGAAACTATATACATATAGTGGGTAGAGAAAGTTATGCAAATGTAACACACCAGATACACGCAAAATCTAAATACTCAAAAACGTAGAACTCGTTAAAGCACACATTTAAAGCCACTGCCGATATATTCTGGTTATTGATTTAAATTTTCAAATACTTATTCTTTTCTCAAGTGTATGTCGCTATTCGTTTATTTTTCGTGGTCATGCAAAGAAAATTATATATCAAATCAACCACCTAGCTATCCGATTTTTAAAATCTAACTACCGTTTTACCCTACTTCTTATACTTCTAGTACCCCTCCTTATACCTGTAGTACAACGAAATGTGTAAATGTGTAATGAAGGTATATTTCTGTTAACAAGAATTAGAAGACAGAGGATAAAGTTTTTCTAATAATAGTTTGTGGAAGACTGAATATAGAAAGTCATGTGAATGCAACATAAGAATTTTTACTTTCTCTGTCACCTACTTATATTAGGAAAGAAAAAGAACTGAATTCCACTCAAAATACGATGTTGAGATTTCAGCAGAAATACATGTTTAGAGCTCTGAATCCAGAAAAAAACACTTTTACTTTGTCTACCACGTAGCTAGTAGGTAGAGAAAGAATTTTGTTCCACTAAAAAGTTCAATGTCGAGACTTCAATGGAACCACACATTTTGGGTCCTCCTAAATAAAAAAGCACTTGTTAAAGATCCGCGTATGCGCGCCATTTAATTTTTTTAAATGGAAACCCACATTTTGCATGTTGTTTGTTAATTAGAATTTTTTATAAAAGCTGTTTATTTGGTGATGAGGAATAAGGAAACGAAATAAAAAATGTTGAATCCCAATTACGAAACTTAGCTTGACCCTCAAATGACCATCCATGGATGCTCCAACCGTTCGTTGCGCTCTTCTTACACAGCCATTCAGAATTTTCGTTGTCATTTACGTTGGTGTAAGAACAATTGCAAAGTGTTATATACAAATGTTGATTACTTTTTTATGAGGAGTGATAAAACATCACAAAAGTAGGTTGTCTTTTAAAAAATTAAATTGACCATAAAATGATCACCACAACGTTCTCCAAATAAAACACGACTAATGACATTTACTCTCCTCCATAATATCAAGCAACTTTTATTGAAGACATTTCTTTATACAATTCTTAGTTTTGGAGATATTGTGCAGTGTCAACTTAAATGCTCTATCCTGTATATTCATGTGTTGTAGGAATTTTGGATAGGCATGGCATTGATAAGAGTAAGTGCTGATCAGCTGCTCTGATGGTGCATCTGTTATAACAGGAGTTTGATGTGGGGTGGCAACTCTTTTTAAAAACAATTACCCTTATATATTATTTGTGCATTGCGTGTCCAATCAGTTAGCTCTAGCAGTCAGTCAAGCAGCAGAATACTGTTCGGAGCTTATGAAGTTTCAAGATATTCTAAACACAATGAAATGCTACTTTGAACAGTCACCAAAAAATACCAAAGCATTGAAAAATATGCAATAAATAGTTAATGAGCAAAGCAAAAAAAATTGTTAAAGCTTTTGCCATTCACAGTATCCTTGGGAGAGTCGTCAAATCCACAATATTAAGGTAAATAAATTAGATTTCTTTGGTATCTGAACTGGAAAAAGATAAAAGGCCGGTAGCTGCTGGCTCAATAACAAATGTAAAGCGTCCAAAAATTTTTGTCACTGCTCTATTTTATAATTTTATAAAAAAAATGTCATATTTCTTGCTAATAAATTGCGTTTGACTTTTCAAAAGTCAAATTTAGATCCAGAGTGCATGCTAATTTGCACAAACTCATGCCTACAAGGCCTCGAGGATCTTAAATTGGAGCCTGGTGCAAATTACAGCTCTTTTCTTGATAAAGTACCTCCAGGGTTTCAAGAAGGTGAGTTTAAGTTTCATGGAAACATAATACAAGATTCACTGTAGCAAAGAAGTGTTGTTAAGTCCACGATTTGCAAATTCTTAGATAATTTGCTTATAAACTTAAAAGAGTGACTAGGGGATTTAGATGATATTGAGGTATTTAAAATGCTGTATCCCAAATACGGCAGAAACGATGGCGAGTGTGGCAATAAAGAAATCACAGAAATTTATTCACTAATTAATTCTGCCACATCTATGAATTTAAATGTGTTACTGTAGTGGGCATTGTTTAAGAAGGTGTTGAACAGTAGATGCAATGGAATGAATTTCAAAGAGCTGGTAGAGTGCATTTATGTTCATAAGATGAGTGAACATTTCCCTCTTATGGATTTAATTATAGAATACGCCACTACTATTCCAATGCACACAGTTGCCTGTGAGCAAGGGTTTAGTTGCATAAACAATATAAAATCAGAAATCGTCTTTCTGTAGAGAGAGTTAGCAAACTTCCGATAATTAATATTGCAGGGCCATCTCGCAATGACTGTGATTTTGAAAAGGCATTCATTGTGTGGAGTATGCATAACCATTGATCTATTCCAATGTGATATAATATAATGTAAAATATGCAAATCAATACTGACAGTTTACTCTAGATATGATATGGAATGTGTGGATCTATATGTGTAAAAGTTAATTTAAAAAAATAAAATTTCATTTAACAGATTACTGTTGGCTTCAATTTAATATACACATATTTCACTTTTAAAACCCTCATTAAAAGTATCATTCATAAAATGTTCTACTAGCAGAATTTTGCACAAACTTATATTTCGCACAAATGTAAATTCTGATTTCTGCGATTTTACAACATTGTTTAATTTTCTAGCTTAAACCCTGGCATATGTTTGCTCGTTTACATGCTTTTGTTGTATAGGTAACTTGACATAACAATGCCAGTAGGGTATAAATGGATCTTCTGGATCAAATTAATAGTTATTTAATTGGCTTAATTGATTTTAATTGGGTTTAGGTTTAATTGGTCTTTCGGGCAAAGGTGACCTAAAGTACATGAGTCTTCAGCATCAAACTCAAGGTTACTGGTGGAGTTGGTGGTCTTAAATCGGGTTTTAATTTGCTTTAATTGGGTTTAATTGGTCTTTCAAGCAAAGGGGACCTAAAGTGCATGAGTCTTCAGCATCAAATTGGGTTTAATTGGTCTTTCGAGGAAAGGGGACCTAAAGTGCATGAGTTTTCAGCATCAAACTCAAGGTTACTGCTGGAGTTTGCCGGTTTTAGTAGCATTCCCGGCCACGTGGTGGCTTTTAGAGGAAGACCCGACCTAAACGACACGTATGTTAACCATCAAATCAAGGATATTGGCGGAATTGGTAATTGTGAGGGTCGTTTACATGGCCACGTGGTGGCTTTTAGTGGAAAAAACACTTAAAAGTCGCGTCCCTCCTCAAGCAAGTACTGGCTTTGGGCGGGGAGGTAATCAAAATAATGTCTGCATTTCCAGGCAGCTATGAGACATGATTCAGCCACTATAAAGTACACAGCGTTAATTATAATCACGCAACTCATATACAGCACATAAAAATACGAGCTTCAATTTTTGTTGCGAACACGCCTAACGAAGGAAAATGTTTTAAAAATCAAAACGTTTAATTTTCACAATGCAAGAGTTTCCTACGGGCACTTGTTACTTTGTACGGCATGAATAACATGCTAGGGTTATCCGCTAAAATGCAACAGGAGAGTTCCGAAAGGCATCATAGGATGGCTAGTATACGGTGTTCGGTAACTAAAGTATACCTCTTTATTACAATGAGAAATTTCGCAAATTAGAATCACAAGCAATGAAAAAATATTAGAATGTTTAGGATTACCAAGCGTTCAATACTTAAAACCGTGTGTGTATACAAGCGAGGTCTCCCTTCATGTGTAAAGTTTAACACACGGTTGTGCCTACTCTTCTGTACAATGGGATAATCATCGCTCCCCTATGTCTGCGAGTTTCAATCATGGAGGGTGGCTCCCCTCGCATGTAAGGGTGGTAGCTATTGTATAGACTCGTTCCCTACTAGAATTTCACATTCTTCACGGCAGATGCCAGAACGCTACAGAACTAACACTTGTAATTCATATCTGGCACTATAGATACCGGCAGTATCCAGTCCGCTATTGATTTTCATTAAAAATTGCATGAGAGTCAAACACATATTAAATTATAATGAAAAAAGTTTCTTAATAGAGATAGCTAATTACAGTGTTACAAGGTGTATGTACAGTGAAATAAAAACGAAGCACATTTAAAAAATTCTCATATGTTACACTCACATTAATTTCTCTACTCTTGTACAAACTTTTTTTTACAAACGCTTATTCTCCTTTGCTTCTTGTAGGTGCAAGAGGAATATGGTAGGCTTTAAGCATTAGTCAAATCTTTTAAGAGCTGGTTGCTATGCGACGCATTCCATTCTCTTTGCATGTCTAGGACATAAAAATGATTAACGAATTCGAGAAAAATATAATTATTGGGAAATTTAAAGGAATAACAAGCAATATCTCGAAAATAATTCTCATTAAAACAGGGGCCTCAAAACATAAATATCCGGTGAAATCTTGTTATCGAATTTTTGGGTGGAATACAATACTTTCCCTACTTACTCTACATAGTAGAGAAATTTAAAATACTTAGTTATAACAGCGGGAAAGATGACTTGTATCTTTTTCCCACGAGGTGTATGATTCATACAAGGTAATTAAACACTGTCTTTATTATTTCATTAACAGTACACCAAAAGGCAGCTGCAATCATCAATAAGTTCCCACCCTTAAGTTACTTAAGTTCATGAAGATTTACAATTTCCTAACGAAGGGCAATTTAGCTTATCAGTTCTCAGAAAAAAATAGGACTCCCACCCGTATACATGTTCACAGCGTAAAATAAAACGTGTTAACTTTTGCCATTTATCATTCATATAAAGCCTCCCTCTCAGATGCACGTGGGATATGGATCTCATCCCTATGCTGGCGGCATTCAATAAGGACAGGTTTATGAATAGCAAGCCAATGAATTCCCTATTAAAGCTCTTTTTTCTCGCAGAGACCCAAGAGATAAGTTAAGAGACATTTACGGACACGTCACTATTCTTATAGCAAGAAACATTTAAATGCCACCCTCATGTTTCCATTTTAGTTTCATACTCATTTATGGGGTCTAGGTAATAATAATAATAAAAAATTGTATACATTTCCAGATTGTCAGGGGACATGTGACACTCAACCCTCCCTGTTTCTCACCAATGAACCGTCATAAGCTACTATAAAAAATGTTTTTTTTCTTTCCTTAGCCCACACGGAAGGGGTGTGATATTGAAAGACGCACTATATAAACCGTCTACATTGCCCCGCACTTCACAGTTTTCATAAAGGGACTCCTTACTTGTGTCAGTTTCTGAACAGAAACCACAAAGAGTTTTAAAAAACCTATTGAAGTGCTTCGGTGCTATTTTTGGTAAAGAGTTCTTCATTTTCATCATCAATTGGATATACACTTTGCAAGGTAAGAAATTGCTTACGTTGTCTTATCATTCGGCTATTCAATTGTCATCATCCTTCATTGCAAGGGATTAAATATTTCTCTTTAAGCAACAAGTTTACAACTACTTAACTACACCCGATTGATATTTGAAGCGTTTCATATTATATATATATATATATATAGGTAGGCTAAATGCATACACTGAGAGAGCTATATATTAATCATAAATCATCACATAGATTTCAGACATCAATAATATCACGATAGAGATAATCGAGACTGTAATACCCACGCTCCTTCTATAATTGATTTTTACTTTCTCTATTTTTAATTAGCATCTGTAGCGAAACTAAATTCATTTTTTTAGATTCTTACACATCTTATTGCTTCAATTTTTAAACAATTACATGCATTATTACATGAATAGGCTATCCAATCTGATAGATTCCCTAATTTGGATGTTTCTTTTTATGCATAGTCAAGAAAATGGAGAATACAGAGAAAAGAAAACCCTACAGCGCAGCAGTCGCTTGCGACATCTCCATTATGGAGAAATTCCTCAAGGATCTAGTCCAGTTAGATCAACGCTCATCACACTATCATAATCACCAGGAATTCAACCAATACGCAGACAGTGAACCAAATCTTTTCACACGAAGACATTGCCCACCCTCTGAACCAAATCTTTTCACACGAAGACATTGCCCACGCTGTGAACCAAATCTTTTCACACGAAGACATTGCCCACCCTCTGAACCAAATCTTTTCACACGAAGGCGTTGCCCACCCTCTGAAACAAATCTTTTCACACGAAGACATTGCCCACCCTCTGAACCAAATCTTTTCACACGAAGACATTGCCCACCCTGTGAACCAAATCTTTTCACACGAAGACATTGCCCATCCTGTGAACCAAATCTTTTCACACGAAGACATTGCCCACCCTCTGAACCAAAACTTTTCACACGAAGACATCAGCATTTCACAAACATCCGACACCAAAACATAAATCCATACGATTTGCATTCACAAACCACCACCAACACCACCACCACCGCCACCACCACCACCACCACTACTACACGTCCTAGATCAATATCATCCCAAACCACAATTCATATCATTGAGATTTCACCACCCCCCATTAATCAGAATAACATAGAGATCATTGATCTCACTCATCCGACTCCGAAAAAAACAAAACACAACCACGCATTATCATCACAACCACAGCATATTTCACCACTATCAGGCATTATACCATTATCATCACCACACCATTCCAGAAATGTACACGCGATTCGAAGACGTGTCACACGGAGAAGGCTAAATTTCGAACATATGCAACCTCTCCTATCTCCATTACCCCCATTAGTCCGCATCCCCTCCTAGGGTAGAAGAAAACACCTTAACAACCCACAATAAAAACAAACAAACAAAAAAACTCTCAATCACTCTAAATACAGCATACATACATACATACATACATACATACATACATACATACATACATACATACATACATACATACATGATAATGCACAGCCAGCAATGTTCACACTCACATTCTTGCATTCACAGTTTCATTAATATCTATCCTGGACAGGGCCAAACTAAGGAAAGAAACAAGGTAACATTCATCATGGCTATTATTCTATTAAATATTAGAATCATAGAACAATATAAAAACATTACTGATAACCGTCAATATGAGGTCCCTCGCATCTAGTTCTCTACAGGAGAACACTTATTACAACGATAAATGCAATTCTTTCAACACAATGTGTAATGTTTCAGGACTGCCAGCAACGATTCATCTTTAACACAACAAAAGACCCAGGCCCCCACCGCATCGCTCAATGCCTGCA
This sequence comes from Deroplatys truncata, assembly GCA_030765065.1. Taxonomy (NCBI): domain Eukaryota; kingdom Metazoa; phylum Arthropoda; class Insecta; order Mantodea; family Mantidae; genus Deroplatys; species Deroplatys truncata. The sequence goes on along the minus strand of CM060990.1, from coordinate 419,474,857 downwards.
ATGAATAATATATCCATCAGCCATTGTCTCCATCGAGTAAAAATACCAAAAAGGTGAGAATTACTCTTACATTATTTGAACATTGCTCTAGTTACTGTTTCTCTTAATAGCGACATTCCCACTAAAGATCATTCACGCCTAAAAGACACCACCTTATTATCTTTAATCCTATAACGATGTATTTCTTTCAGGACAACTAGCATTTATCTTTTAAATCATGACAACTAATGGTTCTTTTGTTATGTTTCAGACTCCTAGGAAAAGCAACAAAGAAGAACGCCAAGAATACCATAATGATGTCCACTGAGTTCGCTTCTGAAAGAGCGAAATATCCACATCTTCACACGTCGACAGATGAAAACGCCACCAATGCTTCAAGATCAGCGAATCACAATGCAGCAGTGACAAATTGGATTATTCTGTGAATACTACGGCGTGACTGATAAAAATGTAATAATGAAATCATATACACATCATTATTTGAGTGGGGGAAAAAAAGACTCATAGTATTCGAAGAATATCTGATTATGAAAAAGCAAGGGGACAGTTAATTCACTTAACTTATTGTGTTATCATATAATTTCATTGATTCTGGAAATGAAACAAATAGACTTTTATCATACTGAACTCATGAATACAGTAAAAAATAAAAACTTTATTTAATAAAAATAACACTGACATTTATTGACAGGTATTGTATTTATTCACTCATAATGTATAAAGGCATGCTAATAATTATTTTTGCTGGAATGAATGTCATGTATCAATGTAAAAATCAATAAAGTGAAAAATAATAGATTACACAACATTTCCAGGCATTATCATCCATTTCAATACTTAAAATACATTCGAAAATTTTATAAAGGTGCATTAAAATTCCTGGACCCAAACACAGCCTACAAATATAATCGGATTACCTATACCAAGACCCGAAATACCCACATAGATGTAAATTTCACCAATAAAATACAACTGTACTTATACCCTGAAATTGCATGCTACAATTTTCTAAAAATTCCTCTGAAACACCTGAATCTTTCATTCAAGTGTAACAGAATGTCCTAAAACCTGTACTCATAGCTGATTCCATAAGCTGAAATACCTTTAAAGAGTCACAAATACGCACATGAAAACTTCGGAAAGGAATATCCTCGGAAGTGTCACAATAATTTAAAAGAACACAAAATGACTCAGGATAATCTACAAACCAGTCATTCTAAAACAGTTAACATATTTTAAAAGCATATACCAATGACATAAAAAATAGTCGCTACGCTTTCCAAAAGCATATAAAACAGCCGCTGCGCTTTCCAAAAGCCGATAAAACAGCCGCTACACTTTCCAAAAGCCGATAAAAAACAGCCGCTACGCTTTCCAAAAGCCGATAAAACAGCCGCTACGCTTTTCAAAAGCCGATAAAACAGCCACTTCACTTTCCAAAAGCCCTTCAGGAACTCTTAATGGCATAAAAACAGTCGCTACACTTTCCAAAAAAAATCCCTTCATAAAAAATCATATTCAACGCTCTTAGAATCTTTTTTTTAAAAAATAAATAAATAAATAAAACGTTTTATCAATATACTTAAATGACTTCTCATATTTCCAGAAACACCTGAAATTCTCATACCACTTTCGGACTATCCAAAATACTTATACCAAGAACCGGGGCGTCTATTACTACTGTCCCCCTCATCTGTTCACTATAAAAAAGGCGATTCCATCTCTTCTTTTGTCATGGGACAAACCGCAAAGAGATAATGATCGCGCCCCTGTGCTTGCGGGTTTCAATGTTAGCAACGGTGTATAATGTATTCTGAAAGAACGCTCACTCTTATAACACTTTTAAGCAAAGAGATGAGAATGTTATTTTCTTTACTTGTTATAAGTAGACAGGTAAGGGAGAGATTTTAAATGCAAGCGATCAAGGAAGTACAGTACATTTATCGTCAAAATACTCCTGAAAATGATTTCTCCTATTTCCAGAAAGATCAGAAATTCTCATTCACTATACCAGAATGTTCTAAAAGACTATATCCATTCCATAGTCTAAAATTCCTTAAAGAGACTCAAATACTTGTCAAAAGCACGTTAAATACAATACTTTAAATTGCTAAAACAAACCTTTCCGTTAGCATGAAATATCTGATACACTTTCTAACACCCTCAGATACATAAATAGCTCATTGGCAATGATTCATTATCGCATATTTGGCAGCGTTCTTTAAGACTTGAGATAGAGATTACATCTTAAAACCCGAGCCATATACATTGCTATACAAGAGATTCCTCTAACGGTGAATAGGTGATAATTTAAGCAACTCACTGCATTACACTACAATTCACAAATTTCATTTCCATAGAGATGCGCGGAAGTCTCTAACGTTTGCAGACGCAATCACTCAATAGAAGCACCTGAAGATACAAGGCATTCACGCAATATAGTACTTGACCTCGAAACGGTACCAACTCCAATCACATGTTAGCAAAACATTAACTTTATATACTAATCCGTACTTAGCACCATTCCTCTTCCCTGAAAGCCGATTCCACATTCATTATCCGTTCTCAATTCATTGATTTGTGCACAAAGTTATCAAAATAGCAATTATGTATTCCTAACAACTACAATATTCATCCTATTCATCCACTCATAGCTAAGTCTATGATTGTTAGCATTGGAGCAAGACTAATGCTTCCCCTAAGCAAGCATTCAGCATACAGCCAATCAAAAACATATTAGCGAATCTGCACTATAAATATATTATCGCCAAATATAAACAGATGCATCTAAAACGAGACGAGATGGCCTAGCGCTATCGTTTGCGACTCGTATTCGAAAGGTTCAGGGTTCAATCCCGACGGCTTTGTATAGCACTGAATATATATGAAGCACATCAAATTACTTCAAGATGTTTATACACGCTTTTCTATTTCCATCAGATGGTGATAGGGGTATGTAGCTGCTTCCTCGTAACGGGTTATACTTATTGATACGGAGTCGAACTCCTTCCACAGCAAGCAAAGCCCACTTGCTACCCTTAAGCTGCGATTCCTCCATTTCAGCTGACAATTTGTTGAATTTCGTTTCCAATCTAGAGTATGAAACGGTGGAATCGCAGCTTAAGGGTAGCAAGTGGGCTTTTCTAGTAATAATCAAATAGTGGTTGTGAAAGATGCTGACTTACAGAACAAAATTGCGGTAGAAACAAGTGTAAATACTAAAAGTAAAAGTATTGTAATGAATCGAAACCACTCAGCACCTCAACCGTTCATGCTCCATTTTCCAAAAGTGCTTCAAATCTTGTAAAGCAATCTGTTGATGTTAGCGAGAGGAGTGCCGTGATTGAAGTAAACAAATTTGTCAAGGATACCCCTGGTCTGAAGCAGTACGACGAAAAGCCAAGCATCCCATAATTGTTGGAAGTATTGATGCACTGAACTCCAACTGGAATAAATCGCAGTGTAATCTGTGCCCACGGTCAGTTCGTTTCACGTGTATAGGTTAGTACCAGACACAACGGTACCAGATATAATAAACTATCCTAAGGTTGATTTTTCCAGAGGTTAGTTGTGGGAAACTAGTTTCTAGGAATGCTGATTAATGTGCTTCCTTCAAAGTAAATGTGTATGAGCAAAATGTCGACTTGGTTTTGATTTCTGGAAATGGCCTAAAACTGTTTACATTAGGCGTTTTTCATCCTAAAAGGCAAACTTCAGTAACTTAAGTTATATGGGAACTGATCTCTGTAATAATAGATTGGTTTAGTTGGCCAACAAGTACGGGTTATGTTTTTATATTAAAAATGCAAAGCATTTTAATAAGCTTAATTATATTAAATTCTCATTGGGTGAATTTGATACTGATGATTTATGCATTACTGAGCATTGGCTCACTACTTTGATTTATGTGGCTATTATTGTGAGCCTAACAATCGGGACTAACAACATGTCGGCTCACCCATTTCTGTTAAGAACAATTTACATGTTTCTAAATTTGATGTTTCTAACGTAAATTCCCTACAAAGCATTGTAATTAAGAAATTGAATGTTATTTGTGTTTGTTTATAGGACACCTGAGTAGTGATAACCTAGCGATTGGGGAGCAATGAGGCATTGTTCTCATTAGTACAACAAGATTAATGACTCCTTGTTCCCGTACGGTGGCCACGACCCCCTCTTTGTGCGCTACTGACATGCCGCCCGGCAGAGAAGAGGGACAATGAGCTATTGTCCTCCTACAGTACAATGGGGTATTGTACCCGTACGCAGCTATTTGTGAGCTGGTTGAATTCCGCCCGGTAGAGAACTGGGACAATGGGATATTTTTATCGCCGCTAATGGAGGTGTCTCTTTGTGCGCTACTGATACCGCAGCCAGCGACCGCCGAACAATGGGCTGTCGTTCAAAAGGAGAGGTGTGAAAACACTTAACGCCCCAGGCCACAAATGTAGATGCCGCAGGCCCGAAAAGTGGGACAATGTGGTATTGTTCTCGTCGCGTACCGCCGCCACCCCCCCCGTAAATCGATGGAAGAGGTAAAGTTCTAAATATGTGTCACTCAATCAGGTAATGTTCGTCCATGCATAATACAATCTAACGTAATTGAAAAAAATCAAGGGTTTATACTGCTAACAAAGGCTACATTGCGTTCTAACGTCCCGGTATCACGAACCTAAAGGGCTGAACGCAGGCCGTCGATCGAAGTCCCCACCACATGTATTTTGATTGATTAATGTAATTAAACGTGGTAGTCGATCGATGAATACAATTATTCCAATTAATTATTTTTATTCTTACAGTATAAAGCCTCGTTTTCGATAAAGTACTCCGCTCACCCTCGCAAATCTTTTTTCTAAAACTTAACTAGACGATTATTACGCGCGTATAATTATTACGACTAATAACACTTGTTTAATACTGCTTTAAGGGAAACTTTTTTGGGCTTATAAGTATATTACATCACTTAGACCAATTAAAATGCATGACTAAAAGGCAGAGTTAGCGTAAATAGCTAACTCAAAAAAAATACGCGAGACGCTAACGTATTTTAAAAGTGATACTTTATCGGAACCATGACATATAGCTCTGTGTCTTTGCCGTTTTCTCACGGAATGAAACAGATCCTATGGGTGCGTCTCTGTATACCCGGCCCTCACCCCAGGGGCCAACCAGTTCCCCCACTTGTTTTATTCTCTCTCTGGCGGGCGCTGAGGGAAGGTACGCTCTGCTTGACCGCTTCCTGTCTATGAGCTAAAGACGGAAGCTGCCAGGGTAGGTTTTTAACGCTCGAAGGCGGCCATGATAGGTCTTTAATATTCCAAGAAAAAATAACGAGCGTAAATCATTTAAAAGAGCGATAAGGAACTTTGCGATTCAACATTTTGTTTATTTCTAAGGTTTGTTTACACGTAGGGTTGCTCTGAAAAAAAATGAAATACGGACTAACATTGTAGTTAAATAATACATGCAATACAGCTATAGCATGTGCTGACACTCAAGCTAAAAATACAGGAACTTTCAAAACAGGCATTCCTCTCTTAGAAAATATAGAACAACACTCAAGGTAAAATAGAGGGGACCTTCATGCACGCAGTCTTCTATAAGTAAAATAATACACCCTGAAAGACAGAACATAAAGGCAGAACTCGGTGTAAATGTAAATAACATGGATGTAGGGACTTTAAAACAGGCGATGATGCAGTATAAAAGGGTTGATGTCGATAAAGTACCCCGCTCACCCACACACGCACACTCTTTCTTTCTCTCTCCCTCCCTCGCTCCCTCCCTCTCTCCTTCGCGCTAGCACGGCGCTACATTAGTATAATTACAGATTCCTTGATATGGAGTGTCGGAGACGCCAGCGACTTAAATAGATGTTTACACGCCCCTTGCAAAATATCTTGTATATCTCTGAGGTTGGGTAAACCAGGGTTCGCTCGGGAAATTACGCTTTTAAAGGGTATTCTTAGACACCAGTCTTTACGGCTTAATGGACTGCTTCCAAACAGCACACGCCGAGGAGATAACATCTACATATACCGGTGAATGCTTCAAATATAACACTTGAATGGGTTTTAGCAATACACGTATTCAAAACAATATACCCTGCGTTATACACGCAGTAAAATTTTCCCTGCAGACATATTATCTCCACGACTCTGGAAATTTCTCATGTCTAAAAATTACAAGATCCCTACATGGCTCCAGGAAAATTATATCAAGAGATACAATACTTTCTTTTTAATTATTTTACACTAAAATTATAGTTAAATAATACATCTAATACGTTATTTATAAATAAATAATGAAATATGGAGAGGACACTAAACAGTCAGGAAAACAAAATATTCCCTTTGTTGCTCTTTTAATTAACGCTGGTTAAAGAGCGATCATAAATAAAACTCAATTTCGTTTGTATTCCCGCAACAAAATGAAAAGCCTCCTGTAACAGATCCGTGATTGTTTAGACATGCAATGACTAAAGCGGTATTGAATACCAGAGGAGAATCGAACCCTGAACTCGAGCTAAAAATACAAGAGCTTTCAAAACAGGCATTCACCTCTTAGAAACTATACAATGACACTCGAGGTAAAATATAGGGGACCTTCATGCATGCAGTCTTCGAGAAGTAAAATGACATAGGCAGGGACTTTAAAACAGGAGATGATGCAGCATTAAGAGTCGTTGTCGATAAAGTACCCCACCCACCCACGCAAGCACGTTCTCTCTCTCTGTCTCCTTTGCGCTAGCTCATCGCTGCATTAATATAATTACCGATTCATTGCTACGGTATGTTGGAGACGCCAACGAATTATATAGTGGTTTACACATTCCTTGCAAAATATGTTGTATATCCTTGAGGATATATAACCCAGGATCCTATCGAGAAATTCTACTTTTAAGGCCTTCATAGATGCACGTCTTTACGGCTTAATGGATGCGTTCCTAACAGCATACTTTGAGGAGAGATAACATCGCCACATATCTGTGAATGCTTCAAATATAACACTTCAGTGGGGCTTTAGCAATACAGGTATTCAAAGAATACTCTAGTATTATACACACACAAGAATTTTCGCTAAAGACATATTAGCTCCACGACTCTGGAAATTCTTCCTACCTGTTTTTACACGTATTACCGCTCCAGGAAAATTATATCAAGAGAAACAATACTTTCTTTCTTTTTGTTATTCTTACGCTAAAATTATAGTTAAACGATACATGCAATACGTTATTTATAAATAAATTAATAATCAAATATGAGTCTCCCTAAGCTGACAGGGGGTAACTAACCATGTTTTAAAGAAATTTAAAAGCTGATTATGTTTGTCTGTAATACCTGATGGAACAGGAGTATACAAGTTTAGACAAGGACTTTTGACATACATGGGCTTTCCACATATATAAAAATTATAGCATCCCCACATCTCTCCAAGGTGATAATAAATAAATAACAAGCTTCTCTGCTGGTAGCGTGTCTACTTTACATTCGAGAGGTCCTGAGATCGAATCTCGGTTAGGTGTGTTACCCGGATAAGGGAAAAACCTCCATTAAGCGTCTTTATAAGCGTATGTGTATATTGCATGTTTTTTAAAATTATTTCTCATTTGTCTGAAAAGACCGTACTTATCGGAAAAAACCTCTCCATATAGATCATGCTGTAAATCTTCTAAATCGTTTAGATGCGATTATTATAAACCTGTCAAATACAAGAATTGTTTGTTTGATACCGATATTAAACTGATTTTGTATGGAATTTTAAACAAAAAAATATGATTTGGAGAGGATGATAAGAAGAGTATTGTATTTTGAATTAAAATGGAAGAAAAAATTCAACTTAAGCATCCCTTCATTTCTAGGACATTCTCTTGAATATATATTCAAAGGGGTGACCCAGGGCCCGATGAAGGGATGCCTTTGTGTCGGAACGGGCTTCATGCTGTAATCTTGAAGAAAGAAGATCCATAACTAGGACCATCTGTAATCAAGATAGTACTCTAAGACGACTACGCAACTAAGGTCATTTGCATGTAACACACTAACTAATCGATCGGAATGGTTCAGCTGGTAACGTCTGTGGCCGCATTCGGAGGTTGTGCGTTCAGTTCCCAGCAGCTAGCACTCCGGACTCTGTGATTTCTTCAGGGTTTTCCCTGGTCGCTAGGCGAATGCTGCGAAGGTTCATTACAGGCACGAATCTTTCCTCCATTCCGTTTCACCTACATTCTCATTTTTACTCCGCCTTTCATCTCCCCGGCTGTCACTGGTAACATTTAATATTGAACACCGGAACTCAAGCGATACAAATGCTTTATGAATAAAGAAACGTAGATGTGTATTGCATGTAGCTACAAGGATAGGAATGCCGTAGTGTTTAAAACATGCATTTTTGCACCCTCGGGGTAAAATACAGGGAACGCCCTCAAAACATGCATTTCCTAGAAGATAAGGCGTATAGGTCCTGTATATACAGTACTGTCCTTAAACAGTCGTAGAAGGAGGGGAAATCCATTCGAGTGTATGGCTCTTACTTCTCTTTTGATGTGACAGCATATACAGGTAGTAATAATGCGTGCTTAAACATGCTGGACGGTGACTAGACCGTCTGTCTCTTGGTGTGACGTCATATGGTGGAGGTAGGGTATTGTCATGAGTGGTATACAACAAACCCGTTTTTACTGTATGGTTCAGGCGGTAACGTCTGTGTTTCGCATTCGAGAGTTTCCGGGTTCGATTCCTGTCGGTCGCTCACTCTAGCCCCGGATTTTTTCGCGGTTTTCCCTGGTTCACAAAGGCGAATGCCGGAGTGGTGTATGCTACCACGATTGCCTTTCCTTTCATTCTATTTCATTCGCAACTTTCACGTGTGCTTCTAGGTTTCGCGACGTATGGTGAATGCTTGCACAATGATACTTGTTCCTTGCTCGGTTGACGGATCGTTCATCACCCTCACTAGCTAGCTCGTATCTCCTCACCCACACACGCACACACACGCGCACACACACGCACGCAAGTCATGCACGCACACATTCCCAATCATTCATAAACAGACATAAATAGCTCTGATCAACTCACCAAGCACCCGAATCTGCACGAAGGCCTACGGACAATACATGAACCTTCGCAAACACTTACTCTAAGCATCCGAACCTGTACGAAGACGCCCGAACACATTGACACATACTCACACATTCTAAAGCTCCGTTTAAGCACACGAAGCTGTACGAAGACCTACGAATACGTACAATCACACAAACATATCTGAGAGCCTCTCTAAATACTCGAACATGCACGAAGAACTATGGAGATGCTCGAACACATTGATATACATGTTCACTTCCTCCAAGCACACGAAGCCATTCGAAGACATATGAATACGTGCAGTCACACATAAACATCTCTGAGCGCCTCTCTAAATACTCGATCATGCACGAAGACCTACGGACATGCTCTTACCAGAACCCATAATCAGATTGGAACGACAGACTTTAATGTAGATATTTATTTACAACCATAACAAGAACACATCACATCTAAACAGTGTCTTAGACAGGAACTTTCTCTTTAAGGTACGCTATGTATGCTATTCGCTTGTTTAGGTTCAATAGAGGTCCTAAACTTACATATCGGAAAACATGCGTAGGTAATTTAGCGTACTCTTAAAGTTAAGATATTTTTATCTAGGATTCTCTTAAAGAAACACATGGCAGGCAACGTTTGCAGGATTATGCTTCTTATATAAGCTTACAATTGCGACTTCGCGACTTCAGATGCACGTATCCGACAATCAACTAATTTGTTCACGGTTTTACTCAGACCCCTGATAAATACCCGGTTATATATTCAATAAGCTGCCCCAGAGCCTGATGGGGAGATGTCTTTTTGTCGGAACGGGCCTCATAGTCTAATCTTGAAGAAAGAAGATCCATAACTAGGACCATCTTTATTCAAGATAGTGCTCTAAGACTACACAACTAAGTTCACGTGTGTGTAACACACTAACTAATCGAGTGAAATGGGCCAGGTAGTAACGCCTGTGGTCTGCAATCGGGGTTGAAGCTTCAAGCCCAGCAACCTACGCTCCTGACCCGTGAGGTTTTCAAGGTTTCCCGGTCGCTAGGCGAATGCTGTGAAGGTTCATTCCATCTCCGAATTTTTTCCTCTCTCCGTTTCATCTACATTCTCATTTTACTCCATCTTTCATCTCCTTGTTGTTTCAGGGTTGAAAGTGTCGAATGGAAGTCTCGGCATACGCATAGCATGGGAAAGGATGCTCTCTGTAGCTTTCATCCACGTAATTAGGGTGGTCTCCGAATCCTGGACCTCTTAGGAGATGTGTAAACCTGCAGCCCTCGAGAGGAGCCCCAGATTGCACCAACTACCACCAGGGATTTTTTTAATCTGTGAAAGGTAGGGGTCGTGCCCTCTACCCATGTAGATGTTCCCTGTCTCCACTTGCCTCACTCCTCCCACCCGTGAAATTAATTATCCCAGCGATGTATAGATAATGTATTATACAAGCCTCTTCCAATGCCATTAGTAACCTCAATATATTTACCAGTCTATTCGGATTTTCAAGCATAGATATCACTGAATTATCATCATATAGAGACTTCAAATTAATAAACACACGACTTCCGCTGTATCCAGATTCCTCACCCACAGTAGACTCAAGTGAAGGACAGAGACCCGATCCGGTATAACATTCCCCTCTATACATCTTCGGATCTTCAAGCGTAGATATCACTGAATTCTCACCATATGGAAACGTCAAATTAGTAAACAGTGCCTGCGAGCAGAGGGAAAGGATGCTCTCTGGAACATGGGTCATCCAGTCAGCGATTGGTCTCAGCCTGGTTACGCGTTTCTGCCATCTACATGTCGACGATCTGTTGCCTTCTGAAGTAAAGTTTGGCGGTTGGTATAGATCTGTACCGGCTGCATTGCGCTGGAAGTCCCTAAAATTTCCGACTCTCGCACCGTTCCATCTAGTCGCGCGTCTCTGCCATCCACATGTCGACGATCCGGTGCCCTCTGAAGTAAAGTTTAGTGATTGGTATAGATCAGAACAGTCTGCATTGCGCTGGGTGTCCCTAACATTTCCGGCTCTCGCACCGTTCCAGCTAGTCGCGCGTCTCTACAATCTCAACAATCTGATGCCTTCTGAAGTAAAGTTTGACTGTCGGTATAGATCTGTACAGCCTGCATTGCGCTGGATGTCCCGAACATTTCTAACTCTCGAACCGTTCCAGCTAGTTGCGCGTCACTGCAATCTACATGTCGACTATATGTTGCCTTCTGAAGTAAAGTATGGCGATCGGTATAGATCGTTACAGCTTGCATTGCGCTGCGTGTCCCTAACATTTCAAGCTCCCGGACCGTTCCAGATAGTCGCGCGTCTCTGCAATCTACATGTCAACAATCTGATGCCTTCTGAAGTAAAGTTTGACGGTCGGTATAGATCTGTACAGCCTGCATTGCGCTGGATGTCCCGAACATTTCCAACTCTCGAACCGTTCCAGCTAGTTGCGCGTCACTGCCATCTACATGTCGACTATCTGTTGCCTTATGAAGTAAAGTATGGCGATCGGTATAGATCGTTACAGCTTGCATTGCGCTGCGTGTCCCTAACATTTCAAGCTTCCGGACCGTTCCAGGTAGTCGCGCGTCTCTTCCATCTACATGTCGACTATCTGTTGCCTTCTGAAGTAAATTTTGGTGGTCGGTTTGGATCTGTACAGCCTGCATTGCGCTGGATGTCCCTAACATTTCCAGCTCTCGAACCGTTCCAGTTAGCCGCGCCTCTCTGCAGTCTACATGGCAAGGATCTGCTGCCTTCTGGATTAAACTTTGGTGGTTGGTTTAGATCTGTACAGCTTGCATTGCGCTAGGTGTCCCTAACATTTCCAGCTCCCAGACCGTTTCAGCTAGTTGAGCGTCTCTGCCATCTTCATGTCAACGATCTGATGCCTTCTGAAGTAAACTTTGGCGGTCGGTATAGATCTGTACAGCTTGCATTGCACTGGGTGTCCCTAACATTTCCAGCTCCCGGACCGTTCCAGCTGGTCGCGCGTCTTTGCTATCTGCATGTCGACGATCTGTTGCCTTCTGAAGTAAATTTTGGCGTTCGTATAGATCTGTACCGACTACATTGCGCTGGATGGCCCTAGCATTTCCAGCTCTCTGGTAGTTCCAGCTAATCGCGCGTTTCTGTCATTTACATGTCGACGATGTGTTGCCTTCAGAAGTAAAGTTGGTGATCGGTATAGATCTGTATAGCCTGCATCGCGCTGGATGTCCCTAACATTTCCAGTTCCCGGACCGCTCCAGCTATTCGCGCGTCTCTGTCATCTACATGCCGACGATCTGTTGCCTTCTGAAGTAAACTTTGGCGGTTGGTATAGATCTGTACCGGCTGCATTGCGCTGGAAGTCCCTAAAATTTCCGACTCTCGGACCGTTCCATCTAGTCCCGCGTCTCTGGCATCCACATGTCGACGATCCGGTGCCCTCTGAAGTAAAGTTTAGTGATCGGTATATATCAGAACAGTCTGCATTGCGCTGGGTGTCCCAAACATTTCCAGCTCTGGCACCATTCCAGCTAGTCGCGCGTCTCCGCAATCTACATGTCAACAATCTGTTGCCTTCTGAAGTAACGTTTGACGATCGGTATAGATCTGTACAGCCTGCATTGCGCTGGATGACCCGAACATTTCCAACTCTCGAACCGTTGCAGCTAGCTGCGCTTCACTGCCATCTACATGTCGACAATCTGTTCCCTTCTGAAGTAAAGTTTTACGATCGGTATAGATCGTTACAGCTTGCATTGCGCTGCGTGTCCCTAACATTTCCAGCTCCCGGACCGTTCCAGCTATTCGCACGTCTCTTCCATCTACATGTCGACGATCTGTTGCCTTCTGAAGTAAACTTTGGCGGTTGGTATAGATCTGTACCGGCTGCATTGCGCTGGATGTCCCTAACATTTCCAAATCTCTGACGGTTCCATCTAGTCGCGCGTCTCTGCCATCCACATGTCGACGATCCGGTTCTCTTTGAAGTAAAGTTTGGTGATCGGTATAGATCAGAACAGTCTGCATTGCGCTGGGTGTCACTAACATTTCCGGCTCTCGCACCATTCCAGCAAGTCGCGCGGCTCCGCAATCTACATGCCGACGATCCGTTGCCCTGTGAAGAAAAATTTGGTGGTCGGTTTAGAACTGTACAGCTTGCATTGCGCTGGGTGTCCGTAACATTTCCAGCTCTCTGGTTGTTCCGGCTAGTTGCGCGGCTCTGCCGTCTACATGGCGATGATCTCTTGCCTTCTGAAGTTAAATTTGGTGGTCGGTATAGATCTATACGGAGGTGGTGGTGGCCTGCGAGTAGAACAATACCCCATTGTCCCACTTCTCGGGCCTGCGGCATCTATTTGTAACCTGAAGTGTTAAGTGTTTTCACACCTCTCCTTTTGAACGATAGCCCATTGTTCGGCGGTCTCTGGTTGGCGGTATCAGTAGCGCACAAAGACACACCTCCATTAGCGACGAAAACAATACCCCATTGTCCCAGTTCTCTACCTGGCGGCATTCAGACCAGCTCACAAAGGGGCGTGACCTGCGTAAGGGAACAATACTCCATTGTACTGTACGAAGACAATAGCCCATTGTACCACTTCTCTGCCGGGCAGCATGTCAGTAGCGCACAAATAGGGGGCGTGGCAGGCGTACGGGAACAAAGAGCCATTAATCCTATTGTGCTGATGAGAACAATACCCCATTGTTCCCAAACCGCTAGCTTATCACTACTCACCTGATACTAGTAAATGTGAGTTTGAAAGTTTCCTAACTTAAGTTAATAATATAGCTAGCTTGCTATTTCTACCTAATGCTAACCAACAGATTGTATTAATGGGTTATTTTAATGTTGATTGTGGCTGTCAAAGCAGTGAAGTATTTGACCTTTGTTTACTAGTTTTGGCGTCAAACACATGATCCATCAGCCAAATCGTTATAAACCTGATGGTTTGGTGGGTCAACGCCAAATAATGTAGTAACAAATTTATGTAATGAGTTGTTTTGCCAATGTTGTTCTAACAGATTTGTCTGACCATGACAAATTTGTATTACGATTAAGACAGGCAGTGTTATCAATAAGCACGAAAACAGGAAGATAAGTCGAGCTCCGGTGGACGACGAGGAAGGAACTTAGCTCGGCTTGTAGGGGGAAGCGGCAACATCCACACGTCATTTCAGCTTTTTCAAAATTATAATGTAATCGTTCTTTCTGCAATTAAAGTGTTATAAATTTCAATTCTTTAGCACGTTTGGCGTAGTTAACCATTTATATGGATGGAGCGAGTTCTACTAATTGTAAAGGACAAGGCGAAAGCAAAAATTACGCGTGTAAGGTTGTGCAAGAGAAACAAAGACTTGATAAAGCATACATTAATGCAGTAAATCAAAGAGACGATTTGTAGCCTAATATTGTTAAAGTTAAAGAATATACATATGTGTGTGTTTATAGCTGCAAGTTACGTAGCTTCTAATTTTTAATGGTCATATGTCTTTAAAGCTTTCTTGTGTTATCCCTTCCCTTTATTGAGACAAAGTTACAACGGTTTCACCATGTTAAGTGGGCTAAGCACTTAATTAAATTGTAATGTTGGATTAGTTGCAGGCACTAGTATATTACTGTAAATTGAATTGCTTTACCATTACAAATGGTAGCAAACAAAATTTTAAACATTACAATTACTATAGGGAGGTCACCCGTATGCTAAAAATCCTTACTTTCCAAAAACGTTCGTCAAGAATTAATTGTGAAACCCCAGCTTTATCTCACTGTAAACCACTCTTTAATAAACTATACAGTTCAATTCTCCCATCAGTCTTTATCCTCTCAGGTCTTATGTGTGTTACAATAATATTTATAGATACACTGAGTGCTTAAATAGTCATTATCATTTTTCTCGTAGTAGGTCTAAATTATGTATCAACAAATATAAATATTCTAAAACTCAAAATAATGTTGAATATGTAGATTAAATTTATTCAATCACTTATTTGAGGGGATCAGACAGTTAAACTCTATGGACCTTAGAAGGCATATTAAATCTAAAATTCTCTTAGCTAATCCTTTGTATGGTGCCTCCGATATTTGTGACTTGCAATGTTAATGTCCAATTCTTTGTGACGTTTCTATACATTTGTTGCAAATGTCCTTAGCAATAAAGTATATTCATATTCATTAAACATATCTTTGTTACTTGATGGTATTATTCCCAAGCCTTTATTTAGATTTATATAAAATTAATCAGTGTATAATTAGCTTATGTAGGATGGTGAAAAGGCGCATCTCCTCTTTTATCAGCGCTTGAGACCACCATTAGAATTTTCTCGTAGTGCTAAAGTTAAAGCCTTTCATTCATTCATTCATTCATTCATTCATTCATTCATCAATTCATTCATTATCCTTTCTCCTCCATCACGCGTCTGCAGGGTATATGCGAGAGTTACTTGAGCATTTCCTTACAGCAATCCACCACTATGGCAAACATAACCATCATTACAGCAATCACAAACCCCATTATGCATCAAACCAACTACAACCAGACGAAGTCTTTCATCATATACTCTAAGCTGTCATCTTCTACCCTTTCCTAGCTAGACCATACACTAATCATCTATTCCGCCCTATCGTAACCCGATCTAAAATAGCCTAAACTGTCAAAAATTGGGTTTTACTTTTAGACGCTTTTTAACTACTATGGTTCTTAGCCACCCATTCTATATTGGACGACAGACCGGAAATTCTATTCAGAGGCCTCTTTATCAGGCTTGAGATTAAAGAGTCTCGTAATTGCATGCCGTAAATCTACGACACGAGGTCACCGGCTTTACTTCCCTTCCGAAGGAAACCATGCCAAGGATTTTTACGCCCGAAAAAAAATCCATCGCCCTCCGCTGTGTTTGAACCCGCGACCTCAGGAGCTAGAGCCTAGAATGGTACCCCTAGAGCACGGAGGACGACTCCTAAACTGTCTTCACACTAGTTAACCTATCCTGCCATCACCACTTTAACCTAATCACGCCCAAATTAACCTAACCCAAACTTAGCTAACCGTCCTCTCATTATCTTTCTATCCTTTCATAACCTAAAAGCAACCCAACTCCAAACCATGTTAATCTAACCTAATAAGTCAATCTATCCTGTCATCCTCTACCCTAATCCGCTACCAGGTACACTAACCTGGCTGGATAATCATCTAATCATTTCTTTCAACCTAATAACCTTATACTATCCTAAGCTAGCCTAAACCGTCTTCACACCAGCCACCTATCCTACCATCATCTAACCTAACCTGAGCCCTCCCGTGTTAATCTAACCTAATCTAGCTAATCATACTCCCATCACCTATTCTATCCAATCATAACCTAAAACTATCCTAACTCCAAACCTGCTAACCTAACTTAATAGGCTAACCTGACCTGTCATTATCTACCCTAACCTAGTAGGACCCTCCTAACGTCGAATTGGAGAATTCATCATCACCTAAGCGGGTCCATGCATAAGGTAAACGACTCATTAAATCAGCAATTTTGGAGGCCGTTACAAGAATTTCTTAGCTTTTACAATGATTTCTCTCGTTTTACAGTCATTTTGCTATGTTTTATAGCAGTTTGTGAGTTTTACAGACACGTTGGGACACTTCATGGAAGTTTTGTGTACATCCACAAGCGTTTTGCTATATTTTATAATTGTTTCTAGTTTATACCGTGATTTTTTATGTTTTCATAGTCTTTTCTACACTTTACAGACATTTTCTGTATTTGTACAACCAGTTTTGGAACCCGCGGGCGGCTTACGGACATTTTTATTCGTTTTGCTGTGTTTTGCAGGCTTTTATATCGTTTTAGAGTGATTTGTGGAGTTTTTTTCTACACTTTTACAGGAATTATGAGTATTTGTATAACCATTTTACTGTTTACATGGACATTTCGTGTACGTTTACTGTAATTGGCAGGATTTTACGAATATTTTAGCCCTTTTGCAGTAATCTTTGTTGCGCCATTTTCATATTCTGTACACTCATTTTGTTATGTTACACAGTAGTCTTCTAGCAGATCTACTGTTGATGCTATTAATTCCTTATTGTTTATATATGAAACGTTTGAATTAATGTCTTTGCTTATACAATGCTCTATGATCTTAGTAAAGATTCTAAAAGCATACCATATGATCTGTTAATGCAACTTAATTACTATGGTATTCGAGGAAATGAACTTAAATTCTTTTAGTCTTACCTGAATAATCGATTACATATTATTAATGCTTTATGGTAATTTACCAACACAAACATACCACTAAAACAAACATAACCGCCATTACAGCAATCCAACTATCGTTGTCTACCTAAACAACTACAAATAAACGACGCCTCTCATGTATTCTGTACCGTCATTATCCCAACACATGCTAGTCTTCACCCTGTTATCCTATGTTAGCTCAGACACCTTTTCTGTCTAAATGGGTTGCTTCTTATCAACTAATGGCCCTTGCATCTGTAATTATGAGCATTTTTCTTACGTTCCTATTGTCTTTAGCCCTTTCAAGAGCCTTTTTGTGTTCTTTTGTAGTCATTTCATACATTTTTATAGTATACCCTGTATCTTTACAATGATTTTGAGGTAAATCATAGGTCGGACGGAAGGTGGATGAATGGATAGACGGACGGTGGATGGTTGGATAGATGGATGCTTTATTTACCAAGACAACAAAACTGGTTGTATATCTACATCAAAGAAACAAAATTTATAGTACAATACATATTATACAAACTTTAAACCGTCCTTTAGATAGTCATTTACATTATACGCTGGTTTCCTTAGCAATGCAGACCTGAGCGTTTTCTTTACTGAAAGAAAATGCAAACGTTTAATATTGTTAGGTAGACTATTAAAATATTAAGTGCTACAACCTCGAACGAGTTTTGTATTTTGGTATATATACACTTATAAATATTACTATTATATCTAATTGGATAATTATGAACTGAAGAGTACATCGTATAATTATGAATGTTTCTTTTCACACAGAGAAGAGAGTCAAGTATGAACATTAATGGCAAGGTAAATATTCCTAATTGTATAAACAGTGGTTTACAGTGTGTTCTGGTTTGAAGATCCCACATAATTCGTAAGGCTCCTTTCTGATGTCTGGATAATTTAATGTCAGAAGGATGATTACCCCACAACAATGTCATCACTTAAATATTCGTAATATACTGTCAAGAGCGAGTTGAGTGAAATGCTGTTCTTCGTGTTACGAAGAATAGAAACACCTTTGCTGAACTTTTTACAAACATATATAACACGTGTATGCCATTCCAAGCAAAATCGAGATGAATACCAAGAAACTTGGCTGAAACGTCGTTTATAGTAAAAGTTAAGTCAAGTGTTTTGTTAACACTAAGAGCAAGGCTGTTATATTCATACCATTCTTCTATTTTATAAGTTACTTCTTAAAGCTTCAAGTTTAGGTTAGAACTATTATCCAAGGACAGATTAATAGCAAGATCATCGGTATGTAGGTAAACGTCCAGATTTCATCCGGAATATTGCAATGTAAATCATATATATATATATATGGGGGATACCATGCTTCACCAGTTTGAATTGACAGAATTTGCCATTTAAGAAAACAGACTGAAATCTATTTGAAAAACAGGACCAAGTAAGTTCTACATTAGTATCATTAAAACCATAGAATTCAGATTTATGCTACAGAGTTATATATGATATTTTGCCAAATGCTTTGGTAAAAAAAAAACCTACCATGAGCATTATTATCAGTATCAAGATGTTACAGACATCGAATTATAAAGCAGACCATAGCATCAATTGTGTTACGGTTTTTTCTGAATCCAAATTGGCAACCTCTGAATAAATTATGGTCTCAAAATCTTTATTAATTTGCTTATATAGAAGCTTTTCAAATACCTTAGACACAGTTGGCAGTGTGGCAATAATTCTATAATTATTACAGTAAGAATTGACTCCCTTTTTGTATGCAGGGATTACTTTTGAAAACAAAATCTTCTGGAAAAACACACTTATCAGTAGAACAATTAAAAATGTGAGTCAGTGGTTCACAAAAAAGAATAACAGTAATCTTAAGAATCTTTTAGTGCAGTTTATAAACATTAAGAGAATTGCTATTGTTAAGTTTTAAAATAGTGGAGAAAACATCCTCCACACTAAATCGAGCTAATTTAAAATGTTTATTACGATATATTCAGAAATTTTCTTTAAAAAAATTGAAAGCCTACGTGCTATAAATAGGTAAGCTGAAAACAGTTTCTTCAACCTTACTAATAAGATATGAATTAAAGTCATATACAGTCATATGAGTAAGGATTATGTTACATTTGGGGTCATCGTTAAGGAATTTGAAAACAAGTGACCAAATAAGTTTTGATTTAGTACTGTTGTTACTAATTATCTTTGAATAATAATGAAGCAAAGTTAAGATCTTTCCTGTATTGCTTCCTAAGCTCTTTATGTTTACTTCAAACCCGTAACTCGAAAATACACATACAAATAATAATAATATAATTTTTTAAATTCTCAAGTTCGTTATACCATTTATTCAGTATCGTGTTCTGAGGTTTTGGTTTAGAATAAGTTAATGGAAAGGATATACTCACCAAGTCTAAAAGTATTTTAAAGAAGAAATTGACATTGTTATTAATATTCTGTGTACGGCATAGCCCAAACCAGTTAATAGTTTTTAAGAGAGTTAAAGTAGTGTTGATTAAAAATATTATATTATCTTAGCAATTTTAAAGTACTTTTGCGCCTGGCTTTGATTCTCTAAAGTTTTCAATTCTGCACAGAGTTAAAATGGCATACTGATCCGATAAATTGTATGAATCACACTAGAAGAGATTTTATCACTCTGTTTACAAACTATATCGTTGTCGAAACAAGTTCCAGGATTACCATTTTTCCAGGGCCTAGTAGGTTCTTTAGTAGTCCGTTCTAAGCCAAAACTGTCAAAGTATATGAATAAAATCTTGAACTTCATTTGAGTGATAAATAAAATCGATATTGAAGTCACCAGCTAAGATTATTCTGAAATTAGGATTAAAACCTACGTTTTATTATGTTCAGGTGTCTTGTGGATTGTTACATACATCAGGTTAAAAGGGTCAATAAAAGTAATAAATATTTCAGAGGTTCTAATTCAAGGCTAACTTTGTAGCATCCAATCGTTCTGTTGATGACCATTTATCTCTAATAAAAATAGCTGAGCCACTGTTTACCCCTAGGAATAAAATATCAATCTGATAAATAGTAACCAGGTATTTACATCTGGTTTAGCTCATCAACAATTAGCCTGTATTCGAGAGACGTGTTCCTTCAACACTGCTGGTAAATCCATTTTATGACCTTAAGGAATATTATCAAATGAGGTTTTAATGCTTTTGTTATTTATTTCTACCTTATAAATGTTAACTATTTACGACATCTCCATCTGTACTTATATAGCAAAGAGGTTAATAAAATGTAATATCAAACGCTCAGTGATACAGAACACATCGATATTTAAATCATTAAATAAAACTAAAATATAGTCCACTTTATTAGTGATACATTGGACATTCTAATAAAATACTTCAAGATCGTCCTTTGTTTTAGTTGTCGAAACGTATTTATTATTTATATGCCCAAAGTCTCCTGTGTTTGCGAAGCTCTCTTGTGAAAAAAACTGTGTGACTGATGTCCCTAGCTGCCATACTGAACTATCTATTGCTTTATTCATGTTCTCAACGTGAATTGCAACCTTAAAAAATGCGTAGTTGTCCAGGTATCTAGATTTGTGAGCTTCACAGTTAGCTTCTAGAAAATGCTCTCTAACGTAACTATTTAACTGCTTCGTTGTCGTGGTATGAGCTAGCCTAGAAACAAATAGGAAAACGTTTATGGAAACAGTTCTCAAAATAGAATAATACTTTACATCTTTGTCACCCCCAGTGTTTATTTATTTATTTTCTTTCTTTTTGCCTAGATTGTTTGTTATTCGTCTTCACCACTTCGCTCCATTTAACCAGCGCTGCGTAACTTTGGCCTCCAGATCATGTTGACATTTACTGCCAGTAGTTTACTCTTCGCGATCAAAAGACGTGAATGTTGATTCTTGAGATCAACCTTCACTTAAATTAGCAGTTTCATTCCAATTCACATTAGGCTTATTATTGACAGGAACACTACACTCGATGTTTGAGACAAGTAATTTCACAACTTGGTCACCATATTTCAGAGCTTGTTCATCGTGTTTCACAACATTTAGTTGATCATTCAGAACTTTTACTTTCTCGCGCAGTTCGTATACAACAGGGTCCTTTTGGTATATCATAGAGTTAATAATACGATACAAATATCTATTTTATTTTCTGAGTCAGCTATTTCACTTAAAGCATCGAAAAAGCCGATTTCAATGTCCATGGACTTTGCCTATTTACTATCACATCCATAGCACTGCGATGTATTACTGTCCAAAATTACGACATTGCTTTACTTTGTACAGGAATTATAGTAAAGTCTTCACATAAACAGCGTTTAGAACCAGTGACGACTTTAGCCTTCCATCTTTTGCAAGATCCCAGAGTCGAGCCACCACCCATTAGGCCAAGTCACAATAGACGGTCAAAGCAAGAGACATCAGTAGGTTATTTAGAAGAGAGCTGGGCCACTTTTTTGCGTTTATATGGGAAAGGATAGGGAAAACGAGGGTGGATGCGGCGGGCCAAGGAGGAAAATGCGTTTATATGGGCGAGATAGGGAATACGAGGACTGACGCTAGGGTAGACAGCGGCAGAAGGAGGGGGATGCGCTTTATATGAGACAGATAGAGAATACGTAGAGAGGTGCTAGGCTAGACAGAGGCTGAGAGTAGAGTATGCGTTTATATGTATGAGAGGTATAGGAGCAGGAGGAGCGGTGCTAGGCTAGACAGAGGTTGAGTAGAGTATGGGTTATATGAGAGAGGTAGGGAACAGGAGGAGAGGTGTTAGCTAACCAGAGGTTGAGGAGTAGAGTATGGTTTATATGAGAGATATAGGAAAACGAGGAGGGGCGTTAGGCTAGACAGAGGTTGAGGAGTGGAGTATGGTTTATATGAGAAGTATAGGAAAACGAGGAGAGGTATTAGGTTAGGAGAATTGAGTATGTGTTTATAAGAAGATACGAGAAAACGGAGAGATCCTATTATAGGATAGACAGGTGTTAAAGGTAGAATGTGTTTTATATGAGCGGTATAGGAAACCAAAGAGAGATGCTCAGCTAGACAGGGAACAGGAGAGGAATGCGCTTTATGAGAGGTAGGGGATACGGGGAGTGGTGTTAGGCTAGACAGAGGTTGAGAGTAGAGTATGCGTTTATATGTATGAGAAGTATAGGAACAGGAAGAGGGGTGTTAGGCTAGACAGAGGTTGAGGAGTAGAGTATAGTTTATATAAGGGTATAGGAAAACGCGGAGAGGTGTTAGGCTAGACAGAGGTCGAGGAGTAGAGTATGGTTTATATGAGAGGTACAGGGAAACGAGGAGAGTTGCTAGGCTAGACAGATAGTGAAGCAGTAGGAATATGGACTTATATACAGGAGAGATAGGGAATAGGAGGGGAGGTGCTAGACCTTGAAAGCGCCTTTAGACGTGAACTTCGTGGAAAACTGTTTCATGTCAATCTTCTAGACATGCCAATCACGTAACCCATTCAGGGAAAAGGTGACCAGCAAAGGGAAAAAGGTGACCAGCAAAAGGGAAAAAGGTGACCAGCAAAGGGAAAAAGGTGACCAGGAAAGGGAAAAAGGTGACCAGCAAAGGGAAAAAGGTGACCAGGAAAGGGAAAAAGGTGACCAGCAAAGGGAAAAAGGTGACCAGCAAAGGGAAAAAGGTGACCAGCAAAGGGAAAAAGGTGACCAGCAAAGGGAAAAAGGTGACCAGGAAAGGGAAAAAGGTGACCAGCAAAGGGAAAAAGGTGACCAGGAAACGGAAAAAGGTGTCCAGGAAAGGGAAAAAGGTGACCAGGAAAGGGAAAAAGGTGACCAGGAAAAGGAAAAAGGTGACCAGCAAAGGGAAAAACGTGATCAGCAAAGGGAAAAACGTGACCAGCAAAGGGAAAAACGTGACCAGCAAAGGGAAAAAGGTGACCAGCAAAGGGAAAAAGGTGACCAGCAAAGGGAAAAAGGTGACCAGCGAAGGGAAAAAGTAGACCAGCGAAGGGAAAAAGGTGACCAGCAAAGGTAAAAAGGTGACCAGCAAAGAGAAAAAGGTACCAGCAAAGGGAAAAAGGTGACCAGCAAAGGGAAAAACGTGACCAGCAAAGGGAAAAAGGTGACCAGCAAAGGGAAAAATGTGACCAGCAAAGGGAAAAATGTAACCAGCAAAGGGAAAAATGTGACAGCATAGGGAAAAAGGTGACCAGCATAGGGAAAAAGGTGACCAGCAAAGGGAAAAAGGTGAC
This sequence comes from Deroplatys truncata, assembly GCA_030765065.1. Taxonomy (NCBI): domain Eukaryota; kingdom Metazoa; phylum Arthropoda; class Insecta; order Mantodea; family Mantidae; genus Deroplatys; species Deroplatys truncata. The sequence continues at coordinate 419,451,335 of CM060990.1, read as the reverse complement.
CAGCAAAGGGAAAAAGGTGACCAGCAAAGGGAAAAAGGTGACCAGCAAAGAGAAAAAGGTGACCAGCAAAGGGAAAAAGGTGACCAGCAAAGGGAAAAAAGTGACCAGGAAAGGGAAAAAGGTGACCAGCAAAGGGAAAAAGGTGACCAGCAAAGGGAAAAAGGTGACCAGCAAAGGGAAAAAGGTGACCAGCAAAGGGAAAAAGGTGACCAGCAAAGGGAAAAAGGTGACCAGGAAAGGGAAAAAGGTGACCAGGAAAGGGAAAAAGGTGACCAGCAAAGGGAAAAAGGTGACCAGCAACGTGAAAAAGGTGACCAGCAAAGGGAAAAAGGTGACCAGCAAAGGGAAAAAGGTGACCAGCAAAGGGAAAAAGGTGACCAGCAAAGGGAAAAAGGTGACCAGCAAAGGGAAAAAGATGACGAGCAAAGGGAAAAAGGTGACCAGCAAAGGGAAAAAGGCGACCAGCAAAGGGAAAAACGTCACCAGCAAAGGGAAAAAGGTGACCAGCAAAGGGAAAAAGGTGACCAGCAAAGGGAAAAAGGTGACCAGCAAAGGGAAAAAGGAGACCAGCAAAGGGAAAAAGGTGACCAGCAAAGGGAAAAAGGTGACCAGCAAAGGGAAAAAGGTGACCAGAAAAGGGAAAAACGTTACCAGCAAAGTGAAAAAGGTGACCAGCAATGGGGAAAAGGTGACCAGCAAAGGGAAAAACGAGACCAGCAAAGGGAAAAACGTGACCAGCAAAGGGAAAAAGGTGACCAGCAAAGGGAAAAGGGCAGGGAAAAGGCGGTCCTCTCACGGGAAAAGCTAACCCACTCACACTAACAGGTAAGTAATTCAGTTAGTATCACAGGGTAGGACAGGTTCCGGGAAGCGGATATAGCATAGTTCCGTATGATGTTACAGGTAATTCAGAGAGTATCGTAGGTATTTAGGATAATTCAAGTAACATAGGTGTTTAAAGTCACTCAGCTAGTATCACAGGTACTCATGGTAATATAGAGAGTAATTAGATCATAAACATTTCTTATCCAACGTTACAACAATTTATATACTTTTTTCTAAATCTTACAAACTTATTGTACGATGCGGAGAGGGATAAACTGCATATTGATTCACAAATTGAAAAGCTTTGCGTCAACATACATTTATTTAAGTTTGTTGTAGATGTCTCTCGCCTTTTATCTAGGCTTGAGACTAGCACTAGGATTGCTCCTAATGGCAGGGTTACCACCTTCCCTTCCATCTTCTTCTTTCTTCATCAGGCGTCTGCTAGTTGCATATCAGTACACGGATAAACTTCATTTTTAACATTGTAGACTCACGAGAAACTCTCCATCTTCGACTTGCATTCTCTTAAGCACTATTTGTAATACTGTAATGTCCATACGCATAGGTAGTTATACCGTCCTCAGCAATAATTCTTTTATCATCAAAGGGATTCAATGCAATTTTGTTCACTTGCACTGTGGTAACAGCATGCTTTCGTGATAGGATTAGATTCATGGGCGTTCTGATGATTTCACAGGTTTTAAGACAGTCTGTATAGCTGTCAAACGAAATGTACTGCTTAATAGCGCTACGTTTTATACCTTTAATCTTTTTTATCATTGAGCCTTGAATATCTAAGGCATACATCTTAGGTCGTAGTCCAACAAAGCGTAGGATGATTTTGCTATTAGCCTCATCTTTAAATTTTCCCAATACCTTCTTGTTCTGAGTAGAGGGGCATATATGATTGACAGGGTAATCAGCTGTATCGAGATGCTCAAGAAAACGTAGCTTGTCCTGGTACACATCTTCAGTTGTTACACGATGAATGAATGAATCAGTGTCCATATACATAAGCTTCAGGTTTCCAGCTCCATAATAAGGCAACAACACGTCGTAATGGTAGTTATACATTAATGTCTTGGAGATGTCCAACACACTCATTCCAATGTATATGGGCTTGTTGAACACAATCTGACGAGAGGCCATATGTACAGCAGCTAGATTAGCAGCATATATCGTCCTGTCGATAAACGTAGGCTTGGCGATCAGCTTCTCTAGAGTCTTCTCATTTGTCACCAGTCGTATATCCACACGGCTACGCAGGTTCTCCATAGTTTTTCCAAACATGGCGTTGTTAAAGAGCTTGTAGAGATCCTTCTCGAAATCATTTGCAGCTTGTTGTCGTAGCCTGTTGTTAAATTCCACATAAGGTTTCAACCACCGAGACTGTCGGAATTTTAGCACACGATGGATTTTTGTTAGTCGTAGTCCATGACTAAGAGCTTGCTTCAAAGCCATGTAATGCACTACATACTTCTTTCGAGGTCCAAGATGAGGTATCAGTTTCTTTGTAGATGATTCCAATGGTTTCATACACTCTGGCAGGAACGGTAGATCGTTGTGTAGATCGTGAAGTTCAGCAGGATACTCGATGTCGACTTCTAATATGTACCCATGAGGATCATCTTCTTGTAGTGTTTCTAAGTTGATTTCTTCAGGTGACACCCACTGAAATCCACCAAAAGGAAGGGCGTGACAGATTGCCCACCCATATTGGTTATTAGCGTCCTCGTATGTGATAAATTGGGTTGGTCTCGACGGATCAAACTTATCCATATAAGTGTTATTAGCCTCAGCATACCGATGGGAAACTTGGCATAAACCTCCTCTTATACCTGATTCCACCATGAGTAGTTGATCATAATCTTGTAACAGTTCCAGCTTAATTCCAGTATACAGTAACATGGCGTCCCATGTAAGACCTGGAGAGGTAAAATAATGGGCAGGATCAACTTTGTGTGTTTTAAGGGTTTGCTCTCTGAACGTCTCAAAGACATCAGCTAGGAGAAGTACATCCGAAGTTAGGTAGAGATCGCTGTACTCTCCCAGGTTTCTCACATTAAACAGCTCCCATACATTTCTAGCATGATCGTAGTCAGTATCAGTAATTTCTTCTTCATTTAATCTATTGTAGAAGTAGTCCTTAGGAGGCAAGCAGGTCTCGTTCAGGACATCCCATGACGTAACAAAATCATAGGGAAATACACCCTTACGGGTCATCAACTTCAATTTGTCTTCTCCAAAGTACTTTAGCGTTTCAGGATACGAGGTTAGATTTTTTACCAACTTATCCAAGCTTGTACTGAGGAATCGGAAGCTATCCACAAATCGAAGCTTTATATCTCCTACATACTTGGTGAATGAGATATAGCTTTCTTCAGAGTTAGGAATTACCTCCACACGTTCACTTGTACAACCCAGCTCCTTAACAATGAAATGAGAGTCATATCCGCTAAGGTTATGCATGAAGACTGGTATATATTTAGGTGTTTTACAGGCTAAATTACATTCATTATGAAGACTTCCACGATATTCACCGCTGATGTGATCATGGTCGCGTACTTTATAGTTCTCTTCTGTAAAGGGTTTTCCACACAAGTAGCACGTCGTAGAAGACTCAAAATCCTTTTGCTGTTGATCCGTAAGTTTCAGAGGCTTAGCAGATTTGTATACGGCATCAATCATTTTTGCAAGAGATGTCAGGTACAGCATAAACTTCTGAGCAGCATCAGCACCACGATACACATAGGGTTGCTTAGGAAGACCAGTTTCGAGATGTTCAACGTTGGTTGATGGTTTAACGTAAACACAGAAGCTCATTGGTGTGTGCTCTTGATAAGGGGTTGTATAGGAAGTTTCAGGATTGGGTGTACATGTATGGCATGGAGTGAGAATACTCTCAAAATCCGCATAAATGACATAAGGTACTTTCAGCATCCTCTCAACATTTTTAAACTGTACAATTGCTTTCTCCTTGGTAGGCATAACTACCCTTGCAACACCATGTTGATTACAGATGGTTGCATGTTCTTGTAGTTTTTCCTGTCCACTTTGTCCATATCGATTGTCAAAGTGTGTAAACCACCGCTTACAGGTATATATCACTCCATCATGCTTAGTTTTTTGACGTCAAACGAGCTTCTCAAAATTCTTGATATATACGTAGTGATGTTTTCCGCAACTGTCACTCAATAGTAGCAGGTCACGATGTTCAGGTAGTTCAATATCAGCAACCTTTATTGGATACACCTCATGCTTCTCATCTAGACCGAAAACGTTAATAGATATCTTGTTAAGCTTCTCAAATTTAGGTATTTGAGAAAGTGGAGTAGGATAGGAAACACAGCTGAAGTCGTACTTATCTTGAAGTTGCTTGTATTTGCTGACGCGTTGAGGCTTGGTGCTGACGAATTTGGCCAGTATAGAGTACATGAAACATTTCTCGTCGATAAAGTTCTGAATGTTTATACACGCTTCTTTAGCTCCGACAGATGACGGTAGAGGTATGTAGCTACTTCCTCGTAACGGGTTGTACTTGTTGATACGAAGTCGAACTCCTTCCACAGCAAGTAGGGCCCAGCTGCTACCCTTAAGCTGAGACTCCTCCATTTCAGTCACCAATTTCTTGAATTTCACTTCCATCGCTGACTCCAGATCAGTTTCCAGGAAAACAGCTTGATACCGTGTTTTAAATGTTTTGTCACAGGTTTCTCCAATACTGTTAACAAATCGACACTCAACCAGCAGATTAATTTTAACACTCTTGTGAATACCAAGCTCTTTATGCACAGCCTGGATTATCCGTTGTTTTGCCTCTTGCAGATACATATTCAGGTCCTTAGGTGACTCGCATCGTATAAAATACGATTTCAATCGTCCTTCGCATGAAGTTTCGTATTCTTTCATATCACAGTCCTCCATTGTTGACAGTAACTGATGTTTAGTTGGCTCCAATCTTCTTTTCTTCTGAGGACTGCTTATTTCACATATATCTTCGTGTCGCTGGCCCTTACAACCATCATTGAAGGTCAAGCTACAATGTTTACATTTGAAGAGCTTCTTGCAGCTCATCTCGTGTCTTCTCTTGTGATAACCTCGGAGGAACTTCTTCCCACATTTTCCGCATGCATATCCAGTAGCGCTTGGAATAATATCCTTATACGCTGAGTTATTCATCTTTATTCTTGATGTAATAACGTATTAATCCTTCTTCAAGGGAAATGTAGACCTCTTCACCTTGATATCACTTATAAAGCTGATTATTCTTGGAGAGAACACAATGTTAACACCTCAAGGCTAATTAACACAATGAAGTTCCAATACCCTAGATCACCATATTTATAGAGGGAGCACGAACCTTTTAGATCAATCATAAACTCGCTCCATAACTAGCTGTATATGCTTGCTCCACGCGTATTAACCTCACCCCCAGAGTCAGGATGTCTATGACGTCACACCCAGAGACAGGATGTCTGGCAGTATCAAACACGTTTAAACTCGTCTCGTAACTACCTGTATGTGCTGTCACACCTACAAGAGAAGTATTCCCACACGCTCATTCAGTCAGAGGTTCCATTCAAAGCCTGCCACCACTACCACCACCGCTACCACCACCCATTACACCAAAGCTAGCACAATCTCAAAGGCTTAAAGGGTAACGTAGAAGATTTTCTCCCTTGTTTAGTTAAATGTATGTATATACTACATTATTTCATGTTTTCATTCCCTTTTCAATTCTTCCTTTCCATCTTCCCACAGAAAGACCACTACAATCACAAGCAAAGCAATTTTTCCGGAGTTACAGAGATCCTAAGCTTCTAGAATCGAACTCGGTAATACTTTTAATAAATGTGTTTTAGTAATTTAGCTCCCCCGCATCAGCATCTACCATTTAATCTTTACTCGAACCTGATAGGATTCATAGGCTTGATGATATAGGAAATCACCCCTTCGGGATTCAATTTGAGTACTTTAAAGTAGCTATTGTCATGATAACAATATTTAGGGACTAGGTACTCTGTTTACGGTTTACTTGACGCATCTATCTAAACTAAATTACGAGTTATTAAATTTGCAAGTAAATTCCATTAAATCAGTATTCGAACCCAGAACACCAGGAACAAAATAATCTATAATATTAGCATGACATGTTAAACAAAGCTGTGTGCAGTTACGCTATCAATCTAAGTGATATATTCTAGTGTACAGAGGAAAATTAAGGAAGTCATTAAAAGATGGGAATCGAACCAAGCACAACTGATTGGTAATTATATACAGCATTAATTACCCATTATAAGAGCTATCAATCATCCTTTGGTTCATCCCTCTATCTCTCTTAGTTTCCGAGATAATGAAGATTTAAAATTAAGAATCGAACTCAGGACACCAGATCCCCAAATATAGATCCGCAAGAAACTACATATTAACGTAAATGTAATAACGTTTATTTGACGTCTTTATCTTAAGTAGTTTAGGAGTTATTAAATTTATAATTAAATTACATTTTATCGGTATTCGAACCCAGAACACCAGAAACAAAATTATTTATAAAATTAGTTTGCTATGTTAAAAAGAGTTGTATACAGTTACGCAATCAATCTAAGTGATATATTCTAGTATACAGAGAAAAATTAAGGAAATCATTTAAAAATCGGGATTCGAACTAGGGACAACTGATTGAAAATTATATACATTATTAATTACACATTATAACAGCTATCAAACATGCTTTGGTTCATCCCTCTACCTCTCTTAGTTTTTGAGATAATGGAGATTTAAAATTAAGGATCGAACCCAGGACACCAGGTATCCAAATGTACATTCAGAAGAAACTACCTAATGATATAAATGTAATAAAATTTCTTTGGCGTCTTTATCTTAATTAGTCTCTGAGTTATTAGAAGTTGAATTTGTAATTACTCGTGGGATTCGAACCCAGGCATCCCGGACAACTCGGATTAATATCTCAAGGACGCGGCGCATTCCAAAGAATTGATTAGTTTTTATCCTATTGTTCTATCTCTTTTCATTCAGGAGATATAAGCAATTAATCAGCAGGGTACATTTGGGGGTTCTGTATCACTTAATATGCATGGAATGCAATTAATATGCTAATTAGTCCCGCCCCCACTAATTAGTCCCCACCCCAAATGTCCCCTACTGATTAATTGCTTATATCTCCTGAATGAAAAGAGATAGAACAATGGGATAAAAACTAATCAATTGTTTGGAATGCGCCGCGTCCTTGAGATATTAATCCGAGTTGTCCGGGATGCCTGGGTTCGAATCCCACGAGTAATTACAAATTCAACTTCTAATAACTCAGAGACTAATTAAGATAAAGACGCCAAAGAAATTTTATTACATTTATATCATTAGGTAGTTTCTTCTGAATGTACATTTGGATACCTGGTGTCCTGGGTTCGATCCTTAATTTTAAATCTCCATTATCTCAAAAACTAAGCGAGGTAGAGGGATGAACCAAAGCATGTTTGATAGCTGTTATAATGTGTAATTAATAATGTATATAATTTTCAATCAGTTGTCCCTAGTTCGAATCCCGATTTTTAAATGATTTCCTTAATTTTTCTCTGTATACTAGAATATATCACTTAGATTGATTGCGTAACTGTATACAACTCTTTTTAACATAGCAAACTAATTTTATAAATAATTTTGTTTCTGGTGTTCTGGGTTCGAATACCGATAAAATGTAATTTAATTATAAATTTAATAACTCCTAAACTACTTAAGATAAAGACGTCAAATAAACGTTATTACATTTACGTTAATATGTAGTTTCTTGCGGATCTATATTTGGGGATCTGGTGTCCTGAGTTCGATTCTTAATTTTAAATCTTCATTATCTCGGAAACTAAGAGAGATAGAGGGATGAACCAAAGGATGATTGATAGCTCTTATAATGGGTAATTAATGCTGTATATAATTACCAATCAGTTGTGCTTGGTTCGATTCCCATCTTTTAATGACTTCCTTAATTTTCCTCTGTACACTAGAATATATCACTTAGATTGATAGCGTAACTGCACACAGCTTTGTTTAACATGTCATGCTAATATTATTGATTATTTTGTTCCTGGTGTTCTGGGTTCGAATACTGATTTAATGGAATTTACTTGCAAATTTAATAACTCGTAATTTAGTTTAGATAGATGCGTCAAGTAAACCGTAAACAGAGTACCTAGTCCCTAAATATTGTTATCATGACAATAACTACTTTAAAGTACTCAAATTGAATCCCGAAGGGGTGATTTCCTATATCATCAAGCCTATGAATCCTATCAGGTTCGAGTAAAGATTAAATGGTAGATGCTGATGCGGGGGAGCTAAATTACTAAAACACATTTATTAAAAGTATTACCGAGTTCGATTCTAGAAGCTTAGGATCTCTGTAACTCCGGAAAAATTGCTTTGCTCGTGATTGTAGTGGTCTTTCTGTGGGAAGATGGAAAGGAAGAATTGAAAAGGGAATGAAAACATGAAATAATGTAGTATATACATACATTTAACTAAACAAGGGAGAAAATCTTCTACGTTACCCTTTAAGCCTTTGAGATTGTGCTAGCTTTGGTGTAATGGGTGGTGGTAGCGGTGGTGGTAGTGGTGGCAGGCTTTGAATGGAACCTCTGACTGAATGAGCGTGTGGGAATACTTCTCTTGTAGGTGTGACAGCACATACAGGTAGTTACGAGACGAGTTTAAACGTGTTTGATACTGCCAGACATCCTGTCTCTGGGTGTGACGTCATAGACATCCTGACTCTGGGGGTGAGGTTAATACGCGTGGAGCAAGCATATACAGCTAGTTATGGAGCGAGTTTATGATTGATCTAAAAGGTTCGTGCTCCCTCTATAAATATGGTGATCTAGGGTATTGGAACTTCATTGTGTTAATTAGCCTTGAGGTGTTAACATTGTGTTCTCTCCAAGAATAATCAGCTTTATAAGTGATATCAAGGTGAAGAGGTCTACATTTCCCTTGAAGAAGGATTAATACGTTATTACATCAAGAATAAAGATGAATAACTCAGCGTATAAGGATATTATTCCAAGCGCTACTGGATATGCATGCGGAAAATGTGGGAAGAAGTTCCTCCGAGGTTATCACAAGAGAAGACACGAGATGAGCTGCAAGAAGCTCTTCAAATGTAAACATTGTAGCTTGACCTTCAATGATGGTTGTAAGGGCCAGCGACACGAAGATATATGTGAAATAAGCAGTCCTCAGAAGAAAAGAAGATTGGAGCCAACTAAACATCAGTTACTGTCAACAATGGAGGACTGTGATATGAAAGAATACGAAACTTCATGCGAAGGACGATTGAAATCGTATTTTATACGATGCGAGTCACCTAAGGACCTGAATATGTATCTGCAAGAGGCAAAACAACGGATAATCCAGGCTGTGCATAAAGAGCTTGGTATTCACAAGAGTGTTAAAATTAATCTGCTGGTTGAGTGTCGATTTGTTAACAGTATTGGAGAAACCTGTGACAAAACATTTAAAACACGGAATCAAGCTGTTTTCCTGGAAACTGATCTGGAGTCAGCGATGGAAGTGAAATTCAAGAAATTGGTGACTGAAATGGAGGAGTCTCAGCTTAAGGGTAGCAGCTGGGCCCTACTTGCTGTGGAAGGAGTTCGACTTCGTATCAACAAGTACAACCCGTTACGAGGAAGTAGCTACATACCTCTACCGTCATCTGTCGGAGCTAAAGAAGCGTGTATAAACATTCAGAACTTTATCGACGAGAAATGTTTCATGTACTCTATACTGGCCAAATTCGTCAGCACCAAGCCTCAACGCGTCAGCAAATACAAGCAACTTCAAGATAAGTACGACTTCAGCTGTGTTTCCTATCCTACTCCACTTTCTCAAATACCTAAATTTGAGAAGCTTAACAAGATATCTATTAACGTTTTCGGTCTAGATGAGAAGCATGAGGTGTATCCAATAAAGGTTGCTGATATTGAACTACCTGAACATCGTGACCTGCTACTATTGAGTGACAGTTGCGGAAAACATCACTACGTATATATCAAGAATTTTGAGAAGCTCGTTTGACGTCAAAAAACTAAGCATGATGGAGTGATATATACCTGTAAGCGGTGGTTTACACACTTTGACAATCGATATGGACAAAGTGGACAGGAAAAACTACAAGAACATGCAACCATCTGTAATCAACATGGTGTTGCAAGGGTAGTTATGCCTACCAAGGAGAAAGCAATTGTACAGTTTAAAAATGTTGAGAGGATGCTGAAAGTACCTTATGTCATTTATGCGGATTTTGAGAGTATTCTCACTCCATGCCATACATGTACACCCAATCCTGAAACTTCCTATACAACCCCTTATCAAGAGCACACACCAATGAGCTTCTGTGTTTACGTTAAACCATCAACCAACGTTGAACATCTCGAAACTGGTCTTCCTAAGCAACCCTATGTGTATCGTGGTGCTGATGCTGCTCAGAAGTTTATGCTGTACCTGACATCTCTTGCAAAAATGATTGATGCCGTATACAAATCTGCTAAGCCTCTGAAACTTACGGATCAACAGCAAAAGGATTTTGAGTCTTCTACGACGTGCTACTTGTGTGGAAAACCCTTTACAGAAGAGAACTATAAAGTACGCGACCATGATCACATCAGCGGTGAATATCGTGGAAGTCTTCATAATGAATGTAATTTAGCCTGTAAAACACCTAAATATATACCAGTCTTCATGCATAACCTTAGCGGATATGACTCTCATTTCATTGTTAAGGAGCTGGGTTGTACAAGTGAACGTGTGGAGGTAATTCCTAACTCTGAAGAAAGCTATATCTCATTCACCAAGTATGTAGGAGATATAAAGCTTCGATTTGTGGATAGCTTCCGATTCCTCAGTACAAGCTTGGATAAGTTGGTAAAAAATCTAACCTCGTATCCTGAAACGCTAAAGTACTTTGGAGAAGACAAATTGAAGTTGATGACCCGTAAGGGTGTATTTCCCTATGATTTTGTTACGTCATGGGATGTCCTGAACGAGACCTGCTTGCCTCCTAAGGACTACTTCTACAATAGATTAAATGAAGAAGAAATTACTGATACTGACTACGATCATGCTAGAAATGTATGGGAGCTGTTTAATGTGAGAAACCTGGGAGAGTACAGCGATCTCTACCTAACTTCGGATGTACTTCTCCTAGCTGATGTCTTTGAGACGTTCAGAGAGCAAACCCTTAAAACACACAAAGTTGATCCTGCCCATTATTTTACCTCTCCAGGTCTTACATGGGACGCCATGTTACTGTATACTGGAATTAAGCTGGAACTGTTACAAGATTATGATCAACTACTCATGGTGGAATCAGGTATAAGAGGAGGTTTATGCCAAGTTTCCCATCGGTATGCTGAGGCTAATAACACTTATATGGATAAGTTTGATCCGTCGAGACCAACCCAATTTATCACATACGAGGACGCTAATAACCAATATGGGTGGGCAATCTGTCACGCCCTTCCTTTTGGTGGATTTCAGTGGGTGTCACCTGAAGAAATCAACTTAGAAACACTACAAGAAGATGATCCTCATGGGTACATATTAGAAGTCGACATCGAGTATCCTGCTGAACTTCACGATCTACACAACGATCTACCGTTCCTGCCAGAGTGTATGAAACCATTGGAATCATCTACAAAGAAACTGATACCTCATCTTGGACCTCGAAAGAAGTATGTAGTGCATTACATGGCTTTGAAGCAAGCTCTTAGTCATGGACTACGACTAACAAAAATCCATCGTGTGCTAAAATTCCGACAGTCTCGGTGGTTGAAACCTTATGTGGAATTTAACAACAGGCTACGACAACAAGCTGCAAATGATTTCGAGAAGGATCTCTACAAGCTCTTTAACAACGCCATGTTTGGAAAAACTATGGAGAACCTGCGTAGCCGTGTGGATATACGACTGGTGACAAATGAGAAGACTCTAGAGAAGCTGATCGCCAAGCCTACGTTTATCGACAGGACGATATATGCTGCTAATCTAGCTGCTGTACATATGGCCTCTCGTCAGATTGTGTTCAACAAGCCCATATACATTGGAATGAGTGTGTTGGACATCTCCAAGACATTAATGTATAACTACCATTACGACGTGTTGTTGCCTTATTATGGAGCTGGAAACCTGAAGCTTATGTATATGGACACTGATTCATTCATTCATCGTGTAACAACTGAAGATGTGTACCAGGACAAGCTACGTTTTCTTGAGCATCTCGATACAGCTGATTACCCTGTCAATCATATTAGCCCCTCTACTCAGAACAAGAAGGTATTGGGAAAATTTAAAGATGAGGCTAATAGCAAAATCATCCTACGCTTTGTTGGACTACGACCTAAGATGTATGCCTTAGATATTCAAGGCTCAATGATAAAAAAGATTAAAGGTATAAAACGTAGCGCTATTAAGCAGTACATTTCGTTTGACAGCTATACAGACTGTCTCAAAACCTGTGAAATCATCAGAACGCCCATGAATCTAATCCTATCACGAAAGCATGCTGTTACCACAGTGCAAGTGAACAAAATTGCATTGAATCCCTTTGATGATAAAAGAATTATTGCTGAGGACGGTATAACTACCTATGCGTATGGACATTACAGTATTACAAATAGTGCTTAAGAGAATGTAAGTCGAAGATGGAGATTTTCTCGTGAGTCTACAATGTTAAAAATGAAGTTTATCCGTGTACTGATATGCAACTAGCAGACGCCTGATGAAGAAAGAAGAAGATGGAAGGGAAGGTGGTAACCCTGCCATTAGGAGCAATCCTAGTGCTAGTCTCAAGCTTAGATAAAAGGGGAGAGACATCTACAACAAACTTAAATAAATGTATGTTGACGCAAAGCTTTTCAATTTGTGAATCAATATGCAGTTTATCCCTCTCCGCATCGTACAATAAATTTGTAAGATTTAGAAAAAAGTATATAAATTGTTGTAACGTTGGATAAGAAATGTTTATGATCTAATTACTCTCTATATTACCATGAGTACCTGTGATACTAGCTGAGTGACTTTAAACACCTATGTTACTTGAATTATCCTAAATACCTACGATACTCTCTGAATTACCTGTAACATCATACGGAACTATGCTATATCCGCTTCCCGGAACCTGTCCTACCCTGTGATACTAACTGAATTACTTACCTGTTAGTGTGAGTGGGTTAGCTTTTCCCGTGCGAGGACCGCCTTTTCCCTGCCCTTTTCCCTTTGCTGGTCACCTTTTTCCCTTTGCTGGTCACGCTTTTCCCTTTGCTGGTCACGTTTTTCCCTTTGCTGGTCACGTTTTTCCCTTTGCTGGTCACGTTTTTCCCTTTGCTGGTAACGTTTTTCCCTTTGCTGGTCACCTTTTTCCCTTTGCTGGTCACCTTTTTCCCTTTGCTGGTCACCTTTTTCCCTTTGCTGGTCACCTTTTTCCCTTTGCTGGTCACCTTTTTCCCTTTGCTGGTCACGTTTTTCCCTTTGCTGGTCGCCTTTTTCCCTTTGCTGGTCACCTTTTTCCCTTTGCTGGTCACCTTTTTCCCTTTGCTGGTCACCCTTTTCCCTTTGCTGGTCACCTTTTTCCCTTTGCTGGTCACCTTTTTCCCTTTCCTGGTCACCTTTTTCCCTTTCCTGGTCACCTTTTTCCCTTTCCTGGTCACCTTTTTCCCTTTGCTGGTCACCTTTTTCCCTTTGCTGGTCACCTTTTTCCCTTTGCTGGTCACGTTTTTCCCTTTGCTGGTCACCTTTTTCCCTTTGCTGGTCACCTTTTTCTCTTTGCTGGTCACCTTTTTCCCTTTGCTGGTCACCTTTTTCCCTTTGCTGGTCACCTTTTTCCTTATGCTGGTCACCTTTTTCCCTATGCTGTCACATTTTTCCCTTTGCTGGTCACATTTTTCCCTTTGCTGGTCACATTTTTCCCTTTGCTGGTCACCTTTTTCCCTTTGCTGGTCACGTTTTTCCCTTTGCTGGTCACCTTTTTCCCTTTGCTGGTCACCTTTTTCTCTTTGCTGGTCACCTTTTTTCCTTTGCTGGTCACCTTTTTCCCTTTGCTGGTCACCTTTTTCCCTTTGCTGGTCATGTTTTTCCCTTTGCTGGTCACGTTTTTCCCTTTGCTGGTCACGTTTTTCCCTTTGCTGGTCACCTTTTTCCCTTTCCTGGTCACCTTTTTCCCTTTCCTGGTCACCTTTTTCCCTTTGCTGGTCACCTTTTTCCCTTTCCTGGTCACCTTTTTCCCTTTGCTGGTCACCTTTTTCCCTTTGCTGGTCACCTTTTTCCCTTTGCTGGTCACCTTTTTCCCTTTCCTGGTCACCTTTTTCCCTTTGCTGGTCACCTTTTTCCCTTTCCTGGTCACCTTTTTCCCTTTGCTGGTCACCTTTTTCCCTTTTGCTGGTCACCTTTTTCCCTTTGCTGGTCACCTTTTCCCTGAATGGGTTACGTGATTGGCATGTCTAGAACATTGACATGAAACAGTTTTCCACGAAGTTCACGTCCAAAGGCGCTTTCAAGGTCTAGCACCTCCCCTCCTATTCCCTATCTCTCCTGTATATAAGTCCATATTCCTACTGCTTCACTATCTGTCTAGCCTAGCAACTCTCCTCGTTTCCCTGTACCTCTCATATAAACCATACTCTACTCCTCGACCTCTGTCTAGCCTAACACCTCTCCGCGTTTTCCTATACCCTTATATAAACTATACTCTACTCCTCAACCTCTGTCTAGCCTAACACCCCTCTTCCTGTTCCTATACTTCTCATACATATAAACGCATACTCTACTCTCAACCTCTGTCTAGCCTAACACCACTCCTCGTATCCCCTACCTCTCATAAAGCGCATTCCTCTCCTGTTCCCTGTCTAGCTGAGCATCTCTCTTTGGTTTCCTATACCGCTCATATAAAGCACATTCTACCTTTAACACCTGTCTATTCTATAATAGGATCTCTCCGTTTTCTCGTATCTTCTTATAAACACATACTCAATTCTCCTAACCTAATACCTCTCCTCGTTTTCCTATACTTCTCATATAAACCATACTCCACTCCTCAACCTCTGTCTAGCCTAACACCCCTCCTCGTTTTCCTATATCTCTCATATAAACCATACTCTACTCCTCAACCTCTGGTTAGCTAACACCTCTCCTCCTGTTCCCTACCTCTCTCATATAACCCATACTCTACTCAACCTCTGTCTAGCCTAGCACCGCTCCTCCTGCTCCTATACCTCTCATACATATAAACGCATACTCTACTCTCAGCCTCTGTCTAGCCTAGCACCTCTCTACGTATTCTCTATCTGTCTCATATAAAGCGCATCCCCCTCCTTCTGCCGCTGTCTACCCTAGCGTCAGTCCTCGTATTCCCTATCTCGCCCATATAAACGCATTTTCCTCCTTGGCCCGCCGCATCCACCCTCGTTTTCCCTATCCTTTCCCATATAAACGCAAAAAAGTGGCCCAGCTCTCTTCTAAATAACCTACTGACATCCGCTCACCACGGTGACTCGGATATGGTTAATTAGCATATTATTAGTTCATTCAGATTTATAAGTTATCGTCCCCTCTGTTTTATGATGGCTGGATACTCCCGGATTGCTTCAAGAGTTTTTTGTTCCTTTTCTTGTTATCGATAGTGCATACCTTATGTACGATGTAATTTTTATGAAGAAAACCAGTATATCAAACATTCGTTTGTCTAAATATCTGCATGCTTTCTGGTTTTTATATACTCTCAATAAAATCTAACATTGAATTTAGCAATATTTATGCCTCTAGAACTGATTTCTTTCACGAAAATATTCGTGAGTCATGACTTTTTAATGATATTTCACATAAACGGACGATACAATCGATTAGATCAGCTCTAAACCTTTATATAAAACCGCGTTTTACTTCCTCTACCACATACATAGTAGGTAGAGAAGGTATTGTATTCCACCCCAAAATATTCCATATAGAGATTTCACAATAAATACATGTCTTGAGGACCACTGAATAAAAAACATTTTTCGAAAAATGCCTGTGTCTGTGAACAGCATAACTCAAAAAAGAAATATCGGATAAATGCCAAACTTGGTCTTTAACTTCACTACCTTCCAAAGACGTGACACAAAGTTGTTCAAGAAAATCTCACACCCCAAACTACCCTTTACATGCAACATTTTTTGAATTGTTTGATTTTCTGAAAAATGGCTCTAAAATGTTTCATTAAAATAGCGTACATTAAAGATATTACATGACAAATAAAATGTATATATTAAATTTTCTAAGAAAAGGCTCTGAAGTGCTCTTCATTCGGAGGGAAATTTATATAATCTTGCGTAACTAGTAAACGTTATGTGATAGACGAAGACTTAGTTTATAAAAAATATAGATCTCTTTAAAACACGCAATTTATTTCAAATAACGTTTTTTGTGGCATCAGCCATTTCGGAGATATCCGTTATTAATCGTGTTCGTATTGTTCAACACTTCCTATCGATTTTCAGGTGTTTCTCGCGATGTCATGGAAAGGGTAACGCCAGCGTATAGCATCCAGTTCTAAAACATTTAACTATCGCTATTTCCTTTGTATCCATGACGAAATGTGTAATGCAGCTATTTCGGGAAAGGTTTATCTGGATTAAAATGAAGTATATAGGAAAATAAACTCTCGTAAGAATAATTTGTATACTCACTAATAAGAGATAGAGGGTAGAATAAGTTATAAGACTGTAACACATCACACATACATATCATCTTAGCATGTCTATACGTTAACTTAGCCATATGACACCACTCCTGAACAGAGACTGCAGCTATGAGTCTTAAAAGCTTGAAGATCTCTCATGACACGTTTGCACTATAGTTATTTTAACTCTTATTCTAACGTTTATAGCCTCGTACGACAACACTCTTCAACAGACAAACAGCTCAACATCCATAATGACAGAAGCGTCCATAAAAATGCCACCATCACCACCATCCAAACTACGATAACATAAACACCATCATTACAACAATCGTCAATGCTGTAACCACCATCAGTAGGTACCATATACATGTAGTTGTAGTTTGAAAAATGGTTGGGTTTTATGCCCAAGGACTGCGACCTTAAATATATATTGGGCATCCCCTCTTTCTGCAGTTAAGTAGTCTGTTGCTCGTTATGAACTTAACCAGACTGCTAACTGAGGCTTTCGATAGTTCATCTATTTTTTAAAGTGATTGCCAAAAATACTTGCTCTTTGATTCGCAAGAGCAAGGCTATCACATAGCAGATGAGTAACAGTCTCATCTCCTTCTAGGCATCTACTACAGATAGGGTTGTCAAACAATCCCATTCTGTATAGATTAAACTTTAGCGCACAGTGTCCTGTAATGAATCCTGTTGTCCATGCTAGCCTTCTTCTACTAAGACCGCGAAAGTACTTTGCCCTGCTGTTATCCAGGTCTGTAATAAACAACTTGGAATGACTGCAACCCTCAATGGAGTTCCAGTAGTTCTTGTGTTCTACTTGAGCCCAGCACTTAATAGCCTATTTCACTGGTCTGTAGGACACCCCCAGTACAGGCTCTGGACCCCAAAATGAGATTTCGCTGCCAATCTTGGCTGCTTCATCTGCTTTCTCATTGCCTGGTATACCTGTATGTTCTGGCACCCACATAAGCTGAGCCTTATTGTGTTCAGCCAGTGTCATTAAGGATTCCCGGCTCTCTGAGATGAGCTTTGATTTTATTGATGGTGATTCAAGTGCTTTAAGAGCAGCTTGACTGTCTGAGAGGATAAGAACACTTCTATTCTTTTATCTCTTTTTAATGCTTTACATGACACTGACTAGGATTGCATAAACCTCAGCCTGGAAAACTGTAGCTATGGTACCCAGACTATAAGGAATCTTGGTGCCATTACCGTAAAGCCCAGCCCCCGTTCCTGATTTGGTTCTAGAACCATCAGTATACCAGATTGGGCCTTTGTTGTTATGAGGTTTTACCAGTCTTTCCCATTCACCCCGCTGTGGATAGGAGACAGTAAATTTCAATTCAAACTTGAATCTTGGTTCAAGAATGTCAGTCCTCATGTTGAGTATCAGTTGTACATTCTTATCCCAAGGAAGCTTGAGATGATTAATATGTCCAGTATTAGACACTTTAGTTTGGCGACAAATACGGTGATACGCGATCATGGCTTCTGCCTTCATGCATATATGAAGAGGTGTGAGCCCAATCAGCATCTCCATTGCCGCAGTTGAAGTAGTTTTGAAAGCTCCCATAATTGAAATGCAGAAGGTCCTCTGTAATTTACAGAATTCCTCTCTGCACACCTTTAAATTAACTCTAGGCCACCACATCAGTGCGGCATAGGAGAATATAGGTCCCACCATGACAGTGTATATCCAATACACTATACTAGGTTTCAGACCCCCCATGTCTTACCAAGCATACCTCTATATGTCCAAACGACTCTGTAGGCTTTGGTAATACATAATTCCATGTGATGTTTCCAAGTTAATTTCTTGTCTAAAACAAGCCCAAGATATTTAACTTGTGTTGAATAGGGCACTATTTCACCAAAGAGAGAGATTCTGGTGAAATCAGGCCCCCTTCTCCTAGTAAAGGGTACCACTTCTGTTTTGCTTGGATTAACAGTTAGATTATTCATCCTGCACCAAACTTCTACTTTCTTAAGTGCCATTTGTAGCACCTGAGAAACTATGTGAGGAAATTTCCCTCCTATGATTATTGCAATACCATCTGCAAAACCAACTTTGAAGTAACCATCACTATTGAGTGCGCAAAGCAATGTGTCTACTACAAGGTTCCATAGCAGGGGTGATAAAACACCCCTCTGCGGGCAGCCCCTCTCCGTGGACAATCCAGCGTCTCCCCACATAGATTCATGGTTATCTTGCTATGTTGTAAGACAAAACGTATCCACTCACAAAGAAGTGAAGGTACATCGTGTCCATAAAGAGCGTTCGACACGACAACACAAGATGTCCTGTCAAACGCACCTTCAGTATCAAGAAAAGCACCAATAGCTATTTCTCTACTATTAAGCGCCTTCTCAATAGTCGAAACCACTTGATGAAGTGCTGCTTCCGTTGATTTCCCTGTTTGATAGGCAAATTGGTATTTGTTTAATGGGTGTTCCATCAAAACATTATCCCTAATGTGCCTATCCACTAACCTCTCCAAAGTTTTAAGCATAAAAGAGCAGAGACTTATAGGGCGATAAGCCTTAGCCTTGGCGTAACTAGGATACCCTTGTTTAGGTATAAACACCACCTTTGTCTGTCTCCAAGTCATGGGTATGTATCCATAGACTAGGCAAACTCTAAAAATACTACAAAGTAGGGATTGAACTGAATTAATACCATATTGTAGAAATGTAGGAATGATTAAATCAGGGCCTGCCGATTTATATGGTCCAAACGACTTAATGGCCCATCTTATTTTAGTGACATTGACTACGCTCCTGATTAGGTTCCAATCCTATCTGTCCTAAGAAAGATGGTCCAGATTTGGTTTCCCCTTCACAGAATTGCTGTCATTGTCTACCTTAAAGTCTGGAAAGTGATCCCTCGCAAGTTTCAGGATCGTCTCAGAACCAGACTGTATGTACGTGCCATCAGGCAGTTTGATAGTGCTCACAATTTGTTAACACCCTTTGCCATATATTTCATGTATCTTGCACTGCTGGGAACATTCTCCATCCCCTTGCAGTACTCCCTCCACGAAATCCATTTGGCTTTACATATTTCTTTATTATAATTGGTGAGGGCTTGTCTATATGAGTCCCAATCACCAGTTCTTTTTGCAAGCCTAAATAATTTCCTTGCTTTCTTCCTAAGTCTGCTTAACTCTTTTGTCCACGAAGGCACAAGCTTTGGCGAGTAAGCTACTTTAGGCTGACAATTCTGATGATTGGATGGGAGAATTGACCGTTGTAATTCATCAACGGCAAACTCCACATCCAATATCGAACGAATGTTCCTTGAGATACCCGATATCAATCTGATAGGTCTCGTCTATATCCATCCCAGTCAGTTTTCCTCGGATTTCTTTAAATCACTGGTAGAGTGACTTGTGCTTTAATATTGAAGCATATGCATCTATGATCACAGAGAGTGATCTCCGATGATACATGCCACCCTGAAATTAGGTTCTCAATAATATTAGCCCCTATCGATATAACAATGACTTCCTCCCTTCGTAAAGTTGCAAAGGTAGGTTCATTACCTCGATTTAGAATATTAAGTTTTGTACTCACCAAGTACTCCATTAACATTTCTCCTCTGGGATTGATATCATTGCTCCCCCACAATGTGTGGTATACATTGGCATCAACCCCCAAGATTAACGCCTTTCCATTCTCTCCGCAGTGGATCACAAGGTCCCTCACCGCTATCGATGGTGGATCAGAGTCTTCATAAGGGAGGTAGACAGAAGAGAGTATTAAAACTCTTCTCTCTCCTGCCTCCTCCACTGTTGTTTGGATTGTAGTTACATCCCTGGAACAGTGCTCAATAAGAAGCAATGCGTTTATCCAATTCTTTGCATAAATGCACGATTTTTTATTATTATTACTAGGTCTATATATAGTGCCCTTAGTACAACTGATACCTCTAATTGACCCTCTGTAAAGCCAAGGTTCCTGTATGAGAGCAATATCAACATTGTCTTCAACAAGTCTCTTACTTAGAATGCCTGAAGCTGCCTTACAGTCCTGCAAGTTAATTTGAACTACTTTCATAATTGCATTCAAACCACAACACTTACCTTAAGCAGTACCCGATGCGGATCCTCCAGAGTCCCCTATCTCCATCGTCTCCGGACTGTCTCCGCCATCGCTGCCTGTTTTCTTCGCCTTGTCTGATTCTGCCTTCCTCTCCGGGTCAGACAGGGTCTTAAAAAGGGCCCTGCCTACCCCGGTATAGGCCGATATGCAAAGTTCCTTTATCTTCTTAGCAGACTCTTTGTCCACCATTAAAATTAGGCGTTGACCAGAGGAGTCTGCCTGCTTGTCAATGATTTTCCAGTGCTCTATATTCAGCTCCTAGTTTAATCTCTGGATGCATCTTAGCAGCACCTTAGGATCATCGGTTGTAATGTCCTTAATCCTAAGGGTCACCTTGACTGGCTTAGGTAGATCTTTTGGATGTACTACTTTAAGAACTAATCTCTCATTGACCTTAGCTCCTTGAATGTGTTTTTGGAGCCAATTGCATGACTGCTCATCATCACAATAATATATCAGAGCCCCATCCTGTAGAGAAAAGGATCTGAGTTTAGGTAAAGATTCGCTAGATGGCGCCTCTTCTTCCTCAGAATCTCAGCCTGAATGGGTCAAATGTCCTCCCCAATCAGCTTTCTCTCAGGGTAGGATTCTTCAACAATTGCCATCTTAAAAGCGGCCAAAGCTTCCCTGTAAGTGACACCAGGTTCAGTGCCCCTAGGCCTCTTAACAGGTTTGGCTTTATCCGAAGGAGTATCCACACTTGTCCTGGTTCTTTTAGCAGTTCCTGGATCAGTACGGATCTCCCCCTCTCTGCTCTGTGGGTTTACATTGCCTGAGCCCTCACTCATTTTTTTAGCTTTTTTAATTCTTCTTCTAGCTGCCCCTGTCAACATCTTGATGTCCAGGTGCATTCAATTAATTCCAGATGCAGTTGCGCCCATTTGTTTATCTAGTGACAGATTTCTCTCTGCTGGAGAGTCTCTGCCATTTGACTTTTCTTTGTGAGGTGAGAGATTTCTCTCAACTGGAGTGTCTCTCTCACCCGCCTTAGAAATATTTAATTTGTTTTGGTCCGTCTTGGTCCCACGAGTAGCAGGAAAATAAAAGTCACCCAATACAGAGCTCTGTATATATTGGGAAGGCTAATTACTTCAGGGTGTCGCCTGGTGCCCTGAAGAGATCGTTCGCGACACTGCATTTTTACCACCCCAGTGCCATTCATCCCTAGGCACGATGCACCCCACCTTGGATTGGGTGGATCAGAGCCCAAGGAACGTCCTCCAGCTGGGAGTCCCTCAAGGTTCTCCAACTGGAGGCACTCTGGGTTGGATTTTCTGTTGAGCAACTTCTTAGTCTGGTACCTCATTACGAACCTCTCTGGCATGAGCATCTCTACCAGCCCAGCTTAGTAAATCACTGGTATACGTAAGATTCCCCACCAACTACAAGGTCTTGTGGCTCCTAGGGGAGGACCATATACATAAAAAACATCAGCAACACAATCAACCAACACATAACAACCATCATTACCACAACAATAAATAAACGAACCATTTCTCTTATTTTCGTCTCCCTTCATACATTCCTCCACCACCACTAGTGATCACTTCCACAACCATCACCATTGCCATCGCCACAGCAGCAATAACAACAGCAATCACCATGATCATTACCATCACTATAATTACAACCAACGACCATCGCAGCAACCATTAAAACCACAGTCATCGCAACCTACAATATGAACCCAATTACCTAAATGGATCCTTACATGACTCAAGCAGCTCCATACATCAGTAATTATGGGGCATATTTACAATGAAGTTTTCGCTTTTCAGAAATTTTTCACCACTTTTACCCCTTTTTCCCGTACTCTGTTGCGTTATGATAATGATTTTACAGATATCTATGAGTAGTGGATACCCGCGGCGGTCACACGGTCAAAGTCCATCCTGGAGCCAGTGAAAGGTCAGATGTCGCTAAAGTCACGAAGGTCGTTACGGTTGATTGCAATGTCGGCGCCAACCTTCTTTCGACCTTGTCGTAATCGCGCGCCGAGTTGCAAAAGGTCAAAGGTGCGTGACCTCTGCAACCGGTCGCGATGACGACGAAGTCGTAAAAGGAAGAAGGTTGGCGCCGTGATCGCAACTGACCGTGTCGACCATCGCTACTGTCGGAGGCCTCCGAAGCCTTTTCGCTGGCGCCAGGGCAAAACCCTTTTTAGGACCCGCCAAACCGCTCGCGGGGCCGCCTTTTTTATTTTTCTATTACATGAGTACAATATATGATACAAGGTTTATGATATATTATTACAATCAATATCACATTTCTACTGTTGTTGCTACATTAAACCAACTCTAGATATCTTGCTTTTTATCTGAGTGAAACATGATTATCTTGATGTTTGTCACTACACTGTTATCGTCGTTGCTGCTGCTGCTGTTAGTGGGGAGGCGTTTGGTAGCATCGCTCTTGATATTACAGATGTTTGATGTTATGCTAGTACCAACACCGTGGCTGCTGCTGCTGTTGAATTTGATGTCTTCGGTTTCGGACGTGTCAGATGTTTCGCTAAGGATTTCATTAAACACACTGGAACGTATTTGTTTATTTAAGTCTTTAGTGACGCATGTAAAATTTAGATGAGAGAAATTGTTACTCACGTCATGCTGTAATTTTGGCACTACAAACGCCCACCACGAAGTCAGTACACCCATGTTCTTCGCATTGGAGAATGTTGAAGAAGCCGCGTTGAGTAAGCCACTGATCCACTTTTCTTTGTATCAATCAGGTTTTATTTCCATAGACAATATTTTAAAAGATTGGTCGTCATATTTACCGTAAGCGTTGACCACTTCGGTGGCGTTAAGGCAGCATCCGTGGTGGGACGTTCATCAAACAACGTTTGAACACAATATGTAG
This sequence comes from Deroplatys truncata, assembly GCA_030765065.1. Taxonomy (NCBI): domain Eukaryota; kingdom Metazoa; phylum Arthropoda; class Insecta; order Mantodea; family Mantidae; genus Deroplatys; species Deroplatys truncata. Next base: position 419,427,814 of record CM060990.1, on the reverse strand, counting down.
TATATCTGCGTTTGCTGAATAGGATAGATTTGTTTCTAATTTTATAACCACGGCCTTTTCTTTGTACCAATCAGGTTTTATTTCCATAGACAATACTTTAAAAGATTGGTTGGTATATTTACCGTAAGCGTTGACCACTTCGGTGGCGTTAAACACTAGTTGAGTCCAGATGTTATGCCCCACGTCGATAGGATCTGACAGAAGGTCCATGCTGATGCGGTTGTGGCTTCTCACGGAATGACATGTGCTGCCTGGTTTGCGGTAGGTTTCATTGTTGAAACCTTGGATATGTAGAGTATGACGATGTTTCTTCTTGTTGTTTTAATATTTCTTAATGCAGAGGTCGTGACCGAAGATGGACCTATACACTGGGATGGTTGGTCGTAACACTCGAAGCACTGACACTGCACAAGTTTGCGCTTACACAGCGAATGCGGACAAAACATTCAGTGGAGGTAGAAACTTTGTTTTTGTTGCTATAATTTCCTCAATTGCGTATGGCGTACATTCCTCCAAGTCGTTTGCGGTTATAGCTTTCGAGAACGCTTCACCATATGAACCGCATCCCAAGTTCTTCAAATTATTTAGCAAGGCATCAGCAGACATTGTGAAGATGCTGATGTAGGTTGCTGAAAGGAACCGCCGACGAAGCACTGAATACTGAAGAAACCGACGTATGAAGTATATATACTCCGCTGCGTCAGTAAAATTGCATAAACACGGTGATTAAGCAACACGTGACGATGATAGTATGTACGGCATCACAGGCAACTAAAACCGATTGTGTAATAACATCTGATGCTCATGTGTGATGTGTGTATCGCTGTTAGACACAAGCTGATTGTGTAAATAAAATCATATTTCGTAGAAGTCCTTAGGAGTTGCGCATAACATGTATTCAGTGTATGCAGAATATGACATGTTGTTTACGTCCCCTTTAACCGCTTATAAGTAGGTCTGATAACCTGTAATTAAGTTTCTAACTTCGGCAGATTCCTTTAGTCGATGATAAAAAAATGTTAACGACAGGGTAGAGTTTAATTAAAGTTTTCCATTCTTCTTCTATTAACGATACGCCAACTAAGTCATCACTTTGGAATTTTTTTAAAATAATATTAGGAGTACTTAATAAATGTTTTACATCTAATTGAAATTCTTCATTTAGATTTAAATCCCACTTCATCATTTCTTTTTAGCGTTTTCAACACTGATGATATACGTCATTATATTCTTCCAATCTGATAAATTATTAAGAACAATTCCGTGATCTTCGCCGCACTTTGCTACGGTAATACATAGTTCGTATGGCTATAGCGGTGAAAATCCTACACAGAGAAATTGTTTCTGTGCGCGGTCCAGGAAGTATATACTGCTTCGAATACCAATTAAGGATGATATCGGCTTAGAATCCTCGTCAATCTTCAACTTCTTGGGTACTGGTTCGGTCATACTAAAATGCACATAAAAAGAATATGTCAGATGCAGTATTCGAACCCGCGTTCCTTTCGTAAACAAAAATTAAGTTTATCGCCTTAAACCGCTCGGCCAATCTAACCATTAAGTTGTATATACTTACCTTAAACTTAATGTGTACATGACGACTCCGCTTGTTGCACTGCGATGACCTCTTGATGTTGTGCTAGTTTAAATAGTGTCACAGTGCTTTCTAAAATGAGAAGGGAATGATTTTAAGGCACGTTGTAAAACAGATGATTAATGTACAGGTCGTAAGGTAATACGTCATGGTTCAGGTCGTGAGTTAGATGAGAATCGTTGGGTTTCGGATTGCAAGGTTGCGCATTTCGTTTATCTACAATGTGTGCATACCATTGAGCGATATTTGACACGATTTTTTGAGTGCAATTAAGAGAGTGTATTTTATGACAAGGGTAAATGCAAGGCGGAGCATGAAATGCTACTAAGGCTTCATTATTAAATCCGAATTCTTCCATGTTAATTACAGTTCTATCTATAACTGAGCGAAGAAATTCTGTTCTACGTTTCCCTTTGGTAAAAATAACGGTAAAAGGAGCCGCACTGCGATTTAATATAGACGGGAGTTCCTCGTAACTAACATCGCCATTATCCCATTTTGAACCATGAATTATCGAACTAATTTTATCGTTAGTGGATTTAACCTTTTCAGATAACAAACGGGAATCGTGAGGTGGTTTAAACACCAAAGTTCCTTAACTACATATTAAAGTTCATTATTTACAAAAAAAAATAAAATAAACAAATCCTGCTCCCGTAGATATGTTTCTCTCTTAATTTCTAAATTTGAAGTGAAGGAAAAACAAAATATTACTTACCTTATAATAACGGCTTACAGGTACGTTAAACAGAAGCAGTGTATTTACATTTATTACGAAAGCACCATCTTTGTAAATTTTTACAATTAGACAGTCGTTATAAGCGTAATCAGATATTCTAAATGCGGAATAAAAGTCTAGCAGAGGGTAATTACAGTATCGATGCACAGTATAAGCAATAACATATTGTCCACATGTGAAACTAGTGCAGCTTTGTAATCTACGTATAGAATAACTCCAACGGTTACAGCAATTACGGTTTAGAAAATTTATAAAATAAGAAGAAAGAGGGTGCATTGCGAAACTAACAAAATATTCTCCATTTCCGCGCTTGGAAATGTAAATACCTATCCAGTGTGAACCAGGCTTACTAATGGGGTCAGTGTTTGCTACTAGTATAATTGGAAACGTTTTATGTATTTGTTTAGGTAATTGATCGCATGCAAAAACCCCTAAAAATGAGGTTTTGCATAAACATTATTAGATAAATATTTGCGTATTTGTTCCGTATTCCTGTCACATAAATAGACTGTATAAATCAAATTCTAGTAAGCGTTGATATTACGGTAAGACCATCACGCAGTCTGATTCAGTTAAAGTTGTTTTAAAACTTAAGTTTATTGAAACATTACCACGATGTAATCCTGAAACATGCTTTTCGCTAGCGCTTTTATCCGGTGTTAAATCAAACATAAAAAATGTATATTCGTTTAAGTAATCCCTTATGGCTATGGTATGTCCCTTATCTTCGGGATTTAGATCTATCGCTTTGGAGATGGTGTTAAAGGCTTTTATAAATTGCTTATTTGTAAAATCTGGAGTTAACGATTGTGCTGGAAATGGCTGCTCATTTACAAAGAGTTTAATAAAAGTTAAATGGATTTTAGTTAAAATGGCCGCAGCACGCGCTATCCGACACAAACACCATTGTCACTCTGCGAGATGCTTTACGTACTAAGATATCGTGCATTTTTTGCTTATGGGTCCTTTAGGAATGTTAAAAGGCTGGACGTCTACCTCATTTAAATTGAACTTCCCGTTTTCCGTAGACAGTAAATTTTGATGAGCTAGGAGGGAAGAAGGAGGATAAATACACGGCACATTAAGAGTTGCGCCTGTTATTAAGGTTTTTCCTTTAAGGTCTCCAACAGATATAAGATGAACTTGAGGAGTAGATGTTGTTAATTTTATGGTGATATCAATGTTGTTAGGAATGCATTTATCTTGAGAAAATAACGAACACGATAACCGTCCCATTAACTCAAATTCCAAGCTGCCTTTGGTATTTTCAAAACGCCATTTTACGCCATCATTAGAATCAAACACGTCAAATTTACCTTCCGTATTCTTTTTCCAAAGAGCTGTTTCAAGCCATGTGTTTTGAGAATCGGGGGAATAGTTGAATAGTTGCTCTATATACGTATTGTATGGATAACCGGGTTGGGCGGTGTAACGGTGACGTTATTTAAAATCACTTCTATTTGCTGAAAGAGCTAATTTAGAGAGTTATTCACAACAGTGACTTTATCTGTTACCTTTAAAACCTTATTGTCATGACTAATTATTTTACAAGGTAAGTATAGCTCTATTTGCGAAGGATCAATGTAACCATCAGCATTACTCTTGAAGTAAAAGACAAATGGAGAATTGTGCGAAATTACGTTTTGAGTTTCTAGTTCAATAACGGAATAACGAGTTACACTAGATTGTATGGGACGCTCTTCAAATATGTTAAATGCGGAATTTACATAAACCTTAGACATAAAAATACATCGTGGATATATGTTCTTTTAGTTGATTTCCTTTTACTTTTCTGCTTTCGTTTCTTTTTGTTTGTCATCGGTTTCTTTGACCGTTTCCTACGTCGTACACACTTTCGCTTAAACCGGGAAAGTTTACGAAGTTTCGAACTTTTATTCCGGATCCCAGCATCGAGTCTAGAGTTTGATCGGCTTTTCTTTTTATATTTGTCCCGCCTCCTTTTAATCTATGATTCAGTGAGGCTTTAAATGGCTTTGTGAAATTACGTCAAATAAAACGTTACCATCCACGTTTAATATTTCTTTACCAACGGGTTTTGCAGTATTTTTTAAAATACGGAGACATATATCTAAGTAAACTGCCTAAAACACCGAAAAGACCGCGTCGTCTTTGAAAGCGTTTACCTTTGTACAGTACAAAACTATCACCTCGACCGTTTTGATCAACAAAGTACTTCGTTAGTTCACGATGATCCATAAGGTCTAAACCAAAGTACTACAGCCAAAGAAAACTCGTCCATAAATGGTAATAATTCCCCTGTTCCGGTTCTTAAATCTATTTGTACATTTTGAAAATCGTGTTGAAGAACGGGTACCCAGTTTAAAGACACAAATGATATTTCCATTGCTAGATGCCTGTAATCAATATCCACTTTAACTATTGTACTTTCGATTATCGGAGCAAACGTTTTGCTTACCATTTGAGGTTCTATAATATTAGAGTATATAAACATTTCATGCGGAAATGTTACAAAACGTTTCATCGGAAATTGAGCGCGTTGAACTTTAGCAATATCGGTAAAGGGTTCGAATCCTAGTTCTCTGCTTAAATTGGGGGAAAGAAATAATTCGGGCATTACATTACCGATAACTTCACCTGTAGCTCTTTTGCCTTTGTTCTTTTTTGAATCGATGTGTGCAGAATCGTTAGATTCAGTTTCATGCGCTATATGCGGTGCATCGCTAAATTCATGTTCCATGTGCGGTGTATCATTGTTCTTTGAGTCTGAATCATTTACCGTGTGCGTAATTCTATCCGTATATATATATCTTCCGTTTTTTATTTTTGTTTTTTCTACTGCTCGAGGAATAACGGTAACAAAACCAGCATCTTTATTAAATAAAAAATTTATCGATGTGAGCTTTGTTTTTAAGTTAGCCATTAATAATTGTTAAAAGCATCATATTATGTGTTCCAGTTGTTTCGTCCAATTCGTATCGAAATTCTCTTTCCCGAGGACCCTCTGTTCTGTTTTACGAAGCAGTCGACACTAAATAAAATTATTACCTTTTGAAATATTTAAAAATGAACATGGATATCCAATTTTTGTAAGCGCTACTTCCCATTTACATCGAAGAAATGTGCGTTGTGGCAACATGCTCCAAAACGTAGCCGTAGTGTTCTTTCCAAATACGTTTTCAGATCCATTGCTTGTTAACGTAATAGAAAAGGGTACCGTGCGTATCATGATGGTGTCGTTATTTCGGATCGTTTAACCCAAGAATTAAACTTATCAGGATAACCTTTCCAATGTACAAGTACTTCTTTACCACCGTCATTAATTTGAGTGTTTAAGATTTTATCGATTTTATAAACACTTAGAAGGTGAACTTTTTGCAATTCCTTCTTATAAAATATGCCCTTTATTTCTTCTCCTGAGAGGTCCTGTAGTTTATACACTACAGGGTTACCTGATGTGTTACAAATATTTCGCTTGCCCAATTGTTTTCATAACCTTTATCAAACATTAGCTTTAACTTTGAAATCCTAACATAATCACCAACGTCATATCTTAAAGCTTTGGAAGATGCAGATTGTTGTCATTTATTTCTGTATAAATTATAGTACACCTTTAATATATTTGAAGAACTGACTTGCAATGGAGCCATTTTTACGATCTGTGATAGGAACTGCTGTACGATCGCAACAATCTGGGTAACACGTCTATGTATTTAGATGTATTTTTATGAAAGAAGTACCTCCACATTTTGGTTTTAAAAGTTCTATTAAATCTTTACACCACGCTAGCTTTTACATTATTAGTAGTAGTGTAACGAGTTACACCATTAGTTTTTAGAAAACTTTGGGAATTTCTGTTCATAAATTGAGTACCTTTATCCGTTTGTAGTATTTTCGGAATACGCTTATATCCATCAAATGCGGATGCAAATACTTAGTCGAGTATAAATGCTGACTTGATGCTTATTTACGGGAACGAGTAGGCTATGGAGAAAATCTAACTTCAGCTTCAGAATCGTCGCTTTCCGTGGTTTGTCTACCTTTCCTTTTTTCTCTGACTTTATATTCCCTTTTATTGGTCTAACTGTAACGTTTAATGGCGAATGTTTTATTTCCTTTTGTACGGCAGCTTCGGATTCTAATAATTTTGCTTTTTCTTTTATAGCGTTAAGATAGGATCTACGTAGTTGCGATATTGTAACATAATGATTAGTTAATTTGTATCTCAGTAAACCATATTTTTTCGTCAGAAGAAACGTTTCAATGTTTTATTTTATCAATATCCTCTATTAAACTACATAAGGTTATGTCCACTACGTGCAGCTTATTCTCACTTTCCGGTTGCGAATGTAACAGCATGACTTGCTTTGCGTATTTCATAATGGCACAAACTTTGATACAAGAGTGCTGCCTAACGCACTAAAACAGGAGTAATAAAAACAGATAAGTAACTGCCTTTTTGAATTAAAATTGTCATCCTTTTCTTCAACGACATGTTTTTATTAACTAACCTTCTCCATGCTGTTTTATATCTTTTTAAACGATTTACACATTGTTTAGAGACAGGTATAATTCCCTTACTAACGTTTAATGTGCATTCAGCGATCGCTTTAAGTAATTTAGGATCACAATGTTTTAGTAATGTTTTGCGCGACTTAGCATTTGTTTTACTTAAAACAAACAATGCTCCGCACTGTTTTGCTATTGTAGGTGAAGCTAATTTACACGCTTGTTTATATGCCGTTGGAGTTAGTTTGGGGACGTTATGCATAGACATCGTTGTAAGAAATAATGTTTTTTGTATATACGTATTTATTTGTATATATATATATATATATATATTAAATTTAGGTCTAAAGCAAGCAAGAGCTTCACCAGGTAAAACTCCTGTTCTGTAACGATATATATCTAGTGTATGTTGCGTGCAATCTAATACTAAACATCCGTGCGGATTTTCGGTGGCTTTGTTAAACGCTTCTAAAAGCAATTTTGAATTTCGTGGTTCGAGTTGTTGAAATAATTTATCTATTTCTAATTTATCTCTATTATTTTTAAATACCACGATGTAATTAGAATTTAACGACATTGTTCTAAACTTCTTACCCAATGGGAAAATGTTTTGTAAAACGTATACCACTACAAAAGTTTTGTGATGAGAAACTTTGGTGCAGAAATTGGATACTTCATTGTTATCGGCTTCATACATTAAATCGTCTAAAATAAGTAAACATCCATTGTTTACCCTTCCTAAATCAGGTACTCCCTCATGCGTACGCAAATTAAACGTACAATTGTAAAACTTGCGTCCAATTTTAGGTGTGTATTCGCGCAGATGACACCAAAGTGATATTTTTATCGGATTGCCAAACACGGTATTAGCATGTCTTAACAAATTCATAACAAATGTGGATTTACCGCAAGGCAAAGAATTCGCTACCTGTAATGTACTTGGAAATTTAAATTTTACAGTATCAGAATTCACGGATTCTGTAAGTTCTGTAGTTGCGTTATTACAGGTATTAAACATCATTTTCATTGTCTGATGTGCTAGTAACATTAACATACTTACTAGTATTACTATTTTCATCCGTAATATCCTTCATTTCTACTCCATCTTCACCCAGGTCGGCACGCTCAAAAGGTTTATAAATATTCTCAAGTTCAATATTCCAATTTTGATTTTCATACGGTTTCTAACGTACGTCTCTCCAGCTCTTTTGTTAATTTGGTTTTTTTACAAGTTTATTTAGAACATGTTTTAAAAAGTTTTCGTCCGGGGTATGTTTTAGATTTATTTACGTGCTTAGCTATTTGTTCGTATTTACTGTAAGGTTTCTAACGCGCATGTCTCCAATCGTTAATTTCATTTTTAATTAATTTTTGTTTGTATTCTGTGGCTGAAGAAGGTGAGCTTATGCTTTTCGGCAATGCGATTTTATTTACTACGTTTTATCTATAACTTCTGTACTACTTTGAATTGAATAATAAGTTGGAAATGTGGACTTTTTAAGTTTTAAATAAGGTTTTTCTAACATACGTTTGAAAGTTAAAATTTTAACGCGCCTAGAATTGTTTATAAAAGGTTTTCGAATAAGTGAGTGTTTTGATACCTTACCACGGTTACCTATAGGATTACAAAATACTTCAACATTTGAAGGTTCGTACCTCGGTAGCTTAATTTCCTTGTTAATGTCTTCGTTAGCTGATCGCTTAACGGATTTATCGTTACGATCTAATTTTATATGTTTGAAGTTATATCCAAATAGATCCCGATTACCTGCTCGTTTTGTAAAAATTTCCGAGTTACGATCTAATTTTGGAAATTTAACATTATGTTAAAATTGATCACTTTCTGCTGCTGCTGTTCGTTTTGTAGCTATTTCAGTACTAGTATCTAATCTTAGGTATTTAACATTGCGAATATATCGATCTTCATTAACAGGTTGCTTTGGAATCGTCAACGGCTCAGTATTATCTAATAGCCTTACGTCGTAATTTAATACTTCTTGCTGCGGTAATGTTCGCGAAGACATAGTAACTTCTTTGACAATTTTATTCTACACATATCCTTTTATACCCAAATTGAACCTATCAAATTCGGCTGTTCTTTTACGCTTTGTAACTACCATACGGAAGGTCTTTGTAACAGCTTCTGTAACTAACCTCCATAAAGGTTTTCTGGTAATTTGCGTGCTACAAAGGTTGATTGTTAAGGCGTTATGCTTCAAAACATTATCACGCATTACCTACGTATCGACTTTATTTAAATCGCTACACCTTAACGTAGTTCCTTTGATTTTGAACTTTACTTTGGTATTTTCAGCATATCTTATACGGTAACCATAACTCTTCGGTCTTGTAGATACAAATTGATTAATATAGGCATCTTCACCATGTTTCTCGAATTCGTTAGTCATACAACGTAAAAACGGACCTGTAGAAGGTAACTAGTGTCCAGGTTGCCATGCTGCAATGACTGAATCAGTATCAAAATACAACACGTTCTCCTAACTGTTGTAAATACGTATAAAGTTCAAGCCGTGCATGCGCCGTAGTATATGCACCTTAGTTGTCGGATTTTCTTTAGGACTCGTTTTTACATTTTCCATATTATATACATAATATCGTCGTTACTAGAAGGTATGTTTGAACCTCCAACACTCGGGTTATTTAATAATTATATTAATCGGAATAATCATTTATCAGCTCACATGTGCGTAAATTATCTCTTCGACCGTACTTTCCCCAAAACGAATTAAGCATAAGCTTAGCCATCTCGCCTCTGCCTGGGTTTGAACAAATGGCATTATAATTCAGCTTAACGCATTCCCTCTTTTAATTCAAAATTGCTAACAAATTTATGTTTTATTTTCATCATTGCAATACGAAAGCCAACCCGAAGCTTCGTTTTTAATTTTTAGAAACTGGTTGACGTAATTTTCGAATAATCCTTTTTCTTTTCCTTCCAGATTGTATTGAACCATATATTCCCACATCTCAAAAATTTGTAAGATAACATAGTTTTCTTTAAGAGCTGCTTTTACTTCGTCAATTACCCATGTACCCAAAAGACTTCTTTGCGCATCGTTATGGAAACATTCCTCCGTATTTTGCAACTGTACACATAAGTTACACAATGGAAACGCTAGTTCACCATTAATTCCTACAGGTAGCACAGCATGTAATAAATTTATAGGGGGTAATATCTTACACTTAATCAATCCAACTTTTACGGTATCTAAATTTGGAAACTCGTTACAATGTACTTTCGGGTGACCAATGGATATGGTTTAGTTGATTCACAAATGGATACAATCTGCATACATCATAGTAAAATACTTTTTCGTTGGTTTTAAAGAGTTTCATAATAAAACTTGGTACAGTTGCTTCGTCCACCATAAAAAGTGTCCCTGGATTCGAGATGTTCGGGAATTTCAAAATACGTAAGAAACTGCGCTAAAGCGGTATTCGTTTTGCAAATAGTATTAAACTCGCATTCCCACATTTCAATAAGTGTGTATCCGGCTTTTATTATATTTTCAGACACCTTTTCAGAAGATTCAAAACTTGAATTCATAGTTTAAGAGATTACGACAATATATCGCCTCTCTCTCTCTCTCTCATGCACACACATACACACATACCCACTCATAATCAGTCTTAACACGCTACAACAGTATATGTATAGCAATTTTTGGGACAGACAGTCCCCTATAATGCCGGTGATTAAGGCTATTGACTCACCCTTCGTATAAGGGCGGCGGGGAGACGTGCATCTATTGTCAGAGTCGTCCCCTACTAAAAGTTCACATTCTCCCGGCAGAGGCCAGAAGGCTACAGTACCAACACTTGTAATTCATATCTGGCAGTATAGATACCGACAGTATCCAGTCTGCTATTGATTTTTAATTGAAAACTGCACGAGAGTCAAACACACATTAAATTATAATGAAAGAAAGTTTCTTTATACAGATAGATAATTACACTGTTACAAGGTGTATGTACAGTGAAATAAAAACGAATCACATTTAAAAAATTCTCATACGTTACACTCACATGACTTTCTCTACTCTTGTACAAACTTTTTTTTTACAAACGCTTATTCTCCTTTGCTTTTTGTAGGTGCAAGAGGAATATGGTAGGCTTTAAGCATTAGTCAAATCTTTTAAGAGCTGGTTGCTATGTGACGCATTCCATTCTCTTTGCATGTCTAGGACATAAAAAAATGAATAACGATGAAATAAAATGAAAAAATAGTTATAATTCCGTACTAAAGCATAATGAATCTTGTTTTTCGTAGAGCTCCCAGAGTACTTAAAGGCTACAAGACATTCATGACTTCCGAAAGAGGACACACATAATATTCTGTAACATCTTTTACAGAATAACTTAAGTCATTTCCGGAACACGTGTTTGCTTTTATAGAAAAAATATCTAAATGATACCTTCCTTCTAATGTAGATTCAAAGGCTATTGTGGATTGAACATTTCCTGCACTATTTCAACAAGAGTACATAAAAAATATATTACGTAAAGATGATCCAGCGTTAGATTTCATACTGAACTAAAGCAAAAAGCAAATATTGAGTACTTAGGATATTAAAGCACGATTTAAAATGAATATAGGCGTTAAAATCATATTACACTTCCACAAAAATATAAAAAAGACAAACGACGAAATTCACAAGAAAATACAAAAGTAGGGTATAAATGACCATGCAAGCACAATTAATGGCAGGTAATTGGGGATAGGAATTTCTCTCAAATGCAGCTTAAGGCATGTCTTCTATTCGCAAAATTTATAGTTTTAAAGCAATTAATTTTTGAAAATGCTTCACTAACACGCTAATTAACGCAAATTAACTAAACTCTAATTTTTGTTGAAACTCTGTAATCTGCTAGAAAACAGCTTGCATATTACATAAAAAATACCCTTACACCGTACAAAAAGCTTAACATACTTAAAACTTAACCTATAATTTAAAAATACTGAGAAAAGTATAATATCGGTAATATGCTAGAAAATGAAGTATAGAATATAGGAAAATTATCCTTTTCTTCAATCATCAAGTTTACATACCTAAAATGATTATTTTCCAGACAAGAGGCCAGTGAAGAAGAAATACCAGTTCAGCGCCTGCGCTGGTATTATTATCTACTTACTGGGAGGTATATCGACGGTCTCAACTTCAATTCCAGGCATGGTCAAACTTTGATATTTAAAACACTTCTGAGCTAGGGCACTTAGACATTCTTGACAAGTGCATTAAATTTTACAGCACTAATTGGAATGTTCCGAATAACTAGGCAAGTGTCCCTATGCTTTGTATCTCGGAATGGTAAAACATAAATGTTTAACTGCTAAACAACTGTGATACTTAGACACGTGTGGGATAATAATAATCCTACAGCATTATGTGGATATATTGGAGGGGATTCTCAGGTATGCGAGATCCAGATCGAGTTTTATTTTCGTTCTTTCTCTCTTTCTTGATGTAGATACATACAGATATATCCACACACATACAGACATACGCACAGCCGAACACCTCCCCAAACACACGGACATGTACGAAGACTTACGAATACATCCGAACATACACATACATACCGACTCATTCACGCACATAAATACTCACACACACAAATCACAAACAAGCAGACTCAGAGATATACATACACACACATATACTTCCAAACATCCGGCATGAGCGAAGACCTTCGAGCACACTCGAATACATGTACAGGCAATATACACACACAGGAGCATACCAAACACCAACAGAGAGAGACCTCTTACCTATAAGCATGGGGCTCTGTTATAATATAGCTTCATATATGAGAGGCTCTGTCTTTTAGATGAATGTATTGATTAATGTAGCGATGAAGATGCCAGGAATTGCGGGATTAGGGAGTGACGGTATTAATGCAGTTATGTGGTGGCGGTGGCGACTGTGTAGAGTTACGGTGCTGATGGAGGCAGGCGATGGTCATGGTCGTATAAGGTAATGTACTTGTAAGTGTGATGGAGTATTTGTGATGGTGGTGATAGGAGGCGATGAGGATGGTTATATTGTCGGGAAGGCTTTTGGGAATGATGGTGGTGATGAGAGGTGGTGTTCATTGTTTCGCTGATGCTGGTTCTTTTTTTGCGTGCAGAAGGGCACGCATTCATTTCGAAGAAATACACTAACACTGTAAAACATACCGAAATGTTGCGAGTAGCAGAAAATCTTTTATCAGTGTATAAAATGGTTTCAACGTCCTTACAACATCTTAGAAATTACACCATGTATTTCATGCTAACGTTAAGGGTCTTTTTAGCATTTTGAGGTATTATACAGTGTATTTAGATGCTCTTGACTGTTTTATGTGTATTGTTTATGGTTCTGATCCTGAAGGGCTTTTTAGAAGTGTAGCGGCTATTTTTATGCCATTAGAGTGTCCTGAAGGACTTTTAGAATTACTGGGTTTTTAGATTATGTGGAGCCATTTTATGCTCTTTTAAGGTATTGTGACACTTCCAATTGTATTTTTCGAAGTTTTCATATGCGTATTTATGACTCTTTAAAGGTATTCCAGCCTATGGAATTAGATATGAAAACAGGCTTGAAGGACATCCCGATATACTTGAATGAGAATTTTAGATGTTTCTTAAAGTAGTAGCATTCATTTTCAGGATATTGATAATCTTTTTTTTTAATTTTTTCAGAACATTTTGAATATGCTTTATGATGTTTTTTAAAGTATCTTTCAAAATACAGACCGAGGAACTGATGTAGGTATTTCGAATGTATTTTCCATCCTGTAACAGACGTTGTAGTGTATTTTTAGAAATGTTTGCTGGCATTTTAGCCACTGGAATAGAAACTGTAGAGCATTTAGTGGGCGTTTATGAGCTATTAGACACAGGTTTTTGGAAAACTATGATCGGTTTTATAAGGAGGAGCTGGTATGTTCATGATATTGCCGCAGATCTTTACAGTATTCTGATGGTTCTTTAGACGCGCTGCAGCTATTTTCAAAGTTTCTGGTAAGAGAATTTGAGCCCCTTTCAGTGTATTTTAAGATATGAATGAGGTATTGTTACATGCTTTAAGGACGCTTTTGTAATGTGGAGAGTGGAATTTCATTTGTAAGTCAGTGCATTAAAGCAAGTATTTATTCTACTTTCAGGAGTTAATGTCTTTTTCACTGATTTTTGATACTTTATGAGCATTTCTTATCCATTATTACAATAAATATATATATACTTTAAGTCCTTTTTTCTCTAAAATTTGTAAGCTTCCATATGTTAAGTAGTTACCGTGTGAGACCGATAGGAACACTCACTGAATTGGTTGGTTTTAGGTATTTTGGAGTAGTCTAACGAAGCCACAAGTGACCATCCTAAGCAAATCTATCCCTACCTTACCTGCTCTGAAATATCCTTTCATTATCTATTCTATCTTGGCATCGTCTAACCTAGCCAAAACGTAACGAACGTAACCACTAAACGTAACCAACGTAACCACTAAAGGTAACCAATGTAACCATTAAGCGTAACCACTAACGTAACCAACGAAACCACTAAACGTAACCATTGCATCCAATAAACCTAACCACTATACGTAACCAACGTAACCACTAAACGTAACCAACGTAACCACTAAACGTAACCAATGTAACCACTAAACGTAACCAATGTAGCCACTAAACGTGACCAATGTAACCACCAAACGTAACCACTAAACGTAACCAATGTAACCACTAAACGTAACCAACGTAACCACTAAACGTAACCACTAACGTAACCAACTTAACCATGAATCGCAGCAAACCGTGACAATCATGACGAATCCATTCCTAAGATATTCTATGCTAGCGTGTTCTTCAAACTCTGACAATCATGCGAGCCTAATTTTACCTGTCCCAGACTATTCTAGCGTTATGTATTCTGTCCAGTAATTATCTAGCCTAAAATGATACCATTCCTTATAATCTGTCCAACAATCCAGTCCTTAGCTAGCACTGAATATCCTAACCTATCCTAAGATAGTATAAGCAGACTTCACGTCCAGCCTGCTATTACCTAGCCTAGCTCGATGACGTGCATGTTAACGTGTCTCAATCTTAGTCAGCAGCCCCCAACATCTATTCAAGCGATCATAACTTAAAGCTATAAACTAGCCCGTCCTCTAATTATCTGTGATCCCCTATCATAACCTCAACCAGTCTAACCGAAAGTGGCTTTACACAATGTACGCTATCTTGCCTTTACCGCTCCTAACTTAATCTAGGTGAAGTCTCTTACATGCTGAATGGAGAGCCTGTCCTAGCTTCATCGGATCCATGCATCACTTAAATATTCTCGTAAATCGAGAACTTTGAACACTTTAAAAGGAATTCGATACCGTTTGCAAGCATATTTGTCATGCTCGCAGTCATTTTTCCCGCTTTATAAGTATTCTAAGATGTTGTAAGGACGTTGAAACCATTTTATACACTGATAAAAGATTTTTTGCTACTCGCAACATTTCGGTATGTTTTACAGTGTTTGTGTATTTCTTCGTAATGAATGCGTACCCTTCTGCACACAAAAAAACAACCAGCATAAGCGAAACAATGAACACCACCTCTCATCACCACCATCATTTCCAAAAGCCTTCCCGACAATATAACCATCCTCATCGCCTCCTATCACCACCATCACAAATACTCCATCACACTTACAAGTACATTACCTTATACGACCATGACCATCGCCTGCCTCCATCAGCACCGTAACCCTACACAGTCGCCACCGCCACCACATAACTGCATTAATACCGTCACTCCCTAATCCCGCAATTCCCGTCATCCTCATCACTACATTAATCAATACAATCATCTAAAAGACAGAGCCTCACATATATAAAGCTATATTATAACAGAGCCCCATGCTTATAGGTAAGAGCGTCTCTCTCTGTTGGTGTTTGTATGCTCCTGTGTGTGTATATTGCCTGTACATGTATTCGAGTGTGCTCGAAGGTCTTCGCTCATGCCGGATGTTTGGAAGTATATGTGTGTGTATGTATATCTCTGAGTCTGCTTGTTTGTGATTTGTGTGTGTGAGTATTTATGTGCGTGAATGAGTCGGTATGTATGTGTATGTTCGGATGTATTCGTAAGTCTTCGTACATGTACGTGTGTTTGGGAAGGTGTTCGGCTGTGTGTATGTCTGTATGTGTGTGGATATATCTGTATGTATGTACATCAAGAAAGAGAGAAAGAACGAAGATAAAACTGATCTGGATCTCGTATACTTGAGAATCCCCTCCAATATATCCACATAATGCTGTAGGATTATTATTATCCCACACGTGTCTAAGTATCACAGTTGTTTAGCAGTTAAACATTTATGTTTTACCATTCCGAGATACAAAGCATAGGGACACTTGCCTAGTTATTCGGAACATTCCAATTAGTGCTGTAAAATTTAATGCACTTGTCAAGCATGTCTAAGTGCCCTAGCTCAGAAGTGTTTTAAACGTCAAAGTTTGACCATGCCTGGTGTTGAAGTGGAGACCGTCGATATACCTCCCAGTAAGTAGATAATACCAGCTCAGGCGCTGAACTGGTATTTCTTCTTCACTGGCGTCTTGTCTGGAAAATAATCATTTTAGGTATGTAAACTTGATGATTGAAGAAAAGGATAATTTTCCTATATTCTATACTTCATTTTCTAGCATATTACCGATTTTCAACTTTTTTCGCTATTTTTACATTATAGGTTAAGTTTTAAGTATGTTAAGCTTTTTGTATGGTGTAAGGGTATTTTTTATATAATATGCAAGCTGTTTTCTTGCAGATTACAGAGTTTCAATAAACAATTAGAGTTCAGTTAATTTGCGTTAATTAGCATGTTAATGAAGCATTTTCAAAAATTAATTGCTTTAAAACTATAAATTTTGCTAATAGAAGACATGCCTTAAGCTGTATTTGAGAGAAATTCCTATCCCCAATTACCTGCCATTAATTTTGCTTACATGCTCATTTATACCCTACTTTTGTATTTTCTTGTGAATTTCGTCGTTTGTCTTTTTTTATATTTTTGTGGAAGTGTAATATGATTTTAACGCCTATATTCATTTTAAATCGTGCTTTATCATCCTAAGTACTCGATATTTGCTTTTTGCTTTAGTTCAGTATGAAATCTAACGCTGGATCATCTTTACGTAATATATTTTTTATGTACTCTTGTTGAAATAGTGCAGGAAATGATCAATCCACAATTACCTTTGAATCTACATTAGAAGGAAGGTATCATTTAGATATTTCTTTCTATAAAAGCAAACACGTGTTCCGGAAATGACTTAAGTTATTCTGTAAAAGATGCTACAGAATATTATGTGTGTCCTCTTTCGGAAGTCATGAATGTCTTGTAGCCTTTTAGTACTCTGGGAGCTCTACGAAAAACAAGATTCATTATGCTTTAATACGGAATTATAACTATTTTTTCATTTTATTTCATTGTTATTCATTTTTTATGTCCTAGACATGCAAAGAGAATGGAATGCGTCACATAGCAACCAGCTCTTAAAAGATTTGACTAATGCTTAAAGCCTACCATATTCCTCTTGCACCTACAAGAAGCAAAGGAGAATAAGCGTTTGTAAAATAAAGTTTGTACAAGAGTAGAGAAACTCCTGTGAGTGTAACATATGAGAATTTTTTAAATGTGATTCGTTTTTATTTCACTGTACATACACCTTGTAACAGTGTAATTATCTATCTGTATAAAGAAACTTTCTTTCATTATAATTTAATGTGTGTTTGACTCTCGTGCAGTTTTCAATTAAAAATCAATAGGAGACTAGATACTGTCGGTATCTACACTGCCAGATATGAATTACAAGTGATAGTTCTATAGCCTTCTGGCCTCTGCCAGGAGAATGTGAACATTTAGTAGGGGACGACTCTGACAATAGATGCCCGTCTCCCCGCCGCCCTTATACGAAGGGTGAGTCAATAGCCTTAATCACCGGCATTATAGGGGACTGTCTGTCCCAAAAATTGCTATACATATACTGTTGTAGCGTGTTAAGACTGATTATGAGTGGGTATGTGTGTATGTGTGTGCATGAGAGAGAGAGAGGCGATATATTGTCGTAATCTCTAAACACTAACTCATGGGAGGTAGAGCTACTCGCAACAGATACTTGATACATACATATTTTTGATAACCGTGTACTCTTTATCCATAGTAGGGTGAACGTTCTTTCGGGATACACTATACCTCCATGATTGAAACTCCCAGACATAGGGGCGCGACAGAAGAGTCGGGCAATCGTCTTTTAAACTTACACATGGAGGGAGACCTCGCTCGTATACATACACGGTTTTGTGAAAATTAAACCTTTTGATTTTTGAAACATTTTCCTTCGTTAGGCGTGTTCGCAACAAAAATTGAAGCTCGTCTCACCGTAATAAAGTGGCATACTTTAGTTACCGAACACCGTATACTAGCCATCCTAAGATGCCTTTCAGAACTCTCCTCTATCGTGTTATTCGACCCGTACAAAGCAACAACTGTCGGCAATAAACTCTTACATGGTGAAAATGAAACCTTTTGATTTTTAAAACATTTTCCTTCGTAGGCGTGTTCGCGACAGAAATTGAAGCTGGTATTTTTATGTGCTGTATATGAGTTGCGTGATTATAATTAACGCTGTGTACTTTATGGTGGCTGAACCATGTCTCACAGCTAGCTGGAAATGCAGACCCTATTTTGATTACCTCCCCCACCCAAAGCCAGTACTTTGCTTGAGGAGGGACGCGACTTTTAAGTGTTTCTTCCACTAAAAGCCACCACGTGGTCATGTAAACGACCCCGACAATTACCAATTCCACCAGTATCCTTGATTTGATGGTGAACATACGTGTCGTTTAGGTTGGGTCTTCCTCTAAAAGCCGACACGTGGAAGGGAAATTGTCCCTTAGGTCGGTTCTTGTGCCAGAACGCTCATGTACTTTAGGTCCCCTTTCCTCTAAAGACCAATTAAACCCAATTAAAACCAATTAAAGCCCCTTTCAATACCAAAGATCACGTGACCTGTGCCAGAAGTCTCATGTTATTTGGGTCGCTTTTCCACTAAACCCTGTTTAACAAAATTGTCCCTTAGGTCGGTCTTGTGCCCGAACTCCCAATTATACACTACTCATAAACCTGAATAAAGTTAACAGTACACTCATCAAGCATGAGTAGCATATATAGAGGGATTCTGGCGCAATTTTTTGCGTTTATATGGGAAAGGATAGGGAAAACGAGGGTATATGCTAGGTTGAGAGGCCCTTCAAGGGGGAAAAATGCGTTTATATGGGGAAAATATGGACTACGAGGGTCGATGCTAGGCTAGATAGAGGTTGAAGAAGTGAGGGTGCGCTTTATAGAGAGAGGCGGGGGAATACGTGGAAAAGTTCTAGACTAGACAGAGTTTGAGAAGTGAAATATGCCTTTATATGGGAAAGATAGGGAAAACGTGAACATATGTTAGGATAGACAGATGCTGAAGCAGGGGGAATACAGGAGAGGTAGGGAATACGAGGAGAGGTACCAGACTATTCAGGGCTTGAAGGGTAGAGTATGGCTTTTTATATGAAGAGACGAGGAAAACGAGGGTATATGCTAGGTTGAGAGAACCTTCAAGGAGGAAAAATGCGTTTATATGGAGAAGATAGGGAAAACGAGGAGAGTTCCGAGGTAGAGCATGGACTCCAGGAGGGAGGGAGGGATATGCTTTATATGACAGAGATAGGGCATACGAGGAGAGGTGCTAGTGTAGACAGAGGTTAAGGAGTAGGGTATACGCTTATCTGAGGAATGTATGGAAAACGGGGGCAGAGGGTATGATACACAGAAGCTGGGCCACTTTTGCGTTTATGTGGGAAAGGATAGGGAAAACGAGGGTATATACGACGGTTCAAGGAGGAAAATGCGTCTATAGGGGAGAGATAGGGAATACCAAGGCTGATGCTAGGCTAGTCAGATGCTAAAGGAGGGAGGGATACGCTTTATACGAGAGAGATAGGGAATACAAGGAAAGATGCTATACTAAACAGGACTTGAAGGGTAGAATATGGCGTTTTATATGAGCGAGATAGCAAACCGAGGAGAGGTATTAGGCTAGGAGGTATGAATGATAGAGTAGGCGTTTATATGCGAGAGATAGGGAATACGAGGGTCGATGCTAGGCTAGACAGGGCTGAGGTAGGGGAATGCGCCTTATATTAGAGAGGTAGGGGAATATGAGGAGAAGTGCTAGGCTAGACGGGGTTTGAGGTGTGGAGTATGACTTTTATGGGAAAGATAGGGAAAACGTGAACAGATAATAGGCTAGACAAATGCTGAAGGAGGGGAATATAGGCTTATACGGGAGAGATAGGGAATACGAGGAGAGGTGCTAGACTAGACATATGCTGAAGGAGGAGGGGATACACTTTATACGGAAGAGATAGGGAATACAATGGAGGTACTAGACCATACAGGACTTGAAGGGTAGAATATGGCGCTTTTATATGGGAGAGCTAGCAAACCGAGGAGAGGTATTAGACAGGAAGGTTTGAATGACAAAAGTATGCCTTTATATGGAGAGACGAGGAAAACGAAGGTAGGTGCTAGGTTGAGAGAGTCTTCAAAGAGGAAAATGTATTTATATGAGAGCGGTAGGGAATACGAGGAGAGGTGCTAGTCTAGACATGGGTTGAGGAGTAGAGTATGCGTTTACATGGGAGAAATATGGAAAACGGGAGTGGTACAAGGATAGACAGGGTTTGAAGAAGACGGAGGAATGTAGATTTATACGGTAATATAGAGAGTAATTAGATTATAAAACATTTCTCATCCAACGTTACAACACTTTTATATACTTTTTTCTAAACCTTACAAACTTTTTATATGTTAAACAGTAGTGCGCGAGACGGAGAGGGATAAACTGTATATCGGTTTACAGTGAAATATACGTCCTAACCTATTCCCACCTTGTATGTTCTGGATCTTCTCATTGTCTATTCATTCCTATCATCATCTAACGTAACCACGTAACAAGACGTAACACAACGTAACATAACAGCATGACAAGACGTTACACTACGTAACATAAGCACGTATCCACGTAACATCACGTGACATGTCGTAACCAGAAACGTCACACGACGTAACAACACGTAGCAATTATGTAACCACCTAACAAAACGTAAGAACAACACGTAACCAGCCAATTGCTAAGGTAATCTAAGCTAATCCATCCTTCATAACTTAGACAATAAGTACGAGGGCCTAGCCTAGATTAACCTGACCAATCCCAAACGTTCCTCTCATCATCTATTCTACTCAGTCATCGTCTAACCTAATCTGGCTAACCAGAGATAACCTCGACTTTCTTTTAGTGAAATTGCAATGTGTTATTCAGGTTTTATTATTCGAGAGTTTTAATTGAAAAGTTTACGTCAACATACCTTTATTTTAGTTCGTTGTAGGTGTCTCTCCCCTTTTTATCTAGGCTTGAGACTAGCACTAGGATTGCTCCTAATGGCAGGGTTACCACCTTCCCTTCCATCTTCTTCTTTCTTCATCAATCATCAGCTAGTTGCATACACAGCACACGGATAACCTTCATTTTTTTAAAGATTTTAGACTCACGAGAAAATCTTTATCTTTGACTTACATTCTTTTAAGCGCTGGTTGTAATGCTGTAATGTCCATACGCATATGTCGTTATTCCATCCTCAGCAATAAGTGTGCCTGTAGTGTTTACAAATACTGTGAAAACGCCACAAATTACCGTAAAACCGATAGTAGTGTCTGTAAAATACAGCAAATGGCTGTAAAGTACAGCCAAAATGGCTGCAAAGTGGTTATAAAAATGCTAAGAATGCCTATAAAAGTGTAGAAACAGTATGAAAACGTCAAAAGTCACTGTAAAAACTGTAGAAATGTCTGTAAAAATGTAGCAAAATTGTTGTAAATATACACAAAACTTCCATAAAGTGTCCCAAAATGTTTAAAACGCAAAACTACTATAAAACATAGCAAAATGCCTGTAAAACGAGAGAAATCATTGCAAAGGGTAATAAATTCCTGTAAAGGCCGCCAAAATTGCTGATATAGGGAGACGTTTATCTGAGGTATGGGCCCATTTAGGTGATGATGGGTTCTCCAATTAGACGATAAAAGAGTCCTTCTAGGTTAGGTCAGGACATGTTAGCCTATTAGGTTAGTTTAGTATGGTTTGGAGTGTTGTGTGGGGTAGTGTGTATGTGTAGGGTAGTTTTAGGTTATGATAGGATACAATAGATGATGAGGGGATGGTCAACTGACATTAGATTGGATTAACATGGGATGGGATCAGGTTAGGTTAATTGATGGTAGGGTGGGCTAGCTGGCGTGAAGACAGTTTAGGCTAGCTTAGGTTAGTTTAGATTATGATAGGGTGAAATAGATGATTGGAGGAAGGCCTAGCAAAGTTAGTGAGCCTGGTAGCGGGTTAGGTTAGATAATGGCAGGACAGGTTGGCCTATTAGGTTAGGTTGGCATGTTTTGAATTTAAATTAGTTTTAGGTTATGGCAGGATAGAATAGATGATAAGAGGACGTTTAGTTAAGATTGGGTTAGTTTAACATAGGTGTGATCAGGTTAAGTTAGGTGATAGCAACTGGTGTGAAGACAGATTAGGCTACCTTACTTTAGGTTACAATAGGGCGGAACATATGATTAGTGTATGGTAGCATTTCCCAATGTTTTTCAACTTGCGGCCACGAAAGGTGTAACTAGAATTCAGACGGCACACTCGTTGAACTTACAAACTATTCTAAATCAAAAGTAACATTTTTATTATTTGTAAGTTTATGATGTAAATGTATTGAAATTTAGTGAGATAAAACTATTACAAACTAATATAAGCATATTGATTCACATTTTGGAATTTGTTTACATGGGTAAAATGTTACGATTTGTCAATAGTAGCCCATGTGTTTTTTCGGGATTTGTCCCGGATCGTCAGGCAAATGCTGCTGTGGTTTCTTTCAGACCCTGAGTTTCCTGTCCCTCCATTTCGTTTCATTCATCATTTAATTCATACTTCACTCGTTGGTCTCTTTCAGGGTCGGAAGTGTTGGCGATGGTGTTTCGGTGCAGCGTGGCAGGGGAAAAAATGCTATGTGGAACTCTCTCTCTGTCCCTCGCCTTTCGACTAGCTACCGGGGTATCCGGACACCTTTGAGGGGCGTTGGATCCACTCTGTGTGGGACGGGGTCCCCGTCTGCCTGTCCGTCTCCCGGGGTATCTACTTCTGGAAACTTAGGGACCCTGTCACTGCTGTACCGTCGCTCTGGATCCGGCCGCGCGGTGTCTCCTCTCGCCTCACACTTCCTCCTGAGGACCACCCTCGTGTGGGTAGGTACAATATCCCCTCTGGATCGGTGCCGAGTCCCCTTCATTAAACAAGATAAGGTAAGCTATCAATTATTTCAGCCACGCCATAGTTGCTTCTTAATAATAAGAAAAATTGAGTTTGTATATATGGACGCTCTTTAGCAGCTGTGGCCCTTAGCGTCCCATTGTATATTGGGCTTGAAAGACCAGTAATTTTTCTCAGAGGCCTTTTTTTCGGGCTTGAGGTTCTTTTACGTGTTGTAAATCTACGAAACGGGACCACTGGCTTTACTTCCCTTCCGAAGGAAGCCATGCTAAGGATTTTTACGCCCGAAAAAAATCCATCGCCCTCCGCCGTTTTTGAACCCGCGACCTCGGGAACTAGAGGCTAGCAGGGTAACCATTACACCACGGAGGACAACTAGCTTGCTTCTTGTGCTTTATCAGATACACTAAAATACTTTCTAAAACTTTTGACTTGCTGGACTTCTTGAGACAAGATTCATTTTAAATACTGCAACGGTTTATCTTTTAAATGGGCATGCTTTGTGTGAAAATGCCTTTTCACTTACTGCATATCATTGCTTCATTTGACATTTGTTCCCCGCAGAGGTGTTGCTCTCCTCCTGTCGACTTGAAACCAAATGATAAATACGTTTATTGATACTGCCGCACAACACTTTTACATTTACTCGCAGGTGCAGAAATCTGCAAAGAGCCGGTGGAAGCAGAAGTATCCTTTTATTTTCATCACTTAAGTGTTTTTTTTTATTCACAAAGCGATCTATTTTATTTACAATTACAACCCTCGGCTTATGCGTAAAAACACAACACTTGAATAAAGCAATGTCAAACTGGTCAATAATGTGTTCTATCAACGCGGAAAGTCTAACGGTTATTCTTTTTCATGCAGCAACCGTCTTCAATAACGAACAGAACATAAGTACTTGTACAAAAACAGTCCTATTAAATGAACTCTTTCATACGAGGGCGATACTGAATATTTTTAGAATGCCATGCTTCTGAAAGCAAATTAAATTTATTTGTATTTCACAATTATTTTCTAATGTTTTTCGGGTTGATTGCCATGTAGTTTGCTCGATTTGCCCTAACAGTTTTTTAATTATCACCATTTAAAGATTTTGTGTTCACCCAAAAATGAATTTGACTAGAGAACATTTCCGGGCAATGATTTTTTTGCGATTTTAAATCGTCCTTAACGCCCAAACGATGTGAAGGTAGGCATAGAAATGCATTTGGTGAAGAAGCCCCATCTAAGGCACAAATTTATAATTGGTGCAGCGAATTCATAAGAGATCGGTTTTTTCTTAGTTGTGAATGTCGTCAAAGATACCCGAGAACTGCTCTTATTGATGGAAATGTTGTCGCTATACAAGCAATGCTTGCAGAAGATCGACGAACATCTTATGAATTTACTAGGGCGACATTGGACATTAGTATGGGTCAAATCCAAAACGATGTCGATGAATTCCACATAAACTGACTCCATCAAGAACAACAACGCGTTGATTAGTTCAGTAAAACTCCGGAAAAATTCCAAGGCGGCACCTCAAATTTGGTTTGGAATATCATTACTGGTGATGAATCTTGGAATTATTGTTATGATCCTGAAAAGAACAGTCAATCGGCTCAATGGGTTTTTGAACAGAACCTAAGACGAATTCGCCCTGTTGGTAAGAAGAAGGTTGCTAGTTTTTTTCTAAAACGGGCCATATTGTTACTACAGCATTAGAAGATAGACGTACTGTTACTGCCGATTGGTACACAAATGTCTGTTTACCGCAATTTTTTTACAAGTTCGTGAAAAACGCCCAAAAGGAAAAATAATGCTACATCGTGACAAGGCATCGTCCCATACAGCAAAACTAACAACTGAGTATCTGAATGCCCTAAAGGTCAGCACCATGGACCCTCCACTATACGGCCCTGACCTAGCACCTTGTGATTTCTTTTTGTTTCCAAAAATGAAAGATAAAATGCGTGGAATCACATTTTCGTCATCAGATGAAGCAGCGGAACATGATAAAAACTTGGTTTCTGAAGTGCCTCAGAAAGAGTGGCATCATTGCTGGTTTCATCGAATGCAAAAATGTATTGATGTTAAAGCATTTTGTAAAACAATAAAATCATTTAATTTTTTTAAAACGAATCCTTGTTTGATTTTCTAACAATTTTCAGTGTCGTCCTAGTATCATTTTCGTACTGGAGAATGGTATTTGCAACAATAACAAACAAAGAAATAGTAAGGGGCTATTACTGTTAATGAACTTTGCTTTTAATTGTGTGTTTTATTGGAGATTTCCACCGTTAATTATTAAGGATTGATATTAAGGTTTAATAACTATTTTAATTTTCTCGCAGCACACCAGTGGCTTATTCCGGCACACCTATGTGCCGCAGCACATCAGCTGAAAAACGCTGGTGTATGGTCTAGGCGCTAGGTTAGGGTAGGCGATCACAGTATGGAATATATGTCGAAAGGTTTCGCCTGGTTGTGGTGGTTTTGGTGTATAATAGGCTTTATGATTGCTGCAATGATGTTGATGTTTGTTTTAGTGGTGGATTGCTGTAAGGAAAGACTCAGGTAACTCTCGCATACACCCTGCAGACACATGATGAAGGAGGAGGAGGAGGAGGAGGAGGAAGAATGAGTGAATGAATGAAAGGCCTTAATTCTACCACTAGGAGCAAATTATAGTGCTAGTCTCAAGTTCTGATAAAAGAGGAGAATTGCCTATCCATCATCTAAATAAGCTAATTATACACTGATTAAGTTTATATAAATCGAAACAAAAGCTTGAGAAAAATACTATCAAGTAAGCAAAAAATATGTCTAATGAACTCTAAACTATAAATACTTCAGCAACAACGTCTAGAGGATTTTCTATTGCCTGTCTCAAAACCACGATAAAAGAGAATAGAGACAGCAAAACAAGAAATTCATTCATTATCTGTTTACCCTTCTCTTATGTAGGACTTACAAGCGGGTGCCTGGGGTCAGAGGCCCGTCGAGGAGCAGACCTCATGGATCAGACAGAGCATCCAGGATGGGTGATCAGCCCGATGCCTGGTATGGGATGAAGGAAGTAGATGAAACGAAATGTTGGTGAAATGGATGAAAGGAAAGGTGATGATGGAGCAGTTGGTGGAATGAATGGCGGGGGAAACCGGAGAAAACCCGCCCAGACGCCGCTTCGTCCACCACAAATCCCACATGCAATCCCTGGGATTGAACCCGGGTCGCCTCGGTGGGAGGCGAGCGGTCTAACCACTCGGCCACGGCGCCGCCCCAAAACAAGAAAGCTGAATAAAAACGTAACAATATATCCAAAGGAACACAAGGTTGGGTTGGGTTGGGTTGGGTTGGGTTGGGTTAGGTTAGTTGTATATCTTAGAAGGACTGCAAATCATACCCGAACTATCTTCACTTAACAGGCTAAAATGGCTTTACAAAGTATACAAAATACTGTAGCAGTGTTCAGAATGCTCATACAGTACCTATCCAAAACGCATGAAAAAAATACATCAAACCAAAATACACTAAAAACCTATAAAAGTGCTCACAAATCACTCTAAAGCAGGACGAAATAGTGTAAAACGAGAGAAATGACTCTAAAACATCACAAATGGGCATTAAACATCACAAACTACTATAACAAGAGCAGTGGCGTACGGTGGTAGGATTTGTTACCCCAGCAACTACCGTAAAATTAAAATGTCGCCACCATCGGTAATTTATAAGTACTATTCACTTCTACCGATTCTACCACTGCTTCTACTACTACTACTACTACTACTACTACTACTACTACTACTACTACTACTACTACTACTACCACTACTACTACTACTACTACTACTACTACTACTACTACTACTAACTACTAACTAACTAACTAACTAGCCAACTACTTAATATTAACTCTGCAAAAACTAATACTACTCCTCGAATTAAAATTCCAATGCCGCTTTTGATAAGTAAGCAAAGCCCAATACAGTCAATACTACTTATTGTAATTTGAATGATTACCCAAAGAATGATGGATGATTATATGTAAGTGAAATTCATTCTCCGATCCTTCGCAGCAAAGAATTCCGCCGTCCTCTCAAAGAATTCAATATTTTTTCTAATTTTTTCAAGTAGAGCTGCTTCAGTTGACAGAAGTGTCAAATTCGAGAGTCGCTTTTCACAGTCTTGTTCCTAGAATAAGTAAGTTTTAATGCGCTTTGATGCCGAGAAAGATCTTTCTACTCTAGCTGTGGAGACTGGGATACTGCAAATCAAAGCTAAGAGCTTACTAAGTTGTGGAAAACAGGCCGAAAGAGAATGTTCTGACATGAGCTGAAGTAACTGTAATGGACTTTTGCCTCTGAATTCATCGGAGCTGTAGAAAACTATCATCTCATTTCGTAATCTCACTTCACCAGCGAAACCTTTGTAGGAAGAAGGAAGATCTGAAAATTCTCTATCAGGAAAATGGTGCTGAAATCTTTCATTATTTGTGAGAAGACCTAAAACGTTAATGCTATCATATTCTTCGAATCTCATTTCAAGGTGTGCCTCAATCACGTCATATATTTCGCAATATATCTGATTTAAATTTATTGAGATTATTTTCATTGGCTCACCGACTTGCTCGCTGATTTCTGCGTACACAGTCTCATATTCATTTCTCACGTCAGAAATACTTCTGCGGGTTTCCTCTATTTTGTTACTACAGCAAACAATGTGAAACGAATTGCACTGCAGAATGTTCTATAGGACACTTGTAAAGGAAAAGATTTTATCAAATACCCTTAGCAAAGAACAAAAATTGAAATCGGAGATTTTTTGTAAAAAAAATCTACAGATGCGACCATTTATTTTTCAAAGCCAACAAGGCTGTCCAACATTGCCTCAAAAAGTTTACAGAGGTAATTTCTATGGACATTAATGGCGTTCACCAGTTAGTTACTACCATAATTCCATTCTTGTCGGCGAAACACTTGGTAATTTCCAATTTAAAAATTCGTCAAGAAATTAAGCTCTCTTTGGTTATCTTGAAAAGAATGCAGCAAAACCATTGAGGGTACTGGAAAAACCTTACACTCCCGAGTATTATCAACAGACTTTGCCAAGGCCAAATTGAGGCTGTGAGCATAGTAATGTATAAATACAGCGGGAGGGTGGGGTCTTTAATTAATTTGTGTACTCCATTATATTTCCAGCCTTAGTTGCAGCACCATCATAAGACTTAGCAACAAGCTTTTCATTTCAGTCAAATTCTGTGCGATGTACCTGTATTATCTCAGAAATCTTTTGTGTTGCGCGATTTCTGCTTACCCCCGAAAAGCCAAGAAATCTTTCTTTGGCCTGACCATTAGAGGAGTAACATAGAACAATGGAAAATTGTGCAACATTAGATACATTCTGTGGTTTCATCTACCAGTAATGCTACATGTGGAGTTTTATTTATTTCAGATTTAATTTCCTCCAATAGAGATTTGCTTATTGCTGCTGCGATAAGGTCGTTCTGAATTCTATTCGAGACACCTTTGAAAACAGTGGACGTTTCCAAATGACGTTGTTGTAGGGGGTCACAATTGCTGTGTGCTTTAAAAGTTAAACATAATTACTCCTGTTGATGGAAGTTTCTGACTCATCATGACCCCTGAAAGCCAGTTCTTGTTTACTTAAAAAGCACGAATAAATTGCCTCAAAATTTCTCAGTTTTGATTTACCTTTTCATTATGAAATGATATTTCATTTTTCAGCTGTTCGTCTAGTAATTTATACCACGAATCCTTCCAAAAGAAGCTAACTGGTAACGAGATTTAATACGACTTACAGATTGTTCATGAGAAAATGCTGCTTTGGTGAAGACATAGCCCGTCTTAGTCCATGTTGTGTCACTATCTTGCCCAAACAATAAGCAATTCCAACAAAACAGTGCATTCAGTTTTTTACTAGCAACTAATCATGCATATTTTGTGTATGAAGAGGTATCCAAATGCCTCGTACAATTCTTCAGTTTCTGAGACAGTCTAGGCAGTTCAGATGTGGTCCTACCTTGTTGACACACAACTTGCTTTTTCACTAAAATTTCTTGTCGAGAAAGGTTCCTTCAGCAAGTAGTCTTCACACACTCGAAATTACCCATTTCGCCCGTTATCACACACTTCTCTCTACAGCAGAGTGTTTTGACACTCAGTAGTATTTAAGAATTCACACTAACTCACTAGAACCAAATCACACTATAGTGAACACATACACAGAGTCAGCAAACATGTGTTCAACATGTGACACTGACAAGATCCTACGGACAGCAGCCCCGTAAATGCCGTGCTTGCGCGCGCGGCTGCGTCACAGCTCCGCACATGCTTTCAGGTGTTCTCGGATGCACAGCGTCAGCGTATTATAGCAATGTCTATTTATATTTTAGCCAGAAATTTTGTTAATATATGATATTAAAACTTAAACAAGACGCTACATCTAGCAATGTCAATTTATACTTGACCAGAAAGTTTGTTACTATATGAAATTAAAGCTTAACAAAGATGCTATTTCTGGTACTTTAACTACCAAAATGTCACATGAAAACTGGATTAGCGTGATTTTTAAAAATAAACTTGAGAAACTTATAGAAGCAAATAGTTCAGGAAAGTTGCAACGATGATATCCAAAAGGTGCTTTTTGGTATGAAAAATAAACCAATAAAATCATACGCAGCTGCCATGCGGTAAAAATAAAAACATTATTGTTTAGAAAATCTGAGAGTTAAAAGAATAATTAGAAATGTTAATACATTGATTAATGTTGTATGAAAACTAAGATTATAGTGATTTTTTAAAAACAAGTTTACACCAACATATACTTAAGTACATTAGGAAAAAAACCAAATAATTCACGAACGTTATAATGATGAGATCCAAACGTTTTTAATGTGACAAAAAGTAAATAAAACCATACGAAGCTATGATGCGGCAAAAATGAAGACATTATTTTTAGTAAAGCTGGGAGTTAAAAGAGTTATGTTTAAAACTATTTTCAGGTTTCATTGACTTGGTAAATTTGGTTTACATTATGCTTTATCTATCAATGTGATGTGAAAACTAGGATTAACTTCATTTTTTAAAATAAATTTGCACTATATATATATATATTTTAAATACATAAATTTTAAAAAAGCAAACCGTTCACTGAAGTTGTAATGAGAAGATCTAAAGGTTTTAGATAAAAAATAAACAAATAAGATCATAACGAGCTGCGATGCGGTAAAAATAAAAATATTATTTCCTTGGTAAACTGAGTGTTAAAACAATGTTTAATTGTTTCCAGATTTTATTGAATTATGTTTTCGGGTATTTTCAAACATGTCCCTTTTGGAACTTAGAGAAGTTCCGTTTCAAGCTGAAACGTCTTTTAAGGGGTTTGCAACATACAGTGCGATTTAATGGTAGAGGCACCATTATAGAGCGAAGTAATAACACTAATGAAACTAAGCCAAACACGACGGTTCCCTCTCAAACCGCGTGCGCAGTCACAGCTGACCGGGTAATGCAGCAGTTGTCTGCAGACTCTCATGTGTTACTGTTAGAATTCAAAAGAAACATTCTTTCAGAATGGCAAATAGTAAAATCAAAATAGAGAAGAATATGCAAAATATATTGAAGAGTAACGAACCGAAACAACATTTAAATATATTCCATCCTTCATAAGAAAGGGAAAATATATTAATACATTTATATCCCATGAGTTTATACATGTCACTTGTTGTTGTTTTGTTTAAAGACGGCTTGAATCAAAAGTTTCATTAGCGTCTGGTTTTCACTGTGAGTATGTCATTAAACTAAGTACCCAAAAATATATAATGAAACTGGTATTTAAATTTTGATGGTACATTTTTTTATGTTCTGTAATATAATTTTGAGAACTTTGTCTGGATCATATTTTATAACATTACTAATTTTTATAGGACCAGGAAGACCTATTTTATACATTGACTGTAATAGTTGAAGATGTTCAGCATCGTGGTTGACACATTCAAAGCGACAATGATCAATGTTATCATAACTACCACAATCTTGCATAGGAGAGCCTCTTTTATGAAGAAAAGCAGGTGTATATGCAATTCACAAACTCATTCTTTAAAACACAGATAAATCTTGTCTGTTAATCTTGACGTATAAAACCATGGAACAATATTCTTGCTGTGATTCACTACTGGATTGGTGGACGTAGATCTCCAGTTATGAAGAATTTCATCAGTTATGATCTTAAAACCGTCGATAACAGGAAGCTGAATATTGGCAATGGTTCCTCATTCTCTTGCAGCTTTTGCTAATTAGCCCACTCCTGGAATGTTTGAGTGGTCAGGGACCTCAACAAGGTTTATATAAATGCCTTCAGTATATGCTTTGTAAATAAGAAAATTTATTTCGATTTCTAAAAGGTTCAGAGTTTTCAAAGGTCCCGATTTCATTAACTTACATAGAACACTTCTACTATCTGTAAATATGTTGTTTTCCAATCTTTTTTCTTTTTTAAAAAATGGCAGCTCTAATACCAACAGTTTCGGCAAAATAAATCAACCAACGGTGATATAATTGTATTAATCCATGAAGGTTGAGATTTTGATGCCAAAACGCAGCTCCAACACCCTGTGATCCACCAGTAAAAAACAGTTCCAATTTTGGGTGGGATACATTTCAGTATATTCGGAGAATATCTTCAGAATGAGGAAATCACCAGATTTATCAAATGTATCAATGTCTATATCGAAGTTGTGAAAATGCATAATCCAATCTATACAAAACTGAGGATGGCGAGGAGTAATTGTAATTTTCCAGATATTATTGAAATGTTACCAGGAGAAGAATAGAGGTATATCATACAAGTTATCTTGATTGCAGACTGACGTTACAGACTGTCGAATACTTTTAGGGAGATATACAATCTGTCTTGAGTGTTTGTGATTAGTTTGCTGGTGAACTTCGATGCAAGAAATTTTTGCCGAACAGGTAATGGGATAAATCCAACTTCATTTAAAGTGGATTGCGTCTCTGAATTGCCAGATATTCCCAAAATTAGTTTTGCAAGTTTGTACACTGACGAATATTCATTCGAACAACAGGTAATTTGTGGAATATAATGCAGTCGTATTCAATAATCGGACGAACGATGTTATTAAAAAGAGTCATCAACGCTAAAGGGTGAGCACCCCATCTCCTCCAATAAGAAATCTGAAGACAATGAATCTGCTGTTTAATTTAGTGATAATGTTTTCAAAATAGGGTTTCCAAGAGAGCTTGTAGTCCAGATTAATTACCAAGAATTTTATAGAAGATTTGGGAACAGGAAGTTTGTTTCCAAAATATAATCTTAAATCATGAGATGGTTTTCCTTTTTTTTAAATATAATCCATTCGGATTTAGAGAAGTTTACTTCCAAACACAAACCATTAAAGTAATGTATAACTTGCTTCAGAGAGAGTTGAAACTCTAATTTATCTTCCAATAGCCTTTTGTGGAATGTAAACTAAAATGTCATCTGCATAGGACAAACCTTTAAAGGTCTTATTAAAGCAAGTATGAAGCTGAGAAATATAAACAACACATAAAATTGGACTGAGTGACGACCCCTGGGGAAGTCCCACTGAAGATTGTCTGATTACAGAAATGTTGAATCTGGAATGAAAGGAGATGACTCTCTCTGATATAAGATTATATATTATATGGATTATGTCTGGAAGGAGTTATAAATTAATTCGGTTTTGTATCAATAAAGGTAGCTGAACATAATCATAGACCTCAGATATATCAATGCTTAAAGTTTGGATCACCTGTTTCTTCTGAAAAGCGGAAATAATATCCATGGAGTTGAGAGCTAATTGTTCACTGTTCCGTAACCTGGCCTAAAACCATGCTGCTCCTTAGGCCAAAAGACATATCTTTCAATAAATAAATGCAATTTCATATAAAGTTTTTCAAATATCTTTCTGAAGACACAGGAGAGGGCAATAGGGCGGTAACCATCACTATTTCTTGAATTCTTATTAGGTTTAGGCACCGGAATAATATAAAATGCTTCCAAATTTCAGCAATAACTGCTGTTTTTAGAATATGTGTATAAACTTTAATTAATAGATCTAAATATTCAGAATGTAAGAGCTGAACCATTAAATATGTGACTTCGCCTGGTCCTGGGGCTAAATTTTTATGTCATTTGATAATACTCTCCATTTTTATTAATTTGAAAGGTTCAATCAAAAACTGAGTTAGTTCATACCCAAACGGAAGCTTCTGAGAATAATTTTCAATATTGCCAAATGTGTTTAAAGAAACATAGTCAGGGATAGGATTGTGTAAACGTTTATTCTGAAGTTCATTATCATCATCAATCGGAGATTTATTTGAATTGTCCCTTCTAGTAAACCAGCGAATGGATTTCCATATAAAAGCTGTGGGTGTAAGTTCACCGGATAATTGATTACAAAATTTGATCCAACCTAATCTTTTGGAGTCTTTGATTATTCTACTAGCAGAAGCTGTAGCGTTTTTTAAAATTAAATATTTTTCTAAGGACTTACATTTCTGAAAGGTTCGAATGGTCTTTCTCCGAACAGCCATGGCCTTATTACATTCCACTGTCTACCATATAGGTTTTTAATAAGCTTTCTTCCTGACTGTCGAACTAAAGGATGAAAGGTGTCCATGTATAAATTTAGTATATTATAAATGAACTGAAAGGAATATTCAGCTTCAACATTCCTTTTATTCTGGAGTGCAGACATAAGGAAGTCCTGGAATTGATTTCTATCCATCTTTAACTGGCGAAATTTGACGACATTCTCAAGAATATTTAGTCTACTATTTCTTATGCTGACATTATTCGGGAAATGGTCACTATCTAGAGTGTCAGAGGTTACTTCCGATTCAGTAGAGTTCAATAATAATCCCGAAACAAACGTTAAATCAGGAGAGGAATCATTCTGACCCTATGTACCAATTTTTGCGGGAGATCCATCACTTAAAACATAGATGTTACACGACGACAAGTGTGGAATAAGAGGACAGTCAAAATCACCAGATGAACTTTGATCAACTCTAAAGGTGAAATTGAAATCACCTAAAATCAAAGCTATATCAACTGAAGAAAGTTGAAAAATGTTTTTCCAATATGAGAGTGGAACATTAGTGTTTGGAACTTTATAAATAAGGAATAGTTGAACATCACTAATCACAAATTTTATAACTTGAACCGAATAATCAAATCTGTTAAAATTTTCATATGGAGTCAAACATAAGACATCCAGTATTGCAACCAATATACCACCTTTTCTAAAAGTGTGATCCAAACGAATTACTATATAATTCGGGATATTAAATCTGGAATTGTCTCTTAACCAAGTTTCTGTAATTAAAATCGAATCATATTTACGGCAATTAACTAATTCTTGAATTCTCCTTTCTTGTTTGTAACACTTCTGGCATTCCAATTGATATGGAAAGATCTAATATTCTATTGACCATTTGATGGAAGTATTTGAGATTTCAAAGTCTTTTATGATATTTCTTCGCTTAGTTTTGAAAAACCAATCAGGATCGCTCTGTAAGGTCATGTCAATTTTCTTTAAAACCAAATTCTACTCACTACGATCGGCCAAAATAAAAGCACTAGAAGCAGATGTTTCTAAGTTAGATTTTCCAGAAAGCTTCAAATGTCTACAAGGAGAAACCAATCGAGCAGCCGAAGAGTGTGATCTGCCATTAGGAAAAACTAAATCTTTGGAGGTATCATTATGACTTTTACCAATTTACTGTGCCCCTTGACCTGGAGAGTCAGATTTTCTCTTAATCACTTGAGTGAATCGGCTTCCTTTATTGTTTGCAGATTTATTACGTGAGACTTGAGACACATTATTTGCCTGAAAGACTATCAGATTTTGAGAAGCTACTTGACTTAACATATCGAGATGGTTCATTGGATTTTCCTTTTCCTGTATAACAGATTCAGCGTATCAAGTTTCTTTATGATCATGTTTTGCCTCAGACCTCGATGATCTAAGTTGCTGGACCTTTTTCAGAACTTCTTGCTCTATTATATATTTGCTGCAAGGTTTATCATTGGCCTTGTGGGATGATCCACAATTAATACATTTAATAAAGGATGTCTCACACAGAAATATTATGATTGCCTCCACATGACAGACACGATCTTGGGCTCTTGCAAAATTTTGCTGGATGACAAACAGTTCTTGCACTGCCGAGGTTTGTCTACATATTCGTCTACTTGACAGAAAGAACCATAAAGAAAAACTCGCTGAGGTAACATCTGGGCTCCGAAAGTTAATAATACTGAGTGGGAATGAATTTAGCATTATATTTTTCACAAGTTACCTTATGGTTGAATCTATGCGCATTTACTGTTTCATAACCTTCATCTGTTCTGGACATTTCTTGAACTTCTTCTTCAGAAAGATCGGTGTCCACTCCTCTCATAATTTCTTTTTCCATGATATAGAATGGCATGAAAGGTCTGGCATTAAAGCTTTTATCAAAGTATGAGGGAAAAATTTGTTTGCCTCAGAGAAGGAATAAAAAGTATTTCAAGTTTGTTTCTACCAGCAGATTTTATTGATTGAACCTTAAAGTAGTTCTGAAACGGCATTTTACCGCTTTCATGGGATGAATCCTACTTAAATGGCAATTAATGCTCACTATATTTACGAAGAAAGGGCCAGAATCTCTGTAATTGTATATGTATTTTTGGTTTGATTTAGATTTATTCGAAGTTTCAGTTTACTTATCCAGATCAACATCAGTACTACATGGTAAATCATGGTCCCCTGGTCCCATATTCAATTACATTTTAGCCCACAAAGGGCAATATCAGGTTAAAAACTAATATTTATACTACATTAATTAATAAACTTCTACCGTAAAAAGAAACAATAAGAAACTACACAAATGAAATAACTAACTAGGGCACTTAGATATGATATCCAGAGAAATAAGACAGGCAGTCAAATTACGCTTCTAAACACCAAATACTACCTGTAAGTTATAACCTCAAACTTCCATCTCATTTCAATCTATTATCAACAACAATCTGCTGTTGGCTGTACTGTTAGCGGTGCAACTGCAACGCAACTGGTGCCTAAATGCTGTGCTACTAATCTGCGTGACGTCATCCAGTGCCTTCATGCTGGTATCAAGCCCTTTCTTTCCATGACCAACACTCCTGGGGTTCTCTCAGCCCTTAACAGCTACAGTGAGCCAGGTCGAGTGAGAACTGTTATGCGCATGCGCCAAGGCAGCACTCCTGGAGTTTGAAGTGACTGGAATACGTCACACACGAAACCTTAGCTACTCACCTCGCTGTTTCGAGCATGTGTACAGATAGGGAGCGAATAGACCGAACTCTCCCATGCTGAAATCAACATAAGTCACGCGATGAAGATAGGAAAGTGGAATGTCGCCCATAAGCCGTAATGGAAAGGTGGAATTAAAATGTTAAAATGAAGGTGAATTTTCGTATCGACAAGCAAATTGTGTAAATGTAATAGTCCCTGTGATACCTTATTAATATAGAGCACTAAATAACGTACATTCCATGTTTAAAACTTGAATCTGACCTGAAAACCTAGTAAGATAGAAGATAGGTTATACAGTGAAAAATCACAACGTTAGCTGTTTTAGTGAAGAATTTAAATATACACAGTGATGAACAAGTTATTGGTTTTAACTATAAAAAGGGGCTTTACTTTAGCATGCTAACGTGCTAAAATGTGTGTTTACTTTATTTGGTGTTGAAATATTAGGGAGTGTGTTTTGAAACGTTCATGTTTTTGTGGATTGCACAATGATAACTTAAAGTGAACTTGAGAAGCCATTATGAAGTGTTAAGTGTTCATCCCTTACAGCGAGATTGTCCCCGTTATATGTGACGAACAAACGGCAACGTAAAAATTAACGCACGAAGCACTTCAAATACTAAACCATGTAAACAAAAACTCATTTCTTTACATTTTTTATGTATCCAGACAACTATCCTGATTTAATTTGTGTTTATGATATTTTGAATTACGAAATGATTTAGGAAGCTTCAGATAAAGCAGTTAAAGTTATAAATGAAATTTAATATCCAAAACAACATACCTGACACGAAGAACATAGAATGAGATTATGAGTCCTGTGCTGTTTCATTTGACATTCCCATTAATTTCATTGAGAAAATTTACAACAGAATATCTGCATCTTCTTGAGAACAATTTTTGTTAGCTCAAATACTGTCTCATATACTGTAAAACTGACCTAAACAAAAGAGCTTGTTGACCTTTTTTCCTCCCAAGAGTCCTCTGTTTACGTTGACATCGCTAATTTCCTAAATAAGAAAGGGTGGAGGTGAATCGGCAGCTTCTAGGGTAATAGGTGTTTTTTCTTTCTTTTCCAGGTTTTTCATATTATCGTATTTAGACTGATATATGGGTAAAAGGCTATCATAAGGTGTTAAGACCATGAATGTCAACAACACCAAGCGATCCAACCAAGCATATTTTTTAGACTCTTAACTCTTTTTAATTTCAACTTTTGTCTTTCTTCCCGTGTACAGCTGTTAAATATTAATGTAAAATTGTATACCCACCTCTTCTTTGTGAAAGTAATAGACTGAACAAATTTGACACTTGAATTCTGACAAAAAAATGGATCGTCATTACTTTTTTGCTGTGCTCTTTAAAAATTAGTATGTATCTGTGTAAAGAAATGCTAGATCATTTTCGGAATCTTCCTTGCAGCTATAAGCTGCACACTAAGACACCCTAGTCTTGTTGGCGTGTATAAATCTTGAATTTAATCATACCACAGGAAAAAATCCCGCCCTAAGTTCGTCCTCCATTCACTGTTCATATCTCCGCCAGCTGATCGAGATGTTGGTTTCAAACGCGTGACGCCATGCTCTCTCTATCCGTATACATGTTCGAAGCCTTGCTGTCATCAGAGAGTGAGAAGCAGAGCCAGAACCAGGCGGTTGGGCGGGTCCAAATAAGCATTTATAGAGCGCGGGCATTTTAAAAGTAGATATTTAATTTCAAATTCGATATTGCAGTAAATTCTAAAATACTTACCCCAGTAGTGCTGGGGTTGATGGGGCTGAATGCACGCCAATACAAGAGGAATTTTTGTAAAACACACCAAATGTCATGAAAACACCACAATCTGCTATAAAATTAGAGAAATTATTGTAAAACATCGAAAATGGGCATTACAACACCACCATATCAATGTAAAAGCGAGAGGAGTGCCTGTAAAAACGATAAATGGCTATTAAACATCACAAAGAATCATAGCAACGAGGGAAATTATTGTAAAACATATCAGAATGATTACAAAGCAGCAAATCCTATCGTAAAAGTGTACAAAATTCCTTCAAAGCACCGGAAACGCCTTCAAAGTCCTTAAAATAACTGCTTCAGTGCCCAAAATGCAAGTAAAACTATCCGGAATCCTTCAAAATGTCCAAGATGCCTGTAAAAATTCTCAAAATACCTGTACCATCGTCCTAAATGCCTTGAAAGTGCTCACAATACCTGTACTAGAGCCCAAAATATTTTAAGAATGTCCAAAATGCCCGTAAAAGTACCCCAAAATGTCTGTGCTAGTACCGAATATACCTGCTCTGGTAACTAAAAGCCCCATAAAAGTGCCCAAACGGATTAAAAAAGGCTCCAAAGAGCCCGTAAAGGTGCCTTAGATGCCTTTACTAGTGCCCAAATGCCCGTAAAAGTACCCAAAATGTCTATGCCAGAGTCCCAAAACACCTTCTAACTGCCCAAAATACCCGTGAAATTGTTAAAAATTAATGTAAAAACCCTCCAAAATACTGTAAAAATCTGCTAAATACAATAAAAATCGCTATAAGTGCCCATTTTAGCGGGTGGCCTTGAGTTCCCCTTCTCTATCTACTGACATATGGATTTATGGCTGTGCAATAAGGGGATCTTATCTAACTCTCAAGTAGTAAGAGTTCAAACTATACAGAATCGCGCAATTCGACCTATAGCGGACGCGCCGTGGTTCGTCCGCAATGATAACACTGCCCAGAGACCTAAACGTACCCATTGTGGAATCAACATTACACTCCTGTTATACGCCTCTTTTTCATTCATTGGAGGACCATCCAAACTCTCTGTACAACAGTTAAATGTGAAATGTGAGAAATTGCATTAGAAATGTGGAACTTTGTGCATCTTTTAAAGCAAGTGTATACGAAGAAAATATGGTCTCTGATTACAGAACAATTCGGAGCAATGACCAAAAAAACGTGTGTATTAGGCGTTTTTGTTTTTTTCATGTGAAGAATCAAAATTCTGTAACCTCAAGAAAGGGAGAGAAAGTGGATCAGTTCATAATAATGGTGTAAAAAAGTTTTAAAAATGTTGCAAATAATAATTGCACACTTTAATATACAAACAATTAGAAACAAATTGTAACAGTTAGCTGTTCTTGATTCCTTCCCTTGCGATATTTCGTGTTTATATGGACATTGGTTGATGCAAGAAGAAATTAAATTATATGTTCAAATTTATCTTTTGCAGCAGCAGTCTATACCAGAACCCCCCCTTACACATAGTTGTTCCGCTATTTATGTTAAAAAGTCATTAAATAAAAACAATTGACCTATGTAACTTTAGTACCAGTTCTGTATGTGATTTATTAGCCGTGATATTAAAGCTATTCAATGTCTTAATTATATTGGTATAAAGGTGTCCTAATTCAGACGTATAATTGTTTCTAAATTACATAGAAGATCTAATGAGCTATATCAATCACAAGTTTAACATCACTGTGACAGTGGCAGGTAATTTTAATATTAACTTACTAGCAGATGATAGTAGGCAACACTTTCTTAAATTTGAGGACATCTTTTAATTTGTATCATGTCCATAACAGGTCAACAAGGTATGGTTTATGTACTGAAAATTTATTTACTAATATTGATAAGCTTCTTATCATTGTAATCTTTTAGAACAAAGTACTTTAGCTCACCATGTAGGTACTTGGTTAACTGCTGACACTACAAAATTGGTTAATTTTAAGAATCTGGATAAGCCTTGTGAATAAATATACACGAATGTTATCCTGTAACAGATTGGAGTTTTTGACAGATGCGCTGTTTTGTAAAGACTGGACTAACCTGTACTTATCAATTGATATGGATTAGGCGTTTGATGTTTTTATTAATATTTTGTGCGCATGCTTAAATGATGCACGCCCAATTAAAGCAATAAAAACACAACATATTAAACATAATAGATCTGTAACATGATTTACTCCTGAATTAAGGTCAATGCGTACTCGTTTGATGATAATGTATGATTTATTATAAGTTAAATAATTCCATAGAAGCAAAATATAACTGAAGGTTCTTTTAAATATCAAAGAGCAAGAAAGAAGCTAACATACCGGCACATAAAGTGTTTACTCAAATAGCTAGTGATAAATACAAAGTAACTTGAACAGTGATTGAAAGGGAAATTAATAAATGTGGGAAAACTTAAGAACCTTTAACTTCAGTTAAAACTGAAACTTTAAATGACTATTTTGTTTATCTTACTGAGAACATAAACTCGTGTATTAAGTCTGGTACTTGCATATATAGCAGCTCCTCGGCTGGTTTATTGTTGAACAATTATGCCTTACCAACCAATGCTAATACATTTAATTGGGGAATCATAAACACAGAAGAAGTAAGAAGCATCGTAACAGAACTGAGCACTACTCGAACTGAAAATATTTTTTTTTTCATTTTTTAGTTACGAATATTGTCGAACCAATTTTAAGTCCATTAATATATTTAACTAATTGTAATTTTATTACTGGTGTTTATCCACTATGGTTAAAAAGACAAAGGTCTTGCGCTATTTAATTCTGGAGATAAGACTGTTTTGGCTAATTACGGTCCATTGCAATCGTTCCTATACTTAGCAAAGTCATGTAATCTTATATATTAATTCAATTGTATAATTATGTTTCTTCCGATAATCTATTATATAACAATCAACATAGACTTATGCCCAAATAATCAACTATCATAGTAATTGAATCCTTGGTTAATTATGTATTGCAAGGTTTTGAAAACAAATGCGTAACCGTTGCCACCTTAATTGACTCGGCAAAAGCTTTCGACTGCATTGTCCAGGATGTTTTAATTAAGGTACTGAATTTTTAAGGAGTGATAGATATCGGACTAAAACTATTACAGTATTACTTATGCAGTCGTCAACAAATGGTTGAAGTAAACTGAAGAAGTATTGTTCTTCAACTTGCAGTTTGTAGGTTACGTAGTTATTTTGAGGAGTTTGCCCCACAGTTGTACGCCAATTTGAAGAAGGCAATTTAGCGATGTTTTTTTATGTGAGATGTGAGAATTCCCGTGTATGTGCGTCACTTATGAAGAAGTTATTTAGGTTACGTAATGAAGATACACTTTGATGTTGTTTGATTATTAGGACGCCAAACTTTATAGTGAAGATGATGCTTGTTTTTACGTAATATTATTAAGGTTTATTTGCCTCGGCTGCTTTCAGTCGCACTATAGAAACACGAGTTCTTGTAGGGTTGTGATAAGACTAAAATTATAAGACGCCACACAATTTACTTTTTTAATTGTTACTTCTTTTTATTTCACTTTATACATACACATTTTTATAAACACAACACTTTATAAAATAAAACTGTGAGCACTTAATATATTTTTGGTGGAGAACACAAATTTTTATCATTTATACTTTACAACATTTTTACCCACGACCTTCACGTCTGCTCTGTCTAATATCTTGACCGAGACCCTTACGTCTACTGTGTACTACATCTTGCCCGCAACTGACTAGATTCAACGGTAAAAACCTTTAGCGTCAGTAAAGCCATTCTCTTATTGACTAATTCTAGTCCAATAGAATTTAAGTATTCAAACTAAAAATCTTTCTTTACTTTTGATTGTTTAATTCCAAACTGTAAGCGAAATTACGTTATTACCGATCTTTTTCATAACCAGTACTTTTAAAACTCCAAATACATTATTGTCACCAACATTACATTATTGCCTCATTATTAACATCCTAAAACATAGTATTCTCACAGTTTTTGCACTATTAGAGTATATAAACATTTACATATCACTAATAAATACGTTTACAATAAAAATAAGTATTTACAATGACTTTACATACAATTTATATAATAATTATATACATATTGTTTTCTAGGTGGGCTGTTATTGAATTTAATTAATAAAAATACAATTAATATCATTTAGGCATTAAAATTCTGCCTCAAAACAAAGTACAGTTTTCTTTTAAAGAAGTAAAATTTGGAGTTCTCCAGTGTGTCGTATTTACTTGGAAGGCTAAGAACTTCAGTTTCTCTTAATATGTTAGTTACAGCATATTATGCTCTTCTTCAAACAATTATATGTTATGGAATTCGGCTGTGGGGAAATTCTCCTTCGGCAGTGAAAGCTTTTGTCTGGCAAAAGAAATCCATTAGGTATATTATGAGACTCCGGAAAACTGTACCATGTAGAGAAGCTTTTAAAGATTTGCAAATAATGACAATGTCTGGTCTATACATCTGTACTAACTTGTGCTATATGAAGGAACATTAGGTTGACTTAAATTATAGGCCACAAATACATAATTATGAAACAGGACATAACCATGACCTTGACGTGCCATATGCAAGGCTAACAAAAACAGGAGTGTTATAAAATTATTCAACTCAAATTACATAATAAGATTCATGCACTGGCTAGAAATTCACCTGTAAATAGTTCGAACAAACATATATCAACATTGTTAAAATTAAGACCTTTTTATACTATTGATGAATATCTGAGGTGTGATAAACTTGTTTAAACACTCTATGTTTGACTTACTTTTAAGGATACATTAACAATACCTATAACTTTGTATGAATGTTTAATGGCAAATAAGCTATTAGTAGTAGTAGTAATATTACAGCTCAGTTTCCACCACCTCGGCATCTAAGAAGTCTAAAAAGAATCAGACACACTGACCTCAATGACATGTAAATGGCAATCTCGCATTCCCTGTAA
The DNA here is from genome assembly GCA_030765065.1 of Deroplatys truncata. Lineage (NCBI taxonomy): Eukaryota > Metazoa > Arthropoda > Insecta > Mantodea > Mantidae > Deroplatys > Deroplatys truncata. The sequence goes on along the minus strand of CM060990.1, from coordinate 419,384,496 downwards.
GCTTGAGTACAGTCGTTGGGAAGCTACTAAACTTGTGACTTTATGTAATTACACAACTGTATTCATGATGATAATAATTGTATTGTACATTAATGTGCAATAGAATTATCTGTGTTAATAAAAAACTATACTCCTTATAACATAAACATTTAGATTAATTAAGGTAAATTCTCTGGAAACGCCTTCCCTTCAGTACTGGAAACACGTAGTTTTCTTCTGGAGTCCAGGCTTCCTCAATAAATGCAGCAAAGCTTCATTATCATTTCTTAGGGGATTCGCAAGGTGCACTCCTATGTCCAACTTGAAACGAGGACTAGATTCACTTTCACTACCAAGAGGCAGCTGTAATGGCACTTGTGACACCAATAACGGTAGAGAGTTTCGTATAGTTTCCTCTACCTCCGTATTTTCTTCTAACCTTCTTCTTCTTCTGTGCGAGAAAAGTAGGATTTTTTAAATTCCTTTTCAGTTCACTGCGAAACTGATTGACACAAAAACGTATAGAGAAGTGAGTTCTCAATAAATATTATTATACGGTGGTTGTTCCGGGGAGGTGGAGCTCAATAAACAATTTTATTGTTATAGGATTCTCTTTTACAAGGCAGCTGTAAAATCGATTCCTTTGAGTTGGGACGACGCAGCTAATCAACAATAATGGTGTTGAAGTTGATATCAAAGGAATGATGCTGTTGAACCGAACGTAGGCAACGTTTATATGTTTTATATTGCACCGGCGATATGGATTAATTGCAGACGCCAATATTAGTTGCGACAGCTTAAGCCACAGATATCGTAAATATACAAAGTGGTCATTGTTGGTTGAAATACAAACATTTTTTTCAGAGTCGCACTAGTAATGCTACATGTGATTTTTTCGTGTTTAAATCTAATTAAAATTTGGAAAAGTGTTGAGACGAATGGGCGGAGCGCTTTAGCTGGAAGATAGTGAAACGAGTACCTAGCTGTAAACCATTTCAATGACGCATACCAAATAGGAAGGTCGTGCCCATTACTACTTCAAAATGATCAAGTGCAAATGATAATATAACGTGCACGATACGACGTTATCGTAGACGTCCTATGACGATGGATGCAGGGCCATCGAGAGGGGTTAAAAGCCACGAAAGGGTCCTTGAAGCCCATAGAAGCTGCAAAAATGCATAGTCATTGAAAATAACCTTATATATAATTAGAAGAAAAAACAACAAAGTAAGTGTTTTAAACATTTCACATTAAAGTATCTACAATATTGCAATATTTTGAAATGTAAAAGTCAGAAGACCACTTTAAGTGAGCTCTAGTGGGGAAACGAATTTACAACTGCAACAGCACTGTCATAATGTTTGTTGATGAATGACGTTACGAAATATGCTTCACAATATTAACAGTTGCGATTGTGATCTGTTCAATTTCAAACCGAGCTTTCCATGTCACACGACGGCCCTGGGTGTGTGTCTGAACCTTACATAGATTAGAAAAGAATTCGAATGTCAAGAAAAACATGCAAAATTTTTGTTCAGGATTCTGCTCCAAGCCACATATAAATTTCGGCTCTTGTAACGTTACTCTGTATAGTCAGGATATATATAAATTCGCGCTGCTCAAGTTCCACGATTTTCCTCAACACTACAATGTTAGTACTCCGGATAGTTGTTTTATTGAATTCTATGTGCCAATTGGCGTATATGTTCGGTAATTATAAGAGCTTGGAGATTTAATATCGCTGACAAAAATTATAACTTATTTTTGGCCAGGTCTTTTATATATATATAAAAGACCTGTCTCAGAAATGCGTTTATATAGGGGAGATGTGGAAAACGAGGATAGATGATAGGTAGGGAGAGCGTTCAAGGAGGAAATGCGTTTATATAGAGGAGATAGGAATACGAGGAGAAAGGCTAGAATAGTCAGAGGTTGAGGAGAGTATACGTTTATATGGGAAAGATAGGGAAAACGTGGACAGATGATAAGCTAGACAGGTACTGAAGGAGGAGGAATATGGGCTTACATACAGAAGAGATAGGGAATACGAGGGGAGGTGCTAGACTAGACAGGACTTGAAGGGTAGAATATGGCTTTTATATGGGATAGATTGCAAACCGAGGATCGGTATTAGACTAGCAGGGTTTGAATGGAAGAGTATGCGCTTAGGAAGAGACGGGGAAAACGGAGAGAGATCCTATGCTAGGAGAGAGTTGAAGATGAGGGAAATATGTTTATGGGAGAGATAGGGAATACGAGGGACAGTGCTAGGCTAGTCAGGGGTTGAAGGAGGGGATGACGCTTTATATAAGAGAGGTAGGAATACGAGAAGTACTAGGCTAGTCAGAGGTCGGGAGTAGAGTATACGCTTATACGGGAAAGATAGGGAATACGAGAAGTACCAGGCTAGAAAGAGATTGAGGAGTAGAGTATGGTATTATATGGGAAAGATAGGGAAAACGTGGAGAGATCCTAGGCTAGACAGAGGCTGTAGGAGGGGAATGTGCTTTATACGAGAGAGGTAGGGAACACGTGGTGAGATGCTAGGCTAGACAGGGATAAGATAAAACGTGTTTTATATTAGAGATAGGAAACTGAGGAGAGGTATTAATCTAGGAAGGGTTGAAAGGTAGAGTATGCGTTTATATAGGAGAGATAGGGAATACGATGATAGGTGTTAGGGAGGTAAGTGTTGATGCATGTGTAATGTCCAGTCTTCTCCAGGGTAGTAACATCAGGCATTCAGCAGACGAGCAGATTCCATGGGGGCGAGTGCAGCATAGTTGTGTATGATTTCGCAGGTAATTCAGACAGTATCGGGAGTATTTAGGATAATTCAGGCAGTATAACAAGGAGGACAGATTCCCGGAGTTGGAGGTAGCATACCTTGGTATAAATTAACAGGTAATTCAGATAGTATCGGAGGTATTTAGGTTAATTCAGGTAGCATAGCAGGAGAGCAGATTCCATGATTCGGGTGTGTATGGTTCCGTGTGATTGCACAGGTAATTCAGATAGTATCATAGGTATTTAGGCTAATTCAGTTAGTATCACAGGTAGACAGATTCCAGGGGCTGTGAGTAGCATAGTTTCGTATTTCACAACTAGTTCAGGTAAAATCGTAGGTATTTAGCATAATTCAGGTAGTATCTACGTATATAGGCTAATTCGGTTAGTATCACAGGAGAGTAGATTCCATGGTTTTGCCGTGTATAGCTTCGTATGATTTAATAGGTAATTCAGATAGTATCGAAAGTATTTAGGTTAATACAGCTAGCATCACAGTAGATTAGATTCCATGGGGGCGAGTGAAGCATAGTTTCGTATTTCACAGGTAATTCAGACAGTATGAGGAGTATTTAGGTTAATTCAGGTAGTATCACGAGGATAGATTCCAGGGTTTGAGTACGGCACAGTTGTGCACAATTTCACAGATAATTCGGGAGACAGACAGATTTCAGGAGTTGAGTTTAGCATAGCTCCGTATGGTTTCACAGACAATTCAGTAGTATTGTTGGTGTTTAGGGTAATCAGAGTATTCGTGATAATTTCGATCGGCGATTTCTATCACAGGTATGTAATGTAATTTCAGATGATTCAGATAGTATCAAAGGTATTTGAGTCATTTTCACAAGTAATTCAGGCAGTATCGTTGACATTTAGTTTAAACCAGCTAGTATCACAGATGATCATGGTAATTTCAGATAGCGATTTGTCCCAGAGCTATTTAAGATAATTTTCAAATGATTCAGCTAGTATCACAAGTATTTAAGTCATTTTAACAGGCGGTTCAGTTAGTATCGCAGGTATCTATGGTAATAGGAGAGTAATTATATTCTTTATAAATATTTCTTATCCAAAGTTACAACACTTTTATTTCCTTCTGCAAAATCTTACAAACGTTTGTATGTTACGCAGGTAGTGTGTGAGACGGAGAGGGTTAAACAGTGCTTAGGGTTACAGTGGGGTATATAGAACTAGTATAGACTAGCCCATCCGCATGGTTGAGGAGATACAATGTTTTAGTCAGCTTTATTGTTTTATATAGTTACAGCTTTATCAGTTAATCATTGCTTCATTAGAATAGAATTTGAGGGCCCCTTTATCTAGGCTTGAGACTAGCACTAGGATTTTCTGCTAATGGCAGGGTTAATGCATCGCCTTCCATCTTCTTCTTCTTCTTCTTTCTTCACCAGGTGTATGCTAGAAGTATACACAGCACATAGTAAACTTCATTTTTTCAAGATTGTAGACTCGCTGAGAAAATATTCATCTTGAGTTCCAGGTTACATTCCTTTAAGCACTGTTTTTAATACGATAATGTCTATACCATATGAAGTTATTCCATCCTTGGCAATAGCTATTTTATCATCAAAAGGTGTCAATGTGATTTTATTCACTTGCACGGTGGCAACAGCATGCTCTCGTGACAGGATCAGATACACGGGCGTTCTTATGATTTCACGGGTTTTAAGACAGTCTATACAGCGGTCAAATGTATTGTAGTGTTTAATAGCACTATGTTTTATATCTTTAATTGTTTATCATCGACCCTTGAACATCTAATGCATACATCTTAGGCCGTAATCCAACGAATCGTAGGATGATTTTGCAATTGGCCTCATCTTTAAATTTCCCAGCCCTTTTTGTTCTGATTAGAGTGGCATATATGGCTGACAGGGTAATCAGCTGTATCCAGATGGTCAAGAAAACGTAACTTGTCCTGGTACACGTCTTCATTTGTTACATGATGAATGAATCAGTGTCCATATGCATAAGCTTCAGGCTTTTAGCCCCATAATATAGCAACAGGTATCGTAATGATAGTGATACAATAATGTCTTGGAGATGTCCAACACACTCATACCGATGTATATAGGTTTGTTGAATACAATCTGACCAGAGCCTATATGCACAGCAGCTAGATTAGTAGCATATATCGTCCTATCGATGAACGCAGGCTTGGCAATAAACCTATTCTAGTGCTTTCTCATTTGTAACCAGTCGTATATCCATACGATTACGTAGGTTCTCCGTAGTTTTCCCAAACATGGCGTTGTTAAAGAGCTTGTAGAAATCCTTCTCGAAATCATTTGCAGTTTGTTGTAGCCTGTTGTTAAATTCTACATAGGTTTAACCACTGTGAGTGCCGGAATTGTAGTACATGATGGATTTTACTCAAACGTAACCTACGATTAACAGCTGGTTTCTAAGTCATGTAATGTACTACATAATTCTTTCACATTCCAAGATGAGATATCAGTTTATTTGTAGATGATTTCTTAGGCTTCATACACTTAGGCAGGAAAGGTAAATCGTTGTGTAGAGCGTAATGTTCTGCAGGATACTCGATGTCAACCTCTAATATGTATCCATGAGGATGATCTTCTTGTAGTTCTTCTATATCGATTTCTTCAGGTGAAACCCACTGAAATGCACCATAAGGGAGGGCATGGCACATTGCCCAACCATATTGGTTATTGGCGTCCTCGCATGTAATAAATTGGGTTTATCTCGACGGATCATACTTTTAGGTGTTGTTTGCTTCGGCATACCGATGGGAAACTTGGCATAAGCCTCCTCTTATACCAGATTCTATCATGAGTAATTGATCATAATCCTGTAGCAATTCCAGCTGAATTCTAGTATACCGTAACATGGCGTCCCAAGTAAGGCCTGGAGATGTAAAATAATGAGCGGGGTCAACGTTGTGTGTCTTGAGGGTTTGATCTCCAAATGTCTCAAAGACATCGGCTAGAAGTACATCTGAGGTTAAGTACAGGTCGTTGTAATCGCCCAGGATTCTCACATTAAACAGCTGCCATACATTTCTAGCATGATTGTAGTCAGCATCACTACTTTCTTCTTCATTTAATCTATTGTAGAAGGAGTCCTTAGGAAGCAAGCAGATCTTGTTCAAAACATCCCATAACGTAACGAAATTATAGGGAAATACTCCCTTACGAGTCACTAACTTCAACTTCCTTCCCCGAAGTACTTCAATGTTTCAGGATATGAAGTTAGATTTTTTACCCACTTATCCAAGCTTGTACTCAGGAAGCGAAAGCTATCCACAAACCGAAGCTTTATATCTCCTACATACCTAGAGAATGATATGTAGCTTTCTTCAGAGCTAGGAGTTACTTCCACGCGCTCACTTGTACAACCCAACTCCTTAACAATGAAATGTGAGTCATATCCACTGATGTTGTGCATGGAGACAGGAATATATTTAGGTGTTTTGCAAGCTAAATTACACTGATAATGTACACTTCCACGATATTCACCACTGAGAAACAACGTCACGAACTTCATAATTCTCTTCAGTAAAGGATTTTATACTCAAGTAGTATACTGCAGAAGACTCAAAATCCATCTGCTGTTAATCTGTAAGTTTTAGAGGCATGACAGATTTGTATATATTATTAATTTTCTTTGCAAAGAATGCCAGATATTCCACAAACTTCTGAGCGGCATCAACACCACGATAAGCATAGGGATGCTTAGGAATAGTTCCCAGATGTTCAACAGATTGAGCAGAATTCACATAAGCACAGAAATGCATAGATGCATGCTGCTGATAAGGAATTTATATGAAGTTTCAGGATTGGGAATGCATGTATGAAATGGAGCGAGGATGCTTTCAAAGTCTGCATAGATGACGTAAACCAGTTTCAACATCCTCTCAATATTTTTAAATTGAACAATTGATTTCTCCTTTGTAGGCACAACTACGCCTATAGCACCATGTTAATTACAGATTGGTAAATGTTCCTGTAGTATATCCAACCCATTTCGTCCATATCGATCATCAAAATGTCTAAAACAACGCTTACGGGTATAAACACGTCCATTACATATAGTTTTCTGACGCCGAACGAACTTCTCAAAATTCTTTATATATACGTAGTGCTGCTTTCCACAACTGTCACTCAATAGTAACAGGTTACGGTGTTTAGGTAGTTCAGTCTCAGCAACTTTTATTGGATACACTACGTGTTTCATATCCAGTCTCAAAACGTTTATAGACATACACTTAAGCTTCTCAAACTTAGATATTTAAGATAGTGGAGTTCGATCAGAAACACAGCTAAAGTCGTACTTATCTTGGAGTTGCTCATACTTGCTGATGCGCTGTGCATCCTTCTCAACATATTTGGCTAATACAGAATATATGAATCGTTTCTTGGCGGTGTAGTTCTGGATGTTTATGCAGGCTTTTCTTCAACAAGTGGCGGTAGTGGTACGTAGCTACTTTCTCGTGACGGGTTATACTTGTTCATACGAAGTCGAAATCCCTCCACGGCAAGCAGAGCCCAGTTGCTACCTTTAAGCTGTAATTCCTCCATTTCGGTTACAACTTTCATGAATTTCGTTTCCAAAAGAGAGTCCAGATCCGTTTCTAGAAGAAGAAGTTGATTCCGTGTTTTAAATGTTTTGTCAAAGGTTTCTCCGATACTGCTGCCAAATCGACCCTCAGCCAGAAGATTAATTTTCACACGCTTGTGAAAATATACCAAGCTCTTTATATAGAGTCTGGATTATCCGTTGTTTTGCCTCATGCAGATATATATTCAGATTCTTAGATGATTCGCATCGTATAAAATACAACTTCCAGCGTCCTTCGAATTAAGTCTCATATTTCTTCATATCACACTCCTCCATTGTAGATAATAACTGTTGTTTAGTAGGTTCCAATCTACTTTTCTTCTCTGTTATGTGTATTTCACATACATCTTCGTGTCGCTGGCCCCTATAACTGTCAATGAAGGTTATGCTACAATATTTACACTTGCAGAGTCGCTTGCACCCCATCTCGTGCCTTCTCTTATCATAACCTCGTAGAAATTTCTTTCCGCATTTACCGCAAGAGAATCCAGTAGCCCTTGGAATAATATCCTTATATGCAGATTTATTCCTATTTATTCTCGATGTAACAGCGTGTTAACCCTTGTTCAAGGAAATGTAGACCTCTTCACCTTGATAAAACGTTCGAAAGCCGTTAATTCTCAGTGTGAACACGATGTAGACACCTCAAGGCTAATTACTAAAATGAAGTTCAGCACCTGAACGTACCCTATTTATAGACGGAGCAAGGACATTTCTAGATGAATGATATACTGAATTTTAACAATAAAACGGCCATTAAGCGTCTAAACTCTTATATTGCAATACGTGTTACACAGGTGTTCGGGGGTGTCCGTAGGTCTTCGTACAGGTTCATGTGCTTAAACAAAGCTTCAAAATGTGCTGAGCATGCACCTCTATGTGTTAGGAAGAGTTCTAGGAATTCGTGCTGGTTCATGTGCTGGATGAACAGTTCGAAGGTGTGCGTGTGTATCTATGTGTTTGACTGTCCGCAGATCAAGAAGAAGAAAGAAACAAAACAAGAAATAAAGAAAGACAGAAAGCAAACAAGAAAGAAAGTGTGTATGTTTCCATGCATGTCGGTGTGTGTGCGCGTGTGAATGTGTGTTTCCGTGTCTGTGTGTGTGCCCACGTGTGCTGTGTGTGAGCGCGTCTGTTTGTGTGTGTCTGTAAGTGCGATATGTTTTGCGTGTCTCTGTGTGTGGCCGCCTTTGCTGTGTGCGCGTGTGTGTGCTTGCGTGTGCTGTGTGTGTGAGTGCGTCTGCTTTGAGTCTGTATGCGTGTAAGTGCGATGTGTCTATGCGTGTGTGGACATGTGAGTGAGATTGTATGTGTGTGTGTCTGAGTGTGCATGCGTGTGAACGAACCCCTAATTATGGATAAGGCGCAGACCTCTCAGATAACATTACATGTCAAATCCCATGCTGTAACGCTTTTATTACTTTCCTCTTCAACGTTGACGCTGATATTTTAAGTATTTAGAGGTTTTAAAAAGATAATCTATATGTTAAGCATCATTTACTCCTTATTCGCTGTATGTTTCTCGTCCTTATATGGTTTCAAACCAATCGTGCGATGATTTGAGCATTTAAATTCTGATTAAGTGGCTAAAACTCTGGTATTTCACTAACATCAATGCCTTTTAATGATATAACGTGATCGATAATCAAACGTTTAATTCAACACTAAACCACGGCATGAAAGCTAGTTTGTTGTATAGCACTCATTTAAGCGCTCTGCGTGTATTAACCTCAGCCATATGACGTGACACCCAGAGACAGGATCTCTGACACTATCAAACACGTTTAAACTCGTCCCATAACAACCTGTATATAGACGTTATGTACGTATTAACCTCTGCCATATAACATCACACCCAGATACGGGATGTATATGACGCCACACCCAGAGACAGGATGTCTGGCTCTATCATACACGTTTAAACTCGGCTCATAACTACCTGAATATACAGTTACACCAACAAGAGAAGCATTCTCACACGCTCATTCCGACAAATGATTCCATTCAAAGCCTACCACCACCACCACCACCACCACCACTACTAACACCATCCATTGCACCAAAGTTAACACCATCTCTATTACTGCAATACTTTAGAAGTAGCCGCTTAAAAGGTGACGCATAAGATTTTCTTCCCTTATTTAACTTAATTCGTGTATATACTGTATTATTTCATATCTTCATTCCCTTTTCAATTCTTCCTTTTCATCTTCCCTTCATTCTCCAAAGAATTAGTATACACTATGCTATTCCTCTACGCTTAACACTCAATTATCGCGGAAAACCATTACATTTCGCTACAATCACGTGCAAAGTAATTTTTACAGATTTCCACGGATTTTAAGCTTCTAGAATTGAACCAGATAATGCTTTTACCAAATATACTTTAGTAATTTAGCTCCCCGCATCAACATCTACCATTTGATCTTTACCTGAACCAGGTAAGATCCATATTCTTGAAGACGTATGAAATCACCTCTTCGGGGTTCGATCTGAGTACTGTAAAGTACGTTTTGTCATGATAACAATATGTCTGTACTAGGTACTCTGTTTGCATTTTATTTGAGGCGTCTATCTAAATTAGACCATGAGCTATTAAATTTATATTTAAATTGAATTGAATCAGTATTCGAACCCAGAACACTAGGGACAAATTATCACTAATATTAGTTAGGCATGTTTAACAGAGCTGTACGCAGTTAAGGCATCAACCTAACAGATATATACCAAAGTATAGACGAAAATTAAGGAATTCCTTGAAAGATAGGTATGCAAACTAAGGACAACTGATTGACAATTATATACAGTATTAATTGCACATCATAGGATTTATCAATTATGCTTCCGTCCAACTCTCTATCTTTCTTAGCTTCTTAGATAATGGAGATTTAACAATTAAAGCTCAGACACAGGGAGGCAGGTACCCAAGGATGCATTCGGAAGAAACTACCTAATCACATACAGGTAATACGGTTTATTTGGCGTCCTTATCTAAATTACTTCTAATGTTATTGGAAAATGCATTTGTAATCACACCTAGGATTCGAACCAGGATATCCTGGTCAACTTGGAACAATACGTCAATGACGCGCCGCATTCCAGGGATGTAACTGATTATTATCGCATCGTCCTCTCTTTTCATTCAGGAGCCATAAGCGCATAAATAGTAGTATAATATTGCGGGAACCAGACCATTTCTGTGATTTCCAATCCTGGGATGGGCACAAAATTGTATGTCCATAAATCACTCTCTCCTCCCACTCGCACAATATTATACTCCTCTTTAGCTTGAAAAACCTAACATCGTACCCTGAAACAATGAAGAACTTCGAAGCAGACAAAATTAAATTTATGACCCGTAAGGGAGTATTTCCCTATGATTACGTCACGTCATGGGATGAATTGAACAAAGCCTGGCTGTCACCTAAGAACGCCATCTACAATAGGTTAAATGAAGATAAAATTAGTGATGCTGACTACAATCATGCCAGAAATGTAAGGCAGTTGTTTAATGTGAGGAACCTGAGTGAGTACGGCGACCTGTACTTAACCTCAGATGTTCTTCTTCTAGCTGATCTCTTTGCGACATTTGCAGATCAATTCTAAAAACACACAAAATCGATCCCGCTCACTATTTTATCTCTCCAGCACTTTATCTCTCCAGGGGTGCCATGTTGGTGTACACTGGAATTAAGCTGGAATTGCTACAGGATTATGATCAACTACTCATGATAGAATCTGGTATAAGAAGCGGTTTATGCCACGTTTCCTACCTGTATGCCGAAGCAAACAACACCTTCATGGATAAGTATGATTCGTCGAGACCAACCCAATTTATTACATACGACGACGCCAAAAACCAATATGGTTGGGCAATGTGTCTAGCCTTCCCTTATGATTGACTTGAGTGCGTTTCACCTGAAGAAATAGACTTAGAAAGACTACAAGATGATCCTCGTGGATACATTTTAGAAGTCGACATCGAGTATCCTGCAGAGTATCACGATCTACACAACGATCTACCTTTCCTGCCTGAGTGTATGAAGCCCAAGGAATTATCCACAAAGAAACTGATACCTCATCTTGGACTTCGAAAGGAGTATGTAGTACATTATATGACTTTGAAGCAAGCTCTTAATCATGGGTTACGTTTGAGGAAAACACATCGTGTGCTACAATTCTGGCAGTCTCGTGGTTAAAACCTTATGCGAAATTTAACAATAGGCTACGACAACAGGCTGCAAATGATTTCAAGAAGGACCTCTACAAACTCTTTAACAACGCCATGTTTGGAGAAACCATGAAGTACCTACGTAATTTTATGGACATACGACTGGTTACAAATGAGAAGACAATAGAAAAGTTGATCGCAAAGCCTACGCTTATCGATAGGACAATATATGCGCCTAATCTAGCTGTTGTGCATATGGCCTCTCGTCATATTGTATTCAACAAGCCTATATACATCGGTATGAGTGTGTTAGACATCTCTAAGCCATTATTGTATCCCTATCATTACGATGTGTTGTTGCCATATTATGGGGCTGAAAACCTTAAACTTATGCATTTGGATACTGATTCATTCTTTCATCGTGTAAAAACTGAGATGTGTATCAGGACAGGTTTCGTTGTCTTGAGGCTCTGGATACAGCTGTTTACCCTGTCAACCACATATGGCATTCTACTCGGAACAAAAAAGCTGCTGAAAAAATTTAAAGATGAGGCCAATAGCAAAACCATCCTACGCTTTGTTGGACTACGACCTAAGATGTATGCATTAGATATTCAAGGATCAATGATAAACCTATTAAAGGTATAAAACGAAGTACTATTAAGCAATACATTACATTTGACCGCTATATAGACTGTCTTAAATCCCGTGAAATCATAAGAACGCCCGTGAATCTGATTCTGTCACGAGAGCATGCTGTTACCACCGTGCAAGTGAATAAAATCACATTGACACCTTTTGATGATAAAATAGTTATTACCGAGGATGAACTAACTTTAAATGGTATGGACATTATCGTATAAGAAACAGTGCTTAAAAGAATGTAACCTGGATCTCAAGATGAATATTTTCTCAGCGAATCTAGAATCTTGAAAAAATTAAGTTTACTATGTGCTGTGTATACTATTACTATACACCTGTTGAAGAAAGAAGAAGATGGAAGGGGAGGCATTAACCCTGCCATTAGCAGCAAATCCTAGTGCTAGTCTCAAGCCTAGATAAAGGGGCCCTCACAATTCTTGTCTAATGAAGTAATGATTGACCGATAAAGCTGTTACAGTTGGATAAAGCTGTAACTATATAAAACAATAAAGCTGACTAAAACATTATATCTCCTCAACCTAAGCACTGTTTAACCCTCTCCGTCTCACACACTAACTGCGTAACATATAAAAGTTTGTAACATTTAGAAAAAATTAAATAAAAAGTGTTGTAACATTGCATAAGAAATGTTTATAAAGAATTGAATTACTCTATATCACCATATATACCTGCGATACAAACTGAACTATGTGTTAAAGTGATTTAAAATACGTGTGATACTAGCTGAATCATATGAAAATTACCTTAAATCGCTTTCGGAAATTACCATGATCATCTGTTATACTGGCTGGTTTACACTAAATATCAACGATACTATCTGAATTACTTGTTATAATGCCTCAAATACCTTTGATACTATCTGAATCATCTGAAATTACATTAAATACCTGTGATACAAATCGCCGATCGAAATTATCACGAATACTCTGATTACCCTAAATACCAACAATACTACTGAATTGTCTGTGAAACCATATGAAGCTATGTTACACTCAACTCCTGAAATCTGTCTGTCTCCTGAATTATCTGTGAAATCGTGCACAACTGCGCCGTACTCGAACCCTGGAATCTATCCACCTTGTGATACTACCTAAATTAATCTAAATATCCCTGATTTTGTCTGAATTACCTGTGAAATACGAACTATGCTTCGCTCGCCCCCATGGAATCTATTTTACTGTAATGCTAGCTCAATTAAGCAAAATACTTCCGATACTATCTGAATTACCCGTTAAATCATACGAAGCCATATACGCCAAAACCATGGAATCTACTCTCCCGGGATAGTAACCGAATTAGACTAAATACGTAGATACTACCTGAATTATCCTAAATACCTACGATATTACCTGAACTAGCTGTGAAATACGAAACTATGCTACTCATAGCCCCTAGAATATGTCTACCTGTGATACTAACTGAATTAAACTAAATACCTACGACACTACCTGAATTACCTGTGAAATCATACGGATCTATTACACACCCGAACTACGGAATCTGCTCTCCTGTGACACTACTTGAATTAATCTAAATACCCCGATACTATCTGAATTACATCTTAAATCATACGAAGCTATGCTAAATCCAGCTCCAGAAATATGTCCCCCTTGTTATACTGCCTGAATTATCTTAAATACTCCCGATAGTGTCTGAATTACCTGCGAAATCATACACAACCATGCTGCACCGCCCCCCGCCCCATAGAATCTGCTCGTCTGCTGAATGCCTGATGGCACTACCCTGGAGAAGACTGGACGTTACACAAGCATCAACACTAATCTCCCTAACACCTGTCATCGTATTCCCTATCTCACCCATATAAACGCATATACTCAACCATTCAACCTTTCCTAGACTAATACCTCCCCGCAGTTTCCTATCTCTCATATAAAACAAATTCTGGGTTTAACAATGTCCTCTAGTTCCCAAGATCGCGCGTTCAAATCCGGCGGAGGGCGGTGGATTTTTTCGGGCGTAAAAATCCTTAGCATGGGTTCCTTCGGAAGGGAAGTAAAGCCGATGGTCCCGTGTCGTAGATTTACGGCACGTAAAAGAACATCAAGACTGATAAGAGGCCTCTGAGAAAAGTGCCCGGTCTTTCACGCCCAATATAGAATGGGACGCTAAGGACCATAGTAGTTAAAGAGCGTCCATAAATAAAACTCAATTTAATTTAATTTAACCCTGTCTAGTATAGCATCTCACCTCGTGTTCCCTACCTCTCTCGTATAAAGCGCATTCCCCTCATTCAGCATCTGTCTAGCCTAGCATCTCTCCACGTTTTCCCCATCTTTCCATATAATACCATACTCTACTCACCGACCTCTGACTAGCCTAGCACGTCTCCTCGTAGTCCTACCTATCTAATATAAACCGCATTCCCCTCCTTCAACCCCTGTCTAGCCTAGCATTGGCCCTCGTATTCCTCATCTCTCGCATATAAATATATTTCCCTCTCCTTCAACCCTCTCCTACCATATGCCCTCTCTCCGTATTCGCCGTCTCACCATATAAACGCATACTCTACCTTTCAAACACTCCTAGCCTAATACCTCTCCTCGGTTTGCTATCTCTCCCATATAAAAGCCATATTCTACCCTTCAAGTCCTGTCTAGTATAGTACCTCCCCTCGTATTCCCTATCTCTCCTGTATATAAGCCCATATTCCTCCTCCTTCAGTATCTGTATAGCCTATCATCTGTTCACGGTTTCCCTGTCTTTCCCATATAAACGTATACTCTACTCAAACTCTGACCATCCTACCTCTTTTCCTCGTATTCCCTATCTCCTCCATATAAACACATTTTCTTCCTTGAACGCTCTCCCTACCTATCAACTACCCTCGTTTCCATATCTCCCCCCATATAAACGCATTTTGCGTCTGGTCTCTTATATATATCCTACTAACCTGATATTTGCCAGTTATATTTTGCAGTTATATTCTTGTCCGGGAGCAAAAACGTTGTAACGTGTAGCAGTAATGGCTGACACAGGATATGTGAAAATAAGTCCAAAGCTTTGTGATGACGAAAATAAAGGTAAACAGCGAAACGTTTATATGTGAACGTGGAAGAGGAATGAAAAGAAACACAAAAGGAATTCTGGACAACCATATATAGTTCATGGAAGTAAACCTATACCAGGTAAAATACCAAGTGAAGAGTGGGTGAATAAAAGCTGTAAACTTTTGTTATACCACATATGAAGCTTAGGTTATGGTGAGACAATTAGCATTTTCAATACAATATTAAGGTAGTATAGGACACTATTATATTAATGCTTAACTGCAATATCATTACAATCTATACCTTGTTCCTTATTGTTTCAGATGGTGTCTTGTAAATGCTCCTATCAATGCAAAAATGTAACTGAGGTGGTCAAACAACTCCTGTTTGAACCATTTTACCACATAGATTATAATCAACAATCCATTTACCTATCTGCTGAATGTATGGAGCTCATAGATATCAGGAGAAGGAGTACTCCTGAAGCTGAATCAAGAAGACACTGCACTTGGAAGTATTGTGTAAGGGCACAAAACTAAATACAGGTATGTCAACGAACTTTATGTGGAGTTTATAAAATCACTCCAAGACGTTTACAAAAGTTACAAGTGAAGACAAAAATTGGCAAACCTCTTTATGATAGCAGAGGAAAGCACGAAAACTGACCTAACAAGTTTCAAGATGATTTTACAGATGCTATAAAGAAACACATTGAGCGACTACCGAAGCAAGAGAGCATTGAGGGACACAGAAATGCAAAATTGTGTTGGAGCTCAAGTCTAAATATTAGCGAACTATATGATTTATTCAAAGAAGAAAACCCAGATATTCAATGTAGTGAAGGAGCATGCAGTTATATCTTCAGAATCGAGTTTTATTTGTGCGTTGATTTGCCACATTCAGATTCGCGTGCCTATTGTGACAAAGCGTACATTTAATTACGTGCCTGTGAAATTGAAGAAGGAGAAAAAGATTGCGAGGGAGAGCACACTGCATCATATAAAAGCTGAAGCAGGATATAAACAGTTACAAGAAGATCCAAAAAAGCTAAGAGGAATCCGAAGTAGTCGTTCTGTGTACTGACATGCAGCGGTTGCTCTAGTGCCCCACCGTTTGCCATTGGGCTGTATATTATCAGAGGCAACTATCAACGTATAATCAGGTAGTCCACAAATCTTGGCAGTAACACTGCTTAAATGTTTGTTTGGCCAGAAACAGTAGCTAAAAGAGGATCAAGAGAGGTAACTTCATCTTGATTAAAATACATAACAAGTACGTATAAGCCTTTACAGCGTGGTGAAGAAAAAACACTAACAATTTATGTGGTCAGACAGATGTATAGGACAAAGTAACAACAGCAAGGCCATAGCACTATCAGGGCTATTCTGTAACGTCTTTGTTAAGAAGGCGACTACAATACTTTCTTAAGCTTAAAGAACCGCTCTTAACAAATGTGCCGTTATTTGGCATTCTGTTGCTAGTATTTTATCGCGATATTTGTTTTCTCGCGCTTTATTAGCTCTTTGGAATGACTAATCGAAATTTCGTGCGCTCTGCGACAGCGTTTTGTTTTCACACTGCCATCAGCGCTGTAATACCGACTATCATTCTTGCTTATTTTTACTTGCCAATATGGACACAACAACGTGCTGTGAAAACGTCACACGAACAATATAAGATATATGCGAACTTTTAAAACTCGCACCTTTTGCTTAGAGCAGCATTACTTACATGTGACTCCAAATAATTATATTCTTATGCGGAAAACTCGCCAAGCTGGTGATCAGCTGTTGCCATGGCCCTGTAAAATGAGTTTAGTTTTAGGTTATGAATAACAGACAAAAAACTTAGCAACGAATTTTCATATTGTTCTTATGCAAGTTTCACTAATTCAATTCCACCCGCAATTGTTGCTTAATTTTCTTTGTGTTCCGTTGCCTTTAATTGTATTTTTAAATATACCAATGATCATGCAGATTTCTCTGAAATTTTAATGTATACCATCAAGCATAGGTGTGTACTTATTCTTTTATTAATGATTTGGCATGTTCGGCTTTAGTTCAGTTCTGTGTACATGTTCTTGCATCTAAATCTTTGAAAAAAATCATTGGTATCTGATAATATGCATATTATTTTATGTAGGTTTTTGTTAAATGGAAGGTCGTAGTGAAAATAAAGTTTAGTTTCACTAGTTGTGTTGTGTGGGGGAATGTTGCAGCTACAAGTGTTTTATTTCGGATTATTTTTCATACGCAAATTTTCTACGCGTAAATTATCATTTTATAACCCAATAAACTGTTGTGTTCTTCCTCTTCCAGTAGCATCAGTATAAATTGAATTTCTATGGTTACCAGAAACTGGCAAATAGCTTTCTGCTAGCTAATTCTTTTAGCAGATTGAAGTTTGTCTTAAAATAATTCTAGGAGCGAAAGCATACCGCTGCACTATCCTACAGCTCTCAAACGTATTCAGTTCCTAACCTTAACCTGAAAACGAGGCAAATGAATTCGTGAAACATACAAATAAACACAAGATTTATCACTATTTGAACCTAAAATTCTTAAAACTATAACTGTTAGTTGTTATTACGACACGAGGTTACACAACATTTATTTTCCTAATAAAATTCATCTCTTAAAGCTTATGTCGCGAGCATTATTATCAATGCTATCATACGGGACATGCTTACTCAATCGTAAAATCTCAAACATTTATATTTTATGCTAAAACGAATAAACAAACACAAGGTAAGTAAAATTACAAGCTTCTATCGTGCTTTTCCCCTTACACGAGCATTAAAACTACGTTTATGCGAATCTGTTGTGCAACAAACGTGTTAGCATGAGGGTCCTGGGGTCTGTTGCGTTCAACAAACAAATATTTATTCTTAACAGCATTTTGTTTTGTTACGAAGTTACAGAAATCCGATCATTCGGTTGGGGGCTTTAACACTTTGTTAAGCCTTAACAAAACGTTACAAAATAGCCCTGTAAGAAGAATAAATAGGGGCAGCGAGTACACTTCTTTGCGTTTATATGGGAAAGGATAGGGAAAACGGGGAGAGATGCGGCAGCTCATGGAGGAAAATGCGTTTATATGGGAGAGATAGAGAATACGAGGGCTTATGCTAGGCTAGACAGGGGTTGAAGGAGCGAAATGCGTTTATATGGGAGGGATAGTAAAACAGAGAGAGATGCTATCCTAGGAGATAGTTGAAGAGGGGGAAATGCGCTTATATGAGAGAGCTAGGGAAAACGATGATAGCTGTTAGGAGTTGTGGTCAAAAAACTGTAATACAAAGAACCGCATTATTCAAGAACTTTAACAACAAAAAATACCCAAGTATAGAACGTTTGTACGGTATTCGAGGAGGGGTCTTTAGTGGAAAAGCCCCCCGCCAAGTCCCAGTAGTGTATATTTGGGTTATCCAGATATCCTAATATGCAGGAATTTGCCATTGATATGCTAATTAAGTCCCCCCTTCCACTTTCCATGCCCCCTCTGGTACCTTTTGTTGCAACGGAGCAGATAAATTGTGTAATGTTTAATGGAAAGGTTGACAGGTAATTACAGCTGTGTTATTAAAGTCCTCCACCCCTTGTCGAAAGGGACAATGAGATGTAATAAACTATGCTTTATAATCACGCCAACAAAAGGCAGACGCTGTTCTATTCTCCCCTTCCACTTGCATCCCTCAGTGCCAGAGCACGTTTGCGTTATGAAAGCACACCTGCCTCAATCCCCTCTGCATTCCATTCTCCGTTTTATAGCTGCCGGCTGCACCTTCATTATAGCCGTCGACATTGTGGCGCCCGAGCTTCATTACCTGTTAAGCAATAAATTTCCTGCTTGACAAGAATGCACGCCCCTTTCACTATAGACACCGATATCGTGGCACCATCTCTGCACGTCGGGCAACCTTCATTACCTGGCAAGTAGTTCTCTATACGCATGTGCAGCAGAAGATAATACCATTGGATGCAATAATCACGTGACATTAAACCCTGGTGTATACTTAGCTATCCTTAGGTCTGTGTTCGAATCTTACTGCAAGAAAACGTTTAATGTTTAATTGCTAATGAAAAATGATACTTGGTCGGATAGAGTGAAACATTATGATAGCATTACCTGGATTAATGAAAGGCATTGTTAGGTATCCAGAGCTCCGAATTCGAGTCTTAGTGTAGGGAAACATTAATGCTTAATAAATATTAAACTATGTGAGCATGATAGACTGGATTAAAATGTATTTTAACAAATCACCTTTCTTAGCCCTCAAACTCTCCTTCCATTAACATTCACACGATCTTCTCCACTCATTCTTTTTACCACCCTCACAGAGATATGTACTCACACTCTAAATCCATTAATATTCATAAGATTTTCTCTACGCATTCTTATTCCATTAACATTCATACAATTTTCTCTACTCATTCCTTGTTTCTCTACACATTCTTTTTCCATTAACATTCATACGGTTTTCTCTACCCCGTTTTTGTTTCACCATCTTAGAGATTTCTACACCCACTCTTCTCTTATTAACATTCATAGAATTTTCTCTAAACATTCTTCCTCCATTAACATTCACACGATCTTCTCCACTCATTCTTTTTACCACCCTCACAGAGATTTGTACACACACCCTTCTTTCATTAATATTCATACGATTTTCTCTACTCATTCATAGTTTCACTCTCATAGGGATTTTCTCTACACACAAACTTTACCCATTACAATTCATATGGTTTTCTCTACTCAGTCTTGAAACACATCACAGGAATTTCTCTACACATTCTTCTTCCATTAATATATTTTCTTTATTCTGTATCTTCTTCGGCGGCGCCGTGGCCGATTGGTTAGACCGCTCGCCTCCCACCGAGGCGGACCGGGTTCAATCCCAGGGACCTGCATGTGGGATTTGTGGTGGACGAAGCGGCGTCTGGGCGGGTTTTTTCCGGTTTCTCCGGTTTCCCCCGCCATTCATTCCACCAACTGCTCCATCATCACCTTTCCTTTCATCCATTTCAGCATCATTTCGTTTCATCAACTTCCTTCATCCCATACCAGGCATCGGGCTGATCACCCATCCTGGATGCTCTGTCTGATCCATGAGTGTCTGCTGCTCGACGGGCCTCTGACCCCAGGCACCCGCCTGTAGGTCCTGGGGGGTGTAAGTCCTACATAAGAGGAGGGTAAACAGATAATGAATGAATATTCTTTATCTTCTCTCTTTTTTTCTTTCTATCCATCAATTTATTTCTTCTTGAACAGTATACATCCAAGCATGTATATATACACGCCCACATTCACAGCGCCCTTATACATACATATGCACACATGCACATATATATGTATACACATACCAGTACACTTACACACAGACACAGACACCTATGCTAGCATTGGAAAATGATTGACTTTACAGAATTCAAAAAATCTTTGTTTCATTTCCCTGTAACCCAACAAAATGTAATTCTTTTGAGGCTACCACATTCACATGACTTTCATCCCAACACATTTTAATTACTTTTGTAAAGGCATTTCTGGCATGATTGTAGTCAGCATCACTAATTTCTTCTTCGTTTAATCTATTGTAGAAGGATTCCTTAGGAGGCATCCAGGCCTTGTTCAAAACATCCCATAACGTGACGTAATCATAGGGAAATACTCCCTTACGGGTCATCAACTTCAACTTGCCTTCTCCGAAGTACTTCAATGTTTCGGATATGAGGTTAGATTTTTTACCAACTTATCCAAGCTTGTACGGAGGAACCGAAAGCTATCAACAAACTGAAGTTTTATATCTCCTACATATTTGGAGAATATGTAGCTTTCTTCAGAGCTAGGAATTACTTCCACACGTTCGCTTGTACACCCCAACTCCTTAACAATAAAATGCGAGTCATATCCGCTAAGGTTGTGCATGAAGATAGGAATATATTTAGGTGTTCTGCAAGCTAAACTGCATTCATTATGAAGACTTCCACGACATTTACCGCTGATGTGTTCATGTTCGCATACTTTGTAGTTCTCCTCTCTAAAGGGTTTTGCGCACAAGTAGCATGCCGTGGAAGACTCAAAATCCTTTTGCTAGTGATCCGTAGGTTTCAGAGGCTTGGCAGATTTGTATATGTTATCAGTCTTCTTTGCAACGGATGACAGGTATTCCATAAAATTCTGAGCAGCATTATAACCACGATATACATAGGGTTGCTTAGGAAGAACAGTTTCGACATGTTCAACGCTGGATAACGGCTTCACGTAAACACAGAAGCTCATGATAAGGGGTTGTATAGGAAGTTTCAGTATTGGGTATACACGTATGGCATGGAGTGAGAATACTCTCAAAATTCACTTAGATGTCATAAGGTACTTTCAGCATCCTTTCAAAAATTTTAAAGTGTACAATTGATATCTCCTTGGTAGGCATAACTACCCATGCAACATCATGTGGTTTACAGATGGCTGTATGATCTTGTAGTTTTTCCAGTCCACTTCACCCATGTCGATCATAAAATGCGTAAAAAAGCGCTTACAGATATAAACACATTCTTTATGCTTAGTTTTCTGACCCCGAATGAGCTTCTCAAAATTCTTGATATATACGTAGTGATGTTTTCCACTACTGTCACTCAATAGTAACAGGTCACGATGCTCAGGTAGTTCATTGTCAGCAACATTTATTGGATATACTTCGTGCTTCTCATCCAGTCCGAAAACGTTGATAGACATACTGTTAAGCTTCTCAAAGTTCGATATTTGGGAAACTGGAGTAGGGTAAAAAAACACAGCTAAAGTCATATTTATTTTCAAGGTGTTTGTATTTGTTCACACGATGTGCATTCTTCCCTATAAATTTAGCTAATACAGAATATATTAAACATTTCTCGTCGGTATAGTTCTGGATGTTTATGCAGGCTTCTTTAACTCCAACAGATGTAGGTAAGTGGTATGTAGCTACTTCGTCGTAAATGGTTATATTTATTGTTACGGAGTCGAACTCCTTCCACACCAAGCAAAGCCAAGTTGATACCCTTAAGCTGCGACTCCTCCATTTCAGTGGCCAATTTCTTGTACTTCGCTTCCAACGTTGAGTCCAGATCCGTTTCTAGAAACACAGGCTGATTCCGTGTTTTAAATGTTTTGTCACAAGTTTCTCCGATATTTATAACAAATCGACACTCAGCTAGCAGATTAATTTTCACACTCTTTTGAATGCTAAGCTCTTTATGTACAGACTGGATTATACGTTGTTTTGCCTCATTCAGGTACATATTCAGGTTCTTAGATGAATCGCATCGTATAAAATACGATTTCGGTCGTCGTTCAAACGAAGTCTCGTATTCTTTCATGTCACAGTTCTCCACTGTGGATAATAACTGATGTTTAGTAGGCTCCAATCTGCTATTCTTCTGATGACTGCTTATTTCACATACATCTTCGTGCCGCTGTCCCTTACAACTATCATTGAAGGTTACATTACAATGTTTGCATTTGAAGAGCTTCTTGCAGCTCATCTGATGTCTTCTCTTCTCATAATCTCGGAGGAACTTCTTTCCGCATTTACTATAAGCGTATCCTGATGCACTAGGAATTATATCCTTATATGCAGTGTTATTCATCTTTATTCTCGATATAATAACGTATTAATCTCTGTTCAAGGAGATGTAGACCTGTTCATCTTGATAAAACTTTCGAAAGCCGTTAATTCTCAAGGTGATCACGATGTTTAAACCTCTAGACTCATTAGCACTATAGAACATAGTGTGTGAAGGTGTCCTAATTATAGAGGTGACACGGACCTTTATAGAACAATCATATACTGAATTTTAATAATCAAACGGTGCTTAATGTCGATATCTCTTATATTGAAATACGTCTTTACACAGGCGTTCGGGTATGTTCGCAGGTTTTCGTGAAGGTTCTGGTGCTCAAAGCAAGTTTTAGAATGTGTGGAGCATTTATATGAATGTTCGGGCGTGTCCGTAGATCTTCGTGCTGGTTCGTGTGCTTGGGAGAAGTGTGTAAATGCATCTTTGTGTTCGGGCATGCCCGTAGCTCTTCGTGCAGGTTTGGGTCCTTAGACCAAGTTTTTAGAACGTGTTGAACATGTATATGTTCGGAGATGTTCGAAGGACTTTGTGCAGATTCGTGTGTATGGAGGAAATGTTAGGGATGTTATGAGTGTGTGTAGCTACTAGTTGTTCCGCGGTGTTCGTGTATGTTTGTGTAATTGTGTGTGTGCGTGCATGTTTATGTGTAAGTGCTCTGGTGTATGTATTTGTAAGTGTACTGGTGTATGTATACTTATGTATGTGTAAGGGCGCTGTGTATGTGTGCGTGTATATATGCATGCTTGGATGTATGCAGGTCAGGAAGAAAGAAAGAGATGAATAGAAAGAAAAAAAGAGAAAAAGTGAGAAGAGAAAGAATAAAGAAAATATGTTAATGGAGGAAGAATGTGTAGAGAAATCCCTGTGGTGTGTAAAAACAATGGGTAGGGAAAATCATATGAATGTTAATGGGGAAAGAGTGTGTACACAAATCTCTGTTACCGCAGTAAAAAGAATCAGTAGAGAAAATCATATGAATGTTACTAGAAGAAGAGTGAGTGTAGAAATCCCTGTGATGGTGAAACAAAGAGGGGGTAGAGATAACCGTATGAACGTTCATGGAAGAAGCATGTGTAGAGAAACAAAGAATGGGTAGAGAAAATTGTATGAATGTTAACGGAATAAGGATGTGTAGAGAAAATCGTATGAATATTAATGGATGAAATGTGTGTGTACAAATCTCTGTGAGGGTGGTAAAAGGAATGAGTAGAGAAAATCGTGTGAATGTTAATTGAAGAAGAGTGTGAGGGCTTAAAAAAGAGATTTGTTAAAATACATTTTAGTCCAATCTATCATAATCACATTGTTTAATATTTATTAAGCATTAATGTTTCGCTACACTAAGACTCGAACTCGGACCTCTGGATACCTGAGAATACCTTTCATTACTCCGGGTAATGCTATAATAATGTTTCACCCTATCCGGCCAGGTATCACTTCTCATTTGCAATTAAACATTAAACGTTTTCTTGCAGTAAGATTTGAACACAGACCTAAGGATAGCTAAGTATACACCAGGTTTTAATGTCAAGTGATTATTGCATTCAATGGTATTATCTTCTGCTGCACATGCGTATAGAGAACTACTTGCCAGGTAATGAAGGTTGCCCGACGGGCAGAAATGGTGCCACGATATCGGTGTCTATAATGAAAGGGGCGTGCGTTCTTGTCAAGCAGGAAATTTATTGCTTAACAGGTAATGAAGCTCGGGCGCCACAATGTCGACGGCTATAATGAAGGTGCAGCCGGCAGCTATAAAACAGAGAATGGAATACAGAGGGGATTGAGGCAGGTGTGCTTTCATAACGCATACGTGCTCTGGCACTGAGGGATGCAAGTGGAAGGGGGAATAGAACAGCGTCTGCCTTTTGTTGGCGTGATTACAAAGCATAGTTTATTACATCTCATTGTCCCTTTCGACAAGGGGTGGAGGACTTTAATAACACAGCTGTAATTACCTGTCAACCTTTCCATTAAACATTACACAATTTATCTGCTCCGTTGCAACAAAAGGTACCAGAGGGGGCATGGAAAGTGGAAGGGGGGACTTAATTAGCATATCAATGGCAAATTCCTGCATATTAGGATATCTGGATAACCCAAATATACACTACTGGGACTTGGCGGGGGGCTTTTCCACTAAAGACCCCTCCTCGAATACCGTACAAACGTTCTATACTTGGGTATTTTTTGTTGTTAAAGTTCTTGAATAATGCGGTTCTTTGTATTAGTTTTTTGACCACAACTCCTAACAGCTATCATCGTTTTCCCTAGCTCTCTCATATAAACGCATTTCCCCCTCTTCAACTATCTCCTAGGATAGCATCTCTCTCTGTTTTACTATCCCTCCCATATAAACGCATTTCGCTCCTTCAACCCCTGTCTAGCCTAGCATAAGCCCTCGTATCCCCTATCTCTCCCATATAAACGCAAAAAAGTGTTCTCGCTGCCCCCCTATTTATTCTACTCCTATGTATCAATCTCTTATAAGCCTTAAGTATTTCTCCGCTTTTGAACAAAAGCTCCTTGTCACAGGGCCGAGTTTGTTGCCCTATGATAGGGATTTTACTCTTATTGAAAGAAATAAGAAAAACTATGTGGTTTATGAACCTTTGGAATTGACTCAAGTGATTGCAACATCTCGACGAAGTAATTCCATTCTCGTCTATTACATGAGCCATTATTGAATCAGGTTTCCGCAAACCTGTTTCATTCAAATTGACAGACTGTGTGGTTCAAGATGGCTTCAGATTCGTCTACTGTCCTACAGTGTCGAAAGAGTCATAATATTCTACAGCCATGGCATTCTGAAAATGTCACCAAAGTGTCTGGAGGGAGAAACAATATAACAGTTCCACAAGTGATTGTAAGTTTAGACAATCTGCCACATCTCTATGAAAAGGAATTGTGTGTATTTGTGGAAACGAAGCAAGACCGAATGCCTATGAGTGTGTATATTCCTGCACAATACAAGCAATTCTATGAAATGTAAGAACGTAGGTTTTCACGGCCGGTGTCACAATTATAACTAATATGATTTTCCGGGCTGTTATGCCGTGGTCTGCTGAAGAAAGATTTCCCAGACGTTTCGTCCACAACTGCGGTGGACATCTTCAGTGGCGCGGACGAAGTCTTCTCGGTGAAAGTATCGCAGCGTCTGATGCGTTGGCCGTTAGTGCCGCTCTCTTTATAGTGTGGGCGCTCTCTGCTGATTGGCCCGCTGGTATGAGGGGGCTGGCGCCGGCTGTGTTGTTGCTCTCTTCTGATTGGCTCGCAGTGTTTTTCGGTTTTGTATGACCTTTCTTGTTTTTGATGACTAGATGCCAGTTACTGTTGAGTTTCAATGCTTCTTCTTTCCTATTGAAATTATTGGGATGTTTATAAATCTCTATTGCTTCGCGTTGTAGCCGGGTATGGTAATGCTTTATGGAGGAAAGAATGTTGGTGTCCTGAAATCTAATGATGTGTTCGCCCTCGGCTTCAATGGCATGTTCGGCGACTGCCGATTTTTCTGTATGGCCCAGGCGGCAGTTCCTTTTGTGTTCGCAACACAACACTATAAAGAGAGCGGCACTAACGGCCAACGCATCAGACGCTGCGATACTTTCACCGAGAAGACTTCGTCCGCGCCACTGAAGATGTCCACCGCAGTTGTGGACGAAACGTCTGGGAAATCTTTCTTCAGCAGACCACGGCATAACAGCCCGGAAAATCATATTAGTTATAATTCTATGAAAGTTTGAAAACAGAATAGTGATTTTTGTGTGGATGTTCATGGTGGACAAGAACTATTATGTTTCTTCTTTATGTTTCAGTTGAGAGTAACTGTATTGGTATTTGTTTATTGTAATATTAAGTATTTGTTAATGTTTTGTAGTGTTCTGAAAGATACTGCAAAAATGATTAAAAGGTTGTAAACAACAATGGAAGGAAGTGTTACAAGCTTTTTGCATGGAAAATGTAGTATTTTGTTCAATTGCTGAAAGTTCGGCGGTGTTAATTGTTTTTCCATACCCTTATATTGTTATACAAGCACTATGTTGACCACAGTAATCAACTGTATATGGGAAGAATTCTTTATGTTCAACAATATATTAAGTAACAGTGTGTTTCACACATTATCAATTGTTGGTAGCACAGAATCGTTTCCCAATAATGCAACTACTGCGCTGTTATACAGAACATGTACAGCTGTTATCTGAGTAACCCAGTTATTCTTTGGCTTGTTGCTCCAGTAATAAGGTTTAATAGTAAAGATCTCTAGCATTTCAAAATGTAGTTCAGAGGAAGAAAAGTACTTCTAGCTCATAAGCAGCTGTATCATACCGGTAAGTGATCATATTTTATATTTTAGTCCCAGCACTTATCTGTAAAGAACATCAACGTTTAGTATGTTGGAATTATCAGAAATCCACATTACCCTGAACTTTATATTTTAGGAAACGGTGAAAACGGTGAGCAGCCAAATCTTTCCACGCAAGATAACAGCACTTTGGTGGCCTATAAGACTAGTGATGATGATGCCTTGCAATAGTTTTTTGTCTTATGTATAAAAAGAACATAAAGCTTCAGCTGAACTAATTCGTAATTATAATTTCATTTAATGCAGTATTACATTGGTGTTTATATCTTAAAATAATTACAAAATGTCAAATTCTTCCTGTAAATGTGATAAAATATGCAAACTTGAATGCAGGTGTTATTTTATATCTTAGTTTCGTGTGCATAATTTGAAGTTTCTTGGTATTCCATTGTACACAATTAATGTAATGTTTAAATTTCAGCAAATGTTATTCCGGTAACACATTCACGGAAGAGCATACGTCATGGACAGTAACTGAATTGAGACCCTTGCCAGTAGATGAGAGAAATGGAATGTTACCAATGGAAGTAGATTTTTCTGATTTCTCAGAGGTTGGTCCTAATTATAATTCATGTTCGGGTCAGTCTTCTTTCACAGGTAAGAACATTAAGCTTTATCTTTTTGAAATCATCTTTTGCAATTGTGTAAGTTTTTTTGTTTTAAATTTACTCTTATTAGCATGGCATTACAAACTATTTATGGAATGAATGAAATAATATCATGAAATATGAGCCGGGGTACTAGGCTGCCAGAGTTACCATTATGTTATTGCTTAGGGGCTCAGGAAAATGTTCAAATAAAATCCGATAAGACTGACCCAGCTAGTATTTGAACCGTGGCCCACAGTGTGGAAACAAAACATATTATCCCTTCCACCACTGTAATAGATATTTGTCATTTGAATAAAACTAGAGGTGTATATTAGTAAAGAAGCGAAAATAAAAAAGCTGATACTGAAATTAAAACCTGCGTTGAAATTTTCCTAAGATAATAATCATAGTGTCCCCTTCAACAAGTTCTGAGAATGCCACTTATTAAACGTTTATTTTTTCCTTTTTTCTTCTAAGAGTGAGTTAGGGCTGTAAATCCTCAAGAACTCCGTAGAAAATGATTGCAATTGAATTTACTGATGATGGTTCTCCGTTATTTTTAAAAGTTGTTTCCATGCACATTTCCGTCCTCAACTTTATTTCAACTTTTTCTTTGAGCATCCAATGGATCTTTTACATTTATAATGGTTTAATAATAATATAACATTTCAATTCAAATTCATAATAATAATATGCCCTTTTATATGATTTTTCAGTCACTTAAATAGCAAAGTCATAACGTAACCTATAATTAATAAATGTTAATAACAATATGCCGATTGAAGTTCAAAATCATGTATGCTACATTGTATTAATTTTTGCAGATTCGACTGAAGAAACTATACCTGTTTCAAACCAAGAGGGTAGGGATACCAAAGAAGTTGTTGCAACCCTTCACAACGCAGATAATATTAAAGAAACAGAAGAAAACAATGCTGCAAGAGTTCACCAAGAGCATTTAAAATCCCCTAAGAAGGATAGGTGGAAAACTCTGATCCAAGTGAGTGGAAACGTAATGGAGATAAAAAGAAACGCTCTGGGGGTCTACTTTATACAACAAAAAAAAACTGCTAAGGTACCATAACCTGTCAAGTGCTATTTATGTCGCTACAAATGTGTTGAGAAAATACCGAATGAGGAAAGGGTGAAGAGGCGTATCGATTACTGGAGACTGGCAGATTATAACAAGCAAAAGGGTTTTATTTTGAAAAGGGTAATCAGTTCAACTCCAGAAAGAAGAAGATCAAAAAATGATGGTGGCCGACAACGTGAGGTCTCAAGGAAATATCATTTTGTGATAAACGGAGAAAACATTAGAGAGTGTCAGACATTCTTTCTGAAGACTATGTATAAATAATGATGTGGTTATAACTGTTTTTAAACACAAAAATGAGAGTGGGATTTTTGAAGGAGAAAATAGGAGAGGGAAAGCTCCGCTAGAAAACAAAACAGATCCTGAAATAGTAAATTAAATTAAACTGAGTTTTAATTATGGGCGCTCTTTAACTGCTGTGGTCCTTAGCGTCCCATTCTATATTGGGCGTGAAAGACCAGTAATTTTGCTCAGAAGCCTCTTTATCAGGCTTGAGGTTCTTTTACGTGCCGTAAACCTACGACAGGGGACCGTCGGCTTTACTTCCCTTTCGAAGGAAGCCATGCTACGGATTTTTACGCCCGAAAAAAATCCATCGCCCTCCGCCGGGTTTCAGCCCGCGACCTCGGGAACTAAAAGCTAGTATGGTAACCACTACACGGAGGAGGACAACCCCTCAAATAGTGGCAGACATTAAATGCCATATCGAATATTTTTCCAAAGATTGAATCACATTATTGCAGATCATCTACTAAAAGTGATTATCTAAATCTTACGTTGAACATCAGTAGGATGTTTGATTTATACAAGATAATGTGTAAAGAACATAAAGAAGATTGTAGTGCGTCCCTATTGACTTACAGCCGAATCTTTTGTCGTAATTATAACTTGGCCTTTTTTAAGTCGAAAAAAGATCAGTGTCAGCTGTGCTTAACGTTTGGAGCTGCCGAAGGAGAAAAGAAACATGAACTTGAAGTGGGTATCAAGTACACCTAAAAATGAAAACAGAGCCAAGACATTTGATAAAGACAGAGCTTCTAAGAGCCTGATTTCATATCATTCGCCCTTGACTTATAAGCTGTATTACAAATTCCTTCGTCTGAATCGATAAAATATCAAAATCTTTCGGGTTGGAAGGCCTTCGTCTGAAGTTTCTCAAATATACTACAACAGAAAACTTTGTGTATACAACTTCACAATTTATGAATCATCCCAACCTAATGCAGCATACTGTTTTTCTTGGATAGAAATAAATGGTAGTAGGGGTAGTTCTGAAATTGGAAACCTGCCTTATGCATTACTTGACCGGTCTTCCAGAGGAAATATGTTTCCATGTTCTCAGATACTTGTGGAGGACAAAGCCGAAATCAGAATATTGCAACACTGTTAATGTACCTGGTTCAGACTACCCGTTTAGAAGTGATAGAACAGAAGTTTCCGGAAAGTGGACATAGTTTTATGGAGGTTGACTCTATGCATAGTACCATTGAAACAGCTAAGAAGCATATTTCAGTGTGCACAATTCAGAATTGCTAAACATCTTCCGAGTCGCTAGAGAAAATTCACGAAAAGAGCTTAGAAAGTCCCCCTTACTGTAATAGAAATAAAATTTTAAAATTTTGTTGACCTGAAAGGGTTAAGTAAGTTATTGCTAAGAAACAAAGCAATCGACAATGAGGGGGATAAAGTGAATTGGTTGGTAGTTAAATGTTTCAAGCAGTGCAAAGCTTCTCCTCATACATTGTTTTGTCGTTATGATCATTCAAGCGCTTATAAATATCAAAACAAGGGGAAGGAGTCATGGAAGACAGTGAAAAGATTGAACTAAAAACTGTATCATAATAGTTTGCCAATAAATCTTCAAAAGAAACAAGATTTACTTAAACTTTGCAGAAGTGGAGCAACACTAGAAGAATTCCAAAGCTGGTATGAACAACTGCCTGCTTCAGCAACCATCAAGGTCGTGGTTCGTGAACCCGGAGCTCAAGACAGTGATAGTGATGGTTCAGAGTAGGAGTGTTACCTGATTTTTTCATGTAAAATCCTGATTTTTATTCTGTGCGAAAGTCCTCTACGTACCTATATTTTCTGTCAATTATTTCTTCATAAACGTAATTGTGTGTTAAAAAAATACATTGTGATTTATATAGTTTGGTTAAGGAATGTTGTAAGAAAGATATAGTTCAAATAAATAAATTCTCTTAAATTTTGGAATTTATGTACACTGTCAATGTTTTAACTGCCTTTTTCTCAAAACTTAGAGATATGGAGTTATAGGGCTTTCACAGCAACCCCACCTTGCTTGACGTGATAGTAAAACGCGATTTATGTATCAGATTATACGTAATAGAATAACTTCATATTCAGAATGTCGAGCCTCTTGGTGCATGGCTTGTTTGAAATGTATACATAATGGTTTTACCATATTAAGGAGATGACATTAACTTATACCGGGAAAGCAGAATTAACGTAACTTATTTTCAACGCATTACAGATTTACAGGGAACTTTACAGCAAATGAACAAACTGAGAATTCACAACATTCTTATTTTCCACACAATGATATCGTCTGCAGTACATCCATTACAAACGCTAAAATATCCTACGTTTTTCCCTATCCCTAATGGCTGCACGGTCGCTTCGACCCGTTCCTCTCTCTCTTTCTCTCTACCCACATTCTCACCAATCCCCCTTCCCCTCCACTTGTATTCAAGCAAAATGGACTCGCCCATACGATTACCGACTCGCACGGCGGTTGGTTCGTCTCTTGCAAGCAGTATAGCTGTCCCTCCAGTGAGCCTAGGAAGTTTTTGGTTCTGATCCCGCCAGCGTGACGTCATATATTGTACAGTTGTGTGTCGAAGAAGAGGTGTAATGTGTGGTGCGGGAAAGCACGAATATATTATGTTGTGCGCGTACGTAAATTTATCGATGGAAGCTACGTAAAGCAGCCCTCATGAAGAGTTCGGAGCAAGATGGTTAGAGAGACTCGTCATCTTTGGGTTGGGAATTTGCCGGAGAATATCCGTGAGGATCGGATTCGAGAACATTTTAAACGGTATGTTTGTCCATGGTGCCACTTCTGCCAAAGGGAGTAGTTAAAAAATAATAATAAAAAAAAGGAAAAGAAAGCCTTTTATTGTGCACCGAAGTGTCATTGTTGTATGTGTTTTGGTTGTGATGGTGTTGTGGTGTTGATTATAAAGGTGTTAGTGTTTTCAAAGTGTTGTGTTGTACGGATTCCTTGACAGGCTGGCCTGCCATCCTGCATCGGAGGGCCCGGGACGGCGTGAGTCCATAGCAACCACACTGACCTTACATTTACTTCTGTTTTATTTACATTTGTGTCATTAATTAGGCTTGTGGTTTACTATTTCAACAGAATTAGTTTTAAGATCTTTTCTTGTTCTGCTTTTATCGTATTTGCTGCAGTTTTATTGCCAGTAATTGTAATTTCACTTGCATGTCAGCTTGAATGTGGCGTATTTATCCCCCAGGTTCGAAATATTTGGGATGTAAACTTTGCACATCGCGTAATTTCTACCCTTTTAAGTTCTGGAGTGATGGTCATTTTTCTTGCAAGGTCATGAGTATTTCATGACGCCATTTTGATATCCATTATCATTTCATTAATTTGCTGAAATTAAAATATGCGTAGTAATATAAGACCGCAAACTATACTATTCATTGCACATCCCTGTAATTTTCATCTTGAAAGATAGAAGAAAGAAAGAAAGAATACCTTAGTTACAGTAACCAATTGGCTGAGTGTGAATCAGAGGTTGGCAGCACCGCGCAGTAGAGATGGATGTTGCCTAACTTATTCCAATGGAATACGGAAGCAACGGAGCCCCTCTTGTAGGTGCAATTCTGTTGCCTAGTTCCATAGGGTATATGGGAAAAAGGATTGCTGAGTTGCCCTGAGGATTTAAATTCCAGCGGAATGTTAAAATGTTTAGTGTACGAGTTTCACACTGCGCAACTTACCAATTTTCCACTCCGTTAGTACAATATATCATTTCTGGTAGAACTGATTTTGATTAGAATTCACGGTAGTTATTCAAAGCTTTAGTTTTCATTTTCATTATTTTATTGCGCAACAGAATATGTGGTTGTCTTACCAAGGCTTATGTCTAAGCGTTGAGGATATTTAGTATACAGAATACAGTGTAGGCAATCAGATTTCGATTAAAATCTTCGTCAGAGATTCAAATATTTCAAAAGTTTTTGTTTTTTACAAATCTGTGTTTTATAATGCAGTAGAATGGGTTGGCACAAGCTTGGTGGCGAGATATATAATTATGGAGAATATAGCATAGGTTATATTATACTCATGTCTATGAAACTAAAGAAATTTTTTGGATAGATAGAACACATCCCTGGACTTACAGCTTCGGGATTATCTTGCATTGCAGACAAGCAGCATGTATTTCTTTTAATGCACTAATTGGGAAGAAGTGCAACTAGCAAGCTCAAAGAATAATTATATGCTATATCCTTATTTTTATACTCCAAGAGTGAGCTTATAAAATAAATGAATGTATTAAAAATGTATCTCACATACATGCACACAGCGGGCAAATAATGGGAGTTAAAACCTTGTATATTATGCGAAAGGAAACAACAGTGTAACACAAATCTCTTCACATCTTACCCTCATCCCCTATTGTTTTATTAAGGAAAATAAGTGAGCTGTATTTTGGGCTGGGTGATAAGTTATTAAGCACCACTATTAGGAAGAGAAGTTCCAGAGGTCAAGCATTTAATTCTGTTTTAAGAGATACTGATGTAAATAATGATTTCATATGCGGTAGAGAAGTTCTGTTTGTGCATTATGCAAAGGATGATACTTTTCTTTTTGGGAGTGGGGGATTTCACTTATTGTAATTATTTGACAACTTTGTTAGGGGGCTAATGTCAAGGCATAATTATCAGAGCAGAGGTGTCAACTGCCATCTTTCAGCATGCCAAATAACTTCAGAGGAACATCACATATTTGGAGATCAGTAGTTTAAATTATAGTACATTTATCAATCGTTATTCATGCATCCATATGCTTATAGCAGCACAATTTTCACATGCCTAACATCAGGTTTTGTTTTACCATTTTTAGCAGCTATACCAGGCTGTTGAACTTTTCAGCACAATTTTAATATAATTGAGCATTCTAGTGCAGCAGCTAATGGTTTTTCAGACAAGTTTGACTTGATGCTTATTTTCATCTTAGCATTATAAGTATAAAAATTGTTAATTATTATGGTGATTAGCAGATGCATGAATTAAACACATTTGTAGGCTAATTGATTTTTATTATTTGGATCTACAAACAATTGGCTTCTGATTTTGTGTTCTCTTAGTATCCTTTAAACAAAATCTGATTGAGCTTGAATGGCAAAGAAAGTTATGGTACTTCAAATATTCTGTATTGAAATGTAGTAAGTTTGGAAAGATTTTAAAATGCTATCCCTTGAGTCACTGTATCATTGCTAAATGTATGTTACGAATATCAAACATTTGTATTTGTTTTCATCTTTCAGGCCATAAACAAGCAAGTCTCAGGAATATTAAATATTATAGATATGATGCAAACTTAAAAAATTAAATTTTTAAAATGTGGTTATGAGTTTTAGGAATTTTTTGTAA
This sequence comes from Deroplatys truncata, assembly GCA_030765065.1. Lineage (NCBI taxonomy): Eukaryota > Metazoa > Arthropoda > Insecta > Mantodea > Mantidae > Deroplatys > Deroplatys truncata. The sequence goes on along the minus strand of CM060990.1, from coordinate 419,349,981 downwards.
TTCATCAGAATTGAATGTGGATGGACATGAATTTATCAGCGAGTTCTTAAATGCAGCCATGCATTAGTCAGAAACAGTTTGAGGCATAAAAACCTTGGTATAAACACAAATATATTAATGTGGATTTAAGACAAGCTCCTCCGACGCTATAACATTGCCAAAGATTGGTATATAATTTGTGTGTATTGAAGGTTCTGTTTGTATTAGTTGCAAGTGAGGACAAAATAGTATTAAATTTAGATTACTATTAATTTTTTGTGTTGTGTGTTCTGTATATCTCATTCAGAGATGTCCAGGGATATTGAACATGTCATGCTACACACCCTCCCAATCAGTTACATATTGCAAAATATAAGATTATGTTAATATGCCTTTCACATCTATCACCTTTTATACAGTAAGAATTTTTCATTGTAATGGGCTTATCTGTATATGCGTAGTTAGACAAGTCATTTATCTTCTGGGAGGGGTGTTGGTTTAGTTGTAACAGAGCAGCAGGCGCATACACATTGTGAGATAATGTGACATCACCACGGTTCCGATTGAGTGTTTGTTCCATGCAAGGGGAATACTGCCAGCCGTTCTCCCACCCTAGATTCCTTCTTTGCTGCATTTCTGCCTTTTCACTATGAAAAAATCTACCTGTACTAATATGTTATTGAAATACATACTTGTGGGTGTATAAGCTAGTTGAACACAATGTAAAAATATGATACAAAGTAACTTAAATGTCCCTCTCACACAGAGCGCCTATTATTTGTTCTACTGTATTGTCGGGGAACAGCCATGGAATATATATATCTATAAATTGCTGCATAACTTAGGAATTTAATATGAAGTATCTTTGTCTCGTGCTTATTTCCATTTATTCCAAGATGGTCAAATTCAGAAACATAATGTTTACCATTTTTTAGGGTGAGGTTGCCCCTTCTGGTTTAAGGTTTTTACAAAGCAAGTTCTTTAGCTCATTGTGAGGTTTTAACTCAACATGATGCAACTTCTTACACTTAATGTGCAAGAAGTAGAAAAAATATTTAGATGCATTCCTCGTCCCCATATTCCATAGAGTTCTGCTGCTGTTTGCAAGGGGTTTTGGGAACGTTGCACAGATTGATCTCTGTTCCTTTATCACATTTTATTGACATTGCTCTATATGTCTCCTGTGATCTGCTGGTATTAATTCTTTTTATTTATATATGTTTTATGGTGAATATACATTTTCTCATTATTTGTCTTGGTAAAAAGGTTACTTGAAACTGAAACCGCTTTGGACAGATTCGTAGGAATTTTTGGGGGAATAATAAGAAACAAAATCGTTTGGTATAATTTATCAGTGTAGTGATTGTTTGGGGGGAATAATATGGAAGTAGATGGTTTCTAAACATTTAATAAATGTAGTAGTAGACTGAACACTATTACAGTTTTATTTTTGAGGAACAAGTGGCCATTGTGACTGGTATTAGTATGTGTACATGGTATTCTTGAGTGATTCTATGGTGATGATATTAAGTATTAGTTGATTACCATTTGTTCTTTTTGTTATTAAAAAAGATAATTTTATCTCCATTAATTTGGCTGCTAGAATTTTTTAGAGTGAAGATGAATACTTCTGTCCGCCTCTGCCCTGTGTGATCAATTGAAAGGATGCAGAAGTCTGGCAGTCATTCTTATAATACTGAGATGCAGTTGTGATACTCCATTGTGAAGTACAAACCCATGTATTGTCTGATTATTCCTCATATGGTTGGCACCTAAATTCATCTTCAGGATAAACGAAGCCCATAGAATCAGATATGCTGATATAGCACTTTAGAAGAGTTTTCAGTTGGACGAAAAATGGATTCAATCCGTTAAATGAAACCACTTTATTAGGTATGGGATTTGTATGCCCGCAGAACGAAAGTATAACTCAGAGTTTCAAGCCAAATAGTCCTTCGATGCATATCTTGCAGAAAGTTGGTTTAACTGAGGAGGTCAAGAGGAAGTAGGGATTTCAGCTTATTGGAAGCTAACTTTTAACAGTTGGCATAGCATTTGCTTTTCATTCTAAAAATAAACATTTGTGAAACCCATGAAATACAGGTAAAAATTAAATTACCGAATTGCTGATACTACCGATATTTTTTAAACTTTAATTAACGTGGTGCAGTCTTTGAAACCGCCACATGTTATCAGTTATTCTCAACGTCTCAGTAGCTTCCATTTAAGGTGTGAACTCATCGATCAATCAATCATTGGTTTCTCGTAAGTTGTCTGTACCGTAAATAACATATTAATGTAAATATTTTCTATGCATAGTTTTTTCTTTTAGTTTCCTTCTCGGTACTGATTTGTTTTGAATGTGTGGAATGGATAGGCAATTCTGGTGTAATAGCCAATAACACTCTTGACTCAAATAGAAGGCAGTAGATGCCTTAGGCCCAAAATTTGACGGAATTGTGAATATAGGTGGTTAGAACAGTTAACTATTTTGACGCCATTGAACAGCTTATTCTGCTTGGAATGAACATTACATATTTTAGGAATTAATTGGTTCAGCAGATGACGACTGCATTCAGTTTCAAGAGTAGCAATGATTCTAGTGACTTGCAAACAAGTGAGCTCTGCTGTGAGAAGTTGTAATTTTGTGATCTCCTTTTTCATATGGCTTTGCTTACGCGTAAATATTTTTCTTTTTCGGTTAATGGGTCCTTGAAAAGCTATAAATATGGTATTATACTATTTTTTCAATTCAGTGTACATGGAAATGCACTTCTCAAGGATTTTGTAGTTTTTAAGTGTGGTTGAAGTATTATTTGTATACGAATAAAAGAAATGTTAGTGGTTATTAATTTAACTTTAAAATATTTCTTCTCCTATTGAAAACTGGGTGCTCAAAAATAGTATACTGATCAAGCAAAGAGCAGTCATTTTGACCAAACATGGCAGTATGTTAGTTAAGAGTTAATGTGAGTCACTTCCCTTGTTTTAGCCATTCTGTTTCAGTGCTTTGTTAGAACGCAGTACTTTTCCCTGGGCAAAAAGTGTTCGTGAATGAATGCCCTTCATTATCAGAAAGCTTTACTACTGAAATGAATTAAGCCGTTAATTAGTAAAGTACATTCAGTGTGACACTTTATAAGTGTTTTTAATATTGTGCTTAAAAGAACACGCTACATACTTCTGTGATGCAATCAGAGATCGTGAATTTCCAACTTGATATTTATGGCGATAGCAGAGACTGGATTTTGTAATTGCCCAAGTTGAGCACATAGAACATTTTTAAAGATTCAGCTAAACACAACTGTATAAGTAAATGTTGACAACATATATTGCCATGGTAGTATCCATGCAGCATATTTAGCTTACAGAAGAATTGCAAGTATGTTATTGAATTTTCTCCCAAGGTTTTTCCGAAAAGTCCATAATTATAGACTGAATGCATTTATTTTGCAACACAAATAATTCAGAGAAACAAGTAGTGCAAAGCTATATTGTACAAATGAATATAAAGGAAATAAATATAACTTGCATATGCAGATGTTAAGTTACTAATTCTAAAAAAAAAGTGAGGAAGCAGTAATCTGAATTAAAAGTATGTTTAGGAAAGGAAGAAAATGAATTCTTGTATTTGTCTTTTATTAAAGATGTGATGGTATAACAAACATTATATTAATGCAGTAAATCTCAATCGATCATTCTTTAACACCCGGTTGGAACGTTCAGCCTGAGCAGTACTTGGATTGAGACGTTGTGAAATGTTTCACTTCGCAATTACCTCTATTTGTATTAAGCTTACATTGTAACAAATGCTTATTGATCGAGACAATGTAATGCGTGCCCGTAATTGAATACACGATTGTGTTTTTAAAGGTGCATTGCAATATTGATCGGGCCATCATTTACAGGGATAACCCCTTAAAACTGGATTAGACAGCACGTTTCATGGAAAGGATGGTAACTGTGCATGTAGTTGCGCAGAGCCGATGCAAGGAACAAAACATATGACCCGTTCCTGATGAGGGAAAAAATTAAATATTTTAAAATATTGCAGCGTGTTTTAACGTTTAGCAATGGAGCCTCGAGAAAACTCTATGGGTGGATCTGGTGGGTTTTGTGACATAACACGGCGGTTATGTAACAGCGTGCAACGTTGCCATACCGTAGCGTTTTATTCTGATGTCATGGCTTCAGAGTTTTTAGGTGGTTAGCATATTTTCGACTTAAGTGTACACCGTCGTATATGGTTTATGCCTTTCTTTCAATTTGTATGCCAAATGCTAATACGGTAAAATATAACAATGGCAAAAGTAGAAAAGGTTGAAATACGTCAGCATGCTGAATTGGTGTTGCATTTGTATTTATATATTCAAAAGAATCATCTTTCAAAATTCTGTAATGTAGTGAGTGAAGTACATTGCCACTGGTTGGGTACATACGTATTTATACGTATGTAACGGTATGTCTTTGGATTTTGGGGACATGGGCCAAAGATGTACTTAAGGCGGCAATTTTTGGTACATTCGTATTTATACGTATGTAATTGTAACATCTGATGAGAAATAAATACAGTTTTTGATAGCTGAATATGACCAGCAGTGTGGAAAATAGACTAAAATCGCACATTATATCTTTACAACACAATGGCTAATAGAGGATTCAAATTAGATGAAAAGCAATTATTTGATTTCCACAGCAAGCCCGTATTTCACCCTTCTCTCCAAATTTGCTCGCGCAACGAGGTAGAGTTCAGTTCGTATGTATCGCATTAAATTTTTTACTGTTTTAGTTAATGGGAATTAATTACGCTTTGTACAATAGAGCAGTGTTTGACAGCGCATTAATAATATGTGTACTACTTGGCATATTTGAACACAACTAGAAGAGAGAATTTCAAGCATCCTCTTCATAGTGATGATTTAACGTAAGTTTCGTAAAAATTCTAGTTATGCATTTGATTAGGAATATTCGAAACGATTGGCTGCTTTGTATATCAGGCATGATTAGTGAGTTAAAGTCGGTTTATTAAATCTGAATGGATAAATAAAACATCAGATGAACGTAGGATGTTCCATACTTCACTTTTCACAGTGCTTTTTCCACAGTAGTTGGATGACAATTGTATTGGTGTGTAAGCCATGCAGCTAGATCAACAGTGCAGCAGTAACCTTTCTTTCGTTGGCCCCTCTCCCCTCCCATTTCAAATTTTGCCCTTGTGTGTGTGTGTCGGTCGGTCACTCGGTTGTAAAATCGTTATTCGCGAAGATCCGATGTGTGTGTTTCCGGCACCCAAGACTACAGTTTTTAATATCTTATCATTTTTCTCCATTCTTGCCTGTTGGACCATAAATCTTCCTCAATTTCACAATCCATCATTGTCCCTCTAATTCTTTCCTCTATATATTGAAAGTTTGGTTTTGGTGCATTTTTCTTGGTTTAAAGGATACAATTCCTTGTAAATCTTCAGCATGACATTTTACCGTTGCTCAGTAAAAGAATGCCGAGGAAAGGGAAATAAATCGAAAAGTTGTGCCAAGAGCGTTATGCTGTTAAAGAAACCATTGGAGGCATGCCCAGAATGAGAAGCCAGTTCGAAACATGTTCTGCGGAAAATGCATTTGTTCCTGTTGGATTAGGGTAATATCTGGTCAACACGCACGACTCTGTGCCCAACTTCCACAAGTTTGCACAATATAGAAAATGCCTTACGCTTTGAAAATTCGGAATTCGATTTGCATGTTCCAAATCCTAGTTTGATGCTTTGTTCGTTACTCCTTTTCAAGCACTAGCCCATTTATAACCAACGTGTCAGATTCGTAATATTGTGCAATTGTACCAATATTGGCGAGTGAATGGACCTCCTTATGAGAACAAATTGAAGATGTACTTGGTCAGTAGTGTATGTACAATAGATCGTATAATAGATCGCTATGTTTGGTATTATGGCTTTACAGACCAAATGTAACGGAAACGCCCTTTAGCTTTTTATTGTGACCACACACAAAACAAAGCCAACTCTTCCTAAGATGCACATCATTTTCTAGGATTCATGCGACTTAAGAAAAGCTTTTATTTTCCTATTACTAATACAAAATAATCAGTATTTCGAGAGGAAAAAATATTTCAAATAAATGTAGCATTCTCATTTTAGAAACTGTTAAAAGTAAGTTGTTTCTCCAAACTTTATAGTCTCATTTATTTAGTTGCTAGTAAAAATACAAATTTCGAGTTTCGGCGTTGCTTGCAGTCATCGTTAATTGCAGACACTTCCAGCTGACATTTATACAAATGCTATAAAGGCAGCCACAAGAGTTTATAATTCAACATTGCTAATAAAAGTGCCCGATGTCCAGCTTGTTCCGCGTTAGGAGTACTGCTTTCTAATGTTACCTTCCAAGCTATTTATTTTCGCGACAGTTAAGAAACCGATGCCAATATCTAATAGAAACCAAATTAACAAAGCATGTGTATTAATATTATTATTAAAGTTATATTTATTTTAGGTAATGTGAGCTATCTACCCTTATGCATCTTTTCTACTGTTTACGTGTGCATTCATTGTTCGATAGCATACTGGTGCTGTTCATTGTACATATGTAGATACTGCAAGATTCGCACGAATCATAACCAAACATTTGCAATTCACCTATGGGCTTGGTAGTTAGCTTAAACAGAAGCTTTTCAAAAACCTCTTATTTAATATCACTTTGAGATACTTGGTGCTATCGCATGTGTTTCGTCATTTTGAGTCGCGACTTCTCTGCCGGATGATATGAAATACATACTTAAGGAAACATATCTATGCTTTGTCTAGAAGACGTCCTTGACAAACTTTATAATATTGCATGTAATAACCAACGGAACATTTTCTAGTAACTTTGGATAAATTATATCAATATGTATAATGTGCTACTCCGAAGGCAGAAAGCACCATTTTAAACTGTGTGTGTGCAGGCGCGCGCCTCAATGGAGACAATGGTTTCATCTTCTAATAATGAAATTATTGGAAAGGGGTATACGACTTGCTGGCTTCTCAGAAAATGCAAACGAGATGGGTAATACACGTACAAAGACGAAAATATGTGTTTGGTAGCTCAGGAGTTGTTTCCCGTTAACGAATTGAGTGCCAGAACAAGACAACTTCCAACGCTTTTGATTCACTTTTACAAGGTAGATGGAAGGTGGCTTCTGTTGGTTTTTTGCGTGTAAACTGGCAACGCAGCAGTAGACGTTGGACTGCCCTCCCCCTCTTGGCAGTCAGTGACGCAATGCCGGCAGCTACATGGATCGATATTAAGGTCCTTCCTAGCAGGGAGAATATTCCAGCCTAATGTTAGGAGCGTGTGACCCGCTGTTCAAAACATTGCTACATACGTATCTGCTCACTTTCCTTCCAGTTTTTACAAAATGTATCATGTGTTTGGACGAAAGCCTGTTATATATTGCGAGACTTAAGATGAGCATGATATAAAGTTTAAGCTAAAGTGTGGGTATGGACCAACTCTCTTAGCAGGGCAAATGTAGAATTGCTTGTAAAACAAATTTAAGCATGCCCTTTGAAAACTGGAAATGCAAATTTAGACTGAGAAATTCAGTGTCGTATCCCGGATTTGAACACTGCTTTCTTAGCATTTGGGAGTTTTGATTCAACAAATGCGTTCTTGTAAGCTTGTTTTGGAAAGGCGGTTTTCTTGATTTTTTTTTAAACTAGGGAAATATTTCGCACCTAATTGTTAGGCTTACTGGAGCGTTTCACTTTCAGAATTATCTTTTAGTATTAACGACCTGGTTGCGAATCAGTGTCCGACTATAAAGTCATATAATTGTGAAGTATCAAGTCATTAACACAAGTTTTGGCAAGTGTATCGTATTTTTCTTTTCTTTTTTTTCTCTTTCTTTTCTTTTCTTTCCCCGTTATGTTTTGCTGTATACACGCATTTGCAACATTTACAAACAGAATCGCCCATGTCGAAATGCTGAACTTGAATCCAACGCCTCCCCCTTCCCTCGAAAGGAAAGTCAAAGCCAAACATTTCGGTGAGCATGGCTACGGGGGCCATATGCAGGATTTGTAAGCGAGTTGTTAATTGGCCTCATAAATGACGTCCAATTCCAAAATTAAATTGAGTTTTATTTATGGACGCTAATTCATACTGGGCGTGAAAGACCTTTAATTTTGCTCACAGGCCTCTTTATCAGGCTTGAGATTCTTTTACGTGCTGTAAATCTACGACACGGGACCACCGGCTTTACTTCCCTTCCGAAGGAAGCCATGCTAAGATTTTTACGCCCAAAAAATTCCAGCGCCCCCTGCCGGGTTTGAACCTGCGACCTCGGGAACTAGAGGCTTGCATGGTAACCACTACATCACGGAGGACGATACGTCCAATTCCGCATATACAGACATTCCACATTAAGTAAAAGCCAGGGATGTCAAAAGCGCTTTTGCATGCCCTCAGCGGTCAGTAAAACGTTAGTGTGTGCTTCGTAGTGTAAAACTGAACTGAAAATACTTGCTAGTTGAAAAGACATATACAAAGGGCATTTTACAATCTTGTGTTCACATCTCATTGTCCATCTCTGAGTGATACAGGGCAAGTATTTCTGTATTTTCCGCAATCCACAGAAAATAAACCTTGGGTAACATTCAACTCTATGAACCGAGCCGCATTTTAGCACTCATTTTACCCAATTCTTTCAATTTCTGCAGATGTGAGTTGTTAAAAGGGAGTCATCGCTTTAGCATTGAAAAATTGTGAGACATCTATAATGCTTTTTCAAAAGGAAATCGGTAACTCTCCACAAAAATTGTGTACTTCGGTAATGGACATTACTTGTCTCGTTTACTCATACAGAAAAGTACTCTCGCCGTGTCGAATGTTGGCATAGCTCCTGTTGACTGTCTGTGAATGTAGACTGGTAAACTGCTCTGCAGCGCTATCAGGCTTAACGGCAAATGTTAGCGAATCATGTTGATGTGTATTCTGGATCCTGTATGAAGCTCTTGCCCGTTTTGACACCAAAACATCTCTTCTAATTATTTTCGGTGAAAACAGGTTTCAGCTAGGTACTTTTGAGCGGAAACTGATTCTCCTCTCCCATACCCATGTGTTTCGAGTTGGTTGCTTTTTTATGTTATAAAATTGGAGTATTTTAATAAATGCTTAGAGTAATACCTAACAGTCAGACCTACAAGTCATTTCTAAGGAGCATGAAAGGGTTGGATCTCGAGCCATTCGTCTGTATTAATTTACCCGATTTATAACAATAATGATAATGAATAAGCATTGTCACATATTTTTCTTTGGTAAGAAATTGTATTGTATGTGAAATTCAGTGTGTAAATATACTTCGGTTAGAATCTTTTTAGACGTAAGAAAGGGGAGATACGGACTTTGCGTGGCGGTGCGGCGGCTATTACAGAGTGCCGCCACACGTAACAGACCTGGGTACGAACAGCCGGTTTTCTATCTTCCCCTTTCCACTGTCTCAAAAGACTGACCAAATAGATTCAAACATTATTGCTTTAGTTTCTTGCTAAGTTATGTTGCATTGTAAATGTTAGAATAACGGAGTAGTGGTAGTTCCAAAGTATTTTTCAGAATCTGTTGTCATTTTATTCTTGTTCGGTCAAAGATAACAAACATTTATGTGCCTAATAATATTACTTGTTTTAACTTCAGAAATTGAATTCAGGAATAAGCTTAAACCTCCTTAAACATTTTTGGCTGTTCAGTTCTTTCACGAAGGCAGTTCTGTCTTTTCAGTATTAATTTCAAGATCACAGAAGGTATAATTCATGACAACGCTTAATGGACCCGCTTGAGCCCAATGTGTACTCATGTTCTATTTTGTTACATTGCATGGCTGCTTTCATTCCGGAAGAAAGTTCATCAAAGTTTGTCCCATAATATATCAAGACAAGCAACTTCCTCTCAAGAGCCCAGGTTATTTCATTGAAGTGGCTGCAGTTATTAGTTGGTTTGGGATAGTAGTGAAGTAACATAATCGTTACACATGTTAAGCCAAACGGCTTCCTTTGAAAATGTTGGATGTTGAAACTTCGCTTTACCCGCTAGTTTTCTTGCTTTCGTAACCAGCACTGTTAACTTCTCATTATGCTAGGTCACTATTATTATTTATTTCAGAAGACCATTGCTCTTTACTTAAAATACCCCTTTGTGCTTCTTGTTTCGAAACACAAATGTCACATCAATGGTTTAAAGTCTTCAGCCTTGCGGTGAAAGAAAGTCGCGTGAAAGGTTAAAACGAATTTTGTAGTTTATTTTATTTTCATTTATTTATATTTATGTAATTTAGCTGTATGTTTAAAATAACAATAGAAAGATAGTTAAGGTAGTAGGTGCGGATAAATATTGCAAATTTTGCTGACGTAACCGAAAAACGCTGAAAAGTAACCAGGAGTTTTTTTAATATTATTATAGCTATGCCAGATGTTGTAAACCGTGCGTTGTTCATAGCGTGACAAAATTAGTCGTGTCTGGTAGTATCTGTTATTTATATGATTAAAAAGCAATAGCTATGTCCATCTTCTTTTGAGTTACGACTTTGTGGTAAATACATTTATTCAGTCCAGGGTAGTCAGTGTGTACAAGAGAATAACTGGAGTAATATACACATTAAGGGGATTTGTGTTTGAATAAATAGAAGTAGCCAAATAGATTTTTTGGTATCTTTAAATTGTTGATATACAAAAGTTCGGAGTTATAATTTGATGCTATTTACTAAGCGTAATGAAAGCCTTTTTACGAACATTTTTAGCTATGAAACTAGGATTTTTCATTTTAAGTAGATTATTCACAGCCTTCACTTCAATTTTCTGAAACGCAATGTTTCTTCCAATGTGGTACACACATCTCAATATTCGTGAAAGTTGAAATGTTGTATGCACTTTTAGGAAAATGTATATAAAGTATAGTCTATTGCTGTGAAACATAACAGTTTGTCAGTTTTACAGGTATTTTGTAACCTGGAAAACTTTTAGGAGTGAAGAAAGAAGTCAATAAAAGTATAATTTTGAAATCGTGTTTAGAACAACCAGTTAAAAAGAGAGAGAAACTGAAACACCCAAAACACTTTGTGTGTGTGTGTGTGTGTGTGTGTGTGTGTGTGTGTGTGTGTGTGTGTGTGTACCCAAATCCAAACGACTTAAAATATTCCTGTAAAATCCGTTTTAAGCTGTCATTTTCTGAATACAAATTCTTACATAACCGCATTATAGAGTATAGGAAGTTGATTTTGACATCTCTACTGCCATTTTGTTGACATCCCTTTTTAAATCTTTGACATTTGGGTAGGGATGTAAATATTGTAAATAGACATCTGGTTTTGCCCAAAACAAAGTCTTGATCATTTTCTTTCAGAGGAGACAGCCCATTTTCACATAAACTTGACTTGCACCCTACTACCCTAGCAACAGCGAATTCTCTTTTCCAATTGATAAGATTCTGTGCAATCGTATTCATTACCAGTTTAAAGTCGATTGCATATTTATCTTATGTAAAATTATAGTCTTTGTAAATGTAAAAATGTGTATAATGCCTACCTCTTCTTTTCGTAAATTTCAGCTTGAAGTCAACTTTTCAATAAAATGTTAAATCGGCTTGGTAGGAAGTAGTGGTAGTACCCATGCCTCATTCAGTGTAGGACTCGGACAATGAACTCTGCAGGAAATACATATGCTGAAAGACTGGTGTTGGAAACCGATACTGATTGTAATTTCTAGTGCACGGTAAGAACATAAAAATATCAATTTAGCATTAATGTGCTAAAATAATGGAAATGTATAGTTATAAAACAAAAATATGTGACATTCGAAAAGAAGAAAATAAAAGCCTGGAGAAGCATCTTGCCTTTACAAGCTTCATTGTAGTGGATGATTAAACATCATCCATAGGTTTTCAGTCGTAAAAGGGTGACGATTGTCGCGGAACAAGGTTTGTAATGCGAAAAGGTATGTACCACATCACATGCCAGTTGTTTCACCGCGAACCCTCAGGAAGCTATGCAGAAGTGTTACCGTCCAAAACAGCAGCGACAGAAGGCAAAGTTTCAAAACTATGATTTCCTTGAAATAGAAATTGAGCTACCATTCCTTATCAGCTACCATTCCGAGTGCTGCAAGGGCATTATGAACTTCACGTACTGCATTAGTCAAAAACAAATCAAGGTCTTCTAAAGTGTTGATTACCTTCTTCGGAAGCGTACAATTTTTATTTTATGTAAGTCAGTTATCAACTCGTGATACCGGGACACGGGGGAAGTGATGCAGCCTCAACTAAAGCTTTTTCACTTTCTCAACTACTTATTTATAATAAGCAGAGGAAGTAATGCATCCCACCCAAAAATTCGTGAAATACATGTTTTGATGCACCTGAATAAAAAAAATAGAAAAAGCACGTGAAAAGCATAATCAAAAAGAAAATGTTCAATAAATACCAAATGTGGTAATTAAGTTCAGAACCTTCCGAACTGCCTTTTACCGTTTTCGTTGAAAATGTTCGTGAATTTTTATTTTCTTCAAGACATGGCTAACGATTTTGATTAAAATGCTACTCATTTAAGCAATTTATGTGATAGATTTAAATATATATCTTGAATTTTCTGGGAATAACCTGTGAAGGTTTCTTCATTCAGAAAGAATATTGTAAAATGTTGTATCTGTAACTGGTGAAACAATAAGAGATGGCAAAACATTACTACGTAGAAAATGTAGATATCTTTAAAACACACAATTTATTTCAAATAACCTTCTTGTGGCACCAGGCATTTCCATTTTTATTCATTTTAACTTTTCAATACTTGGAACTTTTTTGAAGTACTGTTAACATTCAGTTGTTTCTCGCGATGTCCTGGAAAGAGTATGGAATTTGAATGCCAGCATATAAGTGACCCGTTTTCAATTAATTGATTATAGTTTCGGTTTCCTGTTTCGGCTCAACTTTAGAACATCTGACGCGAAATTTCCAACGTCTGTGGCATATTTTTTCGAAGTACAGCTGCACATTCTTTGGTGTATGTAATATGTATTTAGAAGTATTTGCTTGAATGGTTTCTTGTTGGAAAACGTTTTATCAACACAATTTAAGCCATATAATTATTCATTTACTTATTGCGCATGTAGCCAAATAGAAGAATGCAGGGCAGCCAAATTCTCATCTTGCATCGCTCAAAGTAACGCAGCCAACACTTTTTTTTTGTTACTAAATTACACTAACTATATAATTGTACACATTGTTCCTAAATTATGCTGACTAGCTATGTACACTAAACACCAACTCGTTAATTTAACTACGCCTAGCCTAAACTTTAACTAAAGCTAATCACTGCACTACGGATTAGACCTGCCTAATGTCTTCCATTAGTTCCTGGAAAGGGTCTGCTGAACGGTGCCACAAACACTGACAAATGTGAGCATCTAGATGTTCTCTGTATCATCGAGGTAAACCGACAGATTCGTCTTATTAATCGGATGAGCCATTTCTAAAAATTGTATTATTTGCAAGAATATCTCCAAGAACACACAAACTTTGCTTTTTACGTTGCATGGCCGTGATTGTAAAGCAATAACATTTGAGAGAGAGAGAGCATGGTTAGGACTTTTTAAAAGTGACCGTTGCTAATCGCTTCCAGATTGTTGTGCACATGTATGGGAATGTTTTCAGAGGTTGGCTAGGTTGTTACAAATGAAGCACATGTTAGCTGCTATGCGAGAAGCAATAAAACATCGGTGGTTTCATTGTGCTGGCTCTTGCGCATTGGAGGACCTTCGGACTTTGAAAATTTCTCGCGTCACCCGTTCGAAAGTATCTCCCCTGTTTCGACCTTGAGCTACAAGGAAATGTGTCACGAAACTTATCACTGTTAAGTTTATCTCGATTAATGTGAAGTAGATAGATAGAAAAATAAACCTTTGTAAAAACAGTTTGTAGAAGCTATAATAAGATAAAAGGGGCTCGCCCCGTGTTCGATTCCCGGCTGGGGGTGGTAATTTTTCTCTAGCCAAGATTAATCCCTATCCTCCCCAGAGTCTGGAAGTATGAATGGGAGTGTGAATGTGTGAGTGATCTAATGATTAAGAAACCAGAAGTGCAAGAAATCCAACGACAAGACTTACACGAGTTAACACCATTGCCAATAGACAATAAGTTCCAAAGGAAAGGCCGCCGATAAGACCAATGTAGTTAAAGGCGGGGTATAAATGGAACTAATAAAAAAAGAAGGTAAAAATAATGTGAAAGGAACACATAAGATTAGTTCATATATACGACACCTCCATTTAGAAGCAGAATAATATTATCCTGGTAAGTATGGTTTATCCACAAATTCCACGTATTTCATTCAGAAATCGAGCAATGGAGGGATTATTAACTCTTTTCAACTCTAGGCAATTTTACAGGAATAATGGAACATTCTACCCGTCTCGCCAATGCACCAACAATGACATTCCCTTATTTCGGGCCGGTGGAGTCACATGTTTGGCTAATTCCCATCCAAATATCTACACTGCCGCATTTATCACGAATTGTGTTTATGGTTTCTTCTAAACATATTGGCAGATAGTTTCATTGATCCATTGACATGCTTAATCCTATGTAATTGGAGAAACGCATTTAGGTGTGAGCTGTTCAACTTACTGAAGGCTATATCGCCAGCAATTAAAAGTTTTGCAGAAATCCTTTTAAAAACACCCTTGTGAATTACCGCTCTATGTGCCAGCAAATATTTCTGCAATATACTGTTTATTGCTGCCGCTGCTTGATGCTTTTGGCCTTGTAAGTTGTAAATCACTCGTGAGCTTTGGCTGAGCCCACCAATTTACCACACGTCTTAAAAAGCAACATTGTTATATCACTACTGAACACATTCGGAAAAACTCTTGAAGCTAACCCTCCTCATAAGTGGCATACACAACAGAGTACTGCCAGTACACACGGGAACATCAGACATCAATTGGACTGCTTGAATTAGGCCTGTATTACGATCCCCGGTAATTCCTATATGAGAGTTGCGTCCAAATTTTGTATTATGACCTTCACTTAACAGTTAAACGGAAGTTATTAGCGATGAACTAACCGCCGCCTCGACTAGCGGTTAGGGTACTAGCTTGAGGGTGACCATACAAAAATAGCACGGCCCTCGATTAATAGTCGATAGCGATTCCAAGACAAGATATTGGATAAATATTTATATAACAGAAGGAAAGCTTAAATAATACTTTACAGGTTTGGGACGAGGATTAAATTAATAAACGTTATAAGATTGTCGGCAGTTGCACTGTTGCTTTATTTTCCATTACGTTCCAGAATTATTCTTGGGCATAGTTTGCTGATCGTTATATTTTTTTCAACGTACATAGCAGTAATGTTTGCTTAAATATGACTAATGCAACCGATAGTAATCCAATATTCATAAAACCGTCTAACCTATTTTTCAGGTAAACCTTAGAAAGTAAGAAGCGAAACTTCATTGAACGTTGTATTCAAGAATATAACATTTAATTACTAACGTATAGGAAGTGGAAAGCAAAGACCCGTACAAGTTAATATTTGGAAATTCCTCAACATATTTCCATACTAATCTACACGAGTAGTATGTTAACGGCGAAATCCTACGTAACATAGGCTTTCCGTGTTTTTTTTTGGGGGGGGGGGAGTTTCTTCTAAATGTATTTAGAATTCAGTGTTTCCGCACTAACCTACAAGAGCTGGTTAACAGCGGAACGTGTATAACTTAAAATTATGAAATGTATTAATCAAGCGAAAGCCCTACATTGTTCCTTTAGTGGTGATACCAAGGATGAAGTGCTCAAACATTTAAATAATAGGAATATGTTATCGGAAAACTAAATTCTAGAGGAAGGATGAGGAAATTAGAAAATAATTGAGGCTAACGAAAACTGCATATGGCTCTATTTTCTATCACATGCTCTGTAATAATTCTAGTATCATCACAACCACCTCCTGCGTGTTTGATCATTTTTACTTTCTCTAGTACACATAATAAGTAGGGGAAGTATTGTATTCCACCCAAAATTTCGATGTAGAGACTTCACCGGAAATATGTTTTGAGGTCCCCTGAATCCAAAAACGCATTTTTAGAAAAGGTCCTTGTGTGACTGAACAGCATGACTCAAAAACGAAAAGTCGGATAAATGCCAAAACGTGGTATATAAGTTCAGTATCCTCCAAAGATGCGACACGAAGAGTTTCAAGAACATCCCCCCACACCCAGCTACCCTTTATGTGGAACATTTTTCGAAATGTTTGATTTTCTAAAAAGACGTTCTAACGATTTTGATTAAAATGCTATATATTAAATATATTTACTTGAAAAAGTAAAATGTGTATCTTGAATTTCCTGGGAATAGCCTGTGGAGTCCTCTTCACTCGGAAGGAATTCTATATAATCTTATATAACTGGTAAACCTTAAGCGATAGACGACAGCGTACTACACAAAAATGCAGAGCTCTTTAAAACACGCAATTTATTTCAAATAACTTCTTTCGTGGCATCACCCATTTCCGAGATATCCGTTATTAATGGCTCGAATTGTTTGGTACTTAACCATTGTTTTAAAGCTCTGTTGATTTTCAGTTGTTTCTCGTGTTATCATGGAAAGATATGGCATTTTAAGGCCAGCATACAGTTATAAAACAT
Source organism: Deroplatys truncata (assembly GCA_030765065.1). Taxonomy (NCBI): domain Eukaryota; kingdom Metazoa; phylum Arthropoda; class Insecta; order Mantodea; family Mantidae; genus Deroplatys; species Deroplatys truncata. Next base: position 419,333,322 of record CM060990.1, on the reverse strand, counting down.
GTGACTGTCACTATTCCCTTTGTATCTGTAACGAAATATGTAATGTAGCAATTTTTGAAACGGTTTACCTCTATTAAAATGAAGTAGATAGGAAAATAAACTTTCGTAAGAATAATTGGTATATCCGCTAATAAGCAATAAAGGATAGAAAGTCGTCCTCCGTGGATTAGTGGTACCGTGCTAGCCTCTAGTTCCCAAGGTCGCGGGTCCAAACCCGGCGGAGGGCGATGGATTTTTTTCGGGCGTAAAAATCCTTAGCATGGCTTCCTTCAGAAGGAAAGTAGGGCCGGTGGTCCCGTGTCGTAGATTTACGGCACGTAAAATAACCTCAAGCCTGATAAAGAGCTTGTGAGCAAAATTACCGGTCTTTCACGCCCAATGTAGAATGGGACGCTAAGGACCATAGTAGTTAAAGAGCGTCCATAAATAAAACTCAATTTAATTTGAGGGTAGAAAAACTCATTCGAATGCATCACAGGTTTTTTTTTTTAACTCAACACAGTTGCCGATGCTATTTCTTAAGTACAGTCTGCACAAATTTAGGCGTAGTGGAGTAAGCCTTAAAGTTCTTAGCTCCGTACCATAAACACCTGACGGAAATAAAATAAGTACATACTTGTACATCACGTATAAGCTTTAATTGCTCCCCTGTTGAGTTTCAAATGTTCAGTAAAATTAGTAAAATACTTGTTAGCGTATGTTGGAATCAAGACAGACTCCGCTACAATGAAAATTTACTAACGTGTTCCTATATAATCAAATCTATTGTTCCATTAAACTAATAAACCATATTGAGTGTGAAATACCACAAAACCTAATATTCCCGAATGCCCTAACCCATTTTCAAGCTACGCCACACTTACACACATCCTATTTTACACTACCTCCAAGAAGTATATTAACGGCGAATCATTATTTTCGAAATATACTGAAATGCACCTAACCTGTTCCGGATGCGAGCTAAACTAACGGTATAATTCTTATACACGTAGCTTAATGTTTAGAAATGTACCGCTACCTATACGAATCATAATATTAACAGCAGGTATGCCTTTATTACGTTCCTGATACATGTAGCCTGTTATCAATCTACCCGAAATGATCTACACTAATCGCGAAAGCCCATCTCATTAGTTTAATAAAAAGTTTAAATGTTATTGTACACAAGTAAATCAGATTACAGGCTCTAGAAAATTACTACGAATGTTCATCATTTTGAATATCTAATGCTACAAGTTTCAAACTAGGTAGCGTGAATTCGGGCACGAGAAAGTTGCCAGCCATACCAAATAAGAGTTGTTGACAAACTCCAGGTTAACAAACCTACAGTTACCAAAGCGTTCGTAATACGGTGTTCTCCGTCTAGCCAGCAATCAGCAATAATCACAGGTTAGCAAATCTCCTGTTAATCGCAGATGTAATGCAAGCTGTTAGATGCACTCCATTGTGTTGACAGGTATCGGTGACTCGCCGCCCTGATGGGCTGTGGACTGCGGCGTGTTGGGCTAAAAGAGAAATCCTCGAAATACGTAGTTACATACCGTTGGATGCCAGTCGGAAGAAAATAGTCCTCAAGAAAGTCCATTATGTCATATAAAATGGAAAATACGTGCTAAAATGCCGTATCATTGAATTATTCGATTTAATGCGAAAAGGATGTAAGCCTGTAATTTTATGTGCTAAAATTTGTCAGGGAGTGCCAAAACAGATAATTGGTGTAGATACCAATTTTTAGGGATATACTGAACGTTAAAATGTAAATATACAAATTAAATTTACTTTTGTAAGATTTGAAGCTTAATAATTTTAACAAAGACAACGGCCTATGGCTGAGCGCAGCATGGACTAGGGCTCTCAACAAACGGAGACCGGGGAAAATAGCGCATACCGCCATGATGTCGTCGTCATAGTCTTCTCTTCACTTCCTGAAGAAGGCCATAGAGTTAGCGTGGCCGAAAGCTCGAGCGACTTTATCAATATCACACGGCTGGTAACCCGAGAAACCCTAATCATAAATTTACTTTTATTTAGTAGTTATTAAACAGCTCATTAACTGCTGTGGTCCTTAGGGTCCCATTCTATATTGTGAATGTTCGGAAATTTTGCTCAGAGGCTTCCTTATCAGGCACGAGTTTCTTTTACGTGCCGTAAATCTACTACACGGGACTATCTGCTTTACTTCCCATGCTAAGGATTTTTACGCCCCCCAAAAAAATCCATTGCCCTCGGGAACTGGAGGCTAGCATTGTAATCACTACACTACGGAGGACGACATGTAAATATACGGATATCCGTGCCGTCGTTATTCTCATAACCGACTGGGCGAGTGAAATTGAGCGGTAGAGGAGCCCAACGTTTCAAGAAACAGATACTGACAGCACCTCTACACAATGCCACAGACTTTTCGGGGTTGCTACCATAAAACTATTCTATAAGAACCTGGTAACCCTACTTAAGACTACTACTGTAAGATTTCCGACTCCATTGAACTGTCGCGGTATATAGAACATTCAGATGTTACATTTTCATATAAATTGCTGGGAGTACGTATTCTATCATAAATAGCCAAGTCCAACCTATTTGCGGCTTAATCGAAATTTTGGGTGACAACGGATCTTGTGTAAAACGCATAACGGGATTACCAACGGTCATACCGTACGTGTACAAAATGTTGAAGTTATATCGCAGAAAATGTCTGCACATCCCTACAATTTAAATAAAATTTAGGTGAATTAAAAATATTGTGTAGAACACGAAGGCTTTGAACCCTTGGATATGAAAGGAAGACGTTAAGTAGCGTCATAGTGAACATTAATATTCCGCGATGCATAACATACCTACTGTGCAACTCCGTCATCACCAGAGCTAGAGCAGATATCATTTGACTTACAATGTGTGCAAGCTGCGAGTTGGTATCGACAGTACGTGAAGGGTGTTCCACAGGTAACCTGGAACTGTAAACAGAAGCGTCAGGGGTAGAACAGAACATAGAGAGCTCACAGAGAGCAACTCTACTTTACCAGTAATGCTAGCGAACTATTAACTCATTGTGTAGCCCTTGGTCCGTGTATTCGGTACGACGTTACGTGTACTAGATAGAGTGGTAGTTATGTCGATTCCTCGCTCAATGGATATTTCTCCTAGCTCTAGTCATCGCGTTTTGTGTGAGCGTTTTAAAACTTAGCTGCATATAGCATTTAACTTGGGGCTTGAATCCACCATCCAGCATAGCGTTGACTTGCTTCTGAAACCTCGTTGGTCCAATTTTCGTTATTGAGAAAGTGATCAAAATAACTCACCCTTTAGGATTTAAAGCCTCGCACACAAAGGTTTGTTACTGTCGATGCTAAGTAATGGAGCTAAATCTCGTGTGTTTCCCAAGATCAAAATATAATGTTTTAGTGGCTCAGAAATCCTCATTTCTTTTTCTATAAAGCTGTGTATATGCTTTAATGCATTAGAGAAGGCTGATTAAAACCCCGTGCTTTGGAAAACACTGGAGTGAAGACATTCTTCCATGTGTTTTTCTTCCTTCTCTTTGAAATTTTGTAAACCAGGCTTACAAGTTTTAGAATTATTCCAACGCCAGGCACTTCCTGTATCCCTAGTCATCGACAGCATAGGTAACATCGTATTTGTGTTTACGTTTAAGCCTTGCAGTTGGCACCAGGGTGTGCATATTATGCGTGATTCGAAGGCAAAGTGCATGTAGGTAAGTAAACACAACCCCTAGAAAACTAGGTGGCCATGATTCATAAAAGGAACGAATGACAGGAAAACATTAAAATATCCTTAATATTAGTTTTTGCTAAAGGTGTAACGTACAAGCGTTAACTTCGCATTAAATAAAACCATAGCTTCAAAATCATCCCGACTCTGCACATCAAGGATTTCGGAAGAAATAACTACTTCTGTTTAAAATCTGTCCAGTGTTCATTCAATATTCCTAGATGTGATGAATAAACAGAACTCGTCTACTATCATAAACAGAGAGGTGTATGAATCAAGTGAAAGTGGACTAGGGATGAAAGTTTTAATCGCAGGGAATTATTTTCAACACACGTATTTAATTGCAATAACGTATTTCGTTACAAAACAAAGGCATGAAATCAACATTAATTTTAAATTGTAAGCGAACGTAATTCAAAATATTTAAATAGTGTTTCTTAAACTCCTCATGACATTGCTTAGGCCTGTAACTTTAGCGGCTCAGTCCCCAAAGATTCAGATCTTAACAATATTTATAATACGCCGATATAAGTACTTGGGATTTTCTTAAAGTCACTACCTTGTATATGTCAGTGGAATGCAAAGGTGGACAAATCCCGTCACTGGATGTCACCAGATGGAGATCCCATTTGTTAAAGACTGGGGTTTGGGATTTTTTGAAAGCAACGTCTCAGATGTAACGGAGCTTCAACAAAGTATTTTGCTCGTAAGGGATAGGAGGCAGTCGTTTCGCGGTTTTTAGTCAGTTTTGCCAAGTTCGTTCTTTTTGCCTTGTTAAAAATTTCAGTCCCTTGTGTTTCTTTTTTACTTACCTTAAGGCCTGTTAATTTCGGGACACAATAGGGTAACATTAGGCAAAAGGTGCTCAAAGCCATTCCTTGTTAAATTAGCTGAATTCACCTTTACATTGCCTGCAAGAGTTGAGCAGAAATCGATCACAGTTTTTGGCAAGGGCACGTTCTCAATGCAAAGCCCAGCATTCTTCCCTATTTTTGTTTTTGTTTTTGCTTTTCGTTCCCGCATGTTAGCCATGTTTGCTTTAATATTTTCTCCCGTCTAGTATTTTCTGCCCCGAGCATTCTTCGTGTTTGTTTTTTCCAGTGTATCTCAGAGCCAAGTACTTCCCTCCTCCAATCCAATTTCGTTTCCTCTTCTTGGCCAATTACAGCATTGCTTTTCCTTTGTCCGTTAGGTGTAAATAAAGTTCATGTTATTTTGCCCATTCCATACGTTCCCTTCCCCATTTCCATATATTTCAAATCCTTCCAATAGTTTTTCCTGGCTTCGTCGTGCTGTAAAAGTTTTGGTGCTCCAGAGTTGCTCATTAACCTCTTTTCTTTCTTCGAGTCCACAAAATATTTTTTAATTAAAAGCTTCCGTTATCATAGCCGGCACACTTTCTTTATTTCTCTTTCGGTTTTGCATCGCTAGAGTGCAAATCTTGTGTAAACATGCTTCCATGCCTCGCCATGTCTTCTGCACAAACTTTACCCACAGTTCAAGCGCGCCACTTTGTCATATACATACGTGTTAAGTATGTCCGTAGTTCGTAGATGGGGAATTCCTAGAGTAGTGCAGTGTTTAATACAAATTTATCAGTCCTACCAGAAAGCAAACCCCAATAAATGCCTCAATTGGAATTTCACGATCACGTATGAAGCTCACGCCCTTTTAAACGTTTTTCAACCGAAGAAGTCATACTAAACAATGAACGAAAGTATGGATAGAATGCACAGATAAATTCCGGGACCTAAAGCGCTGAATATTTGCCAGGAGGGAGAAAGAAAACAGCCATGGAGTTCGGCCACCAAGCGAGGTGGCGCCGCGGTAACGCGCGACTCTCATTCGGGAGGTACCGGGTTCGATTCCCGGCGCCCCCCACTCTGATCAATGGGTTTTTCTCGGGTCATCAGGCAAATGCTGGAGTGGTTTCTCTCATCCCTCGAATTTCCTGACCTTCCTTATCGTTCCATTAATCATTTCAGTCATCCTTCAGCCCGTTAGGTGTGTTTCAGGGTTGGAAGTATTGACGATGGTTTCCGGTGCGGCGTGGCAGGGAAAAAGGATTCTGTATGTCAAGGGTGACGAAAACACCTTCCTTCCGCGAGTCACCAAATATGCAACACGCACTGCATCACTCAGCAGCATGTGAAAAACAAAGGGACAGTAGCAGAGAGGGAACGGCGCCTACGAGTCAAAATGACTGGCGAGTCCGTTTTCGCCACCTCTGCTGTATATGAACTTTCTCCGGTTAGTTGCCCGGGTATGGTGATGATAGTGAGTAAAGAGGCCATGCACGCAGGCTCTGGAGCCCATTGCGCCTCTTATTTTAGGCATTGCTCAAGTTCGGTGTCCGTGTAAAATGGACCACGTCCGTGATATCGCCCTTATCTCCGCAGGTTCCAAAAAGAAAGATCCTAAGGATACATATCTACGACAAGCGAAACCTTCGCATTTGCATAGTATACGCTGTGAGGTCTCAAAGTCCCTTGCACATTTCCGGCATATAGGGTCTTGTGCAAGAACTGCTAGGTACGATGTCTGTGCAGAGTGTTGGCCCGTAAGATAGCCCACAACCCCTCTGAGCTTAACTCTGGTCAAATTCAGGAAAAAATCAGTCACTTTCCGGTCAGGCCCTGATGCAGATCATGGGCCTGCCTGGTGGTGGTTTGCTTACTCCAAATGAGCCCTCGCCGTGAGCTGGGTTATCTCATACTTGACGTTACTAGCCGACACTCCGCAGAAGGGCTCAGGCCCAATAAAATCGAGCCCCGATCCCCTGTTTGCAAGAGTATCTGTCTAATTTCCTCTGATGCCAGCATGCCCAGGAACCCAAAGAAATGTAACCGGTCAGCTGGTACATGATATATCCAACATCCTCTGGCATTGTCACAACAGTCTGGATGTGGTTTTTACCGCCCTAAGGGCTTTTAAAGCTGCCTTACTATCCGAGTAGCTGCACACATCCACTCGTCCGCATGGCATAGTGTAAATATGCACATCGCAGGCTTAAGATCGCATAGACCTCAGCCTGTAAACCCGTGATAACTCGACCAAGGGCAATGACAAGCCTGGTTCTGGTGCCCCCTTACCCTGGCAAGGAGGGAACCGTCCGTAAACTACATCCTGCCCCCTGCCTTCGGGAGAGACCCGGTCTCTGGGTACCACTCCTCCCTTTAATTTATTACCACAGTATAGGATGGACTTAGGTTATACCTAGCCCCATCAAATCCCCGGACATCTGGGTTATAGGGCACTTCTCTTGTAATCCAGAAAGGATCAGTGAGTGCCCTTTGTGGAGTAGCTCAGAACACCAACCTCCTACAATCCAGAGGCGTATTCATCCTGGCTACCTCCTTCGCAAATAAGTGCAAAGGAGGAAGGTCCACCACAGTCTTTAAGGTGAATTGAGGAGTGGTCCGCACTGTCCCTGTTATCATACATGCCAATCTTGGCAGCGAATCCAGCTAACCTTCTTGTGAGACAGGCCACTAAACCAGCGCCGCATAATATATTGACGGTCTTATAAACGAGATGTATAACCATTTGACCACCTTGGATCTCAGTCCTATGGATCTTCGGCAGGCCTACAGAGCATACAAAGGCCTTCTTACCTCTGTAATCAACATGCCTTTTCCAGCTCAGCCCCGCATCCACATGACTCCAAGATACTTGTCCGCTCCGGAAAGCTACAACTTCTTCCCAAGCAGGTGGGGCGTTACCAAACCTGGCAGCCTCCTTCTCCTCCTCCTTGTGAAGATCATTATTTCATTCTGGTTCCGGTTAACGGACAAATCCGTTTCTCTACACCGTTCCTCTAGAGCTTGTAGGGAGCCTTGTATAAGCTCCGAAAAAGTACTCGGGGATTTTCCACTTGCTATGTCATCAGCATAGCCTTGTGCATGATTCCCCCCTGTTGAGTCTGTGCAGCAGTAGATCTACCAACAGACATCACAGGGTAGTTGACAAAAACCCCTTGTGGACTGCCTCGGGGCACTATTGCCCTCACTCTTCACTCCCCAGGTTCACTGAGCCTGCCGGCCTTCCAAGGAGGCCGTAATCCAGTCCGTGACTACTGGACTGACACCTTGCTCACCAGACATTTCCGAATGGTGCCTAAGGACATTATTAAAGGCACCTCCAATGTCCAAGAAAACTGTCATGGTGAGTTCTCCACAGTCCAGCGCCCCCTCCAGCTTCGCTACAACCTGATGGAGTGCCGTAACCGTAGATTTACCCGGTCATTAGACTAACCGATGAGGGTGTATGGGTCCGTCCACCACGATCCCATTCCTCAAATATTTATCTTCCGGTCTGAGTCTTTAAGAAAAAGGATGTTAGACTTATAGGACGAAAATCCCTAGGCCAACGGTAGGATTGCCTACACGGCTTAGGTATAAACACCACTTTGGCCTGCCTCTAGAGGCGATAAACATGCCTCATAGCCAGACAGACCCTGAATATTCTCACCAAGTGGGATGAAACGATCTCCCAGCCCTCCTGTAGGAAAGCCGAGAAGACTCCATCCCACCTGTGCTTTTATAGGGCTCAGAAGTGTAAACGGCCCGTTTGAGATTTTTAAAAGTAACAATCTCGGTGGCCATTGTCCAGTCTTCTCGCGAAGGTTAGCGTGCCCTACCCGAGTTTGGTTCTTGATTTGTAATGCAGATTCCGGGAATGTAGATCTCAAGCAACAGCCTCAGTCTCCCCTCCGACTGTCATAGCACCGGAAGGGCTTTCTAGTGAGGTCAGCCGGCCCTAGCTCCGGAGATCAACAGTTTTTGCAAGCGAGCAGCGTTTGACTGCTTCTGTACTTAATTACAGAAGAGCCTCCAAGGTTCCTCGGAGGCCTTCCTGATTTCTTTTTCATGTTCTTTGGGGCTCCTTATAGGACTTCCAAGTTGCCTGATACTTGTTGGCCCTATACGTTGTAACACTTGTAATGGTTGGGTTTTTAATGCTCTGTAGCAGTGGTGGCGAAAACGCGACTCGCGAGGCAGTGTGAGTCGCAGGCGCAACTCCTTTTCCAGCCGTCTATTCATTTGTTTTCCGTGTGCTGCTGAGTGGTGTAGTGCGTGTTGCATATTTGATGACTGGAGAGAGAAAGTCATTTTTGCCACCCTTGTTCTATAGTGTTGTAATGTTTACTTGTGATGTTCTTATAGTGGCTACACTTGTAGTGTATTCTTCGTAATTGTTTCTATTTTCACTTATTTTTACCTTGTACTGAACAGTACTGGTTACTGTGTGGAGGTAGAAGTCAACTGGAAAATGTTTGACTTTAACACAATAATGTACTCGACCCTTTACACAAGTGCTGTTTAACATATTTATATACTTTAAATTTCAAAAGAATATATAATTGTTACATGCATAATTAATGTGCTTTCAAGTAAATCTTGAACATTTGTGAAACTGGAAGTTACAATAGTTATTTCTTGCATATTGAACTTCTTGACTTGCCTTACAATAATTTCGAACCATGATTTTATAATGTTTGTACTATAGTCTTTATCCTTTTATATGAAATGCACTTACTTGCATACAAATAATTTAACATGGCCCAGTTATTAGCACTGATCTGACTTCTAAAATAAACCATTATGTAATATGGACAAATCTCACTCTTTAAGTCTGCTGTTAGATTGGAGTTTCCTAAGCTGCTGTGTAATTCCATTTAGCGTGTTGTTGCCTGGGGTTGCATTCAACTCTAGAACCAGTTAACTGACTACGTCGTTTCTTCTTGCTGCTGTTGAGCTGGTCTACCCTTGCAAATACTCGAACAACGATTCGCAGTCCCATCCTTTGTGCATGCCCACATAGACAATTACCGTATTTACGCGAATCTAATGCGTACCCCCATATTTGAAACTTAAAATTATGGAAAAAGGTGTTTGTATCGAATGTAAAGCGCATCAATAACAGAAAATATGTAATAGATATTTCATTTAAATTTATTTAATATAACAATGGATTTATCGTATGCATAAACAATCAGATTATAGAATTGAAAGTGCCCTGTGGTTGGGTGACACACTGTTAAAGAAGAACATTAGTGAACATGAGATATGGAAGGTACATATTCAAAATGAATTTAATACGATACCGTACATTACAACCGTGAATCACCATTATTCACCAATGCTTTCATCACTGGAATCCTCGGAAGTGCCCACATAAGAAGCAGGTTCATTTCCTCTCCCCGTCATCGTCGTTCCAGAGCACGTCATCTTCGCTGCCATCCAAAGCATTTGAAATGTAGCATTTCTTGAATGAGTTCACAATCAATGGTGTGCTTCAATGCTTTTCCAGGCAGCAGAAACCCAGTGTGCAACGGTATGTGGTGCAGCACGCTTAACTTTTCCTGTCGGGGTCAATTTACGGGTTGGTTCACAAAACCATTTTTCGTACTCTATCTGAACAGAACCCTTAAAAGGTTTATTTATACTAACGTCCAGGGACTGTAATACAAATGTCATCCCTCCAGGAATAAAAACAAGATCACTGCATAGACTATGTACCTTCTTTTTTGCATCGTCTGTGAGATGACCACGAAATGCACCCAGACAAAGCATTGGTGGTGGATTGGAAATCCCACCGGGACGACGTTCCCACACATTTCGGATCCAGTCATACATCAATGATTGGGTCATCCATCCCTTCACCTGGTTTCGAATAATGCCATCAGGAAACAGTTTTTCATTCTTAGGAGTTTTGGAACACGTTTTCCTCTTGGAAATTAAGAAAGGGGGAAGTTTGCACCCATCAGCTGTGATTGCCAGCATTACTGTTACATGCTGTTTTTCGCATCCTGTTGCTTTGATGATTTCGTTTGTCCTCTTCTCAGTGGTAGTGTAGTTCCACGGTATATCAAACTAAATTGGCGTCTCATTAGCGTTGCCTGTTTGCCCCATTGAAAAATGTTTTTCTTCCGAAGTGAAATGACATACCGCTGAAACGTTTGTAGTTTGTCCTCAAAATCTGCAGGAAGCTTCTGGCACATTGTTGTACGGCGTCTCAGAATTAAACCTGTCCGCTGCATGAAACGATCCACCCATCCACGGCTAGCCTTAAACTCTTGTTTCGGAATACCAAGAACTTCAGCCTTCTCCTTAACTTTCTTTCGTATAGTGTCACTAGTCACAGGTTGCCCATTCTTCCTCCTTTCACGCACAAATTCCAACACTTTTTCTTCAACTTCAGGATCTCTTCCTTTGCGAGGACCCGTAAATTTCTTCCTACTAGCTTTAGTAGCAAATAATGCCAATTTCTGTTTTCCGCCTCAAGCGAACGTTGCTCTCTGATACATTGAACCCCTTCCTGCCTTTCTATTACAATTTTTTTTCAATCATAAAGGATTACGTTAAGCTTTAAAGAAGCATCATAAGACGTTCTTCTTTGTTTGCCCTAGCTCTCCATATCGTAAGTAAAAATGCGCAATAATAGGCCAATGATAAATGAGCGGCTAGCTTGTCGCGACTTTCCGGATGCATGTTAACTCCAGCAATTCATTATGACGTAATAAACGAAAAAATTGAATGAAGCTACTGTCGTTCTACGGAGCGGATTTCCACCTGAATTACTGCGCCAGGTATTCTAATGCGCATTACGATTTTGAGTACTACATTTGGTCAAAAAAGGTGCGCATTAGATTCGCGTAAATACGACATATCGCAAAATTTTGTAGCTTAGTAACTAAATGGCGTTATAATAACTTCATATTGTATTACGAATGCCCCCCCCATATTGTGGCGTATCAGGAAGTTCATTGTCATTACCAGACGCGCTGTTGTGTTGCATTGTCGCTACTAGACATAGCATTATTTGGTTTATTTGATTTTTCGGCTTAACGATCCCTTCTTTTGGCGCGGACCACACCAAAGGGAGGGCTCTTTTTGAAATCATCTGGTATGACGCCAACCCTGTCTGGCTTGGCTAGACACGGTTGGAGGTGGGATGGATGTAGATAGCGTCACTTGAGTGAAAGTGGTAGTTTTAGCAAAACGTGCGTGTGGTCATTCCACGTATTCGAGGCATCTCCCTTCATCCTCTCTTCCTAGTTCGTAATGTAGAGTCGCTAAACGTTTGTTAATAAATTGCAGGTAATATGTGTTATGTCATGTTTTTGTGTAATGCAAAACCCCACGCCTTCCTCTAAATCTATACACTAAGGTCCCGGTCTTCTTGCTGTTAGCGAGTTGCGCCCCCCATGTGCGTGCTGGGGTGAACTAAATGTATTCATTTTCTGGAAACCTTTTGGCCCTCACTCCAGCATGTAACAATATACCTTTTTGCAACTTGCTTATATAGCGTCCGCCATGTGGCTGGCCAAGCACTAGGATAGCTTCCGGGTTGTGAAGCAGTCCTTTCCTCTACTCTTGGTTCCCCTCATATAGAAGGTTCTAGAACTTCCAAGAGTAGTCACGTGAGTCACAATCCCCGTTCTCACCTCTCGCCTGTACTTCATGTTATGAAACGAGAGTTTAGCCAGGAAATGCATTACTTTAGGCATTTTTGATACTGTTTTTACGGTGGGTCCGATTTTAACAATTTGTAAAGAAGTGTCGTTACACGTTGTGTATAGCCTTAGTGTCTTTTACCTGATGGATCTTAAAAAAGAATTCCATCTGTTATCTTTAGCCCGAACCTCATGTACGCGAGGGCAGTTTCCGCATGCCTGGTCGTTCTCCATGGTGTAGTGGTTACCATGCTAGTCTCTAGTTCGCGGTTTCAAACCCAGGCTTAAAAATCCTTAGCATGGCTTCCTTAGGAAGGGAAGTAAAGCCGATGGTCCCGTGTCGTAGATTTACGGCACGTAAAAGAACCTCAAGTTTGATAAAGAGGCCTCAGCAAAATTACCCGTCTTTCACGCCCAATATAGAATGGGAGGCTAAGGACCATGGTAGTTAAAGAACGTCCATAAATAAAACTCAATTTAATTTAGTTTCCCGCATACCTTGGTAAGACTATATACTCTGAGAGGTCGTCAGGTATCTCAGAGGCTCCGTTTGCGACACATCAACTATGTGCCATGCACTCCATCGGCACAGAAATACCTTAGGGTTGGGTTGCTGGGGTATAGGGACCCTGTCATTGCTGTGTCGTCACTCCTGGTTCCGGCCTCGCGATATCTCCTCTGACCTCATCCCTGCTTCCCGGGGGCGGCCTCTCTAGGGGCACAGGTACAATATCCGCATTCACTGGATGTGTGCCGAGTCCCCTCCGATACACATTCCATTCAGTTCGACCCAACCAGGTTTTGAACCAGGTCTCATCGTGAGAGGTACAAATGTTGCTGCTACTCCGCCACCGTGAATTTAACATTGCATTTTGCATTCTTTTTTCTCATTCCAATTCCAGGTAACTTAAATGATTTATCCTAACGCATTGTTTTAAGTCGCCTAGACATTTTTCCTAAAATTCTCTGAGTAAAGATGTATACACGTGTTCTAGCCAGACTTTACCTATTTCTTAAAATATCTTGTCGCATTAACCAACGTGGAAAGGACATGATCCTGGAAAATTCGCTCACCATATCTCACTGCGTATAAATTAGGTGCGATGTAAATAGCGAAAGTTTTGGCAGAAATATAAGGTGGTTCGCTTTAAATAGCTATTTACATTAAAAAACGTGCAAAATATTATAATTGTGTTCCTTCTGGAGAAATAGCGGTGATTTTTCGTGGCCTAAGGATCCTACCTAAACAGAAAAATAATTGTAAATAAAAGTGATACTTACGGAATGTAGTGCTGTTTGCAGGTGTCAGTTGATGCCAGAAGAATAGCCTCAACTTTAAACGCCAGTTGTTTCTCTAAATCATAGCAACTGCGCTGTGTGTAAATTGCAGTGTTTCTGCCGGACGTACAACGCAGTGATAAAATGTGCGACTCATTGGTTTTCTTCTCGTAAATAAATGAAAGCGTATAATTTTCATAGTAAGCAATATCAAATGAAACTGTGCAATACAGTGAAATAACTGTAAAATATGAATTTAGCAAGTAACTATTGTTCTGTCATCCACTAGTTTAGCAAAACTTAACTGATCACAATATTAAAAATTTATTGGGACATCGAAAGTTATATTTTCCTCTAGAATTAACTCCTTCGCTGAATTTCTTTAGAGGAATATTCCTTAAATTTGAGGTAGACTGGCGTGGTACTTAATCTATAAGTATGCTAATGTTATAAATAGAAAGAGAGAGAGAGAGAGAGAGAGCGCGCAGGATGGGTTTAAAAATTTAGAATTGGGGGTGTGATAGGAGATTTTCTATATTGATATCACCCAGTCTCAATCCCTTTTCGGATTAAAAGGGGAGCTTTGTTTTTTTACTGTGGTCATATAAAGGCTACTTTACAAGATAAGATTATCCCTACTCGTGTTTCTCGCCCCTTGAACGCAGTGTGTTCCTTAGGTTGCCTGTTTACGGATCTCACATATATGTGTGCTCCACGCACTTTTACATGGATGGGTGTTCCGTTCTAAAACTCCCGCGTTACTTATTCATGAGTGATAGTAAAATGTACTATAATGTCTGCTAACCTTGCTATAAGTTGTGTTGAAAGTGATGTCCATCTGCATTGAGACATTCCTGGCATTTTCGGATGAATTTTCCAATCATACGCTTGTTATTCTTGTATAATTTTCATAATTTTTGTTCTTATATTTAGTTAAAATCGTCTATGGTGTGGGGATTGTTCTTGTAAACTTTACGTTTACAATTTGTACATATGTATGATGCATAAAAGCTCTTTGTTCACATGTGAATTTTTCGATCGATATTTCAGTGGACTAATAATAATAATCATCATTTAATGTAATTCACACACAAAGCAGATGTTTAGGATAAACTTTCACTTTTGATATGTACAATCAACAAACTTGAGTCTTCATAGTACAAAAAGAAGACACTAACTCGTAGTTATAATTGGCGCAACAATTCTTGACATGCGAAAATCTTCATGCCAGCTATGAAGCGAGTTACCAGATCAGGTGACCAGTCGTCTGCATGCTGCACGAGTGCGTGTGACAGTCATTGTCAAATATCCGCACACCGGTTATGCACTGCACTGATAAACTTATAGTTATCTACAGCATATTTAAATCCACTGCTGCAAAAAGCGCTTAATATAAAAACCTGTCAATCATCTGCCTCCCAATTCTTCCATTCCTGACAGTGCTTCCTCTTCTGCGGAATCACTCTCATCACTGCTGTCGTTATTTTCTGCACCATTCTCTTCTGTGGAATCACTCTCATCATTGCCGTCATCACTGCTGTCGTTATTTTCTGCACCATTGTCCTGGATGAGAATTCTTTCTATTTTGTTTTCTACAATTTCATCTTTTTCAAAATAATGATTGTCAATTTATTCAACATGTCGACATACATTTTCCCATTCTGGCCTTCCAATTTCTTCAAATCGCTGGCGACACTGCTCCACAGCTTTTAATTCAAGTGATATTTCTGCAGACCACCCATTTTCTGACATAGCCCAGATCAATTCGATTGGGTTTAGATCTGGAGGAGACGGTGGTAGTCTAAGTACATAATGACCATGTTGTATTAATATCTGGCCAAGTATGTATGACTTCTCAAGTGGTTTGTTGACTTTAATTAAGTTATATAGCTTTGTTTTACATATGCTTTCATCTAAAGGTATTTTATGCCTAAGTAACCAAGCTCTCATATCTTCTTTCAAGGAATTTGAGGTAGGTGGTTTGTCAAGTTGAGTGTTTACGCATTGTGAAGCATTGTCGATAACCAGAACAGACCCTGCAGGCATATTAGGTATCAACATGGTGTTGATTCATTTCTTGTAATTTTCTGTGCTCATTTCTTGATGAAAATCTCCTGTTTTGTGTTGTGACTTGTAAAAGAAAGACATTTGGAACGAAGCCGATCTTTCCAACAGCATGAACGATAATAAGTATTTGCCCTTTGGCAACAGGTGTCTTCAAACCTAATTCACTATCGTCAATCCAACTTTTAGATGTTATATGACTGCTGTGTATGTATGACTCATCTTCAAACACTATAGTTTGTCCCTCTGAGTAAGGTACTCTTCCAGCTGAGATCGTATGTCGTGCTTTTCTATTAGAACTCTGATTTCGTTTTCTTCCACTTGAACCCTAAATCTTTTATAATTTTTCTGAGATTTGTTGCAGCATGTTGAAAATGTATGCTGATATAAGTACATATAAAATTATAGTCATTTGGAAAGGTAGAATCAGACTGAAACATTGAATGCCACAGCCGGGATTTGAAGCACGGATCTTAGGCTTTTCGTGCCGTTGCTCTAACCGACTAAGCTATCAGTGCAACATTTTTTTGCTTTTCTATTTGAACTCTTCCATTTGATTTCGTTTTCTTCCACTTGAACTCTAAATGTTTTATAATTTTTCTAAAATTTGTAGCACCGCCTTGAAAATGCATGCTGTCTTTCAGCTTGTTGAGCAATCTGCTTATTGTTTTTTCTTCCAAATAAAAATTGTGAATCGTGCACCGAATGACCCATTTGTCGAGATCGTCTATTTTTGTAATACGTTTGGGACCTTATGTTTCTTCATAGGTGTGTCAAATTGTCCTCTTTCATACACATGTTTTTTCATATCTTTAAGAACTCTGGAAGCGGTACACAGTGAAACACCAGTTGCTTTGGCTACTCTTTCTTTCACTCTCTTAAGGCTTTTGTGGAACTCGGGTAAACATATATTTTCTTCCTTCATCTCTGCTTCTTGTCGAGGAGATTTGCAATTATATCCCTGCTTTGAGTATGTAATGCCTTACCACTTAACTTTGAAAACGTAGCAGCCATGGTTATAAATATACAACTATAAAATAAGCACTATTTAGGTACTGCTCTCTTTGAAATTACAACCAGATGCGGACATTTTCTATGCAGAGTGTATGTGTTACGCACTTGAGTAAGCAAAGGTGTTATATCGCTTTCGTTGATTAAGCTAAACATAAACCATTCCTAGGTTCGGCAGCTGAGGTGGCAATCAGGGTCACGATTCTAGAAGTTTTGAGCCAGCTATAACATTGATAGACGGTCTTCCCAGCCGTGTTGACACAATCGTTCGCGGTAGTGAGTTATCTGAGACATACCTAGGCCACTGCAGTGCAAGCGAACTACACACATTCCTGATCTGTGGCTCGGCTGTAAATGGAACGCATGATACAAATCTGCGCTCTTTGGATACGCTTTAGGTCCCAGTGAAAATTATAGGTCACTCGCAGCTTCCTTATTCTCAAGCTTATACTTGCAGATTTTCATTGTTAGACATATATGGATAAAGCTTCGTACATTCGTACACTTACGCTTATGACCCAATGAAAATTTTGTGCAGCCTGCAGTTTCCAGAAATTGCGTTTACCCATATTTTACAGCCCTTACATATCAATAAACTACCATAGTTTGATCAGTATTGACATTTTGGGCAGTCACACTTTAAGGTCTGGGAAAAAATTTAGGGGACTTAAAGCTAAAAAAGAGCTGGTTCTCTCTTTATTTCCGAACTCCACACACAAAAACTCGGGCCCGAATTCTTTGGTTTTAACCTCCATTTTTTTCCCTTGCCATTTAATGAACCATTTTCAGGATATTAGTATGTTTCACACTTGCTAGGCCTAAATATGTGAATTTCATAGGACCTAAAATGCCTAAATGAGGCGTTGTGACCTAAAATGTCCTAAATTACTGTTTTCAGTTCTTCAGATGATAAATACACATTACCCGAGGCTCCCACCATTGTTACTTTCCTTGCATGTTTCAAGGTACGTTTTAAATGTATACAGAATCTATTCTGAAAGCGCGACGCTGCCACTCAAAGAAGCGTAGGATATCATTGGCAATCTTTCCAGAAAAGCAGTACTCGAACCAGTGATAGTTGCATGTTCTTCGATGCTGCAGGAATTTACTAAACTTAATACTTGTCTTGAAGATATTAAGTTGATTTCATCAGTAATGTAGGGAGAAAGATAAAGGAAAATTAGCCATAGAATCTGCAGCATTAGCATCTATGACGTGATATGTTCTGTGGAGAGAACCTCATCTTCAGCATATAGATGTCCTACATAATAATGGGAAATCAACTACTGCAACGCAGAAGAGAAAGAGATCTATTATGTATGTGTGTGAGTAGTTTTTGTTGGGCTAAACTGTTGTGAAATATGTACCTTTAAATAAATCTTACTAGAATAAGAAAAAAAGTGATAGTAGGACAATTATTTGAATGTTTTTAGTTATCTACTGTGCTGTTAACAACTACAAACAAAAGCCATAGACAAATATATTGTGTGTTTTACGATTGCAATTGATAAGATGTACCTTCGTTAAACAAGTTTTAAATAAAGGTTCCTAAAATAAGACAAATAGAAAAATTATTGACGTTAGCATTCAGCTAAAATAACCTGTTTTCAGCGTATAAAAACTTAATATAGGCATGTAGCTCAAAATAAGAAAAACAGGAAATTATTGGTGTTAGTAATAATGATCTACAAGAAAAACATAAAAAAGCCTATTTTAAAGGTATAAAGGCATAAAACGAAGGCTAACAAGACCTAAAACTCTGGGCCCTAACGGTAACATTGAATAAGGTGAACAAAGTTTTGGAAACATACTTTACGATCCGGAGAAAACTACCCCTTGTCTTTATTTTCAGTCTAGTACAAATCTAATCTGACCAATTTGGACGAAACTTCCGACACTTCTACCTTAACATACGAGGAATATTACACGATACAGTCTAGAGCTGGCAAGGACATAAAGCTTTACTGGTTCGTTTGATATGTTGCGTAGCGACTCGCTCGTTTCATCGAGCCCAACTCGTTCCAAAAACAGCGAGTACACCGAACTATGGTTTTGCTTCTGCTCCATATGCGCTCTCATGGGAAATTGGCATTTACTTGTTCTAGTATTCGTTCGACAGTTCACATCTTAGCGTTGTCACGCGTGTGCTTCAGTGTGTTAAGACAAATGATGCTAATAGTATATGCCATGTGTCTGCATTTTTTAACTGTTTCCACCTCTGCTGGGGTTAAAATTTCTTTTACTACTTTTATGATACACAAATTGCGTTTTTTCGTGGTTTCTTTTGTCATTACCTCTAAGCAAAGCATATATTAAAATATATAAAATATCGTACAAGTTTTATATACAATTTCATTCAGAATTTCTGTGAGAGGAAACTCAGAGTCAGGTTTGTAAACATTTAAATAAACATTACAAATTATATATTGTTATACACGCGAGTGAGGCCAAAGGGTTTTGCAGCTAAAATATTAAATTTAGTTACCCCGGCATAAACATTGGGGGACGTAGACTCTGAGGCAGCGAGAGGTCCAGGAACTTAGCTGCACAAATCTAAAGCAAGCGTGGGATATTCATAACATATTACACCAAAATTCACATTTAATACATGACCTGTGGCTTATTAAATAATTGACATGAAGCCACTACATCATTCACAACAGATTACAGTACAAACATTGGAGGGAGATGCTCCACACTCATACGGAAAACGCGCATTCTACACACAACAACCACTCGCCCTGAAGAGTCACACAAGGCTAGTGCCACGCTATTGACTAGGAGGTGGGGAGGGAAATGCCGCGCCGGACAAAATTGAAGCTCCTAATCAAAATCATTATACACAACAATGTTATGGTACACAGCAATGATGTGTCCGACGCGACAATGCACACATACGCTACATCTCTCCCCCCCACTCTCAATAATGAGACGTCCCCGCAGAAAAAAGAAAGAAAAAAAAATACAAAGAAAGTATAAACAAGATTGTATAACAAGATTGACTATACAGATTACAAAGAGAAAACCCCGAGGAATCCCCACAGGGATAATGATGCTATTTTAACAATGAAGTAGTCCCACAGGAACCCCTTCCCCAGCTCGTAACTCCACATCTGCATGAACACAGTATATTACGACATGCCAATTGAGAATGCAGAAAAAAGATGCTTTGTCCCGAAACTTTTCCCACCACTTAACCACACCCGCCAAAGAAAAGAGGGAAGAAACTTATCACATAGATAACTGTACCACTCGATCACCACGGCGCCACAGTGAAATAGCTAGAACTCTGTAGAATAGGTCTGTGACCAGCGGGCCCTGCCGGCACAGACAAACCAAGAGGGAGAACACCCTCGTAGACTGCCATGGTGAGAGGGTCGTAGATGGTGAAGCTGGAAATCTGTGCGGGTGCGGCTGGGGAAGTGCCACCATTCTCCGGGCGATTTGGGGCTGTCCTCTTCTGAGGAGGGGAGTGTTTCGTAGGGCTCCCGGCAGACTGGAACAAGATCTGGGGAAAGCATCAGGGTCACAATATACAATAAAAGATACACAGAATAAATATTACATAAAACAAAAGGCAGGGGACACACAAAGCTAATATACCTTAAATCTAGAGCAAGGTCTTGCCCCCCCAAAAAGCATTGTTTGAGCGCTCAATTTTTTTTGGATATGGCTAACAACTATTCATGAATATATTTAAAGTAGGGACACCAAGTCAAAATTTAATGACAAAAATGTTCAGTGTTTTATCATGACAATGAAATTTATAGCTCTTGATGCTTTACAATGAAATCTTACCATAGAAATGGTATTACTGTGAGATTAATACAAGTAAGAACCAAAACACAGTAAGAAATTGGTACTAAGAGTTTAAAAATAGCATACTCAGAAAAAATTGTTAAATCAATCCACTAGCAAACTACAATATAACTACAGACATACTAACTACAGGATCAAATATAGGTAGATGAACCATCACCAACTATGCTAACGATCTACTCCCTAAGGAACGCTCTATGCGCAGTTCGTAAGTGGCTGGTTCGAACTTTTTTTTTCACAGGTACATATAACCCCCTATATTCTGTCATGTTTGGAGTGTGGACCAAGCCCCAGTCAATAGGTTCTGAAAAACACATTCATAAAACGGGCACAAAAAATAAAGTGAAAATTGTTAGAACTGACCAAAAGAAAGAAATTATTGTAGGTAAATATTATGACATATTATTGATTTCACGACCTGCAAATTTTGGAAACACGTACTCGCCCAGATAAACATGTAGTGAAGGGGCATAGCGTTGCTGCTGAACTGAAGGATGATTCTATGACCATTTCCCTCTTTGCCTTGCAAAAACCAGGAGGGTTGCTATTCAGCACAACGATGGCATCTGTAATGACTTTAAGCAAAGAGTGCATGAAAGCTAAACCGACATTACTGTGGACATACAGCAGACACAGTAACGACCCCACCTTGTTAAGTACTCAACGGCACCTCATCAAGAACACAATAAACAAAATAACATTACCCTTTACTCACGCAACATTTGAAATACCCTCACAAAACTGAAAAGAATCATATTAAAGAATCTTAGTAAGTACATATTAATTTACCACCCAAAACAAAATGTAGTGTTACAAAGTACATAGAAAAATAAGCAAACAAAAATTTCTTATCTGCAAAAGAGAGAGCAATTAACATTTCACAACCTATATGGTCCTACAGGATCATAATAAGGGAAGATGCGAGAAACATGTACTGGCTGGGTTTTGGCCATGGGAGCGTTAGGGCGACGGAGTGCGTAGGTAACGGGGTGTTTTGCTTGACGATTTCAAAGGGACCAAGGTACCGTTTGAGAAGTTTAGTACATTTTCCTTTTTTCCTAAAGGGACTTAAAATGTTAACAGTTTGACCCACTTGAAATGTGACATCAGGATGTTTCATGTCATGTCGTTGTTATTGTTTTATTTGAGATTGGTTAATATTGGCAATGGCGGTTTCCCTAGCCTTTTGTATATCCTGAAGGGTATTACGGACAAACAAGTTGTTTGAGGATGACTGGAGTTGTACCTGGTGAGGTAAAGTAGGTTCTCGGCCATAGATTAAGCAAAACGGAGAAAATTTTGTTGTTTCCTGAACAGAAGAGTTGTATGAGAAGATAACATAAGGCAAAATTGTGTCCCAGTTTCTTTGGTTCGAGTCGACAAAATGGCTTAGCAGTTAACTAGCGTCTGATTAAAACGTTCGGTGAGGCCGTTAGTAACCGGATAGTATGAGCTGGTAAAGTGTGGCAAAACTGATAAAGATCTGAGCAGTTCCTGCGTCACCTCACTTATGAAAACAGAACCACGGTCAGATAGCAGCTTTTCCGGAGCACCATGGCGACAAATAGTGCGGTGTAGGATGAATTTAGCCACATGGGGAATTGTAGTAGCAGGTAAGGCGCCGGCTTCCACCCAGTAGAGACGCATATTCCTTACAGACAATTACATGGCGATTGCAAGAATTTGACCGTGGTAAGGGACCTAAGAGACCAATTTCCCACCGTTCACCTATGGCGGTCACAGGAATAGGTTGAAGAATACCAGCTGGCCGTTGATTCTTGGGCGCCTTCCGAGATTGACAGCTAGGGCAGGTAAGTACATAGTGTTCAATATCCCTCTTCATATCCACCCAATAGTAATGAGAATTTATCTTGGTGAAAGTCTTGGAAAAACCTAAATGGCCGGACAGAGGATCGTCATAAAATGAGGATAAAATATCATGCTTTAGAGACTCAGGAATTACTAGCAAGTGGAGAGGTCCTGTTGATCCATAAATTTTCCTATTAAGGACATTTGACTCCGCTGTCTAGGTAGACGCCTGACGTTGCAATTTGGGAGAGGTGGTCGACCCAGGCTGTAACGTGTCAATGAGAGGTCGAAGAAGAGGATCAGCTTTCTGCTTCTCCGCAACCTCACGTGGAGACAACAAACAGGTGATGAGGTCGTCGAGTTCTTCGACTTTATGTTCCTCAGGCTGCCAGACGGGGAAACGAGATAAAGTATCAGTATCATGGTGCTATTTGCCGGATTTATAACAGATGGTGTAATCAAACTCTTGCAACTTAAGACTCCAGCGAGCTAGCCATCCTGTTAGATTTTTGAGATTTTTAAGGTAGCACAAGGAATGGTGGTCCGAAACAGTATGAACTTTGTATCCATAGACAAAACATCTAAAATATGTCAACCCTAACACAATGGCCAATAATTCCAATTCAGGAACACTATAGTTTTTCTCACGCTTGGCGAGTGTCCGTGACGCATACGCCTTGGGTCGAAGATGGCCATCCTGCCGTTGAAGGTGAATACTGGCAACTCCAAGACCACTGGCATCAGTATGGAGCTCACTGTAAGCCCCTGGAATATAATGAGATAACAGTGGTGCTGAAGATAGAGCATGTTTTAACTATTGAAAAGCCTGTTGTTGATCAGGTCCCCTAGAAAAGTCCTGGGTTTTCTAGTGAGCTGGGTTAACGGATGAGCAATTTGAGCATAATCTTAACAAATTTTCTGTAGAAATTGAATAAACCTAGGATCTTACGGACATCCCGAACATTCTTGGGTGTGGGTAATTTGGATGACTATAACCTTATCGAGATCTGGAGAAAGACCGTCCTTAGATACTTCAAAACCCAACAATTTAACTTTGTTCATCCCAAAAACATTTCTCAGGCTTTAGCTTAAAATTATGTCGCTCCAGTCTCTGAAAAAAACAGCCTCCAGATTGTCTAGCATCTCCTGGAAAGATTGGGCAAAAACCAAAATGTCATAAAGATATGCGAGGGCCTTTTTGAGATTTAAGTCCCCTAGTAATTTATCAGCAGTGTAACTGAAAAAGCGTGGAGCATTAGATAACCCAAAGAGACATAATTGATTTCTTTCAGTATTAGACGATGGTAGAAAGCTTTGGGATGCGTTATACTACTCATATAGTTAGCAAAAAGTCGGTTGGAGAAAACTTATTTACACACAGGATTTTCTGGGCCGTGTGAGATTCTAGCAGCATAACTAACGCTAACATTTCGTCTTCTAACATGCAATGGCTCCTGGTTGCTTTTCGCAAGGATGCCAACAGCTGGACTGGTTCTCTATGCTCCAATTGCAATCCACAAGCCTGCTCTTAATTTGTTAATTTGTGGTTTCCATGTCAGTCGATTATCAAATGTCATTCCCAATATTTTATTGTAGATGTAAGTAGTTAATATAGAAGAGAGCGAGAACACTGTTTTGCGTTTATATGCGAAAGGGTAGGGAAAACGAGGGTGGATGTGGCGGTTCGCGGAGGAAAATGTGTTTATATGGTAGAGATAGGGAATACGGGGGCCGATGCTAGGCTAGACAGTGGTAGAAGGAGGTGAATGCGCTTTATATGAGAGAGAGAGATATAGGGAATACGTGGAGAGGTGCTAGGCTAACCAGATGCTGAAGGAGGGGGAATACGAGGGAGATGCTAAGATAGATGTTAAAGCTGGCATGCGTTTATATGAGAGAGATAGGAAACCGAGGAGAGATATTAGGCTAGTAAGGGTTGACTGACAGAGTATGCGTTTATATGGGAGAGACGAGGAAAACGGACAGAGAGAGAGAGAGAGAAAGAGAGATCCTATGCTAGGAGATGGTTGAAGGAGAGGGAAATGCGTTTATATGGGAGAGGTAGGGAAAACGATGATAGGTCTTAGGGATAGTGGTTAAAACCTGTGACACAAAGAACCGCATTATTCAAGAACTTTAACAATAAAAAGGTCTAAGTATAGATAATTTGCACGGTATTCGAGGAGGGATCCTTAGTGGAAAAAACCCCTAAGTCCCAGTAAGGAGGATTTAGCGGTTCAAACGCACTTAATGTGCAGGAATGTGCATACATACGCTAATTAGGTCTCTCCCCCTGGTACCTTTTTGGTTGCAGCTGAGGTCATAAATTTTGTTGAGTATAATGGAAAGGTTGACAGCCATGTAATTAAGGCTATCACCTGTCAAACTGAACAATGGTATAATAAATTATGCTTTTGCAACAAAGGAGCAGATGCTATTGTCTCCATTCCATTGTCCTGCACAAGTGTTCGTTAGGAAGGCCTTACCTGTAGCAACCCCCTCTCCACAGTTGCATTTTCTCTCCAATCACGTGGACCTTGGCAAAATAACAAAGACCATACCTTTTTCCTGCCAAATGAATATTGGTGTAATAAATTATGTTTGTAACAAAAGAGCAAACTGATGCCGTGCTAACAAAAGAGGAGACGCTATTGTCTCCACTCTATTGAATTCTTTGTACACCTGCATGTTAGGAAGGCCACGCATGTAGCAGCCCCCTCCACAGCAATATAACAGAGAGATAGTCTGGTGCAGCGAGAACAAAACAATTATACCTGGTCTGTCTTTGTTATAGACCCGACATTCCGGACCATCTCAGTTCCCACGGGGACAAGCATCATTACCTGCTTTGTCATAAACTCCCCGCTTGACCTAGCCATCATGGCACCGACTTTGCCCCGGGGGCAGCTCACACGATGCTGCACGAAGACCTACGAGAATCACCGAACATAGACAAGTTCTCTGTTTCTGCTTCTATTGTCTCTTTCAAACAGCGTTATCAAAACGTGTTTAACGTATATCATTGCGTATATTAAACCCCTGTGTATAGTTAGCTATTCTTAGACCTGTGTTCGAATCTTACCGCAAGCAAAAGTTTAAGGTTTTAATTGCTAATGAAAAATTGATGCTTTGATACGGTAAAAACATTATTATATAATTACGATGTTTAATTTATTGTATTCTGAGGTACCCAGATGTCCTAGTTAGAATCGTACCCTGCGAAACTTTAATGCTTAATAAATATTGAACTATGGGAGTATGCGTGGCCAGATTAAAATATATTTAACAAATATAACTATTTATGTTAAACCCTGATGTATACTTAGGTATCCCGTTGCATAGATTCGATTCTTTATTTCCTTTCTTCTCTTTTTTCTTTCTATCTATCTCTTTCTTTCTTCTTGACTTGCACGCATCCAAGCATTCATATATACACAAGCACATGCACAGGGCCCTTACCCATACGTATACATACATCAGTGCACGCTCACACACACGCACACACCTACACCTACATCCATAAACCAGTGCACGCATACACACACGTACACATAAGTGTATTACATTAGTGTACATACACCAGTACACTTACACACGCACACGTGTACACATGCATACAAACATACACCGGTGCATGCTCTCTCACACACACACACGCTAGCATTGGAAAAAACTTGCTCTGAGCACCCGAATCTTCACGAAAACCTGCAAACATATCCGAACGCCCGTGAAAACATGTCTTTCAATATAAGAGATATCGCCATTAATCACCCTTTTATTATTAAAATTCAGTATATGATTGTTCTAAAAAGGTCCGTGTCACCTCTATAATTAAGATACCCTCAGTCACTAGTCTTTGTTGCTCTAATGAGTCTACGTATACATACACCAGTACACTTTTCACACACACACACACACACACGTGTTAGCATTGGAAATTATTGAGTTGACAGAATTAAAAAATCTTCGTTTCATTTCCCTGCAACTTAGCAAAATGTAATTCTTTTCATTCTACCACATTCACATGACTTTCATTCCAATGCATAGCTCTGTAAAGACATTATGGAGGTACTCTGAGAGGGAGAGAGAGTGTGTGAGAGAGAGAGAGAGCGAAATTGAATCAAGTGGGGATATAAGTGCTGAGAGCCTCTGCGCATGCGCAGCAGGTGATAATGCTATTGGGTGCAATAATCACGTGATGTGTAAACCCCCCACCATGACGATGTGCGGGCATCGCCTGGGGGGGCTTTAGATCTCAATATAGGCAGCTAACGATGCGTGCTAGAACCACTGGGAGCTTATTAACTGTACATTTAAATTTTAAAGGACTCAAAAATAGGAACGCGAGGTGTTTTATTAATTTAAGAAGAGGTGTGAGTCATTGATTTCTACACACAGCATTAATCGACACGAAACTATGCAAGGTGAGTTTTTACATAACTATACAAATCAGTGTTGCCTTTTACGATGCATTTAATTTTGTTTAAACGATGCACTGCATGAAAGACGAATAGTTGCAAGAGTATCGTAATTTTTAATCTGAACTTCACACTCATATGGATTTCTCGGTGCACTCCTCCGTTCTCAGGATTTTCTGTACTCTTCTCTGTTTCTCTAAACATTCATACTCCATGAACATCCACATGATTTTCTATACTCATTCTTTGTTTCTCTTCACATTCATCCTCCATTAACATTCATAGGATTTTCTCTACCTCTCATTGTTTCACCATCACATGGAGTTCTACACACTCTTCTTCCATTCACATGATTCTCGCTACCCTCTTTGTTTCACCATCACAGGAATTTCTACACTCTTCTTCTATTCAGCATCACACAGATTTCACCACCTACATGATTGTCACAAACTACCACTTCTACTAAGCACCCGAACCTGTACGAAGACATACGAGTATACCCGAACACAAACATGTATAAACATACTACCACCTGCTTTGTTACAACACTAGCACTTCTATCAAGCACCCGATCCTATACGAAGACCTACGGATATCCCGAACACAAACATGCATAAACATACTTACAACAAACTTCGGTCATGTAGCACAACACATAGTTTAGTTCTAATATAAGAAATGCATAAATTGTCCTTCCATCTGAATAATACATTGAGAAAATAATAATTCATTAACAATGTCTGTTACAGAGTGTTTAGCAGATAGACTTAAACGATGGCTGAAGAGCGCAAATTCCTACCGACTCGGCGAGTTCAAGATCTCGAAATAGAGTTAAATATGAGATAAAGGCCTTAAACAGAGCTAAAACAAGATACGGTATCAGGATCTATCTTCGCTGGAGGATTGCCAAGTGTTCTTGCCTGAACGCTATAATTCATTAACCAACGAAGAGCTTGCACAAATGCCTGGAAAAATGTATTTGATATATAAGGGCATGGCAGAGACGGCGAAATTTAAGACATGTAAATTGTCTTTTCTACTCGCAGTGAAGCTATGTAGAAATGTCAAACTTAAGTATTTAATGTTTTTCCTATTTTACTACGAAACAATATCCATAAATAAAACAGCTGACTCATTGATATTACATATGAAACAATGCAATATATAAAATATTACATATAAAAGATACATGATATAAAATTTTATAAACAATTCATGAAATCGCAATGTCACATGTTTTGAATTCAGTTATATCTATCGCACTGAAATAACGCCGGATATCCTAATGTTTATACAAATCTTTTGTCTTTCATTTTTCATGTATCCTAACAAAAAATGTAATTTTTTCAGTTTACTTTCACTTCCAAAAGCATGTGTTCCAAGACCTTCATTGTGCAATGTTTCAGATGGAATAAGGGGAAGAAGAACAGCTTTGCAGATCTGCAAAGTAGGCTGGCGCTCTTGGAGGATAGAATAACCAGCATCGACACCCCCAAGAAACATGCCTGTAAGAATCGGGTGCCGAGACGTCTGCTACTCGAGAAGGCACAACGTTAAGATAGGGTTCTTCTAGGATCTTCCAGTGCTTATAGTGACAAACAGACAAATTTGTATACATGACAATGCAAGACTGGGAGATAATTCGAGAGTGTCTCCCTATATTCAAAGCATTCCGCCAATCGAGAAAGTGCCCTCGAGTGGAATATTGTGAAAATATTGTTTTGTCTTATAATATCATTGCATATGTGAAAGAGGCTAAAATACGATTTTTGAACAATAATTTAAATGATTGTGAAATACTTCAAATAGTAATGAAAATTGCACCCTAAAAAGACTTGAATCTTTTATAGATTAGCATTTAGGTAACCTATCTGTTGCAAGTGTAACGCAATATATTGGAACAAGGAGTTGGAGGAGCAAAGTGCTTGAATTGTATGATTAAAAAAATAATAAAAAACAATGAAGGTACGTTTTAAATCATATTTTATTCTTTAAAACATCCTTACATTCCTAATGCAAAATAAAAGAAAATCCTTAAATTATAATGATTAGTTCAAAATATAAGCTGCATCACATGAGTCAGAGGCTTGTATGTAAATACTTTATCGTGAATTATTAAACAATACAGTGAGGTCTGTGCAGGGATATTTGCACTTGCTTGAATTTCTATTCTGATGTTGACAGCCCCATTTACAACTTCCTCTGGTTGATGCGAGCAATGTATAACAAATATAGGAGCAAATTTAAGAAAATCTTTTCTGATCAATAAAGGATAAATCTCTTTTTCATAATAAGAGTTTTGAAACTTTGAGTACATATCATACAATGATGCAAATCTTTTAGTTTCCAAAGTCCAAATTCATGTCCTGTTAGGGATAACATTCATAATTAACATAAAGTTTCAAATTAGTTGTTACAATGATCAAAAAGGGAACAGTGTTTAGATGCATTGCTTGTTCTTAAAGTCTGAGCGCCCAAAATGACAAATCTCGGCTTCTCCATTTTTGATGTGGTGGCGATATTCCAGGTGAATGATTTAGTTTGCAGCACAGCAGCCTGAGTGTGCAGATCCACGTTCCTAAATTGGAAATACAGCGCCTTGTCCGACTAGACGATCTTGAAGATTTCAACCTTTCCAGCATCAGAAAGTCGAATCACTGGCATTCTCCACTCGATTCGTACAAGTTTAACAGTGGCATTCTCTTCAACCTGAGGCGTTATAATAGTTTTTAGACTCCTTGGATCGAATCAGCACCAACTCAAGCTTGCTATTGAGTATGAGCTCCTTGTGGCCGTCAGCAAATCCCGAAAGCATCGAAAGCGGTACTATAGCATTGAAGGCTCCATTTGCTGAATGTACAATGTCCATGTCTTCTCCAGGATAGCAGCACTCAGCAGACGATCAGATTCCATTGGGTTGAGAGCAGCATAGTTGCGTAAAGTTGATGCGATCTCGGGGTTTCAGGTTCGATCAATAGTTGAGCCGTTCATATCCAGTCGAATCTCCTCAAACATGAATACAATAACGTTATTGGTAAGCTTTGCAGTAGTAGCTGCTCCATTAGATTTAGTAATACTCCCCTCGATATATAGATAACTTCGATTAGGTAATGCATATAAATCCTCAGCTTGACAAGGGATTCTAATCTCGTCATTAGAGTCCAGAGCTGATGTATTATACGGTAAAGACACATGTTCCTCTTTTTTAGTCATCTTGTCGAATCTCGGTAACATTGAAGATGTCCATGATTATAGGATTCTGAAGCCCAATGCCTGGAGTAAGTGATGATTGCGCGATGTTAACCCGCTGGTGTCAAGGGCAAAGTATGACGTGGGCGTCGAATCACTCCATTATTATATCCTCGACGCCGCTGACTTATTCGAAAATCTATTGTCATTGCAACGGATGTGAAATCTTATGCTTATATCTTAGTTTCTAAAGTTAATGATATTACAGTTCTGGTGCACTACACGAAGACTAATTTGCTTTATGACATTGGTGTTTATGATTGGAAGGTAAATTGGATTTGATGGCTCTTGAAAAATATGATATCCAGGCGGAACAGAAGGGGAAAAACTCAGATTGAGTGTCCAGTTTTACCGTCGATGTAAGAGCCTGTTGCAATACTGTATTTGATTCGTATGATGTTCACCTTAAATATATTCACCAGGAAATCAGATTCAGTCAGCTGATTAGCGGGAATAAGTTTGTCACTGAAGCCCAAGAGCGATCCTATAGAACGATCATTGGAAAAATCAAGGGTGAAAGGACATTTAATTTCAGCTTTCATTGTGTTACTAGGCCAAATAAAGAAGACATTCTCATCCACCCCTAGCTTATCTCTGATGTATTCATTAATATCGGCAATCTCGTTCCAGATCTTAATTTCATCATTGTGAATGTAATGACATTGAATATTACTCTGACCAACATTGGGAATGGAATAGAAGGTTTCAAAATTCAATAGAGCAATCTCATAATGTCCCTTCGGATCTATCTGAAGAGGGGGATTCAGGTATGTAGTAAGAATAGATTTGGCGAGAGGTAGAAATCCTCCCTGTTTCTTCTTTTTGGATCCAACACCAACAGTCACTTTTCCCTCAATTTCTCTATTATGCCTCATTTCGTCAAGTTGTTTATCTGCAGTCTTTTTCGTACTTAAAGCCGTAGCAATTTGCGCTGTACCTCCAGCGGCGGCACCTAGGGCTGCAATAATTGGTATGAGAGGTAGAAATCCTCCTCGTTTCTTATATCCAGCACCAACAGCTACCTTTCCCTTCATAATTGCTGTTACTAGTCGCGCTGCCAACTTTTCACCTAATGTAGCATCAGATGATTGCAGTCTTTTCCACGCCTTTTCAGCCAAGATCTTGTCTGCAATGTTTCTCGAAGCAGAGTCCTTATGCTGAGCGTAGGCAATGTCGTGAAGTTTGCACGCTTCGTATAATGGGTAGATTCCAGGATCTCATCTCTAATCTTTTTCCAGCTTTGTCTCACGTCCGCTGTATCTGTATCCAGGCAAATGCGCTTCAAATGACAGCGGGTTAATGAGAGAATTAAACCGGAACCTCTTGCGATCTTAACCTCCTTAGCTCTCATGGTATACTAATTGATTTTATTGTTGTATAGTTCTTTGATACTCTGGCATTGCTTACATTCATTAGCATATATACATTAAGTGTGATTTGTTTTATTTTAGTTGCTATGATAGAGCTGGTGAAGCAAGATTGCTCGCTGCCTATTCAGGTGCTAGACTCTGAATGCGACTTAGAGTCAAACTTCATGGAAAGCTGTTTCCTGTCAATGTTAAAACACTAATTCTAGACAGCTCCGGCACGTAACCGCCTCTCGCTAAAAATGTGGCTCACTCTCGTTAAAAGTTAACCCTCTCATGCTAAAATGTAACCCACTCACGCAAAAATGTAACCCACTCACGCAAAAAGGTAACCCGCTCTCGCTAAAAGGTAACACATTTTCGCTAAAACGTGACCACTCTTCTCCTGGATAACACAGGTAATTCAGATAGTGTCAAGGGTATTTAGGTTAATTCAGATAGTATCACGATGAGGATAGATGACATGGTTTGGAAGACGGCGTAATTCAGATAATTCTGCTACTCTCGTAGACAGACAGATTTCAGGAGTTGAGTGCAACATAGCTCCGCATGGTTTCACAGACAATTCAGTGGCATTGTTGGTGTTTAGAGTGATCAGAGTAGTATCACATATATTCGTGATAATTTTGATCAACGATTGTACCATAGCTATTTAAGTTAATTTTCGTGTGATTCGGGTAGTATGTTAGGTATTTAATTCATTTTAACAGGCCAGTCAGATAGTATCACAGGTTACACTACCTTTATATACTTCTTTTTCTAAACCTTACAAGCTTTTCTATGTTAAACAGCTAGTATGTGAGACGTTAGGGGTGAAGAAGTCAGGGTATATAGAAGTAGCAGAAACTAGCGCATCCGCATGGTTGAGGAGAAATAACGTTTTAGTCAGCTTTATTGCTTTATATTCTTGCATTTATTTGTTCAAGTGTAGCAGCTTTATCAGTTAAATCATTGCTTCATTAGACAAGGATTGTAAGGGTAGACGTCTCTCCCCTTTATCTAGGCTGAGACTAACACTAGGAATTGCTCCTAATGACAGGGTTACCGCCTCCCCATTCAGCTTCGCCATTTGTCTGTTATGTGTATACACAGTACATGAGTAAACTTAAATTTTTAAGATTGTAGACTCGCGGAGAAAATCTTCATCTTCTGGTTACATTCTCTTAAGCACTGTCTGTAATGCCCATACGCATAGGTAGTTATTCCATCCTCGGCAATAACCATTTTATCATCAAAGGGATTCAATGTGATTTTATTCATTTGCATTGCGGTAACAGCGTGCTCACGTGACAGGATTAGATTCATGAGCGTTCTGATTTCTCAGGTTTTAAGACAGCCTGTATAGCTGTCAAATGTGATGTACTGCTTAATAGCGCTACGTTTTATACCTTTAATCTTCGATCCTTGAATATCTAATGCATACATCTTAGGTCGTAGTCCAACAAAGCGCAGGATGATTTTGCTATTAGCCTCATATTTAAATTTTTCCCAGCACATTTTTATTCTTAGTGGAGTGGCATATATGGTTGACAGGGTAATCAGCTGTATCCAGATGCTCAAGAAAACGCAGCTTGTCCTGGTACACATCTTCATTTGTTATACAATGAATGAATCAGTATTCAGGTACATAAGCTTCAGGTTTTCAGCCCCGTAATATGGTAACAACACATCGTAATGATACTGATACATTAATGTCTTGGACATGTCCAACACACTCATGCCGATATATATATATATATATATATATATATATATATATATATATATATATATATATATATATATACTTGTTGAATACAATCTGACGAGAGTCCATATGTACAGCAGTTAGATTAGCAGCATATCCTATCGATTACGTAGGCTTGTGATCAACTTCTCCGGAGTCTGCTCATTTGTTAACAGTCGTATATCCATACGGTTACGCAGGTTCTCCATAGTTTTTCCAAACGTGGCATTGTTGAACAGTTTGTAGAGATCCTTCTCGAAATCATTTGCAGGTTGCTGTCATACCTGTTAAATTCAACATAAGGTTTTAACCACCGAGAGTGTCGGAATTGTAGCACACGATAAATTCATGTTATTCGTAAGCCATGATTAAGAGCTTGCTTCAAAGTGATGTAATGTACTACATACTTCTTTCGGAATCCGAGACGAGGTATCGGTTTCTTTGTACTCGAGTCCTTGGGCTTCATACACTCAGGCAAGAAAGGTAGATAGTTGTGTAGATCATGAAGTTCTGCAAGATACTCAATGTCAACTTCTAATATGTACCCATGAGGGTCATCTTGTGTTTCTAAGTCAATTTCTTCAGGTGAAGCCCATTCAAATCCGCCGTAACGGAGGGTGTGCCACATTGCCGTACCATATTGGTTATTGGCGTCCTCCTGTGTAATAAATTGGGTTGGTCTCGACGGATCATACTTATCCATATAAGTGTTATTAGCCTCTGCATACCGATGGGAAACTTGGCATAAACCTCCTCTTATACCAGATTCCACCATGAGTACCTGATCATAATCTTGTAACAGTTCCAGCTTAATTCCTGTATACAGTAACATAGCATCCCATGTAATTCCTGAAGAGGTAAAATAATATGCTGGATAAACTTTGTGTGTTTTGAGGGTTTGCTCTCTGAATGTCTCAGAGACATCAGCTAGAAGTACATCCGAAGTTAAGTAGAGATCGCTGTACTCGCCAAGGTTTCTCACATTAAACTCCTACCATATATTTCTAGCATGTTCGTGGTCAGTATCAGTAATTTTTTCTTCATTGAATCTATTGTAGGAGGAGTCCTTAGGAGGCAGGCTGGTCACGTTCAAAACATCCCATGAAGCGACAAAATCATAGGGAAATACGCCCTTAAGAGTCATCAACTTCAACTTGTCTTCTCCGAAGTGCTTCAATGTTTCAGGATAAGATGTTAGATTTTTCACGAGCTTATCCAAGCTTGTACTGAGGAACCGAAAGCAATCCACAAACCGAAGCTTTTATCTCCAACATACGTGGTAAATGAGATATAGCTTTCTTCAGAGCTAGGAATTACCCCCACCCGCTCACTTGTACAACCCAGTTCCCTGACAATGAAATGTGAGTCATACCCACTGAGGTTGTGGACGAAGACTGAAATATATATTTAGGTGTTTTGCAGGCTAAATTACATTCATTATTTAGACTTCCACGATATTCACCACTGATGTGATCATGGTCGCGTAATTAGTAGTTCTCTCCTGTAAAGGCTTTTCCACACAAGTAGCATACTGCAGAGGAGTCGAAATCCTTCTGTTGTTGATCTGCAGGTTTCAGAGGCATAGTAGATTTGTATATGTTATCAATCTTCTTTGCAAGGGATGACAGGTATGCCATAAAATTCTGAGCAGCATTAACACCACGATATACATAGGGTTGCTTAGGAAGAACAGTTTTAAGTGTTCAACATTGGCTGATGGCTTAACGTAAACATTGAAGCTCATTGGTGTGTGCTCATGATAAGGACTTGTATAGGAAGTTTCAGGATTGGGTGTGCACGTATGGCATGGAGTGAGAATGCTTTAAAATCTGCATAGATGACATAAGGTACTTTCAGCATCCTTTCAACATTTTTAAACTGTACAACGGTTTTCTCCTTGGTAGGCGTAACTACCCTAGCAACACCATGTTGAATACTGATGGATGCATGTTCTTGTAGTTTTTCCAACCCGCTTCGTGTATATCGATCATCGAAATGTGTAAAACAGCGCTTCCAGGTATAAACACGTCCATTACGCTTAGTTTTCTGGCATCGAATGAGTTTCTCAAAATTCCTTGTATGTACATAGTGATGCTTTCCATTACTGTCACTCAATAGTAGCACGTCACGATGTTCAGGTAGTTCAATGTCAGCAACCTTTATTGGATGCACTTCATGCTTGTCATCCAGCCCGAAAACGTTGTTAAGCTTTAGGTATTTGAGAAAGTGGAGTAGGGTAAGAAACACAGCCGAAGTCGTACTTATCTTGAAGTTGCTCGCATTTGGTCGCACAATATGCATTCTTCCCTATGAATTTAGTTAATACAGAATACATGAAACATTTCTCGTCGGTAAAGTTCTGGATATTTATGCAGGCTTCTTTAGCTCCGACAGATGGTGTTAGTGGTACGTAGCTACTTCCTCGTAACGGATTGTACTTATTGATACGAAGTCGAAGTCCTTCCACAGCAAGCAGGGCGCAGTTGCTACCCTTAAGCTGCGACTCCTCCATTTCAGTAACCAATTTCTTATATTTCGCTTCCAGCGCTGAGCCCAGATCCGATTCTAGAAACACAGGCTGATTCCGTGTTTTAAATGTTTTGTCACAGGTTTCTCCGATATTGTTTACAAATCGACACTCGTCTAGCAGATTAATTTTCACATTCTTGTGAATGCTAAGCTCTTTATGCACAGCTTGGAGTATCCGTTGTTTTGACTCATGCAGGTACATATTCAGGCCCGTAGATGAATCGCATCGTATAAAATACGATTTCAATCGCGCTTCGAACGATGTCTCATATTCTTTCATATCACTGTCTTGCGTTGTTGATAATAACTGATGTTTATTAGGCTCCAATCTGCTTTTTCTTCTGAAGACTGCTTATTTGACATTCATCTTCGGCCGCTGACCCTTATAACCATCATTGAAGGTTAGATTACAATGCTTGCATTTGAAGAGCTTCTTGCAGCTCATCTGATGCTTTCTCTTGTCATAACCTCGGAGGAATTTCTTCCCGCATTTACTACAAGCGTATACTGATGCACTAAGAATTATATGCTGAGTTATTCATCCTTATACTTGAGGTAATAATGTATTAATCCCTGTTCAATGACATGTAGACCTATTCGCCTTGATAACACTAGAAGGCTGATTACTCTTGGAGAGAACACGATGTTAACACATCTAGACTCATTAGAGCAATAAAGACTAGTGACTGAGGGTATCCTAGTTATAGAGGTGGCACGGACCTTTTTAGAACAATCATATACTGAGTTTTAATAATAAAACGGCGATTAATGGCGATATCTGTTATATTGAAATACGTGTTTGCAAGGGCGTTCGGATATGTTAGCAGGTTGTCGTGAAGGTTCAGGTGCTCAGAGCAAGTTTTATCCAATACTAGCGTTTGTCTGTGTGTATGAGCGTGCACTGGTGGATGTATGCATGTGTGTGCGTAAGCGTACTGGTGTATGTACAATTATGTGTGTGCGTGTGTGTGAGCGTGCACTGGTGTATGTATGTGTAAAGGGCTCTGTGCATGTCCTCGTGTATATATGAATGCTAGGATCCCTGCAAGTCAAGAAGAAAGAGATAGATAGAAAAAAGAGAAGAAGAAAGGAAATAAAGAACCGAATCTATGCATTAGGGATACCTAAGTATACATCAGGGTTTTACATAAATATATTTGTTAAATACATTTTAATCTGGCCACATATACTGCCATAGTTTAATATTTATTAAGCATTAAATTTTCGCAGGTTACGATTCGAACTAGGACCTCTGGGTACCTAAGAATACCCTACATTAAACATCGTAATGGTATAATAATGTTTTACCCTATCAAAGCATCAATTTTTCATTAGCAATTAAAACATTAAACTTTTGCTTGCAGTAAGATTCGAACACAGGTCTAAGGATACCTAAGTATACACAGGGGTTTAATATACGTAATGATATACGTTAAACACGTTTTTGATAACGCTGTTTGAAAGAGACAATAGAAGCAGAAACAGAGAACATGTATAACTATGTTCGGTGATTCTCGTAGGTCTTCGTGCAGCATCGTGTGAACTGCCCTCGGGGCAAAGTCGGTGCCATGATGGCTAGGTCAAGCGGGGAATTTATGACATAGCAGGTAATGATGCTTGTTCCCGTGAGAACTGAGATGGCTCCGGAATGTCGGGTCTATAACAAAGACAGACCAGGTATAATTGTTTTGTTCTCGCTGCACCAGACTATCTCTTTGTTATATTGCTGTGGAGGGGGCTGCTACATGCGTGGCCTTCCTAACATGCAGGTGTACAAAGAATTCAATATAGTGGAGACAATAGCGTCTCCTCTTTTGTTAGCACGGCATCAGTTTGCTCTTTTGTTACAAACATAATTTATTACACCAATATTCATTTGGCAGGAAAAAGGTATGGTCTTTGTTATTTTGCCAAGGTCCACGTGATTGGAGAGAAAATGCAACTGTGGAGGGGGGGTTGCTACAGGTAAGGCCTTCCTAACGAACACTTGTGCAGGACAATGGAATGGAGACAATAGCATCTGCTCCTTTATTGCATAAGCATAATTTATTATACCATTGCTCATTTTGACAGGTGATAGCCTTAATTACATGGCTGTCAACCTTTCCATTATACTCAACAAAATTTATGACCTCAGCTGCAACCAAAAAGGTACCAGGGGGAGAGACCTAATTAGCATATGTATGCACATTCCTGCACATTAAGTGCGTTTGAAAACCGCTAAATCCTCCTTACTGGGACTTAGGGGTTTTTTCCACTAAGGATCCCTCCTCGAATACCGTGCAAATGATCTATACTTAGACCTTTTTATTGTTAAAGTTCTTGAATAATGCGGTTCTTTGTGTCACAGGTTTTAACCACTATCCCTAAGACCTATCGTCGTTTTCCCTACCTCTGCCATATAAACGCATTTCCCTCTCCTTCAACCATCTCCTAGCATAGGATCTCTCTTTCTCTCTCTCTCTGTCCGTTTTCCTCGTCTCTCCCATATAAACGCATACTCTGTCATTCAACCCTTACTAGCCTAATATCTCTCCTCGGTTTCCTATCTCTCTCATATAAATGCATGCCAGCTTTAACATCTATCTTAGCATCTCCCTCGTATTCCCTATCTCTCCAGTACTATCCTGTATTCCCCCTCCTTCAGCATCTGGTTAGCCTAGCACCTCTCCACGTATTCCCTATCTCTCTCTCATATAAAGCGCATTCACCTCCTTCTACCACTGTCTAGCCTAGCATCGGCCCCCGTATTCCCTATCTCTACCATATAAACACATTTTCCTCCGCGAACCGCCACATCCACCCTCGTTTTCCGATATAAACGCAAAACAGTGTTCTCGCTCTCTTCTATATAAGCTACTGATGTATTTTCTAATGGTTCAGATCCAAGTGATAGCGATATCTCGTCCCTCGTTTTTCTTGACCTTTTAAACACGGTAGGATTTAGATACGGAAATTGGAAAGCCGGATCTGTGAGTCCATGACTGGATATTTGTAAGTTCAGTATGGAGTATGTAGTATTTGTTGTGCTGTGCTCGTTTCTTTTCTATTGCACAGTATCGTGATGTCATCGATAAATATATTGAAATTTAGCTGACTGAAGATCTACTTCACTCCATTAATGGCAACAAGGAGAGTAACGTTTAAGACTGGTCCTTGAGGTATTCCATTCTGTAGTTCAAATGTCTGTTAACTGGTTATCGAATTTTATTTGAATTGATCTACTAGAGCGGAAATTTGCAATGAATTTTAGTATCTGTCCTTTAACTTCAGTGTGAAATAGCAGTTTTTCATGATACTCTCCTACTATACTATATCATAAGCATTTTGTAAATTAAAACTTATTGCGATCAGATGTTCGTCATTCATAAATACATCACAAACTTCAATTTCGATGTTGATTAGGTGATCATTTGTTGATCTTAGCCGGCGAAATTCACTTTGGTATGATTTAATGTGGTGTTTGAAGTCTTAAGTACCACAATATCCGTTTATTACTTTTTGCATTAGTTTACGCATTATGCAGGTAGAGAGATAGGTCGATAATTCTTTGGATGTGTTATCTTTGCTTGGCTTAGAAATCGGTATAATGGTAGCTACATTCCATAATTTTGAAATTTCACCAGATACTATGGTTTCGTTTAAAAACTTCGTGATATATGTAATGGCGATGGTCGGGAGTTTCAGAAAAATGTTGTATATGCCATCATGATCAGGACTAGAGTTCTTGGCATTTGAAACTAGATCAAACGGGCTGGACATCTGTATTTTCTAAGTATTCCCGCACAACATTTACAGGATTGAAATTGCCTTTAGACCTTTCCAGAACACTTTTATAGTTTAACGGGTGGTTGTTTTGAGGGTCCGACAAATTCTGTTTTAGGAGAACAAGTTGAGAGTCTAGATCCTCATTGCGCTGTTTTTTTTCTTTCTTTTCATTTGAGGGTCTGATTTGGGTTATTAGTTTGCTCCGGCTTGTTGTGATTTACAATTGCCGGACTCGCAAGTGTTTGTATTACTAGCTTGATTTTCAGGGACTGTTCATTTATACTCGTAATGGCGGAACTTGAAGTGTAGAGGGACGTTTCGTTGATTTCAGTGCTGGTGTAGTTAGCGGTTCTGGACTATTTGCCTTTAATGGTGGGAATTCAGTAGCACCTGGTTTTAAGGTTAGCAATATTTCTGTGTGGGGTTCACTATGTTCATCTTCGTGTTTACAGTCCTTTGCCACATGACCTGGTTGTTTACATATGAAGCATGAAAGCGAGTCTATGTACGGGTACGTCCAGTGAGTCGTATCACTATTCGACGCGCATGGACTCTGGGATTTTCCCTAGGTCGTCTGGGTGCACATAAACTCTAAAGCTTAGAATATGAGCAAATCCTGGTTCTGACATTTCCGCTCTAAGAGACGCTATAGCCAACCCCAAACGAATGTTTGGAGCCAGCAATTATTCATGTTCCGGTGCATGCTGAGAAATGATGAGACACACATTTTATATTATTGCTCTTTGGAATTTTGTCAGCAATGGTCTTATCTTTAAAGATACGCTGCAAAATTTACCCTGGTTTTGTTGTCAGTTGCTGCAGTATCTCCTTGTTTGTAGACAGATTTCGTTTGGTTTCTGGCGATTCTAGACACAAAGCGTATATTTGTAGGTTTAATTAGCCTAGCAATAGCGTAGTGCAGCCATGGCGAAACAGTGCTTCGCGAGTCAATTTGCGCTTCAGTTGACTCGCGCACTACCCCTCCGTAGCTTCTCCCGCCCGTCCACCTCCTTCCCATGTCAGCGTGGTCAGTACTGCGTCAAACAGTGGCGGCTAGCAATGCCGCTTGCAAAGCAACGTTCGAAGAGCAGAACATTTCATGGAATGGGAGCAGAAGTTCTTCGTTGAGGATGGTGGCAATGCAAAATGTTTTATATGTCCCAAAGCGGAGTAATGCAATTCAACATGAAACGCCATTACAAGGATTATCATTCCGAATTTGCCAAGTTACAAGGCAAGTTGACCCAAGTAATTATTATTATTAAACATTTTATTTAATGAGACTTTAATTCTTATTTAAACTACAAGTCAGACTGCTAATTTTCAATATGTTCACAAGACGCGAAAGAACGCAAGAAATTTTTTAAATTGATAAAAAACAATGGACCTAAACCAACTACAAAGACTCAAACTATGGCAGAGAAAAGAAATCACGCTAGTTATATTGTTACCCGGGAAATTGCAAAGGTCTTAAAGCATTTCAGGAAGGAGAATTTATTAAAACATGTTTAATAAAAATTGCTGGGTTTTTATGTCCTCAACAGGTCCATAATTTCGAGTGTTGGCATATTTTCCGACAGACCATTGCAAAGAAAGTTGAAGTGCTTTCTGCCGACGTAATAAGGCAGATGGCTTTGCAAATGGCTGACTTTGTGAAGTTTTCTCTTGCACTGGACGAGAGTACAGATGTAACTGACACCTCAATTGCCCATTTTCATTCGAGGTTGACGCAGTAATTTGTATCACAAATTATGTAAATGTCAGAGTGATTGTAGTGTGAATATGCATTGTTGTGTGACATTGATTTGAGATGTTTGTTGATTGTACGCATTGTCGAGAAGTGGGTTTATACGGCCTTACTGAAACTGACAATAATAGCGTGCAATAATGTAGCGAGGGGGTGAGCTGTTTTATCATTATTAGAGACGAGCAAATGACGTCAGAGTGGCGCGTTTTTCTTAGAATTTGCTGGAACATTTTTTCCCAGAGCATATGTTTTCGTAATTTTCATTGGATATAAATATAGACGTTAATGTTGGCGCGTTTTATTAACCAATAGCAACTCGGTTATAATCCTTAGGCATATTGGGGCGAGGAAGTATAAATTCAGTGTCAGGGTTAAGTTTCATGTAGTTCAACGGAGGCATTCATGGAGTATGCATCGCACACAGTTCAAGATTACGCGTCGCAAAATCTGTCGTGTCGTAAAGTTAATTACACAAAAAGTTGAAGTACGCGAATTAATAATGTGCAGTAAATAAGTTATTATAACAGTTTCAGTTTGGCGAGTGTCAAGATTAATAGGTGAAAGTGATTAATATGTTACGACAATAAAAGTGTAAAACAAATTCTTTTAGCAGTGTTATCTTTGGATAAAAACTCCTTTCCGTTTACACACCTGTATAAGATAAGTGCTTGACCGAAAAATAATAGCTAGCCGGAGGACAGTGAACCCAAAATTAAATACAATAACAGGCGCTCAGTAAAAGATAACACGAAGTGACCGTGACAAATTGTCTTTCATACTGCGGCAGATAAAAATGAAACATCTTCCAACTACCAACATAAATACCTCACAAGGTGTTGATAAGGAACCTAATGTTGAAGAGTATTTGCTCGATTTAGTCCCACTAAAAGGCAGTACTACTGGCGAGGAGATATTTAAAGCTCTAAAAATTAGTACTGAAAGATATTGTTTACAGTGGTCAAAATTAGTTTCAAACGGAGCAAAGGCCATGGTTGGGGAAAAAGCGGGTTGATTGACAGGTTAAAACATTTTTTTCAGTGATAAAGGTATTTCGAGCAATTTTTATGCTTGCCATTGTCTGTTGCCTCAAGAAGCACTTTGTGTCAAGTCAGTTACCCTACAATAGTGATGGATTGTGTTGTGAACAAAATAAAAGGAAGTGCTTTGAAACACCGACAGTTTCGAACTATGTATACTTAAAAGTATGGGAGAATCATTTAAGATATTAAATATTTGTGTGATATTAGACGGCTTAGCAGAGGTGCAATGTTACGTCGGTTCTTCGACCTCTTCGACCCGGATTCATGAAAGAAAAGGCAATTTATTTTACCTTTACATTTACATTATTCTGATATGCTTTAAGGTCATTTTATTGTAATTTTATTGTTTCCATATTTTTATGGAATGGAAATTTAGGAACTAAATAACGAGGTCTGGGTCTGCGACTTAGCTTTCTTATGCGATATATGTACGCACTTAAACAAACTGAATACTACATTTCAACGACGCAATCAAAATATTGTTGATAAGTATAGTTCAGTGCAGACGTTCGTAAACACACTTTCACTCTGGGTAGATCACTTGAAAGAGGGGCAGGTGTACTATTTTCCATATTTAAATCTCCTTTCAAATTTCTCCTCAGATAAATTCAGTACTTACATTAGTATTGTTTTCACACTTAAAAGTGAATTTTGTGATTACAGATTTCGTGATTTCAGGGTTTTTAAATATGATATATCAGTGTATGTCTATCCATTAAACATAGACATAAGAAAGGCCAGAATCAATCTGCAAGAGGAGCTGATTCATTTACAGTCTGACGAAATCATGAAAGTCAGATGCAAGGATTTAATAGGAGTGGAATGTTTTAAAATCTTATGCAACAATAAATATCCGAAGCTTCGATTATATTCAATTTCAAT
Source organism: Deroplatys truncata (assembly GCA_030765065.1). Taxonomy (NCBI): domain Eukaryota; kingdom Metazoa; phylum Arthropoda; class Insecta; order Mantodea; family Mantidae; genus Deroplatys; species Deroplatys truncata. The sequence goes on along the minus strand of CM060990.1, from coordinate 419,290,428 downwards.
GGAAGCAATGTTTTGTACAACGTAGTCTATAAATAGTTATTTTCCATGATTAAATTAGTAAAAAGCAAATGCAGATCCCGACAGACGAACGAACATCCTCGTGAGCAGTTACGTCTAGCTGTAAACATATATAATTCCCGATTTCGAATCTCTCATTGTAAACGACATCGAAGAAGCTTAATTTACTTTAAATACAGAGTACAGGACGCCACTGAATCAGTTCGTTCTTTACCATTGCCCCGCCCCCTTCCAAATTCTCCCCCTTCCATAGCTTTGTTATCCAGGTTGCATCAAGGTGCTTCGGGGCAGGCTTACAGTCTCGCCATGCCTGGCGTAGTGTATTCCTTTAGGGGAGTCCAACTACAGAATCCTTGATGGCTTGTTCTTTCGTAGTGAAGACTTCCTGTGCAGCACTGGCATAGCTTCTAGTCTAGATGGTTGGGTTTCATCTGGCTGCATTTTCGAAATGGTGGCCTCTTGTCCAGTAGTCATTTCGATAGGGCGGTTGATTTTCTTGCTTCACTTGAAAAGGTTAGGTACGCAGGGCTTTGGATTCCTGACTTGTACTGAACGTAATTGAGATGGTTTCAGGTAAATAACTGCAATGAAAATCACTTATAAGCATACAATAACGCAGTATTACCTAATAACGCTTTGAAATGGGCATAGAAACTCCCATAACTTGGTTACCACCAAGCCAATGAGCCTTTTAGACTGACCTGCGAGATAACAATGTAACTCCAACCGAACCCACTGTTATCAATCAATAGGTCAGCAGTAGGAAAAAAAATAGTGACTTAGAGCACTTGAAAAAGCTTAATGAGTTGCATTCACATTATCGACATACTAGGGTTTATGTTTATACCTATAACTTGTACAAAGAGCGCGAAAGAAAATCTCACTGCATCTCGGGTTTATGTCACATTATTTATCGTTGCATGTGGCCTTGCGAAGCCATTGCAATTTCATTGGTGGCTTTAGGCCACGGTGCAAAGGTGTGCCACTCCTGCTAAATAGTTACATTAATAACCACAACAAAGTTTACAAAATGGCGTAGAAACGAAATATATGTTTACGTTCTCGATCGCATTGGCTAAAAGAGAAAGAGGTAGAGTGAGTGCATTCAGTAAGTCATACAGACCTCTTATCGTGATTGGTAGCCCATACTTTATCGGCTAGGGCAGGACACGCCTTTGAAGGGGTTAAAAGCTAAGGGGAAAACTTGATGAGCGCCCAGGTTGACATATTCGGTAAACCATATACATTTACAAATTTATCTCTGTATATAAATGTATACAGACATTATCAGTCAATTATAACAAAAGACTTATTTGCATTTAGTAACGAATATCATCTGCGGATGTTTTACGGGAAGTGAACACTTTCTGACGAGTATGTAGACCGTCTTGCCCTACTTTCCTGGAATATTTGTATCCAGTAATTTACTATAGCAACACTTTTATGCACTTCCGTTGCAATTGCTGTAACTGTGCTACCAGCCTCCCACATGCCCACGATACGTCCACGAGTAATTTTGCGTATATGGCATGACTGGTTCTGAGACAATAAACATGTTTTGGTTTCAATATCACCAGAAAAAGCAAAGGCATCAACCTCCCCTCTTTTTCCCCATATTGCTGTGTTATCAAGCCACCACGCTCTGCGATAGGTAAGGTGGACACGCCTCAAAAGACCCCAGAAGACGATACAAAATCCGCCGCAGAGTTTCTTTGGCGCGCTCTGTACAAATTAGTGTTACATGAGTTTATTTTTCTATGTACCTACTTTGTTTATCAAGATAAGCGTTACAGAAACTTTCATTGCACATTTCGTTGTAGGTTCAAGGGGCATACAGGTAACCGAAGTCATAGTCATATATTTAAAAAATTATAGTTCTGTGCTGGCTTTATAATTAATGCTATAAACAAGTCAATGGTGACAGCAAATGACAAAAGTATTGACATTCTCAAATCAGTTAACAACGGATATCTCGCAAATAGCTCTTGCCGCAAAAGAAGTTATTTTAAATAAAGTGTGTTTTATAGAGCTCTCAATTTTTTTTTGTATTAAGTTTTTGTTTTTCACTTATGGTTTACCTACCAGTTGTGCACACTTATACACAATTCATTCCGAATGAAGAGTACTTCACAAGCTATTCCCAGAAAAATAATAATATACGTTAGGCTTGTAATTTTACATTTTAAATTGTAACATTTACATCTTATACGTAAATATAAATATGTGGTACTTTAATCAAAAGTCTCTCTCCCTTCCTCCTCTCTCCCTCGCACACACGGACCCTTTTCTAAAAATGTTTTTATTCGAGGACTTCAAAACGCGCATTTACAGTGAAACCTTGATATCAAATTTTTTGGTAGAATGCAATACTTGATCTACCTACTAGGTACGCGGAAGAGGAAGTATATAATTACACAAAAGTCTTTGGGAATAAAAAGGATTTCACAGGCTATTCCCAGAAAATTCAATATATGCATTTTGTCACGCAACTAGTTTAAATATATGGCACTTTAACAACAATTTTAGGGTTGGGTTTTTTTTATCCAACATTTCGTTTTAGAGTTATGTTCTCATGCGGCCACACGCGCACACACACATACATACAGACATTTTTTTCTAAAATCGGATGTGTTCCGCATTCTCATTGTTTTCTCTACCACTGTCGCTTATTTTTATGAGCGTCTATAAGCTATTCTTGTAAAACAAATTTCATGTTACTTGAGATAAACATTTGCAGAAATAGTTGGATTACACATTTTGTTGTAGGTACAAGGTGGATACAGGAGACCGTAGCGATAGTCGCATGTTTAAAAGGGGGTTGCTGTATCCTGGCCTTGAAACTCCATATTCTTTCCATGACATAGCAAGAAACAACTGAATGGGACATACTCCAAAATATCTTGTGTGTTATATTCACATGGCTTTCTCTAACCACTGTCGTTTAATTTTATGCAGTTTCTTCAAACTGAATCGTACAAATAGTTATTTTTCTATCTACAGAATATTAATGCAGATAATTGTTTGCAGAAATAATTTCATGACACATTTCGTTAAAAGGTACAATGGGAATGCAAAAACGGAAGCGATAATCAGATGTTTAAAACCGGGTTGGCACTTGTATAATTGGCCTAGAAATTTCATGCTCTTTCCACATCACAAGAAACACTGAATGATGATAGCACTCTAAAAGGTGCCAAGTTATTAAAAATTGAAACCAATAGTAACAATGGCGGATGCTACAAAAGGTTACTTGAAATGTGTGTTGTGTTACAATATTTGTATAGTTAGTTTTTTTCCCTCTTATGGTTAAGCAATTAGACACAATACATTCCGAAAGAAGCTGTTTTCATAGTTTATTCTCAGGAATTAGAAGCTACACATATCATTGCCATGTAAGTATCTTAAACGTATGCTATTTTAATCAAAATTGTTATAGCCATTTTTGGGGAAATTGAAACCAACTTAAAATATTCCATGTAAAGAGTAATTGGGCGAGGGGACTTTAGTTACAAATTGTTGCATCTTTGGAAGGAACTGAAATGCCAAGTTTGGTATTTATCCGAGTTTTCGTTTTTGGGATATACTGTTCACATGCGTCCGCCTGCGCTCACTTTCGCTGAAATCTCAACATCGAATTTTTCAGTGGCATGCAATATTTCCTCGGCGTATTAGGTGCATTATTGAGAAAGTAAAAATGCTTTTGGGGGAGTGTGGACTCAGAGGCCTCAAAACGTGATCATCCCCACCACCCGGGGTTGTCATGTAGGGTTTGTGTTCGTATCCGCTGTTCAACTGCAGTCCCGGGGGGGCATTGCATGAGCTGCTGACTACCCACGGCCATTGGGTCCCTGTGTCTATCTTCTGGGAGGTGAGACAGGTATAGATAGGCCACTCACCTAAGCCGGGGTAACGCCCGGGAAGTCCGAGCCCGAGGTCGGAGACAGTTGCAATGATGAAGGATTTCTTTCGCTATGGGGCCCTCTTTCTCCATTACTAACAAGCGCCGAAAAGTATTTGTAACAGAAGTAGCACCAAAGCCATCTGGTTGTTGGTCATTTCATGAACAGAAGGACAAAGTTTTGAGAAGGTGAACCCTTTTATTATTCAGAAGGGCATTGATGCTGTTGCGCTTCAGTCCTGCACGTCTTCGGAATGGTTCATTGTTGGTTCAATCCAAGTCCGATGCACAAAGTAAATCCTTGTTGCGCGCCACGCTTCTCCACGTTTATCCCATCCGTATTGTTAAGCACCGCACCCTGAATTCCTGTCGAGGCGTCGTCACCACGCATAGCCTCGATGGTATATCGGAAGATGATGTGATCGAATATTTTTCAGACCAAAAGGTGACAGCTGTTCGAGTGCAGGCTAAACTCGACGGAGTGTTGGTACCCACTCGTACCCTGTTTATAAATTTCGATGGTGTCGATCTGCCCACGAATATCTCAGCAGGGTACGAACGTATTGCGGTGAGGTCCTATATTCCTAGAGCTCTGCATTGTTTTAAATGCCAACGTTTTGGGCATACGCAAGTCTCTTGTAAGAGTGCCGTTACCATCTGTGCCTCATTTAGCCAGCCGTCACTCGATGGTACCTGCCCATCAGCCCCCGTCTGCGTTAATTGCAAAGGGTCTCATTCTGCGTCATTTGCGGACTGTCCGCGGTACTTGAACGAGAAGGCGATCCAGAAGATCCGGGTAAAGCAGAAACTCTCCTTCGCTGAAGCCCGGAGGCGTTACCATGCGCGCCAAACTTCGCTCCTGCGATCGGGTACATTTAGTTCTGTAGTTGCCTCGCCAGTACCCAGGAACGATGCCGAAACAGACATGGACCATGACTGCATTGACCGCCACTACTATCCGGCCGTCCATTTCTGGCACAGTTATCAAGCCATCTAAAACTGGTCCTAAGGTACTGAAGTCACAAGGCGCTGAGAAGAAATCAAAAGCTTCGTAGGGAAGATTTTCTTAAAGACCCTCCGCGTGCGCGCGGTAAGAAAAGTTCACCTTCTCCTCCTCGAAGGTCTTAGCGACAGCCTTCACCCATTATCACCCAGAACCGATTCTAGGCGCTTGAATCGGTTTCTGGCACTGAGCGCGTGGGCCCTCTCTTCGAGGAGGCTATGGAGTCTGACCAACTCCATACCAAAAGCCCGAGCCCCAAGGTTAAGCAGAAGGTTATTTTGAGCCGCCCTTCTAAGTAGATAGTTTATCCCTTTTATTCATGGGTATCCTGACCTGGAATTTACGTGGTGTACGATCGCATAGGGTGGAACTGCAACTTTTATTGCGTTCCCATTCACCTATGGTCGTGTGTTTGCAAGAGACCAAGCTTCGCCCTCACGATCCTTTTGATCTCGGAGGGTATACTCCGGTTCGCTACGATCTTGCACCGGATGAGGGTTTTCCTGCTCATGGAGGTGTCATGCTATTAGCGCGTAATGACGTTCATTTTCAGACTCTCCCACTGACGTCCGACTTGCAAGCTGTTGCCGTTAGGATTCAATTACCCGGCACTTTATTTTCTCTTTGTTCCATTTATTCATCTCCATCGTCTCCCCTCGCTAACGCGGACATTCGAGATCTCCTGTCCGCTCTCCCAACACCATTTCTTCTGTTGGGAGATTTTAATGCTCATCATCCCCTGTGGGGTTCGCCTAGGGCTTGTACGAGGGGAAAGCTTCTTTCCGACGTTTTTGCTTAGTTCAACCTCTCCATCCTCAATACAGGTGAGCCTACGTTTCTTTGGGATTTTTCTGGTACATTCTCTCACTTGGAACTTGCCGTTTGCTTCATCTAGCTTGCTTGTCTGCATTGGAACGTCGTCGCTGACACCCACTCCAGCGATCATTACCCTTGCATCGTTTCTCTTCTGTCTCACCACGTCCAGCATTCCAGAGCACCTACCTGGCAATTCCATAAAGCCGACTGGAGACCGTATTCCAGCCTCGTGTATTTTGAGGACCAGCCCTTCCCTGACATTAACCAAATGGTGCAGCACCTTACCTCTACGATTCTATCTGCCGCCGAACGCACAATTCCCAGTTCGTCCTCCCACCCTCGGCGTATTCCTGTTCCGTGGTGGACCGAGGACTGTCGGGACACCGTTCGTGTTAGTAGAACTGCGCTTAGGGTGTTTCGGCGACATCCTACACTTGATAATTTGCTTACTTTTAAACAATCGTGCGCCAGTGCTCGCATTATTCAGGATAGCAAGAAGGCGTCCTGCACTCGTTTTGCGAGTCTTTTAATCGCTTCACTCCTTCCTCTGTTGTTTTGGATAAACTTCATCGCTTCTCCAGTAAAGTGTCGCATTGTGCTGTGTCTGCCCTGCAGGTTCCCAATGCCTCCTTAGTGGATCCGGATGCCATTGCTAACACTCTGGATGCTGCCTTTGAGGCGGTTTCCAGTTCTGACCATTATTCCGCCGGCTTTCGCACTCTCAAAGGCCGGCTGGATTCCGAGACCTATAGTTTTCGGTCTGCTAATAAGGAGTGTTACAATGAACTTTTCACAATGAGGGAGCTGGAGCACGCTCTCCATTGCTTTAGGCACTCCGCTCCTGGACCGGGCGGCATTCATGTCCTGAAGTTAAAGAACCTTTCAGCCGACAGTAAAATTTTTCTCTTACAGGTCTATAACCGTATTTGGGAGGACGGCTTTTTCCTTCCGTTTGGCGCGAAGCCACCATTGTCCCTATACTAAAGCCTGGGAAGGATCGCCAACTACCTTCCATCTACCGCCCTATGTCCCTCACCAGTTGCATTTGCAAGGTGATGGATCGCATGATCAACGGGCGGTTGACCTGCTGGCTTGAGTCTCAGAAACTTCTAGCGAACGCTCAGTGCGGATTTCGTCGCCATCGCTCTACCGTCGACCATCTGGTGTGTCTGTCGACGCATATTATGAATGGATTTCTGAGAAAGTGTGAAACAGTGGCTGTGTTTTTTTTAACCTGGAGAAAGCTTATGACACTTGTTGGAGGGGCGGCATTTTACGTACACTCCAAGCATGGAATTTCGTGGTCGTCTTCCCATATTTCTTTGGGAGTTTAAGATGGATCGCGTCTTTCGTGTACGTGTGGGCTCGGCTTTATCTAGTCGTTTTATTCAAGAAAACGGTGTACCGCAGGGCTCTGTACTCAGTGTCACACTTTTTGCGATTGCTATCTATCCCATTGTTGATTGTATACCCCTGGCATTTCATCGTCCCTTTTCGTTGACGATTTTGCCATTTATTGCAGTTCACGGCGGACCTGTCTGCTCGAATGCCGTCTCCAGAGGTGTATCGACCGTCTCTACGCCTGGAGTAACGCCAACGGCTTTACTTTCTCCGTCGAGAAATCTGTCTGTGTGAATTTCTGGCTCCGGATGGCTTTCCCTTCGCCCTTTCTCCATCTTGGGCCGGATAGTCTTCCATTTGCTGACGAGGCGAAATTTTTGGGTTTGATCTTTGACCGAAAGCTGAGCTGGACTTTGCACATTTCGTTTTTAAGAGCAAAGTGTGACCGTTCAGTTAATCTTTGACTCGTTTTAAGTGGCGCCTCCTGGGGAGCTGATGGGACGGTCCTTCTGCGTCTTTATCGCTCTTTAGTCCGATCCAATCTTGATTACGGGTGCATTGTCTATTCGTCGGCACGTCCATCTGTGTTACATCGGTTGAATGCCATTCACCACCGTGGCATAGTCGCTACAGGGGCCTTTCCAACTAGCCCTGTAGCCTATATGCTGAAGCTGCAGAGCCTCCCCTGTCCTTCAGGCGTGAGATGCTTTTGTGCAGCTATGCATGTCGACTCTGAAGCTTGCCTGACCACCCGTCCTTCGAGTTATTTTTCGAGGATTTACTTGATCAGCAATATTTAGTTACCTCCTCTGCATTGCTACGTCTAGGGGTTCGATTTCGCAGCTTCTTCGGCATTTTGACGTTACGCTAGCGCCGGCCCTTCCGAGGGGGGAATCGCGGTTTCCTCCTTGGTTGCGCTCTGAGACCCACTGTCACCTTGGGTTAACGTCGCTGCCGAAGAATGCGACCCCTTCTTCAGTCCTTAGATCCGCCTTTTTAGAGCTTCAGGCACAATTCGGGGAATGTCAGTTTTTATATACTGATGGGTCTAGACTGATGTTGGAGTAGGGTGTGCCTTTATTTTTCGTTGACATAGTTTTACCTTCCGTTTACCGTGGCAATGCTCGATTTTACCGCCGAACTCTTAAGTATTTATCAATCCGTTTTATACATTCAGCGACACGACTTACGGCACTGTGTTGTTTGTACGGACTCTCTGAGTGCCCTTCAGAATATTAACGCGCTGTACAATTACCACCCCCTCATACAACGCATAATGACCTGCTCCACTCGCTTGGTGCCTCTGGCATCAGTGTCTCCTTCATGTGGATTCCAGGTCATGTGGGCATCTCAGGTAACGAGTCTGTCGACGCCGCTGCCAAATCGGCAATTTTATCGCCCATAATTTTTATCTCTGTTGTTCCCTCCACTGATTTCTATGTGTTTTTACAACACCGCATCCTGTCGCTTTGGCGCGATGAGTGGACGGCCCTCCGGGGGAACAAGTTGCGGGAGGTTAAACCTCTGCGGTTAATCTGGGGTATCTCTTCTCGTTCTTCTCGTCGGGAAGAGGTACTTTTAGCTCGTTTACGAACCGAACATTGCCTTTTTAGTCATAGATACCTCCTCAGTGTTGACCCCGCACCACTCTGTGAGCAGTGTGATGCGCCCTTAACGGTGCGTCACATTTTAACAGTGTGTCAAGTTTTAGCTCCATTGCGCGTTCGTGTGGTTCTGCCTGTTGGCACAGCCAAAGTTTTGGCAGACGACGCGCATGCTGTAGAATGTCTTTACGTTTTATAAGTGACAGTGGTTTTAATCGGCGCATTTGATGTGTTTAGCGTGTTTTAGCTTTGTGATTTTATATTGTCTGTTTTAATGGGGCTCTTCTCCCCGGCGGATATATGGCGCTCATGTCCCTTGTGTTGTACAGTTCTTGTCACGTCGTTTTACTCTTTTCTTGTTTTATTTACCATGGTTTTAGTGTGGTGTAATTTAGAATTTACTGTCTTGTTTTTAGTGTTTTAGACTAAGCGGGTTTGTGTCCCGTATTTTAGTTTTGGGTTTTACATATTATACTTTGTAAGGGCGCTGATGATCTTAGATGTTTAGCGCACTTAACCCCCATCACATCATCACTCAAAACATGTGTTTCCGGTGAAATCTGGATATCGAATTTTTAGGTGAAACGTAATACTTCCACCTTCTAGGTATGGGTAGAGAACGTGAAAATGCACAAGTTTTAACTGGATCTGTTTTTTTATGCGGTACATTTTTTTAAAATCGTTCAGGATTTTAAGGCATGGAAAATTTCGCAGGAATGAACATTCTTTGTCGGTTATTTTACAAAACATTTCACATTTACGTTTTGTTACGTCATTACCTTGAAGTGATATAATTTTTTAGCCAAAACCAATGTAGCCATTTTTGAGAAGATAATATGCATCCCAATATTTCCCATATACTGTGATAGTTGGGGTGGAAAACTTGTTGAAAATATTTCTGTCTTGCATCCATATAAATGTGTCTGATTTCAACACCAACTTGATATTAGTACGTGATTTAATTTCTAGCAGGGTTGTCTGCACACGTGTGGTTTTTCTTTTTTATATGATATTTTGTCATTGGGTCTCAAAAGCACTATTTTTATGAATTTGTTTGAAATTTTGGGATAGAATGCTATTACCTTCAGCACTCAAGATGAAGGAAACAGGATTGCAAACAGTTACGTGTGGAACGCGTGTGTTTCTAATAGTACCAAACGTTTGAAACCAGCGCTCAAGCATGTCTTGGATATGCTTTAATTCTTTAGCGTGAAAGTCTAGGAAAATTCAGTTGTCCAGTGGAACAACAGGATCATTCTTTGTGAGATAAATCACGCTTTCAGACTGGCCATCTCCGTTTTCGTGTTCCGTGAAGTGCAGAAATTATTTTTAAAATGCTTTGGAACAGCATTTCCTGAGCTTCATTGGCTTGGAGAGGTGGAGAAAACCCATTACTGACTGGCCGAAGATAAATTTCTTTTTATAACTGTTATTCTGTTGCACATTTCTGCAGAGAAACTCGATTTAAACATCCTTTTTGGCCTTTTAATTGAAGAAATGTGCAATAGTGGAATTCAGTTTTCGAGTAAACTGCCCAAATTCAAGTTTTAACCCAAATACATTTATTTTTAAAATAACGTCTTAAAATACGTAAAAAGATATTTTATAGGAAAAGTATTTTATACATCATGCTAATTTCTTTTAATGTGGGATCGAAACGGATGAATGGATGGATGATAATACAGCTTATATGTAAAGCACTTAAAATGGGCAACTCCATTTCATCTATACAGAATAACGGCTACTCTTAATTGGGTACGAATGGAAGGTGGGACCTACGAAATTCCATTTTTATTATTTTCATCTAGGAAAGATTTTAATTCCTGAACATGCTCAAATAGCATACAAAACAGGATTATCATACTCATTTCAGTTTCATGCAAGCCCATTGATTATCCTCATTTAAAACAATCGAAATGTAGGTGTCGATAAAAATTGCATGACTTAACTATTACTTTACGCACAGACTTGGTTGTATGCTTAAATTAAAGGTTACGAACATCTTAACAATTCTATTAGAGGAAATTTTAAAGTTTGTTGTTTTAGATTTTTATTTAATTTTTGAAGTTTACTTTCACATTTCTTAGATACACGTGTATACATACAAATTCATATCTTTTAAGGACAAATAAAAAAAAATCCTCTAGAGAAATTGTTTGATGGCACGTTTTCAAGATGCCATTGCACATGTCATGTAGTTATCTCTGTTAGTTTTGCACTTCTTGCATTTTGAGGATTTGAAAAGTGTACAAATTTTCTTTTTCGAGAAATTCGAAAAGAAGTTCGATTTTATCCTGAAGTTAGTACTGTTTACAGTTAAAATATTTCATGCATGCTGCAACTTGCATTCGTTTATTAGAAGATTCCATCACTATATGTCTGACTCTCAGCCCTCTTCTTTTGATTCTCAGACCTTAAGTTTTGCCAGTTGAACTGGCTTCCGATACTTTGAAACTTCACGTCCCTCTGGAGTTTGCTCTTCGTAGCCCTTCAATGTTCTCTTCTGTCTGAGAGAGCATCAAAGTGTGTTTTCCTGGAGACAGACTGCTTTTGTACAGCTCTTTCTGAATGTGTGGTATGCATCCATGGTCTGGACCACAGACTCTGCGGCGGCCGACTGAAATCTTCTGCATGTCACACTTATTGGGCCTTGTGCATAATAATGAGTGCCTACTCAAAACACCTCTTTCTAGAGTGGACACACTGTTCGGTATGCCAAACAGTATGAGTGTGCGCTATGAACTTAGGAGTGTCTACTGCATCCGAGAGTGCCTGCTGTTTCCATGAGTAGCTACTCGCATTTTAGTATGCACAATCCGAAGTGCGCACTCACATGATAGAGTGGCCACTCTCAATAATATGTCACCTCAGTTACAGATTCTGTCATGTAGAAGGTGGACATACTCCGCGCCATGCTGAATTTATGCCGGTTTGACGCCCCAGAAAAGCGTGCAAGGTGCGTATAGTGTCACGAGAAGTGGATTTTCGCATATTATATAGGTTTAGCAAACGCAGTGTTGAGTGGAATCAAACTAGAGGTGGTGTATTAAGAAGCGAGGAGAAAATGAGGGCTTTTTTACGTTACATAGGGGATCCGCGGTTTCAAAGTGGTGTAAAGGAGAACATTGGTATTCACCAATCAACAGTGTTAAGAACTATCTCAAGCTTGTCAAACAGAATTTTACAAAAATCCCACATATGCATCAAGTTTCCATCCAAATATGAAGACTTGCAACAAGCAAAGGATAAGTGGAAAAGAAAACTATAATTTTGCTTCGGTTATAGGAGCCATCGTTTGTACACATTCCCATACTGAAACTAGCTATACATGATGAATATATAAACAGGAAGAACTTTGCAAGCATTAATGTGCAGGCAACTTGCACTGCACAGAAGGAATTCGCAAGCGTAGATTGTTCTTGGCCTGGGTTGTTCAGGATTCCAGAATATGGAAAAATTCAGATATATACAACATTATACAATGGGACAGTTCCAATACTCTTCTGTTAGGAGACTCTGGTTATGGATCAACACCTTGGCCAATGGCCCCCTTCAAAGTTGTCGACATCCCAGAACAAAGGTCATGTGACCGATGTTTAAAAAAAGAACTGTTATAATTGAGCCTTGTTTTGGGAACTCATCGCTTTCCCATATTGTAGAATAAAATGCGGATAAGTATAGAAAAAGTTCCTCAGCTCATTATGATTGTTTCATTTTGCACAACGTTGCTAAGCATCTTAAGGATGAAGATTATAAAGTGGATGAACTAGAAGACGGTGATAATGGAGGTGGAGTGGAATAAAATAATGCTGTGATTCGTCACAGAGGTCAAATAAGAAGAGGTGAGATATCAGCATAATTCATGGATTTTCACACTAGGCGAATGTTGTAATAAGGTAGTTTTTAAATTGCAGTGAGACTTTAATAATTGTTTAATATACATTCCTTGAAAACACGCAAAGGAGTTTTACTTCAATATCACAAACACTTCGTATAGGATTATTTTATTTTCCAGTAATTGAAAACAGAAATTGGTGGTTATTTTTAAGTCACACTATTTCAAAACAAAAGTGTTTACCCTTACAGAACTTTCCTTTACCGATTTAGTACATCTTTTACTTTGCGTTCATGGAAAAACAACCAAAGCAGCATTTGTGTTCATAACAAAAGATTGTATGTATACATACACTTGAATGCGAACAAAGAAACTTAATTCAGATCAAGAAATAAACTCATTATTACGGGATTATCGGCACCTACGTTAAGAATAGAATCATGTATACCACATTTGATTGTTGATTGCTGGAATTCCTTGTCTCAAGCAGTAACTCCTTTAAGGGGCGAAATGCCGGTAGCTGTTCAAGTAGGGCCAGGCGTTGTTTCATTAGATTCATGTTGGATTTCTCGCTTTCGTTTTCTGGAATTCACAGCATCTGCAACTTTCGGTGTACCTGGATTATCAATTGGGGTCTTAGCCAAGCCGCAGCTAATGACAGCTGGAAATAACAATTCAGTCTTGCTCTTAGTTAAATTGCCTTTTGAGTGCTTTGCTGTATTATTTTGAAATAAATTTAGAAACTGTAGCAAAAGGATTTTAAAACGTCAAAACTCACCTTGCAATCTAACAACTGATGGATTAGATTCCCCTGAAATCAAATAACTCCTTTTCCCAATCCTTCAATTTAATTTGTTTAATTCTGGTTAATTTCACGTCTTGTCTTTTTCTTTAGACTTGCCTTCATGTTCTGTATCTTCTTCCACATCTCTTTCATTATAGCCAACTCTTAACTTCGGATTTCAATTTCTCTTTTATCTCTTCCATAGTTTTCTGTTCATTTATTTATTTTGTTTTGACATCGGCAGGTTAGATCTAGATTAGACATAATCGGATAATGCTTTAAGATATCCACAAATACCCGTTAGCTTTTAACAATATCCCCCTCACTTGAATCATAGCTTGAAATCGTAGGTGGTAATTATCCAACTAAACCTTCCTACAGTAAATAAAGAAATTAGCTGTGGAGGCACGCAGAAAGGCGGGGTGACCAACAACACAGCAAGAGTGCGAGTGCCCACTTAAATTGATTAGGAACACGAGTTGGTACTTCAATTGTTTGGAATGATTTTATGCACATAAAAATGGAGTGCCTACTCTAAAGCGGGATAGCTGCTCGGTTTAAATTAAAGTGCTCTCTTGGGACACTTTAACCAGATGACTGCATGAAGAGACTCGTTTGAATTCTAGGTTTTGCCTTCTTTGCATCTTGTAAGTAAACCTTCACTTGCCAATATCTGAAATACTAGAATCATCTTCTGAACTAAAAATTCTGACCGGAAAGTGTTTATTTTTTCTTTATGGGATGGGAGAGAAAGATTGCTTGCAGTGACACGGTTGAAAAAACACCACGAATGTGTTCCCTGCAGACATTTTTTGCGCAGTGGATTTTCATCCGTTGACCTGTAATGATTGAGAATAGTGAAAGGGGATACATTATACATAGATAGGAATTGTACATATGAAAGGGGAACCATACATATAAGAATTGTACAGTAATACTTTAATTCACTAACATGTTAAAATATTCAACATCTACCATTTGTACAGTGCTGATTGTAAGAAACGGGCGAGCATGCAAAATTCCAGGAAAACACAGAGACGGAGATATGGAACTAGCTTCACAACGCTCCAAGATGGCGCTTAAGCGCACGAACCTGAAGCCACACATTCTCATACATGTTAAGGTAACGCGGTCTGAGGGCCAATAGGAAACGTCGTTACATTTTAAACGCAGAGGTGAGCGTCACTGGGCTCCCGTATATAAGGGCAGCAAAGGCCTCGGAGCCCACTCTCTCTCGCTAACTTATCTTCAAGAATTCACGTCGACACGAGGTGCTACAGATGTACAAGGGTGGGAATGCGTGTGCAGATAGCTAGTCTCCTGACTTATTTAAAGTGGTGCGATTATAATAATGGGAAAAGCTAGCCGCTCATAATTATTTCAATTGTGAATAAACTTCATTTATTAAGGGAAAATTGCAGTGTATTTCTTAAACTTGCCTCACCCACTATGACCTGAGAATTAATAATTAGATATAGTTAGGAATGGAATACGCAACAACCGACGAGCATCAATAGCCGAGGAAGAACACTGCAGAAGACCACATCAACTCAAGGATCGACGATTTTGCGCTACAAATAGCGCACAGCATCGTTTCCCGCTACAATAGCATAGATTGCAAGTCTTCATTTCTTTGGGGTCTGTCCTGTTAAGAATCGTATAGTATTTCTGTACTTTGTCTATTCATGTACCTGTCAATGATCAACTCTTCTTAACCGGTATTGTAATGCCTTTTTTTTATTCAAAGTTAACAATTTGCCTTAAGGTTGTACCCATTCGTTTGGCAACATGATTTATACACACTGCTTTCTCTATAGGGTAATCATTGCCATATACCGGTGAGTCTTCTCAGCCTGCGGATCGTTACTTGTTACTTAAATCGTTACTTCGTTAAATCAATACTTGTTAGAATATGCTTTAATGAACATCATAAAAATGCATATAACATTGTAATTATAACTTACAAACATAAGGCATCATTAAATAATGTTTTACTATTTAAAGATATTCTTTAATACAAAAGAGAGCCAGTAAATTGTTGTGAGAGTTTACAAAATGCAGTACGTGCATACAAACTAGATAACGCTTGCAAGCCCATATTATGATCGTTATGAACCTCTCTGGTTCCCAAAATAGTACATTTGACAGTGACTATGACATCATGCCGGACCATCACACAGATAAACCGTTGCAATTTACCCGTTTCCTCCACGTGGTTGTAATAGGTGTTCGAACTGGCCACCATGGCGGAAGCAAGATCTCACTCTAACCATCATCGCCAGCCTAACCCGGCATAAAATGGTCGCTGTGATGTCACGGCAAGTTAAGATGATGCGTTCTCGAGCTGTTGAGGGATCATTAGCCGCTCCTGATACACAATATCTTGAACATAACCTCATAAGAAGAAATCTAATGGGGTTAGATCTGGTGAGCGTGCTAGACACCCTATTAGTCCATGCCGTCCGATCCATCGCTCAGGGTAGGTTGCATCAAGATAAGCCGTTACAAGACGGGGCGCATGGGCAGGCGCCCCATCATGTTGGTACCACATAGTCGGTTCTGCAACGACACTTCATCCAGTAGAGTAGGCAGCTGTTGTAGGAAGTGGATATAGCGATTCCCAGTGAGTTGGCCACCATAAAAATACGGGCCTATTAGATGATCACCGAATATACTCGCCCAAACGTTGAAATCCCATCGGACTTGTAAGGTCGCCTCTCGCATCCAATGTGGGTTTACAGTGCTCTAGTAATGCATGTTGTGGCGATTTACATGACCTGTGTTGTAGAACCCTGCTTCGTCTGTAAATAACACAGTTACCAAAATGGGATCTTGTTTAGCTTGTCGTATGATCCACCTAACGAACACCACTCTCCGTCCATGGTCCGGCTGCAGTAGCTCCTGGTGTAGTTGAAGATAAGGGTGAAACTTTGCATGGTGTAGTATTCTCTACGCGGAAGATTAGAGTATTGAAATGCCGTGAATGTCCCTCATAACTACACTGCGGATGCTAAATGACATAGACACACGATCCGTCGTTGTTTGGTCACAGACAGGGTGATTATATGTTCTTGGTTGTGGTGTCTTGCGCATTATTCCGATTCCAGTAGGCGGTTAGCACCTTGCAAAAACGTGTGATCTATAGGAAGTGTTCACTGCGGAAACCTCTGTTGGTATACGCGACGTGCCTCCGTTGCATTCTGCTGCGCTTCCCCGTGTACTAACAGCATGAACAGATACTCTATTCGAAAACATCGTTTCACAGCGAGCACGAACGGCTGGAACTTCGTATTTATAGGCAAATCCACTTTCTAGTGCATTCGGAAAGAATTTGATTTGATAGAGCGTTCTCAAAACATGAACATAAATGAATAAAAAACTCATTTATTCACAGGCGTGATTTGAACTTCCGAACTTCGCCATGACCCCAGCAGGTTCACCATTGCGCTACTAGAGCACTACCGTAGCCCTAATCAGCAGGCTGGTGGTTGCGGTATCAGCACCTGCATTTCGCATCATCTGTAAAATGCAGGGTTGCCTAGTTAACCAATCCGCAGGATGAGAAGACTCATGCGGTATATTTAGAGGTACTAGCTGCTTATGAGTTTAGTATCAACATCAGTCAGTGCACCTAAAACCATTATCCACACACCTTCTCCATACCTCAACCGCAGCAGTTCGCTCCATAGCAGGAAAGGAGGCTGTGTAATATAATTCACAAGTAGTTTTCAAACGAGACATATTCTGAACTCTTCTCGCTCCGAAGCTTTTCTTAGTAAAGGCACATATTTGACACACCTTCGACAGAACGATGGAATCTATAATGTGCCCCGTGATTATATCAGTGACACAGCCAACACACAAGTTTGATTTGAAACCTAGTTTCTGCCATGATCCGTCAAAATTGACCATTATGTTATGTACTGGAGAGTCCGTTTCGCAGCTACAAAAAGACAAATGTGCTTTTAGTACCTCTTTCCTGGCATCATCTAGAGGCTCTTTTGCAGTAGTGCTACTAGCAACTCAGGCAGACTGACAGTGTAAATTATAAGGAGTCGTTGATTAGGGTTCATGTCCATTACCATAGCAAACAGTTCTTAAGAAGTAAACTCCTTACCTATCTCAGTAAAGGCTCGCACAACTCTACGGTTTACATCATATGATTTGTCTGAATCATCGCTCACAACCTTATCACATGACTTGATGTCTTTCTCAAAAGCACAGTCTGTTATCTCAATTATAAATGCAACGTATGGGCATAGTCAGCAGAATAACACAAACTAAATTTAACTGTCCCACCACACTTACAGGCTAACATTGACACAATTTCACATAATGCTCTTTCACTTATCAGGTAGTTTGGCCCTTAAATATCTAAATATATATTAATTTTCCCTTATATATGAAGTATCAAATCATCTCTTAGCTAATGCTATAGATGCAAGTTTGTGTAGATGTTTGTATCTCTTCGATCTACCCATTTTGTTACTGCACCTTCAACCACAAATACCTGAAACAATTCCTTTACTAATTCACGAGGTTACAGTAAACAAACTACAATATATTTATTGCAGAATAATGTATCTATCATTTTTTCGATCATGGAGTCTATTTCATACCATTCCAAGATTTACCAATGCAACAAAGATTCTAGATCGATGTGAAAGCTTTACTACTTAGTTGATTTTTTCGTCACTGGGAAGACGTATAGAAATGACAGCTGACAAACCACTCTTAACCCTAGGGTAACCCTTCTCTAAAATAAAGTTTCACGGAAAATTCCGGTTTAGACCGAAGTTTTAACATTTTATCGCAAAAAGGGGGCGTGGCTAACGGTCACCATTGACTGTCCATTGAATGGTGAACTTTTTAAAGATGACTACCCATCAGCTGTTGGACGTTGAATTGTTTGCGGTTTTTAAGAATTAAACCTACAAAGATCAAACTATTTTATGAGACGAAAAAATAACATTGTCATATGTTGTCCATTTTTGGTTATTCACTTCTAGATGCCTCCCCTTAAGTAGCGTAGCCAACATTTCGTAATTTTATTCTTCCTTCACATTACAGAAGCTACATCTCATCAGTCGAATGTTAAGCATATTCGATGGAGGCGAAGGATTACTATGCCAGCTTCTTGAAATTTCAAGGTTACACGAAGCGTTTGAGGTCAGGGCGTATTTTTTTTCTAGGTGTTCATACTGAACTCTCAGTTCTAGAATTCTAAACCTCATGAAAGTATGTACAAGAAGCGGATTTGTATTTACTAACAGTGTAATAGCCATAGTAACTTTAAATGGCTCATTCTTCTTAATAGAATATACTTGCCGTGTTGTGACATTCCCCTCTTTAATTCAACACTGTGCTTTGTTGGCAACTGCACTCTATGGCGACATTGCTAACTCCTTAGATCAGTCTGTTCCAATTCTGCAAAGCTGAGTCTGAGTACTCGAGCGTATCTATGCAGCAAGTCCTCGGAGCCCAGTTGGGTGGGTAGCGTGACAGTCAATACGTCACTGGGCGAAAATCATAGCAGAAGTGCTGGGCCTTACTGCCGGTTCATTGAGCCGTGACGACAGCTTGTCCGCAATGCCGAGCTGTGCTGCATACTGCAAGCAGACTCCTAAGAATCATGCGTACTCCGCTGCTTTCTGGCGCGATACAAGCTGGAAATGCCACACATAGGCCATTGGCAAACTAAAGAACAAAACTAGAGGATGGCTAAAACGTTTTCCCCCTCCGACGACACACCTGTAGGAGAAAGGGAGGAACTAGACAGCTCTTATGAGGAATTGAATAGATGTTCACAGAAACGGACTAACCATCAATCTTTTTTGCAAAATAAGCCGCATACTTCGATTTACTGCAGAAATTGCAATACGGTCTCTGAGATCGGCTAACCTCAAGGGAATCTGTGTGGTGAGGTACAGAGCTTGTAATTTTATGAAAGTTTATTGAACACATGTCATCAATTTTGTTACAGAAAATAGGCTCACTTGGCACTTAGAGAGGGGGCCACGCATATGGCGTAACTGTGTTAGATGGCTCTATTGCTATACTGTTTCTGTGTGTGCTAGAATCAATGGTCGTTTGTTTTATTGGCATTTGCAAAGGGTGACTTCTCCCTTTTCTGATAAAATGATGGTTAGCCCGTTTTTGTTTGAATGAAGGAGTTAGATAAATTAATGATAAATAGTTTGGTAAAAATCGTTAAGTCATTTTTGAGAAAGTCAAAAGTAACGAAAAATTCATGTAAAGGGTAGCTCAAGGTGCGAGAGATTTTCTTGAAAATCTTTCGTGTCTCAACTTTAGAAGGCATTGAACTTAAATACTGGAGGATACAGATAGGACGGTGGCACCTAGCACACTGCGACCTATATAGGTCTATTGTGACCCTCCAAGAGAAACTGATGACTCAAAGGAACTGCGGGAGCCTACGGGCCGCAGGCAGACAGACAGGTGACAGAGACACGTAGTGGTCTCTAATATTCCGTGGCTTGAAGAATCGATCCTCTGCCGGAGCCGTCTGGGGTGGACACGAACGATCCTTAAAGCCTAGCCAGCCATCTGGTGTCTACGGGAATCTCGTTCCTTGGAGCAAGCACCTGCGCCATCTATCCGACACTGTCTCAGACTGCGAAACATGAAAGTACACCTGAAGTATGAGAAAGAACGGAATGAGAGGAAATGAGGGAGAGGAAGTCATGAAAGATAAACTACTCCAGCATTCGCCTACCGACAAGGGAAAACCACGAAAGCCCCAAGTCAGAGTGGACGATCAGCCGCAGTTGAACGCGGGACCTCCCGTTAGCTATCTTCACGATTTACCACGGAGCCAATTCGCTTGGTAATGTATATACTAAGTTTGATATATATCCGACGTTTACTTCTGAGTTAC
Organism: Deroplatys truncata; assembly: GCA_030765065.1. Lineage (NCBI taxonomy): Eukaryota > Metazoa > Arthropoda > Insecta > Mantodea > Mantidae > Deroplatys > Deroplatys truncata. The sequence continues at coordinate 419,270,231 of CM060990.1, read as the reverse complement.
ACATACGCACACATAGAGCTGGACTGAAAGACGTTTTTCCAAAAATGCCTTCTTTTCTTCACTGGAAATGAGAGAGCCTCATTTCCAGTGAAATCTCGATATTTAATTTATGGTCGGAATGCAATACTTCCTCTATCTACTAGCTAGATGTTAAAAGTAAAAATAGTAATACCGTCATGTAAATAAGGATGAATGCTTTCCAAAGAAAGTGGTGCGATGGAAAGGAGAAGAAAGAAATAGGAAAGGAAGACTGGATATTCGAAGTGAAAATATATAAAGTAAAACTGGCGCAACGTTTTACAGCTGCCCCCTCCTCCAGCAAAAGTATTTTGTAGCCCCAATTTTAATGCAGACAATAAAAAAGCCTCATTTAATGTATTAAGCTGAAAGTAGGTTATTTAATAAGATAATTATTATATTTGAATTATTGAAAAGTTAGTCAGAGCAAAGTTGTAACTATTTTCAATCGTTTGTTGCTTTTGACTGTATGGATTATGAGCTGACCAAAGCGTAGCATAGTGTATACAATTTGAATGTGTAATTATAAAATTGACCAACTTCTTAAGTAATTGAGCTTGATTTACCTCACGCTGTTTTGTTCAAACTTCCCTAGCTACAACTTTATTCTGGCCAACCATTCAATTTATATTTTTTTCTTTAACTCGTAAACATTTCTTGAGCTTAGAAAACAAAGTAGGTAATAAAATTAATTGTATTGTGAAATTGACGGGTATTAAATGAACACAACCAAATTAAAATTAAATGAAAGTTATTTAATTTCAGAAAGGTTGCATATTGGCATTGCCTAATGCCTTTTACTACTGTTCTTTTATACAGTGACCGCGCGCGCGCGGAGCTACCCGCGGACCGCTGATAAGCGCGTCTTGGCCCGGCACCTGGGTGGGGCCTTCGACCGACCCGTCAGAACAATAACCGCGTAACGAACCCATTATGTGCCACTTCCCCACAATTTGGGAAGTTAGGAAGTGAAAAGTGGACAGGGCCGAGTGCAGTTCAGTTGTGTTTTGAGTGTGTGAAAAGTGTGCGTCTCAGGTGTAACGTTTGTGCTACGCTGAACGCCTAAGCTTTAATTAAAGTGTGTTAAGCAGCTACTGGTGTTCTCATTTGTTACATTGGTATCAGAAGTGGGATATAAACCTTGCAATGGAGCAACTACTTCAACAATTTTAAAGTGAAATCCAGACCATGAAATCCGGAGTGGAGAGGATGGAGGCGAAAATGGAATCCGGGAGGGAAAAAAAGGAGACTAAAATGAAAGTAAATTTTGGAACGGACAATATGGGAAGTGAAGTGGCAGTGAATTCCGCAATGGAGAAGATGCAGACAGAAATGAAGGGTGTAAAGGAAGGAATGAAGACAGAAATGTCCAAGATGAAGGCGGAGTTATAAACCAATATTGACGAACAACTGGCCGGCGTGAAGAAAGACATGGGAATGTGAAAGACATTGGCCAACGTATTAGCGTATTTGGGGACTTTGGAGGACGGCCTAGCAACCTGGAGGGAAGAGTCGACGACAGCGCCAAGGAACTGAACGCCATGGTGGAAGAAATATTTGACGGGAAGCTTAAGAACTTGAAGGCTGAGACACCAAGACGCGACACAACATCTGCGTGTGTCAAGCCACCTAAATACGACGGAACGTGAACTTTCGAAGTCTTCCACCGACCAGAATTCGCCGCCATTGCCACCCACAACAGATGGTCAGCAGAGGAGGAAATTGAGCAGCTCGTAGCCACCTCCAGAAACGGGCGGCAGAAGTTCTGAATGCGATTACTACCATGGCGGTGTCTGGAGACATTTGGGAGGCCCTCTAAACACGGTTTGGGAACCTATTCTTGGCCGCAGCCTATCGTAGTCAGCTCAGCTCGAGTCAAGGCTACAGCAGCCAGGGGAAACGCTGTAGGAGTTCACCTTGGCAATTGAATACTTGGTGAACAAAGCCCTGGTGAACCTCCCGCCCAGTTACGCGTCTCAGGAAGATGCCTACTCCTTTGTCGACGGAGTGTGTTATGCCGAGATACACGATAACGTCTGATGTTCGACGATTACTAGACCATCCACGAGGCGTTAACGGGCGTATTGAAGATGGATGCGGCCAAGGTAACAGCTGCCATCACCTTGGAGATAAATATTTCGACTCGCCGGGGAGTTGTCTAGTGACGTCGACGTACTTAAAGTGGTGTGTGTTGGGTGTGTGATCTGCCAGGACATCTAGTGAAGGGCTGTCCACATCAAGCCGAAGAGCAAGCGGTACCTGCAGATGGATGTGATAACACAGGCCTGAGCCGGGAGCAGTTAATGGCCGAGGCAACAGCTGTTCCCACCTTGGAGATTAGGGCTATTGGATACGACGAGCACAGAGAATCATTTTTATTTATGGACGCTCTTTAACTGCTGTGGCCCTTAGCGTCCCATTCTATAGGTGGCGTGAGAGACTGGTAATTTTGCTCAGAGGCCTCTTTATGAGGCTTGAGGTTCTTTTACGTGCCGTAAATCCATGACACGGGACTGCCGGTTTTACTTCCCTTCCGAAGGAAGCCATGCTAAGGATTTTTACGTCCGAAAAAAATCCATCGCTTTCCACGGAGTTTGAATGGCAGCCAGGGAACTTGGTGAAGGAATGTCCACAACCAAGCGACGAACGTAAGTCAAGTGGGTTTGTGGCCAGCCAGGTCACCTAATGAACTGTCCACAAACAAGCTGACGGCCATCAAGTGGTGTGTGTTGGGGCGGGGCCAGCCAGGTCACTAGTAAAGAGCTGTCCTCAAACAAGCGACGAGCTGGCGGGAAACGAATAAGGACTGGCGTACAGTGAGTGACTGACGAGATTGGCTTTGTCCTTGAACTGCAAGCGTGCAGTGGACTAGGGATCTTCTTGCCTGCGATGCAAATAGCTTAACACCAGCAGTTCAAAACGTTTGTCAACAGGTACGGTCAAAATAATGTTTCACATGTATATGGTCATAAATATAGTGGTTTACATGTATACAGGTTTTACAGGTTTGCTTATTGGAAGTACGGTCATAATTGTATTGTTTGATGCAGTAATATAATGTACTACTGATGCTACTTCGCGTAATATTTATTGTTCCGTGAAAGAAAGGATATAAGTACCTTTGGAACAGGGTGTGAAACCATAGAGCGAGAGGGAAGAACAATACATCGCTGGCTCATGTTCGCTTACGTCAACCACAAGGTCAGAGCTAAACTCCTGAGTCGCTGACAGTAGTGAGGGGCACGTCGGGGCCGTCATCTCCGCCCTCTCGAGTGATGTGTGCCTTGGACAGAAAGGTGGGTACAAGGAAAGCTGTGCTGGATGCTCGAGGACACAGGTGCAACCGAGACATAGCGGAGGGCTTGGCGTCCGGATCGGTCCCACCAGGTAGTGGTGGTATCGGGCGACACATTGCCTGTGGAGAAGAAGGCCGTGCCACAGCTGACTCTGGTGCGTAGCATTGTAAGTCTGTGGGTGTTCGTCGCAACGGTGACTAGGGATGTGATGCGGGGACTGAATGCTATCAGGAGCCTCGACGCGAAGGTGGACTTCGGCAAGAGGGTCTTGCGTCGCGAACGAGGTGACGCTCCGGAGCCCCAACGGTCATTCTGGGATCTGCAGGGTGATCCTGATGTAGGATTCGGTTGTGCCCGCAAGAAGTGAACTGGCTGTGAAGACGCACTTAAAGGCCAGCGGTCAATGAACCTCGTGGACGGTCTCCACGATGTGTACGATATGGCCCGTCAGCACATCCAGGTGGCTAGCCACCAGATGCAGGCCCGTTACGACCGGCAAGCTAACGGCTAAAGTTTTCAGCAGGGTGATCCGGTGTGATTGTTTGGTCCTACCCGTACCAAGGGGCATTGCCCCAAGCTTCAACCATGGCAAGAACCGTACTGAGTTTTGAAGGGAGTCAATAATGTAGTCTACCGCATCCAGAGGCTACCCAGTGGGAAGATGCTGGTTGTACGCCTAGATCGCGGAGCCTGCTGACAGTGCTGGTTGGGGCGACCACGCCTGAGAAGGGAGCAGTACGCGCGAAGCTACCTGCGGGTGCCGGTAAGCGCATCCTGGCCAGGCATCTAGGTGGGGCTTTCGACCGGCCCGTCAGAACAATAGCCGCGCAATGAACCCATTACGTGCCACTTCCCCGCAGTTTGGTTGATTACTACTCCAAAATATTCCTTTGGGCAGGTTCTTGTAGCTTCACGTTCCAGAGCTCTCTGCTTTGTATCCGGGGTCTATAAAAGGGGCTGTTCCGCCCAGTGAGTTGAGAAGTTTCGAGATGAAAAGGAGTCGGCGCCGAGTGCAGTTCAGTTGCGATTTGTGACTCAGCAATTCAGTTGCGATTCGATTAGACGGATCACTTGTGTTCTGTTCTGAGTGTGTGTCAACAGTCTCGAGTGTAACGTTTGTGCTACGCTGATCGCCTAAGCGGTAAATAAGTGTGTTTAGCAGCAAAACTGTTGTTCGCATTTGTTACAATGTCTATTTTCATTTGAAGTATTGAACAAATTTGTTTGCAACATCATGAACAGCGTTGAAAATGTCTTTTCCACAAATTGTGCTATTAAGGGACAATATATATAACATTTCTTCCATAACATTTAATTCATTATCAATGCATTGCCCTCAGAAATTCAATGAATTGCGCATCGCCAGATCTGTCCATCGATTCGTCTAGGGCTAGAGAAAAAATGTTAGTGATCTTATTTTGTCCTTTAATTGCTTTTCCAAATCACAACCCAATTCTTCTATGCGCCTCGTTACTGTACCTCAAGAGAGACTGATTGATGCAAATAAATTTACTAAATTGGGACATAATTCCTTTGCAGCAACTAGGAAGTATTCTTTGATAAATTCGCCTTCGCTAAATGGCTTCATAGTTTTCCCAATAAGTTCCGCCAGTTTATAGGAAAGCTGTACAACATGCTGAACATTAGGGTCATAATGAATAGGTGCTTTCATTTCTTTCAGTTTTTGTGATCTAGCTTCACCTGGAACAAAGATATGCTAAGTGTTAGTAGCACCCATGTACACACGATTGAATTAATTAATTGAAATACAAAATCTACAAACAACGCTGATTATTACATCCTGAAAGAATGTGTTTGCCATATTCACTTTGGTGGTATCTACCAAAATGTAGCTTAATATTTTGAAGAGAGACGTACGATAAAGACTTCTTTCGAGTCAGGCACTTAAGTTTATGGTCTTCATATCGAATTCAAAAATATTCGTCCTCCCATTCAATGTGGAACGTATACCCTGTTGACATGGTACAACTACTCCGTGCCATCCGCCGCTGACTGCGAGATCTGTCTCTCGTGGCCTTGGCTACTGGTGGGGGGGAAATAACACGTGTAGGGGAAGCGATCACGTACTGCCGGGTTGAGCAACCCCGGTTTAGCTTATCAATCTCTTCAAATACAGTAGTTGGGGTGAACTGTGGACTTTGAATCGTAGCTCTTATATTAAAATTGAGTTTTATTTATGGACGCTCTTTAACTACTATGGTCCTTAGCGTCCCATTCTATATTGGACGCGAAAGACCGGTAATTTTGCTCAGAGACCTCTTTATTAGGCTTGAGGTTCTTTTACGTGCGGTAAATCTACGACACGGGACCACTCGCTTTACTTCCCTTCCGAAGGAAGCCATGCTAAGGATTTTACGAAAAAAATTCATCGCTCTCCGCCGGGTTTGAACCCGCGACCTTAGGAACTAGAGGCTAGCACAGTACCACTAGACCACGGAGGACGACCCATAGCTCTTAAGAGAACAGGTTGGGCTTCACTGATCAGCAATAATCCAAATGATTCATCCGCTTCACAGGTATTGTTCAAAATGTCCACCATTTGCGTACCTGCAACCTTCGCACCTTAACCAATTACGTCATACTCTGGCAAAACACCCTCATCGTTGCGTATTTCCTTCGCTGAGGGAATTCCTGCCATTTTACACAGTTCTATCATCGCCCAATAGCTTGTCAGTTGTGCTTGTTATTTCGCCAAAACACTAGATCACACTTTGGTCTTGCTTGTTTAGATTAAGATACGTGCGGAAAACAGAACCGCTGGTCACCCTTCAGCTAAAGGAGAGGAAAGAAATTATCTTAATAATTTGCATAGATTAAAACATCTATTTTGGAACAAAAACTGTTCGTTTTTTCGAAAACGGCTGATCAAAGAACAAAATGCTACTATACTTTGTAATATTTCTATGAAGTACATATTGGAAGGAATATAATATGTTCCCTTCCATCCTGTATATATTGCAGCTGCGGAGCAGAACCTTCTGTTCTAAGTGAACTAAGTCTCTGAGTCTTTGCAGCTTGAGATAGAACTAAGTAATATATCTTGAGGAATACACAGATTAATTTATAGCTACCAGTGTTACCATATTCTGTAGTTTATATGGATTATTTCCACAGAAATATATCACATCCTAAATAAACTGGAGCTAATGAATAGAAATAATTTTTCGGTAGATTCCCTCATATTTTGGAATATAAGGGAACGACACAGCTGATTATTTAGCAAAAAAAAAAAGGTACTGACATAATATCGAACAATAATTCTGCCTTTTCAGTCAGCAAAACTACAGATGTAGTAGACACACAATAGCCAGGAGAAAAGGTGGATGGATCTGCTTCCAAACAGAAGTAAAACACTAGAGCTACTACGGACCAAGACTGTTGCACCATTTCGCAAAATAACACATCATTGTTTGGCAGAGCATCTTCATCGGATGAAAATTATCGAATCGCCAAACTATGTTGTGTAATCAGGGCGAAATCGTGGAACACCTTGGGACATGTAGGCACTTTGGAATTACTGGTCTAAAACAGATGGACAATTATATTGGGAAGCCAGAAGACTGATGATAGTGTTTCAAAATCTCTAGAGCATTAAAATAAATAAATATGAATATTTCCCCCTTTTTTCGAGCGGAGGAAGAAAAATACATTTACGTACTAACCCCATTGCGGGAGTGTGGGATTCTATCACGGCATGAGCCGTGGCCCTACCCACTAAAAACCTCAGGTAGCGCTTATAGCACCTGCGGATTCAAGGAGCCGTGTATTGGCCGGCCGCTAGGGCCTAAGCCGGGTGAAGGTGAGGAGCCAGGACGTATCCATGACCGAGGCCCTGAACACTCCCTGGCGAATTGTGGTGAGCGGTTAGGATAGTCTGGGTGTTGTTGAAGGTCCTGCTACGCCGGAGCACTGCGCCCTCTGGTATTCCATGCGTTGTGCGTGCCAAGTCTGCACATCTACGCGAGTCCAGGTTCTTGAGCCAGTGGCTGCGTCCCTGAAATAACTAACTTAGGCATGCATACACATAAATTAGTATATCTACATAAATTTCGAGTACATTTATGCTTTTCTATTTGCAATTCATTATAGCACTTATTGATATTACTAGCCAGGCTGCTTCGTCATTATATAACTGTAGTATTTTAAGTGCTTCGCCTAATGGTGTCGTCATAATGTTAAGTGATTCTTTGGGTGTTTTTTTTTTATTTTCTGCCATTGTGGCATCGTCATTTAACATTTCTGGTGTCCTTAATGAAGCTTGGTCGTGTAGAGTGCACAACCGGCGGGCCCCCTGAAATTGCAGGTGTGAGCCAGTGCCACTCGCGGCGGCCCCTTATCCCCCGAGGCCGCCTTCGCTCAGAGGGCAAGGACTTCGAGGGCTACCAATGCTTACATTGTAGTCATGGGTAATGCTTATGGGTTTATTACCAGGGCTTCAAGGTATTCTTGTTTGTGTATGTTGATTTACGGTTCCTGCAGACCGAATGCCAAACAGTGACAGCGGCCGTTTATGCTTGTTTTTTTCGTTTGTTTCATATGTTACTAATTCTTGTATTAGTGCACTGTTGTTCTTTTGTTTGCGGTTGTATAAGTTAAAGCTTCGACTCTTAATGAATTCTTCAATTGAGTGTAGTTTTAACTCATGATGTAGGAGATATGCCCGTGCTACCGACGGTTGTTTAGCTATTATTCTTATTATCCTGTTTTGGAGTGTTTGTAGCTTATGTATGTGTTTTGGCAGCGTATCCCCATATCGGTAATGATTGGGCGAATTAGTGTTTTGTATAGGGTAAGTCCCATATTTAGTTTAAGTTGACTGTTAGCATTGAAGATTGGAAATAGTCTGTTCAACTGGTCATTGCCCTTAGCTCTGACTTTAGTAATATGCCTATTCCAGGTAAGACCTTGATCCATAATTAGGCCTAGGCAGGTCACTTGGTCTTTCCATTCTATTCCTTCGCCTTGATATTTTAGGGGTTGCAGCGCATTTTTACCTTTCCGACGAAGGAGTCTTTCTGTAAAGATTATTGCTTGGGTTTTTCTGGGGTTTTCCTTTATTTTCCATTTGGTGAACCAAGGTTCGAGCGTGTTTAGTGCATTTTGTAGTCGCAAATGTATAATTCGAGGTTGCGTAGATTGCGTTATTATGGCAGCATCATATGCGTATATGTATTTGCTCGTTCTTACTAGATCTGGCATGTCATTTATGTAAAGATTAAACAGAGTCGGGCCCAAGGGACTTCCTTGCGGGACTCCGGCTTTTATTCGTTAGGTGCTTGATAGTGCTTCCTCCACTGTGGCATGAAAGCGTCGGTCGTGGAGGTAGCCCCTAATGAGGGCTACAGCGGAGTCTGGAAAGCGGTGGTGTTTTAGCTTCGTGAGAAGCCCGACGTGCCAAACTTTATCAAATGCGTGTTCAATATTTAGATAGAGGGCCTATCGATTTGTTTGTGTTAAAACCTTTCGTAATTTCTTCAGTCATTCTTAGTAATTGTAAGGTGGTAGAGTGCTGTGCTCTAAACCCAAACTGTTCGGGTATTAGAATATTATGTTTGTGTATATGCTTGTTTATTCGTTTTAGTATTACTTTTTCTAACACCTTGCTTATAGCGTTTAGGAGGCTAATTGGCCTATAATTGATTGGTAGTGGTAGACTTTTTATTCGCTTTGGGGAATGTGAGTATTTTGGCCTCTTTCCAAGAAGGAGGAAACCTGCCGTGTTCAAGTGTGTAGTTAAATACTTTGGCTGTCAGTTTTAGCGCTCTGTTTGGGAGGTTCTTTAGCACCACATTCGATATCTTGTCCGGTCCAGGCGCTTTTCTCGAAGGCAGGTGATTGATGATCCAACTGCTTCGCCGAGGCTCGTTTTTCGCATTTTGTTAATTGTGCGCGTTTGGCCTATGTTATCGGCTTCATTTTCGATTTCTACGGTGAATTCGTCTTGTCCTACTGTCACGTTGGGAGAGAATGCTTCCTCTAGTGTGATCGCAAAGGCTTCGGCATTGGCCTGGGGAGTTTCGGCTATAGTGTGGTTAATTTGGAGGGGAGGTATATTTGTATGTGCTCGCGTTTAGCTATTCGCCAAGCTGTATTCTGTTGAGGATTGAGATTTTCGAGGGTGTTGCTACACTGATCTCGAATGTAAGTACTAGCGCTTTCTTTTGCTAGGTTTTTAGCTTGGTAATATTCTGTTCGGTGTATTACATTTCTCGTTCTTTGACATTTGCATCTGGCTCTATTTTGTGCGTTGCTGTAGCAGCTTTACATCGTTGGGAAATCTAGTATTTACTGTATGTTGCTGCATTAGGGGTACGCAGATCGAAGTGGCTAGATTTATTGCTAACTGTAGTTTATTTGTCGCAATACCCTGCTCTCTGGCAGAGTATTTCTAGATTTGGGAGGTAGCGATCAATTGTGTTTTTGAAAGCCTCCCAGTCTTCCTGGTTGTAGTTGTGTAGTAAAGCGGCGGGTTTAAACGCAATTGGAGCATTGATTGTCAATAAGACCGCAAATGGTCTAAAGTGAGCTCTTGTAATACTTCGAATTCAATGTTGTAGGATATATTATTTAAAAGCGTGATGTTTATTATATCCGGTGTGTGATTCAGCATGTGTGGTGTGAAAGTGGGCTCCTCCGGGCCTGTTATTAAGTAATTTGTATTGTTTATGTAATTTAGTGCCTTGCAGATTGGTGTTCGTGCAATTTCAAAGATAGAGTTTGCAGTTGTAATCACCGAATATTTTCCCTTAAGTCTTTAAAATGTTACAGTGTTTGAGCTCCTAGGAAAACTTTCCGAGATCATGAAATATGTTTTAAATGCGTAAGGAGGTAGCAATATTTTCTTCCTAAAAGTTAACTTAATGGGTTCGGCGAACCCCCCACTCTTCGGAGTTCTACAGACAACAAAACACTTGGAATGCCAAGGTTAAAGAACGCAGGAAAAAAACGCATAAAATCCACAAGTGAATCTCATTCCCAACAATAACATATTTATGCTCCACAACATCATTTGCCCACATATGGAAAGAATGAGGCTCCAGCTGTAGGTGCTTGTGGGAATGGGAGACATAACATTAAACAAGTTTTTTCGGTTCTACCTTTTATCCATCATACAATGCAGCGGTTCTCAAACTTTCGCCCCCCCCCACTGCATAAAGATATAAGGCAGGAAGGTGACGATAACCCTGTTCGCGGAATGCAAATTCTATTTCGCAACACTGGATATCTGTGCTGATTTACCCGAATGTTCGTAATGGCGGTAGCGCAAGGGCGAACCCTCCAGTTTGAGAACCGCTGACTTGTAATAAAGGCGGGTGGTATCTCCTGTTGCTGATGATACAGTACAACCATGTCAAAGCAAGCCGTTGTCGTTTGGGCGCATCTTAGTCCTCAGCTGGAGCCTTCGACTTAACCAGTAGATTAGACAAGAGTCGATCCACAAGAGATGTCTCTTGGTGCGGTGTAAAGGGGTGAAGAAAATGCCTACTATTAATAAGAGACGGAGAATTTGGAATAGATTTAATTATGGTTGAGGCATTTTATATTAAGTAAAGTGGTAGGAATGGCTAATAAAGAAAGGAGAAGGCAGAAAAGGAAAATTATAAGAAATTTAAAACAGCGTGCTTTCTGCGGTCATGGCATTCACGTTCAGAAAATGCCGATTAAGGCAGTGTTTTTCGGTTTTTAGAACATTTATATGTTCTAAAATGTATTGATGAAAACGAAGAATGTTTAGGATACCTATATGCGTGTAGTTTTTAAATCCTAATTACCTAATGTGATCGTTTCAACTCCTGTCTAACCTATTGTAAATGATAACCAGTATTCTGACATGCTTATATAATTAATGTCTCAAAATGTACTCATGATAGTAGGGAACAGTGGCGGTGCCGGAACTCCCTGCCAAGGGATAGGATCTGGGGTAGGCACGGGGAAAATAAGAGTGGCGATGTTAGCGGAGGCGGAGTTTACCTATGCTATCAGTTTTCACATAATGGCATGCTACCTGCAGTCATTTTCTACCTTTCAACCAAAAGAGCACGCCATAAACCTGCGTATACGACCTGTTTTTGCAGCACTGAAGGTTTTGCATGAAATTTCCACGCTGGTGCACTTATGTTTATCAATGTATTACAGTGCAGATTTTGTGAACACTTTACTAACATAGCAATGCTATGCCTAGTTATCTCTTGATGGAACTGTACTTGAATGTTTAACACAATAAAACTGAAAACAAAGCTACCTCAATGATATTTAATCCCCCAATTCTTGTGGGAGGAGTAGACGTCAATAATAGCTTCACTATTTATGGCCTTAGTAACCGATCTTTCCATTACGCTGATAGTAAGATCGCTGAGACGATCACGTATTATATTTCTCAGGTGGATTTTTATCCGCCTCATTACTGCAGATGTTCTTTTAAAACCCGATCAATATTGCGTGAATGGTTAGGGCTATTAGTGCGAGTTGAACAGTTCGTGAAATAAAAAAGAAACTGCTAAAGAAACCGAGTAAACTACACGATGCTTCTCACCAAAAACTTAGCTCTTCCTCATATTTTCGATTTTCTAACTAGGCAAACTGGACAGTAATCTAAATATTCTTTCTGTAGGTTTCAATACTTGATAAAGTCTTACTCTTGGAAAATTCATAATTGTATACCATTGTTGTATATTGATGTACAACAGTTGCTTTGTCGTAAATTTTAAAATAATACATAATTACTGATTTGATCATCACGGAGGAGTGTGATGGAATTATTTTCTTTGTGCTCCGCCTTCCTAATCCCACCCGTTGGTGCTGACCCTGTTGGAAAAATTAAATTTGTGCCACACGTTGTCTACTTAAGTCAATGCAGAAAATAATGAATGCTGATCGTTTCAGATCATTGTTAAAGGACTTGCTTCCACCGTAAAGATTTCCACAAATGTATTGAAGGCTGGCGGGAAAAATGTAACTTGTTGTCACATGTATGGTATGGAACCTATTTACTTACAAAAACGGATTTTATACTCCATTTTATTTTAGGATTAGTTTATTAGATTGCAACGACAGTTTTTTTCCTTCATGTTTTATTTAAAAATACTTTGTTAATAATGGCCATGTTTTTTCAAGCATAGTTGGGCCACATTGGTTTTATGTGCATTTTATTTTCAACTCGTCAGTAATTCAAACATGGGTGTATTATACGCATAACCCGCGTGCTAATTAAATTGTAGCTTACGATATTCAGTTCAGGGCACATGGTTACAAACAGTTGGTTGTAACTTCCAACGTTTCTAATACAATGTAATGAAACGTGGCATCAACATTTGAAGTAAAATTGTTTACTGATGCTAAAGTCGAAACTTTTCCCTCTAATCTTAAGATCATTGCCCACCCCACCTCCAAAAAAAATACACAACAAAATAAAAATTTCATTGTACCTTTTCTTAGAATACAGTCAATTTAATAAAACGTTGTGCTCAGGTTCCTTATGCAGTGATGATAAATGGTGTTCAGCAAAATGTAGATTAAGCTGGTGGTTCGTTAAATAAGTAAAAAAAATAGTTTTGGTTTGAAAAAATTCCTAAAATTCATTGATATGCATAATCATAAATACTATTATTTTCAAAATAACAAAATACTGCTACCCAGTATACTTTATTGTACACTTCTGGAAGATACTACCAAGGTTCACTACTCTGAGTTAAGTAGTTCAGAGAAAAGTCATTTTCTAGAAAACGGTGCAGGTTTTAAGGTTTGGTAATGATTACAAATTCATGTGAAGTAGCATTCACTAATTAAAAAAAAACGCAATACAATGCAGTGTCTTTAGCCTTAGCCTGCAAGTATTTGCAACAGAAAGTGTCACACAGTCCGTGATGCGACATTCAAGTTAGCAGATGCAGTCATTATCTTTATTTTGTTCCAACGGCTTTATTCCATGAAAGAAATGAGAGCTAGGCCTTTCGTTGTAGTTTTGTTCTGTATAAAAATTATTTTAGTACCTGATAGTCTCATCTCATTAATCAAAACTTTTAATTACACAATGTGCTAACCTACACGTTTGTATACTCTTTGAAAGCAGCAGTAGATTTTTAATTTGATTACGATCAACAACTCGTGGGCCATTTTGCTCTACCTGAGTGATAAACACATTTATATATACAGGGTGGACCATTGAAGTTGAAAGCTGTGCAATATCTTCAAAACTAAGCGTTGTAGAAAGAAATGTCTTCGATAAAAGTTGCTTGATATTATGGGGGAAAGTGAATGCCATTAGTCGTGTTTTGTTTGGAGGATGTTATGATGGCCATTTTCGCATATGTTGCAGAAAAGTATATCCCCATCCATGGAGAAAACTTTTTCACCACAACGCGAAACAAAATTATTTAATTTATGCGCCACTTTTGCTTTACTTTGGGCATGATGAACTGCACATTACATTCACATACTGTGTAAAATACACCTAATCTGCACCTGCTATTCAGATGACATTAACAAATACAATGAACCATCTGCAAAGGAATGTGCCTACGTGCTACTTGTTAGTATTGATCATTGAATATATTCTTTATTGTTGTTTCAACTTTAAAGTCATATCGCGACTGCTTTAGAATACAGAACATGATTACAATGAACATACAATATTTTAAACAGTAATAGTATACATACAACATTAAATTCTCTAGATAGTGTGTTAAACATTGTTATACAATTTTGTCGCTTTCATAAAGTTTAAAGTTCTTTGTTGTGCTGAGTTTGGGGCGTCTGGTAGGCTGTTGGTGATGTATCTTTCTCTGTGTTGTACATAGCGACGGCAGGCGGTGACGAGATAATGAACTGTGAGGTTGGATCTGCAGAGGTCGCACACAGGAGGAAGGCCACGGTTGAGGAGATATTTGTGCGTTATAGAAGTATGTCCAATGCGTAGTCGAGTTGATACAACTCGGTTTTTGCAGTTGAAATGATAGTGTTGAAGTTTGGACTCGGAAATGTAGACATCGTGTAACTTGCTTCTAGATGTGGCTTTCCATGTTTGTCTCCATTGATTAATGCAAGTCTTTTTGATGAAGTCCGTGTGTGGTATCTTGATGTCCTGAGGCGGATGTTTGGTGGCTTCTTTGGCTGCCTGATCAGCCGATTCATTTCCCAGAATTCCGACGTGAGATGGAGTCCAGGCGAATGACACTGATTTACCTGAGATTAGTATTTGGTTGTACAGTTTCTGAAGTTCTTTAACAATATTTGGGGGCGGGTTGAAGGGATGTTAAAGCACTCAACGAGTCGGAGAATATTATGTAATTATGTAGGTTATATTTTTTAAGTATATGTTCCAATGAGAGTTGAATTGCGAACAATTCACAAGAATAAACAGAAAGATAGTGGGGAAGACTATGCTGTATGGTGTAATCAGGGAATACCGCTACACATCTATTATGACCACCAAGTCTGGATCCATCAGTGAAAATATGAGTGTGTTGAATACAATGTACACAATTCGTTAAACAGACGTTTGTACGAAACACTATGTGTTGAAGATTTTCCTTGCCTAAGCCAGTGATGTATCAATAAAGGGGCATGTGAGTCTCCATGCTATATATTCTGAATCTATGAAACAAGGGAACATATTAGGCAGAGTAGTGTTAAAATTCCTTGAGGCACGCCGAGAGACGAGTTGAAAAATCTGAGGGTTGTGTTGATTCTGTGGCATTTTCGATGTTGTTGATGAAAAATATATAAGAGTAAACTAGAGATGATGGTCTCGTTGCAGTACGTGTTGCGTATTGTAGACTTGAGATTTTCCTTGTAATTTGCAGCGGAGGTACGTTAGCTTCAATTTGTAGGCTCTCTATGGGACTGGCGTGGAAGGCTCGTAAAGCAGTTCTTCATTCCAAAGACTGGATTGAATCACCATTTTAAGAGCCGTTGTACTTGCTGAATTGTAAACTATAGATCCGTAGTTCAGTTTAGGTTGTATGGTAGATTTGTAAGTGCGTAGTAACACACTTAAGTCGACTCCCCATGATCTTGCTGATAACACTTTCAGTATATTGAATCGTTGGCCATAGTCGGCTTCAAGGAGTTTAAGATGAGGAATCTATGTGAGCTTCCGGGCGAAGAGTACACCAAGGATGCGAGCTGTATTGACTATAGGGATTTGATGTTTATCGATGATAAGTTTCGGATTCGGTGAGTGTTTGTGAGCCTTGGAGAAGACTATGCACTTACTTTTTGATGGGGCGAAATTTAGACATGTGAGGTGGTTCCAGTTCAATAGTAGTTGTAAACAGTTATTAAGTAATCTTTGTGTTATTTCGATTGTCTTGCCTTTGCAAAGCAAGGTGAGATCAGCAGCAAATAGTAGACCTTTGGCTGGTGATTTGATTTAGGAAAATACATTGTTGATGGCAACAAGGAAAGCGTTACACTAAGGATTGAAACCTGGGGGACTCAATTTTCCAGGGAATAACACTTGGAGAAACACCCGTTGGCTCTGACTTTGAAGCGTCTGTTTAGAAGATAGTTGTGTATAAAGGCTAGCATCCTTCCATGTATTTGGCAGTCCCGTAATGTGCAGAGGATGTGGGATCGTCACACTATGTCATAGGCCTTGTTTATATCAAGATTAACTACAATTAGGTGTTGATTGTTGGCGAAGGCATTGCG
Source organism: Deroplatys truncata (assembly GCA_030765065.1). Lineage (NCBI taxonomy): Eukaryota > Metazoa > Arthropoda > Insecta > Mantodea > Mantidae > Deroplatys > Deroplatys truncata. The sequence continues at coordinate 419,254,245 of CM060990.1, read as the reverse complement.
GATTTCAGATTCTAGAATGATAGGTTGTCGAGAGTTGAATGGCCTTGTCGGAAACCGCTTTGCGATTTGTTAAAAAAAAATGTTACTCTCTAGATACCATCGGAGGCGTTTATCGATGCTTTTTTCCAGAAGTTTGCACATGGTACAATTAGGGAAATAGGAGGAAAGTTCTGGGGTAAAGCATGATCTTTGTTAGGTTTAGGGATGGATACAGTGATTGATATATTGAAAAAAACTGGTGACTGGGCAAGTTCATTGTGGATCCATAGAAGGGAGGAAGGTATTCTCTGTATAGTCTCCTGCAACTTCAGTGTTGTGGTGTTGGTAAGAACCAAGCAAAGTAAAATACTAAGAAATTAAATGTAGAAAGTGGAAGTCTTCGTTTGCTCTTGAAAACAGGAAAAGGCAAAATGTACCTAAGATGTACCAAAACTGCATAAATGTGCAATAAACCCCCCTGAAGTATTTAAAAATGCAATAAAAACCCTAAAAAATGTCCTATGCACAAAATTAGTGAAAAATGTAACAACAAAAAATCCCTAACACATGTGGTTAGTTTAATTCCTTTTACTCTGAAACAGATTTATATACAAGTCAATAATGAATTAGATTACCCCCCAAAAAGAAACAAACAAACAAAGAAAATGCAAGTCATCGAAATCCTAGCCCTAATATAATACTTTTACAATAACATACCACAATATGATTTTGGTTAAATTGTATAAACCAGAAATTGTCATGTTTATATATGTTTATATATATATATATATATATATATATATATATATATATATATATATATATATATATATATTCGGTTTTACAATGTACGAGTACAAACATTTTTTCCGGCACCCAAAACTACAGTGTTTAACATCCTATTACTTTTATCAATTCTTGTCTGTTGGACCATAAATCTTCCTCACTTTCCCAATCCATCATTGCCCCTCTAATTCCTTGAATCCATGTGCTATGCGGTATTCCTTATCTCCTTTCTGCTGGCGTCCACTCTATTATTATTTTAAAGAGGTCTACTTTTTGTGTAGTACGTTTTCCTCTATCGCTTAACGTTTACCAGTTATATAACATTATACAAAATTGCTTCCGAATGAAGAGGGCTTCATAAGCTATTCCCAGAAAATTCAAGATATAAATTCAAGATGTAAATATGTTTAATATATGGCATTTTAAATCAAAATCGTTAGAGCCATTTTGAGAAAATAAATTTCGAAGAATGTTCCTTGTAAAAGGCAGTTGAGGGTGGGGGATTTTCTTGAAAATCTTCGTCTCACATCTTTGAAACATACTGAACTTAAATACTACTTTGGTATTTGTCCGGCTTTTTTCACATAGGCTGTTCACACACACCTTTTTAATATGTTTATTTGGATTGAGGAGGCCTCAAAACACGTGTTTCCGGTGAAATCTCGATATAGAAGTTTTGGGTGAATTGCAAAACCTTCTCTTAACTGCTATGTTCGTGGCAGAGAAAGTAAAAATGCGTGATGTAGAGTCACGTCAAACAGAAATCTTAAACTAATATTTCACTTCTAACGTGAATTGCGCCTAGTGCATTAGAATACTATAAATAATAACTAGTAGTGCGATTTGATTAATAAAGTTAATGTGGACTCGGGAACAGTGGTCCGCGGTTCAAATCCCAACAGGACCGTCTTCCCTGACTGAGGCTTTTTCCAGGTTTTCCTCTGTTATAGCTGGCAAATGCTAGGGAGGTGCCACACTGTGTAATACAGGCTTAAGTTGTGCTAAAAGGCAATAACATGCCAGTGAAGTTTGGAGGTGGAAACAGATTTCGCCTACCATCTAGACCATGGGTGGCGAAGACGCCTTCCATCCGCGAGTCACCAAATATACAACACGCACTACACTCAGCAGCACGTGAAAAGCAAATGGCAATGTGGTAGAGAGGGAACGGCGCCTGCGAGTCAAAATAACTCGCGAGTCACGTTTTCGCCACTTCTAATCCAGACAGTTTAGACTTGCTTAAGGCGTTGCCCATTTAGGAACTCAAAGCTGATTGGTAACTCAGCGTTAATGAAGTGTCCGTTTGAATCCTCCATAGTGGCTTGGATTAGGTACTTTTTCTCCTCCTTGCTTTACTGCTTTGGACTTGGGATTGGATATTTCGGCGTGAAACATAAGTTACCTATACAGGCTTAGATTTCTAACCGAGATAAAGAATTGAAACTATATTTCTGATGCCCTCCTGGATATATTTAAGTAAAAAAATTAAATAAACAAACATGATCCTGCAGCACTGAATACAGTGCAGTAAATTAATAATTACAGTATAATTAGCATTTCAGTTAAAACTGCCCGTTTCATAAGATAAAGGATTACAATTGTATAGATAAATTACATCAAGAGAAAATACTTTCTTTTCATTATTGGCACTAAAATTATTGTTAAACGATACGTTATTCATAAATAAATAAATAATGAAATATGGACCATCCTAAACAGACTGGTGTTTTAACCTCCATGTCTAAAAATTATGTGATCACGCATCGCTCCAAGGCGATAAAAATAATTAGCGAGCTTCTTTGAGAGGTAGCGTGTCTACTTCACATTCGAGCGGTCCCGAGTTCGAATCTCGGTTAGGTGATTCACCGGACTAGGGCAAAACCTCCCATTAAGCGTCTTTATAAGCGCAGGTGTATATTGCGTGTTTTTAAAATGATTTCTCATTCGCCCGAAAAGACAGTTCTTATTGGAAAAACCTCCCCATATAGATGATGCTGTAAATCTTCTAACTTGTTTAGTCGTATTTTATTTATATATCTGTCAAATACAAGAATTATTTGTATGATACCGATAATAAACTGATTTTTATGGAATGTTAAACAAAGAAATATGATTTGGAGAGGATGATAAGAAGAGTATGGTGTTTAGAATTAAAATGGGAGAAAGAATTCAACTTAAGCATCCCTTCATTTCCAGGACATTCTCTTAAACATATATTCAATATGGTGCTCCAGAGCTTGATGTGGAATTGTCTTTTGTGTCGGAACAGACTTCATAGTTTGATATTGAAGAAAGAAGATCCGTAACCAGCACCGTCTGTAATCATGATAGTCCTCTAAGAGGACTACGCAACTAAGGTCATTTGCGTGTAACACACTAACTAATCGACCGGAATGGTTCAGACGGTAACGTCTATGGACCGCATTCGGAGGTTGTGAGTTCAATTCCCAGCAGCTAGCACTCCGGATCCCGGGTTTTTTCAAGGCTTTCCCTGGACGCTAGGCAAATACTGCGAAGGTTCATTACAACCGCGATGCTTCCTCATTCCGTTTCACCTACATTCTCATTTTACACCACCCTTCACCTCGGTTCTGATTAGTAATATTTAATACTGAACACCGGAACTCAAACGATACAGTTGCTTTATGAGTAAAAATAAACGTAGATGTATATTACATGTGGCTAAGAGGATAACAATGGCAGGTGTTTAAAACATGTATTTTCACGCACTCAAGTTGAGATACAGGCAAGACCCTCAAAACATGCATTTTCCTAGAAGATAAGATGTATAGGTCCTGTATATAGAGCTCTATACTTAAACACTCTTAGAAGGAACGGAAAGCCATTCGAGTGTATCACATCAGGCATGTTTCTTTGTGTCTTTGTGGGAAACCTGTTTTTACAGTGTGGTTTTTAGATGAATGAAATACTTGATGAATGACAGTCTTATTTAACTTGGGTAAAAGGTGTTTAAACACTGTTTTGATAAAAACTACTTCGCGGTAACGTGTGAGGCGTGCATTCGAGAGGTCGGCGGTTCGATTCCCGGTGACCATCCTCTCTGATGTAAGGACCTGCATGAAGATCTACGAATACATAGATACAAGCGCTCACTCCACCAATCACTAGAACCTGCATAAGGACGTACGAACATTACCGAATAGCCAGCTTCCCTGCGTGGTAACGTGTCTACTTCACATTCGAAAGGTCCCGAGTTCGAATCTCGGTTAGGTGAGTTACCGGACAAGGGCAAGCTTCCCATTAACGGTCTTTATAAGCGCAGGTGTAATATATTTCCTAGCGGGTATGGTGTATAGATCCTGTATGACACTGTACTTAAACATTCGTAACTATCGCATTTATTTCCATGCATTTCGTTCTCCAGTGCGACAATCAAGTTTATTATTATTATTATTATTATTATTATTATTATTATTATTATTATCATTATTATTATTATCGTCAAGAAAGCTTATTTGTTTATTCCATTTAAACAGACTGATGTTTCAGTCTCTATACCTAAAAATTACACGATTCCTACATGCACCAGGAAAATTAAATCAAGAGAAACAATACTTTCTTTTTTCGTTATTTTCGCTCTAAAATTATTGTTAAATAATACGTTATTTATACGATCCTATGGATGAGGTTTGATTTCCAGGTGATGGTATCAGCGTCACCACTCACATTCATATCATGATAGAATAATACTTTGATCGCAGACGGGTGCTTCAAATGTATTACTGCAGTGAATATTTTGATAATGTAATAATAAACAATGAATTTTCGCGATACATGTAAAATAATATTCTAGCGTTATATACAGAAGGATTTCCCTACAGACATAATATCGTAGACGCAGGAACTCCCTCAACTGGTTTACATGTGTTTTATGAAATACCCCACGCGTGAGGCTACTCCTACTCGAGGGGGGTGGAGTAGCCAATCAAAATCGATGTATTATATAACGTCACGCCTCTCGCCTCCAGTATATGAGAAAATGATATAAAAGGGAGAGCTTTTCCGGCAATTTTCTATCTGTCTTGTGAGAACACATCGATCTAAGTACTCTTCAGACTTTACATCGCTCTGTGAAATCTCATCAAACATCATGTCTGGTAAGTTGTAAAAGCATCTTATTTACTTTAAAAGTTCACTTATTACTCTCTGCATTTAACTTATAAATGCGTTCTTGTTTTTTGAATGTCGGTGTTTATATACAAATAGTTGAACATTCTACAGTTAATAGCTAGCTGTGTGAATTTCATTATTCTCAAATGCAAGCAGTTTAATTAATTATTCTGGAAGTTCAAGTTAGGATATTTAGCGTGTGAATTATATTCATTTCTAGAGAAAAATACAATGAATTGAATACCTTCTTAACGTTTTTGCTTTTAGAATATAAAAAAGTCTGTTGTGCGAGCATTCGCTCTAATAAACTAAATGTTTACATTATATTAAAACATTTATTTCGTAAATCCCATCGTGGGGGGCAAGTGCAACGCGCCCAAGATGACATAATGCCAAATCGGAGGTCTGGTCCAGCCGACAAGACGAATACTTAATGAACTTCATTTGTGAATCACAACCTGCTTTATATTTTACACATATCATTTTCATTATATTATACAGAAAATGTTAATAATTTTGTGACTTTCAAATAAATGATTTTTTTATGAAATACATTCTCTACTAAAGAATGATTTTTTTCTATTCCTAATGCAGAGTTTGGCAACTCAACACATTGGCTGGGGATAGCATTTTCCGGACTGTTCAAAGACTACAAGAGCTTCAGCCAGAGGAGCCTTATAATATAACAGCCAGAAGAAAAATTGATACGAGATACGGTGCTGGAGTGGTTGCTGTCCTAGGCGAAAAGCAGGTTTTTCTTCCGGCAATATATTAAACCCTAACAAGCCAAAGGTTGGAGGAAATGCCAGGGAAGTTTCAAATGGTATATCATGGTTTAGTACCAGCTGGCAAGTCTTAAGACGTAAATTGTCTTTTCTTCCTATTAAGGTTTGTAGAAATAATTCAGCTAACCTTTCAATGTTTCATTTAGAGTTACAATCTTTGAGTTTATAAATTCACGCTTCACTAGGATAACATTTGCCTAAACTATGCTTCACGGTATTAAAACAAATATGTGTAAATAACGTCTAGGTTGTAGTCTGGGTGAGGTGGTGCAGAAAGAAGTTTAATAGTCCTTTCAATGATTCTTTACCTCAAAGCATATACCTACAACAAGCTGCAAATAATTTGAATGTGTGTTACAAGACTGCAAGAGCGAAGGTAAATGGAACAGGAAGAACAAGATAGCGTAAAACAACATAAACAGACATGTAATAGGAACATTCTCAACACCTCCTAGTGATCTTATGCAATGAAGAGTTGCATGCACGGGTAGCGTGGAACCTGCAAGAAAAAAGCATTTGCGTGTGTAGAATATAGCAATAATATAAATCATTTGCTCATTATTATTGTTTACTTGCCAATACCATTCATTTCATAAATAATGTCATTGTATAAAGGAGTATGCAATATTGATGCTCCATGAAATCTAAAAACATTATCGAGCTATTTCTGAAAGATACCTGAATAAATGGGAATCTAGAAGCCAAAACCATCTAATATTTGATGGTGTGATATGAGGTGTATAATAAGATTAATAAAAACGATAACTATGTAATATAAACAACATTTATTTTATAAACATTATCCTATTACATTCCTTCACAAAACCCATACATATTTCCTAAAGACAATGATGATAGTCGAGACGTTTTAAACGCTCAATTATATAATCATATACATCGCAGAGAAAGAGACCTGCATGTATACACTGTATCCGTAAAAAATTAAACAACACATCAGTGTCTGGATAATGTATTTTATGAGTATACGTTCTTGATATTTCAAAGTTCCTGTTAACTATCGTCGAAATTGAATAACACAATTTCTTGATCCTGTCATGCTATAACTTTAGATGCTTTCAACTTGCTTATAATTTTTTCAATCTCCGTCATATGATCGCTAATACCAGCCTCTTTCGATGCAATTTGTAACCTCTAAATATTTACCAGTCTTTTCGGATTTTCGTGCGTAGATATCGCTGAATTATCATCATATGGAGACTTCAAATTAGTAAACCTACAACTTCTGCTGTATCCAGATTCCTCACCCGCAGTAGACTCAAGTGAAGGACAGAGACCCAATCCGGTATAACATTCCCCTCTATACATCTTCGGATCTTCAAGCGTAGATATCACTGAATTCTCACCATATGGAAGCTTCAAATTAGTAAGCACACGACTTCCGTTGTATTCTGATTCCTCGCTTACAGGAGACCCAAGTGTAGGAGAGAGAGTCGATGCAGTATAACATCTTGCTCTATGAAGCTTAAGTCTTGACAAAGAACGATTCTTAAAAATCCGACCACATATACAGCATTTAATGAGTCGTTTTTCTCCATGTGTAATGTATGGAAAATTGAGTTTCTCATAAGTTGGTTGCATCGATTTTCTCTGGCAATAGCTCATGCTGAAACTAAAAGAAATTAAATGAATACGTCAATGCTAACCCTCGAAGGAATTAAAAGCGAATAAATGAATTCATAACACGCAACTATGTGTATATCTCGGATGAGAACAGCGGAGGGAACTTCGACTTATGCATAGCAGCAGGAAAGGATGCTCTCTGGAAACATTCATCTAGACAGCAATGGTCTCAGGATCCGTAGACGCGAAGTTGGTTGGAATAGACCCCATGTTCAAATCTTTAAAAGGTAGGGACCCAGCCCTTTGCCTGTCATGCTTCCTGGACTGTCCTAGCAGCGTAACATTACGTTGTAATCTGTAAGTGTACTTGCGTGTGTGGGTGGGGTACTTTATCGACAATGACTGTTTTAAAGTCCCTGCCTATGAAAGTGCTTGCGGTGGGGGTGTGGTTCTTTATCGACGACTGTTTTGATATCCCTACCTATGCGCTGTTTTGCGCCCGTGGGCGGAGTACTTTATCGACAATGACAGTTTTGAAGTGCCTGCCTATATGAGTACTTGCGCTGGCGAGTGTGGTACTTTATGGACGACTGTTTTAAAGTCCGTGTCCATGTTATTTTACTTATCGAAGACTGCATGCATGAATACCTTCTGTATTTTACCTCGAGTGTCTATATATTTCTATTGAGTTTTATTTATGAGCGTTCTTTAACTAGCGTTAATTAAAAGAGCAACAATGGGGATGTTTTGTTTAAGGTACTCTCCATATTTAATTATTTAGTTATTGATGACGTATTGCATGTATTATTTGACAATAATTTTTGTACCAGTAATGAAAAGAGAGTATTGTTTCTCTTGATTTAATTTTCCTGGAGCAATGTAGAAGTCTTATAAATTTTAGACTTAGGAATTCCCGGTGTCTATAGGGGAAATCCACTCGCGTGTATAGGTCTGGGCAATTCTTTTGAACAGGTGTATTGCTAAAAACCCACTCAAAGGGTTATATTTAAAGCAATCCCAGGTATATGGACGATGTTATCTCTACTCAGCAATCCCATCCATTAAGTTGTAAAGACGAGCAGATGGTCTAGAAACTGGAAAAACCCGAGCGCATCATGGTTTACCCTCTTCAATGGGCGTACAACATGTTTTTGCAAGGGGTGTACAACCGAATAACTCATTGTCGAATTTCTCGAAGATCACTGGTGTGGGTCTTTAGAAAAAAGATTTTAAAACGAATATCAAATTTATATTTGAAGTCTTCGTGATGGTTCGATCTCTCTGCTAGAGTAGTCAACATATACTTTCGAAGGGAATATTTAGAAGTCCTCTCCCTGTGTTATTTACACCTTTTCGCGATACTTATATATTTACTAAGAAAGGAATGCATGTTTTGAATACCAGGTATTTTTAGCTTGAGTTCAGAGTTCAATTTCCCGCTGGTATTCAAAACCGCTTTAGACATTGCATATCTAAACAATCACGAGTCTGTTGCAGTCTTTTCAGTTTTGTTACTGGAATAAAAAATAAGAGTTTTTATTTATGATAGCTCTTTAACCGGTGTTAAGAGCAACAAAAGGGAATGTTTTGTTTAGGGTACTCTCCATATTTCATTATGTATTTATAAATAACGTATGTATTATTTAACTATGTTAATCCGTATTTATTTATTTTTCAGAGCCCACCCTACGTATAAACAAACCTTAGAAAAAATCCTGAAGCGCGAACTTCCTTATCACCCTTTCAAATGATTTATGCCAGTTATCTCCACCGAATAATAATGAGCCAACATGGCCGCCGTCGTGTATTAAAATAGCCAAGTAGGCTAGCTTCCGCCTTGTCCTTCCCAGGCCGGAAGAGTGAACCTTCCCGCACTGCCGCCAGAGTGCGTGGAGGGGAATGCCAGTTGAAGCAGAGCAGTAGTCAGGAAAACGCATCATTAGTCCGAGAGCGCTTTCTAGAGATGGACCGTGCACTCGGGTTTTCCGTGAAAGATTCACTCGATAGCGTCTCGTGTTCGCTATTTACGCTAACTCGTCCTTTCAGTCATGGATTTTTGTAAATTCGCCTAAGTGATGTAATATTCTTATAAGCCCAAAAAATTCACTCAAAGCAGAATTAAACAAGTGTTATTAGTCGCAATGATTATACGAGCGTAATAATCACCTTAACACACACAACCAGGTGCGCGAGTCAATTCATGTTCACTAATTTACATTGATCAATCAAGAATACTTAATACGAATAATTGTATTCGTCGATCGACGATCAGCGTTTAATTACACTAATCAATCAAAATACATGCGGCGGGGTACTTCGATCGAGGGTCTGCGTGCAACCCTTTAGAGGCCGGATGCCGGGACGTTAGCATTATAAATCCTTAATTCTTTTCAGTAATGTTAGATGATATGCATGGGCAAACATTACCTGATTGATTGACACAGATATTTTAGATCTCATCTCCTCCATCGATTTGCGGTGACGGTGGTGGCGGCACGCGACGAAAACAATAGTCCGTTGTTCGACGGTCTCCGGTTGCCGTATCAGTAGCACACAAAGCACCTCCATTAGCGACGAGAACAATAACCCATTGTCCTCGTGCAAGGGCAATAACCCATTGTTTCTCCCGGACGACATTCAGATCAGGCCACAAAGGACAATATCCCATCATTCTAATCCTCTACCGCGCGGCATTCAGGTCAGGCCACAAAGAGGGGGTGCGGTTGGCAGCTTTCGGGGTTAGGTCACAAAGGAGGGGGCGGAAGCCGGCGGCACAGAACAAAGGTTATCACATTACATCTTATCAGTTGTCTGTATCTCCTGTGGCCTCAAGTCGCCACTTTTTTACTACTCATAATATATTCAGCTTGAATACATACTCTGTGCAGTGTTTTGTTAAATTTTCTGTTAAGAAAACTGTCTTTGGTTTTATTACTTATCCAAAAGTGGGGAACAACATACAGGCGGAAACATGGTGCAATTACTTTAAAGGTTTATACGGGGTACAAACATTGGTCAAAGTTCAAGAGAGTTTAAAAGAACGAACTCAGTATATTGAGGTTTTAGACAAAGAAATTAAGATAAATGAAGTAAAAACACAAATTTTACGGTTAAAATAACAGTGCCTTTGGACTAGATGAGAGAGCAGGTCAATTCTGGAAAGCGTGGTGCAAAAATGATGATAGGCTGAGGTTAATAGTGAAATTGTTTAACTCTATGTGAAAGGGGTAGTCCTAGAGAACTGGAAAAAGGGAATTGTACTACCAAGCAGATATAGAGGATCCTATAAATTACAGGAGTATTATTCTCCTAGCATTGATAGGTAAAGTACACACAGATACTGACAGAATACAGAGATGGGTGGAGAAAGAGGGGAAGCTATCAGAATTCCAAGCAGGATTTAGGAAAGGAGGAGAACAGCTAACATTAATTGTAAAGACAAGGGTGGATGAATACTGAAGTATAAAAAGGGCAGGCTATATATGATTTATATTGATTTAGAAAAATCATTCACACTATCAACAGGGATGCACTATGGTTAAAACTAATTAAGAAAGGAGTGAGCGAATCATTTATAAAGAATTCAAAGCATTTATATGCAAATAATGAGTGGTGTGTGAAAATAGCAAAAGGAAGCATTACTGAAGAGAACGCGAATAATTCAGGGCTTAGACTAGTGTGCAAACTTAGTTTAGTGTTATTTAACCTATTTATAGATGATATTATTGAAGAGATATAAAATTGAACAAGCATTCACCAGTTATTATTATTATTATCATTATTATTTTTAATAATAATAATAAGAAGAAGAAGAAGAAAATATCAGGATTACTGTTGCGGATGATATAGTGGCAGCCTCCATCTCAGTTGTGGGGCTAAGTAAAGCTATTGAAGCAATTGGCAAATACTGCAAAGATTGGGGTTTGAGAATAAACAAAAAGAAATCGAAAATCATTATCTTTGAGAGGATATAAACTAAGAAAGACCGAAAATTGGTATTGGGAAGCAACGGAGCTGGGAGCAGTGATGGCAATTGACTATTTAGGAGTAAGGCTCAATAGTGCAGGAGATTGGGGAGAACAGAAGGAAAAAGAGCTAGCAATGGGGAAACAAGCAATACAGGTAATCAGAGCATATGTGAATGAACAAAATACCAGAAATGCAAATTGCGTGGCTAAAAGGATATAAAGCACAGTGGTGGAAGCAAGGATGTTATACGCAGCAGAGATATGGGGGCTGGAAAAAGGATGGGAAAATGTAGATGCTATAGACAGGAATTTTTGCAAAATAAAGCCTGGGATTACCAAGAAGTTCACCGAATGTAGTAGCACAAGCAGAACTAGGGAGGGTGGGAGCTAAAGGCAAAATGGCAGAAAGGGCAATCAAATACTGGTTTAGAATAAAGCTACTAGAGGAAAATGAGATACTAAAGCAATGCTTAGTTGTACAGGAGAAAATAGGAAAAAAAGAAACTTGGATGCACAAGATACAGGCAACATAGGAAGAAATGGGAATGGGGGAAACATGGGCAGAAAGAAACAACAAAAGTAAGGATTTCTGGAAGGAAACTAGAACAAGAGTGGAGGATATTGAAAAGCAAGAAATTATGAGTAGGTTCAAGGGGAAGAAGGTCATTAATAGATTATAGATATTTAAAAACCGAATGGAGAAAAGAAAGATACATCGAAGAGTGCCACAAAAAGGCCAGAATGCGGTATGGATGGGCGAGGACAGGTGTAATGCATTTAAGTGGTTAACAGGGAGAAGAAGGGGAAGAGATGTACTAAATGTAATGGATTACATGACAATTGGCATTATGTTCTGGAATGCGAGGACACAGAGAATTTAATACTAGAGAAATGGAAAACTTTACCAATAGAGCTAAAAGTTAGGAAGATTTTTAATACAAGATCAAAGGAATATATGGAGAAAGCAGGAAAATATTTAGGAAAAAATTAGATTAAAGTGGTTAAAAGGAACTTGAAGCAAATTGGAGAAGATACGGAAAAAGGGGTAACAAGGCAAAAAAGTAAATAGTGAAAAATTATACTTGCCCATTATTCATAGAGCAGGATGTTAAATATAAGGGGAACAGAAATAATAAGCAACTCCATTTTATTGTAAACATTGTATAAATTGCATGTAAGTTCAAAGTAGACAATGAATCATTCATTTATTATTACTTATCAGATTTCATATTGTACAACATTAAGTTGCTCTCAGATACCGTCATTTATTGTTACTGACTTTTTCTCAGCTTTGTTAATTTGTATATCATTAAAAGAAAACGAAATTTTAAGTGCAATAAAATTATTTGTCAGTAGTGGACCTAGCTATATATATAATTAATGTAAAGTGATACCTTTGAGTAATTAACCTTAATTTGTGTTAGAGATTGGTAGTAACATACTTTAATGGCAGTTGCGCAATTTATAAACTTTAAAGAATAATCAATATTTAATTTGTTGCATCTTAACATAATTTGTAATGTTTATTTATACAGATGACTAAGCTGCTTTTTCCTGCCACAGAAATTCAGAATGAGATTGTATATGAAGCTTTTGTGATATTTATTTTGGAACATGTTTTCATATATATTTTGTTTAAGGGTAATGGTAAAACAAAACATGAAAATGGAATTTGCGTATCATAATGTAAAACAAATTTGGACCGTAACAGTGTGTAGAAACAAAGTCGAAAACGCAGTAATATGATATAGGGCCATAGACCATTGTCATTCCTTTGCGTTAACGCACTGAAGCAATACGCCTGACAACACCGCTATGATGTGAACTCTCGAACGAGCGTGTCATGCTTTAACCCCATCCCTCATTATAAATATTATAATATTAATAAGGAATAAATTATAATTTTCGCCATCTGTATAACTATACCTACGAAGTTGTACTTTTGATTTTCTAATCGCCAACAATGAATGCGTATCTTAAATTTGTATTATTCATTACTGCAGAAAACTGATCTCATTAAATAAAAAAATAATCTTAAGTATTCCAGAAAGTTATAGTTTCATGTTTTCTTTATTACTCTGTATCGGGTATCACAAACTCCTGCATTCCGGGCACAAGAAACCTCGCCGATTTTCTTAACAATACTGAGTTGTTAAATGGGTCGACCCTGCTGTAATATTGCAAACTTATAGTTTTTACTTCGAAGGCTTGTATTTATTACCACTGCCATGCATCATACCTTAAATAAAAATAAAATCATACCTGAGAGATCTCATCATCAGATTCATCTGTCCCGGAGTCGTTTACGTCTAAGCTTAAGCCGCTTCCCATACCGAACACTGATTGAACGTTCCTGTATTCATTTTCAGTTTTCCCCGCATGTTTCATATAGTTCCGCCCAGGAGGGTCATTTCGATTTCTGCGTGGGGAAGGGGGGCAAGATTGCCTGAGGCAGTAGTCCGAATTTTCATGTGAATTTTAACGACGCATTTAACCTAAGAGAAAGTCATCTTTTACCATTTAAATATGAATATTCGTATTAAAAGTACAGTTATAGTAATTTTTCTTTTGGTAGAGCAATGACAACCAGTAGCCTACTTATTTCTCATAACTTGGCGTAACTTGTCAATAATAATTGACCCCTCCTATACCCTGAAATGACGCCCCTGGTTCCGCCATTGTTCTGCTGCCAATTGTTCACACGCATTTTTAAATATATTTATCATTTCACTTACTGACCTTTTTTTTAGATTTCGAGATGCTACCTTACGCTCTATTTGAGCATATCATCTCTGTTGGATTAAAAATACAGTGGTATAGTGATTACCATACCACTGAATGACCATATGACACAGGCATCTCATCAATTCCTATCTTTTCTTTTTTTCGTGTGGGGGTAAAAAGTCATTGGTTATTTGTAGGGCAGGTATAATCAGAATTGGATTTGAAACTCATGTTGTGTTCTTGCATTGAATGTAGCATTTTATCTTTTCTCCAAGATGTGGAAGGTCTATGGTTTAGAATTCGGCTGTGGTAAGAAGCATTATCCAAAAACAATGGCTCTTTTTTATTACTTACATTTATAACCCGCCTTTAACTGCATTGGTCTTATCGGCGGCCTTTCCTTTGGAACTTATTGCCTATTAGCAATGGTATTAACTCGTGTAACCCTTGTCATTGGGTTTCTTGCACTTTGATGTTTAATCATTAGATCATACACACACTCTCACTCATACTTCCAGACTCTGGGGAGGATAAGGAATAACCTTGGCTAGAGAAAAATTCCCACCATCCCAGTTGGGAATCGAACTCGGGACCCCTAGCACAACAGGCAGGCTCTACAGACTGAGCTACGGCGCCAGCAAATGGCTTTTCTAAGTGCTTTAAAGTTTTGTTTTCGAACCAGTTTTCGAAAATGACTGCGTTTACTAACCCATGATAATCCGCACGCGCGTCCATGTTTTTATGAGTCAAATAAAGCATCCTCCAGGAAGCCTGATCTTCTGCCGCAGTGAATAACAAGATTTTCTTACCTTTGTTGCTCGGTGTTGTTATGAAGCAGTTGTCTGTATCGTCCAAGCAATTTTTCATCCGACAAGTGTTGCTGTGATACCACGTTTCATTGAGATAAACATTATAGTATCCTTGTTCACGAAGATTCTTGATTTCATCCAGATACTTGTATCGCCATGCAATAACGTCATTGGACTCGGCTCTGCATCGTTTCTTTTCTAAAGAATACGGCATTGAATAGGGCATTCAAATTCCATTGAAACCAAAAGTCTACTCACTGTACTTCTTCCATGGGGAAACTCGGTCAGTATCCTCTGTTTTTTCACGCATTATTTCGATTAACATTTGTATTGTAGGTGATACGCTATTCATGTAACACTCGTGAACTGTTCTACACAACAAGTCACGTGTAAAATCATCAATGCGATCAAATGGTAAGTTATTTCCATTTGCATGATTTTTCGTTGGGATCTGATAACTCTCTGGGTTTGCGATATTGGAAAATGTTTTAACAGTAGTAATGCCTATGCCAATTGCATCAGCAGTTAACTGGTTGAGATTTTTGTTGATAAAACACCGCCTTTACCAACCACACATTTAAAGTAGGATTTTACATTCTGAACTATTTTTACAGCTCGTTTCCTAAGCTTCGCACCTCTCCCTATCATAGGTTCCCTTTTCTAGGTAGGAGTCCTTTGAACTGAAGGCTCAGGAACATTAACATTCTTGTCTAAACTTTCTTCACGATTTTCTTCGCCACCTAACCACGGGAAAACACAAAAAGGACATATTTAAAGACACACTTCCATACTGTAACATTCCTAAATACACACTAGAGGTATTTGCAGAAATATTAAGGCTTGGCAACAGCAGGTTTTTTCCTGAACAGATGTTGAGAGAACCCGGTGTATTGTGGCCATGCCATTAGCACGCGCTAATGAGGTTCAAGTTTATGGTCTCTTGAAATGTGGACGTTAAGGCATGAGCATAAGTTATAAATACCCAATGGGACCAATTTCCCACAAGCGGACATGTGAACCAGGAGCTCGACCATAGTTCGGTAGGGTAATATCGTATTGCGCCGATGGTCAGGTTGTCCCCTGACCCTTTTTGCAGGATAGTCATTACCCCTTTGAGATATACGATGGGTTGCTGATTACCTTCTTAATAGGTATTGGTATTGCGCGGATGAATAGTTCGTTCTTTAAGTCCATCTGATTTCTATTACTGTGTTTATTAGTATATGTATTCCCCATGTACAGCAAACAGAACTGCGAGCTGCGAGTTACTGAAAATTTCTGCATATAAAGCACTGACAAAAATCTTTTCTTGCAAATCAACTTTAAATCTCCAGCAAAGGAGTATAACGGAGCTGCCAGTCCCAATCCTGGGTAAAAGTGTGAGAGAAAGTATTTTTAAGCTAATGTGCCTATGGAAATTGGTGGAAATAGTTATAAAAGTTTAAAAATTAATTTTCAAAATCTTTAGCATATGGGGTATTCCATTTCGAATCGTCCGAAATAGAAGGAAACTCGACCTTGCATTTTTCAAACGAAACGAAACTTTTTGTATTTGTAGACAAGCCTGATACAATGCTTTATGCAAAGTCTTAAAATTTAGAACATCATAGTTTTGCAATTAAAATTGTTCAAATTTATGGTATCTTCCTAAAAGTTCCAACTTCAAGCTGTTATAACTATGAAACCTGTAAATGTAATTATTTAAATCGAGCTTTATTTTGATTCCTTAAGCTTCAATTTCATATTTTTAATTAAGTGAAGAAATTTCAATTTTTCAAGTGTAGGCGGTTACGGATAAAGAAGAATGATTTTATTATACATATGTGGCAAGATACCGTAATTTAAACACAATCAAACATATATTTTACTGTAATGGTTACTGATAAAGTTTCGTCTAAAATAATTAAAGAAATAAATTACCCTACGCGCTAATGGTCGCTGTCGCACGGTTTGAACAGAAGGTTAAGCAAGCTGCTCTGCATGGTTAAACAATGAGAACGCTTACTGAGCAGTATGCGGTTCTGGCATTTCCTCAGTGTTTCACAGAGCGCTTGATCATCGTGCATCAACTGCATATAAATCGCAGCATGTATTCACTTTGTGTTATAACTACGAACACCCAAGCATAAGCACTTTACCGACATTGCCGACTTCTCTTAATGACACTATGGATTATTCTCAATCTAATATTTTAGTTTTATAAAAATCCAGACACACTGTAACTGTATATATATATATATATATATATATATATATATATATATATTTGTGAACATTATAAAAAGCATTAGTATATGCTGTAATGAAATGCCGGCTTTTATCTACAAAATGAGATTTGGTACAATATTCTGAAATGAAGTTTTCCGGAGCTAAGCGCTCTTAAAATGCGGCAAAATGAATTAATACATACATTTATCGTTCAATAACGTGACAACTGTTGAGTTTTAGATGATAATATTTGATAAATATGCTTTCCTTAGCACCCCTATTAATAGGAAAAATTACAACGCAAACAAAAAATGCGAGGCTTTTTGCCGTTCGATTTCACATGGAGTGTCCCATATGCAGTTCATATTCCAAAGTTTCATTTAGTTTCGT
Organism: Deroplatys truncata; assembly: GCA_030765065.1. Lineage (NCBI taxonomy): Eukaryota > Metazoa > Arthropoda > Insecta > Mantodea > Mantidae > Deroplatys > Deroplatys truncata. Next base: position 419,236,884 of record CM060990.1, on the reverse strand, counting down.
TTGTTAATTTCGGCAAAAATGCATAGTACTGCTATGCACATTAAAATAATTTAAAACGCTTTTACTAAAGTATTTCATATTACGTAAAATATACTTTTTGACCACTTAAGTGGAAACTTCCTGCAAAACTTAGCAATTATTACAAAATAAACATTCCTGTTTTTACTTTCTCTACATGTTAGATAAGAAAGTGAATTAATTGCTCTTCCACACTAGCCATGTGTGTAGGACAAGTTTGGAAAGGTAGAATCAGACGACTGAGAAATTCAATGCCATAGGCGGGATTTGAACCACGGATCTCCCAATGATCTTCCAACCTAGATAAGGAACTTGTATTCCAACCAAGAATTCCGTTGCTTCGTATCAAAAGTGATGCTTCAAATTCTGCCTTGATAACGCTAAAAATGTTCGGCTAGGAACTATTTCAAGTGAAGCTACTTGGCTTTGCTATATTTATTCCTCCATGGTTATACTTGTGCAAGGCAGTCACCTGTTTCAGCTGAGTTTTACTTTCTTTACAACCTATCTACGTATGAAGAGGAGGTGGGATTGTATGCCACCCAAAGTATTGAAAGCGATTTTTCGCCGAAAATACACGGTTTGTGGCCCCCGGAGCATTTTCAAAAAAGGTGTGTGTGTGTGTGTGTGTGTGTGTGTGTGTGTGTGTGTGTGCGCGCGCGTGCGAGACTAAGAACCAACAAACTGTATATTTAGGTTTTGCATCTCCCAAGGATATGACACGAAGATTTTCACGAGATACCATCCACGTCTTTAATGGAAGAATTTTGGTTATATTTTCTTTTCTTAAAAATGGCCCTATTTATTAAAATAGCAAATGTTTGTGACATCATGGCAAATAAACTGTATATCTTGAGTTTCTCGGAACACACTGTGAACTCCTCCTTACCTTTAGTGAGAATTACGTAACTGTATTAGACTGGGAAACCATACGAGATAGGCAAAAACATATTTAAGAAAACTGTTAGAGCTCATTAAAATACACACCTTTCCCATAATGACTTTTTTTTAAGCGTCAACCGTTTTCGAAGTATTTCGTGCCGTAATGCATTTATGTTCCCAAGTTAAGTTAACTTGATAGAAATAGTTTAAGGATTCGCGACTGGTTATTTTTTTACTCCCATGATCTCTAGACAAACAAAAACGAGTTGTAGCTGCTTGCTGCCTTTCGTATAAGCATGTAGAAATTATTAATTCCACTAAAGGTCGTGACGAACGTAAATAATGAAAGAGAAAGTAATGTGTGTACAGCATGTTTTTGTTTTTAATGATGAGATTATGCGGGAGGAGAAAAGAATGGCATACCTTTAAAGGATCCCCGTTACGATATACTTACACATGGGAACATCTAAACATACGATGCGAAATATTTCTAAAACCTTAGGGAACAAATATTTTATTTTGTATTCTTATTTATTTTTTAAGATCTGCATTTTTTATAGGAAGTATCTGCCTATACCTTATGGTTTTCAAGGTGCATGAAATTTATTAAAAGTAAAGATAGCTTTGTAGGCTATTCCTAGAAAATTAAAGATATAGGTACATGTTATTTGCCATTCTAACCTGTGAAACATTTGATGGGCGTTTTTGAGAAAATCAGTAGGTAGACTGTAGAGAAAGAAAAAATATCTCGCTGATAAGCTGCATTGTAAAGAGCATTTAAGTGCCGAAAAATGTCTAAATCATAATTTCTGAGAACATTTTTTATTTTAAATTACGTACCTATTTCCATACAGTACAACATGTAACAGGAAACTTTGCAACGTTTTTTTATCAGATGTGAGACGGAGGAGGAGTAGAGATTTCCCCTTGTATGAACTTTAATGTGTTGGTATGTACACTACGTGATCAAAAGTATCCGGACACCTGGCTGAAAATGACGTACAAGTTCGTGGCGCCCTCCATCGGTAATGATGGAAGTCAATATGGTGTTGGCCCACCCTTAGCCTTGACGACAGCGTTCACTCGCAGCATACTTTCAATCAGGTGCTGGAAGGTTTCTTGGAGAATAGCAGCCCATTCTTCACGGGGTGCGGAACTGAGGAGAGGTATCGATGTAGGTCGGTGAGGCCTGGCACGAAGTCGGCGTTCCAGAAAATCCCAAAGGTGTTCTATAGGATTCAAGTCAGGACTCTGTGCAGGCCAGTCCATTACAGGGATATTATTGTCTTGTAACCACTCCGCCACAGTCCGTGCAGTATGAACAGGTGCTCGATCGTGTTGAAAGATGCAATCGCCATCCCCGAATTGCTCCTCAACAGTGGGAAGCAAGAAGGTGCTTAAAATATCAGTGTAGGTCTGCGCTGTGATCGTGCCACGCAAAACAACAAGGGGTGCAAGCCCCCTCCAGGAAAAACACGACCACACCATTACACCACCACCACCTGCGAATTTCACTGTTGGCACTACACACGCTGGCAGATGACGTTCACCGGGCATTCGCCATACCCACACCCTGCCATCGGATCGCCACATTGTGTACTGTGATTCGTCACTCCACACAACGTTTTGCCACTGTTCAATCGTGTAATGTTGACGCTCCTTACACCAAGCGAGGCGTCGTTTGGCATTTTCCTTTTGCGACTTCGGCACTGTCCTCTTCAGGTTACCGGATTCCTATAGCTGTGCAATTAAAGTATACAATATTCTTGAAAATGTACTAATTACCTTCATTACTCCCCTTATTTCTGCCTTGTTCTTAGAACTATGCTTTAAATGATATAATTATGATATGCAACGCCGTGATTGTGTGGATTTTCGTTACGTCTTGGGTCCGGATATTTAAGTCGCCCGTCGCAAAAAGAAAATAAAATGAAATAAAAGGCATTAAGCATTAAAAATTACAAAGTACATTAAAATAACTTTATCAGGATGTATTCATTGGCGAAAATGGAGTGTGTCTATTTGCCGGGAATTCTAACCTATACTGTTCCGCCATTTTAACATTTTAGTACAAGTAAAGTTGAAAATAATCGGGGAAAACTGGCCGTTCATGGCCGGTCAGATTTAACTGCGGTGAAATCCTCGATAAAGTTTTACAGGCGTCGATGCACCACAAATGACCGTTCACCGCGGTAAAGTCCATATTTTACCACGGTAAAAATCTTGATAGAGAATGGTGCACATGGTCATTAGGGTTATTGCTAACTGCTGGTTAAACGGAGTACACTGTATTACGAACGCTGTGATAACTCTAGGTTATTCAACCTTTTTTTTTTTTTTTTTTTTTTTAACAATTTGGTATAGTTGGCAAAATTTTCGTGCGTGATTTCACGCCATCTAGATGGAAGCTTGTAGCAGTAGATCTTCAAAATAAACATTCTGTTGTAATTTTTCTGAGCCTGCATCTGATTTACTTGTGTGTGATAAAATCAAGTAGATTAAATTAGTATGATGGGGTTTCGCAGCTAATACACAGGACCATCTATATTATATCGTGTTTCCGCAGCTGTGGCGGGGTCCCGCTCAGCCATAAGCTCTCGCTTCCCACCTGTCTGTTAATACGATCGCTCTTTGTTTAGTAAGGTAGAGTGACTGCCAAATAAATTCAAGTGCACTTTAAAAATCCTGTACTCGCCCATGTCACTAAAGGAGATGCTGGAACTGCTTGCCTTAGTTTTCAACACATTTCTTGCATCTTCTTATGAAATTACCCATTAATTTCCATACCAGCAAACCTTTTCTTGCAGAAATAATGTTAATTTTTTCATACTGTCATATTCAGCTTTAGCGTCTACCTGTATGCACAGGTTTACAACAGGAGCATTCGCGATAAAGTGTAAAAGACGACGTGAAAGAAATGTGCATCTTGGGTTTCGAACTAGTATAGTGGGAAGCACGTGCTGCATTCGATTCGCAAGCACTATACCTTTTTCACTATAACCTGAAAGGAGAAGTAAACAAACTTAAATGTATCACTCCGCCGAGGACATGGCAGCACCACGTGGAGGATGACGGGAACCAAGTACCTGTGAGAGGAAATTGCTTCAGAAAGAATGCGAATACAGTATATTGCGTAGCTTGGGTATCATTAGCTTTTAAACATTGTATGTCTTATTCCTATTTGCCTTATAACTCACAATACTAAGAGTAGACAAATAAAAGTTTTACCTGAACAGTTCGGCATCTGTGATTAAAGGTACTGGATTAAACTGTTCTTAACTTCAGCCTTTAGAAATCATTCATTTAATGACTAATATCAGTATTCCACCTTTGCTTTAACCTTTTATGAGACAACAGGTTAAATAACGATTAACACTATAGGTTAAAACACAACAGAAAACAAACGCGACCCAAGCTATCCGAGCAACAATTCTGCATCATTAACAAAGAAGTTCAATTATTGCTAAACAATGGCCAACCATATTCATTATCGGTTAAAGGTGGGTACTTTTCACAGAATTTGTGAAAAGCATTTAACATAATTGTCTTCTATCCGTTTCCTGCGTTTATGTTTTCCACAGTAGCAGAAGATTCTCAGCCGGAAACGAACTGCAGCGCCTGCGCATAGCCTCTTAAACCCTCTGCTATAACGGTCCATTTAGTTATAGGTGAATCGAACAAACACATTTAGTTTCATAAATTGAGCTGTTACAATAATGAGGTTTTTAAATTTCTCTGCACGAGAATAACCACAAAAGGTTACGATCTGAACCGAACTGGTTTTTGTAGAGGGAGAGACAACATGCTAAGCGGGAAAGATTGTAGTTTGTCCACCAGCCAATGAGGTGCTGTCTTGTCACGTGGTTTTGTTTACTTCTCCTTTCAGCTTATAGTGAAAAGGTTTAGGTAAACAGCTCGCAGACTGAAAGAATGTTTGCTGTCCAGTGCTGTAGTAGCTCTTTGCTAAATTATGCGCTATCTGCCACGGTGTTGGACACTATGAGTTATATTAAATATTGCAAAAACTGTTGTCACCATTTTAGAAGAGGAAGGATATGAACCTTCTAGTGTTTCAGAAAGAGAAAGGGAAATTGCCGATGGAAATGTAGGATTTGTCAAAACATTACGTGTCAGAAACCGAGGAAAGAGAGAGAACCCTAGATATTGACTTGACTAGGGTTGCCAGATTGAACTCGAGGCTGACCTGGAGACCAACCAGCGGGCAACGGACATTTGAGTAAATGGGGACAGAAATTGTTAAACAGATTTTTTTGTGTTATTACGGTCACAATGTTTACTAACATAATAAAATTAACTTACCACCAACACCACCACCACCACCACCACCACCACCACCACCACTCGCCTACTTACGCTACCATTACCACTAATCGAACCTGTACAAACTAAATAAAAATAGTAGTAAAAATTACTGTTATAAAAGCGTACCTTATTATTCATATTTTGTTGAGGATCTCGTTGCATTCAGAAGTGTCTTGCTTTTTAAGAACCGTGCTGTAAAAATCTTCACATGTTATTTTCAAATTCATCTGAACACAAATCTCGGCTTTTACAAGTTCCGTTGACATTCTGTTTCTAGCTTCCGACCATAATGCATTCATTACACTAAACACTCGTTGAACGTGCGCATTACTGACAGGAATTGCGAGGACATGCTGCATTATTTTAAACAGATTTGGTGCATCTGCTTTTTTCGAATAACTCCCTCCACATTTTACAACAATTATTATCCTTCCTATCAAGATTTGATACTACCGATTTCAAAACAGTAAACTCGTGCACAGTTCATTTCCATCGAAACTAATTTTCAACTTCTTTCCCACTTCGGCCAAGTCATTAAATGAAAGTAGTTTTGGTTGACATAAATCTAGCACGGACACAATTTTATACACATTGTCATTCCCAATAAAGTTGTACCATTTATTAAGATAGTTTAATAATCTGTCGTAAACAAGTGTGCACTCTTTTACTAGAATATTCTTTTCTTCTGTAAGATGTTCTAAAGACATGTTGACTTCAAACCCATAAAACTTATCCTCCTTACGACCCTCTATTTGTTTCTTCACTTCCAACATAATCTCGTGAACATCTGTGGAAGGTGTGTCCTCTTTTTCCAAAAGTCTAATTGCTTTAGAAAATACTGGTAAAGTTGCATTTAAAAATTACAGAAAACACTCTGGTGGTGTTAGTGAATACTCGTTTATTTCATCTTGTTGTGAACTAATAAATTTCCAAACTAGAGGGTGCGTTTTTTCTTCGCCCCGTGCTACATAATACATCTTCAAAACTCGCAACATCTTAACAAGACGCTCCACAGCTGACTGCAAAGACAACCATCGCACAATAATGTGTCGCAATATTTCACTATAGTCATGCTGAGCAAACTGGCAAAATGTTTTTAGTTCCTCGGAATTTTTTGATGATGAAGAAAAGTCTGAATAAATTTTAAGAACTAGACCTTCTACGCCATATTTTAGAAGCTTGAAACCAAATTTAGCACAATTATGTAATATATGGCAACAACAGTTGGTTTTGATTAAGTTTGCGTTTTCTTCCTTTAATCTAGTAAACACAGAATTATGTTTACCGAAATTAACTGAAGCATTGTCGGCTGAATAAGAAACTACATTGTTTAGTGTTAAACCATTTTCCAATAAAATATATTTTAGTTTATTTGAAATGGCTTCTGCAGATTCGTTAACTTCTTCATTGAAATCAAGAACTTCGTTACATTTTCCTTTATCTTTGGAAAAGTACGTTACAACTATTGGGATATGTTTTTATTGCCCTTATTTGAAGCGTCTGAACCTAATGAAAACGGAACACTTTGCTTTAATTCGCTTAGTAGCTTCTCTTTAGCATAAGGCAGAAACACATTTTTTTTACTAAGGCCTCGCTTTTAGTTCGGCCGCATCTTACTTTCGTTGCTACGGAAGAGTCTCTAAAAACATGTGGATATAATTTATTGCCACAATCTTGAGAATTGTAAGAATAGTGGTGTTTCACACCATGATAAGTCAAAGGTAATTCCGTTGCAGTGATTTTGTCATCTTCTGCAGAAAATTGTTTTGGTAAGAATTTAAGAAGAGATTGATTTTGCTTTTGTGTGATAATATTTACTTTGCATCTTTCTGATTGTAAATGTTTATTCAGGCCTTCACGCCGTCATATTTTACAGTAAATGAGATACTGCATATTCTGCACTTACACATACATTCGTCAGTATCAACTTTTTGTAACCACTCTTTATAATTTTCGTCCTGCAACAACTCTTCGCGGAACGAACTTACATATCGCCTCTTCATTTCATTGTTATTACTCACTATCACAGAACAACAAACTGTTCCGGATTATGAAAGGTAGTGGTAGTCTATCCACTCACGATCCGACCGTTCCAATAATTGCCGGTAAACTGCCAACTGACTAGCGACAATGAACGAGCGAACACAAAAAATTGACGTTGCTGCTGCTTGCCAGTGTTTCTTTAATAATGTGACCGAATACTACAGACGCAACAATGAAAAGTTGCCAGAATAAGAATAGAGATATAGCGTTTTGTTACAATTAGAAATTAGCATTCGAACCAAATTATTCAAAATGATTAATGAGTAAGGTGACATTCAAGCCCGTAGATTAAAGTCATTGGCCGTATACCCGGAGAAGCAAAAATTTGCGACATTCAAGTCTCGCGAAAGACAAATTGACGAAAATAAGTTCAGTGCTGGTTCATCTTGGCTGCATTGTTTAAAAATGTGTAAAATAATATCATTTGTAATAGCAGGCAAGTTCGATATACATTCCAACAAGAGCATATAATACAGGCTTTTAGAAATTACTGCAAATTAATCATGGCGTCATATATCGATAACCAGATTTACAAGGCTTTTAATAAATAAATGCCAATGCGGAGAACTTTAGAGTGTAAAGGTAGGTACGCGTGACATAAAGGGAGTAATGCAATCGAAAGGGGCGATTACATATTCGTATACAGCTTGCCTATAGTATCCTCATCAGGGAAGCTAATGACAGAATTGTTTGTGATTTTATACGAACCAGCTGGCCTAAGTAATAAAGTTTATTAAAAATGTTCAAGCCGGAAAATTTAATTGTGAAATGGAGTTCTTCAGGAAAAATGACAAAGCAGTTGTTCACTACGTTTTTAAAAGATGTCTTCCTACCATTTTCAAGTACAAGAAGCTTGCTTCTTTTAGACTCGTACGGCGTCTACATGATACTGAAAATGCCAGAAAAAATTTGGAAGAAGGTAATAATGATTCCGGCAAACTAACAGTAAAGATAATACCGGCCAATGTTTAAAACAAAAGCACTAATGATTAAGTACATTTACTTTTGCTATGATGATAGTTCTATGAAACTGTATGAATTCCGAGTATTTTCATATGAACCAACAAAATCTTTTAGTGATCTAAATTTGCAATCCTAAAATTGACATTTGTTCCAAAATTATGCTGAATCTTTGATTCAAATCTTGCTTTTAACTCTAGAAACTCAACTTTGAATACAGTAAGTATTTCTTGAACATATGTTTTGGACATATTGAGGTACCGAAAATGCATGAGATACTGACAGAGACATACAAAAACCGATTGTTCTTCGTTAATATTCCGGATATAACCGTAGTCACAGAGTGTAGTGATATTCAATAAACATTAAAAAGTATAATCGGCTTCTTCGAAGTATATGCATTATAATGACTTTGTTTACTGCACTTTTCCTGAGAATTAAAATAACTTGAGGAAATTGTTTTCACTAAAGTTTCTACTGCTAATGGCAAAGACAGTCATCTGATTTTAACATGCCACATATTTGGAGACTGATCCCTTACTAGAAATTAAAACATTAAAAGAAACCTCGGAGCACCAAAGTTTACAACTGAGTGAAAAAGTGAGAGTGGATCATTAGCATCAAATTTTCAGCATGAACGTTGAATTTTATACTCTTACTTGGAGCAATTGTAAAGCAATATAGGGCTAACAGTTGGCTTTCACAGTATCAGGTTTCTGCTGCTCAGAGTTTCAAAGATATTGCAGGGTTTCTATCATGTAACTAAGAGTATAATATAATTAACTAAACACATACTACAAAACCAAAATTTAAAATTTGGGTGCCCCAGGGGCTTACTTCGGTAAGTACGGGATTGGCGCTCCCGGGGTCCCGAGCCTCCGGTGCTCTGGATTTTTGGTGGTTGGGTTAGCGTTAACTACTCTGCCCGTAAAAAAGCTGTGTTACCACTCCCTTGGACGATAGCCGGGGCGGCACTGGGTCTCAGTTCGAACCCGTTCGGAACCGCCATGAGGTTCGACCTGGCATGGAGATTGATGAGTCCAGTGACGTCTCTCCGTGCATGGTATTCACTGGAGCTATGGATACTATCAAAGATTTTCGTCTTGTAACCTCTAAAAAGAGACTATGATGGAACTTGTCTCGGAAAGAAATATTTCTACGCCAGGAAAATGTGACATTTCCGGTTATTTAATTATGCGCTCCGCTACACCAGACCAAACACCGCTTAGCTGTTTAAACCCCTTCGTGGTTCAGGCCACCTTGGACAAAATCGCTGGCCCAGTTCAGAACTGTACCCGGCAACACAATGGGTCTTTGTTGATATTGACTAAGGGTGATTCACAGTCTCTTCGTTTACTCCAGGTTAATCAGTTTGGAACCCAAGACGATATTGTTGAGCCACATACATCCTTGAATGTCTGCCGAGGTGTTGTGACTTCCTCCGCATTAGATGGTCTCTCTGAAGACGAAGTTGTCGCCCACCTTCCAGCCAAGGTATGAGTGCAGCTAAACGGCTCCTGCGGCGGGAAGGTGCGGAACAGGTTTTGACCAGAACGGTCTTTCTGACCTTTGCCTTAAGACAGCTTCCTCCTGGCTATGAGATAGTGCGTGTTCGTCAATATGTTCCTATCCCTCTACGTTGTTTCTCCTGTCAAGAATTCGGACATATGGCATTATCCTGTAAACGGCAGCCTTTATGTCCTCGGTGTGGAACACATCAACACGACGGCTCTCCTTGCACCTCCATTTCCAAATGTGTAAATTGTGAGGGTGTCCATCCTGCATACTCTCGCAGAGTACGCCATTCAAGACCTGAGAGTTAAGGAAAAACTTGGCTATCGAGAGGCGAAGGAGAAACTTCGCTTGTTCTTTACCACGAAGTTAGCTCGCGCATCCTTCCGCCAGGTTCTTCAGTCTGCAACTACTACTACTCCTGTATCTTCGAAGTTGAACTGTACTTGCATTTGTACCTGTACTCTGCGAGCTAGCCATAATGGCAGTTATTATATCCCTACCCTCCTTCCTTTTCAGCCCTCCTCCCTTTCCACTCCTTAGAAATCTTCCAAGCCTCCCCGTCAGCGTTTTACTTCTCCTCCAGCTCATCAGCGTCGGGAACCTTCGACAATTCGACCTTCACTTAAAGTGGGTAATCGCTTTAGTTCCTTTCCCTTGGATAATCCTGCAGACCTATCAATGGATACCGACCTGAAGGACACTCCTCCTGCCTTCCTCGAGAGAATTCCCTGTTCACATTTACTACGGCGGGAAACCCCGCAGTGCGTTAGGGGTGCTCCTGCCACATTTTTACGGTGTTCCACCTCCGGTATTCCGTCATCGATGTCCAGCAATTCTGGAAATTTAGACACGTTGGATGTTTCTCATCCACCAGTGCTTTCTGCTGTGCCTTCGCTCCCCGCTGTCTCTGACAGCATTGAGGGCATCCGTTCTCCATCTACTAGTGGTATGGATAGGGACATTTCTTCCACACCTCCTGTTGTGCCGTCTCCTTTTTCCAAGGAGTCGTGCGTGGCTGCTTCTGTGGATCTGTCCTAGGCCACCGCCGACATTTCTGTAGCAAACGTTTTACCTGCGGTGACCAATGGTAAATTACCGTCTCAGAAGAAGTCCAAAGCTGCTGTGAAGTCCACCACTGCTGCCAGCGCTACGGATAACTTTTTCAAGCAGAAGCCTTCTAAACCATCTTTGTCGCTGAACTCCAGAAAGAAGAACGCAACATCTAAGGTTTACGAACGCAAAAACAAACATGGATCGAAATCGTTTGACACTGTTGAGGCAGACTCTGACTTTTAAGGGTTTTTACCCTTTTTCCTCGTTTGTTACTAGTTTCCCTTTGTTTTTATGACCTTTTTGCAGTGGAATATGCGTGGTTACCGTCCCCATAAGGAGGAGCTGAACCTTCTGCTGTCTACCTATCAGCCTTTGTGTTTGTGCCTTCAGGAGACTAAACTCCGCCCTGCGGATTATATGCACTTTCTTCAGTATATGGCTTTTCATAACCCTCTCCCTGTTCCTGATGGTGGTCATGCCCATGGGGGGACTTGTATCTTGGTGCGTCGGGACCTTTACTGCACTCCGGTCCAGCTAATTACTGATTTACAAGTGGTAGCTCTGCGTATTACCTTACAATCTCTTTCTTTCACGCTTTGCTCTTTGTACCTCCCACCTAATTCTTCTGGGGCTGCGGAGGACTTTGTAGAGTTGCTCCCCCAACCGTTTCTTATCTTAGGTGATTTCAATGCCCATCATACTTTATGGGGCTCAGTTCGTGAGTGTCCTAGGGGTATCCAGATTGCTACAATTGCAAATCTCCACGATTTAGTTGCGCTCAATTCTGGGGTTCCCACGTTTCTTTGTGATTCTTCTGGCTCTCTTTCTTGTCTTGATCTTTCCTTCTGTTCGCCACAGCTTGCTACCTCTTTGCGCTGGTCTGTGGTTTCTGATACAGCAGTGACCACTAACCTGTTTTGCTTCATATGATTGTTCGCGGAGTTAACCCTACTTGCCCACTAAAGTGGGTGTTTAGTAGGGCACACTGGCCCGTTTATTCTGAACTTGTGGCCCTAGATAACACTGCCTCTTTTCCTCATATTGATGTAGGAGTCCAATATCTTCGAGACGTGATACTAGACGGTGCTGAGCTTTCCATTCCTCGAATGTCGTTTACTGGACGACGTACTCTGGTGGTCGGAGGAATGTAGTACAGCTCTCCGAGCTCGCCGCAAGGCCTTGAAGCTGTTCGAGCGTGATCCGACACTAGAAAATATGATTACTTTTAAAAAGTTGCGTGCTCAGGCTCGGAAAATAATTCGGCAGTGTAAGAAGTCTTCTAGGGAACATTTTGTCTCCACTTGTCACGCTGCACTTCCTCCTCCGAGGTGTGGGATAAAATCCGACGACTTCGTGGTAAACCTTCTATCTATCCCTGGGTTATCTATGGATGGCAACATTGTGACTGATCCCCATCATATCGCCAATTCCCTGGGTGGAGTCTTTGCTTCTGCCTCTAGTTCTTCCCACTATGATCCCCCAATTCTTGGTTGTCAAAGATCGGGTAGAGTCCTCTGGTTTTGATTTCACCTCTCAGAATCGTGAAGATTATAATCTGCCCTTCTCATTAGCTGAATTGGAGTTAGCCTTGTCGGTCACTCCTGATCTGCCCCTGGCCCGGGTGGTATTCATGCAGTAATGCTTAAACACTTGCTTCCAAACATTCGGCTTTTTCTTTTAGATACCTTTAACCATATTTGGCTACGTGGTGCTGTTCCCTTTCAGTAGTGTGATTCCATTATCGTTCCTATTCTTAAGCCTGGAAGAGACCCACGGTTGCCAACTAGCTACCGACCCATTTCTCCAACAAGCTGTGTTTGTAAAGTAATGGAGCGGATGGTCGCTAAGCGATTGATGTGGTGTCTTGAAACGTATTCTCTTCTCACTCCTGTACAATGCGGTTTTCGTAAACGGCGGTCTACTTTTGACCATTTCATTTCTTTGGCGACTCACATTTATAATTCTTTTCTGCACAGACAGCCGACGGTCGCTGTCTTTTTTGCTCTAGAAAAGGCCTACGATACCGCCTGGTGTATGGGTATCCTCCGCCAGCTCTTCCATTGGAATTTTCAGGGTCATCTTCCTGTCTTTGCAGCAGTTTATGGATGTCCATATTTTTCGAGTACGGGTGGGATCATCTTTCTCCCTTATCTTTAGACAGGAGAACGGTGTGCCGCAGGGCTCGGTGTTGAGTGTTCTTTTGTTTGCTATAGCCATTAATCCCACAGTGTTGAACGTTCCAACGGGCATCACGCCGTTTCTCTTTGGAGATGATTTTGCAATTTGTGTAGCTCTGGGCGTACGCGCTTTATCCAACGGCGCCTTCAGTGCTTTCTTGATATCTTACACACTTGGAGTTTGGAGAACGGGTTTAAATTTTCATCGGAGGAAACCCACTGACTTAATTTTTGGCGTCGTAAAGAGTTTCCTGCCCCCTATTTCTCGTTTGGTGGAGTGGAGCTGCCGTTTGTTGAGGAAACTAAATTTCTCGGCCTCAGTTTTGACCGTAAACTTTGCTAGGGACTTCATATTTTATATATTCGCGGGCGTTGTGCTCCTTCCCTGCAATTGCTTCGTGTCCTTAGTGACACTTCTTGGGGTGCCGATCGTGTCCTCTTATTGCATCTCTACCGGGCTTTGATACGTTCGAAACTTGACTATGGGTCTATGGTCTATTCTTCTGCTCGGCCATCTATTCTGCGTCGATTGGATCGTGTCCATCACCAAGACCTTAGACTAGCCCTGGGAGCTTTTCGTACTAGTCCCATCTGTAGTTTGTACGCGGAATCTGGTGAACCATCCCTTTGGATACGTCAGGATATTCTTCTTTGTAATTATGCCTCCTCTTTGCGTGCACTGCCTTCTCACCCCACCTATTCTGCGTTCTTTGGTGCCGCTCTGGATTATCGTTATCGTAATACTCCGTCTGCACTGCTTCCCGCGGGGTGTAGGTTTGGGAATTTGCTGTCAAAGTTGGAAGTAGTCCTTCCTTTGCTTTTCCGTAGGGGATTTCATCGTTTTCCTCCATGGATATGTCACACCCCTCTGTGTCGTCTTGATCTGGCTCGGTTGCCCAAGGACACTAGTGCTGCTTATATATATGCAGCCCATTTCGCGGCTTTGAAACCCGACTTTCCTGGATTCCATTTTCTATATACTGATGGTTGTCGAAAGGATCAAGGGGTAGGCTGCGTTGTGGTTGTTGATTCACGTGTTGTGCACAAGACTTGTTTCCCCTTTAGCGCTTCTGTTTACACTGCCGAATTGTATGCTATATTTAAAGCCACATTTTTCATCCGCTCCTTTTCCCTGCGCTTTAATGTTCTTTGTTCCGATTCCCTCAGTGCTATACTTAGTTTACGGGATCTCTATAGCCAACAACCACTTGTTCAGAAAATCCATGAACAGTTGCACTCTCTCACTCTTAATGTCGTTCGAGTGGTCTTTGTCTGGGTTCATGGATATCGTGGCATTGTAGGAAATGAACTGGCAGATCAGACCGCGAAGGCTGTGATTCTACACCCCGATGAACGAGTTCTCCGCTGCCTTTGTACGGATTTGAAGGGTTTTTTTTTGCGCCGACAGATCCTCTCTCAATGGCATGCGGAGTGACTTACGTCTACCGCCAAACACCCAGAGGTCAAGGCTACAACGCTTTCTTGGCGTTGTTCTCGTCTTTTCACGTTGCGAGGAGACCGTTGCTTGCTCGGCTTCGTATTGGCCACTGTTATTTTAGTCACGGCTACCTTCTTAGGGGTGAACCCCCACCTCGCTGTTTCCACTGCAATATGCCCTTCACAGTGAAGCATTTCCTTACCCGGTGTTGTTTCTATTCAGTTCTTGGCGAACGATTTGGACTCTTTCCTGGTTTAGTTGAGGTTTTAGGGGATAACTCTGCCTCTATCGCCAAGTTTTTTCGCTACGTTAAATTCAGTGGTTTCCTACATAAAATTTAATCGTGTAGTTTCTGGTGTGTTACTGCCGTTCCAACTGTGTCAGTACAAACTCAAGTGCTTGTATTTGCTGAGAATTAGTTCTGGTACCTTTTAATTTATGAGCTGTTTTATGTCTTAACTTCTATATCTTTGTTTTGTTTATTCTTTCTGCTGCTGTAATCTGAGCTGCTTAACTTGTACTTGTTTTGTTTTTATTGTATTGATGCACTGACTTGAATAAATTTATAGCCAAAGGGTGGCGCTGATGACCGCCGCAGTTTTGCGCCTCTCATTTATAAAAAATAAAATAAAATTTGGGCGTTGCTGACGATTTTTTGAAAGAAAACAACTGCTGGCACACCAGACAGATTATAGTTATTTACGCAACCTGTGGCAGTAGTGATTTCTATTGTTTTTTTCTTTTTTTTTAGCGAGTGGGAAAATTTTCATCAAGTGCTTTGCGGCTGATGAATAATTACAAATAAAAAAAATCCTACACACCACAAGTGGTGTACATAATTTTATTTACAAGCCGAAACAAAAATTTACAATAAATAGCTTTGCGAAATAAAACTGATAATATATAGTGAGATTTAAGTTTACGGCCCACATTGAACACAAATAATTGTATAGTATATTAGGTGCAGCGTGTTTTAAAGAGGAAGTTCCTGTTCAAGACTCTGCATATATACATATTACACGGCACTTTCCAGTTAAGTTATTTTCCTATCAAGCCTTTTTAGGTGTGTGTGTGTGTGTGTGTGTGTGTGTGTGTGTGTGTGTAAAAACAATCTGATGTTTCCTACTTGTAGAAACACGAATCCTATGCATTTCATACCGTTTTGCCACTTCGTCGGCTTTGACCATTACATGTAGGCTGCTAGAAGCCTCAATCGCCGATCTTATACACATTTTTTCAACAAAAAAATCAATCTCCGAACACACAAACTTAAAATGTTCAAAGTTTCATTCTAGAATGATGGTGTGAACTTTAGTTTCTATAAAATTGATAAATTCGGAAAGTTACACACACATACACAGGACCTTTTTAAAAAAAATGTTTTTAATCAGGGGTCTCCAAACCTGCATTTCCGGTGGAATCTCGGTATCGAGTTTTTGGGTGGAATGCAATATCTTCTCTACCTACCATGTACGTGGTAGAGAAAACAGAAAAATAAATACCTACTTGATGGTACATGTTAAAATTTCAGAAAAAACTACGTGCCAATTGGTATCTTTAAAAAGTCTTACTAAAAGCCAAAAACCATAAAGAAAATTAAGCAATAATTGTGGATTGATGCTTCGTCTCCATCTCGACAAGGCAAACAAAAGCATTCATTCGGTTGGACTTCCGAGCAGGTGATAATGGGCATATAAAGCATAAGCCAACTGAGAACTTTAAGCAAAGAATCAGCAACTGCTATCACATTCTCGACGAAGCATCAACAATGGAATTGCACCATTTACGCGATAGCTGAAGGTTAAAATAAACACTGATAAAGCAAAAACACTGCTGGTGTATGTTTTACAGCACGCTTGTAGTTCGTTTATTCATTTGCGGTGTACTCAGTTCTTGCAGTGATAGGCGGCGTTGTCCTACCGTTTATGAAGTTAATTCTTTCATAAAAATGTGTCTTAGTAAGCCCAGTAGTACCAGTGGATATAGCATTAAAGTTAGGGCTGTTGTCTTCAGTGTGTATAATTTCTTTAAAAAGTATGTCAACGAAGAAAACAGCAAAAATCGTAACTTACGGGTGAGGCGTGCTCATTAAGTACATTAACTGTTTTACGTGTGTTTAGGGAAGCGAAATTATTTACATCGCCGAGAAGCCATATACGCTTACCTAAGAGAATAACAAACCTGGACGATCGAAAAAGATGTATGGCGCAGTGTTTTCGAATTTTATGATAAACGTGATATCGGGGACGATGAGGATATGCTGTTAGCTGTGCCAGCTGAATATCAAAGAACGCATGGAACAAAATATTTTATTTGTTTAATACATTTCCATTATCGTGTCTTCTTGTTTTCTTGTAGTGTTTAAATGAACATTGCGATAGCATTTATAACAAACGCGTAACGTTCTGACGAAGCGAAGGGAACAACCGCGCGGCCACTCCGTATTGGTTGTCAAGAAACGTCAAGAGATGTGGACCGCACAGTAGTTGGGTGTACAGTGTGCTGCTGAGCAGATACTGCGTTTCGTAGCTTAGGGATAATAGCTCTCTTAACAAACGCGGAAAACGTTTAACTTGCATTGTAGCCAAAATATTTCAGAAATGGACTCAAGAATATGGTACATTTTCTGAATACTTGACAGGGTTTCGAAAGCGAAGGAGGCCTGATGATAAGGAGATAACACACTTTATAATTTAGACGTTAAGTACTTAATACAGAGGGAAGATATATAAGGCATTTAGTGATTAGAAAAAAAACCTTACGATAAAGTTGAAGGTCAAATAACTGGCACAAGCTACCACTGAAGGAGATTGCTAATCGCATGATTATGGTGTCAAACTTTTATAAATAACACTCCACTCAGCTGCATACCCGACATCCAATCAGATACAAATCCACACACTCCACTTAGCCACATATTTTAAATCCACTCAGCTATATAGTACCTCAAATCCACTCGCAAAGTGACATACTCTAATCTCAATTAACTACGTACAGTAAATACTTTCAACAAACCCACATACTCTACGACCATTCAGCTACGTGCAGTACAGTAAGTACACAAAGTTACTAATCTATGTATGTCCACTGAGCAAGCAAAGTCCCTTAAATACATTACAGAGCTACATACTCCACATACACTAAGCTACTTATCGTAAATCCACTCCCAAAGCTACGTACCTAGTGTATATATGCCGAGCTGCGTACCGTAAATACACTTGTAAAGATATATAATATACATTCATTCAGCTTCGTACTAAATGCAATCACAGAGCACATGATATACGTCCTCTTAGCTGTTTGCCGCAAATCCACTCGTAAAGCTACTTACTGTGTAGCCAGCTCTTAATCCCACTCAGCTATATACAGAACACCTACGCGATTATACACTCAGAAAGCTGCATACTCTTTAGCTACACGCCATAAAACCATTCGCCTAAACGCCACATGTCAGTTGCTCCGTCTTTCCAGTACTTAATCAAGGTCCATTAAATATGCATAGTCAACGTAGGTAATCAGTTCTCCGTTTAACATACTGTGTATTTTTGAGGTGTTTCATGTTTATGTAGATTTCGTGTTAATGCTTATCAATACAAATGTTTGAATAAGTTTTTGGAATCGTGTTGTATTTTGGTCGACAAAAGAAAAGTTTTAGACAATTTCCTCAGAATATTTTACGGCTTTCCTAAGCCAAATAGACGTATGTAATAAAACTATTTTTCTTTTGAATCACTGAATTTGGAGTAACTGAGCCTAATGTGCGTATTCCCCAATCAAAGGGGAATTATCTGAGTTACGAGGGTTATACTGAATGTCATGAGCAACAACTTAAATCTCCTCCTGTGAATTCGTAAAACCAAGCAAATTGTCCTAATTCTTGAACCCGTGACAACCATTAACGCTGCTCGATACCTCGTGCCAATTCATAAGCTCTGTCGTGCATTGCGTGATATACGTCCTGGGAAGAAGAGCATCCTGCAGCAGGACAATGCGTGGCCCCACACTGCACTTTGCACCATGGAGGTAATTGGGAAAGTAGGATGGGAAGCAGGGGGTTCTCTTCCCGCATCGTTTTCGCTTGTACTGCTTTCGGTCCGCCTGCTGCATGACGTCATCGAGAGTGAAGTTTTGGCTAGCCAGTATTCTGCACCGTACTTTTCGGCATGAAAGTTCGTATAATATTCTCGTTATACGATCTGTTTCGACCCAATACTACTTGAAACAAAATCGCATCTATAACTAGACTTAATCTTGGAAATAGTAAACACAAACCTGTCTTTTTACAGCTAAATACCCAACTGGCGCCAATTTCATTTCTCCTTGAAATATTCACTAAAACGCTGTCGATATATGAAATTTGGTCTTGAGGGATGACTTACAGCATACATGTTATTCAAAGAAAGAGAGAGATGTAGATATAAAGCAGATATTTGTTATATTAAAGTTGTTCAGAAGCTTTAAGTTGCAAGCTTTAAAACCATTTTCTTAGTTTATGCTATTGCTTGACTTTAATTATATTATGTTAAAGAAAACCGATAACACATTATTCGGCCAATTTTAGCAACGAAAATAAAATACGTTATACACTATATAAAATTCAACGTTATACGCTATCGGGTCTTAAACTTTGATTCGAAATTAAATTGTATTGTTTGTTTATGGATTGTGAAAAACGCAGCTTAATGAGAGAAACTGTATGTTGATCATGCTATTATGTAATATGACTTAAACATAGCAGTTTTAAAAGTCATGATAGCTGAAAACTTGATATATGTGCATGTTTTCCGAGACTTTTTTTTCGCGTCTAGGTAAAAGCATGAATAATCGACATGCATATTTAAAATAATTTTTTTAAAAATAATTTTATTAATATAACTATTTTGGCACAAGAGAGTAACTCCACAAAATGAATTAAATTCACACAACATTGGACTACTTGAAGTAGATAATGGACACATGCTGAAAAACAGTTATCTGCACAGCAAGTCTTGCAAATATCCTCCAATTTTCAAATAAACCGAATTTACAGAGTAGTGTACATTCGAATGATGTGTTCAGAATTTGGATATTTTGGCTTCATTATTTAGGCTGAGAATGTGCTTATATAAACCTAGTTTCGTAATTATTTCTAGTATAAAGTTGTTTTAATTTTTTAATTAATGAATAATTAATTGTACATAGTTCCCATTTGATCCTTCCTACTTGAAAGAGTAAGAACAAGGATGCATCTAGCCTTAATATTTTGGAGATATTAATTTTAGAACAACCTTTCCTGTATGCTTTAGTATACGCTCGCAACCAATACCCTTAAAAGCACACAAATGTAATGCTTTCACCCACGGGAAAGTGGGTGTTGTTAAAAGGAGGTGTATTAGTGTATTGCACTGGCGATCATTGAAACATATTACACTGATCTTTTTAAAAGGAGGTAGATCTAAGGAACTTGCCAATTGTAATTAGGTGCCTATATTATTTAGTATTTATGCAAGGAAAGTGCAATAACTTACTCGTATCTTAGTTTTCGTTATTTTGTATAAAACATGGACACATTTCACGCCAAACTGGCAGGAGAGGCTTTACGAAACAAATCAATATTATGTGAGCAAATACAGGGGAGATGAACGTAAATACATGAGAGAAAATGTCAGAGCGGTGTTTTATAAGCAGGGCGCGGATTTTGATGACTAATGTTTTTTTTAAAAATGACTACATTTGTTTCAAAATGACTTTGTAATTACAAAAAATTATCTAAAATGGGATTTATTTGATTTACTAAAATTAGTGTACAGAAAGTTATAAATTAATTTATATATTGATATAGCTCCTATACAAGAAGAACAAATAAGTAAAAGAGCAGTGAAAATGTTCTTGTTCAAAGAATCTGAAAAGAAAAGAAAATTTTCTTACTTTCCTTTTCAGATTCTTCAAACAAGTAAGAACATTATTTTCTTTGCTTTTCAGATTCTCCAAACAAGAACATAGAACAAATATATTTTCAATTAATTTTCTAACTTATTGTGTTTTTAAACAGGTCTTACAAAAGTGTAGCATTAACTCTTTTGAGAACTCAGAATATGCAATGTTTATTGCAAATGAAGAGGATTTCACAGTCCATGTCATACATAAATAAGAGCAATACGCACTTATTAAGCAAAAAAAAAAAAGGAAAACTGACCTCCTCATCCCTAATTTTGAACATGAATTCATAACAGTAGTTATACCTGTTTCCACAAGCAACTCTTTCCAGACCAACCAATAATCTTTATATACTCTATACTTATGCAAGGAAGTTACCAAATAAAGTGGCAAAGGACAAAGAAATTACAAATTAATGATGTAATATCGAAAAAAACATTATCCAAAATAGAAAACTTGAAACTACCAAAATGACCTAATATAGGTATATATATATTTCTTAATATGGGACCCATGATGAGGATTTATGTACACTTAAGCAATACCTTTATTGCAAGAATTAAAAGATGTCATGTCATCTGAATCCGGATCATCCTTATATGATACTTGGTCTTCAAATAGCTTCTGCTCACAATAATATAATGTTTAATACGCATTCCCGAGGAATATAAAGAACTTACTTTTTGGCAGGTAGGCCGACTCATAACATGAAAACAGATGTAATGCGGGCCAAAGGTATTGCTCCCTGAAAATGGCAAGCTTTTCCAGGTATATAATCCTTTACAGAACCACAGTGAACGGAAAAAGGTTGTTAAATTTTGGCTGTAAGAGCAAACAGCATTTCCGTTGAAATAATTATGCCGCTCAACTGCGTAAAAGGCAACAGATACTAATCTGAGCTTCTCTTCGCTTTAAAAGTCACGTACAATTATCCTACTTTATCTCGCTATGTTGGCGGAAACTTCACAACTTAACAACAGATGTACGGAAGTACATTGTTCCTTATCATTCAGTCATATAACCCCCCCCCCACTTCAACAAATAAGTTGCACACACATATTTAAACTAGAATCTTGAGTATAGATTCAGTTTTCTCTGCTTTGGTGAAGTGTTTAAGTCGGTGTGCAATGAGTAAGAACGTTAAGAGTAGAATGTATTGTGCTGTAGCACAATACCGTAATTAAGGTTTTAAAACGGTTGGTGTGAATTATCACACATTTCCAAAAAAATTAGCAATTAAGGCGCGTGTGGATGTCTCGCTGTAAGCGTACTGAAAAATTTAACGCTGATAATTCACGTGTATGTTCAGTGCACTTTCTTCCTAGTAACTATAAACGGGATTTAAAGAGTGAACTTTTAGGTTTGCCGGTTAAGAAAATTCTGCTCCCAGATGCAGTTCCGTAGCAGTTCATTCCCGATTGGCATGGATATGCACTTAGTGAAGGTCCAAGTTCAAGTGGAATGCTGCAGGTATGTCTTTTTCATTTTTACATCCTGTAACAGAATAATGCATTCTGGAATTATTGTTTTCATTTCTTACGGTAAAAAAAATACACCAGCATATCCATTTAGCGATTCCTTTAGAGTAGTTGTAAATTTTCCTTTAGTACTAAAGTAATGTATGTTTGAATCTCTTGTAGCGCCTACAGTTTACGTTGAAGTCCTGGATGTGTTCCAGTAGTTTTGTTTATACGTAAATATATTACTAATGTAATGCAGTTTCCATTCGTTTTGCTTTATGTCTAGCCCACAATGTTTATAGAATGCCCTGAAATAGTATACCTTTTAAAAAAACTGGAAGAAGTGCTAATAATAAACAATTGGGAGTTAATCGGGAGGAATTTAGTGTGTTCACTGCGCTGTGTTTGTATTCCGCGCGCTCGGCTTCACTCTCACTTACGTCACAAGCGGGCAGCCAATGGCAGCTGCCATCCCGGAGTGGCTCACCTTAGTTATCTAGCCACATTGGATGGGAAGTTCTTCGCATCCTGCTTACAGCCGCGGCTTAGCACCCTCCGATTATAATCTTTTTGGTAATAGAAAGGAAAGTAAGCGAGGCCAACGCTACGAAACAATGGAGGAAATCAAAAAAGCAATGTCATTTTCACAGTGTTGCAACGGAGTTCCATCACAATGGAACTTTAAGCTCATAACAGTGGGAAAGAAGTATATAAACGAATAGAGGGTATATAGAAAATAAAGGTCTCGGAATGTTGTATATTTGTTTTTACAAAAAAAATGTATAAAATTGTTGATCATGACTTTCAGTATAGAAGAAAGCAATGCATCAATTAAACTATTAACAACAACCCGCTGTAGTGGAAAATACTGAACTGTCGAGTTGCGTTCAGTCTTTTGATTTAGGAGCCAGTAGGTGGTCACTATAGGTGGCAGGTAAAATACAAATGGAAATCGGATCGACAGAATGGGGTTGTCAGAGTGACCAAACGAAATCGCAAGTCATCTTTTTGCCATGAATGCTGTGAAGCCTTCCATGAAGATTAGTGAAAAATTGCAGATCAATTAAGAAATTACATTTTCACAAGGAATTCTTCGTTAAAAGAGCAATGAAAATAAGAGACTGCAGGTCTCAAAAGCGAGCATTAGTGTCTATGGGGACTCGCCATATTGACCATATGCTACCCTCACTACTTTCTTCAATCCCAGATATTCTGCGTAGGAGACCGAACATACAACGGCTATGCTGTCGGCTTTGTCCCCACCTGAGCTTTCACTCCATGAATGCGTATGCATACCAAGTTGATCAAATTGCAGGGGAACGGTAGGTATTTGGAGGTTAGTCTTCCAGAAAATATTTGCATCAAGAAAATTATAGCATAGATGTATGCAAGGTTCTCTTTCAGTCATTTCTCTATGCATTTTTCAAAGAGAGAGAAAGAGGGAGAGAGAGAGAGAGTGTGTGTGTGTGTTACACACACGCTACATTCTTTGTATTTAATATCAGAGATAAGAGTATGTTACATAGTAAAACATGGGTGCGTTTTGATATTCCCGACGCTTACTGTAACCCGCGCACGTTAAGAAATGTTTTGTCATTTGCGGAACGTTTGGGACAGAGCTTTAAAATGTTCGGAGGGGATAGAAACGTATAGATGAACCAGTTAGAGCCAGGACGTTTCCATAGCAGCTGTATACACCATCACCGTGTTATCAATACGTAACACGTGATTAGCATGTGCCTGGGCTGCGTCGGTTGCACTAACACGGACTGATGCTACCCTGCATCAGTTAAGAAGTTTGTATAGTGAGGATTGCCTTTGCTCATTCCATTTGTGTGTGATTATTGTCTTGTAGGCTACATGTGTTGGGCTTGTGTTGTGAGTATTTACAGTTTGATATACGCTTTTAATGGATCTTTAATCATGTCCGATAATGTTGACTAGGATTAAGCAGCCAAAAGAAAAAACATAGCATTCTCGTAACCGAAAGAAATAATTCATTTGTTAAAGGACCATAAATGCGTTGAGATAATACCGCCGCTAGAAAATATTTTGAAGAGAAATTATACGGAAGGCCTCTTACTTTTCGATCCCCAAGGTACCTGATAGGACTAAGCATGCTCTAGGAATCTGTAAGAATTCCGTGGTGAAGATAGAGAAACAAACGTTTAGCTGGCTGGCATCGTATCTCAGGCGGTAGAGCACCTGCTTACTGGGCAAGGGGTCCCGAGCACGATTCCCGGCTGGAGTGGGAACTTTTCTCTAGCCAAGATTATTTCCTATGCTCCCCAGAATCTGGAAGTATAAATGAGTGTGTGAATGTGTGTGTGTGTGTGTGTGTGTGCGCGCGCGTGTTATAATGAATAAAAAACCGAAACTTTACCAGAAATCCAACGACAAACTAATACGAGTTAACACTCTTGCGTATAGGCAATATGTTCCAAGGGAAAGGCGCCGGTAACACCATTGCAGTTAAAGGCAGGGTATAAATGGAACTAAAAAAATGCATAGCCACCGTTGTCAAGGTTAGAAAGGCCTGGAAAGAGGAAAGGACGTAAACAAGTTGTTATGAGCTTAGATGCATGCCAGCAGAATGCTATACACATACGCATTTATTCCTATAACAGGAGAAACAAATTTCCTATTTGGAAGCCGAGATTTTCCCAAGTAAAATAGTGAACAATTTAGGTTTTGGCATAAAAACGTGAATGGCAAAGAATTGCTGACGCTAACTGCCATGCTAGAAGTAGTAACATCAACAGTTATGAAAATGGTTCTGATATCAGCGGCATTTTCCCATTGGAATAAGCATCAATATTTCACAGGCGCATCTCTCGTGTTAACATACCTATTGGTTTAGGCTGTTACTTGCATGCTCATTTGCATGTAGATGCCCTATTTTGTTGTCGTCTTCGTGTGAATCCGAAATGATTGTATCCCACCGGATATAAACAGTGATAATAATCGTAGTCATATTACCGCTCTGTAATGGAGTTATGCTATTAATAGGAGCATCACGATCGCCTTTGTAGGCATTAATTATTGCGCGCCCTACATGTGCTCGCAATAAGTGGCAACGCCGCCTCTTCCTCTCCGCGAAACGTCAATCACCTTGATTTTCGCGGTTATAATACTACAGAGCATACATACATACATACATACATACATACATACATACATACATACATACATACATACATGGCATCCCTGTATGTCTGCCGAACCGGTGATAAGTACAGTCCGCTACGTGCTTATTGTCTTCCAGGAGGTTCACTCATTTGGTACCGCTTGTTGCTAAATGTATTTATTTACGTGTTGGTAGACTTTTCTTTTGCTGTGTTTGTCTATCAAGCTTAAATGCTGTTTTGGTTTCACATGTTCGTGATAGGAATTAAATTGCTGGAATAGCAGAAGACAAGAAAATATAAAAAAGAACATTGGATTTGATTTAGAGATTTGATTTATGGTGCATTTTGTTTACAAAATATCTGTTAATGGAATTTTATGTGAATTTGAATGTAATTAACGTAAACAGTATAGCAGTAATAATAACGAACTCATTTCTATTTATTGTAGGGTAGTAGGCTATTTGGCTATTTCATTTACTAGATAAAATTAATTGCTTGGAAAACTTCAGCAGTATCTCTATGCGCACAAATATCACAAGGAAGGGTTGCTGCAACGTTCAAGGCTGTACGCGCGCACAGACAGGCGGAACGAAGATTTTGATTACGCTCACATGATTTTCTCTGGCTATCGTTTATGTCTGTACAGCTTCTGTAAACTGTTCTTTCAAAGAATTTATGTTATACCTGATTCATGTTAATCGAGATAACGTTTGCAGAGACTTTGGTGATCTTCGCGAGGGAATGATGTCCCCGCGTCTCTTTGCATATACCTATATTGATCAGTGTGGTTTGCTAGTGTTTGCTTTCGACTCTTATTGTGCTCCGTCGTCGTCTGATACTTTTGGGCTTATTTCTTTGTTGTACGAGTTAATTTTTAACATGGAATCTTCGGAAGATACCGGCACTCTTGCGCGATGCTATCTCAACATTGCGTATGTAGCACTGAACTTTTACCAGTCATCTTTTCGTTCACCATAGCTTCAGCAGCCATTCTCCAGAATTTGCCAGCTAAGCTCCACAGCATTCATTACAACTCAAAACGGCGTGTTCCAGTATAGCGTCATCCCAGAGTGCTTTCTGGGCCTATCCCATTCAACCACTGCAACTAAGGTGACCGCTAAGCGCCATTTCACCGACTCGATTCCTTTACCCAACGGCGACTTTTATTCGCCTAATAAGCGACAAACGATTTCCGCTTCCACCTTTTGCCAGAAATATGCGGTGGATTTACGTCTGATAATAATTTCTCAGTATTAGAGACCACGGAGATGGACGCAGTTGACGTAGCTACACCTCCGTACTCGCCCAAGGTCAACATTCCTCCGATGTTGTTGCATGTTGTAAACAATTATCAATGTCCCATGACCGATTTAACTTCTCTCAGTCACTGTTGATTTTACTTCACAGCAACATGAGAGTATGTTACAAATTGATACCGCTTCGATTGTTGGTTATCGCTCGGTGAGCCCGTTTTTATCGGAAACACATTTGTCCTTTCATACTTTTATGGAACGTCATTCTGAAAAACTGGAGGTGATATTACGAGTGTCCCATATTCCATCACAGACACAGACAAAGCTGCCTGTCACGAAAGTAGTTCGTCTGTTCTACAAAAACCAAACTACTGATGCTCCTGTGCGTGGTCCACTATGAAGGCACCAGGCGAATACACGAACTTAATGCACATACAAAGGGCCAATTATTTTCGTGGAACATCGCCACAGATCTCGACCACACCTCAGTCCACCAATCGCCGACCTTATGGGCATACTACTAAAATTTTCTGTTATCTTCCTTCTTGATACGTTAAATACCCAGGAACTCACCATTGTCCCAATGACCGAAACTAATGGAAGCTCCTCCTGCCTGGAAAAGCTCACGCTGTAAATTATAAGGGCCGCTTCATTTTATCTTAATTTTACAACATATCAACAACGCAATGACTCCTCCGTGTCTTCTTCCTCACAGCTGTCACCTTTTACAGAGCGCAATTTCCCCTTTATGCCTGGCGAAATCGCCTCCTCTATTCCCAGACCACGATGTTGTACTGGGACCCATTAGTCTTCTGCATCAGGCTATCCTCCTACTTCTGTGCTTTATTCTCTCATCTTCTCAATCTTACGTCCTCTTGTCTACGTTTTGCGGTGTTATCTTCCGTATATGCAATCCGTCTTCGAAATTCATTACTGAAGTTTTTTTAATATGGGCCATAATTTTGCTCCATTTTTGTACTCATACCATTCTTAATTGGAATGCTAGTGGGGTGAAATCTAAATGCCTAAACTTAATTGAGCTCCTTTCTGGGCACAATATAGACATGGATTTTGTCTCCGAGACTCATCTACTAGCCCACGAGAGATTCATTATTCCTGGTTACAGAGTTAACAGAGAGAGTCGCAAAGCCGCATTCGCTTCTGGGGGAGTTGCTCTCTTTTTAAAGCGTCATCTCAGTTATTACCCTGTATTTCTGCCACGGCTTTCAAGACTTGTAGCCTGTGATTTCCAACTTGCTTTGGTAATAAAATGTTAGCATTTGTCACTTACAAGCGTCCCACCAAGTATCTGTTCATGCAGGATTTTCAACATACACGCTCCTCAACAACAGTAAATATTGAGTATTTATAAGCAAGAATAACATCTGGGGATGTCGGGATGGCACACCCAACGGTCGTCGACTCTAACCTCAGCTAATCTCGCAATTCATATTGTTGCCCCCTCCCCAATGAACCAATTTACTAACAACTTTCAGATACAGCCGGATATTGTGTTGCGCTTGGGAAAAAATTTCATACCCGCTCCTCATGTACGTGTTACCGGATATGGACTCCGACTACTGTCCTGTGGTGGCTACTTTTCAAATTGAGAATTCCCTTTCCTCGTCTCGTCCTCTAATCCAAGAATTAGGGGACTGGGACCTGTCCCGGCACCATCTCTACACGGAGTAACGACAGAAACACCACTTGCGCAACCACAGGGTGCAAAGCTGCATTGACATTTTAACACATCGATTACTGTAACTTCTCGGTCGGCAACCACCGTTCCTCCGCGTACTCGAATCTGGAGGCCTTTTCATGTCACTTTGTTTTAGGAATTCTCCGGTTGCTGCGAGGGGAATATGTGTCGACAGTGACAATTGCAATGTAAATTCTGGCAGTATCTCCGACTAAGACCAGGTTAAGCATGCGCTGGATTAGTATAGATATTCCTAGTATCACATAGTCTTTCTAGTTTTTTTCTATTCGATTGCATTCTGTGAAGGGATACAAGACGTATTCTGGGAGAGCCTACCTCTGCACAGCCATTTCAAGTTGCTTATCGGCCTACACAAGTGATACGGAAACGTGCGTGGTTTTTTCTGACCATTTTGAGGCTCTTTCACACCTACTGCTACTGATCCTTTAACTACATTTTAGCTATCTGCCACTGTTCCCATTAAGTTCAGTTCTCGAGTGAATTGCGCTACTTCTTCAGCACTCTGGTGTCCAAGAAAGCTCTGGCAATTATCGCTTTCCTAACGTTCTGAAGAAAGTTCCCCGCAAAGCTCACACTGTGCTTGCGTTTCTATTCAATGCTATGCGCCGTATGGGTTATTTCTCTTCCCGGTGAAATCAAGCAAAGTCATTGTTCTGCAAATACCTTGCAAGCCTGTACAGTAACCATCTGGTTAACGCCCGATTAGTCTTCTTCCTGCACTGTCAAATAGGTTTTGAGAAAATTGTGCATAAAAGGATTTGCAAACATTTCTCCAATACTTCCGTAGTGCTACCCTTTCAACTTGGTTTCCGACCATTATTCTAGAGTACTTAGACTCCTCGGGGTTACAGAGCACATTGTCCCGTTTTTTGAGAAGCAGGACACTTTACCTGCGTTCTTGGACTTCACTCAAGCTTTTGATAAGGGTGGCATGCCACTCTACTGTGTGAACTGCATAACATTTGCCTACCTGATGACACATAACATCATTGACCGCTTCCTCGCAAATAGCACATTCTCAGTGGCTTTGGGATCTGAATGCTCTTCATCCCGGTCAGTTCTCAATTCTCGCCGTTGTTCCTCAAGGTTCTGTGCTGGGCCCAACAGTTTCTAATATATGCGTTTCGGATCTTTTTCCTTTGCGTATGCTACTGCTTGCATTGCATATATGCTGATAATACGGCTTTGTTCACATCTGGCGATGAGCTCCTCGGCGCTGCTATCTGCTTCCAAACGTCTTATGTTCTTTATGTCTTTGGTTTAGAGCTTGCCGCAAAACTCTCAACCATAGCTAATATGAAATGATATTCACGCTCCGTCCTACACCACTATTACCGTTTGTGTTTGATAACACCTAACACCATGGAAGGTAAATGACGAAACAGTGAAATATCAGGATGTGCTCTTTGACCGTCGTCTTACCTGAAAGACTCATATCAAAGCCAACTCAGCTTATTCTTGCCTTTCAAGGATTTATCCGTTAATGAGTTTTCTGTATTGCCACAATTCTTGCCTTTTTATTATCTCTCTCCTACGCCCTCTGCTGACGAACGCTAGCTCTGTGTGGGGTGATGCAGCTTGCAGCAAAAGTCATTATGTACAGTCGCCTCAAAACGAATTTCTACGCACAACAGTTTATGCCCCATGGTTCGTCCGGAGCCAACCGTTACACCGCGAGTTTGACGTTCACACTGTTGAGGACTTTATCCCCCACCAGTTACAGAAATATCTCCGATATGTTGCAGGTACAGTTTTCTATTCACTTGCACTGGATTACAGCTTCTTGCCAGGATCCGCAGTCGCCTGCGACTACTATAACTACCAATGTAGCTCCGGAAGAATCCGCTTTATTCTCGTGTCACCGTACTATCACCCTGTTGTCGCCAGCGAGGGGTCCAAAGATGGTTGACCTCCAATCCTGCTAGTGCTATTATTGACTTCGTTTTATTGCAGTTTTCTGTTTATTGCATTGTATTTTCTTAATATTTGGAACCAAGACTGTATAGCGCCAATGGCACTGATCTAGTCATCAATGGATAAGAAATAGTGTAGGTACAAACGACCATTCTGTAACTTAGTTGTTTAGAAGGCGGATACAATTATTAGTTAATATAAAGAACCGCTGTTAATAAGTGTGCCGCTATTTGACATTCAGTAACTCGTTTGCTATCGCGATATTTATTTTCTCGCGGATCGTTATCCAAATGGAGTGACTAATCGAAAATTCGTGCGCTCTGCGATTAGTGTTTTGTTTTCCCATTATCACCTGCTCGGAAGTCCAACCGAATGAATGCTTTTGTTTGCCTTGCCGAGATGGAGACGAAGCATCAATCCACAATTATTGCTTAATTTTCTTTATGGTTTTTGGCTTTTAGTAAGACTTTTTAAAGATACCAATTGGCACGTAGTTTTTTCTGAAATTTTAACATGTACCATCAAGTAGGTATTTATTTTCTGTTTTCTCTACCACGTACATGGTAGGTAGAGAAGATATTGCATTCCACCCAAAAACTCGATACCAAGATTCCACCGGAAATGCAGGTTTTGAGACCCCTGAATAAAACACATTTTTTTTAAAAAGGTCCTGTGTATGTGTGTGTAACTTTCCGAATTTATCATTTTTATAGAAGCTAAAGTTCACACCATCATTCTAGAATGAAACTTTGAACATTTTAAGTTTGTGTGTTCGGAGATTGATTTTTTTGTTGAAAAAATGTGTATAAGATCGGCGATTGAGGCTTCTAGCAGCCTACATGTAATGGTCAAAGCCGACGAAGTGGCAAAACGGTACGAAATGCATAGGATTCGTGTTTCTACAAGTAGGAAACATCAGATTCTTTTTACACACACAGATCTAAAAAAGCTTGATAGGAAAATAATTTAACTGCAAAGTGCCGTGTAAAATGTATACAGAGCGGTCCCTCAGCCACCTAGCCGTTAGTCGCGATGCGTGTTCCGCGCGCTATATTCAGTGTATCTGTTTATTATACTCATTATTAGTACGGATACCATATTATTACTGATTTATGATGATTATTACGATATATTGATTACCTATTGAACAAACTTAATTACTTTTTATTTTATCAATACTAACCTTTTTCACAGTCGGTGTTGCAAGTGGCGTCCTTTGGCAGATAAACATTCTTGGCACCTTCTGATGAAATTACCATTCACACGCATACGTTCTTGTTGCGTAATTTCCCTAATTTCTGTTCTTATATTGTTTTTAAGATGGTCAGTGGTGCGAGGATTATTCCTATAGGCTCTATTTTTGTGAGTTCCCCACAGATAAGTCTCACACAGTAAGATCCGGCGAACGAGCCGGCCATAACCCTTTAGAGATTATTCTGTCATCAAAAGCATTCTTGATGTCTTCCAAGGAAGCCTCCGCAGTATGAGCTGTGGCAGAATCTTGTTGAAAATAGCCATATTCCCTCTCATTATCTGTCAACATTGCAAAAAATGGCGTTAGAATATTTCTGCGGTACCTATCGGAATTTACGGTATCGTTGTAAAATATGGGGCCTATTATCCGTTCCGCTGTTATAGCACACCATATCCCAATTTTTTCATCATGTAAAGGAACCTCGTGAATTAAATGTGGATTTTCAGTACAACAATACGTATTGTTTTGTGAAGCAACATGGCCAGTCAAATGAAACCATGCCTCATCTGAAAAAATTATTAGATGTGGGTCAACAGTACCGCCAGCAATATTTTGTAACATCCAGTTAAAGAACTTTACGCGGCCTTCATCATCACGCGGTCGTAATTGATGGACAATAGTCACTCTGTATGGTTTTAATTTCAACAGTTTCGTAGACCTATGTACTGAGGCTTTTGAAACACTGACTTGTTGTGCTACACGTCGTAAAGATTTATTCGGAGACCGTTCAAATGCTTTGCCAATTTCATTAAGTTTTTCTTCCGTTAGAACCCTTCGTTTCTTTTTACAGCTTACAACATTAGATGATCCCGTTCTCTTCACTTTATCCACTAGATATCTAACTGTTTCTCTACTCGGAATTGGAACACCAGGAAATTTATCGTGAAATTGCCTGTCTACATGAGTCGGTTTTCACATACATGTCGTACATAAAAAGTCTTTGTAGAAGCGGAAATTTGAGTACCATTTCTGGGTTATAATAATCCGATAATCCAATCGCACACAAATACACTCGCGTCTCGCGTCTATACACAAGAAGCAATAACAGCTGACTGAAGCCGGCTGCCACATGTCCGATAAGTGGAAGAGCCCGTGGCCTTGAGTTCATTCAGACGTGTCGCACAAGATTGCCGTGCAATTCCCGGCCAGAGCGCCGAGGGACCGCTCTGTATAAGTACATATACATGTACTATATATATATATATATATATATATATATAGATATATATTCACGCGGTGAACATCGTAATAGTTGAGGAGAGCTATAGCGAACCTTTTCAAACTAATGTGCCATGTAAACTTAGGTTTTTACTTTATTTGCAACCGCTAAAAGAATAAATAAAGCTGAAAAAACTTGTACACAGCTTAACTAAACAGTTTCAGTTGCGAGATGTACAGATTTCTTAAATGCAGAGTCTTGAACAGGAACTTCCTCTTTAAAACACGCTGCACCTAATATACTATTCAATTATTTGTGCTCAATATGGGCCGTAAACTTAAATCTCACTATATATTTTCAGTTATATTTCGCAAAGCTATTTATTATAAAATTTTTGTTTCGGCTTGTAAATAAAATTATGTACACTACTTGTGGTGCGTAGGATTTTTTTTTATTTCTAATTGTTCATCAGTCGCAAAGCACTTGATGAAAATTTTCCCACTCGCTAAAAAAAAGAAAAAAACAATAGAAATCACTACTGCCACAGGTTGCGTAAATAACTATAATCTGTCTGGTGTGCCAGCAGTTGTTTTCTTTCAAAAAACCGTCAGCCACACCCAAATTTTAAATTTTGGTTTTGTAGTATGTGTTTAGTTAATTATATTATACTCTTAGTTACATGATAGAAACCCTGCAATATCTTTGAAACTCTGAGCAGCAGAAACCTGATACTGTGAAAGCCAACTGTTAGCCCTATATTGCTTTACAATTGCTCCAAGTAAGAGTATAAAATTCAACGTTCATGCTGAAAATTTGATGCTAAGGATCCACTCTCACTTTTTCACTCAGTTGTAAACTTTGGTGCTCCGAGGTTTCTTTTAATGTTTTAATTTCTAGTAAGGGATCAGTCTCCAAATATGTGGCATGTTAAAATCAGATGACTGTCTTTGCCATCAGCAGTAGAAACTTTAGTGAAAACAATTTCCTCAAGTTATTTTAATTCTCAGGAAAAGTGCAGTAAACAAAGTCATTATAATGCATATACTTCGAAGAAGCCGATAATACTTTTTAATGTTTATTGAATATCACTACACTCTGTGACTACGGTTATATCCGGAATATTAACGAAGAACAATCGGTTTTTGTATGTCTCTGTCAGTATCTCATGCATTTTCGGTACCTCAATATGTCCAAAACATATGTTCAAGAAATACTTACTGTATTCAAAGTTGAGTTTCTAGAGTTAAAAGCAAGATTTGAATCAAAGATTCAGCATAATTTTGGAACAAATGTCAATTTTAGGATTGCAAATTTAGATCACTAAAAGATTTTGTTGGTTCATATGAAAATACTCGGAATTCATACAGTTTCATAGAACTATCATCATAGCAAAAGTAAATGTACTTAATCATTAGTGCTTTTGTTTTAAACATTTCTGTGCTGATATTTAAAATTGTGATTTTGTATGAGAAATTTCGTATTACCTTCAATATTACCTTCTGTGATGGAGAGAAAAATTCAAAATTTGAACAGAAAGATATTCTTTTATCTTCAATACAATAAGGAGCGAGGAAGTGTAATTTATTCAGCCAAATAATTTTAATGTGTAGCTTCTTCCTCCTGTGCATATCTACTTCCAATGCCCTCGTGTAGAGAATGTCACAAATGAAACGGTTATAAATTTGTGGAACAAAAGACGTTAATTAATCTATACACTAATTCAGAAATCTGAATCACTGTGCTTCAAAACGCTGTATAGATTTGTTTGAAGTATGTTTGAAGGAAAAGTCGCCAGTTTAAGGCTGATGGTAGCAAACAAAAGTTTGCAAATTTAGTGGAGAAGCGCATATAGGTAAATGGTTGTTTAGAGACCTGAATTTAACCATTTTCTATGGTGAGATTTTAAAATATCATTAGATGCTATTAGTCTTCATCGCTTTTTTGCTCGTTTGGATTTAATATTATTACAGCACCCTGCAGGTATTTCATTTATTTATATCAAATCCGCGGATGAAATGTGTATGCCCAAGAATGAGAGAAATATGTAAACACCAAATGATGTCGAAGGTCATTTTGTTTCAAAATCCAGAATCTGCTCAACTTAGTTGGAATATCATTAGAAAGAAGTAAAAGCTCGTTTCTTTAATAAATTAATAATGTTTTGTTTGTTAACGACGCTGTCATTTGCCACGATCATATCAGCGCCGCCGGTGTTCGAGAATTTCTTCCCGCAGGAGTCTCTTATACACGTTAATAAAACGCCACTGACATGGGGCTGTCGCTTTGAAACACCCTTAAAAACTATCGGTCTGGGCCGGGTTTGAACCTGTGACTTTGGGATCAGAAGGCCAGCGCCTAAGCAACTGAGCCACCCAGACCTAGTTTTTGGTTGACATTTTATGACATTAAATTCCCCAACTGACTCGCATTTTTTCCGTTATACCATAAGGAGATCTGAGATCTTAATGTCAAACCGGCATGCTGCCATAGTAGCTCAGTTGGTTAGAGCAATCGGACGAAAACCGGAAGATCCGTGGTTCAAATCTCGGTTATGGCATTGAATTTTCCAGTCTGATTCTACGTATCAAACTTAGTGTTTAAGTTCAGTATCTGCAAAGGTGCTACACGAAGATTTTCAAGAAAGTCCTCCCCATTCCAAACTACTGTTTGTAGGTAAAGTGTTTCGTCGTTTTTTATTTTGCAAAAAATGGTTATAACGACTTCTTTTAAAATGGCACATATTTATCGCATTTTACATAACACAGTGTATATCTTAAATGTTCTGGGGAGTCCTGTTCATTCATATTGAATGTTGTACAATTTTGCATAACTGGCAAACCAAAAGATAGACAAAGCCTAATTACGCAAGAAATGTAGATCTCTTTAAAAGCACACAGTTTACATCAAACAACTTTTTTGTGACATCAGCCATTTCCAAGATATCATTGTTATTGGTTTGACTTTGACAGTATATGCAATTTTTAAACGTGCTGTCATTCAATTTTATGTGTGATTCGTAAAGAGTATGGAATTTCAGGGCCAGCATATAGCGATCCGTTATCAAATATTTTACTGTCGAATCTCCTGTCCCCATATGTCTACAACTAAATGTCTAATGAGTATATTTGTGCAAACCTTTATCTCGATTAAAATAAAGTAGATAGAAAAATATTATGCTTATACTCACATGACTCTTTCTTGCGTAAAAATGCCAGCTTTCATGTTTTTCTACCTTTGCTCTTTGATTTAGCGAAAAGAATAATGTTTTCATCTTAACTTCCAGAAAAATATCCATAAACAATGTTTATTCTTAAATAATGTCCCCTAAGTTTCATCCCATTAACTTAAACATTCAGGACCAGCACATTCTGAATTTCTCTACCACATACCTAGCGTGTATTCGTATTGCGCCGATAGTTGGTTTCTATAAGGGACTCGGCTAGTGAGTGCTATTAGGGAGGATCTGTCAATCAATGGGGTTGTGTTTATAACACGGTTAAACAAATAAGATCTTAGGTACATGGAAAGAAAGGGTTAAATAACCTTCACAAAACATTAGTATAACTATATATTTGTGTTAAGTAATGATTTTATGCGTTATGCACACATGCACGTATATACCAACGTACAAAGGTTCATTCAAGGGGAAGTTGGGGAAAATCAATTCACTTTCTTGTTTTAGCTAATATTAATATTTATTCTTTAGGGACAGTTTTAAGTACAACAGTTTGTTATCCCAGTGAACCTGAACGAACTTACTAGAAGGGAATTTGCACGTTTCTCGAAATCTACTCACTCTATCCCACATTTGCTAAAAATTGTTGCAAAGTTTCCTTTTTGCATGTTGTAGGTACTGTTTATAGAAATAGGCACGTAAGTAGTATTAGTCCCGGATGAGCCAATTGTTTTAACGATAATCCTGCCGCTAGGGGCGCTGGTGTCGCTAGTGTCGGTGCGTGCGACGGCGGCGGCGGTAAGTTTGAAAAGCGCCCTGAGCGTTAGGATTATCGTTAAATCGGTTGGCTCATCCGGGACGAGTTGAAAGAATTGAGGAAGTGACGTGTAGTGTTTTGATTGGTTCGTTAATTTGGGGTGGAAGATGGAGGAAGGGAGATGGAGGAGTATGGAGGTCGCGTGATGGAGAGGAGCTGGGTGGCGAGGTGTTGTCTGTGCGGAGGTCGGTACTGAAAGAGGGGTAAAGATGGGGGGCGAGGGATAAAAAGTGTAACAGAAAGTGACGTGTGAAGTTGTGATTGGTGGGAGTAAGAAGTGATTTTATTGGTGGAAAGGAACAAATGAGAGTTGTTGATTGGTAGGAATAAGAGGGATTATGATTGGTGGAAAAGAAAAAGTTGTGGGAGTGGGGTATGTTGGAGGTGATGGGAAAGGTGAGTTTTGCTAGCAGCAAGATTTGCAAAAGCCTGTCTTGAACTGATCAGCAATTTTTGAACGTCGGATGGTAGTTTTCTTGAGTGGATAGAGAGATGGGGGCGATATGAGATGCGGTGGCGAAAATGGGGACTAGACAAGGTTGTTGAGACAAGAGGTTTAAGGACGAGGAAATTTGGAGGTTAGTGGTGAACACGGCGGTCGCAAGAGGTGGGGGTAAGGAGATGCAGTGGTGAGAATGGGAACTAAAAGAAGATGGGGGTAGCAAGAGTTTTAGAAGAGTAGATTTTGAGGTTAAAATAGTGGGAACTAAAAATGGCGGAGGGTCTACGACAAGGAGATGCGGTGAGAACTAAACAAGATGGCGGTCGCAAGAGGAGGGTAAGGAGATTTGAGGTTACAGTACGAAAACACGAAAGGATATATTCCTACGCCAAGCAGGTCCGAAAAATAATTATGCGTGTGGTACTTACCTGTTACCGGTGTGGATGCGTCACCAAAAGCGCGGCACGCGAGGCGGAAAAATAAAAGCAAACTGTTTTTGAAAATGCTTAACCAGCTTTAAGATCAACCAACATCACTACGCACTGATATACCTAGGTTTTTAAAGCGGTACAGACACCCTTTGCAGAGGCGTAATTTAACTATACCAAAAACCTGGTACTGGACCATCGTGATGGTCGCTAGCGTACGTAGGAGCAGGGTTCTCAAGCCGGTCGAAAGCGGTCAAAAACGTGTACGACGTAGGTGTTCGCAGTAGCTGCTGTCGAGTCAACCGTCGAGGTGTGAATAAACGAGATCTGTTCTCGCCGGCAATTTGGTTCGGAGATGTGAGCAGCGGCGAGGTGTTGTGTGTGCGGAGGTCGGGACTGAAAGAGGGAAAAGATGGGGAGCGAGGGATAAAAAGTGTAACAGAAAGTGACGTGTGAAGTTGTGATTCGTGGGAATAAGAAGTGATTTTATTGGTGGAAAGGAGCAAATGAAAGTTGCTGATTGGTAAGAATAAGAGAGGTTATGATTGGTGGAAAGAAAAAGGAATGGGGTATGTTGGAGGTGATGGGAAAGGTAAGTTTTGCTAGCAACAAGATTTGCAAAAGCCTGTCGTGAACTGATCAGCAATTTTTGAACGTTGGATGGTAGTTTTCTTGAGTGGATAGAGAGATGGGGCGATATGAGATGCGGTGGCGAAAATGGGAACTAAACAAGGTGGTTGAGACAAGAGGTTTAAGGACGAGGAAATTTGGAGGTTAGTGGTGAACATGGCGGTCGCAAGAGGTGGGGGTAAGGAGACGCGGTGGTGAGAATGGGAACTAAAAGAAGATGGCGGTAGCAAGAGGTTAGAAGAGTAGATTTTGAGGTTAAAATAGCGGGAACTAAAAATGGCGGAGGGTCTGCGACAAGGAGATGCGGTGAGAACTAAACAAGATGGCGGACGCAAGAGGAGGGTAAGGAGGTTTGAGGTTACAGTACCAAAACACGAAAGGATATATTCCTACGCCAAGCAGGTCCGAAAAATAATTATGCGTGTGTTACTTACCTGTTACCGGTGTGGATGCGTCACCAAAAGCGCGGCACGCGAGGCGGAAAAATAAAAGCAAACTGTTTTTGAAAATGCTTAACCAGCTTTAAGATCAACCAACATCACTACGCACTGATATACCTAGGTTTTTAAAGCGGTACAGACACCCTTTGCAGAGGCGTAATTTAACTATACCAAAACCTGGTACTGGACCATCGTGATGGTCGCTAGCGTACGTAGGAGCAGGGTTCTCAAGCCGGTCGAAAGCGGTCAAAAACGTGTACGACGTAGGTGTTGGCAGTAGCTGCTGCCGAGGCAACCGTCGAGGTGCGAATGAACGAGATCTGTTCTTGCAGGCAATCTGGTTGAGAGATGAGAGGCGCGGTGGTAAAAATGTGAACTAAATAAGATGGCGGAGGCACGAAGTTGAGGTTAAGGAGCGGCGAGGTGTTGACTGTGCGGCGGTTGGGGTCTGAAAGAGGGGGAAAGATGGCGAACGAGGGATAAAAAGTATAACAGAAAGTGACGTGTGAAGTTGTCATTGGTGGGAATAAGAAGTGATGTTATTGGTGGAAAGGAACAAATGAAAGTTGCTGATTGGCGAGAATAAGAGAGATTATGATTGGTGGAAAGAAAAAAAGGTGTGGGAGTGGGGTATGTTGGAGGTGATGGAAAAGGCAAGTTTTGCTACCAACAACATTTGCAAAAGCCTATCCAGAACTCATCAGCAATTTTAAATAACTAGTGTTTCGGGGGTTTTCTCTGGTTGGTAGACGAATGCAAGCTGTTTCTACCATACTTATATTATTCGTCTTTTTCCTTTTTTTTTTTAAAATGACTAGTTTTTTTTTTTTTTTTTTTTGGGAGTTTTCTGCGGATGGTAAACAAATGCAAGCTCTTTCTGCTTTTTCATAGGTTTTCCCTGGTTGGTAGGCGTTTTCTGTACTGGTTGACGAAGGCGTTTCTAATTTTGGAGGTTTTCTCAGGTTTTTAGCGGTTGTCCCTGCCCGGTAGGCAAATGATGAAGTTTTACCTTGTCGGCGCACGGATACTAGGCACGTACTGGCGCGCACACACACACACACACACACAGAGAGACAGACAGACACACAGACAGGCACACACACACGGACATGTTTCCAAAAATGCTTTTTTTTTTTTTTTTTTTTTTTTTGATTCAGGAGGTCTCAAAACGTGTATTTCCGGTGAAATCTCGGTATCGAATTTTTGGGCGGAATGCAATACTTCCCCTACTTACTATACGTAGTAGAGAAAGTAAAAAAGTATTGAAAAATTTAAGGAAATAACAAGCAATATCTCAAAAGTGTACTATCTTGTTTTCAAGGGTTTTCCAGATCGGTAAGCGTTAGAATACTCTTAGAGCTTTTTTCAGGTTTTTTAGCGGTTGTCCCTGGCCGGTAGGCAATTGATAAAGTTTTTCTATAACGTCGTCGTTTTGGCTTGTGGCGCACGGTTCCTAGGCACGTACTCGCGCGCGCGCGCACACACACACACACACACACACACACTAAAATAGTAGCGTATAAAAAAAACTGATTTGTTACACTCACATAGCTTTCTCTACTCTTGTACAATCTAATTGGTAGCTTTTAAGCGATAGTCAAATATTTTAACGCTGGTTGCTATGTGGCGAATTCCATTCTGTTTGCATGTTCAGGACATAAAAAAAATGAATAAACGAATTTGAGAAAAAGTATAAGTATTGGAAAATTTAAGGAAATAACAAGCAATATCTCGAAAACGGTTCACTCAACAAAAGAAACGTATATGACATAAGTTGTGTATTTTAACGCGATCTACATTTTTTGTGTAGTAAAATTTTGTCTATCTCTTATGGTTTACCAGTTATGCAAAAAAGTCGTTCACAATGAAGAATATTTTTGGAGACATTCCCAGAAAATTCGAGATATACATTTTATTTGACATGACAATATCTTAAACATATGATGTTTTAATCAAAATCGTTAGAGCCGTTTTTGAGAAAATTAAAATTTTCGAAAAATGTTCCATGTAAAGGGTAGTCTGGGGTGGGGGGATTTTCTTGAAAACCTTCGTGTCGCATCTCTGGAAGATACTGAACCTAAATACCAAGTTTGGTGTTTATCCGACTGTTCGTTTTCGAGTTATGCTGTTCACAGACACACAGACACACAGACAGACACACACACGGACATGTTTCCAAAAATGCTTTTTTTTTTTGGATTCAGAGATTCTCAAAACATGTATTTCCAGTGAAATCTCGGTAACGAATTTTTGGGTGGAATGCAATACTTCCCCTACTTACTATACGTAGTAGAGAAAGTAAAAATGAATAACGCATTTGAGAAAAAGTATAAGTATTGGAAAATTTAAGGAAATAACAAGCAATATCTCGAAAATGGTTCACTCAACTAAAAAAAAATGTATATGACATAAATTGTGTATTTTAACGCGATCTACATTTTTTGTGTAGTAAAATTTTGGCTATCTCTTATGGTTTACCAGTTATGCATACTGAACCTAAATACCAAGTTTGGTGTTTATCCGACTGTTCGTTTTTGAGTTATGCTGTTCACAGACACACAGACGCACAGACAGACAGACACACAGACACACAGACACACAGACAGACACACACACGGACATGTTTCCAAAAATGCTTTTTTTTCTGGATTCAGTGATTCTCAAAACATGTATTTCCAGTGAAATCTCGGTATCGAATTTTTGGGTGGAATGCAATACTTCCCCTACTTACTATACGTAGTAGAGAAAGTAAAAATGAATAACGCATTTGAGAAAAAGTATAAGTATTGGAAAATTTAAAGGAAATAACAAGCAATATCTCGAAAAACGGTTCACTCAACAAAATAAATGTATATGGCATAAGTTGTGTATTTTAACGCGATCTACATTTTTTGTGTAGCAAACTTTTGTCTATCTCTTACGGTTTATCAGTTATGAAAAAGTCGTTCACAATGAAGAATTCTTTTGGAGACATTCCCAGAAAATTCGAGATATACATTTCATTTCTCTCGACATTATCTTAAATATATGATATTTTCATCAAAATCGTTAGAGCCATTTTTTAATACAAAGAGAACGGGATTTCACAAGTGAAACAGTACTGTGATAACGATACCACTGAAACAAAAAAAAAAAATCTGATGTGTAACACTCACATGACTTTCTCAACTCTTGTACAAAGTATTTTTACAAACGCTTATTCCCCATCTAGTTCATGTTAATCGAGATAAACATTTGCAAAATCTATTTTATTGCTAATTTTCTTGTATAAAAAAAAAATCTGATGTGTAACACTCACATGACGTTCTCTACTCTTGTACAAAGTATTTTTACAAACGCTTATGCTCCATCTAGTTCATGTTAATCGAGATAAACATTTGCAAACTCTATTTTATTGCTAATTTTCTTGTACATGTAGGGGAAAATATATTTACAAGGGGAATATAGAAAAACAGTAGGCTTTAAGCACATACATATCTCTTAATAGCTGGTTGCTATGTGCAACACCATTCTTTTTGCCACAGATTAATACTGTTTGCATATCAAAGACAAAAAAAATGAATAACGAAGTCCCATTTGAGAAAATAAATATTGGAAAATTAACAAACAATATCTCGAAAACGGTTCACTCAACAACAAAAATGTATATTACATAAGATGTGTATTTTAACGCGATCTACATTTTTTGTGTAGTAAAATTTTGTCTATCTCTTACGGTTTTTCAGTTATGAAAAAGACGTTCACAATGAAGAATACTTTTGGAGACATTCCCAGAAAATTCGAGATATACATTTCATTTCTCACGACATTATATTAAACATACGATATTTTTCATCAAAATCGTTAGAGCCATTTTTTTTAATACAAAGAGAACGGGATTTCACAAGTGAAACAGTACTGTGATAACGATACCAACAAAACTAATTATTATTCACCCACTGAAACACATAAAAAAAAAATCTGATGTGTAACACTCACATGACTTTTCTCATCTCTTGTACAAAGTATTTTTACA
Source organism: Deroplatys truncata (assembly GCA_030765065.1). NCBI lineage: Eukaryota > Metazoa > Arthropoda > Insecta > Mantodea > Mantidae > Deroplatys > Deroplatys truncata. The sequence goes on along the minus strand of CM060990.1, from coordinate 419,194,723 downwards.
AACGCTTATTCCCCATCTAGTTCATGTTAATCGAGATAAACATTTGCAAACTCTGTTTTATTGCTAATTTTGTTGTAGATGTAGGGAAAATATATTTACAAGGGGAATATAGAAAAACAGTAGCCTTTAAGCACATACATATCTCTTAATAGCTGGTTGCTATGTGCAGTACCATTCTTTTTGCCACAGATTAATACTCTTTGCATATCAAAGACAAAAAAAAAATGAATAACGAATTCCCATTTGAGAAAATAACTATTGGAAAATTTAAGTAAATAACAAGCAATATCTCGAAAACGGTTCACTCAACAATAAAGATGTATATGACATAAGTTGTGTATTTTAACGCGATCTACATACTTTCGTACTCACCTATAAGATATAGAGGGTAGAGGTCGTACGAACGTAGCACTTTGAGAATCTATATTCAACAGTTGGTGTTACTCCTTAGAAAGGAAGTATCTGCTGATTTTTATTTAATTCTTTACATTTTACATAACACGTATGCACTGGCACAACACAAAAGCACTACACACAATACTCAGTTTTAATATTTGCACTAATAACATCAGGAATAACTGAAGTCTGCAAACAGTCATTTCCCATGTGCAGCCTTACGTACAGAAAACGTGTGTGGCTGATCTATGTGTAAAAAGAGCCTGAGAGCGGATGTACGTCAGCGGTAAAATCTTTTAAATGCATTTTTATTGGCGATGGTAGAAATCGTGCAGTGGTGGATCGTGAAAATTCATATAAATGGATGTATCACCTCATAATAAGCCTCTATATACCAAGAATATTGAGTTTTTAAAAAGTCAGCAACTGTACCTGTGTTTCTATACGTGAACGTCAGATGGCAGCTTCGATACGTGTCCACGGAGACCTTAGTGCTAGGCAACTGTACCTCTGTTTCTATACGTGAACGGCAGATTGCAGCTTCGATACGTGTCCACGGAGACCTTAGTGCTAGGCAACTGTACCTCTGTTTCTATACGTGAACGGCAGATTGCAGCTTCGATACGTGTCCACGGAGACCTTAGTGCTAGGCAACTGCACCTCTGTTTCTATACGTGAACGGCAGATTGCAGCTTCGATACGTGTCCACGGAGACCTTAGCGCTAGGCAACTGCACCTCTGTTTCTATACGTGAACGGCAGATTGCAGCTTCGATACGTGTCCACGGAGACCTTAGTGCTAGGCAACTGTACCTCTGTTTCTATACGTGAACGGCAGATTGCAGCTTCGATACGTGTCCACGGAGACCTTAGTGCTAGGCAACTGTACCTCTGTTTCTATACGTGAACGGCAGATTGCAGCTTCGATACGTGTCCACGGAGACCTTAGTGCTAGGCAACTGCACCTCTGTTTCTATACGTGAACGGCAGATTGCAGCTTCGATACGTATCCACGGAGACCTTAGGGCTAGGCAACTGCACCTCTGTTTCTATACGTGAACGGCAGATTGCAGCTTCAATACGTGTCCACGGAGACCTTAGTGCTAGGCAACTGTACCTCTGTTTCTATACGTGAACGGGAGATTGCAGCTTCGATACGTGTCCACGGAGACCTTAGTGCTAGGCAACTGCACCTCTGTTTCTATACGTGAACGTCAGATTGCAGCTTCGATACGTGTCCACGGAGACCTTAGTGCTAGGCAACTGCACCTCTGTTTCTATACGTGAACGGCAGATTGCAGCTTCGATACGTATCCACGGGGACCTTAGTGCTAGGGAACTGCACCTCTGTTTGTATACGTGAACGGCAGATTGCAGCTTCAATACGTGTACACGGAGACCTTAGTGCTAGGCAGCTGTACCTCTGTTTCTATACGTGAACGGCAGATTGCAGCTTCGATACGTGTCCACGGAGATCTTAGTGCTAGGCAGCTATACCTGTTTCTATACGTCAACGGCAGATTGCAGCTTCGATACGTGTTCACGGAGACCTTAGTGCTAGGCAACTGTACCTGTGTTTCTATACGTGTCCACGGAGACCTTAGTGCTAGACAACTGTACCTCTGTTTCTATACGTGAACGGCAGATTGCAGCTTCAATACGTGTCCACGGAGACCTTAGTGCTAGTGCTAGGCAACTATACCTCTGTTTCTATACGTGAACGGCAGATTGCAGGTTCGATACGTGTCCACGGAGATCTTAGTGCTAGGCAACTATACCTGTTTCTATACGTGAACGGCAGATTGCAGCTTCGATACGTGTCCACGGAGACCTTAGTGCTAGGCAACTGTACCTGTGTTTCTATACGTGAACGTCAGATGGCAGCTTCGATACGTGTCCACGGAGACCTTAGTGTTAGGCAACTGTACCTCTGTTTCTATACGTGAACGGCAGATTGCAGCTTCGATACGTGTCCACGGAGACCTTTCGCTTCAGGTGACAAAATAACACTAGGCACTTGTGTGCCGTGGTGTAAGCCGCAATCACGGTATTGGTAGCGTGGATCTCCTTGGGGCTCTCCTCGGAGTTACCTCAACACCACGTACATGACCTGGTTCGTCACGGGTACGCAGGTCTGCACTACCACTTCCTCGGCGTTGAGCAGGCCCAGGAGGCGATCGTACCGGTACACCAGCTAGCACGTGGACATGTTATCGCGCTGTGGTGTTGCGTGTGCGAGGTATGGAAACTCAAGGACGCAAAACATGCACGACCGAGGGTTAAAAAGCAGAACAAGTAGTGACGTGGAGCGTTGTGATTGGTGTAAATAAGACGATCTCTGATAGGTGGACAAATTGAAATAACGTGATGTGATAGGCGAAAATAAAATCAAAGGTGATTGGATGAAAAATGACGAGAAGGAATTAGCGGTGAATTTGTGAACTAAGATGGCGAAGATTTTTTTTTTTTTTAAAAAAAAGGATAATATAAGTACGGCAACTGTAACGGTTTACGGCAAACGCGCGCCGCGCAATGCGTCACGCCCGGGCAATAAAACAAAAATCATATTGAGCAAGATGCCCGGCGTGACGCATTGCGCGGCGCGCGTTTGCCGTAAACCGTTACAGTTGCCGTACTTATATTATCCTTTTTTTTAAAAAAAAAAAAAATCTTCGCCATCTTAGTTCACAAATTCACCGCTAATTCCTTCTCGTCATTTTTCATCCAATCACCTTTGATTTTATTTTCGCCTATCACATCACGTTATTTCAATTTGTCCACCTATCAGAGATCGTCTTATTTACACCAATCACAACGCTCCACGTCACTACTTGTTCTGCTTTTTAACCCTCGGTCGTGCATGTTTTGCGTCCTTGAGTTTCCATACCTCGCACACGCAACACCACAGCGCGATAACATGTCCACGTGCTAGCTGGTGTACCGGTACGATCGCCTCCTGGGCCTGCTCAACGCCGAGGAAGTGGTAGTGCAGACCTGCGTACCCGTGACGAACCAGGTCATGTACGTGGTGTTGAGGTAACTCCGAGGAGAGCCCCAAGGAGATCCACGCTACCAATACCGTGATTGCGGCTTACACCACGGCACACAAGTGCCTAGTGTTATTTTGTCACCTGAAGCGAAAGGTCTCCGTGGACACGTATCGAAGCTGCAATCTGCCGTTCACGTATAGAAACAGAGGTACAGTTGCCTAACACTAAGGTCTCCGTGGACACGTATCGAAGCTGCCATCTGACGTTCACGTATAGAAACACAGGTACAGTTGCCTAGCACTAAGGTCTCCGTGGACACGTATCGAAGCTGCAATCTGCCGTTCACGTATAGAAACAGGTATAGTTGCCTAGCACTAAGATCTCCGTGGACACGTATCGAACCTGCAATCTGCCGTTCACGTATAGAAACAGAGGTATAGTTGCCTAGCACTAGCACTAAGGTCTCCGTGGACACGTATTGAAGCTGCAATCTGCCGTTCACGTATAGAAACAGAGGTACAGTTGTCTAGCACTAAGGTCTCCGTGGACACGTATAGAAACACAGGTACAGTTGCCTAGCACTAAGGTCTCCGTGAACACGTATCGAAGCTGCAATCTGCCGTTGACGTATAGAAACAGGTATAGCTGCCTAGCACTAAGATCTCCGTGGACACGTATCGAAGCTGCAATCTGCCGTTCACGTATAGAAACAGAGGTACAGCTGCCTAGCACTAAGGTCTCCGTGTACACGTATTGAAGCTGCAATCTGCCGTTCACGTATACAAACAGAGGTGCAGTTCCCTAGCACTAAGGTCCCCGTGGATACGTATCGAAGCTGCAATCTGCCGTTCACGTATAGAAACAGAGGTGCAGTTGCCTAGCACTAAGGTCTCCGTGGACACGTATCGAAGCTGCAATCTGACGTTCACGTATAGAAACAGAGGTGCAGTTGCCTAGCACTAAGGTCTCCGTGGACACGTATCGAAGCTGCAATCTCCCGTTCACGTATAGAAACAGAGGTACAGTTGCCTAGCACTAAGGTCTCCGTGAACACGTATTGAAGCTGCAATCTGCCGTTCACGTATAGAAACAGAGGTGCAGTTGCCTAGCACTAAGGTCTCCGTGGATACGTATCGAAGCTGCAATCTGCCGTTCACGTATAGAAACAGAGGTGCAGTTGCCTAGCACTAAGGTCTCCGTGGACACGTATCGAAGCTGCAATCTGCCGTTCACGTATAGAAACAGAGGTACAGTTGCCTAGCACTAAGGTCTCCGTGGACACGTATCGAAGCTGCAATCTGCCGTTCACGTATAGAAACAGAGGTACAGTTGCCTAGCACTAAGGTCTCCGTGGACACGTATCGAAGCTGCAATCTGCCGTTCACGTATAGAAACAGAGGTGCAGTTGCCTAGCGCTAAGGTCTCCGTGGACACGTATCGAAGCTGCAATCTGCCGTTCACGTATAGAAACAGAGGTGCAGTTGCCTAGCACTAAGGTCTCCGTGGACACGTATCGAAGCTGCAATCTGCCGTTCACGTATAGAAACAGAGGTACAGTTGCCTAGCACTAAGGTCTCCGTGGACACGTATCGAAGCTGCAATCTGCCGTTCACGTATAGAAACAGAGGTACAGTTGCCTAGCACTAAGGTCTCCGTGGACACGTATCGAAGCTGCCATCTGACGTTCACGTATAGAAACACAGGTACAGTTGCTGACTTTTTAAAAACTCAATATTCTTGGTATATAGAGGCTTATTATGAGGTGATACATCCATTTATATGAATTTTCACGATCCACCACTGCACGATTTCTACCATCGCCAATAAAAATGCATTTAAAAGATTTTACCGCTGACGTACATCCGCTCTCAGGCTCTTTTTACACATAGATCAGCCACACACGTTTTCTGTACGTAAGGCTGCACATGGGAAATGACTGTTTGCAGACTTCAGTTATTCCTGATGTTATTAGTGCAAATATTAAAACTGAGTATTGTGTGTAGTGCTTTTGTGTTGTGCCAGTGCATACGTGTTATGTAAAATGTAAAGAATTAAATAAAAATCAGCAGATACTTCCTTTCTAAGGAGTAACACCAACTGTTGAATATAGATTCTCAAAGTGCTACGTTCGTACGACCTCTACCCTCTATATCTTATAGGTGAGTACGAAAGTATGTAGATCGCGTTAAAATACACAACTTATGTCATATACATCTTTATTGTTGAGTGAACCGTTTTCGAGATATTGCTTGTTATTTACTTAAATTTTCCAATAGTTATTTTCTCAAATGGGAATTCGTTATTCATTTTTTTTTTGTCTTTGATATGCAAAGAGTATTAATCTGTGGCAAAAAGAATGGTACTGCACATAGCAACCAGCTATTAAGAGATATGTATGTGCTTAAAGGCTACTGTTTTTCTATATTCCCCTTGTAAATATATTTTCCCTACATCTACAACAAAATTAGCAATAAAACAGAGTTTGCAAATGTTTATCTCGATTAACATGAACTAGATGGGGAATAAGCGTTTGTAAAAATACTTTGTACAAGAGATGAGAAAAGTCATGTGAGTGTTACACATCAGATTTTTTTTTTTATGTGTTTCAGTGGGTGAATAATAATTAGTTTTGTTGGTATCGTTATCACAGTACTGTTTCACTTGTGAAATCCCGTTCTCTTTGTATTAAAAAAAATGGCTCTAACGATTTTGATGAAAAATATCGTATGTTTAATATAATGTCGTGAGAAATGAAATGTATATCTCGAATTTTCTGGGAATGTCTCCAAAAGTATTCTTCATTGTGAACGTCTTTTTCATAACTGAAAAACCGTAAGAGATAGACAAAATTTTACTACACAAAAAATGTAGATCGCGTTAAAATACACATCTTATGTAATATACATTTTTGTTGTTGAGTGAACCGTTTTCGAGATATTGTTTGTTAATTTTCCAATATTTATTTTCTCAAATGGGACTTCGTTATTCATTTTTTTTTGTCTTTGATATGCAAACAGTATTAATCTGTGGCAAAAAGAATGGTGTTGCACATAGCAACCAGCTATTAAGAGATATGTATGTGCTTAAAGCCTACTGTTTTTCTATATTCCCCTTGTAAATATATTTTCCCCTACATGTACAAGAAAATTAGCAATAAAATAGAGTTTGCAAATGTTTATCTCGATTAACATGAACTAGATGGAGCATAAGCGTTTGTAAAAATACTTTGTACAAGAGTAGAGAACGTCATGTGAGTGTTACACATCAGATTTTTTTTTATACAAGAAAATTAGCAATAAAATAGATTTTGCAAATGTTTATCTCGATTAACATGAACTAGATGGGGAATAAGCGTTTGTAAAAATACTTTGTACAAGAGTTGAGAAAGTCATGTGAGTGTTACACATCAGATTTTTTTTTTTTGTTTCAGTGGTATCGTTATCACAGTACTGTTTCACTTGTGAAATCCCGTTCTCTTTGTATTAAAAAATGGCTCTAACGATTTTGATGAAAATATCATATATTTAAGATAATGTCGAGAGAAATGAAATGTATATCTCGAATTTTCTGGGAATGTCTCCAAAAGAATTCTTCATTGTGAACGACTTTTTCATAACTGATAAACCGTAAGAGATAGACAAAAGTTTGCTACACAAAAAATGTAGATCGCGTTAAAATACACAACTTATGCCATATACATTTATTTTGTTGAGTGAACCGTTTTTCGAGATATTGCTTGTTATTTCCTTTAAATTTTCCAATACTTATACTTTTTCTCAAATGCGTTATTCATTTTTACTTTCTCTACTACGTATAGTAAGTAGGGGAAGTATTGCATTCCACCCAAAAATTCGATACCGAGATTTCACTGGAAATACATGTTTTGAGAATCACTGAATCCAGAAAAAAAAGCATTTTTGGAAACATGTCCGTGTGTGTGTCTGTCTGTGTGTCTGTGTGTCTGTGCGTCTGTGTGTCTGTGAACAGCATAACTCAAAAACGAACAGTCGGATAAACACCAAACTTGGTATTTAGGTTCAGTATGCATAACTGGTAAACCATAAGAGATAGCCAAAATTTTACTACACAAAAAATGTAGATCGCGTTAAAATACACAATTTATGTCATATACATTTTTTTTTAGTTGAGTGAACCATTTTCGAGATATTGCTTGTTATTTCCTTAAATTTTCCAATACTTATACTTTTTCTCAAATGCGTTATTCATTTTTACTTTCTCTACTACGTATAGTAAGTAGGGGAAGTATTGCATTCCACCCAAAAATTCGTTACCGAGATTTCACTGGAAATACATGTTTTGAGAATCTCTGAATCCAAAAAAAAAAAGCATTTTTGGAAACATGTCCGTGTGTGTGTCTGTCTGTGTGTCTGTGTGTCTGTGTGTCTGTGAACAGCATAACTCGAAAACGAACAGTCGGATAAACACCAAACTTGGTATTTAGGTTCAGTATCTTCCAGAGATGCGACACGAAGGTTTTCAAGAAAATCCCCCCACCCCAGACTACCCTTTACATGGAACATTTTTCGAAAATTTTAATTTTCTCAAAAACGGCTCTAACGATTTTGATTAAAACATCATATGTTTAAGATATTGTCATGTCAAATAAAATGTATATCTCGAATTTTCTGGGAATGTCTCCAAAAATATTCTTCATTGTGAACGACTTTTTTGCATAACTGGTAAACCATAAGAGATAGACAAAATTTTACTACACAAAAAATGTAGATCGCGTTAAAATACACAACTTATGTCATATACGTTTCTTTTGTTGAGTGAACCGTTTTCGAGATATTGCTTGTTATTTCCTTAAATTTTCCAATACTTATACTTTTTCTCAAATTCGTTTATTCATTTTTTTTATGTCCTGAACATGCAAACAGAATGGAATTCGCCACATAGCAACCAGCGTTAAAATATTTGACTATCGCTTAAAAGCTACCAATTAGATTGTACAAGAGTAGAGAAAGCTATGTGAGTGTAACAAATCAGTTTTTTTTATACGCTACTATTTTAGTGTGTGTGTGTGTGTGTGTGTGTGTGTGCGCGCGCGCGCGAGTACGTGCCTAGGAACCGTGCGCCACAAGCCAAAACGACGACGTTATAGAAAAACTTTATCAATTGCCTACCGGCCAGGGACAACCGCTAAAAAACCTGAAAAAAGCTCTAAGAGTATTCTAACGCTTACCGATCTGGAAAACCCTTGAAAACAAGATAGTACACTTTTGAGATATTGCTTGTTATTTCCTTAAATTTTTCAATACTTTTTTACTTTCTCTACTACGTATAGTAAGTAGGGGAAGTATTGCATTCCGCCCAAAAATTCGATACCGAGATTTCACCGGAAATACACGTTTTGAGACCTCCTGAATCAAAAAAAAAAAAAAAAAAAAAAAAAGCATTTTTGGAAACATGTCCGTGTGTGTGTGCCTGTCTGTGTGTCTGTCTGTCTCTCTGTGTGTGTGTGTGTGTGTGCGCGCCAGTACGTGCCTAGTATCCGTGCGCCGACAAGGTAAAACTTCATCATTTGCCTACCGGGCAGGGACAACCGCTAAAAACCTGAGAAAACCTCCAAAATTAGAAACGCCTTCGTCAACCAGTACAGAAAACGCCTACCAACCAGGGAAAACCTATGAAAAAGCAGAAAGAGCTTGCATTTGTTTACCATCCGCAGAAAACTCCCAAAAAAAAAAAAAAAAAAAACTAGTCATTTTAAAAAAAAAAAAGGAAAAAGACGAATAATATAAGTATGGTAGAAACAGCTTGCATTCGTCTACCAACCAGAGAAAACCCCCGAAACACTAGTTATTTAAAATTGCTGATGAGTTCTGGATAGGCTTTTGCAAATGTTGTTGGTAGCAAAACTTGCCTTTTCCATCACCTCCAACATACCCCACTCCCACACCTTTTTTTCTTTCCACCAATCATAATCTCTCTTATTCTCGCCAATCAGCAACTTTCATTTGTTCCTTTCCACCAATAACATCACTTCTTATTCCCACCAATGACAACTTCACACGTCACTTTCTGTTATACTTTTTATCCCTCGTTCGCCATCTTTCCCCCTCTTTCAGACCCCAACCGCCGCACAGTCAACACCTCGCCGCTCCTTAACCTCAACTTCGTGCCTCCGCCATCTTATTTAGTTCACATTTTTACCACCGCGCCTCTCATCTCTCAACCAGATTGCCTGCAAGAACAGATCTCGTTCATTCGCACCTCGACGGTTGCCTCGGCAGCAGCTACTGCCAACACCTACGTCGTACACGTTTTTGACCGCTTTCGACCGGCTTGAGAACCCTGCTCCTACGTACGCTAGCGACCATCACGATGGTCCAGTACCAGGTTTTGGTATAGTTAAATTACGCCTCTGCAAAGGGTGTCTGTACCGCTTTAAAAACCTAGGTATATCAGTGCGTAGTGATGTTGGTTGATCTTAAAGCTGGTTAAGCATTTTCAAAAACAGTTTGCTTTTATTTTTCCGCCTCGCGTGCCGCGCTTTTGGTGACGCATCCACACCGGTAACAGGTAAGTAACACACGCATAATTATTTTTCGGACCTGCTTGGCGTAGGAATATATCCTTTCGTGTTTTGGTACTGTAACCTCAAACCTCCTTACCCTCCTCTTGCGTCCGCCATCTTGTTTAGTTCTCACCGCATCTCCTTGTCGCAGACCCTCCGCCATTTTTAGTTCCCGCTATTTTAACCTCAAAATCTACTCTTCTAACCTCTTGCTACCGCCATCTTCTTTTAGTTCCCATTCTCACCACCGCGTCTCCTTACCCCCACCTCTTGCGACCGCCATGTTCACCACTAACCTCCAAATTTCCTCGTCCTTAAACCTCTTGTCTCAACCACCTTGTTTAGTTCCCATTTTCGCCACCGCATCTCATATCGCCCCATCTCTCTATCCACTCAAGAAAACTACCATCCAACGTTCAAAAATTGCTGATCAGTTCACGACAGGCTTTTGCAAATCTTGTTGCTAGCAAAACTTACCTTTCCCATCACCTCCAACATACCCCATTCCTTTTTCTTTCCACCAATCATAACCTCTCTTATTCTTACCAATCAGCAACTTTCATTTGCTCCTTTCCACCAATAAAATCACTTCTTATTCCCACCAATCACAACTTCACACGTCACTTTCTGTTACACTTTTTATCCCTCGCTCCCCATCTTTTCCCTCTTTCAGTCCCGACCTCCGCACACACAACACCTCGCCGCTGCTCACATCTCCGAACCAAATTGCCGGCGAGAACAGATCTCGTTTATTCACACCTCGACGGTTGACTCGACAGCAGCTACTGCGAACACCTACGTCGTACACGTTTTTGACCGCTTTCGACCGGCTTGAGAACCCTGCTCCTACGTACGCTAGCGACCATCACGATGGTCCAGTACCAGGTTTTTGGTATAGTTAAATTACGCCTCTGCAAAGGGTGTCTGTACCGCTTTAAAAACCTAGGTATATCAGTGCGTAGTGATGTTGGTTGATCTTAAAGCTGGTTAAGCATTTTCAAAAACAGTTTGCTTTTATTTTTCCGCCTCGCGTGCCGCGCTTTTGGTGACGCATCCACACCGGTAACAGGTAAGTACCACACGCATAATTATTTTTCGGACCTGCTTGGCGTAGGAATATATCCTTTCGTGTTTTCGTACTGTAACCTCAAATCTCCTTACCCTCCTCTTGCGACCGCCATCTTGTTTAGTTCTCACCGCATCTCCTTGTCGTAGACCCTCCGCCATTTTTAGTTCCCACTATTTTAACCTCAAAATCTACTCTTCTAAAACTCTTGCTACCCCCATCTTCTTTTAGTTCCCATTCTCACCACTGCATCTCCTTACCCCCACCTCTTGCGACCGCCGTGTTCACCACTAACCTCCAAATTTCCTCGTCCTTAAACCTCTTGTCTCAACAACCTTGTCTAGTCCCCATTTTCGCCACCGCATCTCATATCGCCCCCATCTCTCTATCCACTCAAGAAAACTACCATCCGACGTTCAAAAATTGCTGATCAGTTCAAGACAGGCTTTTGCAAATCTTGCTGCTAGCAAAACTCACCTTTCCCATCACCTCCAACATACCCCACTCCCACAACTTTTTCTTTTCCACCAATCATAATCCCTCTTATTCCTACCAATCAACAACTCTCATTTGTTCCTTTCCACCAATAAAATCACTTCTTACTCCCACCAATCACAACTTCACACGTCACTTTCTGTTACACTTTTTATCCCTCGCCCCCCATCTTTACCCCTCTTTCAGTACCGACCTCCGCACAGACAACACCTCGCCACCCAGCTCCTCTCCATCACGCGACCTCCATACTCCTCCATCTCCCTTCCTCCATCTTCCACCCCAAATTAACGAACCAATCAAAACACTACACGTCACTTCCTCAATTCTTTCAACTCGTCCCGGATGAGCCAACCGATTTAACGATAATCCTAACGCTCAGGGCGCTTTTCAAACTTACCGCCGCCGCCGTCGCACGCACCGACACTAGCGACACCAGCGCCCCTAGCGGCAGGATTATCGTTAAAACAATTGGCTCATCCGGGACTAATACTACTCACGTAATTAAAGGAAATGTTCTCAGAAATTATATTTTAGACATTTTTTAATTTTTCTGCAGCCTGCCTATTGATTTTTTCAAAAACGGCTCGTCAAATGTATCGGATATTAGGATGACAAATAAAATGTACCTATATATTGAATTTTCTAGGAACAGCTTACACAGTAATCTATTGTTAAGGAATTTCATTTAATTTTAAAACCATAAGGGATAGGCAAAAACTTATTATATAAAAAACGTAGAGCTAAAAAACTTCAAAATATTTGTTTTTTCTTCAGGTTTTAGAAATATTTGGCATCGTATATGTACATATTGTAAGTATATCTGAACGGGGATCTTCTAAAGGTATGCCAGTCTTCGTTTTTTTCCTCCCGCATAATGTAAAGAAACATAAGCATAATGTACACTCATGACTTTCTCTTTCATTACAATTTCACAGATAGTATTCATATAAACGCGATTCTTCCATTTCTTTACGTTCATCACGATGATAAAACGTTAGGCTAGAAATGATTTCAACTTTAGTGAAATTAATAATTGCTACATGCTTATACGCAAGGCAGTGTGGGCTGCTACAACTCGTTTTTGTTTGACTTGAGCTCCTGGAGGTAAAAGAATAAACAGTCGCGAATTATCAAACTATTTCTGTTAAATGTACTTAACTTGGCAAAACATAAATGTATTACGGTATGAAATATTTCGAAAAGGGTTGACGTTAGGAAAAAAGTAATTTTGTGGAAGGTGTGTGATTTAATGACCTTGAGGTTTTCCTGAAATATGCTTTTGCCTATCTCGTATGGTTTCCCAGTCTAATTTAGTTATATAATACTCACTAAAGGTAAGGAGTTGACAGCCTATTCCGAGAAAAATCAAGATATATCTACAGTTTGTCATCTTAATATCACAAAGTTTTCGTATATTAACAAACTAATCGTTGGAGCCGTTTTTTAAGAAAGAAAGAAAGAAAGAAAGAAAGAAAGAAGAAAGAAAGAAAGAAAACAGCAACATTTTTCCACGTAAAGGGTAGTTTGGGGTGGATGGAATTTCGTGAAAATTTTCGTGCCATATGCTTGCAAGATGCAAAACTTAACTATAAAATTTGTTGGTGTTTTAGTTATGCTGTTCACTAACACACAAAGATACCTTTTTCAAAAATGTTTCGAGACCTCAAAACGTGTGTTTGCAGTGAAAACTCGGTTTCGAATTTGGAATACAATGTCTACTTCCTCTTCCTACCATAAGTAGGCTGTAGAGAAAGTGGAAATCAAGCGAAATAGCTGACTGTCTTGTATAAGTGTAAGCATGGAGGAATAAGTATAGCAGAGTTACTTCATTTGAAATAATTTCAAGCCATACCTTTTGAGCATTATTAAGGCAGGATTTGAAGCAATACTTTCGTTAAGAAGCAACGGAATTCTTGGTTGAAGTACAGCACTTTCTTACCTGACATGTAGAGGAAGTAAAAAAAACGGGAATGCTAACCTTGTAACAATTACTAAGTTTTGCCGAAATTTTCGATTTAAATGTTCAAAAAGTATTTAACATGGATCATTTCACGTTATATAAAATGCAGACAGTAAAGCATTTCAATTACTTATAATGTGCATTGTAGTACTATGCAGAGGAATATTTAATTATATATATAAAGCTTTAATTGTTGCCGAAATTAATTAACTAATGAAGCTAAATGAAAGTTTGGGATGTAACTACATAGTTTAAATATTTTAAAAATTAATTTTTAACTTTTTATAATAATTATCACCAATTTTCATAGACACGTTAGCTTAAAAATAAAATTTCTCTCACTTTTACCCAGGCCTCGGTCTAGCAGCTCTGTTTGCTGACGGCTTAAAAGTTGATTTGCAGGAAAAGGTTTTTGGCAGTGCTTTATATGCAGAAATTTTCATTAACTCGCAGCTCGCGGTTCCGTTTGCTGTACATGGAAAACGTATTGAGTAGTAAACACAGTAATAGCAATCAAATGAAATCTGACTAATGACTATTTATCACTTCAATACCAGTACCTATTAAGAAAGTACTTAGCAATCCATCGTACATCTGAAGGGTGTAAAGACTCCTGGGAAAAGGGCCAGGGAGACAAATTGACCGTCGGCTCAACACGATATTACTCGTAGTTAGTATGTAGAGAAAGAATAGCATTCCACCAAAAGATTCGATATCGAAACTTTAACGAAAACACATATTTTGGGGTCCCTGTATTCTAATAAACGAATTTTAGAGAAAAGGTTTTCTCTATAGCCCTCTTGAGTGAGAGTGTGTGTGTGTGTGTGTGTGTGTGTGTGTGTGTGTGGTGAGAGAGAGAGAGAGAGAGAGAGAGAGGGAACAGCATAAGTCATAAACGAAATGTTGAATAAATACCAAACTTCGTGCTTAAGTTCAGTATCTGCTAAAAATGTAACATGCAGATTTTCAAGAAAATTATCCCACTCCAAACTACCCTTTACATTGAAAAATTTTCGTTATATTTTATTTTCTCTAAAATGCCTATAACGATACATGACTAACAAAGTGTAAATCTTGCATTTTCTTGGAATAGCGTCTTAAGTCCTCATTGGTAAATAATTGTGTGTGTTTTTGTATAAGTGTAAACTATAGGAGAGATCTCTTTAAAACGCACAATTTATTTCAGACAACTTTTTATGGCATGAGTCATTTCCGATGTATCTCTTGTTATTGGTTTGAAGTTTTCAATACTTCGTCATTTTTTGAATTGCGATCACCATTTCAGTTGGAGTATGCAATTTCAAGGCCAGCATATAGCGATCCGTTTTTAAACATTGACTCTCGCTTCGGTCTTCTCTATCCCTTTGTATCCTACAACGAAATGTATATTAAAACTATTTCTGAAAACCGAGTAACATGAAGTAGAGAGAGAAATAAGCTTTTGTAAGAATGGTTGCAAAAGCTATATCAAAAAGCCATAGTGGGCAGAGAAAGTAGTGTGAATGCAATGCAGAGCATATATGGGGCCGCCTTGAGAATATTTAGAAAATGCTTGACATGTCTCAAGTGAGGATATTCACGGTGGCCTATGTCTTTCAGAAGTAGCACCTAATAAAATAAATGGGTATGCGTAACCTCGCAATTCCCAAATGAGATGTGAGATGTGTGAAGATGTTTTCCAGTATTATCGTGCCTATTTCATGACTAACATGCGCTTTATCTTTGTTTATAAGAAGCATCTGAGACAACGCACACCGTACGCATTGATTACTCTTAAGTCACCGAGATTCACATTGCACCAATGAGCATGCCTCTTCAGCTAATGAATGCAAAGAAACCACAATTAACACACAGTTGTAACTCCACGTGGAGTTAGATACCTTTTATCTTATCGTGGCCTTTGACGCCTCGCATGTAAGCAATGAAAGAGGCAGGATAATATACAATACCAGATTCGAACTGTGGGTCATCGTCTTGTCCTGACATTCAAAGCTTGCAGCATAGACTGTACTCGCCTTTCTCCACTTGTTTAGATCATGGCTTTCGTGGGACGTCGGCATGGCAACTATGTCGATATGCTGGAGGGAGTACATAGCAGCGTTGCCGCGTATCTATGCGCGCAGCTTACTCGATTCCGTTAAAGGCTGTTGGTGGCCAAGGCAAGCCAAATTGCGGTCTCCTTATGTTTCAGATAGTGCAACAGAGTGCCTAGCACCTTCTTACAGCGTGAAGTACTACACATATTCAAAGCGATCACGCGTAGAGAGTGCTATTACGGTAATCCTGTACCTGCATTTGAGAATCAAGCTGTAGTCGAAACGAAGGCATTTTAACTTCTGAATGTATTTGTTTCCGTTGTTATACTATAGAGCAAAGAGTTTGTAAATGGAGGACTATACAGCGGTATTATAATGTACAGCATTGAACTGTTTTCGTTAAATATCTTTTCATTCCATTTTAGCAAATATTTGCTTTATTAAGGAACAAAAGGCACAGTCACCAATAAGGTTATATAATATCACATAAATGGCCGCATCTCTCTCCCAGCTGACATAGATAACAAGATGATACGTAAATACAGACTGTAGGAACCATGTGTTTGACATCCCCAGTTTTATCCACAATTAAATTTGACAATTTTAATGCCCGTGCTACCAATGAGTAAAAAGCTACTGTTTTATCCAGACTTCAGTTATGTTCACAAATTATGCTTAATATCGGTACAGATTTTGAAAAGAAAAGAGAGGGGAAAAAATAAGTATAGAAAAGAAAATGAAGGAACTAGTCATTTGCAATTTCTTTTATGGAGAGATATCGCGCTCCTCAGATCTGCAGAGTTCGTGAATTAAATTGATGCTCAAATGTTAGGTGGTTCCTGAGAGCCGGGGGTAACTCTGCATTGTCTGTTCGGGATAAGGTGAATCCCCAGAGAGAAAAACTACACTTCCCAATCTAATTTTGAACGCCTGCCGTCTGGTTTAGGTGACAGACCAACCTCAAAAATGGAGGTGGACTTTCTCCGTTAAAGTGTTTGGTGGTAACACATTGACATGCATTAAGTATAGCATTAATTAGCATAGGAAACAGAACATTTTACGCCTCAATGTGTTGTTTCTGCAGTTGGTCTGCCAAGATGACATAGGGACTGACACATTTTGTCTGCTGTTTGGAATAGCTGTAAGCAATTTTCATTGAATCTTGCTTATCTTGTAGGTTCCGAAAAGCTGACGGAAGATTCCAACAATCTTCCAGCAATAGTTGCTTGACGTATGGAAACCAGAGAAAGTTGAGCGGTGCTTGGGTGTTATGTCGTTCCCCTGTGGTTTGTTCCCTTTGTCAGCGATCACATTCACTGGCCTGCCTCCCAGAAAATTGGTCTTGTGTTAATTGTAGTGTGACGTGGCACATTTGGCAACGCTGAGTAGGGGGCAGAGAAAGTGCGCCTCTTACATGCTATTGATTTGCAAGGTAGTGGCGGCGTATGCTGAGGCTTATGACAAAGAACACCTGCTACAGTCCTGTAAAGCACAACTGTATTATGTACCAAATAGGATACTGAAGCAAACCCATGTTGTAATAACCACTAGACTTATTCGTTAGGGATAGTACTAGTAATACATAAATAACACAGGATTGCATTTAACCAGAGGTAATTGTTTTTCGTCTTTGTTACATGGCAAGTGTGTTATAGCTTATAACAGCTCCGATTAGCTTCATCATTTTAGGAAAGCTTTGGCTGTCTTATATTTAGGGAAGGTTAAGTTCTTAGAACTATATTTATAAACATCATCATATCGATCATTTAGGAGATTTTGACAAAAGCAGCGTCTTCTATCGTTTGTACAGTTTTCAATTTCAGACATAGGGTCGTTTTTTAAGCCTTTTCTTCTAGAATCTCTCTTAAATAATCGCCAATAATGTTGGAAATATTCCACAGATAGGACCTATTAAAACGCTAAAATATTTTGTGAGCTGTAAAAGAATTATGTCACTGAGGCATAAATGCTTATCTTTACTGCCGATAAAAGTGTGTATGATTTATACATTTGCTTATATGAACAGGTATCGTCAAGACAGTGTCATGTCTATATAAATTTTTATTTCTACTGTAAATGGTTTCGTGGATGAGATTAACGCAGATAAGTCGCTTAGAAGTAATGACGTACAGTGCATCTGCATCACGATACTGCTACTGTTTTGGTTATATTACTTTAACCGCTTGTAGTAATTTAGGATAAGTTGAGATACCATGCAAGTAACCACGCAAGCTTGCTTGCTTATCTGGAAGGTACGTTTATTGCATTTGAAGTTTGAATAAGTGTGTGTGTGTGTTCTAATATATAAAACCCGAAGAAAAATCAGAAATCCAATGACAACGCTATAAGAGTTAACACAACTGCCGATAGGTTCCAAAGGTAAAAGGCCGCCGCTATGACCATTGCAGTTAAAAGGCGGTGTATAAATGGAACAATAAAAAGGGGAAAAAAGTCAAACTGCCAGATATATGCAACCATGTTATCATCTGTAAAGCTGCATTTCGGCACGTTCGTTTCGCTTAGATTATCAAAGAATCGGTTAAACCAGCAGTAGTAGTGTTTGTAAACCAATATGTTAATACGTGGAAACGTTCCTGCAGGCTTCGATGTGTAACTTTTCGTTTAGTCTCAATCTGAAAGCGGAAAAAAATTATCACTTCGAATTGGGGGGGGGGCACTCAAGCATACTTGATGATTATAAAGTGCGTTTATTAAAAACCTTTTATTTTGTAGCATTGATATTCGTGTTGAAGTGTCTCTCAAATTTTATGCTTGTAACTCTCCAGGCGCATGATAAACTGTAGCATGATTGGGCACGTGGTCTACAATAATAATTGTAGACATTTTATTTTATGCTTGTAATTATGATAGATTGAACATAAAGGAGATAATTTACAGAAAAAGCACGCGTTCAGCAATAGGAATGCAAACAATGCTTGAATAATGGGAAAGGGGTTGCAATTACAACTACTGTAATGCGAAAAGCATACAGGTAATTTTAATAGTGGGAAAGAAAGACTACTCCATTATACTTTTATAATGCACATAATTTCATTACTACAATGTAATAAGCAAATGAAAACGCAGTAAGAGCTTACAAACTTTAACATAATCCCACTGTGTTTCTAAACTGTTAACACAAACATCTTTCATATGATCTTTGCATGCATATTTATAACCCTTTACACAGAAACGTCCTGTGGATTTGTTGCGTTCTCTCGTACAAACATATCAACGGTCAACATAGAGCGTGTTTCTTAAACTCTTGCTGACATGTATTCTTCCGCGCACCATTCCCTTCCCCTGATTGGCTAATGTTTTTGGCGCCATAGGTGTGGCTTCCACACCCCGTGAAAACCTGCAGTAAACGTCATAATTGCCAGGAACATAAATAAAAACATTAAAATAAAGCAAATCAAGATGTGATGGCATGCAAAAATGAAACACAACACACACACACACATTTATGGAGAATCTTGCCTCCAATTCTCTTCGCGATCTACCTACGGATCGAACGCTTCAATCTGCAAGCTCAAAACATAGCTGCTCGACTTCTTTCACTGACAAAGGGATTCTTCCCTGCGAGTACATTAAATACATGCACCATAATTCGTCTTTCGCTTCTTAGTAAAGGTTTACCCTTTCGATGCTTTAGCGAAAAACCCGCGGTAGTTTTTGTCATTCACTAATAATTACATGCACAATAAAATATCACGAAATAACTCTCGCATTCAGTACAGTACACCGTTGAATGGCTATGTATAGCAAGTCTTGAGCACTGCAAGGTCAGGCGATAAAAGAGATATGCCGCATTGGCCCGAAAATAAACAGCATTTTTGGTCCACATTTCAACCTTTGTTGTTAAAATGTATGTTCATTTGCAACAATGCAGCTAACCGAAGCTGGCAGCAGTTTATTACGCATTAGTGCAAACTTTTACCGGCGTTTTGCGTTAACATTGTGTATATTGTTTTGTTAGCTTCTGTTGAATGCGCTGAATGGCAGCGAGGATGACGTACAGTGGGAGGAGAATGAAGAAAACGGCGGGAATGAGATTGATGAAGTGAGTAACGCAAAATATGGCATTTTGGGTTATTCACTTGGTGTCAATGTGATGTACTGTAATACTAGTAAAAATGTTTACGTACATGTAAGTACAAGAAAATAAATGTTCATACTCATTTTTTCTTACTTCAATCAAGATGCGGCTATTTTCGTGCTAAACTCCACCGTTTTACTCCTCGAACTTTAAGGATGCAGCTTATACACTACGTGATCAAAAGTATCCGGATACCTGGCTGAAAATGACGTACAAGTTCGTGGCGCCCTCCATCGGTAATGCTGGAAGTCAATATGGTGTTGACCCACGCTTAGCCTTGACTACAGCGTTCACTCTCGCAGGCATATTTTCAGTCAGGTGCTGAAAGGTTTCTTGGAGAATGGCAGCCCATTCTTCACGGAGTGCGGAACTGAGGAGAGGTATCCATGTAGGTCGGTGAGGCCTGCCACGAAGTCGGCGTTCCAAAACACCCAAAGGTGTTCTATAGGATTCAAGTCGGGACTCTGTGCAGGCCAGTCCATTACAGGGATATTATTGTCGTGTAACCACTCCGCCACAGCCCGTGTAGTATGCACAGGTGCTCGATCGTGTTGAAAGATGCAATCGCCATCCCCGAATTGCTCCTCAACAGTGGGAAGCAAGAAGGTGCTTAAAATATCAGTGTAGGTCTGCGCTGTGATCGTGCCACGCAAAATAACAAGGGGTGCAAACCTCCTCCAGGAAAAACTCGACCACACCATTACACCACCACCACCTGCGAATTTCACTGTTGGCACTACACACGCTGGCAGATGACGTTTCACCGGGCATTCGCCATACCCACACCCTGCCATCGGATCGCCACATTGTGTACCGTGATTCGTCACTCCACACAACGTTTTGCCACTGTTCAATCGTGTAATGTTGACGCTCCTTACACCAAGCTGGGCGTCGTTTGGCATTTTCCTGCGTGATGTGTGGCGTATGAGCAGCCGCTCGACCATGGAATCCACGGTTTTTCACCTCACGCCTGTCATAGTACTTGGTGTGGATCCTGACGCGTTTGGAATTCCTGTGTGATGGTTTGGATAGATGTCTGTCTATTACTCTTTACGACCCTCTTCAAATGTCGCAGGTCTCTGTCAGTCAACAAACGAGGTCGACCTGTACGCTTTTGTGCTGTACTTGTCCCTTCACGTTTCCACTTCACTATCACATCAGAAACAGTGGACATAGGGATGCTTAGGAGTGTGGAAATCTCGCGTACAGACTTCTGACACAAGTGACACCCAATCACCTGACCACGTTCGAAGTCCGTGAGTTCCACGGAGCGTCCCATTCTGCTGTTTCTCGATGTCTAATGACTACTGAGGTTGCGGATAATGAGTACCAGGCAGTAGGTGGCAGCACAATGCACCTAAGATAAAAAACCACAGATTAACCAGATTGTCAACTCAATGGTGGGGGTAAGGTGTCGCATAGGGCGCTTTTACGGACCTTTCGGGTGCCCGTTAGCGGAACTAACGCGGTCGGTAATGCAGCTTACGTCATTATCAACTGATCATGCTTGCTGCTAGCCCCGCCCCCCGCTTTCGAAACGTGCGCAAGGCTACTGAAAGGAGTGCAAGTCTCAAATAAAATCACCTGCGTTTTTAATGGTTTTTCTCAATCTTGAGAGAAAACCATGAAACGCACAGGTGACTTTATTTAGAAAACTTGCACTCCTTTCAGTTCTTACTCATCTGCTAGAATACCGAAATCGGTTTTAACTGTCTTACACTGACAATATCTTTATACTCATTTTCAGTAAAGTGGGAAAATAGGAAAGGTTGTGGTATGGTATTATGTAATGTTACTCTTTGTATACAGCAGTTTACCATTCATCAACTTAACAGCTGTTAACCTACATAACAGAAATGTCATTGATTTGCATTCTATGATAATATACAAATTATAACATAAATGATATCCTGCCATGCACAAAGAATGTCAGCATTTGGTTATAAACAAAATACCACATAATATTTTATCACGTGTATTGAAAAATAAGTGAAATACATCAGCAAAAACAAAAAGCAACTATTCATTTACAATTTTTTTTTTAATAAAGCCAGTATCTTATGCAACACAAACTTGAGCAAAATTTCCTACACTAACGTCCCTTGATGCGGATTTAACAAGCATTACATTTTTAATAGCTGATTCTACATTAACCAAATAGTCAATTTCTTAGCAAATAATTTGTGATTAGTTATTGCTCTTTGTTGGGTTTTTATTTGGAATACCTGTTGCAATCTAATCTAGTATCTATTTCCAAGGCACTTAAAATAAGCACTATCACCGTGGATTCGATCTTCTTCTTTTTTTTTAAGTGAAAGAAGGTTAAAAATGTCTTACTGCTATTTTCTATTAGTCCAGCTTAAATATAAAAACTTGTAATATGCAGGCCATCAACTCACTGCTCTATGGTGCACAGAGAAGTGCTCATTTACTCAAACTTGTGCCCGAGATAGCACATAGGTAAAAGTTAAGTTGAAAAAACAGAGGTAAAGGAAGTAAAAATTATTTTTCAGTTTGACTATAGAATCATAATATTCAACAACTTTGTGCTTAATACAGGTTCGAACCAAACAGCTGTGAACATAAAGACAATCTTATGAGCACCATATTACACATAATTTCTCCTTTTTTCTTTGTACTGTTAAATTCTTAATACTTAAAATACAAATTATTCTTTCTTTCTACAGCAGCAGATTAAAATATTTTATTAATGTGCTGCAAATACATTACTAATAAATACAAATAAATAAAAAAATTAAACTGCAATACATATGACTTTTGTTTCCTCAGCAAACCGATATGTTTCATTACTATAAAACTTTTTGCCCCTCCGATGAAGTTGCACTAATTATGCTTTATTTTAAAAAATCATATTGACATTAATTATGACTTAATAATAATAATAATAATAATAATAATAATAATAATAATAACTTAATAAATAATACACATTTTCCTTAACATTATTCGTGACTCACAATTTTTAAATGAAAGGAGTTTTTTCACAACCACTTGAGGTGCACCATCATTTGTCATATTTCCCATACCAACATCACTTTGTATGGCAGGTAAAAGAACCACTTGCATGACTTCATAGAGGAAAATGGTACAACCCGAACTATTAACCAGTTTATGCCTGTATGATGCCTGCTGTAATATTGTTATTAATAGGTTGTAAACCCTACAACATATGAAATTAAGTTAAATATTTCAAACACAAAGTTCAGATAAATACACAAATTCTAATCAGGCTGCCTAGTTGGAATTTGCCAGTAATGTTATATTAGGAAACCTAACAAACAATATATACATTTTTGTTTTGTTTTTATGTTGCTTTAATATCATTGTATATGAAGACAGTGAAAGCAAATCTAGGTTGCAAATGACAATTACAGAGTAGCTGTAATTTAAGAAAGCTATTGTCTTTAAGCTCAATACTACTTTCATTAAATGGACTGTTAATGGTGACACCTAACACTCTCTGCAACACGAGGGTGCTATTTCTTAGTGTTAAAGAATCACAAAGGTAACTGAAATCCTTGCTACTATTTTGTTTATTTAGTGGATAACAAACATTTTAGAAAAATCATGTCTGTAGTTATTAACAACATTAACTCAAAAATTGTGGCTTTAAAGCTACTAACAGAGAATCACTAAAACCTACCAATACACTGAAATAACTGCCTAACACCAACTTCACTTTTTCTGAAAATTCGGAACATGCTTCCAGCAATAGCCCTTCATGTTTTAGTTAATTTTTCAACTGATGTTGAAATGAAACTCCAAATTGTAAGGAATGTTTGATGATACATGGCAATAAATTGCTGTATAGTTGAGAGAAACCTTCATACTATATTAATAATGTTCCTGGGGGTGATCCTGCAACTCAACATACCCAAATTACCTTGACTCCATGGTTTGGGTATCTGCCAGCATATCTCTGGTAGCTTGAGATGGTGACTGCGCTAAACAAACGAAAGAAGAAAAAACCTCATTAATGTTCCAATAATTAAATAATAAGGTTAATAAAAGTGCTTTGAAGGTGATGGACTTTCCATCTAAACATCCATGACTGACATTTCATCACTAATTGCTGCATTAATCAAGAGTTAAAACTATAAAATAACCTGTTTTTTTAACATATCCTCTGCTCATCTGCAGCAATTATTTTGTTCATTATTCAGCAACACAGAGCAAAACATTCTTTAATTTTATAAATATGGCACAGTATTTTCACTTATTTACTATAAAAACTTGCTTTTTTTATTTAAAGTTTCTTTTACTTAATCTGAAAACTCAATGGTTTTACAAAGAAATATTTTCTGTGTTAAGATACCACAAACTGTGTATAAGTTAAACTAAATATCAAATAAACCAGTGGTAAGATTGTGCAGACTGAAACATTGAAACAGCTTATGAAGTATCCAATACCAGAAGTTTTACATCTTTCTTTACTAAAGTTTGAAAATTTAAATGATTTCTTTGATAAAACAGCACTATTACTTTGTGCAGTTTGCAAGTGTTTAACCTTAGCACATAGTACTAGGCCATGGCATAATTATGTCCCAGCAATGTTCATGGTTGCATACAATGTAATCTCACTGTGAAAAAGGAAACACAAAAACATAATTTAGAAAGATGTGGCAACAACTCTGCCATTAGCTTATTAGAGAAAAATGAAAATTCTGTTAAATATAACTCACTTTAACTGATGAACGAAGGAAATCTGTGCCATAATCCTGAGGATACTACTTCCGGAGGTGTTGAACAGGAGAATGAACTGCAGTAACCCATATATAAAAAAATTAACAGTTCTGAAATTCAAAGAATGCAAAAATGAATTTATAATTTAAACCTTAAATTGTAATATTTAATTTCAGTTCTAGCTTTCTAACAGCTGTAAAGCCCAACTAGGATACTAAATAGACTTTTTTATTTTTCACTAGTATTTCACTTGTAAAATGACCATTATTATTATTATCATGCATACATTGATTAGATTCGAACTGCAGCTGAATTACAAAATGTAATATTGCTCATGAGCAGTCGATACAATTTTATTTTGAAAATAAATTATATGTAATGCAATTCTGGTTAGGTTATGGATTTAATTTTGGTTATTCTATATTATTTACATTCATACATCCTACTTACCAACAGGCCTTTGAAAAAAAATAAATCGCTTCTTTCTTGGTATTTGTACGCTCTTGTATGGCTTTAATATCTTGCCAGTTCTACTAAATCGAAGAATTTTCTTCACAGATTCACTCTCGCATCCGTTAAAATACGATCCGCAGCTTTAAAATTTCGTCTCAAATCGGATACACTTAGCCAACCGTATGCTTTGTTCACACGTACATTGAGCTCAAATACTGTACAAACCGGTTCACTAATATGGAAACGACTTTATAAATGGCAAACTGTTATAATATATTACATGTGGGACTAAATATGTGTTATTTTTAAAACAGTTTAATATTCAACACAGGAGTGTAGAATAATCGTGTTGGCAGTATTGAATGTTATATGTACGAGCTTCACAGTGTCATCTAGCGCCTGCATTTTAAGCAAAGGGTATATGCAGCGTTCAAAATGTACCTTTCGAGAGCCCGATGCGAGAACATCGATGATATACCGGAAGTTCCTATCCCAGTTGACATATGCTGTAAAAAACGTATGTTTGTTGGGTGTCCGGATACCTTTGATCACATAGTGTAGGTGAGGACGGCTCATTTTCGGGCCAACACGGTAATGATAAGAATTTACCTGCATTCCAGATGCATTAACTCTGTTACGTAATATATTTGATTCATGCGGTTATGAAAGTGTAAATTTGACAATTCTCTTCCTATGTATTAAGATAAAATATGATCGCGTTAAATAAGGAACCAGTTTGTACCGCACAACCACCTATTCCACGACCGCAACCAATGATAGGCGACTAGTGCACGTGACCGTTAAGACATACAGGGCAAAGTTACGGAACAGACTTTAGTTTTGTTACATTGGAGGATTGATGATCACAAGGCATAGGAATTTCTAAGCATTAAAGCCTCAAGCCTGAGCGGAAGGAAATAAGGTTGAACTATTACTGCACCATAGCCAGGGAGGACGCAGATAAACCATACCCATCCGTCGTACACTCTTTCGCGTTTACAGACAGCACTTGGATCGGCTTTTTACCTACTTCTCAGTTACCCCTGGCCTCTTGTTTTGTATTCTTGGTAAGTATAGTAGTTTCAGTGTAGATAACTTTAAACCACCTGCTTAAGAATTCCTATGCATGGTGATCACTGGCTCTGGAATTCGTAGCGCTACTCTCGCACGCCTTCATATTTCCACAGGAAGCTGAGAAATTGTATGAAGGCTTCACAAGTTTCTGTGACAACTTTTGAGTAAATTGTCTTCGGTTTACTGCATGGTATCCTGTACTGGCTTTAAACACCTGAAGGACTTTAATTACAGAAATATTTAGCAAGTCATAAAAATTATTATAGGCCACATTATGGAACACATTACATTTTTGGCACAGCTAGTCCACTAAATTCATCTCCAACTTTCGTTCTATTGTAATATGTAATCATCTCGGGTTCCTTTTCAACCCCGTGTCTTCATCAATAGTACCATCGTGATGCATGCTGAATATAACTAATACAGACTTATTATTTTGAACAGTAATGTACCAAAACGCAGTCTTCTCGAAATCCTAAGGAATGAATTTTCTGCAGTTTTCCCTTTTTGGTAAGAATACTGGAGGTATCTCAACTTTATTCTTCTCAGTAGTAACCATAAGAGAGCGTTTCTTTTCGTAAAGAAATTACAGCTTTGGTTTATGCGTGTTATACGAGGCAGGAATTTCCCTTACATCTATAACAAGTAAGAACGCTGTCAGCTACTTCCGGTTGGTGCCTTTTCCTGTGTATGTTGAAAATCAAAATGGCGTTTGATAGTACAGGCAAACATGTACTGCTTTTGAAGCTCTGCAGTTTGGAAAGCACTCATATGAGTAAAATTGTACCTTTGGTTCTGAAATATGACCTTATGATACACGACATAATTAGGATGCATTTAATGTGTACTTTTTTTCTTTCTTCTGAAGAATTAAAACGATGACACTGGATGTTTCATAATAACACTGATATAACTACCTAGGCTGTGGAGAAGAAAAGAGGAAGGTGGAAACTGAAAAGTTAAGTTTTATTTTGTTCTACCACCAAATATGAGAATGAGACAATTAATATGAAAATATACAAACATTAGTAGTGCGTAAAGGGCAGTAGAACATGTACCGTGGTTAATTATGGTGATGCAAATAATAATTACGATCATACAGTGCACAAATCTTTTAATTTCTTAGTGAAATTTCTATTCCTTATGAATAAACTGTTCACTTATTGGATGGGAATCCCAATTCTTGCTCTATTTGTTCCAAAACAGAGAGTGCCGATTGCCTTGTGTGACGAAATCGCACCACAAAATCAACTTCATGTATAATCGGCGCAACAGTTCTAGACACGTGAAAATCTTAATGAGAGCTATGATGCGAGTTCCTTACCAGATAAGGTGGTGACCGGTCGTCTGCATGCGTGGGGCAGTCATCGTCAAATATCCACACCCTTTATGCACTGCGTTGCGCTGATAAACTTAGTTATATACAGTATATTAAAATCCACGCTGTAAAAAGTGCTTAATATAAAAAACGCTGTCCATCATTGCCTCCAATTCTTCCACATCTAACA
The DNA here is from genome assembly GCA_030765065.1 of Deroplatys truncata. Lineage (NCBI taxonomy): Eukaryota > Metazoa > Arthropoda > Insecta > Mantodea > Mantidae > Deroplatys > Deroplatys truncata. Next base: position 419,167,402 of record CM060990.1, on the reverse strand, counting down.
ACCCTTCCTCTTCTGCGGAATCACTCACATTATTGCCGTCATCACTGCTGTCACTATTTTCTGCACCATTATCCTGGATGAGAATTATTTCTATTTGATTTTCTGCAATTCCGTATTTTTCGGAATAATGATTCTTAATTTATTCAGCATGTCGCCATACATTTTCCCATTCTGGCCTTCCAATTTCAGCAAATTGCTGGCGTTATAACTGCTCCACATATTTTAATTTAAAAGTGATATTTCTGCATGCCACCCATTTTTTGATATCAGCCCAGATTAATTCGATAGGGTTTAGATCTGGGCGATACGATGACAGTCTAAGTACATTATGGCGATGTTGTATTACTATCTGGTCAAGTATTATGACTTCTGAAGCTGTTTGTTGGCTTTAATTAAGTTATATAGCTTTGTTTTACTCATGCTTTCATCTACAGCTATATTATGTCTAAGTAACCAAGCTCTCATTTCTTCTTTCAAGGAAGTTGAGGTAGGTGGTTTGTGAATTTGAGTGTTGACGCATTGTGAAGCATTGTCGATGACCAGAACAGACCCAGGAGGCATATTAGGTATCAACATAGCGTTGATTCACTTCATGTAATTTTCTGTATTCATTTCTTGATGAAAATCTCCTGTTGTTTGTTGCGACTTGTAAAAGAAGGGCATTTTCATTTGGAAAGGTAGAATCAGACTGAAAAATTCAATGCCATAGCCGGGATTTGAACCACGGATCTTAGGCTTACTGTGCCGTTGCTCTAACCGACTAAGCTATCATGGCAACATTTACTTTTTATTTTTATTTTTTTATTTTATTATTATTTTTTTATTTTATTTATTTATTTTGCTTTTCTGTTAGAACTCTTCTATTTGATTTCGGTTTCTTCCATTTGAACCCTAAACCTTTAATAATTTTTCTGAGATTTGTAGCACCACCTTGAAAGTTTCTGCTGTCTTTCAGCTAGATGAGCAATCTGCTTATTGTTAGCACAGTTTTTTCTTCCACATAGGAATTGTGAATCGTGCGCCGAATGACGCATTCGAAATCGTGTATTTCTGTAATACGTTTAGGGACCTTATGTTTCTTCCCAGGTGTGTCAAATGGTACTCTTTCATCCATATGTTTTTTTCTCTTATCTTTGAGAACTCTGGAAACGGAACTCGGTGAAACACCAGTTGCTTTGACTACTCTTTCTTTCACTCTCTCAAGGCTTTTGTGGAACTCGGATATAATTTCTTCCTTCATCTCTGCTTCTTGCTTAATGAAGTCGATGACATTTGCAATTATTTCCCTACTTTGACTATGTAACACCTTACCACTTAACTTTGAAAACATAGGAGCCATGGTTATAAATATAACAAATATAAAATAAGTACTATTTAGATACTGCAGCTCTCATTAAAATTACAACCAGATGCAGACACTTTCTATGCAGACTGTATGTGTTACGCACTGTGAGTAAGCAAAGGTATTATATCGCTTTCGTTGATAAAGCTAAACATAAACAATTCCTAGGCTCGGCAGCTGGGATGGCAATCAAGGTCACGATTCCAGAAGTTTTGCGCGAGTAATACTGTCTGTTCAACGACGTTTTAGTGGTAGATATGGTTTATCTCTCAGGTAAAACTTAAGCTGGGGGAGGGGTACACAATATGCTGTACTCGTGACAACAACATTCTTTCATTGTCGCGTGTATTTACCCCTCACTTGCCTCAGACCAAGTAAACACTACATCCTTCCATTTAGGGTGGGGTCGAGCGATTCGTTTGCAGTAATGGATTCATACGATTCGTTCACGATTCATGAATCGTGCCGTTACCTACTGTCCGCTGACGTGCCCTAGTGCACGATTTGTTCATGAATCGTCCCTTGCCTGACGGTATTATGCAAAGTAACTATAATTATTATTACTATTATTGTTATTATTATTATTATTATTATTATTATTATTATTATTTATCGCTGATATAAGATCGTGCTGGTGCAAATATATTGCATCGATTTCATTTCATCAAATTCGAGGAATCTTTTATACATGAGAATACGCTTAATTATATCGATGCATGTTCGTATACTTTTAATACAGTATATAAATTAATGTTTTTAAATTATGTAATTTTAAACTTTTAGTAGTTTTATAATCAAAATGTTGTTCAAACAAGAATTTTACAATTCCCTTTTTTCCCTTGCATATATTTTGGTACTGTATATTATAATACGTACTACAGTGTAATCACACAATACTGTGTATTAGATCCCTCAGTAGAATATTGAGAATTACCCCTGTTGTTTATACCACTGCTGCAGTCTCCGTTCATCCATTGGCAAAGCTTAAGATTCATTTTCCTGCGTTTTACAGTTTACGCTATTGTTTATAAGAATTACTCTTTCTCAGCTGAACTCGTACTCTTAGGTTATGACAACAGCATCTCAGAGAATCGTTGATCTATCAATTCATATTATGAATTCGTAACGATTCTTTCAACCTGCACAATTCATTCAATATTTCGATGATCCCGTCTACTCCACATCGACAGAACTCGGCAATATTCGGTTTTTTTACTGCTGTTCTGTTTTCATATACCACGTTATAGCATCACAATGCGTGGTAATTTCCCTGCGCATCATCGTACTCAATCGGCAGTATTCGCCCGGGCTCTGCTTGGCAGCCAAAGCTAAGGGTAGTAAACAAAGCGCAAGCGGGAATGAATGTCCTGATCACGATTCTTGCAACCTGCGATTCTTTTTGAGCGATGGTATATGTGTCGTCCTTCGTGGTGTAGGGTTACCATGGTAGCCTCTAGTTCCCGAGGCCACGCGTTCAAACTCGGCGAGGGGCGATGGACTTTTTCGGCGTAAAATCCTTAGCATGGCTTCCTTCGGAAGAGAAGTAAAGCCGGTGGTCCCGCGTCGTAGATTTACGGCATGTAAAAGTATCTCAAGCTTCACAAAAGAGGCCTCTGAAGCAAAATTTGCTGTTCTTTCACGCCCAATATATAGGGACCTGCGTTTTTCGCGTTTGCGATAACGCGACATTTTACAAATATTCCCTAAAATTCATCGGAAACAGTTACTTATACATAACGTTGTTAATAATTCGAAAATTAGATTTATTTCGCGAAATAAAACGAAATGAGCCAATAACGCGAATATGTCAATTTTGTAAATTTTATATGCACAATAGTGCGAATTCACGGTGGCTGTATTTCTCAATACGAGTAAGAGAAGGCACCTGTATGTTCGATTTCTCAAAGAAAAGCATCCATCTGAGAAACCTATATGGTTTCCAGTACCAGTGTTGACAAGATGGAATACTTGGTTAGAGGCCGGTTTTTACGTTAAGAAGCATCTTCGTGATACAGCTCAGTTCGTGCAGTTAGAAGATCTGGACTCAGTCAGCAATGCTGGTATCGATTTCATGAAATCATTGACGAACTATGAAGTATAATTTCAGCTGAGGCAACATTCGTCAAGGAACATGTCAATGATTTAGTGGAATACATCACTGAACTAGAAGGATCTACATACCCAACAAGTTCTACACTTTATGGAGAACTCAGGAAAATATTGAACAATTTCGAAGTGGCAAAAGAAGGGAATTTTTTAGTGAAACAGAAGAGAAGCTAAATTACACCAGAAGCGCAGATGTTCAAGGAAATTTTAGAACAGCTGTGAAAAACACTGCAGCATTAGCATTTGCAAAATTACAGTTGCTAATGTTTGAAGACCCTGCTAACAAGTTGTACTCAGCACTTGAAGTGTTTAGACCAGTATTCATCATTAACAGTAATATCGCTTCAACACTAGTGAAAAAAGTGAAGTCTATTCCATTCTTTAAAAATGTGAATGATTCAGTGATCCCAAAAGGGTACAGCGAACTTCAAGAGCAAACCAATAAAATTATGTTGCGAGATCTGTGAACGTTTCTTTTCTTGCTACTCAGGAGTTTAGAGCGACTTGCATTGCAACATGAAAAAAGAAAATGCAAACATTATGGCAATGTTCTCCTTTGACAGAAAACACAACATAATGTACTTTTCTTTTATGGTATTATGTCCATTTCAGTGAGACTTACCAGTCAGTCATTGTAGTATCAGTGTCTAATGTTGCCTGTGAAATTTTCTTCTCTTGCTACTCAGGAGTTTTTAGCGACTTGGGTTGCAACAGGAAAGCGATAATGTTCTCTTTTGCCAGTTAGAAAAAGGAATATGTGTTTTTATTTCGTGTTATGCCTTCTTCACTGATAACTGAAGGATAAAAATGTGTGTTCTTTAAAATAAAACTCCATATTGTTCTTCAATAATCTATTTACACGAAAAAGTACCTTTAAAATCCCAAAATATGGTAATAAAAACTAATAAAAATAACGCGAATTTCTCCAAAAATAACCCCGATTTCTACCAAAAAATAAAACGAAAAACGCAGGTCCCTACCAATATATAATGGGGTGCTAAGGACCACAGCAGTTAAAGAGCGTCCATACATAAAAGTCAATTTAATTTTGTGATGAATGACGATATATGTGCGATTCTTGCGATTCTTTTTGAACGACGATTCATGCACGATTCTTGCGATTCTTGTTGAACGACGATTCATGCATGATTCTTGCGATTCTTGTTGAACGACGATTCATGCACGATTCTTGCGATTCTTTTTAAACGACGATTCATGCACGATTCTTGCGATTCTTTTTGAACGACGATTCATGCACGATTCTTGCGATTCTTGTTGAACGACGATTCATGCACGATTCTTGCGATTCTTTTTGAACGACGATTCATGCACGATTCTTGCGATTCTTTTTGAACGACGATTCATGCACGATTCTTGCGATTCTTTTTGAACGTCGATTCTTGCGATTCTTTTTGAACGACGATTCATGCACGATTCTTGCTATTCTTTTTGAACGACGATTCATGCACGATTCTTGCGATTCTTTTTGAACGTCGATTCTTGCGATTCTTTTTGAACGACGATTCATGCACGATTCTTGCTATTCTTTTTGAACGACGATTCAGGCACGATTCTTTCGATTTTTTTTTTTTGAACGACGATTCCTGAGATTCTTTTTGAACGACAATTCATACTAAGACTGACACGATTCATTCAATTTTTCCTTGTATTCGTTCACATACACGATTCGTTCATGAATCGCCCCATATCTACTTCCAGTTGCTAAACCGCTACCTGCTTGGAAGCGCTCCCCCACTCACTAGCCAAAATCTTGCTGAACAGACAGCAATATATGTTCAGCGACATTTTACAGCTACAGCGGCTGTTTTCCACCGTATGCGTCACGCGCGGCAGGAATTGATCATACCGTGTACCTCTCCCACTAGCTAAAGCTTTACCTGAGAGATAAGACACCTCACACCACTAGCTAAAACGTCACTTCACATACAGTGCATCGAAATCATTGCTGTGCTCTCTGATTCATCTTGGTCGCCTTATATTTCTCTCGTACTGCATACATTCATTACTACCTTCATATTCGCCGTTTTCTGTAACCAAATCCATTACTCATTGCCGCGCCAATTTTCTTTCTGCTTCGTTAAATTCGTTTTCGATCCGTAATCTTGGAAATTTGCCAATAGTGCTTTACTGGGGTTCACAAGGCTTGTAACCATTACACCTGTTTTACCAAAACACGGTTTTAACAGTTTTACCCGAGTTAAATAAGATTATCGTTGGTGAAACCGGCCCTTAAAGGTGATGATTGTAGAGTGAGTCGGCAAAGGTCCGTATTGCAGCTTTCCACTGAAGCTTCTCCTATTAATATTTGATTTTAAGGTACTGTGTTCAGCTCATAGAAATTTCTCTTAATATGTAGGATTCAAAGAAAAAATACTAATTTGATATAAGAAGTTATATTCTTTTACACAGTATGCAGCAAATTAAACCTGTTTGTTACAGTATATGACCTAGTAAAAAAAATAAAACCTTCTCTTCTTCTTCGGTTTTACCATTTAGTACGTTGTGGGATATCCTCTCTCTTATTACTGCTCTCTCACATGTAGGTATAGTTCTTATTAAATTATCCCTTATTGCTAGGTGCTCATCGCTCACCTTCAAATTGGATTTCAAAGTATCTAAATAGACATTTTGATCTATAGTTTTTTCGATGAACACAACCTCGCTTATATTATTTTTAGTCATGCACCCCTAAACAAGAACACTACCTCCACCATGCTTCACTGTTAGTAGCAGTGAACTTTCAGGAAAGTGATGAGCTTCTTATAAGTTCATCATTCATTTTTCGCCGTTCGTATTGTTTTCCATCCGAACAATAAATATAATTTTTTTTCTCGTCTGCAAATACATCAACATCCCACCAGGCTTCATGTTCATCTACAAGCCTTTTTTGTTTTGTTTTTGTTTGTTCTTTTCTTTTTCTTTCTTCCACATTAACAACGCTTAGGTGCGGTTTCTTCCTTGGTACTCATCCATTTAATTCCTGTGTTCTCATAATGCACCGCATAGTTTACAAACCCACTTGCTTTCTAAATTCCCTACAAACATAAGCTGTAAGTTTGGAGTACATAGGAAGAATCTTGTTTTATTTTTCTAAGTATTGAGCGTTGTTCATGCCCATCTTTTTGCGGTACGCACTCTATCTTGTCTTCCTTTTTTGTACCTTCGGAATTGTCACCAACCGTGCTCTTACGAATATTAACAATTTTGTGAATTTCAGTGTACCTCAGCCCTTTTTTCATATTGAAAGATTATCAACTGTCTTCGTTCAAATGTATTTTGTCCTTTACAACCCATGTTAAAAACTGCACTCGAAACAACCTGGCTGGAGTCATAAGGTAAACTGAGCGAACCCTATTCTGGCCTCGAAGTGATAACCCCAAACAAGTGTGAATTATGCATTGGAAAACCGAATGTTGATGGGGCACGATCTGTGCAGTAACAAATGCTATACTATTTTTATCTAGATTATTTAATGAAATAATATGATAATCTTCATACAGTTAGATGCTAAATACATAAAAAAACACGTAGTTGTTGCACTATTTCAATTTTATTTGTACCATGGTTTCAAATTCGTGCAAACTTGGGAAGGCACCAAAATACCGAATATTAATGGGAGCAGCTGTGAGCACTACGGGAACATGTTTTTTAGTTTTATAATTGCTTTGGCTATGACGTTTAAACTCCGTACTTTTACTAAAAAATCTGTAGTTATTATAGGTATATCATTTTTGGAAGCGAAGTAATTCTGCAGGGTCATTGCGCTGATTACCGTAAAGCTTCCTTGAAGCAGTAGTGCGAAAGCATTTTATGACCCATGTGGCAACATGGCACTAGCTTTTTAATGCCAGAAAAGCTGCCTCTGCAGGAGACTGGCGCTTGCATTTTTTTAAATCGTGTGTGTTACCTGGGAGCGAGATGGACTCGTGACCGCGTCGTCACCAAGTTTGTGATTGGCGCAACCTTTCTACCAATAGAATGCAAGACCGAGTCGAGGTTAGCATCAAGGTTCGGCTGTGCTCGGTTCTTCGGCCACTTTCAATAGATCTGATGTCATGTCCCGTTGTTGCACAACAGAAGCAAATAAAGAAACCAATTTGTTATAACGTTTCATATTTTGGCTTTATTATTGCCTTAGTTGTGCTTGAGATTTTTAGAACGTATCAACCACCAAAGAAACCCCTCAATTCGTTATATTGGTTTGCTGCCTACTTATAAAAATTGAGTTAAATAAAGCAAGAGGAAAATGCAAGTCATTATTAGCTACTTTAGCATGTTTGAAAGTATCAGTAAATGTTATATTCGAAATGTTCCTTTAAGTTTGCAAAATGTGATGGATGCTAATTGAAACAACCACAAGAGCATGCGTAACTGCATATGAATGACGGAGCTGAAATTGGATGGGCCGGAAGGCAAGTATTTTTCAATTTACTCCTTATCAACAGATATTTCTGTTGAAAAGCATTACTGTTAAAAAGCTACACTTGAACTGTATAGAAAAATAAGAAAGTGAAGTTTAATGCTGTATTTGCAGTAATGGGGTGATTTGTGCCTATGTGTCAAATGACCAAGCTTTATGTTCATTCGTTCCCGAGGTCGCGGGTCCAAACCCGGCGGAGGGCGATGGATATTTTCGGGCGTAAAACCCTTAGTATGGCGTCCTTCGAAAGGGAAGTAAAGCCGGTGGTCCCGTGTCGTAGATTTACGGCACGTAGAAGAACTTCAAGCCTGATAAAGAGGCCTCTAAGCAAAATGCCCGGTCTTTCACGCCCTATATAGAATGGGACGCTAAGAACCATAGCAGTTATAGAGCGCCCATAAATAACATTTTTTTTTAAAAATGTATGTTCATTCAATGCTTCAAATATGTATTCCCGTGAGATGATGTGCAGTTGTTGTGATACATGGACCAGCAGTGAAACACCATTATCATTTAAATATTCTCTCCCTTTTTCTCTGCTGTTTTCATTAGGTCAGCTTTTATGTGGTGTACAGTGTTGCTAAGTATATTTATATTCTACATTTCCATTCAGAAAGCCACTTTGAGTCAAGGAATATTAGCTATGTAAGATAAGGTCACAAAGTTTACAAAACATCTGGCGATATTCGGCCATTCTAGCCACACTTCATTTATTGCAGTTTCATCAGATGCAATTCATCAAGAACAATTTCATTTCGTAATGGTATGCAAAAGTGAAAATTGTACAGTATCCTTTAATAAATGTTATTAATGTGTATTTTCTTATAATTATTTATAAACATTCTAGTTGATAGCCGTTTCGTTAGCTGTCACTTAAGCATAAACATGGCGTTATGTGATTCTTCAAAGGTTCCTATGGAGCACAAGTCACGCTTTAAACTTTCTTAGCTGTTTTTCATACCTGCGTTTTTTGAAGGCTGAAAATGTTCTATTCGGTATAATTCAGTTCAACTTCCCAATTTTAAAAGAAGTACAGTAAGCAATAAAATAATTAATGTATTTTTTTCTGTAATGTTGATGCTTCATAACTATGAGACAAATCTGAAAGATCTGTCTTCGCGGAACGTAAGCTATATTTATGCAGCGTTATCAAATGGCACACGTAGCGGGCAGGGTGATGAGCTGGGATAATTAAGAGTTGTCCTGGTCTGTATGGATTAATAAGTAGCGAATTAGCGCTCTAAGATTAGTGGAGGGACTTTTTATTTAATTAATGTTTTCTCAAAAGATAGACTAACAAAACACTTCATTCTTGATATTCATTTTCATCAGAATAAATATTAAAAGTAATAAAATTGATCTTGCTAAGTTCTAGTAGTTTCTGTTGATCAAGTAACTAAACATGTAATACAGCAAGATATAAAGATATTAAACTTTGTATTCTTAGGATTTATAATTAATTTCATTAAATATCTTAAATTTGACAGACTTCTACATCAGTTGTGCATATTATTATTATTATTATTATTATTATGATTATTATTATTATTATTTAACTTACGTCAATTCCAGTATATGACATTTGGTACAGCTTATCTGTTAGGAATTTCAATTTTTTACACCTTAAATGTGGAATCACTTTTTTCCATATTTGTCAACAATAATTTGTCGAAACAGCATGTCTTCACAAAAAAAGTGTTCAGCTTTTTAGAGGTTAATAGCACACACAAAACCTCTCTCCCCATTTTTCCATGTACAACTTACGCCATGCGGTATTTTGAAACCATCAATAAAACTACTTTTTTCGCGGGTGTTAATAAAATTAAAACGTAAGTAAAAAGTGTCAAAGTATTCGTGCCTGTTCCTTAAGCTTGATATATATACAATCGGAACTCTCTCCTTACTCGCAGTAACGGGTTTACGTGCATGATTAAAATAACACACACACACACACACACACACACACACACACACAAAACTGATAATTTATTCATTCATCCCATCGAAATACTGTAACAAAAGTCAGAAACAGTATGCTGATAAACCTATATTATGTTGCTTTTTTCCCAAAAACTCGGCAATAAGCGAGATACTTTTATTTTTTTGCCCTCGTGCCCCATTAGAACCCCCCCCCCTATGGGAAAAGCAATTACGATGCCATGTAGACTCTTCTGTAAGTGTGACCTAATGTATGTTGAATACCAGTGACGTAGCTACATAGTTTCTCGCAGCCTCGGTGCAAAAGGTTCAAATCCAAGGCCAAAATCTAAAATTACTAAAACAATTCGTCTCGCTTGTGTTATCTGTATAGGTGCAGAATCGTTAGTTGTGTTGAGGTGTAATCAAATGATTGTACACTCTATAACCCTTGTGTATCCCATGCGTATACGTTACACTAGAGTTAATGATACACTGGTTTTTCCATAATTCAGTCCAAAAGGTTTCACAGATTGTGAAGGGGTTCTTGGTAAGCATTTTGAGATAGGGTTTGTGTGGGCTAAATTCCATGCAGAAGTACAATATTGTTGAGATTGCGAGATGTAGACACGGATGTCTCACAAAATAAACTCGCTCGATAGCGCTGTGGGCAAGTTCTTGCATCGGCCAGAATGCAGTGATGGAGTTGGACGTTCAACCTAGAGGCTTGGAAGTAGGCGAACGCAACAGATCATAGCCTCTCTAGTGCAGGAGCGCTGTGATGTTCGGCTAGTGCTCTGTTGCTGTCGGTGTATTCCTGAAGTAGCTGAAAGAAGGAAGAAGGTTGTGTTTTATTATGTAAACAAGAATGTTGAAGATTCAGTTGCTTCTACCTAAAGCAGAAGCTTAAGACACCAAATCTGCATGCGTTAAGAGGCTGCAACACGCATTATGAAAGTAAATGCAGAAAATATAATAAAAACTGGAGAGGTAATTGCTGTCGAGAAAAAAAGAAATTCAGTTATTAACTTTGGCTGGTTTAAATTTGAGAAGTGAGAGACAAGAGAATCGTTATACCCACAAGATTTATCCAGTGCTTGTGATATAAAACTGTGAATATAAAATTCAAATATCTGTTGATTTTGGAGTATAATATGGGCATCTCGATGCTGCTAAGTTACCGCATGTGCATTGAGATTCGTGCTGTAGTAGTGTGGGGGGGGGAATAACCCAGAAATATTTGAACCGACATAAAAAGAATTCGTATCGGCTACTACTGATTTTTTGATAGAAAATAACCACACGACTTTTGATAAAACATTTGGAGGGAACCTGGAGGAATCTCCTCTACGCCAGGCAAATTTATGTCGGCAATCTCATTGTTGGAAACATGAATACAAATTTTAATCACGTAGGCTAATTTAGAGTTAACGCAACGCTTCAGAAAACTTTGACTTTGCTTCATGTGTGCAGAATTTTACTAAGACAAAATGTCTGAATATTTCTAACCACGTACCGCATGGAGGTAAACTTTCCTGAATTATTATATACTAGCTGGTTGCCCGTCGTTGCACGGGTAGCTTTTTAAACTCGAATGACGATTTAAATAAGTTAATTTACATCCCTCACGTTCTTTTTGAAATTATAGCACAATGATCCAGAAGATTTTTATGGAAATTCTCCCCTTTACCATTATAATTTTAATTTCATACAGATGCGGTTATTACTAATAACGGATGAAAAATGCCCTGATATTCACACAAAAGGATCTGAAACATTGGAGGAAAGTCTTGCTTCCTTAACCTCCTCCCGATAGTATTCTAAGTTCTGAAAATGCTGCATAGTGTATAGGCATCCTTTGGCGGTGAAAGTGTCATCGATCGGAGTGGTCGAGTATTTTTTTTTTTTTTTTTACTCACAGTAGGTGATGTTTTAAAACTTTGTGCCGTCTCTTTGGTCTCATAGTTATCTAATAAGATAAAAGCAACATAGGTTTCACATATATCCTTATATTAAACGATATAGAGGTGAAGCTGATGAATATAAAGATTTTCCACTCCCAGGCCACCAATTTAATAGCTTCAGAAAAGACGGATAATCTGCGAACATCGAGAAAAATATTCTGATTTGTAAATTATAAAATATCGGTAGACTGATTTCTAATGTTAGCTGGGCACAATTTTCTCCCTTTATGGAATTATTATTGACATTTCATTGGTGCATTCCTTAAGCACGGGGTTGAAAATAAGGATAGGGGTGATTTTTGGAAGTCGTAAGTGGTCTGCAATTTGTAATGGTGCCTAAAGCGTAAGCGTCCAAAACATTGTCCAGATTGGTCAGAAAGCGACAATTTGTACATAAGGGATTGAAAATAAAGTAAGGGTAGCTTTTAAAAATTTAGAGTAGGTACTATATAATTCAAAATAAGGATTAGGTAGTTTTTGGAAGTTGTAACGTAATCTATGATTTTTACCAACTCCTCCTGTGTCATTGCAGATTTCTACATAAGGAGTTGAAAATATGGTAGGGGTAGATTTTTGGAGCTCTAAGGTAGCTTACAATTGTCGTTGGGTTCTATAGTAGAGTATAGTATAAGCTTCATCTAGATAGACCAAAGTATGTGGATTATGTCGGTTGAAAATAGGGATTGAGTGTAAGGGTAGTTTGCAATTTTTACCAGTTTCTAATATTCAGATGTATCCAGTTTTGTCAAAATCATACCAAAAATTTTACTGTACAAAACTTCAGTGAAATATGATGGAAATGTGGTGATATGAACGATATACAAGCCCCCAAAAGAACTCGACGAGAAATACTTTTAAGCCTCCCCATTTACCTCCTTGGGCTCGAGTCATTAAAATCTGACATATTTGCAATAAAGTGCCAAAAGTAGCCTCTAATATTGTCACATACCAAGGAATAATTTAGATGCTAGAGCTTAGGTCCAGGATCACTTCTCTATAAATCACAATGCAACCGGGCGTTGACACAAAAGCGTAGCCTAATTATTCATGCATTATTATCACACACTTCCTAACTTCTACATGAACGGGAAGGGAAGGGAAAATACCTTCAAGAACTTAACACGGATTTAAAAAACAATTAGCACATTTCTTCTAAAGCTTGCTAAATTAAGTACCTGGTGGTCGGAAGATATCTCACCCATGCTGACTGTCCCACGACAGCACATACAAATAGAGAACGAGACACTCCCGTATGCGGTATATACCTGATAATTCCTCCCCCTAATTCCTACGTCACTACCGGCCATATGCTGCCAACCCATGAATATACAACTCCTCCAAATACATTAGAATAATCCCTAAACACCCGCTAAGCGCCACACCTCTCCCCGGCCACCAATATCGACGTCTTCGTCGAAACAAAATAAGGAAAAAATTATGACATACATTACAAAAATTGAAGAGAGTAAAACTCAATGGTTGGAGTAGTTGTGTGACCATAACAATAAAACACAAAAGGCAAAATGTATGACGCTATATAAGAAAAGAGAAAAATTGTATATGTGTGGATTGGTTCAAAAGTGTCTGTTACTATGACTTCACACCAAAAATAATGACATTGTTAAGTTCTTATAGGAGTCTTGAGTGCCACACAACACCAACAATGTGTTCAAGGTTCTCTACAGGTTTTGGAATGAGCATCACACACGCATACTGCTGCACAGATTTAAGTGTCGATACACACGCACTGCACCGAGATTATGAGGTAAACTGTTTTGTTTGCTATTACCTCCTTTATTCCACCACAGTAACCACCAGCACTGAGGATACAATGTTTGATAGTCTGTATATCACTGGGTTGACCTTGCCCAGGAGGCGTTGGTGGTGATAAAGCTGGCATGGTGAGCCAAAGGCAACCGCCGGCTTGGGTTGCCCCTCGAGGTGGCATTTTGCCAGGAAGTGGTGCAGGCAACTAGAGCAGCAAGGCAGGAATCCAAATAGGCAGGTGCTATAGTGTGTCTTCCAAAAGATGGGCTCATCCGGACTGGGCACTCATGCTCCCCATATTGCAGATATAACTAAAACAGTAGTGACGTCACAGCATATAAAGTGATCTCCAAAGCCAAAGTTACAGATAGAATAAGAAAGTTGTATGTCATTACATAAGTAAATATGAGTAAATGTGCCAAAATATAGCTAAACTTACAAAAAAAATACAAATTACAGAGAAAGATATTAAACAATGACATAAGCAATGGATTTAAAAGCAACTTAAGAGCAAAATTTTGACAACAAATACATTAGAAACACAACAAATAAGTATGATAGGAGCAAAGAATATATTTTTTGTGCATATGAAGCAAATCATTTTGACATATAACAAAATAAAAAAATATAATTACAAGTAAAACATGTAACATAATTAGGATCCCAAAACTTAACCTAACCAGCTGGTACTAACTTACATTACAAAGTTATAAAATAATGAACAAATCGCGCCTACCATACATACATACATACATACATACATACATACATACATACATACATACATACACAAAGAAAAACAGAAAACAGCTAAACATTGCTATAATTCACAAAGAAAATGCAAAACAATCACCATAGCTATTGCCCATACCAAGAACAAAATTACTCAATGCTAAAAATGAAACTTAGGTACCTCATGCAATGCAAATGTAACTACACATACTAATGTGTGTAAATAATAGAAAATACCAATCCTGCGCAGGAAATGTTAAATCATTCTTCCATAGTGTGAACTTAATGGAATAAAGTCTGCAACAAAGCGCTTAGAAAACACAAAGCTCAAGCATATATGTAATCATTAAACCCTGTGAAAATGCACACATAAAACTCATTAACACATCAGGAGTAGAAAATGTGTAGTATCTCTGTACCAATAATTGCACTAAGTGGCAGTATGAAGCTGTGAAAGAAAACATGCATAAAACACAAACATTGTTACATTGAAACTCAATAAATTAAACTCGCTACACCAAATACTCAATGTCATCGCACACAGTCATGATGGACATATAACAGTAACCTCATCAAGCCAAATATCATTTGCATCTCATTTAATCCACAAGTACATTTCAGCTACTTAGCAGATAAAATAATAATAATAATAATAATAATAATAATAATAATAATAAACGCATTGAGGGTACATTGTAGCAGTCGCATCGAAGCAACACTGTAACAGAAAACAGCGCACACAAATATCTCATATAAACACACAAAGCACTCAGCAACCATCGGGGGTACCCTGTCGCAATCCCACCGATACAAAACTGCATCAACAGAATGCTCACCCCCCAAAAATGCAACAACTCTGCAAAAGGAAATAGTCACAGCATCATAATGAAACATTGGAGAAACAAAATATAGTGATACAACAATACACACAATCAATACCATAAGCCAATAAACATCTTCACACTGTTACTCCTGGAAATAAAGCAAAAATAAACTACAATTACTCGTCAAAGCAGCGAAATCTATACATTACATGGCACATAAGCAAATAATGCACTTCATTACCAAACAGTAACCATGAAACCGCTGCAATACGTCTTCTACGTGAAACGAAGCCGAAGAAAATAATATAATATTAGCTACAAAATTAAAATTCCATAAGAGTGTATTCATATAAAAATAATAAAACAAAACACGAAAAATACTAGCGACTAGGAAAACTATGAGGCGATGTACATACGGGTAGGTGTATGTACCTACATGATGACTGTGATCATGCCCAGTCTCGTGGCCTAAGTCGCTGCTAAAACCCTATCAGAATCAGTAGACACTGATCAGGTGCCTGTATTGCCTCATCAAGCCTTTGCAGCTTCTCTCGTGTATGCTAACAAGTGTTGTAAACAAAGCATAATTTTCGGAAAGCCACTTACATCTAGCTTAAAGCCAACAGTCTCTAAGATATCTTAAAACTGTTTTCTGCATTGTGTACATTTACTACATGAGCATGAAGATGTATTTCTTTTTAAATAGATTTATAAATGAAAGGGTTATACGGCATTAAATTACAAAAAGGAAGCAAAGAGAGAAGCAAATTGTTCACCACGGGAGATCGAATACCGTTTGCAGTATGACAAGCAGAGGTGTTCATCACTGCAGTACAGTACAGTACTACGAAGTACTATGTATGCTATTTTTTACGTAGGCTACTTACGCGACAAATGCCAAGCTGGGTACATTACCACTCACTCTGTTGCTCTCGTGGTTAAAACAGAACACGAGCACTCGGCGTGACGGAAGCGATCCCCCGGGCGATACAGAACGAGCAGAAAGAAAACACGATTTCGAGCGACATGCATCGAGAGAGATCGGAAAATCCGAGCACCGAAGCGATTTATATCGCTCGCTTGCAGTCCTCTAGTTAAACTTGTAATAGCTTCTTTGGATGACATAATTGTTTTGTTTATAATTGTTCGCCCACTCGAACGTATTATGCAAGTTTATTCAACTACATTCAAATTAAATATTATTCAAATCAAAATTCATTTTAACAGTGCACCTGTTAATAGTAAGATAATGCTGGGAAACCTGTATACAACAAAATAGTTAACAAAATGCAAGTCACAGTCTCCCTACTCGTTCGAAACAATACATAGTATATACCGTACATGAAATATCAGTTGCACGTTACAATTCATGCGTCTTAAAAGTTGCAGTGGTGAACACACATTTCTCGGCCTCGGAACGCACCTATGCTAATTGTGTTATTATTATCATTATTATTATTGCTCACAATTAACCTTTCGGAAAAGGTATTGTTATTTGGAAGTAATCTTATACACTTACTTGATACTTACTTGCCGATACTACTATTGGAGTATACGAAGAATATATTTTAGTTCTTATGATAAACTATTGGAAGGTATATAGAATTTACTAAAAGTGTTTTAAACTTGTGCTCGTCAGCTTATAAAAGCAAACAAAACAAACATAGCATTCGCCAATTGACACTTCGCCGACAGCAGCTGCACTCCCTTGCAGAACGAACAGCTATTTATTAAAATAGCAGCGCTAATGAATTTCCATCTCCTATGTAAGAATACCGCATTTGTACGACTTCTTGACAAATGCCAGATTCCAAATATTCAAGATAGCTAACGGTTTTCAGTAAAAGGTACCACAGGTTCCGATATCGAAATGTTTATCTAGGAACCTTCCATAATCCATGCAATTTCATTGGTTGAATTCTAGGACACCCGTATATACAGGCCTGTATTTTCGAGTAAGTGACGAGAGAGAGATAGAGTAGCCCAGTTGTTTATGTTGTGCACAAATCCCACGACAGAATCTTAAGACTTGATGCGAGTACTCGTATGCAGTTAATTTCATTCCCTTCTCACGCTAAAACATCCAGTATAGGGCATTAATGCTGTCACTTTCCCTAATTGGAAACTACTCGTATCTTTGCTTGTATTATTTGTAATGAAACAAAGTTGCATGCACTGTTTAAACAATAAACGAAAATTAAAAAGATAATATTAATATATAGCGTTTTAAGCGCTGTTTTGATAGGAATTACTAAAGGGATTTTATGCACCTACACGGATGTCATCCATATTCAGTTGTCCAATATATATTATGTATGTTCCATCGATCTGCCAAATTGCTTTCCTTTAGCTGTGATTAATGTAGTGACGAAAGCTTTGATGATAATTTAGTTGTGTGGGTGGGTGGGTGGGTGGGTGGACAGGGAGGCAGCATTATGCTTGCACAGAGAGAGGATTGGGCAAGACCGCTCACTCGATATAGGGATATAACACGGAAGCGGGAGCTGTCACTTTCCTTCAGCAGGCTAAGAGTTGCATTAAAATGAGTCTACTCCGGAATGATTTTGTTTTTTCTCGGGAACAGAAACATAGCTGCAAACGAGGTCAAACGTTTTACCATAGATGGTAACTGCATATGTCAACCATAATCGGCGCTAAATACCGAGATGTTAAGAGAAATTAGTGATCCTGCATATTGGCGGCTGTTCCAGTTATAATTTAAAGTTATGCGACCAACGGGTTAGAAATGAGCATGGGCCGGATTTCAGCCGAGTACCAGTCCACGGGCATGGTATGTCACGTAGGCAACAACTATAATCCACTGTTTTGTTTTCTGTGCAGCGATATCCTGCAGTCCCCTGCAATGAAAAGCTACTACATACATAGTTGTCGGTGAACCTCATGTGTATGGAACAGGAAGAATAGCGTGTATTCAGTAGGGTAATTTTCTGTCATATTTCAATGAATCTCTTGCAACATGTACAGTAGCCATTACTCGTTTATTATATAATGGTTTGTTTTATTTAGGGAATGTCCTATTGAGTTTGAACATTTGCATAACTGTTTGTCTAATATAATGCAATTTTTACCAGTTACTAACGATAATACAAAACTTTATGCAAAATCGCAATCTTTAAGAAATGTTAAATCGCTGGGGACACAAACGTTTGAAGCTGTAAGTAATACTTTGAATTATTTTGTATCTTAATATGTAGCAGAGTGTTTGAAAGATGAAACCGCATTTTGATTTGACAAAATCTCTCTTTATATACAATAGTAGCAGATTTTTACTAGCACCTTTTTCAATTTTGCGTGTGTTTGTGTTATTGGAAGAGGCTTCTTTTTTATCAAAGCTAAACTTAAATAATACACAACCCCCTTCATTAAAGTATTTTAACGTGTAAAATTGTGAGTTATATCTTACAAGATATTCTAGAAAGATGATTTCTAACGCCCGAAAAAGCTGAAAAACACAATTGCAATAAATTGCTTTTGTAGTGAAACATTCATGCTCTAAAGATAAAGTAGGCTTTCTCATTTTCTGCTAAGTGTTCTGGATATTTAAATTCCTTGCAGTCATTTAAGAAAACTGAGAGTAGACACACTTAGCTTTGGAGTAGCGCTGTAAAACTTTGCTCACACATTTTTCATATTACTGGGAAATTTAAGTCGGCAAATTGAGAAAATTCGAACTTTGAGAACTTCTGGCATGAATTTAGTAGCATATTCCCTTCATATTCAATAAGACAGCTTTTGTTATTCATTATTAAATTATGTTTGAAAGTTCTTATCATTAGTTGATATTCATTAGTGATAGGGACAAGTATATGAATCTGGCATATTAAAGGTTGCCTTTATTTCAATAAATTACGTATATGCAGGAAATGTATGGTACAATTCAACGTTTTACATTAACTCCAGTTCTAGTGAGTGGTGGTGGTGGTGGTGGTGGTGTAGTAAATAGGAGTTTGTCTGAATTTATTCATTCATTCATTCATTCATTATCTGTTTACCCTCCTCTTATATAGGACTGACACCCCCCCAGAACTTACAGGCGGGTGCCTGGGGTCAGAGGCCCGTCGAGGAGCAGACACTCATGGATCAGATAGAACATCCAGGATGGGTGATCATCCCGATGCCTGGTATGGGATGAAGGAAGTGGATGAAGCGAAATGTTTGTGAAATGGATGAAAGGAAAGGTGATGATGGAGCAGTTGGTGGAATGAATGGCGGGGGAAACCGGAGAACCCGGAGAAAACCCGCCCAGACGCCGCTTCGTCCACCACAAATCCCACATGCAGGTCCCTGGGATTGAACCCGGTCCGCCTCGGTGGGAGGCGAGCGGTCTAACCACTCGGCCACGGCGCCGCCCCTGTCTGAATTTATACAGAACGAAAATAATATTTATGGGTACAGGGAATTACAAGAATTGATTTTTGTTCACCTCAGTTCTCGCTCACCTTCATGATATTCTTAATCGGACTTTAAACTGTGGCAAACCCAATGTTACGCAGGAAACAGTCATCATCATTAACACTGTAATACACATTATCTGCAACGTTTATATATATATATATATATATATATATATATATATATGTGTGTGTGTGTGTGTGTGTAATTTCTGACAGATGCTAACTACGAAAATGATAACAGCTTGATTGACTTTTTAGATGTGAGGCATTTTCCTTTTAAGTAACATTAATTTTTTCACCATCAAGTATAAATCACCAGAAGATTTTGAAATGCGCAGAAGCGGCGTAGGAAAACTTAGACGGCTAAATTTCGCTGAAAACTGTCGTCCAAGCTGCAGAATGGCGGGATCCTGCGAGAGCTTTCGGGCTTTTCAAACGAGTTAAAGATCCGATCTTTAACTCGTGTCCTCACGGTATTCGTGCTGCTTTTACGTCACAAGGCAGGACCCGGCGTCACTTTGCTCATCTCTGCGACAGGCGTGTTTTCCGGAGCTGTCCAGTTGGCTCCTGCGGTCAAGGCACCAACCTACTTATAGTTGGCTCCATGTGATAGTTTCGTAAATGCCGAGATCTAGGCATGAACGAAATTGCATATAAAATATTAGAGGTCAAAATTTACGTAAAACACGTTCTAGTGTAAACGCATTGTAATAGTGTAGGTAACTACAGTAAAATGTAAATAAAAATTAAGTACATCTGTTGAAGCATTTGCAGGAAAAAGTTTTTAAGGAAACACTGTGAGGAACTGTTAAGTAAAAATATTCCCCGATTCTCGTGTTTTAATCAGTTGTAGAAATGGCTCTTTTTCAACTGTTTCCTTCTCACAGTTTTATTAACATTAATGTGTATTTCCTTTAGTATATTCACAAATACAAAAATGTTTGGGCGAGGCTGATATATCATAGCATTTAATTTTGAGTTTAAGGACTATCAACAGTTTGTCGTTCTAGCCTTCGAAAGTGATGCTTCT
Organism: Deroplatys truncata; assembly: GCA_030765065.1. Classification (NCBI taxonomy): domain Eukaryota; kingdom Metazoa; phylum Arthropoda; class Insecta; order Mantodea; family Mantidae; genus Deroplatys; species Deroplatys truncata. The sequence goes on along the minus strand of CM060990.1, from coordinate 419,146,864 downwards.
GCCCACAGCGATGGAAGAAACAAACGAGATGTGTATAAAAAACCTAATCAGTCAATTGTCGCACACGACCGTCTTGTGATTACATGATGCTTACATCTATAAGAGCGTTTATTTCTGGATTTAGATAGAGCAAGCCAGAAAATAATTTTAAATATTTTCCTACCTCCGAGTTAAGTTCGACACAGGTTAAATTTACATCATTTTAAAGATTCGTTTGGCCATGTGGATTTAACATCATACTGGATCGCACGTTGTAAGACTGTAGACATAATTGCACTCTAGATCTATCGCATTCCTCAGTTATCGATTACAAAGCAGTATCTAACAATTCATTCTATTAGTCTTGACCGGCAGTAAACAATAGGCAACATAACACCCATGTTTCATACCATGAATAATACAATGTTGATAAAGTAGTTTGGGGGAGGCTTTGAATTTTCCCTCAAGAAATATACCTGCACTCTCAAGTACAAAGAAACTCTAAATTTGACTGGCAAGAATAAACAACTATGTTTCTCACTGTCGTTAATTACTAAAAAATTGTCTCTTTTGTTAGTTTCTATTTTAACTGATTCAAGAACTTTATGCAATTTTTCTAATTTGTTAGTAATTTTGGTGTGACCAAAAGCCTCGTTCTTTGAATACCTTTTCTAATTAATTTGACATAATTTATTGTGAAGATTTTCTACACTGTGCTATTCTACTTCTTGTGCAATCATTTTGAAGGATCTTCGACTGCCTTAATTTAACTGAATTCCTTACCTTATGTGAGTTGAGTGAATTTCCCTTTCATGCTTATGATTTAATTAAGAGTATTTTATTTTTCAGATTTAAATATTAAATACACTGTACAAGATCATTTTGCACACTTCCATCGTTTTCTACCATTGCATAAATCTTTGTGAAAACTGTTTAAAACCATGCATCACTATAACCTCTTTCCCTTTTTCACTACAAAAAAACTTCGAATTCCACTTTAAAACTAACAGTACTCGTCATTCAGGCTCACCAGCTAAACAACGAGCGATCAACGATCACAGTGTCAAGCATAAAATTAAAATCTGTATGGGGTTGCCAGCCATAAATTATAAATTTGTACGGATAGACACGAAAGTTTCAACCGGGAACCAGCTGGGGTGCACCCGTATTCTTTAGTACGACGAAAACTCGTTGACCCAAAACGGCGGCGCAAATAAGGTCAGGTCAGATATATATGTAGTGTTGTTACAATACGTATTATTTTCAATGATCTCGTGTCTTGGAAGATTTCGGAATCCAAGCTCTTAGTTTGATGAATACTAATATCAATATCAGTATACTCGGTGATTAGAACCACATACAGAACCATTCTCGTTTGTACACAAAATCGCCTTTTGAGCCAGTGACGCCTTTCAGATGACTGGAGGGGTGTATTGAGGTTGTGCTATATTTTGGCTGTTATGACACTCAGCAAGAAGGCAGTGTCTTGTTTTCTGTAAGTCCTGGTTCGATCGGGATAGAGGCAAACTCTTTGGATAACTTTTCTTACCATTATATTAGTTTTCTTTTACTCAAGAGATATTAATACGTGGTAACTTCAGCCACTGAGAATCTGGTTTCACTTTATCCACTAGGTTCACTGTAAAAAAATTATGTTGCATACTCAATATAACAAAAATGACAAATGGATATAAATATGCACATTTTATAGGATGTTAAAAATTGTATTCCTTTCGTCAGAAGTCCTAGATTTTATTTTTCCGTTTTCCGTTAGATTCTCTGCAATTATTTAACCCGGTGGCCAATTACTTCTAGAGGTTTGGAAATGAACTAGTAGTAAACAGGTAAACAGTAGTAAACATCTGTCGTGCAGGAGCATTGCACCCTCGACGTGTGTATAATAAAATCGTATACATTATATAAATACACCTTCCTACTGCATTACACCAAGTGTAACAAACTGGTAGTTGATGACTGGAACATATTGAAACAATAACTATGTTTATGGATAGGAATGAATTCTTATGCATTCATTTGTATACTAAAATGCTGTAGCTGTGGGACATGGTCATAGAATATGGAGGAAAGCATGTACAGAAACTCCGTAAGGCTGTTACACTTTTATTGGTTGCTCTTTAGTATTGGAAACTAAATAATGTTGTCTCTATATTAATGTCAATGCATTAATTTTAAAGGAGCAATTAACAATGAAATTCGAATCATAATTTTTACTGAATAACCCTTTATTATCGGCGTTTGTCCGTTCACCACCCGTTTAGGTAGATATTACAGATTTTATAGGCAACTGGCGACCTCACCATCACTGATCGCAGTTTTACTCTGCAGTCTCTAGTTCAGTGTGGTGAGAATAAACAAACAATTTTGTGTTATGGTTATCATAACCAATAATAAATATTCTCGTACCTAGATAAGTCCATAGTGTTTTATATTTCTATCGCAGTTTCCAGTCTGTGTACAATTCATTTTGTTCACTACATGCGAAGGTGTAAACGGCATAGTGTCATGTTTGTGTATAAGCTGTCGTGTTTTTAGAGTTTTGTCTGAAGTTTAACTCCTTTTATGATTCACCGTACAGCCCTTATCTCATATTGCCGTGTCCTATTAACATTAGCTCCATTTAACCTTCAAATTCTTCGAGAATACCAAGATGTGTGTATATTTTTAGCTAGAGTTGCATTATTACAACTTGCAATGAAGTCTTTCCCCTGTATGCAGAAGAGCCGTTTTATGAGTTATCTTCAGGATATTCTTCTTCGGCGCAACAGTATTCTTCATTTTCATAGGCGTTCTACTTCATTTGCATGTTATTTTAGTAGGCAAGTTTCTTGAAAGTAATTATCAGTCTGAAGCAATACCATTAATTCCTGTCGACAAATGTTATTGGTGGTTATCAACACTAAGAGTTCTGCAAATTTGTAGCTTCCATACGTCTGTGTAGCTTCTACATATTTTCCTTCATTATCCCCCTCTCTTTCCTCTGCAGCCTAGGTTAACAACAAAGTAGGTATTTGCGCAAAGGCAGCATTAAATCGTTTTGCAAACATTTTCAATTGGCTCTCTCTGTCTCTCCCTCTCTCTCTGTCTCTCTCAATATTGCAAGAATATTTGTCATGCATTTGTGTTTAACATGCGTTTGTGGCGCACAGAATTCAAATGCTAAACACAATCATTACTTTTTTGATTTACACTGGCCGATAATCAGGTTGCGTTGCTGAATTTTGGCAAATGATCCGCAGTGCTATCCAAGCTCTGTAAGGAATAAGAAACGGTAATTATATTTATTAACTAAACATTGCAAATTTAATGTAGGGAGAGCAGTGTAGCTAGCACTCATTCCCAATTCACTTTGTTTGCAAAAAAGCAAACAACATATGTACTTTCTGCATAACGGATATGTAGTATTGTCAACTGGAAAACTTGTTTATACTGTAAATATAAGAAGAAACTCGCGAGGACGATTAAAAAAATAGGAAACAAAAGAAGAAAAAACGCTTGGCTGTTATTAATGAGATCAAAACTGCGGATTGGTGTAACTAATTTTAATGATAGCAAGAATTACGACATGTATTACAAATCCTCATTCTTCAAAAGCATCGTCGTTTAAATCATCTGAACTCAGCAAATGAACTGGAAGCTAATACTTGTCGTCTCTAGCATATAATTATTTTAAGCGTAAACATATTACCTTTCCCATAACAATATAGAAAAAGGTATTTGGGTAGAGAGAGATTAAAAAACTATGAGATGTATATTGGACACTCAAATTATGAAAGATAAGTTAATGCTTTGTTCCTTGAACAAAGCTTAATGTAAAACTCAGTTTAACCCTTAATACACAAATATTAATGCCATTTCCTTAATTGGAATAGATGAAAGTATAAATACTAGAGTAACAGGTGTGCGTGTTTTTTTTCTGTTTTTCACGAACACTTTGAAAGATGTTCATTGTTGAAATTACTAGCTTTTCTCATTGTTGCTGGGGATATTGTTAGTTTCTGTATTGAATCTGTTAGATTTTAAGCAGGTACCTAGTTAATTTCCAAGAACTATGCTTTGTTATATATAGTACTTTAAGCTTTATTTTTTAAAACTGTGCTTTCAAAATTTATTTTTCCCCAGACCCTTGGACCTCCAAATCACGTTCTGGGTAGCAACCATATATGTCTAAAGCCCTGTTATGCTTTTGGTTGCTCTAGTTATTAGTTATTTTCTGATAGGGATAAGAATCGAGAGATTCTTATCCCTACGAGATCCTGGCCCTCAGTTCCCGACTGCCGTCGGTTGAGGAAACTCTAGCCTCCATTGCTACCGGAACGCCCGAATCTCAACTCCGTCGAAGCCGCTCTCCAGGACCTCCACGCGATCACCTCAGCACACTCTTCATCCTTCCGCAGCTTCTCAGGCTCCTGGACACTGCGCATGGATGACGTCACTGCTTCACTGCAGTCACTGGAGAACGGCTTCCACCGCATCACAGCTCATCTTGACAACCACCTCGACGCACACTCAGAATCGTCAGCATCATCGCTAGCTCCAGTACCTCAGAACAGGACGCCCCAGAACCTCAGGCACAAATGACCGCTCCTTTAATAGACACAGCACAAATTTCCCAGACGGACAACCACCTTCAATCTCCCGCGGACAACTTGCAGCCAACAACAGCGCCTCCTCTACCAACCCAGGAACGGACCCCACGAAACCTTGAGACGCTCACGAGAAACAACCCATCTGAGTATCAGGATTATCAGGGACATCAGCTTCCACTGCTGCCCCGCCGAAACACAGCTGCACTGCTCAACTCAGACACGGACCGGGCCACCAACCCAGCTCCGCCCCTCAGCGCCACAACAACCAACCATATCAATGGCTCTCTGGCAGCTTTCTCCACACCACCGCCAGCACAGCATCTCCCATCCTTGGTGGAACACAAGGGCTCACCAGAGAGCGGCCGAACGGTAGCATCAGGGGAGGCCTCTTCCCGCTTCCCGCGCATTCACTGCTTGTCGAGCTGTCTGCTGATGACGTCATGTGGAAGGTAGCTGGCAGCGCTTTTCACATGTGGAAGCTTAGGTTTTATGTGGGTTTTACGATATAATTCAAATCCCGTCATGCTATCTGACATATGGCCACCTCGGGCAAATTATTTGAAACAAAACTCTCATTCTGTAACATATAAAATAGAAAAAGAAAATAATACAGAGAAGAAACAAAACTATGTCATGTACTCTTATAGCTTGTCTTGTTAAACAGTTGCAACATGTTTTTTTGTTTTCAAATTCTCAACATTTAAGTTATAATTGCAATGCATTTCTTACAAAAAATAGTATCATTGCCTTTTAAACACGTAATAAACGAGAGAGAGAGAGAGAGAGAGAGAGAGAGAGAGAGAGAAGGGGAGAAGAAAGGTCATATTATATTAAAATAAAATAGAACCGTCTGGCTATTAATTATTTCTGCAATTTTCTTTCGCTCCTATTTACTTATAGTAAGTAGAGGAAGTATTGTATTCCGATACCGAGATTTCACCCGAAATATACGTTTTGAGACTCCTTGAATCCAAAAACAACATTTTTAGAGAAAGGTCTGCACGTGCGTGTAAACAGCATAACTCAAAACGAAAAGTCGGTTAAATACCAAACTTGGAATTTAAAATGCTTTTTAACCTGTTATAAAAAGTTAAGCAATTAAATGAAATTAAACCACAGCTTCTCTGTGTAGCTTTATGTGCTACATAAAGCTGTGTGTACATAGATATGAGATAAAGCTGATAGATTTTTAAGAAAAATACCTTAACTTAGAATGTAATGCTCGTAAACAGAGTGGTTCCGTATTTTCGTGGACTCATTTGCAATCATTGAATGAAGACTAATATGAATTTTCAGTATAGCTTCCACTTTTATATAAGCTCCAAAAATTAAAGGAATCTAAAAGATGTGTTGAAGATAAATTAAAAGTGACTTATAACCACATATAAGCCGGAATAAATTGTGAGAGAGGGGGGAAGTCCTGTACAGGTGTATTTATCCGGTCCGGATTCGATTTTTGCAACAATAAGCGAGTATTTCGGTAAGAAAACATGCATTAATTGGAAATATGGTATTTTAATAAATATTCAGTCTAATATAATTTGGTATACGATTTTACGTTTTTGAACACATATCTACATTAAGTTGCGTTTAATTTGTGGCACGTCCTTCTCATGTTTTTCCTTTCGTTTTGCTGTATAAATTGATTGATATTTGCGGTAATAGTTTCAAATATATTAAACATATCGTCTCTTACTCGTTCTACAGGTTGCCGGTGATAGGAAACAGAGGCAGGAGTATAGGGAAACAAGGAAAAGGGCACTATCGACTTTGAAATCACTGTCCCCCCAAAAAAGAAATCTTGACCGGTCGACTAATACTGACTTAAATTTCACTAGTAAAGACGAAGAAATTCTCAAACTTAAAAGGGAAGTTGACACTTTAAAAAAAGAAAATGCAGTTTTAGCAAAAAAATGTACACACTTAAAAAATCTAAAGGAGAGATATGCCGTTAAAATCAAAGGGCAGAGGCCAACTTCAAAATTAAACCAAGTTGTGACTAATGAAGTGAGCAAAGTCCTTTCGAAGTGTTTCACTCCAGGACAAATCCGAGGCCTGCTAAGAAGCAATAAATGCATCAAATGGTCCTCGGAGGATATAGCACATGCTTTAACGCTCAGATCGCTTAGTAGAAAAACCTACAACTATCTAAGAAGCCGTAGTATGCCTCTTCCTGGTCGCACAACTTTACAAAAATGGACCCGCCATTATAAATGTAGACCCGGCATGTTACACGAAGTACTTGCTTTACTGAAAGCCAGGTCATTAAATTTCCAAGATAGGGAAAATATGCGGTTTTAGCCTTGGATGAAATGAATATAGATGGCCGTATTTGTTATGACTCCTCCGATGACCGCATTTTAGGACCACACAGCAACGTCCATGTATCCATGATCCGCGGGCTTTTCGCGCCTTGGAAGCAACCCATGCATTATGAGTTCGATATGACGATGACCGCAGACATGCTGCATAACATCATCAGTGAGCTGGAGGATTGTGATATATATGTAGTAGCAGTAACTTGCGACATGGGAGGGAAAAACTCTATAAGGTGTGGAAACAATTAAATGTGAACATGGAAAAAACCTTTTTTACAAACCCAAGAGATAAAGCCAGAAAGGTATGGGTTTTCTTTGATGTTCCCCATCTTTTAAAGTTACTGCGAAACCATTTTTTGGATGATGGTTTGCAGCTACCGGATGGAAGTCAAATAAACAAGAATCTTATAGAAGATCTTTTACACCTTCAGACAGGGGATCTATCTATAAGCCACCATATCACACCAGCTCATATAAGCTTAACTGGCAGATCCAGGCAAAATGTAAGAATGGCCGCTCAGTTATTTTCTAGAAGAACGGCTCAGGCAATAAAATACTGCCTTAATAAGGAGAAAGAAAGCAATTTCTTTCAGCTGGTGAACGATGCCTTCGATGTTCTGAATTCCACAATACCGAAGGATGAGAAAACACCGCTCAGAAGTGGATATGGGCTAAGTTTGAGAAGGCAGGAAAATACTTTGCACCGATTTATCGATGTCGTGAGTGGAATTAGAATTGGGCGTCATAAAGGATTAGTCCCGTTTCAGAAGGGTTTCATTATATCCATGAAATCTCTTTTAGGGCTACACGGAGAAATGAAAAAGTTAAATATGACTTATATATTGACTTCTAGACTTAACCAAGACTGCCTGGAAAACTTTTTCTCCCTTATTCGAGTACTGGGTATATTTTATAACAACCCGTCACCCTTTGAAGTACGGAACAGAATTCGCCTACTACTGCTTACAGGCAACAACAAAATTCCAATTTCCGATGGAGCATCAGTGGAGGCGACATCTAATCAGCCTAAGCACATGCTGCAAGAATTTGACTGCGACGCCGATTTCCTAGATTTCATTTCTACAGAACTATGCATGGACGTTGCCAAAGGGCTTTCAGCACCCACCGAATATGAGGAGGCAATATTGCTAGAAGAAATGAGCACAAAGGAAATTTTGAAAATGAAGACTTCAACATGGATGCTGTAAAATATCTTGCGGGTTACATTGCATATAAATGTCGGTCCTTTGATAGCACATTGGGAAGCAAAGACAGTTGCTGTAATTTACCAACACAAGTGCCTCAGGACTGGATTACAGTTATTTCCAAGGGGGGACTTATTCGACCTACCGAACAGTGGTGCCAAAAAGTGAAGGAATTCGAAGTAATATTTGCGAGATTCCATGGATTTCATGTTTCAAAATGTGTTAGAGTGATGAAAACACTTAGTGACATAATTTGCTCTAAATTCTCTGAATTAGACGAAAGAATTGTTTCCCTATACGTCAGGACCGCACATTTATAAGGATACGGCATTTGAACCAAAAATTAAAAGCTGCAACCATGGAAAAAAGAAATGCGAAGAAATGTGAGCAGTGGGCGACATCTACTACTTCTACAACAACAGCATGATCAGCCACTTCTAAATTTAAGTCTACTTAAAGATTCAACAAGTAATAATTTGTTACTTTTTATTTTGGTAATAGTTTTGGTGGTGGTGTTGATAAAATTGGTTTGTAAGTAGTAGAATGTGTTGACGAAAGTTTCCTAAGCATTTTCAGTTGAAGTATCTTTCATAACATATGTCATTGCATTGTGTTACACTTCCTTAATTACTGCTTAACCTTTACACAATGGGTATACCAATTCGTGCCTGAAATTGTACATATTAAAACGGGTTTAAAGCGTTCACTTTCAATTATTATCCGAAGAGCGCGCGTGCTCAACCTTCCACATGACGTCACAGGCGCGCAGCCAATGAGAGCGAAATGGCCGGAGTGGCCTACCTTTCTCTATACTCTAGTTACCTTGGGTAGCATGGCAAGAGTACCTCCGCCTGCACGGATACTTCCAGATTGGTAAGTTACCAACGCCACCAACTTTCTCCAGCCTCTTTCGAGGCCGCTCCCTCCGAAGCACTTAGGTGCGCAATCGATTTTCTAACAATAAAGGTCTTCCTCCCTTAAATCCCTAGGTCTCAGGCAGGGCTACGGTCATGCCTGGGAGCTGGGATAACATCGCTTCCTTCGCTCCTGCCTTCCGCAGCAGCACACAACGACCGCAATTAACGGGGGTGCTTCTACGGAACCCCACTACTTCCCTTCACGTACCTTCTAACCTTCTCCTCTGACCCCCCTAAAAATGAATAAAACGCAAAAACTTTGTGCCAACCAAAAATGATAGAGCAGGGATGCCCAACCTTGCAGCGAGAGGGGATGAGGGAGTTTCCCTTCCCACTCATTTCCACTCGTGCTGCCAAGAACTGAAACTTGACTTGTTTAGCTTGTTGTTCTCTTCAAATATGGTGAACTATGGACCTTGAACCTTGGCTCTTAGGAGAACAGGTTGGGCTTCACTGAGATAAGAGTATGTGGAATTCATTTCAAACAAAGCATTTTAATGAGGTTATGAAAGTAATAATGAAGAACGAGAGATTCAAAAGCCCGCGATTGAAAGATAATGTAGTGCCTTCGAAATTTTTAGGAAGACTGTTTTGTTAAGTTAACATAAGTGCTACACCTAGTCGATAATTCAGTAAGAAATTCTCAGAAAGAAAGTAAAGCTACACTATTTCTGAATCATTACACCTGGAATTGAAGATTATTGCTAAAATACAATTCGAATTAGGAACAAAAAGTTTTGGTGCTATAAACGACGCTAATCCGAACCAAAGTGTTTGATGAGGAAGGCGAATCTTCAGCTGTAAATGATGAAGATTATAAACCGAATGAATATTTGAGGGAATCCGGTGAAGATGAACCTTGGTATATCCAGAAAATATTCTTTTGTGCTTGTACGTGTAAATGCTCTTCTTGCTCTATTCAGTATTTGTCACCCATGTGGTGGGGCTGTCACTGAAGGAAAATGTAACACACAAGGGGATTAATGGGAATTATAACTCATTGTGTGAATGGGCACCCTTATGAGTGGTGCTCCGAGGGCGGAAGTGACACATTAAAATAACTTTTTCTAAAATTAATTCCACATACTATAGCATTTTTGGTTGGCACAGAGTTTTTGCGTTTCATAACATGCATGTCCATTCTTATTTCTGTATCTCTTACAATATTGACACATCAGTAAGCACTGTAGCCCAGCCTTCACCTCTCGCTTCCCTCTAGGTTAGTTATATAGTTGGTCCCAGTTTCCTAAAGAGGTGCCAAAAATGTGTGGACAACGACGGTGACCAGTTACAGCATTTCCTTTCATAAAGTTGGTAAGTAAAGCCTTTAAAAGTAGTTTAAAAAATGTTGTATGGTTTCATCCGCGTCTTTCTGTGATAGCAGCAGACGGCAACGAGCGCCGAGGACGCGGACAGGAAAAACACCGTGCAGGCGGTTCGGAGTCTTTTGGCTCACCCTGTATCTACTTCATTTTAATCGGAATAAGCTTTGTAGAAATAGATGCATTACACATTTCGTTATGGATGCAAGGGGTACAGAGGAAACCGAATCGATAGTCGGATGTTTAAAAGCGAGTGGCTTATGCTGGCCTTGGTGATATCGCTAGAAACAACTAAATAGCCACAGCACTTCAAAATAGACAAAGTATTGAAAAATTCCAACCAGTTATAACGGATACCTCGGAAATAGTTCATGCCAAAAGAAAAATTTGAAATAAATTGTGCGTATCAAAGAGGCCTACAAGTTTTGTAATACATTTTTTGTCTTATCTCCTAACGTCTACCAGTTATGCAAAATTCCTTCTGAATGAAGAGGACTCCACAGGCTATTCCTAGAAAATTGAAGATTTACATTATTTGTCATATAAATATCTTAAGTGTATTGTGTTTTTCGAAATTTTTTACTTTAAATTTTGCCCCGTAGAGCTTAAGTTAGGGTGGGGGTTTCCTCGAACATTTTCGGTTCGCATCTTTGGAAGACACCATATTTAAATACCAAGTTTGGTATTTATCAGTTTTCGTTTTTTGAGTTGTGCTATTAGACACACAGGCATCTATTTCTAAAATAAAAGCTTTTTCATGGGGCTTTGAGCATGCATTTCCGGTAAAATCTCAATGTCGAGTTTTTTTTGCTGAAATGCAACTTTCTCTGCCTATTAGGTACGTGGTAAATAAAGTAAGAATACATATGAAAAAAGACAGTTGGCAACATCCCTCTATGAAAAAGGGCTTAAATACGCTGAAATGACCAAAATTATAAATGTTAGTAAGAGCACGGTTGGTGACATAGACCGAAGATACAAAAATTAAGACGAGAGTGTCCATACTGCAAAAGGTAGGCCAAAAATACTAAGCGAACATGAACAATGTTCAATACTTAAGAAAATAAAACAAAATCCTCTGCTAAGTGCTCCAAAACTTACAGCTTATGTTTGTAAGGAATTTGGAAACTAAGTGGGTGTAAAAACTAAAAGGCATGTTCTGAGAACAGAGGGGTTAAATGACTGAATATTAAGGAACAAACCACACGTAAGTACTGTTAATAGAAAAAACAGAGGCTTCGCTTCGAAAACTGCTTATAGACAAAGATGAAATCTGGTGGCACGATGTATTTGCTGGCGAGAAAGAGCCTGATAGCTCCTTTTTAATTTTTTTTATATTAGGTGGCGCAACTGCGCTGTTATAATGCAACCACATTAAGTATGCAAGGGTAATACAATACAATAAGCTCTTGACACTTAATGTATACAGCATTATAAAAATCAAGGATGTTCAGCTGCATAACGATGGCAATAATTACGAGGCGTATTCCAAAACTAAGGTCCGTTTCGTCATAATAGCATCGCCTATGAAACAAGGGTTTTATTGACACTAATATGTGCCTACATGTATACTTTACTTTTCCATATAATTGCCGTTCATATCTGTACACTTGCTGTTACGCTGCATCGGCTTCTTTAACCCCTCGGCATAGAAGTCTGCCGCCTGGGACTTGAACCAGTTGGTAACGCTCTTCTTGAGTTCATCGTCGGTTTGAAATCGTTGTCTATCCAGCCACCATTTCAAATGCAAGAAAAGAAATAGTCGCTTGGTGCCATGTCGGGACTGTACGGAGGGTGGTCAAAGAGTTCTCAACGAAGCGCTTGAATCTTCTCTTTGGTTTTGGCAGCGGTGTGCGGGCGTGCGTTGTCGTGCAGGAGGATGATGCCAGACGACAGTTTCCTGCGGCGTCGATGATTTTGGATCGCACGTCTCAGTTTGGTAAGCTTACATGTCAATTGTGATTGTTGACCCACGGTCCATGAAATCAATCAAGAGGACGCCCTTTTCGTCCCAAAACACGGTAGCCATCATTTTGCGATTCGTGTACGGCGATTGCTTACACTTTTTTGGTTTGGGTGAACCGGAACGGCGCCACTGCATTGGCTGTTGTTTCGATTCTGCGTTGGTGTACGCTATCCATGTCTCGTCGCCCGTAACTATGGGAAAACAAACCATCTGCATCTTGAGTATAGCGCTCCAAAAACTGTCGTGCACTGCGCATTCGTTGGTATTTGTGCTGACCGGTGAGCAGCTTTGGCTCCCACCTCGCACAATGTTTCCGATATCCAAAGTGTTAAGAAACAATCCTGTAAAGTGAGGTTCGAGCAACATTTGGGAATTCATCAGCCAGACCACTAATCGTTAAATGCCGATGACTTCGAAGTTTTTGGTTCACTTGCTCTCAACGATGTCGTCGGTCCGAATACTGGGCCTACCACTCTGCTGTTCATCGTGCACATCTTGCGGCCATTTCGAAATTCTCTACGGCAGTGCCGAACCTGTTTTGTCACTCATGTCCGGTCCATACACCAGGCATAACTCACGATGGATGTCCGCAGCTGACGATCCTTTTGACAGCAAAAATTTAATCACACCGCGCACCTCACAACTGGCGGGATCTACGATTATCGAGACCATTGCGAGCTGCTCTCGCCGACTGGAAAATGCCTACTGTGGTAGGTTCCTCAGGAGTCGGTAGACAGCGCTGCAGGCGTGAAACGTCATTCAGGCCTATCATCCAATAAATATTGTTCACCGGATCTTGGTTTTGGAATACGCCTCATAGAACCAAAACTATAGAAGTTAAATTCACAGTAGATCATGAAATGAAATGCTTAGGGGGTAGTTCTCAACTACAGAAATATACCTTTTGTTGTTTAGTGTTATGGATATGCTATTTGATGTTTTATTGTTTCTATTTGGTGCATACTGCGGATATTCTACAATAATATGTTTTGTTGTTAGAAGACACTTGTATATTTCACATTCAGGTGGTTTCTCTTTTGAAAGGAGGTAGGAGTGGATTAACTTTTGTGACCAATTCTTAGTCTTGCTAATTTCACCTGGTGAGACCAGGAACTCCACTAGTTCCATAAAAGCGATCACAAACCGTTGGACTACAGACAAACTAATACAGGTTATTCAGTTTATTGTGCACTCCAAAGGAAAGGAAAAAAGTAATCGTCACCTGGGTACGTTTTCATTATTGTTTAGGAGCAACGAAGAAGTGGTGTTGCAACCAAGAAAAATGTACGTGCATCTGTTTCCAGTGTAATCCTAATTCCTCACCGAGATCTCATTTAAACAATAAGCAAAAGCGTAAAAGGCCATTGGGGCAAGTTCTGGGCTGACAGCCAGCCAATTAAACTTCATGAGTGATAAAAAAACCAACCTCCCAAAACTACTTGAGATGGACACTCCAGCTGGAAAGAAATCTGTAGATTCGTAAATTTGGTGGTATTCGTTTCATTTTTTCTCTGGACATTTGTTGAATATTTGTTGGACAAAAGGCAATAAATAGCTGAACAGCTAGTGGAAGCTGTTCTTATGTATAGTGAAGAGTTATTAGCTTTCTTGTGATGTTTAGTGACAACTCACTTGACTCCATCGACAGACTAATGTCTGGGCCAGTGTAAAAATGCTCCAGCGGCTATCCTGAGAGCTTGTATAGAATCTTGCATTTTGAGAATGGTTTGTGAAGCTGAATTGTAAACAATTGCACCGTAGTATGTCTTAAAACTTATTACTAACTTATAAATAAATTCCTATCGGAACAATTTGGTCAGCTCCCCAGATATTCCATGGGAGTGATCATAAGATAATGGGCCTTCTACAGCATTCTTCTTTCTTTCTGTTTTTTTTTTTAGATCTTTAATGTGGGAAGTCCAGGTCATTTTTCTGTCAAACGTTAGTTCCAGTAATCTAATTTCTTCTACTGCAATTTTGTCCCATCAATATATAAATGGGGAAGGCAACTTGTGTGTTAATGTTACTGAAGGAAATACATTTTGTTTTATATGTGAAGATTTTAAATCCGGTTGGGAACGCCATTTTGTGACTTTATCAAGAACTACGTGGAGAAGTTGATTTATTTGATTTTTACCTTTGCAATATTAAACCAGATCGTTAGCAAACAGATTTGTCTTCACAGCGGCTATAATATTATTACTAATGCCATTTATTGCGCGTTGAAACAGAGTGACGCTTACAACTGCTCCTTGAGATAGTCCGTTTATAATATGAACTGGCTTGAATAAATTCCATTAGCACTGACTTGAATTGCTCTTTCTTGTACGAAATTATAAATGAAACTTAACATATTACGATTTATGTTACTCATTAGGTTCTGGATTACATTTTCTCTCCATACATTGTCATACGCTTTCTCAATATCTAGAGGTATTGGTGTTAAATGTTGGGTTAAGGAATGTATTACAGATTTCAGATACAAGTAAGGTGCTGTCGGTTGTGGAGCGAAACTAACGGAATCCATTTTTCATTTTAGAGAAGAAACAGTTGTACTCCGGAGTTTATTTCAACCTGTTATTCACTATATTTGTAATTAATTTACATAGTGTGAGAATTGTATGGAGTACATAGGTTAATCTATTTATCACTAAAGGTTTCATAAGCCATACTGAAATAAGTTGGGTCTCCATAATCTAGTAACACAAGATTGTGTTGTTCGATTAGTTTGTTAATAGCATGGCCTCTTGAATCAGTTGTTCTGCTACGCCAATTAGTACTGAAACTATTAAGTTCCCCAATAAGTATAAATGGCTTTGGCAGTTGATCTAACAAGTCAGTAAACTGTCCCCATCCAGGTTTCAACTACTTGTTATATAAACGTTGAATATGCAGATGATGGGAACATAACATAGGACAGAAACTACTACTGCTTGTAAGGCAGCATTTGAGTTAACTTGTGTGCTAAGAATTTATTTTTAATGTATATTTTTATTCCACTGCTAGCACAAGCACAGTTAATTCTGTTTCTGTGATAGCGGTGTTTAAGACTAGCAATTTCATATTTTTAAAATTTGACACTTGCATGCACACAATATTTGGTGTGTTATAAATAAGCATTTGCAAGAATTCAATTTGTGTAGCCACTAAAATGTTCAAATTCCATTTAAGTATTGTCACAACGTTTCTTGCTGTAAAATTGGAAATAGCATATAGTACTTTACTGGATTAGTTATCTGATAGCTCATTTCCTAGTGGTTTTACTGAAGATAATGCTGAATTAAGCAGCTTTTAAATGTGAGTGCTTTTGTTTTGTAGTCCTCTATGCTTTATTACTTTCCCCACAGCGTACATAATAGGTAGGGAAGTTATTGCATTCCACCCAAAAATTCTATATCGACATTTCACCGGAAATACATGAACCCAAAAAGAGCATGTTTAGAAAAAGGCACGCACGCGCGCGTATGTGTCTTTGAACAGCATAACTCAAAAACGAAAAGTCGAATAAATACCCAACTCAAGTTCAGTACCTACCAAAGATGTGACACGAAGTTTTTCAAGAAAATCCTTCACCCCAAACTACCCTTTACATGGAACAGCTTTCGAAATTCTTGATTTTCTAAATAATGGCTCTAAGGGTTTTGATTAATATACTGTGTATTAAACATATTTACACGACAAATAAAATGCATATCTTGAATGTTCTGTGAATAGCTTGTGAAGTCCTCTTCATTCGGGAAGAACTTTGCATAATCTTGTATAATTGGTAAACGTTAAGCGATAGACGAAAATGTACTACACAAAAAATGTAGATCACTTTAAAATGCACAATTTATTGGAAATAACTTTTTTGTGGCAAAGCCATTTTCGAGCTATCCGTTATTAATGGTACGAATTATTCAATAGTTTGTCAATATACAGTTGTTTCTCGCGATTGCATGGAATTTTAAGGCCAGCATATAGCGTCAAGTTCTAAAACATCTGCTTTGTATTTTGAGGAAATGTGTAATATAGCTATTTCTGCTAATGTTTATTTCGATCAAAATGAAGTAAATAGGAAAATAAGCTTTCCTAGGAATAGTTTGTAAATCCGCTAATAAACGATAGAGGGTAGAGTGTCATGCGAATGTAGCACATCAGATTTGATGAACATACAGTTTCTTAAATATGTTAGCTAGGCTCTGTAAGTCTTTGGTGTAGTTCAGAGCTTCTGATACTGTCATGTATGCCAACTGTATTTTGGATGAAACTTGTGAGATGGGTAAAATCTTGGGTATAGTCTTTAGGTTTTTCTTCCATAACTGCCTTAATAGGAAGAAGAGTTTCCAAATTTGAGACTGTTTGACACTGGGTTTAGCCTTCTTTGGGTTTCTTTTTAGATATTTTCTTGTTTCCTACTTTGTCTGATTGCTCATTTATTTTCAGGTTACTGAAGTGTTGCTATTTGGGAGGGACCTTTTAAGTTTTTACTGTAATTCCTGTACCGAGGGCTCTGGACCTCCTTCATTAATTCTGGAGTTGATTTGGTGTGTGTGTGTGCGTGTGCGCGTGCGCGTGTGTGCGCGCGCGCACACACAACGCTAAAATAACCACTTAAAATGAATACATATCATTTATTTGCAATAAGGAACACGCGAATTGGAATTTATAATTGGAAAACAATACGTATGGCGAAAAATGATGAACTTATAAGAAGAACTTATAAGAAGAACCTGCTACCAATGGTGAAGCATGGTGGAGGTGGTGTTCTTGTTCGGAGGTGCATTGCCACAAATAATATAAGCGAGTTTGTAAAAATTTATGGATCGTTATGTATATTTAGACACTTTGAGGTCCAATTTGAAAGTAAGCGATGAGCGTCTAGGAATAAGGAGCACATTCAGTATTACCAGGACGCTTTAAATGTGCGTCTGTGGCTTCTTTACAGCACTGAACGAAAATTCTGGAAACACCTGCGCAATCGCTAGACCTGAATCTAATTGATCTATGGGAAACTTGATCGAAAAGAGATGAACTTCCATTTCATCCCAGAAGAAGTGGTGTGTTAAATACCTAGGCGTGTGAGAGCAGTAATAAGGCAGAGAGGATATCCCACAAAATACTAAATGTAAAACCGAATATTTATGAGTCATACCTTTAAGAAGAAGAAGAAGAAGAAGAAGGAGGAGGAGGAGGAGGAAAGAAGAGTAGGTTCTAATTTTTTTACTAGGTTATATACTGTAACAGGTTTAATTTGCTTTCTTGTATACTGTGTAAGAGTAAACTTCTTAAATCAAATTAGTATTTTTTTTATTTGAATCATATATATATATATATATAATAGAAATTTCTCTAAGCTGAACACAGCATCGCTAAACCGAACATTAATGGAAGCAACTGTATACGGTGTGAAGTTAAAGCTACCCTATGGTGATATTTTCAAATTCCTTAATTCTTAACCAATTGTTTTGAAAGTTTAACCAGATGCTAGGAAGGTTCTCTTATAAGGGTCTACCAAGTTTCGTATAGCTAGTGTAAATAATTTAGCAGTTATTAATTATTATTTATGCAAATATTCGTGGTTATATAAATGTCCCACACAGCAAATTATTTAGGTTTGTGGAATGTTTCTGCACTAGCGAAAGATATTCATAAGGCACTCATATTGGCTCTTTTTGAATACTTGTTTGGCTTTAAACAGAACAATTTTTTTTCTTTTCTACTAAATAAATCCACAAAATGTTCGCTCATTCTATAATTTATACAATATTGCTTTTTTAATCATTCACATATTTAAAAAAGGGACCTTCGAAGTTCTCTATGTTTTATGTGTCTAGCTTACAAGTTTCAGTAAACATTGGTGAAAAACTGCATCGCGTGAAACATTTTATGTACTGAAAAATCTGGAAAATTTGATCCCTTAGAAAATCAGGTTTAAAGATGCATTGTTTCTGAACTGATATGGAGTCAAAATTCTCTTGAAAATTTATAGTCGTAAATGACCAAAATAGCATAGCATATGTTTCTATAAACTCTAAATTACTAGAAAGTGTCAAAAGTTTGGAAATTTTGAAGATTTAACCAAAACCCTCACCATAGAATTGTCTTAAGGCCCTTAAGGCAATTTATTATGTACAGAAGCGTATGTTTGTTTAAGTCCAAATAGTTTCCTCGGCCGGTTCACAATGGTGTCTTGGGACGCGTGCTTTTACTTCGTTCTATTGTCACCATATTGAGTGCCAGCCACTCAATATGCGCTGACAGCCGAGCGATTATAAGCCGGTACATAGTAATGAGGCCTACCGAGGTTCGTATCCCGAGCATAATTTTATTTTTTTTCTTCAGAAAAACGCAATGTTTATTACGCATACTATACTATAACTTCATTTGCTAAGGCTTATTTGATTTTATACTCGTACATAAAAGCTGAAACACTCTCCTATTCGTTTTCATACTAAATAAGAAATAAGTGAATGTTATGGTACTAAATGAAACATCTCGTGTGATATATTCACATGACTTTCTCTACCCTCCATCTTTACTATTGGGTATACAAATTATTCTTACTAAAGCTTATTTTTCTATCTACTACATTTTAATCCAAATAAATATTTGTAGAAATAGCTACTTTACACATATCGTTATAGATACGCAGAGAACAGCGATAGTCAAATGTTTAAGAACTGGAGGCTATACGCTGGCCTTAAAATTCGGTACTACTTTCATGCAATCGCATGGAAACTGTGGAGTGCACTTCAGAATTCTTACTAACATGGCACTTATTTTGAAAACGAAAAGAGTAATTTTGTTTGTGTTTTTGTGCATGAATGTCTTAAAATTAATGTCTTATTTATGGAAAACATATGGCATTGCCATATATTTAATAAATTAAAATTTAAACAATAAAGAAACATTACGTCAGGGACTCGAACCCAGGTTGTTAGAATTACCAGACACATGCGCTTCACCGCTCGCTACCACGCTTACAACCAAACTGAAAGGCAGCTTCCTACTTATCGCATAGCTTTGAAATGAGCGCAGGGTGGAATTAAATCTTATATTGTGAACGCAGCGTCAGCGAATGCTTGTACGTTTTCCGAATCGAACTCCTCAAAGGCTGTTGCTCATTTATTTTGTCTTAGGCTGAACATTACTGTTATTCAGCATGCCTACAATTCCTTTAATGATGTGAAACAAAGGCATTGTAGGCCACATTTCTTGGTATGCTGATAAATTTCCATGGATTTCAGCATTCCTCTTTCCTCTAAAATTATGCGGAATGTACGTAATTTGTCAGATATTTTGTTGTGGGCAATGTTACTTAATGTTGATTAAAATCCATTATGACTTTTTATGACATTCCGTTTCTCAGGTTAAGAATTTCAATAGAAATTTAGTTTCAACAGAAAGTTTATAATTGCAATGTATAGCTAGCATTCTAAGCTGTAGCATGTCCACATGGCATCCTCACAAGTTATAAGCAGTCCAGAGCAGGTATGAAGAGCTGGTGCACATCCCTGTACCTAAGTCAGAAACCAAATATGTCATTTCTCCTGTCTGAAAGCCGCGCTGAGGGATGTTTTTTGGTTACAAAAGCAATAACCTTAAGAAACACTTTAAATACACCGTTCTTTTAACACTAAGTTTTAATCGGAACACATGTTTTAGTTACAACTCTTATCCATTACACATTTTAGTTCTATAATTTGAAAAAACCATTGTTTTTTGGCGGATCGTTGGTCGTAATATTATGACACTCTCTGAAGATACCACATCCAGGGCAGCCTGAAATGCCATGGAGACACTAGAAGTGGCAGCAAATCTCTTGAGAACAAATTGCAGCGGCAACTTCAGCACGGGGTCGCGGTGTCGTATCATGTTCCATCTCAGAAGATGACAGTAAAGAATTATCATTCATCATCAGTAGATGACTGGTTCTTCAGCAGCGCAGATGATGATGTCTACCTACGTCCATTCTTCCATAATGACTGTACAAGTGGGCACCAACCGGGTGTAAGCGTGTAGAAGAGCATTATCAGAATCCCAATTGTATCCACATTATAAGTTCAGATGTTTCCTGTTCAGTTTCAGCGGCGTTATCAGTTGCTGTCCAGGCCTTCTTAAAACAGTTAGTTATGGTGTCTGTTGTAACTTCATCCCAAGCAGCAGATATGTTGCGGATAGCTTGCAGTACATTCCAATGTGGAACTTTTCTTGTAGTCCTATTGCACTGATGGCAGCCTTAACCAGTCGGCGCCTGTAATTACGCTTCATTGAGGCGATTATTCCTTAATCCAGTGGTTGCAGACGGCTCGTCGTGTTAGCAAGAAGATAACTTCTATGTTTCGGAAGTTCCAGGTCATCGAACTGATGTGCCGAGCAGTGGTCCAAAGTTGGCAAAATGTTCCTCTTTCTCGTAGCCATTTGTTGTTGAGTATTCAAGAGATTTGGTCATTCAAGCTTTATTATTCTCGTACCGACTTGCCAGATTGAATAGGTTGACATTTTTAAAACAACGTGGATTTTTGTATTTTCCAATCACTAATGGTTTGAGCTTCTCAGAACCATCTGAATTACAACACAAGACCACCGCCAGTCTCTCCTTGCTGCGTTTTCCTCCATGGCATTTTCCGCCCTTGGCACGCAGTGTTTTTTCAGGCATCAAGTTATAGAAAACGCCTGCTTCACCCATATTAAACACGTTTCTTGGGTGATGATGAGAGAGCTTAGATTGAAGCTCCCGCTCCCACTCATTGGCATCTTCCTCGTTTACTCTATGTGCCTCCCCACAAACACTGACGGTACTGGTTTTATGCCTTATCCGAAAACGCCATAGCCATCCCTCAGAAGACACAAACCCTGAAATTCCTTCTTTCTTGGGGATTTCCCGAGCCTTTTTTTTTCCGAAGCATGTGGCCGGACAGTGGAATTTGCTGAGAACGCAGTGTTGGAACCATTCTAACATCGAATCCTCCAACTCTTCATGTTTCGCTGGTCTCATGCGCTTGCTATTGCTATTAAATGAATAGCGCGTCAGACCTGCCTCTATTTTCTGTTTTGAACGTATAATCTATGAGAGAGTACACTTCAGAATCTGAAAGTGTTCTGCAACCTGTGTTTTGGTCTTCTCTCCACTAACGACCATATGCAAAGTTTGCTGTTATTGTTTCAGCGTGAGAGCACTATGAGCACGCTTCTCTTTCGGCGGCATAGCGAATGATGTAGCGAATGGGGGGGGGAGAAAAAAAATTCACTGTTTACAAGCAGAGACAAACAGCTCCCTGGATTGTTCCGAGTCGCGCGCCTAGTGCGGTCTGCTGACCAACCCCCTCTTTCCCCGCCCATGCATCGTGTGCCGTGGAAGTGATAC
The DNA here is from genome assembly GCA_030765065.1 of Deroplatys truncata. NCBI lineage: Eukaryota > Metazoa > Arthropoda > Insecta > Mantodea > Mantidae > Deroplatys > Deroplatys truncata. The sequence continues at coordinate 419,125,201 of CM060990.1, read as the reverse complement.
ATAAGCAGCACGTAAGCAATTATTGAGAAATTACAGTACAGTATAGTATTGAGAAAAATTATGTGAAATACGTAACGGAAAATACCGTAGTGCACAGCACAACATACATATTCGGTTTAAACGAAGAATAACATATGGAATATGTAATGAGGGCACCAAATTTTAGTTCGTTGTACGAATTATCCGAAATTCGGTTTAAGCGATTGATTTTTCCATGTAATTCGGCAGGGACCCAGCATCCACTACGGGTTAACAGAGTTTTCGGTTTATCCGATTTCGAATTAGTGAGGGTCTACTGTATAATGTATATGGTTTATTCGTCATTTAAAACTCTTTAACTCTTAAAAAAAATCATCTAAATGTACTGTGCGTCGGTTTAAACTTTGGGATTCCACGCTCCTTTTGCTAAAACTTTAAAATCTCAATACTTGTTTTCAGCTAAAGGCCATCACAGGCTTCATCTAAGGAATCCCAGGTCACAAGACATAGAATTGCAAATCTGGAGGCAACATAGGATGCATCTAATGATGACTACTCCCCTATAATGCACTGTTAGGCATACGTTTGAACGTAAATTTAAACTGCAATTATCTAAAACTACTTTTTTCCAAACATGTTCCTTTTTCTCAAAAAACTATAAACGCTCGAAGTCTGAAGTTTGTCACACTGGTGTGAGATAATCTATTACATGCACTGAACTAGTTATAGTTTTAAGTATAATAAATTTTAAAACGTTGAAGATTTTGTTTAAAATATTTGAATGTAAATTTGAATTCAATTTCTTCACAAAGAAAAAAAAGTGTACAACCAGAAATGCCACTCCCCGTAATGCACTGTTAGTCATACTTTGGACGCAAATTTAAACTGCAATTATCTGAAAGCTACATTTTTCCAAACACATGTTCCTTTTTCTCAAAAAACTGTGAACGCTCCAAGTCTGAAATTTGTCACACTGGTATGAGATAATCTATTACATGCACTGAACTAGTTAGTTTTAAGCGTAATACATTTTGTAGCGGTTTCCCGTCGTCGTCGTTTCGGAACTTAGCGTCCCCTTTGACTCGGAGTACTACGTGTTACCTTAGCGAAGAATAATGAACTGTGAAATCACAGCCCACTATACTACAGGCCTGAGCGCTGATTTCAGTATGGCGGAAGTCGAAGGCGGTGGGAAGCGAATTCCACAGCCCCAAGCAAAAAGACAGAGGAACGTAAAAATAAACAACTAAGTTACTTTAAAATAATAGCAATTAGACACAACTAGAACACATATATAACATTAAAGAAATAATGATAATCCATTGTATTTTATAAAAACAATCGTGACTTAGATATTTGTTCATGTATTGGATTTCAAAAAACTAAAATAATGCTCTAAATAATAAACACAGTAGAATGTGTAGCTGTAGTCGTTATGAGCCTATCAAATAATGTAAGTAACTGCAGCGGTAAATAAGTTTCAAATTTATGGGTACTTTGTTTTGATGATAATAAATGAAGAAATTAAAACGGAACATAATTACTATGCAGTTAAGTTAAACAGCATTAAGTTATACAGGCGCGCATAAATGCCAATTCACCTTATTACAAAGAAAGTGGCTCAAAATATGACAATTTTAAATTTAAGTATGCTCTGAACATTCTGTGTTATGTTTTGAGACAAAATATACTTTTCACTAAACTCCTTACCTTTATATAATCATATGTATACAAGCTCAACTTCAAATGGAAGGAAAATAATCAGCTAGATAACACAAATATCAAACATTTCAGTTTATTAGGACTTACCTACCTTTGAACACTATTGTAAGAACTTATTCTCATGCTTTATATATTTTATTACAACACGAACAGCAAAATTAAAGATTGCAAAATTGTACAAACAAGCATTTTTGCGATATGATTACATTTATTCCACTCAAAAGCTGTGAATATACAATAAAAATTAAAATATTCTGCATTAATTTAATACATTGGAGCAATTTTTCTCATTTACCACTGTACAAGTCAATACACACTGACAAACTTTTATAACATTTCTTTTGTATTTACTGAAAATTAAAGTCGACATAAAAGCTAACAGTCCATCCACTAAATCTGCTATGTTACTACTGGTAATATATTAAAGCTTGCCACATACTTATTAGTTTAGTAAAAAGAGTAAAATTACTGAAATATATAATGTGAAGCCAAAGTCAGATAGCCTCAGTGTGTTCATTATAAAATATGTACAATAATTCATGTTACAGAAAAAAGTGGCTTTTAATACACACATTATTCCTTGTAAATATAATAGAAATACTGAAAGTATTGTTTCATTCCTCATGGCAAGCACAAAATGCTCTTATGAATTCACACACTGGTCAGTTTCTTTATTTTTCTTTTATCGCAAGACTTTTGTTTCATATCCTCAGTTACCATTTTGGAGCAATTATTTAGAATAATGTTGCAAATAATTGAGCATACATCATGAAAATAGTCTTCAAATTTATGATTGCATTGATTGATGATTGTTTCTCTGGTTTCATCCATAATGTTTACTATATAGGGACTGCACAAATTCAACAAGGCAAGATGATTACTGCTTTTAATAAAATCATCATAACACTCTTTGACTAAGCCTTTAAATAGTTGGATACACAACCATGTTACTTTTACGCCATATATCATGGGTTTCTTTAGAGAACTTCTACTTAAGGAGTCAATCAACCTTGCTACACCTTCAAATTCATACTCTAAAGTGTCATTTAAAATCAATAACTCAATGCATTTGGGGCATATTATACCATTTGCTACCTTGAAAGCAGCATAACCTGCAATGTAAAACACGATAGGCATTACATCATTATCCACTGGTTTTGAAACTTCAATTTCTATTTCACAAAAAGGCAGCAATGATGGAACACATCTGCGACCAGATTTAAGCTTCTTACTGGAATCTTACCATTTTTTGATGAAAATGAAAGCAAAATTTTATTTTGATCTTTTTCTCACTCTCATATAGCTGTTGGAGAGAGAGAAAATAATTACTGCCAGACAACTGGCGGTAAAGACTGAATCGCTCTTCAAGAGGATCTGTTTGAAACTTGCCAAACAGAACATAGTTTACTTTTAATTCTGTTAGAGCATAATTTGCTAAACCATAAAGGCCTGAGCATGTCTGCATTATTGCATCAAATGTGCGCGTAGGGTATACATTCCCCCTACAGAGCTGTTCCCAATTGCACAACCACGCTGAAAATTCATTCAGGAAGATTAAATCTTCTTGCTCGATGGCAGAGACTGCCTTGTAATCCTTATATAGAAACTTAACATTTACAATATTCCACCATTTTAGGGTAATACTCGTATTTAAAAACTCTGCTGTTTCTCCATAACCATCATTGCATTCTACATTCTAAGAGGGCATTAATATTTTCATAATTGAAGCTTTTACACACCAGACTCGCTTTTTGTCTTTCAATATTTGATGGATAGACAGCTTTTGCATTAAACTTATGACCAAATGTCAGCAATTCATTCTTTTCTTTATGATAAAGTGATCTGAGGTGACCAAAAGTAGCACTCTTATTTATATCTGGATTTTCAAAATCAGGAAAATTAAAAAAAATCTTTTTGGTTTATCCAATTATTCCTTATATTTTTGAAAATATGCACAGTATCATAGAGCAAAAACAGAGGCTGTGATTGGCTAAAGGGATTTACTACTGAATAATAACCAAATGTATGTGGTGTGAATTTGCGAAACAAAGATTTGTTGATCTGATTATTATCAGCTATGAGACTGATTACTTTTACATCAAGTTTGCCAAGTTCGCAGAGAATGTTACAGTAGCATGTAAGAAGTCCCCAGAATTTCTACTGACTGGCAAAATGGCAATGACATCTGAATAATTACCAAATGCAGCATTTACTGAAAACACTTGAGCTGTTTTAGCAAGCTCATGTGTATTTGTTGCACTAGTTCCTACCAATTCACCACCTTTAAAAGTTAACTCTGGTGACATATAAACTTCATCCATCAAAAGATTAACAAATCTTTCCTCAGGTTTCAAGGAACATATGCGGCCAACAATGTAGGAGTTGCTAATATTAAAATTGCTGTCACTTACATTTAGACTGGCAGCCAGTTTTCTTAAGTTTACTTGGATGTGGAAGAGTTAGCACCTGTGACTGACGTATGGTTCTGTAATATGCAGGAGATGTCAGGAACATTCTCAGAGGCAACCTAAGAAGATCTGATGCAAATCTGTACTTTTCCTTCTTAAAGGAGAAGAATTCTATCTGCTCTGTAAGGACACTTAACCTCACTGTTTACCAGCATCTAGCACCTCATATTCTTTTAACAATTTCACTGCTGCAGCAAGTTTATTTTCTTTAAAGTTTGACACAGGCACACTACACAATTCAAATAATGCATCCACCTGAGATTTTTCCAAGATAACATCAAATTCGAGATTCGGTTCATTAGGACTCAATTCTTTGTCTATATACACTTTAAAGCACCTATGTCGTCCTCCGTGGACCAGTGGTACCGTGCTAGCCTCTAGTTACCAAGGTCGCGGGTTCAAACCCGGCGGAGGGCAATGGATTTTTTTCGGGCGTAAAAATCCTTAGCATGGCTTCCTTCGGAAGGGAAGTAAAGCCGGTGGTCCCGTGTCGTAGATTTACGGCACGTAAAAGAACCTCAAGCCTGATAAAGAGGCCTCTGAGCAAAATTACCGATCTTTCACGCCCAATATAGAATGGGACGCTAAGGACCATAGTAGTTAAAGAGCGTCCATAAATAACACTGAATTTAATTTTTAAAGCACCTATCACTTGAAACCACAAAACTGCAAACAATATACGGCAATTTTTAGCACTGTAATAGCACTAACACTAATTGAAAGTACCCAATCTTTTCTCTCGTTCACGCATTTTTTTATATACATCTTCATGTGTAACTTGTTATTTTCTAATTCCTTATCATATGAAGCTAAACTTTGATCCAGAGCTGTTTGAAGTGCTTCATCTTCCCTTTCCTCTCTTGTTCTTTTCTTTGGAAGTGAAAAGCCTAAGTGGTGTGTGCTTTCATTAACAACTGTAGGAAAAGCATCATCACTAAGGCAAAGATTAGCACGTGAAATGAAATGCACTCGTCCATCTTTATCCTGCCATTTATCCCTTCGAATAACTATTTCTTCTGAAAAGTGTCTAATGCAGACTCTAGCATTTTCAATGAACTCAAAATTCTGCCTGCGTATTGTGCTTAACCATAATTTTTGTCGTTCCTCATCTCTGGGAAACCTAAAGCAGGTTACATACAAAGGCTCATAATTCGATCTGCAACCTGGTACTGAATACTTGAAAGGCATTGCATCCCTGAAAATACAAAGAAAACACTATTGTTTTATACATTTACAACATAATTCTCTGATAAAAGCATACAAATAGTTATTAGTTACTTTCAGAGTTGTGCCAGACTTAACCAAGCATACTTCTGCAACATACTATAATAACAGATATAATAACTATAATAACATATATTACTACTTCTCCAATGTAGTTTGCAATCCGTAGAAGTGGAGGTAAAAATCGAATACTTTCACACGTGAAATAACTCTAAATGTGCACAGGGAAAACTGTTTTATTCATTGATAGAAAATTTGCAACACAAACATGCCTTTCCAACGGTCGCCGCCTGCAGTGGGTCACGTGATCATACACTGACGGCAGAGCGCGCAGGCCAGATAAGTTGTAGGCTGTGTGTGAAATTCGTGCTTACGTTTACTTATATCAACTTACTAATCGCCTCCGGATTTCTATACATGCAGTCACGTCTTCCTATCTTCTCATTGTTTATAACAATTATCCTGTGTGTATAATTGGCTCTCCGGTTGAAAATTCGAAGCATAAAGGTTAAGAAGAGACCGTTGCTTACAGCGTCTACTTTCTCTTAAAACTAGCTTCTTCCCCTCGAAGTACAAAGAAACGTTGGATTTTTATGGCCCCACGCTCGAAAAAATACAAAGAAGATTTTGAAGCGATGCTACTCTATTTCGCCTAAATCTTGCCGTTTTTCCTCACGCAATTTAGCCTTTATTTGTTGGACAATATTAATGAAACTTAAAACATATTTACACTTTTTGACGGGTTCTTGATTGATGTAGTTTTTAATCCAATTACTTTAAAATTGTAGAAAATTACCAAATTGTGTGTTAATTAATCATTAATAATTCATAAACTGTAATTATTTAAGAATTCCGTTTTGTGCAGGTCTAATTAGGCGGAAATATCCCAACAATTTTACAATGTTGCAGATTTTGTTTAAAATATATGGATGTAAATTTTGTTTTAATTTCTTCACAAAGAAAGAAGTGCACAACCCGAAATGCTATTTGCAGCGTAATTTCCTTAGTGCAATGCTATGCGTTAGAAGGTCTTCATATTTATTAAAAATCGCTGCTCTCTGCTTCAACAGGTTTCTGAGAAAAAGGAACAGCAAGATATCAGATTTATCCCTAGCAAAGTTTTTTAGAAGTTAATAAACGTTTTGAAGCAAGCCAAGAAACATATAATTGTGAAAGTTTAAAGAGAGATAAAAGTATATATTCTGACAATACAGTAATTGTTTTACATTGATCTGTGAATTACATTCTAGAGATATCCATTTTCTTGGGTTAGCTGCATGCTCATATAATGCTTACACTTCCCACTCCCCTTTAAATATGAGAGTGAAGTTATTGAAAGCGGTGAACAGCTTACAATTTTCGCAGCAGTTATCTACAGCATTAATATTCGGAATTTTGTACTGATTGATTAAATGTTGCAGAGTTGTACGCAAGTGGTTGAACATATATATGGGTAGTTTAGAAAGTGCTGCGGTAGCCTACGATATTCACTCAATCGTATGTAGATGCAGTGCTTACATATTTGTCCCAATTGATCAAATTGTGTAGTTTGTATGCTTGGGGTTGTAAGTAAAGCGTAAGGATAGTTCTGAAAAAATTAAAAGTTAACTGTATAATTGAAAATAATGGGTGGGGTAGTTTTTGGAAATGGAATGTAACTTAAGATCTTTCCAGGTTTTAAGCATACGTTTACAATATTTTGCCCAGATAAACGGTGCAGTTTTCTACATAAATGCGGTGACGCTACATCCCGCAAAGGACCTGGGCCTGGCAATCCGACTGCCGGCCTCTCGCCCACGTACGCACGGCAGAGATGAGCGATATCAAACCGATACGGGAGGTGATGTGGCCAGCATCACGCATTCCACAGCCGGAAAGTTGCCTCAAGAGGCCAGGACCGCTGCCTATCGCAGCTCCTCACTTTCCTCACGATGCTGAGTGGGCATCGGTCCTATATCCGGGACGTAAAACCTGCACCCCCATGGGTGGGAACGAACCCGGGCGCATTCCGTGGATGGTAACCAGAGCACCACGCCCCAGCCCACTGCGTCACGGCGCAGGACAGTTCTACATTAAGAGGAAGAAAATATAGTAGGGTAGATTCCAATAGTTGTAAGACTGCCAATAATTTTCGTTCGTCCAAAGTTTTGTCTAGATTGGCCATAGCGTGTTAAGAGGTTGAAAAAGAGTAGCGGATTTTTTTAAAAGCTGTAGTTCAAATTATCGTTTTTGCCAGTTTTTAAAGTCCAAGTGTACAACGTTTTATCAAAATCATACTAAAAGTCCTCCCTGACAATCTTAATTGAAATCAGAAGAAAATTCAATTGTATGAACGCTATACTCAACTCCCCTCCAATAAGCCAATTTTAAAGATTCTAAGCTTCGTTTTTTACACCTTTGGATTGGAAGTCATTAAAAATGCAATAGGTTCGTAATAATGGGGCCAATACATATTCTCAAATTCAGCGAAACGGGATTGAAATGTTGTAGGCTATGTCCGTTGTGACAGCGCTTTTCAAAGGCGAAAAAATTAACAAAACCAATTGAGTGAGTTTTTGAGATACATAAACGTTAGAAAATGGAGATGGACACACACACACACACACACACACACACACAAACACAAACACTCTTTTTCAAATGTTCTCAATTATGTGCACTTACTTAGGAAGCGAAATTAAATTTGAATTAAAAAGTGGGGTCTGAAAATAGAATAATACTAATTTTCAGAATGTTCCCGTAGATTTTATACTTCTTATTGTTCTGCGTATTTTTTATTGAATAATTATAAACATATTTTGCCAATAATTAAGAGCTGACAGCGCTTAACGTCTATCGGTGAAAGGCAAGGTGTGTTGCAAAGTAGCGTTTTAAGTTCGTTCAACTTTAGTTGCTGTTTTTAGGTTCATTACTTTGATAATACCACATATATTTACGTATTTAATTTCTCGCATCTTTCGTGATATTGCTCACGTGGCAGTACTTCGGAACTCTATCTTAGATAACATCCAAAAGGACAGGAGGAGAAAGTGGCAGAAGGGATTTCCGCTTGAAAGTCAGATATTTTGGTGTTTACCAAGAGATTTCCAATTAAAAATTGCTTCTTCATCCGAAGTTTCCTTGTGGCTCCGAACGTCGTAAACAATTGTATGAAGTTAAAGAACGAATATTGCGAAATTTATGTAATAGATATGCACAGCATGCACTAAAACTTAGAATATGCAAAATTATACAGTTTAAATGTAGTTTTAAAATATAAATCAAAACAGTTTAACGTATACGAGGGACATCCAGAAAGTAAAGAACGTTTTGGCATAACTAAATAATAACGAAAGATATCAACACAGAACTTTATTTACAAAGATACTGTACCTTACTCTACTTCACAATGTAATCGCCATTGCTATCAAGGCATTTATTGTAACGTGGTACCAGTTTTTCAATGCCGATGTTATTCTCTTCTACCTCCAAAGACGGTCACTGCCTCTTTGACTTCTTCATCTGTTGGAAACTCTTAAAAATCCTTCAGTTTCAGAAGCAAGTGAATATCCTGAATTCTTTCATCAACATTTGCTTTCAACTCATCCGTAATGAGTGATGGCCTCCCACACCGATCTTCGTCGTGCACACTGGTTCTTCCTTGATCAAGCATTATGCACTACTTCCTCACTGAAGACTCTTTCATTGCATTATCACCATATACCTGTATTATTTACCTATAAATTTCTATTGGTCGAACAATATGTGCATTCAAAAAATGAATCACACTACGCCCTTCACATTTGGCGAGATTTTCAATTGGCGCCTCCATCTGGATAGGTTGTAGAACAGATAGGCATGACCTTACAGCAACGAAACTCGACTCACACGGAGGTGAAGTAAGGAGCTACTAACCTGCATGCAATTGTGGCGGTGGTGGTGGTCAGGTACCGAGCGTAATGTGCAGTTATTTTTTGCTTTCTGGATGTCCTTCATATACAAGTATGCTGAAATTATTTTACTGAATTTTCAGCAGTGTTTTTGTCAAGGTAAAACTTAGTGATTCAGTATAGTAAAGAAGAAACATGTTTTTCAGACTTCATTGAATGATTGGGCAGAGAGAGAGAGAGAGAGAGAGAGAAAGACTTTCAGGCCGTCTTTAAGGTATAGTTATACCACCTCCTCCTCCTCCTCCTCATTCCAATAGAGAATAATATATGTGGAGCTTGTTTCGAAAAGGTATCAAATCCAACAGAGCTAATTTTACAGAAAATAAAAATATTAGTTTGGATTTGGCATATTTTGGCAACAAGATTGTATGTGGTACACGTCGGCATGAAACGATTGAATATTATGAATGAAGGAAAAAACACAATTAATTATATCACTGTATTATTGAATATATTATTAAACATTTATTTCAAAATATGTAGCCTATGTTTTCTGTTCTAATCATAATAATGAATGTTTCTAACAACAGACTCGGAATGTATAACATTACTGTAAAATGGGAGTTTGTGAATCTCACAATAGCCCATGAATGCTAACAAATCTTACAAATCTTTATTTGAACATAGCATTTACATGGCACTAACGATATATGGGCACAAGAACCACTGTGTTAACTTGGGTTAATTTGCTTAATTTGAAAAAAATAATTGTTTTGAGCAAATTTCATTTCTATTCTGCTAGCAGGTTATACTCGTATAAAAAAGAACAACAGGGAATCGCTTCAGATTTTGTATGTTCTGGCTTCAAACGTAGCACAGATTTGGTATTTATAGCTGTAAAACACAGTATAGAGTGCCATCTGAAGGATTTGAACTTGTATACCGCGTGAGTCTTCTCATCCTGCAAAATTGTTTTATTTATGGACGCTCTTTAACTGCTGTGGTCCTTAGCATCTCATTATACCAGGTGAGTCAGCTGCGCCTATTTATTTTTTGAATTTATGTAACGTGCTAAGCGACATATATCACTTAGGCCTTTCTTGGATGCCTTCTAATGCCTGATTTACATAACACTTTATAGAGGAGGGAATATATAAGTCAGTGCATAAGTGTTTTATGGGACAGAATGCAATCGTTATGTATGTCGATGCAAAAAACATCCCACCCTGACACTGAGAGCTTCAGTAGCACATTTAGCCAGTTTTACAAACTTTTATTCTTTAGCATACATCCATGCACCCCTTTGAAGGCCCCTGAAGGAACAACCTATCACATGCATCGATTGACAAAACCATTTGAAAACAAAATGGCAGATCTACGCAGTGGGACCAATTGGATTTAAGCCGTTAGCCATTGTACAGCCTTGTCAAAAAAGGCTAAGTATTAGGTGGATAACTTCTCTTATTTCACAAACTATGGCGTATTTCAGATGATACGGTAATTGTAATGACTGATGCACTTTATTTGTTTGAATTAAAACTACCAAACCGAGCTCAAACCACTGTATGATGCTGCAAAAAGCGTGTAAAGATTCGAGGTGGGGTCTAGTTCTGCGATTACTCATTCCTATAGGAACCACTGCTCGCAAGGTACCATTGGCCGAATGGTATCATCATGGTTGCTTTAACGCTGTGCCACTTTAATTCGGGTTCAAATCCTACGGGTTAAGTTAAGAGTTTTTATTACCTTTTGTTTTATCTCTTTCGGCATATAATTTGATATTATGATATAAATAACATTTTTGATAACATAAGTGTGTACAAAATAGAATAATCGTCATATTTTCCACTGGCAGGTGGATAATTTGTACTTGTAGTAGGTGTTTTATTGTGGTCAGTATCAGCTTGACCCACTCAACCAAGTTTAAAACACTTCCCACACGCAAAGTGGCTTTAGCTATTTGCGCCTGCGTCAATGCTTGGCGTCAATAAATAAGTCTCTCTCCATTGTTTACTCAGGATCTGAAACGTTCCTACTAGACACGGCTGCTGTCATAATGTATATAATTGGCGCAACAGTTCTAGACATGTGAAAATCTTAATGACAGCTATGAAGCGAGTTACCAGATCAGGAGGTGACCGGTCGTCTGCATGCTGCAGGAATGCGTGGGACAGTCATTGTCAAATATCCGCACACCGGTTATGCACTGCACTGCACTGCGAAACTTATTTTATAAACTTATTTATATAGTTAGTTGCAGTATCTAAATCCACTGCTGTAAAAAACGCTTAATATAAAAAGCTGTCAATCATCTGCCTCCAATTCTTTCACATCTGACAGCCCTTCCTCTTCTGCGGAATCACTAACATCATTGCCGCCATCACTGCTGTCGCTACTTTCTGCACCGTTATCCTGGATGAGAATTCTTTCTATTTGATTTTCTGCAATTCCATATTTTTCGAAATAATGATTCTCAATTTATTCAACATGTCGACATGCATTTTCCCATTCTGACCTTCCAATTTCTGCAAATCGCATAACTGCTCCACATCTTTTAATTTAAGTGATATTTCTGCAGACCACCCATCTTTCGACATCAGCCCAGATTAATTCGATTGGGTTTAGATCTGGGTGATACGGTGGTAGTCTAAGTACATTATGGCCATGTATTAATATCTGACCCAAGTATGTATGAGTTCTGAAGTGGTTTGTTGGCTTTAATTAAGTTATATAACTTTATTTTACTCGTGCTTTCATTTAAAGGTATATTATGCCTAAGTAACCAAGCTCTCATTTCTTCTTTCAAGGAATTTGGGTAGGTGGTTTGTCAATTTGAGTGTTGACGCATTGTAAAGCATTGTCAATAACCAGAACAACCCAGCAGGCAAAACGTGTTGATTCACTTCATGTAATTTTCTGTGCTCATTTCTTGATGAAAATCTCCTGTTTTGTGTAGCGACTTGTAAAAGAAAGGTATTTGGAACGAAGCCGATCTTTCCAACAGCATGAAGATAATAAGCAGGGCTAGGATTTTTAGGTGCAAATTTCAGATGGAAAAAGGAAGGGAAAAGGTGCTCAAATAAGGTGCAAAAAGGGACAATAATGTGCTGGTTTATTTAAGGGGTTGCACAGCTGAAATTGCTATTTTCTAAACTATCCACTCAATTGGGCTGAAATTTTAACCACATGTCGGTGTTCTTTAGATATAATTGTTTTATGAATTGCAACCCAAAATCTTAATTAGTTTTCAAGTTATTAATTTTCAAAATATACAGTTATGGGTATATGCAAAATGCAACACCTGATGCATGTTTCAAAAAAGAAAAAAATCTTATGTTGCTTCTATGTCAAGGAACTACAAATCTGTCGTATAATTGTTTTCTACCATTCTTAGTTTAAGAGAAAAAAGGTTTTGCTGATTTGTATTTGCATTCTTTTTTTTTCGTTTTTTTTGTGCACATTGTTATCTTCAAAAATTAGTAGCGCAAAAACTATTCATTACACAGAAAAATTATGTGACAGTTTCATTTCTTTGGGTTTTTGAAATAAGTATAAAAAATGTCAATATGAATGGATGAAAACTACATCGTGTGGAACATTTTGAATATGCAGAAATGCTGAAAACAAGAAACGCCTTAAAATGAAGTTTTAAAAATATAAACAACTAGCAACCAATTGCGTAAGGGTATTTCAAAAGTCTTGTAACGATCCTGAAGCATTCGCTAGGTCAAAAATAAAACTGGATTTTAAAACTACAAGCAATGGAGAATTTTTTGGGAACATTTTTTTTTTTTTTTTTTTTTTTTTTTTTAGATTTTTTTAGATTTTGGGTTAATTTCAGTTGTGCATTCCGTTAACTAATTCGACGATTTCTCTTTCCTCTATTCCAATTTATTGAACTACAAAACAAGTACATCAAATTATCACTCATCAAAAGAAGGAAAAAACATGAAGCTGTTGTACTTCAAGACATTAAGCATCTCCACATTTTTAAAAGTAAGTCTGTTTCTATTAGGAGATAGAATGTCTTTGTAGATTCTAAAGCTTCTTTCAACATCCACAGAAGCCAGTGGGGCAAACCTTGTATTCACTCGGAATGGTAACTCTACAGATGTGGCAAATTCCTCAATGTCTGGATTCTTCTGAAGACTAGATTCAAGTTTGCCTTTGACAAAGCCATCTAACTGCTCCGGCACGGAGGTAAAAATATCCCATTGTTTTTCCTTTTCCAGACCTTGTTCTTCCAATCGTTTAATAGCTGCAGGCAGGTACTTGTAACTATGGACACAATATAGTTCTGTCTGCAAATTATGTATTTTCTCCGGCAACAGAAGTTGCTGTGCCTTGGAAATTGCACCTGCATCGGATGGATCCAAAGAAAGCACAAACTCTTTAATTTAGTCAAAATTCTCACACAACATAGCAGCACACTCAATCCAAGATCCCTGCGAGTAATGGCCGGGAAATTTGGAAGGGGGCAGGCCAGTGATTTCCCTGTAGTAAACAACACGGCTCGGAGCTTTCAGTAGAATCTTCTTCAGGGCAGAGATGAATTGATTTGCGATGTCGTATTCGTTCTTTATGGATTCGCAAACCCTGTGAAGGACATGAGACAAGCATGTCACATGCTTCAACATAGGAAATATAGGTTTCAATTGGTTAACAGCTGAAACCATGTATGGAGCCTGGTCCATAACCACAAGAAGTAATTTTTCAAACTGGATACCAGTAGGCCAGAGTTTTTGGCAGAAGTCCATAATGGATTGCATTTTTGTACTGGCATTGGCTTTCTGCAGCTTGTACAATTTTAACAACATGGGTTTAACTTTCTCCCCTGCTAAGGGAAAAACTAAAATGTTCAAAACATATCGTTCCATTGAGTCGATGGTTTCATCCACAATGATTCCCACATCGCAATCAGACACTTTCTGCTTGATTCTTTCTATGGTTTCTGGGTAAACAGGCTCCATGTAGTTTTTTTGTTTTGGTTGTTAAAGTATTCTCAACGGGCATTGACATCTTTGTGTATTTTTTAAGAAATCCCTTGAAGGCTGGATGGTTCACCTTATTGAGTGGGATTCCTGCTTGTGTAAGAGCTGCGCACAAAGGAATATTTAATTCCTTCAAATTTTGGCTTTTTGAAGAACTCTGTTGAAATGCATTTCGTAGTAGAGGTTGCCGTGATTTGTTTGCTTGAAGCGTCTTGTTCATTTGATGCTTAGAGCTGGAAATGTGTGGTTTGATGCGATCTCGCTGGTGTTTTTCATCTCACAAAATTCTGAATCACAAATAGTACATCGCATAACAGTTCCACCAGTGCCTATGAAATCTTGTTTGAATTCCTCAGCCAGAACAATAAATCGAGCACTGTACACCTCTGACATTTTAAAATTTAGTACTAGTACACTCGTTTGGAGAGCTAACACTAGTTCACTTGCTAACGCATGCGACTGTCACACAACTCACTCTTGCGCCCATTCACTGTCCACATTCTCTTATAACACCGCGACAATTACCAGAATGTCCTCATTCATGCTGGAACTTCAGTCTCAGCGATTTCTAGTAGTTTCGAGCAGAACCCAGCCTTAATAATTCTCGGAACTGCGCGGGTGAGGTTACTACCGTCTGTGCGTGCCCAGCCTTCGCCTCCACGCAAACAGGACGTCTCTCACAGTAAGAAACTCACATTCACGAACAGCAGGCTACTGATTCTAGTGGGATACAATCACTCATTGTCAATTGCATTATTACGGGCTACTTTATAGCGGTAAAGCGAGAGAAAGAGGTTTTCGTCAAACACACAATTATTTTCCATTGTTGTGGGTGTGCTTTCAATTCCCGCGCGGGGTTTACTGAAAGAGGTAGGCTTACTATTCACACGTACACAGCAAGCTGAGGAGACGTTAATTGAAAGGTAAAGAATAAATTGGAATGAAACTTAAAAGAAAAAAGGGGGGAAAGGGGATTATGGGCATGGTTGGGGAAAATTGGGATAAAGGCGCCAAAAAGGGGTAAAGGTCCCAAAAAAGGGATAAAGGTGCGAGAAAAAATGCCTCTTTTCGCAACTAGAAACAAACTTTCACACTGTGATATCTTTCTTCACTCAGCTTTAACTTACCCTAAGAAAAAAGGTGCGCACCTAAAAATCCTAACCCTGATAATAAGTATTTGCCCTTTGGCAAGAGGTGCCTGCCAACCTAATTCGCTATCGTCACTCCAACTTTTAGATGTTGTATGGCTGCTGTGTATGTATGACTCATTTTCATACACTATAGTTTGACCCTCTAATTTGTACTTCTGAGTTAGGTACTTCTCCAGCTAAGATCGTGCGTCGTGCTTTTCTATTAGAACTCTTTTATTTGATTTCGTTTTCTTCCACTTGAACCGTAAATCTTTTATAATTTTTCTGAGATTTGTAGCACCACCTTGAAAATTTATGCTGTCTTTCAGCTTGATGACAATCTGCTTATTGTTGGCACAGTTTTTTCTTCCAAATAGGAATTGTGTATCGTGCGCCGAATGACGCATTTGTCGAAGTCGTCTATTTTTGTAATACCTTTAGTGACTGTTTCTTCCCAGGTGTGTCAAATGGTACTCTTTCATCCATATTTTGTTATTATCTTTGAGAACTCTGGAAACGGAACTAAGCGAAACACCAGTTGCGTTGGCTACTCTTTCTTTCACTCTCTTTTTTTTCTATTAAAAGATCGATCAGCAACAATGCTTTACAGACCTGGGAGAACAATACTTAGAAAGGAACAGCTATAAAGGCGTAGAGGTTGGCTACATCAACGTAGCTCCTCGAACACAACTACAAGATGTCTAATAAAAGTGAAAATAGCACAATAGATCACAGATACTATGCAACAGCACGACGGAACAGTCTATATGAGACTAAAGATCTGAGTCTTCGGAGCTTGAGGTGGAACTGAGTAAAAGATCTTGAGGAAGGCGTTTTCTGAGGCACGTTGGCCGGCGCGTTCTGACGCCTAGATGATACTCCACAGCTCCAGGAACCTCCTGTGGGCGGAAGAAGAAACGGCGTGCGGAGAGGCGGATGAACTGCTGTAGAGGGAGAAGGCCGAATTCTTGGTGTAGCTGATGGTTGCGCACGAACCAGGGAGCATTAGTAGCGAGCCGCAGCACCTTGTTCTAAACCACTTGCAAACGATGTAGGTGGGGTTTGCAAGCTCCACCCCAGACAGGAGCAGCGTATGTCAGGACAGGGCGAATGAGGGAACGGTATAACAAGAGACAGGAATCAAGTCCAAGAGAGGTACGTCTGTTAAGTAGCGGATAGAGCTGAGAAAGCCTGGCTGAAGCAAGGTTAACAGTTCGATTGATATGTGGGCGCCAGGTGAGGGTGGTGTCGAATAACACTCCAAGGTACTTGACTGGAACAGGAGAAGGTAACCAAGAAATACAGGTGTTATGGATATATAAGGACGGAGGTGAACGAATGGTATGAAGAGAGAAAATTTTCGCCTCAGTCTTGTGGGGGTTCAGTGAAATACGCCAGGTAGAGCACCAACAGCAGTAGGAAGATCGTGATGGGAGTAGTAATGAACTGTGTCGTCGGCATGTAACGCCACGTCTGCAAGCTCGAGATCCGGAAGATCCGAAGTGTAAACACTAAACAAAAGGGGAGCCAAGATGGAACCCTGAGGGACACCAGCCCGAATAGATTTCGGTGAGGAGCATGTGCCACCCACACGCACGACGAACTGTCCATCCGAGAGAAAACTAGTAACAACGTCTATCAAGTATTGGGGAAGACCTATACGAAATAGTTTGAGCAGAAGGCCTTCATGCCACACCATCAAAAGCCTCGGCGACATCCAAGAACACGGAAAGGGAGGGTAGTAGACTAATTGAACGGTAACTGGACGGTAAATGCCGGGGCTTATTGGGTTTAGGAAAAACAACAATGTGACCCAGTTTCCAAGAGGCGGGAAAATAGCCAAGACGTAAGGCACCGTTCATAATGGAAGAAAGGTAAGCCAGAGCCTTTTTGGTGAGTTTCTTCAATACGACGTTGGGAATCAGATCATGTCCGGGGGATTTTTTACTGGGAAGATGGGAGATGAAATGCGACAACTCCCAGGGCTGGTAAAGGATATACGGACAGGAACAGTGGATTGCGATTGAAAAGCATGAAGTTCAACACGAAGAGATTGGGAAGTAGGAACATCAAGACTAGGATGAGGAGTAAAGGTTTGCTCGAAATGAGAAGCCAGAACCTCACATTTATCAGAAGTAGACGTAACAAGTGTATTGTGATGATGAAGGCTAGAAACAACGGTAGGCTTCTGAAGAATACGACGAGTCGTTGCCATAACATGTGGTCATCTGGAGAAAGAGCGGCTAGGTGGCTTTGAAAGGTTTGGAAGCGGTGGTGTTCAAGCTTATTATAAGCCCATGTAATCTTCGGCGGAGCCAGGGTTGCCGTTCCCGTTGCCAGCGACGTCGAATGTGATTCTTCATGTGAATGAGGGAAATACGAAAGGGGGATAATTGAGAGGGAAAGTGACGTTGAGAAGAAACCGTCGAAGAGCGTACACACGAACAAATGGCATCAGTAAAATGGTGAATCGCTGCATCAATATCTCCCGGAGTGACAATATGATAGGAGGTCGCCAGAGCCGCATCCACCCGTTCCTGAAAATCATCCCAGCGCACGTAACCATTAATGAGCCGTGATGGCGAAGAAATGAAGTCTAGAGCAAGGGAGAAAGTAGCCAAAACCGGGCAGTGATCAGAATCCAGCTCGGACAGAGTTCATATAAGTGGCAAACTCAGGTTTCCAGAAATACCAATGTCAAGAATATCCGGAGACACCCTGGGATTGCTAGAATAATAATGGGATCAGAGGGAGCCGGATTATTGCAGAGAGAACTGCTGAGAAACTGTTGAAGACGACGGCCATTGGGGTTAGTAACTCGACACCCCCAGGAGGTATGCTTACTGTTGAGATCGCCTAATAGAAGAGTGGGACCACGATCGGGAAAAAGCAAGGAAAGAAAAGGGATGTTGAGGTTAAAATTAGGAGGTTTATAGGCACTAAGGAGGACCAGATCGTTGCCATCAGGAGAATGAAGCTTAATACCAACAAATTCTAATGCCGGGGAAACAGGCAGAAAGGTGGCACTGTGGTGGAGACGACGTCTCATAACAAGGGCAACACCCCCTGAGGCCGTTAAAGATTCCCGATCGCGCTGATACACATGATAACCGGGAAGAGTAAAGTGTTCATGGGGAAGAAAGTGAGTTTCCGTGATACAGGCGACGTCTACGTTATGCAAGGTGAGGAAAGAGAGAAATGAAGCTCGTTTACTGCGAAGGCCATTAGCGTTCCAGTTGAGAGTGAGACTATTAAGAGAGCGGCGATTAGGGAGTGCCATCGGTGCTAAAACTAGTCCCGTATGTATGGACAAGGGTCAGAAGTTGTGGTAAATAGGGTAGAAGAAAAGTACGAAGGACAGCAGATAGTTGGGTGAACAGATCAGTAAACCAGACCCAAGAAGGTGAATCACCGGAGGGTTCTGCAGCAGGCACAGAGGCGTTCGAGCGAGGAGAACGCAGAACGTCAGAAAACGATTTGCGAACTGAAGGACGAGATGAAGCCTGGTCGGCAGGTAGCGATGACGGTTGCTGCTGAGGTGACGTACGGAGTTGATGCTGTGAGGTAGAGGCATCCCGAGGCTGCCGAGGCTGCCGAGGCACCTCTGACGGAGCTGGCTGCTGCGGACGTTGGGGCGGAAGAGTCCCCTGAGTGGCACGTTGCTTGAGCTTCAAATAATGAGGACAGCCACGATAATTTGCCGGGTGATCCTGATGGCAATTAACGCACTGTGCCGGTGTGGTAGTAGGTTTAGCGCACTGCGAGTAATGATGGTCACAGTGAACACAGCGGGGCCCTAGCTGGCAATAGTTTTTGGTGTGCCCATAGTTTTGACATCGAGTACACTGCGATAAGTCTGCATTCCGGCGACGAGGTTCCACGGTCACCACACTGTAGAGTAAACGGGTAAGATTGAGAATACCTCTGCCCGAATCATCGTTCAATAACTCGACGGCACAAAGAGGAATAGATTGTTTAGCTCTGTTGAATGAGCGAGTAACCTTGAGCACAGGATACTGCTGAGCACACAGTTCATCATAGAGTTCCTGATCACTGAGAGAGCAAGGTATATTGCGAATAATCACAGAAAAAATCTTATCCGCTGGGTTCCTATAGGTGAAATATTGCTGGTGAAATAGCGAGTGAGATTGCGAAAATCAGAAGCGGAAGAAGAATACAACTTAACAATAGATCCGCGTAACTCAGAATGAAACTCAGACGTAACATGTTGCTTAATGTCATGTAAAAGTAATTGATAATTGTGTAGATCACGTAGACAGATTGGTGGAATGCGCTCCTTAGAAGTAGAAGCTGCCTGAGTAGTATTTTCCGAGGTAGTGTCATCTTCCAAAGCCTGAAAACGATTATGCGTAGGAATGGCATAACGAGGAGCATTTGACATTTGTGAAGGTGCTGCTACACAAAGACGTTTATGTTGCCCGCCGGTGGTGAAGAGGGCGGAGCAGAGCGCACCAGGTGGGTAGACGTGCTGGCACAGAGGCCGTCAGATGGGGGACAATCCTCCATATGGATATCATCGGAAGATGCGGCAGAATGGGCGGTCACAACACCCATTGGAGAAGACTGAAGCACAGTGGGACACACCGGTGGCGCGGAAGCAATTGGTGCAGAGGTATAACTCGCACAAAACTTCTGGAATCGTGACCTTGATTGCCACCCCAGCTTCCGAGCCTAGGAATGGTTTGTTTAGCTTAATCAACGAAAGCGATATAATACCTTTGCTTACTCACAGTGTGTAACAAATACAGTCTGCATAGAAAGTGTCTGCATCTGGTTGTAATTTTAAAGAGAGCAGTATCTAAATAATACATACTTTATATTTGTTATATTTATAACCATGGCTCCTACGTTTTCAAAGTTAAGTGTTAAGGTGTTACGCAGTCAAAGTAGGGAAATAATTGCAAATGTCCTCGACTTCATGAAGCAAGAAACAGAGATGAAGGAAGAAAATACATGTTCATCCGAGTTCCACAAAAGCCTTAAGAGAGTGAAAGAAAGAGTAGTCAAAGCAACTGGTGTTTCACCGAGTTCCGATTCCAGAGTTCTCGAAGATAAGAGAAAAAAAACCATATGGATGAAAGAGTGCCATTTGACACACCTGGGAAGAAACATAAGGTCCCTAAACGTATTACAGAAATAGACGATTTCGAATGCGTCATTCGGCGCACGATTCACAATTCTTATGTGGAAGAAAAAACTGTGCTAACAATAAGCGGATTGCTCATCAAGCTGAAAGACAGCACAAACTTTCAAGGTGGTGCTACAAATCTCAGAAAAATTATTAAAGAATTAGGGATCAAGTGGAGGAAACCGAAATCAAATAGAAGAGTTCTAACAGAAAAGCAAAATAAATAAATAAAATAAAAAATTAAAAATAAAAAGTAAATGTTGCCATGATAGCTTAGTCGGTTAGAGCAACGGCACGGAAAGCCTAAGATCCGTGGTTCAAATCCCGGCTATGGTATTTAATTTTTCAGTCTGATTCTACCTTTGCAAATGACTATAATTTTATATGTACTTATATCAGTGTGTAGTTATATCAGCATCAATTTTCAAGGTGGTGCTACAAATTTCAGAAAGCGTCTAAAAGTTGGAGTGACGATAGCGAATTAGGTTTGCAGGCACCTGTTGCCAAAGGGCAAATACTTATTATCGTTCATGCTGTTGGAAAGATCGGCTTCGTTCCAAATGCCCTTCTTTTACAAGTCGCAACAAACAACAGGAGATTTTCATCAAGAAATGAATACAGAAAATTACATGAAGTGAATCAACGCCATGTTGATACCTAATATGCCTGCTGGGTCTGTTCTGGTCATCGACAATGCTTCACAATGCGGCAACACTCAAATTGACAAACCACCTACCCCAAATTCCTTGAAAGAAGAAATGAGAGCTTATGTACTTAGACATAATATAGCTGTAGATGAAAGCATGAGTAAAACAAAGCTATACAACTTAATTAAAGCCAACAAACAGCTTCAGAAGTCATACATACTTGACCAGATAGTAATACAACATCGCAATAATGTACTTAGACTGTCATCGTATCGCCCAGATCTAAACCAAATCAAATTAATCTGGGCTGATATCAAAAAATGGGTGGCATGCAGAAATATCACTTTTAAATTAAAATATGTGGATCAGTTATAACGCCAGCAATTTGCTGAAATTGGAAGGCCAGAATGGGAAAATGTATGTCGACATGTTGAATAAATTAAGAATCATTATTTCGAAAAATACGGAATTGCAGAAAATCAAATAGAAATAATTCTCATCCAGGATAATGGTGCAGAAAGTAGTGATAGCAGTGATGACGGCAATAATGTGAGTGATTCCGCTGAAGAGGAAGGGTTGTTAGGTGTGGAATAATTGGAGGCAATGATTGACAGTGTTTTTTATATTAAGCGCTTTTTACAGCGTGGATTTTAATATACTGTATATAACTAAGTTTATCAGCGCAGTTCAGTGCATAACCAGTGTGCGGATATTTGACAATGATTGTCCCACGCACTCCCGCAGCATGCAGACGACCGGTCACCTCCTGATCTGGTAAGCGACTCGCTTCATAGCTCTCATTAAGATTTTCACATGTCTAGAACTGTTGCGCCGATTATAACAGTGGTAGACAAACTCGGCGATGAGGAATGTGTTAAGACGGGCTGGCGTAATACAGTCGGAGCAAGTTGATGAACAGACACATGGTCCTGATCAGTGTTAGCATAAGCTAAATCAATAGCCGAGCGAAGAAGCTCGCCGATATTACGTTCCGGCATGAGAGCGGCACAAGGCACTGGTACGAGAAATACACTCAGGAGTGTAAGCAAAAACAGTAATTGACGTGAACACACGCAATAACACACGCAAACGTAGAGATAAACACCGAAAACGTAATGAAGCTCCTTCGAAAACTGAGTACGAACGCACAGAGAGAGAGAGAGAGAGAGAGAGAGAGAGAGAGAGAGAGAGACGTAAACACGACCTTCTTCCGTGACGGCTGACCAAGCTCTCTTTTCACTCTCTTAGGGCGTTTGTGGAACTCGGGTGAGCATCTCTGCTTCTTGCTTCATGAAGTCGAGGACATTTACAATTATTTCTCTCCTTTGACTATGTAATACCTTACCACTTAACTTTGAAAACGTAGCAGCCATGGTTATAAATATACAAATATAAAATAAGCACTATTTAGGTACTGCTCTCTTTGAAATTACAACCAGTTGCGGACACTTTCAATGCAGACTGTATGTGTTAGGCACTGTGAGTAAGCAAAGGTGTTATATCGCTTTCGTTAATTAAGCTGAACATAAACCATTCCTTGGCTCGGCAGCTGGGGTGGCAATCAGGGTCACGATTCCAGAAGTTTTGCGCCAGCTATACAAACGACGAGTATGTTGACATGCTGTTAATCTATGGAGAAACAAGGTGTAATGCACTGTCAGCAAAGCGCCTGAATGAACGATTTCCAGGAAGGAGGACACCTACTGCAGACACTTTTCGAAAGGTAGAAAGACACCTTCGTGAAACAGGATCATTTGGAAGAGCACCGCCTGCTCGCAAAGCTCCAGTAACCTCTGGAGGCAATGAAGAAGCTGTGCGAAACGCAATAGAATACAATCCACATACCAGTTCAAGAGCCATAGCAGAAGATCTGTACATAAGTCAGTCCTCAGTGATGCGCACATTGTATCGTAATAAATGTCATCCGTGCCATCTACAATTACACCAGGCTCTCCCGGACGACTTTAAGCACGAGTGATATATGTACAATGGCTACAGCAGCGAGCGCAAATGGATGCAGAGTTTTTAGGAAGTGATCTCTTCAATGATGAAGCCACATTCCACAATAACGGAACTATTAACCGCCATAATGTGCAATATTGGAGTATAGACAATCCTCACTGGATGAGAAAAGTTGCATTCCAGGTACAGTGGAGCATCAATGCCTGGTGCGGAATAATAGGAGACCAGCTAATTGGTCCGTACTTTCTTGAAGGCAACCTCACAGGAAGACGATACCTTGCATTTCTGCAAGAAGAATTGTCATTGTTCCTAGAAGATGTGCCACTAGTGAAACGGACAGGAATGTGGTACCAGCAGGATGGAGCTCCACCACACTGGTCACTGATTGTAAGGAATCACTTACATAGAACATATCCGTAAAAATGGATTGGCCGATGGGGCCCAATCCATGGCCACCTAGATCACCTGATCTCACCCCACTGGATTTCTTTCTGTGGGGTCATTTAAAGGACCGGGTCCAGGCTCAAGAGCCGCAAAGCCCAAATCATCTACGGGAAGTCATACGTGGATAAATCAGCCAGATTGAACCGCGCATGTTAGAGCATACAAGAAGGTTTCTCCGGCAACGTACACAAATGTGCATTGATGAATGGGGTCGTCATTTTGAACATTTACTTTCCTTGATGAAATCCACGCTCTTTAACAATTTATTATTCTGTTTACCCGTGAACTTAGCACATTTACAACTCCTTTGTCAATAGAAGAAGTGAAATATAAGGTTTAAATGTGAAACAAAAACTGTTATATCTAATATCGTCGATATGCGCCCAAAAGAATGAAAGCTTAACTACGTAACACGGTTTACAACACCAGATACGGTACAGATTATTAGGGTAAACATGATACACAATTATCTGAATGTAATTCCTATGTCTTTGGCTCAGCTCAAAGGAGAGCCAGTAACAAAAATAAATAAGTTAGTACACTGAAATACAGAAAATAAACACAAGGAGCGGGAAAAAAATCAATTTGATGTTTGTATCAGATTCGAACCTCCGAAGCTAACCTTTGCTTCACCACATTCCGGAGCTAAACCGCTCGGCCAGAACCCACTTAGTCTATCCCGCTCTTCGGGAAAACATTCCTCTATCTCCTTGCAAGCATTATATCCATGAAACGCCTTCTTTTTTAAGGCTTTCGCAGCTTGTTGGCTCTCATTCAGGCCTTTAAGCATTAATGCTAATTGCGTATAGTACCAAATAGAAGGGCAGAGCTACAATAACAGTTTGTTTACTAAAAGGGTCAATGTTTTCACATTAGACTATAAACTGCGGGTTGCATAGATACGAATAACTAGGGGCAGCTGACTCACCTGGTATATAGGGTAATTCCGGGAGAGATGGACCAGCTTTTCTGAATTTCCCATATTTCTTTTATTTTTAGTAAAAGTGGTTAAAATGGTAGTACCTTATGTTTTTGGTGGCATCAATAAACCATATATAGCTGTATACATGCAAAAGACGTATTAACAGACTTGTAAATTATGAACAAAAGAATTACACATATGGTTCATCTAACCCGTAGTATTCGGGTTAGATGGACCATGGTATATGGGAGAGATGGACCTGCATAAAATAGGAGGAGAATTAAATGATACATTCGTAATTAGTACTTATTGGTATATTGTAAATCATTTATCATGTAGAACAAACATTTGCTGTTTTACTGAGTTCATTTTGGAGTATGTTTTTTAGATTTACCCTCTCCTCCCACATAAGTCGCACTTCATGCCGTATTTGGTGCAGTTCTCATGAAGCCAACGGGAACACATTCGACATTGGATCCAGTCTTCATTGCTTTTGGTTGCGTTGTAGTCCTCTCCGCACCCAGCACGTTCATTTTCATTCCACTCTTCAAGATCATCGTCACTGTCATTGCATACACCATCATCGTTTAGGGACCCTTCGGAATCAGAATTGTCGCTCCCTCTTCTTCTGGTTCTTGGCCTCTTAGTTTCAGACACGTTAGATTTCCCATTAGCTCTACTCTTCTTACCTTTCCAAAGGTTAACATTCCCCTTTGAATTCGGTATCTTGGAAACACTTGCTGCCTTACCACTTATTGTAGTTTTCTTCTTCAAAGTTGCTATTGGGGAAATGTCATTAAGGAGTTTACTTGGTGTTGGTATTTGGGTCTCCTTGTCTACCTGAGTTTCATTAGGAGAATTATTTTCCACGTAGGAGATCCAAGGAACTGCCAAGGAATCATCAGTTTGAGGAGGTGTGGAACTTGAACCATTAGTCAAAGGTAAATCATTTGAAATATCTAGCAACTTCGTTGATTCCCATAACTTGCTTTTTATTGCATCCACAGCTTTCTGTAAGTGGTCTACACTCCAACATCCTCTTGTAAAGCCCTGTTTCCTTTTGTAGGTAGTTGGCATTCCTCTAAAATAATAATAATAATAAATAAGGCATCTATCTCTATTTCTCCTTTTATAAACGATTTATCGATACTCACACTATATATACATGTATATGTATATATCTATGTCATTAGTCAATAAGTAAACAAATGTTCATTTATATATTACACTATAACCACTAAAGTTTTACCAAAAAAGGATTGTATAAACATTAAAGTTATAAAAAATATGGTCCATCTCTCCCGTGAGGACCTGGTCCAACTCTCCCGAATGTCAGGGAGAGATGGACCAGCCTGCCATTTTGCATCGCTTGGGGGCAGCGTCACCAGAACATCCCATGGGGCTACATTTACTTGTTTTACGCTTCCTAAGAAGCTTTGGTAAAAGTGTGATATCAAATACTGTGTATAATACCTAATTATATAAATAGTGAAAAAAAAATTGACATACCTGATTTTAATTATGCGGTATATAAATGAAATGCTTCAACAAATCAAGACGAAAACAACACTGTCACACATTCTCATCTGCCACTAGCAGGCGACACTACCGCTAACTCGCTCTACTGGACGGTTCGAGAAATAATTAACTGGTCCATCTCTACCAGTGGTCCATCTCTCCCGGAATTACCTTATAGGCGTGAAATACCGGTAATTTTGCTCAGAGACCTCTTTATCAGGCTTGAGGTTCTTTTGCGTGTCGTAAATCCGTAAGCAAAGGTCTACCAGGGCAAGAGCCAAAATCCAAGCCCCCCTCCTAAGCCCAAGGCTGGCGCCATCCCAGTGGCCCTCCAACCGAGGAGGTTTCCCATGAGGCGAATACTTAGGGCCTAAAAAGGCCCTGCCCCGCTGACGCGAGGATGGAAGTGGATACGCTATTTACGCGCGTCAACCCGAAAGGCCGACTACCGAAAACTTCGGTGGGGCCGACAGCAATCTAGCATGCCGTCTACCGGCTATCCAGGGCGGTACCGGAGGACATTGAGGCGTCTCACAACCCCACCTGTATGGAAACCCATACAGACGTACCCAATCTCCTACGATCTTGGGAACCACTGGCCCCCCGCTGAGTCCAATCCAAACAAAGCCCTTTCGGGAGGAGTTGGAATGTTAGGCCCGGCGTACTTCTAGTAACGTCAGAAGTAGCACGAGTGCTCAGGGTACGCACTGCCCGCACCACGGCAGCTGAAGGGGTCGGAACCCCCCTTACGGGGCCGTAAATTTAAGACACGGGACCACCGACTTTACTTCCCTTCCGAAGGAAGCCATGCTAAGGATCTTTACGCCCGAAAAAATCCATCGCCCTCCGCCGGGTGTGAACCCGCGACCTCGGGAACTAGAGGCTAACATGGTAGCCACTACACCACGGAGGACGACTTTCTCATCCTGCGGATTGATAACTAGGCAACCCTTCATTTTGCAGGCGCTGACACGACATTCACCAGCCTGCTGATTAAGGCTACCGTGGTGCTCGTCGTTAACGTACTCTAGTAGTGAAATGGTTAGCATGCTGGAAAGTCATGGTAAGATTGGAAGTTCAAATCACGCCTGTGAATAAATGAGTTTTTTATTCATTTATGTTCATGTTTTGAGAACGCTCTATCAAATCAAATTCTTTCCGAATGCACTAGAAAGTGGATTTGCCTATAAATACGAAGTTCCAGCCGTTCGTGCTCGCTGTGAAACGATGTTTTCGAATAGAGTATCTGTTCATGCTGTTAGTACACGGGGAAGCGCAGCAGAATGCAACGGAGGCACGTCGTGTATACCAACAGAGGTTTCCGCAGTGAACACTTCCTATAGATCACACGTTTTTGCAAGGTGCTAACCGCCTACTGGAATCGGAATAATGCGCAAGACACCACAACCAAGAACATATCAATCACCCTGTCTGTGACCAAACAACGACGGATCGTGTGTCTATGTCATTTAGCATCCGCAGTGTAGTTATGAGGGGCATTCACGGCATTTCAATACTCTAATCTTCCGCGTAGAGAATACTACATCATGCAAAGTTTCATCCTTATCTTCAACTACACCAGGAGCTACTGCAGCCGGACCATGGACGGAGAGTGGTGTTCGTTAGGTGGATCATACGACAAGCTAAACAAGATCCCATTTTTGGTAACTGTGTTATTTACAGACGAAGCAGGGTTCTACAACACAGGTCATGTAAATCGCCACAACATGCATTACTAGAGCACTGTAAACCCACATTGGATGCGAGAGGCGACCTTACAAGTCCGATGGGATTTCAACGTTTGGGCGGGTATATTCGGTGATCATCTAATAGGCCCGTATTTTTATGGTGGCCAACTCACTGGGAATCGCTATATCCACTTCCTACAACAACAGCTGCCTACTCTACTGGATGAAGTGTCGTTGCAGAACCGACTATGTGGTACCAACATGATGGGGCGCCTGCCCATGCGCCCCGTCTTGTAACGGCTTATCTTGATGCAACCTACCCTGAGCGATGGATCGGACGGCATGGACTAATAGGGTGTCTAGCACGCTCACCAGATCTAACCCCATTAGATTTCTTCTTATGAGGTTATGTTCAAGATATTGTGTATCAGGAGCGGCTAATGATCCCTCAACAGCTCGAGAACGCATCATCTTAACTTGCCGTGACATCACAGCGACCATTTTATGCCGGGTTGCTTCCGCATGGTGGCCAGTTCGAACACCTATTACAACCACGTGGAGGAAACGGGTAAATTGCAACGGTTTATCTGTGTGATGGTCCGGCATGATGTCATAGTCACTGTCAAATGTACTATTTTGGGAACCAGAGAGGTTCATAACGATCATAATACGGGCTTGCAAGCGTTATCTAGTTTGTATGCACGTACTGCATTTTGTAAACTCTCAGAACAATTTATTTGCGTTCTTTTGTATGAAAGAATATCTTTAAATAGTAAAATATTATTTAATGATGCCTTATGCTTATTAGTTATTATTACAATTTTGTATGAATTCATGATGGTCATTAAAGCATATTCTAACAAGTAACAATTTTGTTTTAATGAAATTCACATAATTAAATTAAGTGAAACGACACTTCCATGCCAAACTATCAGTTCTCATTAAATTTACTAAACATAAAAAGTACCCTCAAGTATTGCAGTATTTAAACCTGGGACCTTCACCACTGAAGGCCAACGCGCACACTGTTGCCCTACCAGTGCAATTCACTGTACGCACAGCGGTGCAAAGCAATCATTTCGGCTAAAATTGGTACGACGCGATGCAGTGGACAGTGTTTACGGCATAACCTGTACAATGCCTGGACTGCATAACTTCTCAATCCGCAGGCTGAGAAGACCATCCGGTAGAGAGAAAGAGAGAGAGAGAGAGAGGGGGGGAGGGAGAGATGAGGATTTCTGAAGGTTCAAGAAAACAAGCCACTTACAGAAATATTTCTGCGTTGTTTCTTGCTTGGCTTTGTTCACCATGGTGGGATTACAGATCAAATACGTAATAGGGTCAGAAAAACTTCTTGAAGCTGGCACCCCCTTCCGCCGTTATGTATTCTGTTTTGATTTTTACACACACACACACACACACACACACACACACACACACACACGATGCCGCAGGCGGGATTCGAACACGCGAGGTTCTGCACGCGACGGAACACCAAAGGCAAATGCTGTATTTCCATGGCGAACAGTGAAAGCTACATGCAGCGATCGGAAGGGTTGCTGCTTTCGTATGTGCTATAGCTTGTTTGCTTCAACATAGGTGATTGAGGTACCATGCTAGCTCTAGATCCCGGGGTCGCGGGTTCAAACCCGGCGGAGGGCGATGGATTTTTTCGGGGGTAAAACTCCTTAGCATGGCTTCCTTCGGAAGGCAAGTAAACCCAGCGGTCCTTTGTCGTAGATTTACGGCACCCAAACGAACCTCAAACCTGATAAAGAGGTCTCTGAACAAAATTTCCGGTCTTTATGCCCAATAGGATAGAATGGGACGCTAAGAACCATAGTAGTTAAAGGGCTTCCATAAATAAAAATAAATTTAATTTTTAAGTAGGCGATTGAAGTAAGGCAAGAGAACACACCATGGGTTGGGTCAATAGATAATTCGCAATCTACGCTTATGTTTCACTGTAGAGTATGTAACGTAAAATATTACTTAAAATTACATAATCTGCACGTAGAAAATAATTTCTTTATAGGAATATGAGGATTATGGGAAGAGAATACAGCAATCGGTCGCATAGGCGTGCTAGAGTTACACAGCGCCCAAGCCTCCCGTCGAGCAGTCAA
This sequence comes from Deroplatys truncata, assembly GCA_030765065.1. Taxonomy (NCBI): domain Eukaryota; kingdom Metazoa; phylum Arthropoda; class Insecta; order Mantodea; family Mantidae; genus Deroplatys; species Deroplatys truncata. The sequence goes on along the minus strand of CM060990.1, from coordinate 419,095,362 downwards.
GGTGCAAGAGGGTTATGGGAGAGGGAGGGAATGATAGCTAAAACCGGCTCAGTGGCGGTGTGCCAGTATATTCATTCGTTTTCCATATAACTTATACTGGTCATGCACAGTTCCGTTTGCTTCGTCTTGAAATATGCTTAATTTAGTAGTCAATTGATTGCTCTGTGGTGAACAGCCAAGGGGCTCGCTTTGTCCAAATTAAGTTAAATTGAGTTTTATTTATGGACGCTCTTTACCGGCTATGGTTCTTAGCATCCCATTCTATATTAGGCGTGAAAGACCGGAAATTTTGCTCAGAGGCCTCTTTATCAGACTTGAGGCTCTTTCACGTGCCGTAAATCTACGACACGGGGCCACCGGCTTTACTTCCCTTCCGAAGGAAGCCATGCTAAGGATTTTACGCCCGAAACAATCCCATCGCCCTTCGCCGGCTTTGAACTCGCGACCTCGGGAACTCTCGCTTGGTCCTCTGAAACAGTGTGAGCAGAAGGAAAGAATTTAAAGACGGAAAAGTAGTGACGCGCATCTGGACATCCAAATGAATCGGTATTGTAATCTCAGCAATATTGTTATTTATTTCAGTGGAAATAATGCAAGAAATTATTTTTCAATTTAGCAGTGGAATCTTAATACTCTTAGCACCGCTCTTTAATTTTTTTTAACACATTCGAACGAAATAGCAATGTTTTAAGTAAATGAAAAAAATGATAAAGTTTGAGATCAGTAAACAAACGGAGAAGAAAGGAATATTTGGGTCACATTCTGATGTAAGAACAGTTCTAATAATAATCGAGAATAAAATTGATTTAATATACCGAACACTAAACCACATAAAAATTCCGTGTCTGCTTTCTTTCCGCCTCTTTGCTAAATTATGGCAGCAAACTACACCATAATGATTTGTATTTCGGTAACTAATGTATTGCTTTGTTAATTTATTATAACAAAAGTTTCCCCAAACGAAGTTAAAATAAAAATGAATTTTATTTTAGAGTCAAATCGACAACTTCGCAATCTCGTTAATAGTAATGATGATAATGATATTAGTAATCGAAAGTAAAATTACGTATTTTCCAAGGATTATTCTTCACAACAGTCTCACATGTACCTTTTATATCACACCTGTCAGTCAACACGCCACTGTGAGAGAACACTACCTCTCTCTCCCTCCTCCCCCTTCTCCTGTTTCTCTTAACCAAACGCTCCAGCCAGAAACCGGATCAAAGCTTTTGCAACGTCGTAGCTGCATGATCAGTTCAGTAGGACGCCGTTGCCTAGATATAAATTCCTGGTTTTTGTTATATTCTCAAGTAGATTTTGTGGCTTCCTGTGTGTGCATACTATTCCACAAACCGATTAAGCTCAACCGAAAGTGTGTGTAAAACTAACCCTAAGTGCAAATAGTGGGAAAGCGTAAATGAAGCTGTAGCCATCATCCTCCTTCCCAAGCACGTGGAATTGCAAGTTACCTGAATTGGGCCTAGTGTCACTTGCAATGAATGCTGTGGCGAGCAGATTAAGCTACGAATGAGTGTAAGTACTGGCTGTATAATATCCAAATTAGAACCCGCAGAATACGTACACTACCTAAGAAATTACAGATAACTAAAAAATACTACGGAAAAACGGACGCTGTCATATATATTTATATATTATGTATTATTAAATGGTACTAGTTAAACTTTATATCTTCTATTATCCGATTTATTTGTATGAAATGATGCAACAGTTCAAAATAATGGAAAACTCGATTAGTATATCATATTGCATATATGTTGTGTGCTTATTTTTTAACTCCGAAACATCACAGAGCACTAATATTATTCCGATATTATAAACCATTAGGTAGGTTTTACTGACAGTGTATTTCATTTTATGTACTTCATTTCGAAATTATTCTTGCATTCAATGAAGTATTCTTTAGGCTGTTCCAAAATATATTAAAAATTAAATAAAATAACATTAACAAGGAATTAGATTCACAAATTAGTTCAAAGGTTTTCTTTTCTTCTTCTCTCTTTTTTTTTAAATTTGATTTAATGTGGTTCGTGTCACAGGATTGTAACTCACGAGAGAGGGGGATGGCAGAGAGAGAGAGAGAGAGAGAGAGAGAATGAATGAATGAATGAATGAGTTTATAACTATGTCAGGAATTTGTTACTTTCCATTATGTGACCTGGTTGCCATTTATGGATTATGTATGTACCTATACATAGGGTATTTAGTGTCAAATATTAAGGCACGCCGGCAGCAACGAAAGCAGAGTGTCATTGCAAATTTAAACATGTGGCCTTCAAGTTCTGGAAGAAAAGTACAGGAACAAAATTGATTTTCTGCTTTCTTTCCAAGAACCAATCAGTGACGTCAGTTTTCATATGACATTAGACAACAAGTAAAACGGCCGGTACTTTGTAAATTGTAGGGGAAATTGTAAACGTGGCAAAAGTTGAAACTTCTTCCCATTAGACCCATCTAATTAATATCTTTGGTGTGTGCATTGAGGACTTAAGCAACAACGAAGCCTACCAACGTGCCTTAAATTACGGAATGCATCATATCTGTATGCAATAATTCTCCTATTTGGCATTGCAGCAAGATGGAAAAGAAGCAATGCGTTATTAATAAATCAAAGATTGGTAATAGTAATTTAAGGCGCATCACCAGTGAAAAATTCAATGATTGGCAAGAGACCAAATTTCTCTTGTGGCAACCATGGCCAGAGAACGTAATATCACTGTGACGTTTTCTAGTAATCTTCAACTTGCACCGGAATTAAAGAGAAACTTGTTTCGTTGCATCGCGTATTATTGTTTGGCTCTTGGTATTCAGTTAGTCTGCTTTATACCAGTGTCAAGTCTTAGCACTTTACTTTGGTATTAACTCCCGTTTTGTATTAGTAAATAGTAGGAATGGGACTTCGATACTCGGTATCGAATTACATATGTTCAACACTTTGAGATAAACCTTCGATACTTTTAAATGTTTAAGTTTTGCATTATTGAAAGTTGTTACATTTAACGTTATGCTAGATAAGGAACGAAAGGAATAGAGACCACGTTATTGCCTCGCACGTGTCCCCAAAGTGTTGCTGGACTTGTAGTTCTTGATAGACCTTGACTGCGTTTCCTGTGGATGAATCAAAGCAACATTCCCTAGACTCTTGTGTCAAAATCAAAACATGCAAAACAATGGGGGAGAGAGTAGAGCTACTCATATAACATGCAGCGTTAACTGAGTTGTGAATGAAGCTGATTTAGCTCAGACATTACGTTTACCTACTGCGGTGAACTAAATCTGTGAATACAGCAGAAACAAATCAGAACTTAAGACGTGAGATAATACAGCGCATGGAAATGTTTGAATTGTTCTTTCCTTCCATCTGTTAGTTTGTATTTACGCAAGTCAAACCTTTGTATTAAACATGTGTGTGCTAATGTATGAGGTTGGGTAGTAGGGAGGCTTAATCCACAAACTAGTTAAGTTTCATGTAAATTATATATCAGTTTATATTTTCAAGATTGCAGAATAAAGAAGAATTGCTAGTGTTTGTTTTGCTATGGATAGAACACCCTTTAAAAGAAAGTTTTCAGCACGAAATATAGTTACATAAAACGGGAAGCAAAGACATTATTATTATTATTATTATTATTATTATTATTATTATTAGCCTGGACTAACAATAGGGGATTATAACCTGTGGCATTATCAAGATAAAAATATTGCTGCCAATTGGAGAATATCAAACTGGAACAATTTCGGAGTTAGCATAGAATACAAAATTGGTCACATGCGTTTATACACAGAAAACTACTAAAAGTAGATAATTCAGTGAACAAGCTATCGCTTTTAGTTTTTTATAAAGTGAGTATTGAGAAATAGTGGTATCGTCCCATCACTAGTAAATAGTGCTTCAGTCGAACCACAGAATTCAAGAATGACCAATGACGATCTATAAAAACAGCATTTCGGTACTCACGTACATCTTATGAATAGTTAAACTGCCATTTTCGTTTACATTCAGATGTTTTTACACAGTAATGTCTTTTTAAACTGTAAGACCCAAATGCCTAAGCCCACGCTTTAAATCAACGTTCCGCCAGATAAGTGCAGGGGACTGCTGCAATCGCTGTAATTCCCCGCAATAACCTCCGTCTTTTGCAAGCAGTCCAACGTAATTTAGTAAAGCAATGTGCGGAGAACGCATACCGAAGTCCGCAGCCGGGCAATAAAACGATCGCTCTGTACAAGTTGCATTTTAAGAGCTCCGTTTGCTGTACCTCCAGGAACTTAAGGTCAATGCAATTTCTTAATCGTAGGAGAATTCAAGGAATTAGACTTTTAAAATTTCATATTTCGTTGGAAGTAATTGCTTGCAAAAATACAGCGAGATTAGATCATTTAGAAATGAAAAGAAACTGAACAGCCTTGTGAAGAAAATTGCTAAGAGAGTGCAGGAATTATTGCCGAGAAATTAGGGGAATGGCGCACACTCATTAAAATTCAATTATGTGACCTTATCGAGTGGTAGATGGTCCTTTTTAATTGCGACTTATAAGCACCATTATTTCACTTTACTTGGGTTTCTTTATTTCTTACATTCAACCTACAATAATTTAGATCGTGAATACTGTGACGAACGCTAACGTTTGTATGTTGTTGCAGCTATGGGCGAGTTCAGAGCGTCAAACTCCTGCCCAGACTCAAAGAAGAGGACGGTTCGACGGGCCTCTGCGCTACGGTGGCCTTCATGGATATCAAGTCCGCTTCGAAGGCCCACAACATGGAGCATAAGCTGGACGAGCGATGTTTAAGCACGGAGTACTACGAGCCGGCAGCCATTCCTGGGGGTTCCGCAGCCCCCCTTTATGTGGCCCCCCGCTTCCCTCATGGGTGAGTACTGCCGTCGAAAATATTCTAATGATTAGTGTGTTGCAATGCGAAAAGAATGGTATACAGTGCGAGTGACGTGTTCGTTGGTGAATTGTGCAGGTGCATGCTTCTGTTTTTTTCTTTTGTTTCTCGACGTGGAAGTGTTTAGCGTGGAAGGTGAAACGATCTATCCATGGGATTGCAGTGTTTGGATTACAGTGTTTGGATTACAGTGCGTCAAGTTTGTGCGTGTGTAGTGACAGTGTTTAATGTTAGGATATCGCTCTGTATTATCAAGGTAAGTGCTAGTGCACAGCAGGATGCTGCGAATGTTCCGCTTCTGGAGATGTTTCCACACATCGTTACAGCTCTTCCAGACCATAGTAGCAGGGCAGCTTCAGCTGGAGGTAAAGGCATGACCGATATCAATGATTCATTTTCTTTTCTTCGGCCCCTTATAGCAAGGGGTTAGTGATAGCTCGGATGTTGATAGGATGTATCTTTTTTACATTCATAGTACGGCATTTTATAATTCATGAATTAAAGGCGTGATTGTCCACTGTCGTATTGCTTAAGGCTGTTGAAGCTCAGAAACTCTTAAATTTTAATAATAATTTTGGACTCCAACGAATCGACAAAAATAGTGCGAGTTTTATTGACTCGCAAGATGAAACAAATTTGCAATGTATGCTTGTTAGCATTACTTGTCATTGAATTGTAACGTGTTTGCTTAGAACACAGGTTCTAATCCTGTCGGTGTTCAGCAGTTTGATTTAAGTTTTACTTGGACTGCATGGCTTCCACTTTCTTCGAGGCAGTGATAGCGTGCATGCCCTTTAAGATTTGGACAGGCTTGTACAGAGTCTTCGTTTGGATGCGTGACCGGAATTTCCTTGGCACCGGGAAGCACGTTGTTTGCCGGCGGAGTTTGATATTCATAGCCTCTAAAATTCAAGCGCATAGATTTCTCATACAAGTTATAACTACAATAACCACAAATATGTACTTTCGTCATAGAAGACGTTGGAAATGAAGTCATATGCCGCCACGCATCTCTCATACCTTTTACAAAATTTGCATAAATACTCATTAAATTGTCCATGGCCATGAAAATAAAACCATGATTTGCCCATAAGAAAAATTAAACGCGGGTCAATAGAGCCACAATTAATGTTATACAACACCCGATTACAGAAATTAACTCTACTCACATCATCATGTGGTTGCAATTCCTGAACTACAGTTATCTTGTAGGGGTTTAGTTTTAAAAGTTTAGAGGCATTCGAAGCCGAGGTTTCGAAATTCCTGATTCTTCTGCAAATTTTCTCAGAGATTTCTTTGGACTTGGTTCTAACTTTTCTCTCATGTCGTCGAATCTTTCCCTCTGAAATACACGGCGATTTAATAAGAATAGATCCCGTTGCCCTAAATCTATTCACATGATTACGAACCATTTCTCTGTGCACCGCACGAACAGCAGGGCCTATAAATCGCCGTCTCACTTCTATATAACAGTTTGTTGTCACATAGGAATCATACGTGAAGATTCCTGTGCTAAAGTATACGGACTTTTTGGCATTATGACAGCTTTAACACACTATTATATTGAAGCAACTGGTCTCGCGACGTGTCAACCTCTGTACAAAATCTTCGCTTTAGTTGACACGGAGAGGAAACAGAACCGGTTAGAAACAAACGCAGCGCAATTCCCCGAAATATGCCACGCGTCTAAACAAAGGCTCTGTATTAAATGCACATTGAAAATTGCATGCATCCTCTCCTTCCATCTCCCTAGTTTTATAGCAGCGATGAACTATCAGGTCTTCTATGAACGAACTACCTCTGCTTTGCTGCTTGTCCTTTAGAATGTAAACATAAGAAGAGGGCAGTGCCGTTTATAATGCTGGACAAACTTGATCGCCTTCCTGGAATTGGAGCTGAATGGAGCAGTGGAATGAACTGTCATTAAGGTTTGACTTGAACTATACTAGTGCATACACGGCTATCTCCTGAACAGGCAGCACCGTGCCAGGGGCCGACTGTGGATTGTGAAATTAATTACTTATGAAGATTAGTGATCTGTGTCTTGCATTTTAGTTATTAGATGAGTACTTACATTTCGGCTGCATCGATGTTTGTTTCTGCATTGTTTGTAATGTGTTTTGATATACAAGTGTGTATGTATACAACTTTCTATTCCATAGAATGAAAACCATGATATTGAATACAGACATTTTATTGCTGATACATTTACAAGTGAAGGTTTGCACAATGCAGTCAGAATGTCAGCAGGTGTCCATCCACATGCGCAACATAGGTACTCTTTAAGATATCCGGACCACAGTCCATTTTCACACATGTACGCTACAGAATGTGTGTTCAAAGTGCAAATGCGACATAAATGCGTTCTCGGAGAAGAGCAATAGACGTCACCACATGATGCTGGGAATACCTTGTATATGTGGAAAAGCAAATTGCTCTAACTTCTCCAGTATATTATCGCTGTAGCTGTTGGTCCCACCATTCTATCAGAGCACACCGAACATTAACCTTGGGAATTTCGCTCGTGTTCTATGGTCGCATGAGGATTCTCTGAACCCCATATTCTGCACTCGTGTTATATCATGAAATGTTAATTAATCACCGAAACAAACGTGTGAAAGATTGCAGGGTCTTCTTCAACCGAGGAATCATGTATGTAGCAAATGAGCTCCGTAAGCCACAAGATGATAGCTGTCTACTTTGGAGACGCCATTTGTGTTTATTAATCCCTATTAGCGTTATCAGTCGCGAAGCATCGCCAAATTTTGACCTTGATCAGTTGTTTATTCTGCAACAGAGAACAAATATTTATCACAGTGTTTATTGGGTAAGGAATTCCTATATATTTGTACACCTCCACATTACTAAATGTGCGCACAAGAAATAACTGAGGACGTTATGAAATTCAACAACTGTTGCTTCCGAGCATAATTCCGAGAGAGAGAGAGAGAGAGAGAGAGAGAGAGAGAGAGAGAGAGAAACAAACATTGTTCTAAACTGTATTCACTCTTAGGTTGATCCGCGTCAAAACAAACCCCAGGTGACCAGTGCACCGCTATAATGTATCCTTCCGCCATTCGCACTAGAAATACTGTCACTTTCAGACCATGTGCGGTGACTAGCATATTCTGTTAAGGGTTAAAGGTGATAAGATTTATAGTTGCAACAAAATAAACCTTTGCCCATATAATAATAATTGATTCTAAAATAAATGGGCGAAAAATAAAGTAACAGGTATGCGATAACTTAATTTATTCACTCTCTGGAAGCGGCACTTTATTAACTGTTGGCGGCTCATTTTAAAAAAGAAATTGTGTACTGTTACGCGAATTGCATTCTTCTCCAGATCACTACATTCTTGTGCATCGCGTATTTCATATGCTTTCTTTTTCTTTTTTATTCCGGGTGTAACCACTTTTCTCGTTTCAGATTTTTCTGCACAAGCACTGCTTATAATTCTACTCGAAACACCGGTGAACTCAGAAGTTAATTTCATTTCTTTCGCGGAAAGTGTTGGATATTTCGTACATAACTTATAATAAAGATTCAACACTATTGTTTTTTCACCACTAGTCAATGGTTTGCGCGGCTAATGCTTTACTTAATTCGACGAAAACACAAGAGCAAATTCACCGTCCTCCATGATACTAAACACAACTGCTGGTTTCTGGCTGTAAACAATATTCTGCGCCTACTCGGATGTCACGTAACTCATACGAATTGCATCATGGGACTTGTAGCTCTGTTTTACGGTATAAATCAGCGTTAAATAAAACCTTAGGTATTTGTATAGAATATTACACTATTTAAGGATAAATTCAATCTAAAATTCAGATTATTAGCATGGGACTACTTTCCTGGGCGCATTGCTACCGTCTTGCAACACGATGCACTGACCACGGGTTTGTTTTGCCGCGGATCAACCTAGGAGTGAATATAGTGCAATATAATATGCTTAAAGAGTATTATGTCTGCTAATTTATTAAACGAATGAAACTACATGGTTTCGGGTTGTGTTACTCCAATACATCATGAAATTAATATGCTGCAAAATCGTAAGATCAATGTTCTTAGTAAAATTATCCATATTTAACTAAAGGATTCATAATCAGCACATACGAAATAAAAAGGTTACTTAGAATTCAAGTCTTTCAGTTGTAGTTCATTCAAACCATGCCCTCGCCGCTTCCCATTTTGAAAATATTGTTACAGTGCCTATCCTAATGGCTGCCTTTTAAACTTTATTAGAATTTCAGAATTAAGTGAGTAGAAACGGTAAATTTAGTGTTAAATAGCAGTTGGAATTAAAAGGTAAACAATTTTAAACTGTGGTATAGCTTCCAATATCATGGGTTCTTGATAAAACTTGGAGTTTAATCAGGTTCATGTTCAGTTTTAATTTACTGAAATGCTTGGATTCTGTTTTTCTTTTACTTCCCTTTCTCTTCATTTTTATCTAACGCCTTATCTTCGGAAAGGCTGGAATTTTGTATCATAATAGGAGAGAAGTAATAGATCAATGTTGGAAGCCGCATACAGTAATGTTGCCTTGAAAACCGTGCATATTAAATCCCCCCCCTTCTAGGAAGCAAATAGAGTATAGTGTTGTGTATGACAATATTTTGTAATCTACTGGTCAGGATTACTAAAAAATAGTTCAATCTCTGAAAAAAATATGTGCAAAATCAAAGATGACTTACACAATTAAATGAAGAAAATGTGATGTCAGTTTTATATTGTAACATTAAAATGAACTTTAATGTTTCCGGTTAAACCAAAGCATTGTTTATGCGAGTATGAAATACTCTCCCTTGAAGGGCATAAATAATATGGGTATATACTAACACCGTTGTTTTTCCGGTTATTGGGTTATCCTGCTTTCTTTCTGCCCCTTCAAGCTAAGAAAATTGGTAATAAAATCAAAAGTATTTAGTTTTCATTAGAGCTTAGGTTCCATATTTGAGTCTTGCATTCTCCGTGGGACCCCGCAAGAGATGGTCCACAGTGTTTTAAAGGCGGCCGTGAATGAATGAATGTTTTAAAATGAAACAATGCAAGGGTGGTGCATTTACAAACCAACAGCATGTTTCATTTTCGTGTGTCAATCGACCTGGCTTCACCACGTCTTTAATAGATTAGTTGGCCCATAGTGGGCATGTGGATGGTGCATATGCATGTTAAGGGTGGCGAAAACTACTTCCTTCCGCGAGTCACCAAATATGCAACACGCACTTCGTCACTCAGCAGCATGTGAAAATCAAACGGCGGTTGCAGAGAGGGAACGTGCGCCTGCGAGTCAAAATGCCTCGCGAATCACGTTTTCGCCATCTCTATTATACATGTGCTACGCATTCTAATTGTTTGAGATGAGTAGGCTCCGAACATCCTGTTAGACAATTTTTGGCGTAATCCTGCTTATGTTTTCAATTCCGGTTTCTTTGTTGGCTTATTACTAAGATTGCCAATTCATTTAACGTGCGAACGGCATTGCTGCTTGAATTAACGACAAATGTTAAGTGCGTTGCAGGGTTGCCAAATTTAGGCAAGTGATATTGTGCTGTCATTTTTGCTGTTACAAATATTCAACTGTAATCAATAGTTTTGTTACCGAACGTGGTAGCACACCAAACTTCGCTTCCACATAGGCATCTGAAATGTGCCGGTTTGCCTTTTCAAATGTTTGATGATATTCCGAGCAAGCAGCACTTGACATGTGTGTACCTCGAAGCTTATATTAAGTCACTTGTTAAAAACTGCGTAGCAATAAATCCATAAATGAGAAAATCAAGCGCATATTTAATTAGGTTTAGATCCTGATTTGATAGGATTAGAAGAAAATCTTAATAGATAGTTTAGCCACAAATACAAACGTCAAAAAAGGCTTTTGGTTTGATCTTTATAACCATCGCATATAACAACAATGTGTTAAAACTGTGATTATTGAGCAGCATTGTTGCAAAACTATCAGAAAGCAGCTATCTTTAAAGTTCGAATTGGGCCTTAGTAAATCTGTTCAGGCAAAATATACCGAAAAGTTGGTAAGGCGTTGACTACATTTGTCAATGTGGAAAATATAAGACGTACTTGAGTATCATAACACTGAAGTGTATGGAAAAATATGAGAAACAATCTAAATTTTTCATTTAATTTATTGCTTAGGAGAGCATTTGTAATTATAGGCCCATTCTCATATGTGTACACTTTTAATTATTATTATGAACCAACAAATAAAGAACTTTAGGCACACAGAAACGGTGAAATATTAATCTTTAATGCCCAATCTTCCGGTAATGCACTGGGAAATTTGGGCAAAATCTTTGCAAAATTAAGGTTTAAGACCCTGAACTTCATATATTCACTATACATATTTCCTGACACACATTAAAATGCCATCACGGCCGTTTAAATGTCCCCGCAAATGTAGTCTGGAGTACCTGAAATGGTTACTCACTCATTCTCGTTTGTAGTTATTTACATTCTAAAACCAGCAGGTTTCTTTCCTTCTGAGATGTTTGGGATTCTTTTAAGGTATTTCGTAGGTAAAGTAACGGCTTTTATCTGGTCAGCCACTAAAGATACACATAAGCAAGTCAGAGTGTGATCAATGTGGTGGAAGAACAATCTTTTCATAATCCGATAGATCGAAGTTGCAAAACGCACAATAACACACTTGCCAACTTTTACGGTATGTCCATAAAATGTACCGAGCGGAGGCTTTTTTATGACTTCACGGCAAAGGAGGCGTTTTATGGTTTTGTGGGCAGATTCAAAGTGCTACAGATTTTCACCACGAACATGTCAAAGCATTTAAATTCTGTTGCCTTTGTAACTTAATGTACAGAGTGAGTGTACCGCGCTAAAGGGTATACAGCGTCATTATAAGCCAGAGCTTATCTTTTGTGTCCTTAGATCCTGATCATGGTTCCCCTTCACTGGGTTGTAACCAAATGCATAGCGTGCGGATTTAAAATGTTATTGCACCACTAGTGGCTCGGCTCCTAGTAACCAGCAGTAAATAGGCGCGAACATTAAGCAATGCACGACGTAAATTGTTTAAAGCCAACTCCCTCACGTAAATTGTTTTATCTTATTCCCATTCAATGGCTGCGGAATATAAATTGCCCATTTTTGTGACAGTTTCTGTTTATAGTTAATGCTATGAAGTGTAAAATACGGACTAGAGCCTGGGGAATTATGTTATTTGATTTAATGCGTGTTTATTGTGATACCAGGAAGAATTCCAGCATGCGTGACAGAAAGCAGTACTATCTGGTATTCAAGAATTCTTATAAAGCGGAATTCCCATGTATTTTACATGTATTTTTTGTACATTTGCTGCTCTGAACATTTTACGCATTCTAAATTTCATGTCGACGCAAAATTATTACATTTTGCTGGACGAGGGAAAGTTTTGCGCCTTTCAATTTCCGGCAGTGGCGAGTACAGTAGGGACAATGGTTCTGTGCCGGTAACCTTCTTTCCTCGCGCACTGAAGAGAGTCTTGACTAACGCCAGGCAGCTCTCCGTCCGCCTGCCTGCTGGAAGACGTGGGACTTTATTGATACGACATAAACATACAACACCACACCACTGCATGACTGGTATATTGTCACTGTTCAGATTGCTGTATCATTCTTTTATATTTACGCATTATACACAAACCCTGTCACCTAAATACATTGTCGTAAACTAGCAGGGGCTTTATTAGTGTGATAAACACACTACACCAGAAATGTCACCACCGTCGTTTTCTTCTGCAAGATCTTCCCTTTCATCGTCATCAGTCTTCTCGTTCGCTGTCACTATATTTCCTAACCTGGATTACAGAACCTTCTAAGACGTTTTCAAACAGGCCTTGATCTTCAATGTATTTGTCTTCCTACTTAATGTGTTGAGAGTCATTTTCCCACTTTTCTACGCTAATGTCCTCAACATGTCGTTAGTTAAGCTTAATCAATAACATCATGTAGTTTAAAAGTGTGTTTTACCAAGCTACCCATTGCTTTATATCAGCCCAGATGAGTTCTACTCGATTAAGACCCGAAGACTAGGGCGGTAATCGGAGAACATTGTGTGCATGGCCTACAAACTATCAACGTAAATTTTCGGAATAGGCTTTGACCATTACTTAGGTTGTAGAGCTCCAAACTTAGCATCCTTTCATGGAATGGGGAAAGTTCTGCATCGTATTTTGGTATGAGGCGATGGGGCCTTTCCCAACTGCACACTGTGGTACGGTGCGTTATCCATCACCAAGACAGATCTGAGAGGCAAGGTAGGAATTAGTTTTTACATTAGCAATTTTGTTTGTATTTATCCCCATCATTTTGTGTTATATTAACCATTGTTATTTTTACATAAAACGTCGCAGAAGGCAAGAACCTCTAATAAACACACCAAAATACACAATACCTATATGCAATCCAAGTTTAATTATAGAAACACAGGGGTGTCATTTAGGGTGGCAGGGGGGGTCAATTGACCCCCTCCCCTAGGTTTCAAGCAACATTATTGCTCTACCAAATGAAACTTTACAACTGTACTATTAATAGCAATATTTCACATTTAAGAAATAAAACATTATTTTCTTTTAGGCCAAATATATCGTTACAATCCACATGAACATTTGTGAAACTGCTCCAAGCAATCTTGCCCCCCCCAATGCAGAAACTGAAATGACGCCCCTACAGAAACATATAGTAACAAATTTTATTTATAAACACAATCTTCAAGGTAGCATCAACAGACGGCTGGCAAGAGTGATGTTACTCGAACTACTGCTGCCGCTAGACTGAAGCGATGGCACTGACTGCGCATCCCGAGAATTGGGGGCTCGCTCACTGTCCAGATAACCAGTGCGCACCCAGCCTTCACCGAATTACTGGCACAGAACCATCGTCCCTACTGTATGCAATGGTCAGCAGGCCTGGGGTTGAACAAAATAACTACGTAGGCAAAATGACGTTGTGCTAAGTAGAGGTGGATGGATGTTTTGCACAGGTAATTACTTGTGAACCAGTATTGTACAGAGGGAAGCATTCCGATGGACTGATGTACTCATTGAAATGTACGGAGTGAAGAAGTCGGTGAAATAAATGATGTACACAGTGTAGTATTCAGGTGTCACGATTCTGTGCTAGTGAAATATTGCACCAATAGGATGAGGTGTGCACTATCGCAGTTGGAACCAAGCATTCAAAAACTCGGGTTAGATAAATAGTGCCAGCCCTCTCATTGTGTTCTTAAGAAATAAAACCAAATGATGTAGTTTGAAATTTCAACTGCAGTGAGGGTAGAAGCCTTTGTATTGTGGGCCTCAAGTGTTTTTAATTAATATGTTCTATAAACAAAAATGTTTACTTAATATCTATAATAATAAAGGCCTTATAATATTCTTTGAGTTAGATTTATTAACCTTAACGGCACAGTAAAACTTCGTACATTAATTCATTACTCCTAGAGGGCCCCCCAAAAATTTAGAACCCCTGCTATAGGACAGTGAAGTAGTCCGGTGGACCGATGCTGTACAGAGTGAACTAATCAGGTTCAACAACGTTTTACACAGTAAAGGTGGATTTCCACATAGCCTACTGTGTTCCGACTATGTACCGACCCTGTTCCGCTCATGTGCTGTGTTTACAAGCAGCCAAGGAGTACCTTCCATATAATTTACCAAGAGAGATTTTTGTTCATTTCCACATGATCTACCGTGTCCCTGTCAAATTAAATTAAATTGTTTTATTTATGGATGCTCTTTAAAAGCAGTGATCCTTAGCGTCCCATTCTATATTGAGCGTGAAAGACCGATACTTTTGCTCAGAGGCCTCTTTATCAGGCTTGAGGTTCTTTTACGTGCCGCAAATCTACGACACGGAACCACCGGCTTTGCTTCCCTTCCGAAGGAAGCCACGCTAAAGATTTTTACGCCTGAAAAAATCCAACGCCCTCCGCCGGTTTTGAACCAGTGACCTCGGGATTTAAAGGCTAGCATGGTAACCATTACACCACGGAGAACATGTATCCCTGTCGTATCCCTACTGTGCCGTCAACGATCACTCATGAGATTGATTTTATGAAAATTACCGGGACTCAGTTGCTACGTGGACATGACTAAATGGCGATCTACCTATGGCAGCCTCTTGCACTTCGGCCATTTCTGGCATTTTCCATAATGATACGATTACATTTTCGCACATTGTTCAGGGAAGCTATTCGCTGGTTCTGTCACATAAGTTTATTAAAATGCACTGATTAAAGACAACAGCTGGAAGGTTATAGGCGAGAGGCTTCAAATATCTTCTCTCTTCAATACAACCAAAAACCACCATAGAGTATAACGATGTGATCTTCTTTGTTATCCGTCGCTTATTGAAGCAAAGATTAAGGTCGAATCAGAGTCGGATCCAGGATTTCTTTAGGGATCTGCTGAAAAATAATTTCCCAATGAATTGCTGTCAATAAATCAGAACTTTAATTTCTAAATTTTCAAATATCATATATGTGATCACGAACTATTCTTTGGATACGGGGTTGAATCAAAATTTGGAGAAAACTTATAAAGTTATTTATTAAATAAATGCATTTTAAACGTAAAATTAACTACTTTGATTACTCAGTTTTACTGTAAGCTATTGATCCTCATTGTAACAAGAGTTTAATTCTTATTCAGAAGTTACTTAATAGTAAATGTAAAGCACATTTAATTCGGCCTATTTGTTTTTCTTTTCTTTCTTGTTTGTATTCCGTTTGGTGGAATATCTTTTGAGATATAGTCCACCATTATGGTAAATTCACCGTTGACTGAAAGAATACGTGTCTTCTGGTTTAAGCAAATTTAATAGAAATAAATGTGTTGATTTTGACTAGATCAAAGCAGCACAAACTGAATCTTTTCTGTAATTAAGAGGGGCCGCTATGGCGCACAGTCCGGACACGCTACGTTGTGGAGATCAAAACGCCACGAAACGGAGGGGACTCAAATCGGTGCACAGTTGGAACACGATAGGATCCACCTTAGCGAAATTATTCCTGTGGACCGATATTGTAGTGTCCTTTATGCCGATGTTGTGCAGCATGACAATGTGGGAAACCAGTGTTGTAGGCAGTGAAATAATTGCATCACAGTTGTGCACTGTGGTATAATAAAATGGCCTAGTGTTGTACACAATGAAATAACCTGGTGGTTCGATGCACTACACAGATTTTCTGCTGCGCTATAGCTTCACTCATTTAGAGAGATCAAGTTTAGAATTCGTGAAAATTAGTATATATTTGACAATTGTGTTTGTGATTGTATTAATGCGGTTGTTGCATTTCTATTGTAACCCTCTCATACTTGCGTTTGCTATGCCATATTAGATGGTTCTAAGCAAAAATTTGTGTGCTGTATGATGTATAATAATTATTTATGAGTTATTTCTGCCATTCACAAACAGTACCAAAAAAGTTGCAAAATGTACTCTACTGTACTCCTTGACTATGCAGGTGTGGCGAATGACCTCCTTCCCCGAATCGCAGGAGGAAAACGCAACCTATATGGTATTACTTAGCACGTACAATACACGTGCAATTTAAATCGACTACTCTTATGGGGGCAAGTGAAGGGAGGCCAAATGTCTCATCTCGTTTTCGCCACCCCTGCACAAATGGATAAATACTATGCATATCAACGTTTCATTTCTTTTCTAGGAAATTTGCAAAACAATATAGCATGCCATTCTTTGCACTTAGTACAAAAGAGAAGTCTTAATTTTTCATTCCATAACAACAATACTTTGCCTTCCCTTTGGCGAATAAAGTGCATGAAAAGTCATTGATATAAGATCTCCAATATACCCACAAACATTTTTCACATGTAATGTAATTGTTCGTATAGATTTGTAGGCATTAGTGAAAAATCATTAGAATAACTTATCATAATCTTGGGACTTAGAGGGCTTACACACAAAGAGCTCAATTTTTTATTTATTTATTATGTTTTGTCTAGCTGTTTCTCTAGGTCATATTTTTTTAGAGTTGCAGATCAGTGTCTACAGATGCAAACGCTTTTATTGTTTTATTCAAATTGACGGTTTAGTTCATCTGTTAACAAATGCGCTCAATGGGCCGGCTCTACAACGTCCCGATAAGCTTGCCTATGGCTATTCTCCAAATAAACTGTTATGGCCGATAAGCAACGCTCTCGTTCTACAATCACACGGCTTTCTCTGAATAGCAATCCCATATGATATATAGCCTGTGATGTATTAAGTTTGCCATTCTAAATTTGACGGAAACGCCACAATTGGGGAAGTCGTAAACTAGAAAATTAACGAGAATTGCCTTGCGAGGCAGACAACAAACCAAATGAAAGTTTGTGTGTATTACATGTTTTCTTTTGTCATCGTTTTAGAATAAAATGGAAGTGGCGAAGCGAAGCAGGGCTCACATCACTCATGACGACTGCGAAAAACTCTTAAACCTCGTAGAAGCATATAAGATTGCACGAAGAATAACAAGTCTGGTGCGGCTACTTGAAGGGGGAAAAATGTTGGGAGACAATGGCGTCATAGCTCACATAGCTTTTACCTATGTGTTGCGACTATTTGCTGTTGATTTCCCGTTTCCTTATGTAGCTCCTGCTAAGGCAAAATCTGTACTATAGTAATATTACTATGAAGAGAAAAAATTTGTGTATATGTGTATGCGGGTTAATCTTAAAAACCACTCAACCGATTTCGATAATTTTTCACCATTGAAAAACACAAGTCTGTGACGGACATAGACTATAAAACACTTTCAATTCATAAATTACTTAAATACTAATAAAGGTTGGCAAAGCCTGTGTATTAGAATACGAACACATTGGAGTTATAAAAAGAACATATCTACTTGCGAAAACTGTCGGGGGAAGTCAGACGCTCCGCTTGCGTGAATATCGGGATTTTTCATCCATTATTGGGAATAGCAAGGACTGTACAAAATTACAAAAGGGGGCACATGGGAGGATTAAAAAAAACTTGAGATGATCGTACAATGATTTCATAAAGAACGGCGGGAGGTATATGAAATTAATTAAAACGTCATTCGAGTTTAAAAAGCTACCCGTGAAACGTCGGGTAAGCCAGCTATTTTTTTTATAAAACAACGTATAAATGTCGTCTTCGTCCAACTTTTGGAAATAATTTTGTCTCTCTGTTGTGATCTTAGACTTTCTCCTGTTATGCAGAGACATTATTTCCTAGTAATCGTCTGATAAATACAATTTTGCCATGATTACTATTGCTAGTGATAAGAATTGTGAAAAATTATTTGTCGGTTAATGGACGTATCGGATACTCCAGCTAGCCGAAAACTTATCGGCAAAGATACCTTCCGAGTAGTGTTATCCAGAGATTGTAGAACGCCAATTGCTAAGAAATTTGGTACATAGCTTTATCGGCAATTTGTAGAACCGGCACTTAATTGGGAAATGTTCAGTATTGCGCTAAGCAGTTGTTCGTCAAAGCTTTAGTACCAGAATGGAAGTAGTGAAATTACGCAGTTCTGGTTAATTGTAGTTGTCCGGCCATTTTTAAGTTCAAAGGAGAAGTTAAAAACAGAAAACCAAACTTAATGCACAACTCCAGCACATAGCAGCAGCAGCAGCAGCAGTACGTGGAGATATGGCGGGAATTAAGTGCCAACGAGAGGAAATTCCAGCAGACAGCATGCAAATTGTATATATTCCACAGTTAGAGATCATTAGCGTTTAAACATTGTGTTCGTCTGGTCCATAATATGAATAAAAAGTTATATTTTGCTTTACATTCATAAACTTCTAATGCATAGTACTAAGAGTATAAAACCATACGAAATGTGGCGTGCCTGCATATTTTGGCAGAAGTGCATATTTATTACTGTTCCACCTGGCATCAAAACTGGATGAAACCGCTGTTGACTTCAGGAATAACTGATGTTATCAATGATATTGGCTTATTTTCAACTTCTATGCATCAACGATTTTAGAAAATGATGAGCATTATAGGTTTGAAGATTCAATAGAAAAGAAACACAACACAAACATTCCGAGCAGAAGTAACATAGATTGATTATACAAGACTATAATGGTAGTAATTAAGATGGGAGTATTCATAATTTTCAAATGAGCGTCTTAATTACCATTATAGTCAAGTTGCATTAGACTGTTTTTGGTCGATCACACTATTATTCCAAAACTTGAGTTTTTACTAAAAGACCTTACCTTGTTAATTGTGTGTAATTAAATGCTGATCGGATGGCAACACCTTGAACGTTACGAGTAAGTGTAACAGACTTTCGAGTGCAACACTTTTGAGTCCACGGTGCATTTATTGATTGTTTGCTGGTAATATATATTGATTAATATTGAAATAAAGGAAATGAACTCAATTTATTAGAATATTAAAATTAAAATGAACAGGATTGATTTTATTTTAAATACACATATTTCGTTTATCTTCTTATGCACTTTTTAATGGGTTGCCGCATTTGTTTTTCTACATTGGTGGAAGATTGCTTGTCAGCCATGACATTTATTAACTTAATGTAATGAAAGTATTCCACAATACAACACCTCACATGCACCTTGTGGCAAACAGTATAGTTGACTATTTTATATACCTGACACAAGGAAAACAAATGCTTATAGAAAGAGCAAAGCGGGTATCATATTAAGAGAGAATTGAGGAGAAAATGGGCATAAAATAACGAGGAAAAACTGAAAATATTGGGAAGTTTTAAACTTCAACTACTTGTTGCAGCACAGTTGTCTGAAATTGACATTGGAAAGTTTTCGAGGAGAGCTACTCCTTATATCAAAAATAAAACTTTCCCACTGGAAAGTGAACCAGCACTGAAATTAAATTGAGCTTTATTTATGGACGCTCTAACTGCCATGTTTCATAGCGTCCCATTCTACATTGGGCGTGAAAGATCGGAAATTTTGCTCGGACTTGAGGTTCTTTTATGTGCCGTAAATGTACGACATGGGACCACCAGCTTACTTATCTTCGGAATGATTTTTACGCACGAAAAAATCCATCGCCTTCCGCCGGATTTGAACCCCCGACCTCGGGAACAGAGAGACACTGCTGTTGCTGGGTCAAGATCCTGGCAGCAGGTATTATGGTCGCACAAATTAACATGGTAGATCATCTGTCGGAAGAGAGAATGCTTTGTAAAATTATTTTAACAGGAATAGGCTCACCACATTTGTTGTTTGACAGTTTTATTGCAATGTTCCCTTACTCTACACCACCTGCAAGAAAGGTCGCTCACGTGACCACGAATGCATTTATTCTTCGGATTCGGTTTTAGAAAGTAAAAGTTCTAGGAGAAGATCAGTGAACCGTTCCAATCATCTTACATTACCGCAAATAAAATACATCATCCATTGAGACATTGTAAGAATTCCTGCTGCCGAGTTTGAGTGAGCCATAACGTACAGGAGATGGGTTTTTTGTCTGAGAGCAGCATCATCTTACTGTAATGCAAGGTTTTCACGTCGGCCCTTTCGGCATCATTTCCCCAGCTAAAGTTTTTCTCGCGCATGGATAAAAAGAGCACTTGCCAAGAAAATACCCTGTATTATCAATGTTAGAGGCGCAGCTCACTTCTTTTTTGTTTTGATTTCTTTCTTTCTTTTTTCTACATAAAAGGTGTGACCTCCAGTCTACTGTTCTGCTATTACCCATAATCTTACAAATCACCAGAATATGTCTACATTTTGTTCATTTCGTCAATGCAACTGTTGATCTGTATAGAATGGAAGAAACTCTGTTATAGTACTTCCCAAAATCTGACAGCAGAGGACACACTTTTCGTCCACTCTTCGACAACTTGAGCCTAATTACATCAGCAGCTTACATATTGAGAAGATGATTTTATGAACTCTGTGACACTAAGAATTTAATACTAAAAGCGGTCATTGTGGTCCGGTTTCCATTATACAGCCAGTGTGTAGTGCGGTCATTTTCAGAAAGAAGCCCGGCATTTTCCACTTAGGAATCAATGGAATCCCGTGGACATGAGTGGTGATAAATGTTATGTTGTGGCGTTCCTTTTGTTCATAAGGGATTGGTAGTTCAGTGTGATGGAGAGTTTCCTTAATGAATACGAACGATGATGATGATGATGGTCATCATCAAGTGTTGCATTGAACATATTTTTGTAGCTGCGGTGCACGGCTGTTTGTCCTGTCCTTCATTAGAAAGCCATGCTAATATTTAACTGAACAAGCATGTTGATCAGCAGTTGTAAGCGGATAAACCAATAGTTTCAGCTTTTTATTGTTTACATAAAAACTTAGTATTCTCGAAAATACGCGATCTGGTGCATTAAGTCCAGCAAATGAGCCTAATTTTACGTTGCGTCTAAAAGCTATGAAGACAAATAAAATGCAGAAAGCATTGTTTTTTTTGATAAAGGAAACACTGTTTTCTAAGCAAAGGTATAAAAATCACATTTTGTAGGTGGAAACCCTTAAAGTATTAGCTGTAACCATCTTATCCCAAGATATATTTTGCCTGCTCCATGTCGCTGGAGCTGTAATACATACGCTAGTTGGTTATATACAGCCTAAATTAGTACGCAACGGTGTAAATAACTAGAATGTGATTTAAATGTTGCTGAAGCAACCCGTGGTATTTCAGCAAATGAGAAGCTATTCAGTTATATAAGGCTTAATTAATAAATAAATAAATTGAAGTAAGCAAGGAAAGAAATGAATTTGGTCTGTTTTTAGTTATTGCAGTACAGAACACCATTACTGCGAACCCTGATGTAAACACGAATTTCAAGTTAGAATAATTCACAGCACATTCTTGTAATTAAAAGCGTTTCCTTTTCAGGAAATACTGTATCTGATTGAAGTAAACTATATTTATTTCATATAGTCTTGAATATATCTATGACCAGCAAAACCAGCTGAACTGGCCTCACAGTCTAAAATGATCAGCACGTCATCAATAGATATGACGCATTGCAGACATATAGGATCGAATTCATAGTCGTTGCTTATGTGAAACGGAGATGCTTAAACAATAAGTATTTCCTTCTGATAAGGAAACGCTTATTGCCATTTGGTATACATAGACGGTACTTATACGCTCAGCGCTAAATGCTTACTTATTTCCGAAGCACATGTGGCAATATGGTTCAGCTGTTTCACAGTCACTCGTATGCGCGAAGGAATGTGTAAACGAACATGCAGGTGACCACATAGCCAGCCGCCATTTCCATATCCGTTGTTTTGTTCATAACAGTTGTTGAACACGTGGTAGAAGTTCGCTAGTTTTAATTGGTACATATATTAATTAACTTTAGTTTAAAATCAAGTAGATTGTAAGTTTAGTTTCGGGTTTGTAGTGTTAGTTAAACAGTTACATTAGTTAGGTCCAAAACATGCCAAAAGAAAAACATTTCAGCGAGCAGGAAAGAAACCAACTAAAAGAGTTGCTGCTGTGATACAAAGATATCGTAGAATGCAGGCAATCGGACGCTATGCGATGTACAGGCCTTAAGTGGTATTCATTCGTAGACTGTTTTAAAACTGAAAACCCACTTTCTAGCGTAAAGTGTTAGTAGCTAGAAGTATTTACAACTATCTGCGCACAACAAATGCAATTACTACACCATCTAGCAGCAAGCAGAAAAGCAAAGTAGCCAATAACTTACAATGTTTGGCTTGAACAGCGGTTTTACATGCGAAATCTGTAAACTTCTGTTCAAGATTGGGATAACCCAACGTATAATTGCAAATTAATAGTGAAGACATGTGACTTGTTCAGTGATCCCTTGCAGTCGTAGTGATTATGCAAAATGGGCAATTGGATCGAGAAAAAGCTGCAGAGATGTAATTTATTTATTGCAGAAATGCTGCCGCATTTTATTTTTAGGATTTTATTAAATGATTCTGAATAAATGCAGCGGAATCTGGTTTACTAGGGACCTAAGGACACTGGACAACATAAATGAGAAAATGTCTGAACAGAAAACATACGGATTGTGTTATAGCACAGAGATCCTATGCATTATCTTTTCAAGTAAACCTGCCTCACGTTGCGACTTCATAACCTCTGTTAAGATTACGTTGTTTAGCAGAGGCATTAGATTATTACAACAGCTGCTTTGGTAAACCAGTATCGCTTCTTAAATTCGGCATCCCTATACGTTTCAAGTGAAATCAGCAAATCGCTCAAGTACGTTTATTAATGCGCAGTACAATTTCGTTATGAAATGCCATTTATATTCCACGAAATCGCTATTACCCTTTACCTACGTTGAAGGCAGTTGATGCAAGATGGCGTCGGCTCTCCTTATTGCATATAAGCGGAGGTCCCAGCTTCCTTATATGAATAAGCAATTCCTTATTCGCCTGAAACAGTGGCGTCTGTGTATTGAAAATCAATGCTTAAGAACTTCCTTGAAATATGCGACGACTATGAATTCGACCCATAACCTCCGGTGTTGAACTCAGTCTAAATACATCGGAAAAATGCACATGATGACTGCATCACCTGAACCTTCAATGCTGACATCTAGCGCCGCAGGGACCACCAGTACTAACCACATAATTTTATAAGTACCTTCACAGCCAAAATAAATAGTCCATTACACCTAAACCACCATTACTGCTTAACAACATTAGCAAATCAATCAGCAAAAGGAACATCTACCACTAAAAGCACTAATACTGAGCATGCATCACAATAAGAATGCCATATAGCGCTATCGTCATCACTAAAGGCTGGATTTCCATGCAAATGCATGCTATTATGTATATACTTCGGTTACACTTCTCAAACCTTGTAGTTTTTCATTTCATGACTTATGGATTCCAAATAACAATACTTTTTCCGTGCATGTTTGCATATTTTGGCCGTTTTAGGACAAAATTCATGCATAATGCATGTTTTGGATTTTGTTTTGTTTAATATAACGTATCTAGACGGTTTTAATGCATGTAAATCGTCATTTTATGGTTTTAGTGCATAATATGTTATCGTGCATACAGCACCACCACCCCCGTCAGCTTCCGCTGAAAGAAAAAGGCAAAAGAGAAAGTTTGCCGTTTGAATACCACAGATTGGTGTACATCTGGGTCGCATTATTAAGTGTTGTTATGCCACCTGTGAAAAGTTCAAGAAGAGAACTTTTGCGTAAATGGATTGAGGGAAAGGAATTTCTAAGGACAGACTGTGTATTCTGACTGCTATAACAAAAACGTAAGTGCTAATGTATTTTACTTTTCATAACCATTCTTAATGCCTTAAACCAAACATCGAGCCCCTTTATTTGTGCCATATTTATGTGATGTTGCTGAAAAGCTCATTCGCAAATATTTTAATATTTAAATTACAGGTTCAGTGTTCCAAAAAGTTTCAAGTTGATCAGCATGTAGCATCTGCTTCACACATTACAAAGATGAAACGACAAATAGCAAGATATCAAGCGTCTAATCTTTTATCGGCACAACTCCCAACTAAACCTGCTCCAAATAGAATTTTTATGGATTTATGCCGTGGAGCTAATATACCAATCCAGAAGCTTTCAAATCCCGCATTGAGTTAATTAGTAGAGAAATACATTAACAATAGTATTCCAGATCCAACATTACGAAAAAATTATCTTGAAAGGTCATATAAGTAAGTATATGAAGAATGTGTCTTTCATTAAATACACTTCTTGCTTATACAAGAACTAGAGATTTTCATTAATAATCATTTTACAAAAACAATTTCGTTATTTATAAATAGCACTTTCATTTGAAACAAGTTTTTGGATGAAATTCGAAATCGACATAGGAAATTCAAACATACAGGCTTGTGTGGATGAAACTACGGATTCATTATGCCGATATGTTGTAAATTTGGTAATTGGAAAACTGAGGACGGACCAGGCCAACCTCATCTTGAGTGCAGCAAAGTTGTCCAAAAAGCTAACCACTCTACTACAATTGCAAAATTCTTTGATGAAGGAGTGCGTTAGTAATATTAATTTATTACTTTTTCTTAAACTTGTAAGCGTCCCGTTTTTAAGTGTAGCGATATTTAGATATTTTATTCATATTTAGGAGTTGTATGGGCAACGAATTTAAACAAAGAAATGATTCTGTTGTTCCTGAGTGATGTTGCGCCATACATGATCAAGGCTGGAAAAGCGATTAAGATTTTTATCCAAACCTGAAGCATAGAACATGTCTTGCCCATGCGCTGAATCGAGTAGTCGAAATAATACGTTTGAAATACGACAATGTGAATACATTGATATATCCTCGCGAAGAAGATAAAGAAATGCATAACATAATTTCTGAAGCTCTGATAGTACATATAATTGGATTGATTGCATCATGTACTGGCATAATCTGTTCACATTATAGGTATTTTTGAAAGCCCCTGCACGCATAGCTGAATAAAGCAATATGGTAGCAGAAGTATAGTATAATAACTTAGTAAAATCCCTCCATCTACGGACTGCGCCAGTATTCAGGAGGGATAAATCGCCCCCACTCTACTTGTCTTTTGAGTTTAGCTACTGGGTTATCCAATGAGGTGTCTTAAAGTGGAAAGTGGGCTGATACGCGGGAAACAAGTGTCACGCCACTGTTGTGAACACAGCAATTTTATAGTGTAGAAAAATGTAATAGCTTCTTGTTTACATCGTGATAACCCCAAAACTAAAATCATTATTCCAGTTCTGTAAGAGGTATGTTAAAGAGCACAGTTCCGAGATGATGAGGATGTGTGATTGGTCTCCTTGTAAAAAAAATAAAGCCGCTAGTTTTCTTTGTTAAACTTCAATTGAAATAATTGGCATTATGAAAACCAATTAGCGAGGAACTTTTTTTCTTGAAGAGATAGATGGGGGAGTGAAGGCTCTGAATACTTTAAAAAGTGTGAATTAACTTTTGGAAGATACCCCATGATAATACCGTATGTATGTGAACTACTATCACTAGTTATATGCAAACAGTTTTCACGCCCGCGCATCTTGCTCTTTGCGTGGCCTGTCGCAGCAATCGACAAACAGCATTTTTGTTGCAATGCTCTTCTGTCTTTAGTCCTGCCTCTACAGTTGGATAGTGATAAACGATTTTGTGAGAGCAAAATAAAACACGGGCTAGGCGAAACTATGGCGTGTGGTGCATAAACAGCGACTCAAGAGGCATGCCCACCTAAGACAGAGAGGCGGAATACATGACCAGGTGAATTACCCCTCCAAGGGGTTTTTCTAAGTTGCTGTACTATAGCTTTACCACCGCAGCCTGTAAGAACAGGCGATGTACCTACCTGGATAAATGCTGCAATGTTTTACTGCGACAATTTTGATGCACTTGATTGGGTAAGTAGTCGTATCACTCCGCAAACATATAATTTAGAGTAAATTTATGCAGAAATGTAATCGTCAATTTCATACTTTTCATTAGTTTGAATATTCTTCGGCTTTAGGTTGTAGACAGTTTTGCAGTCAATTATGCAGCATGCATTCAACATGCGCAGGTACCATTTAACGACAAGAGTGTACAATAGCACCTAGTACATAAAATCTAACTTTAGTATCCTGCTTACTGCAATAGCAAAATTAGGAGCAAGAGCAAGGAGCAAGAGGATTACCACCAGTAGTAACTAGCCATGGTTGAATATGTTGAATTATCGTTAGAGTCGTGTTGTGGAGAAATGGTGGCTTCAGCTAGGGAAAAACTTAAGACAGTACTTAGTTCAAATCCTGATCTAAAATTCGTGAAAACAGTGAAAGATCTAATTTGTGGGGAAAGTACAAAAGACATTTAAATCGATCCTACTCGCAGTCAAATTTCTTCTCTTATGTATGCACCTGTCACTTCTTGTGAAGTAGAAAGCTATTTCCTGCTTTCAAGAATGTCCTTACTGTTTAACGCATGAGATATAGTGAGCAGAATTAGGAAAAACTTGTATATTGCTTAAAAAGAGAATAAAATGCATTGCAGTGCAGTGTGGAATTCTGATAGAGCACGTTTCGCCCTTCATTGTACATATTTGGAGATAAGATAGTGAATGAATCATGCATATTTTTAGGTTTGATAGTGCATGGAAATCCGGGCTTTAGTCATCACCAGGGTTAGGATTTTTAGGTGCGCACCTTTTTTCTTAGGGTAAGTTAAAGCTGTGCAGAAGGATATCACAGTGTGAAATTTTGTTTCTGGTTGCGAAAAAAGGCATTTTTTCTCACACCTTTATCCCTTTTTGGGGACCCTTACCACTTTTTGGCGTCTTTATCCCAATTTCCCCCAACCATGCCCATAATCCCCTTTTTCCCCTTTTTTCTTTTAAGTTTCATTCCAATCTATTCTTTAACTTTCAATTAACGTCTCCTCAGCTTGCTGTGTACGTGCGAATAGTAAGCCTACCTCTTTCAGTAAACCCTGCGCGGGAATTGAAAGCACACCCACAACAATGGAAAATAATTGTGTGTTCGACGAAAACCTCTTTCTCTGGCGTTGCCGCTATAAAGTAGCCCGCAATAATGCAATTGACAATGAGTGATTGTATCCCACCAGAATCAGTAGCCTGCTGTTCGTGAATGTGAGTTTCTTACTTTGAGAGACGTCATCTGTTTGCGTGGAGGCGAAGGCTGGGCACGCAGAGACGGCAGTAACCTCACCCGCGCAGTTCCGAGAATTATTAAGACTGGGTTCTGCTCGTAACTACTAGAAATCGCTGAGACTGAAGTTCCAGCATGAGTGAGGATATTCTGGTAATTGTCGCGGTGTCATAAGAGAATTTGGACAACTAAAGGACGCAAGAGTGAGTTGTGTGACAGTCGCATGTGTTAGCAAGTGAACTAGTATTAGCTCTCCAAACGAGTGTACTAAGTACTAGATTTTACCATGCCAAAGGTGTCCAGTGCTAGATTTATTGTTCTGACTGAGGAATACAAACAAGATTTCATAGACACTGGTGGAACTGTTATGCGATGTACTATTTGTGATTCAGGAATTTTGTTAGATGAAAAACACCAGCGAGATCGCATCAAACAACACATTTCCAGCTCTAAGCATCAAATGAACAAGACTCTTCAAGCAAACAAATCACGGCAACCTCTATTACGAAATGCGTTTCAACAGAGTTCTTCAAAAAGCCAAAATTTGAAGGAATTAAACATTGTATTGTGTGCAACTCTTACGCAAGCAGGAATTCCACTCAATAAGGTAAACCATCCAGCCTTCAAGGGATTTCTTGAAAAATACACAAGGATGTCAATGCCGGATGAGAGTACTTTAAGAAAAAACTACATGGAGCCTGTTTACCAAGAAACCATAGAAAGAATCAAGGAGAAAGTGTCTGATTGCGATGTGGGAATCATTGTGGATGAAACCATAAACTCAATGGAACGATATGTTTTAAACATTTTAGCTTCTCCCTTAGCAGGGCAGAAAGTTAAGCCCATGTTGTTAAAATGTACGAGCTGCAGAAAGCCAATGCCAGTACAGAAATGCAATCCATTATGGGCTTCTGCCAAAAACTCTGGCCTACTGGTATCTAGTTAGAAAAACTTCTTGTGGTTACGGACCAGGCTCCATACATGGTTTCAGCTGTTAACCAATTGAAACCTTTATTTCCTAACTTGAAGCATGTGACATGCTTGTCTCATGCCCTTCACAGGGTTTGTGAATCCATAAGGAACGAATACGACATCGCAAATCAATTCATCTGTGCTCTGAAGAAGATTCTACTGAAATCTCCGAGCCGTGTTGTTTACTACAGGGAAATCACTGGCCTACCCCTTCCAAATTTACCGGCCATTACTCACTGGGGATCTTAGATTGGGTGTGCTACTATGTTGTGTGAGGATTTCCAAGGCACAGCAGCTTCTGTTGCTGGAGAGAATACATAATTTGCAGACAGAACTATATTGTGTCCATAGTTACAAGTACCTGCCTGCAGCTATTAAACGATTGGAAGAACAAGGTCTGGAAAAGGAAAAACAATGGGATATTTTTACTTACGTGAGGGAGCAGTTAGATGGCTTTGCCAAAGACAAATTTGAATCTAGTCTTCAGAAGAATCCAGACATTGAGGAATTCGCCACATCTGTAGAGTTACCATTCCGAGTGAATACAAGGTTTGCCCCACTGGTTTCTGTGGTTGTTGAAAGAAGCTTTAGCATCTACAAAGACATTCTATCTCCTAATAGAAACAGACTTACTTTTAAAAATGTGGAGATGCTTGATGCTTCATGTTTTTTCCCTCTTTTGATTTATAATTTGATGTACTTGTTTGTAGTTCAATAAATTAGAATAGAGGAAAGAGAAATCGTTGAATTAGTTAAGGGAATGCATAACTGAAATTAACCCAAAATTCAAAAAATCTAATAAAAAAAATGTTCACAAAAAATTCTCCATTGCTTGTAGTTTTAGAATCCACTTTTATTTTTGATCTAGCGAACGCTTCATGATAGTTACGAGACTTTTTAAATACCCTTGGGCATTTGGTTGCTAGTTGTTTATATTTTAAAACTTCATTTTAAGGCGTTTCTTATTTTCAGCATTTCTGCATATTCAGAATGTTCCACACGATGTAGTTTTCATCCATTCATATTGACATTTTTTATGCTTATTTCAAAAACCCAAATAAATAAAACTGTCATATATGTTTTCTGTGTAATGAATAGTTTTTGCGCTACTATTTTTTGAAGATAACAATGTACATAAAAAAAAGAAAAAATGCAGATACAAAACTGCAAAGCTTTTTTCTCTCTTAAACTAAGAAT
This sequence comes from Deroplatys truncata, assembly GCA_030765065.1. Taxonomy (NCBI): domain Eukaryota; kingdom Metazoa; phylum Arthropoda; class Insecta; order Mantodea; family Mantidae; genus Deroplatys; species Deroplatys truncata. The sequence continues at coordinate 419,065,704 of CM060990.1, read as the reverse complement.
GGTAGAAAAAATTATATGACAGATTTGTAGTTCCTTGACATAGAAGCAACACAAGAATTTTTTTTTGAAAAATGCATCAGGTGTTGCATTTTGCATATACCCATAATTTTATATTTTGAAAATTAATAACTTGAAATCTAATTAAGATTTTGGATTGAAATTCACAAAACAATTATATCTAAAGAAGACTGACGTGTGGTTAAAGCTTCAACCCAATTGAATGGATAGTTTAGAAAATAGCAATTTCAGCTGTGCAGCCCCTTAAATAAACCAGCACCTTATTGTCCCTTTTTTCACCTTATTTGAGCACCTTTTCCCTTCCTTTTTTCATCTGAAATTTGCACCTAAAAATCCTAACCCAGGTCATCATCCATAGTAGCCTAAAATAATCATGAGGACGTGCATCACCGACACCACTAACACTGACCTCTCAATATTAGGAACACCAGAAAAACCCAATATTACTCTAGCAGCATAGAAACAATCAATACTAAGGTAACTATGGTAGTACACACTGTCAGCACCAGAATCACTAATATTAAACACCACTGTAATAAATGTGACTATCGCCACTGGAACAACCAGTACTAACCTGACAGTCCTAGCACACGCAAAAGACACCACGTATTTTACCACCAGTACTTACCTGCAATGTTAGCAAATACTACTATAAAAGCATTGCGCTATTGTTATTAACCTCCATTTTAGATATATTGCACCTCCAGAACCAATTACTGGCCTCGCAGTATTAGCAACCACCACTGTAATAAACGTGAAGTCTTGCACTATTACTACTAGCATTGAGCTCACAATCTTAACTCATCTTACACCACCAAAACCCCAGAGCTGACTTCAAAATATAAGCAACATATGTACATGGCGTGTAGCACTATCAGTACAAACAGTACTGACCTTACAATCTTAGCACATCTTGAACCACCAGTACTGGCCTCACATTTTTAGAAAAATTACCACAAACATAACGTCTTGCACCACTACAAACACTAGCACTAACAATCTAGCAAACCCAACAACACTCATGAAGTCATGGCGTGTAATCACCACCAAAAATCCTGGTATCGACTTCACAGTCTTAGCAAACATCGTTAGAACAAACATTAGATCTATTGTCTCCGGAAACATCAGCATTGGCCCTTTTCGGTACCGCAGTGACGACTGGCTTGAATTTAGTGTCCAGCTTTACTTGGAAACTGTCGTTAACTAAATGAAGAATAAATGTAATTTGTACTTGCTATTGTGTAATTAGTGATGTCTCTTACATATATAATCTTTTGCATCAAATACCTACTTACGATCTTAGATGCTCCTATATTGGCAGATTTTTGCAGCAGGTAAGGAATATCAACAGCTTGCTCTTAATTACAGTCGCATATGGATGTCGCACTTGAATTACCTTTTCTCTACTGTTTTCTTTAAATTTGGTTCATTTTAGCACTCGGTACCAACTGCGGAATAACGAAATAATGCCTAACCACAGAAGTAAAGGTAAAACGTTACATTAACGGAAATGAAATGCAAACCCTTGAGAAATTTTACTACTGCTCTGCTACGAACCTATTCGATATCGAGATTTCACCGAAATATATGCTTTGAGGTACCATTTCCAAAAAGCAGTGTGTTTGTGAAAAGCACAACTGAAAACCGAAATGACGGATAAACAGCAAATTATGTATTTATGTTCAGCACCTTTTAAAGATACGACACGAATATTTTGAAGAAAATTCTCCACCCCAAACTACTCTTTACATGGAAAAATTTTCGATTTGTTTATTCTCTCAGAAAATGGCTGCAACGATTTAAATTAAAATACCATATTTAATATATTTATATAGCAAATAGAATGTATATGTTTTCTTTTCTGGGAATAGCTTGTGAATTTCTCTTCATTTGGAAGGAATTTTATTTAACTTTATATAACGGGTAAACCATTAGAGTGAAATCCGGTGATCCATCAGGCCAGAGCATAGGACCGTTAAACACCATCCATCTCCCCAGAAAGGAGTCATCGAGATGTTCGACCACTCTGTGTCGATGACGAGGTCCACCGTCAAATTGAAACCAGTGCTTCGTCGTCAATGCGTAGACACATCCATCCATAGGCCTACTTGTATTAGCTTCCTCAACAGAAAGCATCGAAGTCTGTTGCCAGTCAGATTGCGTCATAAGCAATAGGGTTCGATGATGTTATCTCCGAAAATACCACATCATGCCAAGAAACTCCGGTAACCGTTTACTGCCGGAATCCTCACCAGGAACCTTAGCTTCTTCGCACAGTAGCGACGTTTTCTTTCGAAGTCATCCTCGCGAAGACAATGCACGAGGACTATAAGAATGCCAACGGTAGTTCCCCACGATGTAGTACACGACGTCCCTTTGGTTACAAAATTCTGCAGCCATAGCTTAGTCATCAAGTTTTGAATTATCGCGAAAGCGTCGGGGTACTTTGCTTTCGTAAATATCCATAACCGGTGTCCGCAGTCTTGGTGTTGCATTCTTTCTCCCGGTCATCGTCCCTGAGAGCTGCGCACAAACATTTAGGGACTTTATCTTAAACGCTCATCGAGTTAAGCATTTCAAAGACGAAGTAATCTGTAGCCAATCCCAACCCTCAGTCCTGTTGTGCAGGTTTCTGAAACAATTATGGGCTATTTAAGTCGGACATCCTGTGCAAGTACCTTCATATGATACAGTTAACATGCCTTAAATGCGAAGCCAAATCACCAAATCCAAAATTATTCTGAAAGGAAAAGCATTATGTGGTACTAAATGTGGCTGTAACTGATAAGATAAATAGTGTTCTATTGAAGCAGTTCTATCTAGCCAGTTATTGTAATAGAGTTAACATATGTCGTCCTCCGTGGTGTAGTGGTTACTATGCCAGCCTCTAGTTCCCGAGGTCGCGGATTCAAACCCGGCGGAGGGCGATGGATTTTTTCGGGCGTAAAAATCCTTAGCATGGCTTCCTTCGGAAGGGAAGTAAAGCCGGTGGTTCCGCGTCGTAGATTTATGGCACGTAAAAGAACCTCAAGCCCGATAAAGAGGCCTCTTAGCAAAATTACGGGTCTTTCACGCCAAATATAGAATGAGACGCTAAGGACCACATCGGTTAAAGAGCGTCCATAAATAAAACTCCATTTCGGGTTGACATATAAAAAGCGTTCTATCATATTTTACACACAAAGTCTTAAAATGCATGATACGGGTACGTGATTCAGTATTTTATAAGGCAAGATCCATTCTGCTAATCGATGCAGATCCCCTCCTTAAGCTACAGGCGTTGACATTTCTGGAGAGGATGGCGTTTATATTTTTCACAAATTCTGTGTCCTGTTCAAGCTCAGTACTACCCAATCTCCACTATGTGGGAGGTGGGTGGGTGGGTTTGTTGCCTTCCAACTTGGACAGCCCAAGTTCTAATCTCGGTTGGGATGAGTTGCTTAAATACTCTTCTCATTTTTTTTAACCTTAGGGCTTTCCCTTATCCCTCTAAGTTACATAGCCATTTTCAAATAAATCAGCAAGGAAATATTTAAAAGGGACGTTCACCAAACGCAATTAATCGGTTTTGATTAAAGCTACATTTTAGCTGATTGGAAGTATGTGATTACAGGAATATAATCGTTCATTGCGCAAGCGCTTCAGTTTATTTCCAGCCTTTGAAAAATACGTCAGATATTGCTTTTACCCATGCTATCAGATGGTCAAGCAGATGTGATACATATTGTTACTCGTTAATGTGCTGCACAAGACTTAACGGGCACAGTGCGCAATATGCTGGGATTTTCTTGTGCATAGTATTTAATGTGCGTTCATATGTAGTCAACTCCTAATAAAGACATGTTAAACTTGCAGTGTATTCTATCCAATAATATTAAACATTTTTCGACAGAAAAACATGAACAAATAACGCCACTGTGCTTGGCATGTTAGTAATGCAAGCTTGTGTAAACATTTCAGACTTTAGAGGTGTTTCTCATAATGACATTAAAATAACAAAATTTCAGAGATTAGGGAAACTAATACAGAAAGACTGTTAGCTAATGTAATAATGAGCACGGAAAATGATCAGAAACAATGGAGAAAGGAAAGTGGTTATTAACAATTGTAATACATAAGCACAGCGAAAATATGAGAAAAAAAAGTTTTGAGCTGTCAGTGCTTACAAACAATGTATTATATTATCTTTGTGTGATGTTAATGACAATATCTAAGTAATGAGAGAGAGAGAGAGAGAGAGAGAGAGAGAGAGAGAGTCAGAAACCTAATATTATAGCATGCCTCATTCCATGTCCCTCTTAGTCCAGTAGTTGAGCATGTCTTTGTTTGTATTACGGAATCGATCAGCACAAAAAGTACCCAGCAAATCTGGAATTAAGGACCATAAATAATAAGATAAATAATAAAATGAACGGAGGTCTGCCACCTAAGACCCCTCTGGCACTAAACAGTATTAGATAAGGACCACACGTTATTGTTCCGAGGCGCTGCAGTTGTCGGAAGAGAGCAAGGAGTCCTGGGGGAGACTACCGATCCGAGGAACTGCAGCAATTATTCTACGGAGAAGTGTACTGTACCCGCAGAGATTACTTACGGTTGAGAACAGGGTACAGTATGCGTAAATAGTAAGCCAGGTTTGTTCTGGAATTGATACGGCAGCTTCAGGCCAAGCCATGTTCGAAGACGACGTCCTGCATGCCTCCAGGGCGTGGGAACTGATCCCAAAGTGATGGGGGGGGGGGTGGAAAGTGGGTCGACGTAAAGTGAAAAGTATAGTTTTACTTACCTTCTTTCTTTCTTTCTTTCTTTCTTTCTTTCTTTCTTTCTTTCTTTCTTTCTTTCTTTCTTTCTTATCGTCCATCTGTGTGTGTGTGTGTGTGTGTGTGAGAGAGAGAGAGAGAGAGAGAGAGAGAGAGAGAGAGAGAGAGAGAGAGAGAGAGAGAGATTTTAAAGCGTTTTACAGTTTTGAATTCAAGACACCAGAGTATTGAGGTAGGTCCATAATTTGTGAATTGCAGTATCGAGGTCATGATGTGTAAGAAAGGGGAAAGGGAATGTCATCAGGTACATTGATATGTGAAAATGTGCTAAGTGCGGTAAACCATTGGTGAAGATGCTGAATAACCGTTACGCATCTCTGTATTCCTTATCACTCGCAACAAAGCGTGATAGATTTACGTTTACCTGTGCCCCCCCCCCACAGCGCCGAGAGCTGCAAATAAGTCAACGACAAGAAAAATGCGCTTTCTCTGAAATCGCTGCTCTGATGTATCGCCTTTTAGTATTATTAAAAGAAGCCTATAATTTTAAGCAATATATTTAACTGAATTAATTCTTCTTCCACACTGACATGTGTGTCGGACAAGGTATGACTGAATTTTTCAGCCCTCTGATTCTACGTTTCCAGAATATATTTAGCTGATTATTAACCATATATTAATGAAATGACAGTTATGAATACACAGAGATAGCATAGTTTTTTTCTATGTAACGTCTGGCGAATAAAATACAGAGTGCACCGAATAACTACGAACCGCCTGCGCGGCGTTTTTCCTGTCCACGTTCTCGGCGCTCGTTGCCGTCTGCCGCTATCATAGAAAGGCACGGATGAAGCCATACAACATTTATAAAACTACTTTTAAAGGCTTAACTTACAAACTTTATGAAAGGAAATGCTGAAACTGGTCACCGTCGTTGTCCATACATTTTTGGCACCTCTTTAGGAAACTATCCATCACTATCCATATCACATCAAAGTTCCTTGATGCTCCTTTTAACAGTATTCCGAGAAAGTCTTAACGACTAAAAGGCGTTAATGAAATTAGGCCAAATTTCTTCAGCCACCGAAATTACACATTCTTTTTTGAGTTCCCCTTCATTAAATGGTTTCACATTTTTTCCTGTTTGTTCCGCAATTCAGTCCTAGGATATTTCCGGTGTTTGGAACTTGGGCAGTAGAATCTTTCACAATCTTTAATTTTTGTAATCTAGCTTCATCTTCAAATGAAACACCTATAGAATTATACAAATGCAAAAATAAATAAACAAAAAGTTTCCAGTGCTGTTTCAATATTGTTAATTGTCACACCTGAAAGAGCGTGTTGTCCGTAGTCAGAATTATCATACCTTTCGAAATGTCGTTTGATATGTATTGAGACTTCAACTTCAAATATTTTTCACAAATTAAGCATCCTACTTGGTCGTTTTCTTGGACACAAACATATTCCACTTCCCATGATTGATGAAATAAATATCTGGACATCTTTGAATATGTCAACGCAAAACGTGAACCCGCAAGGCCTCGCCACTGTGCCTGAACTTTGTGAATGGTATCATAAATACAACATCGAACAGCTAGCAGGCTAGCATGTCCGTTGAACCATTCCCCTCACATCAAGCAGGTGGAGGTGTTCAGAGTCCACTAACTCGCACGGGTTACAGCTGGGTCTGCCTGGTCTTTTCTGCCACTAATATTCGTACACTCGCTGTACGAATACTAACTGCTTTGTTACCGCCACCAATGCATATATTCAGAATTGTGAAGCTCTAATGCTACAATCATGTTGCAGCGATTGTAATATGAAACACATTAGCATTTACATGCACGAAAGCATTTTTATATCATTTACAGTTCGAATATCCTATAGAAACACGTATATTAAATAAGAAACATTTATATAATAAATGTTTCTTAAGTTCTTTTTAAATCAATCTTTTTCTAGCATTTTGAGTTGATCTGTTAGTTCACCATCTAAAAATTGAACCAATAATAGGTGAAAGCGAGTCTTTTTTCGGCACATGTTCTATTCTATTCTAATACTATAAGGGATTTATTGCTGTTTCTCATACTGTAATAATTATGAATTACAGCTTCGATAATATGTGCCTCCAAGTATAAGTAGGCTAATGTATAATTATAGGGCAATTCAACTATTATTTACTTTAGAAATATCTCTGCACGAATCCTTTCTACTTATCCTAGCAATGGCGAAATGTTTTCGACTTTTTTGATAGAGTGCCAATTAAAGTTAGGTTTATTGTATTCAGCTGTTATCTGTGCCATCGGCTATCTTTAAATAAGTTGCCATTGATTCCCTGCTTTACTGAATTCCATATACACAGGGCTGCTGTACCCTTGAGTTTTATTTTATAAATACATCAACAATTACATTTAAAAAGGCATGAAATTATATTTCCCTTTAACCTGGTATACTTTGTGAAAACATAAAACCATACAGTTAACCAATGTACTTTTATTTATGAAAGTGTAATATTAGAAATAAACTAATTGGACATGGACATTAATTGAAACATAGGGTTATACTTACTATGAAACAGCTGCCGAGTCATATATCACAAAACTTGTTTTGTCTGTTTGATTTTTTGTATCATGAAGTCTTGCTTACTTCGTTTGGCAGTGAATTAAATGATAGCGCAAAGAACAGTGTGCTCTGATTAATTGCCTTCTGTATTCCTCCAACCCTAGATGCTGGTTACGCATACTTCCTGCTGCAGTAGTACGTTCAGTGTCTGTGGAACATTGAATTGGCATACAAAAAGATGACGCACCTTAAAGGTATCTTTTTACCACTTATTTATCTCTGCCATCAAGTCTTTAGGTAACAAATGTTAGGCTTCGCCGACCATCGACAAGTCTATGTTGAGGGGCATTAAAATAAAACGTGGCGAATATTTGCCATTTCGTCAACGCTAATCGCGTCAAAATTCCTTTGCAGTAGCTATGATGGCTGGTAACATAAACTTGTGATGATTGGCAACAGAAATCTTTGCAACGTGTTTGCTGCAGTTGTGCCTTCGGGGGGAGAGCAAAAAGCGAAGCATAGAGCGTATGTTTCTTAATACCCGCGGCACTTACTTTACCCTCTTAGGAAACCCACAACTGGGAATGCTTAGTTCCATATTTTCAACTTATTTTCGTAAAATCGCATCTTATCGGAATTACATATGTGGAGCTTGCGTTCAAAAGGAGATAAACTCCTTCATTTCTAATTTTACAGAAAACTAAAAAAAAAAAACCTAAAATGACCCTCGTATTAATACTATAATTTCAATGTTTTGTGATTATATTGAGGCGTCAGGTGTATTTTGATTATTGTTAGCTGCATTTTTTAAAACTAATATTGCCTTAGTTACTCAAAAGATCTTTAGGACTTGTTCGGTTTTGATTGACACAGGTGGACCTCTTCGTTATTGATTGAAACTGGTATGGGTATGTTCAGTTTTCTTCGTACATAAAATGCTAGCCATACAATACAAGTTTAAATTGCAGTTTATTGAGTCCACATTTTAACTTCCATAATGATAAGACAGTAATGCACAATATTAAAGCGTATAGAAATTATAAAATGAAGCAAAACAATAAAAAATACAAGATGTAATAATTTTCAGTGCAGCAGCTGCGTAGTCAATTATAAAATTTACAAATCTTATTAAACAAAACAGCATTGCATAGAGGATTACCCAGTATTTTAGTTCTGCGTTCTACACATGCAAATCCTGATCAAACTCGCTACAGTCACATGGTGTTTCTGCTTCACTTTTGCATTCAGCTTCATTAACAAGACTGTCCCTGTACCAAGACAAGGACCCTTCTTGCAAACATTCCTTGCCAAACTGTTTTTCAAGAAGCTATAAAACATCATTCTTGTTTTCTGCACTTCTAACATGCACTAAAGGAACAGGTTCCAAATTTACGTTATAGTTTCACTTGATGGACACAAAGCAGTTCAGTGTCCATGAACTGCAATTGCACCTGCAGTCAATTGCACCTACAATGTGTGAGAAGCCTGCAAAATTGAAGAGGAACTGCCTTTTATTTTCTGAACACTCGTGTATATTTATTTGTGCACCTCAAAAGCGTTCTAACAACGCGATGGAAGATACGACCAGCAGGCGTACGGTGAACGTTTATAAGCTCACCTGTAGCCATCTGAACGGTTCCGGTATGAATCACTCGCAGAACGCATAATAATTGCAGTTTGGATGATACAGCTGAATTCATGTCGTGAGTTAAGTTGCAAATGCAGCTTCAAAAGGAATCTAAAGACTTTTTTCTAATACCGAAACGTTTCTTGAACACATACACTCATTCTCCCTCTCTCCATAAGTTCATATGGATACCGTCTTACCCGTGCTGTACGCGCTATCACATTCCCGTTGTTTTCTTAATTGAGACCACTAAGTAATCCACGAACACGTAAAATATCTTCCTCCAAGTACGACACGGTATTGAAGTTCAATCGACAGGTGAGTTACTCCAACCAATCACGACAGTAAATTCTAAACTATATTTGTGCTCTATTTACTTCCGTAGTAACATACTACATGACAGTACTCTCCGACATTCACTTGTGTGGTAATTTACTCCGGGGGTATCGAAAGGAGTAAAATACTTTGGAAGTAGTCCGCTCTCGTATGGAAGTCACAAAGTGTTGACTTGAATAGTGATTTACTACGGAAGTAGAGCTTACTCTATGTTGGTGCACGCCGCCCCCAGTGTTTTAAATCACATTAAAAGACGTTGAAATCTGCCGTTGGTAGAAAATACTAATAGAACTGAGGTCAATAATTTTTTTCAGGAAAAACGTCATTGTAGAAGATTTGTGCCAATTTCAGTGAAGCTTTTGCTAAAACCTCGTGTTGCACAGCTATGTAAAGTATTCTATTAGCGCTCACTATAGTTTGCAGTTCTGGAAATTTATCATACAGTCCTGTCTCAATTAGAATTCTCAGTTGACTATTGTCAAATGTAAAGCTGTCACAAAGAGATTCTGGCCGCCAAGCTATAATATTTTTAATTAGTAAAGCTTTATGAGGTGCCTAGGTATTCCGTGAAAATAATGACTTTGTTTCTGCATGCTTCTGCACAGTGCCCACCAGGTGATAAAATCAGTACATGTGTACAATCAAGTCGTTATTATGCCAGGAAAATTTGCTATTGTGTAAAATTCCTGATCAATTGCAGTACGTTCTCTTCCCTCCCCCGAAAGTTAAAGTAGTATGGAAGTAAGGAAGCAGTTGCTTCCAATAATGTTTTTTACGAATCTGCTCACCATGGATTTTGAAGTCTTGTTGTAGTCGTGAAGAATATAAAATGATGCCGTGGCGAAATATCTGAGGGTTTATATCATACCTTGCATCGGTAGAAACGGCCGATTTGTTTTGAGTGAGTATTCCAACCCTTACAATTTCCTCCAATATATTGTGCACTAGAGGTTTTATAAAGTATGTCGAATCGAGTTACAAAATTCACGTCATCTATTTTGCAGAAGTATTATTTATATTCCGAATTACACGTTCTGAACCCATACGTTCAAGACGTCTTGATCATCAAGTAGCTAACATCACCGCCACTGTTATTCATTCTCTTCTCGGAAACAGTTTTTCAAAAGTGTTTTTTGACTAGCAGCCTGCTTATTCATACAGTTCGCAGACTCCCCGTAAGGGGGCGGGGTCCGACCCCTTCAGCTGCCGTGGTGCGGGCGCTGCGGACCCTTAGCACTCGTGGTACTTCAGACGTTACGAGAAGTACGGCGGGCCGAACATTCGAGCCCCTCCCGAAAGGGAGTTGTTCGGATTGGGTTGGATTCGGCGGGGCAGTGGTTCCCGATACCCATGGGTGATTGGGTACGCTTGGCTTGTTTATCCGCCCAGGCGGGGTTGTGAGACGCCTCGAGACTCTGCGGCACCAGCCATGAGGGATAGCTGGTAGACGGTTGCTAGAAACTGTCGGCCCCACCGAGGTTCGGTAGTCTCCCCCAGTAGGGTTCGCCCTGCTGGCCTGACGCGCGTAAGTGGCGTATCCACTTCCGGCCCTATTTGGAAGGACGGACTGGACTTCTAGCCCGATCTGACCAGGCAGGGGGGGGCGGGTTATAAAATAGGTACCGCCCCTAACGGAGAGGGCCCATGAGTAATCCTGGGTCATGCGAGGGCGTGGTCTCTGCGTAGGCAGACCCGGTCCCGTAGTTATAGTTCGCAGACTGTCCATACTCCCAAATTTGATCTTCCTACTGCTTTGTTTCGGTGGCAGAAGTAATGTGATTTGGTAGTCCTTTTGAGAACGTTCGCCTGCAGGTTTCGGCGACTTCTTAGAGTGACTGATATGGTCTTTCGATTTATGTGTGAGTACTTTAGGTCACTTAAATGCACTAATGATCTACAAACAGAAAGAAACATTCATATTAACACTTAAAATGCCCCATATCAACATCAATGCAATTTCTTGAACAGCACTATTGTCAATTGGTACCTCTCGAAGGTGTCTTGAATTGAGGTATTCTATTTGTCGAGTACAATTGGAGCACTTGAGTATGAATAATGGTAACTGACATTTTACTTAAAAGTTTGGATTTTATAGCGACTTCAAAGCAGCTGGTCATTCCAAAGTAGTTAAGGAAAGGACAAGAAATGAATCTCTGGAGTTATATGTTTCTCTCGTACATATAGTTGCGCTTTCGCATAACTCGTTAAGTCAAAATAAGCTATTGAGAGAACGGAAAGGAACACTTAAACCTGTTTGGGATGATAAATAATTTTTCGAATACTGGTGCATGAAACGGAGTTATGATCAGTTTCATAACAGTTTTAATAATAGCAAAGCTGTAAAATGTGCTTAAATTATAAAAATTACGGGAGCTAAAGAGCTCTTTGAACTCGCAGCCGAACTTCAGATGATTTCATTTTAATACAAGTTCTGGAATCGTTATCACGGATGAAAAGATATGATGCTGCCCACAACTTTTCCCTGTTGACAAACTACAACCATGTGCAGCATCAGGCGCGTTGCAACTGGGGAGCTGAAAAGGTGTTATCTAAATACGTACTTAAGTGTCAAACTTAGACGTATTTTTCTCTCCTTCTTCTTCTTCTTCTTCTTCTTCTTCTTCTTCTTCTTCTTCTTCTTCTTCTTCTTCCCACCATGTTGTTTGAAAGCACAACGTGTCGATACTGATGCTCTGATACACAGCATATGACATAAGGTGACCAAATGAATAACAGATTAATAATTTTCTCAGAAAATGATAGTGCGACGAATATTGCCCTTGGAAATTCTATCATCGCCCATTTTGCAGAAATCAAAATTTAAAACGGAGTGGGAAAAACCTCCCTCAGCGTATTTTTTGCTTTGTTTTGCGATTTCCAACAAATACTCATTTTGAATAAATGTGATATATTTTCCAGCAAGTTCTGTCACAGGTCAAATTATAAATTTGTTCGAACTTCTTTTATTTGGGGGGAGAGGGTTCTTACACTCCATTTCACTATTTACTTAGTCTGCCTTGGGGGCAGTGGGGGTTCTTGGGTGATCGCATACTCGCAAATGCATACCCACTAATCGTTCCCTGTATGTGAATATGCATTTGCCTCTATAGGTATGTATACAAGAAGGGCAAATGTCAAACTTTCTTCTGTATGAGGAGCTTATTTAAACTCCCCGCGCCTTCTTTGCTAAACGCCAGTGCATTTGGTCAATGCGCTGTAGAGACGCACAAACGAGATTTTGCGACTGGCGAAGGAAGCTTAAGGGCGAGAGGTCGCGGGGAGCGGGGCAACGCTTGTATTTGAAAGTACGGCGAGTTAACGCAGTGTAATCGACAAGCCCAAGAGATGCGATTGTTATGGCGCAAGCGCACTGCGTTCCCGTACAAGTCATTTCCTTCTCTGCTTCCCTTGCTACGACCATTTCCCTCGCTGTTGTCTAGCAGAAGTTGCGATCAACCTGCTACACACTTAGCCAACTTTACGTTTCTAAGTACAATCTAGCCATTTTCTGTATTAACGTGAGAGTTATGTTAATGCTGCAAACACATTACATCTATTTTGATTAAACCACTATAAATGCATATAATTATTCTGCGTAATATAATAAGGTAAATATTTCAGTTTGGGTTAGTTAATTTCTTAGGGTGTTTTCATTTTTGTTTGTTATGTTTGTGTCCTAGTGGCAATTGGTATGTATTTGAGTCGTCCCATAGCAGTAGATTTGAATCTGTGTAAGTGTGGAAATGAATAGCGTTGCGAAACTAAAAGAGATAAACCTTTCGGGTTTATCCTTAGAAGAAAAGCTGCAAATTAAAAACGAAGGCAGACCGCTGCCACCAATCGATTTAGTTCAAGTGACTAATTGTAAAGGGAAGCCTGTTACAAGAAAGTTTAACAAAAGTGTGTATAAAAGCTGTTCGTGGATATGTGCTTGTGAAGCAACTAACCGGCTCTTCTGTTTTCCGTGTTTATTGTTTGCGAGTGAGAGAAACGGCACCTGGACAATTAATGGTTGTGGTGATATTGGTAATTTAAAATAAAAAATGGCAAAAAATTCATTGCTATGCACACAAATTGAATTTAATTATGGCGCAAGCGGCAAGTCAAAATACGGAAGTTCGAATATTTTTCGCGGACTTAAATGAAATGCCTGCATTCTTTTCTAATTCTCCGCAACGAGTTCGTGTTTTGGATGAGATTGTAGGTAGGAGGATACCTGGAGTTTCAACAATAAGATGAAATTTCAAATCTCGATTAGTGCAAACAGTTTTCGAGCATAAGGAATCAATTACCGAATGTTTAGAGACCATAGAGAGAAGCAGTAAACAAAGCAACACAATAGTTCAGGCTAGAGGACTGCGCCTTAAACTGATACAGCCAGACTTTTTGTTCTGGCTAGAAATATTCTTCATTATAATGCCACATGTGGATGTGCTATCTAATCAGTTCCAAAGACGATCAATTTATGCAGTATTTGCAAAATCTGCCATTGGAACATTTGAAAGTGCAGTAAAGGAAGTTAGACGAAAGATTGATGATATAGCCGAGAACACATGTTATTCAGCAGAGGTGTAAAACGACGTGAAGTTGACCATTTGTCAAGAAAATCTGCAGCGAAAGAGGTGTGTGACGTGATTCTGCTACAGGCAAAGGAGAGGTTTTCATTTCACAATCACCTTGTTGCGTCAAATCTCTTCATTTCCGAAAGATTTGACGAATACAACAAAACGTATCCTGAGAAATATATGCATACCTTAACTGAAGCATATCCATTCATAGACACGATCAGATTACGAACGGAGTTGCAATTGATGTACATGCGCAGAGAATTCAGAAATGTATTGGGTGCTGTAGATCTTTTAGGGTTTGCTGTGGAAAATAATGTAGAGAAAACGTTCAGTGAAGTTTCTAAATTACTGAAAATACTTGTAACAGTGCCCATGTCAACTAGTGAAGCTGAAAGGTGTTCTTCAAGTTTAAAGCGCATAAAAACCTTCCTTCGGTCCACGATGTCAAAGAACGCCTGGCTGCTCTAGCCATGTTGTCAATAGAGAAAAGCCTTGTAAGGGATATTTCGGACTTCAATGAGAGAATAATACACAAATTTGCAACTAAAAAGGAGCGCCGAATGGACTTCATGCATCGCCATGTCCTGTAAGCTGATGTGAAACAGTGAAAGAGACTGGAAGCTGTAAGACGTTTTTGGTGAGTCAACTTTTCTTTTTTGCATTGATTGTGTGTATGTGCGTGTGTGTGTGCGTGCATGCGTGCGTGTCAGAAAGAGAACATGTAACAAACTGCACACCCATTGCAACAGGTCACGAGCCGCCACTGCTTGGGGGTTAAGATTTTTGGCAGTTTGCTGAGTTAGTCCCTATTCTAACTTGCGTTCCACGAAGTACTTGAACGTTTGACTCAATTTAACCCAGGGTCCATGTATATCCACTGGTGAATGGAACGGGAGGGTCGAGGGGTGGCTCTGTGCATCACCCCGTAATATTTTGCCGAAATTCTGCATGTAATATTAAATGTGGTAATGAGCGCCATTTACGTAAAGACGTCCCAACAGTGTAGTATGCAGAGGCGCTACACTGCCTCGCTTTATTGTCTCTGTTCATTAACAGAGAGCTTGCCAGGGAATAAAGAACTACGCCAAATGCAAGGAAGAGAGACCTAATTAAATGAAACAGGCTCAGCTAACTTAGCCCCCTCTACATCCCGGTACCTAACTCGGGGAAAACAAAGAGTGCAAACTGTCGAGAATTCTATTTCCGACATGATTTATGGGAGCCATTGTACCAACGACTAACGTTACATGAGACACTCTTATAGCAACTTGTTTGGTTATAGCAATTACAGTAATTCTTGTGGTTTTGTAGGTCAGATGACACTGTGACACGCATTACAATTGGGCATTCAGCACTTTTCTCAAAGCTCATTTTATTTACAGGTTTTGATAACGAATTACCTTGCTAGGTTAAAAAAGAATTATGCAACCTTACCTTAAGTGAACATCAGGTGCATGTCTCTTGTCAGTTGCTATGTTTGTTTGCAATAAAATGGTTACCAGGGAATAATAAATAAAATGTTGGTTCTGTGCCTTGAAAGTATGATATGTGCGTTTTATTACTATAACGAGGGCAAATCAACTATAATTGGTGACCCCGAACTGAAGTGAAGTGAAGTGAATTTTAGAAACATACTTCATTCACGCATACGGTTATATTGACGGCAATGCACGTTATATCGTTCATTATGTTATTTTTGTTCTCTGACCTCATGGTGTCTGATGATCAACCGGCAGTCTATCGTGTTTCCGTCAAGGCACACTCCCGTCTGAAAATATATTACTTTGGTTCGCCCAGCTTGAAAGCCAGGTCACTTTAGCCAACTTAACTGAGGACGAAACAACTATAGCCATGTGGTAGCTAGCTTAAGTGAAAATTAGATGCAGAAGTACAAGATATTTTATCGACGCCGCCAGCTACTAATAAGTACGGCATAATAAAGCAAGCATTCATTGATCGTATGTCACATTCTGACGCGAAACGTATGGAGAAACTATTACGCACCAGGAATCGGAGACCGCACTTCAGCTCAACTCCTTCGCCGTCTGAAAACATTAGCCGTACAACTGTGGCGGACGACATGCTTAAAAATACTTGGATTTCTCGTCTTCCTTCCGACGCACAGAAAATTCTCACAGTTTCTGAAGATAACCTAGATGCACTCGCAAAAATCTTCGAGATATTAATTGGATTATATCCTGCAACACTCAGCACATCTGTAATGGCATCTACTTCTGACAACCCAACCATCGCGTTGTTACAACTCCAAATCAATGAATTAACGAAACTGGTTAATTAAATGTCGACCAGAAACATTGATTCAACTACCAATTTGACTAGTAATGGACATATCCGCTGCATCACTTCCCCAACAATTCGGACTATAGTGGGCGATTCACCCTAATACTCTTTGCTTAGGAAATTCATTGAGATTAATCGTCCGGCTTCAACTCTTACAGCAGTTCAACACTCTACTGTTCATCATTGTTAACACATCAGGCCAACCAGTTCGATCGAGACCACGTCGTCTGGCACCAGAAAAGTACACTATTGCCAAGCGAGAGTTCGAATTCATGCTAAACCAAGGAATATGTCGACCATCCACAAGTTGTTGGTCATCGCCACTGCACATGGAGAAGAGCAACCAATGGTGACCCTGTGACTATCGTCAACTTGCACAATTCCTGATCGACACCCTGTTCCACACATTGAAGACTTCTCTTTCAGTCCTCATGGACGTCATGTATTTTCCATCGTTGATCTTGTACGTGCTTTTCACCATATACCCATCACAGAAGAAGACATCCGCAAGAATGCAGTGACAACTCCATTTGGGTTATATCAGTTTAACTTCATGCCATTTGGCCTCTGTAATGCTACTCAGACCTTTCAACGCTTCATGGATGAAGTTACTCGTAATCTCAACTTCTGCTACGTGTATTTATTGACGACATACTGGTTGCCTCACATGACGAAATACTTAGGACAGTTATTCACTAGACTTAGTGACTTTGGAGTAGTGATTAATCCTACAAAATGTGTGTTAGGCTCAGACGAATTACAGTTCCTTGGATACTTCGTGAACTCTTATGGAATTCGACCAACTTAAGCAATCACAAACTCCCAAAGCCAGTCAGTATGCAAGAATTCCGCAGGTTAATGGGGCTAGTCAAATTCTACCGGCGTTTCATTCGCAATGCAGCAGCCATCGCTGCACCACTGAACAAATTCTTGCAAGGTAGCCCGAAACCTAAAGGCAAGCTTTCCTGGATCCTTGATAACGAACAAGCATTTCAATAGGTGAATGAAGATGTTGCCAAGACAGCTCTCTTCGCGCATCCCTCACCAAATGCACCGCTATCACTAATGGTAGTTGCATCCTTGAGAGCAATAGGAGCATCACTTCAGCAACTTAAGGTCACTGGCAGCCATTAGCATTTTTCAGCCACACATTATTACATTCACAACAACAATGGTCAGCATATGATCGTGAACTTTACGCTGCGTATTTCAGCCAAGAAGTTTAGGCACATGCTTGAGGGAAAACACTTTATCCTGTTCACTGATCACAAGCCTCTCACTTTCGCTTTTCAGCAAAAGCCAGAAAAAGCATCACCATGTCAGTCACGCTATCTTGATTACATCGCACAGTTTACGACAGACATTCGCCACATCGAAGGTGCTAACAATATTCCAGCTGATGCACTCCTGTATGTCGTCATTGCGACGAAGGTGGACTTTCAAGGTCTTGCTGAAGCTCAACGAGCCGATGAAGACTTCAGGCAATTATTGGCACTAATACAACCCTAGTATTGAAAAAGAAAATTCTAGCGTTCAGTTGTATTGTGATGTCTCAACGCCTTCAGATAGCTCATTTGTCACGAAGAATTTTCGTCAAGCTATTGCATCGTTACAGAGTTTGCCACATCCTGGTGTGAAACCTACAACCCGGTTGGTGAAGAAATCCTCTGTTTGGCCCAATATTGTACGCGATTGCAGAGACTGTTCGTAAATGCATTGCCTGCTGGCGCAATAAGATTACGAAATACGCCAAAGCCCATATTGGTTCGTTTGCTCCACCTAATCACCGTTTTGAACATGTTCACATCAATTTTGTTGGACCTCTTCCTCCGTCCAACGGATTCACCTACTACTTAACGGTTATCACTCGGTTCTCCCGTTGGCCGGAAGCATATCATTCGACATCACCGCAGAGACTGTTAATAGAACATTTTTCAGTGGTTGGATTGCTCGCTTCGGTGTTCCACACACATCAAATCGAGGTGGACAATTCGATTCACACAGTTTCAAAGCCCTCAGTGCACTGACAGGAATATCTCGCATTCGAACCACAGCTTTTCATCCAGCAGCGAATGGAGTGCTAGAACGCTTCCATAGTCAGCTTAAGACAGTCATTCGATCTCATGCTACCGATCGCTGCACTGACAATTTACGTATTGTTCTCCTTGGCATCCGCACGGCGTTTAAGGAAGACATTTGTGCAACAGCTGCTGAGTTGGTTTATGGCCAAACACTACAGCTTCCAGTTGAATTCTTCACAAGCAGTAATACCATCGAGACATCAGACTTTGTTAAAGATCTGCGAAACCGATTCGGGCAGCTCCGTCCAGTTGCTTCGAAGATACGAGGTTTCCGCAATGGCTTCACAACAATGCTGACGCTGAAATTTCTTTAATTCTTACCCAGACTGTACATGTAGCGTTCCTTCCCGATAAAAATGAGAGGTCACGTGACTTCCTATGACCATGCAGTGACGAGGTAGACGCTCTGAAGTGAACACGTATTTTGCATGTGCTGCGATTTTTCCGCGTAGCAAAAATGTCAGATTACGAAGAACAAAGAACATACGATTTTGCTTTAAACTCGGTAAAACTGCAACAGAAGCCTATGAAATGTTAAGAACAGCTTATGGGGAGGAAGTTATGGGCAAAACTCAAGCATTTGAATGTTTTTTCGAAATTTAAAAGTGATGAGACATCAGTTAAAGATGCAGATCGTTCGGGGCGACCCTGTTCCAGAAAAACTGATTAAAATATCAATCAGGCGAGGGAAATTGTCTTAAATGATAGGCGCATTACAATAAGAGAACTTTCTGACTCATTAGGACTCTTCTTTGGAAGTGTTCAAAGCATTTTGAAAGACAATTTGGACATGACAAGTATTGCCGCCCAAGTTCGTGCCCCGCCTGCTTTCAAATGATCAAAAGGAAAGCCGTGTGATTGCCTGCACAGATCTTAAAGAACAGCTGCAAAATGACCCACAGTTTATGGAGAAAATTATTACTGGTGATGAAACATGGATTTATGGGTACGTTCCAGAAACGAAGCAACAATCTTCACAATGGAAGAGTCCTTCATCTCCACGCCCGAAAAAGGCCAGACAAGTTCGATTCAATTTGAAGTCAATTATGATTGTGTTTTTTGACATTAAAGGCATTGTACATAAGGAATTTGTGCCACAGGGTCAAACAGTGAATCAAGTGTTCTACATACAAGTGCTGCAAAGATTAAGGGAGAATGTGCGACGCAAACGGCCGGAGAAATGGAGGAGTGGTGACTGGTGCCTGCATCATGACAATGCGCCCGCGCACAAAGCCATTTTTGTTCGCCAATTCTTGGATAAAAATAGGGTGAATACTGTTCCCCATCCCGCCTATTCTCCAGATTTGGCACCAGCGTACTTTCTTCTTTTCCCGCGACTTAAAATGCGGCTCTGAGGACACCGTTTTGAGGACATTGATGTCATCCATCGCGAATCGCAGAAGGCTCTGAATATGTTGAAAGAAGAGGACTTCCAGAGGTGCTTCCAGCAGTGGCAGAAGCACTGGGACAAGTGTATCAACTCCCAAGGAGACTACTTCGAGGGTGACAGTGCAGAAGACAAAACAAACTGTTGTGTAGCATTTATGACGTCATTCCGGAAACGTTTTGATCACACCTCGTATATGGTACTCAACAGGCTTCTTATTTTTCATGAACTCTAAACCTTTTCGCACATGTGCGTACGTCATGGCGCAATCCGTAAGCCATTACAAACCCGGTATGATAGTCCCTCCAAAGCGTTGAACCGTACCACGGAGACTATGACATTGACATCAATGGAAAAGGGTTTACAGACCGTAGATAGACTGAAACCTGCTTTCGTTGTGAACGCAGATGACTGTATCCTGCTTAGATTTCAACATTTTAAGTCATTCCACAACAGATACCGCGGAATCTACAAGACAGACTCCCTCGCCTTCACCTGTCATAACCCGTTCTGGACGACGTGTTCGATTTAATCAGAAGTATAGTTGAACACTGCGGGAGAGTATTGAGGTGCATGTCTGTTGTAATTGTTATGTTTGTTTGCTTTGTAATAAAATGGTTACCAGGGAGTAATAAATAAAGTTTTGGTTCTGTGCCGTGAAGGTATAATATGTGCCTCTTATTACCATCACGAAAGCAAGTCAAATACAAATAATCCTTGCAACAACATCTGGAATTACGAAACACTATCATGTTGCCAATAATCTTAAACATAGCTTTTTAACAATTTTCAGTATTAAAAGACTCAACATCTTTTACACTCTGATTGAAATAACGCAGCAATAAATACAAGCTGATGACCTATTACTTACACTGGCGTGCATAAAAAGTGGCACATTTCCCCAAAGACCGCAATAGTGTTCCCTCCGTAAGGTTTCCACCTTCAGGTAAGCAATCTTTGACTCCACCCAGCCTATATCGGTTTTCTATGTGATTGGCTGAAAAATAAACCAGACACACAAAAATAAACCAATAAACGATGTATATTATAATCGATGTGAAATGAAGGGGTGGTTCGAATACTGCCTCTATGAAAGGGCTTCGCTACGATTGGCACACGAGGAAACGCTAGAACATACCTCGGCCTTATAGAGGAAGAGGCGAAGAATTATTTGTCTCTCATTAAACTTCATAACAGCTGCGAGATTTAAATGAGCTTTCATCAGCGACAAGGAGACGGAGACGAAATGTTATTCTACGTTTATATTCTATTACATTTTATTTTTTGGCCTAAATTCAACGAAGCATTGACTTTTCCGTACTCCGCTAAAGAGAACACGTACCTTATAACGGTTCCCTTTGGCATTTCGGCCATATTTTGAGGGAGGTAAAGTACCCTGCCAATACAGTGGCGAGAATTATGCTCGAGGAACAGAGCAGGTCACGCTGGCAGATTTAGCACTTTGTCACAGTTCGCCGCGAGGTTGACTGATACTGGTATATAGAGTACCTGTGTTTACTATTAGATAAGAGCAGTCCATCGACAGCAGGCGACTTTTCGCTGGTATAGATCGGCGGAACAGACCTTGCAACATTTCTACAGGTTACCACTGTCATATATGTATGCGCGTAATATGTATGCCTTGATTATTTGCATATTTACAATATTACTTACACATATTTGCAACACCGTCCGAAAACAGACTAGTTAGTCAAATTTCACATAAATCTAGGTACATGATTCTGATACAATATATAGGTAGAAAGCGCATTTTTAAGTGTTAAAAGTGAAATTCCTTAGGTTTTTACTACAAACATGCCTGTACTGCGAGAAAGTTCGCCGAACGTCGCACGATGTTACAGCTGCATATTCAAAATAAACACTATTGTCTACTTTATTGAAACCAAGCTGCATGCTGTTTATTTTACATTCCTGAATAGCAGGAATCTAATCCTTTCCTTTCACAGTACAGTATCTTCGAAACAATGGCCTTCCTAACGTAAATATAGGCAAACAACAATTAACATAAAAGATATCCGCGCTAGGACAAAGTATCGTCCTGGTCATTACAAACATAAAACAACTGCGTGGCCCAACTTTTTATGCACGTCGGTATACTCATAATTTTAGAACCAAGTGTATTAACAACATGAAGTAAACGAGTATAATTTTCATATAATCCAAATTAAAAAAGAAAGAAGGAAAGAGAGGGAGAAAGAAAAAGCTCACTACAGTGGAGCAGAGTAAAATATGAACTTTTTATTGATTATAACCAAATTGTAAATAATAGTAGTGTAGGTATACATCCTG
Source organism: Deroplatys truncata (assembly GCA_030765065.1). NCBI lineage: Eukaryota > Metazoa > Arthropoda > Insecta > Mantodea > Mantidae > Deroplatys > Deroplatys truncata. Next base: position 419,043,754 of record CM060990.1, on the reverse strand, counting down.
CGGTCTCTGCCTCTCGTTCGGTCGCTTATAAGCGCGCGCATACACTGATACACAAAACTAGCACGTATGCATCACAGCCCCAACTTGCACATTCAAGCCTCCCCCTCCATCCTTCTCATGCCGACGCTAATGCAGAAGTGCAAAGTGCAACATATGCATTACAATATACGAGGATCATCTAGGAAATAACGGCTGTTTGGTTTTTAATTTATTCAGAAAAAAATATTTTATTAAAAGGCATGTCGGTTACAAAATGGAAGCTTACTTAATTTTTCCACATAGTCCTCCGTAATTTAAGCATTTGTCATATATGTCCACAAGCTTTAGAAACCCCCTGTTGTAGTCGAATGTCATTCCATTAAGCCAAGATGTTAGGACACAATTTCAACAAGAACGAGAAATAAATCTGTACACACCTAAGGCCACGCGTCTGTCTTGTACTAAAATTTTGTTCACACGATTCTGCAAAGCATCTGTGAGGAATGACGGGGTCCGGGTCGAGTTTTTCTTCATGTACATATGCTCGTTCATTACTACATCACTATACACCCCTCCTTTAGAGTTTAGTTGACTAAATTTCTGTAGGTTTCAACATCCAGCATTCAAATATCCAACACCTCTCACCTCAGAGTTGGCGGGACTTCGTATCACACAGTTTATTTGGATCAATCACAGAAAGCACAATAACTTGTTACATCAAAAACTCCCACAACACTGAGAAAAGATGCCGAGGAAACCGTTCACCTTGGATAGCAGCCAGACAGCCATATGTGCAGCGGAAATGCACAAATGGTGCTTACTTCCTGGATTACCATCGTATATATTCAAATTTCATAAGGGTTTTCAGTAAGCTCAATTTAAAAGTTGCTATAAAGTAAGAGAGGTTTTTTGGTATTGAACATTACCCAACACCGATTGTTAGAAAACTTAAGAAATTAATACCTCTGAGTATTTGGAAAGTGCTGAAATGTCAGATGAATACTGGTAGTACACAAATTCGTTATAAAGTCGAAGAATTCGAGCTTATATTCCGATGTATTATTCATTAGAAACTATGGTTTGAAAAAAGGCATAAGAATATAAACTTAATTCTAAAGAATTTAAAAATTCTTGCTGTAAAATCGTGGTGTTATTGCGAGTCGTTCTAATCTATAATTATTGTCATCAGTTAATTTATTCCTATTAATTGTTCTTTCACGCAAGCTGTGTGTAGGTTGAAGCTGGAAACTTGACTCCTTTGAAAAATCTAGTGCATTGGCAGGTAGTTCAAAGCCGTAAACCTAAAATCCGTGTTTTTAGTCCTGACTGATTCAAATTGGAATGAGCTTTCTAAATGCTTCTAAAACCCTTTATTCATTCAGACAGTAAGCCGTCAGGACTCAGGAGTGTAAGCTGACACACGCAAAGCCATCGTATTTATATGCGCACTGTCTCGAGAACAAATGCATCAGCTCATAAAGGAAACGACTTCCGAAAACTGCGAAAATGATTGGCACCATCGGTGCTCTCAGATCCTACATCATTTGTCCTTCACAGCGGGAGCGAGCAATAATAGAAGGAAAGTTTATCCGCTGTTGTTCCAAAGGGCTTATCTTTAAACAATATACGTTAACGAGGAAAGTGCACGGACATGATCGTATCTTCCCCTAAAATTGGAATTTAGCGGACTCGGACGAGCTGTGGCCACTGCGACCCATAACACCAACATATTGTTGGCGTTCCATGGGAAATATGATACCAAAGCCTAAGAACACATTTGCAAACACATCAACTGCTTGAACTAAATATTTTAAATTTTCTAGTGTCCGAGGTCGCGGGTTCAAACACAGCGGAGGGAGATGGATTTTTTCGGGCGTAAAAGTCCTTAGCATGGCTTCCTTCGGAAGAGAAGTAAAGCCGGTGGTCCCGTGTCACAGATTTACGGCACTTAAAAAAGCTCAAGCCTGGTAAAGAGGCATTTGAGCAAAGTTTCCGATCTTCCGCGCCCAATGTGGAATGGGACGCTAAGAACCATAGCATCCGTTAAAGAGCGTCCATAATTAAAACTCATTTTTTTAGTTGATCCATTGTGCAGCATACCTGATAGGCCGGGTCGAGAATTTTCACCCACTGGAAGAGTAGGTTCATTATATGAGGCATTGTTATCACCCATCACCATCTCCACACTAATTTTGTCTCTATTAATGGGCCCAATTCCACTCTCTTAAAATCCTTCTACGATGTTGCTAGGTGTGACACTGGCTAACCATGCTGGTTTTAGTACTGAGAGAAAGTCGTGCCTTTTCAGAGACTTCTCTCTGCTCTTCCTTAGTCTCTTATCGGAGTTGTCTCTAAAGTCAATCTTCAGTGTCTTGGACACCCCAACATCCAGGGGTTGCAGGAAGTGTATGGTATGTGGAGGTAGACATAAAAGATGGACGTTATTTTCTCTGGCTAAAACAATGACCTCTCGGATTATGTGAGTTGTATGACCATCAAGCAGGAGTACAGGCCTCTTTGGCGGAATACTATGAAGGAATTTGGTGAACCACTCGTAGAATAGCTCTGTCACCATGTATCCCCTAGGAGATGATGCAATTATTGCTCCCTCAGGGACACCACGCATCACTCTTTCATTAAAGGTTTCTCCTTTAAATATAACCATAGTTGGAAGAAGAGTTGATCCGATAGCATTTGCACAAGCAATCGCAGTTGCAGTTTCAGTCCTCTCTTCACTCTTTTTCTGGTACACATAAGCTGAATCTTTTCGTATAACTACTTTACTCCCTCTCCCCATTAGTCGAAAACCCATCTCGTCCATGTTAAAAATGTGCCCACCAGTGACCTGAATTTCGGCTACAAATGATTCGAAAAACAACTCATCTCGGACAGACGCGGTAGACATTGACAATCTTGCTGCTGAAAGATTTTCTGGGGTCCTTAAAGACATACCATGCATCTTCATGAACGTCTGATACCACCTGTTACTTGGCTGACCACTTTTGAACCCTGGGTTTTCCTGACGTACGTCAGTTTTTGCAACCAGTTCCATGATCTCCTTCCTTGTCAACTCAAATCCCCTCTCTTGGAATTCTAAGAATGTTTCTTTTAGTTCCTTTTCCACTTTCTCGGATATTGCTGTTCGTGGTCCACGGCTAAACCTATCGCTATCCACATGACCTCTCACTCTTCTAATAAAGTTTCAAACGGGATTCCATAGGTTTTGGATGCCGTAAGAATTTTCAATCCACCGCTATTCATAGCATTTACCGCCATGAGTAAGTTTTCCTAACTGTATTCTCGAGACATCTACAATAAAAATTAAAATAATGAAATAGGCAATTAAGTTATTTTGACATTGAGAAACCGTGAAAAAAAAGAACCTTAAAAATGAATAAATTGCGCTTAATAAACGTTTGAATATGAGCGCGCGTGATACACTGCATCCAAGTTCAGTGCTGTGGTGCGGCGGGCAAAGTGCCCGCCAAATAATGAAAATTACAATTGTTCTTCATGGTGCATGTAACGAGAAGTCCTTATTAATACATTTATCACACTATATGTATATACATATAATGTCCAACTACAAGAAGTTTCAAGTTCTTATTTCTGTTTACCTGAGATATGTATCCCCCCCTCCCCGATGAGGTGCACAGCTGAGCTCTAGTTTCAGGTTTCTTGCAAGTTGCAACCACTAAAGAAAGTATTGCATGTAGGCTGTTTTCAACGCCATCTACTCGCATGAGGTGTAAAAATACTCGCAATGAAGCATTTGACAACTTGTGTTTTATTGCAAGTTGCAACCAATAAAGAAAATATTGCGTGTAGGCTGTTTTCAACGCCATCTACTCGCATGAGGTATCAAAATTCTCGCAGTGAAGCACTCGACAGCTTGTGACATCTTGCGGTTACCTTCGGTACCACATCAATGATAAAAGGACAAAGTATCCGCTAATGCGCCCTTATCCAATACCTTATGTCCACAAGTTAATGAAAAACCAAGGTAATGTTTGGAAGGTTAAAAGGAGTATGTATTTCTAAAATTTATTTCACATTTGATTTATCGGGGAATATAATGTATAGCAGGCGCAGAAGAGGCCTGAGAATTTAAAACCTGCTGTTACAAAATTTGAAGGTTACATTATAAAATGATAAGAATCCAGAAACTAAAATGTTATGAACATGCAGTATGAAATCCACGTAATCAATTAATTCCGGCCCAGGTGCATTTCCGCCCGCCGTATATGGTGTATTCCCGCAGAGCAATGCGCCTGCAATTGACAGTTTTCGTTTAACAAGCAAAATATTTCTTTTTTGCTGATAGGATTAATAAGGATAGTTTTATTTCCGGCTTCACTGACCTCCTTTGTATATAGATTAACTTCGCTTTAACCATCGCAACCGTAGACATGAAAGACCTCTTTAAAATTTGTGCGATCCCCAAACGTATTTTCACTTTCTCCACTACGTACCTAGTAGGTAGTGGAAATATTGCATTCCATCCAAAAATTCTGTATCGAGAATTCACCGGAAATATACGTTTTGAGGCCCCCTGAATCCAAATACAAGCAAGGTCCGGCGCGCACTAGTGTGTGAACATTACTAAAACACGAAACGTGGGATGAATATTAAACTTCATAATTTAAGTTCAGTATCATCCACTCGCTATGTTATGAAAATAGCGACCCACATAAAACATTTGACTATCGCTTCGGTTCCCTGCATCCCCTTTGTACCTTCAACAAAATGTGTAATGAAACTAATTCTGTGTTGATATTCTAAATGGGAAATATGGATTGGATGAACACGGTGAATATACCTTTATAAATATAAGCGGCCAAAGTGTAATTGATTACGTGCTGTGGTCAAGTAATATCAAATGCATTGTAAACAACTTGAAAGTCACAAACTCGTGTACAAGCAGTGGACATGTTCCACTATTAACAGGCATAAATCGGAAATCAAAGGTAGGAGAACAACAGGTAGAAAGAGGAGGAGGGAAACGCAGACAAGGAAAATAGATACATACATATGGAGGGAGGAACAAAGAGGACTTTATGCAAGACATAAATTAAAGCTAGGACAATTTTTAGAAAGAGAAATAATAGTAAATATTAGGGAAGAAAATTCAGGAAAAGCATTAGAGCTACTGGAGTTGCTAGTAACGAGGAGGGAGAGGAATGGAAATAAGACACAATAGGAAACAGAAAAGTAAAGGGTGGTTTGATGACTGTAGAGCAGAGGGGAAAAAAGTACTTGATGGAGGAGAACGAAAGAAGCGGATTGGAAGAATCTGAATGGCTAGGAAATGGGGATATAAACAAGAGCCGAAGAGAAAAAGTGGCAGGTAAACACATGGAAAAAGACAAGTGCTATAGAGGGAAAGGATATTACTTAAAAATATGGGAAGTAGTACAGACGGCTCTAAATGTTTTCCGTTGCACCGGTAGTGGGGCAAGCGGGGTGCTTATCGAGAGGCAATTAACAGGTATCTTAGCTCATACCCGCTCTACAAGGAAGGTTAAGAAATGTAACAGGCTAAACAAAATATCATTCCAACACATTTCCCTTAGACTTGGCTGTAAGAATGTAATAACTGTGAAAAGAAAACAGCAATAACATTACAACACAGCGACATAAGCAGTATACAAACTAATTTTTGGGAATTACAGGCATCATATTATTGTATAACAAGTAAGTGTTAAAACAAAATGGTTTGGTTTTCAATATTTACTGCTTTCTCTACCCATTATCAACTAACATATGTTCTTTATTTTCATAATGTCCTTATGAAGTATGATTTTTCCGTGCATCGTGACAACAATTTAGCCAGAAATTATTTCAAGTTACAGTCTAAGTTACAGTTTTCCCTACTTGGTTGCATGCAAGATGCCGTAATGACAACCAGCCGCTTATCTATTCCACAACTCATATTTTTACTGTCTCTACTATTTACCTATAATAAGTAGGGAAAGTGTTTTATTCCACCCAAAAATTAGAAAACGTGATTCACCGGAAATACACTTTTTGAGACCCACTGAATCCAAAGAAAGCATTTTTACTTTCTCTACTACGTAGCTACAGGAGCTAGAGAAAGTATTGTATTCCACCCAGAAACTCAATAACGAGATTCACCGGATATACACGTTTTGAGACTCTCTGGATTCAAAGAAATCGTTTTTACTTTCTCTACTACGTAGTTAAAGCAAGTAGAGAAAGTATTGCATTCCACTCAAAAATTGAATAACGAGATTCAGCGGAATTCACGTTTTGAAACCGTTGAATCCAAAGTAAGCATTTTTACTCTCTCTACTATATAGCTGCAGTAAGTAGAGAAAGTATTGTGTTCCATCTGAAAATTCAATGTAATTTCACCAGAAATCACGTTTGTGACCCCTGAATCCAATCAATTTATTTTTAGACAATGGTCCATGTGTGTGTGTGTGTGTGGGTGTGTGTGTGTGTGTGTGTCCACGAATAGTATAACTCAAAAGCAAAAGGTTGGTTAAAACCCGAACTTGGTGTTTAAGTTGAACTTCTTCCAAGAATGCGACACTGAGATTTTAAAGAAAATCCTCCACTCCAAACTATCCTTTACATTGGACATTTTTCAAATTTTCTTATTCTTTCAAAAATGACTGGATTTCGATTAAAATACATATGTTTAAGCTATTTTCATGATAAATAGAATGTATATATTTTATTTTCTAGGAATAGTCTGTAAATTAGTCTTTATTGTCAATGACTTTTGATAATTAGTAAATCATAGGAAAGAGACAAAATCTTACCGCACCACAACTGTATATCTTACTTAAAATTTGAGTTGGTATATGTTAATTCACATCACACAAAGGCGCTAGTTGTTACCGTAGGAGCGCTTTCGAGAGATTTGTTTCTCTCATCCTCACCTGAGACCCAACATATACCAACTCAAATTTTAAGTATCATATAACATCACAATAAGAAATACTTCTGGTTATTATAAAATATATAAAACTGTATATCTTGTTAAATTACAAAATTTATATCAAATAACATTTTTACTTTATGTCAAATAACTTTTATATTTTACCTATTATAAAGATTTCTTTGTTATTAGTTTGAATTTTCAAATACTTTATACTTCCAACTGCAAATAGCTATTGTTTTTCTTTCTTTCTTTCTTTCTTTCTTTCTTTCTTTCTTTCTTTCTTTCTTTCTTTCTTTCTTTCTTTCTTTCTCGTGTTCATACAAAGAGAACAGAATTTCAAAGCTATCACGTCTGTGGCTCACATTCGGGAGGTCGTGGGTTGGATTCCTCTGGCCGACCTTCCTGACCCATAGGTTTTTTCGGGGGGGTTTCCCGGGTCGCCAGGCGAGTGCTGGGAAGGATTCTCACATCCCCGAATTTCTGGACCTCCATTTCATCTCCATTCTAATTTCTCTTCATCTTTCATCCGTTAGTCTGTTTCAGGGTTGGAAGTGTCGGCGATGGTGTTTCGGTGCAGTGTGGCAGGGGAAAAGAATGTTTTTTGTGACTTTCTCCGTCCCTCAGCTTTCGGCTGCCTGTCGGGAGTGTCCTTGAGAAGCGTTGGACACCCTCTGTGCTGGGTGGAGTCCCCGGTCTGCCTGTCCGTCTGCCGGGGAGTCTCTATCTGAAAACTTAGGTACCCTGCCATTCCTGTGCCGTTTTTCCTGGTTCCGGACGCCCGGTGTCTAGTCTCGCCTCATCCTGCCTCCCGGAGACAATATCCACTATGTGGATCAGTGCCGAGTCCCCTCTGTAGCCAACCAATCCAAAGCTATCACGTAGCGATCAGCTTTGGAATTTGGCTATCGCTTTAGCTTAATATGTTCTGGTTATACCTACAACCAATTGTGAAGATAAGTGATGAAGGTTTATGGGTATTAATATGACATAGGTGCAAAATAAGATTTGTAAGAAGAGTGAGTAGAGAAAATCATGCGAATGCAACACATATTTTAGGGCAAAACCTCCATATGTCTGCATCTGTGTGAACAAAAAATCCAAAGCGAAAAGTCGGTTAAATACCAAACTTGATATTTAAGTTCAGCATCTTTCAAAGCTGTGACAAGGATTTTCAAGAAAATTTCCCTATCCTGAACAGCCCTTTACATGGAAAAATTTTCGAAATTTATTTTCTTAAAAATGGCTCTAATGATTTTGATTAAAATGCTCACTGTTTAAAATATTGTCATGACAAACGAAATATATATTTTGAACTGACTGAGAAGAGCCTCTAAACCCTTCTTCATTCTGAATGACTTTTGTATAATTGGTAAACTCTAAAAGATTGGACAAAGTTTTGTTACAAAAGAAATGCAGACACCGTTAAAGCCCGCAGTTTGTTATATATATATTATGAGGTTAACTAATTCCCAGTTATTTTTTGTTATTGATTTGAATATTTTTTGTAACTGAGAAGTCGTTATTCGTTTTGTTTTTGTCGCGGTCATATAAACAGCATGGAATGTCAAAGCATCACGTATTGACATGCTTTTTGAAAATGTGACTATCGCTTTATCTACATATACTACAACGAAACGTGTAAATGTGAACTTTTTCTTTTGGTATTTAATTAAAGTACTTCAAACGGGTAGGCGATTACGGACGGTGAATGAATGAAATGGTTAAACTGATGCTCAAATGGGCCCGAGGTCACTAGAAATTAGAATCAAACATTCATCTTCTCAGGATAAGAGGAAACCCTGGAAAAAACTTTACCCAGACATTTCACTTTAACCGAGATTCTAACTCGGGACCTCTTGAATGTGAGGCAGACCCCCACACCACACAGATGCGCTAAATGTGATTTGCAAGTTTATCTGGATTATAAGAAGTAGACAGAAAAATGAGATTTAGAAAAAGTAATTTGTAGAATATTGAGAAGAGAAAGTTATGTGAATGCAACACGTTAGTTTGTTCAATTTAAGATAATAGTTAATCTATATTTAAATATAATTCTTCCTAATCATAATTCTCGTGGTAATGCAAAGAGCGTGGAGTTTCAAAGACACCACATAAAAATCTTGACTCTCGTTTGAGCTACTGCATTCTTCTTATAGTTACAACGAAGTTTGTTATGGCAGTTTCATCTCAATTAACAAGAAGACTCGTTCACTCCAGCCGTGTGTAGGACAAGGTTGGAAAGATAGAATCAGATTGAAAAATTCAATGTCCTAGCCGAGATTTGAACTACGGATCTTCCGGTTTACGTCCAGGTGGCGCCAGGGTAACGCGTGCGACTCGCATTCGAGAGATCCCAAGTTCGCTTCCCGGCTACCGCCCAATCTGACCCACGGTTTTTTTTTCGAGAGTTTTCTCGGGTCGTCAGGCGAATGCTGATATGATTTCTCTCAGCCCCCGAATATCGTTCCATTCCTCATTGCATTCATCCTTAACCCCGTTAGGTCTGTTTCAAGATTGGAAGTGTCGGCGGTGGTATTCCGGTGCGGCGTGGCACAGAAAAAGGATTCTCTCTGTGGAACCTTATCTGTCTCTCGGTCTTCGGCTGGTTGCCAGGGTATAAGGAGCGCTTCTTCGGGGGCATTGGACCCTCTGTTTAGGGTGGGGTCCCCGTTTTGCCTGTCCAACTGTCAGGGCGTCTCAATCTGGAAATTTTAGGGACTTTGTCATTGCTGTGCCGTCATTGCTGGTTCCGGCCGCTCGGTGTCTCTCACCTCGTCCCTCCCTCCCGGGAGCGCACCCTCGAGGGTCACAAGTCAATATCCTCATTCACTGGATCGGAGTCGAGTCCCCTCCGTTACACATTCCATTCCATTCTAGACCAGAGAAGAGAAGCATTTTAAGTATTCAGAACGTGAATCGCAATACAAAGCCTTTTTGGGGGGGCATCTTCAGATTTGTAACTTGAAAGCAATTTAGTTTTCAGATTAGAGTGCTTTCAAATGAACCAATTACAACAAAAGCACATCAACTTATCTGCATTAACACTTCGGGTCACTATTTTGAAAATTTATCTTATATGTTATCCTAAACGAATAAAACAGCTATATAGAAACTGCATATTTTGCGCTTAAGGTTGTCTCCTCGTATCCATTAACATTTTGCATACAATACCTAATCAGGCGTTTTTATTCTACGTCCACTATACGACTGGCACGGTTTTTCCACTTTTCAAATAAAACACTCTTTATTCGTTTTTCAGTAACAAACGCAAAATATATCTCATTTTGAAGAAAATTTAATGTTATACTTAATTGTTTCCAAACTGCTTCAACAGTTTGACATTAATATTACTTTTGCTGCCATATTTTTAAAACATTACCGGAATATTATCAGAACTGAATGTGCCAACTGTATGGAACTACACACTTATCGCTAAACTTTGTGATCGATATCTATGACAATTAAAAAGCAAAACGAACTTATATTCAAGTTAATAAATACCTTTGGAGCACGCGTAGAACGTTCTATTGGTGATAATTATGAAACTATTATTATTAATATTATTATATATTACTAGCAACAAACGTTAAAAACAAGATGTACATTATGCGAACCTTCTTTCTCAAGAAAATTACTGAATCTTAAACTTGTGTAGCACCCGCATAAAGAGTGCAATATTTGATTTTTAAACAACATATTATGCAAAGAAAATGTTAATTTATTTCGCTTGAATAGTTCTAGTAAAGAGAAAAGTATTTGGTTTCGTCTTCTTTCTTCTTAGAGTCAGGTCGCTGAATGCATACACAGAAGTAAATGTGACCTTTGATACGATACCGGCACGCTGGCTATAGCCAGGAATGACTAGTCGAGAAGAAATTTCTTCCCCCTCTTCCTCTACACCCCTTGGCCCATCGGAAAACATTTGAAGCCCACTGTACGAAAGGTAAACAAGAAAGGGGAGGCAAAAAATGAGATCACACCAAATGAATGGCAGAGATATTTGGGAGAACTGGTTGGGGAGGGAAGAGAGGCTAAAGTAGAAATAAGAGAGATAGGAACAATAGAAATAATAAATGATGAACTAGGCGGGTAATTCACATTGCAAGAGGTCTACCAGCAATTAAAGGATGTAGAAAAAGAAAAGGCAGTAGGATATGGCGGAATACTAGGAGAATTTTGGAAAGTACTTATATGACGAAACAAGAAAGGGCTTAGAAGTAATAACAAAGGGATTAAACAAAATAAAAGAACGCGATGACATTGCAGAAAGCCGAAAAATAAGCATGATGGTGCCTATATTTAAGGGGAAGGGAGGACCAAATAAACCAGAAAATTACAGGGGAATAAGTTTATCTATTTTAGGAAAAGTATATACCTACAGGCGTGTTAGCAGAAAGGTTAAAAAATTGGGCGGAACAAGAAAGGAAGCTGTCAGAATTTCAAGCAGACTTCATGAAAGGGAAGCAAACAATAGATAACGTGTTCATAATGAAGTCAATAATAGACAAATACCTCAGTAAGAAGAGAGGAATGGTGTACTTGTTCTTTGGAGATTTTGAGAACTCATTTAATACGATAAACAGAAAAGCTCTAGTATGGAAATTAAGGAGGAAAGGGATAAGTGAAAACTGCATAAAGGAAGTAGAAATAAATCTGTAAATCTATAGTTTTGTATAAAATGAGGAAAAAAGGAAGAAATAAACGAAATCACGGAGTTGATAGAACAAAAGTAGGTTTGAAAAAAGGATGTAAATTGTGTCCGACTTTATTTAATTTATTCATAGATGACATAATGGACAACATACAAAAAGGAAATCGACATTTCCCGGTAATAGAAAAAAAAATCCAAACACACTTCCTGGATTGGTATACGCGGACGACATATTGGTAGGATCTGTAGCGGTATTCGGATTACAAATGACAGTAAATGAAGTTCAGAAATTAAATATAAACAAGTCGAAAGTTATAGTTTTAAAATAAGAAACTAAAAAACCAAAAAAGAAAAGAAAAGTGGTTACTAAACGGGAAAGGATTAGAAGTGGTCAAAGAATTTTAATACTTAGGTGTGAGGCTGAATAACAAAGGGGAATAGAGGCACACAGAGGGAAAATAGGAGCAAAGGGGAGGGCTGCAATGACAGGAATAAGAATAAGTAAATAAAGCTAGAAATGACGACCAAGTGTTTGGAAAGAATGTACAAGGCTCTAGTGGAATCAAGAATGCTTTATGCAGTAGAGATCTGGGGGGGGGATGGAAGTGAAAAAGTAGATCAATGCTCTGTAAAGAACTATTAAGGTTGCCAAGATCAATGCCAAGAGCTTTAGTGCAACTAATAAAACCAAGAAGGAAAGGAATAATGATGGAGAGAATAGGTAATACAATTTTGATATAGATGTTTGTTTGAAGAAGAGGGAAAAACCTTTAAGTTATGCATGTTCAGCAGCAAAAAAGCTTAGAGAGCGCAAGCAATTGGTGAGCAGGGATAGGAAGAATTATGGGGAAAATAGAAATGGGAGACTGGAAACTAGAAGAAAGGAATGAAAGTGATTTTGGCAAACTGGTAAATAGCAGAATAGAAGACATAGAAAGGCAGGAGATATGGGGAAGTTTAGAAAACAAATCATTACAATCTTATAAACAAATAAAAAGAAACTGGCGACGAGAACCATGTATAGATTACTGTAATACAAGAAAAAGAAGGAATAGCTTGGATGAGAACAGGTACAATATTTTTTAAGAGGGATAAGTGGTAGAGGGAAAGGAATATGTGAAATGTGCGATGGGAAACAAGGTATAGCACATTACATGACGGAATGTAAGGAGTTAGCGTTGTGGAGAAAAAAGGTTTGGGAGGAAAAGTTGTAGGCATAAAAATCTTAACAGAGAAAAAGGAAAGGAAGATTAGAAGTATTGGTGGGTTTTTACAGAACGCAAAACAAAAATGGGCAAGGAAAGTAAAGAGTACAAGTGAAGTCAGAGGGAAGGAGGGGAATAATTAAGATAAAAGGGAAGGGGCAACAAGAGCTACCAGGCGGAGCGAACGGCCTGGATGCTATGCAAGGCTAGGTAGCAACAAGGTCAATCAATAATTTGTACATAGTTCAGGTTAGATAAATGTAACAATCTAAAAGTTATGTAAAGGAAGTTGTACAAATGAATTCAAATTAAAAAAATCTGCGTTTATCTCGATAACGTGAAAGAAACAGGGTTTTGTAGGAATAATTTGTAGAAGCTATAAAAAATAAAAGCGGATATAGAAAGTCGTGTGACTACAACAAATCAGATTTCTTTCCCTAGCTATAGAGACGTTTGATCACTCGATTTCATTGAAAGTTAACACCTACGTTTTTCATAACGTGACAAACTGAAACCCTGTTTGCTACTGATCACGCATGGCGCATGAAACACATTCTCACAAGACAAAACAACACGAGGAAGTACTTTTTGGCAAGAGTAAAAGTTGTGATTAATTCAACTGCATTAACAGAGGTAGGTGAATTACTTAAGGAATGCACCATTGAGTATTCTGTTTTCAAAAGTTTCCGTCAGTTTAGCTGACATTTTGTGTTCGTTAAACGTAGAAGGTTTTATATTACATTTCGATATCTTTTTAAACGTCAAAATCATTAACGTTCCGGAATGAATGTATGGTCCTGTGCCAAATGTTATAGTCGAGAAAATTTTCAAATTTCATGCAAAAGTAATTTTAAAGGTTTAATGATTTTAAGTGTCGTCACTACTTTCTTTCTTAAATAACAGTCGCTTGGCGTACAGCGCTGTACAAACTTTTGAGAATACTTTTCAAAAGGAGGTCAACCCCAATCAAGTCCCTTGGGAATGCAAAGAATGAAGCATAGAAGACAGAACTGTAGGATCAGAAACGGGTTATTCTGCTTTAAGCGATGGAATGGTATCGAGGTAGTCGGCTTCAGTGCGGAAGGAAGATCCCCGGCCGAGAGAAAAGAATGCTGCTCCGGAAACGTTCGTAACTTTACGAAAGAAGTACCTAAGTGCGAATTAACTGATAAATGGTGTGGACACACAGCTCACGATGTATTTACATATGTACTACGTGTTGCGTCAACTGCAATGCGAAGTACATACCTTGTTCTGGAGGGATCGCAGTGTTTTTAAATTTACTGGCTCTACCAGCTCATACAGGTGAATCGTAGATCGACAAAGGATTTATAAGTGCGGTGTAAAATAGGACAATGATGGCTCATTCCACAAAATTTGAAACCAAGCATGAATATTTTTTTCTCACCTGTGTTCCAAAATTCTCAAATTTCTCCGAAAAACACATGAACTTTCTTGTGATTAGTTTTATTTTTCCCTCTTAAGCTCGGAAACAGCATAAAGTTTAGATTTCAAATGTTGTACATATCTTAAGAAATCTGAATCTTAAGTAGGCAGTCAGTTGATGCTAGTTATTACCACTTAATCTTAACTTAATCTGTTATTTGTGTGCTTATTATTTATTTTTTACCTATTATACTGCAGAATATTATGATAATAGTTGCCCTTTTAAGATTATTTAAATGAGAGAATATTTTGTATGATTTTAGAAGTCACAGATATGACCACACATCGATTTTCTTTCTTCCTACGCCTTAGAGTTTAAGTGAAAAATTCCACATATTGTATGTAAAAGTAAATCATGCTGCCTTATCAAAATATAGAAAAAAGCAAGTAAAAATGTAATTTGATGTTACAGTTTGAGGTGGTCAGGTATGCGACAGGACATGTTTATGACCAAGAAATCAGGTTTGTGACACTGTAATTTACTGCAGATTTGGATACTAGATAACATTATTTTATTAGTCTCTGCTATTATCACTAGGTGGCAACAGTAGTAACTTCCTGCTATAAATTATTTCAACTTCCTATTCATAGCACATTGGTGTTTATTGGAGCTAAGCATATAGGAAAGTTCAAAGTTAACTACAACCATCAGTATCTAACGGATAGTTTCAAGCTTCAAATATGGATAAGGATCAGAGAGGAAGGAAATCTGCCAGTCAGAGAAGGCATTACCAGAAAAATACAGGTTATTTAAATTTCAAGGAAAAAGAGAACCAAATAACGGGAGAGCCAAGAAACTACGAACCGGCTGCGCGGTGTTTTTCCACTGGACGTGTGGAAACATGATAACGCACTGAGGCTATAAACAGTCACGCTGTTGACGTGGTTTTGCTCTGCAGTGTGAAGTGCAGTATCGTGTTGACGGTGATGTGATGTGCTTCGGTTATTACGAGTTATTTATTATTTTGTCCTGTACTTGGTCACAAAATATATTATGGCTCAGTATATGTTTTCTACTGCACAGCGTGTATTTATTTATGATTCGTATGTGTTAACTCAGCTCGTTAAGTGAAAGTACGATTTGAAGAAAGATTTCCAGGTTTAAAAGTTCCAGGCCGTACAACAATCCATGAACTTTACAATAAATTTTAGGCCACAGAAAGTGTTCAGGCTAAGAAATCTAAAAGACGGCGTATGGTTCTTACCGAAGAAACATAAGACTACATCGGTCATCGTTTGGAGAACTCCCCCCACGAATCACTTAGGCGTCTTTCACAACAGGCAGGCATTTCTTATGGCTCTGCGCGAAGAGCTACCAAATTGCTGAAGTTAAAACATATAAAATAACTGTGGCACATGCTCTTCAATCAGGTGATCCTGTAATTAGGCGCACATTTTGTGAGTGGAGTTTCAATAGTGTACACAATGGCGAAATAGACCCATATTTAATATTTTTCATGGACGAGACTTGGTTCCACCTTCATGGATATGTGTGTACACAAAATAATGGTTGTTGGAGCTCTGACAAACCTAATATTGTTAATGAAGTAGCCCTTCATGGCGAAAACATTGGTGTATGGTGCGCCATGAGCGGAGAAAAGGTTATAAGGCCAATTTTTTTTTGAGTCAACAGTTGACGCCCGTACATACGTGAATACAGTTTTGCCCCTCCCCTTTTTTAGAGAGTTATCAGACAGGGAGCGTGATTTTGCTTTTTTTCAACAAGACTCTGCAACAGCTCATACGGCCAATAGTTCAATGAGAACAATTGAAAGTGTGTTTGAGGACAGAATTATTAGTAGAGATTTGTGGCCCCCTCGGTCCTCTGTCCTAACCCCCTGCGATTTCTGTCTCTGGGATAACTTAAAACATAAAGCGCACAAGACAAACCCGTACACCCTGGGAGAATATCCTCCAGGAAATTGCCAGCATTTCTCAACGTGAACTACGCGAGTGATGGATAGTTTCCTAAAGAGGTGCCAAAAATGTATGGACAACGACGGAGGTCAATTTCAGAATCTCCTTTCATAAAGTTGGCAAGTAAAGCCTTTAAAGGTAGTTTTATAAATGTTGTATGGTTTCATCCGCGCCATTCTATGATAGCGGCAGACGGCAACGAGCGCCGGGGTCGTGGACAGGAAAAACACCGCGCAGCCAGTTCGGAGTTTTTTTGGCTCTCTCTGCACATCCAAATCAATCGGTGAACGCCCTGGGACATTATGATCACACGGCCCCCAGAAGACGGAAGAGCTACCGTCTACCCAAGGACGCCATGGGATCGCTGACATAAGAGCTACCAATCTATCTTACGTCCAAGTTAAGCTGTATTGGGATTGGTCACTAGTTGGATGAGTGACCTTTCAGCAGTGTCCCGTCCTCTTGTTAACTTGGCTGCTACCAAATCCTAAACCCATATCCTATCTTGCTTCGCTGCCAGCCGGCCTGCTTAATTTGACAGCCACGCAAGCGGCTGCACAAGTTAAGCAGCATTGGGGTTGGTCGCCACTTGAACGCTTGTCCACTTGTGTGGTTCGTCATGACCCAGCCAATGGCAGCATAGGAAGCGAAACTCCACTCACAGACATGTGGCACAAAAGCTTGCGTAAAACTCAAAACCTATTTTATCGCACAGGTAAATCCACACTAGCGGTTAGGAACTATGACGATTTTACACTCCCAGGTAAACCTGGGCGACCTGCTCTCGATTGCTGGATTGCTGGAACCAACGGCAGAAAATGATACGTCAGAGAAAAGCAGCTACTATGACTAAGAAAGAGAAGCAGCAGCAGACTGAAGCAGCAAGAGAACGACAGAGAAAATGTAGAGCTTCTTGAAAGAATAAAAACAGTGCAGTTACATTAGCAAGCTGTTCTACTGCTTCTGGGACTCAGCATTCACCTCGCAGGATTCCACAGACCCTTGGTAAGGCAGTGAAGAAAACTGAAAGCTTTGCCAGCATTTGCAAGAAAACAATTAGCAGTTATGAGCACTGTGGCAAAGAAGGTGGGCCTGAAACTACAGAAGATGATGATCTTCTTTTGATCAGTTTCTGTTCAAAATCGACATAGAGAATTAGTGCAAGCAGTCTTGTGTCGATCAGATATTGTGTATACTGCTGCTGGTATGCATCACGAGATGGCCATATGGGAAAATGGTGTAAGAAAGCGTGTTCGTAAGTATTATCTTACAATGCACTTGAAGGAAGCTCATGCGTTGTTCCAAGCAGAGAATCCTATGAGCCAAAGACAAGAATTACAATCACATAATTGTGTATCATGTTTACCCTAATAATCTGCAGCGTATCTGGTTAGTTTTCATTCTCTTGGGCGCATATCGACGATATTAAATATAACAGTGTTTGTTTCATGTTTAAACCTTACGTTTCACTTCTTCTATTGACAAAGGAGTTGTAAATGTGCTAAGTTCACGGGTAAACAGAATAATAAATTGTTAAAGAGCGTGGATTTCATCAAGGAAATAAATGTTCAAAATGACGACCCCATTCGTCAATGCACATTTGTGTACGTTGCCGGAGAAATCTTCTTGCATGCTGTAACATGCGCGGTGTAATCTGCTTGCGTTCTTCACGTATGAGTGTGCCCGTATACGATTTGGGTTTTGCGGTGGAAAACATGACGATTATTCTATTTTGGACACACTTATAATGTTATAAAAATGTTATTTATATCATAATATCAAATTATAGGCCCAAAGAGATAAAACAAAAGGTAATAAAAAGTTTGAAATTCACCCGAAGGATTTGAACCCGAATTAAAGTGGCACAGCAACCATGATAACGCCATTCGGCCAAAGTTACCTTGCGAGTTGAGGTTCCTATACGAATTAGTAGTCGCAGAACTAGACCCCACCTCGAATCTTTACACGCTTTTTGCAGCGTCAGACAAACAGCGTCTTTTGTTTGAGCTCGGTTTGGTAGTTTTAATTCAAACAAATAAACTGCATCAGTCATTACAATTACCGTATCATCTGAAATACGCCATAGTTTGTGAAATAAGAGAAATTATATACCTAATACTTAGCATTTTTTGACAAGGCTGTACATTGACTAACGGCTTAAATCCAATTGGTCGCACTGCGTAGATATGCCATTTTGTTTTCAAATGGTTTTGTCAACCGATGCATGTGATAGGTTCATTCAGGGGCGTTTTCAAAGGGGTGCATGGATGTATGCTAAAGAATAAAAGTTTGTAACATTGGCTAAAACTGATACTGAAGCTCTCAGTGTCAGGGTGAGATGTTTTTTGCATCGACATACATAGAGATTGCATTCTGTCCCTAAAACACTTATGCACTGAGTTATGTATCCCTCCTCTATAAAGTGTTGTGCAAATCAGCCATTAGAAGGCATTCAAGAAATACGTAAGCCACATATGTCGCCTAGCACGTTGCATAAATTAAAAAATAAATAGGCGCAGCTGACTCACCTGGTGTATATATATGGATGGTCTTTAACTGCAGTGGCCCTTAGCGTCCCATTCTGTATTGGGGTGAAAGACCGGTAATTTTGCTCAGACCTCTTTATCAGGCTTGAGGTTATTTTACGTGCCGTAAATCTACGACACGGGTACACCGGCTTTACTCCCCTTTCGAACGAAGCCATGCTAAGGATTTTTACACCCGAAAAAAAATCCATCGCCCTCCGCCGGGTTTGAACCCGCGACCTCGGGAACTAGAGGCGCTGCATAGCTTCAACTTGCTCCAGAAAATTCATAGGTTCTTAGAACAGGGTGTCAGTATTGAACATTTTACTGAATTGGTTGTGCTATATTTTATACCATTTACATGCTATATAATGTATATTGTCTATAAAGTTATTGGTTTTATTCTGATGCATGCATTATTATGTATTTACAGGGGACCACTATCTCAGAATTATCGGATCGACAACGGTTAGTGAACTTGCCTTTTTAACACATCTCGCACATTATCCAATGAACCCAGCTGCAAGGAAAAGATCAAGACCATTATGGACGCAGTAAAGACATTTAAGTCCAAATTACATCTATGGCACCATCAACTTGCACAACATTTAGTTACCACTTTACATGCTAAATTCTTTGGAAACCAAAGCACCTCTTCTGTGTACAAGTTACACATTAATTCTGGAGAACCATTATAGAGAATTTGAAGAAAGGTTCGGAGAGCTAACTGTTACGGAACAAGACATACCACTATTTTCTAATCCTTCGAATTTCGAAATAGTAGAAGCTCCTCTTCATTTACGATTGGAATTGCATTACAAAATAGTATCCATATAAAATAAACAGGTAAACAAGGCTTAGAACTCTACCGGCTGTTGCCGACGGACTTATGTCCCAACTTGAGAATGTTTGCAGGTTGCATTGTGGCAATGTTTGGTTCGACGTATACATGCGAACAACTATTTTCAAAGTGAGCTATCCTAAATCTCGTATGCGCTCCAGATTAAACGATGACACCCTTGTCTCAATATTACGTCTGTCCACGAGTAATATCCAGCCTGACGTAGATAACTTAGCGTAACGAAAAAGGTCCCTGCGGTCTACTACTCGCCCTTCAACAGTACACACAGTTAAACGCGATTTACGCACCACTGTGTAGTTTGCAGGTTGAAAGTGCGGCGCACCACTGATATGTCGAAACGAGTGAAACAACCCGTTCTAGTGCGGTTGGAAGTGGAAGTGGAAGGAGAATGAGGGCATACCACCCCTCCTGAAGCAGCTCCCCATCCCTGCCCTGAACCTTACGCTGACATTTGTTAATGTGTAGGGAACTTATATACGAGGGCTGTAAATAAAGTAGTGGCAACATTGATAGAACACAATATTTCTTGAACTCACAAGTACAATTGCATTACATTCCTTCAATGTAGTCACCCGCAAAGTCCCTGACCTTTTGCCAAATGTAGGGCAGCCGTTGGGGACCGTTGGCAAGGCGATCTCTGTTGATGACTGCGACGGAGCGCCCTACTGCGCGGACTACAGATGCCACGTCAGGAAATCGGCGGCCTCGGAGGGGTCCTTCAACTTCGGAAACAGGTCGAAGTCACAAGGACTCATGTCTGGTGAGTACGGAGGATGTTCCAAAACCTCCCAATGCCACCGTTGCAATAAAAGCTGGACATTGTTTGCGACATGACAACATGCGTTGTCATGCAACACTATGGGGTGATCGTCTCGCAATAAACGTGGACGTTTGCGCCGCATAGCCGGACGAAGATGTCGCTCCAGAAATCGGCAATAGTAGTCACTGTTGACGGTTTGTCCCTCAGGCACAGCATGCGTATGCACCATCAGCATCAGCTTCACCCGACTGGGTTCCTGTCGAACTTTTTGTGGACGTGGTGAACCTGGATGACGCCATTCATTCGACTGACGCTTCAATTCCGGCTCGTGCCCACGTCTCATCAATGGCGACAATATGCTGCAGAAGTGCGTTTCCTTCGTTGCGGTATCTGTCCAGGTGGATGCCAGCCAGTGCATACCGGTGCCATTTCTGTACCTCTTGAGTCGATGTGGAACCCAACGTGACGCAATTTTCCTCAGGTGAAGACATTTCGTCAGGATATGCCATACAGTTTGATGACAGACCAATCTCTATGGATAACTCCCCGACAGTTCATCGATGGTCCATGGCAACGAGACCACTCACGATGTCAATCTGATCTTGCGGAATGGACGGCCGACCTCTGCGGTGCAAATCCGCAGTCTGTCCGACCTGCACGAAACGCCTTGACCCATCGTGCAACCGTCCTGTACGGCAATGCATTTCCGCCACAGGCTTCACGTAATCCTCGATAACATGCTGATGCATTTTTGCCACGGGCAACCTCGATTTTAATTCACGAACGCTGATCGCCTTTGGTAAACCTGCTTTAGAGCGGTGCACTTGACACTGTTCACTTCAACGCTACACAGCAACAACACACTCAACTGGCAGCCCGACCAATGCACACCACGCATCGACACCAGTCACCTGATCGCTCCCATATCCTATTGGCTCATACCCGCTCTCCTGTGAATGTGGGGACCATGTTGCCACTACTTTCTTTACAGCCCTCGTACATAGCAAGTAGAAAGCGTTGGCTAGTGTGTGTTTTTCTGGCCATTTCTACGTGCATCTCTTAAGGAAACATTGCATCGCTGTCGGTAGCACTAATTGCTAGAAGTGGAATATTGAAATCCGCTTCTTTATTTTGAGATGAAGTTTACCAACATAAATTATAAGGGTCATTTTCGATGCAAACAGGGGGCTGTGGCACAGCGCCATTTATTAAGCGTGTCAATATAAGTCGTGCTAGATAATCTACTTTCATTTGCGAACGTGATATATTAGACGTGTTTGCATTCCAGTGAAATTCTGGAAATGCAGTTGTGAAAGTAGATAGTTTTCAGGTCAGGAACAAATTTCGTCCTCGCGCACTGAGAAAAGAAATTTCGCCCAAAAGTTCAAAAGATGGATGTAATGCTTGATTACATACAGGAGGGGAAGCACGATTATTGTCCGAATATGCATCGCATTGGCTCACCTTCAATAGTAAACGTTGAAAATTCGTGGCTATGTATCACGGAAGATGCACCAAATAATGAGAAAATAAGAAAAGAAAAAATCTGCAACATTTTGGATTGTTTCATCGATCAGTGCTGGAGAGTTCAGCACTTAGTTGAAAATGTAGCATTATTGTCAGCAGCGACCAGAATGGACAAGGATGGAATGTATTAGGTATTTCATCGAAATGTGTGCTCCTCATCCGAATGTGTGCCATTTTATAAACGCTTAAAAGAAGTTCAGAAGATTACTAGGGCCCGGATTATTTGGTTTTAACCTGTTATTTCCCTTGTGGGAAAAGGTAGATGTGCATTTGTGTTTTAGGCTCACTAGATGCTGTGTGAATCCTAACTTGATAAGGGCTAATTAAATGCATAAAAGGTATAAAATTGCCTTTTTCAAACTCGATGAATTTAATGTTTATTTTTTCCAGAAATTCGTTTAGTACTATCAGTTGTTTTTAAGGATCCCCTTATATTTTCTCGCACTTTACCCCTAAGCAAAACATATATTATACTTTGGTCAAAGTCTTTTGAGACGGTGGAAGGAGGAGACAAGAACGTTCCCTGGCCGCACAGGCGGTTATCGCAAAGTCCGCCGCAGGTAACAGACCTGGGACACGAGCAACCTATCTTCTACCTTCCCCTTTCCACTGTCTCAAAAGACTAGCCAAAGTATAGAATATGTTCCAAAATAGGTATATATCCTGCAAGTTTTATATGCAATTATTTCAGTCAGAATTTCTGTGAGGGGAAATCGAACTAAGTCATGTGTATAACATTTAGTTAAAATATTACAAATTATATATACAACACAATAAATTAAATTATTCTTTAAACTCAAGAAATTGCGCCGCTGAGAATAAAGCAAATTAGGTACTAAAACATTTAAACAAATTAAGGTTAATGAACTCAAAAAGTTGTTGCTTTACATTAATGATGTATACAATTAGGTTCACCACTAAAAAAAATATTATACTAAAAACTGAGTTTTGTTTTAAAGGGATACGAATTAACAAACCTGAGTATAAACCTGGTAATGAAAACAATCTGGAAAAGTAAAGATACCTGAGAGCACCTTAATGTTCTACAATAGGAATTCCTTGGATAAAAATAAAACCGAAGAAGTTTTCTCAAAACTAAATCTAAGAACATTTCAACATTATTATTATTATTATTATTATTATTATTATTAGAGTAATTAGCCAGGATGACCCTTTGTCCTAGCGCGGACGTCTTTTAGGTTGTTGGTTGTTTGCCCATACTGACGTTACGAAGACGATGGGTTCAAAGGTACTGCATTATGAAAGGAAGGGGCAGCCTGTTTGTGCTGCGTCGAATAGGCATACGCTTCATTTGTTTACGGTTCGATTCCTGACTATTCAGATGTGTGTAAAACAAACAACGTGTAGCTTGGTTTCAACAACGTAAATAATAGCGTTTTATTTTAAATATGCACCTGTAACATCGTGCGATGTTGAGGGAACGTTCTCGCAGTACAAGCTGTTTTTAATGAAAACCGAATGAATTTCATTTTTTCACGTTTAAAAATGCACACTGTTATATATTGTAACAGAATCATGTACCTAGATGGCAAATACTTC
Organism: Deroplatys truncata; assembly: GCA_030765065.1. NCBI lineage: Eukaryota > Metazoa > Arthropoda > Insecta > Mantodea > Mantidae > Deroplatys > Deroplatys truncata. Next base: position 419,020,412 of record CM060990.1, on the reverse strand, counting down.
TGTGTAATTTAATTAACTCGTCTTTTTGTATATGGTGTTGTAAGCAATATTGTAAACATATAAATAATCAAGGCATATTCTACGCGCATACATATTATACGGCAATGGTAACCTGTAGATACGTTGCATGTTTGTTCCGCCGATCTACAGGTGTATCTTTATTGGTGTCATATATTTGGGGGACGTGTTCCTGACATCAAAACAATACAAAAAGTCCATATGTACATGGGTCTGAAAAGCAACCGTTTCGTTGTTATAAGTCAAAGATTATGAGTGAACAGTCGGATATGCACTACACATATGGCCGTGCAGACGGCAATGTAGCACGAGCACGTGAACTTATGCAGAAAGGTACCCTGACAGGCCAGAACATTCTCACGAATTCACCAAGCTTGAAGAGAGAATGGCGCATTTGAGAGGAGTACTAGGGATGTTGGGAGACCAAGACGGTACGGGGCATTGAGCTTGAAGAACGAATTCTTCGCTGTGGATGCAGACCCATCACAAAGCACAAGACATATGGCTGTAAGGGAAAGAGTTAGTCATATGACTACCTGGAGAATTCTGCATGAAAATCTTCTGTACCCGTATCACCTTTAACGCGTGCAAGGATTAAATGAAGCGGACTTTGAGCCAAAAAGATGTTTCTGTCAACGCATGTTACAGCACTGCGCTTTGTTCATCAATTTCCTAGCCTGTATCTTATTCACGGATGAGGCTAGTCTTACTCGCGACGGCATCTTCAATTTTCATAACAATCATAACTGGGCATTTGAAAATCCTAATGAAGTACGACAGGACAACCATCAGCAGAGGTTCTCTCTCAACGTTTGGGGTGGAATCATTCATGATCACCTTATTGGTCCCCACTTCTTCCCTTCGCGTTTGAATGGACAAACCTATCTCCAGTTTCTCAGAAATGAGTTCCATCACTTAACTGATAATGTGCCTCTGGACATCATCTAACGAATGTGGTTTTTACACGATGGTGCTCCGGCTCATTTCAGTATGATAGTTCGTAAGTTTTTGAATGATCGATTTCCGCAAATATGGATTGGTCTAGGGGGACCCATTGCATGTCCTGCTCGATCGCCTGATATGAATCCAATGGATTTCTTCGTCTGGGGGACATTTGAAGTCCCTGGTTTATGCGACTCCTGTACCTGATGTTGACATTTTGAGAGGACGTATCCAAACTGGATTTGACCAAATACGAAACACACCAGGAATTTTCAACAGAGTACGCCAGAGCATGGAACGCAGGCTTACTGCATGCATCGAAGCAAGAGGAAGCCACTTCGAGCAATTTTTGTAACTTTCGATTTTGTGTTGTAACTCTGAAATAAATGATTTTCAGACCCATGTTCATATGAACATTTTTTACTGTTTTGATGTCAGGAACACGTCCCCCAAATATATGACACCAATAAAGATACCAGCGAACAATCGCATGCTTCGATGGACTGCTCATATCTGCCAGAAGCACAAGTAGGTAATCTATACACCGGTACCAGCCCACCTCGCGGCGAACTGGGACAAAGTGCCGTCCCTGAGCGTTAGTATTATTTCGGTTTCTGGGCAATAACCCGAAGCACTTCCATACATAGCCTTTTCCGGTTGAAGTTAGAACTAATTAACTCCCTCATTTAATGGTAAGAAAACATTCTCACTTGTATCACTCGACTATCAGAACATCATGCGAACTGAGGCAACGCATAATGCACCGTGGGGCAACAACGCTAGTGAAGCAAACGAGTATTTTCCCCTGCGTCTGGTCACAGTAGGCGTTCAAACAGGAAAAGATTTAACAACTCTTTGGTGTACCATATGGAATGGACTGAGAGCGAGACACCGCTCGAACTCCGGTATACCCAACACACCAGATCGCACGAACTCATTTTTGTTCCAAGTCCTGAATGGTATACATTAATGAACAAAACTCGTTCATGGACGGCACTTCTGTTGTCACACCATAATACAATGGAATGCGTTGTAGTGATTGAAAACAGATGCTGTAGATTAGGGCATTTACCTTGTCGACCATCAAAGGCTTTCCGAAGAACAACCTTCACTCTCGATGCTTTGGCCAAGCTTCTGGTAATCTAAATGTTTTAAGCAAGTCTCTTCTGACCGAAATATAGTTTTCTTTCTTTTCAGCCTGTCCCAAACATGTAGGTGAATCTGAATAGTAAGCAGTATAGTTTTCAATTTGAGGATTTTTAATGACAAAAATGACTGAAATGTACCAGCTGTAACTAACGTGAATTTTGTTTCAGTAACAAACTTTCATCTATTGTAATAAGTGTTCCCCCCACGAAGTGGCATCAAACTAGAGATAACAACCTTGCCTGGTTTACAGAGATGACTTGAGTGCTCAGATGAACTATGGATCCAAGAAGCCGACTTAGGCTTTCGAGATAGCGAATACTTCAGAAAGAACATTATCGACAATTTAAATTCCCCCTGCCTAGGGTAGCCAACTCGATGGCACAATGTGCTTTCTAAGCAAGGTTTAAATACCCCTCTAAGATTAATAAACCACAAGATGTTTTGAATTTTCCTAAAAATGCTGAAAACGTACTGTTTTGTCTAATTCTGAAATCAACTGCAGCAATAAGGGGTTATGATTAACGGAGTACCTAATAAAAGCCATAAAAATGCGTGAACGTTTTTCATTAAAGATTCGTCTAACTGTGAATTTCCTTGCCTTGCGCAAATGGTGCTAAATCATGAGATTCTGGATCATGAGTTGGGTTTCTAAGCACATTTTCAAGGAATCCACTGCACACCATGCTACAGTAATAGTGTACTACTTGAAACTTAGACCTCAGTAATTCTTGATCAACTTTAACCTTTCTTAAGGAAGTGATTAAATCATCTTGAATTTGCTCTCGGAGTTTGAGTATACTGATGTCCCACGCCGAATCGCGTGTTTTAAATAAAAAACGCCCAACTCTTTCACAAAATTGCTTAGGCTTTGTAACAAAGGAAAGTACTGCATGGTTTCATTTCGCCATTCTGTGTAAATATTTGGTTTTTATACACCGTCAGGTTTCACGAAATTAATTCAGAACAGCCATACGGTTATTGCAACATAAACTGCGTAATATGAATGTCAGAGTATAGTAATTCCGGGAGATGTCAGGTTTTGTGAGCGTAATATTTGATTTCGGGAGACACTCAAGCATTCCATGGGAGTTGGCAGATCGTTTTATAACCTCAACTATTTTCTACATTTTTGCTCTAGTAACGTAATGATAAATGAAGCGTTGAACACCTCATCTTAGGTGGAAAAAATCAGACTCGAAGGAGAAATCCCTTATGCTGGGAACCCCGTTAGAAACATGGCTTTAAGAATGGCATTTAATATTATAAGCAGTCAGCGCCTCACCTTACGGCCCACCCCCAAAGAATTTTCAGCTCTCAGAGAGGAATACCTAATGCTGACAACTCCGTAGGAAGCGTGAGTTTTAAGACGTGAGTGAAAGAGTGTAACATCCCTTATTACATCCCAGGTCCACAGAGACGATAAATATAGTGATACTTTATGAAAGTTCAAATGGTCATGGAATCCCAAGAGCTGGGAGGTAGACAACAAATTGTCTTGCAGGGTATAAAACAAAGCGGAAATATTTATCCTGACAACGCCTGTGAATGCGTTTCGAACTCGAGAGCCCCCGCATTGGAAGCCTCATATGCTACTACCAGGAAGTGGGATGAAACACATTCACAAATCTTTTCTAACACACACACACACGCACGCACACACACACACACCTCCGCAACTGCCATGCATCCAAAGAAGAGAAATATGTATATGTATTCAATTTGTTGATTTTGGATATTCTGTTTGACATTTTTTTGTTTAGATGCAAGAGAATTAAAGGCATTTTCGTTTGCATTTGAGTATACAGCAACTTTTTCTACTTCTATCCAGTGCCTGTTGGAACTGGGAACGTAATACCTGCATAATATGTAGTAGCAAGAGTAGAATGTTTACGGGCTAAATGGCCCGAACAGGTTCATGTTCTGCTTAGAATTCTACAAAAAAGTGTCATTGGTATTAAAAATACATTTTTATCTTCTCATTTTGCAATGCGTTTCTACTATATTGGTGCTGTTTATCTCTTGTATTGGATAAACTTGATTCTAATGATTCGTCGAGTATTTAAAATTTGTACAGTAGTTGGTAACTAGTCAATTCTTTAAAATTCAATTTTAACATCGTATAAAACAATTTATCAATTTTATGGCTACAAAACACAATGTTATTTATTACGACTCTAATATTGGTTGTTGGTATTAAGACGTATTCCTACCAAAGTAAAATAAAAGATAAAATCCATGAACCAGCTTCCTCTTCATTTTCTTCTCTGTTTTGGCTGGAATGGAACAGGATCATCAGAGATTTTCCAATGTCTAAAGTTTCATCCTTGGTGCTTTTAGCTTTTATTTCCACATTATTTGATACCGTTTCTTATGCTTTTCTTTCAATTCCTTAATACTTTCCACTGGTTCCTATAGTTTCTTTATTGTACCCGTGCACAATTTAGTTGCATTTGCGACTCCTACTTGGTTATCAATATCTTGGTTACAAACTATAAATGGAATGGGCTACCTCTAGGAGTTGTTGTAGAAGATGCGGAAAAGCTATGTGCTGAAAATTGTGCAGTAGAAATGCAGTAACAAATAAGCATTTTAAGAGTAGGTGTGCGAGCGCAGTAGATCGTAGCCTCAGTAGTCGGCGTCGTGAATTTACGAGTGTTCACGATGAATGACGAAGCAGAGTGATCGATGAGTGCTCTGTTGCTAGCGGTGTAGATCTGATGCAGCTGAAAGAAGGCTGTTTTTTCTTTTGTAAACATGAATGTTGAAGATTCAGCTGCATTTGCCTCAAGCAGAAGCAGACACTGAATCTGCATGTGTTAAGAAGTTGCAATACGCATTATTAAAGTAGATGCAGAAAATAAAGTTAAAATTGAGTGTATTGCTGTCGACAAGAAAAGGTTGGTTATTAGCCCTGCCTGGACTTGATTTGGAGAACGAAGAGACAAGAACGCCCTTATACACACGGTTTATTCAGCGCTACTCATATAAAACTGTATGTTTTTAAAAAGACTGCTGGAAGCTCAATTCTTGCAAGATACGAATGCTCCCAGGTTAATTTTCTCAACGGTAAAGCTCGCGTAACTTGTAACATGTAGCAGACCTTCCGAGGTGAGTGCGTTGAAATAATTACATATATGCTGCGGACATACGACCATTATAATGTTTAGGAGGCCATATTTCACCTAATTCAAATAGCTGTTGACTTTGGAGCTGAATATGGAGATTTTGATGCTGCTAACTGACCCTAAGTTCACTGAGATTTGAGCTGCAGTAGTTGTGAGGTAATAAATTCCAGAAATATTAGAAATAATCTAAAACATCTGATGTCTTTCATTCAATGACTTTCTCTACCCTCTACCGCTTATTAGTGGGTATACATACCATTCTTACGAAAGCTTACATTTCTATCTACTTCATTTTAACCGACATAAACCTTTGCAGAAATAGCTACATTTCACATTTCGTTATACGAAGGGAACAGCGGTAGTAAAATGTTAAACAACTGGAGTTATACGTTGGCCTTAAAATTCCATATTCTTTACATGTAATCGCGAGAAACAAAATAAAAAATAAAATAACAAAATACAAGTCTGCAATATCATCCCCTGTCACCTAATTTGTAAAACCAAGTTATTTATTCCAAATTCGTATACAGTTTATTAGTTTTATAAATTTCAATCTATTAATAATTTTACAGATACATACAACAACTACACTACACAAACACTACAAAATTCAACCAAAACACAATAGACAAAATAAATTAAATAAAATAACAAGATAAAGCACCACATTCACATTCCATAAACATTCACAGTAATTCCAATATAAGTTTTCCATTAAGGTATTTATGTATATAATTACTTTATTGTATTAATTAATTTTAATATTTAATTATTTGCATTATTCCCTCCCTTTTAATAATTAAATGCTTTATTGAATAATATTAATTATTATTTAATTATTTATATTCTCTCTATTTTTATAAATTATTTTATCAAATGTCCCTCTTGATTCATAAACAAAATAACTATTTGCAATACTGGTACCCAGTATTAAAATTAAATTTTCAACTAAAGGGTGCCGCAGGTAAAAATGGCCCTTCTCCGTTTGAATGCTAATGCGTTATTTTCGTTGTGTATTAATATAAGTTTCTGTTAAAATTGAGTCGAGCTACAGTGCAGCAATGGGCAATTTGATGCCTTGAGAATAATCGATAATTGACATAGTTGGCGCAGATAAAAGTGGCCCTGCTAAATAGAGAGTAAATACAGATAAACGAATTGCTGAAATGGACTCAGCATTTATTGAAGATGTTGGAAATGGTCCCCCTGCAGCATCAATAAACAGCTGTGCACGTCTAATCATAAGATGCACCCGGCATAAAGTTCCGATACCGCTGGCGGCAACTTCACGGCTGAAGTCTTTCAGTTCCAGTATTGTGTGTGGATATGTTTCATAGACCTTGCTTTTCAAATATCCCCACAGGAAAAAATCACACGTTGTTAGATCCGGGGAACGTGGTGGCCACAAATTCTTGCTAACAGTTCGTTCCGCAGAGAAGACATGGACTCGTTCGTTAATCGAACCTGCTTTCACATATGTTTGCACAATTTGAATTCTTTCTTGTACCGAGAAAGTCATTTTTCCAGAATGCGAACAGCAACGTGTATGTGAACTGATGAAATAAACTGAAATGCTGACAGAAGAATGCCAACTATCGATTATTCATATTGAATAAAATTGCCCATTTTTCTACTGTAGCTCGATTCAGTTTTAACGACAATTTTTAACAGAAATACACATTAATACACAACGGAAATATCGCATTTGCATTCAAACGGGATACGGGCCACTTTTATCTGCGCCACCCTGTACCTTTCTGCTCTATAAACATCTAATTGCCGGCAAACTATTTGTAGTGGTAGCCAGTACAATTACTTTCCCAAACTTACTATCTACTATTATTCAATGTATACACACTTTAAGGCATTGTAGTTTAAAAGAAAAGGTTTTCACATATATCATATCACTTCACGTTGTTTCACTATTCTTCCGTTTGTTACATTTTTTTTAATCAGTAATCACTAACACTATCACTGTTTTCACTGACGTCTTGTGTCGCCATTTTATTTCTTTTAATAATATCTTCTCATTCGGTTAAATCCTACTCCTCCTCGGTCCCTTATAATCTAATAATACTCATCCCCCTTGCTGCTATTACTTCTCCATCCGCTGTGGAAGCTCCTCTTTATCCATATTTTCTCTTTTTCTTTTCCGCATCTATCCACCCCTCAATCTGCATGGTAAAGCTTCCCTCCCCTCCCCCCTCTTCTTTGTTCTATCACGTTCTCTCTCCTATCCCTCTCCCGCTATTATGTTACCTCTTCACATCTTTATCTATATTCTACAGATTTTGTTATCTTATCGCGAAAAACAACCGAAAATCGACAGGACTTGATAATGTCCTACTGTCCATTCCAAACCAGAGTGCCTTTCACTGAAAACAAACTCTTTGTATTATCCGCGCGAAAGTAGTTCGCAGTCCCCGCCCTAATGGCTGCTTGTTCCCCTCCCACGTGCTTGTTGAACACTATTTAATCTATAAAAAGGCGCCCTGCGTGAGAATCATAGTTCAAAATGCAACCTGAGGTAACAATCGATTTTATAAGTATGCGGCAATGAACATTTTACTTGCGTTAATCACAATCCTCTGGCAAAAGTGCAACACCCAAATCCGAATCCTCCGAAAATGACTCAGCTGCCATATCGGAATCAGAACTACTCTCCAAAATAATGACAAGCTTATCCACAATTCCCCAGCACTGTCGCACTTAAAACAAGTTCCCACATTTTATCCTCTTCTATGTTGTATTGTCTGTTTATATTCCCTGCTCGCTTTCGTTACACTTCTCACTGAAACGCCTGTAAAATCCGATATTAGTTTCGTAATATGCAATAATGCAAGTGTCGGGCATTTTTGTAATAGTGAGTTGAATATATGAAGTATTGTTTGTTTTTAGCCACTTTTTAACTGTTTCCCGCTTGTGTGCTTGAACAGTTTATTCGCACTACACGTACCTTCCTCTGCCATGTAAGCTCAAATACCAACTGACTAAATCACAAAATTTGACCTGAGCTGAGCATTTGTGTGTTAGTGTATTATGAATGACTGTTCGCTTATCATATATCTTGTGTTACGCAAAGTGTTTATTCGGTACTCAGATAGCACCTCTGGGAATTCATTGCTGCATTTCTTGTATATGTAAGAGAGTGACAGTCAACATACGGTTGGTATTAACTAGCAAGATGCCCTCGGCGTTAGCGCAATAGCAGGCGAAAATCATATTTTGTAATCTCTTAACAGCTAGTATATATCCATTACCTTTAACGATGAGTTCTTATGATAACCGCAATAAAATGTTCAATTCTATACCTTTCCTGCTCTAATATTTCATAATACAATACGTGTATTAAGGAACTATTTAGGTTGCCGTAAGAGTATATTCTTGGGTTCGTGACAAGCCGAAGCACGTGCTTCTGTTTACATCAGAGGGAACTCTGGTTTGGAATGGACAGTAGTAATGAACAATTCGAACCATTAATAACGGATATCTTAGAAATGACTTATGCCGCAATAAGTTATTTGAAATTAATAGTATGTTTTAAACGCATCTATATTTTCTGTGTAGTACACTTCCGTCTATCGTTTAAATTATACCAGTTATACACGATAATACAAAATTCCTTCCGAATAAAGAGGAGTTCACAGGCTATACCCAGAAAATTCAAGATATGCATTTTATTTGTCATGTAAATATCTTTAATATATAGTATTTAATAAAAATCGTTGGATTTTTTTTCGGAAATAAAAAAAAATCGAAAAGTATTTGATGTGGGGGATTTTCTTGAAAATCTTCGTGTCGCAACTTTGGAAAGTACTGAACTTAAATACCAAGCTTGGTAATTACCCGACTTTTCGTTTTTGAGTTACGCTGTTCACAGTCGCGCGCGGGGACCATATTCTAAAAATGATTTTTCATCTTCTTCTTCTTCTCCTCCTCCTCTCTTTCCCCGGGAGCCTCAGAAACATGTATTTCCAGTGAAATCTCGACATCGAATTCTTGGGTGGAATACAATACTTTCTCTAATTTACTTACGCAGTAGAGAAAGTAAACATTTCTTCGTAACTTCTGCTACCGACCTGTGGACAGAAAATTACCATTTAATTTTCGACAAAACATTTGGAAAGAATCTTAAGGTCTCTCCTCCTCACATTTCAGGGGATTTATGTTGGCAGTTTCATTACTGGAAACATGAATGCAAATTTTAGTCACGTAAGCTAATTTAGAATTAACACAACGCCTCAAAAACAATGAATTTGCTTCATTATGCAGAGTTTTAATAGGACAAAACGCCTGAATATTTCTAACTGCCTATGGCACTCAGTTAAACTAACCTGCATTAATATTAGACATCGGATTTGTATGCAAATGCATATTTAGCTTTTTTATTCTTGTGATACGGAATTAAGTTTTGCAATATGTTTCATGTTCTTCTGTGTTTGTACCTAACGTTTTATAGTGCATATAATTGCATATTTCGGATGTTGCTGCATATTTCATCATTTTTCCATATATTGAACATATACTACACGTATGTTTAAATTTAAAATTCATATTTAAGCACATCAGTGACAAAATAATAAAGTCCTTACTATGGAGACACCCATATGGAGGTTAAGAGTAAACTTGAGGATGCTCCTTTAAGTATGCAGGAAAATTAAATGGTAAATTGTGTTTTGGAGAGAAATCCTGATATTGAAGTTTTGTGTTATGTGGAAAAATATCTTCAGGTGAAAACATGGTGCTTTCTGAAGGAATTTCTCCACAGTTACTAAGTGCTTTCAAATTTTGCTCAATAACATTTGTAGACTTGGAAAGATACAAACTCAGCATACAAACTTGTGTTAACCGATGAACGTCATAAACTTGCATCTGAGCATTTGGAGAAAATGATAATTGTATACTGCAAATCAAATTACAGCGAATGAAATGGTGTCGAAGGAAGAATGTACCTGCATTGTAAGTACCAAAAAGTATAAGCTTGGTTGATTGATAAAATCTGGTAGACAAAACAAGATGGTCTGATCCATCTTACCCGTACGAAGCCGATGGCTTATTGTTAGAGTTTCAGCAGTCCCTCAACTACGTGCTTAATTGGATACTAGAGCTTGTCAGAAAAGTTTAGAAGGCAGCGGATAGGCGTGATGATAAAAAGTGTAACAAATAGGAAAAGCGCGTGTGTGTGTCGAAGAAATAGGGATCAAATGTTAAAACGGTGACGGTAAATAAACGAGCAGAAAAACCAACAGTCGTGTTCACCGCTAACCTGAGATCCAAGTTCCATGCAAAGAACCCTGAGCTAGTACCGAACCCGGGACCTTTCCTAAAAATCCCGTACCGTAAAACAGAAAGAATAACAGCAAATTGGCTGCCAAACTTGGGGCCCACAATCGCCGACAAGAAATCGTACCACAAATTGCCGCCCTTAACGTGGGGCCACAACCGCCGACCAGAAGAAATCTTACCACACATCCGACACCTAAAGCAGAATTGAATCACATTTAGCATCTGTCACAGCGCTTACGTAAAATATAACAGTAATGTGTTATTAATTTGCAACTGCAGCGGTTATATAGGCGTCTTTATTCACTTACTTGCAATATGCTCCAATACTTTTTCCAGGTACAAGGTTGTCCTGATAGTTCAAGTATGGTAAGCCGTGAACTCTTGCAGTTTTATTGTTTTCCTTTTGTGTTGCGTATCGTTTCTCTTTCTTTTAGGTGACATGATCACTTAACTACAAGCTTCAAACTAAACAGCTGTACTCTCAACAGTAAAATTATTGAGGAACAAGAATAATGACACGGGTGTTACTGAAGAGAAAGGAATAGTCACTGACATAATTCCTTTCTCCCCCTGATGAAGATACAGGAAGATTTTCTTCGCTAAAGAGTCATTAGACATAATTCCTTTCAACACAGGCCGATGTATCTGTCGAATTATAGCGGATGCGCGAAAAAAACGCAAAAGTGGAACAATAAAAATTACTTAGTTCCTTTCTCCACCGACCGATTATTCTTTGGAGGTGTGAATAAGCTATCACGCTTCGAAGTAGAGAAATATTAAATATATGCAGTTTTATTTTCGTTTGAAAAAAAGCAAAAAAAAAAAAAAAGTCTAAAATAAATTGATTTCTTTTACGGAGGTGGAGGTTAAAGTAACTCGAGCTTCTAGTATCCGCAGGCAAGATTAAGACAATGCAGAATGACCTAGAGTAAAGTTATAATTCGAGCCCGAATTTTTAGGTTTTAACCTATATTTTTCCTCGCTATTTAATTAACACATTTCAAGATATATATTCGTTTCACACTTCCTGGAGCAGAATATGCGAATTTCATTACACCTAAAAAAACCTAAATGGAGGGTTGACACCTAAAATAACCTAAATAGCTGGTTTCCCATTTTTGAAATGAAGAATGTTATTTTCGGATTGAAACTCATTGTAAAATTATTTCCAGCACTTAGAGCCAGTAGTAATTACTACAGTTAAACGCAGCACATGTGACGTGGTGACACCTGGATGCAGCTGATAGAAGATCAGATGGAGCGTAACCTGTGTAACGAGATCGCCTCCAATCGTTCACTGAGAGTACAACAGGCAGAAAGTGTGGTTATTGATTGTTGCAATACTTTTCTAATGTAATTGTTGTATAGTGAAACAATGCGTATATCACATTTATTGAAAAAGTGGATTCCTGCAGATCCACACTTCACTTTTATTAGTGACAGACAGTGCTGCCTACATGTTGAAGGCCGGTGGCGGGGGTGATTTCTACAGTCCTTCCACCCGACCATGCTACTACACGTTACATGCTTGGCCCGCGGCCTGCACTGCTTTACGGAGGAGATTAGAAGCCAGTTCGATGACGTGAACATCCTGATGTCTTTGGTCAAGAAGGTTTTCTTAAAAGCCCCAACACGTATACAATTGTTCAAAGAGAAAGTACTGGTAACCCCTCTTCCACCTGAGCCAATACTTACCCGCTGGGGAACTTGACTGTCTGCTGCCATTTACTATGCCGAGCACTTAAAAGACATTAAAAATGTCGTCAATGAACTGGATGAAACAGAAGCTTCCTGCATTGCCAAGGCTAAGAAATCACTCGAGTGCCCCACTCTTGCCGCTTCCCTTACATATATTAAGACACATTTTTGTTATATACCAGAAGCTATTTTCCAGTTGGAAAGTACAACTTTGCCACTGAAAGATGCTCCAGATATCATTGGCAATGTTTCCAGTAAAGAAATACCTGGGCAGTGGGAGTTGCATGTTCTTCGAAGTTGCAGAGGATTCTTCAAGGAAATCATGCAGTATTGCAGGGAGAAAAGTATACAGTAGAACTACCCCTAGAACCTGCTGCACTGGCATCTATTTCTACGCTCCAATGACGTCATGTTCCATTGAAAGAACCTTTTCTTCATACAAGAATGTGTTACGTGATAATAGAAAATCGTTTACTCCAGAAAATTTGAAAATGTATGCAACTATCTACAAGACAAAATAAATCTTAAAAATAAGTGCCAAAGAACAAAATTATTGATACATGTATTGATTCACAAACCAAAACATAAAAAAAGCTATTTTAATCAAGAAAAACCTTAAAAAACCTATTTTAAGCATATGAGAAACCTAAAATGAAGGTTTATTCCTCCTAAAAATCCGGGCCCTAGTTATAAAGATTATATCAGGTTAACGTTTTAATGTTGTATAATCTGTTCCTGCATAATATAATAAAATTGTAACTGAATATTTTATGGTAATTTTCGATATTGGGCAATTGATCGATGCTAACGAGATGGATACCTTAACGCTAACATTTGCATAAACATTTTATTTTGCATACGGATTCTAAAGAGCGAAATATCTCCCTTATTTCCGAGTCTCTAACAAATTTTACATAACCGTAGTTCTAAGCATTTCTTTACTAACACGTTAGTCATTTATGTACAACGTTTCAATATATATTTAAGCAGTTGCACATCCTCACAATAGTTTTACAACACGTGACCATTTCTCCCCTGCTGCTGTTTGCAAGGTCTCTTAACATTGCGATCTTTTTCCAGGCTGATTTTCTCTCTTTAAACATGTTAAAGTGGGAAATATGCTGCAATCTTTGTTCGGCACATATTTTTCATTGTTACATATAATTCGTGCACATAAGCCAGTTTATATATATAAATAAATTTATTTATTGCCATTTTGTTGTCATCACCGCATAACAAGCACAAGGAACATGCCAAAGTCCATTTATTATTGAGCATTTTACTTAGATGCTAATGTTAATTAACATGTCACAAAAAGCAATATTATGACGGGTTTCAAAGCTCTCATGACAAGCACGTTGCACACGGAGATAGGAGTGGAAGAGTGGGGAGGTGATGAAGGAAAGGAGGGTACAGTGAGAGTGGGAGATGAAGGGAGAACAATATCTTTAGTTAACGAGTAATGCAAGCGTAGCTGCAGGTTCTGCTGCTGTATAATAAAGTTTCATTTTAAATAGGATTGTGCTTTAGAAAGCACTTAAGAGAAATGGATACTGATTTTTCGACATGTCGAAAAACAAAATGCTTTTCAAAATATTTTTGGAAAATATCATCAAGCAATGGGGAATCGAGATCCAAAAGCAGTTTTGCCTTTTTGGATACTTAAATATACAAACTCGGCGTTTAATTGGACGTGCGCAGGTGTGTGAAATTAGCGCGAGAAATTTGCAAACGTTATTATCTCGTCTTTGTTCTTACATTTTCGCAGCTTTGAAATGTTTCTCAAGGTGCAAATATTAATGTTTTTTTCAGATGTTCATAGGTGTACATTCTTTGAAAGTGGATAAACAGATCTGAAGAACCTTTTCTTTATATCAGCATAGTTTGTTAATAATTTAATAATGATTGCTTTTTAGGAGTGTTACATATCTTATCTTTTGCAGAAAAAGTTTAATATGACAAAAAATGTAATCTTCGATTGTAAAGAACTATATTTGAAGAATAATACGTTTTTTAAAATCATTTTCTTAAAATAGTCCAGCACATGTAGGGCTATGAAAATGTGTTTTCTCCTGTAATTGTGTCTAGCAAATAAATCAGATAAATTGTTTGAAATGCGTAGAAATTAGCAATTGAGTACCGTTAGTCAGAATAAGTTAAATGTTAATTTGAAATGAAAAGAAATAAATACTTTTAAATCAAGAAATTACATTAACAAAAATTAAGATTAAATTAAACCTATCACAGTTTGAGTGGCTCTCAGATGGAGCAGTGATAACGAAATTTTTCAATATTCTCTACGAAAGTAGAAAGTTTTACTTTTTTACACTTCTTCTTTAGAAGAACTTGTGTGTGGATCTCTAAGTAGAAGTCCGACTGCAGTTTTCACGTTTTAAGCATCGAATTTAGGTGCAAATTTCGCAGATTCATTTGAAACTCTGTATCTTCTGCAATATTTACTCTCATTAGGCTTAAGCGAAGACTGTCGGTGACCGCAGAAGTTGCTTCTTGTATCTGCTCTTGAATGTCTCCAGTCGTTCAAACCTGAGAAGATGGAAGAGAGACAGAGACTCTGAATCTCTGATCATCCGAATTTGAAAGGTTAAAGCCAGTCCGTCCGTCCGTCTCTCTCTCTCTCTCTCTCTCTCTCTCTCTCTCTCACACACACACACGTTCGCGAGCGCAAAGTTCTGTAAACAAAAACCACAGTATGTAATTAGCTAACCTAAAATACAACGTGTTTATATGTGTGTAGCATCAGTACCATCGCCTATGTTTTGGTGGACTGGCCTGTCTGGGATTTGGTCTCATGGTCTTAATAACATACTATTATTCATTTATCAATATTACAGTAGAGAAATTTCCAGGAACAAAGGAATTTACTTTTTGGCGTAGGATGATTGAAATAAGTCCGCGTAACGTATACAGTAGCAGGCAGCAATAAGGAGAACGGGTTTGCTTTGATACTGAAGTTGAGCCCCGGTGTAAGCGAGCAGTTCTTTCATTTAGATTTCAAATAGCTTGCTCATACCATATCCATGCAATGAACACAGTTATAAATTTGATTTATAATAATCATAGTTATAAGTAAAGCCGCAATTCTTAGATCACTTACCGTGTGAATGGGGATAGTCCGTTCAACGTTTTTATTGTTTGATTCTCGTTCCGGGCGAGTACAATCACAATGTAACTGAGACACCTTAACACGATTTCGTTCTAAGGTTTGTCTTTAGTTCTGAATGAAAATATGGAATAATTGATCAATTCAGGGTTTATCGGCTCGCAAGGAAAATTAATTTCCGTTAACGCGGATCATGTAGGTATACCGCGGTAAGGCTTCATCGTGGAAATCCACTCACTGGGTTCCAAGTATGAGAACTTGCTGTGAGCGATCTGTTTCTATGTGAAAGGCTGTAATTTTTTCGCTAAAGAATAATCCAAAGTGTCTTTAGTTAATAGGGAATGACCTCACTACTACTTTCAAGCATATCTGACGTCATTTATTTCTACAGGTATTTGCTAAACGCTATTTCATGTAGATTAAAACTTATAATTCCCGTGAATGAATCTGCGTAAAATGGTTTACCAGATTACGTAAATGGCTAGAATCGGGAAGAAAAGAAGTGATACGCTTGAAGCTGTGTCCATTATGTAAGCATTAAACGTATGGAAAACATCCTGTAATCAGTAAATCTCAGTAAGCCCATATCACATGACACTACAACTCTTATCAACTTGATCTACCATTTCATAAAGGTAAATGTAAGAAGCTAAACTAATGAGTACAGCTGAAATAGCGTTACTTACGACAGCTGGCCAGCGATGTGGGATAAGACCTCGTTTTGTAGCTTTTAACATTCCTTGTAATAACTCGGGTGGACTGGTGCTCAGCACAGCCCGGTGTACATATATCTAATTGTTATTCGACATAGGTCTTAAAAAATAAGGGAAAACTTTGGAAAATACCTTATCCAGGCAACTCATCCCAACCGAGATTCGAAATTTGCGGGGATGGGTGTGATTTAAGGTGAATTTCCACATAGCCTACTGTGCACCGACTATGTGCCTACCATGTCGTGTCGGTTTGATTTCCACATAACCTACCGTGTCCTGGCTGTGTGCACGCTATTTTCATGCTTGATTCGATCCTTAGACGGACCCAGGGAGGGACTAAGAGGGTCCTAGCCCCCTCTTAATTACATAAAAAACATTAAAATTGTGTTGCTTTGGTAAACAATTAACACTTTTATTTCTATTAAATTTACTTAAACCAGATGGCATCTACTCGTTCACAGTCAAAGAGTGATGGACTATATCTCAAAAGATGTTCCACTAATTAAAGAAAGAAAATAAACACATAGGCCGAAATAAAATATGCTTTACATTTACTACTATATATTTTCTGAATAAAAATTAAGGTTTCATTACAGTGAGGATCAATGGCTTATAGCAGTAATGGGGAAAAGGGGTGGAACAAACGTAACAAACTTACTCCACTTCGTTCACAGCCGGAGCAAGGTCAGACGTACCTCTTTCGGGGTTGTTTATGTTCAAGCTGAATCTACAATGTCCAGTGGCGTAACTCGGTGATATATTAGTTGTGTGCTCCTAAGCAACATGGCAGGGTGCTGACAAATGCTTATAGGACAAAACATGCGCCTACATTGTAGTAATTCAAATGTATTTACAGCAATGGAACGAAAATAATTCTTGTTTCATTCGCTTAACAGATCGAATGAGTAATGAGCAAAATAAATTGAATGCGAATACTTTTATTGCATCACAGGAATTGATATATAACATGAATACTTAACAAATATTGATACATTATTTACAAAACACACAACAGTGTATGTTCGCAACTTGCCCACGTACCTGTGTGAGCTTTCTTTGGCATTAATTTACCTATGTCTAGTGTGAAGTTCTTTTAACATAGTCGTAACACACATACCAGATGCAATTCTGTTATTTTTGATCTCTTCATTGATTTTACAAGGTTCATTTTCGAAAACATCTGTTCACATACATAAATAGATCCATAAAGTGCTATCAGTCGACCAGCAAACTTGTGAAGGTTAGGAAATTTATTTTCCAGTAGTCCTTTAAAGAATTCGACACGCCTTCTGTGAACATTTTATACCTGTGTTGTTTTGCAAGTCCATTATTTCTAATTGCAATGAGGCAGGTGCCGCAATTGCTTGACCGGAGAAAATGTCACTGAACAATTGCCATTCCAAGTCAATAGATCTTATAACACAAAATTTGTATTCGAGGTTCCTGTGTAGAATGCTAAAATATCGTTCCTTGTATTTTGCACATTTTCCAGGGACGCAATGGCGTTTAAATTAGGTTAGTGAGCAAATTATTAATTTTAATTTGTTGTGAAAACAGTTGCAGTTTTGACATGAAAGACTTTACAGCATCCATTAGATCTATGATTGTATGGTTCGGCCCCTCTAATGTAGTGTTTAAATTATCTAAATGAATTGCTAAATCTGTGAGAAATGTGAGATGTCATATCCATTCTTCATTCGTTAGTTCTGGTATTTCCATTCCTTCCGATTTAAAAAAAATGCACCTATTTCGTTTCTTAAAGCGAAGACACACCTCAACATTGCTCTTCTACTCAACCATCGCACCTGACAATAGTAGGGAATATCTGTGAAATCAGCTCTAATGTCACCTAAATATGCATGTAATCGACGATGACATAGTGAAGACCGTTTAATTGGATTAACTGCTTTTACGACTATCTGCATTAGTGATTTAGAGATGCATATTCGCCACACAATGCATCTCGGTGGATGAAGCAGTGAATCGCCACTAGTTCATTTGACTCATTAATTGATTTTAAGAATTGTCTTAAGGTTCCAATGAAGCCGTTCTGTACTCTTTCATTGAGGGAGCGGCATCTGTAACAACAAAGACCAATTTCCCCCAAGGTAATTCGTATTGTGTCACAATACGGAGCCGAGCTTCGAAAATGTCTCCCCCTCCCCTGGTGGTGTTCACCAAAGGAACAAAATTGAGGCTCTCTTCAAATATTATATTGAGTAGAGAATCTACATCCTGTATAAAAGAGGCTAATTGAGTTGTATCCTTCATTTCGGTGCTCTCATCAATGGCCAAACAACACCACTCCAGCTGTTTTAATTAATATATTAACTGATCATCGATATCATTAGCCATTTCGCTAATCCTGTCTGTTACAGTTCTACGAGAGAGATGTATTGATTGGTACAATTCTAGCTTTTCTGGACAAACATACTTTGAGGCAATGATCAAAGATTCTTTAATAAATTCTCCTTCCGTGAAACACTTGAATTTCTCTGCTGTATGTTTTAAGAGGGGATAACTAACTCGCAGTATGTTTGTTGCAAAACAAACTGAAGCTGGTTCCTCTTGTGTTTTTAATCCGTTTATCACTGCTCAAATTTTAATTGCCGGGGTGGCACTATCCTAAACGAATAAGGAAGTAAATTATTGTTTTACCGGTCAAACTAGTACAAAACCCGTCACCGTGCTGCAATATCACGATTACTGTTATAACAATGTTGCAAAGATATAAGAATACAAATTCAAATAATTACCTGCCAAAACCTTCTCGCTGCAGTCCTGTTCATGGAACGCTTTAAAGTGCCGACACACACCAAACAAGGAACAGTACAAGTCCTTTCGACACAACAGATATTTCGGGGAACACAAAGGTATTTATTCGTCTTAATAAATGTACCTCTTTACTTTGCTGTGGGACATCATTCCGCCACTAATATGCGTTGCCTCAAACTTGTGAAAGAGTGACCTAACTGCAGAAGGAAACGGGTGTATAGGCATGCAGAGGGCGAGTATGTTGTTATCTAGCAGTGGAAGGGGTTATCTACGCTGGAGGGGAAATGAACACTGTTACTTTTCCCCATGCCTGGCTTGCACTAAAACTGATAATCAAACTGCATACTAATAAGTATTACGTTTAAACGGCATCTTTATTTAATAAATAATTTCCTAAGTTTTCTGAAAATTTAAATTAAACCTTACATCCAAAGAAGAATTCGTGGATCACATATGATGTTTGAAAACGTAGAAATTAAAATTCTTTATTACGGGATTTATTTTATTCATTGGTAAGGCATCTTTTAAAATATGTTAGCCCCACCCAAAAGGAATCCCGCTCCGCCTCTGATCTGATCGGTTTGTCATCTCTGTTTCAATAAGGTATATCGGAAAGACGTCGTTACGCTCTATCGTGCTTATTTGTTTTTATAGAGAGACAAGATATGTTCAGCCTTTCGCCTAGATAACCTTCTAGATGTAATGTTTAATCAGTGTGTTGTCATAATCTTTATGCGACAGATCTTATAGTTCCGAATGTCACTGAGCCTTTAAAAGTAGTTTTAAAAACGTTGTATGGTTTCATCCATCCGCGCCTTTCTATATTAGCGGTAGACGGCAACGAGCGCCGAGGACACGGACAGGAAAAACACCGCGCACCCGCATCGTAGTCTTTTGGCTCTCCCTGTATATGAAATTAAAGCTTAACGAATATGCTATTTCTTGTACTTCTACAACTATCAATGTGACATGAAAACTAGGATTAGCATGATTTTTTAAAAATAAATTTGCAAAATTTATAGAAACAAATAGTTCACGGAAGTTGCAATGATGATATCCAAAAGGTATCAAAATAAAAACATTATTGTTTAGAAAATCTGAGGGTTAAAAAAATAATTAGAACTGTTAATACAACATTCAATGTTACATGAAAACTAAGATTATAGTGGTTTTAAAAATAAATTTGCGCTAACATATACATAAATACATTAAAAAACCAAATAATTCAACCAAATTGTAATGATGAGATCCAAAAGGTTTTAGTATGGGAAAATAAATAAGACCATACGGAGCTGTGATGCGGTAAAAATAAAGATATTATTTTGGGGGGGAAGCTTAAAACAGTTAGGTATGTTCAACAATATTTCCAGGTTTTTTTTTCTTTCTTCAAAAATTTTGTTTGTATTGTGGTTTATCAATGTGACACGAAAACTAGGATTAGCGTGATGTTTTAAAAATAAATTTGCACTAACATACACATATATAAATACATTTCAAAAAACAAGCAGTTCAGGAAGTTGTAATGAGGAGATCTAAGGGTTTTAGTGTGAAAAAAATAAACAAATTAGATCATATGGAGCTGCGATGATGTTAAAATAAAAGTATTATTTTTAGGTAAGGCGAGTGTGAAAACAATTTTTATTTATTTATTTTTTCCAGATGTTATTGAATTGTGTTTTCATAATTTCCTCAAAAACAAGTCCCTTGACTTAGAGAAGAAGTGCCGTTTCAAAGTGAAACGCCTTTATGGGGTTTGCAACATACAGTGTGATTTAATGGAAGAGGCACCGCCGCGGCCACCAAATCGCGCACGCAAACTCATAGCTGACCGGGTGCAGGTACTGCCTGCAGAGTCGTGTAGGTCGCCGCCTGGTCAATTGCACATATTATGTGGCTTATTGCGCCTTAACGTGTCGCGACTGTGTCCCGGTCATTTTCATGCAATCAATCTCGTGACTGATTGCCGACAGCAATGTCGGTATATAGTAGGGAACGACAGGGGTCATGTGGAAATGAACAAAAAGCTCTCTTCGTTAATTTTATGGAAGGTGCTGTTTGGGTACTCCTAAACAAAGCTCATGACCGGTATACAGTCGGCGTACGGTAGGCTGTGTAGAAATCCACCTTTAGGAGTTTGTTTATATGGCAACGAGGTATAACAGCTTTGGAATTAATCAGCCATGCACAAGATATGAGCATTCTATAGCTGATGTGACCGGCTATGTCTTACTTTAGAATTAAGGTTAATGCACTGCTCCTTGATGCATGCATGGCAAAGGGCTGTATTTGTAAAAAGTCCTCTTTGGGATTTTCGATGGAAATTATCCATAAAATATTTGGCTTTCTGTGGAAAAAGTTTAATACCGCTTAGGGATCTTTTTCACTTTAGCATTATTCCAAGATAATTCAAGAGAATTAAATATGTTTTTGCCACTCCATTTCTGACTGATGACATTTGGTAGGCGACATGCACCATCAATCTTCTCTTTTGCTATATTTTTACAAGTATTTTCCCTCTCAGATTTAACAAAGTGCTTACGCTAGTGAGGGGCAAAAATGCCATTTCAACTCTCTTTTTATAAAATCTGCACGAAGTTGATCTTAATTAACAGCTATACCATGCAGATCTCATTTGAAAGCTTAGAGAAAGTACCTTTTGGTGCAACTGAAAATGGGTTTAAGTTAGGGTTATAGCTGCGATTTTTCGACATGCATTGCAATTTACAAGCTGGTTTTTTTTTATCACAACTTTTGACTTGTAAATGCAGTGAATGATTCAAAGTAACAGGGCAATAGTTCTTATTGTTGAACTTTCATATGAGTAGTATGTGTGGGGGAAACAGCTGCTACTGGTAACCCATAAACTTAAAAAGGAGACCAGGTAATTTTCAATCGAATTTCTTCAAAAAAGTTCCAAATAGTTATAATTGGCGCAACATTTTTTTTGTGGGGGGGGGAATAGGATAGGATTAAACGTGGCTTAGAAAGGAGAAGTTAGGAGAGGTATTGGGGTTCCGCTGTTGCACGTTAGTACGCGGTAGGATAGCTGCCAGCTTATTGCACTGGCAGTGGAGTAAGGAATGTCCGGGTGACGACCATGACCGAGGCCCTGGTCGCCACACAAGGGGAGTTTCGTGGAGAGGAATTGGAAAGGATTAAGACGTGGTTGTCGTTTATTGCATTAACGGTGATTGCTGCTGTTCCAGTGTGACTTCTGTGCAAATGGTGCTTGGTTTTATCGGCGGTTGTTTCGTGGTGGATTGCTGGCCATCAGAACATGTTGCTCGATGAAGTTGCGTATTAGGGCGTAACCTTCATCGAGCTTCTGGTGCTTCTCCTGCAGTTGTTGGAGATGCTTTTTGATGTCGGCGTAGATGTGGTTCTTGAGCTGACTGAAATGTTCGGCCATCTTTTTCTAATCGTTTCGGTGATGTGTAGTGATATCTGTCTGTAGTGATGTGATTGAGGTCTCCAGAGCGCCCAGTCGGTCAGAAGTCTCGTGGGCGGTCTCTGGAGTGTTGTTTCTTGTAGAGTTCTGGAGATTTTTGTGAGAAGTCTTGAAGCGGCTGTGAGTTGTCTGTTGGTGTCTCGCTGCTTGGCTTCCATGGGAGCGAGACGTTTGGAGGCCGATGACTTGAGTGTGTCGAGGCGTCGGCTGACGTTGGCTATTTCTGAGGTCACTGCTGTGGATGTCTGGTTGAGTGATTGTAGTGAGTGCTTGATGGCCTCGAGTGCGTTGGTGGTTGTGCTGCTCCCTTGTTAAGGCTCGGTGGCTGGCCGAGCGGGCCTTGAAGGCTGGCGTCTCGGCGGTGGCGAAGGACCTTCAAGGGCCGATGAAGGCCGCGGGAAAAGCTCGCAAACAGCCTGCCCGGTGTAGTGGTCCGTCCTGCCACAGAACCTTTGACGATGCGCTAGGTTGTGCTGCTGGCAGACGGACGTCAGTGATGTGGCGCCACAGTACTGACACCGCGGAGGTGCATTGCATTCGGCCGCCGAGTGGCCAAATTGGCAACATCGGCGGCACGGTGCTGTCCACGAAGTTCTGCTGGCTTCGACTAGGATGGTGCGGCCGAGAAAGGGTATCCCGGTTGTGATGGCGGCGGTGTAGTGCGCTCTGTCCCTGAAGACAAGGCGCACCAGAGGTGTTGGTCCACGAGAGTTTTGTATTCTGGTCACAGAGACCGGAGAGCTCCAGAGGCGTCGTGCCTCCTCCAGAAGAATCTGTGTTGGCAGTCGGCGATGAACGCCAACTGCAACGGCGCTGTAACGTCCGTTCCGATCGGCGGTGGCTGGAGGTGCTACTGCCGGGTTCCTGGTAGTGTGATTATGTTGATGTGATGTTGGTTGCGCTGGAAGAGCTGCCTAAGCCGGCAATGGTGACAGCAGCTGCCCCTGCTGTCGAGGAGATGCGGCGACTGATGCATAACTCGTCCCTGGTGGCCGCGCTCCCGGCAGATGCGGCAGGAGCGGCCGGTAACTCTGCGGTGGCTGGTACTGGTGTCGGCGGTGGATACGAATTCACCTCGGCAATTGCCGAGGTTGCAGAGGCGTCATCTTCTTGGGTTGGTTCGCCAGCACGGCGATGTCGTCGCTTCCTCATCTCGGGTGTGAATTTGGCGCAACAGTTCTGGACAGTGAAAATCTTAATAACAGCTATGAAGCGAGTTACCAGATCAGGTGACCAGTCGACTGCATGTTGCACGAGTGCGTGTGACAGTCATTGTCAAATATCCGCACACCGGTTATGCACTGCACTGATAAACTTATAGTTATCTACAGCATATTTAAATCCACCGCTGCAAAAAGCGCTTAATATAAAAACCTGTCAAATCATCCGCCTCCCAATTCTTCCTCTTCTGCGGAATCACTCTCATCATTGCCGTCATCACTGCTGTCGTTATTTTCTGCACCATTAACCTGGATGAGAATTCTATTTGGTTTTCTGCAATTCCATATTTCTCAAAATAATGATTGTCAATTTATTCAACATGTCGACATACATTTTTCCATTCTAGCCTTCCAATTTCTTCAAATCGCTGGCGACACTGCTCCACATCTTTTAATTCAAGTGATATTTCTGCAGACCACCCATTTTCTGACATAGCCCAGATCAATTCGATTGGGTTTAGATCTGGAGGAGACGGTGGTAGTCTTAAGTACATAATGACCATGTTGTATTAATATCTGGCCAAGTATGTATGACTTCTGAAGTGGTTTGTTGACTTTAATTAAGTTATATAGCTTTGTTTTACTCATGCTTTCATCTAAAGGTATATTATGCTTAAGTAACCAAGCTCTCATTTCTTCTTTCAAGGAATTTGAGGTAGGTGGTTTGTCAATTTGAGTGTTGCCGCATTGTGAAGCATTGTCGATAACCAGAACAGACCCAGCAGGCATATTAGGTATCAACATGGTGTTGATTCACTTCATGTAATTTTCTGTGCTCATTTCTTGATGAAAATCTCCTGTTTTGTGTTGCGACTTGTAAAAGAAAGGCATTTGAAACGAAGCCGATCTTTCCAACAGCATGAACGATAATAAGTATTTGCCCTTTGGCAACAGGTGCCTGCAAACCTAATTCGCTATCGTCACTCCAACTTTTAGATGTTATATGACTGCTGTGTATGTATGACTCATCCTCAAACACTATAGTTTGTCCCTCTGAGTAAGGTACTCTTGCAGCTGAGATCGTATGTCGTGGTTTTCTATTAGAACTCTTCTATTTGATTTCGTTTTCTTCCACATGAACCCTAAATCTTTTATAATTTTTCTGATATTGTACCACCACCTTGAAAATTAATGCTGTCTTTCAGGTTGATGAACTATCTGCTTATTGTTGGCTCAATGTTTTCTTCCACATTGAAATTGTGAATCGTGCGCCGAATGACGTATTTGTCGAAATAGTCTATTTCTGGAATACGTTTAGGGACCTTATGTTTCTTCCCAGGTGTGTCAAATGGTACTCTTTCATCCATATTTTGTTCTTCTTATCTTTGAGAACTCTGGAAACGAAACTCGGTGAAACACCAGTTGCGTTGGCTACTCTTTCTTTCGCTCTCTTAGGGCTTTTGTGGAACTCGGGTGAACAACTCTGCTTCTTGCTTCATGAAGTCAGGACATTTGCAATTATTTCTCTCCGTTGACTATGTAATACATTACCACTTAACTTTGAAAACGTAGCAGAAATGGTTAATAATATACAAATATAAAATAAGCACTATTTAGGTACTGCTCTCTTTGAAATTACAACCAGATGCGGACACTTTCTATGCAGACTGTATGTGTTACGCACTGTGAGTAAGTAAAGGTGTTATATCGCTTTCGTTGATTAAGCTAAACATAAACCATTCCTAGGCTCGGCAGCTGGGGTGGCAATCAGGGTCACGATTCCAGAAGTTTTGCGCCAGCTATACTCCGCTGATTAACTGCATCACCTATATGCTACATAACGCAAATAAATACCTTAGCTGATTGAAGCTCCACGCATTGCCTCATGCAGTGTGGGATTGAAAATAAGACACCAATATCATTTCCAGTTAATTTTATAATTTTTCAGTAGTATTATAGAGAAAAATCTGATGTGTTACACTCAAATGGCTTTCTGTGCTTACTGTTCTACAAACTATTTTTACAAAAGTTTATTCTATCTACTTCTTGTTAATTCAGATAAACTTGAACTCGCATATTCATATTCGGTTTTACGATATAGTAGGGGTTTGAGGAAATAATAAGTATTTGAAAATTCAAACCAATAATAAGGAAAATCTTGGAAATGGTTGACTCCATAAAAATAAACAACAACAAATTGAGTGCTTTAACGAGGTCTAAATTTTTGGTGCAGTAAGTTTCGTCTATCTCTTACGGCTTACCCATTATACAAAAGTCATTCAAGATGAAGAGGACTTCAGAATCTATTCTCATAAAATTCAGGATATACTTTCATTTATCATGAAAATAGCTTAAACATTGTAAATATATATGTATATAAATATGTATTTTAATCAAAATTGTTAGAGCTATGTTTGAGAAAATCAAAATGATGAAAAAATTGTCCATGTAAAGTATAGTTTGGGGTGGGTGAATTTTGTTGAAAATCTCGTGTCGCATTCTGAACTTAAATACCAAGTTTGGTATTTAACCGACTTTGGGTTTTGAGTTATGCTGTGCGTGCGCGCGCGTACACACACACACACACACGGACCTTTTTCTAATTTTTTTTATTTCAGGGAATCTCAAAACGAGTATTTCGGGGGAAATTTCGGTATGTTTTTTGGGTGGAATAGAGCACTTCCTCTACATACTGTAGGTAAGCAATAGAGAAGTAAAAAGTAAGGCTTCAACTGAAAATACTTCGCCGCCAAGAAGACTACAATTTCAAAAATTGCTTTATGGACCTCAAAAGAAAGAAAGAAAGAAAAATGGTCAGATGGAGTACTTTTGTACTCGGTGTTCCCAAATCCCCATTATACCTCGTAGTTGTGCGCGGCTCGCGATAATATTGGTTATATGTTTCAGGGCTGGTATAAATTTTAATGAGCTACGAGTTGTGGCTCTGCACGTACACTCAGACGTTTTAAAACTGGCTGGTGTGAGAGACGGAGCTCGAAGCGGGTACTTCCGTGAGCGCTCTTGACATCACAGTACTGTGTATATTCTTGTAGTAGTTACAACTATAATCACAAAATTCTTCCGAGAAAATAATTCCTATACTAGATTTCGGACAGCCAGATGTTTCAGTGTGTTTCAATACTGAATATTTGTAACCAAAACATACCTTATTGATTTATGGTTCTCAAGTGGAGTATGACTAAAGCTCGTTACAAGGCCACACTTACTGCAGCACTCGTAGCTCAGTGGTGGAGAGTTAGCTTATTGTTCCTGAGGTTGCAAGTTCAAATCTCCTTGGAGCTACTCAACCCTATTTTGGCCCATTTCATTTTAAATGAGTAAAAATATAAGAGGATTTCTTCATTTTTATATGTGTCGTTTATTTAGTAGCCGTTATACCAGTAGATGGCAACCATGACAATTTATCGGTCCGGAAAGGATTTCATACTCGGCCTATTTAATTTTTTAACCACACATTTAAACATTATTGTTATTATATTTGTAAGTAAAATGAAGTAACCCAAGCAATATTGTTCAACCATATTACAGTAAAAGGAGTTGTAAAAAATAAAAGATCCACTACGGGGAATCGAATTCGAGCTGCTTGCTTAAACGTTAGTAGCTTAACCACTGCTGTACGCCAAGCACAGTATGGAGGTAACCCTAACCAGTGCCATGTGATTTGTATTATAGTTAGCCAAAGCGGTGCTGCACAGAAGTTGACGGTTGTGAACCACGCACTCACTCGAAGGGACTTTTAACTGCTCAAGAGACCGGCCACTTTTAGTTTGACCGAGTGTACATTTATGTGTAAAGTACAGCAAGTATTGCTAATATAAAACACTGCAGGCGGGAGCAGAATTCGAACTCGCCTTTTCGTTAGAAACCCGCCGAGCTAAACCACTGGTGCACAAAGCAGCTACCTAGCAGGTGATCTTCAGATGTCTGATCCATTACTAACAGAGGGCATTATTATTATTATTATTATTATTATTATTATTATTTATTATTATTATTACTATTACACTAATGTCTTGTGGAATATTACATTAGTATTCATATTATAAACATTATATCATAGGAGTTTGCAATCATACACAAACAGTATGTCGGTTAGATCGAGGTAGCAATCAAAGCCAAATGTCATGTTAGTATACCAGTTAATAAACTTGTCGCTTACGCGATAACAGTGTTAGCAATGCCAGGACGCTTTTAAATAAAATAATCGAAGCTGAAGCAAATAGTTCCTACGTAATGTGATGATAAAAATGGTAGAGATATTTTCCCACCCTTGATGTCGTTTGGCTTGCGTGCTCGAACAAAGTGGACGGCAATTCGAGAACATCGTGTATGGTTGATTATCAGCACGGTATTTAATCATTTGTACTTTTAAACTCGATATTTGCTGAAATTATCTTTTCTCTGTGTCCCCAATTTCAATACTGATAATGTTACTTCAGACTTGTGGCACCTTAACCCCTTGAAGCAACAAAATGGGTTTTTCTTTTTTTGGTGCAGTATAATGGCTATTCCCAGAAAATTTAAGATAGAAATTCTGTTTGTTAAGATGATAGTACATTATTTCCTAGGATAACCACTGCTTTGGCCGTGGCCATAATTTGGTGGTTTACCTTCATCAAATTTATAATAATACTACAAAAATGCCTTACTACATTCTTATTCCAAACAGTGAAAATTCTAGTTATGTGCATAATATCTTATAGGGATTACCGTGATTTTTATTTTCAACTCCTCTAGCAGTATGACTTGGATCTTCTGTTACCTCACTCTTGGAACAGATGTCATATAAATATCTTAAATATGTGGTATTTTAATAAAAATCGTTAGTCATTTTTGAGAAAATAAAAAATAAGAACTTTTCTATGTAAAGAGTGGTTAGAGGTGGGTGTATTTTCTTGAAAATCTTCGTGTCGCATCTTTGGAGGTTACCGAGCTTACAATACCAAGTTTGACATTTATCCAACATTCCGTTTTTGAGTTACGCTGTCTATACTCTCACACACACACAAACGTGAGCGCGCGGACCTTTTTCTAAAGAAGCTTTCCTTTAAATCCTCAAAACATGTATTTCCGATGAAGTATCGATATTGAACTTTTTAGTGGAATGCATGTGTGTATTATGCACGTAGTAGAGAAAGTATAAAAGGTCAGAACCTCGAGACATTATTCCAGTTTGAAAAAATATGCTTGGTGTATTTTCCCACTTTTTGGTTTAAGTTTTCGACATCCCACTATGCCACTTAACACCCACAGAAACAATCCATAAAATTTGATAAAAGCAGTGTAAAAATGAGTTTGGAATTGTTGTGTGACATTTATCTCACTAGCTTTCAGATAACTAGAGCAGTTCATTTGAAGGTATTCGAACCAACCTCATTCAGGGCAAGACAAGCTTACCAGTTGTGGTGAAGAAGCGTTGCTGTATCGATTGATTTCTGGGAGATGTTCTTCCTCCATGCTTTTGGCTACCACCATCACCGAGTTAAAAACTGGTTAGATAACAGTTGTTCTTGGGTCAGTTGCGTTTTAACTCTTAGTGACATCATTTTGATGCAAATTTAAATTGCTTGCATAATAATTAGGTTCTAATGAACAATAAAACAGTTTTAACTACTTAAATATATTGCTTGAATACGATCCATCAATATGTAGGAGATTTAAATTAAAGCAATAATACATTAAGTAATTGTACGTAAAATGGGTATATTAGGGAAACTTTTAGAGTTAATATATTTTGTGTTATAGGTGCTGGAAAAACAAAGCGGCCACATATTCTTGTCGAGTCACAGTGTCAAGAATCATAATAACGGCTGTCCATTTAACATGCAATACGTAGAAGAAAACTATTATATCTCCTAAATTTAAAAGAGCATTCTCGAGAGCTAAAAATGTTAAGAGAGTGTAAGGGAAGGACGTTAAATGCATTTGAATCAATGATTTAAAAAATAAACAATGCCGTTTAATAACCTCGTTTTCTGAATTTCGCTTTTCTCTGTAATATTGGTGCCATCAATATATTCAGGGGATAAATAACACATTCACCCACAAAAGGCAGCTCTTGATTAAAAAAGTCATCAAATTAATTATAGGGTGGACCATTTAAGTTGAGACTGCACAGTATCTCCAAAACTAAGCGTTGTAGAAAGAAATGTCAACAAAAGTAGCTTGATATTATGGGGGAAAGTGAACCATTAGTTGTTTTGTTTGGAGGACGTTGTGATGGCCATTTTAGGGTCAATTTAATTTTTTTAAATGGGAACCTACATTTTGTATGTTGTTTTCTCATTAGAAAATGCTTTATAAAAAGCTGTTTATTTCGTGATGAGGAATAAGGAAACAAAATAAAAAATGTTGGTTCCCAATTACGAAACTTAACTTGACCCTCAAATGACTATCCATGGATGCTCCAACCATTCATTGCGCTCTTCGTACACAGCCATTCAGAAGTTTCGTTGTTATTTACGTTGGCGTAAGAGCAATGGCAAAGTGCTTTATACAAATGTTTAGCTCTTTATGAGGAGTGAGGATTTTGTGTAGCACACAGATGACGATTATGCAGGTTAATGATGTCATCTCTACCAAAGGTCACTTCATCGGTGAAGAGGATTGAAGACAGAAATCCCGTAATGGTGATGGCCTGTTGCACAAACCATCGACAGAATCATTCCCGTGGAGGAAAATCCGCCGGCGATAATCCCTGCACACGTTGGAGGTGACCGGGATAATAGCGGTTATCATGTAGGATACAGATAACCGTCCTGCACTGAAACAAACCAAGAAAAGAATGACACAGAAAACATAGAACGATTGAAACGTCCCGGTTTTGTGAAGATTTTGGTATGCAACAAATCTGGGAGAGGAAGGGGGATTTTGCTTCAAGCAAAACAGGCATAAACAGAAGTTCTGGTCGTATTTATTATTTTTCGACCTTTGTATTTTATTTCGTGTATCGTTAAGGAAAGGTAATGGTTACGCCACGTAAAAGCGGGCGTTAAAACATATGTGCTAACTATGTTTTTTTTTTATTAATCTGCAGAATGAATACCGAAGTTACTTCCCAGCATCCCATGGCCACCTCCTTGGTGCACACCGTTGCATCGTTTTATGGAATGGGATGGGCTTGGAGATTTTACATTATTTGAAGCAAGTACTTTTCCTCTAAAGCCAATAAACGTTTACGAAAACGACGTTCACTGGACAGAAACAAAATTCAAATTAATTCAAGTGCATTTTGAAACCAATAGCACAATTAAAGGAATCCGGATACCAATGACTATAGAGAACATCAATAATTGCTTGGAATATTTCACCAGATTTATGGAAATGCATTCATATTGTCGACAGGCTGTCGAAAGGAAGTTCTAGTGTGTTGACGTTGCACAAGGCATTAAAACCTTTTTAGCTTGTTAGAGGCCTGCAAGAGTAATAGATCGTAGCCTCTACTCGGCAGCAGTGAAGATGAGTTGTGGATTTACGGGTGTTTCCGATGGATGACGAACCAAGCACACAACGAGCGCTCGGCAATTTTCGATCACATCTGCTATGCGTTCGAAGCTGCGTGCTCAGCTGCTGGCGGTGTACCTGAAGTAGCAGAAATAAGCTATGTTTTCTTACATAAACATGAATGCTAAAGAAGATTCAGTTGTTTCTACGAGTACCTCAAGGAGAAGCTCAGACATGATATCTGCATGTGGTAAGAATTTGCAAGACACAATATAAAAAACGTATGCAGAAAATAAAACTAAAACGCGAGAGCCTATTGTTGTCGACAGGAAAGGCAAGTCAGTTTACTAG
This sequence comes from Deroplatys truncata, assembly GCA_030765065.1. Classification (NCBI taxonomy): domain Eukaryota; kingdom Metazoa; phylum Arthropoda; class Insecta; order Mantodea; family Mantidae; genus Deroplatys; species Deroplatys truncata. Next base: position 418,989,162 of record CM060990.1, on the reverse strand, counting down.
CTCTGCACGGACTAAATTTGGAGAACTAAGGGATAAGAACACCTTAAAATACATAAAATTTGTACAGTGCTGGGTGCTCGGTTCTTGTAAGACAGGGATGTTCCCATGCTAGTTGTCGCACCGGTTAAGCTCACGTAACTTATGAAATGGAGACCCTTAGAGGTGCGTGCGTTGAAATATATACATCGGATATAAGATCACTTAATATATTTAGTAGGCTATATTTCAGAACCTTAATTCAAATAGCTGTGATTTTGGAGTTGAATATGAATATTTTTATGCTGAGCTTCTAGTGACCCTACCTGCGTTGGGACCAGAGCTGTAGTAATGTGGGAGGTAATAATGTCAGAAATACAAGAGTTGATAGAAAAAGAACTTGTATCTGCTACTAGATTTACCACGACAGTTTTATTAATGGTTATATCTGCTAATTTTGTTTATGTGTACAGTTGCTACAAAAGTGTATTACTTGAAGTGCGTCGCCTATGTGAAACGAAGTCGATGGTGATGATAGTTTAGAAATAAAAATCAGTAACGGTGCATTTAGTTAAAAATCAGTGGCGTTTTTTGGGCGAAGAGAGTGAAGGGGCACTCTACCTTCTTTGCGCTTAAAAATTAGAAAAAATAATCATGCAATCAATATTGATTTGAAAATTCTCAGCCTAGTTGTTTCTAGATGCTGGATTGCTGCAATGTTTCTTTCTCTCTCTCTCTCTCTCTCTCTCTCTCTCTCTCTCTCTCTCTCTGCAGTCTGCACTGCTTCACAAGTTGCATTTTTAGGCGACAGGTTGCCAAGTAAAATGATACTCGACAGCGGAGTGTATGCTGTATCTCTCTCTAACCACCTGCATGAAGGAACACATCTGCCAAACACCGTCTCTCTCTCTCTCTCTCTCTCTCTCTCTCTCTCTCTCTCTCTCTCTAGTTTACATGGTTGCTATGACAGCGTGACGCCAAACCTTTTTTCTGCTTGCGATTTTAAACCTGTAAGTGCTAGGATGGTCTCAACAGATAAGAATCCTTTCACGTCCTTCCCATCTAACTGTGAATCACTCTTGCTAAGGGACCAGGGGGAGGGATATACAAACTTGTATTCCAGAGTCATGCTTTCCTATTGTGAGTGAGATGTTTACAAGTGGCTTGTGGGTGTTATCATTTGTGTTTGCGAAATGAATCCAATCAATGACATAGTATGTAATATACTTAAGACACCTTTATGCAGGCGGAAACACGAGGATAAGAAAGCCATGCTATCAGTTGGAAGACATACCACGCCATTAAATCTTTGTATAAAAAAGGAAAAGAGCGGTAAATGCTATAATGTTAATTTTAAAACATTTTGGTTTTCCAAATTTCCGTGGTGTGCAGTAGCTCCAATTTAGGACTATTTTGTTGGCCCTGTTTGCTTTTTAATACTAATTATAATGTCCGGAATAAGGAAGGATTTCCGGATCTTAAGAACATTACGCGAGTTCTAAATAAACATAAAGATTCCGCTCAACACCTGAAATGCAAACTACAATTGAACACTTGTTTAAAGAATAGAAATAAAATTTCTGACGCCCGACAGGAAAATGCAAGCTATTTATGGTTCAATCCAATGAAAATGTTACTGTGAATAGACTATTTTTCGAGCTGTTATAGATGCTGTGCTATATTTAGGAAAACAAGAACTTGGATTTAGAGGGCAGCTCAATAAATCGTGGAAATTTCAAGGAACCGCTTGCTTTATTAATATCGAGGAGTCCACTGGAAATTCAAAATCACTATTTGAAAATTAATAGTATATTTAGTAGGGAGTCCAACACAATTCAAAATGAAGCCATAAACTGCATATCTAAATACATACAAGATCATGTAAAACATGAAATTCATAACAGTAACTTTTTTGCTATTGAAGTTGATAGCACAAATACTAGGGCTGGATAAAAAGTAATAAGAACTTTTTTTTTCTCTGTAATGACTTTATTGACAGAGGTACTTATAGTTACACACCTTCAATATAATCGCCAACGTTATTTATGACCTTTTGCCGAATGTTCGGAAGGCGTCATATACCATCTGCGCGTCTATTTCTGTTGGTGTTCTGTATTGATCTCCCTATAGCATGGATAATGTCATCTCTGGTGTTGTACCGGATCCCTCGCAGTGTCTTTCACTTGGCAAAGAGATCGTAATCACAAGGACGCATGTCGGATGAGTACGGTGGATATTCCAGAATCTCCCATTGCCAGCGCCGCAAGAGGCCCTGGACAGCAGCAGCGGTGTGGCATCTTGCATTATCATGCAGAATGGTGGAGTGCTGTTCCATGAAATGTGGCTTTCGCCTGAGCGCTGGACGAAGGTGGTGTTGCAGGAACATGCAGTAGTAGGCAGCGTCTATCGTCACCCTTGGTGGTACAGCGTGATGCAGTATTACCCCATCAATGTCACACGCCATCGAACATCACTTTCACAGCACTTTGTGTAGCGCGCACTTTCTTTGGACGAGGAGAACCGGGAAGCCTCCATTCGTTGGACTGGCGTTTCAAGTTTGGTTCGTCTGAGCGAGTCCAGGTTGCGTCTATAGTGACGTTCGTCGAAGAAAGTCGTTACCTTCCCTTTGGTACCGGCCAAAAAATCCTGTGCGGCTGCATAGTGGTTCCATTGTTGCACCTCGGAAATTTCATGGGGTATCCAACTGCTGCAATTTTGCGGTAACCCAGAATGTGCAGAATGTGGAGCACAGTTTTGTGGCATACTCCGACTTCTGCTGCTAACTCACGCGCAGTCCAACGGTGATCAACGTCCAACAAGGAAGCAAGGAGTTGAACAGTTCAACAGCGACGACATTTCATGGAACATCACCCCATCATTCTGCATGGCAATACAAGATGCCACACCGCTGCTGCTGTCCAGGACCTCTTGCGCCGCTGGCAATGGGAGATTCTGGAACATCCACCGTACTCACCCAACGTGAGTCCCTGTGATCACGATCTCTTTGCCAAAGTGAAAGAACCACTGCGAGGGATCCGGTTAACACCAGAGATGACATAATCCATGCTATAGGGCGGTCAATACGGGACATCAACAGAAATAGACGCGCAGATGGTATACGACGCCTTCCGAACATTTGGCGAAAGGTCATAAATAGGGCTAGGATATTTATGACCTAAAATCACCATAATATGCACCAAAAATATGCTGTTATGACCAAACATATACCAAAATATGCACAATAGCATAATAAATATGCCCTAACAATATTAAAATGAGGTAAAATTTCTATTGTAAAATAAATTAGTAAGTCAGTTTTGATAATGAACTATTTATTTGAGAATAAAATGCACATGAGAAGCAAGCTAAACTATGTAATTTGACATTCAGTATGATTTTTATTAACATTATAGGAACATAGTTAACCTATGTGCTTTTTACATCCTCATTCTACTTCATATAAGCTCCGAGTTGCAATACACAATGAAGACTTTGTGCAAATTTTCAAACGAAAAAGATTTCCTATTGTCAGCCAACAAAGCCTTGTACTTCGAAAAGCTCCTTTCTACTTCAGCTGACACAAGAGGAGCATATTTAAAATGAACAATATCATTTGAATATAAATCTAAATGATTAAGAGAGAACTTCTCACCCAACAAAATCATTGAAATGGAACACAGTGTATGATACCCTTCGTTTTTTTCAAACACCTTTTCCATTTTCATTGACACTGCTTTTCCCATTTTACCACAAACACCCCCTAATTTATTCACAACGTTTTTCACTTGTTCTATCTGCTTCACTAGTGGCACTTCTGATTCCTCCAAAGCAGTTATGACAGCAAGAATAAATCCAAAATTTGATTTTATATATGAAAGTTTGCCTGAAATTTCACCATTAGACATTGATTCTTGAGCTAGTCCAATTGAAGTAGCTTCACTGCTATCGAATGAATCAATGATGCTTTTCACAACGTTGAAGTTCTGGCAGTACTAGTTGCAGGCATCAATCCAGGACCTCCATCTTGTCAAAATGGGATATGGTGCAAGGGAATGTCTGAAGCTAACAACTTAAATGCTGAACACGTGAAGGGGCTTTCAAAAATACCTTTTTGACACACCCAATAAATTTGTCAACGTCACTGAATTTACTACCAACCCCTCTGCAACTCGTGGAAGGCATGAGCTAAACAAGTCACATGCACCATTTTACTGTACAATGCTTTTAGAAAATCGGCAGCTTTCACCATATAAGGTGCAGCATCCGTTACAAAGAGAAGTACATTGTCATGCTTAACACCTTCGGGCCATATGGCACCCATAGATCTGTCGAACAACTTAGAAATGGTGGAAAAATTTACTTTTTCTAAATTTTCACAGTTTATTAGAAACTGTTCGTCTGGACCATCTTCTTCCAAAGTTCCCACAATGACATTTGCAATATATCTTCCCATAGAGTCTGTAGTTTCATCAATTGATACCCAATTTTTTTTTATTTACAAGCTGTTGTCTGATTTGTTGTATTGTTTTTTCGTAGCTTTGGCTGACAAAGTTCTTTCTTAATGTGGAAGAATCAGGAAGAGATTTGCCTGTGTATTTTTCTAAGAATTCACGAAATTTTGGATGGTTTAGTTTACTTAAGGGAATATCAGCACAAAGGAAAGCTGTACAAAGTTCTTCCCAGAATGGTGAATAAGACTGGCGGGATTCCCCTAGGAGCATTTGCTGTAGTGTTTTTTCATTTTCAATCCGTTGTACTCCACGTTTGTGTTTATCTGTGCTACATGCTGCTGAACGTTAAATGGCTTCTCCGCAGTTACTCTTACGTCGCACAGTTTACAATAGAGTATTTTACCATCACTTGAAAATACTTTCTCACCATATTGAGACACAAACTTTTTTAGTTTTACTTGAACGTTTTGCTTCACTTTAGGCATTTTTGCTGAACTGTACTGCACACACTTACGACTTCAATAAGACTGAATAACATAATGAGTGAATTAGACACTTGTCTGCAGTCCAGGGTCCAGAATGACTTAATCAGCTACCTGTTCTTAGAGTAACAATAGCTTACACAAACTCACTGATGCGTAAGGGTGAAGTCCATATTGTGAATTCTAAGGAAACAGAGAAGGAAGGTAGATACTTGCCATTTTCCAGGAAACAAAGTGAGGTGCGCAATTCTGAGAAATGTAACACGGAATAAATAAATTGCACGAGAAAGTTATTTTCTTCTTGAAAAAGTGAAAATATGACGAATATGATCATTTACTTACTAAAATATGCTCTATCAGAGAGAAATGGCCATATATGCAAAAATATGACTTAACAAATTAGGTTAATTCATTTCGCTGTTTCATAAGAAGCATTTATATGTATTTAAGGAGCATGTCAGTCCTACGAAAAAATATATGCCCTATCATAAAAATCCTAGCCCTAGTAATAAATAACGGGGGCGATTATATTGAAGGTGTGCAACTATAAGTACCTCTGTCAATAAAGTCATTTCAGAGAAAAAAATAGTTCTTTACTTTTTATCCAGCCCCTGTATAACTCAAACACAATGTTCTATCATAGTAAGATGTCTGAATTTTGAAGGAGATTTTTGAGCGTTTTTTTTTAGAGGTCTATTATGTTAGTGCTGATAGAGCATCTGAGGCTGTGTTTAATCTTCTGGGTGGGATTTTGTCTGAGTTTTCATACGAAAACAAATTAGTGGCTCAATGTTATAATGGGGTAAGTGTAATGACAGGTCACTTGAATTTAAATGGTCTTAACAAGAAAATTAAAGACAAACACTTCAGTCTGTTTTTGTGCATTGCTTAGCTCTTTGACTAAACTTGGTGCTTACACAAAGTTAGGTTGCATTTCTGAATGTGGCATATTTTTTACAAGTATCATTGGGATTCCTTCATTTTTTCACCATTCATCAAAAAAGAAGACGGGTACTAAATTCATTATCAGTTAGACGTATTCCGCCTTGGCAGAAACTCGGTGGTGTTCTTAACTCAAAACTACACACTGTAATTGTAGAAGATTAGGAAACATTGAAACACGTGTTTGAGAATATCATGAATGACAAGCAATGTGTTAAAAGATCAATTCAGCTCAGTAAGGGATTTTTTAACGAAATGAACAGTTTGGAATTTACTCTTCTGGCTGTAGTGTTCAATGGTATTTTTTTCTTTGACAGACATTCTTTTTGAAGTTTTGTAAAAGAGATCACTGGACATTGCTTATTGCATTTCAAAGATCATTGTGACATGTGATTTAATAAGCAATAAACGAAATGGGCAGTATTTTTTGGAATCATTTGAGAAAGCCAAAACACTGACAAATCTGACTCAAAGAAGAGATCGTGGGAACTTGGCAGAGGATGGAGTTTAAAAAAATTTTGATTCCGTTTGGAAATGAAAGTAAGGTTTCAGGATTGTGACAATTTACAATTTCTTGCCCTTGTGGACACCACAAAATTTGACAATTACGCTAAAGATTTTGCTTCTTCAGCTCTTGAAAATTTACAACGATGTTATTCAAAGATATCTCAAAGAATTGGCCATTTAAGGAATGAACTGCGTCTTTTGTATGCTGATGAGGTGTATAGGTCTGTTAAAACAGTGGAGTGTTTTAAATTGTGCCAAGAAAATAAGGATGTATTTTAGGCAACATGTAACCTTTTGCTTTAGTTTTTAACAATTCCATCCACAAGTGCATCAGTGGAAAGAAGCTTTTAGACAGCATGGCCTAAAAGTAGAACTTCTAACACAGCGCACACGAGCTAAAAGCTCATTGTGACCAACTTTGGTTTCGAGTCCAATCACATGGCAATCACCTCGACTTGGTTTGATTAGGTTTTACTTTTCATTGTGTTTGTTTACATGCTTAATTTCTCATGGCGCTCGCATTATCTGTTCACATTACAAATCGTCAGATCTCAATTTATCGCAATTCATTGTAGAGTTAAACTATATGTTACACTGGCAGCCTTCTGTTCTAAAACGTTATACTTTTAATCTATCTAAGCTACATAAAGATTAAATGGTGGAAATTATGAATTCAGAAGAAACTGAAATGGAAGAGCCAGATTAAATTCGAGAAGCAGCAGAAAGAGTAGTATTAGAAGTACTGGCCCAAAAATCCAGAAAGCAATATGATTTAGCATTTAATCGCTTCTTTGGCTGATGTAAGGTATGTTGAAAATAATTTCACTGAAAATGACTGCTAGCTAATCAACAAATATCAAAACCTCTTGACATCTCGCTTTTTTAAACGTCATTCCTCTTGTTTCAAGAACCGCGTTCTAAACGTGATGTTAGTTTTGGGAATCAATATAATATTGATATTTTATAAATTCGAACGCTGTCTAAAAAGTAGTACATGTCACACGTGTTAAAGTAGTGTTATTGTGCTCGTAGGAGACGAAGGCCTTCGCAAACATTCCTACTCGCAAAATAAAACCGTATTTTTACCGCTTGTATCATAATCTAACGGCCTTCGTTTCTCAAACATTCCTACACGCAAAGTAAAACCCTACTTTTATTCCTTGTATCATAACTTACTATTTTTGTGTCTGAAAAGAACTAAATCTGTCACTAGAAACACTATATCACAAGGAAAGTCACATCATTAGCGAACATCTCTATCCAGAAGGAACTTTTGTGTAAACTTATAAGGAATGAGCAATATTATTAGGACATCACGGATAAGTGTGGTGCTCTCGAAGACCGGAGATTGACTTAAAATAACGGGTCACCGAGAAGTCGCTCCGCACCTCCCGTGTAACCAAGATTCCCCTAGAGTCAGGAATTCTGGTGGCAGCACTGGCTGGCGCGAGCGTATGGTGAAAACGTTTCACTGGTTAAGAAAACTGCTAGGTTCACTATATTCATGCATGGAAGGTGATGTAGAAAAATAATATGCAACTAAGCTGTTTAAAGAAGATGTTGAAAATGTTTATTATTTTCTTGAAGACACAAATTCACTCGTTTTAATTTATTTTCCAACACTGTAATTAATGTCTCCTTTGTTACAGATGTTATGTAATCTTCTATTGCCGTTTTCAGCTCATCGGTTGTTTTTGGATTGTCCTTATAGACCGAAGTTTTAGCGGCTCCCCAAAGAAAACAAACCGGAGGGGTAAGATCAGGAGACCGCGGAGGCCACAGACCTTTAGAAATTAAGTCTTTCCCCAAAATATTCCACTTAACAGTCCCATGGATTTATGTGATTATGAGCAGCGGCGTTATCTTGTTGAAAAAATGCACCGTTCACTTCATCTTCATTTAGCTGTGAAATAAACGGGGGAAAAAATTGGCTCAATAATTCGAGAGCGCGAGATCGCACACCACACACCAATTTTCTCTGAATGTAAAGGGGTTTCCTGAATTGCATTAGGATTCTCAGTAGACCATACTCGCGTATTTTGTGAATTTACGCATCCTGATAAGTGGAACCAAGTTTCATCAGTAAAAAATATCCTACCTAACACGTCAATTCCATGGTGCAAAATAAACCTCTGAAACCATTCACAATACTGAACTCTTTTCCCGTGATCTGTGGGTTTTAATTCGTGGACGATTGATACCTTATATGGATACAAACCTAGTTCTTTTTTGGCTGCTTTGTATGCGGAACCGTAAGAAATATCACATTGTTGAGCCAAATTGTTTATTGATTTCTGTGGACTTTTAAGCATTCTATCCGATAGTTTTTCTTCTGTTAGCACACTGGGTCTTCCACTTCTAACAGCATCATGCACGGAACCTGATTCCCGAAATTTATTAATTAAATCACGCACAGTATCTCGGTGCGGTAGTTTTGAGTTAGGGAACCTGAAAACGAAATTTTGTTTCACTTTCTCAGTATGATTTCTACGTTCATTAAAAACGGTTTTCCACTACAAAAACGCATTCCTCTGTAGAATACATTGATTCCGCTTCAGGCACACGTCAGAACTCACAGCATAGTACTGTCAGTGACCCACGAGATTGACTTTGTCCTTCAACTGCAAGCGTGCAGTGGACCGGGTGCTTCTTGCGTAAGGTATAGATAGTGTAACACAGACAGTTCAAAAATATTGTCAACAAGTGCAGTCTTACTGCAGGCGGTGTCAGTGGATGCTACAGTGTCAAACGCGTTGTATCGCGAGTGTCAAATTAATATAATTCATTAGTGAAATGACTAACTTTCGGAAAAAGGGAAAAACCATTCATAGCGAGGCTCGCGAAATAATAAACTATGTAAAGTAGCAATGCAAAAAGGAAGCAGAGCAGAAACAACTAATTCTGACGATTTCGCAAAAGCGGATGAGAGAACAGCAAATTACTGCGGTGTGTCTGTGGGAACAATTAAGAATTTAAGACAAGAAAGTGCGAAGAGAACAGAAGGAAGCCCTTTACGCACTCCAGGCAAGGCAAGACCTCGAAATCCAGAAAGAGACATAGATATAGACGATTTCGACATGTGCGTCATTAAGCGGACAATAATGGACTTGTGCGTCAATAAAAAGATAGTTCCGACATGCAGAAAGTTACTTCCTGTAGTTAGAAGTAAGATACAATTTCCTTGCGGGGTACAGTTTTTAAGGAGAGTTATTCGGAAATTGGGATTTAGATTGGCGCAAGTGCGGAGGAAAGCGAACAATCTTAATCGAAAAGCCAGGAATTGTTGAATGGAGATGCAAATACTTAGCTGAGCTAAGGGAATACCGAAGACAAGGCAGGGATATCGTTTATTTGGATGAAACGTGGATGGACAGTAATTTAACATTCAAAAAATGTTGGCAAGCTGATGGGATCACAGGGGTGCTTACTGATGGTAGTGCAGGAAACAGACTCATTGTTGTTCACGCATGCTCCGAGAATGGATTTATTTCTGGAGCATTGCTGATTTACAAGGCAGGATCAGTAACAGGTGATTACCATGGGCAAATGAATGGTGTCAACTTCGAACGATGAGTGAATGAACGCTTGATTCCAAACCTTCCGGAAAAATCGTAATCATTCTAGATAATGCTCCATTCAGATCAATAAGCCCCCAAATAAATACGACACTAAAGTTAACATGATGTCATGGCTTTAGAAAAATGGAGTTGAACAGACCAAGAGAAAAGGTATTTAAGATTGACCGCATCCTCAATGCACATGAACACTCCACTCTGTATCTGCCGCCTTACAAATGCGATCTTTATCCCATGGGTGAAGGTAAAGCACTTCATAAGGGAGCGGAATGTTACTGGCGAATTTTCGTTATTTTGTTTAACCAACGAAGGAATCTCTGCGGTACCTGCAGAACGCTGGGTAGGATATCACCGGCATGTTAGAAAATTAGAAGATGGTTACTGGTCCAGGGATCGTGTGATTTCTGATTTGATCGATCAGATTATTATTTCAAATGCAAATGATGAGCAAGAAGGGATATCATCCGATGACTCGGACTCCGAATCGTCTGCATCAGATCGTGCACACCCTTTGGATTAATCAGATTAGTAAAATAATATTCCACATTTATATTGTCATAAATATACTGTCATACATGTATACAGACTTCGCAAGTTCACTTATTGAAAGTATGATCATAATTGTTTTGTTTGATGCGGTAATAATGTACTACTGATGTTACTTCGCCTAATATTTGTTGTCGCTGAAAGAAAGGATAAGTACCTTTGGAACAGGGTGTAAAACAACAAAGCGATAGGAAAGAATAAACAACACTCTCAGGTTCGCTTACGTCAACTCCAAGGACAAAGCTAAACTCCTGAGTCACAGACAGTAGACCATACTAACCAGTACAATAAACAACTCATGCGCTCGCAGCCGCTGATAACGCCGATAATCATAACATCCCGTCGGAATCGAATGCGATAAGCCTAGGGATGCCTACCTTTTATCGAGCGGTGACCAGCAGCAAGGTGCGGAGGAAGTACTTGATGACCCGTTACAAGAAATAAAATAGGTGTGTCTCACACGATAATTATTATTTAGCTATAGTTCAGCAACTTAGAAAAACCCCTTGGAGGGGTAATTCACCTGGTCATGTATTCCGCCTCTCTGTCTTAGGTGGGCATGCCTCTTGAGTCGCTGTTTATGCACCACACGCCATAGTTTCGCCTAGCCCGTGTTTTATTTTGCTCTCACAAAATCGTTTATCACTATCCAACTGTAGAGGCAGGACTAAAGACAGAAGAGCATTGCAACAAAAATGCTGTTTGTCGATTGCTGCGACAGGCCACGCAAAGAGCAAGATGCAGCGGGCGTGAAAACTGTTTGCATATAACTAGTGATAGTAGTTCACATACATACGGTATTATCATGGGTTATCTTCCAAAAGTTAATTCACACTTTTTAAAGTATTCAGAGCCTTCACTCCCCCATCTATCTCTTCAAGGAAAAATGTTCCTCGCTAATTGGTTTTCATAATGCCAATTATTTCAATTGAAGTTTAACAAAGAAAACTAGCGGCTTTATTTTTTTACAAGGAGACCAATCACACATCCTCATCTCGGAACTGTGCTCTTTAACATACCTCTTACAGAACTGGAATAATGATTTTAGTTTTGGGGTTATCACGATGTAAACAAGGAGCTATTACATTTTTCTACACTATAAAATTGCTGTGTTCACAACAGTGGCGTGACACTTGTTTCCCGCGTATCAGCCCACTTTCCACTTTAAGACACCTCATTGGATAACCCAGTAGCTAAACTCAAAAGACAAGTAGAGTGGGGGCGATTTATCCCTCCTGAATACTGGCGCAGTCCGTAGATGGAGGGATTTTACTAAGCTGTTATACACTAAATTATTATGTTTAAATTTGGCTATAATTGTTTATTAAGTCTGCAGGCCTCCACCTACTATTTATGGCATGGGCCGCCAATGATAAAAATAATAAAATATCTGAAAAGTATGGGCGGCTGGTAAAACAATGATTTGATACCGTACCATTTATCTACATGAGCGGCTGTGCTCTTGCTCACGTGACCTAAGTCGCTGCTAAAACCCTATCCTAACCAGTTGACAGTGATTAAATGTTTGTATTCTCTCGTAACACCACTGCTCATCTGTGCTTTCAGATGTAAATAAAGCGCAATTTTCGGAAACCATTCTCGTATAGAAAGCTAACTTAAAGGCTTACAATCTGACACACACACACACACACACACACACACACACACACACACACACACACACACACACACACACATTCGTATAATCGTTGTATTATAAAATACATAAAGGAGGAAAGAGCCAAAAAAATTCAACCGCGCGGAATCGAACCCCGGTTTCCTATTTGACAAGTATTCACTGCACTACAGTACAGCACAGTGCCTGACGTGTTGCTACGAAGTACCTACTATATAATGTTACACCTAATATGGGCTAGTTACGCCACGAATGCCAAGCGGAGTATACTAATAGCCACTGTGATTTGCTGTTGTGAATAAAAAAAAGCACGAGCGCTCGTCATGACCGGAGAGCGATCCTCCGGTCCTAGCAGGGCGAACAAAAAGAAAACACAAAACACGAGTGCAAGTGACCGTGCATAAGGAAGATCGGAAAAGTCGAGTTCTGAAACCCGTGTAGATTGCTGCTTTGAACTCCTATTTTAGCTGCCCCTTCCCCACAAACACGCGCGCCCTTTCTTTATTCAAAATCGTGAGCGCCTCGAATTACGTGGAAAAAAGCATGTATGGCCACGCACCATTATAAAACCTGGAGGGAACTGCCACTGCCTATGTGCTTCTGGTAATACCAGGCCAGCATGCAGACACGTTACTAGCTTTACAGCTGATCCAGTCAAAGTTCAGTTGTGTTAAAATGGTTGAATGCGCCTAAAATACTATAAAATGCATTAGAACGTGCATAATGAAAGGTTAAGTGGTTCTGACCCGACCGCATTTCCTGCCTTTTAAATTGCTACAGAAGCCAGGTGTTAGCAAGTAGAAGCATGCTCATCCGAGTTTATTTTTACGTTTTCTACTGCGTACAGTAAGTAGAGGAAGTATTATATTCCACCCAAATATTCCATACCGAGATTACACCGGAAATGTATGTTTTGAGGCCTCCTGAATCCAAAACAAGCGTTGTTAGAAAAATTTCCGTGTGTGTGTGTGTGTCCGTTTGTCTGTCTGTGTGTGAACAGCACAACTCAAAAACGAAAAGTTCAGCATCTTCCAAGGATGCCGCACGAAGATTTTCAAGAAAATCCCTCACCCCAACTACCTTCTGCATTGAAAAATTTTCGAAAATGTTCTTAAAAATTGCTCTTTAACGATTTCGATTAAAATATATGTTTAAGATACACATTTTCGTGATAAATTAAATGTATATCTTGAATTTTCTGGGAATAGCGTCTGAAGTCCTCTTCATTCTGAATGGCTGATGCATAACTGGTAAAGCGTAAAAGATAGGCCAAATCTTACTACATTAAAAAATGCAGATCTGGCTAAAGCACACAATTTGACAAATACAATTTTTTGTGGCGTTAACAATTTCCAGGGTATTCTTTGTTGTTGCTTTGAATTTTCAAATACTTAAGGAAAATCGCTGTTCTTCACCCCCTCTTTTTCTTGACCATGCAAGGAGAACGTAATTTCAAAGCCATAAATACCGAAAGGTTTGACTATCACTTACAGCCTACTGTATTCTTTTAATTCCATTGTACGCAGAAGGAAATATGCAATAACAGAATTTCTGCAAATGTTTAGCTCGATTAACATGAAGTAGATAGAATAATAAGCTTTTGTGATAATAGTTTGTTGAAGAATAGGTAGAGATAGTCATGTGAATGAGACACATACGATTTTTAGCTGTAATATGCACCCTTAAGGTTATTAATCGAACATAATCTGCCGCTACTTACCCTCGCCGTTGCTAGGTCTTTCACCCCGAGGATTTACAAGCGGGTGCCTGCGACAGACGCATGTCAGGGAGCACAGACTATGGATGAGAGAAAAGAGCCAGGTTGGGTGATCAGCCAAGCCTATACTCGGCGCCAATCAAGAAGGTGATTGACATTTCGCGGAGAGAGAGAGAGAGAGAGAGAGAGAGAGAGAGAGAGAGAGAGAGAGAGAGAGAGGCGACGTTGCCACTCATCGCGACCACGTGGAAGAGTGTTAGAACTGTGTGGAAGGCGACTGGGTTGCGCCTGCATTGTAGAGCGGGTATTATTTATATTCGTATACGAAGACAATTATAAAATAATAAATCTACGTGCGGAGGATAGAAATGCAAGAATATATCGGTGTAAATATCTGCGTTAACAGAAGAGACATACCTGTGAAATATTGATGCTTATTCTAATGGGAAAATGCCACTGATATCTGAATCGCTTGCATCGCTGTTGCTGCTGCTCGTTTGATAGATAATGTTGCCACCGCCACCGTCGTCGTCATCATCTGAAGACCTGCTAGAATTCCCCGTGGAAATGACAAGTTGTTCTGTAGTTTCTTCCAAAACTCCTTCATTTTCCCAAGCTGCACTTATTACGCCCTTTGTATAATCACTGCTTTTTTCCAGTTTTCAGCTTTTATTGCTGTTAGTGTCTCTTCTTTAAGCTTTATTGCTGACGACACAGTAAAACCTTTATTGTTTCGCCCAACACAACCCTTTATTTCGGTCCAAATTAATCCAATCGGGTTAAAATGACAATGATAAGGGGGAAGCCTAACTATTTGTGACCATGTTCTGCAGCAATGCCTTCGACTACAGAACTTGGAAACCGCGGTGTGTTTGCTTTCACAAGTTCCAGTAGCTCACTTTTCTTCAGTCCCTCCTTCACCGGTATATTGCGGCGAATCAAGCCACTAAATTATTTTCTTCACAACTTCTCCTCTTCGAAATATTCTCTCACACAGCGTATTATTTCCCACGTCTGTCCTTTAATTGGGATACCTTTACAAATGTAGTTTTATTCGGTTCCCGAGTGCGCTCAGTTTTTCGTTTGGCTGCGCTATCTTTGTCACTATTTTTGGACATTATTAAATATCCATTAAACGTGTTAACATAATTATAAATGATCACACAACTCACGCACGCACAAATACACGTAACAACAGGCAAATACCACACAAATAGGACGATGCAAAAGAAGTTTTCAGTACGCAGGCAATCTCTAAACATTACAAAAACATAAGCAAGCCGGGGCTAAAAGGAGGACATTGTTTATAACTACAGCGACAGCAGAAGATAAGTTCATGTTTACTGCAACGGTCCCTCGCCCGGCACATCATGCCAATCACGTGTTACAAGGCATTCATGGCGCCGCCCTATTAATCCGTCGTATGATATTATAGTAGTATTACTTGTAGGTGTACACAGCAGTACACAGAAGATGTACCTGCACCACAGAAGATTGACGTGCTATAATACATTAGCCACTTTTCACCACTGTTTTAATAGTGCGTCTGTTTACTCCCAGTAGGTATTTCAATTTGTACATGATTATGAATATGCAGCAACGTAAGATAACTACTTAACAATGTGTGTTGTGCATGTGTCGGCTGGTTTTAACACAGCCACAGCGGCCTAATGTTACATAGTATACATTACATAGGACTTGCAATGTGTGTGTGGGTGCAAAAGTGGATTACAACGGTGAACATGTACCAGAAGAAAATATAAGGGAGTCTTAGAGAACGGGAAAAAAATCTTAGGGATAAAGTTTAAAGTTAACACGCGATTTCCGTGACACTTTCTGATTATGGGTTGTGTTTCCAAATTTTTGTCTGCGTGCACTATAAATGCTAGCATTAAATGCACACAGTATAGTTAAACGATGAGGTATCGTAATTTTGTGCTGCATTAGGATGTGTATCTTTTCAGCGCTATGAGGTTTCTGGTTTCTATTTAGCTCTTGGCTCTTCTGAGCATATGAATGTATTAATTAGTAGAATTCACAAAGAATGTTCAGGATAATGTTATTAGATTTTTGCTTAGCGTCCATCCATTAGACATTTTAGACAATGCAACTATTAGCCACGAACGTCGGTAAGTGTTTGTAAACATGCAGGGTGTAAGAAAGCAGGTATTTTAAACGAGTATAGAAGCTGTAGATATTTCCTCGCCAACTTCCTAAGCGTACACTGACATACATGAAGGATGGCTCATTCCACGAGATCGTATTAGCGTTTTTCCTCCGTAAGGTTTCCATCTTCAGGTAATCAACCTTTGACTCCATCCAGCCGATATCGCTTCTCTATGTGACTGACCCGAAAAAACAATTCAAGGACACAAAAACGAACCAATGAACGGTATTATAATCGTGAAATGAAGCGGTGGTTCCGATACCGCCTCTAAATGAGAGTTAAACGCTCCTATTGGTGCACTGGGAAAGGGGCACTCCATGTGAATTCAACACACCACAACTCAGGTCTGACAGATTTATTTCAAATTTGGTGCATTCAATGACCATGGTAAGTCATGGAAAAGCACCAGTTTGTAGAGGTACATAATTGTGAGGAAAGTACAGGTCCTCAAATTTGGAAATTTTGTGAAATTTAAACGTGTCTGTCTGCATAAATGTTTAAGTCTGATTCTAATCCAGATAGAGCAATGCAACTTATATCAATGAAACCTTAATGAGTAATATTTTCATTGATATGCAACATGACCTATTTCCAACAATTTTCGTGTTGAAGGTCAGACGTTGATCTTTGACATTGAATATCTCAAACACCGCATCTTAATTTTTTTTAAATTGTTTTATTGCTCCAATGTAGTACTACAAATATGACAAAGATCAAGAAGTTGCACCAAAGGCATCACATCCAGAAATTGCATCATTACACTATCAAAATGCACAGTAAACAAAAAGCACTTGCATATGAAACACCAATTATTATTGACATGTACACTCCATAAACACTGGTGTAAAAATATGGCTGTCATTGCAATATTATTACAACTCGCCTCACAAGTCTCCAATTAAATTGTTAATGTTGACCAGATCTAATGCAGGGAGATTGTAGGTCCTTCCAGTTGGTGTAACTGGATCCAATCTTGTGAGAATTTCACGTCTTCTAATAGGTAAAACAAATGCCTAATTTGGTAGGAAACGCAATGAAGGAGATGCTCATGTGTATGCAAGAAGCTGGCCTTTACTTTGTTTGATTCTTCACGAGTTTGTAAAGCACGTGCAACCCACCAGTGATTGTCGTACATACAAGCAGCAGCTCCATGTGTCTATTAGCAGCATTTCATTCGCCATAGCAATCAATGAATATTTCTCTCACCACTGAAGTGAAATATGCGTTAGTTAATAGGTATTGCACAATGAAGCTCTTGTGTACCGGGAATCGTCCTTGTGTTCTTGAAACATTGCGTCGGTTTGGCAATGTCTGCATCATGATGGGAAGCCGATGTGAAGTTGAAAACACATGAAAGGATATTTACTGTAGGCCTCTGACGAGAAAACGTTTGCGGGGTGTTCTACTCTCCAGAGGAGTGAGGGGAGGGGACTGCACCACGTGGCACCTCACGATGATACCATAAATAGATCATCTATCTACATTAAAAACATCGCGCAACACTGTATTCCAGCGTGTTTCACTTGGAGCAGTGTGTAAGTGTTTTCTAGTGATTTATAAAGTTACTTACAATGCCCAGTAAGAAAGGAAGAGCTCTACACAGTCAAGCCCAAGAAATAGTTGCTAATGTTGTTAAAGGAAACGCAAACAAAAGCAACTGGCCATTCAGCATTGCTAGCACAAGAGCGTATGTTTTCTAAGAGGCCTTAGCCATGTTGATATGTTGAAAGTAGATCCGTAATCTTTCTCAGATAGCGCCAGAATTGTTAATGTTTATACATTTCTTACACACACATTCTCGTGAGAGGAACGCTATACTTTGCACCGTTGAACAGCTGTTATGGTTTCAAAGTATGTATGTATGTATGTATGTATGTATGTATGTATGTATGTATGTATGTATGTATGTATGGTTTCAAATGTAACTATTATGGTCTCCAACAGTCCCTGCAACCCCTTCACAAGGTCCTTTGCCATGAGATGTAAAAAAAAGTCATTCTGCTGTAACATGAAAGTCCTCTTGGTGGTAGCACAGATTGATGAAATTTTTCTTGTCTTTCTATTGGGCTACACATCCATCCGAAAAATAATAAATGTGGTTTGTACTCGTAGTTGGAAAGTGACATTTCAGGAAATTGATGAAATTGTGCTGAAAAGAATGTGCACACACTGTATCATGATGAAGAAATTCAGAAATTTCCACATATGATGATACATGTTGTATTTCATTAGTATTTGCGTCTCTGTAGTAAACCGTGAATACCCTGAATTGTGGCTTGTGAATTATTGCAATGCAATTCCTGTGCTTCATCCTGAATGGAACAATTCTCTGCGAAATCACAAACAAGACGTTGATTTACTTTTTCTTCGTTAGCGGCTTTATAGAATTGTGATAGCTGCTGTGTGACAAATGAGTGTGGTAGTAGTGTTGTAGGTTCGATGCAAATGCCCCAATTAAATCATCTCTTGATTTTGTTACTGTCTGCAGGACTGCTGTGCCTGTAACTAACCAACACTTATATGTAATTTCTTCAATGCCATTCCTACCAAATAATTCTAACAGGTAATCAGTGAGTTTTGTCAAATTGGAACAATAGGGACATGCACAGAAAACATGCTGGAAGAACAGGATTGTATGTAATAAATGGCACGCAGTGCTTGTATGACGGTGCTTCCCTTATTTTACACCCTTCAACCATTAACTTAATTACCGTTAATTCCTGGTGTATGGTACATACACAGACAGCATGGGCCCCACTGGCAATGGCAAGAACACAGTGCTTTGGCCGCAACTCAGAGAGAATCTAAGTTTTACATCAGGATATGTGTCTTTGAAACGTACATGCATTTCCTTAAGATTGTACAGCATTAGCTGCTTCTGCTTACGTGACATTCGATGTGAAATCGAACGGCAAAAAGCCTCGCATTTTTTGTTTAGGTTGTAATTTTTCCTATTGATAGGGGTACTAAGGAAAGCATATTTATCAAATATTAGCATCTAAAACTCAACAGTTGTCACGTTGTTGAACGATACATGTACCGTATTAATTCATTTTGTCGTGTTTCAAGTGCGTTTGGCTCCGGAAACCTTTATTTCAGAATATTGTATCAAATCTCACTTTGTAGTTAAATTCCGCATTTCATTACAGCATATACTAATCACTTTTACGATATTCACAAAAATGAATTAAGTTTTATTTATTTTAAGCGTCTCCAGGTGTTTATAAAACTAAAATGTTAGATTCAGAATAATCCATGGTGTCATTAAAAGAAGTCGGCAATGTTGGTAAAGAGCTTATGTTTGGGTGTTCGCAGTTATAAAACAAAAAGTTAATAAATGCAGCGATTTACGTAGTTGATTCACGATGATCACCAAGCGCTCTGTGAAACTGTGCGGAAATACTCAGAACCGCATACTGCTTACTCTGTATTCACTCTTAGGTTGATCCGCGTCAAAACAAACCCCAGGTGACCAGTGCACCGCTATAATGTATCCTTCCGCCATTCGCACTAGAAATACTGTCACACTTTCAGACCATGTGGCCAGTACAAGCGGCACGTAGTGCGAAAAAGAACATGAGTCCTTATTTCGACAACTGAAACGGTGACTAGCATATTCTGTTAAGGGTTAAAGGTGATAAGATTTATAGTTGCAACAAAATAAACCTTTGCCCATATAATAATAATTGATTCTAAAATAAATGGGCGAAAAATAAAGTAACAGGTATGCGATAACTTAATTTATTCACTCTCTGGAAGCGGCACTTTATTAACTGTTGGCGGCTCATTTTAAAAAAGAAATTGTGTACTGTTACGCGAATTGCATTCTTCTCCAGATCACTACATTCTTGCATCGCGTATTTCATATGATTTCTTTTTCTTTTTTATTCCGGGTGTAACCACTTTTCTCGTTTCAGATTTTTCTGCACAAGCACTGCTTATAATTCTACTCGAAACACCGGTGAACTCAGAAGTTAATTTCATTTCTTTCGCGGAAAGTGTTGGATATTTCGTACATAACTTATAATAAAGATTCAACACTATTGTTTTTTCACCACTAGTCAATGGTTTGCGCGGCTAATGCTTTACGTAATTCGACGAAAACACAAGAGCAAATTCACCGTCCTCCATGATACTAAACACAACTGCTGGTTTCTGGCTGTAAACAATATTCTGCGCCTACTCGGATGTCACGTAACTCATACGAATTGCATCATGGGACTTGTAGCTCTGTTTTACGGTATAAATCAGCGTTAAATAAAACCTTAGGTATTTGTATAGAATATTACACTATTTAAGGATAAATTCAATCTAAAATTCAGATTATTAGCATGGGACTACTTTCCTGGGCGCATTGCTACCGTCTTGCAACACGATGCACTGACCACGGGTTTGTTTTGCCGCGAATCAACCTAAGAGTGAATACAGAGTAGTAAGCGTTCTCATTGTTTATCCATGCACAGCATGACCTTCAGTTCAAAACAAACGTACGAGAGCAACCATGAACGCGTAATGTAATTTACTCCTTTATTTATTTTGGACGAAACCTTATCAGTAACCATTACAGTAAGATATGTTTGATGTGTTTAAATTACGGAATCTTACCATATATAATAAAATGCTCCATTTAAATAATTAGATGTAAAGGTTTTAGAGTTTTAACAGCTTGAAGTTGGAAATTGTAGGAAGTTACGATAAATTTGAACAATTTTAGTAACAAAACTATGTTCTAAATTTTAAGAGTTTGCACAAAGCATTGTATCGGGCTTGCCTACAAATACAAAAGGTTTCGCTTCGTTTAAAAAAGGCATTGTCGATTTTCCTTCTATTTTGGACGATTTGAAATGCAGTGTTCCACTCGAACTCCATTTCCTTTCACAGAGACACAATTTTTTCCTGGCGCCACAAAGCTCGCGTTATGATCATAGTAAGCCGCGTACATGTACTGTTTTCTCACAATGTCTTACCCGGTTTTGTATTTGGTGTAACTAATGTGCTCTGCTCTCCCACTAACTGTTTTGCCCTCCGTACCATGTAATCTGAAGCAGAAAATTCTCTTAGTTTTCCTTACGCTCCAGCTGTTTGGGAGTACAGTCAAAATTTCTATTTTGTCACATACTATTTTTAATGTAAAACTTATCCTACAGCTAGGCTATGATTCCATTTTCTGCTGCATGTTCTTCACACACTTCTTTTTCAGGTTGTGCCAAATAAGTATGCTCCAAAACTGAGACCACCCTTTTCAATTTTTTCTCGTGCTAAAGTATCTTTTTCTTCACAGGAGATTCACCAAGATACTTATTCTTTAAACAATCATGTACCAGATCAGATGCTATTTCATCTTCACTTACACCTTCTGTGGAAGTGCTGATGTATGCTTTAGACGTGGCTGATGGCGTAATGTTGCACAGTGATGTGTGGTGGAGTTCACTTTTGCATTCCTAAGAGCATAGCCGTATCAGGTTAACTTTGCGTCTTCCGTGTAGTAACCGTAACGGGACGGTACATCAATAAAAATAGCGCCGGTGAGAAAAAGCACAATGCCTCCCGTGTTGAGTAAGTTGAGCGGTTAAGTGTTGCATTCCCAGACTCGCGACGTAGTTAGCAATGTTCACTAGTTCATGAAGATGGAAGCAGAATTGGGACAAGCCGTGAATCAAACAGCGGTTCAACATAAGAGTCGCAAAAGCAACTGGTGTTTCTGCACGCAGTGGAAACCGCATAGTAAAGGAATTGAAAGGCATAGAAGCTGGAAGTTGCGAATGTTCCTCCACTCCGCACAAGGAAAGGCCTAGAAAGGATGAATTCAATGAATCCGTAATGCGAAGGACAATTCGCGAATGTCACATTACTGAAAAATGTAGATCAACGCTAACAAAAATCCAGATAGACTCAATCAATAAATTTCGGTGGCAGCACATCAACGTTACGAAAAATAATTTTGGCTCTGGGTTTCCGCTGGAGGAAAATGGAAAAATAACAGGCGCATAGTAATGGAGCAGGGAAGCTGCGGGACAAAATAATGGCCTACTTAAGAGCAATGAAGAAATGCCGGGAAGAAAATAGGCCCATTGTCTTCATACACTCGCACACTGCTCCATTAGCTTGGAGCGATGAATCTTTGCAGGGACTCTTAGCTTCCGTATCGAAAGAACATAGATTGACATGCTACATGCAGGAAGTGAAAATGGTTTTGTTGAAAATGTACATCTACTTTTCAAAGGTCATCAGAAAGTATGAAGAATGGATAAGAGAGCGGCTTATTCTTAACCTTCCACCTCGCAGCGTCCTTGTAATCGACAATGCACTATTTCATAATGTTATGCTGAATCCTAATTCCAACAGTCACAAGTCTCTAATGGTATCATGGCTTACTAACCATCTGACCGCTCAACAGTTTCAGGAAATAGGAAACTTAACCAGCTTAGTAATACTAGAGCTATATAGATTAATTAAGAATATTAAATCCATAGTCACCACTTACAAAATTAATGATGTTTTAGGAAAGCAAACCCACATAGCCCTACACCTTCCAATGTATCATCCAGAGACAAATCCGGAAGGTATATTTGGGGCATAGCGAAATACTAGGTTGCAGAGCACTATGTTACATTCCGCATGGAAAATGTCATAAAAATACTAGATGAAAAGATGGGAGCAATTACAAAAGAAGAGTGGAAACGCTGCTGCGAAAAGACGAAGAGAGCAGAAAAAGAATATTTTGAAAAGGAAGGTCTCATAGATGAAGGTCTTGAGTTGGCGGTTCATTTAGATGGAGACAGTGATAGTGATGAAAATAGTGCAACAAGTGAAGAAAGTGATGTGAGCAATAAGGAGGATACAACAGTTTTGGATAGTTTCTAGGCACGTGTTAAATCTTCGTATATGAGTACACAACTTTTGACGTTTTTAGCACTTGTCATCTAACCCGCTTGTATTGTCATTAGTTATTTCAAGTAGGAAGTAGAGACGTTACCGCCATCATCACTTTGCATGACGTTACTCGCGCAGATCCGAGCAACGTCATCCGCCACGTCTAAAAAATACGAGTACATCTATCTATACGTTGCACATCTGAGGCCACTTCAGCAGATTTTTTTTTCTACATTTGCTGCAAATTTTCCTACCTTGCAATACATGAGTACATTTACCATCCTATCTGAGACATTCCTAAAATTCTTCTGTATTCGTGCATGACCTCCTTTAAATGGGTTGCAGCAATATAATTTTGACTTGAAATCCATTTTTAACAAGCTATTGCTACATAATAAATAAAACCTCGGCACACTTCAATAAGCAAACCACATTGCCATGACAAGCTAATGATGATTGGGTGTAATCATCTCTCTTATTGGCTGATCACAAACGTAAATCTTCATCAGTTGGCAAGAATAACAGTAGCTGCTATTGGCTGTTGTATTCAGCTTTACTGTTCAGAAAGAGGATGCCATACATTGACACTTTGTGATGTGTCATTGGTCACACCAGACTGAAATTAAAATTAATATTAAAATTAATTTCAAAAACCAGTGCAGGAGATCGTTCATAATAACTGTCAATGAATTCTTACTGGATTAGATTGAAAAATCTGATGTGTTTCATTCACATGACTTCCTCTACCCCCTATCGCTTATTAGTGGGTATACAAATTATTGTTGTGAACGTATGTTTTCCTATCCACTTCATTTTAATCGAGCGAAACCTTTCCGGAAAAAGCTGCTTTCCACATTTCGTTATAGATGCGAAGGGAATAGCGATATTCAAATGCTTTAGGACTGGACACTATACGCTGGGCTTAAAGTTCCATACTCTTTCCATGGCACCACCAGAAACAACTGAAAATCGACAGGAATTCAAAAGAATAGCTAATTTTTTAAGAATTCGATCCATTATTAACGGATATTTCGGAAATGGCTGATACCACAAAATAATTATTTGAAATAAATCGTGCTTTTTAAAGAGGTCTAATTTTTTTCTGTGTGCTACATTTTCGTCTATCGTTTAACGTTTACCAGTTATACGAGATTATATAAATTCCCTTTCGAATAAAGAGGACTTCACAAGCTATTCCCACAAAATGCAATTGTGTTCTCACAAATACACACACGGACATTTTTCTAAAAATGTTTTTGTTTATTAAGGGGGCCTCAAAAACGAGCGTTTCCGATGAAACCTCGATATTGAATTTTTGGTTGAAATGCACTACCTTCTCTACCTACTATGTACGTGGTAGAGAAAGTAAAAAGGATTGTAAAACTGGAAATAAAGTATTTTCTGCATTTTGATAGTGTAATGATTTAGATAAAGTTAGTTTTGGGCATGGGGTATTTGGTGTACCATCCTGATGTTTGTGAAGCTTATAGTACTATATTGGAGCAATAAAATATAATTTAAAAAATTGAAGATGGGGTGTTTTGATATATTCAAGGTCATTGTCCTTAAACTTGAAAATTGTTGGAAACAGGCCATGTTGCATATCAGTGTAAAGCCACTCATTAGCTATTCATTGCTGTATAAGGACTATAACCAGACTTATAGCCTTTTATCTGGAGACAGACACATTTAAATTTCACTAAACTTCCAACATTTGAGGACGTATATCTCTCCTCACAGTTGTCACATTGCTTTGCAAATTGGTAGTTTTCCATCTCCTATCAAGATAAATGAACGCACCAAATTTGAAAGAAAGGGTTGAAAATGTTGCTTTTCTGTGTTGATTCGACATGGAATGGCCGCAAGTCTAAACCAATAAAACATAGTCCCTTCCTTCAGAAGGGTTGAAGAATTATTTGCGTGTGCCGTTAAATTTAACGACAGCTACGACGACATTTTTATTAGGGTTTTCATGAGCGACATGGACATGAAGGTTAAAAGTTATTGCCACCATCGAACGGAAATAAAATCGATAGAAAATGTATGATAATACAGCTTGAACTAAAAACAAACTTCTTAACCTTGGTCTTTATTTCTATATTTTTATTAAATTATATTCTTTTTCGCCAAAAGTCACCGATGTATTTGCCTTAACTGTACTCCGCTAGAGAGAGCAGGTACTGTCCATTCCAAACCAGAGTTCCCTCTGATGTAAACATAAGCACGTGCTTCTGCTTGTCACGAACCCAAGAACACACTCTTACGCCAAAGTAAATAGTTCCTTAATACATGTATTATATTATGAAATATTAGAGCAGGAAAGATATAGAACAGCACATTTTATTTTGGTTATCATAAGAACTCATCGGATAAACACTTTGACTAACACAGGAAATATGATAAGCGATCAGTCATTCATAATACGGTAACACACACATGCTCAGATCAAATCTTGTGATTTAGCAGTTGGTATTTGAGTTCACATGGCAGAAGAAGGTGCGTGTAGTGCGAATAAACTGTTCAAACACAAAAGTGGGAAACAGTTAAAAAGTGGCGAAAAACAAACAATACTTCATATATTCAACTCGCTATTAGACAAATACCCGGCACTTGCATTAGTGCATATTACGAAACTAATATCGGATTTTACAGGCGTTTCAGTGAGAAGTGTACCAAAGCGAGCAGGGAATATAAACAGACATAATACAACATAGAAGAGGATAAAATGTGGGAACTTGTTTTAAGTGCGAAAGTGCTGTGGAATTGTGGATAAGCTTGTCATTATTTTGGAGAGTATGGCAACTGAGTCATCTTTCGAGTTGGGTGTTGCACTTTTGCCCGAGGATTGTGATTAACGTAAGTAAAATTTTCATTGCCGCATACTTATAAAATCGATTGTTATCTCAAGTTGCATTTTGAACTATGATTCTCACGCAGGGCGCGTTTTTATAGATTTAAACAGTGTTCAACAAGCACGTGAGAGGGGAACAAGCAGCCATTAGGGCGGGGATTGCGAACTACTTTTGCGCGGATAATACAAAGAGTTTGTTTTCAGTGAAAGGCACTCTGGTTTGTAATGGACAGTAGTAGTTCTGCGTATTTTGGGTGAGGTAAAGTATAGTACCCTGCCAATCCATTGCCTAGCATAATACTTGATCAATAGAAGAGGTCATGTTGACAGAGGGCTGAGCTAAATTTGTCAGTACTAACATAAACAACTGCGTTCCATTATTGGCTACTTTTTATGCACGTATGCCTTTATATGCAGTATACTTTAATTGTATGCACATTTGATAGATTTATTATTGTTAATGACAAAGTAATATTTTTATATTTCGCGCATATTCTTTACCTACTGTACCTTTTTGTTTCTTTTCTTTCTTCCATGCAGTTTGTATAACACCTTGTAAATTAGCTTATTGTGTCTATAGTATAAAAGGCAAAAGCAGCATATTTTCTTCCGGAAACTCATGATTCAGAAGGGTAATAAAGATAATCCGTAATCACAATTTTTATCGAATACTGAGAGCTATAAGTTCTGCAAGGTGCCAAGAAGGGCAATCCAGTTGTACATGTGTAAAGGCTTTGTGCCTTAGTATGAAGGCGTAGGAGTAGCCAGTTTTCATTATACTAATAGAGTATTCTAGAGTTATAAAAATATTTTAAGATTTCTGGTCTATCTTTGGCAAGGTGACCTTCAATCTTATGTTTTAGGCGATAGCTTCAAATTTTAGTTTTTTTTCCCTTTTAATTTACAGGTCCGAAAAATAACACCTATTTGTTCCGTATGTTAATACACGTCCCATAAATGTCCCATATTTTAGAAACTACATAGTGTGATTCAGTAATAATTTAAACTTACCATACTGCACAGCTATTTTTCTTTCTCAGTTTATGTGACATTTTGAAACATACCCGTTATAGAATATTTCTGGCGCATCGGAAAACATCGACTTTGCTTTGTGTGTAGCATTTTACCAGCACAAAATGCCTGAATATTTCTAACCGCGTACCGCACGTACGTAAAAATTCCTGCGTTATTACAAATGAGATCATTATACACGGATATTACAATATACATACTACGTTAGATTTACCATGTAAGTTTTATTAGTGCTGACATCTGCCAATTTTATTGCAGATAAAGCCCACTGCTGCAGAAATGTACTACGTGGAGTGCGTCTTCTATGTGAAACGAAGCTGATGATGATAGCAATAGAATAAATAGTAAGAGTGCATTTATGTAAAAATAGTATAAGACATCTGAAAAGCGCTGGCGACTGTGAAAACTACGAGGCGATACACATATGTACGTATACGTGACTGTGGCGTAGGGGATTATTCTGGGAGCCCCCCTGCAGAATCAAGTAGAAACCCAAATATTAAAAGTCTATGGGAAATAATAATAATGAACATGCACTTCCCACAAGTTATCTTGAATGTTAATAGCCGTTTGCTCGCAGGATTCTTCCTAGCGAATTCATCCACTAGCACAGCAAGATTTAATGTGCGTGCTCTTTCCACTTAATGCTTATCATACTAAGGGAGATAAATGCTCCTGCGTCACCGAACTGCGCATATGGCGATTAATTAATTTTAATTTTGAGACAATCCTTACTGCTGAAGCCACTTTCACAGGGAAAGTTAGAAATAAGTGAGACACTAGAGATAATTATATTATTGTTATAGGGATTAGATCTCTTAACGTTTCACTGATCCACTTTTAATAAGTATGGCTCTAAAGTATATTACGGACCATGAGTAGTTGGTGAGGAGATTGTAGTGAAATATAATTTTGATACCTCACTACAAGTCTTTCTGCTATTGAAAGACGTTCACTGTCACTACTATCCACGAGTATATTGGGCTGAAAACCCAATTGTTTGTTTTAATTGTGCGTTTTCTTGCAAAAAGAGTTCGATTCCCCATGTATTTGCAATTTCTTCAGTGTCTTGTTTTACCTTGTTACAGCACTTTCTAAATTGCTGAAATGAAATAAATGCTTCGCCCAGTAATTTTGTAACGCTGTATATCTTCATTAGTCGACCTCATATTTTTTGACCCGATATTGGTAGTTTCTAACACTTAGCTTGGTATTACCGTCTGAACCAAAGACTCGTAAGTTTCCATTTGTTTTCTTACGGAAACTGCTTCGTTACACTCATTTGTTTTAGAGGTCACTATTATATTGCTTGGAGCTCTTGTGATATCTCGAGAACGGAAACGGACAGATAACAAAGCGTCATAAGCTGTAAACTATCTTGTTGGACATATTCTTTTAAGAGTTGGGATTTTCTTTCCGATTGTCATTTCTTCTAATAGTTGTCAGGTTTTAATACTGGAGCTGAAAAACCTTACGTTCTCAAGACAGTTGCAAAGGGCATCATCTGTGGTATCTTAGCTGCGTCTCGTAGGTCTAAATTCAAGTTGTGGGCAGCATATTGTACATAATTAGCAGCCGACTCATCACTTTCACTCCATCGTAATCTTGATTTCTGTATTGTTATATGGAAATTCCATTGTTTTCAATGAATACTGAAACTGGTAACTAATCCTTATGCACTTCCCCAACTTTAAAATATCCTAGAAACCTTGCTCTACCGGGAGCTCTATAAGTGCTTTATTTGCATTCCCCTTCGCTAAAATGTATCGTAAAAATAATCTAAACTGACCATGGGTCATGGGTAGTACCCCATATTAGGGAAGAGAATCATCAACATGTATTTCTGTAATTATCTCTTTTTTCAATCTATGAAGACAACGTCTGAATGAGTTCGTTTTTCATTTTCTGCACTTTCTATTGGAACACTTTATCCATCTCCTTTTTATCCCCCTTTCTTTAGTTTGTTGTCGCTCCACTTCGGCCTCGTTTATGCATGCGACTTCATGCCGTCCGACAAGGAATGATGCGACGCGGCGTAGCTTAAAATGGTCAATTTATGCACGCGACGTGTCGCACTGTGTATTGTTAGGAAATTAGTTCTACCAACCTATGGTGGAATCGGGGACAAGCGCTACTTGTTTACTTTTGATCTTCGCAGTGACGTCACCTTGACTGCAACGTGAGGTGTACAACAAGAGTACAATTTTGCTGATGACTGCGGTGAGGACAATACCAAAGTTGTAACGGGAAAGTCTGAATGTTTTATCTAATTTCTTATACAAAAGAACAAATGGAAATAACACGAAGCTTAGATGATAATGTTTAGAAATCACTGACGCTGTATTGTAAGCTGGAGCAGGACGCTTGTATCCATTTATTCGTGCAAAACATCATTATATACAACAGCTATATAACTGTAATAAACAAGAATATTTATGAATTAAAATAACACTACAAATAGTCTTGAGTGCTGTACAATTGATGGCATTTTGTTTACAATAGTAATAATATTTTCCTTTATACAACACAAGATAAATAGTAACGTTGCATATGAAGTAACTACATTGTTTACCATGTGCTTCTTCCTTCCAAATTACTCTTAAGGATACTCATCGATGAAAATAAGGCCAAAAATTATAAACATGTATTTTGTTTTATTAAATGCAACATACGTTTTATTTTAGTTCTCTGCAGTTTTTATAGGCATATGGTCGTTTAAACCATGGAAGATATATACGTGAATGTTGTCTGTAAACCCAGGTTCCTATAAAATTATGGTCAAAAAGGATAAGTTTTGCGTACATTAAAGTGAACAAACTATTCAAAGAACCCGCAAGAATTTTCAAATGGCTGACTTAGATGCAGAGGAGGAGACGACGGAGGGCCTTCACGCATTATATTAAATGTTTTTAAACAACTTAAGGGCCAGAAACAACATTATTTAATGTCGTAAGCTTTAAACTCTTATTTTTTGGGGTTTCCAAATGACAGATATTTTAAAATTATTTATTCCATATAATGCAGTAGTCAGTATACATATGTGAAATTTGCCTTACTTCCACCTAAATACCAACATTAAAAATGATGAAGTTTTAAGCTAAAAATTGCGGATTATATTTAACATTTCTTCCAAACTAGTAGGGTAATTAAACACTCATCTCTATAGTTTATTCATATACTGTTTTAGAGTGAAATTATAAAACATTTTTAAAAGAATATAATTGTATTGAATGGAGAATTTTTTCAAAGTAGTTGTTTAAAAAAAAAGGATAAAAGTGTATCTCGGGAACCAATTTGAACAGTCATGACATTTTATATGCATAAAACACTAAATGCTATATTAAATTTCAAAATGAATCGAACTGAAACTGATTTTAAAAATTTCACAGATGGGTATTTATAAGTGATCTCTTTCATTTTCTTTTGGATTTTTCTTTTTGATCTATCGGATGTTATTGTTTTTATTAAATTATCTTATTCTAATAAAGGTTATCGTGTTAATGTTCTTATTGCTTTCTATGGAATGGTAGAATTTATTTCCTAGTTGTTTTTTTATTGTTGTACAGAGTAATTCCACGGTGTTTATATGCTTATCATGGGCAGCAAAGTCTCCATGCATGTTTAAAAAAATCTGATGTTACATTCACATGACTTTATCTACCCTCTATCGCAACAGTGCGTATACAAATTATCCTTGCAAAAGTTTATTTTACTATCTACTTCATTTTAATTCAATCCTTTGTAGAGATAACTACATTACACGTTTCGTTAGGATACAAAGAGAACAGTGATGTTTAAGAACTGTACGCTATACGCTGCCCTTAAAATTCCATGCAATCTATGCAATCGCCAGAAACAACTGAAAATCGACGGGACTTAAAAGAAAGACAAACTATTGAACGAATCGAACCATTAATAAGGGATATCTCGGAAATGGCTGATGCCACAAAAAGTTATTTGAAATAAATTGTATTTTTTTAAAGGGATATATATGTTTTGAGTAGTACGTTTTCGTCTATCACTTTAAGTTTAACAGTAATACAAGATTATACAACATTACTTCCAAATAATAGGGATTTCACAGGCTATTCCCAGAAAATTCAAAATATGCATTTTATTTGTCATATAAATATATTTAATATGTGGTATTTTAATCAAAATCGTTAGAACCATTTTTCTTTAAATCAAAATTTTCGAAAAATGTTTCATGTAAAGGGTAATTTCGAGTGGGGGGATTTTCTTGTAAAACTTCCTGTCGCATCTTTGGAAGGTACTGAACCTAAATACCAAGTTTGGTACTCATTTGCTATTTCGTTTTTGAGTTATTTTGTTCACGCGTATACTTACACTGACCTTTACTAAAAAAGAATTGTTATTCAGAGGGCCTCAAAACATGTATTTCCGGTGAAATCTCGGCATCGAATTTTGGGTGGAATGAAATGCCTTCTCTACCTATTCGGTTCGTGGTAGAGATAAGTAAAATATGCTTTCCATTGCAGTTATAACCATTTGGAGTTTCATGCAAGGCAGAACTAAATTTCCTCTTGAAAAGTACTTACTAATACAGTCTTTGTTGTCAACTGGCATCAATTTTGTGTATATTTCTAAACCTAGA
The DNA here is from genome assembly GCA_030765065.1 of Deroplatys truncata. Lineage (NCBI taxonomy): Eukaryota > Metazoa > Arthropoda > Insecta > Mantodea > Mantidae > Deroplatys > Deroplatys truncata. Next base: position 418,957,792 of record CM060990.1, on the reverse strand, counting down.
CACTGATAAACTGTTTAAATGCTGTGTATCCCCGCAATATATTTAAGCTTTTGAGCCTATATTTCACAGTAAGTTTCTTCTTCGATCTTCTACACCATTTGGTTTTAGGATTCCTTTAAATAATTCTGTCATTCCAAAAGCTCCATTTGTAAAGCATCTGCACTTTTTTCCCTGGTTTTATCACAAGTAATAAGCTTTTTATATCCTTTATTATAACGTAAAGTAATTACGTAATATATGCTTTTGTTGCTAACCATAGAGCGTAAAGTTACGTAATTTAGTAAGGTGTCTTGGGCAACAATAATTCCATTTTTCACGAATTTGTTTGTCTTTCGGAAATGAGAAGTATAGTATATGCCATTTTTGTTTTGTTTTCCAATAGTGACTCGTTTTAAAATTGGAGTTTACACACAGCGAAAAAAAAAAGCTATCAATCCAGTTTCAGTGACATCGTAAACAGCCATGTATTGTCATCAAGATTCAAGAGTGTTTGCAAGTCAGCTGACATTATCTTCTCACGCGTAATGCGCAACACTGACCCACTCACAATGCGGCAATGCGATGTGCATAAACAGACCCCTATGGGCTTCCATGTGAAATCGAACGGCAAAAAACCTCGCATTCTTTGTTTGCGTTGTAATTTCTCCTATTAATAGGGGAACTAAGGAAAGCATATTTATCAAATATTAACATCTAAACCCCAACGGTTGTCACGTTATTGAACGATAAAAGTATCGTATTAATTCATTAATTCACGAATCGCATTTAAGTGCGCATACCTCCGGAAACCTTTATTTCAGAATGTTGTACCAAATCTCATTTCGTATATAAAAGTCGGCATTTCATTACAGCATATACTAATGCTTTTTATAATGTTCACAAATATACAGTTACAGTGTCTCTGGATTTTTATAAAACTAAAATATTAGATTGAGAATAATCCATAGTGTCATTAAGAGAAGTCGGCAATGTCGGTAAAGTGCTTATGCTTGGGTGTTCGTAGTTATAACACAAAGTGAATACATGCTGCGATTTATATGCGGTTGATGCACGATGATCAAGCGCTCTGTGAAACACTGAGGAAATGCCAGAACCGCATACTGCTCAGTAAGCGTTCTCATTGTTTAACCATGCAGAGCAGCCTGCTTAACCTTCTGTTCAAACCGTGCGACAGCGACCATTAGCGCGTAGGGTAATTTATTTCTTTAATTATTTTAGACGAAACTTTATCAGTAACCATTACAGTAAAATATATGTTTGATTGTGTTTAAATTACGGTATCTTGCCATATATGTATAATAAAATCCTTCTTCTTTATCCGTAACCGCCTACACTTGAAAAAACAGGAATTTCTTCACTTAAATAAAACTGATATGATGTTTACTCATCAGTATAAAATTAAAGTTTAGAGAATCAAAATAAAACTCGATTTAAATGTTTCAGAGTTATACCAGCTTGAAGTTGGACATTTCAGGAAGATACGATAAATTTGAACAGTTTTAATTGCCAAACGATGGTGTTCTAAATTTTAAGAGTTTGCATAGAGCATTGTATCAGGCTTGTCCACAAATACAAAAAGTTTTCCTCGGTTTGAAAAATGCAAGGTCGAGTTTCCTTCTATTTCGGACAATTTGAAATGGAATGTCCCATATAAACCCGTGTACCGTGGTTGACTCAGGAGAATGGCTTTGTCCTTGAACTGCAAGCGTGCAGTGGACTAGAGAGCTTCTTGCCTACGATGCAAATAGTGTAACACCAGCAGTTCAAAATTATTATCAACAAGTGCAGTTTCACATTTGTATGGCCATAATTATATTGTTTTACGTGTATGCAGGTTTTACAGGTTTACTTATTGAAAGTACGATTATAATTGTTTTGTTTGATGCGGTAACATAATGTATCACTGATGCTAGTTAGCGTAATATTTATTGCCCCGGGAAAAAAATAATAAGTGGTGTAAAACTTTGGAACAGGGTGTAAAACAATAGAGCGAGAGGGAAGAACAATATTGCGCTAGCTCAGCCACAAGGTGATAGCTAAACTCCTGATTCAAACACAGTATGTTGAGGTCTTGCGACTGTCGCATATGCCATGCGAGCTGAAAGACCATGCGACGTGTTTTTCAGGTCGTGCAGCACGTCGTATTGCATAAATGCTTCCATTTAACTCAATGTTCTTTCAGATCGCGTCGCACTCGTCGCACAGCATAAAATCGCATGCATATGAGGCCTAAGCTACTAATCGTCACGATGTGATTGCGTTAGGAGGATGCAACTGTTTTTGGAAAGGTAGAATCAGATGACTGAAAAATTCAATGCCATAGCCGGGATTTGAACCACGGATCTCCCGGTCTCCGTCCGGTTGCTCTAACCACTGAGCTACCATGGCAACATGCCGGCACGCCATTAAATTCTCCAGCTGACTCGCATTTTTCCCGGTAAACCACAAGGAGATCTCAAATTGTATTGAGATGTCATACCCCAATGACGACTTACATTCTTTGTAAGTACTTAAGTCCCGGGCTTTTAGTTTCAACCACTATTAGGTCAATTAATGGAATTAATTGTTCGTTCACACACATAATTCCATTCACAGAATCAGTGGCGTAGCATCAGGGGAGAAAGGGTGGACAGTGTCTACCCTAAATTTTGAGATAAACGTGGTTTTAGCTGTTTTTTGTTTTTAGACTTCATGTTTCAATATAGTGTTTTTATTGTGTATAAATACATAGAGTGAGCTAAAAAACTACGAACCGGCTGCGCGGTGTTTTTCCTGTCCGCGTCCTCGGCGCTCGTTGTCTGCCGCTATCATAGAAAGGCGCGGATGAAGCCATATAACACTTATAAAACTACTTTTAAAGGCTTTACTTACCAACTTTATGAAAGGAGATGCTGAAACTGGCCACCATTGTTGTCTATATGTTTTTGGCACCTCTTTAGGAAACTATCCATCACTCGCCGTAGTTCACGTTGAGAAATGCTGGCAATTTCCTGGCGGATATTTTGTTTTAATTCTTCTAGGGTGTGTGGGTTTGTCTTGTACACTTCGTTTTAAGTTACCCCAGAGATACAAATCGTAGGGGGTTAGGTCGAGGGACCGAGGGGGCCACAAAACTCGACTAATAACTCTGTCCTCAAACACACTTTCTAAAGTTGTTAAGTAAAGCCTTTAAAAGTAGTTTTAAAATTGTTGTATGTGGTTTCGTCCGCGCCTTTCTATGATAGCGGCAGACGGCAACGAGCGCCGAGGACGCGGACAGGAAAAACGCCGCGCAGCTGTTCGTAGTTTTTTGGCTCACTCTGTATAATTATGTACTAAAAGAGACAGTTGGCTCTGTCTGGGTTGATATTCCCTTGTGTATTTACTCTGCTTCTGATAAAGCAAAGCGATAATATAATTTGTGGTTCCACTTCTACACTCATTTTCCTTCTAGCACTCCTTGGATGTACTCTTTGCCTTCTCTCGGCCTTCAGCATTGCCCAGATTGTTGCTGCGCATGCCCACTTTAACCCCACTCCTCATGTACTAGTAGTCCTTCGGTAAAGATATGTGATGCCTCGCGTTTTATTTTTCCTCCGTATTGTTATCGCACAGAAGAATTCTGGCTTGTGGTATCGTAGTATCTTTGCAGTTCGCCGTCCATCATGTTCAAGGTTATCCAGCGACTCGGTAGATGGAAGCCTGGCGTGGAATGTTTACATTCGTTAGCTTGGAAGCGTATTTTAACAACATAAAAGTACATGTTACTTATTTCTATAATTGTATTAAGGTGTAGCCTGAGAGTTACTTTTAACATACCAAAACGACGTAATTAATTTCTATAATGTAAATTGTAGACCTTGCAAAAATTAAGGTATTGGTTTGATAACTCTTTGGGCCACACGTGATAAATTTGCCCACATCAGTAAAACTGAGGTTGTTTTTTCGTATTTAATTCCAGGGTTGGTCGGGGAAGAGATAATCGAAATTGTTTGTAGAATCGACCTAGGTCTTTCAGATTTTGAGTTTCCAGTTTCTGAATACGAGGAATAGATCATTGCACCACCAGTAATTGACAATGAAGCTGAAAGATCTGTTTCAGAAGATGAATCTGTATTTTTTAGTACTATTCGTCGGAGAGAAATCCATTTTCGAGGCATACAACTGAGTAAGTAAATTTTGGGAGTTGCTGTTACGGGACATTCCATTTCAAATCGTCCGAAACAAAAGGAAAATGGACCTTGCATTTTTAAACGTAACGAACCCTTTTGTATTTGTAGACAAGCCCAATACAATGCTTTATGAAAACTCTCAAAATTTAGATCATGATAGTTTTGCAATTCAAATTGTTCATATTTATCGTATCTTTCTAAAATTTCCAACTTTAAGTTGTTATAACTCTGAAACCTTAAATCTAATTATTTAAATCGAACTTTACTTTGATACCCTGAACTTTAGTTTCATGCTTAAAAGTGAAGTCTTATTTTTATTTAAGTGAAGCAATTTTTATTTTTTCAAGTGTAGGGGTTAGGGTTGTAGAAAAATAATGTTATTATATATGGTAAGATTCCGTAATTTAAACACGATCTAACATATATTTTACTGTAATTGTTACTGATAAGGTTTCGTGTAAACTACTGTGTTTTTCAAATGGGATGATGTTTGTCCTTGAGCGCGGCCAGAGCGGCAACCAATCGGAGTTCCGCTGTGTTGTCATATTGCATTCGCCGTAAGCTAAGCATGACGTGCGCTAGGCGAATCTGTTTCTAATAAATATAATTTGCGCTAAGACAAAAATTCAAATTTTGCAAAAAGCAACCCACTAGAAGGTAGGGAGTAATTTTCGTAACACAACCGTAAAAACCACATATTTTTAGCTCAAATAGTTTTCATAATACAAACGAATAAACATACCCATATGTTATATCATAACCACGTAAGCACTGTAATGGTCACATTATTTATATGTATGGATTATTGTATACATTATGTATGTATATTTGTAATTATATAGCACTACTGACTTGATGGTGATAAAGAATTATGTTGAAAAACCAAGGCGTTTGTTAAAGCTGAGAGAGAGCAAACAACCCACCCAGCTCACTTGTGTTACTTGTAGAATCCTGAATCTGCAGAACGTGAGCTCACATGTTTATTATTGTGTGTTGTTTCTAAATCTGGGTTGGAGTTTATTTACCCTACACAGTTAATATCAGTATGCAGTTGTTGTTCAGAGAGCAAGCAGCAAGAGTAAAATAGTGCAGTGGCTTATTGTGGTGAATTTAGTGTCGAGTCAAAGAGGCAGGTATTGCGAAGTCAAGCTCGAAATATTATATTTAGTGTCTACTCGTTTTTTAAAAAATACAACAATGAGGAACACAGAAATCAACTTGATTTCAAAAATCCTCAACACTACTAAAGCGTGTGGTGTCGGTAAAGCAAGTGTGTCTAACATTTGCGGAGAGGCAAGATTAAAAGCACAGGTAATTCATAACCTATAATTATATAACACTTAAAAAATATGTACGTAACATGCGAGTATATTCCCAATTATGAATTTAAACACCAGGAGAATTATAAAAGTTTAGAAAATTCAGTTTGGGTTGCTGTATTTCGACCATTCTAGCGCCAGGCCGATGTGTGAGTGAGAGGGAAATATGAAAAGAGTGGGGGTAACGAGGCGGCAACGCTGTGCACGCAAATGCACCTCATTCGCTGCAGCTCAGAACTCTTCCCATTTGAAACTAATAATAGATAAAGAAGTAAATTACGTTACGCGCTCATGATCGCTCTCGCACGTTTGTTTTGAATTGAAGGTCAAGCAAGCTGCTCTGCATGGTTAAGCAATGAGAATGCTTACTGAGCAGTATGCGGTTCTGGCATATCCTCACAGATTCACGGAGCGTTTGGTGATCATCGTGCATCAACTACGTAAGTTGCTGGGTTTCTTCACTTTTTGTGTTATAACTACGAACACCCAAACATAAGCACTTTACCAACATTGCCGACTGCTCTTTATGACACTATGGATTATTAGGAATCTAATATTTTAGTTTTATAAAAAGCCGGAGACGCTTAAGTAAAACTGTAAATATAGATTTTTTGAATATTATAAAAATAATTAATATATACTGTAGTGAAATGGGGACTTTTATCTACAGAGTGAGATTTGGTACAATAATCTGAAATAAAGGGTTCCGGAGCTAAGCGCAGTTAAAATACAAGATGAATTAATACGATACATTTATCGTTCAATAACGTGGCAATCGCTGGGTTTTAGATGCTAAAATTTGATAAATATGCTTTCCTTAGCACCCTTTATTAATAGGAAAAATTGCAACTCAAAAAAAAGAGATTTTTTCCGTCCTATTTCACATGTCCTTTATTTGACATTGCTTTTTCATTAATCCACATATTGATTTGCATTAGATTCAGGTTTCAGGTAAACTTGAATCTTTATTGCTGCAGTCCCTGGCGCTTCTGCAAATTAGAGGTCTGCACGGAATCGGGCCTAAGCCTAATATTTAAACGTATGGTGTTTTAACCAAAGTTATTAGTGCAATTTGTGAGAAACCAATAAAAAAGCCTGTCCATATAAAGGGGGAAAAAATTAATTGCTCACATTTTTTGTCCGCAATGTTGAAATGCTCGGAATAGCATAATTATCGCAACATGTACATATTCATAACAGTATTAATGCTAGTAATAAATAAATGCTCGCTTCGGCTAATTGCAAATAACGTTACAACAGCACGGCAACTGCAAACTCCGCCTCCCTCACCGAGGACATTCTGGACAGAGTGCAGTAATAGGGGCGGCATGTGGTCAATAAGACTGTACCTATGGCATCAATATGCCGCTTATTATATGCGGATTACAGGACCTTAGCCGCCACTACTCTTGTAAAGTGGCTCCTCAATTGGTCCCAAGGGTCGTAGTGCATCTCTTATCAGGTTCCCCAGCAGGGGAAACAATTCCCATGCCGGTACCCGAAATCGAACTCGTATCCTTTCGCATCGCTGGCAGCAGCGTTTCATGGACTGATGATGATGATGATGATAATGATAATCAATAACTGAAAAATAATTTTATTTAAAACAAAATAAGACAATCGGGATCGGGCCAGGTGGTACAGTATAACTTGTTCTCAGGCTCAGTTCAGACCGGCCCGGGCGTGGTCTAAAACCTTCGGCCCGTGCAGACCTCTACTGCAACTATAGATGAACTGAGGAAACCTATGGAATACGTTTCAAGTTATCTTAGCTATTCCTTTTTTGAGGACATGGCACAGTGTATGAATATTAGACATCTAAGCAAATCAGGCAAATCTCTCGTTTGTAATGTAGAAGAAATGTACACGTTTTTTGGGATGAACATTATTGCTGCTCTTTTGGGTTTTGTTAAACATAGAATGTGCTGGAAAAGGAGAATTAAATGCCCTCTAATTGCAGATAACGTAACAAGAGACAGACTTTATATCCTGAGGAGTAACTTAAAAATTGTAAATGACAAAGCTGTTAGTGATGAGCAAAAGCACTACAGCTTTTGGAAGGTGCAGCCAAAAGAAAATGAAAAGCATTAGAACTGAATGTTTACAAGAAATTAGGCCAAAGGAAGTATCGATTGATGAGCAAATTATTTCCTTCTATGGATATGTACAAATGGAGCAATATGTAAAATAACCACACCAGAGGGTTTGAAGAAGTTTGTTACGGAAAACCAAATGGCATATTGCTTAGTTTTTATATGTATCAAGGGAAAGGAAAGGACATTCAATTAGAAAAGCTGCCTAGTGTATAAAAATAGATAAAGGTGGCAGAGTTGTATTGAAACTTGGCGACAGCCTGCAAGAAAATATTAACAATTGACAAGATCACTACCTTACTTTAGTTCCTCTAATTGCTTCCTTGCTGAGTCACAGTTCAAGTGCGTTAATTTAGCTTGTGCGATAATGTTGAGCCGCATTCCTAAATGTATTAATTTTGAAAAGGATAAAATGAAAAAGAGAGAGAGAGAAAGAAAGGGACAGGTTTGACCAAGTAGCTAGGAGTGATGGTAAAATGGCAATTGTAAAATGGTTTGACAACAGGTGAATTTATCTTGCTTCAACACAATTTGGTGTTCAGCCTGTTGAAAATTGTATAAGATGGTCGAAGAAGGATAAAAAGCGTACTGAAGTTCCTAGGTCATATTTAGTAACGCCATACAATACATATATGGAAGGGGTGGACCTACTAGATAGAATAATAGACAAGTACTCTATTAAAGGGCGAACAAGAAAGTAGACAGTAAGAGTCATTCATCACTTTATGGATTTTGTTCTTGTAGCCTTGGTTAAAATAAAGAGAAAACACTAGCAAATGGCATACAAACACAAAATGCCCTACTATCCAAATAAGCTTGACATAGCTGAAATTTGATTTGGTGCGATTACAATGTAGTATTTCAAAAACCTATAGGGGAGGGGAAAAGTGAAGATGAAAATGACCTACCAGAAGCAAAGAAGCTACTACATTCAGTAGAAAGGAGAGTGGAAGATGCACTCCATTTGCCTCAAATAATGCAACAGATCCAAATATCGTGCTGTGGGTAGCAGGAACATGTATTTGTTCAGTAGGAGAAATGTAAAGCGCTTCTGTGCTTCACCTCAGACAGAGATTGTTTTATGGAATTCCATACGATATAATATGCATTGTACTCTTTAATTGTAAAAGTGCAATGTTGAAAATGTTTTATGTTCTTAGTCCATTACTAATTTCTCAGTAATTTGAATGATATATCAATTATTGTGGTATGCATTACAGTGTCTTGTCATGAACTATTGCCAGCCAAAATGTTACACAAAAGAAATTGTCTTTCAACAATGATAAATAGTACAATATGATTTTTGTTGCCATATTTCAACAAAACTAAAAGAAAAGACAACATTGAAATAAGTGTTCATGATTGTCTTCAAGTCATTGAGTATCATATATTATGACACCCTCACCACAAAAAAAAGCTTTGCATCCTCCCTTCCTTTTCAGATGTGTTTAGATGACTTTATAATAACCCATTAAATATGAAAAAAACTATTTTATTTCAAATACTACTTCGGGATTGAGGAGGATGTTCGATACCAATCTTTGACTGGCCAGCGTGCCGTAGACATTAATATATGGCCCATCTCCGTGCAATAAGGCCCATGTATATAGCCCTTAACGCTCAGGACACAATGTTATCTTTCTTGTTAGTGCGCGGTTGTTTGTGGTAGATTTGTTAAGAGTATCTGTGACTTACAAAGCTGTGTATTAATACAATTAAAAGTGGCATACGGACAGTAGGACCTTAGACTCCATTTAATATATATATATATATATATATATATATTCATTGTCAAAATGGACCTTCGAATAATAAACGGCATTTTTAAAACCTAAAATATCTCGACTCGTCTTAGACGGAAAAGTGGCAAGAAAATTCCAAAGTAATTGTTACCTAAAGTACAGATGGCTTAGAGGTTCTCATACCAAGAAAATGCTTCGCTGTTAGTACTGCCGTGAAGAGCCTTGGAGATCAGTAAAGACTGGGGCTAACATTATAAAGCACATGGAACAGATTGTCATATTTAAAATGCAGATATGCTTCATATGTTAGGAAGAAGCAGAGTTGATCATTATTTTTCTGAAGCCTCCCTTGGGACAGCAATGGAAATGTCACGTGTTAAAGAGGATATTCGTCAGCAGCAGTGTTGAGAGAAAACGCCTACCCAAAATTTTTGTTACGCCACGCTACTGTGTGTGACGTCACTTCAATCGTTAGTCAAGAAGGTTTAAATGTACCTACTTGGGGAATTGATTTACAAAACTGCACTAACATATGCATAAATTATTATTTACTCATCTTTTTAAAGAAATGAGAGCTTAGGCAGGTGGAACATTTAAATCCACGATAGATTCAGTCAGGTTCACGGCAGCTTTTGCTCATCTTATTCACAATACAGGATGGTATCAGAAGGTTTTTACGCCCATGAATTAGCCCAATTCACAAAGTGTTCATAGTGTAACGAATCTTCACATTAAGTGTTTGGTAGATTCCGAGTGTTAAGCCATACTTATTTTTAGAATGATTAGTTTTTGCCGCTAAGGTATGTCGCATTATATTAAGCACTTCGGTATCAAGAATCAGCTAATCAAATAAACACCAGTTAGGCGGTTTACACAACCTCTTATTTTGTTTATATTTTGGAACTCGAGGTAAATTATATGCTTTCGGTATCAGTTGACATAGAAATGCAGTTTTCACATTTACACCACACACCACTGTTGCTTCTACGAGGTACAATTTCTTTATGGTACAGCAGTTGTGTGACTGTTACAGTAACTATCAGCACTTGGTATCGAACTTATGTCCTACTGATCGTTCACTCTGGAAGTTGACGAAACAAATACTTAGCGAAGCTTCCCATAGGACACCGCTTAGAACAAACAGCATGGTGAGTAATAGCACTGGAAAAGTGCGAAACTTTGGCTACATACTTTGAATCTACCTTTACACCAAATCCGTCCACTGACCCTGCCTTCACGGCATCTGTTCAGGAGAACTTAAGTGCCACACGACTTACGGTCCAATTTCCCATTAAGTGGGTTTCATTTAGAGAGCTTCGCTCAATCATCCAATTTTTACCCGCTAAGATGACCCCTGGAAATGGTCTTATGCCACCGCTTGTGTCGAAGCACTTTTCGAGGAAGACAATAGCCTTGCTTGCCTCCTTATACAATGCACTTTTTCGCATTGGCTATTTTCCGCAAGCCTGGAAATATGCTGACATCATTGCTATATGCAAACCTTGCAAGCCTCCCAGCTCCCCACAAAGCTTACCGCCTATAAGCCTCTTACCGACCCTGCCAAAACTGCTAGAGAAGCTTCTTCAAAAACTCCTCCTTTTCGCTGCTGGTACCTCAATTACACCTCCTCAGCAGTTTGGTTTTCGAAGCCACCATTCGATCACTCATCTGCTATTACGACTTACTGAGCACACAATCCGTAAATTTGATGCCAAAGGACATACTGTAGTGGCGTTCTTCGATTTCACTCAGGCGTTTGATAGTGTGTGGCACGACGACCTTCTTTATAAACTCCATGGCTTGGCCTCCCACTTATTTGCTTCGCTTGATTATCAATTATGTTCAGGATCGCCATCTTTCTGTACGTCTTGGCGTAACACGATTAATACCCCGTGAAATACCATCTGGTGTTCCCCAGGGTAGCATTCTTGCCCCTACTCTTTACAGTATATATATATATATATATATATATATATATATATATATATATATTGCTGATATGCCTGCACTACCTACAGCAAGTACTGCACGATTTGCTGACGATACAGTGATCTTTACTTCTCATTGTCCCATTGATACTGCATCTGTATCTCTAGAATCTTCGCTGGACTATTTTGTTCACCGGTTGTTGTCTCGATGGCGCATTGCTCTCAATCCCAGTAAGTGCCAGATAAAACTCTTCACATTGCGTAGACCTCCTACTCCAGCAAATATCGGAGGTACCATGATTGCCTTGTGATCGAGCAGTGAAATACTTGGGCGTTCAACTTGATCGTCGGTTAACATGGCATACCCACATCAACACTAAACTCAATCAGGCAAATTCTCGTCTCCGTTAGCTTTATCCGATTCTAAACCGAAAATCCTCTTTCCGAGTTGACTGTACTCTGTTGCTATACAAGAGCATTCTGCGGCCACTTCTCCTGTATGCCAGTCCTATATGGGACTGTGCCTCTCCTACTAAGATTCAACGGTTACAGGTGTTCCAGAACAAGGTTTTACGTATACCTGTGAACGCTCCATGGTACATTTGGAATGCACAACTTCACCGTATATTGGGAATCACAGACATCCGAGAGCCCATCTCTCCCACGACTCGCAATCTCTATGCTCACCTTCCTCGAGTATCTGGTGCTGCACAGTTTGAACTAGGACGCCGTACAGGTGCTGAGCCTCGACTGAAGCCACGCTTGCCGCAGGACATTATCTTACCTTAAGAATATATAGTATGGTACTTGTTTCCTTACTTCCTGTTCTCATTGGCTTGTGTTTGATTTGGGGACTCGGATATGAGCATCCCCGTTAATTTATATTCTTAAGGAATTATGTTTTATTTTATTTCTTAGTATATCTGCAATTTGTATAGCACTTAGTCGAGCTGAGCAATTGATCAATAAGCAAACAAAAAAGGTTGTGTGTCACTATGTATATTTGTAGATCCTTTGTCCGTTTTGAAACGATGTGATTTTAATTTACTCGCGGTCATAAATATGTGTATTTGCCGCTTATCTTCAGAGATCGCATTATAAGGGTTGATGCGCCAAACTTCGAGAGAAAAATGCGCGTCAGTTAAACTGATATTGGCTGCTAATAATGAACACTTGCACGGAGAAAAGGCTCAGTAGGCAGACTCGTTTTGTATAAACATATTTATTCTCGTTGTTTGACTTGCTCTCTAGACACGAGAGGAGCTAAACAATTAACTAGAAGAACGGTGCACTTGAGCTATGTACTGCATGGGTTGTATTCGATGTGATTGTTCATGCTCTCCTAGTGACTAGTGGACCTTCTACCCCCCCCCCCGACAACTTCTAAAATGTTACTTTGTTAATCTTAGCCCCAGGCCATGCATTTAGCTAATTTCTTACCATCTATTCATAGGCGGAGTATTTAAGACGTAGACCTAACATGTCCTGATGTCACTATTACGATCCACTTGTTGGCTTACCCGACGTTACACGGTTAACTTCATTTAACTGTCCCTGTTCTTTATGAAATTATTGCAAAATGATCCAGATGATTTTTATGCTGAATCTTCCTCCTCTTTATCCCTTATAATTGTAATGTCATATAACACGGGCTATTCATAGTAACGAATAAAAAATCCCTGATATTCACGGAAAACGATGTGGAAACATCGACGGAACCTCTGACATTTTTTACCTTCTTCCCGACAGTCTTCAAAAGTTCTGGAAATGTTGCACAGCCTGTAAGTACTCTTTGGCGGTAGAACAATCATCGGCCGGAGTGGTCGAGTAATTGTTTAGATAATTAAAGTGGGTTAACTTTTAAACCTTTGTTCCTGCTTTTGGTCTCATAGTTATTTAATGACATAAAAACCATACAGTTTTCGCGTAATGCAGAAACCCTTAACATATACAATGAAGTAGAGATGAAGCTGGTGAATATGAAGATTTCGCACCCTCAGACCACCAAGTTAACCTCTTTAGACGCACAGTTTGCGACCCTCGGGAAAAATAAGTATTCCCAGTTGTTAATAGAAAATATCGAATCACTAATTTCTAATGTTACAAATTTTCTCTCTTTATATAGTTATTTGGCATGTCCTGCTAACGAACCTCATTACAACATAAGTACAAAGGAAATAAAGCAAAGCTTTCTTACACGGTGGTTATTAGAAGGCTTTGGCATCCAGAAACGTCAGAGCGTTCATCTGTGAATTAGAATAAAGGTTATTCAGAGTTTTTATACTGATTACTCATACATCTGGAATATTGATAAATGGCAATTAAAGAAATAAGTTCAACAAAGAATTCGTACAGTTATAAACAGGATCCATTGTCGCTTTTTAAGCCCTGTCTTCTGTTTCCTTAAGTATTACATCACGGCCATCTATGCATATTGCTTGGATTAAAATATAACCAACTTTGTTTTTATGCCTTTGGAGAACAGCAACTATTTTCTGTTCCATGACATTCTCAACGAAGACTTTGCAAATGCTTTTTTTTAATCTTTTAGTAATTTATGAATTGAAATTAGGTAGGTGTTTTATAGCCCATATCTATCAGAAAGAATAGGGTTATCCAATTTAGAAAGAGTTATAAAAATTTGATGTGTTGCACTCACATGAGTTTCTTTACCCTGTCTTGTACAAACTATTCTTACAAACGCTTATTCTTCTATCTTCTTCATGCTAATCGAGATAAGCATGTGCAGAAATCGTCTTATTGCATATTTCCTCGTAGGTACAACGGGATTAGTGAGGTACAGTAGGTTTAAGCAATAGTCAAATCTTTTAAGAGCGGGTCGCTATGTAATGGCGTTCAAATTGCTTTCTTTTTGCATGACCAAGAGAGAGAAAAAATTTATCCGTATTACATTCACATGACTTTCTCCACTCTCTTTCGTTTATTAGTGGGTATTAAACTAATCTTACTAAAGCTATTTTTCTATCTGCTTCATTTTAATCCAGATAAACCCGTGCAAAAATAGCTGCATTACACATTTCGTTATAGATACAAAGGGAACCAAATGTTCAAGAACTGGATGCTATATGCTGATCTTAAAATCCCATACTCTTTCCATGACACCGTGAGAAACAACTGAACCATTAATAACGGATATATCAGAAATGGCTTATGCCACATAAAAGCTATACGACATAAACTGTGTTCTTTAAACACTTTTAAATTTTTTGTGCAGTACGTTTACGTCTATCGCTTAACGTTTACCAGCTAAACAAGTTTATACAAAATTCCTTCCGATTAAAGAGGACTTCATAGGCTATTCCTAGACAATTCAAGATATTCGTTTTATTTACCATATATCTTTAACATGTGGTATTTTTAATAAATAAAATTTTCGGAAAATGTTTCATGTAAAGGGTTGGGGGATTTCCTTGAAAATCATGTCGCACTTTTTGAAGATACTGAACTTAAATACTAAGTTTGGTGTTTTTCTGACTTTCCGTTTTTGAGTTACGATTATTCACAGACAGACACGCGCGGACCTTTTTCTAAAAAAATCTTTTTGGGGTTTAGGAAGCCTCAAAACATATATTTCCGGTGAAATATATCGAATTAAAGATCGATTTTTTTGGTGGAATACTTCCCCTACTTACTATCGTAGGAGAGAAAATAAAATTGGGTTGAGTGGTTTTTGAGATTACCACACACACCCGCATGCATGCATATAAACTTTCTGTTCATAATATTAGTATAGGTTGTAGTAAGCATAGTTCTTGAGATCTTCTTATTCAAACTTTTATTAGCCGTTGATTGCAATAAAACAATCGCACATTTGTGTAGTAGAAATGATGTGTAATCTTTAGATTCGTAAAATCATAAGGTTAAGTCGTCCCTTGAGTCCTTGGCGCCCAGAGCTCAGTTACGTGCAGGCCACGATGAACGATGTCCAGATTAACAGTAGGTGTGATAGGCCACAACAGTCGGTGCGGGACACCTACCCACCGTGACATTTCCGCGTCAGACCATCCTTTCTTAATTACTTCGGGAGCCTCACTTTAACTAAATATAGTTACCCCTCTCCCCCTCCACGGGAAAATCTAAAGAGTAATGAACACATACAGTAAAAGAAAAAGAATCTTTCTAGTAGTATTCGCTTTTGATAAAACACGAGTTGTGTAGAAAACATCTGCCTGGAATAAAAATAGAATTACTGAAATTCTGCTTTTTTATGTGCTTTATGTGAACCATGAATGTGGACCATTTAAATTATCTACACATTATAAAATACTATTCTAATTGTTTGAGAAAAGGGCTAAAATAGGCACTACCTAGATGGAATGAAATTGTCTTATTAATGAATGAGTATTTGAGAAAATCCAGGATTGAAGCATAATTTTTCCGACACATTTTGTTCTTTATTACTCTTCAATGGAACTCGTAATTTAGGAATTATATAGATATTGCATTAACGTTCGTATGTATATTTTTATGTGTAGAGCTTAGCTAATGTGTAACAATCATTTGTAGTACAGGGTTATTCAAAAAGAAGGAACAGATTTTAAATATTCATTTTTAATGAACGACAATAGATGGCGACACATACGATACATCATTGAATATAGGAAAGTTCAAATATTTAAGCCCCACCTATTAGTTCCATTCAGTGCCTACAGCGGCGCTGTGTTTATTTACGAGAAAATGGCGTCGCCACAGGAAAAGTCGTTGTATGTGCTGCATTATGCAAAAAGTGAATCCATTGTTTCATTGCAGCGTGCATTTCGTTGTTAGCTCAACGACGAACTGCCTCGTCATAAAAAAATTTACAATTGATACAATAAATTCGTAGAAGACGGTTGCGTATGCAAACGGAAAAGCACTGGTCGTCCTCGCATAACAAATGGTGCTCATTTTGAACACACAAAATAAAATGTTGAACTTTTCTCTATTCGGTGATGTATCGCGTGTGTCGCCATCTATAGTCGTTCATTAGAAATAAATATTTAAAGTCTATTCCTTCTTTTTGAATAATCCTATATTGTACACCTAGATCACTGTCAATTCTGCTTACTATAATCACAGCATAACTTTGATCTAAATAGGGATAAGTTTTATTCTGTAATATATTAATGTATTTTCCTTTTGTTTTATTATTTATCAGCTGTCCATTTATTATCATTAATATTATTATTATTATTATTATTATTATTATTATTATTATTATTACAGTTACTAGTAATATTATTTTTATTATTGCACATTACTACATTATATTATTATTATGATTATTATTATTATATTAATTTTCAATGTATTTTAATAGGACATGTAATATCAGATACCTATTGAATGACCAAAGAGCCAGCGGATCTATACCGATAAGCCTAAGCAGAATTCAAACACGGAACCAGAGTGTGGGAATTAAAATAATTTATTCTATATCTAATAATAATAATAATAATAATAATAATAATAATAATAATAATAATGTGTTATTTAACGACGACGCGGTTCTGCCTCTTGTCATGAGATCATTACGGTTGAAAAAACAATCACGAATTTTGAGCTATTTTTATCAAACTCACTTAATCTTGGCAAAATATAAATGTATAGCATGAAATATATCGAAATGTCTTGAAGCTAGGAAACAAGTAATTTAAGAAAGATTGTTTACTTTTAATGAGCTCCATGTTTTTTCTGAAACACATCTCCTCCTATCTCTTATGGCTTCTATTTTCTAATGTTCACTTAGTGTAAAGCGGAGCTCCAGTGTGCGTTCCCAGAAAATTCATGATATACATTTTATTTGTGATGTTATTGTCACAAGCATTTATCATTTTAATCAAAATCGTTAGATCAGTTTTTGGAGAAATTATAAATTAACGAAAATTCTTTCGATAGTTTGTGCAGGACTGTGTATAAACTTTGGCATTCATCCACTTTTCATTTTTGAGTTACGCTGTTCGCACACAAACACACGCATCTTTTTTCTAAATAAATATATATTGGACTCAGGGTACCTCTAAACTTATATTTCTGGTGAAACTCGGTATCCAATTTTTGGGTGGAATGCAATATTTCCCTACTCTAGGCGCAGAGAAAGAAAAATAAAGAATTCGAGTGGAGCCTCGCTGTGTTTTAATGGTTTCATAAATATTTTAAAGAGACTCTTAGCCGACTTAAAAGCCGTCTCCAGGGAACACCAGTGGAGGTAGTCTCTAGTCGTTCCCCGTTTTTTTATTATTATTTAAAGTTGCGTTTCAAAGAAATTTGTCATAACATTATGTACATGCAGACAGAGAAATGTTTACACACATTTTTAAGTTGGAATGCCAAATTTTACTCAAACTTCTCTATGTAGGCTATAGTTTTCAAGCATGTTTTGAGATCTCAGATATTCCTTAATGCATCCAGAGCTTTCAGCAGTGCCTTATCATTTCTTATTGCTTATTTTCTCCTCTTATTGTCGTCTAAATGAAGGGCATGTCTATCAGATGTGTGACCATACTACTCAGCATCATGCCTAAAAATTGAAATTAAGGTGTACACACTAGGATGCGCTCTGGTTACCATCCTGTTTAGACTTCGATTCCAGGCTTCCGCAACGGTGTCAGTTCTGTGTCGTTCTCCATAGCAACACCAAATATATCTTGGAGTATTAAGAGTTTTCCACCAATTATTTTACAAAGTAGTCGTAGAAGCTTCTCAGTTGTTCACTTTCAGGAGTGTCTTCTTGTATGAGCAGCCAGCCATCATCAACTTCATCTGGCGGAATATGAGCCAAAGCAGCACATATGCAAACGTGCAACCTCACTTCATCTTCATGTGGCTGTTCATAAGGCCAAGTTATTGTACTTTCCCTCAGAAACACTGGTTGAAGTGAAAATTGCAGCCGGTAATCTTTGTAGCCAGAAACAAGTCCTGGAGGATTCGACAGCAGTTGTCTTGAAGTCTATGACCACTAAATCAGGAGACCATCCAGGAATAAGTTTCGTGATGGTGATGAAGAATCAATCATATATTTCTTTCTTTTTTGTTTGGAAGAAGGCAATAAAGAGCTGGAATCACATTAGTTTCCTCCATGGTGCTTCCTAGGTACACATGGATTGCATATATCTGCTCAAACTGCTTACTGGAGCTTTTGAAAGTACCGTCGAAGAAGAAACGTTTACACTGAGTCAAAGCAGTTTTGCTTTTGTACTAGCAAACACAAGCATTCTCTCCTTTGGTCCAAGGAATACATCATGAGGAAGAAAGCATTCTCCGTCATTCACCTTTAACAATTATAAAGGTATTACAATATCTTCAGAGTGAGCAGGATGTTGTAACGAACCCAAGGTCTTCCTTCTCACCCGATACAGTGGCTGCTTGGCAGTATTTTGAAATGGAAAATGAGTAACAAAATAAAGTCCTTTGTTGAAAACCTGGCCCACTTCTTCAAGGTAGATTTTTGAAATAGAATCCTTGCTGTCCCTGTCTCGTTTTCTTGCCTTAGTCAACTGCACAGCAACTTCACATGCTGCTACATCTGGTATGCAACTATGACGCACTTCACCTAAAACAGTTTTTTTTTTTTTTTTTTTTTTTATTTATTTGAAATCCATTCCTTGCAGTTTTCATTTCTCTCATTTATACTTTGCCAGTGGATTATGTTTTCCGTATTTGTTTTTACTCATTCGATATCTATGAAAAGTAATAACGGCCTACCCTTGGTAGTTTGTTATCTCCATAGTGGTTTCCTCAAAAAGTTGGCTAACAAGTATATGCACGCAGAGCTACAAGGAGAGTGAGCTTTTTTTTCCTTTCTTTTTTTCGAGTGGAGGAGAAATGATTTAATCACTTACCTCAGCCCCGAAGGGAGTCGGGACTGAGTGTGGGACTCACCAATAGTCGGCATACCCACTAAAAACTCCTCCACCGGACGGAAAAATGGAAGAAGGAAAAAGAGCGGAGTTCTTCTTTGAATATACTTCGTATTGTCAGGGTGAGTGTAGTCATGTGGCCATGGAAGTCTCTGCTTGTCAAGGTGTCCTGAAGTTCTGCTGTGGAATTGGAGATGTAGTAGTTGGCTTCGGTCTGGAGCTCTCGAAGCCCCGCAATTGAAGCCTGAAGGGCTCCAAGTCGCGTGGATCGGTCGTCGCTTCCATCTTCGGCGTCGTCTGGTTCGACGAGATGTTCCTCAATGAGTTCCAGCTTGCGCTGGACCGATGCGAGGATCCCCATCTTCCTGGAGGTGCGCGATCTGCCTTGAGAGGGCGCTGATTGCTCTGGCCGTGGTCCGCTGCTTGACCTCCACGGCCGCAAGGCGTGTGTTGGTTGCACAGCGTAACTCAGCCAGGCGAGAGGTGAAGTCCTGAAGCGTTGCCTGCATTGCAGATAGAGTGTCTTGCAGATCTGGTTGTGTTGATTGTGGTTTGGCCCTTACACGGGGCGTCGTCGTTGGAGGCTGTTGAGTGGTCGTCGTCAGTATGGCTGACCCAGTCGGTTGCTTGCTCCGAGGGTGCAGGGGGACATTGAGCCTGCCCTGTGACGTGCGTATGCCCGGAGCAAGTGGCGCAGAATCTGCGACGTCGGCGGAGGTCGTGGGCGATGCAGTTAATTAGGCGGTAGTGAATGCCTCAACCAGGTACTGACCAGGTGAAGTGGGGGTGTTGAGCGGTGGTATACAGTTCACCATTTCTCAGAAACATTAGTATTAATAACACCCGAACGGAAATGTCACTAAATTCTACCAGCGCAAAAATGTTGTGGGGCGGATATGTCATGTTGCAATAAATTATGCTTCATTAAGTGTGGAATATAGTTTCGTTCGACTTAATATAAAGACTATTTAGGTCAATAAGATTAAGAAAAAATAGTTATTTTATATGACGACAAATACAATGGCTATTGATAAAACAAATAACTAATACAATTAAATTTCATTCATCAGGTATTGCTAAACAAACCGGTCATAAAACGATTATAATATTGTTAGGATGTAATAAATTCACTCTGTAAATATAAATTCATTTTATGGCAGTTTTACATCTCTTGTTTACGTTAGGTATCTATTAGAACCAAGGAACGTTTACCACCTGGCTTGACCTGACCTGACCTTACCTTACCTGACAGCACGTTTGCTGTGAACTTCTACCTGCATATACGTGATAAAGCCGGGGCAAGCTTCGGACATGTATCCGGATAGAAAGCGAACGGCCTGATCTCTAATGTCGAGACGTGAAATCGACATCGTCAGAAAACAACCGTATATAAGTGTAATGTCACCCATATGCATTAATGGAAACGTGCGAGGAAAATGTTCAAATAAAGCTGAGTTTTCGCATTGACGAACAAATTGTGTAAATGTAAGATCTAGTGATACCTCAATAATATAGAACATTAAACAATGTGTATTTCGTGATTCAAACTGGAATCTCGCCTGAAAACCTAGTAAGGTAGAATGTATTAGTGAAAATCACAAAATTATTAGTTCTTAATGCGTAATTTAAATACATACAATGATGAATAAGGTGTTGGTGTTTCCATATAGAAAGTTCTGTAACTTAGCATGTTAACGTGCCAAAATGTGGGCAAATGTTATTTGGTATT
This sequence comes from Deroplatys truncata, assembly GCA_030765065.1. NCBI lineage: Eukaryota > Metazoa > Arthropoda > Insecta > Mantodea > Mantidae > Deroplatys > Deroplatys truncata. The sequence goes on along the minus strand of CM060990.1, from coordinate 418,936,971 downwards.
CAATATTCTTCGTCGTTGGCAAATGGGTTTTGAAAAGTACAGTTGTTTTTGTGGATTGCACCGTGTAACTTCAATAAAGTTAAGCCGCTATGAGCTTCCATTACACAGGGCTCATCCCCAAAAGCGACATAGTCCTAGTTATATGTGACGAGCAAAGGGTAACATAAGAATTATACTACAAAGATCTCTAAATGCAAAATTATGTAAACAAACTTATTTCTTTGCATTTGTATGCAAGCTAGTATTTATTGCTCTCACTTCTATCCAACACCAGTCCAGATTTAATTTGTATTTTGTATTACCAGTCTAACGTGCGCAAAGCTCTTCCTGCGTTTACTAATACTTCGTCAGCTGATGGAGAAGTTGGTTTCAAACGTGTGACGTCATTAACTCTATCAGCCAGTAGCGTAGCCAGAAAAATATTAAGGGAGGTTGTGTATAGGATCCATGTTTTTAAACAATTTTTATCAATACAAATGATAAATATGAGTTAATTCCGAACTGAAATATTTAAATAAACTGATTCTATATTCACAGTTTAAGTTGCAACAATTGGAATTATAATTTAGGATAGGATGTTTTCCGCATTCCAAGAGGCAAACGTGCTCTGAGATGAGAATTAATGACCACTGTGAAGTATTCTACTTTGTAGTATCGCTGCAGGCCATTTTATTTCACTGCAAAATAGGGTTTCTAGTTATGTAAATTAGGAGACATTGCACACTTGTTTGGAAACCACTCAAGTTTAGCACCGAAAGGAAAACATGCCTCCGATATCTTAACATGGTTGTAGCCACGCCATCTTAAAGTACAGTTTCTGTTGCCGTCACTTTTGGCGACATTTGTCTAAGACATGCAGCGTAAATAAAGCGCTACCGGTAATAAAATTAGGAAATATCTCGTTCTCGCCAAACTAGAAAAAATGTTATTTTAACGAAGCTATTTTTGCTGTTAATTTTTACATTTTTTGGGGGGAAAGGGGGGTTTAAACCCCGAAAACCCTTCCTCTAGCTACGCATCTGCTATCAGTATACATGCTCGAAGCGGTCAAGGGGAACTTAACGGTGTCAGTTTGTTAGTGAAGCGCACATATTCCACATATCGGACAAAAGATTTGCCACTACCAAGAACCGTTATGAAAATTTCGAATTGTGCAATAAGTAGAAGTGTCGTTACAACGTTCGATATGGAATTTTGTATCTAGAAAACAGAGTTTTACGCGAAAAATGCTATTATAATCTTTAATAAGGCCCTTTCATTTCATGTTCATATATTACACCTGACTGCTCCTTCAAGTAATTCCTAAAATCCTCAGATTATTCTGTTATTTCAGTAGGCGCATGTCAAGAATACTTGATTCTTTCAGCTAGCCCATTCTTCTGCCATAAATGTTGCTTCTTTCTGTTTCTGTTAATTGAAGCTCAGAGTGATAATGTCTCCGAAGGGAAGGAGATTAAAATCAGCCACAAACCTTTTAGGTGTCAAACCGTTCCATAAAACTCGACTCTACAATCCCGGATTTTCCCTCTGAAACGGAACGCGCCGTGCAAACAAATCCCATTCTCTACAGCCACTACGTCAGCACCTTCCTAAGTTTGACTCACTAAGTGAGAATTTATGCCTGTCTTTCGAAACGTTTATCACTAATTATTTCAGACAGACATTTAGCAGTTTCCCGGCAAATACATAGATGAGCCTCACAATTCTCTTTTCAACTCTTTATCACTAGGCATACGAATTCTTAAGTAGTTGGCTTAAAGTTACCTACACTCGAACAATTATCATTACAAAGAATGAAAAACAACACAGCCCAAGAGTCATTGACAGCAGGTAAAAACCGGTCCGAGTACTGTCTGCAAGCGCCAAAAGACTACGAGGGATGGGGGATGATTTGTTATCTGCGACCTCCTTGCCTATAGTCCAGTGACAGTCGATCTTATTTCCTTCCGTCCTGGCTTTAATGCTTAAAAATTCCTGTCTGCTTAATACTATGCACTGCCGAGCGAGATGGCTCCGCGGTAACGTGTGAGACTCGCATTTGGGAGGTACCGGGTTCGTTTCCGTCGACCGCCCGCTCTGACCTTGGGTTTTTCATAGTTTTCACTGGTTGGTAAGCGAATTCTGGGATGGTCTCTCATCTGCCACGATTTTCTTTCCGTCATTCCCCTTTCATTCCGTCTCCTCATCTTTCAGGTGTGCTTCTACGTTTCGTGGCGAATGGCGGTGTCGGACAAATGGCGCGGATGTTTGCTCAGAGGAAAGAGTACTCTCCGTGGACACGAGGGCTGCTTGGTTGACGGGTTGTTTATCGCCCTCTCTAAGCAGCTCCAGCAGTGGGACGGGTCTTCGAGCCTGGAATTGTTGGGCCCTTCGTGCGTTTTGTGCTCTGTCTGCGGCTGTACCCTCCTGTGGTTCTTTCACTTCATCCCTTCCCCCTGGGGGGCGACAACCGCAAAGGATATAATTATGTAAGTCTATGTGTGCGAGGTGCCCCCCTCCGTTGTGTAATCTATCACTATACGCTATCGGAAAATGATATTTTGCTGAATCTTGCACTAGATGACCAGCATTTTTCCGCTTGTACAGATACGAAATTACCTTCACTTACAAATTGTTCTTCCTGTGCAGTGTATTCTAACAATTAAAAAAAAAAGGTCCTTTATCTTTAGACTCCGCCCCTTCTCTGTAAACCCTGAATACAAACTTCTGTTTGGCTGAAGGAGCTTGAAAGTTCAGCCCAATACTTTGCGATCGACTAGCACTTTTTCATTGTTTGATGACACTCGCGCAACAACAGACAAAACATGCTCTATTCGTGTACCTCTGTCCAGTAGCTGGAAATGCCTGTTTTTTTATGAATGAATTTTACGCGCTCATGTTGGCGCGCTTTCCTTTCAATATTTCTGTAGGTTTGATATTCCTACCATGCACTCCTCCAGACAGGAAACAAAGCAGCACACTTTGTTATTGCTGTGGCTGCCGATTAACCAATTACATTTGTTGTACCAAGTTGTTTTCACTGTTCGCTTTTGTTTCTTTTCATCAAAACAATATCAAGTTTAGGTATTGGTTTTTTTTTACCCTTTTAACTTTCTCTACTACGTATAGTAAGTAGGGGAAGTATTGTATTCCACCCAAAAATTCGATACCGAGATTTCACCGGAAATACATGTTTTGAGACCCCCTGAATCCAAAAAAAGCATTTTTGGAAACCTGTGTGTGTGTGTGTGTGTGTGTGTGAACAGCATAACTCAGAAACGAACAGTCGGATAAACACCAAACTTGGTATTTAGGTTCAGTATCTTACTGAACCTAAATGGATTTTCTTGAAAACTGAAGGTTTTCAAGAAAATCCCCCCACCCCAGATTACCCTTTACATGGAAGATTTTTCGAAACTTTTAATTTTCTCAAAAATGGCTGCAACGTTTTGATTAAAATATCATATGTTTAAGATATTTTTATGACAAATAAAATGTATATCTTGAATTTCCTGGGAATGTCTCCAAAAGTATTCTTCATTGTGAACGACTTTTGCATAACTGGTAAACCATAAGAGATAGACAAAATTTTACTACACAAAAAATGTAGACCGCGTTAAACTATACAATTTATGTCATACATTTTTTTTGTTGAGTGAACCATTTTCGAGATATTGCTTGTTATTCGCTTAAATTTTTCAATACTTATTTTCTCAAATGGGAATTCGTTATTCATTTTTTTGTCTTGGATATGCAAAGAGTATTAATCTGTGGGAAAGGGAATGGTGCTGCACCTAGCAACCAGCTATTAAGAGATATGTATGTGCTTAAAGGCTACTGTATTTCCAAATTGCCCTTGTAAATATATATTCCCCTTACATCTACAAGAAAATTAGCAATAAGATAGAGTCTGCAAATGTTTATCTCGATTAACATGAAGTAGATGGAGAATAAGCGTTTGTATAAATAGTTTGTACAAGAGTAGAGAAAGTCATGTGAGTGTAACACATCAGATTTTTTATTTTCGCTTTAATTCATAAGGGAGTGTCGAAAACTGTGGATTTCATGTTTCGTAGCCAAGCCGAAAGATCCGTCCGATTGAAACCTTGGCACCACTGAAATACGATTACAAAGATGCACACAAAGCCGGTTCGGGCAACCACTGAAGAATGTTTATATTACCCCGCAGACCTGTACATCCCCGATGGTCCCAACTTCCGTTTTGCAGACATCTGTGGCTGTGCCTCGATTCAACCTTCTTGTCTCTACGCCACTTGTGTTAAACGGATGAACTTCCCTTCAACGAACGGGCGGTCTCTTGTCAGTCAACAGACGAGGTCGGCCTGTACGCTTATGTGCTGTACATGTCCCTTCACATTTCCACTTCACTATCACATCAGAAACAGTGGACCTAGGGATGTTTAGGAGTGTGGAAATCTCGCGTACAGACTTCTGACACAAGTGACACCCAATCACCTGACCACGTTCGAAGTCCGTGAGTTCCACGGAGCGTCCCATTCTGCTGTTTCACGATGCCTAATGACTACTGAGGTCGCGGATAATGAGTACCAGGCAGTAGGTGGCAGCACAATGCACCTAAGATGAAAAACGTATGTTTGTGGGGTGTCCGGATACTTTTGATCACATAGTGTATGTGGCTGTTCCTGGAGTTTAGAATGGGCCCATCCCTGGTAAATGTGGCCTCATCTGTGAACAACACTAATGAAAACAATTCCGGTGGCTGCCTTAAGGCCCATTCACAAAACTGCAGGCGTAAATTAAAATCACTTGGAGTTAAAGTTTGCACCTTTTGCTGATGGAGGGGTTAGAGCTGCTGCTCGTGCAAAACTTGCCACACACTTGTATCGCCGGAGTATAAAGGTCGCCTATTGATGGCAGTACTGGATATACGTCATGCTACTACAATATCAGTGCCTCTTTTGGGGAGTCATAGTACCTTGTGCAATTGCTTGGCTCATAAATGAGTGGATTTGTTCCACCTGGTTAGCTGTTAAGATTCAGATTGTCCTTATTGACCTCACGCGCAAACATCGCCAACCGAAAACTGCAAGTCAGTGTCTGTTTACAACCCTGTAGCCTTAGATGTAAGAACACATCACCAGTATAGCTGTCGCAAAACTTCTGGAATCGTGACCCTGATTGCCACCCCAGCTGCCGAGCCTAGGAATGGTTTGTTTAGCCTAATCAACGAACGCGATATAACACGTTTACTTACTCACAGTGCGTAACACAGTCTGCATAGAAAGTGTCCGAATCTGGTTGTAATTTCAAAGAGAGCAGTACCTAAATAGTGCTTATTTTATATTTGTATATTTATAACCATGGCTGCTACGTTTTCAAAGTTAAGTGGTAATGTATTACATAGTCAAAGGAGATAAATAATTGCTAATGTCCTGACTTCATGAAGCAAGAAGCAGAGATGTTCACCCGAGTTCCACAAAAGCCCTAAGAGAGTGAAAGAAAGAGTAGCCAAAGCAACTGGTGTTTCACTGAGTTTCCGCTTTCGGAGTTCTCAAAGATAAGAACAAAATATGGATGAAAGAGTACCATTTGACACACCTGGGAAGAAACAAAAGGTCCCTAAACGTATTCCAGAAATAGACTATTTCGACAAATACGTCATTCGGCGCACGATTCACAATTTCAATGTGGAAGAAAAAAGTGTGCCAACAATAAGCAGATTGCTTATCAAGCTGAAAGATAGCATAAATGTTCAAGGTGGTGCTACAAGTCTCAGAAAAATTATAAAAGATTTAGGGTTCAAATGGAAGAAACCGAAATCAAATAGTAGAATTCTAATAGGAAAAGCAAAAAAATGTTGCCATGATAGCTTAGTCGATTAGAGCAACGGCACGGAAAGCCTAAGATCCGTGGTTCAAATCCCAGCTATGGCATTGAATTTTTCAGTCTGATACCTTTCCAAATGACTATAATTTCATATGTACTTATATCAGCATAAATTTTCAACGTGTGCTACAAATCTCAGAAAAATTATAAAAGATTTAGGGTTCAAGTGGAAGAAAACGATATCAAATAGAAGAGTTCTAATAGAAAGGCACGACATACGATCTCAGCTGGAAGAGTACCTTACTCAGAGGTACAAATACATGAGAGTCAAACTATAGTGTATGAAGATGAGTCATACATACACAGCAATCATACAACATCTAAAAGTTGGATTAGTGAATTAGGTTTGCAGGCACCTGTTGCTAAAGGGCAAATGCTTACTATGGTTCATGCTGTTGGAAAGATCAGCTTCGTTCCAAATGCTCTCCTTTTACAACTCGCAACAATAACAGAAGATTTTCATCAAGAAATGAATACAGAAAATTACATGAAGTGAATCAACACCATGTTGATACCTAATATGCCTGCTGAGTCTGTTCTGGTTATCGACAATGCTTCACAATGCGTCAACACTCAAATTGACAAACCACCTACCTCAAATTCCTTGAAAGAAGAAATGAGAGCTTGGTTACTTAGTTATAATAAAGCTTTAGTGAAAGCATGAGTAAAACAAATACAACTTAAAGCCAACAAACCCCTTCAGAAATCATAATACTTGGCCAGATATTAATACAACATGGTCATAATGTAGGTGCTTAGACTTCCACAGTATCACCCAGATCTAAACCGATTCGAATTAATCTGGGCTGATGTCAAAAAATGGGTGGCCTGCGGAAATATCACTTTTAAACTAAACGATGTGGATCAGTTATGTCGCCAGCAATTTGCAGAAATTGGAAGGCCAGAATAGGAAAATGTATGTCGACATGTTGAATGAATTGAGAATCATTATTTCGAGAAATATGGAATTGCAGAAAATCAAAATACAAAAAATTCTCATCCAGGATAATGATGCAGAAAGTAGCGACGGCATGATGACGGCAATGATGTGAGTGATGCCGCAGAAGAAAAAGGGCTGTCAGGTGTGGAAGAACTGGAGGCAGATGGTTGACAGTGTTTTTGTATTAAGGGCATTTTGTAGCGGTGGATTTAAATATGCTGTATATAACTATAAGTTTATCACTGCATCGCAGTGTGGGTCGTCCTCCGTGGACTAGTGGTACCGTGCTAGCCTCTGGTTCCCAAGGTCGCGGGTTCAAATTCGGGCGTAAAAATCCTTAAAGCCGGTGGTCCCGTGTCGTAGATTTACGGCACGTAAAAGAACCTCAAGCCTGATAAAGAGGCCTCTGAGCAAAATTGCCGGTGTTTCACGCCCAACATAGAATGGGACGCTAAGGACCATAGCAGTTAAAGAGCGTCCATAAATAAAACTCAATTTAATTTAATTTAACGCAGTGTGGTGCAGTGCATAACCGGTGTGCGGATATTCGACAATGACTCGCACGCACTTCTGCAGCATGCAGACGACGGTCACCTCCTGATCTTGTAAGCAACTCACTTCATAGCTGTCATTAAGATTTTCACATGTCTAGAACTGTTGCGCCAATTATAAGTGATCATTGTGCATTGGTACTTTGCCTGCTTAAGGATGAGCATAATATTGCCCCCACGATGCGAAAAGAGAGAAATAAACAAATAAAGAAAAAAATCAAGTTCACCCATTCCAGATTCAAACTTGATTTCGCATGCTTAATTTCGCTTATTTTAGCCGGGCCGCGTAACCGTTCGGCCACAGTACAGCTATTGGAATCTTTCTACGCTTGATAGCCGTTCGTCACAACCTGTTGCCAATTGCAGTGACGTGCAGCCATATTTTAAGTCTACTCTTTCAGCGATTTTGGTAACGGAAAGATTTAGAAACGCTTATTACAGAATTAAAAGATAGGTTTAAGTAAGCTGCACATCGTTTCTAATGCAGACGTTTTTCATATTTGGTCCTGATTTTGGTTTATTGATCCTAGTCTCTACAGTGTTGTTTTATTTACACTCTGTATGTATACTTATTGGTTTAATGCAGGGACAACCAATTCCCAAGCACGCCGTATGTGTACTGTGCGCACGATGCTTAAGGCCACTGGTCTGTGCCGGCGAGGTATACGCCTATGGGTCAAACACTACTTCACGCAGTGGCACCTGGTGGTCAGTAGTTGGCGTTACCAATAAGGTTTTAAGGATAGGATAGGATAGTAGAGAAGGAATCTTCCACAAACTGTGTTATACATGGTTTAATATTCCTATTGTGCTTGCATTAAACTATAGACAAAACAATCCAATACAGATCCATTATAGCCTTTAGCCCTATACAACCAAATGATAACATATACATGCAATATCTTTTACCATAAGAAGGAAGTATGTACTTTGTTAGTGGAAATCAGGGCAATTTTGATTCTGTAAAAGTTGCACAAATATAAAATAACAAAATAAAACTTAATTTACAGTGATAATAGTACTAGTACAAAGAGGACTTCAAATTTAACGAATATAAACTGTGTAATGCATATGTTTCAAGTAAGAATTTGATGCATTCAGTTTTTTTCGGTAGACACTCTTGCTTTCTTATATCTTTTGGTTTTCAAAATATTCGACACATTTCGAGACAATGAAACGCAATTCTGAACCCTTAATGCACACCTTAAATTATGATCAGTGATGTTGGCTCTCCGATGGCCTTGATTACGTTTCATAGCTGAAAATAAGCTTCACATACATAGGTCAAACCAAACATTGCAATCATAGATGCCGAGCACCTGTGTAAACGAGGGAATCTTGATTTAGGAAATCGACAGTAGACGTCCCTTGTTTCTGTAACTGTCAGGTAGCTCAATGATAAACTCCAGTTGAACTTTTTCGAGAGTATCAATATTCATACTAAATGGTGTAGCGAATAAATCAAAATCCATTTTTAAGCCCATCGATCGTGAAATCTTTCATCAAACGCACGAGAAGGCAAGTTCAGATTTTCAACATAACATCCCACCTCTAGGGAATCAGTAACACGGATCACACTTTCCAACCTGGGAAAATGACAAGGATCACCATTTGACAGTTGACGTTCCCACAATGACAGCATATTTTTGAAAGGTTCGATACTACAGAACATAACTGTAATTAATTTGTTTTCCCCTTGAAGTGATACATTAAAATCATACAAATGTTACATATATATATAATGCGTGTGTGTATCGGCCATAAATGCAAGATCACATTTCCACTTAACATTTGCGATCTATGCAATAGGTTCTCCACACACTTCCAAAAACAAACGTATCTCCTCCAATAATTTGAAGAATCTACTTAAAACTTTGCCTCGACTGACCCACCTGACGTCTGATATGGTATATCACCTTACTCATGGTCCAAATCTTCTAAGAAGCTTTTAATTTCTCTGTGTTTTAGATCGTGGGATCCCAGTTTGTTTACAACCTTCACTACCAGACTCATTACCAGGGTTAGGATTTTTAGATGCGCACCTTTTTTCTTAGGGTAAGTTAAAACTGTGCGGAAAGATATCACACTGTGAAATCTAGTTTCTAGTTGCGAAAAGAGGAATTTTTTCCGCATCTTTTTCCCTTTTTGGGGACCTTTACCCCTTTTTGGCGCCTTTATCCCAATTTCCCCCAATCATGTCCATAATCCCCTTTTTTCTTTTAAGTTTCATTCCAATTTATTCTTTAACTTTCAATTAACGTCTTCTAAGCTTGCTGTGTACGTGCGAATAGTAAGCCTACTTTTTTCAGTAAACGCTGCGCGGAAATTGAACGCACACCCGCAACAATGGAAAATAATTGTGTATTCGACGAAAACCTCTTTCTATCGCTTTACTGCTATAAAGTAGCCCGCAATAATGCAATTGACAATGAGTGATTGTATCCCACCAGAATCAGTAGCCTGCTGTTCGTGAATGTGAGTTTCTTACTTTGAGAGACGTCATCTGTTTGCGTGGAGGCGAAGGCTGGGCACGCAGAGACGGCAGTAACCTCACCCGCGCAGTTACGAGAATTATTAAGACTGGGTTCTGCTCGAAACTACTAGAAATCGCTGAGACTGAAGTTCCAGTATGAATGAGAACATTCTGGTAACTGTCGCGGTGTTATAAGAGAAGTGGACAGCGAATGGGCGCAAGAGTAAGTTGTGTGACAGTCGCATTATGTTAGCAAGTGAACTAGTGTTAGCTCTCCAAACGAGTGTACTAGTACTAGATTTTACCATGCCAAAGTTGTCCAGTGCTCGAATTCAAACAAGATTTCATTGACACTGGTGGAACTGTTATGCAATGTCCTATTTGTGATTCAGGAATTTTGCTAGATGAAAAACACCAGCGAGATCGCATCAAACAACACATTTCCAGCTCTAAGCATCAAATGAACAAGATTCTTCAAGCAAACAAATCACGGCAACCTCTATTACGAAATGCGTTTCAACAGAGTTCTTCAAAAAGCCAAAATTTGAAGGAATTAAACATTGTTTTGTGTGCAACTCTTACGCAAGCAGGAATTCCATTCAGTAAGGTGAACCATCCAGCCTTCAAGGGATTTCTTGAAAAATACATAAAGATGTCAATACCCGATGAGTGTTTTAAGAAAAAACTACATGGAGCCTGTTTACCAAGAAATCATAGAAAGAATCGAGGAGAAAGTGTCTGATTGCGATGTGGAAATCATTGTGGATGAAACCATAGCCTCAATGGAATGATATGTTTTGAACATTTTAGTTTTTCCCTTAGCAGGGGAGAAAGTTAAACCCATGTTGTTAAAAATGTACGAGCTCCAGAAAGCCAATGCCAGTACAGTAATGCAATCCATTATAGACTTCTGCCAAAAACTCTGGCCTACTGGTATCGAGTTTGAAAAGCTTCATGTGGTTACGGACCAGGCTCCATACATTGTTTCAGCTGTTAACCAATTGAAACCATTATTTCCTAACTTGAAGCATGTGACATGCTTGGCTCATGCCCTTCACAGGGTTTGTGAATCCATAACGAACGAATACGACATCGCAAATCAATTCATCTCTGCCCTGAAAAAGATTCTACTGAAAGCTCCGAGTCGTGTTGTTTACTACAGGGAAATCACTGGCCTGCCCCTTCCAAATTTCCCGGCCATTACTCGCAGGGATCTTGGATTGAGTGTGCTGCTATGTTGTGTGAGAATTTTGACTAAATTAAAGAGTTTGTGCTTTCTTTGGATCCATCCGACGCAGGTGCAATTTCCAATGCACAGCAACTTCTGTTGCCGGAGAAAATACATAATTTGCAGACAGAACTATATTGTGTTGTCCATAGTTATAAGTACCTGCCTGCAGCTATTAAACGATTGGAAGATCAAGGTCTGGAAAAGGAAAAACAATGAGATATTTTTACTTCCGTGCGGGAGCAGTTAGATGGCTTTGCCAAAGACAAACTTGAATCTAGTCTTCAGAAGAATCCAGACATTGAGGAATTTGCCACATCTGTAGAGTTGCCATTCCGAGTGAATACAAGGTTTGCCCACTGGTTTCTGTGGATGTTGAAAGAAACTTTAGCATCTGCAAAGACATTCTATCTCCTAATAGAAACAGACTTACTTTTAAAGATGTGGAGATGCTTAATGTCTTGAAGTACAACAGCTTCATGTTTTTTCCTTCTTTTGATGAGTGATAATTTGATGTACTTGTTTGTAGTTCAATAAATTTGAATAGAGGAAAGAGAAATCGTTGAATTAGTTAAGGGAATGCACAGCTGAAATTAACCCAAAATCTCAAAAATCTATAAAAAAAAACCAACTTTGTTCCCAAAAAATTCTCCATTGCTTGTAGTTTTAAAATCCATTTTTATTTTTGACCTAGCGAAGGCTTCAGGATCGTTACGAGACTTTTTAAATACCCTTGCGCATTTGCTTGTTAGCTGTTTATATTCTTAAAATTTGATTTTAAAGCGTTTCTTATTTTCGGCATTTCTGCATATTCAAAATGTTTCACACGATGTAGTTTTCATCCATTCATATTGACATTTTTTATGCTTATTTCAAAAACCCAAATAAGTAAAACTGTCATATAATTTTTCTGTGTAATGAACAGTTTTTGCGCTACTAATTTTTGAGGATAGCAATGTATAGAAAAAAACGAAAAAAATGCAAATACAAAACTGCAAAACGTTTTTTTCTCTTAAACTAAGAATGGTAGAAAAAAATTATATGGCAGATTTGTAGTTCCTTGACATAGAAGTAAATAAGATGTTTTTTTGAAAATGCATCACGAGTTGCATTTTGCATATACCTATAATTTTATATTGTAATGAAAAGAAGCTAGAAACAGTGATGTGTATTGAATTTATTTAAAGGTGAGTTGGAATTGTAACACTAACATCACTTAAACTTAAGTGATGTTAGTGTTACAATTCCGACTCACCTTTAAATAAACTATAATTTTATGTTTTGAAAATTAATAACTTGAAAACTAATTAAGATTTTGAATTGAAATTCACAAAACAATTATATCTAAAGAAGACTGATATGTGGTTAAAATTTCAGCCCAATTGAATGGATAGTTTAGAAAATAGCAATTTCAGTTGTGCATCTAGCACCTTATTGCCCCTTTTTCACCTTATTTGAGCCCCTTTTCCCTTCCTTTTTTCATCTAAAATTTACACCTAAAAATCCTAACCCTGCTCATTACATTGCTCACATTCACTGTTTTGGCACAGAAGTTTTCCTGATATGGATTGCTGTTATTTCTTTTCCTTTTTTTAATTTCTTTTTAGGAGAGTCAAACCCGTTGTGCGAACCAACCATAGCCGTAGTACCATCGGTGGCTACCGAATGCAAGTGTATCCCTTTGGATCCCTGTATTATCAACTTCCACTACACGGTTCAGAATGTCTGACCCTGTTGTGCCTTTCATTGGCACCAGATCTAGCATTTCTTCCACAACTTCGAAGTTGTCATTTACTCCACGAATAAAAATGCGTACTTGATATGTCAGTGCTCTCATCAATGGCAATAGAGAATGCAACGAATTCTACATGATATAGTAGGAGATGACGGACTTACACTCTCGAACAGATGAACATTAACAGGGGTGAATTTACTGGCAGCTATAAGCATACATCGTTTAATAAGTGGACCATCCGAAAAACAACTAAAATACCTGGCAATTTCTAGTGTTATCTCGTAACTCTCACATACTGAGGTTTCTGCCATGCCGCCATCCCCTTCTTCCTGTTCCTCTTCTTGCGATGTGACCTTTTCTGAGTTTTTGTATCTCTGCGGTGCGCTCTTCGTTTTCAAGAGGTGAATAATCATTAGTATGCAGTGTATTAAAGTGACGCTGAAGGTTAAATCGTTTCAGCATTTGCAATTTTTTGTGACAAATTAAACAAATGGCACCAACGCTACATTCCATGAAGTATACAGCTTCCCATTCAGGATTGAAATAATTTGTTGGTTTGGGAGCTCTTCGCTTTAACGAGTGCCCTTCCATTACAAAACGGCGCTAATGTACTGATCACCGGAGGACGAACCGACCGCTTTCACTGCGCAGCACGCACTGAGTAAATACAGTGCCGTATTCAAGCAAATGCACCGCGGTAATTGGGTTGTTTATGGCAGATTTGATGTTTTGTACCAAAACGGCTTAAAATGAATAAAAGAAATTAGCATCTAGGAGAATGTTTGAAATAGATCAGAAATGCAGTCATTAGAGCATTTATTACAAAGGTAAAAATAAATGGACACGGTCATTTGTTAAGCACTCGCAGATTGTAAGAACCACACCTACTATCTGTTATTGTTCTGTAGTTAATGGCTTAGTGAAGAATAAGTGCTAATTCCAAGCTACAAACAAGCTCCCGCTCACGATAAGCCAGCGCTGTAGATCAGCAGTCACCCTCCTTTGCAGCCAGTAAGGTTGAAGTATGCGTGGTAATCCTCCATCAATATAATCACTTTCACTCAGCAAAACAGTCAATCCGATGGAGTTTCATCTCTTCAGAACCCAGATTCATATCGCCTTGTATCCAGAAATGCATAGTTTCCACGGTAGATGGAACTGAAGAGCGACATCAAACAAAGAGCCCTGGCACAAAGTAGATGGCCTGGTTCCATCCATGTCACAAAATATGTTAAAATGGCCTCCATGGGATGTAATGCACGCGTTCACATGTCGCATCATGGATTGCCTCACTCGTTCGAATGTTCCGGGCTGTGTCCGAATATCGTCACATGCTACGTGGACATGCTGTTGAAGGGTCTAAACATCAGGAACAAGCTCACCGTACACAATGCTTTTCAGATGGCCCAATAAATAAAAATCCATGGGTTTAAGTCCGGTGACCGAGCAGGCCACACAACAGGGCCTCCACGTCCTATCCAACATCTCGGAAAGTTGAGGTGTCTGCGAACATTAATAGGGAAGTGGGCTGGCGCTCCATCGTGCTGCAGCCACATTGCCCGACGTATTGCCAAAGGCACATTCTGCAGCAATGGAGGCAGAGTATTTTGCAGGAAGTCCAGATACGTTTCTCCGTTCAGACGTTGTGGAAGAACTGGTCCAAGTAGGCGGTCGCAATAATCCCTATCCAAACGTTGACGCTGAACCGCTGCTGATGAGACGCTTCAGCCATTCCCTGAGGATTTTGTGTAGCCCACGGATGACGATTATACAGGCTAATGATGTCATCTCTACCAAAGGTCGTTTAATTGTAGTTCTAATGCGGAACTCCCGGTTTCGATATCCGGATGGAAATGTTTCTTTTCGCCAGGATTAGTCCCTATCCTCCCTAGAGTCTCAAGGTATGAACGAGATCCTGAATGTGTGTGTGCTCACGTGTGTGTTAATTTATAAAAGACAGCCAAAGAAAAACGCAAACCGTAAACGAGTGAGCACCATTGCCATGAACAATAATTATTCCAAAGGCAAAAGTCGCCGATAGACCTAGATGTTAAAGGCGACATATAAATGAAAAGAATAATGATAAAACCTGCATGGGGTTACAGTTGTTTTTAACTTGGATTTAAAGTTATGAAATTAAGTGTTTTAGCATTATATTAAACGTAATATGTATCACAAAAGATACTTTTTTAAAATAAATTTAACAAGTCATATTTTGAAAAATTTTGAAAGATGGATCGTGTTCTAGATATGAGGTGTTGCACTTGATGTACCCGTTACGTCCACGAAGAAAGTGTGCGACTTACGAATAAGGATAAAGGTGTATTTGTGTGTCCGGAGTGCGAAATAAATGGAAGTTAACGTCGAATATTACTTAAAACCGACAAGGGAAGCGTTTCGGCTCCAACACGAATTTCGAATCTAAAATTAGTACACAGAGTACAGAGATCGTCTGTACATCTCTGTAAAGCACCCACAATCATTCGTCCGTGTAATTCGTAGTTTGTCTGTTAAAGAACTGTATATAAACGTTACGGGGTGGGGGAGCTGACTAACGTGCTAACCGTCTTCACAATAGCTTGCTGTGCGTGACCCATCGGATGGCGTGTTCACTATGTCTCTTGGAAGGACGGTGAAAAGGGACAAAAGGAAACATATTCAACGTTTTAAATACGGAGTGAAGGATCCTTCACGCAACCGGTTTCGTGGCGTGCGGCCGGCCGGTGGACCTGGCTGCTGTGTCGGCGGTGCGGGTGGCATCAAGTGTCGCGTAAGTTATTCTAACATACATACATACATACATACATACATACATACATACATACATACATACATACATACATACATATACATACATACATACATACATACATACATACATACATAAATTGCTCACGTATATTGAGCAAGGAGATGCTGGAACTGCCTCCCTTCCTTGTTTAAGCATTTCTGAAACCTGCTTATGTAATTGCTCATTACCAGCCACGGTTTTGGGTCACGGAATTAGCAGACTGCAGTTGTGAACGAACGGGGTTAAGTTGATGCTCTTGCCCGGTGGAAAGGGTAGCACTTCCAACCTATAGGTAGTTCCTTAGCGAAGGTCACTGTGGACATTCATATTGCTGTTTGGCCTTGGTTAATGCACTTTCCTTAAGTATAATTGGCGCAACAGTTCTAGACATGTGAAAATCATAATGACAGCTATGAAGCGAGTTACTTACAAGATCAGGAAGTGACCGGTCGTCTACATGCTGCAGGAGTGCGTGGAACAGTCATTGTCATATATCTGCACACCGGTTATGCATTGCACTGCACTGCGCTGCACTGATAAACTTATAGTTATATACAGTATATTTAAATCCACCGCTGTAAAAAGCGCTTAATATAAAAACCTGTCAATTATCTGCCTCCAATTCTTCCACACCTGACAGCCCTTCCTCTTCTGCGGAATCACTCACTCTTTGCCGTCATCACTGCTGTCGCTACTTTCTGCACCATTATCCTGGATGAGAATTCTTTCTATTTGATTTTCTGCAATTCCATCTTTTTCGAAGTAATGAGTCTCAATTTATTCAACATGTCTACATAGATTTTCCCATTCTGGCCTTCCAATTTCTGCAAATCGCTGCAGGCTACCGATTTTTTGACATCAGCACATATTAATTCTATTGTGTTTAGTCTGGGTGATACGGTGGCAGTCTAAGTACATTATGACCATGTATTAAAATCTGGTCAAGTATGTAGACTTCTGAAGCGGTTTGTTGGCTTTAATTAAGTTATATAGCTTTGTTTTACTCATGCTTTCATCTAAAGCTATATTATGCCTAACTAACCAAGCTCTCATTTCTTCTTTCAAGGAATTTGAGGTAGGTGGTTTGTTAATTTGAATGTGACGCATTGTGAAGCATTGTCGATAACCAGAACAGACCCAGCAGGCATATTAGGTATCAACATGGTGTTGATTCACTTCATGTAATTTTCTGCATTCATTTCTTGATGAAAATCTCCTGTTTTTTGTTGCGACTCGTCACTCCAGCTTTTAGATGCTGTATGACTGCTGTGTATGTATAACTCATCTTCATACACTATAGTTCGACCCTCTAATTTGTACCTCTGAGTAAGATACGCTTCCAACTGAGATTATGTTGTGCTTTTCTATTAGAACTCTTCTATTTGATTTCGTTTTCTTCCACTTGAGCCCTAAATCTTTTATAATTTGTAGCACCACCTTGGAATTTATGCTGATATAAGTACATATAAAATTATAGTCATTTGGAAAGGTAGAATCAGACTGAAAAATTCAATGCCATAGCCGGGATTTGAACCAGGGATCTTAGGCTTTCCGTGCCGTTGCTCTAACCGACTAAGCTTACATGGCAACATGCTCAAAATCCATGGTTCAAATTCCGGCTATGACATTGAATGTTTCAGTCTGATCTGATTGTATGTCGTGCTTTTGTATTAGAACTCTTCTATTTGATTTCGTTTTCTTCCACTTGAACCCTTAATCTTTTATAATTTTTCTGATATTTGTAGCACCGCCTTGAAAGTTTATGCTGTCTTTCAGTTTGTTGAGCAGTGTGCTCATTGTTGACACAGTTGTTTCTTCCACATAGAAATTGTGAATCGTGCTTCATGAAGTCGAGGACATTTGCAATTATATCCCTTCTTTGACTATGTAATACCTTACCACTTAACTTTGAAAACGGTGGAGCCATGGTTATAAATGTACAACTATAAAATAAGCACTATTTAGGTACTGCTCTCTTTGAAATTACAACCAGATGCGGACACTTTCTATGCAGACTGTACTGATAGACCACGAGAAGAAGGCAAGCGAGAGGAATGTGTATTATCAACACTTTCCTGCGTCCGTATCATATTTACGCTCGCCGTGAGGATACAATCACCCATGGCAAGAGCCAATGCGTTAACACCTATTACGGCGGTTGCTGTTTTACAAGTATCAGATCTGGCAGCATGGGTGGTTCATTTGCACACATAAACACATTTCGTAGTAAACGTAGTAAACAATCGACAGTACTGTCTGTGACTCAGGAGTTTAGCTTTGTCCTTGAGGTTGACGTAAGCGAACCTGAGAGAGGGTTGTGTTATTCTTTCCTATCGCTTTATTGTTTACACCCTGTTCCAAAGGTACTTATCCTTTCTTTCCGCGACAACAAATATTAGGCGAAGTAACATCAATATTACATTATTACCGCATCAAACAAAACAATTATGATCATAATTTCAATAAGTGAACTTGTAAAGCGTGTATACATGTAAAACAGTATATTTACGACACTATATATGTGGAATATTATTTTACTAACCTCATTAATCCAAAGGGTATGCAAGATCGATGCAGATGATTTGGAGTCCGAGTCATCGGATGATATCCCTTCTTGCTCATCAGAAGAACTGTCGTTTGCATTTGAAATAATAATCTGATCGATCACATCAGAAACCACACGATCCATGGACAGTAACAATCTTCTAATTTTCTAACATGCCAGTGATATCATACCCACTGTTCTGCAGGTACCGCAGAGATTCCTTCGTTGGTTAAACTCAATAAACGAAATAACGAAAATTCCCCAGTATGAAGTGCTTTACTGTCGCCCATGCAACCTCAATGGGATTAATATCGCAATTGTAAGGCGGCAGATACAGAGTGGAGTGTCCATGTGCATTGAGGATGCGGTCAATCTTAAATACCTTTTCTCTTGGTCAATGATTGTTTCCTGCACTACCATCAGTAAGCACCCCTGTGATCCCATCAGCTTGCCAACATTTCTTGAATGTTAAATTATTGTCCATCCACATTTCATCCAAATAAAGGATATCCCTGCCTTGACTTCGGTATTCCCCTAGCTCAGCCAAGCATTTGCATCTCCATTCAACAATTCTTGGCTTTTCGATTAAGATTGTTCGCTTTCCTCGGCACTTGCGCCATCTAAATCCCAATTTCCGAATAACTCTCCTTAACTCTCCCCCCAAGGAAATTGTATCTTACTTCTAACTACAGGAGTAACTTTCTGCATGTCGGAACTATCTTTTTATTGACGTAGAAGTCCATTATTATCCGCTTAATGAGCACATGTCGAAATCGCCTATATTTATATTTCGTTCTGGATTTGGAGGTCTTGTCTTGCCTTGCCTGCAGTGCGTAAAGGGCTTCCTTCTGTTATCTTCGCAATTTCTTGTCTTATATTCTTAATTGTTCCCACAGACACACCGCACTAATTGCCTGTTCTCTCATCCCTCGCGAAATCGGTAGAATTAGTCGTTTCTGCTCTGCTTCCTTTTTGCATTGCTCGTTTACATGGTTTATTATTTCGCGAGCCTTGCTATGAATGGTTTTTCCCCTTTTCCGAAAGTTAGCCATTTCACTAATGGATTATATTAATTTGACACTCGCGATACAACGTGTTTTAACACTGTAGCATCCTCTGACACTGCCTGCAGTAAGACTGCACTTGTTGAGAATATTTTTGAACTGTTGGTGTTGCACTATCTACACCTTACGCAAGAAGCTCCCAGTCCACTGCACGCTTGCAGTTCAAGGACAAAGTCAATCTCCTGAGTCACTGACAGTACGTGAGCAGATAAACAGTTACAGAACCCCGCTCGCCTTCTCATTGTCCAACAATATGTGTTACGCACTGTGAGTAAGAAACGTATTAATATCGCTTTCGTTGATTAAGCTAAACATAAACCATTCCTAGGCTTGGCAGCTGGGGTGGCAATCAGGGTCACGATTTCAGAAGTTTTGCGCCAGCTATATTCGAGATCCATTGAGTAAAGATCTGTAGTTTCATAGTATTTACATATTTATTGATATTTATGTTAGTATTAATTGCTCTTATTTATACTCCGCAGTACTTTGAAACATGTCGAAGAATAAGAGTACCAAGCAGGATTCCCTTCAGGATGCACTTATAGAGAAGTTTGGAAAGGAACATTTCCTCTTCAAAGGAAACAACACTGTGTATTGCAAACGCTGCACAAAATACATCAGAACAGACAGATCTAGATTGTTTCGAAAACGCTGCAATAGCAAAATACCACGAAAAATATTAAATTCACAATCTACAGAGGTCTTCAACATCACGATCAAACATGGAAAATCGGAAAGAATTTTATCCAATTTGTGTAGCATGTTGGTACATGCCAACATCCTTTTCAACAAGGTCGAAAACAAATATTTTAAAGGGTTTCTAGAAAAATATACGGGTAAAAATGTTCCCCGAGAGCCGAACTTAAGAAAACATTATATTTCATCTTGCTATAACGATACATTGAAACAGATAAGGGAAGTGGTGCAAGACCGGAAAATTTGGGTTTCACTGGACGAAACAACAGATTGCTGTGTTAGGTTCGTAGCAACAAACGTTATTGCGGGAGTTCTTTTGCCCGATCGTGCAGGTAAGAAAATGTTAGTAACATCTGAGCTACTGGACAAAGTAAACCATAAGAGCATAGAAAGTCTATTCGAAAATTCAATGTGTCTCTTGTATCCACATGAAATCAAACGACACAATGTTTTATTGCTTGTAACTGATGCATGGTGAAGGCAGCAAAAGCTATTTAGGTGATATATACTAAATTAATTCATGTAACATGCATGGCGCACGCCCTTCATTGAGTGGCCGAACACTTAAGAGCTAATTTTAAAGATGTCGACTGCTTCATAACCAACATCAAAAAATGTTTTTTGAAAGCTCCTTCAAATATGCAAAGATTTAAAGCAATAGCACCTAATATTCCCCTACCGCCGCAGGCTATTATTACGCGTTGGGGCAGTTGATTGGATGCACCTACTTATTATGCCGAACACTATCCCAAAGTAATAGACGTAATAAATACTTTTGATTCAGAGGAATGTAGTGCTGTGGCTATTGTAAAACCTCTGATTTCAGAACAGTTAATGGAGTCGTTCCTATTTGTTACAAAATATTTTGTAGATATATCTAGAGCCATATCACATCTGCAGGCGTCAGATGTAGAAATGCCTAGGGCTCTTCAGTTCGTTATTGCACTGCTTTAAAAACTGAATGAGTCAAAATCGGACTCTGTTATTGCAAGTGTAAACCAAATTAAAAAATGTCCTGGAGAAAAACTCTGGTTTTGCAGATATGTGTGCCATTAAATGACGTTTTATTGGATTCAAACAATGAATACATATCCACGAACGTTGATTCGTGTGATGATATCCCATTCTTTCGTTATGCACCTCTCACGCCATGCGACGTAGAACGAAGTTTTTCTAGCTATAAACTTATTTTAAGTGAAAATCAGAGATATTTTTATTTGATAAATTGCGAATGTACCTTATATTTCGCTGCAATGACATGTATAGAAGAGTTGTGTTCATTTGCATTATTTGGGTTATTACTTTATGTATGTATTCATTTATTTTAAATATTTATGTATATGGTGCAATGAAGTTGTGAAGAAATATATTTTGTGATATGTATATTGCTTGCACTTTTTTCTGTAATGGAAAATGGCTATTTCAGAATGTTAACACATGTACTGTTGGACAACGAGAAGAAGGCGAGCGGGGTTCTGTAACTGTTTATCTGCTCACGTACTGTCGATTGTTTACTACGAAATGTGTTTGTGTGCAAATGAACCACCCATGCTGCCAGATCTGATACTAGTAGAACAGCAACCGCCGTAATAGGTGTTAACGCATTGGCTCTTGCCATGGGTGAGTACTTGACAACACTGTGTAGTAGTTTATAACCTAACATGCTTATCGTATCCACACGGCGAGCGTAAATATGATACGGACGCAGGAAAGTGTTGATGTTACACATTCCTCTCGCTTGCCTTCTTCTCGTGGTCACACAGTACAATCATGCAAAACTGTTATGTTAGGCAATTAGTTTCCGTACTGGAAAATGTGAACGTTTTATTTTGTGCCCAACTGTGACTGGATATTTACACGTTAAGGCAAGGGCTACCTGCACGCTTTATCTGCCATCCCACTCGAACTAAACAACACAGTGGTTTGTGTGCTCCTAACTTCATGCGTCTCGGAACCCTGCACCGAGGCCTGGTCATTACCTACACTCTGCAGTTCCCTCTTAGAAATGGCAGCAATCTCTTGACGAATGTTAGTTATAAGTTCATCTAAGGTGTGTAGACTTTTATTGTACACTTTATATTTTAATGCCCCCCAGAGATAAAAATCGCAGGGGCTTAAATCGGGGAACAAGGGGGTCATATGTTGCTAGTGATAGCTCCCATCTTGAAACACGTCATGAGTTTCCTGTAATGAGAACTTGGCTGTATGTGCTACTTGCGTAAGATTTCAACTCACACTGAAGACTCGCGCAGCGGAGGGGAGAAATACTCCCCCCGCTGCCGACCGGTCCCGCGGTTGCGTCAAGCATTGCTCACGCAGTACATTGACATCTAAACTGCAGCCTAGTTTCTTGGAAGGATGCTGTAAATTGACAAAAGAAGAATTCTAAACTAAGGAATGTGTTAATATATTGACATCTAAACTGCGCAGAATGTATCCTATAATGGACACCGTCGGTAGTGAAGACCATATGTTTGCGTTGTTTTTGATGTATTTAACAGTGCGGAAACGTGGAAATCAATTTTTCTGTACCAACGGTATAACAATGGACCGAACAGTTGGCAAAGAAGCAGAGTTTATTAAAGGCGAAACGTGTTATTATTGTGTTGTACAAGTGCTGCTTGTAGACTACGTCCCGAAAAGAAGCTAGCAGTTTTAGTGAGTATAAAGCATCCATCACGACGAAACCAAATGTTAACTGCATTATAATAACGTTTTCGGACAAAATTCAACAAATATATGATTACAATAAAATACCACGAAAGGTAACATCTCATACTGTCTTGTTGAAGAGATATCCACCAATAAAACGTAAGTCAAATATTAAAGTAAGATTTGAGTATGCGGGGGGTGGGAATTGGTTCGTAGTTTTTTGGCTCACCTGTATCTTAATGTTTGTGTTCCTTTCTGCTAGCTTCGAGTGCTTCTTCATTGGCTCTGGTTTAAATTTTGAACTTCAACCGTGTTTTTCCCCAGCCTCCGAGAGATGCCAGCTACTGCATCTTTCAGGCATTTCCGCCCCCCCCCCCCGGAATGCAAGGGAGTTGCGTGATATTCTACACTCTGAAGTTTGAAGTGAACCGGAAGCAACCGTTGTTCCTTCGCGTCTATTTTGCGAAAATCTTGCAAAAGAACAATAGGCAGCTGCGGGCTATTTATTTATTAATACTCACATAAATTAAAACACTTCTACAGTTTTCTAAGGACTGTGATGGTGTTGGTTTTGAGTTGGTGGGATCAAAAATGCTGAAAATGATTAAGTTTGGCATAGATTAATTGGCAATAACTCAGTAGTCAACATTAGTTAATACTTTCTTTATGTGCAGTTAGAATTGTCACTACAAACTGCCCCCTTATGGGAAAATTAAACGAATTTTTACATTTACCTTATCTTTCTCATAATCTGCTCTAACTGACTTTCTTACTGGCCTAATTAACAATACACACACACACACACACACACACACACACACACACACACATGTTACATAGACGAAGCGATTTGCACACACAATGATCATTTTAACTAATCACATAATTCTGATACCCTTATATGCACGTTCTTTTTTCGCGCTTTGTCTGTTCACTCCTGTTGCGCTTGATGACTGGCTCGCCTGACCGCTTGGGGTTTGTTCATCCCTACTACTACTCTTTCCTTTACAAACGAGGGTCATCTAACCTGATTTTGTTCGCCTATTGCCTACACCTGTGTTTACGTTCTGCTTAATCCTACGAGTAACACGATCGTTCTTTTGCACATACTCTTTAAATGCAGCAATCTGCTGTTTTCCTTTGTTTCCTAAGGATACATGCTATTTCACTACTCTCAGTTGCATGCGGTTACACAAAAGCTATACAACCCGATTTCATATATCCATTTTCGCACACATTATCGAGTCCCTTTGCGTGAAGGTTTCCTATGCTTAACATTTTCTACACAACTTTTATTCTTAACATTATCCTTGTCAAATGTTAGCTATTTACCGTTTAAACTTAAATTTCTGCGGGGTTTTTTAATGTACATTTCATTTCCCTGCTGCGCTGGCTTTTGGCGGCATGTGTCGGACCTTGGGAGTTTGTTTTATTAGGAAATCTCAGGGAGGGTTGCGTTTGTAGGGCTTGAACTTTAAATGGTACCTGCCGAAGACCTTATTGCAGTGTAGCTCATAATGCTTGCCAAATTTTTCCACAATTCTATATGGGCCCCGAATATAATAATTCTATTCGTAAGCAAAGTTTGTTTAGTTGGTCGGAGAGTTTGATTCCTTAACATCAGTTCAGCTATCTCCGGCGACCACTTCCTCCTGTGGCGTTTTACCCTTGCTTTTCTTAGCTTGAACCTTCTCCTCGATGGCCCGCTGACACGTTTTATTAGCGTAATGTCCATGCTTTCGGCAATTGTTTTGGGTGAGCCTGAAATTATTTCCTTTGGGTTTTCTCCCATCATCAAAACGTATGGGGCGTATCTGGTAACGGGATGAATCGAATTGTTCATTACTGACTATCATGGGACAATAATCAACTTACGAGGTGTGACGTTCATAACAAATAATTCCCAGGTAAGCCATCACGCAAAGTCCTGTATGTGCGATTTCCCGCGGCATAATAACTAATGCTGTGATAGACTGATGTTATTGCCTTCAGCGTTCGATTAAAATTTTTACTTCTGTTTTCATTGACGTCAGAAAGCAATGCTTTAATTGTCCATACTTTGGTATATAGTCTTGTTGATCTTGTTAAGACACGCTTTAGTAGTTATTTTTCTCATGGGTTAAATTTTGCAGAATCGACAGGGGGGCCTAGGACAGATTATATGATTTTCCACAATTTTTTTCAATCGTTTTAAAATTTTGTATGTTGGTTTCCCTCATTCTAAATAGCATTATGTGTAAATTTCAATAAAATTGATAAGTAGTTTTTCAGATATGAGTTATTTTCTGTTTTTCATATCACGATATTTGAAAATTATGAAATACTCCTTGCGGGACAAATTTTATTTTTCATCAGTACCACTTTGTCACATTAATATTTGAACTCCTAACAAATTATCCTAGTATTCTTTTTTCATGTTATGTTTTGAATAACAAATTATTAATTGTAATCATTAATGCAGAGGTTAATAGCCCACTGTGTCCAAGTTTTACATAGTAGCCCAAAAATGATACTACAACTTCTTTAGATAGATCAGTAGAACTATTATGCCAAGTTTCATGCAAAACTAGGGAAAACTGTCCCGCATAGGACATTTGACATATTGAAAAATGTCGTTCTGAGAAAACTTAAAGTTTATATTGAAAACATTTATACAGGCTAATGTACCTGGTGTAAAGGGTTAAAATTGTCCAGAACCTTAGCTCTTTCCTTCCTGCTTCTTAGAGGCTAATTTCAACACCTTCTTTCTGGTGGACTTCCTTGTCACAGATTATTTGAGCTGCTTTTTTTGCCTCTGAGAGTCGACGTCTTATCATTTTTAAAAATGCTGTCTTCATATTTTGACCAGTTTTGATACCCATTTTTTGCATAACTTTAAGCCTACCACTACACCCTTGAGCAACCCCTTCAAGGATACCCAATGAGAGTAAGAATTAATTTAAAAAAAATTTTGTTACTTTGGGGCGCGAACCTCTTGACTTATGTAACGTAACCATATCATGTCACAATGCCTTAAAACGCTTGGCCATCTGAACACATGATAGTTGCAGCATTGTCTAATATCATTAAATTGTGTGTGAAGTTTTTTTAAACTTGAAAGGGTAAAATGCATATGTGCATTTAATCGAAACCCGTCAGCATCCAACCATGCCATCACACAAAAAATCAATATTTTCGCGGAAATTCACTTCCCGGTGTCCTTAATCCTGTACCCATCCTCTTGGCACACTGGCTATAGTGCAAATTTGAATGATGTTTTGGAAAGAAAGTAACTATTTTGCAAGCGAGAACAAAAATGGGCGTGGCAGGCATTTAAATTTCCGTGCATGGTTTTTAAAAACGCCTGCCAAACCCTTTAAAAAGGTTTTTATCACCATAAAACGCATTTAAATGTTTGACTTACATTATAAAGAGTTAATGTTTGCAGAGATCAAAAAATTGAAAATGTTGGTCATTTTGACTAAAACAATCCCTTAGAAAGGGCTGAAGAGTCTCCTTATTCTTTACAGCATCTCTTACAATCTGAGCAGTGTTTTTCTATTGTTTTAGATAGCACTTCTTAAATAACAATTAGAACAAAAATAGAATAGCCTTGTAAATG
Organism: Deroplatys truncata; assembly: GCA_030765065.1. Lineage (NCBI taxonomy): Eukaryota > Metazoa > Arthropoda > Insecta > Mantodea > Mantidae > Deroplatys > Deroplatys truncata. The sequence goes on along the minus strand of CM060990.1, from coordinate 418,910,848 downwards.
ACATACTTTGCATATTACTGGTGTATTCATAATTCAGCTTATGCAAATCAGATAAGCCTACTGATGCGGCAAATCTATCGCCTACCAATAGCAAGCCAGTGCACGCGGCCGGTCTCTGAGACCAATGAGAAATATTATTTGCTATTGTACTGATACTTAGTCTACTCTGATGCACATTACTTTAGCGTTAATTTTGGTTATCCTTCAAGAATTGAGATATTCAAAGTTTCATTCAATACTTACCTCTTTACAACACCGACTAAATACTAGCTTTCCATCTAATGTAAATTATTTTTCTCCAATAATCCATTGTTTCAGTAATGTGCTGATTGACGACTTCTTTTTCAGCATATTGATGCTATTCAGCCAACGGCGGAAATGAACTGAATAAAATATCGTGTCCAATACACGATTCCGGACGAAATACGGTACGTAAACTACATTGTTGCCGAATATGCGTAAATAAACATTACTCATCTATTTTAAAGCATTTTCTTTCTTCGCGAATCATATCTCCTAATGCGTAGATTCCAAGTATACTTCGAAACTGTAGTTTGTTGTTTTTGTTTTTCTTTTTATATTAGTGCTTCATTGTTTTTGTAATTTTTTTCCCCATGAAAACTGGTAGTTACTTTAAAAACCCAGTCACCAGTCAATTGTCGAACTGCAGGAAATCCTCCATTGTTAGGTTTAGGATGGTTTTCATTCTTCTGCCCCAACCAGTTCGTGTCCTTATTTATTGTTGTCAGTATGGAAATAGTATCCATTCGAATCTCAGTTAGGGTGAGTTACCCGGATAAGGCTTTTTTTTCCGCGGGTTTCGCTTATCCTGAGAAGACGAATGTCGGGTAACTTTAAGCTCTATGGTCCCTGAGCTCATTTGAGCATCATTTCACCCATTTCATTCATTCATCGTTCGATATGGCCTATCAGGTTAAAAGACGTTATAAACTTCAAGCAAGTATCCCTTCTAACTGAAGAATGTTCTCTTAATGGGTTTCTGAAACATCCAGTACTTGTAATTTTCTTACAAAATACAATATGCATACTCTAAAACACAGGCATCTAACCTGCCAACTTTTGTGAACCAGTGTTTTAATTACTGTCGTTCTTTTATTTGATAACTCCAAAAACCTTGTAAATGCGAGTAACTCTGTAATTCCCAAGTGTAAACTCTGAAAGGCATACAAAAGGTATATTAAAATGTCACTCTTTCACGCATGTATTAAATTATTTGTTAAAATAAATAAAATAATGACCATAATAAAAATAATAATCAGATAATTCGGAAAAAGGCACTTAGAGGCTCGACTCCCATAAGTCGGCGATAACCCCTCAAATAGGCATGTGTACTATAAAATTCACACACAAGTTTATAAATGACCCAATATGGATTTTGGGTTAATTTGCGTAAATGTTTATACACAGGTACAAAATGGCAAATAGGGCAAAGTCCTAACTCTGTTAATAACTCAACTTGGTTTGATTACTGTTCGTTATGTCGTTTCACATGATTAATTTCTCATGGCACTCGTATTATTGTTCACAATACAAATCGTCATACTTCAGTTTATCGCAGTTCGTTGTAGAGTTAACCTATACGTTATATTGACAGCTTTCTTCGATCTAAAACGTTACTTTTTTTATATAACCTACATAAAGATTAAATGGCAGACATTGTGAATTCAGAAGAAACTGAAATGGAAGTGAAATTATAGAAGCAGCAAAAAGAATAACATTAGAAGTATTTACCAAAAAAATCCATAAAGTAATATAATAAGTATTTAATCGCTTCATTGCCTGGTGTAAGGCAAAACACGGTGAAAATTATTTCGCTGAAAATGACTGCTAGCGAATCATCAAAACATCTGACATCTCGTTTTTTTAACTCATTTCTCTTGCTTCAAGAACGCGTTCTAGATGTGATTTATCTGCTAGTTTCAGGAATCGATATAGTATTATTGATAATTTACATATTCGAACGCTGTCTAAAAAATGGTATATGTCACACGTGTTAAAAGTGGTTTTATTTTGCTCGTAGGACTGCCGCAGGCAAAATAAACTCTCGCAAAATAAAATCCTAGTTTTACCTCTTGTATCATAATCCACTATTTTGGCTACATAGCGGAGCACATGCGGCGTAAATCCTTAAGAAGCATGTTGGTAAAGGTACTTAAAATTGGTTGTTGCTGAAAACCTTTTTTTTTTCCTTTCTTTTGGAAACAAAGTCTCAATTTATATAATGATGGTCCAGAACCATACTGTTCTAATTCCATTTCTTTTAGAATATTAGTTATGAAGCGCAGCGAATGTTGTATATTCAGAGCTACGCTGTGAGTAAAACAGAGTAAATATCTGCTTTTAAAGGTCCCAATATCAACACCAGTTTGTCCCATGTCCATATTCCCTTTTAATTTCTGAACCATATTGTTCCATGTCCGAGTATCAAAATACCAGCGTAAGAGGCAACATCGCTTTACGTCACATTGTACTTGATGTGTTTGATTTTGTTGTTTAACTTTGCCTCCATATGACCAAATAACGCTAATGGTACACCAAGAAAGTTGTTCTCGATTCATTTGCAATAGTGATGAAAATGCTTTTGTTTATAGGAATGCATGAGGCGCATCCAGAAAGTAAGTTTCCCGAATTTTGTTTCCTTTAAAGTAAACTAATTAGCCGGGACAATTGCGCATGCGTAACAGATCTATGCCATATAAACCATATGACAGCCGGATAGGTCCCGCCTGGTGCCAGTAGCGTGGCAGCAGTGGCCCGAAATGCCGGCTCTTATTCGTTCTCCCGTCGCCGGTGAGGTTCGGTCAGTGATGAAGTTCCGTACTCACAGCACATAGCGCCGATCGAAGTTCGTCAGCTCTGTTAGGTCTATGGGCCGAACATCATGAGTAAACAAATGGTGCGTCGCTGGTGTAGGCAGTTTTTCGAAGGTCGTGGTCGGTGGTTCGGTCAGTGATAAAGTTCCTTACTGCACAAAACATAGCGCCGATCGAAATTCTCGTCAGCTCTGCTCTGCCAGTTCTACGGGCCGAACATCATGATTAAACAAATTGTGCGTCGCTGGTGTAGGCAGTTTTCCGAAGGTCAGTGTCCATGATGAAGAGCGCAGTGAGCGACCGTCCCTCATCAATGATGATCTTGTTGAGCTGGCCTGGCAGTGCATCGTGTAGAACCGTCTCTTCACGATTACGGAGCTCAGCAGCCACTTTCCGCAGATATCTCAATCCTTGTTGCATGAAATTGTCACTAAGCACCCGCTGTTCAGGAAATTGTGTGCCAGGTGGGTGCCGAAATACCTGACACCCGAGCACAAAACGAAACGCTTAGGAGCAGCACTGACATTTCTGCAGCAGTATCATGATGACAGCGACGAGTTCCTCGATAGGATCGTCACGGGCGATGTGACGTGGATTTCGCACTTTACTCCGGAAACCAAGCAGCAGTCAATGCATTGGCATCACAGTGGATCTCCGGTCAAGACGAAATTCAAACAGACCGTGTCGGTGCAGAAAGTGGTGTGCATGGTGTTCTGGGACATGAAGGGCATTCTGCTCATTGACTTCCTACCCAGAGGTGAAACAGTGAACGCTGACCGTTACTATGAAACACTGCGGAAATTGCGACGTGCCATTTAACAAAAAGGCGTGGAATGCTTACTGCAGGTGTGCTGCTCTATGACAATGCTCGTTCACATTCGGCTCGGCGCACAGAAACTGTTCTGCAGGAGTTCGGCTGGGTACTGTTTGATCATCCACCGTACAGTCCCGTCTTGCTTCCAGCGATTTCCATCTTTTCTTGCACCTCAAGAAACTCCTGTCCTCTAGTCAGCGTTTTGATAACGACGAAGAGCTGAAGACGACTGTCACACGCTGGTTCCATTAACAAGCGGCAAACTTCTGACACACAAATGCAAAAGTTGGTCTCACGATATGACAAGTGTCTCAATTCTTGTGATGACAATGTCGAAAAATAGCTCAAACATTGCTGTACCTGTTGCCAATAAAGCTTTTCATATATCTAGGTTATCTTTATTTTTAAAAAAATAGGGAAACTTACTTTCTGGATGCGCCTCGTATAATCGGCGCAACAGTTCTAGACACGTGAAAATCTTAATGAGAGCTATGATGCGAGTTGCTTACCACATCAGGTGGTGACCGATCGACTGAATGCTGCAGGAGTGCGAGGGACAGTCATCTTCAAATATCCACAACGGTTCTGCACTGTGTTGCGCTGATAAACTTAGTTATATACAGTATATTAAAATCCACGCTGTAAAAAGCGCTTAGTATAAAAAACGCTGCCAATCATTGCCTCCAATTCTTCCACATCTAACAACCCTTCCTCTTCTGCGGAATCACTCACATTATTGCCGTCATCACTGCTGTCACTACTTTCTGCACCCATATCCTGCATGAGAATTATTTCTGTTTGATTTTCTGCAATTCCGTATTTTTCGGAATAATGATTCTTAATTTATTCAGCATGTCGCCATACATTTTCCCATTCTGGCCTTCCAATTTCAGCAAATTGCTGGCGTTATAACTGCTCCACATATTTTAATTTAAAAGTGATATTAATTCCCAGATTAATTCGATTGGGTTTAGATCTGGGCGATACGATGACAGTCTAAGTACATTATGGCGATGTATTACTATCTGGTCAAGTATGTATGACTTCTGAAGCAGTTTGTTGGCTTTAATTAAGTTATATAGCTTTGTTTTACTCATACTTTCATCTAAAGCTTTATGTCTAAGTAACCAAGCTCTCATTTCTTCTTTCAAGGAAGTTGAGGTAGGTGGTTTGTGAATTTGAGTGTTGACGCATTGAGAAGCATTGTCGATGACCAGAACAGACCCAGCAGGCATATTAGGTATCAACATGGCGTTGATTCACTTCATGTAATTTTCTGTATTCATTTCTTGATGAAAATCTCCTGTTGTTTGTTGCGATTGTATAAGAAGGGCATTTGGAACGAAGCCGATCTGTCCAACAGCACGAACGATAATAAGTATTTGCCCTTTGGCAACAGGTGCCTGCAAACCTAATTCGCTTCGTCACTCCAACTTTTAGATGCTGTATGACTGCTGTGTATGTATGACTCATCTTCATACATTATAGTATTTTTCTGAAATTTGTGGCACCACCTTGAAAATTGATGCTGATATAAGTACACACTGATATAAGTACATATAAAATTATAGTCATTTGGAAAGGTAGAATCAGACTGAAAAATTCAGTGCCATAGCCGGGATTTGAACCACGGATCTTAGGCTTTCCGTGCCGTTGCTCTAACCGACTAAGCTATCATGGCAACATTTACTTTTTATTTTTATTTTTTTTATTTTATTATTTTTTTATTTTATTTATTTATTTTGCTTTTCTGTTAGAACTCTTCTATTTGATTTCGGTTTCTTCCATTTGAACCCTAAATCTTTAATTTTTCTGAGATTTGTAGCACCACCTTGAAAGTTTCTGCTGTCTTTCAGCTGGATGAGCAATCTGCTTATTGTTAGCACAGTTTTTTCTTCCACATAGGAATTGTGAATCGTGCGACGAATGACGCATTCGAAATCGTCTATTTTTGTAATACGTTTAGGGACCTTATGTTTCTTCCCAGGTGTGTCAAATGGTACTCTTTCATCCATATGTTTTTTTCTCTTATCTTTGAGAACTCTGGAAACGGAACTCGGTGAAACACCAGTTGCTTTGACTACTCTTTCTTTCACTCTCTAAAGGCTTTTGTGGAACTCGGATATAATTTCTTCCTTCATCTCTGCTTCTTGCTTCATGAAGTCGATGACATTTGCAATTATTTCCCTACTTTGACTATGTAACACCTTACCACTTAACTTTGAAAACATAGGAGCCATGGTTATAAATATAACAAATATAAAATAAGTACTATTTAGATACTGCAGCTCTCTTTAAAATTACAACCAGATGCAGACACTTTCTATGCAGACTGTATGTGTTACGCACTGTGAGTAAGCAAAGGTGTTATATCGCTTTCGTTGATAAAGCTAAACATAAACCATTCCTAGGCTCGGCAGCTGGGTTGGCAATCAAGGTCTCGATTCCAGAAGTTTTGCGCGAGTTAATATTTGCCTATACGTACATTCTGAGAAAAAGTTTAGTTTGCAGAACATTTGAAGTTTCTCAAGGGATAATTAGTTACTTCCAAGAATATAAGAAAACCGGTATTGCAGAAATACCAGAGACTGGCCGTGGGGGCACAAAAACATTTACATATACATTTCCAAGAATAAAGAGAGATAAGAGGAATGGGTCATTCCATGCCAAATCATCATAATGAAGTGGGATTTTCAACCTTACCTCTTTAGATTTTCATGAAATTTGGTAGAATGTCTGAAATACACGGAAATGAGCCTATGTCAAATTTTAAACCTCTGTGATACATGGCTTTTCTATTGCAGGGTTGCAAACATGTGCAAACATGATGAAAATGTTAAAAATTTGTGCTGCAAGGCCCACAAAAAACATGAATAACTCTGCTTCTAATTAAGCTATAACTGCAATCTTGGGCTTGTTTAGAAGCTAAAGGAACTGAAATTACATTAAAAAAGCGTTCGTTCTAAAATATACAAGTTTAAGTTCAAGGTCAAGGGTCATAACCAGACCTCGGTTTTGGGCCACGAAATTAGCAGACTGCAGTTGGGAATGAACGGGGTTGAGTTGATGTCCTAGCCCGGTGGGTGGGGTAGCACTTTCAACCTACAGGTAGTTGCGTAGCGAAGGTCACTGTGGATATTCATATTGCTGCTTGGCCCTGGTTAATACAGTCCCCTTACGTACTCGAGATCCAGTGGGTAAAGAACTATAGTTTCATGGTATTTACATACTCATTGATATTTTGTTAGTGTTAATTGCTCTTATTTATACTCTACAGTACTTTGAAACATGTCGAAGAATACGAGTCCAAGCGTTCCCTTCAGGGTGCACTTATAGAGAAGTTAGGAAAGGAACATTTCCTCATCAAAGGAAACAACACTGCGTATTGCAAACGCTGCAAAAAATACATCAGCACATACAGATCTCGATAACAACCTACAGCGGCCTTTAACATCACAATCAAAATAGAAAATCAGAAAGAATTTTATCGAGATTTGTGTAGCATGTTGATACATGCCAACATCCATTTCAACGCGGTCGAAAATAAATATTTTAAAGTGTTTCTTGAAAAATATGTGGGTTCGTAATTGCACTGCTTCAAAAACCTGAACGAGTGAAAATCAGACTTATTGCACGTGTGAACGCCAAATTAAAAAATGCTCTTTTGGCTTTGCAGATATGTGTACCATTAAGGACGTTTTATTGGATTCAAACAATGAATACAAATCCACAAAAGTTTATTCGTGTGATATCCCATTCTTTCGTTATGCACCTATCACGTCATGTGACAAAGAACGAAGTTTTTCTAGCTATAAACTCATTTTAAGTGAAAATAGGAGATTTTTTCATTTGATACATTGCGAATGCACCTTGTAATTCGCTGCAATGACATGTAAAGAAGAGTGTTGTGTTCATTTACATTATTTGAGTTATTACTTTATGTATGTATTTATTTGTTTTAAATATTTATGATATGTATATTGCTTGCACTTTTTTTTCTGTCGTGGAAAATGGCTATTTCAGAATGTTAACACATGTACAATCATGCAACATTGTTATGTTAGGCAATTAGTTCCCGTACTGGAAAATGTGAAAGTTTATTTTGTGCCCTACTGTGACTGGATATACACGTTAAGTCAAGGGCTACCTGCACGCTTTATCTGCCATCCCACTCGAACTAAACAGCACGGTGATTCGTGTGCTCCTAACTTCTTGCGTCTCGGAAACCCTGCCAAGAGGCCTGGTCATAACATTTGACTTTGAATATAAAAGAAAATATAGGTTCAATATTTTTGGAAGTAAAGTATGTTATGCAGCTAAATGTAATCTTTGGTGTAGGTTTAATCTTGGGAAGGCTTTGGAACACAAGTAAATGGATGTTTAAGTATGCTACATGAGCTACTCTTGCATTAAAAAATCCTCTGAGCAGGTTCAGGCTTGTCTACTATACAGTTGAGACTTGCCAAATACACACTGCCTCTGTCTGTGGAGTGGAGTTCCCAGTGTGGCTTATGTCTCTGCATTGTGACGAATGTTATTGTTGGTGGTGTTGATTTCTTGAACTTAACAATTTCATTTATGTGACAATGGAAAAGAAGTACATTAAGACAGTGTTGCAATCCTTTGGCTATTAAGACACAAAATCAGTAGAAAACAATTGCGGAAAGTGCTACCATGGATGACTGAAGTCCTACCACACATCAAAAGTGGCCAGATGATTTGTAATAACTGCAGAAAACAAATTAAGAGGGATGTTTCTCTTTCTGAAGAAGAGCCAAGCACATCAGAGGACAGTGACACAGCGGTAACAGTGTACAAGACTGACTCAGCTTTGCTGTCATTAAATGAAAGTTTAAGTAGCGTTGGAGCATCGCCTATAAAGAAGAAGAAGATGAAAGGAGTACAATAATGTGAAAGGAAAGCTGAGAAAATTGCAGAAGTTGTGAAAAAGAACATTTTACATGTTCCGGACGAAGAGCCTGCATCTGATCATAAACAGTGTTGTGATGGTACCATATTGCAGCAATTGAAACACAAATTTGAGGAAACTACAAAACATTCTGTGAAGGTGATTATTCGGATTCTTCTTCCTAAAGATTGGAACATCAGAAGAATGGAGAAAGAATTTCCTCGTGCTAGTAACTACATGATTAGAAACGCAAAAGCGTTAGTGAGCGAGTCTGGGATTTTATAATCACCAAATCATAAACGAGGAAGGAGCTTGGACCCTGATATTATTAAGCTTGTGGTAAATTGTATTGCAGTGATGTCAGCAGGATAATTCCTGGCAAAAAGGATTTTATTACACTGCGAAGTGGTGATACAAAACAACATGTACAAAAGCAAAGTGTATGCTCACTTCAGACAGTCGCACTCCAATGTAAAGGTAGGATTCTCAAAATTTGCCTCCCTGCTTCCAAAACAATGTGTTCTTGTGGGAGAAAGGGGTACACATACGATATGTGTTTGTGCTGTGCATCAAAATGTGAAACTGTTGTTGAAAGGGTGCAAATTAAATAAACTAATGGAAGAGAGGGGCACCACCTCTTTACTTACCAACACTATAGTGCAAATATGTGCAAGATAATGAATGAAGTTGAAAATGTACTAGAATCAAATGCCATTGAAAATGTTACTTTCAAACAGTGGATAACATCACAGATATGCACACTTGAGACAACTGTGATGACCTCTGAAGATTTCATTGACTTGCTAATAACCATGTTAACTCAACCACAGACACATTCTGTCATTGCTGTTCAACAGTCGTCGTATTTGAAACGTTTGAAAGATGATGGGTGAAGTTATTGTACTGTGTGATTTCGCAGAAAACTACTCATTCATACTGCAAGATGAGGTACAGGGTTTCTATTGGAATAATTCCCAAGTCACCATTCACCATTTGCTATTTATTACAGACACACTGAAACAAGATTTCTCGTGTACAAACTTGGTAGTTATTTCAGACTGTTTGCGACACAATACAGTAGCTGTGCATACATCTCAGAACTGCCTTGTACACTTCCTGAAGCAAAACATTGAAAATGTATGCAAAATATATTACTTTTCAGATGGTTGTGCAGGCCAATACATAAACAGTAAGAACCTCTCAAATTTAGTGTCCTGCGAAGCTGATTCTGGTATTCCAGCTGAGTGGCATTTCTTTGTTAACTTCTCATGGCAAGAATTCATGTGATGGACTTTGTGGAACCGTGAAGAGATTAGCAGCTAGTGCTAGCTTACAGCGTATTTATACTGAACAAATCATTGCTCCACGGCAGCTCTTCGACTGGGCAGAAGATCAATTAAGAGCATGAACTTTGCGAGTGTGTCTGACGATGCAATTTTGAAGAACGGAAAGTTAACCCACAAACGGCATGGGGAAGCCAAGCGAGTTCTGGGTACTCAAGCATTTCTTGCTTTCATACGTGGTGTAAGGAATAACTTACTAATGAAGAGATTTTCAGCAGAAGTTACCAGGGATCTGCAGACAAGCTTCTCACGCGATACACCTTCTTTGGAAGAAATAAAAGGATCTGTGACATGTGTCTATAACCATGCTTGGTGGCTAGGTTGTGTGATGAATGTGAGTGTAGCATCCTAGGAGGTGTTAATCAGTTTTCTCCATCCCAGTGGTCCAAATCCATCATTTGTGTACCCTTACAAGCCTGACATTTTCAGTATCCCCAGTGCAAGTGTGCTGGTGAAGGTTGATCCTTGTACTGCAACTGGACGAACACATACATTAAATGCTACAGAGATCCAAAGTACGGAAGCAGCATTATTAAGGAGAAGCCAGTTTTGGGTTTTCTGAAAAGTTAATGTACTGGCAGCCATTATATGCCACCGTTATATTGTGTACTTACAAATATTTGCGCATTACATTAGTCTCCATGCATTTCAATTGTTTTTCTCATATTCCCAAAGGCTTCCCAAGATTAAACCTACACCAAAGAAAGGTTATATTTAGCTGTATAACATACTTTCCAAAAACATTGAACCTACATTTTCTTTTATATTCAAGGTCAAAGGTCGTGAATCTTGACCTTGAACTTAAAAATTATATATTCTAGAATTAAACCCTTTGTAATTACATATCCGTTCCTTTAGCTTCAAAACAAGGTCAAGATTACAGTAGTAGCATAATTAGAAGCAGAGTTATTTACGTTATTTGTGGGTCTTGCGAGCATAAATTTTAACATTTTCATAATGTTTGCAACCCTGCTGTAATGAGCACAGTCCACTACTGAAGTATACTCTTTCACATTTGTAATTTACTTGGTGGTCTCTACAATCTTACCAACTTTAGTGAAGATCTGAGATGGTCGGGTTCTGAGCTGTGATGATTTGGATGGAATGACGCGAATGCTATTAGGAAACACAGACAGCTTTCCAAGAATTTCAGGTCATTATTATAGAAAACATTACGAAGAGGAATATTTTGAATCAAATCTGAGTAAAATGTATTATTTGCACATAAGGATGTGTAAGAATGACAGCATTGTCCCTGAAAAGAGGTGGCTATGTGAGTGCATATTTTGCATCGATTTTAACGTAGGATGTTTCAAACCTAAGAAAGAACAGTGCGAAACATGTGCTGCATATAAGTAGGAATCTACAGCAAAACAATAAGTAATGATGTAAAAATTCAAGGATCAAATTATCCAACCCAATATTCGCCTAGCGACCGAAGAAAACCGCGAAAAAACCTTTGGTCAGATTGGTCGGCCCAGGGCGGTTGAATGCGGACTACTGACGTTACGGCCTGAGACACCCCGCTCGGCGAGTTTAATGAAGTTAACATAGTACAGAGTAAGACAAAATCCAATAAAACTAGGTTTATCACAACCAAAAGTAATTTGCCACAAAAAAGGCCATTAATTCACTTTACAGGTATTCCTCTTTAGAAGACAAGCAGGTACGAAGTGTTTGCTGAAGTGAAACCTGCATCACTTATGTAAGAAACTGAGAAGTATACAATTTTGTTAGAATGAGTATATCTAATATGAATCATAATGCTCTATGTCCTTAGCTCTGAAATAAAATTATTTATGCAAGCCATTTTGTTCTATGCCCATTATCATAATCCCCGTATCTCCAATACATTTCTGATGATTTGAATGTTTTCTTCATTAATCGGCCTTATATATTCGTAGAAACATAATAAAGTCACAAGGTCGCCCTAAGTACAAATTGACTGCCCTAAAAATGAAATAGCTTGTACTTATATAATATATATATATATGTGTGTGTGTGTGTGTGTGTGTGTTTATTTAAGTTTGCTCATTACTGTTGCCATTGTCTCTATGCCTAGCTTTGTCAGTTGTGGAAGACTGTCATCCTAGCATTCATTTTCTGATATCTTCACGGCCCTTCATTTATTTTCCAACCCGTTTTCTGTTCATTCTACTGGGGTAAATTCGCGAGAAATTGTTTGTATCGAAGTTTGGTTAGTCGTGTTTTAACGCCCATTCTGGCTGCATACGGCACCAAAGGCAGTGGGCCTTAAGGTACATTACGTAGTACCTCTTTGACATTTGTCAGTTGTGAGGACTGAGGAAAATCGAAAAAAAAGGTCAATCAGGGAGGACGGTCCAGGCGGGATTTGAACTGCAGACCTGTTCACGAGTCCGTGCTTTAACAACCTAGCTACCCGTGTCGGTGTCGAAGAAAAGAAATTTTTATTCTCATATTCCCATATCGGTGTCTCTAGATCAGAGAGTTGTCGCTTGCAGTACTTTGAATGTTCAAAGTATATAGAAAACGTTCGTGAGCTATAGCTAAGATTGTGCTGGAAACCAATGGAACTTTGGATATGAACTGAAACCATCGGATAACACCAATACCAGAAACAGAATGACTTTTTAATTAACCTCATAGAGAAGGACAACGTGTTAAGGTTTGCTAGGAAAAGGGTCAGCGCTCCTACCGACCATCGGCGCAATACCCTATTAGCCGTTGTTGCAAAATGTTTAAAATAATAACGGATCGATTTTGCCAAGTGAAGAGGTTCAGTAGGAGGTTAACGTTTTCTTTGCGTTGCAGATGTGCTGCGGATATTTAGCGTATTGTGACTGTCCACTTTTCAGCGTCACTTCACTGATGTGATTTAGTTCAGTTCTCATTGTTACTTCACTAATGTGATTTAATTCAGTTCTTACTGTCACTTCACTGATGTGATTCAGTTCAGTTTCACTATCACCACTTTTGTGACTGCGCGTAGTGATGAAATGAAACACGCGAAGTCACCTCTTCTTCCGTCCATTCACTCGCTGGGATGTCGAGTCAATACTTCTCTAATTTCTCACAGTAGCAGCAATCACCGTACGTCACAACTATCGTCATAACCTCACTAGTAGAACTGCACTTGATGTCGCATCAGAACAACTCGACAGCACTCGCTTATGTACAAGGGGAGGGTTTCTGGAATGTTCGCGATAGGGAGAAAGAAACTTCCAGAAGAATCTTGTTTCTCGATGGCACTTCTGGAATTAACGTTGGGTGATATCGCTACTTTTGTGTCTTATCTCTGTTCACTTCTCCTAATGGCCGGACGGCGCCTTACACCCGATAAGCGAGGGATATACCTGCAATACGCGTTCTGTTGTTGCTGAGCTGTAAACGGCCAAGCACCTTCTGTTTGTTTTGCTCTGTCACTGACTATGCAGCATTGTCCTGGAACATAATATTTACAATTTACAAGAATATAAAGAGGACTAATTCTTATATTACTGTGTTTTCATTTTATGGCATTGCATCTGTGACAACTTTAAAATCCACAGTTTTCTTTTAACTAGTTTTCACCGCATACACAGAGAATTTAAAAAAAAAATACAGCAATTTATAGAGCCAACAGAATCCATTTTTGAGATACTGTATTTTTTATTTATAATAAATCATTTTTGATGTGGCAATAGCAAATGCTGTTCTCCTTGTGACAAAAAATCGTTTTTATATCAATGCTTTTGTTTTATGTTTATTTTAAAAAACAAAATAAATCGTTGCGTGAGCATTGATTAATTTCAATTAGCGTACAAGAAACATTGTTTCGTATAGGTATGTGTTATATTAATGTTATGGTTTTATGTTCAGTTTAGAAAGTAAAATTGTTGCGCGAGCATCGATTAATTTCAATTAGCGTACAAAAAACAAATTGTTTTGTATAGGTATGTGCAAAAACAGCAGAGGGGAAGACAGCCATCTTCTCTAGAGTCATGTGTTTCTTGAATAGACATGTTGCATACAGCGCTCCTAGCGGCCAGACCTGGAGAAAAAGCGGAAATTCAATATGGGAAGGCTTTTAGGATAGTACAAAATCAATAAAATAAGCATCATTAGTGTTTGCACATTCTTTAATTTCAAATAAGTACAGACCTATATCTAAAAAATTCTTATTGCCCTTCATTAAATTAAGTATAGTTTAACCTAACTTCTAATGGTAAACTTACTATTAATTAATTAGCATTTGAATGCATTAGGAAAGAGATATGCAAAGGATTCTATCATAATAACATGTAAACAAAACTCAACCTCTATATGGATTTTTGCTTCAGGATTATGGTTAATATGTTTCAGGTGGTTCTTTCACAATATAAATGAACAAATCTCTACTCGTGCATGGATGCTTCTTGGGCTTTAGGATTATGGCTAACATGTTTCTGTTACTTCTAAAATAAAATAAAATCCTATTTGTGCATGGCTTTTTTTGGCTTTAGGATTATGGCTAACATGTTCCTGTTGTTTCTGTTCTGGTTTTGTTGCTGTAAGAAACACCTTATCAGCACACTGAAACACTTGTCAATAAATGTATTGATACATTCATTACACGCATCCATTGTAGGTGGTAAGTGTATACGTTGCTTAAGTTTTCCCCTCACTTGCTTTCTGCTGCGAGACAAAACTTTCTAAGAAATTAGAGTTTATATGCATGGCCAACTGATTCATACATTGACATGGCATTTGCACTAGGAAATTTCATATTACAATCTTCATGCTCCTTAAAACAAAATGTATGTATTACAAACATTACTCATCTCATCATCACTTGCCAAAGCATTACGACATTTCTCATGAGGTAAAGTTTTACATAACCATCCTGCAACATATGCACTTGAAGACTGCTCAATTTCATCAATAACAGCATCTTCTTCCTTACATACAGTACCTACCTGTATTTATACTCAAAGGAGGAGCATTACTAAAATCTGATCTTGTTAGCCAGAATTTGCATGCATCAAGAGCACAACTTCTCTCCTCAGATGTAGGTATCTAATAACTGATTAGTCATGACTAATCTTATTGTAGACTTAAAATCATAACAATCGGGAGTCAAATTATTCCCATCTTTACCCCTTATTACTGAAAAAAACATTCTCCAGACAATCTGGTGTTAATCTCCTAATTAAGAGATATTGAAACCCAAATTCATTTTTCAGATAATTCCAAAGCATTTTCAGGGGAGAAATATTATTCTCAATCAAACCCCTAATACAATGTGTCTCAATATTTCTTTCGTTACAGACTCTCATACTGTAAAACTAATTCCTCATAGAAATTAGGTAATCCATTTGCCTTCGCTAATCATTGAATCCACAAGAAAGTTAACTGGCATTATAATTTTTATCTGAATTGAAAATGTCAAATATCTGTCAATCTTATCTAAAAACAAAAAAGGGCAGTAGGTAGAGCGTCTAAGGACATAGCATTTCTCAGTACACTTGTCATGATTCCACTGCTTACAGAATGGCTAAATACACAGCAAGCTAGACAAACATCCATAGCAGAGAAAGGTGACAGTGCTTTACACTTCCGTTTAAGCTGAGGAGCTAACCTAGGTACCCTACCTTTATCTTGATTGTAAAAATCAACTATGAACAATGGCCATCATCAGGGACAATATCATATTTGTTAAAATTATTCCTTAGTGACTTAAGCAGAGTGGAACATCATGGGAAAAGTACACATTATCATCATTTACTTGAATGAATGTACACGGCTCATGTATACCCAGCAATGACCTGCCGGATCACATACGACAACTTTCTGAATAAACCCATCTGCCATGTTCTGATTAATAGCATCTAAAGCAATGTTTCAAAATGTCACCTGACATAGTATCCTTACTTAGAAAATATTCAATCACTTACTTGAATTTTAACTTTAAGCCTCTAACTAAAATTACAAGAGCATGGTCGAGTGGGTATTTAGGAGCAAGGCTTTCACTGATCTTACATAAATGTACAAAGCCATAAAAATTATCACTCCTAGCATTGTGTGCCACATTTCCTTTAAGTGACATTTCTAGAACAATGGACACCATACGTTTCGAGGACTCTTAACGTTTCCGCTTTGATTTTCATTAGCGAAAGTACATTGTCAATAAACATTTTGCAGTCACCTTCGAAGAGAAAGTACAGATGGAAAACATGTTAAGGTACGCAGTAGTTTGTAGCACTTTGAAGAACAATAGTACAATCCCAGCGCTACTGTTTCATCATACTCTTGTGTATCTCGCCTCCCTTTGGTTTTCTATTGATTTTTTTTAGCTGACAAGTCATAAAGCTTATCTTTGTCACGGTCATAGAAATATTTAACTATATCACTCTTTTGTCTCAACTTGACTTTCCTTAGCATGTTAATTTCTTACCTCAACCTCCTTTTCATTTTGTTCTTGTAGGAAATCACTATGTGAGCTTTGATTAACTTTGTCCTTAAAATCTTAACCTGTTCTTCTGCACTAGGTTTACTACGAGTAGCATTCACTATCTGCCCTATCTCATTTTCTGGGAGATTATCCCCATTAATGCTGCTGTCATCAACACCACCTTCTCTCTTCCCCTTCCTCTTACGTGAACTAGCCCTCGTTCGTGTGCTACTGCTTCCAGACAAATTGCGAGATGGAACAGTACCAGGTTTCAACTTGAAATCATTAACAGTAATTCAACCTCACAATAAATTACTTTGGAGATAAATCTATAAGATGTCAATAAAATGTACTGGATCACAGCTTTACATATCCTTGGCTGAGGAGCTTTGGATTTCTGAAAAGTCATTTTCAATAAAATGATCAGAAAAAAATTTATAGTTCTTGTACATCTTAAACGGGCCTTCCCTTCCATATCGCTTCTCCTGCGCCAGAGCTCTCAAAAGTCGCATCTGCAAATCCAAAGCAGTGCTTGCATTATTAACTTTTATTTTCGATTCACATAACCTCACTTAAGCCTTCACTAGTATGTTGATATTCCAAGATGTTGTAAGAACAAAACCGCTAAGCTTCTATGTAAATCGCGCACAAAGTGCATTTTTACCATACTTATATAAATGAGATACAAAACTGAGCAAGAAACCGTTGTAGGTAAGTAGTAGGGGATTTGGGGTTTCTGGCTCACTTAATATGCATGGAATGCAATTAATATGCTAATTAGCCCCGCCCCCTCCCCTCCCCCACCCCCACCCCCAGCTCCTTGGTAGTTTTACTTGCAGCTGCGGTCGTAAATCTTGTTGAGTACAATGGAGGCTTGACAGTTAAGCAATTAAAGCTGTCAATCAACTGACAAAACGAACAAAGGGGTCATAAATTTAAGGTTCTGTAACAAAGGCGAGATGTTTTTCCTACCCATCCCACATAAGGCCACTTCTGCACCTGGTCAGTTACCCACCCCCACTTCCATTGTGTGTCGAACACGTGGCATACTCGTTCCACTAGCTTTTAACAAAAGAACAATGCTTACCCTTCAGCTGTCAAAATGAACAAAGCCCATGATGAATTAGGGTTGTGACAAAGAGAACCTAAGCCAGTTAACAGAGAAACAAGTTCTATTGTCCGGTGCAAGCATTCTTTAGAAAGACCATCTGGCATACTCATCCCACAACCCAATAACAAAGCCTGACCCTTTCCATTGTGTAAGAGATTCTATTGTGTGTGCCTTTCTATTGTCCTGGGCAAGGCTAGTTTAGAAAGACACCTGCAGCGTTCCCATCCCACAACCCAATAACAAAGCCTGACCCTTTCCATTGTGTAAGAGATTCTATTGTGTGTGCCTTTCTATTGTCCTGGGCAAGGCTAGTTTAGAAAGACACCTGCGGCGTTCCCATCCCGCTACTCCATAACAAAGCCTGACCTTTTCCATTGTTTGACCACCTGCTAGTTAACAAAAGAATTCGAGGGTTGCTTTATACTCGTCCTGTCCTTGTTTGTGTGAAAGAGAGAGAAACTTGTTTACCAACTCTGCGTAACAACGTCAGGTCGGCCATCATGATTTTGCCTGAGGGAGTTCTCTCCGATGTTTTACGACATCCTACGAATATATCCGAGCATAGTTAACAAGCATTCTGTTTCAGCCAACGACTCCGAAAAAGCGCCTAATATACATTTCATTACGTGCATTAAACCTCTGAGTGATATCCATAGATCGGTGTTCGATTCTTACTGTAATCAAAAGTTTATTGCTAATGAGAAATTAATGATCGATATTATATCATTACCCTAATTAATAAAAGTGCGTTCAGAGAATTCTAGCTCGACTCTTACCAAGTGAAACACTAATGCGTAATAACAATTAAACTATGCACCACCAGATTAAAAAAATGTATTTATCAAATATAATTTAATTTTTTATATATCATTACCCTAATTAATGAAAGGTGTTCAGGGAGTCCTAGATCGAATCTGCGAAACTCTAATGCGCAATAACTATTAAACTATGCACGACCGGATTAAAATGTATTTAACAAATATAATTTAATTTTTATATATCATTACAATAATTAATAAAAAGGGTGTTCAGAGGGTCCTAGATCGAATCTGCGAAACTCTAATGCTCAATAACTATTAAACTATGTAAGGTCAGATTAAAATGCATTTAACAAATATAATTTAATTAATGAAACGGTGTTCAGGGGGATCCTAGATCGAATCTGCGAATCTTTAATGCTTAATAAACATTAAACTATGTGAGTATTGCGCGGTCAGATTAAAACGTGTTTCACAAATATAATTTAATATACACGACATTACGCTGTTTAACGAACTGTATTCTTAGGAACCAGAGGTCCATAGTTCGAATCCTGCCCTGCGAAACGCTATAATAACTATTAAGTTATTGAAGCAGCGGGCGGTCGGATTAAAATTGCATTTAACAACTATAATTATTTATATTAAACCCTGATGCACACCTAGATATCCCGAAGCCTAGACAACATTCTTTCTTCTTCTCCTCTCTTTTTCTTTCTATCTATCTCTTTCTTTCTCCACGACTTGTACACATTCAGGCGTTCACATATACATGAGCACTTGTACACACATCAGCAAACATACACAGGTGCACGCATGCACACACACGCACACACGCACACACGTACATTCAAGTACACACACACGCACACACGCAAGCACATACATACACCGGCACATACACAATGCACATACATACAATAGTACACACGCGCATTCACGCACCTCATGCGTATACATACATACACCAGTACACACACGCATTCACGCACCTCATGCG
The DNA here is from genome assembly GCA_030765065.1 of Deroplatys truncata. Lineage (NCBI taxonomy): Eukaryota > Metazoa > Arthropoda > Insecta > Mantodea > Mantidae > Deroplatys > Deroplatys truncata. The sequence goes on along the minus strand of CM060990.1, from coordinate 418,891,688 downwards.
TATACATGCATACACCAGTGCTCTTACACTCACACATACATATACATGGACACACACACACACACATGTGCAAGCACATATGCCTGTTCACTTACACCCAACAGCACCAATCCACACACGCACACACCAACTCACGCGCATGTCCTGAATGAAAAGAGACAAAATGATGCAATAAAAACTAATTATAGCTCGGGATGCAAGGCTCCATTTACGATTTGCTCGAAACCGGTCTTGATGAATGGGTTCGAATCCTAGGAGGGATTACAAATTCATCTTCTAATAACTCCAAAACTAATTAAAATAAAAACAGTAAATAAACGTTATTACTTTTATGTCATTAGTTCCTTTCTTGAGCATGTATATTAGAGTCCAGGTGTCATGGGTTCGATCACCTAATTTTAAAATCTCAATTATCTCAGAAACTAGCAGGGATTAAGGTGCGGACCAAAGCACGATTTTTAGTTTCTATGATGAACAATTAATGCTTTATATAATTTCCAATCAGTTGTCCCTAGCTCGAATCCCGATCTTTCAGTGACTTCCTTAATTTTCCAGTGTACACTAGAATATATCACTTAGATCGATGCTGTAACTGCATACAGGTCTTTTAAACACAAGCTAATATTATAAATAATTTTGTTTCCGGTGTTCAGAGTTCGAATACCGATTCAATGAAGTTTACTTATAAATTTAATAACAGTAAATAATTAAGACAAAGGTACCAAATAAACCTATTACGTTTATGTCATCAGATAATATCTTGCGGGTGTATATTAGGGTACCTGACGTCCAGGGTTCGATCCTTAAGTTTAAATCTCAATTATCGCAGAAACTAGCAGAGATAGAGCCGTGGACGAAAGCATGTTTGATAGCTCATGCAATGAACAATTAATGCTGTATATAATTTCCAATCAGTTGCCCCTAGTTCGAATCCCGATCTTTCAATGACTTCACTGATTTTCCTCTGTACTCTGGAATACATCGCTTAGATTGATGCTTTAACTGCATGCAGCTTTGTGTAACGACATTATGGATGTACTCTGTGTGAGAGAGAGCGATAGAGGGAGAGAGAGAGCGAGAGGAAGTGAAACAAGTAGGGGTAGAAGTGCTGAGAGCCTCTGCGCAGGCGCAGCAAGAGATGATGTCATTGGATGCAATAATCACGTGACGTAAACATCACAGCCATGATGACGTGCAGACATCGCCTGGAGGGGGTTTAGATCCCTATATAAACAGATATCTGCCCATGTTAGAACTGTTGTGTACTTATTAACTTTACATTCAGGTTTTAAAGAGCATTAAAAGCAACGTGAGCTGCAGGCCGTCTACATATTCAGCACATATCAAAACGTGGCAATGCAAGGTGAGTTTTACATAACTATACAAAATCACTGTTAGCTTTTACAATACATTTAATTTTGTTTAAACGTTACAGTACATGAAAGACGATTCGTTACAAAGATCATCATATTTTCTAATCTGTGCTTTACATTCACATGGATTTCACTGCATACTCTTCTCCAGTTCACATAATTTTCGCAACACATTCTTCTTACATAAACATTCATACGATTTCCCCCCTCATTCTTTGTTTCACTATACATCTGCACATGATTTCCTCTACTCATTCTTTGTTCCCCTGCAGGTTCATGCTTTGTTAACATTCACACGACTTTCTCTGCACATTCTTTGCTTCCATTAACATTCACACGATCTTCGCTACACATTCTTCTTACTTAAACATTCATACGATTTTCCCCCCTCATTCTTTGTTTCACTATGCATTCTTTGTTTCTCTGCTGGCTCATCTTCAATGAACATTCACACGATTTTCTATACTTATTCATTGTTTCTCTACACTTTCATAGGCTTACAAAACATACACACACCCTAGTTCTAATATAAGGAAGTGTATAACTCGTTCTTCAACTTGAATAATGTAGTGAAAATAATAATTCATGACAATGTCTGTTACAGATTGTTTAGCCGATAGACTTAACAAGATGGTTGAAGAGCGTAGTTTCCTACCAACTCGTCGAGTTCAAGATCTCGAAATAGGTCTTAACTATGAGATAAAGTCCTTAAAGAGAGTTCAAACAGGATATGGTACCAGGATCGTATCTTCGCTGGAGGATTGTCAAGTGTTCTTGCCAGAGCGCTATAATTCGTTAACCGATCAAGAGATTGCAGAAATACCTGGGAACGTATACCTCCAGTATAATGGCATGGCAGAGACGGGGAAATTTAAAACATGTAAATTGTCTTTTTTACATGCAAAGAAGGTGCGTAGAAGTGTCAAACTTAAGTATTGAATGTTCTCCCATTTCACAATGAAAAATTCATAAATAAAACAACTGACTCATTGATATTACATATAAAGATACAAAAGATGCATATTATAGAGTTTCATTAAAAATTTACGAAATCACAATATCACATGCTTTGAGTTTAATTATATCTAGCGCATTCAAATAGCTCTAAATATCCGAATGTTTATACAAATCTTTGTGCTTCATTTTACATGTATCATATGCTTCATTTTACAAGTATCATAAAAAATGTAATTCTTTCCAGGTTGCCTTTACTTGACCAAGATAGTTTTCTAAGACTTTCATTGTGCAATGTTTCAGGCTGTGCAATAAGAGGAAGAAGAAGAGGAATAGCCTGCTGTCATGCAAAGGATGCTGACGCAATTGGAGGGTGGAATAAGTACCATCGGCACCTACAAGAAACATTTAGGCAAGAAACGGGTGCTGAGACATCTACATCACCGAAACACATTAAGACAGGATCCTTATATAACATTACAGGGTATTCGAAGAAAAAATACGGTCAATTTTGTATACAATTCAATGCATGGCTGAGAGTTAGCTCGAACTAGTCTCCCTATATTCACTGAAATTACGCATTGTGAGCAATAATTTAAGTGACTGTGAAAATACTTTAAGTAATGGTGAAATTTGTATTCTAAAAGACTTGAGCCCTGTATACATTAACAGCATTAAGACTGTTTGCCACGCTGGAATACAAATTATGAAAATAAAAAGACTTTCATTTAAATAATAAGGAAATTTGCATAACCTGCTGTTCCAAGTGTAATGACATATACGGAAACAATGAGTCGGATGAGAAAGTGATGGAAATGTAAGATAAATAATAACAATAAAAGAATTAAGGTATGCTTTTACATAGTGTTTTTATTCATTAAAAATCCTTGCATTCCTAATGAAAAATAAATCATTACAATGATTAGTTTAATTTATGTCACAATGATCAAAAAGAGAACCGTCTTTAGATGCATTACTCGATCTTAAGTCAGAGCACCAAAAAAGACAAATCACGGCTTCTCCATTTTAGATGTGGTGTCACTATTCAGGTAAATTCATGTAACACAGCAGGTTGAGTATGCAGATCTGTGGTCCTAAATGGGTGAAACAGAGTCTTATCCAGCTTAACAGTCTTGAGATCTCAGCATCAGAAAGTCGAATCACAAGCCTTCTCCACTCGATGAGTACAGGTTTAACAACAGCATTCTCTTCACCCTGAGACGATGTAAAGTATATAAATGTTCAACTTGACAAGGATTCTAAACTCGCTGTTAGAGTCCAGAGCTGATGTATTATATGTTGAAAACACATGTTCCTCTTCTTAGTGATCTTGTCGTCGAATCTCGGTGTCATTGAGGTGTCGGTAACATTGAAGATGTCCCATGATTATAGGATTCTGAAGCCCAATAACTGTAGGAAGTGCTGATTGCGTGATGTTAACCTGATGGGCGTCAAGGGCAGAGCATGATGTGTGCGTCGAATCATTCCATTATTATATCCTCGACGTCGTTGACTTCTTCTAAAATCTATAGGCATTATGCTTATATCCTTGTTTCTAAAGGCAATGATATTGCTGTTATGCTCTGCTTCGAGAAACATTGCTGACAAGATCTGGCTGAAACGACTTGGAAAAGCGTGCAATCTGATGTTACATTAGGTGAAAATTTTGGCAGCGTGACTAGTAACAGCAATTATGAAGGGAAAGGTAGCTCCAGGTGCAGTAACCACGAAGAAGAAACGAGGAGGATTTCTACCTCTCATACCAATTATTGCAGCTCTAGGCGCTGCTGCTGGAGGTGCAGCCCAAATTGCCTCAGCAGTAAATAAGAAAAAGGCAGCAGATAAACAACTTGTCGAAATGATGAGGCATAAGAGAGAAATTGAGAGAAAGGTATCTGTTGGCGGAGGGTCCAAAAAGAAGAAACGAGGAGGATTTCTACCGCTCATACCAATAATTGCAGCACTAGGAGCCGCCGCTGGAGGTGCATCACAAATTGCTACAGCTGTAAATACGAAAAAAGCTGCAGATAAACAACTTTCTGAAATGATGAGACGTAACAGAGAAATTGAAGCAAGAGGGAGAGGTTTTCGAGTGAAGAAGAATAAGGGAAGAAACACAGAAACGAAGAGGAGACAGAGCCTGAAAGGGAATTCAAAAAACTCAGGCAGAGGGCTATACTTGTCCCGGAAAAAACATTGAGTAACATGGACCTTGACTTGTATGCCCGACGTTTAAAGATTCCTCATATTAGGATGCGAATGTCTTCTTTATGAGATCAGTGAATAATAATAATAAAAATGTCATTAAAATGTCCTTTCGCTCTTGATTCTTTCCAGTGATTGTTCTATAGGAACGTTCTGTGGCCCTTCAGTGACAAAGTTATTCCATCTAATCAGCTGTCTGAATCTGATTTCCTAGTGAATATATTTAGGTTGAGCATCATACGAATTTAGCGCAGTATTGCATCAGTCTCCTTCCTCGATAGTAAAAGTGGACACTCCATCTACCAGTTTTCCCATCTTTTACGGCTGGATAACGTATTTCACAGGAACCATCAAATCAAATTTTACCTGTTGTTCATAAAGATCCGCTTCATAGAGCAAACAGGGGAGCATAACAGCAATATCATTGCCTTTAGAAACAAGGATATAAGCATAATGCCTATAGAATTTAGAAGAAGTCAACGACGTCGAGGATATAATAATGGAATGATTCGACGCACACATCATGCTCTGCCCTTGACGCCCATCAGGTTAACATCACGCAATCAGCACTTCCTACAGTTATTGGGCTTCAGAATCCTATAATCATGGGACATCTTCAATGTTACCGACACCTCAATGACACCGAGATTCGACGACAAGATCACTAAGAAGAGGAACATGTGTTTTCAACATATAATACATCAGCTCTGGACTCTAACAGCGAGTTTAGAATCCTTGTCAAGTTGAACATTTATATACTTTACATCGTCTCAGGGTGAAGAGAATGCTGTTGTTAAACCTGTACTCATCGAGTGGAGAAGGCTTGTGATTCGACTTTCTGATGCTGAGATCTCAAGACTGTTAAGCTGGATAAGACTCTGTTTCACCCATTTAGGACCACAGATCTGCATACTCAACCTGCTGTGTTACATGAATTTACCTGAATAGTGACACCACATCTAAAATGGAGAAGCCGTGATTTGTCTTTTTTGGTGCTCTGACTTAAGATCGAGTAATGCATCTAAAGACGGTTCTCTTTTTGATCATTGTGACATAACTTAAACTAATCATTGTAATGATTTATTTTTCATTAGGAATGCAAGGATTTTTAATGAATAAAAACACTATGTAAAAGCATACCTTAATTCTTTTATTGTTATTATTTATCTTACATTTCCATCACTTTCTCATCCGACTCATTGTTTCCGTATATGTCATTACACTTGGAACAGCAGGTTATGCAAATTTCCTTATTATTTAAATGAAAGTCTTTTTATTTTCATAATTTGTATTCCAGCGTGGCAAACAGTCTTAATGCTGTTAATGTATACAGGGCTCAAGTCTTTTAGAATACAAATTTCACCATTACTTAAAGTATTTTCACAGTCACTTAAATTATTGCTCACAATGCGTAATTTCAGTGAATATAGGGAGACTAGTTCGAGCTAACTCTCAGCCATGCATTGAATTGTATACAAAATTGACCGTATTTTTTCATCGCATACCCTGTAATGTTTTATAAGGATCCTGTCTTAATGTGTTTCGGTGATGTAGATGTCTCAGCACCCGTTTCTTGCCTAAATGTTTCTTGTAGGTGCCGATGGTACTTATTCCACCCTCCAATAGCGTCAGCATCCTTTGCATGACAGCAGGCTATTCCTCTTCTTCTTCCTCTTATTGCACAGCCTGATCATTGCACAATGAAAGTCTTAGAAAACTATCTTGGTCAAGTAAAGGCAACCTGGAAAGAATTACATTTTTTATGATACATGTAAAATGAAGCATATGATACATGTAAAATGAAGCACAAAGATTTTTATAAACATTCGGATATTTAGAGCTATTTGAATGCGCTAGATATAATTAAACTCAAAGCATGTGATATTGTGATTTCGTAAATTTTTTATGAAATTCTATAATATGCATCTTTTGTATCTTTATATGTAATATCAATGAGTCAGTTGTTTTATTTATGAATTTTTCATTGTGAAATGGGAGAACATTCAATACTTAAGTTTGACACTTCTACGCACCTTCTTTGCATGTAAAAAAGACAATTTACATGTCTTAAATTTCCCCGTCTCTGCCATGCCATTATACTGGAGGTATACGTTCCCAGGTATTTCTGCAATCTCTTGATCGGTTAACGGATTATAGCGCTCTGGCAAGAACACTTGACAATCCTCCAGCGAAGATACGATCCTGGTACCATATCTTGTTTGAACTCTCTTTAAGGACTTTATCTCATAGTTAAGACCTATTTCGAGATCTTGAACTCGACGAGTTGGTAGGAAACTACGCTCTTCAACCATCTTGTTAAGTCTATCGGCTAAACAATCTGTAACAGACATTGTCATGAATTATCATTTTCACTACATTATTCAAGTTGAAGAACGTGTTATACACTTCTTTATATTAGAACTAGGGTGTGTGTATGTTTTGTAAGCCTATGAAAGTGTAGAGAAACAATGAATAAGTATAGAAAATCGTGTGAATGTTCATTGAAGATGAGCCAGCAGAGAACCAAAGAATGCATAGTGAAACAAAGAATGAGGGGGGAAAATCGTATGAATGTTTAAGTAAGAAGAATGTGTAGCGAAGATCGTGTGAATGTTAATGGAAGCAAAGAATGTGCAGAGAAAGTCGTGTGAATGTTAACAAAGCACGAACCTGCAGGGGAACAAAGAATGAGTAGAGGAAATCATGTGCACATGTATAGTGAAACAAAGAATGAGAGGGGAAATCGTATGAATGTTTATGTAAGAAGAATGTGTTGCGAAAATTATGTGAACTGGAGAAGAGTATGCAGTGAAATCCATGTGAATGTAAAGCACAGATTAGAAAATATGATGATCTTTGTAACGAATCGTCTTTCATGTACTGTAACGTTTAAACAAAATTAAATGTATTGTAAAAGCTAACAGTGATTTTGTATAGTTATGTAAAACTCACCTTGCATTGCCACGTTTTGATATGTGCTGAATGTGTAGACGGCCTGCAGCTCACGTTGCTTTTAATGCTCTTTAAAACCTGAATGTAAAGTTAATAAGTACACAACAGTTCTAACATGGGCAGATATCTGTTTATATAGGGATCTAAACCCCCTCCAGGCGATGTCTGCACGTCATCATGGCTGTGATGTTTACACGTCACGTGATTATTGCATCCAATGACATCATCTCTTGCTGCGCCTGCGCAGAGGCTCTCAGCACTTCTACCCCTACTTGTTTCACTTCCTCTCGCTCTCTCTCTCCCTCTATCGCTCTCTCTCACACAGAGTACATCCATAATGTCGTTACACAAAGCTGCATGCAGTTAAAGCATCAATCTAAGCGATGTATTCCAGAGTACAGAGGAAAATCAGTGAAGTCATTGAAAGATCGGGATTCGAACTAGGGGCAACTGATTGGAAATTATATACAGCATTAATTGTTCATTGCATGAGCTATCAAACATGCTTTCGTCCACGGCTCTATCTCTGCTAGTTTCTGCGATAATTGAGATTTAAACTTAAGGATCGAACCCTGGACGTCAGGTACCCTAATATACACCCGCAAGATATTATCTGATGACATAAACGTAATAAGTTTATTTGGTACCTTTGTCTTAATTATTTACTATGTTATTAAATTTATAAGTAAACTTCATTGAATCGGTATTCGAACTCTGAACACCGGAAACAAAATTATTTATAATATTAGCTTGTGTTTAAAAGACCTGTATGCAGTTACAGCATCGATCTAAGTGATATATTCTAGTGTACACTGGAAAATTAAGGAAGTCATTGAAAGATCGGGATTCGAGCTAGGGACAACTGATTGGAAATTATATAAAGCATTAATTGTTCATCATAGAAACTAAAAATCGTGCTTTGGTCCGCACCTTAATCCCTGCTAGTTTCTGAGATAATTGAGATTTTAAAATTAGGTGATCGAACCCATGACACCTGGACTCTAATATACATGCTCAAGAAAGGAACTAATGACATAAAAGTAATAACGTTTATTTACTGTTTTTATTTTAATTAGTTTTGGAGTTATTAGAAGATGAATTTGTAATCCCTCCTAGGATTCGAACCCATTCATCAAGACCGGTTTCGAGCAAATCGTAAATGGAGCCTTGCATCCCGAGCTATAATTAGTTTTTATTGCATCATTTTGTCTCTTTTCATTCAGGACATGCGCGTGAGTTGGTGTGTGCGTGTGTGGATTGGTGCTGTTGGGTGTAAGTGAACAGGCATATGTGCTTGCACATGTGTGTGTGTGTCCATGTATATGTATGTGTGAGTGTAAGAGCACTGGTGTATGTATGTATACGCATGAGGTGCGTGAATGCGTGTGTGTACTGGTGTATGTATGTATACGCATGAGGTGCGTGAATGCGCGTGTGTACTATTGTATGTATGTGCAGGGGTATGTATGTGCTTGCGTGTGTGCGTGTGTGTGTACTTGAATGTACGTGTGTGCGTGTGTGCGTGTGTGTGCATGCGTGCACCTGTGTATGTTTGCTGATGTGTGTACAAGTGCTCATGTATATGTGAACGCCTGAATGTGTACAAGTCGTGGAGAAAGAAAGAGATAGATAGAAAGAAAAAGAGAGGAGAAGAAGAAAGAATGTTGTCTAGGCTTCGGGATATCTAGGTGTGCATCAGGGTTTAATATAAATAATTATAGTTGTTAAATGCAATTTTAATCCGACCGCCCGCTGCTTCAATAACTTAATAGTTATTATAGCGTTTCGCAGGGCAGGATTCGAACTATGGACCTCTGGTTCCTAAGAATACAGTTCGTTAAACAGCGTAATGTCGTGTATATTAAATTATATTTGTGAAACACGTTTTAATCTGACCGCGCAATACTCACATAGTTTAATGTTTATTAAGCATTAAAGATTCGCAGATTCGATCTAGGATCCCCCTGAACACCGTTTCATTAATTAAATTATATTTGTTAAATGCATTTTAATCTGACCTTACATAGTTTAATAGTTATTGAGCATTAGAGTTTCGCAGATTCGATCTAGGACCCTCTGAACACCCTTTTTATTAATTATTGTAATGATATATAAAAATTAAATTATATTTGTTAAATACATTTTAATCCGGTCGTGCATAGTTTAATAGTTATTGCGCATTAGAGTTTCGCAGATTCGATCTAGGACTCCCTGAACACCTTTCATTAATTAGGGTAATGATATATAAAAAATTAAATTATATTTGATAAATACATTTTTTTAATCTGGTGGTGCATAGTTTAATTGTTATTACGCATTAGAGTTTCACTTGGTAAGAGTCGAGCTAGAATTCTCTGAACGCACTTTTATTAATTAGGGTAATGATATAATATCGATCATTAATTTCTCATTAGCAATAAACTTTTGATTACAGTAAGAATCGAACACCGATCTATGGATATCACTCAGAGGTTTAATGCACGTAATGAAATGTATATTAGGCGCTTTTTCGGAGTCGTTGGCTGAAACAGAATGCTTGTTAACTATGCTCGGATATATTCGTAGGATGTCGTAAAACATCGGAGAGAACTCCCTCAGGCAAAATCATGATGGCCGACCTGACGTTGTTACGCAGAGTTGGTAAACAAGTTTCTCTCTCTTTCACACAAACAAGGACAGGACGAGTATAAAGCAACCCTCGAATTCTTTTGTTAACTAGCAGGTGGTCAAACAATGGAAAAGGTCAGGCCTTGTTATGGAGTAGCGGGATGGGAACGCCGCAGGTGTCTTTCTAAACTAGCCTTGCCCAGGACAATAGAAAGGCACACACAATAGAATCTCTTACACAATGGAAAGGGTCAGGCTTTGTTATTGGGTTGTGGGATGGGAACGCTGCAGGTGTCTTTCTAAACTAGCCTTGCCCAGGACAATAGAAAGGCACACACAATAGAATCTCTTACACAATGGAAAGGGTCAGTCTTTGTTATTGGGTTGTGGGATGAGTATGCCAGATGGTCTTTCTAAAGAATGCTTGCACCGGACAATAGAACTTGTTTCTCTGTTAACTGGCTTAGGTTCTCTTTGTCACAACCCTAATTCATCATGGGCTTTGTTCATTTTGACAGCTGAAGGGTAAGCATTGTTCTTTTGTTAAAAGCTAGTGGAACGAGTATGCCACGTGTTCGACACACAATGGAAGTGGGGGTGGGTAACTGACCAGGTGCAGAAGTGGCCTGATGTGGGATGGGTAGGAAAAACATCTCGCCTTTGTTACAGAACCTTAAATTTATGACCCCTTTGTTTGTTTTGACAGTTGATTGACAGCTTTAATTGCTTAACTGTCAAGCCTCCATTGTACTCAACAAGATTTACGACCGCAGCTGCAAGTAAAACTACCAAGGAGCTGGGGGTGGGGGTGGGGGAGGGGAGGGGGCGGGGCTAATTAGCATATTAATTGCATTCCATGCATATTAAGTGAGCCAGAAACCCCATTTCCCTACTACTTAGGTACTTAGTTTTTTATCCTTTGGAAATCGAAATAATGACCGTGAATTCTTTTCTACTTCGTAGTGGTTATACCCGAAAACTGCACAGATTTTTCAGACATGTTTTACGCGTCATTAAGTACACAATTATTATCTTCTGAAGGATATAAATCAGAGAAATTGACATAAAACACGCATTTATCAAGCATTTAATACCACAAACTAATACAATCAACCAGGTCCCGCCACCAGAGTGCTACTGTCGTCGCATGATACGAGAGGAGATGGCTGTCTTCCCCTGTACTGTTTTTGGTATGTGTTATCTTTTCAGTTTTGCCAACTTGTGCTATGAGAAGTATTTAATTGCAAACGAACTATTAAATATTTCAATAATAGCATAAGAATGCTTAAATCCTTATTATCTGAAGATCTCCTGAAAGTGTCAAGCATTTAAATCACAAATCTGATGTGTTACATTCATATGCCCTTCTCTACCCACTCTTATACAAACTAGTCTTAAAAAGGCTTATTCTTCTATCTGATTCATGTTAATCGAGATCAACATTTTCAGAAATGGTTTTATTACACGTTTCGTTGCAGGTACATAAAAGAGGAATGCAGTCGGCTTAGCGATAGTCAAATGCATCGCTATGTCTTGGCTTTGAAATTACGTTCCTTTGCATCACCACTACAAAAAAAATCGGATGTGCTATATTCATATGACTTTCTCTACACACTTTGGTTTATTTTTATGCAGCTTCTACATATTACTGTTAGGAAAGTTTACTATTCATTCTATTTCATATTAATCAAATAAATCTTTGCAGAAATAGTTTCATTACACAATTCACTAGGCACAAGGGGAATAGATGAATCATAAAAGAGGAATGCAGTCGGCTTAGCGATAGTCAAATGCATCGCTATGTCTTGGCTTTGAAATTACGTTCCTTTGCATCACCACTACAAAAAAAAATCGGATATGCTATATTCATATGACTTTCTCTACACACTTTGGTTTATTTTTATGCAGCTTCTACATATTATTGTTAGGAAAGTTTACTATTCATTCTATTTCATATTAATCAAATAAATCTTTGCAGAAATAGTTTCATTACACAATTCACTAGGCACAAGGGGAATAGATGAATCGGAGTCGACATTTGTTTAAATGCTAGTCGATATATGCTGGCCTTGAAATTCCGTACTTTCTCAATATTACGAGAAACAACTGAATAGCAACATAACTTAAAGAAAATGACAAAGTGTTGAAAACATTCAAACCAGTACTGTCGAATGTCTCGAAAAAAAATAGCTGATGCCACTAAAAAGTTATCTTAAACCAATTATGTGTTTAAAGAAGTCCACAGCTTTGTGTAGTAGGCTTTTGTTTGTTTGTTATGGTTTACTCGTTATTCAAAATTATAGAAAATTCCTTCCGAATGAAGAGGATTTCACAGTTTATTCACAAAAAATTCAAGATACACATTTTATTTCTCATGTTAATATCTTATGGTTAGATCGTCAAAAGCAAGAATAATTCTAGCAACTAATTCTTCTAATGTATCCACTAATGTTTCATAAAAATTGTTTTAATATGACCCCAAACACAAAATTCAATTGGAATCATATCAGGCGAACGTGCCGACCGAACAACTGCACCTGCTCTCCGTATCTGACGATAATAATATTCCGAAATGTGCGGGTGCACCGTCGTGTTCAAACATCAGGTTTCTCCGAATACTAACCGGGATATCAAGTAGCTCTGGAAGCACTTACGCAAGAAAAGCACCATAAACACATTCATTCAGTTGAGCAGGCATGGCAAATGGCCCCACTGTAGTAGATACACTATGTGATCAGAAGTATCCGGACACCCCCACAAACATACGTTTTTCCTCTTAGGTGCATTGTGCTGCCACCTACTGCCTGGTACTCATTATCCGTGACCTCAGTAGTCATTAGACATCGTGAAACAGCAGAATGGGACGCTCCGTGGAACTCACGGACTTCGAACGTGGTCAGGTGATTGGGTGTCACTTGCGTCAGAAGTCTGTACGCGAGATTTCCACACTCCTAAACATCCCTAGGTCCACTGTTTCTGATGTGATAGTGAAGTGGAAACGTGAAGGGACATGTACAGCTCAAAAGCGTACAGGCCGACCTCTTCTGTTGACTGACAGAGACCGCCGACATTTGAAGAGGGTCGTAAAGAGTAATAGGCAGACATCTATCCAGACCATCACACAGGAATTCCAAACTGCATCAGGATCCACTCCAGGTACTATGACATTTAGGCGTGAGGTTAGAAATCTTGGATTCCAAGGTCGAGCGGCTGCTCATAAGCCACACATCACGCAGAAAAATGCCAAACGACGCCTCGCTTGGTGTAAGGAGCGTCAACATTACACGATTGAACAGTGGCAAAACGTGTGGAGTGACGAATCACGGTACACAATGTGGCGATCCGATGGCAGGGTGTGGATATAGCGAATGCCCGGTGAACGTCATCTGCCAGTGTATGTAGTGCCAACAGTGAAATTCGGAGGTGGTGGTGTGGTCGTGTTTTTCCTGGAGGGGGCTTGCACCCCTTGTTATTTTGCGTGGCACGATCACAGCGCAGACCTACATTGATATTTTAAGCACCTTCTTGCTTCCTACTGTTGAAGAGCAATTCGGGGGTGGTGATTGCATCTTTCAACACGATCGAGCAGCTGTTCATACTGCACGGGCTGTGGCGGAGTGGTTACACGACAATAACATCCCTGTAATGGACTGGCCTGCACAGAGTCCTGACTTGAATCCTATAGAACACCTTTGGGTGTTTTGGAACGCCGACTTCGTGCCATGCCTCACCGACCTACATGGATACCTCTCCTCAGTTCCGCACTCTGTGAAGAATGGGCTGCCATTCCCCAAGAAACCTTCCAGCACCTGATTGAAAGTATGCCTGCGAGAGTGAGCGCTGTCATCAAGGCTAAGTGTGGGCCAACACCATATTGACTTCCAGCATTACGGATGGAGGGCGCCACGAGCTTATACGTCATTTTCAGCCGGGTGTCCGGATACTTTTGGTCACGTAGTGAAGTTATTAACAAATCCAACCCAAATATTTGCTTAAACGTCCATTGATTGCGGACATTCTCCACAGCTTTAGGATTCGTGTCACTCCAAATGTGATTGTTGTGATTATTATATAAGCCATCTCTCGAAAAACGTGCCTCGCCTGTCCACAATATGTGTAGCAAAGTCAGGCTCATTGTCAGCAGTGTGTAAGTACCATTCAGCAAATTGTTGTCTCTTAGGATAATCATTTGAGATTAACGTTTTTACTTTCTGGATATGAAAGGGGTCTTTTCATACTCACTTAAGACTCTCCAACAGACATGTGACTGGTACCGATAGAATGCGCCACAGTTTGAGTGATAGTTCCTGGATTATTTTCAAACCTCTGCAACACCTCGTCTTCAAAGTTTAATGTCCTCACATTTCGATTCTTTCCTGAATCTACTTTCTTTACCTGGAACTAGCCACTATCACGAAGACGTTGATCAAGTCTTGAAAATGTTGTATGGCAAGGAATATGGCACCGAGGGTGTTGCTCCTCATAGATTCGTTTTGCCAAATTAGTATTGCCGCAAGCTGCTCCCTATGCCTTTTGCATGTCTGCAAATGCAATATTTGTGTATCGATGCATTTTAATTCTTAACATTAAGTAAACAGATCTCACAGAAGATATTTTGACATACAACAACAAACTAACTTCAATTTTTTATTATTTCCATGTTAAGAATAACTGAAACATGAATGCGCCACAATGCGAGTGACGAGCTCTGCCTTCATCAGCCTTTTATATTGAAAACGAAGGATTTTCGTACTACACTTTATTAACAATAAATGTCTAATTTTATGCCCTATATCACATCAGAAAATTAGGAAGAGTTATTCTGTTTCATTCTGTATATACTACTTGGTGGCAGTGAGCGCAATTTGATTATACGACCTCGATGTTTAAAATAACCTTGTGCGTTAGTTGGGCATTTTAAATGGTTACATCTTATAATTGTGCGTTATGTGTCCCCTCCCCGTACACTGCAAAGTCCCGGATTATCTGTGCAGTTGATCGATAGGTAAGTGACATATAGATAAGGAAAAATAACATTAAATGATACCTAATGGTAAAAGGACCTTCCATGAATGTTGCAGCCTCGGACTTATTTGCTACTGCCTCCATATGCGGACCTAAGGTTATACGTACACATGAATTTTCTTTGTAGGTTTGGTAAACATGTACAGAAGGCTCCAAACGTTTTCCGGTGGACCAGCGGCTGTAGAGGAAGATGGGGGAAGGAATGTCTTCCCAACTAGTCATGCCTGGCTATAGCTGATAATAGGTGCCGGTATCGTCTCAAAGGTCACATTTACTTTTGTGTATGCTCGTGGAATTCAGTGACCTGACTCTAAGAGGAAAGAAGACGAAAACTAAATACTTTTCTCCCTACTAGATCTATCCAAGCGAAATAAATTAACATTTTCTGTGCACATGTTGTTTAAAAATCAAATATTGCACTGTTTATGCGGGTGCTACGGAAGTTTAAGGTGCATTATTCAGGAATTTTCTTAAGAAATATAATGCGTATCTTGTTTTCAAAGTTTTGTTAATAATAATAATAATATTATAATAATAATAATAATAATACTCGTTTCATAATTGCCAACAATAGGCCGTTCTACGCGCACTTTGAAACATAGGGTATTTATTATCTTGAATATGTTTGTATTTTTCTTTTCAATTTTCATAGAGATTGATTGCACTAAGTGCTAACCTTTAGCACTAAGTGTGTAGTTCCATACAGTTGGCATATTCAGTTCTGAGAATATTCAAGTAACGTTTTAAAAATACTGAAGCAAAAGTAATATTAATGTCAAATCGTTGAAGCAGTTTGAGCACAATTACACAAGAAACACACTCACAAGACAAAGGAAGAAAAACCGTGCCAACAGTATAGTGGACATAGAGTAAAACACTTACTGTATCTAATAGGAGAAAATATTAATAGATACGAGGAAACAACGTTTAGTGCAAAATATGCAGTTCCTATATAGCTGTTTTATTCGGTTAGGATAACATATAAGATAAATTTCAAAATAGTGACCCGAAAGTGCTAATTCAGAACGGTTGATGTGCTTTTGTTGAAAATTACATTGTTTTCAAAAGTAAACTTGCTTTCAAATTACAAATCTGAAGAAAGTAAAAAAAAAGCTTAGATAATTTGTATTATGATTCGCGTTCTCAATTCTTAAAATGCCTCTCTTCCCTAGAATGGAATGGGATGTGTAACGGAGGGGACTCGAACCCGATCAAGTGAATGAGGATCTTGTGCTTGTGCCCTCGAGGGGCACCCCGGGAGGGAGGGACGAGGTGAGAGACACCGGGCTGCCGGAACCAGGAGTGACGGCACAGCAATGACAAGGTTCCTAAAGTTTCCAAATTGAGACGCCCTAACAGTCGGGCAGGCAAACCGAGTACCCCACCTCACAAAGAGGGTCCAGCGCCCCAAGAAGCGGTCCGTATACCCCGGCAACCAGCCAAGACCGAGAGACGGATAAGGTTCCACAGAGAGCATCCTTTTTTCCTGCCACGCCGCACTAACACCATCACCGACACTTCCAACCCTGAAACAGACCAACGGGGTTAAGGATGAATGAAATGAGGAATGGGACGATGTTGGGGCTGAGAGAAACCACATCAGCATTCGCCTGACGACCCGGGAAAACTCCCGAAAAAAAAACCCGTGGGTCAGATTGGGCGGTAGCCGGGAAGCGAACTATGGATCTCTCGAATGCGAGTCGCACGCGTTACCGCAGCACCACCTGCTTGGAAACTCGAAGATCCGTAGTTCAAATCTCGGCTAGGACATTGAATTTTTCAATCTGATTCTATCTTTCCAACCTTGTCCTACACACGGCTTGAGTGAAAGAGTCTTCTTGTTAATTGAGATGAAACTGCCATAACAAACTTCGTTGTAACTATAAGAAGAATGCAGTAGCTCAAACGAGAGTCAGATTTTTATGTGGTGTCTTTGAAACTCCACGCTCTTTGCATTACCACGAGAATTATGATTAAGCGGAATTATATTTAAATGTAGATTAAATTATTATCTTAAATTGAACAAACTAACGTGTTGCATTCACATAACTTTCTCTTTTCACCATTCTACAAATTCTTTTTACTAAATCCTATTTTTCTGTCTACTTCTTATAATCCAGATAAACTTCCAATTCACATTTAGCCCATCTCTGTGGTGTAGGGGTCTGTCTCACATTCAAGAGGTCCCGAGTTCGAATCAGTTAGAGTGAGTTACCTGGATACATTTTTTCCAGGGTTTCCTCTTATCCTGAGTAGATGAATGTTAGATAACTCTAGCTCTAGGATCCTCAGGCCCATTTGAGCATTATTTTAACCATTTCGTGCATTCACCATCCGTAATGGCCTACCCGGTTAAAGAACTTTGATTAAATACCAAAAGAAATAGTTCAAATTTACATATTTCGTTGTTGTATATGTAGATAAAGCGATAGTCACATTTTCAAAAACCATGTAACTACGCAATGCTTTGAAATTCCATGCTGTTTGTATGACGGCGGCAGAAACAAAACGAATAGTGACGTCTCGGTTACAAAAGGTATTCAAACCAATAACAAAAAATATCTGGGAAATAGTTAATCTCATAAAATATATGTATGACAAACGGCTTGCTTATCTTGTGTAGCAAAACTTTGTCCATCTTTTACAGTTTACCAGTTATACAAAAGTCATTCAGAATGAAGAAGACTTGAGAGGCTCTTAGAAAATTCAAACTATATATTTAGTTTGTCATGAAAATATCTTAAACAGAGAGTATTTCAATCAAACTCGTTAGAGCCATTTTTGAGAAAATAACAAATTTTGAAAATGTTTCCATGTAAAGGGTTGGTCGGGGTGGGGGAGATTTTCTTGAAAATCTTTGTGTCACGTCTATGAAAGATGCTGAACTTAAATACCAAGTTTGGTATTTAACCGACTTCTCGTTTTGGAGTTATGTTGTTCACAGACACACGGGCATATGGAGCTTTTGCTATAAAATGTGTTGCGTTCACATGACTTTCTCTACTCATTCGTCTATAAAATATTCTTACAAAGCTTCTTCTTGTATCTATTTCATGTTTATATATATATATATATATATATATATATATATATATATATATATATAAACCTTCCATCACTTATTTACATAGTTCGTTGTAGGTATAAGTAGAATATATTAAGCTAAAGCGATAGCCAAACCCCTCAAAGCTGATCGCTATATAATAGCTTTGGATTGTTTGGCTAAGGAGGGGGTTCGGCACAGATATTGTGATAGTGAATCTTGTGCCTACGCCCCACAAGGGGGCATCTCCGGGAGGAAGGCTGAGGCGAGAGGAGACACCGGCAGGCCGGAACTAGGAGTGACGGCATAGGAATGGCATGGTCCCTAATTTTTCAGATAGAGACTCCCCGTCAGACGGATAGGCAGACCAGGGAACCCACTCCGCACAGAGGGGGTCCAACGCCCCTTAAGGGGGTTAGGATACCCCCGACAGCCAGCCGAAAGCCGAGGGACGGAGGCAGTCACAAAGAGCAGCCTTTTCCCCTGCCATACTGCACCGAAACGCCATCAACGACACTTCCAACCTTGAAAGAGGCCAACGGATGAAAGATGAAGGAATATGAGAATTGAGATGAAATGGAGGGACAGGAAATTGGGATGTGGTAATCTTTCCCAGCATTTGCCTAGCGACCCGGGAACCCCCCCCCCCCCGAAAAAAGGCATGGATCCGGAAGGTAGGTCACAGGAATCGAACCCACGACCTCCGGATGGCGAGCCACAGACGTGATAGCTTTGAAATTCTGTTCTCTTTGTATGAAAAAGGGAAAGAAAGAAAGACGGGAAAAAAAGCAATAGCTATTTGCAGTTGAGAGAAGTATAAAGTATTTGAAAATTCAAACTAATAACAGAGAATATTTCAGAATAGGTAAAATATAAAAATATTATTTGACATAAAAATAAAAATGTTATTGGATATAACTTTTGTGCTTTAACAAGATCTACATTTGTCGTGCAGTAAGATTTTGTCTCTCTCTTTCGATTTACTAATTATCAAGTCATTCACAATAAAGACGAATTTACAGACTATTCCTAGAAAATTAAAGATATACAATTTAATTATCATGAAAATAGCTTAAACATATGTATTTTAATCAAAATCATTAATGATTTTTGAAAGAATAAAAAATTTCGAAAAATTTCCAATGTTAAAGGTAGTTTGGAGTGGGGTATTCCTTCTAAACAACTTTTTGTCTTTGAATTATGCTGTTCGCGCGCGCGCGCGCGCACACACACACACACACACACACACACACACACACACACTTGGACCCTTTTTCTAAAAATAATTCATTGGATTCAGGGAGTCACAATGACATTGAATTTTTAGGTGGAACACAATACTTTCTCTACCTCCCGTAGCTACGTAGTAGAGAAAGTAAAAGCGCTTTCTTTGGTTTCAGGGAGTCTCAAAATGAATCTCGTTATTCAATTTTTGGGAGGAACACAATATCTTCTCTACTTACTGTAGCTACGTATTAGAGAAAGTAAAAATGCTTAATTTGGATGGGTGCATGGGTGCATTTCCGGTGAATCTCATTCAATTTTTGGGAGGAACAATATTTTGTCTACTTATGTAACTACGTAGTAGAGAAAGTAAAAATTATTTCTTTGCTTTCAAGGTGTCTCAAAACTTGTGTTTCCGGTGAATCTCTCTATTGAATTTTTGGGTGGAATACAACACTTTCTCTACCTCCTGTAGCTACGTAGTAGAGAAAGTAAAAGTTGCTTTCTTTGAATTCAGGGAGTCTCAAAAGGGGTATTTCAGGTGTATGTCGTTCAATTTTTGGCGGAATACAATACTTTCTCTACCTCCTGTAGCTACGTAGTAGAGAAAGTAAAAACGCTTTCTTTGGTTTCAGGGAATCTCAAAACGCGTATTTCCGGTGAATATGTTTATTGAATTTTTGGGTGGAAAACAGTACTTTCCCTACCTCTTGTAGCTACGTAGTAGAGAAAGTAAAAACGCTTTCTTTGGTTTCAGGGAATGTCAAAACGTGTATTTCCGGTGAATCTGTTTATTGAATTTTTGGGTGGAAAACAGTACTTTCCCTACCTCCTGTAGCTACGTAGTAGAGGAAGTAAAAATGCTTTCTTTGGTTTCAGGGAATCTCAAAACGTGTATTTCCGGTGAATCTCTTTGTTGATTTTTTTATCTCCTGTAGCTATGTAGTAGAGAAAGTAAAAACGTTTTCTTTGGTTTCAGGGAGTCTCTCAACGAGATTTCCGGTGAATCTCGTTATACAATTTTTGGGCGGAATACAATACTTTCTTTACCTCCTGTAGCTACGTAGTAGAGAAATTAAAAATGCTCTCTTCGGATTCAGGGGTCTCAAAACGTGTATTTCCAGTGAATCTCGTTAATAAGTTTTTGGGTGGAATACAATACTTTCCCTACTTATTATAGGTAAGTAGTAGAGAGAGTAAAAAGAAGAGTTGTGGTATAAATAAACGGCTGTTTGTCATTACGGCATCTTGCATGCAACCAAATAGGGACAAGTGTAACTTAGACTGTAACTTGAAATAATTTCTGGCCTAAATTGTTGCCACAATTAAGGTAAAGTGCACAGAAAAACCAGACTTTATAAGGACATTGTGATAAATAAAGAACATGTGTTAGATGATAATGGGTAGAGAAGGTAGTGAATATTGAAAACCAAAGCATTTTGTTTTAACACTTGCTTATTATACAATAATATGATGCCTCTAATTCTTATAAATTAGTTTGTATACTGCTTATGTCGCTGTGCTGTAATGTTATTGCTGGTTTCTTTTCACAGTTATTACTTTCTTACAGCCAAGTCTAAGGAAAATATGTTGGAATATTTTTCTTAGCGCCATTACATTCCCTAGCATTGTAGAGTAGGTATAAGCTAAGGCACCTGGCATAACCTCTCGATAAGACACCCCCGCCTACCCCCATACAGCTGGAACGGAAAACATTTATTGCCGTCTGTACATCATAATGCCGTAGTACATTTTATAGTAACAATGGTGATGATGTCACTCTTACAGTCACATTACTGGACAACCAAATACACATGAAACTAGACATCCTTTCGTACAGAAAAAAACCATTGGTCCTATCTCATTGTCCTTCTCTTGTCTCTTCTTCATGGTTTCCATAACTCCATTCTTCCATGTTTTTGGTGGTTGCCGTCCTTTTCGTTTCCTTGATCTATTCAAAGCTTTGGTATCCTCGGTAACCTTTGTTGAACCATAAGCATCGCGTGTCCATACCATATTCGTTGTTTCGCTGAAATACCATATATCTTTTTAATGTCCAGTTCATGTCTTATTTTCTCATTCCTAACTTTATCTCTTCTAGATATTCAAACTGAGCGCCGGCAATAATCAATATCCAGTGCCAAAACGTTTTTTTTTAGATGTTTTTGAATTTCAATATTTTTGAACCATACAACGGTGTACTTTTAACAATAGGGTTGTAAATTTTTCTTTCTTTCTTTCTTTCTTTCTTTCTTTCTCTCTCTCGTTATCTGTTTGTACCATAATTACACTTCACATGTGAGGTAGCAATTTTCCCTTTACTAATACACCGTTTTAAGTTCAGTATCATTTCTTCCATCGTTTGTAATTTTAACACCAAATTATTGTATTGATCACACTGCTTAATAACTTGAAGTTTGAAGTCTTGTTTCTCTCTTCCTATTACCATATACTTAGATTTTTCAAAATTAAACGCTAATCCCCAATTATTACATACTTCAATTAATTTCCTGCACATGTATTCTTAATTATAATAATAATAGTAATAATAACAACAAATCCTCTTGCACTCGAGTTAGAAAGTATGTGTTATGTCAGATGTCTTTTATCCGAAATGAGTTCTGTTCCTCACTAATGTAATACAACTTCTCATTTCCATGTTTTGATTGTATACGCTCTATTTTTAATTTTCTTCCATAGCAGAGAGTCAATCGCAGCAGCGCTGCATAACGCGCGATTATGTACTGACCCACTGAAATTCCTACCTTATAGTTTCTTTCCTCAAAACATTGGAATCAAGACTCTTATCTCCACTAGCCTAGCATTGCTCAACATCCTCTAACAGCCCATGCAATATCTGGCATTCTTGTCTTCATTCTATGCGGTCGATAGCTATTCCGTGTTTCATATGGAAACGTCACTCAGAGTCAAGAAAATTTATAAAAAATGTGTATATGATTTGAAATAAGTCTAGAATGTTGGATACTGCGATGTATAGGTATACCAATTAGAACGTGTTGTTTGATGTGCGGATTGGGAGTGTCACTGTAAACATTTGGCCTATTGCTGTGTGAGTCCACACACATACTGAGAGAGAGAGAGAGAGAGAGAGAGAGAGAAGGGGGACGGAGGGAGAAGGAGGAGAACATAACGTATTGTCAAGCAAATTGCTAAACGTTTATTGTTAAATTCGTGTACCATTCTGCTCCAAAGCGAGCGGAAGCAGTTATACCAATTGCTTCTGTTTTTGTTTATTTATATACTTTCCTTCAAGAATTCCATTGGCATTGGGTTGCTGAATTATCTCTATCATGTGATTGATAGCTTTCTCTCACGTCGTACTTTTCAAGTACGAATAGGTCCTAATCTATCCTCTGTGCGGCCAGTCATGTCTGGAGTGTCTCAAGGTTCCGTTTTAGCACATGTGCTGTTCAATGTCTTCACCCATGACATAACCTACTTTACCACATGTCAACATCGCCATGTACGCTGACGATATTGCCATTTTTACCACCCACTGCGAACTAGATATTGTTGCTCACAAATTACAGAGGTCTCTTAATATTCTAGTACCATGGATTGACAACTGGAGAATTTCTTTGAACCTAGAAATATGAAACCATGATTTTTACATTGCGTCGTCCCATTGTTCCCCCTCCTGTTGCTTTACAAACTATTCCCATAGCCTGGAAACGTGCTGATGGCATTATTAAATATCTTGGCCTACATTTTGATCGTCGACTGAACTGGAACTCTCACATTAATTTAAAATTAAATCTGGCTTACTCCAGACTATGCAAATTGTATCCTATTTTCAACCGCAAGTTTTCTTTGCAAATACCATGTGGTTCTCTTCTGTACAAGTCCTTACTTCGTCCTTTACTCACATATGCTTGTACAGTTTGGGGAGGTGCAGGTGCAGGTGCAACGAAAATTAATCGTCTGCAGGTCTTTCAAAATAAAGTGTTAAGGCTTATACTGAACGCACCTTTGTACGTCAGAAACACTCAGATACATCATAAACTTGGACTCAGTACCATCTCTGAACACATTCGCAATTAGGCTCTCACATTTTTTTTCAGCATCTTCATTCTGTACCTGGCGCAGTATATTTTTCCTTGGGACGAAGGTCTGGTGTGTTTGCCCGGATCAAAAGTCTTCTCCCGCAGGACTTACTGCTTTCTTCCAGAAGTGATTGAATTAGAAGACTTGTCAATGAACCATATGTACAATATTATCTGTAACTTTGGTGCCAGAGGGGCCTCATGTGGCTGACCTCAGATTAGTTTATATTGTTATGTATTTTATCCTGGTTCTGAATAGCATTTATGATGGACGAATATATCCAATAAACCAAAAAAGAAAAAAAATTCTGTGAATTATGATAATTATCAAACAAGTGTTGGAAACACGAATAAGCTTTCTATTATAGAGTTCATAGTTATTGCTCTCTTCACATTCGCGCACACCAATTGCCTTTCTAATGAAGGAGTCCGTGCTGTTTTCAAATATTCGAAAGTTCAGACCTGACAGTCAACGACACACTCCCGTTTCCATTTCTTCTGGCTAGATAATGCGTTCCAAAGGGCAGTGGTTATCTTTTATCGGAGTAACACGTTAATCGAGATTTTATCCTCCTTCGTAACGGCATATTATGAGCAGAAGTTCGTATATTATTGAGGATGCTCGATAAAATATTTGATTCATTGCGTACTTAACGTTTAATTTAGAACGTCTGTGGGCAAACTATTGTGATGGTTACGTCAAATGTAGTTTCAGTGATTTTAAGACGCATTCGTATGGGAAAAACTTAAAATAGGCTCATTTCTCAATGCACGGTTTTATTTTAGTTTACCTCAAAACGGCAGTATTTTGGTTTTTAGTAAAAAAGAATGGTTTACTGTGATTCTAGTTTACTTTTAATTGCCCTTCTGAACCACAAGCCTGCGGAAGAAACTTTATTGCACCGCCTTTAAGGCATTTGAACTAGCAGGCCAATTCCTAGAGTAGTACACAAATTGCAGGATAATTCCAGTGCAACAGATACACAATAATGCAAAATACAAAAATAATTTGTAATTTGAGTCTATCAATCACTTGTGTATATACTATAGCATTAATGCAAACTTAGGAAGTTAGTGAGCTGAACATAACCAATGACCTAAATTTGATATACAAACGAGACATCTCACTACATTTAAAAAATACAGTGGTATAAATAACGTATTACGTCATCTCGTATAACCTTAATGTGTACTCTTTAACACCAGTACGTACACGCATTGTACGGGGGGGCCGTAAGGTAGCGAGCGAAATACACGATTATAATTATATTTGCAGCTAGACGTACAACATACCCTAAACCAACACGGATAGCCGAGGTCATTGAGGCTTGACTCGTGAAAGAGAGGTTCAGATCCCACCATCCCACCAGGACCGTCCTCCCTGACAGGCTTTTTCCAGGTTTTCCTCAGTCTTCAGAACTGGAAAATGCCGGGGAAGTACCCTGAATTTAGGCTTGTAACGTTTCCTTCGCAAATTTCTTTTTCCAATTATTTCATTTTATGTTACATCAGGTCCTTCTCATGTGGTACCGTATTCAGTAAGAAGGGCGTTAAACACTAATAAACGCCAAATGAACTGCCTCTGGTTTAGCATGCCTACCTCCAAATCCAGAGGTCCCGGGTTCAATTCCCGACTTGAGGGTGGGAACTTGTTGCTTAGCCAGAATTATTCCCTATCCTCTCTAGAGTCTGGAAATATAAATGATAATTGGATGTGTGTGTGTGTGTGTGAATTTAATGTAACAACCAAAAGTAATACTAACCTATTAGGCGGGTCTACGCTGCCTCAACAATCAACAAAATATGTTGAGCTCAACATGTCGGCAGAAAAAGAGCGTCTCCACTGACCAACAAACAAGCCCTGCCATGAATCACTTCGAACAAGTCAGCTTCGCTAATCGCCTCTCTCAATATCTTGAGGAATTTAACATCACATTATCTGAACTAATTCCTTATTGTCCACCTGTAGCACCCTGGAAGCTCACGTCTCCCTCAGTTGATATCTCTATGTCCAGATACTGGAAATCCACTGCTGAGATCTCTACTATACGAAGCATGTTTCAAGGTCTCCACACATCAAATTCATCCTCATTTCCGACTTGCATTGCTGGCTCTAAACTTGACGACTACTGCGGTTGCGCAGTAGTGTTCCCTGATCACACGATGCTACACAGTCTACCTAATTACCTCAGCGTCTACACGTGAGAGCTATATGCAGTCCGCTTTGCTCTGGAATACATCCTAGACAACACATAGTATGAATCCTTTGTCATATCCACGGATTCTTGAATGTCTTGTTAGCATTACATCACAAAAACTCTTCGTCTCACCCACTGGTTGCAGAACTATTCAGGTTATGCAATACAGTAATTCAGTCTGGTAAATACAGGGTTATTCTAAATTAGTTACCTGAAAGTATGAATGAATTATTTCGAAACTGTTGACGGAAATTTATTCCGATGTTCATCAAACCTTATGTCATATCATCACGTTTTAAACATGGTCGGCAGACTTCGCTACATGCACTCGCTCGCTCGTCTGGCGGGGAAAATGTGAAGCACTCGCAACACCTGGAGCCTAGTAAGCAGTCGCCATGGAGTCTTACAGCGGTGCGGAGCGCACGCACTGTTGTCTGTGGCTTCATGAAACTAAATCGCAAATTACCACACAAAGACGTTTTCGTACAAAGTATCAAAAAACTCCCCCGCAGGTGAAAACTATCAAAACATGGTATGATCGATTCGTAGAAACAGTTCTGTGGGACACCGAGGGAAAGGACAGGGACGCCCTCCTGTAGCAGGCCACGTTGTGGAAGCCGTGAGAACTTATGCACGAAGTCTAAAGAAGTCTACAACTAGAGCAAGTTTGGAGCTGACCATTCCACAACCTAAGGTATGGAGAATTTTACGACGACGACTGCAGTGTAAGCGGTACAAGTTGCAACTGGTTCAGGCATTGAGTGCTAATGACAAGCTTAAACGTTATGAGTTCTGTGCGGACATGCTGAACAGGATGGAAGAAGACGATAGTTTTCTTAATAAGATTGTGTTCAGTAACGAGACAACTTTTCACCTTAGTGGTACAGAGGATATGGGGTACACAGAAACCGACGGAATGCCTGGAACATACACGTGACTCACCAAAACTGAATGTGTTTTGTGCGCTAAGCTCCGTGAAAGTGTATGGACCATTCTTTTTTATGAGAAGACTGTGACTGGCATCACATATCTAGATATGATAGAAAGCTACCTGATGCCACAGCTGCAAGAAGATATGAGAGGTAATTTCATTTTTCAACAAGATGGAGCACCTCCTCATTACCACCATGAGGTCACTACTTACCTATCCCACACCACTCCCGCTTGGATTGGACGTGGCGGGAACATAGCTTGGCCTCTAAGATCTCCCGATTTAACACCGCTGGATTTTAGTCTGTGGGGTTACATTAAAGATGACGTGTACAACCCTCCACAGCCGACCAATTTCGATGGGCTTCGTCAACGAATTTACGTAGTGGTAGCTCGGGTAGATGGGGACATGATCACGCGTATCTGGGATGAACTGTTGTACAGGTGGGATATCTGCCGAGTGACAAAAGGGAGTCACATTGAACATTTGTAAACATTGCAAATAAAACTTAATGTTAATGTCAATGTATGTAATGGAAATGGAAATAAACTACGTAAGATAACTATGTATAATTTAGCTTTATTATCAGGTAACTAATTTAGAATAACCCTGTATATCAAACTTATCTGGACTCAATCTCACGTCGGCATCCAAGGGAACAAGGAAGCTGACGTTGCAGCTAAAGAGGCCACGAAGCATCCTCCAAAAACTCTAGAGTACCATACTGTGACTTCCTCAGATACTTCCACAAGAAGATCACTCAGATGTGGAACAGCTCATCTACAAGTAAACTATAAGACATGTACTCTCCTCACTCTCCTGAATACCCAGTGATTTCCCTTCCTCGCAAGTACCAAGTTGCTCTCACATGATTACGCATAGGACACACAGCCATCACCCACTGCTGCCTTATATCTCATGATCCTCCTCCACTGTAACTTCTCTAATTGTCCATTTATTGTACCTCATAAGTAGGTTATTATAGAGAGAGCGAGGCCACTTTTTTAGGCATATATGGGAAAGGATAGGGAAAACGAGGGTAGATGCCAGGTTGAGAGAGCCTTCAAGGAGGAAAATGGGTTTATATGGGAGAGATAGGGAATACGACGACCGATACTACACTAGACGGGTTGAAGGAGAGAAATGCGTTTATATGGAAGAGATAGTGGAAAGGTGTTAGGTTAGACAGAGGTTGAGGAGTAGAGTATGGTTTATATGAGAGGTATAGGAAAACCAGGAGAGGTGTTAGGCTAGACTAAGTTGAAGGGTAGAGTATATCCTTTATATGGGAGAGGTATGGAATACGAGAAGAAGTGCTAGGCTAGACAGAGGTTGAGGAGTAGAGCATGCGTTTATAGGGGAAAGAGGGAAAACGAGGGGAGCTGTTAGACTAGACAGGGCTTGAACGTTAGAACAAACCTTTTATATGGGAGAGATAGCAAACCGAGGAGAGGTATTAGGCTAGGAAAGTTTCAGTATGCGATTATAAGCAGAGACGAGGAAACGGAGAGAGGTCCTATGGTAGGATAGACAGATGTTAAAGGTAGAATGTGTTTTATATGGGTTAGATAGAAAATCAAGGAAAGTTACTCAGCTAGACAGAGGGTAGGAGGGGGATACGCTTTTATGAGATGTAGGGGATACAAGGAGAGGTGCTAGGCCAGACATGTTGAGTAGAGTATGCGTTTATATGGAAAAGATAGGGATTACGGGGAGAGATGCTAGACTAGAAGAGGTTGAGAGTAGAGTATGCGTTTGTAAGTATGAGAGGTATAAGAACAGGAGAGGTGTTAGGCTAAACAGACACTAAAGAAGTAGAAATATCAGCTTATATACAGGACAGATAGGGATTACCAGGGGAGGAGCTAGACTAGTCAGGACTTGAAGGGTAAAATATGGCTTTTATATGGTAGAGATAGCAAACCGGCGAGAAGTATTAAGCTAGTAAGGTTTGAGTATGCGTTTATAAGGAGAGACGAGAAAACGGAGAGAGATCCAATGCTAGGAGAGAGTTGAAGGAGTGGGAAATGTGCTTTATATGGGAGAGATAAGGCATACGAGGAGAAGTGCTAGGCCAGACATGTTGAGGAGTAGAGTATGCGTTTATATGGAAAAGATAGGGATTACGGAGAGAGATACTAGACTAGACAGAGGTTGAGAGTAGAGTATGCGTTTGTATGTATGAGAGGTATAGGAAAACGAGGAGAGCTGATAGGCTAGACAGATACTGAAGGAGTAGGAATATGGGCTTATATACAGGAGAGATAGGGAATAGGAGGGGAGGTGCTAGACTTTGAAAGCGACTTTAGACGAGAACTTCATGGAAAGCTGTTTGCTGTCAATGCTAGAACACTAATTCTGGACAGCTCCAGCACGTAACCTACTCATGCAAAAAGATAACCCACTCACGCAAAAGGTAACGCATTCACGCTAAAAAGGTAAAACATTCACACAAAAACGTAACGCACTCAGGCAAAAAGGTAAACTTTATTACATTTATATCATTAGTTAGTTTTTTATGAATCTATACTTCGGCACCTGGTGTCCTGGTTTCGATTCTTAATTTTTAAATCTCCATTATCTCAGAAACTAAGAGAGATAGAGGGGTTGACCAAAGCATGATCGATAGCTCCTATGATGGGTAATTAATACTGTATATAATTGCCAATCAGTTGTCCTTAGTTCGAATCCCGATCTTTTAATGACTTCTTTAATTTTCCTCTATTCTCTAGGATATCTCACTTAGGTTGATGGCGTAACTGCATACAGCTCTGTTTAACATGCCTAACTAATATTATAAATAATTTTGTTCCTGGTGTTCTGGATTCGAATACCAATTCAATGAAATTTACTTACAAATTTAATACGCGTAATCTAATTTAGATAGACACATTAAGTAAACAGTAAACAGAGTACCTAGTCCCTAAATATCGTCATCATGACTAAATTACTTTAAAGTGCTCAGATCGAATCCCTAAGGGGTGATTTCATATGTCTTCAAGCCTATGGATCATACCAGGTTCGAGTAAAAATTAAATGGTAGACGCTGATGCGGGGGAGCTAAATTACTAAAATACGTTTATTAAAGTATTACTAGGTTCGATTCTAGAAGCTTAAAATCTGTGTAAATCTGGAAAAATTGCTTTGTTCGTGATTGTAGTGAAATGTAATGGTCTTTCTGGGGGAAGATGGAAAGGAAGAATTGAAAAGGGAATGAAAAAATGAGATAATGCAGTATATACATAAATTTAACTAAATAAGGGGGAAATCATCTACGTTTCCTTTTAAGTATTGTGATAATAGAGATTGTGCTAACTTTGGTGTAATGGGTGGTGGTTGCGGTATGCTTTGAATGGAAACGTCTGTCTGAATGAGAGTGTGAGAATACTTCACTTGTTGGAGTGACAGCATATACAGATAGCTATGGGACGAGTTTAAAGTGTTTGATACTGCCAGACATCCTGTCTCGGGGTGTGAGGTTATATGGCGGAGGTTAATACGCGTAGAGCGATCATATACACCTGGTTATCGAGCGAGTTTATGATTGATCTAAAAAGTTCGTGCTCCCTCTATAAATAGGATGATCTAGAGCATTGGACTTCATTGTGCTAATTAGTCTTGAGGTGTTAATATCGTGCTCTCTCCAAGAATAATCAACTTTCTAAAGTGTTATCAAGGTGAAGAGGTCTACATTTCCCTTGAAGGAGGATTAATACGTTATTACATCAAGAATAAAGATGAATAACTCAGCGTATAAGGATATTATTCCAAGCGCTACCGGATACGCTTGCGGAAAATGTGGAAAGAAGTTCCTCCGAGGTTATCACAAGAGAAGACACGGGATGTCTTGTCAAAAGCTCTTCAAATGTAAACATTGTAGCTTGACCTTCAATGATGGTTATATGGGTCAGCGGCACGAAGATATATGTGAAATAAGCAGTCCTCAGAAGAAAAGCACATTTGAGCCTACTAAACATCAGTTACTATCCACAATGGAGGACTGTGATATGAAAGAATATGAAACTTCATTCGAGGGACGATTGAAATCGTGTTTTATACGACGCAAATCACCTAAGGATCTGAATATGTATCTGCATGAGGCAAAACAACGTATAATCCAGGCTGTGCATAAAGAGCTTGGTATTCACAAGAGTGTTAAAATCAATCTGCTGGCTGAGTGTCGATTTGTTAACAGTATTGAAGAAACCTGTGACAAAACATTTAAAACAAGGAATCAGCCTGTTTTCCTAGAAACTGATCTGGGCTCAGCGCTGGAAGCGAAATTCAAGAAATTGGTGACTGAAATGGAGGAGTCTCAGCTTAAGGGTAGCAACTGGGCTTTGCTTGCTGTGGAAGGAGCTCGACTTCGTATCAACAAGTACAATCCGTTACGAGGAAGTAGCTACATACCACTACCGCCATCTGACGGAGCTAAAGAAGCGTGTATAAACATTCAGAACTTTAGTTCCATGTATTCTATACTGGCCAAATTCGTCAGCACCAAGCCTCAACGCGTCAGCAAATACAAGCAAATTCAAGATAAGTACGACTTCAGCTGTTTCCTACCTTACTCCACTTTCTCAAATACCTAAATTTGAGAAGCTTAACAAGATGTCTATCGAAGTTTTCGGGCTGGATGAGAAGCATGAAGTGTGTCCAATAAAGGTTACTAGCACTGAACTACCTGAACATCGTGACCTGCTACTATTGAGTGAGTTGTGGAAAACATCACTGTGTAAATAAAGATTTTGGGAACCTCGTTCGACGTTAGAAAAATAAACGTAATGGACATGTTTATACCTGTAAGCGCTGCTTTACACATTTTGATGATCAGAGCGGGCGAAGTGGACTGCAAAAACTACAAGAACATGCAGCCCGCTGTATTCAACGTGGTGTTGCAAGGTTGTTATGCCTACCAAGGAGAAATCAATTGTACAGTTTAAAAATGTTGAGAGGATGCTGAAAGTACCTTATGTCATCTATGCGGATTTTGAGAGTATTCTCACTCAATGTCATACGAGTATACCCAATCCTGAAACTTCCTATACAACCCCTTATCAAGAGCACACACCAATGAGCTTTTGTGTTTACGTGAAGCCGTCATGCAGTGTTGAACATCTCGAAACTGGTCTTCCTAAGCAACCCTATGTATATTGTTGTTATGATGCTGTTCAGAAGTTTATGCTGTACCTGACATCTCTTGCAACAATGATTGGTAATATATACAAATCTAGTAAGCCTCTGAAACTTACGGATCAACAGCAAAAGGATTTTGAGTCTTGTATAGTATGCTACTTGTGTGGAAAGTCCTTTACAGAAGAGAACTACAAAGTACGCGACCATGATCACATCAGCGGTGAATATCGTGGAAGTCTACATAATGAATGCAATTTAGCCTGCAAAACACCTAAATATATTCCAGTCTCCATGCATAACGTTAGCGGATATGACTCTCATTTCATTGTTAAGGAGTTCGGGTGTACAAGTGAACGTATGGAGGTAATTCCTAACTCTGAAGAAAGCTATATCTCATTCACCAAGTATGTAGGAGATATAAAGCTTCGGTTTGTGGATAGCTTTCGATTCCTCAGTACAAGCTTGGATAAGTTGGTAAAAAAATCTAACCTCATATCCTGAAACACTAAAGTACGTTGGAGAAGACAAATTGAAGTTGATGACACGTAAGGGCGTATTTCCATATGATTTTGTTACTCCATGGGATGTCCTGAAAGAGACCTGCTTGCCTCCTAAGGTCTCATACAATAGATTAAATGAAGAAGATATTACTGGTACTGACTACGATCATGCTAGAAATGTATGGGAGATGTTTAATGTGAGAAACCTGGGAGAGTACAGCGACCTCTACTTAACCTCATATGTACGTCTTCTAACTGATGTGTTTGAGACATTCAGAGAGCAAACCCTCAAAACACACAAAGTTGATCCTGCACATTATTTTACCTCTCCAGGACTTACATGGGACGCCATGTTACTGTATGCAGGAATTAATCTGGAGGTGTTACAAGATTATGATCAACTACTCATGGTGGAATCAGGAGTAAGAGGAGGTTTATGCCAAGTTTCCCATCGGCATGCAGAGGCTAATGACACTTCTAGTGAGGAGTTTGATCCGTCGAGACCAACCCAATTTATCACATACGAGGACGCCAATAACCAATATGGGTAGGCAATGTGTCACGCCCTTCCATTTGGTGGATATCAGTGGTTGTCACCTGAAGAAATCAACTTAGAAAGACTACAAGATGATCCTCATGGGTACATATAAGAAGTCGACATCGAGTACACTGCAGAACTTCACGAACTACACAACGATTTACCTTTCCGCCTGAGTGAATGAAAACGCAGGAATCATCTACAAAGAAACTGATACCTCATCTTGGACCTCGAAAGAAGTATGTAGTGCATTACATGGCTTTGAAGCAAGCTCTTAGTCATGGACTACGACTAACAAAAATCCATCGTGTGCTACAATTTCGACAGTCTCGGTGGTTGAAAATTCATGTGGAATTTAACAACAGGCAGCAAATTACTTCGAGAAAGATCTCTACAAGCTCTTTAACAACTCCATGTTTGGAAAACCTATGGAGAATCTACGTAACCGTATGGATATACGACTGGTGACAAATGAGAAGACTCTGGAAAAGTTTATCGCCAAGCTTACGTTTATTGATAGGACGATATATGCTGCTAATCTAGCTGCTGTGCATATAGTATCTCGTCAGATTGTGTTCAACAAGCCTATATACCTTGGTACGAGTGTGTTGGACATCTCCAAGACATTAATGTACCACTATCATTACGACGTGTGGTTGCCATATTATAGGGCTGAAAACCTGAAGCTTGTGTATATGGACACTGATTCATTCATTCATCGTGTGACAACTGAAGATGTGTACCAGGACAAGCTACGTTTTCTCGAACATCTGGATACAGCTGATTATCCTGCAAGCCATATATGTTATTCAGCCCTAAACAAGAAGGTGCTTGGAAAATTTAAACATGAGGTTAATAGCAAAATCATTCATCGCTTTGTTGGACTACGACATAGGATGTATGCCTTAGATATTCAAGGATCGATGATAAAAATATTAAAGGTATGAAACGTAGCGCTATTAAGCAGTACATTACGTTTGACAGCTATACAGAGTGTCTTAAAACCTGTGAAATCATCAGAACGCCCATGAAGCTAATCCTATCACGAAAGCACGCTGTTACCAAAGTGCAAGTGAATAAAATTACATTGACTCCATACGATGATAAAAGAGTTATTGCCGAGGATGGAATAACTACCTATGCGTATGGACATTATCGTATTACAAACAGTGCTTAAAAGAATGTAAGTCGAAGATGAAGGTTTTCTCGTGAGTCCACAATCTTGAAAAAAATGAAGTTTATCCTGTGCTGTGTATGCAACTAGCAGACGCCTAATGAAGAAAGAACAATAATAAAAAGATGGAAGGGAAGGTGTTAACCCTGCCATTAGGAGCAATCCTAGTGCTAGTCTCAAGCCTAGAGAAAGAGGAGAGGCACCTACAACGTACTAAAATAAAGGTATGTTGACCCAAAGCTTTTCAGTTTGTAAACCAATATGCAGTTTATCCATCTCCGCCTCGCACACTAACTGTTTAACATATAAAAGGTTTGTAAGATTTAGAAAAAAGTATATAAAGGTGTTGTAACGTTGGATGAGAAAAGTTTATAATCTAATTACTCTTCATATTACCATGAATACCTGTGATACTATCCGAATCATTTGAAATTGCCTTTAATAGCTCTGATGCGAATCCCTGCTCGAAATTAGCACGACAACCTGTGATACTATCTGGTTTACCCTAAATATCAATGATACTAGTGGAATTATGTGTTAAAATGACTCAAATATCTTTGAAAGAACCTGAATCACCTGCATTTACCTTAAATAGCTGTGATACAATTCGCTGATCGAAATTATCACGTGTATATGCGAAACTATGCTAATTACCCTCAAGTACTTACGATATTACCCGAACTATCTGTGAAATATGAAACTATGTTATAACCAACCCCTGGAACCTACCCTCCTGTAATGCTAGCTGAATTACTCTAAACACCTATTATACTTGAATTATCCTAAATACCTATGAACTCTCTGAATTAACTGTGAAATACGAAATTATGCTCTACCCAACCCCTGGAATCTATCCTCCTGTGATACTAGCTGAATTAGCATAAATACCTACATACTAGCTGAATTACCTGTGAAATCATACACAGCTATGACGCAGTCAGCCTCTGGAATCTAGCCTCGTGTGATACTAGCTGAATTGGTCTAAATGCCCACGATACTACCTGAATTATCCTAAATACCTATGATACTATCTGAATTAGCTGTGAAATCATACGGAACTATGCTATACCGACTTCCCGGAATCAGTCCCAACCTGTGATACTAACTGAACTACTTACCTTTTAGCGTCAGTTGGTCACCTTTTTGCGTAAGTGGGTCACCTTTTTGCGTGAGTGGGTTACCTTTTTGTGTGAGTGGGTTCCCTTTTTAGCGTGAGTGGATTACGTTTTTGTGTGAGTGGGTTACCTTTTTGCGTGAGTGGGTTACGTGCTGGAGCTGTCTAGAATTAGTGTTTTAGCATTGACAGCAAACAGCTTTCCATGAAGTTCTCGTCTAAAGTTCTCGTCTATAGCACCTCCCCTCCTATTCCCTATCTCTCCTGTTTATAAGCCCATATTCCTATTCCTTTAGTATCTGTCTAGCCTATCAGCTCTCCTCGTTTTCCGATACCTCTCATACATACAAACGCATATTTTACTCCTCAACCTCTGTCTAGCCTTACACCTCTCCACTATCTCTTCCATATAAACGCATTTCTCTCCTTCAACCCGTCTAGCGTAGTATCGGTCGTCGTATTCTATATCTCTCCCATATAAACCCATTTTCCTCCTTGAAGGCTCTCTCAACCTGGCATCTACCCTCGTTTTCCGTATCCTTTCCCATATATGCCCAAAAAAGTGGCCTCGCTCTCTCTATAATAACCTACGCTCATATGATTCTAGATTGGCATCATAATACTAGATTGTGAAGTTTCGGACAAGTGACGCCACAGCAATCCAGTGTGTAAAGAAATGATACTTTCAACATGTGGTTCGAAAAGAAGGCGTTCAGTTATTTAAAGAACTCGTTGAAATGTGACAATTTGATAACCATAGGTAGCCGGATTTCCATTGTGCTCAGTACCCTACATGTAGGAGCTGACGTTTTATAGGTAGATGTGGAGTATCTGATTATGAAAATCACAACCATTTTCTACATAAGCGTCGTGAAAGAATTTTGTGAGTTTGTTAATATCGTATTCACCGTGATGTGGAAAGAACTCCTTCCGAGTATTAGGAACTGAAGCCTTATTCTTTGTCTAGCGACAGTTAAAGGTGTTAGAGTGTCTTGTAGAAAATCTTAAACAAATACAGGTTCAGGTGCTTATGCCTGTTGCTATATAAGGTATCCTACTGTGCGGTTTAAATCTCTTGACAACCAATACGGAGTGGCCGCGCGGTTGTCAAACTTCGCTTCTTTTTTTTTTTAAGTTCCTTTGTTTTACCCAGGTTATACTGTGTTTTTACTGTTTTCGTTACTGCTTATAACCGAAATTACACAACATATAGACACAACACAAACACCCATGCACATGGCGGGACTCGAACCCGCGATCCTCAGCTTGGCGGAGCGCCGGAGCTATACACTCCAGCGACCACTCTACGAGGGCCGGCAAATTTCGTCAGAACGTTACGCGTTTGTTATAAATGCTATCGCAATGTTCAGTTAAACACTACAAGAAAACAAGAAGACACGATAATGGAAATGTAATACACAAATAGAGAAATAAAAAAACATACCTTTCTATGCGTCCTTTGTTATTCAACTGGCACAGCTAACAGGATACCCTCGTCCTCGATATCACGTTCATCATAAAATTAAAAAACTCTGCGCCATACATCTTTTTCGATCGTCCAGTTTTGTCATTCTCCTAGGTAAGCGTATATGCTTTCTCGTCGATGTAAATAATTTGCTTGTCTACACACACGTGAAACAGTTGATGCATTTAATGAACACGCCTCATCCGTAAGTTTTTGACATTTCGTTCAGTTAAGATTTTTGCGTTTTCTTCGTTGGCATACTCTTTAAAGAAATTGTACAAATTGAAGACAGCAGCCCTAACCTTACTGCTATATCCACTGTCACTACAGGGCGTACTAAGCGACATTTTTATGAAATAGCTAACTTTATAAACGCTAGGACAAACCTATCGCTGCAAGAACTGAATTCACAGCTGAGTCACAAGCGTGTTTTAAAAAGTACACCGGCAGTGGGTTTTTTGTTGGTTTTTTTTTGGCTTTATCAGTGTTTGTTTTAACCTTGAGCTATCGCGTCAATGGTGCAATGAATTCCATTGTTGATGCTTCCTCGAAAATGCGATAGCAGTTACTGATTCTTTGCTTAACGTTCTGTTGGTTTATGCTTTATATAGCTTATTATTATTATTATTATTATTATTGATTATTTATTTTTTGGGGTAGTGCATTCCAAGTAACGAGGTGTTGAATTTTCTAAAAATCACAACACGCTCTTCTCACGTAACGGATACGTGGTTGATTCTGGGACTCTGCATCATGCAGAAATAAGCATAATAACCATTAAAATGCACTTAATTATTGGTTTGCCAATGGTATTATTCTGTGAAACAAAACCATATATGACGCTATTTATTTTAAAAAAAAAGTCATGTATGGTTTTGTAGAGCTGCGTCAGAGGGCTTCGAAAGGATTTTCATGACGAGTTTGTAACTGTATTAGAAAACCTCGTGGAATAACCTATTTCAAAATTATTTAGGACATGGAGGATTACACATTATTAAGTGATAATTATGTCTATAGCATAACGATATATAAAGTAATAACTACGACAGCAATGGATTTATTACTATTACAAGCATGTCTATGACTAAAAGTTCACGTTTACGTTTAAACATCACGAAAGATAATTATAAATTAATGGCGAAAAATAGGGTGTAAAAATATGATTCTTTTTTGTACTTGTTAAGAGAAACGTCACCTTTTATTCTAACTACTTGTTGCTTTTCTGAAATATGAACTACGCATGCGCGCACATGATATTTCAATTAGAGTTTTACCAGCGGCGAGGTGTACTGTCCGTACGAGGCAACGCTGCACTGCTGCTATTCGCTACTGCCGTTTAGTGGACACGCCTCAAAGGTCAAGAGATTTGAACCGCATAATAGATGAAATTGACGACAGAATTATTGCAGGGTTTCGTAATGAAGTGTGTGACTTCTGCGTGAATGCATTAATTATGTTGCACGTGGTTGAATTTTGCCTATATCCGTGAATTTGAATGAGTTTGTGAAATAAGGTTCCAGTTTGAAGCAGAATGAACTATCTACTGGAAAAAGGATGACTCCTTGGCATTCGGTCAGTTATTGAGTAAATTTGTGTCCCAAGAACTGGAATAAAATACTTTCGGCATTTTTTAGCCGCTGATAACTAAGTTAACGTTTTTAAAGTTCTGAAATAGTTCTGAGCAATATTTAGAGTTGTGGAAACGGGCCGTTCAATTTTTATTGCTAGGGCATAGTGCTAAAGGATTTCTTCCTTAATGAACAACCACTGGACTAATGAAATACGTAGGTTTCGAGTGACCCCTGTTAAACCTATTCTATTGTTACAATGTGATTTTAAAGATACAACGTATGTTTCATTGCATAATTATCTCAAGAGTAATGTTTTGTTTCATTTAATTTCATAATCTGATAAGGACGACTGGTACTCACAAGATGTAGCCTAAGTTATAGTAGACTATGAGTAAATGTATGAAATGAATCCATTTTTTTCTGAAACAGTATCCCGGAATACTTCAACTAATTTATTGTATGCAATCAGGGGGTGGGGCGTTACGAAAAGACATGTAGATTTAGCGCGTGGAAACCCTGACTTGGTGGCGGGAATCCTACATGTTTCAAGACCTCTCTCCAAAGCACCACTATTCTGTTTGTTCTTTTCTCTATTGTTTCGTGCAATGGCCCTAGCTCAATATATTAATGGTCTGCTGCCTCACTTTTAACCCAACATTTTTCACAGCAGAGATGGCGAAGTTATGACATGTGTGTCGCTAACAGGCACCAGGACGCATTATATTATTATTATTATTATTATTATTATTGTTATTAACAACTTGCTTATTTTTTATGAAGCCATTGTACGTGATGTATATTTTCAGTAAATTTATTTTCGGTACCGGTAAGCAAAAAATAAGAAGGAATAGTGGCAGAATTTTCAATAGTGCTTATCGGACTTTGGAGTCAGTTCATGATACACAAAATAGGGAAAAAAATAAACGAAGAATAAAACCTTTTTCTGTCCATTTTCGGGATAGCTTTACTCCAATGTGGCTGAAACACACTAATTCATGTAATATACAGAATTATTTCCAAACAAATCATAGAATTTCTCTTCATTATTAAAATAAGAATTAAGAGCTCATTTCATAAAATGTCAAGCAATACACAAAAAACAAGCAATTTATTGTATAAACGGCATTGACAGTAAGGCCCAGCAACAATTGTACATTAAATGCAGTATAATACTTCATTTAAAAGTTCATCGGCAATATAACTTAGTTTGTTTTAACATTATTCTATATTAAAGAAGTTTTTTAAATTGTATAGAATAATATGTTTTAATAATAATTTTACCTTAAAGCAAAGTATGAATATATTTTTTCTTAAACAATGCTTTTTTTAATTTTAATTTCAGCGGTATGAGTAAAATGGGCTAAGAAACAAGCATTTCGATATAATTAACTATATAAAACGTACTCGTAAAAGGTAATTTGGAAGGTTGGAAGGGAAAGTGTGTTCCTGACGATTGTTTGGAGGAAAATATCGGGTGACACTTGACGAAAAAATAAGCAACCTAACTTAATGTGTCTCACTAGTGGGGAAAGGTTCGTCATCGCTGATATAAGGGTAGGATTAGGGAGCATTTTGCTTTGTGATTTTTGAATGACTGAAATGAAAATTACTTAATAATCTCACTATATCTTTCCTGCAAATCATTACTCCATTTGCGGTAATTTTATAGCATTTTATTTAAATTCAAAATTAGTAACGTAACCCTGATTTTCTGCATCCATGATATATGTAGCACAAGCAGAATTCAATTGAAAGAATGCAACTTTTCACACAGTGTGACGTTAACTTAGTTACGTAGTACTTAGTTCATACTTGCCAAATTTTACGAGTTGCCCGTAAAATATACGAGAAGAGAAGACCTATTTACGACTTAACGGCAAAGGAGGCGTTTTCAAGGCTTTGTGGGCAGATTCAAAGTGTTACAGATTTTCACCATGAGCATGGCAAAGCATTATATTCTAACTTCAGATTAGAGCCAGAATGTACCGCGCTAATTGTTATACAGTACTGTGATAGGCCAGAGCGTATCTGTCCTTATCGGAGCTTGCCTATCCTTCATCACGATCATGGTTCCCCTTCACTGGGCTGTAACAAAATGCATAGTGTGTGGATTTAAAATTTATTACACCATTAGAGCTAACAGTAGTAAATGGGTGTGAACATTCAGCGATGGACGACGTGAATTGTAAAGTCAACTGTATCACGTTAATTGCTGGTCTTATTCTCTTTCTATGTTTGCAGATGTTTCCGATTTTCGTGTTATGAAAGTAAAACGCGGACTAGAAGTCCGATAGCCCAGGAAGGGTGTTCTTTGCTTCAGTAAATATTTATTGTGCTACCAAGAAATATTTCAGCATGTGTGACGGAAAGTAGTAGCACTACCAGGTCTTCAAGGGTGGTTATAAAACGGAATTCCCAGTTGTTTTACTTTCAGCTTTTGTACATTTACTCCTCTGAACATTTTACGCACTCTAAATTTCATATCATCGTAAAATAGTACGCTTTGCTGAACCAGCAAAAGTTTTATGGGTTTCAATTTCAGGAAGTTCGCAAAGTACCTATGCTAGTTTATTGTAGAATGGGTAGTTATAGGACGTGGCGAAATTTGTTTATCCTATTATTGCTTTCATTTGTCCAAAATAAATATGGATTATCTTGAAGGCAAACTTATTTGTTTCTTCCTACAGAAACACTTAAAATGGCCCTGCAATGACTGTTGTACTCTTGGTTTTAGTAATATAGCTCATAGTTTGTACTGCAGATACATATATTGCACAGCAGAAGAAATAGGGTGCTCCGAAACCACACCAATTAGAATGCAGGCTTTTATTTTGCATTGAAAGTATTAAAGGATAATTTCTACGCTAATTCTTTTAAATATATGATTTTTGATAATATGATATTGCTTGCACGAAATATAGAAAATCAAAGTGCTTAAATGCTTGACAACCTACATTCACTACATGGTAAGTAATAGAACGGTTTGCATCAAATAACCTGAAGCACAATTAATTGCAGTTGGCAACTTTGTCACCAAATGTGTTAGCTCTCGAAATAGCTCTGATTGTCTTAAAGTTTAAATCTTGTTGAGTTTGCGTGTGATCTCATTAAGACAATTGCACTAAGCATACAATATTGGGACTTTTGATACACACGCCACACACAGGAAGGTTATTTTTTCCTTGAAGAAACCGAATCAGGCTCATTGTCAGCGGTAACTATGTACCAGCAAATTGTTGTATCTTAGGATAATCATCTGGGATTAATGTTTGTACTTTCTGGATATGAAAAGGGTGCTTTTCATACTCACTTAAAGCTTACCATACAGGTATGTGGCTGTTACCCATAGAATAAGCCACAGCTCGAGTGCTAGTTCGTGGATTATTTTCAAACCTCTGCAGCACCTCGTTTTCAAAGTTTAACGCCCACATACGAGTATTTCGATTCTTTCCTGAATCTACTTTCTTTACCTGGAACTGACCACAATCTCGAAGACGCTGATCAATTAGACGTAATTAGACATTCAATAGGTTGGATGCCAACTTGTTAAAAATTATCTTAAATAGGCTCCTATAATGTGTTTTTATGCGATGTATGTGAATATCCGAACACATTTATTTACATAAATAAGAAAATGTGTTTTTATGTGAAATAAAATCTAAAATATATGCTCCGGTGTGAATATCCAAAACATTAAACTTAATTTCAAGTTTATATTACGACGCAAACAAAATATGTATTTACCTAAGAATCCGAGCCCTAATACTTAATCTCCCCAAGTGCTTAATTCGGTAAGTACGGGATTGCTGCTCCCGGGGTCCCGTGCCACCGGTACTCCGGGTTTCGGGGGCTGGATTAGGGTTAACTACCCTGCCCGTAATAAAGCTCTGTTCCTACTCCCTTGGAGGATAGCCGGGGCGGCGCGAGGTCTCAGGTCGACGCCGTTCAGAACCGCCATGAGGTTCGACCTGGCACGGAGTCCAGTGGCGTCTCTCCGTGCATGGTATTCACTGGAGCTATGGACATTACTAATGATTATCGTCTAGTAACATCTAAAAAGAGACTTATGGTTGAGCTTGTCTCGAAAGTAAATGTTTCTACGTCAGGAAAGTGTGACACTCCTCGTTATTTAATCATGCGCTCAGCTACACCAGACCAAACACCGTTTAGTTCTTTGAACCCATTCGTGGTTCAGGCCACCTTGGACAAAATAGCTGGACCAGTTCATAACTGTACCTGGAAGCACAAGGCGTCTTTACTGATATTGACTAAGGACGATCCACAGTCCCTTCGTTTACTCCAGGTACATTCCTTTGGAACCCAAGACGTTATTGTTGAGCCACATGCTTCCTTTAATGTCTGCCGAGGTGTTGTGACTTCCTCTGCCTTATACGTCCTCTCTAGCCAAGGGCTGAGTGCAGCTAAACGGCTCCTGCGGCGGGAGGGTGCGGAACAGCTACCTACCAGAACGGTCTTTCTGACTTTTGACTTAAGGCAGCTTCCTCCCACATTTAAGGCTGGCTATGGAATACTGCATGTTCGTCAATATGTTCCCAATTCTCTACGTTGTTTCTCTTGTCAAGGATTCGGACATACAACATTATCCTGTAAGCGGCAGCCTTTATGTCCTCGGTGTGAAACAAATCGACACGACTGTTCTCATTGCACCTTCTATCTCCAAATGTGTGAATTGTGAGGGAGCTCATCCTGCATACTGTCGCAGTTGCCCTGTGTATAAGGAAGAATACGTCATTCAAGAACTGCTAGTTAAGGAAAAACATGGCTATCGAGAGGTGAAGGAGAAACTTTGCTTGTTCTTTCCCACGAAGTTAGCTCACTGATCCTTTAGTCAGGTTCTTCGGTCTGCAGCTATTACTAATCCTGTTTTTTCGAAGTTGAACTGTACCTGCATTTGTACCTGATTTCACGAGCTAGCCATAATGGCAATTCTTCTATCCCCACCCTCCTTCCTTTCCAGCCCTCTCCCCTTTCCACTCCTTTGGAATCTTCCAAGCCTTCCCGTCAGCGTTTTCCTTCTCCCCAATCTCATCAGCGTCGGGAACCTTCGACATTCCGACCGTCACTTGAAGTGGGTAATCCAACAGACTAATCTATGGATACCGACCTGAAGGATGCTGATCTTGGTTCCCTCGATGGAATTACCTGTTCACCACATTTACTACGGTGGGAACCTCCGAAATGTGATAGGGGTACTCCTTCTGCCACAGCTTTACGGTGTTCCACCTCCGGTACTCCGTCATCGACGTCCAGCAATTCTGGGAATTTAGACACGTTGGATGTTTTTCATCCACCAGTGCTTTCTGCTGTGCCTTCTCTCCCCGCTGTCTCTGGCTGCACCGCGGACATCAGTTCTCCATCTACTAGTGGTATGGATAGGGACATTTCTTCCACACCTGCTGTTGTGCCGTCTCCTTTTTCCAAGGAGTCGTGCGTGGCTGCTTCTGTGGATCTGTCCTGGGCCCCTGCCGACATTTCTGTAGCAAACATTTTACCTGCGATGACCAGTGTTAAATTACCGACTCGGAAGAAGTCCAAAGCTGCTGTGAAGTCCACCACTGCTGCCAGCGCTACGGATAAGTCTTTAAAGCAGAAGCCTTCAAAACCATCTTTGTCGCCAACTTCCAGAAATAAGAACTTGACGTCTAAGGTTCACGAACGGAAAAAACAGATATGTATCGAAATCGTTTGGAACTGTCGAGGCAGACTCGACTTTTAAGGGTTTCTGCCGTTTTCCCCGGTTTGTTATTAGTTTCCCTTTTCTCCTTTGTTTCTTATGGCCTTTTTGCTGTGGAATATGAAGGGTGAATCCCCGCCTCGCCGTTTCCACTGCAATATACCATTAACAGTTATTTTTCTTTATTTATAGTCGCTTTGATTACTAGGCCATATCGCGACTTATATCCATACATACGGGTACAATAATAATAATAATAATAATAATAATAATAATAATAATAATGAATTGTATACTTTACATTGATTAAATAATACAATAGTTGTAATACCTTGTTATAAACATATTTCACATTAAGGAAGCATTTCCTTACCTAGTGTTGTTTCTATTGCGCCCTTCGCGAACGAGTTGGACCCTCCGCTAGTTTAATTAAGGTTTTAGGGGATGACTCTGCCACTATCGCCAAGCTTTTTCGCTACGTTAAATTTAGTGGTTTCCTAAACATAATTTAATCGTGTAGTTTCTGGTGTGTTACTGCCTTTCAAACGGTGTCAGTACTAACTCAAGTGTTTGTGTTTGTTGACACTTAGTTCTGGTATCTTTTGATTTGCGAGTTTTTTTTCTAGCTTCTGTAATTTTGTTTATTCTTTCTACTTCTGTACTCTGAGTTGCTTAACCTTGTGCTTGTTTTATTTTATTGCTTATGTATTGGCCTGAATAAATCTATAGACAGAGGGTGGCGCTGATGACCTCCGCAGTTTTGCGCCACTTAAACCGTTATTATTACTATTAGTATTACCTTACTAAATAACATTGTTATAGCTAATCCGAGGAGAGCTTACGAGTTTATCCATAGATTTGCGATTGTGAATAGGATTTATTAAGACTCATAACTTCGAATAGATTTATTAAGGCTATTTGTGAATAAGATGTAATAGAATATATAAATAGTAATTAAAATAATAATTCTTTTCTTACTTTAAAATCAAATCTCTATTGTCTCAGCTGTCAGATCATGGCACTAAATGAATGAACAATCGAATATGTTACGGAAGACCAATGCTACCAACAGTGGGAATGAGAAAATAGTTAATTTATAAATTAAGATAAGCTAAAATTAAAACACATTAAATACACATTTTTTTTAAAGA
Source organism: Deroplatys truncata (assembly GCA_030765065.1). Taxonomy (NCBI): domain Eukaryota; kingdom Metazoa; phylum Arthropoda; class Insecta; order Mantodea; family Mantidae; genus Deroplatys; species Deroplatys truncata. The sequence continues at coordinate 418,846,768 of CM060990.1, read as the reverse complement.
ACGTAATTTCATTTGAAATTTACACTTTGAATGTGCATGGATTAAAAAAGCAATTTTGAAAGTTGCAAGGAATCTGCTGTTTTTCGATATTGGAAGCTGAAGTGGATATTGAGAAACAGGTTTAATAATTTCTCCAGAATCGATTAATGGTGCTGTTGATTTATCTGCAGGTATGACTTCAATGAAGATATGTTGACGTGAACTGTTACTCTTATTAACTTGCTCCTGTATCCTAATGTAAATTATGTTTGATTGTGCTGTTGAGATGGATACGGAAGCCTATTAATCATCACTGCGTACTGATACTATTACGGTTCAGTAAGGAGCTGACGTTTTATCTGATAAAATCGCATTCTTGCAAGCATATGAAGTGAACGACAGCAATTAGTTGATATCCGTGGCAAACGTTATTGGACAGTATAAAATACGCGGCGTATGAATGCAATAGCCGTTTCACAAGATGATCACTGATCAAACTTATTCACAGCCATTTGGAATGAATTATACACGTTGAACTAAAGGATGTAGTGTAACAACCTTCAACTCTCTTTATTTTAAATAAAGGAAAACAACTTATGTATGCCGTGCGAACTAACCGTGTTTCAAGAATAAACAGTACCACCCCGTATGTTTATATATAGTTTAAATTAGTTTATTTATTGCCTGTCAACACAGCGTGGGCGTCTCTGTCGACTTGCGCCGGCCCACTATGCAGCCCATACACCTCCTGCGGTTCCCTCACCTCATCCGTTCAGGAGTGTACGCACAAACGGTCCATTCGGAGTCGAGGTACTAGGTGTCCCCTCCGTTAATTAGTCCTGTCCTTTCCTATCTTATCATATTTTCTGCTAATGGTGACCAGCCATAAGAGTTGCATACTGTACTCTTCACCTAGGTTTTAGTACCTTTAGAGGTCGTGAAAATTGTACTTCAAACCGCCATTCGCTTATGCGGCTAGGGAAAGACACGGGCAATCCCACCATGGTGGTTTCGAAATAAAAGTTCCTCCGGAATGGGAGCCTTTGCGATACATCTAAGCCATCCGGCTCGATAAGTCTGAATATTATTTTTGATTTGTTAATTCTGTTTGCGGAACGCTGCATTACGATCTGGCGTCTTAGTAAATTAATTACTATTCCGGGTACAAAACGTTAATGTAGCTAAAACATTAAGGGAAACTCAAGAGTATAGTTGCATTTATTGCAAACTTATGTGTGTCATTAAATTCTTTTCACTTTGCCTTTTTATTAAAACTATATTAGCCCTTTCCCTTAGAAGTCCAGAACTCAAGAATTTGATTAAAAAGGGGGAAAACAACTGAGCACGTAACGTTAAAGACGGCTCTGCCGGCGTGAACGCTTATTCCCGTACCATGAAGCCAATTTTCCCCATTACTTCGTTCTCAACATAAATTTCTCGAGACGGCGGCCGATTATACCATAAGAAACCAACTATGTTGCTAATTTCATAAAGTGTGCCTATTTATTGTGTAGTTCATGTATTTGGCATGTCTGTTCTTACCTTTTGATGAAATGTTCATTTACATGATTGGAACAATCGCATTCTAACGGAAACTATAGTTCTTCAGTTTTGTAGCCTATATTATAGAACTATATCCTCATTATGTTAAGTTCCTTTGGTTTCATATAGCGATTATGGTTTTAATTTGTTAAATAACCCTCTGGAAAGCAACGGCAACCAGTGTAAGACGTCTGCTGTGTGATAAAATTGATTATGGTTTACGAGTGTGGTCTGAAAACGTGAGGTAGGGGTTGTAAATGTTCTCAAAACTAAAATGGAAGGTGCAGATAGAAAACGTTGAAATTGCTGTCACATTAATCGTACATCTAATTTAAATTCCAACTAAGGTAGCTAGCATTAAAGATAGAATGGTTGATATAAAAACATTGCATTTGCCATTATTAATGGCATGGACATCATTTATTGCACAAAGGTGAAAGGAAAGCTTCTAAGTAGTGTCAGAGCATTAGTAAAAATTGTAAAATTTCTGTCGTTGAATGCCTAATTGAGCAATGTGACACGTATGAAGAAATCGAAGAAATCTTCAGCAAAACGTTCAGTGGTTCTTCTGATAAGTGTGAAGGTCTTGACGAATGTGAAGAAACAGATTTGGTGGGTATCCAAGAGTGCACCTATTGAAGAATACAGATGTATGTTGACTTAATATGAATGTTTTACATAACACTTTTTTGACACCTTCCAATTCCAAGGAATCATGAAGTCGCTCAGATACTGTAACGAATAATGACTTTGCTGTACTTCGTGTATTCTAGTTTATGGTAGGGAATTCGCTGCTAAAATTTAAAGCAATTCACATCATTGTGGGCCTGATTTAGTTTTGTGAATGGCAGACCCAAATCATCAACATAATCAGATACCTATAGCAAATAGAATTTCTTTGAAATGACATGGATGAGAGACCGCAACGGATCACGATGTTCGTTGGTGCTGGGATTTTTTTCAAATGTTTCTCACCGTGAGGCAATTAAGATGCAACCTGAAATTAGCTATTTCTAAGGAACTTCTAATAGAATTTACGAGAAGGATGTGATTGTAGAAATTGGTGACAAAGAAATTGTGCATAAAAGTACAGAAATAGAAGAAATCAACCGCGAAATAAATTTTCTTGGAGCTAAAGATGGACTTAGAGCAGAAGTTGTATTATTAAATTTTATAGATTTTACCATTGCAATGATATTCCTGAACCTAGTTCAGCTATTTAGGCAAATGTAGATAAGTTCCAGTTATTTATGGTGTCGTTGTATAGGTTACATATATGAACCTTTGTATGAGCTTTAGTCTTTGAAAATGGCACATCAATAGCATCTCATGTTTCAGAATTATTTGTGGAAACTGGCAAGTCACCTGACATAGCCGAAGGTAGGGCTTACAAATTAGTCGGCATGTAAGTTTAAGCAATGGACCGCTTGAAATTTAAAAGTCCCCTTTGCGGGACACTGCGCTTGTTCAGATGTCGAGTGTCTCTAAGGATGATAGCTCACTTTCTTACTGAAATTCCATCTATTTTATAGGATTTTATAGGACATGTTTTAAAGGATAGACTGCACCTAAGTACGTTCTTTTTATTACCATTAGAAGCAGAGCACAGTCATGATACATATGTTGGACTCGTGCACTGGGTTGTAACACCTTCATGGAGTGGTACTTGACTGCAAACCAGTAGTTCTAAGAGCAGGTGTTTAGCACGACTGGTTTCGAAATGGGGAACGGGTGTTAAAATTTTAGCCGCCCTAAATGTGCCAAACATGTTCCTATCGTTACTATTTGGCTGGTGATCGTAAGCAGTGGCGCAGCGTCAACGTAGACACGATAGACTTCATAAACTTTGAGAAAACATTGTTTTCGCTGATGATGATTTTTAGACTTCCGTTACATTTAAATATAATTAGTGTCTTTTATTATACATAAATACATTGTGCCTAATCATATATTGAAAAAAGAGAGATTTCACTCAGTTGCACAAATGCACATCATAAAGTTGCATTTCATGTGCATTAATTCCGTTGGGAAAACATAATGATGCAGAAATAGTAACATTTAAATCTATGCTATAGTATAACACCTTAGTAAAATCCCTCGGTCTACCTACTGCGCCAGTATTCAGGAGGGATAAATCGCCCCCACTTTACTTGTCTTTTGCCTTTAACTATTGAGTTAGCCAATGAGGTGTCTTAAAGAGAAAGTGGGCTGATACGCGGGAAACGAGTGTCACGTCACTTGTGAGCACAGCAATTTTATAGTGTAGATCTTGTTTACATCGTGATAACTCAAACTAAAATCCGTATTCCATTTCTGTAAGAGGTATGTTAAAGAGCACAGTTTCGAAATAATGATGTGTGATTGGTCTCCTTATAAAAGAATTAAAGCCGCTAGTTTTCTGTGTAAAACTTCAATTGAAATAATTTGTATTATGAAAACCAATTAGCGAGGAACTTTTTGCCTTGAAGAGATAGATGGGGGAGTGAAGGCTCTGAATACTCTAAAAAGTGTGAATTAACTTTTGGAAGATAACCCATGATAATACCGTATGTATGTGAACTACTATCACTAGTTATATGCAAACAGTTTTCACGCCCGCTGCATCTTGCTCTTTGCGTGGCCTGTCACAGCAATCGACAAACAGCATTTTTGTTGCAATGCTCTTCTGTCTTTAGTCCTGCCTCTACAGTTGGATAGTGATAAACGATTTTGTGAGAGCAAAATAAAACACGGACTAGGCGAAACTATGGCGTGTGGTGCTTCAGCAGCGACTCAGACGTAGGAGTAGGAGAGGCATGCCCGCCCAAGGCAGTTAGAGAGGGGGAATACATGACCAAGTGAGTTACCCCTCCCAAGGGTTTTGTTTTCTAAAGTTGCTGAACTATAATTTTATAAAGAGAAGGTTTTATGTAGGGGTAGGGTAATTTCAAAAACCACTCAACCGATATTGACAATTACTTCACCACTGAAAAGCCCTATTCTATCTGACGGACATGGGCTATAAAACACTTAATTTCAATTCATACATTACTAAAATACTAAAAAGGATTTACGAAGCCTTCGCTTTGAGAATGCCATGGATTATAAAATATTTGCTGTACTCCACAGAGAATGCGTATAGAAACAAAGGCTAGTTAGTTGCTGCCTATATATCCTAGTTTTAAGTTACCCAATAACACATCTAATTCGTCGTGACCAGGTACTTCCCACCAGGCTACGTATCGGACATACGCAATTACACATTCATATCTCCTTGGAAAAGATCATCAGCCTACATGCAAACAGTGTCACTCCATTCTCACAGTTCAACATATAGTTGCAGAGTGCCCTATCTACGATGTTCATCGGCTTCAGTGTGGTATTCCTGCTAACCTCTCGGTGGCCTTGAGTGATCCAACAATCTGTCACAACATAGTAAAGTTTTTAAAAGAAATAAAATTGTATAATGTTATATAATCAATGTTGTAATTTGTTTCAATATTGTAATTATTAAAATTTATTGTAGTCGCGTTATGACTTTATTGTTAAAGCGACAATAATAAATTAATAATAAAAAAGTTACATTTTACTCACAAAGCAATATACATAGATTGCCATGATGTAACACTTATGCAGAAGACAGAGCTTAACAGTGGATCCTGTTTATAACGGTACGAATTGTTTGTTACATTTATTTCCTTAAATGCCGTTTATCAAACATTGCAGATGTACAATGAATGTCAAAAGCTCTGAATAACTTTTATTATAATTCTATAGATGTACGCTCTGGCGTTTATGGATGCCAAATCCTTTTAATAACCCTCATGTAAGAAAGTTTTGCTTTATTTCTCTAGTACTTAGGTTGTGATAAGTTCGTTAGCAGGACATGCTAAATAATTCTGTGAGGAAAGAAAATTTCTAGCATCAGAAATCAATAGACCGATATTTTATATTAGCAACTAAGAATATTTATTTTTCTGGACGGTCGCACAATGTCTTTTTCCAAATATTTAATTTGGTGGCCTGGTAGTGCGGAATTTTCATATTCACCAGCTTCACCTCTATTTTGTTGTATATATTTAGGGCTTCTACACTATGTGAAAACTGTTGTTTATGCTATTAAAAAACTACGTGGCCAAAGAGAAGGTACAAAGGTTTTAAATTTCACCTAAAGTAATTACCTAAAAATTAATCTGACCATTCCGACCGATGATTGTTCCACCGACAAAGAATACTTCTACGCTAAGCAGTATTTCCAGAACTTGGACGACTGTCAGGGGGGAAGCTAAGGAAGTTGGACGTGCCGCCGATGTTTCACATCCTTTTGCGTGAATAACAGGAGATTTTTTATCCGTTATTAGCCGGGGCTGTACGAAATTACAATTATAAGGGGTAAAGGGTAGAATTCATGATACAAATGCTCTAGATCAGGCATGGCGAGACTGTAAGCCTGCCCCGAAGCACCTTGATGCAACCTGGATAACAAAGCTATGGAAGGGGGAGAATTTGGAAGGCGGGCGGGGCAATGGTAAAGAACAAACTCATTCAGTGGGTTCCCTGTACTCTGTATTTAAAGTAAATTAAGCTTCTCCGATGTCGTTTACAATGAGAGGTTCGAAATCGGGAATTATGTTGTTTACAGCCAGACGTAACTGCTCATGAGGATGTTCGTTCGTCTTTCGGGATCTGCATTTGCGTTTTACTAATTTAATCATGGAAAATAACTATTCACAGACGTACGTTGTACAAAACATTGCTTCCATGGAAATTGCATATGATCGAAGCTTCGGATATTTATTGTCGCATAAGATTTTAAAGCATTCCACTCCTATTAAATCCTTGCATCTGACTTTCATGATTTCGTCAGATTGTAAATGAATCAGCTCCTCTTGCAGATTGATTCTCGCCTTTCTTATGTCTATGTTTAATGGATAGACATACACTGATATATCATATTTAAAAAACCCTGAAATCACGAAATCTGTAATCACAAAATTCACTTTTAAGTGTTAAGAGAATACTAATGTAAGTACTGAATTTATCTGAGGAGAAATTTGAAAGGAGATTTAAACATGGAAAATAGTGCACCTGCCTCTCTTTCAAGTGATCTACCCAGAGTGAAAGTGTGTTTACGCACGCCTTCACTGAACTATACTTGTCAACAATATTTTGATTGCGTCGTTGAAATGCAGTATTCAGTTTAAGTGCGTACATATATCGCATAAGAAAGCTAAGTCGCAGACCCAGACCTCGTTATTTAGTTCCTAAATTTCCATTCCCTAAAATAAGGAAACAATAAAATTACAATAAAATGACCTTAAAGCATATGAGAATAATGTAAATGTAAAGCTAAAATAAATTGCCTTTTCTTTCATGAATCCGGGGAATGCATCTCTGAGGTCGAAGAACCGACGTAACATTGTACCTCTGCTAAGCCATCTAACATCACACAAATATTTAATATCTTAAATGATTCTCCCATATTTTTAAGTATACATAGTTCGAAACTGTCGTTGTTTCAAAGCACTTCCTTTTATTTTGTTCACAACACAATCCATCACTATAGTAGTGTAACTGACTTGACACAAAGTGCTTCTTGATGCAACAGACAATGCCAAGCATAAAAAATGCTCGAAATACCTTTATCACTGAAAAAAAAAGTTTTAACCTGTCAATCAACCCACTTTTTCCCTAACCATGGCCTTTGCTCCGTCTGATACTAATTTTGACCACTGTAAACAATATCTTTCAATACTAATTTTTAGAGCTTTAAATATCTCCTCGCCAGCAAATACTCTTCAACATTAGGTTCCTTATCAACACCTCGAATGAAAATGGCCAATTGAGGTGTGAGTTACATCTGTACTCTCGTCCAGTGCAGGAGAAAACTTCACAAAATCAGCCATTTTCAAATCCATCTGCCTTATTACGTCGGCAGAAAGCACTTCAACTTTTTTTGCAGTGGTTTGTCGGAAAATATGCAAGCACTCGAAATTATGGACCTGTTGAGGACATAAAATCCCAGTAATTAAACATGTTAATAAATTCTCCTTCCTTAAATGCCTTAAGGCCTTTGCAATTTCCCAGGTTACAATATAACTAGCCATAGTTTGAGTCTTTGTAGTTGGTTTAGGTCCATTGTTTTCTACCAATTTCAAAATTTCTTGCGTTCTTTCGCGTCCTGTGAACATATTGAAAAGTAGTAGTCTGACTTGTAGTTTAAATAAGAATTTAAGTCTAATTAAATAAAATGTTTAATAATAACAATAATTACAGACCCAACTTACCTTGTAACTTGGCATATTCGGAATGATAAGCATTGTAATGGCGTTTCACGTAGAATTGCATTACTCCGCTTTGGGACATATTAAACAGTTTGCATTGCCACCATCCTCAACGAAGAACTGCTCCCATTCCATGAAATGTTCTGCTCTTCGAACGTTGCTTTGCAAGCGGCATTACTAGCCACCACTGTTTGACGTAGTACTGACCACGCTGACATGGGTAGGAGGTGGAGGGGCGGGTGAAGCTACGGAGGGGTAATGCGCGAGTCAACTGAAGCGCAAATTCACTCGCGAAGCACTGTTTCGCCATGGCTGCTCTAGATCATTTTACAGTAATTTCATAAAGAACGGGGAAGGTAAATGAAATTAATTCCTCTTTCGACTTTAAAAAGCTAGCCGTGCGACGTCGGGTAAACCAGCTGGTTGTACATTTTTGGAAATAAAACGTAAGTTCGTAATTTTTCAAGTTCTTCACATAAATGCTCCCAATTTTGCTATCGATTCCAATCAAATTTGAAAAGTGGAGACATCAGGCAGCGAAACTTAGTACTCGATGAACCAAGTTAGCTGGTACATGACACCCGATAAACCAAGTTAGCTGGTACATGACTATATAGGTACGCATATTTTGTTTACTCCCTAATCCCGCCATTACCACCATCACCATCGCACATATGAACACTGTCGCGAACTATACCCAGTGTTCTTTACGCGGAATTCTGTAGTGTAACCGAGCTTTATTTTGCCACCTGCAAGCAATGGCACTGTACGGAGAGACGTTCGCCGATCCACTGCTAGGTTGTTTTCCCTCGCCACAAAGGAATGTTCGTGCTGCATTGTCATCACGCTTCGGCGTGTGCAGAGCATGCTGCTTTCAATGCGTCACTTCTGTACAAGCGACGTCCAAGTGTTCGTGCAATTTGATCGGCTAGGGCTGAAAACATTTCAACTTTAACAGTGTCGCAAACTTACTGCTTCGATTCTTGGTAACCGAGGAGCTTCCCTTGCAAGTCTGTACCCACCTTAAACAAGTGTGGCACATAAGTTCAACGGGGCACGAATTACGTCTGGCATTGTATACAATGCAAGTATTGTAGAACACGGTTAACCTGCTATCATCTGTTCCTCTCCCATCAGGTATCAGGTTTCGCTGCCTGATTATAATAGGTTTGTTCCCACACGATTCAGAATCGATTCCGAATTATCTGAGTGTGCGCAGTAGCTAAGTGGCGTTCCAACACGACAGAGAATCAGTTCAGAACCAATTCTGAATTTCCAGTTTGCTGTTCCAACGTATTTGGGAACTAGTTCGGAACGAGTGAAATCGGTTCGTGATTAAGAATAGGAACTGAAAATTCCAGACATGCGCAGATTGTATGGTCTACAGCGCATACTCAGTTAATTCAGAATCGATTCTAATCGCTTGGAACAACCCCGACAGAGAGTATTGAAAAAGCGACATACTCTCTGTATTCAGTAGAAAATGAATTTGAATATGTAATTTATTCCTCCATTCGTGTTTATTTCTCATTACGGAATAGCAAAGGTGTTTGGTAAGCAGTTGCTCGCTGTTGAGTAGTATGCGACATACTTGAGGAAAAGAACAAACGTCTAACAAAGCCAGGGAGCAAAACAGCGTTCAAAGATAACAAGAATGAGTGATTTAGAAGGTGACAGTGATCTTTTTAATGATGCATCGACTTCCGAAGAAGAGGATTATTTCCATTTAAACATTATTCCGTTAATTTGGGACCTTTACCCCTTTTTGGCACCTTTATACCATTTCCCCCCAACCATGCCCATAATCCCCTTTTTTCTTTTAAGTTTCATTTCAATTTATTCTTTAACTTTCAATTAACGTCTCCTCAGCTTGCTGTGTACGTGCGAATAGTAAGTCTACCTCTTTCAGTAAACGCCGCGCGGGAATCGAAGCACACCCGCAACAATGGAAAATAATTGCGTGTTCGATGAAAACCTCTTTCTCTCACTTTACTGCTATAAAGTAGCCCGCAATAATGCAATTGACAATGAGTGATTCTATCCCACCAAAATCAGTAGCCTGCTGTTCGTGAATGTGAGTTTGTTGCTGTGAGAGACGTCATCTGTTTACGTGGAGACGAAGCCTGGTCAGGCAGAGACGACAATAACCTCAACCGCGTAGTTCCGAGAATTATTAAGACTGGGCTATAATTCACAAAACAATTATATATAAAGAAATAAAAATTTCAGCCCAATTGAATGGATAGTTCAGAAAATAGCAATTTCAGTTGTGCATCCCCTTAAATAAACCAGCAGCTTATTGTGCCTTTTTCACCTCATTTGAGCACCTTTTCCCTTCCTTTTTTCATCTGAAATTTGCAACTAAAAATCCTAACCCTGATCATAAGCTACATTGGTACTATGTAGTTTTGTATTATTTGCATTACGTTCGGAATAGAATTTATGTGGGGTGTCATTGTCTCAGAGTATTGGAGTTTTAAATTAAACATTGTGTTTAGAAGCTTCTGTAGCAGGAAACCTAATGTTAAATTGGAATTGTGTTAAATTACTTTTTCTGGGTTCTGGTTTAAATATAATATCTATAAATTACAATTGTTATTCGCAATAACTCAGTATCAATGGCTTTAAGCCGATAAACTAACGCGATTTATTTTTGCTCGAATATTAGGACTGGAATCAGTATGAAAGAAACGCTGAGTTTGATTTCATTCATCAACGCTGTAAACGTAGATATTTGATCGTCTTCTGATTGACCGTGCAACGAAGAAGGCCGTGACAGAACGCGAACGGTTCAAGTAGTGTTCCAACCACACAAAATTCCGAATTAGTTCTGTGAGCGTACCGGACTGGCGCATGTGCATTAGCATGTGTTGGAATTAGTTCGGAACCCGTTCAGAACCGTGTGTTGGAACAAACCTAATATAATTATTCACGTAACTTTATAGGAGAATGAGTGAGAATATACATATCTGCAGGGAAGTGTTTTTTTTCAGGACTAGTTTCGATATTCCGTCTTGAGCGAAATCTTACTCGTCCCGGAAAAAAAAACCACTTTTCTGCAGTTATGTACAATATTTTGTTTCATACTATGTCGTAATAGTTCAAATATTGGTTAAGATATATTGTACTGGTATTATGTTGTACATGGAAGCATCATATGTTTCATATGCTCATTGCAGGGCCAATGTATTCATGTGTTGGAGTACGGAAAGTAACTGAGCGGAAAAGTTCAATTTCACGTACTGATTTGCAGATGGAAAAACATGAAATTCCAGGTAGTATAAATGCATTGTATATCATATCTACCTGGGCCTTTTTATGGCTCAGATCTGGAGAAGGTAGGTGAAGAGAATGCTCCTTGTGTTCAACATTATGCAAGAACGAACAATAGGCATCGCTCCCTAATGCAAAAGTGACAGTGTCCACTCATAGTTAGTAACTTTGTTCAATTTCAATAAAATGTAACCCATCCTTGTATATCGGCCGCATAATGGTGCTAGTAGCTTATACACGTTACCTTTAACTGAAGTAAATGAAAGAATAGTTACTATAGTTGAGATTGTACCTTGGCGTGTTATTATAGGTAATGTCACAATTACTTTTAAACTTACTTGACTAAATTAAACAAAACCTCGAGGGATATTTATTATGACTTTCGCAAATAAAATCGATACAAATAATGTCATTATAAAATATACATCTCAAGTTTTATTTATGTAGTGTTTCGATGCCTGACCTCAGGAGCAAAGGAAAGATGTTACATTAACATAAAATAAGTGCAAACCCTCTGAAAGAAAAATATTTTAAAACGAATTAATGCAATTTGTGGCGCTTGGCTAAATCTTTAAGCTGGCATATTGTTTTGGATCTCCCACATCAATACAAAATGGGAGATGTTCGCTGCATACAGTACGTTTAAACCTAGAGTTGACATAATTGTCAGATGATGATTACGTTGCAATCAGGCCGCGATTGGTTGACATGAAAGGCGTTTTTAAAGGCTTTTCGTTCATATCGTGCTTATTTCATGAGTGAAATAGTCGTAGTTAACAACCACGTCACATCCAATTGCATGAAGTTGCTTGTGCCTTGCTGCCATTGGACGGCTCAAATGTATTCGGTAAAGAAAGGTATTAAGCCTTGGCAGTCTGGACCTCTAGTAAGCGATTTCAAAATTTCACACGTAATAAATTTGAAACACACTGTGCGTTAGTTTCTGTTGAAAATAATTGACCCCTTAAGCCTAACTGATCTTAATAGATAATTGTTTTTTTTCTCGGGATTTTCAGTCGGTGTTATAAGCGGCATTAAAAAAATCAGATGAAAATGTGTGATCGGCTTGTCTTACGATATTCTGAGCCTATGGAGATTGCTGCTATACGACGTTTTTTACACTAGTGATGCAACTAGAAATGTGTGGTCTTAAGTTTCTGGACAGGCTCGTGGCCAAGTGTTCGTATGGTAATGCAGAAAACGCCAAATTGTAATGCATAAGTTTATTTTGTCAGATTACAAGGATGGTTACTGTTTTTACAACTAGAACGTGAGATTTAAAATGGCCTGGAAGTTAACACATTTTATGTGAAGCAAATAAGCATAATGCAAAGAAAGAATCTTCTGCGTTACCCCGCAAAATACCCAAACTTCATCAAATAACCTCAAATTCGGGTTATTAAAATTGGACAGAAAGCATGCATTCCTTCCCTCATCACTTCGTGCTGTTCATTAGAAAATAACTCGTGCGGTGAATTTATTTGTTGTATTATGAAGTGAAGTTGGATGACTGATTCGGCGCTCGCACTCGTTTTGTCGGCTCTAGTTTTTATTTTGGACTTCGGGGGAACAGGTTAACCTCTTCCCTCGCCGCGTCATTTTCGAAGGAATCGTACATTTCAGAGATAACCACTCTATCCATACTCAAACTAGGTTCAAAAGCGGTTTTGACACCACTTAGGCGTAGTGAAATCCGAAGTGTCATATATTTGAAGCGAGTAGAACGTGTGAGCGAAAATCAAAGATCTTTTCTTGGTCTAAGGTTCAAAGTAGCATGACACAAAAGACCCTTTTGGAATTAACTACCATAGGTTTCCACTTACTTTAGAGGGTTACTGGATTCCATATCCGAAAAATTGACTGGAACGTTGGAGAATATCACAGTGGTTGCAAAAAATATTAGGATTGTTCCCTTTTCTTTCGTTCTTTTTTGCGCTTTTCGTTTCAATCCGTAATGATTTTGTTTTCCTTGCCTTTTTTCTTTCTTTCTTTCACGAAAACGGCGAATAATTAGTTCACACAAAGCATACAGTGAAAATGTCGGTCTGCATATTCTAGGCGGGTAAAAAGAATTATCCTATGAATAACACGGTTAAACCTGGGAGTCCCAGGAATAGACGAGACACTCACAAGAAGGAAGGGGGGGCAATAGTCTCGCCAAGCACCAGGAGGGAATCTTTCCATAGCACAAATTCCACCGCTCTGTCGCAACACACCGACCGCCGTCGTCTGTTCCCATAACCCTGAAGCAGATGAAAGGAAATGATAGGGACTGGAAATTCGTGGTAGAAAGGGAACCACCGCAGCATTCGCTTAGCGATCCGGGGAAACCACGAAAAAACCCATGACCAGAGTGACCGGCCCTACGGGGGTCGAACCTGAGACTTCCCGAGTGCTAACCTCGCACGTTACCGTGAAGCTAGGTGCGAATTGGGTGTACTGGAGTTCCAGAGAAGCTCCGCTCTCAATCCATTCCATTTGGGTAACCAAACCAGTTTGTGTATCATTTTCTGCTTGAACGTTCAGTGTGACCAGACGCAAAGTGAAGGCTCGGTCTGTTTGCTTCACTGGCGTTGCTGCCGCACGGCCTAACTCGGAGCCCAAGTTGGTATGATATTTCGGTATGGAGTGGAGTGATACAAGTGAAAATGTTTACTTTCAATTAAATGAAGGAGTTTCAGTTAGCACTCAAAACAGGAAGAAGCGATGTATGGAAGCACTTCGGGATTAATGCCGATAAAACGGCATAATAATAGTAATAGTAATAATAATAATTAATAATATATATAAATGTTCTTAGATCTACTTTTAAGTAAACTATGCTGGTTTTAGCTCTATATTTTAAGAGATATGATATTGTTAAATCATAGGGTACTCTCAAATACCATTAGTTCTCCTTTAGAGGTTTTTGTCATTACCGAGTTTATTCTCAGGTTTAATGTGTACCTCGTAAAATTAAAATGCAATTTTAAGTAAAACAGACCTTCTTTTTCATTAGTAGATACACTAATAGTAGATATGTATAACATTAATGTAAAGCAACAACGAGTTAGTTACCTAATCTTAGTTTGTGCTGAAGGTTGGTAGTAACATTATGTACTGCTAGACCACGAGAAGAAGGCAAGCGAGAGGAGTGTGTAACATCAACACTTTCCTGCGTCCGTATCATATTTACGCTCGCCGTGTGGATACAATAAGCATGTTAGGAGGTTGTAAACTACTACACAGTGTTGTCAAGTACTCGCCCATGGCAAGAGCCAATGCGTTATAACTGCCGCAACAGTTCTAGACACGTGAAAATCTTAATGACAGCTATGAAGCGAGTTACATACCACATCAGGAGGTGACCGGTCGTCTGCATGCTGCAGGAGTGCGTGGGACAGTCATTGTCAAATATCCGCACACCGGTTATGCACTGCACTACACGATAAACTTATAGTTATATACAGTATATTTAAATCCACCGCTGTAAAATGCCCTTAATATAAAAACACTGTCAACCATCTGCCTCCAGTTCTTCCACACCTGACAGCCCTTCCTCTTCTGCGGAATCACTCACATTGCCGCCATCACTGCTGTCGCTACTTTCTGCTCCATTATCCTGGATGAGAATTTTTTCTAATTGATTTTCTGCAATTCCGTATTTTTTGAAATAATGATTCTCAATTTATTCAACATGTCGATATACATTTTCCCATTCTGGCCTTCCAATTTCTGCAAATCGCTGGCGACATAACTGCTCCACATCTTTTAGTTTAAAAGTGATATTTCTGCAGGCCAGCCAGTTTTTGACATCAGCCCAGATTAATTCGATTGGGTTTACATCTGGGTGATACGGTGGCAGTCTAAGTACATTATGGCGATGTTGTATTAATATCTGGCCAAGTATTATGAGTTATGACTTCTGAAGGGATTTGTTGGCTTTAACTAAGTTATATTTGTTTTACTCATGCTTTCATCAAAAGCTATATTATGCCTAAGCAACCAGGTTTTTATTTCTTCTTTCAAGGAATTTGAGGTAGGTTGTTTGTCAATTTGAGTGTTACCACATTGTGAAGCATTGTCGATAACCAGAATAGACCCAGCAGGCATATTAGGTATCAACATGGTGTTGATCCACTTCATGTAATTTTCTGCATTCATTTCTTGATGAAAATCTCCTGTTTTTTGTTGCGACTTGTAAAAGAAGGGCATTTGGAACGAACAGCATGAACGATAATAGGTGTTTGCCCTTTGGCAACAGGTGCCTGAAAACCTAATTCGCTATCGTCACTTCAACTTTTAGATGTATGACTGCTGTGTATGTACGACTCATCTTCATACACTATAGTTTGACCCTCTAATTTGACCTCTGAGTAAGGTACTCTTTCAGCTGAGATCGTATGTCGTGCTTTTCTATTAGAACTCTATTTGGTTTCGTTTTCTTCCACTTAAACACTAAATCTTTTATAATTTTTCTGAGATTTGTAGCAGCATCTTGAAAATTTATGCCGATATAAGTACATATAAAATTATAGTCATTTGGAAAGTTAGTATCAGACTGCAAAATTCAGTGCCATAGCCGGGATTTGAGACTTGTAGCACCACCTTGAACATTTATGACATCTTTCAAATTGATGAGTAATCTGCTTATTGTTGGCACAGTTTTTTCTTCCACATAGAAATTGTGAATCGTGCACCGAATGACGCATTTGTCGAAATCGTCTATTTCTTTAATACGTTTAGGGGCCTTATGTTTCTTCACAGGTGTGTCAAATGGTACTCTTTCATCCATATGGTTTTTCTTATCTTTGAGAAATCTGGAAACGGAACTCAGTGAAACAACAGTTGCTTTGGCTACTCTTTCTTTCACTCTCTTAAAGCTTTTGTGGAACTCTGGTAAACACATATTTTCTTCCTTCATCTCTGCTTCTTGCTTCATGAAGTCGAAGACATTTGCAATTATTTCCCTGCTTTGAATACGTAATACCTTACCATTTAACTTTGAAAACGTAGGAGCCATGGTTATAAATATCACAGATATAAAATAAGCACTATTTACGTACTGATCTCTTTGAAATTACAAGATGCGGACACTTTCTATGCGGACTGTATGTGTTACGCACTGTGAGTAAGCAAAGGTATTATATCGCTTTCGTTGATTAAGCTAAACATAAACCATTCCTAGGCTCGGCAGCTGGGGTGGCAATCAAGGTCACGATTCCAGAAGTTTTGCGCCAGTTATAACACCTATTACGGCGGTTGCAGTTCTACTAGTATTAGATCTGGCAGCATGGGTGGTTCATTTGCACACATAAACACATTTCGTAGTAAACGTAGTAAACAGTCGACAGTACGTGAGCAGATAAACAGTTACAGAACCCCGCTCGCCTTCTTCTCGTTGTCCAACAGTACTTCAAATGGTAGCTGTGTAATTTCTTGAGCTTAAAACATAATTATTTAATTTATTGCATTTTAAATAGTTATCAGACGTCAGGGTTTACCCGGACATGCATGAGGACGTGGACGCCGAGGTGGCGCAGTGGTTTCGTTTCCGGCTCTCGTGCTGAGGGACCGGGATTCGATTCCCGACTCTGAGGTGACGATTTTAAATCGACTCTATCCACGTCTTCACCCACGTCTTCACCTCTGACTTGCTCGTATGCAGTATCCCCAGTATCCCCAAGGCGGTTCGGAGTCCACTGTAGTAAAAGCTGTAGCTTCCCTCATTCCACCGCCATCCTCGTCACCTTACCATTGGAGGCAACGGATTCCGCCCGCTGCCTCCACCTCAGATATGGACCCAGTCATCGCTTGGTGGAATGAGGTAACCCCTGAAGGTCATAGCTCACATGCGGAGCGATAGAAACGACGATGTCCGGGGACGTCCTGGGGATTTTACTAAATCGTTGAATTATCGTTTTCAAGACACTGAATTAAAAAATATTCTGATGTTACATTTACATGAATTTCTCTACTTTCTATCGTTTATTATTGCATATCCAAATTATTCTTACGAAAGCATATTTTTTTTATCTACTTCATTTTAATAGAGATAAATTTTTACAGAAATAGCTAAATTACACATTTCGTTACAGATACAAAGTGAACAGCGATAGTCAAATGTTTAAGAACAGAGCGCTGTATGCTGGCCTTAAAATTCCATACTCTTTCCATGACATCGCGAGAAACAACTGAATATCGACAGGACTTTTAAAGAATGACTAAGTACATTAGACATTGCGAACTATGAATAACGGATATCTCGGAAATGGCTTATGGCACAAAAAAGCTACTTGAAATAAATTGAATGTTTTAAAGAGACCTACATTTTTGTGTAGTGCGTTTTCGCCTATCGCTCAACATTTAACAGTTACACAAAATTATATAAAATTCCTCCCGAACAATGAGGACTTCACGGCTATTCCCAGAAAATTCAAGATACACGTTTTATTTGTCATGAAAATTGGTATTTTAATCAAACTAATTAATAGCCATTTTTGAGGACCAAAAATTTCGAAACATGTACCTAGTAGAGGGTAGTTTTGGGTGAGAGGGTTTTCATAAAAACCTTATTGTCACATCTTTTGGAAGATACTGAACTTAAATACCATGTTTGGTATTTATCCGACTTTTCGGTTTTTAGCTATGCTGTTCACACACACACACACACACACACACACACACACACACACACCTTTTTTCCAGAAATGTTTTTGTTTATTCAGGGGGCCTCAAAATGTATTATTGGATTTTGAGTGAAATGTTCCTTCCTTACCTACTGTGTACGTGGTAGAGTAAAAATGAATAGAGCTTTGCAGCTGAGAAAGTATTTCAAAATTTATTTCCGATATGGTTAATTACACACAAAAAAACCAGCTTTGGTATAAATTGCATGCTTTAACGATATATCTTTTGTGTAGTAAGATTTTGTCCATCTCTTATAGTTAGCATTTTATACAAAAGTCATTCAGAATGGAGACAACTTAACAGATAGTATTTTATTCAAAATCGTTAGATCCATTTTTGAGAAGAAATTTAAAAATAGCTAATAATTTTCCATGTAAAGGACAGTTTGTGATGGGGAGATTTTCTTGAAAATCTGCTTGTCGTACCTATGGAAGACACGGAACTTAAATACCAAGTTTGGCATTTAACCGACATTTCATTTTTTGAGTTGTGTTGCTCACGAACACACACGGACCTTCTTTTTCGAGTGAAATCTCAATATAGAATTTGTTAATGGAATGCAATTCTTCCTCTACTTGCTGTGGTAAGTAGTAGAGAAAGTAAATGGAAAACCTTCCCGGGATCATTATAATCGTAATTGCATATACAACAATAAACATTGCGATTGTTCTACAGATGTAAACGGTGGTAATTTGTGTATTCAGTACCTCTGGTTTAGGTATATTACGTTCGTTGCATTTCGCTGCTTGACGCTATGGTGGTTCGACGTGGGATTTCTAATTTGTTTGTTGCATCACGGAGTAGAATGTTAGGTATGTTGTGTAGCTGTTGCGTTGGAGATTGCGGAAGAATATCTGATACTCCTAAGGGAAAGTCAGAAAAGTACAGTAACAGCTAAATATTTAATATACTTTCTCAATATTATTACAACAAAGTGTTAAGATGCAGGATGTGATTATCGGAGGGGGACACATCGCCACTGCGACCAGCATGATCTATTGTGGCTACATCCGCCCTGGAGGCAGGGATGAGGTGAAAGAGCTGTAGGATGTCTCGTCCGCAGGCAGACAGGCACACAGAGACGCTCAAAAGTCCCTAATATTTCCAGTTTGAATACCCTCGCACCAGTAGAGGCGAAAAATCCCGAGATGGGGCGACGAAGCGACCTTAACGGACGGGACAGCACACCCTGGTGTTCACGGGGAGAAATCTTACCAATTCGCAAGCATTTACGCCATCTGCCCACAGGACCCGGAAACACACTTGAAAGGGAGAAATGAAATGACGGGAAATGGAGGAATGGAGAAATCGTGGTAAATACACCACCCCGGCATTCGCCTAGGCGACCAGGGGAAAACCACACGAGACAACCCATGGTCAGAGTGGGCGGTGATTGGGAACCGATGTCGTCCTCCGTGGTGTAGTGGTTATCATGCTAGCCTCTAGTTCCCGAGGTCGAGGGTTCAAACCCGGCGGAGGGCGATGGATCTTTTTTTACGTTAAAATCCTTAGCATGTCTTCCTTAGGAAGGGAAGCAAAGCCGGTGGTCCCGTGTCGTAGATTTACGGCACGCAAAAGAACTTCAAGTCTTTCACGCCCAATATAAAATGGGAAGCTAGGGTCCATAGTAGTTAAAGAGCGTCCATAAATAAAACTCAATTTTAATTTTTTTGCCGGGAACCAAACCCGGGACCTCCCGAATACGGGTCACAGACGTTGCCGCCTGAGCCATCCCGCTCGGTCAACAGTGTTAATATTCAATATTTGTATTATTGCATATGGACACTGTTTAAGTAATTAAATAATGTTATATGTATATTTGTATCATGCAAGTTTTATTCAATATTGGTTTCCTAGTTTTATGTTCAGAATGTCCTCGGTTCCAAAAATTTCATCTGGTGATGATGAGATGGGGCTTAAGAGCGCTCAACTGCTAAGGTTATTAGCGCCCTTATAAAATGTAAAAGTCAAAAAATTAAAAAACCACACACAAAATGCTTGGTCAAAAACACTAAAAAACACAACAGACCAAATACTAAGATCTACATACTAAAATCATGGTCAACAAGAGAATAAAACAACCTGTCAAGAACTGTAGAATGCGAGGGACACGAGCGCCAGATGTCCACTGGGGAGGAGTGCCCCCATTAAAAGATAATGTAAAATCAAACAGCTAAAAGGCGCTCAGCGCATCAAATGCGACGTCTAAAACCAATGTCAGTGATAAAACGTAAAAGACATTCTACAGCATGCGCGTCGTCTGCCAAAACGTTGGAGGCCAACAGGCAGACCAACACGAACGCGCAACGGAGCTAAAACTTGACACTCTGCTAAAATGTGACGAACCGTTAAGGGCGCAGAACACTGCTCAAGTGGTACGGGGTCACCACTGAGCAGGTATCTATGGCTAAAAAGACAATGTCCGATTCGTAAGCGAGCTAAAAGTACCTCTTCCCGACGACACGAACGAGAAGAGGTACCCCAGACAAACGGGAGAGGCTTAACCTCCCGTAACTGGTTCCCCCGAAGGGCCGTCCACTCATCCCTCCAAAGCGAGAGGATGCGGCTACGTAAAATAACAAACAAATCTTACGAGGGAACAACAGCAGTAAAAAATCTGGGTAATAAAATCGGCGATTTGGCAGCGCCGTCGGCAGACTCGTTCCCTGAGATGCCCACATGACCTGGAATCCACAGGAAGGAGACGCTGATGCCAGCGGCACCAAGCGAGCGGAGCAGGTCGTGTATGCGCTGTACGAGAGGGTGGTAACTGTACAGCGCGTTAATACTCTGAAGGGCACTCAGAGAATCTGTACAAACAACACACTGCCGCAAGTCGCGCCGCTGAACGTATAAAACAGATTGATAAATACTAAAAAGTTCGGCGGTAAAAATCGAACATTGCCCCGGTAAACGAAAGGTAAAACTATTCCCACCACAAACAAAGGCACATCCTACTCCAGCATCAGTCTTAGATCCATCAGTAAAGATAAAATGAAAGTCCCCGAATTGCGACTGAAGTTCTAAAAACGCTGATCTAAAGACTGAAGAAGGGGTCTCATTCTTCGGCATCGACGATAACCCAAGGTGACAGTGGGCCTCAGCGCGCAACCATGGAGGAAAACGCGTTTCCACCATTGGAAGGGCCGGCGCTGGCGTAACGTCCAAATGCCGAAGTTGACGAAATCGAACCCCTGGAGGGAGCAATGCAGAGGAGCTAACTAAATATTGCCGATCAAGCGAATCCTCGTAAAATATCGCGAAGGAAGGGTGGTCAGGTAAGCTGGAGAGTCGACAGGCATAGCTGCACAAGAGCATCTCACGCCTGAAGGACAGCGGAGGCTCTGCAGCTTCAGCATATAGGCTAGGTACAGGGCTGGTTGGAAAGGCCCCTGTAGCGACTCTTATGCCACGATGGTGAATGGCATTCAGTCGACGTAATACAGATGGACGCGCCGACGAATAGACAATGCACCCGTAATCAAGCTTGGATCAGACCAAAGAGCGATAAAGATGTAGAAGGACGGTCCGATCAGCTCCCAAGGATGTGCCACTTAAAACACGTAAAAGATTAAGAGAACGGTCACACTTTGCTTTTAAAAAGGAAATGTGAGAAGTCCAGCTCGGCTTTCGATCAAATGTCAACCCCAAAAATTTCACCTCGTCTGCAAATGGAAGGACCTCCGACCCAAGATGGAGAGAGGGCGGAGGGAAAGCATTCCGGCGCCAGAAATTGATGCAGACAGATTTTTCGGCGGAGAAATTAAAGCCGTTGGCGTTACTCCAGGCGTAGAGACGGTCGATACAGCTCTGGAGCCGGCGTTCGAGTAGACAGGTCCGCCGTAAACTGCAATAAATGGCAAAATCGTCAACAAAAAGGGACGATGAAATGCCACGTGGAATACAATCAACAATGGGGTCGATAGCAATTGCAAAAAGTGTAACACTGAGTACAGAGCCTTGCGGTACTCCGTTCTCTTGAATAAAACGACTAGATAAAACCGAGCCCACACGTACACGAAAGACGCGGTCCGTCATAAATTCCCGAAGAAATATGGGAAGACGACCGCGGATATTCCATGCGTGAAGTGTACGTAAAATGCCGCCCCTCCAACAAGTGTCATAAGCTTTCTCCAGGTCAAAAAACACAGCTACGGTTTGACACTTTCTCAGAAATCCATTCATAATATGCGTCGACAGGGACACCAGGTGGTCGACGGTAGAGCGATAGCGACGAAATCCGCACTGAGCGTTCGCTAGAAGTTTCTGAGACTCAAGCCACCATGTCAACCGCCCGTTGATCATGCGCTCCATCACCTTGCAAATGCAACTGGTGAGGGAGGTAGGGCGGTAGCTGGAAGGTATTTGGCGATCCTTCCCATGCTTAAGTATAGGGACAATGGTGGCTTCGCGCCAAACGGAAGGAAAAAAGCCGTCTTGCCAAATACGGTTATAGACCTGTAAGAGAAAGAGTTTACTGTCGGCTGAAAGGTTCTGTAATATCAGGACATGAATGCCGTCCGGCCCAGGAGCGGATTGCCTAGAGCAATGAAGAGCGTGCTCCAGCTCACTCAATGTGAAAAGTTCGTTATAACATTCATTATTAGCAGACCGAAAATTATATGTTGCGGAATCCAGCCGGTCTTTAAGTGAGCGAATGCCGGCGGAATAATGGTCTGAACTGGAAACCGCCTCAAAGGCAGCACCCAGAATGTTAACAATGGCAGCCGGATCCACTATGGTGGCATTGGAAACCTGAAGGCCAGACACAGTACAATGCGACACTTTACCTGAGAAGCGACGAAGTTTATCCCAAACAACAGATGAAGGCGTAAAGCGATTAAAAGACTCGGCAAAACGAGTCCAAGATGCCTTCTTGCTATCCTGAAGAATGCGACGAGCCCTGGCGCGCGATTGTTTAAAAGTCACCAAATTATGAAGTGTAGGGTGTCGCCGAAACACCATAAGCGCAGTTCTACGAGCACGAATGGCGTCCCGACAGTCCTCGTTCCACCACGGAACAGGGGTACGCCGAGGGTGAGAGGACGAACGGGGAATGGCCCGCTCGGCGCCAGATAGTAACGTAGACGTAAGGTGCTGCACCATTTGGTTAACGTTGGTGAAGGGCTGGTCGGCAAAATGCACGAGGCTGGAATACATTTTCCAGTCGGCTTTTCTGAATATCCAGGTAGGTACTCTGGAATGCTGAATGTGGTGAGACAACAGAGAAACGATGCAGGGGCAATGGTAGCTGGAGTAGGTGTCAGCGACGACGTCCCATTGCAGACGACTAGCAAGCTGGAGTGAGCAAACGGCAAGGTCCAAGTGAGAGAAAGTACCAGAAGAGTCAGAAATAAAAGTAGGTTCACCTGTATTGAGGATTGGAGAGGTTGAACTGATCAAAAATGTCGGAAAGAAGAGTTCCCCTCGCACAAGCCCTTGGCGAACCCCACAGGGGGTGATGGGCATTAAAATCTCCCAACAGGAGAAATTGTGTTGGGAGAGCGGACAGGAGATCTCGAATGTCCGCGTTAGCGAGGGGAGACGATGGAGGTGAATATACAGAGCAAACAGAAAAGAAAAAACCGGGTAAGTGAAGTCTAATGGCAACAGCTTGCAAGTCGGACTAAGAGCGAGAGTTTGAAAATGAACGTCGTTGCGCACTAATAACATGACACCTCCATGAGCAGGAGAACCCTCCTCCAGTTCAAGATCGAAGCGAACCGGAGTATACCCTCGGAGATCAAAAGGATCTTGAGGGTGAAGCTTAGTCTCCTGCAAACACACGACCATAGGTGAATGGGAACTCAATAAAAGTTGCAGTTCCGCCCTATGCGATCGGACACCACGTAAATTCCAGGTCAGGATAGCCATGAGTAAAAGGGATGAACTTCTTACTTAGAAGGGCGGCACAAAATAACTTTGTGCTTAACCTTCTGGCTCGGGCTTTTTGTATGGAGTTGGTCAGACTCCATAGGCTCCACGAAGGGAAGGCCCACGCGCTCAATACCAGAAACCGATTCAAGCGCCGAGAATCGGTTCTGGGTGGCAACGGGTGAAGGGGGCCGCTGAGCGCGGCTTGTCCCAGGAGCATCCTGGAACAGCGAGGTTCGAGGAGGAGGAGGAGGAGAAGGTGAACTTTTCTTCCCGCGCGCACGCGGAGGGTCTTTTAAAAATCTTCCCTACGAAATTTCTGCTTCATTTTCTTCTCTGTGGCTTGAGACTTCTAAACCTTTGGACCAGCTTTAGATGGCCTTATAACAGTGGCTTGAATGGACGGCCGGATGGTAGTGGCGGTCAGTGCAGTCATGAACCAGGTTTGAGTCTCTGCATCCTTTGTGGGTACTGCCGAGGCAACAACAGAACTAAATGTTCCTGATCGCAAAAGCGAAGTTTGGCGCGCATGATAACGCCTCCGGGCTTCGGCGAAGGAGAGTTGCTCTTTTACCCGGATCTCCTGGATCGCCTTCTCGTCCAAATACCGCGGACAGTCGGCAAACGAAGCAGAATGAGACCCTTTGCAATTAACGCAGACGGGGGCTGTTGAACAGGTACCTTCATGTGAGGGCTGGCTACATGTTGCACAGAGGTTAACGGCACTCTTACAGGAGACTTGCGTATGCCCAAAACGTTGGCATTTGAAACAACGCAGAGGTCTAGGAATATAGGGCCTCACCACAATACGTTCGTACCCTGCTGTAATGCTCGTGGGCAGATCGACGCCATCAAATGTGATAAAAAGGGTACGAGTGGGTACAAATACTCCGTCGCGTTTGGCCTGCACCCGATGCACTGCTGTCACCTTTTGATCTGATAGATATTCGACTAGGTCCTCGGCCGATATACTGTCGAGGCTAAGGGTGGTAAAGACGCCTCGACAGGAATTCAAGGTGCGGTGCTTCTCAACACGGATGGGATAACCGTGGAGAAGCGTAGCGCTCAACAAGGTCTTAGTTTGTTGATCGGACTTGCTGTGTACTAATAATGACCCATTTCGAAGGCGAGTGCAGGACTGAACCGAACCAGCAATGGAGTCAATGCCTTTCTGTACTATAAAAGGGTTCACCTTCTCAAACGATTGTCCTTCCTCTGTTCGTGTAACAACTAAGTAACAACCAGATGTTGGCGGTGCTACTTCTGTTGAAAATACTTTTCGGCGCTTGTTAGTAATAATGGAGAAAGGGTGCTCCATAGCGAAATAAATCCTCCACCATTGCAACCGTCTCCGACCTCGGGCTCTGACTTCCCGGGCGTTACCCCGGCTTGGGTGAGTGGCCTATCTATACCTAGCTCACCCCAGCTTCACACCTCCCAGAACATAGACAGAGGGACCCAATGGCCGTCGGAAGTCGTCAGCTCATGCATTGGCCCCCCCCCCGCGGGACTGCAGTTGAACAGCGGATACGAACACATACCCTACATGACGACCCCGTATGGTAGGTATGACGCCATTACCCACTCACCCAGCTGCGCACCTAGTGCGCGGGTATCCGTTAAGCTGTGTCCACGGAGGATTAAAATAAAATGTTAAAGAAATAAAACTGTGTGGGCGTTTCGCACGCAAGGTAGGCCGGCGAGGAAGAAAAAGAGAGGCGTAAATGAATGGACGTGGAGCGAAATGTGCAGAAGTAGAAGAGAAGAAAGAAACGATGGTGAGGTGCGGTATGAATGTAATGCAAAGAACGCACGAGAGCCTACCTTGTGTCCCCCGGTCACGAGAAGAACCCACCTCGACCGGATGGGGATGAAGGGATGAATATGGCGATGAGTGGCTCGGGAACCCCCGGGTACGCCAACACCCGTACCCGTGAGCCCCTGGGGGTTTCATCTGGTAGCCCTAATTATAAGTAATTTGTAATGATTGTTTAACTAAACGTTATGCACTTAGCTCAGAGTTGCGTTTTCCACTCGCAGAAATTGTAAATGAGATTTTATATAAAGCTTGTATTTTATTAATTCTGTATCATATTTTAATGTTTTGCTCAGGGGCAATGACGGAAGAAAACGTGACAAAATGGAATTTGTGTATCATAATACAGTGAAAGAAATTTTGATCGTATGGCAGTAGTAGAAACAAAGTTGAAAACGCAGCAACATGGCATATGCTATTGTTATTCATGTACCCTAACGCACTGAAGCAATACGCGTGACAACAGCGCTATAGTGTGAACTGTCGAACAAGTGAATACTCCAGAGTACGAGAATGTGCATTTCCCACGAGAGAGCATATTTAGTAGAAACTCATCCATAGTTCGGTATACTCGTTGCTTCTTATCGAACGAGTTGGGCTCGATTAGACGAACGATCCCATTATGTACCATATGAAGCGAACAAGTAAAATATTTGTACTTGACAGCTCTAATTAGTAGTGTACGTCACTGAGCCATGTTTAAAGCGGAAACAAAACTTTTCTGTATATATGAATGTAACCGAACGTCAATATCAAAAGATTTACTTTCACGATACAGTAATATTGAATTTTTGCAAAAAGTGGTTCCTTCAGCTACTCCTATGTTATACTTAACGCAGTAAATTGTTCCTTTCTTGATTTTCATGTATGCTGACTAGCCATTGGGTGATATTTGCAATTTTACTTTTCATCGGTCGTTTTGAGGTATGTACTAGCGTTAAAAAATCTTGTGTGTCCAAAATACTATATTTCATTTAAATGTTTGTTCGTGTACATCAATTTCAGGGGAATGAGCAAGGTACACTCGCTTCCATTAATGCCGTCCCCGCAGCTTTGGGAGGCATTTTACTGGCCTTCACAGGTGAGTATGTGTAGCAAGGAGGAGGTGCGTGTATGTGTATACCTTTTTGCGCATGCAGTGGCATGCTGTTTTACGTGCGCAATTCTAGATTATCCACATATGAATACATAAACTTTGAGTAATAGCTTTACTCATCTTCACTTACATGTTATAAACATGTTTAAATATATAACTAAATAAAACCCTGTTTTGCGCAATTTCTCCATGAAAAAATATTTTAATGGCAACATAATGTAAAACTGAAATGCATTATACATACTTTTTACTCTCAAATAGGACACATTTACTAGACATTACTTTAATAATCCGCCCAATCCCCATTCTTATCCAATACCTGATTTAGCCGCGTAGGCACTGAGTCACTCATCGCCTTCTGGGAACACTGTCAGGAAACGTGGGAACATATATGCGTTTAGAGTTAAGAGTTCTTCCAGCATCTAAGCGGCTAAATCAGGTATTGGACAAGAATGGAGATTGGACAGTTTATTAGATGACTAGTAGATGTGTCCTCTTTGAGAGTAAAAAGTATAATTTACTTCAGTTTTACATTATATTGTCATTAAAAGGACTTTTTCATGGAAAAATTAAGGCCTTTAGAATAGCAGAGGCGTATGCGCCAAAGAATGTTTTTTTTTGCAACATATAGTATGAAAGTACTCCTTTAGTGTTAATGGTCGATACGTCTTGGAAATTGAACGAACTCTCCATTTGAATACAGCATGGTCTACGACCATACGTGCTGCAGCTGAATCTCGAGAATAGCAAAGGCGTATGAGCCAGCCTGCCGGCCGTGGCTATGCTGCGACCTTTAATAGAACATAGTAATAAATCACTTAACAGAGGGTGCTCATTACTTTCAGTCCTTTAACCCTCATAAATTGTTTTTCCTCAACCATTTTAAAGCATTGTTTGGTTTTGTAAATAGGTTTTGTCTGGATGTATTCCTTCCTATACGGGGTATCTGTTTAGTTCAGTCTGTTGCTCTTAAAGAAAGCTGTAACATACATCCTGGTGGCTTGCAGCTTTCGGATTAAGTTTTATTTAGTGCATATAGTGTTGTGTGTTTAAAGTAGTGGTGTTTATTAACGACCACTGAACAAGCCTTTAGTACATTTAGCGTAATTATACGCTATCTTCGGTGAGCCAAACGTTATACTTTTGGTTTACTTATTTCTTTATATTCATTTTATTATTTGTTAATATTAGAGCAAATATTTGTGGTATATATTTACTAATATTAGTTAAGTATTTCTTGCAAAATGCTAACTTTGCAAGTAAACAGTTTTGGCTATTACACGCATGGAATGCATGCCTTACGTATTTTAAATAACATTGTCGATGGAATTAGCTTTCAAAAACCTTGAATGTCTTCAAATAACATTTTACAATCATAATTAATAGTATTAAATCGTTAGGTTCACATCTGAACACTTCTTTATGTCTTTATCGATTATTCTAATATATAATGCTTAATAAAACTTCAATCACATTTTTCTCAAAACTAGCTTTTGGCGCATACGCCTTTGCTGTTCTAAGCACTTCAATTGTGCAAAACGTGTTTTATTTAGTTGTATATTTAGATTGGACACATGATTCCAATGTCTAGTAAATGTGTCCTCTTTGAGAGTAAAAGTATAATGTATTTCAATACATTATGTTGCAATTAAAATATTTTTTCGCGGAGATATTGTGCAAAACATGGTTTTACTTAGTTATATATTATTTTAACATGGTCATTATGTGATGAAGAGTAAAACTATTGTTCAAAGCTATGCATTCATTCGTGAATAATCTAAAACTGCACGTGAAACAGGACGCCATTGCATGAGCGAAAAGGCAAACGGATACAGGCACCTCCTCCTTGCTATACATCCTCACCTGTGAAGGCCAGTAGAATGCCTCACAAAGCTATAGGAAGGCATAAATGGAAGCGAGTAAAAAGTAAGTGTACACTCACTTCCATTTATTGCCGTCACCGCAGCTTCAGGAGGCATTTTACCCAGCGGGCGCGTGCATACCAGGAAGGGGTGTGTCTGGAACGTTCTGTCTTTGTTGTCCGATCAAGCAGTAGTGTATAATGTCTAGTAAATGTGTCCTCTTTGAAAGTAAAAAGTATAATTTACATTATAATTGCTGTCATTAAAATACTATATTGTGGGGATTTGTTTTTAGTTTAGCTTCCTTAAACCGTTTAGGTCATTTCGGACGACGAATGAAATGATGTTCAAATGAGCCCAGGGTCCAGAGAGCTTAAAACTCCGGAAAAACCTCATCCGGGTAACTCGTCCTAATCGAGATTCGAACTCGGGACCTCTTTTTTTTAAGTTCTGTTGTTTTACCCAGTATATACTGTGTTTTTTTACTGTTTTCGTTACTGCTTATCACCGCAATTACACAACACATAGACACAACACAAGAGATGCTAGGCTAGGGGACTAGAAAATGTGTTTATATGGAAGGAGAGAGGGAAAAACGAGGAGAGATACTAGACTAGACAGGGGTTGAAGGGTAGAATATGCGTTTATGTGGGAGAGATAGGAAAACAAGGAGAACTTCTAGGCTATGCGGGGGAGGTAGAGGATTAGAAGATGAGTATGTGGGTAGAAATAGGGAAAACGGGGAGGGATGCTAGGCTAGGCGTTCGTAGAGGACTAGAAAATACGTTTATATGAGAAGATATAGGGAAAACGTGGAGAGATGCTAGGGAAGACAGGGTTTGAAGGTATTTAAGAATGTTTTCTAGGAGGGGTGGAATAGTTTAGGAGGTAGTTGGAACACTAGTGTAGCTATGGATATTTCGGAAGGCACTTAGAAGCCGATTTTTGGGGACACGTCTAGCTTAATTCGCAGGTATTCTGATCGTATTTTGATGCAGTGTTAACGTTGAATAGAAAAAGCACAAAAACCCTACTCAATTGGATCTAAATCGCGTGCCCTTCTATTAGGCCTTTAACGGTGTACAAAATGGTTTCAACGTCCTTAAAATATCTGATAACAGAATGCTTATAAAACATGGGAAAATGACTAACGGTATGCAAATTGCTATCAAGGTCTTCAAAATAGCTTCAAGCGTATGAAATACCCCTCACACCCCCTTCCCCCGAAATGCTTGCAAGCTGTTGAAATACTTAAACAGTATAAAATACCTTCAAAATGTTCTGAAATGCTCTAAAACCTACTATTGTAAACAGAATGCAATTAATTGTACTGTATTCAGATTATTTTAGTGTTATTTTAATTCATAAATGTTTTTGTTTATTGCAATCATATAGCGGTTGTCTTTAATGATGTTTTGCATGAATAAATATATACAAGCTCTCAGAGCAGTAGAGTAATCCTGCTCCAGCTTACAGTACAAAGTTAGCGATTTCTTTGTACTTATAAGCTAAAGATTATTATCTGTGCTTCGTGCTGTTCCCATTTGTTCTTTTGTATCAGAAATTAGACAAATAAAACATATAGGCTTTCACGTTACAACTGTGTTGTTATTGTCTTCGCCGCAGTCATCAGCAAACTTGTGCCCTTGTTCCCCAAGTTGCAGGCAAGGTGACGTCACTGCGCAGACAACGAAAACAAGCAGCGCTTGTCCCACACCTTTACTATGATTTCACCATGGTTTGGTAGAACTGTTTTTCTTAATACACAATGCGACACGTCGCATGTATAAATTTACAAATTTAAGTTGTACCACGTCGGAACATTCCTTGTTGTGGGACATGAAATCGCATGCATAAACGAGGCCTTATTCTGATCAGTAATCATGCCGCCAAGCCATTTAAAGTCCAGCTCTGAAATTGCTTTCCAAAGTGAACTTCATCCAAATGGAAAATGAACCTCTTCCGCACAACAGGCAGCAGCTTGTTGATGGTAGGAACGCGCTTCGCAACAACATAAAAGTCATGTATAATATATCGTATCGCACGCCCATCAAAATCATCCATTTTCACTACAGAGTGTGCGTGTGTCTTCGGTGTTTCCCTGGGGTAGTAAGAACACACTTTTCACCACTTAAACTTAAATCTTGTACCTGTTTGCGAATCCTCTGAATTGTATCTTCAGAAGCTCCTTTATAAACTGCTCTTGCAGTAGCTTGACTCAGAAGAAGTTTTAAGAAAGAAATTGTTCTTGGCTTTCTCATCACACCCTTCACTCACTTTCCTAATGATTTTCCGACCTTCTGAGTGTATCACTTCTTTTTTCTTTGTTTACCTCGGACATTGCAGATACACATTTTCAAGGCACTGCTGTAAGATGTTAACTGAAACTGAGAAATCAGCTGACTATTATCACTTATCTGTAGCGTAAAGAAAATCAAAGTTGGCAACACAATCTACAGATACAGCTGTAGCATAGGAACGATAGCGGAGATGTTTATAAACACTCCCATAAGCTATACTATATCGCGTCTTACGCTTAAAGGGCAGTACAGGTTAAATAAGGCGCACTGTTGCCACAGGTACTGTACGTATGCTCGCAAATTTGACGCCTAACTGCGATCGACCTATCGATTTAATGTCATCTTGTGAATTTTACATTACCAAATAGTGAAATATCTGGACTGCTATTTAAGGAGATTGTAAGACATTTACAACTGCACTTTGTCTCCTCTTTGTAGTTTTAGTACTTTGAAATACGGTTTTATAGACATTATATATATATATATATATATATATATATACACCATAACACCACCACCTCCGAATTTCACTGTTGGCACTACATACGCTAGCAGATGACGTTCACCGGGCATTCGCCATACTCACACCCTGCCATCAGATCGCCACATTGTGTACCGTGATTTGTCACTCCACACAACGTTTTGCCACTGTTCAATCGTGTAATGTTGACGCTCCTGACACCAAGCGAGGCGTCCTTTGGCATTTTCCTGCGTGATGTGTGGCTTATGAGCAGCCGCTCGACCATGGAATGCAAGGTTTCTCACCTAACCCCTGCCATAGTACTTGGAGTGGATCCTGATGCAGTTTGGAATTCCTGTGTGATGGTCTGGATAGATGTCTGCCTATTACTCTTTACGACCCTCTTCAAATGTCGGCGGTCTCTGTCAGTCAACAGACGAGGTCCGCCTGTACGCCTTTGTGCTGTACATGCCCCTTCACTTTTCCACTTCACTATCACACCAGAAACAGTGGACCTAGGGATGTTTAGGAGTGTGGAAATCTCGCGTACAGACTTCTGACACAAGTGACACCCAATCACCTGACCACGTTCGAAGTCCGTGAGTTCTACGGAGCGTCCCATTCTGCTGTTTCCCGATGTCTAATGACTACTGAGGTCGCGGATAATTAGTACCAGGCAGTAGGTGGCAGCACAATGCACCTAAGATGAAACACATATGTTTGTGGGGTGTACGGATACTTTTGATCACACAGTGTATACTCTCTTGGTTCTCAGCCCTCGATTTCATATTTCAATCAGTGCTTTCGATTTGCGGCGGAAATAATGCGGTGGTATAATAATTATGAATAATTTTGAAAATCGTAGTATAATCTTAAATGTTTTGTAGGCTGCATGTAGACTACCCTTAATTTTCTCCTGATATCAATGAAAGATCTTTTTAAGTTTGAAGAAAACTCTCTTTCTCCCTCCACATGTACACACTGATTATAGGGGTATTAAGGAGACCAAGATCAAGTACAGATTTCTCTCCCTTTTGTGCTTTTTACCTTTCTAATGCCTACTATTTCCCACGTATGCGATTTCATTCTATTTCACGTAATTTGTTTATAAGCCTTTTATTTAATATCGTGCTGTCACATATTCAATAAATTGCGTTTCATAAAATGATAAAATGTGAAAGTTCTATGACCGTTTGTTGGCAAAGATCTGTCTTCCTACCGCGAGAGAGAAATGTGCTGTTTGAGGATTTTAAGCGTTTTCTTGCAGATAATCGTCTTTGAGAAGATATTTCTGAACACCTATCTCCGTGCTCAATTCCGAACACAGAGGATGTCGCAATAGTCGCATGCTCGATGCCTCTAAATGAAAGTTGAAGAGTGAAAAGATGTAACTAAAATGTTTGAATACGTGCTTTTCAGTTGGTCAGTCACGTCTACGAACTTAAGTGTTCAATATTGTTCGTTTCATTGAAGCAGCTGGTTTACTATAAGGGAAACTGGAACAACGGTATTTTGTTTGCCGAGCTTGCTAAACTGCGGCATGTTAGGGAAGCTAGTGCCTCGCATATGTAGCAGAAAAATTATGTCGTAAAGACACTGGTAGATACCAACGTGTTATACTGCTCGACGTATCAATCCATTTGTATTTGCCAGTTAGCGCTTGAGAGGAACTGTAAGCCTGTCGGTACATGGACCAGATGCTGGTGCAACGCGAACACCGAGCACTGTTCGCTTCTAAGGGAAGTGCTCAGTAGATTTCGAGCGGATCCATTTGCGAGAGTCGGGAGCACATATGAAGGCGATGAGTCACGTGCGCTGCCAGTAGGTACATAGCGAGCGATAATGAAAGGAGGAGACGGTGTACTATCTCTCTTCTCTGAGTAGTGGCTTCTCCCACCTGCCATTGTGTGCTCCCAGCTGCCGTACCCTCACAATTGCATATGCTATTATAACATATGGGGAAACAATTTGCTGGCAGTTCCCAAGAATTCAAAATGGGCGCTTACACTAAACTGAATTACTGCCAACTTTACAATAGGAATTATTAGTTTTAAGGCAGTCAGGAAATCCTGTTTTGCGATATTTAGCGCCGGAAGTGATTTAAACCAGAAGTGTTTTAGATGTTCGCGTGCTCCATGGGCAAAGTGTTTCACAAACAAGTTTAATGAGCAGAGTTGTTTTGAAACAACCCTTCTGGATTAAATGATTTCCCAGGAATGAATAGGGTTGCATATTTACCGCGAAATTGTGTTGGATAGATAACAATTGCAAAGTATGGAACACGTTTGTAAGCACTAACACAATTCCAAATAAAAGTCCACGTGGAACACAATGGCGTCAGTAGTACACATATCTATGTTCACAGCCAAATACTTAAGAGCGGAGGAACGTAGTACTAGGAGGGGAGGGGATAGCACAGCACTAGCACCTGGTATGACTTATGTGCCCCTGAGCTGTTCACATGATATTTTGAGGTGGAAGGGGTGTTTAATTGGGTTTAATTGATATTTCCGGTCACGTGAAGTCCTTTAGAGCAAAGGGGGCCTAAATGACAGCTATGTTCACAGCCAGATTCACCATAGGGGAAGTGGCGGTACTTTCATGTCACGTCACGCCATGTCCTTTAGAGCAAAGGGGACCTAAATGACACCTATGTTCACGGCCAAGACTGGCTTCGGATGGGGGAGGTAATTATTTTTAGGATGAAACAGACACCGTTCCTTGAGAACCAGCGCTACAAGGGATTCCCACGCAAAATTGCTCAATCAAAACGTGTTGACGATAAATCCTTCAAATCCGGTAGAGCTGCAAGCTTAAAAATTAATGGAATACATCCGGGAAAGCAATTACACGTCATGGTTGCAGATGTTTCCATCTCAAGTCCCGCCCTCAAACTCTGTGAATGCTCATCCGTCGCCCCTTACCTTCTGCTATCATCCCCCCAACATTATATCATTAGTATATAAGGTTCCAGGCCTAGCGTCCTGAAAGTATTAGGTGAAGTCGATCATAGCGTTTTCTCGATCTACGTTTTTAGTATGGCACGAATGGAAGATCTTTGGAACGAGTCTGGGGAGGAACCATGCCACTACAACTACTACCACAATGAGGAAGGCAATGGATTCATACAGTCAGTTGTCTGTAAAATGCGCTCATATCATGACCAGATGTCTTCAAGAGAAATATGCACAGAACTGCGCAGTCCACAAAAGGAGCCTGTAAGTAGGCCATCTTTTATTCCTTTCTTACGAATACTATACTACACCTCCTGTTAAAAGGAAATAATGAATTTGAATCATATACCTTCTTTCAGAGGAGCGAATGCAGACGAGAAAAAAACACAGGGGCGTCCATGATGTTGATGTCTTTGTAACTAACCATGCGGCCTAGTACCATTCTGAATTTTGTAATGGTCATACGCATTCAAACCTATGCGAGAAAGCAGAGATGCACGACCTAATTAAGTCATACTTCCTGTATGATGACTGCAGTGTATTTCTATTCAGACGGGGAAACCTAAAGGAAGTAGTATTGAAAAGAAAATAACTATGATCTTACCCTGTACGGAATTGTAGAATATCTAAAGTTTAAAATCATAAGTGCTCCAGAAATCGTCCGACAACACCTATGCCTAAAGAGGACATAGATGAAGTAGCTGTCCGAATGCACCACAGCTCTTGCTGGCTTTAGATGACCAAGTGAGGCCATTCAATTTCCAAGTAGATGACAATCTGACGATCTACAGCAGGTAATTCCTGAATATTCACCCCAAACGAGCAGAATTATG
Organism: Deroplatys truncata; assembly: GCA_030765065.1. Taxonomy (NCBI): domain Eukaryota; kingdom Metazoa; phylum Arthropoda; class Insecta; order Mantodea; family Mantidae; genus Deroplatys; species Deroplatys truncata. The sequence goes on along the minus strand of CM060990.1, from coordinate 418,811,847 downwards.
CAAGAGAATACGGCGAGTATTAATTTCATGTCTATGAAAGAACACTCATGCTTAAATAAGATGCAACCGCTACATCACACTCTTTATGGTATCCAACATGTGCAATTTCAGGAGGCCTGCTTTTCTATTTTAAAAAAACACGATTCTTCTATTAGATGCAACGTGTAGTGTTTCAGGGCCACTACTAAGAAGCCCTCCAGGAGGAAGAAGAATAAAACCTTTGAAGATCTCCATAGGAGGCTGACTTTACTGGAAGAGCGAATTACCCGCGCTAACACCCCGAAGAAAGATGCACGACACGCACTCGTGCTTCAAGGCGGCTACTCAAGAAGCAGTAGTGTGAATATGACTATTATGAAACCCCAGTGCTCCTATAAAATAAACAGACAATTGTTTTGTGTGTATGTTACTATATCACGGGCAGATAATTCAACAAACTCTCCCAGAATTCCAAACATATCTGAAAGTGAAGAAATGCCCGAACAGAGAATACAGTGAACGTTTTGTATTCTCCTATAATATCATAGTATTTATGAAAAGTGGAACATTAGACTTTTGAATAGCTCTAGCTCTTTAAATTACGGCGAAATTCGGTTAAATTTTGATATATCACTAATAAAAAAGACTCGAATCCTATATAGACATACATTTGCAGAACCTATGCATTGTAAATGAAGTGACTTATGTAGGGACAAAGAGCTGGAGGAAGAAGGCGTTGGAAATATATGATAAAAATGAAGAAATTAATATCTCTTATATAACTTGTTTTTATTCATGAAAAAAACACCTTACATTTCCTTATATTGTTCACGAAATAACTACAGTTAAATTAAAGACTGCATCACATGAGTCAGGGGCTCGTATGCAAATACTTGGTCATGAATTATCAAGCAATACAAAGAGGTCTGTGCAGGAATACGGGCTGTGATCAAAAAGTTTCCAGAATGACGTCATAAATATTACACAACAGTTTGTTTTGTCTAATCTGCATTGTCACCCTCGAAGTAGTCTTCGGAGTTGAAACGCTTACCCCAGCGTTTCTGCCACTGCTGGAAGCACCTCTGGAAGTTCTCTTCTTCTTTCAACATGTTCACAGCCTTCTGCGATTCGCGATGGATGACATCATTGTCCTCAAAACTGTGTCCTCGGAGCCGCATTTTAAGTCGCGGGAAAAGAAAAATGTCCGCTGGTACCAAATCTGGAACATATGCGGGATGGGGAACAGTATTCATCCTATTTTTATCCAAAAATTGGAGAACAGAAAGGGCTTTGTGCGCGGGCGCATTGTCATGATGCAGGAACCAGTCACCACTCCTCCATTTCTCCGGCCGTTTGCATCGCACATTCTCCCATAATCTTTGCAGCACTAGTTTGTAGAACACTTGATTCGCTGTGGCGCACATTCCTTATGTACAATGCCTTTAATGTCAAAAAACACAATCATCATTGACTTCACTTTGGATCGAACTTGTCTGGTCTTTTCGCAATGTTAACATGTTTCTTAGTGAATCCCTTCTGAAAGACTTCGTGTGCAGCGTAATAATGTATTGACCTTTCAGTTGATCTAGTATTGCATTTATGATATTCACCTGTAAATTATGAGTACTGTTGGACAACGAGAGGAAGGCAAGCGGGGCCTAAAGGTCGAGCGGGGTTCTGTAACTGTTTATCTGCTCACGTACTGTCGATTGTTTACTACGAAATGTGTTTGTGTGCAAATAAACCACCCATGTTGCCAGATATGATACTAGTAGAACAGCAACCACCTTAATAGGTATTAACGCATTGGCTCTTGTTGGTAACACGCGCTACGGTATATACTATAATACTACAAGTTATATCATTTTTGTTATTTTTATTCTTTCTTTATTATTTACATATGGCTGAAATTCGAAAGAAGGGACAAACTATCCACAGTGAATCAAGGGAAGTAATAAGAAAAGTGATTGATGTATGTGACGAAGAAGCAAAGTCAGGACAATTGACATGTGTAATTTCACAAAGTAATTCACGCGTGGTAAATTATTGTGGGATATCGGAACGCACTGTATCAAGAATAATGAGAGAAGGTGTTACAGCTGCTGAAAAACTATTACATACTCCGGGGAAAAATACCTTGTGCCGAGGAATTTAAACATTTAATAGAACAGTAATTAAAAACTTAATTTTGAGATTTTTTATTTGCTTAGAAAAACAATGCCTACTGTTCTCAAATTACTTTTAGCAATTAGAGAAACTGTACATTTTCCATGGGGAAGAGAAACTCTACGGAAGCTGTTGCGCAGTATGGGCTACAAATGGAAACGATGTGGAAGCAAGAGAAAAATACTTATTGAACGTCCAGACATAGTTAACTGGAGAGATAGATATATAAGATCTATAAGTGGATATAGAAATGCTGGGAGAAATATCATTTACATTGATGAGTCCTGGGTAGACAATAACTTGACGTTTGGAAAATGCTGTCAGAGTAATGATGTCTATGGCATAACGACAAACACCAGCTCTTCGAACCGCCTGATTCTTGTAAATGCAGGCAGCAATGAGGGTTTCATACCCGGAGCCTCTGTGATATTCAAAGCTGGACTTGCTTGCGGGGATTATCATGGTCAAATGAATGGAGTAAATTTCCAGAAATGGTTGGAGGAGAAACCATTACCTAATATACCTTCCAACAGCGTCATCGTGCTTGATAATGCTCCATACCACAGCGTGCAAGCAAATAAACCTCCATCAATGTACGCTGTAAAGCAGGAAATGATACAGTGGTTGGAGAACAACAATATTCCATGTTTTGCTGCAATGCGGAAGGACGACTTGTTTGATTTAATTCAAATGCATAAGCTTAAAGAAAAAGTATACGATATCGACAAAGTAATAGAAAGGTATGGACATACAGTGCTTAGGTTACCTCCTTATATGTGCGAGCTGAACGCTATAGAACTGGCATGGGCAGCAATAAAGCGACATGTAAGAGAGCGTAATGTAACTGGAGATCTATATTTAAGAAATCTACAGCAAGTGTGTGAAAGTGAAGTGAACTCTATTACATCAGCTGATTGGGTGGGCTATGTAGGCACGTTAAAAAACTCGAGGATGAGCTCAAGCAAAAGGATGGGCTGGTGGACGATGAAATAGACAATTTTATTATATCAGTTGGAGGCCTGGAGTGTAACGATGAAGATTCGGAGAGCGGCAGCGACAGCAGCGAAAATGAGGACTTCTCAGACTTGGATCTTGCACGACCTGCTGGACTTCTAGCCATGGGTGAGTACTTGACAACACTGTGTAGTAGTTTATAACCTAACATGCTTTGCTTATCGTATCCACACGGCGAGCGTAAATGTGATACGGACGCAGGAAAGTGTTGATGCTACACATTCCTCTCGCTTGCATTCTCGTGGTCTATCAGTATTGACCTTATCCACAGCTGTCGCCAAGTGCTTATCCATGGAACTCTGTCGGATCGCCATAATTTCCATATGTTTCACCACTGTTTCGGTGATATCATTTCCAATAGAGGCTAGTCTCCTGTTTAGAGCTTGCTGTTCTTCATTTTGTTTCTTGCCAATAATGTGTTTAACAAATGTTTTAGTTCCTGCATCACTGTCATCGATCGGATCTGCTATCTCTTATCCTTTTTTGAAACGAAACGTTCCCGTCTGAATCGAGCGCTGGTGTTCTTGCATTTATATGGTCTAATACATATTTCCTATCAGGTAGTTGGTGGTCCTCCTGCGGTGGTAATAATATGTTCATTCTTACTTTATGTAGAATAATGTTTCCAGCATCTGGTTTAAGAGCATGTTTGCCCAGATATTTCATTTGAGCGCCATATTGTCCATCTAGCGATTTCTGGATGATTCCTAAGTATGGTTTCAAGTTCACCTATACACGGGTATGCCACGTTTTCGTTGAATTCCTGCATTAGATTTTGGTAGAAGTCGTAAGCGTATCAACATAGCGTTGGTGATTGCGGCATTGTCTTCTTCGAGTTCCTGAACAATGCATCGTCTCTTGTTCTTGAATGATGGTTTCCGTTTCCATCTCGGTTTATGAGGTATTGATGAAGTGCTGTTTTAATGGAGCAGTCCTGTGTGAGCCGAAATTGTCGGTAGTCATCTCGAACTATGAATGATCCTTTTCTTTCTTTTCTACTTTAATATATACATCAAAATCTTTTCTATATCGACCCTCATTCATTGGGAATTCGGGAACTAGCACTATAAAGGGACTTCCTTCTGAGGCACTCTCCCAAACACCCTTGCACGGGTCTTTAAATTCAGAATATGACATGTCAGTGTTTACATAGTCTTCATATATATAATTAAAGTTTAAGTTATCTTGCCTGAGGAGGATAATCATGTTCGTAATATCTCGGTTTAGAAGTTTCGGTACTTTAGCATAGGACTGTGTTAAATATATAGAGTCCACATTACGGTGTCTGCCCATGCTGTAAAAGGAGGTGAACTTGGACCGCTTTTCAGTAATGACGTCATCAAATATAAATATGGAGTTTTCTATAACTTCAGAGGGATGTAAGACATTTTCTTACATCTTCATAAGTGTTCCTTCAATGTTTTCGAGTATCTTGATGATATATTGATACTTTGGCTGATAAAGGGAGTTTAAATAGATGCACAAGCTTTCAAAATGTAAACCATTGTCATGAAGTAGCATGAATAAGAGCTCTGACATTAGAGGGAACCAGCTTCCCGTGGCGATCGCATCTAAAATTACTTTCAAAGTCTAGCACCTGAAACTTGCGAATATAAAGGTCGAATACAATCTTACAATCAATTAGTCTATCATGGGAGCTAAGAGTATTAAAATCTCAATAAGGTCTTAGTTAATTAACTGATTAATTGGATGCCTTTTGAAGCACATTTATCCGGCTATAGATATTGCGGTCCGGGCACGATGTTGGAAAAGCGCCCGCAGAGAGGATGCCCCGGAATTAATCAATTAGACGAAGCCTGTAAGCAGCACGATGTTGGAAAAGCGCCTGCAGAGAGGATACCCCGCAATTAATCAATTAGACGAAGCCTGTAAGCAGCACGACATAGGCTACACTGAGCACAAGGACTCTGCTTCGAGAAATATAGACGATACGATTTTAGCAGAGAAGGCGTGGAAAAGAGTAGAAGGCATCCGACGCTACTTTAGGAGAAAAGTTGGCCGCGAGGCTGGTTACAGCAATTATGAAGGGCAAGATGGCTGTAGGTGCTGGCTCCAGGAAGAAGAAGCGCGGTGGATGTTTACCTCCCATACCCATTATTGTAGTCCTAGGTGCTGCGGCTGGAGGTGCAGCTCAAATTACCACAGTAGTGAATAAGAAAAAAGCTGCAGATAAACAGCTTGCAGAAATGGGAGACATAAGAGTGATGGAAGCAAGAGGAAAAGGCCTTCAAGTGAAGAATAAGGCGAGGAACACGCACACACAAAAAGAGACGCCGCAGCAACAATGGAAGTTAAAAAGAGGGCAGAGGGCTATACTTGTCCCGGAAAAAGCCTCAAGTAACATTGATTTCACCTTTTATGCTCGATGAGCTGGCTTCTAAGCCTCATTACCATGAGAGGATTATCGTCACCTCGATTCTTGAGAGAATGAAGGCACCCATTGGGTTGCTGTAAGGAAGGAGGGTAACATTGCATTTTATGTCGATAGCTTTGGGAACTTGAAGCCTCCTAAAGAGATAGAAAGGTATCTCAGTTACACTATTGCTGTTGATGGTAATGAATCTGTTTTTACCACGCACCTGAATCCTCCTCTGAGCATAGATCCTAAAGGATATGAGATTACTCTTTTGAATTTTGAAACCTTCTATTCTATTCCCATTGTGGATCATAGTAATAATCAGTTTCATTACATTTACAATGCCGAGCTTAAGGTATTTGATATACCTCGTGGAGCTTATGCTATTGCTGATATTAATGCATACATCAAAGTTAAGCTTCATTTGAATGAGAATGTCTTCTTTATTCGGCCTAATTAAATGTCCTTTTCCTGCGGATTTTTCCAAGGAGTGCTCTATTGGACCTCTTTTAGGTTTCAATGAAAGCAGAGCCATCCCTGCTAATGAGCTGACTATCTCATATCCTAGTAAACATATTTAAGGTGAGGCTCATAAGAAACGAGTGCAGTATTGCAACAGGCTCTTTCATCGGCGGTAAAAGCGGAGACGCAGTCTACGAGTTTTCCCCTTCTGTTTCACCCGGATATCACATTTCGCAAGAGCCTTCAAATCCCATTCACCGGCCTTCATAGACACCAACTTTATCAACCAAATCATTCTTCGAGTAATCGACCAGAACGGCCATTCCATCAACTTTAGAAACGAAGATATAAGCATAAGACTTCAGATACGTCGAAATGGCAATAGTTTTTAGCAGACGATGATGTCTGCGAGCATATAATAAGCTTGTGCATCTCGTATTCGCCATACTCTACCTTTGACACTCAGAGTGTTATCAAGTAGGAGGAGGTTCCTCAAAGCTTTGGATTTCAGAATTCTGTAATGGATATCTTCAATGTGACGGAAACAGCCACATTCGAGGACAAGATTGCTAAAGAAGAGGAGCATGTGTTTCTGCTGTACAATACATCGGCTCTGGATGCTAATTACGAGATTAAAATCCCTTGTCAAGCTGAATATGTATATACTCTACCTAGCCGGAGCTATCTCTACATTGAAGGAACTATTACTAAACGTAATGGAGCAACTACTACAGCAAAGCTCGCCAATAATGCTATTGCATTTATGTTTGACGAGATTCGACCGGACATGAATGGATCAACAATAGGTAGAACAAGAAATCCGGGATTACATCAACTATGCGCAACTATGCTGCACTCAAACCTATAGAATCCAATCGTTTACTCAATGCCGGATGGTGCTAGCCTGAAGATGTGGATATTGTCCATTCTGCAAGCGGAGTATTCAACGCTATAGTACCGCTGCCAATGTTTCTGGCATTTGCAGATGATTACAAGGATCTCATACTCAAGACCAAGTTTAGGCTGGTCCTCATTCGATCCAAGGACTCATAAGAACTGTATTCTGGCGCCCGAAGGAGAAGAAAATGCTTCTGTTAAACTTATACGTATCGAGCGGCGGATGCATGTAATATACCTTTCTGATGGTGAAAAAATGGAGATCCTCAAGATTGTCAAGTCAGACAGACCACTATATATAGCCTTTCGAAGCATGGATCTACATACTCAGCCTGCAGTACCTCAAACTAGATCCTTTACATGGAACGTTGCAACAACATCGAGACCCGAGAAACCAAGATTTGTTATTGTAGGCAGAATTCGAGAATGAATAATGCAACTAAAGTTTGACCATTGCAACGTAACCAATTTGGGACTTTACCTCGAGTGAATTTTTGCCCTACCATATGTTTTGAAACTCTAATATTTTCATCATTATATAAAATGTATTCAAAGTTCCAAAACTCCCATTATTCGAGAGACAATTACCCCTTATTGAAGATTAATTACCCCTAAACATATTTGTCAGACTACTCCCATCAGCATGAGGGGTTTTTAAATGCAGCTGTCAATATTAGACTGCAAATTCAACTATTTCCTGCACAGACCTCTTTGTATTACTTGATAATTCATGACAAAGTATTTACATGCAAGCTTCTGACTCATGTGATGCAGTCTTTAATTTAATTGTAGTTATTTCATGAACGATATAAGGAAATGTAAAGAGATGTTTTCATGAAAAAAACAAGTTATAAAAGATATAAAAAGTAAAGAAATGAATATCATACATTTCCAGCGCCTTTTTCCTCCAGCGCCTTTTTCCTCCAGCTCCTTATCCCTACACAAGTCACTTCATTTACAATGCATAGGCTCTGCAAATGTCCGTATATATAGGATTTGAATCTTTTATTAGTGATATTACCACAAAATTGAACCGTATTTCGCCGTAATTTAAAGAAGTACTCAAAAGTCTAATTTTTCCACTTTCCACAAACGCTATGATATAGAAGAATACAATAAGTTTTCTGTATTCGGGCACTACTTCACTTCCGGATGTTTCGAATTCTTGGAGACTTTTTTATAATTATCTGCCAGTGATATAGTAACATACACACAAAACTATTATTGTCTGCTTTTATAGGAGCACTGGTGTTTCATAATATGGTCATATATTGACACTATTGCTTCTTGAGGTATAGCCACCTTGAAGCACGAGTGCAGGTGGTTGCGTCTTTCTTCGGGGTGATAGCGCGGATAATTCGCTCTTCCAGTAAAGTCTGCCTCCTATGGAGATCTTCAAAGGTTTTACTGTTCTTCCTCTCTAAAGTCTTCTTAGTAGCGGCTTTGAAGCATTATACATTGCATCTACTGTTATTTTCAAATGGGATGACGTTTGTCCTTGAGCGCGACCAGAGCGGCAACCAATCGGAGTTCCGCTGTGTTATATTGCATTCGCCGTAAGCTAAGCGTGACGCGAGTTAAGCGAATCTGTTTCTAATAAATGTAATTTGCGCTAAGACAAAATTCAAATTTTGCAAAAAGTATCCTACTAGAAGGTAGGGAGTAATTTTCGTAACACAACCGTAAAAACCACATATTTTTAGCTCAAATAGTTTTCATAATACAAACGAATAAACATACCCATATGTTATATCATAACCACGTAAGCACTGTAATGGTCACATTATTTGTATGTATGCATTATTGTATACATTATGTATATATATATATATATATATATATATATATATATGTGTGTGTGTGTAATTATACAGAACTACCGACTTGATGGTGATAAAGAATTATGTTGAAAAACCAAGGCGTTTGTTAAACCTGAGAGAGAGCAAACAGCCCACCCACCTCACTTGTGTTGCTTGTAGAATGCTGAATCTGCAGAACGTGAGCCGTCACATGTTTATTATTGCGTGTTGTTTCTAAATCTGGGTTGGAGTTTATTTACCCTACACAGTCAATATCGGTATGCAGTTGTTCAGAGAGCAAGCAGCAAGAGTAAAATAGTGCAATGGCTTATTGTGGTGAATTTAGTGGCGAGTCAAAGAGGCAGGTATTGCGAAGTCCGGCTCGAAGTATTATATTTAGGTTCTACTCGTTTTTTTAAAAAAATGCAGCAATGAGGAACACAGAAATCAACTTCATTTCAAAAATCCTCTACAGCTTACTGCTAAAGCGTGTGGTGTCGGTAAAGCAAGTGTGTCTCACATTTGCGGAGAGGCAAGAAAATCTGTTCCCAGTGGTGCTCCAGTGTTTGTATCGCCCAGAAAACACATTGGACCTCCGAAGAGGATTACAAATTTAACTGACTTTGACAAGGACGTTGTACGCAGGACTGTGTTCGAGTTTTATGACCAAGGTGAATTCCCAACAATACAGAAAATAACTTGTGCCCTTAGAACTAAAATATCATACACTGTTTCAAATTCATCTACTTATAGAATTTTGAGAGGATTAGGGTTCAGGTACAGAAAGACAAATGATGGGCGACAATTTTTAATGGACAGCAGTGACACTGTTGCGGCAAGAATAAAATTCTTACGCAAAATGCATGAAATTCGAAATTCTGGCGATACGAGACCTATATTTTACTTAGACGAGACATGGGTAAATAAAAACCACACTCAAAATTTAATCTGGCAAGATTCCTGAAAAAAGGGTGGCCTGAAGGTACCTGTTGGAAAAGGCAGTCGACTTATCATTTGTCATGTAGGGTCCGCTAAGACAGGATTTGTACCTAAAAGCAAATGGATTTTTCTGTCCAAAACCACCTCAGATTATCATGAAGAGATGACAGCTGATACGTTTAAAGAATGGTTTTTGAACAGATTCCTAAAGTGTTTAGAAGAGGGAAGCATAATTATAATGGATAATGCACCATATCATTCGGTTATTGAAAACAAAGTACCGAAAACTGCCAGTGGAAAGAACCAAATTGTTGAATGGTTGCAAAAAAAGGGGGTTGAATTTTCGGCGACAGAAACTAAAAATGAGTTACTGCAACGAGTACTTCCGTTTAAAAACCAGGAAAAAGTGTATCAGCTGGATCAACTTACAATGGAAATGGGACACGAGGTAATCCGCCTCCTCCCTTATCACTGCCAATATAATCCAATTTAGTTAGTATGGGCTCAAATAAAACGAGGGGTTGCAAACAGAAATAACACTTTTAAAGTGACTGACGTTGAACGTCTTATTCACGAAGAAATTGACAAGGTAACTCAACAAGACTGGGAAGCCTGCGTGAGACATGCAGAAAAAGTACAAGAAGACGACTTTTGGAAAGAAATAGGCCGTGACGATATTTTGGAACCTATCATCATAAATTTGCAAGACTCAGACGATGAAGACAGTGACAGTGACGAATTGCCTCTTCACGTAGCTGATGACAGCGATACGGATGAGCCACTGGCAGTTCCAATGGATCAAAAGCACAGGTAATTCATAACCTATAATTATATAACACTTAAAAAAACATGTACGTAACATGCGAGTATATTCCCAATTATGAATTTAAACACCAATTATAAAAGTTTAGAAAATTCAGTTTGGGTTGCTTTACGTCGACCATTGTATCGCCAGGCCGATGTGTGAGTGAGAGGGAAATATGAAAAGAGTGGGGGTAAGGAGGCGGCAACGCTGAGCACGCAAATGCACTTCATTCGCTGCAGAGCAGAACACTTCCCATTTGAAACTAATAATAGTAGAAAAATCATGTTTTTTGAAAATAGAAAAACAGGTCTCCTTAAAGGAATTGCAAATGTAGATACCATAAGAAAGTGGTATAGCGGTTACGCTTTATTCAAGCATGAATGTTCTTCCATAGATATAAAATTAATACGCACTGTAATGCCTTGTCTAATTATGCTCGTTTCCTGGGTGAGTGCTCAGGAGTCACCTGCTGTAGAGCGTAAGATTGTCAGCTACATAGAAATTGATTGGCTTCTCTTGGTCATCCAAAGTCAGCATAAGCTGCGGTGCGTTCAGGATATCTACTTCACCTATGTCCTCTTAGGCGTAGGTGTTGTCGGGTTATTTCTGGAGCAATTGTAGTGATTTTTAAACATTAGATATTCTACAATTCCGTACAGGGTAAGAACATTTTTTTTCGATGTTTACTTTAGGTTTCTCTGTCTGAGTAGGAATGCACTACAGTTTTCATAACACAGGATTACGACTTAATTTGATCGTGCACCTCTGACTTCTCGCATAGGGTTGCATGCATATGGCCATTACAAAATTCAGAATGCTACTAAGCCGCATGGTTAGTTACAAAGACATCAACATCATGCACGCCTCTATGTTCTTCGTCTATATCCGTTCCTCTGAAAGCATGAGCATGTTTCAAATTCATTGTTTCCTTTTAGCAGTAGGTATAGCATAGTATTCCAGAGAAAGAAATAACAGATCTACTTACAGGTACCTACTTCTGTAGATTACGCAGTTCTCGGTACATATTTCTCCTGAAATTAAATTAAAATGAGTTTTATTTATAGACGCTTTTTAACTGCTGTGGTCCTTAGCGTCCCATTCTATATTGGGCGTGAAAGACCGATAATTTTGCTCAGAGGCCTCTTTATCAGGCTTGAGGTTCTTTTACGTGCCGTAAATTTACGACACGGGACCACCGGCTTTATTTCCCTTCCGAAGGAAGCCATGCTAAGGATTTGTACGCCCGAAAAAATCCATCGCCCTCCGCCGGGTTTGAACACGCGACCTTGGGAACTAGAGGCTAGCACGGTACCGCTAGGCCATGGAGGACGACTATTTCTCTTCAAGACATCTGGTCATGATATGAGGGCATGTTACAGACAATTGAATGTATAAAACCATTGAATTTCTCCTTGTGGTAGTAGGTGTAGTGGCATGCTTCCTCCCCATGCTCGTCCCCCCAGGGGCTCACCTTATGTGAGTACGGGTTAGGCGTACCCGGGGTGCCCGAGCCATTCTCGCCATTTTCATCCGTTCCTCCCCGTCCGGTCGAGGTTGGTTCGTCCTCGTGACCGGGAACTCAAGGTAGGCTCTCGTGCGTTCTGTGCATTTCATTACATGACGCACCTCGCCATCGTCTCTTACTTCTCGTCTACTTACGCAAATTTCGCCCCACGTCCATTCATTTACACATCTCTTTTACTTCTTCGCCGGCCTACCTTGCGTGCGAAACGCCCACACACTTTAAGTTTCTTTTATCCTTTTTGTGTTAATCCTCCGTGGACACAGCCTGACGGATACCCGCGCACTGGGTGCGTAGCTGGGTGAGTGGGTAATCGCGTCATCCCCACCACCCGGGGTCGTCATGCAGGGTATGTGTTAGTATCCACTGTTCAACTGCAGTCCCGCGGGGGGCCATTGCATGAGCTGCTGACTTCTGACGGCGATTGGGTCCCTCTGTCTATGTTCTGGGAGATGTGACCCTGGGGTGAGGTAGGTATAGATAGGCCACTCACCCAAGCCGGGGTGACGCCCGGGAAGTCAGAGCCCGAGGTCGGGGACGGTTACAATGGTGTAGGATTTCTTTCCCAATGCAGCAGCCTTTCTCCATTACTCACAACAAGCGCCGAAAAGTCTATGTAACAGAAGTAGCACCGCCGACATCTGGTTGTTACTTGGTCATTTCACGTACAGAAGAAGGACAAAGTTTTGAGAAGGTGAACCCTTTCATTATTCAGAAGGGCATTGACGCTATTCAGTCCTGCACTCGTCTTCGGATTGGTTCATTGTTGGTTCAAACCAAATCCGAACAGCAGAGTGAGTCCTTGTTGCGCACCACGCTTCCCACGGATATCCTATCCGTGTTGAGAAGCACCGCACCTTGAATTCCTATCGAGGCGTCGTCAGCACCCATAGCCTCGATGGTATGTCGAAGAACTTGTCGACTATCTTTCTGATCAAAAGGTGGCAGCTGTTCATCGAATGATGGCTAAACGCGACGGAATTTTGGTACCAACTCGTACCCTGTTTATCACTTTCGATGGCGTCGACCTGCCCACGAGTCTTTCAGCAGGGTACGAGCGTATTGCGGTGAGGCCCTATGTTCCTAGACCTCTGCGTTGTTTCAAATGCCAACGTTTTGGGCATACGCAAGTCTCATGTAAGAGTGCTGTTAACATCTGTGCAACATGTAACCAGCCCTCACACGAAAGTGCCTTTTCTACAGCCCCCGTCTACGTCAATTGCAAAGGGTCACATTCTGCTTCATTTGGTGACTGTCCGCAGTACTTGGACGAGAAGGCGATCCAGGAGATCCGGGTAAAGGAGAAACACTCCTTCGCTGAAGCCCGGAGGCGTTACCATGCGCGCCAACCTTCGCTCCTGCGATCAGGTACATTTAGTTCTGTTGTTGCCTCGCCAGTACCACAAGTAGATGCCGAAACTCAGACCTGGACCATGACTACATTAACCGCCACTACCATCCGGCCGTCCATTTCTGCTATAGTTAGCAAACCATCTAAAGCTGCTCCTAAGGTCATGAAGTCCCAAGTCACTGATAAGAAGTCCAAGCAGAAACTACGCAAGGAAGCTTTTTTGGAAGACGCTCCGCGCGCGCGGTATGAAAGTTTCACCTTCTCCTCGAAGGTCGCAGTCACAGGATGCTCCTGGGACAAGCCGCGCTAAGCGGCCACCTTCACCCATTGCCACCCTGAACCGATTCACGGCGCTTGAATCGGTTTCTGGCGCTGAGCGCGTGGGCCCTCTCTTCGAGGAGCCTATGGAGTCTGACCAACTCCATACCAAAGCTCGAGCCCAAAGGTTAAGCAGAAAGTAATTTTGAGCCACCCTCCTAAGTGGACAGTTTATCCCTTTTATTCATTGCTATCCTGACCCGGAATTTACGTGGTGTACGATCGCAGAGGGCGGAACTGGAACTTTTCCCATTCACCTATGGTCGTGTGTTTGCAGGAGACCAAGCTACGCCCTCACGACCCCTTTGAGCTCCGAGGGTATATTCCGGTTCGCTACGATCTTGAACCGGATGAGGGTACTCCTGCTCATGGAAGTGTCATGATATTAGTGCGTAACGACGTACAATTTCAGACTGTCACACTTACGTCCGACTTGCAAGCTGTTGCCGTTAGACTTCACTTACCCGGATTTTTCTTTTCTGTTTGCTCCATCTATACACCTCCGTTGTCTCCCCTCGCTCATGCGGACGTTCGCGATCTCCTGTCCGTTCTGCCAACAGCATTTCTTCTGTAGGGAGATTTTAATGCCCATCACCCCCTGTGGGGTTTGCCAAGGGCTTGTGCGAGGGGAACACTTCTTTCCGACATTTTTGATCAGTTAAACCTCTCTATCCTCAATACAGGTGAACCTACTTTTATTTCTGATTCTTCTGGATCATTCTCTCATTTAGGCCTTGCCGTTTGCTCCATCCAGCTTGCTAGTCGTCTGCAGTGGAACGTCGTCTTTGACACCTACTCCAGCGACCATTACCCCAGCATCTTTTCTCTTTTGTCTCACCACGTCCAGCATTCCAGAATTCCTACCTGGATATTCGGAAAAGCCGACTGGAGATTGTATTCCAGCCTCCTGTGCTTTCAGGACCAGCCCTTCTCTGACGTTAACCAAATGGTGCAGCACCTTTAGTCTACGATTCTCTCTGCCGCCGAACGCATGATTCCCCGGTCATCCTCTCACCCCCGGCGTATTCCTGTTCCGTGGGAGAACGAGGGTTGTCGGGACGCCGTTCGTGCTCGTAGAACTGCGCTTAGGGTGTTTCGGCGACACCCTACATTTGATAATTTGGTTACTTTTAAACACTCGCGTGCCAGGGCTCGTCGCATTATTCAGGATAGCAGGAAGGCTTCTTGGATTCGTTTTGTCGAGTCTTTTAATCGCTTCACGCCTTTGGGATAAAATTCGTCGCTTCTCCGGTAAAGTGTCGCATTGTACTGTGTTTGGTCTTCAGGTTTCCAATGCCACCGTCGTGGATCCGGCTGCCATTGCTAGCACTCTGGGTGCTGCCTTTGAGGCGGTTTCCAGTTCTGCCCATTATTCCGTCGGCTTTCGCACTCTCAAAGCCCGGCTGGATTCCGAGACCTTTACTTTTCGGTCTGCTAATACGGAGTGTTATAATGAAGTTTTCACAATGAGGGAGCTGGAGCACGCTCTTCATTGCTCTAGGCACTCCGCTCCTGGGCCGGACGGCATTCATGTCCTAATGTTACAGAACATTTCAGCCGACAGTAAGCTCTTTCTCTTACGGGTCTATAACCGTATTTGGCAAGACGGCGTTTTTCCTTCCGTTTGGCGCGAAGCCACCATTCTCCCTGTCCTTAAGCCTGGGAAGGATCGCCAACTACCTTCCAGCTACCGCCCTATCTCCCTCACTAGTTGCATTTGCAAGGTGATGGAGCCCATGATTAACGGGCGGTTGACATGGTGGATTGAGTCTCGGAAACTTCTAGCAATCGCTCAGCAACTTCGTCGCCATCGCTCTACCGTCGACCATCTGGTGTCTTTGTCGACGCATATTATGAACGGATTTCTGAGAAAGTGTCAAACGGTGGCTGTGTTTTTTTACCTGGAGAAAGCTTATGACACTTGTTGGAGGGGCGGCATTTTACGTACACTTGGCGCATGGAATTTCCGCGGGCGTCTTCCCATAATTCTTCGGGAGTTTATGACGGACCGCGTCTTTCGTGTACGTGTGGGCTCGGTATCATCTAGTCGTTTTATTCAAGAGAACGGAGTACCGCAGGGCTCTGTACTCAGTGTCACACTTTTTGCGATAGCTATCAACCTATATTTGATTGTATTCCACCTGGCATTTCATCGTCCCTTTTCGTTGACGATTTTGTCATTTATTGTAGTTCACGGCGGACATGTCTGCTCGAACGCCGTCTCCAGAGCTGTATCGACCGTCTCTAAGCCTGGAGTAACGCCAACGGCTTTAATTTCTCCGCTGAAAAATCCGTCTGTATTAATTTCTGGCGCCGGAAGGATTTCCCTCCGCCCTCTCTTCATCTTGGGCCGGAGCTCCTTCCATTTGCAGACGAGGTGAAATTTTTGGGGTTGATCTTTGATAGCAAGCTGAGCTGGACTTCGCACATTTCCTTTTTAAAAGCAAAGTGTGACCGTTCTCTTAATCTTTTACGTGTTTTAAGTGGCACATCCTGGGGAGTTGAGTCCTGCATCTGTATCGCTCCTTGGTTCGATCTAAGCTTGCTTACGGGTGCATTGTCTATTCGTCGGCATATCCATCCGTGTTACGACGATTGAATGCTATTCACCATTGTGGCATAAGAGTCGCTACAGGGGCCTTTCCAACTAGTCCTGTACCTAGTTTATATACTGAAGCTGCAGAGCCTCCGCTGTCCTTAAGGCGTGAGATGCTTTTGTACAGCTATGCCTGTCGACTCTCAAGCTTTTCTGACCACCCGTCCTTCGAATTATTTTACGAGGATTCGCTTGATCGGCAATATTTAGTTAGCGCCTCTGCATTGCTATCTCTAGCGGTTCGATTTTGACAACTTCTTCAGAGTATTAACGCGCTGTACAATTACCACCCCGTCGTACAACGCATTATATGACCTGCTCCACTCGCTTGGTGCCTCTGGCATCAGCGTCTCCTTCATGCGGATTCAAGGTCATGTGGGCATCTCAGGGAACGAAACTGACGACGCTGCTGGCGAATCAGCAATTTTATCACCTAGAATTTTTACCTCTGTTGTTCCCTCCACTGATTTCTATGTTCTTTTACGATACCACATCCTCTCGCTTTGGCGCGTTGAGTGGACGGCACTCCGGGGGAACAAGTTGCGGGAGGTTAAAGCTCTCCCGTGAATCTGGGGTATCTCTTCTCGTCGGGAAGAGGTACTTTTAGCTCGTTTACGAATCGGACATTGCCTGTTTAGTCATAGATACCTGCTCAGTGGTGACCCCGCACCACTCTGTGAGCATTCTGATGCGCCCTTAACGGTGCGTCACATTTTAACAGAGTGTCAAGTTTTAGCTCCATTGCGCGTTCGTGTGGGTCGGCCTGTTGGCATAGCCAACGTTTTGGCAGACGACGCGCATGCTGTAGAATGTCTGTTACGTTTTATAAGTGACAGTGGTTTTAATCGGCGCATTTGATGCGTTGAGCGTCTTTTAGCTTTGTGATTTTATATTGTCTGTTTTATGGGGGCTCCTCTCCCCGGCGGGCATATGGCGCTCATGTCCTTTGCGTTCTACAGTTCTTGATACGTCGTTTTACTCTTGTCTTGTTTTATTTACCATGGTTTTAGTGTGGTGTAATTTAGAATTTACTGTCTTGTTTTTAGTGTTTTAGACTAATCTGGTTTGTGTCCCGTATTTTAGTTTTGGATTTTAAACGTTTTACTGTGTAAGGGCGGTGATGACCTTAGATGTTTAGCACCCTTAAACCCCATCACATCTCAGCAGCGACGAATGTCGATTGTCATCTTGTTAACGAAAACCAGTTGGCAATACTGCTTATCAGTTCATTAAACATAAAGTTTTGTGCGCTGTTCTTCAGTAATTACCGTGATCCTCAGATATTCACCTTAACTAAACGTGAACTGACATGAATTTTGCTGTGGTTTGCCCTCTGCGTTTATTTATGATAGAATATAGGATTTAATATAAAATCAGTTGACTTGTTTTGATTACAGCAAAGGCAGAACATTTTATGATAGTATTGTTTGGGATGGATGACTTGAGGGGTAACGTCTGTGGCCCGCATTCGCGAGGTCGTGAGTTCGATTCCGTGGCCGAACTTCCTGATGACGGGTTTTTCGGGAGTTTCTCTTGGTTGCTAGGCGAATGTTGGTAAGGATCGGTAAGTCCTTCGATGTTACTGTCCCTCCATTTGACCCCTATTCCTTTTTCATCCGCTTGGTCGCTTTCAGGGTGGTACGTGTCGGCAGGAGGTCTCGGCGTGTGCATGGCAGGGGAAAAGGATGTTCTGTGTAAATCTTAGTCCCTGGAATGAGGTCGCTCTCTGGGCCCCCCGGGGATATGCAAGCCTATAGGGGGGAGGGGAGCTGGTTGCACCAGAGCCCATCCCGGATGTTTAAAATCTGTAAATGGTAGGGACCCTGCCCTCTCCCTGTCGGGCCCTCTGTCTCCTCTCACCTCATCCCTCCATACCGGGGGCGTTCCGTCCGGGGCATAGGTACAAAAGATCTATGTTTTGCCGACGTGCTAATTGCCTCTCCACGTTGAACCCTAATCCTAAATTGTTTACGATAATGCTGTGTTAAATATAGCTAGGAATAACCTAGGCAAAATCTATCAGTTTCAATTTTTGTGCACAAGTGTATGTGCCATTGGCAAATAAAATTAAATTTTGTAAATATTATGTAATAGAATATTTCCACAAGCAATAAAGATTTTATTTTAGTTTCCGTAAAAAGGGTATGATCCCACATGGGAATCCAACTATTAATGACTACTAAGGCTCTTAGAGTACCTACTATACACTGAAAGTAGTATTATACTCTGTAATTGTGTTCCTGAATTCCAACTTGAGATGTGCCAACCCTAGTGTGGCGGGTGTTCATCAAGAGCGACGCCATGCTTACCGTATACCTACTTAAAGTTATCAAAGGCTTGTCACTTACTTAAGAAATTAATACATCAAACAGATGCTTCTAAAGTAACATGTTCAATAACTACACCATTGCACATCATTAGGAAGCTCTGGTACTAGGTTTAAAACTCGTATAGTAAGGAGACAAATGGGGCTTCCTTCTTCTGCTCATCAGTATTGTTAATTATTATTATTATTATTATTATTATCATTAGCCTTGCAGTGCACTTCCTTCTGCCACCAATGTTCACATAACTTGATAAAAGCAATTATTTTGTTGTTTTATGTATAACATGTATTAGCACTCGTATATAACCAGAAACTGGAGTGAAGCTTAATTACGTAGTCATCAGTATATTCCTATTAATGAATTACGTCCCTTGCTTCCCACAATTATTGGAGAATGTTTGTTAGGCATCTGCTCTATATTTGGGTTTGTTATTAGTTCTCAGATAAATACTTTTTGACGATATTAGTGTTTTTGTGCTATATTGTCTTCTTCACGTGGGTAATTAATTAAACAGGCACAGGTGAGAAATATCTCAAGTCCTCGATCCGTGATATGCATCCCGTTTTTAGAATTGTTTTTACAGGGGAATATAAAGAGTTAATATTTGAAACACATCTAGAGTCAGGTCAGTGTTTGAAACGTCATTGCCCCTCCTTACACACACACACACACACGCACGCACACACACACAATCTCAATGAGGTTGGCGAAGATAGGTATTTGAATAAAAATGTTTTTAAACACTTCTTGGAGTTTGTCATTGCATATAATGGCCACTCCATTCAAGTGAGCCTATTCGGAAAAACTGAAAAATACCTAAATCTTTTTGCATAAAAGTGCATTATAATTCTACTGCAGCCAATAAATGATATTTGCAAAAAACGTGTGGTTTCTGAGTAAAAATGAGGCATTCAGCAGTTGCTATATTACAGCTGTGAAAGTAGAGAAGTTGCTATGAATCTTTAGTCGTTTGGATACATTACTGTGTTCCATATGAGATTGCATTGGAAATGTGACAAGTTATCTTAAAGAAAACAGCCACAAGTAATGCCAAAGAGGCTTTGTCAACTTATGAGTTTGAGCATCAGATGCTTAAAAACTTGAAAAGGTTAATTTTCTGCCTAAGTTAATGGAAACGCGTTGCTATTCTTAGCTAATTAGAATTTAGACTGTTAATTGTTTTATAGTAGTATTTGTGCATTTTGTAAACAAAATTGAAGTTATCCTGTGTTAAAAACCCATGACGCTACCATGTACACATAAGAGACTATGTGTATGCGTTATCTACGCCGTTCTCTGAAAGAAAATTGTGGAGTTCAGTGTATTTTTCTAGTTCTCTTGTCAAAGGCACTGATGATGGCTTCTTTGGGGTTATGACGGATATCAAAATTCACCAAGCAATATCAGGGGTGCTTATTACCTTGTAAAATATACTACAAAGATTTCAGCAAACACTTAGTCATTTCTCCAGAAGATACGAACACAATACATCAAGAGTTCTTTCCAATGAATCATCCTGCAAGGATCGCAATTAAAATATTACTTTTGCTCCTCAAAGACAGTATTAGTTCTGCCTGGCTAAATGCTTATTGTAGCTGAGGGGAAAAAGAGGTGCTAGTGTCAGGTGAAAACCTCTAAGCAAGGAGACTTAAGACTGAGATGACAGCCAGAGGAAGAATAACTACATGCAGGCACTTGTTAGAAAGTGATGAGCAGAATGATGAAATGAAGGCGATGTATGTAATGCAATGCATGAGAGAAGGTAATTGAAAAGGTAAAAATGTCTATGTTAATGGACAGGCATTTCCTAAGCCCGCTAAACTCGAACATTTACGACACTCCTTTGCTTCTAATCTAAAGCATCAGTGGAAATTGAATTTCGTTTGTTTAAATTTGGCGAAAGAGGGTAAACATTTTGAGTTTGCTAACCTGCTTATGTTACAATATTAGAAATATTTAAGAGTGTTTAACATTCAAAGTGGAAGTGTTATAGTTTTAGTGTATAAATACAAACTATTTTCAGAAAAAATATCTATGTGGCGCTTTTATTTCATTTCAAACCTGTTAGTCTACCACAGGCAATAGTTATAGCACATGATGGGAAAAACTCTTTTTATCGAATAATGCAGTTGCTTTTTCAAACTTAGTTAACGACTGTGATATCAGATAAAGAGTATAGATTAACAGATTTATGCAAAAAGCTGAATAAAACTCAGAAATGCTTATTTACTTGACAGAGTACGCTATTTCACGTCCCAAGGCAGAATGTTGTAACTGAATTTCTATAAAAGTACCTGGTATAATTAATACTCTAACTGGAAACTTGTAATAATTATTAATTCTTCTTATTATTATTTATTTAATTGTTTACATTAGTCACTTTCACTTCTAGTATATGCGATGGAATGACTCGCAATAAAAAGTGAACTCTCTTGTGGAGCGGTTCGCGGGTTGTTTCATGCGTTTTAGCGCACGTATATTCAGACTTCAAGGACGACGCAAATAATGCTCCGTTATAGCAAACACAGATGGAAATGAAATCGTTCCGGCATCTAGTGAAGTTAAGTTATTTCTCCCATAATTTAAAAAACTAAACCAGAGTTCTGTATTTTATGAAAATCGCGGATTTAAGTAATGTATTTGGTTTGTATTTATGTAAATTAAAAACCAAATAAATTATTTTAATTGTTCTGTTGTTCACTCGTTGCTGGGTCGTCATAGTAGGTAATTAATCGAAGATACACAGGAGGACAGAAAATATTACTAGGCCAATCGTGGTCATATACCGAGTTGCTGTTTTTACCAGAGTTCATATTTATATTAATTGATAACTACCAAAACCCACTCGCGTTATTTCGTAAATGGTCTAGATCAGGTGCGGCTCTGGACGAATTGATTCTCGCCAAGAATCCCCATTCAATAATAATAATAATAATAATAATAATAATAATAATAATAATGTAATACGTATTGTTATATGCGCCATGCGTTCAGTTTAAAGTAGGGCAGCCACCTAAAGATCGTGTACAAGTGCAGGATCGCATCAATGAGCTGAACTACGAGCGGGAGGGGACCAGGTGAGAAATAACACTTAAATACAGACTAAATTCATTCAGTAAATCACGATAAAAATGGAAGGAAAAATTACTACTGTTTACTATTTCAGCTATTCGTTGATTAAAGTAAGACTCGCCTTACTGCTTATATATGAAGTCGATATTTCTGTTTTTCATCTTCGCGAAAGTACGTTCTTATGAATGGAAATGGTAACCACCGATGTCAATCTGCTATTGCTTAAGCCATTTCGGAGATAAGTTTTAATTCTCTTTAAGCACGAGAAACTTTGTGCTGCAGAACTAGAACTAGTGGGCGAAATTGTAAGAACCAGGCCAAACAGTTGTATGCATTCGTGAAGACATCCATTTTCTTATATTTTAAAGACTTCAACAATGCTTCGAGATTAGCACCTTCGTAAGCCTTAATTCTTGGTAAAGTAAGTTCGTTCCTCAATCGTTCTGTATCCAGAAATTATTTTGATTGCCACAACTTTAAATTATTCAAAGCTTCGAGGGGGGAATATTTTGGAGTACTTATTCTTGAAATTTAGAAGTGTCTGCAAGCTTTAGAAGGTTTAAATTTTCTATAACATTAAGCAGTTCATTCGCACATTCCATTATTCAATATTTCATAAAAGATGGGCTTAAGTTTGTGGCTCTTGTTCTAAAGACAGTATATAATCGTAAGCTTTCCCGTGGAGTGTCTGCAATTTTGTTAGTGTTTTTTTTCTTCTTTCTAGCTGATGTAATCCAACATAAATTCCGTAAATGTTCCAAAGAACATGTTTTCGGAATGCTCGGGTAATATTTTTGGAAAACGCCACGCCATTGTTGTTACACGCGCCCTTTGTAACGTCAGTAATCGAACACTGCCAACAGTACATTTTTTGGTAATAACTACTACCGCAAAAACATTTATATTCGTCATACCAACGAGATTTACGTTTTCTGGTGAAACGTTTTTATTTTGAAGTTGCCGCACCGCAGAGTTTTTTCTAAATATCTTGCTGGTGTTGGTCTATCAACATTCAACGCGTCGCGTTTATCATCTTACCACAAAAAGGATGCCTGGAGTATGGAACGCATGAAATTGTTTGATGGATTCATTATAAATCCCCTAAGAATCATGCAAAACTTCAGATATCAATAATAATAATAATAATAACAACAACAACAACAACTTAAGGCAAAAATCACGTTTCAACACACAAACCAATATAAACAATAGTAGTTGGACTCGCTCTAAGCGCTGCCACCTCTATCAACCTATTTTACTTCAAATAGATGAGAAAAAGTGAAAAAGAAAGTTACTGCCTTGAGCTGAGAACACTGGCTGATGCGGAATAGCTCCCTACCACGAAACGAGTTTTTAGTCATTGCAACCAAGTATACTTTCCCACCCCGTCAACCACTTTATGCTGCACTCTGTGAGGCTTTGCGTTACGATCAGCTTCCCCTCTTGAAATCGCATCAATGTCGATGAAGTAGGCAAGCTTTGTGACCGATTGGCTGGTCGCAAAGAGAGCGATGTGATTACGAAAAATACATTTTGTAGAATAGTTATAAATCAACAATAATCATCTTCGAGCATTTGGCTATTCAATGAAGAGTAGATGACTCGCCAGTAGGGGGAAATGAGAGTTCAAAAACACTTAATATGCGGAATGTGTATTCATATGCTAATTAGGTCTCCCCCCACCCCTGCCACGCCCCCTGCATATTTTGTTTGCAGCTGCGGTAATACACTTTGTTGAGTATAATGGAAAGCTTGACAGGTAAGCAATTTAGGTTATCCATCACCTGTCAAAATGAGCAATGGGCATGATAAATTTTGTTTTCTAACAAACGCGGAGACGCTGTTCTACCCATTCCATTCCCTGCACGTGTGCACTTCCACACCTGCAACAACCTCACCTCCCAGTCACATTTTTAACGACCACGTGCAAAAGTACACAGGTTGTCCTTCCCATGTCGAAATGAACAAAAGTCGTAATAAATTATGCTTGTAAAAACAGAGCGGACTGAAGCCTTGCTATCAAAGGGAGCAGATTCTATTGTCCTCCATTCCATTGTCCACACACCTGCATTTTAGGAAGGCCACCTGCAACAACCCCACCTCCCAGTCGCATTGTTTAACGAGCACGTGCAAAAGAACAAAAGTTGTCCTGCACCTGTCGAAATGAACAAGAAGCGTAATAAATTATGCTTGTAACAAGAGAGCAGGCTGAAGCCTTGCTAACATAGGGAGCAGATTCTATTGCATCCCTTTCTATTCTCCAGTGCAAGAGTTCGTTAGAAAGACCACCCGTCTAGCATCCCCCTTCCACAGCTATATAACAAAAGAACAGGCTGGAGCTGAGCTAACAAAGAGACGCCATTATACCAACTCTATTGAATTCCTGTACACGTGCATGTTGGGTGAATATAACAAAGAGACAGTCTGGCGCAGCGATAACAAAAGGAAATTTTGGAGGCTTTATACCTGGCCCTGTCTTTGTTTAACCGAGGGAAAATAGAGAGAGAGAGGCCAGTTTACTTGCTGGACCATAAATTCCACCCCACTCCATTCAGCCATTCTGGGGCCGACACTGCTTGAGGCTAGTTCTCTCGGAGAGCAACAGAGTTTTCACAAAGACCTACGGGTATACCCGAACATAGATATACACGTTAATGACAAGTCTCACACATCTACCAAACACACGAATCTGCACGATAACCAACGAGAATCACCAAGCATAGTTATAACGCTCTGTTTCTGCAGCTGACTCTTTTTCAAACAGTGATATCGAAAACGTGTTTAACATATATCATTATATGTATTAAACCTCTATGTATACCTAGATATCCTTAGGTCTGTGTTCGAGTCTTACTGCAGGCAAAAGTTTAATGTTTTTAATTGCTAATGGAAAAATTGATACTTTGATAGGGTAAAACAACATATCATTACGCCGATTAATGAAA
Organism: Deroplatys truncata; assembly: GCA_030765065.1. Classification (NCBI taxonomy): domain Eukaryota; kingdom Metazoa; phylum Arthropoda; class Insecta; order Mantodea; family Mantidae; genus Deroplatys; species Deroplatys truncata. Next base: position 418,787,278 of record CM060990.1, on the reverse strand, counting down.
GGCATTCACGTGTATCCAGATATCCGAGTTCGAATCTTACCCAGCGAAACTCTAATGCTTAATAAATACTAAACTATGGAGGCATGCACAGGCAGATTAAAATGTATTTAAAAATATAATTTAATTTTTGTATATATCATTACGATTTCTTATTGCACGGTATTCTTATGCACTCGGAGGTCCTAGTTCGAATCTTACCCTGCGAAACTCTAATGCTTAATAAATATTAAACTATGCGACTATGCTCGGCCAGATTAAAAAGTATTTAACAATATAATTATTTATATCAAACCCTGGTGTATACTTAGATATCCCGATGCCTAGACACGATTCTTAATTTCTTTCTTCTCTCTTTTTCTTACTTTTCCCTGTTTCTTTCTATCTCTTTCCTGCTTCTCTACTTGCATACATCCATGCGTTCACATATACACGAGCACACGCATATACATCAACAAACATACACCAGTGCATGCACTCATACACCTGTGCACACACCCAGGCACACACACATTCAAATACGCCTACAAATATCAACATATTCACCAGTACACTTACACACACTTACATAAGACACTCATACACCTGTGTACACACACACACACGGAGCATACTTACACCTCCTCCAAACATACGAATCTGCACGAATACCTATGAGAATCACTGAGCATAGATATACATGTACAATGTATTCTAACTCCCTGTTTTTGCACCAATTGTCTTTTTCAAACACAGATATCAAAAATGTATTTAACAAATATAATTATTTATATTAAACCCTGATGTGTCACTACTGTTTAATCGCTTATATATACTGAATGAAAAGAGATGAAACGATGCAATAAAAACTAGTTAAACATTGGAATGCGGCGCATCATTGTTGCATTGCTCCAAGTTGACCCGGAATGCAGGGTTCGAATCCTAGGAGTGATAACAAATTCATCTTCCAATTACTCCGGAAATAATTAGGATAAAGACGTACAATAAACTTTATTAAGTTTTGTCATTAGGTAATTTCTTGTAAATGCATATTAGGATACTAGGCGTCATAGGTTCGATCCTTAATTTTAAAATCCCCATTATCTCAGAAACTAGCTGATATAGAGGTATGGACCAAAGCATGATTGATAGCTCCTATGATGGACAATTAATACTGCATATAATTGGCAGTTGGTAGTTCTTAGTTCGAATCCCGATCTTGCAATGTTTTCCTTAATTTTCCTCTATACTCCAGGATGTATCACTTAGGATAACTGTATACAGCTCTTTTTAACACGTCAAACTAATAGTATAAATAATGTTGATCCTGGTGTTCAGGGTTCGAATGCTGATTAAATTAAATTTACATACAAATTTAATAGCTTATGACATAATTTAGATAGACACTAAAACAAAACGTAAACAGAGTACCTGATCCCGAACTATCGTTATCATGACAAAAATTACTTTAGAAGTACTCAGTTCGTACCCCGAAGGGGTGATTTCATATATCTTCAAGCCCAGGAATCATACCGGCTTTGAGTAAAGATTATATGGTGGAGGATGATGCAGGGGTGCTATATTACTGAAAATATATTTATTAAAGCATTACCAGGTTCGAGTCTAGAAGCTTAAAATCTGTGTAACTCTGGAAAAATTTCTTTTTTTGTCCTTGTAGTGAAATGTAATGGTTTTCTGCGATAACCCAGTATTGAGCGTACAGAAATGTCATTGTATACTGATTCTTTGGGAATAAAGGGAAGTTGGAAAGTAAGAACTGAAATGGGAATGAAAACATGAACTAATGCAATATGTGCATTCATTTTACTAAACAAGGGAGAAAATCTACGCCACCTTTGAAGCGTATATTTCTAAAGTATTGCTGTAATAGAGTTGGAGTTAACTTTGGTGCAAAGGGTTGTGGTGGTGGTTGTGCTAGGATTTGAATGGTAACATCTGATGGAATGAGAGTGTGAGAATACTCTCGTGTTGGTGTGACGTCATATACATATATCTATGGCACGAGTTTAAACGTGTTTGATAGTCAGACATCATGTCTCTGGGTGTGTGGTTATATGACTCAAGGTAATATGCTCAGAGCATTAAAATGAGTGGTGTACAACAAACCAGTTTTCATGCTATGGTTTAGAGATGAATTAAGTGCTTGATCAAAGTTTGTTACATCATTAAAAGTCATTGATGTGATTGAAATATCAGAGTATAACCGCTTAATCAGTATATAATTGCTTAAGTCATTTCACAATTGGCTTGCAAGTATATAAAACAAGAAAGCATATAGAGAATAAGAAATAAATGATTTTTAATATATAAATTACCCCTTTATTAGTAGATGGAGTCAACAAGATGGCTGAAGAGCGCAGTTTCCTCCCGAATCAGTGAGTTCAAGATCTCGAAATATGTCTTAAATATGAGATAAAGGCCTTAGAGAGCTCAAACAAGATACGATACCAGGATCGTATCTTCGCTGGAGTATTGTCAAGTGTTCTTGCTTGAATGCTATAATTCGTTAACCAACGAAGAGCTTGCAGAAATTCCTAAAAAATTATATCTCGAATATAAGGGCATGGCAGAGATGGGGAAATCGAAGACATGTAAATTGTCTTTTGCAGCCGCAGCGAAGGTATGTAGAAATGTCAAACTTAAGTATTCAGTGTTTTCCTATTTTACTATGAAAAAATTCATAAATGAAACAGCTGACTCATTGATATTACATATAAAGATACAAAAGATACATGTTATAGAATTTATAAAAAAATTAATGAAATAACAATGTCACATGTTTTGAATATATATAAGAAGAAGAACATATTGCAGCTCAGGAAAGCCTGCTGAGGCTCATGGAGGATAGAATAACCAGCGTCGACACCTACAAGAAACATTTCGGTAAGAAGCAGGTGCTGAGACGTCTACATCGCCGAAACACGTTAAGACTGGATTCTTCTATAATATTCCAGGGCATATGATGAAAAACACTTTTGTATACAATCCAAGGCATAGCTGAGAGTTAGCTCGAAAGAGTCTCCCTATATTCGGTAAAAACAAGAATTTTGTGCAGTAACTTAAATGATTGTGAAAATACTTTAAATGTTGATGAGACTTGTAATTTAAAAAGACTTGAATCATGTATGCATTAACAGTATCAAGACTATTTGTTGTCCGGGAATAAAAATAACAATAAAGAGACTTTCATTTAAATAATAAAGAAAATTCACATAACCTAACCGTTACAAGTGAAACGTCATATGCAGGAACGATGAGTTGAAGTAGGAGAGTACTTGAACTGTACGATAAAATAATAAAAAAAGAATGAAGGTATGCTTTTTACATCATATTTTATTCATTAATAAATCCTTACATTCTTAATGCAAAAGTAATCCTCACATTACAATAATTAGTTTAAAATATAAGCTGCATCGCATGAGTCAGAGGATTGTATGTAAATATTTTATCATGAATTATTAAACAGTACAAGGAGCTCTGTGCAGGGATATTTGCACTAGAGTGAATTTCTATTCTGATGTTGACACAGCCATTTACAACTTCCTCTGGCTGGTGAGAGCAATCTATAACAAATATAGGAGCAAATTTAAGAAAATCTTTTCTCTTCAATAAAGGATAATTCTCTTTTTCATAATAAGAGCTTGAGTACATATCATGCAATGATGCAAATCTCGAGTTTCCAAAGGCAAAGCTCCTATCATGATAGGGATAACATTCACTATTAAGATAGTCTCAAATTAACGAGTTACAATTATAAAAAATGGAACAGTCTTTAGTTGCATTACTGGATCTTAGTCGGAGCACCCAAAATGACGAATCTCAACTTCTCCATTTTTAGATGTGGTGGCGGCATTCCAGGTAAATGCTTGCGGCACAGTAGGCTGAGTATGCAGATCAATGTTCCTAAATGGGTGAAACAGAGCTTGGCAGTCTTGAGGATTTCAAACATTTCAGCATCAGAAAGTCGAATCACGGGCATTCTCCACTCGATTAGTACAGGTTTAACAGCAGTACTCTCTTCACCCTGAGGCGCTATAATACAGTTTTTAATGTCCTTGGATGGAATCAGTACCAACACCGACTGGCTATTGTATATAAGCTTTGCTGTAGTTGCTGCTCCATAAGGTGTAGTAATACTTCCATTGATGTGTAGATAACTTCAACTAGGTAAAGTATATATATGCTCAGCTTGACAAGGTATTCTAGTCTCGTCATTAGCGTCCAGAGCTGATGTATCATACGGCAAAAACACATGTTCCTCTTCTTTAGTGATCTCGTCGTCGAATCTCGCCGTCCTGGTAACACTGGTGATATTCATGATTATATTCTAAACCCCAATGCCTGAAGAAACTTTTGATTAAATGACGTTAACACTGGTTGTCAATGGCAGAGCATGGAGTGGGCGTCGAATCAAGTCGTTATATCCTTGAAGCCTGTGATTTCTTCTTCTAAAATCTAAGGGCATTATGCTTATATCCTTGTTTCTAAAGTCAATGATATTACTGTTATGATCTCCTATACGAAGGCTGATTTGCACTCTGAAGTGGGTGTTTATGAATGGCAGGTAAATTGGATTTGATGGTTCTCGAAATATGATATCCAGGTTTAACAGATGGGGAAAAACTCATAGATCTAGTGTCCTCTTTTACTATCGAGGAAGGAGACTGATGCAATACTGCGCTAGATTCGTATGATGCTCAACTTAAATATATTCACCAGGAAATCAGATTCAGGCAGCTGATTAGCTGGAATAACTCTGTCACCGAAACCCCAGAACGTTTCTATACAACAATCATTGGAAAAAGATCAATGAAATTTATTATTACGTTAGGAATGGAAGGTTTCAAAATTCAATAGAACAACCTAATAATGACCCTTCGGATCTAACTAAATATGAGGATTCTGGAATGTAGTAGGAACAGATTCGTTACCACTGACAGCAATAGTATATGTCTGCGATAGAAATTGCAAGCACAAGTGACCGCAGATGACAACTGAAAATCTGAAACCTCTTAGTGTTACACAACACCTTAACATTTCTGAGGGATCTTTCTAACTCTTTCGCTGGTTTCAAGGTTTCGCAGATGCTAATCACGCAATAAAACGCCCGTCTTTAACTTCTTAATAATCTCGCTAATCGCATCAGAAAAGTCATTTTTACCTGTATATCGAACATCATTAGCAACCGTAGTAAGTCTACCAAGTCATTAGGATCGGTGTTGCGGTATAACATCTCAATATCCGCTTTGGATATATCTTCTAGTCTTGGTAAGTTAATACGAGAATGCTTGCTTTCATTTATGTGTATATTCAGAGTTTGCTCATTCAAAGAAACTGCTCTTATTCATTCATTCATGGCAGCTTTTGATGCTATTTCAGGATCACTTGAATGAGTTCCGAGTACTGTGCATCTTGAATTCCTCATTTCGGAACTTGAAGAGATTTCAGGATCGCGTGCGGGGGTTATAGTCACTACACAACTGGTCATCTCTTTACATCTTCTGCTACGTTGCTTGAGTCTTGAAATAGATCTGTTTTAAAACTTCTATTGCATATGCAGCACTTAACAAAACGATTCCTTCTCCCTTGGGAAACACACGAAAAATCAAGATTCTCGTAAGTTGACTGTAATTGAGCATCTTTGTGAGTATTCACTCTCAAGCAGTATATATCAACTAGTCAATGTACACTATCGATGTTGAATTCGTATACGACGACAGGAGACTGAACGATTATTCCACATTTACGTATTTATATATGATCTCAGGGTTTGTTACATATAAACAGTTATAACCAAATTAGACCAAACGAAATATACTAGTATTCTCATATTAATGTTGTAATTCTGCAAATTATAACTATTTCATTAAGTACATGTACATTCGGGTAGCATGAAATGGATCATAATGGTAAGAGTACAACTTTGCTTGCTATTTAGCACCGAGAATGTCCGAGTTGAGTGAGTTACGGGTCTAGCTAGGTCGAGTCTGAAACTCGTGCATCCTACTTTTAGCGAAAATGGTGCACATATCTAAGAGTTTTTAGCCAGAGCGGGCAACCTTTTTAGCGTGAATGGGTTACCTGTTTCGGTGATGTAGACGTCTCAGTACCCGCTTCTTACCGAAATGTTTCTTGGAGGTGTCGACACTGGTTATTCTCAATGTGGCTAGATAACTAAGGTGAGCCACTCCGGGGTGGGAGCTGCCATTGGCTGCCCGCCTGTGACGTAAGTGAGAGTGAAGACGAGCGCGCGGAATACAAACACAGCGCAGTGAACACACTAAATTCCTCCCGATTAACTCCCAATTGTTTATTATTAGCACTTCTTCCAGTTTTTTTAAAAGGTATACTATTTCAGGGCATTCTACAAACATTGTGGGCTAGACATAAAGCAAAACGAATGGAAACTGCATTACATTAGTAATATATTTACGTATAAACAAAACTACTGGAACACATCCAGGACTTCAACGTAAACTGTAGGCGCTACAAGAGATTCAAACATACATTACTTTAGTACTAAAGGAAAATTTACAACTACTCTAAAGGAATCGCTAAATGGATATGCTGGTGTATTTTTTTACCGTAAGAAATGAAAACAATAATTCCAGAATGCATTATTCTGTTACAGGATGTAAAAATGAAAAAGACATACCTGCAACATTCCACTTGTACTTGGACCTTCACTAAGTTCATATCCATGCCAATCGGGAATGAACTGCTACGGAACTGCATCTGGGAGCAGAATTTTCTTAACCGGCAAACCTAAAAGTTCACTCTTCAAATCCTGTTTATAGTTACTAGGAAGAAAGTGCACTGAACATACACGTGAATTATCAGCGTTAAATTTTTCAGTACGCTTACAGCGAGACATCCACACGCGCTTTAATTGCTAATTTTTTTTGGAAATGTGTGATAATTCACACCAACCGTTTTAAAACCTTAAATACGGTATTGTGCTACAGCACAATACATTCTACTCTTAACGTTCTTACTCATTGCACACCGACTTAAACACTTCACCAAAGCGGAGAAAACTGAATCTATACTCAAGATTCTAGTTTAAATGTGTGTGTGCAACTTATTTGTTGAAGTGGGGGGGTGTATATGACTGAGTGATAAGGAACAATGTACTTTCGTACATCTGTTGTTAAGTTGTGAAGTTTCCGCCAACATACCGAGATAAAGTAGGATAATTGTACGTGACTTTTAAAGCGAAGAGAAGCTCAGATTAATATCTGTTGCCTTTTACGCAGTTGAGCGGCATAATTATTTCAACGGAAATGCTGTTTGCTCTTACAGCCAAAATTTAACAACCTTTTTCCGTTCACTGTGTTTTTGTAAAGGATTATATACCTGGAAAAGCTTGCCATTTTCAGGGAGCAATACCTTTGGCCCGCATTGCATCTGTTTTCATGTTATGAGTCGGCCTAACCTGCCAAAAAGTAAGTTCTTTATATTCCTCAGGAATGCGTATTAAACATTATATTATTGTGAGCAGAAGCTATTTGAAGACCAAGTATCATATAAGCATGATCCGGATTCAGATGACATGACATCTTTTAATTCTTGCAATAAAGGTATTGCTTAAGTGTACATAAATCCTTATCATGGGTCCCATATTAAGAAATATATATATATATATATATATATATATATATACCTATATTAGGTCATTTTGGTAGTTTCAAGTTTTCTATTTTGGATAATGTTTTTTTCGATATTACATCATTAATTTGTAATTTCTTTGTCCTTTGCCACTTTATTTGGTAACTTCCTTGCACAAGTATAGAGTATATAAAGATTATTGGTTGGTCTGGAAAGAGTTGCTTGTGGAAACAGGTATAACTACTGTTATGAATTCATGTTCAAAATTAGGGATGAGGAGGTCAGTTTTCCTTTTTTTGCTTAATAAGTGCGTATTGCTCTTATTTATGTATGACATGGACTGTGAAATCCTCTTCATTTGTAATAAACATTGCATATTCTGAGTTCTCAAAAGAGTTAATGCTACACTTTTGTAAGACCTGTTTAAAAACACAATAAGTTAGAAAATTAATTGAAAATATATTTGTTCTATGTTCTTGTTTGGAGAATCTGAAAAGCAAAGAAAATAATGTTCTTACTTGTTTGAAGAATCTGAAAAGGAAAGTAAGAAAATTTTCTTTTCTTTTCAGATTCTTTGAACAATAACATTTTCACTGCTCTTTTACTTATTTTTTTCTTCTTGTATAGGAGTTATATCAATATATAAATTAATTTATAACTTTCTGTACACTAATTTTAGTAAATCAAATAAATCTCATTTTAGATAATTTTTTGTAATTACAAAGTCATTTTGAAACAAATTTAGTCATTTTAAAAAAAAAATTAGTCATCAAAATCCGCGCCCTGCTTATAAAACACCGCTCTGACATTTTCTCTCATGCATTTACGTTCATCTCCCATGTATTTGCTCACATAATATTGATTTGTTTCGTAAAGCCTCTCCTGCCAGTTTGGCGTGAAATGTGTCCATGTTTTATACAAAATAACGAAAACTAAGATACGAGTAAGTTATTGCACTTTCCTTGCATAAATACTAAATAATATAGGCACCTAATTACAATTGGCAAGTTCCTTGGATCTACCTCCTTTTAAAAAGATCAGTGTAATATGTTTCAATGATCGCCAGTGCAATACACTAATACACCTCCTTTTAACAACACCCACTTTCCCGTGGGTGAAAGCATTACATTTGTGTGCTTTTAAGGGTATTGGTTGCGAGCGTATACTAAAGCATACAGGAAAGGTTGTTCTAAAATTAATATCTCCAAAATATTAAGGCTAGATGCATCCTTGTTCTTACTCTTTCAAGTAGGAAGGATCAAATGGGAACTATGTACAATTAATTATTCATTAATTAAAAAATTAAAACAACTTTATACTAGAAATAATTACGAAACTAGGTTTATATAAGCACATTCTCAGCCTAAATAATGAAGCCAAAATATCCAAATTCTGAACACATCATTCGAATGTACACTACTCTGTAAATTCGGTTTATTTGAAAATTGGAGGATATTTACAAGACTTGCTGTGCAGATAACTGTTTTTTCAGCATGTGTCCATTATCTACTTCAAGTAGTCGAATGTTGTGTGAATTTAATTCATTTTGTGGAGTTACTCTCTTGTGTCAAAATAGTTATATTAATAAAATTATTTTTAAAAAAATTATTTTAAATATGCATGTCGATTATTCATGCTTTTACCTAGACGCGAAAAAAAAGTCTCGGAAAACATGCACATATATCAAGTTTTCAGCTATCATGACTTTTAAAACTGCTATGTTTAAGTCATATTACATAATAGCATGATCAACATACAGTTTCTCTCATTAAGCTGCGTTTTTCACAATCCATAAACAAACAATACAATTTAATTTCGAATAAAAGTTTAAGACCCGATAGCGTATAACGTTGAATTTTATATAGGGTATAACGTATTTTATTTTCGTTGCTAAAATTGGCCGAATAATATGTTATTGGTTTTCTTTAACATAATATAATTAAAGTCAAGCAATAGCATAAAATAAGAAAATGGTTTTAAAGCTTGCAACTTAGAGCTTGTGAACAACTTTAATATAACAAATATCTGCTTTATATCTACATCTCTCTCTTTCTTTGAATAACATGTATGCTGTAAGTCATCGCTCAAGACCAAATTTCATATATCGACAGCGTTTTAGTGAATATTTCAAGGAGAAATGAAATTGGCGCCAGTTGGGTATTTAGCTGTAAAAAGACAGGTTTGTGTTTACTATTTCCAAGACGAAGTCTAGTTATAGATGCGATTTTGTTTCAAGTAGTATTGGGTCGAAACAGATCGTATAACGAGAATATTATACGAACTTTCATGCCGAAAAGTACGGTGCAGAATACTGGCTAGCTAAAACTGCACTCTCGATGACGTCATGCAGCAGGCGGACCGAAAGCAGTACAAGCGAAAACGATGCGGGAAGAGACCCCCCTGGGTTATTCTATCCTCCAAGAGCGTCAGCAGCCTTTCCTGAGCTGCAATCTGTTCTTCTTCCCCTTATTCCGTCTGAAACATTACACAATAAAAGTCTTAGAAAACATGTTTTTTTAAGTGAAGGTAACCTGAGAAGAATTACATTTTTTGTCGGGATGCATGGAAAATGAAGCAAAAGATTTGTATAAACATTAGGATATCAGGCTCTATTTCAATGTGAGATATATATATATCACTGTATTCAAAACATGTGGCACTGTTATTTCATGAATTTTTTTTATAAATTCCATAACATGTATCTTTTGTATTTACATATGTAATATCAATGAGTCAGTTGTTTTACTTATGAATTCTTTCATAGTAAAATAGGAAAACATTGAATACTTAACCGGAAAAATGCGAATCAGCTGGAGAATTTAATGTCGTGTCGCATGGTGCCATGGTAGCTCAGTGGTTAGAGCAACCGGACGGAGACCGGGAGATCCGTGGTTCAAATCCCGGCTATGGCATTGAATTTTTCAGTCATCTGATTCTACCTTTCCAACCCTGTCCAACACACGGCTTGTGTGAAAGAACAATTAATTCCATTAATTGACCTAATAGTGGTTGCAACTAACAATGTTTGTAAGTCGCCATTGGGGTATGACATCTCAATACAATTTGAGATCTCCTTGTGGTTTACCGGGAAAAATGCGAATCAGCTGGAGAATTTAATGTCGTGTCGGCATGTTGCCATGGTAGCTCAGTGGTTAGAGCAACCGGACGGAGACCGGGAGATCCGTGGTTCAAATCCCGGCTATGGCATTGAATTTTTCACTCATCTGATTCTACCTTTCCAACCCTGTCCAACACACGGCTTGTGTGAAAGAACAATTAATTCCATTGAATACTTAAGTTTGACATTTCTACATACTTTCGCTGCGAGAGCAAAAGACAATTTACATGTCTTAAATTTCCCCGCCTTTGCCATGCCCTTATATTCGAGATATAATTTTTTAGGAATTTTTACAAGCTCTTCGTTGGTTAACGAATTATAGCGTTCAGGCAAGAACACATGACAATACTCCAGCGAAGATAGATCCTGGTATCGTATCTTGTTTGAGCTCTCTAAGGCCTTTATCTCATATTTAAGACATATTTCGAGATCTTGAACTCACCGAGTCGGTAGGAAACTGCGCTCTTCAGTCATCTTGTTGAGTCTATCTGCTAATAAAGGGGCAATTTATACACCAAACATCATTTATTTCTTATTCTCTATGTTTTCTTGTTTTATATACTTTCAAGCCAATTGTGAGATGACTTAAGCAATTAAATACTGATTAAGCGGTTAAACTCTGATTTTTCAATCACATCAATGACTTTTAATGATGTAACATGAACGTTGATCAAGCATTTAATTCATCTCTAAACCATAGCATGAAAACTGGTTTGTTGTACACCAATCATTTTAATGCTCTAAGCATATTACCTTGAGTCATATAACCACACACCCAGAGACATGATGTCTGACTATCAAACACGTTTAAACTCGTGCCATAGATATATGTATATGACGTCACACCAACACGAGAAGTATTCTCACACTCTCATTCCGTTAGATGTTGCCATTCAAAGCCTAGCACAACCACCATCACCACCACAGGCACAACCATCACCCAATGCACCAAAGTTAACTCCAATTCTATTACCGCAATACTTTAGAAATATACGCTTAAAAGGTGGCGTAGAAGATTTTTTCCTTTGCTTAGTTAAATGCATGCATATACTGCACTAGTTCATGTTTTCATTCCCGGTTCAGTTCTTACTTTCCAACTTCCCTTTATTCTCCAAAGAATCAGTATACAATATGACATTCCTGTACGCTTAATACTGGGTTGTCGCAGAAAACCATTACATTTCACTGCAAGGATATGCAAAGTAATTTTTCCAGAGTTACACAGATTTTAAGCTTCTAGAACCGAACCTAGTAATGCTTTAATAAATGTATTTTTAGTAATTTAGCTCCCCCACATCATCATCCACATATAATCTTTACTCAAAGGTCGTATGATTCATGGGATTGAAGGTATGTGAAATCACCCCTTCGGGGTTCGAGCTGAGCACTTTAAAGTAATTTTTGTCATGATAACGATATTTCGGGAGCAAGTACTCTGTTTACTTTTTATTTAACGTGTCTATCTAAATTACGTCATAAACTATTAAATTTGTACGTAAATTTAATTTAGTCAGTATTCGAACCCTGAACACCAGGATCAAAGTTATTTATACTATTAGTTTGACGTGTTAAAAAGAGCTGTATACAGTTATGACATCAACCTAAGTGATATATCCTAGAATATAGAGGAAAATAAGGAAGTCTTTGCAAGATCGGGATTCGAACTAAGGACTAGTAACTGTCAATTGTATGCAGTAGTAATTATCAATCACAGGAGCTATCAATCATGCTTTGGTCCACACCTCTATCCCTGCTAGTTTCTGAGATAATGGGGATTTTAAAATTAAGGATCGAACCCATGACGCCTGGTACCCTAATATACATTCACAAGAAACTACCTAATGACATAACATAATAGAATTTATTTTATGGCTTTATCTTAATTATCTCCGGAGTAATTGGAAGATGAATTTGTAATCACTCCTAGGATTCGAACCCTGGCATTCGGGTCAACTTGGAACAATGCAACAATGATGCGCCGCATTCCAATGCTATAACTAGTTTTTATTGCATCGTTTTATCTCTTTTCATTCAGGATATATAAGCGATTAAACAGCAGTGACACACCAGGGTTTAATATAAATAATTATATTTGTTAAATACATTTTTGATATCTGTGTTTGAAAGAGACAATTGGTGCAAAAACAGAGAGTTAGAATAGATTGTACATGTATATCTATGCTCCGTGATTCTCATATGTATTTGTGCAGATTCATATGTTTGGAGGATGTGTTACTATGTTGCGTGCGTGTGTGTGTGTGTGCACAGGTGTATGAGTGTCTATGTAAGTGTACTGGTGAATATGTTGATGTTTGTGCGTGCACTGGTGTATGTTTGTTGATATATGTGCGTGTGCTCGTGTATATGAGAGCGCTTGTATGTGTGCAAGTCGAGAAGAAAGAAAGAGATAGATAGAAAGAGTGAAAGGAAGAAAAAGAGAGAAGGAAAGTGAATCGTGTCTAGGCATCGGGATATCTAAGTATACACCAGGGTTTAATATAAATAATTACATTGTTAAATACTTTTTAATCTGACCGCGCATAGTCACATAGTTTAATATTTATTAAGCATTAGAGTTTCGCAGGGTAAGATTCGAACTAGGACCTCTGAGTGCATAAGAATACCGTGCATTAGAACTTTGTAATGATATATAAAAAATTAAATTATATTTGTTAAATACATTTTAATCTGCCCGTGCATGCTTCCATAATTTAATATTTATTAAGCATTAGAGTTTCGCAGGGTAAGATTCGAACTAGAACCTCTGGGAACCTAAGGATATCCTACATTAATCAGGGTAATGATATATAAAAAATAATGTTTTATCCTATTCGCCTATGATTGTTAATTTATTAGTTATTAAGCATTAATGTTTCACTACACTAAGAATCGAACTCGGAGCTCTGGATGCTCGTGAACACCTTTCATTGATCAGGGTAAAGATGTAATAATGTTTTCCCCTATCAGAGTATCAATTTTTTCAGTAGCAATTAAAAACATTAAACTTTAGCCTGCAGCAAGATTCGAACACAGACCTAAGGATATCTAGGTATTCACAGAGGTTTGATACATGTAATGATATATCTTAAACACGGTTTTGATATCACTGTTTGAAAAAGAGTCAGCTGCAGAAACAGAACATTATAACTATGCTCGGTGATTCTCTTTGGTTATCGTGCAGATTCGTGTGCTTGGTAGATGTGTCAGATTTGTCACTGATGTGTATATCTATGTTCGGGTATACCCGTATGTCTTCGTGAAGACTTGCTCTCAGAACTAGCCTCAAGCAGTGTCCGCGCCAGAATGGCTGGATGAAGTGAGGTGGAATTTATGGTCTAGCAAGTAAACTGACCTCTCTCTCTCTATTTTCCCTCGGCCAAACAAAGACAGGGCCAGGTATAAAGCTTCCAAAAGTTCCTTTTGTTATCGCTAGCGCCAGACTGTCTCTTTGTTATATTCGTCTAACATGCACGTGTGCAGGAATTCAATAGAGTTGGGATAATGGCGTCTCTTTGTTAGCTCGGCTCCAGCATATTCTTTTGTTATATGGCTGTGGAAGGGGCATGCTAGACGGCTGGTCTTTCTAACGAACGCTTGCATTGGACAATAGAAAGGGATACAATAGAATCTGCTCCCTTTTTAGCAAGGCTTCAGCCTGCTCTCTAGTTACAAGCATAATTTCTTAGCTTTTTGTTCATTTCGACAGGTGAAGGACAACCTTTGTTCTTTTGCACGTGCTCGTTAAACAATGCGACTGGGAGGTGGGGTTGTTGCAGGTGGCCTTCCTAAAATGCAGGTGTGTGGACAATGGAATGGAGGACAATAGAATCTGCTTCCTTTGTTAGCAAGGCTTCAGTCTGCTCTCTTGTTACAAGCATAATTTATTACGACTTTTGTTCATTTCGACATGTGAAGGACAACCGTTGTTCTTTTGCGCGTGGTCGTTAAATAATGTGACTGGGAGGTGAGGTTGTTGCAGGTGTGGAAGTGCACACGTGCAGGGAATGGAATGGGTAGAATAGCGTCTCCACTTTTGTTAGAAAACAAAATTTAACATGCCCATTGTTCATTTTGACAGGTGATGGATAACCTTAATTGCCTACTTGTCAAGCTTTCCATTATACTGAACAAAATATATGATCGCAGCTGCACCCAAAAGGTACCAGGGGGCGTGTCAGGGGCGGGGGAGACCTAATTAGCATATGAATATACATTCCTGCATATTAAGTGTTTTTGAACTCTCATTTCCCACTCTCATCGATTCAAACGCTTCAAGAGAGAACCGCCCCCGGTGTAGATTTTTAGTTTCTCCTTCTCCCACTGTATTCTCCGTTTTTCATTCCATCTTTGTTCTCTGCCTCTGTCTCTCTCTCTCTCTCTCTCTCTCTCTCCTTTCACTGCCTCTGTACACCTATCTGTGTACAAGTCATGCAATGTTCTGAAAACTGTTAACAAAACTGCTCTATGGGTGGTTATAAAAATTTAAACTAGAGTAAATAGTTTAGTAGCACACAAACTTGTGCGTGCTGCTACTGCAATGTTTCGCTCGGTAACCACAAAACCCCAATAAACCACGTAGAAACATGTCTCTGACGCATGTACACCAAAAATGGTGAGGAAAATATTGGTGTAACTCCTTAAATATCCATTGTATACGAATTGTGTAAATATCAAAGCTTGTCAGAATTTCCTTATAAACTTCTGTGACAACATTTTGTACCAAATTCAATTATAAGTGAGATACTAGGGGCGGTGTGCACCAACCTAGAGCAAACTACTATTCAAGTCAACACTCGGCGACTTCCATACGAGAGTAAAGTACTTCCGAAGCATTTTACTCCTTTCAGATATTCCCAGATTAAATTACCGCAGAAGTAAATTTCTGAGAGCACCGTCATGTAGTATGTTACTACGGAATTGACTAGAGCACAAATATAGGTTAGAATTTACTCTTCCGCCCTGGATGGAGTAACTAAGCTGTCGATTGAACTAGAATACCGTATCGTATTTGGAGGAAGGTATTTTTGACGTGTTCGTGTATTACTTAGATTACAATGATCTCGTGAAGAAAACAGCGATTATTTGGGTTACGTTAATGATCTCGAGGAAGAAAATGGGAATGCTATGGTGGTATGCGAGAACCATATTGTACTTATGCAGAGAGAGAGAGAGAGAGAGAGAGAGAGAGAGAGAGAGAGAGAGAGAGATAGAGAGACTTAAACAAACGTTTCGGTATTAGGAAAGAATCTTTTACATGTCTTTTTAACCTGCTGGAGAGCATTTACAATAAAACTGGGACAGGAATTCAGCTATATAACCCAAACTGCAATTATTGTTATGCGTCCTTTGAGTGTTTCGTACTGGTACATTTCACATACTTAAGCCGGCATTACGATGAATTTAACGTAACGTGACAGCTTAACACTGTATTAAATGATATTTGGGACTGACTTAAGGCGAGTAACTTATAGTTTGGCAATGTCATCTTTTCCTTCCCGTTAGGTCAAGTTTGATGTTACATTGTTAATTAGAACAAGTGAAGCACTAGCTCGAAGTAATAAAGGAACTATCAATCAAGAGTAATTCCCATGACGTTAAGTTCATGCCAATTAGTCCTTTATTTTACATTACAGCATTTCTTAACTCCGTGTCACGTTAAGTAAAGTTCATCGTAATCCCGGCATTACAGGCGATCTTATAAATAAACATTCACCATGCGTCTGCTGGTCATGTGTTTCACCGCGTTGTTAGAGCACTTTTGAGGTTAAGAGCAAGATACATTTCTACACATATACATATACATGAGTGTTCAGAAAATAAAACGTAATTCTTCTTTACTTTTGCAGATTTCCCACACACACCTTTCTGTTATTTCTGTTTGTCGTTACTTAACAATTTCCAGAAACAATAATTGATGCCCAGGTTTTCACATTATACAACTGTGTTTAAAACGCTGAAGAATTAACAATAAAATACCATCATTTCTGAAGTGGTCCAATGAAACCAGAAATATATTTCATTCCTAAGCAAAACATTTGGGAGAAAAGGGAATGCTTGCTTTTAGCCTTTAGAAGTAAGTGTAGAATGAAATAAAACAATCAAAAATGTATTCTTAAAACGAATTAATATATTACATAACAAACATTTATTATTTTCTAAACTGATTTAAGTACACAGACATACGTGCATGTAATAATGAACTGTGTGTATTTTTCGCCTACTTCAGTATGTGTGGAAAGCTATTAAAGTGTAATCCAGATCAGTGATTCTAAGGTGTATTTTCCCTCCAACTTCAACATATTTTGGAGGTATTAATGGTAGAATCAAGTCTTAGTACTGACTGCCGTGAGAGAGCCGTCATTCAGAGTACATCTGGGAGAAGAGGGGAAATGCGTTAGTTGGCAGGAATACTCGACCGTGCTTGCTAATGTGGAAAACTCATTGTAGCATTGCTTATGTATTATTCTTTTACAGTAATAAATACTGCGGCCTACAGGTTTTTCTAACGTCCGAATAACGATATATCCATCACTCAAGTGTAATAATCCTCACCGTTGAACCCAGGGTGAATAGACGTTTTTGTAATGTGTACTGCAGTATTGTAATTTCCGCCACTTTCCTTAACATAAAATCCCTCAAACGTTTGTGTAACCCCTTTAGTGGCTGATGTAGCATATTTTACACAAAGATGTTTTGTTAAGGTTTAGCTTTTTAGTCCTTTGTTTTTATTTCATATTATACTAACCTTCAAATACAAAATACAGGTATTTGTAGCTGTTTATAGCGTGCCACCTCACCGGTTATTTAACGTGGGCTCTCCCCATCCTTTACCTAAGGCACATTTGAGTGCAGTCGCAGGGATTCGAATTCGTGTTGAATACATGGCCAGTCCATTTCGTCTGACTTTAACGATCACGGCTTATTCGAATCGCACTTCGATTGTGGTACCTGTGAAAGGATATGAAAGTCGGGTTAGGCATTAGAGGAAGAGCGGCATATGTAGCAGAATAATTCCTGCATTAAGGTGTTATATATATTACAAATTCTCCTTCCCTTATGACACTCATCTGTCCACCTCTTTCCCGTTCTTGACGTGAAGCTACTAACACGATTGTAAATCTCTCTTCTCTATAGATAAAACACTCAGCTGCAGCTAAGTATATCCACTAGCGATAATAGGGCTATGCGTGAATTACAGGGAAGGAAGTTGATTTGTACTTTCTGTAGCACGTGCCTGGTAAGTAGGAAGAGGTATTGCATTGCACCCAGGTTTTGAGACCCCCTGAATAAAAATAATTTTTAGAAGAAGGCTCGAGTGTGTGTGAATGTGCGCGCTCGAGTGCATGTGTGAACAACGTAACTCCAAAACTATAAGTCCCATAAGTACCAAACTTGGTATTTAGGTTCAGCATCTTCCAAGGATGCGACACGAAGGTTTCCAAGAAAAATCTCCCACCCCAACCTACCCTTTACATGGAAGATTTTTCGAAATGTTCGATTTGCTCAAAAATGGCACTAACGATTTTGATGAAAATACCATGTTTAAGATATTAACGCGACAAATAAAATTGTATCTTTAATTTTCTGGGAATAGCCTATGAAGTCCTGTTCATTCGGAATTAATTTTGTATAAATGGTAAACGTTAAGACATAGACAAAAACCTACTACACAAAAAATGTAGATCTTTAAAACATTAATGTGTTTTAATAATGCATTTTCCCGTCATCAGTTATTTCTAAGATATTAGTTAATATGGGTTTCAATTGTTCAATACTTCGTAATTGTTTTGAAGTCCTGTCGCTATTCACTTGTTGCTAAGATTTATCCCGATTAACATGAAGTAGATAGGAAACTAAGCTTTCGTATGAATAGCTTGGTGTAGCTATATAAAAATAACGATAGTGGGCGGAGAAAGTTATGTGAATGTTCAATTTTTTACTTGTGGTCAAGCAGAGAGGAGGGAATTTTAAAACCATCACATTGAGATCCGTTCTTTAAAGATTTGACTATCGTTTAAACCCAATTTATTCCCTTATTCCGCTTTTACCTACAAGGAAATATGTAATAAAACCATTTCTGTAAATATTTACGACCAAACATGAACCACTGAGTGGTCGTTTTGCGGCCCGGCTTCGTTCGCGTGTATGCGTGATCCGCTTACACTACATTGACCTCGATATGTTCCGCTAGCTTATTAGCGGTGAATGACCCGCTCAAGGCTACGCTTTATTGGTTGTGAATATCAACTGTCCGTTACTGCCTTCTTTTCGTGCTGTAAAGACTAGGGGTTGTTCATTGTGCATCTCAAAGGTGAAAGCTTATTCAAACATATGTGTTGTGTGTGAATTACTTTTAGAGTATTCTTATTATTGTTGCTGTTATTGTCTTATTAAATCCACTGAAATGCCTACCGAAACATTCACGCTTGAACAAAGAATTTTTATGTATGATGCATACGTAAAAACCGAATCATATAGACAAGTGTGTAGACAATTTCAGGAGACATTTCCTGGTATTCCAGTTCCAAATAGAGATACTGTCAGATGTCTTGTTAGTAAGTTTAGAACAACGGGATCGCTAAACCTAAGAAGCGAAACAGCCATGTTCCAACGGAGGAAGAAATTGATGCCCACCTCCGTGGCGTGGGGATAGCGTGTCTGCCTCACATTCAAGCTAAGAACCATAGTAGTTAAAGAGCGCCCATAAATAAAACTCACATTCAAGAGGTCCCGAGTTCGAACCTTGGTTAAGGTGAGTTATCCGGATAAGGTTTTATCCGGGGTTTTCTGGTATTCTGAAAAGACGATCGGGTAACTTTTAAGTTCTGTGGACCCGGGCTCATTTGGGCATAATTTCACCCACTTCATTAATTCGTTCATCATCTTATATTACCTAACCGGTTAAAGGACGTTAAACTTAAAATAAACAAACAAAAAGTCTGTGAAATAGCAAACTTGGTGTATAAGTTCAGCATTTCCAAGGATGCGACACGAAGATTTTCAAGAAAATACCCCCACCTCGAACTACACTTTACATGGAAATTTTCGTAAATTTTGATTTTCTCAAAAATGGTCCTAGCGATTTTAATTAAAATACCATAAGATTAAGATACAATTTTCATGAAAAATTAAATATCTATATTGAATTTTCTGGGAATAGCTTCTGAAAACTTTTTCGTGACTTGTAAACGGTAAGAGATAGACAACAGCTTATTACATAAAAAATATAGATCTCGTTAAAGTACACAATCTGTCATACTTTTTTGTGGCATTAACCATTTTCGAGATATTCTTTTGTTTTTGGTTTGAATTTTCAGATACTTATAATTTTTCAACCGGAAAATCGCTATTCGAGATATATATATATATATATATATATATATATATATATTCCTCTTGGTCATGCAAAGAAGACAGAATTTAAAAACTATCACTTAGCGACACCTTAAAAGATTTGACTATCGCTTACGCTTACTGTATTCCCTTATTCCCTGAGTATCTACAAGGGAACATGTAATAAAACCTTTTCTACAAATGCTTTATTTCGATTAAGATGCAGTAGATAGAAGTATAAGCATTATAAGAATATTTTGTTGAATTGATAGATAAAGCCATGGGAATGTAACACATAATATATATTTTTTAATAGTGTTTGTCTGTTCCCTTTACACAGAGGCCGTGGACACTGATGATATATATAATGAAATGATAATACAAGGGGGGAAAAAACTCTTTTCACATATTTCCTTTGGTAAATTTGTATTAATTCAAGGCCAAGCAAGACGAGTCAGACTTCGGATGATTTTTTCGTTAGCTACAAACAGGTTTTGAGAAACGGCGGATGAATGGAAGTATTGGAGGCCAATGCTGTACATAATACGTTAAATGTTTCCTAGGCATGTTTCTACAGTGTACACTCCAAAACCAATACATGTGCTTAACTACATAACTATTAAATACTTAACTTTTAAGTTTACACATGTTATTGACATAAAATCAAAATATCCACAAGAAAGGGATTTGCGGTACCAACTCGAGCACAGTAATTTGACAGCAGTAACCATGTTTTCTGGCTTGCTGGAAACTTTAGGAATGTATCTACATACCAAACAACGCCTAAAGTAATGCATGACAGTAAAAAAAAAACCTGAAAGAGGTAGCAATAATTTACAACAATAGTATCACAGTGCCCAAGCGCACATATTGAATGAAGTTTTATTCACGTGAGCTTCCGCCTTTGCCTTCCCGATGTACTTCTCCTGTGGGACATCCCTTACTAGTGTTCAGCATTAGTCAACAAGCATGACAGCGTTCCATCTACCTTTATGTCTATGTTCCATTGCACAAACAACATGGTACTAACCCTCACCGCTGATGCTGGGAAAGAAGTCTAAATGTAAGTGGAAGAACTGAACTTTCAGCGACATATTGCAACCTAATTCAATGCTTCTCAACAGATTGTTCACAAGTTCAATTCCAATTCCCTTTCACAGAAAAAGCAGCAGTATTTTGTGAAACATAATCGTAACCCCAAAACATTAGCTACGACCTTTAGGTCTCCACGTAGCTGCCATTGATGATCATTATACTCGAACAGCTTCCGGATTTTTTTTCGTGTGCTGATGTTTAGCATACCCGTTAGGCACTGAAGGAAAAGAATTGCAATTATGGAGCAGCACTGCTTTCATCTGGTACTGAGCTTTAAAGCCTTCTAAGAACAATCTCCATTCCTGTGCGTTGTAACCTATTTATATCATGACAGAATATCAGGTCGATCTTCTATGCGAAATAAACCTCAAAGCTCGTTTGATGATCCCTGTATACTGACACATTTACATTACCCTGCATTATTCATATATAACAAATGACGACGTGAAGAGATATAGATAAAATGTGGTTTTTAATTTTTTAGCCTCTTATTCCACTTGTAATTAAGTTCTCGCATATTTCTTAGGAAAACGTACTGGGTAGAATGCCTATACTTTCATTGCCCTACAACAGTTACAGCAGCAGCAGCAGCAATGTGGGATTCTGTGAGGTTTAAATCATAAACCTTTGTAGTAGTTGCAGGGCAGTATATCGAAAAGGTTAGCAAGGAAATATAATAATCTAGGCATTTGCGAATATTAAGTTATTCTTGCTAATGCCATTCATATAGGTTAGTGTAGAAATTGGTGGCCCACATTTAGGAAAACTTGGTCGTATTCTGACATTTAAATAAACCACGGATGTTGAGAAAAAGGCGATAAAGGACAAAATAGCAAACTTCAGTCATTGAGGCCGTGATGCACATAGAAATTATTGCTTAACCTAAATACAATGGAAAATAAAACAATCGGCTTAGTTTCCGACAACCTGAATTATTTTCGAAATATCTCCTCGTTCAGATTCTGGAAATAATTTTCCATCGTCTTTTTACTGTTATACAAATAGTGTATCAGTATTTTATCCTCGGAGTCGCCATCCATTGTGAATTACTGGTGAAGGTACTCTCCTTTTAATATGTTAAGGACAACACTGTGTGCTATAGTTTATCCTTAGCAATAACTTGGATTAATCCATAACCGTAGGTCATAATCCGCATATGACTGCTTGTGAACGGTTAGTTGGAACCGTAGATCGTCAAACAAGCCGTAAGAGACACGGAAACTGTTCTGAATTTTTTCTGCGATGTCTCTCACAATGTCTTTAAACCAGCGCAGCAGATTCGTCAAGACTGTCGGGGTGACCCAGCGCGCGTATATTCCTTACGCAGAAGCTAAGCTTTGATGAACTAGGTGTTGAACATCCGATACTGACAACAGAGGGGATTGGAAGACATACAATAACTTTTAGGCTAACTGGATTTGTGTCTTAATGTACCAAAAGAGGACCTGTTGTTTGATTTGTGAAAGGCATTTAATTACCAAGAGTAGCCTACTTGATTGTTAAGATTATAATTCGGTAGCATACTGTAGAGAGCTTTGCCGTGAAGAGAGTTTAATTCAGTTTCCTATTATTGCCTTTCAGTAAGGTTTACCAGGTATGTACGTCAAACAGCTTTCTCATAGGTAAAGAAATGTTTCCGCAGTTCTATTTACATGCTGAAACATATTGCAAGTAGATACGTCTGAAAACTGCACCCCTTCCGAGAATAGAAAATGAGTGTTTTATCTTCCTCTGCAACTTACCTAGTAGTTAGAAGAAGTGTTGCATCCCTCCCAAAAATTCAATATGGAGTTTTCACCGAAAAATACGTGTTTTGTGGCCCCCTGAACAAAAAGAAAGCATTTTTAGAAAAAGGCTGTGTGCGCGCGTGGGAATACCATAACTCTAAAACAAAATGTCAGAGGATAAATAGGTAGCAAGCTTGGTATTTATGTTCAGTATCTTAAAATATGCGATATGATTTTATAGAAAGTTCCGCACACCAAACTACTTTTTATATGGAAAAAATTCGAAATTTTTGAATACGGGGAAAATGGCAAACAAACTCGAATTTTTTTGTTTCCGTTGCAATTTTTCCTATTGATAAGGGGCTCCAAGAAAAGCATATTTATCAAATATTACCATCTAAAACCCAACGGTTGTCACGGTATTGAGCGATAAATTTATCGTATTAATTTCATTTTGTCGTATTTTAAGTGCGGATAGCTCCGGAATCCTTTATTTCGGAATATTACCAAATCTCATTTTATGGATAAAAGTCCGTATTTCACTATAGCATATAATAATTATTTTTATAATTACAAAAATCAACACAGTTTTCACTTATTTTAAGCATCTTAGGACACATATTTATAAAACTAAAGTATTAGATTGAGAATAACCCATAGAATCGGTAAGAGAAGCCGGCGATGTTGGTAGGGGTAATGTCAAATTCATAGTTATGCCACAAAAATGGAATAAGCGCGGCGATTTAGGTGGTTTATGTACGATGTTCGCCAGGCGCTTTGCAGCAGCACAACACGTGTGATGCAAGGAAGGCAAGGCTATTCAGCAATGTGGCAGTATGAACTCGCATTTCCTGTTTGTCTCCGTTCTCTTCGGTCTTTTCGTGCACTAGCAATGTTAATTCAAGTGTTGTGAGTTAAGCACAAACGGTTATTAATTATGTTTTTGTTAGTGATAGGTTCTTGTGAGTCTTTCTTCAGGGTAAGGAAATAAAATCTAAAGAAGCTTTAATCAAGTTAAGGTATATCGTAATATGCATATAGACTTCGTGTTTGCATTACGGTACTTCTTTTTACATAGGTTGCGTAAAATGGAACGCAAATCTTACACAAGTCACCGTCGCTTCAATCCCCTTCAACTTCCAGTTCACAAAATGTTACCGCCAACCGTTCCATAACGTACTCCATTCTTGGGCAGACAAATATGGCGCTCCAGAACGATATCGAAATATAATTCGTGTATTTGCCTCGTGCAGAATTAAATTAAAGAAAAAAGATTCAGTAGAGCAGGCAAGGTCATTAGAAGAAAATGCGTAGCCAATAATTTCTAGTATACAAGCGGAAAATTTTAATCGTAGTAATAGTGATACAGATAGGTAGCGAAGTGCAGTCCGATGAGGCTAGTCTCTACACAGCTGATTGGTTTGAGTCCAATAAATAAAAAGAAATCAACTGGAATAAAATACCCCAAAAACAAAGTGGAAACATTAAGAGGGTTCTAAAGGAAAAGGTTTTTCACCAGGCTGATATGAGTGAACATGTAGATGAAACGGACAATGAAATCTTCAAGAACCTGAAATAGGCGTTCGACGTGGCAGAGTACAGCAAAATGAAAGTCAGTTCCTCACCATTCGTCCCTTGTCATGGTTCATAAAAAGATTCATGTTAACTTTGCAGCTACTAGGCATATAATCCGCATGGCAACAGAGGTGAATAGGAAAAGTGTAATTATATCTGCTGTGGACAGAAAGATAGGTCATGGGCTTTCAGAGGAATCAACTGAATTAGATAAATACTTCCATGAATCAGAAGCATATAGGAGAATTAGGCCAGGAGAAAGGATTTCGTTACAATTAGAGAACATGGCAAAAAGAGCAGATCTGAGGCGACTATCTTCAGGAAGCAGCAAAATTGGTGAGGAAATACGTAGTACCGCAGACTGCTTAGTAAGTGTTCTCATTGTTTAACATTACGCACAATAGCTTGCTTGACCTTCACTTCAAAACAAACGTGCGAGAGCGACCATGAGCACGTGCTTTATTGCCTCCCGCGTGTAAAGTACAGCAGGAACGATGGATTTGTGCCGGTGAAGACTGGGTGCGCAATCGTTTAGAGCCCAGTTGCCGAGCCTATATTCTCGGTCATGCGCAGTACACTGAAATGGCCAGTATCGTGGAGAGCTTTGACCGTGCAGTATCAGTCTTCTACCGCTTCGGTGCCAGCACGTTAAGTTTTACAAGTTTTAGAAAGTGATTGTTAATCGCATTCGTGATTAGTGTTTTGTGTCTTGTGTGTATGTGTGTGCGCGTGTATATGTATTTGCTTATTTAGACTAAAATGCCTCCCATTCAAAGCAAACTTGGTGGAAAAACACTGCACAGCCAAACACGTGAAGTTGTTAATAACGTCCATTTCTTCATGAAACGGGAAGCAGCTTCTGGCGATATTCTAATTCCATTGAAGAAAGTGCAAGAGAGGGTGAGTGCAGCAACAAAAGTATCTGAGAGGACAATACATAAAATAATTAAAGAAGGGGGAACATGTGAGGAACAGGGAACCTCCTTTGGGACACCTGGAAAGGTACATCGTGTACCAAAATGGATCACAGACATTGATGACTTTGATAGGTGTGTGATTCGGCAAACAATTTACAATTTTTATATTCAGGAGAAAACCGTGCCCACTGTCAGAAATCTGCTCCTGAAGCTTAAGGATTCCATTAACTTTAAAGGGGGAAGCACTAGTTTAAATATTATCTTACGTGACATGGGTTTCACGTGGAAGAAAACAAGGAACAATAAGGTCTTTTTACAGGAAAGACATGAGAGAAGAGATTGGCGCGTGTCATATTTGCGTGCCATTAAAAAGTTTAGAGACGAAGGAAGGCCGATTATATATGAAGATGAAACATACCTTCATAGCAGCCACACAAGGCCAAACAATTGGAGCGATGACAGCACCTCTGGCTTATTAGCACCTGTTGCAAAGGGACCAAGAGTTATTATAGTTCATGCAGGAGGGCAATTGGGATTTGTTCCTGGTGCTTTTTTAATGTTCCAGTCAAATAAAAAAACCGGAGACTATCACGATGAGATGAATGAGAGGAATTACAAAAAATGGTTAACTGAAAAACTAATTCCTAATTTGCCTTCTAAATCTGTTTTAGTAATAGATAATGCTCCGTACCATAATGTGCAATTGGATAAGGCTCCTACAAGCAGCTCCACAAAAAGAGCTATGCAGGAATGGCTCACATCAAGGCACGTGCCCTTTCAACAACAAATGTTGAAAGATGAGCTCTACAGCCTCATTAAGGCGCATAAGACAGCCCATAAAACCTACGTGGTCGACTACCTCTTAGCCAAGCATGGCCATTCAGTGCTCAGGTTACCACCATATTCACCTGACCTAAACCCCATAGAACTTATTTGGGCCTACATAAAACAATGGGTAGCAGGTTGTAACACGACATTTAAATTACAGGATGTCATGAACTTGTGTGAGCAACGGGTTGCAGATATCAGTGAAGAAAAGTGGAAAAATGTGTGCCTGCACCTTTACAGAGAGCTGCCTGGCGTTAGACACTGACTCGCTTCAGTGCGCGAGGAAACAAGGTCACCGGCACAGAACCATCGTTTCTACTGTAAGTTACGCCCTTAATTTGGACGAATCCCTATCAGTGACCATTACAGTACAATATATGTTTGATTGTGTTTAAATTACGGAATCTTACCATACATAATACAATTATTTTTCTTAAGCCAATACCGCCTACACTTGAAAAAATAGAAATTTCTTCATTTAAATAAAAATAAGAACATGCTTACTTATCAGTATGAAATTAAACTTTAGGGTATCACATAAAGCTCGATTTCAGAGTTATAACAGCTTGAAGTTGGGGAGTTTAGAAAGATACGATAAACTTAAACAATTTTAATTGCAAAACTGTGGTGTTCTGAATTTTAAGAGTTTGCACAAAGCAGTGTATCGTGCTTGTCTCCAAATACAAAAAGTTTGGTTTCGTTAAAAAATGCAAGGCCGATTTTCTTCTATGTCGGACGATTTGAAATGGAATAGACCCATGCTCAAAAATGACGCTAAGGATTATGATTAAAATACCATATGTTTAACACAATTAATGGCAAATGAAAGCTATATCTTGAATTTTCTGGGAATAGCCTATGAAGTCCTCTTCATTCGAACGGAATTTTGTATAACTGTTAAACCATAAGACATATATGAAAACGCACTACACAAAACAATGTTGAGCTCTTTAAAACGCGCAATTTATAGCAAATAACCCTTTTTTGTGGCATCAGCCATTTCAGACATCCGTTGTTATTAAATTTTTCTGTGCTTCATTTAATTACCTTCTCTACTATATACGTAATAGAAAGTAAGTAAATGCATTTCACCCAAAAAAATTAAAATGTGCATAATTCTGTAAAACTGATAAACCGTACAGTTCAATTTTTATTTCCTTTCGTCATGGCTTTAATGTATGAGAAATTTCTATGCCTGGTGATTGTTTTTATCCAATGAGCACAATCTGCGATTTTAGTGGATTTAGTTTTAGTACAAGTTGTGCTCGCAGGGATAGTAGAGTCTAAATTTCCGCTAATTAGTGCCATAACGTCATTGTTTAGAAAGAGGGTCGGTCTGCAAATTATAAATCATCAACATAATCCCATGCTTAATAAGAACAGCCATTAGCTAATACACATTGCCGATGTTCGCCGAGGTAGGACTCGAGCCAAGTAATAAAACTTTTATTACAAATCACATTTTACACGTTTGTGCAGTAAAATTTCACAGCAATAGAATAAAATGCCTTACCAAAGTTCAGAATTAATTGTCCAATAATCGTGAGTTTTTATTCGTCACAAGCTACACGAACATTTTCCGTCAACTTAAAATAAAGCCGTGGTATTGTGGGGCCCTAATCTGAAACCAAGCTGATTGCTGTCAGGCAGGCAGAGGTAATCAGGTGTGTGCGTAAGTACGAGTATGTTCTATTAATACTGTAGAATGCTGGTTCTGAAATAGCGTAGGGAATTAATGACTATGTTTCTGGATATTTGACGTATAAGTGCTATTTGCAAAATGCGGGATAGGTTGTCATCAGCGATTCAGTTCCCACAAAACCCGAATTGAAGACGCCGGGCACGCTCTGCTCTCCGAACTCGTTAATGGACAACCAACCCTTGACGGGACGGGACGGGACGGGACGGGACGGGACGTATCGGGTAGGGTAGGATAGGATCGGATCTATGCTTCAGTCCAAAGTTCAACACGTATACATAAAGTTTTAAAGCAAGGATGGCCAAAGTTACAGAGAGAGGGGATGAAGGGAGTTTCCCTTCCTACTCATTTCTACTTGTGCTGCCAAGAACTGAAACTTCATTGGTTTAGCTTGTCAGTCTCTTCAAATACAGGATGTTAGGGGTATAAGTGCACATATTTCTATGGATAACAAAGGGCAGTGTACTGAACAACATTATATCAGTATTGAATTAATTTGCAGACTAATAATTATAGCTATTGAGTGGTATGTTTTAGGTTGGGCAATAGGTACCTCCAAGTACCTGTGGGCGCAGGATCCATGTCTCCCGAATTCATGCAGCTTCATGCCTCCCGGACTGTGGGACCAGTCTAGTAGGCAGCAGGTAATAGCTCGGATTCCTCCCCCGTTTCTCGGAACCCTTCCCTCTTCGGAGTGGTATGAATATCCGTAATTGTTTTTCTTCATTTCAGCCTACAACACATCTTTTTATAAAGAACATGTCCTCCAACGAGATTGAAATTACAGTGAGTAGAGTGGGAAGGAAAACGCTACTTCGGAAAGGTTACACTTTTGGGTTCCAAAATGCTTAAAAAGCGACGTAGCGCGATGGACGTGCAACGTAAAAGGTTGCAAAAGTTTTATTAAACATCCTTCCATTGAAGATACAGATGTCATGGAGAGTCAAGAGGACTACAACCGCGCGCACTATCTAGCGACAAAATTCAGAGGCGGAAAGTACTTTGTGATCTGAAGAGAAAAACTACGGATATGTGTGAGAGGCATCAGAACTAATATAAAATCAACTGAAGAGAGAAAACAAGAAAGAAATAACCACTAGAGATATTGACAGTTTACCGAAGTCCATATACAACGCTAGGTGTAAAATAGACCCAAGACTTTCATGAAATTTGTTCCACCTTTATTTACACTTCACATGGAAAAATATTCGATATTTTTTCTTTCGAAACACTGCTCTGATGATTGTTATTGAAATGCCATGTGTCTGTAACGTTAATATAACAAAATATATATCGGAATTTCCTGAGAGTAACCCATGAAATCCTCTTTACTTTTGATGAATATTAGAAAATTTTATTTAACTGGTAAACCCTATTTCAGGAATACATAGAGCTCATTAAAATACAAAACTTGCCCGAAATAACTTTTTCCTAGCGTCAACTACTTTCGAAGTATTTCATGCTATATGCCTATTTACATTTTGCAAACTTAAAGTTCATGCATAAATGGTCTGAGAATTTGATGTTTGTTTTAACTTCCATGATCTTGTGACGAAAACAAAAGTTCTAACACCTGACTGCCTTATATATATATATATATATATATATATATATATATAAGCATGTAGGAGCAATTAATTCCACCAAACTACATGAAATAATTTCCAGGCAAAATGTTTTATATTAATAATATAATATGCAAGAGCTTCTAGAAAGAGTACGGGTAGAGAAAGTCATATTAGTGTACTATAGCTCATTTTTTGGATTCAAAAACATTTCAATATTGGTTATTTATTAAAACGTGTGTATTTTGTTTTTCTTTTATGCGCAACATTTCCGCGAAGATTTGTTAAATAATAAACACGCAAGCGCAAAAATTTAAAAATGAAACGGCAAATTTTATATAGATAATTTCTAATAGAACACGGTTCTGCTAATAACGCAGTATTTAATGAGTTGAACTACTACCTGCTTCGCTCGACAGGAGGATTCCTAGAAATTTGGAACTGCTACCTGCTTTTACGGGAGGAATGAATCCTGTATAATTACGAGCCCTTAAAGGTTCGGGAGGCATCAGTCCTATTTTTATGACCGCAGAAGGCATGGTTCCTGCGCCCTAACGGGTGGCACAAGCAAGCCATTAATGTTTTAATTTTCCCCATGAGCACGGAAGGGGCTGTTGGGAGGGGTAAAACCATAGCGGCAGGCCTCACGGTATGAAAGTCGAGGTCGCTCACAAAACTAAAACAAATGGAGGAACCAGTCAGGGTTCTTACGATACCCAATTCATCATTATTTGTATTACACACATGCTTAGTCTGAAAAAACAATCATATATGAGTCATTATTTGTGCTGTCTACAGCTTCCATTACCACAAGAGAAAGAAAGGAGAAAGGAAGTTTAAATACGCTTAATTGAGGATTTAATGCTTATCCTTGCATTGTTTATTTTAATGTGCATAACATTTATGCGTTTTGTAAAACAACAAAACAAACGGAAAACATGAAGACATAGTGTATAACACCGTAAATTATGTTAGATCCAAAACAAAAGAATATTCCAAAATCTGTGGCTCTTAAAACAAGTAGAACATACGAAATTAAGGGTCGAATTCATAGTCGTTGCTAATGTGAAAAGGAGATGCTTGAGCAATAAGCATTGCGAAATAAGGAAACGCTTATTGCCTTTTGTTATACATAGACGGTACTTACATGCCCAGCGCTATGAGCTTTCTTATTTCCGAAGCACATGTGGCAACATGGTTCAGCTGTTTCACAGCCACTCGGATGCGCGAAAGAATGTGTAAACGAACATGCAGCTGAGCACATAGCCAGCCGCCATTTCCATATTCGTTGTTGTTTTGTTCACAACAGCTGTTGGGCACGTGGTAAAGTTTGCGAGCTTTAAATGGTGCATTTATTAGGTAATTAGTCAGCTTTAGTTTAAAATCAAGTGGACTATAAATTTAGTTAAGGGTTTGTAGTAATATACAGTTACATTAGTTAGGTCAAAAACATACCAAAAGGAAACAAACTAAAAGAGTGGTGCTGAGAATCGTAGAATGTAGACAGTCGGACGCTGTGTGATGTACTGACCTTAAGTGGTATTCACACGTGGTCTGTTTTAAAACTGAAAACCTAATTTTCTACCGTAAAGTGTTAGTAGCTAGAAGTATTTGCAACAATCTGCGCAATCTGTATATGCTGGAAGCAAACCACAAGTGCAATTACTACACCATCTAGCAATAAGCAGAAAAGCAAAGTAACCAATAACTTACAAAGTTTAGCTTGAACAGCGGTTTTACACACGAAATCGCTAAACCTCTGTTTAAGATTTTGATAACCCAACGTATATTTGTGAATTAATGGTAAAGACGTGTGACTTGTTAAGTGGTCCATTGCACTCGTCCTGATTATGCAAAATAGACCATTTGATCGAGAAAAGCACTGCAGAAATGCACTTTATTTATTGCAGAAATATTTCCGCACTTTATTTTGAGGATTTTATTAAATGGTTCTGAATAAATGCAGCGGATTCTCATTTTCTAGGGAACCTCGGGAACCAGAGGCTAGCATGATACCCCTAGACCATGGAGGACGACGCGAATAGTCTATGGAGTCCTCTTCATTCAAACTGAATTTTGGGTAGTTTTGTATAACTGCCACGCTATAAAAGACAGGCAAAAACTTCATTCGGAAAAAGTGTTGAAGTCGTTTGTTAAATTGAAGTCCAATTTGTGTCAACGTTTTTCGTAGAATTAGAGGCTTTTGGAATATTCCAAAATATATTCTTACATGTTTCTAAATTGAAGTGTTTCATCTGGTGCAACACTTTCTAAGTTTTTCGTTCTTTTCCCCCATTTTTCTTCGCTCCGAGTGCTCCGTGTTCGTCACCCCCCCTCCCAAAAACGCTGAAGTTCGTTTCTTTATTTTGTAATTAAGACCATATTGCTGAATTGGAAATAATTTCTAGGAAAGCGCTTATCGTGGTTAATGTAACTAAATGGAATATTCACATTTCGTTTAGATAGTGTAATGTATAAGGAACGCACATGTATTTGTAATGGGTAGAAGGATCATGTGTGATTCATCAGGTTTATTCTCTAGTGGTTCGAGTAGTGATGGTCGCACATCTTTGTTTATTAAATGTTTCCTTTGTTTATTTTATTTTTTACGGCCTCTACAATCTTGTGATGCGTATGCTTCTCTACAGTAAAAAACACATATTTAGTAGTATAGGACGGCATTTAATTTTCATAACCTGTATAGATGACGATGTAAGGTACATAAGTAGGCGTACAGGGTGAAAATTAAATGCCGCTTCAAAGACCAAAATGTGATAAAGAGGATATTGTAGAAATAAAGTTATATAGCAACTGTCATGGCAGTGCAATTATTTATGGCAAGCATGTCTAAGTTGGTGCTATTAAAGATAGTCGGTAGTTCTCGTGGTGCGGTCTGCGGAACATTATACCGAGCGGTTGTTTTGTGGCCCGGCCACGATCGCATGTATGCGTGATTCGCTTGCACTGTAGTGACCTCGTATGTTCCGTTAGGTCACTAGCGTTGAATGATCCGCTAAAGGCTATGCTTTATCGGCGGTGAATGTCAACTGTCAGTTTCTACCTCCCGTTCGTGCTGTAAAGAGTATTTAAAAGTTTATTCATTGTGCATCTCAAAGGTGAAAGCTTATTCACACATCTGTGATATTCTTACCTCGTTATTAGTCAACCGAAATGCCCACCGAAAAATTTACGCTTGAACACAGAATTTTTATGTAGGATGCATACGTAATAATCCGATCATGTAGACAGGCGCGTAGACACTTTCAGGAGACATCCCGTGGTATTCAAGTTCCAAATAAAGACACTGCCAGATGTCTGGTTAATAAGTTTAGGACAGACTAGCCTGTAGCTCAGTTGGTAAAGCACCTGTCGGCTGTGCGAGGGGTCCCGGATTCGATTCTCGGTTGGGGCTTGGGAATTTTTCTCATAAAAGATGTTCCACAGGAAAGGGCCCCCGATAAGACCATTGTACTTAAAGGCGGGGTATAAATGGAACTAAAAAAACAGGTTTAGGACAATGGGGTCGCCAAATCCTAAACCTATGAAGCCAAAAAGCCATATTCTTCTTGAGGAGAAAAAAAATTGAGGAATTTGGCGCATCATTCGAACGCTCTCCAAAGACGAGACGTGTTGCACAAGTGGGTACTTCGAAAACCTCTGTTCATGCAGCTGCTAAAATTTAAAATTTTAAAATTGAAACCCTACAGAGTGACTTGATCATGAATTCAAACCTTGTGAGCGCGAGGAATGCCAGGAATGACACCACTTTCAACACCTTATAACAAAGTTAGTACTCATAGTGCATTTTACTATTACCCATGAGTATTTAACGCGGGAGTTTTAGAATGGAAAACCCCCCGGTATAGTAGACAACGGATTTAAAAGTTGACTGCACCACTAGTGTCGATATTGAGTTTTATTTATGGACGCTCTTTAACTCCTATGGTTCTTAGCGTCCCGTTATATGTTGGGCGTGCGTGAAAGGCCGAAAATATGCCCAGAGGCCTCTTTATCAGGCTTGAGGTTCTTTTACGGCTTTATTTCCCTTGCGAAGGAAGCCATGCTAAGGATTTTTACGCTCGATCCATCGCCCCCCCCCGCCGGGTTTGAACTCACGACCTTGGGGACTAGAGGGTAGCATGGTACCCTTAGACCACGGAGGACGTCTACCACCAGCGACGTCTAGTTACCAGCAGTAAATGGGCACGAACCTCCAGTTATGGAGGACGTGAACTGTGAAGTCAACTCTCAAGTAATTTATCGTATTCGCCTTCTATGGCTGCGAGATACGTTTCCTATTTTGTGGCATTTTTTGTTTATAGTTCATGTTAGGAAGCCTAAAATATGGAGTATAAATGTATGTATAGCCTAGGAAGTGGTGTTCTTGGCTGTATAATACTTACTTATCTGTGGTGCCAGGAAGAATTTCAGTATATTTTACAGAAAGAAGCAATACTTCCACGTCTTCAGAAATTCTTTAATAAAATGGAATGTCCATTTATTTTATATATAATTTTTGCTCATTTGCGCACTGAACATTTTACGCATTCTAAATTTCACGTCATCGCAAAATTATTACGCTTTGCTGGATGAGGGAAGCTTTACGCGTTTCAATTTAAGGAAGTTGGCAAGTTTGCCAAAAAATTAAATAGGGAAATAGTTACACTGATCCACAGGACTTAGTAATTAAACGTAAGGAAGACATTGACACAATGATTTGTGCGACGTATACTTTAACCCTGAAAAGGTATCATTTAAGAGTAAGGTAAATGGGCCGCTTTACATTCACAGCATACTGCATATGGTGAGAGACTCTTGGTTATTGAACTCTTATCTGTTAAGTCTGTTAACGAAACTTATTCCATTGGAATTGACTGCAGCTGCCAGGAGGAAGTAAATATCCTGTTTTTTACATCTCCGGTCGTGCGCCGGAGGATATCAGGTATGACTGCGTATTCGCTTTAAGCGTTTTTCAAATTAAAATATTTAAAAGCTACCTTTAAAAGCAACTGAAGCGTTAGAGAATTTCATACTTCAATGAAAAAGAATACTGCGGAACAGTTCCCTTTAACAATAAATGAATACTAGTAAAAACAGAAATTGTGTTACTGGAGACGAGATGATTTTAAACAAAGAGCAAGTTTTAAAGTTCAATGAAGTTTAATAAAAAGCCCTCTATATTTGGTTAGTAGTACTTTAAACGAGCGGGATAGCTCAGGGGGTAGCGTCTGTGGCCCGCATTCGGAAGGTCGTGGGTTCGATTCCCACGTCGATCTTTCTGACCCAAGGTTTTTTGGGGGGTTTCCCAGGGTCGCTAGGCGAATGCTGGAAAGGTTCATTGCATTCCCCGAATTTCCCGTCCCTCCATTTCACCTACAATCTCGTTTCACTTCACCTTTCATGTGCTTGGACTGTTTCAGGGTTGAAAGTGTCAACGGGAGTCTCGCGTTGCATAGAAGAGGAAAAGGATGTTCTATCTAACCCTTTGTCCCCGGAATGAGGGCGGTCTCCGAGTCCCGGGTCCTCCATGGGATATGCAAGCCCTCAGGGGGGGAGCCGGTTGCACCAGCTGCCATCCGGGGAGTTTGTCCGTAATGGGCAGTGGCCCTGCCCTCTAGCGTGCCGTGCCTCCTGGTCCATCCGCCCGCACCTATCTCACCCCACCCCCTCCCGGGGGCACCCCGTCAGGGGCTTCAGGCACAAAAGATCTTGTAGATCGAGGTACTAAGTCCCCCTCCGCAGTTAGTCCTAGTAGTATTTTTAACTTTTAATGGAATAAACACTAGTTGTATTCTTGTTAAGCAATCAACTGCAGTGCTATTGAAAAGGGGGAAAGCACTTGCAGACACGAAGATTTGAACTAGCAGCCTCATAAATGATTGGCAGACGCTTTGACCACTCCGTTACTACGTTAGATGCGGAATTTGCCTTAACATCCTTGTTTATATCCGCACGCAGTTCTGTGTAGAAATACACAGTGGAGGACAGAAACGTTATCGTGTGTACTAGGGTGCTCTGAAGGTAACTCTTAATAGTCGGCCCATTATTCTTTTCTTAAAGTATACAACAACACATAGCACAACTATCCGCCTCTTCCGTACCCGTGGATTTAGCCGTTTGGAAACGCAGGGTGGCGACGCCGCAGCTGTGGGGTAACGTTCCACGTGCGGTAAGTGCATTCGGTCAAACTGAAAGTGCCCGGTGTCTTAAGCAGGTAAACTTCTTCAAAGGCCCTTTGAGTGAGCGCGCGGTTCACAACCGTCTATTTCGGTGCGCAACTTTGGCTAGCTCTATAATACAAGCCACAAGGCACTGATTTGGGCTATCTCTATACCGTGCTTGGCGTAGAGCAGTGGTTGAGCACCTCAAGTTGGATTCTCTGTAGTGGAGTGTTATCTTTTATATTTTACAACGCGTTTTATTGTAATATACTTAAATAACATTGTGTTACTTCATTTCACTTATGAATATAATCAAAATAATGTGGTTGTAAAATTCAATTGACTGAATATGAAACCTCCTCCCGACCGATAAATTAATTTCATGGTTGCCATCTACTAGTCCGGTATGACGGACTAGTAAGTAAACGCCACATACATAAAAATGAAGAAAACCTCTTATATTTTTACTCATGTATTTAAAATCAAAGGGGGAAAAAAGTTGAGTAGCTCCACGGGGATTTGAACTTTCAATCTCAGGAACAGTAAACTAACTCTGTACCACTGATACAAGAGTGCTGCGTAAGCGTAGTGTTGTAACAAGCTGTTGTCATACCCCACTTGAGAAACATAAATCAAAAAGTGTGTTTTGGTTACAAATATTCCATGTTGAAGTACTCTAGAACATTTTTCTGTTCGAAATCTCATATATGAATTATTTTCTCGGAAGACTTCTGTGATTATAGCTGTGTTCTCAATTATAACCACTACAAAAATGTACGCAGTCTAGTGAACAAAGCCTGCTTTCTCCCGAGCGCTTACGGAAGTATCCGATTTTAACTCAGTTTTAAATTGACAGAGTGTACAGCGACAACAGGATAGCTTCCCAAGAAACAACATTTGCTCTATTTGACATTTAAGGGAGGGGGAGAGAGAGATTGGTTCCTATCGTGTGTATATAATATATGACGGTATATAGTGTTAATTCTGTAAAACATCAATATTGTAAATTTATAGTTTATATTATGTATTATTAATGGACCAGCAGTAATGTGCTTAAATGGTATATTGGAATGTCTTACCTGGCGTTGCCCGGGTGCAATTCTTTAGTGTAAAATGTATATGTAAGGAAATGAAAAGGTGTATGTATTTTCTTAAACACTGAAAATCCGATACGGAGATTTATTAGTCATGCGGAAATAGATTTTAAGTGGAGAGTAAGAATGTCATAAAGGAATTAAAATGTACTTCATACTTATTTCATTTATTAATCTGCCTTTTATTGTAAATAAACATCGTAATCATAGTATTAAAATTAGGTTTTAACACGGAATAAAAACATTATACCTCCGCTTCATTTCTATAACTTCTGTTGGGTCCTAAAGGCAAGTTTCCAACATTTTTGCAAATCAATAAACCGTTTGAATTTGTATGCAATGTTTGAAAATGTCAAGGGTGCATCTTGTTTAAAGATGCAAGTTAGTCCATGATGGTTAGGACTTGTACATAAATGTGCGAAGTTTCGAACAGAAGGTTTATACATCGAGTTTAAGTAAGGGGTTTAAAAATTGGGATTGCAGAAATAGTTTTACGTCGGACGTAGCCTATGATATTCGTCCTGTCCTAAATCACGTGCCAAAGTTTCGTATAAATTGATAAAATATTTAGATTTGTAGTCAAGTGGTTGAAAACAAAGATATGAGGTTGTATCTGCATCCTAAAGTGTAGGTTTACAAAGTTATAGTCAGATCATTCGACAGTGTTAATTTCTACGCAGGAGGTGAAAATAAGGAAAGCCTAGTTTTTGAAAGCTTTAGATATCTAGGTCCTAAAGTGGATACAACATTTTGCCAAAATTGGTTCAATTGTGCATGTTTGTACAGGGTGGGTTGGAAATATGGATAGACATAATGTTTGGAAGTAATTTTGAGTTAGCCTATAGCTTTCCCTAATACTTCAGCGTAAGTGTACATAGTTCTATTCATATAAGGCCCGGTTTCACAGTTTATGCTTAAGCTTCGTATCGGGCTTAAGCTGAGGCTTAACCTGCAATGGAGTTTTACAATGCGTAGCTCAAGCAATATGCCTAGCTTATATGTGGCCTGGCTTAAACCACACTGAACTGTGATTTAAACTAAGGTGTTATCCGAAGAAGACGGTTTTATCAATGAGGAAATGTAAACTATTTTTACTCATATGTATAACACAAGACGATCTAGAATGTGTCCAAACCATTTTTACGTGTTTCCAATGATCGAGAATTCTACGAGAGATTTCACTTAAGTTAAAAGTCGGCAATGATGGTACCAGAATTGACAGAATTTAATTGATGATGCAGTTAAACACAAAACTGATTGGTAAGAAGTAAAAGTTAATTTGACATGCCCATAATTTTAAATTTTTACTTCCTACGTTTATTGTATATATTGTCGCACTCATTGCCGTCACATCTACATTTATAATGTATTGCTTTATATCTTGGTAACAAAGCCCTCTCGTCAGAAACAATGCTTCTTATAGCATTGAGGTTATATGCAAGTGAAGAAATGCTAATTTCAACTGGAGATTTCCGGTATCTCAAAACTTACAGCATGCAAAGCTATCAAAATTGTTTCATACAATTCTAATACACTCTAAGTATCGCAAATTTTCCTACTCCACAGTAATTTGTCCAATTGCTTGCATTCTATTACATGCTTAGGCTGCTTCACAACTTCTAGGAGGAAGCTGACTTCTTGAGAAGTAAAGTTATACATTTTAACTCTGATTTTTTGGTCATTGTAACTATATGTTGCTGGTTAACCTACAAAAGCTTATTTTAGGTACAACTCGCCATAAATAAACTCTGGGAGTTCATCGATGCGCATGCGCAAGTGTTACCAGCTTTACAGTTTCGTGAGCCTGGTTGCCGTACTGTGAAACTCTCAAAGCTTAAGCCTTGCTTAAGTGGCGTCGTAGCTTATCAACGTTTCGGTTAAGCGTAAACTTCGAAACAAGCCCTAAGTCAAACAGTGAAACTCTGTTAATAAAGTGTTGAAAATAAGGATCCTGGTAGTTTTTGGTCATCAAAATGGGCTATAATATTCGATGGAACCTAAAGCGTAAGTATCCAAAGCTTTGTCCAGATTGTCCAGTGTTGCAGCTTTTTACGCGACGGGGTTAAAATGTGAGAAGGGATAGTTTTTTTTAAAGCGGTAAGGCAGTGAATAAATTTAAAGTCCCATAACGCAAGTCACAAATTTGTGTACCAATTGGTCTCAACAGTTTTGTATATGAGGATAACAGCAGTTTTTTAAAACTTGTTAGTCAGGCGACCCACGATGTTTGCTGGTTTCTATAATTTGTTTCTCAACTAGAAAAGACTACCGAAGAGGGCATAAATATAACTGCGATGCGACCTCTTTTAGGCAAGTGATCAGTAAAGGAAGACGAAGCCGATCCTTCAAGAATTCGCATTTGTCAGTTTTCGACTTTTGCAAATTACTGCTAAGAAATCATCCCAACAAATAGGAACAGAGGGAAGGAGAAACGGCTTTATATGAAAAGTGAGAGCAGTTGAACATTTTTAACCCACAGATTGTCATGCTTTGTTTCAAAGGTGAGACATTGGCAAAGGCAACATTTTCTACCGATGAAACAGTAAGTAACGCTACTACGTCTACGTAGGTTAAACAAGGGGCCATCAATTTATTGCCCCGTGATGTACGGCTGAAGCTCTCGCTTGCTCAGAACCTTTCCGTGAAACAGGGTATGAGCAGAAAGGCAGGGGTTTTGTTCATCTGAAGTTACGAATAATTTTTTCCCAAGCGTTTTCAACCTTCGATTTTTGAGTTATGGCTGTCGAAAAGGTTGCATGCGATTCCATATTAAAGTGCTCACAGCGCAGGATCTAACGGTCCTAGATATGTGGTTGTGGTCTCATTTTAAAGCTTATAGGGGAGTTTAAACTTGATATTTAACACATGTTTTGTTAAAAAAATCTTCAAAAATATAC
Organism: Deroplatys truncata; assembly: GCA_030765065.1. NCBI lineage: Eukaryota > Metazoa > Arthropoda > Insecta > Mantodea > Mantidae > Deroplatys > Deroplatys truncata. The sequence goes on along the minus strand of CM060990.1, from coordinate 418,747,664 downwards.
ATTTCGAGTTTCTCAAAAACCAGCAACGCCTACGCTTTTGCAAAATATTAGGGAATATTTTATCCATGACTTTTTGGTGCACAGTGAAAATTTCAAAGTGGGATCTCAATAGGATCATACTTAAATTGTAACATAGAGTATGCAGTAATCGCATGGGGCGTGCTATCCTAATAACCTAATTACATCTGTAGACATTCAGATCACATACCTGCAAGTTGTAAACCATAAGTTTCTTCAGTAAAATTTGGTTTGCCTTGTCTGTCTCTCTGTGGGTTAGGAGATAAGTACTGCCAATTGGCATAGGTGGATTTAGCTTGCTTAAGAAGGGGCTTGCTGAAACGGTCAGAACATCAAGTTTTTGAGGTTGGTTAGACGAGTCTGCAGGCCCAGCAAGGTGCAGGCAGGAAATTTTCTCTTATTTTTCTTCATTTGAATAACGCATTCCATCCGGTATAAGCTTGCCACAAAACTAGTCTATAATATGCTCAAATGGAACCTGGTCAACATTATTCATTCAGCGATTTCATTGAATGGATGACACTTCTCACAGAAACTGAAAAATGTTTGATCTGTAGTTTTTCTGGAGACAAACAGAAATGCATGGTACTATTGTGTCCCCAATGTAGCAACAGTCTCACCGAATCTTTCTTCTGACAACCTTTCTTCTTCGTGGTATTCTTATTCTCCATATAAAAGAATTTCATTTTCTTTACTCTCCATTTAAAAATTGTGTCATATGTGATCTTTGCCTGGGTTCTGGAGCCTGCTTTTGCAGTCTTTTCACTGTGTCGCCAGTTGCTTCACCTACTTCTTTACCATGGGTAGCGGTATAAACATGCAACTCAGGCTCCACTGTATAAAAATTTATGGCATGCTTACACAGATTTGCAAACTTCTTCCATTTTAAATGGAGTTGCACTTCTGTCGGAAAATTAATATAGGTACCTCCACTAAGTGTTGAATCTTTTCTTCTTTGAGGAACTGTCTGAAAAGCACGCAGCTGCAGTGCAGTGCAGTATCATTTTCAATCAGAAATTACAACAAAACTCTTATGTTTAGGTACACCAGTTGTCTTATAATAAAACAGCGGATGTACTGTTGCTATTGATTTGTTCCAATGAAGAGACTGGGCGTCATTCTGCACGATTAAAGAATAATATATGAAAAATCGCATACCATTACAGCCTCATTGGAGGCAATTATTTATTTTGTTTTTCAAGGGAAAAATGTTAATCGCTGTTTTGCAATAAAGTCACGCTCCTTCAGAACTCAGCTCGTTTGAAAAATCCTCGACTAAGTTCCCGTACATTTTATGATGGCTTCAAAAGTGCAGCGATCTACAGATAGTCACTGCGTCTTTAACCAGTTCTGCTTCTAAACATTAAAGTAAGGTAGCTGCAAAATCACTGCGAGAAAAATCACAATCATCTAGACAGCATTTCAGGAGAATTTTCAGAATTTTAAGAGAATCGCACATAATCTTGGAAAGCAATGTGGCACAATTTTCCATGGCACATCGCCACCACTTGAAGAAATTTCCTAGAGATTTGCTCCTGCAAATTATAAGCTTCACATTTTGGTGTATAGTGCATACACAAACACTGTGTCCCGCTTCCCCCCTTCTTTGGACGCAACTCGGCAAATTTTGAAAAAATCTATCTTTTGATTGTGACATTTTGTCTTGAAGAGTTCATAAATTTCTTTCAGATTTGCAAGAACCAATCGCTTTTACTCCAGAGCTTTAGTTCCATCTGTTCTTTTGACGGACGCTTCGTCTTTCTTTCCTGGCATTTGCGTGCAGACTTCATCACGCAAGTAAAATAGTATTAAATGCGCCCTCTGATAGACTTTTACCTGGCTTTGGATTCCCTCTTTCTTTAATTAAAACATTTACCATTTCTGCTAAATAACTAGTAACGCCAAATACATTCTCGATCCTTATAAGTGATCAACTTAGCGATAAAGCAGTAAGAATTTGTCTTTTCAGCATAATTGACATTAATGCACTTGTCTTCTAGCTGCCTAATTAGGTCTAATTCTGCCTCACTACGCTGGCACTTGTAGCGCTTCCCCGTCGTTGTCATATCTTGTGTCGTCGTCGTTCTTGCTGCTGCTTCGTAGGGGGATCTCAGAGTCAGCTGTCGGTGAATCGATTTGAAATTCCCTACTGTGATTACGTCAGGGTAGGATGCGGGAGCGGTGACACCAGGATATCGTCGAGAAAGAAACACTGTTTTCACTTTTCTCACTCCGGCGCTTCTTTATGCTGAAATTCTTGTAAGATTCACTCGTTTTCCCTAACAAGTGCGTTTCTTTAACACTGTCTTGCCACTGTTATCTCTTGGTCCATTAACGTTTGCTCCGGCTAATTATTTAATATCTCGGCGCTCTATCACCGCTCTTTATATTCGCGCGAACATGAAGTAGTCACTTGACAAATATTAAATCGTTTATAACCTTGGATAAAAATTACCTCAACGAATACTATTAGCACATTAGTGAAATATTCCACATATATCATTTTATGATTACATAATTGCGCGGCACTTAGCGAATTTCGGAACTTGGCGTCCTTTTCAGACTCGGAGTACTACGTGTTACCTTAGCGAAGAGTCATGACAAACTATGTGAAATTCATGCGTACGTTTACATATATCAACTTGCTAATCGCCTCCGGATTTCTGTACATGCAACCACGTCTTCCTATCTTCTCATTGGTTCTAGCAATTATCTTGTATCTTTATTGGCTCTCCAGTTGAAAATTCGAAGCTTAAACGGTAAGAAAAGGCCGTTGCTAACAGCGTCTACTTTCTCTTAAAACTAGGTTCTTCCCCTCGAAGTACAAAGAAACGTTGGATTTTTATGGCCCCACGCTCGGAAAAATACAAGTAACATATTGAAGCAAAGCTTCTTTATTTCGCCTATATCTTGCAGATTTTCTCACGCAATTACCCCTTTATTTATTGGACAATATTAATTAAACTTAAAGCATATTTACGCTTTTTGACCGGCTCATGATGTAGTTTTTAATCGCTTACCTTAAAAATTGTAGAAAATTACCAAATTGCGTGTTAATCATTAATAATTCATGAACTATAATTATTTCAGAATCCCTTTTTGTGCAGGTGTAATCGGACGGAAATATCGCTACAAAATGCCCCCTTTTGTAAAAGAAAATCGGATTCACCTTAAACATTTTTCTTTTTACAAAATACTGCTCTAGAATGTATTGACTGATTACAAAAATAGACAGTTTAAAACGCATATACACATAACTGATCCTGGAGTATGGTGGCTACACATTAACATAAAAATTACATACGCGTTATCGATGTGACACACATAAATGTTGCAAAGTGCACTTAAGTACTGTGGATATAACAATATTTACATGAAGTTTTACAAAACATTAACAGCACCCCTAACCTAGGTTAACATAAAATCAGTTACATACTTATCTACAAAGCATTTCGTTTCACTTTCTGCGAAAGTTTGGCTACCCCTGTTGCACTTTCAGGCGTTCATCATCATCATCATCATCATCATCATCATCTACATCTACATCTACCCTGAGTGCGGTGGCGATTGTATACTGGTCCCCCTCAGTTCGGTGACCTATATTTCCTTTTGTTTTGGCTACCTGCGTTAAAGTGGGTTACTATCGCTTTTCACATAGTACTTTCTGACAAAATTCAGTGGCATGGTTATTGACCTTTCGTGTTTTCAAAACAAACGATCGCTTTGTCAGTCCGAATCATGGGGTATCTGTACAGAAATATAACTTAGTTCTTTTCCTGAGAGTCATGAACATGTTCCCTTTTTACTCGGACACACACACATTTATGGTTTAAATGTATTTTAGAATTAATAAATTTCTGGTTTCCTTTTACCAGTTGTTCTGATTTTCTTTTGGTACACACACACACACACACACACACACACACACACACACACACACATCCCGAGGCCGCGGGTTCAAACTCGGCGAAGGGCGATGGATTTTTTCGGGCGTAAAAATCCTTAGCATGGCTTCCTTCGGAAGGGAAGTAAAGCCGGTGGTCCCGTGTCGTAGATTTACGGCACGTAAAAGAACCTCAAGCCTGATAGAGGGGCCTCTGAGCAAAATTACCGATCTTTCACGCCCAATATAGAATGGTACGCTAAGGACCATGGTAGTTAAAGAGCGCCCATAAATAAAACTCAATTTAATTTTAACACACACACACACACATATATAGATCCATAACTTTTTGGTAAAGGATAAAATTATCTGAGATTGCTCATATACAAAGACATAGATTATATTAATTATTCGTGTTTTACATCATGTAAGACAAATAAAGCCATGGAATGTTTATTGGTTTCTTAATACTCTATTTTATTGGGTCTCTGGTGGACAATTGCTACTAGGAGGATGTGGTTCTTTTTCAGGATTTTTAGGAGGCGGTACTTTGTAAGGTCGGAAAAATGTTATATGATGACGTCCGAAGGTCTTGCTTGTCTTCACGTGTTGCTGCAATTTTCCCAATGGTTGCAGTTGCGCCGAGGTTAGGTTGATGGATCAATTCCCAGGAGGGAAACTTCCTGATAATCCTTGGTGCTGTGACTTAGTTTTCCGCCGATGACGTCATTGTGACAGGAATGGTATTTGTAGCGTTTACATCGCTGGGATGATGAGTACCAACTGTTCCAAGTCGGCTACAAAATTCCTTGCTTTTATCTGTCATTTCTTGGCGTCCCCTTCCTCTATTATACTGTGCTCCCCTCGGTTACCGTTATGTTGCCTTCCTCGGTTTGAGCTCCTCTGGAAATTAGTATACTGAATTTGCGGTTGGCGGTCACCTTGGAAGTGTGGGTGGAGGTTCTGTCTTCCTCGCGAGGGTGGTGTACTGTCTTTTGGTCAGCGATTCCTGTCGGTTCCAGAAATCGAGGTGCATGGTCTTCATATCGGTTACTGGCACGGTCACTAGGTGATGAACTTCCTGCACGCTGCCCAAAGTAAATGTCACTTGGGCGTCTATCCCTGTGTTCCCGGCGGTTTCTCTGGTGGTTTGGGGATCCTCTGTTTGCAAGTTCCGGTCTCGAAGGGTAGTTCTCGAGGGAAGCTAGAAGTTCGATGAATTGTGTGTATGTGCTGATTCCGTCCACTCGGATGAAGTTACGGGGTTGTGTAGGAAAATGACCCGTGACAATTTGAATTAAGTCCCGTGGCGAGATCTCGGGCTCTATAAGTCTACTCTAGTTGACTAACCTGTGGAAGTAATCCGAAATGGACAAACCGTGTTAGGGGTCATATTTTCCAGTTAAAATCTCCTGCCTGATGGCGGTTTGCCGATGTACGCCGTAGTAGTGCGCGAGAAAAGCTTCTTTGAAGGTAAAATAAGTGATTATCAAATACAATTCTAGCACATTCTGATGCCCTACTTTGCAGCTGCTTCTTTGCTATAGGCATTTTAAGTGTCTGTGGAACTTGTTTAAGGTGGAAATATTCGTCCAGCTCACGAATAAATGACAAGATGACGTCATCTTTTGTAGCATGGAAAAATGGAGCACTTACTTTATTTAGGAGGGATTGATGATTGACGCCAGAGAAGGAATGAGTCGTAGCACAATCATTACTGTATACAGCATTTACATTGTCACTGTTATTACTAGTAAGACTACTATGGGTGGTGTTATTGCATGCACTTAACCTAAACTGTGGAGTTAATATATCAGTGCACACACTATTAGTACTAGTGCTATCAGTGGCGTTGGGAGGTTGTGAGATTTCCTGGGAGGAACTACTAGAATTATTGTTTATATTACTGCTCACATTGTTAGTTGCATTATTGACAGTTTCTTGTAACAAATTAATCTCCTTTTGAAAGTTCCATATTTATTCTCTATTTCTTCCAGACGACTGTTAATACTTGCATTCTGAATGTGTATAGATAAAGTCAGAGTTTCTACCCTTTCAACTTCCCTGTTAATGGAGGATATTTTCCTCTCCACAACATTACTTAACTGTGTTTGTGCTTGCATGAGGTTTTCTTTGTTTTGTTGAATCACCTCAAGGTTTAGTTTCCTTGTTAATTTTCTGACACTTTTCTTTTTTCTGCTCGATTTCAGAAACTGCACAATTTATCCCCTGTTGTAACTCCTTATTACGATTTGTTAATAATTCCCCGAATTCCTGAGCTTAATTAGAAAATCTTTTTTCAAGTTCCCCCGTTACATTCGATAACTTACAATTTTCTCCTCTAACTTTTTGGCGTTTTCCCCTAATTGAGTTTTCAGAGTGTCGTTAAATCTCTCGAGCGAAAGGTTAAAGTCAAACGTTGGTGGTATGGAAACAGGCCTGTGGACTAAATAAATCCGTGGCAATCCTCGAAGGATACACTGGCTCACTAATGGGAGACCTTTCCGGAGAATAGAGGTCATTACCCTGGTTACCCTGACAGTTGTTACTTTCTGTCCTGTCCATTCTGCAGTATTTTTGGTCTTGCATTGTTAGATCAGATAGAGATTTTCCACTTCTCAAAAACATGTGATCATGCACACACAGAAATTTTGCACTGCCTTACTTTTCGTTGCGGTAGTAATTTAACGTCACTGTCACTGAAGTTCTAGTAGTCCCGGGTTCGAATCTCGTTCCTCCTGTGGGTATGAAGTTCCTAGGTTGTAGTTTCTCGTCGTAGGCGTCCTCTGCGACGTAGGTCTGGAACTTCTTTCGGGCATCACATTGCCAACGCCGGGTATGTAGCGATTTCCCGTCATCATTGTTGTCTTACCTCGCGTCGTTGTCATCTACAAGTAGAGGCTACTTCGTAGGTGGGTGATCTTCAGGAATCGATGTCACCGATGTCAGTAGGAAGCGCTCGTCGTATCTCAGAGTCAATTGTCGGCAAATCAATCTGAAATTCCCTACTGTGATCATGTCAGGGTAGGATGCGGCAGCGGTGACACAAGGATATCTTCGAGAAAGAAACACTGTTTTCACTTTTCTCACTCCGGCGCGTCTTTATGCTGGGATTCTTCCAAGATTCACTGGTTTTTCCTAACACGTGCGATTCTTTAACACTGTCTTCCCGCTATTATCTCTTGGTCCACTACGTTTGCTCCGGCTAATAATTTAATATCTCGGTGCTCTATCGTCGTTCTTTAGATTCGGGCGAACTTGAAGTAGTCGATTGACAAATATCAAGTCGTTAACAAGCTTGGATAAAAATTAGCTCAACGAATACTATTAGCACATTAGTAAAATATTCCACACATATCACTTTATGATTACATAATTGCGTGACACTTAACAAGTTTCGAAACTTAGCGCCCTTTTCTGACTCGGATGATATGGGGGTTAAGGGCGCTAAACACCTAGGTCATCAGCGCCCTTACAGCGTATAAAATTTAAAATCCAAAAACTAAAACACGGGACACAAACCCGCTTAATCTAAAACAATAAAAAATCAACGCATCAAAGTCTAAAAGGCACCACACCAAAAACATGGGAAATAAAACAATAAAAGATTAAACGACGTGTCAAGAACCGTAAAAGTCAAAGCAGAAGAGCGCCATATGTCCGCCAGGGAGAAGAGCCCCATTAAAACAGACAATATAAAACCACAAATCTAAAGACCCTCAGCACATCAAATGCGCCGACTAAAACCACTATCACTAATAAAACGTAAAACACATTCTACAGCGTCGTCTGCCAAAACGTTGGCTACGGCAACAGGCAGAGACACATGAACGCGCAATGGAGCTAAAGCTTGACACTCAGCTGAAATGTGACGTACCGTTAAGGGCACATCACACTGCTCACAGAGCAGGTGTCTATGACTAAAAAGGCAATGTCGGATATGTAAACGAGCTAGAATAACCGCTTCCCGACGAGAAGAACGGGAAGAGGTACCCCAAACTAACCTCCCGCAACTTGTTCCCCCGGAGGTCCGTCCACTCATCGCACCCACGCGAGAGGATGCGGTGACGTATAATAACAAAAAAATCTGTGGAGGGAACAACAGAAGTAAAATATCTGGGCGATAAAATAGCCGAATTGGCAGTGGCGTCGGCAGGCTCGTTCCCTGAGATGCCCACATGACCTGGAATCCACACGAAGGAGACGCTGATGCCAGAAGCACCAAGCGAGTGGAGCAGGTCATGAATGCGCTGTACGAGCGGGCGGTAGGTGTACAGGACGCGAATACCCTGAAGAGCACTCAGAGAGTCAGTACAAACAACACAGTGCCGTAAGTCGTACCGCTGAATGTATAAAAGGGATTGATAAATACTAAAAAGTTCGGCGGTAAAAATCGAACATTGCCCCGGTAAACGAAAGGTAAAACTACTTGGACCATCGATAAAGGCACACCCTACTCCAACATCAGTCTTAGACCCATCAGTATACATAAAATGAAAGACCCCGAATTGCGCCTGAAGTTCTAAAAACGCTTATCTAAAGACTGAAGAAAGGGTCCAATTCTTCGGCTTCGACATTAACCCAAGGTGACACTGGGCCTCAGCGCGCAACCAAGGAGGAAACCGCGTTTCTCCCCTGGGAAGGGTCGGCGCTGGCGTAACGTCCAAATGCCGAAGAAGCTGTCGAAATCGAAGCCCTCGAGGGAGCAATGCAGAGGAGCTAACTAAATATTGCCGATCAAGCGAATACTCGAAAAATAACTCGAAGGATGGGTGGTCAGGCAAGCCTGAGACTCGACATGCATAGGTGCACAAAAGCATCTTACGCCTAAAGGACAGCGGAGGCTCTGCAGCTTTAGCGTACAGACTGGGCACAGGGCTAGTTGTAAAGGCCCCTGTAGCGACAGTTATGCCACGATGGTGAATGGCACTCAAGCGACGTAACACAGATGAACGCGCCGATGAATAGACAATGCACCCATAATCAAGCTTGGATCGTACCAATGAGCAATTAAGACGCAGAAGGACGGTCCGATCAGCTCCCCAGGATGTGCCACTTAAAACACGTAAAAGATTAAGAGAACGGTCACACTTTGCTTTTAAAAACGAAATGTGCGAAGTCCAGCTTAGCTTTCGGTCAAAGATCAACCCCCAAAAATTTCGACTCGTCTGCAAACGGAAGACAAACCGGCCCAAGTTGGAGAGAGGGCGAAGGGAAAGTCTTCCGACGCCAGAAATTAACACAGACGGATTTCTCGGCGGAGAAATTAAAGCCGTTGGCGTTACTCCAGGCGTAGAGACTGTCCATACAGCTCTGGAGACAGCAATCGAGCAGACAGGTCCGCCGTGAACTGCGATAAATAGCAAAATCGTCAACGAAAAGGGACGATGAAATGCCAGGGGGAATACACTCAACAATGGGGTTGATGGCAATCGCAAAAAGTGTGACACTGTGTACAGAGCCCTGCGGTACACCGTTCTCTTGAATAAAACGACTAGATAAAACCGAGCCCACACGTACACGAAAGACGCGATCCGTCATAAACTCCCGAAGAAATATGGGACGACGGCCGCGTATATTCTATGCGTGGAGTGTACGTAAAATGCCGCCCCTCCAACAAGTGTCAAGCTTTCTCCAGGTCAAAAAAACACAGCCATTGTTTGACACTTTCTCAGAAAACCGTTCATAATATGCGTCGACAGAGATACCAGATGGTCGACGGTAGAGCGATGGCGACGAAACCCGCACTGAGCTTTCGCCAGAAGGTTCTGAGACTCAAGCCACCATGTCAACCGCCCGTTGATCATGCGCTCCGTCACCTCGCAAATGCAACCGGTGAGGGAGATAGGGCGGTAGCTGGAAGGTAGTTGGCGATCCTTCCCAGGCTTAAGAATGGGGACGATGGTGGCTTCGCGCCAAACTGAAGGAAAAACGCCATCTTGCTAAATACGATTACTGTCGGCTGAAAGGTTCATTAACATCAAGACATGAATGCCGTCCGGCCCAGGAGCGGAGTGTCTAGAGAAATGGAGGGCGTGCTCCAGCGCCCTCATTGAGAAAACGTCATTATAACACTCCTGTTTAGGAGACCGAAAATTATATGTCACGGAATCCAACCGGTCTTTGAGAGTACGAAAGCCGGCGGAAAAATGGTCAGACTGGAAACCGCCTCAAAGGCAGCAGCCAGAGTGTTAGCAATGGCAGCCGGATCCACTATGGTGGTATTGGTAACCTGAAGGCCAGACACAGTACAATGGGACACTTTACCTGAGAAGCGAAGTTTATCCCAAACAACAGATGAAGGCGTAAAGCGATTAAAAGACTCGACAAAAGGAGTCCACGACGCCTTCTTGCTATCCTGAATAATGCGACGAGCCCTGGCGCGCGATTGTTTAAAGGCAACCACATTGTCAAGTGTAGGGTGTCGCGAAACACCCTAAGCGCAGCTCTACGGGTACGAACAGCGTCCCGACAGTCCTCGGTCCACCGTGGAAAAGGAATGCGCCGAGGGTGGGAGGACGAACGGGAAATTGTGCGTTCGGCGTCAGATAGAATCGTAGAGGTAAGGTGCTTCACCATTTGTTTGTCAGTGAAGGGCTGGTCCTCAAAACACACGAGGTTGGAATACAGTGTCCGGTCGGCTTTATGGAATTGCAAGATAGGTGGTCTGGAATGCTGGACGTGGTGAGACAAAAGAGAAACGATGCAGGGGTAATGGTCGCTGGAGTGGGTGTCAGCGACGACGTTCCACTGCAGACGAAAAGCAAGCTGGATAGAGCACACGGCAAGGTCCAAGTGAGAGAATGTACCAGAAGAATCGGAAAGGTAGGCTCGCCTGTATTGAGGATGGATAGGTTGAACTGAGCAAAAACGTCTGAAAGAAGCGTTCCCCTCGCACAAGCCCTTGGCGAACCCCACAGGGGGTGAGGGGCATTAAAATTTCCCAAGAGAAGAAATAGCGTTGGGAGGGCGGACAGGAGATCTTGAATGTCCGCGTCAGCGAGGGGAGACGATGGAGGTGAATAGACGGAGCAAATAGAAAAGAAAAATCCGGGTAATTGAAGCCAACGGCAACAGCTTGCAAGTCGGACGTAAGTGTGAGAGTCTGAAAATGAACGTCGTTACGCACTAACAGTATGAGAGCTCCATGAGGAGTACCCTCATCCGGTGTAAGAGTATACCCTCGGAGATCAAAAGGGTCAGGGTCGTGAGGGCGAAGCTTGGTCTTCTGCGAATACACGACCATAGGTGAATGGGAACGCAATAAAAGTTGCAGTTCCGCCCCATGCGATCTTACACCATGTGATTTCCAGGTCAGGATAGCCATGGATAAAAGCGATAAAATTCCTACTTAGAAGAGCGGCTCAAAATAACCTTCTGCTCAACCTTGGGGCTCGGGCTTTAACATGAAGTTGGCCAGACTCCATTGCTTCCTCGAAGGGAGGGCCCACGCGCTCAGTGCCAGAAACCGATTCAAGCGCCGGGAATCGGTTCTCGGTGGCAATGGGTGAAGGGTGCCGTTGAGCGCTGGCCTGTCCCAGGAGCATCCTGGGACTGCGATTTCCGAGGAGGAAAAGGTGAACTTTTCTTACCGCGCGCTCGCGGAGGGTCTTTAAGAAAATCTTCCTTACGAAGTTTCTGATTGGATTTCTTCTCAGTGCCTTGTGCCTTCAGAACCTTAGGACCAGCTTTAGGTGGCTTGATATCCGTGCCAGAGATGGACGGCCGGATGGTAGTTGCGGTCAAGGCAGTCATGGTCCAGTTCTGAGTTTCGGCATCCTTCCGGGGTACTGGCGAGGCAACAACAAAACTGAGTGTACCGATCGCAGGAGCGCAGGTTGACGCGCATGGAAACGCCTCCGGGCTTCAGCGAAGGAGAGTTTCTCCTTTACCCGGATCTCCTGGATCGCTTTCTCGTTTAAGCACCGCGGGCAGCTAGCAAATGACGCAAAATGAGACCCTTTGCAATTAACGCAGACCAGAGGTGATGTACAGGTACCATCGCGTGAGGGATGACTACATGAGGCATAGACGGAAACGGCACTCTTACAAGAGACTTGCGTATGCCCAAAACGTTGGCATTTGAAACAGCGCAGAGGTCTGGGAATATAAGGCATCAGCGCAATACGTTAGTACCCTGCTGAGATATTCGTGGGCAGATCGACACCATCGAAAGTTAGAAACAGGGTACGAGTTGGTACCAACACTCCGTCGCGGCTAGCCTGTATTCGATGAACTATTATGTTTTGATCGGAAAGATATTCGACCAGTTCATCGTCCGATATACCATCGAGGCTATGGGTGGTGACGACGCCTGGATAGGAATTTAAGGTGCGGTGCTTCTCAACACGGATGGGATAACTTGGAGAAGCGTGGCGCGCAACAAGGTCTTACTTTGCTTATCGGGCTTGTTTTGGACTAACAATGAACCGTTACGAAGTCGTGCAGGAATGAAACGAACCAGCAATAGAGTCAATGCCCTTCTGGATGATAAAAGGGTTCACTTTCTCAAAAGACTGTCCTTCCTCTGTTCGGGTAATCACTAAGTAACAACCAGATGGCATTGGTGCTACTTCTGTTACAATGACTTTTCGGCGCTTGTTATTAATAATGGAGAAATAGGGCTCCATAGCGAAAGAAATCCTCCACCATTGCAACCGTCTCCGACCTCGAGCTAGACAGAGGGACCCAATGGCCTTGGGGAGTCAGCAGCTCATGCAATGCCCCCCCCGCGGAACTGCAGTTGAACAGCGGATACGAACACACACCCTACATGACGAACCCCTGTGGTGGGGATGACGCCATTACCCACTCACCCAGTTGCGCACCCAGTGCGCGGGTATCCGTCAGGTTGTGTCCACGGAGGATTAAAATAAAGAAAATCGGAAAATAAACCAAAAGTGTGCGTTTCGCACGCAAGGTAGGCGAGCGAGGAAGGAAAACAGATGTGTGAATGGTCGTGGTGCGAAATGTTCGTAAATAGATAGGCAAGAAAGAAACGATGGCGAGGGCGGCATGGAAGGAAATGCAAAACGCACGAGAGCCTACCATGTGTCCCCCGGTCACGAGGACGAACCCACCTCGATCGGAAGAGGGTGAAGGGAAGATGATGGAGATGAGTGGCGGGGTACCCCGGGTGCGCCAAACCCGTGTTTACACAACTTACTAATCGCCTCCGGATTTCTGTACATGCAACCACGTCTTCCTATCTTCTCATTGGTTCTAACAATTATCCTGTATCTTTATTGGCTCTCCAGTTGAAAATTCGAAGCTTAAATGGTAAGAAAAGACCGTTGCCTACAGCGTCTACTTTCTCTTAAAACTAGGTTCTTCCCCTCGAAGTACAAAGGAACGTTGGATTTTTATGGCCCGCACGCTCGGAAGCCATTTTGAAGCGAAGCTACTGTATTTGGTCTAAATCTTTGCAGATTTTCTCACGCAATTACTCCTTTATTTATTGGACAATGTTAATGAAACTTAAAACATATTTACGCTTTTTGACGGGCTCATGATGTAGTTTTTAATCGCTTACCTTAAAAATTGTAGAAAATTACCAAACTGCGTGTTAATTAATCATTAATAATTCATGAACTATAATTATTTCAGAATCCCTTTTTGTGCAGGTGTAATCAGGCGGAAATATCGCTACACATTCTACCTGGTTATCTGCACTGTCGCCACTGAAAAACGAATATTTGAAGGTGTGCTTAGTTTTCTCCAGTTTTTCTTTGCTATTCTTTGCTGCTCACTTTCTCTTTAGCTACAGGAGACACTCCCAGAAATGACAGTGGTACACCAAGGTGAGTGAGTGCCTCACCTGTACTGACATAATCATCACCAGCACCTTGTTAATCAGCATCCTAGAAAATGTGTAGGAACGTGCAGAGAACTAAGTCTTCTCCTTTCCTGTTTTCTTCAAGATGTATGCACAATTCCATTCCCATTTGTATGTCATAATTTAAAGCACACACCCATCCACACTTATTAAATCTTATGTCACATGGCAGTGATTCTGATTTTTGTATGAATTGTGGAAATTCTCTGACAAATGACTTAACTACAATGCCCATAGCCTAATTTAAGTTGTCTTATTTTATGATACATGAATGCTTTAGAGTGTCACAATAACTAACTTGTAGAAGAGAAAAATCATTTTTTTCACAGAACATTACAATGCAGTAAGATGGACACTGAACCGTTCACTACGAAAACACAGTCATTAATGAGTTTACTCATGGGACTGGGTGTAAGGCTCGAGTTATATGACCTAGACAAGCTGTATCATGTTCATTGTGACATATTTTGTCCCAGCGGTGCTTGTTGCAACCTGATTTGCAATCTGTTTGTGCTAATGTATGCCTTGTTAAAGATATAAGTAACTTATTTTTCATCACACATTAATTTTTCGCGTTTACAACATATTCAACCCATTTATGGAGAAATATCCATATTTTATCTTTGGGATTTCAGTAAAATACGATCCCATTTAGATCCCAAACTCGAAAATCTATATGTATACTTTACATCATGGATAAATATCCATAATCCTTTCAAAAGCGTAAGAATTGCAGGTTTTTGGAGAACACAAAAGATTTTTTGAAATATCTAAATTTTATTTTTACCAAAAGATATTGCGTTGAATATAAAATTAAAGCTTGCTGCACAAACTTAAAAATGATACTTCAACTTGATGCTGATTCTGTTTGTGGACAGTTTTAACTAAGTCCAGGTTATAAATAAATGCAAACAGTAATCTAAGTCTCACATGATGATGATGATGAGGATGAGGAGGAGGAGGAGAAGAAGAAGAAGAAAAATGTTAATATGAAGCGTGCGATAAGGGCACATATTAAATTGATTTATTGTTTTGTGTTTGTAATTGGGGTACAGTATAATTTCCTTGTTATATTTTGACTTTCCATTTCGGAATCATATTATTTAAATTGAAAGGGTTAAAGATCTTATTTGTTTGTAATATATCAGTAGATATTTGTATATGTTCTTTTTGCGATCGTTATTTGTTATAAAACAAAATACTTCTTTTAAGTCTTCAATGCTTTGCGTTGCCAGAGAGTAGTGGTAGTAAAACAGATGGAAAGGAAGAGGCGCGTTTTGTACAAATATATTAAATGTTTAATTTATTGTCATTCTGTAAGTGTATTTGCAATTGCATTATAAAAAGTGAATTATTCAATTGTAAGAGAGTTTAAGAGTTAGTTGAGGATGTAACGAAATTAATCGTTTTGCAATATAAGAGTTGTAAATAGAAGCAACGTTCGTAACGCAACGATATACGAAAGTTTAGTAAATAAAATTGCTGTAAACAGAAGTTAAGAAAATAATAATAATAATAAATATAGTAAGAGATGACTAAGGTTTTAATGTTACTACACATTATTAAATGTATCCTACGGTCGAAACCTTAAGCCCATAGCCCAGAGTTATAAAAGTGGAATAAATAAGTAACTGAATGTTATTCAGCAAAGGTAAGAGCTTTTCAATGGCATAGTGGAATATCTTGTGACCACGAAATACGGAATACATCTCGGAGTATGGCAGACTACAGCTGAGCAACATCGAGCTTCAGGCAACTTGATAACGACTGAGCCACGGTGCAACTAGACAAGTCATAACACTGGCACGCTCGCATGTGGCAAACGTTAACTACAACACCAACGCTACTGCTCAATGGCGCAACTTCAAGGGATTAAAATCTACGTTATCTAAACCACCCCACATTGGCGCCCGTCCTGATGGGCATGATTGGAATGACCTGCAGGAAGTATTGTAAAGTAGTGTGTTGAATTTTTCCCATAAAATTGCATGAAACTACATAGTGGAAAAACTAATTGTGATAGTTTCAGAATCAAAAGATCTCATATTGGAAACATGGAAAGTGACGAGGCATTAGTTATTGGGGTAATCCAACACAGTGCAGGAGATAATGTAGACAGGGGGGAAAACAATCCTATGGTGCAGATACTTAACATGTTAAGTGAAATGAAAATCAGCCAGAAACAAATGAAAATAAGTATAGAAGCGATAAAGTCAGAAACAGAGGGAGTAAAAATTGGCCAGGAACAAATGGATATTAGCATAGAAGGCATAAAATTAGAAACAGAAGGGATTAAATTAACTCAGGAAGGGATTAAGACTGAAAGAAGTAACCAGAAGTCACACTTAACAAAACAAAATGAAGGAATAGTAGACCTTAGAAAAGAAATAAAGAGTTACAGAACGCAAATGTAGGAGAAATTGTTAAAACAAAGGCAGGAAATAACTCTTGAAATAAATAGTTGTAGGGAAATTCTATGGCACGAGATATAGGATGAAGTTGCAGAAATAAAAACCACGTTAGGGCAATTTCAAGAGGAACAAGTTAAAGTAAACGAAAGAAGTTCTAGCGCGATCGATGGACTAATAGTAGATCATCATGAGTTCGTATCTACACATGCTAAGGCAGGTTTAGAACTTAAGGAAAGTTTAAATATTGATTTTGCAAATCTGAATCGCAACTTCGTACTTCTGATACACGAACAAAGAGAGGAAATAAATAAAGAGATTAGTGCAATTAAGGTTAATTCTGACAAAGAGCAAACAAATACTACTCACTTAAACAGTGTATCATTATTATTACTCTTTATTTTACGTCGCTTTAACTAAATGGTCATATCGCGACGGATCTGTTAGCCTTGCTTTGTGCCGTGCAGATGGCATTAGGGTGCCGTCCATTCTAACTGCCGCCTTCACACAAATGCAGACAGTTAGCCCTCTAGGTCTCATCCTGTAACTGCCATCTTGCTTTGTCACGTGTCCACAGAGACCCTAGCGCATAGCAGCCGGATCTGCTTCGTGCCGTGCAGATGGCATTAGGGAGCCGTCCAGTCTACCTGCTTTCATGTCTTGTGAATAGATGGCATAGCATTCGCTATCACCACCAATTTTTTTGTTTCGTTTTTACTATTGTTTTAGACCTAAGGTGGAACTTTGGGTCGTGGTATTAAATATCCAATCCGGTATTTACCTTGGTGACTGAGGGAAACCACGAAAAAATCTGTCAGATCGGTCGGCCCACGGGATTTGAACACGGGACCACCCGAATGCGGGCCACAGATGTTACCGCCTGAGCCATCCCGCTCGGTAACAGTGTATCGTTTGCATCTCAACCAAGAAGTTGCGAACAGGATAACAATGCTACTTGTAGTTACGATGTTGTAATTTTAGAGAATAATACAAATCATGAATGTATTAATACCCATGCATGTTGTAATATGAATCATAGTGTAAAGAACACACAATCACATGTTTACACAAACAATGAGGAACGTACAACACACATCTATTGTGACAACAATATACAAGACAAACAACACATTGGCACATTATCGTGTGGCAAACATTAACTACAACCCCAACATCACTTCTCATTTGCACAACATCGAGGGATTAAAATCTGTCATCCAAACCACCCCAAACTGTATGTCAGAGCGTGAGCGGTATGTGTCTTAGGTTTGATTCACGCGCAAGTTTTGGCAATTTTTGACATTTTGCGATAGCTATAACTCATAAAGGCAATGTTTAAAAGCATTAAAAGCCATAAGCACGACCCCCTTCCCGATATGAAGACATAAAGTTTCATGAAAATTAGAGAGGGTGAGGTACAAAAATACTTTTTTTTCCCCGTTGATTTGACATGGAATGCCCAAATAAAAAACTATGGATAATATCAACAATAACAAGAACGGAGGTCAGCCACTTAATGCCCCCCTGACACTTAATAGTATTCGATAAATGCGCTTGTTATTGTCGCATTAAATACCTTCCTGTTCCGAGGCACTGTCGGAATAAAGCCGCAAATTCTGCGTTAGACAAATCCTGATCCAAGGATGTGCAGCAGTCCTACCGAAGGAGGCATTGCACCAGGCACAAAGCAGAGGCCGAGAAAAAGCGAATGAGCCTTAGAACGAATGTATTTAGGAATTGTGCTGAATGCAAGGTTTGATGTAACTGAGGGTTGAGCACATTGCAGGGAGGATTCAATATGAGCCACATAGCTTTATTTTGGAACAGCTGTAGCTGATGAATCTTGGAGAAGCAGCTGCACCTAGAATTAGGCAGGCATATATAAGCAACGGACGAAGCAAGTCTTGTACAGAAGAGAACTAGCAGGTATGACAACAGGAGAGTATGCTTAAAATTGAATTGGTTTAATTAGAATTGGTATGATGGCTTCAGGCCAAGCGACGATCGAAGCGAACGTCCAGATATTTAATAATGGCATTTGTACGCTTGCAGCGTGTGGGAACTGACTGCGAAGTTATAGCATGTGGAACAGTGGGACGACCTGAAGTGGAAATAGTTTCACATTCTATGTCATTTAAAGAAATCCTCCAGTTTTGAATCCAAGCCAGCAGGGTATTAAAAGACGTCTGAAATCTAGGAATTGCAGTGTGGAGGTCATGCTGATGTGTAAGAAAGACGACTATGCCATCAGCATACATTGCGATGTAAACATGTGGTAAGTGCAGTATATCACTGATGAAGATGCTGCATAACACAGGTTGCAAAATGGAAACCTTAGGCACTCCAGAAACTACTGGCCGCGCTGTGGACTGTTGAACCAACTCGCAGCTGGAAACTGCGAGAGGGAAGCTTTCAATCACTCGATAAAGATAATCCGGCACTCCAATAACTCGAATTGTATAGAGCACACCTGTGTGTCATACAAGATCAAAGGCTTTTTGAAATTCAAAAAATGCTGCGACTGTGTGTAGTTTGAGCTCAAAACTCCCGGTAATGCCCATTGTTAAACGTAGGAGTGGATAGATCGTAGAATGATGTCGAAAGGAAAATTGTTGGGGCGTTATCTGATAAAAGTTTGTTTACCCAAATGTTTCATATAGTTTGAAAAGATTAGAGAGTAGGCTTAATGGACAATAACTAGAGGCCAATGGACAATAACTAGAGGCCAGAGGGAGCGAGAGCACAGGTTTAAGAACGATATGTCTACGAGTGTGGAAAATGTCCCGAGGCGAAAAGGAGCATTATAGATAAGATGTTACGTTGGCCAGTTTTTTGGCGGTAAAATGTTTTGGGGCAGTATTTGGAAGAATATAGAAAGACACTAAATATAGAGCTAATTTTGTAAGGAGTTCAGCAGGCATTAAGGAAGGCCAAAAAAAAACCGTAAGGCCAGCGGGCCTTGGGGTATTGTGATGGAATTATGGAAATGTGGTCCGCCTGTACTAAAAATGTTTATTTATAAAGTGTTCAACGAAATTTTGGAGGGAGATGAAATACCTGAAGATTGCACTACATCTATACCAGGTGAGACAGCTGCCCCTATTTATTTTTTAATTTATGCAACTTGCTAAGCGACATATGTTACTTACCCCTTTCTTGAATGCCATCTAATGGCTGATTTGCATAACACTTTATAGAGGAGAGATAGATAACTCGGTACATACGTGTTTTGCGGGACGGAATGGAATCGCCATGTATGTCGATGTCAAAAACATCCCACCCTGACACTGAAAGCTGAGTAGTAGTTTTAGCTGATTTTACAAACGTTTATTATTTAGCATACATTCATACACACCTTTGAAAACGCCCCTGAAGGAACAACTTTTCACATGTTTCGGTTGACAAAGCTATTTGAAAACAAAATGGCAGATCTACGCAGTGCGACCAATTGGATTTAAGCCGTTAACCAACAAAGGTTCGTTGTACAGCCTTGTCAAAAATGTTAGGTATAGGTAGATAATTTCGCTTCTGTTACAAACTATGGGGTATTTAAGTTCATACAGTAATTGAAATGGCTGATAGTGTTTGCTTATTTGAGTTAGAACTACCAAAACCAGCTCCAAACACTGTATGAAGCTGCAAAAAGCGTGTAAAGTTTCGAGTAGGGTCTGAGATCTGCAATTATTCGTATTGGAACCCCAACTCGCAAGGTAGCATTGGCCGAATGGTATTATCATGGTTGCTTTCCCACTGTACCACTTCAGTTTGGTTTCAAATCCTTCGGGTTAGGTTCAAACTTTTATTACCTTTTGTTATATCTCTTTGGGCCTATAATTTGATATTATGATACAAAGAACATTTTTGTTAACATAAGTGTGTACAAAATAGAATAATCGCCTTGTTTTCCACTGACAGGTGGGTAATTTATACTTCGTAGTAGGTATTTTATTGTGCTCGGTATTATTCTTGACCCATTCAACCAAGTTTAAAACGCTTCACACATGCAAAATGGCTGTAGCTATTTGCGCCTGCGTCGATGCTTGGCGTGAATAAACCCTCCATTATCTACTGAGTATTCGAAACCTTTTGACGAGACACGGATACTGTCATAATGTCTACAAACGACGAGCATGTTGACATGCTGTTAATCAATGGAGAAACGAGGAGTAATAAACTATCAGCAAAGCGCCTGTATGAAGAACGGTTTCCAGGAAGGAGGGCACTTACTACAGACACTTTTCGAAGGGTTGAAAGACGCCTTCGTGAAACAGGATGACTTGGAAGAGCACCACCTGCTCGCGATGCTCCAGTAGCCTCTGAAGGCAATGGAGCTGTGCGAAACGCAATAGAAAACAATCACCATACCAGTTCGAGGGCTATAGCACAAGATCTGTACATAAGTTTTAAGTCGGTCCTCAGTGATGCGCATATTGCACCGTAATAAATATCATCCGTACCATCTACAACTACACCAGGCTTTCCACGGACGCGACTTTAAAGCGCGAGTGATATATGCACAGTGGCTACAGCAGCGAGCGTAAATGGATGCAGGGTTTTTAGGAAATGTTCTCTTCAGTGATGAAGGCACATTCCAAAATAACGGAAATGTTAACCGTCATAATATGCATTACTGCAGTATAGGCAATCCTCAATGGATGTGAGAAGCTGCATTCCAGAGTGGAGCATCAATGTCTGGTGCGGAATATTACGCGACCAGGTAATTGGACGGCACTTTTTTTTGAAGGCAACCTCACAGGACCACAGTATCTTGCATTTCTACAGAAGAATTGCCATTGCTACTAGAAGTTGCGCCACTAGTGAAAAGGACAGGAATGTGGATCCAGCAGGACGGCGCTCCACCACACTGGTCACTGATTATATGGAATCACTTACATAAAACATATCTGCAAAAATGGATTGGCCGAGGGAGCCAAATTGCATGGTGCCCTAGATCACCTGATCTCACCCCACTGGGTTTCTTTCTGTGGGGTCACTTAAAGGGAACGGGTCTACGCTCAAGAACAGCAAAGTCCAAATCATCTACGGGCACTCATACGTGAAGAATGCAGGCAGATTACACCATGCGTGTTACAGCATGCAAGAAGGTCTCTCCGGCAGCGCACCCAAATGTGTATTGATGAAATTTTGAACATTTATTTCGTTGATGAAATCGTTAACAATTTATGATTCTGTTTACCCGTGAACTTAGCACATTTACAACTCATTTGTCAATAGAAGTAAAGCATAAGGTTTAAACATGAAACAAACTGTTAGATTTAATAGCGTCGTTATGCCGAATGAAAGCTAACTACGTAACACGATTTACAACACCAGATACGGCACAGATTATTAGGGTAAATATGGTCCACAATTATTTATCTAATTGTAATTCTTCTGTCTTTGGCTCACAGGAGAGCCAATAACAAAAATAAAGAAGTTAGTGTACTAGAATACAGAAAATAAACTCAAGGAGAAAGAAAGAAAGAAAGAAGAACAAAAACAATTTGATGTAAGCATTAGGTTCGAACTTCCGAAGCTAACCTTTGTTTCAACACATTCTGTCAGCTAACCCAGTCGCCCAGAACCCACGTATTCTGTCACGCTATTCGGGAGAACATTCCTCTACCTCTTTGCAAGCATTATATCCATGAAGAGCCGTCTTTTTTAAGCCTTTCGCAGCTCCTTAGCTCATTCAGGCCTTTAATCATTAATAGTGGTTGCATATAGTACCGAATAGAAGGGCAGAGCCACAATAATATTTGGTTTGCTAAAAGGATCAATGTTTTCACATTACACTATAAACTGCGGGTTGCATAGATACGAATATCTAGGGGCAGCTGACTCGCCGTGTGTGTATATATATATATATATATATATATATATATATATATATATATATATATATATATATATATAGACACCCCCCCACACACACACAGACACACACACACACACTGGTGTGCAAAACCTAAGAACGAGATTGGTAAAGTAACATAACAAATTAACTACTTGGTGGAAGTAGATGAAGGTGCGGGAGCATGGTGCCAGAGGTCTCTCACACGTACACAGAAAGCTGGACGTCGCATCGCGTGAGTGTAGATAGCCTATAGTGCCAAATGGGTCTGGTTCCACAACATGGGACAGTTGACGAAACAGGACAAGACAGTGTTTGGCAATTAGCGAGCTGTTACGGTGCACTGTAGTGGTGCTCTTCATTGCAACATGGTCCGTAGACACCATTTGGAAGACTTCACATGGTGAAGAGTCATCGGGAAACTGGAAGAAGGGCGAAGTGTGACGAGCGTTGCTCAGGAGTTTGAAATTGCTCACAGCATTGTTTCAGGTGCATGGGGAACCTTTCAAACCACAGGCACTGCTGTCCCAAGGAGAGGTGGTGGTCGACCACGCTCAACTACAGCAGCAGATGACCGCTACATTGTGCAACAGGCAAGAAGGGATCCACGCCAAACAGCGGGTGCAATTGCAACCACATTTAACAGGACAGCTAGGCACGCAATCTCACGATACACAGTGGCACAGCGACTACACAGAGGTGGTTTCTTTGCCCGACGGCCAGTACGTTGTGTCCCATTGACATCCGCACATCGGCGGCACCGTTTGCGATAGTCCCAAGAGCATCAAAATTGGACCAACGAGGAATGGGGTCGCGTGCTCTTCTCGGATGAGAGCAGATTCAGTCCAAGTAGTGATTCTTGACGTACCCTCATCTGGCGAGAGGTGGGAACACGTAATGAACCAAGAAACGTCCTTGAACATGGTCGTTTTGGTGGTCCGGGTGTTATGGTTGGGGGAGGTATAATGTTATATGGGCGCACCGACCTCCAAATCTTTGAACACGGTACGCTCACTGGTCAACGTTATTGTGATACTGCACTTCTTCCCCATGTGCGTCTTTTCAGGGGTGCAGTCGGCCCTGACTTCATTTTTATGGATGACAATACGCGACCGCATCGAACAGCGCAGGTGGAGGATCTCTTGGAACGTGAGGATATTCGGCGAATGGACTGGTCTGCCCGTTCCCCCGATTTAAATCCCATCGAACACGTGTGGGATGCTTTGGGGAGACGCATTGCAGCACATCCACATGCACCAACGACCATCTAACAGTTGTCAACAGCGCTGGTGGAGGAATGGAACATCCTACCACAAGAATTGCTTACCAACCTTGTGGCCAGCATGGGAGCACGATGCAGAGCAAGCATTGCTGTCCTTGATGATCATACACCCTTTTAAGCACCATGCATATGTTTCTGTAAATATTATGGTCTATGAATAAAAGTGGCTTTTTTGTTCGCCTCATTGCATATTTCGTTTAGTTGCCTACTGTAGCATACCGTAGCAGTTCCCTCTATGTATGATTCAAGTTTCATCGAGCTATGTTACTTGGCAGTGTCACAGCATGCGAAGATTACTTTCGTCTTTAGGTTTTGCACACCAGTGTATAAGAAAGGGGATAGAAAGGACCCATATAATTATATGGATTTTAATGGCATGCCCTCTATAAGTAGAATTTTTAGTAGTGTTTTAAAGGACTAATTGGAAAGAGCAATTAAGGGAAGAATATTAGAAGAAAAGGCGGGATTTTCTATGGATAGGTCCTGTATGGGTTATACTTTTTACTATTGGACATTTCTGAAAAAGCACGCGCTAAAGGGCAGGAGACTCGCCTTATGTGAGAAAGCATACGGTTCGGATAATACGCTGTGGAAATCCTTGGAACAGATTGGTATTGCAACTTCATTAATGTTAGTGGCTTTCGGGTCAGCATGGCTAAACCGAATACCCAATGGTGGGAGGTGGTGGAAGAGACGTTAAAATACCCCAGGAAACAATTTGTGTGTGAATTTAAAATTCAGGAGCCATTGTTCACGAAAGTGATAGATGCGAAGCGGATGTATACTACAGAATACAACAGGTCATGAGGGCGATAAATATGCTAAATGGTGCTTTGTGAAGTAGAACTATTTCTAAGCAAATGAAGAAAAGAATTCTTCAAAGTCTAGTTGAATCGATATTAATATATGGGACATTCCATGCGAAATCGAACGGCAAAAAAAAAAAAAAAAAAAAAAAAGCACGCGTTTTTTGTTTCTATTGTAATATTTTTTCTATTGATAAGGGGCGCTATGGACAGCATATTTATCAAATATTAGCATGTAAAACCCAACCGTTGTCACGTTATTGAGCGATAAATGTATCGTTTTAATACATTTTGTCGCATTTTAAGTGCGCATAGCTTCGGAACCCTTTATTTCAGAGCATTATACGTAATGTCATTTTGTAGATATAAGTCCACATTTCATTGCAGCATATACTAATTATTTTTATAACATTCACAAGAAACTATGTACAGTTTTCACTTACGTTAAGCGTCTTCGGAATTTTATAAAACTGAAATATTAGATTGAGAATAATCCATAATGTCATTAAGAGAAGCCAATTTTGGTAAAGTGGTACTGTTAGGCTGTTCGACACAAAAAGTGAATAAACGCAGCGATTTACATGGGTGATTCACGATAATCACCTAGTGCACTGTAAATCTCTGAGGAAATACTCATATTCGCGTACTACATAGTAAGCGTTCTCATTGTTTAATCTTATGCACAGCAGCTTGCTTGACCTTCAGTTCAAAACAAGCGTGCGTGAGCGACAATGAGCACGTATTTTAATACTCCCACGCAAAAAGTAATTTACTTCTTTAATTGTTTTAGACGAATCGTTATCAATCACCATTACAGTAAAACATATGTGTGCTCATGTTTAGATTACGACATTTTAGCATATATAATAGTTATTTTTCTTAATCCGTTACCTCCTACATTTGAAAAAATAGACATTTCTTGATTTAAAAATAGGAACATGTTTATTTATCAGTATGAAATTAAAGTTTAGGGAATCAAAATAAAGCTCGATTTAAATAATTAGATTTAAAGATTTCAGGGTTATTTTAGGTTGAATTTGGGAATTTTATGAAGATAAGATAAATTTGAAAAAAAAATTATTTCCAAAACTGTGATGTTCTGAATTTTAAGAGTTTGCATAAGGCATTGTATCGGGCTTGTCTCCAAATAAAAGGTCTCGTTTAAAACTGCAAGGTCGATTTTCCTTCTATCTCGAACGATTTTAAATCCACGATATGGGGCAGAGGGATGGATACTTGCTGAAGGTCAGAAAGGTAGGATACAAGTGGTAGAAGTGGATGGGATAAGAAGAGCAGCCAGAGTATCTAGATTGGAAAGGTAAAAGAACAAGAAGGTAGGAACATTGATGGATATGGAAGAGACGGTGATAGAAAGTGTTGAGTAGAGTTCTTCCATGGTACGGGTACGTAAGAAAGATGGCCAAGGATTATCCTGGAGTGGTCATCGCGACGAAGAAGGAAACGTGCGTGGCCAAGGAAAACGTGGAAAGCAGGAATAAATCAAATGATGAGGGATCGGCGTATGGAGAGGGATGATTGGAAAGATCGAGAAAGATGGCAAGAAGGAATTAAGGGCAACCGCTGAAAGGTCGAGAAACCCACAAAAGTAAAGTAAGTATTAGGAAGAATGTCGTGACCAGGCGATTTTTTTATGTAAAGGTTTTGAAGTAGCCAGAAAAGCTACCGGGTCGAAGTGCAGCACAATAATTCGGGGAATTTTGAATAGGTGCCAATTTTAGTTTCACCCTCCTGAGTGAATTCAGTATTGACTACGGAAATGGGCGTGAATGTAGTTTGAGAAATATCTGCCAATAGCTCACATTTTGTGGCTTTATGTTCATACATGTGATGCTGGAATTTCAACGGTGGCACCGTAGTAAGCTCTTGAAAGTCCTATTTCGGTTCCTTCCACAGAGAGCAATCACCTGACTGATCAGCGATCCTTGCCCCTGATTGGCCCGGCTGGATCTCAGAAGCTGTTGTCCTGCTGGCCTGTTTACTGTGCTGCTTGCTCTTTTTCTTCGGTAGCTGCTCTTTAGGGTTGACTGTGACACCTCCGTGGATTTATATGCTTCTGATACCATTACAGCTCTTGTCGGCGTAGTGACTCCGTTGCTCCTACCGCAAGCTATTCTTCGTGTTAAGAGCGGCCGCAGAGGAGACGCCCGGTCGAACAACTGCCACTCCCTGGCGTCGGCGGCCGTTGCTAATTAACCTCTGCCTTGTCACCTAGCCCCTGTAGACGCTGACGCTCTTTCCTAAGCGTGGCTTTCACGTCCTCGGGAGCACATTCCGGGTCCAGCCCCTAATAAGCCATCCCCTCCACACGAAGACTATGAGGGGAATAACTCGAAACGTATGTTAATTTCCCAGACTGTTTTTCGGCCTCGAAATCTTTAGGCGCAAAGGTCACAATATGTACCTTGTGCGGTTTTCGTTTGGCCTCAAAGGCGGCATTTAGTTTTGCAGCCAGGGGCCACATTACCCCTACACATTTGTTGAAGGAGTCCGCATTGATTGACGGTGGTTTAGCGCCCCACTCCTTCTAGATGAGGTGGCTTACCACCCTCCGAGGGTGGGTGCAGATTTTCGCCCGAATTTTGTTTGGGACTCAAGAGGTGCCTTCTTCCGTCCCTGCATGACAGTGAGGTCGTTCACATCGGATTCCTCAGCTGATTCGGTAGGGTGTGGGGGAGAGGAGAGCTGGTGCTCCGCTACTGACGTTCCCGTCGAAGAGATGAGACATTGTGGGAGGGTAGCCTTCTTTGAATATCTGCCGTTCTTCTTGGCAGGTTATATCGGGAGAGGTAGTAGTGCTTGAGGTCGGTATTGCCTTGGCAGTCGGCATAGTTGCCACTTAGCTGTTCACAGAGGACCGAACCTCCTTAGAGGAAGAACCTCTTTAGATATGAGGGTCGCCTCGGCTCGGGGTGCTGGTCTGGAGGCCCTCGTGCTTGGCTGTGATTTTACGGACACGCTAGAAGATCCCCCAGAAAAAGCAATTTAATACTTAAATCTGTGTAGTCGGAACGGATCTTAAGGGGAGACTAAAAGCCCTATACCGGCAATGTTATATTTGCTAACTTCATGACTCTTTATCTTAGAAGCTACATATTTAAGCTATCATAATGAATTTGTATGGAATATACATACGCATCTTATAAGTTTACTGAACTAGGATTATACCATACTTTTTTATTAAAGGAGATTTTTTTCTTGATTTATTTATGTAAATTTATCAGTAATTTGTTTTTTAAAAATAACTAACCATCTCATTAACGTCATTTTAGTTCCATAGTATAGGGTAGTTAAATTATATTCGAACCCACTCGCGGCCTCTCTCTACTGCGCGAGACAGCCGGCAGTCACCGGGGAAATTGCGCCGGCAGAGGCGGACTAAAATCCTTACCTTATAATAGATGCTGGAAATGTTGACCTCCTGCTCTCAAACAGGCAGCATATCTCGTGTAAATATTATCGCTCACTCTCCGAAGCTCAGCAGCAGGAATTATTGTAATTTCTTGCACAATATTTTCTTTAAGTTCCTGTAGTGTGCGAGGTAGGAATGATACACTTTGTCTTTTAAAGAACCCCATAAATAAAAACCACAACTCGTTAGGTCAGGAGAACGAGGGGGCCACAAATCAACACTAACTATTCTGTCATCAAACACCTCTCTTATTGCATGTAATGATTCGGCAGCCGTATGTGCTGTTGCAGAATCTTGCTGGAACCAACCATGCGAGTTCTCTTCTTCTGTCAAGCGATTGCAAAATGACCCCAGAATTAAGCTCTGATATCGCTCTGCATTTATTGTTTCATCAAAGAATATGGGCCCTATTATTCTTCTAGCACTTATCACACACCACACTCCAATTTTCTGATCATAATGAGGCGTTTCATCACAAGAATTCCTGCTGCTGAGCTTCGGAGAGTGAGTGAGAATATTTACACGAGATATGCTGTCTTGTTTGTGAGCAGAAGGTCAAAATTTCCAGCATCTATTATAAGGTAAGGATTTTAGTCCGCCTCTGCCGGCGTAATTTCCCCGGCGACTGTCGGATGTCTCGCGCAGTAAAGAGAGGCCGCGAGTGGGTTCTAATATAATTTAACTACCCTTTAGCATCAAAGTGTTGTTTTTATCAACTTAAAATTTCATTGAGGTATCTTTATTAGTTATTGAGAAAACGGGTCATTATATTGGAAAATGTTAATTCGAGAAAATGCTGTTTAAAGTAAAAACTTAGAAACAAACTCGCATACATTTGAAGAAACCCATATAATACTCCTAGAATCCCCCCTGGTATGTAATCCTGGTCCTCATCAATATTCTCCTGTTGAGGGATGGCTCTTCTTCTTGCAGGTCAGCCCTGCTTGGTTATATTTTGCATGGCCAATTCTACTTTTGTCCCTCTCAGCTGGTCGAGTTCTCTTAGGATAGTAGCTGTGTTTCTACCCACTGTCACTCCTGGATATTCTAGCACCCTAATTCTACACACATTGCCTTTGTTAAAGGTTAACACAGCATCATACACCCCTAAGTCCAAAGTTTTTCTTCCAACAAATGTGTTTTTTTGGCATACGAGACCATATGATGTTAAAAGATTCATTAACATTCTGTCTTGCCATACAGACACTTTACCTACAACTGTGAATAGGCTACTTTTTTATATACTGCCTTTATGGCCAACACCACAGCTTCTTCTGTTGAATTGTTGTGGTGATAGTCACTAATAGTGTGAACATATGTGGTCCAGACTGCTCTCATCATACTTTCCAAATTGCCCACACTGCCCCTAATGGCTTTGCTATAATAGGTTTGGAGCTTGTCAATGGTGCTATAGAAATCTCAGGCTAAGGATCCCCAACTGGCGGCCTTTGTACACTACCCAAACACTTTAATACCCTACCTCCCCTAACCGCAACCACCATAAACATCTTAGCGACATCTATGTGCACGTGCGCGTTGTTGCCACAGTTTAAAATAATATTTAAAAGCAAAACTTTGCAGCTGATTTCCACCTGTACAAAATACAATCATGCAATTTGTCTTGCTTGATTTACATACAAATGCAGTAAATAACTATGTATCGCATAATAATTACATTTATGTTACAAACGCTTTAACATATAACTGAGGTAGATCTGAACGAATATACTACGCTACAGGAATGGAAATGCATGTTAACATATCCGAGAGAAACTTAGAAACATGTCCCGAATAAACTATACATTGTTGGACTATCATTAAATAATTAAATACATTAATATCAACTTATTTTGAAAGGAACATTTACTCCAATATAAGACCATTTTTATTGCTATTTACCCTAATAGTTATTTTTTTAACTAAGGATTGTATGTTTGCAGTTCTACTTATTGTAATTATTATTGTGCGCGGAGCTATCGTGAAAATATTGTTTATTTTGTTTGTCCTGCAACCACAGAATTTAGAAAAACCAAGTTCCGAAGATGTAAACAAAAAAGCACTAAATATGTAAAAGTTAAAAAAGAAGAAACAGGTGAAAAAGGTAAAGCGAACGCAAGTCTTTGTGTCACTCTTGGGAGGTAGGTGCCTTTTTCGTAGTTTTCATAATATAATAAATTTGCTTCATAACAATGTTTTTATTAATATAAAGTTAGTATAAGAAGAAATTGTGTGTTGTTTAGGATGTGTAAGATTTATAAGCATGGCAGCTTCTGTTTACTTAAGTGAATAGCTTTATTATAAAATGCAGGACAAGTAAAAATACGGAAGACAAAAGAGAGAAATTAAAAATCTTGTGTTCTATTCACACGATTATCTCTGCTCACTCTTCTATAAACTACTTTTACAAAAGCTGATTCTTCTATCCACTTCTTCTTAAACGAGATAAACTTCCATTGCAAATTTAGTTTTAATTATAAGGATACATAGGATAAAGCTATAGTCAGATTTTTAAAAAAAAACAGGCGACATTGAATTTCCATGTTCTTAGCATGACCACGAGGAAAACACAAATAGGGACTTACCACTTGTAAAAAGTACAATTATTTCAAAATTCAAACCAATAGCAAAGAATGTCTCGGAAATGATTAACACAATTTGACATAAATGGTGTCCTTTAAGGAGATTGCATTTTACCAGTAAGATTTTGTCTATCTCTTACAGATCACCAGTTATACAAACGTTGAGAATGAGTAAGAGTTAAACAAGTTATTCCAAGAAAATAAAATTCAAGATAAACATTTTATTTTTCATGTAAATATCTTAAACATATGGTATTTTAATAAAAATCGTTACAGCTGCGTTTGAGAAATTCAAAACAATAACGAACATCTTTCCTCGTAAAGGGTTCTTTTCTACATATTGCGAACATTACACACAAAAATCTGGCTTTGCTTATTCAAAGATTTGTAACTCTTTTCTTCGTGGTCCAGGCACTACTGGTACTCGGCAGAGGGTCATTTGCTGGTGCGGCCGGAGGGGCAGCATCTTGGTTCGTTTCCCAAGGCCTCCACATCTTAATTAAACTATTAAACGCTAATAACTATTAAACACTGCTAAACTTACAAAACTGCACTAGGTAAAGGTAAAAACTCTATATAACTTCTCTGAAGATGCATATATAAGTTTGACTAAAAGACGGAAGAAAAGCACGTGCGAACATTCACAGCTGCTAAAACGTGCTGAAATCGAAGAAACAACAGAAATGGCATTGCAACAACGCTTTGCTTTGGTGGAGCTAGTGACAGGACCACGTGCTGTAGTTGGGGATGGTAAGACCCTACTAATCGTTTAGTGATGGGCTTGTAGTCAGGTTTCAAAGCGTTCCGTTCGTTTGTAGCCGGCTGGGGAAACATTGCCTGCGACCAGTATATCTGTGAGTCGACCCCTAATAGTTTTGCCATCAGATAGTGGAGCTTTGCCTAACTGCTGTTTCATTTTCCTCAGCTGTGTGCCTATTCTCTTCTGAACATGTCCAACACATTCCAGTTTTTTTCCCCACTTCACGTGTCCACAAGGCTTTGCATCACAAACGGCTTTGAAAGCTCTAGAATCACCATCTCCTAGAAATTGGACATACCTCACCCTATATTCTTCTTCGGAGCGATTGAAAATAGTTACTGCAGCTGCAGCTTCCATTCCTCCACTATTACCTTCATAATTTTTCTTACATTCTCCAACATGTGCCTTACTTTCTTTTGTATTTAGTGCACATCCATGGCAGTATTTTGCTAAAATGCCTACATCTAGGACTTTTCCTGTATCAATAGTTGTAACACTGCACAGCCATTGTTGGATTTGAAGCCCCTTTTTTGCCAGGTTCCATCAAATCCTACTGCAATATATTGCCATCATTTGTTTCAACAGCTTCTACTGCAGCATCTTGCATTGCTTCTTCTGCCATCAATTCAACACACTATCCCAGAATTTCAGTATGTTTTGAATAGGGGGCGTGCCAAGATTTAAAATTCCTGACAAAACTTTCCCAGCAGAAAAACCTTTTCCAATGCACCTTAACCCATAAACATACCTAAAATTAGTTTCAGACAGTTAACTGTTCTTGCACTTTGCAGATGTCCAGAAATCGTGGTTCACTTTACAGTATACACAATGAATGCTCAATGATGAAACCAAACCATTCCGTTTGCTAATATTCTCAGTCACTTTGATTTGGCCACCACATGCGTTTCACCCAATAGTCAAATAAAACATTACTTAGTATACCTAAATCTATGATTACATTTATACGCTGTTCATCATTTTAGCTATTATATTTACTTTTAGAGCTCTCTAGATTTTTTCTTAGAACTGTTAGGTGGTGTAGTTGTGCTAGGCAAACTATCACTATTTGTTGACTTTATGCTCATCACACACTTGCATAGGATTTGCTTTAGAATGTCTATTTCCATTAAATTTGCGCTTCTTGAATGCACTTTTTTACTTTGTCATTGTATAAACACTATAATTACGCACTAAAATCAAGAATGGAGCACTTACAGTTCAACAAAGAAGCAACATGACTTGTAAAAGCTGAAGCTGCCATATTTAGCATGGGTACCAATTTATAGAACGAAATTTCCTCTAAAAGGTAAGCTAAAATTTACGGCTGTACTGCAGAGAGTATAGGAGTTATGAATGTTTCTTTGAAGTGGTGCAGAATACAGGGAACAAAATGGCAGATATAGGCTCATTAAAAAAAATTAAAATACAAGGAATGTGCCTACAACGATAATCTATAAATCAAATTAAAGCGGAAATTACAAATTCCAAAACTCCACAAAAAACTAAAAACGTAATTTTTTGGCGATTTTCACTATTTAGTCTCCCCTTATGTCCAAACTGTAGTAGATGACGATTCTCTGTTTCTTACTCATCTGTATGAAAACTTTTAAACCGCAGAGATCGCACACATGCTAGTGCTTTCGAGGTTTAAATTTTCCTCTGAACCTCGCCGTCAGTTCCCGAGTCAGCTTCTGGACTTGGAGTGCTGGACAAAAGCGAAAGGTAATGGAATTGCTGCATGAGGAACGGCTCTAGCAGAAACGTAATAAGTACAGCTATTACGAAGTGATGTAAACTGAAAGCTAGCTGCAATCTGTAGCTGAGTGTGCTGCAGATGTGTGTATTATTATTGCGTAATTTAGTGGTTTCTTACAATTCTTAAAATGTGCATTTAGTCATTCCTGATGTTCCAGTCTTAATATATTCGTCTGTGACCAGTGTTCGCCCCCCCCAAATGAATAGTGGTCAATATATTTTACAAATAACATTTTCGCTTGGGAGACAAATGCAAAATAAAGGGCTAGAATGACCATTACCACAACTATATATAAAATATAAAGCAAGCGTAAACTAGCCGAAGGTAAGACATTTTGAGGGGCAAGGACTTTTATAAAAATATATTAAACAGCTGGATTTGTGATTGTGAATCTATAAATAAATTGTTTTCCATGCCTGCTATTTGCCTAAGGGTAGATATATGAATTGGGCATCTGAGGTCTGCACGGGCTCGGGCCTAGGCCTGGTTCGGCCTAGGGCTTAATTTGAAAATGTTTGTCGGCTCGGGCCGGCCTAAAATAAAGGCGAACAGAGAACTAACTTATAACATTCAATATATGCATTTTATTTGTTATGTAAATACCTTAAACATATCGTGTTTTAATCAAAATCATTGGCGTCTTTAAAGAGGAAAGGAATTAATCAGATTTTTTTTTCTTTGGTCCGCGATGCTGAAATGTCCGGAATAGTACAGTTTTCGCAGCATGCACGTAACCATGGCAGTAGTATTACTAGTAATGATAAATACTCGCTTCGCCAATTGTGGATAGCATTACAGTAGAGACTCCGTCTCCCTCCTTCCACCCACACCCCGGATATCTTGGGCAGAGTGCAGTAATAGGGGTGACATGTGGGCAATAAGGCAGTATGCCGTCAACATGCTGCTTACTACATGCGGATTCCAGGACCTCAGACGCCATTATTTTTGTAAAGTGGATCCTCAATTGGTCCAAAGGACCTGAGTGCATCTCTGCTTCACAGCAAGGGAAAAAATTAATTTGCCGGTACTGGAAATCGAACCGTCAGGCAGTAGTGCTTCGAGGAATAATAATAATAATAATAATAATAATAATAATAATAATAATAATAATAATAAGTCAATAACTGCCGAATAATTTTATTTAAAACAAAGATAATCGGGCGCAGGCCGGGTGATAACAATATAAACTATTCTCGGGCTGGGTGCAGAGCGGGCCCGGCCTGGCCGAACCCAAGAATTTCCCCGCGTGCATAGCTCTATTGGACATGCAGTGCTGTATCAGATTTAGACACAGAAAATTAAGAAGTATAAGGAATCTATTTCTTGTAAGAATGGTTGCCTAGATTTATCAGTCCTTGGAGGAGTAGAAGTTAGACGGCAGCGTAGTTCAGCTTTCATGTGGAATATTGAAAGACAGAATGATAACTTAAGGAAAAATGGCTCGTTCCATTAAAGTAGTTGATTGTATTCAATTCTGCGGTGAATTTGAACTTACCTTACGTGAGCATGAGGAAACAGCAGAGTCTTAACCATCTTGGAATATTTAGAGGTCCAATAAATTTCACTTCCGTCTTAGATGCACTTGTAAAAGAACATGAATTATGCTACAGTCTTTAAGGGTACATCCAAAGACTTACAGAACGATTTGTTGGAGTACAGAATGTTGTCGCGCGCGATATGTAGTGAGGAGACTAACGCAGAAATAGTCAAATTTTGCGCCCGTAAAATACAGACGAAACTTGGATGTTTCTTCTAAATTTCAGCTCGTTGTAGTATTTCTTTGTCTATTGTTCACTGGAGAGTCTGTTGTAAGGTTTTTCACATGTTTAAATCCCTGGTAATGATGCAGCATCCTCTTTAGTTGTTTTGCGTTAAAATGCCATCTCTGACTTAATACGAGAACAGAAAGAGAAAATAATATCTCAAAAGTATGATGGTGTTAGTGTAATGAGTGGCCAACATGCAAGGGTACAAACAATAAAAGACAAGACTGCTCGTTCACCTATTACGTGCATTGTTACCCACACGAGCTTAACTTAATTCTTGCCCAGACTAGTCAGAAAAAACAAGTCAAACTGTTTTTCAGTACTACTGCAGAGGTAGATATAGATATACCAATATTCTTCTCTCATTCACCTCAAAGAGCTACTGCTATAGATGACCAGCCACTGCCACAGGAAGGAACTTTAATTCAAGCACAGTTATTGCATTTTATGAAAATAGCCCATCGGAGACAGTCTCCAACCAATTGAAGACAACAGCAACAAGAAAACAACTGCTAATGAAGCGTGCTGTCTAAAGTTGGTACTGCAGCAGCCAACGTTTTCAATTTGGTTAGAAGTGTTTTACTTCCCCTACCACATAGTATGTGTTACATAGTAGGATGAGAAGGTATTGCATTCCACCCAAAAATTGGATACCGAGATTTCACCGGAAATACGTTTTGAGGCCTCCTGAATAAATAAAGAAGGCGTTCTTAGAAAAAGGTGTGCGTGTCTATCTGTGAACAAGAGAGTTCAAAAATGAAAAGTAGGATAAATACCAAACTTGTATTTAAGTTCAGTATATTACAAAGGTGCGACACGTGAATTTTCAAGGAAGTCCCCGCACCCCAAACTACCGTTTGCATGGAACATTTTAGAAATTTTTTATTTTCTAAAAAATGCCAAACGCTTTTGATTAAGTTGCCATATATTAAAAATATTTACATGAAAAATAAAATCTATACGTTGAATTTCCTGGAAATAGCCAGTGTAGTCCTCTTCATTCGGAAGGAATTTTGTATAACTGGTAAACGTTAAGCGACAGACGAAAACATACCTCATGCAAAATGTGGATCTCGTTTAAACACATAATTTACTTCAAATAACTTTTATGAAAAATGTATATCTCTTTTAAACACACAATTTATGTCAAATAACTTTTTTATGGCAAAAGCCATTTGGAGTTATCCGTTATTAATGGTTCGAATTGTTCAATACAAATAATTTTTTAAGTTCTGTCGATTTTCAGTTGTTTCGCGCGATTGCATGGAAAGAGTATGGGAT
Organism: Deroplatys truncata; assembly: GCA_030765065.1. Classification (NCBI taxonomy): domain Eukaryota; kingdom Metazoa; phylum Arthropoda; class Insecta; order Mantodea; family Mantidae; genus Deroplatys; species Deroplatys truncata. The sequence goes on along the minus strand of CM060990.1, from coordinate 418,712,006 downwards.
TTAAAGCCCAATATATAGTGTCCAGCTCTTAAACATTTGACTGGCTTTTAACTGTTCCCTTTGTAGCTGTAACGAAATGTGTAATGTAGGTATTTCTGCAAAGGTTTATCTGGATTACAATGAATTGGATTGGAAAGATAATCTTTCGCAAGAATAGTTTGCATACCCACTAATAAACGAGAGAGGGTAGAGAAAGTAATGTGGATGTAACACATTAGAATTTTTTAAATAATACCCCATGTGTAGATATATCGTATACAATCGGTTACAAAAGCACATAACTGACCTCCTCTCAATGTAGCCCCATCTGCATTCAAACGTACCATTACACCGGTTATTTTACTTGGGTCCTCCCCGTCCTTTACCATAGGCGCATTTGACTGGAGTCACTGGGACCCAAACTCCCGACGTTTGGCTTTGAATGGATGGCCAGTCCATTTCGCATCGGTCTAAGGATCACGGCTATTCGAATTGCTTCGATTGTAATGCCGGTGAAAGGGACATAAAAGCCGGTTTAGCAAATAGAGGAGGAACGGCATATGTAGCAAAATAATTTGGGCAATAAAGGGTTAATGGTTTCGAATTGTTCAATACTTCATTCTTTTCAAGTCCCGTAGATTTTTATTTGTTTCTCGCGATTGCATGGAAAGAGTATGTGGAATTTAAAGGCCGGTATATAGCGTCCACTTCTTAAACATTTGACTATCGCTTTTAGCTGTTCCCTTTGTAGCTGTAACGAAATGTGTGATGCAGCTATTTCTGCAAAGTTTTATCTGGATTATAATGAATTAGGTAGAAAAGATAAGGTTTCGCAAGAATAGTTTGCATACCCACTAATAAACGATAGAGGGTAGAGAAAGTCATGTGGATGTAAAATATCAGAATTTTTAAAATAATGCCCCATGTGTACATCTTATACAGTCGGTTATAAAAGCGCATCACTGACCCCCTCTCAGTGAAATCATTCGACAATGAAATGTTGAAAATTATAGACCTTATTGATAATATATTTACAGAGAGAGAGAGAGAATACCAAAAATATGTAAGGACTTGTGTATTACAAGGAATGTAGCAGCAAAGGAAGCGTGTGACAGAATCATTTCATCAGAGCAAAGAAAGATTTGATTTCTCCAATCTCTTACTGGCTTCTACATTATTCGGCCATCACTTCTTTTGTTCATTCAAAAATTTCCAGAAGTAGTTTTACAGCTCTACCTATTATTGAACACACAAGCTGAAAACTTGACTTGCAGGCAATTTATTCTTGAAATGATTTTGGAGAAACAAAAGGTGCCACAGTTCTTAAGTTTTTAATTAAAAACAACTTTCTGAACCCTTTGGTGACGTTATGAAATTTTTAAAACTAGTTGCTACTATTGTAATGATATCGCTTGGAGCAAAGAGATGTTTCTCCACTTTGACGTGGATTTAAACATTTCTTAGAAGCGCTATGGATAAAGATGGTTTGTTTGCTCTTGTCATGCTGACAGTTAAAAAAGTAATGCACATCAGGCTTCAGGATTTTAATGAGAATGTCATCGATAGATTCGTCAATAAATAGGAAAGGAGGATGGATTTTCTGTGCAAACCTACATCTACAGGGGACTCGGCTTTATCATCGGGTTCATTTTATGGTAAATACCTACTTTAAAGGCTTGTGGTATATTTTTAATATTTAATAAATTCGATATTGTTCAAATAGTGGAAAACAACGTAATAAATAAGTAGTGAAACCCTTGTCATTTTAGCCAAGAGCCACCACTGTATAGATATCAAATGTTAAAATTGCGTGTGCATTTCTTAAAGACGGATCGTGTATATCACGAAACTACAGTGCCGTCGTTTTAAGGTGAGGCCACAGATCGACTATATGCGCAGCACGCTGTACTGCAGTGAGCTGGGTATTTTTCCGATGCGCAACTGTGGTGCATGACGCGTTCAAGGTTATCTTCATCAGTTGTGATTCAATCCCTGCTTTGAGTTCGTGCTGTAAAGAAAGTTTGTGGATCTCAAAGGTGAAAGCTTATTCAAGCCATCTGTGTTGTGTGTGATTTGCTCAAGAGTTGATGTCTTGTTATTAGTCTGTTACCCGTCTGGTTAATATGTTTAGGACAGCGGAATCGCTAAACCCAAGAAGAAACGATATGTTCTAACGGAAGAAAAACATTCACAAAATTGGTCCATCTACTTGTGGGGAACCCTAACAAATAAAGTTTATAGGAACAGTACTCAAACCTTAGGCCAACTTAAGGACAATATAAAAACAGAAATTTTGAACATTACGCGAGAGGAACTTATGCGTGTGAATGGAGATTTCATCCGGAATGTCGACGTAGATGGACGCCACATCCAACACCATTTATAAGAAGATTTAGTACTCCTTAGAGTGCATGTTACTATCACTCGTAAGTAACGCGGGAGTTACGGAACGAGAAACACCCAGTGTAATAGACAGTATGCGGAACGCACATAGGTACAGAGGGCTCCAAATGTTTTCCGTTGCACCGGGAGCGGGCAAGCGGGGTCCTTATCGAGAGGTTATTCCAGGTATCTTAGCTCATACCCGCTCTACAAGGAAGATTAAGAAATGTAACAGGCTAAACAAAATATCATTCCAACACATTTCCCTTAGACTTGGCTGTAAGAATGTAATAACTGTGAAAAGAAAACAGCAATAACATTACAACACAGCGACATAAGCAGTATACAAACTAATTTTTTGGGAATTACAGGCATCATATTATTGTATAACAAGCAAGTGTTAAAACAAAATGGTTTGTTTTTTATATATTTACTGCTTTCTCTACCCATTATTAACTAACATATGTTCTTTATTTTCATAATGTCCTTATGAAGTATGATTTTTCCGTGCATCGTGACAACAATTTAGGCCAGAAATTATTTAAAGTTACAATCTAAGTTACTCTTTTCCCTATTTGGTTGCTGCAAGATGCCGTAATGACAACCAGCCACTTATCTATTCCACAACTCATATTTTTACTGTCTCTACTATTTACCTATAATAAGTAGGGAAAGTGTTTTATTCCACCCAAAAATGTAATAACGGGATTAATACTCGGAACGGAAATACTCGTTTTCAGACTCCCTGAAACCAAACAAAGCGTTTTTACTTTCTCTACTACGTAGTTACAGTAAGTAGATCAAGTATTATATTCCACCCAAAAGTTTAATAACGAGATTAATACTCGGAACGGAAATACTCGTTTTCAGACTCCCTGAAAACAAACAAAGCGTTTTTACTTTCTCTATTACGTAGTTACAGTAAGTAGAATAGGTATTGTATTCCACCCAAAAAATTAATAACGATATTAATACTCGGAACGGAAATACTCGTTTTCAGACTCCCTAAAACCAAACAAAGGTTTCTACTTTCTCTACTACGTATTTACAGCAAGTAGAGCAAGTATTGTGTTCCACCTAAAAATTGAATGAGATTCAACGGATATACAAGTTTTGAGACCCCCTGAATCCAAACAAAGCATTTTTAATTTCTCTACTGCGTATCTACAGGAGGTAGAGAAAGCATTGTATTCCACCCAAAATCTGAATAACGAGATTCAACGGAATTCACGTTTTGAAACCCCTGAATCCAAAGTAAGCATTTTTACGTTCTCTACTGGAAGCTACAGTAAGTAGAGAAAGTATTGTGTTCCATCTGAAAATTCAATGTGGTAATTTCACCAGAAATCACGTTTGTGACCCCTGAATCCAATGAATTTATCTTTAGACAATGGTGGAGGTGTGTGTATCCACGAATAGCATAACTCAAAAGCAAAATGTTGGTTAAAACCCGAACTTGGTGTTTAAGTTGAACTTCTTCCAAGAATGCAACACTGAGATTTTAAAGAAAATCCTCCACTCCAAATTACCCTTTACATTGAACATTTTTCGAATTTTCTTATTCTTTCAAAAATGACTAAGGATTTTGATTAAAATACATATGTTTAAGCTATTTTCATGATAATTAGAATGTATATTTTTTATTATCTAGGAATAGTCTTAAATTAGCCTTTATTGTCACTGACTTTTGATAATTAGTAAATAGTAAGAGAGAGAGACAAAATCTTACCGCACAACAACTGTACATCTTGTTAAAGTACAAAATTTATATCAATTAACAATTTTATTTTATGTCAAATAACTTTTATATTTTACCTATTCTGAAAGTTTCTTTGTTATTAGTTTAAATTTTCAAATACTTTTTACTTCCCTCAACTGCAAATAGCTATTGTTTTTCTTTTTCTATCTTTCTTTCCTTTCTTTCTTTCTTTCTTTCTTTCTTTCTTTCTTTCTCGTGTTCATACGAAGAGAACAGAATTTCAAAGCTATCACGTCTGTGGCTCACATTCGGGAGGTCGTGGGTTGGATTCCTCTGGCCGACCTTCCTGACCCATAAGTTTCTTCGGGAGCTTTTTCCCGGGTCGCCAGGCGAGCGCTGGGAAGGATTCTGACATCCCCGAATTTCCGGACCTCCATTTCATCTCCATTCTGATTTCCCTTCATCTTTCATCCATTGGCCTGTTTCATGGTTGGAAGTGTCGGCGATGGTGTTTCGGTGCAGTGTGGCAGGGGAAAAGGATATTTTTTGTGACTTTCTCCGTCCCTCAGCTTTCGGCTGCCTGTCGGGAGTATCCTAACTTCCTTGAGGAGCGTTGGACACCCTCTGTGCTGGGTGGAGTCCCCGGTCTGTCTGTCCGTCTGACGGGGAGTCTCTATCTGAAAACTTAGGGACCCTGCCATTACTGTGCCGTTTTTCCTGGTTCCTGACGCCCGGTGTCTTGTCTCGCCTCATCCTGCCTCCCGGAGACGCCCCCTTGTGGGGCGTAGGCAGAATATCCACTATGTGGATCAGTGCCGAGTCCCCTCTGTAGCCATCCAATCCAAAGCTATCACGTAGCGATCAGCTTTGGAATTTGGCTATCGCTTTAGCTTAATATGTTCTGGTTATACCTACAACGAATTGTGAAAATAAGTGATGAAGGTTTATCGGTATTAACATGACATAGGTGCAAACTAAGCTTTGTAAGAAGAGTGAGTAGAGAAAATCATGCGAATGCAACACATATTTTAGGGCAAAACCTCCATATGCCTGCGTCTCTGTGAACAACATAAATCCAAAGCGAAAAGTCGGTTAAATACCAAACTTGATATTTAGGTTCAGCATCTTTCAAAGATGTGACAAGGATTTTCAAGAAAATCTCCCCATCCTGAAAAACCCTTTAAATGGAAAAAATGTTCAAAATTTATTTTCTTAAAAATGGCTCTAATGATTTTGATTAAAATGCTCACTGTTTAAAATATTTTCATGACAAACGAAACATATATTTTGAACTGACTGAGAAGAGCCTCTAAACCCTTCTTCATTCTGAATGACTTTTGTATAATTGGTAAACTCTAAAAGATTGGACAAAGTTTTGTTACACAAGAAATGCAAACCCCGTTAAAGCACGCAGTTTGTTATACATATATTTTATGAGATTAACTAATTCCCAGATATGTTTTGTTATTGGTTTGAATAGTTTTTGTAACTGAGAAGTCGTTATTCGTTTTGTTTTTTTCGCGGTCATACAAACAGCATGGAATTACAAAGCAACACGTAGTGACATGCTTTTTGAAAATGTGACTATCACTTTATCTACATAGACTACAACGAAACGTGTAGATGCGAACTTGTTCTTTTGGTATTTAATTAAAGTCCTTTAACCGGGTAGGCCATTACGGACGATGAATGAACGAAATGGTTAAAATGATGTTCAAATGAGCCCGAGGTCCCTAGAAATTAGAATCTAACATTCATCTTCTCAGGATAAGAGGAAACCCTGGAAAAACTTTACCCAGGTATTTCACTTTAACCGAGATTCTAACTCGGGACCTCTTGAATGTGAGGCAGATCCCCACACCACACAGATGAGCAAGTGATTTGCAAGTTTATCTGGATTATAAGAAGTAGACAGAAAAATGAGATTTATAAAAGAGAATTTTTTAGAATGGTGAAAAGAGAAAGTTATGTGAATGCAACACATTAGTTTGTTAAATTTAAAATAATAATTTAATCTATACTTATATATAATTCTACCTAATCATAATTCTCGTGGTAATGTTATGAGCGTGGAATTTCAAAGACACCACATAAAAATCTGACTATCGTTTGAGCTACTGCATTCTTCTTATACTTACAACGAAGTTTGTAATGGCAGTTCATTTCAATTAACAAGAAGACTCTTTCACTCAAGCCGTGTGTAGGACAAGGTTGGAAAGATAGAATCAGTTTGAAAAATTCAATGTCCTAGCCGAGATTTGAACTACGGATCTTCCAGTTTACGTCCAGGTGGCACCAGGGTAACGCGTGCGACTCCCATTCGAGAGATCCCAAGTTCGCTTCCCGGCTACCGCCCAATCTGACCAACGGGTTTTTTTTTTCGAGAGTTTTCCCGGGTGGTCAGGCGAATGCTCATATGATTTCTCTCAGCCCCTTGGATAGCTCTAGTAAAGAGAAAAGTATTTGGTTTCGTCTTCTTTTCTCTTAGAGTTCAGGGCGCTGAATTATACCACCATACAAGGAAGTAAATGTGACCTTTGAGACGATCCGGCACTTGCTGTTGGCTATAGCCAGGCATGACTAGTCGAGAAGAAATTTCTTCCCCCTCTTCCTCTACACCCCTTGGCCCATCGGAAAACATTTGAAGCCCACTATACAGCGAAACAAATTAACATATTCTTTGCATAATATGTTGTTTAAAAATCAAATATTGCACTCTTTATGCGGGCGCTACACAAGTTTAAGATTCAGTAATTTTCTTGAGAAAGAAGGATCGCATAATGTATATCTTGTTTTTAACTTTTGTTGCTAGTAATAAATAATAATGTTAATAATAATAGTTTCATAATTATCCCCAATAGAACGTTCTACGCGTACTCCGAGGGTATTTATTACCTTGAATATAAGCTCGTTTTGCTTTTTAATAGTCATAGATATCGATCACAACGTTTAGCGCTAAGTGTGTAGTTCCATACAGTTGGCACATTCAGTTCTGATAATATTCAAGTAATGTTTTAAAAATATGGCAGCAAAAGTAATATTAATGTCAAACTGTTGAAGCAGTTCGGAAACAAATAAGTATAACATTAAATTTTCTTCAAAATGAGATTTATTTTGCTTTGTTACTGAAAAGCGAATAAAGATTGTTTTATTTGAAACATAATTCCCCTTATATGCACACTCATGAGTGAAAAGAAGAAAAACCGTGCCAGTCGTATAGTGGACGTAGAATAAAAACGCCTGTTTAGGTATTGTATGCAAAATGTTAATGGATACGAGGAGACAACCTTTAGCGCAAAATATGCAGTTTCTATATAGCTGTTTAATTCGATTAGGATAACGTATAAGCTAAATTTTCAAAATAGTGACCCGAAGTGTTAATGCAGATAGGTTGATGTGCTTTTGTTGCAATTGGTTCATCTGAAAGCACTCTATTCTGAAAACTAAATTGCTTTCAAGTTACAAATCTGAAGATGCCCCCCCACCAAAAAAGGCTTTGTATTGCGATTCACGTTCTGAATTCTTAAAATGCTTCTCTTCTCTGGTCTAGAATGAAATGTGTAACGGAGGGGACTCGACCCCGATCCAGTGAATGCGGATATTGTGCTTGTGCCCCTCGAGGGTGCGCTCCCGGGAGGGAGGGAGGGACGAGGTGAGAGACACCGAGCGGCCGGAACCAGGATTGACGGCACAGCAATGACAAAGTTCCTAAAATTTCCAGATTGAGACGCCCTGGCAGTTGGGCAGGCAAACCAGGGACACCACCCCAAACAGAGGGTCCAACGCCCCCCCCCCCCAAGAAGCGGTCCTTATACCCTGGCAACCAGCCGAAGACCGAGAGACGGATAAGGTTCCACAGAGAGAATCCTTTTTCTGCACCACGCCGCACCGGAATACCACCGCCGACACTTCCAATCTTGAAACAGACCTAACGGGGTTAAGGATGAATGCAATGAGGAATGGAACGATATTCGGGGGCTGAGAGAAATCATATCAGCATTCGCCTGACCACCCGGGAAAACTCTCGAAGAAAAAACCGTGGGTCAGATTGGGCGGTAGCCGGGAAGCGAACTAGGGATCTCTCGAATGCGAGTCGCACGCGTTACCGCGGCGCCACCTGGACGTAAACTGGAAGATCGTAGTTCAAATCTTGGCTATGACATTGAATTTTTCAATCTGATTCTATCTTTCCAACCTTGTCCTACACGCTTAAGTGAAAGATACTTCTTGTTAATTGAGATGAAACAGCAATTACAAAGTTCGTTGAAGTATAAGAAGAATATAGTAGCTCAAACGATAGTCAGATTTTTATGTGGTGTCTTTGAAACTCCACGGTCTTTGCATTACCACGAGAATTATGATCCATTTCGTTCATTCACCGTCCATAATGGCCTACCCGGTTAAAGGACTTCAATTAAATACCAAAAGAAAAAGTTGACATTTACACGTTTCGTTGCGGTACATGTAGATAAAGCGATAGTCACATTTTCAAAAAGCATGTCACTACGAGATGCTTTGAAATACCATGCTGTTTGTGACCGCGACAAAAACAAAACGAATAGCGACTTCTCAGTTACAAAAAATATTCAAACCAATAACAAAATCCCAGATATCTTTTGTTATTGGATATATATATATATATATATATATATAACAAACTGCGTGCTTTAACGGGGTCTGCATTTATTGTGTATCAAAACTTTATCCAATCTATTAGAGTTTACCAATTATACAAAAGTTATTCAGAATGAAGAAGGCTTTAGAGACTCTTCTCAGTCAGTTGAAAATATATATTTCGTTTGTCATGAAAATATTTTAAACAGTGATTATTTTAATCAAAATCATTAGAGCCATTATAAGAAAATAAATTTCGAAAATTTTTCCATGTAAAGGGTTGTTCAGGATGGGGAAATTTTCTTGAAAATCCTTGTCACATCTTTGAAAGATGCTGAACTTAAATATCAAGTTTCGTAGTTAACCGACTTTTTGCTTTGGATTTATGTTGTTCACAGAGACGCAGGCATATGGAGGTTTTGCCCTAAAATATGTGTTGCATTCGCATGATTTTCTCTACTCACTCTTCTTACAAAGCTTAGTTTGCACCTATGTCATGTTAATACCGATAAACATTCATTACTTATTTTCACAATTCGTTGTAGGTATAACCAGAACATATTAAGCTAAAGCGATAGCCAAATCCTTCAAAGCTGATCGCTACGTCATAGCTTTGGATTGGTTGGCTACGGAGGGGACTCGGCACTGATCCACATAGTGGATGTTGTGCTTGCGCCCCACAAAGGGGCGTCTCTAGGAGGCAGGATGAGGCGAGACAAGACACCCGGCGTCCGGAACCAGGAAAAACGGCACAGTAATGGCAGGGTCCCTAAGTTTTCAGATAGAGACTCCCCGTCAGACGGACAGGCTGACCGGGGACTCCACCCAGCACAGAGGGTATCCAACGCTCCTCAAGGAAGTAAGGATATTCCCGACAGGCAGCCGAAAGCTGAGGGACGGAGAAAGTCACAAAAAACATTCTTTTCCCCTGCCACACTGCACCGAAACACCATCGCCGACACTTCCAACCCTGAAACAGGCCAATGGATGAAAGATGAAGGGAAATTAGAATGGAGATGAAATGGAGGTCCGGAAATTCGGGGATGTGAGAATCCTTCCCAGCGCTCGCCTGGCGACCCGGGAAAACCCCCCGAAGAAACCTATGGGTCAGGAAGGTCGGCCAGAGGAATCCAACCCACGACCTCCCGAATGTGAGCCACAGACGTGATAGCTTTGAAGTGCTGTTCTCTTTGTATGAACACGAGAAAGAAAGAAAGAAAGATAGAAAAATAATAGCTATTTGCAGCTGAGGGAACTATAAAGTATTTGAAAATTTAAACTAATAACAAAGAAACTTTCAGAATAGGTAAAATATAAAAGTTATTTAACATAAAATAAAAATGTTATTTGATATAAATTTTGTACTTTAACAAGATGTACAGTTGTTGTGCGGTAAGATTTTGTCTCTCTCTCTTACGATTTACTAATTATCAAAAGTCATTGATAAGAAAGACTAATTTACAGACTATCCTAGAAAATAAAAGATATACGTTCTATTTATCATGAAAATAGCTTAAATATATGTATTTTAATCAAAATCCTTAGTCATTTTTGAAAGAATAAAACAATTCGAAAAATGTCCAATGTAAAGGGTAATTTGGAGTGGAGGATTTTCTTTAAAATCTCAGTCTCGCATTCTTGGAAGAAGTTTTAACCAAACATTTGCTTTTGAGTTATGCTATTCGTGGACGGACACACACACACACACACACACACACACACACACACACACACACACTTGGACCATTGTCTAAAAATAAATTCATTGGATTCTGGGGTCACAAACGTGATTTCTGGTGAAATTACGACATTGCATTTTCAGATGGAACACAATACTTTCTCTACTTACTGTAGCTACGTAGTAGAGAGATTAAAAATGCTTACTTTGGATTCAAGGGTTTCAAAACGTGAATTCCGTTGAATCTAGTTGTTCAGATTTTGGGTGGAATGCAATACTTTCTCTACTTACTGTAACTACGCAGTAGAGAAAGTAAAAATGCTTTGTTTGGATCCAGGGGGTCTCAAAACGTGTATATCCGTTGAATCTCATTCAATTTTTAGGTGGAACACAATACTTGTTCTACTTGCTGTAACTAGTAATAGAGAAAGTAAAAACCTTTGTTTGGTTTTAGGGAGTCTGAAAACGAGTATTTCCGTTCCCAGTATTAATATCATTAAATTTTTTGGGTGGAATATAATACTTGATCTACTTATTGTAAATACGTGGTAGAGAAAGTAAAAACGCTTTGTTTGGTTTCAGGTAGTCTGAAAACGAGTATTTCCGTTCCGAGTATTAATCTCGTTATTACATTTTTGGGTGGAATATAATACTTGATGTACTTACTGTAACTACGTAGTAGAGAAAGTAAAAACGCTTTGTTTGGTTTCAGGGAGTCTGAAAATGAGTGTTTCCGTTCCGAGTATTAATCCCGTTATTAGATTTTTGGGTGGAGTACAATAATTCCTCTACTTACTGTAAGTGCGTAGTAGGGAAATAAATTCAATGGGGCTCAAAACGTGTGTTTCCGGTGAATATTGTCATTGAATTTTTGGGTGGAATACAGTACTTCCTCTGATTACCGTAATTGCGTAGTAGGAAAAGTAAAAGTGCTTTCTTTGGATTCAGTGGGTCTCAAAAAGTGTATTTCCAGTGAATCACGTTTTCTAATTTTTGGGTGGAATACAACACTTTCCCTACTTATTATAGGTAAATAGTAGAGACAGTAAAAATATGAGTTGTGGAATAGATAAGCGGCTGGTTGTCATTACGGCATCTTGCATGCAGCCAAGTAGGGAAAACTGTAACTTAGATTGTAACTTTAAATAATTTCTGGTCTAAATTGTTGTCACGATGCACGGAAAAATCATACTTCATAAGGACATTATGAAAATAAAGAACATATGTTAGTTAATAATGGGTAGAGAAAACAGTAAATATATATAAAACCAAACCATTTTGTTTGAACACTTGCTTGTTATACAATAATATGATGCCTCTAATTCCTAAAAATTAGTTGTATACTGCTTATGTCGCTGTGTTGTAATGTTATTGTTGTTTTCTTTTCACAGTTATTACATTCTTACAGCCAAGTCTTAGGGAAATGTGTTGGAATGATATATTGTTTAGCCTGTTACATTTCTTAATCTTCCTTGTAGAGCGGGTATGAGCTAAGTTACCTGGAATAACCTCTCAATAAGCACCCCGCTTGCCCTGCTCCCGGTGCAACGGAAAACATATGGAGCCGTCTGTACGTGCGATCCGTGGCCTCGCCATAAAACGACCGCACTGTAGTAAGGACTTAAAATCCTTTTGCATCAATATGGCTACTACGCCTATATACGTATAAGGAAATTTATCCCTTTTTTAGCATTTGCGAAAATATTTATTTTCTGTTCATTTACTTTCCATTTCCTCATTTTTCTCTGTGACTCTGACATCAGAAAATTATTGGTTTTGCTTGAGCATTCTTCTGCTGAGCATCTCAGTGTACACGTTTTATCCGCCACGCGCCATCTTTTAGGATAACGCATCTGTAAAATTTGACCATAATTGTAAAACATTTTTTTTCATAATAAAATAGTATGAATTCTAAACTTTAGAGTTTTTTTTTCCTCTTGGCCCATTTAAACTAACAATTAACTGAAGCTATAAATGGATAGGTGCATGTTTATTTATAGGCACGCCCGTGTTTTCTCAGAATTTTTTTTCAGCATTTTCCCACACACTCGGATTGCTCTATACGATGCAGGTTTTTTACTAATTAGTATCAAAAATTTTGTACTTCCTCTCAAAAGTACATTAAAGAAAGTGACCATTTGGCATTTTCTTAAATAATGTTCCAATTTTGAGAAATAAATTATTAACTTTTAAAAAATCAAGAATTGGGAGAGTACAAAAAGTAATTTTTTTACAATAATTAAGGGGTAATATAAAATGTGATTCGATAGATATGTTGTAAACTGATTTTCTGTAAAATATGAATTTTTCATGTGAATATTGTTAAAAATTCATAGTGCGAGCATTTCTTAGAACAAAATTAATATTTAAATGACCATGAAAGCTGGAATTTTAAAACATGACAAAAATATTAGTGACGTTCTTTCATTTGTTTAACGTCCTTTAACCTGGTAGGTCATATCGGACGATGAATGAAATGGGTGCAGTGTTGCTCAAATGAGCCCTGGGTTCATAGAGCTTAGAGGTACTCGACCTTCATCTTTTCAGGAAAAGGGAAAACCGTAAAAAACACCCTTATCCGGATAGCTCACCCTAACTGAATTCGAACTGGGCAGCTCTTGAATATAAGGGCAGACACGCTATTCCTACACCAAGGAGGTAGGCATTGCTGCTGCCGTGTATAGTAACTGGCATAAAGTTCAACAAGATATCTTGCATATTGGGAATTTTCCAAATTTCACGCATGCGTTACCTTAACATGTTTTAAAAGTAACCCACTTGCTTAGTCCCCCAAAATAATATTTGTGATGTATATTTCTGTTAGCTGCAATTGCTCCCACCTACGGTTACAGCACCATGGTCATAAATGATAGGATGCTGTCACTAGAATGACCAACTATACCCGAACATTTGCTTTTGGTAGTGTAAAAATCAACTTTTGGGTAGATCGAGGGAGCGGTTCGCGAGTGGCTCTCAACGCACTCGAAAACCCCAGTCAAATAAACGTACCTTGCTCACTAGCGGTTTAGAATGGGTTCCGCTTGTAAGATGCTTGCAAAGGGGAATCTCAATATTCAAAAGATAAAATTTTACCCGCCTGTAAAGTGACTGTTTTGGGATCAGCTTAATTACGTGCGGCGGTTGCGTTATGGATGCGCAAAACTTCACTTTCAAACCTTGTAACGTAAATAACTATTACATATATGCAAGATTTCTGTAGGATATTTTAACACTTTTGAACGTTATTAGCACTTCTGTGTCGCAGAGATCTTTCTAGGATTGCAGTTTCCCGGAAAATAAATAAATCCGTTAGTACCGCACGTTCTCTTTCGCTTTCGCACCATGTTAAGGTTGAACATCCATAATGAAGTACCCGTTCATTTGCTCGAATTTCAAGTGCGTCCTTGTGACTACCGAAATTACCTCCTACCTCTGCAGACCTAACCTCAATTTTCATCTGATTCCAGCTTCTTACTGTTATCTGCTGGATTTATTGCATTGACTCGCCGAATTGTGTTAATTACATTTTATGTATTTACAAAAAGTGGAGTATGCACAACGGTTTATTGTTAACTGCCCTTATATATAAATAAACAACGGAACGTGAAAATGTATAATTTAACTATTTTCAATACTTCGAGAGTAAAATGATTGAAAATATTTGTCGCCTAGGCGATTATAGACGCTGCTAATGTGAAAGTGGAAAGTTGCCTAAAATGACATACTTTGGTTAATGCTGTAATTTGCGCCGTTAAACAAAATGTATACATATAACTTGATGTACGCCTCAATGTACGCTTTTTAAACATCTTCACTTAAAAGAAGGTATTCTGTATAATTTGGGTCACCAGATACGGCAAAATAACGCTGTTTCTTAGGGTAACCTGAAGGTATCTAAATTTGAACAGCGCTCATATATTATGTTAAAAGGAATGTTATAAGCTAATATACTGCGTAAAAACAAGGAAAATAAACAAGTAACCGCCCTCACACATGAAAGTGACATTCATTATAAAACATTCAAATCTGAATAAAATATTGTACGCCGCATATAAGTATGCATGCACCTTATACAGCAATTTTATAAAACAATGAATCATTTCGATAGGAGAAAAATGTGAGATGAGAAGAAAGTACATTGGGGATAGAATAGGTGAGCGGCTCGAGTATTTTCGAGCATGCCCCCTGACTGTCGCCTCGATTCACGCAATAACCAGATGCATGCTTCGCGGGTTCAAACCCGGCGGAGGACAATGGCTTTTCGGGGGTAGAAATCCTTAGCATGACTTCCTTCGGAAGGGAAGTAAACGCGGCGGTCCCGTGTCGTAGATTTACGGCTCGTAAAGGAACCTCAAGCCTGATAGGCCTCTGTGCAAAATTGCGGTATTTAACGCCTAATCTAGAATGGGACGCTAAGAACTATAGTAGTTAAAGAGCATCCGTAAATAAAACAAACCAATTCACTGTTCCGTGTGTATTCTCCATTAATACTATGCTGATGAATTCAAAAACAATAGGCCACTGTTTCAAAGAAATCTGCAAAGCACCAACGTAAAGTGAGATACGTTGTGGGGCGGGGGAAAAACTTGAAATACATATATAGAATAGCAGGGCGAGTTCCATTGTTAGAAAACTGATGCTTTTGAAGCACCTTTGGTCGAGTCGCTTGCAGTGTGTGGCTCAAGAGCAGGAGATCTGCAGTTCGCATAGTAGTAATAGTACACCATTTTTACTTTCTCGA
Source organism: Deroplatys truncata (assembly GCA_030765065.1). Taxonomy (NCBI): domain Eukaryota; kingdom Metazoa; phylum Arthropoda; class Insecta; order Mantodea; family Mantidae; genus Deroplatys; species Deroplatys truncata. The sequence continues at coordinate 418,696,913 of CM060990.1, read as the reverse complement.
CCGTGTACGTAGTCGGTAGAGAAGGTATTGCATTCCACCCAAAAATTCGCTACCGAGATTTCAGCGGAAATACATGTTTGGAGGGTCCGTGTGTGTGAGTCCAGCATAACTGATGTGCAGTTTTCCAGCATTGATTGGTAGTCAGGGGCTCGTACATTTAGCCTATAAACAGATTTAAATAATGCTGAGAAAGTGTATTTTTTGAGCAAACATACAATTTTTTAAATGGAACAATGCCTAGTTACATCAACAGAATAAAGGTAGGGTAAATTAGAATGACAGTGGTCTTTGTTGCAGGATTCTAGTGCAAGTGGTTTACGAGAAATCGTGTTTTGAAAAGTTCCACCCCGACAATTGTTTGTCCCATTCAACCTGCTTAGTTGCTAGATACGATGTTGTTATGTTTGTTTGCATTGTGTTTTCTGTTCATTGATTGCATTGCGACTTTCTGGTCAGTTAGTTTGTGACAGTTCAAGCAGTAAGTCGTGACTGGAAGATGGGGTTTACCAATGCAGAAAACGCCGACATGCTCGTGGTGTATGGAGCGTATAGGAAGAATGCAGTTCGTTCCTGTACGGTGTATGCAGAAACGTATCCCAATAGACGTCAACCATCTCGGCAATTATTTATCAGCCTCTTCAACCAATGACGTGAAAGTGGTACTGTAACACCTAGAAAACGTAACAGAAACAAACAAGTGACTGGGGAAGAGGCAGAAATTAATGTTTTGGCTGCCGTTGCAGTAGATCCGCAAATTAGTTCCCGCACAATCGCACGTGGAAGTGGCATAAGGCAGGCAAGTGTACTACGCATTCTCCATCGACATAGGTTCCATCCCTATCACATCTCTCTCCATCAAGAGCTGCATGGAAACGATTTTGAGAATCGTGTTAACTTTTGTACATGGGCATCAAGACATGATACTCCAGATTCATCATGTATCTTGTTTAGTGATGAGGCAACATTTACTAATCATGGCCAGGTAAACCGCAGAAACATGCACTATTGGTCTGTTGACAATCCCTGTTGGTTTCTTCAGGTGGAACGTCAGCGTCCATGGAGTTTGAACTTGTGGTGTGGGATAGTGAACCATCAGCTCATAGGCCCTTTGTTCATAGAAGGAACAATGAACTCGCACAAGTACCGCAGCCTCCTGACAGACCATCTACCACAGATGCTAGAAGACGTTCCTTTGCAGGCTAGGAGGAACCTGTGGTACCAACATGATGGATGTCCAGCCCATAGTGCACGAAGAGGACCTGTACCTTGGCCGGCCCGTTCACCAGAACTGACCCCTTTAAACTTTCTTCTGTGCGGAAAGCTGAAAGACACTGTCTACAAGGATGTACCAACTACACCAGACGATATGAAACGACATATTATTACTGCCTGCTCTGAAATTTCCGCTGAAGTGCTAGAACGTGTGCCACAGTCTTTCCATAGCAGACTGGAAGCGTGTATTGAAGCTTACGGTGGTCATTTTGAACACAACTTTTGAAGGGCTATGTTCTCTTTACTTGTAAGAGTCCACAGAAGTATTGTAATTGCCTTTTGTTTTTCTTAAGTTTGTGCTACCACAGGTTGTACAAGTGTCGGTGCGTAAAAGTTTCAAAATAAGATTTCTCGTAAACCGCTTGCACTAGAATCTTGCAACAAACGCCACTGACATTCTAATTTACCCTACCTTTATTCTTTTGATGTAACTAGACATTGTTCCACTTAAAAAATTGTATGTTTGCTCAAAAAATACACTTTCTCAGTATTATTAAAATCTGTTTATAGACTAAATGTACGAGCCCCTGACTACCAATCAATGCTGTGAAAACTGCACCTCAATAACACTTTCCATTTCCGAAATATTTGCGGTGCAAGTTTTAGGTGATTAAGTATGCATGTATGTATACCAGGTGAGTCAGCTGCCCCTATTTATTTTTGAATTTATGCAACGTGCTAAGCGACATATTTGACTTACACCTTTCTTGAATGCCTTCTAATGGCTGATATGCATAACACTTTATAGAGGAGAGATAGATAACTGTACATAAGTGTTTTACAGGACAGAACACAATCGCTATGTATGGCGATACAAAAAACATCCCCCCTGACACTGGGAGCTGCAGTAGCACTTTAAGACAATTTTACAAACTTTTATGATTTAGTATACATTCATGCACCCCTTTGAAAACGCCCCTGAAAGAACAATCTATCACAGGCATCGATTGACAAAACCATTTGAAAACAGAATGGCATATCTACGCAGTGCGATCAATTGAATTTAAGCCATCAGTCAACGTTGTGCAGGCTTGTCAAGAATGCTAAGTATTAGGCAGATAATTTCACTTATGTCACAAACTATGGCATATTTCAGATCATACAGTAATTGTAATGACTGATGCAGTTTATTTGTTTGAACTAAAACTACCAAACCGAACTCAAAACCCTGTATGTCTCTGCAAATGCCTGTAAAGTCTCTATGCGGGGTTTAGTTCTGCGACTACTAATTCGTATAGGAACCCCAGCTGACAAGGTAGCATTGGCCTAATTGTATTATCATGGTTGCTTGAAGACTGTGCCCCTTCAGTTCGGGTTCAAATCGTTGTGGTTAAGTTGAAACTTTTATTACCTTTTGTTTTATCTCTTTGGGCCTATAATTTGATATTACAATATAAATAACATTCTTGATAACATAAGTGTGTACAAAATAGAATAATCGTCATGTTTTCCACCGCAAAGAAGAAGAACCGCAAAGCCCAAATCAGCTACGGCACACTGATACACTACGTGATCAAAAGTATCCGAACACCTGGCTGAAAATGACGTACAAGTTCGTGGTGCCCTCCATCGGTACGGCTGGAATTCAGTATGCTGTTGGCCCACCCTTATCTTTGCTGACAGCGTTCACTCTCGCAGGCATACTTTCAATCAGGTGCTGGAAGGTTTCTTGGGGAATGGCAGCTCATTCTTCACGGAGTCCGGACCTGAGGAGAGGTATCGATGTAGTTCGGTTAGGCCTGGCACGAAGTCGGCGTTCCAGAAATCCCAAAGGTTTTCTATAGGATTCAAGTCAGGACTCTATGCAGGCCAGTCCATTACAGGGATGTTATTGTAGTGTAACCACTCCGCCACAGCCCGTGCAGTATGAACAGGTGCTCGATCGTGTTGAAAGATGCAATCGCCATCCCCGAATTGCTCTTCAACAGTGGGAAGCAAATATCAATGTAGGTCTGTGCTGTGATCGTGCCACGCAAAACAACAAGGTGTGCAAGCCCCCTCCAGGAAAAACACGACTACACCATAACACCACCACCTCCGAATTTCACTGTTGGCACTACACACGCTGGCAGATGACGTTCACCGGACATTCGCCTTACCCACATCCTGCCACCGGATCGCCACATTGTGTACCGTGATTCGTCACTCCACACAACGTTTTGCACTGTTCAGTCGTGTAATGTTGACGCTCGTTACACCAAGCGAGGCGTCGTTTGGCATTTTCCTGCGTGATGTGTGACGTATGAGCAGCCGCTCGACCATCGAATCCAAGGTTTCTCACCTCACGCCTAACTGACATAGTACTTGGGTGGATCCTGTTGCAATTTGGAATTCCTGTGTGATGGTCTGGATAGATGTCTGCCTATTGCTTTCGCAAAAAATAGTTTGTAGAAGCTACATAAACTAAACGACATTGGGTAGAGAAAGTCATATTAATGTAACATATAGGTTTTTATGTTTTAAAAATGCATGTGAATGTAGTATTAACCTTTTACAAATCCTGTTCGTGCAGGATTACGTTAATTTGAGACCTCAAATTTTATCTAAATTTCCACTGTTAACAATTCACGTAAATTATACGGGAATTAACTGATTTATAGCTATACTGTAACCTGTGTAATTATTTCCTTCAAGGTATTGCACTTTAGATTGTTGTATTTATTCGAAATACTGACCCGTCATGTTTCAGTTTCTCTTCAGCGTATATATGGAATGTATATATGGTAAACTGAAACAGGTTTTCTTGTGAACCAAAGTGATACATACGCATTGTGAAATTCTTTAAGTTGAAGATACTCGAGCTACCTATTAATTCTATCCCCACTGTACATAATGACTAGCGTGTTATTTTTATCGCATTGATGTTCTAAATCATAACCACAATAAAAATACAGGTGTGTAAGGGGGAAAAAAACTTGGTTGCAGATCAATTCTGTCGCGAAAATCTATTGTTAAAATCACTTATTGCGGTGCATGGTTTTCTAACGTACCAGAGGCACACATTGTCCCAAGCACCATTAACAACCCTTTCCATATAAAATGGAACTTCGGAAAACTGAGGGTTACACACGTTTTCTGGGCGGCTATTCAATTGATGACGAACAAGTCGCTCAACATGTAAAACTAATCAAATAGTTCATTACAACGTGGCAGGTGCAGGCTGACAATGTCTGTGCAAGTCACCGGGTTTTTTGTTTATTTCTTGATTAGAGAAATATTGTTTTCCTATAGCATTAGCCCAAGCTATCAGTTCTGCGGCGGTTAACACTGTTTTCGTTAAAAAATCTAAGTAATGGCAGTGTTTTAAGCACGAGATCCAACATTAATTTTTTTTACCTAAAGCTACGCGTTTTCTAGGCTGATAGTCCTTTCGATGTGTTATACCTGTGAGATATGAAACATTGCAGCAGTCTGTCGGCTTCTCTGGTTACTGCGGATTCAGTATAGGGGACTACAGTTCATCTGTTCTGTGTGTTGACGCTTCCCAGAGAGACTACTATGTACATACATGAAACACCAGCACTTCTATACGTGGAGGATGGTATTAGGTGCCGGGTTCAAAATTTATGTAAGATTGCCACATCATGAATACGGCCTTGTCAGATCCGTGGGGGACTGACTTACCAAGGAATCCCCTTTCAGACTTGCGGGCATCCCTGGTAATACCAGCACTAAAACTAGCAAACAGCTGCATAAGCCGAACGCAAACAATCCCCCATACATGGGAGTGAAGCAAAATTCAGAATTAACAACCAACAATTTTGGACACAAAACTACACTAGCGGAGCAGCCAACGACCGAAGACTGGCCTGAAAAGACAGCCGTGGAGGAACATAAAACTTAACGCTACCGCCTTGCCACTCCACACTCAAAAGGCTATAAATGGCACTCTAGTTACTATACCCATTAACACCGAGATTTTTCCCCCCTAAAGCGGCAAAGGGTATGACCCTCATGTTCCCAACTCAGTGGCGATCATCTGACATGCAGAGCCGAGCAGACTACATCGGTACCCACGTGCAGTTAGAATCTAACATGCTTGATTTTAGTTGTGTGTTAGAGTGTGCAGTTAATTGGGTCCCGCATGAACATCCCTATTAGACTCGCATGGTTGTGTCAGGCATGCAATTGCATGCGAGCGACTCGAACGATGAGATCCGGGTTGCAACCACAAACACCGCAGTTAAGCCGTAACAAGGGTAGGTACACTGAAATCACGCCTAATCTCACCATAAACCCACCGATCAGTAGGCCTTTTCATAGTCGCCTGCTATATAGTTCGTCTTACCATTCAGCTGGAAAGCAGCGATCACCTAGTTTTAACTAGTATTACCGGTTGAACCATGAAAGTGTGGGCAGTTAATTAGTGTACAGTTCATATACAGTGACTAAGATCAGTTAGCAAAGAGTGTCTTTATACAGAATGTTTCAAAAATACAGGGCATAAATTCAGGCATGCATTCCCCATATGTAGAAAATAAAAAAGTCCATTACAACATGTGTCCAGAAACGCTTGGTTTCTGAGTTATGGCCTTCAAAACAATGGTATTCACCGGAAAGTTTTTCTTCCCGCAGGTAGTTACCGTGACAAAAGATACGTATTAACAGCACACTTTGACAGTTCATTCCGAGGCGAAGGGTGCATTGGGTGTTGTGCTTGGTGTTCGACTGAGCGACATGTACTCAAATCAGGAGCTGGCAGAAATGCACGTCATGTACAATAAGGCGGCCGGCATTGCTGCGCTGGCTCGTCGTTTGTACCAAGAGAGGTAACCACAGCGAAGATGTCCGATTCGGAAGACATTTGAACGTCTCTATCACCGTCTGTGCGCTGATGGGAAGTTTACATTTACTGGTTTGGAGAGGGGACGATCTAGATATACAACTCCAGATGTAGAGGAGGAGATTCTGGATTCTTTTGCATACGACTCCTATCAGTACACGAAGGTTAGCGTTGCAAGTGAAATGTTTCTCATACGACTGTCTGGAGACTGTTGGGTGAGCAACAGTTGTATCCTTATCATTTGCAACGTGTACAGGCCTTGTCCACAGCAGATTATCCTGCTCGATTCATGTTCTGCCAATGGTTCGTGCAGCAGTGTGCTTACAAATCCGAACGTTCCTGCCTTAGTATTATTTACAGATGAAGCACAGTCCACACGAGATGGCACTACAAATTTTCACAATCGGTATGTATGGGCATATGAAAACCCACATGCATTTGTTCCATCTCATCACCAAATGATATTCACCCATAGTATGTGAGCCGGTACTTGGTGATAAGTTAGTTGGACCCATGTACTTGTAAACAGTTTTACGGTGCAGGCGTACACAAACTTCCCGGAAGACACCATACCTCATGTGTATGAAGACAAGCCATTGGGCATTCGTCAACAAGCTCACATCTTGCATGGTAGTGCTCCTCTACACTTCAATCGTACCGCTCGCCGGTACTTGAATCGAAGATTTCCTTATCGATGGATACGTAGAGGTGGCCCAATTGCTTGGCCACCACCCTCACCTGATTTGAACCCTGTCGATTTCTACTTGTGAAGCCATTTAAAAGCCTTGGTGTAGTCTCCGGTGCCTGACTATCCCTTCAGAATCGAATTGTGGCAGGTTGTGAGGAAATACGCAATAGTCCTGGAATTTGGCGTCGTGTTCGCACGGCCATGAAGCGTCGATGTGACGCCTGTATTCAAGCTGGAGGTGGACACTTTGAACATCTTCTGTAAAGAAAACTATTTGCGGTAAGAAATACGTTCCGCGAATGTCACTGTTTTGAAGGCCGTAACTCCGAAACCAAGTATTTCCGGACGCATGTTGTAATGAACTTTTTTATTGTCTACATATGGGGGAATGCACACCTGAAATTATGCTCTATATTTTTTTTAAATATCCTGTATAGGAAGAATTTCCATATTTAGGAGATTCCTACCTACGTATTGCAGTTTTTCGAAACATATTGAAGTCCCCCTTTTATGTTCTTTGGAAGCACTGTAAGGCAATGCATGAAATAAGCTTCACATGTTTAACCTAAATAAATAAATAAAAACAAATAAAAACGGATAAGAACAAATCCTCTGTAGCAATAAAAACTCCTTTTCAGAAGCTGCAGTATGATTCTACTACAGTTTCACACAGCTTCACAATCGCTGTTCACAACAATTCATATTTAAAACCGCAGTACGGGAGGTACAATGAAACATTGGAGCAAAATTTCATTAAAAGATAAACAATTGTTTCTTATTTTAGAGATAGCACTTACACTATGATCAAAAGTATCCAGACATCCCCACAAACATAGGGTTTTCGTCTTAGGTACATTTCATTATCCGCGACCTCAGTAGTCATTAGACATCATGAAACAGCAGAATGGGACTCTCCGTGGAACTCGCAGACTTCGAACGTGGTCAGGTGATTGGGTGTCTCTTGTGTCAAGTCTGTACGCGAGATTTCCACACTCCTAAACATCCCTAGGTCCACTGTTTCTGGTGTGATAGTGAAGTGAAAACGTGCCATTGGCAGTTGGAGCGAGAATTGGAGGAGTGGAGGTCATCAGCCCGGGGTAGAACTCTGCGCTTCTCCTGGCGAAAGTCCGTCGCTGGCGGCCCGAGCGTTTCTGAGGCTGCGGCGGAGGAGGAGAATCCCTTGGGTTACCTCGGCCAAATACCTGGGAATCACCCTCGACCGCGGGCTCACTTTCGCTCCGCATGTCAGGGAAAAAGGTCGGCCTCGGACACGCGCTCTCAGACAGCTGTACCCTGTATTTCGTTCCACCATGCCTACACACATCTAACTACGGCTATATCAGGCGATTGTCCCGTCCCTGATTCTATATGGCTGTGAGGTCTGGGGATCGGCGGCAGTGACCACCATCCGCAGGCTGCTGACCGTGCAGAACAGGGCGTTTCCGATGATCTATGATACCAGGCGTAGATTCCCGTCAGAAATCCTACAGACTCACTCCGGTCTCCTTACATCGTGGACATAGTGCGGGAGAGAACCTGCACCATGTACACGAAACTCACTATCATAACAAACAGCTGGTGCACAACCTGGATCGCTACGACCCCAGGACACCAAGACGGCGGAAGATTTATCGGTTACCTAAGGACGCCTTGGGTCCCCAGGCTTAAAGGCTACCACTCCTATACATCACAAGCCCCCCCCCCCAAGGTAAGCAGCATCGGGCTTGGTCACTAGCTTGCACGAGTGACCGCTCAGCAGTGCCCCGCCTGTCTGCGAACTTGGACACTTAACAAACCTATACCTTATTCCTATCCTGCTTCGCTGCCAGCCGGCCTGTTTAACTTGACAGCCACGCGAGCGACCGTCCAAGTTAAGCAGCATTGGACTCGGTCACCACTTGGACGCACGTCCACCCAAGTGATTCGCCGAGACCCAGCAAATGCTAAGTGTAGCAAGCTAAACTTGGCCAATCGACTGAAAACACAAAAGCTTGCGAACATTCTACTCACCTCCTAAATCGCACAGGTAAAGCCGCATTTGGCGATTAACATCCCGCCCAGGTAGACTTGGACGACCTGCTCTCGATTGCTGAGTGACTGTTATAGCGGCTAAACCCGCCCGGGCCAATAGCAGCGAAAGAAACCAAATTCCTCCCGTACATCAACAAAAGACAAACATGCTTGAAAACAAGTCTACTACTTAAAATATCGCACAAGTAAATCGTAACTAAAGGGATAGTTACTAAGGTGTTTCACCAACCGCCCGAGTAAACTTGGGTGATCTGAATTTTCTCCTGACACCTTTTTCACATATCCAGTTCTCTTCACGCCACTCCACAACAGGTACGTCCAGTGAAGCCCAACCTGTTCTCTTAAGAGTCAAGGTTCAAAGTCAAAGTTCACCCCATCTATCATATTTGAAGAGATTGACAAGCTAAACTGATCAAGTTTCAGTCCTTGGCATTAGGGTGGAAATGATTGGAAAGGGAAATTCCCTTCATCCCCCCCTCTCTCTCTCTGTAAGGTTAGACATCCCTGGGTATGTCCCTAACCAAGGCAAATCAACACAAATCTACGTCTACCCTTTTCCGCCGGACTTAGGGCAAAAGCAACTTTTTTCCCGATTGCTTTAACATTTTTATCATATACTCAGATCATAAAACATTGCGCACACAGCATTTTAAATAAGCTATGTCAAACCGTTAAGATATTTTTATTCATATTTAATCACATTTTAATGTAATGTGAAATGCATTTTGAACCCTACGGTTTATGTACGCTCCCAAAGTTTTAATTAAGTTTAATTCAAGTTTAGTATACAAATATAAAAAAATTATTGTGCTGCATTTCTTTATTTTGATTAGTTTAAGAAAAAAGTTTTTTGTTCACATGTTATTGAATTTTTCAAAATTATCAGTCTGAGTAATGGAAAATAATTTCAGCTGTTCTATTTCATATTTTTTAACTATTGCACAACAAATTTTAAATTCATAATTCCTGAAGCTAACCTAAAGATTTAGGGCTACTGAGTTATAAACTGTGGCCCAAGAAGCACTTTGAAAAGTGAAAACTACTGAAAAAAATAATTGAGAAAAATGGAGTTTCAACGCGGCGCGTTACCTAAATGGTACAGGATCAATTAAATATCCATTTTGGCTTTAAATTTGTTTACATTAAAAGAAGAATTTGTAGCGCATAAGTACAAGTTAAAAGAATAATAAAAATGCAAAAGCAAAATGAATAACAATTGTTTTACCAAATTTCACTGTTGCATTGTCTTAAAAGTCCGTTAACACCCACTGCCTTCCATCACTTCCACACCCCTTGCCTTTCACAGCAGGCGTTTGCTGTTGTCATCGTTTACCCTGGCGAACATATTGTGTGTTACACATAGGTATCAAACCCCAAGCTACGAGTCGCCAGCTGGTACAACGTAGAAAATGTTTCAACACTCATTCTACTATCTGAAAGGCTTACCGCTGCTTTCTCTGGCGTTAAACTAAGGTAGAAGAATCATTGCATTCTATCCAAACTAAACATCTAAATTTCGTCGATAATACACATTTTGAGGCCGAATGATCACAAGAAAAACATTTTGCAGAAAGGTAAGCTGCACATTTAAAAATGAAACGCCGGATAGGTAACAAATTTTATATTTTTTGAGTCAGGGATCTCTTTTTTAATATCCCCAAAACGGGTGTAGGTATCATAGGTTTCAAGATAGACTTTATGATGTCTTCCTCATTCTCGTTGAATTTTATAGAGCTGGCATTACCCTTTATTTTTTGCTAGATAAAAGTATAGTTTTAACACTTGACCATGACTGATTAAACAATATTATATTTACTAAACCTGCAAACAGCACAAAAGCTCACTCACATTTTATCTCTGAAAGAACTTGGTCTTGTTTTGTAAAGCGGAAAGGATTGAACTTCATTGCAACAACCAATACAAGATTACCTATAGATAAAGAATGAAACAGTGAGGAAAAATGGAAACGTTCTTGGTCATCTAGTTAATGTAGTTTGCTTTCTTGGATCGCATGGTTTATTCTGGAGCCACGGTGAAAATTCTTCTGCTAAACGGAAATTAGTGGAGCTCCTAAAACTAATGGCTAGCAATCCCATCAATATTTAAAACCCTTCGCCGTGTTCGGTGGTTCTCCCGATATTCAAAACGATTTGATTTCTTGCATATGATCATAAGTCCATACATTTCCATGATTTAATTGGCCTTTTAATCGTGAAAAATCAAAGGATCGTTTCAAGTGAAAATAATTAAGGTAAGGATAAGTTGCATAAAACTGGATGTGCATGCAGTTTTTATGTTAATTTACGATGATAGCTTCCCTAAACTGCGAATTCACGCCACGCCACTAAATATAAAGCTAACGTAAAATCCACTGGGCGAGTTAACATGAAGTGACTCAAGTCAAAGCTTCCGATGACCTGCCTTCCTTAGTTCTTAAACACTTGAGACCATAGTCGTACATGTCGCTGCACTGTTCAGTAATCTTAGGATCTGACCTTCTAAGCCTGGCTTCCCATGCCCAGTTGTGTCTGCGGCTTTCATTAGTTTTGTTTGTTTTTATTTAAATTTCCTTTTATATGATTACGTTTGATATGCAGGTTGATGAACATAAAAATGGAAAGCTAATTTATTGAACGATTTTTTTTTTGTTTTTTTAGAAGATGCTAAGGCTCACACCAACAGGAGGTAAAAGGAGAGGTTAGAAATGGATGTTCGCTGACACCTACTTCAGAAGTGTATAATGCATACAATATGTAAATCTTCTTTATACATGAAAAATGCAGAATTAACCAAGAGTTGCATTACTGCGATATACCACTTATTTCTAACTTTTTTTTCGTGCATTCATAACTTCATTTTATTTCTTCTTTCTTAGTTTTTAAAAACTAGTAATAGAAATTTACTTTAGAGCGCATTAGGAAATAAAGCGCAAAGCGTAGTAAATAAATAAAAAAAGTAAAGGGTTTTATTCGAAGGTAAAGTGACCTGCGACCTCGGCGGCAATGAAACGCCAGCGTAGCTTGGATTACCCAAGGTATTTACTGGGTGTAGCAACAAGCATACAGTTGTTGCCATTAATACTCGCTTTTGTGATAGTGTGTTAAGTTTAGAGGAATTTCTCATATACAGGATTCAAATAAAAATACAAGGCGTATTCCAAAACTAAGGTCCGGTGAACAATATTTAACGGACGTTTCACGCCTGCAGTGCTGTCTACCGACTCCTGAGGGGCCTACCGCAGTGTTGGTGGGACGCAGTAGGCGTTTGCCAGTCGGTGAGAGCAGATCACAATGGCCGCGACAATCGTAAATCTCGCCAGTTGTGAAGTGCGCGGTGTGATTAAAACTTTTGCCGGCAAAAGAATCGTCAGCTACGGAATCCATCGTGAGTTACGCCTCGTGTATGGACCGGACATGAGTGACAAACAGTTTCGACACTGGTGTTGAGAATTTCGAAATGGCCGCACAAATGTGCACGATGAACAGTGGAGTGGTAGGCCTAGTATTCGGACCGACGACATCGTTGAACAAGTGAACCAAAAACTTAGAAGTGATCAGCGTTTGACCATTAGTGGTCTGGCTGATGAATTCCCACTGTTGCTCGAACTTCACTTCACAGGATTGTCACTGAATAGCTTGGATATCGGAAACTGTGTGCGAAGTGGGTGCAAAACTCCTCACCGGTCAGCACAAAGACCAACGAATGCGTAGAGCACGACAGTTTTAGGAACGCTATACTCAAGATGGAGATGTTTGTTTTCCCACATTGTTACGGGCGGCTAGACATGGATAGCGTACATCAACACAGAATCGAAACAACAGTCAATGCAGTGGCGCCGTTCCGGTTTACCCAAACCAAAAAGGTGTAAGCAATCGCCGTACACGAATCGCAAAATGATGTCTACCGTGTTTGTGGATGAAAAGGGCGTCCTTTTGATTGATTTCATGGACCGTGGTCAACAATTACAGCTGACGTGTACTGTGCAACGCTTGCCAAACAGACGTGCGATCCAAAATAGACGCCGCGGGAAACTGTCGTCTGGCATCATCCTCCTGCACGACAACGCACGCCCGCATAGCGCTGTCAAAACCAAAGAGAAGATTCAAGAGTTTCGTTGGGAACTCTTTGACCACCCTCCGTACAGTCCCGACCTGGCACCAAGCGACTATTTCCTCTTCTTGCATTTGAAATTGTGGCTGGATGGACAGCGATTTCAAACCGGCGATGAACTCAAGACGAGCGTTACCAACTGGTTTAAGTCCCATGCGGCAGACTTCTATGCCGAGGGGTTAAAGAAGTTGGTGCAGCGTTACAGCAAGTGTATAGATGTGAATGGCGATTGTGTGGAAAAGTAAAGTATATATGTAGGCACAACAAAGCAAATTAAACCTCTTTGTTGCAGCATATGAAGTAGTAGAGAAAAAGGAACAAAAGCAAATCTATTCTGCTTCTTAAAGCTATGCCTCATAAATATTCGTTTTTCCCGGTACTTCGTGGGATACCCTCTCTGTATTATTACTGCTGTCAAATGCTTTGGTATAATTCTTAACAAATTCTTAGTAGTTAATTAATTGTTCTTCCACACGAGCAACTGTAGTAGGCTAAAGTTGGAAAGGTAGAATCACGATGAAAAATTCAATCAGGAATTTGAACTACGGATCTTCGACTTTCTGTGCCTCTGCTCTAACCAATTGAGCTACCATGACAAGTGCCGGTACGACCTTCAACTAACATTTTTTCCGGTAAACCATAAGGCGTTCTCAAATTCACTTTGAGATAACATGCCTCGATGACGACTTACAGTCTCTTTAAGTGCTCTAAGCCCCGGGTTACGGGAAAAATGTGAGTCATTTGGAGAGTTTAATGTCGCGCCGGCATGTTGCTATGGTAGCTCAGTTTAGTTAAGGCAACGGCACGGAAAGTCCAAAATCCGTGATTCAGATCCCGACTACGGCATTGATTTTTCAGTCTGATCCTACGTTTCCAAATTCTTAGTTCTTTGCGGATCCGTTTTTCTCCATTCTTCAATCAGAATTTAATTCTTCGGATGAAATGCAAGTTTGCCCCACTCTTCGGTTAACGTTTCTCTACAGATCCTGAATTGGATTCAGGTCCGGCGATTGCGGAGGTGTTTCCAGCACCTTCGGAAAGTGTAAAGAAGCACAGACGCACTTTTAAAGCGTCCGGATAGTACTTGAATGCTTGGAGTCCCCGAATATGTGGTCAAAAAGTATATTTTATGTAATCTAAGTACTGATAGTAAAAGCGTTTTAAATAATTTTATGCTCGACCATGCCAAAATGTATTTATACGACTGGTAGAGTACTTTAATAGGCCTCATTAAAGTACACCTGGTCATTAAAGTATTGGTATTCGACCAATCAGAAGTGGCCACGTAACATTGTGAAAGCTCAAGTATCGATTATTCTGCGTAGTACATCTCACAACGCTAGCAACTTTGTTTGACACAGGTATTACAAGGTCATTGAATTGTGACCATAGATAACGGAATAACGATTGTAACACATCACTCAAACCAGAAACGAATACTTATGAAACCTTTAATTTAGATACATGGTCGAGCATAAACAGTCATATGAAACTTGACTATAATGTTGATTAAAACGCTCGTATGATAATTATTAACCTCGCTTCGCTCGGTTAATTATAATTCTCCGTTTTAATTACCACCATTATAGTCTCGTTGCATCATATACTATTAATGTGCATAGCAGTACTTGCATTGTTGGCGAAATTAATTTATTAACGAAACTAAATGAATGTTTGGGATATAATTACATATGCTAAAGATTTAGAAAATTAATTTTCAACTTTTTATAACGATTTTCACCAATTTCCATAGGCACATTAGCTTCAAAATACTTTCTCTCACACTTTTACCCAGGCTTGGAACTGCAGCTCCGTTATACTCCTTTGCTGGCGGTTTAAAGGTTGATTTGCAAGAAACGACTTTTGTCAGTGCTTTATATGCAGAAATTTGCAGTAACTCGCAGCTCGCGGCTCCGTTTGCTGTACATGGGGAATACATATACTAATAAACACAGTAATAGAAATCAACTGGACTTTGAGAGCGAATTATTCTTCGGCGCACTGCCAATACCTATTAAGAAGGTAATCAGCAACCCATCGTATATCCCAAAGGTTTAATGACTTACCTGGAAAAAGGTCAGGGGACAACCTGACCATTGGCGCAATACGATATTACTCTAACCATTTGCTTTCTGTTGAAACCTCCGACGGTCCTTTGCCAAAGTGACTAAAGCAGACAGTGCTGCACTAACTGAACGAGTTCTCTTCAGCGACTAAATATTATAGTTCATCATGAAACCCTGCTTTAATTGAAAAATTATTAATCTTATTTATTAATATAAAACATCTATATTGTGAAAGCAACATTGTTATATCTTGCTTGTATGTTAAGGCTAACATTATTTAAATATCCAATGTAGAATTTGCTGTAACAAAATATACAGATGTTTCATCGGATTTCGCCATTCATCAAGTACATCGGAATTAATCAGAGCATAAGTATTCAATAATAGAAAACAAGTACAATCTGAAAAGGGTTGTGGAAGTGAAATAACATTTAAAATAGTGCGAAGCCAAAGGCAAATTAAAATAATTGCAGGTATGGGACATACAGCGAAGTTTCAGGATGAAGTAATGCTGGTACTGAATTATGTTTATTACCGCTTTAAGGTTTTCATGCATTATCCATTATAGATCCAAGAAATGGATTTTGTGGATCTCTTACTAATATGGGGTGTCTCCTTACCACGGTGCTAGCGCAGCTGCTTACCAAGCGGGATGCCCTGGTTCGATTCCCGATACAGGCGTGTGGATTTTCTCCCGTGGGGAAACCTGGCCCGGGGTTAGGTCCTTGAGGGGCCAATTGAGGAGTTACTTGATTAAAAAGTAGCGGCTCCTGGTTCAGGAGACCGCATATACCGGCCGGGAGAGACCTGGACCGCCAACCACGTGCCACTCTCCAGTACTGCACCCCACTCATGACGCCTGTTGTTGGCGGAGGTTGGGGATGCAGCGGCCGGGCAGTAGGCTTTGGCCCGGCAACGGGCTGTTGAGCCACGGAGTTTAGTTTAGAGCTTATTTATATAGAGCCTACTTCGCTGGAGGAGAGGTGACACAAATGGTAGAGATCTGCACGTGCTCGGGCCAAGCCCTCGGGCCTATTTAATCAAAATAAATAACCCCGTTTTTATAAAATAAAAAATAACGAAAACTTGTTCCATGTAAGAGAAAATAGAGACCAAAAAGATTATTTTATCACATTTTTGGTCTGCAGTGCTGAGATGCCCGGAATAGCACAATTATCACAGAATGCGCACATCCATAGTAGCACATAGTAATACTAGTAATAGTAAATAAATGTGCGCTTCAGCCAATTGCGAATGACGTTATAACAGCACGGCAGCTGCAAACTCCGCCTCTCTCCATGCACCGACACCCAGGACATCCTGGACAGAGGGCAGTGAGTGTTGCTTACTACATAGGAGTTCCAAGACCTCAACCGCCACTATTTCTGTAAAAATGCACTTCGATTAGTCCAAAGCACTTAGTACATCCCATAACACGCCTCCCAGCTTTGGAAATAATCCCTATGCCGGTACCGGAAATCGAACTCCAGTCTCTGCGCACCGCAGGCAGCAGCGTTTCGTGGAATAATAATAATAGTAATAATAATAATAATAATAGTCAATAACTGCAAAATAATTTTGTTTAGAACAAAACTGGACAATCGGGCCCGACCCGGGTGGAACAGCATAACCCGGGCTCCGACCGGTGCGGGCCTAAGAATTTCGGCCAGTGCAGACCTCTAATAAATGGCCCACATACGTATAGTTGTGTGCGCAGTATTTCTATCCTCTCATGTAATTTAATGCGATGTGATTGTCTTGGGTTGATGGGGACTTGAACAAAATGTAATGCACTCTCATCACCATATTCGAAGCGCTGTCAAACTTCATGCCTTACAATACCTGAACCATGCTATTCCGGACATGGTTTCCTTTAAGAAACTGAATAGTTACCGTCCTGCACAGTATACCAGCGTCATCATCATAGTCATCATCACCATCACCATCATCATCATACAGGTTAGTACTGGGTTCAAATATATCCATTTTTGAAACAACTAAGAAAACCCAAAAGCACAAAGCAAACACTTGTCCAACCCAAAGCGTGAGGCGGGGAGCTAACACCTGCAAAGTTGCGCGGTACTGCATGGCTTGTTTGTCCCGCCTGGCGTTCGTAGTGTTAAGGACTGATTCAGATGTCAGCTTAATAAAATTCTCCTGTTTCTAACAGACTTTTTACATATGCAAACCACTTGTCTGTTTATCCTAGATGTTGAGTGTTTTGTATTTCTGTGTACAAAATCTAAAAAAAAAATTGGAATAGTTTTTAGTTTTAGTCTAGAAGAAAACATTGTATGTAAGTTCTGAGAAAATGAGTTATTTTCTACCTTAATTTCTCTAGATGCTTCTTGCAATGCAAAACTTCAAAAATATTTGTTTGAAACTTAGTATTTTGCTTGCACATGTTTGGAATTGAATACACAACACTCGTTACAAATAGAATTCTGATGAATTAAAAATGTCAATAGGAGTTATTTCAACATTCAGCAGGGCTACTAGAGTTATCGGCAGATGTAAACCAGAGAAGTAATACTTCAACAACAGGATTGCAAATAGCTTTAACTAAAATTTCTTTATGGTCTTATATTTTTAGGGAGTGTAAACATTGGGTAGATTTATTAAATTGGTTTTGAATATTAATATTGCGGTGTTGGTGTTTTGTAGGCCTTCTGAAGATCTTACTGCATTTGAGCGGTCTAGTCATTTCTACGAACGTCGCGAGGGAGACGCCTATTTAAGACGTCCAGCCTCTGCATACCATGTAAATGACACTCTGAGAGGCCGTGCAAGAGAACGCTTGTACAGGAATGGTCCATACACGTCACTCATAGATAGGTAAGTTGTTAATTCGATATAATTATTAAGGAACTTCTCTGATGTGTTTCCTATACGTCATCTGTTCACTTAATGCTAGTTTCCACTTTGTTTACCGTGCTCCTGACATATTCTGTCGCGATCATTTCCACATAACCAACTGCACACCGGCTTTGTTCTACTAGTCATTGACCTCGGTCTTAAATGCAGTGAGCATAGAGGAGGACATTGTTTTAAAATGTGAGGGACCACCCGAGGCCGATCAAACGGCACCCACTGGACATTTCGTCAATAACCTACCGTAATCCAGTCACGCTTGTAAAACGTCTCGGCGATGATCGCACGAGTGGTGCACGTGGAAATGTAAAAACGTGTTACATGGCGGTTCCAAATCACAGCACGTAACAGAGACGCAGTACGGTATGTGAAAATCTGCCTAATAGTATTATTTTATGGCGGCATGTGTAACTATTTATCCAGAAGGCTCGAGTTTGAATTTCAGTAGGAGTCAGTTGCCTCGATGGGCTCCCCCCCCCCGACGGCTTCGCTTATTCTGAAAGGCAGATTGTGCTATGTCTGAGACCTTTGGACTCCGGCCTTATTTGAACACTCGTGAATCATTACTACATTAAAATCATGGTACACCAGACCCTAAGATTTGTGTGTTGAACAGCGAGCGGTATTTGAAGGCACAGAACTGTTTTCTCGGCTAATCTCCGCTTTCTAGTCAGCAAGCAGGTCATCCCAAAGGCCAACTGTATGATACGTCCCGAACGCTTCAGCACTTGCCTTTTTTTTTTTTGTTTAATAAGAAAATGTGGCCTCTTTAGTTGTTGAAGTGAGGAAAATAATATATATTTTACCGTTGTTTGAACCACGAGTACATTTGTTCTGAAGTTACAAACACATCGAGTTCATGTTCCTTAATATCACAGTGAGGATTGGTTGAAGTACATGAAGCAACCTATCTGCATTACCCAAGTGGAGTTAAGTCGAAGAGCAGATCCTATACTGTCTGAAAATGGCTGTGGCAATTTTGATTAAAATATCATAGGATGAGACATTGACATAAAAATAATTTTATATCCGAAATGTTCAAGCAGCCGATGAAGTCCTCTTCATTCTCAATAAAATTTATGTATCTGGGAAACCTTAATTTGGGAACATTTTATAGCCGTTTGACATGGAGCATAACCTATTCAATATTTTTGTTTATCACGTTTTATCATAATTGTAACTCCGATTGTGTCGCATAATGCATACGATGTAACAATGATGTGCAAATGAGTTATTTGGCATAATGATCATTCCATGCTAAAGTGCGAATGCCAAATCTTAAATCGTTTTAAAAACTTGTTTTTGATGTTTTTGGTGTTATATATTATAGTCAGTTCCTATAGACATTTTATGTATTATTCCATCACATTTTCAATGTGCGGCAATAAACACGTGACGAATTTAAGATTAATTCTGTAAGTAAAACCAGCTGGGAGCCGGGAGCACTTTATTATTCTTTCCAACCTGTTAGGGCATTGCTGAAATCTCCATCTTAAAAGTAAGCTTTATTTCTTTCAAATGTATGTAACAGGCAAGTTCTCTTTTATTATGTAAGAGATGCAATAATGTATGTTACACAGTCGCATTCATAGGAAAAATTACAAATAGTGTTATGAGAGAGAATTCTACAGCAATAAAACGTAAATTTCCAAAAGTAGCATTAATGTTATGCTTATAAAAGAAGAACTAACAACTTATTTTTGTAACTAAAGAGATGAATAAGATTGTATTATTTATTACAAGATGAATTCACAAATTACCCTTATACGTAATTATTAGTTTTCATGGCATCACTCATTTCAGATCTTCCCCGTCGTATGCTTAAACTGTCCCCAATACGTTTCAATATCCCTACTAAAAACATTAAAACGAACGTTTCTCTTTATTCGTACCAGTTAATGACTAACAACAATCGCCCGAGGTATAAGTAGATAAGGGTGCTTCTAAGGAAGTCCAAATTACGCTATTTAAAAATATGCTAAGTGTTTTTATTGTGTTTATAAATTTGCCAAACCCTTTACCACATACATATAAAATAAATAGAACTGTTCCACAGACCGCTCCTCTGATGTGAAGGTAGCAAATTGGTCTTCTTAGGCGAGAGAACCGAGTTCGAATATCGCCTGGGGCGATTGATAAGTATTTTTCCTTATTGCATTAGACAAAAGTGGGATGAATCTTAAGGTCAGGATCTCAGGATTAGTTATGCATCATCCATCCACATCTCTGCAAATTTGACGTTTTAGAAGAGTCGATAACCTCTCTAATAGAGACATTTTTTCCTTACTATGCTTTGCCACCCCTTCTATTTCACGTGCACCTTTTTACAACCACAGTGTAATAATCGTTCACCTTTTAAGGCATACTGAAAGTTCGTATGAATACGAGAGAAATGAATTTAAAATGTTTCCAACCTGCAAAAGTTTCACATCATCTCGGGGTGACGAAGAGTTGCCTATTTATAAAAATTCTGATGCTGCATTCACATGACTTTCTCTACCCTGTATCATTTATTAAAAAGTATAGGTAAATATCTTACGAAAGCTTATTTTTCAGTCTATTCCATTTTAATCGAGATAAACATTTACAGAAGAAGCTACCTTACACATTTCGTTATAGATACAATGGGAACAGCGACATTAAAATGTTAGAGAACTGTTCACTATATGCTGATACTAAAATTCCATACTCTTACCATGCATTGGCGAGAAACAAATGAATGTCAACTGGACTTTAAGAAGTATTGAACAATTTGAACCATTAATAACGGATATCTCGGAAATGCCATAGGCCACAAAAGATTATTTGAAATAAACTATGTGCTTTAAAGAGACCTGCATTTTTGGTTTAATGCGATTTCGTCTATCGCTTAACGTTTGTTTACTAGTTGTACAAGATTATACAAATTTCCTTCCGAATGAAGAGGACTTCACAGGCTGTTCCCAGAAAATTCAAGATAAGCGTTTTATTTGTCATGTAAATATGTTTAATATGTAGTATTTTAACAAAGTCTGTAGCTTTTTGAGAATATCGAAAATTTTGAAACATTTTACATGTAAGGGATTGTTAGGGGTGGGGAATTTTCTTGAAAATCTTTCTGTCGTATCTTAGAAATTTTGGTATTTATTCGACTTTTCGTTTTTGAGTTTGCTTTTCACAGACAAGCGCGCGTACGGATGTTTTTCTAAAACTGTTTTTTTATACAGAGGGCCTCAAAATATGTAATTCCGTTGAAATCTCGGTTTCAAGCTTTTGGGTGGAATATAATACTTCCCCTATTTGTATTGGATTGTGGATTGTGAAGCGTAGGGGATTCCGCACCGATCCAGAAATCAGAATATTGCCGATACCTCACGTGGGGGCGCCCCGGGAGGAAGGGATGAGGTGAAGGGAGACACCGGGCGGCCGGAACCAGGAGTGACGGCACAGCAATGATGTCCTCCGTGGTCTAGGGGTACCATTTGATATTTTATGCTTTTTAGTTTATTAAAAAATTCAGTACATATTTAATGTATGGTGTAATTTTTTTCGCATGCTTGATTTTGCCTCAATCCTGAGCTGCAATATACAATGAATGAATAACTTGTGCAATTTTTTTAATTAAAACGATTCTCTGTTGTCAGCCAACAAAGAATTTGTACTTCAAAAAACTTATTTCTACTTCAGACAGCTCAAATGAACACGGAAAAAACAAATTGCATGAGAAAAGTTCTTTGCTTCTTGAAAGAATAAAAATATGACGAATATGACCATTTATATACTAAAGTATGCTCTGTCAGAAATAAATATCCATATATGCATAAATATGACAACAAATTACTATAATTCGCTTAGTTTTCTCATAAGCATTTGTATATATTTAAAGAACATATCAGTCTTATCAAAAAAAGATGGGACCCATCATAAAATCCTAGTCCTAATTATAACGCTTAGTGAGATAAACGTTTTATAACACTCGATTGTTTCCACCCTAGTTCTTGCGATGGAAATTATACGTATATTAAGCGGAGGCCCTATATTAATTAAGCAATGGCGGATTATTTGAAGTACTCGGAAATGAATTCGGCAGAAGCAGAAGGAAATTTTGCAAGCAGCGAAGAGGACACGTTGGAATCGTTGAAAAAGAAATCGAGGAAGCAGTACGACATAACATACAACAGATTTATTCAAGGTAAAAAGCGTACAAAATAATTATATTGAACATTCTTTAGAAAAGAACGAGAAAATTACTTCACAGATTCTTCCAATTATTAATTCAGGTGTTTCCAATCCAAACAATGCAATCAGCGATGTTATCAATACCAAAACTACTCTCTTTGCACAAGGAATTAATAACACTACGTTACAAAATTTGATCAAGTTTGTTTGTATGTATGTGATTTTTTTTAGCGTTTATTGCTTAATTTTATGATGCTGATTATGGATATGCGAGCAGTTTTTCCCCAATGTCAATATTTCGGATGTAATAATCCATCCTTCAATATTCTTAAAAATAACCAAAATTACCCGTTTATTTAATATAACTAGAGGCATAAGAGAGAACTAACATAAGTATATGCTATAATGGTTCACATAAGTTCACATAATACTGAATAACACCTCATTTTCAGTACAGCAATACCGTCAATAAAAAATGTACACGAGAACGGTTTTTCCTTGTATGTTCTTTGGACCCTTGTGCACGTATTATGCCCCACATACAGGGTGAATCACCTAAAACTTGCACCGCAGATATTTCGGAAATGGAAAGTGCTATTGAAGTGCAGTTTTCACAGCATTGATTGGTAGTCAGGGGCTCGTACATTTAGCCTATAAACAGATTTTAATAATACTGAGAAAGTGTATTTTTGAGCAAACATACAATTTTTTAATTGGAACAATGCCTAGTTACATCAACAGAATAAAGGTAGGGTAAATTAGAATGACAGTGGTCTTTGTTGCAGGATTCTAGTGCAAGTGGTTTACGAGAAATCGTATTTTGAAAAGTTCCACCCCGACAATTGTTTGTCCCATTCAACCTGCTTAGTTGCTAGGTACGATGTTGTTATGTTTGTTTGCATTGTGTTTTCTGTTCATTGATTGCATTGCGACTTTCTGGTCAGTTAGCTTGTGACAGTTCAAGCAGTAAGTCGTGACTGGAAGATGGGCTTTACCAATGCAGAAAACGCCGACATGCTCGTGGTGTATGGAGCGTATAGGAAGAATGCAGTTCGTTCCTGTACGCTGTATGCAGAAACGTATCCCAATAGACGTCAACCATCTCGGCAATTATTTATCAACCTCTTCAACCAATGACGTGAAAGTGGTACTGTAACACCTAGAAAACGTAACAGAAACAAACAAGTGACTGGGGAAGAGGCAGAAATTAATGTTTTGGCTGCCGTTGTAGTAGATCCGCAAATTAGTTCCCGCACAATCGCACGTGGAAGTGGCATAAGACAGGCAAGTGTACTACGCATTCTCCATCGACATAGGTTCCATCCCTATCACATCTCTCTCCATCAAGAGCTGCATGGAAACGATTTTGAGAATCGTGTTAACTTTTGTACATGGGCATCAAGACATGATACTCCAGATTCATCATGTATCTTGTTTAGTGATGAGCAGGCCTGGGTTTTGGGTCACGACTTACCTATTCGAGATCCATTGAGCAAGGAACTAAAATTTCATGGTATCTATATACTCATTGATATTTTGTTAGTGTTAATTGCTCTTATTTATACTCCACAGTGCTTTGAAACATATTGAAGAATACGAGTACCAAGCGTTCCCTTCAGGTAGCACTTATAGAGACGCTTGGAAAGGAACATTTCCTCATCAAAGGAAGCAACACTGTATATTGCAAACCGTGCAAAAAATACATCTTGACAGACTGATCTCGATTCTTTCAAAAACACTGCAATGGCAAAATACACAGGAAAAATGTTAAATTCAGCAATCTACAGAGGTCAACATCACAATCAAAATGGTAAACCAGAAAGAATTTTATCGAGATTTGTGTAGTATGTTGATACATGCCAACATCCATTTCAACGAGATCGAAAATAAATATATTAAAGCGTTTCTAGAAAAGTATATGGGTTCGTAATTGCACTGCTTCAAAAACTGAATGAGTGAAAATCAGAATCTGTTATTGCAAGTATGAACGCCATATTGCAAGTATGAACGCCAAATTAAAAAAATGTCCTTTTGGCTTTGCAGATATGTTTGCCATTAAGAACGTTTTATTGGATTCAAAAAATGAATACAAATCCACAAAAGTTGATTCGTGTGATATCCCATTCTTTCGTTATGCACCTGTCACGTCATGTGTTGAAGATCGAAGTTTTTCTAGCTATAAGCTCATTTTAAGTGAAAATAGGAGATTCTTTTTTATTTGACACATTGCGAATGCACCTTGTAATTCGCTGCAATGACTTGTAAAAAAGTGTATTGTATTCATTTGCATTATTTGGGTTACTTTATGTATTTATTTTAAATATTTATGTATATGGTGCAATGAAGTTGTGAAGAAATATATTTTGTGATATGTAGGTATATTGTTTGCACTTTTTTTTCTGTCGTGGAAAATGGATATTTCAGAATGTTAAAACAGATACAATCATGCAAAACTGTTATGTTAGGCAATTAGTTTCCTTACTCGATACGCACTGGAAAATGTGAGGTTTATTTTGCGCCCTACTGTGACTAGATGTTTACATGTTGAGGCAAGGGCTACCTGCACGCGTTACCTGCCATTCCACTCGAACTAAACAACACAGTGGTTCGTGTGCTCCTAACTTCATGCGTCTCGGAACCCTGCACCGAGGCCTGGTGATGAGGCAACATTTACTAATCATGGCCAGGTAAACCGCAGAAACATGCACTATTGGTCTGTTGACAATCCCTGTTGGTTTCTTCAGGTGGAACGTCAGCGTCCATGGAGTTTGAACTTGTGGTGTGGGATAGTGAACCATCAGCTCATAGGCCCTTTGTTCATAGAAGGAACAATGAACTCGCACAAGTACCGCAGCCTCCTGACAGACCATCTACCACAGATGCTAGAAGACGTTCCTTTGCAGGCTAGGAGGAACCTGTGGTACCAACATGATGGATGTCCAGCCCATAGTGCACGAAGAGGACCTGTACCTTGGCCGGCCCGTTCACCAGAACTGACCCCTTTAAACTTTCTTCTGTGCGGAAAGCTGAAAGACACTGTCTACAAGGATGTACCAACTACACCAGACGATATGAAACGACATATTATTACTGCCTGCTCTGAAATTTCCGCTGAAGTGCTAGAACGTGTGCCACAGTCTTTCCATAGCAGACTGGAAGCGTGTATTGAAGCTTACGGTGGTCATTTTGAACACAACTTTTGAAGGGCTATGTTCTCTTTACTTGTAAGAGTCCACAGAAGTATTGTAATTGCCTTTTGTTTTTCTTAAGTTTGTGCTACCACAGGTTGTACAAGTGTCGGTGCGTAAAAGTTTCAAAATAAGATTTCTCGTAAACCGCTTGCACTAGAATCTTGCAACAAACGCCACTGACATTCTAATTTACCCTACCTTTATTCTTTTGATGTAACTAGACATTGTTCCACTTAAAAAATTGTATGTTTGCTCAAAAAATACACTTTCTCAGTATTATTAAAATCTGTTTATAGGCTAAATGTACAAGCCCCTGATTACCAATCAATGCTGTGAAAACTGCACACCAATAGCACTTTCCATTTCCGAAATATTTGCGGTGCAAGTTTTAGGTGATTTGCCATATATATACCAGGTGAGTCAGCGGCCCCTATTTATCTTTGAATTTTTGCAACGTGCTAAGCGACATATTTGACTTACACCTTTCTTGAATGCGTTCTAATGGCTGATATGCATAACACTTTATAGAGGAGAGATAGATAACTGTACATAAGTGTTTTACAGGACAGAACACAATCGCTATGTATGGCGATACAAAAAACATCCCCCCTGACACTGGGAGCTGCAGTAGCACTTTAAGACAATTTTACAAACTTTTATGATTTAGTATACATTCATGCACCCCTTTGAAAACGCCCCTGAAAGAACAACCTATCACATGCATCGGTTGACAAAACCATTTGAAAACAAAATGGCATATCTACGCAGTGCGGCCAATTGGATTTAGCCGTCCGTCAACGTTGTGTGTGCTTGGAAGCAATTGTTTTCTTGTTGGTCAGTCTCTCTTGGTGTAATGCTGATTGTCTACCCTGCAATTCCATAAGCAGAGGGACCAGGAATACTTGGTGTAGCCACCTTGAAACCCCAGAGGAAACTTCATGTTGATATCACCACATATATCCCCCTTGTGGCATCCATAGTTGAGTTTTCCAAGAGCAGCTTGACGTTTTCCTATGTTTCATTCAGGTAGTAGAATGAACTACTGGAATAGAAGGAAACTTGTTCTCATTGTGTAGTATGGCAGCTTTAAAACTTATACTTGAGCTGTCTATAAAATGACGCCACTGGTTTATACCCCCGCCGTTGAAGCGTTGCACTTGGCAGCTAGCAATTAAGTTGGTACACTCGCAAAAAAAATGGAAAAACTGTAACCGTTAGACTTCCTAAACCAATCACAAGACAGCATTTCAGGTGGTCTATGACAAAGCGGAAGCGGAACTGGATGCGGTTCTGTTGCCGGATGTAGGATGTAGCTATTTCCAACCACGTGTTTCAGTTTGTGAATCTCTAGCACGTGCATCGAGTTGTTCTTTGGAAGCTAATGTTGTTCATTGTTACTTATATTTGTGGTTATTGTTGGCGTTCGTTTATGCATGTATATAGATTGAAGGATGGATGGATGGATGGATGGATATCTCATTCATGTTATTTATACAAGATTTGAAGTGCGACAATGTCTCAAAAACGACGCCGATCGCCGAGTGATGATTCACGAAGTGAAAATCCTTTGCGTCGAGATGTGGCACTTAATAGTCAGGCATTGGAACTGTTAAGAAGGACCCGGGAGTTCTTTGAACAGGAGTACGTGAAGGTTCATAGGCATCCCTCTATTCCTGCTGATAAAGGCGTACAACGAACTGCAGCAGCTCTTGAACTAATCACGATAACTGTTATTTACAAGGGAGTGAAACTCCAAGAGAAAGAGAACAAAATTCCAGAACCATCTGGAACGCAGCGTGACTGAAAATAACTTTGTTATCGCAGCTTATAATTTGTTTTATTTCTCCTCATTGCAGCAGGCACGATTGCATTATTTTGTTTCTGTATTGTCAAAAGTGCGTAATTTATTTTATATACGTTGCATTGTTTATGCTAAGTTATTTTAATTAACAATAATAATACGAAATAGTTATTATTCATTGACGTTCGCTACTGACGTACACTTTTTGTATGCGGCTTAGACACGATAGAAAGGAGAACAATCAGCTGTTGTTGTTTACTAACCACTCTGGCAACGTCGCAACCACAAAATAGTTAACGTTTCGCTAAGCCACACGAACTGTCAAGCGCAAAGATTCAACGGCGGGGTTATAGTTCATAAGGAATCTGTATGCTTTGAAAGAGAGCATTGCTGCAAAAACATAGATGTTTTGAAATTTGATAGAAGCAAGCAAAATCCTTCTGCCCTGTATTTTGTTATTTTCATTCCTTCAGCATTCCTTAAGACGGGCTACAATGATTTTGGCCTTTGATTTGATTGTGTTCCAACTCCCTTATAAGGCCATCCATCTTTTGAGTGAAGAGCTGTGGTTCCTTTGCAAAGCTCTCATC
This sequence comes from Deroplatys truncata, assembly GCA_030765065.1. Classification (NCBI taxonomy): domain Eukaryota; kingdom Metazoa; phylum Arthropoda; class Insecta; order Mantodea; family Mantidae; genus Deroplatys; species Deroplatys truncata. The sequence continues at coordinate 418,669,352 of CM060990.1, read as the reverse complement.
ATAGTTGGAGAAATCACTGTCATCACTGGGATGTTGTACTTCATCTTCATTATTAGAATGTTTTGGTGATAATGGAATTGGCAGCTGTTTAAAGTGCGGTACTGGAGCAATAGATGATGGTATGCTACGATATGTAACATGTTTTCCATTGTTGGTACTTTTGTAATGTGTGTAACGATAGTTGGTTGGCTCTCTCCATATTCGAGGAGCCGCTAACAGCACAGATTTTCTTGTTCCACGTAGCCAACTCTCCGAGGTAGACCTACAGCTACCGTATGACACAGAAGCAGCCCACACAACATTTTGATCTCCAATTGGCACACTGAAATAAGCTTGTTAAACATCACAGAACTTTATCCCAAGCACAATTTTTATGTTTCATTTGTTTAGATACGATATAATGTCCACAAACACAACAAAATGTGTCTTCAGGCAATTTACCTCTGGATACTGACATGTTTAACTTAGACAACAATAATAACTGCAGAAAATATAATTATAATATATAACCGCAGAAATGCAACAGAATTTCACAAACAAGAGGAAGACTGTTTTGCCAAAAGAACAAGAACAAAAAACAAACACACACACTCGCACGCACACACACGTGGATAAGATTGTTAAAGATGTGTGCTGATTTTATTAATGAAAAACGTCATTGCTATCTATCGCTAATCGCTTTGAACTACTACGATTGTCAGAAAAAAGCGGTAAACTGAAAATTATTAGTAAAGTTTTAAAATAGCATTATACATTTTTATTTTGAGAATTATCAACATTTGATAAAAAAAAAAAACTAATGGTATATTCGTGTTCAGTTCGTTGATTTTATCCAATAAACACTAAGAAAGGAAAATAATTTTTTGTTGTTGTTACGCAGTATAATACAAATGGTAACAAGTGCATCAAAGGAATAATAATTATGTTAAGATACATAGCCATTAAAAAAATTGTTAAACTTATTCTGTTGATTTATTTTTCGCACAGCGTTGTATACATGTTATGTAATGGAATTAATTGTTCTTTCACACAAGCCGTGTGTTGGACAGGGTTGGAAAGGTAGAATCAGATGACTGAAGAATTCAATGCCATAGCCGGGCTACGGCATTAAATTTTTGAGTCATCTGATTCTACCTTTCATGTTATGTAATGTTATAATTGTGTAAGTGATCATGTCAGCGCTGGTGCTATGAAGGTCAAACGACAGCAGGCCATACAACAGACCAGAGCTCACCATTGCGCATGTCTGAATGTATACTGCTATTGCCACACACATTTCAGCTGGATACTTTATAATTTAATATTCACGGCTTTCTAAAAAAAAATGGTATATGACAAAGCGCCATATTAGAAGTGATTTTATTTTGTTCTTAGGATCGCTGCACTCGACGTTCTGCCTTGTTCTGCAAACACTCCTACTCGCAAAATAAAACCACTCTTTTAACACTATCTCAGAGGTGGCGAAAACGGGACTCAGCGAGTCATTTTGACTCGTAGGCGCAGTTTCCTCTCTGCAACCGTCCCTTTGTTTTTCACATGCTGCTGAGCGATGCAATGCGTGTTGCATATTTGGTGACTCGCGGAAGGAAGTCGTTTTCGCCACCCTTGCTTTATTATAATTATCCCTCCCCCCAGACCTGTTATGAAATGACTGTCTTTCTTCATTTGTTAGTGAAAGAACGGTTTTATGATTCGTTTCGAAATAACTGTTTTCACTAAATTTAAATCAAATTGGTGTGTTAAAGCCACATTAAATGAAGGATATCTCCAAATATAGACAACACAAAGCGTTGGTCTTTTCTTTATTCTTTTTTCACCCGTTTTGTTTTGTATGAGTCCAGATTCCTTTCTCGATTGTTGAGCAATTCTGTCACTCTTCCTGCTTATTTTTGTTTTACATTGCTAGAAATATGCACCTGTGCGGAATACATTAAATTGAAGTCCCGAACAGGCCCATGAAGTAAGACATGCATCACTTTCCTCTATGTGCTTTCGCCATAAGAATACAAGACATTAACATGCAAAAAATATCATGCACAATATTAAGTATAAACAATAACTGCATGAAAAATAAACAAGTAAATATGTAAATGTTGATAATAACGATAATAGCAATAATGAGTGGCGTGCCAGCGAAATCATGTCCAGTGTCCATGTCCAATACCCACGTGTCATTCGCCATTCCTGTTTTAGAGTATGACTTAGAGCTGTCTATGAACGAGTTTTGGTCAGTATTTTGTACCATTCATGCCTTCGAACACAAATGAGCTCCTGCATGTATACGGGCGGGTTAGTTGTACCGGATTCCGAGCGGTGTCCCTCTCTCAGACCATTCCGTTTGGTATGCGGGTATGCCTCATTTCCTGTTTGTACGCTCAAAGTGAGCAGACGCAAGGGAAAGCCTCAGTCTGTTTTTATTTCACCGGCGTCGTTGCCTTCCTTATACGCAGCTCAAGTTAGCGTGATGATGGAGACATGATACAAGTGAAATACAAGCACGATCAACAGTCACACCTGATATGTGAATGTATGCACTAACAGTGAACTACTAACAATAAGTTTAGTCGGCTGCTTTTCAATTAGTTTATTATTCGGTTATGTGTATCTAGATTATGAGGTATATTCTGACTTTGAAGCCATGAGAAAATTTCAGCTTTTCTAGAATTTGTATTGGGAATTTTTTCTTTAACCATTGTCCATTACTATCACACACCCTTCTTCCAGTCTCTGAAGGAGATCGGTAAACCACTCCCTAAACACTACATTACTCATCTCTTTATGATAATCACCACCACGTTTTGACTGAAAGACTAAATCTGCCCCTTCTAAGAAACCACATTTGCTTATTTGGCATGGCAGATTATTATGTAGGTATTGTGACCCTTTACTAATGGAGTTCATTCACAGCAATATGCATAATATGTTGGAAGCGCAGAATGCTAAAACAAAAATAAGTTATTGTTTTTATTATAAGTTATTACTGTGATATTCTCCAGCTGAAAAAGTTTCACTGTGTTCATTTACAGCCAACATTAATTTGCTGGAAGTGTAAATCATTAAAACAAAACTAAGTTGTTGCTACGTTACATTTTATTTCACCCGGAAATGTTGATGACTTTGTGTACATTCACAGCAATATTCATTTACCGGAAGTGTAAGTTGCTAAAAGAAAAATAAGTTATTTTACGTTATTCCTTGGCTCGAAGCATACGAGATAGAGCACATAATGTATATATTTTCTCCTGAGTTTCTCATTTAGATTTTGAAAATTAACTCCATAATGTTAGCCCAGAACCAGGTCATGCATATTCAGCCTGAATATACATTCTGTGAAAAGCGTTGTTTTAAATTTGCTTTTAAGAAAATTGTCTTTGCTTTTATTTTTACCAGATTTCATATTGTCGCTCTCAAATATCGTCATTTGTCATTAGCGAGTTTTTCTCAGCTTTGTTTATTTGTATATCATTAAAAGAAAACGAAAATTTAAATACAATAAACTTCTTTTTCAGTAGTGGACTTAGCTGTATATATAATTCAAGTAAAGCAACAACTTTTGAATAATTAACCTGAATTTGTGTTAAAGGTTGGCAGTAACATGCTTTACTTTAATGGCAGTTGTACAATTTCTGAACTTTAAAGAATAATCATTATTTAATTTGTAGCATTATATTATAATTTGTAATGTTTATTTATACAGACGAGTGAGTTGTTTTTTACTCTCGGAGAAATTCAGAATGAAATTTTATATAAAGCTTTTATGATATTTATTTTGGAACATATTTTCATATATATTTTGCTTAGGATTAATGGTAAAACAAAACATGAAAATGGAATTTGCGTATCATAATGTAGTAACAGTGTGTAGAAACAAAGCAGAAAGCGTTGTAACATGGCATACGCCACTGTCATTCCTTTGCCTTAACGCACTGAAGCAATACACCTGACAACACCGCTATGATGTGAACTCTCGAACGAGCGAATGCCCGAACTGGTGAATACCCAATGGGACCCATTTCCCACGAGGGGGTATGTGAACCAGAAGTTCAACCATAGTTCGGTATATTCGTTGCTGCTTTTCGAACGAGTTGGGCTGGGAGAAACGGGCGAACCCCATCATGTATGATATAAAACGCATCTCCTCGACAGCTCTAGTATGACTGTCATCGCCGCTACTCGAAATGACGTCCTTGCGCCTGCAGACAGGGATGGCGACGTATATCTATGTGGACATTTATGTGCAACAGTTCGTTCGTATCGTATACGTACGTCGGAGATCTAGCCGGGTTTGTGAAATCATCTCATACACCTCATTTTCAGGTAAACCCATAGAAAGGAATCCAATACATAGACTATTGAATCCATCTATCTTACCAGAAATATATTATAAAGAAACTAACAAACAGTGGTTCGTCACCAGTGCGTTTGGCACAGCCAATAATAAACCTACTTGTTTTAGCTTCTTCAACAGGAAGCATCGAAATATCTTGCCAGCCAGACTATCTCATAAGTAGTGGAAGGATTTACCTGTACTAAAAATCATGAATATATGCATGCATTTATGCAATAAAAATTGAAAGTATGCTCTAAAAACGGCAAAATACGCCCGAAAAGTATTTTAATGGCACAATGAACTACACAATTTTCTTCCACAACTTGACTGGTTTTCAGAAGGTAATAAGTGTATTGATTTTTAATCTTTCATTGGTTATTGAAAATAGTAACTATAACCACTTATATTATTTAAGCTCAATAATTAGTATAAATATTACTCAGTCTTTTAGCGATCATTTTATAAATTGTTTTATTACAATAAACAACTAAATATTTTTCAATATTTTCAGGCAGGAATGTTTTCCTTCTCCCACTTAAAATGATTTTGCACGAAGAAAAGGTCCTCTCCACTTCACACGAATTCAGAGGGCGGAACAACAAATAGGCTATGTCACTCACAGAATATGAATTAAACTGTTCTTCATATTGGCCTTGTATCCCGTTAGCATTCCGAAGAATGCTAGTCCTGAATTCCTAGCCTTGATTTTTTCCATTTTGTGACGAAAGCTCTTTCCAATTTCTCCAGGCACATCCTGCGATAGCGATTTCATTCATCTGTAGTAGCAGCCCTCTTTCTTGCAGATGTGTGATTGCGGCTGGTATATTGCTAAGATAGTTTCTAATAACCAGTACTTTATCCCGGAGACTCCTCTCATTGCAAGTATTCACTGCAGTTGTAATACTTGCTGTTTCGGTTGTATCCAGGTCTTCCAACCCTTTTGTACGTCTTTTAGGTGGTCGCTATAATTCAACGATGTTTCTATTCATGTTCCTTATCTAATAAGGATCGTCTCTGGGGGCAAACGAGTATCTTGACACCATTTCACATATCAACTTTATCTTTAATGGAGCATTCAGAATACTTTCTTCACAGAAGTGATTAAAGCATTCTCTTCGGGGAATTTTGCTCGAATTCCCTCTGTTCATCTGTGTAGACCATGAGCTAGACACGCCTTTGTACAAAATATCTGCAGAGCTTCAACTGTCTTAAGCATTTATATTGCCGCATCTATAACTATTAGCAATAGTTTTTCTTCACTTTCCTGAACAGACCATAGAACATGTAGTTTTCCAGCGATGCCTTGGCAAAGAGCCTTCCACATGAATCAGTTGTTTCGTCTTATCGATAACCAGAGATACAATCACCACTGTTGTCTGATTTCTAACTGTCTTAAGCATTTATATTGCCGCATCTATAACTATTAGCAATAGTTTTTCTTCACTTTCCTGAACAGACCATAGAACATGTAGTTTTCCAGCGATGCCTTGGCAAAGAGCCTTCCACATGAATCAGTTGTTTCGTCTTATCGATAACCAGAGATACAATCACCACTGTTGTCTGATTTCTAACTGTCTTAAGCATTTATATTGCCGCATCTATAACTATTAGCAATAGTTTTTCTTCACTTTCCTGAACAGACCATAGAACATGTAGTTTTCCAGCGATGCCTTGGCAAAGAGCCTTCCACATGAATCAGTTGTTTCGTCTTATCGATAACCAGAGATACAATCACCACTGTTGTCTGATTTCTAACTGTCTTAAGCATTTATATTGCCGCATCTATAACTATTAGCAATAGTTTTTCTTCACTTTCCTGAACAGACCATAGAACATGTAGTTTTCCAGCGATGCCTTGGCAAAGAGCCTTCCACATGAATCAGTTGTTTCGTCTTATCGATAACCAGAGATACAATCACCACTGTTGTCTGATTTCTAACTGTCTTAAGCATTTATATTGCCGCATCTATAACTATTAGCAATAGTTTTTCTTCACTTTCCTGAACAGACCATAGAACATGTAGTTTTCCAGCGATGCCTTGGCAAAGAGCCTTCCACATGAATCAGTTGTTTCGTCTTATCGATAACCAGAGATACAATCACCACTGTTGTCTGATTTCTTGGAGCACCTAGAATATAAAAAATATACACACAAATATTTTAAATGATGCAATTTATAACTGCCATAAAGTCTTCAATTTTATTACACAGCGTTATAAATTTTCATCTGCTTTTGTAAAAGTTTTCTCAATTACCGATACATTTTTTAATTAAGAAAACCTATCTCTTCATGAAGGGGAGGAATGTAATTTTTCCTCAATGTAGACTCGTCAGGAACTTTTCGTCCACAATATTTTTCCGGGAAAATTCGAAATTCTAAACTCTTTGAATTTCTTTAGAGGAATGTTGGCTTCTCTTCTGGCTCTACAGCCCTTGATGCGATTTGGCCTCCCTGCACAATCTTCCTCCACAAACCTCTATCGTCCGCTTTACTTTTCCACCCTCTAATTCCAATCTTCCTTAAATCTTCTGTTACATCTAATCAATCTTGCTTTGGGCCTTCCTTTTTTCGTCTGGCATATAATCTTCCTTTCAATATTCTTTTTGGGATTCTCTCTTCCGTCTTTCTCTCAATATCCCTAGCCATCTTATTCTTTGTGCCTTTATAAACCTCACAATGTCTTACTAATTTATTAGTTCTAATTCATAGTTACATCTTATTCTCCATTAATCTTTATCTTTTTAACTCGTCCATAGATACTTCTCAATAGTTTCTTTCAAATCTTCGCAGTATTTCATCTGTATAGTTCAGGGTCCATGTTTCTACAGCATATTTGCTACTGGTATTATTGTTTTGCAAATCTTAAATCTTGTACTTCTACTAATTAATGTGTTTTTTAATCATTTTTTTTAGTGTAATATGCTGCATTCTCACTTTGAATGATTTATTTTATACTCTCGTTTATATTATTATTATTATTATTATTATTATTATTATTATTATTATTATTATTATTATTATTATTATTATTATTATTATCATCATCATCATCATTATTATTGTTTTTACAAGTGTAAGTATTTAAATTGTGATACCCCTTCAAATGCTTTTTCTCTAACTGCCAGGTTTGTGATTTTTCTTTTATCTTTATCATTTTCAGATATTTAGTTTTTTTCTCGTTTACTTCTAATCCATTTCTTTAGACCTTCTTTCGAGCTCCTTGTAAACTTCCACTGGTATTTTTGTCTCTTGCCACAATAACTGCGTCATCTGCACAGGCACATATTTGGTTAGATTTGAGGAACATGGTTCCTTTAGAGCCTGTTTCGTCAATTGCTCTGTGCAGGGCTAAATTAAAAAGCGTCTCAGATAGCCCAACTCCTCCTCTTATTCCAGTGTTGCATTTGAAATCTGGACTTTTATTCATTACCTTTATTTTAGCTTTAGCACTTTCCATAGTCATCCTTATTAGTCCTGTAATTTTTTATGGAATTTAAAACGTTCCAGAGTTTTATAGAGAACTTCCCTATCAATAGAATCAAATGCATACTTAGATCAATGAATAGAAACCACGAATCTATGCCATGTTCATAACATTTTCCCATCATTTGTCGTATTGTAAATATCTGGTCTATTGTGCCCTTACCACTTCTAAATTAGCATTGATACTCACCTAAAATACTTTCTGCATGCATCTTTACTTTATCATTTAGTGTACCTGAAAATATGTTATATATCTACTACATTTAATAATGTAATTCCCCTGTAATTGTGGCATCGATATTTATTTCCTTTTTTTTGTATATTGGACAAATTATACCTGTTTTCCCGCTCTCAGGCATTCGTTCGTTCCTCCATATTGCTATTATTAGAGTACGTATTACCTTAGTAATTTCCTTCCCACCATATTTTATTAACTCAGATATTGGGTAGTGTGAATAAAAAATTGATAACTTTATAAATATCAGCGTTTTTCTAAATTCTAGAATCATGTGCAGATTGGGACCATGTGATGTCGACACTGGTGAACTCCTCTGCTGCATTGCAATTGCCTGAACATTAACACTAGGCATAAGTACTTCAGTTCTTTCTTTCACTTTCTCGTATGCTCTCCGTATTCGCTTGATTTCTTAAAAAGTTCAAACAAATGCTTTCTTGAGGGCTTATCTATGTTTCACAATAAATGTAGATGATTTAAACCTGTACTTTGTTTTAGCGAATTTTCACAAATTTTTCGTTTTCTCGCGAAAGTTTTGATTTGGGCTATAAACACGGAAATTGACATATCTTACAAATTAATTACAAAACTTGCATGTTGACGAGATAATCAAAGCACTCGATATCCTTTTTTGAGTCGTCATTCTCTGTTCAGTGCTTGCTTCCCGGTGTGCTCCTTCCTAAGCAGAGCTGTTTGTTTTGTTTGCTAACGATAAACGCGAAAAATGTTTTACAACCTCGACGGGAAGTGTATATATATTTCGTAATAAATGTAGACGACTTAAACCTGTACGTTTTTTCAGCGAATTTTCACGAATTTTTCGTTTTCTCACGAAAGTCTTGATTTGCACTATAAACGCGAAAATTGACATATTTTACAAATTAATTACAAAACTACGATTTAAAGGTAATCAAAGCACCGAATGTCCTTTTTGAGTCATAAAAATCAAATGCAAAATCTGATATCTATCTCGATTTGGTAAAGACTATTTTAAGCAATTAACGGAATTTCAGGGTGAAAAAATTATGTGCTTCTATGTTATATTGAATTCTGCAACTGTTTCCGAAATGTGTATCAGGGTAATAATGAAATTGATGTATTACATACTGTGTTGACATTTAAAGCTAAAAGTAACAATTTTCATACTTTTTTGTGAGATATCTGTTCAAGCCTGTCATCAAATGCGGACAGTGAAAGAGTCTTTTCTCTTATAATTTAGTAGTCACTGACGGACCTTCATTGACTTGAAAACATTGTAACTTGGTATGTTGTAATTTGGTGTCATGGACACTTGGGCTAAATAATATTTAATTTAATATTCCCACCAAATATTAATATATTTTCAAAATAACTTGCATCTTTGTTAAGCCTCGCATAAGCTGCTGGTGATATTAATAATTCAATTTTATGGATAAAGCAATTTTATATCGTGAAAGATAAATTAATATTTTTGTCTAAACGAATTTCAAAGTTGGTTATTATACGAACCACGCATATGTTTTGTTTTAATTTTTATCGTGAAGTTATCCCGAAATTTTGTTGTATTATTAACATAAAATGCAAAACTTTTAAAATGAAATGCGAATTCTTTAAAAAATTATCACCAATAAAATCCGGCCTTACTCCTAAGAAATGATGCGTCAACCATTCTGCATTTTCTACGTTAAATCGATATAACGATTTATAATCATCTATACGGCTTTCCCTTCGTAACCGATACACTTTTTTCTTTGATAAACCTTCTGCGTATATTGCACCATTACACTGCCTATATTGCACCATTACACTCACAACTGTAGCCGAGCAAAATCTCCTGTCTGTCACGCTCAATATAGAATGGGACGCTGAGGACCATAGTAGTTAAAGAGCGTTCATAAATAAAACTCAATTCATTTGTTACTGGTGTACTTAGAAAAACTCGACTCTCAACTCCAAGAAGCGAGTGTGAGCTGGTTTTTTATTCACACGAGCGAGCACCTTCCACTCGCTTAGTGAGTGCATCTTATCTTCGACTCAAGGTCACACAGTCATATCTACGTGTTTTTATTCACACCAAATTGAGTCGAACAACACAATTTGTGAGTATTGAGTCTCGGCTCAACTTTATTCACACCACCCATTATATCATCTTCTCCTGGTGCTTTATCATTCTTCAGATGTTTGTATTGCTGTTTTAAGTTCAGAAGAATCTGATCCCAAGGATCAGATTTCTTTCTTCATTCCCATTTTCATCCCTTCATTGATCCAGATTAATTATTATTTATTCTTTGTTTAACAATTCTTTGAAGTATTCAGCCCATCTTTCCAGTATATTTTTACCTTCTCCTAAGATATATCCTGTTCTGTTTCCCTTGTTTAATTGCTTTATTGCTGTGTAAAATATCCTTATCTCATTCTACTGGTTTAGTATTTCTATTTGTTGAATTTGCCCTTCCCAGTTTCTTTTCCTTACAAAGCATCTTTCTTCTAGTCATATTCTTCTTTTGTATTGCTTCTTCACATTCCTTATCGAACCATTTTGGATTTCTATCCATTTTCTTTTCCCCATTACTTATTTTTGCTACTTCTTTTACTGTCTCCGTTATCTTCCCCCATTATTCCTCTGTCTTCTTTTATTTCTTTTTCTTTTAGTTTAATGCCCATTAATTCTTCATATTTCTTTCTTCTTCGTTTTCTATTGTTTCTGTTAGTTTACTGTCCATTAATGCTTCATATTTCTTTCTTCTTCGTTTTCTATTGTTTCTCTGTCCCATCGAATTTGTTTCTTCTCTTGAACTCTTTCCAGTTTCTTTATTCTTATTCTCATTCTCACCTTAACCAGAAAGTGGCCTGAATCACAATTTGGACCTCTGCAACTTCTTACATCTATAATAGAGGAGAGATGTCGTTTTAATAAACACACGGTCGATTTGATTTATTACATGAGCCTGCGTTTGCCATGTTCCTATATGTATTTATTTATGAGGGAAGCATGTACTTTTAATAATCATATTGTTCCTAATGCAAATTGTCCAAGTAAGTTACCATTTTCATTACTTGTTTGGTGTAACTCTAGTTAAATAATTTTGTTCCCCCACTTTGGCTTTGAAATATCCCAATACCACTAATGCATCATAAGTTTCTACCTGATTGCATGCGTCTTCCTCCATGGTTAGTGGTTACCATGCTAACCTCTAAATTGTATTAAATTGAGTTTTATTTATGGACGCTCTTTAACTGCTGTGGTCCTTAGCGTCCCATTCTATATTGGGCGTGAAAGACTGGGAATTTTGTTCAGAGACCTCTTTATCAGGCTTGAGGTTCTTTTACGTGCCGTAAATCTACGACACGGGACCACCGGCTTTACTTCCCTTCCGAAGGAAACCGTGCTAAGAATTTTTACGCCCGAAAAAATCCATCGCCCTCCGCAGGGTTTGAACCCGCGACGTCGGGAACTAGAAGCTAGCATGATAACCGCTACACCACAGCAAGTAAAGACAGTCCTTTAAAAAAATCTGATTGAGTGCATTTTCTAGATTCTTATAAAAAACTTCCTTTTCTATCTCTCCTTTCTCTTCTGTGGTTCCGTGTATAGATATTTTAGTCATTTCTAAATTTGCATTTGAGGAGTATTTTGCACGTCCTTTCACTGATTGGGTTGAATTATATTATACTCCTTTTTGTTTTCTTTGATAGCACGAATCCTGTCCCATATAGTCCGGCTTTCTATGATCTACTATACAGTAATGTATATTCTTGTTTATCTATTCTGCCTTTTCCTGCCCATCTTATTTCTTGGAACGCTACAGAATCTAAACCTGTATTTTAAAATTTAATTTGCTACTTCTTTCATTTTCCTAAGTCTTAGCATAGTCCGGTGGCGACGCCGTGGCCAAGTGGTTAGACCGCTCGCCTCTCACCAAGGCTGCCCAGGTTCAATCCCAAGGATCCGCACGTGGGTTTCGTGGTGTACAAAGTGGCGTCTGTGTGCGTTTCCTCCGCCATGTTTCATTTCACCGGTTCTCCATCCTCACCTTTCCTATCATTCATCTCTCATCTGCATCTACCATCCACTTCTGCGCTCTCATCCCGGGTGTGTGGCTGATCACTAGGGCCCGGATTTTTAGGTTTTAACTTATATTTTTCCTCGCTATTTAATTAACACATTTCAAGATATATACTCGTTTCACACTTCCTGGAGCAGAATATGCGAATTTCATTACACCTAAAAAAAACTTAATGATGGGTTGGCACCTAAACTAACCTAAATAGCTATTTTTCAATTTTCAAAATGAAGAATGTTATTTTCGGATTGAAGCTCATTGTAAAATTATTTCCACCACTTATAGCCAGTAGATAATTCAAGTTACTACAGTTAAACGCAGCACATGTGACACCTGGATGCAGCTGATAGAAGGTCAGGACGAGCGTACTTGGCTGTCTGCTGCCAGTTACCAAGCCGAGCACTTAAAAGACGCTAAAAATATCGCCAGTGAATTTCTTTTTCTTTCTTTTGAACTGTGTTTTTACTGTTTTTCATTACCGCTTATTACCGCAATCACACACACGCCCATGACATGGTTTCTTCTTAAGCTCCCTTGTTTACCCAGTTTATGATTACTGTGTTTTACTGTTTGCTTTACCGCTTATTACCGCAATTACACATACAACACACACAAACACCCATGCCCATGGCGGGACTCGAACCCGCGACCTTCAGCTTGGCGGAGCGCCGAAGCTACATGCTCCAGCGACCACGGCTACGAGGATGAATTGGATGAAACAGAAGCTTCCTGCATTTCCAAGGCTAAGAAAACACTCGAGTGCCCCACTCTTGCCGCTTCGCTTGCATACATTAAGACACATTTTTGTTTTATATCAGAAGCTATTGGAAAGTACAACTTTGCCACTGAAAGATGCTCTAGATATGATTGGCAATGTTTCCAGTAAAGAAATACCTGGACCAGTGGAAGTTGCATGTTCTGCAACGAAATCCTGCTTTTGAAGATATGAAAATCATCAATTTAGTATTGCAAGGAGAAAAGTATACATTAGAACTACCCCTAGAACCTGCTGCACTGGCATCTATGTTCTACGCTCCAATGACGGTATGTACCGTTGAAGCTTTTCTTCATTCAAGAACGTGTTACTGTTAACAGGAAATCGTTTACGCCAAAAAATTTGAGGATGTATGTATCTACTGCAATGCCAAAAATAAAGCTTACAACTAAGTACCAGAAAAGCAACATTATTTATACCTGTATTGATCCACGAAGTAAAACATTAAAAAGAAACTATTTTAATCAAGAAAAATCTAAAAAAAAAACCTATTTTAAACATATAAGAAACCTAAAATGACTGAACTCTACTGATCACCCACCTGGACGGTCACTCTCATCGGTAGGCCCTCTGCCCCCTGTCAGACGTCTGCCCCGGGCGTTGTCGTACGTCCTGGAGAGTGAGAGTCCTCGATTCGGGTAGGCGATAAGGACGGAATGCCTTAGCTCATTTGGGCTGTTTCCGCCTTGTAGTTATAGCATAGTCCGTACAATCCATGTCGCCAATTAAGTCCTCCTTCATCCGAGGCTTTTGTGAAGGTTTCATAACAGGTGTTTTTTTTAACAAGATGAGGTATTTGGCCTCGTGCTCGACCCCCAAACTGGAGAACCAGCTTCCTTATTTATCTCCCCAGGAAGTAAGGTGTTCCGGTTATACCCCCGAACACCGGGTGGCTCAAGTACTTCGGGGTCGCTAGTCGCTACTTCCCGTAATTACCAAAGTGAGCCCCTCAGGGAGGCAGACGACAATTTTCACAAATCTGTTGAAAAACCACAATTTTCTCAATTTCTTCCGGAAATCCATTTTATGGAAACAAAGTTAATATTTCAATAACAAGTAGATAAAAACCCGTAAAATGTGCATCCATATCCAAATATTAGTTAAATATGCATTAGGAGTTTTAGTTGCAAATTTCAGATGAAAAAAGGAAGGGGAAATGTGCTCAAATAAGGTGAAAAAAGGGACAATAAGGTGCTGGTTTATTTAAGGGGATGCACAACTGAAATTGCTATTTTTTAAACTATCCATTCAATTGGGCTGAAATTTTAACCACATGTCAGTCTTCTTTAGATATTTCAATCCAAAAAATTAATTAGTTTTCAAAATATAAAATTATGGGTATATGCTAAATGCAACACATGATGCATTTTTCAAAACAGAAAAAAATCTTACGTTGCTTCTATGTCAAGGGACTACAAATCTGTCATATAATTTTTATACCATTCTTAGTTTAAGAGAAAAACAAAGTTTTGCTGTTTTGTATATGCATATTTTTCGTTTTTTTAATACATTGTTATCTTCAAAAATTAGTAGCGCAAAAACTATTCATTACACAGAAGAATTATATGACAGCTTTATTTATTTATTTGGGTTTTTGAAATAAACATAAAAAATGTCAATATGAATGGATGAAAACTACATCGTATGGAACATTTTAAATATGCAGAAATGCTGAAAATAAGAAACGCCTTAAAATTAAGTTTTAAACATATAAACAGCTAGCAAACAAATGCGCAAGGATATATGAAAAGTCTCGTAACGATCCTGAATCGTTCGCTAGGTCAAAAATAAAAGTGGATTCTATAACTACAAGCAATGGAAAATTTTTGGGACCTTTTTTTTAGATTTTTTGAGATTTTGGGTTAATTTCAGTTGTACATTCCCTTAACTAATTCAACGATTTCTCTTTCCTCTATTCTAATTTATTGAACTACAAACAAGTACATCAAATTATCAGTCATCAAAAGAAGTAAAACACATGAAGCTGTTGTACTTCAAGACATTAAGCATCTCCACATTTTTAAAAGTAAGTCTGTTTCTATTAGGAGATAGAATGTCTTTGTAGATGCTAAAGCTTCTTTCAACATCCACAGAAACCAGCGGGGCAAACCTTGTATTCACTCGGAATGGCAACTCCTCATGTCTGAATTCTTCTGAAGACTAGATTCAAGTTTGTCTTTGGTAAAGCCATCTAGCTGCTCCCTCAGGGAAGTAAAAATATCCCATTGTTTTTCCTTTTCCAGACCTTGTTCTTCCAATCGTTTAACAGCTGCAGGACAACACAATATAGTTCTGTCTGCAAATTATGTATTTTCTCCGGCAACAGAAGTTGCTGTGCATTGGAAATTGCACCTGCGTCGGATGGATCCAAAGAAAGCACAAACTCTTTAATTTTGTCAAAATTCTCACACAACATAGCAGCACACTCAATCTAAGATCCCCAGTGAGTAATGACCGGTAAATTTGGAAAGGGTAGGCCAGTGATTTCCCTGTAGTAAACAACACGGCTCGGAGATTTCAGTAGAATCTTCTTCAGAGCACAGATGAATTGATTTGCGATGTCGTATTCGTTCCTTATGGATTCACAAACCCTGTGAAGGGCATGAGCCAAGCATGTCACATGCTTCAAGTTAGGAAATAAAGGTTTCAATTGGTTAACAGCTGAAACCATGTATGGAGCCTGGTCCGTAACCACAAGAAGAAGTTTTTCAAACTCGATACCAGTAGGCCAGAGTTTTTGGCAGAAGTCCTTAATGGATTGCATTACTGTACTGGCATTGGCTTTCTGGAGCTCGTACATTTTTAACAACATGGGCTTAACTTTCTCCCCTGCTAAGGGAAAAACTAAAATGTTCAAAACATATCATTCCATTGAGGCTATGGTTTCATCCACAATGATTCCCACATCGCAATCAGACACTTCCTCCTTGATTCTTTCTATGCTTTCTTGGTAAACAGGCTCCATGTAATTTTTTCTTAAGGTACTCTCATCGGGCATTGACATCTTTGTGTATTTTTCAAGAAATCCCTTGAGGGCTGGATGGTTCACCTTATTGAGTGGAATTCCTGCTTGTGTAAGAGCTGCACACAAATCAATGTTTAATTCCTTCAAATGTTGGCTTTTTGAAGAACTCTGTTGAAACGCATTTCGTAATAGAGGTTGCCGTGATTTGTTTGCTTGAAGAGTCTTGTTCATTTGATGCTTAGAGCTGGAAATCTGTTGTTTGATGGGATCTCGCTGGTGTTTTTCATCTCACAAAATTCCTGAATCACAAATAGTACATCGCATAACAGTTCTATCAGTGTCTATGAAATCTTGTTTGTATTCCTCAGTCAGAACAATAAATCTAGCACTGGACACCTTTGGCATGGTAAAATCTAGTACTTAGTACACTCGTTTGGAGAGCTAATACTAGTTCACTTGCTAACACATGCGACTGTCACACAACTCACTCTTGCGTCCTTTAGTTGTCCACATTCTCTTATAACACCGCGACAATTACCAGAATGTTCTCATTCATGCTGGAACTTCAGTCTCAGCGATTTCTAGTAGTTTCGAGCAGAATCCAGTCTTAATAATTCTCGGAACTGCGCGGGTGAGGTTACTGCCGTCTCTGCGTGCCCAGCCTTCGCCTCCACGCAAACAGATGTCTCTCAAAGTAAGAAACTCACATTCACGAACAGCAGGCTACTGATTCTGGTGGGATACAATCACTCATTGTCAATTGCATTATTGCGGGCTACTTTATAGCGGTAAAGCAAGAGAAAGAGGTTTTCGTCGAACACGCAATTATTTTCCATTATTGCGGGTGTGCTTTCAATTCCCGCGCGGCGTTTACTGAAAAAGGTAGGCTTACTATTCGCACGTACACAGCAAGCTGAGGGGACGTTAATTGAAAGTTAAAGAATAAATTGGAATGAAACTTAAAAGAAAAAAGGGGAAAAAGGGGATTATGGGCATGGTTGGGGGAAAATGGGATAAAGGTGCCAAGAAGGGATAAAGGTCCCAAAAAAGGCTAAAAGGTGCGAGAAAAAATGCCTCTTTTCGCAACCAGAAACAAAATTTCACACTGTGATATCTTTCTGCACAGTTTTAACTTACCCAAAAAAAAAGGTGCGCACCTAAAAATCCTAACCCTGCACATCATACCAAGAGACTTCAGTGACTTTGTACTCCGCCTTGTCAGTCACTGGAATTTCTGATCACATAAGAGGGTCAAATAATCTTTTGTATTCTGTAGTGGTTTCAATTTCAGGCAGTCCAATAATAGAATGGTTAAAACAAATTGTGCACGTATTAGAAAATTAATTTAGTAAGATATATTTTCAAATTGAGAGATTACTTTATGTGTAGCGATCAAGCAAATAAAGTAAATAAAAGCATAGTTAAATTAAAGAATAAACATTTATGCATTATATTCACATTACTATTTCTACCAGTATGATCTATTTTTATGTAGCTCCTACGTGTTGTCACATTTACATAAATTTCTTTACCAATTATTGTTTGTTTTTTGTATAGCTTCTACAAACTATTCTTACGAAAGCTTTGCCACGTGCATAGTAGGTAGTGAAGATATTGTATTCCACCCAAAAATTCGATTCGAGATTTCACCGAAAATATAGGTTTTGAGGCCCCCTAAAAAAAAAGCATATGTAGAAAAAGGTCCGCGCGCGCGTGCGTGCGTACGAGTGTAACTCATAAACGAATAGTCGGATAAATACCAAACTTGTATTTAGGTTGAGTACGTTCTAAAGATGCGACGCGAAGATGTTCAAGAAAACCCCCTTACCACCAACTACTCTTTACATGTGGAATATTTTCGGAATTTTTTATTTTCTAAAAAAATTACGATTTTGATTAAAATACCATATATTAATGATATTTACATGATAAATAAAATGTATGTCTTGAACTTTTTGGGAATAGCCATGGTCCTCTTCATTCGGAAGGAGTTTTTTATAATGTAAACTAAAGCGTTAAGCGATAGACAAAACGTACTACACAAGAAAAGTAGATGTCTTTAAAACACAGGATTTATTTCAAATAACTTATTTTTGTGGCATCAGCCATTTCCCAGATATCCATTGTCAATTGTTCGAATTGTTCATCACTTGCTCATTCTTTAAAGTTCTTATAACAGTCAGTTTTTTCTCGCGATTACATGGAAACAGTATGGAATTTTAAGGCAGCGTATAGCGTCCAGTTCTTAAAACATATTTTGATTATCGCTGTTCCCTTTGTATCTATAACGAAATGTGTAATGTAGTTATTTATGAAAAGGTTATTTGAATTAAAATGAAGTAGATAGAAGAGTAAGCTTTTAGTAAGAATAGTTTGTATACTCACTGATAAGCAATAGAGGGTAGAGAAAGTCATGTGAATGTAACACATTAGAAAATTTTTTGGGGGGGCTTTCTCTACCACGTACATGGCAGGTAGAGAAAGTATTGCATTCCACCTGAAAATTCGATACCGAGATTTCACTGGAAATACATGTTTTGGGGACCCCTGAATTCAAAAAAAGCATTTTTAGAAAAAGGTCCGCGCGGGCGCTTGCGTGTGAACAGCATAACTCAAAACCGAAAAGTCAGATAAATGCCTAACTTGGCAGTTAGGTTCAGTGCCTTCCAAAGATGCGACACGAAGATTTTCAAGGAAATCCTACCACCCCAAACTATCCTATACGTGGGAGTCCCTCCGTGATACGTACCTTTACCTTTAACCTTGGCATGTAATATTGACAGACATTTTTTATTTTCTAAAAATGGCTCTTAAAGATTTTGATTAAAGTACTACATATTAAGGATATTTACATGACAAAATATACATATTGAATTTTCTGGGAATAGCCTGTATAGTCCTCTTCATTCGGAAGGAATTTTATATAATGTTCTTTAATTGACCAAACGTTAAGCGATAGACAAAAACGTACTACACAAACAAAATTTAGACATCTTTAAAACACAATTTATTTCAAATAAGCTTTTTGTGGTATAAGTCATTTCTAGATATCCGTTATTAAAGGTTCGAATTGTTCATTTCTTGGTTATTCTCTTAAAGTCCTGTCAACGTTAAGTTGTTTCTCGCGATTGTATGGAAAGAGTATGGAATTTTAAGGCCAGCGTATAGCGTCCAGTTCTTTAACATTTGACTATCGCTGTTCCCTTTGTATCTGTAACGAAATGTGTAATGTAGCTATTTCTGCAAAGGTTTATTTGTATTTAAATGTATTGGATAGAAAATTAAGTTTTAGTAAGAATAGCTTGTATACGCACTAATAAACGATAGAGGGTAGAGAAAGTCATGTGAACGCAACATCGGATTTTTGTTTCTTTCTTTTTTATCTGCTTCATGTTAATCGAGATAAACCTTTGCAGAAGTAGTTTCACTGAACATTTCGATATACAGGTGGACCATTTAAGTTGACACTACAATATCTCCAAAACTAAGCCTTGTAGAAAGAAATGTCTTCAACAAAAGTTGCTTGATATTATTGGCGAAAGTAAATGTCATCAGTCGTGTTTTGTTTGGAGGACGTTATGATGGTCATTTTAGGGTCAATTTAATTTTTCAAAATGGGAACCTAAATTTTGTATGTTGTTTTCTCATTAGAAATGGTTCATAAAAAGCTATTTATTTTGTGATGAATAAGGAAACAGAATAAAAAATTGTCGGTTCCCAATTACGAAACCTAACTTGACCCTCAAATGATCATCCATGGAAGGTCCAACCATTCATTACGCTCTTCGTACACAGCCATTCAGAATTTTCGTTGTTATTTACGTTGGTGTACGAACAATTGCAAAGTGCTTTATACAGATGTTGTGTAAAGAATCTACAGGGAGAGCCAAAAGACTACGAATCGGCTGCGCGGTGTTTTTCCTGTCCGCGTCCCCGGCGCTCGTTGCCATCTGCCGCTATCATAGAAACCATACAACATTTTAAAAACTACTTTTAAAGGCTTTACTTAACAACTTTATGAAAGTGTGTTTGAGGACAGAATTATTAGTAAAGATTTGTGGCCCCCTCGGTCCCCCGACCTAATCCGCTGCGATTTCTATCTCTGGGGTAAGTAAAAAGATAAAGCGTACAAGACAAAGCCACACACCCTGGAAGAATTAAAACAAAATATCCGACAGGAAATTGCCAGCATTTCTCAACGTGAACTATGGCGAGTGATGGATAGTTTCCTAAAGAGGTGCCAAAAATGTAAGGACAACGACGGTGGCCAGCTTCAGCATCTTCTTTTGTAAAGTTGGTAAGTAAGTAAAGCCTTTTAAAAATTGTTTTAAAAATGTATGGTTTCATCCACGCCTTGCTGTTATAGCGGCAGACGACAACGAGCGCCGAGGACGCGGACAGGAAAAACACCGCGTAGCCGGTTCGTAGTTTTTTGGGTCTCTGTAGGTTCCCATTAAAAAAATTAAATTGACCCTAAAATGACCATCACAACGTCCTCCAATTAAAACACGACTAATGACATTTACTTTCCCCCATATTATCAAGCAACTTTTATTCAAGATATTTCTTTCTAGGTACAACGCTTAGTTTTAGAGATATTCTACAATCTCAAATTATATGGTCCACCCACAAGGGGATAGAGGAAACCGAATAATTGATAGATGTTTAAAAGCTGGTCGCTATGTGCTGGCCTTTAAATTTCAGTCTTTCCATGACATTGAGAGAAACAAGTGAACAGCAGCGGTACTTTAAAACATCTAATGTGTTAATTCACAACATGACTTTCTTTACCCACTATCGTTTATTTGTATATAACTTCTACACGCTATTCTTACGAAAACTCATTACTTTCTCTACCACCTACTATTAGATAAGTATTAGATTCCACTGAAAAATTCGATACTGAGACTTCCGGAAATGTTTTGAGGCACCTTCAATCCAAAAAAGGGATTGTTTAGAAAAATGTTCCTGTGTGTGTCTGAACAGCATAACTCGAAAACGAAAAGTCGGATAAATGCCAAATTTCGTATCTGCGTTCAATACCTTCCAAAGGTGCGATACGAAGGTTTTCATGAGAATTCCCCCATCTAAAGCTACCCTTTACATAGAAACATTTTCGAAATTTTTTATTTTCTAAAAAATGACACGATTATGATTAAGATACCACATATTAAATATATTTACATGACAAATAAAATGTATATCTTGAATTTTCTGGGAATAGCCTTTGGTATACTCTCATTCGGAAGGAATTTTGTATTATCTTGTATAACAGTAAACTTAAGCTATAAACGAAAACGTGCTACACAAAAACTGTAGATCTCTTTAAAACACACAATTTATTTCAATTAACTCTTTTGTGGTATAAGCTATTTCCGAGATATCTATTATTAATAGTTTGAGTTTTTTTTAGATCTATTTATATCCTGCCTTTAACTGCAATGGTCTTATCGGTGGCCTTTCCTTTGGAACATATTAGTTGCCTATAGCGTTACTCGTATTCGCTTGTCATTCGATTTCTGGTATATTTTGGGTTTTGTGCATTATATCGCACACACATCCACATTCTCATCCATGCTTCCAGACTCTGGGGAGGACTGGGAATAATCTTGAATAGATAGAGAAAAGTTCCCACCGAGTATGGAATTTTAAGGCCAGCATATAGCGTCCAGTCTTAAACATTTGACTATTCCTGCTCCCTTTGTATCTTAAAGTGTGTAATGTAGGTATTTCTGCAAAGGTTTATCTCGAATAAAATTAGTAGATAGGCGGTGCCGTAGCCGACTGGTTAGACCGCTCGCCTCTCACCAAGACAGCCTGGGTTCAATCCCAGGGACTCTCATGTGGGATTTGCGGTGGACAAGGAGGCGTTTGGGCGGGTTTTCTGCGGGTTGTCCGGTTTCCCCCGCCATCCATTCAACCAACTGCTCCATCATCAGCTTTCCTTTCATCTGGTTCATATCATCTACTTCCTCGCTCCCATAGCAGGCATCGGACTGATCACCCATTCTGGATGGTCTATCTAATCCAAAATGTCTGCTCCTCGGCAGGACTCTGACCCCAGGCACCCGCTTGGGGGTATAAGTCGTACATACGGGGAGGGTAAACGGAGAAAGCATAAGAATAAAAATGGGTGGATAGAAAAAATAAACTTCAGTAAGAATAGTTTGTTTACCCACCAATAAACAATAGACGGTAGAGAAATTCGTGTGAATGTAACAACACATCAGATTTTTATTTTCTCTGCTACGTATAGTTAAGTAGAGGAAATATTGTATTTCACCAAAAAATTCGATACCCACATACATTTCGCTGCAAATACATGTTTTGAGTTCCACTGAATAAAAAAAGCGTTTTTAGAAAAAGGTCTGTGTGTCTGTCAGACAATGTGTTCGTGTGTGTGTGTGTGTGTGTGTGTGTGTGTGTGTGTGTGTGTGTGTGAGAACAGCATAACTCAGAAAACGAAAAGTCGGATAAATACCAAACTTGGCATTTAAGTTCAGTACTTTGCAAAGATGCGACACTAAGATTTTCAAAAAAATCCCCCACCCCAACTACCCTTTACATGGAACATTTTTCGAAATTTTCTAAAAAATGGCTCAAATGATTTTGATTAAAATGCCATATATTAAAGATATTTACATGACGAAGAAGATGTACATCTTGAATTTTCTGGGAATAGCCTGTGAAGTCCTATTCATTCGGAAGGAATTTTGTAAAATCTTCTATAACTGGTAAACGTTAAGGGATAGACAAAAACGCCTACACAAAAAAGCAGGTCTCTTTAAAACACAATTTATTTCAAAAAAACTTTTTTGTGACACAATCCATTTCCAGATATCCGTTATTAATGGTTCGAATTATTCAATACTTAGTCATTCTTTCAAAGTCCTATCGATTTTCAGCTGTTTCTCGCGATGTCTTGGAAAAACTATTGAATTTTAGGGCCAGCGTATAGCGTGCAGTTCTAAATCATTTCACTATCGCTATTCTGTTTGAACCCATAACGAAATGTGTAATGCAGCTATTTCCGGAAAGGTTTATCTCGATTACAATGGAGTAGATAGGAAAATAAACTTTCGTAAGAATTATTTGTACTCCCACTAATAAGCAATAGAGGGTAGAGAAAGTCGTGGAACACACCAGATCTTTTTCTATCTATTTAATGTTAATGGAGATAAACCATGACAGAAATAGTTACATTGCACAATTCGTGTAGATTCAAGGGGGATTGAGGGAACCAAACCGATAGTCAGATGTTTAAAAACGCGCCGTTATATGCAGGTATGAAATTCCATGCTCTTCATGACATAGTAAGAAATGATTGAATAGTGACAGTGCCAAAAGTAATGACAAATTCAAATCAATAATGACGGGTGATGCCACAAAAGTTATTTTAATTATTTTATGTGTTTTAAAGAGTTACAGTTTTTTTAGCGCATGTTTGTCTATCTCCCAAGTTTTACCAGTTAAAATGTACAAAATTCCTCCTCAGCCTATTCCCGAAAATTCAAGATATATATTTTATTTGTCATGTAAACATTTTAAATATATGGTATTTTAATGAAAACGTAAGAGCTATTTTTGAGAAAATAAAAAAAATTCGAAAAATGTTGCATATAAAGGTAGATTGTGGTGGGAGGTTTTCTTGGAAATCTTCGTGTCGCAGCTTTGGAAGATCCTGAACTAAAATGCCAGTTTGGTATTTATTCGACTTTTCGTTTTTGAGGTATGCTGTTCAGACGCGCGCGCGGGCGGACGGAAGGAATTTGTTTCTGAAAGCGCTTTTTGGGTTTCAGGGGGCCTCAAAACATGTGTTCCCGGTGAAACCTCGGTATCAAATTTTTGGTGGAATGCAGTACTTCGTTTACCTATTAGGTATGTGGTGAGAAATTAAAAATCTGATGTGTTTAATTCACATGACTGCCTCTAACTACTATTGTTATCTTTATATACCTTCTACAAAGTTTTCTTGCTTAAGCTTATCCTTGTACGTGCATCAGGTTAATTCTAATAAACGTTTCCATAAATAGTTTGACACATTTTGTTATAGGTGCAAGGGTGATAGCGATAGTAAAATGTTTATAACCACTTCGGTTATGCTAACCTTGAAATTTCATGCTCTTTCTGTGACATCGCGAGAAGCAACTGAATAGCCACAGTATTTGAAAAACTCCTGTGTGTTATCTTCACATGACTTTCTGTACCTACCATCACTTTTTTTTATTTAGCGTCTACAAACTATTCTTGCAGAAGCTTACTCTTCTTTCTACTTCAAGCTAGTTGAAATAAACGTTTTCATAGATACTTTCATTACACATTTTGTTATAGATACAAAGGGAATAGCATTAGTCAGTTGTTCAGAAAGTCGCTGTATACTGAGCTTAAAACCCATACTCCTTCCATGACATCTTGAGTAACAGCTGAATAGCTACAGCACCTTAATAAATGACAAAGTATTGAAAACTTCAAACCAATAGTAACGCATATCTCGGAAACGACTGATGCCACAAAATAAATTATTTGAAATAAATTGTGTTTTTTTTAAAGATCTACATTTTGTGCGTAGTACGTTTTTGTCTTGTCTCATGGTTTATCCGTTATACAAAATTCCTTCTGAATGAAGGGGAGTTTTTAGGTTGTTTCCAGAAAATTCAATATGTATTTTTTATTTATGATGTAAATATTGTAATCAAGATCGTTTCAGCCATTTTTGAGAAAATAAAAGTTACGAAAATTTTTCCATGTGAAACGTGGTTTGGTGTGGGATATTATTGAAAATGCTCGTGTCGTATCTTTGGAAAATAATGAGATTAAATACTTATCCGCTAATTGGCGCTAAGCCTGCAACGTTCGCTGAATGTTCGCATGGCTGCTATTGGATTTCTCTAAATGCAAAGTGGGCCAAACAAATCCTGTATCCACGAAGAAGACGAAGAAGACGAAGAAGAAGAAGAAGAAGAAGAAGAAGAAGAAGAAGAAGAAGAGGAAGAAGAGACTACAACCTTTAGGAAAGCTCGCAGCTTTTCGGCAGTGTAAGCCGAGAAAAATAATACACCTACATTGACACACCATATATTTTTGTGGAAGGGAATCACTCATTTTGACTTGACTACTATCAATAAATAAGTAGAATTGAACTCGGTCAAAAATAATTTGGAAGCTAATGGAGGCAGAATTACAAAGACTGCTTTGTTCACACAAAAAGGAGAGTAGAACCGTACAAAACCTACTCGCGAGTGTGCAACAGTGACAGCATTAACCTGTGCACCTGCGATGGAGGTACACGAGTTAAATAGTGTAGCATAGCACCCATTTAGAACACCGGAAATATAAATACGGTGGTGGTTTGAAAACCTCATATGAGGTCGATAAGAGGGAGCTCAAATTCAGATAATTCGTCAGCATTGCGGGAAAGCTTGCAAATCTATTTAGTCTGTACATGCAATTGGCATTGAAGTTCGGTAGCATTATGGTTTTGTACACAAATGCTGCCTAAACGCCGAACATTTGTATAATGACCGGCATCGCCTGTTGGATCTGAGGAAAGAGTAGTGGCAAATGTGGCAACGTTGTATGTCAGTGCTATTGATTTCTGAGGGTAGTGCCAACTCCTCCCTTCCGCAGGGTGGTGAATGTGTTTCCTACGTAGCAAAAATGCAACGCAAATATGGCGCTTATGTGACCGCAATAACAGAGGGCAAATCAAGAAGCAATATATACAGCGACTCCAGTAAGTATTTTTTTTAGTCTGTGATGCCGTTTGTAATAAAAATGGGGGCTAATCTTGTCTTATAGTATGCCCGTAGAAAATGCTTATAAAATCAAAAGGAAAGCGAATAAATTACCTTAGGAGTGAGTTTAGAACATAATGTGGTCTCTTCTATATCTGGTGCCCACCTGCCTGCCTGCCTGCCTGCCTGCCCGTCCGTCCGTCCGTCCGTTTTAGGTGGTTTACTTATATAGGCAAATCGCGTCAAGAACACAACAAACATAGCCATTTTTCCGATAAATCACATGCAAAGTGGGTACTGCCAACCTAAATAAAAAGTGAAATTCACTAAATATGCGATGTGCAGTTGTTTCTGCGAACGTGAATGATTCGAGTTTTAGACGCGCAGATCCCTCGGCTACGCCCTGTCCTCGCTTCGTTCGGCCGCAACTTGCTACACTCCTCTCCTTCTAAAAACATCCCTCGGCTACGCTTTGAGGCTGAGGGCCCTCAATCTCTCGACTACGCCTTGAGGCTATCTTACCGTCTTCGGTGGCATTATTCATATGTTGGCAGCATTGCGTTAGAGCAAGCGTATGACATAGAGCGACATCTGTTTGACTTACGACACATCATTTTCATCGCTGTGGGGCACACTGTAAGAGGAGATTATCGAGATTATCGAGAATGGCTATTAAACACTAACAAAGAAAGTGTTGTTCTCCAATTTAAAAAATTCTAGCAGACAGATTAACTCGGACGATTCTCATTTTTAATATGCAGAAAGAACAAACAATATTACAGTTTAGCTGGTCTCGCGTTTTCACAGATTTTTCATTTTGGTCGTTTTATAATTTTTTAAAAATTGCACCGATTTTCTACCTTTTACATGTGTGGTGTTTATGAACTTGTTTATGTGGATTAATAGAGCATATCATGCCTCGCAATGTTCCTGACATATGATCAAACTATGAAATAAATTGTGATGCCGTAAAAACTTCAGTGATGTAGAGGCTAACGTTCTTTTTCCTCCATCATATCAAAACCCATTTTCACTACAGTTTCAGGTATTGTACAAAACATTTCCTCCACCAAATGCATGTAAAATAATTTTGTAAACACCTCACACAAAAAGTTGAAAAGTCCATGCAAATTTATATATATATATATATATATATATATATATAATTAGTAAAAAAATGGTAAAACGCCAGAGCATGTAAAATGTAATATCGGTTGTTCTCTGCGAAAATTAAAAATTAGAATGTTCCCTTCTTTAATTGGGTGCTAAAATTTTTTCTAGACAGCGAGGTCTAAAAGTAGAACTTTTAATATAGTGCACACGAACTAAAAGCTTTACATTATCGCACTAGTGCGACAACATTTTTATGCCACTCTATTGTGACCAGCTTAGGTTTCAAGTCCAATTACATGACAATTACCCTTTGTATTTGCACGTTGAATAATTCTACTTGATTTGATTAGGTTTTACGATTCATTATGTCTTTTTACATGATTAATTTCTCATGGTCGCATTTTCCGTTCACAATACAAGTCGTCATATTTCAATTTATCGCAATTCGTTGTGGAGTTAACCTATACCTTATGTTGGCGGACTCGTGCTTTCTTTGATCTAAAACGTTATTCTTTTATCTGATAAAGATTAAATGGCGGCAATTATGGATTCAGAAGGAACTGACATGGAAGAGCGATATGAAATTACGAAAGCAACATAAAGAATAACACTAGAACTACTTATCCCAAAAATGCAGAACGCAATATGATATAGCATTTAATCGCTCCATTGCCTGGTGTTAAGGCAAAACACGGTGAAAATTATTTCGCTGAAAATGACTGCTAGCGAATCAACAAAACATCAAAAAATCTGACATCTCGCTGCATACGAGAGTTGATCTCGTTTTTAACGTCATTTCTCGTTTCAAGGATCTCGCTATACACGTGAGTTGATCTCGTTCTAAGCGTGATTTCTCTTAGTTTCAGAAATCAATATAATATTGTTTTATTGATGTTTTACAAGTTCGAGCGCAGTCTAAAAAATAGTATATGCCACACGTGTTAAAAGTGCTTTTACTTTGTTCGAGGCCTTCGTTTCGCAAACATCCCTACTCGCAAAATAAAACCTTACTTTTAACGCTTGTATCATAACTTACTATTAAAGTTAAGAGGAATATTTTTTAAAACTGTGGTACATAATTACATAAGTAAAAATGCTCCCAATCCGAGTAACCTAATTGATTAATTTGGCTTTAACATTGCTGTAATACTGATTTTCTCAATTGCTAATTGGTTGTCACGTTAGTAAGAGGAACTTTTTCTCCTGGCCAGCTCACTAGTGTGTTTCTTCGGTGCGCCTTGCTATCCTGGGTTCGATAACCTGCCTACCACTAGCATGGCTTCCTTTGGAAGGGAATTATTGTCCATTCGCATTCTTTTCGATCAGCAAGTAGGGGAAGGGAAGGGAGGGGAGGACACATTTGTAGAGCTAGGCGACCTGCTCCACCTCCTTCCAGACCTGCCCAAAAAGAATGCGAATGGGCTGTAAAGCCGATGGTCCCCAATGTGGCTAGATAACTAAGGTGAGCCACTCCGGGGTGGGAGCTGCCCGCCTGTGACGTAAGTGAGAGTGAAGACGAGCGCGCGGAATACAAACACAGCGCAGTGAACACACTAAATTCCTCCCGATTAACTCCCAATTGTTTATTATTAGCACTTCTTCCAGTTTTTTTAAAAGGTATACTATTTCAGGGCATTCTACAAACATTGTGGGCTAGACATAAAGCAAAACGAATGGAAACTGCATTACATTAGTAATATATTTACGTATAAACAAACCTACTGGAACACATCCAGAACTTCAACGTAAACTGTAGGCGCTACAAGAGATTCAAACATACATTACTTTAGTACTAAAGGAAAATTTACAACTACTCTAAAGGAATCGCTAAATGGATATGCTGGTGTATTTTTTTTACCGTAAGAAATGAAAACAATAATTCCAGAATGCATTATTCTGTTACAGGATGTAAAAATGAAAAAGACATACCTGCAACATTCCACTTGTACTTGGACCTTCACTAAGTGCATATCCATGCCAATCGGGAATGAACTGCTACGGAACTGCATCTGGGAGCAGAATTTTCTTAACCGGCAAACCTAAAAGTTCACTCTTCAAATCCCGTTTATAGTTACTAGGAAGAAAGTGCACTGAACACACACGTGAATTATCAGCGTTAAATTTTTCAGTACGCTTACAGCGAGACACCCACACGCGCTTTAATTGCTAATTTTTTTGGAAATGTGTGATAATTCACACCAACCGTTTTAAAACCTTAATTACGGTATTGTGCTACAGCACAATACATTCTACTCTTAACGTTCTTACTCATTGCACACCGACTTAAACACTTCACCAAAGCAGAGAAAACTGAATCTATACTCAAGATTCTAGTTTAAATATGTGTGTGCAACTTATTTGTTGAAGTGGGGGGGGGTATATGACTGAGTGATAAGGAACAATGTACTTTCGTGCATCTGTTGTTAAGTTGTGAAGTTTTCGCCAACATAGCGAGATAAAGTAGGATAATTGTACGTGACTTTTAAAGCGAAGAGAAGCTCAGATTAATATCTGTTGCCTTTTACGCAGTTGAGCGGCATAATTATTTCAACGGAAATGCTGTTTGCTCTTACAGCCAAAGCTTAACAACCTTTTTCCGTTCACTGTGGTTCTGTAAAGGATTATATACCTGGAAAAGCTTGCCATTTTCAGGGAACAATACCTTTGGCCCGCATTACATCTGTTTTCATGTTACGAGTCGGCCTACCTGCCAAAAAGTAAGTTCTTTGTATTCCTCAGGAATGCATATTAAACAGTATATTATTGTGAGCAGAAGCTATTTGAAGACCAAGTATCATATAAGCATGATCCGGATTCAGATGACATGCCATCATATATTAGGTCATTTTGGTAGTTTCAAGTTTTCTATTTTGGATAATGTTTTTTTTCGATATTACATCATTAATTTGTAATTTCTTTGTCCTTTGCCGCTTTATTTGGTAACTTCCTTGCATAAGTATAGAGTATATAAAGATTATTGGTTGGTCTGGAAAGAGTTGCTTGTGAGTGGAGAGATGGTTATTGTCAGGGAAACATGAATTCATGTTCAAAATTAGGGATGAGGAGGTCAGTTTTCCCTTTTTTGCTTAATAAGTGCGTATTGCTCTTATTTATGTATGACATGGACTGTGAAATCCTCTTCATTTGCAATAAACATTGCATATTCTGAGTTCTCAAAAGAGTTAATGCTACACTTTTGTAAGACCTGTTTAAAAACGCAATAAGTTAGAAAATTAATTGAAAATATATTTGTTCTATGTTCTTGTTTGGAGAATCTGAAAAGCAAAGAAAATAATGTTCTTACTTGTTTGAAGAATCTGAAAAGGAAAGTAAGAAAATTTTCTGTTATTTTCAGATTCTTTGAACAAGAACATTTTCACTGCTCTTTTACTTATTTTTTCTTCTTGTATAGGAGTTATATCAATATATAAATTAATTTATAACTTTCTGTACACTAATTTTAGTAAATCAAATAAATCTCATTTTAGATAATTTTTTGTAATTACAAAGTCATTTTGAAACAAATGTAGTCATTTTAAAAAAAAAAATTAGTCATCAAAATCCGCACCCTGCTTATAAAACACCGCTCTGACATTTTCTCTCATGTATTTACGTTCATCTCCTCTGTATTTGCTCACATAATATTGATTTGTTTCGTAAAGCCTCTCCTGCCAGTTTGGCGTGAAATGTGTCCATGTTTTATACAAAATAACGAAAACTAAGATACGAGTAAGTTATTGCACTTTCCTTGCATAAATACTAAATAATATAGGCACCTAATTACAATTGGCAAGTTCCTTAGATCTACCTCCTTTTAAAAAGATCAGTGTAATATGTTTCAATGATCGCCAGTGCAATACACTAATACACCTCCTTTTAACTACACCCACTTTCCCGTGGGTGAAAGCATTACATTTGTGTGCTTTTAACGGTATTGGTTGCGAGCGTATACTAAAGCATACAGGAAAGGTTGTTCTAAAATTAATATCTCCAAAATATTAAGGCTAGACGCATCCTTGTTCTTACTCTTTCAAGTAGGAAGGATCAAATGGGAACTATGTACAATTAATTATTCATTAATTAAAAAATTAAAACAACTTTATACTAGAAATAATTACGAAACTAGGTTTATATAAGCACATTCTCAGCCTAAATAATGAAGCCAAAATATCCAAATTCTGAACACATCATTCGAATGTACACTACTCTGTAAATTCGGTTTATTTGAAAATTGGAGGATATTTGCAAGACTTGCTGTGCAGATAACTGTTTTTCAGCATGTGTCCATTATCTACTTCAAGTAGTCGAATGTTATGTGGATTTAATTCATTTTGTGGAGTTAATCTCTTCTGCCAAAATAGTTATATTAATAAAATTCTTTTTAAAAAAATTATTTTAAATATGCATGTCGATTATTCATGCTTTTACCTAGACGCGAAAAAAAGTCTCGGAAAACATGCACATATATCAAGTTTTCAGCTATCATGACTTTTAAAACTGCTATGTTTAAGTCATATTACATAATAGCATGATCAACATACAGTTTCTCTCATTAAGCTGCGTTTTTCACAATCCATAAACAAACAATACAATTTAATTTCGAATCAAAGTTTAAGACCCGATAGCGTATAACGTTGAATTTTATGTAGTGTATAACGTATTTTATTTTCGTTGCTAAAATTGGCCGAATAATATGTTATTGGTTTTCTTTAACATAATATAATTAAAGTCAAGCAATAGCATAAACTAAGAAAATGGTTTTAAAGCTTGCAACTTAGAGCTTCTGAACAACTTTAATATAACAAATATCTGCTTTATATCTACATCTCTCTCTTTCTTTGAATAACATGTATGCTGTAAGTCATCCCTCAAGACCAAATTTCATATATCGACAGCGTTTTAGTGAATATTTCAAGGAGAAATGAAATTGGCGCCAGTTGGGTATTTAGCTGTAAAAAGACAGGTTTGTGTTTATTATTTCCAAGACTAAGTCTAGTTATAGATGCGATTTTGTTTCAAGTAGTATAGGGTCGAAACAGATCGTATAACGAGAATATTATACGAACTTTCATGCCGAAAAGTACGGTGCAGAATACTGGCTAGCTAAAACTTCACTCTCGATGACGTCATGCAGCAGGCGGACCGAAAGCAGTACAAGCGAAAACGATGCCGTTAGAAGACCCCCCCCCCCCCCCTGGATGGTCCCGTTTCGTAGATTTATGGCACGTAAAAGAACTCCAAGCCTGATAAAGAGGCCTCTGAGCAAAATTTCCGGTCTTTCACGCCCAATATAGAATGGGACGCTAAGGACCATAGTAGTTAAAGATCGTCCATAAATAAAACTTAGTTTCATTTCATTTCCTGCCTACCACGAAAATTTGTTGTATTAGAACCATAGAGTACCGAGTTAAAGAAGGGAAGTCTAAGGGCTAACTTCTTGAAGTATGGTAATAGGAGAGTTAGAGGACAGCGTAGTCGCTCACATCCACATTTCATCCATCCTACTTCCGGAAGTGGAAATGTTTGTTGTTGAGATGAGAATCAGGATTTTCAAGCTAACGTGCATGTAGTATTCTTAATTCTGTGCACATTATGCAGAAACGGAAAATTTAAAGCACACTGTAGTAAAAGAGCTTCGCATTTACCGTTAATGTATAATTAAAACCTCCCGATTCTGATATTTATTAAAGCACTGTACTCCTATTTTTTCGATAACCTTTTTGTGTCCAATTACATCAGACATCTAGTTGTGAGAGTACAGAAAGTGGCAATCACATGAAACGTATACTTAGGTTGCTGTTCAATAACAGTCCTAAATTATATACCTGCATGTTGTTGGAGCAACAACTGGACATAGCTGCATTTACAGCATACTACAGGATGTGGTATAATGTATGTACAGAAATATAAGCTCAGATATATGAATGCACATGTTTACATAATATATGAAATTAAAGCAGCAGGTCGTTGTGCCGTTTTGTTTTCAGTTGTCTGTTGGGCGGCTCTGGTTGAGGATGTAGAGGAATATCATTATAGTAGTGGGTTTGGATGATAGACGAGAGTTTGAAGCAGTCTGAAGTAGTTCATCCTAAACTTTTGGAATGCCCACGTTCCTTGTGAAGAGTGGTATTGCTGACATACCAAGAAGAACCTGTGATGAGTCTTAAATATCTGTTCTGAGTGACTTGGAAGTCTTTTAATTTGTAAGAATGAAGCAGAAACCCATAAGGAACATCCATGTTATGAAGTGAATGAAAATGTAAACTGAAATAACCACGTTTTTTCATCAATGATAGTGAGAGTAGTAGTAGTAGTAGTAGTATTACAAAAGAAGGCCCTATAAAATATCACATATTTACTGCATCGTAATACATTTATACATATTGTTTTTTCAGAATATCTCACCACCACAAACTACCGTTTACACGGAAACGTTTTCGTTACTTTTGATTTTCTGAAAAGTGACTAACGATTTTGATCAAAATACCATGTGTTTAAGATATCTACATGGCAAATAAAATGTATACCTTGACTTTTCTGGCAATAGCGTGTGAAATCCTCTTCATTCGTAAAGAGCTCTTTATAATTTTGTATAACTGCTAAACCATAACAGACAGACAAAAGCTAACCACAGAAAAAATGTAGGTCTCTTTAAAACACAAAATTTATTTCCGAATAATTTTGTGTGTGCGCGCGCGCGCGCGTGTGTGTGCTTTTGCGGCATCAGCTATATCTAAGGTATGAAGGCATCCGTTGTTATTGGTTTGAAATTTTACAATACCTACTTGCCTTCAGTTGCTACTCGCAGTGTCATGAAAAGATTATACTATTTCAAAGACAGTGTCTAGTGACCAGTTTTTTAAACATTTGATTATCGCCTTCTCCTTTGTACCTATAACAAAACGTGTGATGCAACTTAGTGCAAACTTTCATCTCAATTAATTTGAAGTAGATAGACGAATAACGTTTGCAAGAATATTTTGTAGAAGCTATGTAAAATAAAGAATAGTGAGTAGAGAAAGTCGTGTGACTGTAACACCAGATTTTTGAAATCTGTGTTTGGAGTTCGTCTAAAGTCTACATGGTTCATTTGTAGAGACAGCGGTTCAGAACTAATGACTGGAGTTATTCACAGATAATGATAACGAAGCTTTTCTGCTTTTAAGAGTGACTTCTGTAGAGCATGTAGTCCATCAACGAGTGTATGACAAGTGAATAAATACATCACGGGCGTAAAGGAGCGTACGTTGTTGATGATCTCCATTGCTGAAATTAATTAGTACACGAAGAACCAAAGTTAGGTTTTAGAGAGCGGACAAACGACGGAAGGTAGCGAAGATTGTTTGCGAGTTAAATACAATTAAAGTAACTAAATAGTTTACTTCAAGAACTCTTGCTTTCGTTATAACTACGTAATATCGTCACACATAAATCAAGTTACTTCTAGTGATATAAACTACAGAAGAGGATCACCATTTCGGACTAAGGTAGTTGTATGTAGTACAGCTAACCTCAACCTTAGTCGTGATGACTGATCAACACAACATCCAAGGTAAAGCTACAAATACTGATTCTACCACTAGTTATGCAACTATTACATGCTCAACACCAACAAAGGACCATGTAATAGTTATAGAAGCCATTGATCGGATATCACTGAAGGAATATGTTATTGCTATAGGAAAACTCACAGACCTCAATGACATTAGATATGTTTCCCGCATATCTATCTCCGCATGTACCTGGCTAATAAAAGTGTAGCAGAGGATTAGTTAACAAGCACCCCAAAGTTAAAATAAGCAACATGTATCTAGAAGTGAGGCCTCTTATCACACAGAATATCAGAGTAGTGATCTACAATGTCAGTCCTGTGATACCTGACCGTGAAATAGAAAAATGCTTATTAGACCAAACTGGTATAATTCCAGTCTCCCACCTACAACCTATAAGAGCAGGAATTTCAGAACCTGGTTTCTCACATATCTTGAGTTTTAGTAGGCAAATGTTTATCAAACCTACTGACCTAGACAAACTACCAAGCAGCATGCAAATTAGATTTGATGAAACTAATTACTGGGTGTATTTCAATACAGATATATCAATTACTTGCTGCTTGTTTAAGCAAGAAGGTCCTGTAGCGAAACAAAGTAATAACAACTAATGAGACAACCCATGATAATAATAATAATAATAATAATAATAATAATAATAATAATAATAATAATAATAATAATTCCCAGTCTATCTTAACACATCAGGCCAGTAAGCCAGATTTATCTGAGTTTCCAGTTCTTGCTAGTCGAAAAGACAATCATAACTTTAGCCAGAAAAAACAGCAATCCCCCTCCTAGTCCAAAGGCTCACAATAATAGGAAAGACAAGACAGAATCTCCTACACCTACTTCTCTGGCATGCTCTGTACCTCAAGATCGAAGTCCAAAACAGATAACTACAGTATAACAACTTAGTAAAATCCCTCGGTTTACGGACTGCATGACCATTCAGGAGGGATAAATCGCCCCCACTATACTGTCTTTTACCTTTAGCTACTGAGTTATCCAATGAGGTGTCTTAAAGAGGAAGTGGGCTGATACACGGGAAACAAATGTCACGTCACTGTTGTGAACACAACAATTTTATAGTGTAGAAAAATTTAATAGGATCTAGTTTACATTGTGATAACTCAAAACCTAAAATCCTTATTTCAGTTCTGTAAGAGGTGTGTTGAAGAGCACAGTTTCGAGATGATGATGAAGTGTGATTGGTCTCCCTGTAAAAAACTAAAGCTGCTAGTTTTCTTCGTAAAATTTCCATTGAAATAATTTGTAATATGAAAATCAATCAGCTAGGAACTTTTTCCCTTGAAAAGATAGATGGGGGATTGAAGGCTATGAAATACCCTAAAAAGTGTGAATTAACTTTTGGAAGATATCCTATAATATTGCCGCGTGTATGTGAAATGCTATCGCTATTAGTTATATGCAAACATTTTGCTCTTGTGTCTTTAGTGCTGTCTCTACAGTTGGATAGTTACAACAGTGGTGTGATTAAGTGATAACGGCTTTGTGAGAATATAATATAATAAAATAAAACACGGGCTAAGCGAAACTATGGCTTGTACACCAGCGACTCAGAGGCATGCCCACCCAAGGCAGTTAGAGAGAGAGAGAGAGAGAGAGAGAGAGAGAGAGAGAGAGAGAGTACTTGACCAGGTGAGTTACTCCTCCCAAGGGTTTTTTCTAACTTGCTGAACTATAGTATAAATTTGGTAGAGAGTTCAGAAATGGAAGTGCAAGAATCACCAGCTAAATGCAAACGGACGTACACATCTAGCAGCCCCCTGCCCTTAAGTTGTAGATGGCCATGATAATACGTGCTCTGATTCAATTATTAAGGAACCATCAAATAAAGAAGGTGGTAGACATGTCAACAGAAAAGTAAAACCTGCCGATAAGAAAGCTCAAGTACTCGAAACCTTACTTCCACTTTATTGAGGTGATTTTATCCTCAACTACTCACAGCTCTCTGCTTTCATACTAAATATATTTGATACTAAAGACATAGTTGCAGAGGCTTTGAGTTACACAAAAGACATCCAAAGCCTTGCAGATAACCTTAAAAAGTTACATTAATATCTTAAAGGCAAGAGTATTAAATATCGAAGCACTCGAATGCAGAAACAACTATATTTAGCAGTGTCTTAGGAGAAACCATTAGGAGCAGCAAGGGAGGAACTTCACAATATAAAATCATATAATTATGGCTTTAACATTACTACAGTGGAATATAAACAGCTTCAGAACACAATTTGAATATTTAAAAATGCTCATGCAACATAATAATCCAGATATAATATGCTTGCAAGAAACAAATTTTAAAAATAATGATATAGCTGAACTTACACCATATGAAGGCTATCATAAAAATAGATCCTGGCTGTGCTAGTGGTGGAGTAGCTACATATATAAAGAAACCAGTAATGAGAAAATAAATTAACTTCAATAACACTCTAGACACTGTTGCAGTTACTGTAGCTTATTCCAAAAGGCTAACAATATGCAACATGTATATACCAAATAGTGTAGATATAAATATGGATATTCTTAAGAGATATCCTAAACCAAATTCTTAAGCCATTTATACTCTTAGGAGACTTTAAGTAGCCACAACGCAACCTGGGGAAGTAGATCAAGTGATAATAGAGGATATATAATAAAGAGCCTCATGGAACAAAATTAGCTCATTTTGTTAAGTTCAGGTGACCCAACTTACTATAATCTAGCCCACCACTCGTGCAGCTCTATTGATTTGACAATATGCACTCAGATATTGCTAACTTGTTTCAATGGAAAACTTAACAACCAGCTGTATGGCAGTGACCACTTTCCAATAATTTTAGACACACATTATTTTACCAGTACACTACTAAGCCAAAATTCAGTAATAAAAAAGCTGGGTAGAAAAACTTACAAGCTTACCTAAATGAAAACATAGAAAATACAACACCAGCATGGGATTTTCATAAGACAATTAACTCTATAGTAGGGAATCTTTCAAGTCCAATAAATGCAGCTGCTGATATCAGCATTCCAAAGAACAATCCCAAGCACTCACAAGAAAAGTTGCCGTGGTGGTATGCTTCCTGAAAGATTGCAACTAAGAGCAAAAATGTTGCGTTCAATCAGTATAAAAAGACATCCCACCCAAGAAAATAGAATTAATTCCTTGAAACTTAGAACTGCTGCCAGGAGACAGAGCAAACGTTCTAATGGCTAGACTTTATTTCCACCTTAAATTATCACTCAATTTCAAATAAAGTTTGGAACCGAATTCGGAAAACCTGAGGACTTAATTTCCAAATGGAAATTAAACTACTTAAAAATCCTGAGAACAAAGCAGTGTTAAGCAGCCTCAAGGAGGAAGCTGGTTTACTGCCCAACACTTTTTCAGAATCTTCAGGCAATGCAAACTATACAAATGATTTCATGAACATCAAATTGGTATTCCAAATATATATATAAATATATATATATGTATATATATATAAGTAGAAAGAATGACATTATTTTTGGAAGACTATTTTTTGAACTCGATCTTTTTGACCACCTATAGGAATTATCCCTTTTAATGCTCTTCAAGTACTTCTTCTTTGCAGAAAGGGCTTGATCTAACCATCATAATTATATAATGAAGACACCGACCAAGATACTAATAAACTTTTAAGTATAGAAGAACTAACAAGATCATTAAATGGAGATAGATCATCCCTATACTAAAACCTGGCAAAGGCAATAATCCTCAAACTTATCAACCAATTTCCTTAACTTGCACTTTATGTAAATTAATGGAAAGAATTGTAAATGACCGCTTAAGATGGACCCTAGAGCATCAGGTTTTTTTTTTCTCCAGATGCAAAGTGATTTCTCGTCTTTTCCATTCCACCGTAGATAATCTCATCCTGTTGGAATCTGAAATATGTAAATCTTTTATTAACTCTCAAAATCTAACTGTTGTTAGTCTTGATATAGAAAAAGCTTATGAAGCCATTTGGAAAGACAGTGTCATACAGATGCCTATGGCCAACAATATTAAAGGAAATATGATAGCTTTCATTCATAATTTTTTACAGCAAAGAACTATACAAGTCCGAACAAATGGTTCTAATACAGGAACAACAGAAAATGGAATCCCTCAAGGAGCTGTATTGAGTGTAACTCTGTTTCTAATAGCAGTTAATGGCATCTTGGACAACATCCTCCCCAGTAAAAGGATGTTTATTTGCAGATGATTTGACATTGCTTTGCAGAGGAAGTTGCCTATCACTAAATAATAAGTTAATGCAAGCTGCTCTAGACATAACTGAAAAATGGCTCCAGAAAGAAGGCTTTAAACCCTCTAAATCAAAATCTAAGTTCATCAACTTCAAGAAAGGCAAATTCTCAGATATCCTACCTCATTTAGACCTTGATGGGGTAAAACTAAACATTGAAAAACTACTTAAGTTATTAGGGCTCACATTTGATACTAAATTGGCATGGCTTCCTCATTTTAAAACTCTAAGAAACAACTGTATACGGGGATTGGATGTTATGAAGATTCTGTCACCTAACAACTGGGGCGCAGACTATTCAGTGCTGATGCACACATACACGACTACAGTTCAAGCTAAACTGGATTATGAAGCCATAGTTTACAACTCTGCACCTCCAACTACACTGAAAATGTTAGACACTATCGAAAATTGTGCATTAAGAATAGCAACTGAGCTTCCATACCAGTCCCCCCCAGGGGCTCACCTTATGTGAGTACGGGTTCGACGTACCCGGGGGTGCCCGAGCCACTCATCGCCATTTTCATCCCTTCATTCCCGTCCAGTCGAGGTGGCTTCGTTCTCGTGACCGGCGGACTCAAGGTAGGCGTTCTGTGCATTTCATTCCATGACGCCCTCGCCATCGTTTCTTCATTCTCTCTTCTATTTAGGCACATTTCTTCCCACGTCCATTCATTCACACATCTATTTTTCTTCTTCGCCGGCCTACCTTGCGTGCGAAACGCCCACTCAGTTTTATTTATTTTACATTTTATTTTAATCCTCCGTGGACACAGCCTGACGGATACCCGCGCACGAGTGAGTGGGTAATGGCGTCATCCCCACCACCCGGGGTAGTCATGTAGGGTATGTGTTCGTATCCGCTGTTCAACTGCAGTCCCGCGAGGGGGGCCATTGCATGAGCTGCTGACTTCTGACGGCGATTGGGTCCCTCTGTCTATGTTCAGGGAGGTGTGACCCTGGGGTGAGTTTGCTATAGACAGGCCACTCACCCAAGCCGGGGTAACGCCCGGGAAGTCAGAGCCCGAGGTCGGAGACGGTTGCAATGTTGGAGGATTTCTTTCGCTATGGAGCACCCTTTCTCCATTATTAATAACAAGCGCCGAAAAGTCATTGCAACAGAAGTAGCACCACCAACAGCTGGTTGTAACTTAGTGATTACCCGTACAGAGGAAGGCCAATCTTTTGAGAAGGTGAACCCTTTTATTATCCAAAAGGGGATTGATAATATTGCTGGTTCGGTTCATTCCTGCACCCGTCTTCGGAATGGTTCATTGTTAGTTCAGAGCAAGTCCGAACAACAAAGTAAGTGCTTGTTACGCGGCACGCTTCTCCACGGTTATCCTATCCGTGTTGAGAAGCACCGCCTTTGAATTCCTGTCGAGGCGTCGTCACCACCTACAGCCTCGACGGAATATCAGACGATGAACTGGTGGAATATCTTTCCGACAAATGGTTACAGCGGTTCGAGTGCAGGCTAAACGCGACGGAGTGTTGGTACCAACTCGTACACTGTTTCTCACGTTCGATGGCGTCGATCTGCCCACTAGTATTTCAGCAGGGTACGAACGTATTGCGGTGGGGCCCTATATTCCTAGACCTCTGCGTTGTTTTAAATGGCAACGTTTTGGGCATACGCAAGTCTCTTGTAAGAGTGCTGTTACTATCTGTGCCTCATGTAGCCAGCCGTCACACGAAGGTACCTGTTCATCCGAACCCGTCTGCGTTAATTGCAAATGGTCTCATTCTGCGTCATTTGCAGACTGTCCGCGGTACTTGGACTAGAAGGCGATCCAGGAGATCCGGCTAAAGGAGAAACTCTCCTTCGCTGAAGCCCGGAGGCGTTACCATGCGCGCTAACCTTCGCTCCTGCGATCTGGTACATTTAGTTCTGTTGTTGCCTCGCCAGTACCCCGGAAGGATGCAGACACTCAAACCTGGACCATGACTGCATTGACCGCCACTACCATCCGGCCATCCATTACAGCCACTGTTGTCAAGCCATCTAAAGCTGGTCCAAAAGTTATGAAGTCTCAAGGCACTTAGAAGAAATCGAAGCAGAAATTTCGTAGGGAAGATTTTTTGAAAGACCATCCGCGTGCGCGCGGCAAGAAAAGTTCACCTTCTCCTCCTCGAAGGTCGCAGTCCCAGGATGCTCCTGGAACAAGCCGCGCTCAGCGGCCCCCTTCACCCATTGCCACCCAGAACCGATTCTCAGCGCTTGAATCGGTTTCTGGCACTGAGCGCGTGGACCCTCCCTTCGAGCAGCCTATGGAATCTGACCAACTCCATACGAATAGCCCGAGCCCCAAGGTTAAGCAAAAGATTATTTTAAGCCGCCCTTCTAAGTAGACACTTTATCCCTTTTCTTGATAGCTATCTTGACCTGGAATTTACGAGGTGTACGATCGCATAGGGCGGAACTGCAACTTCTATTGCGTTCCCATTCACATATGGTCGTGTGTTTGCAGGAGACTAAGCTTCGCCCTCACGATCCTTTTGATCTCCGAGGGTATACTCCGGTTCGCTACGATCTTGAGCCGGAGCTGTCATGTTATTAGTGCGTAACGACGTTCATTTTCAAACTCTCACTCTTACGTTTGACTTGCAAGCTGTTGCCGTTAGGCTTCAATTACCGGATTTCTCTTTTCTGTTTACTCTGTGTATTCACCTCCATCGTATCCCCTCGCTCACGCGGACATTCGAGATCTCCTGTCCGCTCTCCCAACACCATTTCTTCTGTTGGGAGATTTTAATGCCCATCAGCCCCTGTGGGGTTCGCCAAGGTCTTGTGCGAGGGGAACTCTTCTTTCCGACATTTTTGATCAGTTCAACCTCTTCATCCTCAATACAGGTGAGCCTACTTTTCTTTCTGATTCTTCTGGTACTTTCTCTCACTTGGAACTTGCCGTTTGCTCCATCCATCTTGCTTGTCGTTTGCAGTGGAACGTCGTCGCTGACACCTACTCCAGCGACCATTACCCCTGCATCGTTTCTCTTCTGTCTCACCACGTCCAGCGTTCCAGAGAACCTACGTGGATATTCAGAAAAGCCAACTGGAGATTGTATTCCAATCTCGTGTGTTTTGAGGACCAGCCCTTCACTGACGTTAACCAAATGGTGCAGCACCTTGCCTCTACGATTCTATCTGCCGCCGAACGCACAATCCCCCGCTCATCCTCTCGCCC
Source organism: Deroplatys truncata (assembly GCA_030765065.1). Lineage (NCBI taxonomy): Eukaryota > Metazoa > Arthropoda > Insecta > Mantodea > Mantidae > Deroplatys > Deroplatys truncata. Next base: position 418,627,655 of record CM060990.1, on the reverse strand, counting down.
TCGACGTGTTCCTGTTCCTTGGTGGAACGAGGAGTGTCGGGACGCCGTTCGTGCCCGTAGAGCTGCGCTTAGGCTGTTTCGGCGACACCCTACGCTTGATAATTTGGCTACTTTTAAGCATTCGCGAACCAGGGTTCGTCGCATTCAGGATAGCAAGAAGGCGTCGTGGACTCGTTTTGTCGAGTCTTTTAATCGCTTCACTCCTTCCTCTGTTGTTTGGGATAAACTTCGTCGCTTCTCCGGTAAAGTGTCACATTGTACTGTGTCTGGCCTTCAGGTTTCTAATGCCACCATAGTGGATCCGGCTGCCATTGCTAACACTCTGGGTGCTGCCTTTGAAGCGGTTTCGAATTCTGCCCATTATTCCGCCGGCTTTCGCACTTTGAAACACCGGCTGGATTCCGCGACCTATAATTTTCGGTCTGCTAATACGGAGTGTTATAATGCACTTTTTGCAATGAGGGAGCTGGAGCATGCTCTCCATTGCTCTAGGCACTCCGCTCTGGGCCGGGCGGCATTCATGTCCTGATGTTAAAGAACCTTTCAGCCGACAGTAAAGTCTTTCTCTTACAGGTCTATAACCGTATTTGGCAAGACGGCCTTTTTCCTTCCGTTTGGCGCGAAGCCATCATTGTCCCCATACTCAAGCCTGGGAAGGATCGCCACCTACCTTCCAGCTACCGCCCTAGCTCCCTCACCAGTTGCATTTGCAAGGTGATGGAGCGCATGATCAAAGGACGGTTGACATGGTGGCTTGAGTCTCAGAAACTTCTAGCGAACGATCAGTGCGGATTTCGTCGCCATCGCTCTACCGTCGACCATCTGGTGTGTGTGTCGACGCATATTATGAACGGATTTCTGAGAAAGTGTCAAGCAGTGGCTGTGTTTTTTGTCCTGGAGAAAGTTTATGACACTTGTTGGAGGGGCGGCATTTTACGTACACTTCACGCATGGAATTTCCGCGGTCGTCTTCCCATATTTCTTTGGGAGTTTATGACGGACCGCGTCTTTCGTGTACGTGTGGGCTCGGGTTTATCTAGTCGTGTTATTCAAGGGAACGGTGTACCGCAGGGCTCTGTACTCAGTGTCACACTTTTTGCTATTGTTATCATCCCCATTGTTGATTGTATTCCACCTGGCGTATCTTCGTCCCTTTTCTACGACGATTTTGTCATTTATTGCAGTTCACGGCGGACCTGTCTGCTCGAACGCCGTCCATAGAGCTGTATCGATCGTCTCTACGCCTGGAGTAACGCGAACGGCTTTAATTTCTCCGCCCAGAAATCCGTCTGTATCAATTTTTGGCGCCGGGGCTTTCCCTCCGCCTTCTCTCCATCTTTGGCCGGAGGTCCTTTTATTTGCAGACGAGATGAAATTTTTGCGGTTGATCTTTGATCGAAAACTGAGCTGGACTTCACACATTTCGTTTTTAAAAGCAAAGTGTGACCGTTCTCTTAATCTTTTACGTGTTTTAAGTGGCACATCCTGGGGAGCTGATCGGACCATACTTCTGCGTCTTTATCGCTGTTTGGTCCGGTCCAAGCTTGATTACGGGTGTATTGTCTATTCATCGGCATGCCCATCTGTGATACGTCGCCTTAATGCCATTCACCATCGTGGCATAAGAGTCGCTACAGGGGCCTTTCCAACCAGCCCTGTTCCCAGCCTGTACGTTGAAGTTGCAGAGCCTCCGCTGTCCTTCAGGCGTGAGATGCTTTTGTGCAGCTATGCATGTCGACTCCCAAGCTTGCATGACCACCCGTCCTTCGACTTATTTTTCGAGGATTCGCTTGATCGGCAATATTCAATTAACTCCTCTGCATTGCTCCCTCTAGGGGTTCGATTTCGACAGCTTCTTCGGCATCTGGACGTTACGCTAGCGCCGGCCCTTCCCATGGGGGGAAACGCGTTTTCCTCCATGGTTGCGCGCTGAGGCCCACTGTCATCTTGGATTAACGTCGATGCCGAAGAATGAGACCCCTTCTTCAGTCTTTAGATCAGCGGTTTTTAGAATTACAGGCGCAATTCGGGGAATGTCATTTTATATATACTGATGGGTCTAAGACTGATGTTGGAGTAGGGTGTGCTTTTGTTTTTGGTGAATGTAGTTTTACGTTTCGTTTACCTGGGCAATGTTCGATTTTTACCGCCGATCTTTTTATTGTTTATTAATCTGTTTTATACATTCAGCGGCACGACTTACGGCACTGTGTTTTTTTTACGGAGTCTGTGAGTGCCCTTCAGAGTATTAACGCGCTGTACCATTACCACCCACTCGTACAGCGCATACATGACCTGCTGCACTCGCTTGGTGCCTCTGGCATCAGCGTCTCTTTCCTGTGGATTCCAGGTCACGTGGGCATCTCAGGGAACGAGTCTGCCGACGCCGCTGCCAAATCCGCGGTTTTATCACCCAGATGTTTTACCTGTGTTGTTCCTTCCTCAGATTCTTATGTTATTTTACGATACCGCATCCTCTCGCGTTGGCGCGATGAGTGGGCGGCGCTTAGGGGGAACAAGTTGCGAGAGGTTAAACCTCTCCCGGTTGTCTGGGTCACCTCTTCTCGTGCTTCTCGTCGGGAAGAGGTGATTTTAACACGACTTCGTATCGGACATTGCGTTTTTAGTCATAGACACTTGCTTAGTGGTGATCCCGCACCACTGTGTGGCCAGTGTGCGGCACCCTTAACGGTGCGTCATATTTTAACAGAGTGTCAGGTTTTAGCCCAATTGCGCGTTCGTGTGTCTTTGCCTGTTGGTATAGCCGACGTTTTGGCAGAGGACGCGCATACTGTAGAATTTGTTTTACGTTTTATCAATGACAGTAATTTTAGTCGACGCATTTAATACGCTGAGCGTGTTTTAGTTTTGTGAATTTTTATTGTCGTTTTAATGGGGAGCTGTTCTCCCCTGGGGACATAGAGCGCCCTAGTCCCTTGACTTCTGCAGTTCCTGACACGTAATTTAATCTTTTATTGTTTTATTTACTATGTCTTTAGTGGTGGTTTTTAGTCTTTGACATGTTTTTATTGATTATATTAAGCGGGTTTGTGTCCCGGATTTTAATTTCTGGATTTTAGATTTTATACATTGTAAGGGCGCTGATGACCATAGCTGTTTAGCGCCCTTAACCCCTATATCATCATCATCATCATCATCATCATCATCATCATCCATACTAGTTCGATTAACCCTCCGTCGGGCGCAACCGGCCTGACAGGCACAGCGTGGAAATTTTCGTTGCCCTTTCCACCGCTAGGATGCGTTGCTGTCTGTCCGTCCGTTTAGTCTCTTTTCTTTATCTGAAGTTTACAGTCCTAGTGCTCAATTGGCTTGCTTGCTTCTTGGAGGGCAGTTATCGTAACTTTGATCTCACAGGCATTGCGCCCGAATTCGTCACACATATAAAGGTTAGTATTTTTGGAATCTGTTTATCACTAGTATTTGTTTTACAAATTCCCTGACTAAATCATTTATAATTTGTGGATATTTTTCGGAAATACGTCAATTTTTTAACCTGGCCTCCCAGGCTCATTGCGCCCGACTACATACTTATGTTGGTGTTTTCTCTCTTGCATTTCAGGTTTTCGTATAAAATATCGCGGAAATTTTACGATCTCTCTAATTCGAGTCATCTTGACGAGGTAATGATCTTATTGCAAGATTTCAACGAGGAAGATCCCTCAGTGAATGAGGATTTGGGGGAAGAGAGTGACGTTGCTTCTGAAGATGAGGTGGAAGAACGTGAAGGCGATTCAGAAACCGAACAAGATGGTGAGGAGTCCGAAGATGAATCCGAACCAGTCCCAGGAGCCAACGTTTTTGTGGGAAAAGATAAAAAGACCAAGTGGGACGGAAATCCGCCTGCAAGAAATGTTCGTAGGCCGGGTCATAATGTTGTAACGCATCTTCCTGGAGTCGTAAGAAATGCTAAGAACTCTCAAACTGTAGTCGAATGTTGGGATAATTTATTCAGTGACGACATCTTGAACACGATTGTTAAATGCACAAACCAGTACATTGAATCCATTAAGCACAAATTTTCCAGAGAGAGGGACATCACACCCACTGATGTCATTGAACTAAGGGCTTTCATTGGTTTGTTGTATCTAGCAGGAGCTCTCAGAGGGAATCGTCAAAGTTTGGAGGAACTTTGGGGAAAAGAAGGTGAAGGTGTGGAAAAATTTTCCCTCGTGATGAACATCAAGCGGTTCAAGACTCTGACACATTGCCTTCGTTTTGATGACCTTACTACCAGGGCAGAACGACAGGAATTCGACCGTTTTGCTCCAATTCGTGACGTGTTCGAAAAATTTGTAGAAAACTCAGAAAATCTATAGCGTCGGGGAGAACGTCACAGTGGACGAAATGCTTCCAGGTTTCCGAGGAAGGTGCCCATTTCGGCAGTATATTCCGTCGAAACCGAACAAATACGGCATAAAATGTTTTGCGCTTGTTGATGCAAAAATGTTTTATACGCTGAACATGGAGATATATGCTGGAAGACAGCCTGAAGGTCCCTTCTGTGTCAGCAATAAACCAAGTGAAGTGGTGAAAAGAATGGTCAAGCCATTATGTGGGTCTGGTCGTAACATCACTGCTGATAATTGGTTCACCGATATGGATTTGATCGACGATTTGAAAAAGAAGAAGCTGTCCTATGTTGGAACTGTGCGAAAAAATAAAAGACATTTGCCCCCACAATTTGTTTCGGTCAAAGGAAAGATACAATACAGCAGCATGTTTGGCTTTACTGCTGGAAAGACTTTGGTGTCCTACATCCCGCAAGTGAAGAAGAACGTAATTCTCGTGTCTTCGCTTCATGATGACGACGCCATCGACCCTGAATCTGGCTATCAAAGGAAGCCAGAAATAATCAGTTTCTACAATTCCACCAAGGGCGGCGTTGATACTGCAGACCAAATGTGTGCTACTTACAGCGTGAGCAGAAATGTCAAGCGCTGGCCAATGGTGATATTTTTTACAATGTTGAATGTGGGTGGTATAAATTCACAAGTAACTTATCTTGGCAATCAACTGGAACCCTTGCGTAGAAGAGTTTTCCGAAGACGTTAGCCCACGAATTTGTATTTGGAGAGTTAAACCGAAGAACTTTGAAGACAGTTGGCATCCCTACCAACCTACAAATGAGGCTGAAAAGGTTTCTTCCCGCCGGTAATGATCGAGAAATGTCACCTACACCCTCCAAAAGACGTAGGTGCTCTAGCTGCACAACGGAAACGGGTTTCAGGAGGATGACAAACTATGAATGCAAAAAATGTCACACCGCAATCTGTCTGACCCATGCAAATATGGTGTGCGGAACATGCTGTGATAGGTGCATATGCCCTTCTTCTGCTGAACTTAACTGACTGAGAATAGCTAATCTCGATTCTGAGCCATGCACTACAATGTTATAGTTGTTTCTTACCACACTTTGAAATTCGTTTAATGATAATGGCCAGACAATTTAAGCCAATTTGGTGGCAGATTAAACATTTTGATACATTCTCTTTTATAATTTTCTAAACAATAAACGAGTTTTTTTTACAACGAATTTAGTTTTTTTTTTTTTTGCCTTTAAACATTTCCGCGAATGTCAGTGAATACTTTTTTAATACTAAAATTAAAATAAGCGTGTATTAATTATGATTGTTTTAACTGTGCCTAACAGGCGCATTGCGCCCTAACTCGCCAGAGCATATATTGCGCCCGACGGAGGGTTAAGAAACTGCAATTTGAAATATATGAAATACCCCTAAATATCAGAAGGAAACAGTTAACTTTACATTATGCACTTAAAGTAGCAGCAAACAGAAGTCCACCTTCATTTACTTGCCTATTTTCCAGTAGATATTATGATAAATACCCTGAAAGTAGAAGCAACCAGATCCCACTATACTTATGAGCCAGCAAATACTGTAAAGAGCTTAATTCTACCATCCCCTCAGAGAAAACAAGGGATATTAATATATTACCACCTTTATCAATATTATACCCTATAATAAAATTATATCCACTGCAGCACATCAAAGGAGAAACTAATCAAGTGGTATTTAAATGCATGTACAATGAAATTAAGAGTAAATCACCAATTACCAATATACACAGATAGACCCAAAACTAGTGAAGGGAGCGGATGTGCAACAGTGTTCAGAGACAAAGTTCTTTCACTTAAACTACTTAATTTATGTTCCATTTTTACCTGTGAACTGTACGCAATCAAACAGGCAATGCTGAACATTGAAAATATGGAAGACCAACATTTCATTATTTTTTCTGACTCCCTCGGTTTCATACAATAGATGTACTAATACAGGCCATTCAGATCCTGATCCATTCATTAAAAATAAAGAGAAAAGAAATTATCACTTCATAGATACCTTCACATTGTGACATAACCGGTTATGAACTGGCAGACCTTGCAGCAAAGAAAAAAATACAAAACTCCTCAATCCAAAATATCCATACTCCTCACAGAGACTTGCTGACATTCATAAATAAGAAGATTAAGAAGCTTTGGACCACGTACTACAATGGAAGCGGCAATGGACTTTTACATGCCATCTATACATAAGCTACAAAGAAGAGATCAAGTTTCATTGACACGATTAAGAATTGGACACACCAAACTAACTCACTCCTATCTGATATCCAAAGATGAGCCACCAGTATGCCGCTCTTGTAGAACACACTTAACAGTAAACCACATACTTACAGAATGCACTACATACGTATAGTACTTCTAGGAAGAAACACACAGTATCAAAAATTAATACAGCTTTAAATTATCCAAAGTTCTTTCATAATACTATATGTTATTTTAAAGATATTTTTATATGTATAAATCAATTTAAATTGTAACACTTTACTTTGCATCCCTTAATGATTTGTCACGCTACTGAGTACTGTTTATTACCTATGTAATAGTCTAGCTGGTATGTTCTAGTAATAGTACTTGTTGCTCCATTATTGATTTGTATGTCTAATGTACTTTATGTAATATCGTGGTTACAAAAAAATAGAGCACTGCGGCCTTAAATAAATACTTAAAAAAAAGATAGGTGTTCTTAAAGCAACTAGACAACCGCAGAAGCCTGCATTATGCTGGTGCAGTATAGGTATGGGAATTCTTGTCACCGCATGTCAAGCTACCTCCACCCCTCCCCTTTCCTTTTGCTGTTTGCAACACACAAGTAGTCTTCTAACCCAGTGGTCGAACGCTGCTTTATGCAAATGCATTCCATAAGAGTTGGTCGGACATTTAAGGAAGAATGAGCTCTTTCATATTTTGTAGCATACAAAGATGCTGCAACATAATGTGTGTGTGTGTGTGTGTGTGTGTGTGTGTGTGTGTGTGTAAAAATTTATTATCAAATTCAGCTTCCCCAATTGGAGGCTGCCATAAACAAAACATACTAAACAACAACAGGATATAAATACACAATTAAAATTGTAAACAATGGAAGTAACTGTTAACAAAGTTGCAACATATAAAACACTACCAAAATAATTTACATATATATATATATATATATAATATGAACATTGCCCTTATGTAAAATAGACAAATTTGTATATAAGAATAAATTAGTTCATGTACCATACAAATGATTTTTCAATATCGCTAGAGATCCTGCATTAATAAATGGATTCTTTAATTTATATTTGCTGCAAAATTGTACAAAATCGCATGGGATAGTATCCTTGGCTCCAATTAGTAAGCCAACAACGTCAATTGAAGCAAAATGATATTGGTTTACTGTAAAAGCTGTAAGTATTGAGTGTTATTTGTTCATTTTCCTGCAAGTTTATAAGCGTTATTAGTTTTATTTCTTCAATTTTTTAAGTATGAGATATTTTTAGTTTCAAACCTTTATTATATAAATAATAATGAATAAAACACTTGCTTCTGTTTTAACATTTAATGTATACCTTGCATTTTAATAAATAGGCCCATCCACATTTTCATAACTAGAATCGGCATTACGCTACTGTTCCGATAAAGGGGTAGTAGCTACGTTACTCACAGTACCCTTCCACGGCTCTCCCTCTTGGATGTGCTACGTGGCTCGCGCATACCTAATGACAATAGATGAGAATTTTCAGCGTTTCATGCGTATAGAGTCAACTTCGGAACGAAAGACTGTCGCGAGTGACTTGTACATTTGTATCACCTGGGGCCTGTTTCACGAAGTGACGGGTTTTACAGGTGACAGGCTGCACCCGTTTCACTTTAGGGACACTGGGAGTGAATTTTCAAATTTCCATATTGTTGTATGGATATTTCTGAAAATTTTACTGTGATTCTATTGCTGTTAGATTAATGTGAATAGCAAATTTCATTCAAGTTGGATAAATACTTTGTGAGTTATTAATTATTTCATAAATTTTATTATGTAAATATATCGCATAATCAAAATTAACCATGCGCTTCAAAAGTTCAGAAAATTGGTTAACATTTTTGGAATTGAAGCTTTGAATCAGTTACAAAAAAAGTATGATTTGAAAGTTCAATAAATGTTGTTGAGTGAATTATGATAACTCTTTAAATACTTTTGAAATTTGAATATCTAAAATTCACAATTTTTTCATAAAAGATATATTGTTAAAAATTATTATTAGTGTTAGGCATATTTTTGTAACATAGAATGTTACAATGGATACTTCTGCAGATTCTGAGAAATTTTAGCTGTATTTAAACAAAAACTCGTGTGTGAGGTTCATTTTGAATGTGAGAAAATAAAGTTTTGAAAAAAAAAACACTGATTTATAAAATATTATGCTGGGAAACAGTGAATTGTTTGCTTTACATATCAGAACTCTCCTTATTTATAATCTCGTGTTTGTAGTTCCCTTTGTGTCTTTTTTCTGTACTTTTGTGCCCCTTTTGCCACCTGCAGATCCTTTGCTGTCTGTAGCAGCAAACCACCTCGTAGAATCGAGTTGTATCGAGGTGTGACTGGTCTTTAAGGGACAATGGGACTGAATTTTGTAACTTTTTTGAAAGCTATTTACTGGAAAATTGGTACATTTAATTAAGGTAAATAGAGAAATGACTGTGTAAAAGCTCAAAGCTCTAGCTCAAATAGTTTCTCAGATAATACAATTGAATATTTTTGATTAGCAAACAAAAACTTTTCAAACTACAATGTACATCCACATTTGTCAGAGAAGTGTGATAGTGACATTTTCCTATACTTTAGTACAATGAAAAGAAATATAAGCATTTGATTGAAGTTGATGTTATTATTTGTATAGAAATAAAATTTTCTTTTTATGAAGTTGATGTCAAACTTTTCTTTGCTTTTTAGTATAAATTAATTTTTTGTGAGCCAATGAGTAAAGAAATTATAAAAATGCTTCCTTGAATCTTTATATATTACATTTGAGGAGATGTGTGCAAATTTACATACAAATCAGAGCAAAACTGAAATGAAAGGAATCAATTTCATGTGCAAAAATGAAAAGCTGAGAAAAAAAATACATATTTCTAAATGCACATTCTTTTTAAATTTACAGCTTATCAGGTACTTATAACTGCCTGAAACATATGTTTTCTCATCCTTTTTCTATTTGGCTTCCTCCTTTTTCATTTTTGGTAATTTACTCTTCCTGCAAGCCGTTTTCTTCTTCTCAGTTGAAGATCGAGCACACACATATTTTCTTGTGTTGTCGCATCTCTTCATAATCACATCTGATACACTGCAAATTGTAGAATTCTTTATAGTAAATTTCATTTCTTCTATAGCTGAGCACCCCATATAAAATTCTGTCCAGCATTTGTTACAGCAATTGTGATGCTCTTTTTTGATACAAATATTTCTTTTGGACATTCCTCCATAACATGGCACGCAGCAATTCATGTTGATTTTGTGTAACATCTCTTACATATTTATGCAGCAGCTCATCACAGTCTAGTCTTTCGTAGACAGGCATTATCTTGGAAACAGTTGATTCAGAAAGCTGTATGGACATTTATTTTATCGCTGGTATCAGTTTATGTAGCATTAGCTATACTTTTGTTGTAAAAACACCAGGAGTCAGTGCCAGTGGGACGCTTGCCATGCTGGGGTTTGTTTTCTGTTGACATGCAGTGACTGGCGATGACATATTTAGGTATTAGAAATATTCTCTACTATAGCATTTCTATTGGTAAAAAAGTTAATTTGCTAAAAATGGCATTACACATTTTCTGTTTATTTCAAATGGAAACTTCTAGATATTTTTGTCTTTAATGAAACGAGGACTGGAATATTTCTGGGTAGAGCTAAAACCACAATTGTTGCACTTTCACACATAATTTTTCAGCAAAGCCATGTCTTTCTCTAATTTGTAGTCACATTTGAACACTCACATTCACTACAGTAGGCATTTTCAAACAACTCACTCAAAGTTTGCTTTCAATACTGCATATAGTACATAAACAACAAAGTGTATCAAAAGATCTGTAAGATAGATATATAAACAAAGCCTTAAACAACCAATAACGTATTAAAATAACTGAAAAATGCTGTAGAATAAGATGGTATGGGTAAATGGAGAGAATTTTAATGAAATAGACCCTTACCGTACCAAAATATAATTTTTCTTTTCAAAGTTCTAAACTTGTGTTCATTACGTAGTAAATAGTTATGCATTTAGGCGCTAGATGGAAGCACAAAGCAGGCAATTACATGTGATCCCAAAATGCAGCCAAATAAATCGAAAAATATGCAGAAATTAGCAAATTATGATGCTTTACATATAGAAGTAGAAAGTGGGCGGGTCCAGTGGAGTTTTAAGGGAGCGCACGTGTGATTTGAACATGTTGCCGGGCTTTTAAAAATGGCAGATAGTGCAAAATGTTTCGCCAAAATGATTCACAAGTGTCTATAGAATATTTATAATTCCAAAGTTGAAAATGTTGTCATTTTTCACCTAAAAATTCACTCCCAGTGTCTCTTTAGTCAACCATGTTACCGAGTGAGCTATCCGTGCGAGTGACAACACGCGCTTTCATGACTATATTTGACTTTATGCAACTGTATAGCAGTGCTATCTCGTGATTCACTGGCGTTTCCCAAAAGGAAAATATTTCAGAAAATGAGTTCACAAAATATCACTGTTAGCTGTTTCCATATATCTGAAGCAGAAATACGCTTTTCTACGATTCCTGGAAGTGAATAAATAAAGCTTAAGCAGAACAGTGACTGTGATTTGCCTTGTACACTAGTTTATTTCTTATCCAGAGTTAACAGCGCGTTCTTTCAATTCGTAAGCACAATAGTGTATTAGTCCCAGGTCCTGGTAATGCCATTTTTAAAGTCGCCTCCATAAAGGTTTCTGATTGCATATAATGTGTATGTTTAACATTACAATATCTTATGTTGTACACTCCTGTTCAAATTTCATTCGTTTGATTTGCTTGATTACATTTAACAGCAGCGGTACTAAACTGAAGGAGTTTAGTATTCCATATCCTTCACAATCAAAAATTTATAGAACGAAAAGAAAATGAGAGAGAGAAGGGAGGGAAATATTCGGCAGGACTTGAACTTGGAATCTAGTGTTATTGGCTTGAGAACTCCCTACTTTACCACTGAGCCACACATGTACAATTCTTGGCAGTGGAGCAAATGCATGCATATACCATTGAGGTATCAGTGGCGTACTGGCTTTATTTTGGCTTATTGCAAAAAATCATGCTTTTTGGGAACGTAACTGTCCTATCTCCAAATGTTCCCCCAACATCCCTCTATCATTAGCTCTAAAGCTAATCGGTCGAATTCTGAAACACACTGCGTTTTACTTTCTCGGTTTTCTTAGAAAGTAAGTAGGTAACGCGAATAAATACAAATTGTGGAAAGCGTGCATCATTAAAATCCACTTCTATGTAGAAACAAATGGTGTTCTCGTCCTCAAGATGTGTCAACAGTAATCACCAGGCATAGGAACTCTTAATCAGTTGGCTTCAAGTTACCCACACTCAAACTATTATCACTACAAAGAATGTTAACAACTGCCAAAAGGTCACTGACAGGCAGGTCTATACAGTCCGAATGCTGTCTACAAACGCCAAAGGATTGTACGAGGTATGGGGATGATTTGATGCCTGCGACGACCCTGCCTATAGTGCACTAACAGTTCAACTTTATTCTTTCCCTCCTGGCTTTGTTGCTTAGAAATTCATATGCGTGATATTCACAGATCAACGAGATGGTGTCCACTAATGACGAAATAATTAAATTAAAAATAAGCTCGAAGAGGCTTTCGTGCGGGTTCCTGCACAAACATTTAAATAATTAGGTAATTATAGAGTGCGATCTCTTTATGCTGAGGCCACGGATCGCGCGTATGCGTGCTCCGCACATTGGCTATTACACTGGGGTTTTTTCGTTACGTAACTCCCGCGTTACTTACAAGTGATAGTAACATGCACTATAATGAGTACTAACCTTGTTATAAAGTGGTGTCCATTTACGTGAGGACATTCTTGGCATCTTCGAGTGTAATTTCCATTTACACGCATGAGTTCTTCTTGCGGAATGTTAATTTCTGTTTTTATATTGTCCTTAAGTTCATCTATGGTGTGGGGATTGTTCCTACAAACTTTTTTTTGTAGGGTTCCCCAAAAACAGATGCACCAATTTCGTCAATTTTTTATTCCGTTAGAACATTTCGTTTTCGCTTCTTAGGTTTAGCGATCCCGTTGTCCTAAACTTATTAACCGGACGTCTAACAGTTTCTCTTATTGGAACTGGAATACCAGGAAATTTCTCCTGAAATGGTCTACACACCTGTGTACATGATTCGGTCTTAACGTAGACTATGTGATCAAAAGTATCCGGACACCCCTACAAACATACGTTTTTCATCTTAGATGTATTGTGCTGCCACCTACTGCCTGGTACTCATCCGCGAACTCAGTAGTCATTAGACATCGGGAAACAGCAGAATGGGACGCTCCGTGGAACTCACGGACTTCGAACGTGGTCAGGTGATTGGGTGTCACTTGTGTCAGAAGTCTGTACGCGAGATTTCCACACTCCTAAACATCCCTAGATCCACTGTTTCTGGTGTGATAGTGAAGTGGAAAAGTGAAGGGGCATGTACAGTACAAAAGCGTACAGGCCGACCTCGTCTGTTGACTGACAGAGACCGCCGACATTTGAAGAGGGTCGTAAAGAGTAATAGGTAGACATCTATCCAGACCATCACACAGGAATTCCAAACTGCATCAGGATCCACTCCAAGTACTATGACAGTTAGGCGTGAGGTGAGAAACCTTGGATTCCATGGTCGAGCGGCTGCTCATAAGCCACACATCACGCAGGAAAATGCCAAACGACGCCTCGCTTGGTGTCAGGAGCGTCAACATTACACGATTGAACAGTGGCAAAACGTTGTGTGGAGTGACGAATCACGGTACACAATGTGGTGATCCGATAGCAGGATGTGGGTATGGCGAATGCCCGGTGAACGTCATCTGCCAGCGTGTGTAGTGCCAACAGTGAAGTTCGCAGATGGTGGTGTTATGGTGTGGTCGTGGTTTTCCTGGAGGGGGCTTGCACCCCTTGTTGTTTTGCGTGGCACGATCACAGCGCAGACCTACATTGATATTTTAAGCACCTTCTTGCTTCCCACTGTTGAAGAGCAATTCGGGGATGGCGATTGCATCTTTCAACACGATCGAGCACCTGTTCATACTGCGCGAGCTGTGGCGGAGTGGTTACACGACAATAACATCCCTGTAATGGACTGGCCTGCACAGAGTCCTGACTTGAATCCTATAGAACACCTTTGGGATGTTTTGGAAGGCCGACTTCGTGCCAGGCCTCACCGACCTACATCAATACCTCTCCTCAGTTCCGCACTGCGTGAAGAATGGGCTGCCATTCCCCAAGAAACCTTCCAGCACCTGATTGAAAGTATGCCTGCGAGAGTTAAAGGTCTAATCAAGGCTAAGGGTGGGCCAACACCATATTGACTTCCAGCATTACCGATGGAGGGCACCACGAACTTGTACGTCATTTTCAGCCAGGTGTCCGGATACTTTTGATCACGTAGTGTATGTATCGTACATAACAATTCGTTGTTCAAGCGTGAATTTGTCGGCAGGCATTGCAATGGATTAATAACAAGACGTTACACTTAAGCAAATCACACACAACACAGATGTCTTGAATAAACCTTCACCTTTAAAATGCACAATGTCGGCTCTCTCTACAGCACGAACTCAAAGCAGGACTGAAGCACATCTGATAAAGATAACCTTGAACGCGTCATGCACCGCCAGTTGCGCATCGGAAAGGTACCGAGGTCTCTGCAGTACAGCGTGCTACGCATATATTTTCCAACTATATGCGTAGCATGCTGTACTGCAGTGACCTTAAAACGCCTGCACGGTATTGTTGCGACTTGCTGCTGAAATTTTATGAATTTGGAGCAAACATTTCTTTTTTATTTTTTATGTTCCTGTATCACAAAATGGTGTTATTGTTCATGTGTTTAAAAACACAGGAAGGGCATTTCAACACACATGTTACAGGGATATTCAATTGTAAAAGTATTTTCATTTCCTTTTTTCTCAGTTTCTTGTTTTCCAAAATGTTGCTGCGCGTAAAAGACTTCTTATGTAACGTATTTTAGAAAAATGAGTAAACATATTTAGAGTGTAGCAGAAAGTACAGTAATTAAAAACTATACGGGGTATTTATGGTAACTGAATTTTTGGTATATTCTGATGTACTCAAATGAAATTCAATTTATTTTAGAAACTTATATCAAGTAAAGGTTAATTTTTTGAAAGCTTATTTGGGGGATATGAAAAGTAGAGGAATTGAATCAGAATACGCAAAAATGTGGCGTGTTTTTTAAAGTTTTATTTTTTAAATTTATTTATTTCCACTTTAAATTCAATATCAGTTCTACGGAGATGGACGCACAGTACTGTGCAAAAAAGTGACAGGTCATGGCAGAGCATGTGGGCGAAAAACAATCCGGAACGCTTGAAAAGATGCAAAAAACGGGACACGTGCAGTAGTGGTGCGGTGCATATACGTATCTCCTGTATTGTGGCATAAGCGTCAGTGAGTGAAGAAGAAAACACCTTAAGAAAGTCATATAAATCAAAGATGTACATATATTGTATTTGAATATACATATTTCAAGTGAAAAAATATACTAAATTATTGTTTGTTACAAGAAAGAAGTGCAACCAACCCTCAAGAAAGTTAAAATTCGGAAAAAGGGTGACATGTGCGTAATGGAAGCTTGTTTTTGGTTCCAGTAACTCACAGAATTCAGATTTAATAAAATAGAAATGTGCAGATGGGCATGGTAACTTATTTTTATTTCCATACAGAATATGTTTTACAGGAATTACAAAAGATTTCACGTCTCGTGTTAGTTTTTTTCACATTCACGTTTTTGCATCTTCCGATTCAGTCATTGTTTGCGCACACCGAGAAACATTAATGCACGTTTTCCGTAAATCATTTTAAAACTCTTAAGGCTGGTTCACAGCAACCGAGAACGGTAACCAGAACGAGAACGACAAAGTTGAAATGCATGTATTTTAATGGGAGCGTTCACAATTGACGGGAAACTTTTCCAGTTTCCGGGGACGGGAAAGAAGACTTGGTCGAGTTTTAACTTCCTCGTTCTCGTTCCTAGGCACGGCATGTAAGCTCCATATTGTGCATATTAGACTCTTCACTGTAGAGATTATTCTAGGTGGCCGTGGCATGAAACAGCTGCTAGTCCTCTCTCTCTCTCTCTCTCTCTCTCTCTCTCTCTCTCTCTCTCCCTCTCGTCGCAAGCTGGAAACATGAAACTGGAAGAAATTCTAGCATATGTGTGTCCTAACCACAGATCCTGACACCCGCAGATCCATTGAGCGTTGGTTCTATTAGTGAAAGGGTCATTTGCAGTTCGTTTATATGCAACTCAAAACTGCCATTATCTCAAAAACAATAGTAAAAGCTACAAAGAACAGTAAAAAAAACCGGTAGAAATTAACAAAGAACAACAAACAACTTTAATGTACGCCAGTAAATAAAGAAATGAAAGCTTGGTAAAACTAGAGGAATGGGAAATTTAATAGTTTTGCATTTAGATAATGTTTACTCTGTCGAATTTTGACATTAGCTAACCCGCATCATGTTGGCTGAATTGAAAGCAGGTGAAAAAATATCTTTGGTTAGTTAAAAACAAATGAAATTACAATGCGAAAAATCGATTTTCCACTTTGAGACTGATATGATCATCGATTTGCATTCCCATTCTGGTTACCGGGGTATTGTGAACCAAAATCTTGTATGCCGTATTGCTTCCCGTTCTGGGTTATTGTGAACCAACCTTTACTTAACAGACAGTTTATACCGAGTGAGGTTTAAAGTTGGTTAAATATTAACTTAGGAACTAATAGGTGTACTTCGTTAAAATTTAGTGTAGTAGGTTCTTTCTGTTAAAGCATATTAACATGAAATTAAATTTTCATAATAATATATTTAAGACTATATAAGTTGGAACTTAGGTTTCAGTTCCCTTAGCATGGCGATTGTGCAGTCTTTAAAATACAAGTTTCTTGAAAATTCTTAAATGTGCATTACAAAACTACTCCATTGATCACATAGGTTTCTGATGAAGCATCCCTTTCGTTTGAACCTTTAAAACGCTTTATGCGTTTATAATCCCCCCCCCAAAATGCTCATTAAGCATTTGTATACAGTTTTATCCACACAACTTTAAAAGTTTTTCATTGTTGATACTATCAAGATAATAACTATTGTGTACCGACTACATTCACGACATCCGAAACACTAGACTCCATGATTTTGTGGAATAAGTACCTTGCGTACAGAGTGCGTAGCAGAATACTGACAAATCTAACCGATGTTCTACCTGGGTTAGAATTAGAGGACTGCTATAGAGTAATCTATACCTCCGCCATTGTATCTTTGCACTTGATAGTTCGTGTGGCTTAGCGTAACGTTAACTATATTGTGGTTGCGACGTTGCCAGAGTGGTTAGTAAACAACAACAGCTGATTGTTCTCCTTTCTATCGTGTCTAAGACGCATACAAAAAGTGTACGTTGTGAATGTTGCTGTTTCACGTATGGAAAAGCCGATTTGAAGGAGTTGTATTGTATTTCAAGAGTTGGGGAGCCGAACTTGAAGTAGTTGCAACCGCACGTATAGTAAACAGTTTCCGGTAGCCTTTGCCCCAAACGTACTTTCCGGTGGCCTTTGCCCCAAATGTTTAAAAAATATTAACTTTGTAATTTGACTGTTTCTTTAAATATTATATATTTATGTTTTCCTCGGCTGCGTCAGTATTTTTGTTACAGACATGGATGCCTTAGCAGGGTTGTGGTGCAACAAGAATGTAGGCTTACACAATTATAATTTTACTTCACTCCTTTTATTAATACTTGATACGATTTAAATAACACTTCACTGATATAGAGAGCTGTGAGATTCTTTTTATTAATTAATTACACTTTTTTAATATGTAAACTTATTTTTCGTCTCACACGAATACATGTTATATTTCTTGAGGACACTTTTTGCGTCTGGTTAGTAACTCTGTCTGCAGGCAACTGAACTCTAAATTTGTAAAATTTTCTCCTTTTCAGTTTCTGATTGGCTAATCCTACTCCAATAGAAAACCTTCATTTAACTAAAGCTTTTTCTGGTTGTTGATTGGCTATTTTATAAACTGTCACTAAAACTGTCGGTTACCTCATTGTTAGCAATTTTTTACCTATTTCTCACAGCTCCTACATTATTTAATTACGTAATACATTCATATAACATTTTTACACATGGATACAATAATATAAGCATATGCAATGACTGTTACATACATTTTACAAATTATTACATACAAATATTGCTTCAAGGTGGGCTGTTATTGAATTTACATATTATATAATTAGACTGAAATTACTTAAGTGTTAAAAATACTGCCTCAACGTAAGTAGCGAACGTCAATGAATAATAACTATTTCGTATTATTGTTGTTAATTGAAATTAACTCAGCATAAACAATGCAACGTATGTAAAATAAATTACGCACTTTTGACAATACGGAAACAAAATAATGCAATCGTGCCTGCTGCAATGAGGAGAAATAAAACAAATTATAAGCTGCGATAACAAAGTTATTTTCAGTCACGCTGCGTTCCAGATGGTTCAGGAATTTTGTTCTCTTTCTCTTGGAGTTTCACTCCCTTGTAAATAACAGTTATCGTGATTAGTTCAAGAGCTGCTGCAGTTCGTTGTACGCCTTTATCAGCAGGAATAGAGGGATGCCTATGAACCTTCACGTACTCCTGTTCAAAGAATTCCCGGGTCCTTCTTAACAGTTCCAATGCCTATATATATACACACACCAGGGGAGTCAGCTGCCCCTATTTATTTTTGAATTTATGCAACGTGCTAAGCAACATATGTGACTTACGCATTTCTTGAATTCCTTCTAAAGGCTGATTTGCATAACATTTTGTAGAGGAGGGATAGATAACACAGTGCATAAGTGTTTTACGGGACAGAATCGTCATGTATGTCGATGCCAAAAACATCCCACCTTGACACTGAGAACTTCAGTGCCACTTTTAGCTGATTTTACAAACTTTTATTCTTTATCATACATTAATACACACCTTTGAAAACGCCCCTGAAGGAACAACTTATCACATGCTTCGGTTGACAAAACTATTTGAAAACAAAATGGAAGATCTAACAGTGTGACCAATTGGATTCAAGCCGTCAGCCAACAAAGGTTCGTTGTACAGCCTTGTCAAAAAATGCTAAGCATTAGGTAGATAATTTCTTTTCTGTCACAAACTATGGCATATTTCAGTTCATACAGTAATGGAAATGGCTGATGCAGTTTGTTTATTTGAGTTAAGTTACCAAAATTACCTCCAAAAGCTGTATGAAGTTGCAAAAAGCATGTAAAGATTCGAAGTGGGTTTGAGTTTTGCTATTATTAATTCGTATAGGAACCCCAACTCGCAATGTAGCGTTGGCCGAATGGTATTATCATAGTTGCTATACCTCTGTGCCGCTTTAGTGCGTGTTCAAATCCGTCGTGTTAAGTTCAAAATGTTTATTACCTTTTGTTTTATCTCTTTGGGCCTATAATTTGATATTATGATATAAAGTACATTTTTGATAACATAAGTGTGTACAAAATAGAATAATCACCATGTTTTTTCTACCGTAAAGAAGAAGAACCGCAAAGCCCAAATCATTTCCGGGCATTCATACGTGAAGAATGTAGGCATATTACACCGGACATGTTACAACATGCAAGAAGGTCTTTCCGGCAACGTACATAAATGTGCATTGATGAAGGGGGTCGTCATTTTGAAAAATTACTTCGTTGATGAAATCCACGCTCTTTAACAATTTATTATTCTGTTTACCATGGACTTGGCACATTTACAAATCCTTTGTCAGTAGAAGAAGTGAAACATAAGGTTTAAACATGAAACAAAAGCTGTTAGATTTAATATCGTCGATATGTGCCCAAAAGAATAAACGTGCTACGTGACACGGTTTACAACACCAGATAGGTACAGATTATTACCGTAAACATAATACACAATTATCTGATTGTAATTCTTGTGTCTTTGGCTCACAGGAGAGCCAATAACAAAAATAAGTAGATTAGTACACTAAAATACAGAAAATAAACGCAAGGAGAAATGGAAAGAAAATAACCAAAACAATGTGATGTTTGTATAAGATTCGAACTTCCGAAGCTAACCGTTGCCTTACCACATCCCGGCAGCTAATCCACTCGGTCAGAACGCACATATTATCTCCTGTTCTTCGGGAAAACATACCTCTATCTCCTTGCAGGCATTATATCCATGAAAAACCGTCTTTTTAAAACCTTTCGCGGCTCCTTGGCTCATTCAGGCCTTTAATCTTTAATGGTGGTCATGTGTATAGTATCGAATAGAAGGACAGAAGTACAATAACAGTTTATTTGATAAAAGGTTCAATGTTTTCATATTAGACTATAAACTGCGGGTTGCATGGATACAATACCTAGGGGCAGCTGACTCACCTGGTGTGTGTGTTTGTGTGTGTGTATATATATATATATATATATATATATATATAAACACCAACAGTAACCACAAATATGAATAACAATGGACAATATTAACTTGCAAAGAACAACTCAACGCACGTGCTAGATTCACGAACTGAAACACGTGGTTGGAAATAGCTACATCCGGCAACAGAGCTGCTTCCACTTTGTCATAGATAACCCGAAATGTTGCCTTGTGATTGGTTTAGGAAGTCTAACGGTTAAAACTTTTCATCTGTTTTTTTGCGAGCGTACCAACTTAATCGCTAGCTGTCAAGTGCGATGTTTCAACGGCAGGGGTATAAACCGGTTTCGGCGCTCGACTCTACCGAACCCTCTTGACGCATTGCGCTCGCACTGTCTTCTTCCTGCTCGCCCTATATCGCCCGGGGGATCCCCCACACCCGCTCACGCAGATTATTCTGTTCTGTTTTACCAGGAGAGCAACAAAGAGTGACCGGTAATGTACACAGCTTGGCATTCGTAGCATAAGTTGCCCACATCAAGCGTAGCATTTATAGTATTTCGTAGTACTGCACTGCACTGCAGCGATTAAAATTTTTGCTTTTCATGCTGAAAACCGGGTTCGATCCCCCGTGGTGAACAATTTGTTTCTCTCTTTGCTTCCTATTGTAATTTTAATGCTGTATAACATTTTCCTATATAAATATATTTGCAGAGCAAATGTAACAGATTTACACAATACAGAACACACTTTTAAGATAACATAACCTGCAGACTGTTGCCGCTTAAGTTAGCTGTATGTAAGTGACTTTCCGAAAATTAGGCTTTATTTACATGATTGGAAGGCATAAATGAGAGAAGTTGCAGAGGTTGATGAGCCAATGCTTCAATGTCTACTGATTAGAATAGGATTTAGTAGCGACTTAGGTTATGAGGCTGAGTATGGTAATAGCCATCATGTATATGTATGTATATATATATATATTATGTGTATCGCCTCATAGTTTTCCAGCCGCCAGTACTTTTCAGATTGTTTATATAAACGCATTCTTACGGATTTCTGTAGCTATTATTATTCTTATTCTTCTTATTATTATTATCATTATTATCATCATCACCATCTTCTTCGGCTTAGTTTCACATAGAGAACGCATTGCACGCAGTAAAATTGTTGTAGAAGTGGGCTTCATAAACATTAAAATTGGCAGATACCACCACTAATACTTTACAAAATATATTTTCCCCTCTTACATCAAAATACTCATGTCCATGTTCATTTATAAGTAAGACACTCTTCTTACTGGTTGTTTTCGGCATGTTTTGTCAGCTAACACCGCCGGACTTCGTAACTTCAGAACAGGTTGTACATGTACTGATCGATTGCTTAGAGTGAATGACTGACAGTACTTGGGGGTCCTCAATGAAACCCTCTGCGCACGTAACTGTTTCCCAGTCAAAGTGCAACGAAACAGCAACTGTGTCCGAGGCCTATTTATCAATGACTGAACCTCGCTGGCGGCCTGAGAACGAATAAGAGCCGCCATTTCGGGCCACTGCTGCCGCGCTACTGGCACCAGGCGGGACCTGTCCAGCTGGCATGTGATTGATACGTCATAGATGTGTTACGCATGCGCAATTTTCCCTGCTAAATATGTTTACTTTAAAGGAAACAAAATCGGGAAGCTTACTTTCCGAATACGCCTCGTATAAACACATTCAACTCTCGAAAGGTCTGCCACTTTTCGTAAGTTACGAAAGCTTTACCGATGCGAGAACTTGCCTGTGAGCACTCGTGTTGCAAGGTTTGAGCGCACAACTGTCTTTTTAAGAATTTTCACAGTTGTGTAAGAGAAATGCTGAATAAATCGTGTAAATATAAGGGGCGTTCTTGTCTCTTCTCAAAATTTAATCCAGGCAGGGTTAATAACTAACTTTCTTTTCTTGTTGAACAATAAACTCTGGTTTTTATTGTATATCCTGTGTTTGCTTTAATAATGTATATTAAACTCTTCAAGTTTAAATAAGAACACAGCTTTCTTTCACCTACTTCAGGTATACAACTCCAAAAACAGAGAGGACTCGCTGAACACCACACAATATAGTAAGTGTGATCGAAATCGCCGATCGCTGGTTGTCTGCTTGTTTCGTCATCGGAAACCTAAATCCACTGGGCGGCACCGACGGTGGGTTGTGTATTTGAGCCAGGACATTTGAGGGACTGTTGCGTGTCTCCGTGGCCTGTCTGCCTGTAGCCTCCTATGGTTCCTTCGCTTCATCCATTCCTCCTGGGCGGGTGGTATCAACAATAGATCTATATAGCTCACGGTGTGCGATGTATCCCCTCCGTTGTACTTATGCGCTGTATCATGCAGGTTCTGCATAGGGTGGTCATATGTCAGAGATAGAAAAGCACAAGCCTATTCAATTCGTAAGAAAATTTCAGCTGGCATACCCCTGTCGAAGTATAATGTTCTTCGCGGAGGAAGGTACTACCCTCGGACGATTTTTCTGCCTTGTGGCAGTAAGACGCATGGTCACCCTTTCTTAGGAATGATTTTACCGCGTAGGCTCGAAATGAGGATCCTGAAAAAACTCATTTGTTCAAACAATGTTTTTTTTTTTTCTTTCTTTGTTTCGGAAGGTATGGCGTTCAATATAAATAATGTCATGCTTGCATTAGACATTTTAAAGTACTTATGAGAATCGGTAGCATCATTTCTAATTCAGTTTAGTGCATATAAACCGTGAATTTTTGTTCGTAGAACGATTTCTTAAATATTTAACGGGGAGGAAACCCAGAAATCATTTTGCTTCGTAAATGATAGGACATGCCCTGTAAACTGCAGTGGTATTATAACATTATTTCTACATACAGCCGCGCTATTATTGCCACGTAAGCTAAACAAAATCCGTCATAGGTTATCAGTACACAGAGAGTTAGAAGGAAGGGGCTTTATGATTGCAAGGCAATCACTGCCACGCGTGTAGTGATCTGTTTTCATTATTGTTCTTGGTGGTATTTCAACTTGAAGAGAAGTGTATTTTGTGGTGTTTTAGTATTGCAGAAACATATAAAATTGTGAAAAAGAAATTGTCTTTATGTAGTGCATATGGTTGTTATGTGAAAAGTAAAACACGCAGGGGAACTCATTTTCATAATTTTCACAGAGACAAATCTCCCAAAAGATATAGGTAGAAGTTTGCAAAAGAAACAAAATTTCGCCTGTCCACATAGCTTGTTTATGTTCCTTCCGCTTTAGGGACACAGATTATGAACAGCCGTAGATGTTTAAAAAAGCAGCTTAAGCCGAATGAAACTTTCAGAGAAATGAAGTTAAAATCATTTCTGATCACATTAAAATGACAGTCATGTGTGTTGAAGCAATATGTTACGGTGGTAATGCATTCACGTGTCGAACAAGATGCCCCGCGGTAACGTGTGAGACTCGCATTCGGGAGGTGCCGGGTTCGATTTCCTTCGACTGCTCCCTCTGACCTTGGGTTTTTCGTGTTTTTTCATGATCGGTAGGTGAATGTTGGGTGGTTTCTCATCCACCACGATTTCCTTTCCATCATTTTCTTCAATTGCGTCTGATCCTTCAGGTGTTAAAGAAATTAATTTAAGTTTTATTTATGGACGCTCTTATGGTTCTTAGCGTCCCATTTCTATATTGGACATGAAGACGGGAAAGTTTGCTCAGAGACTTGAAGTTCTTTTAGGTGCAGGAAATCTACGACATGGGACCACCGGCTTTACTTCCCCTCCAAAGGAAGCCATGCTAAGGATTTTTACGTCTGAAAAAATCCATTGCCCTCCGCCGGGTTTGAACTGGTGACCTCAGGAACTAGGGTCTAGCATGGTACCCCTAAATCACGGAGGACGACATCTTTCGCTGTGCTTCTAGGTTTTGTGGCGGATGGCGGTGCCGGACAGAAGGCGCGGATATTTGCTCAAAGAAAACAGTACTCTCTGTGGACATAAGAGGGCTGCTTGGTCGACAGGTCGTTCATCGCCCTCTCTAGGCAGTTTCAGCAGTGGGACGGGTCTTCAAGTATGGAAATGTTAGAGACTTCCGCGCGTCTCCGTGGCCTGTCTGCCTGCAGACTGTAACCTCCTGTGGTTTCCTCACTTCATCCCTTCCTCCTGGGGGTGGTAGCCCCAATGGATGTATGTAGGTCTAAGTGTGTGAGGTGTCCCTCTTCGTTGATGAACCTATATAATATATTCACGTGAAACTCGCAAAATTTATCAGGAAAGATATCGGAAGGAAATACTTTACTAGCAAGTTCTTTAGCATTATCGTCTGGTATACTGTTTCAGCATTATAAATCCTGGCAATGTTTTCAAGGGCTAAATTCAAAAAGTCATTCGAAACATGGCAGCACCAATTGTTAGAACACCCTGGGATCAATAAAGAGAAAAGAACTTGGATTCACTAAAAGGTAGGGGTAAACTTGTACTATGGCTGGCAAGATACTTTCAGTATGACTCCTCAGGAGTTTCAGCCAAATATGTAGTATATTCGGCATGGATTTAAAATTCACGCAAAATTATTGATTTTGAACTTGTGCAAAGAGGTATTGTGAAAGGCAATTTGGAAAAGACTGCTTGTATTAACATAATGACTAGACTTGCAAAATAGCATTGGATTGGATTGTGAAGCGGAGGGGACTCGGCACCGATCCAGTGAATCCGGATATTTTACCTACGTCCCCACGAGGAAGGGATGAGGTGAAGGGAGATACCGGGTAGCCGGGACCAGGAGTGACGGCACAGCAATGACAGGGTCTCTATAGTTTCCAGATATAAACGACCCGGCAAACGGACAGGCAGACCGGGGAATCCGCCCCACATGGGGCCCAACGTCCCCGCCGTTGGCGGTCCTTATATCCCGGTAACCAACCGAAGGCTGAGAGAATGAGAAAGTTCACTGAGAGCATCCTTTTCCTCTGGTACGCTGTACCGAAACTCCATCGCCAACACTTCAACCCAGAAACGGACCAAACGGGGTGAAGGATGAATGAAATGATTAACGGAACGAAATTGAGGTACAGGAAATTCGGAGGGTAAAACAAACCACTCTAGCATTCGCCTGACGACCCCCCTAAAAAAAACGAAAAAACCCATTGGTCGGAGTGTGCGGTCGCCGGAGAGCGATCCCGGGACTACCCGAATGCGGGTCACAGACGTGCAAAACAGGCAATGTAGAATTCAAGTTTTTCTGTCTGACAGACATATACTAAGTGTAAGAAGATATCTGTTAAAAACTCACTCTTCAGAATTTGACTGCAGCATTTGTCTAAAGGCCTACTTAAAAAAACAAACATTAAAACTGTAGGAAAAAAAGCTAGAACTGATGGCATGGAAAGCCAGTATAAGCAATCATTTATAGTGGACTGCACAAATTGTGATGAGATTCGTGTCTATTCTTTATCATATAAAAATGAACTTAAATGGCTAGAAAATTATGTGTGAATCTGTTGAAGATTATGAATTATTATTGGAAGAAGACGAAATAAATTATGGATTAAATCATAATCAAATGCCTATAATGGAGTGAATGAAATTATTTTCCATAGTCTCTTCTTAAAAGATTAGGCTCACATTCGACAATATATACATACTGGCACTTTAAAAAAATTTGTCTTCGTATAAGATATGCTCCGAAAAGAATACACTTTTACTTTCCCTACTACGTACTTAAAGTAAAGAAAGTATTGCATTCCACCAACAATTTTTATGTCGAGAAGTCACCGGAAATACATGTTTTGAGGCTCCTGAACCCCAAAAAGTGCAGTTTCGCTTTCTCTACTGCTTACCTATATTAAGCAGGAAGTATTGCATTCCACCCAAAAATTCAATACCGAGATTTCACGGGAAATACACGTTTTGAGACTCCCTGAATCCTAAAATTGCATTTTTAAAAAAAAAAGGTTTGTGTGTGTGTGTGTGTGTGTGTGTGTGTGAGTGAGTGAGTGAGAGAGAGTGGGGGCACAGCATAACTCAAAAAGGGTTGAATACCAAGGTTTGTATTTAAGTCCAGGTCTTTCAAGGATGCGGCACGAAGATTTTCAAGAAAATCCCGCACTTCAAATTATACATGGGAAACAAGTTCGTTAAATTTGATTTTCTCAAAAAATGGCTCTTAACGATTTTGATTAAAGTGTGATACGTTAAAGATATTTGTATGACAAATGCAGTGTATATGTGAATTTTCTGGGTATAGCCGGTGAAGTCCTCTTCATTAGGAGGAATTTTGTATAATCTTAAACGTTAAGCGATAGACGAAAACGCACTACATAAAAAATGTAAATCTCTTGGAAGCACACAATTTATTTCAAGTAACCTTTTTGTGGCATTAGCCATTTTTCGAGATATTCGTTATTAATGGTTCCAATTGTTAAATACTTTGCCATTCTTTGAAAGCCCTCTCGATTTTCAGTTGTTTCTCGCGATGTCGTGGAAAGAGTATAGAATTTTAAGGCCAACGTACAGCGTCCGGTTCTAAAACATTTCACCATGGCTATCCCATTTGTATCTATAACGAAATGTGTAATGTAGGGAATTCCGGAAAGGTTTATCTTGAATAAAATTAAGTAGATAGGAAAATAAAAACTTTCGTAAGCATTATTTGTATACCCACTAGTAAGCGATAGAGGGTAGAGAAAGTCATATGAATGTAACACATCAGATTTTTAAAATCTGCCTCTTTAGCTATTGTATCCTTATGCCTAACACAAAATATCTAAATGTTTAATGGAAGTTTAATCTCGATTAACAAGTAGTGGATAGAAGAACAAGCTTTTGTAAAAGAATGAGTAGAGCAAGTCAGGCGAATGCAGCACATCAGATTTCTAGAAACAGGTCCCCGCGCGTGTTTGGACAGCATAACCCAGAAACTAAATGTCCGATGAATACCAAACTACACCAAACTCGGTATTCATGCTCAGCATGTTCCAAAGATGCTATACAAGATTTTCCAACTAAATTTCCCCACCTCAAAGTACCATTTTTTATATAAATTTCCATTTTCTAAAAAAACTGCAGATTTTTATTAAAATACCATATGTTTAAGATCCTCTTTATTGAAAAGGAATTTTGTATAGAATATAATTGAATTTATTAACCGAATAATATACAATACGTATAGGCTAACCTCGTAGCGCAGTCGATAGAGCACCTGCCTGTTGTGCGAGGGGTCCCTATCTCTCCCAGATGTAATTAATAAAACCCAAAGTTTGCCAACGACAGGCGAATACGAGTTAATACCATTGCCTATAGGCAACAATATGTTCCAAAGACCATTGTAGTTAAAGGTGAGGTATAAATGGAGCTTTAAAAATACGTATAAGTTTACATACTATTTACAGAATGTACATCATCTTCACGAGCTTCATTACAACTTAAGTATGAGAAAATGATATGCACTACAACATTTGCATTTCCTTTTGATCAGAATTGGGTATCTTGTTCAAAATTACCCCTGTGGGATACACCGTTTATCGTTCTAGTAAGTGTATGATGATGTAGATGTATCGATTCAGTTGCACGTGTATTATGAGTGTCATTATTTCTTTCAAAACAATGCATATTATTAAGTGACCCCCTAGAATGATATTACATATGCGAGAACAGTGTATACATAACCAAAATATACCGTTCTCATAAACTCCGTGTTAAAGACTTATTCTTTTCTTTCTTTATTGTCGCTTCAACTGTAGTCATATCGCGACTACTTTAGAATACAGAACATGATTACAATGAAAATACAATTTTGTCGCAAATTGTATAGCAATGTATAGCACATCTATCTATAGAATTTAATGTTGTATGTACTATTGTGTTAGCATTTTAATTGCATATGTTGTACGACTTAACTTTCGACAAAGGGCTAGAGTATGTGTTCGTTCAATCATAGCCTTGTACCTGTAGCGATGCCTAAGAGATGTGTACAAGTTTGATTGCATATTACTGAAATATCCATAATTATCTGATATTGATTATTACAGTTTGAGAGTCCACTAAAGTCTCGGTAGTCTTGTCAGTATTTGCAATCATTCTGTTACATTTGAGCTAATAAGTTGATTTTGACAATGAGTTATTTAGGGTTAAATGTAATGAGGCTTGGCCATTATTTCTGAAGACAAAATTTGTATCATCGGCAAGTACGACACTACTCGCAGGTGTAAGGTAAAATGGAAGATGGTGCATACAATAAAAATAGTGATAGCCCTAATATTGCACCTTGTGGGATACATCACTTGGAAATTTTCACATCAAACTGCTTGTTTTCAATTTCCACCAGGTTGGGCCTATTGCTAAGGTATGTACTGAACCATTGATTTGCTATTCCTCTTATTACCATAGCTATCGATCTTTCGCCAGAGAATGTCTTCGAAAATTCCTACAGAATGTTCTTTTTTGTCTTTAGCACTTAATATTTCTTCTAAGAGGGAGAAAACGGCTGAGTTGATCCATTTTCCTTCTCGGAACCCAAATTGTGAGTTAGTGATAATATTGCACTTAACCAGTATGTGTATTTATTTATTTATTTATTATACATAACCTTTTCAATGTTCTTAGAGAAAGCAGCAAAGAGTGGGGATATAGGCCAATAATTTTCGATGTGTTCTTTCCCCTTTTTAAAAGTTAACTTAATGTATACTATTTTAAGAGTGCCAGAAAAGCAGCCAGTTACAAAGGACAAATTTTATTACAGATATCCATTAATGGTTATAAA
Organism: Deroplatys truncata; assembly: GCA_030765065.1. Classification (NCBI taxonomy): domain Eukaryota; kingdom Metazoa; phylum Arthropoda; class Insecta; order Mantodea; family Mantidae; genus Deroplatys; species Deroplatys truncata. Next base: position 418,598,854 of record CM060990.1, on the reverse strand, counting down.
ACATTTAATAAAATTGTATAATTAAATTATTATAAAATTATATAAAACAACTATTTTCCACATTGTTTTACAATGGAATCAGGGATGTTGCTATAACCACTGCAGTTTTTGTTTTTTAGGCGATTGATTTCCCCTTCAGATGTGGAATATAAGTAAATAGAGGAATTGTTGTTAGTTTTTTGGGGAAGAATTGTATTAACTGTTGTGTGAGGAAGTGATTACGTTAATTCCTTTGCTATACTAGCAAAATAATGATTAAAAATTATACAATTTTTGGGATCTTCAATTATTTCTTCACCGTTTATCAGTGTTACTTTAAATGGTTTTCTATCTCTGTTACTTTACCGACCATACAGGGTCGGTTCAAAGGGGGGGGGTTGGTCGAGCCGTGCCGCTGCCTATGGCGTCAGATTTTGGGAGCGGCAAAATCTTAAAAACATTAATAAGATATATGAAAATAGGATGAAATTACAAATCATGCTTTAATTCTAGCGACTTTCTGGAGATCTTTTGTTACGAAACTGGTGACAAATGAAGCGCCAGTGATAGTCACTTTAAATGAGACCCTCATTGATGATTATCGTAGAAACATCCCGTCCGCGGCAGTTGTTTAACAATAAACATCACGTTTTTAAACAAGAGTGTTTCAAGCCACTGTATCTTTAGCGTATTTGCTTACACTGGCGACTCGTGAACCTCTCAGTTCAGTTATCGCCCTAGGGATATCCTGGAAATCCAGCTTGTTTGTGCGTTCAATTACTTCTTGTGTTGTTAGCCTGCTTTGTTACTAACTACTGCTATTAACTCCAGAGAAACTCAGTTGGAAAACTTTAAATTAAACGCAAAAGAAGACGCATCTACGACTATAATTGGCGCAACAGTTCTAGACATGTGAAAATCTTAATGAGGGCTATGAAGCGAGTTACTTACCAGATCAGGTGGTGACCGGTCTCTGCATGCTGCAAGAGTGCGTGGGACAGTCATTGTCAAATATCCGCACACCGGTTATGCACTGCACTGATAAACTTATAGTTATATACAGTATACTTAAATCCACCGCTGTAAAAAGCCCTTATTATAAAAACACTGTCAACCATCTGCCTCCAATTCTTCCACAACTGACAGTCCTTCCTCTTCTGCGGAATCACTCGCATCATTGCCGTCATCACCTATGTCGCTACTTTTTGCACCATTATCCTGGATGAGAATTTTTTCTATTTGATTTTCTGCAATTCCATATTTTTCGAAATAATAATTCTCAATTTATTCAACATGTCGACATACATTTTCCCATTCTGGCCTTCCAATTTCTGGAAGTCGCTGGCGACATAACTGCTCCACATCTTTTAATTTAAAAGTGATGTTCCTGCAGGCCACTCAATTTTTGATATCAGCCCGGATTAATTCGATTGGGTTTAGATCTGGGTGATACGGTGGCAGTCTAAGTACATTATGGCCGTGTTGTATTAAAATCTGGCCAACTATGCATGACTTCTGAAGTGGTTTGTTGCTTTAACTAAGTTATATTTGTTTTACTCATGCTTTCATCTAAAGCTATATTATGCCTAAGTAACCAAGCTCTCATTTCTTCTTTCAAGGAATTTGAGGTAGGTGGTTTGTCAATTTGAGTGTTGACGCATTGTGAAGCATTGTCAATAACCATAACAGACCCAACAGGCATATTAGGTATCACTTCATGTAATTTTCTGTAGTCATTTCTTGATGAAAATCTCCTGGTTTTTGTTGCGACTTGTAAAAGAAGGGCATTTGGAACGAAGCCGATCTTTCCAACAGCATGAACGATAACAAGCATTTGCCCTTTGGCAAGAGGTGCCTGCAAACCTAATTCGCTATCCTCACTCCAACTTTTAGATGTTGTATGACTGCTGTGTATGTATGACTCATTTTCATACACTATAGTTTGACCCTCTAATTTGTACCTCTGAGTTAGGTACTCCTCCAGCTGAGATCTTATGTCATGCTTTTCTGTTAGAACTCTTTTATTTGATTTCGTTTTCTTCCACTTGAACCTTACATTTTTTATAATTTTTCTGAGATTTGTAGCACCACCTTGAAACTTTATGCTGTCTTTCAGGTTGATGAGCTACCTGCTTATTGTTGGCACAGTTTTTTCTTCCACATAGAAATTGTGAATCGTGCGCCGAATGACGCATTTGTCGAAATCGTCTATTTTTGTAATACCTTTAGTGACTTTGTTTCTTCCCAGGTGTGTCAAATGGTACTCTTTCATCCATATTTTGTTCTTATCTTTGAGAACTCTGGAAACGAAACTCGGTGAATCACCAGTTGCGTTGGCTACTCTTTCTTTCACTCTCTTAAGGCTTTCGTGGAACTCAGGTGAACATCTCTGCTTCTTGCTTCATCAAGTCAGGACATTTGCAATTATTTCTCTCCTTTGACTATGTAATACCTTACCACTTAACTTTGAAAACGTAGCAGCCATGGTTATAAATATACAAATATAAAATAAGCACTATTTAGGTACTGCTCTCTTTGAAATTACAACCAGATGCGGACACTTTCTATGCAGACTGTATGTGTTACGCACTGTGAGTAAGTAAAGGTATTATATCGCTTTCGTTGATTAAGCTAAACATAAACCATTCCTAGGCTCGGCAGCTGGGGTGACAATCAGGGTCACGATTCCAGAAGTTTTGCGCCAGCTATACTACACCCGAATTGAGCATCTTACCACACGCAAAGCTATTTCTTCACTTAAAGAAGCACAGCTATTTCAGGAGAGCTTTAGCTCTTTGAACAAGGTCGTCCATGATTTCGGATTTGAGTTCAAGCAAGAAAGAAAGAAAGAAAGAAGAAGAAGAAGAAAAAGAGAAAAATAATACTAGAATGATCGGATATTGTAGCCCTAAAAACATTATTTTCAAGATAAACACAAAATAAGAACTTGGAATAGTATGGTTGGCTGAAACGTGGTTAAAAAGCCGGTCATACTGATTTATGACAGAATTGAAAGGTCCACGAAGTCACCCACAGGACTTTATTATTACCCATGCTGGAATATCTCATTTTTATAGCCACCTACTCTTCAGTTCGGGAAGATCTTGGGACCACCATGAAGACACAAAACATGACTATTTCTACAGATAGTTTTAACTTCCTTAGTGTCCGGTGTTACTGTTATGGACAATGCCGCATACCACACGGTCCAAATAGATAGCGCACACTAACGGTAACACTAAAGTGCAATTGGTAGAGTGGCTCATTCGCAATAACGTGATATGTAAGATTACAATGAAAAAAGGGAAGCTTTTTACTACTCGGGACATTTACGAATAGCACTGGTTTGGTGCGCCACCATTTGTTATTGTGCTTACATTCAAGTGACCTTCGCCCGCTTTCCACAATAGGGACAGTCGTTGCTTTGGCCGCAAGTAAACAGCGCTAAAGACATAGTATGTCCCAAGTAGTAGCTTCTATTGCTCGTATACTCATAAACAGGGGCGGCTGGTGACTGAACTTTGGTGGTTCAGAAAATTACCCTTGCAATTTGAAATATTTTAAGTAATAAATACGGAATAAGTTTCTCACTATAGGCTGATTAATTTACGCAGACACACAAGAAATGGGAATTCACAATATATAACACATGCACATTTCATAAACAGTGTAGCATATAGCACTCACCTATTTATAGAGAAAATCAGCCCTTCTCTCCTTCCTGCCAACAAACTTATCGATGACCAGCTCAATGAAGTTCTTGATCTGCATGATGAAATCCCTTTCAATGGAAAGCATGGCCAGCGCAGATAACCTCTTCTCAGACATTGTGTTACGCAGAAATGTTTTAATCCTTTTCAGAGTAGAGAAGCATGTTTCTGTCTCACGTGTTGTCATGGGGATTGTTAGAATGACACTTAGTAGTTTAACAGATTCACTAAAAGTGGAACATAAATTATTGTCCCTGAAAAACTCCATTAGTGGAACAGCCCTGGTTATGTTTTTAAATTCTTCAGCACTATACATTGTGGAAAGTTCTGTAATCAGTTTATTTTCTTCAATAAAAGAATATGTCAGAAGGACAACTTTAATATGTTGTTCCGGGAACGAAATGTTATATTCCGAAAATCTGTCAGGCTGAAAGAGAACTGCTGCTCCCATATAAGCACCAAATCTGAACCTGTCTTTCATTTCAGTAATGATTACATCACACACTTCAATGGCCTCTCGTTTTCTTTCAGTATGTTCCACAATTTTTCTTTTCTTCGTCACATTCTCATCAACTGCAGTGGAACTTATGTTGCTTCTAATTTTGAGAATTTCCACCTTAAAATAATTAAGTCTATCCTGGACCATTACAGGAGTACAGTCGCTCCTCTGAAGTTGGTTGTAGAAAATATCGACATGGGGCATAATTTTATGGAAGAAGGACAACCAAAATATGAAATCTGCATCACTCAAAATTCCAATAAAACCAGATACTTGAACAGAACTTGAATTGGCGATTCTTTCGCCTCTCCTTATGATTTTCATACATTCTATTAACTCCTCCCTGTATTCGAAAACCGTGTTGACAGATCTAGATTGAAAGTTCCATCTCGTTTCCACTGATCTTGGCAGCCGTTTCTGCACTACTTCTAAAACTGCTGTTCTCGGAGGAGAGTTACAGAGAGAAAAGCACAAATTCCTTGAAGATTTATGAAGAAAATTCGTACACTACTATTCGCTCAAACTGCATTTAACATAAGTTTAACTGATGCGCATGGCAATGAATGTATTATGCAGACCTGTACTTCTGTTTTATGATGGATTTAACGCCTTTTTTCGACCCAGACATAACATTAGCCACATCGTATGTTTGAGCAATCAATTTATGTTCACAGCCTAGCAGATGTCAATCAAGTTCTGGCAATATGCATGCAGCTAAGTTATCTGCTTTGTGCCCTATAGGATTCACAAACCCCACTACCTTTCCACTGGCTTATGGTTTAACAGGTATCTATAGACAATTACCATTTGATACTTGGATGCTACATCGCTGGTTTCATCTGCTATGACAGATAAAAACGGCGAGTCTTTTATTTCTTTCGATATCTTCTCATGACCGACTTGAAGCATGCATTGCAAAATCTTATTTTGAATCATTTTTGACGTTCCCTTAAACACTGTTGCATTTTCCAAATGCTTTTTCAGAACACAGTCTAGATGTGCACTGAAATTTATCAGTCCACGAAAAATACCAGGGTTACTTGAAGTCGCTGACTCATCATGTCCTCGAAGAGCCAACTCAAAGTCCCCACAAAACCTAATGCAGTTAATAATAATGTTTAAAACATCTATTTTGAGTCACTTTCTGGTTGTGTTCAATTGCTCTCCGAGATGCACTGTCCATCTGTTTTGCTATGTTTACATTGCCAAACATAACAAGACACAGTATTTTTCATGTGCAACTTTGACGCTACATGTTTTTTGGCGCGGTCATGAAGATGCAAATCATTCACGCCAGGCTTTGTCCATTATCTTCACCACCAAACAAAACGCAAGGAAAGCAAAACGGCGTTTTAATATCACAACCACACATCCAATCATATTTTTCATATACATCGCTGTTAAAATTCCTGTTAAAACTTCTTGTTTTTGTTTGAATTACCTGAGTGATTTTTAGGTATGATGTGGGCCTGCCAATGCGTTTAATTTCATTCTTTTCCTCCAAGTTTAGCGTTGAAAACGGTTGCGCTATAAGAGACTGAACGGAATTCCTTGTTTCTCTTTATTGCAGCGTTTACCTGTATTTAGCTAAATAAACCACTTTGATTCATAAATTAAAATCCGATACACACAACACGGCACAAACCACGTGGTATACAGGCAATGTAATGATCAGAGATGCAGTTCAGTAGATAGAAGACCGAAAGTGAGGTAAACATTTACTGTGAATTCAATAGATGGCTCTGTGTATGGGACGAAACGAGAAGTATTCTTCCTGTTGATCATCCTATTCTATGCTCTCTGACTAAGAGGTTAACCAACAACATGCAGCTTATGCCCCGCACTTCCCCCCCATACACCTCTCCACTCCCTTGGTTCGTCATTCCCTATACTTTTCCATTATACCAATGTGGGTTGAAGCCTGGAGTGCACTACTTGGCACCTGCAAACAATACAACGCTTGCCGAAGTCCACTCCACAAGATCATGTCAGATTGAAAACCGAAGTGTATGAATCGTATACGTTATTTACATTAAAGGGAGAGCCAGGATTTTGGTTGTAGCGCAAACGTGCTACCATATTATGAAGCCGCCCCTGCTCATAAATGAAAACAACCTCAAATATGTTGTGGATGAACTAGCTAAAGAACATGGCCATCAAGCCATTAGATTGCTCCCATACCATTGCCACCTCAACCCCCTAGTGCTAATCTGGATAGAGGTAAAGGGCTATGTTGCAAGATACAACAAAACATTTACTTTAGCGGGAGTGGAATATATCACAAGGGAGGCAGTAAATGAAGTGACACCACACAATTTGAGAAGGATCTACTAATGAAGATTTTTATTAACCAGTGCAGTCGACCATCAAATGTGTTTTCATTTTGTGTATGCTTTTAATCTTTTAATCTCCTGATGAAGCGGTAAACCCGAAATATTGAATAATTTTCTTGAGTGACTTCCTGTTTTTGTCTTTCGCTCAGAACAGTCTTGTTCTTTCACCACATATGTCTCTTCCTAGGTTTTATTTATTCATCATGTGTATATGTATATATATGCGTGAGAGAGAGAGAGAGAGAGAGAGAGAGAGAGAGAGAAAGAAAGTAGTCGTAGAGAACTGACATTGCGGATAAAAGTTAGGTTCTCTTAAAGCGTGAGGGGGTCAGCAGAACTTCTGGGGCCTTCCTGGTCCCATAATGCATTTCCTTTGTTTTTGTGTTTGTTAATGTAGTTGTCATTCTTTCTTTTTTTGGGGGGGGCTCCTTTATGTCTTGACTTGGGCATTTTAGTATTGCTTAAAATAGCACTTAAATAGTCGTTTGACGTTTTATTGATTTCTCTAAGCAGTCGCCTTCGTTTACAAGAGACAATGATTCCTTTTGTTAGCCAAGTTTTATCTTTTGAGGTGCTTTCTAAAGGCTGCAATTTCTTACAGAAATGCTATATTGTAATAGGTTACAGTGTTTAGAAAGCTATTCGTTTTTTTATTTACACAGTTACTATCTAATTCAGTCCAATTTTCATCGTTTATGATGTACCTAAAGTAGTCTTGAGTTTTGCTGATTAAATTTTCCTTTTTGGACCGGTTGATTATTGTTATTGAGCATCTCCAGCGTTAAAAATACTGTTATTGTCTCAGATTCCTGTGTTGATATTTCTGGTCGAGACATTTTGGAGATTACAACTGGTAAGTATCTGGTCTAAGCATGTCCGAGATGAATTCGTAATACGCGTTGCTGTATGTATAACTTGCTTTATTTTGGACAAGAGAGCCATCATGATGTAAACCATAAGAGATAGACAAAAACGTTTTCCGCAAAAAAAGTATATATTTTTAGAACACACGATTTCAAAAACGTTTTTTGTGTCACCAGGCATTTACGAGATATTTGTTGTTGTTTATTGGTTTGAAGTTTTCAATACTTGTCATTTTTTAAAATTTTTGTTCTCTATGTAGTGTTTCTCACGATGTTATGTAAAGAGAATGGAATCTCTGAGCCAACATATTGCCACCCGGTTTTTAATCATCTGACTATCGATTCGATTTCCTGCCTACCTGGTACCTTCAATGAAATGTGTAACGAAAGTATTTCTGTAACGGTGTACCTCGATTAACATGAAGTAGATAGAAAAATAAGCTTCACTAAGAATGGTTTGCTGAAGCTATATAAAAGTAACTGATAATAGGTAGAGAAACTGATGTGAATGTAATACATCAGATTTTTAGAATAAGGTCCGCGCGCGCGCGTCTGTCTGTCTGTCTGTCTTGTCTGTGTGTCTGTCTGTGAACAGCCTAACTCAAAAAGGGAAAACCAGATAAATACTAAACTTGCTGTTTAAGCTCAGTATCTTCCAAAGATAGACACGAAGATTTTCGAGGCAATCTGCCCCCACACCAAATTATCCGTTACATGGAAAAGTTTTCGAAATTTTTTATTTTCTGAGAAATGGCTTTAACGATTTTGATTAAAATACCATACTTTAAGATATTTATATGGCAAGTCTTTGAAGCCCTTTTCACTTGAAAGGAACCTTGTGTAGTTTTATATAACTGGTAAACGTTAAGAGGTATACAAAAACATACTACAAAGAATTATAGATCTTTCTAAAACACACAATTTATTTTTAATAACCTATTTGTGCCATCAACCGTTTCCGAGATATCTGTTACTATTGTTGAGGATTTTTCAATACTTTGTCATTTTAAACTGCTGTCGCTATTCAGTTGTTTCTCGCGACAGCATGGAAGAATATGGAATTTGAAGGCTAGCATGTAGCCGTTCACGTTTAAACATCTGACATCGATTCGGTTTCTTCTATCCTCTTACTTGCAATGAAATGTGTAGTGGAACTAATTTTGCAACGGTTTGTCTCGATTAACTTGAAGCAGATAGAAAACTAAGCTTTCATAAGAACAGTTTGTAGAAATTATATAAAAGGAAACGTCAGTGTGTAAAAAACGTGAGGCTAACATCAGATTTTTCATATAAGGGCTTTCAACTTGGATCCATGATTGCAACAATAGATTGCAGTTACAATGTAAATTAAAAAAGAAAAGACATGTCAAAATCAGTACTAGCGTCTGGGTCTTCGATAATGAAAAATAAATATGAAGAAACTAAGGAAGAATGAAAACTGCTGATAATGAGTGAAATAAAAAAGCATTTTTACTCGCAATGTGTGGAACCATTACCGGATACAGCATTATTGATTGATCTGTCATTACCAAAGAATATTAGTGAAGCTTGAAGTTTACATATACTTGGTTCTTTATATGCATTTCTAATATTAAGCACTACATAATGTAATAGTACGACGACTGTTCTTCTGTGTGCAATAGCCGTCCATGAACTAATCCACGATATGAACCGTTTGTAGCAGGAACATTGGTGGCGAGTAATTTCATTTTAGCTCTGCTTTTTTTTAATACTAAATTATACCTCACTAAATTCAAAGCATTAGATCTATAATTAATTCATGAAAATTAGGGCGCTTTGTTATACCAATAAAGTTACCATTCGCAAATTTTGTGTTTTCATAGTCCGAGCAACACACACTTTCCTCATAATTCATTGCACTTACACCAATGGATAGAACAAGCACGTTTATCGGTGCTGACACAAACTGTGTCAGAATGCTGTAATTCTTCGAAATCGCACTCTTTTTTACTCAAACTAATAGGTTGGATACCGCATTCACTCGTTTTAAAAGCAGATGTCTGTCGGCCGAAGCCTAGTACCTAGCATTAATTGGATTATGAGAGGTGATTGATAAGTTCTTTAGGTCTGCTGTGTATTTAAAGAGAGAAATTACATCATTAATTTAAAACCACAGGGACCTTATTTGTCATTTAAAGTAGCCCATTATAATATACCTGTTTGTGTTTCCAGCAGCTGCGTCATCTATTGATGTCGCGCGCATTATGAGGAAGCAGCAGTAACGCGACAGCCATTGACTTTAAGAGGGTGGGACTGCGGTGTTACAACAGATAAATTAATGTGATGAATTTAAATATTCATTTCTGCGCTTCATTCCTCGTCAAGTAATTGTTTCCACGTTTTCTCTTATATCTCACCATTCACGTTGTTACATTTACCCAAAATGATCCCTGCGCAACTTTGTGGATAAACCTAATTTGGGCATAAAAAGGTACAGTCATAGTTCGGATGACTCGCATATTACAGCCATAGTTCGGATGACTCGCATATTAATGTTGGCTCGTGTCCAGAATACAGCGACAGCGACGTTGAGGGGGGGGAGGAACCCGCGGGACCGTTTGCATTGGCTACACTATTGTACCCTGCCCCACAAATGTGTCTAATTCGTTTATCCTTAGGTTGAAATGAACCAAAACAAACCTAAGCACCCACATTAAGGCTCAAGGGTTCTTGTCTTTTCGTGCGTAGAAATGGTTCACGTACATATACGCAATTTGTAACAATTAGTTAAGTAATACAGAGTGAAATATTAGGCACAATATTAACAGAGTACCGTAGAAAACGAATTAGGATTGAAGGAAAGTGACATTAACAGAAGAATTAATGGCCATTCACAATGAAACTTAAGACATAAGTGTAACTTAAGCAACTTAATGCACGCGTTCACATTGGATGACGTTGACATAAACATCGGCGTAAACTTATCGCAGATCAGGGGTGCTCATCCTCCCCAAAGCTATGGCGCATCGCCTCCTAAAACAATAATCCTCCCCGCAATTTTTCTGAGAGCCCAATTTCAACTATTCAGTTCCTTTTGTATACCGCTGGAAAGCTTCGCAAAGGAGTTGTTTTATAGATACTGTAGTAGCTATTATGATACTGGTACACAATAAAAGCTTAAACAAATAATTGGAAAGTTAAAATCAATAAAAATTCGTAACATTTATAGCAAATAATTACAAACAAAAATATTTGGCAGGTGGTGTATTTTATTACTTGGTACTTCAATGTATTCTATTGTAGCTATCTAAATAGGCCAATATAGTAAGTGTATTAACACCGAACGTTCTAAACAACTAGAATCCTACCAATTATGCTATAATTCCTTTTATACATTTCCAAAAATTATGATTTGATACGCCACATCATACCAGACAGATGTACTCAACATAATCTACTTTAGGGTGGATATAAAACACATTTAGATTAACAAACTTAAAGATACAAACTGAGTTAACAATTAGAGTACTCGATTAAATTTGTAATAAATGTGTTTATATTACCTGCGTTAATTTACTTCAATATTTTTGTATTCCCTAAAATGTCGAATCCCCCCCCCCCAAATGTTCCTGATGACGCAACTTGGGCCGTGATCCACCCCCCTCCCTGGAGGCGGTCCTGTCGCAGATAATACAGAGATTTAGGTAGCCTTCAGACGTCAACTGCCTGCAACTAGCCATTTCACAATATGCAACTTACGAACAACTACGCTACAACCAGATAGAGCACCGTTTCCATATGTTGTAGCCAGAGGAAGCTTGAGGTTTTTGGGTTCTGCTAAGAGGCAAAAAAGAAACGGAAATGGAGGCGTTTTAACGTTTATCCTATCTTTTGTTCGCGTTTAAGTGATGGTGCCTTTTATATTTTGTTTCATGAACTTATTGAGGATGAAGATAAATTTTTCAATTATTTTAGGATGTCTATCAAATCTTTTACTGAACTTCTTGGCAAACTAGAAATTCATATGTCGAAAAAGAAAGGGATAGGGATGGCTATCGCGTGAAGGTACGATGACCATTGAAGGTTTAGATTTATCAGAAAGGATGGATACAGCAGAAACAGATAATAATATATGTAATAAGGTTGTTGAATGTTTCTCAGCCGTTGGCCAAGTACCATAGCAACACACAAAAATTTTAAAAGCGTAACCCAAAAGCATAATTTCAAGACTGTCTAACAATATTTCGTACCAGGAATAAAATTAGTGAAATGTGTCAAATATATACACATGATTTAGTATGCTACGAGTATAAAAACAAATATTATCATGGCAATAATGAATTAATAAATCTCTTTGTCGGTAACTCCCTATGAAATATTTACTACTAAAGCGACAATGAAAAAATAAATGTATTATTGAAAACAAAAATATATTCATAGATAAACACCAATGCATTTAATAAGAATTTTGGGTTTACTTTTACATTTTTATTGTTTTACTCCATATTCTACGAAAAACAACTTAATATTTCTCTTGAATACAGATAATATGTTCTAATCCCATTCCATGCAATTTCATAAGGCTGTACCATTGTCAGTACCTACTGCATTTTAATAATAACAATAACAACGCAGAAAGCTTAACAGTTTCTCTCTGCTTCTCTCCTGGCAAATTGCTGAAATCCGCCACCAGGTCAGAGCACAGTTCTCTCCAAGCTTCCTGTTTTTTTTTAACCTTATTTGCATATTTTGTCACTCGACAATCCCATAATGCCGGTTTACTTTCAATCAATAAAATAAATCAGTCGATATCCAAGTCATGTTGACTGTGAATGCCTCCACTCATCTGTTACGTCCTTCAGTGGCTTGCAAGTGGTGTGTCTTTGCAATCGGTTGTAGGGTTTCTGCTGTTGCGCTCAGTATCGTTAAACAGTTGTTATCGGGAAGTTGTTCGTCTGTCATCTAACCCTGTTGTTGGACGGTTACAACCGGTGCTGTGTCGTTGCGTGTGGTTGATCGTCTGAAAGCTGCCTTAGATTGGCAATGCCCTATCCCCGAGCATTGTCGCTAGTCTTTGCACGCGGCCGTCACGATTTGTCACTGTTTTTAAGAGTAAGCTTCGTGTGAGGTGCATTAGCTATTTTTGTTTTTTGTGTAAAGTGCTAAATTGATCAATAAATTCATACAACTGTAATTTTCGAGCTGGTATCGTGGTCGAGACGGTGTGGTGAGAGAGAGATTAGGAAAGGGTGTTTCAATACAGTTTGGTGTGCGTAAAGTTACCTTTAGGCGTTGAACTTCGTGAAATATACCTATATGCTCTATCAACAAAATAATCTATCAACAAAATGATCCTGTGTTGTTTGTTAATTTAAATTTACAAATAAGCAGAAAATATGGCAACCTACTCTGGCTTCTGCTGTGTACTCCCAGCATTTCGACCTGAGAATTTGAACTAAAAAGGAAAAAGCAGCAGGCTGAGAGAAGTTATTCATTTTGTTTCCTTATCCCTGTTTTAATATGCAGAAGCGTCATCTCGAATTGGACCACCAAATGTGGAAGTACTCCAGTTGTTAGTAAACCAGAAGCTGAAAAGGCCACCCGCAAAATTATACTGATATAATTAATAGTGATCAACAACTAAGCCCAAGAAAGAGAAAGCTGGTCGCAGCTGAAGGATAAAACTGACGGCTTGTGTAATTCTCGGGGAGGGGGACGCGCGCGCGCGCACACACACACACACACACACACACACACATACACACACACATACACACACACACACACCCCGAAAGCTCTGAACTACTGAGAAATTCCCGCCTTCTGATGTATGTTCATTATTAAATAGAGCAGCTCACACCATAAGTCATAATCAAGGTCATAGATTTATATTTAATTATCCTGCGTACACTATACCATTACATTGTTTCTATAAGCTAAGTGCTAATTAGGCCAAGTAGCAATCTATCGTGAGAAAGAACTAATCTTAAAGTACATGCTCATGATACTTGAGCTCTACAGGACAGGCGTGTTCCTCGGGCTTGGAATGAAAGCAGTAGTAATTATCGTAATATTGCATTACCGAAATTCCGGACTAATAGTATTACACTTTCTCCAAAAAATTAAGCCAATGCTATAAGATATGTTACAGATTTGTATTACACCGACAGTAGTTTTAGATCTTGAAATAGCAGCTAAATCAAGTTGAGAATTTGCCGTACTGTTTGGAGTTGTAATACTAATTTGTCAATAATGTTTGGGAGACCCAAAAATGTGCTAGTATTAAGTGTTAAACTAGTAATCTTTTTGCTCCCATATTTATTAAAAAACTTGGGAAAACACTGAGTTTGATAGATTATGTGTATCGTTTGTAACTGTAGTATAGTGATACAGGATAGGGACTGCTTCACCGAATCAGCAAAATACTGCCGCCCTATGAAACTTACTGCGTAAATATAGAGGTTTGTAAGTTCCAAGCTTTCATGTTTATGTTTAAATACGCTACTAGAGATCTGCAAACGAGCGATCTAAACCGGTTTCGGCGCTCGGCTTTTCTTCTCGATGCATGGTCGCTTGTACTCTTGATATCTTAACGTTACCTCTGGGAGATCGTTCGCCGGTCACGCCGAATGCTCGTGTTCGTTTTAACCACGAGAGGAATGACTGGTAATGTACACAGCTTGGTATTCGTGGCGTAAGTAGCCTACATCAAGACGGAACATACAGAGTATTTCGTAGTACTGTACGTACTGCAATGATTAACATTTCTGCTTGTGGAAACCGGGGTTCGATCTCCCGTGATGAACAATTTATTTGTCTCTTTGCTTCCTTATGTGATTTAATGCCGTATACCGTTTTCACATATAAATGCATTTGTAGAGAAATGTACCTTCACGCGCATGTAACAAATTTACACAATACAGAACACAATTTTAAGATAGACTGTTCGATCTAAGTTAACTGTATGTGTAAGTCAACCATGATATTATTTAAGATAGATTCTTCGATCTAAGTTAGCTGTATGTGCAAGTCGATCACGATATTACTTAAGATAGATTCTTCGATCTAAGTTAGCTGTGTATGTGTAAGTCAACCAGGATATTGTTGCACTTGACCTTGCAAAAACCTGCATTTGAATACAAGCTGAAGCCAGCCCAGCGAAGTGCAATACTATTGTGGTCGAGTTATATAGTCTGATTTTTTTTAAAGAAGAAAAACGGCATGTTAAACACAGGGTTGAAGGGTAAGGGGGGAAGGCCGTTACTATGGAAATGTAAAGAAAGGTTGTTACGCTGGTGAATCATTTACTCCTCAGATAGTTATTGCTTATACAGCGGAATTCGCTTGGGTGTTCAGTTGGTTGCATGTGTTGTTAGCTTACTTTGTTAAAACTCTGATAAAATACGTAGTTAAGGAAGCAAGACTTAGGAGGTAGAGTTAGAGGTAGACCGAGGATTCATGGTCCAAGACAAAGATCAGCTTCTGGTCATGGTGTTACATTTCACAGCCAAGCCAGGGAGTTTGTCTTTTCTCTTAGGGAATTCTTCGAGGAGGAAGAGGAGAATATGCTCCTTCACAGTGAACCTCTTATTTCTTTCAACCAAGTGAGGAAAACGATTGCACATGCTCTTAAAATAAGTGGGATGATCGTTTCTAGATATGTATTTATTTTATATATAATATATATTTATCATATACTATATAGATATATATTATATATAGATATATTTTAATATATAAATAAATATAAATAAATTATGTGGATAATATTTAGTTGGAATGCATATTGCATCTTAGGAGAGAGATTCAACTGTATAGTGCAGTTATTCACTCTTTACAAGAGAATTTCATAAAACTTGTATATATGTACTCAGAATCACACTTATCACAATACAGACGCTACCGGGTTCCTCGCATGGCTTGCGGGCACCCCCGGTAACGAAGGCTTTAAACTTGCCAACAGCAAAAACATGCTGTCACCAAGTACTCCCCCCTCCCAATGGGAGTGGTAAACAAAATTCAACCAATCAAAATTTAAACAAAAATAAACTTCAGCGGAACAGGGCACTGGCGCTGCTCCTGAAAAGACAGCCACTGAGGAGCCTATAAAAACATGGAGTTACCTCCCATCACACCCCCAACATCAACACCAAACCTTCACCCTACAACAATCCATCTTACCTATGGTAAAGCCCTTCCAAGGGTATGTATATAGCAAAACTCACTTCGGTTCACCACGAGCCTTTCAGATTCGAGTACGAGTACACTTTTCATGACGCAACAACGCAGTGAGTTCGTATTGAGAACAGTTAGTTAATACTTCTTGTTCTTAAACTAGGTTAATACACTTACGCCTGCAATGTTACTGCTGATGCGGGAGATATCCGAACGCTTGTTTATAGTACTGGGAACTCGAAGGGATAAGGGGGGAGGGAGATAGGAAGGCATCTACTATACGTAGTAACGTTGCACATATCCACGTGGACAAAGTGACGGCTGTCAGGTAACTTCAAAAATCAAACTTTAAGTGGCTTACCGAAAATTAGGCTTTATTTACATAATTGGAAAACATAAATGAGAGAAGTTGCGTAGGTTTAGTGAGTCGATACAAGCACCTGTTCAATGTCTACACTTTCGCATAGGGTTTTAGCAGCGACCAAGTTTACGAGGCTGAGCATGATAATACGAGTAGCCACCATGTTTAGGTAGCGCCAGGGATTTTGGCATTTGCATGAAAATTTCAACGAACGGCCAAGGTTCGAATCACTCACTTCTGCAGCTCGAAGAATAATGCAAGTTGAGACCGGAGATCTACACAGTGTTGTCAACTTAACTACTTTTAGTCTTGTGTAAATGACAAAAATGTACTCTATTAGCGAGTAATGACAGATATGACGACATTTTGAGCTAAACACGGCGAAATTTCTGTTCCTCTATAGCTAAATTCTCTAATGCATTTGTGACCATATAATTCTATTAACTCAAACGTCAATAAAGTGCACCTTTTTACCTAGTACATACTACACAAGTTACAGGTGGGATTCAAATCCCAACCCACTTCATGTATGACTTATAATCAGCCATAGCTAGGAAATAGTACCATCGCTGAAGAAAATAGCAATCTCAGATTCTTGCTGCTTTAAATCAACTGATGGGTCCTGCCTTGCGCTGAAGAAAATAACAATCTCAGATTGTTGCCCCTTTAAATCAACCGATAGGTTCTGCCTTGCGACGCCTTCGACTTCAGGATTGAAAGGAAAAATAGGGGGAAAACAGCACCAGAACAGGAAGATAATGAATAATGATTATGACTAGGTTTGGACACAGTTGCTGTTTCGTTGCACTTTGACTGGGAAACAGTTACGTGCGCACAGGGTTTCATTGAGGACCCCCAAGTACTGCCAGTCATTCACTCTAAGCAATCGATCAGTACATGTACAACCTGTTCTGAAGTTACGAAGTCCGGCGGTGTGCCGAAAACAACCAGTAAGAAGAGTGTCTTACTTATAAATGAATATGGACATGAATATTTTGATGTAAGAGAGGAAAATATATTTTGTAAAGTATGCCACATTGAAACAAAGGAGATAGAAGGGTTTTCGTTGCAAGACACTGTAAATCTATAAAACACTCACAAAATATGACGTTGCGTCCTAGAAATGAAAGGGTGAGGATATATTATCCACATCAGAAATCACGAACTCATGTAGCCAAACCGAAGTTTTACAGGGATTTGTGTGACATGATGGTAAGCATGAACATCCCATTTAATAAGCTGCAAAATCCCGCTTTTAAAACGTTTCTGGAGAAATATACAACTTTGAAAATTCCTTGTCAGTCAACTTTCCGCAAATGTTATTTGTCTCCTTGTTATGACGATACTCTTAACAGCATCAGATGTTATATGGAAGGTCATAATATTTGGATTTTGATAGATGAAACCACAGATGCTACTGTGAGATCTATAGCTAATGTGGTCGTAGGAATATTATCTCCTGAACGTCCAGATCAAAAATCCTTGTTAACATCCGAGCTGTTAAGTGAGGTTAACCATTCTTCCATTGACAAGTGTTTGACAGTGCAATGACATAAAAACTAAGGACATTAATATTTGTGACGGATGCAGCCGCCCCTTATATGGTCAAAGCTGCTTCCAGAAATAAGGAAGGCTATCCCAGAATTACACATCTGACGTGTTTAGCTCATGTCTTCACCGGATGGCAGAACAGATTAGGAAACATTTTTTCTGATGTAGATGATTTCATCTATAAAAAAATGAAAAGCGCCTTCTAGGACACTAACATTTAAAGAATTAACACCAGGAATTCCTTTGCCACCTCACCTATTGTGACACGGGAGATCTTGGTTGATCGCCGCTCTGTATACTACTTTGAGCATTACAACCAGATTAAGTGATTAGCAAATTTGACAAGGTAGCAAGTTCAGCTATTAAAATTGCAAAATCGTGATATTTCCACAGCTGTATGAACATTTGCAGTTAATCACTGATATATTTAAGGGTATTCCTTTAACAATAAAACAACTTGAATCGTCACAGATGGCAATACCAGACTCCTTGAAACTTGTCGATAATTTGACATAACATTTTATAGAAGTAGACAAATGTTGTGCTGATGAAATAGCAAAGCAGAAACTGAAGAGTGTTTTAGATAAAACCTCAGGATATGCAATTATGTGCCTATTAGGGACACCATTCCAAATAATGAAAACACACATATTTCTCAAAGGTGTGTGGCGTTCGTCAGTTTCGTTTTGCACCAATCACGTCACGTCATGTGATGTGGAACGGAGTTTTTCAAGAAATAAACTTCGAGTTATGCTTTTGATACCTTCAGAAAATATATTGCAATCCATTGTAGTAGTTGTCCACGCATGTAAATCACACATGAAACTGATTATTACATCTGCCACAGTTTGTTTCATGTTATTTATACTTTGTAAAAAAAAGCTTAAGCTTACTACAGAACTGTATACTTACTTCTGTGCCCACCTATATCTATAGCGTACACAGTACTGAGCACAGCACAAACTCAGTAGCCCACGAGCCTACTGCCCCTCCTCGCTCACTTGCAAACGAAGTACCAGTATAATAGAAACTTAACCTAAAGTCATGTCCGAAGCCTAATTATGACGATGAGTGTGCCGTTATCCTCTCCTATAGCTAATAGATATATACAAGAAAAGTAATGCCTTTAACCTACTCCCCCTTTTTGAAGGCTTTTTGGCTTCTTTGTGAACACTCTTTGGCGATTTTCTGGTAACTTTTTAGCATCAAAATGGTTACAAATGTTCATTTGTTGGCAACACTGGATATAGAACTCATCGAATTTGGACAGTCTATATAAAACATTGTAACCTTTGGACGTCGTACACAGGTATAGTGCATTTGAACATAGACTGACATCCCACCTATGTGCCGGTAGGTGTAATGGTGCGGAACGAAGCCGCCCTGCCTTACCAGTTGCCTGCCACGCGCCTTTTGTTCCTTTGCAAAGGGTTATCCAAATTAGCTTTTGGGCGCTCTTTGGTAGGGAAATATAAACTGATTTAGCTTAGTATAAACGCAATGGATTAATAACCTTTGTTCATTGGTTACTTACAAATTGATTTAAATAAATAAATCACGCTAGTAATGAGTTTAATTAAAATTGAACTGTATAGAACACAGTAAACTCTATTCGCAGCAAAGAAATAAAAACAAATATATTTTAAAAATAAGCGAAAAGCATCTACCACTTAAATACAAAGAATTTCTTTTGTATGTAGGTATCTGACTCTAGTAAAGCATAATTCACTACACTTTTGTTATACGAGGGTCACTCAGAAAGTTTTGAGAATGGGCAACAATGAGTAGTGGTAAAAGTCAAAGCAACTTTTCCTAACTTCAGATTGAAGTTCAGATAGCAACATGTGCAAGTCTGGATGCGCTCCAACAATGTGCATCGTCAGCACCACGCGTGTACTGTTGGACAACGAGAAGGCGAGCGGGGCCTGAAGGGCGAGCGGGGTTCTGTAACTTTATCTGCTCACGTACTGTCGATTGTTTACTACGTTTACTACGAAATGTGTTTATGTGTGCAAATGAACCACCCATGCTGCCAGAGCTGATACTAGTAGGACAGCAACCGCCGTAATAGGTGTTAACGCATTGGCTCTTGCCATGGGTGAGTACTTGACAACACTGTGTAGTAGTTTATAACCTCCTAACATGCTTATTGTATCCACACGGCGAGCGTAAATATGATACGGACGCAGGAAAGTGTTGATGTTACACATTCCTCTCGCTTGCCATCTTCTCGTGGTCTATCAGTATGTATAGCAGGTGTTGTTACGCCATACGCTAGGATGGATCTCAAGCGAGAGCATTTCCGTGCTATGATTCTATGGCTTTAAAGTCGGTTTAGGGGAGAGAGAATGCCTTGAAAGACCGTATCGTGCATTTGGGGAACTTTGCCCTTCGCAATCTACCATTTATCAATGGTATGCAGAGTTTAGAAGAGGAAGGGATTCCCTGGAAGATGAAGACCGAGCAAAACGGCCCGCTACAACAACAATGGATGAATATGTAGTGAAAGCAGAGCGTATGTTGCGGGAAAATATGGTGAGATTCAAGAAGCCCTAAATATTGGATCGGCAGCAGTGAAAACAACCCTGAAAGAAAAACTTGAGGTCAGAAAGCTCTTCAGTCGCTGGATCCCCCACCACCTCACAAATGAGTAGAAACAAGCATGGTGACGGGAAATTACTGAAAATAATTAATGGAGGAAGATCAAAACCATATTTAACATTCTAACAGGTAACGAAAGCTGGATTTAGCAGTATAATCCGGTAACTAAACGGCAGTCATCGGTCTGGGTCTTCCCAAGAGAAGTTCCCTAACAAAAGTGAAGGAACGAGAAGTATTGGCAAGAAGATGATCTGTTCCTTCTTCTCAGCAAGTGGCCACATTGTGACGATTCCGCTTGAGGGACAAAAGACTGTTACTGGTAATGAGAAAGTATAAAAGAAGTATCCCGAATAAAATCGATTAGTATAACGTGAGAGCTAAGGTGGTTAAGCTCGCAAGAGGTTTCGGTTTAATTAACTCTCTCACTAGCCTGCAACCGTTGACGTATATACCTGGTTACATATACTGAGGAACTGGGGTAAAGCTAGAGAAAAATTAAAGAGAGGAGACCCTGGAATCATTCCGTTAGACGAATCGTGTAATCTTAGCGACATTGCCTACGCTCAGCATAAGGTCTCTGCTTCGAGAAACATTGCTGACAAGATCTGTCTGAAACGACTTGGAAAAGAGTGCAAACATCTGATGTTACATTAGGTGAAAACGTTGGCAGCGTGACTAGTAACAGCAATTATGAAGGGAAAGGTAGCTTCAGGTGTAGGAACCGCAAAGAAGAAACGAGGAGGATTTCTACCTCTCATACCAATTATTGCAGCTCTAGGCGCTGCTGCTGGAGGTGCAGCCCAAATTGCCTCAGCAGTAAATAAGAAAAAGGCAGCAGATAAATACTTGCCGAAATGATGAGGCATAAGAGACAAATTGAGAGAAAGGTATCTGTTGGCGGCGGGTCCAAAAAGAAGAAACGGGGAGGATTTCTACCGCTCATTGCAATTATTCCAGCACTAGGAGCCGCCGCTGGAGGTGCATCACAAATTGCTACAGCTGTAAATAAGAAAAAAGCTGCGGATAAACAACTTGCTGAAATGATGAGACGTAACAAAGAAATTGAATCAAGAGGGAAAGGCCTACGAGTGAAGAAGAATAAGGGCAGGAACATCGAATCGAAGAGGGGGACTGGGCCTGAAAGGGAATTCAAAAACTCTGGCAGAGGGCTATACATGACCCTGAAAAACATTAAGTAACATAGATCCCCCGCTTGTATGTCCAATGTTTTAAGATTCCTCATATTAGGATGCGAATGTCTTCTTTATTAGATCAGTGAAGAACAATAATAATAATAATAAAAATAATAATAAAAATGTCATTAAAATGTCCTTTCACTCTTGATTTTTTCCAGTGATTGTTCTATAGGAACGTTCTGTGGCCCTTCAGTGACAAAGTTGTTCCATCTAATCAGCTGTCTGAATCTGATTTCCTAGTGAATATATTTAGGTTGAGCATCATACGAATTTAGCGCAGTATTGCATCAGTCTCCCTCCTCGATAGCAAAAGTGGACACTCCATCTGTTACGGCTGGATACCGTATTTCACAGGAACCATCAAATCAAATTTTACCTGTTGTTCATAAACATCCGCTTCATGGAGCAAACAGGGGAGCATAACAGCAATATCATTGCCTTTAGAAACAAGGATATAAGCATAATGCCTATAGATTTTAGAAGAAGTCAACGACGTCGAGGATATAATAATGGAATGATTCGACGCACACATCATGCTCTGCCCATGACGCCCATCAGGTTAACATCACGCAATCAGCAGTTCCTACAGTTATTGGGCTTCAGAATCCTATAATCATGGGCATCTTCAATGTTACCGACACCTCAATGACACCGAGATTCGACGACAAGATCACTAAGAAGAGGAACATGTGTTTTCACCATATAATACATCAGCTCTGGACTCTAACAACGAGTTTAGAATCCCTTGTCAAGTTGAACATTTATATACTTTACCCCATCTCAGGGTGAAGAGAATGCTGTTGTTAAACCTGTACTCATCGAGTGGAGAAGGCCTGTGATTCGACTTTCTGATGCTGAGATCCTCAAGACTGTTAAGCTGGATAAGACTCTGTTTCACCCATTTAGGACCACGGATCTGCATACTCAACCTGCTGTGTTACAGGAATTTACCTGAATAGTGACACCACATCTAAATTGGAGAAGCCGTGATTTGTCATTTTTTGGTGCTCTGACTTAAGATCGAGTAATGCATCTAAAGACGGTTCTCTTTTTGATCATTGTGACATAACTTAAACTGATCATTGTAATGATTTATTTTTCATTAGGAATGCAAGGATTTTTAATGAATAAAAACACTATGTAAAAGCATACCTTAATTCTTTTATTGTTATTATT
Organism: Deroplatys truncata; assembly: GCA_030765065.1. Taxonomy (NCBI): domain Eukaryota; kingdom Metazoa; phylum Arthropoda; class Insecta; order Mantodea; family Mantidae; genus Deroplatys; species Deroplatys truncata. The sequence goes on along the minus strand of CM060990.1, from coordinate 418,576,449 downwards.
TATCTTACATTTCCATCACTTTCTCATCCGACTCATTGTTTCTGTATATGTCATTACACTTGTAACAACAGGTTATGCAAATTTCTTTATTATTTAAATGAAAGTCTTTTTATTTTCATAATTTGTATTCCAGCGTGGCAAACAGTCTTAATGCTGTTAATGTATACAGGGCTCAAGTCTTTTAGGATACAAATTTCACCATTACTTAAAGTATTTTCACAGTCACTTAAATTATTGCTCACAATGCTTAATTTCAGTGAATATAGGGAGACTCGTTCGAGCTAACTCTCAGCTATGCATTGAATTGTATACAAAATTGTCCGTATTTTTTCATCGTATACCCTGTAATGTTATATAAGGATCCTGTCTTAACGTGTTTCGGTGATATAGATGTCCCAGCACTCGCTTCTTGCCGAAATGTTTCTTGTAGGTGCCGATGGTGCTTATTCTACCCTCCAATAGCGTCAGCATCCTTTGCATGGCAGCAGGCTATTCCTCTTCTTCTTCCTCTTATTGCACACCCTGAAACATTGCACAATGAAAGTCTTAGAAAACTATCTTGGTCAAGGAAAGGCAACCTGAAAAGAATTACATTTTTTGTTATGATACATGTAAAATGAAGCATATGATACATGTAAAATGAAGCACAAAGGATTGTATAAACATTCGGATATTTAGAGTTATTTCAGTGCGCTAGATATAATTAAACTCAAAGCATGTGATATTGTGATTTCGTAAATTTTTATAAAATTCTATAATATGCATCTTTTGTATCTTTATATGCAATATCAATGAGTCAGTTGTTTTATTTATGAATTTTTCATTGTGAAATAGGAGAACATTCAATACTTAAGTTTGACACTTCTACGCACCTTCTTTGCATGTAAAAAAGACAATTTACATGTCTTAAATTTCCCCATCTCTGCCATACCGTTATACTGAAGAGATACTTTGCCTGGTATTTCTGCAATCTCTTGATCAGTTAACGAATTATAGCGCTCTGGTAAGAACACTTGGCAATCCCCCAACGAAGATACGATCCTGGTACCATATCTTGTTTGAACTCTCTTTAAGGACTTTATCTCATAGTTAAGACGTATTTCGAGATCTTGAACTCGACGAGTCGGTAGGAAACTACGCTCTTCAACCATCTTGTTAAGTCTATCAGCTAAACAATCTGTAACAGACATTGTCATGAATTATTATTTTCACTACATTATTCAAGTTGAAGAACAAATTATACACTTCTTTATATTAGAACTAGGGTGTGTATGTTTTGTAAGTAAGCCTATGAATGTGTAGAGAAACAAAGAACGAATGGAGAAAATCATGTGAATGTTCATTGAAGATGAGCCAGCAGAGAACCAAAGAATGAGTGGAGAAAATTGTGTGAATGTTTATGTAAGAGCAATGTGTAGCGAAAATCATGTGAATGTTTATAGAAGAAGAATGAGTAGAAAAAGTCCTGTGAACTGGAGAAGAGTACGCAGAGAAATCCATGTGAATGTAAAGTACAGATTAGAAAATATGATGCTCTTGCAACGAATCGTCTTTCATGTACTGTATCGTTTAAACAAAAATAAATGCATTGTAAAACCATCTGTGATTTTTGTATAGTTATCTAAATACCCACTCACCTTGCATTGTTTCCTGTTGAATGCTGCACGTGTAGCTGGGTTGCACCTCTTCTTAAACTAAAAACTTTGCGTTTTTTAGTTCTTAAAAATTTAAATGTAAAGTTAATAAGTACACAATAGTTCTAACATGAGCAGATATCTGTTTATATAGGGATCTAAACCCCCTCCAGGCGATGCCGACACGTCAGCATAGCTGTGATGCTTACACTCACGTGATTATTGCAGCCAGTGACATCATCTCTTGCTGCGCATGCGCAGAGGCCCTCGGCACTTCTATCCCTACTTGTTTCACTTCCTCTCGCTCGCTCTCTCTCTCTCTCAGAGTACATCCTTACACAAAGCTGCATGCAGTTACATTCTAGTGTACAGAGGAAAATTAAGGAAGTCATTGAAAGATCGGGATTCGAACTAGGGGCAACTGATTGGAAATTATATACAGCATTAATTGTTCATTGTAGGAGCTATCAAACATGCTTTCGTCCACGGCTCTATCTCTGCTAGTTTCTGCGATAATTGAGATTTAAACTTAAGGATCGAAGCCTGGACGTCAGGTACCCGAATATACACCCGCAAGATACTAATTGATGACATAAACGTAATAAGGTTTATTAGGTGACTTTTATCTTAATTATTTACTATGTTATTAAATTTATAAGTAAATTTCATTGAATCGGTATTCGAACTTGGAACACCAGAAACAAAATTATTTATAATATTAGTTTGATGTGTTTAAAAGACCTGTATGCAGTTACAGCATCGATCTAAGTGATATATTCTAGAGTACAGTGGAAAATTAAGAAAGTCACTGAAAGATCGGGATTCGAGCTACGGACAACTGATTGGAAATTATATAAAGCATTAATTGTCCATCATAGGAGCTAAAAATCCTGCTTTGGTCCGCGCCTTTATCCCTGCTAGTTTCTGAGATAATTGAGATTTTAAAATTAAGGATCGAACCCATGACACCTGGACTCTAATATACATGCACAAGAAACGAGCTAATGACATAAAAGTAATAAAGTTTATTTACCGTCTTTATTTTAATTAGTTTTGGAGTTATTAGAAGATGAATTTGTAATCACTCCTAGGATTCGAACCCATGCATCCAGACCAGTTTCGAACAATTCGTAAATGATGCGTCGCATCCCAAGCTATAATTAGTTTTTATTTTATCATTTTGTCTTTTCACTCAGGACATGCGCGTGAGTTGGTGTGTGCCTGTGTATGCGTGTGCGTGTGTGGATAGGTGCTGTTTGGGTGTAAGTTAACAGGCATATGTGTGTGTGTGTGTGTGGGGTCGTGTGCGTATATGCAAGTGTAACGGTGTATGTATGTACGTGAGTGTGTGCGTGTATGTGTGTGTATTCGTGTGTGTGCGTGTGTGTCCATGTATATGTGTGTGTGAGTGTAAGAGCACTGGTGTATGTATGTATACGCATGAGGTGCGTGAATGCGTGTGTGTACTGGTGTATGTATGTGTGTGTGCTGGTGTATGTATGTGCGTGTGTGTATGTGCTTGCGTGTGTGTGTGCGTGTGTGTACTTGCATGTACGTGTGCGCGTGTACTGGTGTATGTTTGCTGATGTGTGTACAAGTGCTCGTGTATATGTGAACGCCTGAATGTGTACAAGTCGTGGAGAAAGAAAGAGATAGATAGAAAGAAAAAGAGAGAAGAAAGAATGGTGTCTAGGCATCGGGATATCTAAGTATACGCGTTGGTTTAATATAAACAATTATAGTTGTTAAATGCAATTTTAATCCGACCGCCCACGCTGCTTCAATAATTTAATAGTTATTATAGAGTTTCGCTGGCGGCCTCTGGGTTCCTAAGAATACAGCTCGTTAAACATTGTAATGTTGTATAAATTAAATTATATTTGTTAAACACGTTTTAATCTGACCGCCCAATACTCACATAGTTTAATATTTATTAAGCATTAGAGTTTCGCAGATTCGATCTAGAACCCTCTGAACACCGTTTCATTAATTAAATTATATTTGTTAAATACATTTTAATCTAGCCGTGTATAGTTTAATAGTTATTGAGCATTAGAGTTTCGCAGATTCGATCTAGGACCCCCTGAACGCCCTTTTCATTAATTATTGTAATGATATATAAAAATTAAGTTATATTTGTTAAATGCATTTTAATCTGCCCGTGCATAGTTTAATAGTTATTGCGCATTAGAGTTTCGCAGATTCGATCTAGGACCCCCTGAACACCCTTTTATTAATTATTGTAATGATATATAAAATTTAAATTATATTTGTTAAATGCGTTTTAATCTGACTTGCATAGTTTAATATTTATTAGCATTAGAGTTTCGCAGATTCGATCTAGGACTCCCTGAACACCCTTTTATTAATTATTGTAATGATATATAAAAATTAAATTATATTTGTTAAATACATTTTTAATCTGCCCGTGCATAGTTTAATAGTTATTACGCGTTAGAGTTTCACTTGGTAAGATTCGAGCTACAATCCTCTGAACGCCCTTTTATTAATTAAGGTAATGATATAATAATATCAATCATTAATTTGTCATTAGCAATAAACTTTTGATTACAGTAAGAATCGAACACCGATCTATGGATATCCACGCAGAGGTTTAATGTATGTAATGACATAGGTTAAATACATTTTTATATCGCGATTGAAAAGTCAACTACATAAACAGAGAGCTTGTTTAACTATGCTCGGATATATTCGTAGGATCTCGTAATACATCGGAGAGAACAGCCCCTCAGGGCAAAAATAATGATGGCCGACTCTGACGTTGTTTACGTATAGCTGGTAAACAAGCTTCTCTCTCTTTCACGCGAACAAGGACAGGACGAACATGAAGCCACCTTCAGATTCTTTTGTTAAGCTAGCAGTGTTCGAGAAACAATGGAAAGGGACCGGTTTTGTTATGGGGCAGTGGAATGGGAATGCCGCAGGGGTCTTTCTATAGTAGTCTTGCCCCGGACAATAGAAAGGCACACAATATAATCTCTTCCTTTGTCCTGCATCCACATTGTTCATTTTGAAAGAAGGCTTGCCCCGGACAATAGAACTTGTTTCTATTTAACTGGCTTTAGGTTCTCTTTGTCACGACCCTAATTCATCATGGATTTTGTTCATTTTGACAGCTGAAGTGTAAGCATTGTTCTTTTGTTAAAAGCTAGTGGAATGAGTATGCCAGAAAGTAGCCTTGCCCCGGACAATAGAAAGGCACACAATAGAAATCCCTTCCTTTGTCCAGCAAGCTCTTTCTTCCCTCACGTGTTCGAGAAACAATGGAAGTGGGGGTGGGTAACTGTCACAGGTGCAGAAGTGGGCGGATGTGGAATGGGTAGGAAAAACATCTCGCCTTTGTTACAGAACCTTAAATTTATGACCCCTTTGTTCGTTTTGACAGGTGAAGGATAGCCTTAATTGCTTAACTGTCAAGCTTCCATTGTACTCAACAAGATTTATGACCCTCAGCTGCTACTAAAACTACCAAGGCACTGAGGGGGGAGGGGGCGGGGCTAATTAGCATATTAATTGCGCATTCCTGCATATTAAGTGATACAGAATCCCTAAATCCCTACTACTCACCTGCTTCTGTTTACATCAGAGGGAACTCTGGTTTGGAATGGACAGTACATACTGTAACTGCTGCGAGTTGTCTCGTCTACAAGGTGGAGCCTGTGCGCCAGGCAGATTAAATGCGGCATGTTACGATGCGATCAGAAGGGTCTTGCCTGTTTTTGTCATGTAAGTTGCGGAATCGGTGATGAAAAGGAATACATTATCTGTGTTTATTCCTCCTGGGTACAAGAGAGTCATGCTTTTGAAGGATGTGTGCAATTGTTTTTTGGCTCACCTGTGTAATAGTTTCCGAGCTTAACAAAAATGCTTCGCCTGGTTTGTGTGGCAAGAGTATTTCCACTGCGACATTTCTAACACGCCTACCAACAGCGTCTTCTGTTTCGTCAGTAGAATTTCGCATTTTATTTTTGCCCATTCGTTTTCGTGTTTGAGATATGCCATCATAACTTTGTGGTAACTGGCGCTTAAGCAACGTTGTTTGGGAAGGAGGATTTCGTTTTGTGTATTTTTGTATGAACTGTTTAAAATGTGGATTTTCTACTGTGTTCATCGGTACATTTGCACGTAGCATAATTTTATATAAGCCCTGAAAGAACTCGGACTGAGAAGGTGAAGTTCAACACGACCTTGCTTGTACTTCGACCTCTGTTCTTGTTAAAATCCTTGGTTATGTTTTTTAGTATTGCAGTGCTGTCTAAGCCATTTGCGTTTAGTACCCTTTATCTCTACTTGACAAACCTTGCATTGAAAATTTTCTCCGTTCTGTGTGAAAGTATATCCTCTTGCTAATTCCTCCTCTAACATGCTTTTACCTGCGAAACACTGCCTCCACACAACGATTTTCGCCACTCCACTCAAGGCCATTTCCCCGATTTTGCAACCGCCCCCACTACTTAGTTCTCCTTTTACAGTAATGGTAGTATTGTTGATGCAGTAGTCTTGTAACCCTAGTCTCCAGCTTTGTGGCAGAGAGGGACTGGAGAGGAACCTAGAAAGACAGAGATATAGAGCGAGGGTGAGAATTGCCATGCGTGGCCTTGAATGGACTGGCCAGTGTGAAACCATTACAGTCACTCTCATTGGCTGTTCTTGTGGAATAGGTTGTTATGCGATACAAAACGTTTACTTATTTAACATGATCACTTACCTTAATATATTCGAAGATAATTGTCAAATTTGTATTGTCATAACCGTATGAATTAAATATATTACAAAACAGAGTTAATGAATCTAGAATGAGAATGCATGTAAATTCTTATCAACAAATACGGAGGGTGTCCTTCGGTTTAAACCTGCCTCTCAGAATGACAAAAGCACATGCATCTATCATGACAATGTGTTTATTCCGCTTTTATCGCCTATCCTTTCACTATAGACGGTATGTTTGTCACTATTCGAAGGTGTACATTAGCCAACCAGAGGACAGGGGAAGGAAATACAGCGGGAAGAATACATGTCAGTGAGGCAAGATTATAAAAACAGGGTATAGTCGGCGAACAGCATCGTTAAAAACATCTGAGAGAATGGACTGTGTCAAATCCAAAATACGTCAAATAAGACAGCTTTCCACGAGAAACGTTTTGTTAATATCAGGATTGTGGCAGGCTTTATGATAAGGGACACAAAGGCTACAAATAGGCGACACTGAAGGAGAATTCTTGGAAGGCAATCGCATTTGAAATGCAAACTGATGGTAAGTAACATTTTAAGAATTTTAATGTTTTGTTTGCTCAAAACACGTATTTTTAACCTGTTTTTCCCCTTGAGAAGGCTAGTAGTGTTGCAAAATGAATTATTTCCTTTCTTGGATTGTGTGTTTAAATGAGTTCAATTTCCCACCATTGCACCTAATAGAAATGCAGTGTGCCAAATGCATCTGCAACCAAACAGTTGGCTAATAGGAAATAGCTCCTATATTGTTTCAATAGCATAACTAATGATAATGGTATGTTATCTTCTAATTATTTCATGACGTCCATGCTGCTCATTTGGTTGATAGTCTAAAATGTGCTGAAATGCCCATTGATAACTTTTGCACCGTCCAAACCACGTGTTTCATTACAGTATTGAGCAATCCCCCCTTTGGACAAGGAACTTTCCTTACCTTAGCTTTAGCATACATTTTATAAAAAAATTACTATGACCATAGTTAACATAATTCTTATGTAACAGGATAATGTACTAATTTGTGTTGGTACAGTACACCTAATTGAGATTTTGGAAGCGGGGCAAAATTGTATTCACGTATGCACGGGCGTCAACTGTTGACTGGAGAAAATTGGCCATATAACTCTTTCTCCGCTCATGGCGCACCTTATACCAATTTTTTCGTCATGAAGGGGTACCTCATGAACAATGTGTTTTTCCACTGGGCGTATGGAAACATGATAACGCACGGCTGCTATAAACAAGGTCACGCTGTTGACATGGTTTTGCTCTACAGTGTGAAGTGCAGTATTGAGTTGACGGTGATGTGATGTAATTTTGTTATTAGCTATTTATTATTTTGTCCTGTATTTAGTCACAAAGTATATTATGGCTCAGTATATGTTTTCTACTGCACAGTGTGTATTTATTTATGATTCGTATGTGTTAACTCAGTCAGCTCGCCAAGTGAAAGTACGATTTGCAGGAGGATTTCCAGGTGTAAAAGTTCCAGGCCGTACAACAATTCATGAACTTTACAATAAATTTCAGGTCACAGAAAGTGTCCAGGTTAAGAAATCTAAAAGACGGCGAAAGAGTTATAGGGCCATTTTTTTTTCCAGTCAATAGTTGAAGTCCGTGCATACGTGAATACAGTTTTTCCCCCTGTTTTTAGAAAATTAACAGACAGGGAGTGTGATTTTGCCTTTTTTCAACAAGGCTTTGCAGCAGCTCATACGGCCAATATTTCGATGAGAACAATTGAAAGTGTGTTTGAGGACAGAATTATTAGTAGAAATTTGTGGCCACCTCGGTCCCCCTACCTAACCTCCTGCGATTTCTATCTCTGGGGTAACTTAAAACATAAAGTGTACAAGACAAACCTACACACCTTGGAAGAATTAAAAAAAATTATCCGCGAGGAAATTGCCAGCATTTCTCAACGTGAACTACGGCGAGTGATGGATAGTTTCCTAAAGAGGTGCCAAAAACGTATGGACAACGATGGTAGCCAGTTTCAGCATCTCCTTTTATAAAGTTGGTAAGTAAAGGCTTTAAAAGTAGTTTTAAGAATGTTGTATGCTTTCATCCGCGCCTTTCTATGATAGCGGCAGACGGCAACGCGCGCCGAGGACTTGGACAGGAAAAACACCGTGCAGCTGGTTCGTAGTTTTTTGGCTCTTCCTGTACATTTAGACAGTGTTAAGAATTCATAGCATTGGCAGTACAAACATGTCATATGGCCCCATTCTGTGCTTAATAGAATTTCACTAATCAGTGTTTTGGAGTATCTCACAGGAATTTGGCTGCCAACTGTTTTAACACAGAATAAAGCCAGTAATTTGCATAATTTTTGTATTACATAATTTTGCCAAACACAATTTCTGTTTTACCAAAATTCATTAATACATCAGTTTGTTGTTGGAACCCATCACGGAATCCAAGGCTTATTGGATTCTGCTTATAAAGCACCTGGAAGTATCTGTCTCATTTTATGTTTGTTGTGTCCCCCTAAAAGGTGACATTAAAGGCTGATTGTTTGCTTTATCTTTGCAAGGCAGCTCATTGGTTGTACAATTACCCTCATTTCTTAGGAAAATGAAGGTGCAAAGGCTTTTAGCGAGCACTAATAACTTTTCATTGTAAATGAAAACAGCATAACTAATTATGAATCCATTGCAGAACTCCATGGTCTTTAAGTTATAAATTGTATTTGTTCTTTTACGACAATAACAACTTAATTGTTGTTTATACAGAATTTATTCCCTAAAGCCAGAGTAATAATACACACAATTTTGAAATTGGACAGGGAGTAGATGAAACTCATGGCGGTTCCAGTGACCAACCATGGGAATTTCAAGAAACACCTGTACACAATGGGGATTGAGAAAGGGTCCCCAAAGTGTAAGAGATGTAACAGGGAAGATGAAACTACCCTACATCTTATATTCCAATGTGATGCATTGGAAAATAGACGATGCAAACTTTTAGGGAGTTCAGACCCCAAAGTAATTGTATGCAATAAGCATCTAGTTGAGGGGCTCCTGATACTCTTTAAGAGAACAGGTTGGCTGAGCCAGTACAGCTGGGAGAGATACCACACAATAAGCCATTGGCTTCAGTGCGGGCAAGATGGATGAGAGCATCTTGTTTTGTCTCCTGGATTTCATCAATCAGACATCAACCTTACACATTAAAATGGGATTATCATGCTGACATTATTGACTTTGCAAAATATGTATGTACAATGTCGTTAATTTCACTTAAAGTTGACAAAAAGGGGCAAACATTGCAATTGATAATTACAATACTCAGATGCTTCTGGAACTTGCAGAAGGTACACAAAATAATGCAATTAATCCACATAGCTATCAAACAGTTTTTCAAGTTACTGAGTATAGCAATAGCCCAGAGAACCACCATATAAGTGATAATAGCAGAAATGGGATACTGCGCATTAATTTTTCCTGCTAATCAGTTATTATGATTGATTAAGCTCCAAAACTTACTAGCATATGATCAATCATTAGCGTATTGCCTCACTTAATAATATAAGTAATGTTCAAAACCACATGCAGATACATTTTCTTCCAATTCTAAAAGAAAGTTTCTTTCATATTTCAATATGTATATACAGAAATAGATGTGAGCAGTTTGGTTCAAACATTTATTTCTGCACTCCAATATTAATACTCTAAATGAATGCTTACTATTGCAAACCTTAAAAGCAAAAATAGTAATCTGTGTAAATGAAATATTTAAGAAAGGATATGGTAAGTTATTCCCAGAATGATTTACACCTGCAGGTCTACAAAGTGATGAAGACAGCAAGTCTGCATTTGTATTAAACTGGTCAGAATTTTAGGCTTTGCTTATACTATCTGCTCTATGGATTCATTTTCCAGCTATAGCTCAAATTAGTGCAGCGTATTTTATTTGATTTCACCAATTAATGTTACAGTACTGGAAATATTTATTGCATCACCCGTGATTATTTATCAAACTGGAAGATGCAGTTTCCTGCTCTTGTAAAATCCTTATGTATGCACATGCATTTACTGTTCCTTCTACAAAGTGCAGTGCACGCACTTCTTTGCTAGATATGCAACCCCAAACCATCACACTCTCTGCAAACTTCACTGTTGCCTTCAAACTTTCTGGCAGAAATGCTTCACCTTTCCTATGATGAATGAATATATTTCCATTGTTTCCTCTGATGTTAAATGTTGATTCATCGGAGAAGATAACCTTATTCTGCATTGTCAGACCATTGGATATGTTCCTGAGGCCATTCCAGGCATGTTTTCTTCAATTTTGAAGTTCAAAAGGAGCTTCTTTCGAGGCCTTCTAGCAGGTAACCCCATCTCTGAAAGCCTGTTTCTAATGGTTCTAGGGGAAACCACCACTCTCTTCTTCCCACAGTCTTTTCAACTCCACACGTTGACTTCTCAGACTAATTCGTTTCAAAATCCTGTCATTAGCAGCAGCAGAAGAAGAGATTTTTCTGCTTCTACTACATTTCACCCTTTCCATATTTCCAATTTTCTTAAATTTAGTCAATAATGTTGATGCAGTAGACTGCTTAAAACCTTGATGCTATGTGTCGCATAGAAAAGTCCTCAGAAGCTAATGTGACAATTACACTTTTCTTACGAGGAGTTAATTCAGTTCTCTGCCCATGTTGCGGAGCATGAACTGGACAATGCAAGAACAAAACTACACTTAACATTATAAAGAAGTGAATAACATTGCAATAATGGTATATGTTTTGAGTGTTGCTGCACTATAACAAAGTAAAATCACAACAGTACAAAGCAACAATGGGAAAGAATGAGCAAGAGCGACTGTTGTTGACGTCCACATGGAAACAGAGTAAAAATGTATAAAATTGGTGGGTGATGCAATAAATATTTCTGGTACTGTATGTGCAAGAATATATTGAAATTTGAAACCTACATTATGCTTTTGCAATAGTAGTAGAGCTCTTTAAACCGTCATCTTACATTGTGTTTGCTGCAGTTCAACCCTGCCAGAGCAGAATTAGGATCCAGAGAGAGAGAGAGAGAGGGAGAGGGAGAGGGAGAGGGTAGAGGTGGCTCAGGACATATCTCAAGGGAGCCCTGGCCATTAATGACTGCATTATCATTTTTAGACCAGCATGCATGCAAGAGTCGGAAAGGTAACTTAAAATATGTTCCAGAGAGGACATGCAGCACTCTTCTGTCTATCAGAGGACAGCAAGGACATAGGGAGTAATTTTGAGGGTTCTGTCCTCAGTGAAATGTATGAGGAAATCTTAGTTAGCAGAACACCTCTTCACTTCCCATTCATTACTACCCAATGCATTTCCCATGCACAGAAAAGGGAAATTACTTTGAAGACTGAATTGCAGATCATCTGCAACCTGGGACAAAAGTCATTAAACAATTCACAATTTTGTTTTGTCTAAAATCTATTAGAAATGAAGATATTGTATTTGGAGAGTTTATCGCAATGCAGATATCTTCATTTTCAGTAGAAGTAAAAGAGGAGGTAATGTTGAAAGTTACTCCAATTGTCTTTGAGGTAAAGTAGGGAAGCAAAAAATTGTAGTTTATGTTGAAGTGTAAATAAATACTTTTACAAAAAATTTCTGTACATTATTTGTTACACATTTACTATACCTACAGCATTTTACTGCAGTCCACTCATAACACGTTTAATTTGCCCATCAATAGCATGTGCATGGGAAGCAAAATAATCTACAAGTTCCTCAGGAAGTGCAGTGCTTCAAAAGCAGCATTCTTAGCACTTATCCTTTTGTGGTTTGGATGAAGATGCTGAACTGCACTCTGATGAGGAATGTGGCTCCTCCATTCACCTTCCTGTAGTTCCCCACTAATCTCTTTGTTAACAAACGGAGGGAGTACAGTTTTTTTTGCACTAATCAGTTTCAGACAGCTGTAAACAGTTTTGCAAACACACAGCAGCATTTTTGATGGAGTCCACATTCTTAGGCTGCACATTAATTGCCATGAAATACTCCCCATAAGCAGTTAAAATCCTAAAAGCCTTCTCAGTCACTCGCTGACCTTGAGTTTGCCTATAATTGTAGATTTTATTTTTCACATTTGTAAGGGATGCTTTTGAGTAGGGTCTTATTAAATTCTTCATTAGAGGAAATCTTTGTCTCCTATAAAGAAGAATGGCATTGGCTGCAAAGCCTGCTAGTGAAAATGGAAGTTGGTAGGGCAACACACAAAATTGAACATCCCTGAAGGCTCCCCAATCACTGTGATCAGTAAGCTCCATTGTCACATGTGTGAACCAGTGCTTTGCATCATTCACTGCCATAGCACAATATTAGACTTCTTTTTAATTGGAGAATGGGGTGACCAGATTACAATATGCTTTCTATCAATAACACCTTTACAGTGTGGTACATTCAAGATTTTGTTGAATAAATTGCTGTTTTTTATATACAGCTATTCCAGGCACTGCCAGGTATGTTGGGTATAAAGTAGGTATCCCAAATTGCTTTGTTGGTTTCATTGATTGTCTGGCAACATGTTACCTCCTAATTCTGTAGCTCCATGCCAATAGGTACCCCAAATTGCTTTGGCAGTTAAATTGATCATCTGGCAACATGTCACGTCCTAATTCTGTGGCTCCATGCCAAGGTACTAATGGAGTCACCAGTGGCTATCTACCTTTGATGAATAAAAGGCTTTTCCTATACATTTTGGATAATATACTTCTATAATTAATAAATATAACTTTATTAAGCAAGAATGTTTGTGTTTACATTTCACTGTACTGTAGGATGTTGGAGAGTCAGAATTTTAAAGCACGCACAGAGTCATACATTTTGAATTTGCTTCCTGAGTCATAAAAGTGTGCTGTGTTCATAAAAGAAATATCAGATTTACTACAAAAAACAAGTTGAACTTCAACTCCCACTGTCTTGCTCACTTCATGTGCTTAGTATGAATATATTTTATGACCATCACCAATTACCTTCATGATACTTTTCTACCTGGCCAACATAAAGACCATGTGACTCACCTCATAGCTAATTGCCTGAGCAATTATTTACAATTACGTTAAGTGTACACGGCATTGTTCCTGTTATGCATTTTACACTTTACAAGTTGTGTTATGAAAGCAAAGCTTGAGTATGCTGGTGTGCATTTGTACCCCAAAAAGTTGTAAATTAAACATGTGTGTTATTTATAGCCATACATATTTTTATGTGTGCAGCGGTAACCCAAAGGATGTACTCATTATTCACCTCTTATTTTACCTGTATACAAGCATGCTTTGTGACCTTATATAAATATATTTCTTCCCTGCAAGGCTCTGCTTTTTTACTTATGGCAAATACTCATTAGATTCTGAATGTGCACATGTGAAAAGTAATAAAAGAATATGTTAAAACAAAATTCTTTCTGGTGTATTTTAAAGCCTTGTAATTACTAAAATAGTGCAACTGTTCTTATATTTATGCACGTCAGCTCTTTGTGGCATTGCAGACTCGGCTACATTATACAGAGTCATCAGATTAAGCGGCAACGCTGCTAGCAGCACCTGGGCCACGGGCACGTGCGTGCTACTCACATGCCAACACTTCATCCCCACGCGAACCTCAAATGCATTTTTTTTTTCAAAAAGCTTTATTTAGGGTCGTTTTAACCTTCCTAGGTTTTATCACGACCTTTCATATACAGTTGTTTACATTATTGGACTACAGTATAATACTTACACATTATGTATACATACAGGTTACAATTTGGTTAAATGTATTGATATATATTAATTAATTTAAGAAAATTAATTACTTTCTGGATGAAAGTTGCATCATTGAGTGTTGCAGAAATATTTCTGGGCATACCAACCTGACTACGTTGATTTTCGAATTTTGACATGTTAATATAATATGTACTACTGTTGATGCTGTTTTACATGTTTCACAAATTGGTGGAGAGCTTCTATTTAACAAATAAGAGTGTGTCAGTTTGGTATGCCCAATTCGTAGTCGTGATATTACAACTTGGTTTCGCTGCTGTAGCTGTCTTATTGGATATTCTTGAGTTGAAGTTCCACGTACATCATGAAGTTTACTTGTAGAGTTGTTCATCCAGCTGGTCAGCCATTCTTTGTGTATTTTCTTCTTAAAATGTGTGACTGCATCTTGGAGAGGTATTTTGATATCAGTATCTTGTGTTGATAGTTGTGTAGCTTGTTTCGCTGCAAAATCAGCTCTTTCATTACTGGGTATGTTTTTATGAGATGGTATCCACATGAAATTGAGTGACTTTTCTAAGTTATAAAGGATGGTAACAAGATTATGTATTTTGTTTACAATACTATTGGTAGAGAACGTGTCTTGTATTGCATTTAAGGCTGATAGAGAGTCACTGATAATTATGCAAGAGTCACTATGTGCAGTTTCCAGGGCGTATTCTAGTGCCTTTTTAATAGCATATAATTCACAGCTATATATATATAGAACAAGGACGGTAACTTGTATTGGAGGACGATATCTCCACATATCACAGCACATCCATTGCCTTTTTCAGTTTTGGAACCATCTGTATAGATGCAGAGCTTGGATGTGTATTTTTCTAGCTTTTCTTTAAATAACTGCTGGTAGATTAGTTGGTTGGTATTTATCCGATTATGCTTGCTTAATTCTATATCAATGGGTGGTATTTTCTTCTTCCAGGGTGGATGATCCGACTCTAGTTGCCTTGAGGAGATATTAGGAATTTTGGTGTTCATTTCTTTGAAATATCTGTTTATTCTGATTTGAAATGGCAATGAATGTGACTGTTGTGTGGGGAAAGTATCGCGAGGATTTGAGAAAATCAGTGGGTACATTCTAGATTTCGGTGTTGCTGCTATTTTGAGAATGTAAGTAATGTTTAATTGTTTAATATGGCATTGTAATGGAGTTTCATTGGCTTCTATTAATATGCTTTCTACAGGACTAGTGCGATAAACACCTGTTGCAATCCGAATAGCTGAATTTTGTATTGAATTCAGTATTTTTATAATTGATGGCTTGGCACTACTGTATACTATGGAACCATATTCCGTGTTAGGGCATATACAGGCTTTATAACTGCACATTAGGACATGATAGTCGGCTCCCCACTTCTGTGCTACTAGTACTTTTAAGATGTTCAGTCTTCTTTGACAATGATTTTTAAGACTTCTCAAGTAGGGCCGCCATGTTAATTTATTATCAAACAAAACTCCGAGTATCTTCATAGTTTCTTCAATAGTAATTTTTTTTTTTTTACATGTAGTTCAGGATTAAATTTATTTTGATTTCTAGAGAATAAAATACATTTTGTTTTGGACAAAGAAATTTTAAAACCAGTTTCAGTACACCATTGTTGTATGCTCTGAAGCGAGTCCTGTAAACATTCTTGGGCAGTTGTGGTTCGTCCTTTACAATAGATGATTAGATCATCTGCAAATAAATTTGCTTTGACTGGTGTTTTTATTCGTGATACAATTCTATTAATAGCTATTAGGAAGAGGGTTACACTGATGACTGAGCCTTGTGGTACACTATTGATTAAAGAAATAGTTTTTGAAAGGGTCCCATTAACTCTTACTAAGATCGCAGAGGCCAAGAAACAAATAGATAAATGTACAAGACCAACTAGTACCGTTGTTATACCACAAATTACAATTCTGAATGATGTTCCTTACATTGGTTAACTTTTCAAATATGATGTTGGAAACATTCTGGTTGTGCTCAAAGACAGGTATTGCAGCATCTTAACAGATTATGATTCACGTTATACAGCTCTTCTTGGGAAATGTTGGTTATTTCTTCCCGTATATTATTTTGCAGTTCTTGTAATGTTTGGGGATTTTGGTTATACATTTTGTCTTTTAAATTGCCCCCACAAGTAACAAATTGCAGGGCGTGAGGTCTAGGGATCAAGTGGGCCACACCCTTACACTGATCACTCCATCAGCAATTGTATCCAAAGAAGTATGATCTATATGAGCTGTAGCACCATCTTGTTGAAATACGCTGTGCGTTTGCTCATCTGTCAATTGAGGGAAAAACTGCTCCAAAATTAAGGCTTGGTAATGCTGGTGTAGCATTAATTGTTTTGTGGAAGAAAATAGGGCCAATTATTCTAGCCGTACTCACAGCACACCAAACACTGACCTTCGGGCATGCAGTGGACTTTGATGTATGAGTGTGAGGGAAGCAGTACAATAACAGGGAGCGGAGTCTCAGGAGGAAAGCAGTGTGCAATGGCGACCCAGTGCTGCTAAGAGTGTTGCCACTTTATTTGGTGGCACCGTGTATAATTGGCGCAACAGTTCTACTGCCCATTCCAAACCAGAGTGCCTTTCACTGAAAACAAACTCTTTGTATTATCCGCGCAAAAGTAGTTCGCAATCCCCGCCCCTAATGGCTGCTTGTTCCCCTCCCACGTGCTTGTTGAACACTATTTAATCTATAAAAAGGCGCCCTGCGTGAGAATCATAGTTCAAAATGCAACCTGAGGTAACAATCGATTTTATAAGTATGCGGCAATGAACATTTTACTTACGTTAATCACAAACCTCGGGCAAAAGTGCAACACCCAAATCCGAATCCTCCGAAGAGGCTCAGCTGCCATATCGGAATCAGAGCTACTCTCCAAACTAATGACAAGCTTATCCTGAATTCCCCAGCACTGTCGCACTTAAAACAAGTTCCCACATTTTATCCTCTTCTATGTTGTATTGTCTGTTTATATTCCCTGCTCGCTTTCGTTACACTTCTCACTGAAACGCCTGTAAAATCCGATATTAGTTTCGTAATATGCATAATGCAAGTGTCGGGTATTTTTGTAATAGTGAGTTGAATATATGAAGTTTGTTTTTAGCCACTTTTTAACTGTTTCCCGCTTGTGTGTTTGAACAGTTTATTCGCACTACACGCACCTTCCTCTGCCATGTGAGCTCAAATACCATCTGACTAAATCACAAGATTTGATCTGAGTTGAGCATTTGTGTGTTAGTGTATTATGAATGACTGTTCGCTTATCATATATCTTGTGTTACGCAAAGTGTTTATTCGGTACTCAGATAGCACCTCTGGGAATTCATTGCTGCATTTCATCTGTATGTAAGAGAGTGGCAGTGGTGCATTTGGTTGGTATTAACAAGCAAGATGCTCTCGGTGTCAGCGCAATAGCAGGCAAAAATCATATTTTGTAATCTCTTAACAGCTAGTATATATCCATTACCTTTAGCGATGAGTTCTTATGATAGCCGCAATAAAATGTGCAGTTCTATACCTTTCCTGCTGTAATATTTCATAATACAGTACATGTATTAAGGAACTATTTACGTTGGCGTAAGAGTATATTCTTGGGTTCGTGACAAGCCGAAGCACGTGCTTCTGTTTACATCAGAGGGAACTCTGGTTTGGAATGGCAGTAGACATGTGAAAATCTTAATGACAGCTATGAAGCGAGTTACTTACCAGATCAGGAGGTGACAGGTCGTCTGCATGCTGCAGAGTGCATGGGACAGTCATTGTCAAATATCCACACACCGATTATGTACTGCACTGCACTGCGAAACTTCTTTTATAAACTTATTTATATAGTTATTTGCAGTATCTAAATCCGCCGCTGTAAAAAGCGCTTAATATAAAAATTTGTCAATCATCTGCCTCCAATTCTTTCACATCTGACAGCCCTTCCTCTTCTGCGAAATCACCCACATCATTGCCGCCATCACTGCTGTCGCTACTTTCTGCACCATTATCCTGGATGAGAATTCTTTCAATTTGATTTTCTGCAGTTCCATATTTTTCGAAATAATGATTCTCAATTTATTCAACATGTCGACATGCATTTTCCCATTCTGGCCTTCCAATTTCTGCAAATCGCATAACTGCTCCACATCTTTTAATTTAAGTGATATTTCTGCAGACCACCCATCTTTCGACATCAGCCCAGATTAATTCGATTGGGTTTAGATCTGGGTGATACAGTGGTAGTCTAAGTACATTATGGCCGTGTATTAATATCTGGCCAAGTATGTATGAGTTCTCAAGTGGTTTGTTGGCTTTAATTAAGTTATATAACTTTATTGTACTCATGCTTTCATTTAAAGGTATATTATGCCTAAGTAACCAAGCTCTCATTTCTTCTTTCAATGAATTTGAGGTAGGTGGTTTGTCAATTTGAGTGTTGATGCATTGTAAAGCATTGTCGATGACCAGAACAGACCCAGCAGGCAAAACATGGTGTTGATTCACTTCATGTAATTTTCTATGCTTATTTCTTGATGAAAATCTCCTGTTTTGTGTTGCGACTTGTTAAAGAAGGGAATTTGGAACGAAGCCGATCTTTCCAACAGCATGAACGATAATAAGCAGGTTTAGGATTTTTAGGTGCAAATTTCAGATGAAAAAAGGAAGGGAAAAGGTGCTCAAATAAGGTGAAAAAGGGACAATAAGGTGCTGGTTTATTTAAGGGGCTGCACAGCTGAAATTGCTATTTTCTAAACTATCCATTCAATTGGGCTGAAATTTTAACCACATGTTGGTCTTCTTTAGATATAATTGTTTTGTGAATTTCAATCCAAAATCTTAATTACTTTTCAAGCTATTAATTTTCAAAATACAAAATTATGGATATATGCAAAATGATGCATTTTTTCAAAAAAAATCTTATGTTGCTTCTATGTGAAGGAACTACAAATCTGTCATATAATTTTTTTCTACCATTCTTAGTTTAAGAGAAAAAAAAGTTTTGCAGTTTTGTATTTGCATTTCCCCCCCCCCATTTTTTGTGTACATTGTTATCTTCAAAAATTAGTAGTGCAAAAACTATCCATTACAGAGAAAAATTATATTAGAGTTTTATTTCTTTGGGTTTTTGAAATAAGTATAAAAAATGTCAATATGAATGGATGAATGCTACATCGTGTGGAACATTTTGAATATGCAGAAATGCTGAAAACAAGAAATGCCTTAAAATGAAGTTTTAAAAATATAAACAACTAGCAACCAAATGCGTAAGGGTATTTAAAAAGTCTCGTTACGATCCTGAAGCTTTCGCTAGGTCAAAAATAAAAATGGATTTTAAAACTACAAGCAATGGAGAATTTTTGGGGAACATTATTTATTTTTTTTATTGTACTTTTTAGATTTTTTGAATTTTGGGTTAATTTCAGTTGTGCATTTGTTTAACTAATTCGACGATTTCTCTTTCCTCTATTCTAATTTATTGAACTACAAACAAGTACATCAAATTATCACTCATCAAAAGAAGGAAAAAACATGAAGCTGTTGTACTTCAAGACATTAAGCATCTCCACATTTTTAAAAGTAAGTCTGTTTCTATTAGGAGATAGAATGTCTTTGTAGATGCTAAAGCTTCTTTCAACATCCACAGAAACCAGTGGGGCAAACCTTGTATTCACTCGGAATGGCAACTCTACAGATGTGGCAAATTCCTCAATGTCTGGATTCTTCTGAAGACTAGATTCAAGTTTGTCTTTGGCAAAGCCATCTAACTTCTCCCGCACGGAAGTAAAAATATCCCATTGTTTTTCCTCTTCTAGACCTTGTTCTTCCAATCTTTTAATAGCCGCAGGCAGGTACTTGTAACTATGGACACAATAGTTCTTATTGCAAATTATGTATTTTCTACGGTAACAGAAGTTGCTGTGCCTTGGAAATTGCACCTGCATCGGATGAATCCAAAGAAAGCACAAACTCTTTAATTTTGTCAAAATTCTCACACAACATAGCAGCACACCCAATCCAAGATCCCCAGTAAGTAATGATCGGGAAATTTGGAAGGGGCAGGCCAGTGATTTCCCTGTAGTAAACAACACGGCTCGGAGCTTTCAGTAGAATCTTCTTCAGGGCAGAGATGCATTGATTTGCGATGTCATATTCGTTCCTTATGGATTCATAAACCCTGTGAAGGGCATGAGCCAGGCATGTCACATGCTTCAAGTTAGGAAATAAAGGTTTCAATTGGTTAACAGCTGAAACAATGTATGGAGCCTGGTCCGTAACCACAAGAAGAAGTTTCTCAAACCGGATACCAGTAGGCCAGAGTTTTTGGCAGAAGTCCATAATGGATTGCATTACTGTACTGGCATTGGCTTTCTGCAGCTTGTAAATTTTTAACAACATGGGCTTAACTTTCTCCCCTGCTAAGGGAAAAACTAAAATGTTCAAAACATATCGTTCCATTGAGTCGATGGTTTCATCCACAATGATTCCCACATCGCAATCAGACACTTTCTGCTTGATTCTTTCTATGGTTTCTGTTTAAACAGGCTCCATGTAGTTTTTTTTTTTTGTTAAAGTATTCTCAACGGGCATTGACATCTTTGTGTATTTTTTAAGAAATCCCTTGAAGGCTGGATGGTTCACCTTATTGAGTGGGATTCCTTCTTGTGTAAGAGCTGCACACAAAACAATGTTTAATTCCTTCAAATTTTGGCTATTGGAAGAACTCTGTTGAAATGCATTTCGTAATAGAGGTTGCCGTGATTTGTGTGTTTGAAGAGTCTTGTTCATTTGATGCTTAGAGCTGGAAATATGTTGTTTGATGCGATCTCGCTGGTGTTTTTCATCTCACAAAATTCCTGAATCACAAATAGTACATTGCATCAGTTCCACCAGTGTCTATGAAATCTTGTTTGAATACCTCAGCCAGAACAAAATTCGAGCACTGGACACCTTTGGCATGGTAAAATCTAGTACTAGTACACTCGTTTGGAGAGCTAACACTAGTTCACTTGCTAACACAATGCGACTATCACACAACTCACTATTGCACCCATTCGCTGTCCACATTCTCTTATAACACCGCGACAATTACTAGAATGTTCTCATTCATGCTGGAACTTCAGTCTCAGTGATTTCTAGTAGTTTCAAGCAGAACCCAGTCTTAATAATTCTCGGAATTGCGCGGGTGAGGTTACTGCCGTCTCTGCGTGCCCAGCCTTCGCCTCCATGCAAACAGATGACGTCTCTCACAGTAACAAACTCACATTCACGAATAGCAGGCTACTGATTCTGGTGGGATACAATCACTCATTGTCAATTGCATTATTGCGGGCTACTTTATAGCGGTAAAGCGAGAGAAAGAGGTTTTCGTCGAACACAGAATTATTTTCCATTGTTGTGGGTGTGCTTTCAATTCCCGCGCAGCATTTACTGAAAGAGGTAGGCTTACTATTCGCACGTACACAGCAAGCTGAGGAGACGTTAATTGAAAGTTAAAGAATAAATTGGAATGAAACTTAAAAGAAAAAAGGGGGGGAAAGGGGATTATGGACATGGTTGGTGGAAAATGGGATAAAGCTAACAAAAAGGGGTAAAGGTCCCAAAAAAAGGGGAAAAGGTGCGAGAAAAAATGCCTCTTTTTGCAACTAGAAACAAAATTTCACACTGTGATATATTTCTGCACAGCTTTAACTTACCCTAAGAAAAAAGGTGCGCACCTAAAAATCCTAACCCTGATAATAAGTATTTGCTCTTTGGCAACAGGTGCCTGCAAACCTAATTCGCTATCGTCACTCCAACTTATAGATGTTGTAGGATTGCTGTGTATGTATGACTTATTTTCATACACTATAGTTTGACCCTCTAATTTGTACCTCTGAGTTAGGTACTCCTTCAGCTCAGATCTTATGTCGTGCTTTTCTATTAGAACTCTCTTATTTGATTTTGTTTTCTTCCACTTGAACCCTAAATTTTTTATAATTTTTCAGAGGTTTGTAGCACCACCTTGAAACTTTATGCTGTCTTTCAGCTTGATGAGCAATCTGCTTATTGTTGGCACAGTTTTTTCTTCCACATAGAAATTGTGAATCGTGCGCCGAATGAAGCATTTGTCGAAATGGTCTATATTTGTAATACCTTTAGTGACTATGTTTCTTCGCAGGTGTGTCAAATGGTACTCTTTCATCCATATTTTGTTCTTATCTTTGAGAACTCTGAAAACGAAACTCGGTGAAATACCAGTTGCATTGGTTACTCTTCCTTTCACTCTCTTAAGGCTTTTGTGGAACTCAGGTGAACATCTCTGCTTCTTGCTTCATGAAGTCAGGACATTTGCAATTATTTCTCTCCTTTGACTATGTAATACCTTACCACTTAACTTTGAAAACGTACCAGCCATGGTTATAAATATACAAATATAAAATAAGTATTATTTAATCACTGCTCTCTTTGAAATTACAAGATGTGGACACTTTCTATGCAGACTGTATGTGTTAGGCACTGTGAGTAAGCAAAGGTGTTATATCGCTTTCGTTGATTAAGCTAAACATAAACCATTCCTAGGCTCGGCAGCTGGGGTGGCAATCAGGGTCACGATTCCAGAAGTTTTGTGCCAGCTATAACATGCCTGTGAGAAAGTAATCATTGCACCAAATTATAGGTTATGCATATTTTACCAAATTTCTGTGTTATCAACCAAATAAACCAACGTTAGTATAGGCAGTGTGGTTTTAGGATGAGGTACCTGATTGATATAATTATTTGCTTTTGTTTTCGTTTTGAGCCTTATATATGGCAAGAAAATTACTAAGAGGTGATAGCCACCCTTCTACATAATTGTCAACTTTAAATGACAGGTTATGTTCAGTGCACCAGTTTTCCAAATATGCATTAAGTCTATACATGCATGCACATATAAGGCTAAGACTTGTCTAATCACTAAATATGTTTGCTGCACTAGGATTTTCACAGTAACAGAAAATAATGTAGGTATTTACAAAGCAAGGTGGAACTGCAGTATAGGTACCATTAAAGACAGGAAAAGCCTTGATGTAGAAAAAGTGTAAGTTGCATTAAATCTAACATTTGTAATTTTTTTCATGGCATTAGCCACTTCCGAGTATTTGCAGTTGTATAGGCAAACATATTTTAAGTTGTCTTTTTTTATTCTCTGTCTCACTCACCCATTTCTCCCTTGTAGAATTTTGAATTATTCAGCAATGGATTCTGATTATATTGGCACTACTTCACATACTTTACTTTATGACAATGGACTGATTTTAATCAAACAAAATATTTGTTGTACTGCTGGGATTTGAACATTGGGCCACTTGCTTTACAATCTTATCATTTTTACCTCTTGGGTCACAGAGGTAGTTATCTAATGTCCTCTGAACTCATAAGTGGTATACAATTAACGGCTGACTATATTGTAACCAACCAATGACTTCAAAATGTATAACAGAAGATGTCATAAGTATTTGACAGGAAATTAGTCATTCTTAAATGCTTTACTGAATTTGTTATCATTATAGAAAATTAAGATGCGTTCTTTTACGGCTGCATCTCCTACATTATGTTCAGCTCAACTTCCTGATTAACATGAAATTAGGCACTGGAAACCATTTGACAAGATTTGAGTTGTAAAATAACATTTTGTATGAATGCTTTGTAGAATCACTATGAAATAACAGATAGAGAAGGTTGTGTGAGTGTTCCATATTGAGAGTTTCTTAACATGTCGCAAATAATAGAACAAAGTAACAGAAGACAAATTTAAAATTAAAATTGTCTGTCCACATGTTAGCTTTGGCTAGTGAAATGTTTGCATATGTTCAAAACTCACTTTCGGTTTAGGTTTTAAACGTTGGCTTAATTCGACCTTTTACCTTTTAAACTGTGGAGGAAGAGAGAGAGAGAGAGAGTGAGTGGGGGGAGGGGGAGAGAGAATGAGTGGGGGAGGGGGAGAGAGAGTGTTGAGTGTGAGATGCACATGTACACACTCACAGCAGAACTGTTTGA
Organism: Deroplatys truncata; assembly: GCA_030765065.1. Lineage (NCBI taxonomy): Eukaryota > Metazoa > Arthropoda > Insecta > Mantodea > Mantidae > Deroplatys > Deroplatys truncata. Next base: position 418,552,305 of record CM060990.1, on the reverse strand, counting down.
ATGTAATTATGTCTCCGTATTCAGAATCACATATACTTAATATTTATAAACAATTGATGAGTAGATGATGATCATATATAATTCACCACTTGAGTTAGAATTTTCATGACAGGATCAAACTTTAAAACCAATGCACATAAAGCTACCTGGTGAATAACAAAGTAATAAAGAAATTTTGGAAATGATTAATCCTTAGCACAGAGAGAAAGAGATACATTGTTTTTACCAATTATAAATTGCACCCTATCTGTTTTTTAGAACAAACTTTGAGTGTTGTAAATTACTATTGTCAAAAGCTTTTATATTTCTATTGTATTGAACTTAATAAAACTTGTCTTTTACAGCCTGTGTCACTGCACAAGGCATTACATCCTTACTGGCATGCAGGCAGTTTCAGGATTTTACAACATTGTCAATTATGTACAATAAACTTATTGTTTTTGCATGCATAAAAGTGTACAACATTTTAAGTAATGATGCTAAAATGTAAACAGCAAGCATCAAATGTCTATTACATTAAAAATTGTCTCATCTACTGAATACAAAATTTCTTCCCTTCAATTCTTAAACCTTTGCTTATATGCAGTGTCAGAATTTTAAGATATTTAATATTTTGTAAATGTATATGTACAATAAAACAATTTTGCATATAAAATACATATATGAAGTGCACATTGTTTCAGATTATGGTGCAAAAAATATACAGTAAATATCAAATTTCTACTACTCTGAAAGTTAGCATGGTTAGGTACCGAGTATAAAATGCGCTTCGCTTAGCCTTTACAGCCTGTGTTACTGCTCAATATTTACATCCTCACTTATATGAAAGGATGATCAAAATTCAGTATTAAGATAAAAATATCAAATATATATATATATATATATATATATATATATATATATATATATATATATATAAATAAATAAATAAAATATATTAAAGGTATTTCTTATTTAGCTAAATACAGTAACTTAACATTATAGGAATATGTAGTATACTAGAACTTAATTGTCAACAGGCTAAATTGTGGTTTAAATATTCTTCTAGAGAGTAAAAAGATTTATCACAGAGGTACTCTTTTAGAGAGGCTTTGAAATTGCTAATTTTTTTCCTTGAGATCACTGGGGAGAGCATTATATATCTTAATTGTTTCATAGTAAACACTGTTTTGGAAGCAAGATAGTTTTGCATTTGGACAATGGATATTTCCCTTGTGCCTAGTGTTAAAGTTATGTGTTTCCATGTTTGTAATAAAGTTATGTCGATTATTTGCATAAAATTTTAAGATGGAGAATATATAAATACAAGGTAAGGTTAGTATACCTAGTTTCTGAAATAGTTCTTTGCACGACTGCCTGTTATGAGTGTTGTAAATTATTCATATAACCTTTTGTATTAGAAATGTGCGTTTACTATCCATTGAGTTGCCCCAGTAAATTATTCCGTATTCCATGATGGAATTAAAATAAGCAAAGTAAACTAACTTAAGCGTATCAATTGAATGAAAGTTTACCAGAGTTTGAATGGCGTAACATGCTGCATTAAGCTTAGTTGTGATGTGGTTAATGTGTGGCTTCCAATCTAAGTGCTTGTCTACTAAAATACCTAGAAATTTGACTTCGCTAGGTTGTTCCAATAATGAATCATTAATTTCTATTTCTACTTGGGTTTCTGGTGAGTGGTTAGTTATGAATTTGATTACTTTTGTTTTTTCAAGGTTTTCTGAATGTTTGTTTGCTTTGAACCAGTCTGACATGCAATTTAGGACATAACTTAATTTTATAACACTCATAAATGTTTACTTGTTACTGATGTCATCTGTAAGCAGTTATATACTAGCAAAGCGTTTAATGTGCAACGGGAGGTCATTTATGTAAATTAAGAATAACAGAGATCCCAATATCGAACCTTGGGAAACTCCCATGTTTTATTAATTTGCATTCTGAAGAGTTGTTATGGTACTGATAGATGTTGTTAATTTTTACCCTTTGTTTTCTATGTTTTAGATAGATAAACCAATTTAAATTTTCACTTTTTATTCCATAGTACTGTAGTTTTGCTATCAAAATCTCGTGATTTATGCAGTCAGATGTCTTTGCTAGGCCACGAAAGCTACCTCCCATGTGTAAATTTTCATTTAATGTTGTTAACACTTCATGCGTAAGTTTGTAAGTTGCATTATTTGTTGATATTCCTTTTCTAAAACCGAACTATTCGCTGACAAGTAGATTGTTATTTTCCATGTAATTATACAGTCTGTTAAGCATTACTTTCTCAAATACTAACGAGAGATTTTGCTCTGTAATTTGAAATATTGTCCTGTTTGCCTGTTTTGAAGAGGGGTTTGAGGGTTGAGTATTTCATTCTATCAGGAAATATTCCAGCCTTTAATGATTCGTTGCATAAATAGCTAAGAGGAGTGCTTATCTGGCTTGAACATGCTTTTAGGACTGTGTTTGTTATTTCATCATAACCATAAAGAATGCATTAAATATGTCTTGTCTCCTAGTATGTCCATGAAGTGGCAAATAGTTTGACAAACTCTTCCTTTACTGCAAAATCATCAAAAACCAATTTAAAAAATGTACACAACTCAGAATTGTCAGACATATCAGCACTCTCATTAAACTGGAGTGAAAAATAGTCACATGATTGTAAATCCTGATGTAATTGAGATTCCATATTATTAGAAATCGGTTATGTCTACCTAGCAATAGTTTGGTGAGACAACTGAATCCAGTTGATGAAAGATATAGTGCAGATTTATCTTTGTGAGAATCAAACCTAAGTTCACCATAATTGAATATTGGCTCTTGTACTACTTTCCCCATCACTAAAAGCCCTTTTTCTTTTAAATAGGGTGTAACAAAACTTTGTAAGAAGCTATTGTTACCTTGAGTTGCTGAACTGGTCTTGTAAACACACACTGTTACAATGCTGGTTAAGAATTTAGGTGTTTAACTTTGTGTTTTCTTAGTTCAGGTACAAAGGGGATAGTGATGTTGAAATGTTTAAAACCAGGTCACTGTATGCTGGCCTTGAAATGTCATGTTCTTACCATGACATTGCAAGAAACGACTCAAGGTTGACAGTACTTCAAAAAATGAAATGACAAAGTATAAAAAAAATTCAAACCAATAACAATGGATATCTTTGATGTAACAAAAAACAATTGTTTGGAATAAATTGTGTGGTTTAAAGAGATCTCATTTTTTGGTGTAAGTTTTTGTGTATCTCTTATGGTTTACCAGTTTACAGCATACAAAATTGTACAATATTCCTTCTTAATGAAGAAGACTTAGTAGGCCATTCACAGAAAATTCAAGATTTATGTTTGATTTGCCCTGTGAATATCTTAAATATATGGTGTATTAATCAGAATCATTAGGGTTATTTTTTTTTTGAGAAAATAAACAATTTCCCATATAAAGGTAGCTTGGGGTAGAGGGATTTTTGCAAATTCTTTGTGTTGTGTCGTTAAAAGGCATTGAACTGGAGCATGAAACTTGGATTTATCCGAAATTTCATTTTTGAGTTTTGCTTGTGTGCACACATCATTTTTCTAAAAATGTCTTTTCTATTCAGGGGCCTCAAAATGTGTATTTCTGGCAAAATTTTGATATTGAGTTTTTGCGTGGAATACAATACTTCCACTACATAAGTTTCATGGTAAGGAAAGTAAAACTATTTAAAATGGTGAAATATTGAAAACATAAATGATAAAACAGAATATAAAAAAATTCAAGCCACAATAACAACTGAGAGAAAACTTGCAATACAGTACAGACTTATACCTATAGGAGGAAGATATAGTAATGAAGCTTGGAGTATTTTGAAAAGTGTGAAGGGATAAAAATGAAGAAAATCATACTGAGAGTTATCATTACTAGTGTGGTATAACTGTATCGCAACTCTTTAATTGATAACAGAAGGGAATATATGCAAAATGAAACAGAGTTGGAATTTAATGAGAATCTAGTGGCATCCCCTCTATGTGTGATAGATGTGTGGCACACTCCTACTTCCGGGAAGGAAGGAAGAAAGAAAGAAAGAAAGAAAGAAAGAAAGAAAGAAAGAAAGAAAGAAAGAAAGAAAGAAAAAAAGAAAGAAAGAAAGAGAGAAAGTAATGGTGCTGCACCAGCAGTGATGTGACAGTTACATAGTTCTCAGTGTGCGTTGTTTTTCCAAATGTACAGTACAGAATGATGCAGCAGAAGAAGAGTGGCTTTACCACTTTTGGTTTCTTATGTCAAACTTTGTGCCCAGTGTGTTCTGTCGACTTCGGTTTTGTGTATTTCTGCATGGGGTGGTTATGCGATGTTAAGTATTTGGTAGGAGAGTTGGGGTGTATGAAGATTTTGCTTGACAATGCATGCTGTTCTCTCACAGCTCACAATTCTCCCTTCTTCCTCATGCACAATGTATAATGCCTAAGAACGACTGGTCGCACAAAACTTTGTCATTTACATTGCTTAGTGAGCTTCAGCGGTGTTAAATATGTTACTCAAAACTATTTAAAATAAATGAATGTTTTTATTAGCAAAATAAACTTATGAAACTGTAGTGAACTTCAAAGTTCAGATGAGCTGAGAAGCAGAAAATGTTCTATATAACATTCAGTGAAAAATTGGCATTTAATAGGAGTGGCAACGATGTTTTGAACTGCTGCATTTAACAACAGTCCACAAGTCTAAGTCGGAAGTATACACATCACATTTCTCAATGACTTTATTTTAATACTGTTGAGAGGTTAACTGGGTTTGAAAATAAAGCAAAATTATTTTGTTGTTCACCTTGAATCTTGTTTTCTTCTGAGGTAGTGTATGAAGTAAAACAGGATTTGATGATTTTTATCCATTTAAGCACAGCATCACAGTGATTTGAAAGAACCTGAGTCTCACTTTCAGTGCTTCTTACAACTACAGATATTCAGAAATCTGAGACTAGGCATCATGCATAGTGATAAACAGGATAAATTTATCAGCAAACATAATGAAATGTTGAAGAGAAACAGAGAAATCATGAAGAGCAGTAGTTCTTGTGGATGACTTGGAGAAATATGCAGGCAAACCATTAAGAATTTGAAAAAAAATTTTACACATTGTTTTTTGCAAGACAAGATTCAATGAGTAGACATAACAATGAGTCAAATGTGCTTTAGTAAAAAGTTGAGATCCTGAGTTTTATTTAGATTAGATTAATTTGGGGTTAAAAATTAAATTGAGTTTTATTTATGGATGCTCTTTAACTGCTGTGGTCCTTAGCATTCCATTCTATATTGGGCGTGAAAGACCGGTAATTTTGCTCAGAGGTCTCTTTATCAGGCTTGAGGTTCTTTTACTTGCCGTAAATCTACGACACGGGACCACCGGCTTTACTTCCCTTCCGAAGGAAGCCATGTTAAGGATTTTTACGCCCGAAACTAGAGGCTAGCATGGTAACCACCACACCACGGAGAACGACAATTTGGGGTTGATTAAGCCTTCCAACTTCTCTTCACTGTGATCTTTATATAGATCTATTGCGAACAGCCTGCTCTGTAAGTTCCAGTTTAATGCTTTTAATATAGCCTATAATTTTCCTGGCTGACGTTAAGGCAATTTGTAAGATTTGAAGTTTTCACAGCGGTGATTATTGATCAGAGCTTCTCGGGTTACCAGCTGTGTAATATTGATGAGCTCTGATGATCAAGTTAAAACGATTTGTCCTGGGGTTGGAAAAGCAAACTCCAGGTGCCTTATTCTTTGTTGGGCAGTTGCTTCACATTAGCAAAGTATGTGCCTAGCTGTTTCTTTTTCTTCTACTGAGTCTATATATGTTCACCTCAGCTTTGTCCATCTTATAGAGATTATTTTTGAGAGGGTAATCTCTAATTGGGAGGCCATAAAGAATCCTCAACTCCTGTTTGCTGAATATGAGCATCTCTTTGTTCTTTTTGGTGACAGCTCAATGAACTGTTTTGCATGATTTAGGTAGGAACTTGTTCCCAATAGAAATTTATTTTCTTGCGTTCCCAGGCTTTCATCTTTTCTTTAATATAGAATTCTGGTACTCCACAGAATGGTTTTGGGCCAATGAAATAAACTTTAGCTCTATCTTTCGCTAGGCGATCAGCAGTTTCATTGCCTTCAATTCCTTCAGTTTTGGCGCACACATTAAGGTGGCCGTGTTATATTTTGCCAGCTGATTTAATATTGGCAGACAGTCTTCGACAAGTTCTGACTTAATAGTGTAAGCACTAAGAACCTTTAAGGATGCTTGACTGTCCGATAGAATATAGATTCTGCGACCACGAATGCCTATGTTGACATTTATGTGAGCACATATTTCTATAGCATGGACTTCTGTTTGAAATACAGTGGGTTCATTGCCAAAAGCTTTTTCTAGGGCAGCGTTAAGCTCATAACTCCTACACCAGTTTTCCCATCCTGTTTTTTTAGTCATCTGTATACCATATAAGCCCCAGGGGCTTACTTCGGTAAGTACGGAATTGCCGCTCCGGGTTCCCGAGCCACTGATCCTCCAGGTTTCGGAGGTTGGGTTAGGTTAACTGCCCTGCCCGTAAAAAAGCTTTGTTCCTACTCTTTTGAAGGATAGCCGGGGCAGCGCGGGACCTCAGGTCGACCCCGTTCGGAACCGCCATGAGGTTCGACCTGGCATGGAGATAGACGGTTTCGGTGACGTCTCTCCCTGCATGGCATTCACTGCAGTTAATGGACACTACTACTGGTTTTCGTCTAGTAACCTCTAAAAAGAGACATATGGTTGATCTTGTCTTGGAAGGAAATGTTTTTATGCCAGGAAAGTGTGACACTCCCCGTTATTTAATCATGCGCTCGGCTATACGAGTCCAAACATCGTTTAGCCTTTTGAACCCCTTCGTGGTTCTGGCCACCTTGGACAACATCGCTGGCCCAGTACAGAACTGTTCCCGACAACCAATGGATCTTTATTGATATTGGCTAAGGATGATCCACAATCCCTTCGTTTGCTTCAGGTACATCACTTTGGAACCCAAGAGGTTGTTGTTGAGCCACATGCTTCCTTGAATATCTGCCGAGGTGTTGTGACTTCCTCCACCTTAGACGGCCCCTCTGAAGAAGTTGTCGCCTACCTTTCTAGACAAGGGGTCAGTGCAGCTAAACGGCTCCTGCGGCGGGAAGGTGCAGAATAGGCATCTACCAGAAAGGTCTTTATGACGTTTGCCTTGAGGCAGCTCCCTACCACTCTTAAGGCTGGCTATGGTTTACTGCATGTTCGTCAATATGTTTCCAACCCTCTACGTCGTTTCTGCTGTCAAGGATTCGGACATATAGCACTATCCTACAAGCGGCAGCCTTTATGTCCTCGGTGTGGAAAAAATTAACACGACGGTTTTCAGTGCACCTCCCATCTCCAAATGTGTGAATTGTGAGGGTGCCCATCCTGCATACTCTCGCAGCTGCCATGTGTATAAGGAAGAATACGCCATTCAAGAACTCAGGGTTAAGGAAAAAATGGCTATCGAGAGACGAAGGAGAAACTTCGCTTGTTATTTTCCACAAAGTTAGCTCGCGGATCCTTCAGTCAGGTTCTTCGGTCTGCACCTACTACTACTCCTGTTTCTTCGAAGTTGAACTGTACCTGCAACTGTACCTATAGCTGCCACAATGGAAGTTCTTATATCTCCACCCTATTTCTTTTTCAGCCCTCTTCCCTTTCCACTCCTTTGGAATCTTCCAAGCCTCCCCGTCAACGCTTTACTTCTCCCCAATCTCATCAGCGTCGGGGACCCTCCATATTCCGACCTTAACTTGAAGTGGCCAATCGGTTTGGTACCTTACCCTTGGATAATCCTGCAGACCCATCTGTGGACACCGACCAGGAGGGTGCTGCTCCTGGTTTCTTCGAGGGAACTATCTGTTCACCACATTCACTACGGCGGGAGTCTCCGGAGTGTCAGGTGTGCTCCTTCTGCCACAGCTTTGCGGTGTTCCACCTGTGATACTCCGTCATCAACGTCCAGCAATCCTAGGAATTTAGACAAATGGGATGTTTCTTATCCACTAGTGCTTTCTGCTGCGCCTTCGGCCCCTCCCCCCGCTGTCTGACTGCACTGAGGACATCAATTCTCCATCTACTAGTGGTATAGGGACATTTCTTCAACACAAGTTGTGATATCTCATTTTTTTCAAGGAGTTGTCCACAGCTGCTTCTGGATCTGTCCCAGGCCAGTACCAACATTTCCACAGCAGAAGTTTTACCTGCAGTGACCAGTGTTGAATTACAGATTCAGAAGCAGTCCAAAGCTGTTGTGATATCCGCCATTGGTGTAACACTTCGGATAAATCTTTCAAGCAGAAGCCTTCTAAACCATCTTTGTCGCCAAACTCCAGCAAGAACTTGAACTCTAAGGTTCACGAGCGGAAAAACAGACATGTATCGAAGTAGTTTGGAACTGTAAAAGCAGAATTTGACTTTTAAGGGCTTTTACCCTTTTCCCACGGTTTGTTATTACTTTCCTTTTCCTCCTTTCTTCTTATGGCCTTTTTGCAGTGGAATATGCATGGTTACCGTTCCCATAAGGGGGAGCTAGACCTTCTGCTTTCTACTTATCAGCCTTTGTGTTTGTGCGTTCAGGAGAGTAAACTCCGCCCTGAAGACTATATGCACTTTTTTCACTATATGGCTTTTCTTAACGATCCCCCTGTTCTTGATGTGATCATGCCCATGCATCTTGGTACGTTGGGAGCTTTACTGCACTCGGTCTAGCTATATAAGTATTTACAAGCGGTGGCTCTCCGTATTACCTTGTCATCTCTTTCTTTCACGCTTTGCTCTTTGTAACTTCCACCTAAATCTTCTGGGATTGCGGGCTTTCTAGATTTGCTTCCCTAGCTCCCCAACCGTTTCTTATTGTAGGTGATTTCAATGTCCATCATCCTTTATGGGGCTCGGTCCGCGAGTGTCCTAGGGATACTCAGACGGTTGCAATTGAAGATCTTGACAATTTAGTTACTCTCAATTCTGGACTTCAAACGCTTCTTTGTGATTTTACTGACTCTTTTCTTGTCTTGACCTTTCCTTCTGTTCACAACAGCTCGCTAACTCTGAGCTAGTCTGTGGTTTTTTATACTTACGGCAGTGACCACTACCTTTTTCATATACTTGTTCGCGGAGTCAACTTTACTTGCCCACCGAAGTGGGTGTTCAGTAGGGCAGACGGCTCCTCTACTCTGAACTTGTGGCCCTAGATAACACTGCCTTCTTTCCTCATATTGATGCACGCGTCCAATATCTTCGAGACACGACATTAGACGGTGCTAAACTTTCCATTCCTCAAATGTCGTTTACTGGACAACGTATTCTGGTACTCTGGTGGTCGGAGGAATGTAGTGCAGCTCTCCGAGCTCGCCAAAAGGCCTTGAAAGTGTTCGAGAGTCATCCGATGTTAGAGAATATGGTTACTTTTAAAAAGGTCATGGACACATGCTCGGAGAATAATTCGACAGTCTAAGAAGCCTCCTTGAGAACATTTTGTCTCCACTTGTCACGCTGCACTTCCTCCTGGTGTAGAATAAAATCGGCTGACTGTGGTAAATCTATTTCATCTATCCCTGGACTTTATGTGGCTGGCAATATTGTTACTGATCCCATCATATAGCCAATTCCCTGGGTGGAGTCTTTGCTTCTACCTTCAGTTCTGCCCACTATGATTCCCAATTCTTGGTTGTCAAGGAGTCCTCTGGTTTTGATTTCACCTCTCAGAATCTTGAAGACTATAATCTGCCCTTCTCATTACCTGAATTGGAATTAGTCTTGTCGGTCACTTCTGATACTGGCCCTGGCCTGGATGCTATACATGCACTAATGCTTAAACACTTGCTTCCAGGTAGTCAGCTCTTTCTTTTACACACTTTTAACTATATTTGGCTGCACGGTGCTTTTCCTCTCAGTGGCGCGATTCCATTGTTCTTATTCTTAAGCCTGAAAAACACCCACGGTTGCCCACGAGCTACCGACCCATTTCTTTAACAAGCTGTTTCTGTAAAGTAATGGAACGGATGGTCGCTCAGTGATTGATGTGGTGTTTTGAAAGCTATGCTCTTCTCACTCCTGTACAATGCAGTTTTCGACAACGGCGGTCTGCTGTTGATCATTTGGTTTTACTGGCGACTCACATTTATGATTCTTTTCTGTGCAGACAACAGACGGTAGCTGTCTTTTTTGACTTGGAAAAGGCCTACGATAGCCCCCGGCGGTTCGGAATCCTCCGCCAGCTCTTCCGTTGGAACTTCCGGGGCCATCTACCTATCTTTTTGCAGCAGTTTATATATGCCCGTACTTTTCGTCGAGTACGGGTGGGATCTTCTTTCTCCCTGGTCTTAAGACAGGAGAACGATGTGCCGCAAGGCTCGGTGTTGAGTGTTCTTTTGTTTGCTGTAGCCATTAATCCCATAGTGTCGAACATTCATCGGGCATCATTCCGTTTCTCTTTGTAGACGATTTTACAATTTGTTGTAGCTCTGTGCGTACGCATTTTATCCAACGGCGCCTCGATTGTTTTGTTGATATTTTAATTTTTCAGCGGAGAAAACAGGCTGCCTTAATTTTTGGCGTTGTAAGGAGTTTCCTGTCCCATATCTCTCTCTTGGTGAAGTTGAACTGTCGTTTGTTGAGGAAGCTAAATATCACGGCCTCATTTTTGACCTTAGGCTTTGTTGGGGACCTCATACTTAATATCTTCGTGGACGCTGTGCTCGCTCCTTGCAATTACTTCGTGTCCTTAGTGGCACTTCTTGGGGTGCCGATCGAGTACTCTTGCTGCGTCTCTACCGGGATTTAATACGTTCGAAACTCGACTATGGGTCCATGGTCTATTGTTCTGCTCGGCCATCTATTCTACGTAGATTGGATCCTGTCCATCAAGGTCTTAGACTAGCCCTGGGAGCTTTTCGTACCAGTCCCACCAGTTCGTACGCGTGAACCATGCCTTTGGATACGTCGGGATATTCTTCTTTGTAATTATGCCTCCATTTTGGGTGCCATGCCTTCTCATCCCACCTAATCTGCGTTCTTTGGTGCCACTTTGGATTATCGTTATCGTATAGTCCATCTGCACTGCTGCTTGGGGGGGGTGCAGATTTCGAAACTTAACTGTCAAAGTTGGATACAGTACTTTCTTGCCCTTCCGTAGCGGATTTTATCGTTTTCCTCCATAGATACGCAAACATCCGTCGTCTTGATCTGGCTCAGTTGCCCAAGCACATTACTGCTGCTCTTATACAGGATGAATCACCTAAAACTTGCACCACAAATGTTTCGAAAATGGAAAGTGCTATTGATGCAGTTATCACAGCATTGATTGGTAGTCAGGGGCTCGTACATTTAGCCTATAAACAGATTTTAATAATACTGAGAAAGTGTATTTTTTTAGCAAACCATAATTTTTAAAATGAAACACTGCCTAGTTACATCAACAGAATAAAGGTAGGGTAAATTAGAATGTCAATGGTCTTTGTTGCAAGATTCTAGTGCAAGTGGTTTACGAGTAATCGTATTCTGAAAAGTTTCCACCCCGACAATTGTTTCTCCCATTCAACCTGCTTAGTTACTAGGTACGATGTTGTTATGTTTGTTTGCATTGTATTTTCTGTTCATTGATTGCATTGCGACTTTCTGGTCAGTTAGTTTGTGACAGTTCAAGCAGTAAGTCGTGAGTGGAAGATGGGGGTTTACTAATGCAGAAAAAGCCGACATGCTCATGGTGTAGGGATACTGTAGGAAGAATGTAGTTCGTTCCTGTACGGTGTATGCGGAAACGTATCCCAATAGACGTCAGCCATCTCGACAATTATTTATAAACCTCTTTAACCAATTACGTGAACGTGGTACTGTAACACCTAGAAAACTTAACAGAAACAAACAAGTGACTGGAGAAGAGGCAGAAATTAATGTTTTGGCTGCCGTTGCAGTAGATCTGCAAATTAGTTCATGCACAATCGCATGTGGAAGTGGCATAAGTCAGGCAAGTGTACTGCGCATTCTCCATCGACATAGGTTCCATCTGTATCACATGTTTCTCCATCAAGAGCTGCATGGAAACGATTTTGAGAATCATGTTAACTTTTGTACATGAGCATCAGGACATGATACTCCAGATTCATCATGTATCTTGTTTAGTGATGAGGCAACATTTACTAATCATGGCCAGGTAAACCGCAGAAACATGCACTATTGGTCTCTTGACAATCCCCGTTGGCTTCGTCAGGTGGAACGTCAGCGTCCATGGAGTTTAAACGTGTGGTGTGGGATAGTGAACCATCAGCTCATAGGCTCTTTGTTCGTAGAAGGAACAATGAACTCGCACAAGTACCGCAGCCTCCTGACAGACCATCTACCACAGGTGCTAGAAGACGTTCCTTTGCAGACTAGGAGGAACCTGTAGTACCAACGTGATGGCTGTCCAGCCCATAGTGTACGAAGTACTACAGCTTGTCTTAACGGATTGTTTCCAAATCGTTGGATTGGACGAAGAGGACCTGTACCTTGGCCGGCCGGTTCACCGGATCTGACCCCTTTAGAGGTTTTTCTGTGGGGAAGGCTGAAAGACACTGTCTACAAGGATGTACCAACTACACCAGACGATATGAAACGACATATTATTACTGCCTGCTCTGAAACTTCCGCTGAAATGCTAGAACGTGTGTAGCAGTCTTTCCATAGCAGACTGGAAGCGTGTATTGTAGCTGCCGGTGGTCATTTGGAACGCAACCTTTGAAGGAATGTGTTCTCTTTATTTCTAAGAATCCACAGAAGTATTGTAATTCAGTTTTGTTTTTCTTTAATTTGTGCTACCACAGGTTGTACAAGTGTCGGTGCGTAAAAGTTTCAAAATAAGATTTCTCGTAAACCACTTGCACTAGAATCTTGCAACAAACGCCACTGACATTCTAATTTACCCTACCTTTATTCTGTTGATGTAGCTAGGCATTGTTCCATTTAAAAAATTGTATGCTTGCTCAAAAAATACATTTTCTCAGTATTATTAAAATCTGTTTATAGACTAAATGTACGAGCCCCTGACTACTAATCAATGCTGTGAAAACTGCACCTCAATAACACTTTCCATTTCCGAAATATTTGCGTGCAAGTTTTAGGTGATTCCCCCCTGTAGGTATATGCAGCCCATTTCCCAGCTTTGAAATACGATTTTCCTGGATACCATTTTCTATACACTGATGGTTCTCGAACTGATCAAGGGGTAGGCTGCGCTGTGGTTATTGCTTTACATGTAGTTCACAGGACTACTGTGTGGTACTGTCGAACTGTGTGGTATATTTAAAACCACATTTTTCCTGCACTACAGCCTGTGTCATTTGTTCTGATTCTCTCAGTGCTTTGCTTATTTTGTGGGATCTCTATAGCCAACACTCTTTTGTTCAGAAAATCCAGGATCAGTTGCACTCTTTGTCTTGTTGGCTTTCGGGTGGTCTTTGTCCGGGTTTCTGGGCATCGTGGCATTGTAGGGAACGAGCAGGCAAGCGAAGGTTGCGATTCTACATCCTTATGAACGGTTTCTCCGCTGCCTATGTACGGATTTGAAGTTTTTTTTATTTACTTTGCGCAGAAAGATACTCTCTCAATGGCATGAGGATTGGTTTACATCTACCGCCAAACTCCGAGACGTCAAGGCTACAACGCTTCCTTGGCGTTGCTCTTCTCGTCTATCACGTCGCGAGGAGACCGTGCTTGCTCGGCTTCGTACTGGCCACTGTTATTTTAGTCACGGCTACCTTCTTAGGGGATACCCCCCGCCTCGCTGTCTCCACTGCAATGTTCCGTTAACAGTGAAGCATTTCCTCACCCAGTGTCGTTACTATTCCGCCCTTCGTGAATGACTTGAACTCTCTCCTAATTTAATTGCGCTTTTAGGGGATAACTGTGCCTCTATCGTCAAGCTTTTCTGATACGTTAAATTCGGAAGTTTCCTTACGAAAATTTAATCGCGTAATTCCTGGTGTGTTAATGACTTTCAAACTGTGTCTGTACCGACTTAACTGCTTGTGTTTGCTGAGGATTAATTCTGGTATATATTGATTTGTGAGGTTTTTTGTGTATAACATATGTATTTTTTGTTTATTTTTTCTACGTTTTTAATCTGTTGCTTAACCATGCAATTGCTTTGCATGTATTGCTTATGTATTCGACGTGAATAAATCTAGAGCCAGAGGATGGCGCTGACGGCTGCAGCAGTTTTGCGCCACTCAAACAGCTACTACTACTGCTGCTGCTTACCATATAAGTGACTCTGAAAAAGTTAGGTTTTTTTCCATTCCAAATTTGACGTTGAGTTAATATAACTGTAAAGGAATGATCCAAGTTGGGCTTGGATGTCATCCAGTCCCATAATTTGATGAGCTCCTCTTTTATTTTGCAGAGAATTTTCATGTGACCAATTAGATCACCCTAAATTTTATTTGCGTGTATGTTATTATGATGTAGGTCTTCCCTACTAAAAAACCTGTTTTATATTTCTTGCCCCACCTCTGACCAATAATTTTAAGTCAGTGTCCTAAGAATCCACCAGATTTACTCTGATAAATTAATCACATTAAACAAGGCAGTATAGTGTGATTGCACACCTATAACACTGTACCATGAGTAGATGGTGATTATATTTAGGTGAAATTGGAATTGTTAGAATTAGTAACTCTGTGTGAAAAGTAGCTAAGCTAATGTATGCCGTACCTGTGGAATTAAATAAATCAGGATCTTGTTGTTTAGGATTATGTAATATAGTGGAAAATTGTCTCAATGGGAAGGGTATTCCAAAAAAATTGAAAAGCTGGAAATATATATCGCCAATATTAAAAAAAAAGAGGATGAATGCAGGAATTATATAGGCATCAGTGTCACCAATACATCAAGCACAGTTTTTGGGAAACTATTAAAATATGATTTGGATTACAATTTAAACACAGAAAATGTAAAGCAAGCAGGTTTTTGAGTTGGAAGGTCAACTGTTGATCATATATTTTGAGTTAAGACAGATAATTGAGAAGAAAGTTGCAAGAAACCAAACTCCACATTTATTAAACTAAATTGCAATGGAGTCAAATGCACACTTGATTTGCTTCACTAACAATTGATTACCTGAACATATTTTGTAGCCAATGGTGCCTACATCATCAGCAAATTTCGACTGTGGGCTTGTTGCAGATATCCTCTGTGGACTTTCTTGATCACTCTGTTGATTGATTAAAACTTGTATATCTGGTTGTCTTCAGCAGGAATTTCAAAATTCATTAGTTTTGTTTTCTCTTTCACTATAAAAATATCTCAGATGTCCAGTTGTAGTGGTCATTGTACTGATCTTAACAGTGTACATTATTTTCTATTTTATGGTTTCTATTCCAGAGGTTTAAAGCTACTGCTGTTTTCTGTATTTAGTTGTTTTTTATGTGTGTCTCAGGTATTCCTTCAGTTTGGTTCCTATCTTCTTTTGGTCTTTCCTTTGTATCTTTCTTCACAATCTTCACAATTGTTTCTGTAAATTCCTGGTTTCTTGAATGGAGGTATCTTTACTGACTTATTGGTTTTTATGAGCTTCTGATGTCTTTGTTTTGTGGGGCTAAGATGATGATATGTTTTCTGAAGATGTTTTGAAATGTTTGGAAGGCCTGAATGTGAATTTGCTGAAAATACTCCTTTTGGGGG
The DNA here is from genome assembly GCA_030765065.1 of Deroplatys truncata. NCBI lineage: Eukaryota > Metazoa > Arthropoda > Insecta > Mantodea > Mantidae > Deroplatys > Deroplatys truncata. Next base: position 418,536,605 of record CM060990.1, on the reverse strand, counting down.
GAGGGGCTGTGTGAGTGGTTGTGGCCATTATTTTCTTCTTTCTTTCTATTGTTTTAAAACTTAACATTTTATTGAATCCATTATTATAAGTTTTTATTAACTGGTTAAACTCCTCACCATATTCTGTTTTGTTCCTTGGTATTTTGAATAGTCTGTGTAGCAAACTGGGTGATTGCATGCTTATGGCTATTTGGGTTGAAGCTCTTTGTTGTGATATGGTTATCCTAATGAGTGTCTTTTCTGATGATTCCAAATTCAATTTCGTATTTGTTCCTTATGAACTTAAGGTCCAAACACAGAAGGATGTTTTTTTTTGTAGTTTCCATGGTAAAGTTTATTTCTTGAATTTGCATGTTTAAGAGGTTGAGTGCATCTTCAGTAGTTTTCTTTTGACTATTGAAAATACATTGTTGACATATGAATCATGTTTTGAAGATGTGGGAGAAATGCTGTTGTGATTTGGACTTCAAAGTAGTTCATGAATGTTTGCTAGAAATGGTGATAGGGGCTTCCCATTGGTGGGCCTGATTTTTGTTTGTAGCATTTTCCTTTAAAGGTGAAGAAAGATTGTTCAATGGTTATGTTTATTGGTTTTGAGTATTATTCCTCGATTTCTTTTGTGTAGATCTAGGGATTCTAACAATTGATGGTAGTATTGCATGAGTTTGAGTGTGGGGATAAGGAGTTGACATTGAAAGAAAGTAGCATGTCATTAGGAGATAAGTCTATGTCTTTGATGTTATTAACCAGTTCTATTGAGTTATTTATGCTCAGAGTTTTGAATGTTGGGAAGGTATGTAGTTTTTTGTTTAACCATTTTGTTAGGTGATAGGTAGCTGCATTGATGTTATTTACAATAAGTCTAATCTTGTTTTCCGGTTTATAAATCTTTGAGTAGTCCATTTATTAGGAATGGATGGGTTGTCCATTTTAATGTTTGGGTGATCTGCTTTTATGATCTTGCTGGTTCTTAGTGCTTCGTTTATGAAAGTTGTGCATTTGTGAAGTGGTTGGATTTGACTTCAATGAACTTGCTCTTCAAGGCTGCTTCTATGTTATTCATGTTGTTCTCTTTGTTTGGTATGATCAGTTTATTTCCCTTTTCTGCCTTGGTGCAAATTACATCTTTTTATTAATGGATTTGATCACTTTAATAAATGGATTTCTTTTAGTTTCTATTTTTGAATGCTTTATTGCATTTGTTTGGCCAAAGTTTTCCCTTCTATTATAGTTATTTGAAAAAATGAACTTTTCTTTAGGAGAAACTATCTTAGGGATGCTGTATGTTACAGAAAATGATTTACATTTACAGATTCTCCTCTGTTTGTTGCTACATGATAGCCTTAGAAAGGCATATTTAACAGCTATATTTTAAAATTGTGCACTGTGAGAATTTTTAATTTAGCACAACTTTTAAGAGTTTAAAACCATTTTTGAAACACTTAAATGCATCTTCTGTAGGCCAAAATATTAGATGAGCCTTTACTTTGTAGTGCAGCTTTTTGGCCAATCCAATTTTCAATTCTTTCAGATATGAGCCATCAAGATTTTTGTTCTACTCAAAATCATCTTCCACATAAATAATTTTGTTGTTTTTGTTGTTGCTATTCTTAATCATTTTGCCTTTTCTCTGTATCTCATTCTTTTGTGTATAAAACGTACCTGCTTTTGTATTCTCCTGTTTTAATTTTAATATTTCTAAAGTGCTTGTTCATCACATTTCCACATTCCTTTTTGTTTACCAGTATATATAGCAACATATATTATTTGATGGATATAAATATGTCTTTAAATGCAGCATTTCTTTTTGTTTAATGTGATTTTAGGAGTTTTGGAAACCTTTTATTTTTTTGTAATTATTTTTAAATGCATGTTGTTTCCAATGATGCTGTGTAAATTTGTTGTATTTTGGCATATCTTTTATTTACTTTACATTGGGTTTTTTCCTTCATGGTCTTTTATCTGTCTTTCTATTTACCACCTCTTTAGTAAGTCATTTGTAACCGTAACATATAATATTTAAGTTCTATCCTATTGGTTTAATAATTGAGAGAGAGAGAGAGACAGAGAGAGAGAGAGAGAGAGAGAGAGAGAGAGGGAGAGGGACTTTGTACTTGAATTAACTGCACAAGTGTATACATTGTGTCTATATTTGCTGCAGGCCACAGCCAAGTCATCATCGGGCAATTGGAAGCACATGGAGTTACGATGCTGCAGCCAGTGTTCGCTACCCAGCAGCAGCTCCTACTCCTGACCCATACTCAGAGGAACGGCGTGAGTCACAACCAGTGGTTCACAAAAAACGTCCAAAATCAAGGTATATAAGTTCTATACGGAAATAGAAGGGAGAGGTATTTATGTGCTTTTATACCAGGAAATCACAAGCTGAATGCATCCGTACAAACAGACACAGACATGTAAACTTTTAAGCTTCACTTTCATATTCTTTCTCACTGTCTGAAGTAATTATTGCTGGCTCTAATCTCAGATTTTCATCACTATTTATTTTCCTAAATTCTTGTTACACACATTGAGAGCGCAGGTTGAAATAAGGTTGCGCAACATCAATACTGTTTAGTTCTGTATTTTGGTACAATTGAAGAGCGTTTTTGCAAAAGTCGATAGATACAACAATTCCCGAAAGTGAGTTATATATTGCATCTATATACTTTTTAGCATCTGAATCAATCTATGAAATCCGATTTAGCGAAACTCGATTCATGCAGTAATTGGAGACAAGCAAACATTCCAGGTTTTTTAAAACTCAATAGATGTAGTCTTTTAGTTAAAGCAAAACTCGATACATGCTGGACTTGTTATTTGAAATATCCACAAGGCCAAGTAAAATGATTTTCACCATAGTATAAGATTTTAACCAAGTGCATTCTCCAGTGTCATAATATTCCAACTGCTGCAATTCTATGAAAAGGCTCTGTGGTTCTCAGGTAGCGAATCCTTGCATCCTTGGATATATGTTGGCTACTTAAATAGTCATATTTAATGCTTCCAATGTAAGCATGAGCTAATGTTTTCCACTTGTACTGTGCTGACGTAACATTGGTATCTGAAACCATACTGGTGCAAAACTAGCAGATTCCTCTCACGATTTTTCTCCTGGTTGCAGATCAATACCATAGTTTCCGACGTGTGTGAATAATGGATACAGGGGGTGAATTTATTATAGTTCAAGAAACGGTAGCTGATAGAAAATCGAGAACTAAAGAGAAAAATCTTCGTAAAGTCGAACAAGAACAGCATTATAATGCCAATGCTCGTGGCTTTTTTGCAGCAAAGCAGATGTTTCGATTGCATTCTTCATTTTTCCAATACGCAGTCATAGTTATATGGTTCCAGATTGTGTTTTCGGAAGAATACAGAAGAATCATGGCACAGTGAAGATCCTCAACAAGGACTGGAAAACGTTGAACTTAAAGGCCAATGCTCAGCTCAAAAGGTGTTACGATTGACATTGCCTTTCAAGATGGCTCTGCAGCGAGTGATTCCTCTCTCTCTCTCTCCCACACGCACACACCAAAATCGCAATGTGTCTATTGAACTGCAGAACACATATACATCATCTCAGTGGCAGTGTGTGTGCTAAAACCAAGAGTTAAAACATGCGACACTATGTTATACTCCTGTGTTCTTTCAGAAGTTAACATAGTGTCTAAAGTAAAAAAGAATGACTTTAAGAAACTTGTGAGTATTTTGAAATAACAGATGAGGCAAAGGACTTCTACACAACTGTTTCAGCAGAGGTTTCCCATTAGACTTTTGTGATAATTACAGTTTTGTGCTAAAATTATTAATTTTGTTCAGTTTTAGTAGTGCTCTAATGAGGCTCATATGATAAAGACTGCATCTATCGGGTTTTGAAGAAACCTCAGTTTTTTGGGAGTAAAATAGACCAACCAATATTTATAAAGTGCACATATTTTTGTTTAACCCACTTTCATTGCCTCTGAACAAAGAATGCTTTATGCCAAAAACTTTTGTTATAAGGTATATGCTTGTGTGTTTAAAATAAAAAAATGCTTTTTCTGTAAAACTTCGATTTATGCATCTATTGGCTTTTGCAAAAATGCTCCTCAATTTCTGCCAAAATAAACCTTTGATGCAGCACATTAATCTCACCTCCAACTCCTCACTTTCATATTTAATCTTTTATGGTTTTGGTCTAGAATGCCCAGGCTCTGCTTACCTCCTAGAATCCTCAGCAGAGGTCAGTTATATTTCAGATGCTTATAATGGAATTTCATGTTCATCAACTTATCGACAGTCATGGCAGTGTAGGGGTAATATATTTACCTTTCATCCTTCAGTCTTGGGTTTAAGTCCCAACTGGTCAAGCTGGCTCTCTGAGGTTTCCATTCATGACTCTCCCTTTGCTTTAGCTTCATGTATCTCAGCTCATTTGCATTCCTTGTGTTAGTCGTCCTCCGCGGTGTAGTGGTTACCATGCTAGCCTCTAGTTCCCGAGGTCGCGGGTTCAAACCCGGTGGAGGGTGATGGATTGTTTTCGGGCGTAAAAATCCTTAGCATGGCTTCCTTCGGAAGGGAAGTAAAGCCGGTGGTCCCGTGTCGTAGATTTACGGCACGTAAAAGAACCTCAAGCCTGATAAAAGAGGCCTCTGAGTAAAATTGCTGGTCTTTCATGCCCAATATAGAATGGGACGTAAGGACCACAGCAGTTAAAGAGCGTCCTTAAATAAAACTCGATTTAATTTTTTCCCTTGTGTTCAGTCATTTTTCACATATTTGTCACCTGGCATTAAAGGAAAAGAAATCATAAGTAAGGAATTTAAACATTCCTTTATTTCAAGGTGTGGCTGCATATAAACATGTTTTCATCAAACTTTTGAACATTTTTAATAGTTAAATAAAAATTGCCAAGCTTTGTAAGCAGTGTTACTTTGCACAGCATGGCAGATTAATAACACAATCTTTATTCATTATAAAAGGGCATAAAAAATACAGATACAAGTTACCTCTGCATAGAAAAGGTTGGTTTCACAAGCATTCTGAAATGATTGATATACCATTTTTTCCTCAGATGCTTCATGCAAAGCACAAACCACAAGAAAGCTCCTTACGTGCAAACCGAGTTATCTCCTCCTTTCTTTCCCTTCCACAATTTCCAATCCTGGAAAATCATACAGTCAAAAGATTTAGATGCTCTCACCTTGTTCATCAGATGTAGTGAAGGAGTTAGTAATTGTATGGGTTCTAAAATGTTATTTCTCACCATTGTTCAACTAAAAAGCAGAAGGCAGTGTATCATGATTGTAAAATTCCTTCATTGACAGAAACCTTGCACTATAGATTTCTCAATTGTAGAGTACTGGTATGAATGTTTCTAGCTATTTTGAACTCCACCACTAGTTATCTCTGTCTGCAAAGCATGCTTCTGTTTCAGTGCATGAACAGGCAAAGTGTATTGACCAAAAATCCTTCCACAACATAAGCTTTTTTATGTACATATCTTATAGAACCAGCAAAATCCTGAAGAACGTTTTCTGACCTCTCTTGTTTTCTAGTTAGAAGGCATGATGTGTGTTCATCATATGCTATCAGTGCCAAATATTAGCTGCCATTATCTTCATTCAGTGTTATGTACTGTAGTATCAGCTATTTTGGGATCCAGTGAGACACAGGCTTTGATAGACATAATTTTTTGAAGAATTTGTAGCACACTACTAGGAAGAGGCATTATGTTCATTGATTGGATACTCAGTTCATAGATATATTCAGCAAAATTCATCTATTTCAGAATGGTATGGAGATATACTTCAAAATTCTCCCATAAGTTAAGCTTCAGAAAGGCCATAACACAAAAATTGGAGCTATATGAGCACTTTTCCAAATGCAAATGTCAAGTAATGATGCTCAGGCAAGCTTTGTGAACTTGCAATTATGAAAAGCTAAGAAAACTTTTAGGCAGGCCAGGTTTGCTGTGGTTGATAAACATTGACTCTCACTTAATGGTAAAATTTATACATGTTTATTGTGCAGCATTGATTGTTGTGTGCTACAGTGCACAATATATGTCATAAAACATAAAGTGTTGTGGAGCAGGCATTGAACCTCTGTTGGAAACCAAAGGTAAATTTTTCATTTACCATTGTCATTTACTTAAACAGTTGCATGTAAGTGCAACCATTCTAACCAACTTAAACCGACCCTAAAGAAAGATTGTTAAATTCACATAAAGACACCTTCTCAAATGAAGTTCATATATAAAATGTGGTCAATTTATAGCTACCAATCTTTCAAGTGTTAACCACTGAAGAACCTGAAGACTCAGTGTCACTTATTTAATATATGTGACTATATTAAATATGGTATTAAAAATGAATGTATGAGCTAAATTGTGGCTATGTAAAATTTCTACAGCTTTGAGTGTACAGATAACAGGAAACCAGTGCAACTTCCTTCCTTCCTTCCTTCCTTCCTTCCTTCCTTCCTTTCTTTCTTTCTTTCTTTCTTTCTTTCTTTCTTTCTTTCTTTCTTTCTGCACAGGCTTAGGTTGCTTATGTTTCTATGAAATAAAGGAACTTTCAAGCTTACCAACATAATTTCACTTTAGCAGCAGTTCATATGAGAACACATTTTGGGAATTTTTCTAGGTTCACTTTAATGAAAGTGGCGAGTATAATTTTGGGTAAATGACACTGATAGATCTCCAAATGCTCCCCCATATTTCCTGGATGTGAGTCGTTTTAACTTTGGTTGACTTCCTAAAGAGGAAATGCAAGCCACAGTAGATAAGTCCAAAAGTGATTACAATGGAGCCACATGTGGAATACTTGTGAAATGATGCACAATTTGTTGCATTTTTGTTATATTTATGTGGACAGCTTAAGCAGTCACAATTTCTTTTCAAACCATATCCATAGCATTTCAGAAATTCTAATATATTACAGTGTATATAAAGAATACATACTTTTTTTCTTAACCCTGTGAGAATAAATAATTATGTTTTATGAATTAGTGTCAGTGTCTTGTTTATGTTAAGCACTATTTAGTAGTGCAGTCATCACATACTGTATTTCCTGTAGCTCTTTTTGTATTTAAAATTTATTTGAAAGGCAAGTTACATCTTCGTTATTTTGGTGTAGTTTATTAACATTTATTGCTCTCTTTTACATACTTCAGTTTTTGCATGTTTCTCACAAAGTTGGCAGCAAGTGGTGTTGGGAGAGGAGATGGTCTCAAAAATTGAAATTAGCTGTAAAACAATGTAAAAGTGAAAATTTACGATTTACAACCTCACTTTGCGAAATGCCACAATTACTTTACCCATGACCAACTTGATTTGTAAGCATTAGCAAATATCATTTTTGAATAAAACATTTCAAGCATTGCAGTCTCCAGAAATACTTTTCTGTACCAATGGATTATTGCATAGTTAGTGAGTTGATGCTGGTGCAGGAGTGTGAATATCCTTTTTCTTATTATGGGTAAAGATAAGGTTATAAAGCTATGTGAGGCAGCATTCTCATAATTAAATACCAGTCTAATTAATACTGACCAAATGACAGGTGTAAAAGCTGGTTGATAGAGGTAGATCTTTAAAGGAGGACTGAACTAAAAATTCACATGTCTATTTTATTTAATATTATACAAGATCTATGGTTATGCATTACACTGGTCAAAACCGGAACAGTGTCCGACTTACCGTTCAAGATCTACAGGGTATTTTCCACACTGGCAGCACACTATGGTGATGTCATATGGCTAGCACTCTTGTAGCAGATATCTCGTGCCAGAGCAGCTTATTATTCATAGTGTTGTTTCAACAGGAATGTGTAGTCAGTGTAGTGCCTTGAATATCCATACGTTAAAATTACACTTCTTTGAATTCTTCTCATTTACATATTTTGCATTTACATTTAATTATTTACATTTTTTTCTTCACTGTTTTCTGACAAAGACAATCGAAACTGAGAGAAATACCAGCCTTCTATTTCCTACTTTTTAGGTTTAATTTTCTGGAGTGAGTCAATATTACAAGGAATGTCACTATGGTCAGTAATTCCTGGTACAACACACTCATATTTAAACTTGTGTTTGTTTACTTCACTCACTATTTGTGTTACAAAGTCATAAGTGTTTTTCTCATACTTCATTTTATACAGCCAGTCTCCAGCTGATTTAGAATATTCCACGGAACTGCCCTTCCATTGGTGACAATTATGATCAAGGGCAGCTATCACTGATCTGACATACATACCTAGAAATGTAAAATGTGTTTGTTTTGAGATGTATTTCAAGCACTCATTTTGATAGGATTCAAGGCTTCCTGTATCATGAAAATGATTGATATGTGTAATGTCACTTAAAATCTTGCATTCTTTATGATAGTGCACAAATCATTGTATTCTGTAGAATTTTTATATAGCCAGTTGGTGCTTTTTAACTTTTTCTTCACTCAACACATCATGAGCACATGAATGAAATTTCTCAAAACCTACCCAATTATGGACATTAGTGATGTGATTTAGAACTGACATGAACTTTTCCTTCAGAGGCTTTTCCTTTCACAAGTAGCAGATGCCCAACACAGATGATTATAAATAGAATGCTTCCAATCATGATCATGAAGGACCGATGGCTTGTTTAATAAAACATTTTCATAAGGGATTTAGCAAAATGCAATACATCAAATTCATGGTGTATATGTGGACGTTTCTTTTTCATCAAAGCTCCAATACCTGTGTGCTTGTCTGTCAGAAACAATTTTATGGGCAGGATTTCATTCATAGAAGTTGGTATATTTTTGCAAGCAGTTTTCTCAGTATCACCACTTACAGTTCCTCTCTGTACAATTATGAAGTCTAATAATTTATTTGTTGCCAAATTCATTATAGAATATGTCACATATTTAGTAGAAAATCCTGGGGAGTCTTATGGTCCATCCCCACATAAACATGCATTTGAATCATTCGTGGCAATTGCAAAATGACTTCCTTTTTCTTTTAACCAGGCTTTATGTACAGAAGGTAACGCATTTTCTAACAAGTCTATAAAAATATGATTCAGAAAAAAAATAATAGTTTCAGTGCTTCTGAAAATGCCAAGAAACAGTTAAATGTCATTCCGCAAAGATACATGCCTGAAGCTAGCACGCATTACTTTTCAGACTTCCACTTTTGCAGCATCACTCATAAGTATGCCCATTCACACAATGAGTTATAATTCACATAAATGCCTCCCATGTGTTAGATTTTCTTTCAGTGATAGGACCACCACATGTGTGACAAATACTTAATAGCACAAGGAAAGCATTTACAGATACAAACACAAAAGAATATTTTCTGGACATACACTGGATTCCCTCAAATATTCATTCAGTTTATTATCCTCATCATTTACAGCTGAAGATTCGCCTTCCTCATCAGTCAAACTTTGTTTCACATTAGCGTCATTTATGGCACTAACAATTTCAGTTCCCAACTCGCACTGTATTTCAGCATCAATCTTCAACTCCACGTGTAAGGACTCAGAAACAAGTGTAGTTTCACTTTCTTGCTGAGAATTTCTTACTGAATTATCAACTAGCTGTAGCACTTGTTTTCTTTTAAGGAAACTTGAGTTTCTTTTTTGGGGAATTTTTCTTCTAGTTATCCTAAAAATTTCAAAGGCTCCACATTATCTTTCAGTCTAGGGCTTTGAATTTCTTGTTCTTCATTATTCTTATTTTTATAACATCTAACTCATTAAAATCACTTTCTTTGAAATGAATTCCACACACTTTAGCATATTTGGTTGATACAAGGTTTTTGAGTTTCATAGCAGCAACCCATTTGTTGTAATATGTTCGATTCTTAATCCTATTAGGAATGAGTAATAACCAACATTTCTGCTAATCTCGAAATGATTTGCACAACTATAAGCACTGCACGCAGGTATTCTTGACCTTACACCTCACAGAACACTAGAAAGAAAAGCTGTCCCACTATTACAAAATAACAATAGGAATTACATATAATGCAAGGCAAGTGATAGATTTATATGAAATCGTGAAGTGAATGATTTAGATATAAAGGACGGTAAACATGGAGAGGGCTAGGAGGGAGAGGTACATTTCTTAATATGAACGAGCAAGTGTTGTTATGGACGATCAGTACGGGGTACAAATAAGCATTCTCTAAATTGCATCTAATAGTCCCATTTCCCGCTGATAGTGGAGTCTCAAAGACGATCGGAGGAAGCAAGGGAAGGAGATGGGAAGGGGAGAAGAACACTAAGCAGTATAGAACTTTAAATGAGAAACGTTAGCGATATGAAGCTAACTCAACACACATGTTTTGTAAATGCGGAAGCTTGGGTATGATCAGCAATAGGAGCCAGGGCTCGACGCTGATCATGCCCAAATGTATTGTATTAGCTCAGCACTCAATAAAGATATATCATATCATATATCATACCATATCATAATGCAAGGCTAACTAATGCAAGTGACAATGAGTAGTGTGGTGCAATCCTAACCTTATGTTGTCACCACAAGGTGAGCATTAAATGTAAAAATGCTTCCATAATGAAAAGGAGAGATCATAGAACGATGCTGTTTTCAACATTTTACTCAAAATTGTTTATTTTATGTTGGAAGTCTTTAAAAATTTAGTTCAGTGCTCCTTTAAATTGTGCTAAATGGGCAGTGCAGTTAAAATACTGTAAAACATTTCACCTGTATAACAAAAGATGAAATAGCAGTAGCCACGCTGGCTAAGCAACACCTTATCAAGCCATATTCATTGCAGCAAGAAGAATTCCACATGTAAAAGTTTTTAAATCAGACAAGCTTGTTATGTCTTTATAATATGGGATTGCTTCCCTTACTTTGAAATATTTAGCACATGTTTCGCAGATCATTGTTGTTTGCCAGCATTGGAAGGAAGTGTGGTATGGAATAACTGATGCATCTGTAGTGGAGGCTTGATGAATTCGAAGAATAAGTTAATATGAATCTTCTCACAGATGCTGAGTTCAGTGGCTCTGTGTACCAGTTTTAAAAATTTGAGGTGTCTGCTGATCTGATGGTTGTTATCCCAAAAAATGTACTGCTGATTTCTCAGTTTATGTGCAATGTTTCTGTAATGTTTTAAGCAGATTTCAGTATTTCATTTTGTTTTCCCAATGTGCAATTTTTACAATCCAAGCAATTAATCTTGTATATTTCAGATTTCTCAGGGAAGACAGCAGCTATTTCGTTTAGTTTTATGAGGTATTTCTGCAGTGCAACAAAAAATATTGCATTCCTTAAAGTTGATCTGAAACCTGCTTATAATACAAAAACTTTGGAAACTGTGCTTTGGGATAGCCCAAACACATAAACTGTGAGATGAACAGAAAAAACTAACCACAACTGCAACCTGAACTGGAACTCGTGAAACTAAAAATTTCTGAATTGCGTATAGTTAACCTCTCATCCCAAACATTCAGCAATGTAGAGCTACATCTGCTTAACCCAGGGATAAAACATGCTGTTATTTTTGCAGTTCAGAGGATTACATTATACATATAGAGGCAGGTATAGAGATATTAAACATTGATAAAAACATTATGTTGCGTAACTTAAGTAATTTTCTTCATTACCTTATCATTTCAGAGTTAAAAACAGCAGCAAGTTGTAGGTGGCTTTTGGATTCATAGCTCTATCAAATGCTCATTCCTAAATGTTAAGAATTATCTAGAATGGGATAAAAGTGGTACTATAGTAGCCCTGGAGCCCTTATAAGATTTGCATGCAACAGAAAAGTGCAGTTCAGTACACTGAGAGCAATAGTAGAGAGACTTTGCATTGAACAGAGTAAGCCACTTCTAATGGGTGAGCATTAAAGCAGTGATTATAAACAGTTATGGCGTTGATTTCAATGTAAATAAAGAGCATGAAATTTAAATTGTGAGTTACGGCATAAAAGATGTACAAGCCAGCAGCTCGGGTTTCCACAAGGTGCAACCTTGTGTGTATACTTAACCAAGGGACAATGCTACAAACTGCAACAACTCTGGTGAGGGCAATATTGAGTGGTCAAAAGGATCATTGATATGCTATATCACATCAAGAAGCTGCTCCGATGAAAGATGCTGCTAGTACTTCTGGTCTGCTATTACAAAACTGTTTAGAATTACACCTTTGAGTAGGGAACAATGTTACATAAGGCCAGTCAGCTCCTTTAATCTGCTTTCATGTCAGGATAGAGGTGACATTGAGTACATTACATACAGCTTTGGAACTCCTGTTTTTTTTTAATTATTATTATTATTATTATTATTATTATTATTATTATTATTATTATTGTTATTATTTATGGATGCTCTTTAACTACTCTGGTCCTTAGCGACCCATTTTATATTGGGCATCAAAGACCAGAAATTTTGCTCAGAGGCCTCTCTTATCAGGCTTGAGTTTCTTTCACATGCCACAAATCTACAACATGGGACCACTGGCATTACTTCCCTTCCAAAGGAAGCCATGCTAAGAGTTTTTATGTCCAAAAAATTCCATTGCCCTCTGCTGGGTTTAAACCCGCAACCTCGGGACTAGAGGGGAACTCCTGGTTCTGTCATATGTTTGTTCCTGGAAGCCAAGAGTCATTTAGAAAGGGATGAGAGTTGCACAATAGCAACCTTCCCAGTGAGCCCACCAACATGAAGTCTAATTCAGTAAATAAGTGCATACAAGTAATACAAAAAGCAAAGAAAGGAGTTCTCTGTGTGAGGGTTTGGTAGCAAATAATGCCAACTATTTTCTAATGATGGAAATCGCTCAGCTCTAAGTCATACATGCAACAGAATGTTTTACCATTACCTATTTGCATGTTTATAATTTTTAAGTCTTATCAAGTATACAGTTATAAAACTTCAAGTTAATTCTATTATTTTGGTAGTTTCCCATTTACCACGTTATTACAAATTGATTGCATTTCTGGAGAAGCTTCTTTCTAATTCTTAGTTACTTCCAGTTCTCAGTGAAAGTGTAATGTTTGTCATTTTTTATATATTATTTATATTTATACAAATTATTTAAATTTATTTATATATATATTTGTTATTTTCCGAATTGTGTAATTTAAACATTATACAAACAACAGTGTGCATTTACCAAATGTCTGTGCAGAAAGGAAGGATGAGAATATCATATTAATTGTACTTTGAAACAAGCCTGATTACTCTGGCAGAAGTAATATGTTATTTCATATGAACAAATAGCACTTTTAATTGCAATAAAGAGAGATTAACTTAGTAGGTAACTCACGATAAGTGCATGCAAAATGAAAGTTAAATCAATAATCTGAAAGAAATTGCTAATGTTAAGTGTCAAAGAAATAATACCAGAAGGCTGATCAGCAATAGCAGCTGTTGAATTAGATTTTTGCTGTGCAGACCATGTTAAGCAGTTTTGAATTTAAAGGCATAATAAATTTGCGTTATTGATTTTTTCTGAAATAGCTGCCGTCTCATTTAATTGCTCCTTCAAAGTAAAAAGCCTTAATGCTTTTCCTGTTTGAATGATGTTGTAATTTGCTTTACAACCAGCAGTAATGGGCCACCAGGTATTAATACTTTACCATAAACTGTAATCTTAAAATTTGCATAGAACAAGTGGCGATTTTCAAAGCTTTAATATGAATCTGTTTATATGTTAAATATTGCAATTATTTTTCCAGGTAGCCTAATAATTTGTATAATCAGAGTACTAAACCTAAATGAGACTGATTTTTGGTGCCACAAGTTAAACTTTCTTGTTCTACAACTCTCTGTGGCATGCTGATACACTTTGTCTTTTCCCTTCCTTCCTTCCTGCCTCCCTCCCTCCTTCCCTCCCTCCCTTCCTTCCCTCCCTCCCTCCCTCCTTCTATCTCTCGCTCTCCAATATCTGAGATGGTTCAAAGAAGTTTTAGACATCCACAGACTCTGTCTTAATATTATGTACTCAAGTTACTGGGCTTCGACATGTGTCATAGTGGTCAGTTTTTAGTTTGTCATAAACTATATTTCAGGCACTTATGTTTCTTATAGATCAGCAGTTACTACAGTGATACGTCATGTAAATCTGTTGTATTACATGAGATTAACAAAACATTTTAGTGTAACACGTTTCAGTGTTTAAAGCAGACATATTTTGTGCATATAACTCTTTGCTTTCTCAATGAGAATGAAACTCTTCATTATTGTTCAAAAACTCTTTAGACGTTAACTGTATAGTACCTTAAAAGCTAATTTAAAGTCATTATATACCAAACAACCGCTTTTTGAAATTACGGAAATTAGGGATGACAATGCTGCCAATAAAAATACAGGCCTCGGAATTTGTATGTACAGTGCACATTTCTTCTGATATTGTTCACCCACTACACTCCCAAATCTATGACAATGAGACCTCATCCTCTCTCCTGGTGACAACAGTAGATCAGTATACCACAATCATGCTTCATGTACCATTCATGCCTACCTCCATTATTGCAATGTTTTCAGACATTTCTAAAGCATTTTACCATTTTGAATTTTTACACATTCATATGGATCCTAGATATCCTGGTTTACCTGGGACAGTCCCATTTTTTTGTCCTTTTGTTGATTTTTCCATTGTTTATAAAGAATTGTCCCAGATTTTGAAACTTATTGAAATATTTTTGCTAACAACCATAGTTATCTCTTATCTGTAAGAAAAGCATGACTAATTGTAATTGCACGCAGTGAGGTGGACTCAGACTGCTGCTTGACATAATAAGATAAATATAATTATGAAAATGCTCATCTACTTGAAGATTTGTTAGCACTACAATGATAGAAGCACCTCTACACTTAGAGTAGTACTTCTGTTTGGAAGTTCCATTTTAGGTTCATGTGTTTGCAAGATGAACACATGGTACAAAGTAAAACAGGAACAGATTAATTCCAATTTCTAAATTCTGAATTGCATTGCTTTATTGTTAAAATGTGGAAGGGGAAATGTGTTTTTAACGATTCCTTGAAAGAACAATATCCATTTCTAAAGGAAGCAAGCAATGACAAACAGTGGTTTGAAAGTTGAATGCACTTTCTGTCGTGCAGTGTTTAGCATGAATGCAGGGAAATCTGATATAGCAGACCATGTAAATACAAAGAAGCATAAAACTGCTGTGAATGCAAGAAGTTCTAGTCAACAATTAACTTCATTTTATAAAAATCAAGGAGTATGTAAGGAAGAAACAAAGATTGCTGCACAAAAAGCAACATTGGTGTTTCATACATTAAAACATAATCATAGTTTTCAGTCAATGGACTTCACATCACCAATCATGAAAAAGCTTTTAAACAAGAAATTTGCTTGTACACAAACAAAATGCAAATCCATTATTGTAAACTTCTTAGTTCCTTTTGCAATGAACAAAATTCTTAATGGTTTGAAAAGAGCACATAGTGTTGTTTAGGAGTAGGTTCTTCAAGTCGTAAGATACATTAGTTGTGCGGATTATAGTGTAGTATTTTACTTCTGAGAAGAGTAATGAGTTTGCTAACTTAACTGGGAAAACCTCTGATATTCTTGTTGGCCACATATTTGAAACTATTGAAAAACATGAACTTGCTCATAAAGGATTGTCAGCAGACAATATAAATACTAATTTTAAGGAAGAAAAGGAAAGAATGTATTTACAAAACTGCAAGAAATGTCAGATAGAAGCACAGTGGGTGTTGGTTGTGCAGTCCACATAATTCATGTTGCAGTTCAAATAACTGTAGAGATTGCCGGTGGATGTTCAGATGACCTTGGGTAAGGTTTATCAATATTTCCATCAGTTTACTGTGAGAGTGGAAAGCCTCAAGTCTCTTTCTGTCACTTTGTAGAAACTGATTATAAAACTATTTTGGGTTGAGCAAAGCATGATGGTTGTCTCTTGAACTGAAATCATACTTTTTATCACAAGAGAGGTGTCCAAGAGTACTACATGATTTTTTCAGCAACAAGCAATCTTTCCTTTCTTGGTGTTTTTTAAACCACAGACACCACTATTTTTACAATTTATTCAAAGAATAGAAGTGAGGAGGCAACAGGTTTTGAAGTGAAAAAATCAATCTTCTACTTACCAAAATTTCCATGTGCCAGACTGAAATGTTCCTGAACAGTGATGTGAGAAACAAACTTGAGAACATGATGGTAGATTGAGTCACACTTATTGACACTCACCTTCACTAAATTAAATGCTGTATAAAACAGAAACATTTTTGAGGGCATTTGTCCTCATTGCCAGTGACTGGGTGACTAAAGGTTTCTTTCTCCCGCATGTTCTTCTTCCTCTTCCTGCGGATTCTGAACCTGTTGCCTTCTGGTGTTTGGGGCACAAGGTTTTAACACATTGTTCACAGGCGGGAGTTCAAAATTAATGACGTTGCCATTTTTGATGATGTGTATTTTTTCCCAGATGTTCAGTTCTATTGGTGTGGTGAGGGGTTTTAACAATTTTATACTTTGGCCAGTGTTGTGGTTTTCTGCACAAAAAATGGTATGATACAGCGGATTTGTCTATTTGTTTTAGCTTTATGTTCCTTTGGTGTTCCTTAAGTCTGGTTTCCAAGTTTCTTTTTGTTTTTCCTATGTAGTATTTGTCACATTCATCACAATTAATCTGGTAAATTTCGGATTTTAATGTGTTTGGGATGGTATTTTTGAGAGGTGTGTTTAGCAAGTTCTTCAGGCTGAATTTGTTTTGTGGAGCTAAATGTTACATTTATTGAAGATTCGTTCAAATATTCTAAAGGCCCAGGCTGGTATGTGAATTTCCTGTATTTCCAGTTTGTGTTTGATAGAGGTGTTAGAGTGGTAGTTTGTGAAATTGCCTTGAGTTTCTTCTTCTTGTTAATCATGTTCCTTATGAGATCTGAGTTGAATCCATTAGTGGCTGCTATTTTTTCTATATGTTGTTGTTCTTTTAAAAATTCTTCATTGCTCAAGGGGACGCTATGTAACCAGTGGATCAAACTTCTAAAGGCGGCTAGTTGGTGAATTTGGGTTGCAACCATTTTTCTTTATATAATTGTCCACATGTGTAGGTTTCCTGGTGTATACCGAATTTAAAAACATTTTGATCTCTAGTTATAATGAGGTCCAGGAAGGATAAGGTGGTGTTCTCTTCAATTTCAACCATAAATTTAATGCTGTTGTCCTGCAGGTTCAACAGTTTCAAAGCATCTTATGTTAATTTCTGGGGTATGATGGGAAAAAATGTCATTAACATATCTCCGCCAAAATATATGTGAGGGAAGGCTTTCACTATGTGGACTTCAAGGTGGCTCATGTATAGTTCTACCAGAATGGGGGACAGTTTTAATTAAACTTGAGAACATTTGCAATGAAGGTTTTATTACCAAGGACACAATCAGATGTTATGTATCTGATTTTTATAGTACAGCAATGCAGTATATTGATGAATGGACCCATATTCACAGTATTCACATCAATGCAGTGGGTTTCCCAAGCTACAGCCATCAATTGGGAGAAAATAATTTTGTCAAATATGATCCTCAATGAAGAAAATCTCTTTGGTGAACATATTTATGTTAAACTGTATATGGCAGAAGAGTAAATTGCTGAATGGAGTGCCACAAATTGTAAGATAGCTGATAGATGGAGAGAAATGTTCCCACATTTCAAGAAAGAAAAAATACCTTACTGTGAAATAGAAACAATTGTCAGTTTTTGCCTCGCATTTCCTGGATCCAATGCCTCCATAGAATGGCCTCGATCAATTTACTTTGGACTGATGAAAAGAACCAGCTCCAATTGGACAGAGTGAAGTCTCTTCTGGTAGTAAAATCATTTCAAGGAGGTGTCTTGCTGTAACTTCTAAGAAATGGTATCAAAGGACAAAAAGCTTTTGGAAAAGATCTGGAAAATATGACAGTGACCTGTTCCAGTCCCATTCATCAACTACTCACTTACCATCAGGAGGAGGAGATAGCATTGGAGTGAGCAACAAAAATGAGGTATGGAGTTTAATGATGTTTTTTAAGTAATGTTAGCATGGCCAAAATAATAAAGTAATAAATTTCACATATGTTGTGCATACATATAATATAATTTAATGTTTTTGAGCATATTATATACGTTTTCCACCTGCATATACTTTACTACCCCCCATAAGTATTTTGTTCAGATGTCCCTTTGTTTGTTTGTTTCTCTCTCTCTCTCTCTCTCTCTCTCTCTCTCTCCTCCCCTTCCTTCCATCCATCCATCCATCCATCCAGAATTTGGGATTCCTATATATAAAATGTCAGAATTCAAATGTTACAATAAAGCAAACCAAATCCCATTTTATAGTCACTTAGGGTGAGTAATGTTAATGATAATGCTTACAGTGATTATATGATATTTAGTAATTGAATATTAAATTTTTTTCTAGTTGCAACTAAGCAATATATTTTTAACTTGTAATCCTGAAAACACTGAAGCCTGAGCTAGGTTCAGACATAGTGATATATTGTTAAGGCTCATGATCAGGTATTGGTTAGGCATATATTTCTTATGATTTTAGAGCATGTGCATGATTACAATGCAGGTTTGTGCTTAACAAAGGTTTCAGCATTCTTTTTGTTTGTCATCTGTGATCTATGTTGTCATCAATATCAATCTCCTGTTTTTGATATTTTTACTGGATGGTGTCATAGGGTATCAGCGAATGGTGGTATATTCTGTTTCAAAAGTAATTCATTATGCAACTAGTGCAGTTGGTTATCTTGAATCAAAACTAAAATTGCAAGTGCAACTAATGATTTTGTTAATAATTATGCATAAATATTTTTGTTATGCATTTCACATCTTTCACAATAAAAATTTATATTGAAATGTATTAATAAGGTAAATAAATGCATAGATTTGTCAGGCATTCTGTAAAAGAATTATTTCCAATATATAAAGAATTTTGTAAAAGTGCATATTCAAATCCTAACCAAACTAATTTGAATGTTAAAAGCTTAAAATGCCTGTGTTTCTAGTTGGTGTAGATGAATAAATGGCTAAAATCCAAGGTGTTAAAAGAATTTTCATATACTCAATGATGCAAGAATTAAAACTCAGCATCACAAAAGGTGTTATTTAGTTTTAAAATGTATTGTGCAAACATGTTTGTCAGAATGTACCAAAACACAAAATTTAATTCCCAGCGACTTACAAATAAAATCTGGAATATCTTAATCGGTCACTCATAGTTTATCCTCAATGATAGACCCTTCACTGCAGATCCAACCTTCTCCATTATTCCCTATTTTCTGCTTTCCTCTCTATCTCTGCATATGAACAATTTATCTTAAATATGTCTATCGTCTGGTATCTATGCTGCCTTGAGTCCTTTCCTCATTCATTACTCCTGATGCATCACATAGCAAGCAGTTTCTTCTTATTCAGTGTCCAACCCAATTTCTTTTCCTCTTCCTGACCAGTTTCAACATTATTCTTCCTTTGCCCACTCATTTTAAAACAGCATCATTACGTACTGCAGCTGCCCATACCATATACTACCTTACTTTAGCCTATTTCAAATGCTACCAGTTCTTACCTGCTTCATCACAACGTCAAAACTTCCACACTAGGTATATGATGTTACACTCCACACAAAGTGCTTTACTAATCTCTTCCTTAGGTCTTTGTTTAAAGGCCCACAGAAAATACTGCTTTTTGTAATGAAAGTTTCCATAGCCATGGCTATCATCTGTTTGACTGCTTGCATATTCCTAAAAGTTTTTCCTCCTCTGTTAGCAGTGCTATTTCATCAGCAAAACTTAGGCCTTCTATTCTTCCCTCCTAAGCTAAAAAGACGTATCTTATTATTCTTTTTGAACTGCTGAGGTGATTGTAATTGTGTAGCTCTGAGCCTAATTGCATTTTCTCTAAGCAAAAAGAACATACCTCAATTTTAATATAAATGCCTTACTGAAGAAAGCAAAATCTTAAATAAAAGAAATTTACAACCAGCTCCGGTTTACTTCACAAAACTATCTGTGGTGAAAAATAATGAAATGTTGAGATATGGCTTGTTGGCTTAGAAGGGTGGTGGTTCTTCTTCCTCCGCTTCCTCCTCCTCCATTTACAACTCCTCCCACATTGTGGAAATAATTCCTCACAGAATTGTCCAAATAGGCTTGAACAGGGTGGGTTGTAGGGTCCTTGTTCCCTCTCTCTGTTCTACTTTCCTCTGATATATCTTCACATATTTTGATTAGTTGATGCCTGTATCTATTACTTGGAGTTCTTTATTTTTCCAATCCTACCAAATATATCTTCAGAATTTCCTTAAGCTTCTTCCAGTCCTCTGTTACCCCTTATTTGGTCATGTCAGGGCCATATTTAAAGAGGGGGTTTTTAGGGTTCAAACCCCCCGTCCCGAAACTTCTGACAGTTTTATTTATTTAAATTCATATCAAACCAATATGGGAAAATGTCGTTAGATAACAGTAGGTCTATTGCTAGTAGCACATTTACAAGAAAAAGGGAAACTTAATATCGTAAGGTGACCATACATTCCAGTTTTCGAAGCAGTCTCCATGTTTTGTGCTATAAGGTGGAATATCCTCATTCTGGTGAGTTATTCTTGTCTATATAATGTCTCCAAGCAATTTTCTTATACATGTAATGTCTATATACTATGGAGTAGGAACATGGTAACTGCGTGGGGTACTGTTAAGTTTAAATCTACTTGTGGAAAACCCTCCCCGAAATTTTTTCTGGGTACGGGCATGGGTCATGTTGCTCACAGGCAACATTGGTTTATCATATGCTTTATGCAAGAACCACACATTCAAGCTGTGATTTGCTGGTAAATGCTGTGAAACAACATATCTCTTCCACCTCTGGTGATTACTGTCTCTTTAACAGTTGATTTCCATAACTAGATGACACTGTCATACAAGGTTGCCATAGCATTTGTAAACAGCTAAGTGTGGTGCTAGTTTTTCTTTTGTTTTGTGTGTATGCACCTTGTGATAACCAATAAATTCTTCTGGATTCTGTTTTATTAACATATAAAGGTAAGTTTGGACATAAAACAGGTCTCAAAAGAACACTTTTTGTTTGTGGAAATGACTAAGAAAGAAGCTGTTGCTTGAAAGCATCATTGCACTCGTAAATCAACACAATGTTTTTGAAGGTAATGTTACACATTAGGTCTACAATAACTTTCTTTTACAGAAGCTGATTAGCAATGGAGCCTGCTAAATTCTATGACACTAGAAAAAGAGGGGGTGTTATGCTTCCACCAATTAACCCTACTATGTCTGATGTGGACAATTGTGATGCCTGAACCAGAAATCCTTGCAGACAACAGTGATGCCGACCCTGATTATATACTAGAAATTCTAAATAACAATGGCCTGCTTGTCATACTAGTCTTATTCTGATTCCAATGATACATTGAGTGCACAGACAATAATATACCCACTGCACCTTTAGCAAGCACCAGTAATGCCAGTAACCTGTCAAAGAAAGAAAAATTCAAGTTTTCAAGTGGACAAAACAGGACTCCACCACATCTGCAGCAAGTGCACTTTATTTCTTTGATGTTCAAGACAGCTCTCCTCTGGAATACTTCTGAAGATATTTTGAAAGTGAATTGATAAAAATAATTGTGGATGAAACTAACTCTGCCCTGTGCAGCAAACTCTATTTCAGTGAATAGAAAGTATAAATGAAATGGAACAGCTTTTTGATGTTATTATTTATATGGGGATTGTGAACATGCCTTCATATGCTGACTACTGGGCACATTCTACCAGCAGTGAAAAATCACCAATATTTTTATTCTGAAACACTTTCAAAAACTCTGTAGATATCTGCATTTTGCAAACGATGAGAATGCAGAGTGTTCCAATGACAGACTGTAGCAGATTAGGCCTGTTCTTGATGCAGTAGTAAGAAAATGTTGTAAGCAACAGCATGAATTGGAGCACTCCATCGATGAAATGATGGTTCCCTACAAGGACACAAATGGGGTTTCAAAATGTTTGTGCGTGCCTGGTGTGTCTGGAATTATTTATGACTTTCTGCCTTACACTGGCAAAGGAATGTGTGCAGATATCTCTGAAGAGGAGAAATCATTTGGATTAGGTTCAGGTTGTTCTAATGCTGTGCAGGACAACACCCAGAGATGTGAATGGCAGAGTATATTTTGGTAACTTTTTTGTACTCTGGATCTGATTGCATATTTGAAAGACCACAATATTGAATCACTGGGAACTCTGAGGAAGAATCACATAAAAAACTGCCTAATACCAGATGAGAAATATCTTCTGAAATGTGGACGAGTAGCTATGACTTCCAAAAGGACACAACTGCACATCTTATTGTAGTAGGTGGGTTGATAACAAAGTGGTATGCCTTGCAAGCTTATTTTGTGGCATTGAGCCAGTCTCATGTTAAAAAGATAAAGCAACAATGAAAAAAGAAAGATTGATGTGCCCCGCCAAAATATTGTAAGGCAATACAACAAACACTTGGGAGGTGTCAATCTAGCTGGAATGTTGATGGAACTCTGCAGAGTTCCAATGAAATTGAGACGTTGGTACCTGTATCTATTTGGATGTGTGCTGGACTTGTGTGTTGTGAATGGATGGCTGATGTATCATAGAGAAACTACAGACAAGAAAATCACTCTTTAAAGACTTTCAGAGCTGATATTGCCATGTGGATCACTGGCCTGAGTATGGGCCTAAAGGATGATGCCATTATTGTTCCACTGGATATTCCACTGTTAAGTGTTCCAAATGCCAATTGGTTCTTTGTTTTGTTCCCAAGAGGAATTGTTTTAGGTCCTTTCATACAAGGTAATAAATAATAGTGAAGCATTCTGGCTAGTCTTTGTATGGGCAATGTTGCTCTTGAGCGGCATACTGTATTTTTTTTATAAACAATAATTAAAATATTTGAAAAGTACATAAATGTGTTTAAGATATACTATAATATACTATATTCTTCATTCCATATCCCCCAAAAATTTTTGTTTTATTTTTGTAGCATGAATGCAAATGAAGGTGCCAAATGACTTTAACAAATGCTGTTCCTAGAGATCTGCAAATGTACCATATACTTCATTGCCTTCTGTATGTAATATACATGCTTAGGATCTGATGTATGTAATATATATACATGCACACACGCGCGCATCCCCCCCCCCCCCCCATGTCTCTAGCTGCATCCCTTCTGCTGTTTTCCTTCTAAAGTCAAAACATGCTGCTAATTCAGCTTCCATCTCCGAACATAAATATCATTTGAGTGTTTGTAGTAGAATCTTTGCAAAAAGAGAGATCAGGCAAATAGTTCTGAAAGCAGCATAACTGTCGCCATGAATTCCTCAGGCCATTTGTTCATCTCAAACATTCACTGTATAAAGAAAGAAATAAATGCTTTACTTTCTTCATACAGGCATTTTATGAGCTGAAAGGGGTTTCCTTCAGCTCCTGTTACTTTACTGTACATTTTCTTACATAGCTGTATTTCATCAATATTAGAAATAGTTTTTCATTCTCTTATATACCATTTTAATCTTCAATGTCAAACTATCCAGGCAATTTCCTATCTGATATAATTTTCTGCTTATGTTTTCATCTTCCCAACATTCTTTGTTTGTTCATTGTATCATTGCTCTTTTCATTTTCTGTTATCTGCATTAAATTCCAGTTCTTCCTTGTGAAGTCCAAATATTTTAGCTCATGGTAGATTAAATTATATCTTTCCTTTTCTCCGACACTGAAGGGAAAAATAATGAATGTTGTACTTTCATGTTGCTTTCTATACACAAACTATTCAATTTTTCACAGCTTAAAAGTTTCAAGGGAGTCCCATCATGAAGGTGAGGACAGCAAGTATGACTAAATAGACCATCTAGACTTCATTGAAATGCATTCCAGGGGACTAAATATTGGTTATATCAGGATTTTTTATCTGCTCAGAGATTACTAAATCCTAGTGTCTGCTTTCTAAATGTCTTAGTGTGTCAGAGCAGTTTTCTAGGACATCTATAAAGTTGAGCATCTAATTATGATTTTATGCAGTTATAATTGACACTTCAGCACATTTTTTCTTCTTTTTTCCTGTAAACTTTATCCACTTGTATTTGTAAAGAAACGTGTATTTTAAACTTTTCTTTCTTTCCAATTTCTTTTCCTTCTTGACACAGATATGAGTCATTCCACATCAAACCGAACACACATAAAACGCCACTTTCTCTGAATTTTCTGAATTTAGTGTACATATTGCACACATAAAATAGACACGTATTTTATATTTTGTGGAAAATCAAATTATTTTAGGATTTACAGTGTACTTAACATTTTTCTAATATGCGCACAATGTTACACAAAGGCAATTTATTCTCGGAGTACAGAATGGTCAGAATTAAGAACAATACGTCATTTTGTAGATAAAAGCATTGTGGTTTCCCATATTCAAAATAGTATTTATTTCAAACCAAAAAAAAACAGTCATTTTTTTTAAGTATGAATATTTTAAACCACAATATATTTAACCTCATAATATTAAAATCTGGAAAAAACACAGAAGGTATCTGTGATATGTTTAGTTTCACATCCGTAAATATCAGAGTGGGATCTTCATTAAAAGTATGCATTTAAACATTTTCTTTGTGTTAGCACATAGCGTTTCAGAACATAAAGCTCTGATTGAGAGCTTCATGCCACAACGGCACACTGGCCCATGCTTTACGCAGTACGAACTTGATAGGCTTTCACTTCCGGTGTTCGGTATAACTTAGCAACTGGAATCTGATATTCTATGAAGCCTCTCTCTGTTTTATTTTAAATGCTATTTTGTGTTCAGCTTTTTGTATTATAAACTCATATTTACCTCTGGTTTGTGAAAATGCATAATGAGTGAACTGAAGAAATGTAGTTTGACTATTGCTTCAATCCATTTAATGTTTCCAAGCATAACACAAGGTATAAACCATTAAGCTTAGTTATCCACAATATGCTTATAAACTTAGAAATGGAGAACTTAACTTTGTCACCAGACCTAAAACTATGTGATGCATGTCAAAAAAAATTCCCAAAGTATCACCCACTGCTAACAGTGATCGTGTGCTACAAAGTACCAGTGTTGTGAATAATCCAGAAGTGGTTTTGAGTACTGCAAGTGACACTGAGAGCTTATCTTCTGCTGGTTTTTCTAATTTAGATGTATGTGTTTCTAAGCTGAATGAAAGCTTAGTGATTTTGGGCAAATTGCCCACTAAGAAAAGGAAATTAACCCAAGTACAACACCCACAGAAAAAATTGAAAACTATAGAAATTTCTCTTAAAGCGAAAATACTTCATACAGAGAAAAAGCAAAGTTCAACCTCTGATGAACAATCAACTGACAGTTCCACTATTATACAGAAACTGCCAGACTCTTACCATGCAACTGATGATAAGAATTTAAAATTACAAATACTAACCATTTTTTAAGACTGGCCATATAAAAAAAATTCAGCAACACTTTGACGCATCAGTTCATATGATTAGGAAGGCAAAAGAACTTGCTGCAGAGAAGGGAATATTGTCAACATCTGAGTGTAAAGCCTGAAAAAAGAACTGCAAAAGGTGCAAAAGGTCCTCGAATTTTACACTTCAGATGAAGTACGTAGAGTGATGCTAGGGAAGAAGAATTTTCTTAGTTTGAGAGAGAACGACAAAAGGTACAAAAACAAAAGAGACTGATGCTATGCACTCCAAGAGAAACCTACCAGCATTTTAAGGATGAATACTGAGCAGTGAAAATTGGATTTTCCAAATTTGTTGAGCTAAGACCTAAACATTGTATTTTATCTGGATCTCATGGAACTTATACCATGTGCATCTATGTCTATCATGCAAATGTTAAGTTGTTATTGGTGGTGCAAATATTCCAAAACTTACTGAAGAAAGCAGAATAGTTATAAAGATACCATAGCTCAAATAATTTGCAATCCTCCATCTCAGCTTTGTTGTCTTTTGGAATGCCCAGTTTGTCCTGGAACCGATAACCTTACTGCATACTTAATAATTAGTTGATGCAGAAGACATACTATATGTTAGGTGTAAGCAGTGGGTTACTGTGAACAAAACAGATTTAGAAACTTTGGAATTTCCAGTACAAGAATAGTTGGAGAAATTAGCATAAACTAAATAATTTAATACCTCATGTGTTTATAGCTCAGCAACAGTCTTTGTTTCTGGAATATCTTGAGGAAGGAGACTGCATCATTATTTCTGATTTTTCAGAAAACTTTGCATTTGTTGTGCAAGATTCAGTCCAAGGCATACGTTGGAATAACAACCAAGCTACAGTACACTCATTTGTTGTCTGTTTCAAGCAGTGCAGTGAAATGTGTCAACTAAACTTTGTTTCAATTTCAGAGAACCTGAAGCATGACACTGCCTTTATTTTTCAGACAGAACTGATAGAGCTTTTAAAAAAAGAAATTAAACATTTGAAGAAGATTTATTACTCGTCTGATGGTGCCAGTGCTCAGTATAAAAATTAAAAAACAATGTTCTAATTTGTGCTACCGTGAGGATGACTTTGGTATTCATGCTGAGTGGCATTTCTTTGTGATGTCATACGGAAAAGGACCATGTGATGATATTGTAGCTGCTACTAAAAGATTAGCAGTGAGGGCCATTCTATAGCCCTCTCAGGATCCATTTGTAACTCCCAAAGAATGATTTATTTGGACAAATAAACATATTCCCAAAATAAGGTTCATATTTCTCATGGAGTGTCTACATCAGGAACATAGTGACCATTTTAAGACAAGATACAGCATTGTGAAAGTGATCCCTGGTGCTGTAAAGCTACATTCCTTTACCTCAAATGCAATAATAGCCAGATGGTATTCACTTGAGCATGAAGGGGAAAAAAGTGATTATTTAAATTGTAGTTAAATTCAATCTTATCCTATGGGAGGCAAAGTTTGAATTTTTCTCAACTGTAATGCCAGATTTAACAGTTGTATGTGAATAGGGTTGCCACAGTCTGGTCTGCTGAAATGAGGAGACTTTTCTGAAAAGTGAAATTTCTCTTATACGTTACTTAATATATGCCCTAACCCACTAGTAGAGTATTCACTGGTTCTAATTCTTATTTTTAATGATATAGGCATGGCTGAAATTATACATAATATTATAAGTTATTTTAAACATTGGAAATTATAACCCTTAGCAGTAAAATTGTTCATTCAGCTGCAGTATCACATGTGTGTTTTTCACTTGACCTGATTTTTTAAAGAATGTTTTTATTCTGTAGCAAATATTAGAACAACTCCTTGCATGTGAAATGTTTAAAATTAAACCTAACCATTGGTATGGACTTAGCTGAACTTACAAGAAATCTGTTCCTTTCTGTGGTCCACTGTGACTGAATTAGGGAAAAAGGTTTCAACATAAGCATTGTGTGCAGGGATTGCAAAAAAAAAAAAAAATTGTGCAATTTTCACTATTTTTGAGTACAATTCCTCACTCCTACTGCTCTCAATATAGTGAAGGCAACTGATTCTTGTAGCTGGCTGCAAATTTTTCTAAATTGCAAAACTGATCAAATGCATAATGATCATCAATGTCCATACCTGTGTCATTCAAAAATTGGATTGAATCTTCCAACATTTTCCCATGACATACTCAAAACTTAGTCACTTAAAGCCCGTGAATTCATACAGTGGCTGAACTTGCATATTTAGGCACTCCAGGCATCCTTCATATAAATTGCTCATGTCATGAAATTTTTTGACTTCGACATGGCCATCTCCCTCTAAACAATTAAGCATATACTTTACCTTCAGTGGAATGAAAGCTTTATTTTTACATTTTTGTAAAGTATACAGTTAATTGATAAGAGGACATTTACAACATCAATTAAGTTTTCTTCTCTTTCTCTTTCTATTTCATTGATGTGAGAATGGAACACACTGATCACAGACTGCAGATGGTAAGATGGTACAGATATACTTCACTGAACGGATCTGAAAACAACAACTTAAAAACAGGAGGCTTATTTTGTGACAAAAAATAGGATTTTAAAGTTGATACATGTGGATAATCCTCTGAACAGCTGGGAGCAATGTCAGCCAGTAGGTTTTGCTGTGATAGAGCAATTGCTGGTATTCAACTTGAACAAATTCACAAAATTCTTTTAAGGATTCTACTCGAACAGGTAGACTGAAAAGTAATTTAAATTTTGAAGATAGGAGATTGCAAGTCTTAAGTCCAAGAGATCAGTACCAAGTTGTACAATTACTGAAAAGTCGTGCTGGGCAACCAATCCTAACTTACGAGGATTTTAACAGCCTCTTCAGGTTAGAAAAGATATTCTTTACCTCCTTCCTATTGATACCACCAAACATTGCAATTATCCCCCCACCCAAAGCCACACACTTGTTCTCAAGTCCAAAATTATATAAGATGTCACTAGCATAATTAGCTATTGTTTCAGCTGTTTCACTTTGTTTGCTTTCAACATTTAAGACTTTAATACACAAGTCAAAGTAATGCAAAAGGATACGAAATAATTTGACAGCTGCATAATACTTGCATCTGTGCAAACGCCTAAAAAAGGGAATATTCTATGATGATTTTATCACAGTTTCCACTGAATGTGGTGCCAACACAGAGTCCACTGTGGCTTTGGTTTTGGTTTTAGCACATGGCATCTCAGCAGCTATTGCAGAATAAGGAAAGATACTCTTCAGTAATATAGGAGTGCAATTCATTGAATTGCATGAATTTTGGTGAGTTACAACATGAAATTGAGGGTGTCTTCAGCGACACAAACACTCTCATCAAGGTTTGTATTTGTTTTGATAAAATAACTTGTCACTTTACTAGAGGAATTTACTTCTGTCACATTCCTACAATGTTTGTCTGATTTAATGTGTATTTCTAGATCTCTGGCACCATGGTTTGCAACGGAGGCTAAAGTGCTGGACAAGTCATACATTCTGCTTCAGATTCTTCTTCTTCGTGGCGAAAAGAGGAAATCTTTTTTGAAGATTATCAGTAAATCTGCATTTTCTCTTCAGCATTTTGAAGAAAATGTGTAATAAATATAAGATTGTGCCAGGAAATTATTAGACGTACGATATATTGCCAAAAGAGTTACCTTTGTTGTAATGAATAGTTCAATAACCGTAACTGGCTCAGGCCTGTTATGTTTAAATTACATACAACAAATAAATAAACAATTAAATAAAATGTTTGTAAATCACATTCATTTACCTCTTGATTGCTTAATTTTTGACCCTGGAAAGTAGATTGTATCTGATGCACATGTATTGTGAAAGTGTATGACGGACGAAACCAGAAGTCCAGCCGGAACGGAAATCAGTTCAATGAAAGCAAGTTAACAAACCTATAAGATTTAAAAGATTTGTGCCAACATATGAAAGCTAAATTTCTCAGTGATTTATATGAGTATAAACAAGAAAGTGATTAATTTTGCTTCAATTCAACAAATTGAGGGCAAACTAGGAATTTTCAAAATTGTTTGTGGATGGCAAGTTTTACATACAATATGAGGACATGTCCGCAAAAATGAGGATGTGAACAAACTAGTGCAACTAAAGTGCTGTGAACAATTGACAAGGTATCCAATGACAGACTGCTGCTACTCTTCAGCCGCGTTGTGCTGGAATCCCGCTATGCACTCCTTTGTAGGTTATTTTATTTAAAATTAGCTATACAGGGTCCCACCTTTGTTTTAAGCAGATGTATACAAAAACATCAGGGATTTTTTTAATAGAAATTTAAACAAATGGGTTTATAGGAATATATAGTTCTAATTTTTTATTTTTAAAAATTGGTGAAAATGATTAATTATATCAATTATAATAAATATTAAGCAAAAGATTATATTCTTTGTATTGAACTTTATAACATTTTATCACTTATCACCTTTGAGATATTCTAGTTTAAAGGTAGAGAGATGGACTGCTTTTCACAGGTAGTAATGTACAATATTTTTCAATATATTGCGATTTAAAAAAAAATAGAATTTGCAAGAGAATTCACTTTGTTTTTGTAATCGATGAACAAAATTTGAAGTGAATTGGAGACATGATTGTCAAATTTTGTGAAAATTTGTGTGGCTTGGTATGGAATGAGTCATATAGAAATTTTATTATTACTTAGTGTACACACATAATTTATAAATTCAACTGAATAATGCATCCTTGCATGTTGTAGCAAATGTGAACACCAGTTATTGTGAAACACACTTAATTTATCACTTAAGCACCTAGCATAGCACAAACATTACACTTCGTCACTTTTGGCACACCTAGAAACACAACACAACTGATCCTTCGAATCACACCTCAACTGAACTACCTGTCACTGTCCACTTTTCACTCTGTAACTTCTTGACTAACAGAATTGGCTCAACTCCCAAGCAAGAGCAGCCCCTTATATAGGCCTACATACAAAGCAAAAGGTGAGAGAGGGAGAGGGAGGGGGAGGGAGGGAGGGAGGGAGAGAGACTATTTTAGAATATGCCAAAAGGAATGTTCTCGAACTGGTGAGTGGCACACAATGGCTATTTTTCCATGCTGGCTATTGTTCCGACTGCTGGTCAAAGAGCCTATTCAGGTGCTGAATTGAGAGGTACTTACCGGCGGCCAACAGGTAGCCTCATGTGCACGGTCACACTATTTATGTACTGCTGTACATTGTATTTTAACGCATATCTAAGAATGTAGGTGCAGTAAAACTCTAGACACTTTGAAATATCTGCCATCCCTGGGTACATTTCGGATGGAACAACTAGCTGATTATATGTGGTGCTTGCACATTATTCTGATGAATGCCAATCCAGCTAACAGGTGATACGGTAATTTGTATCATAAATTACCTAAATGTAAATAACGATTGTAATATGAATATGTATTTTTATGTGACATTGATTTCAGATGTTTATTAATTGTAATTATTATTGGTAAATAATAATATACGGCTTTACTGAAACTGTCAATAATAACGCAATAATGCAGCGATGGGGTGAGTTGTTTATCATTACCGGGAACAAGGAAGTTATGTAATGTTTCGCGCCTTTTCGGTAGAAGCTTCTAGAACATTTCCTAAAGCATATGTATTCGTGGTTTTCATTGAATATTAAAATAGACGCTAATGTTGGCGCGTTTTATTAGCCAATAGCAGTTCATTTATAATCTTTAGGCATGTCGAGGAGTGGGAGTATATAAGCCAGGTCCGAGGTAGATCGCCCCACAGTTCAACTAAATTCTCAATACCTTACACGTCGGTCGCCCAGTTCATCAAAATTTCTAGCACGCTGTCTTCAGTTCGTCATAAGTTACGCGCAGCAGAATTATGAGAATCTAAAGTATTATACAGTTAAATATACACAAAGTTGAAGTACGTGAGTTAAAAGTGACAAGTTATTACAAACAGTTTCAGTTTGGCGAGTATTTACATCAATATGTAAAAGTGTTAGTGCACATGTTCGACAATAAAAGATTATAAAACAAATTTCGTCATTAAGTGTAATTTCTGGATAAAAGATTCCTTTCCGATTCACAACCTGCACAGAGATAAATGTTCTACCAAGATAAGATGATAGCTAGCCGGAGGACATTTAAAATAAATTATTTCAAAACTGATACAAATTGCTACGCCAGATGGAGCTACAAACCAAACCAACGAATGACGTCACAAGATGGCAATTAATGAAGTAAAAACAACATTAATACCGTTGCATATTGGTTCCACAACGTGGGGCTAACAAATACAAAAACTCATCACGTAAAAAAAGCAACAACCGTTGCATATTGGCACCCAGAACGTGGGGCAAGATGACCAGGAAAGGATCAGAATAACCAGAAAGTAGCAGAATTAACCAGGAAAGGATCAACATAACCAGGACGTGGAACGAAAGCAGCAGTAAAATGATCTACAAGACGCAGATTCCAGAAACAAAAGGAACGACAGACTACATGGATGATTGAACATCGTAATTCCGAGATTACAAGGCAACAAGGAATTCAACTACAAGACGACGTAGATTCATCATAACACAACGCAGAAGCGACATACAAACCTAGGAGAATGGGGCAGGAAGCTGAACATCAAAGTAACAGCAACAGACAGCATCATAAAGGTCAGAGTATTGTAATTTTTTTTTAGAAAACAAAAACAATGGCTACTAATAATATTGAAGAAACAATGATGGAAGGGGATAGTGTAACAGTTAGCTGTAATTCAATACAGGTTACAAAAAAAAGCTCAAACAATGTAGTATTGGAGGGAGGAAATGTTAGTGCAGAAAGTAAGAATAGAATAGCAGGAAATATTACTATTGATGCTGGTATGATGAAGGAAATGATGGAATTGCTGAGAAATATTAATGAGGAAATGCAAAAGAGTCATAGGGAGTTAAGGGAAGATATGCAAAAGAGTTTTGAGAAATTAAGACAAAGATTAACTCAGAATATGGAAAAGAATAATAGGGAATTGAGGGAAGATATTCGTAGGAGCTTTGAACAAAACAGAAAAGATATTGGTAGGAGTAATGAGATATTAGAGCAAAAAGTAGATCAAAGCAGTGAAGAAATTGAAAAGAAAGTTATGAAACTAGATAGTAGTATGCCAAAAATGAGAGATGAAAATGAGGAAGTAATAGTAAGTGAGACAGGAGAAGTTTCAAAGAAAATGTTAGACATGAGCAGGGAAATAAGTAACAAAAAAAGTGAGGTTAACACTAAAAGTAAACATGTTGACGTAGAATGTACAGAGTCAGATAGTAGAATGAGTAGTATTACAAGTGAGCTAAGAGAGATAAAAGAGGTTATGAATGTAGATGTAAATCAGGCGCAAGTTAATTTCAGAGGGGAGATATCAGAAATACAGAATGAGACAGTAATGCAAAGAAATAAATTGTACCAAGATGTTCAAAATGAAAACTCCAGTCCAGTACAGTTTAGTACAGATTTGTCAGAGTACTTTCAAATTAAAGAGATAGTAAAAGAATTGAAAATGAAAGTTGTTAAAAGATGTATTGTTCAGGAAACTGTAGATTGTTTTCAAATGTTATCATGTGATGAAATTTCAAATGAATACAAGAGGTTATTCATGAACAAAAATTTGAAGGTTAGGTTACGGCTACGAGTAATGTTTAGCCACACACAATTTGATCCAGGAGGGTAAATAGCAATGAGATGTAAACTAAATGCTGGATAGTAAACGATGACTTGCAGAGAAACGTATTGGAACGTAAGAGGGTTAACTAAATGTATATGTCATGAGAAAACAGAAATTTAATAAATAAAAAAAAAAAAAAGGAGAAATAAATATTTAAAAAAAAAAACATTTTTTAGTAACTGTAACAGTATTTGAAAAGAAGAAGGTAATAATTGAAACTTAATATGATATTAAAGTAAAAGTACGTAAATACAATTCCAAGAGTATTGTTAAAATAAAGTACAAAATAATAAAAATTGGTAAAAATAAATAAAACAAATACTTACGTAGCAAACAGAAAAGGTGAAACATTGTCAAGATTTAAGAGATGTAAATATATTTGTAAAGTACAAAATAACAAAAATGGGTAAAAATAATTAAAAAAACAAATACTTATGTAGCAAACAGAAAAGGTGAAACATTGCCTAGATTTAAGAGATGTAAATATATGTAGAGGGTGAATATTTTGGTAAATATGTATAATAATTACAAAAAAATCTTAAATGTATAAATTTTTGTCAACAACTTAAAGTAAACAATTTGGTAGCAGTGATTAAATAATTTAGGGTAAAGTATTTGCTATCAAAAATTTGTGATGTCAGATTAATATCTAAATTAATTAAACCAGAGCCAGTAAGTAGTGGCGAGATAATAAAGAAAACATATGTCGTGTGTTAAATGCGTGTGAAGTGTTAAGTGAAAGTGATAGCGTGTGTTCCAAGATTTAGGAGACTAAAAACACAATTATAAAATTTCCAAACAAGTTATAAATATTTATAATTATGTTTCTAGTGGGGCATATGATACGGTAATTTGTATCATAAATTACCTAAATGTAAATAACGATTGTAATATGAATATGTATTTTTATGTGACATTGATTTCAGATGTTTATTAATTGTAATTATTATTGGTAAATAATAATATACGGCTTTACTGAAACTGTCAATAATAACGCAATAATGCAGCGATGGGGTGAGTTGTTTATCATTACCGGGAACAAGGAAGTTACGTAATGTTTCGCGCCTTTTCGGTAGAAGCTTCTAGAACATTTCCTAAAGCATATGTATTCGTGGTTTTCATTGAATATTAAAATAGACGCTAATGTTGGCGCGTTTTATTAGCCAATAGCAGTTCATTTATAATCTTTAGGCGTATCTTGATGCAGGCCTATAAATAGGGTAGGTTCGAGGTAGCTTCCCCTCAGTTCATCAAAATTTCGTGTACACTACATGTCGTCAGTCAGTCCTTCAGTTCGTCATAAGTTACGCGCAGCAAAATTACGAGAATCTAAAGTATTATACAGTTAAATATATACAAAGTTGAAGTACGTGAGTTAAAAGTGATAAGAAGTTATTACAAACAGTTTCAGTTTGGCGAGTATCCAGATCAATATGTAAAAGTGTTTGTGAACGTGTTCGGCAATAAAAGTTATAAAACCAAATTCTTCATTAAGTATAATTTCTGGATAAAAGATTCCTTTCCGATTCACACCCTGCAAGAGATAAATGTTCGACCTAAATAGCTAGCTGGAGGACATTTAAAGTGAATTATTTCAAAACTAATGCAAATTGCTACGCCAGATGGAGCTACAAACCAAAACAAAGAATGACGTCACAAGATGGCAACGCGTGAAGTAAACACACATACATAAACATCACAAGATCAACATTATTTGTAATTCCGTTACAAATTGGCACCAACGTGGGGCTTAAAACA
The DNA here is from genome assembly GCA_030765065.1 of Deroplatys truncata. Classification (NCBI taxonomy): domain Eukaryota; kingdom Metazoa; phylum Arthropoda; class Insecta; order Mantodea; family Mantidae; genus Deroplatys; species Deroplatys truncata. Next base: position 418,501,694 of record CM060990.1, on the reverse strand, counting down.
TATACAATTTGTCCCGTCGCACAGGTTAAGGCTTAGGATAGGGTGATCTGTGTTTTATTACTAGCTGTCATACCTGGCATAGCATGGATGAATTAATAAGTTCTGTATGATACCTTTAATGCATTAATATCTCAATTAGAGTTACAGTTTTTGTGTGAAAAAGCTGTAGTTTTACTTCTAGATAAACATTAATCGAAACTGAATGAAAATCTGGAGTATGATGTTAAGCATTGCAATATACACATTCAAATTGATGAAAAATAGGGAAGCACTGTATCCCAATCCAATAATGTTTTCAGTAAGTTTTAGAAGAGTCGTCTATCCTGTAATTATTTGCAAACAAATAAACATTTCAGTTTGAAAATTCTGGAAATATTATGTAGCCTATAGCCATCAGTGGAAATAAAAATCTCAGTATAAGAATTATTAAAATGTGCTGAGAATTTTCTGGTTAGCCTGCATGCATACAAATGAATGATTCAATTTAGTAATGAATTTTCTCTCCATACTCCTAGTATATCAAAATTAGTAATAGAATATTTGCACCATTAATACAGTTTAACATTTAAATATTTACAAACTTCATTAATGTTATGCCTGTAAGGGTGACTTACCGCCATTGGATCCTACATGCACCAACATCTTGATTATTGCTGCATAAGAATCCTTGCAACAAAAAATACTCCAGCACTTCTCTTCTCATTTCCATTTTCACTCCTCATTTTCTCACAGTTCTAAATAATATTTTTTTAATTTTCTTCATAAATGTTTTCCTAGCTCTGTAGTAAAATGTTTTGTAATGGTCATATATAAAATACAATAAACTATTTAATTACTCTCTTATTATAGCAGCTGTGTACTGAATTAGTGATAAGTAACTATAGTTGTGTTTATTTAGAAATGTCTCTGGTAAAGCAAAATTTTGCAAGAAAAGTGCATGTTACACCAATTTTGGTATAACAAGAGAAATATGCACATTAAACATTCTTTGCTTCCCTCTCCGTCTTTCTCATTGCCACCCCTTCCTCACTGTTTCACTTCCTTTAGCAAAATAACAATGCAAATTTTGGATTTGGGGCCTTATGGGCATCAGTAGTACCATAATACAAGTGCAACCAATATAATTATATTTATTAATTCATCTGACCATATGACTCGGAGTAATTCATTTTTTTTTGTTCCAGTTAAGCATAAAAACATTAAGAAGTTATAAATAATGAAAAGGAAAAGTTGTGGTACCTAGTTTATTGTATAATTTTAAAATCCAGAATAGTGGTTATATTTTTAATTTGTGTATTGTTTCAAGTATTATGTTTACCATATAAATGGTTTTGAAACATTGCCATGGAGTATTTTATTATTGTTGAAACACTAGTGTAGCTGTTCGGAGAGCTTGGTGAATTTGAGGTGACATATTGCGAAAAGCATAGAGGAATGGATTGGATGAATCATATGCGAGGAGTATCATTACAAGTTGCATTGTGTCCAAAAACTAAAACTTTAAAGGAGAGAGAGAAAAAAAGTTATACCAAATATAACAAATACTTAAAAATTAAAAGTAATAAAATCTGTATATAACTCTAATATAACTGTATGTCAACCAAATTTTTTTTATAAACCAAACCTTCGAAATTAGGAATTTATATTGGACTTGATATGAATAGATATGTTCTTCAATACAATTATAAATTCAAAATAATAAATTATTTCAATGGAACCATAGTAAATAACTATAATTATGTTACAAATGATGCACATTTCACGAAAAGATAAATAGTATGTTGCATTCAGATTCCAATCACTACCAAGCCTTTTTTTGCAAAAGACTCGAAACATTACTTCTTTTCACCTCTGATACCCTACTCATTAGCTGAGCAGTACTGGTCCATGGATAAGAGCTTTTGACTTTACTTTGTTCAGAATGAGGGAGAGCAGTTTCAAATGGCCATCTGCTGTCTTTGTCGTGTGCCATGGAGGAATACATTTAGTGAAGTCTCAGTCTTTATCAATGCTTGAAGAAGAAATTAATTATTCCTCAGCAGTATTGCTATATATGTGAAAGTTTTTATATCAGTACACAGAAATAAAAAATATAAAAATTTCTAACTGAATGCTGAATATCTCTAACCTGCTTATTCTTAGGGTTAATCAAGTTGTCAATTTAACCAACATAATAGTTCAGTATTTACAGAACTACCATTATGATAAAAATCATTGTGGACATAGTGTGGTTTGTACCACACCATATGAACAAAATATGGTGTGCAATTAAGTGTATTTTTGCATCTGTCAATTACGATGGGACAAAACTCCATTTCATGCAAACGGAGCTCACAGCAAGAAACAGCACATTAGAAACTAGGTATGCAAATTCATGCAAGACTCAGTTTTATTAAAAAATGGACTTAAAGTGGTTTGCTATGATGCTCCTCTTATAGTTTTTCTTTTCTTATCAACTTCTGTTGTTTGGTTTGAAGAAGTCTCAAATCTGACTTTGTGATCTAAGATCTCCTCTGATACTTTTCTTCCTGTTGATAGCAATTATGCCTATTTAAGAGTTGCTGCCATGGGCAGCCATGAAGTGCACTACTCTGTGAACTTCCAATTCTGTGGGAGCATTGTTGTTTTGATAACAGGGCACTTTATTCACATCAGTTCCCCTCCCCCTCAATTCCACACATTATGGCGTCCATGTGTCATTTCCAAGAGCATGTTATATAACCTGACTATTTTGATGGCATGTCCCAATTTTTCTACTGTCAGCTGTGTTCTTTGTCAACTGTAAGTAAAGAATGTCTCACTTTGCATACATTTCAGCTCGCCTTCCTTACATTTCAGTAGCTCCTCTAAAATTTTCTCCAATATATGTTTTAAATCGGTTGGATAATGCTGTTCAATTGAATTCTTATCAGCATATCCTCCTGTTAATTGAAGCTCCACATTGGATACAGATTCAGTTTTAGAATATTCCACTAAATAAAGGATATCACCTTTATTCTGTTGTTCAATTGGCATGATACAAATCAACTGTTTAAACTAACACAAATTAATCATCAATGGTATAAATTGAATGGAGATATTTATGTAAACAATCCTTTTGGTAAACTGCCCTATTAGCACTTATAACACCATACCGCATCCTTGCAGCACAGATGGAGACAACCTTTGCTTACCATCTCAGCACAACAATTGAGCTTTCATCAGGTTCAAGATTGTGTAGCTTTATATGTGTTAATTGTAGGCTAAGTTTGAGAGGTTTAATTAATTTTAAAAATAATTACCTTGGCCAGGTCTTGAACCATGATCCCAGCAATGTATTTAGGCTAGTATATCTGTGCAGTGTGTATAACCATTATTTACTTAAAATATTTTGCTTTAGAGGCATTTTATGTGTTAATCTTTAAAGAACCTAGGTGACAACATTTTTGTCTTCAAATGAATGTTGCAGACTGGTTTTTGTGCCAGTATTGTTGTACAGTTAATACAAATAATATGGTTCTTCTCCATTACTTTGGGGAGAGAAAATCTAAACATGTGCCATTCTGCTACTTTTGTAAAAACATCTTTTTGTTTAACCAAATGGAGAAAGCTCTATGTAGCAATATCCAAGCTGACTTAAGCATCCACATACAGTTGACATCCAAAAGAATTATTGACTTCTCAAATGCAACACACTGCACATGTGCAGTATGTAAGTGGATGTAGTAGAAGGCAGCAAAAACAATCATATTTTTTGCCTATATACTATAAGCACTCCATTAAAACATCACATTATTTTTCTTATCAAATCAGAAAACAAACTGCAACATGAACATTTCAGCATGCATTGAGGAAGCTGCACTACATGCCTGTTACAAGTAGTAAAATGTTATTATTTTAAGATATCTTTAGCCATCAAACAGTGTAAATTATATAAAGTAATATTTTTGTTAAATTGCTTTTGTGTATAACCAATTACAATGTTGATGCATCAGCCGGTAGTCGGAAACATTTCCTTAAAACATTGGTAATTTTGGCAGGAAAATCCCTATTGATAACCAAAATTTTTTAGTTGTGTACATTATTAGATGATCACAACCACTGTGCAAACATAATTATGTTTGAATTATAACTAGATGTCACAGTTCTGGGCTGATAAGCTGTGGTCTGCTAGAGATTTTCCTCTAGAGGTTTCATCTACAAATGCAGGAGACATCACATATATTAATAGGGAATGTTAAGAGTCAAATCAATTTTTGCTGATATCCAGCAAAGTTATACTATAACAATTTGTGGAGTTGACATGGAATGGATGTATTAAAATATGCATTTTATTTTGCACATATTTGTCAGAAGAGTGTGTTCATATGTATAGCTGCAACTAAGATTCTGTGTAAAGCTTGTGTGACATATATTGTGGTGTAGCACAAAATTGTATTTATGTATACAAATGTAAAAAGTTTCAAACTGCATAACTTTTCCTGTGCCATTGCATAAGTGATAAAAGTAAACCAAAACTTAGAATTATCATGTGATAACCAAAAGTCTTTACTAATGACTGTTAGGTAGCAACATCATAGAGAAAGTGCTATTTAGAAGAGCAAATGGCTGTTTCTTATAATCATTACCTCTTAAAATAAATAATTTGAATCTTTTTTCCATTTTGTGGTGTGACATACTTGTATTTATGCTTATGTAGTCATTGAATATACAATTCAATTCTGATTTTCTTTCTCCAGCAGGTCAGGTAGTGAATCAGGATCAAATTCTGGCTCAAGTCGTTCCCGCTCAAGATCTCGTAGCCGATCACATTCCAGCTCCAGCTCCAGTCAATCAGTGTCAAGTAGCTGTAGTTCTGCAGGCACATCATCTCCAGGAACTGAAAAGTCTTGTTCTCCCCACAGGTAAGAAAAAGTTAATGTTAAAATAATGTGTTGAGAGCCTCTAGGTTTGTGACATGTTCACTGCAACTTACTAGATCCACTTAATTGATAAAATTGGCAGTTGTTTAGAAGTCTCAGGTTCATATTTTTTTCAGAATAAATTGAGTAGATTTCCATTGCCCAGAAAACACAAATGACTCATAGTTTCTGGAGCCAAATGGTTGGGTTGTTCACTTAGATCTGAGTATCTGCCATTGTATTTTCTACCTTCTTCTTTGGAAGTTGACAGGACATTAGTACAAGCAGAAGGATTAACTAATTGGCTGCTATTATGATTAAAGTAGCATTTGAGGAGGTAAAATTAATTTCATGGTTTTAAAACAAGTCACCTGATGAAAATTTATCCAAAATGCAGAATAAGATTAAAATGTAGGTGATAGCAAAAGAAAAGGAATGTGATTGAGGATATTATCAACACCTTTTTTGCTTGGGACTGTAGCATTTACACACAGTGTTAGAAATTGTGAATCTTTGATAAATTTGTTTTGTTCTAATAATACTATGTCAATGAATTATTATGAACATTACAACTTCAAACATTGAATAATTGAACGTAAGCATGGAATATCATCTGGTATTTTATTAATGTGTATGAATTTCTATTTTGTTGAATTACTTATCATTGTATGATGTTGATCTTTGCATGCAATTTGAATAATAATGATCCCCAAATATTTGAAGCAAAATTATACCTTTCTTGTCTTTTGAAGATGCAGAAATATAAGAAGCTGTAAAAGAAATTAGCCATTTCTACTGAAATCATTACTAAAGTTGACATGCTTTTGAAAAGTAGGGTGAAGTAATGTTTTACTGCCCATGAATACTGTTTGGCAGTGCAGTCTATACTAATAAATAACAAAATGATTATTAACATTACACTTTACACATGTTTATTTGCTACAGAGGCAAATACGTTATATTCTCCAATTCCTTAATGGTAGATTGCAAGGGGTGTTTGAGTGGTAGATAAAATTCAGTGCAGGCCTGAGTGTGGATTGTCAGTTCTACTGTATTTTCCTGGTTTTCTCATATTTTAGCCTTATTTTATTGAATCTCCGGCTTGCATATTTTGAGTTATTTCTCCCATATTTCATTCATTGCCATTAATTCTGAGTTATGAATTGGATATTTGGAATAGTGATGGATACTATCGAATGCAGACTACTGAACATCAACTTGCTGCTATGTAATATACTGAACTGCTGTTTCCTCTTACCTAATCTTGTCAGCACTACTATAATTGGTAGTTGGTAGCAGTGAGCATTCTTTTGTCATTGCCTGGTAGAACTGTTGTCACATCTTTGTTAATGATTGTGGACAATATGTGTTTTCTTCTTAAATAAAGGAACAGCTTGGAATGCAAAAGTGATGAACTCATCGAAACACCACCAAAGAAAAAGTCTCCCTACATGTGTGCTTATCTTTCTATCTAGGAAGAAACTTATTTTTGATTAGGATCCATGATAGGTAAAAAGCATAAAGCATACTACTCTTAATGCAGGAAAGAGTTTAGTAAGCACATGGGTGAGTAATCATTGGTTGCAGCATGCATCAACTATTGTTTGCAACTACAGGTAAACTACAGGTAAAAGGAATAATTATAATCATTAGATTTGATGACAACCATATCAACAGGACAGTATATTAATTTAATTCTTGTTAACTTTGGTAGGTCATTAAAACGAGGAACGGGATGCAAAACAGAGCACCAAATCTCGGATTAAAAGGTCCATAGATTTGTAATGTCGTGTTCAGGTGTTGGAGATTTCAGTAATGTTTTCCCCCTTGAAAACTGGCAACCCTACTGAGAGAGACAATGTTTGTTTTAGTTTGCCTTTTGCCTAATAATCAGCAGTTATTGTGACACACAGGAGAGGTGGTTCTCAAAGTTGTGCTGCAAGATTTACAAGCTATGTTTAACATTACAGGGTATGATAATTTTATTACAAGCAATTCGGTCTGAAAATTGGAAGGAAGGAAGGAAGGAAAATACAATTTTGAGCATTGTTAAAGTATGGTTATGAAAAACTATATATACAACCTTTGTCAGTAATACATGAAAGACAAACAGAATTAAAACAATAATATACAATGAATTACTGTGATTGGTTAAAAACATTCATTTATATTATATGCAGGATTATTTAAAATGTAGTTTTTAAGGCTGTGTAAAGTAATGATGCCGTTTTACCTCATTTGACAGTGGATTGCATACATGTGAACAATTACAACTTGAGCTTTAGTTATGAATTTCTTGTTATGAGTAATGTGATGTAAATCCATTTTGCACCTTGTATCATGTGAATGTATAGCCATCTTTGTTTTTTGTTTGTGGTGTGTCAAGCAAATGACTAAATATGTATTCTGAATCTAGTATAAACACTTTTTCTTTTTTAAAAAACTTCCATACAAGATTTGAGTCTTCCTCTTTTGAACATCATTCTTATACATTTCCCTCTACTTAAGAGAGTAATTAATCCTTTTCTATCCTATATTGAATATTAAAGTACATAAAACCATAAGAAATTTTCAGTTTCCTTGGAAGCACAGCATTATCTATCCCAAGACAAACACATTTTAATACTGCACATTTCCATATTAAACAGTTGCAGACTGTTTCTGTTTTCACATTATTCAGGAAAAATTACATACAAAGTATATGATTTCCACTGGGACCGAAACATTTTTTTCTTTCCAAAATGAACTGGATTATAGGTTATTCAGTGTCTGATTTGGCCAAGTTTTACTGTATATGAATGGGTTAATATTTTCTTGACCAGAACTCAATAATGAATAAAGATCACCTCTGTAATTGTCTGGTTCTCAAGATGTCACCTACAAGAACATTGACTGGTTTTTATTGGGAAGCAAGAAAGCAAATGGAATATATCCAAACACTTGGGCATTAGATCACAAGAATTCTTGTTTCAGTGAGCTTGCTCATTACTAGGGCCCGGATTTAGATGAATTAAAATGTTTCTGAAAAGAAAATTAAGGAGACTGTTTTTGAAGCAGCTCTTGCAAAACTGTTGCATTAACTCTTTTTGATTATCAGATTATACGAAATTCATAACGGATGAAGAAGACTTCACAGCCATTGACATAAACATAAGGATAAAGACAATAGCACTCATTATTAATGCAAAAAAGGGAAAACTGACATGTCTCATCCTTAGTTTGGCCATAATTCATAACTATAATGATGTCTGCTCCCCTGGCAATATCCACCCCTCCACCCACAAGCAACCCTTTTCAAATTAACCATTAAATAGGAATGTTATTTTTTTCCCCCCAAGAATGAGAGTCAAGGTTGTGCAAAGTTACTCTGTATTTCTGATTTGAATAGTGAATAGATTTCAAACTGTACAGCAACAAGCCAGATTCCTTTGTAAGGTAGCAGTGTTACTGTTTACAGAAGGACTCTCCCCCCCTCTCTCTCTCAAAAAAAAACAACAACATTAGAATAAAAATGAACTGCTGTGCCTAATTTATCTGTATTTCATAAAGTATTCTCTTGTAACTCTCCCTTCTGGAGATTTACCAGAACAGAAACTGTAGTTCTACTCCCAAAGTGATTGTAGTTATCATTAATGAATCACATTGAAAGAATGGCTAGCATGTAGACCTTGATAAATATCATTAGCATGTAGCAACAGTGTGATCAAAGTAAGTTTTCAGTTGATAGTCAATAAAGGACAGCCAAATGTAGGCATACTTCATTACTTGCTAATCAGGTAACAAGGTGTTGGTGGTCTTTGTGTATTGCCTTCTCTATAGTACTGACATGAGATAAGCAATAAAATAGAAAATTGCTGCCCATTTTGGCCAGCTTTGAAGTCTCATCAATTTTGTGGACGTGCATTCAGGAATAGAAAAAGTGACTGATTCCCTCAGATCCCATTAATGCTTTTTCTTCTGTCAGGTTTCCACATATATCTAACCGATAATAGTTTCCACCCAGCTGTTATCACATGTGTCTATAATTGGCTTGAAACAAATTGCAAGAAACAGGCATAAACCAATGGGGGTGGTTGTACTCGGTGTGGAAGCGAAAGAGGGATCAGAAATAATCTCCCTTAATGAGTTCTGCTATGATTCATTTAACAAGTAGATGGCTAGCCCAATTTAGTATCATTAATGACTTGAGCTTGTAGAGGAAGGATGCAGTGCTGAAATGCACAACAGCCATAATATTTTTGTCAAACATTTCTGCTGAAGTAGATATGGAAGTAAAGTCTAAAATTATTGCAAGTCATTGAATTAATACGACCAAGAGGTTATGATCTACATATATTGGATCATCATTATTTTTGTTTGTTTGTTTGTTTGTTTGTTTTTGCAGCTGTATGTCTCAATGCTCAACCCGTTCACCATTAGCCATTAAAGCATGCCTGACTGTTGTACGTCAGCCACTATTGGTTTAAATCCCAGTCAGTAATTTAACTCTACACAGTTGGTTAAAATGCAAATTATCCCATTATTTTTAAGATATTTGAATGAAACGGAAAACATATTTACTGAAAACGAAAAGAGAAACAAGCTTTAAATTCTGATGGACTCGCCAACCGGAAAGCTATTTCCAGAACCAAAAGTATTCATCGCATACATCCTATTAATGATATAATAGCTTTAGCTCATCTGAAGTCCAAAGGAAGTTGAAATCACATGTGTGATGGACACTGAATGCCAATGTTCCTTGAGCTGCAGTGTCATTGTCGACATATACTGCTGCTGCATTTTCTTACAGCATATGGCTGTGGATGCTGATGATACATGAAATGAAAGGAAATTCGGGAAGGAAACATTCCAGATCTAATTTTGCAGTTCCTCCCCAGCATTTGTTAGTTATGAGGACTAAGAAAAGCAGCCCCTCCCCCCCCCCCCCAAAAAAAAATCAGTGATGAACATTGGTGAGTTAATAAGTTTTAATTTATAACATGCTCATTTTTCAAGCTTCCAAGTTTTAACATTTTAATGATAAAATCAATATTATGATATAAATTGTTTTCATGTCAATGCAACTGTCAGTTTGTTTATCATATTTTAAAAAGGATTTTAATATATTACCATCAATTACCACTTTTATAATGGTCCAAAACATATGTAAATAAGCTTCTTCTTATGTTGTAATGATGTGTTAGAAATTTATTTATGACTCTTCTTATGTTCAGGAAATATTTTTGCAAATAAGTGAGTACTATCGAAAATCATATTACTTTAATTCTCCATAATATCAGAACAACAGGTTATATGCAAAATGATTTTATGCATGGCTCACATATGACACAGAAAGCTAATTTTGAAGGGGGGAGGGAGGGAATTGGGGTTGATATATTTTTATCATACTGTTTGATATGGAATTACCATTTATAGTATTGTTATACCCTTGTTGTAATGCACTGAGCCACTGAAGAGAAAATTCCCATTTCCCATCAGCATTCATAATAGAGCAGAAGTTCAAGCAGAGTTTGGTACATTTGTTGCTTTTGGAATGGGTTGGGTTGGAATAAGTGACTGGGTCTTATTATGTGCCATAAAAAAGGAATGAATAGAATGTGTCTAAAACACGTGAAGTATAAGATGTTCAGAGTTGTTCAAATATTCAGATATTCAGCTGATGTTTGCTGACATTTAAAGAGGTGTTGAGCTTATGAAACTGAACAAAGTGATGAAATGCACTTGCAGAATTCATGAAGAAATGCAAAATGATGGTAGCAAGCAGCAAAACATTTTTATGTGTGGAAATTGGTTGTTTCAATGTAAATCAGCAAAGAAGCAAAACTAGGGTTGCCACCATTGTTATTTTGAATTCCTGTAGGGAGCAGTTGAAAGTTTATTTTGTTTTTCAAGTTATAAGGAATCTTTGATAACTTCAGCATACATAGTTTCATTTTCTTCTGCAGTCAGTTTTGCACAAAACACTTACATAATTTTGAAGCAGTTGCTCTTTGAACCTTCACTTTAAGATTTTCAGAACCAAAATGTATTTTAACAATTTTTGGACCATTCCATTTAATTCAAATAGGTGTCAAGTTAATTACTACAAAAATTAAGCATTTTTTGCATTCATTATTGCCACTAGCCATGTAGATATATGACTTGGTATTTGCTTTAGTATGAATAAGGCACAGAAATATTCATCAGAAATGGCAAATTTAATGACTAATTGCAACTTTACAGCTGTGATTAAAATATCATAGAATTTAGAATGTATCATGGTTGTTATTCTCTGCTGATAACTGCTTTTGTAGTAAGGCACACCCACTGATTTTGTATTGTGCTTTAAGCACATGTACATTTTGTCATAAAGTTGAATGGAATTGGAATTATTGGAATATATATCACAGTACTAAAATTAGTGCTTGCCAAAACTTGCCTTGCGAAGAATATTATTGTTAGCCCAAGGTACTAATTAAGGTCTGTAAATATAATCAATTGATATTTAAACATTTTATGGTTTGTCAAGCATAATAGATTTGTTACGTAAAAGCAGCATTCTGTAATACAATATGCCTAAAATAACAAAAAGGCAAAACTTCAAAATTTCCATTTAGGTGTTTGAAGCTGCATTTCTCTGGACACTAAACAATTTCTATTAATTCTAAACTATCTGGGTCTAAGCTGAATGAGTAGCTTCCCTAAAGTGGACATTAATTAAATATTTTTTCCAAAGAACAGGAATTGTGATATAAGGTAGTTATGTAATCCATGATTTATTCATGTTCGCTTTTCCACTGTCTTTTTTCTAAACCTGCCTGCTCCCTTTAAAAATGATGAATCAAGATTTGACTATTGTTCAAAAAAAACAAAACAAAACAAACAAACAAACAAACCATCTGATGTGTTGCATTCACATGACTTTATCTATCCTCAGTTGTTTATTATTGGCTATATAAACTATTCTTACAAAAGCTTATTTTTTCTATCTACTTAATTTTAATCAAGATAAACCTTTGCAGAAATAGCTACCTTACATATTTCATTATAGATACAAAGGGAATAGCAATAGTGAAATATTTAAGAACCAGACGTTATATGCTGGCCTTAAAATTCCATACTGTTTCCATGCAGTCTCAAGAAACAACTGAAAATCGAAGTATTAATAATGGATATATTGGAAATGGCTTATGCCATGAGAAAGGTTATTGGAAATAAATTGTGTATTTTAAAGAGATCTACATTTTTGTCTTTTGCTTAACATTTACCAGCTATACAGGATTATATAAAATTCCTTCTGAATGAAGAGAACTTCACTGACTGTTCCCAGAAAATTCAAGATATACATTTTATTCATCATGTAAACATCTTTAATATATGGTATTTTAATCAAAATTGTTTGAGTAATTTTTGAAAAATAAAAAGTTCCAAAAAATGTTCCATGTAAAGTGTTGTTGGAGGTGGGGGCATTTTCTTGAAAATCATGTCGCATCTTTAGAAAATACTGAACATAAATACCAAGTTTGGTATATATCTGACGTTTCATTTTTGAGTTAAGCTGTTCACTGCCTGCACCCTTTTTGTAAAAATGCTGTTTTTTTATTCAGGGGGCCTCAATACATATACTTAAGTGTACTCTGGTTATCAAATTTTTGGGTGGAATGCAATAGCATCTCTACCTACTGTACATGATAGAAAAATAAAAATAGTGGAACCGGGGCAAAGAAAAAAAAAATCATGATTTATTTCATAAAAGGGTAGGGAAAGCTTTGCATAGTTGGTAACAGAAGTTAATGTACTAACGGACATACAGGACTTCTAGTATCTGGGGAAATAAATATCATCTTCCATTATTTACTTCAGTGTGAAAAACTAAATACATATAAAAAGCTAAGACATACAGATAGGAAGATTTAAGGAAATACAACAGTAATGTAATGTAATGTAATATTTATTTCATCATTATTACAATAATACAAATAAAGCTTACATCTAAAACTTATGTCTAGTGCACCAGTTTTCTAGCTCCCCCATATTTAGCCCCTAGGCTGTATATATGGGATAAAGCTACTATACCATCTCTCCACTTTACAAACTGTGCTCGTTCAGCTGTACCTTTCTTAAGCTCCTTATCCACTTATCCCTTGTGTTGCCTAAAAATGTCCCCATCATTTTAATTGTTTCTACTTTTGTGCTTCCCAACATTCTTAATGCTACTGCTTCTTTGTTTAACTTGTCCCATTTTTTATTCCATATAACCTCTCTCCACCTTTTAACCTTATCACATTCTATTAGACAATGAAAAGTACTACCCGATTCATCACACATAATACATCTCCCCGAACAATTATATCCATTCCTTTTTAAAAATATTACTCCTGTGCGCATCCACACAAGACCTATTCTACCAAATTGATTACATATATCTACATACTTCTCCCTTCCCCAATTTCTTTTAACTGATTTATACAAGATCAATGATCTTTTATCCTCAAAACTAGCCCATATCTCTTGTTTCTCGATATCTTCCACCCTCAATCTCACTTCTTTCCAAAACCCACTGTTATTATATTTATCTAATAGGAAAATATTCCTCATGCTAATTTCTTTTAGGACATTTCCCATCTCCCCTAACCAACACTCTTCTCCTAGGACAGCTTTTTGAAACTGTATACATTCTTTTAATATATTATTATCTTCTAAATTTAAACATCTATACCAATACTTCAAAATTCTTTCCACTATTATACCTTTTCTCCCTACCCTTCCTAGCTCTGCCAGTGCCCTTGGTGAACTCTTGGGTAAACCCAAAACTTCTTTACAAAACATTCTATGGACTATATCAATCTTAATCCATCCCTTTGCCACCCCCCATATTTCTATTCCATATAACATTTTTGACACTACTACAGCTTCATATAGCCTTTCCAACCAGTTCATTGTTAGCGTGGGTGTTTTGCACAAGCAAGCTCTAACAGCTTTCATCGCTAGCTTTCCTTTCAATTGTGCATATTTAGATTGTGCTTCCCACTTCCCATTGCTTGAGAATCTAATCCCCAAGTAATCAAATTCTAATACAATAGTATTAAGAAGGAATGAAGAGAATCTAATGTAACTACCAGGGGTGAAGTGTCAGGGGAGACAGGGTAGACAACGTCTACATAAGATATCTTCTGAATGAAAATATATTTAATTCAGTTGCTTTATTATGCTGTTTTATTACTTTTCACATTCTACAGCTTTATTATAACTATTTCTCACCTAGCAAGTCTTAGACTGTCTTTAGGAATTTACATATCTCTGATATGAGCATAAAAGTGTGGGAATACTGTGGTAGACGTTTGCTCAACTGTGTATTTTGCCAGGGTTTGTGAATGAGGGAAACAGACTGTGGTAAAACTGTCTTTTCCTTTAGTCAGATTTCTCTGCCCGTAGATAGACTGGCCTCTGTCTGCTTTTACTGTGATTGGCTGTGGGACTTGAATACTGCTGGAGTGAGGCACATGTAGAGTTACCAGACATTCGAAAAATCCCAGACTTACCCTACAATTTTACGTTCTGTCCAGCGTCCCAGGGGAATATCTGAAAATTATGGAATGCGCTATATTGTTGAGGAATGCAAACATTTTTTGCTTTCAAATTCACTTGGAACTGAAGAAGGATTAGAAAAATGTTTGTTGAAAATAGTGGAATTGCTTTGCTATTCCTGCACTCAGTGCTAATGTTGAGAGGTTTTTTTACACTTTTGTGTGTCTGAACAGTAGATACATGAAAGGAAGAAACAGCCATTGATTGACTTAGTCAAAGTTATTGTTCTTGTAAAATATAACTTTAAGCATTAAAGTTCTGTAGAATGTCAAGATCATAAATCGAAGCCAGATGTTTTGTGTAAAATATGCTCTTCATGGAAGTATAATTGCTAAAGTTCTTATACAAATGCTGTTACTCTTTATTATATGAACACTTAAAAAAATATAAGACCTATGTGTAAATATTTGAGTACTAATTTAGTTTTGTAGTTTAATTTTTCTACAATTAGCATTTTTATAGTGCCCTACATTTTTGTGCGATGTCCTACATTTCAGATCACTAGTGTCCTATATTTCATTAAAAGAATCTGGTAACCCTAACTAATTGGCTACCTCTAAAGCATATTTTAGCAACTAATTTGAATGAATTGACTAAACTTTAAAGCACATTATAAATAAAATTATACACCACGACATAAATACGAAGCATTACAAACTTATAAAGAATTAACAAACTGTAACTTAAGCTCTGTGGTCATGTTTGCTGGGGCGAGCAGTCCGTTCATCAGAGAAAGTTTGTCTCAAAACAGGAGGAGGGGGAGGAGGAGAAACAGAAAAAAGAAGAAGAAGAGGAGGAAGGTGTTTACCCAATTAATTAGTTCACGCTAATAACTACACTGTCAACTGTAGCTTTTGGTGAAGTATAAATCATAGTAGCTTGATGGTTTAATATTGCAAAGTGAGAACAGAATGTGGTTACTCGTCAGTTTAACAAAGTCTGATTATGTTCCATTGTGCTAAAGTTAACCCAAACAAATAAATTCTGTGGGTGGACCAATCATAATATATTTTATAAAGAAAGAAGGTTGCATTAAACACTGAGGTGTTTAATGATGAAATTATAGTTAATGAGATGCACGTCATCTCAGTTTTATATAAAACATCACCAAATTTGTGTTTTTATGCCTGTTTAAGCCTGAGCAAAAGATAAAAATATTAAATAGCTTTGTACATGCATTACAGTATGCTTTGCTACAGAAAATTAGATAGATCTGTTGCAGGATTTAGACAAAATGATTAGAGATGCTCCCTAGGAAATCATTGGTTTGTATCCTGACTTTCCTGATGGCATTATCTGCACTCCCAAGAGATTTGTGCATCTGATGAAGGGCACTTGGAAAGTTTATATTCAGCATATAATACCTACTTCAATATCTTATTTTGCATTTAAGATTCACACATGGATTTGATTTGAAATTCTGTGGATGAAAATGATATGCCTGTACTGCTATACCATAAACCACAGCCAATAATGAAACAGGTAGGTTAGAACAAAATTAAGAACTAAAGCCAGCAGTATTTCTGCAAGCTATACTATATGGGTAGAAGTTTCAGCTCAACCTACTGTCATTTTCCAAATTGCAGCAAGACTAAAATCCATGGACAAAAGGGAACTGCTGATTAGCATCAGACATCATAAAGTTTGGAGCTCATTGTCACCTTCACTGAACTCCATAAGGCAGGAAGTGTATGAACAGGAGTATTATGTATTATCTAATACAGGCATTGGCAAAATGGCACGTGCAGTGACATCACAAGATGCAATCATATGACCTGTGGTTTAATACAGGCAGGCAAGGCATTTCCCTTGTGGACAGTGGTGGGTTCTCTCCACAGGCTTTATTCTATGTGAATAAACTTTTATCTTATTTCTTTTCAATTTTCGTACTGCCATCCAAGTCTAGAGCTGTAACACAGGTTGTTACTTTTAATATAGCATGTAAGTTTTGCCAAATTTAATATTAACAAACTAAGACATTTAAAGCTTCTCTGATTTGGTTATATGAGACTGCAGTTGCCATTGTCAAACAACATTAAATCTATTGCACCAGCATTTAAATTCTTTTTAATGGAAAACTTCGCTAATGAATGTTGAGCAATTCTGTTTTATGTCGGCACATGTGAGTTTTTCAGTGCTTGATAGTTTATTTAGTTGCTTTAACAGTTTTCATAATTGTGGTTCTTTTAAATCATATACTGTATGGTTCAAAAGGTGTATAATTGTTTTTTCTTTCTAGTCTTAAAATCTATAGATTTTAAATAAATGTGTGTGTGTGTGTGTGTGTGTGTGTGTGTGTGTGTGTGTGTGTGTGTGTGTGTGTGTGTGTGTGTGTGTGTGTGGGGTGGGTGTGGGGGTGGGGAGCATCGTAAGAGAGAAAATAAAGGAGAAGAGCGAAGCTAGCAGCTAAAGAAATTGTAAGTGGGCACAGTATCTGGGACATTGTTTAGGGTACATTCTGTTTTATAAAGAATGCACTCTTCATAGCGTGCCTTTCTTTAATTATCAATTCCTTTTTGCTAATGTACTTCTTGGTTACTGTGTTGTGGTCATCCTCAGTAATATAGATAAATCATGTATTATTCTGCAAATAAATCAGTTGTTTAAAACTTCTTTAATGCAAATCGGTATTTATTTTCATTGTTTAAAATTTGCATGGATCTGTACATGAACTTGTGTAAGCCAGTGAGGGATTTAAAATGTTTTCACTGAGTTTAAGATAAAGGAAAGTTAGACATGATCTCAGGGAGGGCATTGTGTTCCTTTCTGCAAACTATCAGTGCCTCTTCGAATGATGAATAAAAGGATGATAATCACCCTGATATTAATCTGCTTATTTATGAA
Organism: Deroplatys truncata; assembly: GCA_030765065.1. NCBI lineage: Eukaryota > Metazoa > Arthropoda > Insecta > Mantodea > Mantidae > Deroplatys > Deroplatys truncata. Next base: position 418,484,403 of record CM060990.1, on the reverse strand, counting down.
ACAGCAGCCATCATGGGACTGGAAGGAGTGGGCGTGTGGGTGGAGTGGTACTGCAGTCTGCAGTGAGTGCACCTCATACCAACAATGTGAGTCCAGCAGTACAGAGTGAGGATCGACGCCCTTTGGCTATCTGTGTCCGTAACCTTCCAATCCGTTCAAGTGGTAAGTGTTTATTCCATATCAAATCAACCAAAAAATTTCAATTTTCAACCATCTGTTTTCCAGATTGCTTGCAATTTGTGTGACAGTAGTACATGGCAAGGTATCTATCGTTATAGCTTTAGATGTATACTTCAGGTATTTTCCAAGAAACAGGGCTTGGAAAAGGAAGTAATTTATCTCACTGAGCAAATATCATTTAGTCAGTACTCCAGCTGTTTTGAAGGCAGAGTGATCATCTTTTTTTAAAATTTTAATTGATACTTTATTTACATCTTATTATTAAGAAGGTTGTATTGAAAATTCTGAAGAAAGAACATGTTTAAAGTTTCATGCATAGACACAGACCCTAGAAATTTCATGAAAGGATTATAGTGTCATAAAAGAGGTTAATTTGTGGGCCACTTTCATTCATCCCATTTGTTTACCTGTAGTCCTATTTTTTTTTGATTTCTTTGTCTGTAAGAGTGTAACATCTTCCTGTGGTTGTGGCAGGACAAGTTTGGTCAGCACTCATTAATCCATAGAGTCAGGTGGTGATAGCTGAGATTTGAACAGTCCATGTGGTTGTAGAAAGCTAATGTGCATTCCAAAGTCAAATCAGATTGGCAAATTTCACTACCATGGACAGGCCTCAAATCATGAATCTTTGGCTTTCTCATCACTGTTCCATTGCTGAGTGACTGTGATGACACTTGAATGCATTGAACTTCTCTCAACTGATTCGTATGTCCTGGTGAGCCTCCATGGCACACCAGTTGTTTTGAGATACCTTATCTTAAAGCTACTGCTTTATGGTCTGCTTTATGTCTGATAATTGCTCTTTCCAACCTTAGCCAGCTCATAGTTTCTTACTTCTCTTCATTTGAATCTAGCACATAAGAGTAACTACCAATGCTCACCATGTCAACTAAAATGTTACAAATGCAACAGCATTTTCAAAATAAATGTTATCACCTTCCATTCTTCATCTGAAGAATATTTTAAAACTAAAAAAAATTCACTAATACTTAGTACTATCAAGGAGAATGATGAAGTGCAGTTTCTGAGTACCATTCATAGGTTTTACTAATCATATTAAGTGTTTAACAAAGCAAATTAATTATTTACAATTCAGCTCCAGAGTTTTACATGATGTCAACATACTTTCCAGTTACAGAGATGTTTAAACAGGGAACAGCTTATGACATTTCTTATGGAGCAGGGAAGTAAGGGGACTGTATTGCCATATTGTATTAGAGTGCCAGGAAATAGTAGCAAACACTATAATGTAGCTGTAGTGTAACAACATGGCAACATACTACATGCATTTACGACATGTAAATACTATAATGTAACAACATGGCAACATACTACTTCTCATAGTTCAGCTTATAATTATGTGAATCGAAGAGGGGAGATGTCACGTAAAAAAGATGTCATAGAATTATTTCCCTCTAGCAGCTGTAATATATCATTTCTTGCTTAAATCAAATTGTATTTGTGTTCACATCACACATAAAATATTCTACTGCATGTAGTGCATGTTTTCTTGTTTTGGTACATTTATATAGCACATAAACAGATAGAACTGCAAATACATCAGGTGTCCTCTGCCTTTTTCTAATGGAATACTGCTAAATTTAGTTAAGGTATTAGATATCGCAGTTGGCAAACTTATTCCGGAAAAGCATTATTTTTACGTTATCTATCACATACCTAGTAAATAGAGAAAGTATTGCATTCCATCCAAAATTTTGATAGTGAGATTTCACCACAAATGATTTGAAGCCCTCTGAATCCAAAAAAGCCTTTGTAGAAAAAGGTTCATGTTCATGTGTCCTGTCTTGGCTGTGAACAGCATAAGCTAAAAATGAAACATCAGATAAATACCAAACTTTGTATTTTAGTTCTGTATCTTCCAGAGATACTAGGTGAAGATTTTCAAGAAAATCCCAGACATCCTTTCACATGGAAAAAGTAATTGATATTTTTTATATTCTCAAAAATAGTTGCAACAAGTTTGATTAAAATACCATATATATTTAAGATATTTACATTACAAATAAAATGTGGATCCTGAACTTTCTGGGAATAGCCAGTGAAGTCCTCTTCATTCGGAAGGGATTTTGTTGGATAAACCATGAGAGATCTCTTTAACAAGTAAATTCTTTTTGTGCATCAGCCATTTCTGAGATATCCGTTGTTATCATTGGTTTGAATTTTTCAATGCTTTGTACTGTTTTTTAAAGTGCTATTGCTATTCAGTTGTTTCTCCCAATGTCATGAAAAGAGTATGAAATTTCAAGGCCAGCATATAGTGATCAGCTTTTAAACATCTATCAATTTGGTTTCCTCTATTCTCCCTTGTACCTGCAATGAAATGTATAGTGAAACTATTTCTGCAAAGGTGTATCTCAATTAACATGAAATAGATAGAAAAATAAGTTTTTGTAAGAATAGTTTGTAGAGCTGTTTAGAAATAAATGATAGTAGTAGAGAAAGTTATGTGAATGTAACACTTCAGATTTTTTTTTTAAACTCTGGAAACAAATAATTACTGTGAGTCATTATCATAATGTGTAATTAATAAATAATTTATTTATTTATTGTTCTGTTTTTTTCTTGCTGATAAATCAGACAGCTTGCTCTGAAAATATTTTTGAGCTCTGTGTAGTTTGACAGTGATACTTGCAAAGGGAGGGCCTCATCAAATGATTTGAAATATTTCGAAATAAAGTGCACACTGGGTAACAGATGCATTTTCTCCCTCAATATACTGTACAAAACCATAATATCATGTGTTGTGCTGTACTGGGCATTTTGTCGCATACTTGTTCATTGTCGTCCTCCGTGGACTAGTGGTACCATGCATTCCTGAGGTCATGGGTTCAAACCCGGCGGAGGACGATGGATTTTTTTGGGCGTACAAATCCTTAGAATGGCTTCCTTTGGAAGGGAAGTAAAGCCAGTGGTCCTGTGTCATAGATTTATGGCATGAAAAAGAACCTCAAACCTGATAAGAGGCCTCTGAGCAAAATTTCTGTCTTGGGACGCTAAGGACCATAGTAGTTAAAAGAGCGTCCATAAATAAAACTCAATTTAATTTACTTGTACATTGATATTTGTTTGGTTAGGATTCAAAGTTCTGGCAAAGAAGAATGATTTCTTCTACTTATGCACATATCTCCCTTGAACCTTTGATAATTAATTTATTTGTAGCTTATGTAAGTTCTGTTTTGTATTATCTTCTGGCACAAACTACTTAAAAAGGTGACATTTTCACGTATACTGTGCCTAAAACTATTTCAGTTCATTGTTTTTATTTTATACGGTTTTATCATACTACCTAGTAGTGGCTCATGTGCCATTGCTTAAGAAATCTGGTGTGCACTATACTTTACATTCATTTTTAAACATTTTTCTCTTTAATTCCATCAGATTTATTTCTACACCCATAGTAATCCCAACATAAAATTCAAAGGATGAGTTTAGAAATAGTTCTCCTATAACATATCTTTTCCCAGAATTTTAAAAATAATATATTTTTAATTTAAAATAAAAAATTGAGGTGCTTAATGGGAAAATTGGTTCTCAGGCTTTCAATATGCAATTGTAAGCTTGTAGAAAGGTATTTAAATTAAGCTGTGTTGCATAAATGTGTGTGCAACAATAATTGTTATAAAGAGTTAGAAGTTCTCTTAGGCAATCAGTATTGGTTCTTTTCTGACTTCTCTGAGACCTCCCCCCCCCCCCAAAAAAAAAGAATGCCACATTACATTTCTTTCCATACCTATAATTAATTTTAAATAGCTTCTACAAACTATTCTTACAGAAGCTTATTTTTCTATTTGCTTCAATGTGAATAAAGATAACTCTTTGCAGAAATAGAGTCATTACACATTTTGTTATAGGTCCAAGGGAATAGAGGAAACTGAATCAACATTCAGCTGTTTAAAAGCAAGACACTTTATGCTGGCTTAAAAATTCCATAGTCTTTCCATGATATCGCAAGAAACAACTGAATGGTGACAGCACTTGAAAAAATGACAAAGCGTTGAAACATTCTAACTAATAATAACATATATTTTGGAAATTGCTGATGCCATAAGAAAAGTTAATTGGAATAAATTTTGTACTTTAAAGAGCTCTATATTTTTAGTTTATTAGTATTTCATTGATATTTGAAAAAGAAGCTAGAAACAGTGATGTGTTATTGAATTTATTTAAAGGTGAGTCGGAATTGTTACACCAACATCACTTATGTTAAGTGAGTAAACATAAGTGTTGTTAGTGTAACAATTCCGACTCACCTTTAAATAAATTATTAGTATTTGCCTATCTTTTATAGTTTACCAGTTATACAAAACTAAATAAAAAATGTCTTCCATATGAAGAAGACTTTATAGACTATTCCCAGAAAGTTCAAGATATTTTGTCATGATAAATATCTTAAAGTCAAAATCTTTAGAGCCATTTTTGAGAGAATAAAAAAATATCAAATATTTTACCATTTTTCCATGTAGATGGTAGTTTGGGGATTTTCTTGAAATCTTCATGTCACCCCTTTGGAAAATACTGAACTGAAATACAGGTTTGCTATCTAAGGAGTTCTAGAGTTATGCTACACTCACATATGGAGTGTAGCATAACATGTTTCAGGGAGGTCTCAAAACATGTACAGTGACTCCCATAAGTAATTGATAGAGAACTAACATTAGAAAATGAAAATCAACATTTAGAACATTTCTTTATTTAAACTACTAACATTGCACGATTCATCCTTGTAATAAAATATACGTTATTTCAGGTACAAAAGTAAATAATGGTCACTTTTTCATACATTAAAACATAACAGCATGTTTTTAGCACTAAAGAATAATTGGTCCTAATGAATTATGGGTAAAGAAACATAAGCCTTAATATGCTGTGGCTCTCTCTTTCCTTTTTATTACCTTTCACAATCTATTTAGCATGCTGTGAACCAGGTTTTGCAGGTAATTTGCAGAAAGTTAAGTCCATTCCTCTTGCAAACTCTCCTTCAAGTAATGTTTCGCTTTACGGGTTTTTCCGCACAGGCTTCTCCAGCTTTTCCCACACTTCCTCTATAGTATTAAGATCTGGGGACTGTGGGGAAGGATGCAGTACATGAGGACAATTGTAAAGTAGCCATAGCTGTACAACTTAGGAAGTATGTTTTGGATCATTATCCTGGTAAAATGAAAAGTTATCTGAAATGCCCATCATTTCTGCATATTGCCTCAAATTCTGCTTTAGTATTTGAAGATAGATGTGCTTGTCCATGGTAGTTTCTATAAATGCCACTTTCCTACTCCATTAGAGGACATACAGCCTCGTGCCATGATGCTTCCTCCACTGTGTTTCACTGTGCCTTGCAAATTACATTCTTCCAGTTGCTCTGTATTTGTTTTTCTTCACACACCACTTTGCTATAGGAGCCAGCAAGTTGTATTTACTCTCATAGCAGAACATTACTTGGTCCCATCCATTGGCACTCTTGTTTAATAAATTCCTTTGCAAAGTGCAATCTTTTCCTTTTATTTCTGCAAGAGATGTATGGCTGTTTTCTGCCTATGCGGTCATTAAAATCATGCCCTCTCATCACTCTTCTTATCATTACAGGGCTAATTGTTGGTCCCAGCTCTTCCTGAATCTCAGCACAAACCACAGGAGCGCTTAATCAGGGATTCTTTTTTACTTTCCTCATTATATAAGACTCTTCCCTATTGGAAAAGATTTTTGGTCATCCTGGCTTGGAACACAATTCAATTCTATCTTTATATTTATATCACTGAATGATGTTACACAATGTACTTTTGCTAAGATTAACAATCTGTGCTATTTCCTGATATGTTTTGTGTTTTTCATAATGAAAAATTACTAGTTGTCTCTGTTTGAAGTTACTTCTCGGCTCCATACTGCACCCTTACCTTCTTGCTGCACAGTTTACATACTGCTTCTAGGGTGTTGCTCTGTCTACTGAATGATTTCATAGATGCAATTGTATAACACTTCAGCTGCTATGTCTGATTCTTTTTGCATTGTAAAATAACTGTGCATGTACAAAGTTTGAATGGCGAAGCTCTTAGTTTAGCCACATTTTCAATGTTTGAATAATATTCATAGCAAACATTCTTTGCTTAACACAAAGAGTGCTAAAAATTTTTAGGAAGTAATATTATATCCTGCTTTATAGATTGCTTCATAATGAAATGCAGATTATTAATGTGAGTCACTCTATTTCCCATGAAATCTACACATGAAGTTTTTGGGTGGAATGCGATACTTCCTCTTACCTTCTATAGGTAGGTGGTAGAGAGAGTTGTTGCTTGTTGGCTAATGCTGAGTTGTTAACAATAAAGCCATTAACTCTCTTACCCTCCATTACTTTTTGCTCAAGGTGTAGTGGGTGGAAGTGGCTGAACATTGCTGAAGATAATCTTCATCCATATCCTCTTGAAGATCACACAGACATCAGAATTCTGAAAGATAATAGAGTTCTATTCTTTTATTTTGGGAAAGTCCTCCATCATTCCATTGTAAGATTTTGATATTAGGTTTTCTGTTCTGTACTAAATCTCAATAATTAGTCCCCTACTAGAGTATGGAGGACTATTTTACCTTTGGATAGTTTTACTTCTTGGTACATTGTACATTAGTTTCTTAAACTGATAATATTATTAGCATTGATATAGCCATTTTGAAATGAGCACTTTTTTTTTTTTTTTTTAACTTTTGGTGGCTATATTACCCATTTACAGCCCTAGATTGTCTGGAGGACCACACCTGTTAGTGGTAGCAGATCATTTTGATCTAACCAGGAGTATTGTCATGCAAGTATACCAACCATACCTTTATCCACCACATAGGGGATGTCTTTTCATGTGTCAAGAAGAGACAAGAATGAAAAAGTAGAAAGTATAGTTGGAAAAACTGTTAGCCCTTGAATACTGCAATAGTGCCAGGGTTTGAAAAGAAGAGTTGGCCAAGTCTTCTAGTGTGGATTACAGAGGCAAACACAAGTAAGTGGGAGTATTGCTTGTCTAAAGTAAAAGACCTCATAGGCAAAAGGAGAAAGTGTTAGAGCTATAAAGAGTTTGGATGGCATTTCCTCCATTTTTGAGGAATAGTTATACCACTATGACTTGGTCCCCAGATCCTCATCAGTTAAAGCAGGGTGCGCCATGGACAGGAAAAGGATGGAGTTTGGATAGGAGAGGCTATGAGAGGTGCAACACTATATCTTACTTCCTGCAACAGAGAAAATAAAAATTCTCTTAAGAGGAACCAAAAGAAACACAAAATTACATCTCAGTGCTATTTTGATTTTGACATCCAAAGAAGTCTTAGACAGTGGGGAATGTGGTTGATTGCATATGGATTGAATGAAAATGTTTTACATTTTCTTTTGAAGGGATTTGCATCAGTTATGCAGTAATGATTTTCTTAACATATAATAATTTAAATGAATACCGAAAGTCATTATTTAAACATTTTAATAGTAAAGTTATTTTCATTCTAGAAGTTTACGCTTAACTTAAAGTCGTCATCTTTTTGATAACTGAAAAGTCTATGAAAATTCCATATTTGTGGAGGAGCACCCATCATATTGCACAGATGGCTTCTTTTGATATATGGTAGGTACTATAATGTAGTGGGATGAACATCTCTTTGCAGCATAAAGGCAGTGTATATGATGTTTTTATTAGCTACTCCAAAGGCTCTGAGTAGAATCATTCTACCACTACAACATAGAGAGGCGAAACGTTTTTTGATACTCTGCTTTATAATCTTTTGTATTAGTATCTGCTTACAGGGTGTATCCACCTTTTTCTTTAGGAGAAACGTCCCCTTTCTTAGTTTTCCATATGTTCTGTTTAAATTCTCCTGTGTGATTCAAGTTCTGTAACTATTTCTTTCATTCACACATGGTTACATTTGGGGCATATCACTGGGTGAGCCTTGTACGAGGGCAGATCGAAAAGTAACGCACAATAATTTTTTTACAAAAAAGCTTAATAGTTAAAACAAAAATCACAAATGAACTTACACCTTTTACCTACTTTTCTGCATAGTCACCAAGTTTCTCAACACATTTCTCCCATCATGATACCAGTTTCAATATGCCCTGTTCGTAGAAGTCCATTTCATTGGAGTATAGCCCTCTGCGGACTGCTGATTTCACTTCCACATCTGTCGCAAAGCGTTGGCCGGTCAGGAATTTCTTAATGGGACCAAACAGATGAAAGTCTGATGGTGCAAGGTCCGGATTGTATGGTGGATGCTAGAGCACCTCCCAACCAAATTTGGTGATTTTCTGACAAACAGCAGCAGCAACATGGGGTGAGCATTGCTATGAAGAATTTTGACATCGTCAGCATTCTAGTTGTGGCATTTGTCACGAAGAGCATGGTGCAACTTCACCAAAGTTTTCATGTAGGCTGCAGCATTTAAAGTGGTCCCGTATTCAGCAAAGTCCACCAATACAACATCATGCATATCCCAGAACACCGTCACAAGCACTTTCCTAGCAGATTGAGTCACTTTGAATTTTTTCTTCACTGGGGAACCAGCATGTTTCCACTCCATACTTGCCTGCTTGGTTTCAGGTGTGTAGTTGTATGCCCATGACTCATCACCAGTGACAATTCCTTTCATAAAATCATACTCCTCTGCGGTGTACCACATTAGGTGATCCAAGTTCGTCATCATTCGCTGGCGCTTGTGGTTGTCTGTCAGGTTCTTAGGCACCCAGCGAGCACTAACTTTACAAAATTTCAATGTGTCATGAATAATATCGTACAGTGCACCATAGGACTTGTTGAAATGTTGCAGTAAGGTCGCTGTTGCACATGCCGGTCATTCAAAATTGCCGCCTCTGACATTCTGCAGGGTTGCAGCTGTTACCAGCCTCCCGGAGCGTGGCAAATCACTAAGGTTCACACGACCCTCTAGGAAGAATGCATACCACCTAAGACATTGCTATGGTACATACAATCATCCCCACACACGCCACGCATGTCCCTGTGAATATCACTCAGTTTATGCCCTTTGGCCCATAAATATTGAACCACACCTCTCTGCTCTTCACATGTGGACAACAGTAACATGTGCACCATCTTTGTTGTGTAGTTCACGCTTCTCTCGCTAGAGCTGCACATGAAACAAAAAATACCCTTTGTAGTGAAAACCTCAAACTATATCTGTGTGAAACTGCAACATTCCAGCTGCAATACCAAGGCGAAAAAAATTATTGTGTCTTACTTTCCGATTCGCTCTCGTACATTGGAACTACCTCACAGTTTAGTATCCTTGATAAGTCAAACTAGTGGCATGGCCATATAGCTAACTGAGAAACTGCTGCCTCAAGATCATGTTGTCTTAGTCTGTGTTACAGTTTTGTAGGATTAATGTGTATTCTTTAGGCTGGATAAACCTAAGTGTATTAATTAAACAAATATAGCAGACATTCAGGTATTGTATTCCACATAGTATATTCAGGTATGACTCATACATGTATGTGGGGTAAGCTCAGGCTTATTTCTGGTGAGATTCTCAGGCATTAAAATTTCAGGTTGAAATACAATTCATAAATCATGAAATAGACTAGGAAGCTTTGTGAAATGGTAGCATTCAGTATAAGATAACTACAGAGCAATGTAATATTCATTCTGGTCAATATCTACACCAATTCCCCAACACCAGCTGTTGACATCTAGCCCCAGAATGTTACACTGATTCTCCCACTCCTGTTGGTAGCCATTACAGCCTTGGGACTGTAATGAGTATTGTCTAGTCACTAATGTGTCAATTACCAATGAACATCGGAGCAACACATTTTCTTGTCCATCCATATAATGCTCTGCCATAAATCACATAGCATAGGAAGGTAGTAAAGGGTGAAGCTCACTCAGTCTTCTCAATGTGCTGGCATTAGACTTTCTTTCTTGATTGATGTTCGATGGTGAATGCAATTGGTATGAAGGTGTTTTTGAACAGTAGATTCTGCAACGGGCAAACCCAATTACTGGCTGATTGCAACGGCTGACAAGAAAGGATTCCTTGTATTAGCTTGCCTTATGGCTAAATCATGCTCCTCATTTGTTTTCCTTGGATGACCACTTTTTGGACTATATCTCAGGCCCTCTTCTTGTAAAGGCTAAATCCAGCTTCTGACACAATCTTCTCCTTTGTCAATTGTATTATGTTAAGAATTTCAGAAATGGGGCGGCCAGCTTCCCACATTCCAACAATTCTGCCTCTGGTTACTTCTGTAGTATACTTAGGCATTTTGGTGATCTTTTGTTTGCAAATATGATGATTATTATTATTTTCTAAACTACCCATTGAAATGCATGTATAGATCTATAATGCAATATTATGTTTAAACAAAATCTCAGAAATATAGTTTGTATGTATTTCAATATTTTTGATTAATAGAATGGAAAATTAAATGAAATAATAATTGCACAAATGAGCTCTGAGGCTATGTGATATTCATCATAAAGACTGAGGGGGGGGGGGGGAAGGAAAGAAGAAAAAAGAAATGTGATTTTTACCCCTGGAATTTGATTCTGTTTTCTCAATGCAAGTGTCAGGCATGTTACCCCTACACAATCATGCTTTCTTACTTTTCAATGCTGTGCTATTACTGAAAAATTCCTCTCCCTCCCCTGCCTCTATCTCTCCCTCCTCCGTTATTTTATTATAGACATTTTGTATATAGTGAATATGGTCAATGTTTTCTTCTTCATTTTCCTCACCTTACAACACCAGGCCAATAACAAATAGTTAAACAATGGCTTTTTGCAACCAAGAAACATGACTGCTTTGCTAGTTACATATCTATAACTGAGAAGCAAAAGGGCATATGTCCATTTTGTCAATTTTGAGTTATTCATACTTTTGTGACAAGTATGAATGAATGCATGCACAACATGGGAAAAAGGTGGTTGTCAAGAAACATTTAGATGAAAATGGGAGCATATGGGACATGTGCCAAATGCTCTCAGTTGACAATATTTTGTTTTGTGATGCAGGGCATATGTGGAACATCCACCTGTTTTCCTCTCAACTCTAGAATAATTGTATGCATTTTGCTGACCATATGTGAGGCCTCGGCTTTTCTCCTTTAAAATTTGAATTTAACAATGGAATAGATGAGATCGTGGGTTTATCATTACACTATTTTCTTGTTTAATGTGCTTGTTCATGCCACCGACAATTGAAATGCAGATGCGGTTTGATGCTTTATTAGTGATGAAGAGGATTACAGCAATTACATGATTTTATAAAAATTTGTTTTTCAAGATGATCATGGTGCAGGCTTGCTCAACAAGCTTAATATACAGAAGGTGTTTATTAATAATGTATCATACATTCTATTTATTATATTTTATATATGTAATTTTACTGTATAAATTTATAGTTATTTAGTATGTTGTGTCTTGTTGGGCAGCCTTTTAAGGCAGCTACCCAAAAGGTTTTGCTAAAAACTAAATTCTTATAAATTATACATTATTAAATTTAATATTTTCGGACTTTAAAATTCCTGATCTTATTCCAGATCAGAACTTTGATACCCAGCAAGTATTGGAGGATACTCCAGATATTTTTGTTGATTTCTTTGATTTGAATCCTGGTTATTAACCGGAGAGTGGTATGAGTTCTGAGGATGGTGTTTTCAAACATAACTATTATATTTTTTTTTCTATGTACTTAAGTTCATGTAATATTTCAAAGCCTTAGCAATCAATTTCAAAGTCGGAAAAATTTATAAAAATAATAATACACTGATAATAATAATACTCATGTTTATAATAATAAATGAAATAGCAATACTACTACTACTACCACCATGACCGTGACCATGGCCATGACTGTAATAAACTATTAACCATATCGGTACATACTCTAGATTTCCTTGGGCTTCCAGCTAGGTGTAGAGTTGGTTAGAAACCAACGTTTGGGGAATGTATATCATTCCCATCTTCAGGGTAGCTGTATGATGCAATTTTTTTGGGGGGGGGGTTATCGGGAATAGGAAGGATTAGGCGTGAAGTAGATAGGAGAAGTAAGGTAAGGTATTGGGGTTCCGCTTCCGCACCCCCGTTAGTACGTGGAAGGATGGGTGGCTGCCAGCTTATTGCGCTGGCAGCGGAGTAAGGAAGTGTCCGGGAGACGACCATGACCGAGGCCCTGGGCGGCCCCACGGGTAGGTACGTGGAAAGGAGTAGGAAAGGTTTTGTAGCGTTGTTGTGTATTTTTTTATTGTATTAGCCGTTAATTTTGGCGCGGTCCTCGAAAGGAGCCCGCTGGTGGTCTGAAGTTGCTTGGAAAGAAGCGTGCCGCTTCTAGCGACATTAAGTAGCCGTTCGTGCGTTCCTGCTCACTCTTCATGGCCGAGAGGGCGGATGTCCAATCGTCGTGAGCAGGCTTGTCGTCGAGTGCCTAACCTCCTCTAGGCATTCTGTCGGAGGTGGCGATGCTGATGGTGGTGGCAGGCTGGCGATTGATTCCCCCAGGTCTCGGATGGCTGTGTCGGCTCTTTCGAACCGCCGCAGGCAGCGTGCGGTGAAGCTCTGGAAGGCGGTTGTGAAGTCTGTGATGATGGTGTGAAGGTCCTGGATTGCGCTTTCCAATGCGTCAAGGCGATCAAGTTGTGGTTCCAGGTGGGTAGCTTGAGCGGCGGTGGCAAGTGAAGCGAGTGTTTCGTCTTGTTGCGAGATGCTGGATCCGATGTTCAGGACCTCTGAATGTAGATCCTGGATTGCATCTCGCAAGGTGGTGTCTGGTGTTGCGGGTGTTGGCGGTGCTGGTGTCGGAGATGTAGGTGCTGGTACATTTGAAGCCGGAGTGAATCGACGGCTTCTCGGATACATAGGGCACTGTGCCTGCCCGGTAAAGTGGCCGTGACCATTGCAGGAGGCACTGTACCGGCGTCTGCGGCGTAGATCGTGACTGGTGCACTGCGCTGTCAAACTCGGTGCTCCACAATAGTGGCACTTGGGTTGTGCAGCGCAGGTGTTGGCATCGTGGCCGAAGCAGCAGCATCTGCGGCATGGCTGGTGAGCTTCCGTTCGGCTGGCCTCAACGCGAAGAACCTGCCCTAATAAGGGCAGGCCGGACCTGAAGGCAGCCTCTCGGTCGGACGGATCAGCCAGTGCCAGGCGGACGAAGGTGGTTGCTCCTCGAGACGTGATGATGCGTGTGGCCTTCAAGGTAGAAGGCCACCGGTGTTGAGCTGCGGCGAGGACGTATCTTGTAGGCAGGTCTCGAGGAACTCCGGAAATCACTGCGCTGCAGCGCAGTGGTGTAGGATGTTGTGGTGGCTGCTGCGATGGAGGTGCTGATAAGACGTGCGTTGGTGTTGGCGACTGTTGTGGATGGAGGTGAGGTGTGACGCTGACTGGCGGAGAACGGTGAGGTTGCTGGCTCCGTGGCGATGCAGTGACCGCTGCCCAAGAAGGCCCGGTCACCGGTGGCGTGGTAGCAGGACTCCCGGCAGATGCCGGGGGAACGGCCGGGGGAACGGCCGGCGAAACAGCGGCGGCGAGGCTCGGTGCAGCTTCTTCAATTGACGGCTCGGCGATGGCCCCCTCGGCGGGTGCCAAAGGGGCTGCGGCGGGTACTTGAGAGGCTGTCCGGCGTGTGCGTCTTCCCATCTCCGAACTCAAAAAAAAGATGATTAGGAGTCCTCCACATTTATATTAATGTCTGTGGAGCTAAGTCCGGACCTCTTAGAAAACAGGTTGGGTACACTGAGGAGGTAAAAGGCATGGACATTATAGAAATTGTTTAGTCAAATAGCTGTCTGATGTGATGATTTTGTGTTTCTGTGCTGGTTTTAATACATTTTTAAGGCCTGTTTCCAGCGTGCTGAGCTGTAGTCTGGAATCTTGACTCAGGTTACCTTTTGGATGAGATGGCTAAAGCTTCCCTCACCCTCTGTTGCCAGTAACCCACACACTTGCTAATACAGTTGTTCTGCCGATGTTGGCCCTGTGGTCTTGTTAAAAACAGTGTTCCGCTAGACCCAATTTTTCTGGCTGCATTAGATGTGTACTTTTGTTCTTCTGGTTTGGCCTATGTAGGCAGCGCCACATTCACAGGGAATGTGGTAGATACCTGGTACTCTCAATTCAAGGTTATCTTTGACTGGTCTGATAAGGTTTCTGATTTTGGGTGGAGGTAAGTAGATCATCTTAACGCTGTGTTTAACTATCTGCTAATATTATTTGATAAATTGCCAGTAAAAGGAATACAAGCTGAAGCAGTTGGTTTTTCTGTAGTCAGTCTTGTGCTGGTGGGCTGTTTGCATGTGACGCTTATGATGGATTACACCTGGCTGGAAGCCCAAGAAAATCTAGGGTAATTGCAGTGTGTTTAATAAAAAGTGTTTTGTAAAGTCTGGCCATAACCGATACATTTGTTATAGTTTCAATTGATAAATATAATTTGGAACAGTATCAACTGATAAAAAGAGGCAAGTCAGAACCCAGTAATAGAATATCAGAGCCTATAAAGAATTCCTTCACTGAACATATTTCCATGTTTCCAACTTGGGAAAGTCATTATTCCAGAGCAAGAACCAAGAGAAAGTACCTTGGACCTGACCTGAATCTTTCTTATATGTACAGAGCATATGTATAGCAGAATGTAAGGAAAGTAAAATTTATATTTTGTTTTATTTTATTTTATTTGTATTTATTTTATTTGTATTTATTTGTACTAAGCCACCATACACAGAATGTGGCTAACATCAGCCCAGGCTGTTAAATTTATATGGGAAGCATGTCTAAGGAATGACTTTACAGGAAAATGTTCAATGAGGACTTCAATCTTTCTTTTAAGCTCTCTCACAAAGATACTTGTTATGATTGTGGTTACTTAAGAAATTATTTAACGATGCCAGTAATGAAGAAGCAAAGACTGAAGCCAGGGAAAAGCTTGACGAGCATCACAAGGAAGCAGATAATAGATATGCTTTGAAAAACTTAAAGTAGAGGCAAAATCAGATAAAAGGAAGAGAGTACTGACTATGGGCCTGCAAAAATGTCTTCCAAGACGTAGCTTGAGAGACTGCCAATCATTTGACTCGTGGAAGCTCGAGTCTGAATTTAGCAATCCATGATGCAGCATCTAATGAAATAGCATCTTGTTTGCTGAAATGGGCTCAATTGTATTTGAAGGAACAAACGGAAATATTAATCATTTGACCAGACAATTGCACTCCCAAAACCAAAATGTGTAATTAGCAATAATGTATACTTGGCTTCTTTCACAGCTTCCAAATCTTCAGGAGATTAATCACAAGTACCCTTTAAAAAGTCATACATACATGACATTACATAATGGAAATTGATAAATACCCATTCCACAATAGAATGAGAAAGATCGAAGCTTCCCAACTTGCAAATTGTAGTACCTTGTAACTGGGCTCAGTTCATCTGAACATGTCAAGTAAAGCAACCGATGGTCCATGGTATGCAAACTCAAGATTCCAAAGACTTCTCTTCTCTGATGGCAAATTTTTCAGCTCTGTCTGTCCAACATAAAGATGTATTAATGGTGAAATGTTACACCAAAATGGTGAAATGTTTGGCTTAAAGGCTCTGCTAAAAAGCCTGAAGGTATTTCATAAGATATCCTTCTCTTATGCTGCGTTTCAAGAGGTTGATCTCGTATGTCAACGCAGGATTCTACAGTTATCAGCAGAAGTATCACTCATTTGAACTGGAATCTAACCCATCAGCTCCATAAAGTATGCAGATCTCCAAAAAATTGACAAAAAGGATATCTGAATGTTTTGCTGCATTTTACAGAGCCTCGTATTTTCATAAGGAAAAAACAGAGAATGTCTCCCAGATGAGTAGGTAATTTGTTGTTGTAGAGATACATAATAAAATAACTGTCTTTTTTGGTTTGCACTCATGAGTCATAAATCATTTTACTTGATATAAACTTTTTTTGAACTATGTTTAATTTGTGCAGTTGGTTTTATTACAAACATGTACTTTGAGCTGGTTTTAATAAATATGTATACATTTAGAAGCTTCATACAATTTATATTGCCCACAAGGGTATATACCAAAATGTATACTCTTTAAAAATATTTTGTGAAAAAAAGAAAAGGCATATGTCCATATTGTTTTTAAACGTTATTAATTTTAAAGCAACTTTTAAATAAAATCTTACATAAATCAACACACATAATGGTACTGTATGCCCAAATAATATAATTAAATACCACAACTTTAAATATTACATGTCGTGAGCAATGTGCAATTATTGTTTCCTAGAAATAGTCTTGTGGTTCTCCTGAAAAGTTATGATAAATGACATATGCCCCTTTGCTTCTCAGGTATCTTGTGTTGCCATAGTAGCTCAATATTTATCCAAGCCTTTGTCAAAGAAATATAATTATCAGTGAGTAATATTGACTGAGTGGAATGGCTCAGGTAGTAATGTCTGTGGCCTGCTTTTGGGAGGTTATGGGTTCAGACCACCAGAGCCGACCAATCTGACTCCCCACCCCCCAGTTTTCCTTGGTTGCTAGGCGAATGCTGGGTTGGATAATTTGATCCCTGAATTTTCCTATCATCCCTTTCATCACTACATTTGATTTCTTTCTTCTTTACTGTAATACCAGGCATTGGGCTGATCACCCATCCCGGTTCTGCTGTGATCCAAGTTTGCTTGCTCCTTGACAGGCTACTGACCCAAGGCATTGGCTTGTAAGACTTTGTGGGTTTAAGTTCTACAAAGAGGAAGATAATCATTTAAAGAAGAAGAAAAAGATTATAGATGAAAGTCTTTGTCTTTAATTGGACACCCACTGTGTTGACCACTTTTAGGGTTTTGGGTGAAATTCTTATCTCCAACCCCACACAACTATGAAAATGGAGCTATCTGGGCAAGATTTTGCTAGTTCGCAATTACGCCCACCCATGTCTTTGTGGTAGATCAGTGGCCTAACAAAATATTGAACATCAGCACCACTCGATTTTAAATGGTGAGACTGTACATGGCGTTATGATATGGACAACTTCTAGACCAGTCCATTCTCTTCAGAATAATATGTGGTGGTGCTGCAGTTGTGTAATTTAACAAATTCAAAGTATTTTAAATTTGTTTACATATTTATTTTTATCACCTGCATGCATGGGAAGTCCTAGTTTTAACACTTTATGGTAGCATTAGTGGCACCAGTTTAATTTTAATACTGTGAACGTAGGTTTATCCCATTAATGCTTAAAATTAATTACACATTTTTTTTAACTTTTTAAATTAATATGTGTTTCTAATACATACAAAAGCATTTTGTGATAGTTGTTGAAGTTTCATATCTTTCAGTTTTCAAAATATTGCCCATATGTTATAATGGACATTGTGTACCAGGGTCGGTAGAGTTCTATATAAAGAGCAAGAGGGATGGTAATAATAATCAAAGCAATATATTTCTTAAGTCTTATTTGTTAATGAAGTAAAATGAATTGCACAAGTACATATAGAACACAATGTATAACTGAAATGTTTTTCTAAAAATTACAAAATAAATATATACCCAACTGCTTACACAATAACTGCATTTTGGATGAAGTCCTAATTTATATTTGCTGCAAGTCAATTTAGCTTTTTTTTTTTTTTTTTTTTACACCATGCATCACTGAGCAGGATAGCTCAGGTGGCAACGTCAGTGGTCCACATTCAGGAGGTCCCAGGTTCAATTCCCCATGATCAACTACTCTGACCATGGGGTTTTTTGTGGTTTTCTCCTGGTCACCAAGGCGAATGCTGGAGTGACGTATTCTAACACAATTTCTCCTTTCTCCCATTTCCTCTCATTTCATTCCATTTCAATGTTTCAGGTCTTGTGGTGCTGGCAACGCTGGGCAGATGATGTGGATGCTTGCGTGTTGGAAATATTTCTCCCCTTGAATGCCAGAGTGAGCTGTCCCGCCTGTTAGGGTCACTGCATCACCCTCTTGGGATTCCTTGTCACTGGTGCACAGTGTTCAAACTGGAAATGTTAGGGACTTCTGCGCATCTCTGTGGGCCTGTCTACCTGCTGACTGGGACCTGCTATGGCTCCTTCACCCCATCCCTGCCTCATGGGGGGGTGGAGCCACAATAGATCAAAATGGTCGCAGTGTATGAGGTGCCCCCCTCCAATAAACATACCCTACATCTTACTATGTACATCTCCTGTCTTTATCATTTAAGAGTTGCCAGTATTTTACTCCATCAAAATGGACTTCTTTGATTGGTGTAGGGAACAATTTTGATGAGATGCCTTCTCATTAATTTTCAACGCGGTTACAGCTGTGTAATGTCAAAATTTCAGGAGACCTTCAGAGTGATCTGGACATATCCTGATGCAGCAACCACACATTTATAGCACTAACATCTAGGAAGTAAGAGAATATTGACCATTATTTCTTCTGCCTCATGCGTGACCTATAAGCTGCCACACATTGGTTAAGTTGATCCACCCCTCCCATTCCTATGTTGAATGATACAAAAAGTGAGGCTTGTGGTACAGAGACTTCACTTTTCGTCTCACTTGACCACCTAGTCACAGTGCCAGTTTTCAAGTCTTCATAATTTGTAGCAGCAGTTACTACACTGTTGTCATTTCAATAAACTAGAAGTACATTACCGCTGTTCCTATAACCATATGATCCTCTTTTCTCCTTTTTCACAATTATTTTGCTTTTGAGAGGACATTTTTCAGTTTGGTTTTCCTGGTGTCCTTGTCACACATATTCCTCTTGAAGCTAGAAGTCTCATCAGTTTGACAGATGTAAAATAATTACAAAAAAATATTTTATGTCCTTTCTCCGGCTGAATTCCAGCTGCCTCAATTAGGGATAAGACAACCTCCCACCAAGTCCATATTCTTTTAGTCTCTCATTTTCTGCACTGGTGTACACTTGAAATGTTACCGAGTAACCTGTATTAGAGTATAATGACCAATTTTTTTAAGCCAAAATGTATTGGCTTTCCTCTGATGTGCTGTTTAGCATAATGTTTCCTATAATACGGAATCATGCTTTCATCTATGGAGATGTTTTCTAGGCCACCATGTTTCTTATTGACAGCTTCCAACAAAGTTAGATGGCCTGAGTTTGAAAAGTAAGTCAGTTCCATCATAGCGAGTATTGTCATTTAGATGTAATGCCTCAATATTAACTCAAAACGCTTACACCTAACACTCCCTGACAACACAATAGGTGAATCATTTTCTTTAGACCAGAATATGTATTTGTTTGGATATTTAGCATATCCTGACACCAAAATTCCCCCAATAACGGCAAGAAGTTCCTTTTGAGTCATTGCAAGTGCACAATTCTTTTTGTGATGGGTATAAATTTGTCTGCATGATAAGAAGATCAATGAAAAGGAATCTAGCAGTGTTTCGCATGCCCTTGCTTCATCTGAAGGGGTATAGCTGTGCATTTGGTCTGCATGACACCAACAGATTTGCTTTTTGTCCATTTAGGCTTGTTTCTTCCATGTTACAACCAGCAGTAGCAGTATCCTTAGTAGTAGTTGTAGAACACAGGGATCCACTGTCTAAGGTAGTAGCCAAGAAACATTCAGTAAAAGATGTACACCTTCATTGTCATACAACAACTTGTGTCAACTTTGCTTTACAGGTTTATCTAATTCTTCTACCAGGTTTTCTGATTGGTTTTTCATAGAGAAATCAATTACTTTTTCTGCATCGCTTAGATGTTGACTGTACTTCACATGTTGCTTGAAGTATATTCCTGCCCGATTGTTTAGGTTGGCATCATGTTCATCATTAGATTTGTCACTGTCTGCATCTGTTTCAAACCCATCTTCAGGTGGAATGACAAAAATTAGTTGTTCATCTTCAGTTTCAAAGTAAAAAATTTCCAGCATGTGGTTTGCCGACAGACTGAAAGTGAGTGCGAGAAATCATTTCAATATCTGCACATAGCATGCATAAAACCAGGAGGAACTAACAGTTTTCAGGATAAAATGTACAAAGTGAAAACCATAATAAAATAACAATTAGAACTTGGAAGAAGCACAAGAAATACGCACAAAATAAAAGTATATTACAATAGAGCAGATACAGCAAAATAAATACTTCTTCATTGGTTTATCCTCCTTGTATATAGGACTTACATCCCCCCAGGACTTACAAGCAGATGCCTGAGGTCAAAGGCCTGTCGAGGAGCAGACATTTTGGATCAGATAAAATATCCAGGATGGGTGATCAGCCTGATGCCGAGTATGAGAGTGAGGAAGTAGATGATATGAAATGAGGATGAAATGGATAAAAGGAAAGGTGATGATGGAGAAATTGATAAACTGAATAGTGATGAAACCCTCCCATATGCCGTTTTGTCCACCACAAATCGCACATGTGGGTCCCTGGGATTGAACCTGGGCTGCTTTGGTGAGTGGTCTAATCACTCAGCCACGGTGCCGCCTCAAAAATAAATACTCTTTTTAAAAAAAAGACTCAAACCATGAGCAAAATTATAAACTGAATTATGAGCTATGCTCCTTACCATAGTCGTCCTCCGTGGACTAGTGGTACCGTGCTAGCCTCTAGTTCCCAAGGTCACGGGTTCAAACCTGGCGGAGGGCGATGGATTTTTTTGGGCGTAAAAATCCTTAGCACGGCTTCCTTCAGAAGGGAAGTAAAGCCGGTGGTCCCGTGTCGTAGATTTACGGCACGTAAAAGAACCTAAGCCTGATAAAGAGGCCTCTGAGCAAAATTACCGGTGTTTCACGCCCAATATAGAATGGGACGCTAAGGACCATAGTAGTTAAAGAGAGTCCATAAATAAAACTAATTTAATTTAATTTGCTCCTTACCACCTGAGCTAACATGCAGTATTACTAACTCATTTCATTTTACCATACATGACTGACAGTAAGTGTTTTGCCTGCATGGCATCCATTTAAATGGACATAGGCCTTTAAGAGCTCATACTGTAACACTGGTATCATTTCATTGGCAATGCTATATTTTAGCATGTGCATATTGATGTTATATATAGCCACTACTCTAGAGTAGTTTTTTCAGTAGTTAAAGATTTATAAATTATTAACTTGCCTCTTGTGCATAACCGTGTACTGTCTCCCTGCCATCTTGTGAATATGTGTGTCTAAACATACTTTCTGAAACAAATCCGCAGAAAAGCACTAAAGTCAAAGTAGGTACCTTCTTCCTGGAGTCAATAACCCAAGATGGAATAATGATTTGATGTAAACAAACCCAAATCTTCTTCCTGGGGTCAATAACCCAAGATGGAATAATGATTTGATTTAAACAAACCCAAAATTAAGATTTCCTTGCATCGGTTTTAATGGATGCTATGCACTAATGGGTTAAACAATTCAGCTTTTTCATTATGCTTTCACGCATGTTTCCTTCATTAAGAGCATGTACAGCCTACTTGGCTATCATATTAACATTCTAAAATCTGGAACTTTCTTTGCTGGAGGGGAGCAGGTAGTAAATTGTGGTGTTCAAATATAGAAGAAATGTGAATTGGGGGAATTGGAACAAGAATTAGATAAACACTATTGATGTCTAGATCACTTCTTACATTTAGTTGCATGCCTTCACTACTATTGCTGAGTTTCGTGAAGCAATATGATTAAAAAATGTAACTCTTTTTTCATAATGACTAAATTTTTTATAGAAAAATGTTAATTATCTTATTGGCATTCCAATTAGCAGGCTGAAAAATCAAAGATATTATTACAAGTTTCATTACAGGTGATTATAAGCATGTTTGGACTGAATGTTGTCTAAAGCCAGCTTCATTAACGAGTGTTAAGAGTTAACAGCTGTTAAAGCTGCTTTTTAACATTCATGTTAACAAGTATTCTTGATAAGAGCTTCTTGGGTAACCAGCCACAAAGCAAGCATGGCTGAAAGCTCGAGAGACTTGCTTAACATCACCTACTGGTAAGCTGAGGAGCTTTTACCAATAATCATCACTGTGAAAGCGTCAAATATTACAATAAGAATTCTATTTCATCGACTGATGTTAAATTTAGCAATATTTAAAATGTTGCATTAACAATTGACATGTTTTCCCAATGTCAAATATTCTAACGGATGCTTAAAGTAAGAAAATGACTACTGTAAATTAAGATGACAATAACGAATAAACACATTTACAACTTTTAAATGGTCTCCTCAACAAACCAAATACAGAAGTCAAAACTACTTGAGCAGAAATACTTGGGAGATAGATAAAATTTTAAAAGTGGTGGTTAGCATGCTTGTGGATGAAGTATGAGAGAGGTCAGAAAACTGTATAAACAGAAACGTGCGTTGGCAATACAATTTATAATTTGTAATTTTGAAGTTTTATACTACTAAAATACACTTGATGAAAGTGGAGTAAACCTAAACACACTTACTAGCTTCACTCACCTATTTATTTTGCAGAACATGTATCGTGAGCATGAGCTCAAATCATCAGCTGCCTGTTGACTGTCGGATCAACTCTCGAGTCGTATTGTTGAAAGTCTGGGGTGTCTTCTGGTGGCCTATGGATGAAACTAAATAGAGGGTTATCTGTTTCTGGCACAAATCAAAGTTCATGATGCAGATTTCAAAATTCTTTATGTAAATCTTCTCCCATATTTCAAGCTCTTTGGCATTTTGGGCTGGTTTCAGCAACTGGATATTGATGTCTATTTTATGGTTTTGAATCCAGAAGTGAAATGCAACTGCTGATTTGTCAGACTGTTTGAATGTTATGCAATGCCGGCGTTCCTTGAGGCGGGTGCCTATGTTCCTTTTTGTTTTTCCAATGTAAACTTTCTCACAATTTTCACATTGGATCCGGTGGATTCCTGACTGTTTGTCCTGGGGTATGGGATTAGATTTTCTTGCTTTAATGAGATTCTTGGTGCTAAATTTGTTGTAAGTTGCCAAGGTAATGTTGTGATTCTTGAATATCTTCTGAAATTTGTGAAACAGACCTGGGTGGTATGTGAATTTCCTGAAGTTGATCTTTTCTGCTGCGTTAGAAAGTGTGGTGACCTGCTTGATGCATTTTTTTCTTTTGAATTTACATATTTTCCAGGCTGAATCCATTCTCTACTGCAGATGTGACAATGTGTTGATATTCTTTGTAGTATTCAGAGGAGGATGTTGATTAATCTGAGTCATGCTGTTGAATGCTGCTTCTTTGTGTGCTTTGGAGTTGTAACTATGTACTTTGATGTAATTATCTGTGTGCATGGGTTTTCTATGTATTCCGAATTCTATCCTGTCTGAAATCTTCATTAATTTGAGGTCCAGGAAAGCTATGGAGATGTTGGTAGCTATCTCTATTGCGAATTGAATGGATGGGTCCTATACGTTTAAAAGCTTGAGAATGTCCTCTATGTGTTTGCATTTTATTATTACAAATATGCTGTCAACATATCTGTACCAAACTTTCAACATATAGGGGAACACTTTGGTGATGTGTTTCAAGTTGGCTCATAAGTAAATTTGCCAGGAAAGGAGATAGGGGCTTCCCATAGCCAGCCTTTTTCCAGTTGGGTAGAAATTCCCTTCAAAAATGAAAAAGGAATGGTTTAGATAGATCCTAATGAGGTATAGATATTCTTCACACTGTTCGGCAGGGATGTTGGTGGAGAATAACCATTTTCTCAGAAATGTGACCAGCTTGTCTATGGGAATGCTTGGAAATAGGTTTTTGACGTCGAATAAGACAAGTGTGTCCTGGGGTTCCAATTTGATCAACTGCAGTTTTTCCACCAGCTCAAGGGAGTTTTTGATGCTGTGGCTTTCGAGTTGTGGCAATGCTTGAAATTGGTGAAGCAACCAGCTGGCAAGGCGATAAGAGGGAGTGTTTATATAACTGTTGATCGGCCTCATGTTGTTGCCGGGCTTGTGGATTTTGGGGAGGCCGTACATTCTGGCTAATTTGGGGTTAACATTTATTATACCTGTTCATGGAATGGAAACTCACAATAGATGTCAGTTCAGAAGGTATTATTGAAGAATTCGAAAGGTTGGTCCCTTTTAAGAGGAGAATATCACTTTAATTCAGTTAAGTACAGATAGTTACCAAGTCTTTTATTTACGGTATTTTCAATTTTTGATTTCATAAAACTGGTATAGTATTTTCTTCTCATATTTTCCTAAATAACTTTGTTAATTATTTTACCAGTTCTCTTCTTCCATATTTAATTAATCCAGTGCTATTCAATCTATTCCTGCTACTTCTTCTGTTTCAACTTTATCTGTAGCTATTTTCACATCTATTTCATCTTCCACCAATTTGTTCCACATTTCCTCATATGGTCCAAATATGACCCCTTCCTACTATACCAGAAGAATGGAAGAAAAATGTGATTATACCCTTAAATAAGAAAGAGAGCAGCTATGATTATAATAATTACAAACGAATATGTTTATCATCAGTAGCATATAAGATTTATACCAGGGTGTTGGAAATGAGATTGAGGAGAGTGGTGGAAGAAGTTATGGAGGAAGAACAAGCAGCCTTTAGATCAAAACATCGCACCCAGGATCATATTTATATTTTAAGACAGCAATAGAGAAGAATATTGCAAAGAATCAGGATTTATACCTTGCCTTTTTGGATTTAAGGGCAGCTTTTGACTCGGTACCAAGAAAATATATATGGGATGCATTGGAGCCAAGATAAATAAATGCAATAAAATGCATATATGAACAACCAATAGGAGTAGTATGAATAGATGGGGAAATATCTGGTGAATTTAGGATAAAAAAGGAATGAAATAGGGAGATAGTTTAAGCCCGTTATTATTTAATGCTTCTTGGATGAAATAATTAAAATATGTAAATGAAGAACAGATAGGAACAAGATGGCAATGTGGAGAATGAGACTAGTATTCCTATAGACACTGTTGTTTGCTGATGATGTATTAATAGCATATACTTCGGGGAGACTTCAACATGCAGTAATGGAATGGAATGAGGAACTAAAAAGAAAAGGAATGGAAATAAACACAGAGAAAAGTAAAGTAATGTGGGTGTAAAAACAAGAGACACATGATAAGGAACTAAAAATAGAATGTGAAGGGCGAGTATTGGAGAAGGTGGAAATTTTTTAGTATTTTGGCACAATAATAAGTAATGATGGGAGAATAGAACAGGAGGTACTGAATACGATTAAAAAAGGTACCCCAGCCTATTATGGAATGAACAACACAATAATAGGAGAAAAGGAAATAAATAATAAAACAAAACTGAAAATATATGAAGCAAATAGTATTATATGGAACAGAAAGTTTGGCATTACAAGATAAACATTTGAGTAAGTTTACAGCAGTGGAAATGAAATGTTTGAGAAAAATAGCGAGGAAAACTAGGAGAGAGAGAAATATGAAATGAAAGGGTTAGGATAGAGATAGGGCAGAAGAAAGCAATGGCAGATATAATAAAGGAGAGAATTAAAATGGTTCAGACATGCAAGATGGATGGGCGAAGGAAGAAAAACGAAACAGGTCTTTGAAATGCATGTGGAAGGAAGTTTAGGTAGAGGGAGACCACGACCTGGTAGGTGAGGATTGAAAGAATTGGGCAGAAATATGGAAGGACAATGGCAGAACTGAAAGGGCTAAGAGAGGATAGATTAGAATGGAGGAAATGGATTGAACGAGGCTACCCCAATGCTTGAAAAGGCAGCAGGAAATGCAAGATTTTGTAAAACCTGTAAATATTGCTTCAGTTCAGTTTTAACTTTAAATCAGCAATGTTTAAATAAAATATATTAATTAAACATTACTTGTGGCTTTTTATTATTGATTTCATTCTTTCTAACTGTTAATGTTTTGATCTTAGAAACTTGGATTTTTGCATTCTGGAAACTACAGGTTCTGATAGGAAAAATTCCTTAAAATACAATTTTGAAAGGTGAACATTTCAAAACCTATTTTGGGGGACCCTTGGACACCCACCCCCACTCTTCTCACCCAAGTATAGTTCAACCTACCAATTCCCAACATTGGACCTTACATTGTAATAACTTTGCGCATGCTAATGCTGGTGAATGACTGAATGCTGTTTGTAAACTGTGCAAGGGATGGGGTGGTTTGTTATCTGCATTGTCACTGTGTAAAGTCCAGTAGTAGTTCAACCTAATTTCCGTTTCTCCTGGCTTTAATGCTTGGAAATTGCTATGCCTCATTATATCATTTAATCGTCAACTCCTGATATTGTTCCTATTGCTGTTGGATGTGCCCTTGTTGGATTGGTAGCAGTGGTGCTGATTGCATACTTGGTTGGAAGGCGTCGTTCTCAAGCACGAGGATACCTCAGCATGTGAGGAACACTGATGTGCAAAAAAGAGAAACTGATCCTTGGAACTGAATGCTAGTGCATAATTCTGAATCAGCTAATTGGCAATACTTCAAAATCAATATACACACACACACTATTGTACTGGCACATTTAAAACTTATAAGTTACAGCTATTATACGGATTAAAAAGAAAAGCCTAAAAGTTAATTTGAGATCAAAATACAAAACGAACAACAAAATAAAAAAAAAAAATGAAAAGGAGAAGGGGGGATTGAATTGGGAGCAACATTGTCAGACTTGTTACACTGGTTACTTCTATAACATTCTTTAATGCATTGCCATAGAAACCCTCTGTCTAGTCCTAGATAGAAAGCAGTGTGGTTGACTGATTTGTTTCACAGTCTGTCAAATAGAAATGGACCTGGTGCATGTAGTATTTTTTAAAGTTTTTTTTATAGTGTTTGTGATGCATATGGAATAAACCATTGTAAAGATTGTGTTAACCGCAGTACCTCTTTGCCAGGGTGCAGAATAAAGTAAGGTACTGTAGTGAATTGTCAATATTGTTTGTTAAATTTAAAATTGTTACTAGTTCTAGCTCAGATCATCTGTGATTAAAGGGCTGTTCTGTAGTGTTTAAACACATACAAGGCTTAAGAGATTACCTTACCATTATACTGCGCTTCAGTACCTAAGAAGGCCATTTTCAGGATATCTGCACCATTCCATTTGGGTACTCTCTGCTATACTGTGCTGTTATAAAAGCAATCATCAGACTTCCCCATTTTCCAAAATGCCCCGTTTAAAACAAGCAAATGTTTTGTTTATTTAGTAATAGTCATGTAAGTGTATATTTTAAATGTCAGTGAAGATTCTTCTGTTTTGTTCCTTTGAATTGTGATATTGTTGAAATTGGAATATATATATATATATATATATATATATATATATATATATATATGACAAAAGCTGTGCAATATTGTCTATGTAAACTTTTTTCATTCATTGTCTTTAGAGTGCTGATTATTTACATGTTTTCTAGCTTAGCCTATGGTGATATATGTATATTAGATTAGCAGCTAGATATGATGTAATTTTGTTATTCTGATACTGATTTTAAGCTCTTGTAATAACAAGGGTAGGGAACTAAAATCTGAAGTTTGAATCAGATATTTCTGACGGGGGGTAAAAAAGAGGCCTTTTAAAGTAATAATACAGCTTAAGCCATTTTTCATTTTAATTGTATAGATTGTATTTTGTCTCGAAATAAAAGTATTTCATGGGGAATGTTAAAAAAAAAATAAATAAATAAATAAAAAAAAATAAAAGCATTTTCCACACAACAGAAAGTTTTGTTTATATACTGTTTACACCAGAACATTTTTGTAACTAACTAAAGGTTTTGTTAACAGCTAGACAATTTAAGTTAGACAAATGAAGTTCTAGCCACCACACTTGTCAGTAAAATTAATTGATTACATTACCCTCTGCATGAATAACAGCTGTAAAATGATTGCTGGTTAAGTGTAGTAAGCCTAAAAATTGAAAGCTCCCTCTACCAAAGTAGAGGTAACAAACAGCTGTTGGTTGAAATTCTGCTTTTCAGATTGACATTTGGCAGGTTGTCATTATTAGAGTCCAGGAAATGCTGTAATGCTTATGTGCCTTTTACTTACACAGAATGGCTAAGACTTGTTTCAGTAAAAAATGTTATTAAGGCCTGGTCTTTGTACTTTACAATATTTTCAATGTTTTACACATAAACAAATAAAAATGCATTGTAATGATTTATGATTGAAAACAATGGACTCTTTAAGCTTAAAATTTCTTATTAATTCATTTTCATTTTTGTGATTAGTGTTTTTTGGTGGTGTTATGATAATGTTCAGTGCTATAAGGGGTCTGGTGGTGGTCTCCCTTATACAGTGCCTTCGTAGATGGACTGAAACATTCCGCGGCAGCATTGGACTGGGTGAGGATTGGCACGTCTTCCGCCAGAGTTACACATAAACGACCGGCAAGTCATGGGTACATGGGTACGGAGCAGTAACTACTGTACTAACTTACATTTGATTTACCTGCATCACAACAGATGTTGAAATTGATGACCTTCAACATGAACACATTCCCTATATCTCCGAAAACTATTCTGATTTACTCGCAAAGGTTCATGTTGACTGATTGCCTGTATTTCTTTTGTGATGTTTTCCTTCAATTCTTGTAATGTGTGTGGATTTGATGAGTGCACTTCATTCTTTAACATTCCACATAAATAAAAATCACATGGAGATAGGTCAGGGGAACGAGGTGGCCACAAACCTTGACTAATTATTCTGTCACCATACACACTTTGCAATTCATGCATAGAATTTGCAGCAGTGTGCGCTCTAGCTGAATCCTGCTGAAACCAGCCACACAATCTTTCATTTCTTGTTGGTTGCGGAAAAAAATTTATTTAAAATTGAATTTGCATAAACGTGTGAATCAACTGTTGTGTCAAAAAATATGGGGCCAATAATTCTACGCACACTCACTGCGCACCAACCACAACTTTTGCAGTATGGTGAGGAACTTCATGAATAATATGGGGATTTTCGGTAGGCCAGTATCTATTGTTCTGAGTAGAAATGTGACCTTGAAGATTAAACCATGCTTCATCAGTGAAGAATGTTAAAAGTAGGTCCACGTAGCCATTATTAATGGACTGCAAAAACCAATTGCAATAATTAAACCTACTTACAGGATCTTATGGTTGTAAAGCATGAACTACAGTTACCTTGTATGACTTAGTTTCAGAAGTTTCGTTGCCACAAAAGCTGATGTCTTGGAAATGTTAACCTCTTGTGCTAAACGTCTCAGTGATTTTTGGGGTGAGTGCTCTAACCAGGTCCCTACTTCATCAAGCTTCTCTTCTGTCAGCACACAACATTGTTGAACATGTTTCTTGTTCAAAAAAGGTCCTGTACGCCTGACTTTATTGACAAGGTCATGAACAGTTGACCTGCTAGGAATTTTAACACCTGCAAATCGATGTTGAAATTCTCTACGACACCTTCTTGGAGAAGAGTATTTCACATACACATCATACAGAAAAATTCTTGTTCTAAAGTGTACTCAATCATTATTAATGGACAATTTATCACCAAGAGACAACACAATTTACTGTAAACACACGCACAGACATCTTTCCCTCACGACAGATCCAACTCAACTGACGCTACAGCACTACTTTCTGGCAGCAGGCGTGCCACTCCTCACCTAGTCCAATGCTGCTGCAGAACAGAATACAAAAAATTTGTATTTGTACTTCTTCACAAAGTGTACATGCGGTATTTATGTTTTGAAAGCTGCTTGATAGTAGCCATTATCTTTAACAGAATTTCTTAAGTTGTGTTTGTTAAAAAGGAGTGAGCAGAATATTATTGGTGAGCACTTGATTACCTTCCATGTTTTCATACTCATTAAAATGTCACTTTCTAGTATTCGTTTTTTCTCTCATATGACTGCAACAAAAAAGATATTTGGGATAAGCACTTACATACATCCAGAAATGTTGTTTAAGTGTATGGATTATCTGAAAGTTAGCTTAAAATTTGCTTAACAGTTGTAAAACAATATAGCATTGGAAAGTTACCACACTCTGCACATTGTTTCTTAGTCATGGGCAGCATACATTTGATATTGTCATGTTGGCAGCTCAATATGTCAGAGTCCCATTAGACGTGAAAACTCTTAGCAGCTTATGTTTTACTCCTGACAACTTGTTTGTATTAGTATCACAGTATACAACATATTTCAGTATGCCCTTTCAAACAGTACACGTTATTAAAATGAAAATAAACTTATACAGTAAAACCAATTTAAATTCGATAGGGATAGAATTGACTGAACACCCATATGATTTCATTTACTATACTCACATGCAGTACATGATTTGCAAGCTCTCACCTGCATCATCAGCTGCTGTCAACTGGTTCAGCATCTGGTTCCCTCTAGGCAGTTTGATTAATTTGGCATATGAATTAACTTCTGTGGGAATTTGAAAATTCATCAGTTCATCTTTGTGCTTCTTTATGAAAATCTTCTTCTCGCACACATCAAATTCCAGCATTCCTTGTTTTTTTAACAATTTAATTTCCCTGTTCATGTTGTGGTTTGTTTTCCCAAAATAAGCAGCCAAGTTGCCAGCAAAGATTTGGTGACAAAAAAGATTGTAAACTCAATAAACAGAACTACATTTTCAGCAAAGAAAAGCATACCATATTGCACAAAAAATTCATATATCATCAAGTAGATATTCACTGATTTTAGATTTTCAAGAGACACAATATGTTGGCCCCCCAAAGCAGATTCACTCTAGGAAGCTTAATAAATTCAAACAAAATGACAAACCAACATTACAGGAAAAACTTGGAGTATACCAAATTAACTGTTCCAGTTGTGAAACGATTTACACTGGAAAAACCCAGAGAAGCACAAGTATAAGATTGAAAGAGCACTTAAACAAATGGATAAATCTGTGGTATCTGCCAATATTTAGAAAACAAACCACAACATAAACAGGGAAATTAACATTTTAAAAACAGCAAGGAACATTCAACATTTAAGACCTGTGGGAAGAGATTTTTCATAAAGAAGTATGAAGATCGGGTGATGAATTTTGAAATTTTCATGGAAATGAGCTCAAACAGCAACTTTTTCAAACCACCACCAGGATAACCACTCTTGTTCTAATTTCTTTCCAAAAACCCTTACTTTTGTTTCTTTCTGCTCCTGTATCCCCCATTGCCATTTCTTCCAATGTTGTCTGTATCTTGTGCATCCAAGTTTCTTTTTTCCCCATTTTCTCCTGTACAACTAAGCATTGCTTTAGTAACTCATTTTCATCCAGTAGCTTTATTCTGAACCAGTATTTGATTGCCCTTTCTACCATTTTGCCTTTAGCTCCCACCCTCCCTAGTTCTGCTTGTGTTACTCCATTCAGTGAGCTTCTTGGTAATCCCAGGCTTATTTTGCAAAACTTCCTATGTATAGTATCTACATTTTCCCATCCTTTTTCCAGGCCCCATATCTCTGTTGCGCGAAGATATATATTCTTGCTTCCATCACTGTGCTATGTATCCTTTGTAACCACACAATTTGCATTTCTGGTATTTTGTTCCACATGCTCTGATTACCTGTATCGCTTGTTTTCCCTTTGCTAGTACTTTTTTCTTCTGTTCTCCCCAATTCTCTGCACTATTGTTACTCCTAGATAGTCAATTGTCCCCACTGATTCCAGCTCCATTCCTTCCCAGTACCACTTTTCGGTCATTCTTAGTTTATATCCTTTCTTAAAAATAATAATTTTCAATTTCTTTTTGTTTATTCTCGACCCCTAATCTTTACAGTATTTGCCAATTGCTTCAATAGCTTTACTTAGCCCCACTACTGAGATGGAATCTGCTGCTAGATCATCTTTAAACGATAATCCTGATATTTTCTTATTATTAATAACTGGTGAATGCTTATTCAATTTTTTTTATCTCTTCTATAATATCACCTATAAATAGATTAAATAGCACTGGACTAAGTTTGCACCCTTGTCTAACTCCTAAATTATACACGTTCTCTTCAGCAATTCTTCCCTTGGCTATTTTCACACACCACTCATTATTTGCATGTAAATGATTCACTCACTCCTTTCTTAATTAGTTTTAACCATAGTGCATCCCTGTTGATAGTGTCGGATGCTTTTTCTAAACCAATAAAAATCATGTATACCCTGCCCCTTTTT
This sequence comes from Deroplatys truncata, assembly GCA_030765065.1. Lineage (NCBI taxonomy): Eukaryota > Metazoa > Arthropoda > Insecta > Mantodea > Mantidae > Deroplatys > Deroplatys truncata. The sequence goes on along the minus strand of CM060990.1, from coordinate 418,452,157 downwards.
ATACTTACGTATTTATCCACCATGGTCTTTATAATTAATATGTTATCTGTTGTTCTCCTTCTACTTCTCTAGTAGACAAAGCTAGAGACCAAGGTATGAAAGAGCAGGTGTCCATTTGCCTCTGATATACTGATAGCATGCACATACAAGATTAATTTATTGGCTGCTTTGAGTGAAAACAACTTAGCGCTGGCTTTCTTGCAAATACAAGAAAGGATCAGCTAAAATGTCTTGGACTTCATATTAAGAAATGCATTTCTCAGGCCTATAGTGGTGTTACTATGATGTTGGGTCATTTAAGTGAAGTACAGGCAAAAATAAGGGAGATGGCTAATAGTCCTTGCCCTTATATACATTGCTATGCTCATAGATTCAGTTCAGTGCAGTAGATGTTTGTAAAAACGTAGAAAGAATTGGTTACTTGATTGGACTATTACAAGCTAATTGCTCAATTCAATCACAGAGCGCCTTAAGACATGGCATCTTTATGCAAGTTTGAACTGATGAAGTTATGAATATTTTAAAAATTCCAAAACATGATACAAAGGGGGTTTCAAAATAGAAGACTGCTCACTTGTTCATGAAGCAATTTAACTGCGATAGATTGGGCCTAAAAATTGTCTGTCAGCAATTAAAAAGAATAAAGTTGTGGAAGCTACTGAATTGTTACATTCAGCTAGAGAAATTTGACACCTTAATTTATTTGGTGTGTTTAGGCAATATTCTTGCTCTCACAAATTCCTCATTGGAAGTGCTTCAGTCTTCAAAAATGGATAGTAGTAAATTTTCATCCCACATTATGGCAATGATAGGAAACTTCTCAAAGCTTCAGAAGGAAGATAAATTTGAAGAATTTTATTCCAGTGTTATTTGTATGGCGGAAGTTTTCAGAATCAGTGTCAGTGCACAGGAAAAAAGAAATCATTGACCACCTCAATCTCTGGTAACAGAAATTCCATTACTGATGATGGTAATGCTATGCTGAAGAGTTCTGATTCAGAGTAACAAGATAAGGTTTTGCTGAGAGCAAGTTCATGTAAACTTGCTAACATCACATCAGAAATGAAAAAATGACGAAGACAATTCTGTTTACTGTGAAGGAATGTCAGTTTGTGATCCAAAGTCGTCTGATTTAATTATTTTTAAGACCATATAAGAACCGGCTGATTTGTATGGATTTTCAAACAAGGAAGCCCACCCCCATGGTGCAGAGGTAGCATGTCTGCCTCACATTTAAGAGGTCCCGAGTTCAAGTCTCGGTTAGAGCAAGTTACCTGGATAAGATTTTATCTGGAGTCTTTCCTTATGCTGGGAAGGTGAATTTTGTGTAACTCTTTAAATTCTAGGGACCCCAGGTTCATATAAGCATCATATCAACCATTTGTTCATTCACCATCTTATATGACCTATCTGCTTAAAGGATATTAAACTTAGAGAGAGAGAGCATGCGAATTAAATCAAAATGGTGTGACCTATATTCTAAACTATGGAACATGAGCATGGGTTAGGCATACCAGAGTCTCAAAATGTTATAAATTGTACTAATCTGTCCCATCACAACTGCATTTGCAGAAAGTCTGCTTCTACAGTAGGACAAATAAAAACTTATATCAGGACAACCATGTCAAGCACCAGGCTTTGTAATCTAGTAATTTTAACCATCGAAAAGGAGAAAAGTTGGGATCTCTTAAAAGACCCATTATCAATGATCCACAGATTTATTGCTGGAAAACCTCAACAGCTCCAGTCACCTCATGAAGTATTTGTGTAGGTATGCCTTGCATAATTGTTTGTTATAATTTTGTGTGTTATTAAGTAAGACTTCCAAGAAAGAGTTTCAAGAGAGTTAATGGCAATGACATTGGCCGGAGATGGGTCAGGTGCTTTCTAAACCTCTTATATCTTGGCCCACACAAATTAATTAGTCTGGTTATGCCACTGTTGCATACCATAGAGAATTTAGACATAAATGTTATATTTCTGAGTATAGATAGAAATAACAAGACTGGTTCACTGTGTGAAAAATGGATTGAATAGAAATTCCTGGTAATTGTGATACTCGATTCTTATTAATTTTTCATTTTTAAAAGGCATTTGGAATATGCACATAGAGCATTACATGTTTATGTTACCTTTCCAGACACAAGCTTGAAAGATGGCCTTTTCCATGAGTACAAGAAGCACGGAAAGGTGACCTGGGTGAAAGTTGTTGGACAAGCAGGTGATCGTTATGGGCTTGTGTGCTTCAAGAAGCCAGATGATGTAGAAAAAGCTTTAGAGGAGTCTCATAATAAGCTTTTCTTTGGGTGTAAAATTGAAGTGGCACCATACCAGGGCTATGATGTTGATGACAATGAATTTAGGTATGTAAAGAGATGTTATTACATGTTTGTTGGACCTAGTTCTTTTATGATTCCTTAAAATCAATTTTTCAGTAATGTACAGCAATAACAACACACTGGATGCCATTGATCTCCACTGATCAGATGAGTTTTAATTGCAATAATTTTTCATTACAATAATAGGGCAAGGAAATTACATGATACCTTGGACAAGTATACGAGATGCCTTATTTCCTTACTAATTGTGTCTAAGCAGTATATGTCATGACTAGACATTGGATTTATATGAAAATGCATGTTTAGTGTGTTTCTACTTGTGACATGGAATTAAGTTTTGCAATATGTTTCATATTCTTCTGTGCTTGCATATAAAGATCTATAGTGCATATAATTACATATTTCTAATGTTGCTGTATATTTAATTGTTGTTCCTTGCATAAAGCATAAAATACATGTATTTTTAAAGTAATAATTTTAAGATTAATATTTACATACATTAGTGAAAAAATAATAAAATCCTTATTATGGAGACACCCCTATGGAAGTTTACAGTAAACTTGAGGGTGCTGCTTTAAAGTATGCAGTGTTTTAGAGAGAAATGCTGTCATTAAAAGTTTTGTATTCTGTGGATAAATATCTTCAAAATGAAAATTTAGCGCTTCCTGAAGGAGTTTCCTCAGAGCTAGTGTTTTCAAATTTTGCCCAATAGCATCTGCAGACACAGACAGATACTTCTCAGCATACAAGCATGTATTAGCCGATAAATGTCATAAACTCACACTTGAGCATTTGGAGAAAATGATAATTGTATATTCAAATCAAATTACAACAACCAGAATTATGTCCATGGAAGAATATACATTGTAAGTACCAAAAAGTATAAGCTTAAAGTTGACATTTCTTTCAAAATTGGTGCATATTTTTTAAATTATAGAGCATTTTTTAAAAATTTTGACAGCATAAATGCATACATATTTTAAAAATTTATAGTGCATACAAATCCAATGTCTAGTCTTGACACATGTCATAAACATACTTCTGTTTTGTAGACTGAATATTTTGTTTTAGGTATGTTTGCTGCTGTAGAACACCTATTAGTGTCACTTTGTTAGTTGGTCCTTCCATACTTCTTTCATTGCATGATCAATCAACTTGTAAACCATTGCATGTAGTGAGTTATAAATAAATATATACGATCAACAAAAGTGGAGGAAAAATATGCTTCATGAACAAGACTAAAGAAGTGGAAAAATCCACATAATGTGGCCAAGGAATAAAGACAAAAGGACAAGCCATGGAAGTAAGCAGTAGCTGAATTCTGGCTAAAACTTGGTTATGACTGCTGCCAGCACACCTCTTGAAAATAGATGTATATAATTCACTTATTTGCACCATTTGCCAGCAGCCATCCCGCTCTCTCTCTCTGCATGTGCGCGTGCGCGCGCGCATGTTTTTTTTTTTCCTTGTTTCTCATTCCATTTTGATTTGGGCCACTTCATTAGCTGTTGCTATTGGCAACCAGAGAACTTCCTTACAAAACATCCTATGTACTAGGTCCACAACTTCCCATGCATTTTCAGTCCCCATATTTCAATACCATATAACAGAGGTGACGAAAACGTGACTCGCGAGTTATTTTGACTTGCAGGCGCACATTCCCTCTCTACAACCGTCCGTTTGATTTTCACATGCTGCTGAGTGACGCCATGTGTGTTGCATATTTGGTGACTCGCGGAAGGAAGTCGTTTTCGCCACCCTTGCCATATAATATTTGAGCCTCGACAACCTTGTTTCTCCTATTTACCTCCTGCATCTAATTTAATTCCTAAATGAGCACAATGTCGAATCACTTTATATTAATTTCCTCCTTTTTTCCATTTCTGAAGTTTACTCAATTTCCCTCTTTTCTTAAATATTACAATTTTGATTTCTTTTCATTTAATCCCCATTCTGCATAGAATGTATCTATTTCTTGTAAAGACAATTCTAAACCATTTACTGTAATGGACGCCACTATTAAGTCATCTGCAAAGAGAAGACCAGGTATCTGTATATTATTGTATGTTACATTTACTCCCTCAATCCAAAGATGTAAGTTTGAAATGAATGCTTACTTGCATTCTGAGCTTGCCTTCATCATCTTCTGTAATACATTTTTTTTTTCAGGTTTCTCTGAGCTGGAGTCAAGTCTTTGTTTATAAGTATATTGCTCCCTTTTAGCATCTTTGACCTTCTTAAGATCTCGTATATTAGCTTGGATGTTGCAAATTGCACTATTATTGGTCTTCTTCTACTTTGTCTTCCCACTCTGTATGCTTCCACAATGTTCCAACCTATCAGATCCATTTCCAATTTATCAGTTACAATATTTCTTCTTCTTCTGGCCATATGCTCCTTCTCTCTTCTACTCCCATGAACACCAAATTGAATTTCCTTTTTTCATCCATTTTTACCATTCTCTCCTTGATTCCATCTACCTCTCTCTTTATTCCTTACACATCTTTTCTTACATGTACTTTTACTTCTTCAGCTACTTTATTCAGAATGTCTTTTTTGCATTGTTCCATTCCATTCATTATGTTCATTTTTTCTACAAGATCCTCCAACATTGTTTATATCTCCATCGGACCTGGATTTAGTTCAATCCCCTAATCACTAACAGTATGAATATTATACTTCCTAGTGTTAACCAATTCATCAGCATGTTTTAATCAGTTTTACATTTAATAAATTTTTTTGCCATAAATAATCCAGTTCTAATTCTGTGTACTGTTAAGTTCTACTCCCACTGTCCCTTGTTTCACTTTTCTTCTTCAGTAACAGAGCTCCTTACATACACAACCTTCTTCCTCTACTCTTCACTTAGCATTCAAGTCTACATAACTTTGGATCTATCTCCAAGCATTTTGCACTCATGAAGAGGCCAACTGTCTTATGAATGAAATAAACACCACCAGTCTCACTCAGGAAAGGGTAGCATGTATGAGTTATATACATCTTAAACACATCTTTTACATGGAAAAATGAAACATTCTGAAAATGCACAGGTGTGCACATAGGATTGAAAGCTGCATTTTGCACATTGTGCTTCATCATCTGCTAATAGTATCTTGCAAATTAATTCTTAAACCTGATTTAGTAGCCAACAACAAATGCTCTCCATGGTTCAGAATCCCTATCTTGGAATATAACTCATGTTCATAACATTAAACGCATTTGTTTACATCAGTAAAACAGCTATAAGGAATTTAAAATATCCAAACTATTATTAATTTTCGGATTTCATGCTCTCAACAGCAGAACACATTTTTCTGTATTAAGGAAGTTTGGGTCCTCTCGGCTGGTGTAATGATTCACCTTTACTGTTTTTATATTCAACACAAAGACACCACCTGGAATACCTTTTGATAGACAATTGAAATTCATGAATTCTAGCTGTTTCTCAATTCTGCAAGTTAATTTTTACATATTAATGATATGCAAAAGATGTTGACATTCTTATGCCGGCCTCTGACCTTGTTTCACCACAGTGCAAAGTGCAACCACTGTTATCTACTGGAACCCCAAATACAAGAAATGTGATGCAGATCAGGGTTGAGTTGCTTATGATATGCACCTCTCTTTGACTTTCTCAGATGTAGTACACCACAAAAATTGCAGTTCTAAAGAAACTTCAATGGTGAATAGCATGAAACATGTTAGTTCCACCAAAAAAGTTACAGGAAAAATCAGTTCAATTTCTTAAGAAATGTCCATAGGTAAAGTGTGGTTTTATATTAAAACACATCTTAGAATAATGCTGCGATAAATGCCTTATACAAATAAATTTTTCTTTAAAGAGAATCTGTCCATGCATTTGAAGTTTGATTAAAATTAATACAAAATTAAGCCAGTTTAGAGCACCTTATAAAAGTATACATTTTTAGGATTAATTTTAAAATGATAATGAATTTGGCCAATGCTACCACATTATTTCTGCCTTAAAATAAATGCACCAGAAATTTAAAACTTTGCATATATTTTCTGTTCCATTAGATCATAAATAAGTTCAGGCTTTCTGTATCTATCCTATAATGCATCTCAAAACAATACCTCTTCCTTCAAGACATCAAATATAGGATGAAAGTACTTGAAATCCTTCTTTACAACTAGAGTTCATCCATCCACCCATATCTGTGACATTGTTTTTCTTAAACTATATTTCAACATTAAGTGCATTTCCAATGGCGTTTACAAAAGTTTAAAGTACTGTGGGATTGTCCATTTATGTTAGTCTTAGAAGAAAAATGAATACTGGAATGTAACCTTGTGCGGGGTGGCATGTTGTGGCTAGGCAGCAGAACATATGCTTTTCAGTTGATATAAGCTGGTACGTTGTGCCTTGCTGTGCTATCACCTTTATTGTTACAGTTGCAATTGACACAATCTTGTCTGTTAAAACCTTTAAGTTCTTAATTTAGTAAAATTAATTTCTTGAATACAAGCTGAAAATGAGACCATTTTTGTTTGTTTTAGTTTTATGAAAGTCATCTTCCATGGTATCAAATATGATTTAAGGACACTTCTTGTGTGAATTATATTGTATCAATTTCAACTAGTAGGACCATTATCTTCGAGAAAACACCCTTTGGAAAAGATTTTTGCATGTTCTGGTGTTGCATTTTTTTGTATTAGTTTTGTTTTTACTTAGGCAGCAAGGTCTATTATTGCTTTTACCTGATCATTATATTTATTAGCCCAGTATTATTGATGACATCCTGCGGGAGATTCAAAGAGAAAAATGCATTTGCCAGTAATTAACAATAAAGAAATACCATGGCTGTCCTTTGCAGATGATTAGTGATTGGATCTATATCCTCCAGAGGATTGAGAAGGGCAATCGAAGCAGTAAATAATTATTGTAAAAAATGGGGATTGAAAATAAATGAAAAGAAATCAAAGATCATGGTCTTCAAAAGAGGATACCAATTGCAAAGGATGAAAAATGGCAAATGAATGGAAGAGAAACAGAGGTTGAGAAATGAAAATTTGATTATTAAGGGACAAGGCCAGGTTTTAACGGAAGTTGAAACCAACAGAAAAAAATGACAGTAGCAAAAGGAAAAACAGCTATGACTGTTATAAGAGCATGCTTAAGAAAAATACCAGCTATAAAAGTCAATTGGCTTGAAAGAATTTATACAGCCACTGTAGAAGCTAAAATGTTATACAGGATGGGACTATGGGGTATAGATGATGCCTGGAAAGATGTTGATAAAAATCAATAGAATATTTTGTAAACAAGTCTTGGGTTTACCAACAGCATCACCAAATGCTGCATCACAGTTAGAATTAGGTACACGCTCAGCTGAAAACAAAATTATACAGAAATTAGTAAATACATAAATAGAATTACCACAGTGGAAAAGAGCAATGTAAGTGGAAAGGGACATGTTTTCTCAAAGTACAGGACATTCTGCAACAGATAGGTATGGGAGATACATGGATTAATAGGGAATATCAAAACAGAGTTTTCTGAAAAGAAGTAAAATTAAGACTGGAAGACATTGAAATACAGATATTTGGTAGTATGAAAGAAAAGAGTTCTCTGAGGCTCTATAGGAAAATAAAAGCAGCATGGAGCAGGGGAAAATCTATACTGCTATGTGATAAAACAGCTTGTATAGGGTTTGCTTGGACCAGACCTGGAGTTACAAATTTAAAAGGTGCAAGACATGACAATGATTTAGAAAAAAAAAATCTCCAATGTGCAGAGAAACAAATACAGAATTTCATTGTCTATTATACTATAATCAGACAAAGGTAGAGAGAACAGGCATGGCAACACAAATGAATGAATTTATATGGGAAAATACTAGTTAGAAAGATACTGACTGTAAAATAAGAAAAACATTTACAAATTGTAGGGAATTATTTGAGTGAAATAAAAATGGATAAGAATGAATAAGAGGAAGCTGGAATTAAAGAAAGTTCCATAAGAATGATAGGCTAGAAGATTGTAAATACAGGATGATATAGCAGAAATTATTGGGGTCACCAGGGCTTAAATAACTTGGAGTTATGTGTATTGGGACCAATAAATGCAGGCAAGCAATCTCAGCAAGTGAATATTTAAGGGAGAGAAGTAAGATCTAAGTGTCTTATTTTTGGATTTTATGATATATAGAGTATAAGCAATGTCAAATTATGTAACTAATGTACCAATGATGAGTAAATATCTATCTGTATTGCTAGATGGATGGATGGATGGATGCTGAAATGTTTGCTACCTAGTACTTAAAACAACACATTTTCTATTAAACACTGAACATGCTGTTGTAAGTCATATCACTTGAACAAACTTAATATTTGTTTTATTGGTTCTTCCTGATTTATCTTCTTGTTCTTTCTTGCATTGCTTCTGGTGTCCCTTCTTCATTTCCCTTATCCTGTGTCACTGCTACAGTGTGTACCTCTCTTCTTCTGGGTCGATGGCCTTCTTTTACTGCTAGTGTGCATCCTTGCTGAAGGCTGCATTTTCTTTCTTGTTCATTCCTTCTTACATTCATACTCCAATTTTCTCCTGTCTATGAATAACTGTAAACCTTTTATAAAAGACTCATCTCATTCATCCTCATAATTAATTCTTCTTTTAAATCCTGTTCTTTGGTCTATTTTTGTTCAATAAAAATGTTTGTTCCTTTCAAATTACTTGGATTTCATATTTCCAACTTTTTCCTTATTGTGATTAATCTTATAAATATTGGTCTTGGTTTATTGCCTATTATTACAATCCTAATTGCATTCCCAGTTTCCCATCCATACATGTTTTTACTCCTAGTTTCTCTGTAATTTCCTTCACTATTTTCTCCAACCGTTTGTTTTCCTGGGGTCATGGCCCACCAGTCCTCCAGGTTTTGGGGGTTTGGGTTAGGGTCAGCAGCCCTGCCTGTAAAACTGCAACGTTCTTCATCCTTTGAGTGTGGACAACCATTTCAGAAAAGTTTGACAGTCGCTGATTTGAAGGGTACATTAGAAGTTCTGAGTGCAGATACTCTGGCAACAATGATGCTAGAGGTGTACAGCAAAGAAACAACCTTGGTGTCAAAACTAGATGATGACAATGCACTGCTTGGATCCTATTCGGTGGAGAACAATATGCAACTGATGTAACTGTAAGTTTTACGCAATGAAATGGAAGAGTTTTCGAAAGTAGAGAAGTTTGAACTGTCATTGGAAGAATATACCAAACGAGAAGACTTAGAGCATATCTTGTTCATACTCGCCTGGGAAGATACAATGTGGACAAGACGTAAACACCAAAAAGAGAGAGGAGCAGATGAGGCTGCAGCTAAGGCAGCAAAACTTGGTGTTTGTTGTGTAGTGAGGGTATCTGACCATTCAACCAGGAGAGCTACAGTAGAGTATATAGGTTTTGCAAAATCAATCTAGGCTAGTAGACTGGTGTCAAGTATGGTGAGCTTCCGGGAAAGACTGATGGGAGTGTTGATGACAACAAATCCTTGGACTACCCACCAAAGTTTAGTGGACTTGTCAGACCTGTGCATGTTGACTTTGGAGATTTTCCGGAATAAGCTTCTGAGCTGGATGGATTTAATAACCTAGTGTTTTCACTCATTATTGTGTGCTTGTTCTGATTTTTTGTAAATATTTTGCTACAATGTGTACTGAATTAGAACGTATAATTTTGTATGTTTCATTTTTGTTCCTTTCCTCAATCTTATGGTGTTCAAAGTTTGTATTGTTTTGTACCAGGATGTAAATAAATATGTAGCCAGAGTGTGGTGCTGATGACCTCAGCAGTTTTGCGCCACCCAAAAGCTATTACTACCAATTGTTTGTTATAGTCTTTGTTAGCTCCAAAAATTATACAGTTTTTCTTCTGTATTCCATCAGTTGCTGGTCAATTTCCTCTTTCTATAGTTTCATAGCTTCCTTCAGCTATTCTGTATTGTTATGCATTTATTTCACTTCTACTTTTCTATTTTTTCCAATGCCTCTATCAACCTATTTAACCCCATTCGTCCTGAGATCTGCTCCTACCCTCAGATTATCAATAATATGACTATTGTAATTGCTGTCCAAGTTTGGAATCCCAGCTTTACCGATCTGTTTTTCCTTAATTTCTTCCTACCGAAGCTTCCTATTCTTGCCCTGTATAACTGGAGTTCCATTCCCATTGTTTTGGTTTTTTCCGCTCTGTGACCACACAACCTTCTCTTCTCACTGCTGATGCCAGACTACCAACAAACTTAGTAAACAACATGAAAAGCTGAACCTGGTTTGAGAATTTCAGCACTATGGTTGAGACTCAAGCCTTTGTCTTTCATATTGATGCTTTGTTGCTGAGCTAACATGATGAGACACCTGAATGCACACTGAACCTTTCTGATCTGATTCATATATCCCAGAGCATGTTAAAGGAAATGTCAATATACCTAAGGTGTCATGCCTAAGGTTAATGTTCCAACCTTAAGCATACACAGAATCATTGTGAAAGAATGATTATGATATTTAAATTTAATCTTAAAAATTTGGTAAACAAGAAGCTTCGAAATTAAAAAAAAAAGTTCTTTGCAGGTCAACTTGAACATAATGAAAAGTGTGCATAAGTGAAATGAAAAAGCTATGGAACTAAAGCTGGACTAAAAATATAATTGTAAACATTCCTTCACTGTCTCTGGCATCAGTACCAAAGTAAATTTTAAGCTTTAGCTTTAAATTTTTATCATTAATGATTTTTGGCTTTTTTAATGCTCTCAATAAATCAAAGGTTTTAATAGTAAAGAGGTAATTATTCTTTAAAGCCTAGGCTTCCACATAGAGCAGTGCAAGACAAGTAAATGCTGTCTTAGATATTATGAAAATATTACTATTAATAATGTGTGAATTTTTCTTAAAACAAATATTTGCACTCTTTAGCTTCATGTGGTCTGAATTACTGTACTTCACAGTTCCAGAAAGCTTTTTTTCAGTCTCTTTGTAATGCATCCTGTGCTTATATATATATGGAAGCCAAATAGAGATGTACTTTAAGATATTAATTATTTCACTTCTTTGTAGGTTTCAATACCTATACTATTAAGTTCAAAAGCAAACCACTCTGAATGTGAGAATTTGGTATCAAATTTCTGCCTATACTTAAGACAGTTTTGTCTTAAAAATAAAGTGTTTGTGTTAAATAGATTTCACATTGCAGAATAGACCAGGCAAGTAAAGGTGAAATAGATATAACAGATGGGATTTAAGCTGGAGAACTCTGGCTCAAATTGCCTCTGCAACAGTTAATGGAATTCATTTGACCAGAAGCAAAATAAACTCATTCTGCATACATGTAACAGAGCAAGTCTTCTCCAAGTGCTCTCAATCAGTGGTTTTTTCATGTAAATGGAGAAGAGAATAAGTGATTGTAAGGTACAGGTACCTTGTTAAAAAGAACCATACATCTGGTTTGCAAAACTTGTAAGATGTACACCCTTAGGCCCCCCAAAAAAGAAAATAAAGGAAGCAAGGAGGGAGGAAGGAAGGAAGGATAAATTTGTCTACTTTCTGCTTGGCACTGTGGTTGATTCACACTGGCATCTTTGTGCATGAGACTTTTAACTTCATTCTCCCATTATCAATCACTTCAAGTTCTTTGTGTCAAAAGTTTGCTAATAGCTGAATGGTTTGAAGTAGTAGGTATGTAGCAATGGAACTATGCAGTTCAAATTCCATCCACTAAGGTGATGTTTTAATTTATTTTTCTTTCTTTCTTTTTCAGATTAATGCATTGTTTGTTTACACACTGTATTATGTAGTTTCCAATTGCAAAGACTTATTTAATTTCAAAGCATTTGAGGAGCATTTTTGCAAAAGTCGATAGGTGCAAAAATTTCCAAAAATGAGTTATATATTGCATCTATATATTTTTTAGAATCTGAATCAATCTATGGAATCAGATCTAGCGAAACTTGATTCATGCTGTAATTAGAGACAACCAAACATTCCAGATTTTTTCAAAACTTGATAGATGCAGTTTTTTAGTTCAAGCAAAACTCGATATATGTTGGAGTCCTTATTTGAAATACATACAAGGCCAAGTAAAATGTTTTTCATCATAGTGTAAGGTTTTAAGTAAGAGTATTCTCCAGTGTCATAATATTCCAACTACTGTGATTCTATGAGAAGGTTCCGTGGCTCTCAGATGGCAAGGAGTGAAATATGAATCCTTGCATCCTTGGACAAATGTTGGCTGCTTAAATAGTCATATTTAAAGCTTTTATTGTAAGTGTGAGCTAATGTTTTCCACTTAACTTGTACTGCATTGATGTAAAATTCTTATCTGAAACCATGTTGGTACAAAGCTATCAGATTCCTCTAACGACTTTTCTCCTGGTTGCAGATCAGTACCATAGTTTCTGACATTCACTTATGTGTGAATAATGGATATAGGGGGTGAATTTATTATGCTTCAAGAAACAGTAGCTGGTAGAAAATCAAGAACTAGAGAGAAAAATCCTCGTAAAGTGAGCACAAGAACAGCATTATAATGGCAATGCTCGTGGCTTTTTTTTGCAGCAAAACAGATGTTTTAATCGCATTCTTCATTTTTTCCAATATGCGGTCACAGTTGTATGGCTCCAGATCATGTTTTTGCAAGAAAAGATAAAAAATACAGAATGTAAGACATCTTGACACCCAGTGGTTATTACAAGATATTGAAGAATCATGGCACAGTGAAGATCCTTAACAAAGACTTAAAGGCCGGTGCTCAAAAGATGTTATGATCGACATTGCCTTTCAAGATGGCTCCACAGCAACTGATCACATAAACCCCCCCCCCCCCCCAAAAAAAAATCAACCATGCATCATAATGTATCTATTGAAGTGCAGAACACATGCACAGCGTGTCCAGTGGCAGTGTGTGTGCTTAAACCAAGAGTTATAATATGCAACACTCTGTTAAATTCCTGTGTTCTTTCAGAAGTTAACATGGTGTCTAAAGAAAACAAGAGTGACATTAAGAAGCTCCTGCAGTATTTCAAAATGACAGATGAGGCAAAGGACTTCTACACAACTGTTCTAGCAGAGGTGCCCCATTAGACTTTTGTGATAATTACAGTTTTGTGCTAAAATTATTAATTTTGTTCAATTTTATTAGTGCTCTATTGAGACTCATATGAATAAAGACTGCATCTATCAAGTTTTGAAGAAACCTCAGTTTTTTGGTGGTAAAATAGACCAATATTTAAAAGTGCACATATTTTTTTTTAACCCGCTTTCATTGTCTCTGAACAAAGGTTGCTTCATGCCACACTTTTGTTTTAAAGTATATGCTTGTGTGTTTAAAATATAAATGCGATTCCTTTAAAATTTTAAATTCTGTATCCATCGGCTTTGGCAAAAACACTCCTCATTTATACTCACACATGAAAACTACAGTACTTTCTTTGTTTTCAAAATAAATATGAAAGTAAAAAATATTCATAAATGAAAAGCCAAATTAAAAATGTTAATTAACCTAATATCAGATGTATAAACCCTCTGCTTGTATTCCTGCCCTCATTCTTTGGGGCATTTACTGCAAATGAAGATGACTAATTTAAGTTTTTGTGTTTAAGCTTGAATGAGTTATAATTCAAGTATACCCTGCCTGATAAAAATATATAGTATTGCCATACATTTTAAAATTCATTTACATGTAAAAGAAAGAAAAACAAAAAAGAGAAGAACAGCTGAGTAGGATTTGAACCTGGGTAATTTGATTATCAGACATGTGCACTGGAGCACTCTGTCATCAGAGCACCTGATTGATTAGCAAATTCCTGTTTGTTTCTTGAAAGTGAATGCATATTGACATGTACTGCGAATACAGCATTAGCAAAAGTTTCAGATGTTTTCTGAATTGGATTCGCTTTTTGTTTGTGGCTCATTTTTTCTGTCTTGAGGTATGTGTAGGTAATGTAAGACAATGTACAACAGTGGCAGCAGGAATAAAATACATTACAAACCAACATGGAGTTGTTCAACAATGTTGGAAGGACCATAAAGTGGCAGAATTTCTCTTGCTTTTACCTGAGTCCAGTTTTGGCTCTTCCTTAATCACAAATTCAGATTATACTGGGTCTTTTTAAAGTCATCAGTCTGAAGGTCTGGGTCATAAGTACTAGGAATGTTTTACTAGAAGTGATTATACACAGTAATACTATAAATGGCTGATGATGGAGAAGGAATGTCTTCAAATCATGTTGAGTGAAAACTGAGTAAGTGGAACTGAAGTGTCACCATTCTACTCACAATTTCAATTACACTAGAAATGTGTTTCAAATGGGTTTTGGGATATAAGTGCCTTGTTTTGAAATGGTTTATATGGTTTCTGGTAGGTCCAGAATCCAGTGTAAGCACTTTGCAGGACACATGGTAGTTCAATTGTTAAAAGTATTGGTACAGTAAATCTAAAACTTGATTATAACTCAAGCAGTGATCTCAAGTGTCTTATTTTAAAGGTGTTCTATCTTCTCCAGTTTTTTCTATACATAGAACTAAAGAACCACTATTAATAATAATTTGATAAATGCTGCAAACATTAAAAGCCTTTCTTGATTTTAAAATGGAATCCATTTCTCTGAGTAAGATACTTGTCACAGTGAAACTGCATTGACACGAACCTGCTGCTTGTTTTGACACAACAATTTTTTCTGGGTTTATACTGTTAACTGTCTGAAAAGCTATTAAGCCTTACTAAATTTGTTGCTGAATTGTCTCATATGAAGGAAGAATAGTATATAAAGAGATTCAGGTTTTCTTGAGTAATTACTATGTTTTTAATATTGTTTTTCATGGCAAAATGCTTAATATTTTGCAGGCCCTATGAAGCAGAGCTGGATGAATTTCATCCAAAGGCTACTCGCACTCTGTTTATTGGTAACCTGGAGAAAGATGTTACAGCTTCAGAACTACGAAAGCATTTTGAGCAGTTTGGAGAAATAATTGTGAGTAGTTGCTGTCTAATCTAAAACTGCTTCTTTGAAACCATAAAAGTTTGTGTAGTTACTTAAAGGGGTGATACATTCTTGATAACAAGAAATTCCACAGATTTAGCCCTACTTAGGCAGTAATCTGAAGAAGAATGTTTAATGTTACTAAAATTCAAGATGTATTTGATAAATCTGTGAACATAATTAAATAAATTATAATGAATAAATAATGTCATTCTAAGTGGCTCATAACTGACTGCATTACTCTTTAACATATGTATGTTAGACACATAATTATTGTTGCATTTTAGGCTAAGCTAGATTAATACCATGCACATAATTACTTGGAAGTGACTAAAGTAAATTCAATTGAAAAACTTACAGGAAATTGATATAAAGAAGCAAGGCTCTGTATCCTCATATGCATTTTGCCAGTATGCTGATATTGCCAGTGTTGTGAAAGCTATTAGATCAATGGATGGTGAACATCTTGGTAATAACCGAATCAAGTTAGGATTTGGAAAATCAATGGCAACAAACTGTGTCTGGGTGGATGGCATTGCAGGTATGCTGAAAGTAGCTGCAATTTGAAGTTATATTCACAATATAGCCACAACTAATTTGATTTGTTTTTCTTTGCATCTATCATAACAGCAAATTTATTTATTTTTAGAGAGTGTCTCTGAAAAGTACCTGAATCTACAGTTCAATCAGTATGGTAACATCTCCCACGTTACAGTTGATCGTGAACGAGGTCATGCACTTATATATTACGAGCAGGTAAGTAAATGTAATGAATTATTTTTAAATGACCTCCCCTGTTTAACCATACAACATTATCTATGTAACAGTTAGGAATAATGTGGAAGCTAATTTTTTAAAAAGTGCTTATTTATGTTTTAAAGATTATATTTGATTTATTACAGATACCATATGCTCAAGATGCAGTACGTGAAATGCGTGGTGTCGTTATGCGTGGCCGTAAACTTCAAGTGGATTTTGCTTCAAGAGAATGTCAGGAAGCTTTCTATGAGCATTTGGAGAAGCAGGGTCATGCTGTAGTTGGAGGAGAGCGCCCCTGGGAGCGCTATGATAGCAAGTAATTACAACAGTGATAATTCTTACACATATGCAAATGGGAGACTTTTTAAACAATGAAAAGTCGCTCTAAGTGATCTATTAACTTCCTTTATTTACAACATAAATATTAACAAAAAAAGTTAGTTTTGAGGCAGGAGGTGCTTGCTTTCTGAAAGTAAATCTGCAGGAAATAATAAGGTAACATAATAAAATTACAAGAGTTAGCAATTTTTGAAACTGTTTGTGAAGTTCTACTATACAGTGTAGCCCTCTAATTTCATTAACCTAACTTCTATTAGTACATCCCTGTCCAGGTTTGTCTTGTATTATCCATCATATACAGTGGAATCTCGTTAGCACGTTCCTCATTAACACGTTTTCCCGTGTATTACGTTGAATTATAAAAGTCCCAGTACCAAATCAGCAAATATAATAAATAATGTTTGCTTAGTGCGTTTTCCCGGTCCCGCTTACTACGTTTGAAGTTTGACGTCCTCATTTGCTACTTTGGTCAATCCTTGGTCACGGGGTGGATATCGGCAGCCAATCACATACATGCATTTAAATATTTGTGTGACACGGTTTCTGTGGGCGGGATAGAGAATGCTTTACCTTGGTGCGGTAAACGCTAACGATAGTTTCTAATGTTGAGTGATGACCAAACAACCGTAGATTGTATTTTAACTTTTCATTTACAATGAAAAAAAGAAAGTGTAGTAGGTAAATAACCAACAGTGAAAAACTGAAAATCCTTGATGTAATCACAATCCAAATATAAAACATAAATATTAAACACGATTGTTAGCAAACCTAAATTGATTGAAACTGCTTTTAACCCTAGAGAGGTGGCGCGGGGTATTTTCTGACCCCAGTCAGTTTTATTTGCAAGTTATATATAATGATTTCGGATACCTGAACCCTGCCTTTCCCTTACCTTTCGCTACATTCCTTGGCTTTTGTTAGAGGTCATTAGCATTGAAATACAGGTCATACATACCTAGAATATAGGCTATTTGTGTTCTTCGGCTGAAATGAGGGCAGGGAATACCCCACGCCACCTCTCCCATTGCCTGTTACGTGTCTCGTCTGCATGTTTCTGTGTTACAGTGTGTTTTCAGCTGAACTTTCGAGAAGTGTGGTTATAATATTTACGTATTTTTTAGTCTTAAACGTAGTGCTGTTTTTATATCAATATGTGTTATGAGGAACATCAGGCAAGGTTATTAGCCCTAATAAGGAAAGTGGAAGAAGAGGAAGCATTAGGTGGTGAAGGCAGCGAAACCAAAGATGAACTTTGAAATACTGAGTTCAAATAGTGAAAGTGAGCAAAGTGCAGAAGAGGATCGAGTTACGGCATGGAAAATGGTTCAGCTTCCTCAAAATTAACGTACTCGCTGCCACAAGATAGTGACTCACTTACCAGCTGTAAAATCTGCAGCTAAAAATGCAAAATCTCCTATAGAATTATTGCTGGAGAAAATACGGCATTTTATAAATGCAGCACAACCAGAAAATCAAGAACAGGATTGTCAGTGAAGAAAAGAATGAGGTGTGTAACGTGTGTCCGAGAATGCAGACAGAAAAACGAAACTTGCGTGTGTAAAATGCAAGCAGCAAGTGTGCAAAGACCATAGTGTAGTGATATTTTATGATTATGAGTGAAGTGAACATTTAAATATATTTTTTATGCTGCGCATCAGTCCAAATTGCAAGGAACTGTCAATTCAAAGTTTTTGTTTTATTTTTTAAAGTAGATTTCTAGAACCAACAATTTTAATACATAATGTATTATTCGGTATATGTAAGCAATAATTAGATAAATTTATTAATTCGGTCCATTTACAACAATCGTTTTATTCCTGGGGTCGCGAGTTACCCCGCGCCACCAGTAATGTAAGATGTGCATGTGCCACCTCTCTAGGGTTAAAGAAGGGAAAAATACTAAAACAAAACTTTTCTCTTGGAAAATAGGATCAGAAGAGGACCGGAAAGAAATTTGTTGCATGGAAACACCTCCGTATTCAAATCGACTTGTATACACCAAAGATAATATCGTCTATTGTACTCGTAACACGATGCACACTCATAATTTGTTCTTTTTTAGCAGAAATTGTTATCACGTGTGTAATAAAACACACAGCAAAACCACTATTGCCGCTTCCACAATTCGCAATTTATTTTCTCAAAAACATTCATAACCTAAAAAATCCAAGTTGACCAAAATAAAAGCTTGAATTATTTATTCTCAGGCTTTGTGTATCCAAATCCATTTAAACATATTGAATTTAACATGGAAACGCAGATCGTATTCAGTATGAAATTGTACTCAAAATCGATTTAAATTGCCCATGGAGACGACGTAGTAATTATTAGATTTTTATTACCTATGTTCTTAAATTACTGATTTTGCATTTTCTTTAACACGTTTTCCCACCTATGACGTCCAAATCCTTAGGTCCCTGCAAAAACGTACTAACGAGATTCTACTGTAGTATCAAATGTATAGTGGAGAATGTGCATTAGAAACAGCTTCCCTTATGCTTTAAGTATTTAAAATTGGGTACTGTTTCATGGATATTAACAATGGCGCATGCTGCGCGCGCGCGCACACTCACTCACTCACTCACTCACTCACTCACTCACTCACTCACTCACTCACTCACTCACTCACTCACTCACTCACTCACTCATCTAAAAATTTGATGTGTTGAATTTATGTGACTTTCTCATTCTTCTACAGACTAATATTAAACATTCACACTTGTGCGTTCTATCTCCCTCTCCCTCTCTCTCTCTCTCTCTCTCTCTCTCTGTTTCTACTGAAGCAGGTTTGCACACATTAAGTTAAGTTTAAAAACCTGATACTTTCTGATGTTCTTATATTCTTAAATATGATATTCCTTTTCAATGGAGTGGGATGTCAGAAATGTGTCTCCATGACAGTCTATGTACCATTGGTTTGTGATTCACATTTCAAGCCTTTAATATAATTTCTGGAAGAGTTTGTGTGTCCAGTATCATATTCCTCTCATTACATCAGGAGCCATGAGATACTGCATGCAGTTATTGAGTTTCTATTATTTGGACTGCATTCAAACAGAATAAATAGATTGTGGAACAATGTAGGTACACTACAATGTAAAAGTTTAAAAACAGGCTATTACATAAGAACCTAAGTGCAGCAATAAGAGCAGTGAACAGTCTTTATGCTAGAAACAGAGCAAAGGTATATTAAGTACAGAATTGCTAATTCTAATAACCAGGTAAATAAAACACATTTATATTTTCACTGTGTACCACTTCTAGTTTTTGCATCTTGAATCTAGTGAATCAAGTTTGCAGTTGGTAAATTTGGACATAACATGTGATTTTTATTTTTAGTAGCAGAGAAGTTCAGGCTGGCAGGTTTGAAACCACAGTAGTTGTCCCTGGGACTAGATTCCCAAGGTATGAAAACCAGCAACGACCACGAACAGCATCCTATAGCCGCCCCACCAATTGTAACACCAGTGCTCCAGTGGTGCCAGTTGCTGGTACATCTGGAGTGCAGAGTCGAACAACATCCAGGACTCAACGTGCTGGTGGGCAACGCTATGAATACTATGAAGCAGAATATCCAGAGAGGAGGTACAGGTTAGTATATACAACAGTGCAAAGGATATATGTATATATAAAGAGCACATTTGTATTTTAACAGTGTACCACTTCTAGTTTTTGCATCTTGAATCTAGTGAATGAAGTTTGCAGTTGATAAATTTGGAGGAGAGGAGGTACAGGTTAGTATATAAAGCAATGCAAAGGATATATATAGGCTATAAGTAAAAACCACTGGGCATTAGATCAGGGCTTTGAGAGGGTCATAACCAAGTACTGATAATTCTGTCATCAAATATCCGGAATCAATCTAAGTGATTTGCGGGTAGGGAGGGGGGGAGAGATTAATTTATGGCCACCTACTCCTCTTCAATTCGAGAAGACCAGTGGATTACCATAAAGACATTAACCATGATCATTTCTACAGATGGTTTAAGGATCAGTTACTCCTTAAGTGCTATTGTTATGGACAGTGCCGCATACTACCTGGCCCAAACAGACAAATGCACACTAAAGTACAAATGATAAGAGTGGTTCACTCATATAATGCGGATGTAACATTACAATGAAATAAAGGAAACTTATTAACTTCTGTTACTCATAAATGAAAACAAGCCCAGACCCAAATATGTTGCAAATTATTAACCAATGCATTTGACCATCAAGTGTGTTTTCATTTTGTGTGTCTTCTAATCTTTAGTGTAAGCTTTTAATCTCCTGATGAAGGGATAAAACCAAAATATTGAAAATTTTTATTGTGAGACTGCGTGTTTTATCTTCACTCAGAACAATCTCGTTGTTTCACTACATATACATCTATCTTTTCTTGAGTTTTAGAGTTTTATTTATTCATTACCCCTGACATTGCGGATAAAAGTCAATTATGTCTGAAACTGTGAGGGGGGCAGCAGTTGCAATTATCACATGGGGCAGCAGAACACCTGGAGCCAGCACCCTACTTCTGCAACATTAAATTCCCTAACTGACTCAAATTTTTCTTTGTAAACTACAAGGCATTCTCAATGCAAGATAACATACCCCAATAGTGACTTAGCAATCTCGTAAGTACTTTAAGCCCCAGGGTTTATACATTATTCTCTATTAGTCAGTAAGTGTTAAACATTCTTTCATACATGCCATTTGTAGCCTTAAGTTGAAAGGTAGAATCAGACTGAAAAGTTTTATGCCATAGTCAAGATTTGAATAAGGATCTTTGGTTTACTGTGTTGCTGCTCTAACCAACTGAGCTACCATAGTTATGTGATGATTTAATGCATTTATGTGGCATGTCACCAAAATCATATCCATATACCACCATGTGACTTGAGTGAGATACATATGCCATGCCTGCTCTAAGTAATTAACTTTTGAACCAACTGTGAACAATGAAAGAAATAGGCTATGGACTATTGGTTCACATCAATCAACATGTTGAATGAACTAATACATGAACATCACCTTATAGTTTTGTAACAGTTTAAATAGTCAAAGAGAGAGATTCCACCAATTGTATTATTTACAAGAATAAAACCACTGAACAGCAGCTCATTTTGTGTTAGGGAAGAATAAGATATTACTGTTTATTCTACAGGATACAGAAATATCAACTGATTTCTGCTGTGCATGATGGCAATAAAATTGATAGCAGCACTGTTGAGAAAATGAAACCACAGGTTGAAATTACCTTTAACCTAAATAGAGGTGGGGTGGATGATGTTGATGAATAATTGAAGCAGCAAAACACTGCAGCCAGAACGTACTTCAGGTGGTTTGTTTAGTTGTTTTACACCATGATAGATGTTGCTGGTATGAAGTCTCAAATAATTGTGTCACAAATATAAATGCTAATATTTTGTGCAGCTATAATTTGTTATCTTGGTTTAAATGCTCTTATCAAGAAAAATCTTGCCTAGCAAGACAAATCTTTACTTCAGGGATTTACAAGGATCTTAGATCAAGGCTGAAAATGAGTATAGGTTTTTCTGAAGTTCCTACAGTTATATCTACAATAGCCATGGTAAGTGACAATCAAATGTGGGTTCTGTCCCCAAAAGAACAGAGAGACAAATTGTAGCCTATCTGTGGTGAACATTCTGCTACTGTTTTTTAAGTATGTGATGATGAAAGATTGAAAATACTCCAATTGGCAGGTATGTCAAGTAAGCAGAGACAGAGGACAGACATGCTGTGCAGGAGCAGAGTTTAGTAGGAAAGTATGGTAAAGAACAATGTGTGTAGAAGTAGAACTGTATAGAGTATTTGATCGTTTGCAGTTAAAACCATAATGAAAAACAAGACAAACAGAAGTTTTATGTACTCAGTTGGCAATATACAAGTGTATACTTGGAATTACAATGGTGGTAGGACAAAATGAGCTGAACTAAGGACCAATGAATTCAACAGAGTAATTCAGGTTATAGTGACTAAAAAGGACATAAATGATTTGTAGGCAGAGAAGGAATGCAGGTTTTGAAGGATAAAATTAAGCAGATCAGGTGGATGGGAGAAACAAATACAATAATTTACTTTAGCAAAAGATAGAACTGCAATGAATTTGATGAAGTGTACAGTATTGGCTCGGATATTGGATGTCAAATATTTTTGAAAGATATATACAGTATCAGTGGAATCAAAATGGTCATAGGCTATTGATCTCTTGGGAGTTGTTGAGGATGGAAAAGGATGGATAGAATATTGGTATTGCTCTGCAAGGGAGTATTGAAAATGCCTTTAAATGCAGCTGATATGCCTGTATTCTTAGCAGTAGGGAAATTTATTACAGGGTAAGTATTAAAATATTGGTGCAGATTACATCAGCTACAAGGGAATCATATTTTGAAAATCTTTTTTAAAGCATCAGAAAAACTGGTTCATTCAGATACAAAAATTCATATAAAATGAGATGGGAAATATTTAAATAAATAGAAATATGTAATTGTTATAAAGGATATTGGAAATATATTTGAGATAGACTATATTACATTGATACATAGTCTATGGTAATGATTTAGAGAGAAGAGCTCTTAAATCAGAGAGAGGTGTATGTAGATGTACTTTTGGAGAAGAAAGGTATGTATGAGGGCAGTCTCAGAACTACCCAACCTGACATTGGTTGTTGTTTCAAACAAATGACTATGGTAGAAAGTACCACCCTTATAAAGCTTGAGTTTGAAGTTTGACAATGCTACATTGTTTAGTAATTGTTTGGCAGCCATTAATAGTGAACACTCTCAGCGAATTTGTAAACATGGATAAAACTAGCCATCGTTATGTGATACAATACTTTCATTTGAAAGGTCTTAGTCCAACTAATATTAAAGCTGAGCTAGATTCTACCCTGGGGGAGTCTGCTCCTTCGTTTACAACAGTAAAATATTGGGTGGCAGAGTTTAAGCGAGGCCGTACGAGCTGCCAAGACGAACATCGCAGTGGTTGACCAAATGAGGTGACCATGCCAGAAATTGTGAAGAAAATCCACAAAATGGTATTGGATGACTGTTGACTGAAAAAGCATGAGCTAGCAGACATCGTAGGCATTTCAAAAAGTGCTGTACATAGCATACTAACTGAAAATTTAGACATGAGAAAGCTGTGCGCAAGATGGGTGCCGCGTTTACTCACAATGGAACAAAAGCAGCATCATGAGGATGTTTCAGTTGAGTGTTTGGCAATGTTTTGCTGCAATAAAGCAGAGTTTTTGTGTCAATTCATAACCATGGATGAAACATGGGTCCATCACTTCACACCAGAGATGGAGGAACAGCCAAAACAGTGGATTGAAAGGGGAGAATCAGCTCCAAAGAAGGCAAAGACAGTGCCATCTGCAGGCAAGGTCATGGTGTCAGTTTTTTGGGATGCGTGTGGGATAATTTTCATTGATTATCTTCAAAAAGGAAAAGCAATCAATGGCGAGTATTATGCAAACGTATTGCAGCATTTGAATGATGAAATCAAGCAAAAACAGCTGCATTTAGTGAAAAAGAAAGTTCTGTTTCATCAAGACAATGCACCATTATCGCCATGGCCAAAATCAATGAGTTAAAGTTTGAATTGCTTGCTCATGCACCCTATTCACCAAACTTAGTCCGCTCTGATTATTTTCTGTTTCCAAAGTTGAAGAAATGGCTTGGTGGTAAAAGATTTGCCAACAATGAAGAGGTGGAGTTTGTAGTTGATGGCTATTTTGCAGAAATCAACAGTTCTCACTATAAACAGGGTATTGATGCTATTGAACATCGCTGGGAAAAGTGTATCGAGCTGAAAGGAGACTACGTAGAGAAGTAAAGATGTTTTTTCCCAAAATGTTTGTGTTTTCTTTGTTAGGTCGGGTACTTTTGGGACAGCCCTTATATAGCCAGATTTAGACTAGAAGTTGGGAGAATAAAGGGTTGCTCACATGTCGGCTGTCACAGCTTGGACTCATGTAAAAACAATTATAATATCCCTGCAAACTGCCTCACATTGTCATATTTGCAATTATAATCACAGTGATAATAAGCGCATATCTTATAGGAGATGTTGGAAATGCTGTCTTGTATCCACACATTCCTGGCATCTTCTCAGGAAATTTTCATTCACACTCAAGAGTTCAGTATCTGAGATTGAGGGAATTTCTTGCCTGATGTTTTCCTTTAGTTCTTATGATGTATGGGGTTTTGTGCATATGCTTTATTTTTCATGTGATCGTAAGAGTTGGGTAAATTTCTGGATTTTGTGAAATGACAGGATAATTGACCCCATGTTTAATATTCTTCTGTGACAAGTCATGGTTCCATTTATATGGCTATGTTTTGTCGCAATATAACAGGTATTGGAGTATAGAGAAACCTGACTTTACACACAAGATTCCCTTGCATGATGCGTAAATTTGTGTGCAATAACTGCATACAGAATAATAGGACCTATATTTTTTAAAAAAGCAATAAATGCAGATATATTATACTTGCACCATTTTTTGAATAGCTGACCGACGTTCAATGTCAGTCTGGGCTTTCCCAACAAGACTTTGCTACCCCGCATATAGCTGATGAATCATTAAGTTGGAAATTTTTGAAGATAGGGTAATGAGTAAAGGATTATAGCCCCTACCATCCCTTTATTTAATGGCATGCAATTGTTAGCTTTGGGGGAACTTGAAAATTAAAGTGTATGCAACAAACCCCAAACATTGGAAGAACTAAAAGACAATATCAGGCGAGAAATTCTCTCAATTTTGGATATTGACCCCTTAAGTGTGAATGCAAATTTCCTGAGAAGATGTCAGAAGTATGTGGATAGAAGAGGAACAACATTTTCAACATCTCTAATGATAAGGTATGTGCTTATTATCATTGTAATTGCAACTATGAGAATGTGAGGCAGCTGCGGGAGTATTATAACTGTTTTGGTGATAGATCGAGCTGAGGCTGCCGGCGTGTAAGCTGCTGAACGGTGGCCACAGTGTCAGGGAAAAGTGCTGTACAAGAAAGTAATATATTAGTGTTTGAACATAAAGTAACCAAAGTAGTAATGTAATTCTTGCATATTATACTGCAATGGTGGCAGTGGCAGTGGCAGTAGTATGATGAGGTAGACCACTGTATAATGGCTGGGGCCAGAGCAGTGGTTGGTTACTTCAGAAATAGTATACAACTAAACCTATTCACATCATTTGACAAGCTATACCCACATAAGTTAGTAATAGCATTTAAATCGCATGATGAGCACAGCTCGCTCGTGTGTGCTGACCAATATAACTACATGTATTTGCATTTTTAACTATCAGATGGCATTCAAAGGATCTCCATATCTCTTCAGAAGATTAATGAACAGAAAATCCATGAGCACAAACAAAGATATTTCGTCTAATATATCTCATAAAAGAGCGAAACGTGGCAATATGAATCATGGTCTGCAGTGAATGTGCTGTGTGTCAAATGAAAGGTTATAAAAGATGTTTATTTCCTATCACTGAAACATGAAACGCCTGATATTATAGTGACAGGAAAGCTGAGAAGGAAAGGTCAGACTCCCAGAGAGGAGGTAAAGAAACCATAGTGTGACCTTGAGTATCGGAAATAAATGGGAGGTGCCAGTTTGTACAGTCAGCTTTGTTTCTATTAATGCGATGCACAGCTAAAGGTTGCAGGAAATATTTTTGTGTCTGCTAGACATGTGCATATTCAATTGTTTCATTGTGTTTCATAAGATGATTGCTAAAAATGTGGACTTTAGATCCAATGGCTCTCATCAGCTGCTTCAAAGTGTAACCTACTAAAGTCCAATGTTAGAGGTTGACCTTCAACCCATTGAGACTGCAAGCTAAAATATGTGCCCCTTTGCATGTTTCACCTACAGACAAGAAAGAAATGGGGACAAAAATGGAAAAAGGAGTAATGTATGCTACAATAGGAGGGAAGGAATATCAAAAGTTCTTAGCGATGCAAAAAGTGTTGTCCTTCATTGGGAGAACTGCTTTGATATCTACCACACCCAATAATCATATTAGGCCACCATTCATTTTTTTTTAAAACTGATTTATGGGCAAAAGTGTTTCTGTAAATAATTGCCAAATTATAACAAAAGAGGTTATTTCTTGAGTATATATATGAAAAGTAAACAAAACTCTATGAAAAACAATACTAAATTAAATTTGAGATTTAAAAAATGAGGTTTTTTAACTACGAGTATGGAATGGCTAAATATCTGGCTGCTTTGGGATTTTAAAAGCAATTTAAAAATTCTGAAAACTACATTTGTTCAAAGCATTTGTCCTTTTTTGTTACCTTTGCAATGTTTTTCCTCCCTCCTGAATAGGGGTGAATATTAAACTTGTAAGGAAAACACAATTACAATTATTTTGTTGTGTAAATACTGTTTGCCATTTGTGTTGTTTAGTGTGCACTTTAAAAACATAACACCCTGTTGCTTAAAGGCAATGTAAATTGCAATGGATTAAACAATAGCATGAGAGGTATGCATTTACAAATATGAGTATTTATGGTATTCTGAAACATTATGGGATTTTTACTGATTATTTTTTGAGTAAATCTCCACTCTTCCTATTGGATTAGATAATGAAATGAGTATCACTGTAATAAACCTAATTCGTTAGGTTTAGCATAGATTGTTTGTGTTTTGTAATCGATACTATAGATAGAATTACATGGCTGAAATTGGTTTCTAGTTTGCTCTGGAAAGGGTGATTTATTTTGACATAGCATTTTGATGCCCATAATTTACTTCATTGTTTTAGTGTGCTGGAAAAGCATTAAATAAAACTGTACATTTCAAAGCAATGTGCATATTTAAATCAAATTAAAGTGGTAAGAGCTTGTAGATGTAACTGATGAAAAAGAAAATATGCATTAAGCATGCATTTTCTAACTTAAACTCAAAAAAACTACTAAGAAAAAAATTATTACAACTTGTAAGAAGTTAAGTGGAATAAAAATATTGTGTGCATAATGGACTAAAGAAGTATATAAAAGAAGGGTATTTAAATGCACTGTGGAGAGGAAGGAACTAAATAGAACTGAATACCCAGAGATTGAAATTCACAATTCAGATTAATTTAGTTCCACTGTAACTTATTAGCAAATCTTTATTTTTATGGTTGCACACGATAATATACTAATGCTTTTTGCAGGAATTATGACGAGTTCAGCCAAGGTAGTGGTGCAAGTCATGATGATTCCTATGAGCAGGAGTTGCGAGATTATGGTTACTGCCGAGAACGTGGAGATAGCAGCCCATCTCCTGGAGCATGTGAAGGTGAAACATCACTGCGAAGGAGTATTGCAGTGGTTGCAGCTAGGCCAGCTAAAAGCTGCAGTCCTGGAGACAAGGTTCCATGTACTGAGGATGATCCAGCTTACAAGCGTCATTCCTTACAAAGTGTCGTCATCAGCAGTGATGTAGCAGTCCCTCCTCCGTTACCACCTCCTCCCGGAGCCCCATCTCATCCTCCAGATATCCGTCACTTACAAAAGGAACGGGTACATATACAACACCTCCTTGAACAGTTGGAGGACTGTACAAGTTCAGGTGATGATGAAAGTGGAATATCTAGTTCAACAGCACCAAAGAAACGGCTTAAAATTACGAGTGATGACTGTGGTGAATCTGCCCAGTCAATTGCGATGTGTTCTATGGGATCAGGTAGCTTAGAAATGTGCTATGAAAACCATGGTGAAGTTGGTACCACTTCAATTTTGGTGACTACCCACAATCATAGAAAAAGTGTGTCTGAAGTGCGAAGGTTGTCAGATGTTAGCGGGAAACACTGTAGTAGAAGGCTAAGTACAGATAGCACATCGAAACATGGTGGGGGAAGGGATGTTCGTGAAACTTCCGTTGACAGACTAGTTTCAGTGCAGCCATATTCACCCCATCCGGTGTGTAAGCGTCGTAAGACTGGCAGTAGCACAAGTGAAAACGAGGATCGCATGAGCTGTAGAAGTGGAAAACATTCACATCATCACCACCATCATCAGCATCAGCAGGGGGAACCTGCCACTAGTATGACAACCATCAGTGGTGGTGAAAGTGTAGATGGAAGTCGCCCTGGCACTCCTCTCTGTGACGAACGTCCAGAAAATCTTCTGCCTCCAACTGAACCTCGCCGGATACCCCGTGAAAGACTCACAACTGAAGGTCCACTCTCATTACCCCTCCCAAGGTTTGCGGCACAGGTTCTTTCAGCACCTCGACTTTCAGTGTCTGTTTCTGGTCCTGCGCCATCAGCTAACAAAGCAACACCAGTTTCATCACCACCTGCTGCAATGGCTTCTCCAAGACCCACCCCACATTCACAGTCGATGCATCAGCCCTCTCCAAGTCCAGGACCTGCTCCACCTCCAGCATCACCACCTCCAAGGGCCCCTTCACTTCATTCATCTTCTTCCTCTGATTCTGAACTGTCTCAGCCAACTTTGGAGGAACGAATTAGATCTTTGGATGAAAAGTATGAAAAGTGGTCAGGCTCACGGGCACTTAGTGCAGCAGGTGGTGATGCACTTGCCAAACTGGATGCTTCAGCAAGTGAACGTTTCAGGTTTAGACATAAGTTACTAGATCTAGATCTAAATGAACTGCAACCTTCAGACATTGTAAAATCAGTGCTTGCCAAGAGAAGTGTGTTTGATGAAGACTCAAAGAGACTTGAGAACTTTAGTGACAAATATGAACCACGTGAATTTGTACCCTTTTCTAGGTCTCCAAGCTCTTTCCAAAGCTTGCGTGTCAAGACAGAATGTGCTGGAAGAGAATTTTCTTGTACAACACCTACAAAACTGGTGGCTTCATCTCCCATTTCTGCCACTGGAACCACTCCAGGTCTAGCTGGAAAGCTGAGTTCATTTCCCAATCCACCAGCGCCACAAATATCAAACAGATTAATGGGCATTCCTTCCCCATTACACTCTCCTTCACATGCTCTCCCAAAGTCACCTTTTTCTACAGGCACACCCGCTACATCAACAACTCTCAAGTCTCCTGCAGGGATTACTCCTCTCCTCCCACAGTGTGGTGCCAAAATGCAGCAAACTGTACCAAAAGCTTCAAGTTCTGGCTTACCAGCTGCAGCCAAAGGGTTGCAGTATCCATTCCCAAGTCACCCTCCTGTATTGCCAACCACAACTGTAGCCACTACAACAGCCTCATCCCCAGCAGTACTATTATCTGTGTCGAGCGCAGGGGTGAAACCAAGTCTATCAGTGACTTTATCTACAGGTACTATGCTCTCACCAGAAGTGTCTAGGACTTGTGTTGGATCAGTCACAAATTCTATTACATACCCAACTGAAGTATCTCGTTCTGGCTTGCCAAGATCATCAGTTACAATTCTGACAACAGCAACAGCCACAAAACCCACACCAGAAATTGCTAGCAAAGGACCATTAAAAATTGGTCCTGCTGCATCTATTATTTCAAATAGCACTGTTAGCAGAGTTGCAACATGTGTGAAACCATCCACATTAACAGTATCCACAGCGTCAATGAGCACCCTGTCAGGCTCTTCTGGAATTATCAAAAACACAGTAGCACTGTCATCACAGACCTTGGCTGTCCATACTTCCTCACTTGTAGGGCGTCCTTCTTTTACTGTTACATCTTCTTCTCATTTAACGCCAAAGCAGTCCCCTCCATCAGCGACTGTGGCAGCTGGTTCCAAAGCATCAGTCAGTAAATCTCTACTGAGTACAGCATCAACATCAGCCACTCAGACAGTAGTACAGTCGCTGCTGTCAAAATCTGCCAAGTCATTGGAACTACTACCAAAGATAAGTAAAGATCACAGTATAAGTGCCATGAGAGCTGAGGTTTCTCCATCTGGAAACATTCCTTCATTCAAGTCACCAGGCTACTCGTCTAATAGTGAAACCACAGTCGTATCTCCATGTAATCCAAGGGTGGTAATAGTTCCAGTGTGTGTTGCAACATGTGCAAATACTGTAGCAACTGTGGTACCATCAAGCACTGGAACAACAACAGTATTAACCATGACAATGGCATCTACAACTCTTAGTTCTGTTACATCCACCATCTGTACATCAACAGTGTCAGCAAGTCCAATTGATACAGGAAGAGGAACCATGAAAACAAAAGCATGCATTACTTTAAAGAAAGAAAACTCACAAACTCTGGCATCATTCAAAGATAAACTTGGTGATTTGAACAAACAGACCTCAACAATAAAGAAAGAAGTATCTTCTGTGATCTCAGCATTTAATCCTTCCAAGAAAGATAAGGAACAAGAGACCAAGAATTTGAACAGCATTAGTCACAAATCAAAAGCAGCCAGCAATTCAGAAGAAAAAAAAGAGAAAAAGGATAATACAGCAGCTACATGTGGAAGAAGGGACAGCGAAAAGGACAATGAATACTTGGAAAAGGTGAAAGAAAAGGTAGATGGAGCAGAAAAGGACAAAAAGAGAGAGATGGAAGCAGTAGAAAAGGAAAAAAGGAAAGAAGTACATACATTGGATACTGAAAAAGACAAAAGAAAGGAAACAATGGATTCTCTTGAGAAAGAAAGAAGAAAAGACAAAGAGAATGCTGACAATTTGGATAGGAGAAAAGAAACTGAGGTGTTGGAAAAGGACAAATGGAAAGAAGGTCAAACAGAGTTTACGGACAAAGAGAGATGGAAGGAAAGAGAAGACTTGCAAGAAAAAGAAAAGAAGAAAGAAACTCACATAACTGAAAAAGATATTGAGGTTGGTGCAGACCAGGAAAAAAGGGTTGAAAATGTGGAAAAGCGTAACAAAGACCGGCGCAAGGAGCGTGGTAGCAATAGTGATTCACCAGCTAGTATTGGCTGCAAACGACGTATGAGTTCACAAGATAGTGTAGATAGCACTCCTGATGATGCCAAACGCTTGAAACTGGAGCACCGTAAAATAGTAGAAAGAAGAGACTCAAAGGACAGTGGGCGAAGTAGCAGTAGCAGCAGTAAACGCAGTAGCATTGAACGTGTGCGCAGTCATGGTAATCCTAATATCAATACAGAGAATAAAATCTTTGCCAAACTACTTGAAGATAAAATACGAGAAGATAAACGACCACAAGCAAGAGATGATGAACGTAAGAAAGAGGTGAAAGTTCAAGATAATATTGAAAAATACAAACCTAAGGAAAAGCAAAAGAAAAAGAGCAAAATAGAGCGTGATAGTTCCAAAGAAAGTAAAGAGCAAGGTACAAAACCTTCCAAGGAGTCAGTAAATGAAAAGGAAGCATCACCAAAATCAGCAAAGAAAAAAGAAGATAGTGATGTAGAAGAGAAAGATGATACTAAACATAAGCATACTAAAACTAAGGATAAGAAAAAGCAGCAAAAGGATGATTTTGACAGCAATGAATTCTTAGATGAAAAAGGACGTGTAACAAAGAAAGAAAAGAGGAACAGCAATGAAAGGAGAAAGGAAGATACCTTAAATAAGGATGAACAAAAATTTACATCACAGAAAAAAGATAGTAAATCCCATAAAAAGGATTTTAGCAATTCTGACTCTGAAAGTGATGGCAGTGGAGATGGGCCCAAAAAGCATTCCATATTTGATATAGTTGATGATAGCCCAGCCTACATTTCTATGTATGATAAAGTAAAAGCACGATCAACAAAAAACATGCAAAAGCAAGAAGAGGAACGAAGGCAAGAGAAAATGCGAGAAAAATTCAATCTACTTAAACAGTCACGAGCAAAACGGGAAGAAAAAAAACGCTCCACATCTTGGGATGAAGATTCAGATTCTGATAATGAGCGCAGCAATAAACTGAAGCGTGCTGTAAAACCTATGATTAGCAGCTCATCTGAAGATGATGGTAGGGCACGGTATGAGGGTGAAGAAGCTAAGCTAAATAAAGGTAGACCAGTAGTAAGAATAAGAAAAGAGGACATCTGTATGGGAAAATCAGATTCTGATTCAGATGTGCATAACAGAATAATTAGTACAGGTGTCGAAGCTCATAGAACCACACCAGCTGTTAGTGAGGATGATACAATAGGTCACAGTAAAGTTATAGGAACCTCTGGTAGGAAAGGTAGCCGTCCAAAGCTGATGTCAGATGTTTCAGAAGATGATAATTCAGGCACAAAAATAAAAAATGTAAGCAAACCATCAGATGTTTGTTCAGCAGAAAGTGATATTGATCAAGGATATGCTGATATGGATGAAAAATCTACTGCATCCAAAAAGACATCAAAAAATGCAAAAGGAGTGAAAGGTTCTTTTGATGTTCCGCTGGATGACATGAGGAAATTAGGTACAGATGCCAGCAAAACACCTGCAGAAAAGCAGTCAGCCATGAAGAAAGCTGGCAACAAAAATAAATACACCAAAGGTTCAGTGGACTCTTCAGATGAGGAGTACAACAAAAAATTTGTTAAAACTGAAATTTATTCTGAGGACAAGCAGTCAGGCTTAAAAAAGTCGTTTATTAAAGGCAGAATACCAAAAGAAGCTGTAGAATCCTCAGATGATGAAAATTCAAGAAAGCTAACAGATTCTGTGAAGAGTGATATTTATTCCAGCGATAAATTGTCTGCAACTAAAAAGCTTGGAGGAAAAAGTAAACTTAAGGTTTCTGTTGATTCTTCAGATGACGAAAGTGTTAAAAAGCTTACTGATGTCCCTAAAAGTGATGTTGCAGAAGATAAACAAGCTCTGTTTAGGAAGTCTTTGTTGAAGACCAAATCTAAGAGTTTTATGGAATCGTCCATTGATGATAAAAAGTTTGCAGCAGATGCAAATAAGACTGAAATGTTTGAAGATGTTGAGGAAGAAAAATGTAAAAATAATCAGCAAAAACCTCTTCAGCCCTTATCATCAGACTGTGAAGCCAGTGGGGCAGCTTCCCCACCTTTACTAGAGAATAAGCAGTTATTTTTAACTAGTTCCCTTAATGACAAAAGTGAAGTTTCCAGAAAGAAATCCCATAAAAAGAAACAGAAACGTCAGAAAATCCCCCAGACAAGTGAGGATGGAGTAACCAAGTTATCTACAGCAGAGATGGACACAGTGGTGGAGAAATCCGAGCTCATTGAAGTAAAACAAAAAGCAGAATTGGATCGGAAGAAACATAAACGAGAGAGAAGAAAATCAACTCATGGCAAAACTACAGACAATGAGGATGGTAAACAACTAAGAATACACAAGAAGAAGACATGCAAGCCTGAATTAAGTGTTTTGAAAACTGAAAGCGACATTAAGCATGAAGAAAAAATGGAAGATATATTTGGACCTTTATCAGATGACTCTGAAAGCGGAGCTGTGAAAATGTCTTTAACTCATAGCAATGGTGGTAGCAGTAGCAGCAGAATGTTAGATAAGCTTGCTGGAAAGTGGCAAGTGTCTGTTGTTTATGGATCTGACTCTGATTCAAACACATCACTTTTAGGGCCCAGGTTGGATTGTTTTGCTCCATCAAACACTATTATGTCTCGTCCTATGGAGAAAGAGCGAAAGCGACGTGAAAAGAAGCGCCGTGAGAAGAAAACTCGTGAAGAGAGAAGTGTAGAACTTGAGGCAGGAAGAGCTTTGGAAGCAACACTTCTTGGGCCTGAAAATTATTCAGATCAAGTGATAAGTAAATGTGTTAAACATGATGAAACAGCATCTAAGAATGATTCCATGAATAATGAAGTAGACATATTTAGATTCACAGATGGTGATGAAAGTATTGAAGCTGCTGCAGTTGTGTTGCTTGAAAAAGCAAAAGAAAAGAAAAAGAAACGAAAGAAATCGAAGGAGGAAAAACAGAATAGACGTGAACATCACCACCACCACCACCATGAAAAAAGTGCTAACAGATTGTCTCCAGAAAGAAAGTTGAGCACTACAAGCTCTTTGGAAGATAACAAAGCTACATCTCTGCTGTCAGCATCTTTGCCAAGTTTAGAAATACCTGTGAGCCCTCCTGTTAAAACCACACCAAATCCAGATGACCCACTTAGTGTTTCTCCTTCTCACCATGATTCTGTAATTAGTACTCTTTCTGTTCCAGTTACACCAGCTAAATCTGGTGATAAAAAGAAACCTGAAAAGTTTATTCCTGGCTTTGGTACTGAAATAGATGATATAATTCATGAGACAGCAGTAAAAAGCATTTCTGAATTTGAAGCTCCTAAACCAAATGTAGAGACTACTGAGAAGGAGGTGGTAATTGGGAAATCTGATGAAGGAATACCAAAGAATGAAGGTGCTGGCTTGGGGAGTGAAGAAGAAAAACCAAGAGCTGTGATATCTCAGGAAGAAACTGAAGATGCTGTAGCTGCATTGTTAGGTGAGTCATTTGGAGCAGACTTTACCTCTTCAGAATGCTATGTGGATGGAAATGGTAGTCCACATGCCACATCACATCCTGGAGCTGAATCTGTGCTGCCAACAGATGAAGAGGAGGAAACACGTAAAGCCATAGAAGGACTTATTGATATGAAACCAGATACACCACAATCAGAATCAGACTTGCAGATAGATACTGATGCTGAGGGTGACACTGAAGTAAGCTATTCTGGTTTGCGTTTTAGTGATGATCATTCACCTAGAACACCTGATGGAGTTGATTTTTCACACCCACCTAAAACACCAGATCTTCCTCCATCATACTATCGGCAGCAGCACGGGATAAAACCATTTGACTCAGAATCTTTGTTAAACAAATCTACTCTTCAGCCAGAACAAATTTCATCAGAAATGCCTGCTATTCAGAAAGAGATCACATCCTCTGAAAAAATAACTGAATCGGAAGAAAAAGCTGCAAGTGAAGAAGCCGAACAAAATATTGAAGCTTTGCCAGATATAAATTCAACTGCTACTGAGAAGCAGAATACCTCAAAGGAAATAAAAACTGAATTGACAGAAGCAAATGAACCAAGTACAACAGAATTTGAAAGTGAAGTGGTAGTGAAACAAGAGGAACCTCCACTGCCTAAAATTGTAACTACTGAAAATGTAAAACCTGAGAAAACTCTCTCATCACCAGATATAGATTTTAAAGCCAAAGAAATAGGACATGAAGACCCTCTATTATCCCACATTTCAGACAATGTTAAAGATAGTGTACATTTACCTGAAGAAAATGACGTAGAACAGACTGGGTTCTCAGAAAAGCCTATAGATGAAAATAAAATGGTTCTACCTCATCATTTGGAAAGTGAAATACCATCAACAGAAAATCCACCTGAAATTTGTGTTGCTCCTTCCTCTCCTCCTGATAAGCCTGTGATTTGCCAAACAGTAAATGCAATGCTGAATGTCAGTGGGTATGCAACTGAGCCACATGCTACTTTATCAGGTTCAGTTACTATAATGGTGAAAGAAAGACCTGAGGATCACGTTGAAAAGCAAGATTTTAGTACTAGTCATTGTGAAGATATGACAAAGAAGGAAAATTCATCCAGTATGCATGGTAGTACAAATTCCACAGTTGCTGATGAAAGCAGTGTTCTACAGTGTGATCCAAATGACCAGACTGTTACAGTGGAGAGAATTTACTCATCAAACAAAGAAAACAGTGGCTTTGTTTCTGTGGTTAAAGTGGAACAAGGAAGTGATATTGCAAGAGAGAGTGATTTTTCAGAATCTGAGACAGATATAAAAGTAGATAATGAGGCAGTAGCCAACCTTCTGGCTTCTGAGCCAATGACACAAACACTGAATGTGGATGAGAACAGTGCACAGGAAAAGGATGCTTCAATTATCAAAGAGCCAGACACACATCAGTTAAAATTGGAAGAGATGCAAGATCCCTTCGCTTCTCCAAGGTATACAACCAGAGATTCAGTGTTAGTGCAGGATGATTTTGATTCTTTGGAAGCCAATAAAAAGGCTGAACAAAGCAGTAACAATGACTTGGCAAGTGCTATCAAAGCAGATTCTGATTTCTGGGCAGCAAAGGAAGTGAATATGGAATCGGTGATCAAGACAGTTGATGCACTTTGTTCAAGTGATGAAGTGGAAGCATTACAGAATGATGAGACAAGAAAAGAGAATAAAATATGGTTTGAAGAATACAGAGAGGGATCAAATCAGGATTCTCCTTCATCACAGTCGAAATTGGAGCCAGAAGGAGAATCAATATCAGCTGAGATGGATGAATCAATAGAAAAAGTGCAAACTGTGAAATTGGAAGATCCAGAGAAAGAAAAGAAGCCAGCACGGTCACCAGTGTGTGATGCCATTAAAGATGAAGTTCAATGCGAGAAGCATGAAGAAAAAACACCAAAGGCTGAAGAAGAAGAAGAAGAGGAGGAGGAAGAGGAGGAAGAAGCAGAAGAAGAGGAAGAGGAAGCAGAAGAGGAGGAGGAAGAGGAGGAGGAGGAGGAAGAAGAAGAAGAGGAAGAAGAAGAGGAAGAAGAAGAGGAAGAAGAAGAAGAAGATGGTTTGGAGACCGTTAATCCTATCATCCAAAGAGAACAAGAATGTAATGAGGACACTGAGCCTTCTCACCCAGAAGCAAGGGCTGCCACAAGAGCTGCTGCTTCAGAAGATAAAACTGAGCTTTCCACCTCAACAGTATTAGTGGATAAGGATCATATAGTCATGCCTGAAGATGAACTACCTGATTCTGCTAGTGACCCTCTAAATCTAGTGGATGAGCCAGTATTAACAAGATCCACAGGAAGAGGCAGACGGGGCGCTGCACAGAGGAGCAAAATGCATACTCGCATTGCATCTGGTGTAACTACTCGTAGGACCAGATTAACAGGAGTGCAGAAGCCAGTGGATAATCTATCAGTTTCTCCTGTCTCACCAAGGAGAGGCAGCAGAGGCTTAAGAATGGGCAGCAATAAAAGCTCACTACAAGATCAGACTTGTTTACCAGCTAATAAGAAGCTTACTACAGATGTTTATGAATTCCGTGATGACTCAGAGGATGAAGGTAGCAATAACAATGGAGACAAAGGTAGGCCAAGGTTAATCCTAACAATTAAAAGCCCACAGACAGCTGCTAGTGTTGAAACAAGGGAAGAGTTTCCTCAGACAACTCGTAAATCAAGACGCTTGCAAGAAAGAGATGGATCACGAAACACTGTGGATGATGTGATTGAGGATGTAGTGCGCAGTGCAGGAAAGGTTACTCGTTCTTCAACAGCTGCTGCAGCTGCTGCTCTTAATACTGTTATTACTTCTCCAGGATTGTCTCTGAGACCAAGACGTTCAACAAGACAAAATATTGGAAGTCACAAAGCTACAATTGTAATTCCTGAGCAACCCCGGAAATCTCTTCGAAGTGGCAAAAGACAACAACTGCAGCAACGTAGGCTTTCAGAAACAAATGAGGAGATAAATGAAAAGAAAAAAACTGTGGTAGATGAGGAGGAAGAAGTGACAAATAAACAGGTGGATTTCCCAGATTCAACTAAATCAGAAGTAGAAAATTATTTGTCAAAGTCACCAAATGCCAGTAATGCAAGCAATTCAAGCACAAATAAGATGATGCAGAATGTTGCAGATACTTTCCCTACTTCAGTTAAAGAACATAATGGTGAGCCCACAACATTAATTGATCCAGTTACAGGTTTACTCATGCCAATGAGAGAGTCAGAAGAGGGACAGTACATTCCAGTTACAACAGCTCCTATCTTGAATCCTACAGTTGTTTGCTCTGTTTCAGAACCACAAAATTTAGCTATTGAGGTGACAGAAAAACCCAAAGAATCTGTAAGAGCTGCTCAATCTTCAGTAAATTCTCCACCATCCACCACAGAAACGTCACCAACAGCCACCACGTGGACAGCTACTACTATCCCTCAACATACTCATGTACCAGTGATTTCAAATGTGGCTCAAAAAGCACCACCATCTATTGCAGCAACTGCAGCTCCAGTAATTGGTGTCGTTCGGCCTAGAAGCATGTGTAAACCATCCATTTCAACAACAGTGCCTGGAGCAAAGCCTGTTCCAACCACACTGAAAGCTCATGTTTTACAGCAAACAATTAAGAGCACCATATCGTTACCTGTTGTAACATCAACCAAGATTGTTCCACCTGTGCAAACATTGCCTACTGCTGTTTCATCATGTACATTACCATCCACACTTTCTCAGCCCACCTCAGTAACAAAAAACAATGTGGCTGTGCAGCCAGTTATGAAGACTATTGGTTCACCGGTAACAACAAAATCAAGAGAATCTTTACTTGTACAGCCATCCACTTCTCCTGCAGCGGTAACTATTAACCCAAAGGCACACTTATTGCAAGCAGTTACAGGAAGCAAACTTCAGAGTGCTCCAACTGGACAAACTGTGGTTGTAGCAACACCTGGTGTGCCAATTGTTAGTAAGATACATCATTTGAACAGTCCCGTACAGCAGCAAGTGGCAGTGAATATGAAGGGTCCATCACCAGCAGCCATCACACCTAAAGCACACTTGCTGCAAGCAGCCAGTATAAATACAGCACCTCCGAAAGGTATACCTAATTTTGTACCTCATCAGAAGTCTCATGCACCTTTGTTGGGAATTGGACCTTGTAAGGTGCCTTCATCAAACCCTCCTCAGCCACCCAAGGCTCACCATAGTCCAGCCCAACAAGCAATACTTACAGGTTCTGTGGCAAGTCCACCATCTCATCTGCCGAGCCCACAGCAGCCAATTGGGAGCAGTTCACGTGCTGCTGTGCCGAAAGCTCAAGTAAGTGAGAGAGAGAATTTTTTATTTTTAGATTTGGTTACTAATAAAAGAGCATTTTGTAAGTTACACATTTTAACAGTTGTGTAGTCTGCATTCTGCCAGAATGCTAAGATAAGATCTCCATAAACAGGTGATTCATCAGAATTAACAGTAATAATTATAATAAATAACAATTTACAATATACAGTATATTATATGCAAGTGATATAATAATAATAACAACAACAATAATAAAATAATAATAATAATAATAATAATAATTAATAATAATAATAATAATAATAACAACAACAACAACCTAGGAACAATGTTATCTGGATTTATTACAACATACATATAGTTTACAGAATGACAAAATATTATCAAAATTCATATATTCTGTACTGTGTAATAGGCTTTTTCTGTTAATAGGCCTTTTACTGCTCTGTTGAAAATTTTCAAATTTTTTATTTCTCTGATTTTAATAAGCAGTTTGTTATAGGCTTTTATTCCAGCATACAATGGACTTTTTTCATATAATGCTAATCTGTACATGGGTAGGTTCAGGTTATTTTTAGTTCTCATTCCATGACTATGTTGCATTTGCAGGTTATAAAGATCTTCAAAATTTGTATGTATGCATTTATTTTGTATAGGAATTGGAATGGTAAAGTTAGTATTTTTAAGTTTTTGAACAAATTTCCGCATGATTCTTTTGATCCCATTTGTGTCGTTATTCAGATTCTTTTTTTTTTTTTTTTAAAGATTATTTCCCCCACCAAGTAGAGTTTCCCCAAAGTATAATTGCATACGTCATTATAGAATGAAAGTAATTGAAGTAAGCATTTCTTTTTGTTTCCAGGTTTGTTATTTTTGAATGCAGTTTATATTAAAGCATGCGCTATTCAAATTTTTAGACAGGTAATGGATGCAATGATCCCATTTTAAGTGCTTATTTAAAAGGATGCCTAGAAGGTTTGAAGTTTCTTTATGATTTATTGAGTCAATTATGATATTGATCTCGCAATTTTTTTCTTGGGTGCTGAGGTGCATAATGGATGTTTTTGAGGTGTTTAGTTTTAAGCCATTGCTGGTAAACCATTTCATTAACTGAGTGATAGCTTCTTTTGCATTATATTGTAATTCCTCGAAGTTACACCCATTTAGCGATGGATGTGTTGTCTGCATAAATAACTGTTTTTCCCTTTAAGCAGTTTTGGAGATCATTAGTGCATATTGTGTACAGTAGGGGCCCCAAAACACTTCTTTGTGGGTCACCTGTCTTTATTTGTTTCCAGTTTGATTGGACAGTTCCCGTTTGGTTATTTGAAATTATTTTTTATTTTCAATCTTTAAGATAATTCCCAAACCACCTTAATACGGTGTCCCTTATGCCATAGAATTGTAATTGTGTTAGTAATATATCATGATAAGTACACTCGAAAGCTTTGGAGTTATCCCATGTTAGAATGGCTGGATGTTTTTCATCTTCATTTTAGAAGCATCACATTTATTAGAGCAGATGTTGTTGAGCATTTTTCTTGGAATCCATGTTGGGAGTTGTTTAACTTAGCGAAATTTTCAAGATAAGCAATGAGTTGTGAATGTACAATCTTCTTAAATATGGTGGAGAAGGTAGGAAGAATAGAGATAGGTCAGAAGTTTTTAAATTTAGTTTTTCCTCCTTTGTCTATAGATTTAACTAGTGCATATTTCATTCTCTCTGGAAAAATACCAATAGCTAGGGAATGAATTATTTGATTAATTGGATCACTTATTTCATGTTTTATTTCCTTAGTGAGAAATGGAGGCAGTTCAACCCATCCGTAAGAGGATTTTGATTTAGGTTTTGTTATTATTTCTGTAATTTTGTCTGGAGTAACATTTGAAAACTGAAACAAGGGACTTAACAAGGGGCAGTTATTATTATGCAGTTCTATTTTAGAGTCTTGTATAAATGGGGGAGAGCCTCTTGGATTTGATTTCCAATATTCATGAAATAGTTATTTAATAATTCGTCTGTTTTTTTATCCATATGATCAAAATGATCTCTGCTGGTTGCGAAGTTAATTCTAATTATCTCTTTATTATTCTCCAGGTTACTTTGCTTTTATTGTCCAGATTTTTAATGAATTTTTCTATTGCCATTTGTTTTGCATTCTTAATTACATGCTAATATATTTTGCAATAGGTTTTGTAATACTGAATGAAATTTATATCTTTAGTAGTCCTGTACATTTTATGTAGTAATCTCTTGCATGTGCTGGATATTCTATTGCCCTCAGTACACCAATCTAATGAATATTTTTTAGTTGATTGTTATCCTGTGCTTTTAGGAAAGCATTGATTATGACATTCATAAGCTCTCTAAGAATGTTGTAATTTGAGTCTACTGAATTAGCTCTGTTCAAGGCCCAGGTTATATTCCTATTTTTTCTTTAAATT
The DNA here is from genome assembly GCA_030765065.1 of Deroplatys truncata. Lineage (NCBI taxonomy): Eukaryota > Metazoa > Arthropoda > Insecta > Mantodea > Mantidae > Deroplatys > Deroplatys truncata. The sequence continues at coordinate 418,410,643 of CM060990.1, read as the reverse complement.
TCAAAATGTTTTCTACATTGTATTATATACATCTAACAGTTTTCCTTTAAGTTTTTCTTTTTGTTTTATGCATTGCAGGTAATCTTGTGAGGACAGCCCTGTGATTAGCTAGTCCAGTCTCCAACACAATGCATTCATTTTCACCATAAATTTTATTTGTTAATATATGATCAATGCAAGTTGTTGATGACTTGTGACACAGGTTGGGAGAGTATGTCAGAATTCTAGCCCATGGGAAGCAACAATATTGACGTACATGTTATTCCATTTACTATTATTTTGTTTCTCTACAAGAGCATTGCTTTTTAAGTTTTCGTCTAGAGTCAGTTTTGTTTTATATGGATCAATATTACAATCCTTGGCTTTTATTAGTTTTTTGTTTTTGTCATTCTGTAATTTTATTGAATAATTTTTCTAATTTAATAAGGAATGGTTAAAGTGTTGTAATATGGTACCCTATAGATAGAGATCACAATTAAGTTCAGGCAACTAATTTCTGTGGCAGATAGTTTAAAGCTACTTTCAGTGCTTAAGGCTTTTAAATAATTTGTTTGTTTGGTATATTCCATTAAGTGATCACATACTAAAATGCAGGAACCACCCCTGATTAATTCACTCCAGGTATAGCAGTTAGCTAAGGAAAAGCCTTTTAATTTATTTATTTATTTATTTATTTAACAACTGCATTGGTTCATGCCTGGCCAATGTTCATTAAGGCAAATTATTTATATTTTCATTTCTACTATTTTGTCAATTAATAAGTTCAATTCATCCATTTTTGACAGTGCTCCTTATATATTTAAGTGCATCAGCTAATAATTAATCCCCTGGTTGCATTGTGATATCTTTACAGAAGTAATATAGCTTTCATTTACATTACCCAATTCAAAGATACCTACTAGACCTGAGTCAAGTTTCCCTGGAATTTGTGCCCAGTAATTATATTGGTAACGCTATTTATGATCTACCCAGTCCTCGATGTAACCCAACAGGTCTAAGTACTTGTCCACATCCACATATACTGCTTTTAAGGCTTTACAGGCCCATCTAATATTATCATTTAAAAATTGATGAAGTTGTGATTCACATCCCGTCTTTTTATGACACTATTCACAGCAACAACAGCATGCAGAAACTTTTCCTTTGTACACTTAACAGCACTGTACACTTCCCCTAAAACTTCTTCTGGGTTTCTTGTTCTCTTTAAGTTGTTGATTCCTACATGTAACGCCACTACTTCTGGATTTTCTAGAAAGTTTTTGCATTTACACTGATTTTCAATCTTTTTGGCCAACTGATTGGCATTTACCCCTCTATATACCTTTATAGTTGCACTACTCACTTTCACATATCCAATCATCGAATCACCCAGCACTAGAACTTCTTGAAACAGCTGAATCTTCTGTTGTAGAATTATTAAGGTTAGATGCGTCCTCTTGTGTGTAGTTTTGTTGTTCTTTATTTTGCAGTGAAGATAGCACATTGAACCTATTTGTAGTCTGGATCTCTGGTATCCATGATTCAACTTCTGTGGTCTTCTTTTCATTCCCTCTTTTTGTGACAGTCACCCATTTCATATTTTGGTTAGAATACTGCCACTTGTGTTGTTGCGAATGATTAATTTCTTGAATCTGAAGCATTAGTGCAGTCTTTTCATCCTGCAACTTTCTTATTATTCATCACTTTCCATACACTTCTTTTCCATTCCATGTTTCTCCTTTTCCATTAAAACTAGTTTCTGGCTTAGGTCTGTATTTGCAGATCACAGCTCTTTAATTCCTTGTCGTGATTTGTGCAGTTGTTTAGGAGTTCTATTATTTTGTGTAGCGACTCGATCACTTACGTTTCTGCTCGTGCTCCCTTATAATTAGTGGGTTTCTGATTTTTGTTTTGCTTCTCGGTTTCGACACTTGTTTACTCTGACTTTATTTTTACTGTTACCTGAATCAATTAGGATTCCAAAATCACAGTCTCCATTGATTTTATCAATAGAACTATCAATATTTTGTTGAATTTTACAGAGCATACTTCTTGTCACAACATTACCTGCTATCATCTTGTTCAGGTCATGCGTTTACCTGAGCATAACGAAGAGATATTCAGTGAAACTTTCTTTTCACCAGCCAGGATTTGAGTAGCTGATCAAGCAATGTTGTCTTCACCATTTACCTGTTGTGAAATTATTTATTTAGACTGACAGCTAATCTCAGAAAGCTGAGAGTAGTGTGCTGTACACTATTTCTGAATATTTCAGCTGTAAAGCTGAATTAGTCTGCATATCTCTTTCTCCTTTTCTGGAATCAATGCCCTGAAATAAACACCAAAATTAAAGCTAACTAATGTTTACTGGTCTAAAACCCAATTTTGATGCATTGAAATAGGTTAGGGACTTAAACCATTTAAATGCTTGTTCCCAGGGATTGAATCCTTAGAGCCAAACCTTCACATAAGCAAATCATGAGTTCTAAGGTTCATATCTATAAATGCACATATTTTTTATCATTTAAATTTTGGAGAATGTACTTAACAAAGCTATTTCTAAAGTTTGAAGCTGTAGTGTGTTCGACCCTGTTCCCTTTTGTGGACTGTCACAAACCGAATTGAATACATAATTTCACTTCCTTATTTGTATAAGTAGTACTTCTACCTTGCTCACTTTTCAAAATTTTCTCAGGCATGTCTTCCAAAAATTTCCTAGGGGTTTACCCTTTACTTTTAGGGAGGGTATGAGTTGAAGGCTAAGGTGAATTTAGTCTCTAATCTGGTACTGATTCTTCCAGTTACATTTCAAAGAAATTGTTTTGCAAAAGGTCCTATGACTTCAAATGTATTTTGTATACGAAGTCATAGAGGAAGTTTTACTACTTGGTTTCCGGTAAAGAATCAGGAACCTTTTATTATCCCTTTCACATTTTAACCAATATGATTGACCCCACATTTTTAAACTCATTGTCATTTTTGTTGGACCTTGGCTATAAGGACATGCACTTTAGCATTGCCATATTCAGTAACTGTCAGGAGAAGAAAATCTGTCAGAATTTATTTTCAAGAAAAAATTTCTTCACAATCCATGCAAAAGAATCAGAATTTTGATCCTACAACAGAGTTGGAAAGAAAAATAAACTGTTATTGTCCATTATCAAGCGTGAAAGGTTTAAGTCATCTCTACAACACGTAAGAAAATATCTGAGATCTATCTGGTGCAATAAAATCACATCTGCTACGCTATAAGAAATCTATAGTGCTTGGGTGTAAAACAAGCACACATTTTCAGGTAATTTGTAGTGTAACTTTGCTGGCTTTTAAAATACATTGCAAGCGAAGAACAGAATATTTCGAAAGAGCAAAACACCTGAATATGTAGACCATAAAAAGTAAACACTTCAAATGTGAAGAATGAGCGTTGCCTAATGCATATATGTTTACACCTCCCAATGGAAAGATGATCAAGTACCAGGTTTTGAAGTTTTCAGTTAAATGGGCAAGAGGATAGCAGATGGTGATGTTAAAATGAAAACATTGATTACTAACATAATTTATGTATTCAAAATAGGTACCAAACTTGCCAGGATCTCATATTGCTCAACATGCCAAGGGATCAATAGAATCTTCCAAAGTGGATGTTTCAATGGGGCACATTGTGTTACCTGATGGTCCACAGTCACGTGGACAGGTTCTACAAGCTGGACTGCCAGTACCTGCTTATGAAGCTTCTTTGGTAAGTTCCATATTTCATCATATGAATTGTAGCTTGCAGTAGTGTTGTATACAAATTAGAGTAATTAACCAATATATATATATATATATATAGTTGATATATTTGTTTGATGTTGACCTTTACATACCTTAAGTTTTGTTGAAATGGGTGCAAAATAAACTTTTTTTGTTTTGTTTGTAATTCAGAATCATAATATGCAAGCCTTAACTTTCACTTCCATTTGGAACTCACAACTTCATATTTTGTTCACTTTTGCATTGTATTAAATCACTATAAAAATAAACTTTCACATATTCATATTGTTTTACCTTTGGTAAATACCAGATGGCTGCTTCATGGGGTTACCCATGCATCTTCAACAGTTGCTTGTCGACTGAGATCATGGATTCATTTTTGGGTGGTTAAGTTGTGGTGGGGGTTAGGAGGGAAGGGTGTGTTGTAGCTAGTATGGTATAAAATAGGGAGTTGATGTTCAAATGACTTCAGTATGAAATCAGAAAGTAGTTTTGCATGCTTGTAAATTCTGAGTTGTTTTGGGGTGTTTAGTTTCTGATTTTTCTATATGATGTGTATGTAGTATTTCCATGTCTGTGTTTGTTTTTGTAGCTGTAATCTTCTGCAGGTATATGCTCTGGGAAATAAAATTTGTTGTCTACTTGATGGATGACTTCTATATGTTCCTTATATGTGATGTTGAATAGACTCCCTGTTTCGCCAATATAGAAGTTGGAGCACTCTTTAACATTTGAGTTTGTACACTCCTGTTTGCTTGTGTTTGTTTGCAGGTGAGGTGGTTTCTGAGTATGTTGTTTGTTTTGTATGTTATTTTGTATTTGAGGTTCCGAATGCAGTGGCAGCTTTATATGTGTTTTGGTTGTGATAGCCGAGTGTGATGAATCTGTTTTCTTCTGGTGTGTATTGTGGGCTGATTCTGTTGCTGTGTAGTTTCTTTATGGCTTTGCTCAGTATCTTATTTATTATCTCTGTGCTGTATTGATTTTCTTGGGCCAAATATTGGATGATATTCAGTTCATCGTCCGCTTTGTCTATTGGTATGGTTATAAGCCTGAACTGTACACCATAAAATATTTGGCACAAGAAAACGTATACAGCACAGAAATAATAAATATGGTACTGAACAAAGCCATAAAGAAACTAAACAGCAACAAAATCAACCCACAAAGCACACAAGAAGAAAAAGATTCATCACACTCGGGTATCACAACCAAAACATATACAAAGCTGCCACTGCATTCAGGAAACTCAAATACAAAATAACATAGGTACTAAACAAACAACACACTTAGAAAACACCTCACCTGCAAACAAATACAACCAAACAGGAGTGTACAAACTAAAATGGTAAGAGTGCTGTAACTTCTATATTAGCCAAACAGGAGGTTTGTTCAACATTACACACAAAGAACATACAGAAGTCATCCATCAAGCAGACAACAAATCTAATTTCGCAGAGCACATACTTAAAGAAGATTATAGCTACAAAAACAGAAACACAGACATGGAAATGCTACTTACACATTATAATATAGAAAAATCTGAAAATAAAAACCCTCAAACAAATAAAGATTTACAAGAACGCAAAACTATTTCCTGATTGCATACTGAGCAGCCATCTCAACTTCCAATTCCATATCCTATTTTATAACATAATACCCACTACATTCTTTCTCCCTCCTACTCCCCACCACCATAACCGAACCTAAAATGAATCTGTTGAATATGCGTGGATAACTTTGCGAAGCAACTGTCCAGTGTTTACTGAAGGTAAAAATAATATGCATATGTGAAGCTTATTTTACTATAGTTATCATAAAGACCTATGCATCTTGTGATACCATTATAGGTTTTAGAGCGAGTCATTTACAGCTTCCTCATATTTTGTGACATTATTTGAACTTTGATATTAGGAATTGAGGGAAATGGATAAAACAAGTGCATTGCATTGCTAAGAGAGTTGTGATTAAGGAAAACTTAAGACAGTAGCTTTAGGGATCATTGCATAATTTGCAAGTAATATTCAATTACCAGCAATTTGAAACCAATAATGTATTTTTGTTTGAAGACAAGCTCCACAAATATAAGAAAGACATGTAATAACCCTTCTTGGCATACTGACAATTTACACAAACCACTTGTGAAAAGACAAAATTTTGGATTTTCAAAATTATTTATAAATTTTTTGAAGGATTTAGGTTGTTTTCAAACAAAGCAGAATTAGGGCCGGGTACACAAATTTGGAGTAAATTACTTCGGAAGTAACGTTTACTAAGGAAGTCCATACTATGGAAGTAGGTTACTACAGGAGCAATTTACTTCAGAAGTAACATTATAGAGTCCAGTTACAATTTACTCTTATATTTACGACTACGGAAGTAAGAGTATTGTTTTGTTTGTGCAATTTACTGAAGCTATCATGGGTAAGGTTATGTGTGATAAGAAAAGGAGAAACATCAGTGAAATCGATAAATGCTTCTTGGTAGAGATGATAAAAATCCATTTAAAAAATATAGTGTGTAAAAACTATGATATAAATATGCTGGAAGAGAAATGCGAAAGTCGCGACGAACAAGCTTAGTGCTTTGAGCAATGGGAAGCTTACTGAAGAGCAGCTTAAAATTTTTTGAAACAATGTTCCTAATCTTCATATTTGCATCACTTGTGAGTTAAAGAGCATCCTTAAATAAAACTCAATTTAATTTCAGATCACTTGTGTGTTGATGGAGAAATACCATTTACAGTTTTGGAAAAGTTCACCATTTTCACCTGATGGGCACAAAATAGGAACATGCGTGTAGTCAATTGCACCCACAGTGTGTGAGAAACCTGCAAAAGTGAAGAAGAATTGCTTTTTTTCTTTTTTTGAATGCTCATGTATGTTTATTTATGTACCTTGCTTTTAACCTCAAAAGTGCTCTAACAAAGTGGTGGAAAATACGACCAGCAGGCATATGGTGAAAATGTTTATAAGATCACCTGTAACTATCTGAAATGTTCTGGTATGAAACACTCTCAGGACATATGATAATTGCAGTTTGGATGATACTGCTGGATTCATGTCGTGAGTTTTGTTGTAAATGCTCTCCAAGCAGGTTCAAAAGGAATGTGAAAGATTCTTTCTTAATACCGAAATGTTCCTTGAACTCTCTCTCTATAAATATCATATGGATCTTGCCTTACCCATACTATATGCATTATCACATTCCCATTGTTTTCTTAATCGAGATCGTCAATGTAATCTAAGTAATCGTTTTCTTTGTCGAGATCATCAATGTAATCTGAGTAATCCATGAACATGTCAAAATATCTTCTCCAAATACAATACGGTATAGTAGTTAAATCGACAGGTGATTTACTCCAAGTCAGAGAATAAGTTCTAATCTATATCTGTGCTGTATTTACGTCTGTAGTAACATACTACATGATAGTGCTCTTCATCATTTACTTCTGTAGTCATTTACTCTGGGAGTATCTGAAAGGAGTAAATTATTTTGGAAGTAGTCTAATCTCCTATGGAAGTCATGAGTGTTGAATAGTAGTTTACTATGGAAGTAGGGTTTACCTACTCTGGGTTGGTGCACTCTGCCCTTAATGTTGCAAAGACTTAAAGTACAAGTACCTTTAGATGATCAAAGTGGCTTGGAAAGTCACAGTAGGTTTATTTGATACATGGTTACACAAACCATGTGATCCTTTAAGAAACTTAAGTTTTTATTAATGTGTTGCAAGTGCCTGTAGAATACACATTTGATAATTCTATATTAATCAACTCTGTAACAAAATTTGTTTTTTACTCCATGTTGATGATAGTAAAGTCTACAGACTGCAGTATACATATAATAGATCTTATAATATTAGACTCGATCACCATGTTTCTAACAATATGATATATAAAAGATTCAGAAATTATTTCATTCATCTGTAGAGATTTTGTCAAAGACATTGCAACATGGTATAAATTAGCTCAGATTGTATGCTAATCTTTTAACAGAAATTGTGGCGAGTATTAACTTTTCTTGAAGTACTCAACTTACATAATCAGTTTACAGAAAGATTATGCAAGAAGAATTTATATCGTCATTTTTTATGAGATTATCCTTGGAAATGAAATTGTTTATGAGTAATTCCAGGTCAAACTGAACTAAGACTTGACCTCACATTTTTGTATTTAATTGAAGCTTTTTCTATGCAATCTAATAGTAAATTAAAGATATATACCAGTATATTTTTGTAGGTACCACTGTTTTGGAATTTATAAATCATCAAAGTTCCTGATACTTACTAACATGTAAATTATAATTTCTTATGAAATCAAGGCTAAAATCATTTACAAGGCTAAAACGTGAATGATTAGTCCATAAATTCACTTTGGATTCATTCACATATTCATTCCACATTACACCCTAATTGGATGGTGTTAGGCATCAGTCACATGTGTGCCATTTCTTATGATGTATAGAGTTACAGGCGTTGAACGTTTTGGTAACCTCATGGATTTTAGTGAAGTTTTAATTCTGATGGTCTTGATAATGTGTACATAATAGTATTTCATGTTGTGGTTCATAGTGCGCATTAAATGAATTTTGTATGATCATTATTATGGCTGATATTTCAGAATAACACTTAGCCGAATTTTAAATGATGCTGTAGAAGTTAGACATCAGTCAGTTAAGCATCAAAGGCTTATATGTTTGATGCGTATTATTGCCTCATATTTTGATATGTGTAATGCTGCTAAGTGCCACTAGTGCTTTAAAGCCCATATTTTTGCTTTCTCAGTATTTTACATACTGTGAATCTTGCATTACATTACATTTCTTAATTTGACAAAAAGAAATGTTTTAACATGTTAAGCGCCAGTAGATGTTTGATGAAATTTTCCCATGGACTGTTGTGACTTTTTCCCAAAAGTCAGTAAAGGGCACACTAAATATTAACTTACTGCAAAAATTAGTTTTGTAGAGGACTTTATAGGCAATTATTATAAAAAATTATTCTGGCGGTCTTTAGGGACCACCGTGATCCTACACAAGAAATTTAATCGTGGGACCAGCGGTCCTGTATAGCGGTCCACGTTAACTTTTAGTAATGTATGGTTTCATTGAAGTAGATTTGGTTTTTTTTTCACTCAGAATGCCTCTGTTGCCTTGAATGATATAATGTCTGTATTGTTAGGTTGGCAGCCCTTATCTGTAATGTAGGAAGCATGCTTTTGTAATGTTTACCATTATTGAATAGGATTTTTGTCCTCACACTTGCATCACAGATTTCAAAGAAAAGAAAAAAAATCATAGAAGCTTTCTTCTCAAATGAAACTGAGTGATCCCTCTCAGCAGCAGCAGAATGTCAATTTTTAGGAAAAGGAAATCTCGCATACCCTCAAGAAACACGACGGACCAGCTCATAAGGTATGAAAGTATTGTAAAGGATGCTGCAAAAAGAAACTCGCAGGAAATTTATCAAAAAATAAAGTCAATAAAGTAACCACCTACTGTGAAGAATGTGACAGAAAACCTGATTTTTTGCTTGCCATGTCTTGCTAGTTTTCATAATTAAAAGTTAAAAACAAAACATTTCTGATACTCCATATTTTGTATACTTTGAACATTAAAACTACACTCATTATTTGATCGTAATTGTAATTAAGCTTTTGTTTGCTGCCATCATTGTGTTCTATTGCCTGACTGTATATATATATATATATACCTACGCCACTGTATCTCTGGCCCTGATGTTTCGTGAGGGTAAAGAAAGAGATAGGCATATGTCAGAATTGCCACCTTTAACAATACTAGTACTGTGAATTTCCATACTAAAGGAAGCTATTCTGATTCGCTTCAACAAATAAATCAGGACTGTAATTTGATTTCTTGTAAATCTGTAATAAACATAGTCCACTGTTGTTGCTTAGAGCTTTGCTGCATGTAAAACACAACATGAAAGAAAAGAATAAAAAATCCGGCAAGGTTTGCAGTGCTGGGTTGACTCATACAGCAAAAGGTGGAAGTTGTCTGCTAAAACTGATTACAGGCTCCCTCTCTGTGTGCGTCCACTACAGTTTGGGCTGTGTTGCCGATTCACTTGTAAGTGAAGCATGTGTTGTCAGTAGCTGTTTGCTTTAGTCCAGGTGAAGTTTGTTTTTTGTGCACATGCGATTTACTGCGTTACCCTTGTTTAAGTTTTCTGTAAATGCTATCTCCATACTTTACGGTCGCGCTAAATGTCAGAGCCGGAGATAAAATGGCGGTAGTATAAACACAGTCCATAAAATGTTTTTTGTAAATGCACTAACATTTTTTATATTGAAATTTAGAGCTCCATAATGTACCAACTCCAAACCCAGTGGTAGTAATGTGTAGATAAGGACCACAGAGATCCATTTTATAGGTAAAACTCAATGTTTCAGTGGACTGCTGACTTGTACAAAACTTAAATTGGTTCAGAAACATAGTGGTCATATGGACCGCCATGGCCTGACAAGAATTGCATATGGCGGGCCCCAGGGACTGCTCTGACACTTAATATGTTAAATAAAACCACCCCATCCAAAAGGTACAGATATTTTAATGACACAGCAAATATATACCAAATTTGATATAATAATAATAATAATAATAATAATAATAATAATAATAATAATAATAATAATAATAATAATAATAATAATAATAATAATAATAATCCTATGGCACTACAGGCCTGTTTGGGTCCTGGGCCTACCAATTCGATTGCCAACCTCATGCCCACATACACACGGGAGAGGTGACGATCATTCAACTGATAGGGGGAGGTGAAGGGGCCAGCATCATGCATCCTTCAGTTGGAATGTTGGCTTTGTGGCTGGGATTACTACCTATTGCAGCTCCTCAATTTCCTAACGCTGAGTGGGCACCAGCCCTATACCCAGGACTTGAAATCCAGTATAATAGAATACTGTAACAAAAATAATCTTATTATAGACTTTTTTTTCCTCAAGATGCATTAGTCCACTATTCTTGCTTGCTGTGTCTGTAAATAACAAAATAATTGCAATAATGGAACATGGCAAAATGCTAAACATTGAAGACTACTTTTACCAAACAAATCCCACAGTTTGACTCGTCAGCCTGCAAACTAAAATCAAGATTAGCACCAAATCCCTCAATATCATTGAATGTGACTCCATCTGTGAGCAGGTTGCAAAATTCCCAGACATATGCTGGAATAAGATTCATAATCATACAGTTTTGGTTGTGATATGACTTTACCATTTGGTCAAAAAACTTAAGATTGGAAAACAAATACATACAATGGACAGAATTTCTCTTTTTTTAATGTAATTTGCTGTCCAGTCTTTGCAGTTAAAGAAGGTTTTCAACACTACTGCTGCGGTTTATTATTATTTGGCTAAATTTTTCTGGTTTTGAGACAACATATAAATTGTCCTTCAATGTTTCTTTTTTCATCATCAGTTTATTTTTTGTGTGACATTTTTTCATTATTTCAATGTAGTCTTCAGGGATATGCATCTTGACTGTAGCTTTAATGCATATTGAATGTCTCTGAAATCATTGTCGTTAGCCAGGAAATTATGACCGTGTACAAGAAATTTCCATTTAATTACTTGTAATGTTGGATGTGAATGTAATATGTCTTTATTTTAGTCATTGTCAGGATTGTCAGGGCAGTCTTAATGTTCTTGTTCTATCCTCCGTAAGGAATTGGACCACAAAATCAAGTGTTTTGTTCCCACTTGAATGTTTTCATTTATATGCTTTTGGAGACATGAACCTATTTCCTGTGCACCACAGTTTACCTGGCCTTCTACCCAAAAATAGCCCAATCCATAGTAGACATTTCTAAAATGCAATATTCGTAGGGATTCGTGGAAGAGGTAGAGTTCTTTGCATATCGAAAGATAAAACTGCTAAATTCACTTCATTTGCATGCTGCATATCTCTCTTATTTCATTGCCAGCTCTGTCTGTTTCTTCTTGATGAGTAGCTAATATCCGTTGGAGTTTCCCTGCATTCTGTAGGTCTATTCTGTACAGATTAAACACATTTGTTGCATAAAATGTCATTATTGTGTTATATTTTTAATTATACAATAATGTATGCAGTGCTTAATTACATGTTTTTTGGATAATCTGAACATTTCCAATTCACACAGACCACAGCCCCAATTAATCCAATTTTCTGGGGTTCTACTGTATGTACCTACACTATTCTCACTACAAGAAGCCTGAAAAGTCCTTAATGTGAGTATCATGTTCCCTCATCATGTTTCTCATGGGTTTCTAGAATATTTTTTAAGAATATGTAGGGTATACAACTCATCAAGTAATCACTCATCATAGATGTAATATTAATTGCTCATATTTTAAAAAATTGACCAGACCTGAAAAGTATTGGGTTTAATTTGACACCAATATACAGGGTGTTGGGAGTGTGAGTGCTCAAGTTTTGTGAGCTGATAGATTCAAATTTGACAAATAAAAATGTCCATATGAAAAAATGCAGCTACTTTGAAAGGTAAAGGAGATAATTGAACATTATGGAATGCATATCTGCAAAACATGGCAACAGAGTGGGACTAAAGAGAGAATGTTTTATTTAGAAAATTTGAGTCCGAGTTGAAACACTTAACATCGCTTACATGTTTTTCGCCTTGAGTGGTTTCGGGAGCTAATTGCTTCCATGCACGGAAGTGGCTGACTGGTACCTCGTGGTGATGTCCGGTGTGAGTTTGTTGGTGGCAATTCAAAATTCATTACATGGTGTGTATGTTTTGTAATTAATAACTTCTCCCAAGTATCAGCTCTGTTGTGTGTTTTGCCGGGTTTAGAAGTGTTATATTTGGTGTGATGTGATTTGTCATCCAAAAGTGATGTGCAACTGCAGATTTGTCCATCTGTTTGATGTGTCTTTATGCTCTTTTATCTGGTCTCTAAACTTCTTTTTGTTTTACCTATGTAGATTTGGTCACATTCTGGGCAATTAATTTGATAGATTCCTGCTTTTTTGTTCCGAGGTATTTGGTTCTTTGATTTGTTACAGAGTAATTTCCCAAGGCTGAATCTGTTTTGTGGAGCTAGGCAGATGTGCTTTTTGAAGATGATGTGGAATTTGTAGTGAGTCCTTGTGTGGAAAATGAACTTCTTGAAAATCATGTTGTTTTTTTGTTGGGTGAACTTTATGGTGTCCTTAATGTGTTTCTGTTTCTTGAAATATGCTATTTTTTTGGTTGATGATTTGTTTGGTGAAGCCATTGTTTATAGCTGTGTCAACTGTGTGTTTGTATTCCTGTTTGTATTCTGTTTCTGTTAATGGTGTGTAAACCAATCTATGGGTGAAACTGTTTGTTTGTGTTGTACTGAGTTGAAACTTATTTTTTATGTAGTTTTCAGAATGTGTAGGCTTCCTGTGGATACCAAAATAGATCTAGTTCTGGCTTCTAATTACTTTTAAATCTAGGAAAGGTAGTGTACCTTATTTTTTAGTTTCCATAGTTTCCAGTTGAATTGTATAGCTTTGTTCTGTAAATTGAGTAATTTGAGGGTATCCTGGATGAGCTTGTTGGGTACTATTGCAAATATATCATTGACATATCTATGCCAAACTTTGTAAATGTGTGGAAAGGAGATAGTTATGTGTGATTCAAAATTACTTGTGAAAAAGTCAGCAAGGAAAGGTGATAGAGGGTTGTCCATGGCTAAACCAAAAGCCAATTGATAGTATCTACTGTTGAAGGTGAAACTGTTCTGAGTGATGCAAAATTCTGTGAGATTTGAAAGGTCATATGTTTCATCTTTTGTTATATTGTTTTGGGTAAGCCATCTTTTCGGTTGGTGTAAGAGTTCATCTATTGGGATACTTGGGAAAAGGGCAGTGACATCAAAAGATACTAGTTTATTTTCCGGTTTTAGTTCTATATGTTCTAGTTTTGTAATTTATCCTTGAGAGTTTCTGATGCTTAAGCTGTTGTATTTAGTGGTGATGTGAACTTCTGTGTAAGCCATTTTGCCAAATAATATGTGGGTGAATCAATATTGTTTATTATGGGTCTCATTTTGTTGCCTGGTTTATTAACTTTCGGGATGTGTACAATCGTGGTAATGTGGAATGATTTGGTTTGATTATGGATCTTTTTTGTATCTGTTAAGATTTTAACTTTATTCACAGAGAGATTGAAGGATTTTATTTGCACTTTTAGTAGGTCTGTTTTGATTTCTGTGTATGTGTTATCTTGGAGTAGCTTTTCTACTCTGGCAATGTATTCTTCTTTGTCAAGAATTACTAATTTGCCACCTTTATCAGCTTTGGTATAAATTACCTTGGATTTGAGTGATTTTATGATTTTATTGTCTGGGAAACTATTGTGATTGGTAGTTATAACCTCTTCCAGAACTGCTGTACATTATTTCTGAATTACTGCTTTAGTGTTTTCATCAAATCAATGTTGCTAGTTTATCCGTATTTTATAGAAAAAGAGAATTTTTTGCTTACTAATGTTGCTTCCGCTACCATACATGCATTGACACCTACGACTGTGGACTAGTAAGGCTAGTAGGTTTGCACTCAAAAACAGGTTTGGCCATGTGTCTGTTATCTAATCAGCTACTGCAGGTAAGAAGGGAAGGTATGGCTTTTTTTCACACTATGCTTGCAGTGTTCCTGAAAGTTGAGGTAATACATGTGCGAGTGGGTTGTGTGAAATTATCTATGCACAAGAACAGCATTTAGTTTGAAGATCAGAAATACAGAATACTCAAATGCAAGCTGTAAGTAATGTATACAGGTGTAACATGAATATTAAAACAAAGTCAACATCTTTATTTTTCAATAAGTTTATTATGAAGAACTGTTGGGCAGCATGAACACTATGGTATTTTTATTTAGAGAAAATGCTCAAAATGTGTGCTGTTAGAATCTATGCAAGCATCACATTGTTTTAGCCAATTTTGTCCTACCCTTGCTAGAGCTTCTGTGTTGCTCTTCAAATGTCCCCAGAAATAAAAATCCAAAGGATTAAGATCTGGGGATCTTGCAGGCCAAGGTACTGGTCCAAATCATCCTATTCAGCGATCAGGAAACATGCAATTTAAATGTCATTGAACCAATGTACAGATGGGAGTTGGCCCCCTATCATGCATAAACCACATATTTTGTCTTGTTTGAAGAGGGACATCCTCTAAATGAGTTTGCAGCATGTTTTTTAAGAAACTGCTTATAAGTTGCTCCAGTCAAATTTGTGGGTAATGTAACAGGACCTATCAACTTATCTCCAATTGTTCCCCCAGATATTCAGTGAAAAGTTATGCTGGAAATGATCTTGTCACACTGTATGGGGATTTTCAAAAGCACACATATGATTGTTGTGAAAATTCAAAATACCATTACTTGTGCAATATGCTTTGCCAGTCATCAGCACCTGTGACAAAAAATTAGCAATATGCAGATTACGCAGACTGGCTCTTTCAGCCATTGGCAGAATGCTACTCTAGGCGGATAATCATTTTCACTTAGATATTGCACTCTTCGGATATGTTATGGGCAAAGTAGCTGTTTCCTTAACCCGGCGTTAGTTGACATGTGAGCGCTGTATTCTTTTTTATTTTGAGAGTTAGTTATCTTTTCTACCTCTAAAACAAAACATTGAAGATTATGTATACCTCTCAAAGGATGGTAATAGAGTAAGTTAATGTGTGTTACAGAGCTTTATGGAATTTCAGTACCTACAAATAAAAAAAAGAAGTAATACGTGTACCGAACTGAGTGTGGCACATAAATTTTGACCATTGGCGGTACATTGTTGTTGGGTTATCATGTTTACTCTTTCTGGTGTTCAGAGATAAAATTCATATTACTGACATGCTTTACATTATTGGGTCACATTGTGGTGTGCCAGTCTTTGCTATAATAGTAAGCATTCCAAGATGGAACACCAAGAACAGCAAATATTGAAATGGCTTATGTAGATTGAAAATGAATCTCTCTCATCATTTGAATTTTCTGATGATGATAGCGAATCTGTTCAGGTGCAAACCACAGGTGCTGGTGAGGAAAATCGTATATACACTTGTCAAAAGATGCAGTTAACATTTTCAGTAACAAAGTTAGCATATTAGAAAGTGTGAAATAGAAAAAAAAAAAAAGTTTGAAAGTGTGAATGAATGGTCTTAGGACTAAAGTCATACTATGAACAATCTGAGAGATCAAAACAAATCTAATAGGACATTTAGTGTACCTATTTTAATTGTAAACTGTCTAATTTTGATTCTGTTATGTTTTATAGTTGTTTTAATCACCTATAATATTATGTTTTGTAGTAGCAACAGAACAATGAATTTCAGATATATTTAGTATATTATATTCACTGTAAAGTGCCTTACTAGTGTAGGTATAATTATGCGAAGAAATGGAAGAAGTCTGTCAAGAATATAAGTTATGTTGCCAAGAGAATTTTACTGCAAGTAAAGAAAGCGAGTTATATATTGTGACGCAGCGGCTATAGCCCAAGGTCATTGGAAGGTCGGCGCCGAGCGTTCCGAGTAAACGATAACAGCCGCTCGCCAGCGTAAACACCGATCGCGGTATCGGCAGATAAACAGAACCTTCTGGAAGCTTTATCTCTCCCCTCCTCCAGAAAGTGTCTCGAAATATTTCTAGAGCGTTCGAGAACTTGGTGGAAAGATTTCACTGACTGCATAAGCGAGCGTTCTCGCGCAGTCCAGTTCAGTTGCGAGTAGAGCGCGAGAGAGTTGTTGAGTTAGTGTGGGAGCGAGTTAACGGCTGCGTTTCTGGTGCGACATCAAGATCGATTCCCCTAGCGAGTTGATGACTGTTGTGACGTGCAGCGAGTGCCACTGCGGAGTAACGGGTTATGGAGGTATTGTGTTCGACTTCCAAGTGAAGTAAACCTCCGGCGTGAAGAGACTATGTCACGAAGGAAATGAAGTGAAGTGATGGATAATTGAACTAGTTCACCTGAGTGAAGCGAAAGGGAACTCCCAGTGAAGGTGTACTAGGGGAAGGGGGGGGGGAGAACTGAGTGACAGAAAAACTGGACATAGTCACACTGGTGTCAGAAGTGGGAAAGCCAAGATGGAGGAAATGTTTAAAAAATTGTTGGCCGGAATGGAGGAAATACGAACTGAAGTGAAGACGGTAAAATCTAGAATGGACAAAATGGAAACAGAAGTGAAGACTGAAATTGAGGAAATGAAATTTGGAATGGAGAAAATGGAGGGTGAAATAAAGAATGTAAATTCCGAAATGGAGGAGGTGGAGGCAAAAACGCAATCCGGAATGGACAAGATGAGAACTGAAATGAGACCGAAATGGAGAAATTAAAATCAGATCTCGCCTCTGTCAAATCTGAGATAAAAGCAATGGTGAAAGCCCTGAAAGACGACTTTGCAAAAGATTTAAAGGAAATTAAATGTGAAATGGAAGATGACGTTAATGCGGTGGAGGAGCGTCTAGATCAGCAAGGAAAACGGCTAGGACAGACGAAAGGAAGCAAGAGGATGATACAGAGGCCGCACTGGACGAGCACCTGGACCAGCAGATGACGGAGAGTGCTGCAGTCCTACGCCTAGTCACGGTGCAAACCTGCAGTTAGTTCGGACGAGGAAGCCTTGAGGAGGGAGCTACTGAGGCTGGCGTACGATCCGCGTGGGCGGATATTTCTCACAGAGACCCGAGCTATGAGAGCTGTTAGACGCAATGGGACTCCATAATGGCCAGGAACGGTGTACCAATGAGAGTGTGGGAGTTGGTAGCCAGAAGGACTAGGGTGGAACAGCTGGTGCTCCCAAAGAAAACTGTGAAGGAAGTCTTCGAGGAAACCCATGCCAGCACTACCTGATGCGAACAACTCCTTGACGAAGCTACGTCACCGATTCTATTAATTGCATCTTCGAAGCGACGTGGAGAGGTGGTGCCCACCATGCGACATCCGTGCCACAGGTCCTGGGCCCCCGTCGCGCATTCGGTGTCGGCCCTGAGGGCGGGTGGTGGTAGTTCATTGTAATCGCCTTATACAGACCTTGGAGCTGTTAGCCGAATAGCTCTGAGGAGGGAGCTGTGAGACGCAGCGGCTATGGCCCAAGGTTATCGGGAGGTCGGCGCCGAGCGGACCGGGCAAACAACGATAACGGCCGCTCGCCAGCGTAAACACCGGGCGCGGTATCGGCAGATAGCAACGTTTTGGAAGATTTATCTCACCCCCTCCTCCAGAAGTGTGTCGAAATAGTTCTAGAACATTCGAGAATCTTGTGGAAAGATTCCACTAACTTTATAAGCGAGCATTCTCGCGCAGTCCAGTTCAGTTGCGAGTCGAGTGCGAGAGAGTTAGCGACTGCGTTTATGGTGCGACATCAAGAGCGATTCACAGAGCAAGTTGGTGACGACTGTTGTGAAGTGCAGCGAGCGGAGGTCTTGTGTTCGATCTCGAGTGAAGTGAACCGTCCAGCGTGAAGAGGCTACGTCACGAAGGAAGTGAAGTGACGGATAATTGAACTAGTTCACCTGAGTAAATTGAAAGTGAACTCCCAGTGAGGGTGTACCAGAAAAAAAAATTAAACAGTGACAATAAAAACAGAACTGAATGACAGTTGAAAAACTGAACAGTCACAATATTAATAAAATAAAGATAATTTAAGGTTATTTAAACTAAAAGTTATATACTAAAAATTAAATTGAGTTATATTTATGGATGCTCTTTAACTGCTGTGGTCCTTAGTGTCCCATTCTATATTGGGCGTGAAAGACTGGGAATTTTGCTCAGAGGCCTCTTTATCAGGCTTGAGATTCTTTTACGTGCTGTAAATCTACAACACGGGACCACCGGCTTTACTTCCCTTCCAAACGAAGCCATGTAAAGGATCTTTACCCCCCAAAAAATCCATCACCCTCGTGGGTTTGAACTCGTGACCTCGGGAACTAGAGGCTAGCATGGAACCACTACACCATGGAGGACGAGTTAAAAAAAATGTTATGTACTGGCTATATGAAGTATACCTAAAGGAAATTTTGAAAAGGTGTTTAAAAAAAGAAGACATTCAAATCTACTAAAAGTTAACTTCAAATAGCAAGCTAAAACTTTTATCAGTACTGTACGGCCATGCTCTCGTGTGTTGACCAATGGCAGTAGTGTAACAAGTTTAACCAACATCAGGTTAATGTTATATGAACAGTGCAATTTGATGCATCAACATTACTTGCAATGCCGCGGGTACTAACACCTGGATCCTCTTCTGTGAGATACAAAATTGCTTCCTCCACTGCAGTACCGCATTCAAGCATTGTGGACCTCTGTTTTCAGGATGCAGTATCGCACTTCCTGACTCTAGGACTAGCTGAACTACTGCAGTAAATGATCTTGGATTTGGAATTCTCCTGTTAGGAAACTTCACCCAATACAACTGTTGGGCTTCACGCGTATTGCACTCAGTTTTGCCATATGTAAGCAGCATATCCAGATACTCTTGATTTGCAAACACTGCCATATGCCATGGATATGAAGCTAGCCAGGTGATAGAGGAATGTTTTGCTGAAGAGTGATTTAGAAAATGCGGCTTATGGCCAAGTGGACTAACTACTGGAATGTGATTAGACAAACACTAGGTTCACAGGTTTGAATCTGATACTGGTGTTACTTTTTTACATTCTTTATTTTTTTTCTCGTTGTCTTTTTGTATTTTATTGTGTGTGCGTGTGTGTGAGAAAATTTCAACACCAAGAAAGAATTTCCTGAATAACTCCAAACTTGGTGGAAGTGTAGAAGAGTGTGCAAGCAATAAGTGATTAGGTTTGCAGAGAGATGGGGTACACGTAGGCCGAGAGGAACCCTTTCATGTCGGTCCGACAAGGTCAGTGTTGCGCCCAGTGTAGTCAGTGCAGAGCTATCAAACAAGGTGGAAACAATAAAGTAATTGCCAATATGCCTCGTTGACGTCAAAGGGAGCCATATCGGCATGCGAGTTAGTTCGAACGGGTCAGAATGATCGGTCTCCGGGAAGCGGGTTTGTCATACCGTGACATTTCGGCTCGTACAGGGCATGCTGCTACGACAATGATGAGTGTGTGGAAGCAGTGGATAGATGAAGGTTGTACGCAGCGAAGAGCGGGTACTGGACCACGGAACATGACCACAGCACGGGATGACCGTCATCTTGTCCGCATTAACGGACCGTACAGCTTCATCCACAGTGTTGGCTCGACGCTGGAGCACTGCAAAAGGTGTGAACTTGCCTGCATCAACGGTACGTCGCCGTCTGCTGCAGGTTGGGCTGGTTGCATGCATGCCATTACGTCGGCTTCCATTGTCCAGAAACCACAAGCTCCTCTGACTGCAATGGGCACATGAACACCGTCACTGGGGTGCTGAGTGGCAAAATGAGTCTTTTCGGATGAGTCCCGCTTCATCGTGTCCTACAGTGATGGCTGCATACATGTCCGGCGGTACCGTGGTGAGCGTAACCTGGAGGGCTGCATTGTTGAGCAGCATAGCGGATAAACACCAGGTGTGATGGTTTGGTATGCCATTGGTTACAACAACCGATCTCGCCTCCTACGAATTGAACAGCAACCGGTACCTAATGGTGGTTGTAGAGCCTGAGGTACTCCCCCTGCTTCAGGCATCTCCACAGGCCACATTTCAACAGGGCAATGCCCGGCCACATATTGCGAGGAATGTACAAGCCTTCTTCAAAGAGTGACAGGTACCATTGCTTCCTTGACCTGCACGTTCGCCTGACATGTCGCCCATCAAACATGTCTGGGATATGGTTGGTCGGCACCTGGTGCGTCATGGTCCTCCAGTAACCAGTGTCGCAGATTTGTGGGCTCAAATACAAACTTCTTCCTCTTCTTTCTCTGTTTAACCTCCTCTTATGTAGGACTTACACCCTCCAGGACTTAAAGGCAGGTGCCTGGGGTCAGAGGCCCGTCGAGGAGCAGACACACGTGGATCAGACAGAATATCCAGGCTGGGTGATCAGCCCGATGCCTGGTATGGGAGGAAGGAATTAGATGAAATGAAATGATGGTGAAATGGATGAAAGGAAAGGTGATGATGGAGCAGTTGGTGGAATGAATGGTGGGGGAAACCGGAGAAAACCCGCCCAGATGCCACTTTGTCCACCACAAATCCCACATGCGGGTTCCTGGGAACCCGGGCCGCCTTGGTGAGAGGCGAGTGGTCTAACCACTCGGCCACGGTGCCGCCCTCGAATACAAACTGTGTGCAGAAAATCCCTCAGGAACTTATTCAGAACCTTCTTGATTCAATACCATGGCGTATAGCAGCTCTAATTGCAGCGCATGGAGGTCACACCAAATACTGAATATTAGGGCTCAGAGGTCATGTATAGATTTGAAAAGTTTATCATTTGTTACTTGTCATGTACCTAACCTGTGGTATTAAATTCATTGAATTCATGCATTTACTTCTTGGTGTTGCAATTTTCACAAACAGCAGTGTGCGTGTATATGTACAAAACATACATACAGGTGTTTAAAAAATAGGTGTAATTTCATGTATGCATTTCCCATATGTAGACAATAAAGAAGGCCCATTACAACATGTGTCTAGGAATGCTTGGTTTCCGAGTTCTGGCCTTCAAAACAGTGATATTCACCAGAACATATTTCTTATCGAAAGTAGCTTTCTTTACAGAAGATGTTCCAAGTGCCCACCTCCTGCTTGAATACAGGCCTCACATCGCTGTCTCATGGCCATACGAACATGATCCCAAATTCCAAGAGTATTGCGTATTTCCTCACAACCTGCCACAATTTGATTCTGAAGGGATTCCATGTCGGGCACCAGAGACGAATGCACCAACACTTTTAAATGGCCCCTTAAGTAGAAATCAACAGGGTTCAAATCATGAGCATGGTGGCCAAACAATTGTGCCACCTCTACCTTCAATTCAAGTCCCAGCGAGCGTTACAACTGAAGTGTGCAGGAGCACCATCATGTAAGAAATGAGCTTGTTGGCAAATACTCAGTGGAGTGTTTTCATACACATGAGGTATGGTGTTTTCCAGGAAGTTTGTGTATGCCTGCCCCGTAAGTCTGTTTACAAGTACATGGGGTCCAGCTAACTGATCACCAATGATGCTGGCCCACATGTTGAGAGTGAACCGCACTTGGTGATGAGATGGAACAATTGAAATTTGTAATGCCTTCTTGTGTGAACTGAGCTTCATTTGTAAATAAGTTCGGGTTTGTAGCACACTGCTGCACGAACCACTGGCAGAACATCAATTGAGCAGGGTAATCTGCTGCTGGCAGGGCCTGTACACGTTGCAAATTATAAGGATTCAACTGCTGCTCTCGCAACAGTCTCCAGACAGTTGTACGAGCAACATTCACTTTCAGCGCTAACCTTTGTGTACTGATAGAAGGAGTTATGTGCACAGAATTCAGAAGCTCCTCTGGAATTATAGATCTTGGTCATCCCCTCCCCAAATCAGGAGATGCAAACTTCCCATGAGCACACAGATGGTGATGGAGACGTTCAAATGTCTTCCAATCTGCACATCTTTGCTGTGGATACCTCTCTTGGTACAAACGATGAGCCAGCACAGCATTGCCGCTTTATCTTACATGAAGTGCATTTCTGCCAGCTCCTGATTTGAGTACATGTCGCTCAGTCAAACGCCAAACACAATACTCAATACACCCTTCGCCTCGAAATGAACTGTCAGTATGTCCTGTTAATATCTTCTGTCATGGCAACTACCTGCAGGAAGAAAAACATTCTGGTGAATATCACTGTTTTGAAGACCATAACTTAGAAACCAAGCATTTGCGGACACATGTTGTAATGGTCTTTTGTTGTTGTCAACATATGGGGAATGCATACCGGAATTTATGCGTTATATTTTGGAAACACCCTGATATACATATATTTTTTTGGTGCTCTCCTATGAACCAAAGACACAAGAAATTACAATGCGGTAATTGTGCATCAGGTTTAACTTGGTGAGCTCTATTGTACTCTACTGTAGCCAGTGTTGTGAACTGTTTACTTATTTAGCTTTCATTCTTTTAGACATATGCCAAAGACATTAAATTTAACAGTTCTTTATAATCAGCTATGTTTCATATTTATGCATCTATTTCACTTATTCTACTGACATAAAGTATGTCCTTAAGTCCATGGGTAAAAATGAGGATGCTATTGTTAAGTGATTGACTTCATCAACGAAGTAAATGCTCAAACTGGCAACCCCTTTCATTAATACACACTTGGGTGAGTGCCCGTAGATGATTTGGGCTTTGTGGTTCTTGTATGTAGACCCGTTCCTTTAAATAATTCCACAGAAAGAAGTTCAGTGGAATGAAGTCAGGTGATCTAGCGGGCCATGCAATGGGGGCCCCCTCAGCCAATCTATTTTTCCAGATATGTCATATGCAATTGATTCCTTAAAATCATTGACTAGTGTGGTGGAGCTCCAACCTGCTGAAACCACATCCTTGTTTTTTTCATTCGCGGCACTTTTTCTAGTAGCAATGACAACTCTTCTTGCAGAAATTCAAGGTATCTTGGTCCTGTGAAGTTGCCTTCAAAAAGGTGTGGTCCAATTAGCTTGTGACATAATATTTTGCACCAAACATTGTTGCTCCACTGTACCTGATAAGCAAGCTCCTCTAATCTGGTGAAGGTTGCCTATACTCCACTAATGCATGTTATGACAGTTAACGGTTCCAATGCGGCTTCATCATGAAGAGAACATTTCCTAAAAAATCTGCATCCATTTGCATTTGCTGTAGTAGCCACTGTGCAAATATTAATTGTGCTTGATAGTTGCATGCGTTGAGAGCCTGGTGTAGTTGTAGATAGTATGGATGGAATTTATTGAAGTGTAATATGCACATTACAGAGGTCTGACTGATGTTGAGATCTTGTGCAATGCCCTGGCACTGGTATGTGGATTGTTTTATACTTCATTTCGCCCAGCTTTTTCATTGTCTTCACAGGTTACAAGAGCATTGTGAGCAGGAGGTGCTCTTTCAACTGACCCTGTTTCACAAAGGCAATCTTTCAACCCTTTGAAATGTGTCTGCATTCACTGCCCTCCTTTCTGGAAATCGTTCTTCATACAGGCATCTTGCTGACAGTATGTTCTGCCTTGCTTCTCCATAGATCAACATACTCATTGTTTGAATACATAGTTATGTCTGAACAATAACTGTGTCTTTTAGAAAGCTTTAAAATGCTGAATAGATCATAGAGAGTTAATCCATGTCAGGCATTGATGCTGGCACAAATAGTAAAAGCCACTTTGCACTTATGAAGAGTTTGTAACTTGGCTGAATGGGTCAAAAATGAAATAACTATTACAAAGTGTAAATGTATATCTACCTTTCAGGGGAAAACATGGGGCTTTAATTTATTTTGTGTACAACTGTAATTTATAATATCATTATAATGGTGTTTTGTTTCATAATATAAAATTATAGGCCCAAAGAAGTAAAACAAACCATAATAAAAAATTGAACTTGAAAGGTAAAGGAACCATCATAATACCACTCAACCATTGCTCCCTTTTAAGCTAATACTCCTATACAGAATAAAATACAATTGGAGGACTTAGATCTCATATTGAATTTTTACACACGTTTTGCAGCTCCGTAGGACTTTTCAAGCTCATTTTGATAGTTACAACTGAAATAATTAAACCACATTAGCCATTACACATACTTTACAGCTGTAATATGCCGTAGTTGTGTCAGAATGGAAATTACCTACCTAATACTTAGTATCTTTTGACTAGGCTGTACAATGCAATTTGTTGGGTAAAGGCTTACCTCCAATTGGTTGCTTTGTGTAGATCAGCCATTTTCTTTTAAAATATTTTTGTCAAGTGTACAGATACAATGATGGGTTGTTCTTTCAATGGGAGTTTTCATAGTTGTGTATGAAATGTATGCCTTGGTCTAAGCCTCACTTTCCACATTGCATAGAACTGCCATTTTGTTTTCAAATATTTTTATCAACAGATGCATGTAATAGGTTGTTCCTTTAGTGGGAATTTTCATAGGTGTGCACAAATGTATGCTTAAGAATAAAAATTTGTAAAGTTGGCTAAAAATGCTACTGCAGCTCGCAGTCGGTGTAAAGGTATGGTGTTTTTAGAATCAACATATATTGCGATTGCTTTCTGTCGTG
Source organism: Deroplatys truncata (assembly GCA_030765065.1). Classification (NCBI taxonomy): domain Eukaryota; kingdom Metazoa; phylum Arthropoda; class Insecta; order Mantodea; family Mantidae; genus Deroplatys; species Deroplatys truncata. The sequence continues at coordinate 418,385,738 of CM060990.1, read as the reverse complement.
TAAAACACTTATGCACTGGGTTGTCTACCCCTCCTCTATAAAGTGTTATGCAAATGAGCCCTTAGAAGATGCCTTAGCCTAAGGCACACATGTTGCTTAGCATGTTACATAAATTTCCAACTACATAGGGGCAGGTGGCTCACCCAGTTCGTGGGTGTGGGTGGTTTTTTTTTTTTTTTTTAAATGAAGCTTTTAAGTATGTTATTTCTGTAGGCTCTGTAATGTTCAGTCTGAAAACTTATGTTTCTGATCATCCTCCAACACAACCGAACGTACCATGCTAGCCTCTGGTTCCTGAGGTCGCGGGTTCAAACCTGGGGAAGGCGACAGATTTTTTTTAATGTAAAAATCCTTAGCATGGCTTCCTTCAGAGGGGAAGTAAAGCTGGTGGTCCCGTGTCATAGGTTTACGGCATGTAAAAGAACCTCAAGCCTGATAGAGGCCTCTGAGCAAAATTTCTGGTCTTTCACGCCCAATATAGAATGGGATGCCAAGAACCATAGTAGTTAAAGAGCATCCATAAATAAAAACTGAATTTAATTTTACTCACCCTGAATTAATAAAACACAATTTGTACACAAACTTAATAGTCGAAAATCAAATATGTTCATATAAAGATTATATAGTTATGTACATAACACCTGTACTGAATGGGAAGTTTTCTGTTCAGGTAAGATCTCACTTATACCAGGCCGCTTTATCACCATATGTAGATTTTTTTGCTCTGTACTTGTCATGTAGAGCACACCAGTAACAAATTTATCACTACAGCATTCCAAAACTGATGGATACACTATCTAGATCACAATAATGGTGGCAAAACAATGTTTAAACAACCTTTTATTGAAACACTTCTTGTGGTTTCTTAGTTATGCATAAAAACTTAACAGTAGAATGCTGGGTAGGAGGGGTCAATTTGACCTCTAAGTAGAATCTGATCTCTCCTTTGGTAGAAAAAACTAATTCAACATGATTTCCTCCTGTGATTTTTACTTATTTTAAGTGCTCACTATACTCACAAAAAATGAATTCTTTCCCGATATTCAGTTGTATCATGTGATGATATTTACCTTAAATGCCTGGGGGGGGGGGCATATTTACCTCCTTATGCAAAACTATGGATTTTTACATCCTTATCAAATTAAATGCATTCAGTGTGATATCACTAATATGTAAATTTATATTAGCAGTTACAAATTATAACAAAAATGCTTGTGTTTATAATTAAAGGATCATTTCCCTTTCCATGCCCTTTCAGGCACTCTGGTATGTAAAAATAATTGAGTGCCCTAATGTTAAGAGTGGAAACATGTCATTTATCTGATTTATGTATTACTGAAATTGTCATTTACAAATATCTATGCACATAACTGTTTGTTGCAAAATAAGAATCTTCCATTCAATAATGGCACTTACTTTTTTATTTATTTATTTATTTATTTATTAGTAAGGAAATACACCAAAACTGTACGTGTAGTCTACTATTTTATGCAAGAGATAGCATCAAAATATCACAATTTAAAAATTGGTGCTTAGCTGATTGATGCATAACATCTTCCAATTATAATAATAAGGCTAACTTTCATGATGTTCATACTAATCAAACGATGATATTATAATGCCAGTATATTCTTCATTTAATAGTCTTTAAGTATGCCAAATTTCACAATGAGATGATGGTAAACAATCACTTTAGAAATTATCATATAAATGCATGCATAGCTGTTTCAAATTCATATTGTGAGCTTTGTAATGTTTACTGACAGTATAATGCAAAATGGGTTGATACAGTGCAGTCGTTTTAAGATAAGACCACAGACCGGCTATATGCATTATATACACCACTTATAATAAGGTTAGTACTCATAGTGCATGTTACTATCACGCATGAGTAAGTAATTTGGGAGTTGCGGAACAAAAAGCCTTCAGTTTGATAGACAGTGTGTGGAGCACGCATTCGCGTGATCTGTGGCCTCACCATAAAACGACCGCACCGTATATGTATTCTGATTGACATATTTTCAGTATAGAATTTGAGAGCTAAATATGCAACTCATTTTGAAAAGTATTGTTGTTTATATCCCTATTTCTTATTACTGCATTATTTATTTACTGCCTATTGCATTAGTGCATTTTCTGATTTGTGCTACTTCTTGGCAGTTTTTTTTAACTGAATTGACAACAATCATATTTAGAACCATCACCAGCTTGCCACATGTTAGAAGCCATGGTATGTCTTCTATGGCTCACTTGGAAAGAGGGGAACAAGACATAGGTAAGGGTTGTACTCCTTGGGTAACGGCAGCATATGATTTCTACAATTGCTTATTGTTGTAGCAGAGATATGCAACCTTGAGATACGCAATGAACCATGCCACAAGATCATTACATATCAAAATGCCTAGCTGTCCTATTAGAGGCAATAATTAAGAGAAGACAGGTTTCTCAGTTCTGACATTTTCTGTTGTTTAGGCAATAACCACTAGAATACTACTGTTAGCTTGTCTCTTTATAGCAGAAGTTGTAAATCATATAACAAAATATTAAGGATAACTGCATACAAACTCAGATATTCACTTCCATAACACACAAAGAAAAAATGGCCTTCATGTTCACTTATGCAGGACAAATATTCTGAAAAAATCTTATAAATACAAGTATTGAATTATATAACAAACTACCAGCAAATACAAAAGACATAACTAACATAAAACAATTTAATGGAGAAGTCAAAGCCTTTCTACCATAACATACTGTGACTTTGTCCAGTTTTTATGAACTGTCACTTCTCTTAAGTTCTTACCGAGTTTAGCTTCACTGGGAATTATCTTCACTCACGCTATCACTTCACTCATGTGAACTAGTTCAATTCTCTGTCACTTCAGTTCCTTTGTGATGTAGCCTCTTCATGCCAGACAGTTCACTTCACTCGGGAGTTGAACACAAAACCTCCATAACCCGTCAAAACAGCTTTGAAATAATTAGCATTAATAATAATCTGTCCTATTCAAAATATTTCTCTTGAGAATAGTCGTGAACTTTTATATCATGATACTCACAAGACAGTTTAGGCACTTCCATGGTTTTAGGGCCTTCTTCTGTTCGTTCCACATCAGGGTTTATGGATGAAGTACCAAATTTTGAAAACATTGTGTGATGTAGTCAGCATCATTACAATCAGATCCACCAGAGAGTTCTGTAATGAAACTTATATTTTGTATGTATGCCAAGCTGGCTGAGTCAACCAGGATACTTTTGAGTCTACCACTTTTGTATGTGGCAGTTTGATCACTTTGATTGTTGCTATTTCAGCGGAAATATTACCAACCACAAAAATCTCAAAAGCTGTCAAACTTTCAATAGTGTAAGCTTTGTTTGTATATATTTTATACATATGTTAAATATAAAAGCATTACAAATTTTCTTTCCTTTTGGCATATTATGTTAAGTATTTAGTATTTCTTATTTGCATATTAGTTAAAAATAATATTTAATTTGGACATTGAGTCAACCACCATGCAGTACTGTGACATCTTTCCATTAATTTTTGAACTGTGACATTAAAAACATTTTAATTTTAATATCTGTTAAAAGATTTTTCTAATGGCTGCCTTACATGTTTAGTGATTGGGAGATATATTTTTTATAAATTTAGTTCATTTTTGTTTGTCATGTATGCTGCTGTTCTTAGACCTAATACATTGATTCATTTTCACTAAAAATTATTTATAAAAACAAAGCATATTCTTAAAACTTCTAAGCAGTAAAAAAAACATTAAACCATTATTACAGAGCAGTCGGACAGCCTCCTGTATTGTCAGAATTCGGTTACAGCTGTTTCTAATATGGTAGTCTACTCAAGATCAGAGGCCAGGTTGAATTGGTTGGCCACTTTTATTCTTTTATGTAGTCAGTTTCACACTTAAATGATAATTAATTATAGGATATCAATCAGCATGAAATACTTAACTAAACTGTATACTAGTTGCTTACAAGAAGCATATTTTGAGAAAATGTTGTAAAAGGTGCTCAACTCTAGTCAGGTTTCGGTAATAGCTTGGTCTGTCTTAATTAACTAAATTTGAATTTTATTTATTAAAAGCAATTAACACAAAGAGGAATAAGTAATAACAAAAAAGTACAATTTGTAATTTTGTCCATCACTCAAAGTAATGAGCTTGTAATTAGTTTATGTATATTAGCTCTCTTAAGTCACTGTACACCAGGGGCATTTGCAGAGGGAGGTTCATGGTGCTCAAGCTATCCCCCCAAAATATCCAAAACTGTAATATTGAAGCAATGCATTCTCATTTTTGTTTTCTGTAACTCTTTTATACTTTCAGGTGTAGTGTACCACATTGTGCCTCTTAATAAACAGGTAAATGAAAATATTATCTGCTTTCAAGCAGTGGTAAATATTGAGGGATGACAGGGAATTTAATCTATTCATTTAGAAAAATTATCATTTTACATGTTTGATGACACTCATTTTGCTGTCTGCATATGTTAAGTCACAGGTAGTTGGTACCAAATGGTTATAGAACACCACCTGTAGTTGCAGTGAAGTGAAAGTACAACCTCAGAGTGGGTCTCCCCATAGTCTATGGTTAACATACCTGACTGTGTATTAGGCCTGGCTGGGAAGTTTGGTCTTTATGTACCCCCGTGTTACTTTTTGATCCTATAAACACTTAAAAAAGTTTGTTGTTGGTCATGCACACCCATCACAGCCTTTATTTAGTCAAATACTGTGTTCAGTGATCTAGTTGGTATCCCTCTCACATGGATAAATCTCTAAAAGTGACCACAGAATGAAGGTGTGACTGACTTCATATGTTTCAGTTATTCCTGTTTCAGCACTCCCCCCCACTCCAAATGCTTTCTCTGCATACATCCCTGCTGTACACACAAAAATTGTATCTCTATTACTCACAGTGGCAGAGCATGGACTTTTTAATAAGGTAAATACTTTTCCTTCTTCTCCTCCTGCTTTGGGGTAAAGTTTTTTCTGATGAACTTGCTTGCTTTTAAGTTGATAACAAGACCACACAGGGTCACTGGCATGGCCATGCCTGAGATGTCCTTGCTTTCACAGAGGGTGAGTACATAACGGTATCCTGCTTTGTAAGGGCAGTTTCAGGGAGAGTTGTTATCCAAGAAATCTGGTTTTTGACACATTCATGAACACCTGCAGATTTGAATATATAGAGACCATGGATCCAGTTTAATTTTTTTTTTGGCAAAGTTACAGACTCATAGTTGTCAACAATACTCAAATGTATTCAAATTATTAGACTGACATTGTTATTACTCAATTTTTACATCTTTGTACTTTGTATATTAGGTATGTGTTTTCATATCTTTGACATATTGTGAATAAGATTTTTGCAAATATTACTGTACTTCACTGCATTTTATGAAATGTCGACTAATAAAAACATCCCACAAAACTTTGAAAACAATTATTACTCCTCTTAAGATATGGCCCATGATTGTGTTGTAAATGATGCATTTGCATAATTAGTCTTGTCTTATATGATACAGATTTCCATCATTGCTCTAGACACACTTCAGCTATGGGCTTATTGTGCTATCTGTGTCGTTTTAAAGCAAATTCATTATGCCTGCATCCTTTACCAAGGAATACAATCTCGTAACATATGGTTTCAAATTCTTCTGGTTCTGAAAACATTTTCCCAAAAGCTACACATTATTAATAGAGATTAATTTTATAGCTTAAATGCAACAACCATGACTATATTTACTTTTATTATAATACAGAGTGTAAAACCTGGAAATATACAGGGTTATTCATAAAGAAGGAACAGACTTTAAATATTTGTTTCTAATGAATGACAATAGTTAGCGACACTTACGACACATCATTGAATAGAGGAAAGTTCAAAGTTTTAAGCCCCACCTATTAGTTCCATTCAGTGCTTACAGCAGCACTGTGTTTGTTTACGAGAAAATGGCGATGCCACAAGAAAAGTTGTTTTGTGTGCTGCATTATGCAAAGAGTGAATCCATTGTTTCATTGCAGCATGCATATTGTTGTAAGTTCAACAACGAGCCGCCTCATCATAAAAAATTTACAATTGGTACAATAAATTCATAGAAGATGGTTGCATATGCAAATGGAAAAGTACTGGTCATCCTCGTGCAACAAGTGGTGCTCATTTTGAACACATAAAATAAAATGTTGAATTTTCTCTATTCAGTGATGTATTGCATGTGTTGCCATCTATTGTCGTTCATTAGAAATAAATATTTAAAGTCTGTTCCTTCTTTTTGAATAACCCTATATATTTATCACAATTTTAATGGTTAAGAATGGGATAGCACTTTGTGCTTATAAATCATATCATCACATAAATACATGCTGTGTGGCAGTAAAGCAGCTTAGTGGCTTAAAAGTACAAAAACAAAAAAGATATTCTATATTCTTTTGTGAGTAATTAACAGTATAATAATAAACAATTTTCTTCAACCCACCTTGAATGCTATCCTTGTAAATCAGCTCAATCTGGCTGTCCTTCATTCAACAAATATATCTATCACCTCGTCTTGAAGTCAGCTCTCTTACTAAGGTGCCAAAGCTGTTCCTTCTCTATAGTTAGAGTTCCCAAGTTGGGTGGTCTCTTATTAGTCATATAATTAATTTCAAGACACTCACAGCAGTTCGCGCAATACAGATGTCATAGGGATCACCAGCATTAATTTAAGCAGCTTCGTTGTTTCTGTATACACATTCTGAAGTACAAGTTAAATATATAAGACAACAATAGATGGGGGTGGAATGTATTTTTCAACATCAGAATAAATATTTGTGAGTTTGTTCTTAAGTTGACCTGCACAGAAGAGTGTAGGATATAAATTGGTTTAAATGTTGTTTTGGAAACTGAGAATAGTAACTGTTAAATTTAGTTTCATCAAGAAGTTCCACGAAAGCAAGCTGCTCAAAATTACCAAAACGTTATACAGTTGAACCAGCACTGTATCAGAATTTCATAGCCAACTTTTCTTTGAACCTGGTTAGCATTTTATCATATTGGAACACTACACTCGTCTTCAATTTCTTTAATTATCTTGTCACTTCTTAGGAATCTGATATTCTCTGCTGCAACTTTCACCACCTTTATGCATAAATTTACATCAGAAGTCTTTTGGATTGTAGAATGCTCAACAAAAGATCATTGTAAACAAAAATTCTAGAAAGCTGACAGAGGAAGGACAAAAATCTATAGCTGCTTAATATATTATCTATTCCTATGTTTGCCTGAACTGATTCTGGATCCCAATTGTCAGAATTAATGATATGTTGTGCTGCTGTTTTCAATTCAGAATGATAACCTTTTTACAGTCAAAACAGCTTGAGAATGAAAATTCCATCAGGTAGAAGAAGAGTGCAGAAGCTGAAAACCTTACTGTTTCAGGAATTCTGCTCAGTGTGAGGAACAAGAGAAGAATGAGTGAAAGACAGTTAACTTGCAGATGCACAGTTTCACCTCTTTTAAAGTTTTAGCAGCATGAAGAACCAGATTGATTTGCTGGGCATATCAGTGTTCGAAGATTGCCAGAATGATAAGACTGTCTTACAATTGCTTAAACACCACTCTTATGACCTGACATAACTGTAGTTCCATTATATGTTTGGCATATGAGTTTGTTTTCACCAAGTTTCACTCTTTCAGATTTGGAATTATGTCAGCTAAACCCCTAGCAGTCTTATTTGAAAACATTTAAATTCTTCAGCTTTTCCATTGTTGCTGTACCTCACAATTATACTTAAGTAAAATTTTACTGAAACATCATAGTTTCATCAGCTTGGATGGAAACAAATCCAGCAGACTCAATTTCTCCTCAAATACATTCCTGAACAACAAAAGTTGCAGTCTGAATTAAATAATATTTTATGTCATTAGAGTTGCCCCCGTATCATAGATTTACGGCACATAAAAGAACCTCAAGCCTGATAAAAAGGCCTCTGAGCAAAATTTCTGGTCTTTCACACCCAATATAGAATGGGACGCTAAGAACTATAGCAGTTAAAGAGCATCCATGAATAAGAAAACAAAAGTAGCACCTCAAAATGATATTTGTCCTCATGGTAAAACATAACCCATAAATGCTGTTGCTATAACTAAAAATAAGATTATAACACCAACTGATAAAAGTTTCTAGTTGGTAAAAATTTTACCTTTTTCATTTAAATATATTTTAGGTTCATTGGATATATTTTTCTCTTATATGGATTAAATTCATAAAAAATTAAGAATTAAGTAATGGAACCCCACCTGAAAACCTCTGACTCCAAATGATCTCTCCTGAAAGATTCTTCCGAATCCAGTATATCAAGAGTAACCAAATATCTCCCTGTATTAAATTAACTTTAGTTTCTCTATGACCCCTAAATGCAAACATCATCTACTAATCTCCCAACAAGTTGCCTCTTTTGGACACTGTTTCATTGTGTCTAATGGCTTGTAACCTGTGTCTCTCTGAAATAGCATGATCTATATGATTTCGTCCTAACATGTGGAACTTCTCTGCACATTTTAGGTTTATGATTCTCAGATGCCACATGTTTCTTGGCTTTCTTTTCAAAATTGTTTACAGATTCATGCCAGTTTCACACTAAGGCTCTTCCCCTTACTGCCAAACATCAAGCAATAAAGAAACAGAAGTTTTTGTTCAGTTCCTTCCCCAGTTCCCCACAACCACTAGTATTTATCATACCAGCTTTTTGAAATGTTCGCACAAACTTTCCTTCCTGCTGCTATAGAGTTAAGTTAGGCCATTTCTGCTATATTTTTATTATAACCTCTTTGCTGTAGTGAAAGTGATGAAATGCTACTGTTAAGCAGGTAAAGAACTGCATTGAAATCAGGACTAATAGGTTAAAATTCACAAGTCATTGTCCAACTGAACACACTAAACCACCAAAGCTTACTACTGCAGGTTTTTCTCTTCCTATATTTCTATTGGTAGTTGCAGCAACTATATATGGGAGAAATTGGTTTTGCTTCCCCACACAATCAAATTGGCTGGAAACTATTTGGAATCTGGGGTCTTGAAAGTTCAAAGTTCTTCTGATGTTGGTTGCAACTGCTGTGTTAGGCGATGGGCGTGTGGTCTTGTATCCAGGTTTCGAGCCAATTTGGTGTTGGCAGAGTTGAATTCAAGTTTCACTCTTTCTGCACAGATGGGTGTGGGCCAACTGAATTAGTTGCTGCACATCTGCTTGACAGAAGAAGTTGTAATTGGCTGCCATCAAGGAAACATTGCTCATGCATGGTGATGAGCATCAAAACATGTTTGAGCTCCTGCATGATGCGGCTCAGCACATGTACGGGCCAACCATTTTGATGATGTCTTAGAATGCATCAGACAAAGTGACTCACAATAAATGAACCTGACAAAGGGTAAGGCATTAGACTAGGAGGTATGTTCATTCAACTTAGGAACAACAAAACTAGGCAATCCAGCCTGAAAGCAGATGTCCATTTTTTGCAAAGGCTTCTGGTTAGTGAGTAAAATGGTCAGTCATCATGAGGGAATAATGGAAACCTTCAGAGTATGACAAGAACTTAAAAGAAAAGAGCTTACTGAGCTCATGTAGTTTAAAAAAGGCAGAAGAATAGAGTATTTATTAAAGGCAAGAAGAGTGTGGGGAGTGTATATATAAAGTTAAAAACAAGTGGAAATGGACAGTATATAGAGAGAAAGACGGTTGAAATTATTGTGACATGTAATTCCTAGTTTTATACAAATTGTTGTGGTTATCTAGTGAATTAACGAATTTATTTATTTAGTTCCTCTATGTTAAATATGCTTTCACATATATGCATGCATTTGGAAATCTAGCACAACAAAAACTTGACTCTCCCATATATTAACCCCTGGTTGTATCCATGGAATAGCCACTAAAATGAATCTCCACATTCCAAACTGTGTCTAGCCTCCTGCTCATTTCTTAAGCTCTCCACTTATCACTTACTCTTCCTAAAAGTGCCCCATTGCTTTTAATTTCTTTTCCTCTGTTTCTGTTAGTACTTTAATTGCCACTATATCATACTGTAGATTCTAATTTTCATCCCATTTACTATCCCTCCATCTTTTAACCATTTCACACTCTTGTAGACAGTGAAATGTGCCATCCAGTTTCTCACACAATACAACTTTTTTTTACTGATATTTTATACTCCTTTTAGAAATAATACTCCTATTTGTATCCATGCATTACCCACTCTTCCAGATTGATCTGCATGTTTACATATTTTTTCTGTCTTGCTTCTTTCCAAAACCCACTAGTATTGTTTTCACCTAATACCCAAATATCCCCCATACTGGGAATTTTCCCACCTCCCCAAACCAACTCTCTCTTCACATTACATCTCTTCGAAATGTTAAGCATTTTTTTATTATGTAACTGTCATCCAGTTTTAAACATCCATACCAGCATTTCAGTATTCTCTCTGCTAATATACCCTTTCTGTGTACCCTTCCTAGTTCTGCCAGTTCTGCTGTGCTCAGTGAACCCCTAGGTAATCCCAAAACTTCTCTGCAGAACATTGTGTATACCATAGCAATCTTTAACCTACCCTTTGACACTCCTCAAACTTCTGCAACATACACCATCTTTGGTTCAACTACCACTTATGAAGTCTTTCCAGCCATTTCATTGTTAGCATAAGTGTTTTATATAAATATATTCTGACAGCTTTCATGGCTATTTTTCCTTTCGTTTGCACACACTGAGTTTGTACCTCCTACTTTCCATTATTTGAGAATCCCAACTCCAGATAATCCAATTCTTTTGCAACCTCTATTTGCCATCTTATATGCCATCTCTCACCTCTTCTTGGCTGTCTAATGAATAAGTGCCCAGGGTCAAATTTCAGTAGACAGCCTGATTCAAAATTTTCTTAGCACTTGCTAAATAAACCAGTAAATAAATAAACAGTACTCCACTGACTGCACTTAGTAATTTGAGAGATAAATTGAGTTTTATTTATGGGTGCTCTTTAACTACTATGGTTCTTAGCGTCCCATTTTATATTGGGCATTAAAGGCCGGAAAATTTGCTCAGAGGCCTCTTTATCAGGCTTGAGGTCTTTTTTTATGTGCCGCAAATCTATGACACAAGACCTTTGGCTTTACTTCCCTTCCGAAGGAAGCCATGCTAAGGATTTTTATGCCCGAAAAGAATCCATCGCCCTCCGCTTGGTTTGAACCTGCAACCATGGGAACTAGAGGCTAGAATGTTCTTCATATAGTGTTTTTCTAAGAATTCTCCTAAATGTGAGGTATAATAAGTTTTAATCCAACTATGATTGTGCCTTTTTGATTTACTGCCATTTTTAAATTTCTGTACTTCAGTAATGACTAATATAATGACTAATGGTGCTCACATAGTAATGCTGATTAGTATTTTTATATCCAAGTAGTATATGTCTCACATGGGCCTCTGTTTTGGAATGATATGATTGTAGCTGTCATAGTATTTCAAAAGAGCAATGAAAAGCTTTTCCATTTTCTTCTTGTAGTTGGCATTTTTGACTTAGCCTATTTGTTACTCAACCATCATCATGTTTTTGCCAGCAATGCGACATCTTTGGCATGTTGTTGCTACTTATGCAAAATGCTCATGAAAGCATTTAGTTGTAATCTGACCACCATCTTCATTACTTAAGTCCTAAATTTCCAGGTGGCCCACTGCAAAGTGTTCATTAAAGAAGCAAGGTATTTTCCTCACTAGCATGTAGATACTATTTTATTGGATTTTCTGCTTCGAAATAAAAAGTGATTTACGTATAGGTAATAAAGGTGGTGATGGTGGTGGTGGTGGTGGTGGTGGTGGTGGTGGCGGCGGCGGCGGCGGTGGTGGTGGTGGTGGTGGTGGTGGCGGCGGCGGCTTGTAATCCAGTTTTGTGTAGATGGTGATGGTGATGAGTTTGTTTTGGGATGCTACGTACACCCAAAATGTAAAACACTGAGTCATGCAAGACTGCTCTCTGGTTTTCTCTTACTTAAGTTTGGAGATTTGCATTTCTTATATTGGTCATCTTGCTTCTTTTTAACTTGCTGCTAAGTGTTTTGAAGGCTTAAATCTTTAAAAATCAGATAACAAATCATGTAGATATATTATAAGTTCCAACAAGATAACACAAATATGCATTTTGTTAATGTTTCACATCTTCTGAATGCATGTTTGTAGCAACTGATCACTACCTAAATGTTTTAAGCCAATAAAAAGTTACCCTAAAAGGCTAACAATGCATCTGTTGTTATCCTAAATAAATGAAATTGCCTCATACTTAGCACATACATTATTTCATAAACTTTAGACACTGACATTGTTACAACACATTGTTTATATAAAGGGATCACATTAATTTCATTCTTTATTGGTGTAACCACAGTAATTAACAAGTTCATTTAACCCTGGTGTGACTTTATATAGCTGAAAGTAAACTATAAAAATTCACAAAAAAGGAGGACAATATATGTAACTAATGAACCGGAAATTTGAAACTAAACATTACTTAGTATGGTGCAATCATTTTATGGTAAGGCCATGGATCAAATGTATGCGTGCTCTGTACACTGCCTATTTATTACACTGGGGGTTTTTCGTTTCATAATTCCCACGTTACTTAGGAGTGACATGTGCTACAATCAGTATTAACCTTGTTATAAGTGGTGTTGGAAGTGGTGTCAATCTGTGTGAAGACATTCTTGGCACCTTCAAATGAAATTTCCATTCACATGCATAAGTACTTCTTGCATAATGTTCATAATTTCTGTTTTTATATTGTCCTTAAGTTCATCTATGCTGTGGGGATTGTTCCTATAAATGTTTTTTTAGGGTTCCCACAAATATATGCACCAATTTTTTCATCTGTTAGAACATTTCATTTTCGCTTCTTAGGTTTAGCGTTCAGCAATCCCATTGTCCTAAACTTATTAACCAGATGTTTAACAGTTTCTCTACTTTGAACTGGAATACCAGGAAATTTCTCCTGTAATTGTCTGCACACCTGTGCACATGTTTCAGTTTTTATGTACATATCATACATACAAATTTGTTGTTCAAGCATGAATTTGTCAGCAGGCATTGCAGTGGACTAATAACAAGACATTAACATTCTTAAGCAAATCACATGTCTTGAATAAACTTTCACCTATGAAATGCACAATGTCAACTCTCTTTACAGCATAAACATAGCTGACAACGATAACCTTGAACATGTCATGCGCTGCCAGTTGCACATTGGGAAAGTACCAAGGTCACTGCAGTACAGTGTGCCATGCATATAGCCGGTCTGTGGCTTCACCTTAAAACACCTGTACTAATAAACACTGTGAACATAGTTTGGGCACTATTGTACCCATTCCTAATAAGTGTCATTAATAATACGTCACTGCTTATAAGCTTCTATTTAATGAATACAACATTTAATGTTTTACATATATGTAGCAATTTTGTTTATTTTAGTAAATAACAAAGAATGCCCATGATTAACATACAAAGAAGAAAACCACAAGTTTCTTATTGTTCAAATAGTTGTTATTAAATTACATGCAAAACCAAAACCATTTACATGTTAACACGTATCTGTAAAAAGAAAGACAATTTTTCATGTTAATGTATACCATCGGGGAGCTTTTTGTGCTGTTTCTTGCTAAGAGCATCTAGACAAGAAAAAAAAAGTTAAACAGGGAAGAAAGAGTAAATATCAGTCAGTATTAGACAAATTTTTAATTGTATGCCTTGTTGTTGTTCTCAGTTAACTCCAAATTGTAACGTTTCTGAGACTTATACAAAATAGAGAAGAACAAAACAAAATAAAAATGATTGTTTGAAGACTCATAGATTCTCAAGAAATATTTATCTGTGCTGCCATCAGGAGTGCAGAAATATTTCCAAGTAGTACATAGTGGAAAGGATTAAGTGATTATTTTCTGTGCTTAGGTTTGGTAAAGAATGCAATTTAGGTAGAATATTTTAGCAAAGGATAATACATTTTGAAAAATTGCGCTTAAGACATGTAATTTCTCTGCTTGTATATTGTGAAAGGGCATGCAGAGTATTTACTCCTTTGCTATAATATGTATATAAGAAAGGAAAAGTTTATGTGCATGCATGTGAGCATGATTATGAAAAACATGCCTAACTTAGGGTTGGTTGTTGTGTGTGGCAGCAGCATGCAGGCTCTGGTGGGGTTGTGGCAGAATTACTTCCGAATCCTCAGTTTGTGCTGACACAGAGGCAGTCCCCCCCGCCTGCTCACCAACAGGTAAATTAGCTTGCTCTTTTGGTGATTACTTCTATGCCAAGCTTTATCTTACTAATGGTGATGGTATTTTTAATGTTAATATATAACAGTAATCTATTTAATCCTCTCATATACAATTATTGTTGCATCATGCTGAAAGACTTAACTGATAAACAAAAGGTGAGAAGAAAAATCACTGCAAATTTTGGTGCATTAAATGAGAAATGGGACAGGATTGTTTTGCTTTGATCAGTCTATGTCTTTCACCCTTATTAGCAAAAGTCATCCCAGCAAGTCAGTTTGAACACAGAAACAGAGCATAGCTTTTATAAATGCAGTACTAACAATGCTTAAAAAGCTATCATATTTGTTTCTTAATGTATGTTTTAACTAAAACTATTGGCTTTTTTGTTTTTTTTTGTTTGTTTGTTTGTGGTAAATGGTGGAAGTTAAGTTATTCTCTTACATGGATAATACTGTAACATAATTACTATATCAGGCTTACATATTACCTATAATGCCATTATTTTACTTTAAGCACTTGCATGTGTGTATCAGTTTTGTAATCTTTTAACATAAGTACTTCTTTTCACATCTAAAATTGATTCCTACAGTGATGAACCCCTCTTACTCTAAAAGTGATATGCAGTTGTAAGTGATAAGCACATAACATTTAATGTGTTGTTAATCTGACTTTGCCTTACTACTGGCGAAAAAAAGTATTTTGCATGTGAAATAATGAATTTTGGAGTAGAATAATGTGTTACTTATAGCATTATTAACAAACTTCTGATTATTTCTTGAAATGTTTTCTCACAGCAGCACTGGACCTTAGATCCGGGTTTATTAGTTGTCTCAGGGTATCCAATAATGTCAATTATGCCAGTAATACTCTATTGATTACATGGTGGTGTTTTTTTTTAATACAAGATAAGATCTTTATTTATTTTTAAACCATTTTACAGGCAATTGATTTTGTCAACCTTAACTAATACAATACATTAGAAACAATTGTAATTACTAGCACAATCTACTGATAGATTTGTTTTACAACTTCAAAGTACCCTTCAACTGAATACAGAGCCTTGTTTATTTTGTATTATATAAAATGTGCAATGTCATATTGACTTCAAAGCTACACAGTTTAGTGCATCTTCTTTTCTTTTTTGGTGGTATTTAGGCGAACTAAGATCTTATTTTTTGTTATAACTGGAGGAGAATAATTATCCTTTGGATATGGTAACTTATAAAAATATAATGTAATGAATTTCTTTAGACTGTACATGGTTTTGATGGTACATTGCTTAGTAATTGCTGCTTTCTCAACATTATGGGGTGAGATATTACTCCCAATTTAGTAATAAATGTGAATAGTTTTACATCATTTAGTCACATAACTTTTAAAATAAGGTGATAAAAGATATATATTCAATTTATTTATCTTTTCAATGATGCAGTACAATATACATTGTTACAATATATGTGAAGATAATAAACATTAGGTATCTTGAAAAATTGTAAAATTTATCAATAATACATACAAAGCATATAAACATTAATGCTGTGAATTTAAGTTAATGATGAATTTGCATAAAATGAAAGAATATACAAATTAAACATAATTATATTGTAATGAATATAAAACTTACAAAGTACACAAATGGATATTTATTAAATTCCAAATACTCATTAACTGAGTAAAACAAGGTTCCTGCAAAAAAGCCTTTTACTTTTGATTTAAATGTATTATACTGTTCTGTAGCTTTTATTGAATTTGTAAGAGAATTATACAGGTTGTAAATGAATAACACTGCACAAATTTTACTCATAGTTCATAGGCAATCAATTTGAGACAGTAAACATATGGTCTATGAAGACAAATTACTAAGTTTTACCTTAAAATTTTTAGCAAGTTTGAATGCCACTGATCACTTTCACTTTAACTGTAAGGTATGATAAGAAAATAAGTGGAATTAATTGGAGCTTGTGTCTTTAGTGCATTGGATATGTTACCAGAAAAGTGCAGATAAACAGACATTTGAATTTTGGGTTTCAATCCCAATTACCGCTTTCCCTCCCTTTTTTTCCATTCTTGCTTTCTTTTTTTCTTTCTTTCTCTGTCTTTCTTTCTATATAAGCAAATAGTTTATTTTGGTTTACAGAAAACATTTTTGTTGTGTACATGTAATTTTTAACTTAACCAATGCTCAAATTTTTAATTTAAAATTCATTTAGTTGTGATTTACACTTTCATGGCCTAAATAGTACACACTGAAAACTAAATATGTACAATAATGTTAAGTGAACTGGTACAAGTCTACACAAATAATGACTAACAAAAACATAAATTTATAAGTACTTAAAAGATCTAAGTGTGACTGAATTATTGCAAAAATAATTTGTCTGGATATTAACATTACAATACAGTAGGTAGACACAATAAGAATAAAGGTAAGTGAACAAATGAAGAATGTGCTGATTTCAAATGCTCAAAATGGCAACCTCTTAACTCAATGCATAGGTGACATCTATGCAGGAAGCATTACTGAACCCTGTTGAGCATTCTTGGTATGTTACAAATCTCGTCAAGTATTACTACACAGTCGAGGAGGAAGGAGGCATGGTCCAGTGACGTGGTCAGAAACAATGTTGGCCCAAATGTTCACCATAAACTGCTGTTGGTGGTTCTTCTGCACAGTGGTATGGGGATTTTCATATACTTATATATAACTGTTCTTGAAGTTTTGAATCCACCCATCCCTGGTAAACGCGGCCTTATCTGTGAACAACACAAATGAAAACAATTCTGGTAGCTGCCTTAAGGCCCATTCATAAAACTGCAGGCATAAATTAAAATTCCTCGGAGTTAAGGCTTGCACCTCTTGCAAATGGAAGGGGTAGAGCTGCTCTTCGTAGAAGGCTTGCCACACACTTGTTGGTTGGTGCCCATTGCACATGCAATAGCACTGTTGCTGGTTCCTCTTGTAGTATATGCTGTATGTTTTCTTTGATCTCCAAAGTGTGATGAGTACATCTTGCACTGCAATCTACCTTATTCGGTACCACAGAACCACTTTCATGCAAATACTGATCAAAAGTAGTCCATTGGGGGTGCCATTTGGGGTACCTTTCACTGTAAATCTGTGCAGCTGTTGAAGCACGACCTCTTGCTTCGCCATACCCAAGGTGCATATCAGCAAGTTCAGTAAAAGTGTATTTTTGCCCCATGTTCCCTGAGTGTTGAGCTATTTCAACATAGTGTTGTTGTGTGCCGAAGGCAAATAGGAAATGAGACGTGAGTGACATTAGTGCATTGGAGAATACAGCGGTTACCTATGACTTGAATAAGAAACAACTATGCCATATGGTGGTGTTAAATGTCCTGCCAGGGGTATCCTGCTACCATTCTCAGCACCTCTTTTGGGCTGTCATAGTACTTTGTATTATTACTTGGTTCAGAGATGTGTGGATTTGTTCCACTTGGTTAACTGTTAGATTCAAATTGTCCTTATTGACCTTGCATGCAAACATTGCCAACTTCAAGCAGTGTCAGTTTACAATCCTTCAGGCTTAGATATGAGAAGATGCAGCAGAAAGTGATACCTTGTGCATTGTGCATAATGATGTTACTTTGCCTAATTAGGGGATGAGCATAACATTGTTTCCAGGATGGGAAAAGAAAGAAAGAAAAGGGGGAAAAAAAAAGAGTCCACCCATTCCAGATTTGAACTTGAGTTCGCATCCTTATTCTAGGTTGCAGCTGATCCACCTAACTGTTCTGCCACAGAACTGCTATCAGAATCTTTCTACACTTCTTTATATGTTGCCAACAACCTGTTATCCATTGCAGTGGCATGCAGCCATATGTTAGGTACTCACTGTTAGCATTTTGGTAGTGGCAAAGTTTAAAGATGTTTATTCAGAGAGTTACACACACACACACACACACGCACACGCACGCGCGCACGCACGCGCACGCACACACATGTTAAAAAGTAAAGAAATGAAAAAACATGGAGAAGAACCTAGCAAAAGAAACATGTAAATTTCAGTTTAGGTGTTTGAAAGTTGCTCTTTTTTTAGGAAACTGTGAGGTTCATTAGATGCATACTTTAATATTGGAGTGAAAAAATAAATATTCTTCACCATTCTGTGTATGCTTCATTTCTTTGTAAATAGTCTTTAGAATGAGATTATCCGCCAATGTAGTATCTAGCTTTAAATATTTGGAATTTCATTTTGGGTCATTGTAATTACAATGACACAGTTTACCAATCCACTTTATTGATTTATACAGCTACTA
Source organism: Deroplatys truncata (assembly GCA_030765065.1). Lineage (NCBI taxonomy): Eukaryota > Metazoa > Arthropoda > Insecta > Mantodea > Mantidae > Deroplatys > Deroplatys truncata. Next base: position 418,367,153 of record CM060990.1, on the reverse strand, counting down.
TTTCTCAAAAAATTCAGGTTGCTCAACATTGTACTCAAAACAAAAGAGGATGACACATTAGTTGTTATAATGCTAAAACATTGAAAATATGTGAAGAATTTTTTAAAGTTGGGTTTTTAATTATGGCCCAAATATTCATTCAGCTTCACATTCTCCCCTTAAGTGGTTGTGATCCATAAAATTATGAGAAGAAACAAATGTTTAATTTCTTGAAATGCCTGTTAGAGGATGTGATGGTGGGCCATTTTAATTCCTCAGTTCCTATGTTTTAAGATCCGTGGATATGGAACCTGGTTTCATATTTCTTCCTCTAATTCTTTACTAAATTCTACAGGGCAGTTGATGTTGGTTGCAGTGATATCGCAGTGATTTTTAAGTGAGTGTTTAGGACATTTTTAGATGGAAACTTGTTTATGCTCATGTTTGGAAGATGAAACCAGTGACTGTCCAAGACTGTGCTTTTAGCAATTAAACTGAGGGCTGATTTATTGTTCTATGCCAGGGGGAAAAAAAAGAATCCATTAATCCTCTTTAGCATAACTCTGAAACTAGAGCATTTAATCATGGCTTGTGATCATCTATGTGTTAACCTGAATTGCTGGGTGTTAGATTGCCGAAAGTACTGGGGGCAAGTAGACTGTAAATGTTTCAGTAGACTTGTTCATTAGATTTGGGCAAACAACATTTTACTGTCTTTAGAGGTATATGTGCTCTGAATGTTTGTTTCTTGACAATAGGTGCTAGAGCTTCAATGGTGCTTATACACTTTTATAGCCACTAAAAGTGAAGGATGAAAACAAAACAGGCTCAGTCCACCTGCAGATGAAGTGCATTAATACAAGGATTTCTCCTCGTTCCCCATTTTAATAGCAATAAATCAATCTGCCATCCATTTGTTTCAAATAGCACTCATTCATATCTTAAAGTGGCTGTGATATACAGCATTTAGCTCAGAAAGTATTGAGACCACCAAGACGAAAGGAATAAAATCACTTAGCAACAAGGGTAATTGATTGTTCTTTCACACATGCCATGTGTAGAAATAATAATTATCTATGATTGACCCAATAGTTGGTTAACTATGAAACCCAGGACTTAACATGCTGACAAGATTGTATGTTATCTCAAAATGAATTTGAGGATGTCTTGTGGATTACTGAGAAAAATCTGAGTCAATTGGAGAGTTTAATGTTGTAGCAGCATGTTGTCATGGTAGCTCAGTTGGTTAGAACAACCACATGGAAAGAAGATGACCTGTGATTCAAATCCCGGTTACATCCTTTCCAACACTTAGCAACAGTTTGGTTTACATGACACGTATATAGGGTGCACAAAAACAATGTGAATAAAATTGTTTTTCTGCATCCAGTATATATATATGCTTGTGTTTTGTGTAACCAATTATTGTTACACGTGTATGTGTTAGTGTCAAACTATATCAGGTGATTTGTTCCTATGCTTTATCAAAAGTATTACATAATAATGAAAACATTAACAAATCTGCCCAGTTGTAGATGTGAGAGGGAGTTGTATCATGGAACCACTAAATAGTAAAGTGACTCTAAATTAACATCTTGTTAGAAGGGGAAGAAGGGAGGAGCTTAAAAAGTGGACATGAAGATAGAATTGAGTACAATTTGGAGATTTCCCATAAACTTTTTATGTTTCCTGAAACAGAATTATTGTTTAAGGGTATACAATAGATCCAGGCCCTTGACTCCCCAATATACTTCTAAATATATGTATGTTGATAGTCTATAAAAATCAGTGAGGAGTGAGATAGAGCTGCAATATTTCAGTGACAATATTGGATGAACAGCATGCATTCTGCATGAAAACAAAAATGGAAAAAAAAATGCAATATCTTTAGGAGGAAGAAGTGGTATTGTTTAAATATAGAACAATTTATTGACTAGGAAATTACAGTGAAAAGGTTTTAAAAGCACATTTTCATCAGCCTGAGATGTGTATTTGTTTGAGCACTAGGTAACCAAAGCTGTTGGTTCGGCCCCTTCTCATGAATATGATTAAGTACAACAGTCTCATGTTGGTAGATTTTCTGGCAGGTAAAAGAACTCCCAAGGAACTAAATTTCAGCCTGGTAGTTGCTTAGAAAAAACATTATATTAAGTAATTTGTTTAAGGAAAAGGTGATATACAGTGTGATTAAAAGCACTATTTTTCTTAAAATTTATGGAAATGATTTTAATTATAAAAATGGTATTCAATCAGAAAGATTTTTTTAATACTGATATTTAAGAGAATGAGCATTGCAGCACTATATGTGCTCCTGCCACCACTTTTAAATATAAAAATGAGTACAAATATTACAGTTTGCTTATAGGGGATACTTGAAAGGGATTCACAGTTGTTAGTGGGCCAGAGTGGGGGGGGGGGGGATCTGCATTGCCACATGTTTGCTTGATCTCAGTTGAATAACAAGCACTAGCAGCCACAAACTATAGATGCCAAAAATGGGAAAGAAATCATGTGCATCTTGCCCCCAGCTATCTGCCAGCTGACTGCCAATGCAAGTGCTGACAACTTATTGTGACATAAGAACCAAATATTGTACTAATAGCTGTTGGTATGACAAAGACCATGGATCCCACTCCAAACATTGAACTGTTAATTCCTTTCTAGTTTTAATCCCCCAATAGTTAGTGCTGCCAATACAAGGATTACTCTGAAAGTTTTGAGAATGAACAGAATACCATTTAAAAATTTAGATCTGATCATTACATCTTTTCAAAGTACCCTCCATTGCTTTCTTTATAACATCTCATCTGTTCAAGCCATTTTGCAAATGCTGAATGCCATTTATGCCATTTCTCTGTAAATAGAATACAAATAGATTCTTAGTATGTAGCTACTAAGGCTTGAGGTGATTCAAACTATTGATCATAATTTTTTCTTTTACTTTGGGGAATTGAAAAAAGTTGCATGGTGTCAGATCTGTACTATGGGGAAGATGAGACAAATAATTGACTCCTGACTCCTTGCAGAAATTTGGTTGTTTTTAGTGCAGTGTGGGTAGAGGCATTGTCGTAGTGCTACATGATTGTACACAGGCCAGTCTTAGGATGCATTATTCTCAGTTCACTGAAGATTTGTGGCAGAAATTTTTGGTGTACTATCTGGCAGTTACAGTCTTTTGTCCCTTAAGTGGACTTCTTACAATATGACTACCAGCTGAGAAGAATAAACAGATCATCTTCTTGCCAACACTTCGCTCGCCTTCTGGGAATACCCAGTCCAATGACTTGCTTAGTTTGTGGATCATAGATAATATCCACAATATGAGCTTTTGCCACCATAAATAAATGGTGGGTTGTAATGGGCAAACATTCTTAAATGCATGAAGCTGTCATTAAAGGCATTCTCTCTCCCCTAAACTGACTTTAGTCATAGAAAAACATAGCATGGAAATTCTATCACTTGAGATCCATTCTAGCGTACAGCATTTCGACACCTGCATATACATACACATAAGTGCTGACACTGCACATTGTTGGAGGGCTCCCAGGCTTGCACATGCTGCTATCTGAATTTCTAAAGCTAGGGAAACCTGCATTGGTTTATCACAACTCATTTTTGCCCATTCTCAAAACTTTGAGAGCGGCCCTTGTATATTTTAGTTACTTACTTTACTAAAAGGTTTCACAATTTTACTATGTTGGTACTTTTTTTCCCCTTTCTTTGATGCAGGTTTTGGAGGTGAGGAGCTGTGTGTTCTTCTGAAACATTTTCTTTTCACTTAGGCTACTAAAAGGTTTTTCAAATATTTGTTAAAAAGTCTTATAAAGCATTACACAATGTTGGCAGTTAAAAGCTACTGGCTCAGAGTTTCACAGTTCGTTCATTCAGGCATGAATAAAGTGGTTTACTCATTGAGTTAATGTGCATTAACACTAACATAATATGGTACAACAAATTGCTGAGTTCAGAATCGAGCATGAGCTACCTAATACTACTAGTAAAGGGAAGCTAATTTTTTCTGTAATATCCATTGCTACAAGAATTAATCAAGCGCATGTTCCTAAAAAAATGTCTACTTCCTATGTTGCCAATTCTGTGCTTCCAATTTTTTATGCAGTCATCCATATCATGAATATGGCTTTGGATACTGAAGAATCTTCTCTCACTTCTTCATTTCTACTGTGCGATGCAGCAACCCCTCATCCTTCATTACACAGAAGTGTGTTTCTAGATCGTTGAATAGGGGCTAATAGTAGGGTCCATGAGGTTTCTTGGGTAGTAGTAGTGGTGTTACATTACAAAAGCAACACAGTTTCTGAAATTTTGTCATTGCAACGTTGTGTTGATTGCGAGCCAGCAACAATTTATATTTAAAAAGCTTTATACTGCTGAATAATGAGTGAGGAACTTCCCATGTAGAGTAATAATTGCCAGCAGCCCAGGCTAGATTTCCATATGGGGCAAGCTGAAATTTTTTACTTCTTGAGGAAGCACAGAGAGCTATTGTTAGTTACTGCATAGGAAGATGTTGATAAAATATGTCTCATAGAGAAACCAGCTGCATGGCAGAATTTGTTTCCTAAAGTTTTTCTTTGCACTAAAAAGTTAAGTGTGAGGTAGCTTAGGTGCTAAATTCTCTGGACTCATAAATGCTTTCATTGGTCATATAATATTACTTTTATCACCTGTGGTGTTTGTGCAGTAAAATCAAGCTCTAATAGCCAACTAAAACAATGTTTAATTTTAGTTGAAAGAAACTGTGCAATGGTGAAACAGGAATAAATTGAAAAGTGTGACAGAAATGTTTCATTAAAGATTTCAGTTATAGGATGTATTTGGAGAGAATGCTTCCACCAATAGCTCTGCAAGGAGTCTTTCATATCATGTGTGTTACAAGAACATCTAAAAGAAAGCTAGTCTATGATGTAAGAATATACTTACAATTACAAGGATCAAAAATAGGTATTTTAGAATTAGCAGTATTATCAGCTTTTCCTTGGAATTAACCATTCATCAAAATTTTCCATTTTTCCCAAAGATTTTGAATTTTAACTTGAGTACCTTGTACTCTAAATGTGCCAAATTCAGAGACATTGCCAGAATGTAACCAAAACTAAAATCAAATTATGATGGTATGAGGAAAGATGATGCATATTTTGACCTCTGACAGACTTTGAAGTTGAAGCATGCTTTTGCTACACTATATTTTAATTGGGCATTTATTGGATCACCCAGACTCTCTCCTATTTTGTACCTATCTGTGAGAAAACTTTCATTTATAATCATACCTATGTTTTGTTTTCATGGTTAATTGACTGTATCAGTATTTACCATTCAGATTGCAATAAATTTAAGAAACGTTTATCATAAAATAGAAAATATATCTAAGTACAGCTGCTAGCAGATATTAATGTATAGAAATAAGAAACAATAACTAAAATGGATAAAGTATTGTATTATATACATGTATGTTTAGAAGTTAAAAATCTTGATGTGTTGACAGGGTGATGTGGTGCAACACGTGAGTTATTTGCGCACTCCATCTGCCCATGATATACCACAACATTATATTTCAACACAGCTCATGTATCAACAATACATACGTGTGCAACAGGAAGCTTTGGGTGCACCCATACCTTATCACCTTACTCCAGGTATGTGATGCTTTATTTATGTTTTTTGCAACATCTTCCACTATATCACTTGAAGTTTTCATGATAATGACTATTAATAAGTGCTTCATGGATTATTCCGACTTCATGGCATTCTTCAGTAACTAATGAGGTGGAGTAAAACTGTCACATGTTCACACCTCTGTGAGAGGGGTTGAACTGAAAGATACACTGAAAAAGAATGACTACAGTACCAAAGAATCTGGGTGAGGATGCTTTGTGTTTAAGGGCGTTCAACTGCTAGGTCATTAGCATCCTTAAAGACATCTGGGTTGCACACAGAAGAGTACTCTGCAGGAGAACACAAATTAATGCAATGAGAAAAATCCAAAGACGAAGTCTTAATACTATTTAACAACACTCTTTTGAATAATATGTGCTGTATTCTAACCACGTGCAATATAAATACTGTTTTCTCCTTGGAAGATAAAGCAATACCTTAGGCCAATCAAGGACCAACTCCATTTGAAATTCCCTGGAGTCTACAGAATTCCATGTGAATTTAGGAAGGTGTGCATGGGATAGTCTGGTTGAATGATTGGTGAGAGATGTGTTGAACACAAATGTAATACTGTTCCAGCCCAAAATGTCTTCTGTAGCTCAACACAGTATTCAGAATGCATCCTCTTTGGCAAGGGCACTACTGTGCCTCACAGGCAAATATGACAACAGATGATAAAAGAGGCTATAGAAATTAAGCTTGAAAAGGCAATTTCAATAGAGGCAATAACTTGATTCTCAGTGCAGCATGTAATTCAGCCTTCAAGAAATAAATCAAATTGCAGAATAGAGTAGATGCAAATACTGGAAGCGCCGTCAGTACAGCCAAACATATCAATGACTGACAGCCTTCAGAGCCCCCAATGTGGCCGAAGCTCATGGACCAATCATGTTACTCCGACTTTCTATTACCCTGCAGCGATTTGCTCTGCCCTCTCTCTCAGTGGTATAAATATGTGACAATTGTACTCCTTCGTACTACTCACATGGCTGATAATCCATGAATCACTGATCAGTCTTCCATAACAGTTCAGCTAAGTTTTTTGTAGAATGAGATACCTAGGCAGCAGTTAAATGTTTGGTAGTTTTCCCTGTTCATATTTGGAGAAAAATAGAAATATGTTTTGTGTTAGAAAATAATCTTGATTCTTGTTAATTTTTAGTATTCTAACTGTAAATGCTGCAATAAATACATTGTGATCTAACATAAGTTTAAAATATAATTCAATTATTATCATCATCATCTTATCATTGTTGTTATTGCATCCATTCTGGATATATTTGAAATGGGTAGATTACCTTCCAACATGTATGAAGTGTCAATTCTGTATGTTCTAAGTGTGCACACGAACAAAACCAGATGAATACTTGCTCCTCAGTGGTATACATACCTAATAAAGTTCCAAATCCGTGTGTGCAGTAGTTGTAAATTGTTTTATGCATACAGGTGGATGGAATGCTAACAGTGCTCCTCAGTAACAAACACATAAAACTGTGCTGTTCTAAAGACCTGATTTTGTAAGTGCAAAAATGGTGCTAGTTCATCATCATTAGTATTGCCGACTTCTATTGAAACAAATGCTATAGTGACTGCATCTGTGGTCGAGTAGTCATGGCTTCTAAACCCAGAGGTCTTGGGTTCAATTCCCAGATGGGGCAGGGGAATTTTTCTTCAATTAGAATCTTTCCTTATCCTCCACAGGGTCTGGGAGTATGCATGTGGGGAGAGAATGTGAGTGTGTTTAATGTTAGAATTAATTAAAACCCAAAGTTAAAGATGCTGATATGACCGTACAAGTTAAAGAGAACTATACAAATTAAACCATTTAAAAAAAGAAGCTATAGTATAAAGACTAGAGATGTTTAATTCAATATTGTGTAGCTCACTTGCTTTATGCAATCTAACATAATCAGTTAATCATTTAAAGGTACATATCTAGAAGAAAGAAAAAAAAAAGTGCAGCATATAATAAATCTCGCTCGTCATACAATGATCGTGTTTCAATAAACATACCCATACATTCTCTTTGCTTGTTTTCTTGTCTCATTGAAAGAATACCAAGATACATCAGTTGGAACTTTAATAGTGGCAACATTACTGTGTAAGCAAAACAAAAAGGAAGTAATTATTCTGAAGTTTACCATGTGTTTGCCTATGTCTTATCCACCTTCCAATAAATGGACTCCCCCTTCTAACACAGTGCATGTGCTGTGGTGAGTGGAAGATAGAACTGTGTGAGCTACTGATCTAAATGGTTGTGTGTTGTGTTTTTGCCATGTTCACAAAACAGCAACAGTGGAATTGCTGAAGATTGAATGTGCTCATGGTTGTACAGCAACACAATATTATGCAGGTCTTGTTGGCATATGGGAAAACTGTGTTACCATACAGAACAGTGGTGAGGTACGTTAAGGCTTTCAATGTGAGACATGAAAGCATAACATATGGCTTGGCTGGGTCACCCAAGTGTAAGTGAAGAGCAAATGCAGATGTTGCCACGCTGTTAAGACACTTACCGATGTCAGACCATCTGTGAGTTAAGCCAAGAGATAGGATTATCACATATGACTGTGCTACATATTCTAAGAATCACCTGCGAATGATGAAAATTGCATCGTGTTGGGTTCCCTACAATTTGACAGAAGCGCTGCAATGGATATGATACGACCCTGAGACTCTTTCTTATGTTGTATAATTACGCTTGATGAAATATGGCCAGATCAGCTTAAGTGCAATCCAATGAGTTGCATCATTACGGGTCATTGTGCAAAACAAAAGTCCACCAAACCCCTACAGATGTGAAAGTTATGGTGCTTCTTGTATACAATTGTAATGACATTATCCTAATATATACCATACCGCAAGGACAGAATGTTACTGCACAGTAGTTCTGATTTTTTTTGGAGCATCATCTCGGACTAGCATTGTGAAGAAAGCGGTGACATTTTTTTGCAGAATCATTCCTTCATTTTGCAGGACAATGCTCAATCGCATGTGGCACACCCTGTAGCTGATCTGTACCATCACTGCGGTTGGGAAGTGCTTTTCTGTCCACCATATTCACCTGACCTAAGCCCCTGTGATTATGGCCTAATCTCAAAAATGAAGAAACTACTTCATGGAATTTGATTCAGGACTGTTCCTGAAATACTGCAGGCATTAGATCGCTCCATTAGGAAATTCAACAGAATAGGTGCTGCAACAAGGATCCTATGACTTCCACATAGCTGGCAATAGGTTATTAACAATACTAGTGATTACATTGAAGGACAGTAGTAGTTTCAAATGTGTAACATTCTTGTAATAGTAATAAATAAATAGTTGCCACTATTAAAGTTCCAACCTATGTAACTGAAATAATATTGCTTCATTACTTTGGTTATTAATTTATTAATGCTTAATGACTTGAATAAATACTTCACTTGCTCCACATACTTAGTATTCATCAGAACATGTTTCACAGTTTGAAAATTAGTATAAGCTTCACTGTTACTAATTTCTTTCAATTTAAGATTAATGTTTCACAGACTTATTGCCTGCATTGTTTGCTAGAAAGAGTCGACACCAGCTGACAATGCAAGCAAGAACCTGTAAAACATGTTCTAGTGAATACTATATAAGTGTGTTTATTTGGCTCATTAAGCACTAATAGTTCCAAAAGCCTCAGGTGTGAAAGTTCCCATCTGGTTCACATACCTCAATTGTTTGTATGTAATAATGGCATTTCCAGCAGCATATACTTTATGCAAAATTCCAATAACCATTCAAAAGTTCAAATGTTGGTTTTTGGTTGTGTTTGTCTTAAAGAAGCTTGATGTTTCAAATACTATTCTGTGATTGAAATTAACTTAAAAAATAATTGTTCATGAAAACACCACCACCACCGCCGCCACCACCACCGCTGCCGCCACCACCACCATCACCACCACCACCACCACCACCATCACCACCATGACCACAACCCATTCTATCAAATTGCATTAAGTACACATTAATTTACATACACACTATTTCCTTTGTACAATTTAACATTCAACAAGTCTTGGTCGCTTATGTTTAGTTGCTGTTTACGTATATACAGTTTTGAGTTAGAAATGTTTCAATCTCTTTCATTTATGCACTGCCGTTTTTTAAAATTGCAACACCAAGAAAGAATTTCCCGAATATAGTGTGCAAGCAATAAGTGATTAGGTTTGCAGAGAGATGAGGTACACGTAGGCCGAGGAGAGCCCTCTCGTGTCAGTCTAATAAGGTCAGTATTGCGCCAAGTGTAGTTAGTGCAGAGCTGTCAAACAAGGTGGAAACAATAAAGTGAGTGCCAGTATGCCTCTTCGATGTCAAAGGGAACCATATCGGCATGTGAGTGAGTTCGAACGGGGCAGAATAATCGGTCTCCAGGAAGCGGGTTTGTCATACCATGACATTTCGGCTCGTACAGGGCATGCTGCTAGACAGTGATGCATGTGTGGAAGCAGTGGGTAGATGAAGGTCATACGCAGCAAAGAGCGGGTACTGGACCACGGAACATGACCACAGCACGGGATGACCGTCATCTTGTCCGCATGGCTATAACGGACCATATAGCTTCATTCACAGTGTTGGCTCGATGCTGGAACACTGCAACAAGTGTGAACTTGTCTGCATCAACGGTTCGTCACCATCTGCTGCAGGTTGGGCTGGTTGCATGCATGCCATTACGTCGGCTTCCATTATCCACAAACCACAAGCTCCTCTGACTGCAATGGGCACGTGAACACCGTCACTGGGGTGCTGAGTGGCAAAATGTAGTCTTTTCGGACGAGTCTCGCTTCAATGTGTCCTACAGTGATGGCCGCATATGTATCCGGCAGTACTGTGGTGAGTGCAACCTGGAAGGCTGCATTGTTGAGCGGCATAGCGGACAAACACCAGGTGTGATGGTTTTGGTGCACCATTGGTTACAATAACCAATCTCGCCTCCTATGAATTGAGGGCACTTTGAACAGCAACTGGTACCTAATGGTGGTTGTAGAGCCTGAGGTACTCCTCCTGCTTCAGGCATCTCCACATGCCACATTTCAACAGGACAATGCCCAGCCACATATTGCGAGGAATGTACAAGCCTTCTTCGAAGAGCAACGGGTACCATCGCCCATCGAACATGTCTGGGATATGGTTGGTTTCTTACCTGGTGCGTCATGGTCCTCCAGTAACCAGTGTCAGGGATTTGTGGGCTTGAATACAAACTGCGTGGAGGGAAATCCCTCAGGAACTTATTCAGAACCTTTTTTATTCAATGCCATGGCGTATAGCAGCTCTAATTGCAGCGCATGGAGGTCACACCAAATACTGAATATTAGGGCTCGGAGGTCATGCATAGATTTGAAAAGTTTATCATTTGTCACTTGCCATGTACCTAACCTGTGGTATTACATTTATTGAATTCATGTGTTTCCTTCTTGGTGTTGCGATTTTCACAAACGGCAGTGTATAATATAATATTTTTACAAATCTTTATCTACTATAATTAACTTCTATTAACATAAATATCACTGTTCATCCATCCTATATAAACATTTTTGAGTTAGACATGCGTTAAGTTAATTTTTAAACATCTTTCCTTTATGTAATTTAACCTCCAATGGTAATTTATTGAATAGTATCAATCCCTTGATCAATGGATCATTGCAAGTAGATTTAAGGTAAATGTGTGTCCTGTGTTAACTGTCCTTACCTCTAGTACGATAAATGTAAAGTACACTGCTACTTAACACATTATTTACCATATAACCCTACCATTGTAAGAATTTTATCTCTAAATACATTTCTACACGATTCTGTATTTGCTAGCCCATATACATCGTAAGCATTTTTTCTGCCGTACCATTACCATATTCGTATTAGCAATGCTGGTACTTCCTCATAATTCTATGCCATAGGAGATACAGGGGTATATGATTCCAAAATATAAGGTTTGTAACATTTTTTTATCTAAATACAATGATAGTTCTCTTAATGCATATATATTAGAACTAATCTTTTTATATACATAATCAGTATGAGCTTCCCAACTTAGCTTATGATCAATGTGTATGCCCAAATATTATGGTTGTCAACTTTTTCAATTTTAGTATTATTTAAAAATACAACATCTGCTTCTTTATTAACATGGCAATGTTCAAATAGGATCAGCTTACTTTTACAATGATTTACTTTTAAGTCTATTGTATTGAGGTAGGTAGAACTAATCTTTTTACATACACTATCAGTATGAGCTTCCCAAGTTAGCTTATTATCTATGTGTATACCCAAGAAATTATGGTTGTCAACTTTTTCAGTTTTAATATTATTTAAAAATACAACAATATCTACTTCTTTATTAACATGGTGATGTTCAAATAGGATCAGCTTACTTTTACAATGATGTATTTTCAAGTTTATTGTATTAAGATAGTTTGCTAGCTCTTTTACAGAATGGGAAATTTTTTTCTGTAATTGACTATGGGATTTATCAAGGTATCATCTGCATAGGATATAATAGTATTTGTCCTGATATTTGGTAAGCTATTTACATTACTAGGTATAACAGTGGCCCCAGAACAAACTCTTGTGGTATTCCAACTGTTATTTCTGTTTGTTCTGATATGAACTTTGTAAAAGATAAAAAACAGAAGCACTAATAACATGAACTATTTATGTTGAAAGCTTTGTTGAGTCATGAAAATGAACGAGGAGTAGGAAAACTCATTTACACTCTTCACTTTAAAAAATTACCTGGACATATTTCGAGAGTCCTTTGCTCTCATCGTCAAAAGGACTCTCGAAACATGTCCAGGTAATTTTACTTAAGTGAAGAGGGTAAATGAGTTTTCCTACTCCTCGTTCATTTTCATTTGAAATACTTCACTATCAACCGCTTCTACATTATTACTTATAATTTGTTGAGACACTAAAATTTTTTACACTCACCTTTGCTTTTTAACAGTTGTAAAATAATGTAACGTTTTCGAGAACATTCATCCTCATCATCAGCTGTTGGGTGACTGAAGCTCTCTTTTTTCTTGTCTCCTCTTCCTCCTCCTCCTGCTGTAACTAATTCTTTTGCCATCTGGTGTCAGGGACACACAGTTTTAACACTTCGTTTAAAGGTGAGATTTTAAAATTAATGACTTTGCAGTTTTTAATGACATATCTTTTCCCAGATATTTAGTTCTGTTGGTGTGGTAAGTGGTTTCAATGATTTTATGCTTTGGCCAATATAATGATTTTCTGTCCAAAAATGGTATGACACAGCGGATTTCTCTGTTTTAGTTTTATGTTTCTCTTGTGTTTCTTCAGTCTGGTTTTCAAGTTTCTTTTTGTTTTGCCTATTTAGTATTACTCACACTCTTCACAACTAATCTGATAGATTCCAGATTTTAATGTATTCAGGATTGTATTTTTAAGAGGCTTGTTTAGCAGGTTTTTCAGGCTGAATTTGTTTTTGTGGGGCTAGTCTTATATTAATTTTTTTTGAAGATTTGTTCAAACTTTCTAAAAGCCCAAGGATAGTATGTGAACTTTTTATACATCCATTTATTGTTTGAGAGTGGAGTTAGTGTGGTTATTTGTGGAATATCCTTAGTTTCTCTTTCCTTTTTAGCATGTTCTTTATGAGGTTTAAGTTGAATCCATTAGTCACTGCTATTTTTTGTATATGTTGTTGCTCTTTTAAAAACTCCTCATTACTGAATGGGATATTGTATAAGCATTGAATTGGGCTTCTGAAGGCAGCTAGTTGGTGTGGAGTTGGGTTGCTTGCATTTTTCTTTATGTAATTATTACATGTGTAGATTTTCTATGTATTTCAAATTTAAAACTGTCTTGTTCTCTAATTATTTTAAGTTTCAGGAAAGGTAAGGTGTTAATAAAGCTCTTTCAGTTAACAAAACTTTAACAACTGCAAAATACAGTCTAAAACCTGCTAATCCCACATTACCAAGATTATATTGCTGGCCAAAGTACATAAAGAAGATAATAGCATGAGACCCATCATCAATTGTATCAACTCACCTACCTACCACATTGACTAAGTGGTTAGTAAGTTAACTAAACTCCTACAACTAGTTTGAAAGTTTGGGGTTAGAGAACTCCTTAGAATTGATAAACCATCTACAAAAATACAATATTAAAAAAAAAGCATATAATGGTATCTCTTGATGTAAAAGTGCTATTCACAATTATCCCCATAGAAGAAATACCTACACTACTCAAAAAATGGCTGACTATGACTACAATAGACCCCACTGAAATAAACAGCATTATTAGCCTTACACAATTATGTACAAGACACAATTTCTTCACATTCAACAAAAAATTCTATCAACAATCAAAAGGATTAGCAATGGGAAGCCCATTGTCCCCCATTTTAGCTAACTTATATATGAGCCACTTTGAAGTCCACATAGTTAAAGCCTTCCCTCAAATATACAAATTTTGGCAACGATATGTAGATATTTTTGCTATCATCCCTCAAAACTAATAGAAGATTCTCTGAAACTGTTGAACCTATAGGATAATAACATTAAATTTACAATTGAAATACAAGAAAACAACACCTTACTCTTCCTGTACCTTAAAATAATTAGAGAGCAAGGCAGTTTTAAATTTGAAATACATAGAAAATCTACACATGTAATAATTACATAAGGAAAAATGCCTGCAACCCAACTTCACCCAACTAGCTGCCTTTCAGAAGACCGAGTCAATGCTTATGCAATATCACATTCAGTAATGAGGAGTTTTTAAAAGAGCAACAACGTATATAAAAAATAGCAGTGACAAATGGATTCAACTTAAGCCTCATAAAGAACACGCTGAACAGGAAAGAGAAACTAAGGATATTTCACAAATAACCACACTAACACCACTCTCAAACAATAAATTGATGTATAAAAAATTGAACAAATCTTCAAAAAAATGTAATATAAGACTAGCCCCACAAAACAAATTCAGCCTGAAAAACCTGCTAAACAAGCCTCTTAAAAATACAATCCTGAATACATTGAAATCCGGAATCTATCAGATTAGTTGTGAAGAGTGTGAGAAATACTACATAGGTAAAACGAAAAGAAACTTGGAAACCAGACTGAAGGAACACAAGAGACACATAAAACTAAAACAGAGAAATGCGCTGTGTCATACAATTTTTGAACAGAAAATCATGATATGATATTGGTCAAAGCATAAAATTGTTGAAATCACTTACCACACCAATAGAACTGAATATCTGGGAAAAGATATATGTCATTAAAAACTGCGTCATTAATTTCAAAATCTCACCTTTAAACAAAGTGTTAAAACTTTGTGTCCCTGACACCAGATGGCAAAAGAATCAGTTACAGCAGCAGGAGGAGGAAGAAGAGGAGACAAGAAAAATAGAACTTCAGTCACCCAACAGCTGATGGCGAGAACGAACGTCATTATTTAACAACTTTTAAAAAGTGAAGGTGAGTAAAAAATTTAAGTGACTCAACAAAAGTTTCAAGATGAACTTTGTATTTTTAATGCCTATTTTATGGTAAATTTCTGTTGAACATTTTCTGTTGTTTGGGTAAGACTTAACTAAATTAAACATTTTGCCTCTTATGCCTTAAGATTGTAGTTTGTATATTACTGTTTGGTGTGAGACACTGTCAAATGCCTTTGACAAATCAATGAAAATTCCTGCAGTATTCATACCGTTATCAAGATTTTCCAAAATTCCATGTATAAAATCTGTAACAGCTGTAATTGTTCACAAACCTTTTTCTAAACCTATCCTGATGGCAATTTAATACATTATTTTTACTCCAAAAATCAACCATTATAACTAATATAATTTTCTCAAAGACCTTCCCAAATACAGAAGTTAATGATATTGGCCTGTAATTATTGACATTTTTATCTCCCTTTTTGTGCACTGGTTTTATGATTCCAAGTTTTAGATAGTTTGGAAATATTTCCTCATTTATGGAGCAGTTTATTAAGTTATTCAGGATAGTAGCAAGAAAATGTTTGCACTTTTTCAATATTTTGGTAGATATTCCATCCCATCCTGAAGATATTTGAGCTTTAAAGCCTACTTATTAGTTCTTTAATTTCCTCTACACTGGTGTTACTCATGAAGATGGTATTTGCAATATTATTCTGCATCTGTATATTATTGTTTGGAGTATAACTATTCTTAGTGCCTACAATTGCAAAATGGTTATTAAACAAGTTACAAATTTTGGTAGGATCCTCTATATATTCACCTTCATGAATTAACCTAATGTTTTTACTGACATTACTACGAGTGCCACATCTATCTTTGGCTAAATTCCATACTGTGTTGTTTATATTATTCGAGTTATTTATCTTTTGTTTATAATACCATGATTTTAGGCTAGTTAGTTTCCTGTGATACTCCCTTTTTAGCTGTGTATATCTTTTCCTGTGCTCTTCTATTTTTGTTAACATGTGCAATTCATATGCACATTTCATTTTGTTATATAATATATAGATTTCATCAGGTAATTTTAATTTCTGTGCAGGCTTCTTTTTGATATTCTTACTTTCAATGGGGCAGACAGTATCAAAATAAGCAATTAATATTGTCATAAACATTTTCTATTTTTCATAACTACTTTGTGCTATGTACACCTTAGTCCAGATGTCCATTTCTAGTACACTATTAAGCTTATTTACATTCTCATCTGACATTTTTCTAAATTCATAAATTATATCTTCATTGATTGCTACTGTAAAATCATATATGTCAATATATACAGCATGGTGGTCAGAAAGATGAAAGTTATGTATACCAGTGGCAAAGCGTGACTTTCAAAGTGAGGGAAGCTGCAAGTAATAATTTTCATTAAAATAGGAGAGAACCATGAATGTTGTATCTATATTTTTTCTTAATCTCGGTAAAAATGAACTAAAAACAGATTTAAATTTTTACAAGTAATGAATAATTTGTTTTCTTAAATTTGGTAAAAAAAGAAATAAAAATAGATTTAAATTTTTACAAGTAAGTAATGAATAATATATTTTCATAAATATGAGTAAATTGAATATTGTAGCTTATTTTTTGTATATCAGACCGATCCTTCTATTTTTCCTCCCAAAGATATCATTCACATCATCATAGAAGGATGGGCTTTGGCGCAAATTTGAATGCAAGGACTTTTCAATGCTGAGAAGAGCTAGTGAAGAAAGTCTCCCCTGACCTTGAGTATTTCGACGATAGGATTTAATTCTCTTCATTGCTGAGAATGACCTCTCAGCAGAGGAACTAGATGTCGTGTTTCCAGAACTACATAAACTTGTCCTTTTAGCAATAACCTGTTTTCTCAAAAAGCATACTACCTTTATCATTTGCGAAAGAATTTTCCTGTTTCTTTTTAAGTCTTTATTGTGCTTCTGTATTGTGAGCCAGAATTGTTCACTTAAACAGGATTCAATTCGTGTATTTCCGAACGGGGTAAATTGTTTTAGACAAATAATGTGATTTTGCGATCCTTGATGGCTTTTCTGAGCTTTGTGTAAATTATTCAAGTCGTCAAAACCTGCATAACTCCAAGTGCAAGCACGGCCAGCAAAACAATTTTTGCAGTCAATGACACCCACATAACCATGGAATTGTATCATACATGTTTTCATTAAAGTGGCGCATAAATGTTTTAACACCTTTGCTTTGTATGCCGATTACATTATTAAAAAGCTTTTTCGGCTTGCCTCTTCTAAATATATTTAGTTTTTCCTCATAACTGAAAGAACTAAACCTACTCTTCAGTACTTTTTCTATAGTACAGTCACACGTAGACCCTTCTTGCACTGTAAGACTGCTCACACTACACGCAGACATATCCCCAACCCACTCCACTCAGACGTACCAATAATTCATAGAGCTGGCCAACACCGCGTGAAATGTTAACCTAAAATGGAGAAAGTATGAAATTCACATGCTTTTGCTAATAACTTAAAATTTCACAAGAAATACCTATTTATTACTAGCAAATATCAATCTACAGAAAATACGCGAATTATTGCTATTAAAATATACTTACAGTTCTATTTAAAAGCGCCACATAAAATAAAACAATAAACTTTTCTTCGCACACTACAGAGGTTTCACGTGACGATGTCTTTCAACGCTTCCTAAGTCACGGACAAGTCCCGATTGTTTCTGGAAACCTACGAAGTGCTAGTGGAGGTTACGATTCGTGAACACGGAAATGCTCAGTATTGAATGAGCTCGCGGATCTGGTCACTCAAGTTTCGGCAGTTGTCCTGTCGGCAGTACTGCAGATGTTCACGAATACATTTTTAAAATGTATCCAGAGCAAATAAAATGTTTGTTCACGTGAATTTTATTTGCCTTCTTCTTCTTTTTAAATTCTTGGGGAAGCGGCGCTTCCACCGCTTCTATGTACGCTTCGCCACTGATGTATACCTATTGAGTAGTAGCCTATTTTTATATTTGTGCATATATAGCTGCTGATTGTGAGTCACTCTTGTTGGCTCCTTTACCTCATCATTTAAATGATAAGATTTTAGGATATTGATTAACCTACAATAATCCCTATTAGTGTTATCTACATTTATATTGATATCGCCTAAGATTATCAGTTTAATTTCTTTAGTCAATAATTTGTTAAGAGTACCATTTAGGTGCTCGAAGAATTCAGAAACTAGAGCATTTGGTGGCCTATATACTCCCAAGATAGTGTGCACTGTCTTCTCATTAAATACCTTAATTGCAGCTACCTCTATAGTTTTTTGTGTGCTTGATATAGGAGCCCATTATATTTTTCAGCATATATCGCAACACCTCCACACTTAAGTTTTTGTCTACAGAAACTGCTTGCGAGTTTAAAATTAGGGATCTTGCACAGATTATATTACTATCACTAAAACTGTGTTCTGTGTTTACAGCTACTGTATTACCTTATCTAGAACTATTTCTAAGGCCTGCATTTTATTATTAGATACTGGGCATTTTGATGAAATATTCTGTATGTTTTGTTTAAGTGAGATCTTGTTTCCTCCAATGCTGGGAGTTTTCTGACATTTGGGGACAATCCTTATCTTTGAGTGTATATACCAGCCCATAGAATCAGCCTGAAGAGCTTTTTCTCTATTTTATATATATTATCTATAGCCTGTCTAATCATTTTCACAACATAACTTTTATCTCTAGCATTCAGATGAAGGCCATGGGCAGTGTGCTTATCCCTTTCTAAATTGCTTATATCTATAAGCTCTTCATTTTTATTGCCTGTACAGATGGATTTTATAAGTCTATTGGTTTTACTTATTGCTTGATTTACAAAGATGTATACATTAAGTCATACCTGTAGGGCATATTGACTACCACAGTCTTCTCCTGATTTAATCTTGAGGTTAGAATTGTTTGAAATTCCCGCATTGCATGATGAGCTTCATTTTTATACACATTGTTTGCTCCGGCTACGAGGACTGTGATTTCTGGTTCATTGGTATCTCCTTTGGTAGTTTTAATCATATGTTGAAATTTTGCATTCGACAGTGAGTACCTAGTTATGTTCCAGTCAGGCATCATCTCTTTAAGCACGGGTGCTATCCCTCGTGCATGACTATCTCCATAGATTGCTATTTTATTTCTCTTCTTTTTTTCATTTGATATTTACCTCATTAGTCCCATTTTCCTTGTTGAAGTTCAGCAAATATGCTATAAGAGTTTGATAATGTGGAAATATTCATTTGCATGCAATTACTTGTCTTGTTTCAGATACCGCCAATCATTATATTGGGTTTCCTGTTGCTCTTCTTTATAGCTTTCTTTCAATTCTTGGTTTTCTTTTTTTAATCTTGCGATTTCCCTGTAAGTTACTTTCATTTCATTGTGCATGACCTCTGTCCTCTGCAAGGAAGCTATTTGATCCTTTTCCTGCGTTGTATCATTCACTCCACATGTTGCATGGTCATTGTTCTTTAATATATATGACAGAGTTCTTGAGCTCCTTAATTGATTCACACATTCACTTTCACTTATATTACCTTTTTCACTCTTTTCATGTCGGTTTCTTAGGTTATACTTGCTGTTAATAACACTTTGTGAGGAGTCGCTGTATAACAAAATTTTACCCTTCACCATCGTAACATATGAGCTTAAATATACTAATTATAATCTAACCAATCAGCATGTTTCCAAAAAGCACAGAAAAAAATAAAATAAAAAGCATGTGTTCTGATGTTCAAGGGTAATTTTGGTAAATAATCTTAAACATAATACATTTTTAGGATGATGTTCTTCATCTCAACTATTTTTGTACAGATTTGAACCAAATTTGGAATGTATCAGCAAATGTTATTCCTACTTTTGTGTTTTTAGAATTTCAGCTCCATACATGCAGTGGTTTGCCTAAGAAATAAAAACATTTAGGAGACTGTTGAGGCTAAATTGTCCTTAACTTATACCAATTTCATTAAAATTTGAAATAAATTCATAAATTTTTTTCCAACTCCTGTAAAATCTTAACACTCTACTTACAGTAGCTGGTATCTTTTGTGCATTCTAAAACAATGGCTTTTAAAGATGAAAAGATTCATTATGGTGCATTTGAATTCAATTCCATTTTGAAAAATTTCAGGTAAATTAATGTGAGTGGGAGTAATTAATTTAGTTAGAAGTTAATTTAAACTTCACTTATAGTCACCATTTTGATTCTGAAGCAGCAGCTTTATATATCTGTATTTAAATTATATTTACCCAACATCCTTTAGTCTTTGACAAAATCGATTAGTGTAGGAACGTGAATTTTGAAATCCTCCTATTCATGTATATTATTCTCAATTATAAGTGTTCATGAGAACAAATATATGTAATAACCATAGGGGAGCATGGTAATCCAAAAAATTAAAAGTGTGTGTCAGTTAGAAACATTTGAAAATTAGAGGTTTTAAGAGAGTCACATTTCTAATGGGGGAATAATGTGCTACTAGTGGAATTTTGAGATGTTAGATGAGGTCAAAATTATGAACATTATAAAGGAAGCTTCTAAGGCCTTATAAAGAGTGTAATGAATGGGATAGTATTAAAAGCAGAAGCATATAGTAGTGTTTACAAGTATTTTGTAGAAACAGTAAATACAGAAAACAAACCTATCTAATATTCCAATCCAATTGGAATAAAATAAACAATATACCAAGACTGCAGTATGTAATAAATGACATTTAACTATAAATGCTTCATTAAAAATAACAAACAAAGTCTGATTTTCTTGGTTTAATACTTAGTTGCATAGCCTTTTGCTTTAATAACTGTAACATACCGAGTGGGATGGCTCGGGTGGTAACATCTGTGGCTCGCATTCAGGAGATCCCGGGTTCAAACCCCTGGGGCCAACCAATCTGACGAAGGTTCTTTTGCAGTTTTCCTTGGTTGCTAGGCAAATGCTGGGTTGGATAATTTGTTCCATGAATTTTTATACGTTGACTCCATGGCAAAGTGGTTAGACCACTTGCCTACCACCAAGGCAGCCTGAGTTCAATCCCAGGGACCTGCATATGGGATTTTTGGTGGATGAAGTGGCATCTGGGCGAGTTTTCTCTTGGTTTTCCGGTTTCCTGTGTCATTCATTTCACCAATTGCTTCATCATCGCCTTTCCTTTCATCCATTTTGCCTTCATTTCATCTTCGCTCATTCTCGTACCTGGCTACGGGCTGATGACTCATTCCAGGATCTTCGTTCTTTGATTCAATGTTCATCTGCTCCTCTACAGGCCTCTGACCCTAGGCACAGTTGTAAGTCCTAGGGGGTGTAAGTCGACTAAGTAAGTTAGTAAGAATTTTTATATCATCCCTTTCATTAACTTCTTCTTCACTGCCATACCAGGCATTGGACTGATCACCCATCCAGGATAGGCTATGATCTAGAGTTTGCTTGCTCCTTGACAGGCTACTGACCCAAGGCACTGGCTTGTAAATCTTTGGGTGTATAAGTCCTATAAAGAGGAGAGCAATAAGTTAAAGAAGACGAAGACTGCAGCATATTATGACAACACTGAATTAACAAGTTCAGACACGTGCATCTGTAGAATATGTCTTTGTGCATCACATAGTGCTGTGTAAAATTCTTTCCTGTTGATGTACTTCTTCTAGTGAACACATCTCTCTAATACCTCCCAAAGTTGCTCAATTGAGTTAAGATTCAGATTGACTTGGCCACTCAAAAGCATTAATCCTATACTGCTGCAAAACATCCTTGTTATGGCCAGATGTATGCTTAGGATCATTGTTGTGTTGAAGTTTCCAATTACATGCCATATTCTGTCTTTCATGAGAAATTGTATTGTTCACTAGTATACTGCCATACTTCATTGTTCTATTAATTTTGACCAGAAAACCAATACTACTTTTGAGAAACAACCCCACACCATGATGCTACTTCCTCCATGTTTCATGGTAGGTACCTGGTATTTATGGTAATTTCTCTTGTTGATTGGCTGTATAGCATACCTTACCCCGTCTGATGAGAACAGATTGAAATTGGCTTCTACACTCCAGAGAATTTTGCACCAGTCATCAATGGTCCATTTTGCGTATTTCATAGCAAACTGTAGTCTGGTTATCCTATTCTTTTTGCCAATAAGATGTTTCTGAGGGTGTCACTTACCATTGAGATCAACAGCTGTTAATGTTTAACTGTCGAAGCTTGGACTTTTACTCCATAATTTTCCCCAAGATCAGCATGTATTGTTCAAGCTGACATTTTAGGATTAGTCATTGATTGCCTATGAATTACTCTATCATATTTTGCAGTTATTTTCCTGGTCTGACTACTTTGGGAATTTTTCTCTACTGGCCCTAGTCTTTTCTGAAGTCAACACCAAACACTCACAAGGTTTGGAGACACCAAACTTCTTTGCAACAAAGGATTGAATCTGGCCTTTATTGATGGCGTTTAAGACAGCTTGTCTTAAATCAGTTGAGTATGCCTTGGATTTGGGCATTGCTGCAAACAAATAGAAACATTAGTATAACTTAAATTAGCATTTCTTTATGTATTTTAGTGTATTTGTTTCTTTAAAAATGTACTAAATACTTGTGAACTACCAGGAAATTGAAGTTACCTGACAAATGGTGTGTTTTCCTGCATTCTGCACTCATTACACTTAACTGCAGCGAGGTCAAGCAGTCTTCTGTCTGAACCACCAGGTTTTTTTTTTTTTGTTTTGTGTTTTAATTCAGGCTGCAGGTAGACACCCACTTAAACAGCTTCTACAAAATTCTTTAAGTGCTACTGTATCCATTAGGTTTCAGTGTAAAAGGAATGTTTAAAAAATAATAAAATTGCTACAATTAAAAATGAGGTCAAGGTAAAGAATGTTAGGCAAAGATTCTACTTGTATTACTTAATTAGAAATAAGTTACAGATGTAGGTTAACAAACTATGTACTTTCAGAAGCTATACGCTCATCCATTGTACCTCGGCATGAGGATAAACAAGAGTCAGAATCGGAAGAGGCACGTACAAGTCCACCTCTTGAATTGCGAAGGCCTACAGCTGAGAACGCTAGCAGTGTGCCACGTGGTGCTAGTACGGCAGCTCACAGTCTACAGTCCCCACATGATCGTACAACAGACTCACCACAGGTGGCTACTGTTTATGTTCATCCAGGGTCTCGCATGCCACATTATACTCCTCAGCAGCAGCCTCCACCACGTTACTATGACCCAGGAGCTGATCCTCCTCCTGCTCATCTCCGTACCAGTCGGCATCATCATCCATTGCCAGGTTCAGAAGCCCCTGCTACGCAGCCTAGACTACAAATTGCTACTCCTCCACATGCCAGCCAAGTGCCACCTCAGGCAGATTCATTGCTTATGCTTCTTCAGGTACAGTAAAGTGATTTATTATTTATTTTATCATCATATCATCATCATCATCCAATTGCATTCTGGAGAAAAAATATTGTGTCTACTAGAAATGTCACTTTTGACATGGAACAATGACGAATTAATGCTCTGGATTCAATGGACATATGGAGAGCTCAAACTTAGAAGTTGCAAAAAAAGTGGTGAATGGAAATATAAAATTATGTTAACCTAAAGGCAACCACATGTTATCATGTTACAAGAACTTAGTACCTAAAATATACTTAATGAAAGTGGAGTCAACCTAAACACACTTACTAGCTTCACTCACCTATTTCATTTTGCAGGACATGTATCGTGAGCATGAGCTCACATCATCAGATGCCTGTTGACTGCTGTATCAACTCTCGAGTCGTATTGTTGAAAGCCTGGGGTGTCCTCTGGTTGCCTATGGATGAACCTAAATAAAAGGTTGTCTGCTTCTGGCAAATCAAAGTTCATGATGTGGTTTTCAAACTTCTTTATGTAAATCTTCTCACATATTTCAAGCTCTTTGGGTTTCTGGGGTGGTTTCAACAGCTGGATATTGATGTCTGTTTCATGATTTTTAGTCCAGAAGTGAAAAGTGACAGCTGTTTGTCGGTCTGTTTAAACTTTATGCAATGCAGGTGTTCCTTGAAGTGGGTAACTTTTTGTTTTTCTGACGTACACCTTCTCGCAATTTTCACATTGGATTGGGTAGATTCCTGACCTTTTGTCTTGGGGTATGGGATTAGATTTTCTTACTTTAATGAGATTCTTGATGCTAAATTAGCTGTAAGGTGCAGGGTGATGTAGTAGTATGTGAAAATTGCGAGAAGGTTTACATCGGAAAAGCAAAAAGAAACATAGGCACCTGCTTCAAGGAACACCAGTATTGCATAAAATTCAAACACATCAACAAATCAACAGTTGCTTTTCACTTCTGGACTAAAAACCATGAAATACATACCAATATCCAGTTGCTGAAACCAGCCCAGAAACCCAAAGAGTTTGAAATATGGGAGAAGATTTACATAAAGAAGTTTGAAAACCACATCATGACTTTGATTTGCCAGAAGCAGACAACCTTTATTTAGGTTCATCCATAGACCACCAGAGGACACCCCAGGCTTTCAACAATATGAATTGAGAGTTGATCCAGCAGTCAACAGGCAGCTGATGATGTGAGCTCATGTTCTGCAAAATTAAATAGGTGAGTGAAGCTAGTAAGAGTGTTTAGGTTGACTCCACTTTCATTAAGTGTATTTTATTAATTGCTTCACTGTGTGTGATTCCACTACATTTTGGATACTTAGTAGACAGTTATAAATATTTCATATAGTTGTATACTTCCATGAAGTGGTGCTGCAGCATACAAAGCTGTCTCTACAGGTCTTTATTAAATATAATTCAAGCAAATGCAGCAAAACTGTCATTTAACATATTTATGGTGATTGAAAAAAATTTATATTAAATGGGAGCTGGTGTTAAATAGGGAATTTATATTTTTTTGCAAAGAAAATGATACTACTTTGTGTATAACCTATTTTTATTTGTTTCAATCTATATTAAATTAACCATTGCATTATATTACATCAAATGGGGCATGCAGATTATTTCCTGTTAGCAGGGTGATCTTAAAAAATCTATTTTTTGAAGAAATATGCAGCGGCAGTCTGCTTCTTGAGAGACCACCTTTAAAGATGTAGTACATCTCATTCCACCAGATTAATTCTGATCACTGCTGCTCTGATGCTTTAAAGCTGGTCATGGCTTCAAAGAACATTGGAGACTTCACTTCATATGGATCCTCCTCCTCCTCCTCCTCCTCCTCCTCCTCCTCCTCCTCCTCCTCCTCCTCCTCCTCCCTGTACTTTCAGAATATTTGAAGTAATATTTGAATTGAGCACATTATCATCACATGGTGCATAATGCTCAAAAGTAACTGAAGAATCTTTTAAAATTAAATCCCATTCTTAAGCTTCAATTAATTCTTTCTCAGCAAATTAAATGTTGGAGTTCGTGAATCCACCCTTGGAGAAACCATTGACAGTTGTCTCTAGATACTGAACTCCAAGCTGGTGTGATTGCTTGGAGGATGTTTATTTTAAATTTTTCCATTTGGTCAAGATATGCTATTGTTATGCGGATCAGTGTCGTCCTCTGTGGTGTTGTGATTACCATGCTAGCCTCTAGTTCCCCAGGTCATGGGTTCAAACCCGGCAGAGAGGATGGATTTTTTCAGGCATAAAAATCCTTAGCATGGCTTCCTTTGGAAAGGAAGTAAAGCTGGGCTCTCGTGTCATAGATTTATGACACATAAAAGAATTTCAAGCCTGATAAAGAGGCCTCTGAGCAAAATTAATGGTCTTTCACACCCAATATAGAATGGGGTGCTAAGGACCACAGCAGTTATAGAGCATCCATAAATAAAACTCAAATTTTTGCTATGTGAATCAGTGACCTTCTATACTTTGTATTAAAGCTGCAGATGATGCCAACTCTAGCCTGATAATGCAGTTGGGAAGAAAGAAATGAACTTCACCTCGTTCTGCTTTGTAGGACATTATTATGTTGCTGTTCTTCAAAATTCCACCGAAAGTTGAAGTAGGCATTAATACTTTGAGACATCTTGGAAATCATTGTACTCTGACTTTGTCCTATTTAATGAGCAATTATCCACTTTTTCAGAAATAGAAAGTGATTTTCCTCTTTTCCATTCTGTTTTAAACAACCATTTTAAGCCTTGTATGCAGTGAAATGTGAAGTATTAACATGTAGGTGAGATTTATGAGCAATGCAGCAGTGATACAGAATGCACAGAACAACAAATGCTAGTGAACATAAGATAAAATGGCCACCTGTGGCCCAACCACTAGCTACTTCTGCAGCGCTAATTTGAATCAATCCATGTGGAGAGAACAATGGCAGAACATGAGAAACAGAAATATGCATGTGTTTGCCTCATCAGAATAGCAGCTATTCATGAGTAAAACTGGAGACAATGTTGCAAAATCAGCATGATTTCAATGAATTGTGAGAGAGAAGTTCTTTATTGTTGATTCCAATTTCTGAGACTGCACGTTTTTTATGACACAATTACCTCAGTACATATTTTTTATATTTTGCACATAAATGCAGATTTTGCAAAGGAAAGTGTTAAGTTAAATCAAATAATAAAATATATTGATCAAATGATTAAAACTTGGGCCTCTAGAAATATGTATGTGGAAAACCATTAAATGGGGTTTGTAAAATCAGAGTTTTACTGTATCATACAAAGCCATGGATTTAGAGTTCACATATTTGTGTTTTCTGGAACATATTGGGATAAACCCCTTCAAAATTATTTCCAATATTCAACATATATCCCACAGCATGAGAATATAAAACATAGTAGTCTTAATTTCATAGAGGCCACATAGCTTTAGCGCACTATTTGGGAGCCTCCAATAGTGTCTCTCGGGTACAGATTCTCTTTTTGAAGGCCAGTCAGTATTGCTATCAGTTTTACAATAAATTGACATCTAACATTTTTATTCTGAATAAATAAGAAGCGTGACAGAGATTTTTATTATGAAGCTAGTAACAGTGAAATGTTGGAATGAAATAATCTGTCTTGTTTTTTGCAACACTAACTTCACTTACTTGTTAGACACTTAGGCAAGTTTTGAAAGCAGGTGTATAGGATATTGAGAAACTGGCATATAAACCCCCCAAAGATGGAAAAGAATGTTGGATAAATAATATCTTGCTTGATATAAGATAATTGCAATCTCTTAAGGTTGTGATTGCAAGCAGTAGACCCAAATCAGTAAATAGTTATGATACAATTGATGAAACTTGTCTGACATGCTAATAAAATGTTGGTAGTTCAGCACTAAGATAGCAAGTTAAGTACATGAATGTGCATATGGACCTACAAGTCCAAGGTATAGACAAGGAAGTACTGGTTTCTTCCCTCCCTTCTGTCCTTCTCTCTTCTCTCTCTCTCTGCTTGTTTTTTTTATTACACATGGTGTAATGTAAGTTGTGTTTTTGAGGATTTCACTTTCAACTTTTCCTCTGAACTGCTTTTTGTATCAAAGCATGAATAACAATGTAAATGAGTCCACTGCAAAACTGACAATGTTCCCAGAAACTAGTCATAATAAATAGACATTTAAGTGGAGAAAAGGGCATTTAAAAAGTTGTTGGTTCGAACATCAGTTGTCATAAATAACAAGTTTCCTTTATTCTTTGATTTTGTTGCAAGTTTTCTACACTTTAGCAAGTTTGGTTTTGTTTATTTCATTTATCTTCCTCATAGAAATGAATACCAAACTCAGTTTCTTTATATGCTATTGTCCCTTAATGCCTATATATCCTCCATTCTGATGTATGAGTAAGTGATGATTTTACCTGTTATTTTTTGCCAATATTCACATCTGTGCTCCAATATTAGTCATGAGTAATACATTTTTATTACATTTTTCCTCCGCCGTGAAGTGAAAGAAGAGGTAACTTTTTTTGTTTCTTCTTTCATTTTTTCCATCACTCCTTGGCATTCATTAACATGGTCTAGTGTTGATTCAAGATAAAATGATTTCATTAGGTATTTTTTAAGAGTAGGTACTTCATTGTATCACCTGTGAAAGTATAAAAAGGCAGATGCAGTACTGTTTATAAAAATACATTTAAAATAGAAGTATTGTGCCAACAATAATAAAATTCATATCAATTTATAGAGGAAATTACAATATATAAGACAAAACAAAAAAACTAAAAATGTAATTTTGCGTCAACTTTCACCATTTAATGTCTCACCTTAATATCAATACATCAGTATGTTTAGTTTTCCATGCTCATTATTGTTTATGCATCCTTGTTTATTTATTTTTATTTATTTATTTATTTATTTATTGTGCTAAGAATTTTACAATTTGATTGTCTACTGTACTTTGACCCTGGTCACTCATTCAGTAGACAATCACTACAGTTTATTTACATTTTACAATTTCCCGACAACGCATTCTGTAGACAATCACTACAGATTATTTACATTTTACAATTTCTTGTCAATAAATTATCTTGCCTTTTTTTTTTCAGTTTTTTTTTTTCATGTCCCATTTCCACTTGTTTTTCACTTTTCATTTATTGATTACTTAACCATCACACATTCACTATAGTTTTCCATTCAAAGTAAGATGCGCTACCTCTTACTTTTCTCTTTCCACTGTCCAAAGCCATTTATTTTTTACTTTACACAAAAACTGTCCAATGCTTCTGGCGTCCTTGCATATCATTTCAATCATAAGTGTATTTCTATCCCCCTTCAACCACTTCTTATTAAAAAATTCTTTTCTCCAATTTTTTGTTCCTTGGCATTTAAATACTATGTGTTCAATGTCTTCATTACCACCACATATCGGACATTGGTTCTGAGGAATACCCTGTCTTAACCCTCTTAGCCTCCATGCTCCGGTTCTTACCCATGCAATAAATTCTCTCTTGTCTTTATTTACTATGTCTATATATTTTTCCCTACCCCATGTATTTTTCATTGGCCTATAACAATCTAATGAGCTCTTTTCGGCAATCTCACTGAACATGATTTGTATTTCTATATCTTCCAGTCTTTTCCTTGCCTTTTTCCAAAATTTTTTCACATTATTTTCTCTCCTTCTCCACATGTCTCCTAACCCATTTTTCTCCAAAATGTTCCGTAATTTACTTACCCATCCATCATTCATTAAGCTATTCTCTTGGTATTCAATACATTGTCTTAACACATACCTTTTTCCTAGATTTAAAGTTCTGAACCAAAATTTCAAAGCTCTTTCCATTATCTTCCCCTTAGTTGCTACCCTGCCCATCTGTAATTGTGCTACCTGTCTTACAATTGACTTCGGTAGCCCTAGTATTTCTCTATAAAACATCCTGTGCACCACATCTATACTTTCCCATCCTTTATCTAATCCCCATATTTCTATACCATACATCATTTTTGCCTCCACAACCATCTCATAAACTTTTTCCAGCCATTTAACATTTATATTAGGTACTTTATATTTGCAGCTTCTAATTGCTGTCATCACCCCTTTACCTTTTGCCAATGCAAACTTCTTTTGTTTCTCCCATTTATTACCTCCATCTATTTTTACTCCTAAATAGAGACAGTCACGCACCACCCTGTAATCTTTATTCTCTCCCTTCCACTTTTCATATTTGCTTAATTTTCCCCCCTTTTTACTTGCCTGGCATAGAAATAGTCTTGTTGTTACTTATCATTCACAATACAAATCTCAAATTTTGGAATTAAGCTATACTTAGGCTAATTGAAATAGTGAAATATATCCTTTGCAACTATTAATATGTCCACCTTCAAGTTGTAGGGCTAGTCTTCTAACCTGGAGGACTCAAGGTGGATTCTTGGTTATGCTGGGGTTTTCCTTATCATAATAGCACAAATGTTGGACAACACTAATTTCATTGAACTTGTGCTCATTTGAGCATTATTTTGCTTACCTCATTCATTGCCTCCTGAGGATTTAAAAGGGATGTTAAGCACTTCAAAAGAAAAGAAAGAAAGAACAGTCTACAACCATTTTTTATGAAATGGAATGAGAAGGGTGCAGAATTCACAAAATGCAGTAGATTCTAATCCGTTCTGGACAATTTTGAGCCTTTATTAACACCTTAGTATCGGATGTAACACATATTATAGATGCTGCTTTTTTATGTATTTTTTAATATATCCATTTTGATTCCTTGTGTGGAAGGTCCATTATATGCTATAAAGAAATAAAATTTTCTTTCTAGAGATATCCTGTTATGTGGCAAGGTTTGCTGGCGTTGAAGAATGATCAGGCTGCTGTTCAAATGCATTTTGTTTTTGGTAACCCACATGTTGCACGAGACTCCTTGCCATGTAACTCAGATGGTAGCACACCACCTTTACGCATAGCACAGAGGATGAGACTGGAACAGACACAAGTGGACGGTGTAGCAAGAAAGATGCAGGTTTGTGCTTCATACTGAGAATCAACACATCACTGTTCTTAAGGTGACACACATGCTACATGAGCAGTTGCAAAGAGTAACATCTTATTTTTTACTGTTAAAAGTTTAATATTTTGTTTAAGTACTTAGTGTATATGTTGTTTAGAGCATTAATATTTCAATTAATTTTAAAGAAGCATTCTGCAGTAAAATGCAGTTGGCTTTAATAGAACAGATCAGTTACTGCATGTTAATGCAAGGCATGTTCTCAGGTTGTTAATTCCACGTAGATAGCTATGGTAGCCACTGAAACTGATGACTGCACTTCTCTTGCATATAAGCAAATTTGAAATTAGTTCCAGTGTTTTCCAGTTACACTTGTAAGACCGCATAACAATATTGTGGTTTATGATTATTTCTTCATATGAACATTCTTAAGTTGTAGTAGGCTAAAGAGAAGAAGGTGCATCTCAAAACAGCTGGAAAGTTTAAAATGCCATGTTTGTTTCTCTCTCTCTTTCTTTCTCTCTCTCTCTCTCTCTCTCTCTCTCTCTCTCTCTCTCTCTCTCTTTCTTTCTTTCTTTCTTTCTTTCTTTCTTGTTCAGGGGGAATAGCAAAAGGAGAGCATCAAAATGGGAATGTGTTTGCATTTTTTCAAGTTTAACTTACTGCAAAAATTTAAACATATGACAAGTAAATAAACAGAAAGAATTATTTTACTATCAATTAACCATCTAGCAGGCACACAATAATTTTTAGCATGAGCAGCCACATCGGGTATTTCATACCTCACTCATTTTTTAATGTAATTACTGATTGTTTGGAGCTTTAAAGAGACCCAGGATGACTTACAATGGCAATACCTCTGTATTTTTGTAGTTCTCACACATCTTATAGCATGGATTAATGTTCGAAACAAACTCATTTTAATATTTGTAATCAGAATACACAGGGACTAGTATTACAAACAAACCTACATAAATATCTATAAGCACATTCCAACATACAATTCATCATCTAACTGAAGCTTTATTCCATGATTTATGATTGTGAAACAACTGGATAAATAGTGATATACAGGGTGGACCATTTAAGTTGAGACTGTACAATATCTCCAAAACTAAGCGTTGTAGAAAGAAATGCCTTGAATAAAAGTTGCTTGATATTATGGGGGAAAGTAAATGCCATTAGACATGTTTTATTTGGAGGATGCTGTGATGGTCAAATTAACCCTAATTGTAGGTTCCCATTTAAAAAAATTAAATTGACCCTAAAATGACCATCATAGTGTCCTCCAAACAGAACACAACTAATGGCATTTACTTTCCTCCATAATATCAAGCAATCTTTATTAAAGATGTTTCTTTCTACAATGCTTAGTTTTGGAGATATTGCACAGTCTCAACTTAATGGTCCATCCTGTATAGTCTCTAAAATATCATTTTCTTTTTGCAGTTTTATATGTAAAACTGTGAACTCATTTCACCCTCACTGTTACACCTCTCACATGTATAGGTTATATTTACATATTTTTTACAAAGAAAGTGTCCATAGCAGCTACACTTTATTATTGTGCTCACATTTTTGCTCATCTGCATAAGCCACATCTTCCTCTCTCTCTTTTGGGGGGGTATTTTCTTGCAAGGGAACTGCATCTTTGGCAGGTCTTGTGTACCTAGACAGAAATGTGCTTATGTCTGATAGTAGCACTTCATGTTGGCTCTGCTTCTGAGATGATTCTTCATGAGTGACAGTACCAGATTTTTGAGAAAGATTCTTCTAGCTAACTGAGAATTTTTAGGATTGATCTATAGAGGACTTAATTATTGATACCTGCTATATTTACAGTTGAATAGAATATTGCCATAGGCCATCTTCTTGTGATACATGTTGCACATCTGATCAACAGTGTCTATGCCACCTTTTGTCATATTATAGTCCATTATTATTTCTGGCTTGTTGGATTCATTATCAACAATTGGAGTGTCATGCATCATCAAGGTTGCCATACATCCTGGAAAATTGGGATTGTCTCGGTTTCGAGTGTTGGAAAAAGTGTCCTGGCCAGGTTGGTAAAACTCCCAGATTTACAGAAAACAAATACAGTAGAATCTCGTTAGTACGTTTTTGCAGGGACCTAAGGATTTGGACGTCATAGGCGGGAAAACGTGTTAACGAAAATGCAAAATCTGCAATTTAAGAACATAGGTAATAAAAATCTAATAATTACTACGTCGTCTCCATGAGCAATTTAAATCGATTTTGAGTACAATTTCATACTGAATACAATCCGCGTTTCCATGTTAAATTCAATATGTTTAAATGGATTTGGATACACAAAGCCTGAGAATAAATAATTCAAGCTTTTATTTTGGTCAACTTGGATTTTTTAGGTTATGAATGTTTTTGAGAAAATAAATTGCGAATTGTGGAAGCGGCAATAGTGGTTTTGCTGTGTGTTTTATTACACATGTGATAATTTCTGCTAAAAAAGAAAAAATTATGAGCGTGCATCGTGTTACGAGTACAATAGACGATATTATCTTTGATGTATACAAGACGATTTGAATACGGAGGTGTTTCCATGCAACAAATTTCGTTCCGGTCCTCTTCTGATCCTATTTTCCAAGAGAAAAGTTTTGTTTTAGTATTTTTCCCTTCTTTAAAAGCAGTTTCAATCAATTTAGGTTTGCTAACAATCGTGTTTAAGGTTGACGGAGGAATGTTTAACTTCCGCACTATATCGACATGTTTTATATTTGGATTGTGATTATATCAAGGATTTTCAGTTTTTCACTGTTGGTTATTTACCTACTACACTTTCTTTTTTTCATTGTAAATGAAAAGTTAAAATACAATCTACGGTTGTTTGGTCATCACTCAACATTAGAAACTATCGTTAGTGTTTACCGCGTTTACCACACCAAGGTAAAGCATTCTCTATCCCACCCACAGAAATCGTGTCACACAAATATTTAAATGCATGTATGTGATTGGCTGCCGATTTCCACCCCGTGACCAAGGATTGACCAAAGTAGCAAATGAGGACGTCAAACTATGAACGTGTTAAACGCCTACTCCCACTATACCGATCAAGGACGTCAAACTTCAAACGTAGTAAGCGGGACCGGGAAAATGCACTAAGCAAACATTATATATTATATTAGGTGATTTGGTACTGGGACTTTTATAATTCAACGTAATACACGGGAAAACGTGTTAATGAGGAACGTGCTAACGAGATTCCACTGTATATATATATACAGGATGAATCACCTAAAACTTGCACCACAAATATTTCAGAAATGGAAAGTGCTATTGATGTGCAGTTTTCACAGCGTTGATTGGTATCAGGGGCTCGTACATTTAGCCTATAAACAGATTTTAATAATACTGAGAAAGTGTATTTTTTGAGCAAACATAAAATGTTTTAAATGGAACAATGCCTAGTTACATCAACAGAATAAAGGTACGGTAAAATAGAATTTCAGGGACATTTGTTGCAAGATATATATATTTTACGATGATGTTAGGTAATTTTCATGATTTCCATTGCAAAATGCATTTTAATTTTCTGTCTCTGCCATTGTATTAAGATGTGATAATCAACTGTAAACTTTGCTACAATCGCTTTGCTTTGAATTTATCGATTAGTGTTGGTAAACTAGTGAATGTGCTTGCCAAAATAGCATTGTTATTCTTTGTGTTCAATATACCGCATGTAGCAGGAAGGAGTTATAACAATTTCATTGTTTGGTCTGTCTCTCTTGTCATTGTTGGTAGTGGTAGTAATTTAATAGTGTTACCATGCCACTAAGATGCAAAACTAAATTTAAAGATGATTATTCAGCAGAGTTCCCTATAATAAAGAGAGGTCGCAATGAGTATGAAGTGGAATGTAAATTATGCAGGTGGGTGTAACTGAAATTATGTTTAATGTTAGAAAAAAGAGCAGATTTCATTTAAAGCATATATCACAAGTGCAAAGTTCTAAAGGACAAATATATTTTATCACAGTTGCTACTTTTCAATTGCACATGGAGGAAAAAGTGGTATTAAAGATCACATTGTTATGGCTAAACACAGGGATGCCCTGAAGTTAACGTCCTCCAGTAAACAATTAACTACAGTTTTTACCACAGTAAATGTAAAGAAAGGAAGGTAGCTGCTGCAGAGACAAAGTTTGCTTTCTACTCAGTCAGACACCACCATTCCTAAATCCACTATATGCACAAGCAAGTTGTTTTCAGAAATATTCAAAGATTCAAAGGTCGCTAAAATATTTTCCAGTGCTAAAACCAAAAGAGAAGCTATTGTAAATAATATATTTTCTCCTCTGATACAGGCAGAACTGAAAGAGAATCTTTCAGAAGCAGACTTTATAGGCATTAGTACAGATGCCAGCAATTGATAAATATCATAAGATATTTCCTGTAATAATGCCATTTTTTCATAAAGTTGAGGGTATTCAATCAAAAATGGTAGATATAGTCAAATGCCAAAATGAAATTCTGAGACAATCTCTGGTGCTATTCACAGTATTATTAAGCAGAACAACATTGAAGGTAAAATATCTTCATTTGGGTGGAACAACATTAATGCAAATTTTGGGGGTTTATGTAGAAGAGGTGAAAATAATGTTTTTAGCAAATTGAAATGTAAATTGGATAGATCAGTTGTAGGGGTTGGGTGCCCAGCCCATATTTTGCATAATTCTTTGCAGGTTGGTGCTGACAGTCTCTCTGTAGATGTTAGACCATAATTGTGAAAGTGTATAATTACTTTTCGATATATACTGTCAGAGTGGCATCACTGACGGAATATTGTGAATTGTAAATGTATCATATGCAGATCTTCTAAATCATGTGAAAACTAGATGGCTAAGTCTCTTCTCAGCAATTGAAAGATTTTCACATATGTATCAGCCATTAAAGTCATATTTCGTGTCACAAGACAAATGTCCTGTTCTTTTGAGGTCTTTTTTTCTGTAGTGAAGTTGGGGAAGGTTATTTCTGGTTTATTATGGTACAAATGAGCTTGTTTCAAGTCCATTGCAAAGATTGAGATGACAGAGATTTCAGTAAATGAGATTAAATTATTACTGTTGGATGTAATTGACACTTAGAGAGAGAGAGAGAGAGAGAGAGAGAGAGAGAGAGAGAGAGAGATAGAGATAGAGAGAGAGAGAAAGGGGGAGAGGGAAGGGGAGGGGGAGAGAGAGATATTAGTACTAAGGTTACAGATTTATTGATAGATCTGCCAGAATCACAGAAAGTGAAATTTCATAATGAATGCATGTCTTTCTATGAATCTGTCATTGATTATCTATTGAAATGGAGTGAGCCTCCCACTGAGCTCAACCATTTTAATTGGATGCTTTTGCAGAAGTCAATTGTATGGGCTGAGTTGAAAAAAGTTTTAAATGGTTGAGTGAGAAGAGCAGTTGCAAGTTGAATGAAAGTAGCTTGTTTGATCAGGTAGTGAAATTAAATTCTTTTGCCAGAGTGGAACAAATACAGGATTTACCAGTTCAATAGCTAGTAAGAAGTGGACAATGTTTTTCAAAAGTTGTGTCTCAGAAGAACAGCATTCTGAGCTCTTAAAAATTGTTAAGTTTTACTTTGCTCTCCCTGGGCACAGTGCTAACGTAGAGAGGGAATTCTCTCTGATGAATGCTCACTGGACTGAAGACAGGAGCAGATTAAGTTTGGCATCAATAAGGGCAAGTCTTGATATTCAATACAATATGTCAAACATTAGTCGTAGTGAATTTTATAAACTACCTACTGTCCATTCCAAACCAGAGTGCCTCTCACTGTAAACAAACTCTTTGTTTGCAATCCCCACCCCTAATGGCTTCTTGTTCCCCTCTCACATGCTTGTTGAACATTGTTTAAATCTATAAAAAGGCGCCCTGTGTGAGAATCATAGTTCAAAATGCAACCTGAGGTAACAATTAATTTTAGAAGTATGCAGAAATGAACATTTTACTTACGTTAATCACAATCCTCGGCTAAAGTGCAACACCCAAATCCAAATCCTCCGAAGATGACTCAGCTGCCATATCAGAATCGGAACTACTCTCCAAAATAATGACATGGCTTATGTGGAAGAACAATTAATTCCACTAATTGACCTAATAGTGGTTGAAACTATGAAACTTGGGACCTAAAGTACTTACAACATTGTAAGTCGCCATTTGGGTATGTCATCTCAGTATAATTTGAGATCTCCTTGTGGTTTACTGGGAAAAATGCGAATCAGCTGGAGAATTTAGTGTCGTGCTGGCATGTTGTCATGGTAGCTCAGTGGTTAGAGCAACCGGACGGAGACCGGGAGATCCATGGTTCAAATCCTGGCTATAGCATTGAATTTTTCAGTCACCTGATTCTACCTTTCCAACCCTGTCCTACACATGGCTTGTGTGGAAGAACAATTAATACTTCATATATTCAACTTACTATTAGAAAAAATACCCGACACTTGCATTAGTGCATATTACGAAACTAATATCCAATTTTACAGGCATTTCAGTGAGAAGTGTAACCTAAGCGCGCAGGGAATATAAACAGACATAATAGAACACAGAAGAGGAGAATCAAATGTGAGAACTTGTTTTCTGTGCGACAATGCTGTGGAGTTGTGGATAAGCTTGTCATTATTTTGGAGGGAGTTCAATTTTTAGTGAATTTTGAGCCATATCCTGCATTATGATGCCACTCATCACCATATTGCCTCGTATTGCATATTCCGTTGTAGGTACAAGAGGAGGCTTAAGTGATGGTCAAATCCTCTTTGAAATTCCGCTCTTTGCATGACTACAAAAGAAAAAATGAATAGTGACTTAGCACTTGGAAAAAATATGGAGTATTTGAACATTCAAGAAACAAAGTTGGTATTATAGTTTTAAGAAAAATGAAAAAACAAAGAAGGGTTCTTATCTACATTTCTATAGTGGTGTTCCAAAAAATAAGAGAGCAAAAAGAGGAGTATTGCTATTGGTTAAAAGGAAATACAAGAAATATATTACTAATTTGGGAATTTCTTGATGGAAAACATAATCAAATTAAACTATTTTGGAAATAATATCACCATTATTGGTGTGTATGCATTAAGCGATTATGAATATTATAGTTGTAAAGATGAGTTTTATGGAAAATTGAATAGAATTATAGATAAAGTAAGCAATTCAAGAGAAGTAATAGCAGGAGGTTTCAATGCCAGGATTGCAAAAATATAAGGAATAATGTTATAGGTCCACATGCTGAAAATATGACAAATGTTAATGAGGAACATTTAATTGAACTATGTGAGCAACATTTATTTAAAATACTAAATGGGTATTTTCCACATAAAGACATTTACAAGTTTACGTGCTACCATGATACATTACAGATTAAATTTATTATAGATTATGTCATAGTTATACATGACACAAGTATACAAATTAATAATGTTAGAGCATTGAGAGGTATGGCATGTGGTAGTGATCATTACCTAGTAAAATCTAAAATTATTTGCACTTGCAGTAAGAATCACATAGAAGGCACAGGAAATAATGATGAGAGTGTGATGATAATAAATGGTTCTCGTTATAGCATAGAAAGTTTTTGAATAGTGAAAGTATGTTGTGTTTACAAAAAAAAGAGATTAGAAGAAAAAATTAAGGATATCACATTTGAAACAACTGAACAGTTATATTCATATATAACTTCTATTGTACATTAATCAGCAAAAGAAGCACTTGGAGAATATGAGAAGATAAATAAAGGAACATTACAGTATTGGAGTCAAGAAATTGAAAAGGATGTAGAAGATAAATAACAAAAATACATGAAATGGATTAGTACTGGAAAAATTGAGGATAAGATAAATTGTATATGTGCACAAGTTAGGTTAAGGAAACGATTAGTTAAAGAAAAAAAGAAAAAGTTGGAAAGAAAATATAATTTAATTGACAGCTACATTGTAGGCAGAAAGAGCACTGAAGCCTGGAGAGTACTGAACAAATTAAGAATAAATGATGTAAATAATAAATATATAAACTTCATTTCACTTGAAACCTGGGAAGCATATTTTAAGAAATTATTTATAGAAAATAGGCCAGGTTATGTAAATATAAATAGTGATGATACACCACCTGGTGATGATGATACAGGTGCACATAATTAGTGAATAATTAGTGAAACAGTGGAAACTACAATAAAACAGTTAAAAAAAACTCAACAAAGCCAGAAGATGTGGAGGAATTCCAGCAGAATTAATAAAACATGGTACGAGAAAATTATGGTAATTATTAAGACAGTTATTGAAAGCTGTTTAAATGTTGAGCATATACCTGTAGAGTGGAGAGTAGTTACATATCTATGCTACATAAAAAGGTAGTAAGAAGTGAATGAAAAAGTTACAGGGGATTGCTGTCACTAACACCATAAGTAGCATATATGGAAGAATTTTGAAAGAAATGTTACAGGATAAATATAAGACCAGAGAAGTGGAAGAACAATCAAGATTTCCATCAGGAAGATCTACAATTAACAACCTATTTAATTTAAATCAGATAATTGAAAAGACTGTAAGATATAATCAAGAATTACACATTTTATTTGTAGATTTGAAAAAAGGCCAATGATTCCATTCCACTGATTAAACTTTGTGAATCTTTAAAAATTAGCAATATGTCCATGAACTTAACAAGTGCAATTCAAAATTTATGTAGAAATTCTATAGCAAAGATAAAAATAAACAGTGGATTATCACCAGGTTTTTCTGTTACTAATGGATTACGTCAGGGATGTTGTTTATCCCCAACATTATTCAAAATTACTTGGAACAAACATTACATAATTGGAAAAGGAAATGTAGTGATCTGGATGTAATGATTAGAAATAATACCATATATTCATTACATTTTGCAGATGATCAGCCTATATTAACACAAGAATATGATGCATTATACTCTATCCCAGACAAGAACGATCCTGTTGCAAACAACAAGGTGGAGTGGACTCAACCCACCATGTGTTTGATGTACATTTGTACACATAAGTTTGCAACACTAACTGTAGCAGTGCTAGCTTCTTGACAATAAATTGAGTAAGACATTGCCAGCAACTTATTAAATCTATATGTTATGAATTAATATTATTATATAGTAGTATAAAGTTATGCTTCAGGGTTTCTTTCTTAAGCATTGCAAAGTGATATGCAATCATTTGCCTCTCTCCACTTCTTAAGGTATTCCACTTCTTGGCTGTATTTTATTTCAGCAGATTGACAGGCCTGCTCCTTGAAGATAAGCTGACTGTTTTTAAATTGCATACAAGTGTTCTGGGCTTGCAAAGTATGCAAGAGGTGTAGGAGACACAGTCTTAAATATCAGAACCAACTCTGAATGATAAACAATAACAACTGAATCAGCATTCACAGCAAGACTTACTTTGTTCCAAGCAGGCCATATCATATATGAATACAATTTACTATACAAATGTTTCATTAGTAATACAATGTTTGGCTGCATATTATTTAAAAATAATAAGTTAATAGTGTATAACTGTACCTGTTTTTGGTTTAATCTGTGTCTGTATGCTTATGTATATGTTGTAAGCATTCTTTCAAAATGCACGAGCTTGCACGCGCGTGCACACGCACACACGCCTGTTGATAAGAACACTTTTGCTCCACTTGCTTATTTAAAGCAGGACAATGTTTCGAAGAGGTATCCCACTCCTAATCAGCTGATCAGTCGGCTGGAATCTGTAGATGCATTGCTTTCCCTACCCTTCATTGTGCTGTCTGCTCTTCTTCTATTGGTGAGTCATATGATCTCATCCACAGCCAGCATTTCAGAATTAATGACATAAGTTGAATTCTTTATGATTTTGATGTTTTCCCACATGGCGAGTTTTTTAACCAGTTTTAAAAGTTTGATATCTGTGCTAATATTGTGATTACATGACCAAAAGTTATGGACCATGCCTGATTTGTCCATCTTTAAAGACAACACATTTAACAAGATTTTCAAGCATTATAATATCAAATTGGATCCTCAAAATAGATACAGTTTAAAAAACCTACTGAACCATCCTTTGAAAAACAGTACCCCAAGCAATAAATTCTCAGGAATATATCATGTTGATTTTAAGGATTGTGAAAAATTGTATATTGGTAAAGCAAAGAGAAACCTGCAGGCAAGAATGAAGGAACATTTGGGGAATATAAAGTGCAAGCAGATGGACAGATCAGCCATAGCCTATCATTTTTGGTTATGTAATCACCTTAGTAAAGTATCAGATCTTTAAATCTGATTAAAAAAATTTCGGAACTGACCATGTGGGAACATGTCTACTATAATAAGGAATTCAAGTTAATACCAAACAGTTGAGTAGCATGCTGTGAGCAGTATTATAGTGTGGTCAAAGAAATGTACACAAGTACTACTTATATTGATGAAGAAGCCTTCGAGAGGAGTGTGTATTCACAGGGGAGATTGTTTTTATTCCTATGAGAATAATTTTGTTCTCATAGAGAGGTCTATATAATCACAAATAATGTTTGTGATCCTGAGTATAAGCTCTGAGAAAGTACTTACATCTTATTTATATGGCACCTTTCTCTCTTCTACTCTGCTAGACAAGTGATAATAGGAAATGGTAAGGTGTCTCAACTAAAAGAATGACTAAGCAGCACATTTTTGTCATGTTGAAAGCTTTGAAAAACAAAAAGTTTTGAAGAAATTGTGTTTGATTAAGTTTAAACATTTGAAGTATGTGTATTTCTGTTACAGATTGATAATGAGCACTGCATGTTGCTTGCACTTCCCTGTGGAAGGGATCATATGGATGTGCTTCAGCAGTCCAATAATCTTCAGACTGGATTCATAACCTACTTGCAACAGAAGCAGGCAGCAGGAATAGTGAACATTGCAGCTCCAGGCTCCCAGCAGGTGGGTGACAATATAAACTGTATCCTGTAGAATGTCTGGTGAAATGAAATACATTAATGAATATGCCTCTGAAATAATGTTAAATTCATAATTAAGCTTAAAAATATTAAAAACAAAAGCCATCAAATTCTAGACTTTATTAGGTAAAAATGATATGGAAGGTTTGTAGTTTGTTGTGAACGAAGTAAAATTAATGATTCTGTTTATTATGTATTTCAGGCAGCATATGTGGTTCATATTTTCCCATCATGTGACTTTGCCAATGAGAATCTTGCAAGGATTGCTCCAGACTTATTGCACCGAGTGGCAGACATTGCTCATCTGCTTATAATAATTGCAACAGTGTGAGCATAAAAATTGAATAGAGTATGAAACAATAGACTGGAAATAATATGTCTAAAACAACTATGATCTCTGAAGCTTTATTTCAAGATAGTGGATGGATCACACAAGATATTACAGAATCTCTTTTGTGATCAGTTTTTTTTTTTTTTTTTTTTTTCCCTGGTGCAACAATCTGATAAAAATTCTGAGCACACACATCAGGATATTCCATAATTTTGGTTTTTCCAAATTATTTAAGGTTATTTTATAGTTGAACTTCAAAAAAACAGTAAAAATCTACAAGAAATGAAACATGAAGTGTTAATTGTTGTATGATTTAAAATTGTGACTAATATGGAAGATTGCTCACATGTTAATGCTACAGTCTCACTATAGGTATTTGGGTGCTCAGAAGCATAGCTAAGGTTGCATAAATTGTTAAAAAAACAGATGTTAAAATAATAAGGGGTAAACATCAAAACTATTTGTGGATGTTTTGGAATTCCATTGCTTTGTGCTAGTAGGTTACTCATACTGCTGTTGCTGAAAGATACACACATACATATATATTTGTGTGTAATAAGCAGTACACTATTCATTATAATCAGAATTAATATTTCATTATATGCCATCTCATAAATTTCCCTGTATTAGCTTAAAGCAAAGTTTTAAAACCACAAATAAGTATAAGATGAGTTAAGATATAGGGTTAATTCCTCGCAAGAGAAACCCCTGAAATTTGTGCTGCTCAAGGAGTCTGTTTAGTACTTACTATAATCAGTAATTTTACCAATTCTGGAAGTAAAGTAAAGTTTGTCTAATAAGTTCAGGTATTTTTTGGACATTACAAGTTAAAAATACAGGCAGAAACATGAAACCATTTTGAACTCTTTTTAAATAAGTAATAGTATTTCTAGAGAAAGTACAAAAAGTTATGGAAGAAAGCAAAATGTAGAGTTTTAAAGGGCAACAGTACGAAAACATATTTTAGCAAATCATTATATAGTATGTTGCAAATTAAAGACTTGCAATGAATTATACTTGAGGCATATGTTCAGTATTAGTGTAATTTTATGCTCATAACTTTGCTAAATCCTGTAGTTTCATGAATTCAGAACTTCAGCAGCATGTAAGAGGGAGAGGCTTACATTGCTGGTGCATAAGCACAATTCTCCTCTCCAAAATTGTTGTCCTTGTCTGCTCTATAATATGATTTACATCCACAAATAGTTTTGACAAATTATGGTGTGTAATAAGAAAGACAATGAAAAGATGAATTATTTTGAATCATAGATGTACAAAGATGTTCTAAATAGATGTCCAAAGAGAAAAAAATAGTTTGAACAACCGAAGTATTTGTTGGAGAAAGGTTATGCGATAAAGAGAAAAAACTAAAGAGAGTATATTCTGAATAATATAAAAAATATTAAGTTTGTTGTATTTTAATGAAGATCATATTACCAAAGCTTTGGTTCTGTCTCCCAAGTTGAGGCACATGTCCATTGTATCACTTAAGTTATCAATATTTCTAAGAGTTTTATTATTTTTGTGGAATGTACAGATTGCCATTTCTAAGGTAATATGTTTCCCAATTTTCTGCCTGGGAAGGAAGAACCAAGGCCAGTTGATCAGTGAACAGTCTGATTAAATACATAATTAGCTTTCTTTTTTTCTGTTTTCTTTCTTTTGTTCCTTTTTAAGATTGTGTATTACTGGCTTATGAAGTTTTAAGAAGAAAGATATTGTGGTCAGTGATATTTTCTCACTGTTGATTTGCTTAAGATGTTAGTGGTTCCAACATTTCACACTCTCCAGATTACAAGGCTAATGTAAATATATTGTATGGTTCTGTCCTTGTATGGTTTGATGTACAAGTTTGCAAACCAATATTAATTTTCCTCTACTTAATAAGACATTTCTCAGAAAATGAGGAACCAATATATGAGGTTAATAAGAAGATGTGGCGAACTGTATGTAATGAGGATTACATGTGACATTAATTTTAACGTCCTCTATAAATACTAATACTATGGAGTAAATAGTACCTAAAAGTACACAC
Source organism: Deroplatys truncata (assembly GCA_030765065.1). NCBI lineage: Eukaryota > Metazoa > Arthropoda > Insecta > Mantodea > Mantidae > Deroplatys > Deroplatys truncata. The sequence goes on along the minus strand of CM060990.1, from coordinate 418,323,329 downwards.
CTGTATTACGTTCAAATGGCGTGGAAAGTGACTGGTTCCATTAGTGGAGTTCTAGGAAACGTGTCAATATGTAAATTAAATGTGAATTTTTAAAACTCCCACCTTTTCCTGTAGCTATACAAGCGACTAAGCGAAATTTTTGTTTACTTGATGTACAGTTCTGTAATTATAACAACTGTAAAATTCTTGTTGCATCTTCATAATTCTGGACTGATCTATTCATTGCATCATCATCATTAATTTTAAAATCATCTCAGCAATGTATATTTTGTACATAAACATAATATTAATTGTGTATTGTTGTTTGAATTTTAGTCCAGGTACCTATAATCATACGATGCCATAATTTTGTGTGTGTGTGTGTGGGGGGGGGTAGGGATGCATGTGCACACAAACTTGTATACATGCACATGTGCAAACATGCATACACATAAAGGCTCGTCACATATTGATAGTTACTGTAGTTTAAGTAATATTCAGTTGTTTAGCTAATTTATGTAGTGTGCACTGTCATTCTTACAAAAAAGAAAGAAAGAAAGAAAAAAAGAAAAAACTAAACTAACTTAAACAATCAAAAAAGAAACAACATGAAGTCATTTCTTGGTACTTAGTGTTTTTCGCCCTAGCAGTGCAGTTATCATTATTACTTGGCTTGGATGAAGGAATGTGTGTTATCATACATCTTACATTCTAAATGGTAATTATTGCATTTTCCTTTTACATTTAGATCTGTCAGTAATGGTGAACAGTGTTTTTGAATGTCAGTTTGCTCAAAATCTCCCAGATTCTATTTTCACTTTTTATTGTGTAAAAGTGGGTAAAACATTATCATATATTTTTTGATGTGTACAAAAGAAAAGGAGAGCTGGATACAATGCTTACCCATACATTTGGATTAGCAGCCAACCAAGTTTCCCCAATCGTGACAGGAAAGCAAACTTGTTAATATTTCAGAGACTATCTTAGGCTGTGATCTCTCTGCATTAAGTTACTGAATTTAATTTGATAAAAGGGTCGTCCAGTGATTTAAGTTATTTAATGGATGAAAATATAAAGTGTTAATAAAAATAAATGGAAATTCCTCCCCATAGTTCTCCCTTTAGTTTCATATTCCTTGTTTTATCCATACACACAAGAAGAAAACAAATTCAGATTACTGGTGTTGAATGCAAAAATAAATCTGCGAATATTGGGAACTAAAAAGTTAACACCTGTAGGGAAGACATTTTAAGATTGGTTAAAATTCTTAAATATACAGGAGGTGCACTTGAAAATTTTTAAGACTGAGCTTATAATCTTTAAATGTAATATAAGATATTTTAATGGATGTCCTTCAAAACTGTCCCCCTTCTGAATGAACATGCTGGTTTCAATGGTATTTTCACCATTGAAAACATTCTTTGAATCTCCTCCAGGGTATGAAGAGCCCTCTGCATATTCTTCCAGATGCCTTGAACTGATTGATTGATTGATTGATTGATTTACTTATTCACTGGTCAAATTTACTGGTGTCAAATAGTTTCCCTTTAAGTGGCAACTTTAATTTTAAAAACAGGTAGGGAAGCACAAGAATTCAGTATTTGGCTAAAAGTTATGTAATTAGGAGTGCAGTATGGGCAGGTGCTCTTATCATGGTGGACCAAGTACTTACCCCTCAAGGGGCTTGTGAAAACTTTTTCATGCAGCCACTCAAGAATACTTTTCTAATACACCTTGTTTTTATTGTTTCTCCCATTGGAGCATATTCACTGTGCAAATATCTGGAGAAATGGAGAAAAAAGTCAGCATTGGTTTCACTTTCAATTGACTTTGCTGTGCTCATTTTGTTGCAGTGAATATAGGCTCATTCACTGCAAAGACAGTGATTTATTTCTGGGTTATAGGCATAAATCCATGATTCATAACCTGTAATGGCCCCATTTACAAATTTGGATTGTTTGCAGTCCAATCATCTAATTTGTGGCACACCTGAATGTAATGCTTGTTCTGCTCTCCTGATAGTAATTACAGAATGAGTTTTGAAGAGACTATGCATATTTAAATCATCAATCAAATTTGACTGAACTGCATCCAAACTTAAATGCAGTTCATCAGCCATCTTTCTGATGCTGCATAAGTTAACAGTCAGACAAATCACAAACTCTGGCAATATTAACATCATTTTGTGAAGTAATATTGTCAACCACACCAGGGGTCATCCTTAACTGATTCTCAGTGATCATTTAAATCTGTTAGACCAGGGAAAAACTTTGGAGCTGATCAGATACTTACCCTATCAGTTTTTAAAGGTCCATAGGTTGCCTGATTTTCATGTTTTATAGCAACATTTTATACAAACATATTGTTGTGTTTGTCCATCCATTTTTAATTAAATTCAGTTTATTTTATCCATGGTAACAGATATATGTTTTGGGATTCGTCAAAACAGCAAATAATCATACAGTATCAAAGTAGGAAAGGTAGAATCAGACGACTGAAAAATTCAATGCCATAGCCGGCATTTCAGTCGTCTGATTCTACCTTTCCATCCCTGTCCAACACACGGCTTGTGTGAAAGAACAATTATTTCCAATATCAAAGTAATCATTATATACGTTGAATGTATGGGGTGATACATATAACATGACACAATTCAAATGTCATTATAGCCACAGAATTAAAGTTAAAGTAATGTGTGAGACCAAATATAACAACTTGTGTAATAGGCATATCCTAAGACAGATAAAATGAGCAACAGCCAGAGAGGGAGCTTAGTTTGAAAAACATTGGAAGCCTGTGCTGACACTGTGTTCTCAATACAATTTAATACTATCCAGTATTCATTTTCAATGCATGTGATATACAGGAAGATGCCTATCAGATTGATTGTGTGCTGTGATGACTGCTTGATGAGACACAGGTATCTAGTAAAATTCCTTCCCTCCGTCCGTCCGTCCGTCCGTTCCTTCCTTTCTTTCTTTCTGTCTGTCTTTCTTTCTTTCTGACTTTCTTTCTGCCTTTCTATCTGTCTTTCTTTCACTTAAATTTAATATTAAATATACGGCAGTGCCATATGTCATCAATCGACAAGAGGCATTCATGCTTAAAAACACAAGCATAAATTAATCCTTTTCAATTTGAAATAAATGCCAGTTAGTAAATATTCTAAAGAGAAAAACTAGACCAAATATGTAATTGACTTAATAATGGATGTGTAAACTTTCTGTTTCTATTATTGCTTTCATTCTTCAGTTATCATTGGCACTGACATGATTATGCATATGCATCTTATAGCCAGGAAACCTATTGACTTATGCTATGACTAAGCACATACATAAAGACGAAGCCACAAAGAGGTCTCTCTCCATATTAGTGAACAATGCTAGTTACTCTGTGTCTCAAGCTGCAAGATCACTTGAAGTCCCTATATCTATGGCTATGAGGTGAGTGTGTTTATCCAGGGAAGAGATTGTTCATCTTTGACTGATTCAGTTCAAAAATGCTTGTCCACTCCTTAGCAGGATGGTGCACTCTAGGAGAGACGGACAGCAACCCTTCCAGCATATATCTACAATTAGAATTCTAATTTCCATAGGTTGAACAGCACACCCATGTGCTGTTTTGTCTATGGCAGGGCACTTTGCCTTCCATTTGCAGAAGAAAATGCGAACCACAACTTAATAATGAGATGTGATATTTTCATTTACAAATGGGGGGGGTACTAATCCACTACTGCTCCAGAGGAGAACATTGCAATACAAAGTATGCGGCACAAATGGATTGCGCATCTACGTTGAGATTTCTTAATTAAATGTCATTGTCGTTTAATTAGGAAACTTGTGCATTTTTTAATAATATGATTAAAACTCATCTAAACCACAAGGTTCTTTTTATTTTTCAGCTCTTCGGTTATATTCACTAATTAATAATTGGATTATTACTATCCAGGCTTGTAGGCCGTGGTCTAGAAGGCATTGTAGATACCGACGTTTTGCCAAGTATGGTGCTTGGCATCTCCAGGGTGAAGTGATTCGTCTGCGGTGGTCAGAGCCTGAATGACCAGAATGACTGTATACAAGTATAGGAGTTAGTTTTTTATTTTGGGTTTCCAGTTTATTGAGATAGTTTGGGCCAAGTGATCTGATAGATGAGTTTCCAATACATTAACTTGATGATAAATTATGGCTATTTAGTGTATAGGATCTTTTTTGAAGTCTTTATGACTCTTGTTGGGATGTTTATCATTGGCTTCAATTCATATATACCAGGTGAGTCAGCTGCCCCTAGGTATTCGTATCTATGCAACCTGCATTTTATAGACTAATGTGAAAACATTGACCCTTTTATCAAACAAACTGTTATTGTAGCTCTGTCCTTCTATTCGATACTATACATAATCACCATTAAGGATTAAAGGCCTGAATGAGCCAAAGAGCCGCGAAAGGTTTTAAAAAGATGGCTTTTCATGGATATAATGCCTGCAAGGAGATAGAGGTATGTTTTCCCGAAGAGCGGGAGACAACACGTGCATTCTGGCCGAGTGGATTAGCTGCTGGGATGTGATAAAGCAACAGTTAGCTTCGGAAGTTTGAATCTAATACAAACATTTAATTGTTTTGGTTATTTTTTTTCTTTCTCCTTGCATTTATTTTCTGTATTTTAGTATACTAATCTATTTATTTTTGTTATTTGCTCTCCTGTGAGCCAAAGACAAGAATTACAATCAGATAATTGTGTATCATGCTTACGATAATAATCTGTACCTATCTGGTGTTGTAAACCATGTCACGTAGTTAGCTTTTATTCTTTTGGGCACATATCGATATTAAATCTAACAGCTTTTCTTTCATGTTTAAACCTTATGTTTCACTTCTTCTACTGACAAAGGATTTGTAAATGTGCTAAGTTCATGGTAAACAGAATAATAAATTGTTAAAGAGCGTGGATTTCATTAACGAAGTAAATGTTCAAAATGACGATCCCCTTCATCAATGCACATTTATGTACATTGCCGGAAAGACCTTCTTGCATGTTGTAAAATGCCCGGTATAATCTGCTTGCATTCTTCACGTATGAGTGCCCGGAAAGGATTTGAGCTTTGCGGTTCTTCTTTTTTACGGTAGAAAAACATGGTGATTATTCTATTTTATACACACTTATAATGTTATCAAAAATGTTCTTTGTATCATAATATCAAATTATAGGTCCAAAGAGATAAAACAAAAGGTAATAACATTTTTGAACTTAACACAATGTATTTGAACCCGCACTAAAGCGGCACAGTGGTAAAGCAACTATGATAATACCATTCGGCCAATGCTACATTGCGAGTTGGGATTCCTATACGAATTAATAATAGCAAAACTCAACCCCACCTCAAATCTTTACATGCTTTCTGCAACTTCATACAGCATTTGGAGGTCATTTTGGTAACTTTAACTCAAATAAACAAACTGCATCAGCCATTTCAATTACTGTATGAACTGAAATATGCCATAGTTCGTGACAGAAGAGAAATTATCTACCTAATGCTTAGCATTTTTTGACAAGGCTGTACAACGAACCTTTGTTGGCTAACGGCTTAAATCCAATTGGTCACACTGCTAGATCTTCCACTTTGTTTTCAAATAGTTTTGTCAACCGAAGCATATGATAAGTTGTTCCTTCAGGGGCATTTTCAAAGGTGTGTATCAATGTATGCTAAAGAATAAAAGTTTGTAAAATCAGCGTAAAGTGTTACTACAGCTCCCAGTGTCAGATTGGGATGTTTTTGGTATCGGCATACATGATCATAGCATTCTGTCCCATAAAACACTTATGCACTGAGTTACTATCCCTCCTCTATAAAGTGTTATGCAAATCAGCCTTTAGAAGGAATTCAAGAAAGCATAAGTCACATATGTTGCTTAGCATGTTGCATAAATTTAAAAATAAATAGGGGCAGCTGACTCAACTGGTATATATATATATATATATATATATATATATTCAACAGAGTTAAGAGATTTGATTTATCATTGCTGTGTTCCAAGAAGCCTATATTTAAGTCCCCAATTAGTATTAGGTTTTTGTTTAAACTTTAGAAATGATCTAATATAATGTCAAGAGTATTGATTAATATGTTCAACTTACTTTTAGGGTTTCTATAAATATAAACATCTGCAGTTTTCCCTAACATATGCTTACTCACCAGGCTGTAAAAATCTTGACTGAGCAGAAATAGAGCAGAGAGGTTGTAAGGTTTTTTCAAGTACAAATCAAGCTTCCTTTTTGTCACACCTGGCTAGTACCAAACCTTTAGCATTGGCACCTCCAGTTTTAGAACTTTTCAATCTCACCTCATATATGTATAAGAATGCAACATGGTTACTGAAAGTAATTGAAATTGTGGGACCAGACTTCCTGAGTACCAAGATTATCAATCATAATACACGGAGGGGGTATGTATTCAGGCCTCTGGAATGGCCCAGTAGGTAATTCAGGATGATATATGTATTGTTTACGATTCTCTCATACAGGCCAGCTTTTACAGCTAATTTGTGTTGCATTATATTGTAATTTTTATAGAATAGTAGTGTAAAGCCTTCCTGCTAACTTATTATTACAGCCCGAATGTACTGCACTAATAATACACAGCAGTTGTCCTCCATGGTCTAGGGGTATTGGACTAGCCTCTAGTTCCCAAGGTTGTAGGTTCAAACCTGGTGGAGGGCGGTGTATTTTTTTCAGGTGTAAAAATCCTTAGCTTGGCTTCCTACGGAGGGGCAATAAAGCAGGTGGTCCCATGTTGTAGATTTATGGCACATAAAAGAACCTCAAGCCTGATAAAGAGGCCTCTGAGCAAACTTTCTGGTCTTTCATGCCCAATATAATGGGGTGCTAAGAACCATAATAGTTAATGAGCATCCATAAGTAAAGCTCACTTTTAATTTTAAAAATACACAGTGCTATGATAGGTCAGAGCTTATCTGTACATCTATCCTTCATAATGCTCCGCCTTCACTGGGCTGCAACAAACTGTAATGTGTGGATACTTAATTTTGGAAGATTTAAAATTTGATTCCATGACCTCTAGTGATAACCTGCAGTAACTAATGAGCAGTAAATGCACGTTAACATACTGTAATGGATGATGCGAATTGTAAAGTCAACGATTCAACATTCACTGCGTGGGCTCGAACTGGGAAGCACATCCTAAGTAGTGAAGTAAGGTAAGGTAAATAGTATTTATTGTGCTAAGAGTTTTACAAATTTGATTGTCTACTGCACTTTGACCCTGGTCACTCATTCAGTAGACAATCACTACAGTTTATTTACATTTTACAATTTCTTGTCAATAAATTATCTTGCTCTTTTTTTTTTTTTCATGTCCCATTTCCACTTGTTTTTCACTTTTCATTTATTGATTACTTAACCATCACACATTCACTATAGTTTTCCATTCAAAGTAAGATGCGCTACCTCTTACTTTTCTCTTTCCACTGTCCAAAGCCATTTATTTTTTACTTTACACAAAAACTGTCCAATGCTTCTGGCGTCCTTGCATATCATTTCAATCATAAGTGTATTTCTATCCCCCTTCAACCACTTCTTATTAAAAAATTCTTTTCTCCAATTTTTTGTTCCTTGGCATTTAAATACTATGTGTTCAATGTCTTCATTACCACCACATATCGGACATTGGTTCTGAGGAATACCCTGTCTTAACCCTCTTAGCCTCCATGCTCCGGTTCTTACCCATGCAATAAATTCTCTCTTGTCTTTATTTACTATGTCTATATATTTTTCCCTACCCCATGTATTTTTCATTGGCCTATAACAATCTAATGAGCTCTTTTCGGCAATCTCACTGAACATGATTTGTATTTCTATATCTTCCAGTCTTTTCCTTGCCTTTTTCCAAAATTTTTTCACATTATTTTCTCTCCTTCTCCACATGTCTCCTAACCCATTTTTCTCCAAAATGTTCCGTAATTTACTTACCCATCCATCATTCATTAAGCTATTCTCTTGGTATTCAATACATTGTCTTAACACATACCTTTTTCCTAGATTTAAAGTTCTGAACCAAAATTTCAAAGCTCTTTCCATTATCTTCCCCTTAGTTGCCACCCTGCCCATCTGTAATTGTGCTACCTGTCTTACAATTGACTTCGGTAGCCCTAGTATTTCTCTATAAAACATCCTGTGCACCACATCTATACTTTCCCATCCTCTATCTAATCCCCATATTTCTATACCATACATCATTTTTGCTTCCACAACCATCTCATAAACTTTTTCCAGCCATTTAACATTTATATTAGGTACTTTATATTTGCAGCTTCTAATTGCTGTCATCACCCCTTTACCTTTTGCCAATGCAAACTTCTTTTGTTTCTCCCATTTATTACCTCCATCTATTTTTACTCCTAAATAGAGACAGTCACGCACTACCCTGTAATCTTTATTCTCTCCCTTCCACTTTTCATATTTGCTTAATTTTCCCCCCTTTTTGAAAACCACAATCTGTGTTTTCTCTTGATTCACTTTTAACCTCCATTCTTTACAATATACATCAATTGCTTGTAATGATTGTTTTAAACCACTTACTGTTGTAATAGATCCTGTAGTGAAGTAACAAATCAGTGCAGAAGCATTCAAGGAGTCAATCAGTGTCTAGCTTATGGTGGAGTAAAAACTATTTTGGTTATGTGGCCCAGATTGAACCAGATTAAACCAGTATTACTTAGTGAAATAGAGCAGGTGGTAAAAACAATTTCAATTAAGAGCGGAGGCAAATCCACTGTCCCATAACTATGACAGGGAAACAACATACACAATGGATGTGACACAGGCAGAGGAACCTATGTAGGCTACAGTGAAACCAACTTTATATTATTCTCACAAATACTTGGCACCATTTATAGTGATGCAGACTAGTCTGAAAGGAAACCTCAATACATTACATCTACTCAGATTGGGAAAACTATTTTGTGAAAACTATGCAGATGTTGACACTGAAAAGATTAGCAAAGCTGGGGAAAATGGGTGTGAAATTTATTTCTCTACCCAGACTGCAGCTAATAAATCCATAGATTCTGATTTTGCAGTAACTAAACAAATTAATGCATTTATTCCACATGCATATTTACACACTAAGGGTGACTAAAACTAAACTGAGTTTTATTTATGGATGCTCTTTAACTGCTGTGGTCCTTAGCATCCCATTCTATATTGGGCGTGAAAGACTGGTAATATTGCTCAGAGGCCTCTTTATCAGGCTTGAGGTTCTTTTACGTGCCATAAATCTACGACATGGGACCACTGGCTTTACTTCCCTTCCAAAGGAAGCCATGCTAAGGATTGTTACGCCCGAAAAAATTCATCACTCTCTGCCGGGTTTGATCCTGCGACTTCAGGAACTAGAGGCTAGCATGGTAACCACTACACCACAGAGGCCAACATACACCAAGGGTGTAATGCATAATGTTGACACAGACATCGCTGATGAATAAATTAAAAGCTATGTCAACTCTTCAAAGGGTTTCCCTATACAAAATGTATATAGGTTTAAAACAGTCGTATGTAAACGGTGAACAGTCATATCATATATTAGAAGCGGGGATAATTGCACATGAATCCACTTAAGAGGTGTGGCAATAAAGAAACCAGATACATGCTGTAACACTAATGAAAAAAGAAATCAATGGCAAGGTTACCCCTTCAATGTAGTCCCCTACTTGGCACATACATGACACCATGCAAATTTTCAGTGTTGAAAAAAATTAAATTGAATTTTATTTATGGACTTTTTTAACTACTATGGTGCTTAGTGTACCATTGTATATTGGGCATGAAGGATCAGAAATTTTTCTCTGAGGCCTCTATCAGACTTGAGGCTCTTTTACGTGCCGTAAATCTATGACATGGGACCACTGGTTTACTTCCCTTCTGAAGAAAGCCATTCTAAGGGTTTTTATGCACAAAAAAATCCATTGCCCTCCACTGGGTTTGAACCCATGACCTCGGGTACTAGAGGTACTTTACCAGTGCTGCAGGTCATCTTGTGTTATGCTGTTCAACAGTTGCATCGTTTCTGCTTTCACTGCTTCCATGGTTCATTTGAGCACAGACTTGACCTTTGGGAAGAGAAAACAGTCACACAGCACTAGGTTGGGTGAGTATGGCAGATGTTCCATCACTGGAACATTTTTCACCAAATAACTCTTTACAGATAGCGCGTTTTGGGCTGGGACATTGTCGTGGTGGAGGATCCATGAGACATTCTTCTACAAGTCTGGTCTTCTTTGTTGCACACATTCATGGAGGGTCTTCAAAACAATTTTATAATAAACCTGATTGACAGTCTGACCTACAGACTAGCCTCAATGTAGATAACTCCAGATACTGGGACAAAATAATCATCATTGCTTTGAATTTTAATTTCCTCATGTGCGCTTCCTTCTTCCTGGGGAATTGGGGGCTCTTCCAATGCATGAATTATCACTTAGCCTCTGGATCATGTAGTAAAACCCAAGTTTCATTGCATATAATTATGCTTTTGAAGAAATCATGATTATTTTCAACATTTTCAAGAATGTCAACACAGCAATTCACTCAGGGTCCTTTTGCATGGGTGTGAGAATTTTTGGCACCATTTTAATATACACCCTTTTCATGCCCAGATCATTGTGCAAAATCCATCTAACACTTTACTTATTGATGTTGGAAGTTCAGCAAATGCTCAATCAATGGTAGTTCTCAAATAATTTTAGTAACTTTCTCCACATTCTCTTCAGTTTTCATAGTGGAAGGGCAGTCTAATTTTGGATCGTCCCTGAGGCCTTCCCTACTCTCCTTAAATTTCTTAAACCACCTGAAAATTTGCATATGGGATAGATATGATCACCATAAACTTCTGTCAACGATTTTAAGTTTCTGTGACAGGTTTTCTGAGTTTTGTGTGGAATTTGATGTTAACACTCTCTACTTTAGCACTCAGCATTATTCTGATAGAGCTCAGAAACATGATCCGTTTCTAACACTGGTCACTGCAGACTAACCACTGTACATGAGCGAAACTTCATGTGATGGTAAAGGGAAGTTCACAGGTCAATGCCCTATCCACTCTACATCTTCAAAGTGGCAGGAAATGAATAAATATTAGATCCAGTTACTTTATTCCCACACCTTGTACCTTATGTAATAACATTTAGATCACAGATATTGCCAAGGTATTTCTGATTATACTACAGCCAATTTGCTATACATCTTCATAAGGAAAAGGTACTTTAATGTTATAATTGTGCAAAATTTGTTCATTCTGCTGAAAAATATAGAGGAATCACGACATCCATGTGGTGCACAGAAACACACATAACAAAGAACTGTATGAAGAACATCCTTAAATGCATCAATTGCATGCTGGCAGTGATCACAACTGTCCCATACTAATAATCTATGGTGCTACAGCCCATTTGGGCCTGGGCCTACCAACCCAAGTGCTAGCCTCACATCCATGTACATATTGGCAGAGATGGATGATCATCCAACCGATATGGAGAGGAGATGTGGCCAGCATTATGCATCCCTCAGCTGGAATGTTGGCTTCTTTGGCTGCCTATCGCAGCTCCTGAATTTCTTCATGTTCCTGAATGGGTACCGGTCCTATACCCAGGAGTTATAATCTGCACCCCAATGGGTGGGTTTGAACCCAGGAGCATTTTGTGGCTGGAAGCTACAGCTCCATGCTCTAGCCCACTGTGCCACAGCACAGGATGTCTGATACCAATACGAGAATAAAATATAAATGATAAGATAGCCACCTTAGAGTTAACACAATGTGAAGCTAGACAGCCAACTCAAAGGGTACCAACTCATATGCAGACAAATGTCAAGCAACTTTCACACCAAACACTCCTCAAAACGTGAAATGTAGCCTTAATAACAAAGGAGATTCTACGGTTGACCCAGCAGAATATCAAAACACGAAATCCCTGAGGACTCACTAGAACCCTTACGAAGGTTTAAAAAACATACAACACTCAACTCTAATAAACAGAGCTTACTGACTTTGCACAGCCACTGCACCGTTTTTTGGGGCATGAGGAAAAAATCATGGATCCATCCACCCCATTTACTCTCCAAATGTGACATGAGCCGAGCATTCATCCATGGGGACCAAGCCAGCACCTATCATCAGCCAAAAACCTAACACAGGTCAAATGGTGGACAGCTACATATTTTTTTTTTTTTAATTTTCTCAATGAAATGAGTAAACTCACTAGAAAAAAATGACCCAATTTCAAGTGCAACTCGAGTTTTATAGAAACAAGATTATCACCACAGCAAACATTTAAGTGACCTCTATATCAAGTGATATACCTTCATTGCATAAGTAGGTGTACAGGGAGTACTTGTACGCATCCATCCATCCCTCCCTCCATAGGGTTACTGCATTCACGCCCATCAATAGTTAAGATGAAAATTTCCAGGCATTAATAGTTCAGTTCCCAAACATCCAATTATTAGTGATTTATAACACTAATCAGCATTACTTATCCTGAACCTTGTGGGACAATCATGACTACAAACCAACAAGGACACACTCGTGTTTGATGACTTCAACTTGGGAATAACTCCAACCAATATTGGTAACTTGCAACATTATTACTTATTTATACATTAGTTAGTGATCAAAGGTTTTATACTTCTAAATGACACCCCAACACGCTTCAGTCCATCTCCACAACAAGCAATCTCCTCGCATTTGTCTTTTATACCACACTCCATATGGCACAAAACCAAATGGAAAATAAGACTGGGTACTATGGAAGTGATCATTGCCCAGTCATTATCGCTGTTGATGAACCAAATTTACCACACGGTAGGCTAAGTTATATTACCCACCCATAGATCACTGATTGGAATGAATTTGCCAACTGACTAGAAGAAAAGGCTATTATAGTCTGCTGCAGTAGAAAGGTCAGTAACCCATTAGAACTGGTTCACTGCATAGTGAAATAAGTCTTAAATAGCTCCTATCCATCAAATCAGACCTCTCAAAAATTCCATGGTAGACACCAGACTGTTCTGCAGCAAAAGCTAAAAGATAAGCCTTATGCCAATATAGAAAGGAACCCCTGTTGGATTTACTTTTTCTATGTAAAATCTCAATCTATTTTAAACAGAAGAATCTTGCAAACTCGTAAACAAAGAGGGTGTTCAGTCTTCTGCTCTCAGTTAACACCACAAATCTCTGCTACAGATATATGGAGGAAATTACAAGTAGTTTTGTCTCTAGACCAGGAAACTATACCACACCCATACACAGACATCAAAATACAAGATACTTTTCTTGCTCAGGCAAGATCAGACTCCAGGTCTAACAACCCCCATTATGATTCAATGATACCTGACATGTGTTGCATAAAAGCGGCACGAAGCTTAACTACACCTACTATTATAGAGATCTATATCACATGTTAAAACCTCACACATGATCAGCAGCTCTAGGAACTGATCGCATATCCTATGTTCTGATAAAACACTTTCCCAATGGCATAATGCAGTTGATTGTACACAAAGAATCCATTGATCCTCCAATGGGGAAATATTCCAGCTCAGTGGCAACATTGTTATGTCATACAAATATTGAAACCTGGTAAAATGGTTCTAAAGGCAAATCACTACTGCTCTATAGTGCTGGAAATTTATTTGAACAAATCTCAAAAACCTGCCCTGTCTTTCTGTCTAGAAAAATTTGGTTTGTGGCCCAAAGGGGATACAAATTTATTAAATTATTCTGCATTAGTCATATAATTAGTGTGTGATATACAAACCAATAGGCAACCAAAAAGAGGACTCTTAGCCCATTTCATGGACTTTTTCAGACATATGACTATACAAACAGATTTACTCATTCCAGTGCTAAGAAAACTATCCCTCCCAACATCCATCATGATGATGATACACAACCTCATACAATTTCTTAGTATAAAATTACACCCATTCCATACTTTCTAGTGTTCAATACAGCTCACAAGGTCTACCTCAAGGTACATCACTCTTATCCATTATACCACTTTTACTCATTATATACATACAGGAATTTAGCACTATCCCTTTCTGTAATAGCCAAATAGTCCTTTTTCACAGATGATATACTCCTCTACTTCCCAGCCAATCATCAACAGAAGATCCACAACACGATTTAGATCAGTTCTTTCAGGAGGACTGAGAATAAACCTTGATAAAAGCAAATCAATATTCTGTAAAAGAGGTGTACTGCTTAAACACTCCATTGAAGGTGGCCAATAAACCATTACCTATCACCCATTCAGTTAAATTCTTTGTATTGCATTTTGAATGTAATCTGAGTTGGAAAAACCACGTAAATGCATACATACAAGCTTATGGCAACCAGCAATATGTTCAAGGATGTCACTGGGTAGCCCACCTGCATTGTTTGTATATCGTATACAAATCCCTGTGCCAGTCCAAACTGGAAATGGACTATTCACCATATCTCAGTATGTGCAATACTGGCACAAAAAAGTGGATATAATATTGTCGCAACTAAAGTTGGACACAGGGGAGAATAACTGGAATCAGATAATAGAGAATTCAGAATTTGGATTAGCAAAACTACTATATTCTAGAACGTTACATTTCTATAGTGCGATTGTCAAGTTTACATTATCAGGGATGATGATACTGGCTAACATTATTATTATCAATTTATCTTAGAAGGCTTACCTTGAGAAACATGTCTCGTCGTGGATGAGGAGAGCCAATACTCGACACGACTTCGTCAAGCTGTTAGTGGTGTCAGATGAAGCCATCCGGAGCGGCCGTGCTGCGGCCGTCGACGGGTGCCATAGCGGTCCTGATCAATTTACAACACAAAAGTCCCACGAGTCGAGACTGAGGGCTTGTTTATATAGGGCTAAATACTCTGGCAGCTATTACCAAATATGGTCTGCCACCGCCCTGGATTTGAAATATAGCAGCCAATCATAACTCGCTACGTCAATGTTCTAGAACATTCTATTTGATGTAACACGGTCTAAGGTGCAGCTAAAAGCCTGCAGAAAGACACATGCTCCTCAGGAAATGATGGCACAGTAACATCCCTTTGAAATGTCAAAGGAAATGACAAACCACTGTTTCCTGTCATATATACAATTTACTAAGACTTTAGCAGAATTAAGAATATAAAATATGTTTCTATATGAATTCAGAAACTTGTGACAAGTTAATAAAATAATGGCAATTAATATAAAATAATAATTACAATACGGATCTCCTCAGTCACGTTCGTGACAATATACAGGACTGCAAAGCCCATATTTGGAGTGGGTGGCAATTTGGCTGCCAGCAAAGTCTTTAAAGAACTCGCAATACAGCCACTATCTGAGCATCAGTTACAATAAATTTTTTAGCCAAATTATCCTTTTTAAATAAACACCACTTTATGCAAAAATTAAACTAGGGGCGGAAAAAAACCTACATTACAAGTTAAGCCCAGCGAAATGACTAAAAATGTTGACAAGGTTTTTATGACTCATAGACAGTCATTATACATCAAAGAATTCTACTATTGTTATATTCACTGATGGTTCCCAAACACCAAGTGGCACTGGAGCAGCATGTGTAAATCAAATGATGAGATCCCCAGCTCAATCCCGACTTCCTTCCAGTTTTTCCAGTTATATGCCTTATACTAAGTTCTATATTCTTTATGTACTACTCACAATTCTGATATCTTAATCTGTACAGATGCAAAAAGCGCAATACAAACCATAGCAACATACAATATTTGTTCTGAATTAGAACGGTGGGAAACCTGCATTCATTTAAAGTTGCTCTTTCATAGATGACATAACACACTCCAATTTCTATGGATTCCAAGTCATTCAAATATACGTAATGAATACACCGATAGCCTAACAAAATCTGCAACACACATGCCGCTCCTCACCCACTGCCACCAACTCCTAAACAGTAACGAAAGTCAGCATAACACTACAATAATAAATGATAAACCTTGGTTTACATGGGGTACGGTAAGTGAAACCACTATTTCTATAATAGAACAAAAAAAAATCAAACTAGGGGTAGCAACTACTGCCACATATTGGTTTAAAATAGGCAACCAAGACACCCCTAAATGCAGATGTGGCACTGTATTCTAAATAATACGCACTTGGACACTCTATATTGAATTATATTTGCAACATTTGGATATGTCCAATTTTCAATAGTGCATACCCACATAAACATGTTGCAACACATCTATTCAGGTATACACATAGATGTGAAATGAAAATATAAATACTACAAGAGTATAAACACCAAAAATGGAAGACTACAGCCTCATTTACTACAGTACCTTCAGAGAACAAAGATACGGAAATTTTGGAAACTACCAGATAGAGTGTCATTAAAGAAAACAACAAAGTCAACTTTCCCTCGTAAATTATTTATCTTATTCACATTCTATGGCTGTGGGGTATAAGTTTCACCTGTTTTGTGAAAGGTTTTGGTTGTAGTTCATGATACAAAGTGTAAAATATGGACTAGATATTTGTGAGTAGTCTAGGAAGTGCTGTTCTTTTCTACTGTTTAATATATGTTTATCTGTGGTACAAGGAAGGATTTCAGCATGTGTGACAGAAAGAAGCAGTACCTACTACCAAGTTTTTAAGGATTCTTATAAAACTGAATTCTCGTTTACTGCACTGAACAGTTTACACATTATAAATTTCATGTCATTGCAAAATTAATACAGTTTGTTGGATGAGGGAAAGTTTTATGGGTTTATATTTCAGGATGTAGAGTATAATACATCCATGGTTCTCATATGAGATGATGGTGAAGAAGTTCTACATATGTGTATCTCCTCCTACTGGTTCTTACATTGCACCATGCTAATTTCTTTGCAGCAAATACAGCACAAATTTCAGGAACATTCAAGTAATTTGTTTGCCGAGCTTGTGGGTGACAGTGAATAACCTTAACACCTTTTGGCCTGCCTCTGAAGAAAATGCACATGGAATATGGGAATGTCTAGAAGCCAAATGCATACAATGTATGGACACAAACCTTAGCCGTGTAAGTTTACCCCCTCCACACATACATGGAATGGAGCCTCATAAACTGTGCTTCAAGTTGTCAGTATGTTTTGAACCTCTGAGTCAAATGCAATACTTCTTCAAAGATAGGTGATAGGGGTTAAATAGAGTAGGTTTGGAAACTTCACCACAATTATTTGTGCAAATAGGCAGAATAAGAATATACCATATTCAAAGTTCTGCCTAACAACTGGCATTTTAGTGGCATCTCGGCACAGCTAATGCAGCTTACCTTCTGTTACAGAGGGGACTCGGCACCGATCCAGAGTGATATTGTATGTATGTCCCACGAGGAAGGATGAGGCGAGAGGGGAGACTGTACAGCAATGGCGGTCCCTAGGTTTACAGATGTAGACACCCCATTAGACAGACAGCCAGACCACGGACCCCGCCCCCACACAGCCCCGGCAGCCAGCCGTAAGCCGAGGGACGGAGCGAGTTCACAGAGAGCATCCTTTTCCCTTGACATGCTGCACCGAAACACCATCGCCGATACTTCCTGAAAGAGACCAATGGGATGAAGGATGAATGAAATGATAATGGAGCGAAATGGAAGGACAGGAAATTGGGAGGTTGAAAGAAACCACTCCAGCATTCGCCTGACGACCCGGGAAAACCCATTGGTCAGAGTGGGCGGTCGCAGGGAATCGAACCCGGGACCTCCCGAATGCGGGCCACAGACGTTGCGGCCTGAGTCATCCCGCTCGGTTAACGGATTATCGTGAATAATGTAACTATGTGCCTACGCTTGAACTTGGAGGAATGTATCAAAGCAGAATTTCATTGACCTGTAATTAAAAATGACATCCATCTTCTAGCTTCTAAATTTTTAACTACAAACATTCAAAGCTTCCGTGACTATGTAGGCATATTAATGACTTATACAATCAATATGCGAAGCACAATTTCACGGATAAGAGCAGCAATGAGCAATGTGAAGTTGGAAGACCCCACTACCCTATTGCAGAGTATAGATTATCTTTGCTTTTACGTGATTAGTAATAAAATAGGGCTTTTGCGATGTACATCATATTACACGCGTAAACATGGTCATTCACAAGATAAGATAACAGATCTTCGTAAAGTGCAAAATGAATGTTCGGTGGAGGTTGCACAGTGGCGTAGCTAGGTTCTCGGAGGCCCCAGTGCAAAACGCCCAACTGCAATTTCCAAAGATGAATTCAGAATCTTATTTATTATAGACATAAAAACTTAGATTTAACCATATGTAAACAATTATGCATACGTAATAGCTGGTTTTACAAATCTGAAGAGCAATGGTATCAAATAATATGTTAATTGATTGATTTAGCTTTCTGTTCGTCTAAAAGGTATGACATCGTTACAATTAGTTCAACAGGATCAGAACAGGTGTTATTTTGGGGTTAAGGTTTAACCAAACTAAAATAACCATGTGCTTTTCAAAATGAAACTGAACTTTTAGGTAGTCGCACACGTCATGTGAATAGGAGAAAAGTGGAGGAAATAAGTGACTCATGTCGCCAAGTCCGAATGTGGTTATACGGTAATCGGGTCGCGCGTCAAAGGAGTGTAGGAACTGGAAACATGGCGTATGTATAGGTTATACAAAAGAGGGGGGCACCTCGCGCACTGCGACCTACATAGATCTAAATTGGGCTACCATCGCCCAGGAGGAAGGGATGAAGTGAAAGAACCACAAAGGTTAAAAGTCGCGGGTGGACAGCCCATAGAGACGCGTGGAATTATCTGAGTTCCAGGCTCGAAGACCGTCCCATTGCTGGAGTTTCCTAGAGTGAGCGATGAACAACCTGTCGACCAAGCAGCCCTCAGGTTTCCACGGAAGTACTCTCCTTTGAGCAAGCATCCGCTCCATCTGTCCGGCACCACTATTACGTGACGAAACCCAGAAGCACACCTGAAAGATTAAAAGGAAACGAAATGATGGGAAGGAAATTGTTCTAGATGTTAAACCACCCCAGCCTATCGACCAGGTAAAACTACGAAAAATCCAGGGTCAAAGAGGGCGATCTACGGGAATCGAATTCGGAACATCCCGAATGCCAGTCTCACACGTTCTCGCGGAGCCATCTCGCTCTAAAACAAGGCATAAGGCAATCTCGCAAATACTCGGTAAAAGGGGCGATAATATGAAAAGTATAAATACGGCCGTGCGGCAAATAACATTGTGGCGAGCGGGAAATTGCATCAAAAAATACAATAATCATCGTTCAACATTAAAGTTACCATCATTCATACAAAATAAGAAAAATCACCGGAATCACCGCACCCTGAACCTTATCCAAGACTTCTGCTCACAAACATAACTTAATTCTATAGAGAGGAGGACAACGGTCTCAGTAATCAGGCTTATCTCTTATCTTCCTCAACTCGCATCACAAAAACGTACAAAATATCAGTCACGTTTTACTTTCTCTACCACGTACCTAGCAGATAGAGAAAGTATTGTATTCCACCAAAAATTCGATATAGAAATTTCATCGGAAATACGTGTTTTGAGGCCGCCTGAATCCCCCAAAATTTAGAAAAAGTTCTGAGCGTATGTCTGTGAACAGCAGAACTCAAAAACGAAAAGTCCGATAAATACCAAACTTGATATTTAAGTTCAGTATCTTCCAAAGATGCGACACGAGGATTTCAAGAAAATCTCTCTCTCCATGCTGCCATTTACATGGACTTTTTTTTCCTCGAAATTTTTGATTTTGTGAAAAATCTAATGATTTCGATAAAAATACCACATTAAGATATTTACATCACAAATAAAATGTTTATCTTCAATTTTTCTGGGAACAGCCCGGCGAAGTCCTCTTAGTGAAGGAATTTTGTATAATTTGGTATAAAGGATACACCATAAGAGATAGACAAAACGTACTGCAGCAACAAAAGATATAAATGTAGATCTCATTAAAGGATAATTTATTTCAAATAACGTTTATTGTGGCATTTCCTAGATATTTGCTGTTAATATTTTGAATTTTTCAATGCTTTTGTTAATTTTTGAAGTGCTATTGGCATTCAGCTTTTACTTATGTTATGTAAAGAGCGTCCAGCATTTAAACATTTGACTATCGCTTGGCTTTCTGCAACTTGCACCTACAAGAAAATGTGTAATGAAACTAATTCTACAAACGTTTATCTCGATAACATGAAGTAAACAGAAAAAATAAATTTTTGTAACAATAGTTGTAGAAGCTATATAAAATAAAGTAAACAGAAAAAATAAATTTTTGTAACAATAGTTGTAGAAGCTATATAAAAGTAAACGATAGTGGGTAGAGAATGTCATGCGAATGTAACACATCAGAGTTTTTAATCTTGGATCTGAAGGAACTTGTAACTAACAATATTTGTGATCTAAACAAAGGTGTCCTGTCGTCAAAATGTTTCTACAAAATTTTCAGCTTCTTTTTTCAGTTGATCATCAGTAGAAGCCAAAAAGAAGGATTGAATTATCCTATATGCGTCTACTACTAGCTTGATGCCCTTGAACCTATTGTAAAGTTGTGAGCATATACTGGGTGTTGATTTTAAATTGGTTTTGCCTTAATTCACATTTGCTCTAAATTGCTCACTATTTTGATGCGAGTTTCACCTCCTCAGAGGTGGTAAAAGTGGAGTAGGCTTGGGTTGAAGAAGTTGCCTAGTTTCCATGGCGTAACAGTTTTATAGTGGCACTCATACCAATGGTGCTCTCTGTTAATCAAACGACCGACTTCAAACCCTACGGAGAGTACCGATACTAGGAGTGGTTTGGGTACTGTTTACGTTTAAATTGTCAATTTCGAATCCTGTATCGCAGCATACTGCTTGTCTGTTTATCAGCACCTGCATAGGACGCCTTTAACGTAAGAACAGTCAACTCATTACTGAATCCTATTTCAGAACAAGGGTTCTCATCAAAGGCAAATATCAGTACGATATTAACCAATGTAAATTGATATTGCGGAGAAATATCACCAGTTTCAACGAATGTCTGGAAAGAACCTGAAGAGGTAGGTAGAGTATCTTTTATGTCGATGTACAGGTAATTTTGTTTTTGGCTTTGCAAGTTTAAATTATAAGTAATATTTCATCTTTATACTTACTGTATTTTCCCTATTTTGTTTACAATTGGTGCATTGTTTGCTTACGGTAAACAGGATCCTGTGGCGGAAAAAGTGTGTGGGACGGCGAGGGACACTGACAGATGGTGTTTTGCAGGGATGTGGACCGTTATATCATGAGTGAAAATTAATCTAAACGTAACGTTGTAACCGATAGAATTATCAGCAACCCTCACTGGCTTGCGAGATGCCCAGATTTAACACCACCTGAGTTGTTTTCTCTGTGGTTATCTGAAAGACCTAATCTGTACTAGATGCCCTGAAAATCTGAACCAGCTGCGGAACTTCATTCTCCAGGAGATGACTGTCGCGCTCGCAATGCTCGAGGCTTTCTTCTAGAGCTTGGTCAAGGGAGTGAGGACATCTTACAACGGAATGGTGGACACGTTGAATCATTTGAAGTTTTGCTATGTTAATGTTTGGAAAATGTTTTAAGAATTTAAGGGCACTTTTATGTTTCTTACAAAAAACTTAATTTGCTATCCAAAACATGTAAAGCGATTTGTTGCGTTATCTTTTTTGCAATTAAGAAAATCAATGCTTGAGAAAATTCGAAAATATTGTGTAATGAACACCAAGTTTCGAACTCTTTTCCACCCTGAAATCTATTCATATAGCAGTTGCTGCCATCTGGCGTATGGATTCATTAACATTTAAAGAATAAAGGATCGCCAATCAGCGCTGACGTCATATCTTGGCCAGTATGTTAGACAACGGACCAAAATAAAATGAACACTCGGTAGTATCCATCATGGAATAATATAAAACTACAAGCGTGGAAGCTAGCGGCGACGGCGGCGCATGCTCATTGTTATCGGACAAGTCTCTCAGCAGATTGTCGAATGCGTAAACACACTCACGACGCGAAGGACGCGCTGTAAATCCCCTCTCACCAAACCACTGTCACGCCAGTATATTTATTTGATTTCTCCAAATAATTCTCTCACATGCAATTGCA
This sequence comes from Deroplatys truncata, assembly GCA_030765065.1. Classification (NCBI taxonomy): domain Eukaryota; kingdom Metazoa; phylum Arthropoda; class Insecta; order Mantodea; family Mantidae; genus Deroplatys; species Deroplatys truncata. The sequence continues at coordinate 418,301,172 of CM060990.1, read as the reverse complement.
ACAGTAATAATACATAAGCTTTGACGTGTAATTTGTTACGATACTTCTAAGTGCGAGGTACCTTCAACATTTTTTTCACAGCAACCCTTTATTGGGGTCGGCAGGGGTACCTGACTTTGGGTACACTGGTTGCACCAGCTTAGCTAAGCCCCGGAGTTACGTAGTATGTTATTGGGTTTCTGTCAAACGTTGTGTGTTACATAAGTGAAAGTTGTTATTGCAAATTAATGCCTTTGTTATTTGCAGCAAATGACGTTATTCTGAATGTGTATGTTGGCCTTGCTATTAAGGTTTAGATTCCATCCAATAGAACGTGCGTATATAATTAAATGTGTACCTCTATTAAATAATATATTGGTATTTCAAAAGATTATTTCGGTTTAGAATTTTAAAAGTAAAACATTTCCATAAACAGATCGGGTTATTTTGAGGCACATTGCAAATTTCACGATCATGGGATGTTAGAGTGCTGGGAAAAACTAAGATAATTAGTTTTTGTTGTAAATCCTAGGTTTTGCGATGTAAGCATCTAAAGAAGCCAGGTTGTGAGAGATGGGATGCAGAGACGTATGGAAAACTAATAATTCTGTAACCTCGTTAAGGTAATTAGCTTTTTAGAGCGTTAAAGGCATAACTCGGCATTAGCTAAGATAAATAGTAATCAATATAATACACGAATAATTTATGCGACGGTATTGTGCAATGCCCGCACTTGAGGTTAAAAGTAATATCAGATAGAAGCAAAATGGGGATCCAAAACCTAAATTAGCTTAAAACTAATTAAGATTCAACGACGTTAAGATGTAAAGCATGGTGTCAATGCTAGATAGTATATAGATTCAAAGATAGTTAAGATTCAGTGACAAAGAGTTAATAAGATATTATAGCAATGCTTTAAAGCATTAATGGTATAAAGGTGTCAGCATTAAATGTATGACATCAATGTGACACAAGCAAAACACATTCAAATTTAATTAATATTCTTTGGATGATATGAAATTGTAATTGGGTAAGATACCGTGGTAATGCATTGCAATTAAAAATAGATAATGCAGTATAGTTGCTACAGAGTTCGGTAATGTTAGGCTAACAACCGTTTCAACGGCACAGCACCATATGTCTGCGTGGGGCACCTTTTATTCCCTCGGCGAAACATGTTTATGAAAACAGGAGAAGGGTACTCGAGATTAAAACACGTTTAGGCGCTTTCTAATCCGCTCCGGCGATACATAGTTACTGAAACATATTTATGCGCTTTTTAATGTCCTCTGGCGAAATATGCCTACAATCAGTGAGTTTGAAGCACGATCTCTCTTGTGCGTCATCGGTATCTTTAAGAAATAACAATTGAAAAACATATTTACATGTCCCTCTCTCCTCTGCTTATGGCGAAGCATATGTAAATGAGCACCTCTGAGTTGTTAGAACGGATCCTTCCGAAAGCACTTAGAAACGAATCTGCTTATGACATGTGGTTCCCGCTGCTTCCGGCGCATCCAAATTCTGAGTTAACCGACTAATACGTGGATTGCGACCGGCCGGCCGGCTAGATAAACAAGTTTACTGTTCCCGTTGATTGATTTGAAAGTGTTCTAGGTGTTAAAAGTAATATTTTCTTCGTAGGAACGATATCACACGCAATATAAGTTCCTTATACAGAAGTTACAAATTAAATAAGCACTGTACTAGTGTCAGCATCAGAACAGTACAAAAATGGTGGTTCTGCGATATATAACATGTGTAATAGATGTGTAAACAGGTTGACATTACAAGGCATGCCGCGTTAAGTGCAAAATGTTGTATACTCGGAGAGGGGTTGCGCAATGTGTTATTCTGTTTTTGTCATGCGAAGGTTTTACGTAAGTAGGGGGAAATGACAGAGCTGGACTACTTAATATGCAGGAATGTGTATTCATATGCAAATGAGGTCCCCCCTCCTCCCCCCACCCCGAGCTCCTTGGTACTTTTAGTTGCAGCTGTGGGTCATAAATCTTGTTGAGTATAATGGAAGCTTGACAGTTAAGCAACTAAGGGTATCCTTCACCTGTCAAAACGAACAAAGTGGGTCGTAAATTTATGGTTCTGTAACAAAGGCGAGATGTTTTTCCTACCCATTCCACATCCGGCCACTTCTGCACCTGCAGCAGCTCACCCAGCCCCACTCACATTGTTTCTCGAACACGTGCAGGAAGCCTTCCATCACTGTCAAAATGAACAAAGAGAATGCTGGACAAAGGAACAGATTCTATTGTGTCCCTTTCTATTGTCCGGTTCAAGGCTACTTTAGAAAGAGCACCACTAGCATTTAACAAAAGAACAATGCTTGCCCTTCAACTGTCAAAATGAACAAAGACCATGATAAATTAGGGTCGTGACAAAAGAGAACTGAAGCCCGTTAACAAAGAAACAAGTTCTATTGTATTCTCTTTCTTTTGTCCGGGGCAAGGCTTCTTAGAAGGACCACATGGTATTCCCATTCCACTAGCGTTTAACAAAAGAACAATGCTTGCCCTTCAACTGTTAAAATGAACAACGAGGTGCAGGAAAAAGGAACAGATTATATTGTATCCCCTTTCTTTTGTCCGAGGCAAGGCTTTTAGAAGGACCACCTGGCATTCCCATTCCACTCTTGTATAACAAAGAAGGTCCCTTTCCATTGTTCGAACACCTGCGTGCTTGACAAAAGAATCTGAGGGAGGCTTTATGCTCGCCCTGTCTTGGTCTGACTGTGGGAACAGAGAGAGGCTTGAGTTCCCACGAGGCAAGCATCATATAACAGCTAGACCCTAAATTCCACCCCATCCCACCCCGACTTTCAGACGTCACCTGCCTTGCCCGAGGGCTATTTCTCTCTGCGCATGCGCTGCAAGAGATGATGTCATTGGATGCAATAATCACGTGACGTGTAACATCTCCCCCGCCATACCAACGCTTGAAATTGCCTGATGGCACTAGTTCCTTATATAAACAAGCGTCGGTGAATGCAGAAGCCACTGCGAGTTTATTAACTTAGCGATACAGCTTAGTGATACAGCTTAATCCAAGTCAGCGCTATTGCCTTCTAGACTGCATCCATCGCTATCTATGTAATGCAAGGTGAGTGGGTTTTTTACATGACTAAGTGAAACACGAATCATTGCAAGAGTATCATATTGTTTATCTGAATTTTTCATTTCTTTAATAATTACCATCAGAATTGTTAAAAAATGTAGCGCTTTCATCAAAGGTGTAAAATAGTTCTTTAGATGCATGCATGAACATTCATACTTAATTTCTAATAATTCCTCCTCTATTAAAATTCACACCATTTTCTCTACACGCTCTTCTGTAAACATTCATATGATTTTCTCTACACATTCTTCTGTAACATTCACACCATTTTCTCGTCACATTCTTCTTGCATAAACATTCATACGAGTTTTCTCTACACACTTTTTCTGTAAACATTCATAAGATTTTCTTTACACATTCTTCTGTAATATTCACATGATTTCTCAACACATTGTTCTTCAGTTCACAGGATTTTCTCAACACATTCTTCTTGTATAGACATTCATATGAGTTTCTCAATACATTCTTCTGTACAATTCACATGATTTCTCAACACGTTCTTCTATTAACATTCATATGATTTTCGCTCCACATTCTTCATGCATAAATATTCATACGAGTTTTCGCCACGCATTCTTCTTGCATAAACATTCCCACGATCTTCTCTACACATTCTTCTGTAAATTTCATACGATTTTCTCTACACCTTCTGTAAACATTCACACGATTTTCGCTACACATGTTTCTATTAACATTTATATGATTTTCTCAGCACATTCTTCTATTAACATTCATATGATTTCTCAACACATTCTTCTATTACCACTTATATGATTTTCACTACACGTTCTTCTTGCATAAACATTCATGCGATCTTCTCAACACATTCTTCCTCTATTAAGATTCACATCATTTTCTCTACACATTCTTCAGTAACATTCATACGATTTCCTCTACACCTTCTTCTGTAAACATTCATATGATTTTCTCAACACATTCTTCTATTAACATTCATACGATTTTAGCAACCATTCTTTGTAAACATTCATACGATTTCCGCTACACATTCCTCTTTCAGTAAACCTTCATACGATTTGTTCACAACGCATTCTATTAACATTCATACGATTTCCTCTACTCATTTATTTCATATTACATGACTTTCTCTACTCATTCATCTTTTATCAGTTATAAAAAACAATTGAATTTACACATTTAAAACTTTTTTCACAGGTAATACTACAAACTCGATGGGAGTCGCCAGAACCGCACTCGTCAGAGGAGCGGACTCTCGACTTAACCATTTTGTGCAGGTTAATAGAGAGCCCATTAATAACACCGTGATGTACAACATGCCGACAGCCCTGGCGGGGATCAGATATCAGATGTGCCGCTGCATAGCAGTTACATTTCTAATGGTACTAATAGCTCCCCGTCACCAATCTTATCGGGGGTGATCATATTATTCCACCGCCACCTGAGTTTGAGGATGTCACTCCCGTTACAGGGGTGAATCCAGGCATGGGCAGCGCTTCAGACCAGTGTTGCACATGCAATAACTTGAATACAGAGTTGCTGCAATACAGATGTTTAACGATGTTAACAGTGAGTTTAGGTGTAATATTACACTTAACTTTTTTCTAGAAAATATTATCTTTATCCTTAATCAATGTATAACCAGAGAACAATTCAGAATTTGAATTATGGAATGAAGCATTCAATTTACTAGCACCTTGCAATTAAAATATTCAATGTGAAGCTAATTCTGCTTTATGCTTCTTTGTTGTAGTTCCTGAAGCAATTTCATTCAGGGCTGGGGAGACGGAGGAGGGCTGTAGCATGCCCTCGCCTATATTCTCTCAAGACTACCTGTCCCCGCCGCCTCCCGGATTCGAGGATGTTGCACCGATGCCTGTAGGAGATCCATGGGCGATTATTCCTAGCGAGGTGTGCACTTGCGTGAATTGTGCCTACAGGACCGTGTACCTGCAGATGCTTCGTGAATTGAATGGTGAGTATTTTAACTTCATTTATTCTAGATCTAACATCATTACATAAATAATTAACGTAGCGTTAACGCATAACGTTTCTGAATAAATTTTTACTCGTTGTTATTGCTTAAAATATACGATTACATAATAATTATCGTAATGTTAACGCATAACTTTTCTCAATCAACTTTTTTTACTCATTTTATTTATTAAAATATACAATTATATAAATGATCATCGTAACATTATCACGTGCCTTTAAGCTTTTTCTTCAATGATTTAATAAACATATATTCTCGCATTTCTATTTTAACTGACATTCCAATTAATTCCACTTTTTATTGTTATAGAACCTTCAATAGTGGTCACGAACCCGGAGCCCGAGTATGCAGACAACTTAGCATTGCTCCGGGGTTTCAAAAGACCTCACGAGGCTGAAGAGGAGCACGGTCAAGGAATTAACCCCCTCGCCCATCCTGGATCTTCAATGGCCCCTCCATCACCAGTTGCAGGGCCATCAGGCATCGGTCGCAACCAATATGACACCTCAACCACCACTGCTGACACCGACTCCGATAGTGACGACCCTGAATACAGCAACAGTGCCAAAAAGCTAAAGGTTAGTCATACCCAGTTAGAGTGCAAGGTTATTGAATCAGCGTTCAAGGGCCGCCTTTTCAATAGCAGCATAGGGAAAGCTGACTCCTGTCAATTTCTGCAGGAATGCAGACATCTTGTTTTGGGGGAGATGGTTTCTGTACTCGGGAGAAGCTCTCCCGGCTTTAAAGTAAACGCATCTATCGAGATCACATACCTAATACAATCTCCTGAAAAAGAGCATGCAGAAACCATCTTTTTCAATAGCAAGACAAAGCTGGGTCTTCAATCAAGTAATCTAGATGTCCTATATAGTTCTATGATCGATGAAATTCTAGAAAACATCTCGAATTTCGAAGGAGGTGCAAGCTCAAAATCTCTGCTCGCTGTCAGGGCTCTTGTTATTGGAACTAGCTTCTATGATCCCTTGAATGCATCGCGATACATAGAGTTACCCAGTGCAATCAGGGCTAAGAAAGCTGTAATAAATATAAAAAACGACGATGAATACTTTTTGCATGGTGTTTGCTCGCTGCAAAGTATCCTACAAAGCAGCACTGTCAAAGAACGAGCAAATACCCCGCAGAACAGTTATTCTCTGCATTCAACTACAGTGGGATAGACTTCCCTGTAAGGCTACACCAGATTTCAGACTTTGAACAGCAAAACACCGGGTTATCAGTATCAGTATTTGGAGTAGAAAGGGAGTGTGCAATTATACCGCTATACCAAACCAGCAGCAGGAAAGAATTCAACGTTAACCTACTACTAATTGAGCAAAAGGGAAGATCTCACTACTGTCTGATTAAGGGTATGTCAAAACTGACTTCGAAGCAACTGAGTAAACATAACGGGAAACAATGGGTATGCGAGCCCTGCCTGAAGCACTTCAATAATGAAAGCGCTTTTAAAAAGCATCAATTGAAGTGCATGCAATGCCAGGTGCTCAAAATGCCTAAGCAGGGTGAAGTGATTGAGTTCTCATCATATTCGAAGGGTACTCCTGTAAATTTTGTTGTGTATGCCAATATTGAGAGCGTGTTAGCCCGAGTTCAGTCCTGTGAACCGTCGGCTAATCAGAGCTGGACTCGGGCTATCCAGCATCATGAGGCTATATCTATATCACTTAAGCTTGTATGTCGCCATGATGATTCATTGTCGAGATTTAAGCCATTCACAGGTCCTGATGCAATCAAGGAGTTCTTCATTGAGCTTAGGTTAATAGCCGATATGGTTATTGCGCTATATAGCCGCAATGAAGAAATGACGTTGACTGCACAGGACGTGGCTGATTTCGATAATGCTCGTCATTGCCACATATGCAAGAAGGAGTTTGAGGTAGACGACTTGAAGGTACGCGATCACTGCCATGTGACGTGTTCCTGGGGGCTGCTCATAATGCATGCAATTTAAATAGACGGGTACCTAATTTTATACCCATCTTTTTTATTGTATTAGCAATTATGACAGTCATTTCCTGATGCAACACCTGGCATATGATGATCACCCCATTTCGTGTATCTCAAACTCCTCTGAGAGATATATATCATTCAGCAAAAGGTACAGGACTATCTTTTTCAGGTTTCTAGATAGCTTTAAGTTCTTGGACGATAAGCTATCTAGTTTAGCCTGCATGCTGAGCAGCGATGAGTTCAAGATCACGAACTCTGAGTATCCCGATCCCGAACATCAGCAGTTAGTGAGATCTAAGGGAATATTCCCTTACAGCTACGTCGACTCTCCTTCAAGACTACAAGAAACAGCACTCCCTTCCATAGAAAAATTTGATGATATAACTCAAGAAGACTATAATCATGCTGTCAAAGTCTGGAATACCTTCAAAATAAGCAATCTGGGCGAATACAGCGACCTGTATCTGAAAACGGATACGATTTTGTTGGCCGATGCATTCGAGAAGTTTAAGGACCTCTCTCTGGAGGTATATAACTTGGACCCCTGCTAGTACTATACCCTACCAGGACTTGCATGTGATGCAATGATCAAGGTGACCAAGGTCAAGCTTGACCTCATCCATGATGAGGAAATGATTAAATTCTTTGAGGGAAGAATCAGGGGCGGAATATGTACCGTTTCAAAGAGACATGCCAAAGCCAACAACAAATACCTTCCTGGACACGATCAAAAACAAAAAAGCTTATATTTGGCCTATCTGGACATCAATAATTTATATGGGGCCTCGATGGCCAGCCGCATGCCGCACAAGAACCTCAGATGGCTTTTACCCGAAGAACTTTTAAGCATAAACTTCTTTGCTGTTGCTCCTGATTCCCCAACTGGATACGTCCTGGAAGTCGACCTTGAGTACCCTGAGCATCTACATGATGAGCACAATAACCTTCCTCTCTTCCCGAAAAGTGAGATACCACCTGGAGGTCAATACAAGAAACTGCTGGCAACACTAGAGAACAAAGAGAAGTATACCTTGCACTACAGAAACCTCCAGCATTGCATTGACTTGGGCATGAAGTTAAAGAAGATCCATAGAGTGGTTGCATATGATCAGTCAGAATGGCTGAAAACCTACATTAATATAAATACAGAGAGACGTGCAAGGGAAACTTCCAAATTCGGTCAGAATTTATGGAAGAAAATGAACAACTCTGTATATGGCAAATTTATTGAGAATGTACGCAAATACAATGACTACCGTATCGTTACAAGTTGGAAGCAATGCAAGAAATTGACAGCGCGACTAACTTACGTTCGGAGCATTTTATTTGCAGAAAATCTTGTAGGGATAGAACTTGCCAGAGAGGAAGTTTACATGAACAAACCCATCTACATAGGGCAAGCCATCCTTGACATATCAACATATCATGTACAGCTTTTATTTTAATATATTGAAGCAAGGCCTAGAAGATTTAATTTTAAATTACATGGACACAGATTTATTTATTCTGGAAACCTCAAGTGACATCTACAAATTTATCAGAGAAAATCAGGAACATTTTGACACATCCAATTATGAGACGCAAAACAGCCACAAAATTACACTGCTAAACAAGAAAGTTATAGGCTTGTTCAAGGATGAGTTTGCAGGAATCCCTATGATAGAATATGTTGGGCTAAGGTCCAAGTTATATGCTTACAGATACGAGGACCAAACAGTAATGAAAGCAAAGGGCATCAACAAGACCGGAATGCGGAACATAAATTTTGAGCACTATTTCGGCTGCCTAAACGATATTAGAAAAACAATTTTAACAAAAACAACATTTCGAAGTTTCAAATATAAAGTCTCGACCATAGAAATGAACAAGGTCGCTCTCCGTGATAGAGACGATAAGAGAAAACTCATTGAAGGCTCAGACCAGATAATTGCCTGGGGTCACTATTGTCTGCGTATGACTGACCCTTATATGTATATTTATGTGTTTACTGTTGTAAATTTTTTTAGTTGTGTTAATGTTTTAAACATTTTAGCTTTCTGTGTGTGCGTGCGTGTGTGTGTGGGGTGGGGGATGTGTGTGGCAGTGTATGTGCGTGTGTGTGTTTATATATGTATATGCATACATGTAAATATTTAGCTTTTATGAATTGTTAACTCTTTTCTGTTTATTACTTTATTGATTTTGAATTTTATAAAATGCATGTAAAATGCAGCCTAGTGAGTGGGTGTTTTTATCTATTCATGTATGTATTATGTGTGTATGTATGTATGTATATATGAAGGGTTAACCATAAAATGCAAATAGTAATGTAGCTGCATATATATGTAAAGTTTAGTTTATGAATTTTTTAGTTAAACTATTTATTGATTTTAAAAATGCAAGTAAACCCAGCGATCACAAATAGAGCATTAATATTGTAAAAAATGTTTTAAATAATGAATTTCATTTATTCGTTTTGAGTCATCATATATAATGAAATAAAAAACACACATTACTCCGGAATGAAAGCCTCTTTATTTTCATCATTATTTTTCTACAATAAATCCTTGCTGTCAATACATTGAGTATTATGGAATCCATCCCACTTTACAATAATCCTATTTCCCTGCCTGCGTAATACTTTCTCTACCAGAAATGTATTAGGGTACAGTGTAGATCGCAGTTCATGCCCATAAAAGGACCCCTTTATCTCATCACCGTCATTACCTTTTAGCATGTATGTAACGGGATTGGTGTGATTCACACGAACAACTTGAAATATTTGAACACTCCAATTAGCTTCAAAGCCCTTTTCAAAATGTCCCTTGTCCTTGGATATCCTCACATGATCACCAACACTAAACTTTCTTGCCCCTCTCTTCTCTCTTTGATCTTGAGTGTAGTTATATACAGTCAGAAGAAGATCGTTGTTCTTCACCTTTATAGGCTTCATTCGAATAGTGGAGTCGTAAGTGTTGTTATATCTTGCAATGATCTGAGGTAAAATATCTAGCCACTTGTATGATCCTTTAGCTAGAAATTCACGATACATCATATTGTTTAAAGTTCTTATTAACCGTTCAACAGCAGCTGCCTTCAGATGTGTATAGGTACTGTAGTGATTGATGATATATTTTGTCATTAAATTTTTAAAATGTTTATTATAAAATTCTTTTCCATTATCACTCTGTATGTTCTTGGGTGGGGTTACCATTTCTTGCAGTATATCTTCCATAGCCTTTGCAACTTGAAGTCCTGTCTTGTCTATTAGCGGTCTCGCATATGCCATTTTAGAGTAGAAGTTGATTGCAATGATAATGTACTTGAAATTGTTATTGATTTTTGCATGCGGTATCATCTCGACCAAGTCGATCTGCACCAAGTCGTGGAGCCCATTGCTGATAATCTTTCGACGCATGAAGTTTCTCCGGGCTAGAGCATGGAGCTCGCTTGCTATATTTTGCTTCACTGATGTCATGCTATAACCTTTGCCGCTTTTAGTTCTTGAATAATCTCTTCAATTTCTTGAGTATGAATGTTATTGCCGGCGTCTCTGGATGCCACGGGTAGCCTAAGACGATCCACCAGATCATTAGGGTCGGTCCAGTAGATGTAGTCTTGCCTCGTATTAGGGTGATGTTCTTTCCACTGTAGTCCTAATCCCTTGTGTTTCGTTACTAGAGGACGTATGACGCTTTTATACTTGTAGGAATTACTCGATCTCAGCTGCCTATGCTTGCTGAAGTTTCTTCGATGAACATGTGTTGCTTTTAGTATTTTAATGTATGTTTCAAGGTCATATTTAGTGTATGCATGCATTTCAGGTATTCTCTTGAATATGAGCTCCTTCAATCCAGGTGTGGTTTCATACGTTTCGTCCCCTATTCGAACTTTATTATTGATGAAATCAAAAATCTTGTTCCCTAGCATATAGCTGCCATCCTCATATCGTACTCAATATGATGAATCTATTTCATTTTTGTCCTTCTTTTGAACTTTATTAAGGTATTTGTAGAGTTTCTCATCTTTCACGTCTTTCGGCGATTCCTCCTTGCTTGTAGTATTCTTTTTCTGTATTTCAAGTATATCTTGAAGCGGATCTGTCAATGGTTGAAGAGCTTCACTCATCACTCTCTGGATTTCAAACTGCTGACCTTTAAGAGAACGTAACTTTTCTCTTATAGCCTTCGTGTGCATGGCTACAGATTCTTTAAGTCGTATGCACTCGCTGTCCATCTTGAAATGACATTGAAATTAGACTTTCGCATTAATATATACCCCATTTATTTAGCAGACTTCATTTTATAAGAGATTTTCAGCTCAATATTTAGAAAATGGCCGTCCCTTACACGATTTGCAGGAACAGTGAAGGTTAGTCTATCACCATTTGCAATTGGTGCAGGCAGAGCTCTAACAGACTTGTTATTTATTTCAATTAATGTATCAGGCCTAACAGTAGGAGCTGTTGGTGACGTCATATAGCAAGAAATTATCTCGCCGTTTACGCTTGATTTATAGTATTCAAGACCTGTTGTTAACATGTACCTCTGTGATTTCCCTCTGAAAGGCAACGACTGCAGTGTAATTACATGCTCCCCCTCTCATTTGCTCTACTAATGAATTTATGACTCTCATTTGTGTTTTAAGGGTATTGATATTATCCATTGTAGTTGTCAGATGCCCATCTATTGATTTCTGACGGTTCGCCATAGTTTCCATGTGTTTTCCCACTGTTTCTGTAACTGTGGTACTTATTGCACCAAGTCTGCTGTTTAAATCTTGGCGTGTTTCATTTTGTTTCCTTCCCACGTGAAATTTATCAAACTTTTTTGTTGCTCCACCACTGTCATCGACAGGATCTGCAACTTCAATTAGCCTTCTTTTTCGAAATGAAACGTTACCGTGTAAATCGAGCGGTGGTGTTCTTGCACTATATATATTCTAATACATGCTTCTTATTTGGCACGTCATAGTCCTCTTGAGGTGTCAGCATTATCTTCAATCTTATAGCATCCAGGATAGTATTGTTTCCATCGCCGCGTTTAAGGGTATTTTTATTCAGATATTCCATTAGAGCATCATGTTGCACATCTAGCGACTTCTGGATGTGATCCCTAAGCGTAGTTTGAGTTCGCCCATGCGCTGATATGTCTTTTTTCTGTGAACTCCTGCATTCGATTTTCAGTAGAAGACGTAAGCGTATCCACGTAGCGTTTAGTGCTTGCGTCGTCGTCCTCTTCAGGATCCTGAACGATGCACAGTCTCTTGTTTCTGAATTTGTAATTTCCTATTTCATCTGTGTTTATGATGAATTGATGTAGCGATCGTTTCACTGGCGCAGTCCTCTGTGATCCAAACCTGTCAATACTCATGATGAACTATGAATGAGCAATTTCTTTATTAACAACTTTAATATATACATCGAATCCGCACCTATATCGATCGTCATTCATCGGAAGTTCGGGAACTATTACCATAAAGGGTCTTCCTTCTGTAGAGCTCTCCCAAACACCTTTGCACAAATCTTTAAATTCAGTATACGTCATATCTGTGTTTACGTAATCTTCATATATATGCTTCAGGTTTAAATTATCTTGCCAGAAGAGTATAATCATGTTCGCATTATCTCTAATTAAATACTTTGGGACTTTGGCATAGGATTGTGCTAGATATATAGAATCCACATTTCGATGTCTACCCATACTGTAAAAGGATGCAATCTTGTCTTGCTTTTCAGTGATGACGTCATCAAATATAAAGATTGAATTTTCTTTAATTTCTGATGGGTGCAAGACGCTTTCACCGTCTTCATGAGTATACACACCTATACCCTCAATGTTTTCAAGCAGCTTAACGAGTTATTGATACTTTGGCTGGTATAGCGACTTTGAATAAATGTACACATTTTCAAAACGTAGTCCATTCTCGTGAAGTATCATATTGAGTAATACATTTGTTTTTCCAGCACTAGAGCTACCTTGAATTAGCGCTCTAACATTGCCTGGAAACAGCTTCCCGTGACGATCGCGTCTAAAGTCACTTTCAAAGTCTAGCACCTGGATAGGCAGCGAGCAATCTTGCTTCACCAACTCCATCGTAGCAACTAAAATAAAATAAATCATCCTTAATGTATATATGCTAATGAATGTAAGCAATGACAGAGTATAAAAGAACTATAAACCAATAAAATAAATTAGAATACCTTGAGTGCTAAGGGGTTAAGGTCGCAAGAGGTTCCGGTTTAATTAACTCTCTCATTAACCTGCTACCATTTGAAGCACATTTGCCTGGTTACAGATACTGTGGACCTGGGAAAAAGCTAGAAAAAATATTAAAGAGAGGAGACCCCGGAATCAACCCTTTAGACGAAGCGTGCAAAATTCACGAAATTGCCTACGCTCAGCATAAGGACTCTGCTTTGAGAAACGTTGCCGACAAAATCTTGGCTGAAAAGGCCTGGAAAAGAGTGCAATCATGTGATGGTACATTAGGTAAAAAGTTGGCAGCCCGACTAGTAACAACCATTATGAAGGGTAAGGTAGCTGTTGATGCCGGATCCAGGAAGAAGAAACGAGGATTTCTACCGCTCATACCAATTATTGCAGCCCTAGGAGCCGCCGCACAAATAGCCTCCGCTGTAAATAAGAAAATGGCTGCGAATAAACAACTTGCTGAAATGATGAGACATAACAAAGAAATTGAAGCAAGAGGAAAAGGCCTACGAGTGAAGAAGAAGAATAAGGCGAGGAACACCGAAAGGAAGAGGAGGCAGAGAAAGAAAGTAAATTAAAAAAACTCCGGCAGAGGACTATACTTGTCCCGGAAAAAGCATTGAGTAACATAGACCTCGACTTGTACGCCTGGCGTTTAAAGATTCCTCATTTTAGGGGTGTATACATGATCGATCAGCTACCCTCAAAACCTCGTTACAGAGAGAGAATTATTGTTAATCTCGATACTACCGAGAACGAAGGCACTCATTGGGTTGCTATAAAGAAGGATGGCAACGTGTCATTTTATTTCGACAGCTTTGGAAACTTGGAAGCCTCCAAAAGAGACAGAAAGGAACCTCAGAGATGTTAAGGTACTGTATAACACTAAGAGGTTTCAGAGTTTCAGCTCAGTCATCTGCGGGCACTTGTGCTTGCAATTTCTATCGCAATGAGTTACACTATTGCTGTCAGTGGCAACGAGTCTGTGCTTACTACATACCTGAATCCTCCTCTTCAGCTAGATCCAAAGGGTCATTATGAGATTGCTCTACTGAGTTTTGAAACCTTCTATTCCATTCCCAATGTTGATAGGAGTAATAATCAATTTCATTACATGCACAATGATGAAATTAAGATCATTAAGATACCTGATGGAAATTATGAGATTACTAATATTAATGAATACATCAGAGATAAGCTAGGTGTGGATGAGAATGTCTTCTTTATCAGACCTAATAATAACACAATGAAGGCTGAAATTAAATGTCCTTTCACTATTGATTTTTCCGGTGATCGTTCTATAGGCTCGCTATTCGGCTTCAGCGGTAAACTTATTCCAGCTAATCAGCTGTCCGAATCTGATTTCCTGGTGAATATATTTAAGGTGAGCATAATACGAATCGAGTGCAGTATTGCAACAGGCTCCTTCATCGACGGTAAAAGCGGACACTCGATCTACGAGTTTTTCCCTTGTGTTCCGCCTGGGTATCATATTTCTCAAGAGCCGTCAAATCCAATTTACCTTCCAATCATAAACACCAATGCTATAGAGCATATTAGTCTTCGTGTAGTGGACCAAAGCGGTAATATCATTGACTTTAGAAACGAAGATATAAGCATAAGGCTTCACATCCGCTGCAGTGCCAACAGATTTTAGAAGAAGTCAACGACGTCAAGGATATAAGGGAGTGATTCGACGCACGCATCATACTCTACCCATGACACCCAGCGGGTTAACATCGCGCAATCGACACTTCCTCCAGGTATTGGGCTTCAGGCTCCTATAATCATGGACATCTTCAATGTTACCGGTGCACCGAGATTCGATGACAAGATCACTAAAGAGGAACATGTGTTTTTACCATATAATACATCAGCTCTGGACGCTAATGATGAGATTAGAATCCCTTGTCAAGCTGAGGATTTATATACTTTACCTAATCGAAGTTATGTATACTTCGAGGGGAGTATTACTAAACCTAATGGAGCAGCTACTGCTGCAAAGCTTACCAATAACGCTATTGCATTCATGTTTGAGGAGATTCGACTGGATATGAACGGCTCAACTATTGATCGAACCAGGAACCCCGGGATCGCATCAACTTTACACAACTATGCTGATCTCAACCCTATGGAGTCTGATCGCTTGCTGAATGCTGGATGGTGCTATCCTGGAGAAGACATGGACATTGTGAATGCAGCAAATGGAGCCTTCAACGCCATAGTGCCGCTTTCGATGCTTCTGGGATTTGAAGACGACCACAGGGAACTCATACTCAATAGCAAGTTTGAGCTGGTGCCGATTTGATCCAAGGACTCTAAAAACTGCATTATAGCGCCTGAGGGTGAAGAGAATGCAAGCGTTAAATTGCACGAATCGAGTGGAGAGTGCCAGTGATTCGACTTTCTGATGCTGAAAAGGTTGAATTTCTCAAGATTGTCAAGTCGGACAAGGCGCTGTATCTCCCATTTAGGACCATGGATCTGCATACTCAGCCTGCTGTGCCGCAAACTAAATCATTCACCTGGAATGTCGCCACCACAACAAAAATGGAGAAGCCGAGATTTGTCATTTTGAGTGCTCAAAGTTTAAGATCGAGTAATGCATCTAAGGACGGTTCTCTTTTTGATCATTGTAACATAACTAATTTGAGACTTTATCTTAATAGCGAATTTTATCCCTATCATGACATGAATATGGACTTTGGAAACTCGAGATTTGCATCATGGTATGACATGTACTCAAAGTTTCAAAACTCTTATTATGAAAAAAAGAATTATCCTTTATTGAAGAGAAAAGATTTTCTTAAATGTGCTCTTATATTTGTTATAGATTCCTCACATCAACCAGAGGAAGTTGTAAATGGTGCTGTTAACATTAGAATAGAAATTCAAGCTAGTGCAATTATTCCTGCACAGACCACATTGTATTGTTTAATAATTCACGATAAAGTATTTACATACAAGCCTCTGACTCATGTGATGCAGCTTTTATTTTAAACTAATCATTGTAAGGATTTGTTTTTTCATTAGGAATATAAGGATTTTTAATGAATTAAAACACTATGTAAAAGCATACTTTCATTCTTTTTTATTGTTATTATTTATCCTGCATTTCCATCACTTTCTTCCTCCAACTCCTCGTTCCATGTCATTACATTTGCAACAGACAGGTTACCTAAATGGTAATCTATAAACGATTCAAGTCTTTTTAGCCTGAAAATTTAATCGCTATTTAAAAGTATTTCACAATCATTTAAATTAGTGTTCAAAAATTTTATTTCTGTCTCTTGCATATAAGCAACAATATTATTAGAGAAAACAATATTTTCACAATATTCCACACGCGGACACTTTCTCGAAGAGAATGCATTGCATGTGGAGGAATGCATTGAATGTAGGAAGACTCTCTCGAATTATCTCCCAGTCTTGAATTGTCATGTATACAAATTTGTCCGTGTTTTTCACTATAAGCACTGGAAGATCATAAAAGAACCCTATCTTAATGCTGTGCCTTTTCGAGATGTAGACGTCTCGGCACCCGCTTCTTACCGGCATGTTTCTTGGGTGTCTCGATGTTGCTTATTCTATCTTCCAATAGCGTCAGCCTCCTTTGCAGGTCTGCAAAGCTGTTCCTCCTCTTCCCCTTACTGCATCGCCTGAAACATTACACAATGAAAGTCTTAGAAAAGTGCTTGGGGAAGTGAAGGTAGCCTGAAAAGAATTACTTTTTGTTAGGTCACAGGGGAATGAAACAATGATTTTTTTATAGATATGAAAATACATCAATGTTTTCCCGAGTTCTGCCGGCTTGCCAGGGGGAGGCTCGGAGGTCATCTGTGTTAGATCCCCAGTCTGCTGTGAATTGGACTCCTTCTGTTCCTCATCTATTTGATTAGCATACTGCTGTGCAATGGGATATTCCACTATATCTTCCGGTTCTTTATTATCAGAATCTATCTCGGTTTTAGGCGCTGGTGTCGTCATTTGAATTCTGCAAAAGCCATTAAAATTTCCAGTGTTAGTCGTATACAACTGCTCTTGTGCTATAGTACCATGTATCAAAATAGTAATGTATGTTAGTATCGTCTACGCAATTAATGTTTACAATAATTATCTCTGAAGTTGCATATATGACGATAGCAATGTACAATAATGATATATATTTAAAGAGCTACTTACTTTAAATTTCTCTGCCTGAAGAGGAATACACTGCAGTTCTCATTGCATGGAAATATGACGCCAGCTTGTCGTGTACCTCAGGTTTTGCACACAGTACAGAGTGAGTATAGCCGTTGCAGTACTCTGAATGCCACAGAGAGCTATGACTTGAAATGAAAATGAGGCTGGCCACCTCACCGTCACTTTCGGTATCAGTCTCCCTGGAAAGAAGGAAAATACAATAGAATGAGCCATTTTATTTTCACTCTTCTTTAGAGAACAATAGCATACTTTTTTTAGAGATTGCATTAAAGAATAAAAAATCTATACTTACATCATGCTTCTTTTGTAGATCGGACAGTTGTCTGTGCATATGCCTCGAGAAGTCATCTGGTCGTGATAGGAAGGCATGTTACACACTATAGAATACATGATACCATTACACGACTCTTTATGATAATATGTATAATGGTATGACTCTTCTCCGCATTCACTCCAAAAATCGTCCATTGTATTATCGACTCGATTACAAATCGAATAGTATTCAGACCAGTGCGAGAAGGGTCTCCTTATATACAGAGGATAGAAAACCCGGTTCTGCTATCACATGTAATGACGTGCAGAGGATCGGTGGGGGAAGCGGTCTGTAAGGAGTGGGGGATGAATGTGTTTTTCTATGCAAGAGAATCGATGATTCAGTGAGGGGAAATGAAAACTTTTATTATACAGAGGGAATGCACGTAAAGGTTTTTGATATCTCTGTTTGAAAGAGATAATTACTGTGTTACATGCGTGTATGTGTGTATGTGAGTGTGTGCGTGCACCGGTGTATATTTGTTGATGTATGTGCATGTGCTCGTGTATATGTGAACGCTTGGATGTGTACAAGTCGAAGAGAAAAAAGAGATAGATTGAAAGAGGAAAAAGGAAGAAAGAGTGATGCGGTATTAATGTTGTAGATCATTAATTGTAGCTCCGCGTTTGGAAGCCAATATGCGACGGTTGCTGCTTTACGTAATGTTGTTTACATCACGTGTGTTGAAGCCTTCTTGTGACGTCATTCTTTGTTTGGTTCGTAGCTCCCTCTGGCGTAGCAATTTGTATCAATTAG
Organism: Deroplatys truncata; assembly: GCA_030765065.1. Classification (NCBI taxonomy): domain Eukaryota; kingdom Metazoa; phylum Arthropoda; class Insecta; order Mantodea; family Mantidae; genus Deroplatys; species Deroplatys truncata. The sequence continues at coordinate 418,282,658 of CM060990.1, read as the reverse complement.
TTTCTGAAAGAATTTAAGGTTATGTATATTGTCCTCCGGCTAGCTATCATCTTATCTTGGTAGAACTTGTATCTCTTGCAGGGTGTGAATCGGAAAGGAATCTTTTATTCAGAAATGATACTGATGAAGAAATTGTTTTTATAACTTTTATTGCCGAACACGTTCACTAACACTTTTTACATATTGAGATAGATACTCGCCAAACTGAAACTGTTTGTAATAACTTCTTACTTATCACTTTTAACTTGCATACTTCAACTTTGTGTAGAATTAACTTTATAATAATTTAGATTCTCGTAATTCTGCTGCGCGTAACTTGGCGAAATAAATGAACTGAGAGACCGACGTGGAGAGTACGGAGAATTTTGTAGAACTGGGGGACACTCTACCTCGAACCTGGCTTATTTATACGCTTGCCTCAAGATACGCCTAAAGATTATAAATGAACTGCTATTGGCTAATAAAACGCGCCAACATTAGCGTCTATTTGAATATCCAATGAAAACCACTAATACATATTTCTTTTAGGGAACATTCTAGAAGCTTTTACCGAAAAGGCGCGAAACATTACGTAACTTCCTTATTCCCGGTAATGATAAACAACTCACCCCCTTGCTGCATTATTGCGTTATTGTTGACAGTTTCAGTAAAGCCGTATATTATTATTTACCAATAATAATTACAATTAATAAACCTCTGAAATCAATGTCACATAAAAATACATATTCATATTACAATCGTTATTTACATTTGAGTAATTTGTGATACAAATTACCGTATCAAGAGAGAGAAGAAGAAAGAAGATAAAGAATCGTGTCTAGGCATCGGAATATCTAAGTATACACCACGGTTTAATATAAATAATTATATTTGTTAAATACATTTTAACCTGCTCGTGCACGCGTCCATAATTTAATAGTTATTACACATTAGAGTTTGCAGGGTAAGGTTCGAACTAGGACCTCTGAACTGTCTTTCATTAATCGGGGTAGTGATATAATAATGTTTTACCCTAACAAAGTATCAATTTGGATGCCTAAGTATACACATGTGTTTAATATAAATAATTATATTTGTTAAATACATTTTTAACCTGCTAGTGCACGCATCCATAATTTTATAGTTATTACACATTAGAGTTTGTAGGGTAAGATTCGAACTAGAACCTCTGAACGGTCTTTAATCAGGGTAATGATATAATAATGTTTTACCTTAGCAAAGTATCAATTTGGATGCCTAAGTATACACCGGAATTTAATATAAATAATTATATTTGTTAAATACATTTTAATCTGACCGTCCATAGTTTAATAATTATTACGCATTAGAGTTTCGCCTAGTAAGATTCGAGCTACAATCCTCTGAACACCCTTTTATTAATTAGGGTAATGATGTAATATCAATAATCAATTTCTCATTAGCAATAAACATTTGATTGCAGTAAGAATCGAGCACCGATCTATGGATATCCAAGTATACACAGAGGTTTAATGTATGTAATGATATAGGTTAAATACATTTTTATATCGCTGATTGAAAACAACCAAACAGAGAGTTCGTTTAACTATGCTCGGGTATAACCGTAAGACCTCGGGGAGAACAGCCATGACATCATCTCTTGCAGCGCATGCGCAGAGAGAAATAGCCCTCGGGCAAGGCAGGTGACGTCTGAAAGTCGGGGTGGGATGGGGTGGAATTTAGGGTCTAGCTGTTATATGATGCTTGCCTCGTGGGAGCTCAAGCCTCTCTCTTTTCCCACAGTCAGACCAAGACAGGGCGAGCATAAAGCCTCCCTCAGATTCTTTTGTCAAGCACGCAGGTGTTCGAACAATGGAAAGGGACCTTCTTTGTTATACAAGAGTGGAATGGGAATGCCTGGTGGTCCTTTTAAAAGCCTTGCCGCGGACAAAAGAAAGGAGATACAATAGAATCTGTTCCTTTGTCCTGCATCCTCGTTGTTCATTTTGACAGTTGAAGGGCAAGCATTGTTCTTTTGTTAAACGCCAGTGGAATGGGAATACCATGTGGTCCTTCTAAGGAGCCTTGCCCTGGACAAAAGAAAGAGAATACAATAGAACTTGTTTCTTTGTTAACGGGCTTCAGTTCTCTTATGTCACGACCCTAATTTATCATGGCCTTTGTTCATTTTGACAGTTGAAGGGCAGGCAATGTTCTTTTGTTAAATGCTAGTGGAATGGGAATGCCAGGTGCTCTTTCTAAAGTAGCCTCGAACCGGACAATAGAAAGGGACACAATAGAATCTGTTCCTTTGTCCAGCATTCTCTTTGTTCATTTTGACAGTGATAGACTGCTTCCTGCACGTGTTCGAGAAACAATGTGAGTGGGGGTGGGTGAGCTGCTGCAGGTGCAGAAGTGGCCGAATGTGGAATGTGTAGGAAAAACATCTCGCCTTTGTTACAGAACCATAAATTTACGACCCCGTTTGTTCGTTTTGACAGGCGAAGGATACCCTTAATTGCTTAACTGTCAAGCTTCCATTATACTCAACAAGATTTATGACCCACAGCTGCAACTAAAAGTACCAAGGACCTGGGGGTGGGGGAGGAGGGGGACCTCATTTGCTTATGAATACAAATTCCTGCATATTAAGTGGTTCGGCTCTGTCATTTCCCCCCTACTTACGTAATATAAATGAAAGTTTTTAATGCCAAGTTAATGGATTTGTTATTGTATATCCAGCTAATAAGTTTGTTATTGGAATAGAAAATGTAAATATCCACGCTGGCTTTGTTATTGAGGTTTAGGTTCGATTACAATTGAGGGTAGTGTATATAATTAAATGTGTGTGCAAAATAAAAGAGTGGTGTCGACATATTCAATCGGGTTAGAATTTTGAGACTAAGCCATTGACGTCTGACGTATCTTGAGGTTCAAATCTCGTTGAGTGCACATTGCACTCTTCCCTTTCATGACTGAGTCTACAAGTCTGCCTGCAAGATTTGAAGCGTCCTCAAATTATACCCGATTCGAGGCTTTTCAGCTAGGAGTTTGTATGTCAAATGTCTCGCGCTGGTATGTTTATTCTCAGTGTATGTAACATGACAGGCTTTGTTTAATTTGTTAATTCCGGAATGCCAATTTTGCAGTTGTTTGTGTAACTTATTATAAGGTCCACAGTATCTGTAGCCAGGCAAATGATACTCGAAGGGTAGAGAATGAATAATTGAATTCATAGTTCCAGAACCTTTTTTAGAGCCTGTCTTTCCTCTTCTGGATCTCATAATGAACTTTGTCTTTATTCACCAAACATGCACATTTATACTCTCAGTTATGTGATGGAGAATGCGAAGTAACATGTACTCTATTTACACAATGTTGGACTTTAAAAGTGATGTTAGAAATGGGTGACATGGAGATCTCTTTTCCAACAGTGTCAGAGCACGTATGCTAGGGAGTTCAAATGCAAGGAAAACAATGTAAAGAAAATTCAATATTCATATTTGATGACGCCATCAATGAAAAGCATGACAAGAACTTTGATTATTACAGCATGGCTGGACGTCATAGTATTGATTCTATATATCTAGTACAGTCATGTGAGAAAATATCCAAACATTTAATGCGAGATAATGTAAACATGATTACGCTCATTAGGCAAGACAATTTAATCTTGAAATGTATCTATGAAGATTATGTAAACACTGATATCACTTACAATAATAAAAAGGCTTGTGTAAGAATGTGAGGAAATGAAATGTTGGAAGACCCTGTGTTGTTATAGTTCTCTAATCCCCTCGAAATAATGGACGATATAGAAATAGGTTTGACGTATATACAAAAGTGAATAAATTGTAGTTTTTAAGTTACTGGTATTAATAGGTTCGGATCCCAGAGATCGACTCCAGTCCAAACGGTTCTTAATTAATATATAATAGAGATGGAAGAGGAAACTAGCAATTCAGAAACCAGAGACTGTTAACTGTTCATGGTCCTGAGGAGATAATGATGAATGCAGTAAAAACTATATGGATACACTTATATAAACATATTTCCTACACGAAGCTTCAAATGCATGCATTTACTCGGCTGAATTTTTTTCCGTGCATGCTTACAAATGATTCTCGGTGATAGATGTATCACTCGAAGCTCAATACAATGATCTGATTATTTATTTGGCAAAGCGTATGTTGCAGAGGAGTAATAAAACTAACATTATAGTCGATACAGCCAGACTTAATGAAATAATGTTTCCAAAACCGGATCATGATGTTGCAAATAAGCAATTTATTATACATTTTGTCAATTCGGAAACCCATCTCTTGAATAAGATGACAATGTTACATTTCCTAATAGAAGAGTAAGATAGGTATTAGAGCCAAAGATGATGCGGATGCTGTAAGTAAAATATATTAAGAAAATTATTGAAAAGAAACCGAGCGAAATACATAAATCTATAGATTAAAATTTACAGCATTAAAGGAACCAATTGCACCTCTTGAACATTTAAGAGGCCAGCTCATCATAAACTTTCAATCAAACCTTAAAAAGGACAAAATACTTTAACATCAGGAGGAGAATACTATGAATCTCCTATAGACGATAGCATGCTAAGCTGCGCCACTGCACCAGTTCCTATATCATAGTTCCATTAAATGGAAAAAGTTGTCGGGAGTTACCGGTATCTTTTTAGGCAGGGAATTTGGTTGGCTCAAAAGCTCCCTCCATTCCTGTAAAGGATGGCCATATTTTAACTTTTGAATTAAAGATCTCTTATAAATTAGGGGTAGCCATGTATTTGGAATTCCTTTCATGATGGATGCTGAGAGTGTAACACTTAAGTAATCTATAGTTCAGTATACCAAAGTTGTAAGTAAAAAGCTGCATTCTCTAAAGGGACTCCAGTTCGAGAACCAGCATGTGATGTCGAAACTCTAAAGCATCCGGACACCGATGAGGAGGAGCAACAAAATGATGTTTCTCCATATCTGAACAAGTTTGCCTTAAGGAAGGAAATAATTGGGATTCAGTATATGTAGTATGCTATGAAGATGGTTGCTATATGTTAGGATATAAAGGGATTCGATTTGAAAATTATTGTATTCCCATATGGAATGAAGCTTACGATTCCATCCCTGAACTGTATCAGGTGTCTTCAAACAGATTCCAGAGAGTCAGCATTTACTGAGGGGGACTTGGACAATTATGCATATATTATGAAAAACACTTCAACTGATAGACATGGCCATAAATTTGGTGGACGAGTGAAAGCAAACATTGGCTACAAGTATAAGAATGTAATACGAGAATTGGGAAGTTTACATACAGCTCTAGATCTCGAATGAAAACAGGGAAATCCCGATAGGAAATTGGATTACATCTATTGCAAAAATTCAAATACATTGGTGAATAGATTAAGGTTGCTTATAACATCACAACAGGCTGGCAATAACAATAATTTATTTAAGACTCAAGTAATTTTAGTAGCTGAAGTCGTCTGATATTATGGCATGATTAAACGCTTCATTACTACAGAGTTGTAAGTCCAGCACGAAGTTTCATATGTCATGAAATTATCAGTAGAGGTGTCTTAAGATTTAATGCAAATTGACTTGATTCAAATGATTCCATATGCAAACGTGAATAAATATTACATATGTATCTCGATTGCGGTTAATTTGCATTTCAAAATGAAACATGGAAGACCTTTAGAAGACAAGTATGGCCCTCGTTTAACTAAAGATATGAGAAAGATACCGTAAGAGCTGGATACTTCACACAAGAACTTTCAAAGTGATAATGGTAAAGAATTTTAAATATATTGTTCAAAATTTTAATACATATATAATATTAACCATTACAGCACTCACAGCATGTTAAGACTGCCGCCATTGCAGTTTAATAAGACTGCAAAGATATGACGTATTGAGGGTTTTTAACTCAAACAATCTGCTAGACCTTTTAACTGCAATAATTGCTAAATACAGTGATACTCAGCAACAAACCATCTGCACGAAGCCAAATGAAGTTAATAATAGTTATCCTCCTCTCACATGCATCGCTATAATTATCACAGGAGGGAAAAACAAGCGCACTATGTTTAGTTTTGGTGCTTATTTAGTGTATGTAGTTTTTTGAAACTGTTTATGAATCTGTGACAAATAGTGAGAATGTTTACCTGCTCCTTCTGAATGTTCGCTTTTGAGATAAATACTACCGAGAAAGACATTTCAAAGGAGTTAAAACAAATTAAATCCGACATGGAGAGAAACATTAAAGCGGTGGAAGAACGTCTAGATCAGCAGCAAAAATGGTTAGACCAAATGGCGAAGGATAGCAAGAGAATGATGGACGCAGCAGTGGAAGAGATACGCCACTATCTAGAAGTAAAAATCCGTGCCGAAAATAGAGCGTGTTCCAAGGTCATGAGACCGACCAATGCTACAACGGTAAAGCCTCCTAAATTAGCGGAACGTCCTCCTGGGCGGTGTTTAAACGGCAATTTGAGACCATTGCTACCTACAATGGATGGGTGTCAGAGGAGAAGACGACACAGCTTTTGGCTGCCTTGTAGGGGCAAGCAGTCGATATTCTTAGTATTTTCCCGGAGAGGCTGGTGACATAATTCAAACTTTGGAGGTGTACTATGGAGAACATCACCTTTCAGCAGATCACCGGGCCCATCCTAACGCTAAAGTGAAGCAATCAAAGGATAGTTTATAAGAATTCACTATGGAGGTAAACCGGCTGGCACACCGGGCTCTGACGGATTTACCACCAGAATTCGTTCCCGCACCGGAACCCACGCATTTATCAGTGGCATATGAGATCGTCAGATGAAACAGCAACTTTTCTTAGCGGAACACTACGACGCCCTGGGGGCTACCCTCCGCATTGAAGCAGTAAAGATGACGACCGGAAGAGCCGTGACAGTCACCGACACCGGTAACGGGTGCAAATGACAGGAATCGGCGCCAACGGCAGCTTAACCGACGTAGAAGAAGAGGATAGAGACCTACGCGCTGGAGTTGCTTAAAGACCCGCACCTAAGGGCAAGCTTAGAGGGATCAGGAAAGCTGCTAAGGGCCGACTTGAAGAGGATCAGTTCGCCATCGTCAACACCTTTCCCTCGTTTTATCTTGGAGCTCCGTGGAGGAAGAGGCCACTCCAAAGATACGCCCTCTCCCGAAGGCCGTGCTAATAAACTGGAACCAGTGTGTGAAGGTGGAGACGAAGGAGAATGCTGCAGCCTTATGCCCGGTGGCGGTGTAACCTGCATTCGTTTGAGACGAAGATACCTTGAGGAGGGAGGAACTGGAGGACTGAGAGATACGACCGATCCTAACAGATAAAGCATTTGGCAAACGATCTGTGTTGGCGGACGTCGGTCCTAGATGCCCTACCTATAAGAGCTATTGGACGCAGTGGGACTTTCTGGTGGTCAGGAACGGTGTGTTAAAGAGTGTAGGAGTCCACTGATGGAAAACTAAGGTGGAACAATTAGTGCTTCCGATGAGCAAGGTGCAGGAAGTGCTCGAGGAGACTCATGCCGGTACCCCGGAGACATCGTGGAGTTAATAAAGACATGCAAAACTACATCGTCGATTCGATTAGTTGCATCTGCGAAATGGCTTGGAGAGATGGTACCAGCAATGCTATATTTGCACGGAAATTCGTGGGCCGTAGTCAGTCAGTCGGGGCACCAATGCACAGGCTGGGAGACACCCGCCGTCCTTCCACGGAACACTTGGAGGTGGTAAGTGACCTCGTGTGGCTCTATCGTCCCACGATAACTAAATGGAAGTAGCTGAAGTTGCAATGTTTCTGGGACGGCCTCTAGTACGCAATCACCCGTAATCAACAATGTGGTATACCGGGTTCTGAGTCAATCCCGAGGGAAGCTATGGCTGTTCATCTTGTTGGTTTCACTCCATATTGCGGAGCTGCTCGGCACTAACAGCTCTGAGAGCGGAGCTATATGGCGCAGTTGTCGTTGGGCTGGCTTTGTGGCGTGGATGACGGCATGTGTCCTTCGGCACCGACTGACTGGTTAGTTGGATAGATAAATAGGGAGGCGCTACTGTGAATTCCAGCAGCGCTATCGATTCCCAAGGATATATTTTTAGATAATTGCTCCCTCCCCTCGCGAACTGTCTCGAAACTCCTGCGACTACATGCCGACGAGCGTGCTCGCAACAATTAGAGAGTGAGTGAGGTTGTTATCGAGGTAAGGTACATACTCAATGAGTTCTCTGTGAAACTAGTGTGGAGAAGGGGAGTACTGTGTTCGGCAGTTAGAGAACGATAGGAAGAGAGAATATTACTCCTATGTTTGACACTCCGGTGTGAAGTGGAAGGAGGAAGAACCTGCTTCGCGCATGAGTCATTACGCCGCTACGCGCAAAGAAAACAGAAGTGAAGTGAGAGTGAAAATTGAAGTCACAGCATATTGAATGAAAAATGATTTTATTATTTCATTACTTACAATACTTCATTCTTATGAACCAATTTCTGGTCAAGAAATCCATACCACATTACAAGAATTCTGTTTCCTTTAGTTCTCAATAATTTCGCAACCAGAAAAGTAATTTTTAATAGTTAATGCCCATAAAAACACCTTGAATTTCACCACCAACTTTATTCTTCAGCGTGTATATAGGGGGAATGATGGGTCTTATTTAGGTAACTTGGAATACTTCAGTACTTCAATTCGGTGTGAATCCTTTTTAAAACATTCATCTATGTTTAGAAATCCTCTCATAACCATTAACCTAAACGTTCTGTACTCATTTTTCTCTCCTGCGATAATTGAAGCGATGCAGTGTGAGAGGAGGATAATTGTTGTAACTGTATTTGGCTTCATGGAGATGGTTGGATGCGAGTATAATTGCATTTAGCAATTATTCAGTTAAAAGGTCGCAATACATCACATTCTTTATAGTCCTTATATTATTATTATAGTTCTTATTATTATTCTTATATTTTTGAATTAAAGGTTTAAACAATATATTGTAAAATTCTTTACCATTATCAATTTGAATGTTCTTTTGTGGAGTATCCAGCTCTTGTCGTATCTCTCTCATAGCTTTAGCTTCACGAGGGCCATACTTGTCATTTAAGGGTCTTCCATATTTCATTTTGAAATAAAAATTAACTGCAGTCGAGATACTATGTAATATTTATTCACGTTTACATATGGAATAATTTGGATCAACTCAATTTGCATTAAATCTTAGACACCTCTACTGATACCCTTCGCATGAAACGTTTTCGTTCTGGGCTTACAACTCTGTAGTATAGAAGCGTTTAATCATGCCATAATATTAGTTGATTTCAGCTCTTGGAATCTCAGTCTATTCACCAAGGTATTTGTATTGTTCCAATATATGTAATCCCGTTTCCTATCGGGATTACTCTTCTTTCATTTGATACCTAGACCTGTATGTAAACTCCCGAATTCTCGAATTACATTCTTATACTTGTAGCCTATGTTTGCTTTCACTCGACCAACATATTTATGGCCATGTCTATGAGCTAAAGCGTTTTAAATAATCTTTGTATAATTTTTCAGGTCCCCTCCAGTAAATGATGACATTTGTGGAATCGATTTGAAGATGAGTTAATACAGTCTGGGGGTAGCATCGCAGGTTTCATTCCATATAGGAATACAATAATTTTCCAATCGAATCCCTTTATTCCCTAATATCTAGCTACCATCTTCATAGCATACTCAACGTCGTCCTCCGTGGTCTAGGGGTACATGCTAGCGTCTGGTTCCCGAGGTCGCGGGTTCAGATCCGGCGGAGGGCGATGAATTTTTTCGGGCGTAAGCATGTTTAGCATGGCTTCCTTCGGAAGGGAAGTAAAGCCGGTGGTCCCGTGTCGTAGATTTACGGTACGTAAAAGAACCTCAAGCCTGATAGGCCTTTGAGCAAAATTTCCGGTCTTTCACGCCCTATATAGAATGGGATGCTAAGAATCATAGCAGTTAAAGAGCGTCCATAAATAATGACACAATTATTCCATATGTTGAATCCCAACGATTTCCTTCCTTAAGGCAAACTTGTTCCAGATATAATGTAGAAACATTATTTCGTTGCTCCTCCTCCTCATCGGTGTCCGGATGCTCTAGAGCTTCAAACATCACATGCTGGGTCTCGAACTGGAGCCCTTTTGAAGAATGAAACTTTTCTCTTACAACTTTGGTATGCTGAACTATAGATTGCTTAAGTGTTATACTCTCTGCATCCACAATGAAAGGAATTCAAACTACATGGCTACCCCTAGTTTATAAGAGATCTTTAATTCAAAAGTTGAGATATGACCATCCTTTACAGGATTGGAGGGAGCTTTAAGGCCAATCAAATTCCCAGCCTGAATAGACACAGGGTAACTTTTTTCCATTTAATGCCACTATTATATAGGAACCTGGTGCAGTGGCGCAGCTTAGCATGCTATCGTGTACAGGGGATTCATAGTACCTTCCTCCTGATGTTAAAGTATATTGTCCTTTTTATGGTTTCAATTGAAGGCTTATGATCAGCTAACCTCTTAAATGTTCAAGAGCTGCATTGATGACATTCACTTTATAATTGAGATAATCAGGAGTGCTAAGCTGGCTGCTGAAGAAGAAGAAGGTTTTGTGGGGTGAGAACTCCAGTTCTTTAGTGCAAAAAGGAATTAAGGAACAATTGGAGTGGGCATTAGTTACATATAGAGCTAGAATTTGCTCTTTTGGAGACAAGAAATTACGGGACTATAGAGTATTAGAAAATGGAGGAAATGTCAATATCTTTATAATGATAACCCTTATCATGACATTGCTAGTAATTGGAGGCATAGATATGAATCCCGGACCTGTTGAGGAACAGACAATTTTAAAGCAGATTGTTAGCAAGATGGAAGGGATGGAGATACGTCTAAGTAATAAAAATGGAGCTATGAAGGAAATCACGGAAGAAATCAATTGGGAAATCAAGAAATGAATAGAGACATGACATATGTCAAAATTAGGATAAACACAATGGAAGAGAGATTTCGAAAATTAAATCTGGTATTTTCTGGAATAGAAGGGAAAAAGACATTTTACCTATTCAGGATGTTTTAGAAATTTTAGAAAGAGAGCTGGAAATGAAAATTCATGGATGAGGGATTGCAGATGCCTACAGGATAGGAAGACAGAGGGAAGAAGAATGATCATCGTCAGATTTACATCATCACAAATGGTTTACTTGGTGTAAAGTTCAAACCAAAATGTTAAAAGGGATGCATATATTCATTAACAGGGATTTGCCAGTTGAGTAACGCAAATTAAAGTTCCAATTAGTGCAACAAGTCAAAAACGCCCAAGTGGAAGGAAGACAAGCATGGATACAAAATTTCCAAATTCGGATAGACGAAAGTACAGTAGCTGAGAGCGAGATGACGTTAAGGAACAATAGCGAGAGAGAAGAGGTGAATCGGCAAGTTTTAAGGCTAACACAAGGAAGGAGGGGCGGTCTGTTCAAGGAATGGTGTAACTGACCCAACATGCGAGCACGTGCATCAGCCAGAGAAGGGGAGAGCTGCCAAGGCCAACCGACAGGCGAGCTAATGACGTTACCATGGAGGAGAATTCCTGTGGACGGAAAGCTAACACAGAAAGTGAGACAGCTGGCAACGGAAACACAGGAAAGGCCAGTGACTCCAATAGATCATATCATCTTAACAAAACGAGGGAGTATAATCGAAATTGAGCGAGTGGCCTTGGGACAAAGTGAGAATAGAAATATATGGGAATTAGAGCAAGAAAGAGAGAAGAGGGAGTCTGAGGGTGTCGTCCATAGAAGTCAAAGGAAGTTAAAAGAATTCAGATTCAGGGCGGGTACACAATAAAAGAAAGTAGGAGGGGAGGGGATTGTCAGGCTGGTGTTTTGGAACTGCGAGGGTTTACAAAGATGATTTAGTCATGGTCACGTCAGAAGCATTTTGAAGGAAATCCAAATTTTAGCTGTAGTGGAAACGTGGCTGGAAGGAGTCAATCAGATAGATATGACAGGTTAAACATTCATTAATAACACAGGAAGGAGAAAGGAGATGGGAGAGAGTGTCTGGTAGGGTAGAGGTAATTATTGGAAATGATAGAATAAATAAAGTTAAGGAGAAAAAAATCTAAGCTAGATGGTGTGATGTGGTACTACAAGACTGGGAAATAGATCTGGGAATAGCATACAAGCCACCCAAAAGCTCGAACTTCTATAATCCTCTACTCCTCCGTGAAATGGAAAACGAAATGGAAGAAATAAGGAATAAATGTGCCCTGATTGAATTTATGATATTGGGAAATTTAAATGCAAGATGTGGAGTCCTACAGGCTAGACGTAGCAGTTCAGGGGACGAGATTAGAGTGAATGACAAAGGCTTAATGTCAGAACCAGTAAAGATAAAACAATAAATGTAGAAGGCTTAAAATTGATTGACTTTTGTGTAAATACAAATTAAGTTATATTAAATGTGTGTTGGGGAGGACAAACAAGGTGAATTTACTTGTGTCGTGGAGAGTAGGTCAGAATGTAGCGGAATATGCACTTTGTAGTGAGGATTTATTACCATTGATACCTAATTTTAAGGTATCGAATGTTTCTGGTAACAGTGTTCATTTTGCTTTGACTATTGACTAATGATAAACATAAAAGTAGATGAAGTGATCAGTGTAGAGGGGAACAATTAGGCAGTGAAAATAGAATGGTTCAAGTGCGTTAATGAGAAAGGTGATGAGTTCTATAAAATAATAGTTTCTGAAATGTCAAAATTATGTGTGAACGATATCAATTGTATGGCAAATAAGCTTGAAGAAAGTATAATATTAAATATATATACACAAACCAAAGTAGGCAGGAAGAAACATCAGGATAAATAGTAGGAAAGTTAGCATGGTTAATGACTGGTTTGATGATGACTGTAGGAGTATGCATATCTTGTGAGAAGGGCAGTGATCCTATGGAAGTTGAGTAATGGAAGTGAAGAGGGAGAGAGACAGACATGATCCAACTAAAGAGAGCTTTAAACTGTTTTTGGGGGTGATAAGAGAAAAGTGGGGAAGAGAAAGAGCACATGAAATCAAAGCTAAAATAGTGTTAGGGGGGTTCACAAATTTGGCAGGTACTAAGAAAATGGGCTAAAAGCACCTGAGTTAATCCAGCAGACTGGCTCCGATATTTTGAGCAGTTATTTGAAATGGAGGACAGGCTTATAGTGAGATGGGATTTAGAGTTGGTTTGTAGTTATAATGAGGAGGCCATTTTCAAATGAAATTGTGAAACAGGTAGGGAGTTGTAAAAAGAACAAAGCGGTGAGTATTGATGACCTTCCAGCAGGATTTATTCAAGTATGGTGCAAGGATAGGGATAGACTTCAGTGTTTAATTGTATATTAACAATGTATAGCTCTTGTATATTAACAATGTATAACTTATGTATGACATGGTTCAGTTGCGTGTCACACTGTATTGTCCAACAAAAATTCAAATTAAGATTTTTGAATGGAATGAAGGATGACAAACCTATCCCTAAGAGTTGAACGGTGGCAATAATTCAACCTATTCATAAAGGATAGGGGAGTGTAGATGATCCAGGTAATTACAAAGTAATAGCATCGCTGTCAAATTAGGGGAAAAGTTTTATGAGAATTGTTGCAGAAAGAATGCAAAACAGGGCAGAAGGGAACCACAGGTTGTCACCATTTCAATCAGGATTCAGAAAGGGAGGAGCGGGGTGGGCAATATATTGATAATTACAACTTAAGTTGACAAATACCAGCAAGTGAAAAGAGGCAGGGTGTATGCAATATTTATAGGTTTCATGAAAGCATATGATAAAATAATAAGGGGGGCATTGTGGAATAAGTTAAGATTGAAAAGCCTAAGTAAAGATACAGTGGAGTTATTAATTGAATTATATCAGCAGAATAGCTTTTGTATCAAATGTGGGGAGGAAGAAGTGACAGCTGAAGTTATACAGAAACGAGGACTCGGGCAAGGCTGTAAATTGAGCCCTATTTTGTTTAATTTATATATGGACAGCATTATGGCCAGTCTTATTTAGCTAATATGCACAGACCAGCTGTTGAGAATAGGGAAATCCCAGGTCTATTGTATGCTGATGATTTAATGGTGGGGTCAATATCCGAAATTGTATTAAGTTAGGCCATATCTGAAATAAAGATATATTGTAAGGTATGGGGGTCTTAGTGTACCAAAACAAGACAAACGGCATAATGTTTAAAAAAGAAAAAAACCCTGAAAAAATCAGAAATGTAGCTCATGGGTGGCAAAGAGATTCAAACAGTGTAGGACTTCATTTATTTGGGTATCAAATGAAACAGGAAGAAGGACTGAGAAAAACGAAAAAATGGGCAGTAGCCAAAGGGATATCAGCAATTGTATTACTGAGAAAATGTTTATACATAGCTCTTATGATGGAAGTAATGTGGTTTGAAAGAATGTATGCAGACCTAGTGGAATCAAGATAATCATATGGAATTGAAATATGCGGGATAGAAAATGGACTTCATATTAGGAAATCAATGTGAAAGGATGGTAATGGAAAGAGTATTGAAATATTGGTACTGGATAAACCAATTACCAGAACAAAATATTTTAAAATGTCTTAATTAGCAGAAAGAGCACTAGAGTACTGGTAACCGGTTGAGTAAACTTGAGGACCAGTTGGAGAAGAATGGATTAGGAGATATAGGGGGCAAAGACATGGAATGGCAAGGGGTTTTGGAAGTACGTCCAATTCAGGTTTAAAGATATAAATGGTCAAAATATTCGGGCTGAGATGAACGAGAAGAGGTCATTAGTCTTTTATGAAATGATTAAGATAAAAAAAGGATATATGCAACAGAAAGGAGAGGGATGCCATTGCATAGTTCCGTCTAGGGGTATAGAAATTAAAGGACAGAGAAGCTGTTATGATAGTATATGCCCAATCTGTGGGGATAACGAAGAGGAAGTGCACATTGTGATGGAATGTAGAGGAACCAATGTGCGGAGGGAAAAACTAATGAAGGATTAATGGCTAGATGTAATAGAGTTGTAGTAATTAGGAAATGTTCACAGATTAGTCTCAGTTAAGGTAGCTAAGAGAATTTCTTTTGGAATATTAGGATTAAATGGAAATGGTCTGTAGAAAAATGTTAATTTGGTAATATCATTAAATAAATATGAGGACATTGAATATAGCATATGGAGAAGAGGAAAGTGTAAAATAAACTGTAATCAATGGATGCCTATGGTATAAGTGCCCAGGGCCAGTTTCCGTAGACTCCATTATGTAATGAATTTAGCACTAAAATTATTATTATTGTTTATTTATTGATATAATTAATTGGTCCCTTTAATGCTGTAAATGTTACATCTATAGATTTATGTATTTAATTTGGTTTCTTTTCAATAATTGTCTTAATATACTTAACTTACAGCATCCGCATCTTCTTTGGTTCTAATACCTATCTTACTCTTCCATTACAAAATATAACATTGTCATCTGATTCAAGAGATGGGGTTCCGAATTGACGAAATGTATACCGAATTCCTAATTTGCAGCATCATGGTCCTGTTTTGGAGACATTACTCCATTAAGTCGGCTGTGTTGACTATACCATTATTTTTAATACTCCTCTGCAATATAAGTTTTGCCAAATAAATCATCAGGTATTTATATTGAGCTTCGAGTGATGTCTAAATCTGTTTCCTAGACGTAGCTTTAAATTCATGCATTCACTCAACTCCACTTTTTTCTGTGCAAATTTACAAACGATCCTTGCTGAAAAATGTAAGTGCATCCATATAGTTTTTGCGGATTCATCATTATCTTCTTCATGATCATGAATACCTAATAGTCTCTGGTTTCTGAATTGCTAGTTACTTTTTCCATCTCTATTTATTATACAGGGTGAATCACCTAAAAATTTTACCCCAAATATTTCGGAAATGGAAAGTGCTATTGATGTGCAGTTTTCACAGCATTGATTGGTTGTCAGGGGCTCGTACATTTAGCCTATAAACAGATTTTAATTATACTGAGAAAGGGTATTTTTTGAGCAAACATACAATTTTTAAATGGAACAATGCCTAGTTACATCAACATAATAAAGGTACGGTAAATTAGAATGTCAATGGTCTTTGTTGCAGGACTCTAGCACAAGTGGTTTACGAGAAATCGTATTTTGAAAAGTTTCCACCCCGACAATTGTTTGTCACATTTAACCTGCTTAGTTGCTAGGTACGATGTTGTTATGATTGTTTGCATTGTGTTTTCTGTTCATTGATTGCATTGCGACTTTCTGGTCAGTTAGTTTCTGGCAGTTCAAGCAATAAGTCGTGAGTGGAAGATGGGGTTTACTAATGCAGAAAAAGCCGACATGCTCATGGTGTATGGAGAGTGTAGGAAGAATGCAGTTCGTTCCTGTACGGTGTATGCGGAAACGTTTCCCAGTAGACGTTAACCATCTCGGCAATTATTTATCAACCAATTATGTGAAAGTGGTACTGTAACACCTAGAAAACTTAACAGAAACAAACAAGTGATTGGAGAAGAGGCAGAAATTAATGTTTTGGCTGCCGGTGCAGTAGATCCGCACAATCGCACATGGAAGTGGTATAAGTCAGGCAAGTGTACTGCACATTCTCCATCGACATAGGTTCCATCCCTATCACATCACTCTCCATCAAAAGCTGCATGGAAACGATTTTGAGAATCGTGTTAACTTTTGTACATGGGCATTAAGACATGATACTCCAGATTCATAATGTATCTTGTTTAGTGATGAGGCAACATTTTCTAATCATGGCCAGGTAAACCGCAGAAACATGCACTATTGGTCTGTTGACAATCCCCGTTGGCTTCATCAGGTGGAACGTCAGCGTCCATGGAGTTTAAACGTGTGGTGTGGGATAGTGAACCATCAGCTCATAGGTCCTTTGTCCATAGAAGGAACAATGAACTCGCATAAGTATCGCAGCCTCCTGACAGACCATCTGCCACAGATGCTAGAAGACGTTCCTTTGCAGACTAGGAGGAACCTGTGGTACCAACATGATGGCTGTCCAGCACATAGTGTATGAAGTACTACAGCTTGTCTTAACGGATGGTTTCCAAATCGTTCGATTGAACGAAGAGGACCTGTACCTTGGCCGGTCAGTTCACCGGATCTGGCCCTTTTAGACTTTTTTCTGTGGGGAAGGCTGAAAGACACTGTCTACAAGGATGTACCAAATACACCAAACGATATGAAACGACGTATTACGCTGTCTGCTCTGAAATTTCCGCTGAATGCTAGAACGTGTGCGGCAGTCTTTCCATAGCAGACTGGAAGCGTGTATTGAAGCTGCCGGTGGTCATTTTGAACACAACCTTTGAAGGGCTATGTTCTCTTTACTTGTAAGAATCCACAAACGTATTGTCCTTTTGTTTTTCTTTAGTTTGTGCTACCACAGGTTGTAAGGTGTCGGTGCGTAAAAGCTTCAAAATAAGATTTCTCGTAAACCACTTGCACTAGAATCTTGCAACAAACGCCACTGACATTCTAATTTACCCTACCTTTATTCTGTTGATGTAACTAGGCATTGTTCTATTTAAAAAACTGTATGTTTGCTCAAAAAATACACTTTCTCAGTATTATTAAAATCTGTTTATAGGCTAAATGTACGAGTCCCTGACTACCAATCAATGCCGTGAAAAATGCACATCACCATTTCCGAAATATTTGCGGTGCAAGTTTTAGGTGATCCACCCTGTATACTGATTAAGGACCCTGTTGACTGGAATCGATCCCTGGGATCCAAACCTACTGATACTCATAGCTCTAAGGCGACTATTTATTCACTTTTGTATACAGGATGTTTCAGGACATCTGCGACAAACTGCGAGGAACGATAGATCTCGCAGAGGGGAACATTTTTTTATCAAGCAACCACCATCCTCCGATGCATCGTTACAGTCGTTCACCCTTGTTTGAAACGTATCCTTTACTTATGCAACTAAAAGCTGTTCAGAGTTTGATCACTGTAATATTACTAATCTGAAATTCTTTCTCAATAGTGAATGTTATCCATATGATGGTAAGAATTTAGATTTCGGAAAATAAAAGTTTGCATCACTCTATGAAATGTATTCGAAGTTCCAAAGCGCCTATCATGGCAAAGAAAATTACTTCCTCTTGAAGAGAAATTACTTTCTTTCACGATTACCCATATTTGTCATGACTGTTCACATCAACTTGAATAGACTGTTACTGGAGCTCTTAACGTATGTATTGAGATTCAGGCATCCAATAATTTACCTGCAAAGAAACTTTGTTCTGTTTATTGCTCGACAAATAATGTGATACAGACAATTAGCTAATGTTGTGTAATGAAAGGATTTATGGAACAAACATAAATCATATTCTTTAAATTACTCCGTTTATTCAGCTTTGTACATATGTCTTTCATCCTCTCTTTTCCCATGTTTAGTGTTTAACTGTCTCACTTCTTCTGGAAGTAAAGGATCGTAGATGAAAGCTAGTACATGGTCATGCTGCTTCTTTACGGTTCTACAATCATGAAAACACATTCAGTAGAAGTGATTTTAAATATAGCTGAAACACACACACTCACACACACATATACACACGTTTGCACTCCAGAGTGCTATTCCATTGGAATAAATATCTGTGAACAAAAGAGACATTTCCCAAATGTGAAGATCTGGCAGCAAAGTTGCTTGCAGTGCATCAGGGACTTCCCGAAGAAATAAAGATAATAATTCTTATAGTAATGCTAATGGACTATCAATATAATTACAACACACACTCATTCCCTTGCAGCAATGCATCTAATATGTATAAAACTGATAATATGTTTACCTCACAACAATATGATAACGGTGATCAAGATAATACTTACTTTTCATCATATATAGTCATGCATACTCACGTGCAGCACCACTAAGTCGGCTGTAACAGAAATATAATTGTTTTAGTTTATGTATTCTTGTGAGGAATACTATTTCATTATCAGCAGGACTTTCCCTGTAGTATTCTCTGCAGATGGACCTACTTCATCCACTACTTCAGAATTGCTGTAAAACATGAATAAAAGAATTTTAGATTATATTAAAGATGATTTTCATTATTTTTTGCTCACGTCTGAAAACTGAAGGATTAAAAGAATTAATAATGTAATACTGAAAATTAATTAAACAATGTTCTCATTCTTTTTGTTACGCTTTTGCCTTCTGGTATACATCACAATTATTAGTGCATGCAAAATATGAAGTGGAATCATAGTGAAGAGAAGCTTCGGTGCAGGTGACGGTATATATAGTTCAATTACAGTGGTGCTTATGACATTTCAAGCAATGATCCCTCGCTTCTTCATAAACCATAAAGACCCCCACGTCACATTGGCACTATCCATTGCAGGTGTACAGCTACTCTTCTCGAAGTAAGTTTACTTTAAAGCATCTTCATTGTTATACACTTACATCCTCACTCCCACCCTTTAGTGATCGTTTTCTGATAGGTTCAGTTGTGTGTCCTCTTCGCCCGAAGGCAAAATGGTATATGCCGTTTTATTTTCGAGCATTTTGCATGTCCGGAATGTCATGATGACGTCATATAGGAGCTGTTTGTTTTTATCCTAATTAGAATTAGATATCCTAAAGGCTTATTATCTTTATTAGGTTACAGAAGCTTTAGAGTTTCCTGCATCTTTGAATTCCAGAATTCCAGAGACATACATCATTTTTAGATCCCAGCCTCTCTCACGATCCGGCATATTACCCTTGCATCGCGACATCTAAGGTTCACAAAAAACTATTTTTCTCAGTTTTCTCAGCATCTCTAACATCCCATGATCCAAGGATCTGCAATGAGCATTCAACAAGAATTGAAACTCAAGAAAACGTCAGACGTCATTGGCTTACTTTCTAAACTCTAACCCGATGTAATATGTCGAAGACAACTCTCTCATTTTCATACACATTTAATTCTATACACTGCTCTCAATTGTAATCGAACCTAAACGTTAATAGCAAAGCCAACATGCATATTTATACCTATTTCAATAACAAATTCATTAGCTGGACATACTATAACAAAGCCATTAACTTGGCATTAATAAATTTCTATTCTATTACGTAAACACTTCCCATGACAAAAACACAATAACGCATGCGTAAATCCCTTCCGACTGTACATCATTTTGCACTTAACGTAACATGTCCTTTGTTATGGATCTTGTAATGTCATTGTTGTTTACACGTCTATTACACATGTTATATTCGTAGAACCACTATTTTGTTACTATTCTGGTGCTAACACTAGTACAGTGCTAATGCAGCTTGCAACCTCTATGTGCAATGAACTGTATGTAATATTTGTAATCGTTCCTATGAAGAAAATATTACTTTTAACACCTGAAACACTTCCAAATCAATCAGCGGGGACAACAGGCTTCTTTATCTGGGCGGCTGTTCGCAATCCACCTATTGGTCGGTGAACTCAGAATTTCGATCCACCTCAAGCAGCGGGAACCACAAGCCATAAGAGATTCGTTTCTGGAAGCACAGACTATGTCGTTTCTAAATGCCTTCGAGCGGTTTCGTTCTAAGAACTCGGTGTTGTTCGTTTGCAAATGTTTTGCGCTAAGCAGAGGAGAGAGGTGGACTGTATCTAAGTGGCACAGGGCGGTAGGCAGAGGATACAATCCATGCTTAGGCCACTCTCTTATCAACAGTTGAAGGTTCCACATTCTCTAAGTGTATCGGAATACGTATAAGGCATACTTTCAATTACCATAAGTTCCCATTAAAGAAGCACAAGGCCTCGAAAAATACCATATAGCATCCTTAATTCTATGTAGTTTGCTAGTAGACTTATAAGTCAGGAGGCCCTCAGGCTTTTAAACACCGATTTTCTGTATGTAATCTTATATTAGTTACCGTGCTTTAATTTTCATAGATTCACACCTGAGTTGGCTGTTGTAGCCAAATACTTTGGTGTTAATTAATAACGACTTTATGTACTTAATTTTGTGTACGTACATCTTTAATGTTCATATAATAATTATTTATGCGTTAATTCATTTAGCGGCAGACTCTACAATTACTTAAACTTTATCAACAGCAGTGTGAAATCGTAATTGAATAGCTTTTACAATATAACATCAATTACTAAGGTCAGTGGCCACTCTTGGCATTAATGCTAGGAGGGTAGGGGTCACATTTTCACAGGTAAAGCATGCCTTACGTGACAGATTTTACTACTCGCTTGTTAAGAATGAGAAAACTTATTCAAAGAAAATGGAACGTGTAAAACATAATATTACTTCGTTTCTCGTTTATTCAGTTGAAAGTGCAATGGTTTTCAACAGCCATTAAATCCTTTTGAAATTGCATTCGGTGCATTAATGCATATTCAGTTTTCCTACGGTCTCTGTAATAGCTTGGTCAATTTCTCGAGATCATCCTGGAAAGTGCTTCCAACGGCGATGCTGTCGTCCGGGTATATCAGGCAGGCGTCATAAGTCGACCCCCTCATCACCGACTCCATTAAATGTGGTTGGCACGTTGCAGAGGCCAGAGGGCATAACAGTAAACTGCCAAAGCCGTTGACCTATCGAGAATGTAGCCTTCTACTTGTCTCTGGGATCTAGAGCACTTGCCAGTATCCCGATTTCAGGTCCAATGCCGAGATTCACTACTCAGAGCCAGAGTGTCGTCAATCTGGGGTAAGGGAGAATATCCTTTCGGGTGACAGCATTCAACCTCCTATAGTCCACGCAGAAACGTAGCTCGCTGTTCTTGTTCTTCTTTACTAGGACCAGAGGGGAACACAAAGGGTATTCGGATTTTTCAATAATCGTCCTGTATCTTATCTCCCCTAGTAAGTCCCGTCCCTCCGCTACTTTGCCAGAGGAACACGTCTTGAGTATGTCGTGCGTCTCCGATGTTGACGTTTGGGTACTCGGTCGTGTTGGCCGTAATTGCCGTCCTCTTGGCTGAAAACAGACTGGTGGCGACTAACTAGGTGCCGGACCCTCTCCAGTCGTGCCGCGGTCAGATGGTCGCCAGCTCTCTTCAACAAGTCTTCCAGCTGGGGTCTCAAGTCTTGCGACAGTTCTGGCTCTTCGGATTCGTCTCACAATGATACACTCTCAGCTGGGTCGTATTTTCGCAACTCCGTTCCAACCTGTATGTCCTGATCGGTGTCGACGGATTCAGCAGTCTCACAGGCATTTCCTTCCGGCAACGCATAACCATTCAATGGTGTCTTCCTGTCCAAAACCAGGTTCCTTGACTGCTGGACTTCCAGATGCGCCTTTACAAGCACTTCGTTCCTTACGGGCAAAACCACGTCCTCCATGGATCACCCCGCAGAACCCTGGATGTTCCTTGCGGCGCTGGAGCGTCACCTAGTCTCGATCGGGTCGCAAGACCCTCCTGCCGACATCGACCGTCGCCTCGTGGCTCCGGAGGGCATCTAGTCTCAGTATCACATTCTCAGCCACCCTCGCGACGAACACCCACGGTGTTACAGTACTGCGACCAAGGATCAACTCCACCAGACCCTCCTTCTCCGCAGGAAATGCCTTCACTAGTTCGTAGGACCGATTCAGTTTCCTTGACGTCAAGACTTTCGCAATTTAAAGTCTGATTACGGCCACGGCTGCAACTGTGTCCCTAGTAACTGGCACAGCTTCTTTTGTATCCAGTCATCCGCGACGAGGCTGTCATCCATTCTTCTGCGCAAGGAACGCAGCGCCACTCGTATGGGTAGTAGTGACCGCTCACGTGCCCCTCGCCACGACGGTACTTATTCCCTTCCTGTCTGATCGTCGGCTTGGTGTGACAGTCCTTCACTAGGTATCCTGCGTGGCCACACTCCCATCTCACAGCACTTAAAGATCTTCGTAGACGTCCCTGGGTTGATCTGTCTCCGACATATCGAATACTCCTGGTCTTCAAGTTGGGGCAGCTGTTACCTTGACGGCCTCCGTCCTGAACACGGTCGTCAGCGCCTCGTGGATGGTCTTGTAATCGCCGAGCATCAGACGCTGTCATATCTTGGCGTCAAGCAGTCCCTCGACAAAAGAATAGGCAGCATGCTGGGACACGTAAATGAGTGAGAGATTCAGCAAAGCTTTGTTCACCAGCTGTTCAATTTCCAGGGCGAACTCCTGCAGCGTCTCCCCTAGCTATTGCAGCCTTTAGTTGAGCTGACTACGATAAACTGCGGCCAACCGATGGTTTCCGAACCGGTTTTCGAAGGCGTCTCAGATGTTTCCGGACGCCGCCGATTCGGAATCGCATTAACAACCTCTGTCACGCGTCCCTGAAGGCTGGCTATCAGTTTTGCGGCCTCTCTCTTTGCTGACCATCGGTTGTGGGTATAGACGGCGGCGAATTGTCGGCAGAAGTCTTCGAAATTTGACGTTCCGTTGTATTTGGTTGGCTTAACGCGCGCAGTTGTTGTTTTACATACAAGCGTCTCGACCTTCAAGTCCTTAAGTCTTCCACTAAGCATTCCTTCAATCATGGCGCTCAGTTCCTTGGCGCTACCGTCGACTCTTCCTTCCAGAACGCTCAGCCGTTCCCAGGCGTTAACGCGTTGGCCAAGATCTTTCATCCTTCCGACGAGCTCTTACATGTTTGTCTCCACGCCGGCCAGTTGTTCGTCAATTCTGGTCGATAGCTCCGTCGTCATCTTGAATATTTCTGTCTGCATGTTCTCAATTTCGGACTTCACCTTCTGCTCCATCTTTTCTATTGCGGATTCCATTTTGTTCTCATTTTCTCCATCGGAAAATTTACTGTCGTTATTTGACTTCTCATCTCGTCCATCCCGGATTCCATGTTTGTCTCCATCTTCTCCATCTCGGATACCATTTTTGTCTCCATCTTCTTTACCCCGGATTTTAGTTCTGTCTCCATCTTCTCCATTTGGGCCAATAATTCTTTAAGCATTTCGCACATCGTGGCTTTCATATCCCGCTAATGACACCAATGTAACAAATGGGAACATCAGTTACTGCGACACGCACTTTGTTTATCACCTAGACACCCAGCGTAGCACAAACTTTACACTTGAGTCTCACTATTAGCACTCACTCGGAACACAACACAACTGATCCGTCGAATCACAACTCAAAACTGGACTGCACTGGCCACTTTCTTTTCTTAGCTTACTGGGCCAGAGCAGCTCCATATATAG
Organism: Deroplatys truncata; assembly: GCA_030765065.1. Lineage (NCBI taxonomy): Eukaryota > Metazoa > Arthropoda > Insecta > Mantodea > Mantidae > Deroplatys > Deroplatys truncata. The sequence continues at coordinate 418,258,463 of CM060990.1, read as the reverse complement.
GCCTCGCATATAAGGCGGAATGTTCCAAAATGGAGGCTACTAGAACATGCCAAAAGGAATGTTATAGTACAGTGAAGCGGCGCATAATGGCTATTGTTCCACACTGGCTATTGCACCAACGGCCGGTCGAAGGCCGCAGGCGTCGGGAGGCTCAGTAGAGGATATAGGTCCATTCTGGCACAATTTTGCGTTTATATGGGAAAGGATAGGGAAAACGATGGTATATGCGGAGGAAAATGCGTTTATATGGGGAAGATAGGGACTACGAGGATCGATGCTAGGCTAAGACATGGGTTGAAGGACTGGGGGATGTGCTTTATATGAGAGATACGGGGAATACGAGAAGAAGTGTTATGCTAGACAGGGCTTGAAGGGCAGAATATGACTTTTATATGGGAGAGCTGCTAGACTATTCAGATTTTGAAGGGTAGAGTATGGCTTTTTATATGAAGAGACGAGGAAAACTAGGGGAGTAGCTAGGTTGAAGGAGCGTTCAAGGAGGAAAATGCGTTTATACGGGAGAGATAGGGTATACGTGGAGAGGTACTAGACTATTCGGGGTTTGAAGGGTAGAGTATGGCTTTTTATATGAAGACATGAGGAAAACGAGGGTATATGCTAGGTCGAGAGAACCTTCAAGGAGGAAAAAATGCGTTTATATGGGAGAGATAGGGAAAACGAGGAGATTTCTGAGGTAGAGCAGGGACAGAAGGAGGGAGAGATATGCTTTATACGACAGAGATAGGGTATACGAGGGGAGGTGCTAGTGTAGACAGAGGTTAAGGAGTACGGTATACGTTTATATGAGGAATATATGGAAAACGGGGACAGATGGTATGATAGACAGAAGCTAGGCTACTTTTTGCGTTTATATGGGAAAGGATAGGGAAAACGAGGGTAGATGCGACAGTTCAAGGAGGAAAATGCGTTTATAGGGGAGAGATAGGGAATACCAGGGCTGATGCTAGGCTAGTCAGATGCTAAAGGAGGGAGGGATACGCTTTATACGAGAGAGATAGGGGATACAAGGAAAGATGCTATACTAAACAGGACTTGAAGGGTAGAATATGGCGTTTTATATGAGCGAGATAGCGAACCGAGGAGAGGTATTAGGCTAGGAGTTTTGAATGATACAGTAGGCGTTTATATGCGAGAGATAGGGAATACGAGGGTCGATGCTAGGCTAGACAGGGCTGAAGTAGGGAATGCGTCTTATATGAGAGAGGTAGGGAATATGAGGAGAAGCGCTAGGCTAGACAGGAAGGTCTGAATGACAGAGTATGCGTTTATATGGGAAAGATAGGGAAAACGAAGGTAGTGCTAGGTTGAGAGAGTCTTCAAGGAGGAAAATGCATTTATATGAGAGGGGTAGGGGCATATGAGGAGAGGTGCTAGTCTAGACATGGGTTGAGGAGCAGAGTATACGTTTATATGGGTGAAATATGGAAAACGGGAGAGATACAAGGATAGACAGGGTTTGAAGGAGAAGGAATGTAGGTTTATACGGTAATATAGAGAGTAATTCGATTATAAAACTTTTATCATCCAGCGTTACAACACTTTTATATACTTTTTTCTAAACCTTACAAACTTTTTATATGTTAAAGAGTAGTGTGCGAGACGGAGAGGGACAAACTGTATATCGTTTCACAGTGAAGTATACGTCCTAACCTATTGCCACCTTGTTTGCTCTGGATCTTCTCATTGTCTATTCATTCCTATCATCATCTAACGTAACCACGTAACAAGACGTAACACAACGTAACATAACAGCATGACAAGACGTTACACTACGTAACATAAGCACGTAACCACGTGTCAAGACGTAACACCACGTAACAAACTCATCACGCTATGTAACAACCTGTTCGCGCTATGTAACAAAGTGATCACGCCATGTAACAACCTGATCGCGCTATGTAACAAACTGATCGCGCTATGTAACAACCTGATCACGCTATGTAACAACCTGATTGCGCTATGTAACAAACTCATCACGCTATGTAACAACCTGTTCGCGCTATGTAACAAAGTGATCACGCTATGTAACAACCTGATCGCTCTATGTAACAAACTGATCACGCTATGTAACAACCTGATCGCGCTATGTAACAAACTGATCACGCTATGCAACAACCTGATCGCGCTATGTAACAGACTCATCACGCTATGTAACAACCTGTTCGCGCTATGTAACAAAGTGATCACGCTATGTAACAACCTGATCGCGCTATGTAACAAACTGATCGCGCTATGTAACAACCTGATCGCGCTTTGTAACAAACTGATCGCGCTATGTAACAACCTGATCACGCTATGTAACAACCTGATTGCGCTATGTAACAAACTCATCACGCTATGTAACAACCTGATCACGCTATGTAACAGTCTCATCACGCTATGTAACAACACGTACCAACCATGTAACCACGTAACAAAACGTAAGAACAACACGTAACCAATCCATTGCTAAATCAATCTAAACTAATTCATCCTTCATAACTTAGACAATAAGTACGAGAGCCTAGCCTAGATTAACCCGACCAATCCTAAACGTTCCTCTCATCATCTATTCTACTCGGTCATCGACTAACCTAATCTGGCTAACCTCAACTTTCTTTTAGTGAAATTGCAATGTTTTATTCAGGTTTTATTATTCGAGAGTTTTAATTGAAAAGTTTACGTCAACATACCTTTATTTTAGTTTGTTGTAGGCGTCTCTCCCCTTTTTATCTAGGCTTGAGACTAGCACTAGGATTGCTCCTAATGGCAGGGTTACCACCTTCCCTTCCATCTTCTTCTTTCTTCATCGGTCGTCAGCTAGCTGCATATACAGCACACGGATAACCTTCATTTTTTTAAGATTGTAGACTCACGAGAAAATCTTCATATTCAACTTAAATTCTCTTATACACTACTTGTAATGCTGTAATGTTCATAGGCGTATGTCGTTATTCCGTCCTCAGCAATAATTCTTTTATCGTCGTGTGGTGTCAATGTAATTTTATTCACTTGTACTGTGGCAAGAGCATGCTGTCGCGACAGGATCAGATTTATGGGCGTTCTGGTAATTTCTCTGGTTTTAAGGCAGTCAGTATAGCTCTCGAACGTGACGTACTGCTTAATAGCACTACGTTTTATACCTTTAATCTTTTTTATCATTGAACCGTCGATATCTAGGGCATACATTTTAGGTCGTAGCCCTACAAAGCGTTGAATGATTTTACCATTAGCCTCATCTTTAAATTTCCCAAGTACCTTCTTGTTTAGAGGTGAATAGCATATATGGCTTGTAGGATAATCAGCAGTATCTAGGTGCTCAAGAAAACGTAGCTTATCCTGGTACACATCTTCAGTTGTAACACGATGAATGAACGAATCAGTGTCCATATACATAAGCTTCAGGTTTTCAGCTCCATAATACGGTAACAACACATCATAGTGATACCGGTACATTAATGTCTTGGAGATATCCAACACACTCATACCGATGTATATAGGCTTGTTGAACACGATCTGTCGGGAGGCCATATGTACAGCAGCTAGATTAGAAGCATATATAGTCCTGTCGATAAACGTTGGCTTTGCAATTAACTTTTCCAGAGTCTTCTCATTTGTCACCAGCCGTATATCCATACGATTACGCAGGTTCTCCATAGTTTTTCCGAACATAGCATTGTTGAACAATTTGTAGAGATCCTTCTCAAAATCATTTGCGACCTGTTGTCGTAGTCTGTTGTTAAATTCCACATTCGGTTTTAACCATCGAGACTGTTGGAATTGTAGCACACGATGGATTTTTGTTAACCGTAGTCCATGATCAAGAGCTTGCTTCAACGCCATGTAATGTAGTACATACTTATTTCGAGGTCCTAGATGAGGTATCAGTTTCTTTGTAGGAGAGTCCTTAGGCGTCATACACTCAGGCAGGAAAGGTAGATCGTTGTGTAGATCGTGAAGTTCTGCAGGATACTCGACGTCGACTTCTAATATGTAGCCGTAAGGATCATCTTCTTGTAGTCTTTCTAAGTCAATTTTTTCAGGTGATACCCACTCAAATCTACCATAAAGGAGAGCGTGACTCATTGCCCACCCATATTGGTTGTTGGCGTCCTCATAGGTAATAAATTGGGTTGGTCTCGACGGATCATACTTCTCCATGTAGGTGTTATTAGCCTCTGCATAGCGGTGGGAAACTTGACATAAACATCCTCTTATACCAGACTCCACCATGAGTAATTGATCATAATCCTGTAACAATTCCAGCTGAATTCCAGTGTACAGTAACATGGCATCCCATTTAAGTCCTGGAGAGGTGAAATAATGTGCAGGGTCGACTTTGTGTGTTTTGAGTGTTTGCTCCCTAAATGTCTCAAAGACATCAGCTAGGAGAAGCACATCAGAGATTAAGTAGAGGTCGCTGTACTCGCCCAGGTTTCTGACATTAAACAGCTCCCATACATTTTTAGCATGATCGTAGTCAGCATCACTAATTTCCTCTTCATTTAATTTATTGTAGAAGGAGTCCTTAGGAGGTAAGCAGGTTTCGTTCAAGACGTCCCATGAAGTGATGTAATCATAGGGAAATACACCCTTACGGGTCATCAACTTCAACTTGTCTTCTCCGAAGTACTTCAATGTCTCAGGATACGATGTTAGATTTTTTACCAGCTTATCCAAGCTTGTACTCAGGAACCGAAAACTATCTACAAACCGTAGCTTTATATCTCCGACATACTTGGAGAATGATATATAGCTTTCTTCAGAGGTAGGAATTACTTCCACCCGCTCACTTGTACATCCCAGCTCCTTAACAATGAAGTGTGAGTCATATCCACTGAGGTTGTGCATGAAGACAGGGATATATTTAGGTGTTTTGCAGGCTAAATTACATTCATTATGCAGACTCCCCCGATATTCACCACTGATGTGATCATGGTCGCGTACTTTATAGTTCTCTTCAGTAAAGGTTTTTCCACTCAAGTAGCATACTGTAGAGGCGTTAAAATCCATCTGCTGTTGATCTGTAAGTTTCAGGGGCATGGCAGATTTGTATATATTGTTAATCTCCTTTGCAAGGAATGACAGGTATTCCATAAACTTCTGAGCAGCATCAACACCACGATATACACAGGGATGCTTAGGAAGACCAGTTTCCAGATGTTCAACGTTGGTTGATGGTTTAACGTAAACACAGAAGCTCATTGCTGTGTGCTCTTGATAAGGGGTTGTATAGGAAGTTTCAGGACTGGGAATACACGTATGACATGGAGTGAGAATACTCTCAAAATCCGCATAGATGGCATAAGGTACTTTCAGCATCCTCTCCACATTTTTAAACTGTACAATTGATTTCTCCTTTGTAGGCATAACTACCCTTGCAACAGCATGCTGATTACAGATAGCTGCATGTTCTTCCAGTTTTTCCAGCCCACTTGGTCCATATCGATTGTCAAAATGTGTAAAGCACCGCTTACAGGTATATATCACTCTACCATGCTTAGTTTTTTGACGTCGAACGAGCTTCTCAAAATTCTTGATATATACATAGTGATGTTTTCCACTACTGTCACTCAATAGCAGGAGGTCACAGTGGTCAGGTAGTTCAGTGTCAGCAACCTTTATCGGATACACTTCATGCTTCTCATCCAGACCGAAGACGTTGATAGACATCCTATTAAGCTTCTCAATTTTAGGTATTTGAGAAAGTGGAGTAGGATAGGAAACACAGCTGAAGTCGTACTTATCTTGGAATTGTGCGTATTTGCTCACCCGTTGTGCATCCTTCTCAACGAATTTGGCCAATACAGAGTACATGAAACATAGCTCATCAGTTAAATTCTGGATGTTAATGCAGGCTTTTCTTGCTTCAACAGAGGGAGGTAGGGGTATGTAGCTACTTCCTCGTAACGGGTTGTACTTGTTAATACGAAGGCGCACCCCTTCCACAGCAAGCAGAGCCCAGTTGCTTCCCTTTAGTTGTGATTCCTCCATTTCAGTAACCAATTTCTTCATTTTGGTTTCCAGCATAGAGTCCAGATCCGTTTCTAGGAAAACAGCTTGATTTCTGGTTTTAAATGTCTTGTCACAGGTTTCTCCGATACTGTTAACAAATCTACACTCAGCTAACAGATTAATTTTCAAACTCTTGTGAATACCAAGCTCTTTATGCACAGCCTGGATTATCCGCTGTTTTGCTTCATGCAGGTATATATTCAGGTCCTTAATCGATTCACATCGTATAAAATACGATTTCAAACGTCCATGGAATGAAGTTTCATATTCTTTCATGTCACACTCCTCCATCGTAGATAACAACTCTTGCTTTGACGGTTCTAATCTACGTTTCTTCTCAGGTCTCTTTATTTCACACGCATCTTCGTGTCGACGACCCTTATAACTGTCTTTGAAGGCTACATTACAATATTTACACTTGAAGAGCTTTTTACAACGTAGCTCATGTCGTCTTTTATCATATCCACGGAGGAACTTCTTACAGCATTTACCACAAGAATATCCCGAGACACTAGGAATGATATCCTTATACGAGGACTTATTCATTTTTCTTCTTGATATAATAAGGTATTTACCTTTCTTCAAGGAAATGTCCGTCTCTTCACCTTGATATCACTTAGAAAGCTGATTATTTTCTGTGAGAACAGCGATGTTAACACCTCAGAGATGATCAACAGAATGAATTTCAATGCTAGAGGTTGCTCTATTTATAGAGGAAGCACGAACGTTTATGCATCAATTATATAACGTATTAACCCTTCTTCAAGGAAATGTACTCTTCCTCACATTGATAACACTTTAGATTATTTTCTGAGAGAACAGCGATGTTAACACCTCAGAAATGATCAACAGAATGAATTTCAATACTCAAGTTCGCTCTATTTATAGAGAAAGCACGAACCTTTTTTTAATCAATTATATCCTGATTATTAATACTAAAAACGGTGATGAAGCGTGTAAGCTCTTATATATTTCAATTCGTGTTACACTGATGTTCGAGCGTCTCCGTATAGCTTCGTATGCTTAGAGAGAAAGTGTAAAGTATTGTGAAGATGTTATGTATTGTTCGGCTATAATCGTACAGATTCGGAGAGCTTGACTGGTGAAAGTGATGAACGATCCGTCGACCGAGCAGGAGGCAAGCATTCCCTGCGCAACGAAACCTAGATGCAAAAGAAAGAAAATCGTGTTAGATGAGAAACCACCCAGACATTCGCCTACAGACCATGGAAAACCATGAAAAAATATGTCAGAGTGAGCGTCCAACGGAACTCGAACCAGGGACTCTAAAAGCACACGTGAAAGATACAAATTATATAGAATGAAAGGAAATCGGTGACGATGAGAAACCACTCCAGCATTCGCCTGCAGACCAGGCAAAACCATGAAAAATATGTCAGAGTAAACAACCAACGACAATCGAACGAGGGAAACCATCAGATTACTCTAGAAGCATAAAGTTGCAAATGAAAGAAAATCGTGATAGATGAGAAACCACTCAGGCATTCGCCTGCAGACCAGGGGAAACCATGAAAAAAATCAAAGGTCTGAGCGACTGACGGATAGAGTGTGCGACCGACAGGGAAATCAAACAAAAGGTCTCTAGAGACAAAAAAAGATGCAATTGAAAGGGAATCGTGATAGCAAGTACCACTACAGCATTCAACAGCAGACCAGTGAAAACCATGAAAACATTCGCGATCAGAGTAAACAATTGATTGAAATCTAACCCCTGAACCCTAGAAATTCACGTGTAAAAATACAAAATAAATTGGATTGAAATGGAATCATGATAGCAAATACCACTACAGCATTCGACAGCAGACCATCGAAAACCATGAAAAGATCCGTGATCAGAGTAAACAAGCTGCGATGACAGTTCTAAGCACAGGGGTGATGGTTGGATTGGCTAAGTGGAAACCGAGGGCACTAACTCCCCACATGGACACGGTGTGTCACTAGTTGTACTTTTGCGGGAAAGGCGAATTTTCTGATTGGCTGTTTCAAGTTTGGACGTTCGTAACGAACTAAATGGCAGAGGCACGAAGAAAGGGACCATCTTGGATTTTTGTAGCTGGAGGTTTTCGCCCGAAGTTTTTTCACCAGGAACAAAGCCGAGACGGTAATCATACATTTACGCTATTTCTGATTGAATGTATATTTGTTGTAATATTGGTATTTTCTATTAACTTCAGTGATATTCGTAGAATGAGGTAGAAAACTGATAGGTTACTGTATGTTGCAACATTTTTATATAACGAATTAATTTTCAGATACATTGAGCCGTCTAGACAGAGGGGATACGCCTACGATTTACATTCCTTCCAGTGTTGTGGTTCGAGTCCCGAATGGTGACATAGAATCTGAAGTTTCCACCATGAGAGTGCTGGATGAAAGGTTAAGTTTTTAAGAGCTTCTTAGTGTTGCTGAATTTTATATTGTCCTGATTTACTTTTCAGATATTGTGAGTCATCCAGACAGTGGAATATACGATTAATTTTCGTGTTGACACTTCATAATTGATGGGTGGAGATCACAGCCAAAAGTAGGTAAGGTAAAATCAACCTTTAATGCAAATTAATTAGCATGTTACTGTGCTAATATTCAAACACATAGATGCAGATCATGCGAGTGATACTCTTGTATAATTAAAAAATGTAAGATTATTGGTGGACTGACACACTAACTGTCAAGGATAGCATGCCAATGATACTATAATTCTTTTAAGACAGTGCCCAAATGAAAGTTTCTAATACAGAAGGAGGAAAGATATTTGATATCATTCACATATATTTCAGTAATTCACCCTTTTTGGGCATTTTTATCTAACTGCCACTATGTCCATTTTTGAACTGGGCATGGTGTATGAAAATAGAAATTCTGGTAGCTTTTTTCACAATGTCCTTGTAATCTGTTATTACAGATGCTCAAAAGCATTTGTTTCCAAGAATAACTGAAGTGTTTGTTTTGAGTGAAATTAGCAGTTTCAGTATGTGTTCTGAGGCTTTGAAATTCCAAAGTGGTTTCAATCTTTCGTGTCTGTTTTCTACCATTTAAACTTTGTAGCAATTTTGATGATACAAAATCCTTCCCTTAAAGATACATTGTGCAGTAGTAATTAAGTTGCAGGATATTATAAGAAATGTATAGGCATTTAAATGATCGTGTTGTTTTTGTGCAAAAATCAAAGGTTTTGAAATAATGGGCATTTAATATTTTTTAAATGTATTGAAGCCTTTTAAGTTAACACATATGATAAACGTGAAGTTGATCACGATATATGATGAATCATTTGTAGAATACTTATTAAAATAGCTTACTGTGAGTAGAGAAAGTCTTAGATGGCAGAGCAGTGGTATGGCAAGTTAAAGATTGCTGGTTTGAATCCCAGGCATGGCATTGAATTTTTTGTCTGATTGTATATACTCATCCACTATTGTGTATATGCAAACAACCCATGGCTCTTTTCAATGAATTGGATCTTTTGAATGATCCCTGATCTGTTATTTATAGTGAACATTTTAACACACTGAGTATTTTAAACACTTTTCATATACAGCACATTGCTTCCAAGTTACTATGGGAGGTTAGGTTTTTTTTATATAAGCTTAGGTTTCTGAATTTATGGAAGGTTAGCATTAGGTTTGCTTATATATATATATATATATATATATATATATATATATATATATATATATATATATATATATATATAAGCTTAGTTTTCTGAATTCACAGAAGGTTAGTAATTTTTTTTAATGAAAAGTGTTTAAAATTTCACTATAAATAACAGTTCAAAGGATCCTTCAAAAGATCTGATTCATTGAACCTTCAATGAAAAGATCCATGGATCCTTTGCATATACTGAATTTTATTTGTTCAAGTAACACAAAGTGGTGGTGGTTTTACAATAAAAAGTGTTATTTCCTTCTCATTTAGCACTTTATCAACCAAAATTTTTTGCCACTTTTTAACGGTTTCCCAGTTTTGTGTTAAAACAGCTTATTCACACTACGCACTTCTTCCTTTGTCATGGCAACTCAAACACTAACTGATAAAATCAAAGATTTGACCTGAGCTGAGCATATGAGTGCTAGCGTATTATGAATGACTGTTTGCTTATATTTCCTGTGTTATGCAAAGAGTTTATTTGGTACTCAGATAGCACCACTGCGAATTCATTGCTGCATTTCTCATATAGGCAAGAAAATAGCAGTCATCCACAGTTGGTAATTAACAAAAAGATACTCTTTGATTGTTAATGCAATAGCAGGTAGAATTAAGAAAATCATATTTTGTAATCTCTTAACAGTTATATATCCATTACCTTTAAGAATGAGTTCTTACGATAACCGCAATAAAATGTGTAGTTCTATACCTTTCCTACTCCAATATTTCATGATGCAATACGTTTAAGGAACTATTTACATTGGCATAAGCGTAGTGCTTAGTTTCAAGACAAGAGGAAGCATATGCTTTGTTTACATCAGAGAGAACTCTGGTTTACAGTGGATAGTGTGTAATATAATCACAAGGTGTTTGTAACCACAAATTTTTCCTTAATGTAAGCAATTTCTCATTTCAGAAACCTACTTTTAAGGGTAGTTTAAACATGTGTGTTCTATTTAATTCTAGGATATGCACAATGGAAAGTTGGAGTTAAGTTGTGGCTATTTGTGTCCAGTGATGGTGCTTCGTCAGAGCACAGAGAGTGACAATTACATTAATAGTGTTAAATGGTGTGGTGAAACTTGCTAATGACATTTATTGCACTGCTAATAGCGATTTAGTGAATGACAAACAATAGCTACACTATTGCATATAATGTGTGCAGAAGTTTCTTTGTAGAAAATGGATTTAAGTTATGTCAAATTGTATTGCGCTATCTAGAGTAGAATAAAATAACAAGTGTCAAACATGTGTTATTCATCCAATTTTCCTGTCAAATTCCACATCCTACTGTTGGTTGGAAGTTCAAACAAACCATGGAGGCAGTTTAAGTGCAAAAGATTTTACTATGAAGCATGCAGAAGAAATTATTGCAAGGTGCTGGATCTCATTCACTCTCAAAAATTTAAATGTGACAATTATGTATTATGACATAGAAACATTCAGCAACCACTATTAGCCCCAATAATATTATATAAAAAGCAATGTATGTGCCGACTATTGGATAATTTAAAAAGTTACACAGGAATAAACAGTTGTGTTTTTCATACTAGCCTAGCTGTGAGGTGTTCAACTGATCATAATTGTGTTCTAATATTGTATTGCTACAGATGACAGTGACAAGTTATTTTATGTGAGCTTTAATCGACTCCTTTAAAAAGAAATATGAATAACTCCAAGTGCAATCACGATTATTGAAGCTCACGTAATTAACTTTGTACGTCGTCAGTAGCGATACAATATTGGAACATATGATCAGCTGAGCAGACAGCTAGGCAGGTATGAAAAATACAGCTGTAGTAGCTACGAATGACGTCATCGTCCGAGAGCACGATTTTTCATAGTTTAGTTCCATCCCAGATCACTACTCACGCTGCGATCGCCCTCGTGTTTCCAACGTTTAACTAGAGAGTTGCACTTCTAATAGTTTGCTGTTCTGTGGTTCTAAGCAGCAACTGCGAAGAAGCAGACATAGTTGTTACTCTTCACCAGCATTATCAACCAGTTGCTAACTATGATTTACCTATTGGAAAAGCAAATGTCCCGTCGTAGTAAACCATTGTTCTGTTATGGCGTCAAGAAAGCGTAGGGGAGCGTAGGCCACCAGGCTTAGCGTATCTCAGTGAAACAAAACGGTCCTGTGTTAACCCGAGGTTAGCTATAGTGTTAGTGTGTGTGAACTAATGTTACTACAATTTTTAACACAGTTAAGCTGACAGCTGTCAGTGTATGCATTTTTCACGCTTGCACAATGTTGTAATCGCAAAAGCTTTCATTCCAGTGGGAGTCACTTGAGGGAAAAAAAGAAAACGCTTCTGTCTCGCTAAAAGTATCAATCGGAATCAAGAACCACGAGTAGAGTTATTTTTTTCTATAATTACAACATTTGTCCTGTTGAGTATAAGCGTTGCAGAAACGCTTCAAAAGGCAAATGAAAACCGAACCAAAAACTGCGAAAACCTTATTTTCCATGATTTCTGATATTACTCTTTCTTTTCTTCGTTTATATCCTAGGTGACACCTAAAATTTGAACTGCAAATATCTCCGAAACACAAATAGAAACTAAAAAAGGATTTCCACAGACATGAAGGTGTAGCGCTCATTAAAGTACGTGATATTGGCCATTTGAAATTTTGAGCAAATGTAATTTTCAACATATACTGACGTGTTTTTAAATGGAAACCCAGTATTATTTTGATACAATTGACGCATGTAAACTAACATTAAGAATGGCGTGTGCTGCATCGCAATGGGCCAATTACATCCTGGGAAGTTCAGGGCTATTCTGTAAGTTTCTGGTTAAGAAGATTATTACCGTTAATCTTACGGCTAACAGCGGACCATGAACAATTTTGGAGGATTTGGTATTCTATAACTGTGCTCATTATGGTGACGTTCGTTACCCCCAATATTGTTAAGTACCCGAAGCGACTAATAGCAAATTCGTACGCTTTGGATGCATGTTTTGTTTTTCCACCGCTCTCGGCGCGGCAGTGTCAAATACAGCAGATTGTGATTACTGTGTTCCTGTTCTGTGCGATTGAAGATGGAACGAAAGCGTGCTGTTAAACCCATTCCAAAATAGTATAAAATATACATTGAATATTGTGGAAACAATCCTAATATGAAAACTGGGAGACTCACTCCAGCTAGTGATCTAGAAGAATTGGAAAGCAAATGGAAGAACTATGAAAGTACTAAACAGCTCGGCAATGGGCCACAGAAAGATGTGAAAGGATGGAAACCTGTAAGTTTAACATATTTTATTGTACATTTTAAGAATTTCTTTGTATTAGCATTCTTAAAAATGATGCTAAGTAATATACTTTTAGCCAGTAGAATGCTCTCGTAAAATAATTTTTGTGAGAATGCTTGACCGTGAGGTAACTGTTCGAATCGCAAAAGCAGCGTTGGCGTATCATGTATTTGCATAAATTGAAAGTTAATGTAATAAAAGTTTGCTCAAACAAGAAGCAAGTGCCGATACCTCATTATTAATTAGTATTATATACGTCACGAAAGTAAAATAACTAGTTAAACTTTAGGCTAAGAAACCCTTTACGTATTTCTTGCGCAAACATACAATCCTAGGACGTTATATTCACACGTAGCATATATGTGATTTCGCTTTATGGCGTATGAAACAGCATTTTCTGTTTAAGTCACCTATTTCCTATGGTGTTCGTTCTTTTCATCTTCCAGATCAACCAATACAAAAAGAGCATCCATTTTCAGCCTTAATAGTAGTATTGCAGCGCTAACAACACGGTGTCGGCTCTTGGTTCCGTTAATCATAATTTTCTTCCTCTCAACAAGATGGTGTTACGACATTGCAGAATACCAAAACTCACGTAGGAACTCGTTTACGCCTTAACAAGTTGTTAAACTTTAACCAGATGTTACAAAATAGGTGTTACTGTAACGTGAAATTGACGCTTGAGATACAATAAAACGCACATCAGTTGCATACACTGAGGTTCATCAGCGTTCGTTGAGTCTCAAGCGCGAACTTTAGGTTGCACTTAATCACGATGTGATTGACTGCTATAATGTGCGAAAGGTTATTCTTACTGTTATTTTATTGTTATTATTTGCGCTGGAAGTAATACAAGGTTTCCAGTCACAAAAAGTAAAATAAATAAATAAAGGTTTACCTCTTTTATTGTATATAAGGCGTCAACTTCACGTTACAATTTCTCGGATGTAATTGATCTGTTGCGATGCAACAAATACCCTTCTTAATCTTATCTTCCATGCCATATAGTGTGTCTCAAATAACATAAGGTTTCCATTAAAAGCATAAGTTTATGTTGAAAGGCATATTTGGTTACATTCTTAAATGGTCAATATTATCTACTTTAATTACCTCTTGCCGTGTCTCCATGCCCGCGAAAGTCGTTTTTCAATTCCTGTGTATGTTTCAAAGATGTTTATTGTTCAAATTTTAGATGATTCACTCTGCATATCGAGAGGACGCCATCCAAGAGTCCTTCATGGCCAATCACGACAGTGATGGGTTCTACTTCGTTATTTGCATATGAAGACACAGATGTCAAGTAGTCAGCAATGTAGGGCAGCGTACTTATTTTCCAGTTCCTGCTTCGGAAAGGGACGATGTTATGTTTAAATATATTTTTGCCAAATTCTGTTTTGGGATTCTTCCTTTCTTCAAATATCTTTTGCCAACATCTACATCTTAATCAAGACAATTCCGCCTTAATTTGAATTTGCAGTACCTATAAGCTTCCTACGTTCGCGTAGGAAATTAATCACCACGTGATTTATGATTAACAATGAATGGGCATCAAGAAACAAATAGTTCGGTTCGATAGGATTTCGAGGTAGGGTACACACTGAACCCTCATTTTACGTAACGAGAATGCAATTATATTGATAACAATGCTAAAACTGTTGATTTCCCGGAAAATATGCGTAATATGTTATACATATGTTCATACAAACCCTTATGTTCAATGAAACACTTTGTTTCTCTCTAAAGATTATGTCGTTTTAGCAATGGGTGCCCCAAAAATGTTTTTCGCTTTTATATGGGTTTTCCCTAACACAACATCTGGGTTTCTGTGTGTTGTCACTAGAATGAAACATGTTGGAGAATTGAACATGGAAGGAATAAAATTTAAAATACAAAGACATAACAGTGATACACTTGAGAGCGTTCTTAAACCTTACATTCGTCCTATACAGTCAAAGAATTTCACTGTAACAAAGATCAATGCCAAAACTCTGTTGCTATTTTGACGAGCAGAACTAGATGGCTGAATGTGGGGTAATAATACCTACTAGGAGACTCCTGAAGCGCATAGTTACGTATATTATGTTATATAATGCGCAAGAAGAAATGAGGTACCGCCAAAGTGAACGCACCTGAAATCACCATTTGTGTTGCAGAGTGGCAGACTGCCATATACGCAGGTAGCTAGTGATGTAAATATAATATTTATTCCTCAAATGATAAATTTGGGTTTTATTCTAATATTTATTGTCGCCTATAGTTCCAGAAGCATAGCAGACTATTGCTCTAAAACGATTTTATTTATTTTGTCACAGTGGGTTTTAATGCTCCTGTAACCATATCGAAGTGAGACTGCAATTTGCTGAGGTTTAGACAAATGTCACCTAGACGTCTTTCCCTTTATACTCGAGAAATTAGGGCAATTTTCCTTTAAAATAATCTGATTTACTTGCAGCTATTTGCTTTAATGAATTCGTAGGTCGTCTAGGGGATATGGAATATCACCTAAAATAATAATATATAGTGTTAATTTTAAGTTTAGTTATTTTTCATTCCTTTTGTTACTTTAGTTTTTAGCTATTTAACAATTACACATTATTTTCATAATTATACTTCTTCACAAGCATAAAATGCAATTTTTCATGTTTATCATATTCCTCGTAGCTAACAAGTGCTAAGTCAGTTTGGAGACTCACCAGAGATCAGTTCCTTCATGGTTTCTTTAATGACATTTATCCTCTTAGAAAGAGGATTGGTAAGACACTTTGTAGAAGTGTATTTGTAAATGGGAACGTTCTCCTTGAAAAGCACAAGGGTATATTACAGGTAATTGCAGAAAAAAGAATAATAAGTGATAGGTACATAGTCATCTGTAAATAAAATGAAAGGCACCAGGAAAATTGTTGCAAAAGTTGTCCCCACATTTTGCAATACAACGCTTACGTGCTTCCGTGTTGACATGTCTTCGCACATTACTCGATTTACTATGCGCAGAGGCAATTGTGCTATTGCAGGGTTTGCAATAAAGGTTTTCATTAATAATAGAGAAAACATTTTCACCATACTCCAATATATACATTTGTAAGGTTGTGGACTTTCGTACCCTTTCCTTCGGCATTTTGACTGCGTGAACACTGCGGCGATACACTTGACTCAACTGTACAGGTAATATTCTCGTTCTAAACAGTCGACTACAGGACGCCTCTAAACAAACGTAACGACTCCGACGTCGCGGCTCGAGTGATAACACGTCTGCGTAGCTTTAAACAAGAGATCCCGTTTATGCTTAAAACGATAAATTTCTTGAACGGCTGTGTTTTTCTCTGTAGTTCCAATGTCGATTATTTCTTGTTCAGCTATGCCTGTGTTGACATTGTGTTAAATTCCTTTAGAATGAATGTAAGTCAAAGATACAAAAGAATGTATCTTAGTTTCAGCGTCAGAATTAGAGAGCCAACAGTTATTTGCATCAGAGTAGGTATCAAAATATGACTCAACTCTTACCGCCCGCTTTTGCGATTTAGTAATTCGACAATCGGTATATTTATCAAGGAGAATTTTATCAAGTTTCATAGAGTGCAATGACCCAACGTCCCCCTGGCTAATAAAGCTGTCAAGGACATGCATTTTACTCGTTCGTTCTTGTACATGATGAGACTCGCTCGCTACTTCGAGCCCAACTCGTTTGAAAATCAACGAGTATAGTAAACTGTAGTCGAGCTTCTGGTTCATTTGCCCTCTCGTGGGAAATGGGCACTTACTCATTTGAGAGTTCATATCATGTCGTTGTTGTCAGGCATATTGCTTCAATGCTTTAGGGGAGATAAATTATAGTATCATATGCCATTTTATTGCGTTTTCGGCTTTGTTTCTATCAACTTCCCTTACAGACTTCTTTTACTACCTGTTACATAAATTCCATTTTGCCGCGTTCTATTCTGTTATTACACCTAAGCAAAATATATATTAAAATATGTTCCAAATTAAATGTTACACAAGTGTTATAAACAATTTAATTCAGAATTTTTGTGAGAATAGAAAAAAATAACTCAGAGGCATGTGTATAAACATTTAGTTAAACACACAGTATAAATTCTATATAATACAATAATTCAAAAGTGACTATTTAAACTTCAGAAATAGCACGTCATTAAAGTAAATTATGCTAATACCAACCTTCAACACAAATTAAGGTTAATTAATTCAAAATTGTTGTTTTAACTCCTTTAATGTTATATACAATAGGTATACATACACTTGATTTTTGTTTTTACGAGATAGAACTTAACAAACGTGACAATACAGTCGGTAACAATAAAAATTTCTATTGGAAAACTAATGATACCTGAGAGTAACTTAGTGGTATGAATACTAGTAGTACGAAATCACGAATAGTATAAAAATAAAACCAAAGAAAGTTTCCTTAAATGCAAATTTAAAACACTTCCACTATTATTATTATTATTACTTTATTATTTCGTTTTCTCAACAATAATCCAAAAGCGCTTCCATATATCACTCCTTCCGGTTTTATGTTCTAACTGATAAACTTCTTCATATAATGTTAAGAAAACATTTTCACCTGTACCACTTTACTCCATACCGCAATAGTACGCGAACTCAGGATGTGCATAATCCACCGTGTAGCAACAACGCCAATATAGCAAACAGACTCAGCTTACCCTTGAGTCTGCACACTGGGCGTTCGAACAGGAAATAAGACACATACTCGCACGATATATCAAACAGAATGGACTGAGAGCGGGATACCGTTGGAATTCTGGTATACACAACTCGCCTGTATACACGGGCTTATTTGTGTTCAAAAGCATAAATGGTATACATTAGCGACCAAAATTCGTTCGATGGGTAATTCTACTGGTTACTCGTAATTACAACTAAATAGGTGCCAAATCATTGAAATAATACAGAAGTTTCTCGTTCCCATTAGAACGGTCTACTCCTAAGCATATAAATCCTGCAAAACCGGCGAATTAAAAACATCCATTTCATTCTCCAAGCCCGTGGTTGACGGGGTTGCTATCAGTGGTCAAATTGGACCGGATCTTACCCATCACAAATGAAAAACACGATATAACGTCCACTCCACCGTCACACTAGAAACGTCGAAATAGCAGATGAAAATACAAAAAGAAACACCAGGTTAATTATAACTACTATCACCGAGCACTGAATACACAACACATAAGCACAATGATCCGAGCACCGCAAATCAACCTCGTCCATCCTGCCCGACGGCCAACCCAGGAATGATTTCTTCGGTTTATCTTCTCCAGCCGATCCGATTTGTGATGCAGAATTGCCAACTTAGTGGTGCGGACAGCGGGTATCAATCAGAGAGTATAGAGAAAAAGGAGGGAGCATAATATGGACGGACTAATTACCGCAATATATCTTAAAAGACAAAGCCTGTCGATTATCTGAGGAAACAGCCCACTACATATGCAGTGTAGTGTGCTGTGGGAGGAAGAATATGTGATTCTCGACGGTGTAGCGTTACAGTGCACAGGTGTTGATGGTTTCATTTGATATTTCTATTTCTGTGAATATAATAATTAGTGTATTTTGGTGTGCTGATGTAATTATTATTTGACTAAAACATGCGAGAAAGTGTTGTGTGTCAAATTATGGAGATAATTACTTTCAATATACCTAATTTAAGCTTTTTTCTTGACCACACGACACCCAATTACGAAGGAAGTGGATAAAGGTGACGTAGAAACGATTTTGTTCCCACCAAGTATGCAATTATATGCGTACATAATATGCTTTTAAAAGTTGCGTACATTGTTATAGTCAGACAATTATCGAACCTTATAACTAAAAACACTTCTCATAGATAGCATAATCTCGCTCTAATACATTTCTTATATGAAGTTCGTAAGCCAACCACCAACTTGTATTTATTTTTCAGGTTTGTGAACAGCCTTTCCTAGACAGCGACATTGAAAGAATCGTTTTAATGTAAGGTTAGAAAACAGGTCGAAAAATGTTAGCCTCTCTGTCACATCCAAGACTTAACATGGTGAGTTTTCAATATTTAATTTGCTTTGCAAGTCCATTATTGTGTATGAATAATCAACGATTATCAATTTTTTTAATAAATGGTTTTTTATTGTCACAGAATATTAGTTCGTCAGTCCCAAAACACTTTAATTTTATGCTCCTTTTGAGGATTGCTAAAAAGTATACACAAAGAAATAGTGCAGGGTTTAAAATGGTAGCATCATATCAAATAGCAGTACTTATTTAATTTAACGTAACACCTTTACCTCTGCTCACCTCATTTTCGCTGTAAATTTTGCTATGGAGAGCAGAATATTTTAAGACAGACTAAAAATTGCATGCACATACATAATCTTGTTGGTAATTGCTTACTTTAGCACCTGGTGATTGCACAGGTAATAATTGCTAAATACTGTAATGATATTTTGAGGGCAAAATCTTAGTTGGACTATAGTAAGTGTTTCACTATGTGAATATTGTAGCGACATTTGGGGCGGAGATCCCCGGGGATTGCTAAAACTAGGAGGGAGTAGCATCAGAGGGAAGAGGCGGTCGGTACTGGCGTGGGGGGCGCCAAGTTAGGGGGCGCGAAATAAGCATAATGGGTTCTATAAAATCTATCTACTATATTATTTAATAAATTGGATTATCGTTGTAGGCCCACCGGAGGGGATCTATGGTGAAGGACTTAGTCGTACATTTCCATTACTCATCTGGATAACTCTGGCAGGACTTCAAGCAAGGATTAAGGTCAGACTTGATTAGATTGAGGTGCGAGACCCGAGGCTGATGTAGCTCCTGCGTAGCAGCTGGTCGCGAGAGGAATTGAGAGCGCTGCCTACTTACGTGGCCAAAAATACGTTTTGAAGGGACAGATCAGGAAAGTGTCATCCTCATTGCTAGCACTCCCTCACTGCAACACCTCATGAAACATCATGCAACTTCCCGGTCGTTGATCGAAATCAACACAGAGTCGTATCTCCATTAGGGCCGAAACATTCCAACCCCAGAATGTTTTAGAACAGGCCAAACGGGGGAAGGGGAAGAGCAGCGTCGTAGGGGGCACGTTTCCTGTCCCATTCGCGCGCCTAATAAAAGATAAGAGTGTTCCAACACAGTCAAGCTGACTGGAATAAAGGGCTTCTTTTGGTGGCACCGCTGTCACCTACCACCCCTGCGTAAGACTCGGGCATCATGGAAACGCTTCTTAAGCTTGGAACATTATAGGGCTTGTGGGTTGCGTGTTCTGGTTCTCTTGGTAGTTCGTTGATCTCACTGCCACCTTTTCCTGTAACACGACGACGTACAGCGGCTCTTCGCTTTTCCCACCACTACTTCCTGCTGCAAATTCCGGCTGGCAACTTGGCTGCCTGTTTAATTAACAACCTTTGTCTGTCAGCGGTGGCTTGTAGAACGTTATAGTTACTGCACCTTTGAGAATGTTGCCGCTTGCGTTTTTGACTATTATGTGGTTAGATTCTTAAATCTGGCTTCTTTTATATTCTGGTGTGTTGTTTCAGCTCCCTTACCGGTGTTTTGTGTTACTTCGGCTGTTCTTCTAACTTCGACCGGACTGTTGGGGGATGTTGTTTTTAGGAGGAATGATTTTGAGGGGTAGATTTTAATTGTCGCTCTCGGGAATGAGTCTAGTGATAGGTGCGGGAGTTAAATTTTGAGAGAATGTACCCCTGCAGATGATTCCTGAACTTTGGAAGAGGGGAATACATAATTTAACCTACATTTCAGGTATGTAATGGTAGTTGCTAAACTCTTCCACGTATTTGTGTGAGTACAGATTTACACTCGTTATTTACACTTCTGCCTACTCTTTTTCTGTATAAATGTTCTCTTTGAAAAACATAAGATGGGGTTTCATTGAGTATGTAGGGGGTGTTATTTTCGTTTTCTTTCTTCTCTTTTATTATTGTTGCTACGCTTCTTCTCGTACCAGCTTGAGTTGTTGCCTGTCGTGGCCTCCTCTCTTGCTTTTCTGGCGGCGCACCATATTTTTCTGGTCTGCCATCTTATTCCTTCCTATACCTCCGGCCTGAAACACTTAAACAAGCATGTTAACTTCCTATTCAAAGTACATTTATAAATGCGTACTCCTCTCTACTCATCCTTCGTCTTTTCAGTTTTTTTTCATTTCTCTCTTTTTGCCTTGGGGGCCTCTGTTCTCCGTGACAGACTGTGACTTACTTATGTTTTCTATTGTTCCTTAACTTTGTCCTCCTCTGCATCTTTTCCCCTGGACGCTCGCTACTCTTGTCTAGAAACGTTTAACACTATTTTCTTCACAGTATCTTCGGATAGACCTCTTTCATGGTGATCAATCCAGAAATCGGGACCCTATTCCTCTAATACACCCTATCTGGAGTGCCCGTGTCCCATTATCTAATTTTCGGAAGTCCATTCTGCGGAGGCGCTCATAGGCTTACCCGAATACTCTCCTTGCATTTGGGTGCACAACATATTTTTCACCCGTACCCCTCGACTGTTAAGGCTCGGTGGGCACCAATCGCCTTGCCTCACCTTTTGATCATTGTCCTCTCCTTTTTCCTAAATAACTCTTTTTAATCAGCCTTTCTCACATGTCTATATTTATAAATGTCTACCGAGGTCGCATCTTCGGAGTACCCTGTACTTTTGCGCCAATACCTTACAATTTCTTGAGAAGAAAAGAAATTACTGAGAGCCCCGCGGTCATTTCTATCTTTGAGCAGAGAGGGGGAGAGAGGGGGGAGAGAGGGGGAGAGAGGGGGAAGAGGGAAAGAGACGCTACATTTTCTCACTGGAACACCTGTCAATTCAAAAAATAATTTCAGCAATTTTACGTGCCCTCCCTATGTATTTTTGTGCTTATTGTTTCAGCTGAGCCTCCTTCCTTCATCTTAATAACGACTGTTTTCCTTATCCAAGTTGTCTTTGAGATGAATACATAAGGCTAAGTACTGCATAAAACGCTATGTACATTGATATGTGCAAATAAGCTCATCAATTCATCTCAATTTACTAACTTTATACCTATTGTATTAACAAAGCAAAGGAAGGTGGGAGAGGACTTAGTGCTGCTCTGCCTTCTTTATATTACTTCCATTTCTCCCTTTTATCTACAAACTCCTATTTCCATTTTAAAACTTTGTATACTGCTTTATTTCATCACCTCCCTTTTGGCTGACTTGGCGTAGTCGCCATTACAATTTCGATTTGCGCTGCACGTGTGACTGAAAGGATTACTTAGAAAATTGTTTCTGGTTGCTTTCTTTGATCTGCAGTTAATGTATAATTCCACCAAGAGCACGACGTGAGTTCTTGCTTTGCTTAGTTATTTTTGTTTCGCGCAAGACCGCGGTTGGAGTGTTGCGTGTTGGTTTTGCTTTATTTGGGTGTGAATTTGTTTTCTATACGCTCGCTGTCTCTTTAGCTTTTCAGTTGATATACTTCTGTTTTAGTAGCTTGTGAACTTATTTCTTTTTTCCTTCTTTCTTTCTTTTAGAAATTGTTAAGACCTCTTGCTCTCCTTCTCCCTGGCCTGTTCGTGTTGCCAAAAAAACCCGCATGTTTCTGTATGTTGTTCTTGTGGCTCCGAGCGGGTGTCATTACTTCTGTTTTGATATTGCCGGCTCCATTTTTAAAAAAATCCTATATAAGTTGTATCAGTTATTATTATTGTTACTATTCATAACACTATAAAAGTTATTTCGATTGTTTCCTTACTTCTTCTTGCATCGTTGATCCCGCGGTGATGCCCGGGACTGTTGCAGCCATAATTAATTCCCGCCGTCCCTTCAAAGTAAGACCTTAGAATGGCGTTAACAGGATTGTCCAAGCATACAGTATAATTAGCATGCCTAATGTAATTGTTGCATCTTACTATAAAGTTTGCGTTATTATTGCCTATGTTGTTTTGCGATAAATTTAAATGGTGTATTTATAAAGACCTATTGGCGTTTAAGCATTGTGTGAGATTTGTAAATACTGGTTGATTTATCACTGCTCAAAAGTTAAATTTGCCAGGTTACTCTTCCGTAATTTTCTTTGTAGGAAAATACTACAACCGTAAGATGTTGCTTTTAAAATGTATACAGTTCCAAAATTTAGCTTCTTGAAAATCGATTACTATGGCCTCCATCACATTCTATACAACTTAATTAGAACATTGCGTTTTCCTGAAAATTCCTCGCATGTAAAATTTAAACCTCGGAGAACTTAACTCCGTGTCACTGAACATGTATCATGACTTGAATCGAAATAATGTGATTTATAAAAGCAATACTAAGATTACGTGTGAAAGTTTAAGTAGTCTCAGGCATATATATATATATGACACTCGATCCGTAGTTTTAGTCTTTATCCTACAATAAAGATACGGGATACACATTAAACTCTCATAATTTATGTAGGCTCCAGGTTTATGCATTTGGGTTACACTATAAACTTCAACATTAACATCATCAAATTCTTGGAACAGAATATACTCAGTTCAGAACTCTAAATCTGACCATTTAAAATCTTAAAAATGTTCCGAAACAACAGGGTTGAATTTTTTGATTACCTCTTGCATCTTAACTTAAAACATTTCTTTCTCTTTGATACCTCTGAAAAAGAACAGTTGGGTCGCATGGATTACCGCCTGCTCTACAAAAAAGATTTAAATTACGGCTGAAGGAGAGAAAGTATTTTGCTTCATATTAAAATAAGTAGTCAATCAAAGGATTTTCAAACATTTGGGAACTATCATAGAAATTTAAATCTTAAAATCTTTCTTTTTCTTCTTTTTTCTTTTTCGCTTTCCTTCAACATCTTCTTTTTATTATCATTATTTATTATTACGTGGGCGGGAAGGACATAATATATTTTATGATTTTGTGCGTAAAAGCATTTCATTAGTATGTATGATGACAAGGGTGGCGTCAGTATTTTGGGTGCTATTGTTGTGGCAACCTCGCTATGGTTAACTCAGCGCTCGCTATGTGTGCCAAATATGTGTCACCTGGTGATCCGCATAACCGCGTCAATGGATACTGTTCTTCAGTACAATAAATGAGTGTATTTCAGGTAAGTAAAATAAATATTGTAGCAAATATCATCATAACCAAACTTCTAGAAAACATTAGACTAGCTACCTGGATATTATATAAATCTGGCTTATAAGGCGGCTTTTTATATTGGAACATTCTCTTCACAGAGCCCTGCTATATGCCTATACATTTTACTAACTTCTCTGAAAATGTGGGGCTGTTACTTATGTGCACTCCACATGCTAGGTAGTTACACATTTCTAGTGCCATTCATATTATATGTGTAATAACTATTCTGGTGACTGCGCATTTGATTTTTAGCGGCTGAAAAAGAAAACGTATACACTAAGACCATACAGCTCTTATTACTAAGTTCTCAAGCTGTATGGCACTTAAAAAGCATGTCATGGTGCGGGAGTGGGAGGGTGGATCTACCAAATATGGCAGCATGAAAGGGTCTACTAACTTGACAATGGGAATATTTTAACCTAGGGATATGAATCTGACGTGCCATTTTTCTTATTATTTATAGTGTAGGGTGAGGCAAAGGAAGAAATTCATGGATTTTATTCATGGTGTGACGCAGGTGGAGAAAAAAGTTCTGGGAGTCGCAGTCCGCAGTTCCATAATTATGTGGCAGTAACAGACAACATCCCCTTTCTTGTGGCAAGTTGTCACTCAGCACTGTCACCTATTTGTGGAGGTTTTCCGACGCTATTCCCCATTTTTATCAGCGTTTCCAACACTTCTTGTGCCCAGAGCGTTTAGCAAATTTTGGTGGATAGTTTACCGGCGCCACCACCAAAATTTATAGCGACCCTTGGGGAGGACAACCCGAGGATTACTAACAGCAACAGCGTAGTAGCGTCCGAGGGAGGAGGCCGTCTGTTCCTAGGTGAGGGCTGCCATTGGGAAACTACGGGGCGCGAAATGTGTACAACGGATTCTATAAAAACTACCTACCGTTCTATTAAGTAAATTGATTAAGTTTATATGCCCTCCGAAGGGGGTCTGTCGTGACCCTTAGTTGTAAATTTCCATTACTTATCTGGACAGCTTTGGCAGGACTTGAAGCACTTTAAGGATAGACTTGATTAAGGTGTTATGTGAGACTCCAAGACTGACGTAGCTGCTGCTGGTCGTGAGAAGAGCTGAAAGGGCTGAAACACTTACTGGCCAATAAATACGTACCGGAGGGACAAAGCAACAAAGTGTCGTTCTCATTGATATCACTTCCCTATTGCAACACCTTTTGAAACTTGATGCAAGTTCCCGGATGTTTATACCAATGCATATGATCTTGTCTAATGCCGATTTCCTTAAAATCCAATTCGTTTCATTTACCATCAATGTCAGATATGCACCAAATAACTAGAACATTTCTGTGAGTTTTATCTATCAGGTGACACATTTTCCATGTTTACTCCAACGTTCACTTCTCACAACCTTTTAATGTAACAGCTTCTTTCAGAATATGGCTTGTTCTTCGTTATGCCAGATTTTATCAAGACAGTTACTGCTATAATACTCAGCACAACTAATTTTGGTTTGAAAAACATGCCTCGAAGTAAATGAAAACAATGATCAGAGCTTTATTTTTCAAATGCATGCATATCTCAGGTTTATTATTATTCATTCCAAGAATGAGAAACTTCCTTCTCCAGAACAAGTAGTGGACGGCTAATGCCTTACCACCACAGCTTTAAATTATTGTTCAAGGAATCGAAGATGAATACTTTGGAGTATTCCTGAAATTTTTAAATATCGGAAGCTTTAGAATGTTTACCCCTGCATATCATAAAACCATTATTGATTTCCAACACTATATTATTCAATATTTCATAAAAGAGGGACTTCAGATTTGGTTTGTGCTGTTCTGAAGACAGATTCCGCAGCTCGGAAGGGCTTGCACTTTTGATAAAGTTGTTTCAATAAGTTGACTAAAAGTATTATCGATTCTCTTTCTGTTCAAGAAGCTTATTGGATAATTAATCATATTTGCGCAGAATTAAACATCCAATGATTTCTTAGGCAATACAATCGATAAAATATCAGTCACATCAAAAAGTTTAAAAAAGCTAGAGTCAGAAAGCAAATTAAAAGTTATAAAACCTATCTATAAATCCCAGGCCTGACAAATAAATGTTGAATGTTTTCCATTATATGTTTAAATAGGCGTATCGTTCCGTCCCACTCGTCCAATATAAGCTTTGAGGTCTGCGAAAAAAGAAATGTGGCACTTATGAACTGTCGCAAATTTGCTGCAAAATCAGATTAAATCTATGTGCAAAGCACTGAACAAAGACAGCTTGGGTTGCAATCTCTTTTATCTTCTTTTGGAGAACATGTAGGCGCTCGGCCATAACAGTAGCAGAATCATAGCACTGTCCCACAGCTTAAGATTGGTAATAAAATCAATAACAAGGAGTTATTACTGGCGCAACAGTTCTAGACACGTGAAAATCTTAATGACAGCTAGGAAGCGAGTTACTTACCGCATCAGGTGTCTACCGGTCGTCATCATGCTGCAGGAGTGCCTGGGACAGTCATTGTCAAATATACGCACAACGGCTATGCACTGCACTACACTGATAAACTTAGTTATATACAGTACATTTAAATCCACGCTGTAAAAGTGCTTAATATAAACACTGTCAATCATCTACCTCCAATTCTTCCACACCTGACAGCCCTTCCTCATCTGCGGAATCAGTAATATCATTGCCGTTATCACTGCTGTCGCACCATTATCCTGGATGAGAATTCTTTGTATTTGTTTTTCTACAATTCCATCTTTTTCGAAATAATGATTCTCAATTTGTTCCACATGTCGACATACATTTTCCCATTCTGGTCTTCCAATTTCAGCAAATCGCTGGCTACATAACTGCTCCACATCTTTTAACTTAAAAGTGATATTTCTGCATGCCATCCATTTTTTGACATTAGCCCAGATTAATTCTATTGGGTTTAGATCTGGGTGATATGGTGGCAGTCTAAGTACTTCATGGCCATGTTGTATTAATATATGGTCAAGTATGTAGGACTTCTGAAGCGGTCTGTTGGCTTTAATTAAGTTATATAGCTTTGTTTTACTCATGCTTTCATGAAAAGCTATATTATGCCTAAGTAACCAAGCTCTCATTTCTTGTTTCAAGGAATTTGAGGTAGGTGATTTGTCAATTTGTGTGTTATGGTAAGAAGCATTGTCGATAACCAGAACACACCCAGCAGGTATATTAGGTATCAACATGGTGTTGATCCACTTCATGTAATTTTCTGTATTCATTTCTTGATGAAAATCTCCTGTTTTTTGTTGCGACTTGTAAATGAGAAGGGCATTTGGAACGAAGCCAATTTTTCCACCAGCATGAACGATGATAAGTCTTTGCCCTTTGGCAACAGGTGCCCGCAAACCTAATTCTCTATCGTCACTCCAACTTTTAGGTGTTGTATGATTGCTGTGTATGTATGATTCATCTTCATATACTATAGTTCGACCCTCTGATTTGTACCTCCGGAGAAGAGTAAGGTACTCTTCCCGCTGAATCGTATGTCATGCTTTTCTATTAGAACTCTTCTATTTGATTTGGTTTTCTTCCACTTGAACCCTAAATCTTTTATAACTTTTCCGAGACTTGTAGCACCACCTTGAAAATTTATGCTGTCTTTCAGCTTGATGAGCAATCTGCTTATTGTTGGCACAGTTTTTTCTTCCACGTAGAAATTGTGAATCGTGCGCCGAATGACGCATTTGTCGAAATCGTCTATTTCTGTAACACGTTTAGGAACCTTATGTGTCTTCCCAGGTGTGTCAAATGGTACTCCTTCATCCATGTGTTTTTTCTTAACTTTGAGAACTCTGGAAACGGAACTCGGTGAAACACCAGTTGCTTTGGCTACTCTTTCTTTCACTTTCTTAACGCTTTTTTGGAACTCGGATGAACATATATTTTCTTCCTTCATCTCTGCTTCTTGCTTCATGAAGTCGAGGACATTTGCAATTATTTCCCTGCTTTGACTATGTAATACCTTACCACTTAATTTTAAAAATGTAGGAGCCATGGTTATAAATATCACAAATAAGCACTATTTAGGCATACTCTCTTTGAAATTACAAGATGCGGACACTTTCTATGCAGACTGTATGTGTTACGTACTGTGAGTAAACAAAGGTATTATATCGCTTTCGTTGATTAAGCTAAACATAAACCATTCCTAGGCTCGGCACCTGGGTTGGCAATCAAGGTCACGATTCCAGAAGTTTTGCGCGAGTAATATAAGTAGTTGAAAAATTACCTCTGAAGTACGGTCTTTACCACCGTCATAGAAACCCCAAATTCCTTCATTACAGTGCCACAAGAACCCAAATATCGTAGAATTAAAGAACACTAAGATATTTTTAGTATCAGTAGTGTCATATACCTGCACCAAGAAAAATTGTGAGTACTTAATTTCATCATTATATAGGCCCCTAATACAATCGAACATTCACTCGCGCTTTTCCACATCTGTTTACAAAGATACGGGTGTCCCGAGTATAGAACAGTATAAATGATTAATAAAAATCATGAAACCTTCACATAAGCTATAAGCCCGGATTTATGGCAAAATGGCTTTTTTTATTGGTGATCATCAGGAAAAAATTCAAGTGTCCAGACATGATGATCGTGACCTATGAGACATTATGGGAAAGTGTTAAATTTGGCTTTTTTGTACTTTGCGCTTGTTTTGTACTATTCTGCCTTTATTGCAAGGATACGGTAAAATTCCTGTTTTGTTGGTGACCGTTAGAAAAAATGGTGATCTTCCCAATTTCTCTATTACTCTAATGTAATGCCAGTTTGGCAGCAATAGTTAGAGATATTTCTCCCATCGCAGTTGTTTCCTTCCGGCAGATTGTAGTCTACAAAGGAAATACGCCACCAATGTGCTCAAGTTTAACTTATTCGCTACTTGACTGTCGCAAATGCTCGCCGATTTAAAAAAACGCATTGAGGGATCTATACCGGCATATTTGTTACATTCGATAAGGGAAGGGCTCGCATATAAAAATACGTTCATTTTTAATACAAAATATTGAGAATAAAGATTAGTGGTTTAGTAAACAATTTTACAGTTACTCTGTACTTCACAATTTGTCACCATGCCGAAGACAAGTGGGCATTTAAATTCAAAACTGAACTAGTTTGTTAAAGAGTTTGGGGTAATATTTTTCAACAATGGGACTGTATTACTCTGTAAAGTGTACGAAAGTCTGTAAACAACAAAGAAATATTCTGTAACACAACATATTGGAACAACTAAACATGTTTCCATTGTAGCGAAGACGGTCAACCAGAAGAAAGTATGTACGCTATCGTCGGCTTTAACGAATAAGCAATCGACTTTTTCAAAGGATTTGTGTAAAGAATTCTAGAGGCAGGCAGCCCTTTGTGGAAATTGAAAAACAAATGTTTCAAAACATTTTTGGAGAAATACGCCAAATAGTCCATATCAAGTGAATCCACACTTAGAAAAATAATATGAGCATAATTAGTATCAAGACTGATGAAAAACATTCGACATCGGGCTAGGGGAAAGCAAACAATGGCTCTCCATCGATGAGACAACGGATGCAGTTGGCGAGCATACAGCCAATGTAAACATCGGAGCCATGGGGTGTATAGATGATGAAGAGAGTTGTATCCCATCCCATATAACTTCTGACACACTTGAAAAGGCTAATAACGTACAATTTTTCACTTATTTACTACAGTCTTGAATATCCTTGACCGGAGGGAATTCGGTATAATGGTGTTCTCCTATTTCCCACGGACGGCACACCATATATGAAAAAAGGCTACTAGAAACTTAAAAAATCCTTTTTCCTTCAAGGTGTCACATAATTTGTCTTGCGCATTATTTTCAACGTATTGTTGAGGAGGTGCGCGGTTTCTTCCCCAATGTCGAGCTTTGATCTGCAATACCAAGATTTTCCTTAAAGCTCCATCCTATGTCAACATTAAAAGCGCTCGCACTTAATCTTGCTCTACCTCCAAAGCAATTCTAACGTGATAGTAAACTTGAATTGCTGCTATTTCGTATTATGCAACGAACTTCAAGTTAGTAAGTGAAGTCATCATTTCATTTTCTGAAAGTATGCTACTTCAGTTCATGGTGCAAAAATACTTTTCAGTGAAGCAAAATATAAGAATGATCTTGCTTTTATTGCTGTCCATTATGCAAATTTAGCTGGATTTATTACCAGTCTTAAAGAAAGAGATCTACACTTGTTAACACCTTTGAAGACTCTAAAAAGGCAGTGGTGTGTATCCCGACAAGATAGGACGTGCAATGAGTGCTACGTGCAATAATGTCAGGCAATCCAGATCTAGAAACAATAAAAAGTGTAGACAAGATTCTCAGTGGTGTAAATGTAGATTCTGTGATGGATCCACTGGCGTTGCTTGTTTCAAGTATACTCCAGTTACCACAGTTGACATTGAACGTTCTTTTTTTCTGTTTTGAAAAATATATTAGCTAACAGACAACAACATTTCTGCATTGACAATCTGAAAAAATCTTGCTATGTGCAACAAATAATAAACACATTAAAAAGACTAGTCTAGTATTTTTGTGGTTTTTCTTCTGTTGGTTTTTAAAAACATTAATGTTTTTTTACAATCTATATTACTTATTTTAAGTGGCTTTTTGCCTTCATTTTTTTATGTTTTTTTTCATGCCTGAACGTTTGGTCCCTAATAATCACTTAAGAGAGTAAAACACATTTTAGCACACTATGCAAACAGATGTTAACAATGTTATTTCGACTCGCCCTAAATTTCGCCACTTCTGGCAAATTATTTCATTTCAAATGGGTGACAAAATGTGAAAACAGTTCCTTCCGTTTCTTTGAGAACACTGTCTAATGCGGAAAACTCCCCACCACGAACCATGTCCGCAGTCATCGCAACCACTGTAACTAATAAGAACACGGTAGGGCTCACACGCAGATTGTCTCGCCTCTCACCCTTACCTATAAAGTAGCACGGCACCCAGAAGCTGTCTGGTGCTGCTTTGTAGTCATGAAATACCGTTGTGTGCCGTTTTACATTTACATTATTTTAAAGCATTTTATCCAAATTCTTCTGGCGACTGAATTTGCAGAATATTTATAAATGAAGAATAAATACTAGATTATGAAGAATAACCATGCAGACTATACAAAAGAGCAGGTGACTCGGCGATTTAACCACCTCTAAGGTGCACAGGGAATTTGGATAAATATGTTACAATCAGAATGAATGAAACTTACATATCTTAAAACAGAAGGATGACAAATGCTTTATATTATATTTTAGATGTGATGCTTTAAAGATAGTGTGACTTAACAATATGCCAACATAAAAATTGCTGTTAATCAACCGCTGCGGCGAGATTTCTCAGTTGTAGAGGATTTTAAGTTATGGTTACAACTCCGGAGGTGAGCAGTGCATGTAAATTCATATCAAAGTGCTTCATTTGAATTTTGCACTTCGCATTTCCAACCAACAAAAGAAAAGGTAATGCTAGTAAGGGTAAGGAGACATGTGTAAGAAAGTGGAGGAGGAATTACGTTTAGTAGAACTAGTGACATCCCCGCCTCATACAAATGTGCTTTGCCTCTCAGAAAAGATCTATATTTTTATAATTAATTTTCTTTACCCACCCACAGTAAACACTTCATTGATATGCTCATTGAGGAGCATAACCTAATAATTACCATAACTCAATTTAATATACAAAAAGCTGCACATTTATAAGTGTAAGGTTTTATGGGCTGTACTTGAGACTCTGAACTGCGTTTAACATCAAGAAATGTGCATAGCTATAATGACAATTTTAGTAATAGTAATAACAACAAAGAACACTAATTTGTCTATGCATTTTTATTTTTTGCTCACAATGCTGTTAGAGCTAATAAATTTATACAAATAAGTTCACTAGGTACATGTTTGAAATTATGCAATATAATTTTAAAACGTTTTCTTTTAAGGCGTTCCACCATCTAAAATGCTTGAATGCCCTGCTTATCGCAGGCCTCAGCTTTATCTGCACGTGAATGTTTTCTGATATGCGGCGAATCATAAACGACTGCTTTGGAAAACAGCATAGAAAGGTTAGAACTGTACAATAACACAAAACAATTAGCAGCTTTCAGGAACTTAAGGTGAAAAGTACAGGTATAGGTAGAGCTAGTTTTATTAGCTTGCGTAAGAAATGTAATAATTCATCACCTTTTATGTCTGAAGCTGTAAAAGAAAGTTAGCAACTCAAACGAAGTAAAAAACGTTAATGAAATGAACAAAATGTCTGCACAGAAATGACACCATTTCGGTGGAAAAATGTATAGAAGTTCTTATAAATTATCTTCACAATTTGGCGGAGATGTTACCTTACTGTAAGAGGTAGATTGCATGTTTTAAGGAATAGGTTTCCGTTCTTCCTGCATAAAACAAGAAACAGATATTCTTAGATACAATGATACTTTCTGGCCTTCTCCATTCTATATCATTTGTGCATGTAGATTTCAGAGATCAGCAAATAAGCTGAAGTTCCCTATTCTACTCTTCGACAAATATGCAGTAACGTTTCCAGTAACCCTTTGCTTGAACAAGGCATTTCAAGTTTGAGTTATGTTTCTTCCAAAATTACCATATTTGTACCCAAGTATCAAACTGTTCTACCTTTAACCTTCCTTCAGATGCCATACCTATTGTTAAATGACCGGGCACAATATATCTGAAAGATGCGATTTACATGTCTGGCACTGTGCTCTTTGACATTTTTCCTGAACGTACATTTTTGTGTTGTTTTGTGCTTTATTTATAATTTAGTATTATATATTTTATTTTTCAAAGCATTACACCACATCGCAGCATGTTTCAAAAACATAAGTTGCGCAAGTTGCAGAAAATAAACAAATACTGTTAACATTCAAATGGGATATAGTAATAATGTTAGTTTGCAAATATATGGGTAAACAATAACGTCATCGGTTCTTTTGAATTTCATGAAGATTATTACAATTAAAATAATGTTTAGCCAAATTTTAGTATACCTCTACTTAAGAGTTCTCACTGCAAATTATAGGCAGACTCCTTGGAAATCTTCCCAGCATGCTCCAAACTATAATATATTTCACATTTCTTGCAGGAATATCTTGAAAGTCGTTGTTTTCTTTTTCTAGAGAACATCTTTTACAAAGCTTGCATTTATTTTCCGTAGAAGGACCAGGAGAAAACTCGTCGATTTCCGTAGGCCGAAATTATTTAAGACCTTCTTGAAGCGTACTGGTTATTCCCCATGTAAGCGTGCTCCTTTTTGTCAGCTAATCAAAGAATAGCTCTCGCGATAACTTTTACAAGAATAGCTTCCTGCTCTTTATTTCATTTCCACTGCCAGGAAAAGAATTTCGCCATTCAGTGCAGATATGTTCAGTGTAGCAGAAAATGCCACTAAAGGCCATCTGCGACAGTTTCTATCAATATCATATGCGGTACACATTTTGTCTACCTCATACACTCCAGATTTTGTTTCATTATAAAGCTTTATCATCTCCGGCTCCTACTTTTCACCGAAGTTTTGATAATTGCGACAATCAAAACGTTGACTGGACATCACAATTACATTCTTGCCTTTCTTAGAAACGTAGGAGACAAGGGTAGCTTCTTCTCTAAATGAAATACTGGACGGTTGAGATATGCCTTTTATATTGATAAACTCCACTGGAAGCTGTGGCTAAGTTTTCTCCAGTGTTCTGAAAAAGGAGGAGCTTTCTTTCTGCAGATCTCTCGCGAAATTATAGTCACGGAACAAATTATCTAAGGTGATGTGTTTTCCACTTCTGTAAATCGGTTGTGCCAAAAGTTTCATAACGTCTGAAGGCTTGTTGCTAATGCAGAATGGTCCATCAGGCTGCTTCCTGGCATAAATTTCAAGACTGTGGAATATTTTGGCATCAGCAGAAGCATAGATTCTAATTCCATATTTATTAGGTTTAGATGGAGTATACTGTCTAAAACTGTATCTCCTTTTAAGCCTACTAGCACCTCGTCGATTGCGATATTTTCTCCTAATGAGTAGAATTTCTGTCAGTTGCCGACAAATGTTGTGAAAATGCTTCTCATTGCTACAAGATGATCTAATTTCTTTCTTCCATTCTTTGTTTCTTCACGAGAAGCGCTGTCAGAAAATCTATGACAGCGAATAAGAAACCTGAAACGCTTCAAATTCATTGCCAACCGAAATATTTCTACGTTATCTGCATCTGTACCCCATAGCTCATCTAAAGATAGTCTGCTGCTGCGTAGAACTCCTGCCAAATATAGAAGACCAATGAATACTTTCATCTCTTCTTTTGTTGTCAAATTAACATCTCTTTTATAGTTGAATTTGTTTTTATAAACTCAGTGTACTGGTGGGTATATGTGATGGCTATGCCTAGTATCTCATCTGTATTAAGACAACTCCAACAATCTCTAGCGGTACTAACAGCTCTAGCTTGACCCCTAACTCCGGGCAGATGAGTAAGCAAGTTTTGTGATCTTGTTCTTCTCTGTTGAAGAGATCTTATTGTTTTCATTTAGGGACCTCATGTTTTCCAGTAAACTGAGAATTGACAACTGCGGTGTCTATGTCTACATCCGTGTCGTTTTGAGAAGAATGAGAATCCTCTTCACACGCTTCTGTCATAGCTTCACAATCTGTGTCACTTTCATCATCAACAAAAGCTTCATTATTGTCGTACTCTTCATCGCACAGTATAGCCAGGGCCTTCTGTAAGCCATTAAGGCTACACACATTGAATATTCCTTGTTTATTTTACATTATATGCGTAGAAAGGTTACCGATAGAAAAGAACACCGCGTAAACAATCACGTACTTGAGTGGGAGCAATGCATCTCAAGATACCTTTGCTTGACAATGAAACGAAAACAAATACCCACACAGCTGGCCAGTAATGATCCAGAAAGTGCTACAACGTGTTTTAAAAGTCTATAACGAGTTACAGCCACTTCACATAAGCGGTTGCGCCTGTATATTGAAAAACGCGGAAAGAGTATCTCTCAGATACATTGCGCCCGACGGAGAGTTAATAATGAAATCCAGTTGAAAGCTTGCTAGGACTACAAAGTTGGAACTGTAATAGGAAATACCTACAGTGGTGAACAGTGTACTACTACTGCACAGGTATTCATGATCAGCATTGTGAGGTTAGATTACAAGAAAGTTGTTCACATTTTATCTGTGTAGACAATTGCCGATGAAGCATCACATTTGTGAATGATATTGTGCTGGCTTGGATACTATTAGCTATGAAGCTTTTGCTGTGCTATCCGATAATCGTATAGTGATTAAGAATGCAGTGTCTCTTCATGACATCACCTGCTGTTAAAGCAATTTATGTTCATCGAAAGAATGAAAACAGAATTTTGTACGTTGTAATAGACCCTGTGGTCATTTTAAGTGCATTTGCAGCAATTGGCTGAACTGCCCAAATAAGAATCTTTTTCCCCCAATTTTAACAACGCTACAGGTACATTAACAGAAATTGCATCATTTGGATCTCTGAAAGGAATAAATTCTTCATAGAAGTAGTAACTGGTGTAGTATGGGCTTCAATAGTTATTAAAAGCTTTGTACACTGGGAAACAATAAAAAGGCGTGGTGCTGTCGTCGGTACTTGGATCCGCCACTGCTATATCACAATACCAAGTGATTAGAAATGTAAACTAACTCAACGTGAGTTGACCAGCGATAATACTACAGAGGCCTGAGGTTATATTATTACGTTCTCTCATGTTACTGTCTAATAAAATAGATATTATGTAATAGAAAATTACATCGTGTCTAAAATGACATATAACAAGCAGTGGGATATTACATTAGCTGCATTTTAGTGAATGAAACTGCGTAAAAATAAAGGTAGTTTCATGAGCGTCCCATTGGTGTAGGGGTGAAGCCGTTGGTTCTCCTACTACGGATTGCAGTTCGATTACCGCTACAGTTAATTGACAGATCAAAGTTTTTATTAATGTCCTTTATTTATCCTTCTTTAGTTTATATTAATACGCAGATTGTCATAAAGATTAAGTAGGACAACAATTCGGGGAACGTGTCAATTTTCCTTCAGTCTTCTGGTACATTCGTGATAGCAAAGTTTAACTAACCGAAGTTACATTTACTGTTAGTTTAACCGTAGTTCTAAAACTAGTCTCGCTTCAGCGTCCGAGCAGATCGGACGCAGCTGGGAACTCGTTTGTTGTGTACAAAGTGGTGTTGCTGTGTCAGTGAGTGTGTGCAAGACCGACCTAAACCACCTTGACTAGGATACTGTTACTATACTTTTGTGTGTATTGTGCGTGAACTAGAGCATTTTAGCTTAGGAAAATTGAAATGTACGCCAGGTAAAATACCATTAGGGTTAAATTTGCGTGGAATGCCACGCGTCCGTCGGCTTCTGAGATACATGACTTTATTTCAGATAACTTACAGTTAAATGCAGAGCAAGTTGACACGATACAGTTAATCACCAATGAAAGAGCAATTTACATAAAACTTATATCTGCACTGCTATTAGAGAAGGTTTTAAATACTTTCTCGGAAGAAACAACCTTTAAATATATGAATGGTGAAATAACGAAAGTGATCGTCGAACATGTGACTGGTAATGCCATAAATGTGCGTGTTTTTGACGTACCACCGGAAATCCCGACTGAGGTTTTAAACGAGCTTTGCAGCGTTACGGGATGGTGTCTGACGTCCGGAAGGTACAATGGGGCCGCCAGTATCGCGTTCCCGTGTTCAAAGGTATACGTGCGGTAAAAATGCAGTTGCTGACTCACGTTCCCAGCTTTATTGTAATTAGTAGCTATAGGTTATCAGTGTCCTATGTTGGACAACCCCGCTCCTGTTATGTCTGCAGTAGCACGGAGCATCTCAAGGAGGTCTGTCCCCACAGATCTACCGCTGTGCGCCTGGCGGTTGCTGGACGGTCGAACGACAGTGAACCCGCTTCTCCGACCGTGGGCCTGCAGCGTGAGCATTCGCAACATATAGATGGTGACACACATACTCCATTGGTTGTCGAACAGCAGCAGGATGTGTCGACCCAAGATGAGTCGATGCATGAACAGCACAGGGATTATGCAACGGTTCTCCGCGATCCGGCGGGGAAGCGTGGACTTCAGCACATTTCAGATGGGACGGCGCCGGCTGGCCTTGATCCACTGGTGGCTGCAGCAGTTTCGGGGGTCGAGAACCGCCCGACTGAGAAAAAACGTGTGAAGCGGACAAAAAGTCGCAAAACGAGTAGTGATGCGACGTCTTGCAGCAGCCAAATGACACTGGAGCAAGACATGGAAACAGCTATTGAGGCAGAACAGCATTAGCAACAGGCTTTACCATCTGCAGCAGTAGCTGAGGTGAGAGCACAGCAGCGGACAGCAACTTCTGCATTGCACTGCATCATAGCTACGGAGGAGGAAGCAAGCAGGTCCTCCTGTGACTCTCGACCTATAGAGGAGGACGCGGGAAACCGTCCCTTGGATGTTGGTGGAGCACCAGAGCCAACGCAGAGTAAAGTGCACCAGACAATGGAGGTTGGTGCCAAAGCCCGCTCTTGGGCGGACGCCTCCAATACACCTTTTTACCTCCAAGACGCTACGCCTCCTGCATGGCGGGGGTCTATTTCTTTGCGTGAAGCTCGGCTCAAAGTACGTGAATTGCAACGCAGCCCCCCAGATGGAATCTCGGGGACTGCTGAGGCTCCCGTAGTGCTACAGCATGCAGTGGCGACCGGTAGGGACACACACCCGCAGTTCGCTAAAGTGGATAAGGAATCAGCCCCGGCGCACCTTACTCCGCTAGTACGGCAGGGGAAGGTGTGTTCTTGTGACCCTCGGCTCCGAGGGAAGCATCCGCCACCGGCTCCTCCAGATGGATATCCGGATATCGGCCGGCAACCTAATCGAAGCCCTGATAGCGAACATTAAAACCCGATGTCCTTGATGCTAATGCCCTTTCAATCCACGCTCCTTACCATGATATATCTGCGATCGCTGGCAACTATAAACGTGAACGGTTGCCGAAATCTTGTGGCACAGAAACTCTTAAATACGTTCCTCCAAGTGAACAATGTTGATATCTGTCTTCTCCAAGAAGTTAATAATTACAATTTGGATTCTCTATGCGGTTACGATTATAAAGTTAACCCAGATTTAGGTGGGCGAGGCACCGCTATTGCCAACCGGAAGGGCCTTCCTCTACAGAATTTTTAGATGGATCCCTCCGGCTGGATTCTATCAGCAACCTTAGATGCAACAGTTTTAGTGAACATATACGCTCCCGCAGGTACTCAACATAGCCACGAACGAGAGCAGTTCTTTCAAATTGATTTAATACCGCATCTACTGCACAGCAAGGAACTTTTCCTCGCCGGTGACTTTAATTGCACGCTGCATGCTAAAGACCAAAAAGGAGCACCCACTTTCAGCATATGCTACAATAACTAGTGACTCAGCTGCAGCTTCAGTATGCTTGGGAACTTAAGAATTGCACTAACGTAGAATTTACATTTGTTCGACACACCTCAGCCTCTCGTATACATCGTGTTTATACGTCTCCGGGTATAGCTACATCCGTACATCGAATTTGTGTCCTTCCTTTGGCGTTTAGTGACCACTATGCAGTACTCTACCAACTCCAACTTCCAACACACCGTACTGAGTTTGCCGGAAGGGGATATTGGAAGCTCAAAAATTCCATTTTGGAGGACACTGAGGTTTTGGAGCAGTTTAAGGCTAAATGGCATCAGTTATACTCAACCTTCAGAAGTACACCGCGGAAAAGTTTTTGGTGGATTGCAACTGCTAAACCGGCGATACGTACCTTTTTTAAATACACCAGTATTTTGCGGGCACAGGCGCGAAATAAGTTGATGCTTTTCTACAATGAGGTCCTATGGGACCTGTATACGAGGCAACGGGAGGGTTACGATTTGAATGCGAAACTCAACCAGGTGAAGGAAATTATTAAGCGGAAACAATTACAGCATCTGGATGGGTATCAAATTCGAGCTAAGACTCCACACGTACATGCCAAAGAACGGCACTCCTTTTATTATTTTGCAAAGGAGAGGAAGGAGGGGCGTGCAAAATATCCACATACACTTCAAGATGCTACCACTGGAGTTGCATGCTCTGGGACAAGAGCTCTACTTCATCTTATATCAGGTCATTTCCAGATATTGTTTCGAGAGGGACCGGAAGGAACTTCAGACGCTATGTGTGCTGAGCAGCAGTGGTTTGCAACGCGAATTACACAGGCAACTGCCGATGTGTTCACCAGCCCCATTACTGAACGGGATGTGCTAGATGTCATTATGCAAGCGAGTAAACACACGTCTCCGGGTCCTGATGGTTTATCATATGAATTTTATAGAACTTGCTGGCCCATTATCAAAGAGGTAATGATGGAAGTTTTTGTGGAGCTGTGGGAAACAGCATATTCCCCCGACACCTTTGCAGATGGTATCATTATTTTACTTCCGAAGACCTCTAGGCCTACCACACTGAATGACTACCGCCCAATAGCTTTGTTGAACGACGATTATAAAATCTTTGTCAAAGTGTTGGTGAACAGAATGAAAGGAGCTTATGCAGAACTCTTACACTATAATCAAGCGGCAATGTCTAAAGGAATATTATTGTCACGTTGGCAGAATTGCGTGATATATTACTACATCTCCGACGCGAACATCAATTAGCGGTTTTGATTAGTCTCGATTTCCAGAAGGTTTTTGATAGGGTGCACCATTGCTATCTCTGTCAATTCTTACAGGCAGCACACCTCCCTATGCAGATTATTTCCCTTATTAAAGGGGTCTATACAACAGCGAAGTCTCGAGTGTTATGGAACGGATGGCTTTCCATCCCGATACTCATAAAACGATCAGTGCGTCAAGGATGCCCGTTTTTCCTCTCATTAAACCCCTTGCTATGGATGCTGCAAGACACCATGCGTGGGGTCACTGTGTACAGTGAGCAATTTGCAGTAACCGCCTATGCTGATGATGTGACCATTAGTTGCTGATGACCAAGATATGGGAGCACTTCGCCGTGGACTGGAGCTGTATACGAGGATGTGGGTGCAGTATTAATTGCAGCGAAATCCGAGGTACTGGTAATACAAAATTGACCAGGGCCAATTCACACCTTCGGAATGCAACGTGTCACTACTACACGGCTACTTGCAATTTGCTTCCTGGGAAACATTAGACGACACAATTGTTTTTAACTGGCGAGAGAGGATCAACCATTTAAGATATTTCTTATCGTTTGAGAGGACAAGGAATCTGAATTTACTGCAGCGCATTTGGTACATACATACCTATGGCCTCAGCCAAATTTGGTACCTAGCACAGATTCTACCGATTACGAAACATGACGCACAAAAACTTGAGCAACTCATCGGTTTCGTTTTATGGTCTGGTAAGGTGTGTCGGGCGAGTAGACCTCAAATACGCTTGCCACCCTCTAAAGGCGGATGTGGATTAGTTAACATCGAAAAGAAATGTATGCCCTTATTGGGGAAGGCTGCCGTCCGGTCGTTGTATGGAAATGGTTCTTCCATCGACATACGGTACTCCCAGGATTCAAGCACATTGTTCATCATCTTCAGCGCATGCTGGATACCGGCGATGAGATCTCTGCGTTCGAGTGTACCCGGAGCCAATATCGCCTGTTAACTTTGTTTCTTTTTACTCCTAGGATTGAAGGGAAGCATAGTCGAAGATGGAAGATCATCTGGCAGAATGTCTTCTGCAAATATATTCCAACCGATTGGCAAGAGACGACCTATGAAGTCTTAAACGAGACCATACCGATGGCAGAAAAACTCTGGCGACATGGACTTACACAATCTAATCAGTGTGCAGTCTGCTCAGGACTTGATACCTTGGAGCACCGGAATACCTTCTGTCCGCAGGTTGATGACATCTGGATGGTGCTCAGGGATTACATATCCCGATGGTGCCAACCGGGGACACCGCCATGTCTGGAGGAACTGCAGCGTCTGGAATTTCGCTTTCAGAATATGGCCCTCCAACGCTGTGTGATTTGGTTGGTAACGGGAACGTTACACTGGATCTTTAAACGGAATGTCGACAATGTAGCAGAGCGGATGGAATGGTTTGGCTTCTTGAGACTGAAACGGTGGAGGCTGATAAAGTCCGGATTCATCCGTTCAATGCAGCCCTTTATCTCACGTTTTGAGGTCACTAATTAATGCTGTTGCACCAATCTAAAGAAACAAGTCTTAAATTTTTGTGTCAGGAGGCATGCAGTGCTATTTACCTTTAGATAATTAAAAACAATAAATAAACAAGAATTAAAAAATATAACAAAAAATCAGAATAAAATGGCGTTACATGCTGTTCAATGGAGAAAAGCACGTGCAAATTTACTTACTAGTTGAAAATTGACTACAAATAAAAAAGTGTGGAAAGAATTATCAAAAATTAAAAGAAAGAAAAAAACTAGAGTAATACACCGAGTTCCACTTTGCAGTTAAAATCACACCAGTAGCTGTAAAATATTTTCATGCTAAATCGTGTGCATAAAACAGCAGTGAGGTTACACCCGATTTAAAGTATAAGGCACCAAGTATTTTAAGGAACATTTAACGCAGTCAACAGATAAGGGAAACACTAGGTGTTGTTTGTGATGTGTATGTAGCAACTAGCAAATGTGACTAGTAACCCGCAGAAGAATGAAACACGCTTGGTAAATAAAAGCATTTCCAGCATATGTAACACTTCGAGGATTATTTCTATAAAAATCAATCACACCTTTACAGATAGTAAACAACTACAATAAGATTTTTATTTCAACAAGAAATGCAGCGTTTGTAATGAAAAGTTTAATGGGACACACGGTCTCATGGATACGTGGGACATTGCTTTCCGTCACACAGAACTGTGCAGGGTTCTTCATGCTTACATACATATGTGTGTTTAAGCTTACTGTGCTCCGTTCTACATAGATATTAATTCATTCGTTAATTCCTCCGTTCTTGCGAAAATGCACTCTACGACACTTTTACCGTTACGAATTCTTCCTTTTATCTACTTCTTAGAGCTGTATTTGAAATAAACAAACACTATTTCCATTAATCATTGTGCTTTAGATTATATATATTACGTATTCCTACATAGCGCGACATTTTGTTTATATTACTGCACATTTATTAACTGCATACGAGCGTCAATTAGAGCTTCTTTCAGACATCGCACTTGTTCTCATATTTAAACACATTCTTGTATAAGGAATATCATACCTTGATATATACTTTAAGTGTGCATAAACATTGGCAGATGTTTAGAGAACGACTTTGAAATTTCTGCTCAAAGAAAAAGAGGAAGTAGTTGAGCGTTAAGGTAAACGCATTTCCAGTTTCGCATTTCAGTAAAATAATAAATGTATTGCTGTGTTTATAAGACAGTAGGATATTTCTATATAGTAGTAT
Source organism: Deroplatys truncata (assembly GCA_030765065.1). Lineage (NCBI taxonomy): Eukaryota > Metazoa > Arthropoda > Insecta > Mantodea > Mantidae > Deroplatys > Deroplatys truncata. The sequence continues at coordinate 418,215,928 of CM060990.1, read as the reverse complement.
TATGCGAACAACTGCCCATTTTGCTATTCTTGATCTTATGCAAATTAGAAATTCTCCGAGGAAAACACTATATTTGATATAAAACGGTTGGGTTTGTGATATCCACTTTACCAAGCAGTTGTACTGCAAGCACTTCTTGAGGTTCGTATCACGTTTATCATATTCATTCAGAAGTATGTTCTGCTGACGTTTCAACCATCTAAATAACTTATCCAACTCCATTGCTCTAATTAAAATTCTTACTATTCTGAACTTCGTTTTACGAGACGATATACTATATTTTTGAGTCCATTTAACTATAAGGTGTTTCTGATATTCAAATTTGCTGATAAACAATATTTTATACATTCTAATGTTGCCTCATCTCGTACTGGTTGTAAATCCATTTCTTCTATTTTTCTGAAGTCCCTCCGAAATGAAATTCTGCATACACACGTGGTTTCGCGTATGCTATAAATATGTCCTTAGTTTTAAAATTAATCATTACACAGAATATTCCGTACTATGGATTCAAAAGTTAATAGTAGCTACTAGCATATATTAGCTACTATAAACTGATTCTTCGCCGAAACATGTGTATTAGACAATAGCCTGGGTAATCTTGTTTAATATATTAATACTTAGACTAGTGTTTAGCCACATTTGACGCTATCAGCAAAAGCACACTTATCCTGGCATGCCAGTTCGTTCCCGCCTAGGAAGAACCCTACTCATATGTAAACAATAACTCAAAAAAAACAAAGCAATTTCGATCAGTATATAAAAAAGTCGAAAATTCATTTTAGCGGTCAGAAACATCATAATCATGCCGCAATATACTTTGGAGGTAGCTAGAGGAAGAAATGTCGGCATGTGGAAAGCCGGCCATTCCGTTTCGGATATAGCAGATGCATTTGGGAGAGAAGAAGACTGTGTTAGACGCTTTCCCAGGTTTTAAGAAGAAGGGGAAGAACGGACTGAAGTGTGGTCCAAAAAGTGGCCAGCCAAGGATGACCACAGTGGAACAGGACTTAGGAACTATGGAGGCGAGTTCAAGAAATCCTTTCCTGTCGGAGCTGCCATTGACCGGGAATTACATTTGCCTCTCGTACCAAGCACTATTCGGAGACGCCCGCATGTTAATGGAAGACACCATCGAAGGGAAGCGAGGAAAGAAATTCTCACACCAAGCTGCCGAGAAGGTCGAGTAAGTTTCGCACTGATCTACCTTTTGATGCCACAGGAATTCTGGCAGACTCTTATTTGTACTGACGAAAAAGTGTTTTCTTCCGATAAAGATGGACGCATCACATATTGGCGTACAAATAGCACCCACTAGTCACAAACATGTAAATGCTACAAGGAGAAGAGGGAGAATAAGTGTATCATTCTGGGGCTGGATGTCAGCTGCTGGTGTTAGAAAGGTGATGCGTATATCCACCCGGATGGATTCGGAAGAATACACCACCATTCTAGAAGATGCACGCTTCCAACAGTTCAAGCAATGTATTCTCCAGAGGACATGCCTGAAAAACATCTTGTGCACGACAATAGTAGTGTCCATACCGCGATACGCACTTTGGATTGGTTAAATGGTCATCTGAAGTTCCAGGACCACAGTGACCTGCTAAATCGCCTGACTTAAATGTCATTAAGCACATATGTGCGATAATAGTGTGAGAATAGGAACCTCAGCAAGAAAGGATGGTAGCAGCGCTTTCGTACCATTTATGGAGGAGTGGGAGAGCGTAAGGCGGTGTCCAAGAATATGACACAATAATTGGCATCTGTTACTAATAGGCTAAATGAAGCATTGGAGAATAATGGATGGCGAACCCATTACTGAAATTTGGAACTTCTTAGCGCTGTAGTCAAGTAAACAGTAATTATAATAAAATAATAGAATGTGCGCTTTAAAAAGCTTACGTAAAACGATTTATAAGTATAATAACAGAACTCGCAGCTCCGCTGGCGTTGCTCTCTTCCTTCCTTCCTTCATATCCCATTACTATCCCCCTACATGCTTTTGCTCCGTTTCTCTTTCCTTTTTCTACCTCTCCCTCCTGTCACCTTCTGTCCCACTCGTGTCTGCTGGCGGCATTTTGAAAACTGACGATAGCAGTTCTTTTTCTAGGGTATCAATAAAATTAAAATATAAATTATTTAGTATGTTGTTTCGCGTGGTAATTAGTTTAAACACTTAAAAATATTAGGGAAAAATTGTTAACTTATTAAAATATACATCCTGCACAAATTTTCTAATGTTAAAACATGTAAAAGTGTCATACTTAAATGTTTGCCGTGTAGCATTTTTCCAAAGAATCCAATAAATGAGGTATTTCAAATGTGTAATTGTGCGCTCGATTAAAACCCTCAAATGTTGGAGAAATTAATTAATATACCATACAGTCTATTCTCTAAACACCACATTTCACAATAGTCACTTTAACCGTTCTTGTATCGAAGACTCATTGGTATAACTGTTTAAATATCCATCCTGTCGAAATTTTGCATATTACAAAACTTGCCGGAAATGTCATGCTTAATAACTGTTAGTACAAATCCATTTGTGCATATAAATATTAATGTGTGCGCGCGCGCGTGTGATTGCGTGTGAGTCTTATAGACCCTTACACACTTGCATCGTTTTCGACCAAACTTGGCATATTATTTTGGACAAGAATAAAAATACTGTGGGTGTGGTATCAAATGAAACTACTCCTAAAGGAAGACGGTTGGAAATGTTCAAGGGCAGGAAATTTTGAGAAATTTCAGCACAAATTGGCCTCCATTTTCAATACTTTAGCTAAATAGAAATATTAATGCTGTTCCCTGCATTCTTCGGCATTAGTGTAAGAAAGCACCTGTAATCGGATACGGGGACGAAAATGCTTCGATAGCAGATGCATTGGAAGATTTTCAGTACGAATGAGAGATTTTAAATATATGTTTCTTAATAAAAGAGTAAAAGTATTATTGTGCTGGTATTGCAGAAGAAACATATAACACATTTGGGACGAAAAATGTTCGAAAAGGCAATTTTGATCTTTTCCAGAGCGAACGCTCCGTTTTTCCCAAACAGTTTTTGAAATTAAATATAATAATACTTGTATTGATTTAGGGGTATGTAACAAAAAAACTCTAACGTGGGAGGGATGGAAAATGTTATACAGGGGCAATATAGAGGATATTCAGCACAAATTAGCCTTTTTTCAACAGTATGCTGTGCTCATTCTTTAGGGTTGGTAAAGCGAGATACTACCTCTAATGCTAATAGGGGATAGAGTAGAAATTGTGAAATGGGATACGAATTGTAGGATTTTCAGCACGAATGGAAGATTTATCGTCAATATTTTTGGGAGTAAACATACTGTGTGCGTAGTATCACAAACAGAGAGAGAGAGAGAGTATCATATTTCCATTGCCTGTTTCATTTGGTATCAAATATTAGATTCAAAATGATAAAATGTGTATTCAGTGTTTTCAAAGCAGCAAAACATGTATAATAGCAAAGGGAAGTAGTGGTAAACATGCGATTGTAGCTTTGATAAGGGGAAACCATTTTATAGAATGAGGCCACATTTAGTTAAAAAACATTGCTATGATATATACTTAAGAACACAATTTTGTTCCCAAAATTAATATATAAGAAATTTAAGTCCTTTGCAAGATTTAACTACGCTTACCCTGCTCACAATAAACGTGCAATATACCGATGTTTAAACCACTCGGCTATTTGCGTGATTTGTCTAGAGGTCATATTCTTTCGTTTGTATGGAAGTTGTAAATCAGGAATCACAATGATGTTACTGTTGATTGACTACTTATCTAAACACATCTATGGTAATTCTTTTGCAAATATATTTAAACAGGTTAATCGCTTTTTACTTTATATTTTATACCGTCAGCTGAAATAACACATTGTATAACTGTGAAGCGAGCAACTGTCCGCCATATTAATGAATAGCAAAAGTGCCTGAAAATTAGATTACCCTTCGTGCTTAATCAGAGGCGGAATTAACGTGACTTGTCGGATTTGGACAACGTTTCTACCCAGTGTTTAATGGACGTTTCTGTAGCCATCATTAGTTGAGTATAAGAATTTTAAGCTGGCTCTTAACATTTCCACAGTGCTGCTGTAGCATTAAGAGAGTTGAACCGTGTTCACCGTTGCAGAAATTGGGAAAATACAGCGAATTTCATACACATATGTAAGTGATGGGATATTGTCAGTGTCAAAACTTATTTGAAACGATAGAGATTACGCCATAAATTTCGGGAACAAATAACAAAACAGTCCCTCCATATCACATAATCTGTTAATGACTTCCTAGATTGGCTAGATAGGTGGAAAAATCTTTACCCTTCGGTACTGTTAAGCAGAGGGAGAGAGAGAGAGACATTCAGCATTAAGGCACACAGCATAGGCATTAATACCTATATCAAAATACTGGACTTCTGAAAGCGGATACAGTTACTTCTTATATGACAAAGTGCAGACAATCTGGATGTTCAAATATAAGTGGAAACATCTTCCGGGCTGTTATGTCGTGAAAGCTACGTTCTGTCATAATTTGGATGATCGTTTTGGACAGTACGGATAGTTATCTGGAGCCCAATATCATATATCAGTAAGGCACATTTTTTATGTGAATATAAACTTCTGAACCTCAATTATTTAGTTATATATATATATATAAGTCAATTAGAAATTGAAAAAAATTATTTACAAAGTCAAAAAAGTAAAAATGTGGATAATTTGCAATGTTGTTGCTCTCTTAATATCACTTATATACATTATAAACTTATGATCGTGGTTCAGAAAGTTTAACTATCTGTTGTATTTATGTACTGAAAATTGCAGCTATCTACCTCTCATAATTTCCTGGAAAAAGGTGAATAAGTATCCAGAAATGTTTTTTTTTAGAAAACAGAATATAAAGTTTGAACATTAAAGTTCTGACATACTTCAGTATATTCCAGGGCCATAATCATCTGCACCTTCATTTCTGGATTGTTTCAGCCTTTCTGATTGCCTTCTCTGGTCCTGGCCTCTTTTTGTTAATTGCTGAACTGCTCGCTGGGCATGATATAGTCGTTCGTTGTTGAAGGATACAAAAATGTTCTAAAATGGGGCGTTGCATGACAGCTTAAAAGGAATCCAGACTTCATTTTAATGGTATTTAAATGTCTTAAAACCTCTTAACCTCCAAAAGTATATATTTTCTGAAACCGCAAATAATATAGATTTTATTAGTGCTTAAATTAAAAAATGTATTTTTTTAACAATTTCAGAGTACCTTGTCCTCTTAAATGAGTAGTGAAATATGAGTATTACTTGAAGAATTTCCAAGAAAACAATGGATACAGATTTGGTAGGCCAAAAATAGACGTTTGCTCAATCTGTGAAGACTTAAACACAAAAATTAATTCTTCAACTCTGAACGATGTGGAAAAAAGTGCTGGTGTTGCCGAACTCCTAGTTCATAAGAGGCGAACATAAAATGTTATAGGAAGATAGAGAACGTCAAGTGTATCTGCAAGGATCGAAGTGATGTCATGGCTATTGCTATTGATTATATGCAAAATATGCCTCTCCCTTTCATACCTGTACAAGAAATGTTTTATCTTAATAAGCTTTGGTACTATGTTTTTAATATTCATGGTATATGCCGTAGTACTTCCGTTTTCTATAAGTACATAGAGGGTGAAGCTCTAAGAGGCACTAATAAAGTATGTAGCTTCAGTGACGCATGTGCTGGCCATAATCGCAACCACACATTAACTAGGCTGCTTGTGAATAGTAGATTCTCACTTATTTACCAATTCTACGCAAGTCGAGGTCATAGGTTTCTACCGTGTGACAGAAAATTTCAGTCATTAAACGACAAGTTAGAAGATTGGATACTCCCCAAACCAGTACGATGACATCATTCGAAATGCCAGGAAACGCAACCTCCCATATCAAGTAAGGAGTCTTCAAAACAACCAGGTACTCAGTTTCAAAGACTGGTGGCCAATTTATTTTAAGAAGACATGTAAACATATTTACAATAATAATCTGTCATTCAGCATCAGTAAGTACAAGCAACTTATATTCACCCAGGAGAGAAAAAGCTGTGTCGAGGCTTCAGAGTACATCGATGGTTTGGACCATGGAACATTCAGGTTGAAAAAGCAAGATCATGTGAAGCTCCCTACCACTGTAATGTATCGTGGAAAACTTGGAATCAACGTTAAAATGTTAGAGGGCATCTCAAAGGTTACCCAGTACATACCTAGTGTGTCCAAATCATTCTTTGAAGACATCCTTAAATAGCCGAATTCAAATACAGCAGACAGTGATAAGGATGAACAAAGACTCGCATTATGGTCACCATTGTAGAGTTCAAAACCATTTTAAAGTCTTTTAAATTTTGTGTTATTAAATCTTTAATAGCTTTTGAGGAGAAAAGAACATTTTATCTTACTTTTATTATGCTAATTAATCAGACATTGCATACGATGTAGAAATTGTAATTTTGAATATATATATATATATATATATATACATATATAAATCTTTTTTCTACTAATAATTTCAGTAGCAATACACAAAGCTGGCATATAGGATTTGTTCACTATTCTGGTTGCTTCAGAAAGTAGTTTAAATCTTTAAATATAATTTTGTAACTATTTATCCGCCGTGATCAAATTAATTACGGCATATCTTGAGCAATTTAACAGTTTAGTAAAAAGCTATATGCTAGTTCTTCAAATTGATTCTCTCCGACTTTCTGCTGAAAATTTGAAGAAAAAAATAGTTACAAAGTTCATCGTATGCAACGTTTTCAATGAGCAAAATTGTAAGAACAATCAAAGTCGAATAAAAAGCATGGGAAGTAAATAACAGACCATGTGCTCATGGGCATTTAAGTAGTCAAAAGTCGAAGCCTTAAAAGACGCTGAGAGCAAAAGCATGTAATTGAAATTAAAGTTCAAAGTGTTTTTGAACATAAAACCAATGTTTTACTTTCTTTATTTAGAACAAAGTTCAACTATGGGTACCTTTAACTAGGCCCTTCTATTTAAGTTTATTATGTACAAATAATTAGAGTTATAGATTAAACTCCTCTATGGCGAAATTAGTGTCAAAGTTCTTTAAAAATGCTATAAAAAATTCACAGAAAATTTAAAAGAAGTTCTTAGTTTAGTCCTTTTTTATTTGACACATAAAGCTCAGCTTAAGGTAGCTTCTAAAACACCGCTTTCTGCATATACACCTTACTAAACCTCACACATTACTAGATACCAGGCATAGGAATTTCTACGTATTAAAGTTAGGAAATAAGGATGGACTGTTACTGAAATTTAGGGAGAAATATCGCATTTATCAAACCACCCCATTACACGTACAGTCTGCTGGTGTTTGCAGACAGCACTCGCCAGAACGTGTTTAGCTGTCGTCTGTGACCCTTGGGTGCTGTTGTTCAGTTCTTTGTGTTGACATATGGTTTGGGTGTAGATAACTTGAAGCCAACTGCTTTAAATCTCCTACGCTTGCTCAATGCATTATTTCGGTAGCAATTGAGCCCTATACAACAATGCATTACGAAGACATTACGAAGAGGGGTTCAATTTAAGTCCTTCACATAGTGCAAATAGTTATAGAGATGTCCTAAGTAATCAATTTGTAAACGATGGACAGTATGATAGAATGCAGTGATGTTTGATTAATGGAAAACACTCCAATTTTGTATAGGAGTTGTATACTCTCAATACCATAGGCACCGACCTTTCGTTTCGGACACATTGAAACGTTGAAAGTACATACTTAATGTTATAGCCTGTAGAACAGCAGTTCCCAATCTTTTGAAAATAGTGAGCACCACCCAAATGCATTATCAAGTACGTGAGCATCATCAGGTCGTATAGATCTAGTAAATAAATACACAAAGTTTAATACATTCCCCTATGATCCCGCAGGTCTTAAAAGGAACCTCACGTAAACAAAAACAGCGCGCGAAGTACTGGTTTGAAAACTGTATTACTACGCCCTGGGCGGAGCATACACACTATCTGAAGACACTGCATCTGACCTGAACTACCTAGCCGTCATAAACGCACATAAGCTGTGTTTAGTGGTCCAACCTCATACATTTCCTCCTCCTCATCACCATCGTCACATTTTGTTCGAAGCACAGACTTTTTTGCGTTTCCTTTTCTTTGAAGCTGATAACTGCTTCCCAGTTTTGTACTTTTCCACGCAAATGGAGTTGACACTTTTTACGAAAACACCAGTGAACTCGGACGTTAAATTAATATCTTCAATGGCTAAATCCGGATTTTTTTCACAACATTTTATGAACACATTCAATAGAATGTTTTTTCACCACTTTTCAAAATTTTCCCTTTGGGATGCTTCACTTATACATTTTCATTACTCATAATAATTATCACTCTTAACCACTGTTAACCACACTGTAATTAACAATCTGAAAATAAGCGAGCGCCACTAAATACAACAAGATTGACCAACTGTATGTTAGTAATAGAAAATTGTGCATACGCATATTACCGTTCATTAAGTTTTTATTAATTACGTATGATTTAAATGCAGTGTGAACTAAAACTTAATATTCTAACAATGCTTTTTAACAAAAATAAACTCTTAATTAATATAAAACAAAATTAATTTTCGATTCCGACATGGAACTACGTTGTTGTAATCCGTAGCCAATGCACACAGCTTACCACGTGCTTTTATTTACCCCAGGTTCTCTTCTAACCCCGGCAGGACTATAAGTTAATGAGATCCCTGAACTTAAATAGAATTTTATACGGTAATAAGAATATTTTGATAATCCATAAGAGATAAAATGTAATGAATGAATAAGAACTGTATTGTTCTGACTTTACAGCGAAGTTTCTTAACTGAGCAAAATAGTTCAGGGGTGCTCGCTCTCGCGAGAACTAGGTTGAAAACGCCTGCTGTAGGTTTTTCCTATTCCCTATCTAAGGCTATACTACATATACATTATTGAATAAATTATAATCTTACCGTATAATACTATTTTAGGTGCTAATTCTTCAGCAACGGAATAGACAAGCCGTCCATTTTAAACTAAAGACTGTAAATCATCATGAGTTTAGTGTATGAAAATAGAGGCTACATTTCTACAGCACATGCTTGTTCATGATCTATTTGGTTCATCATCAACGTGTAAAATGTTGGAACAGTGAGTATTAAATGTATTAATTGTTTAATTTCACTTAGATCTATCCAAGGGTCTGGGAGGTCTTACTTCCTAAGATGTCATGCATGTATCATGTCCCTAGAATGTCGCAGTCTTTCATCATCCAAATCGTCTTTGTAAAACTTAATCAATTGTGTAGAGGAAACAATTGTATCAGTTAAGAACAACAAAAATAGTATAATTTTGCTTCTTCAAGAAGTATTTTAGTCTGAGTTGACCTTGAAGCTAAACTATTTTTAACGTAATCAACAATTTCTTTAATGATTCTGTTGTGTTGTTCCTTTGGAACGAAATAATGATATCCATCTGAAGAAGATGAACCAGTGTCATACTCATATCTTCCAGGTGATTTTGTTTTCTAGGCTTTGAGGTTCATATAGCTCCAACTTCTGACATTTTAGCCTCATCCCAAAATTAAATGAAAGGAATCTTTTAAAGACAGAATAGTTTGTTGTAAGTCATCAATATAATTACATGATTTAATTCACAGGCCCTTGGCTTTGCATTACTCTGATGCCTCCCTCTAAATGATTTAAAACGAGTTTTGACTTTTTTTTAAATTATGGACTCTTCGCTGCTCTTTAACTGCTGTGGTCCTTAGCGTCCCATTCTATATTGGACGTGAAAGACCGGTAATTTTGCTCAGAGCCCTCTTTATCAGGCTTAAAGTTCTTTTACGAGCCGTAAATCTACGATACGAGACCACCGGCTTTATTTCTCTTCCAAAGGAAGCCATGCTAAGGACTTTTACACCCGAAAAAGCCCATCGCCCTCCGCCGGAATGACTTAAAACCCTGTTTATAATAATCAAAATAATGAAACTGTCAGCTATTACCAGAATGTTTAGGAAACCATTCCCTTTAGAACCTGTATTATATTTCTCACTTATGGAAAATTCTGACAGAAATTCAACCAATTCCTTATAATTTTCTAAGATACTTGAAATATATTTATATCTCAAAATCCAGCTTTTTGGACAAAATGGACGCAGGGAAGGGCTGAGATCTTCTTGAAATGGTTTCAACCACGAAAATCTCTTAGGAGATTCACGTATGAATGTTATTAGTTCTCTAGTTATCAGTAACTGTCTCTTGCTTCGTTCACATTTTTCATAAAATTCTGATATACACGATTTAGTGAATGTGCGTTACAATAAGCAAACTGTGCACTCGGTTCAGTATAACTTACTTTAGCCTGCAATGCATCATGTACCCCGATGCATTACTAGCTTCTTCCAAACAGCCCCTTAAATCTTGAATAGAGGTAGATTTAATCTTGTGAACATATTTGTGACAATTTTGAAGAGTGTATGTGCATCAGTCTTTTCTGTTGTATAAAATCTCATAAAATGTATCAAATTCAAATGTGTGTTTGTTAATTGAGCTAATTGAAAGTGAAGCTTCTTCAGGAACGGAAATATCACTGGTTTTGTCTAACAAGATTGAAAAATATTTGTGTCCCTTAACTTAATCCAGTATGGAATAAGTCATCTCGTAAAAGAATATTTCAAACATTTCGTTCATTATATCATGCGATATCCACCCATATGTTGTTCTTTGTAGCCATCCTTCTAATTCAGGAATGTTCTGCAACCGAAGCTTTAATAGTTGGTGTACGCTTGATTCGTGGTCGGTTTTTGCTTTTACTGCTAATCTTTGTCGAGCAAGCAAAATAACCGTAAAAATTAATGTATCAACAGCTGTCCTTGATTTTTACATTTCTTTGTTGTGCAAAGACACTGTTTGAGCACCGGCATTTGTTTGAAATTTTATTTCAAAACATTTGCTCGTAGACTTTCCATGCATAGTAAATCTTTCCATACCTTTTTACAATTATGAAATCCTACTTTAGTTAATACAGAGTTACAAGTTTTCTCTGACTCAGTATCATAATTTTTTCATACGGAACACAAAGCTTTAGTTTCCGATTGGTCATAGTATGTACAAGTGTATAGCTACAACCAAAAATACAAAAGCTTACATCCCTTTGTTGTTCTTGTCGTTGTGGACGACGTAAATGGTGATGATGCTGATGACAAGGTCAAAGAGTTGGGCGCCGCTGGAGGTGAATGAGATTGAGTGAGAGTCAATTTGCACCGGTGTTTACTTTTATTAATTTTGTTCACAAAACTCCACATCGTTAATAAATAAAAATATTCTGACTCTAACACACGGCGCACAATATATTGACATTCAAATTGGATTTTTAAATAGGCAGGAATATTCAACAACCGGCGACGTTAATTCCCAGTAATCTCTGTGTTAAATTTTGTTACACTGATGTTGAATTACAAGAGAAGGGAATGGGATGAATAAGATTTGTAATTACAAAGCTAAAAAAGTAAGTGTGGGGTTTGGTTCACAATTGTTTAACCGTATACTCTAATATCAACTCTATAGACAAGCTTAGTACTGAAATTTATGACTCAGAATTGTCAGTCAGGTGATTCTAAATTCAACTTTACACACGCGTTCAGTATTGCAGAAGGTGATAAACGATTGTGTGTGTACGGTGACTACAGTCGGTTCTGTAGTATTTTCTTAACCAACATCGTACTCTAGGAAATTCCTGTTCATCAACACTTTATTAATTCGGGGGCAAGAACACATGTTTGCCCCCGTGCCTGTGTAAGTACTGGGAATGAACCCCCGTTGCCCAAGTGGAGTCGCCGCTTATACTTAATACTCAGTTTTGTTTGTTCTGTCTCACCTTGACTAGATGCATTTTTAAATAAAGCAAATATTACTACTTTCCAAGCTGCTGGCTTTTTGCTTTTATTCTTAAATCTTCTCAAAATATATCTCACTTGCCTTTGTACTTCACTTATAGCGAATTTCACATCCATCTTTTGACATAATACAAAACTGTAATAAGGTAAAATGTTTTCGCTATGCTGGAACAACGTTTGTACCTGGACAACGCTCGTGTGTGCAGAGATAATTGTAACAATGGAATGCTGTGACGCATGTTCAAGATTTGCAACGCACATTGTATCATGACCACGCAAGTTAGAAATATAACACACGTTGCAACGCGCGCAAAATTTAACGCACGTTGAATGCATGACCGGTGTCATATAATACAATAATTCGTAGTAGCACAAAAATGTGTCATAAAATGCCCTGCCGCATGCACTATCCCAAAACTCGTGAAAATTAAATGAGTTTTATTTATGTACGTACCTTAAATGCTATGGTTCTTAGCGTCCCATTCTATATTGCGCGTGAAAGACAGGAAATTTTTCTCAGAGGTCTCTTTATCAGGCTTGAGGTTCTTTTACGTGCCGTAAATCTACGACACGAGATCACCGGCTATACTTCCCTTCCGAAGTAAGCCATGCTAAGGATTTCTACGCCCGTAAAAAAACCCATCATTCTCCGACAGGTTTGAACCTGCGACCTCGGGAACTAGAGGCTAGTAAGCGCTCGTGTGTCCCCGGCCTTAGATAAAACAGTAGGATTTAGGAATTTCACTTATGGGTACCCTTAAGAGACAGAATAGTACCTGGTTGTCTGCTTTAGTACTTTCAGTGACTAATCACCTATGGTACTATACTAAGGGGAAATTCTTCTGTTTGTGAAAAGATATTTAAAATACAAAATATGTATTGCGAATAAATTACATTGTCAGGGAATAGAACATTATTAAAAACGGAAAATTTAAAATTTACGCCGTTGTATTTGTATAATTTATTTACGCATGTTTATGATAAATATATTTCATGTCAACAAACACAGTTACGATTCTCGCAACTCCCAAATCTAAAGTATCCGCAGCATAGTTAAGGATCTTGAAAAAAGCTACACATTATATGGGAATGAAAATATATGAAAAGATACCCAATTCAATAAAAACTATTAAAGTTAAAAAAGTTACGTTGCTAAAAGGCTAGTTGTAATATTAGGGAATATTTGGAGGATGTGTCAGTTTTACAGTGAATATTATTGACTTCTTGACAAATATATCTATTATTCTGTTTTATGTAATATTATTTTGTATGCAATTGATGATTTACCACACTTGCCAACTTAAAAGCTGATTTGATATAAATCAATTTGACAGTGAAAGAATTATCGGAATGGTAGAGTAAGTTTTCAGATAACATGGAATTTTAAAACTTAGTAATTTCTCCTTGCTACCATAGCTATTTAATAATACAGTTTTCATATAATGCGGAAACCTCTAGCATCAATAAATAAGAAAATAGTGGTGGAACTGGTGAATTTGAAGATTTACCGCTCCCGGGCTACCAAATCAAATATTATAGAAATGTTAAATAATCTGCAACCGTCGAGAAAGATAATCTGCAAAAACGGATAGTGCATGTAATCAACGCCTCCTAGAAGACAAGGCTGTGTAATAGTGTCGTATGCCTGTCTTTAAATTATTTCACATAAACAGATGGGAGCTACTCGCTTGCAAGAGGTACGGGCAAATTAAACAAGAACTTCACATGCGAGGCTACGACGAGGGACGCAGCTAAAGAAAGTACCAAAAATATTGTTAATCACTGGCAAAGAGGGACGCTAATTGGCTTGGAAGGAAGAAAGAACTCTACACTATCATAATTAATATAAAAAGAGAATAGATGGATGGTTATTTATTATATGGAAATGGATTTCTTACCCCATGTGTCTGCCGGGCGAGGACGCCATGCTTGCCTTTGCACGGAGATGGCAGTTCAACGACTTTGCTACTTGCAGGTTGCCCACTGACTCTCAAAACAACGCTAACACACAAGCGTCACTGACGCTATCCCCTCCCTAATACTTAGTTCCCCTGACTTATCCCTACTCACAGACAAACTGCCGTCTCTAACCTCGGTGCCCAGAGAGAAGTGTATCCTAATATCTGTGCATACGCCACATCTCCCCCTGGTCACCGGGATCGACGCCCTCGTCGACACAAGGCAAACCAATAGAAACAATAAAAGGACAAACAAAATGACATACATAATAAAAAAGAATTAAACATGTGTCATGCACCAAAATATAACAGAATAATATACATGTGTGATAAGCACCCAGACGACGACAATGTTGCTTTTTTTGCTTTTGTTTTTGTTTTTAGATGGCTGGCTCAAGAATCTTGAGTGCTATCGGATAATATTGTTACTGCACTTATGCTTGAGCACCCCGCACACGCACACACACCACGCTGCCTCTGTTCACACGCACACTACACTGCAACTGCTCTTGATGGTCCGTTGAAACTGTTTGTGGGTGAGTTTAATGTGCCCACAACGACGACTTGTCCTGGCTGTAGAATTGTTATTCCTGCAGGTCTCTGGTGATGACAACGGGGTGGGCAGTCGCTGGCTTGGACTGCCCCCCCAAAATAGTGGCTGCTTATGCCACGGCAGTGTACTGGCTGCCCGACAGCTTCCCTGTGGTGTTTCTTGACTTCTGGTGTGCCACGTGGGGATACTCCTGTGATCCTCTCGAGCTCCGCCATCAGCAAAATACTACAACAAAACCACCAAACAGTAAAAAGGGTGCTCCAACAAACAATCACACATAAAAACAGTATGTCACGTACAATCAAATATTTTAAACATGTAAAGGTTTGCACTAAAATTCTTTTGACATGGGGCAAAGAAAGAGAAAAAAAAAATAAGTACAAATTGGCATAAGAACTAAATTTTATAGAGAGTTGCCAGCCAAAATTTAACTCACAATGCTTCACAATCCAAATAAAACATTAAAACAGACCCAGACTACATTAACATTATATCAAGAACAGTGACTTTTTCATACAATAACATAACAGAAAAACATAACCTTATTTGGGATCCCAATATTAAATCTTAATGACCAGCTGGTATCACTAACAAAAGAAAATAAGTGCACTTACAAGACAATCACACATAACAATGAAATGAACTCATTCACACTGACCATGGTCCAAATTACACACAACACTCACTTAACTATCTACTCAAACTACTGTATGCATTACTAAAAACTACAAAATAAATCCACAATACATCTCCAAACTACGCCACGTGACATGCTTTCAACTACTATTGTCATACTCTGTCACTAATACAGTTTCTCGTCCACAGTACTAACTTCCTCATCGCATTATTATCATCAACTCAATCATCATCATCATCAGTATTTCAATCAGCATCATTACTTCAGTCATTATCATCTTTATCTCAACTTTCAATTTTCTCTTCAAAACAAAACATCTTCACTGACGTGTCTCATTTACCATGCTGCAAATTCAAAACATTAACATAGGCATAACCTTCAAGAAATCACATTAAAATTTCAGGAATGACACAAATAACATGACATTATACTGTTGCATCCACATCCTCCAAATCAAAATTAAGCTGGAAAACAGTTGGTATTAAAATTTGCTATCTAAGATGGTAATAAACTTGTTGCATAAACAGAAAAAAAATTATTCACATTACGATCACTTCCATCCATTTAATCTCTCGTGTGAATTCATCACACACGCTATACTGGGCACGTTACAGCAACAGCAATAAGCCAAAATCTCTGAAATCATCACATCACATCAACTTTCCAGGTACATATAACCCTCCTGAAAAATCAACACATTCATACACTTCAACTATCGGGGTTACTCTTTGGCACTTCCACCGAAGCTGACATCATCTCATCTCTTCTCATCTCTCCTCATCTCATCTCTCACATTAGCACCGTCGGGGTTACTCTTACGCACATCCACCGAGGCAAATCTCAGCTCATATTTCTCACATAACCTCACACTACGCCATCGGGGTTACTCTTTGGCACTCCCACCGAGGCAAATCTCACATATATCACATAACCTCAAATACACACATACATACACACACTATTCATGCAACAATTTTCTGCAAATAAAAATCACAGCATCATTATGAAACCCAAAATCAAATCGAGTCAAATCAAATCAAATCGAATGCAACAAAACAACATCACATCATTACTCAAAACAATACTGTCACAGACCATTCCTGAAAATGAAAGCTCAATTAAGCACATAGTACACATGAAACACATTCCTGCAGCATAATACAACAAAAGAAATGATTTGCAGTTCCAAAAACATAATTTAAAATTTAAGTTACACCCAAAATAATAATACACTTTTAATTTAGCAGAGACATTCATAGCACATATTATTCCCGAAAAGCAAAGCTTAATTAAGCATCAGCCAGTGAAACAATAAAAATTTAGCATACCTGTGTGAGTTGTGAAACTGTTTCATTCGTCCAAACGTTAGCACTCACAATGTTTACATACTTACAGGTTATATTTTTTCTTTTTACTCTTTTTACCAAAAAAAATTCCAGTGCAGTTTTCCAAAATCTGGTAACACACATACAGCTGATTCATCAACATCCACATCGTACTGGTCCATATTAGAAGCACATCAAACCTAATTAGGTGAAGATACTGGCAAGGCTGGTAGTAGCTCCTGAAACTTTTACTTACATGAGTAATTGTGAAGCATTTTCCCCTAAAAATATGCATTGCGTAATTAAATAAACCAAACTTGGCAACGGTAAAGCAAAATTATCATCATTATCATTATCACTATTTTTCCGCGAGTGTACAATGCAAAAAATTTTCAATATATATACGTGACCTCGTTCATTTTATTACTTTAAATATTTCAAACAGATGCACCACACTTTTTATACACACGTAAATTTTAAACACGCAACACACGAATTTTGAATTAATTTGTTGCACTTTCGAGTCGTTAATACTTTCAATATGACGCAATCTAGAATGCAATGTTACGTAAATCAGCTCACACACGCAACCACGCTATCAACGACACAAATATCATACAATTATCACAATTCACTTTTCGCAATTTACGAAAATATATACTTCAAAATGACCAGCACGAAGAACTTAACACAGTGATATAATTTAGTAGAAATGAAGCCAAAATAAGGGGAAAATGGAGTCAGAAGTTTTAGCGTCACGCCGGCAGACAATGGAAAAATGCAAAAATGAACTCAAAATTAAAATTTAGAAACGAGACTTTCAGAAATTATAGCAACAAAATTTAGAATATGGAAATCACAAATTACAGCATCAAAATCCTTACCCTTAAACCAGAAACAAATTTTGATTTTTAGCGACCACTTGGAGGACCACAAACCGTTAGATTTCAGAGGGGAAAAATTGCACTTAAAAATCTCTCAAAAAATTTAAATTATGTCTGGCTCTCCACCACTTGTCGTATGCCTCTCTTTAAATTATTTCACATAAACAGATGGGAGCTACTCGCTTGCAAGAGGTACGGGCAAATTAAACAAGAACTTCACATGCGAGGCTACGACGAGGGACGCAGCTAAAGAAAGTACCAAAAATATTGTTAATCACTGGCAAAGAGGGACGCTAATTGGCTTGGAAGGAAGAAAGAACTCTACACTATCATAATTAATATAAAAAGAGAATAGATGGATGGTTATTTATTATATGGAAATGGATTTCTTACCCCATGTGTCTGCCGGGCGAGGACGCCATGCTTGCCTTTGCACGGAGATGGCAGTTCAACGACTTTGCTACTTGCAGGTTGCCCACTGACTCTCAAAACAACGCTAACACACAAGCGTCACTGACGCTATACCCTCCCTAATACTTAGTTCCCCTGACTTACCCCTACTCACAGACAAACTGTCGTCTCTAACCTCGGTGCCCAGAGAGTAGTGTATCCTAATATCTGTGCATACGCCACATCTCCCCCTGGTCACCGAGATCGACGCCCTCGTCGACACAAGGCAAACCAATAGAAACAATAAAAGGACAAACAAAATGACATACATAATAAAAAAGAATTAAACATGTGTCATGCACCAAAATATAACAGAATAATATACATGTGTGATAAGCACCCAGACGACGACAATGTTGCTTTTTTTTGCTTTTGTTTTTGTTTTTAGATGGCTGGCTCAAGAATCTTGAGTGCTATCGGATAATATTGTTACTGCACTTATGCTTGAGCACCCCGCACACGCACACACACCACGCTGCCTCTGTTCACACGCACACTACACTGCAACTGCTCTTGATGGTCCGTTGAAACTGTTTGTGGGTGAGTTTAATGTGCCCACAACGACGACTTGTCCTGGCTGTAGATTTGTTATTCCTGCAGGTCTCTGGTGATGACAACGGGGTGGGCAGTCGCTGGCTTGGACGGCCCCCCAAAATAGTGGCTGCTTATGCCACGGCAGTGTACTGGCTGCCCGACAGCTTCCCTGTGGTGTTTCTTGACTTCTGGTGTGCCACGTGGGAATACTCCTGTGATCCTCTCGAGCTCCGCCATCAGCAAAATACTACAACAAAACCACCAAACAGTAAAAAGGGTGCTCCAACAAACAATCACACATAAAAACAGTATGTCATGTACAATCAAATATTTTAAACATGTAAAGGTTTGCACTAAAATTCTTTTGACATGGGGCAAAGAAAGAGAAAAAATTAAGTACAAATTGGCATAAGAACTAAATTTTATAGAGAGTTGCCAGCCAAAATTTAACTCACAATGCTTCACAATCCAATAAAACATTAAAACAAACTCAGAATACATTAACATTATATCAAGAACAGTGACTTTTTCATACAATAACATAACAGAAAAACATAACCTTATTTGGGATCCCAATATTAAATCTTAGTGACCAGCTGGTATCACTAACAAAAGAAAATAAGTGCACTTACAAGACAATCACACATGACAATGAAATGAACTCATTCACACTGACCATGGTCCAAATTACACACAACACTCACTTAACTATCTACTCAAACTACTGTATGCATTACTAAAAACTACAAAATAAATCCACAATACATCTCCAAACTACGCCACGTGACATGCTTACAACTACTATTGTCATACTCTGTCACTAATACAGTTTCTCGTCCACAGTACTATCTTCCTCATCGCATTATTATCATCAACTCAATCATCATCATCATCATCATCAGTATTTCAATCAGCATCATTACTTCAGTCATTATCATCTTTATCTCAACTTTCAATTTTCTCTTCAAAACAAAACATCTTCACTGACGTGTCTCATTTACCATGCTGCAAATTCAAAACATTAACATAGGCATAACCTTCAAGAAATCACATTATAATTTCAGGAATGACACAAATAACATGACATTATACTGTTGCAGCCACATCCTCCAAATCAAAATTAAGCTGGAAAACAGTTGGTATTAAAATTTGCTATCTAAGATGGTAATAAACTTGTTGCATAAACAGAAAAAAAAATATTCACATTACAATCACTTCCATCCATTTAATCTCTCGTGTGAATTCATCACACACGCTATACTGGGCACGTTACAGCAACACCAATAAGCCAAAATCTCTGAAATCATCACATCACATCAGCTTTCCAGGTACATATAACCCTCCTGAAAAATCAACACATTCATACACTTCAACTATCGGGGTTACTCTTTGGCACTTCCACCGAAGCTGACATCATCTCATCTCTTCTCATCTCTCCTCATCTCATCTCTCACATTAGCACCTTCGGGGTTACTCTTACGCACATCCACCGAGGCAAATCGCAACTCATATTTCTCACATAACCTCACACTACGCCATCGGGGTTACTCTTTGGCACTCCCACCGAGGCAAATCTCACATATATCACATAACCTCAAATACACACATACATACACACACTATTCATGCAACAATTTTCTGCAAATAAAAATCACAGCATCATTATGAAACCCAAAATCAAATCGAGTCAAATCAAATCAAATCGAATGCAACAAAACAACATCACATCATTACTCAAAACAATACTGTCACAGACCATTCCTGAAAATGAAAGCTCAATTAAGCACATAGTACACATGAAACACATTCCTGCAGCATAATACAACAAAAGAAATGATTTGCAGTTCCAAAAACATAATTTAAAATTTAAGTTACACCCAAAATAATAATACACTTTTAATTTAGCAGATACATTCATAGCACATATTATTCCCGAAAAGCAAAGCTTAATTAAGCATCATCCAGTGAAACAATAAAAATTTAGCATACCTGTGTGAGTTGTGAAACTGTTTCATTCGTCCAAACGTTAGCACTCACAATGTTTACATACTTACAGGTTATATTTTTTCTTTTTACTCTTTTTACCAAAAAAAATTCCAGTGCAGTTTTTCAAAATCTGGTAACACACATACAGCTGATTCATCAACATCCACATCGTACTGGTCCATATTAGAAGCACATCAAACCTAATTAGGTGAAGATACTGGCAAGGCTGGTAGTAGCTCCTGAAACTTTTACTTACATGAGTAATTGTGAAGCATTTTCCCCTAAAAATATGCATTGCGTAATTAAATAAACCAAACTTGGCAACGGTAAAGCAAAATTATCATCATTATCATTATCACTATTTTTCCGCGAGTGTACAATGCAAAAAATTTTCAATATATATACGTGACCTCTTTCATTTTATTACTTTAAATATTTCAAACAGATGCACCACACTTTTTATACACACGTAAATTTTAAACACGCAACACACGAATTTTGAACTAATTTGTTGCACTTTCGAGTCGTTAATACTTTCAATATGACGCAATCTAGAATGCAATGTTACGTAAATCAGCTCACACACGCAACCACGCTATCAACGACACAAATATCACCCAATTATCACAATGCACTTTTCGCAATTTACGAAAATATATACTTCAAAATGACCAGCACGAAGAACTTAACACAGTGATATAATTTAGTAGAAATGAAGCCAAAATAAGGGGAAAATGGAGTCAGAAGTTTTAGCGTCACGCCTGCAGACAATGGAAAAATGCAAAAATGAACTCAAAATTAAAATTTAGAAACGAGACTTTCAGAAATTATAGCAACAAAATTTAGAATATGGAAATCACAAATTACAGCATCAAAATCCTTACCCTTAAACCAGAAACAAATTTTGATTTTTTAGCGACCACTTGGAGGACCACAAACCGTTAGATTTCAGAGGGGAAAAATTGCACTTAAAAATCTCTCAAAAAATTTAAATTATGTCTGGCTCTCCACCACTTGTCGTATGCCTCTCTTTAAATTATTTCACATAAACAGATGGGAGCTACTCGCTTGCAAGAGGTACGGGCAAATTAAACAAGAACTTCACATGCGAGGCTACGACGAGGGACGCAGCTAAAGAAAGTACCAAAAATATTGTTAATCACTGGCAAAGAGGGACGCTAATTGGCTTGGAAGGAAGAAAGAACTCTACACTATCATAATTAATATAAAAAGAGAATAGATGGATGGTTATTTATTATATGGAAATGGATTTCTTACCCCATGTGTCTGCCGGGCGAGGACGCCATGCTTGCCTTTGCACGGAGATGGCAGTTCAACGACTTTGCTACTTGCAGGTTGCCCACTGACTCTCAAAACAACGCTAACACACAAGCGTCACTGACGCTATCCCCTCCCTAATACTTAGTTCCCCTGACTTACCCCTACTCACAGACAAACTGCCGTCTCTAATCTCGGTGCCCAGAGAGTAGTGTATCTTAATATCTGTGCATACGCCACAATAGCACCGATGACGTCATGCGATACGGCCATGCTTACCAGCGAGATCAAGATACCAAGTAATGTAAAATTCGCCTCAGCTTTTTAACAGGTCTTTACTTAATTAAATTATGCAATTGGATCCATGGATAACAACATGAAGCGGTAATTTGCGCAGTTTTTTTAACTGTTATGTTAATATTTTGAAGTATAAGCATTTTGCCAATGAAATTTTACGCTTCTTTTTTCAACGTAGTTACTTACGATACTTTCACTGTCATGTGCACGTATTAATTACATTACTTAAAGTTAGCTGATATTATATACTTGGAATTTAATTCTCGCCTGCATACTGCTTAACCGAGAGGCATGGTTTTTCACATAAAACTAATATCATTACCTCCAAAGCAATGACTTAACTACATGTAAGCATAGATAAAGTATTTTAGGGTATTTGTCCTTACCTGATCTGTTAACTGTTTATTTTACTGAAGATTGGATTGATAAACGTGACACTGTCTTGTTCATATCTTCTGTTTCAACAATACATGAAGATAATTATCATTACAATGAAATGTTTGCACACTGCGACAGTTGTACATTAAGGTAATCACTCACACATATTTTATACTTAACTTTATAGCTTGCAGTTCCTTATGCCCTTAAATATCATGCCTCTTTGTTAAAACATAGATAATTATAACATTGTATATTCACTGACCTGTGCGCACACAAGTAATACTCAATACACCTAGCTCACATGCTGATTATTTATTTAATGGTAATGCTAATCTTGCTTGTACACACGCTCAAGTTTCCACACAAAATTGAGCGTGTTACCTATGGTACATTGAGTATATGAAGACTGCAAATCGCGAGGCTTGAAGAAGACAGTTGTATAACTTACAGAGTTTTCGAATGATTTGGTTTTGACTTGCTGTACTATATATACATGTACCTGGGATAACAGAAGTATTGCTTTCAAAGTCAAGATTACACCTGCAATGTAGGTTTAGATGTTTCCTTAACAATAATAATAGTAATAATAATAATAATAATAATAATAATAATAATAATAATATCATCAACTGCACAGCTATTTAAAATTACTGGAAGAATTGTACATGAAAAGGTTCAGTTAGGAAGCTGGAGATATCAGGAAGCTCTGTGCTGGTACTGATTGCAGCTTCACCAAAGTTATGTGATTTTAAAACCAATGACATGGCATATGACAAGTCCAGACAACTCCTGTATTGTCCAAAACGTTCATCCAGATTATGGTAGAACGTAGCTTTCACGGCATAACAGCCCGGAAGATGTTTCCAATTATATTTGATCATCCAGATTGTCTGTTTGCACTTTGCCATATAAGAAGTAACTGTACCCGCTTTCAGAAGTCCAGTATTTTGACATATTTATTAATGCCTATGTTGTGTGTCCTAATGCTGAATGTCTCTCTCTCTGGTCAACAGTACCGAAGGGTTAAGATTTTTCCACCTATCTAGCCAATCTAGGAAGTCATTAAGAGATTATGTGATATGGTGGGACTGTTTTGTTATTTGTCCCCAAAATTTATTGCGCATTCTCTATCGTTTCAAATACGTTTTGACACTAACAATAACCCACTACTTACATATGTGTCTGAAATTCGCTGTATTTTCCCAATTTCTGCAAAGGTGAACACGGTCCAATTCTCTTAATGCTTCAGCAGCACTGTGGAAATTTTGAGATCCAGCTTAAAATTCTTATACTCAACTGATGGTGGGAACAGAAGCGTCCATTAAACACGTGGATAGAAGCGTTGTCCAAATCCGACAAGTCGCTTTAATTCTGTCTCTGATTAAGCACGAAGGGTAATCTAATTTTCAGGCACTTTCGCTATTCATTAATATGGCGGACAGTTGCTCACTTCACAGTTACGTAATGTGTTATTTCAGCTGACGGTATAAAATAGAAAGTAAAAAGCGATTAATCTGTTTAAATATATTTGCAAAAGAATTACCATAGATGTGTTTAAATAAGTAGTCAATCAAGAGTAAAAGCATTGGGTTTCCTGATTTACAACTTCCATACCAACGTAAGGATATGACCTGTAGATATATCACGCAAATAGCCGAGTGGTTTAAACATCGGCATATTGCACTCTTATTGTCAGCAGGGGGAGCGTAGCTAAAATCTCGCAAAGTACTTAAATTTTTATATATTTATTTTGGGAACACAATTGTGTTCTTAAGCATATATCATAGCAATAGTTTTTTTAAACTAAATGTGGCCTCATTCCATAAAATGTTTTCCCCTTATCAAAGCCACAAATCCCATATTTACCACTACTTCGCTTTGCTATTATACATGTTTTGCTTCTTTGAAAACACTGAATACACATTTTATAATTTTGAAACTAATATTTAATACCAAATGTAACAGGCAATGGAAATATGATTCTATCTCTGTTTTTGTGATACTGCGCACATAGTATGTTTACTCCCAAACATATTGACGATAAATCTTCCATTCATGCTGAAAATCCTCCAATTCGTCTCCCATCTCACAATTTCTAAACATCTGCCAATGTTTATGCACACTTAAAATATATATCAAGGTATGATATTCCTTATACAAGAAAGTGTTTAAATATGAGAACAAGCGCAACATCTGAAATAAGCTCTAATTGACGCTCGTATGCAATTGATAAATGTGCAGTAATATAAACAAAATGTCACGCTATGTAGGAATTCGTAGTATATATAATCTAAACCACAATAATTAATGGAAATAGTATTTGTTTATTTCAAATACTGCTCTAATAAGTAGATAAAATGAAGAATTCGTAACGGCAAAGGTGTAGCGATTTGCATTTGAGTAAGAGCGGAGCTCTTAACGAATAAGTTAATATCTGTGTAGAACGGAGCACAGCAAGCTTACACACGACATAGGTAGGTAAACATGAAGAACCCTGCGAGTTTTGTGTGATGAAATGCAATGCCCCACGTATCCATTAGACCGTGTGTTCCATTAAAGTTTTCATTACAAGCGCTGCATATTTTGTTCAAATAAAAATCTTATTGTAGTTGTTTACTATCTGCAAAGGTGTGATTGATTTTTATAGAAATATTCCTCGAAGTGTTACATGTGCTGGAAACGCTTTTATTTACCAAGCCTTTAGCTATACAGTGGGTTACTAGTTACATTTACCAGTTGCTACATAGACAATACAAACAACACCTGCTGTTTCCCTTATTTGCTGACTGCGTTAAATGTCCCTTAAAGTACACTCTGCCTTATTCTTTTAATCGGGTGTAACCTCACTATGCTGCTGTTTTATGCACACGATTTAGCATGAAAATATTTTATAGTTTCTGGTGTGATTTTAACTGAAAGCGGGATATCGGTGTATTACTCTAGTTTTAATACTACGATTAAACTAACAGTAAATGTAACTTCGGTTAGTTAAACTTTGCTATCACGAATGTATCAGATGACTGAAGGAAAATTGACACGTTCCCCGAATTGTTTCCATCTTAATCTTTATGACAATCTGCGTATAAATATAAACTAAAGAAGGATAAATAAAGGTCATTAATAAAAACTTTGATTTGTCATTTAACTGTAGCGGCAATCGAACTGCAGTCCGTAGTCGGAGAACCAAGGCTTCACCCCTACACCAATGGGCGGCTCATGAAACTACCTTTATTTTTACGCAGTTTCATTCACTAAAATGCAGCTAATATAATATTCCACTGCTTGTGTTATTTCATTTTACACACGATGCAATTTTCCATTACCTAATATCTATTTTATTAGAGAGTAATATGAGAGAACGTAATAATATAACCTCAGTCCTCTGTGGTATAATCGTTGCTCAACGTCTTTGGGCCTGCTAGCAGGTTATGTTAATTTATATTTCTAGTCACCTGGCGTTGTAATATAGCAGTGGCGGATCCACACACCGACGACAGCGCCACGCCTTTTTATTGTTTACCAGTGTACAAAGCTTATGATGATTATTGAAACCCATACTGCAGGAGACACTACTTCTATGAAGAATGCACTCCTTTCAGTAATCGAAATTATACAGTTTCTGTTAACGTACCTTTAGCATTGTTAAAATTAGAGGGAAAATATCCTGATTTGGGTAGTTCAGCCAATTGTTGCGAATACACTTAAAATGAGCACAGGGTCTATTACAACGTACAAAATTCTGTTTTCATCCTTTGGATGAACATAGATTCCTTTAAATGTGGGTGATATGCTGAAGTGACACTGCATTCTTAATCACTATACGATTATGGGATAGCACAGCAAATACTTCATAGCTAATATTATCCAAGCCAACACAGTGTCATTCACAAGTGTGATACTTCATCGGGAATTGTCTTCACAGATAAAATGTGAACAACTTTTTTTGTAATCTGACCTCACAATGCTGATCATGAATAATTGTACACTAGGAGCACACTGTTCACCATTGTAGGTATTTCCTATTACAGTTCCAACTTTGTAGTCCTAGCAAGCTTTCAACTGGATTTCATTATTAACTCTCCGTCGGGCGTAATATATCTGAGAGATGCTCTTTCCGCGTTTTTCAACATGCAGACGCAGCAGCTTAT
This sequence comes from Deroplatys truncata, assembly GCA_030765065.1. Taxonomy (NCBI): domain Eukaryota; kingdom Metazoa; phylum Arthropoda; class Insecta; order Mantodea; family Mantidae; genus Deroplatys; species Deroplatys truncata. The sequence goes on along the minus strand of CM060990.1, from coordinate 418,189,554 downwards.
GCGAAATGGCTGTAACTCGTTATATATTTCTAAAACGTGTTGTAGCACTTCCAGCTGTCTGTTTTTTTTTCGTTTCATTGGCAAGCAAAGGTATCTGTGAGATACATTGCTCCTGCTCAAGTACCGCGTTGTTTTTGCAGTCTTATTTTCTATCAATAACGTTTCTACGTACATAATGTCAAAGAAACAAGAAATATTTAATGTGTCTAACCATAATGACTTACAGAAAGCCCTGGTTTTACTGTGGGATGAGGATTACGACAATAATGAAGATTTTGTTGATGACGAAAGTGACACAAATTGTGAAGCTATGACAGAAGCGTGTGAAGAGGATTCTCATTCTTCTCAAAACGACACAGATGTAGACATAGACACTGCAGTTGTCAATTCTCAGTTTACTGGAAAACATGAGGTCGCTAAATGAACAATATAAGACCTCTTCAACCGAGAAGAACTAGATCACAAAATTTGCTTACTCATCTGCCCGGAGTTAGGGGTCAAGCTTGAGTTGTTAGTACCGCTAGAGATAGTTGGAGTTGTCATAATACAGATGAGTTACTAGACATAACCATCACATATACCAACCAGTACACTGAGTTTATAAAAAACAAATTCAACTATAAAAGAGATGTTAATTTGACAACAAAAGAAGAGATGAAAGTATTCATTGGTCTTTTGTATTTAGCAGGAGTTCTGCGCAGTACAGACTATCTTTACATGAGCTATGGGGTACAGATGGAGATAGCGTAGAAATATTTCAGTTGGCAATGAATTTGAAGCGTTTCCAGTTTCTTCTTCGCTGTCATAGATTTTCTGACAGCGCTTCTCGTGAAGAAACAAAGAATGGAAGAAAGAAATTAGATCATCTTGCAGCAATGAGAAGCATTTTCACAACATTTGTCGGCAACTGACAGAAATTCTACTCATTAGGAGAAAATATCACAATCCGCGAGGTGCTAGTAGGCTTAAAAAGAGATGCAGTTTTAGACAGTATACTCCATCTAAACCTAATAAATATGGAATTAAAATCTATGCTTTTGCTGATGCCAAAATATTCCACAGTCTTGAAATTTATGCCAGGAAGCAGCCTGATGGGCCATTCTGCATTAGCAACAAGCCTTCAGACGTTATGAAACTTTTGGCACAGCCGATTTGCAGAATTGGAAAACACATCACCGCAAATAATTTGTTCTGTGACCATAATTTCGCGAGAGATCTGCAGAAAGAGAGCTCCTCGTTTGTCAGAACACTGGAGAAAACTTAGCCACAGCTTCCAGTGGAGTTTGTCAATATAAACGGTTATTGTTTACTCATATATTTACAATATAACATTATTACTCTATCCCGTTTGAATATTAGCAGTATTAGTTTATTTTGTGCAACTTGCGTAACTTATGTTTTTGAAACATGCTGCGATGTAATGTAATGATTTGAAAAATAAAATATATAATACTAAATTATAAATAAAACACAATACAATACAAAAATGCACGTTCAGGAAAAATGACAAAGAGCACAAAACCAGACATGTAAACGGCATCTTTCAAATATATTGTGCCCGGTCATGTAACAATAGGTATTGCATCTGAGGGAAGGTTAAAGGCAGAACAGTTTGATACTCGGGTACAAATATGATAAATTTGGAAGAAACATGACTCAAACTTGAAATGCCCTGTTCGAGCTAAGGGTTACTGGAAAACTTGCTGCATATTTGTCGAAGAGTAGTATAGGATACTTCAGCTTTTTTGCTGATCTCTGAAATCTATATGCACCGCTGATATAGGACGGAGAAGGCCAGAAAGTATCATTGTATCTAAGAATATCTGTTTCTTGTTTTATGCAGGAAGAACGGAAACCTATTCCTTAAAAAATGCAATGTACCTCTTACAGTAGGGTAACATCTCCGCCAAATTGTGAAGATAATTTATAAGAGCTTCTATACATAATTCCACCGAAATAGTGTCATTTCTGTGCAGACATTTTTTTCACTTCATTAACAGTGTTTTCTACTTCGTTTGAGTTGCTTACTTGCTTTTACAGCTTCAGACATAGAAGGTGATGAATTATTACATTTCCTAAGCAAGCTAATAAAACTAGCTCTATCTACACCTGTAACTTTCACCTTACGTTCCCGAAAGCTGCTAATTGTTTTGTGTTATTGTACAGTTATAACCTTTCTATGCTGTTTTCCAAAGCAGTCGTTTATGATTCGCCGCATATCAGATCATTCACGTGCAGATGAAGCTGAGGCCTGCGATAAGCAGGGCATTCAAGCATTTTAGATAGAACACCTTAAAAGAAAACGTTTTAAAACGATATGGCTTAATTCTAAACATGTACTAGTGAACTTATTTGTATAAATTTATTAGCTCTAACAGCATTGTGAGCCGAAATTTAAAAATGCATAGACAAATTAGTGTTCTTTGTTGTTATTACTGTTACTAAAATTGTCATTATAGCTATGCACATTTCTTAATGTTAAACATAGTTCAGAGTCTCAAGTACAGCCCGTAAAACCTTACAGTTATAAATGTGCAGCTTTTTGTATATTAAATTGAGTTATGGTAATTATTAGGTTATGCTCCTCAATGAATATATCAATGAAGTGTTTACTGTGGGTGGACAAAGGAAAATGAATTATGAAAATATAGATCTTTTCTGAGAGGCAAAGCAACTTTGTATGAGACGGGGATGTTACTGGTTCTACTAAACGTAATTCCTCCTCCACTTTCTTACAAATGTCTTCTTAGCCTTACTATCATTACCGTTTCTTTTGTTTGATTAGAAATGCGAGGTGCAAACTTCAAATGATGCACTTTGATATGAATTTACATGCACTGCTCACCCCCGGAGTTGTAACCATGACTTAAAATCCTCTACAACTGAGAAATCTCGCCGCAGCGGTTGATTAACAGCAATTTATACGCTGGCATATTGTTAAGTCACACTATCTTTAAAACATAAAATACAGCATTTGCCATCCTTCTGTTTTGTGATATGTAAGTTTCATTTATTCTGATTGGAGCATATTTGTCCAAATCCACTTGATACCTCTGAGGCGTTTGAATTGCCGAATCACCTGCTCTTTTGAATAGTCTACATGTTTATGCTTTATAATCTAGTATTTATTCTGCATGTATAAATATTTCGCAAATTCAGTCGCCAGAAGGAGCTGGATAAAATTCATTATAATAATATAACTGTAAAACGGCAGACAATGGTATTTCATGTCTACAAAGCAGCAGCAGACAGCTTCTGGGTTCCGTGCTACGTCACGTTAAGGGAGAGAGGCGAGGAAATGTGTGCGTGAGCCCTACTGTATTCTTATAGTTACAGTGGTTGCGATGACTGCGGACATGGTTCGTGGTGTGGAGCTTTTCCGCATTAGACAGTGTTCTCAAACAAAGGGAAGGAACTGTTTTCACATTTTCTCGCCTATTTGAAATGAAATAAGTTGCCAGAAGTGGCGGAATTTAGAGCGAGTCGAAATACCATTGTTAACATCGGTTTCCATAGTGTGTTAAAATTTGTTTTTACTCTCTTAAGTGATTATTAGAGACCAAATGTTCAGGCAGAAAAAATATAAAAATGAAGGCAAAAAGACACTTAAAATATCTAATATAGATTGTAAAAAAGCATTAATTTCTTTAAAAAGCAACAGAACGAAAAATCACAAAAATACTAGACTCGTCTTTTTAATGTGTTTATTATTTGTTGCACATAACAACAAAATGTTTCTTTTCAGATTGTCAATACAGAAATGTTGTCGTCTGTTAGCTAATATACTTTTCAAAACAGAAAAAACAATGTTCAACGTCAACTGTGGTAACTGGAGCATACTTGAAACAAGCAATGTCAGTGCATCCATCACAGAATCTACATTTACACCACTGAGAATATTGCCCACACTTTTTGTTTCTGGATCTGGATTGCCTGACATTATTGCATTTAGCACTCACTGCATTTCCTATCTTGTCGGGATACACACCACTGCCTCTTTTGCAGTCTTCAAAGGTGTTACAAGGGTAGTCCTAATTCCTTAATACTGGTAATACATCCAACTAAATTTGCATAATGGACAGCAATAAAACCAAGATCGTTCTTAATTTTTGCTTCACTGAAAAGTATTTTTGCATCACGAATTGAAGTACCATCATTTTCAAAAAATGAATTTTTGACTTCATCTACTAACTTGATTTATACTAATGATTTGTACTGTTCCATACTCGAGACACCCGTATCTTTGTAAACAGATGACGAATAGCGTGAGTGTATGTTCGATTATATTACGGGCCTGTATAATGTTGAAATTAATTATTCACAATTTTTCTGGGTGCAGGTATATGACACTACTAATATTAAAAAAATCCTAGTGTTTTTTAATTTTACGATATTTGAATTCTTGTGGTAGTGTAACGAAGGATTTTTAGGTTTCTATGAATGCGGTGAAGACTGTAGTTCAGGGATAATTTATCAACTACTTATAACTCATTGTTATTGATTTTATTACCAATCTTAAGCTGTGAGACAGTGCTATGTTTCTGCCGCTGTTATGATTGAGAGCCTAAACGTTCCTTAAAAGAAGACGAAAGAGTGTGCAACCCAAGCGGTCTTTGTTCAGTGCTTGGCACGTAAATTCAATATAGTTTTGCAGCAAATTTGCGACAGTTCATAAGTGCCACATTTCTTTTTTCGCAGACCTCAAAGCTTATAGTGGACAGGTGGGACGGAATGATACGCCTATTGGAACATATAATGGAAAACATTCAACATGAGTTTGTCAGGCCCAGGGATTCATATATAGACTTTGTAACTTTGAATGGCTTTTTGGCTCTAGCTTTTTGAGACTTTTTGATGTGACTGATATTTTCTTGAATGTATTGCCTAAGAAATTATTGGATGCTGAATTCTGCGCAAATGTGATTCATGATCCAATAAGGAGTTGAACAGAAAGAGAGTCGATAATACTTTCAGTCGACTTATTAAATCAAATTTATCAAAAGTTCAAGCCCTTCCGAACTGCGTAATCTGTCTTTAGAACAGCACAAACTAAACCAGAAGTCGCTATTTTATGAAATATTGAATAATATAGTGTTGGAAACCAATGATGGTTGAATTATATGCAAAGATAAACTTTCTAAAGCTTGTCGATATTTCAAAATTTCAAGAATACTCAAAAGTATTCATCTTCGATTCCTTGAACAATAATTTAAAATTGTGGTGGTAAGGTGTAATCTGTTGTCACTTTTTTCATACTTTTTGATATATTTCAGTTTGTTATCACGAAAGTTGTTATTAGGGAAGTGCCTGACATCTGTTATGACATTGAAGAGTACACTGACTTTTAATAAATTAATAAAACACATAAATATTTATTTTAATTTTTTTAATAAGCTGCTGAAATTTTAAATTGCTCTCCTGTAAAATTGCAAAAAGTGACATCGCCTTATGCCTTACCGCTACAGAACGTTGGTTACCTAGAACAGTTTCTGAATACAGAAAGAGTGAGGAACTAACGTACCAAGATAAGGATTTCCAAAGGTGTCAATCTTGAAGCATTATTGAAGTCTTTAAGGCATAATACAATGGATGACGTCTTCATGGGTGCATACAAACTATTTATCATGATTGATATAATTCCGTCCACTAGTTGTTCTGGAGAACGAAGATTCTCATTTTGGAATACATAATAATAAATCTAAGATGAGCATGCATTTGAAAAATAAGGCTCTGATCAATGGTTTCATTTACTTCGAGGCATGTTTTTCAAACATATAAAAGCTGTGCTGAGTATTATAACAGTAACTGGTTTGATACAATATGACATAACGAAGAGCAAGGCACATTCTGAAAGAACTTGTTACATTAAAAGGTTGTGAGAAGTGAACGTTTGTTTCATTAGAATTGTCATAATTTTGGTACAGGAGAACTTTAAAAACCAAGAAAGGAAACCAGCAGAGTTGGAGTAAACATGCAAAATGTGCCACTTGATAGAGAAACCTCGCAGAAATATTCTAATTATTTGGTGCATATAACATTAATGGTAAATGAAATGGATTTTCAGGAAATCGGCCTTATACAAGATCATATGCATTGTCATATACATCCGGGAAGTTGCATCACATTGCACCAAATTTCAAAAGGTATTGCAATAGGGAAGTGATATCAATGAGTACGACACTTTGTTAATTTGTCCCTCCATAACGTATTTATTGACCACGTAAGTGTGTCAGCCTTTTCAGCTCCTCTCACGACCAGCAGCAGCTACGTCAGTCTTGAAGTCTCACATACCAACTTAATCAAGTCTATCCTTGAAGTGCTTCAAGTCCTGCCAGAGCTATTCAGATGAATAATGGAAATTTACAACTAACGGTCACGATAGACCTCTTCGGAGGGCCTACAAACTTAATCCAAATTATTTAGTAGTACGGTAGGTAGTTTTATAGAATCCGTTTTACACATTTCGCGTCCCGTAGTTTCCCAGTGGAAACCCTCACCTAGGAACAGACCGCCTCCTCCCTCGGACGCTACTACGCTGTTGCTGTTAGTAAACCCCGGGGCTGTTCTCCCCAAGGATCGCTATAAATTTTGGTGGTGGTGCCGGTAAACTATCCACCAAAATTTGCTGGACTCTCTGGGCACAAGAAGTGTTGGAAACGCTGATTAAAATAGGGAACAGCGTCGTAAAACCACCACAAGTAGGTGACAGTGCCGAGTGACAACTTGCCACAAGAAAGGTGATGTTATCTGTTACCGCCACATAATGGTGGAACTGTGGACTACGATTCCCAGAACTTTTTCTCCACCTGCGTCACACCATGAATAAAATCCATGAATTTTTTCCTTTCCCTCACCCTACACTATAGATAATAAGAAAAATGGCTCGTCAGATTCATACCCCTAGGTTAAAATATTCCCATTGTCTTAGTTAGTAGACCCTTTCATGATGCCATATTTGGTAGATCCACCCTCCCACTCCCGCACTATGACCTGCTTTTTAAGTGTCATACAGCTTGAGAATTTAGTAATAAGAGCTGTATAGTCTTAGTGTATAAGTTTTCTTTTTCAGCCGATAGAAATCAAATATGCAGTCACCAGAATAGTTTTTACACATATAATATGAATGACACTAGAAATGTGTAACTACCAAGCACGTGGAGTGCACAAAAATAACAGCCCCACATTTTCAGAGAAGTTAGTAAAATGTATAGGCATATAGCAGGGCTCTATGAAGAGAATGTTCCAACATAAAAAGCTGCCTTACCAGCCAGATTTATATAATATCCAGGTAGCAAGTCTAATGTTTTCTAGAAGTTTGCTTATGATGATATTTGCTGCAATATTTATTTTACTTACCTGAAATACACTCATTTATTGTATTGAAGAACAGTATCCATTGACGCGGTTATGCACATCACAGGTGACACATATTTGGCATACATAGCGAGCTCTGAGTATACAGAAACGCCACGAGGTTGCCACAACAATAGCACTCTAAAATACTGACGCCACCCTTCTCATCATACATACTAATGAAATGCTTTTACGCACAAAATCATAAAATATATTATGTTCTTCCTGCTCATGTAATAATAAATAACGAAATAACGATAATAAAAAGAGGAAGATGTTGAAGGAAAGCCTCCCAAAAAAGAAGAAGATGAAACACTTTAAGGTTAAAATTTCTAATATAGTTCTCAAATGTTTGAAATCCTTTGATTGACTATTTATTTTAATACGATGCAAAATATTTTCTCTCCTTCAGCCGTAATTTAATTCTTTTTATAGAGCATGCGTCCTAATTGTAATTTTTCAGAGATGTATAAAGGCAAAGAAATGTTTTATGGGAAGATGCAAGATGTAATCAAACAATGCGACCCTGTTGTTTCTGTACATTTTTAAGATTTTAAATGGTCAGGTATAGAGTTCTGAACCGAGCATATTCTGTTCCCAGAATTTGATGATGTTAATAATGAAGTTTATAGTGTACCCCAAATGCATATACCTGGAGCCGTACATGAATTATGAGAGTTTGGAGTGTATCCCATATCTTTATTGTAGTATAAAGACTAAAACTACGGATGAAGTATCCTATAGATGTCTGAGACTAATTGAATTTTCACGCGTAATCTTAGTATTATTTCTTTAAAGTCAAGTAATTTCGATTTGAGTCATAATATATATTCAGTGAGACGGAGTTAAGTTCTCCCAGGTTTAAATTTTACATGCGAGGAAACAGGAACACCCAATGTTCTAATTAAGTTGTATATAATGTGATGGACGCTATAGTAATCAATTTTCAACATTCTTGGAATTGTTTTGGCATATATTTTAAAAGCAACAGTTTACGGTTATAGTATTTTCCTACAAAGGAAAATACGGAAGAGTAACCTGGCAAATATAAGTCTTAAGCAGGGATAGATCAATCAGTATTTACAAATCTCACGCAATGCTTAAACATCAATAGGTATTTATAAATACCACATTTAAATTTGTCGCAAACAACATAGGCAACAGTAACACAACATTTACGGCAAGATGGAACAATTACGTTACCCATGTTTATTATACTGTATGCTTGGACAATCCTGTTAACGCTATTCATAGGTCTTACTTTGAAGGGACGGCCAGAAATAATTATAGCTGAAATAGTCCCGCGCACTACCGCAGACTCAAAGACGCAAGAAGGAGTAAGGGAATAATCGAAATAATTTTTATATTGTTATGGATAATAACAATAACTGATAAACATATATAGGATTTTTTAAAAATGGAGCCGGCAATATCAAAACAGAAGTAATGACACCCGCCCGGATCCACAAGATTAACATTCAGAAACAAGCAGAATTTTGATTTTGGCAACACGAAAAGGCCACGGAGAAGGAGAGCAAGAGACCTAAATACTGTCAAAAACAAAGAAAGAAAAAAGGAAATAAGTTCACATGCTACCTAATTAGAAGTATATCAACTGAAAAGCTACAAGAGACAGCGAGCGCATAGAAAACAAATTCACACTCAAATAACGCAAAAGCAACACGTAACACTCAAACCGCGGCCTTGCGCGATACAAAAACAACTAAGCAAAATAAGAACCTATGCCGTGCTCATGGTGGAATTATACATTAACTGCAGATCAAAGATAGACAGAGAAAGCAACGAGAAACAATTTTATAAGTCATCATTCCTTCAGTCACACGTGCAGCGCAAACTGCGAACTTGCAGTGGCGACTACGCCAAGACAGCCAACAGGCAGGCGCAGAAATAAAGCAGTTTAAAAAGTTTTAAATTGGAAATAAGAGTTTATAGATAAAAGAGAAAAACGAAAGAAATATAAGGAAAGGAGAAGAGCACAAAGTTTTCTCCCACCTTCCCTTCCTTTGTTAATACAATAGATATAAGGTTAGTAAATTGAGATAAATGGATGAGCTTATTTGCACATATTAATGTACATAGCGTTTTATGCGGAGTTAGCCTTGCATACACATCTCAAACTAGTTTTTTATTCCTTATGGGTTCCCACTGTCTGCATGACGCAGGGTAAATAGTTAATCAGTGATGTGTAGGGTTGTTGCAGAAATGGAAACGAGAAAGACAATTTGGATAAGAAAAACAATCGTTATTAAGATGAAGGAAGGGGCCCAGCTGAAAGAATAAGCACAAAAATACAGTGGGAGGGCTTGTCAAATTGCTTAAATCATTTTTGAATTGACAGGTATTCTAGGGAGAAAATGCAGTGTCCCTCTCTCTCTCTCTCTCTCTATGTTCAAAGATAGAAATGATCTCGGGGCTCTCAGTATTTTTTTTGTTCTTCTCAAGAAATTGTAAGGTCTTGGCACAGAAATACAGGGTACTCTGAAGATGCGACCCCGGTAGTCAGTTATAGATATAGATATGTGAGAAAGGCTCATTAAAAGAGTTACTTAGGAAAAAAGGGGAGGGAAATGATCCAAAGGTGAGGCAAGGCTATTTGAGCCTCCGAGCCTTAATGGCCGGGGGGTAAGGCTGAAAAATATTTTGTGCGCTCAAACGCAGAGAGAGAGTTTTCGGGTAAGCCTATGAGCGCGTCCGTAGCATGGACTTCAGAAGATTAGATAGGGGGACACAGGCACTCCAGATAGGGTGTATTAGAGGAATAGGGACCGATTTCTGGATTGATCACGCCGGAAGAAGTCTACAACGCCATTTTGAGACCTAATATGCCTGCTGAGTCTGTTCTGGTCATCCACAATGCTTCACAATGCGTCAACACTCAATTGACAAACCACCTACCTCAAATTCATTGAAAGAAGAAATGAGAGCTTGGTTACTTAGACATAATATAGCTTTAGATGAAAGTATGAGTAAAACAAAGCTATATAACTTAATTAAAACCAACAAACAGCTTCAGACGTCATACATACTTGACTAGATAGTAATACAACATCGCCATAATGTACTTAGACTCCCATCGCATCACCCAGATCTAAACCCAATCGAATTAATCTGGGCTGATATCAAAAAATGGGTGGCATGCAGAAATATGAATTTTAAATTAAAATATGTGGAGCAGTTATAACGCCAGCAATTTGCTGAAATTGGAAGGCCAGAATGGGAAAATATATGTCGACATGTTGAATAAATTAAGAATCATTATTTCGAAAAATATGGAATTGCAGAAAATCAAATAGAAAGAATTCTCATCCAAGATAATGGTGCAGAAAGTAGTGACAGCAGCGATGACGGCAATAATGTGAGTGATTCCGCAGAAGAGGAAGGGTTGTTAGGTGTGGAAGAATTGGAGGCAATGATTGACAGCGTTTTTTATATTAAGCGCTTTTTACAGCGTGGATTTTAATATACTGTATATAAGTTTATCAGCGCAAAGCAGTGCATAACCGGTGTGGATATTTGACGATGACTGTCCTACGCACTCCTGCAGTATGCAGTCCACCGGTCACCACCTGATCTGGTAAGCAACTCGCATCATAGCTCTCATTAAGATTTTTACGTGTCTAGAACTGTTGCGCCGATTATATATTCAAACTAACATTTTCCCCTCAATATATCATTACTGTATTTAGCAATTATAACCTGTGCATACACCGGGTGCTAAAGTAAGCAATTACCAACAAGGTTAAGTATGCGAATGTAACTTTTTAATTTGTCTTAAAACATTCTGCTTTCCACAGCAAACTTTACAGCGAAAACGAGGTGAGCAGAGGTAAATGTGTTCAGTTAAATCAAATAAGTACTGCTATTTGATATGATTCCACCATTTCACACCCTGCACGATTTCTTTGTGTATACTGTTCAGGTATTCTCAAAAAGGCAATCAAATTAAGGTGTTTTGGTATTGACAAATAACATTCTATGATAATAAGAAACCATTTATTAAAATACAATTGATAACCATTGATTATTCATACACAATAATGGACTTGGCAAAGTACATTAACTATTGAAAAATCACCGTGTTAAGTCTTGGAGTAACAGCGAGGCTAACATTTTCGCCGTTTTCTAACCATATATTAGAACGACTCTTTCAATGTCGCTGTCTCGAAAAAGCTGTTCACAAACTTGAAAAATAAATACAAGTTGGTGTTGTCTTACGAACTTCCAATAAAAAGTGTACTAGAGTGAGATTATGCTATCTATGAGCAGTGTGTTTAATTACAAGGTTCGGTAATTGTGTGACTATAGCAGAGTATGCAAATTTTAAAAGCATATTATGTACACTTATCATTGCATACTTGGTGGGAATAAAATCGTTTCTACGTCACCTTTATCCACTTCCTTGTAATTGGGCGTCGTTTGGTCAAGAAAAAAGCTTATATTAGGTATATCGAATGTAATTACCTCCGTAATTTGACACACAACACTTTCTCGCATGTATTTAAAATAATAATTACATTAGCACACCAAAACACAATATTTATTATATTCACAGAAATAGAAATATCAAATGAAACCATGAGCACCTGTGCACTGTCACGCTACACCGTCGGTAGTCACATGGTTTCCCTCTCACAGCCCAGTACATTGCATATGTAGTGTGCTGTTTCCTCCGACAATCGAGAAGCTTTGTCTTTTAAGATATATTGCGGTAATTAATCCGTCCATATTATGCTCCCTCCTTATTCTCTATACTCTCTGGTTGATCGTGTATACTCTCTGAATCGGATCGTGTGGTGAAGATTTACCGAAGAAATCATTCCTGTGTTGGCCGGTGGGCAGGATGGACGAGGTTGATTTGCGGTGCTCGAATCATTGTGCTTACGTGCTGTGTGCTCAGTGCTCGGTGATACTAGTTATAATTAACTTGATATTTCTTTTTGCATTATCATCTGCTATTTTGACGTTTCTTGTGTGACGGCGGAGTGGACGTTGTATGGTGTTTTTCATTTGTGATGGGTAGGATCCCGTCGAATTTGACCACAGATGGCAACCCCGTCAACCACGTGCTCGGAGGATGAAAAGGACGTTTTCGATTCGTCGGTTTTGCAGAACTTATATGCTTAAGAGTAGACCGTTCTAATGGGAATGTAAAACTCCTGTATTATTTCAATGATTTGGCACGTATTTAGTTGTAATTACGAGTAACCAGTAGAATTGCCCATCGAACGAATTTTGGACGCTAATTTATACCATTCATGCTTTTGAACACAAATAAGCCCGTGTATGCAGGCGAGTTGGGTATACCAGAATTCCAACAGTATCCCGCTCTCAGTCCATTCTGTTTGATATATCGAGCGAGTATGTGTCTTATTTCCTGTTCGAACGCCCAGTGTGACCAGATTTAAGGGTAAGCTGAGTCTGTTTGCTATATTGGCGTTGTGTCTACACGGTGGTTTATGCACATCCTGAGTTCACGTGCTATTACGGTATGGAGTCGAGTGGTACAAGTTAAAATGGTTCCTTAACATTAAGTGAAGAAGTTTATCAGTTAGAACATAAAACCGGAAGGAGTGATATATGGAAGGGCTTCTGGATTATTTTTTAGAAAACGAAAAAATAAAGTAATAATAATAATTGTGGAAGTGTTATTAAATTTACTTTTAAAGAAGCTCTCGTTTGTTTTATTTTTATTCTATTCGTGGTTTCGTACTACTAGTATTCATACCACTAAGGTGTTCTCAGGTATCGTTAGTTTTCCATTAGAAATGTTTATTTTTACCGACTGTATTGCCAGGTTTGTTAAGTTCTATCTCATTAAATTAAAAAGCAAGTGTATGTATAACCATGGTATATAACATTAAAGCAGGTAAAACAACAATGTTGAATTAATTAACCTTAATTTATGTTGAAGGTTGTTGGTGGTATAATTTACTTTAATGACGTACTATTTCTGAAGTTTAAATAGTCACTATTGACTTATTGTATTATATAGAATTTGTGCTGTGTGTTTAGCTAAATGTTTATACGCGTGCCTCTGAGTTATTTTTTTCTATTCTCACAAAAATTCTGAATTATATTGTATATAACAGTTGCAAAACATTTAATTTGGAACATATTTTAATATATGTGTTGCTTAGGTGTAATGACAGAATAGAACGCGGCAAAATGGAATTTATGTAACAGGTAGTAAAAGAAGTCTGTAAGGGAAGTTGATAGAAACAAAGCCGAAAACGGAATAAAATGGCATATGATACTATAATTTATCTGCCCTAAAGCATTGAAGCAATATGCCTGACAACAACGACATGATATAAACTCTCAAATGAGTAAGTGCCCATTTCCCACGAGAGGGCAAATGAACCATAAACTCGAATACAGTTTACTATACTCGTTGATTTTCAAACGAGTTGGGCTCGAAGAAGCGAGCGAGTCTCATCATATACAAGAACGAACGAGTAAAATGCATGTCCTTGACAGCTCTATTAGCCAGGGGGACGTTGGGTCATTGCACTCTATGAAACTTGATAAAATTCTCCTTGAGAAATATACCCATTGTCGAAATACTAAATCGCAAAAGCGGACGGTAAGAGTTGAGTCATATTTTGATACCTACTCTGATGCAAATAACTGTTGGCTCTCTAATTCTGACACTGAAACTAAGATACATTCTTTTGTATCTTTGACTCACATTCATTCTAAAGGCATTTAACACAATGTCAACACAGACATAGCTGAACAAGAAATAATCGACATTGGAACTACAGAGAAAAACACACCCGTTCAAGAAATTTATCGTTTTAAGCGTAAAGAGGAATGCTTGTTTAAACCTACGCAGGCATGTTTTATCACTAGGGCCGCGACATCGGTGTCGTTACGTTTGTTTCGTGTCGTCCCGTAGTCGACTGTTTAGAACGAGAATATTACCTGTACAGTTGAGTAAAGTGTGTCGCCGCACAGTGTTCACGCAGTCAAAATGGCGAAGGAAAGGTTCCGAAATTCCACAACCTTACAAATCTATATATTGGAGTATGGTGAAAATGTTTTCTTTATTATTAATGAAAACCTTTATTGCAAACCGTGCAATAGCACAATTGCCTCTGCGCATAGTAAATCGAGTAACGTGCGAAGACATGTCAACACAGAAACACGTAAGCGTTGTATTGCAAAATGTGGGCACAACTGTTACAAGTCCCACGTTCATCAAATCAAACATTTAAGGAAGACCTATACGTGGCATTTATTTCTGCTGATATTCTGTTACATAAACTACAGGATACAAAGCTACGTACGTTTTTAGAAAAGTACACTGGCAAACCAATTCCGCATTCTACGACGCTACGTAAGTACTATATACAAAAATGTTAAGTGCATTGATGATATAAGAAGGATCCTAAATAACTACAAATGAAACGAAAGATGCTTTTGGGCGACTTGTGGTAAATGTAGTCGTTGGAGCACTGTATTTAGAAGCCCCCTTTGGACCGTATATTCTAACAAGTGAGGTGGTAGATGTTGCGAATTATTCTACCATAAGTGCAGTTTTTGACAATGCCATGAAGGTACTATGGCCATCGGTTGTGAAACACGCTAACGTGCGTTTATTTGTTAGGGATGCAGCTGCCTATATGGTAAAGGCAGGTACCCATTTGCAAATCAGTTACAGAAACTTAATATATGTCACATGTCTTGCCATGCCTTCTACAGACTTGCAAAAGGTGTAAGATCTCAATTTCCTTACGATAAGATTTTAGGGACTATCAAAAGGTATTTGTGAAAACACTTTCAACTGTGGCATTATCTTGGGATCTCTATCCTGGCGTTCGTCGTCCTCCCGCATGAATACAATGGTGAACATGGTTGGAAGCTTGCGAACACAATTGTAACAATTTCGATGCCGTTAAACACGTGGTGCAAACTTTGATAGTAACGCTGCAGCTGCAATAAACATAGCCCAAACTCGTTTATGTCACCCTGATATTAATCGTCAATTGACATATATTACCTCGAATTTTGGATTTCTTCCCTCTCAACTGAAGCTTTAGAAAAGTGTGGAGAAGTGGTTAAACAAATAACCGTTATGAAAGAAGTTGTCGATAAGCTGAGTGATATGGAAGAGGCATGCGAAAAAGAATGCCTGCGAAACTGCAAAATATTTTACAGAAAAATAGTGGATACCATAAACTTCATAACATTTCCGACGTGATTGAAGACGAAAACAGTGCTTTAAGTACCCAGATATAGATAAAAAGTGTGTAACATATTTTACGTATGTACCTGTGGTTTCAGCAGATGTGGAACGCAACTTCTCTTGCAATAATCAAGTGTTATTGAAAATGAGACAATAATTTTTTAAAAAACCTGAAAATGTGGGTTGTAATGTAATGCAATAAATAGATTGACATAGAATTTAACCCATGTGCACATTGTGAAGTAGTGTTTTGCATTAATGATTTGATAAAGACGTTTGAGTTATATAAGTCGGCTGTATATGTTATAAATAATATTGCAGAAATAAAGTAAATGTTCACGAGATATGCGTAATTCTTCTTATATACACTATACCTCGCGGGGTCAAAGTCAGTCCTTATCGATATTCCCTGACATTTCCTATTCTACACCCGTTCCTTAGGTAGCGACTCCGATGTCGCAGCCCTAGTTATCACTTTTTGATTGCAAACTACGAATTTCTTTTCGAATGTATTGTAGCTTCTTTAAGATAAACCCCTCTGGGAAAGCTTAATGCAAGGCTTCAAATTTGCGAAGTATGGTCATACTGGTAAGCTTTCTCGGGGCAGTGAAATTGTTTTATTTTAAGTGACATGCTACGTCGTCTTTGCAGTTGGACATTGTACTATGTGTGCACTTTAAACTCTCTGATCAAGCGAATGCAAAGACCTAACCGTTCGTAGACGGGAGGAGGGGCCCTTAACAAAATTGAAAAACTGATGGTCACGAGATACGAGGCCTTGGCGATGCTCAAGGGTACTTCCTCGTATGCAGACAAAGTTAAATAAAAACAGTTAATTGTGTCAGAGCGACGGGTTGAGATGGCACAACCTGACACGGTACCCACCAATTCTAAGCGACAGGCTGGGGGATGCATCCAATGATTGAGGATCACCTTCTACAAAACATACATTCCCGTATTTTACGAATACCAAACAGGTCAGCCTTACTCCAGGGGCGCGACAGCAGCACATGCCCAACTATTTCCCCGTAGTTCTTATGTTTGAGAAGCTGTAGCAGGTCCTTTCAAACTCGTATATGAATTACGACACTCTAGTGCTAATATCGGAACTTTCTCTCCCGCAGGAAACAGAGTTGTAACGCAACTGGTGAATAGCTTTTCTTTTCAGGACAAATAGATTACCTCAGAAACTTAGTACAAACTAATGCTTTGACTGGGCAGAACCAGCCACGCGTATTATCTCAGGACAGTTAAGCACAAATAATTTAGTGCTGCGATCTTGGGCCACATGGTGCTATCACTTACCATTATACAGTGGAAAGCTCATAGCACCCGTAAAAACGAGCGAAACTACAACAATATTTAGCTGCGAAAAATGTTGAACTGATTCTCATCTCCGAGTCTTGGCTTGCAGCACACCATATATTTCGGTGGGCCCCTCATTGTACTGTCAAGTATGATCGTGATAGGGAAAATGGAAAATTGCTCCTTTTACTTCATACTTAGCTACAAGTCCTTTCAATTTATAACATTATTAGTTTTGACGAACATCTTTAAGCGGTGCTTTTACAACTACCTCATTTGCAGATCCTGGCTGTGTATAATTCTCCGGCACACTGCATTTCGTAAACCTCTTGAGACATGCACGAGATACTGCACTCCCATTAGAGTACAATTACCTGTGGGGACTTTAACTTCGTACTTAAGTCACAGAAAATGCGGGCTTAACTACTGGGTATTACATCCTCTGACCTCCTCCCGAATCTTCCTAACACTGTCCGACCCATGAGCTTTGGGCCACTTCCCCAAAGACCGTCCTCTCCTGATCTCACCTTTATTTCCGACTCTCTCTGGCTACATTCTACCCGGAGGATGGATCTCGACAATATGGGAAGTAACCATCAACACACACGGATACAAATAGCCCCTCTGGGAATTTCCCAGAGGCTACGACATATCCGTTACGTGCAAATTTCATGACTGGACACAATTTACACAGGACCTTCACAGTGCTTTTCAACACCTTACTTCCACCCATCACGGATCCACTATAAGACACTGTTCTCCACCTCGGACCCCTCAGATCTTTAAGACCTGAATCACAAAGCCGCCGTGGTGGAACATACGTTGTTCTGCTTCGTGGTTCAACGACGTCAGGCTTTAAGGTTATACCTCTCCTACGAGATCTCAATACTCATACAGCAACAATACGCGCGTACACGACGGACGTTACAACACACGAAGAGACTTGGGTGGCGGACTTTTGTTCACAGTTACCACCTCGGCTCTCAACATCCGAGATGTGGCGTAAGCTACAATATTTTACGTCAGGAATTTCAGGACCTATAACTCATTAAGACCATAACTCGCAGCTCCAGATTGATGTTTATGCTCTGTGAGGTCGGAGTCTGTTTTCGAACATCCGTTTATGCGTAACCTACCCGATCTCCCTGTGGAGTCCCCTCCTGGGGAGCGGTAACTCACCTCGCCGATGACGCTAGCCGAATTACATATGACGCTTTTAAATATACTCATTCTTCCACACCTGATCCTGGCGGAATTTCCTGTCATCGTACGTCACTTTCCTACGAACCTCTTCACCCATCTTTTTCGTTGTTATTCCTGTATTCTTTACATGAGTTGCATTCCAGATTGTGAAACACTTTTTATGTGCTACGCATCCTTAAACCGGGAAAATCAGGCGAGGAAACGGCGCATTATAGACCCATAGTACTCGCCTAAGTATTTCATAAATGGTTTGAGCAGATTTGTACTTTCAGATTGTCCTTTTATCTTGAACGTTATAATCTATGGCCGAAGGGAATTACGGCTTCCGAAAATTCTTTTCGACTACTTATATCCTGTTACAAGTAATTCATGACGTCCAGGTTTCCTGGCACCTCCGACAAGGCGTTCTGGCACACTTTTTCATATATCCCATGCTCATAACTCAATATCGTTTGGTACTTTAATTAACGTCTAACATTATCCTTCCCAACTTCTATACTTTTGTTATCAATCTTCTGACAGACTGGCGGATTCAACTTCACTCTCATTATAAGCTCAATTCATTCCGACTCAGCTCTCGAGGACTCCCTCAGGGTACCTCCCTTAGTCATTTAACCTTTATTTTGTACATTCATACCGAGTTGACTACCGTTCCAGCACAGACAGCCTCTTTTATATGCCGACCATTTACTCTTATGTCCCCGTACTACGTTAGACACTCTACGTAAGGCACCGATATAGATCTACTACTCTGCACGCTAAGTGATCTGAGACGGTAAATCACGAGAAATGTGTGTCGGTGGTTTTTAAACATGTCCAGCCGGTATTCCATGATAATCTGTATATTGGTGAACATCCCCTTCCCTTGGGTAGCACAGTCAAAATTTTGGGTTTTAAACTAGCTAATAATCTAGGGTGGAAATCGAAAGCGAAGCATCTTCATTCCTCCCTATTAGTAGTTAGTAAGCTCTTTCGTTTCTTACAGGGCCGGAGCTGGGGTCCTACCCTCGAAGTTTATATGGCATATATTTTTCTCTTTGTAGGGCTAAGATAGACTACGCTCTCATTGGTCATTACACATTTTCCGCAGGTGTGGCAACGCAAAGTTTAAACCGTCCTTTATCAAATAGGGAGAACCATACTCGAAGTGGGGGCAAACCGTCCATACAGAAGGTGTTTTCTAAACTTGGAACGGCAGGTTGAACTAATGATTCACTTTATTGCTAAATTATTCCAATTTGAGAAACTCTATTATACTCCAAATCCTTGCTCGGGGAACGCTTACCACTCTGTAGCGTTGTCGCTTCGGTTTGCTTGCCTTCCATTTACTTATTGGTTTTGCTGCATTGGACGGAATGTCTGCTTTTCCTATGCCACCTTTATACTTAGTTGATTATCCTGTATGTCAAACTAATATTACTCTTCTGACCTCTGCTTTGCAAACGTTGGGACCCGTTCACATCACAACGTGTTTCACAACTCATGGATACTCACCAGAAGGCAGTGACTCACCCTCCATATCGTCTTTTTACCGATGGTTCATGCACGCCTACTGCAGTGGGTGCAAAGTTTTTTAATTGGACAGCGAAAGCGCAGGTATTATTCCAATTACCTGCGGTTTCTCTAATTATTTTTCACAGGTTTATGCCCTTTACCAGGTGTTGCGTTCTTAAAAATTAACTTTCAACTCAATTCCCTAATTTTTTCGGACCCATGTGCCCTTCAGCGCATTGGCTATTCCAGTCTTTGCCCCGGGGCGGCTCTGTATAAGGTAGATCCTTCTAATCCTATGAATAAGGATAATGCCATTAATTTTTGTTCCGGGACATGCTGAAATACTAGATAACGAAACAGCATAACTACTGCCCAAAGAGACTGCAGTGCTGTCCACTCTTCCAGATCCTATAACCCTTCCGTGAAGGGATACTGCTCGAATTGTGTACGAGCATGTGGTTTCTCGTCTATCCGACTCACATAATTAATCTGCCTTCACCCTCAATGAGATCGCCGTGGGTTATGGTTACCGCTACTTCTATGCTTCCGATTTCTCTAATTTCGAAAATCAAACCCTGAGTGACCGTGACACCGGCCTATTTATTTGAAATACGCTAAACGGAATCACCTCTCTTCTTACCATTTATAAGCAGATATACACCATATATTTTTAAAGGTTCTCTTCATAAATCGCATATTGGTAACTCTCTACGAGACTCTCAATAATGAATATGGCCAGGATCTCCTGGAATGTTACGTCCCTTATTCATTGTAATAAAATAAAATTGGCTAGAGTATTATTTAGAAATCTCACCAATTGCAAGATGAAATTTTGGACCTCCTCTCAGTTACAATAGAAGATACTGGTATTTTTCTTCCACACCACACATCTACGCAGAAATAGATTGACGCATTACGGTTCGAGATAGTGTGTCCACAGATAACCAACAACAATAAAAACTGAAGAAATAATACTTTTGAACACACTGCTTACTAAGTATACAAGCTGGCGCGCCGGAGTCAGTAATGGCAATAAAATAGGTTACTGCATAACGCCAATTTTCGCCGATGGAGGCGCCCTACTATTCCATGAACTTCACACAGACGGCAATTGTGACAGTGAATTCTTGACATCTTTAAAATGTTGTTAACATATTTCATGTTGATAGTGCTGTATAGCAATTAGATGGACTTTCATTGATTGTAGATTCGAATTATGAAAAGCATAAATAGTTAACACATATATTGTACAAAGTATTACGTAAATCTTATATATATATATATATACTTGGAGTTCCATCCCAAACAACTTTTCCTTTTTCTCCTGCTATACAGTGAGTGAGCACATATAGCATTCATTATATGCCTAAACTTTCAGTTAGTTTGTTTTTTATTGTAGATGTGCGTCTGGGTGCATCTGTGAATGTTAAGTTCTCCAAAGTAGAATTTCAATATTTGCATCTTAGACTATAAATAAATAAAAATGGTTTATTGTTGTGTAACTTTCTCAACTCAAAGCAGGGAGAATGAAGTGGCTTGTCAGTTCATTTCTTTTCGAAGACAACGAACTAAACAGAGATGGCGCATAGTAATTTTGTGCTCGTAACAGCCACAGGTCTTATTTTTCTTTAAATCAAGGAAGCATTAATAGTTCAATTCTTCAGTCAGTTCAATACACAACTTTCAAGTCACTACATTTCATTGGGCATTGAAATCGATTTGAGTCCAATTTCATATTGAATACGATCCGCGTTTCAATGTTAAATTTAATACATATTCAGATCGATTTGGGTACATAAAGTTCGAGAACAAATAATTCAAGCTTTTATGTTGTTCAACTTGGATTTATTTTGGCGAACCTGTTAAATATATGTTGGTTTGTTTTTGTCTGTCTATTTTAAGGTTTTGGGGTTGATGAATATTTTTGAGAAGAATGAATTGCGAATAATGGAAGCGATATAAGTGGCTTTGCTGTGTGTTTTATTACACATGTGATAAACCAATTCCGCTAATAAAACAAAATGACCAGCGTGCAGCGTGTTACAACGAGTACAGTAGAAGATAGTTTCTTTGGCGTATTCAGTACGATTTGAATATGATAAGTGCTTCCATGCAACGAATTTCGATCCGAAGCCTCTTTAGATCCTACTTACTAAGAGGATCGGATCCAAGGTTCATTACTATCCAGATCCGCGCTTCCATTCAGTATTCAACGCGGAAAGTGTACTTAAATCGATTTCAATTCCCATGAAAACGTAGAGAATGCAAGCACATTTTTATTGCTATATATCGTTTTTGAATTAGAAGTTGTGAGCAAAGTTTACAATCTTTGACATCTTATGTGCAATTCACAATGGAGCGACAGTAGCAACGCGGAGCGATATTGCATCTCAAAATCTAATGTTCACAATGAAGCGATACAATTTAATATCACCATGCGAAGCTCGGGCGAAAGTACACGCCATTTGGTAGTACTTTTTGTATGCACTTGAACTCAGTTCATACAACTCGGATTACTTTAGTATTTCTTCCGAAAGAGAATTATTTCCCTGGAATTTGATGTCTTCTTAACAACACATATCTTATTCTGTGGCCGTTTGGATGCCGCCATGTCCTGGGGTGAAAATTAACTCCAGTTTTCATGCTGAATTCCTATTGATCAATCGTCTAATATATCCATTGTGAATCGGAGATAAATTCCACTTAATATTAAGTACATTTATAAACCACTAGCGTTAGAATTTTCGAATAGGTTAATAATGCTAAAGTAACTAAAATATAACCTGATTTTCTTCATAATTTGCATATTCTACATATAATTCATAATTAATTCCGTTATATTAATAAGCTACCTTATCCTCCATACAGTGACGTAACCAGCAAAATGTTAAGTGAGATTATATATAGGGATCCATTTCTTAAACAATTTGTATCAATTCTAACGAAATATGAATTAATCCTGAGTTGAAATATTTTAATAAATCGATTTTATATTCACAGATTAAGGTGCAGCAATTGCAATTAAAATTAGGATAGGATGTTTTGCGTATCCTAAGCGGCAAGAGCGATGTAACATTGGGAAATAATAACCACTGTGAAGTATTTTATGTTACCACTGTACTAAAAATGAGGTTTCTAGTTATGTTCTAAGCTGGAGATATTCCACTTATTTGGAAACCACTCAAACTTAGCACCGAAACAACAACATAGCCCCGTATCGTAACATGGTTATATGTACCATGAAAGTAGAATATATACCGGAGAAATCGCGAAATCACAGGTTATATGAATAAAAATGAGTATACAGTATATGGTTCACATTTTCAAGTTTGGTAAGAATAAACCCTTTCGAGCATCTATTTCATTTTGAGAACATACTCAAGAAATGGAAGCAGAATATAACATACTCAAGCATCCATGTTACAAGAGTATGTACTCATACTCGTTATGAATATAAGCTAGTATATTCTCAGTTCTATGAATTCATTCTCCTCTAATGTTGAGCATAGTTAGATGCATACTCTCTGAGTATATATTGATATTTTGTACTTAAAACTAAATATGAAGAGAATGGCACAATTTATGAGCTATATAGTACTCATGGAAAAGTTACAAACATAGTCATGGACATTAAAGGAGTTTCAAAATCCTACACTATTTTAGAAATACATAACCTAGAAGTAACATTGAAAGTCAGATTTATTAATTAACCTTACTATGTCAAGTATTAACTTCAGAATCCAGATACCTTCTCATTACTTTATAAGAAAACTGTTACATAGTATACCTAAATAGTGTAAATATACTGGGATTCTGAAAAACAGTCGGATGACTTCATCCAGCACCTCATGAGCTATGATTTTCCAATCCACAACTATTCCTCTCTTTTTGCTTATAACCATTTTATTTGTTGGTTTTCTAACATTGCCATAAACATTCAAGGAGTTCCAATATCCTGTGTTCCTTCATGAAAGCATAACCTCGAATTATCATTGAAAGTCACATTTAATAATTAAGCCTACTATGTAAAATCCTAACCCAAAAATTCAGCTGCTTAAGAAGTTAGGTTACTTATAATAATCTTTTTCGTATAAAAGTAGTGTAAACATCCTAGGAGTCTTGAAATAGTCGTTCTGAATCTGCATCCGACATCTTATAGTTATCATTTTAGAATCTGTAAATATTTTCTTTTTGCCTGGTTTATTGGTAATAGACCTTTGACGATTTAATTTTATTTATGGTTTGCTGATTTAATTTGCAAAGCTACGCTTTTGTATGTGTTGCTTCAATTATTTTTCATTTCTTGAAGGACTTAATATTTCTCTAACATTTCTGCTGAAACTTGTTATGGAACACAGGATAAATACTGAGCAGTTATAATCTTTTTTTTTAGTATATGTACCGCCGAAGCGAGTACGGGACAGAACCAAACACTACAAAATCTACTCCTCTAATTCAGAATGTCAAACAACACAATACCGCGCAACCAATGAACAATATGGTCAAAGAGTATAAATAACACGTATACTTACGTTTAAGTGAACAAGATTGTTGTGGGGATGAGTATATATTCCTGTGAGATAGTATGCTTTTATTCTTATGAAAACGAGCATGTTCTCATTTAGCTGAGTATATAATCACAGAAAGTGTTCATACTCATGAGTACAAACTTTGAGAAAGTACTTGCTTTTTATACATATGATTTTTATTCTTACGAATGAAATCGAGTTGTCGTCTGCACATAGGACGCGATGTTGGACGGGGAGATTTCATTGTGGGTATATGGTTATAGTATATTTTAATGGAGTTTAAAGCCAAATAATAAGATTATACTGTTTTGCAAATGGATATAACAGCACCCAAAGGCCTGTAGACAAACGTTTAAGTTTTCACAGGTATATAAACACAATGGATATGTAGCCATTATTAAATGCTCATGGGTAACTACAATTTCTTAAAAATATATGAGTTTTGTAATTACCAAACATTTATCCAAACTTCCTTTATATACTTTTTATGTTTGGCGTTCTATTTTATTATTTGGTTCAACTCAGATATATGATATAAAGCAGTTATCTTTATATCATATCTTTATCACTTACTTTCACACACCCATTTTTAAAACGGTATAGAAAGCTTTATTGTACACCCATCAACACCAATACCACCATTAGATTAAGGAATGCACTAAACAACCATTAAAATAATTATGTTGTTACAGAAAATGTGTACCATTTATTTCCATCCATTCTTTGCTCATAAATTCAATTACAAAATAAGTAGTATTGGACAGGTATTCAGTATACCAGACTTAATATAAGCAGATTATATTAGTTTTAATTCATAGTTAAATCCGATTTTTCTCTCTACCTACAATTACATAAATGTTTTATCTAATAATTCTATAGTGTTTGGGAGGGCAAAGGCATTAATTACATACTCTTAACAGGATTATGACAGTTGATTTTTTTCTAATAGCAGCACGTTAGTATGAGGAATGAATGTAATTCTTCGTTTGGAATTGTGGTATACCAGTATTAGTTTCAGCTTGTAGGGAAAGAATATTTAAATTAGTTTTGAAGTTCCATCTATTTCCTTTTGGGAAGCCTAAAACTCTAGAATGTGAAATTTCAATTTTCTGTTCAGCTCTAAGAGTTGCATAGGCATATGTATAACTAAATTATTGAAAGATCATACCACGTGGTTGTCATAGCTTGTGATACAAGTATGGGCAGATATTCTTGGTAAGAAAATTTGTATTCTTGGAGAATCTTACAATAGCAACTTGACCACTTGGATCAGGTCTGTGATCTTCTGCAGGTAGAATATTTGGTTTACTTGTGTTTGCGATATTAATGTTAGATATTAAGGGCATAGTTGAGTTACTTTTGCCCGTAAACTATTGAGATCATAGCTCAGTTCTGTTGCAAGTTTGTTGTGACTTTTTCCGCCCTTGCACTGTTATTGTCAGTGAACCCAAATCGGAGGAATGGTTACAAACTGTAAAATGTAATTTCGTTAAGTTAATGATGGGTTATTATTGTAAAAGCAAGAAAAATCGGCGAACCAGGTTTCATATTTCCTCAGTCGTAATTTTACTGTAAAATATACACGAGGTTTTCCTAAAGTTAAGGAGAGGCAACTAGTAAATACGAGAAAAGCCGGCGGACTTGTTCAATACTTCCTCAGTCGCAATTATATTGATGTTAACTGTACATTGATTTATTAAATTCATTCATTCATTATCTGTTTACCCTCCTCTTATGTAGGACTTACACCCCCCAGGACTTACAAGATGGTGCCTGGGGTCAGAGGCCCGTCGAGGAGCAGACACTGATGGATCAGACAGAGCATCCAGGATGGGTGATCAGCCCGATGCCTGGTATGGGATGAAGGAAGTAGATGAAACGAAATGTTGGTGAAATGGATGAAAGGAAAGATGATGATGGAGTAGTTGGTGGAATGAATGGCGGGTGAAACCGGAGAACCCGGAGAAAACCCGCCCAGACGCCGCTTCGTCCACCACAAATCCCACATGCAGGTCCCTGGGATTGAACCCGGGCCTCGGTGGGAGGCGAGCGGTCTAACCACTCGGCCACGACGCCGCACATTGATTTATTAAAGCATTACCAAAAACGTTGGATTGTGATGTTCTAATGCACAAGTAACTATACGATTCATTACCGCACTCGATGATGGACCGTCCAGAATGGCGGCGGAGCTAGCAGACGACGGCTCGCAATCCTAGTACTATGGTAGAAAATCCGTTGTTATATACATCTATGGGTTATACAAACGCCATGTAAGGTAGAGTTTCTCTTGCTGTTAGCTTCAGGATGACCAACTTAGGAACTTGAATTGTCGCCAGTTTGAACATAATGATCACCAGAAAGCCGCTAGATTTTTGACATTCAATAAACTAATTTACCATGCATATAAACGAATAAACTTGTGGCTTATGGCTGAAATGTGTTATAAAATGTAAATGAATGTGTAATATATGAAGATAGAATTAAATAAGCAAGTAGTTAAGTGCATACTAAACTCTGTTTATGGGCCCAATAATTTAAAATTGAACATAGGTACCTCGAATATGGGGTGGTATGAATAAAACTTGAGTACTTTCTCATAGTTTCTGCTCATGAGTATGAGAATCTTCTGTGATTATATACTCAGCTCAATGAGAACATGCTAATTTTCGTATGAATAAAAAAATTCTACCTCACACGATTATATACTCACTTCCACAGCCTTGCAATGTGAGTATATACTCGGGTGAGCTACTCTCTTTGCCCTCATACTAACATCTTTGATTCGTTGGTACCGGGATGCGCTTGGTTGAGACTTCGCCATTTTAGTTTTGTTCGTGTGTGCTCACATGTGTGCTGTAGTAAATAAAATAAAAGAAATGGAAATATCAGCAATTACATTTGCGAATATGTTGAGGGAATACCCAGTATTGTTTAACAAATCACAGTTACCTTCAGTAAGGAAGAATATAAGTGAGGCTCTGCAGGAACTAAAAATTAAAATTGAGGCGATGTGCGGCAAAAGTGTTGATGCGGGCACAGTAACCAAAAAAATAAACAACATGAAAATGCGAGTAAAGCAAAAGTGCGATTTGAACAAAACTGGTAATCAAATTATTATTTTAAAAGACTGGGAGAGAGTAATGCACGAGATACTGGATGGAGATTCCAACCCCGCCATTTCAAGGATGCCAGGTAAGTCCTTTTTGCTATGAAGCACATATATATGTATATAATTATAAATAACTACAGCTTCAACTAACTGTAGCAAATGATCGGTAATCTGCATTATGTTGATCTTCAAAGCCAGTGAGATACCGCCAACGCTCCCAGCGTGCGTTCCTAATTACTTTTTATTTTAGGTTTATTAATTTTTTACGTTTCTGATTTACGGGAGGTTAGGGTTATTTCTTTAATATATATAACGTTTTAACGTTTTCAATGAAGACCAAAGTAATGCAGAAAGCCCTTTCCACATTTTATTTCAAATTTAAGCTTATTTACTCACATATAGATAAGCATACTAAATTATATTTTCAAGACACCATAAAAGCTGTAGCTGCACTCTTGAATTTTGTACCTTTTTCATTTGTTCCGTGTTGATTCATTAGTAAATGCCAGTCAAATTAATACCACTATGTGTCTTTCTGCATTCCAGGAGGATGCAGTTTTGGTGTCGAAGAACCATTTGTGGCTCTTTCTACAGAAGAGGAAGTGGAAGTGGGGACCCAGGGGAATGCTGATTCAAATGAATTGCCACCACCATATTCAACATCAACCCCCATACACAAAAGAAGGAGAAGTGTTGTGGACGAGCATGAAAGTGACTTTACACGTGCACTATCAAATGTTGAACTGCAGCGGCTAGTGTTGCTAAAACAATTATGTGTTTTGGAGCTTAAAGAAAAGAAGCTAAGAATGCAGCTTGATGTGTAAAATATTAAAATAAATTGGTTTTTTGAGTATGTGTAGATTTTCCTTTCTCAATGAAAATGTATAACATTCATTTCAAGCATGCTCCTTTAGCTCACAATTTCCTCTGAGTTTGGTGTTCTGTGTAATTGTTGGTACTTCCTCCTTTTCCTTTCCCACTACAGAGATAGAGATAGCTTCACTGCCTGTGGATTAACAATTATTTTAAAACAAGCTTGAGGTTTGGTTAGGTTCCCACATTTTAAGCATGTTACTTCATTTCCCATCACAATGCAGAGATAGCAGCTTCAGTGCCTATGGATTAATAGTGATTTTAAAACAAGTTTGAGATTTGGTTAGGTTTCTACTTCTTTTACATTTTAAGCATGTGACTGATGTTGATTGTGAAATTCACCAAATTCACGTGCTTCCACAGTGCTACCATCAATTGTTTTCAATTTTAACACACACCTATGATAATTATGTTATATGAAGCTTAGTTGCAAGTTTAATAGGACGAATAAGGCTTTATATATATATATATATAAAATTTTCAAGTAACTGCACATGCATTTATCTACTTTTTTAAATTTTAATTATTTTTTTCATCTCATGAATAATTAAACAAATACATTCCTATTCTACAATACAATGTCATTATGGGTTACTATTTGCATTGATTTGCTGGATTTTCTAGACTGTCCAAGAAGTGATTTTCTAAACACTTAAAACTGTCACATTTTTCTGCTACCCAGAAGAATTACAATGTAATGCAATCTCATACTTGAAACTGCTTACTGACTTAGTGGTTAGCAAAGATGAAGCAAGCATCAAGAGATTTCCTGAGCATGCAGTGATTTCACGACCTTTTTATAAGATAAAGAAAAATTCTTAAATATATACATATTTATATGTAATAGTTACAAACTACTAAATTTTGAAATCATAAAGCATTAAAATAAAGTGTAACAACATGATTGGTGTTACACTGTATTCAATTTTTTTACAATTTTTAAGAAAGTCAAACGTAAGTTGAAAATTTGATTTAGACTTGAAAATCCAATGTCACAGATACCTATTGAGTGGAGGGTACCTCTACCATAGATCCCCAATTCAAGTCCCAGTGTTGAAATTGGTTTTTCAATTCTGGTTCAAGTTTGCAACTTAGTGCTTACACATGGCTTAAGTGGAAGAACAAATATTAAAATATCAAATACAAGCATTTTGATAATTTTTATACATTGCCAGGTTTAAAGTTGAGTTGAATTAAAACATTAATGCAATATTCGGGACTCATGACTTTCAAGATGATGATATTTCCCTAAGCTTCAATGAAACATGATTGAGTGTATTACAGTTACGAGTTTTTTCAAAGGTAAGGAGGTCAAGCAGAGGCAGCTTCCTGAGAATCTTCAACTTGTACCCTTGAAAAATACAAGACCTAAGAATTTGGTGTGTAGAGAACTTTTCACTTTTAAGGCAGTAAATCATAAAGAGATAGGTGAAATTATTATTAAAATGCTTTTTTAATTTGGGGAGATTCCAAGAATACTTCTGTTGAAATCATGTTATCCAATTTTTGAGTGGCTTCATAACTTGAGTCTGACTCCCAGGAAATATACAATTACAACAATCAGAAATTTATATCATTAATGTGTGTAAGTTCACTGTCTGTTCCTTTAAGTGTATTTGATAGAATGAATACTCATTATTTGTCCAAATTTTAAGAGTAATACTTAACTGTTTTATGAAAGTAAATTATATACCTTCCTCAGCTTTTTTAAAAAGTTCTACTTTTAGTCTGAGGAATTTTAATGTACTACATAGGTAAGGGGTAGAAATAGCAAAACCTGAAGCACTGTTAAAATTAAAGAGAAATGTAGACGAATTGTATATAAATGAGGCTGAAACAAAATAAACATATCAAAGTAGATTACGACAACACTTAATCTAATCTGAAGGTAACATATACAATATTGATTTAGGGAAACCACTTTTTAAAAAAAACATATAGGAAGGAAACATAAGGCTTTATACATGGTGCAATACTATTTCTGCTATCTGGTTTCTCCTAACTTCACCATTTCGTCGGATTGCTGCTGGCATCTCATGATTTTGATCAGCATGCACCTCTACTTCTTCATTGAAAGCTGGTAGTTCTGGATCTGGGTCTTGCAAATATTTTGCAATATTATGCAGTACGGCACAGCAGGTAATTAGTTTTGGTATATTATTAGTGCACAAACGCACAGTATTCTGGAGAATTGGAAACCGTTGTTTTAGTTGTCCAAAGCACTGCTCAATGATGACCCTCTTTTTAGTGATGCACCTATTGTACGCAATTTCTTGGGGGTGTTTCTGCATTTCTATAGGGCACCATAAGCCATGGGGCAATGCCATAACCACTGTCTGCAAGAAGCAGTGCATTCACACCATTTTGTCTCAAAGTCGCCTGTATATTTGAGGCCCTCCAAATTCTTGCATCATGCACAGATCCTGGCCAGGAAGCATCAATACTGGTGAAGCATTCTTTTGCATTGCAAGTAGCTTGTACATGGATGCTTGTATAGCCTTTTCTGTTCACATATTCATCTCCAATATCTTTTGGCTTTTTAATTCGAATATGTGTACAGTCTAGGGCTCCTACTGCTGCTGGAAAATCATACTTCTCTAGCCACTGACGTTTTGCAGCATCAAACTCTAACTCAGTTTGTGGAAACTTTATCCAAGCTGGTGCTTTCTCAGTTATGGCATCCATAACCTCAACAACAGTTTTGGATACAGTGGTCTGATGTATTCCAAGATCCTCTCCAATGCCAACTTGGAAGCCAGGATCACCCACCAGTCTTAAAAATGTCTTTAATTTAATCACATTCTTCAATGCTCCTCCTCTTGTTTCCATTTTCTCTGGTCCAAATAAATATGCCTTCAACCAGTCCACATTAACCTTAGTAAAACGATAAAACCCTTTAAAGTTCTCTGAATCCACATGTTCTTGTCTCTGATTGTATATTTTGCCATGTGCTACATAGTTCATAAACTCTGCCATTTTCTTCAGACCACTTGACATAACACACATACAGGTTACTCATATCTGAGCCTACTTCTAACCATGCTCAACATGATACGAGTATATACTTCTAAAAGTGAGAATATAATCTGTTTTATTCTTACCAAACTGAGTTCATGCTCTATGCAAGATGGCTGCCCGAGAATATACTACTCTGCTTCCATGCCTTGAGTATGTACTCATAAACAAGTAAATACTAGGAAGCTTTTACTCTTACCATCAAGAGTATGTACTAAAAAAAAGTCAAGCTTTTACTATGTACTCATTTTTATTCATACCATCCATGAAGTATGTTATAGAATATATATGAATGTACAATATACCAAAATAGAATTAAATAAGCAGGTAGTTGGGTGCATACTAAAAACTACTTATGGATCCAATAACTTAAAACTAGACATAGGTACCTCGGTTTTAACGTCTTGTTATTCTCTGCCGCCGCCACCTAGTTCTGAATTATATTTCCTCACCTTCGCTGTCCAGGTACTCTTCAAAGAATAAAGTTGAAGTTGATGATGTAGCTGAAATTGGTGGATGAGAGTAGCACTGCTTGGTCCCTAGCTTTTGCAACAATTTTTTCGGCAGTTTATAGGAATTGCAACGTTTGCCTTCCCTTTTAGTCCATAATTTGACACATATTGCATAATACAATGTCCTCTCTTTCATTTTGTTCTTTTCTTTTGATTTCCTATTATTTACAAAACTGAACACTGCTCGACATCTGCATTAGAATGTGGAAGTGACAACACATTTAAGGCGGTATTTACCAGTTCATGGAAAGGATTTTCTCCTCCGGAGTCTATAAGAATGACTTCTACCCACAATTTAACACAGTTCTCGGCAAGACGCTCACGTAGTTGATTTACTAGACCAACTTTGAATTTAAGGCATCTTTCATGTATATCCTTCTCAACGTCCGTAGGGAACTTTTTAGTAGGCATTTCCATCTCAAATTCATAGCCAAGTTACGGTTTTGTGTCCAAACGATCTTCCAGTTTGTTCCGTATAAAGTCCTATCTTTGGTCCTGAGGCACAATTTTTCGACATAGAGAATTAATAAGCATCAATAAATCATCTAGAAGTTTTGTGGAACCTTGATGTTTACTTTCAAAGTGTTTGTTTACCGTCTGAACTAGCTTTAGTATCGGCTTGAGAAAAAAAAGAAACGCATAATTACGACGGTCTGCATAAATCTGGTATACAATCTCTGCGGAATAACAACGCTCATTGATTTTAACTATACCACAATGAGTTTTCAGCTTAAGACACTGTTGAAGTATTCTTTTCACGGCTACAGAAATAGACAGCAAACGAATTTCACTTACACCTACAATTTTCAAAGGCAATTGTCCTTCATTAATTGCTCCATACACACGCTTGTATGCGACTTACCCAATTGACAAATGGGAGAAGCAGTTGTAGGTTCTTCTGATTAGAAAATCTAAGTTTCTAGGAAGGAATTCTGCAGTAGCATGGGGAATTGCTAGTTGTAGAGAATAACACACGCATCTAATTATCTGCAAGTGAGGTAATTCAGATTTCAGCTTGGCGTACACGCCATTGTTGACACCAGTCATCACCGATGCATTGTCGGTTCTAATTGCTATTAGTTTCATAAAATTTAAACCGTTGTCCTTTATACAAGTCTTTAAGGTTGAGACAAGAGCATCAGCGGTGCATTCACTTAGTTTATTAACTGCAAGTAGGCTGCAACAATGGATTTCTTTGTTTGTGAGTAGTACCTGATGGTTATACCTAACAATCTTGTAACCTAACAGTAGTTGCTTTCATCAGTCAGTAAGCTGCAACTCCTCTCATCCCTATCTTTTAACAACTGTTCCTCAAAGTATGGTCCTATGACATTGCAAATTACAGCAACACATTTTGTTCTGTGTATCTTTAGTTCACTGATACCCCCTCTATCCGAAAAACACTATTTTGAGGGTTCGCATATGTGATCAGTTACTCTGATAGAACAGTGTTTTGCAATGAATAATGCATTACGTACTTCCCAACTTGTTAGGTTTCAATGTTCACTGGTTTGAACGTGACACATGTTTATGTGGTTCACGAAAAAGTGCTTCCGCCTTTCTATGCTGGTTAGTACTCATGTCTTTCGTTAAATCACTTAATTTTGCTGATAACTGCACTCTACAGTACTTACAAAAGCACTTCGTGTCGTGTCCCCACCCTACGCAAACACTTTTAGCCACTCTGCTCGAAATCTTTGCAGGTACTGCGAGTTACCCATTTCAATAATCCTATTAAAAATTACTATCACGAGTCAGTTTCCTGAAAGCGCAAATGAGAACTAAAATTATCTTGTTAATGTGACTTCGACTCCACGCTAAGAGGCCAGAAAAAACATCAAGCTTCTGGTGTCAGTGGTGATGTCCCGGGGAAGAACCGTATGTCTTAATTCATATCGCAGGGCAATCTTGCTCATCCGATAGACAAAAGGGGATGCCCATAGCAACTATGAACAGGCACACAAAACTGCAATTAATTATGTTGGTTACTCTAGAGTATCAGGCGTTAAACAGTGGAAACCACCTACCAGGGGACAATTTATCACATGAAACAGTTTATTCCTCCCTTCTCGGGTGAGCTGAGTCAACTCCCTAATTTGCTGTATGGGCACTTTACGATTGCGATACAGCAAACATAGATTAGGCTACTTAAAGGTGGACTGAAAATGTGCGCGTGGCCAGAATAGTTCTACAGCTGTACATATTTTCACATTTCACTTATATGTGCAGTTTAGTCTTAAACATCATAATTGTACAGCTAGGTTCCGAAATGCATTTACATCAGTGTTCTGAATAAATTAATATAAATGGACTGTTTCCTCAGTGTTAAAAAGTAGTCCTACGGTTAGTTTTACCGCATCCACTTTGATGGCTCCTGCTGCCTGGTTATATCATGATCGTTGGAGCATCATTTAAAGCACTTTTGAATGATATACAAGTTTCAAAATATGTTTGGTTTTTTTCATGGTAATACACATGTATGAAAATAAACGTCAACCTAATATCCACGAGTTAAAACTAAAGGGGGCTGATATTTCTACTTTCGTAATCCAAAAATTACAGTTACAGCCCTCAAAATATGAAAATTCGTGATCGAAGGTGGTTCTCGCGGAGTAAATAAACCATTATTTCTTAGTTATAATGTAATATCTGGGTACATCTATACCTATGAAGAAATATAGACAATAGGCCTGCCTCATTTGAAGACAACAAAGCAGTTGATCCTTTCTTGTTACGTACTATGCGTGTAGTGCCTTATTTTATACCTGCTTCCTTATAAGCTGTGGTCTTTATAATGGAGTTATTACATTTTCCCTCTGTATTAAGCCTACAGTTGTTACTATGTAATCCTTAAACCTTAATGTCTTTTTTTCACGATTTAATTATCATAAGTATTGTTATTGTGCAACATAACATAATATTTGTTTCAGCTCTAGATTTGTCACAAAAGACTTCTTATGAGAACAAATGTGGTTAAAAGCGACAATACATATCCACGAGCACTATAACAGAAGAACGTACTAATTAATAGTTAAGATTTGTCTTCCAACGTGTAAAGTAGGCTAGCAAAACATACACACACAAGAATGATACATGTGGGTGAGGTGTGATTTCATGCAGTGTTGACATAACAGAGCAATGCTTACGGCAATATTTGTTTGGTTTCTATCGGTTGACTGCAGGAAGGGCCCGAATCAACAAACCTTCCCTGGTGGAGTGTTGACCGTGATATCTGATCTAAGAGCTGGTAACGAAGAGTGAAGAAACTTTACACCTAATTATTCCGACAATCATTTAATATTTTATGTACAAGTGAAACTTACAATTTATGCCATTCTTAAAAAAACTCCAGATTAGTCGCTAAAGCGCATTTAAAATCTCCAGAAAAGAGACATGTCACAAAACGTAAAATCTTCTCTCGAGATCGAATTAAAAAGCAATAGATCTGGCGACAAAGTCCCTAAGCTGGGACTGGAGATTTTAAATGAGTTTTAGAGACTAATCTGGAGGTTTTTAAAGAGTGGTAATAAATTGTAAGTTTTAGTTGTACATAAAATGTGAAACGATTGTCAGAATGATTAGATGTAACTTTCTTTCATCATTCGCTAGCAACTCATGTCGGATGCCACGGTCAACACTCCACCAGTTTGTTGACTTCACCAGCTTCCCTGGTTTGTTGATTGGTTCCTTCCTGCAGGCAACCGATAAAAACAAAAAAACATTGCCTAAGCAATGCGATATTATTTCAACACTTCATGAAATCATATCTAACCCACAAATATCATTTGTGTGTGTGTGTGTGTGTGTATTGCTAGCCTACTTCATGCCCTTACCCAGAAAAAATTTCGGGGTTTTCCATAACTAGATCTAAACTTAACAGTACCCTACACAGTTACTATGTACCTACACGTAGATACAGTTATGGGGGCAAGAAAATTGATTGGAGGTATATAGACAGGAAAATCTCACCAGAATGAACATATTCCACCTTATAGCACAAAACGCCGAGACTGCTTCGAAAACCGAGACTTTACCTATGTGAGGCGACAATATGAAGTTTTCTTGTAAATGTGCTACTATTGCTGTTATCTAAGGAAAATGTCCCATACCTACTGGTTTGATATGAATTTCAATAAATGAAACTATCTGAAGTTTCGGGGAGTGGAACCATAAAAACTCCCCTCTAAATACGGTCCTGGCCTACTTTACACGTTTGGAATCAATCTTAACTATTAATTAGTGCGTTTTTCATTTATACTGTTTGTGGATACATGTTATCGTTTTTAAATGCATTTGTTATTTCATAAAACTTCTTTGTAAGAAATCTAAAGCTGGAACAAATATTCTGTTAGGTTGCACAATAAAAACACCTATCGTAATTAAACCGTGAAAGTATCACATTAAGGTTTAGTGATTATACATAGTAGTAGCTGTAGGCCGAATAGAGGGGGTATAAATCCATTGTAAAGAAAATCGTTTCTAAGGAAGCATGTGTTAAATGGAGGTACTTCAGGCATAGTAGGTAATAAGAAGGCATCAGCTGCAGTATGCTTTCTTAAAATAAGGCAGGGCTATAGTCTATGTTTCTTTATAGGGGTAAATTTCTTACCCAGATAATACACCACAACTAAGAAAAGGGAATTTATTTACTCCGCGAGAACCTCCCTCGACCACGAATTTTCATATTTTGAGGGCTCTAAATTGATTCAATAATTTTTTTTAATATTGAAAGTAGAAATATCAGATCCTTTAAGTTTTAACGCGTGGATAACATACTGAGTTTATTCCAAGATATGTATTGTCATGAAAAACCCAAGGAAATATTTTGAAACATATACTATTCAATAGTGTTTTTAAATACTGCTTGAGGGATCATGATAAAATCAGGTATTAGGAGCAATCAAAGTGAATGCGGTAAAACTATGATTTACATTTAAACACCGAGGAAACAGTTTCTTCTATATTCATTTATTCAGAACACTGGTTTAAATGCATTTCGGAGCTTAGCTGCACAAATAATGATGTTTGACATTAAACGGCATATATACCGCGGGAGTCTTCTCAGCCTGCGGATTGGTAACTAGGTAACCCTGTATTTTACAAACGATGCGAAATGCAGCCGCGGACACCGCATTCACCAGCCCGCTGATTAGGGCTACGGTGGTGCTCGTTATTAACCTGCTCTAGTAGCGGAATGGTTAACATACTGGAAAGTCATGGTGAAGATTGGAAGTTAATTCACGCTTGCGAATTTTTTTATTCATTTCTGTTCATGTTTCGAAAACCTTCTAGCAAATCATGATTTCTTTCCGAATGCACTAGAAAGTGGATTTGTCCATAAATACGAAGTTCCAGCCATTCGTGCTCATTGTGGAACAGTACTTTCGAATAGAGAGTATCTGGACATACTGTTAGTATACGGGGAAGCGGAGCAGAATGCAACGGAGGCACGTCGTCTATACCAACAGAGGTTTCCGCAGAGAACACTTCCTACAGATCACATGTTTTTGCGAGTTACGAACCTCTTCTGGAATCAGGAGCAGTGCACAAGACAACATATCCACGAAGGGATCACCCTGTCCGTGACCAAGCAACGACGGATCGTGTGACTGACTATGTCACTTAGCATGCGCATTGTAGTACGTAGGGATATTCACAAGCATTTAAATAGTAGCCAATCTTTCGCATGGAGAATACTACATCATGGAAAGTTTCACCCTTATCAACTTAAACTACACCAGGATCTACTGCAGCCGGACCATGGACGGAGAGTGCCGTTCGCTAGGTGGATCACACGACAAACTGAACAATATCCACATTTTTTGGTAACTGTGTTATTTACAGACGAAGCAGAGTTCAACAACACAGGCCCTGTAGATCGCCACAATATGTATTATTGGAGCACTGTATATCCACACTCAGAGCGAGAGGCGGTATTATAATTCTGATGGGTTTTCAACGTTGGGCTGGTATATTCGGTGATCATCTAATAGGTCCGTATTTTTATGATGGCCAACTCCTGGGAATATCTATATCCACTTCCTACAGCACCAGCTGCCTAATCTACTGGATGAAGTGCCGTTGCGGAATCGACTAACTATGTGGTTATAACATGGTGGGGCGCCAGCTCGTTCGGCTCGTGTAACGGCTTATCTTGATGCCACCTACCCTAAGCGATGGATTGGATGGTGTGGACCACTAGGGTGGCCAGCACGCTCACCATATATAACCCCATTAGATTTCTTCTTATGGAGTTATCTTAAAGATATAGTGTACCAGGAGCGGCCAATGATCCCTCAAAAGCTCAGGGAATGCATCGTCTTAGTTTGCCGTGACATCACACCCGCCATGTTGTGCCAGGTTAGGCTGGCGATGATGGTTAGGCTCAGATCTTGCATCCGCCTTCATGGTGGCCAATTTGAGCACATATTACAACCACATGGAGGAAACGGGTAAACTGGAAAGCTTTATCTGTGTGATGGTCCGGTATGATGTCATAGACACTGTTAAATGCACTACTTTAGGAATCAGAGAAAAATTAAATTAAATTGAGTTTTGTTTATGGACGTTCTTCACAACGATCATAATATGGGCTTGCAAACGTTATCTGGTTTGTATGTACGCAGTGCATTTTGTAAACCCTTAGAACAACTAATTGGCTTTCTTTTGTATGAAAGAAAAAAGCTTTAAATGGTAAAATCCTATTTAATGAACCTTATGTTTGTAAGTTATAATGACAATGTTATATGCATTTATTTATTATGTTCATTAAAGCATATTCTAACAAGTAACAATTTGTGCTTTAATGAAATTCACACAATTAAACTAATTAAGTGAAACGACACTTCCATGCCAAACTATCACTTCTCATTAAATTTACTAAACATAAGAAGTACCTTCAAGGGGCAGTATTTGAATCTTGGGCCTTCCCCACTAAAGGCCAACGCGCACACCGTTGCGATATGAGTGCAAGTCACTGCACGCACAGCGGCGCAAAACAGTCATTTCGGCCAAAATTGATACGATGCGATGTTGTGGACAGTGTTTACGGCATAGCCTGTACAACGCTATATATATACATACCATGTAAAATGAATAAGTGAAATATGAAAATACAACTGTAGAGCATATTTTCAGTCTATTATATGTAGGCTCATATGTTTGCTGATCCACGTTGTATCGCAATCGTGTAGTGCCCTTAAAGCAGATTAGGGAGCTGACTCAGCTCTGTTGAGAAGGGAGAAATAGACAGTATCATATGATAAACTGTCTTCTGATAGGTTGCTTTTATCACGTGATACTCTCTAGGGGTAACCAACATAACGGTTAAAATTGCAGTTTAGGTACCTGTTCATAGTTGTGGGCATCTCTTTTTGACTATCGGTTGAGCAAAAGTTGCCCTGCGTTATGTAGTACCTAAGACATACGGTTTTTCTCCGAGCTACCACCACCTGACACCACAAACTTAATGTTTTATTTATGTGTACTCAGTTTCTCAGTACTTAGTGTGGCGTCGAAGTGATGCGATACTCGAACAAAATAAATTTAGTCTCTTTCGCGCTTTTAAGAAGCTGGTTGTTGATAAACATTTTTAAATTGAAATGGGTAAACTGATAACTGCACTTTACAATACTTACAATAGCACTTCGTGTGGTCTCCACTTTTTAAAGTGTTGTGTAGGGTGGAGGGAGACCACACGAAGTGCTATTGTAAGTATTGTAAAGTGCAGTTATCAGCAAAATTAAGTGATTTAACAAAACATATGTACACTAACAAGCATAAAAAGGCGGAAGGTGTGACGGTATTAGTGTTTGTTTGAAAGAATGCTACTGTTTATTTGCCGCACGTATAAAAGACAATTTGTCGCGGTCACTTCGTGTTATCTTTTACTGAGCGCCTATTATTTGTATTTAATATTTTTGGGTTCACTGTCCTCCGGCTAGCTATGATCTTTTTGGTCGAGCACTTATCTTATACAGGTGTGTAAACGGAAAGGAGTCTTTTATCCAAAGATAACACTGATGAAGAATTTGTTTTACACTTTTATTGTCGTAACATATTTTGCACTTTCACATATTAATCTTGACACTCGCCAAACTGAAACTGTTATAACTTATTTACTGCTCATTCTTAATTCGCGTACTTCAACTTTTTGTGTAATTAACTTTACAACACTTGAGATTTTTCATAACTCTGCTACGCGTAACCTGCGAAGCGATAAACTGTGCGATGTATTCAGCGACGTGTAATGCACAAATATTTCCGATGGACTGGAGCCGACGTGTAATGTACAAATGTTTCTGATAGACTGAACGAATTTGACTCTGACCTAGCCCTTTTTATACTCCTACACCCCGATATGCCTAAAGATTATAACCGAGCTGCTATTGGTTAATATAACGCGCCAACATTAGCGTCTATTTTTATATCCAATGAAAATTACGAAAACATATGCTCTAGGGAAAATGTTCCAGCAAATTCCTAAGAAAAACGCGCCAATATTACGTCATTTGCTCGTCTCTAATAATGATAAACAGCTCACCCCCTCGCTACATTATTGCACGCTATTATTGTCAGTTTCAGTAAGGCCGTATAAACCCACTTCTCGACAATGCTTACAATCATCAAACATCTCAAATCAATGTCACACAATAATGCATATTCACACTATAATCACTCTTGACATTTACATAATTTGTGATACAAATTACTGCATCATATGCCCCACTAGAAACATAATTATAAATATTTACAACTTGTTTGGAAATTTTATAATTGGGTTTTTAGTCTCCTGAATCTTGGAACACACGCTATTTATCACTTTCACTTAACACTTCACACGCATTTAACACACGACATATGTTTTGCCTTTATCTCGCCACTATTTACTGGCTCTAGTTTAATGTGTTTAGACATTAATCTGACATTACAATTTTTTATTATAGCAAATACTGTACCCTGAATTATTTAGTTACTGTTACAAAATGGTTTACTTTCTTATATTGGTGACAAAAATTTATGCCTTCAAGCATTTTTGTAATTATTAAACATGTTTACCAAAATATTCACCCTCTACACAAATATATTTACATCTCTTAAATCTAGACACTGTTTCACATTATCTGTTTGGTACATAAGTATTTGTTTTAATTATTTTTACCCCATTTTTGTTGTTTTGTACTTTATATTTAAAATACTATTTGAATTATACCTACGTACTTTTACTTTAATATAACATTAAGTTTTAATTATTACATGCTTCATTTCCAATGCTGTTACAGTTACTAAGAAAATGTTATTTTTCCCTTTAAACATTTAGTTATGTCCAGAATTTTATTTCTCCTTTCTCATGACGTACATACATAGTTAACCCTCTTACATTCCAATACATTGCTCTGCAGTTCAGCTTTAACTATCCTGGATTTACTTTTCATCTCATTGCTATTCCCCCTCCTGGATCAAATTGTCTATGACTAAGCATTACTCGTAGCTGTATCGTAACCTTCCAAAATTTATTCATGAATAACCTCTTTAAGGATTCATATGAAATTTCAACCCCTGATACCATTTGAAAACAATCTAAAGTTTCCTGAACAACACATCTTTTGACAACTATCATTTTCAATTCTTGCGGTATCTTTTTAATTTGAGAATACTCTGACAAATCTGTACTAAACTGTACTGGATTGGAGTTTTCATTCTGAACAGCTTGGTACTTGTTAATTTCAGAAGTTAGTTTTTGATTATTTATAGAAATAACTTCTTTAACTTCTTCAGACAATTTATTTCTTTGTGTTACTGACTCCTGAATTTCAGATATCTCACCTCTGAAATTAACCTGCACCTGAATTAAATCTACATTCGTAACCTCTTTCATCTCTCTTAGCTCACTTTAAATGATACTCATTCTACTACCTGACTCTGTACATTCTACATCAACATATTCACTTTTGATATTAACCTCACTTTCTTTGTTAGATATTTCCCTGCTCATGTCTAACATTTTCTTTGAAACTTCTCCTATCTCACTTGCTATTACTTCCTGATTTTCATCTCTCATTTTTGGCATACTACTATCTAGCTTCATAACTTTCTTTTCAATTTCTTCCCTGCTTTGATCTACTTTTTGCTCTAATATCACATTCCTCCTACCAATATTTTCCCTCAATGCCCTATGACTTTTTTTTATAGCTTCTCTCAATTCCATATGATTTTGAGTTAGTTTTTGTTCTAATTTCTCATTATTCTTTCGCATCTCTTCCCTTAATTGATCTGTAATACTCTTACTAATATCTTCCCTTAATTCCCTCTTATTCTTTTCCATATTCTCACCAATATTTCTCAGCATTTCCATAATTTCCATCATCATACTAGCATCAAAATTAACATTTCCTGCTATTCTGTTCTGACTTTGTTTACTAATATTTCCTCCCTCAAATACTACATTGTTTGAGCTATTTTCTGTAACCTGTGTTGAATTACAGCTAACTGTTACATTATCTCCCTCCATAATTATTTCTTCTGTATTATTAGTGGACATTGTTTTCTTTATCCTACCGCTCCTCAAGTACATTTGATTTTTACCTTTTTTTTAGAATAAAAAAATCACACTTTTCTAACCTTTCTGATGCTATCTGCTGATGTTGCTTTGATGTCCAGCTTCCTGCCCCTCTCTCCTAGATTATATGTCGCTTCTGCGTCCTATTATGATGAATCTGCGTCATCTCGATGTTTTTGTGTCCACTCATCCGCGTCGTCTGTCGTTCCTGTAGTTGTTTCTGGAATCTGCGTCTTGTAGTTCAGTTCACTGCTCCATTCGCTCCACGTCCTGGTTCCTTCGCACCTTCCTGGTTATTTCACTCCTTCCTGGTTAATTCGCACCAGGTTCTGGGCGCCATTTTGCGACGGTTTAGTTTTTATTTTTATTTATTGAGCCCCACGTTTGGGAGCCAATTTATGACGTGATTCTTTGTTAAGTTTGAAAGAATGCTACTGTTTATTTGCCGCACGTATAAAAGACAATTTGTCGCGGTCACTTCGTGTTATCTTTCACTGAGCGCCTATTATTTGTATTTAATATTTTTGGGTTCACTGTCCTCCGGCTAGCTATGATCTTTTTGGTCGAGCACTTATCTTATACAGGTGTGTAAACGGAAAGGAGTCTTTTATCCAAAGATAACACTGATGAAGAATTTGTTTTACACTTTTATTGTCGTAAC
Organism: Deroplatys truncata; assembly: GCA_030765065.1. Taxonomy (NCBI): domain Eukaryota; kingdom Metazoa; phylum Arthropoda; class Insecta; order Mantodea; family Mantidae; genus Deroplatys; species Deroplatys truncata. The sequence goes on along the minus strand of CM060990.1, from coordinate 418,146,730 downwards.
ATATTTTGCACTTTCACATATTAATCTTGACACTCGCCAAACTGAAACTGTTATAATAACTTATTTACTGCTCATTCTTAATTCGCGTACTTCAACTTTTTGTGTAATTAACTTTACAACACTTGAGATTTTTCATAACTTTGCTACGCGTAACCTGCGAAGCGATAAACTGTGCGATGTATTCAGCGACGTGTAATGCACAAATATTTCCGATGGACTGGAGCCGACGTGTAATGTACAAATGTTTCTGATAGACTGAACGAATTTGACTCTGACCTAGCCCTTTTTATACTCCTACACCCCGATATGCCTAAAGATTATAACCGAGCTGCTATTGGTTAATAAAACGCGCCAACATTAGCGTCTATTTTTATATCCAATGAAAATTACGAAAACATATGCTCTAGGGAAAATGTTCCAGCAAATTCCTAAGAAAAACGCGCCAATATTACGTCATTTGCTCGTCTCTAATAATGATATACAGCTCACCCCCTCGCTACATTATTGCACGCTATTATTGTCAGTTTCAGTAAGGCCGTATAAACCCACTTCTCGACAATGCTTACAATCATCAAACATCTCAAATCAATGTCACACAATAATGCATATTCACACTATAATCACTCTTGACATTTACATAATTTGTGATACAAATTACTGCATCAAAGGAAGCACATTTTCGTGATCCGCATCAACATGTGTTACCGTTCAAACCAGTGAACATTGAAACAAAACAACTGGAAGTACCAACTGCATTATTCATTGCAAAAACACTTCTCTTTCAGAGTAACTGATCACTTGTGCGAACTCTGTTAATCGTGTTTTTCGGTTAGCAGGGATATCAATGAACTAAAGATACACAGAACAGAACGTGCTCTGTAATTTTAATGCTATAGGACCTTATATTGAGGAGCAATTGTTAAAAAATATTGGTGATAGGAGTTACAGCTTACTGATTACTGACTGCTCGGTTACAAAATTATTAGGTATAGCCATCAGGTACTATTCACAAACAAAGAAATGCATTGTTGCAACCTACTTACAGATAATACAACTAAGTGAATTGCTGATGCTCTTATCTCAGCCTTAAACATTTGTATAAAGGACAAAGATTTAGATTTTGCGAAATTAATAGCAATTGGGACTGACAATGCATCGGTAATGACTGGTATCAACAATGGCATATACGCCAAGTTGAAATCTGTATTACCTAATTTGCAGCGAATTAGATGCTAAATTAAAATTAAATTGAGTTTTATTTATGGACGCACTTTAACTGCTGTGGTTCTTAGCGTCCCATTCTATATGGGGCTTGAAAGACTGGTAATTTTGCTCAGAGGCCTCTTTATCAGGCTTGAGGTTCTTTTACGTGCCGTAAATCTATGCCACGGGACCACCAGCTTTACTTCAACCTCCGAAGGAAGCCATGCTAATGATTTTTACGCCCGAAAAAATCCATCGCCCTCCGCCGGGTTTGAACCAGCGATCTTGCGAACACTAGACCACGGAAGACGACCGAATTAAATGCGTGTGCCATTCTTTAAGCTAGCAATTTCCCATGCTACTGCAGAATTTCTTCCTAGGAACTTAGATTTCCTAATCAGAGAAACCTACAACTGGGTCTCATATTAATCAGTTAGGCAGGTCGCATACAAGCATGTGTATGGAGCAATTAATGAAGGAGAACTGCCTTTGGAAATTGTAAATGTAAGTGAAACTCGTTGGCTGTCTATTTCTGTAACAGTGAACAGAATACGTCAACAGTGGCTTGAGCTGAAAACTCATTTTGGTATAGCTAGAATCAATGAGAGTTGTTACTCTGCAGAGATTTTATACCAGATGTATGCAGATTCTCGTAATTATGCATGTCTCATTTTTCTCAAGCCGATACTAAAGCTAGTTCAGACGTAAACAAACACTTTGAAAGTGGAAATCAAGATCCCACAAAACATCTGGAAGATTTATTGGTGTTTATTAAGTCTCTGTGTACTACAATTGTGCTCCCGGGCAAAAGATTGAACTTCATACGGGACAAACTGGAAGATCGTTTAGATCCAAAACCATACCTTGGCTATGAAATTGAGACGGAAAAGTCTACTGAAAAATTCCCCCAGGAAGTTCAGAAAGATATGCGTGAAAGGTGCCTTAAATTCATTGTTGGGCTAGTAAATCAACTACGTCAGCGTCCTCCCGAGAACATTGATGTTTTGTGGGAAATTACCCTATTTTCGCCTGACGAATGACTCAGGCCTGTAAAACGGTCTGTAATGGAAATAGCAAAACTGTTTATAGATGATAAAGAAATATTAACAGCTGTTGACTTTCAGTGGAAAAATTTACGCAATGTACAGTGACATGAAGTGAATGACTGTGTTAAATTTTGGATAGAAGTGCAATGTTATAGAGACTCCGGAGGAGAAAATCCTTTCCATGAACTGGCAAATATCGCCTTATATGTGTTGTCACTCCCACATTCTAATGCAGATGTAGAACGTGTGTGCAGTTTTGTAAATAGCACAAAATCAAAAGAAAGGAACAGAATGAAAGTGAGGAAATTGCATTATATATTGTGTGTCAAATATGGACTAAAAAGGTAAGGCAAGTGTTGTCATTCATATGAACTGCCAAAAGAGTTGGTGCAAAAGATAAGGACCATGTATTGCTACCCTCAGCCACAACTTCAGCATCAACTTCGCCTTTATTCTTTGAGGAGGAGGTAGACAGCGAAGACGGGGAAATATAATGGAGCGCGAGGTGGTGACGGCATAGGATAACAACACATTTAATGGAGGTACCTTGTTTAATTTTAAATTATTGGCCCTTAAATAGTTTTAATATGCACTTAACTATATGCTTATTTAATTCTATAATGGTATATTATACATAATTCTGTGTTGGTATAGTACGTATTCATTTATATTTTTATAACATATTTCAATCGTATTTTTTTTCGTATGTTTATATATGCATTGTAAAATAGTTTATTTAATGCCAGAAGCCTAGCGACTTTCTGGAGATTTTATACGTTCAAACTCGTGACAATTTAAGCTTTCAAGTTGGTCACCCTGCCTTTGAGCCAATAAAAGAAGGAGAAAAAACCCTTTTTTACTTGTATTTGCACTTGTAGGTTTGGCAGGTCATCGAAATTAGCAAAGAAATGGTCGGTGCAGCTGTAACAAATGCAATGTTCTTGGCAAGTTGAACTGTGTTGGATTTACTGTGTGTAATATAATGGCAATATATAAAGCAGTTAACGTTTTTTTATATATTTACATTTCAGCAGAGTGCAACGAAGCTTATCGGTCGTAGTAGAGCTCTATGTACTTCTAGGATTGCTGCTACACAGCAGGTAGGCCAATGATAATTAGTTAATATACTTAACATGGATCAGTCCGGCTCTTTTCTCTATGTAGCTTACCAGTAATTAATTTGTACGTGGGAGGTAACTGGCCTGATGCACAAACCCCAACCTGGAGGACCAGGCAGAGTCGGAGATGAAATTGCTGCGTCCAGTGGTTGGATACATGGTTATCCTGCACAATAGCTGCCTGTTTTCTGCTAGGAGCATCCTGGGCGTGGCTTAAGCAGCTCGAGCGTAGCCAACCGTAGGAAATGAACGCGCGGAAGATAACATTGTAACAGGAAATTCGCGGTGAGGCGCGGTTATTTCAAACGGTTATGATGTATAATAGCAGCTGTCGTCTGCTAGCAAGTGGCCTGGGCGTGGCTTAGGTGGTTGTTGCCAACGGTGAGAATGGAAAACACGCTGTAGGCATAATATGTAGCCAACCCATGCACACAATGTACAGCGAGCCATTGTAGTTGTATACTTAAACGCCCCGCGTGTTGTTATTTATCGTTGTTGATGTATTATTATTATTATTATTATTATTGTTATTATAATCATCATCATCATCATCATTATTTATTATCATCGGCATCCAAATAAAGCATTTGTGGAAACGTCGTGTGTGTCATAACTCAAAACGAAAAGTCGGATAAATACCTAAACTCTCTTTACATGGAATATTTTTGGGAATTTTTGATGTTCTAAACATGGCTGAAACGATTTTGATTAGAATACCATACATTAAAAATATTTACATGGCAAATAAAATGTATATCTCGGATTTTCGGGAAAGAGCCTATGAAGTCCTTCATTCGGAAGGAATTTTTTATAACCTTGTATAACTGGTAATCCTTAAGTGATAGAGGAAGACGTGCTACACCAAAAATGTAAATCTCTTTAAAACGTATAATATATTTAAAATAAGCTTTATTGTGGCATGAGCCCTTTCTGAGATATCCGTTATTAAATGTGCGAATTGCTCATTTTTTGAAGGTTTCAATTGTTCATTTTTTTTGGCCATTATCTTAAAGTCCTTTCAACATTCAGCTGTTTCTCGTGATGTCATAGAAACAGAATGGAATTTTAAAGCAGCGTATAGCGTCCAGTTTTTAAATATCTGACTTGCTGTTCTCTTTGTATCGATAACGAAATGTGTAATGTAGATATTTCTACAAAGTCTTTTTTTTATATTAAAATGTAGTAGACAGAAAAAAAAGGTTGATTAAGAATAATTTATGTATCTACTAATAAACGATAGAGGGTAGAGAAAGTCATGTGAATGAATCAATTGTAATTATATTATTGTTTTTTATAAAAGGAGTTGAAAGCAAATTAACTTTCTGTGCTACCAAGCTGCAAAGAATGTCATTAGTGTTTTGAGCTACTAAATGTATGCTTTTCAGCAATTCCTTTTTTACTTTCTCTACTACGTATAGTAAGTAGGGGAAGTATTGTATTCCACCCAAAAATTCGATACCGAGATTTCACCGGAAAATGTTTTGAGACCCCCTGAACCCAAAAAAAGGCATTTTTGGAAACATGTCCATGTGCGTGTCTGTCTGTGAACAGCATAACTCAGAAACGAACAGTCGGATAAACACCAAACTTGGTATTTAGGTTCAGTATCTTCCAAGGATGCGACACGAAGGTTTTCAAGAAAATCCCCCTACCCCAGATTACCCTTTACATGGAAGATTTTTCGAACATTTTAATTTTCTCAAAAATGGCTCTAACGATTTTGATTAAAATGTCATATGTTTAAGATATTTTTATGACAAATAAAATGTATATCTTGAATTTCCTGGGAATGTCTCCAAAAGTATTCTTCATTGTGAACGACTTTTGCATAACTGGTAAACCATAAGAGATAGGCAAAATTTTACTACACAAAAAATGTAGACCGCGTTAAAATACACAATTTATGTCATATACATTTTTTTTTGTTGAGTGAACCATTTTTGAGATATTACTTGTTATTTCCTTAAATTTTTCAATACTTATTTTCTCAAATGGGAATTCGTTATTCATTTTTTTGTCTTGGATATGCAAAGAGTATTAATCTGTGGCAAAGGGAATGGTGCTGCACCAAGCAACCAGCTATTAGGAGATATGTATGTGCTTAAAGGCTACTGTATTTCCAAATTGCCCTTGTAAATATATATTCCCCTTACATCTACAAGAAAATTAGCAATAAGATAGACTCTGCAAATGTTTATCTCGATCAACATGAAGTAGATGGAGAATAAGCGTTTGTATAAATAGTTTGTACAAGAGTAGAGAAAGTCAGGTGAGTGTAACACATTAGATTTTTTCAGTCTGTACAAAGCAAGAAATATTAAATGAAAGAATTTTTGGGTAAAGCAGCTGTAATATAAAATGATTTTTCAGACTTAGAACACCCCTAAGGCTGTTATAAGATTATGCAAACTTTCAAACATTTATAACACACTTTTAAGTGCAAAGGTGCAAGGACATATCCTGGAATATTATCACAAATGCTAACACAAGAAAATATTGTTTTGCCTCAAACTGTACATCTTTCCTGCATTTTAGAGCATTCCATAGTTTCCTAGATACTTAGCGCAATACAAAATTCAATCAGAATGAATGGGAGTTCACAGGCTATTTCCAGAAAATTCAAAATGCATGCTTTATTTGAACTCATCAGCACAACCACACTAACACTCCGTAGCTCACACACTCGCCTTCAAACACTACAAATCACTAGCACAAACACACTCACACTCCAAAGCCAACACACTCACAATCAAACACTACAATACACCAGCACAAACACACTCAACACCAAAGCTCACACCCACACAGTTACACACTACAACTCACTAGCAAAAGCACACTCATTTTTCAAAGCTCACACACCCCCGCAGTAACACACTACAACTCATTAGCACAAACACACTCACAATCCAAAGTACACACACCCGCAGTCACAGGCTACAACTCACTAGCGAAACACACTCATTTTTCAAAGCTCACACACACCCGCAGTAACACACTACAACTCATTAGCACAAACACACTCCGAAGTTCACACACCCGCAGTAACAGGCTACAACTCGCTAGAAGAAACACACCCACACTCCAAAGCTCACACTCTCGCAGTCACACACTACAACTCACTAGCGCAAACACACCCACACTCCAAAGTTCACATACACACAGTCACAGGCTACAACTCACTAGCAGAAACACACTCACACTCCAAAGCTCACACACTCGCAGTCACAGACTACAACTCACTAGCAGAAACACTCGCAGTCACAGACTACAACTCACTAGCAGAAACACACCCACACTCCAAAGCTCACACACTTGCAGTCATACACTACAACTTACTAGCACAAACAGACTCACACTCCAAAGCTCACACACTCGCAGTCACAGACTACAAATCACTAGCAGAAACAAACCCACACTCCAAAGCTCACACACTCGCAGTCACAGACTACAACTCACTAGCAGAAACTCACCCACACTCCAAAACTCACACACTCGCAGTCACAGACCACAACTCACTAGCAGAAACACACTCACACTCCAAAGCTCACACACTCGCAGTCACAGACTACAACTCACCAGCACAAACACACTCAACACCAAAGCTCACACCCACACAGTCACACACTACAACTCACTAGCAAAAACACACTCATTTTTCAAAGCTCACACACCCCTGCAGTAACACACTACAACTCACTAGCAGAAACACACTCACACTCCAAAGCTCACACACTCGCAGTCACAGACTACAACTCACTAGCAGAAACACACCCACACTCCAAAGCTGACACACCCCCAGTCATAAACTGCAACTCACCAGCAAAAACACACTCAAACTCCAAAGCCCACACACTCGCAATCAAACACTACAACTCGCCAGCAAAACACACTCACAGTTCATCCCCCCCCCCAGGGGCTCACTATGTGAGTATGGCTTTGACGTACCCAGAGTGCCCAAGTCAGTCCTCACCCTCATCTGGACTAGCCACGTTATCTTCATTTATTTTACTCTTCCTTTTCTAAAATTATTTCTTATACTGGGTTCAGGGTCTATGGTTTTATTAACACCTGTCTCACCAACAGGGATCTTTTCTATTTCCGTGGTTGCTGTCCCACTGTTTCAACGCAGCTTCCAACCCCCCAGGGGCTCACTTTATGTGAATTCGGGTTTGGCACACCCGGGGTCCCGAGCAACTCATCACCATCGTCATCCCTCCACCCTTATCCGGTCGAGGTGGGTTCGTCCTCTTGACCGGGAGACACAAGATGCGCTGTCGTGCGTTCTTTTCATTTCGTTCCATACCCCCAGTTGCCACGCTTTTTTCTCGAATCTATTCACAAACATTTCGCACCACGACCATTCACATATCTCTTTTTCTTCCTCGCCGGCCTACCTTGCGTGTGAAACGCCCACACACTTTTGGTTTATTTTCCAATTTTATTTTAATCCTCCGTGGACACAGCCTGACGGATACCCGCGCACTGGGTGCGCAGCTGGGTGAGTGGATAATGGCGTCATCCCCACTACCCGGGGTCGTCATGTAGGGTGTGTGTTTGTATCTGCTGTTCAACTGCAGTCCCGCGGGGGGGGGGGCACTACATGAGCTGCTGACTTCCCACGGCCATTGGGTCCCTCTGTCTATGTTCTGGGAGGTGTGATCCTGGAGTGAGACCGGTATGGATAGGCCACTCACCCAAGCCGGGGTAACGCCCGGGAAGACAGAGCCTGAAGTCGGAGACGGTTACAGTGGTGGAGGATTTATTTCGCTATGGAGCCCTCTTTCTCCATTATTAATAACACGCCGAAAAGTTTTGGTAACAGAAGTAGCACCACCGTCATCTGGTTGTTACTTAGTCATTACGCAAACAGAGAAAGGACAAACGTTTGAGAAGGTGAGCCCTTTTATAATACAGAAGGGCATTGACTCTATTGCTGGTCCGGTTCATTCCATCGCCTTCACCTCGGTTCATTGTTGGTTCAGAGTAAGTCCGATCAACAAAGTAAGACTTTGTTGCGCGCGACGCTTCTCCACGGTTATCCCATCCGTGTTGAGAAGCACCGCACCTTGAATTCCTGTCGAGGCGTCGTTACAACCCGGCGGAGGGCGATGGATTTTTTCGGGCGTAAAAATCTTTAGCACGGCTTCCTTCGGAAGGGAAGTAAAGCCGGCGGTCCCGTGTCGTAGATTTACGGCAAATAAAAGAACCTCAAGCCTGATACGAGGCCTCTGAGCAAATTTTCCGGCCTTTCACGCCCGGTATAGAATAGGACGCTAAGAACCATAGTAGTTAAAGAGCGTCCATAAATAAAAAAAACTCAACCCTCAATAGCTTCGAAAAAACGTCGGACGATGAACTGGTCGACTATCTTTTTGATCAAAAGGTGACAGCAGTTCATCGATTGCAGGCTAAACGTGATGGAGTGTTGGTACCCACTCGTACCCTGTTTCTCACCTTCTATGGCGTCGATCTGCCCACGAGTCTTTCAGCAGGGTACGAACGCATTGTGGTGAGCTATATTCCTAGACCTCTGCGTTGTTTTAAATGCCAACGTTTTGGGCATACGCAAGTCTCTTGTAAGAGTGACGTTTCCATCTGTGCCTCATGTAGTCAGCCCTCACACGATGGTACCTGTTCATCAGCCCCCGTCTGCGTTAATTGCAAAGGATCTCATTCTGCGTCATTTGCCGACTGTCCGCTGTACTTGGACGAGAAGGCGATCCAGGAGATACGGGTAGACGAAAAGCTATCCTTCGCTGAATCCCGGAGGTGTTACCATATGCGCCAACCTGCGCTCCTGCGATCGGGTACATTCAGCTCTGTTGTTGCCTCGCCAGTATCCCGGAAGGATGCCGAAACTGGACCATGACTGCCTTTACCGCAACTACCATCCGGCCGTCCATCTCTGGCACAGTTATTAAGCCATCTAAAGCTGGTCCTAAGGTACTGAAGTCACAAGGCACTCAGAAGAAATCCAAGCAGAAACTTCGCAAGGAAGATTTTCTTAAACACCCTCCTCGTGCGCGCGGTAAGAAAACTTCACCTTCTTCTCCTCTGAGGTAGCAGTCCCAGGATGCTCCTGGGACAAGTCGCGCTCAGCGGCACCCTTCACCCATTGCCACCCAGAACCGATTCTCGGCGCTTGAATCGGTTTCTGGCACCGAGCGCGTGGGCCCTCCTTTCGATGAGCCTATGGAGTCTGAACAACTCCATACCAAAAGCTCGAGCCCCAAGGTTAAGTAGAAGGTAATTTTGAGCCGCCGTTCTAAGTAGACAGTTTATCCCTTTTATTAATGGCTATCCTGGCCTGGAATTTACGTGGTGTACGATCGCATAGGGCGCAACTGCAACTTTTATTGTGTTCCCATTTACCTATGGTCGTGAGTTTGCAAGAGACCAAGCTTCGCCCTCACGATCCTTTTGATCTCCGAGGGTATACTCCGGTTCGCTACAATCTTGCACCGGATGAAGCTACTCCTGCTCATGGAGGTGTCATGCTATTAGTGCATCACGACGTTCATTTTCAGACTCTCACACTTACGTCCGACTTGCAAGCTGTTGCCGTTAGGATTCAATTCCCCGGCTATTTCTATTCTCTTTGCTCCGTCTATTCACCTCCATCGTCTCTCCTCGATAACGCGGACGTTCGAGATCTCCTGTCGGCTCTCCCAGCACCATTTCTTCTGTTGGGAGACTTTATTGCCCATCACGCCCTGTGGGGTTCGCCTAGGGCTTGTGCAAGGGGAACGCTTCTTTCCGACATTTTTGCTCAGTTCAGCCTCTCCATCCTCAATACAGGTGAGCCTACTTTTCTTTCTGATTCTTCTAGTACATTCTCTCACTTGGATCTTGCCGTTTGCTCAATCCAGCTTGCTTGTCGTCTGCAGTGGAACGTCGTCGCTGACACCTACTCCAGCGATCATTACCTCTGCATCGTGTCTCTTCTGTCTCACCACGTCCAACATTCCAGAGCACCTACCTGGCAATTCCATAAAGCCGATTGGAGACTATTTCAGCCTTGTGTCTTTTGTGGACCAGCCCTCCACTGACGTTAACCAAATGGTGCAGCACCTTACGTCTACGATCCTATCTGCCGCCGAATGCACAATTCCCCGTTGGTCCTCCCACGCTCGGTGTATTCCAGTTCCGTGGCTGACCGAGGCCTGTCAGGACGCCGTTCGTGCCCGTAGATCTGCGCTCAGGGTTTTTCAGCGTCACCCTACACTTGATAATTTGGTTACTTTTAAACAATCGCGCGCCAGGGCTCGTCGCATTATTCAGCATAGCAAGAAGGCCTGGATTCGTTTTGTCGAGTCTTTTAATAGCTTCATGCCTTCCTCTGCTGTTTGGGATAAACGTCGTCGCTTCTCCGGTAAAGTGTCGCATTGTACTGTGTCTGGCCTTCAGGTTTCCAAGGTCACCATAGTGGATACGGCTACCATTGCTAACACACTGGATGCTGCCTTTGAGGCGGTTTCCAGTTCTGACCATTATTCCGCCGGCTTTCGCACTCTCAAAGACCGGCTGGATTCCGTGACCTATGGTTTTCGGTCTCCTAATCAGGAGTGTTATAATGACCTTTTCTCAATAAGGTAGCTGAAGCACGCCCTCCATTTCTCTAAGCATTCCGCTGCTTGTCCGAAGGGCATTCATGTCTTGATGTTACAGAACCGTTCAGTCGACAGTAAACTCTTTCTCTTACAGCTCTATAACCGTATTTGGCAAGACGGCGTTTTTCCTTCAGTTTGGCGCGAAGCCACCATCGTCCCTATATTTAAGCCTTGGAAGGATCGCCAACTACCTTCCAGCTACCGCTTATCTCCCTCACCAGTTACATTTGCAAGGTGATGGAGCGCATGATCAACGGGCGGTTGACATGGTGGCTTGAGTCTCAGAACCTTCTGGCAAAAGCTCAATGCGGGTTTCGTCACCATCGCTCTTCCGTCGACCATCTGGTATCTCTGTCGACGAATATTATGAACGGATTCCTGAGAAAGTGTCAAACAGTGGCTGTGTTTTTTTACCTGGATAAAGCTTATACACTTGTTGTAAGGGCGGCATTTTACGTACACTCCATCAGTGGAGTTTCCATGGCCGTCTCACTGTCTTCATTCACGAGTTTATGAAGGACCGTGTATTTCGTGTGCGTGTAGGATTGGTTTCATCTTCAACTTTTATCCAAGAGAACGGAGTACCTCAAGTCTCGGTCATACTCTTTCCAATTGCGATTAACCCTACTGCTGCCTGTGTTCCACCCGGAATTTCCTCGTTGCTTTTTGTTGACGATTTCGCCTTATTTGCAACTTCTCGTCGCACCTGTATTTTGGAACGCCGATCTACAGCAGTGTCTTAACTGCCTTCACTCTTGGAGCATTGCCAAGGGGTTCCAATTTTCTGCCGAGAAGGCAGTCTGCGTTAATTTCTGTCGCAGAAAAGCGTTCCCTCCACCTTGTCTGCGACTCGGTGCGGCACTCCTCCCCTTTTCGGACGAAACGAAATTCCTCGGATTAATCTTTGATAGGAAGTTGTGTTGGTCGTCGCATATCACCTATTTGAAAGCAAGGCGTGAAGGTTTCTTTCCATCTTATGTGTTTTAAATGTCATCTTGGGGTGCAGATCGCACGCTACTTTTGCGACTTTATCGATCATTGGTTCGATCAAAGCTTGACTATGGGTGTATTGTGTATTCCGCTGCGCGACCTTCCATCCTGAGTCGCTTGAACGCAGTTCACCACCAGGGCCTCCGGCTATCAACTGGTGGTTTTCATACGTCTTATTTTGAGTCTTTGTGCAGAAGTTGTAGAACCTCCGCTCTCTTATCGTCGTGACTTTCTTCTCTGCAGCTATGCTTGCCGGTTATCCGTGTGCCTCAACACAGGGGTCACACACACTTCCCTCCTTGGCTGCATTCCGAAATATCTTGCCACCTTGATTTGACGTCCATGCCAAAGTCCACGATCCCCGATCCGGTCATCCGTTTGACTTTTGCCGAAGTTCAGGCGCACTTTGGCAGCCATTGTTTTATTTCTACTGACGGCTCAAGGGATGATCGTGGAGTTGTATGTGCCTTTTTATTTGGTGTAGAATGTTTTATCTTTCGTCTCTCTGATCAGTGCTCGGTTTTTACTGCTGAACTTATTGCTCTGGAACAAGCTCTGTCCTTTATCCGTCAGATTGGTCTGCAGAATTGTGTTTTCTGCACGGACTCTCTAAGCGTCCTTTCTAGCCTTCGTGCGCTGTACGTTCGTAATCCTTCGTGCAGCGTCTCCAGGATTGTTCCCACCAGCTTACCACTGATGGGATCAGCGTATCGTTTGTCTGGGTTCCTGGTCACGTTGGCATACCCTGTCGTCCTCCGTGGACTAGTGGTACCGTGCTAGCTTCTAGTTCCCGAGATCGCGGGTTCAAACCCGGCGGAGGGCGATGAATTATTTCGGGTGTAAAAATCCTTAGCATGGCTTCCTTTGGAAGGGAAGTAAAACCGGTGGTCCCGTGTCGTAGATTTACGGCATGTAAAAGAACCTCAAGCCTGATAAAGAGGCCTCTGAGCAAAATTTCCGGCCTTTCATGCCCAATATAGAATAGGGCGCTAAGGACCATAATAGTTAAAGCGCGTCCATAAATAAAACTCACTTTAATTTAATTTCGGCATACGTGATAATGAAGGTACATATATCCAATGAAGTTGCGCATGCCGCTGCCAAGAGTGCCATTTTATCCCAATTTTATTTTAGCCTCTGTGTTCCTGCGGATGATTTTAGTCATTACTTAAAGAAGTCTATTTCTCCGGTTGTTTTGGTGCCTGGTCCTCTGTCCAGCACACTCCAATGCTCACATACACACAAAATCACACACTCATGCTCCACAACTCATTAAAACAAACACACACTCAGGCACTACAACTCATTAAAACACACAGCCTCTGGCACTACAACTCATTAAAACACACAGCCTCTGGCACTACAACTCATTAAAACTCACAGCCTCTGACACTACAACTCATTAAAACACACACTCAGGCACTACAACTCATTAAAACACACACACTCAGGCACTACAACTCATTAAAACACACACACTCAGGCATTACAACCTATTAAAACACACACACTCAGGCACTACAACTCATTAAAACACACACACTCAGGCACTACAACTCATTAAAACACACACACTCAGGCATTAAAACACACACACACACACACACACACACACACACACACACACACGCACGCACGCACGCGTTACATGTAGCGTTTTTAGTTTTCTGTATGGTGGATGTAACCAAGTTCATTGTAATGGAATATGTAATTAATAGTGGTCAAAAATATTTTTCGTAGGAAATTTAACCTGAATACCATATAGCATTCATGCAAAATTAGGCTTCTATTCACATTACATTTTCCACGATATGAGTATTTTTTGTCGAGTAAGAATATTGATTTTTAATCAGTAGAAGACTTCGTCTAACTGTGAAGGTTCCTATTGATTTCTAATCCTTAAACATAAAATTGCAATTTTGAACTACACAGTGTAAATTCACTGTGTCAGCGTTTTAACCTATAAATTATCTAAGAATTGTTTAATCCTTTCTTGCACTTTCCTCCTCGAATCCCCATTTTTTTCTTTGTTTTTTAGTGTAAAGTAAATCAATGACTAAAAGTATAGTTTTGCAAATATAGAATTTTATGGAGTATTCTTCAACTTCCTTTCTGCCTGGTTGTTCTTAGTAATGGAAGGAATGGAAAAGATAATTATGGTATAGATGAGCACGGTATTCTTCTTCTTAAAACTTTCTTAGAAATTGTCTCTACGGGATAAACGAAAACTGGGGAAAGCCTTTCCGAATAGCTCTTGCTACTGGAATAAAACGCAGGCCGACAGAAACACTTTACCACAAAGCATTCGTCAATTATATTCCTTAAATCATGGTATATGCTACTAACTTTATTTCATCTAGAATGCGGAATTTTTCTTGGAATTAAACTAAATAAGTGTATTCGAATTGCTTGAGTACTGTTTGCAGTGCGGTCTGGAGTTTCTTGTTAGCCAAAGGTTGTACCTTCTGCGGAACAGATGTTACCCCATCCACTTTTAACATGTGGTGCTGTTGTATTGTATTCCTGGTTGAGAGTCATTTACTGCCCATCATAAACATGAATTGCTTTTGGAATGTTCAAACACTACCCCTTGCAAAGTCCCAGGCAGGTAGGGAGGGTCTGAGCTTTGCAGTTCTTAAAAGTTACGTACAAGTGTTTTGAAAAATGGAAATGTTCATACAAGATGTTACACTTAACATTTTTGTTCCTAAACTACTGCAACCCTGCAAAGATTCGGCTCTTAAGGTTGTGCTTAATTAAAAACCTGATGTTGGACTCACATAACTTTCTCTACCCATTATTCTTGTAAAAGTTTCTTCTTCTATCTCCTTGTTAATATAGATAAACCTGCATGACACATTTCGTTGTATGTGGTTATAAAAACAATATAGAAAGTACTGACTCTACGGTGTGCAGGGAGTGTGTTTGCCTCACATTCAAGAGGTCCTGAGTTCTAGTCTCGGTTAGGGTGAGTTGTTTGGATAAACGTTTTTCGTAGTTTTCCCTTATATTGAGAAGTCGAATGTCGGATAACTGTAAGCTCTATGGACCCCGGGCTCATTTGCATCATTTCACCATTTCATTCATTCGTCATCCGATATGACTACCAAGTTAGGGACGTTAAACTTAAAGAACGACATTGGGTGATATAAATAAAAACAAGCAAAGGCTTGTGAGCTGTAGCTCCAAGCAAGTTGAGAAACGAGCTTTAGTCGTGGTTTGGTATAAATAAAAACCTCCCCTCTTTGATGAGCTATTGCTATCACCTACCAAGCTTTTGCTCAGTGACCTTCACCACGACACATCATCTAAGTAAACAAACATGCCCATTCTTCTGTCAGCAGATGATTTAAATCTTTACTGAACCTAAATATTCATATACTCATTCATGTTAATCATACTCTCATTTATGAAACCTAATAGAGATGCAAATTTTATATAACACAATTATAATTAAAGATTTCGCAAATGAAACAGACATTGAGATTCACCCAACTTTTAATAGCTAATGCTCATCGCCTTTCTAAATCCAATCCCTCATTTCCTTATTTGATAGTATTACAAACCTGTCACCAACTGATATATTGAAAGTAGGTTATTTGTACTTCTGTTTTTGCACCTTTACATTGATATCCTCTGCATCTATATAAAATATCACGACATAATTCCAAGAATTTATAAGATGTTACCATGAATTAAAGTTAAACTGGATGAAAGAGTTTCATTTGAAAGTTAAATTTAAGTTTGGTTTTAATTGAAATTCTTTAGTTATAATCCGGTTTTGATTTGTGCGAACATTCTGCTCTATGTAAGTTTATTTGTATATCGCTTTGATTATATTACCAGTCTTCCGGTAATAAAAGCGGCTCACTATGACCTCACTCACATTCTGTTTAGCGTTACAGTACCCAGATGAAAACACCTCAGGATCTTTTCAGCATTGTTAGAAGGTCCACCTCGTGTTTCATTTGCCTCTGGAAGAAAATGTTGCACAACCTTTTACATTTCCTCTTTTAAATAACTGTTTATATCAGCACACATCCGAGTCCTTGCGTCTTGAAACAATTTTTAATTTCACTATCACTTACGTATAGCAAGTAGAGGAAGTATTGCATTCTACGCAAAAATTCAATACCAAGATTTCATCAGAGATACACGTTTTGAGAGTGCCTGAATTAAAAAGAAACATCTTTAGCAAATGTGTGTGTGAACAGCATAAACAAAAAACATTTCTTCAAACTTAGTATCCTCCAAAATGTGTTAAGATTTTCAAGAAAATTCCTCTACCCCAAAACTATCCCTTTTCTCACAAATGGTTCCAACAATTTTGATTAAAAACCGCTATTGTTGAAGATATTTTCATGGCAAATATAATTAGGTATATCTCGAATTTTCTGGGAATAGCCAGTGAAGTGCTCTTCATTCTGAATGACTTTTATGTAACGCTAAGCTGTAAGAGATTATACTACAAGAGTCCTACTATGCTGCCACCGCTTCTGTGTAATAACGTATGCTGCTGGTATTTCACCTAACTTATACATCTTCTCCAATTTTCCTATTGCCACGTCATTGCAGTACATTAATACAACAATGTGTGTTTTGTGACTCAAGAACAGTGACAACTATGCTGCCACCGCTTCTGTGTAATAACGTATGCTGCTGGTATTTCACCTAACTTATACTTCTTCTCCAGTTTTCCTATTGCCACGTCATTGCAGTACATTAATACAACAATGTGTGTTTTGTGACTCAAGAACAGTGACAACTATGCTGCCACCGCTTCTGTGTAATAACGTATGCTGCTGGTATTTCATGTAACTTATACGTCTTCTCCAGTTTTCCTATTGCCACATCATTGCAGTACATTAATACAACAATGTGTGTTTTGTGACTCATGGATATTGACAACAATGCTGCCACTGTTTTTGTGTTATACGGTATGCTGCTGATATTTCACCTAACTTATACGTCTTCTCCAATTTTCCTATTGCCACGCCATTGCAGTACATTAATACAACAATGTGTGTTTTGTGACTCAAGAACAGTGACAACTATGCTGCCACTGCTGCTGTGTAATAACGTATGCTGCCTGTATTTCACCTAATTTACAACAATCTGTGTTTTTGGTTCAAGGACAATGACAACAAAGCTACCACTGCTTCTGTGTAATAAGGTATGCTGCTGATATTTCACCTAATTTACAACAATGTGTGTTTGTGGTTCAAGGACAATGACAACAAAGCTACCACTGCTTCTGTGTAATAACGTATATGTGCGATAATGTGTTTGGCCTGAAATAACAGCATTTTCATTGGGTATGAATCAACATGCAGGTTTGGTTAACTTTGTACAATAAGTATGCTTCAATGCAATGTAAAAAACATCGACAAATTGTGTGTTTGAAATAACTGCGCCGCATTGCGAATTTCGTGTTACATAGTTGTTATCTTGCGCGCGTTCATTTCTTACGGTTGGCAACGCCCGAACTCCTTAAGCCACGCCCAGGCCGCTTGCTAGCAGACGACAGCCGCTATTATACATCATAACCTTTCAAACACATACAAGGAAAGCAAGCACAAAGATCATAAAGGCAAAACAGATGGAGGTTCAGATGAAGGAATTTTTTCGTTTTTTGTTATATTGCATTGAAGCCAATTTATTGTACAATGTTAACCAAACCTGCATGTTGAATCATACCAAGTTGTTTTTCTTTCAGGGCAAACGCATTATCGCACATGTACGTTATTACACAGAAACAGTGGCAGCATTGTTGTCATTGTCCTTGAGCCAGGAACACACATTGTTATATTAATGTACTGCAATGAGGGGGCAATGGGAAATCTGATGAAGGTAAATTCTGTGAAATATCAGAAGCATGTATTATTACACAGAAGCCATGACAGCATTGTTGTCATTGTCCTTGAGCCACAAAACACACATTGTTGTATTAATGTACTGCAATGAGGTGGCAATGGGAAATCTGATGAAGACCTGTAAATTAGGTGAAATATCAGCAGCATACGTTATTACATAGAAGCAGTGGCAGCATTGTTGTCATTGCTCTTGAGCCACAAAACACGCACAAAAGTCGAATATACATGTTCAATTTTCTGGTAATAGCCTGATTGAATTTTGCATTGCACTAAGTATCTAGGAAACTATGAAATGCTCTAAAATGCAGGAAAGATGTACAATTTGAGGCAAACCAATATTTTCCTTGTGTTAGCACTTGTGATAATATTCCAGGATATGTCATTGCCCCTTTCCACTTAAAAGTGTATTATAAATGCTTGAAAGTTTGCATAATTTTATAACAGCCTTGGGTGTGTTCTAAGTCTGAAAATCCTTCTATATTACAGTGGCTAAATTGTCATATTTGTGCCCACCTACATTAGGTATAAGGAAGTAAGAAATAATGAAATAAATTACCTTAAAAGTGAGTTTAGAACATGATGTGGTCTCTCCAATATCTGGTGCCCACTTACCCACCCGTTTTAGGTTTTCACTTATATAGGCAAATCGCGTGAGGAAGAGAGCAAATGTAGCCATTTTTCCAAAAAATCACATGCAAAGTGGGTACTGCCAACCTAAATAGGAAGTGAAATGCACTAAATATGCGATGTGCTGTTGTTTCTGCGAACGTGAATCATTCGAGTTTTAGACCTGCAGATCCCTTGGCTACGCTCTGTCGGCGCTTCGCAGTTGCGGCCTATTGGCCGCAACTTACTACACTCCTCTCCTTCTAAAAAACATCCCTTGGCTGCGCTTTGAGGCTGAGGGCCCTCAATCTCTTGGCTACGCTTTGAGGCTGAGTATCTTACCGGCTTCGGTGGCATTATTCATATGTTGGCAGCATTACATTAGAGCAAGCGTAAGACCTAATGCAGGCAAAAGTGACACAAATGCGGGCAAAAGTATGACAATTTACCCACAGCGGCTTTACCCGAAATTTCATTCATTTAATATTTCTTGCTTTGTACAGACTGAAAAAAAGGACTTGATGAAAAGGACACATTTAGTAACTCAAAACACCTTAATAATGTCATTCTTTGCAGCTTGGTAGCACAGAAAGTTAATTTGCTTTCAACTCCTTTTATAAAAAATAATAATGAAATTATAATTGATTCATTCACGCACATGACTTTCTCTACCCTCTTATCGTTTATTAGTAGGTACATAAATTATTCTTAATCAAGCTTTTTTTTCCTGTCTGCTACATTTTAGCAAAAAAAGACTGTGCAGAAATGGCTACATTACACATTTCGTTATAGATACAAAGAGAACAGCAATAGTCAAATGTTTAAGAACTGGATGCTATATGCTGCCTTAAAATTCCATTCTGTTTCTGTGACATCACGAGAAACAGCTGAATGTTAAAAGGACTTTAAGAGAATGACCAAAAAATGAACAATTCGAACATTTAATAACGGATATCTTGGAAACGGCTCATGCCACAATAAAGCTTATTTTAAATATATTGTATGTTTTAAAGAGGTCTACATTTTTTATGTAGTACGTTTTCCTATATTGCTTAACGATTACCAGCTATACAAGATTATAAAAAAATCCTTCTGAATGAAGAGGACTTCATAGGCTCTTCCCCAAAAATTCGAGATATACATTTTATTTGCCATGTAAATATTTTTGATGTATGGTATTTTAATCAAAATCGTTGCAGCCATTTTTAGAACATCAAAAATTTCAAAAAATATTCCATGTAAAGGGAGTTTGGGGTGTTGGGATTGTGTTGAAAGAATTCGTGTTGCATCTTTGGAAAATATTGAACCTAAATACCAAGTTAGGTATTTATCCGACTTTTTGTTTATGACATATACGGACGTTTCCACAAATGCTTTATTTGGATTCCGATAATAATAGTAATAGTAATAATAATGAATAATAATAAGAATAATAATAACAATAACACGCATGCCATCTATGTATACAACTACAATGGCTCGCGGTACATTGTGTGCATGGGTTGGCTACATGTTATGCCTACAGCGTATTTACCATTTGCACCATTGGCAACAACCACCTAGGCCATGCCTACGCCGCTGCTAGCAGAAGACAGGCTGCTATTATGTAGGATAACCGGATACACTCTGCTGGATCATCAAAGGAATGAAGATAAAAGGAAATAATTAGGAATTACAAATATAGTAGGAACGATAGAAGTAAAAGAAATGAATGGTACATGCACCTTCGTAGAATGGACTCTCACATAGTCCTTTCCAAGTATTAAATTACTGTCCAACTGGTAGAAGTGCAGGAAGACTCAAAAAGCAATGGAGAGATCAGCTATAACTCTGTGTACCCGGAACGGATCGCAAGGACCAAACTGTGTATTTTATTATAATACTTAATGTGTATATCTTTGAAAGAGGTAGAATACTACCAATGTTTATAGGAATCTATGAAAAAGGTTCAATATTTGCGTCCGTTGTTGGATGACTGTAAGGCGTAGCCCAACATTGAGGGCGCTAAGCCGCAAAGTGTAGCCGACGAATGCTTTTTAGAAGTAGAATTATCCATTGACAGTATTATTTATAACAGTCATGTTCTTTCAGGCAGTAGTGAAAGGTAACATTCCTCACATTTGATTTCTTACTAGGTTGTCAGGTAATGTTTTGCCAGCCTTTCCCTGCCCTACATCACCGTATGCTGACAACATACTTAAAAAAATCACTAAAAATACGCGAGGAGTAGTACTACTACAAAATACGAGTGCTGTTGGCAGTAGCTAATCCATGCTGCCGGCGCTGGGAGGGAGAAGGTGGCAGGAAAAGTTATTGCTATTCAAAATGGCCAACTGGGGTAAATTTATGATTGTGTGGTTTCTTTAACCAAACCGATGCAAAAACAGCCTTTTTTAAGGCTGACATTTGCATCATAAAAGAGCAAGTAGTTCTGGTTTGACTGATAATTATTCTTAAATTTGCAATTATTATTTGTTTACTATTACTACTAATAGGTATTATTTGCTTTCGTTTATCTCTACATTTTAATTGGCTACTTAATAATGTGAAGATCTGGTTGAACTGACAATTATTCTTAAAGTTACAATTATCATTTACTTTAATTAAGACTTTTACTGTCTAATGCATCAACTGTTAGCAACACACCAGCTATTATTTGATAGTGGGATGTTGCCTATGCATTACATTCCTTAATTCAACCAAAAGTATAATTTACCCAATGTAAGACTGGGCAGTACAGTTGCAGAATAAATGAGGGCCTCTTCACATTGTGATTAAATAACCTTTGGCTAAGTTATGTAGCACATAACCTCAAATAACTATTTAAATCATAACCTTGCACAGTTCCTCAATAGGTAAATAAATGCATTTTGTAACAGGATTATGACATTTCTAATGAAATAAGCTTAAGCTAATGTATATATCATATAAGTGCATGATAAGTAATGGGTATGTTCTGCATTGTACTCCCCCTTTTATCTGCGCACTCATATTTGCATTTTCTACGATCTGTTTCTGTTCCACTTCCGGTCTTTTCCGCAAGCACTACCTCCTTCATTCGTCATTTCTGTTCCTCTATGGAACTCCGACGGACTCACCTTCCCACCACCCAACACATCCCTCTCGCGTTTTTCAATGTTACAAAGTTGGTATGGTTTAAGCATGTGACGTAAGACAGGGAGCTGGCAGCAATATTACCGGTTGTTATTCCACTACAAGTTAATCTAATATATGTAAACCATCTAGTAGAAGCATGAAAGTTACCAGTTTTTTTTTTATTTATGGACACTCTTTAACTGCTGTGGTTCTTAGCGTCTCATTCTATATTGGGCGTGAAAGACCGGGAATTTTGCTCAGAGGACTCTTTATCAGGCTTGAGGTTCTTTTACGTGCCATAAATCTACGACACGGGACCACTGGCTTTACTTCCCTTCCGAAGGAAGCCATGCTAAGGATTTTTACGCCCGAAAGAAATCCATCACCCTCCGCTGGGTTTGAACCCCCGACCTTGGGAACTAGAGGCTAGCACGGTACCAAAAGTGTTTGCTGAAAGAATATATATTTATTATTACCAAAACATAAATTGTTGCTTTCTCCTACTCTCGGAATACTAAAAATGGAAGAAAGGCTTTAAGGCATTTCCACTGAAATGTCAACCAGAGCAATAAATTTTAAAATGCTGTAAAACTGCATTATTATACATAAAATTAATCAACAAAACCAGTTCATTCAGGATATGCACCTTGTACTTTCTCCCCAAAATCTTTACCTTTCTAAAACTTACCTTGAAGGAGAATGTAAAAAAAATTCACGGCGATTCTGCATTACTTTGGCCTTCATTGAAAATGTCTGTAACCTGCATTACGTTGGTCTTCAAAGCAAACATTTGAAATCCCAACATAGCTGAAAACACGATTGAGAGCCCTCAGCCTCAAGGCATAGCCGAGGGATTGAGGGACCTCAGCCTCAAAGCGTAGCCGAGGGATGTTTTTTAGAAGGAGAGGAGTGTAGCAGTTAGTGAAGCGACAGCAGGGCGTAGCCGAGGGATCTGCACATCTAAAACTGGAATGATTCACATTGGCAGCAGTTCCTTCCAAAAGTTGCCAAAAACGACTATATAAGAAGGGCCACTTAATTGTTACTTTTGTTAATGTTTTCAGTGAAGACCAAAGGAATGCAGAAAAGCCAAATTCACTTATAAGCTATGTTGTTTTACAAGACTTTCCAACATGGTAGAGCTTTTGTTCTTTTGGTTTTTAGAAGTGAGAATGGGTTAATTTTACATTCAGGGTGTGTTCTTTAACACTTTATTTTTAAATTTCTAAAAATATTATTTTGAAGTGTAATAAACTAGTTTTGAGACTTCTCCAAAATATGTCAATCCACTAGTTACAATGACAAAAAAAATTCTGCTGTACATACCTAACACTCATGTGAATGAATGGATAGCTATTCTTTCTATGCTACAAGTCTGCCATGCTCATAAAGTAATCATTGTTTAAATGATTATAATTACATTTATATTTATAGCAATTAATTTGGTCAGTCTGTAACCTTTTGGGCAGAGAATTGTGCCTAGGGCTATTTACTTGCCTGGAATAGCTACCTATGAAAGTAAATTTCCATTATATGTACTTATATCATCATGACGATCATAACCATCAGCAACATTACTCTTCTACTTCTTTCTTCTTTAGTCATGTGCCATGAATTGTATGAAGAAAGCATGTGATTAGAGCTATGAAGAAGCTTAAGCAGGAAAGTATTTGAACAGCTGAAATTTAGAGGGAAACTTCCTTTTGAAGTAAAAAATTATTTGTGCCAATAGACTTTAAGTTGAAGCGTTCAGAGTTCTATCACCTGTGTTCTACGTATTTCATTGTGATATCTTTTAAGAACATGGTTTTGATTTTATCAAGTATACTGAAATACTTGTGCAAAGAAAATGCATCAAAGAATTAAGATTTAACATGGTTATGGTTAGAATTGCCTAAGTAGCCTAATAGACTTTGCTTTTTGTTTGTAAAGCATACAGTAGTCACATTGAGCGGAATGGCTCAGGCGGCAATGTCTGTGGACCACATTCGGGAGGTCCTGGATTTGATTCCTGATGGCTGCTCATTCTCACCATGGGGTTTTCGTGGTTTTACTCTGGTTGCCTAGATGAATGCTGGGGCGGTGTACTCTACCACGATTTCTCCTTTCCCTCATTTCCTATCATTTCATCTCTCTCCCTTCCATCTTTCAGGTTCTATAGTGCGGCTAGTGTCAGGCAGATGGCATGGTTGCTGTGCTTTGTAATTTCTCCCCGTAAAATGCCAGAGTGCATTGGCCCGCTAGGGTTACTTTGTTGCCCTCTTGCAGAATTCTTCGCCTCTGCAGGTGCCAGCAGGTGTTTCAAATACAGTAGTCAGTGAAAATAATTAGTAAAACATGGGTAAACCCAAAAGGAGCAATGCTGAAAAACAAAGGAAATATAAGGGACGATTAAAAGAAAGACTTGGTGTAAATGTTGTAAAAGAAAGAGACAGGTTGAGGAAGAAAGAAGCAAGGCCTCATCTGTGTAAGTCTGCTAAACTCCGTTTGAGACACAAAAACAAAATTTTTAAACAAAATGAGAGAGAAGGGAAGAAAACTGTTGTGACTCAACCTGTTGAAAGTTTAGAACAGACCTCTAGCTGCTCAACAACTCGCCTTTAAGATGTCGCCAATCCAATGAAAATGCAAGAAAAAAAAGGTTAAAACTGCACTCCCAAATTCCCCAACAAAGAGAACGTGTCTATCAAGGAATTTGCCAAACAGGAGGGTTTACTTCCTTCACCAAAGAAAGAAGTTGTACAAATCCCTGATAAGAGGGTAACAACTATAGAATCTACTGTAAGAGACTTCTTTATCAGTGATTCCATATTTTGGTGCTCACCTAGTATGAAAGATGGAATTATTGTGGAAACTCCATCTGGAAAAGTGAAACTACAGAAATGTTACTTACTCTTAACCCTTAAAGAGGCACATGAGATCTTGCAATCTGAATATGGTGTTAAAATTACCTTTCCAAAATTTGCTTGAACCTTGCGACCTGCAAATGTTCTCCTGCAGAGAGAGGTTCTTCATAACCTCTGCATCTGTAAGATCCATGAAAATGTGCTCATTTTTACTTAAAACTTTGAAAACTGCAGGCATCTCTGTTGAAATTAAATTCAAAAGAATTTATGCCAGGTGGTCTTTAACCAGGAATTCAAATTGTGCATGATGGAGAAGTGTTTAAATCGTAATGACTTGAGCAGAATTGTCACTTCATTCCACGTGGATGTTTAGGATGAGTTTTGCTTGTGGACTCAATGAATGTCTGACCCTGAAATCAAGGTTCAAGAATTTGAAGGAACTGAAAGAGACTGTTTTAATGCACTTCAAGAGAAACTACCAGCTTTCCTTCTGCATAGTTTCATGAAACGTGTACAGCATGCAGCCTTTGAAAAAACAAGGAGACATTTAAATAAAAGTGAATTAGTTATGCAAATTGATTTTGAAGAAAACTACAGGTGTTTCAAACAGGATGAAATAATGTCTGCTCACTGGGTAAATAACCAAGTAATAATATTGGCTACTGTATGCTGGTTGAAGTAAGAAAATTTTCAAATTGTAGAAAGCTATGCCTTAGTTTGAGAACTTATGATAAAGTTGCAGTTCATGTTTATCTCTCAGAGATCCTTCAAGATTTAAAACTGAAATACTGTATTTCCTTTTTTTCTGACAGAGCTGCAATTCAATTCAAACAAAATACACCCTCTGCAATATGACACATGTACTGCAAACCTGTAAGAGAATTACATGGAGCTTCTTTGCCACATCACATGGCAAGGTTGCTGTTGATGGTATAGGTGATGAAGTGGAACGTTTGGCTAGGACAGCAGTTTTGTCAGGGAAGAAGAGGATTTGGAAGGCTGAAAGACTTTGTCAATGTAGCCAAAGAAAAGGTGAAGATAAATGTGAAATTTGTTCTAGTGCTATAATTTAGCAGAGCAACTTGAACTTGAACAAGGATGGGTAGGCATAAATCCTATATCTAATACACAGAGAATGCATTATGTGGAAGCTCTGAGCCCATACTTAGTTCTTTGCAAACAACACAATAGAGTTAATGAAGCTGAAACCCACCATTTCAAACTAGATACTGTCAACAGGGTGCAGCCTTCTAAAGAAAACCTGAAGGGGCAACTGCAACAGAAAATTCAGCATAAACTAGTAATTAAGGAAGAACAATATAATGCTGTCTACTATGATACTGCCCTCTACAGAGAGAGTAAAAAAAAAACTACGAACTGGCTTTGCAGTATTTTTCCTGTCTGCGTCCTTGGCGCTCGTTGTCGTCTGCTGCTGTCATAGAAAGTTGCAAATGAAACCATACATAATTTTTAAAACTACTTTCAAAGGCCAACTTTATGAAAGGAGATGCTGAAACTGGCCACTGTCGTCTATACATTTTTGGCATCTCTTTAGGAAACTATCCATCACTCGCCTTAGTTCACGTTGAGAAATGCTGGCAATTTCATGGCAGATATTTTGTTTTAATTCTTCCAGGGTGTGTAGGTGTGTCTTGTACACTTTGTTTTAAGTTACCCCAGAGATAGAAATTGCAGGGGATTAGGTCGGGGAATACCACAAACCTCTATTAATAATTCTGTCTTCAAACACACTTTCAATTGTTCTCATTGAAATATTGGTCATATGAGCTGTTGCACAGTCTTGGTGAAGAAAGGCATAATCACGCTCGCTGTCTGTTAAATTCTCTAAAAAAGGGGGGGCAAAATTGTATTCACGTATGTGTGGGCGTCAACTGTTGACTCGAAAAAAATTGGCCCTATAACACTTCCTCTGCTCATGGCGCACTATACACCAATGACTTGCGAGTCACGTTTCCTCCACCACTGGTGTACACTATTAAGACTCCACTCACAAAATGTGTGCCTAATTACAGAATCACCTGGTTGAAGAGCATGTACCACAGTTATTTTATATAGTTGTAACTTCAGCAATTTGGTACCTCTTTGTGCAGAGCCATAAGAAATGCCTGCTTATTGTGAAAGACACCTAGGTGATTTTTGGGGGGAATTCTCCAAACGATAACCGATGTTGTCTAATGTTTCTTTAGTACTTAGGTAGATACCTTATTTGTACATTTTTCATACTCAATTTTTTTTAAACAATATTTCACTTATAAACTAACTTAAACTATGTACAAAATTTTTCTTGCCAGCTATACTACTCCTTTTGCCTGGCACCCTGGCCTTCTGGCTCATCTAACCATCCCTTGCTGCCTTTTATCCCTATTGCCCATCCACTACCTCCTCCGTTTGCCCTTCTGCCTAATCTTATCTCTCTTACTTTTCTATCCATTTCTCTTTTACTTTCTTTAGAAACCCCCCATACTCTTATTTTTCTTTTCTTCTTTTCTTGTGAACATTTTGATTGCTACAATTTTCCCATCCATTTATTCCCATTTATCCTCCCATACTTCTCTTCTCCATTCTGCCAGTTCTTTGCATTCTATCATATAATGCTCTGTGCTTTCACTACCTCTGCAAAATTCACAAATTCCGTTTTTTCTACCTCTTAACCCTCTCAGATACAATGATCCTGTTCTCATCCATGCAAACGCCTCTTTTTCCACTCTATTGCAATAATCCGCATACCCTTCTCTTCCCCATTTCCTTTTTATTCATTGCTTCATCCCCATCCGGTCGAGGTGGGTTCGTTCTCGTGACCGGGGGACTAAAGGTAGGCTCTCATGCGTTCTGTGCATTTCATTCCATGACGCCCTCCCCATCGTTTCTTTATTCTCCTCTCTTCTCTTTTCTTTTTATGCACATTTCACACCACGTCCATTCATTTACACATCTTTTTTTCTTCCTCGCCGGCCTACCTTGCGTGCGAAAGGCCCACACACTTTTAGTTTCTTTTACCCTTTTTATTTAATCCTCCGTGGACACAGCCTGACGGATACCCGCGCACTAGGTGCACAGCTGGGTGAGTGGGTAATGGCGTCATCCCCACCACCCGGGGTCGTCATGTAGGGTGTGTGTTCGTATACGCTGTTCAACTGCAGTCCCGCGGGGGGCCATTGCATGAGCTGCTGACTTCTGACGGCGATTGGGTCCCTCTGTCTATGTTCTGGGAGGTGTGACCCTGGGGTGAGTTTGGTATAGATAGGCCACTCACCCAAGCCGGGGTAACGCCCGGGAAGTCCGAGCCCGAGGTCGGAGACGGTTGCAATGGTGGAGGATTTATTTCGCTATGGAGCACCCTTTCTCCATTAATACCAACAAGCGCCGAAAAGTTTATGTAACAGCAGTGACACCACCGACAACTGGTTGTTACTTGGTCATTTCACGAACGGAAGAAGGGCAAAGTTTTGAGAAGGTGAACCCTTTCATTATTCAGAAGGGCATTGATGCTATTGCTGGTGCGTTTCAGTCCTGCACTCGTCTACGGAATGGTTCATTATTAGCACAAACGAAGTCCGATCAGCAAAGTAAGACCTTATTGCGCGCTACGCTTCTCCACGGCTATCCCATCCGTGTGGAGAAGCACCGCACATTGAATTCCTGTCGAGGCGTCATTACCACCCTTAGCCTCGATGGTATGTCGGACGATGAACTCGTAGACTATCTTTCAGACCAAAAGGTGACAGCAGTGCATCGAGTGCAGGCCAAACGCGACGGAGTATTGGTACCCACTCGTACTCTGTTTATAACATTTGATGGCGTCGATCTGCCCACGAGCAATTCAGCAGGGTACGAACGCATTGCGGTGATGCCTTATATTCCTAGACCTCTGCGTTGTTTTAAATGCCAACGTTTTGGGCATACGCAAGTCTCCTGTAAGAGTGCCGTTACCATCTGTGCCTCATGTAGCCAGCCGTCACACGAAGGTACCTGTTCCACAGCCCCCGTCTGCGTTAACTGCAAAGGGTCTCATTCTGCGTCGTTTGCCGACTGTCCGCGATACTTGGACGAGAAGGCGATCCAGGAGATCCGGGTAAAGCAGAAACTCACCTTCGTCGAAGCCCGGAGGCGTTACCATGCGCGCCAACCTTCTCTCCTGCGATCTGGTACATTTAGTTCTGTTGTTGCCTCGCCAGTACCACGAGTAGATGCCGAAACTCAGACCTGGACCATGACTGCATTAACCGCCACTACCATCCGGCCGTCCATTTCTGCTATAGTTAGCAAGCCATCTAAAGCTGGTCCCAAGGTACTGAAGTCGCAAGCTGCTGAAAAGAAACCAAAGCAGAAACTTCGTAGGGGAGATTTTCTGAAGGAGCCTCCGCGTGCGCGCGGTAAGAAAAGTTCACCTTCTCCTCCTCGGAGGTCGCAGTCCCAGGACGCTCCTGGGACAAGCCGCGCTCAGCGGCGCCCCTCACCCATCGCCACCCAGAACCGATTCTCGGCGCTTGAATCGGTTTCTGACTCTGAGCGCGTGAGCCCTCCCTTGGAGGAGGCTATGGGTCTGACCAACTCCATACCAAAAACCCGAGCCCAAAAATTAAACAGAAGGTAATTTTGAGCCGCCCTTCTAAGTAAGAAGTTTATCCCTTTTCTTTATGGCTATCCTGACCTGGAATATACGTGGTGTACGATCGCATAGGGCGGAACTGCAACTTTATTGCGTTCCCATTCACCTATGGTTGTGTGTTTGCAGGAGACTAAGCTTCGCCCTCCGATCCTTTTGATCTCCGAGGGTATACTCCGGTTCGCTATGATCTTGGACCGGAGGAGGGTACTCCTGCTCATTTTCAAACTCTCACACTTACGTCCTGCTTGCAGGCTGTTGCCGTTAGGCTTCAATTACCCGGTTTTTTCTTTTCTGTTTGCTCTGTGTATTCACCTCCATCGTCTCCCCTCGTTCAAGCGGACGTTCGAGATCTTCTGTCCGCTCTCCCAACACCATTTCTTCTGTTGGGAGATTTTAATGCCCATCACCCCCTGTAGGGATCGCCAAGGGATTGTGTGAGGGGAATTCTTCTTTCTGACATTTTTGATGTGTTCAACCTCTCCATGCTCAATACAGGTGAACCCACTTTTCTGTTTTCTTCTGGTACATTCTCTCACTTAAACCTTGCCGTTTGCTCCATCCAGCTTGCTAGTCGTCTGCAGTGGAACGTCGTCGCTGACACCTACTCCAGCGACCATTACCCCTGCATCGTTTTCTTTTATCTCACCACGTCCAGCATTCCAGAGTACCTACTTGGATATTCGGAAGAGCCGACTGGAGATTGTATTCCAGCCTCGTGTGCTTTCAGGACCAGCCCTTCTCTGACGTTAACCAAATGGTGCAGCACCTTTCGTCTACTATTCTCTCTGCCGCCGAACGCACGATTCCCCGATCATCCTCTCACCCCCGGCGTATTCCTGTTCCGTGGTGCAACGAGGATTGTGGAGACGCCGTTCGTGCTCGTAGAACTGCGCTTAGGGTGTTTCGGCGACACCCTACACTTGATAATTTGGTTACTTTTAAACAATCGCGCGCCAGTGCTCGTCGCATTATTCAGGATAGCAAGAAGGCGTCTTGTACTCATTTTGCCGAGTCTTTTGATCGCTTTACGCCTTCATCTGTTGTTTGGGATGAACTTCGTCGCTTCTCAGGTAAAGTGTCGCATTGTACTGTTTCTGGCCTTCAGGTTCCCAATGCCACCATAGCGGATCCGGCTGCCATCGCTAACACTCTGGGTGCTGCCTTTGAGGTGGTTCCCAGTTCAGACCATTATTCCGCCGGCTTCCGCTCTATCAAAGACCGGCTGGATTCCGCAACCTATAATTTTCGGCCTGCTAATAAGGAGTGTTATAATGAACTTTTCACAATGAGGGAGCTGGAGCACGCTCTTCATTGCTCTAGGTACTCCGCTCCTGTGCCGGACGGCATTCATGTCCTGATGTTAAAGAACCTTTCAGCCGACAGTAAACTTTCTTTTACAGGTCTATAACTGTATTTGGGAAGACGGCTTTTTTCCTTCCGTTTGGCGCGAAGCCACCATTGTCCCTATCCTTAAGCCTGGGAAAGATCGCCAACTACCTTCCAGCTACCGCCCTATCTCCCTCACCAGTTGCATTTGCAAGGTGATGGAGCGCATGATCAACGGGCGGTTGACATGGTGGCTTGAGTCTCAGAAACTTCTAGCGAACGCTCAGTGCGAATTTCGTCGCCATCGCTCTACCGTCGACCATCTGGTGTCCCTGTCGACGCATATTATGAATGGATTTCTGAGAAAGTGTCTAACCGTGGCTGTGTTTTTTGACCTGGAGAAAGCTTATGACACTTGTTGGAGGGGCGGCATTTTACGTACACTTCACACTGGGAATATCCGCGGTCGTCTTCCAATATTTCTTCGGGAGTTTATGACGGACCGCGTTCTTTCGTGTACGTGTGGACTCGGTTTTATCTAGTCGTTATATTCAAGAGAACGGAGTACCGTAGGGCTCTGTACTCAGTGTCACACTTTTTGCAATTTCTATCAACCCCATTGTTGAATGTATTCCACTTGGCATTTCATCGTCCCTTTTTGTTGACGATTTTGGCATTTATTGCAGTTCACGGCGGACCTGTCTGCTCGAACGTCGTCTCCAGAGCTGTATCGACCGTCTCCACGCCTGGAGTAACGCCAACGGCTTTAATTTCTCCGCCGAAATATCCGTCTGTATCACTTTCTGGCGCCGGAAGGCTTTCCCTCCGCCCTCTCTCCATCTTGGGCCAGGGATACTTCCGTTTGCAGACGAGGCGAAATTTTTGGGGTTGATCTTTGATAGGAAGCTGAGCTGGATTTCGCACATTTCCTTTTTAAAAGCAAAGTGTGAGCGTTCTCTTGCTCTTTTACGTGTTTTAAGTGGCACATCCTGGGGAGCTGATCGGACCGTCCTTCTGCATCTTTATCGCTCTTTGGTCCGATCCAAGCTTGATTACGGTGCATTGTCTATTCGTCGGCGCGTCCATCTGTATTACGTCGATTGAATGCCATTCACCATCGTGGCATAATAGTCGCTACAGGGGCCTTTCCAACTAGCCCTGTAGCCTATATGCTGAAGCTACAGAGCCTCCCCTGTCCTTCAGGCGTGAGTTGCTTTTGTGCAGCTATGCCTGTCGACTCTCAAGCTTGCCTGACCACCCGTCCTTTTTACGAGGATTCGCTTGATCGACGATACTTAGTTAGCTCCTCTGCATTGCTCCCTCCAGGGGTTCGCTTTCGTCAACTTCTTCGGCATTTGGACTTTACGCCAGCGCCGGCCCTTCCAAGGGGGGAAACGTGTTTTCCTCCATGGTTGCGCGCTGAGGCCCACTGACACCTTGGGTTAACGTCGATGCCGAAGAATGAGACCCCTTCTTCAGTCTTTAGATCAGCATTTTTAGAACTGCACTCGCAATTCGGGGACTGCCTTTTATATTTACTGATGGATCTAAGACTGATGGAATAGGGTGTGCCTTGGTTTGTGGTGGAAATAGTTTTACCTTTCGTTTACCGGGGCAATATTCGATTTTTACCGCCGAGCTTTTTAGCATTTATCAGTCTTTTATACATTCAGCGGCACGACTTACAGCACTGTTTTATTTGTTCAGACTCCCTGAGTGCCCTTCAAAGTATTAGTGCGCTGTACAGCTACCACCCACTCGCACAGCGCATTCATGACCAGCTCCACTCGCTTGGTGTCTCTGGCATCAACGTCTCCTTCTTGTGACTTCCAAGTCATGTGGGCATTTCAGATAATGAGTCTGCCGACGCCGCTGCCAGATCGGCGATTTTATTACCCAGATATTTTACCTCTGTTGTTCCCTCTACAGAATTGTTTGTTATTTTACGTAGCCTCATCCTCTCGCTTTGGAGGGATGAGTGGACGGCCCCCCGGGGAACAAGTTGCGTGAGGTTCAGCCTCTACCGTTAGTCTGGGTTACCTCTTCTCGTTCGTGTCGCCGGGAAGAGGTACTTTTAGCTCGCTTACGAATCGGACATTGTCTTTTTAGCCATAGATACCTGCTCAGTGGTGACCCCGCACCACTCTGGTAGCAGTGTGATGTGCCCATAACGGTGCGTCACATTTTAACAGAGTTTCAAGTTTTAGCTCCATTGCGCGGTCGTGTGGGTCTGCCTGTGGCCTAGCCAACGTTTTGGCACACGATGCGCGTGCTGTAGAATGTCTTACGTTTTATCAGTGACATTGGTTTCACATGGCGCATTTGATGCGCTGACCGTCTTTTGACTGTGTGATTTTATATTGTCTTTTTAATAGGGCATCTACTCCCCAGTGGACATCTGGCGCTCGTGTCCCTCGCATTCTACAGTTCTTGACACGTTGTTTTACTGTTTTATTGACGATGCTTTTAGTGTGTTCTTTTTTGGAATCTGGTGTTTTGTTTTTTACCTTTTGGACATTGTGGGTTTGTGTCCCGTTTTTTAATTATGCGGTTTTTTACCCAACTTTTATTTTTGGACTGTAAATTTTATACTTTGTAAGGGCGCTGATGACCGTAGCTGTTTAGCGCCCTTAAACCGCATCTCTTCATCATCATCATCATCATCATCGTTATCGTTTTTACTAATCTATAAAACCCTAGTGACTTTTTATTCTCTAAGCTTCCCAAAATCTCTTATCTTTCTATGTCCTCCACTCTGTTTCTTACTGTTATCCAGAAGCATTTGCTATTTCTTTCTCCTGCTCTCCAAATATCTCTCATTCCTATCTTCTCCATAATTTTTTCTACCCCTGTCCACCAGCTATTTTTATTTTTATTACGTTTTTGTTGTTCCATGCAAATCTTTAAAATTTCCCCTTCATCTTTTCTCATGTATCTAAACCAAAATTTCAATATCCTTTCTAGCATCAATCCCCTTCTTCTTCTTCTTCTTCTTCTTCTTCTTCTTCTTCTTCTTCTTCTTCTTCTTCTTCTTCTTCTTCTTCTTCTTCTTCTTCTTACTTCCCCTGGTGCTGACCTTGGTAACCCCAATAGCTCTTTACAAAACATTCTATAGCTCTGATCTATTTTTTTGTTTAATTCGGATCCCCCCCAAATTTCTACTGCATATAATATTCTTGCTTCTACCAATGGTTCATACATTCTTTCTATCCATTTAGTTGGCATTTCTAATTTGTATTTCCACATCCTTACTCCAATCATTGCCGCCTTTCCTTTAGCCATAACTGTCCTACTATGCGCTCCCCATTCACCATTACTGCTCATTCTTACCCCCAAATAATCAAACTCCTTGACAACTTCTAACTTTAAACTTCCCATCTGCCATTTTTCTTGTTTCTTTAGTTTATTTTCTCCTTTAAATAGCATAACTTTTGATTTATTTATATTTACTTTAATTCCCCATTCTTCACAGAATTCAGGTATTTCGTTGATTGCTTTCTGCAACCCAATTACCATTATAGCCCCAGCCATAAGATCATCTGCAAATAGTAAACCTGGTATATCTCTATTTACTATTATGGGACAGTGTGCATTTCTTTCTTTCACTCTTTCTAATATGTCATCTATAAATATATTAAATAATATAGGGCTCAATTTGTATCCTTGTCTTAATCCCATCTTTTGTTCAGTCATTTCTGTAGTTCCATTATTTTTACATCTTATACAAAATTTGATGTCTTAATAAATTTTTTTGATTTCTTTTATAAAATTTTCACTTACCCCTTTCATGCTTAATTTGTAAGTTAATGCTTCTCTATTTATTGTATCAAATGCTTTTTCAAACTCAGCAGAAAACATGTATATCTTTCCTCTTTTCCTGCTCAAATACTTATCTATTATAGTCTTTATTACAAATATATTGTCTATTGTTTGTTTACCTTTCCTAAATCCTGCTTGATATTCTGACAATTTTCCTTCCTATTCTACCCAATTTCTTAATCTATTGGCCAATATACCTGTGTATATTTTCCCTAATATTGATAGTTAACCTATTCCCCTACAGTTTTCTGGTCTATTTACTCCTCCCTTCCCTTTGTAGATTGGTACTACCATACTTATTTTCCAACATCCTGGCACATCATTTTTTTCTTTAATTTTATTTAATAGTTTTGTCATCACATTTAAACCATTCTGTTTTTCCCCATACATTTTCCAAAATTCTCCTGGCATTCCATCTATTCCTACTGCCTTGTTTTTTTATATTCCTTATTTGCTGGTAAACTTCCTTCTCCGTAATTTTACCATCTAATTTCTCATTGAATATTCTTCCTAGTCTTGCTTCTTTTGTGTTTAACTTTACTTGCTTCCCTTTTCCTATTAGCTTTCTAAAGTACCCTATCCATTCGCTTGGTGTAATTTCGTTTTCTTCCTCTCTATTCTTAGTCATCATCCTCACTGTTTCCCATATTTTTTTTTTTTACTATCCTTACTCTCTATTGTTATCTTTAATTTCCTTTCTATATTTCCTTGCCATTCTTTCCTCTTAGCCTCAAACAAACCTTTATATTCTCCCTTAATTTTCACTAGATTTTGTCTATCCCTTTGTTTCTCTGATCTCCATCTAATGAGTTCTTTAAATACCTCCCTTAGCGCCCTTAAACCGCATCTCTTCATCATCATCATCATCATCGTTATCGTTTTTACTAATCTATAAAACCCTAGTGACTTTTTATTCTCTAAGCTTCCCAAAATCTCTTATCTTTCTATGTCCTCCACTCTGTTTCTTACTGTTATCCAGAAGCATTCTTTATCAAACCACCCTTTAATTTCTTGACCTTTTCCAAGCCTTCTTTCCATCCCTACTCCTGCTCTTGTTAATAATAATTTCAATAGCTGTAATACTTTTTCTGGATTCCCCTCATCCATAACCATTTTTATGCCACATTCAACAATCTGACTTGCCTTTGTATTTAATTCTTTTAAAAAGCCCTCTCTAATTCCTCCCTCTATTTATACACTTTTATTATTTTTATTTTAGTTATTTCCTTATCTTTTACTTTCTGTTCTAAAACATTTATTTCCATCATTAATGGAAAGTGGTTATTAACTATTACTTCATTTATTATTTTAAATATAATAATTCTGTTCTCCAGTTCCTCACTACATACCATATAATCTACTACACTTTGTCCATTTGTGTTTACAAATGTAAACTCCCCTTCCTCGTCTCCTTCCGTTACTCCATTACATATTAACATGTTATTTATTTCACAAAACTCCAGTAATTTTTTTCCCTCCCTATTAATCACTCCGTCCCTACTTTTCCTTGGCCTTATCACATCCCTATCATCCTCTTCCTGCTCTTTACCTAATGACCTTCCATTCACCCCCCCTCCTATTCTCGCATTCAAATCTCCCATCACAATACATTCTATCTCTGGCATCTTTTCTTGTATTACTTCCATGTCTTCTTCGAGCTTACTATAAAAGTTACTGTCATGAAAATATGATACTTCTGGCGGGCTGTATACCACCCCTATTCCTAGCCTTACTCTATTATTCTGTTTAATTATTGACCATAACACATTGGGACCTCTATTATCCATTTTTTCTATATCAATAATTGTTTCGATATCTTTCTTAATAAACAAACCTGCTCCTCCTGATGCTCTTCCCTCGTCGTACCTTTTTCTCTATAAACTTAAAACCTTCTATCTCTACTATCTCTTTTCCCAACCATGTCTCTGCTACTCCTACTAAATCCATAGAACACACAATTTTTTTCATTTCACCATTACCGATCTTACTTCTCAGTCCTTCCACATTCCAAAACGTTACTTTTAACCCCTTTCCCTATTTATTCTTTGACTTTTCTTGGAATTTAAAACTCCATTTTTCTGTATCTCGTAGCTCCCTTTCCCTTTCTTCTCTTTCATCCCCAAACTGTATGTAATCCTTGGATATAGTTTCTAATCCTTTATTTTTTATTATTTCTTCTGCCTCACTCATGGACCTTACCAATGTCACTTCCCCACTTTCCTTTTTAACCCCCCTCTGCACCTTCACTTCTCACTGTCCCCCTTCCCTCATTTCTCTCTCAATTCCTGCTGCCTCCCCTCTTCTTTCTTCTGGTCCCTCCTTTTCGGTCATTTTGCTCACCAATGTTGCTTCTTTGCCTTGTCCTTCCTCTCCCTACTCTTCGTCTTGCCTTCCCCTCCTTGTCTCTCGGTGTATCTCCCTTGTCTCCTCCTCTCATCTCTCTCTGGAACTGCTTCTCCCCTTCCTTCTGCCTTCCCGCTTAACTGTCGTACTCTCGTGTTGATGCCCTCTTCCTACCCATGTTTGGTTTTGCTGAAATCTTGCTGACAGTCTCATCCTTTTTTCAGGTCTTTGTTCTGTATTTTGCTGCAGTGCATATGTTCCTCTGGTTTCATTTCTTTTAATGCTCATATTCCAATTTTCACCTTCCACTATTAATTGTAGACCTCTTAGATATGCTTTTTTTCCTACTGCCCTTG
Organism: Deroplatys truncata; assembly: GCA_030765065.1. Taxonomy (NCBI): domain Eukaryota; kingdom Metazoa; phylum Arthropoda; class Insecta; order Mantodea; family Mantidae; genus Deroplatys; species Deroplatys truncata. The sequence continues at coordinate 418,109,865 of CM060990.1, read as the reverse complement.
CTTCATTCATTTTTTAATTAATTCTTTCCTTTAGTCTTGTTCCTCTTTCATGTAATCCTGCTCTATATATATATATATATTTTTGTCTCCCTTAGTCTTCGTGTTTGACTTAAAATCTCACATTTGTTTCTCATTGTTGTCAATTTCAAAATGATAGGTCTTGGTCTTCTTCCTTTGTTGCCTATCCTAAACATATCTTCAATTTCCCCTCCATACATCCGTATGCTCATCACATCTTCTATAATTTCATATACCATATCTTCCAGATTTCTTCTGTCCTCTGTCACCCCAAATACTATGCAATTTTTTCTTCTCTTATCCATTTCATATCTTTTTTCCATCCCATCTATTCTTTCTTTACATTCTGATATCTGTTTCTCCATTTCTTCTCTCTGAATTTTTATTGCTTCTCTCAGCTCTCTTTTATTGTTATCCTTTCCTTTTCCTAGTTGCATTCCCATCTCCCTTATTTCTTCCATTAATTTCTTCATTTCCACTGGTCCTGTTCTGTTTCACTACTCCTATTATCAATAATATCACGATTACCATCATGATAACTCTCCATATCTGAATTTCCATTTTTATTTTTCGTCTTTTCTTATTTTTTCTGCCGAATTCCAATTCTACATCGGTATGTTTGAACATCCACTTGCATTTTCCTTGTCACCATCTATAGGGTAGTTAAATTATATTCGAACCCACTCGTGGCCTATCTCTACTATGCAAGACAGCTGGCAGTCGCCGGGAAATTACAACGGCAGAAGCGGACTAAAATCCTTACCTTATAATAGATGCTGGAAATGTTGACCTTCTGCTCTCAAACAGGCAGCATATCTCGTGTAAATATTCTCGCTCACTCTCCGAAGCTCAGCAGCAGGAATGCTTGCGATTTCTTGCACAATGTTTTCTTTAAGTCCCTGTAGTGTGCAAGGATTGGAACAATACACTTTGTCTTTTAAAGAATCCCATAAATAAAAATCATAACTTGTTAGGTCAGGAGAATGAGGGGGCCACAAATCAACACTAATTATTCTGTCACCAAACACCTCTCTTATTGCATGTAATGATTCGGCAGTTGTATGTGCTGTTGCAGAATCTTGCTGGAACCAACCATACGATTTCTCTTCTGTCAAGCGATTGCAAAATGGCCTCAGAATTAACCTCTGATATCGCTCTGCATTTATTGTTTCATCAAAGAATATGGGCCCTACTATTCTTCTAGCACTTATCGCACACCACACTCCAATTTTCTGATCATAATGAGGCGTTTCATCACAAGAATTCCTGCTGCTGAGCTTTGGAGAGTGAGCGAGAATATTTACACGAGATATGCTGCCTGGCCGGCTGTCTCGCGCAGTAGATAGGGGCCGTGAGTGGGTTCAAATATAATTTAACCACCCTATATTAGTAAAACATATATGTTTATCACAATTCTAACGTAATGTCTCTAATAATCTAACTTCATCCGTCTAACCTCAAAAAGCCTAATGTTTACTTCAGAGGTGAATACAGCTTTCTGAGTTGCATAACATTACTGTACGGACCAGTATACTTTATGATCCAGGGTTTGTATGACATCTTTCATATTTTGTTAATGGTAAAGAGCTTCTTACCTTGTAATGATAATTAATACTCCATTACGCCTCAGAACAACGTAACCAACACTATTTCCCTTTGTTATATTTGCATCACATGTGTATATTCATGATCCTATAGCTCAGTTCTCCTGTACGATGCAACCATTTAGTGTGATCTAGAATTGCAAAATAAATGAACGCATTCAAACCACTTCGATGTTGATGCAACTTGAAAAAAACGTCTTTATAAAGCACATCAAGAATTAAGTTTTCCATCAGATACAATTCAACAGTCCTCCATTTCACATTGTAATGCATTCCACATTGTATAATTACTAGACGTGAAACAGTCGAAGATATCGTATTTAAGGAACTAAATCCTCCGCCGACCAGTTAAATTTGCAGATAAAATGTTTTATCGCGCACCTTTACACACATATCTTCTCACTTTGCAACCATATTTAAACTGTCCATATACTGCATTGAAACACGTGTTCTCCCGCTCAGCAGCTCAACCTTCCCTCTCAGTACAAAACCATTTCTTTAGTAAGAACTGTACGCCGTCTTTTAGATTTCTTAGTGAACATTTCCTGTGGCCTGAAATTTATTGTAAAGTTCATGGATTGTTGTATGGCCTGGAGCTTTTACACCTGGAAATCTTTCACTTGGCGAGCTGAGTTAACACATTCGAATCATAAATAAATACACACTGTGCAGTAGAAAACTTACTGAGTCATAATATACTTTGTGACTAAGTACAGGACAAAATAATAAATAACTCGTAATAACTGAACTACATCACATCACCGTCAACTCAATACTGCACTTCACACTGCAAAACAAAACCACGTCAACAGCATGACCTTGTTTATAGCAGCAGTGCATTATTTTTCCACATGCCCAGTGGAAAAGCACAGCACAGCAAGTTTGTAGTCTCTTGGCTCTCCTGTTATATTAAAATAGTGCTGAAAGCGCATCAGAAACAAGTAACCGTAAAATTTCTTGAGACTCTAGGAGATGTATACTGGTGGCAAAATAAACAACAAAGAGAAGAAATCAATGAGAAGTTCATATTTTTTGGGCCATTACAACTAGTAGGAGCTGAACCGTTTTCAATCCCAGAGTTACCTGCTATGTGGAAGCAGTACAGTGAACTTAAAAATGTCTGAATGTTAAGTGTAAATAAACAACTGAAAGCTTTAGAACTCGTGGAGTGTAATGAACTTACAGTGTAACCAACAGTAAATGCGCATTTCAAGACTGGGATTATAATCAGCTGTTAAATTACCTATTTGTTACAATACAAAGAGAAAAAAATCAGTGTGTGTCAGTTCATTACTTCATAAATTAATTACTAATAAAGATTTTAAATTACACAAATCATGTTTGAGATATTTCCAGACATTAGTCAAGTGAATTAAGATGGTAACCAGTATTCTCGTTCTTTATATTTCAGAGCATTAATTGGCTGAACTTATATTATGAGTCATTCCACGTGAAGTCACTTAAATTTTCACAAAAGCTGAGCATGTCTCAGATTCACTTCAAATTTGTCCTTGGATTACAAAAACAAAGTGAATTATGTTTTAAATTCTTATTTTTTTTTTAAATTCAAGTATTTTAAAAAATATTGCACAATCCAACTTGTAAAAAGCGACACACCTCTCTACCTTTAAATTAGAATATCTCACAGGCAATAAGTGATAAAATTATGTTATACAGTCAATGCAAATCTTAATATGTAAACTTTTACTTAATATTTATTATAATTGATATAATTATTTGCATCAATTTTTAAAATCCAAACATTTAAAAACCATATATTTCCTATTAACCTGCATGTTTAAATTTCTATAAAAATTATAAATAAAATTCCTTGTAGCCTTTTTATATATATTTGCATAAAATAAAGATGGGATCCTGTATGGTATTGTAAATACAATTTCTTAGAAAGCGGTGCATAGTAGGAATCCAGCGTTACTCAGCTGGAGAGTAATAGCAGTAGCAGTCTGTCATTGAGTGTCTTGCCAATTGTTCACAGCACTTTAGTTGCACTAGTTTGTTCACATGTAACTCTTAAATTTGGCAGTCAGTTGAGAAACATTGGAACTTTCAATCCTCTCCTATGAAAGGCAACTTAACTACAATTTAAATGTGCAGTTTTTTCCCTTTAGGCTCAAATGAATACCATGTGGTTATTGCATTATTGGTTGATGGAATAAATGAATTGAGCTCCAAGGTAGCAGGGATCCCTTTCGCATTGCTGTATCTTGCCTTAAAATGGTCACTATGTTCAAAACCACTTCTGGATTATTCATGGCATTGGTACTTTGTAGCACACATTACTGTTAGCAGTGGGTGATACTTTGGAAATTTTTTTTCAACACGCATTACATAGTTTTATGTTCGGTGACAAAGTTAAGTTCTGCATTTTTAATTTTGTAAGCATATTGAGGTAACTAAGGTTAATGATTTCTGCCTTGTGTTATTCTTGGATGCATTAAATGGATTGAAGCAATAGTCAAGCTACGTTTCTTCAGTTCACTCATTATGCACTTTCAGACACCACAGAGCTAAGAATGAACTTCTTACGCAAAAAGCTGAACACAAAGTAACATTTAAAATGAAACCGCAGAGAGGGGCTCCATAGAATATACCGGTTGCTAGTTAAACTGAACACCAGAAGTGATAACCTATCACATTCGTACTGCGCAACGCATCAGCTGGTGTGGCATGCTGCTGCAGTTTAATGCTCTATCAGCAGTCTATGTTCTGAAAACCCTACGCGCCAGCACAAACTGTTTAAAAGCATGCTTCTAAGGAAGATCCCATCCTGGTATTAACAGATTAAAACATATCATATCACAGATTCCTCCTGTATTTTTTTCCGGATTTTAATATTATGGGGTTAAATATGATACTGCAGTTTAAAATATTCATACTTAAAGAAGTGATTGTTTTTTTATTCCGAAGAAATAGTATTTTGTATAAGGAAAACCACAATATTTTGTCTACAAAATGACATACTGTTCTTATCCCTGACCATTCTGTATTTGAGAATAAATTGCTATTATGTAATGTTGTGTGCGTAGAAGAAAAATGTTAAGTACGCTGTAAATCCTAAAATAATGTGATTTTCCACAAAATATAAAATAAGTGTCCATTTATTTTGTATGTAGAACAGATAAACTAAAATTCAGAGAAAGTGATGTTTTCTGTGTTCTGTTTGATGTGGAATGACCAACATTCCAGAATCTGTGGTTTACAAGAAGTCAGTCTGCTACCTGAATTTCAAAGGTGAGAAAATAATTTTTCTGGGGTGATCTTTCAAAATAATAAATATAAAAACAAAGCTTAAACTCCACAATTTAAAACAGTTTAAACAAATCTTGAAAAAATAAATTAGAAGTAGCAGCATTGGATGTCTTGTTGAAAACAAATGTGCTTTGTCAGTCCGTTACCCATGAAGTTGCCCATAATTCACATGTATAGGACCATAGCAAGTTAATGCAATATCATCAGGAAAGGGTAAGATAAAATCTAGACTAAGGCGGGGAAAAACAATGTTGTCTTAAAAGAGCATGTCTGAACAAAATTGGAAGAAAGTAACTTAAGAACTAACATAAAGTAACCTGTTTTTGTTTTAAAGAACATAAATAAGATATATCAATGGTAGGGAGTGAAGTTGCTCAGCCACTTTCGGAGGGTGGGCAAGTCTTTGTTCTTGCTTTGGCAACAGTTGTTTTGTCTGTTTTCAATATCTAACAACATTACTATTATTTTTTTCTTTACATTACAATTTTACATATCTCTAAATGTTACCCTTTTTATACCAGATTTCATATAATCCACGTCTTAGCAATATGCCATTTTGTGTTCACCTTTTGAGGCTTTTGTCTCTCCACATGTTATCAAACAATTTATCTTTTCCATCACAGTTTATTAATTTAACAGACTCATTACTGTATTATTCTTCTTCTTCTTCTTCTTCTTCTTCTTCTTCTTCTTCTTCTTCTTCTTCTTCTTCTTCTTCATCATTGTGTTGAGTTGTGTATTTTCAATAAATTTGCATCTTTAATCTTTTTTCTGGCTGTATAGAACTGAATTGGGCTCAAGCCAATAATGTCATATAAGAAGAATGTAGGAAATAGAAGTGGCACACCACAGCACATGCATCCAGTAGTTGGATTAATGGTCCTGGAAAGGTTAAATGTACGCTCTGTAGTTTTTAGTTGTTTTCATTGTGTGACTGCATTTTTCACATATATTGTTAACTCCTCAAAGTGCTGATCAACATCAGTCAGTAATTTCAAGCCTTAATGTTAAAATGTTAAGTGGCCCATTCCATGTGACGGAATGGGACATTTGGAAGGTTTTGTTTTATGTATTGTTCCAAAATAAACTCTTAAAACAAATTATGAATGTTTATTTCATGCATGACAGAATTTCAATCTTAAGGTTAACACAAAAACATAAAAGGAAAAAAATCTTGTTGATTGAAGTAAAAATAGGAAGTAATTTTCCAGTGACGGAAAGTGACTTGGACAAAAAGGAAATTCCCTTTAAGTTAAAGCAACTCTGAAGTTCTGTGAAACTATACAAATGAGCTGTCTCATCATTTCAGTAATGAATAGCCATCTATCAAGTATTAATTTGAATATGGTGAATTACATGGAAATCATTATTTTTTAGTTATGATTTTTACTTATGTGATGGAAAGGGACATTAGTGTGATGGAAGGGCCATGTACAAAATGAAAACTGCTGAAACTGCATCTTTCATAAAAGAATTACCATACCAGTGTTGCTATGTTACATTCTTTATCAGAACTCGCATTATGAGATAAGGTGATGTCTACACCAGGAAACAAATCTCTCTTGTGATAATCTACATCCGGAACTGGAAGTACTTTCAATACATCTGAATTTGCAATCCATGAAGTATCATTACTTTTAAATGCAAATTTGTAAACTGTTGATTTTCCTCATGAAATTGATCTCACATTAAGTACTGGCTTTAAAGATTTGTCCTATGAAGTTTTTAGCTGTCTTTTTAGTCATAAACTTCACCACTACAAAAGCACCTAATTGAACTTTTGAATTTATTTCATTGTTTTGGTTTGGACACTTCTGCCAGTCATAAAATCAAAGTTGAAACTTTTTTTGTACAAAGCATGTTCTTTGTAAATCACATTATAAGGGGATACAACTTTAATGTAATGTTTTGAATGAGTGTCACGTATCAATCATCAGCATCAAATTGTGTCTTTTGTTGATCCACTTTATATTTAGAACAAAATATCACCTCTACTGATTTCGACACTTTCCTGGCACACTAGTAAAAAGACTATGCGTGTGTTTTCCACCTAATACAGCATGCCATACTAATGTCTTCAGTTTTTTTTACCAACACAATCAACACTGTCCTTCCCATGGTCTTTAGCTAGAAAGTTCTGTTAACAGAACTTTGAACTCTTCTGAAGATAGGTTAAATTACTTAGAGAATAATGCTGTTTAAAGTGGTTTGCTGCACCATCTGAAAAAATGTTAATTGTTGGAACCTCTGGGTAATGTTTTCTTGATCTGAGAAACCAGCCTTTGAAGGGATGTGTTAAATTAAAATTAAATTGAGTTTTATTTATGGATGCTCTTTAACTACTATGGTCCTTAGCGTCCCATTCTATATTGGGCATGAAAGATTGGTAATTTTGCTCAGAGGCCTCTTTATCAGGCTTGAGGTTCTTTTACGTGCCGTGCTCCCCCCAGGGGCTCACCTTATGTGAGTACGGGTTTGGCGTACCCGGGGTGCCCGAGCCACTCATCGCCATACTCATCCCCGTCCGGTCGAGGTGGGTTCGTTCTCGTGACCGGGGGACAGGAGGTAGGCTCTCATGTGTTCTCTGCATTTCGTTCCATGCCGCCCCTCGCCATCGTTTCTTTCTTGTCTAGTCTATTTCCGACCATTTCGCACCACGATCATTCGCACATCTTTTTCTTCCTCGCCGGCCTACCTTGCGTGCGGAACGCCCGCACACTTTTGGTTTCTTTTTCCCTTTTATTTAATCCTCCGTGGGCATTGCCTGACGGATACCGCGCACTGGGTGCGCAGCTGGGTGAGTGGGTAATGGCGTCATCCCCACCACCCGGGGTCGTCATATAGGGTATGTGTTCGTATCCGCTGTTCAACTGCAGTCCCGCGGGGGGGGCTATTGCATTAGCTGCTGACTTCCGACGGCCATTGGGTCCCTCTGTCTATGTTCTGGGAGGTGTGACCCTGGGGTGAGACGTGTATGGATAGGCCACTCACCCAAGCCGGGGTAACGCCCGGGAAGTCAGAGCCCGAGGTCGGAAAGGGTTGCAATGGTGGAGGACTTCTTTTCGCTATGGAGCCCCCTTTCTCCATTATTAATAGCAAGCGCCGAAAATTATTTGCAACAGAAGTAGCACCACCAACATCTGCTTGTTACTTAGTCATTACGCGAACAGAGGAAGGACAATCGTTTGAGAGGGTGAACCCTTTTATAGTACAGAAGGACATTGACTCTATTGCTGGTTCGGTTCATTCCTGCACTCGACTTCGAAACGTGTCATTATTAGTACAAAGCAAGTCCGATCCACAAACTAAGACCTTGTTGCGCGCTAAGGTTCTCCACGGTTATTCCATCCATGTTGAGAAGCAACGCACCTTGAATTCCTGTCGAGGCGTCGTCACCACGCATAGCCTCGATGGTATATCGGACGGTGAGCTAGTCGAATATTTATCAGAACAAAAGGTGACAGCGGTTCATTGAGTGCAGGCTAAACGGGACGGAGTGTTGGTACCAACTCGTACCCTGTTTCTCACGTTCGATGGCGTGATCTGCCCAGAAGCATTTCAGCAGGGTACGAACGTATTGCGGTGAGCCCCTATATTCCTAGACCTCTGCATTTTAAATGCCAACGTTTTGGGCATACGCAAGTCTCTTGAAAGAGTGCCGTTTCCATCTGTGCCACTTGTAGTCAGCCCTCACGATGGTACCTGTTCATCAGCCCCGTCTGCGTCAATTGCAAAGGGTCTCATTCTGCTTCATTTTCCGACTGTCCGCGGTACTTGGACGAGAAGGCGATCCAGGAGATCCGGGTGAAGGAGAAACTCTCCTTCGCTGAAGTCCGGAGGCGTTACCATGCACGCCAACCTTCGCTCCTTCGATCAGGTACATTCAGTTCTGTTGTTGCCTCGCCTGTACCACGGAGAGATGCCGAAACTCAGACCTGGACCATGACTGCATTGACCGCCACTACCATCCGTTCGTCCAATGCTGCTATAGTTACCAAGCCATCTAATGCTGGTCCTAAGGTTCTGAAGTCCCAAGGCACTGATAAGAAGTCCAAGCAGAAACTACGTAAGGAGGATTTTCTCAAAGACCCTCCGCGTACGCGCGGTAAGAAAAGTTCACCTTCTCCTTCTCGAAGGTCGCAGTCCCAGGATGCTCCTGGAACAAGCCGCGCTCAGCGACCCTCTTCACCTATAGCCACCCAGAACCGATTCTCGTCGCTTGAATCGGTTTCTGGCACTGAGCGCGTGGGCCCTCTCTTCGAGGAGCCTATGGAGTCTGACCAACTCCATACAAAAAGCCCGAGCCCCAAGGTTAAGCAAAACGTTATACTGAGCCGCCCTTCTAAGTAAGAAGTATCTCTTTTATTCATGGCTATCCTGATCTGGAATTTACGTGGTGTACGATCGCATAGGCGGAACTGCAACTTTTATTGCGTTCCCATTCACCTATGGTCGTGTGTTTGCAGGAGACTAAGCTTCGTCCTCACGATCCGACTTGCAAGTTGTTGCCGTTCGGCTTCTATTACCCGGCTTTTTCTTTTGTTTGCTCTGTGTATTCACCTCCATCGTCTCCCCTCGCTCACGCGGACATTCGAGATCTCATGTCCGCTCTCCCAACACCATTTCTGTTGGGAGATTTTAATGCCCATCACCCCCTGTGGGGTTCGCCAAGGGCTTGTGCGAGGGGAACTCTTCTTTCCGACATCTTTGATCAGTTCAACCTCTCCATCCTCAATGCAGATGAACCTACCTTTCTTTCTGGTTCTTCTGGTACATTCTATCACTTGGACCTTGCCGTTTGCTCACTCCAGCTTGCTAGTCGTCTGCAGTGGAACGTCGCTCGACACCTACTCCAGCGACCATTACCCCTGCATCGTTTCCCTTCTGTCTCACCACGTCCAGCATTCCGGAGTACCTACCTGGATATTCAGAAAGCCGACTGGGGATTGTATGCCGGCCTCGTGTGTTTTCAGGACCGGCCCTTCTCTGACGTTAATCAAATGGTGCAGCACCTTTCGTCTACGATTCTATCTGCCGCCGAACGCACGATTCCCCGTTCAGCCTCTCAACCTCGGCGTATTCCTGTTCCGTGGTGGAACGAGGCTTGTCGGGACGCCGTTCGTGCTCGTAGAACTGCGCTTAGGGTGTTTTGGCGACATCCTACACTTGATAATTTGGTTACTTTTAAACAACCGCGCGCCAGGGCTCGTCGCATTATTCAGGATAGCAAGTAGGCGCCCTGGACTCGTTTTTTCGAGTCTTTTAATCGATTCACGCCTTCCTCTGTTGTTTGGGATAAACTTCGTCGCTTCTCCGGTAAAGTTTCGCATTGTGCTGTGTCTGGCCTTCAGGTTTCCAATGCCACCATAGTGGATCCGGCTGCCATTGCTAACACTGGGTGCTGCCTTTGAGGCGGTTCCAGTTCTGCCGATTATTCCGCCGGCTTTCGCTCTCTCAAAGACCGGCAGGATTCCGAGACCTATAATTTTCGGTCTGCTAATACGGAGTGTTATAATTAACTTTTCACAATGAGGGAGCTGGAGCACGCTCTCCAGGCACCACGCCCCTGGGCCCGATGGCATTCATGTTCTGATGTTAAAGAACCTTTCAGCCGACAGTAAGCTCTTTCTCTTACAGGTTTATAACCGTATTTGGCAAGACGGCTTTTTTCCTTCCTTTTGGCGCGAAGCCACCATTGTCCTTATACTTAAGCCTGGGAAGGATCGCCAACTACCTTTCAGCTACAGCCCTATCTCCCTCACCAGTTGCATTTGCAAGGTGATGGAGCGCATGATCAACGGGCGGTTGACATGGTGGCTTGAGTCTCAGAAACTTCTATCGAACGCTCAGTGCGGATTTCGTCGCCATCGCTCTACCGTCGACCATCTGGTGTCTCTGTCGATGCATATTATGAATGGATTTCTGAGAAAGTGTCAAACAGTGGCTGTTTTTTTGACCTGGAGAAAGCGTATGACACTTTGGAGGGGTGGCATTTTACGTACACTTCACGCATGGCATTTCCGCGGTCGTCTTCCCATATTTCTTCGGGAGTTTATGACGGACCGCGTCTTTCGTGTACGTGTGGGCTCGGTTTTGTCTAGTCGTTTTATTCAAGAGAACGGTGTACCGCAGGGCTCTGCACTGTGTCACACTTTTTGCGATAGCTATCAACCCCATTGTTGATTATATTCCAGCTGGCATTTTCTAGTCCCTTTTCGTCGACGATTTTGCCATTTATTGCAGTTCACGGCGGACCTGTCTGCTCGAACGCCGTCTCCAGAGCTGTATCGACCGTCTCTACACCTGGAGTAACGCTAACGGCTTTAATTTCTCCGCCGAGAAATCCATCTGCATCAATTTCTGGCGCCGGAAGGCTTTCCCAATTTTTGGGTTTGATCTTTGATCGAAAGCTGAGCTGGACTTCTCACATTTCCTTTTTAAAAGCAAAGTGTGACCGTTCTCTTACTCTTTTACGTGTTTTAAGTGGCACATCCTGGGGAGCTGATCGTACCGTTCTTCTGCGGCTTTATCGTTCCTTGGTCCGATCCAAGCTTGATTACGGGTGCATTGTCTATTCATCGGCACGTCCAACTGTGTTGCGTCGCTTGAATGCCATTCATCAACGTGGTATAAGTGTCGCTACGGGGGCCTTTACAACTAGCCCTGTACCCAGTCTGTACGTTGAAGCTGCAGAGCCTCCGCTGTCCTTCAGGCGTGAGATGCTTTTGTGCAGCTATGCACGTCGACTCTCAAGCTTGCCTGAGCACCCGTCCTTCGAGTTATTTTACGAGGATTCGCTTGATCGGCACTATTTAATTAGCTCCTCTGTATTGCTCCGTCCAGGGGTTCGATTTCGACAGCTTCTTCGGCATCTGGACGTTACGCCAGCGCCGGCCCTTCCGAGAGGCGAAACGCGTTTTCCTCCATAGTTGCGCGCTGAGGTCCACTGTCACCTTGGGTTAACGTCGTTGCCGAAGAATGAAACCCGTTCTTCAGTCCTTAGATCCGCGTTTTTAGAACTTCAGGCGCAATTCGGGGACTTGCATTTTATATATACTGATGGTTCTAAGACTGATGTTGGAGTAGGGTGTGCCTTTGTTTTTGGTCAACGTAGTTTTACCTTTCGTTTACCCGGGCAATGTTCGATTTTTACCACCTCACTTTTTAGTATTTATCAAGCCATTTTATACATTCAGCGACTCTGTGTTGTTTGTACGGACTCTCTGAGTGCCCTTCAGAGTATTAACGCGCTGTACAATTACCTTCCCCTCGTACAGCGCATTCATGACCTGCTTCACTCGCTTGGTGCGTCTGGCATCAGCGTCTCCTTCGTGTGGATTCCAGGTCATGTGGGCATCTCAGGGAACGAGTCCGCTGACGCCGCTGCCAAATCGACGATTTTATTACCCAGACTTTTTATCTCTGTTATTCACTCGTCAGATTTGTGTGTTATTTTACGTCACCGCATCCTCTCGGTTTGGCGCGATGAGTGGGCGGCCCTCCGGGGGAACAAGTTGCGTGAGGTTAAACGTCTTCCGCTAGTCTGGGGTACCTCTTCTCCTTCGTGTCGTCGGGAAGAGGTACTGTTAGCTCGTTTACGAATCGAACATTGCCTTTTTAGTCATAGATACCTGCTCAGTGTTGACCCCGCACCACTCTGTGAGCAGTGTGATGCGCCCTTAACGATGCGTCACATTTTAACAGAGTGTCAAGTTTTAACTCCGTTGCGCGTTCGTGTTGGTCTGCCTGTTGGCCTAGCCAACGTTTTGGCAGACGATACGCGTGCTGTAGAATGTCTTTTACGTTTTATAAGTGTCAGTGGTTTAAATCGGCGCATTTGACGCGCTGAGCGTCTTTTAGCTTTGTAACTTTATATTGTCTGTTTTAATGGGGCTCTTCTCCCCGACGGACATATGGCGCTCATGTCCCTCGCATTCTACAGTTCTTGACACGTGATTTTACTCTTATTGACCAGGCTATCGGTGTGTTGGTTTTTAGAATTTGGTGTTTTGTTTTTTAGTTTTTTTGACATTGCGGGTCTGTGTCTCGTTTTTTAGTTCTTGGATTTTAAATTTTATACATTGTAAGGGCGCTGATGACCCTAGATACTTAACGCCCTTAAACCCCATATCATCATCTACGTGCCGTAAATCTACGTCACGGTCCCCCCCAGGGGCTCACCTTATGTGAGTACGGGTTAGGCTTACCCGGGATGCCCGAGCCATTCATCGGCATCTTCATCGCTTCATCCCTGTCCGTTCGAGGTGGGTTTGTTCTCGTGACCGGGGGACTCAAGGTAGGCTCTCGTGCGTTCTGTGCATTTCATTCCATGACGCCCTCGCCATCGTTTCTTCATTCTCTCTTCTATTTATGCACATTTCGCCCCACGTCCATTCATTTACACATCTATTTTCCTTCTTCGCCGGCCTACCTTGAGTGCGAAACGCCCACACACTTTGTTTCTTTTAACGTTTTATTTAATCCTCCGTGGACACAGCCTGACGTATACCCGCGCACTGGGTGCGCAACTGGGTGAGTGGGTAATGGCGTCATCCCCACCACCCGGGGTCGTCATGTAGGGTTTGTGTTCGTATCCGCTGTTCAACTGCAGTCCCGCGGGGGGCCACTGCATGAGCTGCTGTCTTCTGACGGCGATTGGGTCCCTCTGTCTATGTTCTGGGAGGTGTGACCCTGGGGTGAGTTTGGTATAGATAGGTCATTCACCCAAGCCGGGGTAACGCCCGGGAAGTCGGAGCCCGAGGTCGTAGACGGTTGCAATGGTGGAGAACCTCTTTTGCTATGGAGCACCCTTTCTCCATTATTAACAACAAGCGCCTAAAAGTCATTGCAACAGAAGTAGCACCAGCAACAGCTGGTTGTTACTTAGTGATTACCCGTACAGAGGAAGGACAATCATTCGAGAAGGTGAACCCTTTTATAATCCAGAAGGGCATTGGCTCAATTGCTGGTCTTGTTCATTCCTGCACTCGCCTACGAAACGGTTCATTGTTGGTTCAGAGTAAGTCCGATCAACAAAGTAAGACCTTGCTGAGTGCCACGCTTCTCCAGGGTTATCCTATCCGTGTTGAGAAGCACCGCACCTTGAATTCCTGTCGAGGCGTCGTCACCACTCCCAGCCTCGAAGGAATATCAGACGATGAGCTGGTCGAATATCTTTCCGACCAAAAGGTTACAGCTGTTCATCGAGTGCAGGCTGAATGTGACGGTGTGTTGGTACCTACTCGTACCCTGTTTCTAACGTTCGATGGCGTCGATCTGCTCACTAGTATTTCAGCAGGGTATGAACGTGTTGCTGTGAGGCCCTATATTCCTAGACCTCTGCGTTGTTTAAAATGCCAGCGTTTTGGGCATACGCAAGTCTCTTATAAGAGTGCCGTATCCATCTGTGCCTCATGTAGCCAGCCGTCACACGAAGGTACCTGTTCATCAGGACCCGTCTGCGTTAATTGGAAAGGGTCTCATGCTGCTTCAATTGCCGACTGTCCGCGATACTTGGACGAGAAGGCGATCCAGGAGATCCGGGTAAAGGAGAAACTCTCCTTCGCTGAAGCCCGGAGGCGTTACCATGCGCGCCAACCTTCGCTCTTGCGATCTGGTACATTTAGTTCTGTTGTTGCCTCGCCAGTACCACGAGTAGATGCCGAAACTCAGACCTGGACCATGACTGCATTAATCACCACTACCATCCGGCCGTCCATTTCTGCTATAGTTACCAAGTCATCTAAAGCTGGTCCTAAGGTCATGAAGTCCCAAGGCACTGATAAGAAGTCCAAGCAGAAACTCCGCAAGGGAGATTTTTTGAAAGACACTCCGCGTGCGCGCGGTAAGAAAAGTACACCTCCTCGACGGTCGCAGTCTCAGGATGCTCCTGGGAGAAGCCGCGCTCAGCGGCCCCCTTCACCCATTGCCACCCAGAACCGATTCACGGCGCTTGAATAGGTCTCTGGCACTGAGCGCGTGGGCCCTCCCTTCAAGGAGCCTATGGAGTCTGACCAACTCCATACTAAAAGCCCAGCCCAAAGGTTAACCAGAAAGTAAATTTCAGCCGGCCTCCTAAGTAGACAGTTTATCCCTTTTATTCATGGCTATCCTGACCAGGAATTTACGTGGTGTACGACCGCATGGGCTGGAACTGCAACTTTTATTGCGTTCCCATTCGCCTATGGTCGTGTGTTTGCAGGAGATCAAGCTACGCCCTCACGACCCTTTTGAGCTCCGAGGGTATACTCCGGTTCGCTACGACCTTGATCCGGATGAGGGTACTCCTGCTCATGGAGGTGTCATAATATTAGTGCGTAACGACGTTCGTTTTGAGACACTCACGCTTACGTCCGACTTGGAAGCTGTTGCCGTTAGACTTCACTTACCCGGCTTTTTCTTTTCTGCTTGCTCCATCTATACACCTCCGTCGTCT
Organism: Deroplatys truncata; assembly: GCA_030765065.1. Taxonomy (NCBI): domain Eukaryota; kingdom Metazoa; phylum Arthropoda; class Insecta; order Mantodea; family Mantidae; genus Deroplatys; species Deroplatys truncata. The sequence goes on along the minus strand of CM060990.1, from coordinate 418,094,538 downwards.
CCCCTAGCTAACTCGGACATTCGAGATCTCCTGTCCACTGTCCCAAAACCATTTCCTCTGTTGGGAGATTTTAATGCCCATCACCCCCTGTGGGGATCGCCAAGGGATTTTGCGAAGGGAATTCTTCTTTACGACATTTTTGATGTGTTCAACCTCTCCATCCTCAATACAGATGAAGCTACTTTTCTGTCTTCTGGTACATTCTCTCACTTAAACCTTGCCGTTTACTCCATCCAGCTTGCTAGTCGTCTGCAGTGGAACGTCGTCGCTGACACCTACTCCAGCGACCATTACCCCTGCATCGTTTTCTTTTATCTCACCACGTCCAGCATTCCAGAGTACCTACCTGGATATTCGGAAGGGCCGACTGGAGATTGTATTCCAGCCTCGTGTGCTTTCAGGACCAGCCCTTCTCTGACGTTAACCAAATGGCGCAGCACCTTTCGTCTACTATTCTCTCTGCCGCCGAACGCACGATTCCCCGATCATCCTCTCACCCCCGGCGTATTCCTGTACCGTGGTTGAACGAGGATTGTGGGGACGCCGTTCGTACTCGTACAAATTCGCTTAGGGTGTTTTGGCGACATCCTACACTTGATAATTTGGTTACTTTTAAACAATCGCGCGCCAGTGCTCGTCGCATTATTCAGAATAGCAAGAAGGCGTCTTGGACTCGTTTTGCCGAGTCTTTTAATCGCTTTACACCTTCATCTGTTGTTTGGGATAAACTTCGTCGCTTCTGAGGTAGACCGTCGCATTGTACTTTTTCTGGCCTTCAGGTTCCCAATGCCACCATAGTGGATCCGGCTGCCATCGCTTACACTCTGGGTGCTGCCTTTGAGGTGGTTCCCAGTTCAGACCATTATTCCGCCGGCTTTCGCTCTATCAAAGACCGGCTGGTTTCCGCAACCTATAATTTTCGGTCTGCTAATAAGGAGTGTTATAATGAACTTTTCACAATGAGGGAGCTGGAGCACGCTCTTCATTGCTCTAGGTACTCCGCTCCTGGGCCGGACGGCATTCATGTCCTGATGTTAAAGAACCTTTCAGCCGACAGTAAACTCTTTGTTTTACAGGTCTATAATCGTATTTGGGAAGACGGCTTTTTTCTTCCGTTTGTCCCTATCCTTAAGCCTGGGAAGGATCCCCAACTACCTTTCAGCTACAGCCCTATCTCCCTCACCAGTTGCATTTGCAAGGTGATGGAGCGCATGATCAACGGGCGGTTGACATGGTGGCTTGAGTCTCAGAAACTTCTATCGAACGCTCAGTGCGGATTTCGTCGCCATCGCTCTACCGTCGACCATCTGGTGTCCCTGTCGACGAATATTATGAATGGATTTCTGAGAAAGTGTCAAACCGTGGCTGTGTTTTTTGACCTGGAGAAAGCTTATGACACTTGTTGGAGGGGCGGCATTTTACGTACACTTCACACTCGGAATATCCGCGGTCGTCTTCCCATGTTTCTTCGGGAGTTTATGACGGACCGCGTCTTTCGTGTACGTGTGGGCTCGGTTTTATCTAGTAGTTTTACTCAAGAGAACGGTGTACCGCAGGGCTCTGTACTCAGTGTCACACGTTTTGCAATTGCTATTAACCCCATTGTTGAATGTATTCCACCTGGCATTTCGTCGTCCCTTTTTGTTGACGATTTTGGCATTTATTGCAGTTCACGGCGGACCTGTCTGCTCGAACGCCGTCTCCAGAGCTGTTTCGACCGTCTCCACGCCTGGAGTAACGCCAACGGCTTTAATTTCTCCGCCGAAATATCCGTCTGCATCAATTTCTGGCGCCGGAAGGCTTTCCCTCCGCCCTCTCTCCATCTTGGGCCGGAGATCCTTCCGTTTGCAGACGAGGTGAAATTTTTGGGGTTGATCTTTGATAGGAAGCTGTGTTGGATTTCGGACATTTCCTTTTTAAAGGCAAAGTGTGGCCGTTCTCTTAATCTTTTACTTTTTTAAGTGGCACATCCTGGGGAGGTGATCGGACCATTCTTCTGCGTCTTTATCGCTCTTTGGTCCGGTCCAAGCTTGATTACGGGTGTATTGTTTATTCGTCGGCACGTCCATCTGTGTTACGTCGATTGAATGCCATTCACCATCGTGGCATAAGAGTCGCTACAGGGGCCTTTCCAACCAGCCCTGTTCTTAGCCTGTATGCTGAAGCTGCAGAGCCTCCGCTGTCCTTCAGGCGTGAGATGCTCTTGTGGAGCTATGCCTGTCGACTCTCCAGCTTGCCTGACCACCCGTCCTTCCCGGCATTTTACGAGGATTCGCTTGATCGGCAATATTTAGTTAGCTCCTCTGCATTGCTCCCTCCAGGGGTTCGATTTCGAAAGCTTCTTGGGCATTCGGACTTTACGCCAGCGCCGGCTCTTCCCGGGGGGAAACGCGCTTTCCTCCATGGTTGCGCGCTGAGGCCCACTGTCACCTTGGGTTAACGTCAATGTCGAAGAATGAGACCCCTTCTTCAGTTATTAGATCGGCTTTCTTAGAACTTTAGGCGCAGTTCGGGGACTTTCATTTTATATATACTGATGGGTCTAAGACTGATGTTGGAGTAGGGTGTGACTTCGTTTATGGTCATCGTAGTTTTACATTTCGTTTATCCGGGCAATGTTCGAGTTTTACCGCCGAACTTTATAGTATTTATCAGTCACTTTTATACGTCCAGCGGTACGACTTACGGCACTCTTTTATTTGTTCAGACTCCCTGAGTGCTCTTCAAAGTATTCGCGCGCTGTACAATTACCACCCCCTCGTACAGCGCATACATGACCTGGTCCACTCACTTGGTGCTTCTGGCATCCGCGTCTCCTTCATGTGGATTCCAGGTCATATTGGCATCTCAGGGAACGAGTCTGCCGACGCCGCTGTCAAATCGGCGATTTTATTACTCAGATTTTTTACCTCTGTTGTTCCCTCGTCAGATTCGTGTGTTATTTTACGTCGCCCCATCCTCTCGCTTTGGCGCGATGAGTGGACGTACCTCCGGGGGAACAAATTGCGGGAGGTTAAACCTCTTCTGTTAGTCTGGGGTACCTCTTCTCATCGGGAAGAGGTACTTTTAGCCCGTCTACGGAATGGACATTGCCGTTTTAGTCATAGACACTTGCTTAGTGGTGATCCCGCACCAGTCTGTGACCTGTGTGATGTGCCCTTAACGGTGTGTCAAGTTTTAGCTTCGTTGCGCGTTCGTGTGTGTCTGCCTGTTGGCATAGCCAACGTTTTGGCAGATGACGCGCATGCTGTAGAATGTCTTTTACGTTTTATCCGTGAAATTGGTTTCCGCCGACGCATTTGATGTGCTGAGCGTCTTTTAGCCCGTGTGATTTTATATTGTGTTTTTTAATGGGGTTCTACTCCCCAGTGGACATAAGTTGCTCTTGTCCTGTGCGTTTTACAGTTCTTGACATGTTTTATTCTTTTCTTGTTTTGTTTTTACTTGTTTTTTTGTGGTTTTAACATATGATGCCTTGTTTTGTAGTGTTTGTGACAATGCAATTTTTTACACTATTTTATTTTGGGATTTTACAGTTTATACTTCATAAGGGTGCTGATGACCTTAGCTGTTGAGCTCCCTTAAACCGCATCTCATCATCATCATATGTCATGGGACCACTGGCTTTACTTCCCTTCCAAAGGAAGCCATGCAAAGGATTTTTACGCCTGAAAAAATCCATCGCCCTCCACTGGGTTTGAACCTGCGAACTTGGGAACTAGAGGCTAGCACGGTACCACTAGTCCAAGGAGGACGACAAAGGTTGTGTTGACAGCATATTTGATATGTGATATTTCATCACTGACAGTTGCATAACTTAGTAGCATTCCAGGACTTAACCCAGGCAACAGCTGTGAAGACTGTGATATGTTGGGAGTTCAGGTTTCTGATGCCACAACTATCACATGTGCTTGACATGTAGTTATCATTTTCAGGATTGCATACTAATGTACTGATAGTTGTGATGTTTTAGGAATATCCTCCTTATACCCTCACAGAGCAGCCAAAAGTAAATTTATATTCTCAAGATAGTGACACAAGTAGCTGTGGTGAGGCATTTCATTGACTGGAAGAACAAATTTGAGTTGCAGTGAAAAGAATTTTGATTTCTCACTTTGTCAGGTTTTTGCTTTTTTAATGTCTGAGTTGCCTCTGCAATAGTGGTGTACATAAATCTGTTATGAAATTTTTCTTTTTCTTCATTCTCTCTTACTGTCATATCCTTCTTCCCAGGAGCTTGCAGTGATGTATTGCCCCTTTGATAAAATTGCTTAACTAAATCATTAATCTCACACAGGGCATTTTATAAGATATATGTCTCCAGTACACAACTTGGGAAGGCATAACCTGAATATTTTAAAATATACAGTGTGCTTATAAGAAGTGTCTCTCAGAATATAAATTAAAACCTATGTTTAACTTAGTTATGCATGTATACTGATGGAATGGAACAGTTATTAAAAGCTTTCTCCAGTGTTGGGTTTTTGTGTTCTTTGAGCTTAGGGTGTTGCTGGACATTTTATCACATGAAATTCACTGATCGTACATGTCAGCATTGAATAAATGTTAATTGTTTCAAATAATATAAAAAATAAACTTTTTCTGTCACAGAATGGTACATTTAAACAACGATAATTAAAGTTCCAGTGTGAGGTGTTATATGAAGTTACAGTGACCAATAAATTGAATGTAAATCTAGCTTAAGAGCCTATCTGTGAGTAAAACACCGTAATTTTCAAAATTATTTAAAATTTACTCTTGAGAAACCTTTCTAAAATATAGCTGCCCAAGCACTTCTTTCAACAATTGTCACCTTGCAGTAAAATCACAATAATTCAGAGGTAACAGTGTTCCCACTTGTTTATTCAGTGTCACAGTTATTATATTTTACTTCAAATTTAACACCTACCAACTGTGGCTTATAAAAAATAATTGTCCATTTTGGTTGAAGTTTTCATGGAATGGCCCCAAGTACTAAATTTATCAATGGCGAATACTTAATGTTAAGCTGAAACGTAACTTGTGCCATTTTTGTTTTGGATGTATGATTTCACACAAAAAAAAGTTTCAAAAGTTTTACAGCTAGTATTTCCACACATCTTTATCTTGTTCTTTTGAAATGTGTGTAGCTCTTTTAAAGATAAAAGATTTCTGATTCTACTATTTTTTGCTAAAATGAGATGCTTAGGTGTAAATTTATGTCAATGTATTTGCTGGAATCAACTCTCAGAAGTATGATAAGCAACTTCATAATTTGTACAGCTGTTGATGACTTACCAGTAAAGAGATCTACCTTTGCTTCTTGTCCACATGGTTAAGGTAGCAGCATTGCTACCTTTGCTTCTTGTCCACATGGTTAAGGTAGCAGCATTGTCCATTACTTCAGCTTAGTTCAGATTTATTTCCATCTTTGATACAATATTAAAAATATAACTTGCATCTAAAAATGTTCAAAAGTCTTGTGCATCTATAAACTAGCTCTCTCATACTTAGGCCTCTAGGTTGTATGTGTGGGATAATACCATCTCTTCACTTTCCAGACTGAAATCATTCTGTTGCTCCTTTCTTAGGCTCCTTGTCCATTTATCTCTTACATTTCCTAAAAATGTCCCAACCATTCTAATTGTTTCTGCTTTTGGGCTTGCCAGCATTTTAACTGCTATTATTTCATGTTTAACTTATCCCATTTTTTGTTCCATATATCATTTCTCCATCTTTTAATCTTTTCACTTCCTATTAGCCAATAAAAAATACTACCCAATTTGTCACATATAATACATCTCCCCAAGCAGTTATTTCCTCTTCTTTTTAAAAATACTACTCCTGTGCTCATCCAAGCAAGACCTATTCTTCCAAATTGATTTCATATGTCTACATATTTTTTCCTCCCCCAATTTCTTTTAACTGTTTTATGTAAAGTCATTAAATTGCTATCCTCAAAACTAGCCCATATATCTTGTTTCTGTCTTCTACCCTCATTGTCGCTTCTTTCTAGAATCCTATGTTATTGTTTTAACCTTATAGCCAAATATTTGCAATCTCCTTGATCCAACTTTTTCTTCTTAAAACATCTTTTTGGATGCATTGTTTATTATATTACTGTCATCTAAATTTAAACATCTGTACCAGTACTTCAAAATTCTCTCCACTAGTATACCTTTTCTTCCTGCCCTTCCTAACTCTGCCAGTGCCGTGCCCCTTGGTGAGCTCTTGGGTAGACCCAGAACTTCTCTACAAAACATTCTATGTACTACATCAATCTTAAGCCACCCCTTTGTCACTCCCCAAATTTCTACTCCATATAGCATCTTTGACCCAACTACTGCTTCATAAAGTCTTCCAGCCAATTCATTGACAGTGTGGGTGTTTTGTATAAGCAGACTCATATGGCTTTCATAGCTAGTTTTCCTTTCAATTATGCATATTTAGATTGTATCTCCCATTTCCTGTTGCTTAAGAATCTGACCCCCAGGTATTCAAATTCTTTTACTACCTCTATTGGCTCTCTTTATAAACCATCTTTCATCTTTTTTTAATTTTGATCCTTTCTTGTCTTTGGCTTATTTGTGTTCACCTTTAAACCCCACTCTGTACAGAATTTAACAATTTCATTGATGGCATGCGGTAACCCTATCGCTGTTGCTCTCCCTGCTGCGAAATCATCTGCAAATAGGTCCTGGTATCTCTTTCTTCCGTATAACTGGACAGTGTGTATTAGTTTTCATTATTCTAACTAAAATATCATCTATAAATAAATTAAATAATATTGGACTGGTTTACAACCTTGCCTTAGGTCTAAATTTTGCTGTATATAATCAATAGTTTTACTTCTTTTGCATCTAACACAAAATTTGTTTCCTTTGTACAATTTTTGTTTCCCCTCAATAAATGAAGTACTTACACCTTTATTCCTCAATTTATATGCCAAAGCATCCCTGTTTATGGTGTCAAAAGCCTTCTCTAAGTCTGTAAAATATATATACCTTACCTCTTTTATTTCTTGGGTACTTGTTCACTATAATGTGAATTATCATTATATTATGTATTATTCTTCCTCTCCTGAAACCTGCTTGATATTCTAATAGCTTACCTTCCATCTCTGCCCCCTCGTATAATCTTTTAGCTAATACACCAGTGTATATTTTACCTAATATGGATAATAAACTAATTCCTCTGTAGTTGCTTGGGTTATTTGTACCTCCTTTCCCTTTATATAATGGTACAATTACAGTCAATTTCCAACTCTCAGGTATTGCTTTCTTTGCTTTCAATTTGTTTGATAGCGCTGTCAACAGCTTGATGCTGCCTCCTCTTTCCCCAACTTTTTTCCACAATTCCCATGGAATTCCATCAACTCCTGTAGCCTTCTTCTGTTTCAGCCTTCTACCTCTCTTACTGTAATCTCCTTGTCTAGAAGTAATCCACTCTTTCAGGCTTAGTTGATAAACTATATGTTATGGACTGGAGATTATGGCACAAATAAAGGGTTCAAAAATTGTTTATATTTGTGTTGTCTGCACACATTTTGGCAGTGCACATTTTAAATATTTGGTATGAATAATGCTCTCACAGTATTTACCTTACTGTAATTATTACTCTTATTAGCAATTTATTTACTACTTATTGAACAGTAAGAATGGGGATTTTACATGAAATATTGTAGTAAAGCCTGAATAAATTATTTCTGAATGTGTGTTTTAGGATTCATAAATGTAGACTTCAAAATACCTTGTTTTTCTCTTGAGTGCAGCCCCCATTTTGCACCATCTAATTCTGAGCATCTTTTAGCTTTATTTGTATGCACTATCTGTTGGTGAGAATGTATGCCCAGCATGGGATTGCCAACATAATAATATAACATTTGCTTCTTGTAGTCTGTAGCCATACTATCCAGGTAATTTAATCAATAATACTTGGGTCAAATTTTCATGTAGGCTGTTTTTATACTGCTATAGTGATGGAAAGTAGTATTAAGTTTGGGAGGTTTATTTGGAAATTTCTAAGGTAGATAGAGGATCTGCATCCAACTAAAGCTTCCTAGAAGAATTGAGGAGCATTTTTTCAAAAGGTTTTGACAAAATTGAAATTTATATTGTTTTGTATAGTTTAAGCTGCCTTTCCAATGGCTATAGGCTCTTTCATATTTTGATTTCTGTTGCACTCAGAAGTGGTAGAAAAACGATCGTTTTCATAGAAAACTATATCTGCAATTACAGTGTTCTAACAAAATCTGATATCTGTGCTGTGTTACACTGATAATTGTACTAAACGCTGGTGCCAAGTAAAACTCATTAATGACATATAAAACGGACACAGTTAATGAAGATGGCAAATATTCTACCCCAATCGAGGAGGCTATGAGATAGAAAGAGAATGAGTAATGATTCTGTAACAGAGTTTCAGAGATGAAAATCCCACAGTTTTTGAAGGGAAGAGATGCAAGACTTGATATAGGATGTGAGCATGGTGTTCAAGAAATTAAATAGAGTTTTATTTATGGACGTTCTTTAACTGCTGTGGTTCTTAGCGTCCCATTCTATATTGAGCGTGAAAGACCAGAAATTTTGCTCAGAGGTCTCTTTATCAGACTTGAGGTTCTTTTACGTGCCGTAAATCTACGACACGGGACTACCGGCTTTACTTCCCTTCCAAAGGAAGCCATGCTAAGGATTTTTATGCCTGAAAAAAATCCATCGCCCTCTGCTGAGTTTGAACCCATGACCTCAGGAACTAGAAGCTAGCGTGGTAACCACTACTTGGTGTTCAAGAAGTAACTACTTCAACTATAAGAACTGTAAGATGTGAAGTAGTGAGAAACATAATGACCTAAAAGGTTAGTGATACAATAATTATGTTGTACTGCAGTACCTATGATGTAAGATTGATAGCTGTAAACAAATTTATAATTTAAAAATGTTCTATTCCAAGTTCAACATTGGCTTCGGTAGTCTGCATGAAGACGTATGCTTTACCTGTAAAAGATTGAATATTTATTGCCCACTGAACAAGAGAAAATCTCTATTCATAGTTAGAAACAGCTTCATAAAAAGAGCTAGTGATTTCTATGAGCTGCTAAAAACTGATGACGATGCTGTAAAAGTCTCTCTTGATATTCAGTAAAATCAACCTATACTGAAACTTCCTGTCAGATGTGTGTTTTGGGAGTTTGGCTGTACAATCTAACGATCATGATACATAAGAATACTCAAAATCTGGAAGAACTCTTTAGCTATATCTGGTTGGACACACAATCAGGTCAAGGAGCAAATGCAGTATCTCCTGGTGTTCATTTTTGGTCGTCTTGAATGTGAATTTATAGAAAAGGGGTTGAAGCAAAAACTTATGTTGTCTTCTGATTTTTGTGCAAAATGTTCAAGGAGTTATCTCATGTCAGGTATTTGGGAGGATGCTTGAACAGAAAATTCTTTCTCTTCAACTCTGTGGTATTCTGAAGAAAGATGTAAAGGTACAAATGGTCAAGACTGGAAAATATGAGATTTTAAGAAGGCTTCAAGCCTGGCCTCGAGATCTAAATTGTCATTTCAGATTTTGGCGGAAAGGGTATTTACGCTAAAAAAAGGAAAATTTGAAGGGGAAAGTGAAATGTCCTTTGGATCTAGTTATCTTGTGTCATAATTGAATGTAAGGTGCTAAAACTAGGTGTTACAGACATAAAAGTGTTTGCTGAAACCAATGAATTTCCTAAAGTGAATCGTGTATCGGAAAAGAAACGGTATGTTGAAAAACTAATGCTGTACTTTTCAGTTCCTAATGATGACAAACCATTTTATGCTGCAACAAATAAATCGACCTAGAACTCATAGTATGTTATAACAAAGATAGATTTAAAGATGTTTTCAAATAAATATTCTGACTTATTCTGGGTGCCTCATAAATAAATGTGGTTCATCTACAAGCTTTTGTTTTTGAGTATTACAGCATTGTTGAGAAGAACAATGAGTTTGGTATTTTTCTAATTGAACGTATTTCTCTTCTGAAGTAGTTTTGTTGCTCTGTTATGTGTATTCACATTGAATGTTAAATGTTTTTGGATATTTAACTGTTGTACTTCTAAAGAGAAACTGCTGTGTAAGGGGTGCATGCCTATATAGAGTAACATATACATGTGATTACCTGCAAATATGCCCAGGTATGTAACAATTATCAGCTGCAAAAAATACTCTTTAGTATTAAACAATTAAAACTTAAATCTGCAGTTCCAGCACATTGTTCCATGTGGATCAGATTTTTTGAAAACTTTGAATATTCTGAGCTGAAGTAAGCTATGTTGCATCATTTTCTTCTACTTCAAGGTATTAGTGTCTTAAACATGTTAGCATGCACATTTATGTAACAAAAATGCAAATACAAATTTTTGAAAGGGTTTCAAGTGTAAACAGAATAATTTGAATATCTCAAAACTACAGTTTATGTGGATGTCACTTTTTTAAAAAGAATGTTTTTTAATTATAGAATAATAGATTCTATAGTAATTAAATGCGAGTTTTTGATTCTTGTCACCAAAACATAATTCTTTCAACACTATTTCTGTGTTAAAGAACCGAAACCCAGTTAAAGTGAGCATATAAATAATGTAAATTATAATAGCCAATGGAAAAATTGTGACAGTGGGGTAATAAGACTAACATCACCTACACTACCACTTCATATGTCATTTACTTGAAGCATTACAATGTCATTCTGACAGAACTTCATCAAAGTAACTATTAATGTATACCACATTTCCATGGGAAATTGAAATCTATTTAAGTACACTTTCTGCATTGAATACTGCATGGAAATGCAAACTCAGATCGAACTGAATCTTAAGTTGTCCTTTTAGAAAGTAGGATCGAATCTAATTTTTCTTTCATGAAAGTACCTACCATATTGAAATCGCATTGAATATACCAAAGAGTACTAACTTCTACTGTACTCATTGTAATACACTGATTGATTGTCTTCTCTTTTTTCTACAAACATTGAAACTCAAAAACAAGAACTCTTTGCTACACTATAAATATGGCTCAAGCTGCTGGAATATGATTTTAAAGGTGGTATGGCACATTTGAAAATTTTCTAGCCAGTTTTCCTTCTTAAAATGAAAGCAAAGCATAGTTCCGTTCAAGCTGCTGGAATATGATTTTAAAGGTGGTATGGCACATTCAAACATTTTCTAGCCAGTCTTCCTTCTTAAAGTGAAAGCAAAATATAGTTCCCAACAATCTTTGCTTCTTTTTTTAACCCAACATAAAGGCCAACATTTTGCCCATTTCTTTTGAAGCAGTGTTGTGAAATACAAGTTTGGGGCTTGTAATTTTCTTGTTTTCTGTTGTGTCATCCATTCATCCATGCTATAATTTTTTGTGAAGGAATGATAAACCTTTCAGAAACTAGTGCAATAATAGATGCAACAGGCTCACTTTTAGTATTTTCATATTAATGTTGCATATCTTTACCAAACCATCTCAAAACCTTCATCTAACACACATAACATACTAACATTTATGTCTAATAGTTTTGTACTTCGCCAAGATAAGTGCAGTTTGTGTATCCAAATCGATCTTAGTATCAATATGTATTGAATTTGACAAGGGAATGTGGGTTGTATTTATTATGGAATGTGTACTCAAATCATCCCCCATGGAAACGTAGCAATTATGTATTTAAGTAATGGATAAACTGATAAGGGGGTATAATGCTGCTTTGTTCCATACTTAGCTTAGCTAATTAGTTAAAATTTGTTAGTAATGGGCGCTTTGTGGCTAGCATAATAATTAACTGAGTTCATCCTGAAGGGCCACCATTGTTTGGGTAAACAATGCTGTGAGATAGAAATCCCATACAGATGCAAGTAGAGGCTGCCAGGCCATATCCAGCTGCAGAGAAACCACAGGGTTTCAGATTTAACCAAGGTTATGTTAAGGTTAGTGTGTCCGTGCGTGCACTGGGTTTAAATAACCAGTATATCAGAAACTGGGCGTCTGCCATCTCTAACATTGCTATTCTTGTGGATTGCTGCACTGATGCAGTTGTGTTGATGGTTTACTCTGTCTATGCACAGTATTAGCAGAATGGAGTAATTTGGTGGCATATTATAGTGGTTTTACAATAAGAGAAACTGTCTTAAATTGGCAGGATGGTGATTAGAGCTCTTCTAAGTGTTCACATCTCTTAAAGGTGCTATTATATGAACTTTCCTTTTTTAAGTTATTGTTGTTACCATGTTAACTATAAGGTAAGTATGGAACTAATGCTGCACGATGTTTTAAGCCCCATTAATTGTTATGGAACAGAAAGAGATGCTTGTCAGCATATCGCTTAATTTCTATACCAGTATCATTATTAACCTTTGCACATTGAATAGAAATTAACGATTGACTTCTGCATTTGAACTAACCTGTAGAATTGTAAAATAAGCATAGTCACATGTTAAAAACGTCACTTCACTCAATTTAGATGGATTGTGTCAGGAACATATTTTTGGAGTAACCTCACTCCCATATTCTGCTTTGTTAACTAGCGGCTTGTAATTGTGGGTGGAAGTGATGTGTGTTCTGCTGCCTCCTGGTGGCTGGTGGAGAAACTATGCGACTGCTCTCTTCTGGAAAAAATGTGATGGGCTGCATACCTCCTGCTGAGTAGCTGAACTACTAGCATCTGCACCTTCTTTATTCCCTTTATTATGTTTGCTATTTATACAAATTTCATGACTACATTCAGTGGCAGAATTTAAAAATTCAAAATGTTCACTAATAACTTTCAAGCTTTTTTGAACAGTGAGGTGAACTCAAATTAAACGAGCTTTGGTATGTTCTCACTATAAGTACCTCACTCACGTGTTAACTATTGAGATATGTTTTGGGAATCTTCATTCCCCCCCCCCCAGGGGCTCACCTCGTGTGAGTACGGGTTAGGCGCGCCCGGGGTCCCGAGCCACTCGCCAACATTTCACCCCATCCATTCTCATCTACTGTGCCACGTGAATTTTTTATTCATTTGTTCACGATCCTCTTCCTCTTCTAGGCTTATTCTGATTTCTAGTTTTACGTTTTAGTCTTATTAACTCCTGTCTCACCAACAGGGATCTTTTCTGTCTCCGTGGTTTTTTCCCACGGTTCCCGCGCGGCTTCCGACATGTGTGCTCTACGGGGGTCTCAGACGCGAAGGTCGGGCGGACCCCTCGCACTGCCCCTGTGTGTAACCTTAGGTGCGGAGCCCGTCCACGCCGTCATGTACACCCACGTAGCTCTCTGGGGGCCCGGCTTGTGTTAATTCTCCAACGACCGTGTGTCGTTGGATTAGTATCACGGGCCGGACGTGTTACCGCTGACGGAGCCTCGGTGTAATCAACCACAAGTCCCCTGAATCCGTGTCTGTGTCTTGCTCGCAGCGCGGCGTAGAGTGGGGAGCCATGGGCGGTTATACCCATGGTAGGGGCTTAAAGCCGGGGTGTGTGTGGTGAACGGCTTACACATATGGACTAGCAGTGGAGTTTGGGGGGTAGCCCTTCTGAAGTACGCCTTGAGATCGGTCTTGGGAGGGTTCCCACGACGGCGCAGACCGTGGAGATATGGTGTCTTTTTCTTTAACCCCCGGATGGCAGGCTGACGCCGACGGTTCCGGATGGGGGTCTATTCATCATGTATCCGTGCAAAACCCCTTTCACTGACATATTTTTAGTTATGACTTTAGCAAGTGATGGAAAAACGTTCAAGGACCTTAGCCCTTTTTACATAAAGCGTGAGGTGGATCGGATCTGTGGCCAGGTGAAAAACGCGACGCGACTACGAGACGGTACGTTATTGATCGAAACCGCCAACGCCGAGCAGTCCCAGAAACTGTTGAAAACGAGTTTGCTGGGCTCCTATCCTGTCCGGGTAGTCCCACATAAGTCCTTAAACTCTGTTCGGGGGGTTGTCACCACCTCCAGTCTCGATGATCTCTCCAACGATGACATAGTGTCTTGTCTCTCCGATCAACGTGTCTGTCAGGCGTACCGGCTTTCTCGCAAACAGGACGGTCAGGAATACCCACTACGTACTGTGTTTCTAACTTTCAAAGGTACTGTATTGCCGGAGTTCATTTTTTGTGGCTACGAACGTGCCTCCGTGCGCCCTTATATTCCGAACCCCATGCGCTGTTTTCAGTGCCAAAGCTTCGGCCATACTACCCGCTCGTGTGCCCATCCAGCTCTCTGTGAGCGATGTGGCCTACCTGCCCATGACGGCGCAGCATGTGTTCGTGACCCTCGTTGTGTTAACTGTGGAGGATGTCATCCGTCTAGCTCACGACAGTGTTCTCGTTTTTTTGGACGAAAAGTGTATACAGGAGTTGCGCGTTAAGGAACGCCTCACCTTTCCTGAAGCACGGCGGCGCTTTGCGCAACTTCAACCTGCAAACACCTCTGGTTATTCATCCACCGTCCGCCGCACTCCTGTTGCCACTGTTTGCTCGCCTCTCACGTCCGTTGCCCATGCTTCGACACAAACCGAGCCTCCTGCGAATACTTCTCCATCGTCTCGAGTTGACAGTGCTGTACAGTCTTCATCTTTAGCCGTGTCGCCGCCAGCCTGCAAGCCGTCTACCAATGCTCACCCTTCAGCGACTTCTACTGAGGGTGTTCGTTCTCGGCCTCACCATAGACCGAGTAGTCGCACTTCCTCTGCGAAGTCCAGGTCCCGTTCCACGAGCCGCAGAGGCTCTTCTGGTTCCCGGGCATCGGAGGGTTCGCCAGAGGATGCGGCTTTTACTGTCGTTGGTCCGAAATCTGTTAAGATGCGGAAGAAACTCAAGCGGTCATCTTAGCCTTTTTTGAATGGAGATACTCCACTGGAACGTTAATGGGTTTCGGGCACGCCTTCCGGACTTACAATGTTTAATTTCCCAACGTTCTCCCTCAATCGTTTGTTTACAGGAAACCCATCTGCAGCCTCCTCACGCTTTGCATCTTCGGAGCTTTTCCTGCTTTAGACATGACTCTGTAGTTGGACAGCGTGCCAGCGGTGGGGTTGCTATTTTGGTGGCGCATACTATTTGTGCTACCAACATACCGCTTCGCACACCATTGTCGGCTGTGGCTGTGAGGGTCCGATCGGAGGGCGTCTGTTTCTCTGTCTGCAATGTGTATCTGCCGCCGCTCAGTGTAGTTCAAGCGCACGAACTTCGGGCTCTTTTGTCACAGCTAACCCCACCGCTACTTTTCGTTGGTGATTTCAACGCCAAGCATTCTCTCTGGGGTTCCGATATTGATGACGCTCGTGGCTGCCTTATTGCAGACGTTTGTGACATGTCCGGCTTATTTCTTTTAAATACTGGTGTCCCTACCTTCTTATCCTCTGTCTATGGCACCCACTCAGTCTTAGATCTTTCTTTCTGCAGCTCGGCATTACCTCCCCTCATTGATTGGTCGGTGCTTTCTGACCTTTATGGCAGTGATCATTACCCCATTGCCATTCGTTTATCCGGCCACTATCCTCTACCTTCACGACATCCTCCCTGGATTATTTCTAAGGCTGATTGGGAGAGGTTTCGTTCCCTGATTCATCTCACCGCTACTGCTTTTGCCACTATAGATGACATGGTGGAGTATTTTACATGTTCTCTTTTACTCGCAGCGAATTCCAGCATTCCTCGTGGTTCTTGCGCCCCACGTCGCGTTCCTGTCCCTTGGTGGACCACAGAATGCCGTTTGGCCCTTAAGGCACGCAGACGTGCCCTGCGTGTCTTTCATTTACATCCTACTGAGGGGAATTTCGTTGCTTTTAAACGTTCTCGGGCTCGGGCACGTTTTGTGCTTCGGAATGCCAAACGCAAGTCTTGGGAGACCTATGTCTCTTCTCTTTCCCATCGCAGTTCTGCACAACAGGTGTGGTCTGCAGTTCGGCGTATGTATGGCCGGTGTCGCAGGGTGATCATTCCCGGTCTTGCCGTACACGGCTCCACTCTTACCAGCGAACCCGCTATAGCCGAAGCTCTTGCCAGCTCATTTGCTACTTTTAGTCAGACGGCTAGTTATGACAGCTCGTTTTTACCCATTAAGACATCTGCGGAGCGGTTGGTCCTTGATTTTAACAGCGATTGTAGTGAGTCCTACAACGCACCTTTTACCGTTGCCGAGCTGGTGCATTCTTTGTCTCTCGCCAGGGATTCTTCCCCTGGTCCTGATATCCACCGACAAATGCTACTTCATCTTCCGCCTGAGGCGATCTCATTCTTACTTGCGATCTTCAACCGCATGTGGCATAGACAGGAGTTTCCGTGCTCGTGGCGGACGGGTATTGTCATTCCTATCCCGCGACCCGGTGACGATCTGTCCCTTCCGTCTAGCTACCGGCCTATTTGTCTGACCAGTGTTGTGTGTAAGACCTTTGAAAGAATGATTAACGTTCGGTTGATGTGGTGGCTAGAGCGCAATAATTTCTTCTGCAATGTGCAGTGTGGATTTCGTCGCCATCGCTCTAGTGTGAACAACCTGGCTCGGCTGGAAGCTTATGTGCAAGACGCTTTTCTCCTGAAGCAGCATGTCGTGGGTGTCTTCTTTGACCTGCAGAAGGCGTATGACACTGCTTGGCGCTACGGTATTCTTCGTACGCTCCATGGTTATGGTTTGCGCGGCCATTTAGCTGCCTTTCTTTCAAACTTTTTACAGCTTCGGTGTTTTCGTGTCCGCATTGGAAACACGCTATCTCAGGAGCGTATCCAGGAGAACGGTGTACCCCAGGGGTCGATTCTTAGCCTCACTCTCTTTGCGGTAGCAATTAACGGCATCTCTAGCGTTGTTCGTAGCGATCTTCCGATGTCTCTGTATGTTGACGACTTTGCTATATATTATCGTTCTTATAGTGTGGATCACATCGAGCGTCAACTACAGCTGGCCATAACATCTCTTGCAACCTGGGCGCTACGCAACGGCTTTCGTTTCTCCGCTTCGAAAACGAAGTGCCTTCACTTTTATCGCCTTCGTGGTATACATCCCCCTCCTGACCTTCACTTGCTCGGCACACCCTTGCCGTTTGTACCGCACCTCAAGTTCCTGGGTCTTTACCTCGACCGCAAACTTACCTGGGAGTGCCATATTCGCCGGCTTCGTGCTTCGTGCGATCGCTCTCTTCGGGTACTGAGGCTTTTATCTGGAGCTTCTTGGGGCGGTGATCACACCGTGATGTTACGACTCTACCGCTCCTTGGTTCGGTCCAAACTGGATTATGGCAGTTTTATCTACGGCGCCGCGTCCGTTTCTAAACTCCGCCTCTTGGACACCGTCCATCATACTGGTATCCGTGTTGCAACTGGGGCTTTCCGCACTAGTCGTGTCGACTGTTTATACGCTGACTCTGGCGAACCCCCGTTGTCTATTCGGCGCTCGTTTTTACTCTGTTCTTATATTGCAAGGTTGGCGGCTCACCCAGGTCACCCTTGTTTTAACTCTGTTTTACACCCGGCTCTCGCTGTCCGTTATGTGCGGAATAGTAGCTCTTCCCGCCCCAGCGGTATTCGGTTTCGCGACCTTCTTGTTGCACGTGACCTCCGATTGCCTGCTGTAACGCGGTTCTCCTTTGGACGTTGTCATCCGTGGCAACTCCAGCGCGCCCGGTTTGACCTAGCCCTATCGGACAACGCTCGCCGCTCCACCCCACCGTTGGTGTTCCGTCGACTTTTTAACGAGCTTTTGGGGAGTTACCGGAACTACACTCCGGTTTTTACTGATGGTTCCCAGGTGGGTGGTGCTACAGGTTGCGCTTTCGTCGTTAACGCCACGGCTCATTCGTATCGCCTCTTGGACGTCAGTTCCGTTTTTACCGCCGAGCTCTCTGCCATCTTTTATTTCTTGCTTTTTATCTCCACTTTATCTCCAGGATTTTATCTTATCTGCTCCGACTCTTTAAGCGCCCTTCAAGCCTTACAACAGTTTCTCGGCTCCTCCACCTTAGTCGTAAAAATTCAGAACATCGTCTCCCAGCTGCTTTACCGAGGATATCATCTCGTTTTTACATGGACCCCCGGCCATGTGGGCATTGCCGGCAATGAGGAAGCGGATGCGGCTGCAAAGTCCGCCTGCCATTTGTCGGAGTTTTCTACAGCGACTGTGCCTTACCGGGATGTCCAGCGTTACTTCAGGCGTCATATGTTCCTGACCTGGCAGGAGTCATGGGTGGCGTTGAGTGGCACACAACTGCGAACTATTAGGGACACCGTCCACCCCTGGCCCACTTCTTGCAGAGAATCACGGCGATCAGAAGTTGTTCTGACTCGTCTACGCCTGGGTCATACTCGCGCCACTCATGGATATCTTTTGCGCGGAGATCCGGCCCCAATTTGTCCGACTTGCGACGTTCGCCTGTCCGTCCCACATGTTTTACTCGAATGTCCGCGATTCGCCCGTGAGCGCCTCTCCTATGTTCTAGGTCATACCCTGCGTGTTGTTTTAGGCGACGACCCAGTGGCTGTCGATCAGGCACTTCGGTTTGTTTTAACTATTGGCTTTTCTGCGCAGGTGTAAATTGCTTTTATCTCTTTTATATTTTGATTTTAAGCTTTTAGACCTGTGCCTTTATAGCTTTTTTTCGCTTCTTTTTAGCTTTTAGCATGTCTTTTAGGGTTTTGGCTTTTTTCTTAAGTTTTATAGTGTTTTAGATTCCATTATGCCTTTAGGCTTTACCGGTTTTAAGTTTTGACCTCGGGCCCTAATGACCTAGTTGTCGACGGGCCCTTAAACCCCACTCACTCACTCTTCATTCCCAAAACATGTCTTAATAATTAACAAGTATAGTGTAAACGAACTGATGCTCATTTAATTAAAAATGTTCTTAAGATTGCTGAGGATAAATATTTCTTAGCAAGTATAAATTTGTGATAGATTCTGAGAAGATTTCAACAATTTGGTATCTTTTCATATTTTGTTGACCAAAAATGTTTTGCTACTGCTCATCTGCCAATCTACTTTAATTTGGAATTTCTTTCATGTTCCCTTGGTCAGACTTCCACCCATCACTTCCACTCACAATTAGAAGTCAGAAGTCAACAACAGCTGAAGATTTACTGAGGCTATTCTGAGAACATGCTTCCAACATAATCCATTTAAGTGTGAGTGAAGTGATAGTATAATATTATTGACTATAGTTATTTAACAAGGGACTAGATTTATATTAATAGCACTTCTGATTAAGCGAAAATCTCTTGAAACTGTTAATGGGAAGTGTTGGAGCTACCATGAATAGAAACTAGCTGCATCTGCTTCATTTTTCATGCAACAAATAGATAATCTAGCAAAACTGTTACACTGCTGCTAACAAAGAGCTCCCTCACATTTTGACTATAAATCACAGGAATTTAAGGTGGTGTGTAGGACAAAGTGTAAGTGGAGAGGATGGTGAGCTACTGGGGACGAAGGTGATGTACAGCTGAGCAATAGTTTTGCTGTGTTAGATGCAGTAGCTGCTGCTCAAACCTGAAATCCTTCGGAGCAAGATTTTGATGAATCAATTAAGGGGAGAAAGCAAGGTGATGTTGCTTGGAATGGCACCCTTGGTAAAAGAGGATTTGGGGGAGAAGCTTGATGTGAGCACTTTTAAGCCAGGTGCTGGTCTCGCTGATGTAACCAAAAATCTGGAAAAGCATACTTCTGGCTTCACCAAAGGGGATCATGTTGTAATAGTTGGGGGACCAGGAAATACCCTGCATAGAGATGATAATTACTGCAGTGATGACGATCTAAGTTACATCAGCAAGGAAAGCAGCCATACCAATTTTAAGTTCTTGAGTCTTTTTGAGAGTCATACAATCCTTAGCTTCACAGGAGGGTGAGGAGTGTGATTCTGCAGCTGAAACATGCTGTGATGGAGCCCAGAAATGCACACATTGATATGATGTTTCTATTATAAGAAGGGATGCTTACAAAAGACATGATATGCTGCGTAATTCTACAGGCAAAAAGAAACATTCCTCTCATTGCCAATAGAATTAAAGGCAAAAAATCCCTTTTTTTTTTTGGTGTGTGTGTGTGTGTGTGTGTGTGTGTGTGTGTGTGTGTGTGTGCGTGGGCGTGGGCGTGGGCGTGGGCGTGCACGTGTGTGCGTGAGATCCTTTTTAGGCTAATCCTTTTAGGCAAATCACATTTCCAAAAATCTAAAAGAAATATATACTGGCAGTAGTATCAACCTCCCCATTGATGATCCAACTTTAGGCAAGCATTCTACAAATCTTGCTATCATCAGAACACAACAGGACTGGAAAGCAAATTTGAAGATTTACACCTCTTTCTAGATAACATCAATCCCTGTATTGTATGCATAGCAAGTTAAAAGAACAGGAATTTTCATCTTTGTTACTGCATGGGTGTTTTTTGGGAGTAGAATATTCAAGAAAATATTTAAAAGATGGCAAGCTTGCATATACGTAAAACAGGGTATATTGTGTAAAGTTGATGTTCAAAATTATGAACTGAACTATGCAATCCAGCTTGATGTTCAGAATACTAATGCAACTGTTAGAGTTTTATACTAGTCTCCAGGAGAAAATTTAAAAAATGTTATTAGGCAGCTTGGTGGAATGCTGCAGTAAATATGTAGGGTAAAAAAAGAAATAATTTGTGGTTATATAAATGTAGATTTCCTAATACGAATCATGAGGAAAAATCAACTTATACTTGGTTAAATTAGATACAGTACATACTGTAGATTTCCCCAATAAAATAGCCAGCATCTCACAAACAGCAATTGATAAAATATTTGCGAGTGCAAATAGGCGTGAATCTTCAACAGTGTCTTCCCTAGTTAATGGGCTATCTCACCATGATGCTCAAATGATCCATATAAAAAGCATAGTTGTCAAACGTGAGATAAATGCCTACATAAGGTTCAGAGATATTACTAAAGACAACCTGGCAAAAGTTTCCCTGTCATTGTAACAAGTCATGCTTTTCCTTCAAATTTTCAATAAAATGTGAAACAAAAGTTCTGGGTTGTGACGAAATGAAGGAAGAAGCTTTTCCTTCACCTAGAAGCTCTGGCTTTGGTGTTGTAAGATCAAAACCAGAAAAAAGTGCATCAAAAGCGAAGGGTAAATTTGGAATTGCAGGAGATCTTGATATGAAATCTTTACTGACATACCAAGAAATTAATCATGAAATGCTACTTCACTCATCTTCATATGAAAGGAGATTCTATAATTTGATTCCTCAAATAAATTGGAGGTGTGCATCAGTTGCAACTCTCATACTTTATGAATAATTACCATGGTGTGAAAGTAACATGCTTCAGTGCGAAATGTACTAAAACCTGGAAACAAGAGAAGAGAAGAGAAGCTTCATAAAGTGCATCAGATGAAAAGAAATGCTACAAGCTGTTCAATGCAACCGCTTATAAGTGCTGGGACTTCTCATCATGCAAATGCAAGAAATCTAACAAAATTCCTGAATGTAATGGAAGCCTATATATAGCCTATTTGAGGGTCAGAGGACATTCAGGAAAATGGTTATTGGTGTTGTGGTTACTGAGACAACAAAGGCGATCCAGAAAAGACAGAAAAAAGGTAATACAAAATGCGGACTCTCAGGGAAACTTATGACAAATCTACAATCAGCCATGTAATTGAGGATGTGTCAGAAATGTCATGAGAGACTCTGGAAACCAGCACCACTACTTAGCATCATGGTTCTGAGTTTTCCTGGATATATCTTTTAGAAAAAAGAAGCATACCTGAAAGAAAAAGCATGTATCTTCATTGTGTGGTTGCCTTTTAAGTGATCGTTGCTCAGGAACATTTTTACAGAACATAAAGTGGTTTCCATTTATGAAAGCTTATGGGCCTGCAGAAATAGTAAATAGCTGTGTGCTACCCTTGCTTCTGCTGATTATTCAGCCTTGCCAGTGCAAGTTTTAACATACCATTTACAATAATACATATGCATTATGTTGAAATGCTTATTTTACATTATTGCTCATTTAACCTTGCAATTTTTCTCTCCTTCAGCAATTTTTATTAGTAAAAAAAAAAAAAGACTACAAAACCTATAACTGCAAATGCGGCACATAACACTAAGGTGGAGTAAAACAACCCAATTGTATTACATGAACTAAATTGCAACATTAAATCTGAAATAACAGAGAATTTGCCTTAGGTGTTACTGTTGTCACTACGCATGCCTTCCTAAATAAAACCAAATCACAGCTGATTGAAGACACATGAAGGGAGGCAATGGGAGCAACAGCTGGCTTGGATGTATGGAATCAAGAAGGCATAAGTGTTGTATCAATACCATTGGATAGTATTTAGGAAGTGAAAGATTATGTGTGCACAAGAAGGCAGGTGAATCTAGAGAAGTTTGCATTTGAGATGAAAGGTCCAGTTTATGGATTTGCGTTATTGATAGTGAGTTGGAATGTGGAGGACCTATTAGAGAAATTAGAATGTGCAACAGTGTGCAACAGTGAAATTCAACAAGTGTTAAAAAATGGCCATATGATAATGGCAGTGGAAACATGGTTGAAAAGAAACGAATATAGAATTACCTGGGTTTGACTTTTATAGTGTAAATGGTGTGAAGAATCAGAATAGAAATAGAACTTCAGGTTGTTTTGTGAGGAGGGATAAGGGGTTTAAGGTGAACGAAGAAAAGGAGTTGTGGAACAAATCAATGCAATGGCTTACCTTGTGACATTTAAGAGGCAATATTCTGTGTATAACCTCCACATTACGTCGGAGTACTTTACACAAACATGTTTAGGAAAGTGAGTTGGGGCATTGAAGCTCTGAGAAAAAAGTATGGTAAAGGGGAAATAATAGTAATTGACAAGTTTAATGCAGGACAGGGAACAACAGGTTAAGTTGATCAACCCAACTGAAGAGTCTGACAAGGAGATTGAAATAGAGAAAACTTAGATTATTGTGAAGAACATAATCTTATGATCTGTAATGGGTTGAAAGGATTGGTTAGAAGGGGAGTTCACATTTGCAAATAAGAATGGTCAAAGTGGGGTGGATTAAGTGTGTTCACTAGATATGGGCAGCTGGGTTCTGGACTTTGAGGTTATGACTACGATAACATCAAGCTGTCGTTTTCCTCTAAGATTATAATTAGGGGAAGTAAATAGTGGTATGAAGGAAGGGTACAGAGGATCTTATAGAGTTATGGAAGTATACAAATGGAGGGAAGAAAAGTATTAAATATTTTGTAAAGAATAACATTCAGAAAGTGGGAAAATATTACAAGTAAGGGTAGAAGACTTATTAAATACTGGTAAAATAAACAGAGTTCTAGAAACACTAGAATACAGTGTGAAAAGGGCGGGAGGTGGTATGATAGCTGAGACCTATAAGGATAGCAAAACGAAATGGTTCGATAAAGATTGTCAAATGGGAAAAAGAAGAGTAATACAAGAGTTGAGAAACAGGCAGCAGTTGGAGGAAAAAGAGGAGAAGGAAAATTTTTTGGTGGTGCCTTATCGAAAAAAAGTGGGAATGGGGTATAAAAATAAGCGGAACATTAATTGAAGCAGCAAAAACCCTCAACACAAAGAAAATATGGTCAAGAGTAAAATGCCTATACAGAAGGGTGCAAGAGAAGATGTTATAAACCCAGATAAATGGTGTGTGCATTTTAAAGGATTGCTAGGTTAGGATAACATAGTGGGAGTAGAGCAGCTTTTGCATTGGGGCCAGCGAGTGAATAAAGAATTAAATAGGGAAATCATTGATGAACTGTATGAACAAATTAAGAAGTTAAAAGCCAACCAACAAGTGGTACTGATGGTATCCCAGAGGAAATTTGGAAGACTTGGTTGATAGATGAAACTAGAAGAAAAATAGTGATAAAGCTGTTCAGTAAAATGTTGGGAACAAGGGAGATTCCCTATTGATCCTGGCCTGGTCAGTATGATAGTTCCAATGTATAAGGTAAAGGGGGATAAAGACAACCCAGCTGTGTGTGTGTGTACAGAGTAAAACAAGGATAAGACAGGGATGTAAACTTGGCAGAGTGCTATTTAACCTTTATATCGACGACATCCTAGAGGTGGTCTTGAGATATAATGTCCACTCACCAGTTATTAATAATAAAGAAATTCTAGGCTAATGTTTGCAGATGACTTACTAGTTGGGTCCATATCTTGCGGAGGACTGAGAATTCAGGCAGAAATTTTTGTAGAAAATGGGGACTGAAAGTAAATGAAGAGAAAATGAAGATTATTGGTTTTTAAAAAAAGGTTATTAACTATGTAAGGATGAGAAATGGCAGATACAGAGGAGAAATAGAGGTGTTAAAGAGATTTGATTACGCGCAGGCTGGCGGGCAGGCAGGCAGGCAGGAAGGAAGGACCAACAAAAATTCCAGCCTTTAATTTGTCTTGTGTAATGACCCTCTTCCACCGCATTAATTTTATCTTCCATGTCAGATTTAATTTCTTCTAACTCCTTGCAATGTCATCTTTCAGGTCCTTCACCATTGCATTTATCTCGGATTGTACAGTGCCAGTGTCAAAACCTAGTCAGGGTTTAATTTTCTCTGTTCCAGTCTTCATTGCTGTTTTCACAGTCTTCATTTCACTTCTCATCCATTTAGGATTTCATTCCAGTCTCCATTTTGCTCATTTCTTCATTCCCGTCTTCTCCATTCCAGATTACATTTTCGTCTCTATCTTCTCCATTTTGTTCATTTCATCCTTTACACGCTTCATTTCACTTAATAACTTACTACGTTTCCATGGGGAATTGAAATCGATTAGAGTCCAATTCCATACTGAATATGATCCGCATTTACATGTTAAATTCAATACGTATTGAGATCAATTTGGATACACAAAGCTCGAGAACAAAGAATTCAAGCTTTTATGTTGGTCAACTTGGGTTTAGGTTGCTGAACCTGTTAAACCTATGTTTATTTTTCTGTATATTTTAAGTATATTTGAGGTTAGTGAATGTTTTATTGAATAAATTGCGAATTATGGAAGTGATATTATGGATGTGTGTTTCATTACACATGTGATTAACCATTTTTGCTTAAAAAAAATGACAAGCATGCAGCGCGTTAAGAGTACAGTAGCAGATAGTATCTTTGGCATAGTCAAAACAATTTGAATATGGTAGGTGTTTCCATGCAACAAATTTCGATCCGGTCCTCTTCCGACCCAACTCTCTAAGAGGAACGGATCCAAGGTTCAAAATGATCTCAATACAATCCAGATCCATGTTTCCGTGCAGTATTTAATATGGAAAGTGTACACAAATTGATTTCAATTCCCCATGCAAGCGTAGTAATTGTTTAAGTAGTTCCTCCATCATGGGTTTTATATCCCACTGTCACTGCTACTGCCACTCTTAAGTTCTCAATGTCACTTCACTATTTTTATCTATTTCAACTTCACTGGGAGTTCACTTAGTTCACATTGTCATTTTAGCAATATGAACTACTTCAATTTTCCCTTCACTTCACTTTTCTTCTTGACATAGTGGCATAATGAAATATGCAATGATACCAATTCTTCCAGACGGTTCACTCACTGGGGAGTCGAACACAAAGTCTTTTGATCTCTCCTGAAGCAGCACCTACTTCACATCACAAACTTGCTAATAGAACTGCACTTGATGTTGCACCATAATGTGCTTGCTCACTAACTTGACTCCTCTTGCGAGAACGCTTGCTTATATAGCCAATGGAATCTTCCACAGAATATTCTAGAGCTATCTGGACACACTTTTTGGAGCCAGGGGGAAAGAAACTTCCAGAAAATTCTGGTTGTCTGCTGATAGTGCTTCTATTTACGCTGTCAAGAGTGCAATTTTATCTTTCTCTCTGACTGCTTGGCACTGATCTCCCAATAACATTGGGCCATACTACTGCATTATAATATGCAGAATAATTTAGGTAAATATTAATCTTCTTTTATTAGAAACTTTTTGCAAAAGAATTAAAATTTAATGGATGATAGTAAAACTTCTTCCAGTTATTTTCATTTCATTTTTATATTATAGTCATTTTTTTTTATAATTGCATTACAGTAGTAGAAAGTAGTTTTGATAAAAATAAAGGACAAATTTTTTATAATTATTCTTGCACACTATTTCTGTTAAGGCACTGAATTGAAGGTTGAATCAGACTTGAAAACCTCAGTGTTACAGCCAGGGCTTGAGCCATGGATCTTGGGCTTCTGTGTTGATGCTTTTACCACTAGCTAACATGGAGAGGTGCCCCTACCTGCATTATACACACTTATCTGATTCAAGTATTATGGTAAACCATCAAGGCAACCTCAAATGCTTAAGGGGAGGCATCGGTGAAATTGGGGCAAAAATGATGAAAAATCCGATTTTACGCTTTTAGCCTTAAAATTATGTTTATACTTTGTACTTTCAGAATCTATTGTAGTTTACACCGCATCACCATTTAAAAGGCCGTTACGTCATGATTTAAATGCCCATGTGCGGGTGGGCGTGGCTCCTGAAATGCACTCATTACCCCATTGCAGCAAAATCGCGTACAATTTTGAAGTTTATGGGGACCTAGGACAGATTTATTAGTCAAAATGGCCAGCATTTTCAGTTTTTTGATTTCTGCAAAAATAAACTCTTTATAATGTTAGTCAAACATTTAAATGCGTTTGATGGTGATAAAAACCTTTTTAAAGGGTTTAGCAGGCGTTTTTAAAAACCATGCACAGAAGTTTAAATGCTTGCCACGCCTATTTTTGTTCTCGCTTGCAAAATAGTTACTTTCTTTCCCAAAAATCATTCAAATTTGCACCATAGTCAGTGTGCCAAGAGGATGAGTACAGGATTAAGGACACGGGAAGTGAATTTCCGCAAAAATATTGATTTTTTTGTTTTGCATTCTATAAAGAAGTATAACTCAGCTTTAAAATGATATATATAACATGGTATGTTACACGATTAGTAAACCCTTTAAATATGGCGGTGCAAGCTCGACATCGGGATTTATGGCCATGCGGTCTAAGGCACGATAGGAGTAGCTAACCTATCAAACCTAGGCAAACAATATTAATGAGGTCAGACAATGCTGCAGCTATCATGTACTCAGATGGCCAAACGTGTTAAGCCATTGTGACATGATATGGTTACGTTGCATAATCAGAGGTTTGCGCCCCAAAGAAACAACATTTTTTATTTTATTTTTATTCTTACTCCGAGAAGAATATACCTCACCTCATTGGGTATCCTTGATGGATGTAGTGGTAGGCTTAAAGTTATGCAAAAAATGGGTATCAGAACTGGTCAAAATATGAAGACAGCAGTTTTAAAAAATGATAGATGCCGACTCAGAGCCAAAAAAAGCAGCTCAAATAATTTGTGACAAGGCGAAATACATTCAAATCAGCAAAGAAACAGTTAAAAGTATTAAAACTTAAAGAAGAGGAAGCCAAACAGTTATCTCAAGGACCTTCATATGGTTCAGGGGAATTCTAAAGCAGTAAATATGTGTTGTTATACATTTAAAGCTTTAAGTAATTTTTCTTCGCTTTTTGTTTTTCTACATTTTTTAATGTTCAAAATGCTCCTTGCAATGCAGTTTTTAATAGATTTCTTTGAAATTTTGCACACATGTTCTTAGATAACTGCTACATAAAACTTGGTATTTTAAATGATCTATATGGAGCAGTTTAATTGTCATTGCATTTTTAATTTGAAAATTATTAATAATTTGGAAGAAAAAGGTAATATATGTATTCAATAATTTTTTTCTCCAAAGCTATTTGACATATCTGAAAAAGAATACCAAGTTTTGTAGACATAATCAAAAGAAACATACAGTCAGAGTTTAGTTTATTTACAACTAATAATGTTATACATGGAGCATTTGTTATACTACACTAAAACTGTGGCAAAAGAACCAGTAAATATTTTTTTTTTGCGAAACTTTCTTGGATAGAAATGTGAAATTTAGTATATCTACTAGATACCCTTTGGCACAAATGCATACAAAATTTCACTTCATTATACCCTTTGGCACAAATGCATACAAAATTTCACTTCATTATGACCAAAACTATGGATTTTAGCAATTTTCACAGATGCCTCCCCTTAGGATATCATACCTCAGAGGTGACTCACAATGTGGCAATTGATTTTAATTTCTGGGCTGAATAGTTCACCACTGTTTCGGTTCATTTATGTTTGATAATTGCTCTTTCACACTGATGTGTGTAGGCACAAAGTAGGAAAGTTGAATCAGACTCAAAATTCAATGCAATGACTGGACTAAAACCAATCCTCAGCTCTCCAAGATGATGCCCTTACTGCTGGGCTACTAGAGCAAGATGCCTGTACACACATTAAACCACCTCAAATGATTCAACTATGATGGTAAACTTTCTAGGCAATCTCAAATACTTGAATTACCATTCATACCTCAAAGCTGGCTTGAAACGATAATCTCTTCTACGGGCATGTGCATCCTTAATATCTAAATTAAAATCCATTTCAATTGGTGATTGTCACAATGCTGTGAACTTTTTTCACAATTACATTGAAGTGAATGCACCTGTATTGCCAGGATGTTTTCCTAAATAATGAAAGACTTAACTGATGTTACTTCCAATAAATATGTCTAAGAAGTATATTGATGAAATATATGAAGACAGTTGTTAATCATCAGGATATGTTCTTATAAGTTTATCTTCATGGTATGCTACAAGGCAAGTATTCTGCAGTAACTTTTCAATACAGAAATGCAAGACTAATCTTTGTACTACTTGGAGAAATAATCAGACAGTTACTGGAAAACTTGTACAATGTATGAAGATAAGAAGTAATTTCTTCAAGTAGTTGTCCTCCATGGTCTAGGGGTACCATGCTAGCCTCTAGTTCCCGAGGTCGCGGGTTCAAACCTCGCACACAAAAATCCTTAGCATAGCTTCCTTCGGAAGGGAAATAAAGCTGGTAGTCCTGTGTCATAGATTTATGGCACGTAAGAGAACCTCAAGCCTGATAAAGAGGCCTCTGAGCAAAATTTCCGATCTTTCATGCCCAAATTAGAATGGAATGCTAAGAACCACTGTAGCTAAAGAGTGTCCTTAAATAAAACTCAATTCAATTTCTTCAAAAGCTGGCCAAGCACTTGCATTCATGCTAAACAAAAACACCCTGCTTATAAAGACAATTCAGTGCTGTGAGAGCAGTTGAAAACTCTATTTTGCTTTTATTTGGGACCTCATGGATATAACACAATTGATGTTACAGTGCACTACAACATTGATTTTGTGCAACAGATACACATGACGTATGGTGCACAACAATCTTTCTTTTGTGTACTAAGCATGTCTGTTTTCGCATGCAAGTCCTTAAATAAATCTGTACTGTATGCCATTCCAGAAACCTGTATTGCTGGTAAAGGAATCAATAAAGTAATTTCTACGTTCCATCACTTCCTTCGCAATTTTTCATTTGGGAAAAAAACTGCTGAATTATATGCAGACAGCTGTGTCTGACTAAATAAAGATGATAATACAGTTGTAAGGTATTTTATGTGGGGGAGCACTGCCAAACAGTAGTAGAGTTGCAAACATTCTGTCTATGTTCAGCCATCAATGATGTCATAGTTGTGGGAGGAAAGGCTGTCAGTCTATGAATTTAGTTGTTTCTATAGCAGTGGGGACAGAATCAGATAGTGTTATTGTTCCAAGCTATGATTGGCAAAATTAACTTCAGAAAGAAACATACCAAATTTGACATCGGTGCATTATTTCTTAATAAAAAATAATTCCTCTGGTGCAGTTTCTATACAACAAACCATTAATATGTAAGAAATGAACTACATTATTTGACCTGCCTCTAACTTCAGAGAACCTCCTGAAATTATAAAGCCTGAAGGACTTAGCTTGGATGAATAGAATACCTTTATGAAGGAATTATACCTCGCATACCAGCAGAAAATTGAGATATGCTCCTTTGGTTACAAGATCATATCCAATGGTGATGTCAGATTTCGAAATCTCAACCACAAACTACATATGACATGAAAACAACTAGCAAAGATAGCTGATGAAAAAAAAGTGAAAACCAGCAACACCAACAAAATTTTCTTCAAAAAATAAGTGCCACTTGTGCTTACAGTAAGGATGTTGGACTTAGAGATCAGAAAGTGAAGGGTCAAGTA
The DNA here is from genome assembly GCA_030765065.1 of Deroplatys truncata. Taxonomy (NCBI): domain Eukaryota; kingdom Metazoa; phylum Arthropoda; class Insecta; order Mantodea; family Mantidae; genus Deroplatys; species Deroplatys truncata. The sequence continues at coordinate 418,064,432 of CM060990.1, read as the reverse complement.
TGTGCCCAAAGCACAGACTTGAATGGAAGTAACTTGCATTGTAATTAAAGTTATGACATAGTGCATTGTAACAATGTTGCTTATAGTGACAAGAATGATACTGACCTATTGTGAATATATTATTGTAAACACATGTAGTGTATCATTAGTTATCCATGAAGAAAGCACCGACCGATTAGTGGAGAGGTAAATGAGATAAGGATATGGTGCAGTGATATCACCCAACATAAATTCCAGTAGCGCTATTGCCAAATAACCGGATTGTTCTGGAATCTTCTTTCTCCCCACCTCCAGAACATTCTAGAACACTCTGGGAAACTCCAGTGACTATATAAGTGAGCGTGCTCACGAGTGAACAGTTAGTAGGCGAGATAGTGATTGCATTTCTGATGTGACAAAAGGTGCTGTCTTTTGTGATGACTTTGTGATGTGCAGTGAGTGCTGCTACTGCAGATTAGAGAGATCTTAATTTCGACTCCCCTGCAAGTGAAGCAGAGTAAAGAAGAGGTTGTTTTGTATGTGTTTCATTATGCTGCTATGTTGCAAAGAAAAGTGAAGTGACAGGAAAAATTGAACTAGATCACATTAGTGAAGTGGCAGTGAAAACTGGGCAAAGTCACAATGTTTATCCAGGTTAAAGTATGCTGAAAATGAATACTGCTTATGAAGCAACACTAGCTTGAAATTTATCTTTTCAAAATTAAGTTTAATGAGTTTAATTTCCTTTAATGAATGATACTTGTGGCAAACAATATTATTGAAAATGTTTATTTAGGGTTGAAAAAACACCTTTAATAACCCTTAACTGCCCAAAATTTTCAAAATCAGATATTTTAGTACATTTTCTGCTTATTGCCTTCTTATACATTTAAGTAATGCATACAAGCTATTATTTGACCTTCCTCTATCTTAGTGTGCCTTAAACAGAACGTATCCACGTAGACGCATATTTTAAATTTTTTCTGTGCCACTGAAATTCAACTACAAATTTATATTCTCAGAAAGCAGCCTATAATACAAATAAGGTAGCATTTGAACAAAATAATTATTATAGCTTATTTATAAAAACAAACAAAAATATCTAATCATTTCATTTAATGACAGATATGGTATACTTCACAAAACATTCTAGATATAATCGTACGTCTCATTTCCCACATTTTTTGTCACCTGCTGATGACTTCTTTGCAGCACAGTCCTAAACACCTTCTCTTTTTCTCAGTTTTCTGGATGTAATGTTTTATACCAACACATCTTCACATGATTTGTATGCACAAAGGGCTGATAGAAGGCCTCCCTGCTTCTTTTACAGGATTCATATACCTCTTTAGGTACGCTTGTACAATCTCTCTACTGAATTCAAGCTGAGTAGTCCTAGCTCCTGTTCCTTTTTTCAGCTGCCAGGCATTATGGATACAAATATATGTCAATCAGCTAAGAAAGTAAATTGTTTCGAATACTTATTCTGTACATGGCTATGTTTTCATCCATCCTAATGCTGTACATGGCTGTTTTCATCCATCCTATCCACTCCTCCCATGTGTTCCAAGCTGCAATAATCTGAGGATGTACTTGAATTTTCTTCTTCTCCTCCTTTGCAGATTATCTTTTAACGGATGATACAGGTTCCACTCCATCACATGTAGATGTTACAGCAACCACAGAATTGTCCACACATTTTGTGATAACACATCATCCTTGCAAAGTAAATATTCAGAATGTCAGTTTTCCTTTTTAAGCAACTCTTACTAGAAGGAATGGGACAAGATTTAAGAATTCTGTTTTCTCTAATAGTGCCTGTTTCTCCATAACCTTTTTCTTTTACAAAAGATGGAACAGCAAGTCCTGTAAAGAGATTGTCAAAGAAGAAATGCAATGGCAATTGTTTTACTTCCACTGTGAAATCATCTATCCTCTGAATAGGTGGTGATAGATGATACCAAACTGCTCTTCATATGCTGTATTTGGATTTGGCCATTTTCCTTGTAAAAGGCAAAATTTACAAGATATCTGGATGTGGTACAGTGGGCTTCAAATGTTTTCCGATGGACCAAGGGGTGTAGAGGAAGAGGGGAAAGAAACTACTCGACTAGTCTGGCCTGGCTATAGCCAAAAGTAAGTGCCGGTATCGTCTCAAAGGTCACATTTACTTCCGTGTATGCTCATATAATTCAGCAACCTGACTCTTAAGAGGAAAGAAGACGAAACTAAATACTCTTCTCTTTACTAGATTTATTGAAGCGAAATAAATTAACATTTTCTTTGCATAATATGTTGTTTAAAAGTCAAATATTGCACTCTTTATGCGGGTGCTACACAAGTTTAAGATTCAGTAATTTTCTTGAGAAACAAGGTTCGAATAATGTATATCTTGTTTTTAACATTTGTTGCTAGTGATAAATAATAGTAAGAATAATAATAATAATAATAATGATAATAATTAATAGTTTCATAATTATCACCAATAGAATGTTGTACGTGTACTCCAAAGTAGAGGGTATTTATTACCTTGAATATAAGTTCATTTTGCTTATTAGTTTTCATGGATATTGATCACAATGTTTAGCGCTAAGTGTATAGTTCCATACAGTTGGCACATTCAGTTCTGATAATATTCAAGTAATGTTTTAAAAATATGTAGCAAAATTAATATTAATGTCAAACTAGTGAAGCAGTTTGGGCACAATTAAGTGCAACTTCAGAGTTTCTTCAAAATGAGATATATTTTGCATTTGTTACTGAAAAACGAATGAAGATTGTTTTATTTGAAACATAATTGCCCTTACACACACACACTCGCAAGAGAAAGGAAGAAAAACCGTGCCACCACACACACTCACTCCACTCACTCACTCACTCCACTCACTCACTCCACTCACTCACTCACTCCACTCACTCACTCACTCACTCACTCACTCACTCACTCACTCAAGAGAAAGGAAGAAAAACCGTGCCAGTCGTATAGTGGACGTAGAGTAAAAACACATATGTAGGCATTGTATCCAAAAGAAGAAAATATTAATAGATACAAGGAAACAACATTTAGCGCAAAATATGCAGTTTCTATATAGCTGTTTTATTTGGTTAGGATAACATATAAGCTAAATTTTCAAAATAGTGACCCAAAATAAGTGTTAAGGCAGACAGTTGATGTGCTTTTGTTGCAATGGGTTCATTTGAAAGCACTCTATTCTGAAAATTAAATTGCTTTCAAGTTACAAATCTGAAGATGCCCCCCCCCCCAAAAAAAAAAAGACTTAGGTACTTTGTATTACGATTCACGTTCTGAATTCTTAAAATGCTTCTCTTCTGTGGTCTGGAATGGGATGTGTAATGGAGGGGACTCGACCCCGATCCAGTGAATGAGGATATTGTGTTTGTGCCCCCTGAGGGGGCGCTCCCAGGAGGGAGGGACGAGGTGAGAGACACTGAGACACCGTGCGGCCGGAACCAGGAGTGATGGCACAGCAATGACAAGGTTACTAAAGTTTCCAGATTGAGACGCCCTGACAGTCGGGCCGGCAAACAGGGGACCCCACCCCACACAGAGGGTCCAAAGCCCCCCCCCCAAGAAGCGGTCCGTATACCCTGGCAACCAGCCGAAGACCGAGAGGGATAAGGTTCCATAGAGAGAGTCCTTTTTCTCTGCCACGCCGACACTTCCAACCCTGAAACAGACCTAATGGGATTAGGATGAATGAAATGGAACGATATTCGGGTGCTGGGAGAAATCATATTCATATCAGCATTCGCCTGACGACGCTGGAAAACTCTCGAAAAAAACCCGTGGTCAGATTGGGCGGTCGCTGGGAAGTGAATTAGAGATCTCCGGAATGCGAGACATACGCATTACCGTGGCGCTACTTGGAGGTAAACTGGGAAACCCGTAGTTCAAATCTCGGCTATGACAGTGAATTTTTCAATCTGATTCTATCTTTCCAACCTTGTCCTACACACGGCTTGAGTGAAAAAGTCTTCTGGTTAATTGAAATGAACTGCCATTACAAACTTCATTGTAAGCATAAGAAGAATGCACTACCTCAAACGATACTCAGATTTTTATGTGGTATCTTTGAAGCTCCACGCTCTTTGCATTACCACGAGAACAAGCTAATGTGTTGCATTCACATAACTTGCTCTTCTCACCATTCTACAAATTCTTTTTCCTAAATCTCATTTTTCTGTCGACTTCTTATAATCCAGATAAACTTGCAAATCACATTTAGCCCATCTCTGTGGTGTGGGGGTCTGCCTCACATTCAAGAGGTCCCGCGTTCAAATCTTGGTTAAAGTGAAATACCTGGGTAAAGTTTTTTCCAGGGTTTCTTCTTATCCTTAGAAGATGAATGTTAGATTTCTAATTTCTAGGGACCTTGGGCCATTTGAGCATCATTTTAACCATTTCATTCATTCACCATCCGGTTATCCGGTTAAAGGACTTTAATTAAATACCAAAAGAAAAAATTCACATTTACACATTTCGTTGTAGTATACGTAGATAAAGCGATAGGCAAATTTTCAAAAAGCATCTCACTACGTGATGTGTTGAAATTCCATGCTGTTTGTATGACTGCGACAAAAACAAAACGAATAACGACTTCTCAGTTACAAAAAGTGTTCAAACCAATAACAAAAAAATATCTGGGAAATAGTTAATCTCATAAAATATATGTATAACAAACTGCGTGCTTTAACAGGGTCTGCATTTCTTGTGTAGCAAAACTTTGTCCAATCTTATAGAGTTTACCAATTATACAAAAGTCAATTCAGAATGAAGAAGATTTGAGAGACTCTTCACAGTAAGTTCTAACTAAATATTTCGTTTGTCATGAAAATATTTTAAACAGAGAGTATTTTAATCAAAATCATTAGAGCCATTTTTAAGAAAATAAATTTCGAAAATTTTTCCATGTAAAGGGTTGTTCAGAATGAGGGAGATTTTCTTGAAAATCCTTGTCACATCTTTGAAAGTTGCTGAACTTAAATATCAAGTTTGGTACTTAACCGACTTTTCGCTTTGGATTTATGTTCACAGACACGCAGCTGTGGAGCTTTTGCTATAAAATATGTTGCATTCACATGACTTTCTCTACTCACTCTTCTACAAACTATTCTTACAAATTTATTTTGCATCTATGTCATGTTAATACCGATAAACCTTCATCACTTATTTTCACAATTCGTTGTAGGTATAACCAGAACATATTAAGCTAAAGCGATAGCCAAATCCCTCAAAGCTGATTGCTATGTGATAGCTTTGGATTGGTTGGCTACGGAGGGGACTCGGCACTGATCCACATAGTGGATATTGTCCTACGCCCCACAAGTGGGCATCTCCGGGAGGAAGGATGAGGCAAGACGAGACACCGGGCATCCGGAACTAGGAGTGACGGCACAGGGATGGCAGGGTCCCTAAGTTTTCAGATAGAGACTCCCCATCAGACGGACAGGCAGACTGGGGACCCCACCCAGCACAGAGTGCGGTCCAACGCCCCTCAAGGAAGTTAGGATACTTCCGGCAGCTAGCCGAAAGCCGAGGGACGCAGCAAATCACAAAAAGCATCCTTTTCCCCTGCCACACTGCACTGAAACACCATCACCGACACTTCCTGAAAGAGACCAACAGATGAAAGATGAAGGGAAATGAGAATGGAGATGGAATGGAGGCTCAGAAAATTCGGGGATGTGAGAATCCTTCCCAGCATTCACCTGGCAACCCGGGAACCCCCCCCCCCCCCCCCCCCGAAAAAACCCATGGGTCAGGAAGGTCGGCCAGAGAAATGGAACTCACGACCTCCTGAATGCGAGCCACAGACGTGATAGCTTTGAAATTCTGTTCTCTTTGTATGAACACGAAAGAAAACAAAAGAAAGAAACAAACAAACAAGAAGGAAAGAAAAACAATAGCTATTTGCAGTTGAGAAAAGTATAAAGTATTTGAAAATTCAAACTAATAACAAAGAAAATGTCAGAATAGGTAAAATATAAAAATTATTTGACATAAAATAAAAATGTTATTTCATATTTTGTGCTTTAACAAGATCTACAGTTGTTGTGCAGTAGGACTTTGTCTCTCTCTTACAATTTACTAATTATCAAAAATCATTCACAATAAAGACTAATTTACAGACTATTCCTGGAAAATATAATATATAGATTCTATTATCTTGAAAATAGCTTACACATGTGTTTTAATCAAATTCCTTAGAGCCATTTTTGAAAGAATAAGAAAAATTTCGAAAAGTGTCTAATGTAAAGCGTAGTATGGAGTGGGGGATTTTCTTTAAAATCTCAGTGTCGCATTCTTGGAAGAAGTTGAACTTAAACACTAAGTTCAGTTTTTAACCAACCTTTTGTTTTTGAGTTATGCTGTTCGTGGACACACACACACTCCCTCTCCCCCTCTCCCTCCCTCTCCCCCTCTCCCTCCCTCTCCCCCTCTCCATCCCTCTCCCCCTCTCCATCCCCCTCTCCATCCCCCTCCCCCTCCCACTTTCCCCCTCCCACTCTCCCCCTCTCTCCCTCTCCCCCTCTCTCCTAAAAATGTCATTGGATTCAGGGGGCCACAAACGTGATTTCTGGCAAAATTATGACATGGAATTTTTAGGTGGAACACAATACTTATTCTACTCATAAGTAAATAGTAGAGACAGTAAAAAGAAGAGTTGTGGCATAAATAAACGGCTGATTGTCGTTACGCCATCTTGCATGCAACCAAATAGGGAAAAGTGTAACTTAGATTGTAACTTGAAATAATTTCTGGCCTAAATTGTTGTCAGATTAAGGTTAAGTGCTCGGAAAAACCATATTTTATAAGGACATTATGAAAATAAAGAACAGGTTAGTTGATAATAGATAGAGAAAGTAGTGAATATTGAAAACTAAACCATTTTATTTTGACTTTTGCTTATTATGCAATAATATGATGCCGCTAATTCCTAAAAATAGTTTGTATACTGCTTATGTCGCTGTGCTGTAATGTTATTTCTGCTTTCTTTTCACATTTATTACTTTCTTACAGCCAAGTCTAAGGGAAATGTGTTGGAATGACATTTTCTTTAGCACTCTAACTTCGTAGAGCACATATGAGCTAAGGCACCTGGCATAACCTCTCGTTAAGACACCCTGCTTACCCCCCTACAGAAGGAACGGAAAACATTTGGAGCTGTCTGTACATAAACACCATGCTTTATACCCAAATTGCATTGGTTTCCTCCTGATAAATTGTTCGCAAACATGTCTGCTGAAATAGTTCATCATTGATTCTTGATAGAGTTGTTGCTGAGGAACAAAAAGCTTATTACGTTTGTCTCTTGCTCTTTCAATAAAGCAACTTAATTTTCCACATCTTGTCCTTTTAATCAAATTTGTTATTGTCATTTCAGTACAAGTGCCTGAGAGTTTATTCAAAATTGTTCCATCTCATGGCTTTGCATACAAAGCCATTTCTTGTCTCTAAATTTGAATCCCAATATAATCTCTTATTAGGTAGAGGGTTATAACTATTTAGAATGAGGATGTTGAGGAAACATCTCATTTCTTCAAGGTTATGTTAGGACTTGGACAGTTTTTAAAAAGCACATACTTGTTTGACTCATCAACTGTGAATTGTATGAGGTCATCATCAAAAAATAACTCAAAATTTTCCACAGGAGACCTGCCAACCTATGTGCAAAAATTTGAATCGGGAAAAGGTTTCAAATTTGTAGCGTACCATGAACCCAGGTTTTCTGCTTATTACTGTTTCTGTAATCTGCATTTCTTGACTTTCAATTTGCTTATTTCAGCTTCAACCTGGAGTTGTCAAGGTTATCTGGAATGGCCCCTTCATCCTCAGCACCTGAATCCTCATTTGTGAGAACTGCTGGATCAGGGGGCGCTATGTAAATTCCATCGGCCTGAGGAACATTTATTTCTTCAAATAGGATGTCTAAGATATCCTGCACAATCAAACCTGGTTCTAAAGATTCCGTGAGGCCTCTATTATTGAAATAAAAGAGAAAAAGAAACAAAATAATATTTGACCCTGTAACTGCCCAGCTTCTTCATGTGGACACAACTGAAATACTGACACCATAAGCAGAAAGTGAATCATTGATTAACAACTTCTCAGTAATGAAACACTCGAATAGCATATCTAGATCTATTGCAAACAGTTTCACTTGGAAAAAACAGTATCTCTTCATAAAACAACACTTACTTCTCGTCAGTATGCTCCATTATTGTAATCAAAGCCTTACTTATAATACAGACTGTCACAAACACATTAGGAATGGTAACAATGGATTGTTACAACAGTGCATGTAGAGTTCAAACTCTCTCAGATAAGAATACATGGTTGCCAAAACCAAACTGATTTGGCTGATATGAAAAAAAGAATAAAACTATTCAGCAGCTGTGTCCATGTGGACACGATGGGAAGTTAAGGGTTAAATAATTCCATTAATAAATGAAAATGAGATAAGGAAATGCTCTGAAAGGCATGGACAACTTGTAAATAATAATATCACCAAAATATTTTGTGTGCTGGTGAAGGCTGAAACCTATTTTTGGTGAAATAACTCGTTAATAGTGGAAATATAATGGAATACTGTGAAATACAAAGTATGTGCTAGCAAACATTGAAAAGTAAAGGATGCTAGGTTATATAGAAAAGGCTGTATTAGGAGAATCTCTTGCATATAAATGAATACAGCTAAGACAAGCAAATGTTTCATTTGCTTTTTAACACTGGTGTTAATTTCTGTCAAAGTCAATGTGCTGAGATGAAATAGAAGAATACAAAACATAATTGGTAGGTAATCTACAGTAGGTTATATGAGAGCTAATACTCACCTCATCTTTAAATACTAAGTGCTAATCTCAAAAGGGTGATCAACTCATGTTCCTCCTTATTTAGTTCATATTGAAAAGACACTGGTTTTAATTTCTGTCAAAGTCGATGTGCTGAGATGAAATAGAAGAATACAAAACATAATTGGTAGGTAATCTACAGTAGGTTATATGAAAGCTAATACTCACCTCATCTTTAAATACTAAGTGCTAATCTCAAAAGGGTGATCAACTCATGTTCCTCCTTATTTAGTTCGTATTGAAAAGACAGTTGAAACATCTAACAAAACACAAATAACTTATTTGCTGGATTAAGTGTTCTGTGGAACAAGCATATCAAAATGCTTCAATTTATGCATTACAAAGAAGAAAACACTGCAGTTGTAGACATTTAGTACAACACTGTGAAATTACTATATGGATGCTCGTACTAACCTTAGTTTTATCTTCTCACACCAAATACCTATTCCAAATGTGCAGCCAACTGAGGAATATTTTTCCAAAACTCGATAAATGGCGAAAAAAAAAAGAAGGAATTTTTCAGGAAAACAATTTTTTAAATATCACACTGAAATACTGATTAAATAAACAAAATAATTTAACATTTACACTACAGTTTTAAGCACATATTTGATTGTGTTTGACACTTCTAAAAATTTTCATTTCTAATATTGGAATAAAGGGATAACATTTCTAAGTTTTTTTTAAAAGTCAATAAATGCAAAGCTGGAATGTAAAAATGTTGTTAATATATACATTCAAAATGTCATTTTTTTTCTTTTTGTTTATTGTTTTTACAGGTATTCTAAAAAGGCACCTTTCTTGTTCATGTTGCATTACAGTTATTTAGTGGCACATTGCTCCATAACGGGTTGAAAACATAAGTGCAAAAGAGTAACACAACATTATCAAAATACAAAACAAATTCATAGTCCAATAATGCAAAACTGGAAACCTAATGGTGACACTCAACAATGTCCTTGTGTGACAAATTTAATGTCATAATTTGGAGAATTTAATATTGTGCCGGCATGTTGCCATGGTAGCTCAGTGGTTAGAGCAACCGGATGGAGACTGGGAGATCTGTGGTTGAAATCCCGACTATGGCATTGAATTTTTCAGTCGTCTGATTCTACCTTTCCAACAATCTTCCTATTTGACGTAACTCAGTCGATTACAAACTTAGAGTTGAAGTGGTATCAATCTAAACCTGCTTTCAATTGACATATAACAGTGTGACCGCGCGCGCGAAGCTACCTGTCGGTGGTAAGCGTCTTCCGGTACCTGGGTGGGGCCTTCAACCGGCCCTTGGGACAACAGTCATTATGTACCACTCCCCTGTTCCACCAGACACCGATCAGGACAATCAAACTGGAATGGAGCTGAGAAAATGTGAGCCAGCTGCGAGTGTATCGCCGTGCGACAGATCCGGGAAGCCAGCACTGTTGCAAGTACTGGGGCTGCGGCTGGAAGACACTTTGAAGAGGGCGACCGACCTTCTGATCACGGCATAATTGGAGAGGGTCTGGTATATATTTAGACAATACAGTCTGCGTTCAGCCAAGGGGACGGCGATTACGGCCGCACTGACCGAATACTCCACCAAGTCAACACCGGAGACACTCGGCCTATCCGGCACCGCCAAGACTTGTTCCTCTGGCAAAGTAAGCAGAGGTACGAGACATGCTGGAAGACATGAGATCTAGGGGGATTAGAGAGTCCGGCAGCCCTTTGTGCTCCCCTGTAGCTCTAGTGAAGAACGACGACTTGCGCTTCTGTGTGAACTAAGGAAGCTGAATGCTGTCACTCGAAAGAACTGTTTTCCTTTACCCCAAATTGACGACACTCTGGACACCGCTGGTGCCCAGTGGTTCTCGACCTTGGATCTGAAACCAGGAGACTGGCAAGTGTGTCTAGATCCCAGAGACAAAGAGAAGCCAGCATTCTCGACAGGCCAAGGGCTTCGGCAGTTTACGGTTATGCCCTTTGGCCTCTGCAATGCGCCAACCACTTTCCAGCGCCTGATGGAGTCAGTGATTGGGGGGGGGGGTTGGTTGACCTACAATGCCTGCCTGCTGTACCTGGACATTATTGTCATTGGCAGACCTTCGAAGGCCATCTTGAGAACCTGACCAGTCTGAAGTTGAAAGTGAAGAAGTTCCAACTCTTCTGCAAGAAGGTTGTAACGTACACTTGCCCCTGAGGCATTAGGATTAATGTATAATAACTGTGGAACGAGGAAGTATATCTTGGGCTAGGATACACAATATTCAACAATCAAGGTTAATAACAATTTATTATAAAGTGTTAAAACTTTAACAAAATGATATATTCAAGCTTGCAAACATTTAACTTTAAAACTCCACTATTAATATCCCTTTCAGTTACAACATACAATTTCCCTCATTCACCAAATGAAGTTTTAGAATATCATTGACAACACAAGGGTTTAAATTTCGCTGCAATCGCAAACAAATATGCCCGAATTATAATGAATGCTTCTCCCATGAAATAACATTGAAGCGAGCCAAAAGCTAGGATACAAATTTAGACAAGTTACGAAGTAAATGATTTTATTGAATTTGAAAAATGCCAAAACGTTACCCTTGGCTGCGTACGCTGATACTCGCAAATGCTATAGAGCTTCTAGCTCTCGCTGCCTGCCTGCTCAGTTCCTCCTTGTAGACTAACTCTCGTCTTGACGGTGGAGGTTAGCAGTGATGCCGTTGATGTAGATAGCGCAGCGAGCGATGACGTCGACTTGCCAGCCAATCATTGCTCCTGACGACCTTAATGTTATGCTACCAGAACCACGTCATGGGTGACTACATTTCTGGAATTTTCTCGCTGTAATGAGCTGGCCTGGCATCCGGCGGTATAGAAGGGGGGCAGAAATGGCACAAGAATAACTACTTGGGCAATGTATTCTCACCAACTGGGGTGGCCACAGACCCTGAAAAAGCTCCGGCTGTGAGAGATTGGCCTTGGCCGAAAGATAAAGGAGAGTTGCGCATTTTTCTGTGCAATTGCAGCTATTACCGCCTGTTTTTCAGAGGCTTCTCCAAAATTGCAAAGTCCCTCACTCGTCTGACGGAAGAATACCGGCTTTGCATGTGGACAGTAAAAGCCGAGAACGCGTTTTAGGCGATTAAGTTAGCACTCTGCAGTGCACCTGTTTTAGGTTTTCAACAATCGGGCGACGAGGTATTGGAAGTGTGTTATCTCAGATCCAGGAAGGGCATGAGCGGGTAATAGCGTACTACAGGAAGATGCTCTCCAAAGTGAAAAATAATTACTGCGTTACCCAGCGGGAGCTTCTGGCTGTAGGAAGGTGCTGGAACACTTCCATAGGTACCTTAACTGTCAACCATTCCACCTGAGCACTCCGCCCTCATCTGGCTTTTGAGCTTTAAGAACCTAGAGGGCCATACAGCCCGTTCGGCCCAGAGGTTCAATAGAACAACTCCACATCAGAACATCGGAGGGGAAGGAGCCATGCCATGTCAAGAGGACCCTGCTTAGAAGTGTGGACTGTGCACTAGGGTGGAGAAGGAGTGTGCCACAGCTGTCACTGTGATTTTGGCAGTGCCTGCAGATGGATGGGATAGCGCGGCCTGAGGGAGCAGCTGGTGGACACTGACTTAAGGCTGCTCCTGAGAGAAGTGAAGGCAGGAACTAGGCCGAGCTGGGAAGTCATCACACCTAGGAGTAGTGTGTATGTCCTACTGGGCCCAATGGGACTCACTGAAGACCAAGGAAGGTGTGTTCAAAGTTTGGGAGTCACCTGATGGGAAGACACAGAGAGAGTCATTGATCCTTCCTCAGGGTAAAGTGATGGAAGTCCTAGAGGTAGTGCATGTGGGGACTACAGGAGGACACCTTAGACCCAACTGAATGATTGATAAGCTCTGACAAAGGTACTACTGGTTGAGGCTATGGGCGGACATGAGAGGTGTGCCACTAATGTCATTTATGTGCAGCAAGTCATGGGCCACAGACTAGGAGCCAAGGTCGCATGCAGCAGCTTGGGAGCACCCTTTGAATGCATTGCCATTGACATAGCTGGAATGTTCCCTGTGTCCGACAGGGGTAACATGTATCTGTTGGTGGTCATGGACTACTTCACCAAGTGGCCGGAGATGTACGGCATTCCTAACGAAGAGGTCAAGACAATAGCGGATTGCCTTGTACAGACCTGTTCTGCTGCTTTGGGGTATGTTAGAGCTACACAGCGATTAGGGCACTAACTTCGAGTTGAACCTAGGGAAGCACCGTAGAGACTTGGTTTGCACAAGATGCGGACAAAGTTTCTTCACCTGCAGTCAGATGGCATGGTTGAGTGGTATATCAAGACTCTTGAACATCTGAGGAGGGTCGTGTACAATCACTAGAGGGACTGGAATGTCAGAATACCGCTTTTCTTGCTGGCCTACCGCTCACCAATGCATGACACCAGCCAGCTTGTTCTTCGGCAGGGAGCTAGTTTTCCATGTAACCTGATGTTTGGGAGACCTTCTGGGGATGAACAGCAAGCAATTGAATACGTGGAGAACCTTCATTGTTCTTACAATGTGCTTGAGATGGCTCGTCAACACATCAGGTGGCGAGTGACTTATGACAGGCAAACCAACAGCCAAGGTTTCCAGCAGGGTAGATGCTGGTGGTACACTTAGACCGTTTAATCCATCTACTCCCAACCAGCACTGAGGTGAGAACAGTGTGACCAAGCACACAAACCTACCTGTGGGCTGCTGGTAAGTGCCTCCTGACTGGCACCTGGGTGGGGCCTTCGACCGTCCTCGGAACAATAGCCATTAGGTGCTACTTCCCTGTTCCAGAACATTCCTTTTGGCATGTTCTAGTAGCCTCCCTCTTTATAACATTCTGCTTTGTATGCAAGGGCCATATAAGGGCTGCTCTTGCCCAGCCACTTTAGTAAGTTACAAAGTGAAAAGTAGACAGTGCCAGAGCATTTAGTTGTGATTCAACAAATCAGTTGTGTTGTGTTCCAAATGTGTGCCAAAAGTGACAAGTATAATGTTTGTGCTATGCTGAGTGCCTAAGTAATAAAGTGTGTTTTGCAGTAACTGGTGTTCAAATTTGTTACAAATAGTTATGTGGCAAATTTCAGCTTTTAAGGTAATGTGATGTAATCTTTGACCTTGAATTACACAAATCATGTCATACCAAAAATGTAAAAAAAAAAAAAAAATTCTATATTACTCATATCATAGTATATCATTACCCAGAATATCAAATGGGACAAAAAACATAATTTGGTGAAATACGTTTTATATAACAGAAGACAATTTAAGTGACAGTACACAAAATTTCACAAGTTATTACCAGAAACAAGTTTGTTCATACGTTTGGTACAAACAAAATAAGAAACAGTCAGAGCTGTTGATTTATCTCAGTACTAGCTTGCAAGATTTACTACTCTCTGTGTTTCCTGAGGTGATATGTAAGTTCATTCTGTTGGAGTTCTCATCAACTTTTGTTAGGATGGCTGTCTTTTCCTCAATATATCAGGAATTTCAGGATACAGAGATGAAGGTGAAGGTCCCTATGGATGTAAAAAACTTACTTTGTCATCTGTATCTTCACATTTAGAACACAACCAACCCACCAGTGACCGTCATACATGCATGCAACAATGCCTGTTACATTAGCAAGTTCTGGTTCATTTTCCCCTGTTGTCAGCGATTCCACTTTCCAACAATCAGGATTTGAGAAGATTTTCATTTTAATGATACAAATGCCAGTTGGTATAACAGTGTAGCTTTGGTGTACGTGGAATTATGCAAATGTTTTCAAAATGCTTACGAAGGAAGGAATTCTCTTCATCTTATTCCATGTTAGTGGTTTAACAAAAGTTGCACATTGTAATGCTTTCTGAAGACCATTTAAATAATTATCATGGTGTCATGATCTGAGTTGTACAAATGCTGCAAAGTGGCATAGGCAGCAAGTCTCTTGACAGTACCTGCTATGCTATTGCATGGCCCTTTGCCATGTGAAGTGGCAAAGAAATGCCATTCTACTGATACATTGAAATCTTTATGATGGAAACACAGGTTAACAAAATTGTTTCTGTTTTTGTACTGCACTGCAAACCCATTATAATAAAAGTGATGATATAATAATAATAATAATAATAATAATAATAATAATAATAATAATTAAATAAATAAATATGCTTGGGAGTTCCCTTGAAATTAGATGTTAGAAACTTTATTAAATGGCCTTGGAGCAGATGTACGCTGATGGTATCATGTCAAAGGCATTCTGATACTATAACAAAGGAAATATGATCTGTTGCAAGGATTTCAGAATGTCTATAATAAGCTATGAAGGGATGGATCGTGGCTTGCACATTGCTCCGTTGAAAGCCCTGCACCTCATCCTGAAGAACAAATGTGTAATTTTCTGCAAAGTCAGATATAATAATATATACATTGTGAATAAGCTTATTTTTCAGTTCAGTTAGAAAATGAAACTGTTGGGCTGCTATGAAAAATGTGGCAGGAAATGATTTAATTTTTCCTCAAAAGATTTCCAAAAAATTCTTGAACAGGAGTGATAACTGAAGTGTTGTTCTGTCTGTAGATGTCTTTATTTTGTAAGTTCCTCATCAGTTCCATTTATATAAAATATATCAGCTATGTATTTCCTAAAGTAGATGTACCAGAGCGGCTCTCACATGATGAGACGTAACACCCTGGATGAGGTGGATTACAAATAGTTTGTGAAAGACTGTCTTTGTAAGTATTGAGTTGGAAATCATCACCCATCAATGCATTAATTCTGCAACCTGCCTGCATCAGCTTAACATTCTGATGTACAAGGCATGTTTTTAAAGTACCGATAATTTTTTAAAAAATAACAGAACATGATTCTTTTATGAAAAAAACATAACAGAACATTAATTTCCAAATACTTAATCATTCATTACCTTAAACCTTACACTACTTCTCAACATAGTCACTGCTGTTATTCAGGCACTTGTAACAGGAAACCAGTTTTTGTATGCCTCCATCAAAGAATGATGCTGATCTGTAATGAAAGCCAAGTCTGCACTTCTTGTTTCACATCATTGTCTTGAAATGTTTTACACCAAGAAATGTTTTCATAAAAGAAACAGATGAAAATCACTTGGTGCCAAATCCAGACTGCAGGGAGGGTGGTTGAATTGTTCATAACCAAATGATGCGATCAGATCTTGAGTTTGTTTGGCTGTGTGTGGCTGAACATTGAACTATCAATATCTGAGTCTTTTCACTGTTTGTGAGATTGGTATGAAATTTGTCTTTTCAGTTGGTTAATGATTTCAGATTCAGCACTTGTTCCACAATTCTTGATTGGGTGACACACAAGTTTGTTTTTCAGTACCTTTCTAAAATTTGTTTTTAGAATGCTGCATTTCTTGCAGTCTCTAATTTTAACTGATACCAAGAGATATAATACCCTCATTTAATGCTTGTAAAGGTACATCTGGAGCTACTAATGTGTCAGAATCAGTGAACTAGATGACTGCATGTAGTTCTTTGTTTGCTACATCTTTGGACAAACTTAAAACCGACACATCTGTTATTTACCCTTGAATCCTTTCTTACACTTAGTACATATTTTTTGTCCTATGTTTATATAACTAATCTTCTGAATCAATCACGTGGGCACATTTCGTGAATGTTTCTTATACCTTTTAGGTCCACCCTCCTTAAAAGGATTACAGCAATAAAGCATATTTACGAAATCCATCTCTTTGACAACTGTTTTCTGCGTAAAATATTATTTCTGATGTATTTCATTCAAAATATTTACATTATGAAGCATGTTTTTAAAGTAAGTACCATTTTAATATTTTCCTGCTGCAGTCATGATTTTGAGCTTGTGTGATCACTTCCTCCATTCATTAAGAAGCCAGACACAGCTGTGAGTAATCGTCACTGTGTTTTCCTGTTGTTAGAGAATTTAAAAATGTTTAAAACACTTGAATGACTCGCTAACTGTGTAGTCAGATCAGTGATTCATTTTTTGAATGCAAGAAATGTTACGCCAGCAAATATTCATCACCAGTTGTGTGAGGTTTATGGGAAAACAATGATGAGTGACAATGCCCGGCCACACACAGCCAAACAAACTCAATGATCACATCATTTGGTTGGGAACAATTCGACCACCCTCCCTACAGTCTGGATTTGGCACCAAGCGATATTCATCTGTTTCTTCATCTGAAGAAATTCTTTGATGGAAAACAGTTCAATGACAATGTTGTGAAACAAGAAGTGCAGACTTGGTTTTCATCACAGGCAGCATCATTCTTTGATGAAGGCAAACAAAGGTGGTTTCCTGTTACGACAAGTGCCTGAATAATGACAGTGCTATGTGGAGAAGTAGTGTAAGGCAATGAATGATAATGAAGTATTTGGAGAATAATGTATTGTTTTTTTAAAAAATTATCAGCTCGCACTTTTAGAGTTTCTTAGCATACACATAGTAAATAGCAGTACTTCACTTATAAGTCAATTATTTGCTAATGAATGATGAAACAAGAATTTCTATGAGTTGCCTGATCATATACACTGATAGGTTATGATAAGAATGCATGCTATTGTGCTTGGTCATAATAATAAATTATGTTATTGGCTAGTTAATATTCGTGGTTTATTATAATTGGTCATAATAAGAATACACACTATTGGCTAATTAATATTTATAAGTTATTACGATTGGTCATAATATGGAATGTGTTATTGTGATTACAAAATTTTTTGCAATCTATAAAGTGATTTAAATTTATGAATTTAAATTTGCAGCTGTTAATGGCAGATTGGCCAAAATGATATTTAGATAAAAGTAGGAATGTACTACGTTTGAATCAAAATCCATTATTGTCAACAAATTGTAGGATTCTTTAAAATGAAAACTCAGAAGTTTATTTACAGAACAATTAACATCATCTTGATATTTCATGTATCACAATTTGATATTCTGAGGATTAATAGAGAACTATTAAAGCAATTATATATGAGGTGTGATCAAAAAGTAACGGGAATATTTGTTTTTCTGAAACGATTTTTATTTAGTCATCAACTTCGTCCCCTCAAAGTAATCCTCTTCAGATGTAATACACTTGTGCCAGCACTTTTTCCAATCTTGGAGGCACTTCTGAAACTCACTTTTCATTATGGTGTTCAGCTCCTTCAGTATTCTGTTTTTATCTCATCAATGGTGGCAAAATGTCCTTTCATGGTTCTCTTCAGCCTTGGAATAGAAAGAAGTCGCAGGGGGCCATGTCCGGTGAATATGGTGGCCGAGGCAGCATAATGGTATTGTTTTTTGCCAAAAAGTCACAAACAAGCATTGAGGTGCGAGCCGGTGCATTATCGTGATGCAATTTCCACGAGTGGTTTTACCACGATTCTGGTCGTTTTCTTCGGATTGCTTCACGCAAACGGCGCATAACTTCCAGGTTGACCAGGTTGACCATAAGGCAAGAACTCCTGAAATCACATTGTCATCAAAGAAAACAGTGAGAAGAACCTTCACATGTGATTGAACTTGTCAAATTTTTTTCGGTCTTGGCTCTTCAGGCAGATTCCATTGGGACGATTGGGCCTTAGTTTTGACGTCATACCCATATACCCATGTTTTGTCACCTCTTATAACCTCCTTTAAAAGTTCTGGATCGTTTTCGACTTCATTCAGCATTCCTGAACAATGTCTACGGGACATTGTTTTTGGTCGAAATTCAACAATTTCAGAACAAACTTTACTGCTATACGTTTATACCCAAAACATCTGAAAAAAATTGCTTGGCATGCGCCAAAGTATATGCCGACATCATCAGCAACCTCTCTGATGGTGATTCGGTGATACTTCTACATTGTCATCATTAATTGATGTGCTACTTCATCCAGGGTGGTTGTCGTCTTCAAGGTCTTCTCGACCCTCTTTGAAACATTTATACCACTCGTAAACTCTTGTGTTAATCATAGTAGATTTGCCAAAAGCCACAGTCAATGTTTTGAATGTGGTGCTGCACTTTATTCAATTTTTCAAGCAAAATTTAATACAAATTCCTTTGATCCATCTTTTTCGAAAGTAAAAATTCGCAGAACACTCAAAACATGTAGAACTTTTTCGACTGTCAACAATAAACTAAATATTCAAAACAGCTGAAAATGCAAACGTACATCAGGAACATGTGTACCAACAAGATAAAACAAAAGTTTTGAACATCGGATGCGTAAAACTTGGGAAATTCAAAAATTCTCATTATTGTTTTATCACACCTCATATATAATTGGTATAATATTATGTCATATATACTTATATATATATATATATATATATATTTGAGATAAGGTCAAAGGTTAAATCTTATGACCTTGAAAGCTAAAAAAGTGCAAATACAGGTTTTACATATCATTTGATATGTACTCTTACCAGCTTTTGATTGATACTACTCTCAACACTGTGAAACAATTAGCACAAAAGTTACATTCATTAATGAAAATGGGTTTATAGGAATTTTTCCATTTTCTCTCAAAATTTGAACCACTGCATCCCATAAAGTAAGTGATTTAGTGGGCTACAGCTTGGTACAATTTCATATCTCTATAGTGTCTGCACACTCACCAAATTTCATGGAAATCAAAATGGGTCAGATTTGAAATGGTACATAGCATTTGACATAGCAACACTCTTATATAACTCTTCTGCTCCCTCTGGTATTTCAAAATGCTTCATGAGCTTTAAGACATCTTTTCTCTTATGCTTGCTGACCATGTTCCTTTTCTGAAAAATAGCTACTCCATTCACTTCCTAACTGTATTTCCTAGGCTTCAGTACCTCAAATTCGACAACTTCCACTATGCATGTCTGATACTGACAGCTATACCTCTTTTTTATACTTTTCACAAGTCATCACCCACTGCATTGTGGTAATGGCTTATGAATAATAATAATAATAATAATAATAATAATAATAATAATTATTATTATTATTATTATTATTATTATTATTATTATTATTATTATTATTATTATTATTATTATTAATGAGGAGTTTTGTTAAACTATATACATACTGATGAAAAGCTCTGATATCATCGCTCTGTTCTCTGCATTCTTTTCTTCTGTAGGCTTTTGGATTCA
Organism: Deroplatys truncata; assembly: GCA_030765065.1. Classification (NCBI taxonomy): domain Eukaryota; kingdom Metazoa; phylum Arthropoda; class Insecta; order Mantodea; family Mantidae; genus Deroplatys; species Deroplatys truncata. The sequence continues at coordinate 418,044,437 of CM060990.1, read as the reverse complement.
CTGGCATGTCCGGTAGCCAATGTTAATACGTAAACGGTTCGTATTTTTTTGTTCTTGCTGAGTTTCTTATATACTGTTACTCTTCATCTGTACTTCCTATGATCTGGGCCCTCACATGTATGTCATTTTCTGAATCATTAGTATGAAACTCCATATTACAACAGACCACTCTTTATTGCAATCTTGTCCCTGCAAAAGCTGGCACAAACTGAGCAATAATCAGGAGTTACTGCTTAGTGAACCATAAATGTGTATTGTTGCTTCTGGCAGAAAGTGCTTATCCACAAGTGACTTCCCTACAATGTTATTCTCTCTCTGAAGCAAAATGACTTTTGCTCTAACTAGCTGAGAGAAAATACAGAGTTTTGCAAAAACTATGTTTTTAACACACTATAAGCATAGCAAATATCGGATTTTGACTAAGCCATTTTGCCAGGGCATGTATGGCAACAGGGTTGATAAATAATTGCAAAAATCTGAATTTTCAAATTTTTGAGCATTTATTGACTTATGGAAAAGCTCTCCTCAATTTATTCATATTCTCCAGCTTTATTTATTTGTTTGTGTTCTTTTGATCAGCCATTTCCATGTTACTGGTGGAAGTAACCCATAAAAGAAAGTATAATTATTGCCGCAGTAAATTCAATACAATGCTACATTGTGTCACAAATTTTCAGTTATGTAAGTACTATTGGTGTTTATGGCATGCAACACTAGTAGAAACATTTTAATTCAGCCCTAGCAACATACTTAAAGGAACATTTGTCACCATCCTTGGCAAGCATCTGGCTGGTTCATAGTGAGCTGATCTTTTGGTTGTTGGTAGACACGTCTCTCTGTCTCTTGCAACATCAGCAAAATAAACTTCCAGACTGGGTTTGATTTTTGTGTTATTTTGCTGCTTCAACAGATTGCCACTACTGACAATTATGAGATCAGCTCTGCAATGAACCAGTCAGATGACTGCTGGGGATGGTGACAAATGCTCCCCATACATGTACAGAGTAAATGACAAAGAAGTGGTATTGATGTTCTAAAGTTCTGAGTCACTGTTAGCATACTTGCCAACTTTTATGATTTGCCCATAAAATGTATGGGAGCTGAGGCCTTCTTATGGCTTTGTGGGCAGATTTGAAGTGTTACAGATTTTCACCACATATATGACAAACCATTAAATTCTATTGCATTATATTATAATTTGTAGAGGATGATAATGTAATGCTTCTTACTAAAGATTACAGCCCGAATGTACCACATTAATGGTTATGTATTGTTATGATATGCCAGATCTTATGTGTGTGTCTATCCTTACCATCATGGTCCCTCTTCACCGGATGGAAATAAAATGCATAGCATGCAGACTTTGTTTAGTGGGATTTCAAATTTGATTGCACCACAAGTGACCTCTAATGATAGCCAGCAATTACTGATGAACAGTAAATGGGCATGAACATCCAGTAATGGGCAACATGAATTATCAAGTTAACTCCCTCATGTAAATTATCTTATTCGCATTCTATGGATGCTGGATATAAGTTTCCTACATTTTTGTTTATAGTTCACATTTTAATGTATAAAATACGGATTAGAAATCTGTGTGTGCCTAGGAATTGATGTTCTTTGCTATTTATTATATGCTTATCTGTGGTGTCAGGAAAAATTTCAGCATGTGTGACAGAAAGTAATCAGTACTACGAGGTCTTCAAAAATTCTTATAAAATGGAATTCCCTTTTGTTTTAAAATCAGATAAGGGGGTAAAATTTGCATTCTGATCACTTCATTGGAAGTAGGGAGAAGAAGTTAGGATTAAGAAGCAGGAATCTCAGGAAGAAGCAATGAGACATAGTATAAAAGGCGGCACAGCGAGATCCTCTTTAACTTTTCTAGATAAGGCATGCCTGGATGCCCCTTTGTTGCCCTGTGCCAGGAAAGAAACATTTCTTTCCTTAAAGCATATCCACTACATGCAGTGCATACCACTGACTGTTGTGCCGGGCTTGCAACCCTTGAAAGGAAATGCAATGAGAGGAAATGAGGAACAAAAATATGTGGTTGTGTAAAATCCATCCAGCATTTGCCTACCAGCCTGGAAAAGTTATGAAAAAACCCAAAATCAGGGTGGCTGGTCCACAGTAAATGGAATTTGGGAACTCCTGAATATGAGCCTAAGATACTACCAACTGAGCCATCCCTCTTGGTGGGAAAGGTAACAGGCAGAATTAGCTGATATTCATGGGTCAGATGGAATATAATAAACAGCATAGATTAAATTGGCAAATTTAGCTATTTCTCACTGTAATGCTGAATGTGAATGCGTTTTCAGTCTTTTGAGAAAGAACAGAACTGAGTTCATCGCCAACATCTAATAAGACACCACTATCAATTTCTCAGTTCAAATGCAGCAGTACTACTGTATGCTATGGACAGAGTTACTGACAAGTGCTAACAAACCTACAGCAGAAAGTGTAAAATGTTCTGCATCTACTGCTGCAGCCTGAAAAGTAACACCATGTGCCATGATGTAAGATGATATCCGTAAACAACACCTAGTTAGATGATGTTTGTTAAACTTAATATTCACAATCTGCAACATTATATGTACTAGTATTTTACTTGAAAAAGGTTAATGAATATGTTTTATTCTTATTTCAGTGTTGTAGCTTATATTACATGTAAGGTTTGTAAATTTACTGCACTGAACATTTTACGCAATCTAAATTTTATGTCATCACGAACTTATTATGCTTTGCTGCATGAGGAAAAGTTTAAAGGTTTCAATTTCAGGAAGTTTACAAGTGTTATTAGTATAGATTTAATATGTCTCTGTTCCCAGCTTCTTTCTTTCATATGCAAATATTAAATATGTGCCCTTAATACAATAAAGAAGGGCTATGCTTAAAATCCAGATAAAAAATTGCATGCAACAAATGTAACAGAAACTACTTTACCAGGAACAAAGCTATTTTGTTTTAGCATATAGAATGTCTTCCTCCCTCTGCAGGTCGATGGATGACTCCCTGGATTTTACCAGGAATAATCCCTGCTTTGCTTCATGAAATTGTACAGGTCACTACAAAACATATTGAAATTCTGATAATCATGAGTAGGGCTCAGATAGTTATGCATTAAAAAACTTAAAATATGTATGTAATTATGTGCTTTAAAACAGCGATATATGCATTAACAACCTAGAAAATATGTGCTATCCAAAATCTCACAAAAATAGTGAATTTTTAAAAATCGACATTGTGAGTTCATTTAATATTCGTTATATTGGAAAATACAAGTTAACATTATATTCCACCAAAATAATAAATTAATGTAAAACTCACTGAATTTGTGGACTGGAACAGCTGCTGCTGGAGTGAACTTAATTCTTCCCATTGCATTGTATAACAGTAACCATTTTAAGGTTTGAAAACAAACGATTCTCTGTTGCTTCTGAGAATTGATTTGTACTGAGAAAAGCAATGTTCGGCAACAACAGACGTTATAGCTGCATATTTAAACTTTACAATTTCTTCCAACAATGTTTCTTCAATGTCCAACAATTTGCTCTCCGTTTTACCAGAAATGATATTTGCCATATATTGTAATGTATGGTATCCTGGATTTTTTTTGTAGTACATATTCAAATTTTTTAACTATTTTTTTTTGCAACTTGACCTGGCGCAGATTTTAGCCTTAGTGAGAGGCTTTCTATTAAAGTTAATTTTGTGACAAGTGGCACGTCATTTCGTTCGAGCACTGTGATGGCTGTAGAAATGCAGTTGAAATGTGACTTAATGTAAATTAATTCCTCCTTCCCATCCCTACACTTCGCTTCAACAATGCTTTCTGCTTCGTTTTCATTTAGTTCTTGAAGTATGTTCTCGATAATGTCAAAATTGTTACAATAATATATGGCAGCCTGTAACCAGGTCCCCCATCTCGTAATGATCGGTTCAGGACAGTTTCACTCAGGCGATGCATTGCATGCGCCAAGCATGTTACATGAATCAGTCTACTATAAAGCAGTTTTAACCCCCCTCCTGCCTTAACCATATATGGGGCTGCGTCAGATAAAAACAAAACTACATTTTCTTACCTAATTCCCTCTGGTCATAATAGCAACATTGCATTATTGAATATTTTTGCAAATTGTTGAATGATTTGTCGTTGCTATTTCTTCTACTGTTAGAAGATGCCTTTGACTGTGCATTTTCACTGAGCGTAATGACAATTACATTACATATAGATCGTTTACACGCATCTGGAGTTTCATCCATGCAAACCCAGATTAGATTATCCTTAATAGAATCACGAATTTCTTGTATTGTTTTTTTCATAAAGTAATGGAACATAATGTTTGCGAAGAGTAGACTCATGTGGTATAGCCTGTTTTATATACGTTTCTAAGAATGCACATAATTTAGTACGTTCTAATTTATAGATCGGAATGTCAGCACAAGCGAAAGCTTCACACAGGTTCTTATTAAAGGGTGACAACTGAGGGCCTGAAGTTGCTTCATTTGGGATAGGTACCCGTATTGACATTTAGCATTGATGTTTAGCACTTTTTTTTAGTGAAACATTTTTAAAATGTTTTGCTGTTTTTAAATGTTGCGTCACTTGGAAACGAGTGTCTGCACTTATACACCTTTCACACGCAACACAAAATAAAACTAGTCCATTTGTAGTAAGCACACCTTCGGTTTCACGTACAAATATAATTAGTTGAGTAGATAAGCAAGATTTCACTGGTGGCATTTTATCTGCTATAACTAGAGAACGCTGGAGGTTAACACAATCACACTACTGTCAGTGACCCATGAGATTGACTTTGTCCTTGAACTGCAAGCATGCAGTGGGCTGGGGAGCTTCTTGCATAAGGTGTAGATAGTGTAACTCTAACAGTTCAAAAATATTGTCAACAAGTGCAGTCTTACTGCAGGCAGTGTCAGTGGATGCTACAGTGTTAAACGCGTTGTATCTTGAGTGTCAAATTAATATAATTCATTAGTGAAATGGCTAACTTTCAGAAAAAGGGAAAAACCATTCTTAGCGAAGCTCGCGAAATAATAAACCATGTAAACGAGCAATGCAAAAAGGAAGCAGAGCAGAAACAACTAATTCTGCCGATTTCGCGAGCGGATGAGAGAACAGCAATTTACTGCGGTGTGTCTGTGGGAACAATTAAGAATATAAGACAAGAAAGTGCAAAGAGAACAGAAGGAAGTCCTTTACGCACTCCAGGCAAGACAAGTCCTCGAAATCCAGAAAGAAACATAAATATAGACGATTTCGACATGTGCGTCATTAAGCGGACAATAATGGACTTCTACGTCAATAAAAAGATAGTTCCGACATGCAGAAGGTTACTTCCTGTAGTTAGAAGTAAGATACAATTTCCTTGGGGGGTACATTCTTTAAGGAGAGTTATTCGGAAATTGGGATTTAGATGGCGCAAGTGCCGAGGTAAGCGAACAATCTTAATCGAAAAGCCAAGAGTTGTTGACTGGAGATGCAAATATTAGCTGAGCTAAGCGAATACCGAAGACAAGGCAGGGATATCGTTTATTTGGATGAAACGTGGATGGGTAGTAATTTAACATTCAAGAAATGTTGCCAAGCGGATGGGATCACAGGGGTGCTTACTGATGGTAGTGCAGGAAACAGACTCATTGTTGTTCATGCATGCTCCGAGAATGGATTTATTTCTGGAGCATTGCTGATTTACAAGGCAGGATCAGTAACAGGTGATTACCATGGGCAAATGAACGGTGTCAACTTCGAACGATGGGTGAATGAACGCTTGATTCCAAACCTTCTGGAAAAATCTGTAATCATTCTAGATAATGCTCCTTATCACACCATTCAGATCAATAAGCCCCCAAATAAATCTGACACTAAAGTTAACATGATGTCATGGCTTCAGAAAAATGGAGTTTTGTGAAGAAAGCATGCTAAAGCATCAACTTTTTTCTTTGATAAAAATGAACAGACCAAGAGAAAAGGTATTTAAGATTGACCGCATCCTCCATGCACATGGACACTCCACTCTGTATCTGCCGCCTTACAATTGCGATCTTAATCCCCTTGAGCTTGCATGGGCGACAGTAAAGCACTTCATAAGGGAGCGCAATGTTACTGGCAAATTTCCGTTATCTCATTTATGGAGTTTAACCAACCAAGGAATCTCTGCGGTACCTGCAGAACACTGGGTAGGATATCACCGGCACGTTAGAAAATTAGAAGATGGTTACTGGTCCAAGGATCGTGTGATTTCTGATGTGATCGATCAGATTATTTCAAATGCAAATGACAGTTCTTCTGATGAGCAAGAAGGGATATCATCCGATGACTCGGACTCCGAATCGTTGCATCAGATCTTGCACACCCTTTGGATTAATCAGGTTAGTAAAATAACATTCCACATTTATATTGTCATAAATATACTGTTTTACATGTATACAGGCTTTACAAGCTCACTTATTGAGAGTATGATATAATTGTTTTGTTTGATGCGGTAATAATGTACTATTGATGTTACTTCGCCTAATATTTGTTGTCGCTGAAAGAAAGGATAAGTACCTTTGGAACAGGGTGTAAAACAATAAAGCAATAGGAAAGAATAACACAACGCTCTTTCAGGTTTGCTTACGTCAACCCCAAGGACAAAGCTAAACTCCTGAGTCACAGACAGTACACGCACAAACAAAACCAAACTGCATCTGTATTATTGTCCCACTGAATAAGTTTACATTGGCAGTTCTTTGAATAATACTCGCCGCGGTAACAATCGGAAACTCTTTGAAAATGCGATACCTACCGCTTGCCATTTATTGTCTCAGGCTTTATTTACTTTTATTTTATTAATTTGTTTTGAAATACGTAATCAATTACATTTTATAAACATTTTCCTGTGAAAATTAAAAAATATGTATAATTGTAACGACATTCTCTAAATATTATGCAATTACGAAAATTGAAAATATGCAAAAACATGTACAATAAAATTTACATTTTCGGACTCAGGAAACAACGTTTCATGCACATAAAATTATTCGTACGTTTTAACCAAATAATAAAAAAAGTTATGTAATAACTATCCTAGCACTAATCATGAGTATTACGTTCTGTATATTAAAACATTCACACCCAGCTCTTGCAGGGTACATCTAAATGTCAAGGCCACCCATTTTTATATGCTCAAGTAAACCACTCTAAAATCAAACTGCGTTCTTTTTAAAATTATTTTGCTCCTGAACTAAAGTTCTTAAAAATCTAAAAATTTGTATGCATGTGTAGAGGTATGTCCTAGTGTACTTTGAGTGTGTGCAAACCTCGCATGCTTAACAACAGCATTGCTACAGAGAGAAAAATGTGATATTGTAGATGGAGCATGGCTTGTTGGCGGGATAATTTTATTTAGAATGCACATAGCTATTGTTAAGCTTTCTTGGATGTTATAAAACTGGCTTGTGATGCAGTAAATATTGCAGTCTCAATCATTCTCTCATTGAAAATCTGCTCGGTTTCAAGGAAGCAATTCAAAACTCTTATATTTTAAAAGTTGAAGATGATGACAAAGTTACGTATTAATGATATTAATAAAAGAAACAAAAAATGCTCATTCGAGTGCTTACAGCACTTCCAATGACCAGAACGTTTGTAAAACAGGGATGCTTGATCATGATCTTGAAGGTAAATAATGTACAAGTCAGCTGTGATTTGTACACTAACTTCAGGTTTGATCCCCAATGAGAATGAGTTTCCAGTTAGGAGCAGATTTTGCTTTATTTGCCTCTTTATTCCTTTCAATTAAAATGTAGGCTTTTGAGTTACAAATGGATTGCAAGGGAAGCTTAAAACTGAAGTTTTATGGCGTCTTTTTGATTTACTGGCACCTATTCTTGCATATGTCTTAGTAGTTCCATGAATTGAAGCATCCACAATTTGTTTAATGTGCTGTAAATTCATCACTGACCTGGTCTGTTACTGAACTCCTAAACCTGAGTGCAGAAAGCTAGCACTCAACCTTCTGCATACCGAGCCGAACAGGAGGAAAATGGTATATACTTTTTTGAACATTTAAGTGACATTATTGTGAAGTGTTTTGTTAGATGATGACTTATGGTGGAAGAATAGTGTATCTGAGCATTAAACAATTAGCACCACAGAGAGAATACTTATTTAATTAGTTTCAAGACATGAAAATGTAATTATATACTAAGGCATCTGCAATGTTTTGGTAGACATGCCTTTCTTATTTGCAGCTGACTAAATTAAACACACATTATTTACCTCAGAGTGAAGAAAAGTATGTTTTAATTGATAAAGCTTTCAACTGCCTTTTATGATGTGTTGCGGTGGTAGGAAGAGCTCTACCATTCATTTGTGCACGTTTCCTTCATGCTAAAACTTCCCAGCTCTACCAGACTTCCAACAAAGCTTGCATTTAACACAGCCCATGGTAAGTCAATACAGGTTGAAACCTGACAAATCTAGAATTTTGTGAAATTTGGCTGAGGATACCGTTGCACTAAAGGAATGTGCCAAACCTCAGTTAACTTTTCCCAGCACATTCTAAACAGTAGCAGACTGAATCTGGAAATTTTCCCAAAAAAAACAAAATATATATATATCTGCAACCTCATTTTTAATTAAAAAAATTTCACAACCTGAAGAGCAGCCTGTTAGTTTGGAGCAGTGCAAATATATTGATCTGACTACTGGACAACTTAAAATATTGATTGAAGTTTGAACAAAAAGAAGATAGCAGTTGACTCCCTCTTACAGAAAGGTTCTTGGATGAAAATAATGGCAAGATTCCAGAAAAAAATTCAAACACATCTCCAAAGCTTTGAAAGACTGATTTGGAGATTATTTTGCAATAGCTGAAGAAACAGTGCTTGATAGCTAAATGGCTATTGATTATATTAAGCATAAATAAAAGGCCCACCCACCTTAAATTCAGCAGAATATAACTGCTCATAGATCTGAAATCCCACAGTGAACAAAAGTTTACATTACAAAACCAAAGTTTACCAGAGTTTTGCCTGCATTTACAAGATGAATTCAACATCTTGTCTGATAAAAAAATTAATATTGCTGCCTTTTTAAGTACATATTTATGTGAAGCAGGATTCTCCTTCTATGCATCTATCAAAACAAGATACGAAGCTGCTTAAGGCGATGCATCTGTGAAAATCTAAAAATCCACAGTTTTCTTCTAATTACTTCGACTTTATCATATACTTAGAACATAAAATACACAGTGCACATACAATTTAAATGAACTATGTGAAACTGTTGTTAAGATATTAATTTATTTTTATTAATAAAAAAATCCTTTTTTGATATAGTAATATGAAATGCTCCTTAGACCCTATGGTTTCTTGCATCACTTCCAAATTTGTAATTTGAGCTTAGTATACAGACTTACAAAATTGTGCAAGCATTTATTAATTTTAATTAAATTAACAGAAAAAGTGATGTATAATTGAATTTTTCAACTTTTTCAATGTGAGTTATAAAAATAATTAAAGTTGAACTATTTCAATATTTCTTAACTAGTGCACAACAACTTTTAAATCCATAATTCCTGAAGCTAGTCTGAAAATTTCAAGCTAAGATGTTATAAACTGTGGTTCAAGGAACATTTTGAATAGTGAAAAATGCTGAAAAGAGGTAATTGAGAAAAATGGAGTTTAAAGTTCAATGCAGTGCTTTACCTAAATGTTAAAGGACCAATTAAATAGCCATTTGTTGCTTTAAAATTGTTGATATTAAACAGCCAATTGTGTAGCATGAAAGTACAAGTTGTAAGTGTAATAAAACTGCAAAAACAAAAAATAAAAAACTTTAATGTTTTATTATTATTATTATTATTTATTTGTTTATTTACCAAATTTCACCACTGCATTACCTTAAATGCAGAACCTGGCATTCACCTGCAATTATCAATTGAATCTAATATAAGAAAAGGAGTATGTCATTAGATGTTTGTTTTTAGGTCATGTCTTAATTTAGGCATGCTTTTTCACTTTAGTTAGTAAAATGAAATAGTAATTGTCTTACATTTAATGATTAAAAATGTTGACTAACAAGTAAAGAACAAAAGGTTATTTGAATTGAATTAGATGTGATTAATGATAGGAACTAATTAGGAAAAGAATCCAAACTGGAAGTGGCACACAGTGAAGCGAAATAATAACTTAAATAAGTAACATTCGAGTCAACTTTTAATACTTATTCATTAATCTTATTGAAACATGTCCTGTAGTAAATAAGGTTAATGAAGCAAGTTAAGTGATAACATTTGATTCAAATCTTACTTATTAAAGGGAAGAACTGTGGTTACTGCATGGGAAATATTGTTGGTTGTAACCAGTGCTTTTTTTTCTTTTTAATCCAAAAAAAGATTCCAGTGCTGTCTACTAAAATAGGCCCCATACTTAGGTCATGCCTTGGCACTCATTCTCGGCTTTTCACAATCCCTGTTTGCATCTATGGCAGAATTGCATCCACCTAGCAGCTATGACTGATGTTTGTTTGGGCCGAACTTGGAAAAGGGAGGCCCAACAATTGTGGAAAATATCAAGGTAGCAGTTGTTATGGTGAGCAAGGAAGATCTTAAAGGAGTCACAATAAGGTTCATTAGTGAAAATCCCCCTTTTACACTCGCTAAACAAGATTGCGAGTGTGTTTAATGCACATTTCTGAGGAAATAACTTTTCAGGCATATTCTTTTTAGAGAGATATTCTCAGAATCCCTAATCATATTTCTCTCATCAAGACGAAACTTGTTAGCCATCTTCTTAATCTCTTTCTCATCAAAAGTAATGTGACTTGGTACATCTTCCAACCACTGTCTGGAATCAAGAACTTGGGCACAGTGAGGTATATCAGCATCTCGTCCATTCAGCGATCTGTTTTTTAATGTGTCTGCCAGTTGAGACAGATGGATTTATTGGAGTACTATGTTTACTGGAAGTTTTGATGATGTTCTGTTACTTGAAAGTTGAGAGTTGTTGCACTTCGGACAGATTTGCCATAACGTGGCCCTGGAGTTGCAGTTCTGTCATGGAGCACAGTGATATTCTTATTACTTCTCTATCATGTACATAGTAGGTAGAGAAGGTATTATTCCACCCAAAAATTTGATATTGAGATTTCACTGGAAATAGATGTTTCCCCCCCCCCCCCCAAAAAAAAAAGTCCATCTGTGTGTCTGGGAACAGCAGAACTCAAAAATGAAAAGTAAGATAAATACCAAACTTAAGTTCAGTATCTTCCAAGGATGCGACACAAAGGTTTTCAAGAAAATACCCCAACCCAACTACACTTTAGATGGAAGATTTTTCGAAATTTTTTTATTTCCTGAAAAAATAGCTCTTAAGGTTTTTGATTAGGATACTATGTATTAAAGATATTTACATGACAAATAAAACGTATATATCAAATTTTCTGGAAATAGCCTGTGAAATCCTCTTCATTCAGAAGGAATTTTGTATAATCTTGTATAACTGGTCAACGTTGAGCGTTAGATGGAAACATACTACACAAAAAAAAAAAAATGTAGATCTCTTTAAAACACACAATTTATTTCAAACAACTTTTTCTTTTTGTGGCACAAGCCATTTCTGACATATCCCTTGTTAATGATTCATATTGTTCAATTCTCAAAAGAAGTCCTTTCGACACAGAGTTGTTTTTGTGATTGTATGGAAAGAATGGAATTTTAGGCCAGCATATAGCGTCTTGTTCTTAAACATTTGACTGTTGCTGTTCCCTTTGTATCTGTAACAAAATGTGTAATGCAGTGATTTCTTCAAAGGTTTATCTCAATTAAAATGAAGTAGATAGAAACATAAGCTTCTGCCTGAATAACTTGTATACCTACTAATAAAAAATAGAGGATAGAGAAAGTCATGTGAATGTGACACAGATTTTTATTTTCTTGTCAGCCTTGTATTGGTCAGTATCTCTTCTGGTTCCACTTAGCTTAAAGAGTTCTTGGAATGCATCAGTCACAAGACCCAAATCAAGAATGAATTCAACTTATGTGTTTTTCTTCAAGAGGCCTTAGGAGCAACATTTGGTTTTTGTCCTAGATGTATAATTGTTTGCTCTTGAAAATGAAGTGCAAGCGCTTCAAAGTTCTGCCATACTGCAGTGATGTTGCAAAGCTCGATGCTACCCAAAGTGTGCTCAGTTTTTAGTGGCTGAAGTTGCTGCATCGCAGCACATGCCTGTAGTTCTCTGGCATTTTAAGGTGAGGCATAGTACTTGGATCTTATCTAGGAAACTCTTAAATCTATTCACTCCACTCACATTGTTTACAGTATCATTCACTGAATACTCTGGGCAATACTCAGTTCCACTCAGTGATATTAGAGAAGTTATTTTTAAAGAGCTTTACAACATGCTGCAGACGCCCAACTTGACTGCAGCTCCATCACAGGTCACTGATATTTAAGTGACTTTTTAGGTATTCTTTTGTTATTCCTAAAAACTCCAAGAATACCTTATTTTGTGCATATGTGTGTGTGTGTGTGTGTGTGTGTGTGTGTATGTGTGTGTGCGTGCGTGCGTGCGTGCGTGCGTGCGTGCGTGCGTGTTAAATGAACTATTCCAAGGGGTGTCACATTATCTACTTCAATCAAATCAAGAAAAAAGATTTACACGGGCAGAAAGTTTACATTCTTTAATTAACAAATGAACATAGATAATTTAGTTTGATTTCTGACCGATGGTAATGGTATCATCAAATAATTAAAAGAAATCATGTTTTGTGAATGTACAATTATACCAATAAACATATTTTCATTTCATGTACAATATAATAAATAATGTTGATGTGTGCATTAAATGAGTGAATTATATGTCCCATAATTCCACTTGGTTCCTGCAAATTGATTTCTTCAAAATTGTTAAATGATTAGTTCTTTTTAGTCACTTTATAGACTGTATGAAACACTTGAGCAGTGACATCTTTTTCATGAGACACTGACTTCATGCATATATATTCTCCAGAGTTTGATATGTTTTCACCTTTTGAGCAGCTAAACGAGATACATTTTCTTTGTGATCCAAAATCTTTTTCAGCAGTGATGTAAGCTGCCATTTGCAAGATTCATCAAAGTAACAAATTTTACAATTTGCCCTTTTGAAATTTTTGTGCCTATTTGTTTATCCACCCCAAGATTTTCAATACTTAAGCATACTTCTAATCCCAGGTTTTTTGTTTCAAAAGAAAAGCCATTATTATTATTGTTATTATTATTAGTTTTTTTTTTTTTTTTTTACAAAACTACTTTTTGCTCTAGTGTATAATCGGGCCATTCTTCAGACAAATTAAGTGCTTTCTGATTGTCTTTGTCTTGAGAACATGTGATTTTTGAAACGTCTTCAGAACATGTATTCGAAACTGAACATTCACTTTGGGATGGAGTAACTACTGTGAAAACATGTTTCTATAGTTGCACAAGGTAAGCATATAGTGTTAGTGAAGTTTGTATATATTTAAACCTGACTCAGTGTATTACTAGTTACTCATCACATCACTTTATTAAGTTTCTGCATATGTGTACACTAACTTGTTAAACATAGGGTAGGCACAAAGGCCTCTGCCTTAGACATTTATTTTACAAAGGGCTACATGTCAGAAAAGTTGGAATGCTGTGTGTAGCCATTGCTGCAAAAATTTGTACAGATTAATTCAATTAATACCTTAAACTTTCTGGAAGGTTTTGTACCTGAAGAGATGTGTGAATAAATCTTTGGTACTACCGATGCAAATGAATTTAGAAGGATCAGACTCCAGCAATAATGAAACCTTGAGAGAAATACTGTACATTCTTTAGCACAACTATTAGGCTTTAGTGCTGTGAAATCAGGTGAACGAATGAAGGCTTAGATGTTTAGCATCTTGCTTTGTGTAAAAATTTACTCTCTTGTCTTTTGGTATAAATATGTATTTGATGGCTAGAAGCATAAAGCTGATAGATCATGCTCAGGTATGGGTTGTCTGTATCTTATGATCAGGAATTAATCAGATTTTATTGTATTGAATGTTTAAATTCACTGTGGATAATTTAGGAACAAGCTTTGGATAGTGTGCTGTGTTGATTGGTTATAGTTGCAAAACAATGTGGTTAGAAAGCTGTAATTGCCAGAGGTACCATTTGCATTGCACTGCTTTGCTTCTGATGGGCAGTGATGCTTCCAATAAGTTAATTTTCCTTATGACATTTTTTTAACCAATTGCTTTTTACAGAAGTTAAAGAGTATAGTGTATCATGGTGAGGATCATTTAATATTTCATTTTGTTGTGCCTGTGATAAGGAATAGTATACTTTATTGTTTTGTTTAGTATACATTTTAAACATTGTTGTTAATGGAAGATTGTCACTGCTCATGCTTTTTATTGGTGACAAATCATTTATTATCATCCATAAACAAGATAGCCTGTTACGTTTCTCAGCATAACATTCAGTAATTTAATAATTGAACGGTAACAGATAATAGATTTTGTATGCCTACAGTGTTTTTAAATTGCTGTGTAAAACAGGAAAATCAGCATACATTTCACAGCATTGGGTGATTTGTTTGCCACTCTTTAAAGATACTAGAGCATACAATGGGTTGCAAAATTACTTGTTTCCAGTATTGTGAATGAAAATGCATCCATTTTAAAATTCTTTTTAGAAAACAGAAAATTGTTCTACCATTTAAAAATGGCAGTCATTTTGGTCGTGCAAAAATTGAATGAAAGGCATTGAGTCGTTAAAGAATGCTTCACTTGCTGCAGTTATTTACAGTGGTTTCAGTAGCAATCGCTTCCAAAGCATGTACTGTGAATAATTGCTGTATATGAAGTAATGTGTAACAGATCAACTCAAAATCTTTCATTTATTCATTTGCTTCACCAATTCTTGTCCTAAAAATATAAGACAAAAGATGTTCTTTATATGCCCAGCTTTAGTGTCTTCAGTATTAAATTTATTTTCACTATTTTCTAAGACAGCTGCCAAAAAGTTCTGTATACAGTTTGTTCCCAGGTTTTTAGTTTATAATAATTACATATATGTATTTACGTGTATACCATATACCAAATGTCATGTTGAGAGCCAGAATAATAATAGTTTTGCATTGTAATAATATACTGAGTGTTATTTGTGAGATGAAGTTTTAGATATGGGTTATTACATAATTTTGTTTTGATATTGAAATAATTTCAAAGTTTGTGGATTTGAATTTGATCTTATAACAAAAAATGGTACATTGAAAAACATACAAAAAGTCTACCAAAAATATACATAATATTATGGAGTAGTATTGCCTCCAAATACAAAATTGGAACTTAATATAGTTTTTGTGCAATTCAAAACATCTTAATATAGTTGGCAGCCATTGCAACTAGGCTACAGTGCTGCATTTAACACACCTACATGTACTGGTAAAGCACATTCTTAACTCAGTAATACCCACAAAACTTATCCTAAACCTCTCAAGTGTTCTGGTTATCAGGCTAATAATTAACATTACCATATTTAACACAGTACTTATTGAAATACCTTAGTTGATATTTTACTAAAATGATGTGTCTATTTGACAGATGACAGTACGAGATGCTTTAAACGCAGCATTAGATGAGGAGATGGAGCGTGATGAGAGAGTTTTTGTTCTTGGTGAAGAAGTTGCAATGTATGATGGAGCATACAAAATTTCACGAGGTTTATGGAAGAAGTATGGTGATAAACGAGTAATAGACACCCCCATTACTGAAATGGGATTTGCAGGCATTGCTGTTGGTGCTGCAATGGTATGTGTATAAGAATTAAGATAATTTCTTTTCTCTGCTACCCATAGAAGTAATGAATTTGCATCATGTTATAAGCATCTCTTAAATATTTGATAGCAGACATGAAAAAACCAATTGGTAAACACTTGGTAATTACTTCGGAATAGCTTCATTTGTCCACTGATCGCATACAGCAATATGTACACACCAGTTATACATCTCTTGTAATTACAGCACAATTCTTCCAGAAGGCTATTAATGCACAAATAGAAACAAAGCACATGCTACATACAGGTGGGTGGGCAGATGCTGTTGAAATTAATGTTACTTCTTGACCTTGCAATATTTACAGTATTAATGTACAGAGTAGAACTGATCCTGTGATAAGAAATTTGTGTCTTACTGTCTTAAATTTTGGCTACAGTAGTCAGGCTTGACCAATGTTCAAATTGTGTAGTATGTAGTACAGTGGCTGTGCTACAAATGGTACTATCAATTTCCATATTGAGCTAAAATGTGGGGTTTCATATACGTCCTAATTCATCACAATGTAGGCATGCTTAAGGCTAATACTTAAAAGTATGCAATGATATCTAGTTCATATTACTACTTATCTTAAAAGGAATGACTTATTTAAAAATTATCCATATAAATTCTTTATATCAGCTTTGTGTCATCTAGCAGCATGAAATAACTGGAAGATATGCCTTTAATGCATAGTAATAGTAACCTTCCTGTTAAACTTCAAATTAATTTTCTGGTATGTGCAAATAGTTTCTAGTATGGTAGCTTATTGTACAATTTGCTTTAAAGATTTAATTATCAGCAACGTGACAACAAAAGTGAATAGATAATATTCACCAGCAAGAGTGGGGATGTGGGTGGCTTTAAAAAAAGGTACCACAGGAATGTCAGGTTCTAACACCACTTAGCATTTTTAGTCCTCATTTACATAGAAGAAATACTGCCATGTTCTGAATTACTCCCAGAATATTATTCTGTATTTAGATACAGAGTTTTAGGTTATAGAGTGAATATAAACAAAGTATTCAGTTAACCAAATTAAATATGAGACTGTTCACAGTGAAGCAAGTACACTAGAAGATGAACCGAGTTGAAATAAACATTCTTACTGCTTAACTAATTTAGGCTATTACCAGGGCCCGAATTTTGATGACCTAAAAATGTTTGAAAAATAACTTAAATTATATTACACCTATTTACTGGGCTGTAGAAACCCCCCCCCCCCTTTGTTCCCTTTTTTGTTCTTTCTTCTTTTTACTTCTGAAATGGGGGAGGGTCCTATAGGTGTGAACTATGTAAAATCAATTGGTTTGGATAAGAGATTAAAAAATAAGCGATTTTATTTTAATGCTACATGATATGAAATATTTAATTAAATAAGCAAAGTTTATATATGTAATAAACAATTCTTTGCTCTTATAATGAGTTTGCTAATGTCCCGCAAATAGATAACAACTGCAAGGATGTGTAATGTGGTGGATGGGCATGGCCTGTAGATCAAGGGACATAACATGCGGGTTGAAACTTAAATACAAAATGGCTACCTATAACACAAAAATTCTTATTTTTAATTCTGTTATAGTTAATGTTCAAGGTTCACAAAAATATTTAAGAAAGAGAAAAATAATGTGGTACCTATTGTTTGAATTACAGCTTAACCTCAATTCTGTCTCTACTGCTGTCATTGCTGGAGTCTGAATCTCCATTTTCTTCATGTTCTTTCAATAGAAAATTGTCTTCGGAGCCATCTAATGCACATGCTGTTCCAGTCCTTCTAAAACTTTTTCAACAATTTCATGAGTGATGAGCCCCAAGCATGCAAAATTCACTTGCAAATATACATTATATATGGCATATGGTATTAGAAGGCATATGAGGCAGAACTAGGAGGGCTTCACCTAGAGCGGATGTCTTAGGCGTGCAGTGTTGCCTAGTTCGGACACCCACAGCACAAGCATGAGCAACAGTGTTTCCTGTTTTTCATGTGCCCAAAATTACTACTGGAAGTTTGACATTGTAATGTGCCAAATTTTTGAAGCTGGCTGTCCAAAGACCAAGTTGCTGTACTGTGTACTTAGTGTTCTAGGAATAAACATTGCTTCCTCTCATGTTTTTGTTTACAGTATTCCCAATTTCCAGCCTTGCCCATATATTATTTCTTTTCATTAAGCAGTAGACAGTGAGGCATTTACAAAGTACTGTTTTAAACTGCAGTATTTCTTTTATAAATTAATTGAATATGGTTTATTGCAGTCCGGAAGAGCACACGCATGCATATTCGTTGAAGTTCGGTTCAAGACACTGCGTAAGGTAAATTAAGCTTTAAGTGTTTTGTGTAACTGTGACAATAAGCATAAAGGTTTTATTTTTACATTTTGTGAAGGGTTAATAGTATCACCTCAAAAACCTGGTATACCAGTGCAGCACTAAGGGCAAAGTACTCCGCTCCCAGGCCAGAAATATTATTTTATAAGTGTACTCTTTCTTTAAGGAATTGTCATCTGAGGAAGTGCCTAATTAAATACATTTTTTACAAAGCCAGAACTTGTGGCCAAAGCATGCAACGTGAGTGTACATACTGTGTCGAGCATTGTGAAAGAGGGCAAAACATCTGGCACAGAAATTGTTGAACCTTTATTTTAAATCTCCAGGGAAAGCATGCCAGAAAGCAAAAAAAAAGTGTTACCAATATAGAAGATTTTGGAAAAGATGTACTTCGTTGCACGAATGTGAAATGTATGACAATGGTGAATACCCCACTACTAAAATGCTGGTTCAGATTATGAGGGAAAAAATAGATTATATGGGTTCCTCTACTTCAATGGGAAATAATACTGAAAAATTTGGGCTTCAGATACAGTAACAACTATTATGGGCATAAATTCTGACTAGAAACAGGTGATATTGTTGCTGCGAGAATACAATTTTTAAGAATAATGCAAATGCTTAGAAAATCTAGGGATAAACTCCCCATTTTTTATCTTGATGAGACGTGGATAAATCAGAACCATTGCAAGATTTGATGGGAAGAGTGGACTCAAAATACCTTTAGGAAAAGGAAACAGGCTTATAATTTGTCAAGAAGGTTCTGCACAAACAGGATTCATTCCTGAAAGCAAGTGGGTTTTCTGTCCCAGACCAGAGAGTAAAAATGTTGACTATCATTCTGAAATGAATGCAGATTGTTATACAAAATGGTTCATAAACAAATTTTTAAATTTTTTAGAAGAGGGATCCATCACCATCGATAATGCAAGCTACCATTCTAGAGTCTTAGATAAACCTCCCTCTGTTAATTCCAAAAAACAAGATATTTAGGACTGGCTTGCATTAACATAGCATCTACCCTTGTGTAACTAGAACAGAATTATTACAAAAAGTAATTCAATACAAATCGCAAGAAAAAAGGTACAAACTAGATCAAATTGCATTAGAAAAGGGGCACCAAATTATTCATTTACCTCCTTATCATTGCCAGTACAACATCATAGAGCTGATTTGGTCTAAGGTAAAGGGGGAAGTTGCTAAAAGAAAGCACTACTTTTCGTCTTGTGGATGTTGAAAGGCTTATGCATGCTGCACTTGACAGAGTGACAAAACAAGACTGACTAGTCATATTGCACACTGTGAAAACTCGGAAGAGGATTTCCATAAAGAACTGGTTCAAGATAACACTACAAAAATTGGCTATAAATCTACAGAAGAGTGGTTCTGAATTAAGTGAGAATGAGGAAGAAGGGCGACAAGCTAGCAACTCCTCTACAATAAGTTGCTTTCAGAAATTCAGGTACATGGTTTTCAGTAAATAAGCTTATTAATGTTGAATGTTACAGTTTATAATGCTATGTAGAAGCATTGTTTACAACGAAAGTTTATGTTCTGACAGTTTGTGACGTGACGAATGTTACTATCCTCTTTCTCCTCACCTTTCTCGCTCTGGCGCATCACTGGGCAGCAGTGCAGCCATGGCAGGCACACATAGACTTAGCTCATATGCTTTCTAAAACCGTACCCATATAGTGATGGTCACTTGATTTTCCTGGTTTTCATTGTTTCGTGCACTTTGTCCAACATCCAGGTGATGTATAAATGTCTCATGTGGTCCTTTAAAGGCTTGTTTATGGAAATGTCTAATGGCTGCAAAATGGATATAAGTTCTCCAGGGATAATCCCTGGGTGGGTTTTGGTTAGTGTCAATTGTGTTTTAACACCATCAACGAAGTGAATGTGAAAGCTGTTGTGTACAAAAATAGACTTAATAGGAGAGCCCCTGAATTTCATTCCCTGCAGTCCTTGGCCAATCTTTCACCAGATCTGCATCCATCCACCCTTTTTCCTGTACATGGATATGAATTCTCCAGGAAGTCTCCTTTAAGGAGAGTTGTTTTTTTAAAAGTGATGTGTGGTGGGAGTTTCCTGGCATCTGCAGTCATCTTGGTACAGCACAACTTCTTAGCTCCAGTGGTTTTCACCATAACAATTGATGCTCCTGTTGTTTTATCATTTTGCTTGTTGACATATTGAAGAAAATTGGGCTTTAAATTAAATTTAAATTTAGTTTTATTTATGGACACTCTTTAACTGCTGTGGTCCTTAGCATCCCATTCTATATTGGGTGTGAAAGACCGGTAATTTTGCTCAGAGGCCTCTTTATCAGGCTTGAGGTTCTTTTACGTGCCGTAAATCTATGACACAGGACCACCAGTTTTACTTCTCTTCCAAAGGAAGCCATGCTAAGGATTTTTACGCCCGAAAAAATCCATCATCCTCTGCCGGGTTTGAACCCACAACCTCGGGAACTAGAAGCTAGCATGGTAACCATTATGCCACGGAGGACGACAAACTGGGCTTTGGTCAGTGTTTCCAATTTGCAATAAAAGGAAGTTATGTTCTTGTCGGAGTCTTATCACAAAAATATGATACTGTATCACTTTCTCTGTGTAGTCAGTTGGAAGCTGTTGGCATAATGAAGTTATCCTCAACCTTAAAGGGTTTTGATGCATAAATTGTACTGTCCAGCCTCAGCTTGCCTTAAATTCTGAACCTGAGATTGCTTGGTTTTTTGCTATATCATGTGCTTTGAATTGCAGTATTTCATGCATCATAGCATGACCATTGTTTCTTGTTTCAATAACCCACTCTTAACACTTTATCAACTTCTTTGTACTTTCCTTTCAGGATTCTACAAAAAGATTTGCGGTCTTATTTTGCTAGCCTATTTGATCCTTCTGATTGCACCATTACAGGATCATTTTAGGTTATGCGTCAAGTTAATGAGATGCCACTCTTATGCCATTTTTCATTGCAAAGTCAACAGCACTTACTCCTTTTTACGTTTTCACAGTACATATTGAAGATAAAGGCTGGACACATGTTTAAAGGTGCAAGTCAAGCAGCCACACGAGTGAGTGGGAAGCAGGAAGTTGTTGGTTTTGCTGTCCTGTTGTGGTTGGCTGTAGCCCAAAAGCCTATGTGGTCAGTGGGTTTTATGATTCTTGCCATCCTCTTTGCTTGTCACAGAAGCCAATAAGGCAACAATTACATTTTGATTGATACTAATAACGAATTTGTCAATTTCCAGGTATTTTTAATTTTGACACCCAAAAAATATAAGGGGTTACTATAGGTGATATGTCCTTTAGCCAAATATGGTAATTATAAAAAATGTCCTAAAACTGAGGACACTTATTATTAATGTTTAATTTATTAAAATTAGTGCCAGGGAAGTTATAAGTAAATTTATACATGGGTATTGCTGCTATAGAAGTAGAAAAAGTATAAGAATAATGAATCTATCCTCTTGTCCTTCAGGCTGCCATATTTATGAACAACATCCTTGTGAAAAGGTTGCCCCTGATGAGTTTGGAACTTTAGACAACTCCTGGTGTATTGAAATGCTAGCCAATGAAGAAGGCTGACACTAGAGCATTGTACTGCGTGAAAATGTTTTCAGTCTTTTCAGACAAGAGAAACTGCGTTCCTCAGATGTAGTTGTTGAATGTATAGTCAAAACCAAACTAAAAACTAAAATTCCCACGGTTTACAAATGAAACACTCCCATTATGGCATCTAAATGAAAGTTCTTGAATTTTTAAATGTAGCATAGCCTTAAGGACTAGTCCGAAGATTTGTAAATTTAAAGAAACATGTTCGTTAAATCGAAGGATGCACATTCTTGCATTTTCCTTAGAGTATCTGCGATTGTACTAAAATTATTTTCAAAAGCTTTCAGTTGCAATTGACACTTAAAATGCTCCTCAGAATCTTCATGCTTATTGAAAGCACACATTTTGGAAGTCACAAAATTGTGCATTTCAGACACCAAATTTATTGCTGAACTAAAGGCATGGCCAACAGAAGAGCTTTTGCAATGTCACACTACTGCAAAAGAATGGGTATTGTTGAAACCACCAGCCCTTAAAATGAAGGTTGTGTGATTTCCCATTTTTTTAAATTTTTTTTTAATTTTTTTTTTTTTTTTCACTTACCTTCTAACATTTAGTTCTGTTAAATCCGCTGGCCTTCCGCAGTTTAAAAGGTCTTTCTTGTCTTCGTCCTTCCACTGACTAAATGGTCTCTCTTGTAATATTTGCACTATGTTCCTAAACGGCTACATATTTCATTTTCACAGTGCAAGAAAAGCTGTACTTCTGAATAGCTTTACACCATCCAATCAAATTGACATCAAGTTTGAATTATGGCACTTGTATTATAACACGTTAAGAAACCAAACATACAAAATATGCTAAATTACTATGTTCTGCCAACTCTGTCCGCTAAGGAAGCTGACATGTTAAAGAGAAACCCCCATCTACACTTCATTGCAATTGTATTTTGTATCTAAAAATAGAATTTTACTAGACTGACTGTTGTCATAGCAACCATGAAGAGTTGGAAATGGTTTACCAAAGCAGTTCAATTCAAAGATAACCCTTACTTAAAATTGCGATTTTGTTCATTGCAGATATAGTGCTCTAGTGGACAGAAAGTCAACTCTTAGACACGTGAGTATGACACTGTCAACAACATAGAAAAAAAGCAGAGAAATCGACAGCAAGATAGTCATAAAGTTGTTACAAACAAAAATGTTAATAATTATAATGTGTCTTGTGTTTGAAAACAGGTGAAGTGGCACATCTCACACATCACCTAAATAGCCGCTACTGCTTCACAGCCTATGGCATGACATAATGACAATAGCAACTTGCTGTACAGACTCATTAAGCTGAAATTTGGAAAACTAATGTGTCTCATCCCTAGTTTGGGAAATATCCTACAATGGGGAAGCAACCCCTTAGACTAACCATTAAATAGGTGACCCCCCCCCCCCAAGAATGTGAATAAAAGATGTACATATTACTGTTATTTCTGCGTTGAATAGTGAAATATCTATGCAGGAAAATGACTAAATAAAGATGCCAAAGGCAAGAAAATGACAAAATAAGAGTATAAAACCGAAAAAAATCGAATAAATATGCCTCTTGATAATCTAGGACTCATAAGTATGTATATACAGGTTATCAGTGCCGTTGAAGCAACAATTAAAAGATCACATTCATCAGAATCTAGTCCATGGCTATTACTTATAACATGTTTCACAGGATGTTTCCTTTATCCTCGACTAAAGTCAACTGTCGGAGCATGGTGAATAACTGAAACTGGCTGTCTGGTCATCCTCTAGTGGCAACTTGATGAAGTTTTAGTTTAGTGCTATCCTCATTTATTTCAAAATTCATGAAGGTACACTTGAACTTCATGTACCTAATTTGTTTTCTTAAGTTTGAGTGTGGTGGTGAAAGGTTTTAATTAAATGTACCTCTTCTATATCATTGCTATCTTTCCAAATATGATGAGCCTCAGCAGGTTAAGTCTATTTCCCTATTTCTCAAGTTTCACAAATGTTCTTTCAATCTGGTGCCTATTTTTTACTTTCTGTACTACATACATAGAAGATAAAGAAGGTATTGCATTCCACCCTAAATATTCACACTGAGATTTTACTGGAAATATATGTTTTGAGGCCCCCTGAATCCAAAAAAGCATTTTTAGGAAAATGACCACGCACGCATTTGTGCATCCATGTGAGAGAGATGACAAAGATTTTCAAGAACAACTTTACATGGAACATTTTTTTGAAATTTTTGATTTTCTAAAAAGTGGTTTTAACGATTTTTATTAAAATAGCATATATTAGAGATATTTACATGACATATAAAATGTATATCCTGGATTATTTTCTAGTAATAGGCTGTGAAATCCTCTTCATTCAGAAGGAATTTTGTATAATCTTGTACTACTGGTAAACATTAAGCGATAGATGAAAACGTACAACCCAAAAAAATGTAGATCCCTTTAAAACGCACAATTTATTTCATATCACTTTTTCTGTGGCATCAGCCTTTTCCGAGATATCTGTTATTAATATTTCGAATTGTTCAGTATTTAGCTATTCTTTTAGTCCTGTTGATTTTCAGTTGTTTGCGATGTCGTGGAAAGAGAGTGGAATTTTAAGGCCAGCATATAGCATACAGTTCTAAAACATTTAACACACTATTCCCTTTGTATCTATAATGAAATATGTAATGCAGCTATTTCCAGAAAGGTTTATCTTGATTAAAATGAAGTCAATAGGAAAATAAACTTTCATAAGAATAACTTGTATACACATTAATAAGTAGTAGATGGTAGAGAAAGTCATGTGAATGTAACACATCAGACTTTTCTTTTTATGACAGTTACATAAAGAACAGTGGATACTACCCGAGGTCACACAAACTTGCAGTCTTCAACTACCAGGCCTTCAGAGTGGTGAGCATACCCTTGAAGATGAAGGCATACAAAAATAATCTTAAACATATCACAGAAGTAGCCCAGAAGAATGGTTTGTCCAAAAACTTAGTGTGAAAAAAAAAGAGAAATTTAAAAAACATAAGGAAATAAGTCACTTAGCACACTAAGGAAAATCTCAGGAGAAAAGAGTTTTAAAGGCCAGTTTTACAGTCTTAGCTTAAACTTGCATGCTGGTAGTGAAAGATTTAAGTGACATCTGAGTTTCACAGTGTGCTGGAGAGGATAAGCTTAGTTTAACTGGTGAGAACCTTAAGCGCTAGAGAGGCACAGTTTAAACTAAGGTATCGCAAGTGTTTGTTGTCAGCGCTATGCTTACTGATGCAGACAATATTAGTGATGAAGAAATGCACAGTATTTTAGCTCAAAGACGAATAATCAGGAGGCCAAGGAGAATACAATTACGCTCGGAACATTTTAATTCATGGGGTGACATTGAGTTCTGTTAAAGATTCAGATTAAGCAAAGAATCGACAAACATGCTTTTGGCAATGGTTGGCGATGAAATAAAACATCCAACTAATTGGTAAGTGGAATAAATGAAGATTATACTTTTAACTAGTAGAATGTAAGCTTTGTGTATAAAACGCTGCTTTCTTTTCAGGAACAACACACTGACACCTGAAACAATGCTCTTGCTTACATTGAGGTTATATGCCACAGGCAGCATGTTAATTACGATAGGAGATTTCTGTGGTGTATTAAAAGCTACGGCAAGCAGAGTGATAGAAAAGGTTTCCCATCACATTGCACTTTTGATGGAAAGATTTATGGAGTTTCCCGTAACTACCGAGCAGAGATAGCACCAGTGAAAATTTCTTCAAAATGGCCAGATTTCCTTGTGTTATTGGAGTATTAGGTTGTAGACATGTCAGAATTTTGTCATCTGGTACGTACCTAAGTTACAATATGCAGTTCCACATATATGTATTATAAAACAGAAATTACCAAATTTTCACTCCCTTCTTCACATTTATCTGTAGCTGCTTTAGTTTTCTTGCTACAGTATCTGAATTTTATAAAAATATACGTTTACCTAAATGCAGTTAGGGGTGAAAATTCAGTTTTATTAGCTTGGTTAAAAAAATATGCTTCAGATTTTACAACCTATAGCTAAGAAAGCATTATATATTTTCAATAGCATATGGTATGTAAGGATTACAGGATTGCTAGATAGGTACTCTATTTTTGGGCAAGAATTTTCTCCCCAATCGCTTAACTGGAGTGCCTATGCTTTGAGAAGTAGTTTTACTAATGCAATGTAAATTAATGGAGCATGTTTGAAGTAATTTGATATCATTTGATATTTTAGCTATAGTATTGAAATTATATGAGTATGTATTAATGAGATTATGAAGAGTTTTCCAAAGTGTTGACAAAGCATATTATGAGATGTTAAAAATTTTATTCTATATTTTGCTTTTGTCTGAACATGTTCTAAACATTTGTAAAGTAGTAGGTCCCACATTCAATGCCCCATGCTCTAATGCAGTTGTAGAAAGAATATTTTCACTCGTGAAAAACCAAGTGGTTATCAAAATTACATTTTGTAAACATAATTCAAACAGAACCTCAAGTAACACTTATGAATATGTTACTCGGGAAGTTTCTATGAAATTCCTACCAGTCATAAGCATTTAAAAGTGAACATAATAATCAACAAAACTTATTTTCAAGCTTGATAATTACTTCTGTTCATAGCCTTTTAAATTAGTAATGTTAAAGATTAAAAACAGAAGCACTATTAACAGTGAAGTATTCATCATGATGTAGATTGAGTCACACTTTTTTACACCCACCTTCACTAATTAAAAGTTATATAAAACAGAAACGTTTTCGAGGGCATTCGTCCTCATCGTCAGCAACTGGGTGACTGTTAAATTACAAATATCTATATTCACAATTGTAGGTAAAGTACCTTTTTCATTTAGAAAATCTGGCAATCTTTGTGGAGCTACAAATGCAGTTCAGTGCAGGGGTTAGTTTCTTATTATGTGTTTAGCAACTTATAATGTATTGGCATGGAGAAATAATGCAGTTTAAAATTAATAGTTTTCATCAAGGTAATAACTCATAGGTACCTAACTACAAAACTCTGATGTACACTCGCATGCCATTCTCTACCCCTTACATTTTCAGATGCAATATGCATATAAAACAAGATCCTTCTATTGCCTTACCTCATTATGGTAAAATGTTAGGTAAATTTTCAGAGTATTTTTGTCAAATATATTTACACTTGGCAAAATTTAATATAACATGAAATATTTTGAAATTGGTTGACACTAGGGAAACAAATATTTTGTTAGCTTTGTGATCTATATGTTTCTTCGGAAATGTGGTTTTGCCTATCTCTTATGGTTTCCCAGTTAAATAAAATGTTCTAAGATTCACTAAAATTAAGGAGAACTTCATTTTTGAGAAAGCCAAAAATAATGAAAGGATGCCATGTAGTTTTTAGTGGGGATTTTTTTTTTTTTAAAATATTGTCATGTCCATGAAAAATTCAGTTTTTAAATATATACTTTTGTATTTATATGACCTTTCATTTTTGAGTTATGCTGCCACATACACTTTTTCTAGAACCCCCCTTTTTTCTTTCTTTCGTTCTTCTTTTTTTCAGGGTACCAAATATTTTTTACCTGTATTTTTTTTATACAAGGTAATGTGTATTTCCAGTGAAAACTTGGTATCAAACTTTTATGCAGAATACAATAACTTCCTCTAGTCTAGGTGTAGAAAAGTAAAAATGAAAATCCTAATATAATAATTTGTCCATCAGCTTTCCTTGTTCACCAGCATAAAACAATGAAGCTTACTTTTTGTTGAGCATACCTTGAATATCCTGTATGAAGGGTAATACTGCAATTATATATCTATATATATAAATATAATTTTCAGTATGAGAGATACAAAGTAATTTACCTGCTTTAATATTAAAATGTGTTAAGTATGGTTTTGTTGGTGGCACCATGGCTGAGTGGTTAGACCACTCGCCTTTCACCAACGTGGCTCGGATTCGATCCCAGGGACCTGCATGTGGGATTTGTGGTGTACAAAGCGTCATCTGGGCAGGTTTTCTCCATGTTCTCCAGTTTTCCCCGCCATTCATTCCACTAACCGCTCCATCACCTTTCCTTTCACCCATTTCACCATATCATATCATCTACTTCCTCGCTCTCATACCAGGCATCGGGCTGATCACCCATCCTGGATATTCTGTATGATCCATAGTGCCTGCTCCTTGACAGGCCTCTGACCCAGCCACCCACCCACTTGTAAGTCCTGGGGGGGTGTAAGTCCTACTTATGAGGAGGGTAAACAGAGATAGAAGTAGTAGTGCTGTTGTGTTGACTATAAGTATAAAAATATACAACTAATAATGCACATTTTAGGTTTTATGTTCTAATTTGTGTTTACCCAAAAAAGAAGAGTTTTTAATTAGCAGCTCTGAAAATATCACATATGTAGATTGTGCGCAAATGTGGGGGGGAGAGAGAGGGAGGTATATATATTTTTTTTTTTACATTTAACGTATTAGCATGAATAAAGCTGTACGTTCTGCAACTAAATAACAAGCTGCATTTATAAAAGTAAACATGTTAAGAATAAGGCTAGCAACTCATCATATAAGATACTTAAAAGTCAGGCTATATTTCAAATAATTTGGTTTATTAGCACCAGAAGCATTCTTAAGTTGAAGGCCTGAGTTTGCTTCTTGGAAACTCTTTAACTTTTTTTTTTCTTGTTTAAATTACCTTTTTTAATTAACTTCTATAGCATTTTCTTTTTCTTGGAATGAAGGTTGCAGAAAAGTAAAATCTCCTTTCTGAATCCACAGCAGCATTGAAAACATGTTCTGTCACCCATAAATACCCAGATAAAAGAAAATTCCAAATGAACTTGCTTTTATTGATTGCTTATACATCCTATAAATGCTTATACTTTTTAAAAAAGTATGTTTTTATCATAAAAACCCAGTGCATTAACTGCCAGATCTGAATCAAGTGTTTACTGAATACCTGACATTATTTTGTTCTACTCGTTACAGGAGGAGAAAATGCAGAGGTTTTTCAAAACCGCAAAGGATTTTTTTCTATAAATGTCCAGACACTATGCACCCAGATTTGAAAATCTTGGACATTGTGGCTAGGTGGCCAGGATCAACACACGATTCTACAGTGCAAATTCTTCACTGAGAGCTCGGTTTGAAGGTGATGTTATAAATGATGGTAGCTTGATTATTGGAGATGTGTCTCGCCAGTTCAAACTCTCCTGAAAAGCATTGTTCAACAAGTACCTTATAAGAACAAGGAATTGTGTTGAGAGAAGCTACAGTGTTTGAAAAAGATTTCCAATACTTTCAACAGGCATTCGCCTACATTTAAACAGTGCAAAGCATTATAGTACCTACAGCTGTTGTCCATAATGTATGCTGCGTTAATAGAGACTATAACGTACCAGCAATGGAGCAGCAATTAGAAAATGCAGTACAGCTAGCTATGAATGTACCTCTTGCAAGAGAAGTTGTGCAGTGAAATAATCATGTTAGGAATGCTCTAATCGTTGATTATTATAGGAACCAAATATGAGGCAGGATTTTTCCAAAAATTAAACACTTGGGTTTAAACATTTAATTTATTGGTACGTTTTTAAGAATTAAATTTCTAGCTGCAACTTCAGTTTTGCTAATTCATTCACGTCATACATTTGCTGAATTTTAAGCTCATGCTGTTTGAGCACCAGCTGCTTTTTCAGTTGCACCAGTTTGATCTCTTCTATGACCAGCTGCTCCTGTGCACTGCACTACTCCCCACATATGCTTTCCCTTTTCCTGAAATGAAATAAAAATGTTACACAAAATGAATAAAATTAAACTTTCTCCAGAAAACAACTCTGTTGTCATTTCAAACATAATTTATCTATGCATCATACCTTTACTCTTATATGATGGAGTCCTATCAACACTCCTGTCTCCTCTGGAGTTTGACTCTGCACCTAGAAACACAATACACATTAAATAAGTAAACAAAAGCTAAGAAATTAAGGTATGTTTCTAATGTTTATGCATTGTATAGTTCATCCCTCTAATAATAATAGTTTATGGTTATCTAACGATGATGGGGTTCTTTAAGACATGTCATTGTCACCGGTGTGCCAGAATTTTGTCTCTCAGGAGTCCTTACATCTGTCATTAAATCTGCTGACATTAGGCTGTCGTGTTTAAGCATACTTAAAATGTCAGTGACCTTGCCTGGAATTGAAACCGCAACCTCGGTACAAAAAGCCAGCATCAACTATGCCACCAAGGTCAACTTCATCCCCATGATTTGAGTTATGTTACATTTGGTGATACTGGGTTCAGTGTCCAAATTCATAGTAATGTAGAGATGGAATTTGTTGTCCACATATGGTCTATTCTTTTACTTAAAATCGAGAAAAATCTTGGAGAAAGGAATCCAGGAAGAGTGAAATTCCCTGGTTCCCCTGCTTCAATTCAAACCCTGCTGAAAAATTAATGCATTAGATCGCTGTAAATGACTGAAATGCAGAATGCCATGCAATGTTTACAGAGGTTAACAATAATTTGCTGTTTTGGAGCATATTCAAGTATTTTCCATTATTCCTTTTATTATATTCAGTAGTGAAAGTTCCAAACTATTGAATCTTTAGTGTTTAAAAGTAAATGATCATAAAATGCATTAAGGATATACCACTAGGTAAATAAATTGTAATATGAAATTGAATTTTCATTGAGCTGGTGTTGATTAAAACCAAGGTTTCATTCACCATATATAAAAATTCAGTTATTACCAATGGAAATGTGAATTGTGCATCACCTAGTGGAAGTTCAAAAACTAATGAGTGCAGTTAGTAAACACAAATTTTCAGTGAAACGGCACCATTATCCTGAAAAATGATTTGTATTCATCCCAATATAGATACTTAACTGTGTAAATTTATTGAAATTGTTATGTAATTCCTTATCATAACTGTATGAATTAATTCTTTTGAAAAAATACTCAACTTTATTTATCACTATGTTGATATGTGTTATTAAACACACATTCAATTTCATTTATATTTTGTTTGAAGTTGATTTTTATTAATTTGATATGTTTTGTATACGTACTTAATATTTATTTTTATCATGTAATTTTTAAAAATAAATGTGTTAATTGTATAGTTATACTTTGTAGGGCAGCCCTCAATTAAGGAAAGTAATACAGTGGAATCTCGTTAGCACGTTCCTCATTAACACATTTTCCTGTGTATTACGTTGAATTATAAATGTTTCGCCACCAAATGTAATAAATGATGATTGTTTAATATGTTTTCTCGCTTGCGCTTACTACGTTTAGAGTTTGACGTCCACATTTGCTATTTTGGCCAATCCTTGGTTGGCCCAGTGGTAGTAGGTGCTTACTCCGTTTGAAGTTTGACCTCCTCATTCACTACTTTGGTCAATCCTTGGTCACGGGGTGGAGACCGGCAGTCAATGATATGTATGTATCTACATATTTGTGTGGGTGAGATAGAGAATGCTTTAACTTGGCATGGTAAATGCCAACAATAGTTTGTACTGTTGAGTGTTGATCAAACATACATAGATTGTGTTTTAACTTTTTGTTTGCAATGGAGGAAAAAAAGTGCAGCTAATAACCAACAGTGAAAAATTGAAAATCCTTGAAGAAGTAGATCGCAATCCAAACATGAAACCTGTGTATATAGTGCGGAAGTTAAAAATAACTTTGTCAACCTTAAACACAATTGTTAGCAAATGTAAACTGATTGTAAACTGCTTTTGAAGAAGGAAAAAAATGCTAAAAGAAAACGTAATTACCCTGGCCAATTTCCAGAAAAGATGTTCTACTAAAGTGGTTTACACAAGCAAGAGCTTCAAATGTGCCAATAGATGATACTGTGGTTCCAGCTCGGTAACACGTTTAGCACAGAAGATGGACTGGATGATTTTGAAGTGTGCAATGGCTGGATTAAAAGATTCAAGAATTGACATGGCTTAGTTTATAGATGTGTGTAAGGTGAGGCTGCTGCCCTAGATAATGATGTTACACTATGTGAAAATACAGAAATGTGGAAAAATACAACGCTCCCATCAATTTTGAAAGACTAGCCCTGACAATGTTTATAATGTAAATGAAATGGGACTATTTTTCCATCTTTTGCCAGACAAAACCTGGATTTTAAGGGTACTAAGTGTCATGGTGGGAAACTTAACAAGGAGAGGCTTACAGGTTTGTTGTGCTGTAATGAAAACGAGATGGAGAAATTCGTACCGCTGGTTATTAAAAAAGCATGCAGTCCACGATGCTTCAAGAACGTGCGATCTTTTCCATGTAAGTATACTTCCAACACAAAAGCATGGATAACTTCTGCAGTATTTGAACATTTCTTACGAGCATGGGATGCAAGACTGGGCATAAGAAGCAGGAAAATTGCACTCTTTATTGATCAGTGTGCTGCTGATCCACTAACTGTTTCAAATTTAAGAAACATAAAGATCATTTTGCTCCCAGAAACTGCATGAGCGAGCTAGAACCGTTAGATCAAGTCATAGTTTGGTGCATGAAGCAAATGTATTGAAAGGGGCTGGTACAGAGAAGGTTGGAATCGACAAGAAAATTCACCATCTTGGATGTTGTGCATTTCATTAAGACTGCTGGGATTCTGTGACACAAGATCCTATTAGGAACTGCTTTAATAAAGCTGGCTTTTGTCGGATTCTTGGTGATAACATCACACTGAAAGATGAGTTTTCCAAGAGTGAAGAGTGGTGCCAAATAGCAGACAACGCTGGCGTCTCTTTTGAAACATATGTAACTATTGACAATGAAATTCCATTGTGTGAAACAGCGACGATAGATGAAATGAACCAATTACAGAAGCAGCATCAGTGGGAGATGAAAGTGATGATGAGCGAGATCCTGAACCAATTCCTACACTGTCGGAAGCAATATGTGTGCAGTTTTGAAGTTGATGATAGTGCAATGACTTTACTAAACAAAATGGACAGTAAAATTTTGACATTAAAACCAACAAAGCAATCAACCACGGATATGTATTTCAAAATATAAAATAGTGTCCATATTTCACATCTGTTTGGGAGGCAAGATGTATTACAGTAGAATTTCGTTAGTACATTTTTGCAGGGACCCAAGGATTTGGATGTCATAGATGGGAAAACGTGTTAACGAAAATACAAAATCTCCAATTTAAAAACATAATTATGTAATAAAACCTAATAATTACTACATTTCCATGGGGAAATGAAAGCAAATTGAGTCCAATTTCATGCTGAATACAGCCCGCATTTCCATGTATTGAGATCGATTTGGATACACAAAGCCCGAGAATAAATAATTCAAGTTTTTATTTTGGTCAACTTGGATTTACGTTGGTGAACCTGTTAAACATATGCTTGTTTGTTTGTATAATTTAAGCAGGTTTTGATTTTAGTGAATGTTTTCGAGAAGAAGAAATTGCAAATTATGGAAGTGATAAAACTGACTTTCCTGTGTGTTTTATTACACATGTGATAATTTCCGCTAGAAAAACAAAATGATGAGCATGCAGTGTGTTATGAGTACAATAGAAGATAGTATCTTTGGTGTATTCAATACGATTTGAATATAGTAGGTGTTTCCATGCAATGGAAACAATTTCGACCCGATCCTCCTTTGATCCTACTTTCCAAGAGGAAAGTTTTATTTTAGCATCTTTCCCTTCTTCAAAAGCAGTTTCAATCAGTTTACATTTGCTAACAATTACATTTAAGGTTGACATAGGAATGTTTAACTTCCGTACTATGTCCACACGCTTCATATTTTGATTGCGATCTACTACTTCAAGGATTTTCAGTTTTTCACTGTGGGTTATTTGGCACATTTCTTTTTCTCCCTTGCAAACGAAAAGTTAAAATACAATCTGCATGTGTTTGGTCAATACTCAACAGTAGAAACTATCGTTGGCGTTTACCACACCAAGCCAATACAAGCTAAAGCATTCTCTATCCTGCCCACACAAATTGCGCCACACACATATGTGTATACATGCATGTCATTGGCTGCTAGTCTCCACCCCGTGACCAAGGATTGACCAAAGTAGTGAATGAGGATGCCAAACTTTGAACATGTTAAGCACCTACTCCCTCTGGACCGACCAAGGATTGGCCAAAACAATGAATGAGGATCTAAAACTTTGAACATAGTAAGCGGGAGCGAGAAAATGTACTAAACAAGCGTTATTTATTACATTTGGTGCATCTGGTGCCGGAACTTTTATAATTCAATGTAATACCGGGAAAATGTGTTAATGAGGAACATGCTAATGAGATTCCACAGCATTAGATTTTATTACATAATTATGTTCTTAAATTGTAGATTTTGTATTTTCGTTAACATATTTTCCTGATGATGCCCAAATCCTTGGGTCCATGCAAAAATGTACTAACAAGGTTCTACCATAAATAAATGCTGCCAGATGCCAATTCAGTGTGGTTGTGCTTAATTTCAGCGTATTCACTGTCTACATTTATTTCTCCTCGATCAACCTTTATTGGGCAGAATTTAACACATACTTGCAGAGTTGTAGACTCTGAATATCCTGCAAGTCAGTATGAACCAATTTATATTAGCTTGATTAATGTTTGTGTGCATGCTTTCAGGAAACTGCTATAGTATGTAAAATATAACGCATGTAATTAAAAGAAAAACTAGGTATTCAGAACAACTTAGAATAACAACAAATTGTTAAATACAAGGATGGAAGAAAAATGGACTTAAAGTTTAACGCTGTGGTTTAGCTGAATGGTAGAGTCATTTAAATAGTCGTTCTGAACTATAACAACATTACTTAACTAACCTATCAGGAGTAATTTCTATTTTACTACATTCTGGCATAATAATGGCTATTACAAGGTATGTTCATGGTACATTCTGAAACCAGCAGCGATTATCAGAAGCATGCGCAGTTTCATTTTTGTGTTTATAGTGGCCATAATCAGAGTTGCTGATTCAGAATTGATTGCTTATGGAAAGTTTTCAAATGCTTCGACACCAGCTGCTGATGAGAAAATGTCTCGCTCAGAGTAAAGATGTTTAGTCAGAACATACACTCACTCTTTATACACGTCTGACCTGTAAGTTACATGCAAAATTATGAGTAGCATTGATAATTATTATACTGTATAGATAAATTATGTGTTGCCATAACAAAGAAATTAGATTCTATTTCTATTAGCTTTCAGAAAGATAACTCTAGATACTAACTATATTGCTGCAAATTGATAAAGAGAGGAATCACTCACATTAACAATCTGTAACCTTTTTGATTTAGCAATGCAGTAAATAAGGTTAGGAAGTTACTAAAATAACTAAACCAATATAAGGCCTCATTACTATGCAGGTTGAAAAAGCAACACAATTTTGTGCAGCACCCAAAGATTATGAAAGCACGTTAATGCTGTCATGTTGCATATAGGTATTTTGGTAAGGTTGTAATGAGTAATTGTTTAAGAAATGTAAATGTACCAGCACAGTAAATAACTAGTAATATCAAATTTGTTAAAAACTTGGTCAACCTTTAAAGACACATTTTGCACCTGTCAAACCACAGAACATGTTTCAAGGAGACTTCCTCCTCATATTCACTGATCGGTCGACTGGCTCTCATACAGTATTTGCTTTTCCCTTCCCCTGTTGTTTGGTTAGCTGTCGTTTCCATTGGTGAGTCGTATGATATCATCTGATGGCCGTTTTTCAAAGTTCATGACTCTATTGGAATTGTTGGTAATGTATATATTTTCCATTTGAAGTACCGGCATCAGATGACATTATGCGACTCGCCAATAGGAAAGACAGCAGGCCAAACAACAGGGGAAGCAGATACCTGATAGTCAGTTGACTGATCAGCGAGGATGAGGAGGAAATCTCCTTAAAACATGTTTAGTGGTTTGACTGGAGAAAAATATGTTTTTAAAGGTTGACCAAGTTTTTAACAAATTTGATTACCATGCTCTGCTGTTTTAAATGCTTCTACTTCATTTTTAATTTTATATTTAGTAATATACTTACAGTTCCTAAATTCTATCATTTATAAGCAGAGTTACCTGGAAGTGAGTCACAGCTACATGAACTTCCTTCAATGAGCCATCCTCTTGGATAACAAACTCCTGGGACATAGGTTGCCTCAGCTTAGAGGGATTGTATTTTGCCCAATCCATTATTTGACTTTCCTGTTCATTAATCTCATTAGCAGTATAGGAACCTGAAGTATTTAATAGATATAATTTAATAAGTACATGCAAATTAAAATCTGCCACCAGATTTTTATTTCAACATATTGTAGCACAAACATCTGAAATGTTGGTAATTAAAAAAAATCTGCCCATCTCTCTCTTATTTTTTATTTTCAAAATTTAGGAAGTTGCTGTTATAACAAAACAGCTGTTAACTGGCTTTAATTACAGAATACCAAGATTTCTACACTTTCCTGTGAAACTTTATCATCATTGCTTGTTACATTTTAAACACAACAGGGGAAAGAGTAGAATTCTTGAGCTATTGGGTAGATAGTGTAATAAGCATTGGTAGCACAATTTCATAGGTAGGTAAGGTTGAGTTCTATTTTGTTAAAAAATGTAATAAGCATTAGTAGCTTGGTATGCTGTAGGTAAAGTTACTTAAGCTCTATTTTGCATAAAATTTAATATGCATGGCTAATACAGTAACACAGGAAGCTGTAGAATTCTTGAGCTGTTGGGTAGGTAAGGTTATGCATATCGGAGCCTACTTCTACTGCGATTGCTAATCACATTCCCTATTAAAATATGTAAACAAAAAATGACTATCCACCAAGTGAGCACCTATCGAATTACAAAGTGCAATCAGAATAGTAACATATTGGCGACTGGCCATTCTTAGAAGTAATAGATACCTAAAATATGTGTATTATATTACGCACTGGCTATTGTATCATCATACATTGTCTGTAGTCCTAAATGTTGGATGCCCATTAGCTCCTTTTAATTTTGATCCTCTGTTGTAATAGTTGAAGGCATACTGGGGCCACCTCCTGTGACATACAGGGCACATTTTTCGTATGCGAATTTCTTTTTTGTGCTTTACTTATATTTTCCAATTTTTTTTTAATATAGAGGCATCCCGATATAATTTTCCGCATGTTGCGTTGAATTCTTGTGCAATATGCAACCAAGTTTTTATTTTTTATTTTTTTTTTTTTTTTGTACCAAGTTAATCTATCACTTTCTTTGCACTCTATCACACTCATACATTTTGTTAGGAGCTCTATTAAAAGCTTGCTCTCTTCTGAATTGAAGTTAGCTGTATATTTATCTCCTTGCTCATTTTCACTGCAAATTCAGCATCACAGATCAAACAAACAAACCTCAGCACACAT
The DNA here is from genome assembly GCA_030765065.1 of Deroplatys truncata. NCBI lineage: Eukaryota > Metazoa > Arthropoda > Insecta > Mantodea > Mantidae > Deroplatys > Deroplatys truncata. The sequence goes on along the minus strand of CM060990.1, from coordinate 418,007,337 downwards.
GTTGAAAGTTTTGATTAGTCTTTTAAATTATTTACACTCACCTTCACATTTTAAAAGTTGTAAAATAATGTAATGTTTTTGAGGACATTGTGGGAGACTGAAACTCTCTTTTTCTTATCTCCTCTTCCTCCTCCTCTTACTGTAACCACACCAATAGAACTGAATATCTGGAAAAAGATATATATTATTAAAAACTGCAACAATATTGTTAATTTAGAAATACCGTCTTTAAACAAAGTGTTAACACTTGGTGCCCCTGACACCAGATGGCAAAAGAATCAGTTACAGCAGCAGCAGGAGGAGGAGGAAGAAGAATAGACAAGAAAAAGAGAGCTTTAGTCACCCGACAGCTGATGATGGAGGACAAATGTCCTCGAAAACGTTACATATTTTACAACTTTTAAAAAGTGAAGGTGAGTGTAAAAAATTTAAGTGACTCAACAAAACTTTCAACATGAATACTTCACGTTAATAGTGCTTTTATTTTTAATCCTCAGCACACATGTTTAGCCTGGCAATGTCAAATGGAAAGCATAATACCCAAGCAGACAACAAGTTTCTGCTGATCTTTTGCACTTTGTGTATGTGAACGTATTCTCAATGGCAATTATCTCAGAAAATGTTCGGTTTAGCAAAGCAGAGGTCATCCTTGCAACAGAAAGAGTTTTAAGGATTTAACTTAAACTAACATCAAGACTTAGGTAAGGTTTGGATTAAGCTGAGACTGTGGAACTGCCCTAAAAGATTCACTTTCCTCTCCTAGGCACGAGACAAATTCAAGAAAATTCTTAAAAATTGGTACATAAATGTAGCATTCCTATTGAAAACTGACACCAAAGACAAAATCCCAGAAAACAAGATGTCATGCATTCACCAAATTAGTTAAAAGGACTGTAAATAAAGCTGCATAGGAAAAACCAAATGGAACATCAGTGTGTGGTTGAAAGAATACTTAGAAATATAAAATATAGGAATGGGACCTCGATACTCGGTTGTATCAAAGTATGTCTAATACTTTGAGGTTAAATTTTTAAGTTTTGCATTATTGAAAGTTGTTGCATTTAACTTTATGATAGATAAGGAATGAAAGGAATAGACTTCATGTTATTGCCTCGCATGTGTCCTCAAAGGGTTGCTGGACTTAGTTCTTGATAGACCTTTACTGCATTTCCTGTGGGTAAATCAATGCAACATTCCATAGACTCTTGTGTGAAAATGAAAACATGCAAAACCATGGGAGGAGTAACATGCAGCTTTAACGAGTTGTGAATGAAGCTGATTTAGCTAAATCACGTTTCTGCAATAGCCTGGCCTGATGACTTACTTTCAGCCACTACACTTACCTGCTTTGGTGATCAAAATCTGTGAATCCAGCAGAAACAAATCAGATTTAAAGACGTGAGATAATGCAGCGCATGGAAATATTTGTTCTTTCCTTCCATATATTAGTTTGTGTTTATGCAAGTCAAACATTTGTATTAAACATGTACAGTGCTTTTGTAGATCGGCCAGACCGTTCCGTGGCAGCCTTGGACTGGGTGAGGATTGGCGCGCCTTCCGCCAGAGTTACACGCAAATGACTGGCAAGTCATGGGTATGGAACACTAACTACTGTACTAACTTACATTAGGCTTGCCTGCATCACAACAGATGTTGAAATTGATGGCCTTCAATGCGAACACATTCCCCATATCTCCAAAAACAATTCTGGTTTACTCCCAAAAGTTCATGTTGACTGATTGCCCACATTTCTCTCATCATGTTTCAATTCTTGTAACTTGTGCGGATTTGATGCGTGCACTTTATTCTTTAATGTTCCCCATAAATAAGAATCGCATATGATAGGTCAGAGGAATGAGGTGGCCACAATCCTCAACTAATTATTCTGTTACCATACACACTTCGCAGTTCATGCATAGAATTCACAGCAGTGTGTGCTGTGGTTGAATCTTGCTGAAACCAGCCATACAATCTTTCATTTCTTGTTGGTTGTGAAAAAAATTTATTTAAAATTGAATTTACATAAATGTGTGAATCAACTGTTGTGTCGAAAAATATGGGACTGATAATTCTATGCGCGCTCACTGTGCACCAAACCCTAACTTTTGCAGCGTGATGAACTTCATGAATAATATGGGGATTTTCGGTAGCCCAGTATCTATTGTTCTGAGCAGAAACGTGACCTTGATGATAAAACCATTCTTCATCAGTGAAGAATGTTAAAAGTGCGGTAGCTACAGCACTACTCTCTGACGGCAGGTGCGCCACTCCTCACCCAGTCCACTGCTGTCGTGGAATGGTCCGGCTGATCTATGAATGCACAGTATATGCTAATGTATAAGGGCAGGTAGTAGAGCGACTTAATCCATAAACTTACTATGTTTCCATGTGCTATATGGCTAATTACTTATTACTGGATGAAAAAAAATACATGTGTTGAGAATAGTGGTAGAATGGTGTAACAACATTTTTAGTTGTTTCATGTAAAATATATATTAGTTTATATATTAAAAATTAGAGAATAAGGAATTGCTGGTATTTGTTCTTCTATGAAAGTTGTTCTTAAAAGAAAGTTTTCAGCACAAAATATATTAGGAGCAGTCAAATGAAAACCGAACACCTGCTACAAAGTGACAATAGAATTTGTTTTATTTAAAAGTAATTGCCATAAGTGTTGACACATTTATCCCACTACGAGACGAGATGATCAGTTCCAGTTTTGTAGAAAGAGGTAGGTCGCTGAGTATCCACAACCTCACTCACTCACTATTGCACTTCGTCATCTGAATGAAACTGTCGTCCACGCATGTCTTTCTTCAGGTCCCCAAAAATGTAGAAGTCGCAAGGGGAAAGATCTGGGCTGTACGGAGGATTTTGAAATGTTTTCCAGCCAAATCTCTGAAGCTTATCCCTCACCAGGTTGGCAGTATGGGGATGGGCATTATCATGCAAAAGGATGATTCCATCTGACAGCATTCCAGGGCATTTTGGCTTTATGGTGCATTGCAGTTTCTACAATGTGTCTGCATAGCACTTTGTATTGATTGTGGCTCCATGCTCTAGGAAGTCAACAAGCAGAGGGCCCCTGCAGTCAAGAAGCAGCTCATCATGATTTTATCAGAACTTGTATGGAAGCTTTGGATTTCTTTGGTGGGAGAGAATTGACGTGTTTCCATTGTTGGCTTTGCCATTTGCTCTTGGGCTCAAAATGGTGGCAGCACATTCTGTCTCCTGTAACTTTAAGTACCAATGATTCTGTGGAATTTATTGTTCAACTAGAAAAATGAAGCTAACCACCACAGGTTCACATCTTTTGGCATTTTATTGTTTTATAGCATTTTCAGGCAACCATTAATTACATTTCTGAAAACAAAAAAGGTTGAGATTCTGATACCATAAAGGAATACATGGAACTAACTGAATTGTGCTTCAATCAAACGTTGATGACAAATGTTACAAACAAGCATTTGGCCTTGGAATGGGTAGCCACTCTCCTTATTTCAGGCAAATCGTTTTCTAAGTTATCTGGAAGTCCACATTAATAATGTATTTCCATGGTGGTTTGAATTTGGCATAGGTACATTGATGACATATTCACATTTGCCAGATTGGTTTCATCCAAGATGCTCTGAAGCTATTTAATCTATAAAACAAGGACTTTAAATTCTTTTTAAAAACAGAAACTGACAGTTTAGTTGCAGAGATAAAATCACATTTTATGTACACAGAAAGGAAGCACAAACAACTTGAATGCAGTTTTACACAAACATGCAGCGGTTAACATAACTTGCAGACACACAAATGCCCCTTTAAATCAAGCAGAATATAGTAAAGAGTACCAGCAAATCATAGAAATTGCAGTGAACAACTGAGTTAATACCGACTTGGTAGATAAGAAAATAGCACAATTTAAATGGAAGGAAATGATATACAGTAGAATCTCGTTAGCACGTTTTTGCAGGGACCTAAGGATTTGGACATCATAGGCGGGAAAACGTGTTAACGAAAATGCAAAATATGCAATTTAAGAACATAGTTATGTAATAAAATCTAATAATTACTACATCTCCATGGCTAATTGAAATTGATTTTGAGTACAATCCGTGTTGTATTCAATATGTGTTCAAATGGATTTGGATACACAAAGCCTGAGAATAAGTAATTCAAGCTTTTATGTTGGTCAACTTGGATTTTTGAGGTTATGAATGTTTTTGAGAAAATAAATTGCGAATTATGGAAGCGACAAGAGTGGCTTTGCTGTGCATTTTATTACACATGTGATAACAATTTCCACTAAAAAAGAAAAAAAAATTATGAGCGTGCATCATGTTAAGAGTACAATAGGCGAATGTATCTTTGGCGTATTCAATACGATTTGAATACGGTAAGTGTTTCCATGCAACAAATTTCATTTTTGCATTTTTGCCTTCTTTAAAAGCAGTTTTAATCAATTTAGGTTTGCTAACAATTGCGTTTAAGGTTGATGGAGGAATGTTTAACTTCCGCACTATATCCACATGTTTCATATTTGGATTGTGATCTATTTCAAGAATTTTCAGTTTTTCACTATTGGTTATTTACTACACTTTCTTTTTTTCATTGCAAATGAAAAGTTAAAATACAATCTACGTATGTTTGGCCAACACTCAACAGTAGAAACTATCGTTGGCGTTTACCACGCCAAGGTAAAGCATTCTCTATCCCGCCCACACAAATCGTGTCACACAAATATTTACATACATGCATGTGATTGGCTGCCGGTATCCACCCCGTGACCGAGGATTGACCAAAGTAGCCAATGAGGACATCAAACTTTGAACGTGTTAAGCGCCTTCTCCCACTGGACCGATCAAGGATTGGCCAAAACAGTGAATGAGGATGTCAAATTTCAAACGTAGTAAGCGGGACTGGGAAAATGCACTAAGCAAGCGTTATTTATTACATTTGGTGATCTGGTACCGGGACTTTTATAATTGAACATAATACACGGGAAAACGTGTTAATGAGGAACGTGCTAACGAGATTGCACTGTAGTCCAGCACATTAAAATTGAGGGAGTCAAGCACTTGAAAATATCACACACCATCTGTGGACTGATAGGAAATTATAAACAGTATTCAACAAATTCTACACTCCTCCAGAAAATTGATTTTAGATTTTCCAAGTAAACTGTGGGAATTTCAACAAAGTTTATATAGGTAAAACATAATGAAGTCTAAAAACAAGGTTCAGGTGCAAATACAAGCAAGTGGATAAAGCTGCAATATCATGACACTACTGGAACTTGTGACTGGAAAATTTAGAACAGTATTAATTTGCTAAAACCCATAAATCAGCTCAAAGAATTAAAACAATGAGAGGAGATTTTCACGGTGACGATAGCTGTCATACAATGAATTTCGAAATTCCCAGAAACATGTAATTAGATGTTTCTGCCAACCACCACCATAGTGTAGCTCAATAGAAGAGGATGTGGCATTCAGGATTTAGATAGGGCAACAACACTGAAAACATGGTTCTAGATGTGTGAATTTTTTAGAAGTTTAGTGCATTTAAAAGTTTTCCTAAGTTTACCATTTCTAAAAATACAACAGTCTTGCAAATTTGAGGTTCCATTAAACCCGAACTACTTGAAGACATAGGTGTGTTTTTTTATATAGAGGAGAGGCTAGTCATTAGTTTACATGGTCCTGATACGTATCTACATACTTTTGCACCTCCCTACCTCTGCTCTACAGTGTGTGCATTACCTGGCAAGGATTAACTTCCTTTCAGTTAGGGACCAGCCAAAAACGGGGAAAACCTTCCATAATATGTACATTGTAGCAAACATTCCCCACTGGAAATACTTTTCAGCTGCAATAACAACACACTGACTAGCAAGCCAGGGTTGTGTCAAGTTAGAGGAGTGTTTTATTTTAGTATGTTTGTAGCCTTCTTTGTGAATAGAGTACGTTAGAAGTGGTTGCACATCTTATTCCTAAATTGTTTCAACAATGAGTGCTAAATGTAAGAGGAAATTTGTACCATTAAAGGTGAAATTAAAAGCATTAAAATGACTGGATAAAGGGGAGACAATTAAAAAGCTTGATGCAGAATACAGTGTTGGGAAAGTAGGAGTTTGAGACTGTCAATGAAGCAGAGATAAACTGGAGAAGCATTCTAAAACAAAGTGTTCAGATACTCTTTTTAAAAGAAAGTGTATGAGGAGGTCAGAATACGAAAAAACTAGTGAAGTATTGTTTATCTGGTTCAGTCAACAATGGCAGAAGGGAAGTCCAATTTCCGGCCAAATGTTAGAAGAAAAAGCATTATTTTTTAGAAATGAGTTTAAAGAAGGTGAAAACGATTTCAGCACGAGTGTAGGTTGGTTACAGAGATGGAAGAATAGGTATGGTGTACTGCAGCTTGAGATTTGTGAAGAAAAGTTTTCCGGTGACTCTGAAGCTGTAGTGAACTTCTGTAAAGGATTTGAACAACTCGTAAAAAGTGAAAACCTTACAGATGATCAGTTATCAGTTATACAGGGCTCAACTTTAAAATGTTACCTTCTAAAACATTGCTTCACGTGAACATCATGTTCCTGGCCACAAAAAAAGTAAAGAAAGAGTAACAGTACTCGGCTGCATCAAACGCATCAGGTATGCACAAATTAAAGCTTGTCATCATAGGCAATTTCGTGAAGCCTAGAGCTCTCAGAGACATTTCCTTGTCTGCACTGCATAGCTCGTACAAGAACCAAAAGTATGCCTAGATGGACAGGAATATTCAAGAAGTGGTTTTAGAATATGTGCCAGAAACTAAAAATTTAGAAGAAAAATGGTTTGCTTAGTAAAGCAATCTTATTGCTGGACAACACTGGATTGCATCCAGATGAAGAGGAACTGTAGTGTGATGGAATTTGGGCTTTGTTTTTGCTGCCTAATGTTACAAGTTTGATACAAACAATGGATTAGGGGGCTTTGGAATGCTTAAAATAAAGTATTGATGCTGCCTGTTGCAGTCACTTCTACAAGCAACGGAAGAGAATGGAAACATCACTAATTTTCTAAAACGAGTAACCGTGATGACGTAGTATATTGGTTAGCAGAGTCCTGGGTTGAAGTGAAGCCTGAGACACTTGTGAAATCGTGGAAGAAAATTTTAGAGAGCAAATCACCTGGCAAGTGAATTTGATGATGATGCCGATGAAGAACCTAATTGCACAGCTTCTAGGTGGTAGTGAAAGTGAAGTTACAGAATGGATGAAGAGTGATGAACAGTTTGAGCTTATGGAAACGTCAAGTGTTGAAATGTTGAATTAGCCGACAGAAGAAAGCAGGAGGAAGACATAGAAGAGAGAACACCAAAGATGGTCTTAATGAGGGTTTTGCTGTGTTGGAGGCTTCATTGTGCTATGTAGAACAACAACCAGAGGCAACACTGTGCATCTCTATGTTACTCAAACGATGGCATGGCATGACATTGCTGCGTAAAAATGATTCAGTATCCTGAAGCAGAAGACTCTTAAAATACTTTTTCAAAAATTAACACTGCGTGCGAGAGAGAGAGAGAGAGAGAGAGAGAGAGAGAGAGAGAGAGAGAGAGAGAGAGAGAGAGAGAGAGAGAGGGGGGGAGGGGGAGAGAGAGAGCGCTTAACAGTAAATGGCTTCACCTTAATTTGTTATTGTTTCATTTCGACTTTAATGAGTTTTCCTATGGTGCTCCATAAAGTTTGAGTTATACCAAATCCGAGGTTCACCCCCCCCCCCCCCCCCCCTGCATTACCTTGGATTAGCGAGACTCTACTGTAATTCATGGAATGAATGCTTTCTTCTTTTGAATTTTATTGGTGTAAAATATAAATGATTTCTCTCACTCTCCCTCTTTTATCATAAATGCAATATAGGTTAGAAAAGAAACAGAAAAATCAAGCATTTATCTAGCCACTAGAGCCAGTATGGGGTGATAGTACATGAGATTATTGTATATCTGTTAAAAGTTCTTTTACAAGGGCCATGTGTAGACTTCATCTGGAAGGTTGAACCAAGATTTGAAAAAGTCATTGCCTTGATTGGCACTTGGAACTACAGAGTTCTGGCTTTCTATGCTAATGGAAAATGGCCATCATGAAAGGCATCCAAAAGTGCTTCAAAGTCTTCTCCTCTGATTCACATATCCACTAAATCTCCAGGGTGATTTCAATTAATGCAAATAATTTCAACACTGCAAGTACTTTTAATTTCAGCTTTCTGGTTAACTGTAGGATTTCAAAACCCACTGAATAGTGTCAACAGTAAATGGAAATTTCTCCAGTCACAGTTTCTCCAAAATTTAACTTGATACAGACTGTATACAACATTTAAACCATGCATTAAATCACCAATTTTGAAAGAATGCCATGTATACAAACTCTACAGCACGAGTGTATCTTAACTCAGAATCTCAGAGCCTTCATATGCTGACCAATTTCCAAAAGATGTGCTCTGGGCTTACTACATTAGAAAGTAGGTGTTGCTTACATTAACAGCTTTTCCATAATTATATAAAATTTTGACATAACTTTTTAAGTATGTATTTCCTTTTAACTTGCAAAATTCTGAAGTTTTTAAACCTTCCCATTGGGAATTAGTTCAGGCCGAATTTAATAAAGTTTAAACATTTCTCTAAAATTCAAAATATTGCTATTTACACTTATTCATGTGTATCACAAATAACGTCCCCCTTAAACAGGTTTTAATGTGCTATGAATTACATCCTTGCCTCTTGGTGACATTTGGCAATGATTGTGCAAAGTATTACATACATCCAGTCACAAATTCTCAGTTGTTAACTAAGTTTACCTCATCTCCAAACACTTGTGGTTTTGCCCGCATCCCAACCTTGAAGGGTTAGGACTCATGGTATTGTATTATATTGCATATTGCTATGCAAGAGGAGTAAAATATGTAGTTTTTCAATAAATGAAGTAATTTAAAACCTGAACATGGATAACCACAAACCTTCAAGGTTGCAGTTACATGCAATAAGCACATTTATACTCGATAACATCCTAAGTTCCTCTTATCCTTTAAAATTCCAAAGCCTTTAATACAGGAATGTCCAACTGCAGTCGGAAGAGAAGAGGTTGTGTAAATCTCTTTCTACTTGTTCCGATGTTTTGTGTGGATCATGTAGGCATAATCTGTGTTGACAAAGATATGCTATGTTTACTGAGTTGCAGTTGTGGCTTGAATGTACTGTGATATTTATAAAGAAATTTATTACAATACATTATATGAATGCTGGAACACCATGTATATTGTGCCGTTTGTATGTCTTATTTCTCTTATGACTTTTTATGAAGGTTATGGATATTTGCCTCAAATGATGATGTACAAAGTCTTAGAAGACTTACCAAGTGATTGTCGCTTATGCTATTTAGATACTGGCTTTTAATATAATTTATTTTGGAAAACATTTGCTTGCAAATGTATGTGAATCTGAAGATTGTCATTACATTAATTACAAACACATGCAACCGTGGAATTTATCACAGGGCAGTGCCTTAAATAGTTCCCACCCCTCTTTGTTAGAATATAACTGTAGTATTCTGTAATTCAAGTAGTTCCATTTGGAGATTATGTGGAGCCTCACTGCAAGGGAAATTCTGAGGGTTGTTAAATAGGCAAATTTTTCAGTTCATTTTTAGGTTTGCAAATTGTGATTCAAAATTAGTATATAATTGCTTTATAATATAAATACTTGTATAGCAGGGTAACTTGTATAGTGAAGACTGAATCCAAGCAAGGAAAATGATGCAGGTCTCCAAATTCGAGCTGATCCCGCCAAAAATATAGTTTTGCCATGAATGTGTTAATGGTGTGAACTAAATCTAGTATTGTTTTGTCTTTAAGTTTTACTCAAAATATTCATGTATTGAAATAAATCTGTTAGAAATGCAAGGTCACATAGCCATTCTGATTGAGTCAGTTCCAATATTTCATTTCTCTGCAAGAAATTGATGCAACAATTGCATCATTAAATAATAACCAGATATGTATCTATGGATGATTTTCATGATTATTAAGGATGATTAGTGCTTACCTCTTCTATCATGTAGTTACCAATCTCGCTATGTAATTGGGGGGGGAACAGGTTAACATGGCACATTTATCCAATCATCTTGTGACAATAATATGGTACATGCGAATATTCAGATCCTAGTTCTTCTAATAATTCTTTAAACTGTCTATGGCAGAGGGGGGTTGGAGTTAATAAAATTAACACACTTCACTACAATGGACATAACATTATTCAGAATAATTGACTTGGCATATAAAGCTTCCCTGAGTTATACAATGAATACACAACAGTTCTGAAGTTATAACAATACACTGTAAAAATTGACTTGGCCTACCAATGAAGCCCTTTTCTTGTCCTTTCATAGACGGTGCTCCATTATCTACAACACTGACAAGTTTAGCTCAGGGAAGTTCATATTTGCACCCAACCTTATGAACAGCAGTGAATATATTTTCTCTGCATGTTTTATTTTGTAAAGAAACTACTTCTAAAAGCGCTTCAAAAACATTAAGTCAATATCAATCCCCCTCAAATATAGCCAGTTGAGCTTCATTACATGTTTCTGAACTATCATCCAATGCTAATGAAAAACAAATTGTGGATTTAATTTTCTCCTAAAGTTCCTTTTCTATATTACATCCCAATTCCTTGATTTTCCTTGTAACAGTATTTCAAGAAAGGCATAATGACTTTAAAGCATATATGAAATTAAAGCAAATTTCTTCCATTGCTGAAATCGTACATTCTGTTACGAACCCCCCTCCATTTAATGGTTTCATAATTGTTCTGCAATTCGATATGAAGCCCTTAGGATTTTTCCAGTTTGGAACTTGATCAGTAGATTCTTACACATTCTTTAATTTTTATAATCTAGCTTCATGCACACGCACGCATGCACGCACGCACACACTATAGAATTATACAAATGGTTAAATTGACAGTATTTCTGTTCGGAAAGAGCCAAACATAAAATTAATGAAAAAGAACTATAATTCATCATTGTAAAGCTTGAAGTGTGTATTATTTAGCTCTATGAATAATTTAAAAAAAAAAAAGTAACCACTTTAGAAGCGAATTTGAAAATGTGTCTAGATGTGTAATTATTTATGTACAGGACAAAGTTTATAATGGTTAAACCTATAAATAATTGATTTAAAATGTTTCTACTTGTGTGTTCAAAGATGTACACTGGGAAACAATAAAAAGGCGTGGAGCTGTTGTTGGTGCTTGCATCTGCCACTGCTTTATCATAATACTATGTGGTGGTAGAAATGTTAACTAACGCAACCTGCTAGCAGGCGCAAAGATGTTGAGGAGTGATAATACCACAAAGGCCTGAGGTTATATTATTATGTTCTCTCACGTTACTGTCTAATATAATTAATATTAAGTAATGGACAATTATCTCATGTGTAAAATGAAAGAAGATAAGCAGTGTGATATTGCATTGGCTGCATTTTCATGAACAAAATTACATAAAAATAAAGGTAGTTTCATGAACATCACATTGGTGTAGGGATGAAGCTGTTGGTTCTCCTTCTATGGACTGCAGTTCGATTCCTGCTACAGTTAAATGCCAGATCCAAGTTCTTATTAATGCTTTTTTTGATCCTCTAGTTTATATTTATATGCAGATTCTCATAAAAATTAAGTAGGAGACAATTCGGAGAACGTGTCAGTTTTCCTTTAGTCATTTGATACATTTGTGATAACACTAACTGTTAGTTACTACAGTGCTAAGAGAAGTTACATTTACTGTAAATTTAACCATAGTATTAAAACTAGAGTAATACACTGAGATCCTGCTTTACAGTCAATATCACGCTAGCAACTGTAAAATATTTTCATACTAAATCATGTGCATAAAACTGAGGCAGTATTTTATATCACAACACTGTGAATGCCAGAGTGATTGTAGTGTAAACTAACATTATTGTATGACAATGATTTTAGATGTTTGTTAGGTATAAGCATTGTTAGGAAATAAGTTTACACGGCCTCACTGAAACTGACAATAAGAGTGGGTAACAATGAAGCGATGGGGTGAGTTGTTTATCACTTAGAAGAGACAAACAAATGACATCAGCATAGCATGCCTTTCTTTAGAAATGGAGGGAATATCTTCCCTAGAGCATATGTTTTAGTAATTATGATTGGCTGACAAAATAGATGCTAATGTTGGCGCGATTTGGTAACCAATAGCAGCTCTATTATAATGTTTAGGCATATCGGGGTGAGGGAGTATAAATTCTTGAGCCAAAAGCAAGTATCGCGCAGTTCTAAGAAATCTCTCTCACGAGGTACACGTCAGGCAGTTCTAAAGAATCATTCGCGAGTTACACATCATGCAGTTCTACAGAATCATTCACCAGGTAAACGTCACGCAGTTCTACAGAATCTCTCGTGAGGTACACATTACGCAGTTCTCAGCAATCCCTTGCGAGGTACACATTACGCAATTCTACAGAATCTCTCATGTCATAAAGTTAGTTACAAAATCTGAGGTACGCGACAACTATTATGACAGTAATTACATTCGGAAATATAACAGTTTCAGTCAGGCGTGTATAAAGATTACAGATGTGAACTATTAATTAGTTGTGACGGCAATAAAAGTGTAAAAACAAATTCTTTTATCAGTGTTATCTTTTAGTAACAACTCCTTTCCATTTACATGCCCTGCTTAGAGATATTCGCTCGGCTGAGTAATAATAGCTAGCCGGAGGACAAAGAACCCAAAATTCAAAATAGTAAAACAATAACAGGTGCCAAGTAAAACAGATAACACAAACAGATTACTGCGACAAAACAGCAGCCAAAGTGAAGTTACACCTGATTAAAAGAATAAGGCAGTCAAGTATTTTAAGGGATATTTAATGCAGGCAGCAGATAAGGGAAACAGCAGGTGTTGTTTGCATTGTCTATGTAGCAACTAGCAAATGTAACTTGTAACCCACAGTGGAGGTAAAAAGGTTTGGTAAATAAAAGCATTTCGAGCTTATGTAACACTTAGAGGATTATTTCTATAAAAATCAATCACAGCATTACAGATGGTAAACAACTACAAGACAATTTTTATTTGAACAAAAAATGCAGCGTTTGTAATGAAAAGTTCAATGGAACACAGTTCTCATGGATACGTGGGACATTGCATTGCATCACATCACACCACACAAATCTGCACAGGTTCTTCATGCTTACATACATATGTTATGTGTAAGCTTACTGTGCTCCATTCTATATAGATATTAATTCATTTGTTAGAATTCCGTTCTTACGAAAATACAATCTGCAGCACTTTTACCGTTATGAATTATTCCTTTTATCTACTTATTAGATTATTTGAAATAGATAATATTTTCATTAATTATAATGCTTTAGATTATGTATATTATGAATTCCTACATAGTGTGGCATTTTTGTTTACATACTGCACATTTATTAATTGTATAGGAGCATCACTTAAGAGGTTCTCTCAGATGCACTTTTTCTCATTTTTAAACACATTCTCATATAAGGAATATCATACCTTGAGATATATATTTTAAGTGTGCATAAACATTGCAGATGTTTAGAGAATGATTTTGAAATTCCGCACTCGAAGGAGGAGGGGGAGGGGCTGTATACACTCATTTCCAGTTTTGTAGTTCTGTAAAATAATTGTGTTACTGTGTTTACAAGACAGCAGAATATGTCTGTATACAGTAGTATTATGCAAAGTAGAATAACTGTCTATTTTGGTAATCATGATCTTGTGCAAATGAAAAATTCTATGAGAAAAACACTGTATTTGATATAAAAACTAATGGTTTCTGATATCCACTTTACCAGACAGTTATGCTGCGAGCACTTCTTGAGGTTTGAATCACGTTTATCATGTTCATTCAGAAGTATGTCCTGCTGTTTTAACCATCTAAATATCATATCCAACTCCATTGCTCTAATTACTATTCTGAACTTTGTTTTACAAAATGATATAATATGTTTTTGAGTCTATTTAACTATAAGGTCCTCTCTGACACTTGAATTTGCTGATAACAATATTTTATAGACTCTACTGTTGTCTCATCTCGCACTGGTTGCAAACCCTTATCTTCTTTTTTTTTTTTTAACTCCATCTGAAATGAAATTCTGCATACACCATAGTTTTGCGTAAGCTATAAATATATTCTTAGTTTTAAAATGAATCATTACACATAATATTCTGTACTACGGATTTGAAGGTTAATAGTAACTGTAAACTGATTCTATGCCGAACCATGTGTATTAAACAGCAGCCTGGGTAACGTTGTTTAATATATTAATACTTAGACAAGTGTTTAGCCGCATTTGACGCTATCAGCAAACAGCGGGTTTATCCTGGCATGTTAATTCGTGCCCGCCTAGGAAGAACCCTACTCAGATGTAAACAGTAACTCACAAAACAAAGCACTTTCGAGCGGTATATAAAGAAGTCGAGAACGATCAGAAACATCATAATCATGCCACAATATACTTCGGAGGTAACTAGAGGAAGAATTGTTGCCACGTGGGAAGCCAGCCGTTCAGTTTCAGATATAGCAGATGCAGTTGGAAAAGGAGAAGACTGTGTTAGATGCTGGATTTGCAGGTTTCAAGAAGAAGGGGAAGACAGACTGAAGTGTCGTCCAAAAAGTGGCCAGCCAAGGAAGACCACAGTGGAACAGGACTTGGGAATTAGAGGCGAATTTAAGAAATCCTTTCTAGTCGGTAGCTGCCATTGGCCGGGAATTATATTTGCCTGTTTCAGCAAGCACTATTCGGATACACCTGCATGCTAATGGGACACACTATTGAAGGGCAGCTAGGAAAGAAATACTCAGCCCAGTCTGTTGAGAAGATCGAGTAAGTTTCGCACTGCTCTACCTTTTGATGCCACAGGATTTCTGGCAGACTGTTATTTGTACTGACGAGAAAGTGTTTTCTTCCGATGAAGATGGACATACGACACTTTGGCATCCAAATAACACCCGCTACAGTCCCGAACATGTAATCACTACCAAGAGAAGCAGGAGAATAAGTGTAGCATTCTGGGGCTGGATGTCAGCTGCTGGTGTTGGAGAAGCTGGTGCTTGTATCCACCCGAACGGATTTGGAAAAATGTTTTAGAAGACTGCATGCTGACAACAGTTCGATGAGACACACTTTTGATTGGTTAAATGAGCATCCTGAAGTTTCAGCACCACAGTGGCCTGCTAAATTGCCTGACTTACATGTCATTGAGCACATATTGGCGATAATGGTATTCTCGGCAAGAAAGGACAGTAGCAGTGCTTTCGAACCATGTTATGGAAGTGTGGGAGAGCATAAGGTGGTGTCCAAGAATGTCATAACACGGTGGCATCTGTTACTAATAGGCTAAATGAAGTATTGGACAATAATGGATGGTGGACCCATTACTGAAATTTGGAACTTCTTAGCTCTGTAGTGAAGTAAACGGTAATTATAATAAAAATGTGTGATTTAAAAAACTTATTTAAAATGATTTATAAGTATACTAGCAGAACCTGCAGCTCCGCTAGCGTTGCTCTCTTCTTTCCTTCATATCTCCTTAGTATATCACTCTCTTTTTTTCAAATGCTCTTCCTTCTCTCCCCTCCCTCTTTTTTCACTATCATCCTACACGTTTTTGCTCTCTTTCTCTTTCCTTTTTTCTCCCTCTCCCACCTGTCACCCTCTGTCCCACTCATGTCTGCTTGCAATGTTTTGAAAACTGGCAATATCAGTTCTTTTTCTAGGGTATCAATAAAATTAAAAAATAAATTATTGAGTATATTGTTTCCTGTGGTAATTAGTTTACTTACTTAAAAAATATTAGGGGAAAAGCATTTTGACTTCTTAAATATTAATCCTATACAAATTTTCTAATGTTAAAACGTGTAACAAATGTCATACTGAAATGTTTTTGTTATGCAACATTTTTCCAAAGAATCCAGTAAATGAGATACTTCAAATGTCTAATTGTGCGCTCGATTAGAACCCTCACATCTTAGAGAAAGTAATTAATATACCATACAGTCTATTCCCTAAGATGTGCCCAAGGTATTTTAAATTCTACATTTCACAATTGTCACCTTAACTGTTTCTGTTTCGAAGACTCATTGGTATAACTGTTTAAATATCCATCCTATTGAAATTTTGCACATTACAAAACTTGCCAGGAACATCATGTTTAATAATTGTTATAAAATCCATCTATGTTTATAAATATTAATGTGTGTGTGTGTCTTATAGGCTCTTGCAACCTTGCATCAATTTCGACCAAACTTGGCATATTCTTTTTGGCAAGAATAAAAATACTGTGGGTGTGGTATCAAATGAAACCACTCCTAAAGGAAGAGGGTTGGAAATGTTCAAGGGCAGGATATTTTGAGAAATCTCGGCATAAATTGGCCTCCATTTTTAACTAAATAAAAATATTAATGCTGTTCCCTGCATTCTTAGAGGCATTAGTGCAGAAAGCACCCCTAATTGGAGACGGGGTCGAACATGTTTTGATGTTAGGTGCATTAGAAGATTTTCAGCAGAAATGAGGGATTTTAAATATATATTCTTTAATAAAAGAGTAAAAGTATTATTGTGGTAGTATTGCAGAAGAAAATCATAACGCATTTGGGGCAGAAAGTGTTTGGCAAGGCAATTTTGACCTTTTCCAGCGCGAACACACTGTTTTTCTCAGTCGTTTTTTAAATTAAATATAATAATACTTTTATTGATTTAGGGGATGGTATAACAACAGAACTTTAAGGGGGAAATATTGAGGATATTCAGCACGAATTGGCCTGTTTTCAATATTATTTTCTCATTCTTTAGGGTTGGTAAAGCGAAAAACCACCCTTAATGCTAATGAAACAGGTAATACAAAAAAAAAAAAGGGAAAGAGAGAGAGAAGTATATTTCTATTACCTGTTTCATTTGGTATCAAATATTAATTTCACAATGATAAAATGTGTAATGAATATTTTCAAACCAACAAAACATGTATAATAGCACTAAGTGAAGTAGTGTTAAACATGTGATTTGCAGCTTTGATATGGGGCAAACATTTTATGGAATGAGGTCACATTTAGTTAAAAAAAAACATTAATTATTTGTTTGATATATACTTAAGAACACAATTGTGTTCCCAAAATAAATAAAACATTGAGGTACTTCGCGAGATTTGAACCATGCTTCCCCTGTTCACTCGAAGAGTGTAAAACTGTGAAGCGAGCAACTGGCTGCCATCTTAATAGTGAAAGCACCTGAAAATTAGATCACTCTTTGTGCTTAATCAGTGGCGGAATTAAAGTAACCTGTCAGATTTGCAAAACCTAACTACCTGCATTTTTAATGGATACTTCTGTACACTAATAAAATGTATCCAGTAAAAAGATCAGTTTTAAAGTCTTTCAAAAAGGAGATGATGTCCCATATGTAACAAAATAATAAGCATTTTAAAATTTTTTTTTTTTTTTTTATTAATGCAGAACAGTATTAATATTCAGTTTTAAAGTATGAAGTAGTAAACTTACTGAAAGTGATTTGAGATTAAACATAAGTGTATATTAGGCATTAAACTTTATTTTAAAGTTGTTAATTTTGGTTGTGTGGAACCATTTCCTTATATTAGGGAGATTTTGTCTCTTGGATATATTTTTCCCTTAAAGTTGAGAATTTATCAAGTTGGCAATGTTCTGGGGGCAGAAGCCAATATGTATTGGCTTTGCTGTAAGTGCTATCAGCATCATAAATATAATAATTAAAAAGGTAACTTGCATTACCTACTACAATTTTTATGCATTGCTCTCAAGTAACTTTATTCACATTTTAGGGACCCAGAAAACAGTCTTGAGCATATTAACTATGTTATTGTTTGATTCACAAGCACACTCAAAAAAGAAGCTGTGTTTGATAATGTGCTGAAATATGCTTGTAGCGTATTGTCACCTTTAGGTGTAAATACTGTGCATTATTGGTCTGATGGCAGTAGGACCCAGTTCAAAAATAGGTACAACATGCAAAATTTGATGCAAGACTTATTTTTTTTAGTTTTTTTTTTTTAACTAACCACATGGCAAAGGGGCTATTTATGGACTGGGCGCTACTTTCAAGAGAAGTGTATGGCTGGCTGTGATGTGCTTAATACTGCTCAGGAATTTGCAGAAGCTGCTGCAAAAGAAGTAGGAGGAATCACTACAATTCCTTAGGCTCAGATGAAATCGCAAAAGCTGTTGAAACAAAAAAGAATTATAAGAATGTTGGTGAAAGGTCTTTCCTATTCAAAATATTCACAATTGCCATTATTTTCTACCACTATCCAATGGAAACCTTGGTATGTGGTTACATTCATGCTTCAGGGCATCAGAAATGTGCAATTATGAGGCTCAGGTTTTGGCTAAATATGCTGTTGCTTTACCTGTGAGGACCACCAACAGTCCATCTTTAAAAGAACTAAGCATTGGGGAATGGGTAGTTAACCTGTATGAAAATGAATGGTGGCCTGGTATCACAGAAAATTTTAATAATGATCAAGTAACAATTCAGTTAATGAAGCCTGTGTGTTTTAATGTGTGTATGGCCTACAAAGGTAGAGAAGGATACAGTGAATAAAGCTGGAATTTTATCAAACTTAAATGTATTCCACATCCTGTAACTAGTCATGGACAATTCACACTTCAATTTGATGAAATTATGATGACTGAATCCACAATTCAAAATTTGGTGATTTAGGGCATGGATTCGTTATTTCAGTTTTTGCTGGGCGAAGTTAATTTAATGATATGTCCTGTACATAACAAACCTCTTGACCCATACGCAACTTCAACTTTTCAGAAATTTTATGTTTGTGGCTAGAACATGTAAGTAAACCTTGAATCTGCTTTGCTAATTGTTAAGTATACATTTTTAATTGTGCTGAGTGTAAAAAAATGTTTTTAAACTATAATGCCTTTAGAAAAATTTAAATTAAAATAAACCAATAAATGAACATTGAATTTCTGCTGCCCCATATGCAACAGGTGTTGATTTCAACATTATCTGGCATTGAAATGAGATTTTAAATTTCTGATTTTGGTATAAAGTAAGGAAAAGCATTCTGTTGAATTATATGCCAGTCTGCAGTTTTAAAAAGCATAAATTGCTTTCCACTTCAGTGAAATGTGTTGCAAAATGTCCCGTATCTAATACACAAGTACTGTGGCTTTACCCAAATGCAATAAAATTAATATTTCCTGTGCTATTTCATTCTGTCAAATTTCATACCTGAAAGAACATGTCCATTGTCAGAATTATGATACCTTTCAAAATGATGTTTGATATTGTTTTGAGACTTCAACTGCAAATATTTTGAACAAACGAGACATTTTACTTGGTTGTTCTCTTGGACACAAAAATATTGCACTTCCCATGATTTGTGAAATAAATTTTCTTGATATCTTTGAATATGCTAATGCAAAGCATGAACTCGCAAGGCTACTGCCACTGCAAATGAACATTATGAATGATATCGTAGTACAACACTGACAGCTAGCAGACTAGCATGTACTTTGGACCTTTCCCCTCATGTCAAGGAGGTAGGTGTGTTCAGAGTTCAAAGATCACTAAAACTTGAGGGTTGCAGTTGGGCCTGCCTTCTTTAGTATAACAACACACTTGATTTTCTCTGATTCAAGTTGATGTAGAAATGATTGTGCACTGGCCCAAAATTCTGTTTTGGCTTTTATATAGACAGATATTACTGCTTATACAGGTGAGTCACTTGAAACTTTCATTGCAAATTATCTCCGAAATAAAAATAGGAATTAAATAACAACTTTAACAATTATGAATATATGGGAGGGACTCATTAAAGTAGATGATACAGATCATTCAAACACATCATTTTCAAATACACGTGTGATTTTTTTTTTTAGATGGAAACCCTGTATTATTTTTTATGCAATTGATAACCTGGAAAATAACCTTAAGAATGTCATTTGTTGCATAGCATTAGGTCAGTTACATCCCGAGGTATTTGCGGCTGGCTCCATGGTTAGAGAATTTGGAAGATGATGCCAGATGGACATGGGTATATTGCAACCATTGTTGCTACATTTGCTGTCTCTATGCACCTTTAGTCTGTTTTGCCACTTAACCATTGTCTGTCCCCCCCCCCCCAAAAAAAAATACTCAACCAGCAATACTGCTAATGAACAAGACATTATAAGACTGTTCAAGTACAGCGGCCATACTGAACATTCAGCAAATATATGCAAATTTTTATATTAAATTGCAAATTAGCAGATTGAAGGAGCTACAGGCTTCGGTTTTGGCCTTGAGGCATCTTATTTGCAAGTTGCATCAGAATAGTGAAATGATTATATTTCCTGTTTCTGATGCTGTTGATAGTTGAGAATTCAAACCCAAAATATTACTACACACCCAGAAGAATTATTAAAACTATTAGAAACAGTTTTTAATAGAAGAAATGACTTCAGATTTAGGTGAAATTTAAAAACATTTTGTTTATGCTATGGTAGGATAGTCTTTGATATAAATCAAAGTTGGCCATATTGTTACACGCTAGTGTGTCATGATGGTGCAAGTTATTCAAAAAAGAACAACCTCAACAGTAACAACTAAATCCTTTAGTTACTAAACTTCAAACATCCCCTTTAAGAACAAACAAGCTCCAAATCCAAACACACAAAAAATCATAAAAATTCACAACAAAAAGGAAAATATAATCGGCTTATGTATTAAACATTTAGGCAGTAATATCAAGCATGAAAGGAAACAAATTTTTAAAGAAAAACCTATAAGATCACAAAAAAGTAATAATCCACAATTAATTTACATGCATAAAATGTCTAAAGAGCTGACAGAACAAGAATTGGACTGGCAGCAAGCACCATTTCTATGCGTATTCCGGAATTATATTTTATCAAAGACAAAATAGACAATTGCGAAGATTATAGTAATTTAATTAAAATTGCACAATTATTGCACATTATTAGTTACGTTATGTCAGAATTAGTTATGTCAGAATTATAAAGGATCTCTGAAGTTAAATCTAGATATTTTATGCATTCAAGAGCTCTATACAATAAGAGGAAAATTAGCATACATACCTATAAAAAACCAGAGTGGTTAATGAAGGGGAAAACTCTATGGCAGCAATAATTATAATAATTATTATTAACCCAAATTTACAAATAGTCAACATAACACAATTTAGTGACTTGCATGCTCATTGTACTGAGGTTGCTTATGAACGTGGAAAATTTATTTTGGCGAACCATTATTTTCAATTCAGCCACCCGATGGGACCATATTTAAATAAATTAAGCAAATAAATTTTATCTGAAAGCTGAAATTATCCACACCTGTGGATAATCACACTGGTGGTTTAATAACATTGGAGATAAGAGGAGAAGAGCTAGAAGTGAATGCAGAATTAAATCTAACTATTAAGAGTGAGCCAAATAATCCAACAATGTTTGAGAGTCGAGCAGTGGCTAAGTATAATATTGATTTAACCCTTTGTAATTTAAAATTGAAAAAGAAAGTTATGAACTGGAAAGTTGGTCTAGATATGACCTCCAGTGATCATAGATTAACTTATTTTGACTATTGTTTTGAAAATTGTCAAAAAGTAAGAAATAAAGATGAGAAAAAATTTATAACCATGTGCAAGCAAATTGGCTGGAAATGAAACGGCAATTTGATAATATTCACTTGGAGCATATTTGTTCTTCAGTGGAGCAAGAAGCTTGTTTGTTAACAAGAGCAATGCAAACTGTAATATCTGTACATTAAAATAAAGAAATATTCTGATAGTTTACAGAAGGCTAGAAAATGAATGAGAAAAGGTAGATGAATATATCAAAAAACTATAGTCATCTTTATTCACCATAATATCCTTTTACAGAATTAGGTTTTGTGAAGTATTGGTTACAACAATAGAATGTATATATTTACATTGCTTGGATACATAAGAAAAACACACTATTATTTACATTGCACAGAGCATAATTAGCAAATACATGGTTTGCACTTTTGACAATTATTGCTGGAGTTGTTGAGGTGTTCAAGGAACTCCTTTGTGCTGTAGAAGCAGTGTGATATTAAGAATTTCTTTACTACATGCTTGAATTGTGTGCATTTAGGTTTGTATTATTATTTTTTGTTACTGTGTTGTATAGTAGAATTTC
The DNA here is from genome assembly GCA_030765065.1 of Deroplatys truncata. Lineage (NCBI taxonomy): Eukaryota > Metazoa > Arthropoda > Insecta > Mantodea > Mantidae > Deroplatys > Deroplatys truncata. Next base: position 417,985,102 of record CM060990.1, on the reverse strand, counting down.
AGTGTGGAAAATTGACTGATACTTCTTAGAAGTTCTGTTATTTTCTATATGAATTTGATTACAATTATGAGTAAAATGAGTGAATTTCACAGTTAGAATTAAACAGGTGTATATTTTTATGTACAAAACAGATGGTTTCTAAGGTATAAATACAGGGCACCATCAGCACTTCAAAGTCAATGAAGTAAGGTTTACAATGCATGACCTTACTTTACTTTAGCTGTGGTTTTTATTATTTGTTTATGTATGAGAAATGTTTCTATTAATTCTGTACTACAACCACATTAAATAATACCATATATTATGATTATTATTTATTATTATTGATTTCACATGTGCACTATATACAACTAGTAAAGCTTTTATATTAAATATTTTTCTTAATACTCTTAATTGCACAAAGAACCTTGTACATTCTGTTTTTTGTGTTGGTGATGTGTGGCCTCCAACTTGGAGAGCTATTTACCATTATCCCTAAAAACTTAGGTTCATTATACTTAATAGCATTATTGTATACATGTATAATTTGTAATGGTCTATTAACATTATTGCAAGTATTGAAATACGTTCCCACTGATTTTTTAGTGTTTACTACTAGTTTATTTGTTAACCACACCATAAGTGTTTCAAGTGAATTATTAATCTGAATTTGTAATTCATGAAAATCTTTCCCTCAAAATATCAAATTTTATCAGCAAACAAAATGGTTTCATTATTTGGAAAGTTCATTAATATATGCTAAAAATAACAGGGGACCAAGGTTCGATCCTTGAGGAAAATCCACAATATACAGTTTTAATTGTTGATTTAGTATTATTTATTGCAACCATTTGTTTTCTATCAGAGAGGTAGGACTTAAATCATTCCTGACACATTCCTCTTATTCCGCAGCAATCCAGCTTTGTTTAAAGTATATTATGGTCAACTAAGTCGAACGCCTTACTGAGATCAACAAATATTACAATTGTCTTTTCATTCTTTTCTATTCATTTCATTTCATTTATTATCAGTCGTTGAAAATTACATAGAATTCATGACATCGTCAATATATACATTAGAAAAAATCAATGAATATTTTACAAATAATAACTTATTTTTACAATTAAAATACATACAACAAATCATTTCAGATACTCATTTAAGGAATAAAAACAACCTTGTACACAATATTTTCTCAATTCTGTTTTGAATTGTTTTAAATTTGTTATGTTTTTAATATAAATAGGTAGTTTATTGTAAAATGTACATGCAGCCACAGTGGGTTTAGTTTTAAAAAGCTGGATTCTATGTGATCTTGCATGAAAATCTGTGTTACCTCTTGTAGCATGGTTATGTATTTGATTGTTAACTATTTCCCGTCTTACATTATGTTTTAGATACATTATAACTTCAAATATATATAATGCGTATAGCGTTAAAATATTTAATTTTTTAAAATAATCCCTACAGGATTATTGTGGCTTTAAATCCATAATTATCCTGATTGATCTTTTTTGTAATATAAATAGTCTTTTAAAGTACTTGTCAGCACATTGTCCCCAAACGGTGAGTCCATAAGACAGATGTGGTAGTTCGTATGAATTTATAGAAAGCATGTATAGTTGACTTATTTTTCCTAAACCCATTTTGAGTGTTTCATAATACATACTTGTCAAGAAATGGGGCAATTCGATTATACATAACTGTTTCCAATATTTTACAGAAACCAGATAAAATAGAGATTGGTCTATAATTATTTACATCCTGTGTATCATTATCCTTGAATAATGAATTATTTTTGCAATTTTATATAGGGCTGGAAAAGTGTCTTATCATTCATAGGTTACAAATCTCTGTCAAAGGTTTTGCTATATATGTACTATATAATTTAATTAAATATTCTGGTATTTCATCTATACCTGTGAATAAGCTTTTCTTTTTTGCTTTAATTATGTTTATTATCTCATTCTCAGTAGTTGGATTTAGGTAGATACTATTACAGAGTTTGTTTATCTTGATTTCTTTATTAGTGGTATTATTTTGTAATGGTGCCATTCTATTGGTTATTGAATTAAAATGACAAATATATCTGCTACGATTGATGGATTGTTTATTATAGTGTTATTTGTTTTTAGAACATGTTAACCATTATCTTAGGCTTAGAGTTGCTACTTTCTTTCTCTATTTATTATATTCCACATGGTTTTTGCCTTGTTTTCAGAACTAAATATATTGTTCTCTATAGATTTTGTTTTAGAAATTTTAATAACTTTATTACATGTTTTTCTATATATTTTAAAATAATTTTGTACTAAAATATTTTTAGTGGTTTTATTTATTATTGAAAGATATTGCAGTTTCCTATATGAGGTTTGAATACCTTAGCTGATCCATATTTTCTTTGTATTTGTTTTTTATGTAGCTTTACTTTTTTTGTAAGGAAATGTTACATTGAAATAATAGTTAAAGATGTTCATAAAAGCATTGCATTTTGAATCTACTCTGGATGAGTTATATACCTTTTCCTATGACTCTTTACTAATTAATGACATAAAATAAGTATTGTTAGAGTTGAGAATAGCATCTTTTTGTGTATAAAGTGTGGTAAATTGGTCCTTACACATTTGGATATTTTTATAAATTTAGTTCTAACAAGAGACCATTGTGATCAGAGAAACCTGTATTGAAGTTTGATAATTTGTATTCACCTATGCTACTGTTCATTATTATAACCAATAGCTGTTTTTGTGTTTGTACTATTCTTGTTGGGCTACTGATGTGGTTTGCCATATTGAAATATATTAGAATATTTGTCACCCTCTGTTGTTGCATTCTGGTTTTTAAAGAATCTACATTTAAATCTCCACATAGTACTACTTTCCTATTTTCTGTGCAATAAGCCTGCAACATTGATTCAAATTTATCTATAAATCTATCAAAATCTCCACATGAGCGATATACACACATAATAATTAATTTAAGCATGGTTATTTCAGTAACAGTATGTTCAAATATTTTTCCTTTGTTAAGTTGTAAAATATTGGTGTGCTGTTTGAATTTTAAATTTTTTTGTACAGTAATCATTCAGCCTCCATGATTATACTTGTCCCTACAATAAATGTCTGCTACTATAAAGTCATTAAGTAGATTATTACCTTGATAAAGTCTGTGTTTTACCCAAGGTTCAGCTAGACAATTTACTTTTGTGGTATTTAATTGATTCATGAGAATTTCCATGTATATAAGCTTATTATTAATAATACATTGCACATTTTGATAAAAAGTATTAAAAGCATTTACACAATGATTGCCCTCATATTTTTTACTGGCTATTAAGTCATTGGTCTCTTTGGCTTACCTTAGTTTACCTTTCTGCATTATAAAGCTAGTACATGGCTATTCAGTTTTTTGGATCAGAATTGGTATTCTTGCTTTGTTTTACAGCATCTGTAAGCTTTACAAATTGGTTCCCCCAAAGTTCTCTTGCCATGATTGTTGAAGTGCATGTCATGCTGGTGAACATGTTTCTGGATGCATTTGAAGCCTTGATTAATTTAAAGTGGTTATACTTTTTGCAAAGCTCAGCTAGATTACTGTTGATTTTACTAACCTCTCTGTGAATTGCAGAAGTTTTATGCATCTTATGTTTTAAGGGCAGGTTCACAATAATTAAATTAGTGTTTGATAATTCTGGAAGTAGTTTCTCAAAGCACTTGTTTATATGTTCAGAATTACCACTGTCCATATCATTTGAGCAACCAATAATCTCTACACAGTCGTTCTTGCTAAAGTCTTGTGCACTAACACTGGCTTTGTTCGTCACTTCACTTCACTTTACTTTGCATCAGGTTTCACTAATCCTTTTGTGTCTAGATTATTGAAGTTTTCTTCTACTCTTGCCGCAATTCCTCTTCCAGGACTATTGCTGAATATTAGCATTTGCCCACTGTCATTTTTAAATTTCTAACGGAATTTTGCTTCCTCGTTGCTTTGCTGTTTCTCTCTTCTGACTTCCGTAGCACTTCGTTGTTCGTATTCTCCGTCAAATTGGCTAAAGGCGAGAATCTGTTTTCATTTTCATAGGAATGATTGTGATTTTTGGTTTCTTTTCGTTGTTTCCATCTTCCATTGTTTTCCAATCGGATTCATTACGTGTTGATGCTAGCGGAGGCCAGTTGTTTCTTATATCTTGTGCTTGCTTCACACTGAATTCTTTTGTATCTCTTTGGATCACTTCAATTAGTTTCTTTGGCGATGCATTTTCTTTTAAAAGTCTTCTAATTTGATTATTAAACTAATTATCTACTTGCGAAACGTTGCGATTCGCACCGATGCTTGTAGCACACATGTTGCATTCCCACAAATTATTTGGAATATTTTCCTTACTTACATCGGAACATTTGGAGAAATGATACCATTTATCACATGTATCACATAGAATTCTTTCTCACAGCTCGACCGCATTTACCACAGTTCACGTCATTTAAAACTTTTAAAGATTGACTTGCTGAGGTTTACGTAACTGTTGCTAGGGGACTATTTTGAAAACATACATGCAGTTTCAGAAGAGAGGGAAATAAACTTACACAACTATTGACAAGCAAAACATATATTTAAGAACTTCTTAGAAGAAACTAGAAAATGTTTATGGCAACATTTTGTAGAGAAAGCTCTTGACACAAATACATGGGGGATGCCCTATAAAATAATTATGGAGAACAGATGAAGAAATACACACTTTAAAGAAAATTAATATGAACATTCTCTTTACAATTCAAGAGTAATTTATCCTTTTGTCGACAGTACTGAAATTAAACTTGATAGACGACGACTTTTCCACTCTGCTGGAAGGAGACCAAAGTTATCATTTTTGAAGAGTAGCTTAGATAAAGAGCCTAAATCATGTAGACCAATATATTTGTCAAATACCTTGAGAAAATTATTTGAACAACTAATATGTAAGAGAATATAGAATTATATTAGGTTTAAATGGAAAGCAATTTAGCTTTAGAAAGGGCTATTCAACCGAGGATGCAATAAATCAACTGATAAGTACAGAGTGATCAAAAAGAATGAAACAACTTTACATAATTATTCTGAATAAACTATTGAAGATTGGCGAACGAACCAGTCATCAAACTACAGTACAAGTCTCAAAGTTTTATTCGTAATCAGCGCTGTGTGCTATATTCTTGCTGTACTGAGCTAGGAGTGTTAGTGTAACAATGGCATCTGATCAGGAGAAAGCGTTCTGTGTATTGGAGTTGGCAAAGACAGATTCAATTACAACAGGATAGCAACATTTCCGCAAATGTTTTGCTAAAGATCCTCCATCTCAGAAGAGCATCTACTGTTATTACCGTCGGTTTCAAGAGATTGTTATGTGTGTAAACGAGAGAGCACAGAGCGTGAAATGCTGTTCATGCCCTGAGGGCAAGAACTCAATTACTGCCTGAATGTATGCCTTGTGTACGGTTTCCACATTGAATGCTAATGAATCTTTGTAATGTGAGTAAAACTTTTGAGGGCTGTGCTGTATTTTGATGCCTGTTACATTGCCCTACCTTCAATGGTGTGTTCAGGATAAATGCATCAAGTTGTTTCATTCTTTTTGACTCACCCTGTATATTATTGAAATTTTAGTGGACATTTCTGGAGTTTTTGATAATTTGTGATGGGCTCATCTTAAGACGAATTATGCTAAATGTCTATATGCTATATTAAAAAATTACTGTACTGATATAAAAGTAAACATCAAAGGAATAAGGATATTGTTAATAAAGAAATTGCCAAAGGATGTGCTCAGTACTCAAACTTATGACAGTTATTTTGGGATATTATATAGGAGATATTAGACAAGCTGAATAATGGCATGGATACTGTGACTACGTCCAGTTTTTCAACTGTCACTTTTATCAGTTTTCCCTGTTACTGTTTCATTTTTATGTAGTTCACCTTCACTAATATCACTTTGTCCAAGATGAGCTAGTTCAATTCTTCATCCCTTCACTTCTTCCCTCGTGACACAGCCTCTTCACACTGGAGGTTCACTTCACTTGGGAGTCAAACACAAGATCTCCCCAACCTGTTGTTCCGCAGTAGCACTCGCTGCACATCAATCCAGTCATCACCGATATGCTCGGAGAATTGCTCACTGATTGAATCACTTGAACTTCTCAACAACCCCACCACTCACAACTCAACTGCTACCTTGAGAGCACTTGCTTAAGTATGTCTGCAGAGTTCTTGGAAAGTTGTGCTGAATGTTCTGGAAAGCCCAAGAACAAAGGATCCAGAACAATCGCCTTATGACTAGAAGGTCTTTCTGGAATTGTTTACTTCAGCTGGCAACTCTTCACTTATCTGCTGGCTAGTGTTTCATCGAAGGTCATGGCATTGGCAGCTGGCTTAATCTTAATATAAAAAACACCATTAACCTATGCTGACGATGTGGTGTTTATAGTAGGAGGAGATAATAGATGGGATTTAGAAAGACGTTCAAATAAATTAACCACCAAATTAAATGCTTGGTGTAGCACATTAAAATTACAGATAGTCCCTGCAAAGTCATGTTACGTGAACTTAAAGGGTAAATTGAAGAGAGACCCAAAAATTAAATTTAATAATCAGAACATCAGAAGACAGAAAGAAGTAAAATATTTGAGAATATTTTTAGATGAAAACTTCAATTTCAGAAAGCATACTGTATACATTTGAAATAAATCTGAAACTATAATGAAGAAATTAGCCAGAATCATTCAGTGAGCTTTTAAAATTCCATTAAGCACAATTACTATGTATCATAATAGCATTTTTGTGGCTATCATCACATGGAGCAGGAGTATGGGCATTTCAAATGAATGACCTACAAATTTAAACCGTACTAAGAAGAATGCAATGGAAAATTTTATTTTAGGATTTACAGGGGTAGTTAACACTACACCTACATTGTTAGCTTCCACTGGAATCTGGCCAATAGATTTAGTGATAAAATTGGGGGTTGCAAGTTTTTGGTTGAAGGTGAATTAGCTAAGGTCACAGATATAACTGGGAAAACATGAAAAGTCATAATGGAAATAAAATGTAATTTGAATCAAGTTGGCAGCAAAAATGGGAAAGTATTGATACAGGAAGGAGAACTTTTTATTTATTTAGCAACATTTTGGAGTGGTGAAAATTAAAATTATCTAACCAACAAAGGGACTAATACGTTATTTAACCAAATATGGCCCCTATAAAATCTGTTAAAAGAAAATTATTAATGAATGAATATTTATTTCTCAGCACTCACAATTACATAATTAAATTACATACATTTTAAGCTATAATATTTGAAAATATTAGGCTACTTATGCTTTAAATTTGCTGGTAGAAAATTAACAAAACACAGAATGATATATGTAATTATTATAATTGGTAAGGAACCCTGGAGCATGTAGTGTTCGAATGTATACACTTATAATGGTACAATACAATACAAGAAAGGCAGGTTTTAAGTGAATACCAGATAGAATATATTTTAAGAAATAAGAATCTATGTATACAACTCAACATTTTAGCTGAAAAGAATAAGCAAAATAGTTTGGGGACAAGATAGTGAACAAGATGAAATTGTAGCATTAGTACCTGTAATTAATGAAGAAATAAGACCCGAGAGAATTCAAGTTCTACGTGCAGCAGAGACACTTTATACAGACATCTGATACTGATAATTATACTTTAGAAATAGGAGTATAAAATGACGATAGAGGAGGAAATAATAATTTAAACTAATTGAAGGAAATAGTTTTGGATAATTCAGGCAGCAAAAATGGGGAGAGAAAAAGAGGAAATGATTGAAAGAGGAGATTGGAGGAAGAAAGAAGAGGAGGATGGAGGAGGAGATGGAGTCAATAGCAGAGACAAGGATAACAGGTGAGGAGGAGGATGATCAAGGGGAGAAGTTGATAGCAGACAGGAGTGGGAGCCTGAAGCAGTAGATGGAATTAGGGAACAGGGGTGAGGAGTTATGAGAGCAAGAGAAAGAAGATGGCAGTGAGGGAAAGTGAATTGAAAAATGGTGACAAGTGGAGATAAGTGAATGTAGTGGTAAGTGAAGTGAATATTTGTATTTTAAAGAGAAATTAAAGTACTAGTTTTAAAGAAGAGTGATAAATATACTGATTACCGTACTAAGTAAAGTGAAAAGTTATAAGTAAATTATGTGTATTATGAAGTTAAGTAAGATAAAAAGAATGATGGAAGATTAGTTTAATCCAGAGTAAGTGATAAATTTAATAAAATTACTAAGCATGTAATTTACTTATAGTATAGTATAAAAAAAGTGAATGGATTAAAGTGTATAGTTTTTAAGGAAAGTGTGTTTAAGTAGTATAGTAAGGATAAGTGATATAAATATAACAAAATTCTGAATTTTTAAATTATATAAAAAAAAGTTTATTTTCATTATAAAATACTCTTATGATTAGTTTAATATATACATTAAGTTTAGTTTGGTACTGCATACCAGTACCTTCCACTGGAAACCAGTGTTTGGCATGTAGTTTAGATTAGCTTGTAGTATTTTGTTACATTTTATCTTGTTTAATTTACTAATTATTTACTAGAAATTAAGAGTAACTAGATACCAGTTATTTTATGTTGCTGCCTTCCAAAGTAAAAATCTGTACAATAATAATGTATAAAATGAAAGAAGTGTTAAATAAATCACAAATTTGGAATATATGTCCTGGTGTAAGAAACAAGGTACCAGAATGACTTATTGCGGATTGTGTTTTATTTTTAGTTCATTTTTATTTTGTCTTGGTCACACTTACCCTTTTACATTCCCTCCTAGTGAGAGCAATGTACTTTGAAACAAATGGCGGTGGACTATCTGGTGCTCAAAAATAACAATTGAACTGAAAGTAACTGTATTTATGTAAGTGTTGTACCCTTCTCACTAAACATGAATCAACCGCATGTTTCCAGCACTATACTTGATTCATACTCTGAATCTTGCACATCTTAGAAATATCTGGTCTGTTTCACAGTCAGTAGCTAAGAGCCAAGAAAGTGTCATACTTGACTTCCTGTGCTTACCAGAAGCTAATCTACTTCCCCTGGTGTCACATGATTTCTGCTCCCCACTTAAGTAAACAGACATGACACCAAGCTATAAGGTAGGCTTGCTGTTACAATATTTAGGGCTACTTCTTTTCTCAAGCTTCTTTCCCTTACAGTGTAAAAATAAACAAAATTCATTCATGTTTCCACAGCAGAACGTTTTTATCGAGGTTTGCTAAGTACAAAAGATGCTGCGATAGTTATTTTTACATGCCTTCTCTGTTAGCTAGCTCAGTACAAAAGTAGCATACCAACTGTATAAACAAGTGAAGACAAATGTCTGGCGTGAACAAAAACAAAATACATAAACATCTTATTTGATATACTTCAGTACTTTCCCTTGTCAAGTAAGAATCCTTTAAGATAGTCCTACTTGATTATAAAAACTTAACTGTTTTGGCTTGAGCAATGGCTTAGTCATCATATCAGCAATTTGATGCTCTGTACCGATTTGTTGAACAATTATTTCATTTAGGAGCACCTTTTCTCTGTTATAATAATGCCTAACACTAACATGTTTTGTTCTTTGAAATTTAGGGTTCCAAGCTAGTTTTATTGCTGCGATGTTATCTGCATATATTACTGGTGTTTATATTAGTATGTATATATATATATATATATATATATTTTTTTTTTTTAAGTTCCATTTATACCCCGCCTTCAATTACAATGGTCTTATCGGCAGCTCTTCCTTTGGAGCATATTGCCTTTATGCAATGGTGTTAACTTGTATTCACTTGTCGGATTTATGGTAAACTTTGGGTTTTGTTCAGTAGATCACACACACATTCACACTGTCATTCATACTTTCAGACTCTGGGGAGGATAGGGAATGATCTTGGCTAGAGAAAAATCCCATCCCCAGCCAGGAATCAAACCTGGGACCCCTCGCACAGCGGGCAGGTGCTCTACCTTTTGTTAGTCCTGTTACCTCACCAAAAAGACTGTTTCAACCAAATGACATCTCTGGAGCACTCACTAGTTGCAATTACCTCAGATTCAGGAGTGGAAGTTGCTACTGTTGACTGCCTTTGCCTGAACCATGATATGGCTCCACCACTGTAGATTATTACTCTACCACTTGTTGATCTTCCTGTTACTTGACAGCCCCCAAAATCTGCATCACTATTGCAATCTAAAACCCCTTATTTGTACGCGCATACATGACCTGCTCCACTCGCTTGGTGCCTCTGGCATCAGCGTCTCCTTCCTGTGGATTCCAGGTCATGTGGGCATCTCACGGAACGAGTCTGCCGACGCCGCTGCCAAATCAGCGATTTTATTACCCAGATTTTTTACTGCTGTTGTTCCCTCGTCAGATTTGTTTGTTATTTTACGTAGCCGCATCCTCTCGCTTTAGAGGGATGAGTGGATGGCCCTTCGGGGGAACAAGTTACAGGAGGTTAAGCCTCTCCCGTTAGTCTGGGGTACCTCTTCTCGTTTGTGTCGTAGAGAAGAGGTACTTTTAGCTCGCTTACGAATTGGAAATAGTCTTTTTAGCCATAGATACGTGCTCAGTGGTGACCCCACACCACTCTTTGAGCAGTGTGATGCACCCTTAACGGTGCGTCACATTTTAGCAGAGTGTCAAGTTTTAGCTCCGTTGCATGCTGCCTGTTGGCCTAGCCAACGTTTTGGCAGACGACACACGTGCTGTAGAATGTTTTTTACGTTTTATCAGTGACATTGAATTTACCAGACACATTTGATGCGCTGAGCATCTTTTGACTGTGTGATTTTATATTGTCTTTTTAATGGGGCATCTCCTCCCCAATGGACATCTGGCGCTCGTGTCCCTCGCATTCTACAGTTGTTGACACGTTGTTTTACTCTTTTATGCTTTTAGTGTGTTCATTTTTGGAATTTGGTGTTTTGTTTTTTACCTTTGGACATTGCGGGTTTGTGTACCATTTTTTAATTATGCGTTTTTTTATCGGACTTTTATTTTTGGACTGTAACTTTTAGACTTTGTAAGGGCGCTGATGACCTTAGCTGTTTAGCGCCATTAACCCGCATCTCATCATCATCACAACCCCTTATTTGTACCGATACTTGAATATGCTGCTCTTAGCAACTGAACCTCCTATGTACAGAAACACTCATTTTACTTTAATCCAATCATTTCTTGTGGGGTTTTCCAGATTTAGGACAAAACACCTACACTGTATGCTAAGTCTGGCGGTGTGCCTAACATTAAATACATTAAAGCACCAACAGCTTGTCTATAGGGTGTAGACTGTCACTTTCATTGTCTTCCTTTCTCACAGTTGCATTTTGTTTCAGCATAGGAGTTGACACTGATCTGCAGCTCTCCATTCCAAATGTGTGAAGTATTTTCTTTGCATATGATCGACTTATTTTGATGCTGTCATCCTCAAGAAGCTGAATCTCAATACCAAGAAAAAAGTTTGCTGGTTTGGCTGTGATCTTGAATCTCTGATCAATGTTTCAGAATCCTTCTGACTATTAGACACTACTAGCCCATTATTCACATATAAACATACAGTTTTCTTGCCATCTATATTTCTTTTGAATAAGCGTGATTTGCATCACTTATCTTAAAATCTAATTTTGACAAGAATTCTCCAAACATTTCATTCCAGCAACATGAAGTCTGTTTTAGTCCATAAAGACTTCGTTTCAGTTTGCACACTCTCTGGGAACTATCACTGTACCCCTTAGGTTGCTGTATATAAATGGATTCTTTAAGTTTTCCATATAAAAATGTGGAGCAGACATTAAACTGGACGAGATGCATTTTCTCATTTGCTGCAATACTAAGAACTGACCGAACAGTAGCCAGTTTTGCATACAGCTAAATGTCTGATCGCAGCCGATTCCAAATTGCTGTGAGAATCCTTTCACTACAAGTCTAGCTTTATACTTTTCATTGAGCTATCAGGATTTGTCTACATTTTGTATACCCACTTGCAAGGAATGGCTCTAGCTCCTGTAGGTAATTCTTTTATGGTTCATGTATCATTTTCTTTCAATGACTTCATCTCTGAATCCATTGCATCCTTCCAGTGTATCTTTATCTGAACTTGACAGCTTCTTTGTAAGTCTTAGGTTCTTCAACACTTGTGACAATAAACTCAGCTAATGCAATGTAACCTTCAAAATGTTTAGGCAATCTCAGACGAGTTCTCTCTCTCTCTCTCAGCTGTCATTTTGGTGCAGTTCGGTTTTTCTTCTTCAGATGAATATCCTGGTTTTCCCTATTCTTGAAGATCTTCCACTTGGCCTTCTTTCTGTTTTCCAACGGAATCTTGAGGTTCTTGTTTTCCCTCTTCTGAAGGATTCTGTATTATAAACTGAAGCCTTCCTTCACAGTTCATAATTCTTTCATTGAATATAACATGGCATGAGCAGCTGACAGTATTTGTTTCTTTGATCCAAATGCGATATCTCTCATCTCTATCATATCCAACTAGATAACCTTTTGAAGGCTTACTGTCCATTTTCCTCCTCTTTTGTTGAGGAATGTGGGAATAAGCTACAGATCCAATGATCCGCATATGTTTGACTTTGGGCTTCTTTCCCATCCATAGCTCATAAGGACTCAAATTCTTCACTGAACACTTGCCCGTTCTGTTGAGTATGTAGACAGATGTGTGAACTAGTTCAGCCCACATTGCAGATGAAAACTCTGCTTCCAGGTTAAAATCCTTCAAGGTTCTTGCCATTTCCACTACTGTCCTATCTGCCAGATTGTTCTGGGGTATATGATGCTGTCAGTCTCTGAATTATTCCATTATTTTGCATCAGTGCTTAACACTCCCATTATCAAATTCTCTTCTATTATCACTCAGAATTTCCCTGACTATCTACCAAAGTATTTGCATATGCCAAGGCATTTTGTAGACTCTTAAGAACTTCAAATTTCTGTCAAAGGAAAAATACATAGTGGAACTTGTGAAATGATCTTTAAAGAGTACAAAATAGAAATTCCCTGTAGGACATACCAAATGGCCCGCACACATCTGTTGAAATGAGCTCTCCAAGTTTGGTACACTCAGTTCTGTAGGACATACCAAATGGCCCGCACACATCTGTTGAAATGAGCTCTCCAAGTTTGGTACACTCAGTTCTAGAGTCAAAGCTCAATTTGTGCGATTTTTCCAAATATACATGGTTCACATGTCTCGTCATTATTGCTTACTTTCATGTTCATTTGATGGCTTAGTACAGATTTTACGTGTCTCTTGTTTTGGTGACTGAAGCGCTCGTGATATAGCTGAAGAAATGAGGATTCTGATGTAACTATATTCACATCTACTGGTTCCTCTGGAGTTGAAACTTTCATAGCTGCCTTATAAATGTTTCCTTTATTTCATTTAATTCTTGAGCCTTGAAGGATGCAGACTTTATTAATTTCTAACAAGCACTCAGTTACAGCTGACTCAAAATGGCTTTTAAAAGTCTGTCTGGAGCAGAGAGAACCAAGAACAAGTTCTTGCTGATCCCTGGAACATACCAAATGTCATGTAAGCATTTAAACTGTTCTTCACCATTCACAGATGTGACTATTATAAGATTTCCCTTCCCTAGCATTGGAAGAACCTTTCTATTTGCTACTGTGATGCCATGTGGAGTCTTGAAACTTTCAAACCCAAAGTTTTTACTGTCTTTAGTAACGTGTCTCGAAGCTCCATTATCAATTTGCCAGTCATCTGAGGTATCTTCTGTTAAATATATGGAACCATCAACACAGATGAGTCCATTTGTGGCTGAACAGGAAGTGTTTCTGTTTGACACAGCCTTTCCCAAGTCAGAAGCAGGCTTTGGTGGTCTGCCATTTGCAATTTATTTTTGACATGTCTTAGCCCAATGTCCTCGGGAACCACAGTAACTGCACTTTCCACTCTTCTTGAAATTCTGATGTTTGCTCAGTTTTCCTGTTTTCACTGTAAGTGCTTCCTGTTCCACTTCCTTGTCCTTCTCCTGACTCATGTCCCTTTGATGAGCACAGGAGTTGATGTTGTGGGTTCATCAACTGTTCACTTATCTTCACTTAGAAGTAGCCAACTTAAATGAGTGATATTCAACTGGCAGTTCATCTAGAATCTTGCAGTTGAGTAGTATATGTGGTAGACTAGCTTCATTTTTCTTCTGAAGACCCTTGTTCAACTCATTCTACAAATTCTTTAACTTAGACAGATAAGTTGCCATGTCTTCACTTTCTTTCCATTTGAATTGGAAAGACTGCATGCAAATATCATACAGCTGATTTTCAGATGATGGTTCATATAGTTGTGTAGCTCCAGCCAAGCATTCCTTTGAAAACGCATAATCTTCTGCATATTCTCTTCTGTCATAGTGTTCGTTAACACCATCATAGCATTTGCTTATACAAAATTGCCACCTTATTCTTTGTGTTCTTTATGTTGATCAGCCATTGCACCATCAGCTCAACCAAGCTTCCCTTGGCAACCTCCAAAGTACCAGGATGGGATCATGACACAAAACCAATCCTATACTTCCACATAGGCCAATCATTCTCGCCTGCTAAAGGCTTGACTTGGATTCTGGTTACTTCCATTTCAACAGCAATCGATAAGAAACAATTGTGAATGGGAATCTTAACCTCAAAAAGCAGTTTCAACTTGGTTCATGTAAAACAATGCACTGCACTTGATTTTGCGCTTTAGTTTGAACACACACTGGACCCATAACCTACTAAAGTGTAAAAATAAACAACATTCATTCATGTTTCTACAGCAGAGCCTTTTTATTGAGGTTTGCTAAGTACAAAAGATGCTGAGCAATAGTTTGTTTTACATGTCTTATCTGTTAGCTAACTACGGTACAAAAACAGCATACCAACTGTATGAACAAGTGAAGGCAAGTGTCCCACAGAAACAAAAACAAAATACTTATACATCTTATTTGATATACTTCAATGTTTTGTGAGTAGTTAATCTTATGAGATTAATTATCACAGTGCGCCTTATTCCGCTTCACCTGCCCTCCTGGGAGGATCTGCATTGTTTACTTCACAATGGGAATTTTCTTATGCCCTCAATTTACCTTTATGTGTTGTTAATGATTTACATATATTTTTCCCCTAACATAGTTTTGTGTTGTGGTTCTGCGAGTTTTTTACTTTTTGAATATGTATACAAATTAAATATTTAAAATAAACAATACTACATTTAACGTGGTGATATATGAGCTTTTACATTTATTTACATACATATTGTAATACTGGCCCTTGCTTACTTAAAGCTAAATAGTTGTATTAGTAATGCCTAATTGTACAGTGCCACTTCTTGTTAAACATTGAATGACCGCATTGGGCAGTTAATGAATTTCACATAAATGATTAAACCTGAGATACACCAACTGGCAAAATAATTTAACATTACTACATTCCATGTTAGCCAGCATATTGAAAGTTCCATGGTGTTATGTTATTTTCTTGCTTTACAATATTGTTCTATTCTTCCTCCGATTGTTTGCATGCTGCATACCATGCTGTTGCAGTTTTGGTTTATGTTATCACTTCTCACTACATGCATTATTGTTAAGAGTGGCTTTTTTCTTTCTCTGCTCTGTACATCATTAACTTATGTTAGTAATGTATATTATAAAGAATACAATTACACTCCTGTGACCTAAAATATCCTTGTGTATCTGTAGAACAGTGGGTCTGCATCTGTGCTTTTATGTAGCACTGGAAACTCTCGTTAATGCTACTGTTGTCTGCATGTTATATTCTCTTATCAATACATTTACTTTGTATATTTGTTTCACTTGAAACATTTATTTAGCTAGATCAATCTGCTTTGCATTGATCACTCGCTTTTACTTATGCTGGGGTTATTAACTTACAATATACAATGAGTCATATAAATAAAAGTGAGCAAATTTTCCAGAGTGGTTATTCAGGATTAGTGAAGCAGGGGTTCACAAGAATGAGAAGTTATTCCATTTCATATAATAAAAGTTGCAAGCAATTACAGATATCTTGCTCCACAACTTGAGCAATTAACCTGGTCACTGCTTGCATATGACATTTCCCTCTTCCAACTTGAGCTGTGTAAATCACAGATTAATACCCGTAAACACAACAGAAGCTTCTGTCAGGCGAAATTTAAATGCTCTGTAATTATGAGCATAGATAGCAGCTCAGAGGAGGATACTGACCGCGATGTCCATGATACATTTGTGTCATTTATTAAGGATTTTCCAGCTTTATTTGAAAAGTCACAGCTACCAGAGTTCAGAAGGCAGAAAGCTACAGCTTTAAAACAGATGGTTTTCATATGTCAGTAAAAATTTGGCACAGTGATTACAGAGGTGCAGCTATCCAAGAAAATTTTTAATTTGCAAATCAGACTGAAAAGGAAGACAGATTTAAAAAGACTGGAAACAAGAAGATAGTGTTGAAAACCTGGGAGAAAGTGTTATATGACTTCATGGAAGGTGACAACAATCCCTCATTTTCAAGAGATGAAGTGCTGAAATACAGATCTTATTGTAGTTGATATAATATTTTAAGACTTTCTGAATTACAGGAGCCATCGCCATTGGTACCACAAGGCCACCACCATCAACAGAGCTTGGCAATTGTGAAGCACCTGAGACTTCTGCATCTGCAAGCAAGAGTCCACATCCAATTGCTATGCCCACATTCAGCTCCATCAGAGAACTTCCTAAGGCAACAGATAAATATACCAGCAGTTTTGAAGAAACTGAGGAAACGAAGTTGCTGTCTAATCAGAAACTATAGTGCTTAGTGCTACTGAGCAACTAACAGTGCCGAAACTAAAAAAGGAAAAACTCCTGAGAGAGAAAACAGCCAAGAAAGCATATCTGTATTGAAAGTTCTAATAGCCCTGATAACAGTAATTCAATTTACTTTACACTGTGAGAATGAGAGATATCAAGACATTTTAAAGTTATTTGAGTTTTATAAGTTGCAGAAGTGTCTCAACTTCTATAGTGTGACGAGTGAGTACCGGATGTTGCCTACTTATATATTGTTACTGAAATCCACGTAAATATAATCCTTGCAATGTCATCTTGCTTTTGTTGTCCTCTCATTTGAACATGCCTGAGGTGCAGCTTCAACTTCACCATTGGTTTTCTGTCATTTTCATCCACTTCTGGAACAGCAAAATCTTGATCATTTAAGTGCTAGAAATATTATGTAAAATGAAGTGGCACACAATAGTTTCACTTTTTTCTATGGCCAGCCTTATTTTTCTCTGCAATATAGAGAAGTGCCGTTTTACCTGGCCAAAACACACTCAACTATTACTCCCTTTTTTAATACTAGTTCTTGAGATGCAGGTTTCTGATATGGTGTAATGAGCCATGGTGCAACTGCATGCCAGTATCACCCAGTAGCAGAGCATTTGCTGGGTTCTCTGTGTGTTCCGCATACTTAAGAACTTCTCTAGATGTGTGAATCATGTACAGATCCAGGCCAAGAAGCATTTGCACTTGTAAATTTTTTGGTGTTGCATATAGCTTGAACATTACTACTTGTCACCCCTTTTCTATCAATATATTCATCTCCGTGCCTGATAGGTTTTTGTATTAACATATGTGAACAATTTAGAGCTCTAATAGCAGCAGGGAATCTATATTTTTGTTACCATTCTCCTTTCACATCATCAACACTAATGGGAAATTGCATCCACAGGTTTGCCTTTGCTAAGAGGCATTCATTACCTCTATGAATACTAGAGATTACAATGCTCTGATCCACTCTTATGCCTTCCCCAACTCCATGTTAAAAACCCAGGTCACCCACATAAGGCAGAAATATTCACTTTTTTCTTTATATAGAGCTCTGCCACATCTTTAGTTGGAGTCTTCCAACAAATATTAGGCTAGCCACTGAACATCACTCAAACCGATAAAGCTCTTTATAGTTAACAAAATTATAGTGTCTGCGGAGTTTGTAAACTTTTCTATGCTGTACCGTAAATATGTACTCTGCCATTTTACGTTTACTCCTTGGACCTGTCACCTATTGAGGTAATTCCAAATTCACTAGCAATTACTCTACCAAGTGAGAATAAAGCATGTTTTATTCATACTACAATTTGAGTAAATTCTCTGCAACTGAGTAGCAACCGAACTAGTGTTCCAGTTGAAGAAATTGCTCTCAAGCTAAGCAACAAATGCCAGATTTTATTCATACCGATGCGAGTAACTGCTCCAGAATTGGAAGCAAAGACCAATTACTCACTTTTATTCATATGACCCTATGTACATATGTTTTATTGAGAGTATTTACACAACTATATCTCACCCTTTGTACATTTCTTCCAGTCGTAACTTTGCTGATACACCAAAACACTATGTCAAATCATTATTACATTTTCAGGTGGTTCTTTGAACAGCCTCATATTAATGTTGTACCTGCCTAGTAATTTTCTTGTTTTAATATCCCTTAGCTCATATACTCTGTTCCCTATCTGTCTCTCGATTCTCGCAGGACCTCGCTATACTAGATTGATTTGGTGGTACTGCTTATTCATTGCAGACAACTTGGTATAATTCCTTAATAACACCTTTTCCCCAACTAGTGATTTCAAAGTCCTTAAATATCTCTTCTGCTGCTCCTGCTTTTTGTCTGCCCTTGTCTTGAGATGTCAGAATGCATTCTCTCTACAAGTTGCATTTGTCTCGTCTATTGCTCCCACTGCTTCAGGCATGTGTGGTATTACTTGCCAAGGGTTTTTGCCTGTGTGAAATAGTAATGGTGAATAACTGGTATTTGTATTCACCGTGCTATTCATTATGGTCTCAATATAATTTACAACAATCTGCCCAACTCAAGTGTTTTAAGTTGCATAGTATGCAAACGTAAATGGTCATTACACGTAGAATTTGCTTGCAAGGGTTCCCCTATAGATGGTAATTACTTGTATTATATAATTTGACTTCCTTAAATATATTGTGATTATTCGGTGTTTATGATTATTTGCCTCCACCTTCCTAATCTATATTTGTATACATTACATATCCCTAATCTGCCTGAAAATATTCTCTGTTCCCCACAAGAACGTGGTATAAGCAGTATTTTTGTTTGTGGCTTAAGTGCTGTATTTTGTTTACTTTTGAGTGCATGCGCATGCTAACAGCTTCATTGTCCCTTCCGACTATCTGCTGAGTTAGTAGAACTGTCCCCTCCATCTGGGACACTGGTTTTTCCTCCACTGTAAAACCACAATACTTCAGAACCTATGGGTTCTTAAATTCGTTGTCCAACTACTCTATTGTGTCATGCAATTGACAACTTTGACTGCTTAGGTCTTCTTGCTTAGTATTAACTAATTAAACATCATTCCCCATGCAAATATATTCAACAAAGAATTGCTCTTTGGATATTTCCAACTCTGGTTTTAACATTATCTCCTCCATAATGGTATAAAAGGGACTCTTACTGGCCTATTGCTTGACGCCAGCACTAGCTGTGCCCAACCAGTCTATCACTGGATGCACAGCATTTAAAAGGTGTCTGCTGATTATCAGTGCTACTGCTAATCACGCCATTATAAATCATACAGCTAATACCTGTTTTTGAATGCATTGCTTTGCACATACTATTGCTGTTGTGCAAAAGTCATTTTGAACCAGAAGTACTTGCTAGCTGTTATTCATTGTGAATGATTGAAAAACATCTTGACTACAAACTAATACAACTGCTCCTTTATATACACTGTTGTATAATGTATCTCCCTTTCAACTACTATTTAAATATATGATATTTCACTTATCTCTTGGACGCATGTTGTGCTTCTGCTGCTTCACATTCTGTCAGGTGGTATGTTGGCTACTCTGCTCATTTTCTGTTTGAGAGCCAATCTATTTGCAAAACATCCCATTGTTTCCTATGGGATATGCACTTTCCTTCACATATCTTTGGGTAGAATCTGAAAACTTAACTATTTCACCCCCATCTAGTTTTCCTGCGGACTAAGTATGGTGTTTAATTTGTGGCAGCAGGATCGTTCCTCCTGTTGATCCTTGTAAGTGGGCGTTGTTGTGTGCCAATCAGCTGTTCTGGACTTTGCCTGCTGTTTGGCACTCCATCTTCTTGAAATTCTGTTTGTCGGTATTCCCTGATGATATTGCTACCAGTGTGTATGGTTATTTCTTTGCAGCCTATTCTGGCCTTGCCTACAATCAAAATTCATGTGGTTCACCAAATAACTGCTGGTTGCACAGCTGCCAACTTGTCCACCGCTGGTTATAACTTGCAGTCTGGTTTTGGTTATAATTCCTGGGAATTTGCCCCTGATACCATTCTTGGGCATTGAGTTTTCCTCTATAACCGTTTCTCCATGGTTCTGTGCCCTTACCATATCTATAAGCTGATTATAGAACCTATCTACTCCTCAAGGGTACAGATTTTACATTTCCTGGTGTTGCAATGCCGCTATCAATTCGATCTCTTCCCCTTATGTCCTCATTCTCGCCATGACCGTATGGTGCCATATCTGGTGAGGATAATTCTGAATTATCAGTGAGATAAACCCACTATCATTGGCAGATCTAATGGTTCAACTGTGCCAGCCATAAAAAGTAGTCTACTATTAATTCATGCCATTATTCATCTGACTTCTGACCCTGTACTGGGACCTCCTGCGCACAATTACTGTGCGGTAACTATCCAGTATCTCTTTGAGTTCAAAATATACTTCCAAATTGTGGACATATGTTTTACATTATCATATGGAGCATCGAAGGTTGAAGTGGGATGTCATTTAGCAGTTGCACTAGCATTTGCATGCTCTGATTCGTACATAGTACACAAGCTACCTTACTGTTAACATTGCTAGGAGGCGAGGTGAGTGGAACATGGGAGTGTTTAACCAATCTTTCCTCGTTTAATCTTTCATACATGCTGAGAATTGCGCTACCCTGAATGGGATTTATAGCTAATCTACTCATTGCCTCCTTAATTTCCAATAATTCTTGCATTCTATTTCTCAGAGCCACATTAACTTCGCATTGAGATAGGGCAACTTGTGCGATATCTTCCGTAAGTTCCAAAATATCACAACTTTCTCTCTATTACATCTGTAACTTGACTTTTTTCATTAGTTAATTTTGCTTCGATGGCCTGCTGATGGTCTTCCATCACTGCACAAGTCATTCTCATCTCCCTCCCTAGCTGTTCCCATATTCCATTTATCCTTTCCCTATCGGCCTCTGCCTGTAGCCTAAGTTGCATAACCTCCCCTTGAGTTTCCTGTAAATTATTTTGTACAGTGGCTATCTCTTCCTGTAGTACTGTTTGTCCATGCTAATTTTCCCTTATTACACTCATAATTTCTGCTGGAGAGTTTCCCCTAACTGTAATAACATTTGTTGCATTATACTTAACATACTCTCTTGACCCATGCTGTCTGACCTGTCTCCTGACTTTCCACCTGGCTAAGCTGACCTTCGTCATTTTCTCCTTGTGTGCGTTTCCCTGAAATCATATCTGACTCCATGATTATGTTTCTATAATTACCTATAACTTCACAGTTTCCTAGTAGCATCCGCTACTCATACATTTTTTTTGTTAAATACATGGTAAATTGGTTATGGGTAAAGCTCAGCTCAGAAAGAGCCAAACATAAAATTAATGTAAACCAACTGTGTAATATATCATTGTAAAGCTTGAAGTCTGTATTATTTGGATCTATGGATAATTTTGAAATAAGGTAACCACTTCAGAAGGGGAATTTGTAAATGCTTCTAGATGTGTAATTATTTGTTATTTTTGGGACAAATTTTATAATGGTTTAACCTGTAAGTAATTAATTCAAAATATTTCTACCTGTGTGTTCAAACATGTACACTAACAATTCTTTCATGTCATGACTTTACAAAATGTATCCAGTTAAAAGATCAGTGTTGTTAAATTCTCTTAAAAGAGAGATGATGTCCCATGCGTAACAAAATAATAGACATTTAAAATTTTTTTTGTACTTTTTATTAATGCAGAAAAATATTAATATTTTTTTTAAAGTATGAAGTAGTGAAGTTACTGAAAATGATTTGAGATTAAACATAACAAGCGCATATTAAGCATTAATCTTTATTTTAGAATTTGTTTATTTTGGATCTGTGGAACAGTCGCTTATACATATTAGGGAATTTCCATCTCTTGAATATATTCTTCCCTTAAATTTTGAGAATTTATTAAGTTTGCAGTATTTTGGAGGCAGAAGGCAATATGTATTGGCTATGCTGTAAGCATTATCAGCATCATAAATGAATAAATATAATAATTAAAAATGTAGTTTGCATTCCTAATACAATTTTAATGCTGTAACTTAATTTGTTGATCATTGTAATTTAAATTATTAATTAGGCTTTTGATTTACTTGATCACTAGTACTTGGTTACAAATATACACAGTTTTGAAGCCAAGAACCATAAATACTTACACAATGTATTATCAATAATATAAAGGCATGCAGTGCTATACAACACTGTTCAGAGTGCATCATTGCCTGCAGGTCAACTATGGCTCCTGTTGCGTTGCCGAAAGTGTAGGAAAACATGAAAAACAAGAAAGAAAATCCAGAGTTCTGAAAAGCTGAAAAAGAGAGATATTGAAAATATGTAGAACACTTAACAAAGTAAGAGTGAATAAGAAAGGGATTGATTGAGTACGGGTATGGGAAAGATGGGGAGAGAGAAAAAAAAGGTGCAAGATGTTCAGTAAAAACAATGGAGGCATCAGCTTCCAAGTTTCCCCCAAAAGTATTAGGCAAGGCTGTCATGTGAGTGAAATGCAATCTTCAAAAATCTCCAACAAAACAAGTTCATGTTATTTCTGACATCATTCAAAATCTGTCACCATGAAAAATACAGACAATTTCCAAAGATCTTAAACTCAATTTGACAAATGATGTAAAAAAAAAGAAAGAAACGGAAAGATGCACTAAGTGAAAAACAAAAGTTTAAAATGATACAGTTCTACAGAAGAGATGACATAAGCAGAATAAGACTAGGAAATACATAGTATATTTCCGTGAAAGATCTTGAAACTGGAAAGTGGAATCAAATACAGAGGTATATTTTAATCATAAAAATTCATACATCCACTTTATTTAAAATGGAGTTAAATTTCAAAATACGACTATCCATGTTTTAAATATTGAGACCACCAGAAATATTTTCAATTACATGCAAAGATCATGTGTGCACGTGCTCTTATCATGAAAACATATAACTATGTACATGTGGAAAGGCAATAAGATAATGCCAATTTCAAGCTTCCACATGATGCTGAAGAACTTGTCAAGCAGTCTGTTCCTTAGATATACATAACAAAAAAGTTGAAGTGTTGCATGGAATTGTGTGAGGAGTGTGGTCCTCAGGAGTGAGTTGAAGAGAGATTTGATATGGATACAGTGAACTGTGATCACAACTTTGAAGTTTTTATGGATGGCAGTATATGGAAGAATCTTGAAAGAAATAAAATGCCACAGACTTAGGGCAGGCCAAGGAAGAGTTAATTAGTGAACTGAAACAACTTTTTCTTTATATATATATATATATATATATATGGCCCACTGTCAAGACTCAAATTTTCTTTGAGGCACTTGAAAATTTGAAGATTAGTTAGATTATTATGGTGCATGAAGATTTTGCACAAAATTATCAGCTCAAGTATCACTCAGAGATGTTTGTTCAATGGAATTGCTCTCAAGTAATTTTAGGGACCCAGAAAACAGTCTTAGGAATATTAACTATGTTATTGTGTCTGATTCTCTAGCACACTTAAAAGAAGCTGTGTTTGTTTTTAGTTTTGTATTGAATCATGCTTGTAGTGTATTGTATTGTCACTAGGTGTAAATACTGTGCATTATTGTTCTGATGGCCGTAGCATCCAGTTCAAAAACAGGTACAACATGCAAACTTTGGTATAAGGAAGACTGGAGTTTTTTCAACACTGTACATAGCCAAGGAACTATTGATGGACTAGGTGCCATTGTCAAGAGAAATGTATGGCTGGCTGTATTCAGAAAGAAATATGTACTTAATACAGTTCAGGAATTTGCAGAGCTGCTGCAAAAGAAGTGGGAGTCACTACAATTTCTTTAAAAAAAAAAAAATTGCTGGAGTGTTGGGGAAAGGCCACTCTAATTCAGAGTATTTACAAAGGCCATTATTTTGTACCACTACCCAATGGAAACCTTGTTATGTGGTTATGTTCATGCTTCAGGACACCAGAAATATGCAATTATGAGGTGCAGGTGTCAGTTTAACATGTGAGAATCGCCAGCAATACATCTTTACAAGAACTAAGCATTGTGGGATGTGATGGGATGGGATATTTGCTTTAAATACATAATACGTACATATTTCAATTTACAAACTTCACAGAGTTGCTGGATTCCTAGGGCCCATATCCTCCAACACTGTGATTACCGAGTCAATGGGCCCTATTGACTGAATAACTGAATATTTATTAGCATTTGCCATTTATATAAATTTGTTACAATTCAGTACTTAAATACGTAAACCTACATACTACTCTTAACATAACCTTTTCTGTCTTTCCTTGAGTTGCTGTGCTTCCAAGGGCTCATAGCTCAAACACCATGATTATCTAGCTATTGAGACCTTTTTGCTAATTTTCTTTTCGGTATCTACATTTCTTCTTACTCCTTATTCCTATATTTCCTCAGCCATCTCTTTCTAACTAAACCTAAATATTTTCCTACTTCTAATGTTTTACCCTTACATTTTACACCCAGCATCTTTCTACCTATAATTTCAATAGGTAAATTGGACCATTTCTTCTTTTGCCATTTTTCCCTCGAATCCTTAGTTCCTTCATATTCTAAAATTGAATGCCAATAATTATTATACTTTCTATTTAAAAAAAAACAACACTTTCCTTGGATCTCACTTTTCCCTAAGCCTTTTAGCATCACCACTCCTGTCCTCGCCCATGCAAGGCCTTCTCGTGCTGATCTGTCACATATATCAACATATTTTTCTCTTTCCCACACCGTTTTTAAGTCTGCATTTATACACAAAGAAGATTTGGAATTAAAGCTACCTAAAATTTCTTGTCTTTCAATATCTTCAATTCTCAATTTTACCCCTCTCCAAAACCCTTTCTCCAGTGCCTGTCCCTCTCTCCAAATATCCCCATAACCTATTTCATTCAAGATTCCTTCTATATACTTACACCAAGTATTCTCTTTGTTGATCTTTAACTGCACTTCTAAGCACTGCTGTAACATACTTTTTCCAATTCCTTAATTCTAAACCAATATTTTAATGCCATTTCCACCATTTTTGCTTTGCTACCAAACCTCCCTAGCTCTATTTGGGCAACACCATTAGGTGAAGCCCTTGGTAGACCCAAAATTAATTTACAAAAACTTCTGTGAACCTTGTTTACATTTTCCTACCCTCCCTCTAAACCCCAAATCTCGGCTCCATATAGCATTCTAGCCTCTACTACTGCTCCATATATTCTCTCCAGCCATTTTATTTGTATCTTGGTATTTTATCTAGGCAAGCTCTAATAGCTTTCATTACCAGTTTTCCTTTTCCTCATTCCATCTCCCATTACTATTTAGTCTTACTCCTAAATAATCAAATTCTCTAACCACCTCGATTTCATTTCCTGCCACCACCATGCTTCATCTTTCCTTAACTTGTTCCCCTTTTTAAACACCATTAGTTTGGTTTTCCTTGTGTTTATTCTGAGACTCCACTTATTACAGAACTTTTCTATTGCTCCAATTGCTTTAGTTAACCCGACCTTAGTTATTGATCCTACAACTAAATCATCCACAAATAACAAGCGCTGTATTTCTTTATTTCCAATTACTGGAAGATGCCCATTTTCTATCTTAATTGCCTCTAAAATATCATCAATAAATAGGTTAAATAATATAGGACTTAACTTACATCCTTGCCTTAACCCTATATTATTTGGAATAGCATTTGTCACTATATTATTTGAGACCCTTATACAAAACTCATTCTTTGCATATATCCTTTGTAATGTTTCTATGAACCTATTACTTGTTCCTATCTTGCTCAATTTAGCCCATAAGGCTTCCCTATTAATTATATCAAACACTTTTTTCAAAGTCCACAAATAACATGTACAACCTTCCCCTTTTGTTAGCTAAGTATTTACTAACCATTGTGGATATCACAAAAATGTTGTCTAGTACTCTCTTATTTCTTCTAAAGCCTGTTTGGAAATCTGATAACTTACCCTGCTCCTCTGCCCAAATTTGCACTCTTTCTGCCAGAACCCCATTGTAAATTTTTCCTAACACTGCTAACAACTAATCCCCCTATAGTTTGCTGGGTTATTCACATTTCCTTTGTTCTTGAATATTGGCACCACAATTGCAGTTTTCCAACTCCTAGGTACAATATCCTCTTCAAAAATTGAATTTAGTACCCTAACTAGCATCTCCAATCTATTCTCATCTAGACACCATGCTTTCCAGAAGCCACCTGGTATACCATCAATACCGCTTGCTTTGTTTCTTTTTAGTCTTGTAATTTGATCTCTTACTTCCCCTATTTCTATCCTACTATCTAATTGCTCAATATAGTCACAATTTGCCACTATCTGTATAGTTTGCTTCTTTTGCTGCTCTGCTCCCAAAAGATTTTTGAAATAATTAAGCCATTCATTAGCACCTATGCTATTCTTTGTTACTCTTGCCTTATACATACTCTTGACTAAAGACCAAATTGTTTTACAATCATTAGCTGCTGCTGCCTCATGCAATTTTTTACTCATTTTCTCCCCCCATGCCCTCCTCTTTACTTCTAACAGACTTTTGTACCCCCACCTTTCAACCATATAGTCATCTCTTTCCTTTTCATCTCCCGTTTGCCTCCATTTTCTCAGCTCCCTTAAAACTCTTTGTTTCACCACCCTACATTCCTCATCATACCATCCCGTCTTCTTATTGATCCAATCCTCTTTCATTTTCATTCTTGAGCCTGCATATTTCAATATCATTTCTTATTTTAATACAACTTCTTCAATTCTGTTTTCTTTCAGCATCGTATCTACATCTGCTTCCCTTATACCCCCTATATCTGCCCCCAATTTCTTCACAAATACTTCTGCTTCCTCCTCCCTCCATTTATATATTTCAATTTTAATTCCTTCTTGTTGCCTTGCTTTGAAGCTTCCCTTATATGTACTTTGGAATTTTGCCCTTATTGGAAAATGATTACTTGAACAAACTAAATTCAACACTTCAAAATCCATGATGTATGAGTCCAAATCTGCTGAATATATCATATAGTCTACCACACTCTGACCATTCTCATTTACAAAGGTAAATTCCCCCATGTCATCTTTCCCCTTCACCCCATTACACATCATCAAGTTGAGCTCCTCACAAAAATCTATTAACTTCTTACCTTTACAGTTCAAAACTTTGTCTTTGCTCCTTCTTATCATCTTATTCTCTTCCCCTCTTAACTCATACTCAACATCCATTACATTTATTTTACTTTGCCCTACCCTTGCATTAAAGTCACCCATTATAATAAAACAATGGTTTAAGTATCTATTTGGTAATTCTTCCATATCTTGTCTTAACAAATTAAATTGCGATTATGAAATTCCGAGACACTTGGGGGTTATACACCACTGCAACACACACATTTTGCTTCTCCCCTATCCCTTTTAAAACACACCACAAAACTGAATTCTCCCCTCTTTTACTACACACTTTCACTTTAACTTGCAAGTCCTTCCTAACAAATAATCCTAATCCACCTGATGCACGACCTCTTTCTTTCTTTTTTTTCCCAGCTTTACCATAAAAATAAAAATCCAGTCACCCACTGGAATGTCCTTTGCTACCCATGTCTCTACCACTCCTATCACATCACCTAATTTTAATATCTCCATTATTTCCCCATGCTTTAACTTTTCAAACAGCCCTTGTATATTCCGCACTAACATTCCTAATGCCTTTTCCTATACAGATCCCTTCCTCTCAAACCTAAATTCTTGCAGTTTTGCCCTGCTCCTAGTCAGTCTTGGCCTGCCCAAAGGTTCGTTCCCTCTGCTCCATCTTCCACCTGCAAAATGCTTGCCCCTGGCGATGAAATTATGCTGAGCGCAGTATCCTTCCAGACATCAATCCCTGCAGCTGCTCTCAAGGCCATTCTACGTGATTCTTCAATCAGCTGACTTTCCGGTGTTACTTGTTTGACTGGTGATGTTTGCTGCACTCCTCCCCTCCGTTCCTCTCCTCTGCCTGATGACGTTTGCTGCACTCCTCCCCTCCATTTCTCTCCTCCGTCCAATGATGTTTGTCGTGTTCCTCCCCTTCTTTCCTCTCCATATACCATGCTATCCGCTCGCTGCTGCCTGTCCGTGGTTTCAACATGTGTTGAATTCCCCGGTGAAGGTGACCTTCTCCGTTTTTCTATCATTTATTCACAAATCCAGTCCTCTCACATATGCTTTGTTGTCTCTAGCTCTTGCACTTCTCATTTCTTTTAACAACAAGCTTCTTATTTCTCTCTCTTCCCGTAATCATTTTCAAGGAATATTCTTGTCCCTTTTAACTTTTTGGCATTAGATAACATTGTCCATTTTATTTTCACCATTGCTAACTTTACGATTATCGATCTTGGGTTGAAGCCTCTTCTCCCAACTCTGAAGGTATCAATTATCTCCCAGCCTCCTAACTTTATTCCCAGTTTATTTTGACACATTTCCTCTACTTGTTCCCAAACTCGTTTCTCTCTTGTTTCCTCTACTCCAAATATTATCAAATTCCTTTTTCTGCTCCTTTCCTCTGCTCTCTCCAGATTTGTTAATCCTCTGTTACATTGCATGAATTCTTTGTTCACCTCGTATTAAAAATTTCTCCAGACTGATTTTATTTCCTCGAATTGTTTTGTCAACTTCTCTTCAATTATCCTTTCCATTCCTTTAAAATTAGTCATTTCCTCCGTGATGCACTTCAGCATTCCCATGATTTGCTCCATATCCGGTCCTGGGTTTAACTCTACTCCTCCAATTATCAATAGCACCATCAACACCAACGCATACCACGCTGTCCTTCTAATCTGTTCTCCCGAACATTTTCCCCCGAATTACATCTTGCTGAATTAAATAGGCCTATTCTGGCTCTATATACTTCTAACTGCACTCCCATTTCGCTGTTCTGCCGAGCATGCATTTGGCACGTCTTGCTCCTCTCGCTTCCTGTCAGCAACTCCTGGTTGCCCTGTATGAAAATGAATGGTAGCATGGTATCACAGAAAATTTAATAATGGCCATGTAACAATTCAGTTCATGAAGCCTATGTGGTTTAACAAGTTTGCATGGCCTACAAAGATAGAGAAGGATACAATCAATAAAACTGGAATTTTATTAAAACTTGATTATGCTCCACATCCCATAAATGGTCATGGACAATTTTCACTTCCAGATGATGAAATTATGATTGAATCCACAATGCAAAATTTGGAGATTTAGGCTTCCTTTGAAACATTCTTTCAATTATTACTGGGCTAAGTTAATTTAATATTGATATGTCCTGCACATAACAGACCACTTGTCCCATACATAACTTACACTTCTCAGAAATTTTATTTTTGTGGCTGAAGCATGTAAGAGAAAACCTTGAATCTGCTTTGCTAATTTTTCAGTACACATTTTTAATTGCACTGAATATAAAAAAAGTTTTCAAACTATAATGGTTTCAGAAAAAATTAAATAGAAATAAACCAATAAATTAATATTGAATTTCTGCTGTCCCATACGTAACAGGTGTTCATTTCATGCTACCTGACATTGAAATGAGATTTTGAATTTCTGATTTTAGTATAAAGCAAGGAAAAACATTCTGCTAAATTGTATGCCAGTCTGCAGTTTTAAAAACTAAATTGCATTCCAGTTCAGTGAAATGTGTAGCAAAATGTCCTATATGTAATGCACAGATACTGTGACTTTACCCATATACAACACTACAATATCTCACTTTTACATAAATCATTTATCCTCTCTAAAATGTTATTCTATAAACTATACTGTTCATATATTCATGATTTACAGGGTTCATAGACTGCAGCATTGTATTGTAATTCCTCCAGGTGTATCCTTGTATTATTGTCGTCTGGCAGGCTCATTCCTCTGTCATTTCCAGTGCTGGTCATCCGTCTTAAACTCTATCACCTCTGGTGCTGCTACTTGCACGTCTGCTGATGCTAATGTCACTGTTTGTTTGTCTGCTTTAGATCACTGGGTTAATGCATTAAATTTGCATTTTGGCAATCTTGAGATTCTGCGTGAATCATGCTCCAAAGAGTGGACACTATTATGTGGCTGACTGATGATGATGGGGAGTATTTAGGAAGATGATGATGGATGGACTTGCATGTATTTCACCCATTTTTGCTGCATCTTGCTGTCTCTTTATGCACCTCCAGTCTGTTTCACCTTTTTCACTGTTGTCTGTCATACTTACCGTTTTTATATTGCTGGCTAGTGAGATCAGTGAACTCTGTAACAAATTTGGGGGTGGCCTATTCAGTGTTCAAAATTAACGATTTAATCAAAAGTAATTTTATTTATGTGGTGTTCTAATAGTGTTGCCTCCCTCTCAGAACATTAGTCAACCGTATGTTCCCAGCACTACATTTGATTCATACTCTGAACCTCGCAGATCTCAACACACTTTACATCCACCCTGTTGTGTGATCAGTAGCTCAGAGGCAAGAGCATCTTCCTCTGCTTACCAGAAGCAATCTGCTCCCCTTTATATCAGATGATTTCTGCATCCTGCTTAAGTAAACAGACTTCTGGCACCTTGCTATAAGGCAGGCTTGCTGTGGCAACATTTAGGGCTACTTCTTTCCTCAAGCTTACTTCCCTTGCAGGATTTATTTTCTGTGTTGTTATACCAATCTTATCAGAGTAGTTCATAACAGGGCGTCTTTTCCACTTCAAATAATAACATGAAGTTGGCCTTGAGGTACAACAAAATAGTAACTTTTTATTTATTTTCCTTCTGTTGTGGCTGGAAACTGTGTTATTTTCAGCGCAATTAATACCAGTGAAAATAAGATTAAGAACAGCTTTCGTTGCACTTCAGTATGTCAATCACATTGTGATTAACTGCAACGTGAAGTTCGCTCTTAAGGTCAATGGGGTTGAACCTCGGATTTAGGAACTAATGTGTGGTTTGTTGTATCCTAAGCTAACTTCGTGTTATGGATTTTTTTGGGATGTGACTGACCTATTGTGATGCAACATATACCATTCTTAATGTTATTTTCCATGCTATTACTGTATAAAAAATAATACAGGTTTCCACTTAAAAAACAGAAGTTTATGCCAAAATTGATTTTTGCTTACCTTTTCGAATGACCTTTATCATCTAGTTAAAGATGATAAAGGTCTTCATGCCTGCCTTCATACCTGTGAAACTCATTTTTCAATTCTTACTTTTGCAGTGGAAGTTTGAAGCGTCTCGCCCAGTATTTAATATGTGCATTTCATAGCAATAAGTGTATATGCAAAAAGACCAAAATGTATAGTATAAAAGTGGGCAAGAAAAACATGAAAGCAAACAAAACCTGTAAAAATGAGTTCTGGTATGCCTGAAAGTAAAGAGTTGCACACAGGTGTTGGGGTACTGACTGGTGCTACAGAAACTTGCACACATATTACCAATATGTGTGCATATTGTTAAATTTAAGGGACCATTTTCTCATTTAATAAGGACTAATAGCACAAATACTCAGGCACAATTTATTTATTCTTGGGGTAGATAACTTATGTAGTTTAGAATGTAATTATGTTAAAGTCGCTAATAGATATTAAAACTAGTTTAAAGGGCAAAGTTTTGAGGGGAAGGACCCTTTTTTACTTTACTCACACAATTGTGTGGGTGTGGAGTGGGTTTATTATTCCATTACTTACCCAATTTTCACTTTGAATTTGCTGCTCAGATTGGCCTGTGATGACAATGCAGGTTGTGCTTCATTGGCAAGTATCACCAACAGCTAACAGAGTGCACCAAGAAAAGAGAATTCGTGAATTTTGTCTAGCAGTGTTACACGTGATGCCATATGAAAAGATATGCACTGTTGCAATTTTCTAAAATTGTGTGTTATATGCCGTGCAATAATCTAAACTTTTCCTAAATGATTGAAGCACAGTAATCTATATTAATAATTACAATTTTTTTTAAAAATATGAATGCGTTTAAATTAAATAAAGTAGTCTCACATGATTGTGTGGGTAGGGCATAATTTGTATATTGGCAGTAAGAAATGTGAGGTTATGTAACATGTATATTTGTCATTACAGCATGCATAATATTGAGTTTTTTCATATTTATACAAGCATTTGTTTTTAAAGAGATGACAAATGTACTTTACGCATAAATACATACATTAATTAGGTAGTTTTCAAAATAATAAGCTCAAGATTAATTTAGCAAACATTCTGCTCCATATTTTTTTGTTTTAATTAAAGTATTATGATTGATAATATCAGTTTATAAAGTAATATTTTGTGTATTAAAGCCAGGCTTTAAATAACTTATCCAGTGGTGCCACCTCAGTGATATGGATACTCCACTTGAAGGTTAGCAAGAAGTTCAGATCTGGTGAATTTTCTGATAATGGCATCAAAGATTTATCTTTCCAAACACCAGCAAATGTCTTCGAGAATCATCAGAATCTTAAAGCAGCGATAAAGGTATTAGGCTTGCTGCTTGTAGTAAATCAATAGCTCTAGATTCATATCTTTACCATCATATAATACTACAAGATCCATCTCCAATTACAGTCTTGGTTTTTAGCATTAGAAGTGTAGGTATATTCAGGTTGAGAATTGAATTTTTTTTTCAACATGTTCCGGTTTTCTCACATTACAGTATAAGGCATTTTAATAACATCCTCTAACACACAAAAGAAAATATATAACAAATGAGAACACCAGTTACTGTGAAATACACTTTATTTATCATAGAACTCAGTGTTGCACAAAAATTACTTGAGTCACTTTTGCACACATTCGGAGTACAACTGATCTGTCAAATCAAATCACAATTAAACTGCTGAACTGCATGACTCACAACTAAGGTGCACTGTCCACTTTTCACTTTGTAACCTCGAACAGAACTTAACCGAAAAACACTGCTCCCGGCCGAGAGCAACCCCACTTTCTAGAGGCAAAACCTACTCGAAAGGGCCAAAAGGAACCCTCCGGAGCGGGGAAGCGGCACACATTGGCTATTGTTCCAGGCGCCCGTAGTTCTAGAGGGGGGCCGGCCACAAGCCTAACCCGCGGCAGGTAGATGAGCCGGCAGGCGCTCCCTCCGCCGGTCCGTAGGAACTTAGCGCGCGCGGTCACACTGCTCTCTCCTCATGGCTGGTCGTACTGTCATAGCGGGCGAGACATTCTAGGTGTACCACCAGCGTCTTTCCTCGGGGCAGCCTCTGGATGCGGTAGACTACATCATTGATCCTCTTCACCATGCGGTACGGTCCTTGCCATGGTTCCTGAAGCTTGGCGCAACGCCCCTTGGCTCGAGTAGGACGATACAGGCACAATAGACCACCCTCTGGAA
Source organism: Deroplatys truncata (assembly GCA_030765065.1). Lineage (NCBI taxonomy): Eukaryota > Metazoa > Arthropoda > Insecta > Mantodea > Mantidae > Deroplatys > Deroplatys truncata. The sequence goes on along the minus strand of CM060990.1, from coordinate 417,951,443 downwards.
ACTTTGGCTGTAGGCCTGCCGTTCGTAGCGGGTCTTCATCCGGTTCCTCGCCACCTGGATGTGTGACGGGCCATTTCGTGCACATCGTGAAGAGGTCCACTGGGTTCCTCGACCCCTGGTCTGTCGTCCTCCGTGGTGTAGTGGTTACCACGCTAGCCTCTAGTTCCCGAGGTCGCGGGTTCAAACCCTGTGAAGGAAGATGAATTTTTTTCGGGCGTAAAAATGCTTAGCATGGCTTCCTTCGGAAAGGAAGTAAAACCGGTGGTCCCCTGTCGTAGATTCACGGCACGTAAAAGAACCTCAAGCCTGATAAGAGGCCTCTGAGCAAAATTACCGGTCTTTCATGCCCAATATAGAATGGGACGCTAAGGACCACTGCAGTTAAAGAACGTCCATAAATAAGAATTAATAGTAAAAAAGACCCCTGGCCTCCCAAACGCTTCTCACAGCCAGCTCGCGTCTTGCGGGCACGACGACCGCATCCTCCGTTAGGGTCACCCTGCAGATCCCAGGAAGTCCATGGGGGCTCGAGCGTCACCTCGTCCTGGCGGAGTCGTAAGACCCTCCTGCCGTCCGCCGTCGCGCCGTGGTTCTTGAGTCATAGTATCACGTCCTCAGCCATCCCCGTGACGAACACCCACAGTCTTATGATGCTCCGCCCCAGGTTCAACGCTAACAGATCCTCCTCCACAGGCAAGGTGTCGCTCGATGCCGTCACCATCTAGTAGGGCCGATTCGGTTTCCTTGGTAGTAAGCCCTCCGCCACGTCGATTCTGATTACGGACACGACTGCACCCGTGTCCACTAGTATCCGGCGCAGTTTTCCTTGAATCCAGCGATCCTCGACATAGTTGTCATCCATTCTTGTCTAGGGCACACGTCACTTGCGGAGGTGGCGATGGGGGCTCCGACGTGCCCCTTGCCTTGCCGGTTCTTAGTCGTTCCCCACTTGCTCGTCGACTTGGTCATAGACAACCTTCATTAGGTGACCTGGCTGGTCACACCCCCAACACACACCACTTGCCATTCTCCGACGTCCCTGGGTTGATTCTCTATCCCGGTCGTATCGAATACTCCTGATCTCCAAGGTGGGAGTAGCTGCTTCTTCCTCAGGCCTGCTCTATCCCGTCCATCTGCAGGCACTACCTGCTCTTCGGCTTGGTGTGGACAGCTCTTCAGTAGATGTCCTGACTGGCCACATCCCCAACACACACTGCTTGAAGATCTTCGTCGACGTCTTGGGTTGATCCTCTGTCCCCGTCATATCGAATGCTAGCCTCTGGTTTCGGAGGTCGCGGGTTCAAACCCGTCGGAGGGCACGGGATTTTTTTCGGGCGTAAACATGTTTAGCATGGCTTCCTTCGGAAGGTGAGTAAAGCCGGTGCTCCCGTGTCGTAGATTTGCGGCACGTAAAAGAACCTCAAGCCTGATAAAGAGGCCTCTGAGCAAAATTTCCGGTCTTTCACGCCCAATCTAGAATGGCATATCAGTTAAAGACCGTTCATAAATAAAACTTTTTTTGTATCGAACGCTCCCTGTCTTTAGGGTACATGCAGCTGTTACGTTGGCCGCCTCCATTCTCAACGCGGCCGTTAGCGCTTCGTGAATGATGTCGAGCATCAGACGCCTGTATGTTGTCCCCCGTGGTGTAGTGGTTACTACGCTAGCCTGTAGTTCCCGAGGTCGCGGGTTCAAACCCGGCGAAGGACGATGGATTTTTTTCGGGCGTAAAAATCTGTAGCCTTGCTTCCTTCGGAAGGGAAGTAAATCCGGTGGTCCCGTGTCGTAGATTTGCCCCACGTAAAAGAACCTCAAACCTGATAAAATTACCGGTCTTTTACACCCAATATAGAATGGGGCGCTAAGGACCACAGTAGTTAAGGAGCGTCCATAAATAAAACTCAATTTAATTCATCAGACGCTGTCGTATCTCGGCAACACGCACCCCATCGGCAAATGAGTAGGCAGCCTCCTGGGATACACAAGTGGGCAGGAGGTTTCACCAGAGCTTTATTCACCAGCTGCAATTTGCCAGTTTAAACCGCAGCGTCTCCCGTGGCTGTTGCAGCCTTGAATTGACTTGACTATGGTAGGCTTCGGCGAACCGATGGTTCCCGAACCTGCTTTCAAGGGCTTCCAGATATCTCCGGAATTCGCCGACGTCGGAATTGCATTCGAAATTCTGCCGCCCGTCCCTACAAGCTGGTTATCAGCTGTGCGGCTTCCTCCTCCTTTGACCATCGGTTGTGGGCAGCAACGGCGGCGAATTATTGACGGAAGACTTCGAAAGTTGACGTTCCGCATATTCGGATATCTTGACGTGTGTGGATGTGTCGCGTCCTGCTTGACCTTCAAGTCCTATAGTCTTCCGCTAAGCGTTTCTTCAAACATGTTCAGTTCCTTGGTGCTGCCATCAATTCTTCCTTCCAGGATACTAAGCCATTCCCCGAAGTCCTCCATGGCGCTAAGCCATTCCCCAATGTCTTCCAGGGCGTTAATGCATTGGGCAAGGTCTTTCACCTTTCCACCGAGCTCTTCATGTCTTTCTTCATGCCGGTCAACTGTTTATCAAGCCTAGTCAGTATTTCCACCTTCATCTTGGACATTTCCCCCTTTACACCCTTCATTTCTGTCTGGATCTTCTCCATCACAGAATTCACTGTTATTTCACTTCCCATTTTATTCAGTTCAGATTACATTTTCGTCTCCATCTTCTCCATCCCGGATTCCACTTTCGTCACCATCTCCATTCTGGATTTCATTTCCATCTTCATCCTCTCCATTTTGGCCAATAATTTTTGTAGGACTTCGCCCATCGTGGCTTTCATATCCCACTTCTGACACCAATGTAACAAATGAAAACACCAGTTACTGTGGTCGTCCTCCGTGGTGTAGTGGTTACCATACTAGCATTTAGTTCCCGAGGTCGCGAGTTTAAACCCGGCGGAGGGCAATGGATTTCTTAGGGCGTAAAAATCCTTAGCATGGCTTCCTTCGGAAGGGAAGTAAAGCCGGTGGTCCCGTGTCGTAGATTTACTGCACGTAAATCAAGCCTGATAAAGAGACCTCTGAGCAAAATCACCAGTCTTTCACACCCAGTATAGAATGTAATACATTTATTCATTTCTGTGCCTAAACAACACCCATGGTTTGAGTGTTGCACACATGCAAAGACATTGCAAAAGGCTTAAAAAGTTAGTTCGTGAACTTGTATACTTAAAGGTGTGATAATAACAGCTTAACAGAAGACTATAGGAACTGAGAACGAGAATAGAATGAGCACAGAAAGCAAAGAGAGAAAGTTTGGTTCACAATAAGCAGAAACAGGAATGCTTATTGATAGCAATGTAGAAAGCCAATTATGCGCATTGGGATGCCATTTGTTTGTAACTGACCAATGATACCTTTTCACCTGCTTGTAATTCAGCCAAAATATAACAGTTTCAGTCAGGCGTGTATCAAGAGTAAATATGTGAAATTAATAAAGTGTGACGGCAATAAAAGTGTAGAAACAAATTCTTTTATCAGTGTTATCTTTTAGTAACAACTCCTTTCCATTTACACACCCTGTTCAAGAGATTTGCTCGACTGAGTAATAATAGCTAGCCTGAGGACAAAGAACCCAAAATTCAAAATAGTAAAACAATAACAGGCGCTCAGCAAATAAGATAGCACGAACGATACCGCAACAAATTGGCTCCCAGAACGTGGGGCGAATTAACCAGGAAGGGACATAATAACCAGAACGTGGAGTGAATGGAGCAGTGTAATTACAAGACGTAGATTCCGAAACAACCACCAGAATGGCCGACGACGTGGATGAGAGGACATCAGTAACTACGTGAACAGATGACAACAGTGGAATTCGACACCAAGACAGCGAGACGATGCAGATCCATCATAGTACGACGCAGAGGCGACACACACATCTAGGGGAGAGGGGCAGAAAGCTGGACATCAAAGCAACATCAGATAGCATCATAAAGGTTAGAAAATTGTAAATTTTTTGTGTATCCTAAAAAAAATTGTGAGAAATTAAATGATGTTGAGAAGTGGTAGGATTAAGAAAACAATGTCCACTAATAATACTGAAGAAATAATTATGGAAGGGGATAATGTAACAGTTAGCTGTAATTCAATACTTGTTATGGAAAATAGCTCAAACAATGTAGGATTTGAGGGAGGAAATATTAGTGAAGAAAGTGAGAATAGAATAGCAGGAAATGTTAATTTTGATGCTGGTATGATGGAAATGCTGAGAAAGTTTGGTGAAACATTAAAAAAGGTTCTGGAAAAGAGAAATGAGAAATTAGAGCAAATATTAGATCAAAATAGGGAAGAAATTGAAAAGAAATTTCTGGAGCTAGATGGTAGTATGATAAGAATGAGAAATGAAAATCAGGAAATAATAGCAAGTGAGATAGGAAAGGTTTCAAAGAAAATGTCAGACATGAGCAGGGAAATATCTAACGAAAAAAGTGAGGTTAATACTAAAATTGAACATGTTGATGTAGAATGTACAGAGTTAGGAAGTCGAATGAGTAGCATTTCAAGTGAGCTAAGAGAGATGAATGAGGCTATGAATGCAGATTTAAATCAGGCTCAAGTTAATTTCAGAGGGGAGATATCTGAAATACAGAAGGAGTCGGAAACACAAAGAAATAAGTTATCCGAAGAAGTTAAAGTTTTGTCTATAGATTTGAATCAAAAACTAACTTCTGAAATTAACAAGCACCAAGCTGTTCAAAATGAAAACAATAAAACATTGGAACAGACAATAGAAAGTCTGCAAGGTACTGTAAATAGGTTAAAATTGAATTCAAGGGTCAATATATGTGATGTTAATGTATCTAATGCTCAGAATAATGATAGAGGTATTTCCTCAAGTATGACTAATAATGTGTGACGTGGCGGCTTCATCCATAGCACACGCTGAAACTCAGAGTGCACAAGTAACGTTAGAGAATTTAAATATGGGAATAAGGGACATACAAAACTATAATTATATCTTAAGTGATTTACCGCTTCCAAAATTTAATGAAAACTCCAATCCAGTATAGTTTATTGCAGACTTGTCAGAGTACTTTCAAATTAAAAAGATACCGGAAGCATTGAAAATGATAGTTGTTGAAAGATGTTTGGATCAGAAAACTTTAGATTGGCTACAAATAGTATCAGGGGGCGAAATTTCATATGAATCCTTTAGGAGGTTATTCATGAACAGATTTTGGAATGTTACGGTACAGCACAGAATACAAGCAATGCTTAGCCATGGACAATTTGATCCGCGAGAGGGAATATCAATGACTGATTATTTACTAAAACATGCAAGTCAGGTTAGGAACTTGTCACCTCCGATCAATGAGGAAGATTTTGTGAGTTTGCTCACAAGACATTATCCTTTAAGGATACAAAATTATTTATTAATTGCAAAACCACGTAGTATCTTTGAGAGGACAGAATTAACGTCAGCTTTGGAACAACAGGAAGAAGATATATCTCGAGAGTGGGAGCATAGATTTTTAGACGTGCGAGATAGACGAAATTACCAAGGTAGTCATTATCCCCAAAGCAGAGGACAAGACAGACGTCATGAGAATAATATCAGGCAACGGTACCAATCATACGTTCCAAGTTTTGAAAGACCGAGGATAGATGGGAGACCAGGTCGACAGGAACAAATAAATTACGTCAGGACAGAAAGATTGCTGGAAAGAGGGCAAAATCAAGGAAGGCGTTATGTCAGGCAAAGGGGAAATCTCACTCACTGGAGGGAAAACACTAACCGGGAAAGATCCGAGGAACGGCAAGAAAATTACGTGCCAAGAGGACATAACTTCAGAAATTGAGGATTTCGGACTCGAGGAAGGGGAACTCAAAACAATGGGAGCGAAAATGAGATAAATTTAGGGCTGGTTAGGAATGGTAGTCCCATACATGAACATGGAAGTAACCAGGAAAACTGTCAATAGACTCCTGTGCAGTAGGTTCTCAGGATGTCTTTAATAATTCAGTATCCATTACCAAAATAAACAATATGCCTACACACACATTCTGTAAGAAGATTGCAGCAACGAAAGATAAGGAGGAAAATTTCGAGTCACCTCATGTTAAGATAGAAATCGCGAAGAAAGAGATTATTGCGACTATAGATTCCGGTTCATCAGCTTCAATTTGTTCTCAAAAATTTTATATAAATTTGATAAATGAAGGTAACAAAATTATGGCTCTTCCCACCAGTAATTTAGTTTGTCGTGTTGCAATCGGAAGAACGACACAGGTTATAAAAACACAAGCTCTACTTAACATACTTATCGGCGGAGAGAATTTCGAGGTTATGTTTCTAATTGTAAACCATTTGATTTGTGACATAATTTTAGGATGTGACTTCCTACATGAATATGAAGCATGTATAGATTTTAAATATGAGGAGTTAAAAATGACGAAAGACAATAGAGAAATAAAGGTACCATTTATAAAAGAGAAAGTTTCCGTGATTGAGATGACAAAGGATGAGGAAAATCTTTGTGACCAAGAGTTTTTTGTGCAAATAATGGAAACGATCAGATAAAGCAAGTAGTCACAAGATATGAAGGGAACACCACGCCATATTTTCGACAGCTAGTAGAAATGCCAGAGGAAGTAGAGAAATTTACAACCCAAACAAAAGACGACCATGCGAGCAAGACAGACAACAATTGGGAAGAGAGGAGAAATGAGGAAATACTACACAAGTGTGAAGAAGCTTATAACATTACGAAAACACAAAAACAAATCCTTCATGACGTTTTAATGAACAATAGTTCAGTATTTAGTAATATCCCAGGCATTTCAGGTAGATGTGCCACCATATAGGCATAAGTATGATAATTTACCTATAAGTCTTCGGGACAAAGCTAGAAAACTGATAAATAGCATGTTAGAAAATGGGATTATTGAGCAAAATAATTCTCAGTATATAAATTCAATCTGTTGGAGTATTAAACGAGATGGTAGTTTAAAATTAACATTAGATGGTAGATGTCAACCAATATATGAAGTCAGATCATTTTCAAAGTGAAGGAATCGAACAACTCATCACGAAACCTTCAAGAGGGACATCCATTGACCTCACTGCGTCATATTGGCAAGTGGAATTAGATCCACAAGTGCGTGATTACACTTCATTTCAATACTCGGGGACCCAGTATCGTTTTTGTGTAAATCCTTTTGGTTTAAAAAACTCAGGAAGTGGATTTTTGAGAGCAATTCACAGTATTTTTGGAAATTCTGCAGATGACTTTTTAATAAAGTATATTGACGATTTCCTCATCATTAGTCAAACATTTGAGGAACATACGAATAATGTATATTATGTGCTAAATATACTGCAACAACATGGTATGACTGTAAACATACTAAAATCAAAATTTTGTGTCAAGGAAATAAATTTTCTGGGTTATGTAGTGGATGAATGGGGTATAAGACCTGACCAGAAGAGAATAGAAGCAATAATGAAAATTCCACCACCAAGGAACGTAAAGCAAATTAGACGTCTCTTAGGGGTATTGAACTTTCAGAGTAAGTTCATACCAAGATATTCGGCTGAAATAGAACCACTGCGGCAGCTACTCCGAAAGAATATCAAGTGGAGATGGACAGAGGATCATCAAAAATGTTTTGAGAGGGTCAAAGAACTCCTTGCTAAGTCCATATTGCTCGAGAAGCCCAGAGAAAATTTGAAATATGAGATTTATGTCAACGCATCAATGCAAGGATTCGCCAGAATTTTAGGACAGCGAGACATCAACAATGAGTTTCACGTCATTAGTACAGCTTCTAGAGGACTTACAAACATTGAGCGGAATTCTTCGGTGACTCAGAAATTGGAGCATTCTATTTTTCATTAATTCGTTTCAAGACCTATATTTATCAGCAAAAGGTGAAAGTATATTCGGATCACATCAGCCTAACTTTCATCCAACGGTGTAGATTATGTAGTGGAAAACTTGCTAGATACATTCACGCAATATCTGCATTTGATATTGAAATTATACACATTCCTGGCAAGAATAATACCTTCAGTGATTTGCTATTAAGATTAAACTACATCCCACAAATTCCCAAGAATATTGAAAGGCCCAGAAATGAAGTCAGAATATTAACAATTGAAATTCCTTTAAGCAAAGAAATGATAAGAAAATTGAAAAATATGGGGGAAATTCAAAATGTAGATGCAAAATTATTTGAACTTAAAGGAAATGCACCATTAATTGAAGAGGCAAAGAAAGAAATTGTAGCAATTCGGAATGGAACATTATATAAGAAGCATGGAAAAGAAATGCCTAGTTGGAAGGTAATGGTTCCGAAAAGCATGGAAAAGGAGCTAATTAAGAATTTTCACGAAGGGTTAGCACACTCAGGGACGGACCGGACGACTTCTATGATTTTAGAAAATTTATACATATCCAAATTGCGTCAGAAAGTTCGGAAATTTATCTCGTGCTGCAACCTATGTCAGAAAGCAAAGCAAAGAAATGCAGCATATGTATTTGAGACTAATTCGGTTATAAGGGATAAGCCGAGGTGCGTAATTAGTATTGACATTCATGGTCCTATGCCTTCAAGTCAATTTGGAAATAAATATATATTTGTCTGTCATGATATATTTAGCAAATATGTAAGAATTTACCCTTTGAGAGTTTAGCATGTTTGAATAGGCTACTCAAGTCATATGTGATAGAGGAAGGACCAATCCAATCTGTATTGAGCGACAATGCTTCGTCCTTCACAGGAAAAAGATTTATGGAGGGACTGAAAGAAAATGGCATTAAACAATATTTTTCGTCAAGATACAGACCGAACTCCAACCCAGTGGAGAGGGAAATTAAGGAAATTTTGAATTACCTAAGGGTGCTGTGTAATCGAAAACAAACCCAATGGTATGGATACGTGAATTTCGTTCAGAATCTACTCAACGAAACGGTAAGCAATGTGACAGAATACAAACCATGTGAACTTAAATTAGGAAGGAAGATAAATACAATATGTAAGAAAATTCCAGAAGCCATTCCAGATGAGCACTCAATACCACAAACGGAAGAAAAGATGTTCCGACAAGCATTTGAAAGGATGAAGAAAAAAGCCATAAAAAGAAAAAGGAAGCATGAATAAAAGAAAAGAAAGGAATGGAAGATCAAAATAGGAGATTTAGTTTTGGTTAAAACTAAGAAATTGACTGATAAGGCAAATAAACTTTATTGGCAAATGTTTCTAAAATATCATGGACCATATGAAGTTGTTGAAATATATGGAAGAAACACATATGAATTATGTAACCCAGCAACCCGAAAAGCCATTGGAAAGTTCCATATTGAAATGCTGAAACCATACAACATTGAGGATAAAGATGAAACAGAAGACCAAGATGATGAAAAGTAGATTCAGGATAAGTAAAGCTGAACTGCAGAACAAAGTATTGGAATGTAAGAGGGTTAACTATGTATATATGTCATAAGAAAGAAGAAATAAATTCAGGACAAAAATAAATGTTTAAAGGGGAAAAAGAACATTTTCTTAGTAAACTATAACCACATTTGAAATGAAGTATGTAATAATGATAATTTAATGTCATATTAATGTAAAAGTATGTAGATATAATTCAAAGAGTATTGTGAATATAAAGTACAAAACAATAAAAAAAGGGTAAAGATAATTAAAGCAAAACACTTATGTAGCACACAGATAATGTGAAATTATGTCTAGAATTAAGAGATGTAAATATATTTGTGTAGAGGATGAATATTTTGGTAAATATGTTCAATAATTGCAAAATGAACCAGAGTAAAAATCTTGAGTGTATAAATTTCTATGTCAATAATCTAAGAAAGTATAACCATTTTGTAACAGTGACCTAAATAGTTCAGGGTACAGTATTTGCTATAAAAAAAATTGTAATGTCAGATGTATGTAGATAAACACATTAGACTCGAGCCAGTGAATAGTGGCAAGAAAAAGGCAAGATGTATGATGTGTGTTAAATGCGTGTGCAGTGTTAAGTGCAAGTGATAAATACTGTGTGTTACAAGATTCAGGAGACTAAAAACCCAATTATAAAATTTCCAAAAAAAAGTTGTAAATATTTGTAATTATGTTTCTAGTGGGGCATATGAGGCAGTATTTTATATCACAACACTGTGAATGCCAGAGTGATTGTAGCGTAAATTAACATTATTGTATGACAATGATTTGAGATGTTTGTTAATTATAAGTGTTGTTAGGAAATAAGTTTACACGGCCTCACTAAAACTGACAATAGGAGTGGGTAACAATGAAACGAGGGGGTGAGTTGTTTATCAATTAGAAGAGACAAACAAATGACGTCAGAGTAGCATGCCTTTCTTTAGAAATGGAGGGAATATTTTCCCTAGAGCATAATTGTTGGTAATTTTGATTGGATAAAAAAAATAGACGCTAATGTTGGCGTGTTTTATTAACCAATAGCAGCTCTGTTATAATGTTTAGGCGTATTGGGGTGAGGGAGTATAAATTCTGAGGCCAGAGACAGGTATCGCGCAGTTCAACAGAATCATTCACGAGTTACACGTTGCACAGTTCTACAGAATCATTCACGAGTTACACGTCGCGCAGTTCAACAGAAGCATTCACGAAGTACACGTTACGCAATTCTACAGAATCTCTCGCGTCGTAAAGTTAGTTACAAAATGTGAAATACGCGAATTAATAATGCGCAGCAAATAAGTGATTGTAGTTACATTCGAAAATATAACAGTTTCAGTCAGGTGTGTATCAAGAGTAAATATGTGAAATTAATAAAGTGTGACGGCAATAAAAGTGTAGAAACAAATTCTTTTATCAGTGTTATCTTTTAGTAACAACTCCTTTCCATTTACACACCCTATTCAAGAGATTTGCTCGACTGAGTAATAATAGCTAGCCGGAGGACAAAGAACCCAAAACTCAAAATAGTAAAACAATAACAGGCGCTCAGCAAATAAGATAACACGAACGACACCGCGACACTTTCATTACTTCATTGATTAGGAGTCGTTTAAAGGGAGTTGTACCTTCCATTCCTGGAAGTAGTTCCTTTGAAAGTACTTTCAGAATGTCACCCTGGAGTGCTCCTGGAACAGCTCTATGCTCCATTTCACTCCTAATCCATGAACGTTGAGAAACTTTAATGCTATTTGCCATAGGGCTTTCATTTTAAACAATAACCATTGTAATGCCGCACTTAGGTTGAATGTTTAACACTGAAGATAGTTCATGAAGTATTGTATTATTTAGTTTATGAACAGCGTGTAGAGGTATGTACCAATAATTAACAACAATGAAATACCTGGTTTGCTGTTTGCGATGATTTAATAGCAGAATCTATATACCTAAAGCAATTGAAGCAATAGATATATTTTGTAAGAAATGGAGTGTAAGAATTAATGTAAGTAAAACAAAAATAGTGGTATTTAAAAAAAGATAAGTTAAGGAAAGGTGAGAAATGGTACTGGCAAAGAAGATAAGTTGAGAATCAATAAATTTGATTATCTAGGAGTAAGATTAAGTAGTAAGGGAGGTTGGAGTGAGTAAAAGAGAATGGTATTAGCTAAAGGAAAACTTGCATCACCCGGCGGAGGGCGATGGATTTTTTCGGGCGTAAAAATCGTTAGCACGGCTTCCTTCGGAAGGGAAGTAAAGCCGGTGGTCCCGTGTCGTAGATTTACGGCATGTAAAAGAACCTCAAGCCTGATAAAGAGGCCTCTGAGCAAAATTACAGGTGTTTCACGCCCAATATAGAATGGGATGCTAAGAACCATAGCAGTTAAAGAGCGTCCATAAATAAAACTCAATTTTTAGAAAAGCTATTAAAGCATGTATGGATACATTACCAGGAATGCAAATAAAACAGAGTTTATATGGTAATAGTTGAGGCAAAAATGCTCTATGGAGTGGAGATTTGGGGTTTGGAGAAAGGGTGGGCTAATGTGGATATGATTCATAGAAGTTTTTGTAAACAAATTTTGGGCTTGCCAAGAGCTTCACCCAATGGCATGGCACAAACAGAACTAGGAAGAAGTGGAAGTAGAGGAAAAATTGTGGAAATAGTGTTGAAATGTTGGATTAGAATTAGAAATCTAGAAGAGCATATTCCTTTACATCCTGTTTGATAGTACAGGAAAGGCTTAATTAAAAAGATACTTGACTCAGTAAGGTAAAGGAAACTATGATGAAAATTGGTTTTGGGGATATGTGGAAAGCAAGGAAACTGTTACAAAGTGATTTCTGAAAAGAAATCGGGTTAAGACTGGAAGATATTGAAAGACAAAAAATATTTGCAAGTTTCAGTTTGAAAGGTTCATTGGGAACATACAGAGAAATAAAAGTGGTTTGGAATAGGGAAAATTATGTTGATGAATGAGACAAAGCAGCAAGAGAAGGCTTTGCATGGCAAGAACAGAGGTGGTGAAATTGAAAGGTCTAAGAATAAGGAGTGATTTAGAGAGATGCCCTTTGTGTAACTTGAAGGATAATTTTGGAATGCAAGGAAACTAAGATGTTCAGAAGAGGATAGGTAAAAAGGAGTGATAAAATTTACCAAAAGAAATTTAAGGGAAAAAGTTTATGAATGTAAAATCTAGTAAAAAATATAAGGGAAATACAAAACTTTTTGGGCAAAGTAAGAGCCAAATGGCTGAGGAAAATTACTAAGCAAGGTGAAGAAGAAAAATAAGTAGGACCTAATAGCTTGGCAACTGCAGGGTTTGAGTCTCTTGGGTCCCAGGGTTCACAGCAACTCATTGTGGAGATAAGAAAGATAAATGTATTGTAACTTGTAAAACTTGTGTCTAGCTTTAGGTTTACATCATTATTTCATTTGTATCCTGAATTTTGTTTGTAGTAATGCAATGAAATAAACTATAATTATGAAAACTCAGTATCTAGAAGTTGAACATGAATAAATTCAACATGTAGCATTTGTCTAAAAATCTAATGAAAAAAATTATAACTGAAGGAAAAAATTATCCAGAGCTGATGACATGGAATGCCAGTATAGATAACTATTTATGCTGGGCTGCAGAAAACTGTAATCATGAAATGAGAATGCTACCATTTTAATTGAAAAATTCACAAGTATTCTTTATCATATAAAAATGAATAATAATGGCTAGAAAATTAGTGAATGAAAATCTTGTGAACATGATAATTTTTGGAAGAAGACAAAATAAATGAATTAGGGATTAAAGGACAATCAACTGCCTATAACCAACCTGAAGCAAGGCCTGAACACTGCTTTCGTTGAAAACAAAATGACCATTATAGTTACTCTATGTATGATAGAGTATCACAGCTTTTACAGAATTTAGTTAAAATAAGTTGTTGAGATGATTGATTTAAGAAGATTATGATGCAGGTAGTTATTTGTAATGTGTTTTCAACAATGGCTTTTAATTGCTGTATTCCTAACTGCATGGGAAATTATAATAATAGCAACCATGTCTGTGTGTTCAAGCTCCCAAAGGAAGAACATTTGAAGGAACAGTGGTTAAACGCTATTAAAAGGGAGAATTTTTCACCAGCCAGAAACTCGGAAGCAAGTCCACTAATATTTGCTTTAATGTTCACAATCTAGATGTGTGTACAAACATAACCTAATTACTGTCTGCTCATGTTTGATATATTTTTTGTGAATAAAACGGTTAATGTATTGATATTTATATGTGCAATGCATCCATTTTCTGTGCCGTCTAATAGGTAATTAGCTAAATAGTTTTAAATAGATAGGTATATAAATGTTTAAAATTCCTTGGCATTTGTTAATGCATTCATAACCTAATCTCATTCATTCATTCATTCATTATTTATTCATTCATAAAGTAACCTAACCAAACCAATCGAAGATTATTTTCCAGAACCGTGTAAATGGATTTCTGTACCCTCAGATTATTTGTCAATGTACGCCTGAAATTCAAAATATAAACTCATTGATATTTTTTTAATTCCAACAAATGTCTTTTTAAATATGATAAATTTTAAGATTAGTTGTAATATTTCAGTAATGATTATTCAACACTTTTTGAAATATAGGCTTATCATTATACTTTCATGTGCATTATTTGTGAAAAAAGGAATCAAATAAAGCAAACCTAATGAATGACATAGGCACAAACACAAAAGTTTGAGATTCCATTATGAAAAAAAAAAAAAAACGTGTTTGGAAAAGAGCAGATACATTTAAGTGAAAATGTGACTAGTGCTTTTTGGAACTAGTTGTTATTATGGAATACTTGCCATCACTTTAACGTTTACTTTCATATGTTGAACACTGCTATTTAGTACTTGGGAGTATTTTCCTTTTGCAACTGCAGCTTTCATTAAACAATAAATTAAATCATTTAAATATAGTCAATCACATTTAAAACTCTTAACATACCAAGAAAGAGGCAGACTTTTACTGTAGCATTACTATTTACTTAAAAGAAAGTGTTTATAGGATGAATCATTTTTGTTGTTCATTTCCCCATTCCACCTACTAACAAATATTCACTGAACCTCTTCTGCACTTTATATGCAAGCCATAGCAATAATATTGTTGCGAATTTCCTTGCTGCATTTGTGTGCAGTATGCCAAATTATCTTTGCCACCTTCACAATTATTTTGGGATTAATATATTTCTTTTGTGATCATATAAAGCATCCCTAGAACAACACTGCCATAACTCAAAAATTGGCTGTTTTGAGTTACATCTATTTCCTGGTTCATGGAATGGTTCTCTACCGAAACTCGAAAACTACCATATCTTGAACCGGCTTCAGTCAGAATTAAATGAGATATGTCAGTGTTGCAATTCAAAATAATCTGTTAATATCATGAATCAAAACTTTTAAAAGCAATTATTTCAAAACTGTGCTTTTTGAGTTGTGGCAGTGTTGTTTTAGGATTGCATATATTTTTTGTCCCATACTTTCAGATTAACACTGTGTCAATACCAATGATTTAATAATAATACACCCCATCAACCTTGAAATTAACTTGTTAGGCATTACTCTTCGGAAGTAAATATAAATGTATGTGTAAATGTAATAAATTGTGTAATAAATTACCCAGGGATAGGGGAATGTATAATATTTCCGTTTAGAAATCCTTGGAAATTTCACAGATGGTTTTTAACAGACCTAGCCTGAAGCAGTGGCATAGCCGAAAAATATTATGGGGGGGTTGTATATATATCCATTTATAATTCAAAAGATAAATACGAATTAATCCTGAGTTGAAATATTTACATAAATATTATATTCACAGATTAAGGTGCAGCAATTGGAATTAAAATTAGGATAGGATGTTTTACGTATTCTAAGCAGTAAATGTGTTGTGAAATGACAATAAATGACCACCGTGAAGTATTTTATATTACCGCTGCAGGCCATTTTATTTTACTACAAAATAGGGTTTCTAGTTACGTTCTAAACTGGAAGATATTGTACTCATTTGGAAACCACTCAAATTTTGCACATTTTATTATGCTTTTAACATACTTATTGTTATTCACAAATAAAAATTGGCATTAGCTTTGAAATTAAAAGTCTTATCTAAGCCAAATTGAAGTCTTCTAGGCTTGCGTGCTAGTTCATTCAAAACGTCATTGCCTGTTATTTGAATTTCACTATGTATGTTAAGATGAGCTAGTCCATTCAGTCTGTTTTGTTCTGTTAGTATTCCTAAGATATGTTTACAGCCACTTCAAAGTAGAGAGTGATCTCTCACTTGTACAAGTGGTTACAAGAAGAGTGACCAGTATCTTCAGTAGCTTTTTGAGGATTGGAAACACACCTTTATCACACTTCAGCTAAAAATCCATTGCAGATTGTGGCTTTATAGAAAGCTGGTTTATGGTCATATTCCACATTTGCAGTTCACCAATGGCAAACTGCTCACTGCACTGTATATCAGAATCATAGAAGTTTACCAAAGTCTTTATTTCTTATTCCTGTTCTTGGTTAAGTTGGACATCATTTCCTGTTGGCATTTTAAATGCATATCTGTTCAGTATTCCCTTATGGCTCAGAAACCTGTTCTTAAGCTCTCCAAGGAAGTGTTCAATGACAGGCAAAAACAGGATATTCTGTAGTACTGTTCTGTAGATTCTGTTGCAATGTTGCATCGATGTGTTTGGCACCTAGCTATTCTAGGAGTCATCAAGGCAACACTAAACTTTCAGCAGTCTGTGATGCTTTCCTGAATATGTCATTAAACCTTGTGTCAGCATTTTGTCTCAGAAGAATTAGTTGATGCTCTACCATTCTTACCCTGTTCATTGCAGATAATAGGCCTATACTCTCTTGCTGCAGGAATTGACAAACAGGAGGTGTTAACGCAAACAAGTGCGCCAGGACTTGAGGACTTGACTAAAAAAGAGGACTTCTCAATCGCATACTGAAGTAGCTGTGTACTTGACAATATATCACTTTCCTCCCATTGACCGATTTGTAGTAAGGCCATGTGTACTGTAGGGATCATTTCCTCTAAAAGACATAATCAATCATGTCTCTCAATCCATCCATTCTTGAAATGTTTTTTAAGCCTGGAAGCCTTTGCCTCAGGAAGCTTTAGTTAAATGTTTTCCTCCAGAGTTTGTTTACGTTTTGGGACGTTGAAGAATAAAGACGCTTTCTTTGCTGTTCCTACAATCTTCCTGATTAAAGAAAGTGAGCAGCAATTGCATATGGCCAAGCAAGCTATGAGAAGCACAATGAACATACATGGCCAGAAGATAGACTTCTCTCACATGTCTCTGACAGCCATTAAACCTCCCGCTAATATTTGAAGCCCCATCGTAACCTTGCCCTCTTAGATATTCTAGCTGTATTCCAGAATTTGGAAGTGTAGAAAGGACATGTGCAAGGTTTTGTCCAGTCAATTCATGCAGAAGCACGAGCTGGAGGAAGTCCTCTCAAATTACATCTTAGTGGATGTACCTCACTCCAGTACTGAATTGTTCTAGAATAGAAGCATTTGGCATCATTAACCATGTTCACAAGTTTCTTCAGAATTAATTCATTACATGCTACAATAATTTCATTTTGAGTTTATGGAAAGATGTATGAGGCATTTCTTGATCCATTTTGTATGAATGATTTCAATATATCATCACCAAAAGTAGCATGATAACAAAGGAGAGCACGAAAGTTGCCGTCATTCTCAGTGGGTGTCTCAAAAAGATATGGTTCCACTGTCCCTATGTCCACTTAGAGGAAGCCCTTGCCGCCCACAGAAGAAAATGGTCTCAATTATCAGAATAATATTTTTTCTGTTCTTTTCAATTTATGCTTTTAATGCATTGTTCTGTTGCACTTCAACTGCTTTCTGAGTTCCTTTTGAATATTCAGTCAGTTTTGTGCTCTGACAACACAGGTCTTATGGCAATTTGTGATATCTAAAGTGCTCAACAGCATTTTTCCATTTCTCGAAAGGCCTTTTGACCAATACACCCAACTCCTGAGAGCCTCTACCTCCTCCTAGCAGTGCAAAAAATACACAGTACTTACAGTAGCCACCATCCTGTACTTTTGACTAGAACAGGCCACTTCCATCGATTTAGCCACTGAAACTGAAATTTCAGCTTCCTCTCTCCACTGACTGGAAATGGGTAGGTGAAGTCAGGTTTCCATAAAGTTTCAAAATACTTCTGTCTCTCTGCCTCTCCTTAGGGTTCCAAAAAAAAAAAAAAAAAAAAAAAAAAAAAAAAAAAAAAAAAAAAAAGTAGGTTTGTTACTTTGCTGCGATTCTGAATTGTTAAGAATTAAAAACATGGTCTTAAATTTCATATACATCTATCCTAACCCAACTCAACATAACACGAAAATATTGCATATTGTCTTAGTTTTAATTGATTAGGGAAATGCGTCCAAATGAACATTGAGGACCTACAGCTTAACATGGAATCTGAACTACGGGGGTTAACTTATGCCCCTTTTTATTGTTATATTCCAGAAGCTGCCGTCCACTAAAAGAAAATTCATACCCTCTAGCATTAGATACCTGCAAACAGTGAGAAGTTACATTTATGGTCATCTATAATGAAATATGATTCAAAGAAAAAACATATCACAGAAGTAGATCATGAAAAATAGGTTTTCTTACCCTTCTGCTTATAAAAATGTTCCACGAAAACTCCAATGTTGCAGCTGTCTTCAACTCTTGTCAATGATGATAATGACGTTGCAGGACTGATATTTGAAGCACTGGATGCAACAGGAACAACCAACTATTTGCCATAGATGCTGGTGCTAACACTATTTGTCTCTGTTTGGCAAGGCTCATTACTTGGTAAAACTGATTCACCTTCTGTCGCTTCTACTTTTGACTTCTTCTGAATGTTAAAGAATGATGAAATCTTTCCCTGTCTCTTGTTACCATCCATGCCACTTAGGGTTCAACAATGAGTTGCTGCACACTTTTACTCAGTGCAAATTGTAAAAGAATGCTTTGTCTATGAACATAGTGTCAACCCACTACATTGGAAAGAATACGTGACCCGATATCTTAACATGGTTGTACCAATGCCATCTGGAGTATAGCTCATGCAATCAATCGTTCTTAAACACTGAAACATTTAAATGAAAGCTTGAATGGGACTCTTTACCTGCTTTCAGTAGCAGCGATATATCGTGTTGAAGTCAACCGCTCAAGTATCATCGAATGTTTATTTCACATGTCTACAGATAGTTTGTACAATCACTGCAAAAATAAATACCATAGTTCCAATAATGATTTATTTCAGTTCTACACAACACTTCGCACTGAGTAAATGAATAGTTTAGTCTTTTATCACATTTTAATTCTTCTACGCCTGACATACCTTCATCTTCTGTAGAATCACCATCAGTACCATTATCCTTGTCACTGCTTTCCATCCCACTGTCTTCAATTATAATTTTCTCATTTCTTTCCCCCTTAGATCATCTTTTTTCAATTTTTGCTGCTTTTGTCGGGGCATTATGCTTTTTTCTAGGAATCCCAAAAGATGCTCCTTCCTCTTCATGTTTTTACTTTTCGTGCAGAATTCTGCGAACAGTACTGTATGAGACGCTAATGGCTGCAGGAGCCCTTTTTTTGCAGTTTTTGGACTTTTTTTGGAAAGCTCAGGAGAGTATGGAACCTTATTCTTGGCCTGTTCTTACCTGTATCATAAGCATTAGCAATCATCTCACGAGATTGACTATGAAGTGTTTTTCCTTTTAACTTTGAAATTAAAGGAGGCATTATCGCAAAGTTAGTTCAACATATGCACACTAACAACCATGCACAATACTATACAGTCAGCTGCACTTTGGGGCAGATGATTGACACTGTATAGAATCAAGTAACACGAGCCATAAGTTCGCTGAATACAGAGAGAGCGAGAGAGAGAGGGAGGGGGAGGGGGGAGGGAGAGACTCGCTAACTGTTTTCTGGATCAAGGTTACTGTTCAAGAACAAATGCGTGAGGTATACAGTTCCTGTTGCTCTCATCTTTGGCCATATTGTCTAAGACGTACAGTGTAAATATAGCGCTACCAAAGATATGATTAGGAAGTACCTCATTCCTGCCAACCTAGAAAGATGCTATTATCTAACAAAGCAATTTTTAGTATTAATTTCTAAATGTTTTTAGTAAGGGAAGATTCAACCCCCCAACCCCCGCTCCCTCCAGCTATGCCTCTGCCCTGAAGGAGTAATCTTTCTTTATATCAGCATGGACCTTAAAGTACAAAATGGACCTGCTGGTTTAAAGTTTTCAAAAAACTGAATGTTCTGCTTTTGTATCTTAGTGTTCTAGTTGTAATGCTGTGAGTAGTAATTGAATTTATCACAGTAAAACATGTTCACAGCTTCTGCTGCCTATGGGACTAAAATAATTCTCCAAATTGGACAAGTTTTCAGATTACACAAGATACACTAGGCTACATAAGTGTTACCGATTGCCATGCATCATAAATGTGAATTTGTAAGTATGCACAAACATAATAACGTACCTCAATTCCTGTATAGTAGATGTTCATCACTTACGTGTGTATTGCACAGTATGATACTACACTATTACACTAACAATGCTAACACAATATAATGTCATGTCTTGTAATTTATATGTGTTTTCTTGCATTATTATCTCTAAGTTTATTTGCCTTATATCTCGGTCACTTTTTTCGCCACATACCAAGGAGGGGAAGCCTGGTTGAATTTTCTGTTCACAACTGTTTTTTCTACACAATTTTTTGAGCTATACAGTAGCTCCAACAGCTAAGGAGAATTAGTGTGGCTGAAAATTGCATAATAGGACTTATGCATGTGATTGCTTCCCCAGGCGCAGTAATTTTGCTGGGAACATCTTCATTTTGTTCCTCTTCTTACTGTGTTTCCTCCTGATCATCCTCTGCATTGTGGATTTCTATTAGATCTGTTGCTGAAGTAAAAGTGGAGTGAGTTGACAGGAGGTCATCACTTTGAATGTAGTCATCTGAACTATATAAAATGTTATGCATTTTAATTAATTCAGCTTTTGCTGCTGCATTTTCTTCAGCTTCGATGAGTACAGAAGCATCCTTTTTATCATCACCAAACCCCGCTTTGTTGTAGCACTAGGTGACAGTTTCAGGTTTTAACTCCCTTACTGCTAGACCAATTCAGTGCACTGCATCCAGACAGAAAGTGACATTGCAACAGCAAACACACTTTCAGCTTCAGCACTTAAAATAAGAGACATCAACAATCGCCTATAATGAGACTTGAATGTGTAAATAACTTCCTGGTCCATGGGTTGAGTAATGCTGGTTGAACTGGGTGGGAACCAAGCCAATTTCACGTTTGATAACTTAATGTTGAGATGGCATGCTGTGTTGTTTAGGAAAAGGAGCACTTGGTGATGTTGCTTTTTCATTTTGGGATTGAAAGAGACTGGTTCCATAAGAACACTCACCTTTTATGCCTTTTTCTTGTTTTGCCATGTGGCTGGAAGCTTGCTGATGTCTTAGGTTTTTGAAACAGAGAGGTTTTGCTGCCTTTCTAATAACCAGTGGCTTTTCCATTTCACTTAACATGTTTCTGCACAGCAGCACAGTGAGTCTTCCTTGGACATTTTTCCACTGGCACTTTACACCTCAAATTGTGAGAGGTTTTGAAGGTAATGCACAATAAAACAGTCCTGTTTCATCGGCATCGAACATATCTGTAGTGTTATAATCCTCAATTAGGTGGTGTAGTTTTGTCTTCCATTCTGTCATTACACTTTCCTGCACATCCTTAGTTTTTTACACACTTCATTCCACACGATGTGCCTAGCTTTGAAGCATACAGACATCCTGTAGATACCTTAAACTCCATATTCCCTAGCTCTTTAGTGATTTTCAGAGCTCCGTTCTGTAACATGGGTCTGGACAAAGGTAAGTTTTTTGCCTCTGCAGTTACGAACCATTCCCACACTATCTCGTTAATTTCTTCATTTCCTATCTTCTTTACTGTTCTTTTCATTTACCTGTTCCCTTTCGTCCACTTGACTCTTATCTTTGTACTTTAAAGTTTTGTAAATTTGCATTTTACCGCATTTGAAACTTAAGATTATTTGATGTACAGAAAGTTTATCTTTCTCACTTGCCTTGATTATATTCATCTTTTCGTTAAGTGTTAGTGACACATAATTTTTGTTCAAATGATGATGTCGCTTTAAAGTGCTACAAGTCAACTGAAAGTGATGCCTGGCGGAAAATAGAAAACAATGCAGGTAGCACATTTCTTCGGGGTACTTAACCCTGCTGGACAAAAGCCACCCCTAATGGAACTTTAAGGGCTGCACAATCCTTCTGCTAAGAAGCAATGTGCTCGTGTAGACATGAATAACAAAGATATATTGTAATGCAGTAGTACATATAATGCTGTTTTTCTGCATTGCACAACAAATTATTAATTAAATCTTAAAATATGCATTCCATTTCCATGTTAAGCTTATTCCGTTTTGTACCAAAAAATTGACATAGAAATGTATTGCATGCTTAGGGACCGAACAATTTGCACACTTTGATCAAGTTTTACTATAATACATATGACCCGAGCAGAAACTTTAAAAGTGGATGTTTGTGGTGCATTATTTTTATAATCTAGCCCATAATAATTGTCCCTATTTTATGCATTTAGGTTTATGAATTACGTTTTCCTTCACATGAGATATGGAGGCAAGTTTCTTGTTAAATACAACTTAAAAGCTTTTTAATGACTAAATTACTTCTACTATTCATTGCAATCAAGCCTACATGGGCAGCCATCTTGTTGTAATGCTCAGATCTTCTCTCTAGATGGTGGAGTTAAAACAGTCTGAAGAAAATTATTTTGAATAGTACCTTCTTAAGAATTTGGCTCATATTCAACATTATATACATAATGGCAATTTAAAAGTTATCATAGTCTCTATCTCAGATGTGCTCCAAAAGTAGGGATGGGACCTTGATACCTCGATACTCTTGATACTTGGTAGTATTGAATTATATCCAATACGTTGAGATAAATCTTCAAAACCTGCTTTCACATTTTTAAGTTTTGCATTATTGACAGGTGTGGTGTTTAACTTTATGCTAGATATGGAATGAAAGGAGTCGAGATTTCGCATAATTGCCTTGCACGTGTCCCCAAAGAGTTGCTGAACTATAGTTCTTGAGAGACGTTGAATGCGTTTCCTGTGGATGAATCAATGCAACATTCCATAGACTCTTGTGTCTAAATTAAAATGTGCAAAACAATAGGGGTAGGAGTAGAGGTACTTGTGTAGCATGCAGCGTTAACTGAGTTGTGAATGAAGCTGGTTTAGCTGACGCACTGAATCATGTTACTGGCCTGGCTTGGTGACTCACTCTCAGCCATCACATTTACTCACTTCGGTGACCGAAATCTCTGAATCCAGCCGAAACAACTAAGCTTAAATCAGAATTTAAGGTGTGAGATATTACAGCACATGGAAATATTTGTTCTTTCCTTCCATCTGTATGTGTTTACGCAAGTCAAGCTTTTGTATTAAACAGGTATATGATATTATATGAGGGTGGATAGTAGGGAGGCTTAATCCTCAAACTTACTATGTTTCCGTGTGTTATATGGGTGATTGCTTATTACTGGGTGAAAAAGTACATGTTTTATGGTAAGTGTGAATAGTGGTAGAGTGGTGTAACATGCACTTATTTTTAGTTTTTTGAGTTTCATGTAAAATATATATTAGTTTATATTTTAAAGATTGCAGAACAAAGAAGAATTGCTAGTGTTTGTTTTTCTATGGATAGAAAATCCTTCAAAAGAATGTGTTTAGCACAAAAAATATATGTAGTTACATAAAAAGGGAAGCAAACCTTGGCTAACAGTAGGGGATATATAACCTGTGGCATCAATATAAAAAAATTGCTGCCAATTGGAGAATGTCAAACTAGAACAATTTCAGAATTAGCACACAATACAAAATTGTTTACATGCATTTATACACAGAAAACTACCAATAAGAACATAATTCGGTGAACAAGCTATCACCTTTACAGTTTCATATAAAGTGAATACCGAGCATCGGTGTTCAAAAATCAGTATCGGTATCGAGAAATAGTGGTATTGTCCCATCACTAACCATAAGTAATGCATTTTTTCATGTAATGGCCTTCAACTTAGATTATAATTACAGCTTTAGATCACAATTTCAATGTAAATAAAGAAAAACACCGGTATCAAAATTCAGTACTCCAAAGCATCTCAGTCTTTGATAATGGCAAATAAAATTGAGGAATCTAATGAATTCAAATGCTGATAGAGAAAAATAAAAAAAGGCTTGCAGTCAGAATGTGTGGGTCCATTACAGATGTAGCAATTAATGTGTCACTGCCAAAGAATATTAATGAACTTGGAAGCCTACATATATGCCACTGGGTTCTGAAAATGTATTTCTGGTATTAAGCATACACATGGTGGTATGACAATTCTTCTATGTCCATGAATTTAATGCACACTGTAAACTGAGCAGGCATATCACTAGGCTTATAGCAGGATTACTTGGCAGGAGTAATTTCTTTTTAGCTCTACTTTTTCTTTCTAATCCTAAATTATGACTCACAATCTTCAAAGAATCACAACCTATAATTAATTTGTGAAAACTAGGATGCCATGTTATACAAGTAAAGCCACCCTTCACTAAGTAAATGTTTTCATAGTCTGAGTAACACACACACTTCATGATTATTCGTAGGTATACATTCATTGCACTTACCCAATGGATAAAGCCAGCATGTTTATCAGTGTTCATAATATCTGCCTCGGAATTGCTGTAATTATTGGAAACCACAGTTTTTGGTTCAACTGATAAGATCGGATACCATGTTCTCTCATTTTAAAAGCAGATGCCAGACATGCTTATCACCTAGTTTTAACTGAATTATGAGAAGTAATTGGTTAGTTTTAAGTCTGCTCTTGTTTTATAGAGATCAATTATAACTTCCTGTAGTTAAAATTACATGGGGAGCTTGTTTGTCATTTACAGTACCTCATAATGCTGCATATCTGTTTATAGTGCTTATCTCTTTTCCCAGCTGCTCAGTGACATGTCATGTGTGTATTGAGAAGACACTAATGTGATAACCATTAACTTCAGGCTGATGTGACTTGTGTGTGTTAATTGTTCCTGATGACAGATAAACTAAAGTGATGAATGAAATATTCATTTTTGGGTTTCATTCCGCTTTAATAAAAACTAATGATAAATTGTGATTCTGTTTTATTTACCCTTCTGTACCACAAGTCTGCAGAATAAAATTAACTGCCTTGTAGGCAGTTTAGTAGGCTAATTCCAAAGGTAGTACAAAAACTGTATGAGGCAGCATATACAGAATAATGCATGTTACAAAAATAATCATTGTACTGTAATCTTCCAAATGAATGTGCATATATAGAATTAATGCTAATGTCACTGTTTATATCTCCCTGTCATGACAGATAGCCAACAAGAAAGTGGATAAAGAAAGCACACACTGTAAAAGTACCAAATGGCAGTAAAGGCATTAGTATAATTGGAAGCTGCTAAACTAAGTGACATTTATCAGCTGCTTTTAAATGAGGTTTTTTTGATGTACTGCAATTTGATTAAATGTATTCTTGGCTTTGTATAATTTATTATGTGGCATTAACATGTTTCCTGGTGCTATTATATTTTCTTTCTTTAAAATTTCAAGTTTGCAAATAAAAAATAGCTTCCAAATGTGTAATTTTGCATAAATTGCACTGCTTGCACAAAGGACTCTACTGATTTTAATGTTAAAACGTGCAGTCAATGTTGAATATGTTTTAGGGAATTAAAATGCAATATTTGCCATACAGAAGCACCATAGTATTGCCTTAATAATATAACTGCTACTATGCAGAAGTATTTATGGTACAAGTAACAAATTAATCTAAAATTAAAAACCAAGGATTTTCTTCCAGATACATAACTGGCATTAACTGATTACATAAAAAAAGGCTGCAGTTTCTGTGTATTTTTGGAGTGCGCAATTTATGTATAGTTACTTAATCAAAGTGTTCCTTGCATTTTTAACATTATTCAATGTGATTGATTACACTAGTAGCCAAAAAATATTGTTTTCCCCTCCCTGCAAACAGTTTTTAGTGGACTGTATTGATTTGATGCTACTGAATCCAAATATGCCAACTAAATTACTATATCATGTACCTTCTTGGAGGAGACATACTTTTAGTAAATAATGCCATTTTACCTTGATACACACTTTTGAGAACATGAAAACGTTATTAATTCATAGTATATAAGTTACACATGTATCAATAAAAAAATGCAGGAGAACATTTTATTGTTTCTTTTGTGTCTCTCTTGTAAGTGTCCAGAAGTATTCTGCCAACATAATCTCATTCAATTTTCCACTGTATCTCTTTTCCATTTGAGCTATATCTTGATAGAATCGTTCCACATGTCCATCTGAAACTGTACCTATGTTAATGGAGAAAAAATTGCAATTGTGAATGTAGGAAATGGAGTTTAGGTTATATTGCATTATAAGGCACTAAGTGAAGACAATACTTGTAATTTTCACATCATTCTTAGAGTTTCAGTTTTCCATGAAGTTACCACATGCATTTTCAAATACATCCAAGATCCTAATCTCAGCAGCATCAGAATTATTTCTTAAGTCAGGATCTTGAAATGGCTGTATCACCTGAATACCCACAAAGACACTGTCTTGTATTTTTGCTTTGCTAAGACGTGGAAAGTTTTCTTTTAAATAAACAAATACTTCACTGTCTTTATCCATTGCTTTCACAAACTGTCTCATCAAAGCAAGCATAATGTGGATGGGAGATAATATAGATTTTTCCTTTGTTACTAAAGCCTAATGGCCATGGTTTTGTGTTCTGGGATATTTTAGTTTTAGAGCAACCAGTTATTTTATACTAGGAGATGTCTGATCTACCATCTTCCACAACAGGAATGAGTGAAGTGACCTAGTGAACCACCTCTAAAGAAGACCAACATTTGACTAACTGTATTTGAAATTGTTAGTGCAAAGCTTAAAGTGAATAATCTGTTCATGTGAAATAATTCAGCATGCGAATCACATCACAGAGACCTCCCCCTCTTGTAACAGGACCTAGATGTTCATTCAGTGCTTGTCCCTTTCTCAACTGTCCCATTCACAAAGGAAGCAGTTGAATGTTGTAAAATCTTGTTGAAGTCCAGTTAGCAAAGCCACAACTTTAAGGTCAACATATATGCTCCACTGATGGTCTTCATAATTTTTTTCTCCAACAAATCTTGGAGGTTCATGTAGGTTTCCTTCATATGAACTGCATGTGCAAGAGGAGCTGAGGGCAGCTTGTTTCCATTATAAAGTAAAATAGCCTTCAAATTTTTCAAGGAATGAATGGATGGATGAATGAATTTTATTTGTACATCTTCTTATATACAATCCTTTTTTTACAATATTTCACTTGTAAACTAACTTAACCAATGTACAAATTTTCTGGCCAGCTATGTTCTGCTTGTACTGTTCATTTTGCCTGGCACCCTGGCCTTATGACCCAACTGAGCAACCCTTTGCTGCCTTTAATCACCTATGATTCCATCATCTCCCTCCTCCATTTGCCCTTCTACCTATCTTATTTCCCTTACTTTTCTAATCCATTTCTCTTTTACTTTCTTTAAAAATTCCCCCATATTCTTATTTTTCTTTTCTTCTTTTCCTGTTGACATTTTAATTGCTACTATTTTTCCAACTATTTTTTCCGCATTTTTTTCCCCCCATACTTTTTGTCTCAATTCCACTAATTCTTTTCATTCTATCATATATTGCTCTATGCTTTCTGTGCCTCCGCATAATTCCCAAATTTCACTTTTTTCTGCCTCTTAGCCCTCTCATCCTGTTCTCATTCATGCAAATGCTTCTTTTACCACTCTATTACAGTAATCCACATACCCTTCTCTTCCCCATTTCCTTTTTACTAACCTATAAAACCTTAGTGATTTTTTATTCCCTAAGCTTCCCCAGATCTCTTGTCTTTCTATGTCCTCCACTCTGTTTCTTACTGTTATCCAGAAGCTGTTGCTATTTCTTTCTCCTGCTCTTCAAGTATCTCCCATTCCTATCTTCTCCATAACTTGTTCTACCCCTGTCCACCAGCTATTTTTATTTTTAGTACTCCTTTGTTGGTCCATACACTTCCTTAAAATTTCTCCATCTTTTTTCAAGCATCTAAACCAAAATTTCAATAACCTTTCCAATATCACTCATTTTATTCTTCTAATTCTTCTACTTCTTCTTCACCCCAATAGTTCCTTACAAAACATTCTGTAGCTCTGGTCTATTTTTCTGCTTAAATCAGACCCCGCCCCCTCAAATTTCAATGGCATATAGCATTCTTGTTTCTACCAATACCTCATACAGTCTTTCTATCCATTTAGTCAGCATTTCTAATTTATATTTGCACATCCTCACTCCTGTCATTGTAGCCTTTCCTTTATACACAATCTTCCTGCTATGCGCCACTCATTCTCATTACTGCTCATCCTCACCCTCAAATAATTAAATTCCTTGACAACTAACTTTAAACTCCCCCATCTGCCGTTTCTCTTCTTTTTTTAATTTATTTCCTCTTTTAAATACCATAACTTTTGATTTGTTTATATTTACTTTAGCTTTGCATTTACATTCTTTGCAGAATTCCTGTATTCCATTGATTGCTTTCTGTAGCCCAATTACAGTTACAGCCCCAACCATAAGATCATCTGTGTATAATAAGCCTGGTATCTCTCTATTTGCTATTATGGGGCAGTGCAGATTTTTTTCTTTCACTCTATTGAATATGTCGTCTATTAATATATTAAATAACATGGTGCTCAATTTGTACCCTTGTCTTAATCCTATTTTTTGCTGAGTCATTTCTGTAATTCCATTACTACCACATCTTATACAAAATTTTGTCTTCAATGAAGCCATGTAAAGTCTCCATTATTCAGGTGCATACTGATTTGAAGTTCTTCCATTAACCCATGAACATTGTTGCCATAGACCAGATCACCATCCATCAGAAATTAGACAACTTCATCACTCTCTTCCTATAAAAGGAAACACTGATATTTTCCATAAAATGTTCCATTGCTGTAGACAAGGTGCAAATAACTGTGCTTTGGTTTTGGAAAGCCTAAAGTCCCAAACTAGGTTGTTCAGTTCAGCCTGAGTAAGTAGGTGTGGACCTATAGTGGTGTGCTTGGAAATTTCTTTTTTCTTCCTGGAAACTTGGACCTGCTTCTGGTGTTGATGCTCCTCCTGGCTCTTGTTTTGGCTCTGACTCTAGAGTAAATTCTTCTGGTGGCTCTGGCAGTGGCATGAATTCATCATGAACAGGTCTTAGAGCAAAATGTATATTTGAATATTGCATTTTATGGTTTTTTTCCTGAAGTTGCAGACAGTAGTGAGGCTGAAGTAGCAATCATCTAAGTGATTGTATGTTTCACGCCACAGCATTGGAACTTCATGCAAAATCAACTTGCGCGCATCTCCCCAAACATGAGTTCCAGAAAAATGTTTGTCCCCAAACTTTATTTACAACCCACTTTGCAGCCAAAATAAGCTTTGCAAATGAAGATTCAGAGAGATTTTCTCTATTCTTATGGGAACTTACAACAGAAGTATGTATATTTTATTTAGTGTCTTGCATGTTATAAAAGCTACTACAGTGAATGGCTGTAGCATAGATCTTTAACGCTTGCGTTTAACAAAAATAAAGAATGCAGCTAACACAATTATGAATTCAACAACAACAACAACAATAATAATAATAATAATAATAATAATAATAATTAATAAAAATATTAATTATTTATTTATAAATTCATCAAAGAATTATGATAAAAATTGGCTATGAGTGGTGATAATAGTTTAGATTTCAAGCAGGTGATGGATATTTTGGACATTTGGACTCTATACATGATTATAGATGTTGACATATTTGGATTCAGCAGCAGGAAATACATTAGAATGGGCTATTACTATTACAGGGAGGAAATTGATGCCAACTAGCGTTGTTTAATATTTAACTAAAGTTTGCATAAATGACATAAAGTTGCATTCATCAATATTCGAGTCAGGATAATTGATTTAAATTATTTAAATAGTTTTTCTCAAATCATAATGTAATCTAAGCTACATTAGTGAGTATAAGTCATGTAATAAGGCCAATAATATAGGTAATTACTAGCTTCATTACTCTTAATTTAATTGGTAGCCTTTACTTACATTTTTGATTACTGTTTCTGTACCATGCAATTATAACATCAGCTAATTAGCATGGAAATATATTTCTGAAATGTTTATTCAATTTATGCTTGGAAACATACTATTAAAATACTCGTGCAATTTCTGCTTGGATACAATTTGATGAAATATTTGTCCAATTTACACTTAACTTTTGCATCATGAACACTCTAAATTCAAGCAAAGTGGTGACTAAATGCACATGATCCATTTTAGTTGAAGTTGATGAGATACTATGGAAGTGGAACTAACTTCAAAGGAGCAGGAAGTAAATGCCAAGGAACAGACTCCCAAGCAGCAGAAAGTAATTGCTTGTCATCGACTATGAAAAAACTGCCAGTTAAGATAAGTGGAGTGACTAACTCTGTATTTCCAAGGAAGGGAACATTTCTATGAAATGACTCAAGACTTCTGTGACCCATTACTATTCTGTAGGCTCAAAATACTGAATATTCCCTGGAGACATTTTGCTGATTTTGAATTTAGAAAAACATCAGCTGCAATAGAAAAGCAACGAATGTCAGGAGAATTCAGTAAATTTACAGAATAAAAAATGCTTTTAGGTGCTAGAACATTTTGCACAATTTACTCTCCAATAAGACATTCTAATCTAACGTTTTGAGTCAACCTAGTCTGCATGTTGTTGTCTAGGTCATCTGCATGCATTCGGGCCCTATTTGACTCCCTCCCATCTTTTTCTCTTTTTACTTTTCTAATCCATTTACTCGTTACTCTTCCTAAATATTCACCAATGCTCCTACATCTTTCCCATTTTCTGTCAACATTTTTATTGTCACTGTAATATTTACCAATTTATCCCATTTTTTTTTAATCCAAAATACCCTTCCCCACTTGTTTCTTTACACTGCATCAAACAATGGAGCATTCCCTCTGCTTCTCCACACATGTTCCTAAAACCTTTGGTATACAATACCCCCAATCGCATCCATGCAAATCCCTTTCTGCCTTGCTTGTCACAACTATTGACATACTTTTCCCTTCCCCATTCTTTCTTTTTTATCTTGTACAACCTCAAAGAACTTTTATTCTCAAAACTTGCCCATGTCTCTTGCCTCTCAATATCTTCTAATCTCTTCCTTACTTTTTTCCAAAAACCAATTGAATTATTTTCACCCCTCTGCCATACATCCCCCATACCAATCTCCTCCAAAGTTTCTTTCTATTTTTGCTCCCAATTATTGTGCCCTAATGCATTTTTGTACTTCATGCATGTTTTAATTATATCACCATCTAATTTCAGATTCATGTACCAGTATTCCAAAGCTGTTTCCATCAGTATTCCTGTTTTACCTAATTCTGCCAATGCTGCAACTCTTGGTGATGATTTCATCAAGCCTTTACAAAACCTTTGGCAATTTTTTTACAAAACATCCCATGTATTACATCAATTTTATTTACGGTTTCTGATAAACCCCAAATTTCTGCTCCATATAACATCTTTGATTCTACTACTTCCAACCAATTTACAGACATTTCTGGTATCTTCTGTAGACACACACACACACACACACACACACACACACACGCACGCACGCATATTTCATAGCTAGTTTTCCTTTGGCCATCACCTTCCTCCCATGTGGTTCCCATCCCGTGTTACTACTTATTCTCACTCCTAGATAATCAAACTCTTTCACTATTTCTAGTCCTTCTCCATTCAGATACAATTTTTCATGTTTCCTTAATTTACTTCCTTTTTTAAATACCATTATTTTAGATATCTTGATGTTTACTTTTATGCCCCACTCCCTGCAAAAATTACTAATTTCATTAATAGCTTTCTGTAATCCCACAACTGTTATCGCACCTACCATTAGATCATCAGCATGAAGTAGCCCTGGTATCTCTCTGGTTCCTATCACTGGACTATATGAATTGGTTTTCCCAACTCTTTCTAAAATGTCATCAATAAATAATATAGGACTCAACTTACACCCCTGTCTCAGACCTAGCTTTTGATCCACTGTGTCTATTATTCTGTTTCTATCGCATCTGATGCAGAACTTTACCCCTTCGTGTATTTTCTTGATCTCTCTAATGAACACATTACTTACACCCTTTATTGTAACTTCCATTCTAGAACCTCCCTGTTGATAGTGTCAAATGCTTTTTCGAAATCTGCAAAAAAGATGTAAACCCTTCCTCACTTGTGACTTAGGTATTTATTTACAGTTGTTAATATTAGCATTATATTATCCGCAGGTCTTTTTCCTTTTCTAAACCCTTCTTGGAACTTGGATATTTTGTTTTCCCTAGGAGTTTTCCACTCGTCTTTCAGCCATTATCCCTGTATATATTTTTCTATTATCGACAGAAGGCTAATTCCTCTGTAATTACCTGGCTTATTTATATCTCTTTTACTCTTATATAAATGTACTACCATGCTTACTTTCCAATTTTCAGGTATGTCTTTACTCCCTTTCACTTTATTCAGAAACTGAACTATTATTCTCATTTCCTCATCAGTTTTGCTAAACATTTTCCAAAATTCCCCTGGAATTCCATCTATGCCTACTGCTTTATTCCTTTTTAGGTTTCTTATTTGTTTTACCTCTATACTAGTGGTCCAAGTTATCATTTTTTATTTGCAGCCACTTTTTACCCACTTCATAGTTCCCTAAATCTTCTCCACCCGCAACCAAATTTCCAAAATATTCCAACCATTTCTTAGGTGTGATTGTATTCTCCCTTTCTCTTTTCTTATGAATATGTTTCAGGGTTCCCCACATTTTGTTACTATGTTTCTCCCTTATCGCCTGCCTTATTTGTTTCGCCATTTTATCTTGCCATTCCTTTGTTTTTGATTCCAACAAACATTTGTATCCCCATTTACTTATCAAAAAATTGTGTCTATCCCTATCCTTTTCTGTCCTCCATCTTCTCAACTCTTTGAAAACATTCCTATTTGCTGTCACACATTCCTCATCAAACCACTCATCCTGTTTTTTTTTTTTTTTTGGTGCATTTTTTGTTGCATTTTTGCCTAATCTCCATGCTTGAGCTGCTTGTTTTATTAACAACTCTAGCATTTTCAGTGCTTCTTGTATCTTCTTATCCTTGATAGCATCTACTATACCCCATATCAGAACTTTCCCTACCTCTGCATTCATGTCTTCCCAGAAATTCTCCTCAAACTCGTCTTTCCATTTAAAGGTTCTGATTATTTGTAGATTCATTTGTTCATGTTGTAATGTCCGGTCGTTTATCCTTAGTATCAATGTCATCCTCCATGGTGTAGTGGTTGCCATGCTAGCCTTGAGGCAGTATTTTAATACCTGAATAATTTCAATTGTATTTTATAATAAGTAAATTCAATAACAGCCCGCCTTGAAACAATAAGTAGGTAATAATTATTTGTATTGTATATAACAGTCATTGCAAATGCTTATTTTTATTGTAAACATGTTTTATTAATGTTATGTGAATACATTATATACTTTAATAATGCAAGAGCTGTGAGAATAATAAGTTTTAAGTTGCTAACAATGAGGTGGTAATGAGATAACCTTGTGGCAATAATGAGTTTTAGAGTTTGAAAATTACTAGTCATGATTAAAGCAAACGATAATGTAATTTCTCTAACAGTTTAAAATTAGCCAATCACTAGCAAAGTAAAATGCAGATATTCTATTGGACTAGTATTAGCCAATCAGAGATTTGAAATACCAAAGGTTACGGGTTTTAACCATTGAAAGTTGCTCAGTTACTGGCATCAATAAATAACCTAACCCTTAGCCTTGGTAGTGAACAATTGGAAGATGTGTTCTCTACATGTGAATCGTAAAATATGTATACGTGCTAAGTGAAAGTATTGAAGATTCTCACAGTTCTTAAAAAGTTAAATGCTTTATAAAAATGTGCAAGAATTAATAAAAGAAGTGAATTTAAAAACTTAAATTCTGTGATGTCTACAATCATTGTCATACCGCGCCCTGCCTAAGACACATGACTCTACAAACATTACTGAAGCAGCTGAGGAAAAAAATTCAAACATAAATAATATATAGAAGCAGTGTTAATAACAAAGTTAAATATTATAGTGTAAAACTTGGAGTGTAATAACAAAAAACACATCTTAAAATCATCTTCTCATACGTAGCAGCATATTACATAATAACAGTAACTATTACATAATTAACAAATTCAAACCGACGCCCAAAGCGTGTTCCAGGAACTCCTTAAATATAACTAAATAAATATTACGTAAAATACAATTACGTAAGCATACATCTTCTTCAAGTTTAAACAATACATAACAAAACAACACATCTTCTTCAAGTTGGCTCCCAAGCGTGGAGCTAAATAACGATCTTCAAGTTTACGTAAACTAAACAACTTCTTCAGGCTCTAGTTCCCGAGGTCATGGGTTCAAACCTGGCGGAGGGCGATGGATTTTTTTCAGGCGTAAAAATCCTTAGCATGGCTTCCTTCAGAAGGGAAGTAAAGCCGGTGGTCCCGTGTCGTAGATTTATGGCACGTAAAAGAACCCCAAG
The DNA here is from genome assembly GCA_030765065.1 of Deroplatys truncata. Classification (NCBI taxonomy): domain Eukaryota; kingdom Metazoa; phylum Arthropoda; class Insecta; order Mantodea; family Mantidae; genus Deroplatys; species Deroplatys truncata. The sequence continues at coordinate 417,917,121 of CM060990.1, read as the reverse complement.
CCTGATAAAGAGGCCTCTGAGCAAACTTAGCGGTCTTTCACGCCCAATATAGAATGGGACACTAAGGATCACAGCGGTTAAAGAGCATCCATAAATAAAACTCAGTTTAATTTATCTTAGTATCAATATTAATGGGAAGTGGCTACTTCCAACTATTTCATCTAATACTTTAAAATTAATAAGGTTCTCATCCGCCCCTTCACTACATAATATATACAGTAGACCTTCATTTAACCGAATTTCAAGGGACTGAAAAATAGCCAATTTGGTTTAACAAAGTTTGAATTGACGAGGTTTTGTGAAAATAGCTCCATATTATCTGAAATGGCAAAATGCGACTTGAGTTCACTTTTTCTCTTGTTATGCATGCCAATAAATGAAGGTGCTCTTTCATGACCTCTAAGAAAATGTAAAAATAACTACTGTATACAGTATATCTGGCATTTGTTTAATTGAGAAAGTATACTGTCAGATGCTTGTTATAATTTTTTTTAAAAAGAGTACAATTGTGGAACAATATTGTACTCATTGAATTAGTGAGTTGTGTAATACAACAAACAATCTTAAGAAACGTTTTAATGTACTGTTCCTGTAACACTAAGTTTTAATTGGAACACATGTTTTAGTTTACAACAATTTTTATCCATTACGCATTTTAGTTCTATAATTTGAAAAAATCAGTAATTGTTGTTTGACAGACTGTTGCTTGTAATATTATGTCACTCTCGGAAGATACCACATCCAGGGTAGCCTGAAATGCCATGGAGACATCAGAAGTGACAGCAAATCTCTCGAGAAAAGCAATTGCAGCTGCAACTTCAGCATGGGGTGGTGGTGTCATATCTTCATGCTCCTTCCCAGAAGGTGACAGTAAAGAATTATCATTCTCTTCTGCATCACCAGCAGAACTGATGATTGGTTCTTCAGCAGCACAGATGTTGTTGTCTACCTGCGTCCATTCTTCCATATTGATGGTACAAGAGGGTGTACACCACTTACACCAACCGGATGTAAGCCTGTAGAAGAGCAGTATCAGAATCCACAGTTGTATCCACATTATGAGTAAGTTCAGATGTTGGATTATCGGTTTCCTATTCAGTTTCAGCAGCGTTATCAGTTGCTGTTCAGGTCTTCTTAAAACAGTTATGGTGTCTGTAGTAACTTCATCCCAAGCAGCAGATATGTTGCGGATAGCTTGCAGTACATTCCAATGTGGAACTGTTTCTTGTAGTTCTATTGCACTGATGGCAGCCTTAACAGTCGGCATCTGTAATTACGCTTCATTGAGGTGATTATTCCTTGATCCAATGGCTGCAGATAGCTCTTGGTGTTAGCTGGTAAGAAGACAACTTCTATGTTCGGAAGTTCCAGGTCATCGAATTCATGTGCTGAGTAGTGGTCCAAAGTTAGCAAACTATTTCTCTTCCTCGCAGCCATTTGTTGTTGAACTTCAAGATCCAGCTACAGAAGAGAGATTTGGTCATCCAAGCTTTATTGTTATTCTCGTAGTGATATGGCAGATTGAATAGGTTGACATTTTTAAAACAACGTGGATTTTTGTATTTTCCAATCATTAATGGTTTGAGCTTTTCAGAACTATCTGTATTACAACACAAGACCACCGACAGTCTCCCCTTGCTACATTTTCCTCCATGGCATTTTTCACCCTTGGCATGCAGTGTTTTTTCGGCATCAAGTTATAAAAGATGCCTGCTTCATCCATATTAAAAATACATTTCTTGGGTGATGATGAGGGAGCTTGGATTGAAACTCCCACGCCCAGTCATTGGCATCTTCCTCGTTAACTCTGTGCCTCACCATAGACACTGACAGCACTGATTTTATGCCTCTTCTGAAAATGCCATAGCGATCCCTGAGAGCGCACAAACCCAGAAATTCCCTCTTTCTGGGCAATTTCTCGAGCCTTTTCTTGAAGCATGGTGCTAGACAATGGAATTTGCTATGAACGTATGTGTTGGAACCATTCAAACAGCGAATCCTCCACTTCATGTTTTTCCTCATGTGCTTACTATTGCTACTAAATGAACAATTTGCCAGACTTGCCTCTATTTTCTGTTTTGAACTTATAAAATCGATGAGAGAGTAGAATTTGGAATCTGAAAGTGTTCTGCAACTTGTGTTTTGGTCTTCTCTCCACTGTCGACATATGCAAAATTTGCTGTTTTTGTTTCAGCATGTGAGCATTATGAGCATGTTTCTGTTTCGGTGGCATAGCGAATGATGGAGTGTAAAACAAAAACAAACCTTTACTGTTCACAAGCAGAGACAAAGAGCTTTCTGGATTGTTGAGAGTCACACGCCATGTGTGTTTTGCTGACCAACTACCTCGCTTTTGTGCCCTTGCATAATATGCTGTGGAGGTGACACGTAAGCACAAGTAAGCAATCAGGCCATTGTTAAGAAATTACAGTACAGTATTGAGAAAAATTATGTGAAATGCGTAACTGAAAATACTGTGGTGCACAGCATAACATACATATTCGGTTTAAATGAAGAATAATGTATGGAATATGTAATGAAGGGACCAAATTTTAGTTTCTAGTATGAATTATTCGAATCTTGTTTTAAGCGGTAGATTTTTCCATGTAATTCGGCAGGGACCAAGGAGCTACTATGGGTTAACCAGGTTTTTGGTTTATCCAATTTTGAATTAGCAAGGGTGTACTGTAGTCTATAATACTCTGCCCATTTGCATTTGCAAGTGTAAATTCACCATCCCGGTCTTCCCCTATTGCACCATTACACATTAATAGATTATTAATTTCACAAAATTCTAATAACTTTTTACCTTCCTTATTAAATATTTTATCCCTACCTTTTCTCACAATTGCTGCATCTTTCTCCCATCCACATTCGCTTATTGATTACACCATATTAATTTTTTCTTTGTCTATTCTTAAATTGAAATCCCCATTAATATAAATTCCACGCTTGGATGTTTCTTCTTTAGTTCCTCCATATGCTCACCCAGATTTATAAATAACCTTTCATAATGAAAGTCTGAAACTTCTGGCAAGTTATAAAACACAAGTGCGTATTTAATTTCTGTATTTTTCATCTTGCTTATTTTAACCATAGAACTTTGCTTTCTGATCTTACTGCTACCTCTCTTGCATTTATTTCACTACACTTCTTAAAAAACATGCCCAGGCTTCCTGAGGCCTTCCCTTTGTCCTTTCTTCTGCTGGCACTTCTGCCTATGTAAGCATATTCATCTAATTTCATGCTTTCCCCTTCATCAATCCATGTCTCTGCCACTGCTACTATATCAGCTTTTTTTTAACACCTTATACACTTTTACCACTAATTATTTTTCTTCTTAAATCTTCCACATTCCAATGTATGACTTTTATTGTGAATCCCTATTTAGAAGTCGATCGCCCCACTGGTTTGAACCTCTCTAGTTTTTCTTTGTATCTAGTCGTGACTCCACCTCCTGCATCTGCTGTAACTGAATTGTCCCATACTTCAAGAATGCTCCCTTCCTGAGTTGATACAATTGTTAACTCACTTTCACTACTAGTCTGCCTACCAGCTGATGCCAGGGCTGCTACTGCTGCTGCTGCTCTTTCCTTTTTTTCCCACTGAAAGCATCTGTCTCTGTAACATCATACAATTACCTGCTTCCTCTTCCCAGCTTTCTTGCCGCACGTGGCGGTAGTTGTCTTCCAACCCACCTCGGTATTGTTCTGCTTCATCAGCTGCTTGCTTCCCTCTATCTCCTTGCTGCACATGCTGTTGACCATCCACTACTCCACACTGGCCTTGTTGTTCTATGTCATCCTCTACCATTTCATGCTCATCTATTGTTTCATTTCTTGTAGGCTGCCGACCTGTCTCTTCCGCTAAATGTGTGTGTTTTTGTTGACGTTTGCACATTTTTTCCCTTCATTCATCTTATTTTCATTGATTTCTAGGTGTCAAAACATTACTTGTTTCCTTCCATTTATCCATAACTCAATTCCTTTAACAAATGCTGTTTTTCCTTCTGCTCTTGCTTTTCTCATTTCCTCAAATAAAATTGTCTGGTGATCTCTTTGTTCCTTGCCAAAGTCTTGATCAATAACAATTTTTGTTCCTTTTAGTTTCCTCGCATTCCTCAAAACTTGCCATTTAAACCCCATTTTCGCCATTTTTACAATTCTCGGCCTGCACTTGTCATCTCTTCTCCCTATCTTAAAACAGTCAACTATCTCCCATCCATCCAATTTGTTCCATTTTTTCCACAAATATTTCTTCCATTAACTGTAATAACCATTTTCCTTTGTCTTATTCCAAATATAATGCAATTCATTTTCCTTTGTTCCTCAGCAAACTTTCCTTCCATTTTATTCTATTCTCTTCTTACATTCTCTCAATTCATTATTCACTTCTTTCTCTATCTTCTGCATCATTCCTTTAATCTTCTCCATACCTTTATCTGCCATTTCAATCTTCTTCTCCATTTTCTTCATCTCAATGACATCTTCTGAAATTGTCTTTAGCAATGCCATCACTTGCTTCAAATCTTCGGGTCTGTGGTTCATCTCTACTCCCCCAATTATCATTAATATAGCTAGTAACAATGCTAGCTATAGCTGTTCTTTTGTTACTATCATGGACTCTCCAATAAATTTTCTTATTTTGAATCTTCTGATTCTTGTGCAATATACTTCTAACTCAACACGCATCCTCATAGCATATCATATCGTACAGAGCGCCATGCTGACATGTCCACTCTCCACCACTGCTTATGCCAGACTCTGTATGATTGGGAAAATGAACTTCTTAGATCGGACTTCTTAGATGTGAGGAGGTTTGTAATCTAGTGTGGACTTGCTGCTCCACTCACTTTCTGTTTATGATACTGTAGTTGATTGAAATTTCACATCTAAGTGCCTGCCAGGACTTGCTGAAAATTCTTTACTGCATACACAACAAAAAGCAGCACGTTGGTTCTTTGAAACTCTAAGCAAGAATGATAACTCATTCCATTTCTTCAAATACACAATCACCATTTATTAACATGGGTCCACCCTGTCCTTTACTACAGACAGTGAGGATTTGGTAAACTCTGACATTAAAATCCTAGGCAGTGATGTTTCTGCTGTAGGCAACTGAGCTAAAACTCCAAGAAAAGTTAGCAACAGCTTCTAAGACCACAGTGCCATCTGGTTTCAATAAATAATAAAGGTTAATGGAGTAATCCTGTATGTGATTGGTTATAAAGCATATACTGGAGATATCAAAGAGCCTGTGTAAATAAAATTTAGGTTCTAATAATTAATGTGCACATACTTGTTTCTTTATTGATACCTCAGAAATGACAAATCTAATGCTAACTTCCAAAACTCTGTTTCAATTGGAAGTTTAAAGCTTCTATTTAAATTGAAAATCCTGAACTACAATTAGTAACAGTTACAGCAAAGTATAATGTTGCATGACTGACCAATCAATTCATGGATCAAATTTTATTTTTAATTTAATTCATTTTAGATCAGCAACAAGTATACCATTGCATACTTGCCAACTTCTAGGTTTGCCCATAAAATGTGTGTAAGTGGAGGCCTTTTTACGACTTTACAGCAAAGCAAGTGGCTTTACTGCTTTGTGGGCAGATTCAAAGTGACACAGATTTTCACCATGAACATGACAAAGCATTAAAGTCTATTGCATTGTATTGTAACGTAAGATTACAGACAGAATGTACCATGCTAATTGATATAGTGTGTTATGATAGGGCCAAAGCTTATCTGTGTTTATCCTTCATAACAATCCTGGTCTAACTGGGCTGCAACAAAGTGCATAGCGTGCAGATATAAAATTTGATTGCACTAATAATGATCTCTAGTAACCAGCAGTGTTAGTTGTAAACTTTCCTCAATGGATGACATGAACTGTAAAATCAACTGCAAGTAAACTATTTTATCTTATTTGCTTTCTATAGATGTGGGATGTTTCCCATTTTAGAAATATGTGTGTAGCCTAGGAATTTGTATTCTTTGTTTTAATATGTGTTTACTGTGGTACCAGGAAGAATTTCAGCATGTGTGACGGAAAGCTGTAGCACTACCAGGTCTTCAAGGATTCTTATAAAATGGAATTCCCATTTATTTTAAAGGGGGACTGAACTACAAAAAATTTATTCTTGATATGTAAAAAACTGATTGATAGCACCTGTGAAAACCCCACTGTCCTATGTGTAGTATTTACTTGGAAAATAGGATTTCAATTTAAGTTGTGCAGGATGGTGATGTCACAGTGCTGAGCTATCTCACTTGCCAGCTGATAGTGTGACATGCAAGTTTATTGTTATTAAGTTCAAGGATCTCGTAGGCTAAACATGTGCAGTACTTAAATTAGTAGTGGCATTTCAAACAATGCATTTACAAGTAGGCAGAGTTATAGTTGTTTAAAGTGGTTGTGAGTTAATCAAAATGCTGCAATGCATATTTTCAGTTATTTGAATATGTGGGCGGGAACAACACACAGGCTATTAAAGATTTCCTATTAAAGAGAAATCTCCGTAATTTTTGGAAACTGTACTCTAGAGAAGATAATTTCACTGAATCTGACCATATGAAAAGTTTTGCTTTTGTCAAAAGAAAATTTAGATATCCAAGACTGAAAGACAATGCTTTCCCTAACAAACATCTGGGTAATGAAGTGAAGGTTTCCCCTATAAAAAGGCAGTCAAATTTTCTTAAAAGGAAATTAGTTGAAATTATTAATGAATGTAATCCTAGCTTTTCACACAAGATTATATTTGGCATTGATAACTGAGTATGGGTGCATGCGTTCAGTGTGGAAACGAAACTTACAAATTACAAGAGTTTGGTGACAGTAATGATAGTGATACATGTGAAGAATTAGAACTGAGATTATGAGCCCTTCACTAATGAAGATTCTGATGACAAACAATGTATTTCAGGAAAAAGTTAAGTGCCTTAATGTCTGTATTTAAAATATACCAAATGAATGATATCCTGTTCATAAGACACAAACCAGAGAGGAACATGTCTTTATGTAACAACTCGCTGTGTAAATAATCATGTATATAAGTGGTCTTCGGCAGGTGAAAAATCCAGTGAGGAAGGTAATGTTTATACTGCTTCTGGGATTTATCTTTGCAGACTGATACTTAATTTGTTTTCTTCATTTACAAAAGGTTTGAAACTTGTTTCTCAGAATCATTTTATATCAGACTTGTGAGAAAATTTATGTTCCTCACCATTCTTGACTTAAAGAAAACAAAATAAATTTTGACGTTGCTAGGAAAGAAAATTACTTCTCTGTAGCAGGAGATGGGCAATATGACCCACTACTAAATATGTTACATATGGCATTATGAATCTGGCTAATAATAAAATACTGGAAGTTATAGCTGTACAGAGAGGAGCAGTGGAAGGAGAAGTTGAAAAGTAGCATGTGAAACTATTGACTTACCTATGTGAAAAATTGCCAATTCAATCTTTTTGTTGGATAAACATACTGGAGTAAGGGCATTGATGAAAAGAACATTACCAAACATTCAACATGACTTCAGCGCTTGGCATCTTGCAGAGTCCCTGATGAAAATGATTAATAACAATGTTCTAAATTTTCTGTACTCTAGGAATTGAAAAAGCCCATTTACAAGCATTTGTGGTTGGCATCCGCTGCTTGTGAAAATGACAGTTAGCTATTGGTTGAAAAATTTATTTCAGTTTTGAAATATGTATGCAACATTGACGCTTGGGAAGACAGAAATAAATTTTATTGTTGTGAACAAGATGAGCTGAGTAAGAAGAAATTTAAAAACAGCATTGATAAAAGCAATTCTCATGAATACTCTATTCTTGAAGGAATTATAAATAACAGAACACTTCTTGATGGTTTAATGCACATACGAGGTGTGTTTTTAAAGTAAGTACCATTTTAATATTTTGCTGCTGCAGTCGCAATTTTGAGCATGCACAACCACCTCTTCCATTCATTAGGAAGCCAGACACATCTGTGAGCGATAGTCACTTTGTGTTTTCTTGTTGTTAGAGCATTTCAAAATGTTCAAAACAATTGAACGTCCCACTGACTGTGAAGTCAGTTTGGTGATTTGTTTTTTGATTGTGAGAAATGTTACGCCTGCAGACTTTCGTCATTTGTGTGAGGTTTATGGGGAAACAATGGGTGACAGTGCCCGGCCACACACAGCAAAACAAACTCAAGATTTGATCGCATCATTTGGTTAGGAACAATTTGACCACCCGTCTGTATTTTGTACCAAGTGATTTTTATCTGTTTCTTCATCTAAAGAAATTCCTTGGTGTAAAACATTTCAACGACAATGATGTGAAACAAGAAGTGCAGACTTGGCTTTCATTACAGGCAGCATCATTCTTTGATGAAGGCATACAAAAACTGGTTGGTTTCCCCCATATGACAAGTGCCTGAATAACGGCGGTGACTATGTGGAGAAGTAGTGTAAGATAATAAATGATATAACGTCTTTGGAAAATAATGTTCTGTTATTTTTTAAAAAATTATTGGTACTTACTTAAAAAGCATGTGTCATACATTTTAAGCCTACAGGAGCTCTAGAGTTGCATAATGAAATGAAAGACTCAAATCTGTGCAGAAAAGTATCCATTTTTCCTTTCAAGGAATGTATGTAAGATAAATACTTGCTGCACTAGACCGCAATTCACACAAGGGATTGGTGGAATTTTCTAAAGCATATGGGTATACAAAAGGAAATGACCAAAGAAATTGAGTGAATGGTGGCAAAATTTGGTGATTGTGATAACTTGCTGACTTTTCATTGAATAAAGCAGGCACTTATTATATACCAGACAAAGGTAACCTACCTAAAAACTTGAGGTATCTAAAATGAAACCCACCAGAAGTGAAGCAAAGCAGCATCACTTCTCGCAATATGGAGCTTCACTTGTAAACTGGCAGGGCACCGAGTCAGCACTGTGATGTCACTATCAAGACTTAAAGGTGAGTATTAAGAGAACCAGTAATCCTAAAATTATGTAGTTTTCACAGTTAACTCTCTTAACTTTTCTCTTTCAATGGTTTATGTTGATTTTAGTGCTAAATTTTGATTTAGTCCTCCTTTAAAATCGGATAACAGGGTAAAATTTACACTTTGATAATTTCATTGGAAGTACAGGAATATGTTAGGGTTAAAAAGCGAAAACTTCTGGAAGGAAGGGATGAGGGGAGCGAGAACAAAGAACAGCACAGTGGTGTTCGTATTGTTTCCAGACAGAGAATCCTTGGATGCCCCTTTGATACCCCCCTCCCCCTTATGTGGAAGAATGGATGGACAGGTTTGGGCTGAATGCCATGCTGGGGAAGAAACAGTTCTCTCCTTAAAGCACATTCATCTCATTTGTGAGACCCTGCAAACCCTGAAAGGAAAAGAAATGAAATGGAAAGGAAATGAGAGACAGGGAAATACATGTTAGTAATAAATCCACCCTAGCATTTGCCTACAGAGCTGGAAAAAGCATGAAAAAACCCAAAATCAGGGTGGCCAGTCTAATGGGAAACAGTTGCCTCGTACATCCTCCTTGACTGCCCATTCTTGGCAAGAAAGAGACTCTCTTTCCATAACCAGAGGTTATTTAGGAAAGGATGCTGACATTGGAACCAAGATACTACAACTTGTTCGGGGAGCAGATTTTGGGAAATGAAAGTATCCTTTCCAGTGGGGTTGCACAATAAGCCTTTTAGGCTGACATGTGGGAGGTTGATAAAGCTCCAAGACCTCATCTAACCCAATGGGAAACACAGGACTTCCCATATGAGTCTCAAATGCTACCATCTGAGCCATCTCGCTTGGTGTGGAAGATAATATATGGGCAAGATTAGCTAGTATTCCTGGGTCAGATGGAATATTAAAATATGATAAAATAGTATCAGTTAGGTTGGCAATTTTAACTATTCCTCACACTAAAGCTGAATGTGAACATGTTTTCAGTCTTGTGAGGAAGAGTAGAACCAACTTCAGATCACTGATGTCTAATAAGACATTGGAATCGATTTTTCAATTGAAATACAGTAGTACTAGTATAAACTATGAACAGAGTTTCAGTAAAGACTACCTGAAAAAGAGTAACAAAGCTACAGCAGAAAACCTAAAAGGTTTTACATCTGCTGGCAAACCTTAACCATAACTCTATGTGCCATGATGTAGGATGGTATCTGCAAACATCTCCAGATTAGTAGTTAGTTTTAGTGAATAGTGCTGTCTTAACGAACTTGATGTCCACAAGCTACACTACAGTTTTCTTTCGCTTGAAAAAAGTTACTGAATATGTTTTGGCTTGTGTTACATATAATGTTTGTACATTTACTGCACTGAATATTTTACCCATTCTAAATTTCATGTTAACGCAAAATGTTTTTGCCTTGTTGGACTGGGGAAAGTGTTTTGGGTTTCAATTTCAGGAAGTTGGCAAGTATGCCATTACTACAAAAATAAATGTGATGTAACATGGGATTGGTTTAAATAATGTTTTCTAGATCATATTTTTCCTGCTTACCACACCCTTTAAATTATGAACCAAGTATTGCACACTTAATATTATGAGGTGTGTGATGTTCACAATAATTGATTGAAAGTGATCTAAGCATGCTGATGGATTATTCTGTTATATTGTTAGACTGCTTTCACTGAAATCATATACCAAGACACATTGATGCCAGTACACTTATCCTGCACATCATTGTTACCGTTGAGCTTTTCACCTTATACTTCAGGAATGCAAAACTAAGCATTGTTATATCACAATCACATTGTTATATCATTAATTACTGGAGGAAGCTTTCATTTCCTTTCATATAATGTATGCGTTTAACTTTTAAGATGATGAATTCTGTTGATTGCTAGCATAGCTGCAAGATGTTCAAATAGTTGATCTATCTCAATCAAAAGCCTCCTGAAAAGTAATTTGGATGTTTTTTATTCTTCACAATGTTGAAAATATTTGCAGTACCTTGCATCATATTTTCCAATTTTGCAGCCATGCACGCCATTCTGTTTACTTGAACTTCAAAACAAATCAGCAGGTCAGTTTACATGCTATGTTTCAAAGAAGTGCCACTTTATCTTCTTCCCATCTTAAACAGGCAATTACAGGAAATATTGAGACCTGTTTGCTCCTCCAATGATCAGTATGTATCTTATTTTGTTCTCTACAGATATAATTCTTTGAGAAATTAGGCTCTTGAATTCACTTCAGATTCTTAATGAGCATGTTTAAATGCTTCTGCTTGCTGCCTTCTAGTATTAACATAGTTCAAGAAATCTAGTTGGTAATTTTTCAATTTTTCCATGCAATCAATAATGGACCCTTCTTTTAAACCACTGATTCCATTCTCATTGTGAATATCCACATCAAACTGTAATCTTGATCTCTATTTCAGTTAACAAAGGAGATTTCTCACATACTGCCTGCATGCATTCAGCTGTGTTCTGTTCACAAACCACCTGAGAAATAAAACCTGAAGTTCTGTCTCTACAGGTATGTGACTCTCAGGTAACCTTTTGTGCATTATGGTAACCTCTTCGGAACCTTTTGTGCATTATGCATGTGTATACATTATGTGGAATGTCAGCCTGGACAACACACATGTGCAGGGTGCAGTTGTCATCTCATGATGATTCTCATAAAGAGTTTCCTTTAGTGATAGGAACACACATTAATACCTGGACCTCTCTAATTATGCTTTCAAAACTGATTGTTTTTAAATTTGCTCTTCTTGGAGCCTGCTACAAAATGATGTTATCCTCATAGCAGGTGAAAACTCTGCCCTAATATTGCCTGCTATCTGGGTACACATTTTATTTATTTCTTAATCTTCAACCATTCTACATCTGTTAACTTGGCTATAAGTTCTTTCCTTTATCTTAGTGAAAGGAGCATGTTTTCTACATTTACCATAATCTGCTCATGTTTCAATGCTGTAGCAGGTTTTGAATATCAGGAAAATGCTGTTCCTCCTGAGCTTTTGTTTTGTAATTTCTATTTCATACAACTGTGTGCAGGCACAAAGATGGGAAGTTGAATTAGACTTGAAAATTTCAATGCCATGGCTGGGACTTAAGTTACACATCTTGGACATTCTGTGCTGATGTTCTACTATGGAGCTACAATGGCGAGATGGATTAAATCCTTTCATCTGGTTCTGAATGCATGAATATTTATTTCTCAACACTCACAATTACATAATTGAATTATATACATTTTAGACTAAATATAATAGCATTTGAAAATATTAAACCATTTATGCTATAAATTCACTTCTTGGTTTGCTTGCCTATGCTAATTTATGGTCTCAATACACACAACTCCTGGTTTTCCCTGTATTGATGACACACTGTCTACTTGCCTGCATTATTTGTCTATTTCGTCTGTTTTTAGCCCCATCTTTTTTGTAGTCATTCTTAACTATTTCACTTTGACCTTACCTAAATACAGTGCCTTCGTTTTATGCCAAGGCCATGGACCTCACGAATGCGTGCTCTGCACATAGCCTACTACATTGCAAGGTTTTCTGTTTCATAACTCCTGTATTATTTACTTACAAGTGTTAATAACATATATGTAATGAGTGCTAACCTTGTTATAAGTGTTGTTGAAAGTGGTGTCCATTTGTGCGAAGACATTCTTGACATCATCGGATGAAATTACCATTCACATGCATAAGTTCTTCTTGCATAATGTTCATAATTTCTGCTTTTATTTTGTCCTTAAGTTTGTCTATGGTGTGGGGATTGTTCCTATAAACTTTATTTTTTAACATTAAGCAATCCCGTTCTAAATTTATCGACCAAACATCTCACAGTGTGTCTACCCGGAACTGAATAACCAGGAAATTGCTATTGAAATTGTCTACACACCTGTCTACATGATTCAGTTTTCATGTGTGTATCGTGCATAAAAATATGCTGTTCAAGCGTGAATTGTTGGCAGGCATTTCTGTGGATTAATAAGAGAATAACGTTCCTAAGGAAATCTCACACAACACACGTTGTCAAAACACTTCACAACACAAAGACAAAGCAACAACTGGGACAACTCACAGCTGTTAAACGTATCCTTGACACGTCCTGCACCACTTCTGCACAGTGGCATAATACTGAGGTCACTGCCATCTTGGCCGATATGCATATAAGGCAGTTGTGGCCTTGGCATAAAACGAAGGCAGTATAGTTTCCCATAGGTTTTATATTTTTATCCCCTTTTACAGTTGTAATTTTCCTTATTAGTACTTCCACATCCAATTTTTTGCATTTTTGTTGCCAAACTTGCTCTCTCCATGTCTTTGTCTGATTACAGTATAATATACGATGGAAATCCATGTTCACTTCACCACACATTGGACATTTTCCTATATTATCATGCCTTATGCCTTTCAAGTTTCTAACTCCTGTTCTTGCCCATGCAAATCCTTCTCGCCCTAATTTATTGCATATCTCTACATACTTTTCCCTCTCCCATAATGTTTTTATTTTCCTATATATTCTCAAGGAACTTTTCGCTCTTGTACTGCCACAAATATCTTGTCTATCTGTATCTTTTATCCTTAATTCTACTTCTTTCCAAAAGCCTCTAATGTGATTTCTGCATTTATCCACTCATCTCCCATACCTATCTGTTCCATAACTTCCTGAATTTTTAATAAACATAACCCTTTCCACTTTTCTCTTGTGTATGAAAACATTCTTTGATTATATTGCTATCTTCCAGATTGGAAATTCTATATAAATATTTCATAGCTCGTGTGAAAATTTTGATCTTTGTGGAGTACCTACCAAGTTCTAATGTGCTGCCCCATTAGATGATGCTATCAGTAGACCTAAAATGTATTTGCAAACAGATCTATTGACTTTTCATCTGATTCTAGTATCCCTGCATTGAATTTTGCAAGTTTGATTCAATCCTCAACTTTTCTCTAATTTGTTTCTTTCTGCACTTATTTATGTATTCTCCATACTGCTTTGTCTTCCTGCTATACTCTTCTTTGCTCTGGATCTCTGTTTTCTTAATGTTTTTATGGCATTCTTTATATCATCCTTGCCTTTCAGGTATATTTGTATTCATGCTGTTTCTCTGCCAGCAATTTCCCCATATAACTTTTGGAAAAGACAGTTATTATGTAGCCTCACGGAGTGCTAAGTGAGCAGGGGAAGAGGAAGGTTGTGCTAGTAAGGAGCTCAGTGGCTGAAGAGGAAAAGTGAATTAAGGGACAATGGGAGTTGAAATTACAGTATACAGAATGAGAATTGGATATTTATGGCAAAAAAGGTTATTAAATGTAAAACTGACCAAAACATGTTGATGAATTGGTTGACAACAGGAAGTGTGATACTTATGCTCCTAGTGATTGGAGGGATTGAATAAAATCCAGGCCCAAAGAATATGCAAGAAATGATGGAGGATCTCGTAGAAAAAATCAACAACATGAACGGAATGCAACAACGCATAAAAGATAATTTAAACAAAGTGGCTGAAGAAATAAAAGAAAATGTTAGTAAAGATGTGCAAGGAATAAATATAGAAGTTGATAGAATCAAAGAGAGAATGGAAAGAATAGATGAAAGGAGGAGGAGATTCAATTTGGTGTTCACAGGAGTTGAGGAAAGAAGGGGTATATGGCCATATGAAGAAATAAGAGAAATTTTAACAAATAAATTAGAAATGCATCCGATAGGATGGGAGATTGTGGAAGCATACAGAATGGGTAGGCAAGGCAGAAAAAGACCAATAATAGTACAATTTGCAACATCCAATATAATTTAAGAAATATTAGGAAGGTCAAAAATGCTAAAAGGAAGTAATATATTTATAAACAAAGACTTGAATCCAGCCCAGAGGGACCTCAAAAGAAGCCTAATACAGAAGATGAAGAAGGCAAGATCAGAAGGCAAACGAGCATTCATTTGAAACTTACGGCTTTGGATAGATGATGAAGATGTAACATATACCGGCAAAAAGGATCTATGGTGGAGAGAACCAGAATGGAAGGAAACAAGTCAGCAAAATAGCGGTGAACAAAGTAAATTAACACCGGTGGCAGCCAGCGGAAGTACAAAGTCCAGAACAGAGCTGAGAAAAAGAAAGAAGATAGATCCAACACGAAAGGAAAATGACGTAAATGTAACCGGTGAAGGTACATCACAACATATGTATGAAGCAATAATACCGAGCCAGAGGGGAAGGAGAAGCCCAGTAACATCACGGCATACGTCATCGCCAAAGAAGTTTGTGTCATCGGGGAGAGAGGAGAGGGAAGCCACACGGGTCCTTGCAGTGAAGGGGAAAGAGGCGTGGCCACAGTGTGGAGTGAGTAATGGTAAAAAGCATGTGGCGGGGAAGGGAAGTGGTGTGAATCGCCGGAAAAGCGTGGAGTATTCGGAGGAAGAAGGGGAAGAAAATATTATTGTGTCACTGGGGAAAGAGGAGAGGGAAGCCGTACGCGTCCTTGCAGAGAAGAGGAAAGAGGCATGGCAACAGTGTGCAGTGAGCAGTGCAAAAGAGCATACATCGGGGAAGGGAAGAGGAGAGAATTGCTGGAAAAGTGGGGAGTATTCGGAGGAAGAAGGGGAAGAAAACATATCATCACCGCATGGAACTATATTGGTGCTCCAGAAAGAAATGCAAAAATCAGTGGAGGGAATCAAACTGAGAAGTTAAAAAACTTTAGAGAGGTTTACACCTTTCCGTAATAGAATGGGATCGCAATAGCGGCCAACAAGGAGATTGGGATTTTGGAATTGTGAAGGCCAAACTGGCTGCTTCACAATTCCACAATCTTGGATTGCACCATCTTTTAGAGAAAGATATATAAATGTTAAAGGATAAATATACGAACATAGAAATCATAATAATGGGGACTTTAGGGGAAAGAGATAAGTAGAGAAAGTAATTAAAATTATTAGAGAAAATAATGTGAGTAAAATATGGAAGGGTATAAAATCAATGTAAAGAAAAAGCGATTAGGAGAAAAGAATGGAATGAATAAGAATAAATGGATATGGATGGTTAATAGAAGAAAATAATGTAAATATAAATAAATATAAGAATTACTAATTGTATTAACATGTAATAGTAATCCGAGAAGGCATCTAATATGTAATAACTTAATGCTCAATAGATTAATATATTATTATTATTATTATTATTATTATTATTATTATTATTATTATTATTATTATAACCAAAGGAGGGGAGATGACTATAAAATGGCCAGGGCCAGAAGCAGTCACTCCCAATATGATTGTAATTATTTTGGCACTCAATAAATATTACATTACATAAATATTACATTACATTACATGTAGCCTCACCAGTGTCTCCAAAGTAACTGAATATGCCATATTGTATAACAGCATAACCAGAACAGCAACATTTCTGTCATGGTGCCATTATGAAAGATAATGTTCAATGTATTACTTTTTCTACCATGTACTAATAGAGAAGGTATTGCATTCCACGCAAAAATTCAATATTTAGATTTCACCAGAAACGCATGTTTTGAGCCTCCCTGAATCCAGAAAAAGAACATTTTTAGAAAAAAGATTCATGTGTGTGCCTTTGAACAGCATAACTCAAACGAAAAGTCAGATAAATTCCAAACTTGGTATATAAATTCAGTATCTTCCAAAGATGTGACAAAGATTTTCAAGAAAATCCTCCTGCCCCAAACTACTCTCTACATGGAACATTTTTTGAAATTTTTGACTTTCTCAAAAATGGCTGTAACAATTTTGATTAAAACACTATGTATTTAAGACATTTGTGTGACAATAAAATGTGTATCTTGAATTTTCTGGGAATAGCCTGTGAAGTCTTCTTCATTCAAAAGAAATTTTGTAATCTTGTGTAATGGTAAACATTAAGCAGTAGACGAAAACGTACTACACAACAAATGTAAATTTCTTTAAAATACACAATTTATTTCAAATAACTTCTCTTGTGGGATAAGCCACTTCTGAGATATCCATTATTAATGGTTTGAATTGTTCAATACCTTGCCATCCTTTTAAAGTCCTGTTGATATTCAGCTGTTTCTTGCAATTGCATGGAAAGAGTATTGGAATTTTAAGGCCAGCATATAGCATTCAGTTAAACGTTTGACTATTGCTGTTCCCTTTGTATCTATAACAACATGTGTAATATAGTTATTTCTGCAAAGGTTTATCTCGATTAAAACAAAGTAGATAGAAAAATAGACTTTTGTAAGAATAGTTTGTGTATCCTGTAATAAACAATAGTGGGTAGAGAAATTCATGTGAATGAAACATCTTTTTTTTGGGGGGGGCTGTCAATTTAGTAATAACACAGAATCTTAAGAAATTTAATGCATCAATTATCATAGTGTGTGAAAGAGTTCTTGTATTTTAAGCATAACTGAGGGGATTTGCTGCAAATAATTATAGAGGCAATTCAATTATTTAATACCTTACAATATGCTCAGTATCCTCTCGTTTTGTTCAAGGAAGCAACTGTGTGCTACATAAAAGGAGGAATAAACAAGCTTGGAGAAAGGTTGGATTAGATTTCACACAAAAGTTGGAGAAAGGCGAAGTAACAATCAGATATGCTGAGTCGTAGGTAGTAACTTAATAACTTCACTAAACATTTAACTAGTTCAGTATATGTTTTGAGAACATTTGCTCCCATCCCAGTTGGAGTCTGACTGTTGGTTCATGTTAGCTTTGATGGTTCCGTGGATGCAGAAACATCTGATGCCATTAACAGGTACTCAAAATCATAAGGCAGAATATCAAAGTTAATCATGTTTTCCCTGTTCTTCATAATGAAGATCTTTTCCCAATTGAGAGCTGCTGAGTTTTTGATGAACTTTAAAAGTTAACTGTTATCTATTTCATGGCCTGAACTCCAAAAGTGTTGCACCACTGCAGACTTTTCAGTTTGTTCTTGTTTTAGGCATCTGAAATGGTAATTTTATCCACATTTCCAACCTTGTTTTTGTCCAATGTACATGAGGTTGCAGTCTTGACAGCCTGATGTATGGTTAATTGGTATGGGATGCTTGATTGCCAGCTTCAATAAGTTTTTTATATAGAACCAGTTGCTTGAAGTTAAGTTTATACAAAGAAATTCACTTTCAATCCTATGGCAGATAAATTGAGGAAGATATTTTAAAAACAAAATTTTGATGTAGCTCAAGCATCCACTTCACATAAAAAAAGCTTATTTAAAATAGCTATCAAAGTTCCCATACCAACTA
Organism: Deroplatys truncata; assembly: GCA_030765065.1. Lineage (NCBI taxonomy): Eukaryota > Metazoa > Arthropoda > Insecta > Mantodea > Mantidae > Deroplatys > Deroplatys truncata. The sequence goes on along the minus strand of CM060990.1, from coordinate 417,898,872 downwards.
AGCTTATGCTTCGATTAATTTAATTGTCTAGACTGCAGTATTGGGTACGTTGGGCAGACAAAAAGAGAATTGGAAATCGGGAAAAATGGCAAATACAAACTGAAAAATCTGAAATGATGAAACAGTTTTGGAATGCAGGCCATGAAACAGATAACCAAGTAACAATTTTAAAATACATGAACAACTGGAAGCTCTCAATCAGAAAAAAGTTTTCATTACAAAGAACAAGGACAACCTTAAAAGCTTGGACATCTTGCCTTGGGGTTTTGAATGCCTGTTAGTTCCTCCAGATGTGCATGTCTCCATGGAACCACAATAGCTGCATGAACCGGCAATTAAGACTCCAACAGAGGAAGGTAGTGAATGCTTTGGAAACATATTGATTTAAGTGTAAGTGAAGTTAGTCTTCTTCAGTATATTTTGCTAATAGACTGCATCTTAAAATTGTGACACAGAGTATTTTAGATATTCTCATGAGAAATAAGAAGGCTTAAACTTAAACAAATTCCATCAACAAAAAATTTCTGCACACGTAAAAAAAAAAAAAAAGTGTTAACAATGCTGTTAGTTGGTTAGTTGCCAGGATCATATCAGTGCTGCCAATGTGCCAGAATTTTGTCCCACAGGAGTTCTTTTACATGCTAGTAAATCTGACATGGGGCTGTTGCTTTTAAGCACACTTAAAAACCATTGGTCTGGACCAGGTTTGAATCACAAACTTGGTATTAGAAGTCCAGCATCTAACCAACCTCACTGGGCATGAAAGACGGTAATTTTGCTTAGAGACCTCTTTATCAGGCTTGAGGTTCTTTTATGTGCCATAAATCTACGACACAGGACCACTGGCTTTACTTCCCTTCCAAAGGAAACCATGCTAAAAATTTTTATACCCAAAAACATCCATTGCCCTCCGCCAGGTTTGAACCCATGACCTTAGGAACTAGAGGCTAGCATGGTAACCACTACACCACAGAGCAACACACCTAACCAACTGAGCCACTCAGACCGACTCAGAGTTTTAAAAATGTTCATATGAGAATGACATGGCATGTTAATGCTCAGTAGTGAATTTTGCATGCACTGATATTAGAAGTGCAAGAACAAATATCAGGAAGTGTTTGTGTGTAAATTGTGTAACTGCATAAGAATATGGCCATAAATTTATATGAAATACAAAACTGATACTAGTTCATAGCTCTTATTCATAGAAACAAAGCTTGCCGTGATGCAAATTATTAGTACTAATATGATGATAAACATCATCCAGCTTATAAACAAAAATATGCAGTTACACTTTGTTCTTCTGTTTTCCAGGCAGGTTTAAGACCAGTGTGCGAGTTCATGACCTTCAATTTTTCAATGCAGGCAATAGATCAAGTGGTGAACTCTGCTGCAAAAACATTTTACATGTCAGCAGGCACTGTAAGTACTATGTCTTTTTAATTAATTTTTAATTTTTTAAAATTAATTTATTTGTGCTAAGCTGATGGATGTAAATATGATAAGGTATTCAGCCCAGACTCTTCACCAATCATATTCAATGTACATAATATAGTTTTTATATACAATTTGGTGATAATTTCTTAAAGATTAAAAAAGTATTAAAACCTACCGTATAGTATGTTTGTGCTACCTCTCTTTAAAATCATTGTTCGATGGTCATAAAAACCCCACAATGTTGTTGCTGGATACCCAATAAATAGATCAAGGTATATAAATCGCTCACAATCTAAATCTCTGCATTACAGAACAAACCCTTATATTTTGCTGATTTTTATGATATGTTAATGAAACAAAAACTGAATAAAAGGATATTAAATCAGTATGCATCAACTGCAACAAGTAATACTGTGTTGATTTACAAAAAGTAAAACAAGTGTATCTTTGATTTTGATTTACAGAGCTAAAAGAGTTCCACTTTTTCTTTGAAGCAGTATTTCATCGCTCATAATATAATTTAGATTCTGAGTGAGGCTAACTGCAGATTTCTGTGACTTCAGAAGGGGTAAGTCAAGCTTTTGGACACCCTTGGCAAGTTCATCACCCGCTACACAAAAGAGAGCCAAGCCCTGCATAACGTCATACTGGTTGTGTTCGAGCCTAAATGTAAACCCCATAATGCGTGGGTAAAAATTGTATAAATTGAGGAGAAACGTGAAGCTCGTTCTCTAGTATTTTGTTGACTTCGGCAAGTATACATATATCCATTGACGCTCCCACGAGCACATGTTCAAAATGTGAGCGTGATAAGTTAACAAAACATACTAAATTCCGGGAGCATTTAAATATTTTATATATTGCTGTGATAATTGAGAGCGAGTTTTGTTTTTATTTAGTGAACGGGAAAATAAGTTTACCCCACTATTCCCGTAAAGCCCTCAGTTAGCCTTTGCTCTGAGAACATTCTGCCTGTAAAGTGAGTCATCAATAAACTGAATCAATGCAAATCATGGTTTTTATTCCAACGTGGTAAGCCTAGTTACCCTGCAGATAAGAGCTACTCATTGGGCATTTGAGCAAGACAGCCTCAGATTATTTGGCGCACCATTGTGGGGCATGATGCTAGGAACCACTACGGATATGCAGGCACGAGGACCACAGTTTGAAGCAGAGGAAGGCAACCTCCAGGAGCTGGAATGAGTACATGGTAACCACACCGGAAGGACTACAGTTCCAGACAAGAGGAAGGCGACTCCCGGGTCGAATACGAGCACGTGGCGATGAACTGAAGAAGGAAGTCAACGTATCTTGAGTGTAATAGCCATGGAGATGTTTTGTAAGCAATTGTAATTTGTAATATTTTGTACACCTCATGTTGCTTAGGAGTAGAAAATTAACTAAAATGGAGGGCGATAGGCAAATAGAATTAGTTGAGGACTCATCTGAGGTTGAAACTAGTGTAAATTGTAATAGTAGCATGCCAGATGTGACCTTAAATTTAGTACAAATGGTATGTGAGGAATTCAGGAAAATGGAAGAAAAGTTGGAGGGAAAGTTACAGAAAAGTCACAGTGAATTAGGTGAAAGATTAGAACAAACTCAGAACAAAATTAGTTTAGAATTCAGCAAAAAGGTAGAAGAGAAACTAGAGGAAACACAGCAAAGTTTGAGTACAGCATTAGGAAAGTTAGAAAAAGGGCAGGAGCTTTTAGCAAAGAAAATAGCTAGTATACAAAAAGTACAAAATAGCCTCCATGAAGAGATAGGTAGCGTGAGCACCTACAGAGTAATGTGCATGCAGAACTAAGTTAATTTAAAAATGATAGTGCTAACTTTCAAGAGAAAGTGAACGCTGATATGAATTCAGGGCAGGCACTTATGATGAAAAAGCAGGAGATTTTAGAGGAAAGAATACAACAGGAGTTATCAGCAATTAAATTAAATGATGAGAATGAGAATTCCGCACAAATGGCGGAAGTTAATTTAATCAAAACTACCATGCAAACCCTGAATGCAAATCAACTAGAAACTGGTAAAGAAATTGTTGCATTACAGTAAACAATAACTCGCTTGGTTAAGGGTACAAATTGTACAGTTAACAATAACGCTGATACAGCTGAGAGAGTTGAAGAGGGCATCGTTACAAACACCTCACCCTCTCAAACTTTCAGTGGAACCAGCCCTACACAAAGCATGTGCACTATTGTGGCAGAAGGTAGTGTCCCTTCTGATAATTTATGGCCGACCATCTTATGAATGAACTGGTATCGCCCACGTTTTTAGAGGAACAGGGGGACAACCCAAGAAAATTTTGTGCAGGAATTAGAAGATTATTTTAGGATAAAGCAAATACCGGAAGACATGAAAATGATTTTAGTCAGGAAAAGTTTGAAAGGAAGTGCGATGCATTGGTTAAAGTTAACTCTTGAGGGTACAATAATTTTGAAAGCGTTAGGCAATTGTTTCTTGCTAGATATTGGGGACCTGCACAGCAAAATGCAATTAGGTTAGAGCTTTCAAATGGAGCATATGATAGTAGGAAAGAAATAGGTATGTTAGATTATTTTTTAACGATGGGATGCAAAAGTAAGCTTTTAGACCCGCCAATTTCGGATTTGTTTAGCAGCTAATCACTTTCTGGACCATATCAGGAACCATCTTGCACTAGCAAAGCCTACTAATTTTGCTGAGGTTATCGATCTCCTGACCGCGTTTGATATACAGAGACTAATTATCAGGAACTATAGAGAAAATTCCGGCCATGAAACAAGACGTCAATTAAATTGAGAGAACGCGCAAAGCAATAATTCAAATCAATTTGGGGTGGGAGTACAGCCCTATCAGAACCAAAGGAGATTACAAGAGCATAGAAATAACCGGACAGTAGACGTGAATTATATAGGAACTGGTCCGCGGAGAAATGAGTATAGGCCAAGACCAAGGGGATATTTACTGCATTGGATGCGCGATAGAGGCTACCCACAAGGCTTTCGGAATTCAGATGTTATTAAACCATACAATTCACAGTATGCGGAACGTCGAAATGGTGGCGGGCAAATAGAGGATGCAATGAGTCCCAGTGGAAGAAACATGAACGAGCGACGCAACTCGGGGAACTTAGATGCAGTAATTAATACAGTTGATCAGAGGAACGAGCAAATGAATCAATTATTAATACAGCCAGCAGAAGATTCTGCTCCAGGCAATTTGAGGGTCTAAATAGTGCTGGGTACATAGATGGACATGTCGAAGGGCTCATTAACGTTCTGAGATGGGAGGTAAAAATGCAAACTGACGAATTCTAGAATCTCACGATACATTCATGAGATAATGTCTTATGACATAGAAGTAATCCACGTATCGGGAAAAGACAACATCTTTAGTGACATGCTCTCGCGGCTGAACTATGCGACACACACTCCGGAGACTTTATCGAGCCCACATCGCGCGTTATTATGAAACTCGAAGCTAAAGATGAGAGGACGTTGGTTAAAATTTTCAGGCAGATAGATAGGCTCCAGTGAGAAGATTTGGAAATAGGTAATTTGTTAGAGCATGCGCGGAAATTGAGGGGGAAATTCCAGGAAACATAGGACAAAAGAATGGAATTTTGTGTAAGTTGCATGGACGGGATGTTCAAAAATGGAAAGTATATATCCCGAAGATATTAGAAGAGAGGATTATTGTAGCTTTTCATGAGGCTTTAGCACATTCTGGAAGCGAAAAGGTGTCATTAGCAATCATGGAACATTTTTATGTTAAACACTTACCTGAAAAGGTAAGAAGAATCCTATCAGCTTGCGACTTATGCCAGAGAGCGAAGCCGATGAATATTAAATATGATGTTGAGCCTGGAGCGATAATTAGAGATGCACCAAATGCCTTGGTCACTGTCGACACGTCGCGAATTACCTATGGGCCAGTTTGGATTGAAGTATGTGTTTGTAATGTTCGACGTCTTCTCTAAGTTTGTAAAGATTTTTCCAGTGAAGAAAATAAAGAGTCATGCATGCATAGGTAAGATCTTGCAGGAATACATACCTCGGTACGGGAACATAAAGGCATTTTTATCAGATAACGCAATGGTTCATTGGAGTAATTACTTCAAAGCAAAACTACAGGAACATGAAATTAAGTTGTATCACTGTTCTAGCTATTTTCCGTCAGGTAATCCTACAGAATGGCCCCTTAGAGATACTTCATTGTATTTCCGCCTTTTATGTTACAAAAATCGCAAAGACTGGGTGAAACACTGTGGATTTATCGAGAAGATAATTAATAATTCAATTAACCTGACAACCAAAATGGCACCGATAACTCTGATAATGGGCATCGAACCGGAGCCCGCCATAAACAACCTGCTGTCAGCCTTGCCGCACAACAGAAATGCATTAATGGAGCTGTGCAAAATAACTTACGAAAGGATAAAGGCCAAAGCAGACAGAAGAAAACAAAAGACAAAACGATACAGCACAAATGGGAGCCACAAATTAACAACTTGGTGCTTGTAAAGGACAAGAAGTTGTTCAGCTTATTGCGTGGAAGATACCACCGAATGGAGTTGTTGTATAAAGGTCTGGAAGTGATCACTAAAAAATTCGGTTCACATACCTATGAGATTGTCGATGTCAAAAGTAAGAAAATTATGGGAAAATACCATAAGCAATTAATGAAACTCTACAAAAGCCCTGAAATAATCTTGAATTCCTGCAAATAAATAAATAAGGAATAAATTGTTTAAAAAAAATGTATAGTGAAGGGGAGCAAGTAATCTTGAGCTCTAAAGTATACTTTTTTTTATTTAAAAAAATATTTATGGAAATCAATTACAGTTGACTGATGTGTTTGCTTCTTAAATGTATGGGAACCGCTATCATCTGGCCAATGGGGCATTTACTTATTAAAAAAAATACTAATTACAGTAAATAAAACAGCAGTAATGTTAATTGGATAATTACGAATGTAATGAGAATGTATATATGTATGGTGTGAGTATGTGGTATTATATTTTTATAGTGGCATATACTGTGTAGTGAACAGTGTGATGTCACAGGTCAAGTGATCAGTGAAGTGCATAGTGCTTATGTAAATCAGGCTCTTAAGCCGCTAGTGTAACAATAAGGAATGGTGAAATGAGGTAAAATCGTTCGCCTACAGTGTCAGTGTAGTGCAATAATGAAAAAAACAAAATAAATAAACAAACATATTTTAAATGTGGACAAAGGGCAAAATGTTTTATCCCAAAATGAGTCCCACAAACAATTTATAAGATACAAAAACAAAAGATAAACATAGAATAGGAAAAGAAAAGAGTTGTGTGCCATGCTTGGTACAAGAAGTGGGAAGAGATCTCGGAGATAAATTGTAAATAATATGCTTCCTTTATTGAATTATTTTAGAACATTTACTTATTTATATAGTGCTAAAAGGGTTATTTCTTTCATACAACAATGGTTTTATCATTCCCTCATATAATGTATTGGTTGCTAGTTGATTTCATTGTAGTGTGATTTGTATGTTCTTCGTATTCCTGTTATTTTGTTTTGGGACAGTACATTCATAGAATGTCTTTCCAAGTATGAAGAAGTGATTCCATGAATGGAGCATATGAAGCAGTATTTCATTGCTCATAATATAATTTAGATTCTGAGTGAGGCTAACTGCGGATTTCTGTGAATTCGGAAGGGGTAAGTCAAGCTTTTGGACACCCTTGGCGAGATCATCACCCACTACACAAAAGAGAGCCAAGCCCTTCATAGCATCATATTGGTTGGTTTCGAGCCTAAATGTAAACCCTGTAGTGCGTGGGTAGAAATTGTATAAATTGAGGAGAAACATGAAGCTCGTTCTCTAGTATTTTGTTGACTTTGGCGCATATACATATATCCATTGACGCTCCCACTGTTCAAAATGTGAGTGTGATAAGTTAACAAAACATACTAAATTCCAGGAGCATTTAAATATTTTATATATCGCTGTGATAATTGGGAGTGAGTTTTGTTTTTATTTAGTGAACGGGAAAATAAGTTTACGCCACTATTCCCGTAAAGCCCTCAGTTAGCCTTTGCTCCGAGAACATTCTTGCCTGTAAAGTGAGTCATCAATAAACATCAATGCAAATCGTAGTTTTTATTCCAATGTGGTAAGCCTAGTTACCTGCAGATAAGAGCTACTCATTGGGCATTTGAGCAAGACAGCCTCATCTTCTTGAATGCTACCATGATTCAACACTTGTTTTAACATTGCAGGCAGATGCTATTAGTAGCAAGACAATCCTGCTTTTCAAGTCTTCTGTTTGTAACTGACCTAGCACATAGCACGTAACAAATTTTGTAAGGGGAGAGAAGTGTTTGATGCTGTTAATCAAACCAGCCACACACATGCATGCATATTGTCGTTCCTGGACAGTATTCCTTCAGTCCACAGATACACATATGTGTACCTTAGGTTTTTATTTTTTGCCATGCATACAGAGGGATTTTAGTGCTTACTGACCTGTGGCCGTCATGCGTCCACCTTCAAGCTTCACTTTCCTGCCTGTTGTAGCGCTCTCGCACAAGATGCTTTTGTTTGAGGCCAGTTGGAAAGTTGTATACTAACAAAATGGCTGGTGTTCGGTGCCAGAAAGCAGGTAAGGTCTTATATTGTCTGCATTTGTAATGTAATTGCAGATTTTTTGCTGAATACACTTTGTTGAAAGTGTTGTGGTTTTATACTGCTATTTTACGATAACAGTGCCTCATATAATGGTAGTAATTGACTTTATTTTACGGTGAGGTTATGTCTTCATCGTTGAATTAGGTGTAATATGTATGTATTACTTTGTGCTTTATAGGGCTCGGTGATGAAAAGGCTATGGATATGCTGTTAAAATATTCTTGATGAAAGTGATTTAGAGGTATCTGATGATAAAATCATTCCACCAGAAGCAGAACCATGCCCCAGCTCTGATTTGCAGCCAGAATTGGAAGTTCAATCTAAGGAAAACCATGGGGAAAAACACAGTGAGGGCAGAAAGAACTTGGAAATTCAACTGGTAAGCTAAAATGTTGCCATGATTGAGAAAATTACATATTTTATTGTTAACAATCTTATAGAATGACTGGACGGGGACCGGAATTTAACATTGAGCTGGCATCTGATTCTGTTGAACCAAAACAAAAATTGGAAGCCCTTTTGGAGTATTTTACAAGAGAATTTTGGGAGTTAGTTATCCAACAAGTGAATCTAAAATCAGTTCAGAATACAGGAGTAAATTTCAAAACAACCATGGAAGAAATTTTAAGTTATGTAGGAGTGGAAATTGTCATGGGAACTTTGCAATTCCCTCAGGCAAAAATGTATTGGTGTCGACTTCTTCACGTTCCATTAGTTAGTGAAGAATTGCCAAGAGACAGATACTTTAAAATTAAGAATAATTTACACCTTGTAGACAACTTAGGAACACATGATTCTGATGACAAACTATGGAAAGTAAGGCCCTTGTTAGGTGCATTTAGAAACAATGCATTACATTACCTCGTAGTGCTTATCTGTCAATTGATGAACAGATGATCCCTTTCTCTGGTAGATGTGGGTTCAAGCAGTATGTTCCCATGAAACACAATCCTTTGTGATTGAAAAACTTTGTGTTGGCAACCAATAATGGCTTAGTGCTAGATTTTTTCATATGTGGGAAAGGGTACAGTTTCTGAAAATGATCTCAAGGAGCTTGGGTTAGGAGCGTCAATTGTAAAACTTCTTTCAAGGCGCAATCCCTCAAAATAGAAATCATGTGGTGTATACTGACAGGTTTTTTTACTAGTGTCAGGTGTGCTGAGTACCTCTTGGACGATAATATTTATCAGACAGGAACAGTAATGAAAGGTAGGATTGGTGCAGCATGCAATAAACTTTCTGATGATGATAAAATGATAAGGGGGGAATGGAGTGAAATTGTAAGGGATGATGAAAATTTATGTATTGTCAAATGGAAAGACTCGTAATAAATGTGTCACATTGCTTTCCTCCTGCATTGGCAGTGAACCTGCCAGTATGTGTGAATGATGATGCAAACAAGAAGAAAAAAGTTGATGTACCAAGACCAGGTGTAGTAGAGGCATACAACCTGATGATGGGAGGTATTGATTTATGTGATAGGCTGCTTGCCTATTACAGGAATAGGGTACGCACCAAGAAGTGGCCAGTTAGAGTTTTTTGTCATCTTATTGATCTTGCAATAGTCAATTGCTGGCTAATGTATAGAAGGGCTTGTAAGACATCTGGCATCAGAAAGAAGGATGAATATACTCTGATGTTGTACAGGCTATATCTGGCCACAGCTCTTATCAAATCTGTAAATCTGCCAGATATCATGTCATTAGGAAGGAAAAGGAAAGCTCCTGAGAGTGATAATGCTGATGAATATACTTCCCCTAAAAGTAAGAGAACTAGAACGGTCATAAGTCAGCGTATACCAGAGGTAAGGTTTGATCAGGTAGGTCATCTGCCTGAATACTGCAATGACAACTTTGCCTCAAAATGCTGCTACGCTGGATGCAAATCCAGGTCAAGGATGAAGTGTATAAAATGTAACCTGTATCTGTGTGTTTTGAAAAATAATTGTTTTTCAAAATATCATACAAAGTAACATAATGCCTTTGAAAGTATGTACTTCAATGCTTTAGAAAACTTGTTTTTCGTGTGTAAACTGTATATGATCAAAGCTAATTAAATGCACATTCAGCTTAAATTTTTCCATTTATTGTATACTATGAAATAACATTTCTGATCCAGCTTAATTTTCCCAATTCAAGTGTTGATTTTCAGTGCATTCAATGGTTGTACATGATGAATCATCAGAGTGGAAAATTTAATGGTGTGACCTGAGGTGCACGTATGTGTACCATTGATTTAATAATAATTAATGTTAATGAGTATAAATTCATATATTTTTTATGCTTTGGCATTCCATTGAAGAGCTTTCAACTTAAATTTGATAGTTTTCAAACACAAATGCAATCCCGGGTCTGAAGAGATTATTATATACATTTATGGCTTTAGACAAGGTTGAAACTAAATATGATTACATCTGCATGTCAGAACTACCTTAGCTTGTTATGTTAAGTTCAGTTATACAATCTTCAGCTTTTGAGATAGATAATTATGCAGCTTGATAGTAGAATCTGTTCAAGGCACCATATGATTTTTATTTTTATGTGTGTTTGAGAATATTTCTGTTTCAGCTAAAATACTAATAAGGCGAGATTCTCTTGAGTAGGAATTACAAACTTATTATTTCCAGTTTGAATCCTGGTTTCAGCTAGAGGTATAGCTTCTAAATTAGCTCATGTGGGAAATATTGGAGCTTCTGAAATAAGTTCAGTGAACATTGAAGAACTTCTGGTGTGGGACAGTGATTTGGCTATTGACAGCAAGTTTTTGAGTTTTGAAACTGGTGTTGAGGAACTAGACAGCAGTGAAGATGCAGGTATTAGTGCAGAGTTATGGAGTTCCAAAAACTATTGTGGCACAAAATGACAGGTTTTCTGCAGTACAACCTGTGGTGTACAGCCGTGTATCCAGCATACAAGTATAGTCATCCTGCTGATTTTTTATAAAGTTTTTTACTACTGATTTAGTAGCTCTTGTAGTTACTGAAACAAATGTATACAAGTGTAAAGTGATTAAAATCTGACTTCAAAAGGCAAATTAGGATCTAAAAGTGGAATTCAGAAGTGGTAAGATGTAACGCAGAATTGGATTTACATTCTACTTGGCATGACTATTCCCATGGGTGTTATTAAAAAACCAACATTAGATATATAGTGGTCTACAGATGACATGCAATCAACTCTGTTTTCTGGAAAATGCATGTCAAACATCTGGTTTTCATCCATATTGTCACAGCCCAAAGGAATGGGGGGTAAACCACTCTTAAAATATTACATAGCAATTATTTTACATTTGGCCTGGGCCAGACATTGGGAGCATAGCTAACTACATTGCAGATTATTCAAGTTAAATCTAAGGTATCGTAGTGAATTATGCTGTCTTTCTTACATTAACGGGGTACTTTGGAATAACTTATCCATCTCAAACAAATAGGTACATTTATTATAAATCATTGCAGGGATGTGTTTCCCTCGAAGTTGCCTCTCTGGCTGCATCTCGCACAGGGAGGAAGAGAAACGGCTTTATGCCAGTATCTACCTGCTTGCCCCATTAATGCTTACATCACTTACAGTTACTGCTGCCAACCCCTGAATGTGCGAGCCCCCTCCCAGATACACTAAAAGAATCTCTAAAAAGTCACTAAATGTCACATCTCCCTTCAGCCACCAATGTTGATGTTTTGTCAAAAAAACAGAAGTTAAGACATACATTATACAGTAGATCCTCGCTAATTAAATAGGATACCGAAAACTCACCCATAGTAGCTGCTCGGTCTTTGCCAAATTACATGGAAAAATCTACCGCTTAAACTGAATTTTGGATAATTCATACTACTAACTAAAATTTGGTCTCCTCTTTACATATTCCATGTGTTATTCTTCATTTAAACTGAATATGTATGTTGTGCTCTGCACTACAGTATTTTCAGTTATGCATTTCACATAATTTTTCTCAATACTGTACTGTAATTTCTCAACAATGGCCCGAATGGTTACTTGCTGCATATGTATTACTTCCACAGCATATGATGCAAGGGCAGGGAAAGAGGGGGTTGATCAGCAGACCACACATGGCGCGTGACTCGCAACAATCCACAGAGCTGTAGTCTGCTTGTGAACAGTGAATTTTTTTTTTCTTCTTTCTTTCTTTCTTTCGCTCCATCACTAACTATGCCGCTGAAAGAAAAACGTATTCATAATGCTCTCACTCTGAAACAAAAAGAGCAAATTTTACATATAGTCGATAATGGAGAGAAGACCAAAACACAGATTGCAGAACACTGTCAGATTCTGAAGTCTACTCTCTCATCGATTATAAGTTCAAAACAGAAAATAGAGGCAAGTCTGACAAGCTGTTCATTTAGTGGCAATAGCAAGTGCATGAGACCAGCGAAACATGAAGAGTTGGAGGATTCGCTGTTCGAATGGTTCCAACACATGCGTTCACAGCAGATTACACTGTCTGGCTCCATGCTTTCAGAAATCCCCAAGAAAGAAGGAATTTCTGAGTTTGTGACTTCAGAGGGATGGCTATGGCGTTTTCAGAAGAGGCATAAAATCAGTTCTGTCAGTGTCTGTGGGGAGGCACATAGAGTAAACGAGGAAGATGTCATGAGTGGGCATGGGAGTTTCAATCTAAGCTCTCTCATCATCACCCAAGAAATGTGTTTAACATGGATGAAGCAGGCATTTTCTATAACTTGATGCCTGAAAAAACACTACATGCCATGGAGGAAAATGCAGCAAGGAGAGACTGACGGTGGTCTTGTGTTGTAATTCAGACGGTTCTGAGAAGCTCAAACTATTAGTGATTGGAAAATGCAAAAATGCACATTGTTTTAAAAATGTCAACTTATTCAATCTGCTAAGTCAGTATGAGAATAACAATAAAGCTTGGATGACCAAATCTCTCTTATGTAGCTAGCACTTGAAGACTCAACAAATGACTGCGAGGAATAGGAATATTTTGCTAACTTTGGAACACTGCTCCACACATCCATTTGATGATTTGGAACTTATAAACATAGAAATTGTATTCTTACTAGCCAACACTATGAGCCATCTCAGCTGTTGGATTAAGGAATAATTGCCTCAATGAAGTGTAATTACAGATGCCGACTGGTTAAGGCTGCCATCAGTGCAATAGAACTACAAGAAACAGTTCTACATTGGAATGTACTGCAAGCTATCTGCAACTGCTGCTTGGGATGAAGTTACAACAGACACCATAACTGTTTTAAGAAAGCCTTAACAGCAACTGATAACACTACTGAAACTGAACAGGAAACTGATGATCGGACATCTGAACTTACTCATAATGTGGATACAACTATGGATTCTGATATTGCTCTTCTACAGGCCTACTCCCGGTTGGTGCCCTCTTGTACCATTGATATGGAAGAATGGATGCTGGTAGACAACAACATCTGCGCTGCTGAAGAACAAGTCATCAGTTCTACTTAGATACAGAAGAGAGTGATAATAATTCTCTAGTGTCATCTTCTGAGGAGGAACATGAAGATATGACACTGTGACCCCACGCTGAAGTTGCAGCTGCAACTTTGTTCCCGAGAGATTTGCTGCCACTTCTGATGTCTCCATGGCATTTCAGGCTGCCCTGGATGTGGTATCTTCAAAGAATGCCATAATAGTAGGATCAACAACAATTAATAATTTTTTCAAATTATAGAACTAAAATGTGTAATGGATAAGAGTTGTAACTAAAACATGTGTTCTGATTAAAACTTAGTGTTAAAAGAACAGTACATTTAAAGTGTTTCTTAAGATTATTGTTTGTTGTATTGCACAACTCCTAATTGAATGAGTATAATATTGTTCCAAATGGTACTGCTTTAAAAAAAATTACGACAAGCATTTGACAGTATACTTTCTTAATTAAACAAATGCCAGATATACCGGATACAGCATACGTATATGTATACCGCATACGTTTTACTTTTACTTAGGGGTCATGAAAGTGGAACACCCTCATTCGTTGGTATACATAACAAGAGAGAAAGTGAACTAAACAGTCATATTTTGCCATTTCAGATAATACAGGACTATTTTTACAAAACCTTGTTAATTCAAACTTCGTTAAACTGAATTAGCTATTTTTCGGTCCCTTGAAATTCATTTAAACGAGGGTCTACTGTAGTGGAAAAAATTACAATGGCCTGAGATACCAAAAATAGTTGTTAGCATCAAAATATTATGAAACACCATATAAGTTAAAATATCAGTACTCTTTGCTGCACAAAAGTAAGTTTAAGAATAGGCACTGCACTAGAACTTTGAGGTAGTAATATTTTCCTCACTGTTATCTCTGATGGTCCACAATAGCAACCCCAAACACTGAAGAATAAGTTGTTTGCTTCCTGGAGCAGTTTATGCATTACAGGGTTGGCCATTCCAAATAGGTGTTGATGAAGTTACTAGAGCTGAACGTCTTTTCTTCTTGGTGACACAATCTTCCTTGCAGTTGCTATCGTGTCACAAATTTGAGAGGTAGACGCTACATTGCTTTCTGACGTCACCTGTTGTTGCAAACCATCCTCTTGCGCATGTTAGGTCCTTGTTCAGTATTCTTTGTCACTTCACTAATGTGACGTAGTTCAGTTTCTAAGTATGACTAGACTCAGTTTTCACTATCACTTCATTTTGTTTTGCGCGTAGCGCGTAATGCATCACGCGCGAAGCAGCCTCTTTTCCCTTCCGCTTCACTCGCTGGATAGTCCAACACTGTACTTCTCTTCTATTTCATGCCGAGCAACATTGTCTGTTAGTCATAGCTGCCATCACCTCAGTCGTAGAATTCACTTAGTATGAGCACTTTATGCCGCAAGAACATCGAAAACACACTCATTGTCGTGAGCGTGATATATAGTCACTGGAGCTTTGAGGGAATTCGCAGGAAGCGGAGGGGAGTATATTCCATATATATTTGCTTGCGTCTCGAAGGCGATGCTGGTATTTACGTTGGAGATAGCGCCCCGCTCCCTGTTCAACTAATCATTGGCGAGCTCTGAAGGAGACGTCGCCATCCACATGATAAGCTTGGCCCATAGCAGCTGCGTTATATAGCTCTCTCCTCAGAGGTAGTCATCCCGAGCAGCTCTGCGAAATGGAACAAGTCAATCAAGATGAACCATCAGCTTCCCTCGGGGTTGACGCCGAATACTATATACCGCATCATTGATACGGGTGATTACCTTCTACGGGTCCTAGGAACATTGCAACTTCAGCGATTTACCTTTAGTTCGCGTGGGACGATGGAGTCACACGAAGTCACCCTCCATGGAATGCGGCGTTATTCGCGAGACGGTCACAGCATGTTTCATCCGATCACTTGCCTGCTTCGGGTGCTCCCTGACGAGATTGTGGATATCTTCCTGTCCGTTAGCGTCTCGACATAATCCGTTGCCTACTGGTTGAGGCAGTATTTTTGATGCCTGAATGGTTTTTATTGTATTTTATTATAATTTAATTCAATAACATCCCACCTTGAAAAACAATATGTATATAATTATTATTTAAATTGTATGTAAAGTCATTGCAGATATTTATTTTTATTGTAAATGTATTTTATTAATGTTATGTAAATGTTTTTAAACTCTAATAGTGCAAAAACTTTGAGAATAATATGTTTTAGGTTGTTAAAAATGAAGTAATAATGTAATCTTGTGACAATAATGTGTTTAAGAGTTTTGAAAAGTACTGGTCATTGAAAAGATCGGTAATGACGTAGTTTCTCTTACAGTTTTGAATTAGCCAATCAACAGCAAAGAAAAAGTTTTAGTTTGAATGCTTAAATTCTATTGGACTAGAATTAGCCAATAAGAAACTGGCAATGCCGAAGCTTTAGGGTTTTTACCGTTGAGAACAGTCAGTCGCAGACCAGGTTTCATAGAGGATGGGAAAGTCACGAGCAAGATTTTATAGTGAATACATTAAAAATGTGTAACGTTTCTCACAGTTTCTTTTATAAAGTGCAGTGTTTTATATGTGCAAGTATAAAGAAATAAAACGAAGTGGAAATTTAAAAGTAATTCTGTGACATCTTTAATTTTTTGTCATACCACGACCTGAAAAAGACTTTATGAATCTATAGTTCGACTGAAGCAGCCGAGGAAGATTTAAATAATATTACATAAGCTTAATTAATTGAAACCTGCGCACAAAGCAACAAATTAAATATAAAATCTTCAAGTTTCTGCGTAAAAATTACATTGCGCAACATTGTGTAACATTACTTAGCACAAGCATCATCTCCGACACTTCAAAGTTTGGCGTCCCAAGCAACAAGCATCAACCGACTTCAAAGTGTATCTTCATTACGTGGGCAGTTTAAATTAAAACTCAAACTTCGTCTCCATAAGTTTGAAGAACACAACTTCTTCATGGTCAGCATCAGGAGGCTTGCCGAACAACAAATCATATGGCAGCCGTGGCTCCGAATATCATCTTGGCCGGTGTCATGGTGGGACTTGTGTAATGATGCTCGGTAGGCCAGGAGGAATAATGACACGTGCATATCCCAATCTCACTAATGGCTGGATACTACTTTCCGGAGGTGCCCCTCGATCGTCTTGATTTAGCGCTCCACCATTCCGTCCGATTGTGGATGAAGGGGAGTAGTGCGTTCTTGTGTATCCCGAGGCGTTGGAGCAATTCTCGCATAAGGTTGAATTCGAAATTATTTCTCTGATTACTGTGACGCTACTGAGGTTCACTAGTGAATTACCTACAGTCGAAGCCTGTTGATGGGGAATCGCGCAAATCTTCGGCCATTTGGTGAAATAGTCCATAGGCAGTAGTAGGTAGTGATTTCGGCGCCTGTCCTTGGGAAAGGAACTGCCACTCGACGTCAGTTCTTTCCAACGGCGCTGCGGCATTGTACTGTTGCATTCGGCCCCGAGTGAGTGTCTTGGGGCCCACAACTTGCCGCATAGATGTTATTGCTGCCAACCACCTCCACGTCACTTCAAAGTTGCAACAAATTAAATTGGCAACAGCTTCTCTATGGTAATTATTTACACCCATATGCGCTCTGGCAATACCGGCATGGGTCTCCTCGAGACCACCTTCGCCTTACTCCTTGGCAGCACCAGCTCTTCCACCTTCGTTTTCCCATCGGGAATCACACACTCTGTTTAATACACCGTTCCTGACCACCAGAAGTCTCACTGCGACCAATAACTCTCAGTTTCGGCTCCGGGAGAGATGTCCAGCCATGCAGGTCGTTCACCAGATGTATACGTTTGGATCATCCCATGTGTCTCGCTCTTTCAGCTGCTCAAGGTCTCCTCTTCCCTACAGATTGCAGGTTGCACTGTGGCTGGGAGTAAGGCTGCAACACTCTTCTTCGCTTCGACTTGCACATAGTGGTTGCAGATTTCCTGGCATGATCTTTGGTAAAGGCTGTCTGCATTAGAACGACTTCCTACCTGATGATCCAAGGTAAAATTACACTCCTGCTGCCGTTGGACCCTGTGAGCCGACTATCCTTCCAAGTTGCGATAGCCCAACAGCCAAGTTAGGACGTAACGGTCCGAGGTTAAAACTCCTTTCCAGAAGGATACTCGAAGTGCTTTAGGGTTTACACAACAACCAGCAGCACTCGTCATGTCATGCAGTAGTTTCATTCGGCCTTAGACAGGGTTCTGCTGAAGTAAGCCAATACTCTCTTCGTCCTTCTCTTGTGACAGCATACTCCTGATGGCGATCTTACTGGCATTCTGTCCACCTGGGATGGAGTATTCCAGAACTATCCAAAGGATGTTCATCAGTGTCTGGAAAGCTGTCTCAGCCTGTTGGGACCACTGAAAGGCTCGTCGTACCTCTGTCAGTTGTGTCGGCGCTTCAGCGATGTTTGTATACCCCGCCATAAATTTCCTGTACTATGTGCAGAGACCCAGGAACTGCCGTAGTTCTCGTTTATGCCTTGGACTGGGCCACTCCTTGACTGGCTGAAGCTTCTGGGTTGCGTAGCTACTCCATAGGGCTTACGATGCGTTCCAGGTAGTGCACTTCCTTTCTAAACAGCTGACTTTTTTGAGGTTTAGCTTGAAGCTGGCTTGTCAAAGCCCTTCAAAAACGTTCCTCAGGTTGGTCAGTTGATCCTCGAATGACTTGCCTATAACAATGAAGTCGATATTGAGGCAAGCATAGGTGAGGTACCTCATCACAGACTCCACAAGTCTCTGGAGCGTTTAAGGGGATTGCACTGTCCATGTCCTGTAGAAAACGCTGTCCTCTCGTCATCGGGTTGAAGTACCACTTGCCAGTACTTCGACTTCAGGTCCAGAATGTAAAACCACTCGGCCCCCGCTAAGGTGTCCAGTGTGTCATCAGGCCGTGGCAGCGGAAAGCAGTTTTGGTGATGTTCAGCTTCCGGTAGCTAACATAAGCGCAAATCCCCATCCTTTTTCTGTAGCATTACCGGCGATGACCATGGATTGTATGATTCCTCTATTATGCCTTTGGCCTTCATATCCGCTATCCGGTTGTCTATTTCCTATTGTTTCTCTAGCGGGTTATGTGAGGGACTGTCTAATCGTTCGAGCATTGCTGATATCGATGCAATGCACCACTATCGGTACGACCATAATCATCTAATCATTTTGTAACAGGGTGATGATGTGCTGGAGTTCTGCAAGCAGTTTAAGGATCTGCTGCTTTTCGCTTTGTGAGAGGTTTTTAGCCACCTCCTGGACAAGCATATTCAGATGAGCATCCACTTTCTTTGTATTCGGTTGGTTCTGTGTCTTTATCTTAAGCATTACACAAGTGACTGGCTCACAATTCCCCTAGACTGTCCCGCTAAGCAGCTCCTGGTTTCGAGTGGTTGTATTAAGGTTTCTCACCAGCACTCTGGAACCGAAACAGCATCCTCGCGACGTAAACCCCATATCTGTGGGTTCTCCGTGCGAATTGCGTTCCTCGTTAGGGGCTTCTCTGCCCGTGCCGTCACCACCCTTTCGCTCCATGCCGGAAATATCTCTCGTATTTCAAGTAAGAGTCTCACTGGCTGCAATTTTTTTGGTTGGTTCAGCATGAGCTCACGCTACCCGGGTGTAGTATGTGGCGCTGGGCGCCCAAATTGGCATCGCATTATGCTTCCCCCCTAGCAGATTCCACTCCATTAAGTGTGATACCATATGTGATATTTTTAAGCTAATTTAATGGCACACTTAAGACTACATTGATGTTTTACTCTATGAACTATTCCAAGAGGGTGATTTGCTTCTTCTTTCCCAGAGGCTTCACAGAAAGCAGCTATGTTCATTCTGGTTGAGGCCTTTTCATTCATGTTGAAGGATGAGAGGAACTGCCTGACCACATCCAACTCCTCCACTGTGGCAGCAAAAGTTGTGATCTGGCTCATTTCTTTTTCCTTTCTCTATGTCCTTATTGCTTTCTCTGTGGTTACACAGCTCTGCAATATCCTTCTGTGCTGTGTAGGTCAAGGTATTAAAAGTTGCATAATCTTCAAAATATTATATTAGCTGCCTTTGATATCATCCTATCATCCTTGATATCTTCAAAAACATTTTTTCTAGCTTAAGATGAAAGCTGTTTCTGATGGTTTCCAGGCTGACCAGTTGTCATGCAGCTACAAACATGTGCATGGCCTGTAATATATTCAGTTTATTTGCTTGCTTCCTTGAAGAAGACGCACATCTTTCTGCACATCTGTGCCCTGGAACTTATCCTTTGTTGAAGAAATTAAGCTAGTTTCCATAAGCTGCAGATGGCTAGTACAATTTGGTGGAAGAAAAGAAGCTGGTTTTATGTTTTTATGCAGAAAAATATACATCAGGAGAATGAGCAGGACATCTGTCTATAAACAGCATTATACGGAGGGTTGTTCATGATCTAAAGTAGCAAGTTCAGACAAGCACAGTAGCTCAACACTGAAACATGCAGAACCAAAGAAAGTTCAGCAGTATGAGTGTATTGCTGTGTTTGCTCAGTAGTGTGCTCTCGATCCTGCTGCATCAAATAGCACCAAAAGTAGAACCATTCTGAGAAGAGTACATTATTGCCTTTTCTGATGCAAAATACTGTTATTCTGAGATTATTAAGCAGTGCAAGAGGCATTGTTTTACCATATCCAAGAAAGGGATCTCATGTGTGCTTAACAAAAAAGATAAGAACAGATCAGGACTTATTCCAAAGGGCAAGAAACAGGGAAAACCACAACTGGCCACCAGTCTCATCCTGGAGATAATTCGGAAGGTTAAGGCGCTTGTCTCTGGACGAAATCTTGCAACTCGGAGAGCCATTGCATTGAAATTAGAGATCTCTGTTATTACTGTGAACACCATAATCAACTACTGTGAACACCATAAGAGCTATGTACATAAGCTGTTGCCTGAAGACATTGCTGAACATGCCACTAAAAGCAGAATTATGTATGAATGATACCTAGCTGGTGAAAAGTGGATGTTTGTTGTTACTTTAGATGAGGCATATGTTTAAGTGATTGCAACAAACCCTGGGCTATACAGGGCAGAAGGTGAGCTATGATGATCCTTTTAATCCCTTTAAACTATGAAAGAGTTCGTTTTGAGTGTTTTTCCTTAATAAATTTTTTCCATGAAGCTTTCTGTTCTTGAGATAATTACTATTTTAATTTGTACAATATTGCAACACAGCAAATTCAGCAGGTTCACTTTACATTCTACAGGTTAACTTTTAATTCTTCAGCTTCTGCTGCTATGACAATGAACCAATAAACACTTTTAGCATACAAATAAACAGAAAAATACACATGATTGTAATGTAACCTAAATATCATGTGGAATATGGAATTGGGGAGACATTTACAATATTACGCAAATTATTAATAAGAACACTTAATCATAAAAGTAAATAAAAGCTGGAGAAGCCCAAGTTACAAGGTTATGCTTCCTTTCTTTGTGAATTATAAAACTCTGTGAATAATTTAAGCAGGACAAGAACAGAAAATCAATCACAACTTTTTTTTTAATGTTTAGGGAAACTGTTCAAAATGTGCACCCTTGCCAAAACACATACTTCACAATGTTTTCTACAATCCTGCTGCACTCTATGAAGTATGTCTGTTTTTTTTTTTTTTATTTCTTCCACTGCTCAAAGTATTCTTTCGTGTAGCGTTTCCATGTCAAGTATACTTCTGTAATGTATGTGCAAGTTTTCATATTGCCCCCCCCTCCAAAAAAATTGATTTGATTTAGATCTGGTGATCTTGGTGGCCATCTTGTTGGTCCATTCCCAGCAATCTATGCATTTTTTGCATAAATGGCCACACACGGCTCTACTTATGTGCAGAGGTGTGCCATTATGTAATAGCCACATATCATTTCTTACTACCAGGGAACATCCTCAAGCAGAACTGGTAACGTTTCTTGAAGAAACTGGAGACAGATGGCTCCTGTCAAAACCCAAGGAAGAATCCACGGACTGATTAATGCGTTTCCTATGATTCCTGCCCAAACATTTACGGAAAACCTGTGCTGAAAGCTATCTTGTCTTACTGTGTATGGAGTGTCATAAGCCCAGGTGTGTGCATTATGGTAATTAGTTACTTCATTTCTGGTAACGTTGCTTCATCTATTGCAAGAATTTAAGGGGAAAGCCCCTTCCTTGTTGAAACCATTTGGAAAACGCTACCCTTGGCTCATGATCTGCTTCAGAGACATACTGGACACACTGAGTATGATAAGGGCATAGCAATTCTTCTTTTAATGTTCTCAAAACAATACAATGGGATATGCTGATAGTTCAAGATAACACAACTGCTTCCTCCAGGATCTTCTTCCATCAAATGAAGGATTTCTTCTTCTTGTGCAACATTTCTTTTACCAACACCTTCAACTTGAGGAGATACACTTCTGTATCTACAACTCCTTGAGAGATGAAAACAAATGTCCTATGATGTGGTACTTATCTATTTGAAAATTGTTCTTGATAAATCCTTGCCGCAGCTGCAGCATTACAATTGTTGCACCGTAAATGAATAGCATTTCAAGATACTCTGCATTAGTAAAGTGAGCCACTTTGTAACTGATAATCTGCTGTTCTGAAAACAAGCCATAAGCACAATAAACAACAGCTGAAGTGCGTGTTTTCATAAACATACATCTTTTGATCTTGCGGTGTTGTAAATATTTGAAAATATTTATCTTTCAATCTTCTCTAAAAAAATAGTTGAAAAAGTATTTAAGCTTTATAAAATCTTCATCTAAAGTAGAGTGAATATTAAGAAATTTTTTCTTTTTTCTGAAAAACTACTTTAAAAACACCGAAACTGCACTAAGATCTTTTTGTTCTATTCATTACAAAGAGCTATCTGTTCAAGGATAGTCATAGGTCACCTTCCATCCTGTATATTACCGACCAAGGGGAGAGAAAAAATTTGAAAGTTTGCATTTGGAAACTAGGGAATGTTTCCTCAAGGGTTTCATGGCAACAGCAGGGTGCAGCAACGATGGCAAATTAACCTTCTGCTGTGTACATAAAAATGTGGAAATGAACTTGGCATATCATTGGATTAATGTCCTGATACCAATTTTCTGCATAGAAATCCTTGCTGTCTATGGTGCAGATGCAAATAAGTCCGGCTGTATCAAGATAAGGCATCAAGCTATACATCTGCTTCAACTTAAATTTTTGGAGAACATAGAAAGAGAAACAGGAATACATTACATACCTTTCAGTGGCATCATTGTTAAGTCACCTAATGAATTGCTGATGTATTTTTGTGCATTTGGGTTACTGAAAAGGGCCCTTGGAAAAAGACAACCTAAATCTGTGGACAGTCCCTGGAAAGCCTGCCAGGAAGATTGGAATAAACTGGACATCCCTGTACTTTATATCAGTTTACTTCAGTGGAAGCTGCACTGCAGAGCGATAGCCTGAACTCAAGGCTGCCAGATAGAACATCACCGCTTGTAGAGGTGTGATTTTTCATAAGGTAAGGGGTGTCTAAGTTTGTTACCATAGATTGCGAGCAATCCTCCATAATTTTCCCCATTCTGTCATCTAAAGAAATAAAATTGAAAAAATCATGGAACTTGTACATGCACAGAAGTGTATGCATGTTCTTGAAGCATCTAGTTGTTTTGAATTTCCCTATAATCAAAAGGGAAAGTTTCTCACTTCCATTGCATAACAGAGCCATAAATTGTTCCTTGCTTGCTGTGTCTCCGTAGCATTTTCCCCATGAACAGTATGTGTCTTGCGTGGAAGCAAATTAACCTTCAAGTTGTTCTGGCAATTTTTGTAACATCAGCAGTCATGTGGTAGACTTTGTCAACCAGCTGTTGTGTTCTTTAAATGAATGAAAAATGCTGCTATAATATGTTTTGTATTGAACAAATTATATTTTATTTTGCTGTGTTATACATCTATTATATATTTATTTAACTTTTGACATTTATGTTTAAATAAGTTGTTCTAAAATGTAATAAAGGTATCCTGGTCTTTTATTTCTCAAAACATTTCTAACATACATGCTAATCTTATATCACAACTAATCTGCTTTTATTACTCAGATGTTTTAAATGTATATTACTGTCATAGCACTTAGTCTGTTACACGGTTATTTTTAAATGTGACTATATTGTTATGTAAAACAGAGTTTATTCATCCTGCTCCTCCAACTCATCCACAGTGATACACATGGCACACTTTTCAGACAATGTAATAATGACTTTTCCATACAAACATCTTGCACTGACTTCATCTATTTATAGTAACAAAATTCTTTTTTCTGCTGCAGATGACACAGTGACGCCTCTGTTATTTGGAGGCTCTTTTGGTTCTCGAGGTTCTTCTGATTTGTAAGGTGCCAAAAATATTCTGAGATTATTTGGAAGTGTCGGGATTTGGGATCTTGTAACAAACAGCTGTCATAAGTTGAGACAACTGCTTCAGAAATATCTTCCTTGGTTTTCTGCATTGGACTGAAACATATATGGACATTGCTTCCTTCAATATTTAGTAAAGCGAACCATACATTTCCCCATACACTGTACAGGAACAAACTGCATTCTTCCTACACTCTCCATACACCACAAGCATGTCGGCTTTAAGATCACAGCACACATATCACTTACCCCCAGGGGCCTGCAACTGCAGGTACGGTTTGGCGCACCTGGGGTCCTGAGCCACCCTGGCTTCCTTGTTGTGGGCTCCTCCATGTGGTGAGGGAGTAAGCCAAAACGCGTGGAGACCGTTGTCGGTGGAAAGGTATAGCCTGGTTGGTTGAGGGATACGTGTCTGTCTGGTTTGTTCTGTTTTATGGTTTTCAGGGAGGATGCGCATTCCCAATACACCGCTTTGGTTTCTGCTTCACCTAAACGGGTGGCTAGAGACTAACCGACCCCTAGCCAATCTGCCGGGACTAGGTTTTCTACTGAACTCCAGGGTGAGTGGGACGGCGTGCCCGCTATATCCTGTGTGTAGCCCTGTCATCCCAGTGGGATGACGCTTTGTTGAGCTCCGTGGTAGGTGGGGAGCACTGCGGGACGAAATTCATTCATATCTTTCATGGTTTTCACCCCAAATACCTGAAAAGCATCTGTGAAGGGAAAAGAAGAAGTCGAGTCAAGTGGTCCTTGCTACTTAGTTACTTCAAGAACTGAGGTCAGAAATGTTCTATGGTGAATCCGTTTAAAATTCAAAAGGGTCTGGATAGCATTGCTGTTCCTGTTAAATCCTGTGTAAGATCTTGTAATGGCATGCTCCTGGTTGAAGCACTTTCAGCAACCCAGGCAGCGAAAATTCTTAAAGCCAAACTGTTAGCCAGCTATCCTGTACGTGTTGAGTTGCACAGGATCTTGAACTCCTCGCGTGGTGTGGTGAACACCCGTGCATTGGATGGTATGTCCAATGAGGAGATTCAGGACAATCTTGCTGATCAAGAAATTACAGCTGTATATCATGTCCAGCAGAGGGACAGGGGTGCATTCGTGCCCACTCGTACCCTGTTCCTTAACTTTGATCGGGTAGATCTCCCTCAAAGGATTAAGTCAGGGTATTAGGTAACTCTACCTGTGTAAACTGTGGAGACATCTCACACGATGACGAATGCACATACCCTCCGACGTGTTAACTTTAGCGGTGAACATCATCGAGTTCCCGAGATTGCCCCCGTTTTGTAGAGAAATGAGCGATCCAGGAGATCCGGGTTGGGTAGAAGGTGTCCTCGGAAGCCTGGAAACACCTGCGCATCCGCCAACCCTCTGTCCCGCGGTCCGGCACGTATAGCTCCGTTGCAGCTAAACCGATACGGAGTCGGGAAATCGCAACCCAGACCAGCGATATACACGCCATTTCAGATAAGATTCTTGTAGCCCCTCGCTTCCAAAGCCCTCGACATTGCCACCTGCGTCAACATTTGTCAGACTGTAACTGCCAACCTTCCTCCAGTCCGATGCATTCTCAAGCGTTGACTTTAACTAAGCCTTCCTATCAGCACCTCTTCACCGGAAAAGTTCAAGAACCGCTATACCAGATCCGACTTCCTAAAGGACACTGCACAGGCTGTACCCGGAACGTCCAAAGGGAAGAATAGTCCACGATCCTCTTCCCGTAGATCCTCTTCTGCGGCTTCGAGAACTCTCGAACCGAAATTTTATATTGGAAAGGGGTCCTCCCCCGTGGAGGAGATGGAGGAAGAGGATTCTTCCGCTACTGCCTGTGAAGAAGCGGCAGGATAAAACATCCCCTAAAGGTGCTAGCTCGCAACCTAAGAAAAAGGGTAGATTGATTCGTCCACCGCTTTCCTCGTAGTAGCCTATTCCGGTTCCGGACTTCTATTTTAATTACAATGGCTATCCTACATTGGAACATACGTGGTATAGATCCCATCGACCAGAGCTTGAACTTTTGCTCAACCAGAATGAGCTTTTGGTCGTTTGTTTGCAGGAGACACCTTTAAATTTGGACGGTATCTCTCAGCACGGTGCGATCTTACACCGGAAGATGGTATTCCTGCGCAGGGGGGCACTATGATGCTCATCAGAGATGGCATATTCGTGGAATCTGTATCCATTCAATATGATATCCACTCAGTTGCTGTAAGGATTTACCTGCCATCCCTCCGTTTTACCATTTGTACTCTTTATCTTCCAGCATCTGCACTCCTCTTGCGCACTGATTTAGCCGATCTAGTTTCCCAGCTGCCAACCCTTTCTGTTGGTGGGAGACGTCAATGCACATCACCATCTTTGGGGCTCACCTCGCGCTTGTGTGAGAGGCACATTAACCGCCAACTTTATAGATGGTTTTAACCTAGCTCTTTGAACACTGGGAAGCGTACCTTTCTTTCAGACTCCAACACTTTTTCACATCTTGATATTGCAGTTCACTACAGTTAGCAGTTTCCTTTCGCTGGATTGTCATCTCTGATTTACACTCTAGTGACCACTTTCCCTGTCTTCTTAGTCTCTTAACTCAGGGTGTATGTTGCACACGTTTGCCTAGTTGGCGCTTCGATCAAGCCAGTTGGAACCTTTACTCCCAGTTGACTATGTTTAAATACAATGAGCACGACTGTGAATTTTTTGGTCCAACATCTCGTGGAGACGATTCTTTTTGCTGCTGAGCACTCTATTCCTCGATCGACTGCCCACCTCCGTCGATTTCCGGCCCGTTGGTGGACGGATGAATGTCGTGCTCGCAGGCGTTCTTCTTGGATTTTCCAGCGTCGTCCTGCAGTGGAGAACCTGATCCAGTACAAGATACTGCGTACTCAGTGTAGACAATTTATTAAGGATAGCAAAAAGACCTCCTGGAGCCAGTTTGTAACTTCTTTTAATCGTCATACACCTTCCTCTGTCGTCTGGGATAAGTTCAGGTCTGTGGCCGGTAAATCGACCCACCTGCCTATCGCTGGTCTTCTCACATCTGCAGGAGCTGTTGTTGCTCCCTTTGACGTGGCTAATACTTTGGGCAGGGCTTTCGCTCAAGTATCCAGATCAGATAACTATTCGCCCGAGTTCCTTATGGTTAAGGATCAAGTAGAATCACACGGTACCTTGAACCGGTAACCTTGAAGATTACAATCGCCTTTTCACCATGGCGGAGTTAGAACACGCCCTTTAAACTTCGCGCATATCAGCGCCAGGATCCGATGGTGTCCATGTACGAATGTTGCAACAGCTCCCTCCTGAGGGTAAGACGTTCCTGCTCGACGTCTATAACGGTGTTTGGGTTGGTGCCACGTTTTCAGATACGTGGCGGGAGGCTACAATCATACCCATTTTGAAACCTGGAAAGGACCGTCATCTTCCGTCCAGCTACCGTCCTATTTCATGCACCAGTTGTGTTTGCAAGGTGATGGAACACATGATCAATGGACGGTTGGTATGGTAACTGGAAAGTCACAACCTTCTCACCAACACGCAATGCTGTTTTCGACGACGCCGTTCAACCATGGATCAGGTTGTGTCACTATCGACGCAGATCATGATCGAGTTCCTGAAAACTTCTCAAACCGTTGCATATTTTTTGACCTTGCGAAGGCTTATGATACATGTTGGCAAGCAGGGATACTGCGTTCCCTACACGCCTGGAACCTCCGTGGACGTTTTCCGCTGTTCATTCAGGAGTTTATGACGGACCGCGTTTTCCGAATAAGGGTTGGCTCGGCTTTTTCGAACCTTTTTATTCAAGAGAATGGCGTGCCACAGGGCTCGGTACTAAGTGTTACACTGTTTGCTATAACAATTAATTCTATCTCGGAATGTGTTCCTCCAGGGTTTCGTCGTGTTTATTCGTAGACGACTTTGCCGTCTATTGTACTTCTCAAAGTACGTGTTTTTAGAACGCCGCCTGCAGCAATGTTTGGACAATCTCCAGGCTTGGAGCTCTATAAACGGCTTTAGTTTCACCACTTAGAAGTCCATCTGTGTTAACTTCTGGCACCGTAGGAAAAGATTTCCACCTTCGCTCCGATTCGGACCAGCTTTACTGCCCTTCGCAGGTGAGGCGAGATTCCTGGGGTTAACGTTTGATAGGAAGCTTAGCTGGTCATCGCATATAGCACAGTTGAAAGCACAATGTGACCGTTCTCTGAATTTCTTGCGGGTATCAAATGGCACATCTTGGGGAGCGGATCGGACGGCTTTGCTGCGACTGTATCGCGCGCTGGTCCGATCCAAGATAGACTATGGGTGTATCGTTTATTCCTCAGCATGTCCACCTGAGCTTAGGAAATAAACGTAGTCCATAATCGTGGCATTCGAGTAGCTATTGGTGCATTTCCAACTAGCCCAGTTCTAAGCCTTTACGCCGAATCGGCAGAACCTCCTTTGCGATATCGGTGTGCTGTTCTGCTAGGCAATTATGGCTTTGTGCTTAAAAGTATGCCAACCCATCCAACGATCTCTTTCTTTTTCCACACCGCGCTAGATGAGCGTTATCAGAACCACTCCATTTATCCAAGGCCTGCAGATGTTCGCTTCCGGGAGCTTCTTAGAGAGCACGGGAGAGGGCGTTTCTCCTTGGTTTCGTGCGACATCTCGTGTAGATCTTGGAATGACAGTTTACCGGAAGACTACGCTTCCTATGTCTAGTATCCGCACTTGTGTTTTAGAATTTCTGTCCGGTTGCCAAGGCCGGATTTTTATTTACACCGACGGATCTAAGTGCTCCAACGGTGTTGGATGTGCTATGTTCATGGGTTCGTAACCCGTACCTTCGGTTTTCCTGGTAGCACATCCATTTTTAGTGTTGAGCTGTATGCCATATACTGAGCCATTTTGTACGTGTGCCGCCGAAACTTGGGAGCTTGTCTCATTTTGAGTGATTCCCTTAGTGCACTTCAGAGTATTCATGAGCTGTACAGTTACCATCCTATTGTTCAGCAAATCCAGGATGCCTTCCATGTTTTATACGCTTCTAGCATTAACGTGGGGTGTGCTTGGCTACCTGGTGACGTTGGCTTGCCTGGGAATGAACTGGCGGATTTGGCAGCTAAGGCAGCGACCATCGAACAGTGTGTTATATCTCGTGTAACGTCGGCAGACTTTTGGCTTGTGCGGAGAGCGGTTCTCTCATGCTGGTGCGAGGAGTGGTTGGCTCTCCGCGCCAATAAGCTTAGGGTAGCGAAGGACCTTCCGATTCCCTGGGTTACTTCTTCTAGTGTCTCTCGTCGCTAGGAAGTGCGTTTGGCTCGTTTGCATATTGGCCACAGCAATTTTACACATACCTATCATTTTAGGGGTGAACCTGTTCCTCGTGCGGCGACGGTCTATCCGTCTGCCATGTGTTGTTGGAGTGCACTTCTTTTGCACATCTTCGGGGCACACGCAAGTGCCGGCCAGTCTTGCAGAGGTCTTGGCAGACACTACTCATGCGGTTGTTAGGATTTTAAGTTTGTGTCAGAGGTAAATTTTCAATTGCGTTTTAAATATTATTGATCTGAGGTGCTTCATAGTTCCCTGTTTAGTTTTTATATCTATTTACCTCTGACTTTTACTATGATTTTAATTTGATCCATATCGCTGGCTTTTACTGTGATTTTTAACTTTTATCTTTATCTCTGGCTTTTGCCTTAATCTGTTTTAGAAGGGCGCTTATGACCCAGTAGTTGAACGCCCTAAAACATTATTCATCATCGCATGTACCACTTGTGTTCATTATATTTAATTTTTTCTAGGACAGTATACAAATTTTGGTACTTTTCTTTAAGGGGTGTAGAGTGAGCTATTGGAACTGAAGCAAACATATTGCCATTGTGCAGTAGAACACCTTTCAGACTTCTTACTTGAGTCAATAAATAGATGCCAATCTTTTTGCTTCGTAAGCTGTTCCAAGATGACCTATCAAGTTAAGGATATCACAATAATGCGCTAGTTTCCCTTCCTTTACAAAATATTTTTGGAACTCTTCTTCTTGATATCTGTCCAATAGAAAGTTGTTCCAGGTCCTAAAAGACTGTTTTCTTTCATCCTTGAACCTAAAAGTTCACCTTTTTTGTTTGTTAAGACCCAAATCACGTACCAAATCATTTAATTCTGACTGGCTCAGTGGATTTGGAATGTCCTCTTCTAAGTCTGGGGACCAATCTAAATCAATTTCTACACTCCAAGTATCAGTACTACTCTCTGGTAATACCGTAGGTGGTGATGGAATGGGAGCATCAGGTCCATGAGGCACAGGCTTATTGCTGATGGCAAGTTTTGATGTAGAATGCCTGCCTTGTTTTTCCTGTTGAATCCAGATATATTACACAGACAAAAATAAGTAATTAGAATGATTTTGTTGTTCGCGCCATACCATAGGAACACCAAAGGGCATAGATGAATGAACTCCCTTGTACCTCTGTCTTAGATTTTCTATACAACTTTTACACACAATATGAGGAGCAAAATTCTTGTCTTGATCTCCTAATTTAATTTTAAAATAGGCCAGATACAAACTCTTGATAAAAATGGTAACGTTTCTTTTCTGCACCCACGGACATAACAGAAATTGTTAAGATTGTTCACAAAACCCCTCCTAGATATACCACTCAAACTTGCCATTTTTCCCACAAATAAAATTCACTACACAATACGGCTTCAAAAGAGATGTGCTGAGAAGTTTAAAACTGTACTGAGGATTCTAAGATAGGTTCCTGTTGATATCCTAGACAATAAATGTTTATGATGTAGGTTCAACATTACCTGTAAACAGGGATAGACGGTGGTGCAACATGATGTCATATGATTTAGCATGTTTACATATTTTAATCAACCATGCTGTAAGTTGGATATGCAGTGATGTTAATACTAGCATACTGAACTTTCAATTTTGTGGTGAAACAAAGTTTTTCAAAATCTGTATGTGAAATGCAAAAACTATTATTATTTTCAAAATCAGAGCATCCAATTTGACCATCATGATGTAAAATATTCTATGCCGCAAAATCTTCGGAGGCCTGTGCAATTGCTAATGAAAGATTTTAATCCTTAAAAACTAAGATGTAAATAATAATTAGCATAACACTATACTTATATAACCAGTCATATGGTTCACTCTTACACCAAACAGAACACACAAAAATAAGCTGAAGTTATCACTTGCATGTGATCGCTAACAATCCAACAATACTTATGACAGACAAAGGTTCAACCTGAAGATAGGTGGAACCACCAGCAGTGCAACAATGAGTAATGTAAATTCAGAGCAAAATAACGAAATCTGGTTGACTCAGTAAATCAATGTGACCTCTCGAGGTCTAAAAGAGACATTTTTTCATCACTTCTTTCTTCGAAAACTCAACAGTTTTTTCATTTAGGCTGTCACTTTCACAATACATGCTTTTAAATGAAAGGTTGTGCTGCGTTTTAAAGCTATCAGACCACTCATTTAATGCACTGAAATTCTACATGTCTAAAATATCAGTGACTTCTAAAGCATTTTCTTATAAATGTCTTCCATCAAATGGCATATTTCCTCATTTTTTCCTTTTAACCACTTCATTAGTATGCTTTCTAGTTCATCAAAAGATGAAACACACATTTTTTTCATTTCTTGACTACAGACCTCCACTGCATCTCCACATTTCGGAATAACGTCCTGCTTAAAAATGCAGAACAGTGATGATTTTTTTTTTTTTTTTTCACTGTGTCTGACTTAAACATTTAGAGGTTCACCTCCTTATCCTCAATAATGATCTTCTAACGACAATCCTTTATTGAAGAGTTGATTTGTTTCCTTTGGTAGCCATTACAAATTTTACTGGACCAGTTACAACTCTTCAACATGCTAAAGCTATCAGGAGGAGGCTTGCACACAATCAACACCATAAGTCCATATGGAAATAATGAAGTGATGCCATGCTTTCACTTAGATGACAAGAGGAGTAGAATGCCAAGCATCTGCTAATTCTTGCAGTTTTACATGAACCAAACGTATTCATTGATGAACTAATAACCATAGACAATTTACGACTAAATAGACTTACAAATCCAGATAAAAGAAGAGGTAACCATGAAGTGCAATACAAGCCCAAAAGCAGAAAAGGCTGTAAAGATGTTGATAATGCAGCTACGATGTAGTTTGGATTAAATTTTAAGAAAAAAAATTAGAAATGGTATTTGCATGCTGTACTTGAAATTGATGGGGTTAACAGGAATTTTGTGAAAAATGGAGAATTAAAATAAATGCAAACAAATCAAAAGGTATGGTATGTAAAAGAGGATCCAAACTAAGAAAAAACGAAGAAAAGTGGCATCTTGGAGGGGGGGTGGATGAAACCTAGAGGTCACCAAAGAATTTGATTATTTAGGGATGAGGATGAGCAATACTGGAGAATGCGAGGCTCACAGTAGGAAGGTATTAGGCAAAGGGAAGGTAGCAAGGAAGGAATAACGATATGTAAATACAAATTGGAAATGTCGACCTAATGACTGAAAAGAATGCATGGGGCATTGATGGTCTCAAGAATGTTATTCACAGTGTAAGATAAGGTGGGGGAGTATCAAAATTAAGTAAAAAAGTACATCATGTGTCTAGAATGTTTTGTAAGGAATTAAGGCTACCAAGATCAGCACCAGGGGAGGTAGCTTTAGTAAAATTTGGAAGAATAAGAAGAAATGGAATAATATTGGAAAGAATTTTAAAATCCTGGTGTAGATGTTTGGTAAAAGGGAAGGGAGAAATCTTTAAAATATGCATGGACCAACAAAAGAATATCACAAACAATAATAGCTGGTGGCCGGGGTGGAAAAAAATTATGGAGAAGATAGGATGGGAGATATGTATGAAAACTGGGGGAAAGAAGCATCAATGCCATTTGGAAGACAGAAGTAGAATGGGATACATAGGAAGACAAGAAATTTGAGGAAGCTGAGAAGACAAAAAAATCACTCACAAGCAAACATTTGTGAGGGGCAGATAAAAACGTAGGATTTTCTGGTACTGTTGGATGCAGCTTTGCTAATTGCAGAATTATGTAACTTGTGGAGAATTAGAGTACAAGTCATGGCCATTTACAAATTGTTATTCTGGAACATCATAAGTTGTGCATTATACGTGACTGGCCATTGTGTCATTGGCTGATGGCAGGCAAGCTGCTGATGGGCTATTCAGTCAGTCATAGTCCATGCGTGTTTTACCTGTTGTAAGTAAAAATGAATTTGCTCCATATGGCAAAAATACCTGTTAAGCTATTTGTGTTGGAAGTATATGTATATACTTCTATTATGAATGAACAAATAGAACTAGCTGAACAAGTGTATAAAATAATAAAATTCCATGCTTTGGAGAATGTTGACATGTTTACATTCATAACTGTCTCAATATTCACACTAATAAATCTAAAGATGATGATATGTACGAAAAACAATGTATGTTGTGTTTTGGAACTGATTGTAAATCTAGGACTGCTAGTGAGATCTATATATGAACCATCTCTGAGAAAGAAACCAAGAGTGATTCCATTTGCAGACAATGTCAAAGTATTTAATCCTTGGTTACTTCCTGGTGTTCCTCAACACCACAAAACAGTGTTTAATCATACATTTCGGTATAAAGTTACTGTATAGACGTAATTGCAGTAGCATTCTTCATCCAAAGTGAATACAGTACTGTTTTTTTTTTCTTGTCATATCCTCCTAACAGTATCAAAATTATCAGTCAAAATCCCACTAAGTGGTAGCCCTCGGGTGGAAAGCAAGGAGTGTAAATATTTATTTTGGCATTCTAAACCTATTTCATATCAGATATGCGAGGTTTTTATCTGCCTCTCCTGAATGTTTTCTGATAAGGTTCTCTAGGTTCCAAAAAAGAGGGGGAAGGTAATGGTATGTTGATCATTGTAGCAGACAAGGAAAGGAAGGATTAGAATGAATGAGTAAGGGGAAAAGGAATTAGTGAATTATGTGGTGGAAGGGGAAGTACAGAGCATTAACTAACGGAATGTAAGGAACTACCGATATGGAGACAAAAAGTATGGGAGAAAAAATAGGATAAAATGGGTGAAAAAAATGTGGCTATAAAAATGCATAAAGGGAAAAGAGGAAAAGAAAAATAGTTGGTTGAGCTTTTAAGGAAAGCAAAAGATAAGTTAGAAAGGTAAAAGGTGCAAGAAAGGAAGAACAGCAAAGGGAAGAGGGGGAAGAATGAGTATAGGGGGGCTAGGTTGTCAACGGGTCAAAATAATAATAATAATAATAATAATAATAATAATAATAATAATAATAATAATAATAATAATAATAATAATAATCATCATCATCATCATCATCATCATCAGTGGTGTGATAAGGCCATGGCACTAGTCAAACTGACTAGCACATTTGGTGCATATATAGCCAGACTATTTCTACATAGGTTAATCTGGTAACTAGGAAAAATATAATACATTTATATGAAATAAGAAGTACAAATAAAATTCAATTCATACATTAATGCTTTTGATAAATTGATAATTTTAAGTGTAAAAAAAAGTGCTATCGTCCATAAGAATAACAGTAAAACTTCCTGCTAAGAGTGAAAAATGCTGTTCCAGCAATTTTAATTTAAAGCTGTTTTTAAAATTTCAGTTAAGGTGAGTGGAAATATTATAGGTTTACTTAAACTTCTCCTCTAAAGCAACACCTTGGATTTGAAGCAACAGGTTTATATTAAAGATTTGCTGTATTGTTATTGTTTGTTTGTTTATTTATTTATATAATTCAGCTTACGTTCTTTGTCTTAGCCACATTTTTTCAATATAGTTATGTACTACTGTCATTTTTAAATCTCATTTATTCCATATTATGCTATGTTTCTGTGTTTCTGAAAAAAGTTTCTAACACAATAAATGGATATAAATATTTGCAAAAACTACTGAACAATTTGTGAATTGCAGATCTTACAAAGATGGACACCAACTGGAAAAGTTTGAGAACCACTTCTATTTAAGTGTGGCAGGGCTTTTCACATCTTAATTCCCTACAGGAAATGAAATAAACACTGATTTTGTATGAATCAACTTGCAGCAGAATTGTAGTTGGTTAGTATGCTAGTCTCTTAGGATTGCATTCCCAGTTGGAGGGAGGGAGGGAGAATTTTCTGAATAAGGATTAATCTGTTATATTTGTGTGTGATGCAAATAAAAGCAGAAGGGGAAGAATATCTAAGTTTTACAATTGCATAGCTTTCTTTACCCATTACAAATTCATATACATACTCAAGTATTATAGCATTTGTTAAAAAGAGATTATTAACAGAGGCAGGCCGACAGCTTACAAGAAATGAAACAATAGATAGGCAAGAAGTGGTAGAGGATGATGCAGAACAACAAGGCTGACATGGAGCAGTGGATGGTCAACAGCATGTGTGGCAAGGAAATACAGGGGGGAAGCAACTGATGAAGCAGAACAATACTGAGGCGGGTTGGTAGACGACTATCGGCACGTGTGGCAAGGAAGCAGGGAAGGGGAAGCAGGTAATCACATTATGTCACTGAGACATGATTTCACTGGGAAAAAAAGAAAGAAGCAGCAGCAGCTCTCTCATCAGCTGGTAATGCTGACAAGTGAAAATGTGTTAATGGTTGTGTCAATACCGGAGGGGAGCATTCTTGAAGTAAAGGACAATGCAGTTACGGCAAATGCAGGAGGTGGGAGTAACAACTACATACAAAGCAAAATTAGAGAAGTTCAAACCAGTGGGGCGATCGAGTTCTAGATAGGGATTCACAATAAAAGTCATACATTGGAATATGGAAGGTTTAAGAAGAAAAATAATTAGTGATGAAGTGTATGAGGTGTTAAAAAATACTGATATAGTAGCAATGATGGAGCGGAAAGCATGAAATTAGACGAATATGCTTACATAGGCAGAAGTACCAGCAGAAGAAAAGACAAAGGGAGGACCTCAGGAGGCCTGGGTGTGTTTATTAAAAACTGTAGTGAAATAAGTGTTGGAGAGGAGCAGTATGATCAGAAAGCAAAGTTCTATGGTTAATAATTAACAAAATAAAAGATACGGAAATGAAGTATGCACAATGGTGTTATTAATAACTTGCCAGAAGTTTCAGACTTTCACTATGAAAGGTTGTTTATAAAGCTGGGCGAGGACATGGAGGAACTAAAACAGAAACAGCCTAGTGTGGAATTTATATTAATGGGTAGGGATGGGACCTCGATTCTCGGTGGTACCAAAGTATATCTAATACTTTAAGATAAACCTTTGATACTTTTAAATTTTTAAGTTTTGCATCATTAAAAGTTGCTGCATTTAACTTTATACTAGATAAGGAATGAAAGGAGTCAAGACTTCACGTTACTGCCTCACATGTGTCCTCCAAAGAGTAGCTGGATTATAGTTCTTGACCTTAACTGCATTTCCTGTGGGTGAATGAATGCAACACTCCATACAATCTTGTGTCTAAATGAAAATATGCAAAAAAATGGGGAAGGAGTAGAGGTACTCTTGTAACATGCAGCGTTAACTGAGTTGTGAATGAAACTGATTTAGCTGACACACTAAATCACATTTCTACAATAGCCTAGCTTGATGACTCACTCTCAACCATTTACCTACTCCGGTAACCAAAATCTGTGAATCCAGCAGAAACAAATCGGAACTTAAGACATGAGATAGTAAAGACATGTAAATATTTGTTCTTTCCTTCCATCTTTTTTATGTTTATGCAAGTCAAACCTTTGTGTTAAACATGTATATGCTAATGTACAAGGTGGGTAATAGAGAGGCTTAATCCACAAACTTAATGTGTTTCCGAGTGTTATATGGCTAATTACTTATTACCGCATGAAAAAAAAGAATACATATGCTATGCGGTAGTTGTGAATATTCATAGAATGGTGTAACACACACATTATTTTTAATTGTTTGAGTTTCATGTAAAATAAATATTAATTTATATTTTCAAGAATGCAGAATAAAGAGGGATTGCTAGTACAGTAGACCCTCGCTAATTCAAAATCGGATAAACCGAAAACTCTGTTAATCCGTAGTAGCTGCTCAGTCCCTTCCGAATTACATGGAAAAATCTACTGCTTAAACCGAATTTCGGATAATTCGTACTATGAACTAAAATTTGGTCCCCTCATTACATATTCTGTACATTATTGTTTGTTAAAACCAAATATGTATATTGCGCTGTACGCTATGGTATTTTCCGTTACCATTTCACACATTTTTTCTCAATACTGTATTGTAATTTCTCAACAATGGTACGATTGCTTACTTGCTGCTTATGTATCATTTCCACAGCATATGATGCAAGAGCAGGGAAAGAGAGGGTTGGTCAGCAGACCGCACATGTCGTGCGACGCGCAACAATCCAGAGAGCTGTTTGTCTCTTGTTTGTGAACAGTGATTCCCCCCACCTCTTTTTGCTTCATCACTCCCTATGCCGCTGAAAGAGAAACGTGCTCATAATGCTCTCGCACTGAAACAGCAAACTTTACATATGGTCGATAGTGGAGAGAAGACCAAAATGCAGGTTGCAGAACACTTTCAGATTCTGAAGTGTACTCTCTCATCGATTGTAAGTTCAAAACAGAAAATAGAGGCAAGTTTGACACGCTATTCATTTAGTGGCAATAGCAAGCGCATGAGACTAGCAAAACATGAAGAGTGGGAAGATTCGATGTTAGAATGGTTCCAACACTGTGTTGTCAGCAAATTCCACACTGTGACCCTGCGCTGAAGTTGTCGCTGCAATTTCTGTTCTCGAGAGATTTGTTGCCACTTCTGATGTCTCCATGGCATTTCAGGCTGCCCTGGATGTGGTATCATCAGAGAGTGCCATAATATTACGACCAACAATAATTAATGATTTTTTTTTCAAATTATATAACTAATGTGTAATGGATAAGAGTTGTAACTAAAGCATGTGTTCTGATTAAAACTTAGTGTTAAAAGAACGGTATATTTAAAGTGTTTCTTAAGGTTATTCTTTGTTGTATTATATGACTCACTAACACAATGAGTACAATATTGTTCCAAATAGTACTGTTTTAAAAACAATTACGACAAGCATTTAGCAGTGTACTTTCTCAATTAAACAAATGCCAGACATACCATATACAGCAGTTATTTTTACTTTTTCTTAGAGGTCATGAAAGTGGAACACCCTCATTCGTTGGAGAAAAAGAGAACTCAACAGACATATTTTATAATTTCAGAAAATACGGGACTATTTTTACAAAACCTCGTTAATTCTAACTTTGTTAAACCAAATTGGTTATTTTTCGGTCCCTTAGTTTCGGTTAACTGAGTTTCTACTGTATTTGTATTTTTATGGATAGAAATTCTTTTAAAAGAATGTTTTCAGTACAAAATATAGTTACATAAAAAGGACAGTAAAGAAATAATAATAATAATAATAATAATAATAATAATAATAATAATAATAATAATAATAATAATAATAGTAATAAATAATGTTGTTAGCCTTGACTAACAATAGGGGATATATAGCCTGTGGCATTATCAAGATAAAAAGATTGCTGCCGATTGGAGAGTGTCAAATAGGATCAATTTCGGAATTGGCCAGATACAATTACTAATTGTTTCAATACAGACTATAAATGGTATTAAAGCTATAGGGGTACCTTGAACTAAATGGACAAATATATTTTAGTATTGTTAATTCAACCAAAAGTATACAATACAAAATTGGTTACATACATTTATACACAGAAAATTACTAATTAAAACATAATTCAGAGAACAAGCTATGCCTTTACAATTTTTTATAAGGTGAGTATCGAGTGTCGTGTTAAAAATCAGTATGAGTATCGAGAAATAGTGGTATTGTCCCATCACAATTAATAGGGGATTTCAGTGCAAAAATAGGCAAAGAAAAAATTAATATGGTGCAATCAATAAACGAATGTGGTGGGAGAAAGATGTAACAATTATGAGGAAAAGTAGAGATATTATGTTTAATAGGGAGGGTAAAAAGTTACTAGAGTTTTATGAAATGAATAATCAGTTACTATGTAATGGTGCAAGAGGGTAAGACCGGGAAGGTGAATTTGTGTTTGCAAATGCAAATGGGCTAAGTGTTATAGACTATATATGTATTACATAGTGAAGGGGTGGATGAGAACCTTATTAATTTTAAAGCATTGGATGAAGTAGTTGGAAGTAGCCATTTCCTGTTCATATTGACACTAAGGGTAAATGATCAGAAAATGAAACATAGGCAAATGAATCTGCAAAGGATCGGAATCTTTAAATGGAAAGATAAGTTAGAGGAGAATTTTAGGGAAGACATGAATTCAGTGGTAGGGAAAGTTCTGATATGGGGTATTGCAGATGCTATCTAGGACAATAAGATACAAGAAGCACTGAAAACTAGAGTTGTTATTAAAATGATCAGGCTCAAGCATGGAAATTAGACAAAATGGAAAAAAAAAAGAGAGAAAAAAAAAGGAGGGGTGGTTTGATGAATGTGTGACAGCAAATAGGGAAGTTTTCAAAGAGTGAAGGAGATGGAGGAGGACAGAAGAGGATAGGAATAGACACAATTTTTTGATAAGCAAATGGGGATGCAAATGTTTGCACTCAGGACACTTACATGCTGTGACATTTCTGCGAGGCGGCGCCGTGGCCGAGCGGTTAGACCGCTCGCCTCCCATCTAGGCGGCCCGGGTTCAATCCCAGGGACCTGCATGTGGGATTTGTGGTGGACGAAGCGGCGTCTGGGTGGGTTTTCTCCGGGTTCTCCGGTTTCCCCCGCCATTCATTCCACCAACTGCTCCATCATCACCTTTCCTTTCATCCATTTCACCAACATTTCGTTTCATCTACTTCCTTCATCCCATACCAGGCATCGGGCTGATCACCCATCCTGGATGCTCTGTCTGATCCATGAGTGTCTGCTCCTCGACGGGCCTCTGACCCCAGGCACCTGCTTGTAAGTCCTGGGGGGGTGTAAGTCCTACATAAGAGGAGGGTAAGCAGATAATGAATGAATGAATGACATTTCTGCGCCAAACCATCCTTTCTTAATTAGTTTGGGTGAAAACAGGTTTCAGGTAGCCTCACTTTAACTAAATGTATTTTCCCCTCCACAAGAAAATCTAAAGAGTAATGTATACATACAGTAAAAGAAGAAGAATATTTCTAGCAGTATTCGTTTTTGATAAAACACAGAGGTGTGTAGAAATCATCTGCCTGGAATAAAAGTATGATTGTTGCAATGTTGCCTTTTTGTGTGTTTTATAATCTTATGATCCATGAACTCGGTGTGAACCATGAATATGGACTCATTAAATTATTTACACATTATAAAATACTGTTCTAATTCTTTCTGAGAGAAGGGCTAAAATAGGAACCAAGTAGATGAATGCAAATTGTCTTATTAATGAATGAGTATTTGAGAGAACCCAGGATTGAGGCATAATTTTGCTGTGTGAGAATCAGAGGAACGTAACTCCATTTTAGCGATTTTACAGGACAGCTGAAAGAAGGTATTTTTAAATGTAATTTCCATGTTTCAGTAACGTAATACAAACTTTATTGAAGAATCTCTACTCCACTTAGAGTACACACAAAAAGCAGTTAGATGATAAGATAACTTGAAAAATACTCCTTACTGGTTCACCGCTAATTGCTGTTTAATATAGTGCTTAGGAGATACGTCATTATGACTCTAAGAAAATCAATCTAAATAGAAGTTTTACACTCTGGAGATACACACTTGGGTGAGAAAATGCGGTATAAAAAGTGAATTTTCACATTGAAAAACATACCAGTAGCAGTTAAAAATGCATAACAATGAATTTTGGTACCAATGACACTAGTGAATGTTCACTTTCTCACTAACTTCATCACAATCATTGCTGCTGCGGTCTAAAACTCCAGCTCTCTTCTTGAAGATCTCTGTAGAATGCATGATACTGTTCCCAGATAATGTCTGAGCGGCAAAGATCTAATAGGTCTTTTATTTTCTTTTTCTGGAGTTTTAGTGCCCCGTCGTATTTCGGTTCCAGCTGGAAGACTGTATCAGAATTTCGGGATTTTCTGGAAACTGGCAAACTTTTGAATTGTTGCTCATAAAAATGTTTGAAAAAGAGGTGATTAATATCACTTTTGCGATATTGAAGCTGGGTCACCTTAAGCCATTGTACTTTATTTCCTTCACTGTCAGTTTTTGTGTTTTTTAACCGCTCCTTCTGCATGGTGCCAAAATTCAGGAAGTCCTTTCGGTCCATTTCAACGACTCCATACAGCCTTTGTTTTGAAGCAGTCTGAACAATGGTATGCCACCCTGAAGGATCATAGATGTTAAATTTTTTGCAGCCCTCTCTGTACTGACATGGACTGAATCACACTCCAGGCTCAAAGAAGCATTGCTGTTCAGAGTTTGTACAGCATTAAGAAACATGGTGCTCATATTGACGTTTCGATTTTGTCCTCCACAGGTGTCAGAACAAACTAACTGTATGGCCATCTACAATCTTCTGGAGTTCTGGAAATATACATGATGCTGCTTCAATTGATCCGCGTTTAGCCACACCTGAATGCCACATGTAATTTGTAGCTTTCCTGGTAGCAGTGTTGTATGCTGTGAGATTGTATACAGCTAGTCTTCTTTTATAGAAAATGGCCTTAGCAGCTATGACTGGACAGTACCTTACAGCTTCTAGGTCAAATTCCAGTAAATGGCATTCCACTGCTCGGGCCCGTTCGTTCATTTCATTATTTAGATTTCTAGTTTCCTCTTTTCTCTTTAGGTGTTCAAAGTGCTGGTCTTTCTCTGCCTCTTGGTTTTCTTCGGAGAGATTTTGAAAACAATAGCAGTGGTCACACACATCTGTTCTAGGTACATGAAAGCCTAGATTAAACTTTGTATTGAATATTTCTCTGTAGAGCCAATATTTTTCGGCAGAAACCTGTTTCTCTTCGCATTGTTTCTTATATAGATCATGCATTATTTTTATATTCAGATCTCCTGGTAAGAACTGTCGTGCAGTGCTCTGTCGGCAGTAATGCGATGGAACAGTAGGGAATGAATTGATATGACTCCTTATTCTCTCCCTAGCCTCGTCGGGTCTCCTTACTCCTGGATGATGACGACCTCTGTTGCCAGCAGTCAAAATCATGTTGCTGCTGTCTCTTTTTTTTCTGTATGCATCGTACAAATGTTTCTAATACATTGAAAGTGCTAAGGAAAAACCCTAGACATGTACTTCACAACCATCTTTCAGTAGAAAGCACTTCTCTGTAACATTTCTACGAGACTGTGCTCCTGCAGAATGTGACCTTGCCTTAGGTACCTCCTTGATAAGTGGAGCTAAATACTGCCGCTGCTTTTCTATATCTTTCATCATCCAGAATCCATGGAACATCTCCCTCGCTTCAGCCTCGCTGATGATCTCACTACACTTTCTCTGGCAATTGGAGCAATTTTTGTACTTAAATGTCCTGGATGGCACTTCTTTCTTAGCAGTTGATATGTATGCCTTTCCTGACTGCCTATTCATTTTTCTTATATTCCTTCTCCACTTGTCTGTGTTCTTAGTCCTTTTTCTTGTTTTCTTTTCCTTTTCCACTCCATTTTCTCTGTCAGGTTGCCTAGATCGTTTACTATTAGCATTCACAGTCAATGAATTTACTTCTTCCTGGTGCGTGTTCATTAACATCACAAAACCTTTGCCCAGATAAATTGAGTCATCAGGGCTGAATAGCTGATTTGTCACTAAATGGAATTTGTGACATTTATTCCCTTTGTGGCACTGCCTGGAAAGAAGAAAATTATAACATTTACAATGTTAGTACCTTATCTAGTATTATGTAACACATTAATCAACTTTCAGTCGAACCCAGTCTTGCTGGATTATAAAACTCATAATACGCGATAATTATGACCAAATCTACCATTGTGCCCAAAAGCAAACGAGGCCTTAAGTCTGCCGATTTGCATTATGTAATTATTTTAGTAAAATTTCAATTAGGAAAATAAATAAATAAATAAATAAATCAGAATCTAACGTAGAACCATTATGGAAAGGAGCATACACAACCATCTAAGGTGATAGCGTCTTTGCATACATATTTTGTTTGTCTTTATTATATTCCTTTAACTATACATTCAAATAATTTGTGGTGGATAAATTAGTAGCTGAAATGTTAAACAGGACGCTCATGGAAAATCAAACTTTTACTTACTAGCTGGTTTTTCTGGTGATTGGGGCGCTTTCAGTTGGATCACAGCTTTCCTTTTCTTTCGCCTTGGAGATGGTGATGAAGATGATGATGAAGAATCTGTGTTACTTTCAGGTATGTAATTATCTGATGAACCCGAGCTAAACACTTTGAATTCATTACACTCTTTTTCACATAACTCCGGCAATCTGTCCATACCATACTTGTTTTGTAATACAGATGAGGTTTCGCCATTCGTTTCTTCTCTAACTTCTAAAATAAATAAATAAATAAATAGGAACCAAGTTCAACCATTGCAATCAAATTAAAGATCTATATCTCCATGAAAGACTACCTCGTAGTTAAAAACAATAGCAACTTGACCTACCTTTATCCGATGTTGAATAATTCCTTTTGTTGCGGTAATTTTGATTCATCACTAGATCAACCATCATCCTTCCTCTTGATGTTATTTCTATAGCTAACACACAGTGCGCACTAACATTAACCTCTTCACACTGAGTCCTCCAATAAACTAATAAACAAAATGTGGTGACAATGAAAGCAACATTATTAGGCTGACAATGTATATAACAATAATACATCTATCGTCTTTCCACCACCTGATATACTCGCAAGGGAAATGCAATAGCTTGAAACCTCGTAAACAGTTCCAAGAACTGGTGCTTAGACGAATGCAGCAATTAAGATTCAGCAGTAAGTGAGATGTGCTGTGACATTTCTACCTCATATTGCCAGTGTCATTAGCTGCTGGACAAACTATAGTTCTATTTCAGTTACACAGAAAATGGCGTACACTTGCAGGAAAATTATATGCAAAATGAGCAGATAGTTGTCTCTGGTGTGTTAAAGCGTATTTCCA
Source organism: Deroplatys truncata (assembly GCA_030765065.1). Taxonomy (NCBI): domain Eukaryota; kingdom Metazoa; phylum Arthropoda; class Insecta; order Mantodea; family Mantidae; genus Deroplatys; species Deroplatys truncata. Next base: position 417,854,802 of record CM060990.1, on the reverse strand, counting down.
AAATTAGGTTATGAAGTTAGGACTCAGAAGAATGTAAGTGTTGTAAAGTTTTGCTATTCCTAAAATTGAGACACACTTCTTTGAGACAGAAGAACGTAAGTGCCAATATGTCTATCTGTCTCTTAAATAAACTTGTAACTTGGAGATGCGCAGCACCTTATTTTTACCATGAGAAGAGCTGCAGATATGTCGTTTTGACACAACATAGAGCTCATTACTGTGATAACATACATTGAAAAAGCCAAAAACCCCATTTTTGGAGATACGTTCCTCTGGCTCTCACATGACGATTTTTTCCCACACATTTTGTTCTTTATTACTCTTCAATTGAACTCATAGTTTAGGAATTACATAGATATTGCATTAAAATTCACATGTATATTTTTGTGTTCAGAGCTTAGTTAATGTGTAACAATAATTTGTATTATTGTACACCTGCATCATTGTCATTTCTTTTTCAGGTGTAAAAGTCCTTAGCATGGCTTCCTTCGGAAGGGAAGCAAAGCAGGTGGTCTCGTGTTGTAGATTTACGGCACGTAAAAGAACCTCAAGTCTGATAGAGGCCTCTGAGCAAAATTACTAGTCTTTCATGCCCAATATAGAATGGGACGCTAAGGACCACAGCAGTTAGAGAACATCCATAAATGAAACTCAGTTTAATTTAATTGTCATATCTGCTTACTATAATCGACAGCATAACTTTTATATAAATAGGGAAGAGTTTTATGCTTTAATATATTAATCTATTTTCCCTTTGTTTTATTATTTATCAGCAGTCCATTTATTAATTATTATTATTATTATTATTATTATTATTATTACAGTTACAATTAAATATTATTATTATTATTATTAAGAATAATAATAATAATTTTCAATTTATTTTAATAGAACATGTAATATCAGATGAATGACAAAAGAGCGAGCGGGTCTATACCGATAAGCCTAAGCAGAATTCAAACATGGAACCAAAGCGTGGGAATTAAAAGTGTTTATTCTATATTATTATTATTATTATTATTATTATTATTTATTATAACAAACTATTTAATGATAGTGCGGTTCTGCATCTTGTCATGAGATCATTATGGCAAAAAGGCACAATCACAAATATTGAGCTATTTTTTTATCAAAGTCACTTAGTCTTGGCAAAATCTAAATATATATCATGAAATATATCAAAATGGCTTGAAGCTAGAAAAAAAGTTATTTAAGGAAATCTGTGTATTTTAATGAGCTCTGTGTTTTTTTTCTGAAACACATCTCTTCCTATCTCTTATGGCTTCCATTTTCTAATATTCACTGAGTGTAAAGCAGAGCTCACAATGCATTCCCAGATAATTCATGATATACATTTTATTTGTGATGCTACTGTCACAACCATTTGTCATTTTAATCAGAATTTTTGGAGCAGTTTTGGGGAAAGTTCTTTCATGTACTGGATAATGTGTGCAGGACTTTATATAAACTTTGGCATTCATCTGACTTTTCATTTTTGAGTTGTTGTTCGCACACAAACACACACATCTTTTTCTAAATATATATAGTCCAGTCCAGTCCAGTCCAGTCCAGTCATAAGTTCTGTCCCCTGTGTTTGTAGCTCTATAACTTAAAAATAAATGATTTAATGGTATTGTTACAAGTTACCATGGTAGCAAAATTATTATTCTAATCACATTTGCTTTGTGTAGTTTCCTACATCCACCAATAAATATGGAATGGGGTGTAAATGAAAACAGAATTGCAGTGATTGCTCTTTATAAGTGTGGTAAGAAACCTACTGAAATTTTCAAGTTGTTAAAACAGCTGAAAATTTCACTAAAATTTGTTTACCGAACTGTCAAGAGATTCGTTGAATGTTCCTCTATTGAAGACTTACCAAGATTGGCAGGACACGTACCATAAGGGTTTCAGGAGTGGTCAAAGCAGTAAGAGAACAAGTACGTCGAAACCCACTCCGGAAGCAAAAAATAATGGCCCGAGAGTTAAATGTATCTGCCAAATCCATGTCTTGGATTATCAGAGAAGACCTTCATATGAGAGCTTATTGATGATCAGTGGGACATTGGTTAACCTAAAGCCTAAAGAAGATCAGGTACGAAAGATCAAAGAGGCTCTTACAGTGGCATGCTCAGAATGGTCATGAAAATATCCTCTTCACAGATGAGAAAATTGGAGGAGAAGTACAATAAGCAAAATTATAAAATATATACAACCATTGTACGAAGTTGGTTTTAAGAAAAGGCCAAAGAAACATTGGCAGACCTAAAAGAAGATGGACGGAACAGTTTAAATGATGAGACCAGAACAAGCCAAAGGGCTTAAACCATGAAAGATGATGATAAAATATATACATGGAGCTTAGAGGAAGCTAAAATATCATTCCCCTGTGTCCAGAGGGGGCACCACGCAGCATCAGTGATGTTCTGGGGGGTCATGTCACATCAAGGAGTAACATCTCTCCATTTCTGCAAACAAGGAGTAAAAACAGGAGCCAGACGGTACCAAAAGGACATCCTAGAGAGAGTTGCGAGACCCTGGAGCACCACACTCTTCAATAGAAGCCATAGGGTCTTTCAGCAAGACTCAGCCCCAGCTCACAAAGCTAGAACAACTGAAGTATGGCTCAGGGACAATGTTCCAGAGTTCATTGCAGCAGAAGACTGGCCCTCTGGCAGTCCAGACCTGAACCCTCTGGACTATAGGCTTTGGGATATCTTGGAGAGTAAGGCCTGTGCTAAACCTCGCTCCAGTTTGGAATCTCTAAAGTGAGATCTCGTAAAGGCAGTGCAGGAAATTCCTCTAGATGTCATCTGTGCTGCAGTGGCAGACTGGCCTAACAGATTTAGGTCATGTGTAAAGGCCAGAGGTGTTCATTAGTCACTGAATTAAAATATATGTTATATGTTTTTGTGTCCTTTATTTTAAGACATATCACTTCTTAATCATAGGACAGAGAGGGAGAGAGGGGAAGGGGGAGAATTTTTTTTAGCAATTTCATAAATATTTTACAGAGACTCTTAGCCGACTTAAAAGCCGTTTCCAGGGAACACTGCATGGAGGCAGTCTCTAGTTTTTCCCCATTTTTTTTTTTCACCTAAGTTGTATTTCAAAGAAATTTGTCATACTATTATGTACATGTAGACAGAGAAATATTTACACACATTTTTAAGTTGGAATGCCAAATTTTACTCAAACTTCTCTATGTAGGCTATAGTTTTCAAGCATGTTTTGAGATCTCAGATATTCCTTAATGCTTCCAGAGCTTTCAGCAGTGCCTTATCATTTCTTATTGCTTATTTTCTCCTCTTATTGTCGTCTAAATGAAGGGCATGTCTATCAGATGTGTGACCATACTACTCAGCATCATGCCTAAAAATTGAAATTAAGGTGTACACACTAGGATGCGCTCTGGTTACCATCCTGTTTAGACTTCGATTCCAGGCTTCCGCAACGGTGTCAGTTCTGTGTCGTTCTCCATAGCAATACCAAATATATCTTGGAGTATTAAGAGTTTTCCACCAATTATTTTACAAAGTAGTCGTAGAAGCTTCTCAGTTGTTCACTTTCAGGAGTGTCTTCTTGTATGAGCAGCCAGCCATCATCAACTTCATCTGGCGGAATATGAGCCAAAGCAGCACATATGCAAACGTGCAACCTCACTTCATCTTCATTGTGGCTGTTCATAAGGCCAAGTTATTGTACTTTCCTTCAGAAACACTGGTTGAAGTGAAAATTGCAGCCGGTAATCTTTGTAGCCAGAAACAAGTCCTGGAGGATTCGACAGCAGTTGTCTTGAAGTCTATGACCACTAAATCAGGAGACCATCCAGAAATAAGTTTTGTGATGGTGATGAAGAATCAATCATATATTTCTTTCTTTTTTGTTTGGAAGAAGGCAATAAAGAGCTGGAATCACATTAGTTTCCTCCATGGTGCTTCCTAGGTACACATGGATTGCATATATCTGCTCAAACTGCTTACTGGAGCTTTTGAAAGTACCGTCGAAGAAGAAACGTTTACACTGAGTCAAAGCAGTTTTGCTTTTGTACTAGCAAACACAAGCATTCTCTCCTTTGGTCCAAGGAATACATCATGAGGAAGAAAGCATTCTCCGTCATTCACCTTTAACAATTCTAAAGGTATTACAATATCTTCAGAGTGAGCAGGATCTTGTAACGAACCCAAGGTCTTTCTTCTCACCCGATACAGTGGCTGCTTGGCAGTATTTTGAAATGGAAAATGAGTAACTAAATAAAGTCCTTTGTTGAAAACCTGGCCCACTTCTTCAAGGTAGATTTTTGAAATAGAATCCTTGCTGTCCCTGGCTCGTTTTCTTGCCTTAGTCAACTGCACAGCAACTTCACATGCTGCTACATCTGGTATGCAACTATGACGCACTTCACCTAAAACAGTTTCTTTTTTTTGTTGAAATCCATTCCTTGCAGTTTTCATTTCTCTCATTTATACTTTGCCAGTGGATTATGTTTTCCGTATTTGTTTTTACTCATTCGATATCTATGAAAAGTAATAACGGCCTACCCTTGGTAGTTTCTGTTATCTCCGTAGTGGTTTCCTCAAAAAGCTGGCTAACAAGTATATGCACGCAGAGCTACAAGGAGAATGAGCGATGATCATTAGAATTACTCATTAGGTGGTAGTGAATGCCTCAACCAGGTACTGACCAGGTGAAGTGAGGATGTTGAGCGGTGGTATACAGTTCACCATTTCTCAGAAACATTAGTATTAATAACACCCGAGCAGAAATGTCACTAAATTCTACCAGCGCGAAAATGTCATGGGACAGATCTGTCATGTAACCAAGTTTGTTGGAATCAAAAAGAAAGGAATGGCAAGACAAAATTGGGAAACAAATAAGGCAGGTTATAAGGGAGAAAGGTAGCAAAAAATCTGGGAACCCTGAAACATATTTATAAGAAAAGAGGAAATATCAATCACACTAAAGGAATGGTTGGAATATTTTGGAAATTTGGTTGGGGGTGGAGAAGATTTAGGGAACTATGAAGTGGTTTGAAAGTGGCTGCAGCTAAAAAATAACATGGACCAAGACATTACTAATATAGAGATAGAACAACAAATAAGAAACCTAAAAAGGAATAAAGCAGTAAGCATGGATGGAATGCCAGGGCTATTTTGGAAAATGTTTAGTAAACCTGTGAGGGTATGAGAATAATGCTGTGGTTTCCGAATAAAGTGAAAGAGAGTAAAAATATATCTGAAAACTGGAAAGTAAGCATAGTGGTACTTTTATATAAGAGTAAGGGAGATGTGAATAAACCAGGTAATTGCAGAGGACTTAGCCTTCTGTCGATATTAGGAAAAATATATACAGGATAATGGCTGAAAAATTACAGGAGTGGGCAGAAAGGGAAAACATAATATCCGAGTTACAAGCAGGATTTAGAAAAGAAAAAAAGACCTGTGGATAACATAATGGTAACGCTAACAAATGTAAGTAAATACCTAAGTCACAAGCAAGGATGTGTTTTTTGTCAATTTCGAAAAAAACATTTCATACTATCAACAGGGAGCCTCTAGAATGGAAGTTAAGAATAAAGGGTGTAGTTATGTGTTCATTACAGAGATCAAGAAAATATATGAAAGGGTGAGGTTCTGTATCAGATGCAATAGAAATGGAATAGCAGACATAGTTGATCAAAAGCTAGGGCTAAGACAGGGATGTAAGTTGAGTCCTATCCTATTTAATTTATTTATCAATGAGATTTTAGAAAAAGTTGGGAAAAGCAATCTTGTGGGATTACAGAAAGAAATTAATGAAATTAGTGATTTTTGCAGAGAATGAGGCATAAGAATTAACGTCAAGAAATCTAAAGTAATGGTATTTAAAAAAAGGAAGTAAATGAAGGAAAGATGAAAAATGGTATCGTAATGGAAGACTAGAAATAGTGAAAGAATTTAATTATCTAGGAGGGAGAATAAGTAGTATCAGGGGATGGGAACCACATGGGAGGAAGGTAATAGCCAATGGAAAACACTCCATGAAAGGAGTGAGAGGTGTCTACAGAAGATACCAGAAATGTATGTAAATTAGTTGGAAAGGCTGTATGAAGCAGTGGTAGAATCAAAGATATTATATGAAGTGGGAATTTGGGATTTATCAGAAACTGTAAATAAAATTGATGCAATACATAGGATATTTTGTAAAGAATTATTAGGCTCGCCAAAATCATCACCAAGAGGAGTAGCATTGGCAGCACTAAGTAGAACTTGAAGAAAAGGAATAGTGATGGAAAGAGTTTTAAATACTGGTACAGGAATCTGAAATTAGATGATGGTGATACAATTAAAACATGTATGAAGTACCAAAATGCATTAGGGACAATAATTGGGGAAAGAATTTAAAAGAAACTTTGAAAGAGATTGGTATGGGGATGTGTGGCAGAGGGGTGAAAATATTTCAGTTGGCTTTTGGAAGAAAGAAAAGAAGAGATTAGAAAATATTGTGTGGCAAGAGAGATGGGCAAGTTTTGAGAATAAAAGTTCTTTGAGGTTGTACAAGATAATAACGAAAGAATGGGGAAGGGAGAGGTTTGTTGATAGTTATGACAAGCAAGGAAGAGAGGGATATGCATGGATTTTCGATTAGGGGTGTTGCATACCAAAAGGTTTAGGAACAGTAACATGGAAGTATGTGTAATGTGTGGAGAAGAAGAGATTTTGTTCCATTGTATAATGTGGTATAAAGAAACAAGTAAGTGGAGGGAGGGTATTTTGGATAAAAAATGGGATAAATTGGAAAACATTACAGTGGCAGTAAAAATGTTAACAGGGAATGGGAAAGAAGTAGGAGCATGCGTGAATATTTAGGAAGAGTAAGGAGTAAATGGATTAGAAAATTAAAAATAGAAAAAGTTGGGAGTGATTCAAATTAGGGCCCAAATGCATGCGGGGAGTCATAGCCCTAGGAAAGTGTGTCAGTCTCATTTCCAAGAAATGTGTATAATTGTAAGAAATGTACATAATTGTTGATGAGTAAATATTCTATTTTATATTAATCAAAAGTTTCAAGCTATGTTTGATAAACATATTTCTTGAAAAACTACAGATAATTGTGTAATTAAGGTACTACATATACGTTATGGTGTGCTTTGGTTTCCTGGTTATCATGTGCTAGTTAATGATGTGTGTTTACATCAAGTGTGTTCTAAGAGTGGAGTGATTTTAGCAATGTTATTGGATTAATCAGTAGGTATTTAGCCTCGTGCAACATGTGAACACAACATTTAAATGTTTATTTCAAGTATGGAGGAATAAATTCAAAAGTCGTAATGAGCTCTTACTAAGGAAAAAGAAGAATCTGAAACTTTCGAGAATCCTCTATGAGAGGACACATTTATATTTGAAAAAATGTAATATACAGCATGGGATGTTGCAAAAACAGCTAGCACTACAAAACAATTTGACACAAATTGTATATTTTAATGAGCACTGCATTTTTCTGAAGTAATTTTCTGTCTCTTATAGTTTCCTCGTTACACAAAATTACACAAGATATAATCAGAATGAAGGGTACCAGACTGGTTATGTGCAGAAAATTCAATATTTGCAGTTTATTCCTCATGTCAGTGAATAAAGCCGTGTTATATTCTACATAAAATCATTAGACCCATTTTTGGGAAAATACAAAAATAGACCTTTTTACATGTAAGGGATAGTTTGAGGTGGGGGGTAATTTTGTGAAAATCTTGATGTGGCATCTCTGGAAGATGCTGGACTTAAATATAAATTTTGGTTTTTAATGACATCCACTGTGCATGTACATGCACGCATGTGCACACGCACACACACACTCTCTCTCTCTTTTAATAATGCATATCTTGGGTTGAAGGAGCTTCTAAGCATGTAAACATGCATTTCCAATAATATATCTGTATCAGAATCTTGGGTGGAAAACAATACTTCTTCTATCATGGGTAAATGGTGGAGTATAAAGGAGAGAAAAATATATATGAATGATGAGCAAAAACAAACACTCCTTAAGTTAAAGCCATTAATACAACTTAAATGTTAAATGTGCCATTTATATGGAGCAGAGAAATAAATATAAGTCAAGCACTTTTGCTTAGTTACCATTGAAAAAGAACATTCACAAATGATTTGCTTGATACACAGTATGTTGAGTTGCATTTGTTGGTATTATTTCCTAAAACTCAAACATTTCAATCTTACCAGGTAACAGTATAAAATTAGAACATTTTTAAGAAATTTATTATTATATTAAAACTTAACCCTATATATAGCATAGTTTAAAATATATATTTATAAAACAGGCATGAAAGAGGAATATTGTGTTCTAAATTCATATTGTGCAACTTCTCGGTTTCACATGCACAAAGGTTTAGGTTTGCTGTAATATAATTAAGGGCTGCAAATGCTCAACCAAGTACAGCTCATTTTTATGGGTAATGGGGCCTCTTGGTGAACACCAGATAATGTGCATCCATATTTAAAGTTTTTGCAATGCATGACAGTTATAGTAATGCATATTTTGTTTCTCTCTCCTCTAAATACATGTTTCTGATTGTATCCATTTCTTGTAAAATGGCTCATTCAGTAAGAAGTGGAGCTGATCAGCCTCTTAAGAGGCAATCAGGTACATAGTTTACTTTACTAATTGCTTTCAGTTCTCCTTCAGTCACAAGTACTTAGTGTATGCTTGGGCCAGCACATGTCGAAAAGACCTTGAACTACTCAAAGTAATGTAAAGTAAAGTAAAGTTGAGTTGAGGGCATACATACATTCAAATTAAGTCAAAACTGTGACATTTGCATCAAAATGTAATAAATAGAATTAAATTAAATAAATTAAAAGAAAAAATACACCCCACCCTACAAAAAAAAAAAAACAACCACACACACATGCACCATAATTGTTATATCAATTTATCATTAAATATGGCGTGAACAGTTGTATTAACTTGTTACACTGTCTGATATCCTTGTAAAATGAATGTAAAGCAGTAGTATTACTTGTTGTAATGGAGCATGCTGAAAATTATATCAATACATTAAAAAAATTACATACAAAAGTCCCTGTGAGGAAATGGAAGAGAATAGTGTTAATTCTGAACAGCAACCAAACGGATGCGGCAATAATTACTAGACAGCAGATTTTAGGATACCTATTCTTTTACTTGACATAGACTTGCCTCACCTTTTATATTTACATGTTTCATAAATGTTTACATCTAAATAAAGCAGTTTGATAGTGCCTAAAAAGTCCTATTTTGACATTAGTGTATTTTTCACCCTAAGTCTATTTTAAGTGCCTATTTTACAGTTTAACCAGTTTTTTTTGTGTGTTACATTCATATTTCTATTTTATTTGTGCTGATTTTTCCTGCGTTACATCTGTATTTCTTCTTATTTGTGTTATTCTACACTATTCATAGAATCATAATTAAGTCATAAAGTTCTAGTATGATGCTTAAGAGTCTGTACTGTTAAATACAGCAAAGCAGGATGCTCTAAAGACCAACTATCCACTACCAGATATACAGTAGCCATTTTAGTAACAGATGGAATTCAAAGTTTTGACAAAGGAAAAATTCTTAAATATATTTAAAAAGTAAGAGAGGGAGGCGTTTTTAATTTCACTTCAACCGAGCAGCTGGCAATAACAAGCTCACGTATTTGCATGCTATGTTACTCATTATTGTAACAGTGTTTCCTCTTACATTGGCTGCTCATATCTTGCAACCAGACTTCATTATTGTTGTCATATTTCCGGGTTACTTTTAGAGAAGTTTATCAGTGGTGCTGTCATGTCTGAGCTTCACTTCAAGAAAACATAATGCCAAAAATAAAATCATCTAAAGCATCATTAATTCCAGAGTGGCAGCATATGAATTCCCACATTACTCGACAGACGAGAAGGTTAATGTTTGTCAAGTTTGCAACAAAGAGGTGGCTAAAGCAATGTATTTTTCCTCAGCTTCCATGTGATAAAATAAGTTGTGCTTAGTGAAATTTTTTAAAACAAAATAACAGTTCACAAATGCTAAAGACATATTTAAAACGTTGGCCTTCTCATGTGTCCAGTGATAATAGGCACCATCTTACACAACAAGCGCAAGGTGCTCTACAGAAAGCAACTGTAGAATGGTAGTATAAACTGAAGCAGACTCTCTTGACACAGACCTCAAAGACATCATTCAGGAAAAATGAATTTAGTGCTGATTTAGGTGTGTGATACAATGGTGCAAACGTCCCATTCGAAACCAAAATTCTCATCCCAGGAACTTCTTGGTAAAGCACTGCCTCCAATTAGTCCCTTCAGAGTCATCTCTTCGGAAGACATATTTGTAAAATGCGTATGAGGATGCTATCTCTAGGATAAAGGAGGATCTTGGGTTATTTGTAGTTCTCAGTTGATGAAACTACGGACACCCTGGGCATTATGTTGCCAACTTAATTGTTGGAAAGCTTAATCCTGAGACACTGTCCAGAGCTCATCTGATCTACATCAAACAGTTGAATAATATCGATCAAAACACAGTGGTTCTTTTTGTGAACTGGACTCAAATGAAGATAAAAATATTAATGGCCATGACATATGCTGTTTCAGGCACCTGTCATGCGTACACTTAAAGGTGTTTTTCCCCTCTGTTGTCCATGTCCTTGACCCATGGCCATGGTGTACATCAGGGCTCATTTCACATTACTCCTACTGCTCTTGAAAGTCAAGGGAAATCTCTTTATCAACAATTGAGCTACTGAGGACAGCAAAGCAGAAACTATCTGAAGCACCTGGATCTGCGGGAGAGAAAGCAAAGAAGTTGGATTCAGTTCTTCAGAAAAACAGCTGGCTGAAGAGTTTGTTCATTGCCACTAAAATTTTAACAGTACAGAGCATTGATGATGATAAAAGTGAAATCCCAGTTCATCTTATCAAAAACCCAAAATATTGCCCTGTGTCTTCAGTTGATGTTGAACAGTAAATGACAGTGTGGTTTTCATTAAGTAACTAAAAATAAAATTCACGGCAGTAGCAGTGGCGGCGGCAGCAGCAGCAAAAATCACTCCTTTCATTTTGTTCTGTAACCTGTTTACTAAAATCACCTTCGGCCACAGATTAGTATGTGTACCTAGTAACTTGTAGGGTCCCAAGTTTGAATGTTTGTTGGATGGGATTTTTCTCCTCCACCAAGTGCTGAGGAGCTCTTCTTTAAGAATTTATTAATCATCTTGTTCATCTCTGGACCGAGATGGAATGGCCCATTAGGAGTGAATTCTCTTTAATTTCAATGACTATTGCAAGTCTTTGTAGACAAAGTTCTGCTTTCAGTGAAGAGCACTTTCAGAACTAACAGTAAACATTCGTCACAATGTCTAAAAATTAGTTAACTAATCCAGTTGTTTATCTTGGCAGATTAATGTTCCTATTGTATTCAGAGGCCCAAATGGAGCAGCTGCTGGTGTTGCAGCACAGCATTCCCAGTGTTTTGGTGCATGGTATTCCCACTGTCCAGGCCTGAAGGTAAGTAAGTTGTATTCTTTTAAATCAGACGAATACGCTTTTGTAATGAATTAGCCAACTTGCAGCATGAACCATTTCTTCAAGTTTTATGTTGCACTCTGCAATCCAGTTAGCAAATATGCTATAAAGCCACCACTTGAGAGCTCACCCATTTAACATTACAAGGAGTGCTTAAAATAACAGCTTTGTTATCTAGTGGCTTGAAATGTTTTCTTTAGGCACGCTAACATACTGGAGTAAATGTGGAAACCTTGCATGTCACAAAAGTCAAATTAATTTATTGCTCTCAGTTTAATAACATATTTAATACTAAATTACAAAATTCGAGAATAGAAGTGGAGGAACCAAATTCCCCATTATTATGCCTGTAAATACTGATGCATAACTTTAGTATGCTGCAGATTGGGCAATTTATTTTTTGTGTATACTAATACAAAGTATATATATATATATATATATATATATATATATATATATATATATATATGTACAGATTAACAGCAGTAAGAAATTTTTTGTTTCTTGGAAAGCGATTTACAGTGAGCTACTTTTGGTGAGTTTGTGATTATTCTTGACTTTCTTCTGCAGTAGTAAAATGTAATTAAAATAAGAGCTGCTTTCCCACAGTAATATTCCATATGAAATTATGCAGTGAAAGAAAGCAAGATATGCTGATCTTACATAGTTATCAGGAACATATCGTTTAAGGCTCCTTATCGAATGTTATAACCTTAGATAGCTTACCAGTTATACGCTTAATATGCGTTTCACAAGTTAGATGACTATCAATAAAGATATATAAAAATTTGATGCTCTTCCTATATTTCCTATTGGGATGTCTCTCAAACTGAAGAATATATTGTGTTTTGTCTTCTTTTAATAAAAAACCATTTGTTCTGAACTATGATGAGGCTTGATACAAAACATCATCTGCAATATTTTTAAACAAATTAAAATCAGAGTTAGAACTGAGGAAAGTAGTATCATCTGCAAATAAAATGGAGCAGACAGATACATTGGATGGTAGGTCATTCAACATTATTAAAAACAATAATGGTTCTAGTACTGAACCCTGTGGAACACCATAATTAACCTCTATTATGCCTGAAAAGTCTCTTCCTGAACTGACCACTTATTTATGGTTCTCTAGGTATGATTTAGAAAAGCTATATCCGGTGCTCTTAATGGCATATATACCTAGTTATTTCTGTAGAGTAAACTATGATTTACACAGTCGAAAGCCTTGCTCAGGTCACAAAAGGTGACCTGTGCAAAGTCTCTCTTCGAAAACCTGCAAGACCTTTTTCATCAATCTACTGTATCAGTGGTGGATTTAGCTCTCGTAAAACCTAACTGACATGGACTAATTTATTCTCTTCAAGATATCTGTACACTTGTGTTTTGACAGAGCTCAATAAATTTAGAAAATATGGGAACAATCAAAATGGGGCAATAGCTAGAATGAAGATTCTTGTCACCCTTTTCATTCAAAGGAACAATCTTTGAAACTTTTAACATCCACGGAAAAAATCCCCTCCCTAAGACATGTGTTTATTGAGAAAGTAAGAGAATTAATTATATCATCAATTACCTTTTTAAAGAGATTATTAGACAAGCCATATATATATATATCTCTATCAATGGTGTCAGAGTGTTTAAGTTTCCTTACAACATTTATAACGGTATCGACAGAGACCTCGGACAGTATAAAGTCATAGTTTAATGCAGGAATATGTATAATAAATAATAATAATAATAATAATAATAATAATAATAATAATAATAATAATAATAATAATAATAATAATAATAATAATAATAATAATATCTGAAACTGTCTTATTAGGCTTAGCAGTATTATTACATGTTTCTTCTACAGATGAGGCAAAAAAAAAATGGTGAACTCGTCAGTTATAGTATGGTCATTTGCATTATTATTTTTGGCTATTGTATTAATGATCGGACGGCCCCATGGCCGAGTGGTTAGACTGCTCACCTCCCACCAAGGCAACCTGGGTGGAATTTGTGGTGGATAAAACGATGTCTGGGTGGGTTTTCTCCAGGTTCTCCGGTTTCCCCCGCCATTCACCATTCCAGCGGCACTGCATCTTCACCTTTCTTGTCATTCATCCCTCCCCTCATCTATCCTTCGCTCTCATCCTGGGTGTCAGGCTGCTCCCCCATCCTGGTTGTCACACTGATCCTAGTCGTCCTCCATGGTGTAGTGGTTACCATGCTAGCCTCTAGTTCCCGAGGTCGTGGGTTCAAACCTGGTGGAGGGCATTGAATTTTTTTTCAGGCCTAAACCTTAGTATGGCTTCCTTCGGAAGGGAAGTAAAGCTGGTGATCTTGTGTCGTAGATCTCTCTGATCCATAGATCCTCAGCTCCTTGACAGGCACCTGACCACAGGCGTTGGATTGCAAGTCCTGGGGGGGGGGGGTGAGAGTCCTACAAAGGGGAGTGTAATCGGAGATTGCTTTGCTTTGTATTAATGATCTTACATTTATTGTTTACTCCTGTATTTTCTTTAGGTTGTGTAATTTCTTTTCTTCATCAATAGGTACTTTGTATTCTTTTTTAATTTTTAAGTAAGCTGATTTAACTTTCTCAGTTTTATTTCTATTGTATATACCTAAGTGGAGCATAACTAAGGATTTCATTATACCAAGATGAGGTGTAACACCAATTTGAAGTTTTCGTTGAATGATGTGTTGCACTGGTCCTGTGTATTATCTTAACATGCTTTATATGGTATGCTGTAACAAGAATAATGATGGGGAGAAAGATTTCCCTCTCACCACTCGCTTGCAGCCATGATGGGTGTATCGATAGGAAACGTAACGGAGATGTTAAAGTTGGTAAACCTGAACTACCGACTGTCAGAGGTGACCAGCATGGTGGAAAAAATAGAGGGTGAGTGGAAGGGATGTTAATGAGGAGTTGACATTTAGAGCTGGGAGGAGAGAGTTGGTTTTCACCACTCAAGGAGAGTTCTTGCCAGTGCCCACAGGAGACAGTTTTGATCTAGCATCTCATAATGAGTTGTCATCAGAACAACATGCTAAGTCAATTTTCCAATTGGGGAAAATTGTTTGCTTAAAATGTATAGGAATGGAATAGTTTTGTTCTATTGTAATATTCAGGAAGTCAGTTTTTAATTACGATGGTAGTATAGGTGATGCTTAGTTTGCAGTTGCCTCTATGAGTAGGGCTTGGAATATTTTGCGGCCACGAATTTCGCAAATTTCAAAACAGCATACATTTGAACAGAATGCTGGGGGCAATATACAATACTTCAATTTAATGAGTGATTTTCGAACTTGCCACAAATCGCAAATTTGTCTAATTTGCAAATTCCACTGAACTTGGGAAAGTTGTTAACGAATTTTGAGGTTTTAAGCATTTTTGTTGTACAATATTGGAACTGAAACCAGAGTGAAAGTTCCGCTAATATTTCTGTAAGCGAATAAGCGAATGAATGCGCCAAATGGCGGAAACAACCGAACATAACATCAAAGTGACAATGGAAAATATCCTGTCGCAAAATGCCACGAAACTATATTTACTCCACGTGCAGTCAGCAGCATGCCCATTCGCAATTTCTTAGCTCTCATCAGCCGAACTGACACACTCATTGGCGTGGCGTGGGAAAGTATCGAGTACCTATTTGATACCAGAAATTAAACAATGCTCGCAGTCTGTTGACATGGCATTTAATGACACTCTGGAATGCCCTATGTGACAGAATCTGGAAGCCAATCAAAATGTTAACGAAAGCATAGAACGTGAAATAAAATTTCTGGATTGAGTTCATTGCTGTAGTTCGTTGTGTTTGCTAGTGTTCATTCGTTGCGCTTAATTGGTAAACTAAGTCTGTTGCGTTTTTAAGGTATACAGTTTTAACATTAAGTTTTCTCAGGCTAAGCAATGCCTAACCCGAAGATGATAACAAGGAAATGAGCTTCTTCGCACGAAAGGCATGGATTTTACGTGTTAGACAGATGCATGGTTATGTGCAAATTCTGCAACTGTCATGTGGCATGGGGAAGTAAAGAGCCTGTAGAATAACGCTTGAAGTCAGTAAAATATATTGCAACTGTAAATAAAAAAGGAACCACTGAAGCTGCAAACACCGATTTCAACATTTTTAAATAGTGTTGCGCAGAAGAAAAAAGACACGAGTATTTAGGAAGATGCCTAGCTGACTTTCATGAAGGCCAATTTACAAATTGGAAAATCAGCAGGTACGTGAAACATTCATCAATGAATTTGTTAAGGGTAGGTTGAATTTTTTTCTTTTTTTTCTGCGGTAAGAAGGAAACTGTTTTAAGGTGGAGTTCCTATGAAGTGGATGATGCACGCAGCTGACGCATTGTGAGATTCTTTTCTTGTGCCATCATTTTGCATCAATCAAATTGAGCCGCTTAGCCTTACTAGTTCGAGAGCAATATTGATGCAGCCATCGAAGAAACAAGGCCTACAACTGCATTTTTATATGAGGAAATTCCTTTAATTTGCATTGTTTTGTAATGTCGGGAGGTAAAAGTTATATTTACAGTTAACAAAGATGAAAAATTAGCGGCAAAGATATCGAAGTTCCATATATTTTGTATACCAAGGCCGATCTTGGGGACCAAACTGTTAAAGTTAATACATTGAAGGAAATAGGTACTAAATTTGGGATATACTAAGGAATTTCCTCCTATTCATTTCCTTCCTAGGAAATATAACAATTTGCACTCGCTCATTTTGTAAGTGCTTGTTCACTATCAAAGATCCTATTACTACACAATTGACGCATCAAACGAATCACTTACCATTACATCAGCTGTCAAGTTGCATGCACAGTGTCAGCTGCTTCATAGGAATTACACTTTTATACTTTTAAGAGGAAATGGAATCCCCTGTCTCGTCAATGTTAAATTATATGTTGTTAAATATCCTTTTTCTCAGAAACTACTAACGCTAGATACTTGAAAATTTTACTGTGCATGCAGATATGATTTGACCTCGTAGTAGTGGTCACTGGAGCATTTGAATTCGACGCACTACCGCACAGAGGGTCATGGGTTCGTGTCCTGTCACGGATATGGCGTGTTTGCATCTATGCTGTGTGTATAATATGTGTGTACCAGTAAAACTAGCAAATGTCAGAGAAAAAACAAATAAACTGGGAAAATGGGCCATTTAAAGAAAAAGGAAAACGATTTTATTTCATGAAAATACTTTTTTGCTCATAATTTTTTTACAGTATTTTTCTGTATGTTTTCAAGCAAATAAAGCTTAATTTAAACTTGAACACAAATATGCGTAATTGAAAATAACCCTGAAAGTTTCAGTCTTCTACAAGTAGCCGCTGAGAAAAGGTATTTTTAATATGAAAAAATTAACTTAAAGAAAACAGGCTTCTAAGTTGGATATCACATGTTTATGGTAAGGCCCCTTCTGATAAAAACTACAAATTAATTTCGTTACATTTTTATGGCCATGTTATGCACACCATTTTACAGGGAAAAGGCAACAGAATCAGAATTTAAAATAAAATAAAAATGTATTTTTTCACCCAAAATTTGATTACATTTCCCCTTACTGCGGTTTATTCCACAATATTTTTGTATAAGTAGATGCTTATACTGCTGTATGATGTATTGTCCTTAAAGTGAGCCCCTGGCTCTTTAGGACATTTTAAATCTAAATAAATAACAGCAAGTAGGTATTATGTCAACTAATTTTGTATTTGTTGAATGTTGAAGGATCTGGAGACATGCCATGCACTAAGATACTCAGAGAGAAGTACCTCCCAAAAATGGAGAAACTTAAAGCTAATATGAAAGCCAAATTATATGGTATACTTCTGGCCGTATTTGCGACGAGAAAACAGACATGCGGGGGAAATGCATATTTGTTATCCCTTTTTAAAATCATTGAAGCTGGGGATAAAGTCGACATAGTCCTTGGTGGTGTTCACACCCTTGAACATGGAGACAGCAAAACATGTTCTAGGGCAATATTGGACACGATGAACAAACTAGATATCCAACATGACGATGTTGTGGCTCTGGTATGTGATTCGTCAAGTTCATGGTGAAGTGTTTTGACCTGTTAAAGCCATGCATCTCGGACAATATCTTAGTTGTTCAGTGCTGGGCGCACAAACTCAATACAGTGTTGACTGCACTTGGAAAGCACTTCCCTGAGCTGCAGTCTCCAGTCTCCAAGGTAAAGTTTGCATTTCTCAATAAAAGGAAAAGAAAACATCCATTCAGGACCTTTTTGTATAAAATCTACCCCAGACAGAATGTGCCCCAATTCCCTATGCCTGTACTAACAAGATGGTCATCTTGATTTGAGTCAGTGGTGTATCCATTGGATCATCTAAAGAATGTTGTGACCTTCATGAAAAGTGAAGATATTTTGGGGCTTAACAGTGCTGGTGTAGACTTTCTGCATACCATGGAGGAGGTTGAGATTCTTGCTGCTAAGGCAGGAGATACTTTCGTGCAGGATGTCGGTAAGGGCATTGCAGATTTAATCAAACCTATGGAGGACCAGTCATATCCAACAATACATGAGCTAGATAGTTACTTGTGGCACATTGAGCAGAGCCTGCAGGTGGCAGCTACTGGCAACCATAGCAGTAAAACTATGGCACGAATGGTGGCATGCTCAAATGTTGCTACCAAATGAAAAATGTCTACTCTCAGCAATGCAGCTTCACATGCAGCAACCAAGTTAATCTCTATGCGATCCTCTGACCCTGCAGGTGCCTATTACAAGGCAGTGAGTGTGTTTGATCTTGCAAAGATTGTGTCAATGAATGTTCCATCGAACATGATTAAGAGGGTGAAGAAGATACATTTCTTCTCTGATTTGCAAGGGAATGAAATTGCAAAGGGTTATAACAAACTCCAGTATTTGGTTAAGAACAAAATCCAAGTGGAAAGCAAAGTCAATTTGGTTCCAGGATTGGTAAGGATGACCCTAATAAATCCAGACTTTGCAAAGGCTGCATTAAAGGCAATTTGGATTGTGGACGGTTTGTTTTCAAGTTACAACAATGTGCTAATGGACATACATCACAGCCTGTGGCAAGAAAATATTTGTCTACTCTCAGAAGCATATTTTGAAGACTGATATGTTCAATAGTTTAGATGTTTACTAAATATTTTATGTGCATCAGTTACATTTTTATTTTAGTATTCATTATAATTGTTCATAATTTGTGTTCATGATAACCAACATTTTACCCTTTTTTTCAAGTTGCTGATTTTTAGGGGTGAACACGCCAATTTTCATGCTTTCAACTCATCGGAAAATTCCAAGCTCTACTAATAACTTAAGTAAGTAGTACTTATTCCCCTATAAGAATATACATATAATAACCTGACAATATGCAGATGGAGAAACTAAAAATCAAGTAGACCATGTCCTGATCGATTCAAGACACACTAAGGGTATAATAGATTGAAAACGTGTAGAGGGGCTGACTTTGATGGTGATCATTTTTAGTGAGAATAAAGTTTAAACCAAGAAGGAACAAAAGTCAAGCAAGACAGAAATTCTATACAACAAAGCTTAGTAAACCAGGGGTGGCCTGAAACTTCTGGGAAGAAATGAGAAAATGCTTTAGAAGAAAGACTGTTGGAGAGAATGATGTAGAGCCAGTTTGGGAACAAATAAAAGAAGGAATACAAACATTAGCAGGAAATGTAATTGGGAATAGATAGGGATACAAGAATAAAGAATGGTTTGTCAATGATTGTAAGGAAATTTTAGACAAACAAAATTAAGCAAGACAAAAAATGTTAAGTAGAAAAACAAGATCAGCAGAGGAAGAATATGAGAATATACCAAGACAAGTGAATAGAATATTGAGAAGGAAAAAGGAGGAGTTTAAAGAGGAAGAATTACAGGAATTGCAGACATACAGTATGAGTGAGAGCAGGAAATTTTATCAGGGAGTATGGAGCTTTAACCAAGGTTTTAAATTAAGAATGGCAATGTGCAAAGATATTGATGGGGAAATAATAGGGGGTGAAGTAAAAGTGATGGAAAGATGGGCTGAATATTTTAAAAATATTTTAAA
Source organism: Deroplatys truncata (assembly GCA_030765065.1). NCBI lineage: Eukaryota > Metazoa > Arthropoda > Insecta > Mantodea > Mantidae > Deroplatys > Deroplatys truncata. Next base: position 417,835,196 of record CM060990.1, on the reverse strand, counting down.
TAGAACAAGCGAATGACAGTAAGATAGAATTTTACGGACCAGAAAATGATATACTGAGATGCACAAGAAGTATAGTGTATGAAATTATTAAGACTTAGGATGAATAGAGCTTTGGGAGCAGATGGAATAGCTGGTGAGTTGCTGAAATATGGTGGTAGAGTATTATGGGATAGGATGCATAGATTGATTTTAAGGATTTGGGAGAAGGAGAAAATCCCAGATGAGTGGCAAACAGTAATTGTAGGCCCAGTCTATAAGAAAGGGGATTTACTGTCTTGTGAGAATTAAAGGAATCTCTCTACTAAATGTGACATACAAAGTATTCACGGGCATGATAGCTAAAGTATTTAAAGGAATACATGGAAGAGATTCTAGGTGATTACCAATGTGGCTTTGGAAAGCCCCTGCACTACCAACAGTTTATTCTAACCGAGACAAATATTGGAGAAAACATATGAACATAATATAGTGTGGCATCTATTATTCATTGACTTTAAACAGACATATGACAGCATAAACTGGCAGCAATTGTTTAATGTAATGAGAGAATTTGGTATACAGTAAAGCTAATACATTTAATTAAAATAACATTACAGAAAACCACTAATCAAATACAAATTAATGGAAGAGGATCAGAAAGTTTTGAGACTAAGAGTGGTTTGAGACATGTGGTTTGTCGACTTTGCTGTTCAATTTAGCCTTGGAAAAGATAAGAAGTATACAGATCAACCCTGGAGGAACTATTATGAATAGATCCATACAATATTTAGTCTGTGCAGATGACCTGGTAATGATAGCTAGCTAGATCTTTATCAGCATTTAAAGTGGCTAATGAACAAACAATGAATGTAACAAAAGAATTAGGTGTAGAAGTTAATGTGGAAAAAAATTGTGTATATGACAGCTAAAGTAAAACCAAGAAATAAAGATAATGAAATAGTGATAAATGATGTAATATATAATGAATTTGATAAATTTAAATACTTAGGTTCACTGGTCACATTTGATAATGGTTGTAATAAAGACATTAAAGAGAGAATAGTTGCAGGTAAGAGATGTTCCTTTGCTTTGGCTAAAATTATGAAAACACAGTATCTGTTGAAGCAAACTAAACTACAGATCTATAACACATTAATTAAACCTGTTTGATGTATGGATGTGAAACCTTGATGGCAGAAGTTATAAAATTACAGTTGGAAAGATGGGAAAGAAAATTATTGAGGAAAATTTATAGACCAATAAAAGAAAAAGAGGGATGAAGGATACGCACAGATATGGAACTAAGTCTGCCATATAAAAAACCTAATATATTAACACTTGTTAAAGCCAAAATGAGTTGGGCATGTGATTAGGGTGGATAGGGATAGATCAGATAAAAACATCTTTGAAGGCAAACCTGAAGGGAGAAGAGATAGGGGAAGACCAAGATTAAGATCGCTGTATTGTGTGGAGAGGGATTTGCATAGCATGAGGTTTAGAAGATGGAGGGGAAAGGCAGAAATTAGAGAAGAATGGGCTATTACCATTAAGGAGGCGCTGGAAGAAGGAGAAACCTCATGTTATATATTCAAAACTGGTGTACATGAAGGCAAATTAACAACTTTAATAAATTCTAGCAGTTACTAGCAGTTAGCTTCCAAAATGCAACTGTTTAAAGTAGAATGTAAAGTGAACAGTGATGCACCTAGTACATATTTTGGAAAATTACATGACGTACATGGGGGCTATAACTTACGAACTAGAGACTAAAAATCAGTATGTATCAGGCTTAAAAATGTATCACGCTTTATCACAGTTTTCTCAAGAATAGGGTGTTAACAGAACAGCATTGGCCACAACATTGCAATGAGGACTGAATATAAGTCACATCAGAGAGAGAACAAATTAAGTATACATTTTGAACTATTCTTTAGTCTTAACAGAAAATAGTATTTTGACTGTTACCTTTGTTTACAATTCTTCAATACATCCCACCCCTAAATTTTGTTTTTTCAAGGACAGAAATGTTCTAAGCTAAACATCTGCTACTTTTTATTAATAATTTCACCATTTGTATTTGGCAATTTATGATGAAATTGCCACATCAAAATTTGATTTGATGGGAATGGAAGTCATCCTATGAAAACTTTCATTTTTTTTTTTTTTTGGCAGAGCTTGTAGTTGTAAGAATACTCAAGGGTGTGCAGTATATGTCCAAGGGGGATGGTGCACACACCTTGTTTTTTTGGTCAACAAAATGAACTGGCAGGTCCCTGTGGATGTAAATTGCTTAGTACATATCTTTTTTCGTGAATGATAGTTTTTTTCTATCAATCTAATGTATCACTGTTCCTAAATTCAAACAATAGCACTGAATGCACAGGTGACTACTTTTAAAGGCTTTACTTACCAACTTTATGAAAGGAAATGCTGAAACTGGCCACCGTTGTTGTCCATACATTTTTGGCACCTCTAGGAAACTATCCATCATGGAATTTTTTTTGGGGGGGAGGAATTTTCCAAACGATGATCAATGTCGTCTAATGTTTCTCCGGTAAGAACTGAATGCCGTGTTTTAGATTTGTTAGCCTGAACACATCCTGTGGCTTGAAATTGACTGTAAAGTTAATGGATTGTTGAATGGCCTGGAACTTTTACACCTGGAAATCTTTCTGCAAATCGTACTTTCACTTGGCGAGCTTACCGAGTTAACACAATATACAAAGATATTATGGACAAAATAATAAATAACTCATAATAACTGAACTACATCACATCACCGTCAATTCAATACTGCACTTCATGCTGCAAAGCTAAACCATAGCGTGACTTTGTTTATAGCAGCAGTATGTTATCATGTTTTTTATCATATTTGCACATGCCCAGTGGAAAAACACTGCGCAGCCGGCAATATTGTTCATAAAATACCCCTCCAGGATAAGATAAAACATAAAGTGTACAAGACAAACCCACACACCCTGGAAGAATTAAAACAAAATATCTGCCAGGAAATTTCTCAGTGTGAACTACAGTGAGTGATTGGATAGTCTCCTAAAGAGGTGGCAAAAATGTATGGATGACGGTGGCCATTTTCAGCATCTCCTTTCATAAAGTTGATAAGTAAAGCCTTTAAAAGTAGCTTTAAAAATGTTGTATGGTTTCTTGCGCGCCTTTCTATGATAGTGGCAGACAGCAACGAGCGCTGAGAACGCAGACAGGAAAAACACCACGCAGGCGGTTCGGAGTCTTTTGGCTCACTCTGTATTTGATTCCTGACAGTATGCTGAAGATTAATTACTCTATTCACAACACATTTACAGCTCCTACTATGTCATCACATGAATGCTTCCCATGATTAGTATAAAAAAAAAAAAGCATGATGCTGCTATCCCAAAACATTTTTATTGATATCACAGATTCATAACATGGCTCAGTTTTTGTGATCTCTAACATAAGGGCATCATTTGCGGGGGACAGGGGTCAATTGCCGCTCCCCCCCTATGTTTTATGCGAAATAATTAGGCTACTGGTTATTATTGCTCTATCAAAAGAAAAAGGACAATTGTACTTTTAATACCCATTTGAGAAATAAAATATTATTTTCTTTTTCTTTTAAGCTAAATGTGTCATTAAAATCCCATGAAAATTTGGGACGTCTCCCCTCCCCCCAAGCGGAATCTGAAATGATGCTCCTAGTCTAACATAGCCAGATTGAATAGTATGTGTTGTCTTCCATGATCTAGGATACCTCTAGTTCCCAAAGTCGCGGGTTCAAACCTGGCAGAGAGCAATGGATTTTTTTCGGGCATAAAAATCCTTAGCATGGTTTGCTTTGGAAGGGAAGTAAAGCCAGTGATCCCATGTCTTAAGATTTATGGTACATAAACTCAAATCTGATAAAGAAGTCTCTGAGTAAAATTTCCAGTCTTTCATGCCCAATATAGAATGGGACGACGCTAAGAACCATAGTAGTTAAAGAGCGTCCATAAATAAAAACCCAATTTTTAAATAGTATGTGTAATAATGTTTTGAACATCCAATTCAACATAGTTTGACTTCTTGAATTTTAGGTATCAGAACATGGTAATGATATAAAATAAAAACTCAACCCAGTGAGGAAATTGTGCATCATTTTATAGCTGTACAAACAAATGATCTGAAATACAAATAAATATGGCAAAACTTGTATGATCTACTAGAGACCAATCTATCCTAAGAGTACACTATTTTAGCATACTTGCCAACTTCTTGAAATTGAAACCCTAAAACTTTCCCTTGTCCAGCAAAGCATAATAATTTTGCGATGACATGAAATTTAGAATGTGTAAAATGGTCAGTGCAGCAAATGAACAAAAATTCCATGTAAAAAATAGGATTCTGTTCTATAAGAATTCTTGAGGACCTGGTTGTACTGCTTTTTTCTGTCACAAATGCTGAAATTCTTCCTTGTACCACAGATAAGTATTAAACAGTAGTAAAGGACACCACTCCCTAGGCTGTACACAAATTTCTACTGTCCATTCCAAACCAGAGTGTCTCTCACTGTAAACAAACTCTTTGTACTATCTGTGCGAAAGTAGTTCACAATCCTCCCCCTAAAGGCTGCTTCTTCCTCTCGCACATGCTTGCCATTCACAGTATTCGAATCCCGCTCCTGTCTGTAATACATACTACTATACTAATTATGTCCCTATTTCTAGGCCTTTCGAGAAAGATTGCCTTATTAGTCTAGACTAGGGATGGGACCTCGATACTCGATGATATCGAAGTATATCTAATACTTTGAGATAAATCTTCAATACTTTTTTGATACTTTTAAATTTTTAAGTTTTGCATTCTTGAACACAGCTATCACAGCTGAACATTGTTTCAATCTACAGAAAGATGCCCTGCATGAAAACCATACTTCAAAATGTAACCTGAAGTAACAATCAATTTTATAAGCATGTGGAAATATACATTTTACTTACGTTAATCACAATCCTCAGATAGAGGTGCAACACAGGGGGGTCTCTTCCTGCACCATTTTCGTTTGTTATGCTTTCGGTCCGCCTCCTGCGTGACGTCATCGAGAGTGAAGTTTTAGCTAGCCAGTATTCTGCACCGTACTTCTCGGCATGAAAGTTCGGATAATATTCTCGTTATACGATCTGATTCGACCGTACAACACTTGAAACAAAATCACACCTATAACTAGACTTAGTCTTGGAAATAATAAACACAAGCCTGTCTTTTTACAGCTAAATACCCAAGTGGCGCCAATTTCATTTCCCCTTGAAATATTTGCTAAAATCTATCGATATATGAAAGTTGGGCTTGAGGGATGACTTGCAGCACATGTGTTATTCAAAGAAAGAGAGATATGTAGATAGAAAGCAGATACTTGTCATATTAAAGTTGTTCAAAAGTTCGGAGTTGCAAGCTTTAAAACCATTTTTCTTAGTTTATGCTTTTGCTCAACTTTAATTACATTATGTTAAAGAAAACCAATAACGCGTTATTCGGCCAATTTTAGGAACGAAAATAAAATATATTCAACGTTATACGCCATTGGGTCTTAAACTTTGATTCGAAATTAAATTGTTTGTTTATGTATTGTGAAAAAAGTAGCTTAATGAGGGAAACTGTATGTTGATCATGTTATTATGTCATATGATTTAATCATAGCAGTTTTAAAAGTCATGATAGCTGAAAACTTGATATATGTGCATTTTTTCTGAGACTTTTTTTTTTCGTTTCTAGGTAAAAACATGAATGATCCACTTATGCATATGAAACTGTGCCCACATGCAGAAAACATATCTGCATGGCAAGTCTTGCAAATATCCTCCAGTTTTCAAATAAACTGAGTTTCAGACAGAATAGTGCACATTCTGAATGACGTGTTCAGAATTTGGATATTTTGGCTTCATTATTTAGGTTGAAAATGTGCTTATATAAACCTAGTTTCTTAATTGTTTCTAGTATAAAGTTGTTTTAATTTTTTAATTAATGAATAACAAATTAATTGTAGATAGTTCCCATTTGATTCTCCATACTTGAAAGAGTAAGAACAAGGATGCGTCTAGCCTTAATATTTTGGTAGATAGTAATTTTAGAACAACCTTTCTTGTATGTTTTAGTATACGCTCGCAACCAATATCCTTAAAAAGCACACAAATTTAATGTTTTCACCATGGGGAAGTAGATTTTGTTAATAGGAGGTGTATTAGTGTATTCACTGGCGATCATTGAAACATGTTACACTGACCTTTTTAAAAGGAGGTAGGTCTAATGAACTTGCCAGTTGTAATTAGGTACATATATTATTTAGTATTTATGCAAGGAAAATGCAATAACTTACTAGTATCTTAGTTTTGGTTATTTTGTATAAAACATGGACACATTTCACGCCAAACAGGCAGGAGAGGCTTTATGAAACAAATCGATATTTTGTGAGCAAATATAGGGGAGATGAACGTAAATACATAAGAGGAAATAAGGTCAGAGTGGTGACTTATAAGCAGGGCCTGGATTTTGACGACTAATTCTTTTTTAAAAATGACTACATTTGTTTTAAAATGACTTAGTAATTAGAAAAAATGATCTAAAGTTAGATTTATTTGATTTACTAAAATTAGTGTACAGAAAGTTATAAATTAATTTATATATGGATATAACTCCTATACAAGTAGAAAAAATAGGTAAAAGAGTAGTGAAAATGTTCTTGTTTGAAGAATCTGAAAAGAAAAGAAAATATTTTCTTACTTTCCTTTTAAGGTTCTTCAAACAAGTAAGAAAATTATTTTCTTTGCTTTTCAGATTCTTCAAACAAGAACATAGAACAAATATATTTTGAATTAATTTTCTAACTTATTGTGTTCTGAAACAGGTCTTAAAACAGTGTAGCAATAACTCTTTTGAGAACTCAGATTATGCAATATTCATTGCGAATGAAGAGAATTTCACAATCTATGCCATACATAAACAAGAAGAATAGCAACTTGACTGTTGACACTTATTAACGTAAAAAAGGGAAAACTGACTTGCTCGTCCCTAATTTTGGAAATGAATTCACAACAGTAATTATACCTGTTTCGCAGACAATAACATCCCTCCAGCCACAAGCAACTCTTTCCAGACCAACCAAAAATATTTATATACTCTATACTTATGCAAGGAAATTACTAAATACAAGCAAAGGACAAGGAAATTACAAATTGATGATGTAAAATCGAAAAAAAAGATGACCCAAAATAGAAAATGGCATGAAACTACCAAAATGACCTAACAAATATATGTTTTCTTAATGTGGAACCCATGATAAGGATTTATGTACATTTAAGCAAGGCCTTTATTGTAAGAATTAAAAGATGACGTATCATCAGAATCCGGGCTGTACTTATATGATACTTGGTCTTCAAATAGCTTTTGCTCACAATTATGCTGTTTAATAGGCATTCTAGAAGAATATAAAGAACTTCCTTTTTTGGCAGGTAGGCTGACTCTTAAGTTTGCACACGAAAATCATGTAATGAGGCCAAAGGTATTCTTCCCTTAAAATGGCAAGCTTTTCCAGGTATATAATCCTTTACAGAACCAAAGTGGATGGAAAAACTTTCGCTGTAAGAGCAAACAGCATTTCCTTTGAAATAATTATGCCGCTCAACCGCCTAAAAGGCAATAGATATTAATCTGAGCTCCTCTTCGTTTTAACAGTCACATACAAGTGCAATAAATCAAGATGCACTCATATATCGGAAGGTAATATATGCTTCTGCCTTTATTTTGAAAGTATAACATTTTTAGCTGTTTTGTTAAATTATCCTACTTTACCTCACTATGTTGGCGGAAAATTCACAACTCAACAACAAATGTACGAAAGCGCATTGTTCCTTATCACTCAGTCATGTACCCCCACTTCAACAAATAAGTTGCACATAAATATTTAAAACTAGAATCTTGAATATAGATTTAGTTTTCTCTGCTTTGAAGTGTTTAAGTCGGTGTCCAATAAGTGAAAACTATATAGTTAAGAGTAGAATGTATTGTGCTGTAGCACAATGCCATAATTAAGTTTTAAAACAGTTGATGTGAATTATCACACACTTCCAAAAAATGAACAATGAAAGCGTGTGTGGGTGTGTCGCTGTAAGCGCACTGACAAATTTAATGCTGATAATTCACGTGTATGTAACTTTCTTTCTAGTGACTATAAACAGGATTTGAAAAGTGAACTATTAGGTTTGCTGGTTAAGAAAATTCTGCTCCCAGATGCAGTTCCATCGCAGTTTATTCCCAATTGGCATGGTGATGCACTTAGTGAAGGTCCAAGTACAAGTGGAATGTCGCAGGTATGTCTTTTTCGTTTTTATATCCTGTAACAGAATAGTGTATTCTGAAATTATTGCTGTCTTAATACTGCACAAAATGTAATAATTAAGCGTTTCAGCTCTTTCTGTAGGTTTCCATTGGTCGAGATGTGCGGCACGAGGTCTGAACTGTTAGGAAGCAAGCCTTATCCACCATTGCTTCTGTGTCTCTGAAGAAAAGAAAGCTTCATCAGGCCACTATTACCTATCCAGTTATAGAAAATAGCGATAACAAATTAGAAAACCTCATGAAAGATATTGAAGTATTGAAAAGAAAACACGCGGCTGCTTTGGCGGCGCTGAAAGAAAAAAATGTGGCTCTTAAGGGAATTCGGGGTTTAAAGCTTGCCAAGGCTATAAAAAATTGAAGTTCATCTGCTAAGGTCATACGAGTTGCTGTGGAAAATAGGGTAAAATAAGTGCTATAAACCTATTTCACCCCAGGGCAAATGAAGGGTCTTTTAAGTGGGAATAAGGGAGTGAAATGGTCCTCCGAGGATATAACAAATGCCATTGCACTAAGAGCGCTTTTTCTAAGGGTGTATGTATATTTGAGAAAAGTAAACACTACTCTGCTTGCTCGTTCGACTTTGCAAAAATGGATATGTAAAATCAAATGCAGACTAGATATTATGAACGAAGTAAAATATCTCTTAAAGGCACAAGCAACGAATTTTCAAGGTTTAGAAAAGCTAGTTGTTATAAGCTTCGACGAGATGAACATAGATTCTCGCATTTGCTATGATACATCAGACAATATAATACTGGGTCTATATAGCAATGTTCAGTTGCTCATGGTCCGAGGATTGTGTTCCAAGTGGAAACAGCCTTTATACTGTGACTTTGATGTCACAATGACATCAGAGTTGCTTCACAATGCCATTATTGAAATTGAAGCCTGCCAAATTGAAGTACACGCGACTTGTGACATGGGAGGGAAAAACTCAGAAGTATGGAACCAATTGAATGTCAGTGTATCCAGGACATTCTTTTACAACCCCAGTGATAAACCCAGGAAAATCTGGGTGTTTTATGATGTGCCACAAATCCTGAAGCTCCTACGCAACCATTTTCTGGATGAAGGGTTTGCTCTACCAGACACCACTGTGTTTATAAAAGACGTTATTCAGGATCTGTTACCACAACACAATGCAGAACTTACAATTGTTCATCACATCACTGATGCCCACCTGAGCGTTACAGGAAGATCACGCCAGAACGTGAGATTAGCAGCGCAGGTAAAAAAATGTACCAGCATATCCATTTAGCTATTGTTTTAGAGTAGTTGTAAATTTTCATTTAGTACTAAAGTGATGCATGTTTGAATCTCTTGTAGCTCCTACAGTTTACGCTGAAGTACTGCATGTGTTCCAGTAGTTTTGTTTATACGTAAATAGATTACTAATGCAATGCAGCTTCTATTTGTTTGCTTTATGGTATATACCCACAGCGTTTGTAGAAAGCTATGAAATAATATACCTTTTAAACAAAACTGGAAGAACGTGCTGATAATAAACAATTGGGAGTTAATTGGGAGGAATTTAGTGTGTTCACTACACTGTGTATGTATTCCGCGTGCTCGTCTTCACTCTCGCTTACGTCATAGGCGGGTAGCCAATGGCAGCTCCACACCCCGGAGTGGCTCACCTTAGTTATCTAGCCACATTGGGTACAACACTCAAATCCGAATCCTCTGAAGATGAGTCTTACCATACTGGAATCAACTATCCTCCAAGTTAATGGCAGCTTATCCACAAAACGTCGCACACAGTTCCCAATTTTATTCTCCTCTAATGTTGTGTACCTAATATCTGCCTGCCACCTATTGGGTTATCACTTTTGCGATTGCAGTGTTGAAGTATTTTTTCATTTCAGCCAGTTTGAATGTTTTATTGTTTCTAGCGACATAGGTAGCCTTTTAAAAATGCCCAAACCAGTTCGATTTGATTTAAATTGTTATGATAGGGAGGTAATCTTAGCACTTAGTGTCCAGCTTAAGATGCAAGATAGTTTATCGCATACTTTCATCCTAGTCAGCAATTTCCTGCTCTATGTGCACTAATTCAGCTTTTATACTTTCATTGAAGGACACTTCTCTTTCCTGCAACCACTCTATAACGTCTTGCTTATGCCAAGAACTGAAAGTTGCACGCAATGGTAGGGTGCATTGTCCATCACTATTAAACTAACGGGTTCAAGTTTTGGCAATGCATGTTCAAAGCAGTTGCTGAAAACTTTGCCATTCATCTCCTGATGGCAATCACCTGTAGACTTGAAAATGAGTAATCCGCCATCCATGAAACCACTGTCACTGTCGATATGGTTGACAATTAGGTGTTTGCATCTGCCAATTGGATTTTTTAATCCTTTAGATAAACCTGCCCGAAAACTTCTTTTGTACCTACCTTAGTATAAATAAAATTTGCCACCTTCTTCCCGATACTGACGCACAGATTTAAGATACCTTTTTCTCCACAACACAATATCATCTCTATCAATGATCACATTCTTGGTTCTTTTTGAAAATGTGAAATCTATTTCTAACAATCTATAAAGTGTGATTCTTTTAAATTTTGGAAGATCACATTCATTGTTGACAACAGAAAGTACTTCATCCAATGTTGGCATCTCGTTTTTAAAGAAAAATTGGTGAACTTGATTCCTAATAGCACCCTTTACAAAATCATTTACCTGTGCTATAACACGACATGGTTTGATGTCTTTCTTCTTTGGGGTTTTTAGACATCAGCCTGTTTATATTCCCTGCACACTTTGGTTACACTTTTTGCTGAAATGCCTGTAAACTCAGATGTTAGTTTCATAATATCCACTACTGCAAGTGTCGAGTATTTTTCTAACAGTGAATTGAACACATTAAGTATTTTTTTTTCGCCACTTTTTAACGATTTCCCACTTTTGTGTTTGAATACTTTATTTACACTACACACACCTTCCTCTGCCATGAAAGCTCAAATACCAACTGACTAATCACAAGATTTGACCTGAGCTGAGCATACGTGTGCTAGCATATTATGAATGACTAATCACTTATCATATTTCCTGTGTTATGCAAAGTGCTTATTTGGTACTCATAGCACCTCTGGAAATTCATTTCTGTATATGCAAGTCAATGGCAGTCATGCATACAGGTAATTAGCAAGCAAGATAGTCAGCATTAGCTTAATAGCAGGCGCCATTAAGAAAATCATATTTTGTAATCTCTTGACAGTTGGTATATTTCCATTACCTTTAGCAATGAGTTCTTATGATAACCACAATAAAATGTGCAGTTCTGTACTTTTCCTACCCCAATATTTCATGATACAATACATTTAAGGACCTATTTACGTTGGTGTAAGAATATGTGCTTAGCTTCATGACAAGCAGAAGCACGTGCTTTTGTTTACATCAGAGGTAACTGTGGCTTGGAATGGACAGCAGTCCATACTTTACACTTCATGTCATGAACTATAACCAAAACCTGTAAGAAAATATGTGAAACTTACACCCCACAGCCAGAGAATATGAATAAAATAAATCATTTACCAGGGAGAGTTGACTGTACAATTCGCATCATCCATTACTGAATGTTCATGTCCATTTACTGCTCATTGGTTGCTGCTGGTTATCGCTATAGGTAACTAGTGATTCAATCAAATTTTAAATCCCACAAAATAAAGTATGCACATGCTGCATTTTGTTGCAGCCCAGTAAAGGGGAAGCATTATAAAGGATAGATACAAAGATAAGCTCTGGAATATCATAACAATGTACCTATATTATTAATGCAGTATATTTGGGTTGTAATCTTAAGTTAGGTGAGACTTCTTACATTATAATCATAAAAAAAAATTACAATAAAAGGAACTTAAATTAATGTTTTGTCATGTCTGTGGTGAAAATCTGCAACACTTTGAATCAGCCTAAAATACCATAAAAAAAAGACATCCATTGCTGTAAAGCCATAAAAAGTCTCCACTCCCTTAAATTTTACTGGCAAACCATAAATGTTCACTGGTATGTTTTAGGGTAAAACTATGATTCAAGTAAGTAGTAAGTTTATTTAGCGCTAAGTAAATTACAAGATTACAATTTTTATGGCTTGGTTTCAACCCTGGCTCTAATCTCAGGCCATAAAATCTAACACCAGAACATTGGTTAACATCTAATGGAAATAATACACCAGCAATATAACATTCCTGTTATTATTACCACACAATTCAATCAAAAGCTACCATAAATCTACACTCCTGAAACCAATATTCATGCAACTATTAACCTGTCATACCCTTGTATTTTTAACTGAATATAAATATTATCCTGAATTGCTTATTCAAGATTTATTTCCAAAAAGTATTTTTTGCTATTTCAGACCTTAATCATACCTATTTTCCTTTAATCAACTCCTTTCTTCAATCTGTTGTTCCCGGGCATTCAAATAGAATATGCACAGGATTTTCAGTGTCCGTATACATGAATGTATATTCTCTTCCAAGTTTCTTCTAGATCCTTTCAGTCTCTAAATTCCTAATCTAAGTATGCTAAACCTTCCCTCTCTCTATTATTACATCTGTCGATATAACCTGCCCCCATATAGACACCTTTTAATTCTAAATAAATGAACAACTTTTCTCTCTGGCAGCAGCATACTAATTTGTCTCTATCTTCAGATCTGCATCTTTGTCTTCCAAAATGCATGTATTAAATTGGCTCTTTTTAACCATATCTTCTCTAATTTCTTTTGATGTCCTACTTTTCCTACGTAGCCCTTCTCTTAAAGTGGATTCCTTAAGTTTTAAATATTCTTTCAGGATAAGACCACATGGCATCTGTAGCACTGTGAACTAATATTCTAAAGGCAGCTATTCACTATCACTCCAAATGTTTGAATGGAGTGGTGTCATTCCAAACACTTAAAGTGACTTGGGGAGCCACCATCTATTTGACATGGTGTGATGGGTCTACTAGATATCTTAACGCATAACAAAGCCAACAGATCGCTCCAACACATCACTGAGCTGTCGCTTAATGAATGGAGAAATCCTACATGGGATGGCTCCAAATCACTGCGCAAACTTGTTAGTCAGTGGGTAAACCCTCATCCAAACAGCTCAATCAGTTGAGAGATACCATTGAGGGGACACATTTCACAAACTGCTTATGTCAGGGCACAACTTTGTTCTGGAAGTTTCTGAAGTCTACAAAAAGTTGCCACACCTACAGGAGGTTGCAAATAATGACTACCACAACAAAGTGAAAAGTAATGGTGCTCTAGAGGAACTAATTACCTTATTTTCATTCAAAGGCAAAAGGTAGCAGCAATCAAAGTTCTTCATGATCGTAGATTGCTTATGTCTGTTCACTACACAGAAGCACAATAGTTGATTAAATAACAAAATGCAAAGCAAAGACATGGTCATAAGTAGAGCCAGGCAAAATATGAAGAAAAAGTCCCTAAGTACTCTGAAATGGATAGTTTAAAGCCAGAACATCTTAATTATAGTATAAAATATGGATAAACTAGTAACGGTGATGTGAATTTGAAATTATATAGAAAATTTGAGTCAGAGTTGAAACATTTAACATCACTTACATGTTTTACAACTTGACCAGTTTCGGGAGCTAATTGCTCCCATCATCGGAAGTGACCAACTACGGATAAGTTAGTACAGTGATGTTAATTTGAAATTGTGTAGAAAATTTGAGTCGGAGTTGAAACATTTAACATCACTTACATGTTTTACAACTTGACCGGTTTCAGGAGCTAATTGATCATTGGAAGTGACCTCTGATGATGTGAGCAATTAGCTCCCAAAACCGGTCAAGTTGTAAAACATGTAAGTGATGTTAGTTAAGTGCTTCAACTCAGACTCAAATTTTCCATATAATGTTAATTATACTTTAAGAGTTTGGAGCAGGTTCCCTTCATTAGTTTAAAATAATATTTAATTTTAAAATAATACTTAATAATTAAACACCAAATGAAATACACTAGTGCAGTATGCCACTAAAAGCATTGGTTTTCGAAAATAAAAACTCTTCAAGAATAGAGGGCATTTAATTTTGCATGTGACATAACATAGAGGAAATGTTACATTTTCTAAATGTACCTGATTTGTTGGAAAGAGCGGGTGAGATTTTCTAAATGTGTTTGAAGAAAACTGCCGGAATAGAATGCAGTGAAATCTACTTAGCACGTTCCTCATTAACAAATTTTCCCATGTGTAACATTGAATTATAAAAGTTCCGGCACCAAATGCAATAAATAATGTTTGTTTAGTATGTTTTCTTGCTCATGCTAACTACGTCCAAAGTTTGATGTCCTCTTCTGCTATTTTGGCCGATCCTTGGTCGGTCCAGTGGGGGTAGGTGCTTACACGTTCAAATTTTGAAGTCCTCATTCGCTACTTTGGTCAATCCTTGGTCAATCCAGTCAGGGTGGAGACCGACAGCCAATGACATGCATGTATGTACATGTTTTTGTATGTGGGCGGGATAGAGAATGCTTTAACTTGGCATGGTAGATGCCGATGATAGTTTCTGTTGTTGAGTGTTGACCAAACGTACGTAGATTGTATTTTAACTTTTTGTTTGCAGTGGAGAAAAAGAAAGTGCGGCAAATAACCAAGAGTGAAAAACTGAAAATCCTTATAGAAGTAGATCACAATCCAAATATGAAATGTGTGGATACAGCGTGGAAGTTAAACATTTCTGCATCAACCTTAAACACGATTGTTAGCAAATGGAAACTGATTGAATCTGCTTTTGAAGAAGGGAAAGAATGCTAAAAGAAAATGTAATCGCCCTGTCCAGTTTCCAGAATTAGATGATGTTCTACTAAAGTAGTTTACACAAGTAAGAGCTTCAAATGTGCCAATAGACAGTACTGTGGTTTGGGCTCAGGCAACACATTTAGCACAGAAGATGGAACTGGATGATTTCAAAGCATCCAATGGCTGGATTAAACCATTCAAGAATTGACATGGCTTAGTTTACAGATGCATGAGAAGTGAGGCTGCTGCCCTAAATAATGATGCCACAGTGAATTTCGAAAGGCTATAGCTCTCACTATATTTATAATGCAGATTGAGATGGGACTATTTTTCCATCTTTTGCCAGACAAAATCCTGGATTTTAAGGGCACTAAGTATCATGGCAGGAAACTTAACAAGGAGAGGATTGCAGCTTTGTTGTGCTGTAATGAAAGTAGAACAGAGAAATTGGTACCACTGGATATTGGAAAAACTCGCAGTCCGTGATGCTTCAAGAAAATGCAATCTTTTCCATGTTGGTACACTTCCAACATAAAAGCCTGGATAACTTCTGCGGTATTTGAAAATTTCTTATGAGCATGGGATGCAAGACTGGGCATAAGAAGCAGGAAAACTGCACTCTTCATTGATCAGTGTGCCGCTCATCCACCAACTGTTTCAAATTTAAGAAACATAAAGATCATATTCCTCCCAGCAAACTGCACGAGTAAGCTACAACCTTTAGATCAAAGCATAATTTGGTGCATGAAGCAAATGTATCGGAATAGGCTGGTACAGAGAAGGTTGGCTGCACTGAAATCCACAAGAAAAATCACCGGTCTTAGATGCCATGCATTTCGTTAGGACTGCTGGGATTCCGTGATGCAAGAATTCATTGGGAACTGCTTTAATAAAGTTGGCTTGGTTCTTAGTGATGACATTATGCTGGAAGATGAGTTTTCCGAGAGTGAAAAATGGCGTCAAATAGCACATGGTGTCAGCATGTCTTTTGAAACATATATAAACATTGACCATGAAATTCTGTGTGAAACAGTGACAAAAGATGAAATACTTGAACAAATTAAAGAAGAAGCATCAGTGGGAGATGAAAGTGATGATGAGCCAATTCCTACAGTGTCAGAAATGATTGAGGCAATGGACATAGTGAAGCGATATGTCTGTAGTTTCGAAGTTGATAATGTAATGACTTTACTAAACAAGATGGACAGTAAAATTTTGCCATTAAAGCCAACAAAGCAATCAACCAGTATTTCAAACCAGTGTAAATAGTGTTCATATTTCACATCCATTTAGGAGGTAAGATGTGTTATTAGATTTTATTACATAATTATGTTCTTAACCCTTTGCTGCGCATAGAGTATTAGCTAGTTGTTCTCCAAGCAGAATTGTGTCCATTTAAATTCTGAGCTGCTACTACAGATGTTAAACTAAAAGTGACCTATATGCACGCATAATTATATCTTTTAGTAGCTAAATTAAATTGATTAATTAATAACTCATTTAAAATTGGTTTGAAGTAAATACGATTAAATATTATTTCAATAATTTATAACTGCAAACATCAACCCCTTTGTAGACAAACAACACTTATATACATGCACCCCTTTGCAATGCATCTTTATAACTCCGCAATATTAATGGCAATGGAATTCGTTACTTTAGGATATTAAAAACCGGAATACAATCTGCTATACTTAAGTAAAATACATACAATAATTTCTGCAAAATTATTATGGTACTCGCCCTTAAAATGTTTACATCCCTGCCATTATTGCAGCAAAGATATTGCAGCATGTCCATAACATGTTAGCTAGACTCTTCTCTTGCACCATACAAATGTTATATATACACTTAAGATTATTAATGGTTTCGTATGTACACCCTTGTATTAGTTTTGAATTTCCACCCCGTTTGCCTCATGATAATTGAGGAGGCACCCAATTCTACACAACGCAATGTCACACTGTTTGCACTTGTATTGTTACCGTATGCCACAACCTGATGGTGTTTTCCTTTTCTTCACTATGCATGAGCACGGGATTTCACCCCGCCTTGAATTTTTACGAGGGTGTGAAGAGAACTTGGTGCAGGAGTAGCAGAAGGTAGGCTACGCTGAAATCCCGCTCGCTTACATGACGTGAAGTCTGCGATTAACTGTTGCACTAAATTTTGCCTGTAGTAAAGAAGCCTATTGCCATGAGCTGTAGAAGTAGGTCTGTTCGAAATGTCATATATAATAAAACTATTAACGATAGCAACATTCACTATGAAATGAACAGGTATTTCCACCATTTTTTTTGAGGATCGGCCGACACCGTAATACTCCTCCTTTGGTCTGCCAGATCAATCCCTGCCATATTACGAGTTTGTAGATAATAAGAGAACGTCCCTGTTATCATGCCAAACAACCGCAGTTACACCTTCATGTTGCAGTTTGCGAGATTCGCTCCTTTTCAATGTCAATTGTTTTGGCTTTGAAATTTTTTTTGGCCAGTCTTTCCTTCCACCATGATTTGTACCACACACATACATTTTCCTGTCAAAAAGTAATTTCATTAGCCACGTGGAAGTAAAAAGTTATCAAAATATTCGTGATGCCAAAATCCCGTATATTTTTCACACATGTCTAAAACAACCTTTTCTCCAAGTAGAAGATCGCTGTTTCTCGCCTCTTTTTTTCCCAGATAGATTTTACATTCCAATAAATACCCACTTTTACTATCTGCAATACCCCATGCCTTTATCCCCAATTTTGTTGGTTTAGCAGGCACATATTGTTTTCAAAAGAAGCTTCCTTTGAAGCCTATCATCGCTACGTCAACAGAAAGTTCATGATTTGGTTTGTATACACTCGCAAACTTTTTGATTATGTATAAAGCATGTCGTACTTTATGCAGATAATCGTAAGAATCTACTCCTAATCGTGGCCTTGTAGATTCGTCATTCAGGTGAAGGCACTGCGATATGTTTTGAAAGCGGAGCAACGTCATTGCTTGTCTTACAATTGGACAAATGCAAAAATCCCCCAAAAAGTAATCTCTGGATTCAGGTAAATCCACCATCCCCATATATATCAAAATACCTAAATAGACCTGTATCTCCCTAGAATTTGTAACTACCCATTTTGGATCTGCCTTTTTAGATTGAATCTGAGCTGCATATCTGTTGGTTTCCTCCGTGATTTTTTCGCAAAAATTGGAATCTATAAAAAGTTCAAGATAATCTATTTCTGGACTTCCTGTAGTAATAGAATTATTTACGCCTGTAGGGGATGAAAATGTTTCTAACTTATTGAAAGTCAAATTGGAGGTCCACTGTGCCGGTACTGCTTTAGTTTTAATTTGTCTTTCACTAGCTTTAGCCCCCG
This sequence comes from Deroplatys truncata, assembly GCA_030765065.1. Taxonomy (NCBI): domain Eukaryota; kingdom Metazoa; phylum Arthropoda; class Insecta; order Mantodea; family Mantidae; genus Deroplatys; species Deroplatys truncata. Next base: position 417,816,726 of record CM060990.1, on the reverse strand, counting down.
TTCTGCTAACCTGTATCTCAGCACTCTCACTGTCACTTTGTTCCTTATCACTGTCTTCCACTAACTCACCAAACCAAGATTTGTCAGAGCTACTTTCGCGAATTAATTCCTCTTAAACTGCTGCAAGTCTTTCCTTGTCTGTTACCAATACCTTTTCACTACAATGTTTTCTAGACTGTGATGTACTTGGAACAGCCTCCATGGTACTGATATAGCTATAAATGCGACAGGAAACTGCTTACTTACACAACTGCATCCGGCTATAAATAGTGCTATTTATGGTTTGGTATTACATTCTGGCTTGCGAAATCGCTGGAACAATGCAGCAGGAGTACGTTTACATCAACACAGCTCCTAAAAGCTGAGGTCAGCATAAGCAGAACCTATATGAAACGATAAACACATTTACTACGTTCTACTATGCTATATGCAGCAGGGCGTTTATCATTTCACTACGCTTTACTACGCTATGCGTCGCAAAGGGTTAAATTGCAGATTTTGTATTTTCGTTAACATGTTCTCCCGTCTATAACGTCCAAATCCTTGGGTCCCTGCAAAAACATACTAATGACATTTTTCTGTATTTGGAAAACCTGATTTCATTGCTAACAGAAACTGTTTTAAAAGCAAAGAATAATAAATCTTAACAAAATATGAAGATTTTTACAAAAATATTATCAAATATGAAATTTTTTGTCATATACATTGAATTCTACACACTGCTAAGTATAAAATATTTGTTCCCACAATGATAGCAAGCATTGTTTAGAATATGGAATATCATATTTTGCCTGCCTCTAGTCAAAAGTATTTCTTGTTGCTGAAGTGACCTCATCTTCTGGAAGCAATTGAAAAGGAAGCACTTTATTCAGAGCACCAGTGACTGGCAGCATGGATACTCTCTATATCAGCCAACTCCTCACACTGACCTTCCCCATTTGTAATAGAGTACCAACATTATGATTCTTGCAACATGGAAATACTAGTGCTACATCAAACGAGGTATATACTGCATCTTGTATTACAAAAAAATGGACATCCAAATCAGTACAATTCAGGTGAGGGACTAACACTGTGCATGTGACAATTCATGATTAAATGCAAAGAAAATGATTTATTCAATTAAAAGCCACCAGAGATTTATCTTAACCAGTCACAAGCAATATTGTTCTTGTCCATCAGTTTAATTAGTCTCCTGCACAGGAATAGACTTCAAAGAGACATCAAGAGAGATCAGAATAGTCGGTGATCCTTAATCCTGCTGAAGTTGCCATACATGCATAATTACCAAGGCCATTTTCTATTACATGATACAGGCCTATATATAAACTGAATGTTGGGTTTACAAGCCACAAGTACACATTCTTTAAAACAATAGTTAAATGTGGAAAAGGATAGTTAAAATACAGAAAATTTCATTTGCCAAAGCATGGAAGCATAGGTCTGCATAGTGCTTCAATAAATACTAAAAGAGAAGGACTAACTGCTAGGGAAACTAGACATTTTGTTTGGAGGTTGAGGTGTATAAGAGAAAACCTTATACCTTGGTTACAAAATGGGTGATGTTTATTTCAATAATTGTACAGAGAGAGAGCATTTATTGTAACATTTTGTGCTTTCAGCTATGTCTTGTCATTATCAAATCCTTTTTATGCTGTTATTGGAGATTTTCAATACATTTGTGAAAGCATTGGTTTCTAAAATGTCGGGTTAAACCTACATTTATCAGTCAAGTTAAGCTGAAATTTGCCATCACCACCGCCAATCAGTTTCTATTGAATGCAGAATATGTATTTTACTGGGATTCGATCCTGCGATCCTTGGTTTTGATAGGTTAACTACTCCTATTGTGTCTTAGACCGCATGGCCATAAATCCTAATGTCAAAGGCAAGTAGCAGTTGGTTAAATTGATTATTTAAAAGTGCTGCACAGGACATCATATTGCGTCCATACCGGTGAAGGGGTTAAATCACTTAACATTATGTTAAAATTTAACGTCAGTTGGTGAAACCAGCCCTTAATGTTTTGAGGAAAAAGTTGACAATGCTGAATATGTTCATTAAATTTTACAGCTACGTTTGCAAAGTAAACCTAAGAAGAATGTAATATTTTTAAGCAAACAGTTGACAATGCTGAATAATATGTTAATTAATTTTACAACTTATTTTCTAAAGTTAACCAAAGAAGAATGGAACTGCATGACATTCCAGCACAACTCTTTCAGGTGCATAGAGCCGAGCATTCCTAATGGAAACTTCACAAAAAGCTAAATGGGCATCAGTAATGCCCTACTTGGTCCCTGATTTAACACCATGCAATCTTATCGATGGGGATTATTCAAACACTTTAGATGAAATGAAACATAACATTCATGGGTAAATTTCATATCATTTCTCAGAAGGAACTGTGTAGTACAGTGGTTAACTCCATAAACAGCCATTGGAAATGTTTGGAAAATGGAGGCAGACAGTTCCAACATCTTGTGACATGGATGAGTGAATTAACTTCACTTTAAGTGTTTATTAGTAATAACTAGGCTTGTAATCTTGGGGAGTGAAAACAAACGTTGACTGCAGTATGGTACATATAAACTGACTGACTCCTGGGGGCTATATACACATGCAATGTAAAGGGGTTAAATAATCTGAAAGCACTACATACCACTATACAGTTACAAAAGATTGCAAGCCTTGTAATAATTTAAGAGGTAAATCTTGGCAGGTTTTGCTATAAAACTTCCTAGCACTCATTGCTATTGGCCTGACTTGCCATTTAAATTGAGTTTAATTTACGGATGCTCTTTAACTGCTGTGGTCTTTAGTGTCCCATTCTATATTGGGCGTGAAAGACTGGTAATTTTGCTCAGAGGCTTCTTTATCAGGCTTAAGGTTCTTTTACATGCCATAAATCTATGACAAGGGACCACCGGCTTTACTTCCCTTCCAAAGGAAGCCATGCTAAGGAGTTTTACATCCGAAAAAATCCATCGCCCTCCGCCGGGTTTGAACCTGTGACCTCAGGAACTAGAAGCTAGCATGGTAACCACTACACCACCGAGGACAACCCTGAATTGCCATGGATGTACAAGCTGAACACATAGTCCAATGTATACTGCTCAGCCAATACATCAAGAAAAGATCTTTGACTAGAGTTTAATTCTAAGCAATAAAGAAGCTTTGGTTCCTTCATTACTGGATAGCAGTTGACTGAGACAGTTTCAATTCAAAGGGAAAATAGAAAAAGAAAAGAAATGTGCATATCAAAATACTATAAAGCAAAAGTTACAACTATATACAAATACACTCTAAAGCCAGTATTGGAAAGTCAGTGTTAGTTTACCCGCTATCACCAAGCTGCAAGAAATGGCGGTGCAGTGATACATGCGTATAATAAAGGAAATTATAGCTTGAGATTAGTTTTGCAATAAACATGTATTACACTGATTACCTTAATTGTATCACACTATAAATGAGGGATTCTCCATTTTATGCATTTCTGCAAGAATTATGCTTGCCAAAAGGATGTAAGATCATTCTTTAGATTTCCGAGAGAGATAGAGAGGAGAGAGAGGGAGGGAGAGAGGAGAGAGAGATTCTGTAATAACGTTTTTAATGCAGATATGTTACAAAACAATGCATTGTGTTGTCAGTAAGTGGCTTACAGAACTAAAGACTTTTTCCAATGAATGCTTCTTTGCTTTTGCTATCGTTTAGAGGTACCACATGGGGAAACAAATGTAAACAGGAGGATCTAGACAGCCTTTAAAATTCAAGATGCAGAATATCTATACAAGAACAACAGAATATGCTCAGACCATTTTCAGTTATCAGACTCTAAAAACAAAACCTTAATTTGAAATGTCGGGGTAGGTAAAAGTCATTTCTCCATACATCCCTATATCAAACAGTAAGCATCAAAGGTGCAACATTTTATACTAATGCTCACTATTTTGCGCTTTGGAACAGACCAAAGGTTACAGCAACATACTATTTAAACTTAATGAAACCTTCTTCTGAAATCCTGTTGCAAATACAATAAAAAATCAACAAAAACTGCCAAAGAAGTGAATCAGCTTTGTGTTGGAGAGGTGGTGGATTCTTCAACGGCAAACATAAAGAACAATTCTGTTTCATCAGCTGCTGTGTCAATTAGTCTCCTCTGCCAGGCTATTAGGCAAGTAGGCAATAATAAAATCTTTCTGTATTTATTAATTACTTGCAGGTTCAGAATAGTCTGAAACTTGAAGCGAAAAGCACCATTACAATTTGGCATCATATACAGTGTGCTTCAGAAATACTTTCACAAACTTCGGGTATGGGTTTCTTACACCACAAGAAGGAAAAAGGTTCATATGAACATATGTCCCATAATCCTTTGTTTTCTCATTAGGTGCTCAACACACAAAACTCATAATAAATACTCGAAATGTCCTCCTCTTGCTTCTATGCATGCCTGTACTCGTCAAATCATGGAATGTCGCACCCTGTCAAAAACTCCGGGATGGTGTCGAATGGTTTCGCAGGCTTCCATGACACGTCGAAGCGTTTCTGCATCCAGGATGGCTGCTCCATAAACAAATAATTTAAGATGCCCCCAGAGGTAAAAATCCACAGGATTGAGGTCGGGAGATGTGCAGGTGATGGAACTGGTCCTCCTCTGCCTATCCATCAGTCATGGTAGATACTAGTCAGTGCATCTCGAACAATGCGACTAAAATGCCCCATCATGCATAAACCACATGCTTTTTCTTATTTGCAGGGGCACATCTTCGTGAAGTAAGTCGGGAAGAGTGTGCTGGATAAAGTCCATGTAGACAGCACCAGTAAGACGTGCTGGAAAAACGTATGGACCTACCAGACAGTCGCCTACAATGCCAGCCCACACATTCAGACTAAACTGTTGCTGATGTCTAGCCTGAAGTACAGCATGAGGATTACGATCTGCCCATACGTGTACTTGTGGAAATTAGTAACTCCATCTCTCCCAAACGTTGCCTCGTCTGCAAACAAAACTGACGAGACAAACAATGGATTGGCTGTTTGCGCTACAAACCATCGGCAAAAGTTATCCCGTGGTGGATAATCGGCAGGCGAAAGGCCCTGCACACGTTGAATATGGATACAGGAGCTGCTCGTGAAGTACCTTCCATGCTGTCACATGTGATATACCAGTTGCCACAGCCAATTGTCTTGTACTGATACCTGGATCGTCTTCGACACACTTTAACATCTGTTCTTTGCATTCCGGCATACAAACAACTCTTGGTCTTCCTCGATCAATAGTCTGTGGTGCAACGGTTCCTGTCTCAGCAAGGCGAGATAAACGGCGACAAAGGTTGGATGACTCGGTTGTCTTCAGTCTGGAAACTCCATCTGATAGAGCCGTGCAGCCTCGCATCCATTACCATTCACGCGACCATACATAAAAATCATGTCTGCCTGTTCACGAAATGAATATCCAGCCATAGTGGAACGAAACACGTGCAGTTAACTCACTACATGTACTACCTGGCAAAGCGTGCAAGCGTTTTGGCCTTGGTGTTGTCGTAGCACTGCTATCAGTGCTTTCCTGGTATCGCAAGCTAATGGGTCGGGTGGCTAACGTACTGTCAATGCTAACATCCAAATGGACCATTGTGGTGCTATAACGAGATGAATTAACTGCATCACTATATTAAACTATACAGAATGGTATTTATTTATATACATTTAGATACTCTATGGGGCTATTAGTAATACAATATCATGTTAGTTTAATAATAGCAGGCGTTATGCAAAAAATGTTCTGGATTTTTTTCTGTTTTTTTTCTCGAGTGGAGCAGAAAATGATTTAATCACTAATTCCAGCCCCGATGGGAGTCTGAACTGGGAGTGTGGGACTCGCCAATGAATTGGCATACCCACTAAAAACTCCTCCACCAGAGATGGAAAGGAGCAGGTTTGCAGCGGTACCACGGATTGAGAGGGTGTGGCATTAAATAGGATTCTAGGAAGTTTTGGATGAGGGTGTAGCCTTCCTCAAGGTGGTTGAAGCGTCGGTGAAGTTCTGGTTGATGGAGTTATTGGTAGTTGTTTGGAGCTCTCGAATCCTCACGACTGAGGCCCCAAGGGAAGGCAATATAAATAAGTAGTATTGTATTAACATTCCTGGAGGAAATTAAAGGGATTAAAGTGCTATAGATACAATCCCAGACAGTTCATCAGCCATGTCTGTTGAGGCATCACTTAGAAAAGCTTCACTATTTGCATCACTATCACTATCATCACTGTCTATCCCTTTGGAAATTATCATCTTCTCAACTTTTTGCTTTATTAACCCATCCTTCTCTCAGTAGTCATCGGCTATTCTCTTTGTCTTCTCAACTGTTTTTTTCCAGTCATCTGCCGTTATGGAACTAATAGCCTCTGATGTCATACTCTTTAGAACACTTATTGAAAGAGTTCCCATGTTGTTCTCTGCTATTTTTTGCTTTGGAGAGTTCCATATTAGCTCTATTGAATGTAAATCCGGGTGATATAGCAGAAGCCTTACAGGGGTTATCCCGTGATCTAAAAGCACTTTGTCTATGGCGAAGGTTTCTTTATGCCTGTTTTGTTCTACGAGTTCAAGCAGATTAGCTTTCCTCATGTCTTCCTCAAATGCAATATCGTAAATTCTTAACCAATGTTGAATCACTGCTATGGTGGAGCTCTTGGTAGGTGCTTTGTTATCTAGTTTGTTATGATATGGTGAGTTGTCCATAACAACACATCCTTGCGGCAGCCCTGATTAATTACCCATTTTTTAAAATTTTCATTATTCATCTCATGATGATAGTCACCCGAAGTTGATTTAGTGTCGTACATTAAGAAGGCGCCAGGAATAAAACTCATGCTCCCACTTGCATGCACGACAATAAGTTGCTGGCCAGGACTCTTATTGGTATAAATGCCTGACATATTCACATCCTGCCAACATTTATAAACGGTGTAGTGGGTGTGAAACCAGGTTTCGTCCATGTACACTACAGGCTTTCTTTCTACAGTCTCGTTTCTTCACATAAAGCGAAGAAATGTTGCTCTTTTTGCAATAATATTATTTCTTTCTATTATAAAATGCCTCATGTCTTTACATTTCTTAAACTGGAACCCTAATGACTTCACAATTTTTCTGAGTGTCTCTCTGCTACCCTTAAAACCAATTTCACTCTGACAAAACCTGTGCATTTTTCGCAAAGTTAGAATTTACTTATACACAGCATAATAGTTGTAAAACTGCCTCCTTATTATACACAGGTCCATATCATCCAATTCTATCTTGTTCACAGGCTTTGTATGTGCTTTTTTTGGAGTCATGATTCTTTTACCTTTTGCGATGCATTGTTTTCCCTGGTGCCTTATCTTGCAAATTGTCGCTTTGTTTTTTTTTCACCTGCAAATAGTATAAAATATACCGAATCACCACTGAATCCCCGTAAAGTATTTTACTGAGCTAGTTTGGTAAAATAGTTAAAATAATAACAATAATTATTATTATTACCATTGCAGCAACCCGGTTTGTTCCCTGACATAACAGTATTTTGATCCCCTCGTCTTTTTCCTTGTCACAAAATTCAATCACGTATATAATCTCTCGCTCCTGCCGATGTATGACACGTTTACTTCTGGAAGACATGATATCTGAACAGAGTGTACATGTACAACCCGCTGTCTACTAGTATGTGAGAGAGTGAGAGGCTCACATAAACAACTCTGCTGTTTCACATTCTTTCCGATACGCTTCCTCGCTTTGCCAGGTAGTACACAATTGAAACGTTCACAATTGAAATGTTGAAGACAGACTAATGACAGATGACAAACGTAAACAAGTCTCCATGGCAACACTTTGCCATCTACCGTATGTAGTACAATGGGTCAACGCCTTCTATGAATGCATAGAGAAATGAAGTTTTGAGGTTGGACCCCGAATGCCGTTGAACTCGCACTTTCATTGTGACAGGAATAACGTGAAAACCAAGTATTATGGAACATATGTTCATATGAACGTTTTTCCTTCTTTTGGTGTGAGGAACCCATACGCGAAGTTTGTAAAAGTATTTCTGAAACATTCTGTATACAGTAGGGTGTAACAGAAAAGGGGTATCTTCCCCACCCCCCAAATTTAAAAAATGGCTAGGGCGCAAATATTGCATCATGTCTATAATCAATTAATACAAACTTTTAGTCCTCTACAATAATTTTTCACTGAACTTATTTCCTGTTATTTCTGTAGTGACTTTCACATTTTAGAGTAAATTGTCCCTAATTTATTCACAGCTCTTTGCTTGATGTTGTGCTGATAGCAGCAAAATTGTAAAAGATTTACACCATTTCCTGCCTACCTTCAGTCACACACAATTTTTTTTTATATGTATGTTTGCCCGCATCTAGTCCTCTCACTTGCTACCTCCTTGGAAGTGGGCGTGACCAACTGCATTGCCTGGCTACGTGCCGAGTGGGAGTGGCTCTCTTGTGGCAGTTGTGGTCGGCGGTTGAGGGAAGTGAGATGGGAGACCTGTTTCCGATGTTTGTGCAAGTGAGGTGGAAGACGACATAATTATTTCGGCCTTTCATCTGCTAGATAGAGTCTGCCATTACGTTCTGGAGTAGACTTTCTTAATCGTGAATATAAATCTACTTCTGCAGTGAATTTCTGCTAAAGGTAGGAAATTGTTTTGCAGTTAACCCTGTTTGATTTGAATATTGGTGAGTGGGCTGTTTTATAATTGCTGTTAAAGCTAAACCATGAAAAATGGTGTTCGTGAGTGGCTGAAGGTATGTTGGTCATAATGCAAATTTATGACTTGTGAGGGTGCTTTGCTGGTAAAGTTTCCAGGTTTTGTGGATTCAAGCCGTGCTAGTATTTTTTTATTCGTAGCAACTGAAAGGCAGTACCAAAGAGGGTTCAAGGCAGGTTAAAAATAAATGTGTTGCTGGGTTTTCCAGAATTTGTAAAATTGGGTAATTTCGCCTGTTGTCTAAAGGATGTGTAAACCGCGGAATAAAGTTTAAAATTTTATGCTGGGATATAAAGATAATTGGGTTTGACTTCCAAGTCACCTGTTTTTGAATTTTCTAAACCGACGAATGAGTTTTTGAAATGTACTGGGCGTTTTCCCATTTCATTGTAACACGCTAGACAGTTCAGATTTTCTTTGTGCTTTATTGTACTTGCACTTTGAATTTTGATAGTTTGGACATACTACTTTGTGCCCATGAGGAAGTGCATGCTTAAATTTTTTGGACATTGTGGAATTCATTTCTGGCATTTCAAGATTTCCTCATATGATAGGGCTAATGTAAAGAGTTTGTTTCACATTGTAGACATTGCCCAATTAACCTCTGTCTCTCAATGGTTTAGTTGTTATAATTGTAAAACCTGTTCATAGCTAATTCCTTTGTACTTGCACTGTATGTGTACAGATTATTATTCCAGTGGGGATAGTTTCTAAATTTATAGTTCGAAATTAGATTCCTTCTGAAGTTTATGAACAGTTTTTCCTGAAGGTTTTAACGCCCTTTAAGTATGCTTATGGCCTGCACTGGCTTCATTTTGGGAAATACTTTATTTCTTATGAAAGTCCTTTGGTATATTCAAATTCTATTGTGATAATAACCTTTGCTAATTAAATGTATTTTTGGGGGCATGTGTAAGACAAATTCAACTACATGACTTTAGCGTGATAATTTTTGCTCACTTATTTTCCTTTATTTGTTTCGGCTTGCACGTTTAATGGTAAAACTTAGTGGATTCAGGTTTGCATCGGCCAGGTAATTTCACTTTAGCTTTTGTTATATAATTCATGCAGTTATTTGTTTTCGCCTTTCAGAAAATATGATAAAAATTTTGTTTGTTCTTTATTTCAATGCTATAGTAAATAATTTTTTTTTTCTTGGACAGCTTCAAAACAGGTTATAGTATTAGTTTACCCTTGCCCCAACTGTGCTTTACTTTTACACTTGGTTTTTAGAGTATTGTTTAAGCCAACCTGAAACAAAAGTTTGGATCTTGTACTGAAAACTGTTGCTTGAACTGTGTCTGTCACTGGGCCTTGATTTAATATTATTCAATATATTGGCTATTTTAATTTGCTTTTTGCCTTTAATTGCTTTCAATTAATGCTATTGCTTTATTGAACGTTGTTTTATTTTTCAATTTTTCATTCTTTTTATATTTAAACAATATTTTGTTTTCTTTTCTGGTTCGAATAAATTTAAAATTTATTGTTAATGACAGCTTAGGTGGACTTGCCTTTTATGTAATTATATTTTCTTAATGCTAATATATTGTGTGTTTTTGGACAGCTGATATTGTGCATTTGTTGCTCAAAAGGATTTGTTGTCTTTATTCTAGTAGATGTTTTTTGGGGAAATAAAAGTCATTTGAAATTTATACATTTGTTCTCTTCTTTTATTGTTCCAAGTTCTTTTAGTAAGGGGGCACCAGTTATTACAGGTAATCCCTAGTCCTACCATTTACTCAGTGTTAGTCTCCAAACTATTTTGGCATCTGTTAGGGCTTCCCTTTTCATTTGCCGGGACTCCAAGAGGGAACGTATTTCGTACACGGCAGCAGGGATCAGGTGGTTCAAAATTAGGGAACGTTGTTTCCTTGAGCCCTCGTATCCATTGCAATGTACACTGCACATTTCCATTGAAATGTATTGTCTAAATTTATTACAAGGCAGAGCTGTGTCATCCAGCAGTTAATAACTTCTAATATTTGTCCAAATATATAATATATATTGCAGGCTACATCAACACAGAATTCACCGAGAGGAGGTGGCTATAAATTGGCTTCCATCCTAATCACCAACACATTGTTCACCACTGTACTTACTAATTACTTTCCAGAAAAGTAATATTTCTTCCTTTCATATGAAGGCATTCTTTTCTAGAACTGTCTCCTTCATTTGCATAAATCTCTATTTCTCACCCATGCACTTTTGCTGAAGCATCGATTGTGAGCTTCACCATTCTTTCAGCTGCTTGTGTGTGGCATGGAAATAATGCAATTATACTACCATATGCAACTGTTCCTTCAGCACTTTTCTAGGTCCTCGCTGCTAACACTTTGTAATGCTAGTGCCCGGTAATTTCACAACCCCAGAAAAATCATGCTAGCATAGTCCTCTGCATCAAAATTAATATTACAAAAATCTGATTTTCAGGCTGAATGTAAAACGCATTTCTAGAAATCACTTTGTTAATGATGGGTTTCGAATTGTCATCTAGAAATCCTGATAACTCCATCTTATAAAGATTTCGAGCAGCATGCTCACAGAATGGTTTAGTTTTAATTGAGAAACAAACCAATGCATAGACGCAAATGACATATGTTGCTAGGGTTTTAAGATTTTCTGTTTAAATGTACCCAAGGACTCTACTTGCAGGTGTTAGCCAACATGCATGTAATAATGTTTCTGGATTCTTATTGGCTGTTTGTGAAGTACAACATGCACTTGTTACAACTTAGCATATTTCCAATAAATATTTATAAACCGGACTCAAATCTTATCATAAACATTTCAAATTTCTGAAGCAATTGTTGAAATTTTACAATTGGTCATTCCTCAAAGTTCTGTAGCTGCATCCCTAGGCCCTGAATATGTACACAACCAGCTTTTTGTCCAAGTTTTCATAAAAATGGTGTAATGTATTAAACTGTGAACAGTGTGCACAAGAAATTATAAGCAATTATGAACTGGTTGTAGAAATGAATTCGAAACCAGATAAAGTGAGTGATAACAAAATCCAGGTTAGTAATGTTCATGAACACGTGAAATCATTACATACAGTAATTGAAGTCTTAAATGAGGACCTTGATGTTGCCAAAATCCGTATCAAGGAACATGAGGAAAATAAAGAAATGAAGAAACTTTTGCTAATGAATGAACAATCGCCTACATCCTCAAACACGTGGCAGAAAATGAACAAGGCAACAAAAACTTGTGGGCAGCATAAGTGCTTGTTTACAAGTGAAATAGTGCAAGAAAACAGGTATGCTATTCTTAACACAGTGGATGAAAACTTGTGTGCCTACGCATGTAACGGACAAATAATGGAGTTGAAAATAACTACAGAAGATCGAGAAACAAAAGAAGGAAATACAGGTGCAATAATCCAAGCATCATGTAGCGGTAAATAAAGTGCGATGAAAAGTAGTGAAGGTGGAAATAAAGATGTCAAAATTAAATGCAAAAGTAAACAGATTTGTGATAAAATTAAAGTATTAAGTGATAGTCGTGGATGTGGAGTAGCGCCCCTATTATCTACATTGGTGTATGGCAATGATTACAAGCTGGTAGGAAAAGTGAAACTTGATGCAACAACACAAGTGGTAGAGTTGGTCTCTGAAGAATGTAAAGACCTGTTTCTAAAGAACTTATAATTTTAATGGCAGGCTCAAATGATTTGACAAAAGCAGTAATAAGCAATAAAGAAAACTGCTTGCGATGTTGACATGCACATGTCGTAGTCATGAACATTCCTTTTAGACATCTGTCTCAATGGTCATGTGTAAACAAAGAGATAAGTGCCAACACAAAGCTCTGTAACATTTGTAAACACTTAAAGAATGTAGCAATGTTGAAAGTGGACAACTGTAATAGGGCAGTGCATTACTAAACATGGCCAACTTTTCAATAAGTGGGTTAAGAAGGCGTTAGCAGATTTGACCAAAATAATTAAAGACTAAAGTACGCCATAGAGCATCAGTTGTATACAGTGTGTTTCAGTACCTCTGCGACAAACTGCGGAACGATAGATCTCGTAGAGGGGAACATTTTTTTGTCAAGCAACCACCATCCTCTGACACAACATAACAGAGTTATTCACCCCTGTTTGAAGGATCTCGTAGGATAGGTTTGAAAGGCACAGCCAGTATGCTTTGGCTCTCTATTTGTTTACAACTGCTTAATCAAGTGACCTCGCCTCTTTCTTGTTACTTACGTCTGGTTAGGTTAGGTTAGGTTAGGTAGGTCTGAGACACACAGCCTAATTTAACTCAAACAGGGTGGCAATTAATGAGATCTATCATTTCTCAGAGTATGTCGCAGAGGTCCTGAAACATTCTGTATAGTGTAGATTACCAAAAGAAGAATGCAAGCACCATTTTTTTAGGGTAAGCAACAAAAGTCATCTGCAGTCCAATTTATTTAACCTTTGTCACATTACACAGCATAAGATACTATATGATGTAAGTAGTAATAGTAAGGTTAGACTAGACAACTCAAAATGTGTTTTCAAAGTAGGTTACATTAATGTTCAAGGTTTGGTTAGAAAGCAAAATATTATCAATCAATATGCCAAAGAAAATATGTTCAATGTTCTTTGTATAAAAGAACACTGGTACAAAGAAGTGGAGATAGATTACAATGTAGTGGACTATTGTTTAGCTAATAGTTTTTGCTGAGCCTTACATATATATGGTGGGGTTGGCATCTATCTTGATAAAGAGCTCAGGTACAAGTTTAATACTTAAGATTTTAGTTATCTTTGTGACAAATTGAACTTCGAGGCAACAGGTATCACCTTAGAATGCCCTAAAATGATTATCATATCTCTTTATAGATCACCAATTGTATTTCTTGACAAACTAGACATAATGTTCAATATCTTAAGTAATTATAAAAAATGTAGGGTAGTGATTGGTGGCAATATCAATGCAGATTTTGACATAACAGTGGATAAATGCAGTGTAACTGAATTCTTGAATGTTCTAAAACAGTTTAATTTTTGGTGTGTAAATTACAAGCATACTAGAGGACATGCATGTTTAGATAATATGTTCACCAATTTTGACATACATTTCAGGTGAAGTAACAACATTTCCATTCTCTGACCATTCTTCATTCTGGGTTAAAATTAGTAATATAAACATGGATAAACCTAAAGAATAAAAAACTGTTAAAAGAAGACCAATAACAGATGGAAAAAGCAGTAAACTTTAAACAGATGCTGAGCTCTGTCAATATGCCAGATTTATTAACCCAGTCAAATGGTGATCACTATATGCCAACTGAACTTATATTTGAAAGGTTCAGGAATACATTCTTAAGTATTTTTAATGTTTGTATTGTGACGCAAATTCCAGTTCGCTATTTATATGGCGCGACTTCACTTACCCATGAGGTTGTGCCCTGCCTCTTCTTCATTTTAGTGGCAAGATGGAGCACCGGGCACTAGTCACAGGTATTGTTTGCCTGGATATGCTAGCCTTGATCCAGAATTCGTTTACCAGTGGATTTCAGTATTGTCCCACAGGCCAGAATGGCCAGGAAAAAGCTACAAAATTCTCATTAGAAGTTGTTTCAAATTACTATATTCAGTTGAGCTTTAAGAATAAAATGTAAATAAAAAAATAAAGATATAAATCTCCATTGATATATACAGGGTGAACCATTTAAGTTGAGACTGCACAATATCTCCAAATAGAGTTATAGAAAGAAATGTCTTTAACAAAAGTTGCTTGATATTATGGGGGAAAATAAATACTGTAAGTCTTGTTTTGCTTGGAGAACATTATACTAGTCATTTTAGAATCAATTTAATTTTTTTAAATTGGAACCTACAATTAGGGTCAAATTAAATAGACCCTAAAATGACCATCACAACGCCCTCCAACTAAAACACGACTAATGGCATCTACTTTCCCCCATAATATCAAGCATTTCTTTCTACAATGCTTAGTTTTGAAGATATTGTACAGTCTCAACGTAAATGGTCCACTCTGCACATGGCAAACCAGAATTTAACTCTTGTAAAATTACTGTAACTGAATTAAGGAAATGTATTTAAAGAGAAGAAATAGAAATTAACATAATATAACTCCTTCATATGATGTACACAATTCAGGTAGAAGCATTAGTAATGCTTTTGCACATCCCAGATTGGGGAATGTTACAATCGAACAAATAATTATAAATGCTACAGATTTTGTATTTTCCTACCAAAGCTATTATGCAACATAGCTTCAACTACCTGAAGAGCAGCACTTTGTATACTTCTGCATTACAACTACCTTAAAATACGTAGATAGTCCTGACCAGGCTATTTACAAACAGGCTATCATGCATAATAGCGGCTGTCGTCTGCTAGCAAGCGGCCTGGGCGTGGCTTAGGTGGTTGTTGCCAATGGTGAGAATGGAAAACACGCTGTAGGCATAACATGTAGCCAACCCATGCACACAGTGTACAGCGAGCCATTGTAGTTGTATACTTATACGGCCCGCGTTTTGTTATTTATCGTTGTTGATGTATTATTATTATTATTTTTATTATTATTATTATTATTATAATAATAATCATAGGCATCCAAATAAAGCATTTGTGGAAACGTCGTGTGTGTCATAACTCAAAACGAAAAGTCGGATAAATACCTAAACTCCCTTTACATGGAATATTTTTCGAAATTTTTGATGTTCTAAACATGGCTGAAATGATTTTGATTAAAATACCATACATTAAAAATATTTACATGGCAAATAAAATGTATATCTCGGATTTTCGGGAAAGAGCCTATGAAGTCCTTCATTCGGAAGGAATTTTTTATAACCTTGTATAACTGGTAATTGTTAAGCGATAGAGGAAGACGTGCTACACCAAAAATGTAGATCTCTTTAAAACATACAATATATTTAAAATAAGCTTTATTGTGGCATGAGCCCTTTCTGAGATATCCGTTATTAAATGTGCGAATTGCTCATTTTTTGAAGGTTTCAATTGTTCATTTTTTTTGGTCATTATCTTAAAGTCCTTTCAACATTCATTTGTTTCTCGTGATGTCATAGAAACAGAATGGAATTTTAAAGCAGCGTATAGCGTCCAGTTTTTAAATATCTGACTATTGCTTTTCTCTTTGTATCGATAATGAAATTTGTAATGTAGATATTTCTACAAAGTCTTTTTTTATTTATTAAAATGTAGTAGACAGAAAAAAAAGGCTGATTAAGAATAATTTATGTATCTACTAATAAACGATAGAGGGTAGGGAAAGTCATGTGAATGAATCAATTGTAATTTTATTATTGTTTTTTATAAAAGGAGTTGAAAGCAAATTAGCTTTCTGTGCTACCAAGCTGCAAAGAATGTCATTATTAAAGTGTTTTGAGCTACTAAATGTATGCTTTTCAGCAAGTCCTTTTTTTCAGTCTGTACAAAGCAAGAAATATTAAATGAATGAATTTTCGGGTAAAGCAGCTGTAATATAAAATGACTTTTCTGACTTAGAACACCTCTAAGGCTGTTATAAGATTATGCAAACTTTCAAACATTTATAATACACTTTTAAGTGCAAAGGTGCAGTGACATATCCTGGAATATCATCATAAATGCTAACACAAGAAAATATTGGTTTGCCTCAAACTGTACATCTTTCCTGCATTTTAGGGCATTTCATAGTTTCCTAGATACTTAGCGCAATACAAAATTCAATCAGAATGAACGGGAGTTCACAGGCTATTTCCAGAAAATTAAAAATGCATGCTTTATTTGAACTCACCAGCACAACCACACTAGCACTCCGTAGCTCACACACTTGCCTTCAAACACTACAAATCACTAGCACAAACACACTCACACTCCAAAGCCAACACACTCGCAATCAAACACTATAATACACCAGCACAAACACACTCAACTCCAATCTTACACCCATACAGTCGCACACTACAACTCACTAGCAAAACACACTCATTTTTCAAAGCTCACACACACCCGCAGTAACACACTACAACTCATTAGCACAAACACACTCACACTCCAAAGTTCACACACCCGCAGTCACAGGCTACAACTCACTAGCAGAAACACACTCATTTTTCAAAGCTCACACACACCCGCAGTAACACACTACAACTCATTAGCACAAACACACTCACACTCCAAAGTTCACACACCTGCAGTCACAGGCTACAACTCGCTAGCAGAAACACACTCATTTTTCAAAGTCCACACACACCCGCAGTAACACACTACAACTCCTTAGCAGAAACACACCCACACTCCAAAGCTCACACACTCGCAATCAAACACTACAACTCACCAGCAAAACACACCCACACTCCAAAGCCCACACACCCGCAGTCACACACTACAACTCACTAGCAGAAACACACCCACACTCCAAAGCTCACACACTCGCAGTCACACACTACAACTCACTAGCAGAAACACACCCACACTCCAAAGCCCACACACTCGCAATCAAACACTACAATTCAGCAGCAAAACACACCTACAGTTCAAACCCTCCCCCCCCCCCAGGGGCTGACTATGTGAGTATGGCTTTGACGTACCCAGAGTGCCCGAGCCAGTCCTCACCCTCATCTGGACTAGCCACGTTATCTTCATTTATTTTATTCTTCCTTTTCTACAATTATTTCTTATACTGGGTTCAGGTTCTATAGTTTTATTACACCTGTCTCACCAACAGGGATCTTTTCTATTTCCGTGGTTGCTGTCCCACTGTTTCAACGCAGCTTCCAACCCCCCAGGTGCTCACTTCATGTGAGTACGGGTTTGGCACACCCGGGTCCCGAGCCACTCATCACCATCGTCATCCCTCCAGCCTCATCCGGTCGAGGTGGGTTCGTCCTCCTGATCGGGGGACACAAGATGCGCTGTCGTGCGTTCTTTTCATTTCGTTCCATACCCCCACTCGCCATGCTTCTTTTTTCTCTAATCTATTTACAAACATTTCGCACCACGACCATTCACATATCTCTTTTCCTTCCTCGCCGGCCTACCTTGCGTGTGAAACGCCCACACACTTTTGGTTTATTTTCCAATTTTATTTTAATCCTCCGTTGACACAGCCTGACGGATACCCGCGCACTGGGTGCGCAGCTGGGTGAGTGGATAATGGCGTCATCCCCACTACCCGGGGTCGTCATGTAGGGTGTGTGTTCGTATCCGTTGTTCAACTGCAGTCCCGCGGGGGGCAGCATTACATGAGCTGCTGACTTCCCACGGCCATTAGGTCCCTCTGTCTATGTTCTGGGAGGTGTGACCCTGGGGTGAGACCGGTATGGAAAGGCCACTCACCCAAGCTGGGGTAACGCCCGGGAAGACAGAGCCTGAAGTCGGAGACGGTTGCAGCGGTGGAGGATTTCTTTCGCTATGGAGGCCTCTTTCTCCATTATTAATAACACGCCGAAAAGTTTTGGTAACAGAATTAGCACCACCGTCGTCTGGTTGTTAGTCATTACACGAACAGAGAAAGGACAAACGTTTGAGAAGGTGAACCCTTTTATAATACAGAAGGGCATTGACTCTATTGCTAGTCCGGTTCATTCCTTCGCCTTCGCCTCGGGTCATTGTTGGTTCAGAGTAAGTCCGATCAACAAAGTAAGACTTTGTTGCGCGCGACGCTTCTCCACGGTTATCCCATCCGTTTTGAGAAGCACCGCACGTCGGAATTCCTTTCGAGGCGTCGTTACAACCCGGCGGAGGGCGATGGATTTTTTCGGGCGTAAAAATCCTTAGCACGGCTTCCTTCGGAAGAGAAGTAAAGCCGGTGGTCCCGTGTCGTAGATTTACGGCAAGTAAAAGAGCCTCAAGCCTGATAAACAGGCCTCTGAGCAAACTTTCACGCCCAATATAGAATGGGACGCTAAGAACCATAGTAGTTATAGAGCGTCCATAAATAAAAAAAAACCTCAACCCTGAATAGCCTCGAAAAAACGTCGGACGATGAACTGGTCGACTATCTTTCTGATCAAAAGGTGACAGCAGTTCATCGAGTGCAGGCTAAACGTGATGGAGTGTTGGTACCCACTCGTACCCTGTTTCTCACTTTCTATGGCGTCGATCTGCTCACGAGTCTTTCAGCAGGGTACGAACGCACTGTGGTGAGCTATATTTCTAGACCTCTGCGTTGTTTTAAATGCCAACGTTTTGGGCATACGCAAGTCTCTTGTAAGAGTGGCGTTGCCATCTGTGCCTCATGTAGTCAGCCCTCACACGATTGTACCTGTTCATCAGCCCCCGTCTGCGTTAATTGCAAAGGATCTCATTCTGCGTCATTTGCCGACTGTCCGCGGTACTTGGACGAGAAGGCGATCCAGGAGATGCGGGTAAACGAAAATCTATCCTTCGCTGAATCCCGGAGGTGTTACCATATGCGACAACCTGCGCTCCTGCGACCGGGTACATCCAGCTCTGTTGTTGCCTCGCCAGTATCCCGGAAGGATGCCGAAACTGGACCATGACTGCCTTTACCGCAACTACCATCCGGCCGTCCATCTCTGGCACAGTTATTAAGCCATCTAAAGCTGGTCCTAAGGTACTGAAGTCACAAGGCACTCAGAAGAAATCCAAGCAGAAACTTCGCAAGGAAGATTTTCTTAAACACCCTCCGCGTGCGCGCGGTAAGTAAATTTCACCTTCTCCTCTGAGGTAGCAGTCCCAGGATGCTCCTGGGACAAGTCGCGCTCAGCGGCACCCTTCACCCATTGCCACCCAGAACCGATTCTCGACGCTTGAATCGGTTTCTGGCACTGAGCGTGTGGGCCCTCCTTTCGAGGAGCATATGGAGTCTGAACAACTCCATACCAAAGGTCGAGCCCCAAGGTTAAGTAGAAGGTAATTTTGAGCCGCCCTTCTAAGTAAACAGTTTATCCCCTTTATTCATGGCTATCCTGACCTGGAATTTACGTGGTGTACGATCGCATAGGGCGGAACTGCAACTTTTATTGTGTTCCCATTCACCTATGGTTGTGAGTTTGCAAGAGACCAAGCATCGCCCTCACGATCCTTTTGATCTCCGAGGGTATACTCCGGTTCGCTACAATCTTGCACCGGATGAAGGTACTCCTGCTCATGGAGGTGTCATGCTATTAGTGCGCACGACGTTCATTTTCAGACTCTCACACTTACGTCCGACTTGCAAGCTGTTGCCGTTAGGATTCAATTCCCCTTCTTTTTCTATTCTCTTTGCTCCGTCTATTCACCCCCGTCTCTCCTCGCTGACGCGGACGTTCGAGATCTCCTGTCCGCTCTCCCAGCACCATTTCTTGGGAGATTTTAATGCCCATCACCCCCTGTGGGGTTCGCCTAGGGCTTGTGCAAGGGGAACGCTTCTTTCCGACATTTTTGCTCAGTTCAGCCTCTCCATCCTCAATACAGGTGAGCCTACTTTTCTTTCTGATTCTTCTGGTACATTCTCTCACTTGGACCTTGCCGTTTGCTCAATCCAGCTCGCTTGTCGTCTGCAGTGGAACGTCGTCTCTGACACCTACTCCAGCGATCATTACCTCTGCATCGTGTTTCTTCTGTCTCACCACGTCCAACATTCCAGAGCACCTACCTGGCAATTCCATAAAGCCGATTGGAGACTGTATTCCAGCCTCGTGTCTTTTGTGGACCAGTCTTCCACTGACGTTAACCAAATGGTGCAGCACCTTACGTCTACGATCCTATCTGCCGCCGAATGCACAATTCCCCGTTGGTCCTCCCACCCTTGGCGTATTCCTGTTCCGTGGTTGACCGAGGCCTGTCAGGACGCCGTTCGTGCCCATAGAGCTGCGCTCAGGGTGTTTCAGCGACACCCTATACATGATAATTTGGTTACTTTTAAACAATCGCGTGCCAGGGTTCGTCGCATTATTCAGCATAGCAAGAAGGCCTGGATTCGTTTTGTCGAGTCTTGTAATAGCTTCATGCCTTCCTCTGCTGTTTGGGATAAACGTCGTCGCTTCTCCGGTAAAGTGTCGAATTGTACTGTGTATGGCCTTCAGGTTTCCAAGGCCACCATAGTGGATACGGCTGCCATTGCTAACACTCTGGATGCTGCCTTTGAGGCGGTTTCCATTTCTGATCATTATTCCGCCGGCTTTCGCACTCTCAAAGACCGTCTGGGTTCCGTGACTTATAGTTTTCGGTCTCCTAATCAGGAGTGTTATAATGACCTTTTCTCAATAAGGTAGCTGAAGCACGCCCTCCATTTCTCTAAGCACTCCGCTCCTGGGCCGGAGGGCATTCTTGTCTTGATGTTACAGAACCGTTCAGTCGACAGTAAACTCTTTCTCTTACAGCTCTATAACCGTATTTGCCAAGACGGCGCTTTCCTTCAGTTTGGCGTAAAGCCACCATCGTCCCTATACTTGAGCCTTGGAAGGATCGCCAACTACCTTCCAGCTACCGCCTATCTCCCTCACCAGTTACTTTGCAAGGTGATGGAGCGCATGATCAACGGGCGGTTGACATGGTGGCTTGAGTCTCAGAACCTTCTGGCGAAAGCTCAATGCGGGTTTCGTCGCCATCGCTCTTCCGTCGACCATCTGGTATCTCTGTCGACGCATATTATGAACGGATTCCTGAGAAAGTGTCAAACAGTGGCTGTGTTTTTTTGACCTGGATAAAGCTTATACACTTGTTGGAGGGGCGGCATTTTACGTACACTCCATCAGTGGAGTTTCCATGGCCGTCTCACTGTCTTCATTCATGAGTTTATGAAGGACCGTGTATTTCGTGTGCGTGTAGGATTGGTTTCATCTTCAACTTTTATCCAAGAGAACGGAGTACCTCAAGCCTCGGTCACACTGTTTCCAATTGTGATTAACCCTACTGCTGCCTGTGTTCCACACGGAATTTCCTCGTTGCATTTTGTTGACGATTTCACCGTATTCGCAACTTCTCGTCGCACCTGTATTTTGGAACGCCGACTACAGCAGTGTCTTAACTGCCTTCACTCTTGGAGCATTGCCAAGGGGTTCCAATTTTCTGCCGAGAAGGCACTCTGCGTTAATTTCTGTCGCAGAAAAGCGTTCCCTCCACCTTGTCTCCGACTCGGTGCGGCACTCCTCCCCTTTTCGGACGAAACGAAATTCCTCGGATTAATCTTTGATAGGAAGTTGTGTTGGTCGTCGCATATCACCTATTTGAAAGCAAGGCGTGAACGTTTCTTTCTATTTTACGTGTTTTAAATGTCATCTTGAGATGCAGATCGCACGCTACTTTTGCGACTTTATCGATTATTGGTTTGATTAAAGCTTGACTATGGGTGTATTGTGTATTCCGCTGCGCGACCTTCCATCCTGAGTCGCTTGAACGCAGTTCACCACCAGGGCCTCCGGCTATCAACTGGTGGTTTTCATACCAGTCTTGTTTTGAGTCTTTGTGCAGAAGTTGTAGAACCTCCGCTCTCTTATCGTCGTGACGTTCTTCTCTGCAGCTATGCTTGCCGGTTATCCGTGTGCCTCAACACAGGGGTCACACACACTTCCCTCCTTGGCTGCATTCCGAAATATCTTGCCACCTTGATTTGACGTCCATGCCAAAGTCCACAACCCCCAATCCGGTCATCCGTTTGGCTTTTGCCGAAGTTCAGGCGCACTTTGGCAGCCATTGTTTTATTCCTACTGACGGCTCAAAGGATGATCGTGGAGTTGGATGTGCCTTTTTATTTGGTGTAGAATGTTTTATCTTTCGTCTCTCTGATTAGTGCTCGGTTTTTACTGCTGAATTTATTGCTCTGGAACAAGCTCTGTCCTTTATCCGTCAGCGTGGTTTGCAGAATTGTGTTTTATGCACGGACTCTCTAAGCGTCCTTTCTAGCCTTCGTGCGCTGTACGTTCGTAATCCTATCGTGCAGCGTCTCCAGGATTGTTCCCACCAGCTTACCACTGATGGGATCAGCGTATCGTTTGTCTGGGTTCCTGGTCACGTTGGCATACCCTGTCGTCCTCCGTGGACTAGTGGTACCGTGCTAGCTTCTAGTTCCCGAGATCGCGGGTTCAAACCCGGCGGAGGGTGATGAATTATTTCGGGTGTAAAAATCCTTAGCATGGCTTCCTTCGGAAGGGAAGTAAAGCCGGTGGTCCCGTGTCGTAGATTTACGACATGTAAAAGAACCTCAAGCCTGATAAAGAGGCCTCTGAGCAAAATTTCACTCCCAATATATAATGGGACGCTAAGGACCATAGTAGTTAAAGAGCGTCCATAAATAAAACTCACTTTAATTTAATTTCGGCATACGCGATAATGAAGGTACATATATCCAATGAAGGTGCGCATGCCGCTGCCAAGAGTGCTATTTTATCCCAATCTTATTTTAGCCTCTGTGTTCCGGCGGATGATTTTAGTCATTGCTTAAAGAAGTCTATTTCTCCCGTTTTTTTGGTGCCTGGTCCTCTGTCCAGCACACTCCAATGCTCACATACACACAAATTCACACACTCATGCTCCACAACTCATTAAAACACACAACCTCTGGCACTACAACTCATTAAAACACACAGCCTCTGGCACTACAACTCATTAAAACTCACAGCCTCTGACACAACAACTCATTAAAAACAAAACACACACACACACACACACACGCACGCACGCACGCTCACCCATACCATACCATACCATATAGCATTCATGCAAAATTAGGCTTCTATTCACATTACATTTTCCACGATATGAGTATTTTTTGTCGAGTAAGAATATTGATTTTTAATCAGTAGAAGACTTCGTCTAACTGTGAAGGTTCCTATTGATTTCTAATCCTTAAACATAAAATTGCGATTTTGAACTACACAGTGTAAATTCACTGTGTCAGCGTTTTAAGCTATAAATTATCTAAGGATTGTTTAATCCTTTCTTGCACTTTCCTCCTCGAATCCCCGTTTTTTTCTGTTTTTTAGTGTAAATTAAATCAATGACTAAAAGTATAGATTTGCAAATATAGAATTTGATGGAATATTCTTCAACTTCCTTTCTGCCTGATTGTTCTTAATAATGGAAGGAATGGAAAAGATGATTATGGCATAGATGAGCCCGGTAGTTTTCTTCTTAAAACTTTCTTGGAAATTGTCTACGGGATAAACGAAAATAGCCTTTCCGAATAGCTCTTGCTACTGGAATAAAATGCAGACCGACAGGGAGGAAAAGAAACACTTTACCATAAAGCATTCGTCAATTATATTCCTTAAATCGCGGTATATGCTACTCACTTTATTTCATCTAGAATGCGGAATTTTTCTTGGAATTAAACGTAAATAAGTGTATTCGAATTGCTTGAGTATGTTTGCAGTGCGGTCTGGAGTTTCTTGTTAGCCAAAGGTTGTACCTTCTGCGGAATAAATGTTCCCCCATCCACTTTTAACATGTGGTGCTGTTGTATTGTATTCCTGGTTGAGAGTCATTTACTGCCCATCATAAACAGAAATGCTTTCGGAATGTTCAAACACTACCCCTTGCAAAGTCCCAGGCAGGTAGGGAGGGTCTGAGCTTTGCGGATCTTAAAGTCACGTACAAGTGTTATGAAAAATGGAAACGTTCATACAAGATGTTACACTTAACATTTTTGTTCCTAAACTACTGCAACCCTGCAAAGATTCGGCTCTTAAGGTTGTGCTTAATTAAAACCTGATGTTGGATTCACATAACTTTCTCTACCAATTATTCTTATAAAAGTTTCTTCTTCTATCTCATTCTTGTTAATATAGATAAACCTGCATGACACATTTCGTTGTATGTGGTTATAAAAACAATATAGAAAGTACTGACTCTGCGGTGTGCAGGTAGTGTGTTTACCTCACATTCAAGAGGTCCCGAGTTCTAGTGTTGGTTAGGGTGAGTTGTTCGGATAAACGTTTTTCGGAGTTTTCCCTTATCTTGAGAAGTCGAATGTCGGATAACTGTAAGCTCTATGGACCCCG
Source organism: Deroplatys truncata (assembly GCA_030765065.1). Lineage (NCBI taxonomy): Eukaryota > Metazoa > Arthropoda > Insecta > Mantodea > Mantidae > Deroplatys > Deroplatys truncata. The sequence continues at coordinate 417,792,055 of CM060990.1, read as the reverse complement.
GGCTCATTTGCATCATTTCACCCATTTCATTCATTCGTCATCCGATACGACTACCAAGTTAGGGACGTTAAACTTAAAGAACGACATTGGGTGATATAAATAAAAACAAGCAAAAGCTTGGGAGCTGTAGCTCCAAGCAAGTTGAGAAATGAGCATCAGATCGTGGTTTGGTATAAATAAAAATTTCCCCTCTTCGATGAGCTATTGCTATCACCTACCAAGCTTTTGCTCAGTGACCTTCACCACGACACATCATCTGAGTAAACAAACACGCCCATTCCTCTGTCAGCAGGCGATTTAAATCTTTACTGAACCTAAATATTCATATACTCATTCATGTTAATCATACTCTAATTTATGAAACCTAATAGAGATGCAAATTTTATATAACACAATTATAATTAAAGATTTCGCAAATGAAACAGACATTGAGATTCACCCAACTTTTAATAGCTAACGCTCATGCCCCTTCTAAATCCAATCCCTCATTTCCTTATTTGATAGTATCACAAACGTGTCACCAACTGATATATTGAAAATAGGTTATTTGTACTTCTGGTTTTACACCTTTACATTGATATCCTCTGCTTCTATATAAAATATCACGACGTAATTCCAAGAATTTATAAGATGTTACCATGAATTAAAGTTAAACTGGATGAAAGAGTTTCATTTGAAAGTTAAATTTAAGTTTGGTTTTAATTGAAATTCTTTAGTTATAATCCGGTTTTGATTTGTGCGAACATTCTGCTCTATGTAAGTTTATTTGTATATCGCTTTGATTATATTACCAGTCTTCCGGTAATAAGAGCGGCTCACTATGACCTCACTCACATTCTGTTTAGCGTTATAGTACCCAGATGAAAACACCTCAGGATCTTTTCAGCGTTGTTAGAAGGTCCACCTCGTGTTTCATTTGCCTCTGGAAGAAAATGTTGCGCAACCTTTTACATTTTCTCTTTTAAATAACTGTTTATATCAGCACACATCCGAGTCCTTGCGTCTTCAAACAATTTTTAATTTCACTATCACTTACGTATAGCAAGTAGAGGAAGTATTGCATTCTACGCATAAATTCGATACGGAGATTTCATCAGAGATACACGTTTTGAGAGTGCCTGAATTAAGAAGAAACATCTTTAGCAAATGTGTGTGTGAACAGCATAATTAAAAAAAATTGTTGAAACTTAGTATCCTCCAAAATGTGTTAAGATTTTCAAGAAAATTCCTCTACCCCAAAACTATCCCTTTTCTCAAAAATGGTTCCAACAATTTTGATTAGAATCCGCTATTGTTTAAGGTATTTTCATGGCAAATATAATTAGGTATATCTCGAATTTTCTGGGAATAACCAGTGAAGTGCTCTTTATTCTGAATGACTTTTATGTAACGCTAAGCTGTAAGAGATTATACTACAAGAGCCCTACTACGCATCTGTGTCTGAACAGCAAACTCAGAAAGGAAAAGTCGTTAAATAACAAGTTTGGTATTTTAAGTTCAGCACCTTCCAAACATGCGTCAGGAAGATTTTCAAGAAATGTACCCCCCCCTTTACATGGAAACTTTTCCTAAAAGCTTTTTATTTTCTCAAAAATGACTTAACGATTTTGATTAAACACGACATGTTTAAAATGTTTTCATATCAAATGCATATATTGCATTTCCTGGGTATATCCTCTGAAGTCCTCTTCATTCTGAGTAACTTTTGCACAATTGGTAAACTATAAGATAGGCAAATCTGTCTACAAAAAGAAAATTGTTCTCGTTAAAGCACGCAATTTATGTCAAAGCATTTCTGTTTTACTTTCTTTTTTTAAGTTAACCATTCTGAGATATTCCTTCTTTTTTTAAGTTAACCATTCTGAGATATTCCTTCTTTTTTTAAGTTAACCATTCTGAGATATTCCTTCTTATTGGTTTAAACTTACAAATACCTACTCATAATTCTCTCAAATGGGAAGTCGGTTTTCGATATTTTCTCGTGGTCACGTAAAGAGCATCGAATTTCAAAGCCCTCATATAGCCACGCGCTCTTTAAAAACCTGATTCACTTTACCTACTGTATCGTATAACAAAATTGTAAATGTAAATTGAACGTTGGTCTGGATTAACAAGAAGAAGCTGGAATAATAAGCTCTTGTAAGTATAGTTTGTAGAAGAATGGTTAGAGAAAGCCATGTGAATGTAGAACATCAGGATTTTTTTCTTTTTTCCGCGATCACCTGAAAAGAACGGAATTTCAAATCCATCAAATAGCGACCCACATTTAAAATATTTGACTATCCCTTTAGTTTACTGCATTCTTTTATTCCTACAATGAAAGTTTATCTCGATTAACAAGAAGTAGATACCAAGAATCAGCTTTTGTAAGTATTGTGTGAAAAAGAGTGATAGAGAAAGTCGTGTAAATGCAAGTCGTGTGATTTTTATTTTCCTCTCTGGAACCAAGATCATGAACTCCACCAATGTATTAAAATGCAGTTGAGCAAGCTGAAGTACTATTACTGGGTATACAAATTATTCTTACTCAAGCTTTTTACTTTCTCTATCACGTTTCTCCAAAAATTCGATACCAAGCTTTCGCTGCAACTACATGTTTTGAGGTTCCGTGAATCCAAAGAAAGCAAAATGACAAGTCGGATAAATACCACACCTGGTATTTAGGTTCAGTACCTTTCAAAGATGCGACACGAATAGTTTTCAAGAAAATCTCCTTCCCCAACTACCCTTTACATGCAGCATTTTTCGAAAACTTTTAATTCTTTGAAAAATGGCTGTAACAATTTTTTTAAAATGTCATATATTAAAGATATTTACATGACAAATAAAATGAGGCTGGCTCCGTAGTTCAGTCTATAGAGCATCTGCTTTCTCTACCAAGGGTTCCGGGTTCCATTTCCCGTCTGGGGGTGGGAATTTTTCTCATTTGTTACTCATGGACAGTGACAACAATGCTGCCACCGCTTCTGTGTAATAAGGTATGTTGCTGATATTTCACCTAATGTACAACAATGTGTGTACATGGCTCAAGGGCAATGACAACAATGCTGCCACTGCTTCTGTGTAATAACGTATGTTGCTGATATTTCACCTAATGTACAACAATGTGTGTACATGGCTCAAGGGCAATGACAACAATGCTGCCACTGCTTCTGTGTAATAACGTATGTTGCTGATATTTCACCTAATGTACAACAATGTGTGTACGTGGCTCAAGGGCAATGACAACAATGCTGCCACTGCTTCTGTGTAATAACGTATGCTGCTGATATTTTACCTAATGTACAACAATGTGTGTACGCGGCTCAAGGGCAATGACAACAATGCTGCCACTGCTTCTGTGTAATAACGTATGCTGCTGATATTTCACCTATACAACAATGTGTGTACGTGACTCAAGGGCAATGACAACAATGCTGCCACTGCTTCTGTGTAATAAGGTATGCTACTGATATTTCACCTAATGTACAACAATGTGTGTACGTGACTCAAGGGCAATGACAACAATGCTGCCACGGCTTCTGTGTAATAAGGTATGCTGCTGATATTTCACCTAATTTACAACAATGTGTAGTGGCTCAAGGACAATGAGAACAATGCTGCCACTGCTTCTGTGTAATAACGTATGCTGCTGATATTTCACCTAGTTTACAACAATGTGTGTTTGTGGTTCAAGGACAATGACAACAAAGCTACCACTGCTTCTGTGTAATAACGTATATGTGCGATAATGTGTTTGCCCTGAAATAACAGCATTTTCATTGGGTATGAATCAACATGCAGGTTTGGTTAACTTTGTACAATAAGTATGCTTCAATGCAATGTAACAAACATCGAAAAATTGTATGTTTGAAATAACCGCGCCGATTGCGAATTTCGTGTTACATAGTTGTAATCTTCCGCGCGTTCATTTCTTACGGTTGGCAACGCCCGAACTCCTTAAGCCACGCCCAGGCCGCTTGCTAGCAGACGACAGCCGCTATTATGCATGATAGCCTACAAACATACCTAAAGTCATATTTAAAGGAGATCTCTTGGTGCTATACTTATGCACATTTCAATGAAAATGTACAACACTGTACAGGAAAAATAATATGTGGACCATCACTTCACTACCATATTACTTTAACAATTATTAATTCTTCTAGAATGACAAGTCCATACATACCTTCAACGCCATCTCTTTATACTTCGGCGTAATTTTTGTCTTTACAACCGTAGACTGACCTGGAACTACTCTAATATCCGAATCAATGTTTCCTAGCTTACTCTCATGCTACCGAAATCATACCACTCATGAAACTTCACGTATTTCACTAATTTTCAAAACATGTTAAGGCTGGTTCACCACCCGGTAACGGTAACCAGAACGGAAACGAGAACGGGAAGCAAGAAATTTTGATTCACAACAGACCAGTAACGAGAACGGGAATGCATATCGATCACAAAGTGAAAGTCTGTTTTACGCATTGGGATTTCATTTATTTTTAACTGACCAATGACATTTTTTCACCTACTTCCAATTTAGCCAAGCCAACGTCAAAATTCGATAGAGTAAACATTATCTAAATGCATATTCATTACATTTCCGATCCCTCTACTTATGCCAAACTTTCATTCCTTTATTTAATGGCATACATTAAAATTGTTTATTGTTCTTTTATCATTTCCACCGGTTTTAGCTGTTCTTTGTAGCTTTTGCCATTGTTTTTTAGGTAATAGCCAGTTTTGAGTTGCATATAAACAAACTTCAATTGATCCCTTCACCAGAGGAACCAACGCTGATTAGATTTACGGGTTTCGGAATGAGGTTAGGAAGCACATTTACTACTAATTCCTTCCAGTTTCATGTTTCCAGCTTGCGACTATAGAGAGCACTAGTGGCTGTTTCATGTCACGGCCGCTTAGAATAACCTCTAGAGTGAAGAGTATAATATGCACAATAGGGATCTAATATGCCGTGCCCGGGAACGAGAACGAGAAAGTTAAAAGTTGGGCAACTCTTGTTTCTCGTTCCCGGGGCCCGGTTGGTTCAGTAGCAGCTAGATTTGTAGTAGTAGCTGCTCCATTAGGTTTGGTAATACTCGATGTATAGATAACTTCGATTAGGTAAAGTATATAAATCTTCAGCTTGACAAGGGATTCTAATCTCGTCATTAGCGTCCAGAGCTGATGTATTATATGGCAAAAACACATGTTCCTCTTTGGTGATCTTGTCGAATCTTGGTGTCTCGGTAACATAGAAGATGTCCATGATTATAGGATTCTGAAGCCCAGTGTCTGGAGGAAGTGTCGATTGCGCGATGTTAACCCTCGGGACGTCAAAGGCAGAGTATGATGCGGGCGTGGAATTACTCCATTATTATATCCTCGACGTCGCTGACTTCTAAAATCTATTGCCATTGCAACGGATGTGAAGTCTTATCTTATATCTTCGTTTCTAAAGTCAAGGATATTACCGTTCTGGTCCCTACACGAAGACTAATTTGCTCAATGACGTTGGTGTTTATGATCGGTAGGTAAATTGGATTTGAGGGTTCTTGAGAAATATGGCATCCAGGCGGAACAAATGGGAAAAACTCAGATTGAGTGCCCACTTTTACCGTCGATGAAAGAGCCTATTGCAATATTGCACTCGATTCGTATGATGCTCACCTTAAATATATTCACCAGGAAATCAGATTCAGCCAGCTAGTTGGCTGGAATAACTTTATTGTCACAGAAGCCCAACACCGATCTTGTAGAACGATCATTGGAAAAATTAACGATGAAAGGACATTTAATTTCATCCTTCATGGTGTTATTATTAGGTTTAATAAAGAAGACATTCTCATCCACCCCTAGCTTATCTCTGATGTATTCATTCATATCGGCAATCTCGTAAATTCCATTGGGTATATCAACGACCTTAATTTCATCATTGTAAATGTAGTGAAATTGATTATTACTTTGATCAACATCGGGAATGGAAGAGAAGGTTTCAAAATTCAATAGAGCAATCTCATAATGCCTCCGGATCTATCTGAAGAGGGGGATTCAGGTATGTAATAAGAACGGATTCGTTGCCGCTGACAGCGATAGTGTAACTCATTGCGATAGAAATTGCAAGAACAAGTGCCCGCAGATGACTGAGCTGAAACTCTGAAACCTCTTAGTGTTATACGGCACCTTAACGCCTCTGAGGTACCTTTCTATCTTTTGGAGGCTTCAAGTTTCCAAAGCTATCGAAATAAAATGACACGTTACCTTCTTTATACCAACCCAATGAGTGCCTTCATTCTCTGAAGTATCGAGATTGACGATAATTCTCTCTCTGTAACGTGGTCTTGAAGGTAGCTGATCGATCATGTATACACCTCTAAAATGAGGAATCTTTAAACGTCGTGCATACAAGTCGAAATCGGTGTTACTCAATGCTTTTTTTCGGGACAAGTACAGCCCTCTGCCGGAGTTATTTGAATTCCATTTCTTGCTCTGCCTCCTCTTCCTTTCGGTGTTCATCGCCTTATTCTTCACTCGAAGGCCTTTCTCTCTTGCTTCAATTTCTCTGTTATGTCTCATCATTTCGGCAAGTTGTTTATGTGCAGCCTTTTTCTTATTTACGGCTGTAGCAATTTGTGCTGCACCGCCAGCGGCGGCACCACCTAGGGCTGCAATAATTGGCATGAGAGGTATAAATCCTCTTCGTTTCTTCTTCTTGGATCCAGCACCAGCAGCCACCTTTCCCTTCATAATTGTTGTTACTAATCGCGCTGCAAACTTTTCGCCTAATGTAGCATCAGTGATTGCACTCTTTTCCACGGCTTTTCAGGCAAGATCTTGTCTGCAATGTTTCTCGACCCAGAGTCCTTATGCTGAATGTAGGCAATGTGAAGTTTGCACGCTTCGTCTAAGTTGTTGATTCCGGGGTCCACTGTAATCTTTTTTCTAGCTTTGTTCCAGGTCCGCAGTATCTGTAACCAGGCAAATGTACTTCAAATGGTAGCCGGTTAATGATAGTTAATTAAACCGGAACCTCTTGCGACCTTAACCTCCTTAGCTCTCATGGTATATTAATTGCTTTTATTGTGTATTGTTCTTTTATACTCTGTCGTTGCTTACGGTCATTAGCATATATACACTAAGCATGATTTATTTTATTTCAGTTGGTACTATGGAGCTTGTGAAGCAAAATTGTTCAATGCCTATTCAGGTGCTAGACTTTGAAAGCGACTTTAGACGCGATCGTCACGGAAAGCTTTTTCCTGCCAATGTTAGAGCGCTAATTTTAGGCAGATCCAGTGCTGGAAAAACAAATGTATTACTCAATATGATACTTCACGAGAATGGACTACGTTTTTGAAAACGTGCACATTTATTCAAAGTCGCTATACCAACCAAAGTATCAATATCTCATTAAGCTGCTTGAAAACATAGAGGGTATAGGAGTGAATACTCATGAAGACGGAGAAAGCGCCATGCATCCATCAGAAATTAAAGAAAATTCAACCTCATATTTGAGGATGTCATCACAGAAAGGCAAGACAAGATTGCCTCCTGTTACAGCATGGGCAGGCATCGAAATGTGGATTCTATATATCTAGCACAATCATATGCCTAAGTCCCAAAGCATTTATTTGGAGATAATGCGAACATGATCACACTCTTCAGGCGGGATAATTTAAAGTTGAAGCACATATATGGAGATTACGTAAACACAGACATGTATACGGAATTTAAAAATTTGTGGTGCAAAGGTGTTTGGGAGAGCTCTTCAGAAGGAAGAACCGCTATGGCAATAGTTCCCGAATTTCCCATGAATGATGGTCGATATAGGTGCGTATTCGATGTATAAAATTATGTAATAAAGAAATTGCTCATTCTTAGTTCGTCATGAGTAGTGACAGGTTTGGATCACAAGAGGACTGCACCAGTTAAAAGGTCGCTATACCAGTTCATCATAAACAGAGATGGAAAAGGAAGTTACCAATTCAGTACCAAGAGACTGTGCACTGTTCAGGTTCCTGAGGAGGACGACGACGATGCAAGCACTAAATGCTACGTGGATGCGATTAAGTTTTCTACTGAAAATCGAATGCAGGAGTTCACAGAAAAAAACCACATATCAGCGCATGGGCGAACTTCAAACTATGCTTAGGGATCACATCCAGAAGTCACTAGACGTGCAACATGACGCTCTAATGGAATATCTGAATAAAAATGCTCTTAAACGCGACGATGGAAACAACACTAAGATTGAAGATATTGCTACCACCTCAAGAGGATCATGACGTGCCAAATAAGAAAATGTATTAGAATATATAAATGCAAAAACACCGCTCGATTCACACGGTATCGTTTCATTTCAAAAAAGAAGACTAATAGAAGTAGCAGATCCTGTCGATGACAGTGATGGAGCAACAAAAAGTTTGTTAAAGTTCTCGTGGGAAGGAAACAATATGTAATACAGCAAGATTTAAACAGCAGACTTGGTTCAATAAGTACCACTGTTACAGACACATTGGGAAAACACATGGAAACTATAGCGAAGCGACAGAAATCAATGGATAAACATCTGACAGCCACAACGGATAATGTCAATTCACTTAAAACACAGAAGAAAGTCATAAATGCATTAGTAGAGCAAACGAGAGGGGAGCACATAATTACATTGCTATCGTTGCCTTTCAGGGGGAAATCGCAGAGGTATATGTTAACATCAGGTCTAGAATATTACAAATCAAGTGCAAACGGAGAGATAATTTCCTGCTATATGACGTCGCCAACACCGCCTGCTGTAAAACCTGATACATTATTTGAAATAAATAACAAGTCGGTTAGAGCTCTGTCTGCGCCAATTGAAAATGGAGATAGACTAAGCTTCACTGCTCCTGCAAGTCGTGCAAGGGATGATCACTTTCTAAATATCGAGCTGAAAACCCCTATAAACTGAAGACAGCTAAATAAATAGGGTATATATTAATGCGAAAATCTAATTTCAGTGTCATTTCAAGATGGACAGCGAGAGCATACGTCTTAAAGAAGCTGTAGCTATGTACACGAGGACTATAAGAGAAAAATTTACGCTCTTAAAGTTCAGCAGCTTGAAACCCAGAGAGTGATGAGTGAGGCTCTTCAACCAGTGACAGGACCGCTTCAAGATATACTGGAAATACAGAAAAAGAATACTATAAGCAAGGAGGAATCGCCCAAAGACGAGAACGACGAGAAACTCTACAACTGCCTTAATAAAGTTCGAAGGAACGACAGAAATGAAATATATGCATCATATGGGGTACGATATGAGGATGGTAACTACATGATCGGGAACAAGATCATGGATTTCTTCAATAATAAAGTCCGAATAGGCGACGAAACGTATGAAACCACGCCTGGATTGAAGGATCTGTTTTACAAGAGAATACCTGAAATGCATGCCTACATTGAGGATGACCTTCGAAGAAACATCAATAGGCACGGGCAACTGAGGTCGGGCAATTCCTACAAGTATAAAAGTGTTATACGTCCTCTAATAGCGAAACACAAGGGATTAGGTATGCAGTGGAAAGAACATTATCCTAATACGAATCAAGACTATATCTATTGGAGCATTCCTAACGATTTGGTGAATCGGCTGAGACTACTTGTAGCATCCAGAGATGCTGGTAACAACAATCATACTCAAGAAATTGAAGAGATTATTCAAGAACTAAAAGAGGCAAGGAATATGGTATGACAACAGTGAAGGAAAATATAGCAAGCGAGCTCCATGCCGTAGCCCGGAGAAACTTCATGCATCGAAAGATTATCAGCAAGGGACTCCACGACCTGGTACAGATCGACTTGGTGGAGATGATACCGCATGCAAGACGCAATAGGAATTTCAAGTACATCATCGTTGCAATCAACTTCTGTTAAAAATGGCATATGCGAGACCACTAAAGGACAAGACAGGACTTCAGGTTGCAAAGGCTATGGAAGATATACTGCAAGACATGGTAATCACACCCAAGAACATACAGACTGATAACGGTAAAGAATTTTATAACAAGCAATTTAAAAATGTAATGGCAAAATATAACATCTATCACTACACTACCCATACGTATGTGATTGTAGCGGCTGTTGAACGATTAATAAGAACTTCAAAGAATATGATGTATCGCGAGTTTCTATCCCAAGGATCATACAAGTGGCTACATCTTTTACCTCGAATCATTGCAAAATATAACTACACTTACCACACCACTATTCGAATGAAGGTAATGATCTTCTGACTGTATATAACTACAGAAGCTCGAAGAGAGAAGAGAGGTGCAAGAAGGTTTAGTGCTGGTGATTATGTGAGGATATCCAAGGACAAGGGGCATTTTCAAAAGTGTTTTGAAGCTAATTGGAGTGTTGAAATATTTCAAGTTGTTCGAGTGAATCACACCGATCCCGTTACATACATGCTAAAAACAATGACGGTGGGGAGATTAAGGGGTCCTTTTATGGACACGAACTGCGATCCACACTGTACCCTAATACATTTCTGGTGGAGAAGGTATTACGCAAGCAAGGAAATAGGATTCTTGTGAAGTGATATGGATTACCCAATACTGGGTGGATTGACAGAAAGGATTTATTGTAGAAAAAAACGCAATGGTGAAAATAAAGTCTTTCATTCCACAATAATGTGTGTTTTTTATTTCATAATAGAACGTTTTTTCCAATAAAGGCAGTTTTTTCTTAAAACAAAACGAATAAATAAATTCATTATTAAAATACTTTTACATTGGTTAATGCTTTTGCGATCACAAGGCTACATTTTATGGTTCGTTATTAAAAGCTAATTAGAAAATTAATACATGCATAAACAAAAAAATTAAATTAAAAATTCATAAAACTGTCAACAATAAATGGAAATAAAAAAACTAAAATATTAATGTATATTCATAAAAACTAAAAAATTGCATACATACATAAACACATATACGCATCTAAGGGTCAGCCATACGCAGACTGGTGACCCCAGGCAATTGTCCGGTCTGAGCTTTCAACCAATTTTCTCTTGTCATCTAACACACAGATAGCGACCTTATTCTTCTCTGTGGTCGAGACTTTTTGTTTGAAACTTCTAAATGTGATATTTGTAAAAATGTGTTTTCTAACGTTATTTAAGATGTTCGAAATAGCGCTCAAAATTTATGCTCCGCATCCCGGTTTTGTTGACGCCCTTAGCCTTCATGACTGGTCCTCATATCTGTAGGCGTATAGTTTGGACCTTAACCCAACATATTCAAACATAGGGATCCCTGCAAGCTCATCCTTGAACAACCCGATCACTTTTTTGTTTTCTGGTGTAATTTCATATCTGTTTTGTTTTTCCAATATAAATGAAACCGTATCCATATAATTCAAAATTAAATTCTCCAGGTTAGGTTTCAGTATCTTGTAATGGAAGCTGTCCATGATGTGTTTTGAGATTTCCAGGATGTCTTGCCCGTATATAGATCGGTTTATTAATATTCATTTCCTCTCTGGCGAGCTCTATCCCTACTACATTTTCTGCAAATAAAATGCTTCGCAGGTAAGTTAGTCGCGCAGTCAATATCTTGCATTGCTTCCAACTTGTAACGATGCGGAAGTCTTTGTAGTTACGTACATTCTCAATGAATTTGCCATATACAGAGTTGTTAATTTTCTTCCATAAATTGTGACCGAATTTGGAAGTTTCCCTTGCACGTCTCTCCGTATTTAACTGAATTTAGCATTTTAGCCATTCTGACTGATCAAGTGCCACCATCTATGGATCTTCTTTAGCGTCATGCCTAAACCAATGCACTGCTGGAGGTTTCTGTAGTGCAAGGTGTACTTATCTTTTTCTCGAGTGTTGCCAGCAGTTTCTTGTATCGGCCTCCTGGTGGTATCTCGCTATTCGGCAAGGAAGGTCATTGTGCTCATCATGGAGATGTTCAAGGTACTCAAGGACATCCTCTGAAACACATCCAGTGCTGGAATCAGGGGCAACAGCGCAGAAGTTTGTTCTAATTTCTTCGTTTGTGAGCCACCTTAAATTCCTATGTGGCATAGGATTGGTCATCAAAGCATCGCATAAATTGTTGATGTCCAGATAGGAAAAGTATGGTGCTTTTTGTTTGCGATCATTTCCAGGAAGGTATTTGTTGTTGGCTTTTGCATGCCTCTTTGATAGGGTACACATACAACCCCTGAATCCGGATTCGGATGAACTTGAGCATTTCTTCATCATCAATGAGCATGGCGTCGAATGCAAGCCCTGGATGGGTATAGTACCAGCAAGGGTCCAAATTATACATCTCCAGAGAGAGGTCCCTAAACTTCTCAAATGCATCGGCCAATAAGTGCGTAACCGTCTTCAGGTACAGGTCGCTGTATTCGACCAGATTTCTTATATTGAAGGTAGTCCAGACGTTGACGTTGTGATTGTACTCTTCATCTGATACGGTATCGAATTTTTCTATTGCAGGCAGTGATGTTTATTGTAGTCTGGAAGGCGAGTCAACCTAGCTGTAAGGGAATATTCCCTTAGATCTCACCAACTGCTGATGTTCGGGATCGGGATACTCAGAGTTGATCTTGAACTCGTCACTACTCAGCATGCCTAGCTTATCGTCCAAGAACTTAAAGCTATCTAGAAACCTGAAAAAGATACTCCTGTACTTTTTGCTGAATGCAATATATTTCTCAGGAGTTTGAGATACACGAAGTTGGATTATCATGTGCCAGGTATTGCATGGCTGTCATAATTGTTAAGACAATGAAAAAAGACGGGTATAAAATCAGGTAGCCGCCTATTTAAATTGCATACATTATGAGCAGTCCCCAGGAATACACCAGTCACATGGCAGTGATCGCAGACCTTCAAATCATCTACCTTAAACTCCTCCTTCCATGTGTGGCAATTACGAGCATTACCGAAATCAGCCATGTCCTGGGCAGTGAAGGTCATTTCTTCATTGCGGCTATATTGGTCAGTGACCATATCGGCTATTAACCTAAGCTCAATGAACAACTCCTTGATTTCATCAGGGCCTCTGAATAGCTTAAATCTCGACAATGTGTCGTCATGGCGACATACGAGCTTAAGAGGTATTGAGTAGCCTCATGATGCTGGATAGCCTGAGTCCAGCAGGACTGAACTCTGGCCAACACTCTCAATATCGGCATACACGACAAAATTTAAGGAGTACACTTCGAGTAGGATGAGACCTGCTTGGGCATTTTGAGGACCTGGCACTGAATGCACTTCAATTGATGCTTTTTAAAACCATCTTCATTATTGATGTGCTTTAGGCAGGGCTCGCATACCCAGTGTTTCCGTTTGTTTGCTGAAATGTGATCTTGTCAGCCTTGACTAATCCTTAATCGGGCAGTAGTGAGATCTTACATTTTGTTCAATTAGTAGTAAATTAACGATGAAGTCTTTCCTTCTGCTGCTTTCGTATAACAGTATAATTGAGCTCTCTCTTTCTATCCCAAATACTGAAATTGACACTCCTGGATATTGTAGCGGACCAGGTTGAGCATTGAGAATTGCAACATATTTCGTTAGCCAGCGTAAGTGTGGAATTCAGGTTAACAGAACGATTCCACGCTGCACAACGCCGAGTCAGCGCTTCTGTATGTATTTATACTACAGGGTTTTGACTCGGTCGCGAAAGTTGCTACGCGAGAGTTGCCACGAGAGAGTTGCCAGAGAATTACCAGGCAGTTATCAAAGAGTCGTCAGATCATTTGTCAGACTCGCCACCAGTTAACCAGGTAAGCATGCGTCTCATCTAAGTTCTATTGACTTGCCGGGGCTTCACCCCAAACTGAATGTACGCACAATTAAAGCAACAGTATAATTCATTGGGCCAATGCATCCCCTGTGCTTCATTTAAATACCCCCTATCCTGGAACGCCACCCTGGCCTGCCTACCATCCCAGTACCGACGCATCCCCCCTACCTCTGAGCTACCAACCCCCCTGTGTAATCACCTACTGCGGGGGTAACCACCCCCGTGGGGTGTTACAATATTGCCGTTCAAAGTCTGGAATCCGATGCACGCTTACAGGGAAGTCTATCCAATTATAATTGAAGGCTGTGAATAACTTCTGCAGGGTATTTGTTCGTCCTTTGACAGTTGGACTTCACGGGATACTTTGCAGCGAACAAACACCATGCAAAACAGTATTCATCGTCGTTTTTTATATTTAGTACAGCTCTCTTATTCCTGATTGCGAGGGGTAGCCCTATGTATCGCGATGCAATCAAGGGATCATAGAAGCTGGTTCCAATAAATACCGAACTGCGAGCAGAGATTTTGCGCTTGCACTTCCTTCGAAATTCGAGATGTTTTCTAGAAAAGGTAAACAAGTCGTGAAGATTTCTTGATTGAAGACTCAACGTTGTTTTGCTATTGAAAAAGATGGTGTCTACATTCCCTTTGTCAGGAGATTGTATGAGAGATTTAATTTAACCGAAATGTTTACTTTAAAGCCTGAAGAGCTTCTCCTGAGTATAGAAACCATCTCTGTCAACACAATGTTTTTATACTCCTCCAGAAATTGCCTGGGATCAGCTGTCTCTAGAAGGTTTTCTATACGGCTATTGAATATGCGTCCCTTGAAAGCTGATTAAATAACCTTACACTCTAGCCGAGTATGACTAACCTTTAGTTTTTGGCGTTGTTGCTGGAGGCGACAACGTCCCTGGCGGAGGAGGAGGCGGTGGTGTCAGCAGCAGCGGCGGTTGTGTTGTCCTGATAATGACCTGTACGCCCGACGCCTAATAGCCCTACAATTGACGATGGCGGAGCCATGAAAGGTCCTGGATGCATGGGATTCATTCCTTGACCGTGTCGCTCTTCAGCTTCGTGAGCTCTCTTGGGCCCCCTGAGCGAGGGTTGATTGCTGCTACTTTGGACCTCAGGCTCTTGGTTCATTTCCAGTGTCATAGGCTCTAAAACAATAGAAGCAAAAGCAGAATTAATTAGCATGCAAGTTATTCATAACCAAATATAATGGAAATGTTTAATGCAAAAATATACGTCCATTTAACAACTGATGAAATTCAATTAAAGCTTAAACGTTAATGCAACATTAAGTTTTCCTTCATGACAGTAAAAACCAGCAACAATTGCGGTTAAGGCTCATCATACAATTCGCGAAGCAACTGCAAGAACACGGTCCTATATGCACAATTCAGGCATTCACAAGTCCCCTCACTTGGAGTGTTAAGCCAGGCATCTTTCACGGGCATTGGAGCCACGTTCGCGAATCCGTTGATTTTATGCTTACAATGAAAGTAGAATATTTTTTCCTAGAAACGCAGTTAGAGTTAATGAATAGCTAGACTTGCCATTCTCATCGCTAAAGAACTGCATTAGCGCAGTACTGTATTTACAGTTAACACAGTCGCAAAACCCTCAGCAGCGATGTCCATGCCGGCGCCCGGTGCAGTAGCGAAAACATATTCAAACCCAGGAGGCGCCGGTATAATGTAATCGCCCCCGATAAGATAGGCCATGGAGGGCTGCTACTATCAAACCTGGCGGTGGTGTTCCCGGGTCTGATATCATCGGATGCCAGTGATGATTCCGGCGCGATGGGTTCTGGTGCACTGAACCCTGCTGCGCTCTGCTCAGCTGCTGGTTCTCTACGTGTATAGCTTGCAAGGCTAAGCCGTGAGCCTCCATCTCTAGTGAATGCGGTCTGCATTGGTGTTTGCAATGTTACCTGCAAAATATTTTAAGTATGTAAACTCGATTGTTTTATAACTTTTGAAAAGATGAATGAGTAGAGAAATCCATGCGAGTGTGAATGAAAGAATGTGTGGAGAAAAAAAATCTCTGTGATGTGAAAAAGTGATTGGGGAAACCACATGAATGTTCAAGGAAGAAAAATGTGTAGAGTATTCCCTGTAATGTTGAAAAAGTGAATAGGGAAACCGTATGAATGTTAATGGAAGAAAAGTGTGAGGAGAAATCCCTGTGATGTGCAAAAAGAATGAGGAGAGAAAATTGTGTGATTGTAAACGGAAGAAGAGTGTAAAAATCTGAGAGGGTGGAAAAAAGCATGAGTAGGGAAAAACGTAAGAATGTTAATGGAAGAAGTAGTGTTGAGAAATCCCTGTAATGTGCAAAAAGAGTGAGTAGTGAAAACGTATCAATATTTGTGGAAGAGAAATCCCCGTAAGAGTGAAACAAAGAGCGGGTAGAGAAAATCGTGTGAATGCGAATGGAAGAAGAGAGTTTAGAGAAAATTATGTGTTTGTTAATGCTTTGGGGTCTTTGCACCAGCGATGAAAGCTCTACATTGTTTTAAAATTTAATTTGGATGATAATTGTTAAAACAAATGAAGTTCAGATAAAAATATGATACTCTTGCACCGATTCGTTTAAACAAAATTAAATGCATCGTAAAAAGTCAGTGATTTGTATAGTTATGTAAAAAACTCACCTTGCATTGTATTAATGATGCTGATGAATGTTGTGTAGATAACAATGACTCTCACTTCTTCAATCAAAACTACAGTACACGAGTGTTTTAGTTTTAATGCAACGTTAATAAACCCACAATGATTCTAACAATCTCCTCGAGCTGCTTATATAGAGCCCTAAAGCCCACTTGCGATGCCGGCACATCGTCATGTCGGGGGATGTTTACACGTCACGTGATTATTGCATCCGGCTGCGCCGTGGCCGAGTGGTTAGTCCACTCACCTCCCACCGAGGCGGCCCGGGTTCAATCCCAGGGACCTGCATGTGGGATTTGTGGTGGACGAAGCGGCGTCTGGGCGGGTTTTCTCCGGGTTCTCCGGTTTCCCCCGCCATTCATTCCACCAACTGCTCCATCATGACCTTTTCTTTCATCCATTTCACCAACATTTCGTTTCATCTACTTCCTTCATCCCATACCAGGCATCGGGCTGATCACCCATCCTGGATGCTCTGTCTGATCCATGAGTCTGCTCCTCGACGGGCCTCTGACCCCAGGCACCCGCTCGTAATTCCTGGGGGGTGTAAGTCCTACATAAGAGGAAGATAAACAGATAATGAATGTATGTATGTGATTATTGCATCCAATGGAATTATCTCCTGCTGCACATGCGCAGAGAGATCTTTCTTTGTGTAAGAATCTGCCACTGAGGGATTCAAGGTGGGTGGGGGGAATAGAGCCGCGTCTGTACTCGGCTGTACTGAAGGAATCCTTCTCACCCTTTCCACCATCGTGGTCTTCACCTTAACCTGGCAATGGGTTGGTTTTGGTTCACTCTGGGTATTTCATTTCACCGGTACCACCTATTTCTAGGAGGCATTCTCTTATCCACCATGTGGGGAAGTGCCCGATGGGAGACCAACTTCTCACGTGGGGGTTACATTTCCCCAAAATGCTGGATGGATTGGCTTGGAATGATCTGCCCATGTTTTTCCTTGCAATGCTTTCACATTCTCTGAACTTTAGAATACCAGTTGCAATTCTTTTCTTGCCAGAAATGTGTGTCGTTTCTTTATTCTTACTCTGCTTGTTTATTAGGAAAGTGAAGCTACTGATTTCTTAGTTTTTGTAAATGTAAAATCTACAGCGATTTCTTTCACTTTCTTAAAATGTCAAATTCATCTTATCCTCACTTATGGGTAAGATGATTTACATAGGTGGGTAAGTTGGCGAAGGAAAATGCAATTGAATAAACATGATAAATGGTTTTATTTTATGCACAGAAGTCACATACATATGCTTTACACTTCGCTTCCGCCTGTGTGAGTCCGGTACAAGCAGCATGGGCCCATTTATGACAGTGAGAACAAACATACCAAGTCTGATTTACCATAGTCATTGCAGATCTTACAAAGTTGTTTTTCAGCAAAATCATTATCATGGTTTTCTTCCATATAGTTGATATCAAGGATCTAAAGAATCTTCCAAAAAAGTTTCTTAAAGCATATTTGTTTTTTCCTCCCCTTAGCCCCCTTTTCAGTGTTCTGTGTTTCTGTTGCTTTTCTTCCTTTCTTTGGCTTCCTTCTCAGGCTGTTTATTTTATAAAGCTCTTTTGACAGGGCTTCTTGTGATGTGCAATGAGGACAACTTTTTTCTGTTTTCTCCTTTGGTGTAGTATTAGGTAAGGGAGGCAGGGCAAAGTAGAATAGTTCTGCACAAGATGGTCCAGCTATTGCAGTTTCTTCAGCATTAACTGCAGGGGCATAAGATGATCCAGCCAGGCCTACTTTGATGTCATCTGTATTACCTCTAGAGGCATCACATGGTCTAGCTACTTCTATTTCATCCACATTAAGCACTGAGGCATTATGTGGTCTTTATATTGTCATCAATGCCTCAAAGTTAGAATCACTGAATATTTGGGAATTCACTGGAACTAATCCAGTTGCTTTAAAGCCTTCTATGGCATTACTTATTGTAGCAATGTTACTGTAGGCCATATTAAATAACCCAGCACCATCTTTAATAGCTTTCAGTTGTCCTGGATGTTCCATTAAGTAATCATCACCAGCCTGGCTGTAAACAGTTTTAAATGCGCCATACAAATCTCTCTTTAGCAGTCAGATTCATTAATGTTGGTTTGAAGGTGGTGTGGCCCAGTGTAGTTGAAGAGGAAAAAGTTTGTTTTTCTTTCTGATGGTGCAGCATCATTGAAAGCTGCAAGGGCTGTGATTGTATTTTCTCCAAACATAACACATTTCTTAAGCCTTGTTTATTCACTACTATATGTGACCAAATAAATAGTAAATCATTCCCTGAAGTTAATAAACATGCATCATTAAAAACAAAGGCTTTGGTGAGAGCTGCTCCTCCTGAATGTTGAGGGCTTATCTACAGGAAAATAGCTTAAATGAAGGCCTATGAAATTTTGTGGTGCAAAATACTGTTTTCCTCATTCAAGAAGGTTTTATGTGATAAACATTTCTCTTTTACATCAGAAAGCATGTACTGGTGAAGTTTTCTTTCTTTTTTTTCATTTTCAGTGTTCTGTAATATATATATATATATATATATATATATATATATATATATATTTATTTATTTAAGAAATTAAAGTGTTAGAAAAATTGTGAAGGTGAAATTTGTGCATGGCTTAAAAGCTTAACAGTTAATAAACAGTTGGAAATGATAACTCTACAGCAATTAGAATTAGTAAGAGAAACGAATATTATATAGAGAATGGCGTTAAGTAAAATAGCTATTATTTTTTATTTATAGTTTTAGATTTCAGGGTTTTATGGCATTGGCTAATTAATACTTGCAAATAGTGCATTTATTTGATATTGTCATTTCTATTGAAAATTCTTCTATGTGACTAATTAAATTTTACAGGAAATGGGAGAAAAAACTTTCACGAATCCAATACTGTATGTTCAACATGAATGCATCAGGTAACATACCAATCATCTCATACATCTTTTGTTTAGAGCACAATTAATATAAAAAAAATTCCAAACTATAAAATATGGAAAAATGTTATTATTAGATCACATAGATTTTGATCACCACTTAAAAAGCATTTAGGATATTTGAAACATGAACACAAATAGCAAAACATGTTAAGAGTGTAATACAATTAGTAACCATAGAGTATTATTTTTTTAAGCATTTTAAAATAATGCAAGCAGTTAGGACCTTTTATTGTTATCAACAACAATTTTTATGGGAATTTAATTTAATGTAGCATTTGGATATTACATTATTTTAGACTAAACTCAGGATTTCATTTTTGCACAAGTACATAGTACAGGGTGTTACTTTCAAACCTCCCACAATTTAATTAATGATTGCTAAGATAGTTTGTTTCATTATTTAGAAGTTTGCTGTTCTGTTACAATTGCATAAAGCAGAATAGTTCCTTTTTGGTACAAGGGCACATTAATACAATGTTGGATAACACTGGTCAACATTGATTCTGCGGTATAAAGGAAAATATGTGACTTCAATGTAAATCAATGCCCTGATTTAAAAAATCAAGCTATCATATCTAGTTTTTATGATACGTGCATATATTTCTATGATGCTAAATTCATTCAGCTTATACAGCTTACTGCTACGCTTCTTATGTTATTCTAAATCTGTTGTTGATTTTCTTCCTAATTGGCTCACTTCCGTCCTCCCTTATCACCCAGATTTTTATGTTTATATTCCCAGCACTTACGAGTTTTGTTCTGTGTGTCAGGTCTGTCTTCTTGTGAGGTAATTATGTTTACATTTACAGCTTTCATAGATCTCGACTTCAGTTGAACTGAAAGCTTGCGTTAATACGCACATTCGTCTTCTATATGTGCTAAAAATTAATGTTCGGGTATGACTTCTACCTCAGGATTTCGTAGGTGACAGTATCTACAAAGTCCTCAGAAGTTTTGTTACATTTGTGGGTGTTAGGTTGTTTGACGGGAAGGTACGTAAAATAGACTAACAAACAAAGAAACTATATTACTCATATTTCAAAGAGAAAGTTGATCAGAATAAATCATTCGCGCTTCATACCTTTATTGGTGTCATATATTTGGGGGACATGTTCCTGACATCAAAACAGTAAAAAAGTTCATACGTACATGGGCGTGAAAATCAACCGTTTCGTCGTTATAGGCCAAGGAAGATATATTCCATGAATGAACAGATGTCCACTACACGTATGGCCGTGCAGACGGCAATGTAGCACGAGCACGTGGACTTTATGCAGAAAGGTACCCTGACAGGCCGTTATCGTGTGCAAGAACATTCCCACGAATTAATCAACGCTTGAGAGAGAATGGCGAATTTTAGAGAAGTACTAGGGAGGTTGGGAGACCAAGAGCGGTACGAGGCATTGAGCTTGAAGAACGAGTTCTTCGTACTGTGGATGCAGGCCCATCACAAAGCTCAAGACGTATTGCTGAAAGGGAAAGAGTAAGTCATATGACTATCTGGAGAATGGTGCATTAAAACCTGTACCCGTATTACTTTCAACGTGTGCAAGGATTAAATGAGGAGGACTTTGAGCCAAGAAGACGTTTCTGTCAACGCATGTTACATCAGCGCACTGTGTTCATCAATTTCGTAGCCTGTATCTTATTCACGGATGAGGCTGGTTTTACTCGCGACGGCATCTTCAATTTTCATAACACTCATAACTGGGCATTTGAAAATCACAATGAAGTACGACAGGACAACCATCAACAGAGGTTCTCTCTCAAAGTTTGGGGTGGAGTCATTTATGACCACCTTATTGGTCCCCACTTCTTCCCTCCGCGTCTGAATGGACAAACCTATCTCCAATTTCCAAGGTCGCGGGTTCAGACTCGGCGGAGGCCGGTGGATTTTTTCGGGCGTAAAAATCCTTAACATGGCTTCCTTCGGAAGGGAAGTAAAGCCGGTGGTCCCGTGTCGTAGATTTACGGCACGTAAAAGAACTTCAAGCCTGATAAAGAGGCCTCTGAGCAAACTTGCCGGTCTTTCATGCCCAATATAGAATGGGACGCTAAGGACCAAGCAGTTAAAGAGCGGCCATAAATAAAACTCAATTTCATTTTTTGTCTTATCTCCAGTTTCTCAGAAATGAGTTGCATCACTTAAGTGATAATATCCCTCAGGACATCATCCAACGAATGTGGTTTTTACACGATGGTGCTCCAGTTCATTTCAGTATGATAGTTCGTAAGTTTTTGAATAATCGATTCCCGCAAAGATGGTTTGGTCGAGGGAGACCCATTGCATGGCCTGCTCGATATTCCGATTTGAATCCAATGGATTTCTTCGTCTGGGGGCATTTGAAGTCCTTTGTTTATGCGACTCTTGTAGCTGATGTTGACATTTTGAGAGGACGTATCCAAACTGGATTTGACCGAATACGAAACACACCAGGAATTTTCAACAGAGTACGCCAGAGCATGGAACGCAGGCTTGCTCACTTCGAGCATTTTTTGTAATTTTGGATTTTGTGTTGTAACTCTGAAATAAATGATTTTCAGACCTATGTTCATATGAAATTTTTTTACTGTTTTTATGTCAGGAGCACATCCCCCAAATATATGACACCAATAAAGATACATCCTGTATTGCATGTAACAGTTGTGTTGAGGGATTACATTATTGTTATGAAGGAAAACGGAAGGCAATGCAGTTTGCCAAACGAATGATATGAAGAGAGCAGCAGAATCGCCATGATGGTTGTTACTTTTGCATGTGCAAATTTGCTGGCTACAACAACAAAAGGCAGGAATTAAATATCCAAATCTGAACTGGGATACATGGCCTATTCCTCATGGAGCCGAACTACCCATACCTACACCACCAGCAGACCTCAATTTTATTGAATCTGAAAGCAATTCTGTGACTTCCGAGAATGAGTTGGTTTCTGATCCAGAAGAATTTGACAATACACCACAACAGTAATCACTTTGAGTTAAATGATGTAGTGAGGAATGTAGGCCTCAAAAAACAAGCAAGTGAATTACTGGGCTCAAAACTATAGGAAAAGAATCTGTTATCACTTGGCGTCACATTTCCGTTATATAGGAATCGTGAAATACAGTTCCACAAATACTATGCAGAAGAAGATCAACTTGTGTTTTGTGTGGATATGTGCAATTTTATTCAACGTTTGGGCAGGGAAGCATATGAGCCAGGTAACTGGCGTCTTTTTTATCGATTCTCCCAAACGAAGTCTTAAGACAGATTTACTTCATAATGGCAACAGGTTAGCTGCAATACCGCTTGCACATTATGCGAACCAAAGAGTCTTATGAATCTCTGAAGCATGTTCTTGAGAAAATTAAGTACGCGACTATGAGTGGCATAATATGTAGTAACTTTAATGTCATTGGTCTCTTACTAGGACAACACGGAGGGTACACAAAATTACCTTGTTGTCTTTGCGAATCGGATATCAGGGCGGAGGACAAACATTGGGAAACTGTCCAATGGTCTGAAAGGCAGCAACTGGAACCTGAATCAAAAAATTTTATTAATGTGCCTCTTGTTGATTGTCAAAAAATTCTACCCCCTCCATTACACATAAAACTTGACTTGATAAACAATTCGTGAAAGCAGTTGATAAACGTTGCCCTTGCTTGCAGTACTAATGCACAAAGTTTCCATTATTGTCACAGGCTGAATCAGAGAGGTAGTATTTGATGGACCACAGATAACGAAATTGATGAAAGATGTTAATTTTACCAGCTCTATGAATTAAACTGAAAAAAGATGCATGGAGTGGATTCAGAGAGGTTGTTAAGAAATTTCTGGGCAATGTGAAAGACCCTCAGTAAAAAGAAATTGTCAGAAATATGCTGGAAAATTTCAGACTGCTCGGCTGTAATATGAGTTTGAGGCTTCATTTCCTCAAGTCACATCTGGATTACTTCCCGTCGAATTTAAGAGCTATCAATGAAGAGCACGGTAAAAGGTTTCGCCAGGAACGACGTTATGAGGGACGTTGGGACGTACATATGGTGGCCGATTACTGCTGGTGTCTTGCACGCGACGAACCTACCGGACAACAATCGAGAAAATCACGCACACTGAAGTTCCATGGGAAAAGGGGTACCCAGGATAACTAACATACATTTTCTCAAATTCAGGTCCCCCCAGGGGCTCACTTTATGTGAGTACGGGTTTGGCGCACCCGGGGTCCCGAGCCACCCATCTCCATCGTCATCCCTCCACCATCGTCCGGTCGAGGTGGGTTCGTCCTCGTGACCGAGGGACACAAGGTAGGTTCTCGTGCGTTCTTTGCATTTCGTTCCATGCCACACCTCGCCATCGTTTCTTTCTTGTCTAGTCTCTCCGAACATTTCGCACCACAACCATTCACGCATCTCTTTTCCTTCCTCGCCGGCCTACCTTGCGTGCGAAACGCCCACACAGTTGGTTTAGTTTACCGTTTTCTTTCTTTTAATCCTCCGTGGACACAGCCTGACGGATACCCAAGCACTGGGTGAGAGTAATGGCGTCATCCCCACCACATGGGGTCGTCATGTAGGGTGTGTGTTCGTATCCGCTTTTCAACTGCAGTCCCGCGGGGGGCTATTATATGAGTGCTGACTTCCCACGGCCATTGGGTCCTTCTGTCTATGTTCTGGGAGGTGTGAACCTGGGGTGAGACTGGTATAGATAGGCCACTCACCCAAGCTGGGGGAACGCCCGGGAAGTCAGAGCCTGAGGTTGGAGACGGTTGCAATGGTGGAGGATTTCTTTCGCTATGAAGCCCTCTTTCTCCATTACTAATAACAAGCGCCGAAAGGTCTTTGTAACACAAGTAGCACCACCGACATCTGGTTGTTACTTGGTGATTAGCCGAACGGAGGAAGGCCAATCTTTCGAGAAGGTGAACCCTTTTATAATACAGAAGGGAATTGACTCTATTGCTGATTCGGTTCACTCCTGCACTCCACTACGAAACGGTTCATTATTAGTACAAAGCAAGTCCGATCAGCAAAGTAAGACATTGTTGCGCACTACGTTTTTGCACGGTTATCCCATCCGTGTTGAGAAGCACCGCACCCTAAATTCCTGTCGAGGCGTCGTTACCACCCATAGCCTCGATAGTATGTCGGACGATAAAGTGGTCGAATATCTTTCAGATCAAAATTTGACCGCAGTTCGAGTGCAGGCTAAACGCGACGGAGTATTGGTACCAACTCGTACCCTGTTTCTAACTTTCGATGGTGTCGATCTGCACACGAATATCTCAGGCAGGGTACGAACGTATTGCGGCGAGGCCCTAAATTCCTAGACCTCTGCGTTGTTTTAAATGCCAACGTTTTGGGCATACGCAAGTCTCTTGTAAGACTGCCGTTTCCAACTCTGTCTCTTGTAGTCAGCCCTCACACGATGGTACCTCATCAGCCCCGTCTGCGTTAATTGCAAGGGGTCTCATTCTGCGCCATTTGCCGACTGCCCGCGGTACCTGGACCAGGAGATCCGGGTAAAGGAAAAACTATCTTTCGCTGAAGCCCGTAGGCGCTACCATACGCAACAACCTGCGCTCCTGCGTCCAGGTACTTTCAGCTCCGTTGTTGCCTCGCCAGTACCCCGGAAGGATGCCGAAACACAGACCTGGACCATGACCGCCACCACCATCCGGCTGTCCATCTCTGGCAGAGTTATCAAGCCATCTAAAGATGGTCCTAAGGTACTGAAGTCCCAAGGCACTGATAAGAAATCGAAGCAGAAACTTCGCAAAGAATATTTTCTTAAAGACTCCGCGTGCGCGCGGTAAGAAAAGTTCACCTTCTCCTCAGAAGTCGCAGTCCCAGGATGCTCCTGGGACAAGCCGCCCGCAGCGGCACCCTTCGCCCATTGCCACCCAGAACCGATTCTCGGCGCTTGAATCGGTTTCTGGCCCTGAGCGCGTGGGCCCTCCCTTCGAGGAGCCTATGGAGTATGACCAACTCCATACCACAAGCCCGAGCCCCAAGGTTAAGCAGAAGGTTATTTTGAGCCGCCGTTCTAAGTAGACAGATTATCCCTCTTATTCATGGCTATTCTGACCTGGAATTTACGTGGTGTACTATCGCATAGGGCGGAACTGCAAGTTTTATTGGGTTCCCATTCAGCTATGGTCGTGTCTTTGCAGGAGACCAAACTTTGCCCTTACGATCCTTTTGATCTCCGAGGGTATACTCCGGTTCGCTACGATCTTGCACCGGTTGAGGGTACTCCTGCTCATAGAGGTGTCATGATATTAGTATGTGACGTCGTTCATCTTCAGACTCTCACACTTACGTCCGACTTGCAAGCTGTTGCCTTTAGGATTCCATTACGCGGCTTTTTCTTTTCTGTCTGATCCGTCTATTCACCTCCATCGTCTCCCCTCGCTAACGCGGACATTCGAGATCTCCTGTCCGCTTTCCCAAAACCATTTCTTCTTTTGGGAGATTTTAATGACCATCACCCCCTGTGGGGTTCGCCTAGGGCTTGTGGAAGGGGAACGCTTCTTTCCGACATTTTTGCTCAGTTCAACCTCTCCCTCTTCAATACAGGCGAGCCTACTTTTCTTTCTGATTCTTCTGGTACATTCTCTCACTTGGACGTTGCCGTTTGCTCAATCCAGCTTGCTTGTCGTCTGCAGTGGAACGTCGTCGCTGACACCTACTCCAGCGATCATTATCGCTGCTTCGTGTCTCTTCTGTCTCACCACGTCCAGCATTCCAAAGCGCCTACTTGGCAATTCCATAAAGCCGAATGGAGTCTGTATTCTAGCCTCGTGTGTTTTGAGAACCAGCCCTTCACTGATGTTAACCAAATGGTGCAGCACCTACCTCTACGATTCTATCTGCCGCCGAACGCACAACTCCCCGTTCGTCCTCCTACCTTCGGCGAGGACTCTCGGGATGCCGTTCGTGCCCGTAGAACTGCGTTTAGGGTGTTTCGGCGACACCCTAACTTGATAATTTGGTTTATTTTAAACAATCGCGCGTCAGGGCTAGTCGCATTATTCAGGATAGCAAGAAGGCGTCCTGGACTCGTTTTATCGGGTCTTTTAATCGCTTCACGCCTTCCTCTGTTACTTAGATGAGCTTCATTGCTTCTCCGGTAAAGTGTCGCATTGTACTGTGTCTGGCCTCTAGGTTCCCAATGCCTCCATAGTGGATCTAGCTGCCATTGCTAGCACTCTGGGTGCTGCCTTTGATGCGGTTTCCAGTGCTGACCATTATTCCGCCGGCATTCGCACTCTCAAAGACCGGCTGGATTCCGAGACCTATAGTTTTCGGTCTCGTAATAAGGAATGTTATAATGAACTTTACACAATGAGGGAGCTGGAGCACACTGTCCATTGCTCTAGACACTCCGCTCCTGGGCCGGACGGCATTCATGTCCTGATGTTAAAGAACCTTTCAGCCAAACTCTTTCTCTTGCAGGTCTATAACTGTATTTGGCATGAAGGCTTTTTTCCTTCCGTTTGGCGCGAAACCACCATTGCCTTGGAAGGATCGCCAACTACCTCCCAGCTACCGCCCTATCTCTCTCACCAGTTGCATTTGCAAGGTGATGAAGCACATGATCAACGGGTGGTTGACATGGTGGCTTGAGTCTCGGAAGCCTCTAGCAAACGCTCAGTGCGGATTTCGTCGCCATCGCTCTACCGTTGACCATTTGGTGTCTGTCGACGCATACTATGAATGGATTTCTGAGAAGGTGTCAAAATGTGGCTGTGTTTTTTGACCTGGAGAAAGCTTATGACACTTGTTGCAGGTGCGGCATTTTACGTAAACTCCACGCATGGAATTTACGCGATCGTGTTCCCATATTTTTTCGGAAGTTTATGACGGACCGCGTCTTTCGTGTACGTGTGGGCTCGGTTTTATCTAGTCGTTTTATTCAAGAGAGCGGTGTACCGCAGGGCTCTGTACTCAGTGTCACAATTTTTGCGATTGCTATCAACCCCGTTGTTGAGTGTCTTCCACCTGGTATTTCATCGTCCCTTTTCGTCGACGATTTTGCCATTTATTGCAGTTCCCGGTGGACCTGTCTGCCCGAACGCCGTCTCCAGAGCTGTATCGACCGTCTCTACGCCTGGAGTAACGCCAACCGCTTTAATTTCTCCGCCGAGTAATCCGTCTGTATCAATTTCTGGCGCCGGAAGGCTTTCCCTCCGCCCTCTCTCCATCTTGGGCAGGAGGTCCTTCCATTTGCAGACGAGGTGAAAATTTTACGGGCTGATCTTTGATCGAAAGCTGAGCTGGACTTGGACATATCGTTTTTAAGAGCAAAGTGTGACCGTTCTCTTAATCTTTTACGTGTTTTAAGTGGCACATCCTGGGGTGCTGATCGGACCATGCTTCTGCGTCTTTATCGCTCCTTGGTCCGATCCAAGCTTGACTACGGGTGCATTGTCTATTCATCGACACGTCCATCTGTTGTTACGCCGCTTGAATGCCATTCACCATCGTGGCATAAGAGTCGCTACAGGGGCCTTTCCAACTAGCCCTGTACCCAGTCTACGCTGAAGCTGAAGCTGCAGAGCCTCCGCTGTCCTTCAGGCGTGAGATGCTTTTGTGCAGCTATGCATGTCGAATCTCAAGCTTGCAGGACTACCCGTCTTTCGAGTTATTTTACGCAGATTCGCTTGATCGGCAATATTTAGTTAGCTCCTCTGGATTACTCCCTCCAGGGGTTCGATTTCGACAGCTTTTTCGGCATTTGGACTTTACGCCAGCGCCGATCCCTCCCAGGGGGAAACGCGGTTTCCTCCTTGGTTGCGCGCTGAGGCGCACTGTCATTTTGGGTTAGCGTAGATGCCGAAGAGTGAGACATCTTCTTCAGTCCTTAGATCCGCAGTTTTAGATCTCCAGGCGCAATTCGGGGAATTTTATTTTATATATACTGATGTGTCTAAGACTGATGTTGGAGTAGGGCGTGCCTTTATTTTCGGTCGACATAGGTTTACCTTTCGTTTACCGTGGCAATGCTCGATTTTTACCGCCGAACTTTTTAATTTTTATGAGTCTCTTTTACACATCCTGCGGCATGACTTACGGCACTGTTTGTTTGTACTGTCTCTCAGGGTGCCCTTGAGGATATCAACGCGCTGTACAATTACCATCCGCTCGTACAGCGTATACATGATCTCCTTCACTCGCTGGTAGCTTCTGGCATCAGTGTCTCCTTTGTGTGGATTCCAGGTCATGTGGGCATCTGAGGGAACGAGTCTGCCGACGCCGCTGCCAAATCGACAATTTTATCACCCAGATGTTTTACCTATGTTGTTCCTTCCACGGATTGTTGTTATTTTACGTCACCGTATCCTCTCGCTTTGGCGTGATGAATGGACGGCCCTCCGGGGGAACAATTTACGGGAGGTTAAACATCTCCCGTTAGTCTGGTGTACCTCTTCTCGTTCTTCTGGTCTTGAAGAGGTAATTTTAGCTCGTTTACGTTTCGGTCATTGCCTTTTTAGCCATAAGCACCTGCTCAGTGGTGACGCCGCACCGCTCTGTGGGCAATGTGATACGCCCTTAACGGTGCGTCACATCTTAGCAGAGTGTCAGATTTTAGCTCATTTGCGCGTTCGTTTGTCTCTGCCTGTTGGCATGGCCAACGTTTTGGCAGACGCGCATACTGTAGAATGTCTTGTACGTTTTATTAGTAACAGTGGTTTTATTCGGCGCATTTGACGCGCTGTGCGTCTTTTAGTTTTGTGATTTTCTTTTTGTCTGTTTTAATGGGGCTCTTCTCCCCGGTGGACGTATGGCGCCCTTGTCGCTTGACTTCTACAGTTCCTGACCCCTCGTTTACTCTTTTATTGTTTTATTTGCAATGGTTTTAGTGTGGTGTCTTTTAAAGTATACTGTCTTGTTTTTAGTGTTTTAGACTAAGCGGGTTTGTGTCCCGTATTTTAGTTTTTGGATTTTAAATTTTGTACCTTGTAAGGGCGCTTATGACCTTGGATGCTTAGCGCCCTTAAATCTCATCTCATCTCATCATCATCATCATCATCTCAAATTCATGTACGCTTTCATGTTCGTTGTTTTCTTTAAAAGTTGTATACGAGTGTAATATTTTTGAAAATATTACAATTATATTTTCATTGAATATTTTGAAAACGAGATGCGCTGCAGAAAAACGGAATGCATTTTTGGATTCTGTGCACCGAAATTAGTAAAAGTCACCTATTGTTAAACGTACTTGCGCTTTAAGCATTGGATAGCTTGGCCGACGGTATCTCGCGAGTTTGTCACACTGCTCCCATCTCAAAGCCGGTCGTCCGACCAGCCTTGTCGTGTATGGCTAGTTGGTCCAGATATACCAGTAACATCTTCCCTCGTGGCAGTCTCTGGAGGTTGTAGACGACATCGTTAATACTTTCACCATACGGTATGGTCCTTGCAAGGGTTGTTTTAGTTTGGGCCAACGTCCTTTAATCGGCGTAGGGCGACGCAATCAGTCCAGGTCAGCCTGCTGGAAACCTTGACTGCTGGCTTGTCGATCGTAACGGATCTTCATGCGGTCGCTCGCCACGTTGATGCGGACTGGCCATCTCGTGCATGTCGTGAAGATGGCCCATAAGGTCCTCCACGTACTCGGTGGCTGGCTGTTTTGCACCAGGGGGTTTCTCCAATATCAGATCGCATGGAAATCCAGCTCCCTGTCATACTAAACCTAAGGCGTCAACCAAGTGGTGTCGTGTGGACGCGCGGTTGGACAGCAAGAAAAAGTGCCACCCTGATGTCCCAGCCTTTTTAGTGATGGTGAAGAGCTTACTAAGATGTTTGTCGAGGGTTTTTATGTAGAGCTCTACCATACCGTCTGACTGTAGATAAAGTGGTGTGCGTATCTTTTGCATTTGAAGCCGCTCCAGTGCTCCCTCATCAAGTTCGACTGGAAGGTGGTGCGCTGATCGCAATGTAGCTCAAGTGATACTCCAAAGCGACAGAGCAGGTCCTCCACGAGGCAGTCTACGATTGTCTTGGCTTCTTGATTAGGGATGGCGTACATGTCTATTGACTTGGTGAAACAATCCATTGTCAACAGGTACTTGTTTCGCCTGTCGGACACAAGAAGTGACCAAGCTACGTCGATGACGCTTCATTCAAAAGGTGCTACCATATTGTACTTTTGCATGTGATCCTAGGGCCTAGTTTTTGGCCCACGACTCGCTGCGCACACACAAAATTAGCCACACCATCTTCCAGAATCTGCCCGTAGCCGCGACCAGCAGTACTGCTGCCGGAGCTTGTCGATTGTTCAATTGGGTCCAAGAAGTTCTCCTAAAGTCCCTGCAAGCACTTCATTCTGAGCTCTTTCAGCTTGCTCCGAAGAAGGACTAACTACTCCCTTCAGGTGACTCACTCTTGAACAGCACACCCTCTTCGATCTTCAATGAGTCCCATTGGACCCGGTAGCACTTATACAAGCTACTCTTTGGTAAGATGTCTCCCCAGCTCGGCCTATAGACTGCCTCAAGTTCTCTCAGGAACGGCCCCAAGTCGGCGTCCGCCATTTGCTCCCCTGTCTGGCCTGCGCTGTCCCAACCACCCACAGGCACTGGCGAAGACTCGTGGATAGCAGCGACACGCTCATTCTCCTTCACCAGATGTTATGACTGGTCGCATCCCAACACACACCGCTTAGAAATCATCGCCGTCCCTGAGATAATCTTTGTCGTTATAGCGCAAACTTGTCTTCGAAGTCGCAATTAGCTGTTATCTTAGACGTCTCTATCCTAAGCGTGGCCCTTAGCGCCTCGTGGAAGTCTTCTACTCACCGAGCATCAGACGCTGTTGTACACCGGCGTCAACAAAGAAGTAAGCGTAACCGGTCTGGAGGTTCGCCAAAGCCTTGTTCATCAATTGCTTTATTGCCAGGGCGAATTCCTGCAGCGTCTTCCCTGGCTGTTTCAACCTCGATTTAAGGTGACTACGGTAAGTTGTGGCCAAGCGATGGTTCCCGAATCGGTGTTCGAGGGACTCCCATATGTTCTTGTAAGCCGCCGACGTGGGGATTTCTTTTGAGACTTCTGACGCACACCCCATGAGGCTCCCTGCCAGCTGTACATCTTCCGTCTCTGGTTTTCATCGAATTTGGTTGTCAATTATGTTAAATTGTCGGCGGTGGACTTCAAAAGTGGATGATCCGCCGTACGTGGGTGGGTGACACGGGTAGATGTGTCGCGTCCTGAGGCTTCAACCCTCAAATCCTGAGGTCTTTGTTTTGTTTGTTCCATTTATATCCCGCCTTTGATTGCAGTGGTCATATTGGGGACCCTGGAGCGTCTAACAGCAAGAAAAACATTTAGACCAGCAGACGAAGAAAAGGCAGGGAATGATGAATGCAGAGGTGGAGGAGATGCGCCGCGAATTAGAAGCCAAGATCCGTATCGAGGAGAGGACGACTGAGCTTTAGGCTTCCCTGCAGGGGCAAGCAGCGGAAACCTTTCGTACCTTCCTTGGTGGTGGTTTGGCCGAGGATTTGATCAAACTGTTAGAGGGAGCTATGGAGAACAACATTTGGCCGCCGCTTATAGAGACGAACTGAAAGGAAGAGTGTAACAACCGGGTTAGGCCCTACAAGAATTCGCCATGGAGGTGGGGCAGCTGGCGCACTGGACCCTGAAGCAGCCCACGCAATCGTCAGCGGTAGTAGAGATGGAGATGTGAAACAACTTCTCCTGGCGGAACATTTTAACATCAATGATGCTCTGGCGGCCGCCCTCCGCATTGAGTCGGCAAAGACGACGGCCGGAAGTCACTCTGGTACCGGCCAGGGCTGTGACAATGAATGGCGATTGAAGGATTCGACCACAACCCAACCGTCGTAGAACTGGAGGCGGGAGAACCTAAGTGCTGGAGTTGCGGAGAGCCCGGACACATAAGGGCGGACTGTGAGCTCACTCCAGAGGAGAATCAGAAAAATTGCTAAGGAGCACGTGAAGAGAGGCACGTCGGCGCCGTCGTCACTTTCCGCTCGCTTCACGTTGATCATCGTGGCTGAGGACAACAAGGATGTTCTGGTAGCGCACGGATGGATTCGAGACCGTCCCTGCAGAGTACTGGTGGCCACGGAGGGCTTATTAATAACCGACAGGCTGCATACGGTGCGGGGAGTACCAAAAACGGATACCGGCCAGGCGCTGCGTACTACGAACCGCCTTGGGTGAAACCGTGCTTGTGACTGAGGAAGCTTATCTTGAATTGACCTCCTGCAGGGGCAGGCTACACATTTGGGTGTTCGTTGCCGCAGGTACTGAGGAGCTTTTGATGGGTCTAGACGCCCTTCGGCTTTTCGATGCCAAGATGGAGGTCGGAACACCACATATTGCACCTGGGCCGCAACCATATCCTGTTGAATCATCCGGAGGAGAGATTGCATCCGGCGAGGCTCTTACCGAAGGAGAGGTGATTTCAACGTGGAGTGAGAGTGGTGACTGCACAGTCAGAGAAACTCCTAATGGGGAATGATTGTGGATGGAGGAGTCGACCGAGAAGATTTGTCGCAAGTGCTGTGCTTCCTGTTCGTCTCAGTGAGGGTTCTTGGTGCCACCAATCGGGATCAGAACCTGCTTAGCAGAACTGTCCTGGGGAACTCGAGACCGACGCTTGTATAATATCTGCGGTCAAAGACACCGATAGCCGACCGAATACCAAGAAGCTGGGAAGCTGAGAACCTCTCGCGAGGCGAGAAGAAGCATATCCTTAACCTGCTCGGGAATTCCAGGTCATGTACAGCCTATCAGGAGATGATTATGGCCGTACCGATAGAGTGATGCGTAGTATCGGCACCGGCGATGTTCGACCGTTTAGACAGCCGCCTCGCCGTATTCTGCTAGCGAAGCAGAAGGAAATAGACAACGGGATAACGGACATGAAAACCAGAGGCATAATATAGATATCCAATAGCCCTTGGTCATTACCGGTAATGCTAGTGAAAAAGAAGAATGGAGAACTGTGCTTCTGCTTTGACTACCTTCCGGACGACGCCACCAAGAAAGACTGCTTCCCGCTGCCACGAATCGACGACACCCTAGACACCTTAGCGGGAGCACAGTAGTTTTCTGTCCTGGACCGAAAGTCGGGGTATGTCAACTGGCACTTCATCCCGACGACAAGGAGAAGCAGCATTTTCTTCTGGACATGGTTTGTGGCAGTTTACCGTAATGCCTTTCGGACTCTGCAATGCCACCGTAGCGTTTAGGAGAATGGTGGATTCTGTTATTAGAGGTCTCACATACTTTACTTGTCTGTACGTTGTCGATATCCTTATAGGCAAGGCATTCGAGGATCATTTAAGTAACCCGAGGAAAGTGTTCGAAAGGCTTCCACAGGCCAATCTTAAGTGTATCCCAAGAAGTGTCAGCTGTTAAGAACTGAAATGCGCTACTTAGGACACATCGTAAGTTCTGGTGGAGTGGCTGCGAACACTAGAAGCAAGAGACCGTCAAGGAGGTCGCAGACCAAGGAATAAACAAAACTTTGGCGCCGGTTTCTGGGCCTCTGCACGTACCACCGGAAGTTTGTGGCGGGGTATGCATACACCGCGAAACCGCTAGTACAGCTGACAAAGGAACAACGAGCAGCTTTACAGTGGTCCGCCCAAGCCGGGACATCTTTCCAGACCCTGAAGTACGCCCTGCGCATCCTTGATACTAGTATACCCAATTCCCGGTAAGAAATTCGTGGACACGGGTGCCAGTGATTTCTGCATTGGGGTATGCTTTTGCAAGACCAGGACGGAGAAGTGCGAGAATGCCCTACTCCAGTAGGAGACTTCCGAAGGCGGAACGAAAGTGTTGATTGGCAAGGCGAGAGCCGCTGGCTCTTGTTGGAACCCTGAAGCACTTACACAAGTACCTTTACCGACAGGAGTTCCTGCCCCGAGCGGACCATTCCGGCGTAAACTTGGGTATTAGGTTTTTGTAATTTGAAAGAACAGAGGGCCTGCTGGGTGCAACGGCTGCAGGAATACAATTTTACCTCAAAGCGCCGGGCAGGAAGGCATCATTTAAATGCAGACGCCCGTTTCCAAAGACCGCGCAAGGAGCACTGCAAAGTGAAAGTCGAGGAGAGTATCGCAGCCATACGCCCTTTCGTGATGCTTTCTTCAGTCGGTAGGGTCTAAGAGATATTGAGGAAGGGATAGTTATATAGGGTTGATCCTGACGGATAAAGAATCTGGTGAACGACCTGTATGCGCGGACGTCGCTCCAAGTGGTCCGATCTATTGGCCATTACGCTCAGTGGGACTCCGTGGTGGTCAGGAATATTGCGAGTCCGCAGACGGAAAGACTAGGGTGGAATAGTTGGTGCTCCCGAGGGGCAAGGTGAAAGAAGTCTAGAGGAGACCCATGCCGGCACTGCTGGAGGGCACCTGGGTTTAAATAAGATCTTGGAGAAACTCCGTCACCGAATTTATTGGTTGCATCTTCGTAGTGACGTGGAGAGGTGGTGCCGACAATGCGTCAAGGACAGAATTGGAAATGACTACCTGCTGTTGGCCTTGGACTGTTTGATCAAGTTTCCGGAGGTTTACGCGATTCCAATGGAGAGGCTTCGACCGTGTCTAATGCACTGATGGATGGCTTCTTTTGCCGGTTCGGAATTCCCCGGAAGCTCCACAGTGACCAGGGGGCGAATTTTAAATTTAATCTTATGCAAGAGTTTTTCCAGGGCCTCGGGATCTACAAGACCCGTACCAATCCCTTTCATCCCTGTTGGACGGATTGGTGGCGGAGAGTTATATTAAGACTGTTGGGAAGCCCTCGCGGAAGGTGGTATCTAGCCACCAGCGGGGTGTGCACTTGCAACCTGGTCTATCGCGCACCAGTACATGAGTTCACTAGCCTGACACCGGCCAACGTGATATGCGAACGGGACATACGGCTGCTTTGTGATCGGTTGTTCGGCACTCCCCCTGATGCTGACTATAAAGGAAACATTTCAGTTCGCTAACGGATAAGCTGTGCGACGTTCATTATCTAGCTATGGAGCAGCTGAAGCTGGCAAGTGAGCGAATGAAAGTACGCTATTACCATCTGGTGAACATTGTCGGATTCCAGGAGGGTGACCTCGTATAGCTCTGCCGTCCAACGAGGACTAAAGGGAAGTCGCCGAAGCTGCAACGTTCCTGGGACTGCCCGTATAAGGCAATTGCCCGATTCAACGATGTGGGATACCGCATTCAGCGTTAACCTCGAGAAAAGCTGATAGCGGTCCATTTTGATCGGTTTGCTCCATATCACGGAGCTGCTCGGGACGACCAGTTCTGAGGAGGAAGCCGTGTGACGCAGCGCCAATGGCCCAAGATTATCGGGAGGTCATCACCGGCCGGTCGAGTAAACAACGATAACTGCCTCTCGCCAAAGTAAACACCGTGCGCGCTTTCGGCAGATAACTAGAAGCTTCTTGAAGGTTATTGTCCCCCTCCAGAGATTATGTCGTACGTTCGAGAACTTATACATTTCCCGGTGTAAGTTTGGATTGCAATGCAAACAACACGTCATTGGTTGATGGAGCCGCCCAACTTCCATGCCAATAGGCGTGAATGAAAATATAGTCCGTTAACTAATTTTCAAAATAGCGTTAAATGTAAAATAACTACAAGAATTGTTTTTTAAAAACAGTTTGAGAAGCTTCTATTACGAGAAAATGTAATACTTTAATATGAAAATTTATTGTTATTAGCACATTTAACTGCGGCACGAAATGCATGTGCACAGAGCCATATAAGGAAGTGAAAGAGCAGAACATACAGTTTGTTTAAAATGGCGTCTGCCATGGAGTATGTAAACCATCACAAAGGGAAGAGCGAATTGTTTTAACGGATTTGCAAAGTGTTGTGAGAAGTACCCAAACGCGGCTAATCAAGAAATAGTGGACTTTATTGCAGAGCCTACTGGTATGTCAGCCCAGAGTGTCAATTCTGCTCGAAGTGAAATAGTGCATAAAGGACATTTATCTACACCAGATAAAATACGTAAGACAAAAGGCAGCGACTGAAGTGCAAGTCACAAGTTCGTGAAAGGTCTATGTGACGTAAAGTTAATCACTTTTTTTGCAATTAATGAGCCGCCAAAATCACTAAAGTTCTTGCTTTTCCCCTAACCCAATTTCAAGAGGACAAGCTTCCATACTATTCTTCGTAAGATCGGGTTTGAATTTGTGCGTGGAAGCAAGTCATTTTATTGTTGATCGCGAGGGCACATTATTGTGCCGTGTTGAGATTCCCGCCTTATCACTGTGTTTTGAATCCAAAAGAATTAATGTGTAGTCTTCTGAAAGCTCATGTTGCTATATAGAGCAATTAAGTCAGGGGCTTGCTTCATGTCGGGTTAAAACTTGCAAACGGAAGTAATTTATATGCGAAGTGGTGGAAGAAGAAACGTTCTGGAAATCAGATGGTCTCTATGCCCTTGTTGACCGAATAGTTATCAGCTCGCCGAGACCAGCAGTAGCGATGAGGAAGAAGACTCACTTAGCGTAATCCTTGCTCTTTCAAATTCTCTTAAGGTATTTGTAATAGTTATTCTTTTTTACGGTTCCAGGCAACGCAATGTATGTCCCATATTTGCATACTATTGATCTCCATTTTACTTCCACACATTCCTGATTTCGTGAAGTGTAAGGAAAGTGATTTAAACTGTTTATTCTGCGTATTTAACGTTGCGTTATACAATTCCCACATCATGACGGTTACTGCGTTTTATTTCAGGAGGGTTTAGTCATTTAAATGTATACTGCATATCATACGTTTATATTTTATTCTTTATTTTACATAAGAGTGTAGAATATATCCAGAAACTACTCGCGTGGTGATGACAGTTCACATAACGAGCGCACATGTTAAGTCGCGCCATATTTCTGCCAATCATAGGGACCCGCGGAGGAACACAATTTTGCACTTTGTTTACAGTGCAACCCAAACTTACACAGGGAAAGGTATAGTGGAAAGATTCCACTGACTACTTTAACGTGCGTTCTGTCGAGGGCAGTCAGAGTTGAGTCAGACAGTGAGCGAGCAAGTTAGTAAGTGATCTTCTGGTGAGACATTAAGAGCGATTATCCGAGCGAGTTTTGACGGCTGTTGTGACGTGCAGCGAGTGCTACTGCGGAGCGACGGATAGTGGAGTTCTTGTGTTCGACTCCCGAGTAAAGTGAACCGTCCGGTGTGAAGAGGCTATGTAACGAAGGAAGTGAAGTGACGTGACGGTGGTGTTGGTGGTGTTGTTTTAGGGCGTATAATCGCAGTGGTCATTAGCTCCCAGAAGTGACGTGACGGAGAGATGAACTAGTTCACTTTAGCGAAGTGAAAGTGTGAAGGAAGTGAACTAAATAAAATAAAAACAGTGACAGTGAGAACTGAGAGACAGTTGAAAACCTTGACAAAGTCAGTATAAATGAAGCTAAATGCGTGAATTTACTTTGGCAATACCCCATACTTTTTAAATTAATAACAGCCAGCAAATATCCTAAACTTTTGTTCCATACTATATTTATGTGTATTCTTAACCAGACTACGATTAGGATGTTGCACATACTGCCGTCCATCCAGGGGCTCACTTTATGTGAGTACGGGTTTGGCGTACCCGAGGTCCCTAGCCACCCGTCTCCATCGTCATCCCTCCACCCTCGTTCGGTCGAGGTAGGTTCGTCCTTGTGACCGGGGGACACAAGGTAGGCTCTCGTGCGTTCTTGGCATTTCGTTCCATGCCGCCCCTCGCCATCGTTTCCTTCTTCTTTCCGGCCATTTCGCACCACGACCATTCGCACATCTCTTTTTCTTCCTCGCCGGCCTACCTTGCGTGCGAAACGCCTACACACTTTTTGGTTTATTTACGCATTTTTTCTTTTAATCCTCCGTGGACACAGCCTGACGGACACCCGCGCACTGGGTGCGCAGCTGGTTAGTGGGTAATGACGTCATCCCCACCACCCGGGGTCGTCATGTAGGGTGTGGGTTCGTATCCGCTGTTCAACTGCTGTTCCGCGGGGGGGGGACATTGCATGAGCTGCTGACTTCCCACGGATTCGGGTCCCTCTGTCTATGTTCTGGGAGGTGTGATTCTGGAGTGAGACTGGTATAGATAGGCCATTCATTCAAGACGGGTTAACGCCCGGGAAGTTAGAGCCCGAGGTCGGAGACGGTTGCAATGGTGGAGGATTTCTTTCGCTATGGAGCCCTCTTTCTCCGTTATTTCGAACAAGCACCGAAAGGTTTGGGTAACAGAATAGCACCACCGATATCTGGTTGTTACTTAGTCATTACGCGAACAGCGGAAGGTCAAACGTTCGAGAAGGTGAACCCCTTTATTATCCAGAAGGGCATTGACTCATTTGCTGGTCCGGTTCATTCCTGCACTCGCCTTCGTAATATTTCATTGTTAGTACAAATCAAGTCCGATGCACAAAGTAAGTCCTTGTTGTGCACCACGCTTCTCCACGGTTATCCCATCCGTGTTGAGAAGTACCGCACCTCGAATTCCTGTCGAGGAGTCGTCACCACCCATAGCCTCGATAGTATGTCGGACGATGAACTGGTCGAATATGTTTCCGACCAAAAGGTAACGACAGTTCACGGAGTGCAGGCTAAACGCGACGGTGTGTTCGTACCCACTCGTACCCTGTTTATCACTTTCGATGGGGTCGATCTGCCCACGAATATTTCAGCAGGGTATGGACGAATTGCCTTGAGGCCCTATATTCCTGGACCTCTGCGTTGTTTTAAATGACAACGTTTTGGGCATACGCATGTCTCTTGCAAGAGTGCCGTTTCCATCTGTGCCTCTTGTATTCAGCCATCACACGATGGTACGTGTTCATCAGCCCCGTCTGCGTTAATTGCAAAGGACGTCAATCTGCGTCATTTGCCGACTGTCCGCGGTACCTGGACGAGAAGGCAATCCAGGACATCCGTGTAAAGGAGAAAGTCTCTTTCGCTGAACCCGGAAGCGTTTCCATGCGCGCCAACCTGCGATCGGGTACGTTCAGCTCTGGCTTTCGCCAGTACCCCGGAAGGATGCCGAAACACAGTCCTGGACCATGACTGCCTTGACCGCCACTACCATCCGGCCATTCATCCTTGGCACAGTCATCAAGCCTTTTAAAGCTGGTCCTAAGGTGCTGAAGTCACAACGCACTGATAAGAAGTCCAAGCTGAAAGTTCATAATGAAGATTTTCTTAAAGACCCTCTGCGTGCGCGCGGTAAGAAAAGTTCACTTTCTCCTCGGAGGTCACAGATCCACTTGATAATTTGGTTACTTTTAAACAATCCCGCGCCAGGACTCGTCGCATTATTCAAGATAGCAAGAAGTCGTCCTGGACTCGTTTTGTCGAGTCTTTTAATCGCTTCACGCCTTTCTCTGTTTGGAATAAACTTCGTCGCTTCTCCGATAAGGTGTCGCATTGTACTGTGTCTGGCCTTCAGGTTCCCAATGCGGTTTCCAGTTCTGACCATTATTCCGCCGGCTTTCGCACTTTCAAAGACCGGCTGAATTCCGAGAACTACAGTTTTCGGTCTCCTAATGTTATAATGAACTTTTCACAATGAGGGAGCTGGACCACGCTCTCCGTTGCTCTAGGCACTCCGCTCCTGGGCTAGACGGCATTCATGTCTTGATGTTAAAGAACCTTTCAGCCGAAAGTAAACTCTTTCTCTTACATATGGATAACCGTATTTGGCTAGCCGGCTTTTTTCCTTCCGTTTGGCGCGAAGCCACCATTGTCTCTATACTTTTACGTAAACTCCACGCATGGAAGTTTCGGGAGTTTATG
Organism: Deroplatys truncata; assembly: GCA_030765065.1. Lineage (NCBI taxonomy): Eukaryota > Metazoa > Arthropoda > Insecta > Mantodea > Mantidae > Deroplatys > Deroplatys truncata. The sequence goes on along the minus strand of CM060990.1, from coordinate 417,751,876 downwards.
ACGGACCGCGTCTTTCGTGTACGTGTGGGCTCGGTTTTATCTAGTCGTTTTATTCAAGAGAGCGGTGTACCGCAGGGCTCTGTACTCAGTGTCACAATTTTTGCGATTGCTATCAACCCCGTTGAGTGTCTTCCACCTGGTATTTCATCGTCCCTTTTCGTCGACGATTTTGCCATTTATTGCAGTTCCCGGTGGACCTGTCTGCCCGAACGCCGTCTCCAGAGCTGTATCGACCGTCTCTACGCCTGGAGTAATGCCAACGGCTTTAATTTCTCCGCCGAATAATCCGTCTGTATCAATTTCTGGCGCCGGAAGGCTTTCCCTCCGCTCTCTCTCCATCTTGGGCAGGAGGTCCTTCCATTTGCAGACGAGGTGAAAATTTTACGGGCTGATCTTTGATCGAAAGCTGAGCTGGACTTGGACATATCGTTTTTAAGAGCAAAGTGTGACCGTTCTCTTAATCTTTTACGTGTTTTAAGTTGCACATCCTGGGGTGCTGATCGGACCATGCTTCTGCGTCTTTATCGCTCCTTGGTCCGATCCAAGCTTGACTACGGGTGCATTGTCTATTCATCGACACGTCCATCTGTTGTTACGCCGCTTGAATGCCATTCACCATCGTGGCATAAGAGTCGCTACAGGGGCCTTTCCAACTAGCCCTGTACCCAGTCTACGCTGAAGCTGAAGCTGCAGAGCCTCCGCTGTCCTTCAGGCGTGAGATGCTTTTGTGCAGCTATGCATGTCGAATCTCAAGCTTGCAGGACTACCCGTCTTTCGAGTTATTTTACGCAGATTCGCTTGATCGGCAATATTTAGTTAGCTCCTCTGGATTACTCCCTCCAGGGGTTCGATTTCGACAGCTTTTTCGGCATTTGGACTTTACGCCAGCGCCGACCCCTCCCAGGGGGAAACGCGGTTTCCTCCTTGGTTGCGCGCTGAGGCGCACTGTCATTTTGGGTTAACGTAGATGCCGAAGAGTGAGACATCTTCTGCAGTCCTTAGATCCGCATTTTTAGAACTCCAGGCGCAATTCGGGGAATTTTATATTATATACTGATGTGTCTAAGACTGATGTTGGAGTAGGGTGTGCCCTTATTTTCGGTCGACATAGTTTTACCTTTCATTTACCGTGGCAATGCTCGATTTTTACCGCCGAACTTTTTAATGTTTATGAGTCTCTTTTACACATCCTGCGACACGACTTACGGCACTGTGTTTGTACTGGCTCTCTGGGTGCCCTTGAGAGTATTAACATGCTGTGCAATTACCGCCCCCTCGTACAGCGCATACATGATATGCTACACTCGCTGGGTGCTTCTGGCATCAGCGTCTCCTTCGTGTGGATTCCAGGTCATGTGGGCATCTGAGGGAACGAGTCTGCCGACGCCGCTGCCAAATCTGCAATTTATCATCCAGATGTTTTACCTATGTTGTTCCTTCCAGGGATTTTTATGTTATTTTACGTCACCGTATTCTCTCGCTTTGGCGCGATGAATGGACGGCCCTCCGGGGGAACAAGTTGTGGGATGTTAAACATAGTAGTTAGTTTGGGCTACTTCTCGTCGGGAATGGGTAATTTTAGGTCGTTTACGTATCGGTTATTGCTTTTTTTAGCCATAAGCACTTGCTCAGTGGTGACCCCGTACCGCTCTGAGCAGTGTGATGCGTCCTTAACGGTCCGTCACATCTTAGCAGTGTGTCAGGTTTTAGCTCATTTGCGCGTTCGTTTCTGTCTGCCTGTTGGCATGACCAACGTTGTGGCAGACGACGCGCAATGTCTTTTACGTTCTATTATTGACAGTGGTTTTATTCGGCGCATTTGATGCGCTGTGCGTCTTTTAGTTTTGTGATTTTCTTTTGTCTGTTTTAATGGAGGGTCTTCTCCCCAGCGGACGTATGGCGCTCTTGTCGCTTGACTTCTACAGTTCCTGACACGTCGTTTACTCTTTTATTTGCCTTGGTTTTTGTGTGGTGTCTTTTACAATATACTGTCTTGTTTTTAGTGTTTTACACTAAGCGGGTTTGTGTCCCTTATTTTAGTTTTTGGATTTTAAATTTTACACTTTGTAAGGGCGCTGTTGACTTTATATGTTTAGCGCCCTTAAACCCCATCTCTTCCATCCATCCATCCATCCATCCATCCATCCATCCACATACTGCCGTGGTGTATGGCCTCCTTGTTCCTCAGACCTTGCAGTTGGTGACTTTAATATGTCGGGAACACTGAAAAACACTGTGTATTCAAATAATCTTGCCTCACTGTAGGAAACTTAGAGGAAGCATAACAACAGCAGCAATTGAGGACATGCGGTTAGCGCAACTAAAGGCTGTAAACAGTAGTGATGTGAATTGTGTGTCAGAGTAGATAACCAAGACCTCCATTGACTCCTGTGAGAAAGTGAGCATCAAATTCTGTTATTAATCATTATGAATTATTGTTAATTCTTATTACATGGATTTTACAACCATTTTATAACTGAGACTGTGGAGAGAACAATGTTGAGTGATAAACGAAACGAAGTGGTATAGTGGCCGTCAGCATACTGCAAGCTATATATGAATATCTGTGCGTTAACTTACCAGAATTGATGTCCGATTATAACAATTCATTTTAACACTGAAATTTGGTAAAAGGAAACATAACTTTGTATCTCAGAATCCTAGTAATTGTTTGGTTGAACTCTGGGATGGATGGGCCTACCCACCCACCCCACGTCAGCTTAAGGGCTTATTGTGGAACCCAATTGGAAAGAATGGCTTTGTTGTTTCCCAAAAGTATTTCCTGAACAAGTTGTAGTTTCTTGGTTCCAATGTCGGCATACTTTGTTAGATCTTCCCTGGTTATAGAAAGGGTATCTCTTTCTTGGGCTAGCCTCTAGTCCCTGAGGTTGCGGGTTCAAACCGGCAGAGTGCGATTGATTTTTTTCGGCGTACAAAATCCTTAGACGGCTTTTTTTGGAAGTGAAGTGAAGCAAAGCTTAGCTTAGCTGGTGGTCCTGTGGCGTGGATTTACGGCACGTAAAAGAACCTCAAGCCTGATAAAGAGGCCTCTGAGCAAACATTTCGTATTTCACTCCCAATATAAAATAGGACACTGAGAACCGTCTTTATATATTATTTCTCTAAGATATTTTTTTTTGTCGATACGTCATATCTCCCTGAATACTTCATAAAAATCAAGGATTGAGATATCATTTTGAAGATTATGTTCACCGCCAATGACAAAAAAAAATAGACAAATAGTTTAAACTTAATGTTTTCGTTAAAACTTTATTTAAACCAAAACCTTTTTATAAAAACTGTATTTTGGTCACACGTCGAGGCGCCATCTATTGACAATCTGCTTAACTAACATGCACGACTCAGGACCCTCTAAAACAACGGACCTGACACCGGTTTCGAGATTGAGAAAAATGGCGTGGGAGGTTGGTAGTGATCCCTAATGTGTTAACACACGTTAGCTGCTGTGGTGTATTTTCGATACCTGTAATTTATGGTATTTTAGTAACTGCGGCAGTTTGTAATCACATAAGCGAAGCAATAGTGTTTGAAAATCTTTATTTATGCAATTTAGGAAACGGGAATAATCCGTCATGTGTTTTCAGTGCTTTCCACGTGTTACTTATATTTACTAATATATTCCATGTAGATTATGCGTATATTAAATGTAAAGTATGTATTATACATTTTTAAATTTATCTATTTGAGAACATAGTTTATAGAATATATAATATAGTTGGAGACGCTATAGTCGTAAATATACTTAACCTAAAACAGTACAACATCGTTGTTTTCCCGGATGTAAACCGAACTGTAGTTATAATGAATAGAGGTGTAAATAATTGTAATAAATACTTTAAAATATGCTACATACTGTGTGAGTTTGCGTTATAAAATATATTAAACTGTGTATATATGTGAGATACAATAAAACAATTATGGATATGTGAGTGTGTGGCGAGTCCCAGTGATTCTGATATACTGAAGTATTGCCAATCACATTTCCAAAATATAAAGATTTAAAAGAAAACGTATCATAATCTAAAATCATGACGCCTTCTAAGGATTCACCTGTAATGTGTGCATCATTTTGTTTTCAACTATGTTATAAGGAAGGATAAATTACCTTGTGATAGTTGTTTTGTAAGAAGAGGTTAAACTGCTGAACGGTGCATTTCCGACAATTTTTAAAATCAACCATCGTATTTATGCTGTAACGTTGCTTCATGCAAAACTGCACACTGCATGAATGTTGCTTTGCAATGCTGGTTTAAGATTACTTGTTATATTTCATTCTGTCGGCGTGGACTCTCCATGCAAAAACTAGTAAAGAATGCTGTAAGTCGCTAAGTAATTGTATATTTTTGAATAAGTATTGCAAATTTGGTAATTAAAAGCATTCAGTGAAAGCAAACGAAGGATCCCACACTAAAGCTTCTAAATTTAGTAGCTAATTACTGTAAACAATAGAATTTCGTGCCTGAGTCATCCAGTGTATATTTTGTGTATATAATATTGTGTACAGTGTGATAAATGGTGTAAATAGTGACAGGTAATTTTGAGTGACCTCAATTTGTGTCAACTGCAATATCAACTGCAATCTGTTTGATGCAAGTACAGTATTACAGTGCTTGCAGTTTATAAAGCTATGTCCTTTGTAATTCAAATTTGTAGCTGTAGTTTAGAAATTCTGTTGTATCATGCAAAACTGCACACTACAGAAATGTTGTTTAAGGTTATATAATTTATTGGTCATCACTTAATGTTAAAATGCATATAGTTTACATTTAAGACAGCGTTTTTGTGTAGAACAGAGCATGTATCTACACAAAGGACATCATTACACCACATTAATTTATTTTACTGCAGAGAAGTCATAGCTTGTAGACAGGAGCTGTTTGAAGTATTCCCCAAACTCCCGCCAACGGCCACCATTTTAGATGTCAGTGTCAGGTCCGTTATTCAGAGGGTCCTCCACGACCTTTATTTTATAACCTTTTTTTTAAATAAACTATAGTGTAAAGAATGTGGAAGGAGCCATCTGTCGATAATCTGTTTAACAAACGTGCACGACAGCTGTTGGAGTCAATCACGCGAATAAACCGAGTTAATCAACGTTTCTCATCACAAGTAAGTACCGTATACTTTTATAACGTAATTTTATTTTTATGACTATTATTATTATTATTATTATTATTATTGTTGTTGTTGTTAGTATTATTATTTTCATTACTTTACAGCACTTGCAACGTTACGTTATACCTCTCCTAGCCTCAATAACATTGATCTGCCAAAGGGCACAACAGTTTCTCATCATAAATAAGTACCGTATACTTTTGTACTTTAAGTTTTTTTATTTTTATTTATTTATTATTTTCATTGCTTTACGGTATTTGCAACGTTAGGTTATACTTCTAACCTCAATAACATTCATCTGCATCACCAGCAAAAGTAAAACAGACATTGATTCCGGGGATATTCGTATTTATTTTTCTTTATATATTTATGTATTATTATTTTTTTCCTTCTGTGTTTTATGTTTCCACGATGCCAAGGGGCAAAACAGGCAGACCGAGAGGGAGACCTCCAACCAGAGGTTGTTCCACACCATTGGAACGTGTCACAGACCGCAGAAGAAGAAATGCCAGACAAAGTTACGAAGACAACTTTGACTTCAGCAAGATAGAGAAGCTCAGCGCAATCGATGACAAGACAGATTCAATGCTCAACGACAGCAGTTAGCGCAAGACAAAAACATTGTCACCTACTTCACCTCCATCGGTGCAAAAAGGCAATATATAAGCTTCCAAAAACATATTGTTCTGCCCATCTTTTCCCTAAATGCAATCAAGTGCAAACTGAGATTGTTGTTGCCCCACGTTTAAAAATCAACTTCGTATTTTTAATGTTTATTTAAATATTATATATGTATGCCTCGGCTGCGTCAGTAGTAATTTGCAGAAACACGTATCTCTTAGCAGTGGTAGTACGGCTAAAGAACAAGGCTTAGACAAATTATAATTATACTCCACTTTCTTTATTAATACTTCACATGATTAAATAACATATCACTGATATATCATGCTATAGAGTTGTGAGATTATTAATTACTTTTTAACACGTAGAATTTGTGTCTCACACTGAATTCATATAAACCCGAACTGCTCGGTAACGCTTCCTTGTAGCGTCTATTGCCGAAATTCGTACATTTACTCTATTTTAAGTCTCTGATTGGCTAATTCTACTCCAATAGAATACTTTTATTTAACTTTTAGCTTTACTAGATGTTGATTGGCTATTTATAAACTGGTTTAAATATTTTTCCAAGAATTATTAGTAGCCTTTATTAAAATGTCTAATTTATTGTTGTCTCAAGGTTACTTCATTGTTTGCAACTTTCGGCTTCCATTCTCACAGCTCCTACATTGTTAAAACTACGTAATACATTCACATAAAATTATTATACATGTGCATATTAATACAAACATAATACAATGACTGTTACATACATTTTTATATATTATTACTTACACATATTGCTTTTAAGGTGGGCTGTTATTATATTTTATATTATATAATTAGACTGATATTATTTAAGTGATAAAAATACTGCCTCAAAACACACAGTGTTGGTGATAATGGACAAAATGTGCCTACATTGCTCTGCAAGGTTGTTTGCAGGGGAGTTCAGAGACAGTTCAGCTAGCATATGTAGCCACAATGGAAAAATTAACATATGATACATTAAAGTTTACGAAGAGCATCAAAACCTCATAGAGCAGAATGTTAATTATACTCGGAACTACCTAGAAAACATTACACAATTTAACAATGCTCTGACATTTGCTTCAGTTCAGATTAACTCAGTTGACATTCCTGGCAGAGGTTCATATTGTTTTACAGTGCATGGGCAGGTGTATTATATGGTAGGAAGTTTGCAACCTCCTGCATGAGTTGCAGCTACTTAAGCAGGCCTTTTCATTATGGACTTTGATACTGCATTAGAACATCATATAGAGAATGAAGCCAATAGAAACGGTTGCAGGTAATTAATGGTTACATTGCAAGCAATGCTTGATACACAATCCTTATGCACAGTTGTTTAAATGTATAAAATATGTAGCTCACACTATAGCTGATTTTCAATTACAAGTCACTACTAGCAATGCATTTCATCCTGGAACATCCAATGCACCTGCAGTCAGTGAGGTGGCTGCTGTTTTTGTCACTGATGACGGAACACCACCGGGGAGTGTTGATTTTGTAATCTTTTCTAAAAGAACTGGTGTACTTACAAAAGTATTTTCCTTGAACCCCCATTCTATTCCAGTGTGTTATCCATTGCTGTTCCCATGAGGTGATTCCGGATGGGCTGTAGGTAAGCCAAATGTTCAAGTTCATGCTACTGTGTTGAGAACAGTCACAACTTGTTATTGTTTAGCAGTTACAGATGACTTCTGTATACTTAATGCTTCAAGTAAATTATTTCAGCAATATATTGTTGCCAGTTACGTCAAAGTAGAATGTTCTAGGTTGGCATTAATTAGATTCCATCAAAAAGTACTCAGAGCTGATAGTTACAAAGGTTTGATGGAGTTTCTTAACACTTGCTGAACAAAGAGAGGCGGTTGGGGGAGTTCGTGTTATTATTCCTTCAACTTATATTGGCAGCCCTCGCAATATGTTTCAAAATTGTCAAGATGCTATGGCCACTGTTGCCCACTTAGAAAAAGCCTGATCTGTTTCTCACAATCACTTGCAACCCCAAGTGGACTGAAATTACCTCTCAATTGACACCATACGAAAGAATTGAACACAGACCAGACTTAGTTTCTATGGTTTTTCATTTAAAATTGTAGGCATTATTAGATTCTTTTAAAAAAGCATGCATTAGGCGTAGTCAATGGTTTTATTTGTGTTGTTGAATTTCAAAAGAGAGGTCTCTCTTATGCACACATTCTGCTCATTCTGTCAAATGAAGATAAATTATGTTCAGTTTGAAGATGCAGACTTTAATTTGCGCAGAAATTCCAGACAAAGAAACACATGCTCAACTTTTTGAAGCTATTCAGGAATGCATGGTACACGGACCTTGCGGTACTATCAATCCAAACAGTCAATTCGTGCAAGAACAAAAGTATATCAAAATTATCCAAAACATTTTGAGGGGGAAACTAATTTAAATGTTAATTACTACTCTATTTATAGACGACACGATAATGGCATTACAATGACCCTTTGATCTTTTAGTATTGACAATCGGTGGATTGTACCATAATGTAGATTTCTCAATAGAAAATACTGTTCTCATATCAAATCTCGAGCTGGTTCTTTAATAAAATTCTTAAATATTTGTACAAATGCATGTATAAAGGACATGACTTGATTTTGTAGGTCAACAACAACTCGCCGTTGACGAAGTGGACATTTATATGAGCTGTCGTTGTGCGAGTCCACCAGACTCTATACGGCGAGTACACGAACGTCGACTTTGCTACCGACCTCATAAGGTCGAGCGACTCCCTGTCCACTTACCGGAAAAACAAATGGTGTACTTTCAGGCCGGATACGAAGCTGATGGTAACCTTGATAGGGACTACAAACTTATGGCATTTTTTTAAATTGTGCAATGAAAATATCGCCTGCAAGAACCTTTACCATGAAATTCTGTAGTATTTTGTGTGGTCAAAAGGGCAATGGAATACTCGCAAGAAAAAGACCAAGTGCCTTGGCCGGATATACACTGTCAATCCAGCCGAAATAAAAAGATATTACCTCCGAGTACTACTTCTGCATGTCAAAGGGCCGATGTTGTTTTGACGATATACGCACAGTTGATGGACTACTTTGCGACCGATTTCAACAAGCTGTAGAAAAATTACATTTAATCATTAACAATGTCGAATGGAAAGAATTTTTTCAGGAGGCTACCAGACACCAAACGCCAACGTAATTGAGATGGCCTTTTGCCATCATCTGCATATTCTGTTATGCCAATATACTTGAACTGTTGACAACGTTTCAGGATGCACTTTCAGAATATTTTTAGAGACAACACACGCCACCTGAAGCCTACAACCTCACATTGCAAGAATTGGGAAATCTTTTTACATATCATGGCAAATCTTTGCAGGAATTCAACTTGCCGGCCCCTGTTGTGACCGCACATACAGCAGCAGCCTACAACGTAGAAGAAGAACGTACGAATTGCAAGACAGCTTATGAAAAACTAAACGTAGAACAGAAGGCAATACCCGAGGAAGTCTTACATGCAGTAAAAATAAAATTCCCAATTGTTACTTCATTGTTGGACCGGGGGACTCCAGTAAAACATTTGTCTACAAAACATTGTGCCACATTTTAGGAGGTGAAAACAAGGTTGTTTTACCAGTTGCGTGGACAGGCATTGCTGCCAATCTCGTACCAGGCGGACGCACATCACATTCGGTTTTCAAACTACCTGTACCCATCTTTAACACATCGGTCTCAAAGATTCACACTCACACCAAGGATGCACAAATTCTTCGTGACTCAGACCTCATCATTTGGAACGAGATTTCACTGGTTCCCAAAGACGCGCTAAGCGTTGTCAATCGACTTTTAAGCGACATCATGAATAACAATCTCCCTTATGGTGGCAAAATAATTCTGTTTGGTGAAAATTTCCGTCAGGTGTTATCTGTCGTTAGACATGCTAGTAGAACAGCCATTGTCGAAATGACAGTTTGTTACATTTGTTTATTTCTACCTAGCCCATAACCCAGTTCTAAATATACGTGAAAACTTGAAGGAAACTCTGAATAAGGAATCCCCTACTCGGTATTAGTAGGAATAAGCTGTAACTAATCTGCTTAGCTATTTTATTTCTCCACGGATTTTGTTATAATGTAAATGTTTGTGTTGCCTAGTCATTACTACATAATTAGTGATATATAATGTATATTGACTCCTGTTTCAATTCTTGAAAAAAATTGTAACCTTTACACATTATGACGTATTGACAGCGTTTAAATCTTGCTTTCCCCCACGTAAGAAATTTCTTTATATTATACAAAAAACGTTATAGCCATCTCATCTTGTCTGCTTGCCCTGTCCACCTGGCACTTCAAATTAAATAATTTTGAAAAGTTATTCACCAAAGCTGTTAAAATTTTGACTAGACCGAAAAATAGTGCACCTTGACCCATATTCCTTGTTAACGTGCTACCGGATGGCGTGCCTCTGAACGTCTCTCATCTTCTCTTCGTGCCAAGACCCTCAAGCTCGTCCAAACTGAAGTTCTCCATTCTTCCGTTGCACTATTGGAGACTTCATTTGCCAAAGACATACTCCGACGCCCAAGCCGCGTCGTCCTGAATATGTCATTCCGATACTATAGACATAATTGAACTTGTGGAAGGGGAGAAAGTGGCACAATACTCCCCCACGACGAAAGCAGGCAGCAGACCACTGACAACGTGTGAGACAGCACCATTCGCAGGGTACAGCAAATATAAAATTCAGAGATGATTAACGAAATAGACCAAGGTGTAGAATCAAAAGCAAAATAAAAGAAGTAGCCATTCAACAGGAAAACCAAGCATTACAAGCTCAGTGACATTTTAAAAGTTAAAACCCGGAAAGCATACAATTTTATAACACATTAAAAGTGTAAAAAAGGAGATACATAAATATATAAAAACACACTAAAATGTAAAAGGCCATGAAAAGAATGACCATTAATGAAATTGACACAATAACAAATACTTCAAATGGCCAATAATAGGTATTATAAAGTCCAGAGGGGACTAAATTTATAAAAGGCCTTAAAGTGATAAAAGAAGGTAATAAAACAAATAACACATACATAAGGAAGAAAATTAGATCTCTTGAACAAACACACAGAAACTAAAGCCTAAATAATTATATACTTTACAGTTGGCCTAAATACAGAAAATACAATAAATATTATTAAATAGATACGTATATGTATATAGTGGGCCCACTTAACCTATAACAGTTATAAAAACTAAGGTAAGTAAAAAACACCCAGAGGACAACACATACACAAAAAAGAAGGAAAAGACCAAGAAGAAGAAGGGAACATGAAAAAAAAGTAAAAATATAACCATTCGCAGCTCAAGCAGAGAGAGAGAGAGAGAGAGAGAGAGAGAAACACACCATACTCGCATGTGAGAAGACTGGCAAAAATGCTAGTATGGGTTCAAAACCTCAGGCTGAGAATGGTCAGTGAGGCGCCGAGCTATTAAAATTTAATTAATAGGCACAGGCTTCAATTGAGAAGCATGTGCAGTAGCTAGCTTTCCGGTAGCACAATTTTGAATCTGAAAGGAAAACAAATTTACAATTTTAACGACCCGGAAGGGGCCAACATACCGTTCTACCAACTTTTTGGCGAAGCCTTGAGAACCATCACTCTGATGGTGTGACCGTAACATTACGAAATCCCCAATGTGCAAGGTTGCCGGACGACGATTAGAGTTATAGCGCATGGCACGACGTTGATAATCTCGCCTCAATGCTTCAAAAACAGCCTTCCAGCGATGAGAAAGTACTGCAGGGTCACAGGTATCTGAAAGCAGATCAGCCAACTTCCAGTGATTAGGCAAAGGACATACGGGCAGAAAATTAAACATCAATCGAAAGGGAAGCTCTTGATGTGACTCGTGAACCGATGTACTAAGAGCAAATTGAGTCTGCTAGTAAAATATCCCATGACCTATGCTACCTTGAATGAAAGGAAATTAAGACACTCTTCAATGTCCGATTCACACGCTCAGCCAAGGAGGACTGCGAATAATATGGAGAAGTACGCACGAAGTTAACGCCTGCTTCAAAAAGAAAGGTACGAAAGCTCTGCGCGCGAAAATAAGAGGCATTATCCGATACGACAGTTGTTGGCATACCAAATGATGCGAATATAGAGGATAACACAGAGGATGACGTAGAGACCGTAACGGCACGAACTGGTGTGAGCCAAATAAACTTAGTAAATGCATTAATAACGACGCACAAAGAACTATGACCACGAGCAGTACAAGGTAAAGGCCCCATATAGTCAATAAATAGGCGCTCCATTGAATAACGTGAAACACTCGACGCTAGCAAACCCAAACGGGTATTCTGAGGAGGCTCTCAAACAAAGATCACAAGATCTAACTAATTTGGCGATACCGCTGTACATGCCGCGCCATACAAAAAACTGTCGGATCTTTCGTTTTGTCTTAAACACCCCCAAATGAGCTCCAAACGGAGAAGTATGAAAATAGGATAACAACCGGTATTAGTGCCTTTGGAAGTAAAATCGTCGACAACCTTGAGCGTGGAAGACGCGCATGTAACATGATATCCTGAAATTGATATCCAGACAGTATGTTACCCTCCTGAGATTGTCGCCAAGTGGGGCCAACTCCTCATCTTGCTGATGCTGAGAAAGACTGGTGAAAATTGCCGGAAGATCGCGTGGAAAAACCGTCAATGCCGCAAGCAAAGGAGAACCGGATGCGGTCAAAGGTTCAGCAAACATACGCGATAATGCATCTGCTACTGAATTTTTCGAACTCTTAATATGTGTAACCGTAAATTGAAAGGCGCTAAGCTTTACTGCATATCTAGCAATTTTTCCAGTTTGGCGTGCGTGCGATAAAACCCACATAATTGCCTGATTGTCGCACTCGAAATGGAAATGACGGTGCTCAAGAAAATGACGGATTTTGTCAAAGGCATTGAGGACGGCTAAAGCTTCTAACTCATACACTGACAAGCTTCTCTCCGCCAAAGAAAGGCAACGTGAAATGTAGTATAGGATATTACGTGCTCCCACAGGTCCTTGCAATAATACTGCTGCGAATGCATAACGGGATGCGTCAGTTTGCGCTACAAAATTCTGTACGAAGTCTGGCACAGCCAAAACAGGGGGATTCGTAAGAGCATTTTTCAAGGTATCAAAGGCGTGTTGCTGTTAATCTGTCCATATAAATTTTACTCCTTTCCGCCGAAGTGCGTGTAATGGCTCTGCAACGTATGCAAAATGTGGAATGAATTTCGCAACAAAGTTGGCCATCCCTAAAAAGGACAATTGTTTCGCGCCACTAGGCACCGGGAAGTTCTGCACTGCTAAAGTGCGATCAGGGTCGACTGAAATCCCCCTTGTTGATATAGTATATCCCAAAAAGGAAAATTGCGAAACAGCGACTTTAACCTTGGACGGACGGACTGACTGTCAGCCCCGCCTGTTGTAAACACGTCAAGACCAATCGAAGATGTTGAAGATATGTATGAAAATCCGGGGAATAAATGACCAAATAATCAAGATAGTTAAAAATGAACTCAAACTTAAATTGATGAAAAACCTGATCTAACAATCGTGACAGAACCTGTGCGCCTGTCGATAAACCAAAAGGGACGCGACAAATCAAACAAATTCCAAGATGTGGAGAAAGCGGTTAAGTGTCTACAATATTTTTCTAACGGAATTTGATAATATGTTTGGTTCAAATCAAGGTTAGTAAATACCATTGCATTCCTGAAAGAATGTGCCGATGTATATAAGTCTGGCAACGACATTGCGTCCAAAATGATATTTTTGTTCACTTTCCTATAATCCACCACCAAACGAAAATCATTATTGGGCTTAGGGACTAAAAAGCATGGACTAGAATAAGCACTATTAGATTTCTCAATAATTCCCTGACGAAGCATGTCGCCTATCTTAATACGCAAAATCTCCAATTTAGGAGGGGTAACCCGGTAGGATGGAGACCGAACTGGAGTTGTATCAGATAATTGAATAGAGTATTCCGTATCCCGGAGTGCGCCCAATTCTTCGGTCAGAACATCCGAAAATTGCTCCAAAAGCTGCGAAATTTGTACACGAGACGATGGCGATAAATGCAATAAATCCAAGTCTGTGCTTTTTGAAACCAAACCCGCATTAACTAACGTGCATTGCTGAGGGGAACCTAAAGCAAAAGGAATAAGGAAGCCGTCTAAAGGGAAAACTCACCGTAAAATTTGTATAATTTAAAGCCATTTTCGTTTTATACGTAAACGGCGATCCCAGAATTAATGGATACGGTAAATGTTTTGTAACATGAAACTTGATATCCCACGAAAATAAAGCTAATTTAATATGAAGCATTACAAATCCTACAATTTGTAAAGGCTCTCCTGAAATCGTGGTACCACACTCGTTTACCGTCGGAAACTTTCCAGGAAATTTATTTGGGATGGTTTGCCAAAATGTTTTATCAATGAGGTTAAATGCCGAGCCAGAATCTAACAAAGCTGAGACAAAAGATTCTGCACACCAAATCTGAATTGACGGTAATGCCAGAAATGGAATTCCATAAATTGCGAAGGAGCGTTAAATTGAGTATTTACTGCCAAACAAGAAGGCGCTGCATTTGGCGACGTAAATTGACGTTTACGTCAGAAGCAAAATCTGTATGCCCCGCTTTCCCACAAAATGTATAAGAACGTGGTAATGTATGTGTAAAACCCACCTTTTAAGAATGAGAAACGGTTGGTGAAGACTGAGATCGTGGCTGAGTATGATTATTTAATGGTATAGAAGGTTTATTTACAGGTACAGAAACTACAGTTGATTGTGTCTCAACCGAAACTGGCAATTTTGAACTTTGCGACAACTGTAATGGCCGCTAATCGGAAATGGAATTCGGACGCAGTGCTTAAACTGCTTGTTGCAACTTAATAACTAAAAAAATCTAAGTCAGTAAATGAATTTGGAATAGAAGCAAATGTACATTGCAATCGGGTATACATATTAAAGCCAGAAACAATTAATTGACATATCGGTTCTGTATCTGAAAGCTGAAATAGACGTGAAAAAAATTAACGTGTTCTATAAAGGTAATTACATCTTCTGTTTATTTCTGAGGTGTATAATATTCAGAGAGAAAATGTATACTGATCCGAGCTGAAAAAAAAGGTCTAAGACCCGAGCATGAAAGGTGCAAAGATCATTTGCTTGCTGTAAGCCTGAACGTAACAACAAATAATTTTTCCCTCCACCACTAAGAAGTAAAGTGTAAAAATCGGTAACTTGAAATGTTGGATAGAGAACATGCCTCGCCTAAACGAAGAAAAAGCTTTAAAATTTCCAAAGCTTGTGGTACATCATTCACTACGTAATGTGCTTGATCTATTAATTTTTGCGCAGGTTGTTGAATACGCAAAGAATGAAAGGAAAATCCCAAAGCTAAAAAAGAAAGCGTAGTCGGATTTTCATTATCAGTAGGTACTATAGAAACAGGCACATTAACATGCTGCCCTGACATCTGCTTCTGTTGAATGTTAGCTGATGAAGTATCGCCCAACAAACCAGATAATTCCTCATAAGAGTGTACTATTTTTTGTAAATACGAAATAGACTCCTTTACAAATGGTGATTTAAGCAAAATTTTAATTCTCTCAATATGGTGTATTGTCCGTGCTTTTAAACGTATCGTTGCAGTAGAAAATTCATTCCTGTTTTCGGCAAATAAATTTTGAAATTCTTTCAATTGAAAACTCGCTTCGCGAATTAATTAAAAAATTTCATCTTTAGAAAAATAATTTCCTTTTACATTCACTTCAGCGTTTTCGCGTAATAGATGCAGCAATACTGGTAAGATTGCATCAATATCGTATTGCACTCCCGTGACCTCAAGCAAAAAACCAATTCTTCCTTCCGTAAATGATCAATGTTTGATAACGCTATAGTGAGCCAAACGTGGCCAGGCCTCGTCATAGAATGGGGCAAGGTATCAAGTAAAAAACGCACCCAATCAAATACAAGGATTTATATAAATGTATCTAAAATTATATCCAAAAAACTGTTAAAAGCCTAAACATCGGCACTCAAGATGTATAGCTATATAGATACGTTAACTAAAGTATGAATATAACTGCTATACGTTATATAAGAAATGTCTCACGGCTCTGCTACCCTTCAACTACATTTGTTTATTTCTATCTAGCCCATAACCCCGTTCTAAATATACGTGAAAACGTGAAGGAAACTGAATAAGGAATCCCCCTACTCGGTATAGGTAGGAATAAGCTGTAACTAAAACACGAGAATATCTGTTTTGCTATTTTATTTCTCCACGGATTCTGTTATATAACTGGTTGTGTTACCTGGTAATTACTACATAATTAGTGATATATAATGTATATTCACTCCTGTTTCAATTCTTGAAAAATATTGTAACGTTTACAAATTATGACGTATTGACAGCGTTTAAATCTTGCTTTCCCCCCACGTAAGAAATTTCTTTATATTATACAAAAAACGTTATAGTCATCTCTCCTTGTCTGCTTGCCCTGTCCACTTGGCACATCAAATTAAATAATTTTGAAAAGTTACTCACCAAAGCTGTTATATAAATTTTGACTACACCGAAATGTAGTGCACATTGACTCACATTCGTTGTTAACGTGCTACCGGATGGCGTGCCTCTGAACGTCTCTCGTCTTCTCTTCGTGCCAAGACCCTCAAGCTTGGCCAAGCTGAATAGTTCTCCATTCCTCCGTTGCAGTGCTTCCGCCTCACTATTGGCGACTTCATTCGCCAATGACATACTCCGACGCCCAAGCCGCGTCGTCTTGAATGTGTCATTCTGATACTATAGACATAATTGAACTTGTGGAAGGGGAGAAAATGGCACAAGTTCAACGAACACCCTTATGGTCTCATGTTAAAATTCATAAGTTGACTCAAAATATCAGACCAAATTATGATCCAGTTTTCACTGAGTGGTTACTTAAATTGGGTAACAGTGATTTAAAAGTTCAAATATTCCGAAACTTTGTTACTGCAATCACGATAGTATTATTACCACCATATTCAATGTCACAGTAGTCAATGAACAAAATGTATCCCAATTTCATTCAGTGGCGATTTTGTCTAAAACGACGATTGTAAACATTTAATGAATATGCCACTTCCAATTTGTTACCTGGAATGTAAAGGTTTACCTCAGTTCAGATTCTGTCCAACACGAAAAAATAAACAACGCTCAGTTGTACACCATAGAATTCTTGAACTCTTTAAATCCGTCTAGTTTACCACCTCATAAATTGCTTTTAAAGAAAAATGCGTCTGTTATTATTATTATTATTATTATTATTATTATGTTAATTAGGAATCTTAATGATCACCAGGGATTAATTAATGATCAAGCTTAGTGGTAACTCGCTTAGGCGAGTAAGTCATCACTGCTGAACTCATTCACTCCAATAAGCCTGTGCTCATACCCGAAATTAACCTGCACTGGCTTTGCCGTGCTGTGAATGGCAGCTAGAATATAGAAATACTTGTGTTTCCAGAAAGATCTTTCTTGCTAGACCCTTTATATTATTCTGAGTAGTTGCACACACCAGCAACAAAATATCAAAGTAGCATTTGCAAATACAGGGAAGGAAAGGATTAACATTTATACAAATAAAAAGCTAAACTCATTTGCAGCTGAACAATTAATACCAATACATTCTAAATTGGCACTGAAATTACGAACGGCTAACAAACACGTGAATCAAATCTCTCAAGTTTCTTTGTGTTTCTTGCAAAATTCGGGTTTACATAGAGTATACATAAAGTCTTTCAATAACTGCTCGCCCTAAACCGCACATTAAAAGCACGCTACACGACTTAAATTTAGAAGATTACTTATTAAAGGCGAGAGAGATAAATTATGAATTAGGCCGAAAACGCGTGTGAACGTGCAGCTCCTCGAAGCACCGAAGTACGTTGGCTTCTTCAGTGGCGATCAAGTCTCAACTGTCTCTTTTTCGTCGGCCCCTACGCACTTAAGCCTGCGGAGGACGCCAGGTGACCAGATTCGTCATCCTCCGAAGCACCACCTGGCGAGCTATCTGCTTACCCTCTGGCATGGCTGTTGGAAGCAGTTACAGGGCTCAACCAGTAGTCATTGCGGGTTACCTACTCCAACTTGCAGACGATCTTGCCGTAAAGCAGAGCGTGTGAAAGCGAAATATAGCTTTCGCCTCCCGCTACAGGAAAGCTCGCACTCAGGATGCTCAGCGCTGGTTGAAACTCCGTAGGCGGACAAGCAATAGCACGTGCAACATGAAGCACAGAAACATAAGGTCATGGTACAGGGAGCGACCAAAAAAAATGTACAACCAAATATGGAATAGAGAGGGAGAGAGCGAGAACAAAAGACACTAAAAGTGCATGATTTGAAATTAATAATAAGCAGCACTAACATACAGAAGCTTGTAATTCTAAACATTTGCATAACAAGGTGATCAACTATATATAAAAATGTAACGTAGATAAATATCTATATGGAAGGTGTATATATAAAGGAATAACAATATAGATATCGATAACCATAACAAGAACAGTATAAATCCAGGACTGATAAGAGGTTAAAATTATTCTGGGTACCCATAATTTATAGAACAATCTTTCAGGATACAATAAACACAAAGGACGCTAAAGGAAATATACAAAACTGCAGGGTACTAACTACAATAAAAGAACTCTTAACACAAAAAATGTGCGCACAAGAAAAATAACAAAATACCCCTAATTACCCAGAAAAAATAGTATCGACATACAAAAGGAAGAAAAAACCACCTTCCGCAGGTAAACAAAAAGACGCGGGTCATTAGCATCAAAAGGAACACCCTAGCGGTCCCGCAAGGAACCAAAATAATAATAAAGAATCACATGCCGAAAACACGAGTATACCGAGCTGAGACACTTAGGCAGTAAATGCCTCTGGAGAGGCCAGGCGCAGTTGAGAGGCATGAGCGGAAGTAATTTTTCCGCATTCGCAATGTTGTATGCGAAAGGAGGCGTTCCTTACAACACCAATAATCCTAAAAGGATCAAGATGTTGAGGAACCAACTTTTGCGTGAAGTGTTGAATCGCTCGACTTAAATGGTGGTTCTGAAGTAAGCCCAAATGCCCAATTTGGAATGGTGCTGGTTTACGAGACTCATTGTATCGACGTTCCCGACGTTGTCGATCCTGACAATGTCTAAAGGTGGATTGCCGGAATTCAGTATCGAGAGCGGAATCACAGTGATCCGACAACAACTCACGAATGCGCCACGAATTAGTAAGAGGGCATGCAGGCAAAAACCGAAACATCAGCTGAAATGGAACTTGCTGATTGTGCTTCATGAGTGGCTAAGTTAAACGTAAACTGAAACGCAGCTAAGCGTGTATCCCATAGGCAGTGATTCTCTGCATGAAAGGCTAAAAGAGCCTTAAGGTGAGGTGTGAACCAAACAAATACCATGTTCAAAAAGAAAGGTTCGCAAAATTCCGGCGCGAAAATAATACGCGTTATCCAATGCAATGGTCTGATTGAGACCAAAAATGGCAAAAGTCGTAGATAATACATTCACAGTATCATACGCAGTAGATGCTCGAACCGGAAATAATCATATAAACTTTGTGATTGCATCAATAACCACACAAATATAAGAATTCACGTTCACTGAACGTGGAAACGGGCCCACATAATCAATGAAAAGTCTTTCCATTGGATAGGCAGCCAAATGGGAATTAAGGAAACCAAACCGAGTTGATTCAGGTGTCTTGGATTTAAGACAGACAAAACAATTACGAATAAATTGTGAAATATCTATGTGCGTATGTTCCCATACGAAATAGCGGCGTATGCGTGACTTAGTTTTAAAGAAGCCAAGGTGAGCACCAAATTATGAAGAGTGAGGATAATGAAGCACAATAAGAGTTAATGCTCGCGGTAATACAATACAGATTTTGGTAAATGTGCAGGTAAAGCGTCATTCCGAAAGATATAGTTTTCTAGAACCTTGCCTTCCCATAATGGACCTATAACAGGATCCAAGCGCTGGTGTTCCGGCAATGAAGTTAACACCTCTGGAAAATCCCGAGATAAAACGTTAAGACGGGCGAGATGTAGAGGCCTATCCTTTATATCTAATTCGGTTTGAAACATGCGAGAAAGAGCATCTGTAACAGAATTATTTGTTCCCTTAATTTCACTCACTATGAAGGGAAAGGCACTAAGCCGGACTGCCCAACGAGCTAATTTGCCTGTTTGTCGGGTGCGAGAGGACCCAAGCTATAGCCCCACACTCGAGCTCGAACGGACGATGTTCCAAATTTCTCACAAGCGACTAACATCGCCAAAGCTTCAAGCTCAACATTGATAAACGACGCTCCTGCTGTGTAAGCGTGCGAGAAAAAAGTATCGGCTCGCCGTCCTTGAGACGAGTACTGTAGAAGCACGGCGGAAAGTCCCACTGATGAAGCAGCGGTTTGTAAAATAAATTGGGGTGTAAAATCCGGAATAGCTAGAACTGGAGGATTTAACAGGGCAAGTTTAAGGTGGTCGAAAGCTTCTTGTGCAGGCGACTAACGAAATGACACCTTGCGGCGTAAGGCATATAGGGGGTTCAGCTACTGTAGCGAGATTCGGAATAAATTTTCCAAAGAAGAAAACCATGCCAAAAAACTGAGAAAGCTTTCAAAGAGACGTTGGAAAAGGATAATTTCGAATTGCCAATGTACGTGACGGATCTATTGAAACTGCTGCAGCAGAAATGAGATGACCCAAAAAGGAAATTTGTAAGACAGCAAATATCACTTTAGACGGACGAACCGTAAGGCCGGCTTTACGTAGGCACTGAAAAACAATGCGCAAATGTCGCAAATGTGTGTTAAAATCCGACGAATAAATGACAAAATCGTTCAAATAGTTATATACAAATTTAAATTTGCATTTGTATAAAATGCGGTCTAACAATCGCGAAAGCATCTGAGCGTCTGTTGAAATCCCAAAAGGAACCATACGGAACTGTTATGAGTTCCAGGGAGTAGTGAAAGCCGTAAAGGGACGCGATGACGGGGTTATGGGTATGTGATAGTATGTTTGGTTTAGATCCAAGGTTGTAAAAATCTTAGCGACCTTGAAATGATGGGCCACATCATGGACTTGAGGTAGCGGCATAGCATCTAAAAATATTCTTATTTAACTTGCGAAAATGAGCTACTAGGCGAGTCTCATCATATGGTTTCGGTACAAGAAAACACGGGCTAGCATAAGAGCTATTAGATGGTTCTGTAACGCCTTCTCGTAGTAAATGATCAATTTCATCGCGCATAATTTTGAGCTTAGGTGGTGACAATTTGAATGGAGGTGAACGAGCTGGTTGTGTATCAAGTAACTGCATATGGTAAAATTCCCGAAAATATCTGTAAGCACGTCTGAAAAATCGCGCAACAAATCTTGAATTTGATAACGTTGGTCCTCAGATAAATGCGAAGTATTGACAACCTGAAATTGTTGTGGGTCTAGAGGTGGGTATAAACAGCCCAAATGCTGCGAACCAAGAGAAAATTTAATACTTTCAGTAAAATTAAAGGCAAAGCGTATAGTGAAATCAGAAAAGTCCAGCCTTAAACCAGAGGAAGGCATGAGAGGACTGAAATAAATGAATATGGCAAATTCGAAACAATGGCAAAGTCTAGCGGCCAAGAAAATGTATGTATTTTAGTGTACAAGCGAACGGTGCCAAGAATATCCACAGTGGGACCCGAAATAGTAGCAGCGGAGGTACCTGTGAATGTGCGCTTTAAACCTTTCCGATGAGATAAAGTCGAAAAATAATTTTCATCTACCAGATTTAACGTACTGCCAGAGTCTAATAGGGCAAAATTCGAAATATTTCCGCAAGAAATTGAGACAATGGGAGACGGAACAAATGGTGACCATGAATATACGATAAATCCGAATCCTGAAAGCTAAGTGACTGTAATTGTCAGAATTGACGTTTAATAGAATTTCGTATATAATTTTTTGACGTCGTAAACAACGCCAGATAAGTAACGTAAACGATGAAAGTATGTTCAACGTTATACTTGTGGCTCATTTCGACGAAGTTCAAAGGTAGGAGCTTTTAACTGAATATCTGGATCAACATTTGTAGTTTGTGTGTGTTGGTTTACAGTTGACTGTGGGGCAAAAAGTTGTTGTAACCACATAGTAATGTGCTATAACTCAGCAAAAGTCTGAGACCGTGCCAAAAATACTGATTGAACACGGGTAGTAGTATTTAACCCTAATATAATATCACACATTTGTCTCTCCGAATCCGGAATGCAAAATAGTTTAGCGTACCTATGTACTCTCGCAACAAATTCAGAAAAGTTCGGATCTGTTTGAGGGACGTAATAATATTGCGTCTCGAATGATGTACGTAACCGCGGCGGAAACAAATTGTAGAACTGATATATAAAACTGTTGAAGAGGAAGAGCTGACTGATAAGCTATTTCCAACAAATGGATTATTTTGCCATCCGTAATCGTGAACAACAGCCGATAAACGTCGGTCGGATTAATTAACGTATTACATGAGCTATCGCATATATAAATCCAAAAAATCCAACGCCTGATGTGGCAAACTTAGCGAAAAATGCTTGTTAGCTGGTACATTTTACGCTGGGTGATCTAGCATTGAAGGTTGGAAATGAAATTGTGTAACTTGTTACACGGTACACGGGTGTGGCGAGGTCAAAGGTGAAGTTCCTTTGTGTTCAGGTTCAACCTAAGGTTCCAGACTATCCCTATTCGACGGAGCGATGGCTACAGACTTTTGTAAGAGAGTTTAATAATCTTGGCAAAGAACTGTTAAAGCATAGCGTTTAGTTACTCCAAAAGGTGAATTTTGTATAAATTGTAATCGTTCCAAATGATGAGCTAAACAAACATGAAAGCGTCGCCATGCTGCCGAAGATAAGGTGCCTGGTTCTGAAAATGTGTCTCGGAATTCTTGTAACTGTTCTTTGGTTTCCTGGATAAATGCACTGAAATCGTTGGAAAATTTTGAAGTACTAGGTGCAATATGCGAATTGGTGTTTAAATATTTAACCAACTGCAGTACAGTATATGAGCCCTCGACATTTAAACCATGTGATCGGAGATGAAAAAGCAATTCATCTCTTCGCAAGCATTCTAAGTTCATAGCCATTATGAATCTATAATTGCCAATACATTGTGCAAGACGAACGGAATTTAGAGTTCAGCTACAAGAATTTTAAAAAGAGTACTATTTCAGAACAAGGTGGAATGGAGTGAAGTTAATACAAATGCCGAAAAATTCAAAGAATTACAAAATGCACCATGCATAGTCGACTATTAATTTTGTTCCACGCTTTCTGCTACCATTTACACCGGCTTTGGCGTGGTTTGAATCGTAGCTAGAGTATAGGTGTGTTTCCAGAAAGATCTTGCTTGCTGGGTCCTGTACATTATTCTGAGTAGTTACGCACACTAGCAACAAAATATCAAAGTAGCATTTGGAAATCCAAGGAAGGAAAGCATTAACATTTATGTAAATAAAAAGCTAAATTCATTTGCAGCTGAACAACAAATAAATACCAATATACTCGGAATTTTACTGAAATTACAAGCAGCTAACAAACACGTGAATCAAATCTTGTCATTGTTTATTTGTCTTTCTTGCACAATTCAGTTTTACATAGAGTGTAAATAAAGTCTTTCAATAACCGCTCGCCCTAAACCGTTCACACATTAAAAGCACCCTACATGAGTTGTAAAATAAATTTAGATCACTTACTAAAGGTGAAAGAGAGAAATGTTGAATTAAGCGGAAAATGTGTGTAAACTTGCAGCTCCTCGAAGCACCGAGCTATGTTGGCTTCTCCAGGGGCGATGAAGTCTCAACTAACTGTCCCCTTTTCGTCCGTTGCTACCCAGCCGTAAATCTGCGGAGGACGCCACATGACCAGCTGCGTGATCTTCCGAAGTACCACCTGGCGAGCTATCTTGTTACCCTCTGGCGTGGCCATTGGAAGCAGTTACAGGGCTCAACCAGTAGTCCCTGCGGGTTGCCTACTCCAACTTGCAGGCGATCTTGCCGTAAAGCAGAGCATGAAGGCAAATATAACTTTATCGCCTCCTGCTGATGACTATAGAAGCACAGGAGGAGAGTCCACTATGGCTCAAACCTCAGGCCTTCTAATCTAACCATGCTTTCCAAGTGATAAGAAAACAATTCCCCAAAAAAGTAGCCTTTGCTATGTCCGTTAGTAAAGCACAAGGTCACATGCTTCAAAGGGCATGATTGTATTTACCAGAACCATTTTTTTCGCATGGACAGTTATACGTGGCTTTTTTACAAGTTTGTAGATAATTATGTTTGTGTTAAAGAAACATACAACCAAAAAGCAAACGATTACAATGCTGACATTGTCTTTAAAGAAGTTAAAACAAATCCATATTTGACAAAGCCAATGTTTTACAATTAAACGTATTCTATATAATGATAACCACAAATAAGACTGATACTACTACTCTTCAAAAAAGAACACCTTTCATTAATATGTAAATACTAGTGTTTACTTATTTCCACATTATTATATTACCATTCGGTGACTGATCAAGATACCGTGCGAATTATTCACAGGTCAGCTATTAGCAGTTAAAGAGCATCCATAAATAAACCTCAATTTTAAATTTTTTTTCTCTTTCTTGGCAGGCATGGGCAGTTAAAGAGGATATGTTTCCTCATCCTCTTTGCACATTCTACACATGGGTTTATCCTCGTAGAGTCCTACTTTACGTAGATGTTTCCTGAAGTGACAATGCTCAGAAATTAATGCAACTACCTTATTTATTCCTGTCCTATCCAATCACAGGAGATATGAAAAGAGAGTGTTCTACGGAGTTAAGACCAGTTTTTTGGCTTGTCTTAGCCCAGGATAGGTTTGCCACCTTAGTTTGTGTTTTTACACAATCCATGCTTTTACACCGAGGCTTTGGCGGTATGTGTACTGATACCAACTTTGGTTTCAGGGCCAGCAAAGGGTATCTCAGTACCCCCTTTAGCCAGCTGATCAGCTTTTTCATTTCCATAGATTATTTGATGACCCTGCATCCACCGCATTTCGAGCCTGTTGGAAGATAATAGGGCAATTAGGACATCTAGCCATTATCATACCAGCTTTGATTTTACCTGGTCTGAGGAGAGTGCTTTTAAAACATTTTGACTGTCTGTGAGTATGAGAATTAATTTACCATGGTAACCTTTCTCCAGACCTCTTAGAGTACGACTCAGGATAACAAACACTTCTTCCTGGAAAACTGCAATATTTCCCAAGACATACTAATATTTGCTCTTTGAGATAGGCCACACATGCATGCACCAAATTGTGTCCCTATGTGGGATCCATCTGTGAAGCACACAAGTTGGTCGCATTCTTTATCGGGTGTAATTCCTTCCATCCAGTTTTCTCGAGATCCAAGAGTTACCTTAAATGGAAGGAAAGAACAATACTGTGTATTTGTTGGGCCAGGAATGCATACTCAATACTGGAATATCCAGAAAATTTAGGATGGAGGGTGTCCAGTTGTTGAACAGCTACCTCTCTAGTTCTCTGTTGCCACTAAGCGGCAGGCAGTAACCCTAGCTTCGGCTTATATATAAATGTCTATGAGAAGGAGTCCCAGAAGAGTATCCAATACAATGGTTGGAGTAATTCTGAAGGGTCTTGTAATACAAAGAAATGCAAGTCTCTGTAGCTTAATAAATTTACCTGCTACAGTAGTAAATCTGGGATAACATGCACATTTGATGTTAATAAATTATTACAATTATGAAAGCTGCTGAACATTTATTGAAGCATTTCAGGAAGCCTAATGAGCATGGCCGTGCAATAGAGATTATAAACTGTTATATAATCAAGCCACAAATTATGTTTTAAGCTGCTGCGACAATAGAGAAAAAAATGATAATATTTTATACTGATGTTTGGTTTTATACAATATTGATTTCAGTTAAATTGTTTGCTTCTTGTTTAACAGGTTAAGGCCATGTTCAATTTAGAAGATAGGTATGAGATACACATATTGAATTCTGGTACGAGTTACAAAATGTATAGATACAAGTGATATACACAGTATCCCCACCCTTTGTCATCTTCCTTCATGCAGATGGAGTTCCAAGCTATCATTGACTTTATTAACATGTGTACCACGTAAACAGGAGAATTAGAACCAATAGGCTTGTGGTACCTGGGAAGAGAAGGACAAAGGAAGATCAATAGGATTATGTAGGTTCATTCAATGTAATAAAGCTTGCGATAGGAAGGTAGCTTCTTGTTGTTAAAGAACTGTGTGGTGATTAAAGGAGGTTTTCCAGTATTGAATCTTGACCGACTTTCTTGAAGAATTTCTCATTAACACATTGTTTGCCATCCAAAAGAAAAATACCCGCATGTGAGAGAGTATTTCGACGCAGCAATGTTTGCCATTAGCATTGAGGTTAAATACAGGAAATAAAATGTTGATTAGACTATCATTAGATGTAATGCAATTTTATTCGTAGTAGGGGAACGGCAGATAGTATGGGTCCCTAAAGGAAAAAGTGTATAACATTTTTACTTTTGCTTAAAAATAAGTCACAGCCTTTCTTTAAATAACTTTTTGCGTATATGGGCTTAAAATTGTAGAAGACGAAAACACACACGCACAGACACAGGCACAGACGCTCTCTCTTACACTTAAGGTTTAATGAAGGCTTATATTTGGAAAGGCCAGGTAGTATGGGCCATTGAAGAATATAGGATTTTAAGTCAATTAAAAGAAATTTTGGCCATAACGTACATACTGCTCATTTATCAATTTATCAACGTATAATATGATTCAAAATAAACAGTAAAAGTTGAAGGTACAAACGTTATTAAAATAAATATTACAGAAATAAGTATTACAATTTTTTGTGAACAAAAATGACTTTGAAAACCAGATAATTTTCATGAAAAAAGAAGGTTTTAACTAGGCTTCACCAATGGTTATTGTCTATACAGTAATCACGGTAATAATACAAGGCATCTTCAATTACAGCACAAAGTTCATGAGCCCATCCCTCACATGCTATGCACTGGATCCAGTTTTCTACAAAGCTTACCCACACACAATGCATTCTACATTGTCGCATGTTGCAACTTCTGCGGATGTGCCTAGTTTTGGATTTTTATAATCTAAAGACTTGATTATCTTTTCTTTATTTCATTCCGGTTTAGTTTTCTTTTCAACCTCGATTTCAGGCATAACTTTTCCAACCCCTCCCGTTGTTTTTCAAATTTTAACTCTCTCAACTATTTTGCAGCTTCTTTTTCAAGTTCCTTATTTTTCTTTCCAATGAAATGCTCTTTAATGGGTGTTGAGGTAAGTATTTCACTCCTCTCTACTTTTCCTTTTTGACTTGTTAACCTCTTTACAGCACAGGAGGGTAAATGAGATATCTTATTCAAAATGCTTGAAAAGTTAGGTTGTGAAGAACCAGCAAATTCTGCAGTGGGTGGAATAGGTATTGGATCAGTTGAAGTTCCCGAAGTAGGGGCAGCAGCCATAGCAGTGGTCTCAAGGGGTGATGGATGTTCCATATTAGTAAGGGCACTGCCCATAAAATCCAAATCAGTGAAAACATGTGGATCAAAAGGGTAGATTCCTGTGCATTTTGAGCCGCTTTCTGCTATATCTAGGCGACACATTTGCTTGTAGGCATCTGCAACTAGCTTTGCAATGTCGTAGTCATTGATTTTAGCTCCGGAGTTTGACCGCATCCACAAAAGGCAAGCATGATTGTAGCAGATTTTGAAAGGTTTCATAAAGGATCTGTCAAAAGGCTGCAGTTTATGTGTCATATGGCGTGGGAAAGATAGCGTGTGGACATGGTTTATTCGAGCATAGGAAATGACGTCAAGCTCCTTGTGCGTTCCATGACCGTCGACATGAGCAACACAGGATCTTGTGCAGGTTTTGTAAAAGCCCGAAGTGCTGGAGCCATTCAAGGAAACCGTCAGTTGTCATCCATCCATTAGGAGTTGGGAGAGCACAACTTTCAGCCGGGGCACCTATCATTAGGCGGTCGTACATCCTTTTGCTTGGAAAAATGAAAAGTGGAGGAATAAACTGTCCGGTCGCACCCATGCAAAACATAAGAGAGTGACATTACGGCACCTCTCTCTGATGTCATTTTTTCCAACTTGGCGCTTCCCTTTTGTCATTTTTATGTACGCAAGAACTCCTGTTTCGTCACCGTTAAAAATCTTAGATGGACGAAGGAAGTGCGTGTCAAGCAAGATTTTCAATTGGTTAAAAACCTTTCAACCTGTGGTTTATTAAACCCGACACAACGCATCAAACTTATAGACCTGAAGTTTCCTGTAACTTCGTTCTGGATGCCTCTTCATAAATCTCGCATAGAAATCTTTCCCTGCAGTTTTCTTTTCCTTATTGAGCCTGCGAGGCGGTTTTAAGTTTTCCGCCAAATCATACGCTAACGCTAAGAACTCGGTGTTTTTGCTAGAGAAAACCTGGAGTCCAAATCTCTCGTGTGCTCTACTAAAATTAATACTAACTCTTCTTCAAACGTTGGTTTGAAAAACAAAATCCGGTGTTTCATGATGGTTTGCTGGTTTCCTAAAACAGGTTTTATTTTTCTTTGCAGTGTAGTTCTTGGAACCTTAAAATGATCAGCCACAGCTCTTGTAGTCATTTGACACTCTAAGATGCATGAAACCGCCTGTTTCATGGTTTCCTTTTTCCACTCCCACAACCCTCGCCGTCAGGCTTCTTGAATTTCGGCATCGTGTCCTAAAAATAAGAATTACAATTTGCTTAATGGCTCATACTACCCGACTGACATTGGCGTTAACAGGAATCGGCTTGAGCAGCCGTAATTACATTATCGCAGTAAAATCCACATTAGTCAAGCAAAATGTTAATAATAGTTTGATAAATTTACTCCTTACCTTTAACAGTAAAGGATGTTGAAAATTACGCGTAACAGCAACTTGACCACACGAGAAAAAATTATATAGCAGTCAACCCAAAGCACTTATATCAACCAAGTTCTATCACAAAATGGAGTGACCAAGTGCTGTAACCTAGGCAGAGTACACGTCTGTTAGGTACGTAACGGCATACCCGAGAAACACTAAGTGGTCCATACTACCCGCCTTTCCCCTACAAATACCTCAAGCTGCATGTGTGGAAATGTTCAGTAGGAAAGAACTCCTATAGTACCCAATTTGTGTGGTGAACAGAATCCAAATTTGAAAAAATTCAGTGAACACTCCTTTGACATTTAGGAATCGTCAGATACAGGATAATAGGGTGTGGCTGGAGGTGAAGTAGGCCAATTTGGTGGGTTTTAGATATGGAATTTGGAGGGTGCCGGTACTTTTAAGGAGTTTGAGGTGTGGGAATTTGGTTCAAATTAGAGATGCTGGAATGAGCGGGAGGAATGTTAAACAAAGGAAGAAGTGATACTACAGCTGCTCCATAATTGCTGAGTGATGCGAGAGATGTGAATTCACATGACATAAAGCCGGCCGAATGGCCGTTATGTTCTCATGGAGGAAGAACGTGTACTCGAATGATCATTGTTGATTGCTTTTATGACAGCTGATTTTACTGAAGTTTTGGCAACGCTAGGAATCTCTCTTAAGTCTTGCAAAAGAGACAGAAAACGGGTATCAAGATTATTTTCCATACTCTCTTATCTCGCCTACCTGCAGGATTTTTGCAAGAACGTCGGCTTGACTTGCATCAACTTGGGATTCTCATTTCGTCTTACTAAATGTATTCGGTCCAACCCCTGAAGATCCAACTTTTGTTTATGGACATCATGGTGTTCCCAGTCTCGTTTCCAGTTTCTAGGTCATTTTAAATAAGACTGAGGTATAACTGAACCCTGTTGAAACGAGAAACAGAAAATACATATGAGCTCGATTTCAATTGAGGTCACATTTCCAACTAATCAACCGAACAATTTGATTTAGTAAATACTGGACAACGTAGTTACTAACATTTACGTTTTACAAGTTGAACTTATTCGGCATGTCTCATAAACAGCATCAAAAATGCCTTTGTTCGAAGCGCAAGTAGGTTTTCCCTGATCTTCCTGATCCAATTTTAACTTTTCTTTTTTGCTTTTTCTTCAGCAAACGAGTAGGGTAGATTCTTCCTTTTATTTTGAACTGCTTTTCCTAAAAGAAATACACATTTACTTCCAGTTAAATGTTGTGAATTTGTCCAGTTTTCAACTGTTACTTCTCTCAATTCTCACTGTCACGGTTCCAAGTTCTTATGTCATTCAAATTCACTGGGAGTTCACTCCATCACACTGTCACTTCACTAAGGTAACTAGTTCAATTCGCCGTGACTTCACTTCCTTCGTAACGTAGCCTCTTCACGCCGGACGGTTCACTTCACTCGGGAGTCGAACACAAGAACTCCACAATCTGTCGCTCCGCAGTAGCACTCGCTACACGTCACAACAACCGTCACCACTCGCTTGCGCTCTTGATGTTGCACCAGAGACGCACTCCCTAACTCGCTTGCTCATTGACTCTTGAGGTCGCGGGTTCAAACCCGGCGTAGGGCGATAGCTTTTTCGGGCGTAAAAATCCTTAGCATGGCTTCCTTGGGAAGGGAAGTAAAGCCGTTGGCCCCGTGTCGTACATTTACGGCACGTAAAAGAACCTCAAGCTTAATAAAGAGGCCTCCGAGCAAAATTCCCGGTCTTTTACGCCCAATATAAAATGGGACGCTGGGGAACATAGTAGTTAAAGGGCGTCCATAAATAAAACTCAATTTAATTTCGCTCGTTGACTGATTCAACAACTCTCGCACTCGCGAGAGCGCTCGCTTATATAGTCAGTGGATTCGACATACTTTGTGGAGGAGGAAGAAGAAGCTTCCAGGAGGTTATAGTTATCTGCCGAGAGCGTTCCCAGTGTTTATTTTGGGAGCGGTAGTTATCGTTGTTTAGTCGACCGCACGGCGACGATCTCCCGATAACCTTGGGCCATAGACGTTGCGTCACACAGCTCCCTCCTCAGAACTGGTCGTCACGAGCAGCTCCGCGATATGGGACCAACCGATCAAGATGGACCAACATCAGCTTACCTCGAGGTTGGAGCCGAATACGTATCCCATGTTGTTGAAGCAGGTGATTACCTTATACGGGCAGTCCTAGGAATATTGCAGTTTCGGCGACTTCCCTTTAGTCCTCGTTGCACGGTAGAGCCATTCGAGGTCACCCTCCTGGGATTCGGCAGTCTTAGCCAGACGGTCATAGCTCACTTGCTTTCGTTCACTTGCCAGCTACAGGTGCTCCCTGGTTGTATGGTGGAAGTCCTACGGCCCCTCCCTTAGAGCCCCGAAATTTTCCCTTGTGGTCAGCATCAGGGGGCGTAACAACGGATCACAAGATAGCTGTAGCTCCCGTCCGAATACTATGTTGTTCGGTGTCATGCCAGTGGACTCTTGTACTGATGCTCGGTAGGCCAGAAGGAATAGTGGCACGTGCACATCACAGTCTCGCTGATGGCTAGACACCACTTTCCGGAGTTGCTCCCCGACCGTCTTAATATAATTTGCACTATTCCTTCTGATTGTGGTTGAAGGGGAGTGGTACCGGTCTTGTAAATCCCGATGCGCCGAAAAAGCTCTCGCATAAATTTAGATTGAAAATTTGTCCCCTGGTCACTGGAGCTCCGGGGAATCCCGAACCAGCAAAACAAGTTGTCCTCCAGTGCATTAGCCACGTCGAAGCCTCTTGATTAGGACTCGTGTAAACCTCCGGCCACCTGGTGAAATAGTCATGGGCCAAAAGCAGGTAGCGATTTCCTGTGTCTGTCCTTGGGAAAGGGCCTGCCACGTCAATTGCAATTCTTTCGAACTGTGCTCCGACGTATTGAATCTGGGGCCCACGACTTGCCGTGCAGATGTCGGATTGTTGGCATCACCTCTGCACGTCACTACGAAGTTGTGACCAATAAAATCGGCGACGGAGCTACTCCTAGGTCTTGCTTACACCCGGGTGCCCTCCGGTAGTACCGGCATAGATCTCTTTGACCTTTTCCACCTTGCACCTCGGGAGTACCAACTGTTCCACCTTAGTTTTTCATTTTACGTTCTCCAATATACCGTTCCTGAACACCAGGGAGCCCCACTGGACCCAATAGCTCTTATAAATCGAGTCACTTGAAGCGACGTCCACCCACTCAGGTCCTTTCACCAGATTCTTTGTCAGGATCAGCCTTATGTCTCGATCCACTAGCTGCTCCCTCCTCAAAGTCACTTTGTCCCAACCGACTTCAGGTTGCACTGCGACCGGGCGTATGGCTTAAACACTCCTTTGCCTTGACTTTCGCACAGTGGTTGCAGTGCTCCTGGCACGATCTTCGGTAAAGGCGTCTGCATTAGGATGACGCATTCCTGCCCGGCGCTCCGAGGTAAAATTTTATTTGTGCTGCCTCTGGGCCCAGTCTGTCCTTCCTAACTACGAAAACCTAACAGCCAAGTAAGGCGGAATGGTACGTTCGGAGATGACACTCCTGTCCGTAAAGGTGTTTGTCGAAGTGCTGCAGGGTCCCAAAAAGACACAGGAGCTCTTGTCTTGTCACATTGTAGTTTCGTTCGGCCTTGGACAGTGTCCTATTGAAGTAGGCCAGCACTCTCTCTTCTCCGTCCTCTTACGACAGGATGCCCCAATGCAGAAATCACTGGCATCCGTGTCTACGATGAATGTTTTACCGGGGATTGGGTATCCTAGTACCAAGGACGTGCACAGGGCATTCTTTAGGGTCTGGAAAGATGTCTCGGCCTGGTCGGACCGCTGGAAGGCTGTATCAGTGGTTTCGCGATGTTTGCATACCCCGCCACAAATTTCTGGTAGTACGTACAGAGACCTGGGAACCGGCAGCGTTGTCCTATGTGATGTAGCGGTTACCATCTAGCCTCTAGCCCCCGAGGTCGCGGGTTCAAACGCAGCGGAGGGCGATGGATTTTTTTTCAGGCGTAAAAATCCTTAGCATGACTTCCTTGGGAAGGGAAGTAGAGCTGGTGGTCCCGTGTCTTAGATTTATGGCACGTAAAAGTACCTCAAGCCTGATAAAGAGGCCTCTGAGCAAAATTACCGGTCGTTCACGCCCAATATAGAATGGAACGCTAAGGGAAAAAAGTTAATGAGCGTCCATGAATAAAATTCAATTTCCAGGAACCGGCGCATTCCTCGTTTATTCCTTGGCCTCTTCCACTATTTGACTGCCTCTAGCTTCTGGGGGTCCGCAATTACCTGAGCTTGCGATGTGTCCTGGGTAGCGCACTTCGTTTAACACCTTACACTTATTGGGATTCACTTAAGCTTGGCCTGGCAAAGCCTTTCGTACACCTTCCTCAGGTTACTTAGATGGTCATCGAATGTCTTGCCTATAACAGTGAAGTCGTTAAGGCAAAAGAGACAAGTGAGGTATGCGAGTCTTCTAATCACAGAATCCATCAATCTCTAGAAAGTTGCGGGGACATTGCAGAGTCCGAAAGGCATTACTGTGAACTATCACAAACCATGTCTAGTAGAAAATGCTGTTTTCCCCTTGTCGGGATGAAGTGGCAGTTGTCAGTGCCTCAACTTCAGGTCCAGGGTAGAAAACCACTGTGCTTCCGCTAAGGTGTCTAGGGCATCGTCGATTCGTGGCAGCGGGAAGCAGTCTTTCTTGGCGACATCTTTCAGCTTCTTGTGTCAACGCAGAAGCACAGATCTCCATTCTTCTTTTTCATTAGTCACTACCGGTGATGACCACGGGCTATCGATTCTCCTATTACATCTCTGGTCTTCATGTCCGCTATCCGGTTGTCTGTTTCCTTCTGCTTCGCTAGCGGAACATGGCGAGGCGGCTGTTAATCAGTCGAGCATCGCCATTGTTGATACGATGCATCCTCTATCGGTACGGTCATAATCATCTCCTGTTAGGCTTAAGATGCCCCGCAATTCCATGAGCAGTTAAGGATGTGCTTCTTCTCGCCTCGCGAGAGGTTTTCAGCCGCTTCCTTGACAAGCTCTCTCAGGCTATCCAGCTTCTTGGTGTTCGGTCGGCCATCGGTGTCTTTGGCCGCAAATATTATAGAGACGACGACCGTCTTGCAGTTCCCCAAGACAGTTCCACTAGGCAGGTCCTGATCCCGATTGGTGGCATTAAGAACCGCCACGGGACGGTCTCCAAAGCACGAAGCAGCGCCCATGCGACAAGCCGCTTCTCGGTCGAGTGATCCTCCATCCATAATCATTCCCCTTTAGGAGTTTCTCTGCCTGCGCAGTCACCGCCCTGACTCCACGTTGAAACTACCTCTCGTTCGGTAAGAGCCTCACCGGTTGCAACCTCTCCTCCGGATAGTTCAATAGGATCTAGTCACGGCCTAAGTGCAGTATGCGGTGCCCGATGCCCAGCTTGACATCGAAGAACTGAAGGGCTTCCAGGCTCATGATAACTTCCTTTGTGATTGTGGCAATCAACACCCACATTTGTAGCCTGCTCCTGCCAAGGGTCAACCCCAGTTAATCTTCCTCAGTCACGGGTAGGTTTTCAGCCGATGCGGTTCGTACCGCCTGACCAGTATGCTTTTTTTTGTAGTCCCCGCACCATATCGGTCCTGGCGATTGTTAGCGAGTCCCCTGTGTCCACCGGCACTCTGCAGAGACGGTTTCGAATCCATCCGTGGACTATCAGAACATTTTCGTCGTTACCAACTAGGGTGTACAAAGTGATGCGAGAATATGTACCTCTTCACGCCGGTGCTTAGTAGTTTTCCTGGTCCTGGTCTGGGGGGGTCGCTCGCAGTGCGTCGTTAGGTGCCCGGGCTCTTCGCGACTTCAGCACTTAGGACTGCCGCCCCCGATTCTGCTACGGTTGGGTTATTGTCGACAACGGTAATCGTCATTCTCGGCGGTCACAGGCCTGACGGTACCGCGGTGGCTCTTTTGACCGTCATCTTTGCCACCTCGATGCGGAGGGCAGCTGCCAGGGCATCATTGATTTTACGGTATGCCCCTAGGAGAAGCTGGTATTTTACCTCTCAATCTTTCACTCCACTGATGAATGCCTGGGCTACCTCTCCGAAATTATAATCTGGTGGTAAATCCGTCAGGGTCCGATGCGCTAGCGCACTCCACCTCATGGCAAATTCTTGTAGTCTCTCACGCAGTTGTTGCACTCTTGCTTTCAGTTGGGCTCTGTAAGGTGCATCCAGAGGATGTTCTCCATATCGCCCCTCCAACAGTTTGAATCAAATCCTTTACCGAGCCGCTGGTGGGGAAGGTGCATTGGGTTTCCACTGCTTGCCCCCTGCAGGGCAGAGAAAAGCTGGGTCGTACTGTCCACTTGTGTCCATCCATTGTGGGTAGCAATGACCTCAAACTGTCACTTAAACACTGCCCAGGAGGAAGTGTTTTCTAATTTCAGGGGTTTTACTGTTTTTGTATTAGTCGAACTTGTAATTGTGGGCTCCTTTACACCTTCGGCATGGATCTTGGCTCTAGGTCATAGCGCATCCCCACTGTGGCACCCATCATCCTCTTGCTTCCCATCATCTGCTGGTCTAACAATTTTTCATGCTGATTTAGACATTCTTCCACCACATTAATTTTTCCTTTCATGTCAGATTAATTTCCACTAACTCCTCTGCAATGTTATCTTTCAACTCTTGCATTTATCTCAGATTTTACAGATTCGATGCCACCACTGAGATCTGATTTCAGTTTCTCCATTTTGGTCTTCCTTTCTCTGCTCATCTTGTCCATTCCGGAACCCATTTTCTCCATTCCAAATTTCATTTCTATCTATATCTTCATCATTTCACTTAACAGTTCTTTAATCATTGCCTCCAGACACCAGTATTACTTTGTCCAGCTTTTCAGCTGTCAATTCTCTCTATTCTCACTGTCACTGTTCTAAGTTCTTATCTAGTCCAATTCTCTGCCCCTTCACTTCCCTGGTGATGTAGCCTCTTCAAACCAGACAGTTCACTTCGCTTGGGAGTTGAACACAAGAACTCCACAATCCGTCGCTCTGCAGTAGCACTCGCTGCATGTCACAACAAGTGTCACCAACTCGCTTGGGGAATTGTTCTTGATGTCACACCAAAGACACATTTGGTAACTCGCTCACTCACTGACTAACTCGACAACTGTCTTGCACTCGTGAGAATGCTTGCTTATATAGTCAGTGGAATCTTTTCACAGGGTTATTGAACATTTTAGAACTATTCTGACATACTTTCTGGAGGAGGGAGGAGAAGCAGCTACCAGAAGGTTCTAGTTATCTGCCGATAGAGTGCCTGGTGTTTACTTTGGCGAGCAGCAATTTTCATGATTTACTCGAGCACCTGACACCACCTCCTGATAATCTTGGCTCATAGCCACTTAGACACAATACTAAGAAACTGTATAACATATTGCGAGCATTAACAAATAATTATGCATTATTCTACAATGAAATTTTAAATACATAATAATAGTTGGCATAAATATATTTATTTTCAGATATCTTGTGAGTGACTGCGCCATAGCCAATCTACATTATGGATGCAGAATTGGTATCTCAATAAGTGGAATAATTAAGCTGTGTCAATCAATTTGGTGTTACTCAAAAGAAGAGTACTTGGTTTAGATCATCGAGGAGAAATTCCTGCAAATATCCAAAGGCTTCTTGAACAGTATCTTCCCAAATTGCACCTGGTGCAGTAGGTGGCAAGCATGTTTGAGTTGTTAAACCACAATGAAACGAGTTACTTTTCCATTTTGTTTTTAGCTATTTATGATGTTGTTTGCCGCATAATGTATGTGGATGTCATAAATTATGGAAACAATAATGATTCCTTTGATTACAATTATTTGTCATTTAATAAGAAACAAGGAGCAGTTATCCCAGACCCTATATTTCTACCCTGAAAGAATGACAAAAAATGCTGTTTGTTCTTTTGGAAAATGAGTTATTTACTTTGCGAATCATGAATATGTGCCTATGTGATGGCAAAAATTACCCGAGACCAAGAGTGTGTTCAGCTGTGTCCTATGAGAGCATGCAGATTTGTGTTCATTTGTTGTATGAATGAATAATTGGCAAATTTTCAACAGGGAATTAAACACTAACATATATTTGGTGGTCAGCTTAGTCAAAGCATGTGTAATGTTTCATACGTTTGTAGTATTCTTATGAGGAACTTTGATGAATGGAGGTTTAATAGAAAACAGTGAAGATGCTATTTCTGGATGTACTGTAATGGGTTCCACTACCATTCGAGAATATTTTCTACAATATTTTGTAGAATAAGGTAACATTTCCTGGTAGTTTCTTAAGATATGAAATTGTTAACTTGGTATGCACAATAATTTGTTAATTGTTAATAAATAATTGACCACTTAAATTTTCATGCATAATTTGAATTTCCTGCTAACTGTTAAATAATACCTACGTATTCTAGCCAGAACTAGAGTGGAAGTTGAGGGAATATTAGGCAGGATTCCGAAAAGTAGAACTGCTGCTGATAATATAATGATAATTCTGACTATAGTAAGCAAGTACTTGAGGCACAAACAAGGTAAAGTGTTTGTTTTTTGCCAAGTTTGAAAAAGCATTTGATAATTAAAAGGGTTTTACTGGTGTATAAAATGTTGTTCTTCAAATCAGAGGGAGATTATAATAAGTACATTAAAGAAGTTCATGAGCACATTTTTCTCTCTTTCATAGTTTGTAGAAAAATGCTTTGGAAGGAGGTGAAGTTTGGCAACTGTGGGCTTTTCCTTACAAGGGATGCCAGACATTTCATACTTGGGAGTGATATCATACCTATCTTGCAGCAGTATGCATGCTTTGTCTCCAAAGCAGGCCACAATGAGCATTTATATAAGGTGACCTCTAGTGCTGCCTTTTTAAGGACAGTGCTGCATTTTGAGACTTGTTGCATTGACTTCCACAAAAGTATGCGTAATCTTAATCTTTTTATATCTATTTCTTAAGTCAGGTTTTCATTGTTTCACAAACTGATAATACTATGCTACCATACATTAAGTCACAGCATTTCAGCATTTCTTTACCAAATGTGTTTATGTCAAAGAATTAGTGTTGAAATTGGTTGGCTAAAATTATCATTTCTGTCACTTCTTCTGCTTCTAGTTTTCATTGATTTGGCAGTTTCTAACTAAATTTTTC
The DNA here is from genome assembly GCA_030765065.1 of Deroplatys truncata. NCBI lineage: Eukaryota > Metazoa > Arthropoda > Insecta > Mantodea > Mantidae > Deroplatys > Deroplatys truncata. Next base: position 417,713,825 of record CM060990.1, on the reverse strand, counting down.
TGTTAAAATGGATGCAGATACTGACTATGATGGTTAAAGGTATAATCACAATTGTGAATGTGGTAAGAAGGGAATGAGTCAGCAAGTACTCAAACATAAGATACTGTTTGCATGTACAAAAAGCAACAAAAAACAGAAATTTGTTTATACACTCTTAAAGTAGAGATAAAATAGACACTGTAGCATTAATTGTCATAACCAAAGAACAGGAATTAATGTGCATACCTAAGCAGCGACAAACACATCTATTCTGTAACATCTGGTTAAAGTTTAATAACTTTTTAAAGCTGCTAACCAGTTGCTATGTGCTATTTTGTATTCTATAGCATTGTAACAACAACAATGATATCTTGACTAATTTTGAAGATTTAGAAGCTAGTAACAGTGATGTGTCGTAATTTAAAATAAAGAGAGTTGAGGGTTGTTACACTACATCACTATAATATTCTTACTTGAACGCGTTTCGGGAGACGGTTTGTTCCCATCGTCAGCATGTCCTCATCTGATTTTGCCAGTCATCGTCTGGGGGATGTGTGTGGTTAGTGGTGTTCTCTGGTGCTGGGCTGATGAACCTCCAAAGGCTGTTGGGTGGCGGCAATTCGAAATTCATTAGGTGATTCCTGTGTTTGACAATATGTATTTTTTCCCAGATGTCCAATTCATTACTGTTGATCGGTTTTAAGAGTTTTATGTTTGGAGTGATATCATGGTTTGAAGACCAGAAATGATGTGTTACTGCTGATTTATCTGGCTGCTTTTGGTAAATGCATCTCATATGCTCTTTAAGTCTTATTTCAAGATTTCTTTTTGTTCTTCCTATATATACCAGGTTACATTCATTACAATCAATTTGATATATACCAGCTGATTTATCGTTGGGGATAGGATCTTTTGTTCTGTTGCATAGTAGTTTCTGTATGTTGTGGTTATTCTGTGGAGACAGGGTGATGATTTACAAAAAAGATCTATTAAATTCACAATAGAAAAAGAAGAAAATGGCCAATTACCTTACCTAGACATCAGGATCATCAGAAATAATGCACACAACAATGATATCTAACGTTCGGCATTTACAGAAAACCAACGCACACAGAAAATTATATTAAAAACAATAGCTACAATCCTACAAGCCACAAACATGCAATTTTAAATAGCATTACAAACAGGTTAGTACATATACCAATGGAGAAAGAGGAATACCAGAAAGAATACCAACACATTATCAACATAGCCACTATGAATGGATACCAGAAAAAAAAACAATAGATAAGAAGATAAAAAGGTTTGAAAGACAGAAATACATCCAACAAATGACTATGTTACTCAGACAACAAAAACCACAAGTATATAGAAAATTCACTTATCACCCTTGGACACATCATAAATTTCAAAGGATTTTCAAAAAATACATCACCACCCTGTCTCCACAGAATAACCACAACATATAGAAACTACTATGCAACAGAAAAAAAGATCCTATCCCCAACGATAAATCAGCTGGTATATATCAAATTGATTGTAATGAATGTAACCTGGTATATATAGGAAGAACAAAAAGAAATCTTGAAATAAGACTTAAAGAGCATATGAGATGCATTTACCAAAAGCAGCCAGATAAATCAGCAGTAGCACATCATTTCTGGTCTTCAAACCATGATGTCACTCCAAACATAAAACTCTTAAAACCGATCAACAACAGTAATGAATTGGACATCTGGGAAAAAATACATATTGTCAAATACAGGAATCACCTAATGAATTTTGAACTGCTGCCACCCAACAGCCTTTGGAGGTTCATCAGTCCAGCACCAGAGAGCACCACTAACCACACACATCCCCCAGACGATGACTGGCAAAATCAGATGAGGACATGCTGACGATGGGAACAAACCGTCTCCCGAAACGCGTTCAAGTAAGAATATTATAGTGATGTAGTGTAACAACCCTCAACTCTCTTTATTTTAAAATGATATCTTATTAAGGGAAAGAAAATAATGGTTAACAATACAAGACGGGTGAGACTGTGGTGTTATGGCTAGCAATACTACCACTACTGGCTGAAAATGGATGCACTTTTAGTGCTTCTTGATCGTAAAGAGTAATGGTAACAATCTTCTTAACCAAAAAGTTACAGCCCTGAACAGCCCAGAACAACTTTGAATAAAGTAAAATGGGTATAGTATTTAGCAATTTACAGAATTACAAAAAAATAAAAAATCTTATTGAAACTTGTAATAAAATAAGATTAATAACTAACCTATCTTATTTTTTTATACCTACAGTAAAAGAAAACAATGCAACATACAGTATTAGTGGAGCCTTCTGCAGCGAGTGATACAGAACGGTCTGGATCATGGAGTAGCTAGGTCACAGCAGCAAATAGTTCAACCAGGGTTGCCATTTCTGTACAGTACTGAAGTTTATCATTTACACTAAGAATGTGGTGAATTGAAGAAATTGCAGATAACAAAAATATAGATCAGCTGCTGTTGTTTCATATATTTCAATAAGACTTGCCTTAATCACTCCCTATTTGAATTAGGATGACACAAAAAGTGTGTCAAACGTATTTTTTTCTGCCGAAATGAATGCTCTGAGATTAAAATGGTATTACAATTTATCATTTATCTCTGTACATGAATCACCTCCTAAGGATGATGAGATCTATATCCCTTTCACCCAGCATTCCTGCATTTTCAAAGTATACAATCAATATATTCATTTTAATTTTTAACTTTCAGTTAATACAGTTATAAGCTTCTAATGTTTTTGTATTTAACAACAAAACAGATCATGAGCTATTTTGTATCACATGGCAAACCTATTCCACAGGTTCAGAAGAGTTAAACAAATAAAACTAAGATGAATAAAGTTTTTGTACTTAAAATAAAAATTTTCAGTGATAATGTAATTATATTGTCTCCTCTTTCCAAAGCATTTTTCTATAAACTCTAAAAGGTAGAAAAAAGGGCTGAAGAACTTTCTGAATGTAATGAGTCTCCCTCTGGTTTGAAGAATGACATCTGTACCCCTTCTACCAGGTGCATTGATTTTTAAATGAATTTGAAATATTGTGTTTATTATATTGTATCGCAAAATTTCCATAGAATGTTTTATTATGGATAAAACCATGCCAGCCTCTAGCTGGAGAGCTTAAACTTTGCCTCCATTGCACTAATGATTTTGGTATTTCCCCCTTTGCTCCAAGACAACAGACTGGTTATCTTCACATTAAAGGATGTATAATGTAGAGAAGAACAGAATGGTTGGCTGTATATGTATGTTCTTTCACTTACTTACCAGAGTTGTTCGAGGGAGCTGACCAAGGACGGATGCATCTACATGTGATCCAATTGCAGTAATTAGAATAAGAGTATCGGTGGAAGTTTACCGGTCCAGGATTGGCCTTCGTAATAGAAGAGTGTTAGCTCGAGGCCAACACTTGTTAAATATACTGCCATGAAATTTAAATGACTGGTGTTGGCAAATGCAAATGCAAAAAAAAACTGAAAGGTGTGAATATATTTATTGAGCAGGATTATGGGAAGAAAGAACAAAAACATAGGACCATCTTGCCGAAGCAAATGAAAAAAAAAAAAAAAAAAAAGAAACAGAACAAGGTAAAACTGCTTATGCCAGGGGTCTGAATTTATTCATAGATGGCAAGAAATGGGATATGGATGGACAAAATACGAAGCAGTGGACAGAGACAGTGAAAATTATTGAAGCCCAAGAAACTGGCCTATAGGTGGAGAAGAAGGAATGGAAGAAGGGGAGAGACAAACAGTGATGACATCACTACTCTGGATTATATATCACCACAACAGTTGCATGATGACGTCAACAAGTTAGCCTTGGGAGCTACAGCTGGTTTGGACAGGTGGAATGAGGTGGGTTTGAGTGTAGTGTGGAAGCATTATGCAAGTAGGAGAGAGGAGAGTGATTTGAACATGGAGGTAAGATAAACAAGAAGCAAAGTGAAGTTGAAGCAGTTTAGATTTGAAAGAAAACTTTCTGTATGTGGATTAAGATAGTAGGCTGGAACGTGGAAGGGTTATATGTGAAAATACAGAGTGGAGAAACTTATTAGATAACTAAGTGGGTAGATGTGATAGCAGTGGTGGAAACATGGTTAGTAGCATCACCAGTTATGGCTGTTTTGGGAAAAAAGGGGTGAAGGTTAAAGATAAAGATCGGGTGTCCGGTGGTCTAGGACTATTTATTAAAAGAGACAGAAGTTTTGAAATCAAGATTGAAAATAATTTAAGAGGTGATAAAGTATTTCAGTGTGTTTTAGCATTTTATTTGAAAGAGGTATACAAATGTGTTTAGGTATTGTTTATAATCCAACTAGCTCTTATAGTGTTCACTAGTTGAGACAAAATATAGAAGAAATACAGGCCAGATATGCAGATATAGAAATAATGTTTTTCAGGGATTTAATGCAAGAGTAGGAGAGGAACACATTAGGGCAGAGTTCAATGGTGTTGATCTAAAGGTAACAAACCTTTAAAGTATTTAGTAACAACAAAGTATTCAACAATGAGGGCAAAGAACTAATAAGAGTTTTGCGATGAGAATAATCATTGGATGTGCAATGGAGTGAAAGGACAAGATGAATGGGGGAATTTACTTTGATAAACAAAAATGGCCAAAGTGTCATAGATAGTATGTTATACTTTTTAGGTCTAGGCGGATATATAGTAGATTTTGAAATTATGAATATGATATGAGTAATCATTTGCCATTAAAAATAGAGCTCAAAATGCTAGCAGATGGTATTAGGGAAGATTATTTTGGCTTCAGTATAAAATTAGACCTTTACAAATGAAAAACTGACCAAACAGAACATTTTTATATAAAATTTAATCAAGAAGTCAAATGTTTGGAAGAAAAGAATTTTATGAGATTATTGGAAGATAAAAATGTTGAAGAAAGCATCTCTAGTGTAGAGGAAGCAGTTGAAAGAGTAGGAAAAGAAATGAAAGTTATTTAGAGAAAGCCTAAAATTAATGACAGCTGGTACAATAAAGAATGCTTAGAAGTTAAAAGAAGGGTACAGAGAGAGTTACAGTGTTGGAGATAGATGGGCAGACAGGAGATGAAGTAGATAGGGTAAATTACCTTGTTCAAAGATGGGGATATACATGTTTATTAGAAGTAAAAAGAAAGATTGTGGAGGGGGTGAAGCTTAGCCAGAAGTTAAACGAGGCAGCAAAAAAGAATGATAGCAAATCAATTTGGGCGACGGTAAGCAAATTAAACAAAAGAAAGGGAGAAAACTATGTTGTATCACCAGTATCATGGTATAAATTCTTTCAGGAGGTTTTGGGGGCAAAAACTTTGGCTTTACAGGACAGCTTGATTAACAACAATCCATGGAAAGTAAATATTTTGGATAGCCAACTCACTTTGAACGAAATACTGGAACAAATTAAGAAGCTAAAAGTTCACGAGACATGTGGAGTAGATGGAATCCCAGGGGAATTTTGAAAAGCTTGAGTAGAAAATCAAAATAGATAAAAAAATAATAGTGCAGGCAATATCTTTGAGGAGGGTACAGTATCTAAAAATTGGAGAGTGGAAATAGTAAGTTCAATATACAAAGGTAAAGGAGATATTAGAAATCCGGCACATTATAAGGAATTAGTTTGCTTTCAATAATCAGGAAAGTCTTCAAAGGAGTATTAGCTAAAAGACTACAAGAATGACCAGAGAAAGAAGAGAAATTCCCATCATTTCAATCAGGCCTTAGGAAAGGTAAAAGAACAGTGAAGAATATTTTTATAATTAGAACATTAGTAGATAAATATCTCAGTAATACAAGAGGCAGATTATATTTATTGTTTTTGGACTTAGGAAAAGCCTTTGATACAATTTGTAGGAAGTGCTTTGGATTAAACTGAGGAATAAAGGCGTAATTGAGAACTTTATAAAGGTAACCCAGAATATTTATAAGAAAAATAAATTCTGTATAAAATATGAAAGGGGTAGGATAACAGATAAAATATCAAACAATATAGGTCTTAGACAAGCATGTATGTTGTTTAACTTATTTATTTATTGAAAATATCCTAGAAGAAATAAGTAAAACTAGTACACTTTTCCAATCATGAATAACAGGGAGATACCAGGCTTGCTCTTTGCACATGACCTAGTAATGGGTTCTGTAGTAAGTTTAGGATTAAATCGATCATTAGAAGCAATGCATGCTCTGCAAAGAATGGGATCTTAAGATAAATAAAACAATCTAAGATTATGGTGGTGAATAAAGGTCACAAACTAAAAATACAAAATAAATGGTGTTGGGAAGGTTAAAAAATTGAAGTGGTGAAGAAAATTGATTACCTTGGAGTTAGATTTTCTAGCAGTGGAAAATAGAGTGATCAAAAAAGAAAAGCATTAGCAGAAGGAAAAATGACTATGAATATAATTAGATCTTGTGTAAATAAAATAACAAATATGCAAATGAAATGGGTGGAAAGAGTAGGAGAGCAAAATGTTATATGGAATAGAAATTTGAGGGCCAGATGAATGGAAAGCAATAAATATACTTGTCCCAGGCTTACCTAGATCTTTGCCAAATGGGGTTGCTCTAATGGAACTAGGAAGATTAGGCTATAAAAGCAAGATGATGGAAAGAGTACTGGAATATTGATACATAACATGGAAGCAGGATGAAAGAATATCATCAAACAGGATTTGGTAACACAAGCAAGAATTAGGGGAGAAATACTTGGACATACAGCATTCAAAATATTCTACAGGAAATTTATATCAGATCAATGTAATAAAAGAATGGGAGAGTGGTTCTGGAAAGAGAGAAAAACAAGAATAGAGGATATTGAAAAACAGAAATTGTGGGCTAATCTCAATAACAGAAGATCTCTGAAACTATATAAAACATTGAAAAATGATTGGGGAAGGGAAAAATATATAAAAATTTGTGACAAAGCAAGAAGAGAAGGATTGGCATGTTTTAGAACAGAATTAATATGTGGGATGAGGAATGAGCGTACTAAGGGAAAATGTGCAATGTGCTAAGAAACAGGACTTGGCACCATTCTGGAATGTATGCAAACAAAATTTTGGAGGAATGAATTCCTTCTACAAAAGTGGGGAAGCTTACCAAATGAAATAAGAGGTAGAAGAATTTTAAATTTAAGATCAGAGGAAAAGATAAAAGAGCTCAGAAAGTTCATTGTTAGGGTAAGACAAAAATGGCTATGGAAGGTAGGCAACTTCAAAGAGAATGACAGTGTAGATAATATTGTATGAAATTGGCAAGAGATATACAAGGATGTTCAAACTTTTAGATGCTAGGATTCAATATAATTATAGCCCCATTATATACACATCTGGTGTTAATTATAATGGAATATGAAAGAAATGCAGCTACTTAAATCGAGGGGGATAAATTGGAAAAAATAAATGCTATTATTAGTAATAAGCTAACACATATTTTGTAATTACATAGATGTATGGAAAAGTTGGTAAATAACTCAAATTTAGATATTCACTTCCCATGGGTGGCACTTCCCTCCGATTTTGTAATTTAAGATCTTAGCTAATTCTTTCTTCCTTTTGATAGCAATTGTACCAATTAAATGGCTGCTTCCACAGTCAGCCACACAGTTTACTTTTTCATGGACTCCTAATCCTATGCTATGCTGTACATTGGCAAATATTGTCGTGATGGTATTGTGGTTTATTTACAGCAGTCCCCTCCAGGACAATTCCTGAGCAGTGATGTAAGGTTTCTAATACATCTTGTTGTAAGATCCAGGAATTGGCAAATGAAACTTTAGCAAATAGTGCCACTCCTCTTCTTTTGTGCAGATACATGTGACTTGCTCAAACTCTTGGTGCTCCAGTGTTTCACTAAATTGTTTAATGGAACCTATGAAGGAGTCTGCTGGAATGTGTAGCTCTATAAGGCTGTGAACTCTGAAGCCTGCAAAAGTACAAACAGTATTTACATATAGGTTATTAAAATTTTCAAGCTTGGTTTTATTTATCATTGTAGGTATGTGCATTTTAACTTGACTGAAGCAAATGAGTTGCAGTATTGTATTGTATTGTATTATATTGAATTGGATTCAATGCTTATTTATATGCTTAATACAATTTTGTGAATATACAAACACAAACGAAACAAACATTTTTTTTTTTTTACAGTTACAAAAACTGAAGTGTTTAACTTAAATTTATAGCCTAATAAGTCTAACATCTATCTATGCAAGGCTTCCTTATATACAACCCCAGGCTTATTTGAATAACGAAGCCCCCCACTCTTTACATTCCACTGTTTACACATTTTATCCATTCATCTTTCTTAACTTCTCTAATCCATTTCTCCCTTATTTTTACCAAATGTTCTCCCATCATTTTATTCCTGTTTATTCCCACATCAGTTAGCATTTTAAGCACTATGATATCTTTCTATAGTTTGTCCCCTTTTATTTCCCATATACCCTCCCTCCATCACCCTTTCCCATTTTCCACTCTCAAACCCTTTAAAAGCAGTACTCTTGTTGGCATTGTTGCAAATCCTTCCCTCCCAAGTTCATCACAACAATCCACTTATTTCTTCCTCCCCAATATTTTTTAATTTTATTATTATATATAGTTTTAAAGAATTCTTTTCTATAAAATTAGCCCAAATGTCTTGCCTATCTATATCTTCAATTTTTTGCCTAGTTTCCATCTAAAACCCTACTCTGCTTTGATCTCCAAATTTCCACAGGTCCCTTTGGGAATTTCTTGTAAAATGTTGCACATTTCACCCATCCAGCTGCTATCTCTCATTACCTCCATTTGGAATTTCATATACTCTATATGATTCCCTAATTTCAAAATCCTATTCCAATGTTTTAAAATTCTGTCCATCATCCCCCCCAGGGGCTCACCTTTTGTGAGTACGGGTTAGGCGTACCTGGGGTGCCCGAGCCACTCATCGCCATATTCATCCCTTCATCCCCGTTCGATCGAGGTGGGTTCGTTCTCGTGACCGGGGGACACAAGGTAGGCTCTTGTGCGTTCTTTACATTTCGTTCCATGTCGCCCCTCGCCATCGTTTCTTTCTTCCCTTGTCTATTTCCGACCATTTCACACTACGACCATTCGCACATCTCTTTTTCTTCCTCGTCGGCCTACCTTGCGTGCGAAACGGCCACACAGTTTTATTTATTTTAAATTTTTATTTTAATCCTCCGTGGACACAGCCTGACGGATATCCGCGCACTGGGTGCGCAGCTGGGAGAGTGGGTAATGGCGTCATCCCCACCACCCAGGGTCGTCATGTAGGGTTTGTGTTCGTATCCGCTGTTCAACTGCAGTCCCGCGGGGGGGCCATTGCATGAGCTGCTGACTTCTTACGGCGATTGGGTCCCTCTGTCTATGTTCTGGGAGGTGTGACCCTGGGGTGAGACGGGTATAGATAGGCCACTCACCCAAGCCGGGGTAACGCCCGGGAAGTCTGAGCCCGAGGTCGGAGACGGTTGCAATGGTGGAAGATTTCTTTCGCTATGGAGCACCCTTTCTCCATTATAAACAACAAGTGCCGAAAAGTTATTGTAACAGAAGTAGCACCGCCATCTGGTTGTTACTTGGTCATTTCATGAACAGAAGGAGGACAAAGTTTCGAGAAGGTGAACCTTTCATTATTCAGAAGGACATTGATGCTATTGCTGGTGCGGTTCAGTCCTGCACTCGTCTACGGAATGGTTCCTTATTAGCACAAACGAGGTCCGATCAGCAAAGTAATACCTTGTTGCGCGCTACGCTTCTCCGCGGTTATCCCATCCGTGTTGAGAAGCACCGCACATTGAATTCCTGTCGAGGCGTCGTTACCACCCATAGCCTCGATGGTATATCAGACGAGGATCTAGTCGAATATCTATCAGATCAAAAGGTGACAGCAGTGCATCGAATGCAGGCCAAACGCGACGGAGTATTGGTACCCACTCGTACCCTTTTTCTAACATTTGATGGCGTTGATCTGCCCACGAGCATTACAGCAGGGTACAAACGTATTGCGGTGAGGCCCTATATTCCTAGACCTCTGCGTTGTTTCAAATGCCAACGTTTTGGGCATACGCAAGTCTCGTGTAAGAGTGCCGTTAACATCTGTGCAACATGTAGCCAGCCCTTACACGAAGGTACCTGTTCAACAGCCCCCGTCTGCGTTAATTGGAAAGGGTCTCATTCTGCTTCATTTGCCGACTGTCCGCGGTATTTGGACGACAAGGCGATCCAGGAGATCCGGGTAAAGGAGAAACTCTCCTTCGAAGCCCGGAGGCGTTACCATGCGCGCCAAACTTCGCTCCTGCGATCAGGAACATTCAGTTCTGTTGTTGCCTCGCCAGTACCCCGAAAGGATGCAGAGACTCAAACCTGGACCATGACTGCACTAACCGCCACTACCATCCGGCCGTTCATTCAATCCACTTTTATAAAGCCATCTAAAGCTGGTCCAAAGGTTATAAAGTCACAAGGCACCGAGAAGAAATCGAAGCAGAAATTTCACAGGGAAGATTTTCTAAAAGACCCTCCGTGTGCGCGCGGTAAGAAAAGTCTACCCTCTCCTCCTCGAAGGTCGCAGTCCCAGGATGCTCCTGGGACAAGCGCGCACAGCAGCCCCCTTCACCCGTTGCCACCCAGAATCGGTTTCTGGCCTGAGCGCGTGGGCCCTCCCTTCGAGGAGCCTATGGAGTCTGACCAACTCCATACAAAAAGCCCGAGCCCCAAGGTTAAGCAAAAAGTTATTTTGAGCCGCCCTTCTAAGTAAGAAGTTTATCCCTTTTACTCATGGCTATCCTGACCTGGAACTTACGTGGTGTACGAACGCATAGGGCGGAACTGCAACTCTTATTGCGTTCCCATTCACCTATGGTCGTGTGTTTGCAGGAGACTAAGCTTCGCCCTCACGATCCTTATGATCTCCGAGGGTATACTCCGGTTCGCTACGATCTTGAACCGGAGGAGGGTACTCCTGCTCATGGAGGTGTCATGTTATTAGTGCGTAACGACGTTCATTTTCAAACTCTCACTCTTACGTCCGACTTGCAAGCTGTTGCCATTGGACTTCACTTACTCGGCTTTTTCTTTTCTATTTTCTCTGTGTATTCACCTCCATCGTCTCCCCTCGCTTACGCGGACATTCGAGATCTCCTGTCCGCTCTCCCAACACCATTTCTTCTGTTGGGAGATTTAAATGCCCATCACCCCCTGTGGGGTTCGCCAAGAGCTTGTGCGAGGGGAACTCTTCTTTCCGATATTTTTGATCAGCTCAACCTCTCCATCCTCAATACAGGTGAACCTACTTTTTTCTGATTCTTCTGGTACATTCTCTCACTTGGACCTGGCCGTTTGCTCACTCCAGCTTGCTAGTCGTCTGCAGTGGAACGTCGTCGCTGACACCTACTCCAGCGACCATTACCCCTGCATCGTTTCTCTTCTGTCTCACCACGTCCAGCATTCCAGAGTACCTACCTGGATATTCAGAAAAGCTGACTGGAGATTGTATTGCAGCCTCGTGTGTTTTGAGGACCAGCCCTTCACTGACGTTAACTCAGTGGTGCAGCACCTTAACTCTACTATGCTATCTGCTGCCGAACGCACGATTCCCCGTTCGTCCTCTCACCCTCGGCGTATTCCTGTTTCGTGGTGGAACGAGGAGTGTCGGGACGCCGTTCGTGCCCGTAGGACTGCACTTAGGGTGTTTCGACGACACCCTACACTTGATAATTTGATTACTTTTAAACAATCACGCGCCAGGGCTCGTCGCATTATTCAGGATACCAAGAAGGCGACCTGGACTCGTTTTGTCGAGTCTTTAACCGCTTCACGCCTTCGTCTTTTGTTTGGATAAACTTCGTCGCTTCTCCGGTAAAGTGTCGCATTGTACTGTGTCTGGCCTTCAGATTTCCAATGCCACCATAGTGGATGCGGCTGCCATTGCTAACACTCTGGGTGCTGACTTTGAGGCGGTTTCCAGTTCTGCGCATTATTCCGCCGGCTTTCGCACTCTCAAAGACCGGCTGGATTCCGAGACCTATAATTTTCGGTCTCCTAATACGGAGGTGTTACAATGAACTTTTCACAATGAGGGAGCTGGAGCACGCTCTTCATTGCTCTAGGCACTCTGCTCCTGGGCCGGACGGCATTCATGTCCTGATTTTAAACAACCTTTCAGCCGACAGTAAACTCTTTCTCTTACAGGTCTATAACCGTATTTCGCAAGACGGCATTTTTCCTTCCGTTTGGCGCGAAGCCACCATTGTCCCTATCCTTAAGCCTGGGAAGGATCGCCAACTACCTTCCAGCTACCGCCCTATCTCCCTCACCAGTTGCATTTGCAAGGTGATGGAGCGCATGATCAACGGGCGGTTGACATGGTGGCTTGAGTCTCAGAAACTTATAGCGAACGTTCAGTGCGAATTTCGTCACCATCGCTCTACCGTCGACCATCTAGTGTCTCTGTCGACGCATATTATGAACGGATTTCTGAGAAAGTGTCAAACAGTGGCTGTGTTTTTGACCTGGAGAAAGCTTATGACACTTGTTGGAGGGGCGGCATTTTACTTACACTTCACGCATGGATTTTCCGCGGTCGCCTTCCCATATTTCTTCGGGAGTTTATGACGGACCGCGTCTTTCGTGTACGTGTGGGCTCGGTTTTATCTAGTCGTTTTATTCAAGAGAACGGTGTACCGCAGGGCTCTTTACTCAGTGTCACACTCTTTGCTATAGCCATCAACCCCATTGTTGATTGTATTCCAGCTGGCATTTCCTCGTCTCTTTTCATCGACGATTTTGCCATTTATTGCAGTTCACGGCGGACCTGTCTGCTCGAACGCCATCTCCAGAGCTGTATTGACCATCTCTACGCCTGGAGTAACGCCAACGGCTTTAATTTCTCCGCCGAGAAATCCGTGTGCATCAATTTCTGGCGCCGGAAGGCCTTCCCTCCGCCCTCTCTCCATCTTGGGTCGGAGGTCCTTCCGTTTGCAGACGAGGTGAAATTTTTGGGGTTATCCTTCGACCGAAAGCTGAGTTGGACTTCCTTTTTAAAAGCAAAGTGTGACCGTTCTCTTAATCTTTTACGTGTTTTAAGTGGCACATCCTGGGGAGCTGATCGGACCGTCCTTCGTCTTTATCGCTCTTTGGTCCGATCCAAGCTTGATTACGGGTGCGTTGTTTATTCGTCGGCACGTCCATCTGTGTTACGTCGATTGAATGCCATTCACCATCGTGGCATAAGAGTCGCTACAGGGGCCTTTCCAGCCAGCCCTTAGCCTAGTCTATATGCTGAAGCTGCAGAGCCTCCGCTGTCCTTCCGGCGTGAGATGCTTTTGTGCAGCTATGCCTGTCGACTCTCAAGCTTGCCTGACCACCCGTCCTTCGGGTTATTTTTCGAGGATTCGCTTGATCGGCAATATTTAATTAGCTCCTCTGCATTGTTCCCTCCAGGGGTTCGATTTCGACAGCTTCTTCGACATCTGGAAGTTACGCCAGCGCCGGCCCTTCCAAGGGCGGAAACGCGTTTTCCTTCATGGTTGCGCGCTGAGGCCCACTGTCACCTTGGGTTATCGTCGATGTCGAAGATCAGTCTTTAGATCAGCGTTTTTAGAACTTCAGGCGCAATTCGGGGACTTTCATTTTATCTTTACCGATGGATCTAAGACTGATGCTGGAGTAGGGTGTGCCTTTGTTTGTGGTGGAAATAGTTTTACCTTTCGTTTACCGGGGCAATGTTCGATTTTTACCGCCGAACTTTTTAGCATTTATCAGTCTCTTTTATACATTCAGCGGCACGACTTGCGGCACTGTTTTATTTGTTCAGACTCCCTGAGTGCTTTTCAAAGTATTAGCGCGCTGTACAGTTACCACCCGCTCGTACAGCGCAATCATGACCTGCTCCACTCGCTTGGTGTTTCTGGCATCAGCGTCTCCTTCATGTGGATTCCAGGTCACGTGGGCATCTCAGGGAACGAGTCTGCCAACGCCGTTGCCATGTTGGCGATTTATTACCCAGATTTTTTACCTCAGTTGTTCCCTCGTCAGATTTATGTGTTCTTTTACGTCACCGCATCCTTTTGCTTTGGCGCGATGAGTGGACGGCCCTCCGGGGGAACAAGTTGCGGGAGGTTAAGCCTCTCTCGTCTGTTTGGGGTACCTCTTCCCGCTCTTCTCGTCGGGAAGAGGTAATTTTAACTCGTCTACGAATCGGACATTGCCTTTTTAGTCATAGATACCAGCTCAGTGGTGACCCCACACCACTGTGTGAGCAGTGTGATGCACCCTTAACGGTGCGTCACATTTTAACAGAGTGTCAAGTTTTAGCTCCATTGCGCGTCCGTGTGGGCCTGCCTGTTGGCATAGCCAACGTTTTGGCAGACGGCGTGCTTGCTGTAGAATGTGTTGTACGTTTTATTAGCGACAGTGATTTTTATTGGCTCATTTGATGCGCTGAGCGTCCTTTGGCTTTGTGATTTTATGTCTGTTTTAATGGGGACTCTACACCCCAGTGGACATATGGCGCTCATGTCCCATGCATTCTACAGTTCTTGACACATAATTTTACTCTTTTATTGTTTTGTTTAACATGTTTTAGTGTGGTCGTTTTAGCATTTGTGTGCCTGTTTTTTTAGTGTTTTTGACTATGCAGATTTTTCCCGTATTTTAGTTTTTGGATTTTAAATTCTACACGTTGTAAGGGCACTGATGACCTTTGATGTTTAGCGCCCTTAACAACCCCATATCATCATCATCATCATCATCATCATCTCCTGCATCAAATCCTTCTTCTCTACCCTCCCTAACTTGGCCATTGCCACTCCCTTTGTAAAGTTTTAGGCAATCTCAGCACTTCTCTTCAAAACACTCTGTGAATTAAATCAATTTTCGACCATCCCTTCTACTCTGTATAACATTCTTGATTCCACTGCTTCATACAATTTGTCTAACCACTTTACTGATATATTTGGTATCTTAACCAAACATATTTTAATTGCTCTTATAGTTACTTTACCTTTAGCAGTAACATTCTTACCATCCACTACGTGAAACCTCATCCCCAAATCAAATTGTGTAACCACTTCCAATGGCTCCCATTCAAAAACCATCTCTTATCTGTTTTTAATTTACCCCCTTTTAGTTAAACAAGGGTGTTTTTGACTTTCTAACATTTACACTTAAACCCCATTCTGCACAAAATCTACCTATCTTTGTTTATTGCTGTTTGCTGTCTAATTGCTGTAGTAGAACCTACAATTAAATCATTGGCAAGTAACAAACCTGACACTTCTTTCTTTCCTACAACCAGATAGTGTGAATTACACTTTAAAATTCTTTCCACAATCTTGTCTCAAACCTACCTTATGATCTACCATCCCTGTAATCCCATTTTCTGCACACTTAACACAGAACTAAACTCTGTCATACAGCTTTTGGACCTCTGAAATAAAGCCTTCACTTATGCTCTTACACCTCATTTTACACACCAGTACATCTCTTCTAATTATATCAGATGCATTTTCAAAGTCGGCAAAAGACATATGTACTCTATCTCTTTCGTACCTTAAATACTTGCGTACTATGGTTTGAATTATCATTATCTTATCAACAGGCCTTCTGCCTTTTCTAAATCCTGTGTGGTATTCACTCAACCTCCCATCTAGTTACAGCCATTCCTGCAATCTGAGAACCAATGGCAGTGTAAATTTTACCTAAATTAGATAAACTGATTTCTCTATAGTTCCCCAGATTATTCAAATTACGCTTTCCCTTAACCCATTAGTGTCTTATTCAAACACCCTCAAGGCCAGCTCAGAAATCTCCTTTAAATTCCAGTAAAGCTCTGCGAGTGCATTGTAAAGTTTAAAAATTTGTATAAAATCAACCATTATAATTTATTTCTTGAAATTTTGCATGCATGTGGCCAGAAGCATTGACTTATGGATTTTGATGCCCTATTGTGGTGTGGTAGAACAGTTCTTCAAATGAAGGGCGACATAACACTTTTTGCATTGCCGAAAACTATCGCTACTTTGTGCCCTATTGTAGCATACAACATATCTTTCTTTTCTATTTTTTCTTTCTTTCTGTGGGTGTA
Source organism: Deroplatys truncata (assembly GCA_030765065.1). Taxonomy (NCBI): domain Eukaryota; kingdom Metazoa; phylum Arthropoda; class Insecta; order Mantodea; family Mantidae; genus Deroplatys; species Deroplatys truncata. Next base: position 417,697,708 of record CM060990.1, on the reverse strand, counting down.
GTGTGCATTGGAAAAGGGACATATGTTTTAGCTTGTATTCTCAATGGGGTGAAGGTCAACCTCTAACACCTCTGGTAGTGTTCTTGGAAGCAGCTTATGAGTGACATTGGTTTTAAAGCTTGTGTAGTTTTGGCAGTCACCTTGTGAAGCACAATGAATCAATTGAATATGCGCATGTCGCAGACAGAAAAATATTTTCCTGTAACCCTTATCTGTGTGTTGCATTATAGGAAACAAACCTGATCCTAAAAATTGTCACCTCCCATTTGCTTCTGGTACTGAAAGGCACATTTTGGTTTCTTTACCCCCTCTCTGGGTGCCTTACCTTTCTTTCTCAGCTTGCCTGTTGCTGTAATGTCAGCAGCTTCATGTTTCATGGACAGGAAATAAAGCATCTTTGTTATTCTTTCACACATAGCACATTCATTACAGGCCATGTTTCATACTTGCCATATTTCACTTTATTATGAGATATATCAGATGACATATCCTTCTTATATGTTCTTGTGGTACTAATGGCATTAGTTTTTCCATTTATTGGTCTTCTAAAGAGATATGAAGTTCCTTTGATAGCCACCTGATAGTTAAAGATGCAAATGTGTGTAATTTTATTGGCCAGCGCACACTTGCAAGCTGTGCTCATCGTGTAATTTAAACAGCACCACTAACTTATGCAAGTACAGCTCATCATATGATGTGAATGGGTTAAATAATGGTACAACCATACTTATTCTCCAGTTTTCAGGCATTGCTTTGATCAGTTTAACCTTGTTAAATAAATTTGTCAGTATCCTCCGCCCATCACATGACTTATAAATCATTTTCCAAAATTCCCCTGGAATCCGATCTGTGCCTGCTGCCTTATTCTTTTTCAAAGTTCTAATTTGGTATTCAAACTCACTGCATGTAATTTCCTCATGTAAACATCCAAACCTAGTGCCTTTTTTTGAAAATCAGCTCACTACTTTTAACAAATCCCACACCAGTGAAACTTTCAAACAATTTTCTTCATTCATTTGGTGTAATCTCTTTCCTGCTCCATTTTCCTTGTAAATACTCTACATAATTGCCCACATTTCTTTATTATTGTTATCTCTTAATGCCTTGTTAACTTTATTATTCATGTTTTGTTGCCATTCCTCTTTATTCCCTTCTAGTAAACATTTCTATTCCTCTGGTATTTGATATTTGTATCACCATTTCTTTAACAAGAAATATATTGCCTATACCTATCATTCTCTTTTCTTCTCCATCTGGAACTCTGCACATTCTTCATCATTTAAACTTGTACACCTTTTATTGCTATTGTTACACCTCCAGCTTTTCACTATCAATTCTAGTCCATCCCCTCTACATCTCCCATCTTGAGGGTCTCTTCTATTCCATATTTTATCAGCTGAGTGTCTGCTAATGTTAATCTGTGCCTAAATACCTCACTTAACTTTCCCTTCCACTTAAATGTAGTTGCAAATTTCAGCTCCTCTAATGCTTCATCACACCTACTACCATTCCCTAAACTAATACTCATTAGTGAAGGAAAATGACAGCTATTAGCCGCTTCATCAATCACTCTAAAATCAATAAGTTTTTCATCCACCCCTTCACGACACAAAGAATAGTCAACCACACTTTGACCATTTGCATTTATAGATGTAATTTCACCAACAACATCTGCTTCCCTAACACCATTATATATTGTGAGGTTGTTATCTGTGCAAAAATTAATGTAATACCTACCTTATTGCACGTCTTATTACAGCTTTTTCTTATCTTTTCTGTTTTCTCCCACTCACAATCACGTTCCATAGTTACTGATACACTACACCCAACACCAAACTTAAATCCACACTTGATTATTATTTATTTTCAACCTTTCTGCATTAAGTTTGTCAAGGTGTGGCTTTAATTTTCCTAAGACTTATGTTACATTAATATCAATGTTGCACCCAGGTATTCTATCTTTTCATCTCCAATACTCTTGATTCAACCTTCGTTTTACTGAGTTCTACCTGTTGAAGCTTTTCATTTGTAATTACCTTTAGTTAAAGAGATAGCATTGGTATAAGGATATGCAGCTTGTTGATCTTTATTTTTGACTTCAAGATCAGCAAAACACAAAACCATGAGTGGATTGTTGTTTGATGTCAACAAATTTTCCCCCAAAATGTCTTATATCTTTAAGTTGATTAAATGTGATAGATGCTCCATTTGAAAAAAAAACAAAAAAAAAAAAAAAAACAGTAGTAAATTAGTATTATTAGTGTCTTATTTGGGTAGGGTTTTCTGTATTGACTAGAACATTCTTGATAAGTAAAGGTAAAACAAATTTTTTCATTTGTGGCAGTTAAGTGAGCTTCTCCAGTGCTATCTGAATCTTTACATATGTCCTAAAAGGAAAGGAAGCGAAAACCATTTTTTTCTCTTAAATGTACATAGTGCATCATAAAATGTTGTTTAATAAATAAGTTGTATATTGATATATCTTCGTTTGTATTGATTTAATTTATCGTGTTCCCTCACTAATCCTTTTAAATATTCTGAAGTTACCCTGCTCACTACAGATTATATAGTGATTGGTCATCTTTTTTCAAGTATTTTTGCTCCCCACCCTTATTTAACAATCTTGCACTCTGGGGAGCTTCAGAAATTATTACTATCTTCATACTGTTAGCAGCTATGTCTGCAACAGGTTCCCTAATGGTTATCAATAAACTGCCAAGATTTGTATCTGCAGCTGTAGATTAGATTACTAGAATCAAAGGTTTTGAGAAAATTCTACCTAACTGCTAACATAATGTATAAATGTTTCATAATTCTCTCTTACACATTTGTAAGCTCCTTTAAAGCTTTCTTTAAAGAATGTCTGTATGTGTTTTTGCCACTCATAATTTGCACACTTCATTCTGTTGGAGTATGTTTCCCTTCTGTTTTTCTCCTTTGTTAAAAAAATACTTGAGTTGTATTCATTCAAAGTATAATTTATTCTCGACAATTCCGTACCTCCTATAGAGCACCTTTGTGGATACTGGAATTTTTGTATTGACAATTGTTATATTTAAACTTTACTTCTCTACAGACTTTGTGGCCCTGTTAATAAATCAACTTCAGAAGAAAGAAATTTCTTACTGAAATCCCTTTTTAGATGTTTAGCCATCACTGCAGTTCAGTCGGGTAAGGTCTAACATTGTTGTTTTTCTGGATTTAAACTGCAAATCAGCTGATGAAGATAAGTTTTCACTATTTGGTGAAGCTGTGGTAGTATTTATCATTCAGTACATCTGAGCAACTTCCTTTAATTAACAGGGGTGTGGTATTTTCCTCTACATGTGCTTTTAGTAATGTGAATTTTAAGGCGTTTGTAAATGTGTAATATGGACATGGCATTTAGGTCTGCATGTTTTTCCACTTGTATTAGCCATATAATGCACAGATTATTAAATTAAATTTTATGTATTTTTGTTAAATATATCAACAGTCAGGTCATTTTGGTGAGAGAATTTTATGGTTGAGATGGGTTCTTCCTTGCAATTACTGGGGATGAATGAAGGCACTCTTGTGCTCTGCAGCATTTGATTTCATGTTCTGCTTCCTGCCGTTCACCTCTTTCTTGTCTTGTCTTTTTTTCTTGGTCATGTCTTATATGTGTCCCATCTCGCTCATCATTTCTTCATTCTTCTCCACAGCCTACAATGTGTGTATATTGGTACACATAATTTGTTGGGCCTCCTTTTGCTTTCTTTTTCTTCTATTTTTCAATCCTCTGTTTTACGTAGTATGAAGGATACTTGCATACTTTCAATATGCAGCAGGTGTCTGGGTAATGGCATCATTTCCTGCACCTGGATTGTCACTGTTTAACTGCAGTCCCGCACGGGGGTCATTGCATGAGCCGCTAACCCTAGCTGGCAATTGGTTTCCCTGTCGTTACACCAAAAGGTGTGACTTACCTGGCACGGGTATTACGCAGGTCACATAACCAAGTTGGGGTAATGCCCGACATTTGCAATGGTAGTGGATTTCACTGCTTTGATTGCTTCAACACCATCAAACATACCCTTGAATAAGTGTAGAAGTGTATGTGAAGGAGTGGCAGAAGCCATGTCATCTGCTTGTTGTGTAGTAATTTCTGGAACAGAAGAGGATCACTCATTTGTGAGAGACAGTCCTGTTATAATTCAACAGGCTTTGGGCAAAACTGTTTACTGACCAAGCACTGCACACACTTCAGGAATGGGTCTTTTCTGATGGGGAATTTTCTACATTGCCCTGTCCACCAGTATGTTGAAAGCGACTTATTGGATGGTTGCCTCATATGCTTACCCATTGGATGATTGCCTCATATGCTTACCCCCAAATTGAGGGGCATAAATGTTGGATGGCATGACCTTCAAGGAGGTTGTTGACTGCTTTGCAGAACAAGATGTAAGATCTGTTTGCCATGCAAACCAAACATGATGGAGGATTCGTTTCTACCAGTACCCTTTTTCCATTTCTATGACCAGTTAGATCTGATGCCTAGGATTAACTTCAGGGGACAAGGTGATTGCTGTACGTCCTTTCATTCCCAGCTCAATGCATTGTTTTCAATGCTAGCAGTTCGATTACATGAAGTTTTCGTGCTAAAATGCTGTCGCTGTTTGTGCTACCTGCGACAGTTGAACCAAGGAGCTTGCACAAGCGTTTGTCAGTTGTGATTTTCCATGGTGTTTATCCATCCAGCTCTCGGCAATTTTATTAGAAGAGAAAAGTTATTCAGGCACTTGGAATCAAGGACAGGCTTTCCTTTACCAAAGCCCACAAATGCCACCAAGCTTGGCAGCCACTTCTGCTGAAGCCAGGTACCTACAGTTTCGTCACTAGCATGTTACCAAAGTAAGATCAGAGCGAGCTCTAAGACCTGCATATTGAAGTCATCTTTATCAGAAAGTCTCTTATTGCACTTTTTGCTTCTAGTGCCAAGAAATCCATTAGAACTACAACGCATCAGCCAGCAGTTTTTCCTGTATAAGATTGAGAACGAGAGGAGTTTAAGACAGCCTACAATGCTTTAGAATTTCTCAAAGACCCATGAATCCTCTTACGACTAAGAAGGGATCCAAAAGGAAAGGCTTTCAGGATCACCTGGGCACCGAAGCTGGATTCTATCCATTTCTATCAGCAACTGGTTCCAGATGCTGGACCTAGCTGCCTCTTCAGCACCTCAGGGGCCTTCCTCCTGAGGAGCATGGCCCAGTATGGTAGCTAATGATGTATGAGAGCCTAATAGAAGCCCCCCTTCAAACCTTAGTATGAACCAGCCTAAAGGTGAAATTATCTCCTCCTGTTTATCTTAGAATAGCTATCCTACATTGGGACGTACGTAAAACACACACTTGCTGGGTCAGTTGCAGGTTTTGCTTAGCTTGCAATCGCTGCTGATCGCTTGTATACAGGAGATTCAACTCCACCAACAGGATACCTTTGATCTTCATGGATCTCTCTGGTGCGCCAAAGTAGGAGAGGATTCCTGCTCACAACAATGTAATGCTCCTTTGTCAAAACAATGTATTTTACTGGCTTATTTTATTGACCGATCTGCATGCTTCAGCTGTTCGCATCACGTTTGGCATTGATTTTACTGCCTGCTCTTTCTTTATACCTTTTTCTACATCTGCCATGCACAAGGAACTGATTCAACATCTCTCCCAACTTCGGACTCCTTTTCCTCTGTTGAAGATTTGAATGCCCACTAAGCTCTTTGGAGTTTACCAAGAGCTTTGCATGGGGCACTTGGTTGCAGACATATTGAATCGGGGACATGTTTCTTTTTTAAACCTGTACATACTTTTCTCTCCTCCGATACTTTTTACAATTGATTTAGCCATTCTGTGCAGTTTATTCACGTTTGGTATGGATAGTTATCTCTGATATGTAAGTGCCCATTTACCTTATGTTTTGCATTTATTTTCACACATACCTTGGAGTTTACATTCCTGATTAATGACCAAGGTTAGGGGGTTTGTTCTCCAAACTTGCGGTTTTTTCCGATCGCCTTTTCACCAACCCCAGTGGAGCATCAGATTTCTGTCATTTTATTGCCTGCCGAACGATCTATCTGTGCCCCACTTGATCACCTTTTCCTTGGTGAGCCAAAGAATATAGAGATGTCCACAACTTCTACTAGCATTTCAACGCCATCCAACACTTGTGAAATTGGTCCACTATATGCGGTGTGGCAATAAAGAAAGTGGAGTGATTGTTGTGCACATTTCCGACTTTGTCGATGACAAAGAGAACAGTGGGGCATTGGCCTTGGGACTCTCCCTGACACGTGTACAAAATTTCACGCCACTGTGGTGGTTAGTCTGGCTGTGAGTCTTCATAGCAACAGGTCATATATTCGAGCTCTGTTGGAATTATGCTACGCTCTAAAGTAGAACATGTTAACATCAAATTTTTCACAACACTTGTAAAACCGCCACAGAAACTTACAATTTGTTGAAACAAGTTTATGGTGATCAGTGTATCTCCTACGCAAGTTTTCGAGTGGTTTAAGAGGTTCAAGGATGGTAGAGAAGACGTCGAAGATGATCCAAAATTGAGCCGTCCTTCCACTTCAAAATCTAAAGAGAATGTGGAGAAGGTCGGTAGAATTGTTCGAGAAGATTGCCTCAAGGGTGCCTGAAGGTCAGACTGTCAATCAAGTTTATTATACAACTGTTCTGAGGACCCTCCGTGAACTGCGCGATGATGGAGACCAGATCTGTGGTAGAATCACTCTTGGATTCTTCATCAGGATAACGCGCCGGCCCATAATGCGATATCTGTGAAGGGGTTTTTGGCAAAAAACATTCCAGTAATGGAACATCCACCGTATTTGCCTGACCTAGCATCATGGGACTTTTTTCTTTTCCCAAAAGTGAAGTCTGCGCTCAAAGGAACCAGGTTCAAGTCCGTGGATGCAATGAAGGAAATCGCAACGAGACGCATCAACAGTATAACAGAAAAAGACTTGCAGCACTGCTACCAACAGTGCAAAATTCGCTTGGAGCAGTGCAGGGATCGGGGAGGGGACTACATTTCAGATCATTCCAATCTTGAGGTGTCGACCACTATAATTGTTGATTCCAGTGTAGTGGTGGGCATTTACTCTGGAAGGGCATTTTGGTGGTGGTGTTAATACCGCTAATTATCATCTGGCACACCTTTGTATAATGCTAACTGCACCCCAGGATTTATCTTTAAACTCGACATTCGCGATAGGTATAAAGTTTGTTTAACCCTGTCGTAATTAGAGCTTGCCTTCGCATTATCGTGATATCCCGCTCCAGGGCTGGATGGTATCCATATGTATGTTACAGCACCCCTATCCCAAAGGGAGTTGCGTTCTCAATGTATTGGCAGTATAGTATATTTACCGATAATGTGGATAACTGCCGAGAGACTTTCAAACCATTAACCCTCTGAATCTCGCAACCTGCTGTTATGTGTATGGTGAAATATATTCAGTGATCACCATGCACATCATAGCTGTGATGGAATGAGCAAATAATATATTATATTAACTTAATTGTAAGGGGAGGGAGAAAATTAAGAAAGGGAAATTGCTTAACTCATCTTAAGAAGTCTTAATACTTTTGACTTCCATGTGAATTACAGTAATACTAATTTCTTCATAAGTTTTTGCTTTTTTCCCCTTTTGTTAATTAAATTTCAAAATAAATTTGAGCTAATAAAATTAATATCACTGCATAAGTTAGGTAAAAAAAGAAAATAAATTAGTTAAGCAAAATAAAAATGGTTAATTAATTTGGGTTATAAAGCACATGGTGAGTTTTGAAGCTTAAAATATTGCACAAGGGTTGAATTTGTGCCAGCAACAATATTCATAAATTCAGTTATTTGAACTCAAAGTTATACAAATGTTTAGAATAAACGCCACAAATAATGTAGTGTGTGCTGCAATTCTGAGTGTACATAAATACAAAATGCTGTTTTGATTATTTTGTGTGATTTCACGCTGTTGCTACTGTTCAAGTTCTAATACTCTACAAAATGCATGTATGATGACTGAGCTTTATTTTTAATGTCATTCACTTGACTACTCTTGGGATCCATTAAAAAATATTCCTCTAGCATTATAACATTTGGTATTGAACTTTTACTTTCTCTATCACATACCTTAGTAGGTAGAGGAGGTATTGCATTCCACCCAAAAATTTTATACTAACATTTCACCAGAAATACATGTTTTGAGGCAGCCTGAATTAAAAAAGAAAAAGGCATTGTTTACAAAAATGTCTTCTGTGCACATGCAGCATAATTAAAAAATGGAAAGTCGGATAAATACTAAACTTTTACCTTCCAAAGATGCAACACGATTTTCAAGAAGTTCATACCACTCCAGACTACCCTTTACATGTAACATTTTTTGAAATTTTTGATTTTCTAAAAAATGGCCGTAAGGATTTTGAATAAAATGCCACATATTAAAGACATTTACATGACAAATAAAATGTATATCTTGAATTTTCTGGGAATAGCCTATAAGTCCTCTTCATTCGGAAAGAATTTCATATAATTTTTAACTGGTAAACATTAAGCGATAGACGAAGACATACTACACAAAAAATGTAGATCTCTTTAAAACACAGTTTATTTCAAATAACTTTGTTTTGTGGCATAAGCTGTTTCTAAGATATCCATTTATTAACGGTTTGAATTGTTCATTACTTGGTGATACTCTTGAAGTCCTGTCAACTTTCAGCTGTTTCTGGTGATTGCATGGAAACAGTATGGAATTTTAAGGCCAGCGTATATCATCCAGTTTTTAAAACACTTGACTATCACTGTCCCCTTTGTATCTATAACAAGATGTGTAATGTAACTATTTCTGCAAAGGTTTATTTGGATTAAAATGTAGTAGATAGAAAAATAAGCTTTAGTAAGAATAGTGTGTATACCCACTAATAAACAATAGAGAGTAGAGAAATTCATGTAAATGTATCACATCAGATTTCTTATTGGCACTGCAATAAGAATATTGCAAATAATTGGTATTAAATCTTGTAAACCATTTCTTATAATTTTAGTTAAAGAGCAACAAGAAAAAGATCTTGCGTCAAATCGGAGTAAAAAAGGTTGCAGAAACTGAATAACACATTTGGATTTTATATGCATTTATTTATTCATGCACTCAACTAAAAACAATTATACTTCAACACACCAGTCCAATTTAGAAAATTATAGTCACATTTCAGTGGACATAACCTAATGCAGCACATCATGATATACAATACACATTATGAATAAACCAAGTAGCTGTGTAATGTATGTATTTAACTTGTTGATTACTAAACAAATACTCTTTTATGGTCAAAATTCTCTTTCCAGACAACATTAACAGTCTGCTTACATCTGTGCTGTGAATATCATTTTAACAACACAGAACCGAATGCAACCGCTCAATGTACTGCACGACTATTGAATGAAAACATTCAGTTGTTACAGAAAACTATAATTTAACAATCATTAGTGCAAAACATTCAGTTGGCCCATCACTAACTCTTCCTAAGTGGGCATTTCATGACTGGTTAGCCCTCTTTATTCATGAGCTCAGGAATGATAAGATTTGAGTGCTTATAGGTGCAGTTATTTTTTCAGATTAGTTTACAAAAGAGGACTGTGTACCTGAGGGCTTGGTACTCAGCATTACATTCCTATAATTACCCTTTCTATCTCAGACTGCATCCTGCAAGAAATTTCATAATCCTTGTTTCTTGATTTTGCCTACTATGCTGTACATTCTCGCCACTGAAGTTCTATGAATTCCAGACAATGAAGTCATATACATATATACATACGCATTTAGCATATGCTAAATAAGGCCATAGTACAGAAGCAGCAGGAAACTGTAGAGAAAATAGATAAACGGTGCACTAAACACAAATTACACATAAACATATCAAAGATGGAAATGATGATTTTCAAAAATGGTGGCAAAGCACCTGCAAATGCTGGAATCAACATTAGAGGACAAAAACTCAAAATCTCATCAGAATATAAATACTTAGGGATGACACTGCAACCAACGTCCAAATGTTTCAATAAAGATTTAACAGAGCGAGCAGCCCAGGCAGTAATGGCAATGCCGGACAAAACATCCATCTGCTTAGTCTAAAAATGGCCCTGAATTTATTCAAAGCCAAAATCATACCAGTCCTCTCATATGGCATAGAGGTAATATGGAATCAGCTCACAAAAAGCAACTTAGAGACACTAAAAAAGGTAAAATCAACATATGTAAAAAAAGTACTGTGACTGTCAAAAACAACTAGATCTAAACTGGTATATCTCCTAGCAAGAGAGACATTTCTAATTGAAGACATCAAGCTCGATATATGTTACAACACACCAGGGCTTTTGGAAACCAACTGAGGATGATGGAGGATAAATGAGCAAAAGTATGGCCTGAGTTCCACGGCACTGAAGCAATGCTGGACCAAGCATGGACGGCACCAAACTACAAACTGCGCCATGCCGTGACTAGATTATCTACTGACTGCTTACATCATCTAATAAGCAAAAACAAGAACTATCATGGCCAACTCCAGCATGTGCATGTGTATGTGAATTGTGTAGTAAAGTCTGTGAACAATACCATATACAACTATGCACGAAAAGACTGAGATCAATAAGTGAATATGCAAACATGTGAAAGTGTTATATTTAACATAACTATACATGGATATTTGCCTGCAATTATTAATATATAAAAACCTAATTGATGCATCTAGTATCAAAATTGGCCAAGTCACTAATTAGCATTGTTTCATTATTCAGTAAAAGCTTTTGTAGAAGAACCATAAAAGTCAGTAATAATTTCTTTTCACTTTTCCTAGGCTCCATTATATAATGCAGAAACTTTTACTGAATACTGAAAAATGTTAATAATTTGGCTGGTTTTGATACTAGATGCCTTAAGGAAGGTAGGAAGGATACCCACCCACCCACCCACCTACCCACCGACTTGAAAGCACACATGTAAGTTTCAGTGTTAATTTGAGGCAGTATTTTAATACCTGAATAATTTAAATTGTATTTTTATATAAAAGTCAATTCAATAACAGCCCGCCTTGAAACAATATGTAAGTAATAATTATTTAAATTGTATGTAACATTCATTGCAAATGCTTATTTTTATTGTAAACATGTTTTATTAATGTTATGTAAATACATTATATACTTTAATAATGCAAGAGCTGTGAGAATAATAAGTTTTAAGTTGCTAACAATGAGGTAATAATGAGGTAACCTTGTAGCAATAATGAGTTAGAGTGTTTGAAAAGTTACCAGTCATGATTATATCAAAGATAAGGTAAATTCAGTAACAGTTTAAAATTAGCCAATCAATAGCAAGGAAAAAGTTTAAATTAAGTGCAGATATTCTATTGGACTAGAATTAGCCAATCAGAGGCTTGAAATACTGAAGCTTACAGGTTTAACCATTGAGAGTTACTCAGTTGCTGGCAAGCCTTGATAGTGAACAGATGGAAGATGTGTTCGCTACGAGTGAATCGTAAAATATGTATACGCGCTAAGTGAAAGTATTGAAGATTCTCACAGTTCTTAAAAAGTGTAGTTCCTTATAAAAATGTGCAAGAATTAATAAAAGAAGTGAATTTTAAAAGTTAAATTCTGTGATGTCTACAATCATGGTCATACCGCAGCCCTGCATAAGATATACGTGACTTTACAAACACGACTGACACAGCCGAGGCAAATTCAAACATAAATAATATATAGAAACAGTTTTAATAGCAAAGTTAAATATTATAATGTAAAACTTGGAGTGTAATAATAAAAACACATCTTGAAATCAGCTTCTCATACGTAGCAGCATATTGCGTAATAACAGTAGCTATTACGCAATCAACAAATTCAAACTGACGCCCAAAGCGTGTCCAGGAACTCCTTAAATGCAACTAAATAAAAATTACGTAACCAAACAAAACAATACGCAACAAATAACGATCTTCAAGTTTTAAATATTACGTTAACAAACTATACTCGGCGCCAATCAAGAACGTGATTGACATTTCGCGGAGAGAGAGAGAGAGAGAGAGAGAGAGAGAGAGAGAGAGAGAGAGAGAGAGGCGACGTTGCCACTCATCGCGACCACGTGGAAACGTGCTAGAACTGTGTCGAAGGCAACTGGGTTGCGCCTGCATTGTAAAGCGGGTATTATTTATATTCGTATACGAAGACAATTGTAAAATAATGAATCTACGTGCAGAGGATAGAACATGCAAGAATATATCAGTGTAAAAATCTGCGTTAACAGAAGAGACATACCTGTGAAATATTGATGCTTATTCTAATGGAAAAAATGCCAGATTTCCGAATCACTTGCATCACTGCTCTTGCTGCTGCTTGTTTGATAGACAATGTTGCCACCGTCGTCGTCGTCATCATCATCTGAAGAGCTGCTAGAATTCTCCACGGAAATGACAAGCTGGTCTATAGTTTTTTCTAAAACTCCTTCATTTTCCCAAGCTGCACTTATTATGCCCTTTGTATGAGTCGTCCCTTTCTTTTCCAGTTTTCAGCTTTTACCTCTGTTAGTGCCTCTTCTGTAAGCTTTATTACTGACGACACAGTGAAACCTTTATTGTTTCGCCCAACATAACTCTTTATGTCGGCCCAAATTAATTCAATAGAGTTAAAACTACAATGATAAGGGGGAAGCCTAACTATTTTGTCACCATGTTCTGCAGCAATGTCATTGACTACACAACTTGGAAACCACGGTTAGTTTGCTTTCACAAGTTCCAGTAGCTCACTTTTCTTCAGTCCCACCTTCATCGGTACATCGCGGCGAACAAGCCACTGAATTATTTTCTCCTCTTCGAATATTCGCTCTCAGAGCATATTATTTCCCGCGCCTTTCCTTTATTTGGGATGCTTTTACCAAATACAGTTTAATTCGGTTCCCGAGTGCGCTCAGTTTTTCGTTTGGCTGCGCTTCTTTGTCACTATTTTTGGACATTATTAAATATCCATTAAACGTGTTAACACAATTATAAATGCTCACACAACACACGCACGCACAAATACACGGACTCAAACACACGTAACACAAGGCAAATGCCATACAAATAGGACGATGCAAAAGAACTTTTCAATGCGCAGGTAATCTCTAAACTGATACAAAAACATAAGCAAGCTGGGGCTAAAAGGAGGAGATTGTTTATAGCAGCACCGACAGCAGAAGATAAGTTCATGTTTACTGCAACGGTCGCTCGCCCGGCACGTCATGCCAATCACGTGTTACGATATCGCAACACGGCATTTGCGTCTATCGTTGCTATGGAAACGTCTTAGTTCTAATTGGTCCTTCTAATGGTTGCTATGACGACCGCTGTGACGTATTCACCCCCTCCCATTCATTTAAAGCTTTCCGCCACGTGGTTAGTAACTGTCAATCACCTTCTTGATTGGCGCAGAGTATACTTCAAGTTGGCACCCATACGTGGGGCAGTTAACATTACGTAATTACAAAACTACTTCAAGTTGGCGTCCAACGTGGGGCAATAATTAACAGCAAGAATAGACATTACGAATGAACAGCGAGAATCGACAGGAATTTGTGATGACATCAGAGAAGAAAAGATCGACGAAACAACACGACCAGAATTAATGAAACCACGAGACTACAACTCAGAATTTCAAGATCGTCAACAAAATCCAAGGATAGCAACAATTCTTCAGGAGTAAGGGGCACATGGTTAACATCTCAATAACAAACTACCCGGGAACACCGAGTATAAAAGTTCAATAACAGCCAGAACAAAAGGTCAGGAAATTCCATTGTATGTTGTAATAATTGTCAATTTTAGAAAATATATTGTTATTTTTGAGCAAAATTCATGTTATTAAGAAGTGGAAAACTAAAATTAAGCAATTCAAAGGCAAATATACAAAGTAAGATGGAAAGTGTAAACAATGAAAGTATGGAAGTAGTTGAGGTTAGGTCAGCCATTACAGATTGTAATGTAGATTTGCAATCAGAGCTAGAGAAAACAAATAGGTTAGATGTAGAAGAGCAGTTATCTGAAAATTCAGAGGTAGATGTAGAAAGAGATAGCAGTAGTATGCAAGGTCAATCACCTTTACGTATGTTAGTGCAGGGAACAACAATAGAAACAGATACTATCCCTCACACATCTATGACACAAGAGCAAGAAAACTTCTCACAACAAAATTATTATGTAAAGTGTATTCTAAAAGCATTATCTGACTTAAGAAATGATCTAAAAGAAAGTTATGCAGAGCTGAGAAATGACTTAAGTAATAATATAACTGAAAGTTATAAAGAGCTGAAAGTAGGGTTAAGTAAAGATTTAAACAATATGTTCACTGAAACTAATAATAAGATAAAAGAAATCAGAGTAGGGCTATGTAATAAAGTAACTGAAACTAGTACAGACACATGTAATAAATCAAATGAAACTAGTACAGAACTGAGAAAGGAAACTAATAATAAGTTAAATGCAACTAGTACAGAGCTGAAAACAGAGTTAAATAAAGTACCAGAAACTAGTCAGGAAACTGAAGAAGTAGAAAATACAAATGTAAACATTGTGCAAATACAAATAGATGTAACAGTACCAAAGGTAAATACAGATGTAACTAGTTTTGTAAATGCTAACCAAATGCATGTCAATAATGCAAGTACAGAAAGAAATGTATCACCTTTGTTAACTAACTAAACAAGAGATGTAATTGCTTTTTCCATAGCATCAGCTTCTCAAACACACAACAAGAATGATGACACACATGTACATGTACCAAATTTGATGTCAAACACAACTGTGCAACATAAAACTAGAGCAAAGCTAAAACGTCTGTGGCATAAGAACAAAAAGAAAGGGAAATTAAAGTATGTAGGGTATGTGTGGCACAAAAAGAAACAGAAAATAAATGTATACAGTCTGAGAAACAAAAAGAAAATAAAGTATTTAAATTATGTGTGCCATAGGCACAAAAAGAAAGAGAAAAATAATGCAAACAATCTGTGGAACAAAACTAAAAGGAAAGTAAAATATGCAGGTTATGTGTGGCACAAAAGAAAAACAAAATAAAGTATTTGGAACATAAAAGGGGAAAGCAATGTAATTTAAAATTGTAAAGTACTATTTAAAATAATATTTTTACTAAATGTAGCAAATGGTTAATAACAAAGGAAAGTTTAGATAAAGAGAAGTAATAAAAAATCATTGTTAGTAAGAAAAACTAAATAGCAACTACATTTATATTGTATAAGTTAGAAATTGTAAGAAATGTTAAAATATTTAAGAAATAAATTGTAAAAAAAAAAGCAACAGGTGTAAATATGTAAATTTATATGTAAAATGTATAGCATATAAAATGCTTACTAGTGAATGTGATGGTGAATGAGCAAACTTCGCTCAGATCATAAATCGTATACCAGGTCATTGACCTTGGAAAGTGTCAGACAAGTGTATATGAAGTGTTCTACTATACACGAGTGTAGTGAAAAACCAGTGAGTGTTAAAGAAAAAGTAAAAAAGTGAGAAAGTGACAGTGAAAGATAGGAAGTGCAATAATAAAAGTTATATTTCTTTCTTTCAGGAGACTTTTAGAAAATATTTAAAAATTTAAAGAACAAAACGGAGAAAAAAAAAGATTAATTTTAAATATTTCTAAAAGGGGGCAATTTGAGGCAGTATTTTAATACCTGAATAATTTGAATTGTATTTTTATATAAAAGTAAATTCAATAACAGCCTGCCTTGAAACAATATGTAAGCAATAATTATTTAAATTGTATGTAACATTCATTGCAAATGCTTATTTTTATTGTAAACATGTTTTATTAATGTTATGTGAATACATTATGTACTTTAATAATGCAAGAGCTGTGAGAATAATAAGTTTTAAGTTGCTAACAATGAGGTAATAATGAGGTAACCTTGTAGCAATAATGAGTTAGAGTGTTTGAAAAGTTACCAGTCATGATTATATCAAAGATAAGGTAAATTCAGTAACAGTTTAAAATTGGCCAATCAATAGCAAGGAAAAAGTTTAAATTAAATGCAGATATTCTATTGGACTAGAATTAGCCAATCAGAGACTTGAAATACCAAAGCTTACAGGTTTAACTGTTGAGAGTTACTCAGTCGCTGGCAAGCCTTGGTAGTGAACAGATGGAAGATGTGTTCGCTACGAGTGAATCGTAAAATATGTGTACGCGCTAAGTGAAAGTATTGAAGATTCTCACAGTTCTTAAAAAGTGTAGTTCTTTATAAAAATGTGCAAGAATTAATAAAAGAAGTGAATTTTAAAAGTTAAATTCTGTGATGTCTACAATCATGGTCATACCGCGCCCTGCATAAGATATACGTGACTTTACAAACAAGACTGACGCAGCCAAGGCAAATTCAATTATAAATAATATATAGAAACAGTTTTAATAACAAAGTTAAATATTATAGTGTAAAACTTGGAGTGTAATAATAAAAACACACTTTAAAATCAGCTTCTCATACGTAGCAGCATATTGCATAATAACAGTAACTATTACGTAATCAACAAATTCAAACTGACACCCAAAGCGTGTCCAGGAACTCCTTAAATGCAACTAAATAAAAATTACGTAACCAAACAAAACAATACGCAACAAATAATGATCTTCAAGTTTTAAACATTACGTTAACAAACTACTTCAAGTTGGCTCCCATACGTGGGGCAGTTAAAATTGCGTAACTACAAAACTACTTCAAGGTCCTTCTTTTAACTTGCGATGCATTTCTTTTAATGCATTAGCATGCATGGGAAGTTTTATGCATTTTGCAGCTGTAAATCAACAGGTCTTCCTTAGACATTTAGGTCTAGCTCTGTTCTAGGAGATGAGCAGCATGCAGTTGAATGCATCTTGCTTCCTCTTCGACCTTGTGCCATGGACCATTGCAACTAATGATGAATTTTCTTGCATCTGGTTTTGTTTTAATTTGTATGTGTAGGTGCTGTGTGTACTAAATGGATTTTCTCATGCTTATTTTCACCCAATACAGTTTATATTTTAGCCCATTTAATCTTGCATTGTACAGCTAGTAACAGCAGTGGCTTCTGCTTGCTTCAGTCTGGTTATACTGTTGTCTTTGATTGTTTACACATATTTGTTTTGGCCTCATTTGTTTTCTTGATTTTCTTTCTTCTTCTTTGTGTTGCTTCTTTTATCCATTTGGTAAGGGTGCTAATAACCATTAGTGGTTGTGCATCATAAAACCTTATCACCACCACCATCGCCACGACTACTAATAATTGCAGGAATTGGATAAAATTATATAAATATAGCTGAACAATCTTCTCTCTTAAATATTCTTGATCATGGCCAACTGTTTTACCCTTGGAATAAATAATATGTCACATTATAATTATCATAGTTCATAATGTGTGTTGGCCAGAATGTAAAAGTTGTATTGATGCACATATAATTTTTTCTTTTATTTTGTACATATATGTCCATCTCAGCTTAGGCTATTTGCTTTTACATTTTGAATATGGTGTAAAATACTGCAAACATATGTGAGAAAATATGAGTTTTGCCTTAGGTCAGACAACTATTAAGCATTAGCAGTATTGCATTACTTCTTAAACTGTTATAGCAACTATCTTTGATGAATTATACATTGTAAAACAAATGGTTAACCGGTTTTGCCAAGGAAACTGAAATGATCACAATACACTGATAAGAAATCAATTGTAAACCAATCCACTAGCACCAGATCATATACTGCTATGCATTCAGGTTAAGTAGAAAAAAAATTATTTGTAGTTAGCATGTTAATAATATTCATCTTCCACAAACTACTTGCTTTGTTTCAGGTGGTGTCTCCTTACACCTCAGAAGATCACAAGGGTCTTCTAAAAGCAGCCATAAGGGATCCTGATCCTGTAGTGTTTTTAGAAAATGAGATCCTGTATGGAGCAACCTATCCCATGTCTGATGAAGCTATGTCTAATGATTTTGTTCTGCCCATAGGCAAAGCAAAAATAGAGCGTCCAGGTAACTTATTAGGCTTGAACCTTAATTTGGGGGTTTATTTCAGCTCTGCTGAAAACATACTTTATAAGAGTAGCATTTTAATGATTTTGCTCCTTTTGAACAAAAGCAAGAACAAAGATTGCAACTCCAAGCGTCTGAAGTTTTAATTCCAACTACTGTTAAAGATGCTTTCTGTGTAATAGCACTATCACGTCTTGGCATTGTGCTGGTTTTTGCTTTCTGCCTGGTTGAATTTATTCCCTCTAGCTTTGCTTTTCAGAGGTTGGTATCGGTGCCATGCCTCTGTCAGTTGTTCGGTGAACTTACGACTGAGCTGAACTGGGGATGTACAGGTGGGAGAAGGGGAGTTGGCCAGTGATTATGTTGAGGTCTGGTCTGAGGCAGTCCGAAGAGTGGTATTTGTGGGTTTCTAATGGTGAGTAGGATGTAGCAGGCAAAAATAAACTTATTCTATGATTTTGGGTGTTGATGCCTTGATTTTAACTTATGAGTGACCACAGGATTTTTCTGAGATATTAAATGAGTGTGTTCAGCATGATAGCTTTTGGGGGACTTTGGTGTAGCTAATACATGTTCAATTGTGGAGAGCCTTATGGACATTTGGGAGGCTGTTGAGTGTTTTGGATGGAGACATTTGTTCAAAATTTAAGGCAGGCAGAGGGTATGACTGTTTTGGGGTTTTCATTTTGTGTAGTGCTAGGATTTTAATTTTATGTATAGTTTTAAATTTAAATAGGTTACCTTGGCTTGCATATTAATTTGTGTCATATTGATGCTTTGAAGTTTAAATTTGATATATTCAGGCAACAGGTGCTTGGATAGAGTGAGAGTGAAGGAGGAAATTCCCAGTTTGACCTCGTGTTTTCGTGTATTTGAAGATAACTATTCCTGCTTCTATTCTTATTATGTTTGAATAATTTAACTGTGGTGTAGGTCTAGAGGTCAACCACAAGTCCTGGTAAAATTAATGAACTTCACATTTATGCTGGGTTTGCATTGCTTTGGCAGGCTGTTGTTATAGATACCTTAAGTGTGATATTGCACAGTTATTGCATGATGCAAAGCTGTAATTACATTCTGAGATTTCAAAGTTAATTTATTTAGGGCAGATAATTCAATTTAGTTATTTTGGTATAGTTGCAATCAGTAATTTCCCTTACTGGTAATTACATTGTGAATTTCCAATGATGTTTTGGGACAGATAATTATTTCAGATAGTTGAGCATAACTGCAATCAGTATTTTCCCTTACAAAGTAATTGAGTTAATCTCGGGGCATTTAATTGTAGTTGATAGAATTAACAAGCATTACCTTTGTGCTGGGATTGCACTACATTTGACCCAGTTTTGCATTATATGTATGCTAAGTGTGAATTACCCAGTTATTACCAGATGCAAGGGTAATTACATTGCAATTGCAATGTTGGTGTACTTGGAGGATATAATTTCATTTAGTGAGTTGTCCATGTTTGCAAGCAGTAACTCATTTCACAAAGTAATGATGGCGTGCCAGAGCAGCTAGCCACATTTGGCAGGGTCAAAAGCATCTCACTTGTGTAGTGAAGGAAGTGACTCTGGTTAGTGAAGCCAAGAGTTTGGCACTAAATTTATAATTTGAACAGGATTAGTGTGTCTCATATGCAGATACTTTTTTTGGGTTGTGTGTAGTGGGTGGACACTTGGGCGCTTACTTCGTTCGCCTGTTTCCTGCAGCCTTTTGGTTTTCAGGCTTTTATTATTGTGTCCCGTTTATCTATGGTATTGTATTAGCTAAGGTTGTTAAAGTGTTGCAATAAATAAAGGTTAAGTGTGGGACTCGGATTCTTGCTTGTATCTCTGATCCCATTCTGAGCCAGTATAGTTCTCTAGGGTTTGGCGTGCTTTACCCATTTTCATGCAGTGGCTCAGTTTCTTGAATGTCGGCCAGCTCCGCTACCATTGAACGACTGTACTGTGTGCAAATGAGTAAATGAGTAAGGCCTCTTCAAGGCCAATCCCGCAGGCACTTAACTTGTTATCAGATGCATCACCTAGAAGAGTGCCGAAAGCTGGGAACCACTCCCAGCAACCTTCCGCCAAGAGGACCTGGAACGACGAACACTCCCATGTTGAAAATGAACTCCGTATCCTGAATTTCAGACCGAAGCTCAGAAAGACGCAAACCTTCGTGACACAACAGTCACTTCTTGCAGCGGAGGAGGCGCAGCAAAAGGGCAGATGGAATTCGGTAAAAAGGCTCAGCTATAACAAAACGATAAAAGCAGTACCACGAGCTTATACAAAACAAAATGCACAATATACAACAGAACCCCCCACGCCCTGCGAGCATGTTTAATGCAAAGTCTAAAGGGGAAAAACCAACTAAACATGTCCGCGGGTGTGTCCCGCGACTTCGGACGGGGTCAGGGCTTGAGTACCAGTCCCCGCTCACCCCGACGACCGAGCCACTCCAGGGCCGCAGGATCCGGCTTGAGCTGGGAGACGTGTGCTCCACGAGTCCATTGTGACTCCAGATGTAGCAGCTTACAAGAAACACCCTTGTAAATATGCAGGATTTTATATGGGCCCACATAACCTGGAGCGAACTTGGCAGTAAAAGCATTGACTTTTGAACCTAAAGGACAATTACTGCACATAACTAAGTGTCCTACTCAAAAGGGTGAAGGCCTCCGTTGGTCATTTTAACGTACCCTCGTGATCTGAAGTGCCTCTCTGAGATTCAGGGTACTCCCAATGCTGCCTAATTAGCTCAGGAATGATCTCGGGCAGCAAATAGCCACTAGACCACAAATTTGCCAATGGTGAAGTGGGGATATATGCGAACATCAGGGAGAACGGGCTGACTTGGTGAGCTTCGTGGCGGGCAGTATTAAAAGCAAACTGTAGCTGCTGTAAGTTCATATCCCAGGACTTACGTTGCTGATGATGGAAAGGCGTTCAACGCGGATTTTAAGGTTCCTATTCAACCTTTCCGAATGCGAGGGCTTCGGGTAATAAGGAGTGGTGGTGATGTGTTTAACCCCCAACTAAAAAGAATCGATGAAAAGCACCCGCCATAAACTGGGACTCGTCAGAAACCAGTACTTTGAGTGGCCCATGAGAGGCAAAAATCTGCTTAAGACGCCAACCTCGGTGACAGTCGTGGCTTTCGGCATGGGTGTTATCCAGCAAAATTTAGAAAAAGCGTCTATAACGACGACAGCATAAGCGTTCCCCGTCGACGACCCGGGTAAGGGGCCAATAAAATCAATAGAGTTTTCTAAAGGCCGTGTAGCAAGTTCGGAAGCCAACTCCCCCAGGTTGTACGCTGAGCGAGTTTAGCCAAGGGGCATGAACGGCACGCGTTAACCTGCGCGGTAATGTCACGGTCCATGCCTTTCCAAATGTTGACGATTTTTTTCACGGTCTTGTAAAGGCCCAAATGCCTCCCAATGGCGAATCGTGAAAATAACCAAGTATAACCCGGAGCAGGAAATGTGGAACCACGACCCTATACCGACCATCCTGTCTGGCCCTGGCGGTCAAAATCCCGTTCTTCTACCGGCAAATAATAACTTGCTGTCCAACCTCCAACTGCCAATAAAGATCGAGTAGATCCGGGTAGTCGCACTGGTGCTGGCTGTAGTCTGTAAAAACTTCAGGGAAATCCGGGCAAACAAAGCCTATTTCTAGGGAGCATTTTCGATCTCTCCGACTACCTTACTTCCCAAACATACGAGTGAGTGTGTCGGCAATAAAATTATCCGTGTCCCTAATAAGGACAGGCGTAAACTTGAACGATGAAATACGAACTCCCTAACGAGCAAGCCTACCGGTCTTTTTCGGTGTTGCTAAGACCCATGTAAGGGCTTGGTTGTCGCATTCAAGAATGAACGGTACATGCTCAATATACATTTTAACTTTTTCGAACCCGAAAAACGCCGCCAGGGTCTCGAGCTCGTATACAGAGAACTTTCTTTCAGCCTCAGATAAAGCCCGCGAAGGCACAAAACACAGGACTACGCCCCTGGGAACTCCTGTAAAAGGACCGCAACTAACGCATACGTAGACGCATCCGTTTGCGCCGCAAAACGCGCGAAATCAGGAAACGCCAAAACGGAGGGATTAGACACAGTCAGTTTCAAATCTTCAAAATCTTGTTGACCGGTCTCCCACCGAAATTTAGTGCCCTTCCGTGTCGTCCTCCGTGGACTAGTGGTACCGTGCTAGCATCTAGTTCCCAAGGTCGCGGGTTCAAACCGGCGGAGGGCGATGGATTTTTTCGGGCGTAAAAATCCTTAGCATGGCTTCCTTCGGAAGGGAAGTAAAGCCGGTGGTCCCGTGTCGTAGATTTACGGTACGTAAAAGAACCTCAAGCCTTATATAGAGGCCTCTGAGCAAAATTACCGGTCTTTCACGCCCAATATAGAATGGGACGCTAAGAACCGCAGCAGTTACAGAGCGTCCATAACTAAAACTCAGTTTCAATTTAGTGCCCTTCCGGCGCAAGTTATGTAGGAGCTCCGCCTATCCGCAAAGTTGGGTATGGACTTAGAAAAAGAATTGACCATACCCAAAAAACGGGTCAGCTCCTTTAGGCTACGTGGAGGACGAAAGTCCCGCACGGCAGAGGTACGGTCAACTGCCAGGGAAACTTAATGAAATGAATTGGCCTAGAAAATAAATTTGTGTAGCCGCGAACTTAACCTTCGGCGGTTTGACGGTAAGGCCGGCCCGAACCAGCCGTTGAAGGACTTCTCGCAAATATTTGATATGGGTGGAAAAGTTAGGCGAATATACGACCAAATCGTCCAAATAATAATACAGGTAGTCAAACTTAATATCTGAGAAACGATTGTCCCATAAACTTGACAACACTTGTGCACGCGTAGTAATCCCAAAGGGAACCCTATTAAATTCATATAACCTCTACTGCGTGGCAAAGGCCGTGAGATGCTTGCACCCCTCGCTCGAAGGAATTTGATAATATGCATTGTTAAGGTCCAGCGACGTGTAGATCTGGTAAAGGAGTAGCCTCGATGTGGATCTTTTGGTTTAACACACGGCAATCCACCACTGGACGAAAATCGTCCTCACCTTCGGGACTGAAAAGATAGAGCTACTATAGGCAGATTGTGATGACCTAATGATTACGTTTTGCAACACATCCTCCACTTTGGCCTTTTAAACCGTCATCTTCGGCGGAGTCAACTAATACGAGTAGAGCTTCGCTTGAGTATTCTGCATCAACTGAATTTCGTAAGTGACCATATCCGTAAGCCCCGGACGCTCCGAGAAAAACTGTTCAACTCGGTAATTACATCGCGGATCTGGGCAGCTTGTTGTGACGTCAAATTTCCGAGAGAATCTTCTTCCTCCTTTCCCCGCAAGGGCGCAGCATCGCACAATGGGAGGGAAGGTACCGGCGGCCGCAAGACCCGCTGGATGGAAAAACTCTTCTCCGGTCGAATGCAAAAAATACTTGCTGAGACCGGAAGTCTAGGCGCAAACCTGTACGAGCCATAAAAACCAGCACCCAAAATAACAGGATGCGGCAACTCCAGATGGAGCAGACAGACATGCTTCTAGGTGAAATGCGGATAACGCACCGTACATATCGCCTCGGCCTTCACGCTTAGTGTCTGTCCATTAACAGCTAAGCTTTCTATATCACAATCCTCCAGGCCGTCCTGGGCGCTCTCAGCTTCTTCTAGAAAACATCAAAGTCTACCAAAGAGCAAGTGTTGCCGGAATCTAACAAGTCAGAACCGGGATCCTCCCCACAGTTACCTGAGGTAAAGGTCTACCCGACCATGTAAGGGCCTTAATCGTGTGGTCAAAAACACGGTCTACAATCTTCCCCCAAGCACCATACGTCCGCTCGGACCTGACTCCGCCTGAACGGCAGTCTCCTGGGATCAGTTGTCGCCAGTGATGGGTCGAGTGCGTTACTTTACCGGAACTACTTCCAACACTTCCACTCCGCAGTCGGAGTCGTTTCAAGGATGTAGTTCCAGTTCCACTCCGAGGAAGTAGTTCCGGCCTCTGGTGGAACTAGTTCCATTGGAAGTACTCCCACTTCCTCATTCCGGAGTATTGGTGAAAATGCTTCCACTGTTTTACTCTGGAACACAGATTAATGACTCTGGAATGACTTCCCCTAGTCTATGAAGAGGAAGCATTACAAATATATTAAACGGGATACCACACATGTCTTTAACAATTAATGTCTCCTGTCACATAAGCAAGTGTTTCTGATTTAATGACTTGTAGTTCTATGCTAGTATGTTTAGTTTTTATCTCCGTTGTATAATGAACTACAAAGTAATATTGGTAATATCATATGTAGTAATGTAGACCCTACGTACATGAATAATTTGTAATTCCATTTGCTGTAAAGCAAATATAATTAACTGAATGCAACACTGGCTTTAAGACTGAAACATATGCCTAGATACTTCATAAAATATTGTTGTATTGCGTGGTAAACAATCAGGTTATGAACTGTGTGGTGGTAAATTCTTTTGCAATAAATGTGGTTTCAGCAAATATAAAACATTATTTTGGGAAATTAATTTAAATATACTCATAATCTCTAGGAGCTGCTTTTTATGTTATTGTGAAGCGGAACATTTTGAGAATTTAATAAAAAGTGGTATGCTCCGATTTACATTTATTTTATTTATTCTTCTGAACCGTAAGTCTACGGGACAAAGTTTACTGCCTTAAGGCAGTTTAATAGTTTAAATTCTTAAGGTATTACTCTAACTTTGTGATTAAAAAAAACTAGGTTATCAAATACAGAATAATGCAAATTACAAATTTGAATTAATTGTTCTTTCACACAAGCCGTGTGTTGGGCAGGGTTGGAAAGTAGAATCAGATGACTGAAAAATTCAATGCCAAGTCAGGATTTGAACCACGGATCTCCCGGTCTCTGTCTGGTTAAATTAAAGATTGTTGGTCTTAGCTACAGCTGTATATGCAGAATTATCAGCTGTTTTGCTGTTAACGACTACTTATCTACATCATAGCACATAGCCAACAACGAAGCGGATAAGGAAAATGCGCAATGTAGAGTACAAACATTTTCAACAGAAATGAGGTTGGCGAAACTGGAAGTAACATTTATCAGCTTCAGCTGATTTAAAATGAGGTTATGTGACGTATGGCAATTCATAATTAAATACTATTGTAGTTTTGTCCTAATTATGGTGCTTTAAGATTTTTTCTTGTTTCAAAAAGTTATTTTGCTCACAGCAACAAAGTAACAAATAAAAAATATATTTTAAATGGGTAATTATGCATAATTCGTGCTGTTCATCAAAAGGGCTCACTACTAATTTTAAGGCTAAAACTCGCAATCAACATAAAATGTTGCTTTAGGGAGTTAAAATGCAATATTTGCCTACAGACATACTGCAATATTATATTATTATAACTGCTACATACGTGCGAAGCGGTAAGCGCACATGTAACTAGAAATTGGAATTTTCTCGTAGAAGCATAATCGGAATTAAATGATTACAACAGAAAAAAAAAACAGGCTTCTGCGTGCTTTTGAAATTCTGTACATAACGTTCAACTTACTGCAATATTCCCTTATTAAAATCACGACTACATGAGTTGGGAAGTACGAGTAGGTGAAATATAACTAAAAAAATCTGATGTACTACACTCACATGACTTTCTCTACTCTTGTACAAACTATTTTTACAAACGCTTATTCTCCATCTACTTCATGTTAATCGAGATAAACATTTGCAGGCCCTATCTTATTGCTAATTTTCTTGTAGATGTAAGGGGAATATATATTTACAAGGGCAATATAGAAATACAGTAGCCTTTAAGCATATATATATATATATATATATATATATATCTTAATACTGGTTGCTAGGTGCAGCACCATTCTCTTTGCAACAGATTAATACTCTTTGCATATACAAGACAAAAAAATGAATAACGAATTCCCATTTGAAAAAATAAGCATTGAAAAATTTAAGGTAATAACAAGCAATATCTCGAAAATGGTTCACTCAACAAAAAAAATGTATATGACATAAATTGTGTATTTTAATGCGATCTACATTTTTTGTGTAGTAAAATTTTGTCAATCTCTTATGGTTTACCAATTATGCAAAAGTCGTTCACAATGAAGAATACTTTTGGAGACATGCCCAGAAAATTCAAGATACACATTTTATTTGTCATGAAAATATCTTAAACATATGATATTTTAATCAAAATCATTAGAGCCATTTTTGAGAAAATTAAAATTTTCGAAAAATGTTCCATGTAAAGGGTAATCTGGGGTGGGGGGATTTTCTTGAAAACCTTTGTGTCGCATCTCTGGAAGATACTGAACTTAAATCCCAAGTATGGTGTTTATCCGACTGTTTGTTTCTGAGTTATGCTGTTCACAGACAGACACACACACACGGACATGTTTCTAAAAATGCTTTTTTTGGATTCAGGGATCTCAAAACATGTATTTCCGGTGAAATCTCGGTATCGAATTTTTGGGTGGAATACAATACTTCCCCTATTTACTATATGTAGTAGAGAAAGTAAAAAATGGCTTTTCTCATGGAAGCATAATGGGTATTAAAGTTTGAACCATACATCGGGGGGGGGGGGAAGAAAGTTTAAGCATAGTTTTTAGAAGTCTGTATTAACATTCAACTAAAGGCGTTCATTGCATTTGTCATATTCAATAGGGCATTTAACTTCAATTTTGCATAAATGACACAAACCCGAATTCATCAGTACTTGAGTCAGAATTGACTTAATTTACTTAAACATTTTTTTCTCAAATTGCAACGTGACGCAGGCTGCATTAATGCCATCTCATTTACCATAAAGAAAATGATATCCAATGTTATGGCGACTTCTAAATAATACACATAACGCAATACTGGTTAGGTATTGTACTGGCAATGGAATTGATGGAATGATGTAATTGGAAGTGGAAGTAACTCCGACGGAGTTGGAAGTAAATGCCTTGGAAGTACTCCGGCGGAATGGAAGTAAAACTGTTGTGGAAGTAACTCTGACGGAGTTGGAAGTAAATGCCTTGGAAGTACTCCGACGGAATGGAAGTAAAACTGTTGTGGAAGTAACTCTGACGGAGTTGGAAGTGATTGGAAGTAAGGAAGTGCCAGTTCCGAATAATGGAATGGTTACTTCACACTTCCAAAGGAGGAAGCGTTCCTTTGAAACGACTCCGACTCCTTCGACCCATCACTAGTTGTTGCCCCCTTGGGTGAACTGAACCCGTACATGCAAATGGGTAAAGCATGCCAAATCCTAGAGAACAAAACTGCCTTGGGAATGGTATCAGGGATACAAGCAAGAAGCCGAGTCCCACACTTAACCGTTCTTTATTGTAATGCTTTAACAACCTTAGCTAATACAGGTGATTTATGAAGAACTGACACATTCATTTCTTTAAGTGTTTCAAAGCGAGTTATGGTAGCAACAACTAATTATATCTGAAATGTAGAGGAATTTTGGGAGATTATTTATCTCTATAGCAAATGTTAAAACTGTCCTCCATCCTGCATAATGCACAACTCAATACGTCATTCCATGTTACTGGCCACTTGTTGGAGGACTCTGTTGTCAATAGCTTGTATCTCCTGTGTAATGTTGTGCTTCAGATCATCCAATGTTTGGGGACATGACATAAACCCTGTCTTTTAAGTAACCCTATAGAAAGAAGTCTGGCGATGTCAAATCCGGAGATCTCGGTGGCCACAGGTTCTTGGAAATTATCTGTTTGTCAAAGAAACTTGCAATTAGTGCCATGGATTCATTTGATGTATGGCATGTAGCGCGGTCCTGCTGAAAATATCCTTGACTCAGCTCTACATCGTCTAGTTGCTCAGCAAACTCCAGGAAAATCCATCAGTACTCTGCAGTGTTCACATTGTTTTAAAAAAAAATTGGTCCCACTATTCTCTTTGTGGATATTGTGCACCAAACTCTGATTTACCCGGGTGCATAGGTGCTTCATGAATAACATGTGGATTTTCGCTGGCCCAATAGCGTGAGTTATTTGAGTTCACATAGCCGGATAAATGGAGCCCGGCATTATCAGTGAACCATGTGATGGACAATATGGCAGGATTTTGCATAATGAACACCTGAAACCAATATCAATAATTCAGTCGTCTATCCTTATCTGTCCCTGTAACTCATGGACAACTATAATCTTATACGGCTAGGCCTGCACTTTTCACAGCTCTCTAACACATTGAGTAGCTGTACCGTGTCTCCTGCGACAAACATCTTAATGATTTTTTGGGTGACTGATTCAGTCGTGCTCAACAACAACCGTTGGAAGCCTAGATGATCAGGTTTTGCCTTTTTCACTCACCAGAAATCCAGTTGTTTCCAATTTGTTTACCAATCCCAGTAGTGTGTTTCTTTGGGGAGAATTCTGAACACCAAATTCTCTCTGGTATGCCCTTTGAGTAGCTGTAATTGATTTCGTAATCCAGTATTGCTTTACAAGGAGGAGTCGTTTATTTAATGTGTACTTCATTTTCACGTTGACTGGCACAAAATCTCAAAAACAGTTGCAGACAATAAAGCTAATAATTATGAATAAAACAGAACAGCTGTGCATCTCCAGAACATTCCGCTTAATTTGGTGCTAAAATTGGGGCATTGAGTGAATTTTGAACAGAATAATTAAAGGAAGAAATGTGTCAGTTCTTCATAAATCACCCTGTACAATACAATACTATAGATATACAGGACACAATAATAAAAGCCTAAAAACCAAAGGCTACAGGAATCAGGAAAACCAAGCAGGTGCCCTGGTGGCTACCCACTACACACAACCCTAAAGTATCTGCATATGAAGCACACTACTACTGTTCAGATTATAAATTAAGTGCCAAACTCTTGGCTTCACTAACCAGAGTCTTTTCCTTCACTACACAAGTGAGATACTTTTAACTCTGTAAAAATGTGGCTAGCTGCTCTGGCATACAACCATTACTTTGTGAAGCAAGTTACTGTTTCGAATCTTGGTACTCACTAAATTAAATTATCTCTTCCAAATACTCCACCATTGAAAACTCTCAATGTAATTAACCTTGCAGCTGGTAAAAACTGGGTAATTCACACTTAGCATACATACAAGGCAAAACTGGGTCAAATGGAGCGCAATCCCAGCACAAAGGCAATACTCGTTAATTCTATCTTTCCAACCCTGTCCAACACACGGCTTGTGTGGAAGAACAATTAATTCTACCAAGTGTGATTAAATGCTCCGACATGAAGTCAATTAGTTTGTAAGGGAAATTACTAATTGCAATTATGCTCAACTATGAAAATTAAATTATCTGCCCCAAAAACATCATCATGGAAAGTTCACAATGTGATTACAGGTATGGAAATTACTACTTCTAACTTCTCAACTAACTAAAGTGAATTAACTGCTCTAAGGGAGCCATCATTGAAAGCTTACAACTCAATTATAGCTTTGCAACAAGTAATAACTATGCAATATCACACTTGATATTTTGTGTAAGAACAGATTTGCCAGATAAAATGCGAACCCAGCACAAATGTAATGATCATTACTTCTACCAACTGCAACTAAATCCTGTGACAGGAACTCACAATTAATTGGTGAGATAAGTTATAGCCGGCAATTATGCTCAACCAACTAAGTTTGATTGTTTTCCCTACATAAATTATTTTTGAAATCTCACAATGTAATTATAGCTTTGCACCATGCGATAACTGTGCAATATGTCACTTAAGGTATCTATAATACCAGCCTGGCCAAAGCAATACAGCAAATCCAGTATAAATGTGAAGTTCATTAATTTTACCAGGCCTTGTGGTTGACCGTCTAGCATAAGCCACAATTAAATTATTCAAGCATAATAACAATAGAAGGAGCAATAATTATGTGCAAATACATGAAAACATAGTGTCAAAATGGAAACTTCCTCCCTCACTCTCACTCTATCTCAAGCACATTTTAAGGGCCAGTAAAAGAGGAGCTCTCAAAAAAGATTTACTGCAAGACACTAGGGATATAAAACCCTGCCCCTGTAGTCTGAATGTGTCAAGTTTAAACTTCAAAGCGTCAGTATGACACGAGTTAACTATGCAAGCCAATGTAACCTATTTAAATTTAAAACTATATATAAAACTAAAGTCCCTGGCACTACGCAAAAATGAAAACCCCAAAACAGCAAGACCCTCTGTCTGTCTTCAATTTTGAACAAATATCTTTGCCCAAAACACTCAACAGTCTCCCGAATATCTGCAAATTCTCCCCCATTCAACATGTATTAGCTACACTAAAATCCCCCAAAAGCTTCCATGCGGAACTCTCATTTAATATCTCAGAAAAATCCTATGGTCACTCAGAAGTTGAAATCAAGGTACCAACAGCCAGAATCATAGAATAAGTTTAGTTTTACTTGCTACATCTGTCACCACCAGAAACCTGCACTGGCCAGTTCCCCTTCTCCAACCCACATGTCCCCAGTCCAACTCGGTTGTAAGTTCAGCAGACAACCAACAGAGGTGTGGCACCCATACCAACCTTTGCAAAGCAAAGCTAGAGGGAATAATTCCAGCCAGGCAGAAAGTGAGAATCAGCACAATGAATGCAACAATCACGCTCTGCTACATTGAGCGACTATACTGTGTGCAAATGAGTAAAGCACGCCAAATTCTAGAGAACTACACTGGCTCAGGAATGGGATCAGGGATACAAGCAAGAATCCGAGTCCCACACTTAACCTTTCTTTATTGCAACACTTTTAACAACCATAGCTAATACAATACAATAGCTTAGATCAGGGTGGGGAGCTGCTTCAGGAGGGGTGGTATGCCCTCATTCTCCCTCTACTTCCCATCGCACTAGAACCATTTGTTTCACTTGTCTCGATATATTACTGGCAGCACACACTTTCAACCTGCAAACTACACAGTGGTGTGTAAATCACGTTTAACTGTGTGTACCGTTGAAGGGCAAGTAGTGGACCGCTGGCACCTTTTTTGTGACATGAAGTTATCTACATCAGACTGGATAGCACTCGTAGAGATGTAATATTGGGATGAGGGGTGTCATTGTTAAATCTGAAGCACATATGAGATTTAGATTAGCTCAGTTTGAAAATACTTGTTTGCACATATATGTTGAACCAAACATTGCCACAATGCAGCCTACAAACATTCTCAAGTTGGGGTATAAGTCCATTGACAACGTCCAGTAGAGTTCTAAGCCTTGTTTTTCTGTTTATATGGATACTATTTTGTAATGCAATTAATTCCAGCCTCAAATGAAGAGGAGCTTCTGCTGCATTGAAATTCGAAGGATTAGAAAATAGTGGTATGTCTTGTTCCATAACAGTTAGCTCTCCGAACCTTTCTTCAAATTCTCTATAACGGTTCTCCAGAATTAATATAAAATTTGTATACAGAAGAGGCGCTTTAGTTTCCAAAGAACTTAACATGTAAAGTGGTAAGTGACATTTTGTGCAAGTTGATGGTGCCATAGATGTAATTTGGACATAAATGTCTTTACTGCATCCTTTATGGTGTTGATCTTTTCCTTGCAGCTGGGTATTAGTTCATTGGGTAATGTGCGAGGTCTGTTAAAAATGCAAGTTCACTAATCCATTGTGGATCGGATAATTCTGAGATAGTGGTTCCCTGTAAATATAATAATGCATGCATCAGAATAAAACAAATGACTTTATAGGCAATATACATTATATAGCATGTAAATAGTATAAAGTATAGCACAACCAATACATTAAAATGTTCAATACTACACCCTGTTCTAAGAAGCTATGAATTTTCTGGAGCAAGTTGAAGCTATGGAGCACGGTACCCCTACTTAGCCACTGTACGTTGCAGTAATAAGTAAAATTGAAATATTCAGAGCCAATATCTTTCAAGAACCACATGAATTGTCGATGATGCAAAGATTTAGATTTGATGTGATTCACAGACTTTATCACTATGTTCATAATGTTTACCAAACTTGGGGAATAGGCACATAGAGCCTTGGGGTGTGCAGTACAGTGAACAGCTTTAAAACAGTCAGTATTAATAACTTTCTCATCTAAAGAGTGTATCAGCAAACTCAAATCCATTGTATTTTCCTGACATTGATGGGGCACTATTTAGCTACAGATAAAAGTTTTTTACATATCAAATTATATTTTGTTACATCACTAGAAAGTATTAAAAAATGTCAATTTCTCGAGTGCGATCCTTCAGCGATATTACATCTAAAGTTCTAACACGGTGAGATTGTCATCAATGCCTCTAATAAATAGCCAGTTGGGTAGTATCTAGAATATCGGTGGTCTCATCCAGCACCAAAGAGAACCATTATAAGGTCTGAATTTTTGTAATCAGCTGTGCCTCAATATCAGAATTCATTTCGATTACCCTCTCACAGACAGTGTGAAGTGACAGGCTTATGTTTCTGAAAGAATCTATTTGAAGTGCAATATCTTAAGTAGTCAATATCATACACTCATCAGTGAATGGGTTCATTTTCTCAGCAATACGTTTTTAAATCACGGAAACTAGCACGCACAAAACTTGCTAAATGTGGTGGTTTTTGGAGTCTTATTGCATTAGATTATCCAAAAGTGTCATCCTATCATCCCCTGTGTAAACTAAAGCACAATGTACATTATTATATTTAATGTATGGATATTAACTCTCTTCACATTACCTACTATATGTTAAAAGTATATCATGAATATGTTCCTTTGGCAATATGACTAAGTATTTCCAATCACACTGTAAGTTTATCATGTCCGTAGTCATTTGCACGTGAAGAGTGGAATGCCGTCTGGTATTACAATGTTTCACATGGCGAAACTGTATAACACACAATAAACAAGCAGCTTCGTTGCCATCCTGAATACAAAAGTCATCATTTTCCAAGTTTTATTGAACTGATATCGCTGTTTGGTGTTTGCCATGTTCATTACTAAACTACACCACACCGACTGTCGCTGTGTCTAGTTTGTTGTCCATAGTGGTGGCGAGTGAACATTTATAAGGACAGGTGCGTGGAAGGGGTATTGGAGGGCTGGGTTTGTTATGGTCCCTTGGAGCTCAAGCTCCCCATTTCTGGCTTAGATAAACAGGACACAATAATAAAAGCCTAAAAACGAAAGTCTGCAGGAAACAGACAAACCAAGCAGGCACCCTAGCTGCCACCCACTACACACTATCCTAAAGTATCTGAGTGTGACACACACTACTCCTGTTCAGATTATAAATTAGGTGCCAAACTCTTGGCTTCGCTACACAAGTGAGATACTTTTAACTGTGCAAAAATGTGGCTAGGTGCTCTGGCATACAACCATTACTTTGTAAAATAAGTTACTGCTTGGAATTGTGGACAATTCACTAAATTAAATTATCTCCTCCAAATATTCCACCATTGAAAACTCGCAATGTAATTACCCTTGCAGCTGGTAAAAACTGGGTGATTCACACTTTGCATACATATAAGGCAAAACTGGGTGAAATGTAGTGCAATCCCAGCACAAAGCTAATGTTCATTAATTTTAAAAACTGTAGCTAAATGCTCTGGCAGAAAGCTCCATTAATTTGTGGGTTAAATTACTGCTTGTGATTATGCTCAAATAACTAAATTGAATTGGCTTCCCTAAGTAAATTATCACTGGAAGCTCACAATGCAATTTCAGCTTTGTACCAACTAATAACTGTGCAATATAACACTTGATATTCATGTAAGACCAGACTGGCCAGATGCAATGCAAACGCAGCATAAATGTAATGCTCATTAATTCTACAAAACTGCAAAACTGTAGCCACATACCCTGGCATAAAACTCTATTAATTTATAAGGGCAATTACTGATTACAATTATGCTCAGCTATCTGAATTAAATCGTCTGTCCCAAAACATCATAATTGGAAACTTGCAATGTAATTACCAGTTAGGGATGTTACTGCTTGCAGCTATGCTCAACTAACTATAATCTGCCCTAAGTGAATTATCATTGAAAGCTCACAATGCAATTACAGCCTTGCAACCAGGTAATAACTGCAATACCATACTTGATATTCATGTACAATCAGATTGGCCAGATGCGGTGCAAATCCAGCATGAATGTAATACTCATTAATT
This sequence comes from Deroplatys truncata, assembly GCA_030765065.1. Classification (NCBI taxonomy): domain Eukaryota; kingdom Metazoa; phylum Arthropoda; class Insecta; order Mantodea; family Mantidae; genus Deroplatys; species Deroplatys truncata. The sequence continues at coordinate 417,663,497 of CM060990.1, read as the reverse complement.
CTACCAACTGTAACAAATGCTTAGACATGAACTCATTTAATTTGTGAAAGAAATTACTGATTTATGTTCAACTATGAAAATTAAATTATCTACCCCAAAAACAGCACCATTCAAACCTCACAATGTAATTACCAGTAAGGGAAATTACTGCTTGCAACTATACTCAACTAACTATGAATTACCTGCCCTAAGTGAACTATCATTGATAGCTTGCAATCTAACTACAGCCTTGCACAAGGTAATAACTGTGCAATACCACACTTGATGTTCAGTACGAGCAAATTGGCCAGATGTAATGCAAACCCAGCATAAATGTAATGCTCATTAATTGTACAAAACTGTAGCCAAATGCTCTTACATAAAACTCTATTAATTTGTGAGGGAAATTACTGAATGCAAATATGCTCAACTATAAACATTAAAATATCTGCCCTAAAAACATCACCATTGAAAGCTTATAATGTAATTTACCAGCAAAGGAAATTACTGCTTGCAACTATGCTCAACTAATTAAATTGAATTATCTGCCCTAAAAGAATTATCATTGAAAGCTCACAATGCAATTACGCTTTGCACCAAGTAGTAACTGTGCACTATCATACTTGATATTCGTGTAAGAGCAGATTGGACAGATGCAATGCAAATCTGGCACAAATGTAATACTCATTAATTCTACCAGCTATGGCTGAATGCTCTGACATAAGCCACAATTAATTGGCAAGGAAAGTTACAGTCTGCAATTATGCTCAACCAACTGAATTTGATTACCTGCCCTAAATAAATTATCTTTGAAATCTTACAGCTTTTCACTATGCAATAACTGTGCAATATCAAACTTAAGGTGTGACCAACCTGGCCAAAGCAATGCAAGCCCAGCGTAAATGTGAAGTTCACAAATTTTACCAGGACTTGTGGTTCATCGTCTAGACATAAGCCACAGTTAAATTACTCAAACATAATAAGAACAGAAGGAGCAATAATTATCTGCGAATGCATGAAAACAGGGTCAAAATGGGAACTTCCTCCCTCACTCTATTCCAAGCACATTTTGAGGGCCAGTAAAAGAGGAGCTCTCAATAAATATAGGGATATAAAACTCTGCTCCTGTTGCCTGAATGTATCAAATTTAAACTTCAAAGCGTCAGTATGACAAAAATTAATTATGCAAGCCAAGGTAACCTATTTCATGACTAATAATTGAATTATTACTATCTGGGCTTGTAGGCCGTGGTCTAGAAGGCATCGTGGATACTGACGTTTCGCCAAGTACAGTGCTTGGCATCTTCAGGGTTAAGTGATTCAGTTGTCTGAAGATTGCCAAGCGCTGTACTTGGCGAAATGTCGGTATCCATGATGCCTTCTAGACCACGGCCTACAAGCCCGGATAGTAGTAATTCAATTATTAGTCATGACGCCGGCCGTGAAAACCTCAGTATGTACATTAACTTATTTCAATTCAAAACTATATATAAAACTAAAGTCCCTGGCACTACACAAAAATGAAAACCCCAAAACAGCCAGACTCTGCCTGTCTTTAATTTTGAACACGTATCTCCATCCAAAACACTCAACAGCCTCCCGAATGTCTGCAAGCCTCTCCCCTATTCAATGTTTATAGCAGCTACACCAAAATCCTTCAAAAGCTTTCACACTGAACACTTTCATTTAATATCTCAGAAAAATCCTGCGGTCACTCAGAAATTAAATCAAGGTACCATCAGTCAAAATCACAGAATAAGTTTAGTTTTATGTGCTACATCTGATTCACCACCAGAAACCCACAAACACCTCTCTCTGGACTCCACCAGACCAGCCCTGCACAAAATTAGCAGCCACCTCCCCTTCTCCCACCTGCATCCCCAGTCCAGCTCAGTCAGAAGTTCAGAGGACAACTGACAGAGGCACGGCACGGCACCCATATGAACCTTTGAAAAGCAAAGCTAGTGGGAATAATTTCAAACGGGCAGAAGATGAGAACAGGCACAATATTCCCCACAAAACTGGGCTATCTAAAAACAAACCATGTCGAAAAGGAAGGGGAAAGGAGCCCGCCCCTGCCAAACCTGTCCAATCAAACCAGAAATGTCGATCACTGATGATGGTGCAAAAATTCCCTGGGTCCCAGCAAAGTCTAGTGCTCAACCATGGGAAGAAATTACACACTCAATAAATTCCAGTGGACAAGCTGCCATTTTATATGCTATCCACAACAAAATTGTTCAAAAAAGTGTGTGTTCATCCCTCCAGCTATTATAAATCAGAATTAGGTTGAGTCACCTACGAAGTAGCATCCAGCAAGTCAAGTTTGAGATCAATCAACTCTTCAAGACTCTGACACGACTGACTCTGCAGGGCACTTAACATAGTTTCTGAAGCATCATGTGGAAGAGCGCAGAAAACTGGGAAGCACTCCAGCAACCATCCACCAAGAGCTCCCGGGACGACGAACACTCCCACATTGAAAACGAAGTACTCCATATCCTGAATTCCAGACCGAAGCTCAGGAAGATGCACACCTTCAGGACACAACAGCCACTTCTTGCAGTGGAGGAGGAGCAAAGGGTCAGGTGGGATGTAGTAAAAAGACTTGGCTAAAGCAAAACAATAATAGCAGTACCAAGAGCTTATACAAAACAAAAGTCACAAAACACCCCCATGCCCTGCGAGCATGTTTAATGCAAAATCTAAAGAGGGAAAAAACCAACATGTCTGCAGGTGTGTCCCATGACCATGGACGGAGTCGGGGCATGTGTACCAGTTCCCCACCCACTCGACCGAGCCCATCCAGGGCCGCAGGACCCAGCTTGAGCTGGTGGACATGTGCTCTACAAGTCTCTTGTGACTCCAGATGTAGCAGTTTACAAGAAACATTCTTGTAAATGTGCAGGATTTTATATGGGCCCACATAATGTGGAGTGAATTTGGCAGTAAAATCATTGTCTTTTTAACTCAAAGGATAATTCCTGCATATAAGTAAGTGTCCTATACAAAAGGGTGAAGGCCTCCATGGGTCGTAGTAACGTTCCCTCGTGACCTGATGGGCTTTTCTAGATTTAGGGCACTCACCCAATTCTGCCTAATTAACTCAGAAGTAATCTCAGGCAGCAAACTGTCAATAGGCCACAAATTTGCCAATGGTGATTTGGGGATATATGCAAACATCAGGGAGAATGGGATGACTTAGTGAGCTTCATGGTGGCCAGTATTAAAGGCAAGCTGTAGTTGCTATAAGTTAATATCCCAGGACTTATGTTGCTGATGGTGAAAAGCAATAGATCAACACAGATTTAAGGTTCCTATTCAACCTTTCTGCATGTGAGGGCTTTGGGTAATATGGGGTGGTGGTGATGTGTTTAACCCCACAACTAAAACAGCATCAACGAAAAGCACCCGCCATAAATTGGGACCCATTATCAGAAACCATGTGAGGCAAAAATCTTGTTTAAGTCTCCAACCGCAATGGCAGCCTTGGCTTTCAGCATGGGTGTTATCCAGCAAAATGTAGAGAAAGCTTCTATAACTCCGACAGCGTAAGTATTCCCCATCGATGACCTGGGGAAGGGGCCAATAAAATCAATAAACAATTTTTTTTTCCTAAGTTCATACCCAGCACAGGGCGGAGCCCCTAAATAGTTTCAGTGGGAGACCGGTCAACAACATGCTTTTGAAGATTTAAAACTGGCTGTGTCAAATCCTCCGTGTTGACATTTCATGATTTTTCATGCAGTTTTGTGGTGCAGATGGCTGCATCTATGTATGTGTTAGATGCGGTCCTTTTACAGAAATTACCTCAGTGGCGTCGTCCTGTGTTTTATGCCTCACTGACTTTATCTGAGGCTGAAAGGAAGTTCTCTGCATACAAGCTCGAGATCCTGGCGGTGTTGTTTGGACTCGAAAAATTTAAAATGTGTGTTGAGCATGTCCCGTTCATTCTTGAATGCGACAACCAAGCTCTGCTTTGACATTCATTATAGCTGAATTGGGGATATCTATACATACACTACCGCATTATTTCCTGTATGTTGACTAGCACATGATGTACTAGTCTTAAGAGTGACTCAAAATGACTTGCATTATAGCAATCTTGAACTAAGCCATCAGTACATATTTGCTTAAAATGTCTATCTTCTACCAAGGTTAAATTTGTTTTCTTCAAGCATTCTCATTTGTAAGTAGAATTTACTTTTTATGTTATATTTCTTTTTTTTTTTTTTACCCATAAAAATATGTAATTTCTGCTCAAGTCTAACAAAAACTAAATTTGTAGATCAAAAGCCAGAACTTTGTTTAGTATACTTGTCCTCTGGTACCAGTTCATAGGACAGACAAAACAACAAGGTTGTGTGTTCATAGCAGTTCTATATGTGTAGTACAGTCGACTTCCGATAATTCATGGTAATTAATGCTCAAATTTCCGCAAATTATCTGCTTAACCTTTCCCTTATATTTAAACCACAGTAGAGTGCACTCTGATACTGAATACACTAGGTAAATAAGTGAGAGTACAGTAACATTTTTATTTAATAAGCTAACAGGAAACATATTTTATAAAATACATACCATTAATTTAAGAAACGAAATCTGTCACCTTTGTTTGTTTCTTGGAGGATCGTTCATTTATTCGCATTTTTTATTGCAATTTTCGTAAGAAAAAAATGTCTGAAATTGGAAAATCATGATGATTTTCCGTATCATTATAGCATATCTACAGTGACACGCTTGGCTGTGCATAACTTTCGGAATGTCCGTGGCTTCGTCTTCATACTCTTCACTATCTGCGTTGTTCTGTTCGCCATCAGCTGTCAAATCTCCAACAATGTCCTCACTTTCTTACCTGTAGCCTTGATCATTATCATCGACTTTTAGCCACTTGGTAGTCTTGCCTTCTTCCACACTTTCACATCCTCCTATTTTCCATAATAAGGATGTCATTGTGACAATTGAAGACTGAGCATCTGAAATTTCTTCTTCCTTTTGGAATCCAACATTGTCCTGGACATTGGGAAAAATTGGCCTCCATGACCGCGTGAGTGTAACTGATGTTAAACAGTCTCATGTTTTGTCAATATTATACAGTGCATCTAGCCATCTGAATTCCTTCCAAAAGATTCAATTTCAACATCTTCTTCAACAAGTTTATGGAGAAGTGATGATGGGTCTCATTCCATAATTTCACAACAATTCACACTTTTTTTCCAACTTTCAGTATTGGTAACATGTTGCATATTATTTCAAAGTTAACATTTCAAAGAATCTGAATTTGACAACATTGACTTATTTAAGGTTGCTGTCTTCTTCTCGGACGCAATCAAAATACACTAATAGCAAAGCAAAGAAATTGTAAAATTTGTATATATACTTCATGCCGTGAAAAGGTAATTTAAGCATGAAAAACTTTTTGTAATTTATAATATATCTTATATAAAAGATTAACAATATTATTATAAATGCATATTCTTTGGTTTATTGAGCAGGTAAGACTATTATGGAGCTATTCAAAGTATAGGCTCGAGATGTTAAGTTTGCCACGATATTTTTTTTCATTAACAAGAAAAGCAGAAGGAAAATTGGAGAATCAAGTATATAAAAGTTAGAACAATAGCACAAGCAATAACTTTGCTGACAACACTATTTTTAAAATTATGCATTGTTCTACTATTAAAAGTAGTGACTAATGTAACCTCAATTTCATGACAAAAGCAACTAAATTTTTATATGGACATTATATTGTAGTAATCTTAAAGTGCTTGATCATTTGAGTTAGTATTAACAAATATCATTATTAACCTCTTAACATAAAAGCCTGAGTACGTTTAGCTTTTTAATGTAGGCAAAATAATAAAACCCTGTATCAGACGTATCACTTCTGAGTGGTTTATATTTTAAAAGGCTGAATTTACCAATTTTATCTCAGTTTTTTGGTAGTTCCTTGATAATTCCTCTAAGTTTCCCTTTATCTCATTTTTTGACATGTATATTTCTGCCAAACTGTGTTTGTGAATCAACCAGTTCAGTCGAAGTTTATTTCTGCACATTTTTTTGACACTAGAACAAGAACAACAACAACTTTCTAGTCCTCTTGCACTAGAAGTCTCTGTTTCAATTGACTTACAATTATTTCGTGTGTTACTTCCTCTTGATTTGTGAAACTGGAGAGTGACAAAGAATTCAAAATTGAAATAAATGGTTAGTAGTCTTAGTAATAGGACTTTAGGGCTCACAACTGCTGAAGTCATTAGTGTCCTGAATATTTAAAGTTACAGTTCAATTCTTAGTGCCTCATGCACAGTATGCACTTTTTCTATATGCAAGTTAAGGAAAGAAAGAGAGAAAAAAAAAGTTAAGCATCATGACAAGTATTCCAGAGATATTAATATAGGAGATACTCAGAGATTAAAATACCCAATGCTAAGCTCTTAAAAAATAAGTTTTATTGTTACTCTCATTATTGTATCTAATTTCATTTTGGCAATAAAAATGTAGATGAAAAAGAAACGTCACTTTGTAAATAATCTGTATGTTATGAGGTTAACCTAGTTAAAGTATTTCTTCATCCAATAAAGGAGCCTCTTAGGATCTAAAGCAATAATTTTAGTTTCTTCATTCACAGATAATATAGTCCATTTCTCAACTATGGCTCCTCTTAAGTGCAAGGGAAAGAAAACAAAGGAGCCGAGCAAAACAAAATGAATGTAAACTACTGGAAAGGGAAAAGGCTAGAAATGGTATGCAGACATTAAGAGCAAAGAGAAAGGATGATAAAAAAATACAAAAGAAAAACAGGGAAGCAACATGTTTGCGAATGTGTGATATGAGATTGAGGAAAAAAGAGGCAGCAAAAACTTCACCATCTACATTTGTGTCACCATACAAGTACCCAAGATCTTTGCAGCGAGCAGTTAAACATGTAAAGCAGGCCTTCCCATCAAGCCCTAGAAACAGACTGAAAGTAGTTCAGGAATTATTTCCTGAAATAAGAGGGAAAAGTGATTCTCCAAAAAGAGGACACAGAAATGATTTGCCTGAAGAAACTAAGACAATGATCAAACACTTTACACCAAACACCATATCACGTCAATGTCTTAGCAGAAAGTATATGAAAAAATATCATGATCCAGAAACAAACACAAAACAGAAGGTTCCAAAGCCGCTGCTTCTATTTATGCTAAAGGAGGCATATCATCTTTTCAAAGTATGGTACAGAATTCAAAGTAGGATTATCAATGTTTTGCAGTCTATGCCCAGAAGAAATTCAATTGTATGATTCATGAAAACAAGTTTGCTTCTGTCCTTAATGTGAGAATTTCAGCTTCATTTTAAAGGTGTGTACCCATGAAAAGTTAGCTATTTCTTCTGCACAAAGATTTCTCAGACATTTAGTTTGTGATTATACATGTTATTGTATGTTGGGTTTCAGCAATTTTGACAACTGGATTCTGTTTTTGAGGTCATTTCTTTCAAGATAAGTGAGTCTGAAAATACAGGTTCAGAAGAATGTCCATGCATTACGGTAAATCAGTGAAATGGTAGGAATTTGCAACAGAAAGTGGGACGTGGTGACTGCATGTAATTGACTACGATCTCATTATAATTATGCGTTTTCATTTTCTCAGATTATTTTTCGGCAAGGAAAAGAATTGCTAAACTACAAGGACTATATGCAGCCTGGTATAATAATACTCCAATTGATTTTGCAGAGAATTTTGCAATAAAACAACAGAAGAAGGTACTGGTAGCTCACTGGAGAAATTATGACACAAAGGCTTCTGTCATAATACATACAGCAGTCATGTATTACAGGAAAGATGTTGCTGTGAAATTGGAGCATCAATCTTATGCAGTTATAGCAGATTGCAAAAACGTTCATTAATTGAAGTGAAGCTTTTTAACAAGGCCATAATAGAAGATCTTAAGAAGATTGACCATTCTGTTGGCAGTGTAATAATATGGAGTGACAGGTGCAGCTGCCCATTTTAAGAATAGACACAGAATGGCAATACTGGCTTCATCTCCTAAATATGTATCTTGGAACTTATCTGAATCTATCATGGGAAGAGGCTTCATGGCGGAGTAGGAACTGCTTTAAAGCAACCTGTCTGGAAGTATAACATGCAGGGAGATAACATTTCTAATGTATATAATGCAGCAGATTTTCATAAATTCGTCAGTATAGCTGATTTGAAGGTTAAGAGTCTGTATGTTGCAGAAGAAGAAATTGCAACTAATGAAAAGAGATTGGAGGATTTCTTTAAATCCATTCCTTATATCAATTGTATTCAGTGAGCTCGCTGTGTAAAAGTAGTTAACAAATAAAAGTTTTTGTTTCACAACACAGGAGACTCAATGCCAATAAATGGGATTATATCCCTGTCTAAAGAAGAGATACAAAATTGCAATTCAAGCAACTTTATGGTAGAAGCTACAGTGAAGGATTATATGCTGCAGTCAATTTTCTTCAGACTTTAAAACCTGGCGATTGGTGTGCAGTGTTCTATGAAAACAAAAATTATCCAGTGAAATCATAACAATTTCTCTCTCTCAGAAAGAATTACAAGTTTCAGTGATGATTAGATATGGGCCTTATTTCAAATGGCCAGATCCAAAAGACCAAAGTTTTTATAAAGAAGAAACCATTGTGAAAAAAGTGAATCATCCTATCATTGCAAACAGCAGGAGATATTTCATATTTAATGAAGATATTTGAATAAGTACAACACATTGTTAAGTTATAATATATCTTAACATATTTATGTAATTGTTGCAGCAGAGTAATTTAGTGAACTAAGTGTAGTCTCTTGTATTTTGTAAGCATTGTTCAAAGTGTACAAAATGTGATGTTAGCCATGACACATGAATAAAGAAATTAATGTTTTATTTTGCAAACATAATGTGCTGCATGTGTTAAATGTTTTGCTATGGAAGTTCTAGTGTTAAGTTCACAATTAAAAAAGTTTCTCTACATTTCAAGCATTTGCACCATTATTTTTCCAATATTAAACTTTTCTCTTAAAACAAGCTGTCATTAAATGCCACATTAGAAAAATAATCAGCTGAATAATAAACAAAAAAGTCATTTTCATTATTGACTGCCTTTATGGCATTAACTATATCCATTATTTCTGATTTAATAGTAAAATGTTTAAAATTCATAAAAACTGCTTATGTAACCTGTAATAACATCAGTGCACACTTCAATTTGTTATGGTAGTCACTATGGAATGACCTTGATCTGTACTTTTCTAATGTAGCTATCATTCCTTGATCTATAGGATGGAGGACAGACGTTACGTTTGGAGGAAGGAATTTAACTTAAATGTCCCCACTTTTAAGTTCTTTTTCGTGGGGGTGGGAAGGCATATTGTCTAGTAGCAGTATAGCTTTGATTGGGAGAGACTGTTCAGTTAAATAGGCAATAACCTCTTTAACAGAATTGTTGTGAAACCAGTCATTGAATATCTCGCTGTCCATCCAGCTTGATTTATGATGGTAATAATGTAATGGGGCATTCTTATTCTTAAAACAACATGGGGTGTTGGATTTTCGTATAGCCAGCAATTTTAATTTATGATCACTTGCTGCCTTAGCACACACCATAATGTTATTCTTTCTTTTGATGTTTTATGGCTTGGAGCATGCTTTTCTTTCTCCATTACAAATGTACAAAATGGTAAGCCCTTCCAGTACAACCTGGTTTCATCTGCATTATAAATTTGCCTATAATCCAGACTTTCACTATCAACAAACAGCTTAAATTCTTGAGTGAAGTTTTCGGCAGCTTCTGTATTGGTACTAAGTCATTCCCCATGAATTTCAATTTCTGTTATTGCGTAGCGATTTTTAAATCATGCCAGCCAGCCCCTTTCAAACCAAGTGCAGCGTGAAAACGTTCTGCTTGTGCAGCACACATTGGATCAGATACAGGAATACCTTCAGCTTGTTTCTGGTTAAATCACCATCTCATGTCTTCATCCAGGTTTTCGTAGTTCAAGGTTTTCGCAGATTTTCTGGATGATAAATGATCACACTTAGTAGCAAATTTAACAAACACTTACTTTTCTTTTCACATGTCTCTTACTTTAGTCTCCCCCATGCCAAACTCTATGGACAGCGTAGATGTTGATTTACCTTTCTCCAATTTTTCATTGATCTTTAAGTTTTCTCTGACAGTCTTTTATATTTCATCTTACGGCCACTCATTTTGAAAATACACTGTATCACAATTCGAAAGTCAAACTATATACACTAATAAACTATGCGAATTTCAAGAGAAAAAACGTATAAATCAACACTCAATTCACATTTTGAACTGCTGCTGTAAACAAGAAGGCTAGCAAGTATCTTTGGCCTTGGCTGTAAATTATCTCCTGCAGCTTGGCTTTGACTGCATACTGGACATGGGAGGTTTGAGGGAGTGTAACTTAAATTAAATTAAAATATTGACGGTCCCATGAAGTAGCATGTGAATTATCGAGAGTTGACTGTATATAATGCATCAGACCAGAAGGATTGCTTGTAGATGCAAAAGTTATTTCCCTTAATATAAATTAGGTTTTCATGGCTGACATGAAAGGCTAGCATCTATTTGAGAGAAGAGAGTGCGAGAAATTCTCAAGAAGCATCTTGTTGCTAGCAGATACGCCATTGAGAGCTACCTGATAGCTGCAGTTGATACCTGCCAAGAATTTGCTGCTCTCTGGTGGATGCGGCTGAGTTTTCTCTCTGCATTAGCAATTTGTTCACTTCCAATGCTGTTGGTATACCTTAGGAGTATATGGTGGGTTATTTTGTGTAACCTATTTTATAAAATGGAATGCAAATAGCAGACAGACAAAGAAACATAAACTCAATAACGTCACATAAAGAGAATATATTTTTGTGGTAAATATACAATGAAAATTACAGAAACAAAAAGCTAAATAAGAGTTTCAGGATGGTTATCCAGCTTATTGCAAAACTTAAAACTTTAGATCTATACACAGCATTCTTTTCTTCTAAAAATGTAACCTTTGTGTCTCCACAATGGAGGGAAATGCCCTGTGAATGAGTTATAAGAAAATATGAGTGGAGCAGTAGCATATATTGTGATTAATATAACAAGGGAAATTTACATAGAATAAAGCTAAGTTAAGCTATTTCTTTACCTAGTCAAAGTGTTGCTTAATGTAATATCAGGGATTGGTGCTTAACCATTATGTCAATATAGACTCATTTCATTCATGTGCTAAGTATTTCTGTTTGTAATGTGACACACATTTTATGAAAGCATAATTAGACTGCAAGGACTTTCTAGGTTAGACGGTCAGAAGTTTGTTTATTCGGGGCTAAAAAGTGTATAATGTAATGGGAAGATGGAGCCCAGTAGACCACGGCCTACAAGCCTGGGAATGTGTTTAACTGGTATCAACACTGGCCATGAAAGCCTACAAACCATGATGTAATGTGCATCATCACTTGCTTCACTATAAGAACTGTTGTTCTCATTTTTTGTTTTTAAATAGCAATTTGGGGCTCAATGATGTTTATTAAGCACTCAAGTTGCTCAGCTAACATTCTGTAGGTGGTCTGTATTGTTTAGGATCCTCATTATTCAGTTCATTAACAACCACTGAACATGCTTCCATGGCATTTCTGCAGTTCTGTAGTTTACCTATTGTTAGCCCAATATTTTCCTTTTTTCTTTCTTTTTTGACTCTGTTTTTTGTTTTAAAAGTGAAATCATTACAATTATAATTGCACTTGGTATGTTCATTTTGTTTACAGAAGGTTTATGGCACACATTTACATGGCAGCCTATATCTCCACCATTGAAGCATTGCACTTGACAGCTAGCGATTAAGTTGGTACAATCGCAAAAAAAAAAAAAAAAAAAAAAAAAACCAACATGAAAAACTTTAACCGTTAGACCTCCTAAACCAATCACAAGGCAGCATTTCAGGTGGTCTATGACAAAGTGGAAGCGGCTCTGTTGCTGGATGTAGCTGCTTCCAACCACGTGTTTCAGTTTGTGAATCTCTAGCACGTGTGTCCAGTTGTTCTTTGCAAGCTAATATTGTTCATTATATTTTTGGTTATTGTTGGCATTCATATATATATAAGGTAGTTAAATTATATTCGAACCCACTCGCAGCCTCTCTCTACTACGCGAGACAGCCGGCAGAGGCGTACTAAAATCCTTATCTTATAATAGATGCTGATTGACTTTTGCTCTCAAACAGGCAGCATATCTCGTGTAAATATTCTCACTCACTCTCCGTAGCTCAGCAGCAGGTATTCTTGTGATGAAACGCCTCATTATGATCAGAAAATTGGAGTATGGTGTGTGATAAGTGCTAGAAGAATAATAGGTCCCATATTCCTTGATGAAACAATAAATGCCGAGCGATATCAGAGGTTAATTCTGAGGCCATTTTGCAATCGCTTGACAGAAGAAGAGAAATTGTACGGTTGGTTCCAGCAAGATTCTGCAACAGCACATACGGTTGCCAAATCATTACATGCAATAAGAGAGGTGTTTGATGACAGAATAATTAGTGTTGATTTGTGGCCCCCTCGTTCTCCTGACCTAAGGAGTTGTGATTTTTATTTATGGGGTTCTTTAAAAGACAAAGTGTATCATTCCAATCCTTGCACATTACCAAAACTTAGAGAAAACATTGTGCAAGAAATCACAAGAATTCCTGCTGCTGAGCTTCGGAGAGTTAGCGAGAATATTTACACGAGATATGCTGCCTGTTTGAGAGCAGAAGGTCAACATTTCCAGCATCTATTATAAGATAAGGGTTTTAGTCCGCTTCTGCCAGTGTAATTTCCCCGGCGACTGCCGGCTGTCTTGCGCAGTAGAGAGGGCCGCGGGTGGGTTTGAACATAATTTAACTACCCTATATATATACACACAGAGTGAATCACCTAAAACTTGCACAATAAATATTTTGGAAATGGAAAGTGCTATTGATGTGCAGTTTTCTCAACATTGATTGGTAGTCAGGGGCTCGTACAGTTAGCCTATAAACAGATTTTAATAATATTGAGAAGGTGTATTTTTTGAGTAAACATACAATTTTTTAAATGGAACAATGCCTAGTTACATCAACAGAATAAAGGTAGGGTAAATTACAATGTCAATGGTCTTTGTTGTAGGATTGTAGTGCAAGTGGTTTACGAGAAATCGTATTTTGAAAAGTTTCTACCCCGACAATTGTTTGTCCCATTCAACCTGCTGTTGCTAGGTGCATGTTATGTTTGTTTGCATTGTGTTTTCTGTTCATTGATTGCATTGCAACTTTCTGGTCAGTTAGTTTGGACAGTTCAAGCAGTAAGTCGTGAGTAGAAGATGGGGTTTACTAATGCAGAAAAAAGCCGACATGCTCAGGGTGTATGGAGAGTGTAGGAAGAATGCAATTCGTTCCTGTACAGTGTATGCGGAAATGTATCCCAATAGACGTCAACCATCTTGGCGATTATTTATCAACTTTTTCAACCAAATACATGAAAGTGTTACTGTAACACCTAGAAAACATAACAGAAACAAACAAGTGACTGGAGAAGAGGCAGAAATTAATGTTTTGGCTGCCGTTGCAGTAGATCCGCAAATTAGTTCCCACACAATCACAGGTGGAAGTGACATAAGTCAGGCAAGTGTACTGCGCATTCTCCATCGACATAGGTTCCATCCCTATCACATCTCTCCATCAAGAGCTGTATGGAAATGATTTTGAGAATTTTGTTAACTTTTGTACATGGGCATTAAGACATGGTACTCTAGATTCATCATATATCTTGTTTAGCAATGAGACAACATTTACTAATCATGGCCAGGTAAACTGCGGAAACGTGCACTATTGGTCTGTTGACAATCCCCGTTGGCTTCATCAGGTGGAACGTCAGCATCCATTGAGTTTAAATGTGTGTTTTGGGATAGTGAACCATCAGCTCATAGGCCCTTTGTTCATAGAAAGAACAATGAACTCGCACAAGCATTGCAGCCTCCTGACAGACTATCTGCCACAGGTGCTAGAAGACGTTCCTTTGCAGACTAGGAGGAACCTGTGGTACCAACATGATGGCTGTCCAGCCCATAGTGCACGAAGTATTACAGCTTGTCTTAACGGATTATTCCCAAATAGTTGGATTGGATGAAAAGGACCTGTACCTTGGTTGGCCCGTTCACCAGATCTGACCCCTTTAGACTTTTTTCTGTGGGGAAGGCTGAAAGACACTGTCTACAATGATGTACCAACTACACCAGATATGAAATGACGTATTACTGCTGCCTGCTCTGAAATTTCCGCTGAAATGCTAGAACGTGTGCAGCAGTCTTTCCATAGCAGACTGGAAGCATGTATTGAAGCTGCCGGTGGTCATTTTGGACACAACCTTTGAAGGGCTATGTTCTCTTTACTTGTAAGAATCCACAGAAGTATTGTAATTCCCTTTTGTTTTTCTTTAGTTTGTGCTACCACAGTTGTACAAGTGTTGGTGTGTAAAAGTTTCGAAATAAGATTTCTCATAAATCACTTGCACTAGAATCTTTTAACAAATGCCACTGACAATCTAATTTACCCTACCTTTATTCTGTTGATGTAACTAGGCATTGTTCCATTTAAAAAATTGTATGTTTACTCAAAAAATACACTTTCTCAGTATTATTAAAATCTGTTAATAGGCTAAATGTACGAGCACCTGACTACCAATCAATGCTGTGAAAACTGCACATCAATGGCACTTTTCATTTCCGAAATATTTGCGGTGCAAGTTTTAGGTGTTTCACTCTGTATATTTATATTTATCTTTTTTTATATATAGTATTTCATTCATATTATTTATACAAGATTTGAAGGGTGGCAATGTCTTAAAAACGATGCTGATCACCGAGTGATGATTCACAAAGTGAAAATCCTTTGCATCGAGATGTGCCACTTAATAGTCAGGCATTGGAACTGTTAAGAAGGACCTGGGAATTCTTTGAACAGGGGAGTACATGAAGATTCATGGGCATCCCTGTATTCCTGCTGATAAAGCCGTACAACGAACTGCAGCAGCTCTTGAACTAATCACGAGAACTGTTATTTACAAGGGAGTGAAACTCCAAGAGAAAGAGAACAAAATTGCTGAACCATCTGGAATGCAGTGTGAGTGAACATAACTGTGTTATCACAGCTTATAATTTGTTTTATTTCTCTTCATTGTAGTAGGCACGTTTGCATTAATATGTTTCTATAACTTCAAAAGTGCTAATTTATCCTACATACGTTGCAATGTTTATGCCGAGTTATTTTCAGTTAACAATAATAATAATAATACGAAATAGTTATTACTCATTGATGTTCGCTCTTACATACACTTTTTGTATGTGGCTTAGACACGATAGAAAGGAGAACAATCAGCTGTTGTTGTTTACTAACCACTCTGACAACATCGCAACCACAATATAGCCAAAGTTACGTGAAGCCACACAAACTGTAAAGTGCAAAGATTCAACGGCAGGGGTATAGTAAATATGGTTCTGAGGGTAACTATTGTAAGTCTACCATCAATGCTTCTCTCTAGGTAAAAAGTACTCTCAAGTGGGCAAGCGTGAGAACTGTTGCAAGTCACTTTCACACTCTGCTCTCAAATAAACACATACCATAATACTACAAAATGAAGTGCGTGCGCGCGCACACACATATACACACACACACACACACACACTCACTCACTCACTCACTCACTCACTCACTCACTCACTCACTCACTCACTCACTCACTCACTCACTCACTCACTCACTCACTCACTCACTCACTCACTCACTCACTCACTCACTCACTCTCTGCAATATCCCTTGCTCACTTATCAATGATTGGTAGATCTTGAAACAATCATGCTGCAAGTGGCTCTCCCTTTTTCTGATATAAATACCACTATGACAAGCTTTCTTCCTCAGCATCAGAAACCAGGTCATGTCAGTGTTGCTTGTTTCTTCATTTCTTGACTGTAATTATTATATTTATGGATATCTATGACCTTTTGTTCAAGTATGGATCCTGATACTCTGCTAAGGATTTCTACACCATCAAACCAGGCTGAATGACATGTTCAAGCATTGCTGATTTTTCTACATGTCCCAGGCTGCAGTGCCTCTTGTGCCTATGTTTTTACTCATGGTACCAATATATACTTTGCTACAGTTACACAAGATTTCATATATAACCGCTGCAGAAAGTATCCTGAGTATGTTTTACTTACTTAAGACACTGGTTGAGCTTTTCAGTTGGTTTGTAGATTGCTTTTATATGATATTTGTAGTTGTTCATTGATATGATCTGTAGTTCTTTCAATGAATGATGGATTGGTGTGGTATTTCTCCATTAAGTACATTATTTATTCTGGAGTGAATAACTCATAGAATTTCCTTGCAGGTATAACCATTGGCTTGCAGTGCTTCATGTAGGTGATTCTGGCAAACTCAGTTCACATATTCTTCAGCCACTTTTGCTCAGTGCATTTGTTATAATCTGTTTCCAGGAGTGATAGACATGTATGTAAATATCTGTGTGCATAGATTTTCTGTACAACCTCTGCCTTAGGTTATTATGAGGATTCCTCAAAACCAAAATATCCAGAAAAGAATGTTCATTATATTTTTCTTGTTCCATAGCAAATTGAATGTTGTTAATTCTATTTAGATATTTAAGGAATTGTTTTAGTTCATGTTACTAGATAACAAATGTATCTCTGCCATTATCTTCTGCTCAATTTTGCAGACCCAAGGCTGAGTTGCCAAATTTCTCCATGAAGAAATAAGCTACTACAGGAGTCAGTCCATAGCAAATGCCATCTAAGCATTTAATCACTCATCCTTTTGCCAACAAACAAGCTAACAAGGAAACCAAATAAGTAAAATACCAAAAAAGGAAAAAGTTTATTAATCTGCAAGTATATATTTAAAGATGCACTATTTTTAGAAGGCTGTTAACAAAACCCTATTCTAAGAGAAGACATTGCATTTCATATAGGAGTTGGCCCATCACATGGCAGGTCTAGGCAAAGCTCTTACTGCCAAGCATCTGATTAAATATCTTTGCAACTAAAACCATTAACTTTTTAATGGTTCGTTTCTCACAAAGTTAACATTCATTTTTATTTTGTATGAAATGATAGCTTGTAGATATGGAAATAAAAATTACTACTCAGGTTTGTTCCCAGTGAGTAGGAGTGCTTAATTAGCTAAATATTACTGAATTGTGCTCATTTCAATATTTTTAGAAAATAAGCAACTCTTTAACATTAACCCCTTCGCCATTCTGCCACATGCACATGGCCTTCACCTATTATGGACAAAATGGTTCCACGTGCAAATTAGAGCTATGTTAATTTAAATAAAATGTTTTGTACTTAACTGTGGACAGTATCACTTGTTCACCTAGTGTAACAATTGAAGCATGCTATGAAGGAATTTCACCCCCACTAGCATAATGTTTCATGTAATTTCATGACTTATGTTGCATATGAGCATTTTTTGCTCCTGCTGATAATATTGCAGTCTATTATTGTAATGCATTGCAAGAGAAAGTGAAGTTTGAATTTATGTGTTCCTCCTGTGACATCCTATTGTGTTGGGAACTTTGTTTTTAAGTGTACCACAACAAGAAGAATTGTTGAAAATGAAGTATGCTTGTGAATTTCTTTGTCTTATGAGTATGTTACGTAGGCTTTACACAACATGGAACTTTGCTTTTGTTTACCCCCAAATCACACGAGTATCTATCGAGTGTTAAGGTTACAAAGATCATTCATCTCACTTGTGTGTAGTAAGGCATTCTTTATGATTCACGGAGGTTAATACAAGAAGCTATGTCTCCATAAGTAAACAAGGGTGAATGATGCCACATCAGGAGATTTTTGGCACTCTGTTCTGGTCACTAGACTTTAGCTCCTGACTTTGTTTCTACAGTTAGCTGGCACAAAGTACAGTCCAAGCAGAAGTGAAGTATCTAATATGTTTCTCTGCATATTAAGCTGGAATTAGCTAGCTAAGAAAGAAAAGGAAAAAAAAAACAACTAAATAATACTTATTTTGCCAATGTGAAATACAGCTGCAATCAATGCTTACCTTTAGTAGGTTTATCCTTATTGGTTACAATTTCAGTAAATGTTTTTTGTTTTTGTTTTGTTTTGTTTGTTTCATTCAAATACCTTAAAAATAATTTGCATTTTAACCACCTCCTATGGATTGTTGGCTGGGATTTAAACTGATATTGGCTGACGTACAGCAGTCAGATAAGCTTTAAATGGCTGACATGAATGTGTTAAATGGCAATACTTAGTATGAACACTGATATAAACCAACATGAAGTAACTTTTAATCAGCATGTATAAATTTTCAAGTCATTTTAATAAAAGCTGGGTTATAATGCATTTTTAAAGGTAGCAAAATACCTTTTGGAAAAAAAACCCGTGTGAAAGGAAATGAGGGTATTTAAAAGCCCAGTAGGCAGATTTTTAGCCTCTAAGAAATGACAGACCACAAGAGAGACTGGCTTTATTCTGTAGCAAAGAGGCTAAAATATTTTTAAAGCTAAAAAACAATTTTTTTTTCTTTGGCTTATTGCCTTTACCTATGCTTCTCTTATCTCTTTCTGAGTTGGAAGTGTAAATTAATGAACAATTCAGGATTGTTCTGTTGATAGTACACAATATATTTCATGAAATTTACCACTGGAAAGTATCTTAAATAGTACGCTAAGCTATATAGAAACTTCTTTTCAATATTGTTTTCTCTTGCTGTACAGGAATTGCATCAAAGCACCACACATGTGTTGACCATAATACTGGGTCAAAAATCACAGTATGAATTTACTGATTTATCACTTTGCATAAAAAATGCCAATTTACGGTGCACATACAACTTAACCTCTCACATACAATTGGGGTACAAGTGTACCCCAGTCACAATTTTTTTATTACTATGTGCATTAGACTTCACCTATGTGCTTAATCCATAATTACTCTGTCAAATAGATTTCTCAAAATTATGATGTGGACTAAAATAAAAAATTAGCATTAATTATTTAATTAAGCTTAAGACATTCAGTACCGGCTCCTCAGCAGGGCATTTAAATACCTGGACCAGCTATTTTAGTGCCACTCTAACCCTCTATACACCACTTCATAAAATTTAGCACTGCTCCTAAATTACAACTGTAAAAAATACAAACTATTCTACATACCTCTAATAACCTTTGAGGGTGTGATATCTGGTATCACAGATCCCAGGATGAAGGGGAAGACCATACTTTCCACAGTACCATAATGTTTCACTCCTAGTTTTGTTTTTAATGCACACCCTGCACTTTCTAGAAGGAGTACTTTTACCTTTGAGTGGAGGAAATTTCAATGGAACACGTTCCTTTCTTTTCCCAGCAAGTCAGGAAAGTGGGTTCTTGGTTGGGGCTCTTTTTGGAGTGGGAGTCTTGGTGCTTGGCATTGTTGAAGATGTAGATGTTTCTGATGGAACAGGAGATGGTGCTTCAATTATTTCTGTACCTTTTATCAGGTTTCTGCAGACTGTATAAATAAAAGAAATGACATGGATTTATTTCTGTTGATTTTCTGATGGAGCCTAAACACATTGAGGAGGGTGAATTGCACAACATAAAAGAGCACTTTTGGGGCCATTTTACAGTTTTTCGCATGAAGGGATACATAGCTTGATAGTGATCTGCAATGTCTGCTCCATGCATGTGATGGTTATAATCAACAATGGATTCTGGCTTCATTATAGTTTTCCCATTTCTGCTGAATGCATTGTTGATATTATTATCATCATTTCTTGTCCATCCATGAAAGCAGCAGCACCTCGCCATCTCTACTGAAGGTCATTTCTCCTCCTTTCAGATCATTCAATTGTTCCTTAAATTCTTTCGGGACCCCCCCCTCCCCACCTATTTTGCGCCTTATTGTCCCACAAACAGTAGTGTTTTCTTTATGTAACTCTTTAATTAGTCCTACA
This sequence comes from Deroplatys truncata, assembly GCA_030765065.1. Taxonomy (NCBI): domain Eukaryota; kingdom Metazoa; phylum Arthropoda; class Insecta; order Mantodea; family Mantidae; genus Deroplatys; species Deroplatys truncata. Next base: position 417,643,506 of record CM060990.1, on the reverse strand, counting down.
GAGTTACAAAAATTCTCCATGTAAACTGCATACTCATGGCCGAGATAGGGATTTAACAGTTCTAACACAGTGTCCCTAAGTGAAATTACATTTGTTCCATAAATTTTGAGAGTACAAATGTATCCAGAATCTGATTCACACACCATCCTGACTAAGATTCCATATTTCATTAGCTTTCCAGGGTTAAAGACTAAATTTCAAATGTCCCTGCCATCACAATTCCTTTGTCCAGTGCAAGTTTCCTGTCTGGAGTGTTCATTGCCGAAAATTTGTCACTCAGTCTCTAAAATAGGTTTAATTTTGTATAGTCTGTCTGTACTATCAGTATAGACACTGCTGTTGCTGAAGTACAGAAATGAAAGAATGTGGAGAAAGCACATTCGAGACATTGTTTTTGAAAAAATACAAATTTCAAAAACAGAGTCTTCAGTCCAGTACATTTTTATGTCCGGCTCCCAAAAAAATTCCTGCAATGAACATCACTCCCATAAATTTCTTTAGTTCAGGAATAGGCATTAGTTTCCAGGTAAGTGTTATTGAATTTTTTGTGAAAGACCGTGGTGCTGTGCTTGTTACTTGACTTGCATACACTTTTGTCTGTTCTCATGTGTATTCAAAAAGGTTATCTTTCAAGAGAAAAGTTGCATAACCCATAATTTTGCTTTAATTTTCTAATTGATTAATTAGGCCTGAATTAGATGTAAATAGTGGGATATTGAGACAATAGCTAGTATGTTGTGCATTATCTGTCATCAGACTTTGTTCTTCTGGTGCGTCGGGTATGGGAATCAGAGTTTCACTGTCACTATCACTGCTATCAGAATCCAGTTCAGGAATTAAATCATCACCTGAATCGGCATTGTAGAAAATTTCCAAGATTTCTTCGTCTATAAGAAACATCTTTGTGTAATAAGCCATGCCTGTAAACTCACTACAGAAATGCTGACATACAGTACAGTTGCAAATACTTGATACTGACGCAAGATGAAGCTGAGATATTTACTCTATAAACACCGGGGATAAACCAGACACACAAGCATGTGATAAATGTGTATATTGAAGGGGAATGTGAACTGTGCTTCCATCTAGAAGCAGCATTTGTTAAATGTTTTGGAACAGAAGGTAAAGAATAAGGATATAGCTAAAATAAAAACAATAAAAGTGTATAAATGGAGGGAAGTATTAAAAAAAGACTTTTTGAAAGAATTAAATTCAAAGGTAAGTCAGATTGTGGAGTGTGGTTTAAAAATGGCTATGGATGAGGGAAATTCAGAAAAAGTATTACAGTTATTGAAATTATTACTAACAAGAGCAGGAGCAGGGGTGGAAGGAAGGCACGGAAAAGGCCAAGAAATTAAGGGGTGGTTTGATGAAGAGTGCAGAGTAAAAATAAGGGAGGTATTTAAAGAGTTTATTAGATGGAGGTGGTCAGAGAAGGAAAGGGATAGACAAAATCTGATGGAAACTTAAGGGAGAATATAAAGGTTTGCTTGAGGCTAAGAGGAAAGAATGGCAGGGAAATATAGAAAAGAAACTAAAGGTAGCAATAGAGAGTAAGGATAGTAAAAAAATATGGGAAATAGTGAGGATGATGAACAAGAATAGAGAGGATAAAAACGAAATTACACCGAGCGAATGGATAGGGTACTTTAGAAGGCTAATTGGAAAAGGGAAGAGGGTAAAGTTAGACATAAAAGAGGTAGGACAAGGAAGAATATTCAATGAAAAATCAGATGGTAAAATCACGGAGCTGGAAGTTTACTAGCAAATAGGGAATATAAAAAAAGGCAAGGCAGTAGGAATAGATGGAATACCAGGGGAATTCTGAAAAAATGTATGGGGAAATGCAAAGTGGTTTAAAAGTGATGACAAAATTATTAAATAAAATTAAAGAAAAGAATGATGTGCCAGAATGTTGGAAAATAAGTATGGTGGTACCAATCTACAAAGGGAAGGGAGGAGCAAATAGACCAGAAAACTATAGGGGAATAAGTTTACTATCAATATTAGGGAAAATATACACATGTATATTGGCCGACAGATTAAGAAGCTGGGTGGAAGAGGAAGGAAAACTGTCAGAATATCAAGCAGGATTTAGGAAAGGTAAACAAACAATAGACAATATATTTATAATAAAGACTATAATAGATAAGTATTTGAGCAGGAAAGGAGGAAGGATATACATGTTTTTTTGCAGATTTTGAATAAGCATTTGATACAATAAATACAGAAGCATTAGCTTATAAATTAAGGAAGAAAGGGGTAAGCAAAAATTTTATAAAAGAAATCAAGAAGATTTATAAAGATATAAGATTTTGTATAAGATGTAAAAATAATGGAATTACAGAAATGATGGAGCAAAAAATAGGATTAAGACAAGGGTGCAAATTGAGTCCTATATTATTTAATATATTCATAGAAGACATATTAGAAAGAGTGAAAGAAAAAATCTGCACTGTCCCATAATAGCAAATACAGAGATACTAGGTATACTACACGCGGATCTTATTGTCGGGGCTATAACAGTAATTGGGCTACAGAAAGCAATCAACAGAATACATGAATTCTGTGAAGAATGGGGAATTAAAGTAAATATAAATAAATCAAAAGTTATGGTATTTAAAAGAGGAAATAAACTAAAAAGAGAAGAGAAATGGCAGATAGGGGGTTTAAAGCTAGAAGTTGTCAAGGAGTTGGATTATTTGAGGGTGAGGATGAGCAGTAATGGTGAATGGGGGGTGCATAGTAGGAAGGTTATGGCCAAAGGAAAGGCAGCAATGACAGGAGTAAGGATGTGCAATTACAAATTAGAAATGCCAACTAAATGGATAGAAAGAATGCTATATGCAGTAGAAATTTGGGGGGATCTGAATTAGCAGAAAAATAGACCAGAGCTATAGAACGTTCTGTAAAGAGCTATTGGGGTTACCAAGATCAGCACCAGGGGAAGTAGCATTAGTGGAATTAGGAAGAACAAGAAGAAAGGGAGTGATACTGGAAAGGATATTAAAATTTTGGTGTAGATGCCTGAGAAAAGATGAAGAGGAAATTTTAAAGATATGCATAGAACAACAAAAGAGTATGAAAAATAAAAATAGCTGGTGGACAGGGGTAGAAAAAATTATGGAGAAGATAGGAATGGGAGATATTTGGAGAACAGGAGAAAGAAATAGCAATGGTTTCTGGATAACAGTAAGGAACAGAGTGGAGGACATAGAAGGACAAGAGATTTGGGGAAGCTTAGAGAATAAAAAGTCACTAGGGTTCTATAGATTAGTAAAAAGGAAATGGGGAAGAGAAGGGTATGTGGATTATTATAATAGAGCAGAAAAAGAAGCGTTTGCATGGATGAGAACAGGATCAATGTATCTGAGAGGGCTAAGAGGCAAAAAAAATGGAATTTGTGAATTATGAGGAGGTAGTGAAAGCACAGAGCATTATATGACAGAATGCAAAGAATTAGCAGAATGGAGACAAGAAGTATGGGAGGAAAAATGGGAAAAAATGGATGGAAAAATAGTAGCAATTAAAATGTTAACAAGAAAAGAAGAAAAGCAAAATAAGAATATGGGGGAGTTCTTAAAGAAAGTAAAAGAGAAATGGATTAGAAAAGTAAGAGAGATAAGAAAGGTAGAAAGGCAAACGGAGGAAGGAGAGGATGGGCAATAGGGATTAAGGGTAGCAAGGGATGCTCAGATGAGCCAGAAGGCCAGGGTGCCAGGCAAAAAGAGCAGCATAGCTGGCAAGGAAATTTGTACATAGGTTAAGTTAGTTAATAAGTGGAATATTGTAAAAAGAATTGTGTATAAAAATGTACAAATAAAGTTATCTATCTTATCTTATCTATAAGCAGCAACACTAACTAAATAATAAAGATGCCTAGTTATTTCTAGTGCGGTGTAAAACGTATGCCATCCACAGCCCATAGCATGAGGGGAGATTTAAACGTTTACCATCTGAGGTCCTGAATGTGTTAATATTGTATTGGGTGCAGTTGTACACTGCTTGGTAAAGTGTGTTAACTTTTTATTTTCTGTTTTTTTACCCAACTGTATGGAATTTATTTCATTAGTGAGCTTGTTTACTTGGTCAACAATGACACATGTGTTCTCTATGACAGCAATGAAAAGTTTTTAATTTTGTAGATTCACATTGGGTTTTTGTAGCAGTATATAGTAAACAACAGTGAAGTAAACAAGCATTTGTAATAATTTATTCCTCTCACATGTAAACATGTCTAAAAAGAAGTATAACCTTGAGGAAGTGACTGATTTAGAAGAAGCGATGAACATGTATAATGATGATAACGACCCTGTTTCTGAAGCATCTAAAATCAAAGACCGGTTGTAGAAATTGAGGAGATTGATAATTTTTCTTGAATTGGATGGCGATGGAAACAGCAAAAATGTAAACCTGCCACAAATAATGATACTTGTAGACCCATCTACACATCAAAAATTGAGATGATGCCGGAAGTGGCTTGCAAGAGAAATTGTAGTTACCAGATCAGAATATATTGAAAATTTAAAGTGGACTTACAACTTAATCTAAAAATGTGATTACTGTTGCTAAGGTGTTGTGATTACTGTTGTTACGTCATTTTGATCAGTAACGTCTGGTATTATGTATGGACACTTCAGAGACCTGCGTTCATTACTGTCATTGGCTTTGCTTTACAATATTTTGCCTCCATTAAGATGTTTTCTTCATACTTTTTCTTATAAACCCAATCATAAATGTCTTAGAAAATTCCACTGAACTGTTCATAAATTTTTTGCCTTGGAAGTTGCGGTCAAGAGATGCTATCATTTACCTTAAGTATATGCCTTCAAATAAAAGATGGGTTTATTTAAGACAGGTGTTATGATTAGATTCAAGACTTCCCATGTAACAGAAATGCTTGAGATGCATAATTTCATTTAAAAATCTGGTATTCATGATGATGTCACAATACGTCACTGAGGATATTTAGATTATAGTAGTCCTAGGAATGCTTACTGAGCCAATTAATTGTTTTCATTTTTTCAGCACTGAAGTCTTCCATTCTTTCAGATTTACTTTTAAGTGAAAAGAAATCTATATATACTAGAAGTAAGCATGCATCTTATTATGCCCCAGATGAGAAGAGAATGAACTTGTAAAAGTTACAATATACTAGCTTTTGTTCACACTAAATATGAGTAAATAGTGTTGGTAAGATGGGCACTTCTGAGTATTTGCTATTCTACTTCCATTTCTTCAGTACGCACTCAAAATTAAGTAGATGCTTGAAAGTTTTCATTCTTACCAAGCAGAGTATTTACCTCAAAATGTGAAGTACTTACTATATACTCATTGTTGTTCATATGTAGTCCTCCGTGGGCTAGTGGTACTGTGCTAGCCTCTAGTTCCCAAAGTCGCGGGTTCAAACCTAGCGGAGGGCGATGGATTTTTTCGGGCGTAAAAATCCTTAGCATGGCTTCCTTCGGAAGGGAAGTAAAGCCGGTGGTCCCGTGTCGTAGATTTACGGCACGTAAAAGAACCTCAAGCCTGATAAAGAGGCCTCTGAGCAAAATTACCAGTCTGTCATGCCCAATATGGAATGGGACGCTAAGAACCATAGTAGTTAAAGAGCGTCCATAAATAAAACTTAATTTAATTTAATTTTTGTTGTTCATATGAACCTATACCTAGGTATATCTGTCTTCATGGTAGAAATTGTTCAAGGAAGCTCTGAAATTCAACAATAATACTTCATTCATCTCGTGCTGCTACCAGAGCTCTCTCTAGTTGGGATGCTGATAAACAAAATTGGAACAATAAACAATTAAAAACAGCTAAGAACAAAAACATTTAATGCACACCATTTATTACAAATGTATTAGGATGATGCTTTTGCAAGTAGGATTAGAAATACACTGTATGGACAAAAGTATCCAGACACCCTTTAAAACTTTTGTTTCTCATAGAGTTAAACAGAGACAGCCATGGAGTTACTAGTCCAACCACCACTCTGTGGCATGGTAATCAGACCACCATGATGCCATGGCATGGTGACAAGCAAACTCATTTGTGTAAAGCATGTTGTTTTCTCTTTAGAGCATCCATTGTTATAACTTAATCCTGCTCCTCTCTTTATATATTAGACAATTCATGAACTCTGTATGTATGGATTTGACATATATGTGAAAATGTCCACAAGATTAAAATCTGAAATCTGTACAAAATTAAGGTCTAATAAATACTAAATGAGTTTTGGACAAATCACTGCTTCCTAGGAATGGAAATGTTTACATATGAGTTTTGAAATTTTTGTTGACAGATTTTAAATTTGTTTAATAATGAATCCACATGTACTTTTTAAACCTCTTGCTTCCTAATCTGGGGGTTGCATCGTGACCCAGATGTGTTCATAAAAAATTCAGATATACACAACAAAACAAACCAGACACAGGCAGGGCTTAATCAGGTCAAGCAATAACCTACAGGTATTCCAAAAAAGGAGCTTACTTCATTGGCGTAGTGTTACTTAGTTCACTTTCATCATTTATAAAGGAACTGAAAAATAATAAAAATAAATTCAAGTTAGCATTAGAAAGATACCTAATCACTCACACCTTCTATACAGAAGAGGATTTCATTCATTCAAAAAATAACTGAACTACTACTAATTTTACTCCAAAAATTAATGCAGTTTTGTAAATACTAAATATAAATATTTTTAGTGACCATTGTAAATATTTTTGTAAATATTTTGAATGCAAATAATGTTGATTTGTAATTTTTAGCTCTGGCATACTCTACATAAAAGTTACAATTTATTTTCCAAATGTGCACAATGTAGTTTTGACGTAATCTACATCTTAAATTAGATTAGCTCTCTGTTAAGCTGGCCTAACTCACTATAGGATCTACAGATTGATATGTTACAGTATGATATATTACTTCTTGCAGGCAGTCTTAGTGAATAACAGTAACAATAGCCAAGTACCAAACTGGCAATAAATTTAGATTTTTGCATTGCAAAATGTGTGAGTTGCAGTAGGAATCTTTATACGTAAAAGGGATACTTTATTTTGTTATCCATTTTAGAATAACATAGCGGTTTATGTAAAAACTTACTGTAGCATGCATTATCTGCAATGACTGGAAGACATTGCCTTCTGTACTTCTTTTCACACCTAACTCATTTCCAAATTTTAGCACAAGGCTAAAATAAGATCAAGACATCCGATAATTAGCTCTCAGTCTCCGTGTACAACAATCTTTTTGTGCTGTCATTTGTGGTCTTGCAAAGAGGAAGAAATGGGGCTTTGAGAAGCTTTGGTATTTTGGTTCATGCTGTTTAGTTTAACCCAACAAATAGACAATGCTGCCAAGTATTACATAAGTGCACACAAAATCACAGATCATGTTAGGTACAATTCTTTAAAACTAGCTGACCTCCAGCTGCACAGCTTCTTCCTCTGTTAAACACTTATAGTGTACCGCAGATAGAGAGCCATGGAAGACTTGAAGGTTAGCCCAATGATACTTCAGTCTTTAGATGTGCAACAGCATAGATATTTTGTGTCCTGGTGCACATGTTCTTAGATTTTGAAAATTGTCATTGAGTTGACGCAGCCACGCTACGTCCTCCAACAACTGAAGCCATACCTTTGCCTCATGATTGCTGCGTTTCTCCTCCTAGTTGTTTTATTTTTATACTTTGCCACGGCTGCTCGAGCATGAGATCTTAATCTCTGGGTATGCTTGAGTGTATGTACAGAGAAACATGAACGCTTTCTTGGAACACTTTTATTTTCACCATTTAAAATAAAACTTAAGGTTTGCCGATCACTTTTAAATGCATACGATGCTACTGTGTCTTTACCAAGACCAAAGATTATTAACTACAGCAGAACGTTCTACCCTCTTGCATGTTTGCCGCCAATGTTTACAACTCGATGAGAATGTCATCCCACTCTCATCGATCGCTCAGGACAGACTGCCTTTTACCCATGCTGCACAAGGAAAAGCAAGCTACTTACTTCCCCTACTCTCCTCTCAAACGCTCATCACAACTCGGCGTCCTGAAGCCTAGAGTGGCCTTCACGTCCTGGCCAGTGCAACTGCACCCATGCACCCATGAATTCCAAGAGAAACTGGCTTCAGCTATTTTACCCTTTATACCTGGGGCTGGTCCCTAATTAGCTAAACTGTGCCTGCCTGGTCTTTCTGTCGCTTTTACAGTCAACAATTTTCACAATGCTTCTCCTTTTTATACATACACTGAAATTAAATATTATTACTTATTTTATATCGCTATCCTTCTCAGATTATTATGATAATTATTGACTTCATAATTCCGGCTTCAAATCCCCCCCCCATATACATTTCATATTATACAATAATATTACAATGTGTATGTCTTGCCCGAAACAATTTCCTCTCAGTAATTTCGCGATTGATCGGCAAACCTTGAATTGGTTACATGATTCTTTTACAATTCGTCAACATATAAATTTCTTTACACTGTTTACAATTATGTTCCTTCTACAATTATGTTGGTCATACATATGACTTACCCTTCACATGATTCAGCTTAAACATTATTATACAAAATTTACACTCAATAACTTACAGTATTCGAATTTAAACAATTATTATATTTTGTTTTCTGTTTTGCTGATTGGAGTATCTGTTTTTGTTTTATTTTTGTTTCTTTGAGAATATTATTCTCTTTCTCACTTCAGTTTCACATTGTTCTCTGATCACTTTCACTTCACTGTTTCTCTTATATTTATTTTACAATTTTCATAACCTAATGACATTTCTATATTCATGTTAACATTTCTCAGAAAATTCACACCATTGTATTTTATCAGGAACATTCAATGATTTTCTATAAGGTCTCATAAGTTGTTTGTGCCATTTACGAATAGATTTATTAGTTTTTACATCTACTAACTCAAAAGTATGTTCCCCAAATTTAGCAGTAATAATTACCAGGCCTTTATATAAGAGCTCTAACCTATGATTTCTTCCTTTTAATGCGCTGGATAATTTGTGATCTCTGGCAAGCACAAGGTCTCCTATTTTCGGTTCCCATTTATGCTTTCGCTTCTTCACTTTAGATTTCCTTTTTTCTGCTTTTTCTTTTAACCTGTCAACAATTTTAGCCCTTTGTTCTTCAGATAATGGTGATTGGTTTCCTTCAATCATTTTGGGTACTCCTTTAAAAATAGGTTCAGGTTCAATTCCTTGCATTAGCTGTATTGGTGCAAATCCTGTTGTTGTATTGATGGTGTTATTTATTACCTTTTCTATCACATTACAATACCTTACCCAATTTCTGTGATTATTATTAGAGTACACGAAAATAGATTCCAATGTCCTTCAATATGCATTCTGCTGGATTCCCAGATGGAAAATAAGAGGAACAATGATAGAGTTTTATATTCTGATTCTTTAAAGTTTCCCTGAAGATTTTACTGTGATGCACATATGGTTTAACATCAGTCATTTCAAAAGAATGAGTGTAATTTATGCACCTTCCCGGCTTTTCTGAAAACACTTCCTTATTCTCCATTAAAATTTCCCATAATTCCTTCTTTTGTTTCTCATTCAGTCTACTAGCCTGGTTCACCTATTTTTCAACAAATTTTCTATTTCGACACAGTCATCCACTTTATCATACTTAGTTGCATTCTTATCATTCAAGCCTAATCTGGGATTTTCTTGGGGTTTCTCTTCGCCGTTATTAATACAAAATTTCTGAAGTTCTCCGTAGATTATATTTTCTTCATTAATTTCATGGCAATCCTCTAACCTTACTTTGGCTAATTTCATAGCTCCAATGTTTATAACTTCCACAAAGAATGTTTCCCCTTTTATTTCTTCCTCTACCTGATTCCGGGCAATTATTCCTGAACTACTGTCATCCAACAATGGTACGATTATTGTGTCTTGTTCTGTTTCGAGCTTCAAAATTTTGTTTTCAAAATCTATAATGGAGTTCTATACGTAGAGACTATCACAACCTATTATTATGTCTGTTACAAGCCTAGGTACTATTAAAAATAACATCTCAATAATTTGCTTTCTGATTTCAATATTCATCATAGCCTGAAACCTTACTCTTTCTTTTCTTTTACCCACTGCTACTGAACAATATATCCCATGTACTGGTAAAGACATCAATTTTAAACCACTGTTTATTAATGCTTCATAAAAATTTTGTGAACAAACTGTAGTGTTGGCGCCGGTGTCTATTATTGCACGAAATCGTTTGCCATTGATGCCAATATTTATCCTTGGTGGATCAGTTAAATTTTCGCTTTCTCCTGGCCTATCTCTCCCTTGCTGATGTTTCTCTATCATTAGTTGCCTTTCATTATTCCTACTTTTCGTGTACCGCTCATTATAGGTATGGTTCCCAATCTTCACTGAAGGCGAAGTTGTTTGGGTTTGGAGTTTTCCGACACTTTGCTAATTGCTCCTGTCCCAATATCGTTATGCGAATGTCCTGGTTTCGTTTCATGATGGTAATTATTTCCCATTATTTGTCTTGTAGAGTTTATTGTGTCAATCCTATCTTCTTGAACTGGTGAATTCCTCCCACTTTACTTCTCGCATCCTGTGTTGGTGAACTTGGTCTATACCTATGGTCATAGTTATTGTTATAATCATCTCCAGAATAGCGTCTGTTTCTAGGATACCTTTCCATTCTATCATAATTACATCTGTGAGTATGTACATAATTTATTTGTGCGTTCCGTCTTCAGTAGTTTTCGCCTCTTCCCCTATAATTATTTTCAAAGTTATTTCTCCTCCTGTTATCATTGTAGTTATTTTTCGGTGCAGGCCCATGGTATCTATCTCTCACATCAAAATTTCTATCATTTCCTGGATATGCCCCCTGCCCGAAAAATTTTGTAGAACTTATTTCTTTCTATGTGAAATTCCTATCCTTAAGCACGCCATCTTGATTTCTCTTCTTTTCCAAAGCGATCAACAAATCTATCATGGCTGCTATCGTAACTGGTTTTGCAATAATTATATAATTTTGTATTCTTTCCGAAAAGTGTGCGGTTACTAGATTTATTATTTCATTTTCTCCCATCGGTGGATCTAGCATCTTAGATTTCCTTGCCACTACCATGAAGTAATTCACCATAGATTGGTCCTTACGGGAATCGTACTTGCCATTACTGGGTTCTAATCATATATTCACTTGCCTGCTTGCACCCCAATATCTGTTCAGAAATAGCTCTTTAAAGGCCCCATAATTGTTATCTAGCCCTACAGATAATTCTAGCCAATTGAAAGCATTACCTTTAAAACATTTTCGTACTACAGTCATCTTGTATTCCTCTGGTATACCCTTAACATTAAAATATTCCTGCGTGCTATTTATGAATGCTTTCGGATTATCTGATTCCTCATCTTCAAAAATCGGTGGTGAAATTTCACTGAGAACATGGTTAGGCCATTGAAAAGGTGGGCCGCCATTTCTATTTTCATTTGTACTAGGTATTACTGTTATTGGAGGTACTTGGACCTAAATTCAGCATTGGAAGGTCAGCTGACGCAATCTGTGATGCATCGTTCCTTACTGTTGCACTGCTCACATTGCTACATGCTGAACTACCAATATTGTCTGATATGCACACTTTTTCTAACCCTTCCTTAAGTCTATCATTTACATCATCTATTCCTACAGCAAGTCTCCTACTTTCTCTTTCAGACTGTTCTAACCTGTTTCTGTATATTTGTAATTCTTTGCTAGTAGCTTCCCTTTCCCTAACTAATTCTTGACTTAATTCTTCCCTTAATTTTCTGTTTTCTTTTTCTACTCTTTCACTAATCTCTTGCCTTAAAATTTTAATTTCTTCTCTAACCTGTTCTTGATTCTCCCTAACCTCAATTCTCATGTTTTCTATTTCATTTCTAGCCTCCTCCTTGAAATTTTCTAACACTTTCTGCTGATTCTCAATTTTATTCCCAATTTCAGTTAAGTTGCTTCTGAACTCCTCCCTTAAGCTTTGATTATTAGCTTTTATCTGATCCCTTAATTCTTTCTGACCCTGTTCTATCCTTCCTGTTAAGTCTTTCTGACCCTGTTCTGTTACACCCTGGTTAGCTTTCATCTCATCCCTTATTTCTTTCTGACCCTGTTCTACTTTTCCTGTTAAATCTTCTATCAAGTTTTCTGTTACATCCCTTAATTCTTTCTGACCCTGTTCTATTTTTGACATAATTAACTTTAACATCTCGTTAGTGTCCATACTTCCCCCTGGCTGTTCTACCTGTTTTTGTACATTCATAAAATCTACTGTTTCTATTACCTTATGTACACTACTATTTACATCCTGCACAGTTCTACTATCACCGTCCTGAATTTCCATGTTTGTATCTGATTGCTCGGACGTTTTACCGTTCCTTAACTGCATTTACCACTGGAACACATAAATAAATTTACACTCAGTACCTTTATATCTGCTGCCTGCAACTGCTGCTTCAATGCTGCTCCTGTTGTCCTCCGTGTTGTCCCGGTCTCCTTGATTTCTCCATTGTTCAGCTTCCCGTTGTTCAGCCTTCATGTTATTCGGGCCTCCTTGATGTCTCCGTCGTTCAGCTTCTCCATTGTTTGGGCCCCATGCTGGGTGCCATATGACGCAGTCACACTATGTCCTCCAACAACTGAAGCCATACCTTTGCCTCACGAGTGTTGCATTTCTCCTCCTAGTTGTTTTATTTTTATACTTTGCCACGGCTGCTCAAGCATGAGAGCTTAATCTCTGGGTATGCGTGAGTGTATGTACAGAGAAACATGAACGCCTTTTTGGAACACTTTTATTTTCACCATTTAAAATAAAACTTAAGGTTTGCCGATCACTTTTAAATGCATATGATGCTACTGTGTCTTTACCAAGACCGAAGATTATTAACTACAGCGGAACGTTCTACCCTCTTGCATTTTCGCCGCCAATGTTCACAACTCGAAAATGTCGTCCCGCTCTCATTGATCGCTCAGGACAGACTGCCTTTTACCCACGCTGTACAAGGAAAAGCAAGCTACTTACTTCCCCTACTCTCCCCTCAAATGCTCATCACAACTTGGCGTCCTGAAGCCTACAGTGGCCTTCACATCCCGGCCAGTGCAACTGCACCCATGAATTCCAAGAGAAACTGGCTTCAGCTATTTTACCCTTTATACCTGGGGCTGGTCCCTAATTAGCTAAACTGTGCCTGTCTGGTCTTTCTGTCGCTTTTACAGTCAACAATTTTCACAATGCTTCTCCTTTTTATACGTACACTGAATTTAAATATTATTACTTATTTTGTATCGCTATCCTTCTCAGATTATTATGATAATTATTAGGGCTAGGATATTTATGACCTAAAAATCACCATAATATGCACAAACAAGTATGCTGTTATGACCAAACATTTACCAAAATATGCACAATAACGTAATAAATATGACCTAACAATATTAAAATGAGGTAAAACTTCTATTGTAAAATAAATTAGTAATCAGTTTTGATAATGAACTATTTATTTCAGAATAAAATGCACATGAAAAGCAAGCTAAACTATGCAATTTGACATTCCAGTATGATTTTTATTAACATTATAGGTACATAATTAACCTATGTGCTTTTTACATCCTCATTCTACTTCATATAAGCTCTGAGTTGCAATACACAATGAATACCTTGTGCAAATTTTCAAATGAAAAAGATTTCCTATTGTCAACCAACAAAGCTTTGTACTTCGAAAAGCTCCTTTCTACTTCAGCTGACAAAAGAGGAGCATATTTAAAATGAACAATATCATTTGAATCTAAATCTGAATGATTAAGAGAACTTTTTACCCAACAAAATCATTGAAATGGAACAGAGTGTATGATACCCTTCGTTTTTTTCTAACACCTTTTCCATTTTCTTTGACACTTCTTTTCCCACTTTACCACAAACACCCTCTAATTTATTCACAACTTTTTTCACTTGTTCTATCTGCTTCACCTGTGGCACTTCTGATTTCTCCAAAGCAGTTATGACAGCAGGAATAAATCCAAAATTTGATTTTATATATGAAAATTTGCCTGAAATTTCACCATTAGACATTAATTCTTGAGCTAGTCCAATTGAAGTAGCTTCACTGCTATCGAACGAATCAGTGATGCTTTTCACAACGTTGAAGTTCTGACAGTAATAGGTGCAGGTATCAATCCAGGACCCCCATCTTGTCAAAATGGGAGATGGTGGCAAGGGAATGTCTGGAGCTAACAACTTAAATGCTGCAACACATGAAGGGGCTTTCAAAAATACCTTTTTGACCACCTAATAAATTTGTCAATGTCACTGAATTTACTACGAATCTCCTCTGCAACTCGGCGCAAGGCGTGATCTAAACAAGTCACATGCACCATTTTATTGTACAATGCTTTTAGAGAATTGGCAGCTTTCACCATATAAGGTGCAGCATCCGTTACGAAGAGAAGTACATTGTCATGCTTAACACCATCGGGCCATATGGCACCCATAGATCTGTCGAACAACTTAGAAATAGTGGAAAAATTTACTTTTTCTAAATGTTCACAGTTTATTAGAAACTTTTCGCCTGGACCATCTTCTTCCACAGTTCCCACAATGGCATTTGCAATATATCTTCCCATAGAGTCTGTAGTTACATCAATTGATACCCAAATTTTTTTTATTTACAAGCTGTTTGATTGGTTGTGTTGTTTTTTCGTAGCTTCGGCTGACAAAGTTCTTTCTTAATGTGGAAGAATCAGGAAGAGATTTGCCTGTGTATTTTTCTAAGAATTCACAAAATTTTGGTTGGTTTAGTTTACTTAAGGGAATATCAGCACAAAGGAAAGCTGTACAAAGTTCTTCACAGAATGGTGAATAAGACTGGCGGGATTCCCCTAGGAGCATTTGCTGTAGTGTTTTTTCATTTTCAATCCGTTGTACTCCACGTTTGAGTTTATCTGTTGCCACATGCTGCTGAAGGTTAAATGACTTCTCCGTGGTTACTCTTACGTCGCACAGTTTACAATACAGTATTTTACCATCACTTGAAAATACTTTCTCACCATATTGAGACACAAGTATTTTAGTTTTACTTGAACATTTTGCTTCACTTTAGGCATTTTTTTCTGAACTGTACTGCACACGCTTACGACTTCAATAAGACTGAATAACACAATGAGTGAATTAGACACTTGTCTGCAGTCCAGAGTCCAGACTTACAACTTAATCAGCTACCTGCTCATAGAGTAACAATAGCTTACACAAACTCGCTGATGCGTAAGGGTGAAGTCCATATTGTGAATTCAAAGGAAACAGGGAAGGAAAGTAGATACTTGCCATTTTCCAGGAAACAAAATGAGGTGCGCAATTCTGGGAAATGTAACACGGAATAAATAAATTGCATGGGAAAGTTCTTTTCTTCTTGAAAGAGTGAAAATATGACAAGTATGACCATTTACTTACTAAAATATGCTCTATCAGAGAGAAATGGCCATATATGCAAAAATATGACGTAACAAATTAGGTTAATTTATTTCGCTGTTTCATAAGAAGCATTTATATGTATTTAGGAGCATGTCAGTCCTACCAAAAAATATATGCCCTATCATAAAAATCCTAGCCCTAAATTATTGACTTCATAATTCTGGCTTCAGAGTGCACTCGACCCCTTGATGTTCTTAACACACTTGGGAGGGTCCTCAAGGGCATTAATGGGTTTTTGTGTTCCTCCGGTTCCTTCATCAGGTTGGTAACCCTCTACTCTAAGCCACTAATATTTCTTTATAATTATGCCAGATACCTGTTTAGTCATCTTCACCTCTCTTTCTTTGTTTTCTAGTTTCTCTCTTTAATTTCTCAAGCTGCTCATCTTTTTCATTTCACTTTTCATCTCTTCATTTATATTCCTGATTTTATTTTCCATCTCCTTGTTAATGTTCATGTCACACATAAGCCTAGCTAAATAATCATATACATTATTTGTTTTGCAATGTTATCATTTTGTCGAGCACTTTTTCCATACTGCGTGAAGTTACTTTTATTGCTGATGGAACCAATGTAATACTCTTAATGTTACTGCATGCGTATATCCCTCTTGTAAGCATTTGTACCTTTTGAGAATGGTTGCTAATTGCACCTTCCTTCTAATTCTAGACATTTCTGGACTTCACTACTTATTGGCAAAAGTGCATGTCTCAGCAAAGGAAGTATGCAGTGTAGGAGGGTAATCCCAAAAGTAAGGTCTCCAATTTTTTTTAAAATACAAAGAAACTTTTATTGACAACAAATGGTACATAGTTTTGAAGCTTTAACATTTGTCTATTTTTCCACATAATTGCCATTTCAGTCGATGCATTTTTGTAGACGCTGTGGCAGTTTTTGTATGCCCATGTCATACCAGCTTGCCGCCATGCTCTTGAAAAAGTGATGGACCTCATTTTTCACTTCATCATCGTCACCGAAGTGCCTTCCAGCCAAGTGTTCTTTCAACTTGGGAAACAAGTGGTAGTCACTGGGTGCTAAGTCCGGACTATAGGGTGGATGGGTGATGGTTTCCCATCCAAACTGCTGCAGAAGATTCATGGTTTGACGGGCGGTGTGGGGGCGAGCATTGTCATGGAGAAGGCTTATGCCCTTGCTCAACATTTCTCTTCTATGGTTCTGAGTTGCCCGTCTGAGTTTTTTTAATGTCTGACAATACCTGTCGGCATTTATTGTTGTCCCAGGATCCATAAAGTCGACCAACAATATCCCCTTTTGATCCCAAAACACAGTTGCCATGACTTTATTGGCAGACTGTGTTCTCTTGAATTTTCGTGGCTTGGGTGAACCGGAATGCCGCCACTCACGTGATTGTTGTTTGGTCTCAGGTGTGAAGTGGAATGCCCAGGTTTCATCACCCATGACTATTGAATCCAAAAGGTTGTCCTTTTCATCTGCATAGTGTTGAAGAAATTGGTGGGAAGTTTCAGCACGTTGCCTTTTGTGATCTTCTGTCAGCATTCTTGGGACCCATCTTGCGCACACCTTCCGAAATTTCAACTCTCCAATCAAAGTCTGATGAATAGTGCTTCGAGAAATCTCAGGAACAACAATGCAGAGCTCATCGAGAGTGATCCGCTGATCTTGAACCATGATTTGTTCAACCTTTGCGATTGTTTTGCCAGAAATGGACGGTCTCCCCCTTCTTTCCTCATCATGAATTTCCGTGCGACCATTTGAAAATTCTCTACACCACTTGCGGACATTTTTGACATCCATACAAGACTCTCCATACACTTCCATCAACTGTCAATGAATTTCGACAGGTTTAACCCCTTTTGCACTCAAAAAGCGAATAACTGCACGAACTTCGCACCTGGCAGTAGTGGCTAATGGGAGCTCCATTATAACTGGCTGCCAAGCCAAGACTGAGGGCGCTAAGGGATGTGCGATGGTTTCTGAAGAGAGTGGAGGGAGGAAGGAAAAAAGCAGTATGGCCAACATCCACACAAACAGTTTCCCTGTAATCCCAACGCTTTGGAGACCTTACTTTTGGGATTACCCTCATATATCAGTTTATACTTGGCCTTAATAATAAATGATTTGTCATGGATGCATTTCACTCCCTGTAAAATTGGCTTAAACATTGTGGTTACTTTATTCTTTTTGTAGCTGTAGATTAAAATTACATGAATTCATGACATTGTCAAATAACACAATATAATACAAAGTATTATGTACAGTTTACAGATAAAAAATATATATATACAGAGAAAATTCAGTTCATAAATTCTTCAATTGAATAAAAACATCCTTGCACTATGAACTTTTTCAGTTCAATTTTAAATTTATTTACAATATGTATTTGTTGTAGGTGAATTGGTAGTTTATTATACTACATACAAGCAGCAAGAGTAGGCTTCATTTTATACAATTGTAATCTGTGTGAAATTAAGTTAAATTGTGCGCTGCCACTAGTATAATGATCATGGATCTGGCTATTAATTTTTGTATTATTTTTGTTATGTTTCAAATACATTATTACTTCGTGTGTGCGTATGCGCGCGGGGACGTGTGTGCGTGTGTGTGTAAGAACATTTAATTTTTTGAAATGATTTCTACAAGATTCTTGAGGTTTTAGTCCTAACATCACTCTTAATTGCTCTTTTCTGTAATATAAAAAGCCTATTAGTATACTTCATTGCACATTGTCCCCAGACTGCAATTCCATATGATAAATGTGGGAATACTAATCTGTAATAGATCTTCATTAATATGTTTATATCGAGAATTTTTGCCATTCTTTTTAATAAAAATATACTTGAACTAACTTTGTTACAGACTTTATCTATTTGCTTGTCCCATGTAAAATGTTTATCTAGTATTATTCCTAAAATGTTAGCATTGTTTATGTCATTAATTTCTTCATTATTTATTTTAATATTTAAATGTATTTCATTTCTGTTTTGTATTGTTTGAAAGTTTATGTATCCTGTTTTCTTTACATTAATATGTAAATTGTTTTGTTTAAAAAATTCTACTTTTTGCTTTATATTATTTTTTGTGCAAGTATCAAGTGTCTGTAGCATTTTACCAGTGTTTACAATTGAAGTATCGTCCGCATAAGCAATTATTTTTCCATTATGAGTAAATGGAATATCGTTGATATAAATTACGAATAAAAGTGGTCCTAACACTGAGCCTGTAGGACACCATATTTAACGTTCTGTATGTTTGAAAAATACTCCTTTATTTGCAGATTACTTTTGTGAGTGAGTTTTACTTGTGTTCTACTACTTCTCTCTTGCTTCCTTTGCTCCTTCCCCCACTGTTCTGTTTCCATTTGCTGTGCAAAACTGAGCCATAATTAATTCATATCCTTTCCTTTTTAATAGGAACTCATATAACTGTAGTTGCACATTCACGTGCAGTTGATCTGTCTTTGGAAGCTGCCAAACAACTGGCAGGAAATGGTATAGAGTGTGAAGTAATAAATTTAAGATCACTTCGTCCTCTTGATGAAGAAACAATAGTAAAATCCGTAGTGAAAACAAATCATCTAATCTCTGTAGAACAAGGATGGCCCCAGTGCGGCATTGGATCAGAAATCTCTGCCAGAATAATGGAAGGTAAGTAGGAAATGCATGATACTTCAACAAAACAATAATAATGACTTCCTTACCAATCAAATAAATAGGATGCTTGTATCAAAGATTTTAACTATGCTTCCCAGCCTGTACAAATAGCCTGTTCATTTGTGTTAATACTCCAACCTGATTCTTCTTGCCTGAAAGGAAATGAAAAGTAAAGTAATTAATATAGAAGGCATAAACAATGTTTGGTCATATTTAATTCTTAAATAACTGAACTTCTATGGACTCAAGGTGGTATATGTTCTATTCTGCTATTCACAACAGAATTGACACCCCAGCTAGGGTTGCCATAATTTGATAATCCAACCAAGACATTTTTTACCATTAGTTTAATCGATTTAAGGAAATTAAATTTTGCCTAATGCAGGAGAAATGTGTATCTAATTAAATCCAGAGTTTTGGAAGGACTGCTTTATTGTATTTCACCTTAAGTAAAGACATATTATCAAAAATGTATTAAATGTATTCGGTACAACTTATAATAATGTATTCAGTGTAAACATTTAATTTCTTTTATTTCAGTTGTATTTATCAGAACCTGGAACAGAAAAAAGGAATTTGATATTGTTCACAATAAGTTTATTAAACTCACTGCAACTTATATTTTTCATATTGTATTATTAGCAGCATTGCAGTAACTGATTTTACTGCTAACCTATTCCTTTCTTTTGTCCATTGAGCACTCCTGAGAAAAAAAAAAACTCTTTCTATATTGGTGTTATGATTAGGAATGGAGAAATAATATCCCACAGTTTTTAGCAACTCTGAACACTGCTCACTAGAAATGCAATTATGAATTAAGGCAGCCCATTTCTTAGGTGACAACAAACTTTCAAAAGTATTATCCTTGGCCCTCCCCAAAAAACATTACATTTGTTGATCTTGAGTTCAAATATAGTAAAGATCATGGACTTTTGTCTGTTCAGCCTGGACATCTTTATTTACCACAACATTGCAGACAGTTCACAAAATCTGTGACGTATGGCAACCATACTCCCAGCAGTTAAACTAGCCCCACTAATTATGCCGAAACCTTTCCTCTGAAATTCATTGTACCTATTTTGATACAAATGTGGGAGTTGATTATTTATGTGTGGGTATGAGCGTGAGTGGGGAGACCAGAAGCAGGGTGCTTGATGTACCTTGGTGTAGATTAGAAAAAACACACTACATATCATGTTAATTAAGTTAGATTTTTCAACAAAGTTACCTTTTATAGCAAGAAATATCTCTGCATTGACATTTAAAGATAAAATGTGTTATTGGCTTCTTTAGAGACCACCTTGCAATGTGTGTGAATTTATGGTAACTAATGTACCTAATTAACTCAAAATTTAGTAATATAAAGTATATATTTGTGTAATTTAATGAGGCCCAATCTAGGTTACTCAGGCTTTGAGCAATACATATGAATATTAAAGAATAAAACAATTAACCTAATATTCCCTCTTGCAGGAGAAGCATTCTACCATTTAGACGCACCTGTTATAAGAGTGACTGGTGTTGATACTCCAATGCCATACACAAAGAGTCTGGAAGCAACAGCATTGCCTCAGATACAAGACATAATGCATGCTGTGAAACAAGTTCTCAATGTAAAATGATTTATTTTTAGTTTTATATTTAGCTATCTTGTGTTACCCAGACTTGTTAATAGAGATTATATGAACACTAATACATGTATATAGCAGCACAGGAGGGTTAAAGGTAATTAGATATGATGAGAAAAATCATGATGAAACATAATTTTGTGTGATAATTTACATTGAAATTTCTGTTTATGTAGTGATAGGTATGCATTTCTCTTGGTTTACATAACGACAATCCAGTAGTATAATGTTGCAGTGGGGCATACATACCCGATGATGCCAACTTGCATTAATCTTACTGTGAAGTTTTAAAGTAAGATAATGTACGTTGAAATTGTAATGAAAAGAAGCTAGAAACAGTGATGTGTATTGAATTTATTTAAAGGTGAGTCAGAATTGTTACACTAACTTAAGTGATGTTAGTGTAACAATTCCGACTCACCTTTAAATAAGATAATGTAATTTCATACAGCAAAGAGTAAATGGGGGAGGGGGAAGGTAACAGCAGCCAGCTGAAGAAATGATTGGCCTAAAAGAATATGATACAGCATCTTTCTTAGGTACATCACATTTGGGTATGAGGAAGATAATATGCTCAGAACGTGTGGCTTTGCAGTGTTCAGCTTCTGTAAAATTCATTGTGCTATTTTTTGTCCAGGACTT
This sequence comes from Deroplatys truncata, assembly GCA_030765065.1. NCBI lineage: Eukaryota > Metazoa > Arthropoda > Insecta > Mantodea > Mantidae > Deroplatys > Deroplatys truncata. Next base: position 417,622,116 of record CM060990.1, on the reverse strand, counting down.
GAAAACCAAAAGAAAACACCCCACTATTTGCTAAGTGGGAGGGATCAGCTTCAGTAACAGGGTTATTTTCTGTTAGCTGTGTGTTGTAACAAAAATACGCTTAAATTAATTTCCAATATTTTCTGGCAGTTAATAGGTTAAACCTGCTAGTTACTGTAAATGTCCTATAAATACATGTAAAGTTGAAAAATTGCAAGCCTTACAACAGGTTTAGCTTCAACCATTTGTTTCTTTCTTTCTTTCCCATGTAAAAACAGTTAGCAGTTTTGTTAGTCATGTACCTGCACAGTTTGTCACCTTACTGTGAATGTTGTTATGGGACTTGTTATGCCTAGAACAGAATTATATTCTTTGCTGAACTTGTGTACTTTCAGTGTGTATCATTACTAAGGTAAATTTTGCATTGCAATAAAAGTTTGTTTCTTAAATGTTGGTCTTTTTCCATTCAAAGTATTCCTTAGTTAATTCATGGAAATTTTGTTCATTTTGTAATTTACATATAACAATTTTGGACATAGAAACAGATTTTATTAAACCGGCCAACAGACCCATTGATCTGAGCTCATGGAGGAAGATTTATATAAAGAAATTTGAGGACAAGTCAATGAGTTTTGACATCCCAGAAGATAATGTAATGCTTAGTTTCATTAATCCTCCACCACCACCACCACCACCACCACCACCACCACCACCACCACCACCACCACCAGCACATCGGAGTTCTGAGAAGTAGTTGACAATGCAGACAATGGCCTGTGAAACATGTCCTCACAATTGTGGGTTAGTGAAGCAGGAAGAGTGTAAAGCTGTCTCACCAAAATTAATATTAAAAAACTTCACTGTGTTTACTTCCTCCTTTTTGTGAATGAACTTGTTAAATTACTGTAGCACACTTCTTTCTTTGCACTCTTTGAGCTTCTATATACAACATTACTTTCTTTTCTTGTGGAAAAAAAGAGGAAAAGCTTTGTGCATGCATTAAACACTTTATTGAAAAGACATGGACACTTAACAAAGTAATACATGTACTCTAAACACACTACTTTTGAAATAACTATAATGACTAAGTAATAAATTAATGAAGTACTAGTACCGTAATTACTTCTGTACCATGCTCACCTTTTATGAAAAAAAAAATAAATTAGAGTTCGCTTTTAATTGAACTTATGTTGGAAGCATTGCTTTTGACCTGCATAGTCCTACACATGTCTTTCTAGTATGCAAGCACATGAAGTATAACAGGGTCAGCGATCATGTGAGCATGAGTCTTTGTTTGTCTCCAGATGCTCCCTAGCATATGCAATAGTTACAATTTAGGTCACATTCTTTGTGACCAGTATTTGTGTTCACACCTTGGCAGACTTACAAAAATGAACACTGTGGAAAAAATTAAAATTATCAAAGAAGCTCAAGAAATAGGAAATAGTACTGCAGGAAGAAAACTCAGTGTTCCAGAATCTTGTGTAAGGGATCGGTGGAAAAAGGACAAGTTGCAAGCATGCAGTTGCAATAGACCATTTTTCCAAGGATTGCCAGCCAAGTATTCCTAAGCGGAGGATAGACTTGGAGCATTCATAAATTGGAGACACCATAGAAATGTGCCAGCTTCAGGCATGAATATTGTGCGATCGGCATTGCAGAGAATTTAAAACCAAGCATGCGCTGGATTCTATACTTTTTTGTACAGCACAAGTTTTCAATTTGCAGGTGTACCACAATAGCGCAACGTATGCCAGAAGCATATGAAGACAAACTTCTGTCCTTTCAAAGGCATGTTATAAGTCTTCATAAGCAGCATGAATATCTGCTTTTGCAGATAGGAAATGCCAATCAAGCACCTGTTTATTTCGAGATGCTGTATGATAACCACCATTGAAAAAAAAAAGTTTCAAAGACTGTGACAATTACATACAGCTGGTTGCGAAAAGCAATGCGGTAACATTATGTTGTCTCTGCTTGCTGATGGCAGGAAACTTCCACCGTTCATAATACTCAGGCGGAAAACAATTTCCAAGGAAATACATTTTCCTCCTGGAGTCCTGGTGAGAGCCCAGGATAAAGGGTGGATGGATAATACTCTAGTTGTTGATCAAAGCTGTATGGGAGCGACATCGTGGAGAAATTCTATCATGCCAGAGAAACATGCTAGTATTGGACAGCTTTCGTGGGCATCAAATGGAAGATGTGTAAAGAAGATTAGCTGCAGACCTGGTTATGATTCCTGGTGGAATGACTTCTCACTGCTACAGCCAGTGGATGTTTGCATAAACCACCCATTTAAGGCTCATCTGAAAAGTCTATACAGAATGGATGGCAAGCAACAAGAACAAGTTAATGCTCACTGGGAAAATTCAACAACCGATGTTGTCTTTGATATGCAACTGGATAAAAGCTGCATGAGACCAATTCCAGCCGGTCTTGTCAAGAGGTCATTCAAGAATTGCTGCATACCCAATAAAATGGATGGGACAGAGGAGGACAATCTGGAGTGTTGATGATGACAAGGAGCCAAGTTCTGCAGGGCATTCCAGCAGTGATAGAGAGGGTTGGTTACCTACATAGGTATGATGCAACATAAAAAATGTGAGTAAATTACTTAGGTATTAGTTACATTAACCACAATGCACCATTTTAATAGATGTATATTTTAATTTTTTAGGTCGTTGACTTACGTGGAACGTTCTTCTTGCCATATAGAATACTATGGACACAATCGAGAATGATTCCTTTGCTGTACATTTGTAAATGGCTTCTAAATAATAAATTTTAATCTTGTATGTATGAGTTTGTGTTTGTAATGCATATACTGCACCACAATTTTTTTTGAAGGGGTTGAAAAATCCAGTGCTTGTGGTACACGAGTAACTACAGTATATGAGCAGGTGAGTTAAGTGTGCATGTGATGTATATGTCACATGTATGTTCTTACAATATATGATGATTACAACCCCTGTTTTTTGTGTGTCAACTATAAGGGTGACATGTTTGTTTGGCTATTTCTTAGTTTATGTCTGCATTTAATCAAACATAAAAATATCAAATTTTAAAAACTCAGATTATTGTAAAATGAATCATTAAGGTGATTGGACATTTTTAAGTAATTAGCTAAGTATGCACCATAATTGCCACAAAATTTGGATTATTGTCAGTGTAACATTCTTTGTCAGGTTTGATTTAATTTGACAAAGACAAGACAACATCACTTTCTTAAGAGTGGGTGTCGGAGTAGATAAGTGGTTTTGTTTGTGGCTCTGGTACTGGAGGTCCAAGGTTCACTTTCCTGCTATGGGGTGATGGTTTTAAGTTGCCCCTATCCGGTTCTTCACCTCTGTATTTGAGGCAGTATTTTTAACACTTAAATGATTTCAGTCTAATTATATAATAATAACAGCCCGCCTTAAAGCAATATGTGTATAAATAATATATAAAATATATGTAACAGTCATTGTATTAGGTTTATACTATTGTGTACATGTATAATAATGTTATGTGAATGTATTAAGTAATTTAATAATGTTGGAGCTGTGAGAATATAAGCCAAAAGTTGCTAACAATGAGGTAACCTTGATGCAATAATGAATTTGGAAAGTTTAATAATGCTACTAATAATTCTTGGAACAATAATATAATATTTAAAACAGTTTATAAATAGTCAATCAAATACTAGAAAAGCTGAAAGTTAAATAAAGGTATTCTATTGGAGTAGGATTAGCCAATCAGAGACGTGAAATAGAAAAATTTACAAATTTAAGTGGTAAACACCAGTCACTAGAAGGCAACGTACCTGAGCAGTTCGTTCACTCGTACGTATTCAGCATGAGACATAAAATTCATTACGGCAAGAATAAAATAAAGTTTACATGTTAAAAAGTGCAAGTAATTAATAAATAATCTCTCAACTCTCTATCATTCAAGTGTTATTTAATTGTGTCAAGGATTAATAAAAGGAGTGAAGTAAAAATTATAATTTGTGTAAGCCTACATTCTTTAGCTGCATCATCCCCTGTTAAGAGATACATGTTTCTACATATTAGTACTGACGCAGCCGAAGCAAACATAAATATATAAATATATGTAATATTTAAAGAAACATTCAAATTACAAAGTTGATTTTTTAAAAACTTGGGGCGAAGGCCACCGGAAAGTTTGTATCGCACGTGGTTGCAACTACTTCAAGTTCGGCTCCCCAACAGTGGAACTATAATACAACTTCTTCAAATTGGCTTTCCATACGTGAAGCTACAACCTAATCTCAAATTGGCACCTAAACGTGGGGCCAGAATAGGCGAGAATAGCTGAAAAGAAGAGATCAACGAACACCAGAGAACTTCAAAATCATCAACATCATCATCCAAGGACAGCAAGAATTCTTTCAGGAGTACAGGTCATGCAGTCAACAATTCAACAAGAATTTACTAGGGAATACCGAGTATAAAGGTTTACTAACACAGCCAGAGAAAAGGTCAGAAAATTCCAATAATATATATTTATATAATTGTCAAAATAGTTAGGAAAATACATATAATAATACCATTATTATTATTATTATTATTGTTATTATTATTATTATTATTATTATTATTATTATTATTATTAAAATAATTTCATGCTGTTAAGAAGTGGAAAATTAAAATTGAGCAATTCCAAACCAAATATAACAAAAGAAAATATACAAAATAAAATGGAAACAGAAAACAATGAAAATATGGAAGAAGTAGGAGAGGATAGGTGAGCCATTACAGATTACAATGTAAATTTACAATCGGAGCTAGAGGAAACAAATATGTTAGAAGTAGAAGAACAATCATCTGTAAATTCACAGTTAGGTATAAAAAGGGATACTATCCCTCACACATCTAGGAAACAAGAGCAAGAAAACTTCTCACAACAACAAATAATATGCATTCTAAAAGCATTATCTGAAGTTAATAATAAGTTAACTGAACAAAGTACAGACTTAAGTAATAAGATAACTGAAACTAATACAGAGCTGAGAAAAGACTTAAATAATAAGCTAACTGAAACTAATAATAAATTAACTGAAACTAATACAGAGCTATCTAGTATCAAAAATGATCTAGCTAAGCAAATAGAAAATTGTATGAAAGAAAGTAAAGCTGAAAGTAGGAGATTAGAAATCAAAATAGAACAATCTTCTAAAGCACGTCAAAAACATATAGATTTAAAAGTAAATAAAAGTTGCAATCAGCTAGAACAGAAATTGCCAAGTCATATTGATAAAAATGTAACTGAAATGGAGTTGAAACTTACTAATACTAAACAGGGTATTTGTAATAAGTTAGATAAACAGCGTGAAGAATTAAAAACAATGGTACGAAATACAAATGCAGATCTTGTACAAGTTCAAATAGATTTAACAGGGGAAATAAATAAAATGCATGAAATGGCAAAAACAAATGCAGAAGCAATAAAAGAAGCAAATATAGGGCAGGGACAAGTAATGTCAATGATAGACGAAATTAAAGATAAAGTACAAGAAAGTAGCAAAGAAATTGATAAACTTAGAAATAGTTTTGAAAAAATAAGTACCAGTGTACCAAAGGTAAATGCAAATGTAACTAGCTCTGTAAATGCTAATCAAATGCATGACAATAATGCAAATACAGAAAGAAGTGTATCACGTTTGTTAACTAATAACACAAGAGACACTACTGCTTTTTCCATAGCATCAGTCTGTCAAACAAAACAATAATGATGACACTCATGTGCATGTACCAAATCAGATGCCAAACTATTATTCTGTGCTTAATGAATTACCACTACCTTATTTTAATGATTCAAGTCCAGTACAGTTTCATAATGATTTAGTAGAATATTCTAAATTGAAAAATGCGCCTGAAGCATTAAATATGATACTTGTTAGAAAATGCTTGGACAATAAAACCTTAGAATGCTTACATATGCTAGCAGATAGTGAAATGAATTTTGAGACATTTAGAGCTTTAATTATGAATAAGTTTTGGAATGCAACTGTGCAACATAAGATTAGGGCAAGTGTAAACAGTCTGTGGCACAAGAAGAAAAAGAAAATAAAGTATGCAGGTTATGAGTGGCACAAAAAGAAAAAGAAAATAAAGTAACTGGAACAAAAAAAAAAGGGAAAGCAATGTAATTTAAAAATGTATAATAATATCTTTACTAAATGTAACAAATTGTCAATATAACAAAAGAGAGTTTAGATGAATGAATGAATAAATTTATTGTACAACTTGTTTTACAATTTGGTTTACAATTTTTATACAATATATATCTCTCATACCCCTACATCTTGTGTACAAATTGTCTGGTGCTAGTCTACTTATTGAGCCACTTAGATTGCTTGGCTTAGTAATAGAGTAACATAGTACCATAGTAACATTTATTTATAACTTTATTTCACAAAAGTATATCATTAATTGCTATTCTTGGAGTTGCTTGAGAAAGGATCATATACACTTAACACCCTGGTTGTTTGTGTATATGTACCCTTCATTTTACTATACACTTTTTCCAAAACTAGCAATTTAAATTTTTCTCCTCATCTATATTTTACCTATATCATCACTCCTAATATTATATTCCTCTTTTTCTTTAATAATTTTCCTCCACCATTTATCTCTTACCTTCCCTGTATATTTACCTAATTGTTTCAAAAATTCTTTCTTATTGTTTCCAAAGAGTTTTAAAAATAATATCCGTATCTGTAATTTATCCCACTTCCTATTCCATATTTCCTCTTTCCAAACTTTGGTTTCTGCACATTCTATTATACAGTGTAAATTTTTAACTCCCCTTCCACATAGTGGGCACAGTTCTTTGACAACTTTTAAGCCCCTTAACAACATGGTTCCTGTTCTTCCCCACGCCAGGCCCTCTCTTTCCATTTTATCACAGACATCAATATATTTTTCTCTTCCCCAATCTTTTTTCAAGTTCAGATAATATATCAGGGTTCTCTTAACCCTTAAACTACCATATATTTCCTGTTTCTCAATATCATCAACCCTGAATTTCACTTTATTCCATACATTTTGTCCCCTCGTCTGAATAATGGCTGGCTCGCCCAATCCTACTTCCCTCACAGTTTCCTTTAATTGAGATAACCAACTTCTTTGCCATCTTGTTTTTTCTTGTATCCTTAAACAGTTTTTAAGAATATTTCCTTCCTCCAATGCTTGGATCCTACTCCAACATTTCATAATGCGTTTTAACACTATTCCTTTCCTTCCAACTCTTCCTAATTCAACTAGGGCAACCCTATTTGGAGCTGCTCTTGGTAACCCCAATATCATTTTGCAAAAGGTTATGTGAATCTGATCCACACATTCCCATCCTTTTTCTGTCCCCCAAATCTCTATACCATGCATCATTCTTGATTCAACTGTTGCAGTATATATTCTCTCTAACCAATTTACTCTCGTTTTTGGTAATGTCCTCAAGCACATTCTTCTTATGCTATTATTGGCTAACTTTCCTTTACCTAGTACATTTTTTCTCTGCTCGGTCCACCTACCATTATTATTTAACCTTACTCTCACGTAATCAAATTTATTTACAACATCTATTTCACTCCCCTCTAACCACCATTTCTCATCTCTGCTGAGTTTATTTCCATTTTTACAGACCATAATTTTGGATTTACTTTTATTTATCTTTAGACCCCATTCTTTGCAATATTTCTCTGTTGCTTCTATTGCTTTCTTTAATCCTCTGCTTGTAATTGCTGCTGCTACTAAGTCATCTGCAAAAAGCAAGCCTGGGATGTCTTTATTATTAATTGATGGACAGTGCAAGCTTTCCTTGAATATTTCCTTCAGTATATCATCTATAAATAGATTGAATAAAATGGGACTTAATTTACAACCCTGACTTAGACCCTTGGTATTTGGTACCCATTCTGTTACTTTATTATTGGCAAGCCTAATACACAATTTATTATGTGTATACAACCCCTCTAATAGTCCTATAAGCTTCTCACTCACTCCCTTTACTCTCAGCTTGCTCCAGAGCGCTTCCTTATGGATGGTATCAAATGCCTTTTCTAGGTCTGCAAAAAATAAATAAACCTTTCCTCTTTTCTTACTTAGGTATTTATCTATCACTGTTCTTAATATGAATATATTATCCACTGTGGATTTCCCTTTTCTAAACCCCCCTTGGAATTCTGATAAGTTTCCTTCTCTCTCCGCCCATTCTTGTAATCGCTTTGCTATTATCCCTGTAAACACCTTACCTATCACTGATAAGAGACTTACGCCTCTATAATTACTTGGATTGTTCACCTCCCCTTTCCCTTTAAAAATTGGTACAATCACTCCTAGTTTCCAATTTTGTGGGATCTTTCTGCCCTCTAAAATCACATTAAATAATTTTTCTAAAAGCTCTCGTCTTTCCGCATCTTCATACCAGACCTTCCAAAATTCCCCCGGTATTTCATCCATTCCATTAGCTTTCTTAATTTTCAACTTTGTCACCTGTACTGTTATCTCATTCACTAATATTTTCTGATCTAATGCTTCAACATAATTCGTAAACTTTCCTAACCTCTTTGTCTGCCATACCAAATTACACCTTCCAAGTAATTTCCCAAAATAACCTCTCCATTTATTTGGGCTAATTTTATTCTCTATTGATCTTACTCTACATACTTTTTTCACTAAATCCCATATAGTTTTACTCTCCTCCTCTTTTGCTGCCTCATAAATCATTTCACCAATTTTTTCCCCCCACTCTTTCTTTTTTTCCTCAATTAGACATTTATAACTCCATCTGGCTATTAGAAAGTTTTCTTTTTCTAATAGTTCTTCAGTTTGTTTCCACCTCCTAAGCTCTCTTTCTACCCTTTTCTTTGCTAAAAGGCAATCCTCATCATACCACCCCTTTTCTAATGTTTTCCTTTGATTTCTAATTTTCATTGTCCTTCCCGCTGACTTCACCTCCCCTTCTACGTACAACATTGCCTCGTCAGCTTTTCCTACCTCAATTAGTTGTTTAACTTTGCATTATGATTTTCTTCCTTTGTTCGAGTTTAAATTTCCAATAAACATTTCCCTTTCCTCTGAACGCTACGTATAATTCTCAACAATTTTTCCTTGCTCTACATCTTCTTCCTGTTCAACTACCTTAACTGTTTGGAATGTTACTGCTATTGGAAAATGGTAACTGCTCAATACCTTCTGCATTATCTCAAAGCCTAATAGGTCATTATCTAAGTTCTTTGAACACAACCTATAATCAATTATGCTTTCCCCCCTTTGATTAATAAATGTAAATTCTCCAAACTTATCGGCCCCTCTTGCCCCATTACACATTACTAGATTATTAACTTCACAAAATTCTATTATTCTTCTGCCTTCTCTGTTACTTACTTTATCTTTACTATGTCTGTATATATAAATTTTCTTTCATTTGGTGGTCCTCTAGATCAGCTATATATATTTGATCTTCTCCTACCCTTGCATTAAAGTCTCCTACGATCAGAAGATCTAAATTATCATATTTCTGCACCAAGATTTCAATATCCATTTCTAGTTTTTTATAGAAGCTTGGGTCATAAAAATCTGATGCCCCTGGCAGATTATACACTACTCCAATTCCTAGATTTTGTCCATTTCTTGTCACATTTTATATCACAATCCACATCGCTCCTTCTGATACTTAACACTTAATTTCCTTTACCCCAAAATTTCTTTCTTTTCTAATAAACGCTCCTATTCCTCCTGAAACTCGACCTTTTGTTTTCTTTTTTGCCCCATTTCTCCCAAAATAATCAAACCCTCAATATTTATCACTAATTTTTCGGATAACCAGGTTTCCACCACATCACCTAATTTTAACATTTGTATTAATTCACCTCTATTTATTTTATCTAGTAAACCTTTCACATTCCAACACACTACCGCCAGGGGTATTCCATCCTAAACTGATCCTGTCCTATCCGCCCTAAATTGTTGTAATTTTGCTTTTGTTCTTGTTAATCTCCCTTCCTGTTGTGCCGCGCGTCCCTCGTGGTCTTCTACTGCCAAGATACTTCCCCCTGGTGTTGACACTATACTCATCCCTTCTCCATCTTTCCACACGTTGATTCCAGCTGACGCTGCTATGACATCTCTCCGTGCTTCATCAATCAGCTGTTTGGGTGGAATGACCCTCTTCATTGGTGATGTCATCTCTCTAACTGGCCTGCTGCTTCTCTGCGGCTCATGTGGCTCTTCTCCCCTCCTTTCCTCTCTGCCCATAGTTCCATGACCTTGCTGGTGCGTCATCGGAATTCCATCTATAAACAACTGCATACCACGCATATAAGCTCTTCTTCCTTCATTTCTGGCTTTTTTCATCTCTCTTAATAATTCATATCTTATTTCACGTTCTTTTTCCCCATAATCATTCGCTATAAATATTCTTGTACCCTTCAATTTCTTTGCACTACTCAACACTTTCCATTTGAAGTTCATAGTAGCCAATTTAACAAGAATAGGTCTTGGTTTCCAACCCCTTCGTCCAATTCTAAAGCATTCTAATATTTCCCAGCCTGCGAGTTTAATTTCAAGTTTCCTTTCTATAAGTTCTTCCGCGGTTTCCCATGTTCTTATTTCTCTTTGTTCTTCTAAACCAAAAATCGTAATATTTTGCTTCCTATTTGCATCTGACAATTTCTCCAATTTCGATAATCTAGCTTTCCATTCCATTAATTCTTTTTTTGTTTCTTCTTCTATCTGGATAATGCTGAGTTTTATTTCTTCCAATTTTCTATTCATTTTTTCTTCCATTCTCTTCTCATTACATTTAATTTCCTTTACGTCATCCTGCATGGCTTTAAACATGGCTTTTACTTCGTCCATTGCCGGTCCTGGATTAAGTTCCACACCTCCAATTATTAATAGAACTGCCAGCACTATCGCAGTCCAGAAATTTAGCACTTGCATGCCAATTTCTATATCACCAATCCTAATTCTTCTTCTATTAAACATCCCTATACGCGCCCGGTAAACCTGCAATGCAACACCCATTTTACCATACGTATGAGCGTTCACCAAACACGTCCATTCTCTTTGCGCTCACGCAAGCAACTCGACAGTTTAGATATAAAGATGTAATAGAAGAAAATCCATTGTTAGTAAGAAAAACATAAATCTTAATAGCAACTACAGTTATAATGCATAAGATATAAATTGTTAGAAATTGTTAGAAATATAAGAAAAAGTTTAAGTTTTAAACAAAGGGTAACAAATGTTAATATGCCTAATTAAGTGTTAAATGTCTAGCACATAGGAAACTTAATAATGGCTGTATAGTGAATAAACAAACTTTGCTCAGGTCATTGAACAGCAGATCATTGACCTTACACCAGAACTTTGACCTTAAAAGTGTCAAACATGTGGCAGAAAAGATAAATTATTCTGCTATATACGAGTGTTGTGAAAACCAGTGAGTGTTAAATAAAAGTGACAGTGAAAAATAACAAGTGTTATTATAATACAAAAAGGATATGTTTCTTTCTTTCAGGAGACTTTCAGAAAATATATAAAAATTTAAAAGAACAAAACAAAAAGAACATAATTTTTAAATATTTCTAAAAGGGGGCAATTTGAGGTAGTATTTTTAACACTTAAATGATTTCAGTGTAATTATATAATATAAAATATAATAACAGCCTGCCTTAAAGCAATATGTGTATAAATAATACATAAAATATATGTAACAGTCATTGCATTAGGTTTATATTATTGTGTACATGTATAATAATGTTATGTGAATGTATTAAGTAATTTAATAATGCTGGGGCTCTGAGAATATGAGCCGAAAGTTGCTAACAATGAGGTAACCTTGAGGCAATAATGAATTTGGAAAATTGAATAATGCTACTAATAATTCTTGGAACAATAATGTAATATTTAAAACAGTTTATAAATGGCCAATCGAATACTAGAAAATCTGAAAGTTAAATAAAAGTATTCTATTGGAATAGGATTAGCTAATCAGAGATGTGAAATAGAAAAATTTATAAATTTAAGTGGTAAACGCGTCGCTAGAAGGCAACATACCTGAGCAGTTTGTTCGCTCGGTACGTATTCAGTGTGAGACATATAAAATTAATTACGGCGAGAATATTATAAAGTTTCCATGTTTAAAAGTGCAATTAATAAATAATCTCTCAGCTCTCTATATAAGTGAAGTGTTATTTAATCATGTGAAGGATTAATAAAAGGAGTGAAGTAAAAAATTATAATTTGTGTAAGCCTACATTCTTTAGCCGCATCACCTGTTAAGAGATATGTTTCTACAAATTAATACTGACGCAGCCGAGGCAAATACATATAATATTTAAAGAAACATTAAAATACAAAGTTGATTCCTAAACGTTGGGGCGAAGACCACCGGAAACTTTGTACCATACGTGGGGCAGTTGCTTCATCAAGTTTGGCTCCCCAACAGTGGAACTATAATGCAACTTCAAATTGGCTTTCCATACGTGAAGCTATAACCTAAATCTCAACTTGTTCATGTGAAGTATCCCAAAGGCCCATAGTAAAAGCTATAGACTCACTCGTTTCATCACATCATTGGAGGTAATGGACATTCTGGTTGGGTTTTTCCAGCTAATACATACTTCCAGTCATGACTTTGGGGAGCATTGGAAACAACTTCTATGAGGCTTATGGCAAATGCAGCACAGTGTATAGGTGTACTGCATTTTTAACAACGGATTACCTGAAAGAGAAAGCTTTGCGATTTTCATGAGAAATCCATAGGTTGTTACAGTTCTTCCTTTTTGATGACATTGAGTACATAACTACTGCATTTGTTTATAAATGGGAAAATATATATGGGCGACATCTCATTAAAGAGCTGAAGAAGAAGTATTCTCACAAATATCCTGCAAATATTGTAGCATGTAAATTAACTGGGAATGCAAAAAATGGTTTTTAAAAGTATTGCAAATATTAAAAAAAGTTGAGGAATAACAGAGAGTTACCATAATGAGACAGAATTTATCTCACGCTTGATGATCTATTCCAGACAAAGTATTTAAATTCTCTGCACATTACCCTGGATGGATTTAAATCTTCTGATTTATTGTTTCTGTGAAAGTTTTCAGTAAAATTGTTACAGTGTATACAATTTTGAAACTGTTGCAACTGGCTAAATAGCTTTTTTATTCATAATTTGAGAACATTTTGTAAATCTAAAAATAACCCTAAGATGTAAAGAAACCTCCAGTGCAACGAAGGTTTATTCCACCTAAAAATCCGGGCCCTAGTTATTACATATATAGAAATTACCAAGGCATACAAAGAAATAAACAACATACTGCTGACAGTATCAGATTATTTCAGGAATAAACACTACACACCTAAGGAGTTCTACATCAAGAGGTTCCAAGACATAAAATTAGTAAAACTTTTTTTGTAGGTGTGGCTCATGCATACATACATAAATCAATCTTCTTTTTAGTTAACTTTTAGCAGAAGTACATGTTTAAATAATGAAGTCCTCTTGCAACTGAAAAGATAAAGTTTTGAAACACAGAAATATGTACAGTGCTGCAACACAACATTGAGCTTCTTTCAAAATAAATGAATGTAAGCTTGACAAACAGGTTTCAAGGTGCAAAATTCTAGTTGGTTACCATTTGGGACATTGAGAGTAGAAAATGTCAGAAGCAGAGTTAAGATTAGATATCCAAAATTTTGACACAAACCTCAATGGAATCAAGAAATGAATCCAACTATTCTAAAATCTACAAGAAGAAAGAAAACGAGGCAGTAGCTGATATCTTTGATCGAACCCTTGCATATTACATAGTCACGCCAAAGTTTGTAAGACAATTTGTAAAAATGATCATAATAACAAACAGCAGGCAGAAAAGTAATTGAAATAGAAGGAGACATTACACAAGACTGTAAACCTTAGGTTTGGAAATATACACTGTCCACCGTAAATTAACAGCCATTCTTGGTTTCCCACTCTGGCAAATTTTGTAGTCAAAGTTACTTTGTATTCTTAATTACAAAATGAAAACTAAAACACTAAAACTAGTGGGAAAACTAATGCTAGAAACAAAAGTCATGCCCTTCTAACCTCAAAAGAGTTAAAGCAACATCAAACCACAAAATTATTAACTTGTCTAAACAAGCCTTCATGGAACCAGAATTATCAGCATTAAACAAATTACTAAACGCACACAAACACAGTAGAATAAATACTAGCACACATCAATATTCCCACTAACAACTTAGAGGAGAACACAAAACAACAGCTCATAAAGAGTGTGAAGCAGAAAGAAATTCAACCAGATACCCACAGCAGCTTTCCAGCTGCCAAACAAGTAATTAAATCTTTAATGGCAAAAGCATTAGTTTACACCAAAACCTACAAAGGGAAAAAAGTAAAACAGCCCCATTAAAATCACATTTTAAATTATACCATCAATCAATCAGAGAAGTTAATCCCTTAATGCCTCAATTAAGTTCAGTTAAGAATGAAGCTAAAATCTGCATTATTAGCTTAGTTTGGGAAAGTTTGGTCATACTGAACATCAGACATAGTTTTATGTCAGATTTGTGGAATTGGATGTATTACTAATTGAAGCTTTGACATTGAAACTGAGTTAAGTGGGAAAAAAAAAAAATCGAAAAATTTGTTTTTGCATCAAAACAATCTTTGATTAGAGGCCAATGGTATTGTAAAGGAGTTAAGTGCCTAACTTATGTCATTTAGTTTCGGAGTTCCTCTTAAGGTGGAACTCCTTTTTGCGTTGAAAGGGAGGTAAGTGTTCCCATTTCCCAGCATAAACATTTGGCCAACCTCACCTTCTGTTTCTATTCTCAGGTGACATTTCAGCTCTTGTGCTGTTTGCTTGTCATAAGACCGCATCATTACTAGGGTTATGGCATCGTTTAAAACCAGAACTGTATTCTTGGTATAGTATGAAATCGGGTATTATACAGTATAATACGTGATGATATCATTGGTGAAATTGGTTGGATTAGTGACATGAAGGTTTGAGGTATACAGACATTTTTTGTTTTGAAAAAATAATATTAATTTCATCATATCAATAGTATTATAGCTATATTATACCTATACTGCAGGAAAGCACAAACTAATTATTATTTGTAACTAAATTAAATATATGAGTAGCAATATTAGTAAAACAAAAATAAAGTGACAATTGCAATATTTTGCAGATAGTTGACTTGGCTTATATTTTAATGAAAAATAGCTGCACTTCTTCTTGCAAAGAAAGCAAAAGTAACATTAAATACTCTTTCACCATAAATTCCATGAAAATACAGAAAGCAAAACTAGAATATTTCATCGCACAATTGCAATGTTTTTATTAAAAGCTGATCAAGTAACTTCAAGAACTGTAGGTAATCACCAATGAATAGGTGCACAGGAAATTTTTATTCAACAATTTGCAAGATTAATCGGCTCTTAATCAGATAACAATTTCAATTTTTGCTTCTTAGTTTATTTTGGTGCATCTGCATGGTCATCCTTGTATCGGAAATTCTGTTGTACTAAAACCAGCTTTTCGGTTGTCGGAGAACATCTGTTCCTGGTTAATGCGTAGATTTGCCCATTTGCTCCTTTGCAGCTGATGATGATACATTCAGCAGTTTAGATGCCAGTAAACTTATAGTTATTTGCCACACAGTCCTCTAGGTAGAAGGTGTAGCATGTTGAGCAGCAGCCCATAAAGTGTCTTGAGAAAAATTTCCATGACTATCCTTAAATTCTGCTAAGTTAGCATGTTGCTTAACATTAAAGACAAGTCGTCTGGTAGTTATGCACAATGGTGATCATGGTAATGAATTTTCATGTATTATACATAGTATATTAGGATTAATGCAGTATTATACAATGCATTTTGGTATTTGCCTGATGCAGTTTGATGTTGTGCATAAAGGCGATGTATGACTTTCATCGCCACCAGTTATGGAGACGATTTAAAAGGGGAGCCCAATATGGCTCAATCTCCCACCCCCTCCCTACAGGAAGGTTCGCTCTCTGGAGCAACAGCTCTGGACGATACTCCACCGGGGCCAATCAGCAAGCACATGAAACATAATCCACAGAAATATAAGCTCACAGCATGGGAAGCAGACAAGGTGCCCAAACAAATCATGGAGTAGAGCGAGTTACAGAAAAAAAACGTATAATTATTGCGCAAGAAGCAAAGTTAATATGACAGCAGCAAATTTTGAAAAAATGAGATAAAATTTTACATAAAATATAATACCATATAAAGCTGCATAACAATGTAAATCTATATATAAAGAATAACAATATAAATCTGTAATGGGACAAAAACCACACGCACGCACGCACGCACACACACACACACACACACACACACACACACACACACACACCCACCCACCTTTAAGGAAGCATAACAAGATAAAAGAAAAAAATATTCTCTGGTACCAATAAAACTTTCTATGTCTGCAGGCAATTAATGGCTAAAAATAATGCCAATACAATCAATTCTACTAATTATTCTAATAGTCTACCGTACTCGAGTACGACTACGAATTGAACCACTACACATAAAGCTATACATAAAGGAAGGAAAAGTGTCGACACACAAGAATAACAACGCGGAAAGAACACAAAGCAAGGTAAGGAAGAAAAAGGAGAATATGAAGTGAAAGAAAAGAATGCTTTCGACATTTAAACGAAATTGGACTTGCAGGCCACTAGTGCCGAGAAAAAAAAATACCAGATGGAACTGCTATCAGCCAAATAAATGAGACATGCCGAAAAAACAAGTTTACCGAGTCGAGGTAATTAGTTACTAAAAGCTTCCGGAGAAACCAAACATAACTGGGAAGCATAGGCGGAAATAATTTTGCCGGACTCATAATGTTGAAGGCGGATTGAAGCATTGTTAACAATGCTGATAATACGGAAAGGGCCGACATATCGAGGTGTTACCAATAAAGTGTTGAGCGACGCCACTTAAAGGATGAATTTGGAGTAAAACCAAATCAGTCTGAAATGGCGATGGTTTACGGCATTCATTATAGCGCTGCTCTCGCTGCTAACGACAAGTAATTGCCAAAAAATCAATGGTGGACGCAGAATCCGGATTTTCAGGTAACAATTCACGGATTTGCCACGAATTTACAAGGTGACACGCGGCAAAGACCGAAACATTAACGAAACGGTACCTGTTGATGCGCTTCATGAGTAGCCAAATTGAATGCCAATTGAAACGCGGCTAAACGTGTATCCCATAAATGCTGATCAAGTGAGTGAAAGGCAATAAGAGTGCTCTTCAGATTTCGATTAACCCGTTCCGCTAGGGAGGGCCGCGGATAATATGGCGAGATATGAACCAAATGAACACAATGTTCAAAAAGAAAAGTTAGCAAAATCCGTGCTAGAAAGTAGGACGCGTTACCTGATACCATGGTCTGTGGATGATCAAAGGATGCAATAATAGTAGATAAAACATACATAGTGTTATACGCTGTAAATGCCCGCAACAGGAATAACCAAATGGAATTCATAAACGCGTCTATAAGCACACAAAGAAAAGTATTACCTCCCACCGAACGAGGAATTGGGCCAACATAATATAGAAAAGTCTTTCCATCAGGTAAGTAGCCAGATTTGAGTTAAATAATCCAAACCGAGTGAATAGTTTAAGTTTGGACTTAAGACAGACATAACATTTGCGGAGGAAATGTGAAATGTCTTTGTACATATGTTCCCACACAAAATAACGACGTATGCCTGATTTGGTTTTAAAAAACCCAAATTACGAAGAATGAAAGTACCGAAATACTATAGGAATCAATGCTCGAGGTAATACAATGCGCAAGGTAATATGGGTGATCTCGGCAAACGCGCAAGCAAAGCCTCGTTACGAAATGTAGAATTTTCCGGAACATTGCCTTGACTAGCTGTTAATCACAATGGGCCCAAAACAGGATCCAGACGATGTTCAGGCAAGGAGGTAAATACCTCAAGAAAATCACTAGATATGTAAAGTAAGGCAAATTGTGGGGGCCTAATCTCCGTGTAGGGTTCTTGTTGAAACATGCGGGAAAGGGCATCTGCTATGAAATTGAAAAAGCGCTAAAGAGAACAGCCCAACGAGCCAATTAGCCCGTTTTTCTGACGATGTGAGTGGACCCAAATTATAGCTGGGTTGTCACACTCAAGTTCAAATGAACGACGTTCCAAAAAAAGATTTATACTTTTCATATTTCACTAGAACTGCTAGGGCTTCGAGCTCGTAAGTCGACAAACGGCTTTCCTGCTAAGTAAGAATACGAGAATAGTAGGCAATAGTGAGACAACTATAAAAGGACAGCAGAAAGACGAACTGACGAAGCATCTGTTTGTAAGATAAATTCTTTGTAAAGTCCGGGATAGCCAAATAGGATGGATTTGACAAAGATGATTTGAGCTGTTCAAAGGCTTGTTCTGACCAATGGAAACGAACACCTTTTCGGCGTAATGCATAAAGGGGTTCTGCTATTGGTAGCCAAAATTGGTATGAACTTCGCGAAAAAGGAAACCACCCCCAAAAACCGGAAAAGTTTCCGAAGTGGCGTTGGAACCGGATAGTTTCTAATTGTTAATGTCTGTAACCAATCAGTAGATACACCAACATGATAAGTTAAATTGCCCAAAAAGGAGATTTGTTTAACTGCAAATGTTACTATAGACGGCCGGACTGCAAGACCAGCTTTACGCAGACACCGAAAAACTAGACGCAAATGTAAATGAGAGTAAATAACAAGGTTGTCCAGATAGTTGTAAACAAATTTAAATTTATGCAAACTGCGGTCAAGCAGTTGCGAAAGTACCTGTTGAAATACCAAAGGTATCTTAAATAATTGATAGAGGTTCTATGAGTTGTAAAAGCCGTAAATGGACGCGATGAAGGTACTAAGGGGATCTGATAGTATGCTTGATTTAGATCCAGTGTTGTAAAACCTTAAGCGTCCTTGAAATAATGAGCCGCATCAAACTTGTGATAACGGCGCAGAATCCAGAGAAATATTCTTGTTGAATTTACGAAAATCGACTACGGGGCGTGCCTCGTCATTGGCTTTACGTACGAGAAAACACGGATTGATAACTACTATCAGGTTCTATCACCCCTTCGCGTAGTAATCCCTTCAGTTTGATTACGCAAAATTTGAAGTATAGGCGGTGACAACCAATAGGGTGGTGAACGTATTGGCTTCGTATCGTTTAACTGAATGTGATATTGAAAATCACGGACCAACCCTAATTTGTTAGTCAAAACATCTGGAAAATCTCGCAAAACATGTAAGATTTGGGAACGTTGATCTTCCAACAAATGCAAGCAATTGAGGTCCTGTGGCTGTGCTAAATGCATGGTTGAATGTAAACAGGCCAAACGTTGCGACCCGAAAGAAAATTTTGATCCTTCGATAAATTGAATGGAAACCGAAGAAATCAAGCCGCATACGAGAGGAATACATAAAAGGACTTCCAAATATAAACGGATAAGGTAAATTTGAAAGAATGGCAAAATCAACTGGCCAAGACAATTCATGAATTTTAATGTATAAACGGACTGAGCCAAGTATCTCCTACGAAGAGCCCGAAATAGTTACAGCTGAAGACTTGGAATGTCCTTTTAAAGGACTTCATGTGAGGTAAAGTCGAAAGAAAGTGTTCATCAACCAACTTTAACGTGCTGCAGGAATCTAATAGGGCAAACATCAAAATATTGCCACAAGAAATTGGAATAATTGGAGACGGAAGCAATGGTAAAACCGTGAATATCCGGCAAATCCGAATAGGGCAAACGAAGCTACTATAATTGTCATAACTGACGTTTAGTAGGTTTCAGTGTTTCCTTTTGACGCCGAAAACAACGGTCATATAAATGGCCTGAACGTTGACAATAAGTACAACGTTGTAACTGGTACTTTTTGACGAAAACCAGACTGACACAATTCCAGAACCGGTAGAAGTGGTTGGAATGACCCTGTTAACACATTTAAAGATTGTTCTGCAGTAAACCACGTGCCTTGAAGTTGTAACCCATAATCATATTATCTAAATCAGCGAGAGTCTGAGTTCTGGCTAAAAATCCAGATTGAAGACGAGTAGCGTCATTCAGATCGGATATGACAATATTATATATCTGATTTTCAGAGTCCGGAATACAAAATAGTTCCGCATATTTGCGTACTCGTGCAACAAAATAAGAAAATTCCTCCTGAACTGCTTGAGGAGCGTTATGATAATGCGTCAAGAAGGAAGTACGTAAACGTGGCAGAAAGACAAATTACAGAACAGAATTATAGAAAGCCACAAGAGGAAAAGCCGAATTTCGAGATGTTTCCAATAAACTATTTTACCATCCGTAATGGTTAACAACATTCCATAAACATCACACGGATTAAACGTCACATCAGAGAAGCAATCGCAAAGTCGAACAAAAAACTCCAGAAAATCTAAAGCCTGAAGTGGCAAATTCACCGAGAAATGTTTACTCTTAAATACATTGGTGGTCCACTTTTAAAGGCTGGAATTGGAATTGCAGTTGCGTAACTGGTGATACTATACACGGTTGCGGTGAGGCCAAAGGTAAAGATCCGTTGTTTTCAAGTTCCACAGAAGTTTCTAGACCATCTCTTTTCGAAGGAACCATGGCCGCATAGTTTTGTAGCAAGGCCGAATATTCACGGTAAAGTACAGCCAAATTGTTACCTTCCGATACACCAAAGATGAATTTTGAATAAACTGTAAACGTTCTAAATAATGAACTAAATAAGCACGTAAGCGCCGCCATGCCGCAGTAGAAAATCAACCATTCTGTTCCGGAAATATGTTAGAAACTCCTGTAACTGATCTTTAGTTTCTTGAATAAGAGTACGCAATTCTTCAGAAAATTTTGTAATGTCAGGTTGTATATGAAGATGAACCTTTAAGTATTTTACAAGTTGTGGCACAGTATACGAGCCTTCAACGCTGAAACCGAGTTATCGAATATGAAACAATAATCCGCAATAAATGCAAGTTCGTAGCCATGATAAATTTAAAGGTTACGAAGAAGCGCTTTGACAATACGTTGTGCAAGAAGAACTAATTCAGAAAGAGAAATTCACTTGCAAGAAATCGTAAGAGAATAATGGATCAAAGGCCATGCATTCAATATAGTAGAATACAATAAAAGATTACTACAATTTCCGAAACATCCCAAAAAGTACAAAATACTTTTACGCATACGCGATTACTTTAACTCCACGTTCCTGCTACCATTTGCTACCATTTTCTCGTGCTTTGGATCTTTATTAAGTTTCTGATATGCATGTGTGTTTCAAAGAAGGATTTTGCGTGCTGGCCCCTTTAGATTATTTAATTACCAAACACACACTCCTAGCACTGAAGGTATCATAATAACGGATGCATGTGCAAGGAAAGACAAAGGTGTAACACATATATAAAATGAAAGCTTAAATTCGTTGGTTCTGAACAACCGTATATATTCTGAATTCCTCACTTTAATCTTTACAGAGGAATTAACAATCAATAAATTATATAAGGCTGTTCTCGTTCTTGGACGAATTAAATACTTCACGTACATTGAAAAAACAATTCCTGTATTATGAACTCGCTCTAAACTTTCAGAGTAAAGGCACGACACACAGCTTGGATATGTTAAATTTAGAAATTACAAATCAAATGCTTAGAATTTTATACAAGACCGAAATGCGTGTGGACAGCGCCGCTTCCCAGACGACCGAGCTAACACTGGCTTCCCCGACAACGATGAATCCTTGACTGATTTGTCCTCGTGGTGCCGGTAGCTGCCTGGCCCCGAACCTGCTGAGTGTACAACATGGTTCCACGTCACCATCACGAACTCCATCTGGCGAACCACCAGCTCGCCTTCTCTAGGTTAAGGAAGAAGACTGTTTCCAGGCGGCTCGGCCGGCGGTGTCTGCGGGTTGCATGCTCCGATGCTCAGGCGCAGCAGTTTGATGTATGCATAAAGGCGATGTACGACTTATCGTCGCCAGTTATGGAGACGATGATAATGACATAGGAGCGGAGCCCAATATGGCTCATATTATATAGCATTTTTACAACTCTTAATCACCACCTCTGTTTATAGGGAAAAACTCAGAATTCCTGGTTACTCTGCAACCACCACCGCTTGCTTAATTGTAAAAGTAGCTGAAAAAAACTGATTATTACAGTGATCAGATCATGTATACATCTCATAAGCAAGCATTTGAAATCTGTTTGATGCACTGAAATTGGTACATATAAGATAAATCGGTTGTGCTCAGAACTAAAGCATATTAAAATCCACATTTGCACCTTCCGTTCTCAATGTGCTATAAGAGTAAAGATCTGGAATAGTCAGGATTGTGCGAGTAGAAAATGTACCATAGAAAATAAGTAATCTATGTGCAAGTTCGGCTGTAGAGTATGACACATTGAATATTACATAATCTACAAACAGAAAATTGAATCCTTATTACTGGAATGAGAGAATTGTGGGAATGATTTAATTAGTAGCAAGATGATAAATCGGGCATTTGTGCTTCAGTTTACCACATCATCAGAATTATATATATATATCAGTTTCCATTCAGTCTCTCAGCACTCATCTGATGAAGTACTACATTACTATTATTTTTCCACTGTGGCACTGGAGCATGCCAATTCTCTGGTGCCATGAGAGAATTTACCAATAACTGATTCTCTAACCCGTAGTTCTGTGGTGACAGTCACAGTAATGGAGCCAGCTGGAATTTTAGCTGTTAATTCATGAACTTGAATCATAAAACGAAAATAATCCATGCACTTCAGAAGAAGTGATAGACAATATAATGAAAAGTTCCTGCAATTTAATGATAGGGCTTAATATGTGTGAATGTATGTGTTTTAAAAGAAGTAAGAAACGTGCGGCAGTGCAACATATCGTTTCAGCATCTTCTGTGACAAAAGTAGGGGGTAATTGTAACTAGTATGTGCTCGAATTACGGGATTAGTTGCAAGTAACTTAGCTGACAATTTGCTTCAAGGCAGCTAAGAAGACGGAGCTTTCCCAGCACAGTACAGAAATAGTGACAGTGTAAAGGAACTATCACTTAATCAGTTAACATTCATCACATGGAATGTTTAAATTTTAGTGTGTATGCAACAACATTCTTCAGATGTCACCTGTTAGCCTATTTCTTGATGGACAATAACTGTAAGAACCCGTTAGAGTTGGTCGAGGTGTAGTATCGATGGTTGTGTTGAACACTGTACCAGTTAAGGAAGAATGATTTGGAGGTCAGCAAACGATGTGTGCCGCCATTGTCCTGTTCCTAAGCATTTCTCAGAACAACTCCCAAGGCTAATACACAGGTTCGTCACTTATTGTGTACGGGTGCACCGAGCTCCGCTGAACTGCACTGAGAACACTTAGGGGTTGAAGCCCAAGAGCTCTGGAAATGCAGGGCGGGATCAATCACCGTTGCTCCTGTCGCGACTAATCAGACAGGAATACGGGAGATGAAGGCTTCAGAACTGAGAGGTAAAGTAATGGGTAAGTATGCGCTTTCACCAAAGGTAGCGTACTGTGTTCTTGGCAAGTGAGAACTCAGTACCTGGTGAGGGACGTGTGGTGATTGTCTTTCGAGTCATGCCCCTCTAGTTTTATACCAAGAGGTGGTGGCGCTGCCACTCAGTCAGTTGGCTTGACCAGAACACGGTGTCGCAGTCTTTGCTGTATTGCTTTAACTACACCAGTGCCGATGAGGGCGGTATTGTTATGTTACATATATTGCGGACCTTGTTCACTAAACATGTCTACATTATTGATCAAAAGAGGCCTCTTCAGATCGCCACCTCAGGAGGTAGCGCTGGGTAGATGTCCTCTACAGTTCTGCCATTTTTTCTTACGAGTATTAGTCATGTTAAGTCTGGAGGCGCTCGGAAATTCTGGGTCATATGGAGGATGTTTTCCGTTCAGGGAAGTGTTAAGTATCGCCTACTACGATTCACCGAAATGTCTATCGGGATAAGTCTCGATGGTATATTGAAAGGCTGCGAATGCGTATGGGGTAAAACCACCGGGGATCTCGTTCTGGATGAGGTCGCCGTGGGCATTCATGATGCTGTGCTGTTTTCCCCGTTTTTATAACAAGGATAAAGGAATAACAATAGGGGAAATAGTGAGGAAAACATAAGATGGGAATATGGGAAGCAAATCGAGGGCGTTCATGAGGTGGTACCGCTTAAATGATCCGCGGATTCTAGGAGAATGTTATGAGAGGCGAAATGGAAACCGTGAGGCAGGCTTGACCCACGGCCGAGCCTGCCACCACGGCGCATTCTGTGGTAATTTTTACTGATATTTCTGACAATCACTGCGATCAGGTTCGTAAATCTATCCCGCAGGAGTACATCAGTGTCCCCGCAGAGGTGCTTCGTTTCTTGAGGACTAGTGGTTTTGGTTGGAATTGTTCGAGCATCTTTGGAGGGCTGCCACTTCCTCCTTGACGAGTCTTCGTATGGGGAGAGTGAATGTTAGCATCGATTCGGATAATTCCTCTTGGGTGGTTGCTGGTGGTTGTGTTGTGGATGAGACTGTGATTGTCCTGAATAGGTTTCGAAGCTTGTATTGAGTTCTCTCATCGTTTCTTCTAGTGAAGTGATCGTGGCGGCGATGAGGAGTTCTGCTTTCATATCCTCCAGCTTCTGAACAACCACAGGCGAAGCTTCTATGGTGGTAAAGTTATCGGAGGAGACTGGCGCATTTTGGATTGTGGGGCGAAACTGCGGTGGCTCTTTCTGTCGTTCTGGGTGTAGTGAGTACTGCACTTGGACTGCATAAGGTACGAAGATGACATAGGTGTCGCAGTACCGTCTGCGGTTGCTCAGGTTGTGTTTTATGCAGTTGGCTGTCAGGCTAGTGGCGCCACAATGACACCCAGGATTGGCAGTGGAGGTGACGGCGAAATGGCCGTTGGCACAATGGTTTCATTAGCGTATAGGCGAGCACTACGACTAGCCTCAATTGACAGGGAATGCCCTAATTCAGTTGGCTGTCAGGCTAGTGGCGCCACAATAATTACACCTAGGAGTGGCAGTGGAGGTGTCGGCGAAATGGCCGTTGGCGCAGTGGTTTCATTAGCGTATAGGCGAGCACCATGACTAGCCTCAAGCGACAGGGAATGCCCTAAAAAGGGCATTCCTGCGGTCAAAGCAGCCAAGTACACCTCCCCATCCAGAAAATAATCTGACCCGTGGCATCGGTCCCCTATGATGGACAATTTTGGCAGCTCTGGTTAGATTGGCAGAGGTGTTACGCGTTGCGGAGAAGCAGCGTGGCAGGGAATTGTCGACGAACACCATTGCCCACGGTTGAGGGTTGGGATGCGAGGAGGCAGTGGGGCTGTGTTCAGTGCCTGGCAGCAGAGCTGGTGTGTCTGGATGCGCTGTGAACTTCATAGGTAGCGGTTGGTTCTCACAGGGCGAGCTGTCGGCTGCTCTCGTGCCTTTCTTTCCACCCATTGGAGGTTTTTTGGTGGCTGCGGCGTTTACCGTCTTCTTTCTGCTAATGTTCTCTCGGCGAAGTCCCAAAACTGGTTGGCGTCGAAACCTCTTGTGGCAATAACATGACCGCTTCCCTCTGGGACATGGGCCAGCGTCTTCCGCGTATCCGCACTGCAATAGCCCAATATCAAAAGCCATAGTCACCACATTACCAAAGGATTCAACAGGAATATCAACTTCGTAAACGTACCCTTGCCATACATATTAACATATGTCTGTACCTCTGTGCAAAAAGTTGATTACAAATGACAAGAGTGAACGCGGATGATAAAATATTCATCATATAACGTAACCTGCGATTTACTAATCTGCAAGCGTACAGTGGGCTTCAAATGTTTTCCGATGGACCAAGGGATGTGGAGGAAGAGGGGTAAGAAGTGTCTTCTCGACTAGTCATGCCTGTCTATAGCCAACAAGTAGTGCTGGTATCGTCTCAAAGGTCACATTTACTTCTGTGTATGCTCGTATAATTCATCGACCTGACTCTAAGAGGAAAGGAAACTAAATATTTTTCTCTTTACTAGATTTATTCAAGCGAAATAAATTAACATTTTCTTTGCATAATATGTTGTTTAAAAATCAAATATTGCACTCTTTATGCGGGTGCTACACAAGTTTAAGATTCAGTAATTTTCTTGAGAAACAAGGTTCGCATAATGCATATCTTGTTTTTATCGTTTGCTGCTAGTAATAGATATTAATAATAATCATAATAATAAATAATAGTTTCATAATTATCACCAATATAACGTTCTACACATACCCCGAAGCAGAGGGTATTTATTACCTTGAATATAAGTTCATTTTGCTTTTTAATTTTCATAGATATTGATCACAACGTTTAGCGCTAAGTGTGTAGTTCCATACAGTTGTCACATTCAGTTCTGATAATATTCAAGTAATCTTTTAAAAATATGGAAGCAAAGGTAATATTAATGTAAAACTGTTGAAACAGTTTGGGCACAATTAAGTGCAACATTACATTTTCTTCAAGATGAGACATTTTGCGTTTTTTGCTGAAAAACGAATAAAGATGTTTTATTTGATACAAAATTCCTCTTACACACGTACACACAAGAGAAAGGAAGAAAAACCGTGCCAGTCGTATAGTGGATGTAGAGTAAAACACCTATGTAGGTATTGTATCCAAAAGGAGAAAATATTAATAGATACGAGGAAACAAGTTTAGCGCAAAATATGCGGTTTCTATATAGCTGTTTTATTCGGTTAGGATAACATAAGCTAAATTTTCAAAATAGTGACCCGAAAGTGTTAATGCAGAAGGTTGATGTGCTTTTGTTGCAGTTGGTTCATTTGAAAGCACCCTTTTCTTAAAATTAAATTGCTTTCAAGTTACAAATCTGAAGATGCCCCCCCAAAAAAGACAGGTATTTTGTATTACGATTCACGTTCTGAATTCTTAAAATGCTTCGCTCCCTGGTGTGGGATGGAATGGTGATGTGTAATGGAGGGGACTCGACCCCGATCCAGGGAATGAGGATATTGTGCTTGTGCCAGTCGAGGGGGCGCTCCCGGGAGGGAGGGACGAGGTGAGAGACACCGGGCGGCCGGAACCAGGAGTGACGGCACAGCAACGACAAGGTTCCTAAAGTTTCCAGATTGAGACGCCCTGACAGGCAGGCAAACCGGGGACCTCACCCCACACAGAGGGTCCAACGCCCCCCCCCCAAGAAGCGGTCAGTATACCCTGGCAACCAGCCGAAGATCGAGAGACGGATAAGGTTCCACAGAGTATGCTTTTTCGCTGCCATGCCGCACGGAATACCATCACCGACACTTCCAACTCTGAAACAGACTTAACGGGGTTAAGGATGAATGAAATGAGGAATGGAACGATATTTGATGGCTGAGATAAATCATATCAGCATTCGCCTGACGACCCGGGAAAACTCGAAAAAAAACCATGGGTCAGATTGGGCGGTCGCCGGGAAGCAAACTGGGGATCTCCCGAATGCGAGTCGCACGCCTTACCGTGGCGCCACCTGGACGTAAACTGGAAGATCCGTAGTTCAAATCTCGGCTATGACATTGAACTTTTCAATCTGATTCTATCTTTCCAACCTTGTCCTACACACGGCTTGAGTGAAAGAGTCTTCTTGTTAATTGAAATGAAACTGCCATAACAAACTTCGTTGTAAGTATAAGAAGAATGCAGTAGCTCAAACTATAGTCATATTTTTATGTGGTGTCTTTGAAACCCCACGCTCTTTGCATTACCATGAGAACAAACTAACTTGTTGCATTCACATAACTTTCTCTTCTCACCATTATACAAGTTCCTTTTCTTAAATTTAATTTTTCTGTCTACTTCTTATAATCCAGATAAACTTGCAAATCACATTTAGCCCATCTGTGTGGTGTGGGGGCTGCCTCACATTCAAGAGGTCCCAAGTTCGAATCTCCGTTAAAGTGATATACTTGGGTAAAGTTTTTTTTTCCAGGTTTTCCTCTTACCCTGAGAAGATGAATGTGTTAGATTCCAATTTCTAGGGACGTCGGGCCCATTTGAGCATCATTTTAACCATTTCGTTCATTCACCGTTCGTAATGGCCTACCCGGTTAAAGGACTTTAATCAAATACCAAAAGAATAAGTTCACATTTACACTTTTCGTTGTAGTACATGTAGATAAAGCGATAGTCACATTTTCAAAAAGCATGTCACTACGTGATGCTTTGAAATTCCTCGCTGTTTGTATGAGCGCGACAGAAACAAAACGAATAGCGACTTCAGTTACAAAATGTATTCAAACCAATAACAAAAAATATCTGGTAAATAGCTAATCTCCTAAAATATATGTATAACAAACTGCGTGCTGTAACGGGGTCTGTATTTGTTGTGTAGCAAAACTTCGTCCAATCTTTTATAGTTTACCAATTATACAAAAAGTCATTCAGAATGAAGAAGACTTGAGTGACTCTTCTCAGTGAGTTCAAAATATATATTTCGTTTGTCATGAAGATATTTTAAACTGAGAGTAGTTTAATCAAAATCATTAGAGCCATTTTCAAGAAGATAAATTTAGAAAATTTTTCCATGTAAAGGATTGTTCAGGATGTAGGAGATTTTCTTGAAAATCTTTGTCACATCTTTGAAAGATGCTGAACTTAAATATCAAGTTTGGTATTTAACCGACTTTTCGCTTTTGATTTATGTTGTTCACAGACACGCAGGCATATGGAGTTTTTGCTACAAAATATGATGTGTTGCATTCACATGACTTTCTCTACTCACTCTTCTACAGACTATTCTCAAAAAGCTTATTTTGCATCTGTCATGTTAATACCGATAAGCACTCATCACTTATTTTCACAATTCATTGTAGGTATAACCAGAACATATTAAACTAAAGCGATAGCCAAATCCCTCAATGCTGATCGCTATCTGATAGCTTTGGATTGGTTGGTTATGGAGGGGACTCGGCACTGATACACATAGTTGACATTGTGTCTACGCCCCATAAGGGGGCGTTTCCGGGAGTAAGGATGAGGCGAGACAAGGCACCGGGCGTTCGGAACCAGGAGTGACGGCACAGGAATGACAGGGTCCCTAAGTTTTCAGATAGAGACTCCCTGTCAGACGGACAGGCAGATCGGAGATCCCACCTAGCACAGAGGGGGTCCAACGCCCCTCAAGGAAGTTAGGATACTCCCGACAGCCAGCCGAATGCCGAGGGAAGGAGAAAGTTACAAAAAGCATTCTTTCCCCTGCCACACTGCACCGAAACACCATCGCCGACACTTCCAACCCTGAAAGAGACCAACGGATGAGAGATGCAGGGAAATGAGAATGGAGATGAAATGGAGGTTCAGGAAATTCGGAGATGTGAGAATCCTTCCCAGCATTCGCCTGGCGACCCGGGAAAATCCCCCTAAAATCCCCATGGTTCAGGAAGGTCGGCCAGCGGAATCGAACCCACGACCTCCCGAATGCGAGTCACAGACGTGATAGCTTTGAAATTCTGTTCTCTTTGTATGAACACGAGAAAAAGAGAAAGAAAGAAGAAAGAAAGAAAAACAACAGCTATTTGCAGTTGAGAGAAGTATAGAGTATTTGAAAATTCAAACTAATAACAAAGAAAATTTCAGAATAGGTAAAACATAAGTTATTTGACATAAAATAAAAATGTTATTTGACATAAATTTTGTGCTTTAACAAAATCTACAGTTGTTGTGAAGTAGAACTTTGTCTCTCTCTCTTACAATTTACTAATTATCAAAAGTCATTCACAATAAAGACTAATTTACAGCCTATTCTAAGAAAATAAAAGATCCCTATTCAATTTATGATAAAAATTGCTTAAACATATGTATTTTAATCAAAATCCTTAGAGCAATTTTTGAAAGAATAAAAATTTTCGAAAAAGTCCCATGTAAAGGATAGTTTGGAGTGGGTATTATCTTTAAAATCTCAGTGTCGCATTCTTGGAAGAAGTTAAACTTAAACCTAAGTTCGGTTTTTAACCAACCTTTTGCTTTTGAGTTATGCTGTTCGTGGACACACACACACACACACACACACACACACACACACACACACACACACACACGGGCCATTTTCTAAAAATAAATTCATTGGATTCAGGGGGTCAGAAATGTGATTTCTGGTGAAATTACGAGATTGGATTTTTAGTTGGAACACAATACTTTTTGTACTTACTGTAGCTACGTAGTAGAGAAGGTGAAAATGCTTACTTTGGATTCAGGGGTCTCCAAACGTGTATTTACGTTGAATCTTGTTATTGAATTTTTTGGTGGAACACCCTACTTTCTCTACTTACTGAAACTACGTAGTGGAGAAAGTAAAAACGTTTTCTTTGGATTCAGGTAGCCTCAAAACGAGTATTTCCGGTGAATATCATTGAATTTTTGGGTGGAATACAATACTTTCTCTACCTCGCGTAACTACGTAGTAGAGAAAGTAAAAATGCTTTGTTTGGATTCAGGGGGTCTCAAAACGTGTATTTCCGGTGAATCTCGTTATTCAATTTTTGGGTGGAATACAATACTTTCCCTACTACTTATACGTAAATATTAGAGACAGTAAAAAAGAAGAGTTGTGGTCTAGATAAACGGCTGTTTGTCGTTACGGCATCTTGCATGCAACTAAATAGGGAAAAGTGTAACTTAGACTGTAACTTGAAATAATTTCTGGCCTAAATTGTTGTCAGATTAAGGTAAAGTGCACGGAAAAACCATACTTTATAAGGACATTATGAAAATAAAGAACAGGTTAGTTGATAATGGGTAGAGAAAGTAGTGACTATTGAAACCAAACCATTTTGTTTCAACACTTGCTTATTATACAATAATATGATGCCTCTTAATTCCTAAAAAATAGTTTGTATACTGCTTATGTCGCTGTGCTGTAATGTTATTTCTGCTTTCTTTTCACATTTATTACTTTCTTACAGCCTAGTCTAAGGGAAATGGGTTGGACTGACATTTTCTTTAGCACACTAACTTCGTAGAGCAGGTATGAACTAAAGCACCTGGAATAAGCTCTCTGTAAGACACCCCGCTTACCCGGCTTTGGAGCCGTCTGTAGAAAATCAAGAACACTTCTGACATAGAGGCTGTATTACCTAAAAATATATATAAGAGTACATTCAGAGATTGGCAGTATTTGGTTGTCTTCGGTGGCAGCATGCTTAATCTAATATCCCTGTTAGGAAAACATTCTTCTGTCAGGCTGTAGTGCTCGTGCTTTGACAAGGAACACAAGGTAATAGACCTTTCTCAGCAACATGTTCACCGAGGACCTAATATAAAAGGTGTTTCATGTGCTCTTTGGTCATTTTGCCATTTTTACTCGCTTGACGTGTGTATTCTGTAGACACGTTGCTGTTAGTTTCTTTGCAACCTGGGAACCAAACGTCATCTGTGTTTCCTGCAAACAAATGTAAAGCTTATTCGCTAATCTGCCATTCATGGACACAGCTACATCTGTTGTGTAACTCTGTGTGGAGCTATGAACAGATTATGCCACACCATCTGTTGATGTTTTATCTTTGCGTGATAGTGTTGACAAAGGCGATAGTTCATAAAAAGTTGGCTCTGGTCACTATTCCACACGCGTTTCTTAATTATATTATTATCTTTAGTGAACATGTTCACATCTGCCACACATGTTTCTGCTCTCTGTCTAATAATAAAATCTTCAATGTCTTTGAGAGCCATGAACGTAGTGGTATGCCTGAACGAAATATATTCTTCTTTGAAGCTATTGACGAAATGCAAAGAACCTTTAAAATTGTCCAGAGCAACTACTCTAGCAGCATCCACAGCTCACTCTTGAATATGCCAATAGTGAATTACGGATCCATAGTCTCTGGTTCTGTCGAACTGTTCTCTTACAGATTCTTTTATAGCCTTCAGTTTGGAGGTTTTGTTTCTCTTGAAGTGGCCTGGGTATTGCCTTTTGCACGCCACATAATTTAAAATGACCTTGCAGTTTGATTTCGACCGAATGAAGCTATAATGGTTCATTTGTTTCCTGTACGAATCTTCATATACATTGTTCAATGTTAGATCATCAATACACGTTAGCACACTGGGTCGTGATATTTTAGAAGGTGGAAGTACGTATTCACGTTGACTTGTAGTTCCTTCGTTTATTGACGTTTTATATGACGTTTCAGACTTTTTGGAACTTACATATCCATGTATTAGACTCGCCGCTAGACTCGCAATCACTGTTCCTATCCAAAGTGCCGGCATGTATTTCCGTTAAGTCCTCATAGTATTTTTGCAGTATGATGCCTCGTAACATGCATGCAAAAGACTCATCCTCCACTCCACACTTCAGTTATATTCTCATTATCCGGTGTGTAAATTCAACGTACGTTGTCGCGCAGTAGGTTAACCACGTTCATACGATCAATTGACTTCAGCATACTCATGTCTGTCGTTACGTGCACTGCACTCCCGGATGTCCTAATGGTCTCGCTCTTACTGTGTACAGCTACGATGGTGCAAGGCTGATACACGGACCTTCCGATGGCGCTAGTGGCCATTCACGTAGTGTTACAGATGAATGCCATTAATCTGTTTGAATTGGTACATCATTGTATTTTAAACGCCTTTCCAGTCGGATTTAGCAGTTCGAGCTGGGGTATCCCTTGTAAGGGTTGTATGAGTATTGTCGGTTCGGTCAACTGCTTCAAACTGCCTTCCTTGACGTGTGGTGTTCCGAGCCGATGTATCAAAGCGGGACACTCGGTGAGGATTTTTTATTCAATTTGTGTGCCTTTAACATCAACGGTCAATTCGCGACTTTGCCTTTAGAACAGTTGTTCATCGGCAATCACATGTTTCCTGCTGTGTATCTTTCAGTATGTTTACATTTGGGTTTTATGTATAAGCATTAAATTCAAACACATTTGCACTCTCATTTATACTTTGAGACTCTAGGGAGGATGCGGAATAATCCCAGCTACGGAAGAATTCTCATCCTTCAGCCGAGAGTCGAACACGAAACCTCTGGATTTGGAAGCTAGCACGCTAACCGCACCATAGAGGCAGTCTCAAGGAGCTTCTTTGCCATTCTATCAGCATGGTTCCTCCGGAGGAGTATGCATTCTGGCCAACTAGTTACGCGGTGGATCATCGTGAGGCAGTATGCGTACCCCTTGGATGGCGGCAGTGCTCCTACGATGTCGATGTGCACAAGTTCAAACTTGGTGGCGACTGAAAATGCCTGTAGCGGGGCTTGGGCATGTATGACATGCTTGTTATTTGGTACTGGTGGCAGACCTATGCCCATGCTTTTGTTAAAGCGTGGCAGGCTAGAAATAGTGCTCGGTTGTCACTCCGTGTAGCTCTGATACCTGGGTGCCTGTGTCCGTGGAGTTAACTGAAGTTCCCCTGTCTTAAGGAAGCTGGGACTCCGTGGTGTAGTGGTTA
Organism: Deroplatys truncata; assembly: GCA_030765065.1. Lineage (NCBI taxonomy): Eukaryota > Metazoa > Arthropoda > Insecta > Mantodea > Mantidae > Deroplatys > Deroplatys truncata. Next base: position 417,588,626 of record CM060990.1, on the reverse strand, counting down.
CCATGTTAGTCTATAGTTCCCGAGGTCGCGGGATCAATCCTGGCGGAGGGAGATGGATTTTTTCGGGGTAAATATCCTTAGCATGACTTCTTTCGGAAGGGAAGTAAAGCCGTGGTCCGTGTCGTAGATTTCCTCACGTAAAAGAACCTCAAGGGTGATAAAGAGGCCTCTGAGCAAAACTACCTGTCTTTCACACCCAATATAGAGTGGGGCGCTAAGGACATAACCAGTTAAAGAGCGTCCATAAATAAAACTCAATTTAAATTTTGAAATTTTGTGGTTTTTTCACGTCTCAGGCCAGGGATTGTCTGTGCCTGTTACCGGCATGTGCTGGATATTGGGATGTGTTTACATGTAGTCCTTCAACTTTGTGTTCGTAGCCTGGTATAGTACTAGAGTTCCCGCGGATGTGACGTGAATAGCTTCGATGCGAGGCGTCCGCGACGGAATTTCTCTTCCTCTCAGTAGTGAATGTCAGTTGTGAATTGGAAGATGTAGTTGAATTGGAGGAGTCGTCGCATGCTGCTGCTTGGGGCTGTGGTTAATGGCGTCATTGAGGGGTTTATAGTCCGTGAACACTAAAGCATCTCATTGGCACTCGACCGTGCAGCCATTGCTTGAGGACGGCCCCAATCCCCGTGTCGATGGCAAGAAAGAGAGGAGCGTCTACAGATGGGGTTGTTAGAAGAATTGCTTTATATGAGTCTTGTTTCTTGGTTGCGTATATATGATTCAGGGTGTTGGTCTATGTAATGGGAGACTAGTCTGTTTTCATGGCGTTCTTATGCAGGGTGTTGAGTGGCTGTTGGGTGATGGCTGCTTTCGAAGATTGCTCCGATTAAGATTGACCATACCCGGGAAGCAACGCAGTTCTGGGATGTTCTTGGGTCGAAGAACGTCGGTAATGGTAGAGACCATGAAAGGCAGGGGTTTAATCCCGTCCTCCGATATTGTGTGTCCTAGGAACTTGACTTTTGGTTATCTCAACACACATATGGATGTTGAGCTGCAGGCCATAGTCAGAAGACTAGCGAAGGTAGGCGGTGAGGTATTCGTGTTCCTGATTCTGAGGTGATTAGGATATCACCCAAGTAGTAGAAGGTGCACGTCATGTCTTGCAGCTGATCCATTAATCTTTGTTGTGTCTAAGTAGCGTTGCGGAGCCCAAACCCCATTCGTGTATATTGTACGGGTCAAAGGGTGTGATAATGGCTTTCTTAGGAATATCTTCCGGTAGTGTGGGTATGTGGCATAAGGCCCTTTGGATATCTAGGGTACAGTAGGTTTCCGTCCCGTGCAGTAGAATGTTGAGGCCTCCGATATTGAATACTACATAACCATCAGGAATCGCTTTCTTATTTAGCGTTCAATAGTCTTCACAGTACAATTCGAGCCGTCTGATTTCTGGAGATGTGTAACAGTGAAGCCCATGGAGATTTAGACCGTCCGATTATCCTTTTTAACATGATTCTAATGAATTTGTCTTTGGTTTCTTTTGGGTTTCTGAATATAGTCACGTAACTTGGATGTGACCGTGATGCCTGTAGTTTCGATGTGGTTGAATGCTCCCACATCATTATATGGCACATCGGCAGTGGGTCTTGTAACCTCGAAAAAGGAGAACAGGAGCCTCTTGAACTATATATGAGTTTCTATGGAAGATATTAAGGACGTGGGAGATTCAGTGGTGTCGGGGTGGGGTGGTTGAGATGTGTCTTTGAGAGTTTTATCGCTGAGATTGACGGATAGGCCAATGTAAGCTAGGAAGTCCGCTCCGAGGACTGCTTTGTGTATATAAGCCACGAGGATGTCCCATGCACACGGCCACGGGTTCTCAAGTTGAGTGTAGCTTTCTGGTAGCCGGAGGTGGATATCGGTGCACATACTTTCTAGTCGGTAGGCGTCTTGCGGCGGAGAATGGTATTCGCCACAGTTGGTATGCATGCTTCTCTGTCTAGTACACAACATGGAATATTTTGAAAATGGTCTATGCTATGAAGAGGAGTATTTGGTACAAGTTGTGTATTTTAATGAACTGTACATATTGCTTGTAAAATTTGGTTTGTTTCTTATAGTTTCCAGTTACAAAATTCAGTTGAATTTAGAGGACTTCGCATACACTTTATCACTCATGTCATTACCTCAAATAAAAATCGAAACTGGAGGAGTGGGTTAATGGCAGGTACGGAACAGCTTAAATTTGTTCACTATATTTTTGAACTATCAGTACGTTTTCTAACCAGACTTATTTACATACGTCTGCAAATTCTGTGTTTCAAATACAGGAAATAGAACACGATCAGCTCGGTACATAACTGGAAGGAGGTACGGACTGGTCGGAGCAGAATATTCTAATGTCCAGTGCCGGACGGGTAACTCACAAATGAGCAAATGAAACGTTGAACACTGAATTACTTTTATTGTCTGCAAGTGTTTTCCTACTGTTTCAGTAACGTAATGGGTAAAAATTAACATGACAAACACACACAAATTATTATAAGTGTTTGTTGCACCGGCCAAACTTCAGAGTAGAATGGCAAATGGCTACTTTAAGCTGTGAATGGAGATGCTCATTTTAATACGTATTGTTTTTTTTTTGTTTTTATAACGCTAATTTTCACAAAAACATATATATATATAGCACTATTAGATTTTAAGATTTGTTAGTGTTCATGAGAGTAATTAAGGGTGGAGATGCTCAATATAATTGTTACGTTTAAGTTGCCGGAGGCCGATATTTTTAAGAGCTGAAATGTTACGTTCTTTCCTCCAAGCTGCCGAGTAGCTGACTCAGTTATTGCTTCCTTCCACAAGGGGAAAGCTTCTTTGTGCCTTTGTTTTATAACGTGCATAGAGAAAATTAGCTTGAGTGAGGCATCATAGCAATATATCGGTATTAAAAAAAATCGCGGTAAAAAGACACGTGACCAAAGATGTTGAATAAAGTTGCAGAGAAAGAATTAAGCAACATGCCAATGCCGAGTACACGGTAAACTTTAAGCATTAGGATACAAGATCTATGTGGGAGCAAAAGTATAAATAACGAGGAGTCAAGGAGATAAAGGGGACTGCTTTACAGTATCACACTGCTGAATGTGACGGTCAGTTGTAGTTTTTAACCGCCAGAAAGTTACGGCGAGTTAGGTTCATTAAGTCATTAAGAAGTTAGGCCATTAGAAGATTGTGAAGCCGAAATAAGTTTTTGTACCGCGTGTAAGTGTCCAGTTGCAGTGAAGTCACGGGCGTTAAGAAAGTACTACATTCAATACAAGTTATGACCAATGTTTTAAACGGCGCAGCTATAACGTTTTATTACAGCTAGGTACATTCTGAACTAGCCGAGATAAGCGTTGAAGCGAAGTTGCGTTCAGCGAAAGAAAGAATAACCGCAAAGCAACCCCTTGTGGGAACCTTCTTGGAAATAAGGGAAAAGAGCAATGCATAATAAATAAATGAAAATTATTGTTTGTATTAGAATAACCAGAAGCCTCGTCATTTGTTTCCCGATCCCGTTGCTCAACTTGAGGTCACCAAACCGTTTCTTTACCGGAACATTTTTGAGTCCATGTTTCACATCAAATGTACCACCGAAATGAGCTACCACGAGGCAGAAAGAGGACGTTAGACGAAGGTGAGTGACTGGCTCAATATTGTCACCACAATGTGAGGCCTCAAAACGACCGCGACGAGGCAAGAACGAGGAGGTGGAGACGTGTATTCAGGGAAAAGGGCACATGATGAACGTCGAGAAATTCCGTCAACAAGGAAATCACATCACCAGAGAAATTCCGATGCACAAAAAAAGATGAGAACGAAACGGCAAGCAAAGTAAGAACAAGCTTAATACATATTGTGAAAGTAGTAATGTTGAAGTGTAGTAACCAATGTTTTTAAGAAGGGGTAAAGTGATACAAAATAGGAAGGTAGAAAAAAAGGTTACATTACCGAAACCGTAGAAAAAGAGGCACAGAAATAAAAGAATTAGGTCAGGTGACCAAACAATTAGGTCAGAGTGACGCCGAGATGGCAATCTTGAATACAGAAAGAGGGGATCAAATGACAGCGTTTAGTGCTAGTGAAAGCAAACAAATGCACTTGCGTGGATCAGAAAATGCAGTACAGAGGCCGAAATCGGTTATATGGATAGATCAGAGGTAGTTAAATCAATATTTCGACAATTGAGTAATTTATGAAGGAAATATGTAGCAAGGTAAAGCCAATGGAAAACTACAAGATGAAAGAAATAGTATAAATTAGGGAAATAGTAAGACGAAATTAGTAAACAAATAAGAGTTGACAATAACATGAATGAGCAAAGGAATTAAAAGATTAAAGATTATTTCGGGTCTCAGTATAGCAAATTAGAGAAATAGGTGGAAGTAAGTATGGATCAGCAGGCTTAAGGTATTAAAGCAATTCAAGTAGGGCAAGTAAATTTCAGTAACGACCTTGAAAGATGTGTGTGAACTAGAATCAGATATATGCATGATAAATTAACAACTAGGTAATGACTTGAGAGCTGTTAATTAAATGTGGTACAGGAAGCAAAATAAACTGGAAATGGAAAATTAATTACGGCGTTAAGACGGTAATAAAACCGAAATAAAGAAAGTTGAAAGACAACTGTCAAATCACCACGCAGTTGTGAAAGGAGTAGAATTAACTGAGTTATGTTAATGAACTAAGCGACTCAATTCGAAAAATCGAATTGGGACAGAAGAATGTCAATGTTATACTTAATTGAAATAGTGAGGGCACGTATAATTATGAAGGTGTAACTGAAATGCAAACGAGCGAAGCATCTGGAAGGGAAATCCAAATTCCGACACTCAAAATTATAGCAGTAATCAGTTTAAGTATCAGGAGTACAAAATGGCGGAAAATATAGCCAGACATTAAGTGAGATAGGAGTTTTGAGGAAAATTCGGGCGAGTATCCCTGTCAATGTATGATTTTGAGCAATATTTTAGAGTGACAAAAATTCCCGAACGAGCTAATAGTATATTGCAATGCGTGTTATTGACTGTGGACGAAAATAACTACTACAAATACTATAAGCATGCATTTTCTTAACGAGTTCTTGAGTAGCCATACTCATTTCGAAGTTAGATTTCACGTTAAGCAACGGGAGTTATGTGGAAAGTGGATGTCTGAGTGTGATTAACTACCTACTTGGACAAACTCGGTAACAAGTTGATAAATCCGCCAGTTAGCGAACAAGATTTTATCAACACGATAATCCAACAGTATCTGGAAGGAATTCAACATTTCTTGCTCTTTTTAAGCCACGTTAGTAGGTGAACTAATTGAACTTGTATCGGTCTTCGAGAAAATCATCTGGAGCAGAAATTCGCAAAATGCTCATAATAACAAAAATATTGGGCACCTTAGGCGCTAAAATTGGACCGAGGAGCATGTAACAACCAGAGCTACAGAAATGGCGAACTAAACGTACGTGAAAGATATGAAAACGAGACACCGCATTTTGATGGTAGATCTTGGGAGAGAAGACGGTTTCAGAGGGGTTGTAATCGGGGAATTTCATGTCAGTTTCTTTCAACTAGCCCACGAAATAGAAAGACATAACCATTTTCGTATAGTCGCCGAAGTCCCTATAAATGCAGGTCCAAACGTTTCCAGGAACAAGGTGAGGGAGTATGGGAGAGAAACAGTTCGTCCCGATCGAGAGATTAATTTAGAGGTAGAGGACACCTAAGAGGACCTAACATAGACAAGAAATGAACAGATGGTGTCCCATGATGGCGAAAATCCAGAAATAGTGCCGGAAAACTAATGGAAAATCTTTTCGCGGGCCTAGAACAGATTGTTACAGATGACAAAACATATAGTAATATTGGGACAGGACCCATAGACATACTAGTGGTGTAGTGCAATGCAGTCTGAGGGACATTGAGGATTCAGAGACCCTCACACCTCGACCATTAAAAAGTTTTTTGTGCTGTCCCTTGAACCCAGTATGGAAACTCATGCGCACAAATACTCATGCCCATACCGGGATTCGAAACCGGACCCTTTGCGCCACAGAGTGCCGAAGTCAAACACCCCAGCGACCACGGCTACGCGAGGCTGCCATAGATTTACTAAATGCAGGGGGGATTGCTGTCTACATCATTTCAACATCAAACGGAAAATTAAATACTGGAATCTCCGAAAACCAGGAATATAATAGAAGGTCAGAACTATGAAGCTATGTTAGACGCGGGATCAAATATTAGTGTGATGAGTTTAAAATACTATTTATATTTGGTTGACAGAAATATTAAATTGGTGGCACTTCCAAGAATATTGTGCGTCGAGTTATGGTAAATAAAGCAGTATAAAGGAAAAAATTGCCAGCCATGCTGAAGATTTGAATTGACCAGGAAGATTATAAATGTATTCTCCTGGTTATGAATAACCTAATTTGTGATATATTTTGTTTTCGGTGTGACGCATTATATGACGTTAAGGCAAGGATAGACTTTGTAAGAAAATGTCTGATTTAGTTAACGAAGAAACATTTTGTGGAGACAATACACATAGATGAAGGTGATAATGGTCGGAGGCGTTTCGGAAACATACGGATACCTACCTCCGGAAAAGTGCTACTCTGGAAGGGATAATTATGTAATGTAGGGGAATGTAGGAACGTGCAAGAAAAAAACAGAATCACTTTAGTGTCAATGAACGGAGATAGAGAGGGGGTCGCTTAGGAGAAAACTGGGGTAGAATCGGGGAATTACCAAATTGGAAAGAATGAAATTTTTCGAGGTTTTAGAAGTCAATTGCACAATTTTTGTGATAAACCCGGAAGGTGCTGTGCTTATAAGCATCATTTAACAGTAATAATCTTGAAGCCATTTATGCACAAATTTAGAAATCATCCCATCGCATTGAGGGAAAAAGCCAAGCGATGTCATAAATAAAGGATTACCATCACTTACCAGGATGGGATAATTCAAGTATTACATTTAGTATTTATCAGTTCAATCTGTTGGGCTGATAAAGGAATGATAAGTGAAAGCAGAATAATAAATATGCACACATCATCCTATAGATTCAGATGTGAAAGCGTAGATAAACTGTTATCGAATATCATGCGAGGAAAGTTCTTGATCACTGTTGACTTAACTGCTTCATGCCGGTAGGTAAAGCTCTATGAAGACGTTAAAAAAATATAACTGCCTTTCTTTAGTGGTAAACATTACGCACTTCTTGGAGTAACGTTTGGCTTATTAGCCTCCGGAAGCGGCCTCTTAAGAGCAATTAATGCCATTTTTGGAAATACTACTGTTGAGTTTGGTATTCAATATGTGGTTGTTTCCCGATAGTAGACAGGAATTTTGAGGATCACTTGGGCCACATTAACTATGTTTTGAGAACACTAAAGGCAAATGGTATGGCAGTGTATATAAAGAAATCCAAATGCTGCATTAAGGAAGTAGAGCGTTTAGGCTCTATTATCGGTGATTGGGCATTACTCCACATATGGAAAGAACAGAGGTGATTAAGAAAATACCGCCGTCCAAAAATGTCAAACAGACCGGATAGTTTCTAGGTATATTTAACTATTACAGCAGGTTTATTTTACGATATCCCGCAGAGGATGCGCCAATACGCGAATTGTTGACAAAAGGAATGAAATAGAAATGGGGAAATGAGCAACCATAGGTTTTTGAGAGAGTAAAAGGGTTATTCGCGAACTCCATACCTAGATAAGATTCGCAATGTTTAATTTACGTAGATGCGTCCTGAGGAGGTTACGGATATTACAATAGACAAAAAACCATGATCTGAACATAATAATTAGTACACCACCTGGAGGTCTTAGCCAAGTGGAAAGAAATGCATCAGTTACGGAATTAGAACGTTCAGCGTATATTACGCGTTAGAAAATGTTAGGCAGCACATGTACCAAGGAGAAACATCTATGTATACAAATCACGTGAGCTCATCATTTATTAAATAGTGCAGACTAACCAATACAAAAATCTCTTAAACATTGTAATGGTTATGCTTCTATTTTACAAGAATATGATAAATATAGTTTTATTACATTACAAGATATTCAGGACAAAATTAGTTCAAGTAAATCCATGAAATTGGCTGTAGAATCATTGCAGGCCATTTCTCTGATACATAAGCAGGGCTTTGGTAGCACTTTTAGGAAAGGGATCACTTTATGTTCGACGCGTGCGTAGATTATGCAATTTATTTTGACATGCTCATACGCTAGTACTAGCTAGGTACTAGTCAGCATTCTCGTCGGGTATTAAACTTAGCTTTTTGACGGTTCGCGCTCCATCGATCACTTGCCTAGCAGGAATTTGTGCCGGTCAGCTCTTTAAATTTATTTTGTACTAATTTACAATTTAGACTATGCCCCAGGTACGACGATCTAGGGTACCATGCTAGCCTCCAGTTCACAAGGTCGCGGGTTCAAACCCGGCGGAGGGCGATTGATTGTTTCGGGCATAAAAATCCTTAGCATTGCTCCCTTCGGAAGGGGAGTAAAGCCGGTGGTCCTGTATCGTGGATTTACGGGACGTAAAAGAATCTCAAGCCTAATAAAGAGGTTTCTGAACAAAAATGTCCGGTCTTTCGCGCCCAATGTAGAATTTGACGCAAAGAACAATAATAGTTAAAGGACGTCCATAAATAGAACCCTAGGCACGACGAAGTTGGAACGCCGGACTTCCTCCGTCTACCAGGTAACAACCTAAGCTGTGTAACTCTCTCGCAATGTAGTTTAAATTAGTTATTAGAGCGATTAAGGACTCTCTAGGAAGCAGAGTTACACTCTACTATTAGTATCACCCTTCCACCACCCTCTAAGCTGCACGCAACCTGTAACACTCTGGATGTCATCCCTTTGCTACGTCTCCGTTCACGTCACCCCTGGCAAAAGTGATGGTTTGGGCGAGGTTTACGACACGCCCTTCGTGACATCCGGTGTTAGGCGTCGGTCCCTACTTCTTTAGTTAGGGATGTGGTTTGATCCCATCCCTGTCTACGGCGTGATCTTGTTTTCTTTCCCGTCTTGTGTTTCCTCGATGGTAAGGGTGCGCTATTGCGACATTGTTTGTGTTCACTAATTTTTTGGCCTGGTGTGCGCGACCCGTGTGTTTCTTTCAGTGAATCATGCCTCCGCTGTAAATCATAATTGACATTTAATTCTGATCCCAACAGGGAGTGCTCAGTCGTGGGTTGAAACTTCATGTCTTTCCAGAATTTTTTGTAATTCTAAAGCTGTTAAACTTAGGTTATTACTAAAGGTAGCCTACTCAGAATAGAATGGGTTCATTACTTTGCACATTGAAGCATAGAGCGCATGGCTATTCTGAGTTTAGTAGTAGGGTTTATTTGAATGTTTGATGCATATGATTTTAGAGTAAGAAATTGCCTACAGGGATTTATGCACCTGAGTATTTGTCAGGAGTACATTACATGCACAGTATTTAATTCCTGTTTTACAGCATTTCAAAGGTTTCATATCATTACAATAAATCGTATTTATGATGGATTAGTAATGAAATATAATTTGAAGGTGGATTTATTTGTGATTTGATAAAGATTGTCAAAATGTTAAAAATTTGAGAGAGCACAAAATCTCTTTGCTTGTGTTTTCAGCGATCTAATTTTTCAGATAAAATTATAGCTTACCTATATCTTTCAGTTTTACCCACTACCTACCCTATATGAATCTGCTCCTACATTCTGCTGATTAATGTTATGCTTATATATTTTATTGGCAATTTAATAAAACGTTCAGTTTCTCAAAGATTTGACGCACTGATACATTCAGCTGTTTACAGCATAAGCAGCTTCTCGTACTTGATGTTAGCGTGGTACCAGTAACATTCGCAATGCTTTTTGATGTACATCTTCACTTTTTTTGTTAGCAGGTGAATCATCTGATATCTGTCTATTATTGTACTATCAGAATTTTGCTGCTAAATTCTTTTGATACAGTGCGCAGTACTTGTGTTATTTGAAAGAAGAACATTCTATAGATTTGGCTCAAACACTGCGTAAAACATGCAGCAAAACATTCATAAGTAATAGCAACCCACCCAAAACACACAGCACCAGTTTTTAGTGCTTATTAAATACAGTAGTTCTTTACTTCAAGTTTCTTGTTGGTATATCCGCATTGTGTTCTATAATTCTGTTTCTCCGGTTCAAATCCCGGCTATGGCATTGAATTTTTCAGTCATCTGATTCTACCTTTCCAACCCTGTCCAACACACGGCTTGTGTGAAAGAACAATTAATTCCATTTCTCTGAAGAGTTCGGATTCCTCGCTTATTGCGTAGAGGTTTATTTCAGAAATGTTTAACCTAATGTTTATCATTTCATAGGACCCCTACTTTTCATGGTGCGCATTGCCAACTGTAGTTTTTGCCACATTTATGGAGTATTTGCAATTTTGTTCTTTCTGACTTAATGGCAGAGGTTACTCGTTTGACCACCTTCTGATCTTACTAATTTATTGTACACAGTGCAGATAGAATATACAGGTTACTGTAATTCACAAACAAGATGAAACTAACAGGGACGCTCTTGCATCTTAATTTGTTTTTATGCATGGCACACAATACATTCCCGGCAAACATGTCTTTGGCTTCAGCAGTGGGATAGGAACATAGGTTTCTCCGGACATAGATGCGCTTGTGTATGTTATTACTCAGTGCAGCAATATGCTATGTCTTCGGTATGCTTTTTAAACTTTCTCGTTTCCAAAATTTCCGCAAGATGTTTGTTCTTTTCAGTCCCCTCCTCAAAGAGTAAATTCTGCACGTGGGCTTGCTCACTGTTTTAAGTATGTGAAATTGTGCTGTGCTATTTCTAAAGCTTTCAGGAATGTATGTAAATGTTATAAACGTGTACTCACGTTTTTGTGTATGCAGGTATCCGACATTCCGCACTGAATTTCAACTTATACATATCACTGATAACGTTTTTCGTAACATATGCACAGAAGGACGTTCCTCAGTCACTTTATTGCCCCCGTACAGACGTAATTTACCGTTTCTCTTGCGCAACGCAGTTAACATGGAACTAACACTTCACTGTGTGTATTTGCTGCTGTGTGAATAACAAAACCAGCTTCCGTCTTTACGGCAGTGTGTCATGTATGGTACAAAGATGATGTACTGTCAGCACATTCTTGCTATCTGTAGTCCTGGGCAATCTACGGATGTCTTCTGGGATTTTCCAAACGCTGTCATTTTAATGCTTTGGCCTCCTTCTTTCTTACTAGTGTAAGAAATGTTGCTGCTTCATAACTATGTGCTGCCTTTTTGTCCTATACCTCTACAAGAGTTTTGTTTTTTGTACGAGTTCTTGTGTTTGTCTTTGTTATGGTACATGTGCATTATTTTTGTATTGTATAATCTGGAAACTGTATGTTCATTCTTATATACTCGTGGGTCCCGCATGCTTGGCACCGAATTCGTCTCAAGAGGTTGTTTGTGATTATAACTGTGACGGTTGATAGGATTTTACCGGAGACCCACGCATATAAGGCAGCATTCTCATTTTTTCCTCTTTCTTCGGTTTTATAGTGACTAATTTCACTCACAGCATATCCCTACTTACATACCAGGGTTTGACACCTCATACAGTGCGTACACCTATAGTTTCTCATACACAAGCGATCGTTGCATCCGCACAGGAGGTGCTGCTTACTTCATCTATCAGGTTACAGCTTTGCATGAATTTCTCACTGCTTCCATAGAATCCTTGAAGCTTCGTTTCTTACGATTACATTTTTCCCCTTCATCCTTATTTTTGTACCTTACTTAGGTAAGCTTTAAGGTGTTGTTACAGATTTTTCGGATCCTTAGGCTATGTAAACCTTACACTCCAGTGAAATTCTATCACTCCCCTGGAAACGGCATGAATTTGATTACGTCATCGCTTCAGCAACTCCCTCGACTTTCATTCTCGGCAGAGCCTGCTATAGCTGCTACTTCGACCACCGCCGGCTTAAACTTCGAAAACCCAATGAGGAATTTTTTGTTTCTTTTAAGAAAAAAGAAATATAAACATGGTATACCTTGCATGTTGTCTTCCGCTTTTCGTGCCTGACACTCATCACTTTCATAGGGTTATGATTTTACGTATTAAGTCTGATATATTTCTTTTCTTGACTGGGTAATTACGTTTTTCTAGGTTTCAGGTGTGACCTATGAGAGACTAATAATTGTGCGTGTGTGTTCTTGCGCGTAAAAATTCCCACAGGCCGTGCATGTTAGTTTGTTGAGAAGCTTCCTTGTTTGACGTTTGAACGCAGAGTTAAAACCTCCCGGTCTCTGGCGATGTTATTTATTGTTACATTATGTTCTGAGCTGATGTTGGTACCAATATCATTGTTGTTGTGTTCAACGAAATGATACTACGTTTTTCAGTTCACTCAAGTTAAAACCTCACGGTCTTATTTGTGATCGAATCTTGAGAAATATTGAACAGATGCTATGATATTGAGTTTTGAGTCTTCTTGCCACCGTTTTGTGTAGGTGTGTGTGTTGGAGTGTCTGATAGCTTCTCGTAGGCACTGCGACTTGGGTGGGGTGCGCGAGCACTATTTTTTACGAAAACATTTTGTTTTATATGTGAAGCATTACACAAAGATAGGCTATATTCAGCTGGCCTTCAGGTATGTTTTATTGTTAAAAGTTGACATCTGCAATTGTAATCATTTGGGATACCATCTCTGGTTATTTATTTATGTCTTAGCAATATAATGAAAGGTGGGTGCACTTTTTGATTATGCATATATTGATTGCACAAAAATACACTAAAGCTTTATGCTAACTAATGAAAAGACAGTTCATTTCTCTGGATCTGCAACTAATGACTCAGCAATCATTTCTGTACCACACTTGTTTTAGGTTAACCACAGGACATGGTGGACCCTTGCCTTTTGTTTTTTTATCTCCAAAATTTGTGTTATCGATTCATGTTTCTCTCACGTTTTTCTAAATATGTTTTGCTTGTCGATCCTAGTCTCTATTCAGCCCTAGCTCCCCCAGAATTTCCAATGGTTTTAGACAGTGTAAACTCAGTAGCTTCATTGTTCCTTATGTGTTACGTATTGTATTCTGTCTTTGTTGGATCAACACCCCCTTGCTACTGGTCGTACCCCTTCTTTGACTCCGTCCCTCCCATCTTTCGGTGCCCTTATTACTTTCTTTCCAATATGTTTTACTAATATCTTTTTGTTTTTCCCGAACTATTCATGGATCGTGCAATCCGCCGACTTTCTTCGTATGTCACTCAAATACTCGTCTTCTTATTTGAGGGCACATTCCGGTACGCAACTCGGCACTGTATTCGCATCATGCGCTAAAGGGATTGCTTTCCCTCATGCACATGTTGGACGCGATTGTTTGTGTGCGCCCAATGGCCGTCGGCGACGGAGTGTGGACCTTTCTGTTTTGAGGGTATGTTTGTACAATGTGATCAAAGGCTTAACAGGTCTACCTCTACGTTTTCACGCCTGCACGCACGCTTCAGTGACTGCGCATATTTTTCTTCTCACCAGCTAAGTGTGAAGTATACATTGGAAACTTTCCTTCAAGATTTATTTCATGTTGTATACAGTACCTCAACGACGGACTTACGTTAGTGCTTTTGAAAAAGCCTCGATAGGCAGCGACGGTAGAAGAAACAAACTCAGTATCACTCTTACTGATACAGCGTGTTGCCAGTGTGCTTAGCTGTGCTCCCGAGGACTGCCATGTGCTTGATGTAACGGCAACTAGACTGTTCCCACTTTATGTGATGGGAGTACTACTGTTATCACTTATGTTCTTCCTTTTTACCTTTAGCCCCCATGCGTAAAAACTATTTTCCTCCTCCCTTCTGACTCCGTTTTTACCCTGCCCTCAGCTATCCGTCCTGCCCGGATCATCAAATACAATGTCAGCATATGTGTTGTGTTTTTCCTTCCAGTTTAGGCACACTTGCTTTTGTATTTATTTTTTCCATTCTTTGGTTTTATCACAACTGCGGACAGCTGGGTTTTCCTGGCGCGGAGGAGGTTGTTATGGTTATGGATTTATTTTACAAAAGTGTAGTAAATATGAAAATTTATATTTGTAGGTATCCAAGACAATTGTTTAAGTAAATAGAAAACAAACAAAACACACACTCGGGCAGAGGCTATACTTGTCCTGGAAAAAGCCTAAGCAACATTGATCTCACCTTGTATGCTCGAAATTTAAAGATTCCTGAATTTAGAGTGTATACATGCTCGAGAAGCTGCCTCCAAAGCCTCGTTTCAGAGAGATAATTATCGTCAATCTCGGCACTTAAGAGAATGAAGGCACGCATTGGGTTCCAGTAAAGAAGGACAGCGACATTGCATTTTATTTCGATAGCTTTGGAAACTTGAAGCCCCCGAAAGAGAGAAGGGTAACTCCGCTTTGTTAAGCTGATGTATAATATCAAAAGATTTCATAGTTATAGCTCAGTCATCTGCGGGCGCCTGTGCTTGCAACTTTTATCGCTATGACTTACACTATTGCTATCAGTGGCAATGAATCTGTTCTTACTATACACCTGAATTCTCCTCTGCAGATAGAACCTAAAGGGCATTATGAAATTGCTCTATTGAATTTTGAAACCTATTCTATTCCCAATGCTGATCGGAGTAATAACCAATTTCAATACATTTAAAACGACGAGCTTAAGGTCATTGATTCGCCGCATAGAACTTACGAGGTTGCAGACATTAACATCAGAGATAAGGTCAGATTGGATGAGAATGTCATCTTTATTCGTCCTAATAATACTACTACTATGAAGACCGAAATTAAATTTTCTTTTACCATTGATTTTTCTAAGGAGTGTTCTTTCGGATCACTTTTGGGATTCAGTGACAACAAAGGCTAATCGGCTGACTGAATCTGGTTTCTTGGTAACCATATTTAAGGTATCATACGAATTGAGTGCAGTATTGCAACATGCTCTTTCATCGATGGTAAAGGCGGGTATTTGATCTACGAGTTTTTCCCTTATGTCTTGCCGGGATATCATATTTCTCAAGACCCTCGAAACCCAATTTACCTACCTATTATAGACACCAACTTTATAGACCAAATCACTCTTCGAGTAATCACCCGAACGGAAATATCATCGACTTTAGAAATTGAGATGCAAGCGTAAGACTTCACATCCGACGCAATTGCAATAGACCTTAGAAGAAGTTAACGTTTCCGAGGATATAATAATGGAGTGATTCGACGCAGACGTCATACTCTGCCTTTGACACCCAGAATGTTAAGATGAAGCAGTCGAAAGTTGCTCGAGATTTTGGGCTTCAGAATTCTATAATAATTGACATCTTCGGTGCAAACGAATTGCGTAGATTCGGGGACAAAATCACTAAATAAGAGGAAGATGTGTCATTTAATGTGTTTCTACCATATAATACATCGGTTCAGGACGCTAATGGTGGGATTGGAATCCCTTGTCAAGCTGAGGATTTATATACTTTATCTAAACGGAGTTACCTCTATATTGAGGGATCTATTATTAAACCTAATGGGTCAGCTATTACTGCAAAGCTTACCAGTCACGCTATTGCATTTATGTTTGAGGAGATTCGACTGGACATGAATGAATCGACTATTGATAGAACCCAAAACCCAGGGACTACATCAACAATGCGCAACCATGCTGCACTCAACCGCAAGGTATTTCTTCGCCTGCAGAATGCCGGATGGTGGTATCCCGGAGAAGAGGTGGACATTGTAAATGCTACAAATGGAGCCTTCAATGCTATAGTGCCACTGTCAATGCTTCTGGGATTTGCTGACGACCACAAGGAAGTAATACTCAATAGCAACCACGAATTGGCGCTGATTCGACGAAAGAACTCTAAAAACAGCACTGGCACCTCGGAGGGAAGATAATGCTACTGTTAAACTTTTGGAATCGAGTGGAGAATCCTGTAATTGGCATTTCTGATGCTGAAAAGGTTGAAACCCTCAAGATTGTCAAGTCGGACAAGGCGCTACAACCGGCTTTACAGCCATGAAACTGCACACTCAAGCAGTTGTGCCGCAAACTAAATCATTTACCTGTATGTCACAACGACATCGCGAAATGGGGAAGCCAAGATTTGTTATTGTGAGTGCTCAGACTTCGAGATCGAGAAATGCAACTAAAGAGTGTTCCGCGTTTGATCATTGCAGCATAAATAATTTAAGACTTTATCTCAGTAGTGAATGTTATCCCTTCCACGACATGAACTTGGACATTAGAAACTCAAGATTTGCGTCATTTTATGAAATGTATTCGAAATTCCAATGCTCATATTATGAAAAAGAGAATTACCCATTATTGAAGAGAAAGGAATTTCTAAAATAAGCACCTATATTTGTTACATACTGCTGACATCAGCCCGAGGAGGTTGTAAATGGAGCTGTCAGCACTAGACTCAAAATTCAAGCTACTGCAAAAATCCCTGCACAGAGCTCATTGTATTGCCCGATAATTTATGATAAAGTATTTACATAGAAGACACTGACTCATGTAATGAGCCTTTATTTTAAATGAATCATTCTAATGCAAGGTTTTTTTTTCATTGGGGATATATGCAAAGGGCTCTTTAATGAATAAAACAAGTTGTAAAAGCATATGTTCATTGTTTTGTATGATACAGTTCCAGTACTTCTCTCCTCCAGCTCCTCGTTCCTACATTTGTCATTTCACCAGCAATGGCTAGATTGCCTAGGTGGCAGTGCATGCATGATTCAAGTATTTTTAGCTGAGAAACTTCATCGCTGTTGAAAAGTATTTCACAGTCATTTAAGTTAATGTTCAGAAACCAAATTTCTTCATTTTCCATATAAGCAATTATGTTATATGAGAAAACAATATCTTCACTACATTCCATTCGCGGCCACTTTCCCGATTTGGGGAATGTTTGGAATATAGGGAGATTCTCGAATTATCTCCCAGTCATGCAATGTCATGTATACAAAATGTCTTGTTTTTTCACAAAAAGCACTGGAATGTCGTAGAAGATTACAGTATTAACGCAATGGCTTTTTGAGATGCAGACATTTCGGAGAACACTTCTTGCTTGCATGTTTCTTGGGGGTGTCGATTCTGGTTATTGTATCCTCTAAAAGCTTCAATCTCCTATGTAGAGCATCAAATTAGTTGTTTTTAATTGCGCGTCTGAAACGTTTTGGAAATGAGGCAGGCTGAAAAATAATTACATTTGTTAAATGACAGAAATGAAAGCTTGAAGATTTTTTCTAGATATGGATATACTCACATTAATCTTTTCCGGAGTTCTGCTGGTTTCCCGGGTGAAGACCCTGGAGTCATCTGTATTTGATTCCCATGCACCTGGAAATTGGACTTCTTCTGCCCGTCGTCTATATGATTGGTAGCCAGCGCGGCTGCTGCTGCAAGAGGGTATTCTACTATATCATCTGCTCTCTATTCTCTGAATTTAGGTCGTTTTTATGTGCAGGTGTCGGCATTTGAATTATGCAGAGACATAATGGTTTTCAATTTTAGTTATAAAACGATACCAATGTACGATAGTATTGCATATGAATTTATTTCCGTTGCTACTTACTTTAAATTTCTCTGCCTGAACCGATACACGCTGCAGTTCTCATTATACGGGAAGTATGAGGTCATTTGATCGTGCACCTCCGGCTCATCGCATAGGACTGCATGAATATACCATTGCAGTACTCCGAATAGCACTAGGCTGCGTGTCTTGAAACGGTGACATCCATCTCTTTTCGAAATCGTCACTTTCTAACTCATCGGAATCCCCTTGCCTGAAAGGAAGAAATGCACTTCAATGCGTCATTTTATTTTCCCAAAGTAAACTTTATTTAGAAGTAGCGTACTCGAGAAAAAAACTGTACTTACACGTAACTTTTTATGTAGACAGGGCAAGTATCCGTGTATATATTGCAAGAAAACATCTGGTCGTGGTTGATGTGCCTCTTCTCCACACTCGCTCAAGAAATAATCCATTTTCACCACTGTATTATCGTCGCACTGCGTAAACCTCATTTCGTCATTACATATCAACTAATACTTCAGGCAGGGGCGAATTGGCTACTTATATACGCGAACAAGAACACTGGCTCATGGCGACCCATATAATGGCGGTGGTACGAGCTTGCAGCGTGGTCTGGGAGAGGGCAGTGCTCTGCAGGTTGGGGCGTATATATTTTCTTTGCTTGTGATACAAGAGAATGCTGAATGCACGAATCAGATGGCCCAGGTGCAATGGAATTATGAGGGAGAGGGTAGAATGATGCAGGCGTGGATGCAGGGGTTGTTAGGTCTTATTATGTCGTATAATGTGGGTGAGTTTGCAGTGGGATCTCGGAGAGAGGGAATAATCTGTAATTTTTTGATGTTGTTTGTTACACAAAATAAAAGGTTGCTGAATGGATGAGTCAAGTGGAGCAGGTGCATAGCAAACAGTGGAATGATGTGAGGAGGGTAGAAGGATGCTGGTGTCGATACATGGATGGAGGTGTGTTCCATGCTCGAAGGCGTTCAGTGTCGCATGTGAGATAAGTAGAATCCCATCTATTTTTTGTCGGGGGCAACAAATAAGATTAATTAATGTCGTCCTTTCTTTGTAACAGGTGTGGGAGGGAATATAACACCAGACCATGGGACCTGTCAATCATTGTTCACCGAACAAAAAAGATTAATAGTGGTCACCTTTATTGTCGACAACGGGGTCCATGAATGCGGGGGAAGTGGGAAAGTGGAAGTGGTACATTCCTGCATAAATTAGCATTTATAAATGCATAATTCACCAAAACATACATCCTTGTGCTACTCACGGATATTAAGAAAGTGGTACTTTTTCTGTTTTTTGTGTCTTCCAGAGTTAGTTACAAGGATCTTATTGAAAAGTCTAACCCCCAGGTAGCCTTGCAGTCAGCAGCTATACAGCTTGATGTCAAATCATTTCTCAGGAATACTTAAAGCACATAATAAATCATATCAAATCAACCATATATAATCCAATGCTACTAATTTTGGACTATCATCAAACCATGTGGGTGCAGCAATTATACAGAGTTATATTGTTAATATTTCAATACACATTATGGTCACCAAATTTAGCCTCCTTATGTGTCCGTATTTTCCGCATTGAAATGCCAATACAATATGATTTGCAATGATTGGTTGATTGATTTGAGTTTTTTTGTTTATGGACGCTCTTTAACTGCTGTGGTTCTTAGCGTCCCATTCCATATTGGGCGTGAAAGACCGGTAATTTTGTTCAGAGGCCTGTTTATCAAGATTCAGATTCTTCTATGTGCCGTAAATCTACGACACGGGACCATTGACTTCACTTTCCTTCCGAAGGAAGTAATGCTAAGGAGTTTTACGCACGACAAAAATTCATCGCCCTCCGGATTTGAACCCGCGACCTCGGAAACGAGAGGCTGGCATGGTAACCAATACACCACGGAGGACGACTAGATGATTGATTGATAATGATGTTGATGTTGGTAACTGAGTGGCCTCTTAAAGATGCCATGTACGCAGGCTCTGAAGCCCATTGCGCCTCATATCTTAGACATGACTCAAGTTCGATGGTGCGAATAAAACGGACCACGTCCTTGATACATGCCCTTCTTATCTCCTCAGGTTCCATAAAGAAGGACCCAAGGGATACATACCTATGCCAAGCGAAACCTTCGCATTTTCATAGTACCTTCCCATTTGTATATGCTGTGAGGGCTCTTAAGCCCCTCGCACATATCCGACATAAAGGGACTTGTGTAGGATCCATTACGTATAGATGTCTGCGCAGTGTGTTGTGGCCCTAAGATAGTGCACAGCCCCTCTGAGCCTAACTCTGGTCCAGTTCAGGAGAAACTCACCCACTTTCCGGTCAGGCCCCAATATAAAGCCATTGGGCTGCCGGGCAGTGGTTTGCTTACACCAGATCTGAAGACGAACCCTCGCCGTGAAGTGGGTTATATCATACTTGATGTTACTATCCGGCACTCCTCAGAAGCACTCAGGTCCAATAAAATCGAGCCCCGCAAGGGGATCTTGTCTGCCATCTTATTTCCTTTAATACCAGCATGCCCAGGAACCAAAAGAAGTGTAACCGGGCAGCTGGTACATAATCTATTCAACATCCTCTGGCATTGCCACACCAATCCGGATGTGGTTTCAACCGCCCGAAGAGCTTTCAAAGCTGTCATAATATCTAGGCAGATGTTCACATTCACTCGTCGGCATGGCACAGTGTAAATATGCATAGCGCAGTCTATGATCGCATAGACCTCAGCCTGGAAATCGTGGTAACTTGACCAAGGAGAATGACAAGCCTGATTCTAGGACCCCAGGCCCCAGCCCTCGCCCTACCCCCAAGGCGGGAACCGACCGTGAACCACATTGTGCTCCCTGCCTTTGGATGAGACCCGGTCTCTGGGTCCCACTCCTTCCTGGAATGTATAGGATGGACTTAGGTTCTAGCTAGTCCCTTCAAATTCTCGATCATCTGGGTTATAGGACACTTCTCCTGAACTCCAGAAACGATTAGTGGGTGACATTTCTGGAGTAGCTTAAAATACCACCTTGGCTAGCAAAGATGCCGTGCTTACTCAACCTGGCTACCTCCGCAAACAAGTGCAAAGGAGAAAGGGCCATCAGAATCCTAAGGCGGGCTGAGGAGTCGTTCGCACCGCGACTGTTATCATCATACATGCCAATCTTTGCAGCGAATGCAGCTTGGTAACCACTACCTTCACACGAGAGGCTACTAAACCAGCGCCTCATAAGATATTGTCGGTTTTATAACCGAGGTGTATATTGTTATTTTATTATATAACAGCTGACTATTTATTTATGCGTTGGTGTTATGGATGTTTAACTTTCTGTGTTGATTATTTATTGTAAAGAAGAAAATGTGTTGTATTCTACAAAATATTCGTAGCGAGATTTCACAGAAGACACTTGTTTGTGATCTACTGAACTCAACACAGAATTTTTAAAGAGAAAAAGTGTGTGCGTAGAACAACTCAGAATTTAAAATGAATGCCAAACTTTGTCTTTAACCAGCATCTTTCAGGGATGCAAAATCAAGATTTACATTTAATTCCTCCTAACTCAAATTATCCTTACATGGAGAGATATCCATCCTTTTTTTCCAAAAATTACTTGGGGGAAAAGTGGGAGGACTGCAACACCTCTGATTTATACCCATATATTTTAAACTGCTTTATTATCTATGTGAAAAATAATGCATGCATATGTTACGTAAATCCTTACTTTGTATAAATTTAACAAACGAAAAGTGTAAATCTATGCAAAAATTGACACATTAAATACAACCAGGAAAGGGACAACTGCCGCACACCCTCCATACTATAAGAACCTATGGGACAGTATCAAATGTATGTGATTTTTTACACTTTTAGGGCAACTGGTGCTCCCCTAATAGTTTACATTGTATTTTGTTAGATATACGTTAAGGTAAAAAAATGATGTTACACATACAGTGCCGCCGGAAGACATTCAGGCTGGTAACTCTATCACAATATAACATTTTTCTACAAACTGCTGCCAGACACGTTTGGAAAGTATAATTTGCTAAAGCAGAATATCTCGTTTTGCATAAATATTAGATATACTTCATTTACAGCGCACATGTGTAACAATTTTCTGACACAATATAGCACAGAGCTTGTGGAAACCTTCACAAGCAAAAAATAACTTATTTTAAAGTTCACAGGACTGTCTTTCCAAATCTAATTCTTGCATTTCATCCCCCTCAGAACAAATGGGCATTTCCAAGTCATTGTCAATACCTGCAAAAGCAATACGGATATGATCCTTCGTGGTGTAGTGGTTACCATGCTAGCTTCTAGTTCCCGAGGTCACGGGTTCAAACTCGGTGGAGGGCGATGGATTTTTTTCGGGCGTAAAAATCCTTAAAATGGCTTCCTTCGGAAGGGAAGTAAAGCCGTTGGTCCCGTGTCGTAGATTTACGGCACGTAAAAGAACCTCAAGCCTGATAAATAGGCCTCTGAGCAAAATTCCCGTCTTTCACGCCCAATATAGAATGGCACGCTAAGAATCACATCAGTTAAAGAGCGTCCAATAACTAAAAACCAAAAAAACTAGCAATACGTATTTCCTCTGATGATGATTCAGAATAATCCCAAGGCTATTCTTTTCCTTACCTGCTTTCTTTCTTTCTTTCCTTCTTTCTTGCTTTCTTTCTTTCGGTCTTTCTTTCTTTCCGCCTTTCCTTAATTCCTTCTTTCTTCGAAGTTTTTGGGAAGTTTGCTTGGTTTGGCTTTCTTTTCTCCTTCCAGAGGTAACTTCTCAGCTTCAGCTTTTTCTAGCATGCTAGTTAAAATTATGCTACGTCTTTTATTCTTTTCTCTTTGTGCTTATTCCAACTTTAGGGAATGGACGAACCTGCTCTGTAGTTATAGGGACTGCCGTTAAAGAAGGGGTTTCTATGGTAGCTCGTTTTGAGATTGTGGGATATTGAATTCTGAAAGGAGATGCAGTAAGATTGATTGGAGCTGAGTGTTTCTTGAACTGAGGAAACAGAATTTTGTGAAATTAGATCAGATGCGAGAGATTCTTTGGAGGCCATGAACTGGTGTAGTGACAGGGAAGTGGGCGATCATTTACAGAAGAAATTAAAATTTCCTCTTCAGTTAAGGCTCACTATTAAATATACAAATGCCTATTTTTCGAAAAATAAATTGAGTTTTATGTATGGGCGTTCTTTAACTGCTCTGGTCCTTAGCGTCCCATTCCATATTGGGCGTGAACAACCGGTAATTTTGCCAGAGGCTCTTTTATCAGGCTTAAGGTTCTTTTACGTGCCGTATATGTACGACACGGGACCATCGGCCTCATCCCCTTCCGAAGGATGCCGTGCTAAGAATTCTTACGCCCCCAAAAATTCATCGTACTCCGCCGGGTTTGAACCCGCGACCTCGGGAACTAGAGGCTAGTATGGTAACCGCTACACCACGGAGGACGACTGTTTTGCGCGATACAGTGTTATGTGTGTTGCCGCAAAGGATAATTTCACCAATGCAACAGATGTAAATGGTTTTGCCTCGGTAGATCTGTAACGAGTCATTGCTCCCCTAGAGGTACATGACCTTGAAGATGGTGGGGGGAGGGTTTCTGTGTGTTTACGACTCTGTGCGCTGTATTGGAGGAGTTACTCATGTCAGGATGGCCAAAGCGGAGATGCCAGATGAAGAAGCGGCTTAAATTTATCCCAATCCTAAGGTGTTGTGCGTTTCCATACCGATTGGGTGCATGGCACATGGAAGATGTCTCGCAAACGGAGCCTCTGAGATACCTGACGACCTCCTAGATTATATAGTTTTAACCAGGCATGCGGGGTTCTGTCGGGCAGACCTGATTTATCCCCAGCTAATCGTGGGAACGATAGTAGTTATAAGTTCCACCAAACTGGAGGGGTCCTTATCGGGTAACCTCAAGAGCTTAAAAACTAAAGTTGAGGTGGCTGGGCTTTCGACAGAGGAGCCTGTTACCAAAGCTAAAGAAAAGAAGACAGGAACTGCAACTCCCGGAAGTGTGGACAAGCAGGTCCTGTACCCAGGAGGAGGGGAAGAGCTCTCGGCTACTGGCGAGGATCGTGCGGGAAGTTGGTGTCCCTAGAAATTTTGACCATGCAGAAGCCATGACTGGGTCGGGACCTGGTTCTTTTGGAACACTCAATGTTCAAGTGGGGCAGGTTAAGCAATGGTGACTTCATTCATTCAGACTAACGTAAACACAGTCTTACCGTCTCGCAAGATCTCTCGAGTAACATAACGAGGTATGAAATAGATGTCGCCATAATAAAAGAAATCTGGATTCGGCAGGGACTTATTATGGGGATAAGTATAAAAGGTTTTACTGTCTTCAGCGCTTTGTCTGAAGTGATAGCTAGAGTATGTGTGTTTCCAAGACTCCGCATACCTTGACACCGCCGGGATTTCTTACCAAAGACCTAGCAGCAGTCTTAATGCGGTATGAGGAGTGCGGAGTGCCACGTCAGGTTGAGTCTACTCGGCCTATTTTCCAGGTGACTCCGAGGAATCACCATCTCAAGTGCTCAAAGAAACTTGTGACTCATTTCAAGGAAGGAAACCTCAGTCATCTGATTGGCTGTGACTCCAACGCCCATTATAGCGTTTGGGGTAGCACGGACATCAACGGGAGGTGAAAAAGCTGCTCGAGTATCTGAGTTCTACAGACTTCGAGATTGTAAACCCAGGGGACGACCCGATTTTTATGAATTAGTAAATGGGGGAAGTCCTAGACTTGTCACTACTGTCCTTTGAAATACTAAAGGAGATTAAGGTCTGGAGGGTTTTCCTGGAACCTTGCATGTCCGGCCGTAGACATATACGCTTTGGTCTGTTGGGAAAAGGACAGGACCGCCTATACAGGAACCCTGAAAGGATCAACTGGGACTCCTTTAGAAGGGACCTGGAAGGCGGTCTGAGGTACGGACCCCAGATCAAGGTAAGAAATGCGGAGGACCTGGAGGGGTACGTGGGCTTTTTCACCAACAACCTACAAAAGAAACTGTCCTTTCGTACAAGAGGTTCAGGCTAAAGGTAAATTCAGAGGGAATTGTTTTTGAAGATCCATAAAAATACATGAAGGGTATACGATGCGTATGGGGCCAAAAGTGTCAGGCATAAAGTATATAAGCAGTCCAGCGCTGCTTGCGTGCAGAAACTGCTGGTCTCCGCAGCAAGACCAGGCTGGTCTAATTAGAGGACCCCTCCCGTGCAATGACAGTCCGAGGGGAGATTATAAGGCTGTTACTTGAGACTCACTTTCCAGAGAATTGCAGTATAATTCAAGAACCAAATTTGGGTATGGCACGCCGGCATTCGAAGGAAGGCTGGGCATTGGCCACCGAGATTGTCACTTTAAAAGAATGGGCTATCTATAGTTTCGAGCCCTATAAGACCGCAGGTGTGGATGGGGTGTTTCAGGCTCTCCTTCAAGAGGGCTGGAAGGTCGTTTCATCCCTCTTGGTGAGAATATTCGGGGCCGGCTGGATATGAGGCACGTTTTTCACCTCTGCAGACAGACCAAAGTGGTGTTTATGTCTAAGTCGGGTAGGCAATCCTACCGCAGGTCTGGTGATTTTCATACGATAAGTCTAATATCCTTTCTGTTAAAGCCTCTGGAAAGACTGATTGATAGATTTTTGAAGGATAGGTACTGCTGGACAGACCCATACACCCTCATCAGTATGCCTACTGGCCGGGTATATGTACGGCTACGGCGCTCCATCAACTTGTGATGAGGCTTCAGAGGGCGCTGGACTGTGGGGAACTCGCTATGGCGGTTTTCCTGGATATCGAAGTTGCCTTTAAGAATATGACTTTAGGCTCCATTCGAAATTTGTGGTGGACAGGAGAGTCAGTGAGGTTGTAACGGACTGGATCATAACCTCCTTGAAAGGCCGACAGACTATGGTGATCCTGGAGAGAGTGTCCGTAAGAGCAAGTGCCCCAAGGCTGCACAAGGGTGAGTTTTGTCTTTAAGCCTGTGGTGTCTGGCGGTGGATATACTGCTGGACGCACTACACAGGGGACGAATACATGTTCAAGGCCATGCAGATGACGCATGCCTTTTAGAAATCGGAAAATTCCTGGGCACTGTTTCGGAGCTCATACAGAGTTTCTTACAGACAGAAATGTCGTAGAGAAGCGGACTTGTCCGTTAACCCAAACAAGACTAAAATAGTGATCTTCACAAGGAGGAGATTGCCAGGTTTGGTAGAGCCTCATCTGTTTGGGAAAACGTTGAAGCTTTCCGGGGCAGTCAGGTATCTGGGAGTTATTCTGGATGCTGAGCTGAGCTGGAAAAAGTATGAAGAGTACAAAGTTAAGAAGGCCTACAATGCTTTGTGTGCTGTCGAAAATCTACAGGACTGAAATGGGACCTGAGATCCAAGGTGGTCAAATGATTATACACTCGCTTATTATACCGTCAATAACTTTTGCGGTGCTGGTTTGCTGGCCTGCCTCTCAGGCGCAGGCAGTGGCTGGTGGGCTGAATTCGCTGCACACATGGGCATGTATGATGATAACAAGGGCAGTGCGCAGACTGTTTAGTCTGCCTTAGAGATTTTGGTAGACCTTTCTTCTCTGCACTTGTTTGTGGAGGAGGTAGCCAGGATGAGTGTGCACAGCCTCTGGTCTCTCGGGTGTGGTGTTGCAAGCTCCCCACAAAGGGCACTGATACTTTCTGGATTACAGGAGAAGTGTCTTATAACCCAGATGATCCGGATTTGATGGGGACTAGATATGCTCCAAGTCCATCGTACTCTCTGGTGATACCTTCCAGGGAGAAGTGGGACTCAGAGACCGGGTCTCTCCCGAAGCCAGGTCAGGGCGTGGTTCACGGACGGCTCCTGCCTCTGGGGCAGGACGGGGGCTGGAGCCTATGGCCCTAGAACCAGGCTTGTCATTCCCCTTGGGCGATTTACCACGGTTTCCTAGGCTGAGGTCTATGCGAGCTTAGTCTGTGCTATGTATATTTATACTATTCCATGCGGGCGAGCGGATGTGTACATCTGCTCGGATAGTTTGGCAGCTTTGAAAGCCCTTAGGCCGGTTAAAGCTACATCCAGCATGGTGTGGCAATGCCAGAGGATGTTGGATGAATTAGGTACCAGCTGTTCGGTTACACTTCTTTGGATACCGGGGCATGCTGGCATTGGAAGTAATGATATGGCAGGCACTCCTGTGAGGTGGGGATCGGGGCTCTAGTTTATTAGTCCCGAGCCTTTTTGCGAAGTGTCTGTTAGTAATATCAAGTATGAGATAACCGAGCTTACGGAGAGGGCTCATCTTGTGACCTGGTATAGGCAAACCACTGCCAGGCAGGCCCATGATCTTATATCCGGGCCTGACCGGAGAGTGAGTTTCTCCTGAATTTGACTAGACTTAAACTCAAAGAGGTTGTGGGCTGTCTTACGGGCCAGAACACTTTACTTAGCATCTATACATTATGGGTCTTGCACAAGACGCTTTATGTAGGAAATGTGCGAGGGACTTTGAGACCTCACAGCATATACTATGCGAATGCGAAGGTTTAGCTGTGTATAGGTATATATCCTTAGGGCCCTTCTTTTGCATCCTGAGGAAAAAAGAATTACAGTTATCAAGTACGTGGTCCGTTTTATACGGACCATTGAACTTGTGTAATGCCAAAATATGAGGCTCTTAAGCCTGCGTGCATGGCTTCTTTAGGAGGCCACACAATTATCATCACCATCATCATTAACGCCGACCAACATCTGAGAATGTCTAGAGCAGAAGGTTGCAACTTCGGTGCAGTGCGAAGCGTGAAGTAATTAATAGGTTAGACATCTCTTCTCCTTCATCTCTTCCTCCTGTTTTGGCACAAATAGGGTCTGACATTGTCACGCCTGAGATATCCTTGTTTTTGCAGACCGTTTATATATATATATATATATATAGTGGTACCCCGCTTTTGTAAGGGAGTTTCAGGAAAAGCTGTTGTCTAAAACATCCATATTTCCATAAACTCGTTAACAACTGTTTATGGCAAGGAAGATTTCCCCATTGTTGGAAGGAGACTTATGTAATTTTACTTAAAGGAGGTAAAGACAAGGAACAAGATCCAAAATCCTAAAGATCAATTTGCATCCTTAACTCATCCTTAAAAATGTAATATGTAAGAGATCAAAAGAATACACAGTTGTGATTGAAATGAATAATGAAGGTATAGATGTAGGAAGAGTAGGCAGACAGAGAACACAACGATTTAATAAGAACCATAAGAACATCAAATGCAAAATATGTCCTAGTTATTCTAGTTAATTTTTCCGGTGCGTTCGATAACCTATGGTGGCCAACCTTGTTTGAAAGACTACGTAATAAGGACTATACTAGATGCCTTTATGAAATTTTCACTCTGTTGTAAAAACAAAAGTACGATTCGATGAGTTAAAGATGCGGTTTACTGACACATAACAAAGGGATTTCCCAGGGCTCAGTCCTGGGACCGGATTTCCTGATTTCCTGTAAATTGTCCTGGAAACAGTTTTAGATGTTTTACAACTCGAGACTATGTACAGAAAGCTATTTCATACGGCCATGACCCATTATTTCTTATATAACGTCAAAATAGGAGAGATATTGAAAAAATCCTATCCATTAACAGCAATATTAGAAGAGTGATGTAGGTTGACCAAATTACAGATAACGCTGAATAAATCTAGTTTCATGATATTCAAAGGGAAAATGTTGTGGAACCCTACAATAAAACAAAACAATTAACATAAGGCGCCACAAAGAGGCTAGACACCTAGGTATTTATTTAGATGAGAAACTAAACCTTAGGAAATGTACTGAATAAGACATAAAAACCATGATGGCTAGTAAAAATAACTCAAACCACTAAATACTACAATAACTTATCATAATAGCATATTTTCAGCAATAATATCCCAAGGTGGTGGTATGGGCTAAAAGAACATACGACGTGTAGATTAAGATATTATTAAGAAAACACAAAGAGAGGTATTCTTAAGGTTTACGGTACCCTCAACACTACCTCAACCATGGCCTACTGTTATTAACTGGTGTTCCACCAATAGATCATCAGATAAAACAAAGGGGCGCAAGTATTCTTCAAAGGATTACCCTCCGCTTTTTCGGACATACACCCCAAGGAATAACAACACAATGCCATGGGTCAGTAGTCTATTGAGGGGCAAGAAAGCTTTTGTATCATAGCATATCCAGGATGTGTGATCAGCCCAATGCCTGGCATGGAGGTGATGAAAGAGAAAATGATATATAGTGAGGAAAGGCATGATATGGAAATACACGGATCAAATTTTCCAAACCCGCATACGCCTAGGACCGAGGAAAATCGCGGAAAAACCTTTCACCGGTTCGGTTTGCCACGGGGGGCTTGAATCCGGGACATTCCGACTGCGAGTCGGACACGTTATTGCGGCGTACTTTGCTCGGCTGAGGTGCAATATATTGGTATAAAAAGGCAAATTACAGTGAGTACAGGCTATTATTGAATCGAGGTGTGGAAATTACAAGGAAATTAGCACAGCTTATTGGAAAATTTGCAGTATGAATGAGTGGAGAAGAGCTTACGGCATTTTCCCTAACATAAAGGAAAGGGGAATTTAAAACTTGTACAACCCACTAAAGCACTACCGCAAAACCTGACTGGGCACTGCATTTATAAGAACTATTGTTTTAAAATTAAGAAAGGCACACATAATATATGTCCTGACACAATTCAGCGCCCTGACACGATTCAGCAGATTTCGTGCAACGTTTCTGAGTTGAATGAAACCTGACGCTGCGCATAGCAATCAACGGTTTCTTAACTTACATTGTCGCATATTAGCCCTTTAATTTAATTGGATTATAATGCACAAATCTTATAAGCGCATGAACATATATAATAATATAATAATAATTAATAATAATCCATACATCGTGACATCACGTCCCGCCCAAGAAACACAGCCATCCAGGCTGAGTAGGTGGAGTAATTACAGAAGAGAAAGATAAAAAAGGAATACAGAATGGGGTATGTTTTCTTTATACAACCAAGGGAAAGGAAAGAACATACCGGAGGGGAAGAAGAGTCCACAAAAACAGTGAAGGGAGGAACGGGGGATGATAAATATAAGGAGAGGGAGGCACAGGACAATCCAGAAGGAGGAAAATCAGCAAAAGAGGGAACTGAGCAGACAGGAACATCCACGCACAGTCAGATAAATGTGACAGCAGGAAAAATATAAATATATGAATCTGTCACTGAAGCACACTCAGCGGTCGTAGGAACTGGCGAGGAGACAACAGGATATATTAAAAAAACCAGAAGGCAACTCTTCATACATTATTGACACTGAGCCGTCACATGTCTGCATCAGGACACCAAATTGTGCACATGGAAAATACACAGATACCATGGAACATAATACCTATCTGCCCTCGAAGTATTCATGGAGAAGTCGAGGTGCACTCAGGCACCTCAATGGACATCAGTAGCTGCGACGAAGTCGGACAACGTAAGCCTGCCGACAGTTCGTCGTGGGTCGTCGAAAGTTGCAGGCAGCATACGCGCACGTGGAGCACAGGAAGAGGAGAGACTGAGCAACAGGAGGCATGAAAAACAAAACGGTAGCATTTGTGAGGTAGCGGAAAACGAGCAATGAAGAAGAAAAATATATGTATAGATCGGAAAAGCAAGGAGGTAGCAAAGGAAGCATAATCGGGGAAAGGGGAAAAAGGTACGAGCCATGGACAAAATTTAAACATGCTGTACACTAATAGTAACATGATACATAACATTTAGCGCGATGAGGGGGAAAACTCATATTTTTGAATGCGGTGAGTATGTCCATATTTTAGGACAAGCAGCCAGGAGCCACTTTGAGATTTACGCAAAATAGTGTTGGCCTTTGACAGAAGATAGAAGCCAAACAAAGGGAAAAAAACTCATCAAGCGAAGTGGGAGTTTAAATAGAGCAGCTGGGCAAAAGAACAACATATCGCTAATGGGTACCCGCCAGCTGTCACGGAGCCACATACATCTGAAGGTGTTGACCACGGAGCATGGCATGGAGCTTGAAACACGCACATCACAAAGACGTAGCAGATAGCATGCCAGGAGCTGACATAGACAGACTTTGGCATATACAATACGGCAAGTAAAACACATAGCTGCACAGAGAAACATCGTGTAACAGAAAACGGGCTCAAACACACATGAGTGATATTACCACGAGAGGACAAATAGGCATGTTAAATGCTTACTAGGATTAACTCGAACATGTGCGAAACCTAAACAAGCATATTGATGCGGTCCTTTACATATAAACCAACGTTATATATAAACATTACGTTTAGACACACCATCCAAGACACCATAGAGTCTAGAAATTATCAGAGATAGTGACACAGAACTAGATGTGCAGCACTGGGGTCCACTGAACGCAAAAGTGAGCAGCATTAGACATTACGGCTCAACAATGCAAATCGTCGCATTACTCTCCAATACCTTGGGGTGTTAATTGGAGGGCACTGAGACACATAGGATTACTCTCCTGACTACTATAACGAAACAAAAGAAACGCGCACGCTCAACGATAACACACAAACGTTGCCGTACTAAGTAATCAGCAAATGATCCCTCGCGGTTTGAAACGCTTATGCTCCAAACATTCAGTCGGCTCAGCAACATCGCATACGGCTCCACCAGCCACGCAACACATATTAGAAGCCAAAACGCACAGAAACATTATTTTGATCTCTGATAAGGTCAGATTTAAAACTATAAGATCATATAACGTTAGCGAACAAAATAAACAAGGGGAAGTATATGAACCTAGATTAGTAAATAAGAATTAATTATGCGACGATTGTGTGAATTATCTAAAAGAAAAACATTATTGTCTTTCACACACGTTTATGACAATCGCTATAGCTTTTGTTTATAAGTTATGAAGCAGGACTCATGTTTAGCTATTAGAAACAACTTAATGGTGCTCTATCAATGAGCCATTAGATAAGTAACTGTAACTGGTGACATGAAATCTGTAAAAGATAAACTGAATGGACCTAGTTGTTTCTCCTAATGCATAATTTTGTATTTCTCTTTCCTGTGGATAACTTTTGTTTATAAGTTAGGAGCAGTGACACAGGCTTAGACAAGAGATTAACTTGCCAGCATGGCCCGCGTGCGACAGAGAATTATAAAGTAGAAGTACCGTGCAGGCTCCAGGTGTCCCCAGGGTAGGGTAGGAAAGTGAAAATACTATTTCACAATAGCTAAGGAGTCTACCGAATGAACTACAAAATGTTCATCCCGGTCTTACAAGCTATAAACATAGTTGACACTCAATATAACGACGTCTTCGTCCCGCGCGGTGGTCGCTTGCCGCACGAAGAATTTCGGAGTCATCATTCTGTCGGCTGTTGGTCAGTATCCAGCGCTGGTATTCACTTTTCAGCTGACGCTGCGAAAATTCAGGTTAAGGTTCTCGCGGCGCCATCTCCGAATTCAAGTGTCGTGAAAGCAGAAACAAGAGGTGGCATTAGTTGTCAATTCCGGCAAAGAAAGTACTTACAGACACACAGCATTAAAAAGAAGTGGGAAAACAAAAGTGGTAGCTTCCTGCCCAGGGACAGAGAGGAAAACGGGGGGAGTGCCAAAATACATAAATACTGACAAATAAACAAGGGGGTGTCTAGAAAAAGCACAGTTCTCACACTATACTTTTTCTTCACAATAAAAGACTACCGCTGTTAAAAATTCCGCATATTTTATGAGCAGCAATAAAAGGTTCGCTTACTTCCAAAACCAAATGAAATTATTACTATAAAATATCTTGCACTACTTATTTCAATAAAATACGAAATCAACTATTTATGTAGGTTAACATTACAGTAAGGATTGGACTTTAAATATTTCACATATGGAAATTCAAGTTTAAAATAATCGCCCTGCTGAAAAAGTTTAATTATAACTTGAAAGTGCACTCTTGATATCACAAAAAATTAGCAAGAAGCTAGATGAGAATTTAATGCACACAGTGATACGGCAACATTACTGTACACTGGCATATAGCCGAAACTATACATGGTGGCGTGTCATACAGTTAAATTTTCTGCAAGAACAACCTCAAAAAGTGAAAGAAATAGAACAATTGGTACCACATGTACCAAAATAGCAATTATAAAATCAAAGTTAAACTTTCCAAAATAATTCAAAATGTGCAACAAAGACAGTGCACGCGGCACACCGACATGTGCAATGCAAAAACTATAGTACCTATAGGTGAAACAAGTTTTGGAACTATACCAGAACCGTTTCTTCTTTTGTCAGGTCTCATTCTGACACGGGGTGGTTGCAGTTTATTCCTAGGAATGATCAACAACAAAGATAGGCATTCTTTGCATTGTTTGACGGAATCCTTGAATGCCATTACTCCTTTCTATAACTTGGAAATATTTATTAGCTTCTCTTACGATTTTTATCGTCAGCGTGATGTGACACAAACTCAATCTTCATCATGGCAGAAGTAATATGACAGCTTGTAATCACGAGCTCGGGGTTTCCAAAAATTTGAGCCGTGCGTCATTTAACAAATTTTAACTTAGAACACCTAAAGACTATGTACTCCATAATCATACTCATGGAGCATGCCAGGAAACATTTCTGGTGATGCTAATACATTTACTTAGGCAATTCCATGACCTATGTAGTATTATTGTCATCGCTCGGCAAACTACCCTCGAGCCTGCCCTAGTTAACACACCCTCGGTGCTAAGAAAGTTGCTACCCCGTGCACACAAACTCTGTAACCCAACTCCTGTGGGCCTTTACTCTCTCCACTACATACGGCAAGAATTCCTACTAACAGGGTCTTGCGACTTTCCTGCAAATAGGGCTGCGCCGGCAACTCCCAAGGTCGTTCGAATTTCTGGGCGATGTCTTTAATGCATCTCTTATCACAATTACTCCGTCTTTGGCGGGATCGAGCCTTGTTCATCCACTTAGTGGAGTGACTAAATGGCCAGACTTACATTACATAATTCCTGACGTGCCATCGAAGTCATGCATGTATGTGTTCAACCACACATTATCAGGTACCAAAAAAAGAAGATACTCAAGTACTCAATGCTCATCTCTAAAATTTTTAGGGCTCGTGAACTCTCACGTCATGCGTACTTAATGGGGGGAACGCCTAATACATTTTACGTGTACTGTCTTTCGTACACAACAAAGGGAAAAGGGGCTTACTTTGTCAAACAAGAGCTAAAACACCCTGCCACGCAAGCTACGCGTGCCTTAAGCTAGAATTTCTACACATACTTAATTTACAGGACACCGTTACACTACTTTTTTAAAAAAGTAAAACATTCTTACAAAAACCACCATGCGGATTTGTGACAAAGCCTGCACAAAGGGAGTAAAAACATGAAAAACACATCAGTCAGCATAACTGTTTCTCTCTCTCTTTCTTTTCTGCTGTGCCTCGCCTTAAACGAGTTAAGCAGCCGGAAGCATGTATTGTCGCCTCAGTGAAATATTTCCAACTCAGCACTTGGCCGAAGAGTTGGCTTCAATTTGTAATTTTCTCTGTAGGTATAACAATACCGGCAATTTAATGCAATGCCCTCCAAAACGCTTTTTAAATAGCCCTCCTCAACCAAGAGGGTCCCCTCTGGAAATTAAAGCTTATCTCTCCCAATTGGAATAGACAAAAACCTGGAATTCACTTGAGAATATTTCACATGTTAAAAGTTACGTAAATAGTCCACAAATTGGGGATATTCTGTTAGCTACTCCATGGCTAACAATTAGTATTAGACTATAATCCACAACTGCACCTGCTTGCGAGGGAGGGTGAGAAAAGCCGAAATACGGAAGCTCCAAAACTGGCGGGGGCGAGAGAGTGAGGAAAAAGAAAACATCTCCAACACTGGAAAGCGTGGATGAGCAGGGAAAAGGAAATGTCTGTAACACTTGAGAGGGTGGGACCGAAAAGGAAGGACTGGGATCGAAACCAGGTCTCTCGCCTTAAGGATGGAGAGAAATCGACACCTCACACCAGATTTCGCGGTTCAGATAGAAGGGGTAAGTATGGGGTTAAAGGAGAGGATTGGCGCTCAGTGCTCGGGCGACTACACCAAGTGTTGCGGTGATAATTAAGGATGGGGGTTAGGGGTAGATGAAGGCGCTCAACCCACTAGCACCTTCGACACATGTCATGGTTAAATGAGGGGTAGGTCAGAGGGATCTCAAAGGGGGTGACTAACTCACATGTAGCAGGAGACTGCGCGTCTCCGACCGCTGGGAAGAGCAACTCGCTCAAGAAAGAAGTCCCAAACTTAGGTTAGGTCCATATGGGTGCCTGAAATCTAACATGCATGTAAAAGGGGAAGGTGTCAGTATGGCCAGCATGGTCTTAAACACTTACACAATGATCAGAAGTATATAAAATATAGAATTTATTATAAAAGGCTATAGTTCGGCACGGATCACCTAAGGTGGTACAAAGACTTAACAGTAAGGTATGTTAACCTTAAATAAAGCAGATGTCCGATGCACGGCGTCGTTCGTGTAGATTTATGCTTCGTCTTTACCTAATAATTTTCAGAAGCCGGACTGGGTTCCGGCAGCTTCACACCGATAGTTCTCCAATATACAAAAATGTTTTTATATAATCCTGCTAGTTAAGCAGTACATTACTCCTTGTGAAAATACTCTGACACAAATCAGTACAATTCGTGCAACGTTTCTGAGTTGAATAAAATCTGACACTGCGCATAGCAAGCAACGGGTTCTGTATATACATTGCCACATGTCAGCGTTTTAATTTCATGGCTTATGTTGTATAAATCTTATAAGCGCGTGAACAAATATAAAACAATAGTAATAATAATTATAATTCCTGCATCGTGACAATATAATAGGAAAACGTGAAATGCAGTATATGAAAAGGGGAGGAATAAGGTTTAATGCCAGTATTGCTGATGTTAGATATTTTATTAATAAAAATTTATATATAAAGGAAGTGGAAGAGATAAGTAAAGCATAATGTTGGAAAAGTGAAATAATATTAGTTATTAAACTAATGCTAAACTAAATTAAAACGTAAGTGAAGTGGTGAGGTAAATTAGAAGTGTTAATGGAAGGAATGAGTTGAATTAAGCAAAATATTAGTGAAATCAAATAATAAATATAATGTAAGAAGGGTCGAAGTTACAACAGGTGATTTAATAATAGTTTTAAAATTGTTTGAGATGATAACTAATAAGGCGCAAATACTAATACTTAACTAGTCAAGGTATAAACGTTTAATAATGGAGGTAGAATTAATAGTTAACTACAATACATCAGAACTATTAATTTTAAAATATATAAATTGCAGATAATTATTAAAGGTAGCTTAAATTGTTACAGATATAAGGCATTGGAAATCTAGAAGAAACATAGCCTAATGATGGGTATTCAGGATGCTGTATGTATAGATGCCTGTGACTGACACATCCTGCTCCTGGCTATTTTCTCCCCGCCACAACATGTACTGGTGTAGACCTCAAGAGTTAGTAAATATGTTGACGCAAATCTGGTGTCATCATTTAGCACGATCAAATATAACCAAATATTTAAACGTGGTGCAGTCCATCCAGACCAAGTTTTAAAGGAAACATAAAAGAAAGCAGAGGGAACTATAACTTCAGATATTCGCAGGTTTAAGTTAAATAATCTCCACATGACCGCCAGTGTTTCCGGCGAAATTGCTGTTAAATTACTTCCAGATTTCGAACCTGAAAAATATTAGTGCATCTTCGGAATGGAAATTCTGGAAAACAACATTTTGAGGATTACCTGATTGCAACCGGAATCATGAAGCTCACGGCAAAGTCAAGTTGTCGCTGCTTCGTAACCTTATTGGCACCGAGTCAGTCTACTCATGAACATATTTAAGGTAGTTGAAGTATATCGGGAAGTGTGCTCCAAAGATCAAGAAAGTTCAGGAATTCGTCGGGTCCCGGGACAATGAAATGTACTACCGGTAAATTTTTCTGTAGCGGATCCAGGACGAAGGCAAGACATTTGACCATTTTCTTACCCTACGCGTTATCTAAACACACCTTGCAACTACAACTCCATCGATGAGTAGCAAACTCATAAGAATAAAAGGATAAGATGCTTCGGGACAAGCTTGTCTTCGAAATTAGACGTAATACAATAGAGAAACCATACTAAGCATGGATAAGCTCAACGTGTATAAAGCTGCCGCCTACTGTCGTGCACGCGAGCAGAGCAAGAAGCAAGCAAAATGTATCCACTCTCAATGTTGTTGCAGTTAGTGAAAGTGGGAATGTTGATGCTATTAAAAATAAGAAGTTTCACGAATATAAATTTCAATGTTCTCAGAAAAATAAAAATATTATTGAGAGAAGTAGAAAAAATGATAATTACGTGTTTCAGTGTCGTAAGTGCCAAAGTTGTCATGGCTACAGACAACGCCCTGCTTATGGGAAATCCTGCATCAAATGTGGTCTAAAATCACTTTGCAGTTTCTTGTAGGGTTCAACATGTTAAAAATGTCTCAAAGATGCAGATTATTCCAGTGACGAGTCAATAATATCTGCAGCCAACATTTTCAAAATCATGAATGACAGTGAGCCATTGTCAGAGTGTAGTATCAAAATTGTTAATAATATCGATGCAATAGTAACGTCTATGTTCCTAAGAGTAAATAGTCTGAGATTATTACAAAAGGAGGCAGGAAAGTTAAAGTAACATTTGATACGGGTGCCAAAGTCAGCATAATGCCCCACAAAGGTTTATTAAAATACAAAGGTCCAAGTACCCTTTTCGGTCCACCAAGATTACATTAGAGTAATTTGATGTGCACAAGCGCAAACCACTTGGCGCAGTAAAGCTCCAAATTAAATATAGGGGTGCAAAAGTTCTTGAGAAGATTGTAGTCACTAAACTGCCCAAGTGATTATAGGAGCTCCAGGGTTAGGAAAGCTAAGCTTAATGAATAGAGTTCGTAGTATAACTAGTGAAAGTCTAAAATCACATTTACAACCAGATATGAATAAGGAAATTGAACCATTTAAGAAAGAGTTAAGACAGGTTATTAGAGAGTGAAGCAATAGTGAAAGTCCATAACAATGACCCATGAGCCAGTATCAACTGCTTAGTTGTAGAAAAAGCAAATGATAAACTCAGAAAATGTACAAGTCCTTTTGAACTTACTTATAAATTATTAAAAACCCAGATTGACTCCCACAGTTGATGAGATTAACATGAAAGTATCAGGCAAGGAAGTTTATTCTATATTTGACTTAGGAGAAGAGTTACTTAAAACTTACTTGTTTTTTTAAAATGTTACTTATTTAATTTTTGCCCTTGATAATTGTGTATGTAGCGTAAAACAACTAAGTTTCTTGGTTTGTTACTTTATCCTTTTAGGTACTGTTAATGTTACTTTACGTTGCACATAATATTCTTTTCCTTATATTCAGATTCGCCTTTTTTTTTAAAAAAAAATGTCTTAACATTTCCTTGCTTTTGTGGTTTATCATCTGTTTCTTATGATGCAGCATAGTTAAAGAAAATTTAAGTTTTGGTTTTTGGGACTCTGTCCTGTTAAGTAAATTTAAATTTCATTTGTAACGTAGCCTAGAAG
Organism: Deroplatys truncata; assembly: GCA_030765065.1. NCBI lineage: Eukaryota > Metazoa > Arthropoda > Insecta > Mantodea > Mantidae > Deroplatys > Deroplatys truncata. The sequence continues at coordinate 417,550,363 of CM060990.1, read as the reverse complement.
ATTTACTTTATTACGGAATTATATTTTGCTTTCTTTAATGCATATATATTATATTCTTATTTTGCTTTTTTTGTACTAGTAATCCTTTTACAGCTGTTATTTTGTAATTTATTTGATAATAGTGTTTGTTTTTGTTTTTATAATCTTCTTAGTTTCCTGGGGAAAATAAAGCCAATTGAAATTTATTCCATGTTCTCTTCTGGTGCTGATGTAAGGTTCTTTAGCTGGGACCAGTTTACTTCCTTCCTTATATACTTCAAGTTTTCTAGTTAGCTAAGAGATAGGTGCACCCATTTTGGCATCCGTAAGGGCTCCCCTCTTTGCTTGCCGGGACAACAAGACTTGAGCGTATTTCGTAAGCGGCTGCATGGACGTGCTGGTTCAAACATGCTATATTGCTGCTTAAGCCAGCGGTTCCATTGCTATGGCCGGCGGCAGAGTGCTGTGCAGAAGGGTAGTCCTTAAGTCCTGTAGGGTTGAAGTGCTGTCTCCTATGCATTCGTGAAGGTATGCATTCTGAGTGTGAGTATGCCCCTGAAGGTTCGTCCTTGGGTCCTGAAGGGCTGTTATGTTTGCTGCAATTTGTGTGAGGAGGTCTTGAATATCTCGTATGTGAAGGTGAGCTGGATGTGTGGAGTCGACGATGGTTGTGTGTGGGGGGTGGCGTTGAGCGTGCGAGGTGAACGCTGTGGTTATCTGACGTTCCGGCTTCCTCTGGAGTTTCTTGGACATACTTCCTGCCCCGTGTAGTGGGACATACAGTCCCAGGTTGCACCGTACACGAGTCTGTGTGGCAGGTCATGACTGGTGCAGACGGCGGTGAGGCATTCTGCGCCACAGTAGTTGCAGTGCAGGCATGAGCAAAGTAGCCGTATTGACAGCAGCGTCGGCACAGAGTGTGGAAGGTGCTCCGGCTAACCTCAACCTTAAGCACCTGCCCAAGAGCAGGCAGCCCGTCGGCCAAGGCAGCGCGGTATCCTGCCTCGTCCAGAATTCGAACCTGACCAGCGGCGAGGGTCCTCGTGTAGTATCGATGGGCATGGCTCTGGTCATCGAGGGCCAGTGGTGCTGGTTGGAAGGGTGGATGAGTTCATGTGGTAGCTGCGGGTGAACTCCGCGCAACTACAGCGCTGAAGCGCGGCAGCGTTGTGAAGTCGGCTTTTTGCGAGGCAATGGTAGGGTGATAGAATTTTCCGGTTCCAATGGGGTATTGTAGGTGTGTTGCTGTGTTATGCACTTCAGGTGATGGAGTGGCAGTGCTGTTGCTGGTGTCGGTTGCGTTTTTGACTGAGAGGCGGCTGTGCTGGCATTTTCAGATTCCTCCGTTAGTGGATTTACTGCGCGGCGACTATCTTCTTCTTACTTACTTACTTACTTACTTACCACGTTGTCTCTGGAACGGCTGCGAGGCGACTATCCCTGAGGTTTTTTACCCCCCCCCCCCGAAGGGAGAGGGAAGAAACCCCACCTAGCTCCTTCCCGTTGGCGATCAACCAAGAAAGTCTATCTCGCCTCCTCGTGCAGTTAGTCTACAGGGGATGGAGAGATGGAGAATGGTATGTGGGTATCGTTAATGCACACCAGGATTCGTGGTAATAGATTGAAGGGCTCCCATGCAAGCATGCTGGAGCGATAAATCGTGCGGTGTCCTATTAGACATACTGGGCCACTATACCTAGTATGTCTCTTGGGAATTAATGCTGGTGGCATGTACCCCAACTATTGAATTAGGAAAGTGGGATGGGTAGATATGTTGGAAATTCATTCTGGTAATGTTAGATTAGTCAGTGTGGTGGAGTTAAGATTTTGGGTCTAAGTTGGAAGTATCCTAGATAATAAAGGTATTCACTAGAATTTGTCAGTGGTGCTTCACCTATATTCTGTCCGTCTATGGCTGGGTCGTTGTGTTCATCCGCGCGTTGTCGTTTCGGTTACTGAAACATACTAAGTCTAAGTGAATTTGGTAGCGTTTATTGTGTTCTAAATTAGTCTTATGAGTTATTATATGCTATTGAGTGTAACCTAACATTTGACTCCGCAGTGTTGTGTCAGAGGCCCAGAAGTTAGTATTTAGTAATATACATGTATTTGTTGGTTTTCTTTTATTTTTAAATTCTTTTTCTATTTCAACTTAACGCATCTTGTAGCCTAATACGTATTCCTTCGTCGTCATCGTGATGGGGATCCCTCTTACCCCCGATGTCGCCTTGTCTTAGAGAGTAAGGACTTCGGGAGGATACCAAGGTCATTGTATTGTAACCAAAGTCATGTGTAATATGTTAGGGGAATCTTACTAGTGTATTAAAAATTCTGGGATGTCTATTTGGGGTTCCCCATGCCGAAGTTTCGGTCAAATAATATTAGCGGTCTGGTATGTTTATTATAGTTCGCTTGATAATTGTCTATTTCTTAAATCAGGCCATTATGGTTCTTTTACTTGTGTTTGTAGAGATTAAAGCTTAGTAGTTTGATAAATTCCTCAAATGAGTGAAGCTTCAATTCTTGATGTAGTAGATATGCCGGTGCTACCGGAGGTTGTTTGGTAATTATGGGAATTATTTTATTCTGCAGTGTTAGTAGTCTATTTATATAAGTTTTGGCAGTGTATCATCAAAATGGGACTACATAGATAATAATTGGTCTAAGCAATGTTTTGTAGAAGGTAAGTTCCATGTTCAGTTTAAGTTGGCTATTGGTATTAATGATTGGAAATAACCTGTTTAATTATCCATTGGCCTTTTCCCTGACTTTCGCGATAGGGTTAGGCCTTGATTCATGACTAGACCTAAGTAGTTCACATGGTACCTCCATTCGATTCTTTTGCCTTTATAGTGTAGGGGCAGAAGGGCGTGTTTGCCTTTAAGGTGGAGTAGTGTTTTCGTGAAGACAATTGCTGGTGTCTTTCTTGTGTTTACTTTAATTCGCCATTGAGTGCACCAAGGTTATAGACTCGTCAGCGCGTTCTGTAGGCGTAGATGTAGAATTCGCAGTTGGCTAGACTGAGTTGCTAATGCAATATCATCCTCGTATACAGATTGAATCACCCAAAACTTGAAGCGCAAATACTTCGAAAATGGAATGTGCTATTTATGTGCAGTTTTCGCAGCATTGATTGGTAGTCAGGGGCTCGTACATTTAGCCTATAAACAGATTTTAATAATACTGAGAAAGTGTATTTTTGGAGCAAACATACACTTTTTAACTGGAACAATGCCTAGTTATATCAACAGAATAAAGGTAGGGTAAATTAGAATGTCAATGGTCTTTGTTGCAGGATTCTAGTGCAAGTGGTTTACGAGAAATCTGAAAATTTTCCACTCCGACAATTGTTTGTCCCATTCAACCTACTTAGTTGCTAGGTACGAGGGTTGTTGTGTTTGTTTGCATTGTGTTTTCTGTTCATTGATTACATTGCGACTTCCTGGTCAGTTAGTTTGTGACAGTTCAAGCAGTAAGTCGTGAGTGGAATATGGGGATTAGTAATGCAGAAAATGCCGACATGATCATGGTGTATAGAGTGTATAGGAAGAATGCAGTTCGTTCCTATACGGTGTATGCGGAAACGTAAGCCAATAGACGTCAACCATTTCGGCAATTATTTATCAACCTCTTCAACCAATTACGTGAAAGTGGTACTGTAACATCTAGAAAACGTAACAGAAACAAACAAGTGACTGGAGGAGAGGCAGAAGTTAATGTTTAAGCTGTCGTTGCAGTAGATCCGCAAATTAGTTCCCGCACAATCGCACGTGGAAGTGGCATAAGTCAGGCAAGTGTACCGCGCATTCTCCATCGACATGGGTTTCATTCCTATCACATCTCTCTCCATCAAGAGCTACATGGAAACGATTTTGAGAATGGTGTTAACCATTGTACATGGGTATTAAGACATGGTACGCCAGATTCATCATGCATCTTGTTTAGTGATGAGGCAACATATACTAATTATGACTAGGTAAACCGCAGAAACATGCACTGTTGGTCTGTTTACAATTCCCGTTGGCTTCGTCAGGTGGAACGTCAGCGTCCATGGAGTTTAAACGTGTGGTGTAGGATAGTGAACCATCAGCTCATAGGTCCTTTGTTCATAGAAGGAACAACGAACTCGTACAGGTATTGTAGCCCCTTGACAGGCCATCTGCCACAGATGCTAGAAGACGTTCCTTTGCAGACTAGGAGGAACGTGTGGTACCAACATGATGGCTGTTCAGCCCATAGCGCAAGAAGTACTACATCTTGTGTTAACGGATTGTTTCCAAATCGTTGGATTGGACGAAGGGGACCTGTACCTTGGCCGGCACGTTCACCGGATATGACCCCTTTAGAGATTTTTCTGTGGGGAAGGCTGAAAGACACTGTATACAAGGATGTACCAACTACACCAGACGATATGAAACGACGTATTACTGCTGCCTGCTCTGAAATTTCCGCTGAAATGCTAGAACGTGTGCAGCAGTCTTTCCATAGCAGACTGGAAGCGTGTATTGAAGCTACAGGTGGTCATTTTGAACACAACCTTTGAAGGGCTATGTTCTCTTTACTTGTAAAAATTCACAGAAGTATTGTAATTACCTTTTGTTTTTCATTAGTTTGTGTTACCACAGGTTGTACAAGTGTCGGTGCGCAAAAGTTTCCAAATAAGATTTCTCGTAAATCACTTGCACAAGAATCTTGCAACAAACGCTACTGCCAATTTAATTTACGCTACCTTTTTTCTGTTGACATAACTAGGCTTTGTTCCATTTAAAAATTGCATGTTTGCTCAAAAAATACACTTTTTCAGTATTATTAGAACCTGTTTATAGGCTAAATGTACGAGCCCCTGACTACCAATCAATGCTGTGAAAACTGCACATCAATAGCACTTTCCATTTCCGAAATATTTGCGGTGCAAGTTTTAGGTGATTCACCCTGTATATGTCTGTTATTTTGGTCCCAACATGTCGTTTACATATAAGTTAAACAGAGTGGGTCCCAATAGACTCCTACCCTTGGGGCTTCCTTGGCTCAGAGAGCAAGGACTTCGAGGGCTATCAAGTGTCACGTAATGCAACGATACTCGTGGGTAATGTTTTATGGAAGTTTTACTAGGTGTTAAGTGATTTTTGTATGTTATGTCGGATTTCCCCAGCGAAGGTTCTGTCAAACAGGCACATCGGCCTTTTATGCTTGCTTGCATTTGTTTCGTATGTTCCTAGTTCTTATATTAGGCCACCGCCGTTCTTTTCCTTGCGCTTATAGAGGCTAAAGGTTTGACTATTAATGAATTCCTCAATTGAGTGGAGTTTTATTTCCTGATGTAGGAGATATGCCGGTGCTACCGGGAGTGGTTCAGCTATGTGTGTTTTTGCAGCATATCCACATACCGGTGCTGCATACATGATAATTGGTCTGATTAATGTTTTGTACAGGATAAGTCGCATATTAAGTATCAGTTGACTATTAGTATTGAAGATTGGAGTTAGTCTGTTTAGCTAACCATTGGCCTTGGCTCTGGCCTTAGGAACGTGCTTATTCCAGGTAAGGCCTTGATCCATAACTAGACTTCAGCATATCACTTGACTCTGCCATTCAATTCCTTCGACTTGGTAGCTACGCGGTGGAAGAGTGTTTTTAACTTTCCGGTGAAGTAGTTTATTCATGAAGGTTGTGTGTTTCTGGCGTTAAGTTTAATTCTCCACTTGGTGAACCAAGGTTCAAGCGCTTTTAATGCATTTTGTAGGCGTATATGTATGATTCGCGGTTAAGTGGATGGCGTTACTATGGCAGTGTCATCTGAGCACATACATTGTTTGATATTACTAAATCAGGCATATCATTTATATATAGGTTAAGTAGTGTCGACCGCAAAAGACTTCCTTGTGGGTCTCCGGCTTTTATTGGTTTGGTACTCGAGACTGCATCCTCTACAGAGGTGTAAAAGCGTCGATCGTAGAGGTAATCCCTAATGAGGGCTATAGTAGAGTCTGGAAAGTCGTATTGCTATAGTTTCCTGGAAAGTCCAGCGTGCCAGACATTGTCAAAAGGGCCTCCAATGTCTAAATAGAGGGCGCCTGTTGGTCTGTTAGTGTTGTATCCTTTGGTGATTTGTTCCGTCATTCTTAGCATTTATTCAGTGGTAGAATGTTATGCTATAAACCCTAACGTTTCAGGTATTAGTATATTATGTATATGTTTATTTATTCGTTTTAGTATTACTTTTTGTAATATCTTACTTATGGTGTTTAGGAGGGCTATAATTGGCGGGTAGTGCTAGATTCCCATTTGCTTTGGAGTAAAGCAGAATTTTGGCTTCTTTCCAGTTGGGGAAAATAATGTGCTGGAGGGCAAAGTTAAATATATTAGCTAATAGGTTTATTGCTTTGTTAGAAATGTTCTTTAGTGCCACATTTGCTATCTTATGCGGTCCTGGCGCTTTTTTTTTGCAGGCAAGTGTTTGGTTATCCAACCTATTTCCCCATGGTTCGTTTTTTCGCGTTTTATTGTGCGCTGCGTTTGGCCTATGTTTTCGGGCTCGTTGTCAATGTCTAATGTGAATTCGTCTTTACCGACTGTTGCGATAGGAGAGAATGGATTTTCTAGAGTAATCGCAAAAGCTTCCGCCTTGGCCTGGGGAGTCTCGACTATGAAATTGTTAATTTAGAGAGGAGCGATATTTGTTCGTGTACGGGTTAAGCATTTAGCTAATCACCTAACTGAATTCTGTTGGTGATTTAGATTTTCGAGAGTGTTGTCCCGTTAATTATGAATGTAATTTCTTGCGCGTTCGTTTGCTAAGTGTCTTGCTTGGTAATGTTCGATTTGGTGTATTACACTTCTAGTTCTTTGCCATTTGCGTCTGGCTCCATTTTGTGCTTATTGCAGCATCTTTACTTCATGGGGAAACCTAGCATTTATAATGTGTTGCTGCATTAAGGTTACGCAGGCTGTGGTGGCTAGTTTTATTCCTCTTTCTAGCTTATTTATGGCGATGTACTGCTCTCCAGCAGAGGTTATTTCTAAATCTTGCAAGTAGAGATCAGCCGTATTTTTTAAATTTTCCCAGTCTACTTAGTTGTAATTGTGCCTTAAAGGAGCTGGTTTGAACACTATTTTTGCATTAATTGTCATCAAAACCACCAAATGATCTGACGTGAGCTCATGTAATACTTCTAGTCCCATGTGATAAGGTACATTATTTAAAAGCGCGATGTTTACTATGTCCGTGTATGGTTCGGCATGTGAATTATAAAGGCGAGCTCTTCCGGGCCCGTTATTAAGTAATTCGTATTGTTGATGCAATTTAATAACTTAGTGCCCTGTGAATTGGGGTTCGTGCAATTCCAAAGATATCGTTTACAATTATAATCTGCTGCAGCGATTACTCATTGTCATGAGTACTTATTACTCATTGTTCATGATTCTGTCTGTCATCTGTGTCTATGTTCCCCGGGAGATTGTAGACTGGCACTATAACAGTGTCAGTATTATGGATGTTAAGATTTATTACCGTGGTTTCGGCGCGCAAGTTAGAACTGGAGAGCCAATTTGATATTGGTCTATGTTATCCTATATAGCTATCGCGGTTCCTCCTCTACCGTCGCGATCGTTTCTGTATACTTTTGTATCCGGGAATAGAAAGGCGGTCCGTGTGGTTTATAGATGTTTCGCTTAATAATGCTATTTGTATCGATTGTGTCCGAAGCAAATCTGCTAATCATTTAGTCTTTATATGTATACCCTGACAATTCAGATGATTACTCTGTGTCGGAATTACCCATGTCCAAGGCTGCGAAGAGTTCATAGAAATAGTGAACTGGAATAACTGTGTCTGTTTCCGTTTGTCTTAATTGCCCTGCAGAGCTTTTGAATCTCTTCCTCAACTGAGATCAGTGAAATTTTCATCCTGGACATGCCTAGCGTCTCCACTAATTTGCCCAATGTTATATGCAGCATTGCTGTGCCTCTTTGATTCTCCAGGTAGAGCGACATTGATGAGAGACCTCAATTTAAGGGTCGAGTTTGTGTTTGTCGGAGGCGTCGCTCATCGCTCGTTGGACCAGTCTCGGTACTAAGCTGAGTGTTTAGCTGTAGGGACTACCCCAGTAAACTACTCTGTGTTAATTGTGGCGCCCCTGCATATGTGTGTGTTCCTCCTAGCCTGGGGTCTAGGGGGCTGACTACGGGGCATGGTCTTTTGGATGCTGCGTAGTATACGTTGCAACAGCGCCAAGTTGCACCATGGCCATGAGCGCCACATAAAAGGTATAAACGCTAAAGAGGTGGAACGGTTCATGTCCCTGAGTAGTGGCGTCGGGTAAATTGCGCGTACTGGGGTGGGGTACTTACAGTTTCGCCTCACATGCCAGCATTTATGACACTATGAGCATTACTTCAGATCTACTGTTGCCCTATACTCCTCTACATGAATTCGAATGTGTACCAAACATTTGATTTAAAAGTTTTTCCTGTTCTCAGGGGTGCACTGCAGTTAAAATAAAAACATGGGAAGGGAATCCTATTCCTGTTGAATTTCCTCATCTGAACAGTCCTAATGGCCTCGGCACCACTGTGCGCTAGGTTTTTTATAATCTCGTTCCCGGGGACTTCGGCATACAACCCCTTAATGACAAACCGAGCGGTTCTCTCTTCAGGGTGAAGATCAAGTAATGCTGTACGCCTCTTGTCTTGAGGTGTTTTACCAAAGTCAACTAATCGCTCAGGCAGAACTTCTTGATGCAAAAGTCACAGGAGTTGAGGGCAGTGTTTACAATGTACTGGTAATTAAGGTGCAACACTTGTCAATGGCTGTAATTAGTGGGCGAAATGTCGTGGCCTGGCTCTTGGTAACATTAACTGGCACAAGGTATGACCTCTTGTCCTGACTAACATCGGAGGGCGCGTGTGAATTCGTGGCGTTATGCCCTGTGTCCTTTGAAATGCAAGGTTTGGGTGAGAAAGAGTTGACAGAAGAGGGTGCATTCGAAGTGCTGTTAGATGTAGGGCTTGAAGGTGTCAAGGAAACGGGTTCAGCTGGTGTAAACTTGCGACAGGAGGAGTCGGTTTTGGGTTGGGGCATTATTCCTAGTTTTCATAATCTCGGTCGGCGAAAGCGTCGGTTTTGTAGTCAGCGTAGTCCTGTTACACTCCACCATTCCTAACAGTCTAGCTATATGGAAGAAGAATAAAAAGCAGAAGTGATATCTTGATTTTCTACTACCAACCTTTTCGTAGCAGCACATAATGATAGCCTAACGGAAGATATATTCTAGTATAGAAAATATGAAAATAGGTTAGTTGAAGAGAAAAATACAGATAACAAGCGCTAAGAAGCATGGGGAGATAGAGGGTTGAACCTCAGAGAGACTGTTAAGGTAGTCTTTCGACGGTTTGCTATGACTGCATTTCCCCTCCTGGTCTACACTGTAAAGGCGCAATACTCAACAGAGCTTTGCCTAGGCTTTGGTGTTACTAGCGCGGGTATACCGAGCCTTGGCTTTGGTAATGGTACCGCGATTTTGCCGTGCCACATCTAGCGGTGACTGCTTCTTTGCAGGGGACTGCTTCTTCTTGCTTCTGTTGGAGCTCTTCTGCTTGATATTTCGTCGGCAAAGACTGGAAGTAAAGTGGTGGCTGAGCTGCCATATTTATAACAGCGGCGGGCGGGATGACACGCGGTAAGTGGTTCGGTCGAGCAGTGGGCTGGACTTGAGTTCGTGGAGAGCTGCGTTGTGCTGTTGTCTGTTTCGTTCGGGTTGGATGCTTCGCTTTAGCACTTCACTCAGCTCAGCAATAGCAAATTTTTTACATGGAAATGTTCGAGGTCACAGCATAGACCAGGCACCACACAAGCCTTCGGTCTGGTGGCGCTATGTGGATGACGCTTTCGTCACCTGGAAACATGGAGAAGCAGTACTCGTAGAATTCCTTAACTACCCGAACATTGTCACTTATAATAGGTTTACCATGGTGATAGAACAGCGTTGAGGATTATATTTTCTGGACGTCAAGGTGAACAGAAAGGAGAATGGAACGCTGGACAGTAAAGTATACCGCAAAGCCACACACACGGACCGCTACCTTCACAGGAATTTTTTCCGCCATCCCAGGCAAAAAGCTCTATGATCAATACACTAGTGAATTCGGCAACACGAATCTGTGAACCGCAACATCTACACCAGGAACTTCGATACTTAGATAAATCACCTCAAGTAAGCGGTTTCTCGGAGAAAGAAATTAGAAGGGTACTACATTCCAAGAGAAATTCTGGAAAAATGCAAAGACTTTCAAGGGACAGAAAATGCAATGGGTTTCTTCCGTGCAACAAATCAGTCACGGACCGTATCGGTAAATTACTAAAACGCCGCAACGTTGACAGCGTGTACCAGGGAACCAAACAGATCCGTAATACACTCCATTCAAGCAACGATTCTAGAGATTCTCTGTCCATCGCGGGAGTATACAGGATATCATGTTCATGCGATAAAATGTACATAGGAACCACCAAAAGAATCGTGAATACACTTATCAATGAATACAAAAGAAATTGTCGCTTTGGACAAACTGACAAATCCGCAATTGCAGAACATGGCACAATCGAGGAAGCGAAGCATATTATCTGTTATGAGATCACAGATGCCCTGTCTTCAACCTTCACTATCATACACGTTTATACCGCAAATCCATTGTAATATCCAAGTAACATCAACAGGAAGGAAGAAGGTGTAAAACTATACAGAATATTGCAAACTGCACTGGCAAACAAGTGAATAATTCATCCCGAGCCACTGAACACTGTCTGAGCTTCAGTCTGACAGTGAAACCATGCTCTTCCACACCAACTTAATACCTCACCTACCAAGCAGCCTGAGAATTCCGACTTTCTACAACAATCACTTTCCCTCTGTCAGAAGGCTCCTCAGGGAGGAGATGGCAGCCCTTCAGTCGGGGCTGAATGTCCAACTACCGAGACAGCCAGAACAGGATCAGCCCGATTGGGGACACACTTTGGACGCTTCAAGGAATTGCAATCATGGGCGTTGGAGACTCAAGTCATTCACACCTTACTTCTCTTTATCCTTTCACCCAATACTTCCTTTATTTTCTCCATTGAATTCCTCAAGCCGTAAGTAGGGTCTTGGCTATGCTTATGTGCTGGCTCCCATATCACCTGGAATAGTCCTAATTGGGCCGGCCAATATATCCGCTCCTTGAATGTGCAGGCGCAATGGCGGTAGTGCTGCATCTCCTCTCTGGTTTCCTTTTTTTCTGTTTCATCTTTCCTTCCGGTGGAAAAGTTTCTAGTGTGTGTAGCCACGTACTGCGTTTGCCACACACTGTCTCAGAAAGAGGCTGAGCTAAGTAAGTAACCCATGTTTTTTCCTCCGTTCGAAAAAGATCCAGAGAGAGAGAGAGAGAGGTGCAGCAGCAGAAGCAGCTAGCTGGACAGCGAGTGGCCAGCCCGCGAAGAGAGTGGAGAGGGCAGCAAGCGGCACGAGGATGAGCAAGTGACACAGAGCGCTACTCCTTTTGCAGCGGCAGTGGCGGACTTCATCACGACCGGCGTGCCTAAGTCTGCCACTAGCAGGCAACCAAAGCAGATTAGCTGTGTAGAGCAGTAAGATTGTAGTCAACATTCACTTGACTGGCGTTATAGGCGCCGCAAGGTAGGTTCCCTACTGCTCGGGCCTTTAAGTGCTCACTAACTGTTCTTTCTCTATGACTGTCTATACGTTTACTCTTCTCTTAGTATAAAGACCACCATAGGTTGTTTAGGTTAGAAATAGCAGCTGCTGCGGTGTAAACTTTCAGCGGATAATCCTTCATCGCAGCTGCACAAATGGGGCTTTCCTTCCTCTTTCCTCTTAGGTAAATTAGATAGCTCTAGGACAAACACTAACATAGTTGTGACTAAACACCAGGATCCACAGGACTGCGCAACGTACCTAGTACAAGCCGGATGGCCAAAGGAAAGACAAAGAAGATCAACTACAAACCTATAGACTACGCCTGCGGTGCGTCCAGAACATCGGCAGGTGTGGACAGGTGTCCAGTAATCGCTGGTCCTACGCCGCAGCCAGACACACACGCTCACATACAAAGAAGCACACACAACTACACAAACAGCAAAACGCCAATACAAGAACACCAAAGACACACACCACCTACACAACTGCAAACACGGCAAAGCACAAAAACGCGATTTAAACGCACACATAAACACAACGATGCCAGTCATCCATCTCCACCTAAAAGTCTACATCCAAAACACACCCAAGAACCAGACAGCGAATACTAAAACTCGACCCCACTTCAGAGTGGTTCATGTCCCGCCTTGGAGGCGCAGACACACATACGGGGTACCTAATCATAGTCAGCCGTTGTGACTGCTTTTTCAGTAAATTCTAGCTTTCAGGATCACCGGAGCAGCATTTTTCAGGTTATCTTCACCTCTCCGTTCGCACGTGCTAACTCGACTGTCTAATATGGAAGTAGTGAGGAACAATACGCCGCAAACCAAGACCAGTTTGTGGGCGCGCGCTTAGATGACAATTAAAAGCTACTCTTCTGGAACTGCAGGGAGTGCGCTTAAAACTGCCTGGGTTATGCATCACCTTGCGGTAAATTCTGTAGCACTGGTACTGTTACGCGAATCCTTACTAACCCGAAAAGCTAGATTCTCGGTGCGAGGCTACAGCACGTATCGCTCCTTAAGACCCAACAGGAAAGCCAGAGGCGGAGCATCGATACTGGGACACAACAGCTTAAGTCACCATAAAAAGAATATCCCTAATCCAGCCCACATGGAAGGCACAGCGGTGTGGATTTTCATACAAGAACATCCAGTAGTAGTAGTAGTAGTAGTCGTAGCAGCAGCAGCAGCAGTAGTAGTAGTAGTGGTAGTAGTAGTAGTAGTGGTATTGTTGGTAGGGGTGGTAGTGGTAAGCTTATACAACCCACCAGGCCAACTGCTGCAGCAACATTTTGAAACGGTACTTAGTCGAGGTTATCAAGCTATCCCAGCCGGCGAGCTCAATTCTCCTTGAAAAGCATGGGGCCGGCGCACAAATAGCACATTAGGCAATATCCTACACAGGCATATGTTAATTACATAATAGTACATACTGCACAGTCTACTTATATTCCCCATAAAAGACATCAATGACCAAACGTACTAGAAAATACCCTACTTAAAAGCACTACGCTCAGATGCAACCTGTAGCTCGTAGATTCACTAGCCTCCGATCACTACGCCGTACAGATTGAAATAGTGAACCCTCTTACGTGCACCCTCCCGCCGCTAAGGTTCGATTAAAACTGGCAAAATTGGGAATTACTGACGACCACCCTAGATGCACACCTTCAAAATATAGAACTCCTGCCGACCGCAGAAGCACTAGAAGAGCTGACCGTAAAACTGGTAGCAGCGATACAGTCAGCCACAATTACTACTATCCCATTAAAACCCCTCTGCGAAGTGAAATTGTTTACCCTCCGGATGTGCTAGTTCAAAGTCCCGCCCGTGCTGCTGTGCAACAAAACCGACACTTATGCCGAAACCTCGAATGACAGCTTATGCCCTTACAGACACCCTAGAAGAAGTTTGCTCTCCTAACGAAGATCCGAATGATTATGCGTTGTGCGAACAGGTAGAGCAAAGCGTAGAAAATATTATATCCGCCCCAACCTGTAAGAGAGGGAGAAAGATAACAAAGGAAAAATAACATGTATAATTATCCACCTGCATACCAAAGAGCTGGGCTCAGACCAAATACCAATTGTGATAGTCAAAAACTTAACTGACCTGGCCATTTAGGTGCCTGCGGAAATAAGCAACTATTGCCTGCAATACGGATATTTCTCCAAACACTGGAAGCACGCTAATGTGCTAATGCTTCCAAAACCGGAAAAGGACCACAGAAACCCCATAAACTACCGGCCGATCAGCCTCCCCAATACCACCAGCAAGGTTGTCGAGAAGGTAATGCTGAAACGCTTAACGTAAGTTGGTCGTTAATGTGGTAAACATTTGCGTATTTTTTATTGTCTCGTGCGACAAGCACCGTTTTCTAACAATTTCATATATAATAATCATATGATATAAAGGTATTTATATGTATAAATAGCGAATATTTAATCCGGTGTGTCATATTTACCACACCCCCGAATCCTGTCACCTCGCATACGAATACTTTCTCAAATTTGTACAAACTCTGTGGTATTGAGTATGTTTTTGTTTGTGCTTATGACCACTCTGAGTGACAAAGGAATGCATTCTACCGCAAAATGCACCACTGACAATGGAATGCAGCCCTTGCTACAACCAAAACAATCTGTTTGACTTGTATTAGCACGTGAATTTTGCAATTTTTCAGTTTTTGTTCAGTTGTGAAGCTAAAATATAGTGAAATGGGAAGAACTAAGAAATTCAATGCCAAACATAAGTTTAAAGGCAATCTTTATTTAAACAAGTCTCAGAACTTGACACTAATTTCTTCTTCTGAAGCAGGACCTTCTAACATCACCACCACCCCCCAAGTGCCTCTAGAAGAAAATTAACTTACTTGGATGAGAATATGAATGTTCCTGAAGAGGAGTGCAGTTTAGTGAGCCAAGGAAATATTATTATAGAACTGTATATCCTTTCCTCATTTGTAAATAAGCTTTTTGCTTGTTCCAAGTGTTTCCTGTAAATAGTGTACATATAAGTGAAGATAAAAAAAGTAGGAGAGGGCTAGTTACCAAGGTAATATTTCACTGTGATTATTGTCAATTTGAGAAATTCACTAGTACATCCACTATAAATAGCAGAAAGCTATAGAATGTAAACCTGAGATTTACATATGGCATGAGATGCATTGGAAAAGGTCAACAGTCTGGACACACAGTCTCCACCAGCAAGTAAATTTATCAGAGGCAGTGAGAAAATACTATAAAGTTTAGAGAATGTAGCATTATGATCTATGCTGAATGCTGCTGAAGAAACTAAAGAACTTGAAGGAGATTTAGACATTACAGCAGTATTTGATTGGACATGGCAAAAAGGGGCCAACATTCCCATAATGTGGTATAACTGTACTTCATTTCTTTCAGGCAAAGCGCTAGATGTTATTGTTACGGAAAAATACTGTAGTGGCTGTGTAACAGGCAAAGAATATAAATGCTTGAAAAACTTTGAATGTTACATTGGAGGAATGGAAGTGGAAGGTGTGTTGCAATTATATCCTGGATCTTTACAAACACGTGGTTTAAGATATGTTGGATACTTGGGAGATGGAGATTCCAAAGCTTTCAACAGTTTTGTGGCAGCAAGGCCTTATAAAACTCTGTAACATTAGAAAAGCTTGAATGTGTGGGGCACATACAGAGGAGAATGGGCTCGCATTTGAGAAGAAAATGTACAGACATGAAAAGTGTAAAGCTTTCTGATGGTAAAAAAATCAGTGGAAGAGATCGGCTCACAGCAGCAGAAATCGATAACCTCCAAAATTATTATGGGATGGCCATTCGCAGCAATTTAGGAAATTTTGAAGCCACGAGGAAAGCGTTTGGGCTATATTTCTTCCATACGTACTCAACAGAGGAAAACCCATATCATGGTCTCTGTCCTGCAGGAGCTGAGTTATGGTGTGGCTGTTAGTGTTCACTAGCAACGGGCTGTGACTATGAGCAAAGCACACTCTGCCATCTGCTGTACTTGAGGAAATTATACCAGCATATAAAGCTCTAGCTGATCCAAATCTACTCCAGCAATGTCTCCATGGCAAGTTACAGAATCAGAAGGAAGCATTCAACGGTTGTATTTGGCAACGACTTCCTAAAACAGTGTTTGTTGGAGCAACAGTACTGAAAATTGGTGTTCTAGTTTCACTGATTTTCTTTAATGATGGTTCATATAACAAAGAGCTAGTGATGGAGAGAATGGACATAAAATCAGGTGGAAACATGAAGCAAACATCGAGAACTATGGACCATGGCCGTGTTACCAGGTCTGGAATAGCAGCACACATGATGACCAAGGGGCAGGAATGAAGAAAAGAGGCGAAAAAAGAAGTGAAAATGGTCTTAGTATTTGCCAATTTCTTATGGCTTAACTACCGACTTATCTTAACGTCACACATAATGAGACATAACATCATAATCAACTAGCAGTTCGGGTTTAGGGAGATTTATTAAATTACGCTCCAACTGACACGCTTGGTATAAAATATAATCGTCCTCCGTGGTGTAGTGGTTATCATGCCTGCCTCTAGTTCCCGAGGTGGCGGGTTCAAACCTGGCGGAGGACGATTGATTTTTCGGGCGTAAAAATCCTTAGCATGGTTTCCTTATGAAGGGAAGTACAGCCGGTTGTCCCGTGTCTTAGATTTACGTCACGTAAAAGAACATCAAGCCTGATAGAAGGGCCTCTTAGCAAAATTACCGGTTGTTTACGCCCAATATAGAATGGGACGCTAAGGATCACAGAAGTTAAAGAGCGTCCATACATAAAATTAATCAATTTTTTGTACAAAATATAACACAGGGGCATAATACGAAGAAATTCACAGCATTGGTATTCCTTGATATACAAAGTGTTTTCGATACAGTATACCACCCAGACCTACTGTACAAGCTGAGAAGGCTAAAATTTCTGACGATCTCATAACATTTGGAGCGCATTATCTGAAAGGGCGAGCATTCGAAGTAACTAGGAACAGCGCTCACTCAACAATAAGAAACTTACGGACAGGGGTTACCCAAGGAAGGCTCCTAGGACCAGTACTGTTCAACCTGTATACACATGACATTACGAAAACCCCAGACAGCGATATCAATCTATGCTGATGACACTGCAATAACTTCCCAATCATGGATACAGAAAATGATAGCAAAAGTGCCACAGAATGCACTAGACGAAATCCAGCCTGACTTAGTAAATGATGCATAAAGGTTAACACGGTGAAATCACAATTGGTCCTTTTTACACAGAGAACGTTCCACTTGCACAACTTAAGCTATTTGACGAGAACATTCAATGGACAAATAGTGCCAAATAATTGGGGGTCGCGTTAGAGAGCAAGGTTGTGTTTGTCAGCCATGTGAAACACATAACATGAAAGACCATCTATCAGCTGCACTGTCTCTATCCACTGTTAAATCGGGACACATCAATAAGCAGAAAATTGGGGCTGACATTGTACATAACACTAATCAGACTGGTTATTACATACGTAGCTCCCGCTTGAGAACTCTGCACAAAGTCGAAAATAAAGAGTCTCCAGGTATTACAAAACAGGATACTAAGAATCATCACTAAAGTACCAAGAACGGCGCCAATAGATATACTACACGAAAACCTAAAAGTGTGTACTGTTCAGGAATTCATTAATCGGTTGACGTCCTACATTAACCGCCAATATGAGAAACACTACAACCCCCTGATATCACGGCTAGGACAGTATACTACCGATATCGGTAATCACAAGGGCCCCTGTCTCTGTTTGACAGAAGGATTCCGCTCAACAATCATAGGACGACAATGACGTTAAAGAATTCCTAGCACAACTAGTACAACAAACGCCCACTAACAATACGCACCGTAGGCACCATCATAGTCCCACAGTAGCTCTTAAGTCCTTGTGCCAACAGGCCAAGGAGGTCCGGGAGGAAAAGGGCCCTCCCGAGTGGCACACATACAACTGCACCGTGATTGGGTTGGCTGCTTATCTGTGTGGCCACACATACGACACTGGCAATGAACAAGGTACAGAGCACATAGTAGTATATCAGTATATTTTAAAAAACCTGGATATACGTTACACCGTTGGTTAATATTTAAGAATCTAAAATGATTTAGAGATGCCTTTCAATCTCTCAGACACACAGATTTATGTTTAATACAAAGATAAAACACAACATCTAGCATACACACGTCAATTAGTATTTAAGATATTAGAATTACCTAGATATGCCTTACAATCCCTCAGTTAGACATAACATAACATAGCTTTATGCATTAGTATAGGGCTAAATATGACACCTAGGAGATGCGGAAACAAGATAACGTAAGTTATGGTGTACTTAGACATAGAGAACACTTAAAATTTGAGTTGGTATATGTTAATTCACATCACATAAAGGCGCTAGTTGTTACCGTAGGAGCGCTTTCGAGAGATTTGTTTCTCTCATCCTCAGCTGAGACCCAACTAACTGGATCTCCCTCACCCCTCACCCCAAGAAATGTTTCATTGAACGTTGTTTCTGCTCTCTGTTGAGAAAAATTGGAACCTGGTGGTATTGCTGCCATCTGTGGTGTCGGTTGGTCACTCATCATACTTCTTTCTTCAGTCTTGTAGTCTAATTGGTCTGCATTCTGTTGAGAAGAATTGGAAACACTTAATCTTGAATTTGTTGCCACCTGTGGAGGAAATTGGGAACTTCTATTTTCTCTCTTGTAACTTGATTGGATCAACTGCATTAAGTGGTCTGTCGGTGGTATTTCAAAATTCAAAGCATTCTTAATGTTGAAATGAATGAAGATCTTTTCCCATATTTCCAAATATGAAGGTATCTGGATGAATTTTAGAGCTTTATCTCTTGTCCAATTTCATTATTACTATTCCAAAAGTGGTTGACTACTGCTGATTTGTCTGCTTGTTTCAGTTTTATATTTCTTTGATGTTCACTTAGTCTTATTTTTAAATTCCTTTTAGTTCTTCCTATATATAAGCCTTGACAGTCCTGACATGGAATCTGGTAAATTCCTGATTTTTTTAAGTTATCAGTTGTATTAGTCAGAGGTGTGTACAACATGTTTTTTAAACTGAAAGCATTCTGAGGTGCTAGTTGAATCTGGTATTTTCTAAACAATTTTTCAAAAGTTTTAAACATTACTGGATGATATCTAAACCTCTTATATATCACATCCTTTTTATTTGGGTTTTGTAGAGTACTAATACTATGTAAGTTTTGTTTCTTTTTGTATTTAGTAAGTAGGTTGTTAATAAGTTGAGGTTTAAAACCATTTTCAATGGCTACATTCTTTATATAATTTAATTCAGTGATATAATCTTCTTTTTCCAATGGTACTCTAATCAAACTATGAATCAAACTTCTAAAAACAGTGTTGATGTGATACTGGATTGTAGAAGTTATTTTTAATATAATTATCTACATCCGCTGGATTCCTATAAATGCCAAATTTAAGATATCTTCCTTTTCTTTTTACAAGTATATCCAAGAAAGGTAGTGAATTATTATTTTCAATTTCCATGGTAAATTTAATATGTATATGTTGTTCATTCAAAATATCCAGTGATGAATTCAAACAATCCTGAGGTACAACTGCAAAAATGTCATCTACATATCTGTGCCAAATCTTAAAAATATGTGGATGTGAAGAGGTAACAGTTTATTCTGATGGCAGCAATACCACCAGGTTCCAATTTTTCTCAACAGAGAGCAGAAACAACGTTCAATGAAACATTTCTTGGGGTGAGGGGTGAGGGAGATCCAGTTAGTTGGGTCTCAGCTGAGGATAAGAGAAACAAATCTCTCGAGAGCGCTCCTACGGTAACAACTAGCGCCTTTATGTGATGTGAATTAACATATACCAGCTCAAATTTTAAGTATCATATAACATCACAATAAGAAATACTTCTGGTTTATTATAAAAAATAGAGAACACTCTCAAAGCTTAAGACTAACCAATTTGATATCTAGCAATATTAACAAACAACCCAAAAGGCAAGCACACAAGGTTGACCCAGAGATATTCACTCTCGGAAGCTAGCAGTAAGAAAGCCCTAACACAAATGACTGAAACTTGTAAACGTCATCATTGACAAAGCGCTACGCGCAGTCTGCTTTATGTCACAGATAAGTAAGCTCCCGCTACAGCTGAAAGCCGCGACAGAGAACTAATTTCCAACGACGTCGCCTCTCTCTTCTGTATGAGACCTTCACCATATTCCCTCATAGCAGGGGGGTCTCTTCCCGCATCGTTTTCGCTTGTACTGCTTTCGGTCCGCCTGCTGCATGACGTCATCGAGAGTGAAGTTTTAGCTAGCCAGTATTCTGCACCGTACTTTTCGGCATCAAAGTTCGTATAATATTCTCGTTATACGATCTGTTTCGACCCTATACTACTTGAAACAAAATCGCATCTATAACTAGACTTAGTCTTGGAAATAATAAACACAAACCTGTCTTTTTACAGCTAAATACCCAACTGGCGCCAATTTCATTTCTCCTTGAAATATTCACTAAAACGCTGTCGATATATGAAATTTGGTCTTGAGGGATGACTTACAGCATACATGTTATTCAAAGAAAGAGAGATATGTAGATATAAAGCAGATATTTGTTATATTAAAGTTGTTCAGAAGCTCTAAGTTGCAAGCTTTAAAACCATTTTCTTAGTTTATGCTATTGCTTGACTTTAATTATATTATGTTAAAGAAAACCAATAACACATTATTCGGCCAATTTTAGCAACGAAAATAAAATACATTATACGCTATATAAAATTCAACGTTATACGCTATCGGGTCTTAAACTTTAATTCGAAATTAAATTGTATTGTTTGTTTATGGATTGTGAAAAACGCAGCTTAATGAGAGAAACTGTATGTTGATCATGCTATTATGTGATATGCCTTAAACATAGCAGTTTTAAAAGCCATGTAGCTGAAAACTTGATATATGTGCATGTTTTCCGAGACTTTTTTTTCGCGTCTAGGTAAAAGTATGAATAATCGACATGCATATTTAAAATAATTTTTTTAAAAATAATTTTATTAATATAACTATTTTGGCACAAGAGAGTAACTCCACAAAATGAATTAAATTCACACAACATTCGACTACTTGAAGTAGATAATGGACACATGCTGAAAAACAGTTATCTGCACAGCAAGTCTTGCAAATATCCTCCAATGTTCAAATAAACCGAATTTACAGAGTAGTGTACATTCGAATGATGTGTTCAGAATTTGGATATTTTGGCTTCATTATTTAGGCTGAGAATGTGCTTATATAAACCTAGTTTCTTAATTATTTCTAGTATAAAGTTGTTTTAATTTTTTAATTAATGAATAATTAATTGTACATAGTTCCCATTTGATCCTTCCTACTTGAAAGAGTAAGAACAAGGATGCATCTAGCCTTAATATTTTGGAGATATTAATTTTAGAACAACCTTTCCTGTATGCTTTAGTATACGCTCGCAACCAATACCCTTAAAAGCACACAAATGTAATGTTCTCACCCACGGGAAAGTGGGTGTTGTTAAAAGGAGGTGTATTAGTGTATTGCACTGGCGATCATTGAAACATATTACACTGATCTTTTTAAAAGGAGGTAGATCTAAGGAACTTGCCAATTGTAATTAGGTGCCTATATTATTTAGTATTTATGCAAGGAAAGTGCAATAACTTACTCGTATCTTAGTTTTCGTTATTTTGTATAAAACATGGACACATTTCACGCCAAACTGGCAGGAGAGGCTTTACGAAACAAATCAATATTATGTGAGCAAATACAGGGGAGATGAACGTAAATACATGAGAGAAAATGTCAGAGCGGTGTTTTATAAGCAGGGCGCGGATTTTGATGACTAATTTTTTTTAAAAAATTACTACATTTGTTTCAAAATGACTTTGTAATTACAAAAAATTATCTAAAATGAGATTTATTTGATTTACTAAAATTAGTGTACAGAAAGTTATAAATTAATTTATATATTGATATAACTCCTATACAAGAAGAACAAATAAGTAAAAGAGCAGTGAAAATGTTCTTGTTCAAAGAATCTGAAAAGAAAAGAAAATTTTCTTACTTTCCTTTTCAGATTATTCAAACAAGTAAGAACATTATTTTCTTTGCTTTTCAGATTCTCCAAACAAGAACATAGAACAAATATATTTTCAATTAATTTTCTAACTTATTGTGTTTTTAAACAGGTCTTACAAAAGTGTAGCATTAACTCTTTTGAGAACTCAGAATATGCAATGTTTATAGCAAATGAAGAGGATTTCACAGTCCATGTCATACATAAATAAGAGCAATACGCACTTATTAAGCAAAAAAAGGAAAACTGACCTCCTCATCCCTAATTTTGAACATGAATTCATAACAGTAGTTATACCTGTTTCCACAAGCAACTCTTTCCAGACCAACCAATAATCTTTATATACTCTATACTTATGCAAGGAAGTTGCCAAATAAAGTGGCAAAGGACAAAGAAATTACAAATTAATGATGTAATATCGAAAAAAACATTATCCAAAATAGAAAACTTGAAACTACCAAAATGACCTAATATAGGTATATATATATTTCTTAATATGGGACCCATGATAAGGATTTATGTACACTTAAGCAATACCTTTATTGCAAGAATTAAAAGATGTCATGTCATCTGAATCCGGATCATGCTTATATGATACTTGGTCTTCAAATAGCTTCTGCTCACAATAATATACTGTTTAATACGCATTCCTGAGGAATATAAAGAACTTACTTTTTGGCAGGTAGGCCGACTCATAACATGAAAACAGATGTAATGCGGGCCAAAGGTATTGTTCCCTGAAAATGGCAAGCTTTTCCAGGTATATAATCCTTTATAGAACCACAGTGAACGGAAAAAGGTTGTTAAACTTTGGCTGTAAGAGCAAACAGCATTTCCGTTGAAATAATTATGCCACTCAACTGCGTAAAAGGCAACAGATATTAATCTGAGCTTCTCTTCGCTTTAAAAGTCACGTACAATTATCCTACTTTATCTCGCTATGTTGGCGGAAACTTCACAACTTAACAACAGATGTACGAAAGTACATTGTTCCTTATCACTCAGTCATATACCCCCCCACTTCAACAAATAAGTTGCACACACATATTTAAACTAGAATCTTGAGTATAGATTCAGTTTTCTCTGCTTTGGTGAAGTATTTAAGTCGGTGTGCAATGAGTAACAACGTTAAGAGTAGAATGTATTGTGCTGTAGCACAATACCCTAATTACGGCTTTAAAACGGTTGGTGTGAATTATTACACATTTCCAAAAAAAATTAGCAATTAAAGCGCGTGTGGATGTCTCGCTGTAAGAGTACTGAAAAATTTAACGCTGATAATTCACGTGTATGTTCAGTGCACTTTCTTCCTAGTAACTATAAACGGGATTTGAAGAGTGAACTTTTAGGTTTGCCGGTTAAGAAAATTCTGCTCCCAGATGCAGTTCCGTAGCAGTTCATTCCCGATTGGCATGGATATGCACTTAGTGAAGGTCCAAGTACAAGTGGAATGTTGCAGGTATGTCTTTTCATTTTTACATCCTGTAACAGAATAATGCATTCTGGAATTATTGTTTTCATTTCTTACGGTAAAAAAAATACACCAGCATATCCATTTAGCGATTCCTTTATAGTTGTAAATTTTCCTTTAGTACTAAAGTAATGTATGTTTGAATCTCTTGTAGCGCCTACAGTTTACGTTGAAGTCCTGGATGTGTTCCAGTAGTTTTGTTTATACGTAAATATATTACTAATGTAATGCAGTTTCCATTCGTTTTGCTTTATGTCTAGCCCACAATGTTTGTAGAATGCCCTGAAATAGTATACCTTTTAAAAAAAACTGGAAGAAGTCCTAATAATAAACAATTGGGAGTTAATCGGGAGGAATTTAGTGTGTTCACTGCGCTGTGTTTGTATTCCGCGCGCTCGTCTTCACTCTCACTTACGTCACAGGCGGGCAGCCAATAGCAGCTCCCACCCCGGAGTGGCTCACCTTAGTTATCTAGCCACATTGCCCTCATAGCATGGGCCTGCATGTCACCACTGAGCTATAGGTTCTGATCTAGGTTCGACGCCAAATTCAAATCCTAGCCCACCAACTACCCGGGATACTCTCTTGTATTAAGGGCATCTTTATGTAGTCATCTACAAATTACAGTTTGCTACGCTGGCACCTGACTTAATCCCTACCTGCTTCCAAACCATCTCCTAGACAGTAATACTAGTGCATGGTAAGGTGGTGGTGTAGATTACTTTCGGATGAGGAGCTACCCATATTCCCCCTTCGGAGAGCAATTAAAAAAAAAGCTCCAGGCACAATCACCGTCGGGACTTCCGTGAGAACACTTCGACCTCGCCATTGCCACTGAGGATGTCTACCACAGGAGTAGACGAAACATCTGGGAAGAAGGAGCTCAGTAGACCACGGCCTATATGCCCGGGGATTTGTTTAGCTAATTTGATTTTAATATCACGTAGTTTCTGCTATTTGATGGAAATAGCCAAGCCGCTTGCTCCTTTTTGTGCCTGTGTGGTCTCTGAAACGTGTTTATGCGCTTGAGAACTGAAAAGGATCTTTCAACTGAAGTTGTGTTACTCGGTATGGCTAGAATTAGCTGTATAACTTTCTGCACTTCTGAAAATGCCGAGTTCGGTCCATTTATTTTCATGTGTGCTAACAGATGTTTTGGGTATTTGTTTCAAACTCTTCCATTGAATACAGAGCAGCAAGCTTGTTTTTCAAGCGCAGAGTCAAACAGATCACTCTGGTTCTCTTTCAGGGCCGAATTCAAGTCGTTGCTTATATGAAAAGGAAATTCTTATTACCATTTGGTATGCATAGACTGTGCTTATATGTTCAATGCTTTGTTAATTCCGAAGCACACGCGGGAACATGGCTCAGCTGTTTCATAGCCATTGGGATGCACGAAAGAAATGTGTAAACGAGTATGCAGGTGTTCACACAGCCAGTCTCCATTTCCATATTCGTTGTTTTGTTCACAACAGCTGCTGAGCACGTGGTAAGGTTTTAAGAGTTCTGAATACTACATTTATTAATTAGTTTGCTTATTTAAGTTTAAAATCAAACAGATAGTATATTTAGTTAGAGTTTGTAGTATCAGTTATACAGCTATAATAGTTAGGTCGAAAACGTGGCAAAAGGAAAACATTTCAACAAGCAGGAAAGAAATTAGGTAAAAGAGTTGGTGCTGAGATACAAAGACATTTCAGAATGCAGGCCATCAGACGCAGTGTCTGCACAGAGGGAAGGGGAGGCAAAGCAGAAGATTGCTGAGGAATTTATTGCTACCTCCCAGAATATTCCAGAAAGCACTTAATTACTTTTATCGTCATTTATGATGCTGACAATGTTAAGGTTATGTTATGTTACCTTATTTGAACACTCCTGTAGTGTATTACAAATGTGTGTGCGTAATTACCATTAAATCCATTCTTCATCAACTTATAAGCTAGTTCTTGCTCTTATGGGTTTTGTGTAATTTATGGCTTATTTGTTCTTTACAGGGGGAGGCTCATGGACTACATAGTACGCAAAAGTAGGAGTTTTAAATTTGTTTCTGTTAGGGATTATACAGAAGACAATAATTTCACAGTAATTCATGATAAATTTCTGATAAATGGGGTATCCAAAACTACTGAAATACAAGTTGTTACTTGCAATTCTCAAAAAGGGTTATGTGAATGATTAACTTTCACCTAAACCATATGCAACATTTTCACCTTAAAGCGGCTGCTGGAAAAGCATTTAAATTGAGAGTACGCATAAAAGAGGAGTGTAATGATAAGGGTACACAATTGACAGCAAAGCAAAATTAAGGCTTTATTACGTTTTGCATTAATGAAATCTGTATAACAAAAGGTTAGTTCATACTTGAACTATTAGCATTCTCACTATAAAACAACGCTGTTCTAAGGTGAAATGTCTCGCTATTTTGGACGGAAATATTTTGCAATGTAATGTGCAACAACAGAAATGCATGAGCGGATAAATATAAGTATTACAAGCTTCCATGCGTTAAAACCTAAGCTCTCACAGCCACAAGCAACTGCGTATTCAGTACTGTGCACTTACTGAAGCGAAAGCACCGTTTAAACTGATAATCGCTCATTTCCAGTGACTTAGAAACATACTTGATGTAGCATTTGGTTACCTAGAGAGCCTTTGGAATGCAGAATTCCATATATACAATATTGTCTACCTTGTTAATAAGTTGTCACTTTTATCTCTCGTTCAGGTTCTCTATAAACTCCACATTGGACGCATTTTAAAGCTTATGAGATCTACTTTAAATATATAATATAATGAATCTTTTTCAAGAGATTGGTTATTTATTGCAGAAATTTGGACTTATAAAATTCGATTTTCTGTTATATATCGACCAAATAAAAGTGCTTTTTAAATGTGCACGTATTCTCTGTTTAGTGGTGTATACCTGTTCAGAATTTCAGTAGGGCGTTCGTTCAAATATATTTATAAGCAGATATTTTCTCAGCCGGAACCCTCCCCATGATAATCTAGCGCAGCAGCTTTCACCTGGAGTGTGAGAGCAGAGGGGACTCGCACTTTTTATGCGTTACCCAAGGTTATTCTACTGAATCACTTCCAGATTTAAAATACAAACCAACCCTTATCACAGCAAACTAGATTACCCATTTCTTTCCACAGAGGACCATTCCAGAATATTTAGCTTGTGGAGAAAGACCACAGTTATTGTCGTTTGTGAGTTTACTCTGTTAAATTTAGTTGCGAATATTCGTTATATTGGTAGTAATGGCACAGATAAAAAACGGTATGATTGTTGCTTCAACCCCTTCAGAATTAGCAAAAACATGTTCAAGAGCAAGAAGAATTTACGACCAGTGGTTCGGAAAATACAGTGTGTCCATAAATTATCTTTACAGCTTATGACTTTAATAACTTTGAAACTATACTAGACTATAACAAATGGTTTTCAACGTGTGATAAGATAACTCGTGAAGTTTTGTTTCCTCATTCATACACAGCAATGTATGCAACGTTAATGGCAGGAACAATGTCTAGTCGGTTTTCCGTTTCTCTCCATATACGATTCAATATATCCACGGTGACATTTTCATATGCATTGCGAATGCGTATATTCAAGTCCTGTAGGTCCCTAACTTTGGTTCGGTACACCAGATCCTTTACAACACCCCACAGGAAGAAGTCTTAGTAGTGTGTGTTTGGGGGATCGTGGCGGCTATCGATTTCATCCATCTCGTCCAATCTACCTATCCGGAAACTTTTTATCTAGAATTTACGAACATTTCGGGACCAGTAGGATGGTGTCCCATCCTGCTGGAATATGACATCAGTTGCAGTGTTCCAATTGTAACACAGCAAACTCTTGTAACATGTCCATGCAAACACCAGCGTTGACGGAAGTTCCGATGAAAAAGAATAGACCAGTGATGCAGTTGTGCAAAAGTCCACACCACAGATTGACCTTGGCACTGTCTCTTTCCATTTCACGTGTAACATAGGATGTTCTGAACCCCTTTTATACGAACGTTATGACGGTTCACTTTGCCGGATACATGAAACGTTGCCTCACCGGAGAAACAAATCTTTTCGAAAAAGTAATTGTTTGCGTCAATGTTTCCTAGCATATCCACTGCAAACTATTCACGCTGAAGTTTGTCAGTAGGTAAATATAGAGAGAGCTGGCACAGCTTTTTGCGTTTATATGGGAAAGGATAGGGAAAACGATGGTGGATGCGGAGGAAAATGCGTTTATATGGGCGAGATAGGGAATACGAGGACTGACGCTGGGCTAGACAGTAGTAGAAGGAGGGGGAATGCGGTTTATATGAGACAGATAGGGAATACGTGGAGAGGTGCTAGGCTAGACAGAGGCTGAGGAGTAGAGTATGGTTTATATGAGAGGTGTAGGAAAACGAGGAGAAGTATTAAGCTAAGGAGGTTGAGTATGCGTTTATAAGGAGACGAGAAAACGGAGAGATCCTGTGCTAGAATAGACAGATGTTGAAGGTAGAATGTGTTTTATATAGGTTAGATAGTAAACCAAGGAGAGATACTCAGCTAGACAGGGGAGGGAGAGGAATACGCTTTATGAGAGGTAGGGGATATGAGGAGAGATGCTAGACTAGACAGCGGTTGAGAGTAGAGTATGCGTTTATACGTATGACAGGTATAGGAACAGGAGGAGAGGTATTAGGCTAAGGAGGTTGAGTATGCGTTTTTAGGGTGAGACGTGAAAACGGAGAGATCATCAGCTAGACAGGGGCAGGGGGGAATACGCTTTATGAGAGGTATGGGATACGGGGTGAGATTGCTAGACTAGACAGAGGTTTAGAGTAGAGTATGCTTTATATGTATGAGAGGTATGGGTCAGGAGGAGAGGTATTAGGCTAAGGAGATTGAGTATGGTTTATGAGGAGAGACGGGAAAACGAGGGTAGATCTAGGTTCGGAGAGCGTTCAAGGAGAAAAATGCGTTTATATGGGAGAGATGAGGAAAACGAGAGGAGATCCTAAGCAGAGCAAGGTTTCAAGGAGGGGGAATGCGCTTTATATTTAAGAGGTAGGAAATACAAGGAGAAGTGCTAGACTAGGCAGAGATCGAGGAGTAGAGTATGGTTTATATGAGAGGTATAGGAACAGGAGGAGAGGTGTTAGGCTAGACAGATACTAAAGGAGTAACAATATGGGTTTATATACAGGAGAGATACGGAATAGGAGGGGAGATGCTAGACCTTGAAAGAGACTTTAGACGCGGTCGTCACGGGAAGCTGTTTGTTGTCAATAATGGAACACTAATTCTAGGTAGCTCCAGCACGTAACCCACTCATGCTAAAAAAGGTGACTAGTAAAGGGAAAAATGCGACCCATAAAGGGAAAAAGGTGACCCATAACGGAAAAAAGTGACTGCTCAGGAAAAACGTGACCTGCAACGGGAAAAAGGTGTCTCACAAAGGGAAAAAGGTGCCCGCAAAGGGAAAAAGGTGAACCGTAAAGGGAAAAAAGGTGATCCATAAAGGGAAAAAGGTGACCCACAAAGGGAAAAAGGTGACCAGCAAAGGGAAAAAGGTGACCAGCAAAGGGAAAAAGGTGACCAGCAAAGGGAAAAAGGTGACCAGCAAAGGGAAAAAAGGTGACCAGCAAAGAGAAAAAGGTGACCAGCGAAGGGAAAAAGGTGACCAGCAAAGGGAAAAGATGACCAGCAAAGGGAAAAAGGTGACCAGCAAAGGGAAAAAGGTGACCAGCAAAGGAAATAAGGTGACCCAGCAAAGGGAAAAAGGTGACCAGCAAGGGGAAAAAGGTGACCAGCAAAGAAAAAAGGTGGCCAGCAAAGGGAAAAAGGTGACCAGCAACGGCAAAAATGTGACTAGCAAAGGGAAAAAGGTGACCAGCAAAGAAAAAAGGTGACCCATTCAGGGAAAAGGGCGGGGGAAAAAGTGACCCTCTCTGCCTAAAAGGTAAGTACCTCAGTATCACAGGATAGGACAGATTCTGGGAAAACGGATATAGCATAGTTCCGTATGATTTGACAGATAATTTACATAGCGTCGTAGGTATTTGGCGATTCAAGTATCATAGGTGCTTAGAGTAACTCAGCTAGTATCACAGGTGGCTATATTACAGAGGCTGACTGCATCATAGCTGTGTATGATTTCACAGGTAATTCAGATAGTGTCTAGGTATTTGGGCGATTCAAGCATCATAGGTATTTAGAGTAACTCAGCTAGTATCACAGGAGGCTAGATTCAATGATCAGGGTTTCGTATCAGAGCTATTTAATGTAATTTCACTTGATTCGAGGAGTATCACAGGTATTTAAGTCATTTTAACAGGTAATTCAGATAGTATCACAGGTATTCATGGTAATATAGAGAGTAATTAGATTATAAACATTTCGCAACCAACGTTACAGCACTTTATATACTTTTTTTCTAAATCTTACAAACCTTTTATATGTTAAACAGTTAGTGGACGAGGCTGAGAGGGATAAACTGCATGTGGGTTTACAAAATGAAAAGTCATGCTTCAACATACCTTAATTTAGTCCGTCGTACGTGCCTCTCCCCGTTTATCTAGGCTTGAGACTAGCACTAGGATTGCTCCTAATGGCAGGGTTAACACCTCCCCTTCCATCTTCTTCTTTCTTTATCGGACGGCTGCTAGTTGCATACACAGCACGTGAGTAAACTTAATTTTTTAAGATTGTAGACTCACGAGAAAACCTCCATCTTCGACTTGCATTCTCTTAAGCACTGTTTGTAATACTGTAATGTCCATACGCATAGGTAGTTACTCCATCCTCGGCAATAACTCTTTTATCATCAAAGGGATTCAATGTAATTTTATTCACTTGTACTGTGGTAACAGCGTGCTTTCGGGATAGGATTAGATTCATGGGCGTTCTGATGATTTCACAGGTTTTAAGACAGTCTGTATAGCTGTCAAACGAAATGTACTGCTTAATAGCGCTACGTTTTATACCTTTAATCTTTTTTATCATTGATCCTTGAATATCTAAGGCATACATCTTAGGATGTAATCATCGTAGGATGATTTTGCTATTAGCCTCATCTTTAAATTTTCCCAATACCTTCTTGTTCTGAGTAGAGTGACATATATGGTTGGCAGGGTAATCAGCTGTATCGGGATGCTCAAGAAAACGTAGCTTGTCCTGGTACACATCTTCAGTTGTAACACGATGAATGAACGAATCAGTGTCCATATACATAAGCTTCAGGCTTTCAGCTCCATAATAAGGCAACAACACGTCGTAATGATAGTTGTACATTAATGTCTTGGAGATGTCCAACACACTCATACCAATGTATATAGGCTTGTTGAATACAATCTGACGAGAGGCCATATGTACAGCAGCTAGATTAGCAGCATATATCGTCCTGTCGATAAACGTAGGCTTGGCGATCAGATTCTCTAGAGTTTTTTCATTGATCACCAGTCGTATATCCACACGGTTACGCAGGTTCTCCATAGTTTTTCCAAACATGGCGTTGTTAAAGAGTTTGTAGAGATCCTTCTCGAAGTCATTTGCAGCTTGTTGTCGTAGCCTGTTGTTAAATTCCACATAAGGTTTCAACCACCGAGACTGTAGGAATTGTAGCACACGATGGATTTTTGTTAGTCGTAGTCCATGACTAAGAGCTTGCTTCAAAGCCATGTAATGCACTACATACTTCTTACGAGGTCCAAGATGGGGTATCAGTTTCTTTGTAGATGCTTCCAATGGTTTCATACACTCAGGCAGGAAAGGTAGATCATTGTGTAGATCGTGAAGTTCTGCAGGATACTCGATGTCGACTTCTAATATGCACCCATGAGGATCATCTTCTTGTAATGTTTCTAAGTTGATTTCTTCAGGTGACACCCACTGAAATCCACCAAAAGGAAGGGCGTGACACATTGCCCAACCATATTGGTTATTAGCTTCCTCGCGTGTGATAAATTGGGTTGGTCTCGTCGGATCAAACTTATCCATATAAGTGTTATTAGCCTCAGCATACCGATGGGAAACTTGGCATAAACCTCCTCTTATACCTGATTCCACCATGAGTAGTTGATCATAATCTTGTAACAGTTCCAGCTTAATTCCTGTATACAATAACATGGCATCACATGTAAGCCCTGGAGAGGTAAAATAATGGGCACGATCAACTTTGTGTGTTTTGAGGGTTTGTCTCTGAACGTCTCAAAGGCATCAGCTAGGATTAGTACATCTGAGGTTAAGAAGAGATCGCTGTACTCTCCCAGGTTTCTCACATTAAACAGCTCCCACACATTTCTAGCATGATCGTAGTCAGTATCAGTAATTTCTTCTTCATTTAATCTATTGTAGAAGGATTCTTTAGGAGGCAAGCAGGTCTCGTTCAGGGCATCCCATGACGTAACAAAATCATATGGAAATACACCCTTACGGGTCATCAACTTCAATTTGTCTTCTCCAAAGTACTTTAGTGTTTCAGGATATGAGGTTAGATTTTTCACCAACTTATCCAAGCTTGTACTGAGGAATCGGAAGCTGTCCACAAATCGAAGCTTTATATCTCCTACATACTTGGTGAATGAGATATAGCTTTCTACAGAGTTAGGAATTACCTCCACACGTTCACTTGTACAACCCAGCTCCTTAACAATGAAATGAGAGTCATATCCGCTAAGGTTATGAATGAGGACTAGTATATATTTAGGTGTTTTACAGGCTAAATTACATTCATTACGAAGACTTCCACGATATTCACCGCTGATGTGATCATGGTCGCGTACTTTATAGTTCTCTTCTGTAAAGGGTTTTCCACACAAGTAGCATGCTGAAGAAGACTCAAAATCATTTTGCTGTTGATCCGTAAGTTTCAGAGGCTTAGCAGATTTTTATATATTACCAATCATTTTTGCAAGAGATGTCAGGTACAGCATAAACTTCTGAGCAGCATCAGCACCACGATACACATAGGGTTGCTTAGGAAGACCAGTTTCGAGATGTTCAACACTGGATGTAGGCTTTACGTAAACACAGAAGCTCATTGGTGTGTGCTCTTGATAAGGGGTTTTATAGGATGTTTCAGGATCGGGTATACACGTATGGCATGGAGTGAGAATACTCTCAAAATCCGCATAGATGACATAAGGTACTTTCAGCATCCTCTCAACATTTTTAAACTGAACAATTGATTTCTCCTTGCTAGGCATAACTACCCTCGCAACACCATGTTGGTTACAGATTGATGTATGTTCTTTTAGTCTTCCCAGTCCACTTCGCCCACTCTGATCATCAAAATGTGTAAAGCAGCGCTTACAGGTATAAACACGCCCATTACGTTTAGTCTTCTGACATCGAACGAGTTTCTCAAAATTATTTATATATACGTAGTGATGTCTCCCACTACTGTCACTCAATAGTAGGAGGTCACAGTGTTCAGGTGGTTCAATGTCAACAACCTTTATGGGATACACTTCATGCTTCGCATCCAGCCCGAAAACGTTAATAGACATCTTGTTAAGCTTCTCAAATTTAGATATTTGAGAAAGTGGAGTAGGATAGGAAACACAGCTGAAGTCGTACTTATCTTGAAGTTGCTCGTGTTTTTTCACCCGCTGTGCATTCTTCCCTATGAATTTAGCTAATACGGATTACATGAAACATTTCTCGTCGGTAAAGTTCTGGATATTTATACACGCTTTTCTTGCTTCAACAGATGACGGTAGTGGAATGTAGCTACTTCCTCGTAACGGGTTGTACTTGTTGATACGAAGTCGAACCCCTTCCACAGCAAGAAAGCCCAGTTGCTACCCTTAAGCTGAGACTCCTCCATTTCAGTCACCAATTTCTTGAATTTCGCTTCCAACGTTGACTCCAGATCTGTTTCTAGGAAAACAGGATGATTCCTTGTTTTAAATGTTTTGTCACAGGTTTTTCCGATACTGTTAACAAATCGACACTCAGCCAGCAGATTAATTTTAACACTCTTGTGAATACCAAGCTCTTTATGCACAGCCTGGATTATGCGTTGTTTTGCCTCCTGCAGATACATATTCAGGTCCTTAGGTGATTCACATCGTATAAAATACGATTTCAATCGTCCTTCGAATGAAGTTTCGTATTCTTTCATATCACAGTCCTCCATTGTTGACAGTAACTGATGTTTAGTTGGCTCCAATTTTCTTTTCTTCTGAGGTCTGTTTATTTCACACATATCTTCGTGTCGCTGACCCTTATAACCATCTTTGAAGGTTACATTACAATGCATACATTTGAAGAGCTTCTTACAAGTCAGCTCGTGTCTTCTCTTGTCATAACCTCGGAGGAACTTCTTCCCACATTTTCCGCAAGCGTATCCAGTAGCGCTTGGAATAATATCCTTATACGCTGAATTATTCATCTTTATTCTTGATGTAATAACGTATTAATCCTTCAAGGAAAATGTAGACCTCTTCACCTTGATACCACTTTAGAAAGCTGATTATTCTTGGAGCGAACACGATGTTAACACCTCAAGACTAATTAGCACAATGAAGTCCAATGCCCTAGATCCCCATATTTATAGAGGGAGCACGAACCTTTTAGATCAATCATAAACTCGCTCCATAACTAGTTGTATACGACCGCTCTACGCGTATTAACCCCAGCCATATAACCTCACGCCCAGAATCAGGATGTTTATGACTTCACACCCAGAGACAGGATGTCTGGCAGTATCAAACACGTTTAAACTCGTCTCGTAACTGCCTGTATATGCTGTCACACCAACAAGAGAAGTATTCCCACACGTTCATTCAGTCAGATGTTCCATTCAAAGCCTACCACCACCCATTACACCAAAGCTAGCACAATCTCAAATGCTTAAAAGGTAACGTAGAAGATTTTCCTCCTCATTTAGTTAAATGTATGTATATACCACATTATCTCATGTTTTCATTCCCTTTTCAATTCTTCCTTTCCATCTTTCAGAAAGACCATTAAATTTTACTGCAATCACGAGCATAGCAAGTTTCCCAGAGTTACACAGACTCTAAGCTTCTAGAATCGAACCCGGTAATACTTTTAATAAATGTATTTTTAGTAATTTAGCTCCCCCGCATCAGTATCTACCATTTAATCTTTACTCGAACCTGATATGATCCATAGGCTTGAAGACATATCAAATCACCCCTTCGGAATTCTAAGTACTTTAAAGTAATTTTTATACCGATAACGATATTTAGGAACAAGGTAATCTGTTTACTTTATACTTAACGTGTCTATCTAAATTAAATTACGAGTTATTAAATTTGCAATTAAATTTCATTGAATCGGTATTCGAACCCAGAACACCAGGAACTAACTTATTTATAATATTGTAACACCCCACTGGGGTGGTTACCCCCGCAGTAGGTGATTGCACAGGGGGTTGGTAGCTTAGAGGTAGGGGATGCGTTGGTACCGGGGTGGTAGGCAGGCCAGGGTGGCGTTCTAGGATAGGGGGTATTTAAATAAAGCACAGGGGATGCATTGGCCCACTAAATTATACTTGTAGCTTTAAGTATGCGTACATTCAGTTCGGGGTGAAGCCCCGACAAGTCAATAGAACTTAGGGGTGAAGCCCCGACAAGTCAATAGAACTTAGGTGTGAAGCCCCGACAAGTCAATAGAACTTAGGGGTGAAGCCCCGACAAGTCAAGAGAACTTAGATGAGTCGCATGCTTACCTGTTGACTGGTGGCGACGGGTCTCGAAACTGATACCTAATCTGACGACTCTCTCTCGTAGCAACAACAACCTCTTGGCAACAACCACGAGGCAACTCACACTCTCTCGACCGAGTCAAAACCCTGCAGTATAAATACCTACATAAGCGCTGACTCGGTTTAGTGCAGCGTGGACGAATTCTGCTAACCTGACTTTCACACTTCCTGGTATACGAAATATGTGCAATTCTCAAAGCTCTTCCTGGTCTGCTATATCGGTCCCAGGTTCGCCAAATTCCGACCCGGAATTTAAAATAGAAAAGGAGGACAAACATCTTAGGGGGTACTAAAACTGTCTACTTAGACGAGGGTTGATAGAAAAAGAGAGAAAAAAAACAAAATATGGTTTGAGCCTTATACAATTGAAAATGCTCCGGTGTCCTCTGCTGTCCAAGACTCGGATACCAGGGAAAATGTTTTAAGGTTAGGGGAGTACGTAAGGGGTGGTTGCGGCCGCGCACCGCAATCTTGCCAATCTTAGGCCCCGTGGCCCAGTGTTGCAGTATGCGCAATCTTTTCTGTTGCCTTTATTGTGAACTGTATTTTAGCTGAGACTGTGCTCGTGGAGTTACCCTGTAGCTTCGGACCTCCCCGGTGAACTCTGCCGTGAATGAATAAGGTGCTGGGACAGAACTACTGAGTGACTCTGCATACTTAGCGATTTTCTCGGAAACGTAGTATTTAGTTCCGCGCATGCTGCATTGCTGTGGCCAAGCAGTGGCGTTCCTTCGAGGCGCACCAACGCTGCGTGTTCTGGCGCGACTCCCGTGATGAGTTATCGGCGTGCTCATACTGGTGGGCATCGTTCGACCTGGGCCTTTCTTGTCGGGCGCTTCTCTTCTTGGTGGTCTAATGGTGCGCAGCAACAGGGTTGTTGTACAAAGACGGATGTCACTTAGGATAAGGTTGGAAGGATTATATTGCGGTTTAAAAGTTACGGGATGAGACTAAACACAGCAGAGAAAAGGTAAATTTAGAAAGTGAGTCGGTACCCCTGCCGATTCCTTGCCTCTCCAAATTTTGAAAAAGAGAGAACAGAAGAAAAAAAAACATTAAGTTCTGTTATCCAGGTGTGATGCGACTCCTCATAAGTTCTGCTTGACTAGGTATGTTCGTTCGAACAAAATTAAATTTGTACATTATACAATGATTTTTGTCTGTAACTGTATAACACTTTTTTTGTGTGTGTGTTGCATTGTATGTCAGCGGTGGTTAGATGTCCGTTTTTGGCATTTTGCTGATACCTCGCTTCTGTTACCCGGGGAAGAGGGTCGCTGAGGCTGCTGTAGACTGTGGTTTCCCTTGCCTGCTGGAGGGCATCCTCTAAAACATACTTAGTTTTTGAAATTAATACACAGAAATATGAATATTGCAGATGTTGCGACCAATGAAACACAACAAACACAAAAAAACAACAACCATATTTACACTCAATTTTCCATTCATATACTTGTCGCAGTGCTACACGCCACTGAGAAGTGCAAAGTCAAGCTCTGTGCGTGAGGCGACGAATACTTGCGTCAGCGGAATTCATGACAGACTTTTGCTTTCGACACTTACCGTTCATGCAGAATTGTATGTTTATGAAAGCAATATCTGTGTTTCTAAGTTTGTGAACCAAAATTGCTGTACCCTTCCGCGTGTGTGGAATGTGTTAC
This sequence comes from Deroplatys truncata, assembly GCA_030765065.1. NCBI lineage: Eukaryota > Metazoa > Arthropoda > Insecta > Mantodea > Mantidae > Deroplatys > Deroplatys truncata. The sequence goes on along the minus strand of CM060990.1, from coordinate 417,513,699 downwards.
GTATCTTGTGTTGCGTAATTCGTGGAGGATACCTGTGCCTTTCCTGCCTTCATCCCCTTGTGTATTTTGAGCCTTTGATTAATTTACTTTATTTATCTCCCTTATTTATTTCTCCGTTATGTTAGTGTTGATTCTGAGGCGGCATCGGTTGGTGTTGCCAGAATTATAATCCCCTGAGGTGAAGTATGCTGTGGTTCCGCCGTGGTCGAGTTTGAAGAGTTCGCCTTTTCCTTACAAAATTTCTTCAATATTCTGTATGCTAACAAGGTCATGACTACTATGCAAACAGTCATAAATACTATTTCTATAATTTCGACGACTGAAACAGGATGCGAGTTTCAAAATTTCTATGTCCCTGCTCCATCTCGTATATTATCTGCCCTGGTCGTGAGAGAATTTTTTTGTTTTAATTACACTTGCTTATTTGCCACCTTATATTTATCTATTTTGCACGTTGATTTGCTGACATTTATTTATTTAATAGCGCTTGGTTGTCGTACCAGAGTGTACGTTATTCGAATTCTTTTCTATTATTTATTCTATATGCGCTAACGCATGTGTAAGGTGCGGAGAGAAAAGACTTCCTGACATCAACCTATAGTTCTCAAAACACATTATCATATACCTATCTTAAATTAATCTTATACTAACACTTATATGAATAACAGTACTTATGAAATAACTTTTCGACCTCCACTAAATCTTATTTCCTATTTATTCAACTCTGCTCCCGACCTTACGAATACTTCTTTATATTTGCTCTCTGTTGTGTCCCTCAGCCCTACTCTGAACTCCTGGGGGGATAATGTATATTGTTCAGATTTCTGTATCTGAACAAAAATATCTGTATTAAGTGAATAACAGGGTCGCGTCTCGGATTTCCCATTATAGTTTCACTTCCAGATATACTTTCTCTTCATCACGAGAAAGAGAGAGCAAAAACAAAAATTAAAAAGTAAAAGTGAATCGCGTGGATTATCACTTTTAGCCTAACTTAAGCTGGAGGTCCGAAGATATACTACGTCTTGCATTATCACTTACTACTTAACCTCTTTGAGAACTATTGCTGATGTTTAATGTTTTAACCTCTTTCCGTTTCCTGTTTGTTTGTTCTTATGCCTCAGCCTTACTGCAGCGTGGACGAATTTGTGTACCGCATTCCGTCGTGTAATAATGTCAGCACTTTTGTATTGATGGACATTGAGTGATACGTTGGCGATTTTTTGTGTCAATTATATGTGGCAATTGTGTTTACCCGCTGTGCAAGTGTCGCAAGTGTGTTGTATGCTCATTATGCATAATCAGGTGAAATTCTACTAACGTGGACATTCTGGCGTTTCACGGAATTTCTGGCCTTAATTACGTAATTCAGGGGGCTGAGGTTTTTCGTTATCTTATAGGGTCCGGTGTAGTTCATTAAAAGCTTTGTGGCTCTACCTACCCTCCTTTTAGGGGTATATAGCTTCACCAAATCGCCGACTTTATACTCGACGTGCCGCCTCTTTGAATCATATAACTTTTTATTTTTTCTCTGGCTCTTTACTATGATTTGGGATGCTAACGCCCTTGCTTTTATTATTGCCTCCCGTGTTTGCTGCACAAATAGGTTTTGTGAGGTACCCTGTAATTGAACGTCTGGGGGTGATACCGGTTTCCGTGCATACAGTAATTCGAAGGGTGTGAACTTAGTACTTCCCTGTTTGCTTGTGTTTATGGCAAACCGAATTTGATGTAAATTATTATCCCAGTCTGTGTGCTGTGTGTTTACGTAGTTACTGATTACTTGCGCGATAGTTCTATTCGCCCTTTCTATTAGACCATTAGTTTGGGGTCTGTAGGCTGTTGTGAAAGTCGGTATTGTTCCCATCATCTTAAGCAGTTCTTGTGTCACTTCGCTCATAAATACGGACCCTCTGTCCGACAGAATATATTTTGGTGCGCCGTGACGACAGATGACGTCGTCCAAGATAAATTCAGTGACATGCTCAACAGAAGCTTTTGGGATTGCGCTTAATTCCAAATATTTTGAAAAGTAATCACTAGCCGCAATTATGTATCTGTTACCTCTAGAGGACTTTGGGAAAGGCCCCAAGATATCTATGGAGAACCTTTCTCCTATATAGTTGACCTTTATGGGTTGCATTAAACCTGCGGGTCGCTGATTAACTGGACCTTTTCGTTGCTGACAGGAAGTGCATCTTCTTACATAATTTTGTATGTCCCTCTTCATTCCAATCCAATAGTAATGTGAATTAATTTTGTGAAAAGTTTTTGAAAACCCGAAGTGTCCTCCTAGCGGATCGTTATGACTATTATATAGTATTTCCTGCTTTAAACTATCAGGTACTACTAACAAGTGCATGTTCCCTGTACTACCAGCATTTTTTCTGTACAGGACATTCGATTTCAGCACGTATGTTGCAGCTTGTCGTGCTAGTTTAGCATTCGCTGTACCCGGCTGTCTTAGGCTTGTATTAGAGGTTTTAGCTGGGGATCCTCCTCTTGTTTTTTAGCTAATTCTATGGGTTCTATGAGACAGGTAATTCTGTCTTCCTGCTCTTGTGCTGTTTCGGGTTCAGGGGGTTCTATTGGCATTCTAGACAAACAATCTGCGTCCTTATGTTTAATCCCTGATTTATGTTGAATTGTGTAATCAAATTCCTGTAGCATCAAGCTGTAACGTGCCAGTCTCCCTGTTAGATCTCTCAATCTATTTAGGTGGCACAGGCAAGCGTGGTCTGTAACCACAGTTACAGGGTAACCATATATGTACTGGCGGAACTTCGAAAAACCGTACATAACTGCTAACAGCTCTTGTTCCGAAACGCTATAGTTCTTTTCAGCTTTGCTTAGACTTCTAGACACAAAGCCTACTGGGTGCATTTTTCCATCTCGCTCTTGGAAGAGGCAACTAGCTATGCCGTGCATGCTGGCATCGCAGTTCATTTGGGTTTTGGCTCCCGGCATAAAATGTGCCAACACCGGAGCCCTAACCCTTAAATCCTTCAGCTTCTGGAAGGTTTCTTGCTGTTCTTGGCCCCATACAAACTTTTGGTCTGCCTTTGTTAGTTCGTTTAGAGGCCTCGTGATTGCTGCAAAGTTATTAATGAACCTCCTGTAGAAAGAAAATAAACCTAAGACCTGCCTTACTTCTTTGACATTCCTAGGCGTTCTGAGCTGTGTAATAGCTTGAATTTTGTCTTTATCAGGTTCTATGCCTGCTGCCGATACTTCGTATCCTAGGAGCTTTATTTTGTCCATTCCGAAAAAACATTTTTGGGGTTTTAGCTTAAACGTATGTTGTTCTAATTTCTTAAATACTGTTTCCAGGTTTGCCAATAAGTCCTGAAATGTATTTGCGAACACTATTATATCGTCTAGATATATGAGTGCTTTTTCGTATCGCAGGTCGCCTAACAGTTTATTTCCGATCTCTGTGAATGCTCTAGGGGCATTCGGGAGCCCGAAGCTCAAGGTCTGGAATTCATACTCTCCGTCCGAGGTACAAAAGGCCGAATATTTCTTACTTTCTTGAGCTAGAGGTACTTGGAAGTATGCACTTAGCAGGTCAAGCGTACAGTAAAATTTTGAACCTCCTAAATAGCTAAGTAGGTCGTCAATCAGTGGTAAGGGATAGGCGGATGCAGCTGTTTGTGCATTTAGTTTTCTCTAATCTACAAAAAAACCGATATTCTCCTGATTTCTTTTTGACCAAAATTACTGGTGACCACCAGCTACTCTGTGAGTCTTTTATTATCCCTGCCTCTTTCATTTCTTCCACTTGTTGGTTTATTATTTCCCGCTGTTTATGGGACACCCTGTATGGCTTCTGTCTAATTGGTGTCGTGTTTGTCAACTCTATTTTGAACTCCGCAATGTTTGTTGTCCCTAACTCTTGTAGGCTAGTGGCGAAGGTATGTCTGTACCTGTCGAGTAAATTTCGTAGCTGTTCGTGTTGTCCTAGTTCTAGTCGTGAATTAATATAAAGTTTGGCGTCTTTGATGTCTATTTGTTTTGTTGTCTCACGTGTGAAAGTGTCTGCCTGGACTAATGCAACTTCGTGTACGAGTGCTAGTGTTGTCCCTTTAAATATTCTCTGAGGGGCGGCGGTATTATTGTGGACTTGTATCTTTTGATTTTGATTATTATTGCACAGACCCGGTATAATGTTAACGTGTTTTTTCTGCATAGTGTTAATGCATGGTTCCAGTAATAATGTGTTTGTAGGAAGTGAGGGTATTTTGACGTCTATCTGTGTGGTTGCAAATGGAAGGATTTCTACGTCATGCTGACATGTTGCTTTAATTTTTGTCTCTTCAGCATCTGCTTCAAGTGTAATTTGCATGAGAGGACATTCTTGCTTTCGCTGGCAGCTTACCGTGACCTCCTTCGAATTTTGCAGTGTTAGTGTAATTGTGTTGTTCCCTAGATCTATAACGGCTTGGTGTTTCTGAAGGAAGTCCATGCCCAGCAATAAACTATGCGGGAAGTGTTTTACTACTATAAGTTGTTCTTTGAATTCCATATCACCCATTTGGAAGTTAGTGTTAGTTTGGTATTGTGCAGCAAGTAAATTGTTATTTGCAGTTCGCAAAATCATATTTAGAGGTGCTGGTTGCTTGCTTGTACCTACCAGGTCGTCATTGATTAAGCTTACTGAGCTGCCCGTGTCTATGAGAATGTCGATCCTTGTCCCTGCTAATGTTCCTATAGTTTTTAATGTGCTACCAGGGTTGATGTTTTCTGTTATGCTTGCTACCGCGGCCCTTATGGGGGGTGATTGGTTCGAGGCTGCGCGTGAAAATTTGCATTCCTCCTTCGTGTCTGGCAATTAGCGATTACGTGGCCTACCCGTTTACAGTAGGCGCACACAGGCCTCGCGGACACCGTTCTTCTTTGACTATATGTGGTCCTATAGCCGCTGGGGGCCTGTCCGTAATTCCTAACGGATTGATGCTGTGGATTGTAATTCTGGGAGGAGGGCGGGGGTTCATTGTCAGGTTTTGCACCTGTTTTGCTAACTCACCCACCATCTTTGACATCTCTGATACCTGCTTCTGGAGGGTATCGTCTGGCATACTAGGGGGAATTCCCTGTACATCGATTAGGTCTACCCTTTTTCCTGCTAGGTAGCGGGCTGATTCTACCCTGCGGACGAACTGTATGAGAGCGTCCACTGTTTGTGGGTTGTAGGGCAGTACCTGTTCTATTAGTGATGGTTTAAGGCCCCTGATGATGTGTTTTACCCGTTCCTTCTCTGTCATTTCGGGGTTGACTAGATCACACAGAGCTATAATGTCATAAGCGTACTGCTCTGTGGGCTCACTAAGGTCCTGCACCCTCTGCCTTAGTCTGACCTCCATCATTTCCTCCTCTGCCGCGTGAATGAAGGCTTTTAATAACCCCTGCTTCAATGTTTCCCATTGGGCGTCCCTATTTCTATGGGCAAAGGTTTTGTACCAGTTTAGTGCGGTACTATTAAGGTAGCATGGTAAATACTGCGCCTTATGCTGGTCATCCCAATTATTGGCACGCGCTATCAACTCAAACTTATGGAGATAGTCCCTTACACTTTCCCCTGGTTTCCCCGCGAAGCTACCCGGATCCAATGGTGGACGACTAATGTGCATGGGTTGAGGTGCTTCAGTTACCCTTCTACTTAAAACAGGTGAGTCCATTTTACTCATTGTATTTGTGTGTTCGTCTCCCGTATTCATGGCTAACTGTTTTTCTACCCTACTTGTGCTTGGGCTAGAAGTGTTAACGATCTTGCCGGAGCGGAGACGTATTTGATTTGCCGTCTCAGCGTGTGCCGCGATCTCGTTTGAAATTCCTTTCAAATCTGTGACTAGAAATTCTTGGAATTTAAATTGTTCCCCCTGTATAGCTGCTAATTCTGCGCACAGATTTCTAATCTCTTTAGTAGTAGGACTAGTAGAACTTTGAGCAGGTTCAGCCATGCATAATAACTTAAATGTACTACACTAAAACAATATACATAACTTGAGAAAAGTTAAAAAAAATAAGCTATATTCTGTGTCGGTGACTCATGATGCAAAGGGTGGGAGGGTGGGTCTTCACCAGATAACCTCAGGTAAAAGGTTATCCCAAAATGAGGCGTGTTTTACACCTTGCAAAAAGAAAAGAGAGAAGAAAAAAAATTGATTACATCCCCTGGCTGGAAGAGGTAAGGATGTTTTCCCCAATTATACTCGGTGAGTCCGCCACATTGTAGCCGGCGCTCCACCACATTGTAGCCGGCGCCTTCACCAAATTGTAACACCCCACGGGGGTGGTTACCCCCGCAGTAGGTGATTACACAGGGGGTTGGTAGCTCAGAGGTAGGGGATGCTTTGGTACCGTGGTGGTAGGCAGGCCAGGGTGGCGTTCTAGGATAGGGGGTATTTAAATAAAGCACAGGGGATGCATTGGCCCACTAAATTATACTTGTAGCTTTAAGTATGCGTACCTTCAGTTCGGGGTGAAGCCCCGACAAGTCAATAGAACTTAGGGGTGAATCCCCGACAAGTCAATAGAACTTAGGGGTGAAGCCCCGACAAGTCAATAGAACTTAGGGGTGAAGCCCCGACAAGTCAATAGAACTTAGGGGTGAAGCCCCGACAAGTCAATAGAACTTAGGGGTGAAGCCCCGACAAGTCAAAAGAACTTAGGGGTGAAGCCCCGACAAGTCAAGAGAACTTAGATGAGTCGCATGCTTACCTGTTGACTGGTGGCGACGGGTCTCGAAACTGATACCCAATCTGACGACTCTCTCTCGTAGCAACAACAACCTCTTGGCAACAACCACGAGGCAACTCACACTCTCTCGACCGAGTCAAAACCCTGTAGTATAAAGACCTACATAAGCGCTGACTCGGCTTAGTGCAGCGTGGACGAATTCTGCTAACCTGACTTTCACACTTCCTGGTATACGAAATATGTGCAATTCTCAAAGCTCTTCCTGGTCCGCTACAATATTAGCTTGACATGTTAAACAAAGCTGGATGCAGTTATGCTATCAACCTAACTGACATATCCTAGAGTATAGAGGAAAATTAAGAAAACCAATAAAAGAGCGGGATTCGAACTAAAGACAACTGATTGACAATTATATACAGCATTAATTGTCCATTGTAGGAGCTATCAATCATGCTTTGGTCCACTCCTATACCTTGCTTAGTTCCCGAGATAATGGAGATTTAAAACTTAAGGATCGAGCCCATTACGTCAGGTATATAACTATGCATTCGAAAGAAACAACCTAATAACATAAATGTAATAAAGTTTATTTGACGTCTTTATCTTAAGTAGTTTAGGAGTTATTAAATTTATAATTAAATTACATTTTATCGGTATTCGAACCCAGAACACCAGAGTCAAAATTATTTACAATATTAGTTTGATATGTTTAAACGAGCTGTATGCAGTTACAGTATCAATCTAAGCGATATATTCTGGAGTATAGAGAAAAATTAAGGAAGTCATTGAAACATCGGGATTCGAACTAAGGGTAACTGATTGGAAATTATATACAGTATTAATTACACGTTATAACAGCTATCAAACATGCTTTAGGCCACCCCTCTACCTCTATTAATTTCCGAGATAATGGAGATTTAAAAATTAGGTATCGAACACAGGACACCGGGTACCCAAGTATCAATCCACCAGAAACTACCTAACGATGTTAATGTAATAAAATTTATTTGGCGTCTTTATCTTAATAAGTCTCTGAGTTATTAGAATATAAACGTTTAATCACTGCTAGGATTCGAACCCAGGCATCCAGGTCAACTTGGAATAATATCTCAAGGACGCGGGGCATTCCAAAGAATTGATTAGTTTTTATCCCATTGTTCTATCTCTTTTCATTCAGGAGATATAAGCGATTAATCAGTAGTAATAAAATGATGGGGGTGGGGCTAATTAGTGGGGGTGGGGGCTAATTAGCATATTAATTGCACATTGTTGCATAATAAGTGGCCGAGAACCATCATTTTATTACTACTGATTAATCGCTTATATCTCCTGAATGAAAAGAGATAGAACAATGGGATACAAACTAATCAATTCTTTGGAACGCGCCGCGTCCTTGAGATATTATTCCAAGTTGACCTGGATGCCTGGGTTCGAATCCTAGGAGTGATTAAAAGCTTATATTCTAATAACTCAGAGACTTATTAACATAAAGACGCCAAATAAACTTTATTACATTTACATCGTTAGGTAGTTTCTTGTTCATCTATACTTGGGTACCTGGTGTCCTTGTTCGATCCTTAATTTTTAAATATCCATTATCTCGGAAATTAAGAGAGGTATAGGGGTGGTCCAAAGCATGTTTGATAGCTCTTATAATGCGTAATTAACACTGTATATAATTTCCTATCAGTTGCCCTTAGTTCGTATCCCGATCTTTCAATGACTTCCTTAATTTTTCTCTATACTCCAGAATATATCGCTTAGATTGATACTGTAACTGCATTCAGCTCGCTTAAACATATCAAACTAATATTGTAAATAATTTTGACTCTGGTGTTCTGGGTTCGAATACCGATAAAATATAATTTAATTATAAATTTAATAACTCCTAAACTACTTAAGATAAAGACGTCAGATAAACTTCATTACATTTATGTTATTAGGTAGTTTCTTTCGAATGCATAGTAATATACCTGACGTAATGGGTTCGATCCTTAAGTTTTAAATCTCCATTATCTCGGGAACTAAGCAAGGTAGAGGAGTGGGCCAAAGCATGATTGATAGCTCCTACAATGGACAATTAATGCTGTATATAATTGTTAATCAGTTGTCTTTAGTTCGAATTCCGCTCTTTTAAAGGTTTTCTTAATTTTCCTCTATACTCTAGGATATGTCAGTTAGGTTGATAGCATAACTGCATCCAGCTTTGTTTAATATGTCAAGCTAATATTATAAATAAGTTAGTTCCTGGTGTTCTGGGTTCGAATACCGATTCAATGAAATTTAATTGCAAATTTAATAACTCGTAATTTAATTTAGATAGACATGTTAAATATAAAGTAAACAGATTACCTTGTTCCTAAATATCGTTATCGGTATAAAAATTACTTTAAAGTACTTAGAATCCCGAAGGGGTGATTTCATATGTCTTCAAGCCTATGGATCATATCAGGTTCGAGTAAAGATTAAATGGTAGATGCTGATGCGGGGGAGCTAAATTACTAAAAATACATTTATTAAAGGTATTACCGAGTTCGATTCTAGAAGCTTAGAATCTGTTTAACTCTGGGAAACTTGCTATGCTCGTGATTGCAGTAAAATGTAATGGTCTTTCTGAAAGATGGAAAGGAAGAATTGAAAAGGGAATGAAAACATGAGATAATGTAGTATATACATACATTTAACTAAATGAGGAGGAAAATCTTCTACGTTACCTTTTAAGCATTTGAAATTGTGCTAGCTTTGGTGTAATGGGTGGTGGTAGGCTTTGAATAGAACATCTGACTGAATGAGCGTGTGGGAATACTTCTCTTGTTGGTGTGACAGCATATACAGGCAGTTACGAGACGAGTTTAAACGTGTTTGATACTGCCAGACATCCTGTCTCTGGGTGTGACGTCATAAACATCCTGATTCTGGGCGTGAGGTTATATGGCTGGGGTTAATACGCGTAGAGCGATCGTATACAACTAGTTATGGAGCGAGTTTATGATTGATCTAAAAGGTTCGTGCTCCCTCTATAAATATGGTGAACTAGGGCATTCGACTTCATTGTGCTAATTAGTCTTGAGGTGTTAACATCGTGTTCTCTCCAAGAATAATCAGCTTTCTAAAGTGGTATCAAGGTGAAGAGGTCTACATTTCCCTTGAAGGATTAATACGTTATTACATCAAGAATAAAGATGAATAATTCAGCGTATAAGGATATTATTCCAAGCGCTACTGGATACGCTTGCGGAAAATGTGGGAAGAAGTTCCTCCGAGGTTATGACAAGAGAAGACACGAGCTGACTTGTAAGAAGCTCTTCAAATGTATGCATTGTAATGTAACCTTCAAAGATGGTTATAAGGGTCAGCGACACGAAGATATGTGTGAAATAAACAGACCTCAGAAGAAAAGAAAATTGGAGCCAACTAAACATCAGTTACTGTCAACAATGGAGGACTGTGATATGAAAGAATACGAAACTTCATTCGAAGGACGATTGAAATCGTAGTTTATACGATGTGAATCACCTAAGGACCTGAATATGTATCTGCAGGAGGCAAAACAACGCATAATCCAGGCTGTGCATAAAGAGCTTGGTACTCACAAGAGTGTTAAAATTAATCTGCTGGCTGAGTGTCGATTTGTTAACAGTATCGGATAAACCTGTGACAAAACATTTAAAACAAGGAATCATCCTGTTTTCCTAGAAACAGATCTGCAGTCAACGTTGGAAGCGAAATTCAAGAAATTGGTGACTGAAATGGAGGAGTCTCAGCTTAAGGGTAGCAACTGGGCTTTCTTCCTGTGGAAGGGGTTCGACTTCGTATCAACAAGTACAACCCGAACGAGGAAGTAGCTACATTCCACTACCGTCATCTGTTGAAGCAAGAAAAGCGTGTATAAATATCCAGAACTTTACCGACGAGAAATGTTTCATGTACCCCGTATTAGCAAAATTCATAGGGAAGAATGCACAGCGGGTGAACAAATACGAGCAACTTCAAGATAAGTACGACTTCAGCTGTGTTTCCTATCCTACTCCACTTTCTCAAATATCTAAATTTGAGAAGCTTAACAAGATGTCTATTAACGTTTTCGGGCTGGATGAGAAGCATGAAGTGTATCCGATAAATGTTGTTGACATTGAACCACCTGAACACTGTGACCTCCTACTATTGAGTGACAGTAGTGGGAGACATCACTACGTATATATAAATAATTTTGAGAAACTCGTTCGATGTCAGAAGACTATACGTAATGGGCGTGTTTATACCTGTAAGCGCTGCTTTACACATTTTATGATCAGAGCGGGTGAAGTAGACTGGGAAAAGTACAAGAACATACGTCAATCTGTAACCAACATGGTGTTGCGAGGGTAGTTATGCCTAGCAAGGAGAAATCAATTGTTCAGTTTAAAAATGTTGAGAGGATGCTGAAAGTACCTTATGTCATCTATGCGGATTTTGAGAGTATTCTCACTCCATGCCATACGTGTATACCCGATTCTGAAACATCCTATACAACCCCTTAACAAGAGCACAGACCAATGAGCTTCTGTGTTTACGTGAAGCCTACATCCAGTGTTGAACATCTCGAAACTGGTCTTCCTAAGCAACCCTATGTGTATCGTGGTGCTGATGCTGCTCAGAAGTTTATGCTGTACCTGACATCTCTTGCAAAAATGATTGGTAATATATAAAAATCTGCTAAGCCTCTGAAACTTACGGATCAACAGCAAAATGATTTTGAGTCTTCTTCAGCATGCTACTTGTGTGGAAAACCCTTTACAGAAGAGAACTATAAAGTACGCGACCATGATCACATCAGCGGTGAATATCGTGGAAGTCTTCGTAATGAATGTAATTTTGCCTGTAAAACACCTAAATATATACTAGTCCTCATGCATAACCTCAGCGGATATGACTCTCATTTCATTGTTAAGGAGCTGGGTTGTACAAGTGAATGTGTGGAGGTAATTCCTAACTCTGTAAAAAGCTATATCTCATTCACCAAGTATGTAGGAGATATAAAGCTTCGATTTGTGGACAGCTTCCGATTCCTCAGTACAAGCTTGGATAAGTTGGTGAAAAATCTAACCTCATATCCTGAAACACTAAAGTACTTTGGAGAAGACAAATTGAAGTTGATGACCCGTAAGGGTGTATTTCCATATGATTTTGTTACGTCATGGGATGCCCTGAACGAGACCTGCTTGCCTCCTAAAGAATCCTTCTACAATAGACTAAATGAAGAAGAAATTACTGATACTGACTACGATCATGCTAGAATAGTGTGGGAGCTGTTTAATGTGAGAAACCTGGGAGAGTACAGCGATCTCTACTTAATATCAGATGTACTACTCCTAGCTGATGTCTTTGAGACGTTCAGAGAGCAAACCCTCAAAACACACAAAGTTGATCCTGTCCATTAATTTACCTCTCCAGGACTTACATGGGATGCCATGTTATTGTATACAGGAATTAAGCTGGAACTGTTACAAGATTATGATCAACTACTCATGGTGGAATCAGGTATAAGAGGAGGTTTATGCCAAGTTTCCCATCGGTATGCTGAGGCTAATAGCACTTATATGGATAAGTTTGATCCGTCGAGACCAACACAATTTATCACATACGAGGACGCTAATAACCAAGATGTGTGGTCAATGTGTCACGCCCTTCCTTTTGGTGGATTTCAGTGGGTGTCACCTGAAGAAATCAACTTAGAAACATTACAAGAAGATGATCCTCATGGGTGCATATTAGAAGTCGACATCGAGTATCCTGCAGAACTTCACGATCTACACAATGATCTACCTTTCCTGCCTGAGTGTATGAAACCATTGGAAGCATCTACAAAGAAACTGATACCCCATCTTGGACCTCGTAAGAAGTATGTAGTGCATTACATGGCTTTGAAGCAAGCTCTTAGTCATGGACTACGACTAACAAAAATCCATCGTGTGCTACAATTCCTACAGTCTCGGTGGTTGAAACCTTATGTGGAATTTAACAACAGGCTACGACAACAAGCTGCAAATGACTTCGAGAAGGATCTCTACAAACTCTTTAACAACGCCATGTTTGGAAAAACTATGGAGAACCTGCGTAACCGTGTGGATATACGACTGGTGATCAATGAAAAAACTCTAGAGAAGCTGATCGCCAAGCCTACGTTTATCGACAGGACGATATATGCTGCTAATCTAGCTGCTGTACATATGGCCTCTCGTCAGATTGTATTCAACAAGCCTATATACATTGGTATGAGTGTGTTGGACATCTCCAAGACATTAATGTACAACTATCATTACGACGTGCTGTTGCCTTATTATGGAGCTGAAAGCCTGAAGCTTATGTATATGGACACTGATTCGTTCATTCATCGTGTTACAACTGAAGATGTGTACCAGGACAAGCTACGTTTTCTTGAGCATCTCGATACAGCTGATTACCCTGCCAACCATATATGTCACTCTACTCAGAACAAGAAGGTATTGGGAAAATTTAAAGATGAGGCTAATAGCAAAATCATCCTACGCTTTGTTGGACTACGTCCTAAGATGTATGCCTTAGATATTCAAGGATCAATGATAAAAAAGATTAAAGGTATAAAACGTAGCGCTATTAAGCAGTACATTTCGTTTGACAGCTATACAGACTGTCTTAAAACCTGTGAAATCATCAGAACGCCCATGAATCTAATCCTATCCCGAAAGCACGCTGTTACCACAGTACAAGTGAATAAAATTACATTGAATCCCTTTGATGATAAAAGAGTTATTGCCGAGGATGGAGTAACTACCTATGCGTATGGACATTACAGTATTACAAACAGTGCTTAAGAGAATGCAAGTCGAAGATGGAGGTTTTCTCGTGAGTCTACAATCTTAAAAAATTAAGTTTACTCACGTGCTGTGTATGCAACTAGCAGCCGTCCGGTGAAGAAAGAAGAAGATTGAAGGGGAGGTGTTAACCCTGCCATTAGGAGCAATCCTAGTGCTAGTCTCAAGCCTAGATAAAAGGGGAGAGGCACGTACGACGGACTAAATTAAGATATGTTGATGCATGACTTTTCATTTTGTAAACCCACATGCAGTTTATCCCTCTCAGCCTCGTCCACTAACTGTTTAACATATAAAAGGTTTGTAAGATTTAGAAAAAAAGTATATAAAGTGCTGCAACGTTGGATGCGAAATGTTTATAATCTAATTACTCTCTATATTACCATGAATACCTGTGATACTATCTGAATTACCTGTTAAAATGACTTAAATACCTGTGATACTACTCGAATCAAGTGAAATTTCATTAAATAGCTCTGATACGAATCCCTGATCATTGAATCTAGCCTCCTGTGATACTAGCTGAGTTACTCTAAATACCTATGATGCTTGAATCGCCCAAATACCTAGACACTATCTGAATTACCTGTGAAATCATACACAGCTATGATGCAGTCAGCCTCTGTAATATAGCCACCTGTGATACTAGCTGAGTTACTCTAAGCACCTATGATACTTGAATCGCCAAATACCTACGATGCTATGTAAATTATCTGTCAAATCATACGGAACTATGCTATATCCGTTTTCCCAGAATCTGTCCTATCCTGTGATACTGAGTTACTTACCTTTTAGGCAGAGAGGGTCACTTTTCCCCCCGCCCTTTTCCCTGAGTGGGTCACCTTTTTTCTTTGCTGGTCACCTTTTTCCCTTTGCTGGTCACATTTTTCCCGTTGTTGGTCACCTTTTTCCCTTTGCTGGCCACCTTTTTCCCTTTGCTGGTCACGTTTTCCTCTTGCTGGTCACCTTTTTCTGTTAGCTGGTCACCTTTTTCTGTTTGATGGTCACCTCTTTTCCTTTGCTGGTCACCTTTTTCCCTTTGCTGGTCACCTTTTCCCTTTGCTGGTCACCTTTTTCCCTTTACTGGTCACCTTTTTCCCTTTGCCGGTCACCTTTTTCCCTTCGCTGGTCACCTTTTTCCCTTTGCTGGTCACCTTTTTTCCCTTTGCTGGTCACCTTTTTCCCTTTACTGGTCACCTTTTTCCATTTGCTGGTCACCTTTTTCTTTTTGCTGGTCACATTTTTCCTTTACTGGTAACCTTTTTCCCTTTGCTGGTCACATTTTTCCCTTTACTGGTCACCTTTTTCCCTTTGCTGGTCACCTTTTTCCCTTTGCTGGTCACCTTTTTTCCTTTGCTGGTCACCTTTTTCCCTTTGCTGGTCACCTTTTTCCCTTTCCTGGTCACATTTTTCCCTTTTCTGGTCACCTTTTTCCCTTTATGGGTCGCATTTTTCCCTTTACTGGTCACCTTTTTAGCATGAGTGGGTTACGTGCTGGAGCTACCTAGAATTAGTGTTCCATCATTGACAACAAACAGCTTCCCGTGACGACCGCGTCTAAAGTCGCCTTCAAAGTCTAGCATCTCCCCTCCTATTCCCTATCTCTCCTGTATATAAACCCATAAATTTACTCCTTCAGTATCTGTCTAGCCTAACACCTCTCCTCCTGTTCCTATACCTCTCATATAAACCATACTCTACTCCTCGATCTCCGCCTAGTCTAGTACTTCTCCTTGTATTTCCTACCTCTTAAATATAAAGTGCATTCCCCCTCCTTGAAACCTTGCTCTGCTTAGGATCTCCTCTCGTTTTCCTCATCTCTCCCATATAAACGCATTTTACTCCTTGAACGTTCTCCGAACCTAGATCTACCCTCGTTTTCCCGTCTCTCCTCATAAACGCATACTCAATCTCCTTAGCCTAATACCTCTCCTCCTGACCCATACCTCTCATACATATAAAGCATTCTCTACTCTAAACCTCTGTCTAGTCTAGCAATCTTACCCCGTATCCCATACCTCTCATAAAGCGTATTCCCCCCTGCCCCTGTCTAGCTGATGATCTCTCCGTTTTCACGTCTCACCCTAAAAACGCATACTCAACCTCCTTAGCCTAATACCTCTCCTCCTGTTCCTATACCTGTCATACATATAAACGCATACTCTACTCTCAACCGCTGTGTAGTCTAGCATCTCTCCTCGTATCCCCTACCTCTCATAAAGCGTATTCCTCTCCCTCCCCTGTCTAGCTGGGTATCTCTCCTTGGTTTACTATCTAACCTATATAAAACACATTCTACCTTCAACATCTGTCTATTCTAGCACAGGATCTCTCCGTTTTCTCGTCTCCTTATAAACGCATACTCAACCTCCTTAGCTTAATACTTCTCGTTTTCCTACACCTCTCATATAAACCATAATCTACTCCTCAGCCTCTGTCTAGCCTAGCACCTCTCCACGTATTCCCTATCTGTCTCATATAAACCGCATTCCCCCTCCTTCTACCACTGTCTAGCCTAGCGTCAGTCCTCGTATTCCCTATCTCGCCCATATAAACGCATTTTCCTCCGCATCCACCATCGTTTTCCCCATCCTTTCCCATATAAACGCAAAAAGCTGTGCCAGCTCTCTCTATATTTACCTACTTTTGTCCTTAGGCTTTAATTCTTGAAGCAGCTGCACCTGGTAGGAATATAGCTGTAACCTCTTATGCAAGACAAGCTGTACTGTTGATCGTCGCATTTCAAACTCTTTGGCCGCTGTACGCTGCTCATTTGTTCCAACACCAGTTAACAAACATCCATAAATAAGGAAATAGTAGATCTCGAAAAAGTAATTTACTTTTCGTGCGGCGCTAGCACACAATAGAACAGATAAATTTAAACACGTGTTTTTATGAGGAAGATTTTGGAGTTAGCGATGTATGGCATTTCCTCGCCACTTCAAACGACAAGGGGCCTTGTGATGTAATTGAGGCACTCCTAAACTTCTAGCAGCGAAATTCAATCTCCAGTCGGGACAATATCCCATCACAACACCTCATAAATTATTTACTTTGGCGTATAACCCTATTACGAACATTGCATTTAACTTTTTACCGTTAATCATCATAAAGAAGTCAGTGATACTTTGGAGGCAAGGTATGAAAACCCAAAACGAATAGCAGGTGCGTTAGGATAGGATAAGAGTAGAAGTGGAGGGGGAGGGGGACTTAGCACATTGACGTACGCAGATCCTTTGGTCCATAGGCCCCTGACCTTGCATTCCCGGGAGGGAGGAAGGGAGGGATGAGGTGAGAGGAGACAGAGAGCGGTCGAACCAGGAGGCACAACAGGCAAAGAGCAGGGTCCCTATCATTTAAAGATATGAATTCCTCGGGTGCTAGATGGTGCAGCTGGCGCCACTCCACCTGTTAGTTTACACATTCGCTGGTGCTCGTGACCCGCAGACCGCTCGCAATCCGGGGACGAAGGTTTCCTTGGAGCTTCCTTTTCCCCTGCCATGTACACCCCGAGACTTCCCGCCGACACTTGCAACCTGAAAGAGACCAAGCAGATGAAAGGTGAAGTGAAATGAGAATGGAGATGAAATGGAGGGACAGGAAATCCGGAGAGGTGATGATCCTTCCCAGTATTCGCTTGGCGACCCGGGAAACACCCGAAAAAAACCATGGGTCAGGAAGTTCGGCCATAGGAATCGAGCCAAAGACCTCCCGAATGCGGGCCAAAGACTAACCCCTGAGCCATCCCGCTGGATAACAGGCGCGTTAGAGCTACATTGATTCGTACCATTATTAATACGTGAAACTGTAGTGAAACTTCACTTGTTTTAAATTGAAGGAAAGAAGGTTTCCGTTTTAGGAAACCATGCTAGAAGTGATTTAGGCTCGCACATTGTTTTCTGAGAGCATTGTGCCTTGAAACCAGCAGTTCCTTCCATTCACTGTCAATTACAGTGGAGCCCAGTTCGACTCGACAGCGCGGCGCTCCGGATGTCCATCAGCCCCGGGGTCGAGTTCACTGAGCCACACGATTAGGTAAATAATTTAATTGGAAACGAATCAGAAATCACGGCCTCGTGATATTAAACACGCTGTTATAAAAAGCATGCAGCAAGAAAGGTGACTTTTTTCAATTTAAATTCTAAAACTAAAAGCCGTTTGCTGAAACTACATCTATTATTTTTAAAATTATCTATATATTATGCGAGGAAAGCATTTTCTGCGGTTTTAAAATGATATATTTACAAAGTCTCTAACAATAAACAGACAGAAACTATCCGTATTTAAACATATCGAGGAGGACGCTATTTATGAAAATTCGTTACTTGGTAACAAATAGAATTGAGTTTTTATTTATGGAGGCTCTTTAACTGCTATGGTTCTTAGAGTCCCATTCTATATTGGGCGTGAAATACCAGAAGTTTTGCTCAGAGGCCTGTTTATCAGGCTTGAAGTTGTTTTACGTGCCATAAATCTACGACATGGGACCACCAGCATTACTTACCTTCCGAAGGAAGCTATGCGAAAAATCCATCGCCTTCCGCCGGTTTGAACCCGCGACCTCGGGAACCAGAGGCTATCATAGTACCCTTAGACCACGGAGAATGACACTTAGTAACAGGCATAATATAACTGTTAAATAGTATTTTAAAATGCACACATACCCTTTGTCATAAGAAAGCGTATAGAGAAGTTTAAAAAATCAAACTCATGGCGGTCAATTGTTAAAAATAGTTGACGTGGAATGACTCATATTCAATTTCTCCTTGAATACGTTCCTGAATACCAAGCGTCACATCCTGAAGTAAATCATATTGTATGTAATTAGAGGTGTCTTTGAAAACATTCTCTGACCGTAGATGATTTCTCATAAAGGATTCCCTTTATTAAGTGAACTATGGCTTTCTCTATGAACCATAAATGACAGGTATTGTATAACCAAGTAGCAAACAAGTGACACTAAAAAAAGTCACCCCGTGGAAATATATAGCAGATATTTATAATTATTTGATATTCTGAGGTTGGATTTATCAGAAACACTTTTCCTGTGTTTAATAGACAACGTCCTCGCTGGTTATCTTTTTCAATTGTTTTCACCAACTGCTATTTTTATTTTCTAATTATTGTTTGGTCTGGCTTATGATAAATACTTTTCTTGTTTGTGATTGAGAACCAGGCTGACGCTGTTTGAAAATAATTTCCTCGGCTATTCTTATTGTTTATTCAAGCTTTGGTTCGACTTATGAGCAACATTATTTTAATGTCTTTCATATAAAACCTGGCTTGATAGCACCTGAAAAGAAAATTGCCCAGCTTTTTTATTTCTTATTCAGATCATGGGGTTATCAGGGACCTTTTTACGTCCATTAAGAGAATGCCAGCCTGGTTAACCTTTAGAAAAAGTTTCCGTTTGTTATTTTTGTGTGTTATTGAGGTATAGATAGTTAAATTGTGATGACCACATTTTCGTGCGGATATTTGAAAACTAGTCTGGCCACCACTTGAAAAGATTCCCGAAAGTTTTAATTTTAATCGTTAATCAGGCGTTATTCACAATGAAATAACAAGGACCAGTTTTCTAGCGTGTCATAGGAAAGCAGTTGGTCATCCCTTGAAAACTATTTGCCTTTCTTTTATTTTGAATATTTATTTACGAGTTTGCTAAACTTTTGATGCAGGACGAAATTCCGGCACATCGGTTGCGGTAATATGATCCTGCCATTTGACAGCGTCGTTAACAAACAAATAACTATTATAATTATTGTTGTTTTATTATGTGCCGTAGGCTTATTTCGTATAGTATTGAGAATTCCCGTTCTGATTACTATATATTTGCTGGCTTAGTTGACATAACCAAAAAATAAGTAGCTATCCCAATTAAATTAATCTGAACTTTAAGAAAATGTTATAAATTGAAGATACGGGGCATTTGATTCATAATTTCAGGATAGAACTTTAATGGGAATGCATTGGTGGTGTTATGTTTCTTCGATCTCGAAGCATAGGTACTCCATATTCAATCCACTAACACAATTTGCATATCACCACAGTGAGGGATTTTCATAAGATGACAAAGCTGTGAATGTGATTAAGGATAAATGTGAAAGCGGAGAAATAAAAACGTCTTTGATCATTATTATAGTAATACTGTATCAGATGTTTGCAGAATTATTCGATCGTCGATGTGTATTAGTGGAGCAGCGTGGTCCTTCCCTACTCCAACCCAAAGTTAGGGCGACTATCAGTCAATCGGTAATAATTTCTTACCTTTCTCAGGGCTTCTATTACGATCTCCAGTTTACAGACCAGGTTAATTTACTAATCTTAACTGCTGATTATCGCTTAAACGGAGTGCATCGTATATGAATATTAGGTAGCCGTAGGTTTGTTAACCTGGAGCTTAACAATTTGATATGTTTGACAACATTTTCGTGTGCTGCGATTTCAGACCACCTAAGTGTAAACTCGTGGAATTATATCTTCAAAATAAACATTCTCCGGTATTTTTCCTGAGTTTTCTGTATAATTTATGTGAATAAAAAGAAAAAAGTATTATTCAATTAGTAATGTGTACTTTCGTGAATGATATAAATCGTGTCAGATAACGCGATAAAAGCACTATTAAACGCAATGAAGCATACTTGCTGGTAGTATTAGATTTGAATGGTTATGGTAGCGGTACAGTTCTATACATTAAGCAGCATAGTAGTATAAAATGGCACATCCAACGCACCTATTAATACAAATGTATGGTTATGTATGCAGGAATGTGCCGTAAATCATTTACCACCACCTTCCGCCCCTCCTTTATCTGTTACAGACAAAAGCTGACCCTAATTAATCTGCTTTTTTCACTAGACAATGTCTGACAGCTTTTATTCATGGTTTTGCCAGGTGTTCCGTCAATATATCACCCCTTCCTGCCCCCCCGTCATCTTCCGTTATGTAGTGGTTACCATGGTAGTGGTTACCATGCCTCTAGTTTCCGAGGTCGCGGGTTCAAACTCGGCGGAGGTTGATGGATTTTTTCGGGCGTAAAAATCCTTAGCATGGCTTCCTTCGGAAGGGAAGTAAAAACGGTGGCCCGTGTCTTAGATTTCCGGCACGTTAAAGAAGCTCAAGCCTGATGAAGAAGCCTCTGGGTAAAATTACCAATCTTTCACGCCCAATATAGAATGGGACGCTAAGGACCACGGCAGTTAAGGAAACGTCCATAAATAAAACTTAAATTTAAAAATTTTAAATTTTAACCCCTTTTCCCCACCTGTCACCGACAAATGATGGCCGTTATTAATCATCTCTGTTCACATGACAATGGCTGAGAGCTTCTATTCATGGTTTTCCAGGTGTTTGAGACCCCCTGCGGATCTTTGGTCAGCTGTGAACATTCTCTTGGGAAGAGTGCATTCCATTCCATTCTCAAAGAAATCACCCCATTCCACGAAATACGTGTGTGTGTCATGAAACATACCTACATGCTTCGAGCACATTGCAAGAATTCCACATTTTTCTCGGGAAACGCACATTCCATACTATTTTCAAAGAAATCACCCCATTCCACCAAATTCCCTTGTGAGCGTAATGAAACACGTGTGCATTCCTCTAGCCTGCCATTGACATTCCATTGTCACCTGCTTATATAATAATCACAATAGGACCTAACAGCACCCCATTCCACCAAATTCCTGTGTGTGTGTTTGTGTCATGAAACACACCTGCATCCTTCTAGGTTACTTTGACATTCTTAACACCTTTTGCCACATAAGTTAAAGAAAAATGAATGTTACACTCAACATACTCTTTAGCTGTATCACAAATTACTGTAAATCGCGAAAATCAGCAAAGGAAAGATTTTGAAACTAATGGTAAGTAGGCTCTTCAATAAAAAGTTAACAAACCGGGCTATAAATATGATATGCCTTCATTGCTTCAATGAGAGTATATGGTATGAAATAGCGAAGAGAGAGAAAGAGAAACCACGCGTGTTGTACGTGTCTCACTTTCTTAACAATATGCAGTTAAAAGACTGGAAATATATTTATTTCATAGCATAATTTAGAGAGTCAAATACAATAGGATCATGAACATGCGGTAGTGCTTGCCTTTCAGTTATGATATCGGAAGGTCACCACTTATATGCCATTCACAGAGAAATAGTCTGGGGTCACTTTAACTTTACACACAAAAATACATTCTTTTCAGAATGCTAGTGTGCGAATATATTCCAGAGCCCGCGTGTGTATATTCGTACAAAAATTCTTTGCATCCAGGATTTTACAATGAAATGGATTGAAATATGTTTCATTCTTTCACAGCTAAAAACCCCCACATTCAGTAAACATGGGCAGCAAATTTTGGAAATGACATGACGGCGGACTAAGCGCAAAGAAGAATTTCCAGAAATTTCTAAAATGGGGCTTTATCTTATTCAACTAACGAAAAATCAAATCCTTTAGCGAATGAGCAAGGAATAAATAATATGGCTAGCATGTTCAAAGAAAAAACTAAAAATGAGGTATATACAGGTCTTTTCTCTTATAAATTCAACTCAGCGTTTTTCTTTCGATACCGAAAATGACCTATATCTGTACAATTCCTAAATATTATACAGTATACAATAAGATAAACATGCTTTTACACTTGATCTTTCCACACATATTTAACTTACATTATTTTATATCTGAAGTAAAAGGAAAATTGCTGTTACAGTTAAAAACGAAACTGGCATTTAGCAATTGTATTTTTAACTTGTGCATCTTTGTTTGATCTGGAGAAAATATCACGCTGAAATTGAATTTCTAATGCAGGTAGCATATATATAATGTGTGTGTACAACAACAATATATGTATAACAACAGACATTTTCTCTAGAAAAACATGATCTGATAATTATATACTTTAACTTAGGCAATACATGTAAACACAGCGTTAATGATATCACAGCTAGTAGATTACTAATGAGCATTCCTTAAAAGAATAAAACCTAAAGAAACGAGAAACCCGTCAGTTCTTATAAAAGTTCTAATGTCTCGTATTACCTGAAATGACCAAAATAATTTTCAAGCTCTCTAAGAATAAAGAAAAATAAATATTTATTTAAAGCAAATTAACGTAACACATTCACATGAGTTTCTCTAACCACTCTTCTGCAACCTACACGAAGCTACTCTTTGCTATGAGAAACGAGATAGCAGTTTACATAATGACAGTTAAATTAATTATCCTTTACATACCTAATGGAAAAACTTACAGAACGGGTAAAGCAAACTAGCGTAACAAATTTGCATTACCTTCTCTACTCTCTCTTCTACAGGCAATTTATACAAATACTTCCTACTTGCCGGAAATATATCAAAGTTATTTATTTTAACCACAAATTTATGACTTATCATTTCCACGCTTCAAAAAAAATATGGCGGGTTCACTTTCTTCTTCTTCTATAGGAAACAAACACAGGAGAGGAATGTTCAACATACAAGCGCTGATTTATATTGAATGGTTTATTTTAAGCACAAGTATTTCTTCTTAATGGACTTGTTCAGATTTAGCTGAAAAAAATTCGAACATACATAGGAAATATTCATTCGAAAAAAGAGCATAAATTCATTTCAGTGCTGGATAGCTATGATCCGGGCGCAGGTTATACAAGGCAGAATAAGCCCAATAAGCGTCCCGTTTTAATGTATGAACTCTTCTTTACTTTAGACATATTGCCACATTTCTCCACTGGTCTATATATGCATCGAACAAATGAAACAGTCGCAACGAAACTGTGTGTTGTGTTGGGGAGGACAGTGTGTGTCACAGTACCTAACGTCACCTGTACTTCGTGCTGTCAAACGATTTCTCCGTTTACTTAATAAAAACTCCTATGCTTGCTAACGACTTAGTGAATCGACTAAGACTGTTAATGATGACGCAGGCCGCGAGGAAAAATGAGTATTCCATCGAAATTAAGGAGATTAATCAGGGACTGAAAATTTCTGGTGTTATAGCGTGATTAAATCTGGAAATAACTCTAAATCAGTAGCGTGCAGGATATTTTCAGGGGGGACCAACGATAATGGAGCTACCACGACACTGCTTAAGGAGTATACACAGGGGAAAAGTATAAAAAATATGTTATTGTAGGTAATACGTATTAGAACGAAAATAAGACTTACCTCCTTCATTTTTATCTGTACACTAACGGAATCCTCCTCTGTTCTTTTCAGCAAATGCTTCTATGACCATAAAATGAAGTTGACTTAGAATTTTGTGCAATAGAGCCTTTTAGATTGATAATAATGAAGGTTGGGAAAGCCTGTCTTCGCACTGTATTCCTACGTACTCTTTACGCTTTTTCAACAGGAAAACGCACTTTCTACTGTAGCTGTGCTCACTGGAATTATAGTTATGAGGCAGCATAACTTATAAACTTCTGGAAATGCTGCTTCTCCTAACTCAGTGTCTTGAAAAAACTTTGCAATCTTAGTCACTGTCCTACCTGAAACGTCCGAAAACCTATAAACAGTCACTAATTCACTTCGCAAGTTTTCTAATTTAAGCGAATTTTATAGACTGATTTAAGAGATGTAAATAACGTTTCGGAAATCTGGTTTTAAGAGATTCAAACCTTTTCGAATCAAGTAGCTGAATAAATTTCAGTTGTTTCTAAATCACGATATCGGTTTTTCCATTTGGCTAACTATTGTGTCAATTACTTCGTTGTAAGGACACAAATATTTCATTCTGGGATCCTCCAATTCACCATCCCGACGTAACTTTCTAACTTCATTCTCATTCATGTTACTTTCTTCTAGTATTGCATCATATCAAAATCCTTTCCAGATTCTTGAATGAAAGAAATGGTCTGTTTTACTTTTGCAATGCAAAAGTCTTTGTCTGTAGAATACTGAATAATATATCAGTGAGGCCAAAAATATAACTGCAAATTTCCAACAGAAAAGAAAAGTTGAAATACTTAATTGCTGCTAAATATCATCTGGCACAAATAAAAGCGTCACTATCCCAGGAGTCTGGGTCATCAACAGTATGCTCAAAAAATAACATCAGTTCTGTCTTATTTTCATGCACCATGTTCACAATCCTAGAGTTGTAATTCCAACGCGAAACTGAAATCGATGGAAAGCTCTTCTTGATTTCCGATGCATTCAATGCATACGATGAAACTGGGTTTAATCGATGGGCATAACAGTGGACGAATACTGCATTGGGAAATCTTTTCTACACTAGCGCTTGCAACCCATTTAAATGACCAGAAGATGTTGCAGCTGCTTCATATCCTTGAGCTACAAGCTTATTCTGAGCTTCACACTGCAGGTCTGTAAGGATTTTATACAGAGTGGATCATTTATGTTGAGACTGTACAATATCTCCAAAACTAAGCATTGTAGAAAGAAATGTCTTGAATAAAAGTTGCTTGATATTATGGGGGAAAGTAAATGCCATTAGTCGTGCTTTATTTGCAGTATGTTGTAATGGTCATTTTAGGGCCAATTTAAATTGATCCTGATTGTAGTTTCCCATTTAAAAATATTAAATTGACGCTAAAATGACCATCATAATGTCCTCCAAACAAAACACGACTAAAGACATTTACTTTCCCCCATAATATCAAACAACTTATATTAAAGTCATTTCTTTCTAGAACGCTTAGTTTTGCAGATATTGTACGTCTGAACTTAAATGGTTCACCCTATATATGTGGTCACTTAAAGGAACTTCAGAGCGATTGTTGTTGACATCAGTGAAGCCTAAAAATCTCTCATGAATTTCATCCTCGTTTACGTAACGAATTACATTTCGAAGCCGAAATAATTTTGCAATATCCGTCGTTTCGTCCATCATCAAAGCAACAGAAGGTGCAAATGTTACTTCTTTTCTTATTATGTCTAGCATTACATCACTAACATTTTCAACATTTTGAATTCGATTTGACGTTCCTTTGAAAACTTTAGCCCTTTGTAGGTGTGTATCTAATTGGATGTCATATTTGGATAGCATGTACAAGAAGTCAATATAGTTTTTCCGATTAAGGGATTCATTATGCTCGTTGTGGCCTCTGAAAGGTAGCTCTAACTTTGCGAGTAGACAAGTTACATCGATTAATCGCCTCATTAATGTGACTGTGTTCTCTTATGTGAAAATTACTGATATCAGAGAAATCTACACTATTGCATACGCCTTTATCGGCTTCAAAAAGAATACAAGTTTAGCGAAATCATTTTTTTCTCGATTTATATGCAGTTAGCCATTTTGAAGAGTTGTATTATTCAGTTTTGAAATGACGTACATAGTTTATTTGTGTACTCATAGAAACGTCTGGAGTAGGCCTACCCTTTACTATAATGTCTTGCTTTTCCTGGAAACCCAAAGCTCCGAACGAAGTACTGGTACTTAAACGATCCAAACACAACATTGTGACTGTTGGCAGGCATGACTGGTTGAACCGACGGATGACGTTTCAACCGATGTGAGATGCAGAAGACTTGTATCCTGAACCGAGTCTCTCTCCATGAATACTAAACAGCGTAAAACACACAGCATTGTTTTAATCCGTGTAACATTTGACAGGTACACTTTCAACACTTAACTCATAATACACAAAAATAAACATACTAATACAAGTATATTCCTTCTATTAAGAATGGATACATAGAAATTGTTTATCAGCAAACACCCGAGCGTGTGCTACGTTTCCCGTGGCAAGAGGAACGCATACAGTGCAGCTAGTCCTAGGCGAGATGATTAGTTGTTTCTGGCGGCAAGAGAGAGCTAGGGTGTTGGCTAAGATACAGCCGCTGAGGGAACGAAAAATGATTTATGTTGTCATATCTTTTAAAGTTAATACATGAAATTTAATAAAGCTTATATAAGCTGATGATACTTAGGGGACTATCCTAGTCCTACTAGTCCACTGACCGCATGTCGCTACTCTATATGGCTAATGAATGAGCTATATTTAATGTCATCTTTCTATATTGCAAGCTGGTTTTTTCTAACTGCATCTCGCTAAGTATATCTGGATTGTATTAAATTAGTCTTAAAAATCGAAATAAAATGCATTGTGACATATGATGTTGTTCAGCGATTGTATATTTGCTTAATGTAATGTCAATTGGAATAATTCACAACAAAGACTTTCGTCATTTGACTTGATTTAAGAAATTTATGTATATCACTCCCTCATTCCCCTCTTATTGACCGTTAGCACAATAAAATCTAATTATATACTTCATCAGACTTGAGATCTCAGAGGTTTGAACCTGAAGCATCTAGGAAGATGAGCAAATAATTATTGTCTTAAAGGATACGTGTTAAAAATGTGTTTATATACCGTATCAGACTTACGGCCTCTGAGCTTTGAAGGTGGAGCATCTAGGAACATGTGCAAATAAGTCCTAACTTAGAGAATACTTGAAATCGAATAGGCATGCTACTTGCGCGAGATGTCAGCTTTCTACTGTGATGCTTTATGTATATGTATTCTAATATGAAAAAAATGTACTACTGTACTTTATTAATAGATAAATTAAATCGAGGTTTATTTATGTACACTCTTTAACTGCTATGGTTCTTAGCGCTCCACTCTATATTGGGCGTAAAGGACCAGAAATTTTGCTCAGAGGCCTCTTTATCGGGTTTGAGGTTCTTCTACGTGCCGTAAATCTACGACACGATAACACCGGCTATACTTCCCTTCCGAAGGAAACCATGTTAAGGATTTTACGCGCAAAAACATATCCATCGCCCTCTGCCGGGGTTGAACCTGCGACCTCGGAAACTAGAGACTAGCATGGTATCACTAGACCACGGAGGATGACAATTATTATTATTATTATTATTATTATTATTATTGTTATCATTAATAAATAATTGGAAATTTTTCGATAAGTAAAGTTCCTGATTCTGATCATGTCATTTTCTGGATTACAGCTTATATATGGTATAGATCCCGTCTATTGCAAAAGAAGACTATCCCATCCAAGAACGCAAGTGGATGACTCTGATCTCAGTTTAAAAAAGCGTTGGTTAATACAGCTATTCTAAGCAAGCCCTGTGCGTCACTTTTACGGATTGTCCATATACAGATTTACAAATATTAATTAAAAAAATCTTCTGTTATATAGATACCGTAGGTCACGTGATGGCCCTTTCCACACTGAAGCAGCTTGAGAAAAAAGTTTACTACTCAACATGACACCAGTCTTGCAAAAAAATAAATCTCCTCCCATCGTTCAGCATGCATGCTACAGCCTGTTGTGAAATGTATAAATCAGCGAATCGTTTTAAGGTTTCTGATAACAATATAAAACTGGAATAAAATAGAACTGTTATCAGAGTTTGAAGTAGTCATCATGGAACTAAAGGAAGTTCTTTCAAGGCATTATAGAAATACATAGGGAGCTCGTAGGAAGTAATGTAAATGATATCATCGAAAAAAATGTTTGTGTAGTGATGCTTCAATCTATTTCTATTATTATTGAACCCAATGGTCTTAAAATCATCATCAGACAGGAATATATCACTTTAGATCATGGTATGTTTATTCTCTGGGTACTTTATATTATACAGAAATAATAAAAACATATTACATAAGTCAATCTCTTGGAGCTTGCCGTTTTTTCACCACATATTTTGATCTCCATCTACATTCTCAGAGTCATCCTGTTTTCTTATGTAATGAGAGGGTTTATGAAGCTTTATCTGTTCAGTTTGCCTGTAATCAGAAAAGTTAAAAATTACACATCTATTTTCTTTTAACATTCTGCAAAGAATATTTGCATTATTATTATTATTATTATTATTATTATTATTATTATTATTAATCATTGCTGTACTTTGGCTGTCAGTCTTCATCATTACTTGCAGACTGTTACAAACATCAGCGTTAAGGCATATGCTGTTATTTTCCCCTGTGATTGTTATAATCTCACAGAGAGCAGGCAGATACTATTTACATGCATTATGTATATATAGCTGAATTATATCATAGTATGCAGTGATTGAGGCATTTTTATAATATCAGTGATTGTACCTCTATATGATATAGCCCTGAAGCATCTGTTTATTACATCTTTGTGAAATAGGAAACATTGAAGGATCAAGGGGAATATTTCTACATACATGTGATCAAAAGTATCCGGACACCCAACAAACATACGTTTATCATCTTAGGTGCATTGTGCTGTCACCTACTGCCTGGTACTCATTATCCGCGACATCAGTAGCCATTAGACATCGTGAAACAGCAGAATGGGACGCTCCGTGGAACTCACTTACTTCGAACGTGGTCAGGCGATTGGGTGTCACTTGCGTCAGAAGTCTGTACGCGAGATTTCCACACTCCTAAACATCTCTAGGTCCACTGTTTCTGATGTGATAGTGAAGTGGAAACGTGAAGGGACATGTACAGCACAAAACGTACAGGCCGACCTCGTCTGTTGACTGACAGAGACCGCCGACATTTGAAGAGGGGTAAAGAGTATTAGGCAGACATCCATCCAGATCATCACACAGGAATTCCAAGCTGCATCAGGTTCCACTCCAAGTACTATGACAGTTAGGCGTGAGGTGAGAAACCTTGGATTCCAAGGTCGAGCGGCTGCTCATAAGCCACACATCACGCAGGAAAATGCCAAACGACGCCTCGCTTGGTTTAAGGAGCGTCAACATTACACGATTGAACAGTGGCAAAACGTTGTGTGGAGTGACGAATCACGGTACACAATGTGGCGATCCGATGGCAGGGTGTGGGTATGGCGAATGCCCGGTTACGTCATCTGCCAGCGTGTGTAGTGTCAACAGTGAAATTCGGAGGTGGTGGTGTTATGCTGTGATCGTGTGTTTCCTGGAGGGGGCATGCACTCCTTGTTGTTTTGCGTGGCACGATCACAGCGCAGACCTACATTGATATTTAAGCACCTTCTTGTTTCCCACTGTTGAAGAGCAATTCGGAGATGTTGATTGCATATTCCAACACGATCGAGCACCTGTTCATACTGCACGGGCTGTGGTGGAGTGGTTACACGACAATAACATCCCTATAATGGACTGGCCTGCACAAAGTCCTGACTTGAATCCTATAGAACACCTTTAGGATGGTTTGGAACGCCGACTTCCTGCCAGGCCTCGCCGACCTATCGATATCTCTCCTCAGTTCTGCATTCCGTGAAGAATGGGCTGCCTTTCCCCAAGAAACATTCCAGGACCTGATTGAAGGTATGCCTGCGAGAGTGAACGCTGTCATCAAGGCTAAGAGTGGGCCAACACCATATTGACTTCCAGCATTACCGATGGAGGGCGCCATAAACTTTTGCGTCAATTTCAGCCAGGTGTCCGGATACTTTTGATCACGTAGTGTACCTTCACACACAGGAAAGACAATTTTCACGTCTTAAATTTCCCTTGAGGTACCATGCCGTAGTATACTGGCTGAAATTTCCTCGACATTTCTTTTAGCTGTTCATCTGTTAGAGAATCATATCTTGATCGGAGGAAAACCTGGTTATCATCCAAGGTAGCTGTAATCCTGGTTCCAAATTTGGTCTCTACCTTCCTTATTAATATTTTATTATCTCCTCTCTGTTTCAAGACCCTGGACTCTTTGGATGGCTGGGAAAGTGTTCTCAGTAAACATGTTAAGGCTGTCTGCTAAACCGTCTGAAATAGACATTCATGATGTATAATTCATTAGAAGGACAACGTATGCATTTTCAATTGGATATTGCACGTACGTGATACATTTAGCTAACGACATATGTGAATTTCTTGGCTAATTTATTCTGCTCGAGTATTCTTTATTCTCTGCATGATATATTCCTCACAAGCTAGTATTGCTTTCTATTGATCGCTGTATTGCATTTTTTGTTTAAAGTATCATGTCTTACTATTATAGATTTGTACCTTCAGTGCGTTTTCCCTTAAAGTTAAAGCATGATGTAAAATGCATTCCTTTATATGTGGAATGATGTTTCAAAACGCGGCAGGTCCCTACGCTGACGTAAATTAGCTTGAAGCGGATTTATACTCTCCAAATATTGGATGCATCAAGCTACGGTATTGTTTTGATTTAAGAAGTAATTTTTAACCTTTTTAAATCATGTAAAAATTTGGCTTTGGTTTAAAGCGCAATCAGTCAACATCGAAGTTTGTTCAAACTCCGTTAAGTTGCACTTGTTGCAATCACCTGCCCTGAAGAGAAGTAAGAGTCATAATATTCATGCAAGCACTATCATTTTTAACAAAAATATTATAAATGTTTACGAAATATCTGTTTTAATAACGATATTTTGACAGCCATTCATTATTCCTGTATACATTTGTTTTAAAATCTCTACCCAGATTGGATATAAAACATCAGATTAAGACTATAAGTTCAGTGAAATAAATATAGAATTCCCTATCCTTCTTCAAACTGTATTAAGTGATAATGCATAGTGTTCAAAATGTTTCCCCAGATATATATATCTTGAGTTTAAGGCCATAATTTCAAACAAGTACATGATATAAATTTCTTCCTGTCTTCCTCAAGATATATTCAATGATGACGCCTAGTTTTCAAAATGCATCCCGAAAAAATCCTATAGGGTTTTAAGGCTATTAGTTCAACCGAGTACATATATACAATTCCTTCACTAATTTTTTTCAAGAATAATTCCAAGTTTTTCAAGTGTTTTCCGAGATTCGATATATGTTTGCATGTTGAACACCCTAGAATGTATTTAGTCGTCCTCTGTGGACTAGTGATACCGTGCTAGCCTCTAGTTCCCGAGGTCGCGCGTTCAAACCAGGCGGAGGGCGATGGATTTTTTTGGGCGTAAAAATCCTTAGCATGGCTTCCTTCGGAAGGGAAGTAAACCGGTGGTCTCGTGTCGTAGATTTACAGCACAAAAGCACCTCAAGCCTGATAAGAGGCCTCTGAGCAAACTTTCCGGTCTTTCACGCCCAATATAAAATGGGACACTAATGACCATAGTAGTTAAAGAGCGTCCATAAAAAAAAATCATGTATTTGCTTGTTATAGAAGAATGTGTGCCCAGCTCTATTTTTTGAAGTTTGTATTAAAATGTATTGACAGGTTTGCATTTCGGTGATAACGCATAGTTTTAAAAATGATTTTCGAGATTATATACATATAATATTATATCATATATATCATATATACAGGTGTAACAAAAATGTACGGCACAAATTGCAGGACACATTCCTCACACGTAGACGAAAATGATGTTATATGAACCTGGGTCTAGAAACGCTTTGTTATCATGTTATAACTCATTTTCTCCAACTCATTAATAATGGGAAACACAAGAATAGAACGTACCATGCAACACTTTCTCACAGAAAAATATTCAATATGCCCTCCGCGAGCATCGATATATGCATCAACCCGCCATCGTAGTGAATCTTGGATGCGCTGATGTATACCTGGAGTATTGCGTATGATTTCGCAGCTTTCCATAATACGGGCATGGAGACTCTGAACATCTGGTACCGTGGTTCGATACACAAGAGCTTTCAAATGCCCCCACAAATAAAGTCCAGTGGGTTTTGGTCCTATTCATCTGTCACCGCATCTGTTATTTAGAAGCCGATGGACATTAACACTAAAATGAGGAGATGCTCAATGGTGCATGAAGTACATGTTTTTTCGCTTAGCTAAAGTCACATCTGCTAACAGATCAGGTAGAACATTCTCTACAAAATTATGGTAACATTGTCCGTTGAGTCTGGATGGAAGAACGTGAGGCCCTACCAAACAGTCACCAATAATGCCGCCCCAAACATTGGCACAAAATCTTTGTTGATGACTTGCTTCAACAGTTGCATGAGGCTTCACGTCAGCCCATACATGCCGATTGTGATAATTTACAATCTGATCTCGTTGAAACGACGCCTCATCTGTGAACAGCACCGTTGCACTAAAATTAGAGTTGACACCTTGTTGCATAAACCATTCACACAAGCGTACCCGTGCAGGAAAATCAGCTGCTGATAGTGCCTGCGCACTCTGTAAATAGTGTGGATACAGCCGGACCTCGTGTAACACTCGCCAAACAGTCATGTGGACAACATTCTGTGTTGCAGCTACCTGTTCTGTACTGACACTAGAGTCGTCGTCAACTGCCTGAACAATTGCCGCCTCCCGTTGCGACGTCTTCATCTTTCTAGGCCTCCCCCGGTCGCGAGAATCGGGCTAAAATCCCGCATGTTCCCTGACGACGATCAATAGTTTCAAACGTTTTCCTGTCGGAGCACCTTCGTCCTGGAAATCTCTCCCGGTACAAATGTTGAGCGCAAGCGCCATTGGCGTCTGCTAATCCATAGATCAAATGGGCATCTGCCATATCTGCATTTGTGCACACTGCCATTGCACGGGCCAAGCCTGAGATCAACTCTACTAGTACGTAGTAACCCGTGTGCTTGTTAGGGTCGTACTGCTCACTGGAAGAGTTGATGATACCTGTAAACAAGCAATGACGTAAGTCACATGCAACAGGGACATGTAAAACAAAACACGGACGATGCACCTACGATAATGACAACGTAACCAGACGTAACCAAGATAGCATATTCCCCATGATTCTAACGTTGTGTTTGTGTGTCTTTCCCAAGATTAATGGGTTGGAGAAAATGAGTTGTAACATGGAAACTAAGCGTTTGCAGACCTATGTTCAAGTAACATTATTTCTTCGTCTACGTGTGAGGAATGTGTCCCACAATTTGCTCTACACATTTTTGCTACAACCTGTATACGCGCGTGTATGTGTCTGTGTATGTGTGTGTGTGTGTGTGTGCAGATTTTAAAGGTCATAAGTTCTTCCAAGTGCATGATACATAACTTTATTCCTAATTTTTTCAAGAGTAATTCCCAAGTTTATCAAATGCTTTCCGAGAATGGATATGTGTTGTCATGTTAAACATCCCATCACGTATTTGCTTGTTATAGAAGAAAGTGAATCCAGTTTTATTTTTTGATGTCTGAATTAAAATATACTCACTGGTTTGCAGTTCAGGAAAAACAAATAACCATGGTGTATTTCCAACATCTATGAAGCTTTTGTATGAATTGCTTGTAGAAGGGTGAGTAGTTAAAGGGAAATTGAGCTTAATCTGGCCTGTGTGACTTGTGCTCAGATCATTGCAATCTGGCATTGAAATGAGTATACGCTGTTTTTTTCCAATAATTCTTTTTCTGTATCTGCATGATTTTTTCAGATAAATCTAAACAAGCCCATAAAGAAACAAATATTTTCGCTTAAAATAAGGATTTCAATGAAACTGACCGACTGTATGTTAAACATTCCCTTCATATATTTGCTTGTTATAGAGGAGAAAAGTGACTTTATTTTTTAAGCGTGAAAGTGTGTTCATAGGATGGCAGTTAAAATAAGTAACTGATATATTTTCAGCATGTATGTAGTTTTTGTATGAATTGCCTATAGAAGAATGAGTAGAGAATGTAATGTAAACTTTTGCGTTGATTTGCTTCCCCATTCTGTAGGTTCTCTCTATTTGGTACGTAAAGAGGTATTTTTTTATTTATGGACACTCTTTAACTCATGTGGTCCTCAGCGTCCCATTCTATATTGGGCGTGAAAGACCGGTAGTTTTAATCAGCGGCCTCCTCATCAGGCTTGAGGTAGTTTTACGTGGCATAAATCTACGACACCAGACAACCGGCTTTACTTCCCTTCCGAAGGAAACCGTGCTAAGGATTCTTACGCCCGAAAATATCCATCGTCCTCCGCCGGGTTTGAACCCGCGACCTCTGGACTAGAGGCTAGCATGGTAACCACTACACTACGGAGGATACCGTGAATTTCAACGTCAATTTCTGAACTATGAGCTCATTTCTTATACTGAAGAGCAATTTGGTGTAGGTTGCAGAAGAAAGGGTAGAGAAAGTCATGTGGATTTGTTACGTTAATTTTCTTCTTCCGTTCTGTAAGCTCTTTCTAGTTATGTGAATGTGTTACCTTAATCTGCTTAACATTTTGCAAACTTTTTCTATTTGGCATGTGAAGAGTACTGAATTTCAATGTCACTATATGAACTATTAGCTCGTTTCTCAAAGCAAAAAGCAGCTTCGTGTAGGTTGTAGAAGAGTGGGTAGAGAAGGTCGTGTGAATATGTTTGAAAATTATTTCGCTCATTTCAGGTAATACGAGATAGCGCTTTTTTGCTTTATAAGAAGTGATGGGTTTCCCGTTTCTTTACGTTTCATTTTTCTAAAGAATAATTTAGTTATCTGCCAGCTGTGATATCATTAGCGCTGTGTATACAGATATTGACTAAGTTAAAGTGTATATTAAATCAGACTTTTTTAGAGAATGTGTCTGTTATTACACATACACACAAACACATACAGACTATATATATATTAATACTAGCTTTAGTAGAAATTCAAATTTAAAGTGATCTTTTTTCCAAATCAAACAGAGATACACAGTTTAAAATACAACTGCTTAATGCCGCTTTGGCTTTTTTAACTGTAAAAGCAATGTTTCTTATATTTCAGATAAAAAAGAATGCAATTTATATATGTGTGAATAGATGAAGTGTAAAAGATGTTAACGATATTGCATACAGTGTAATATTTGGGAATTTTAGAGCTATAGGTCGTTTTGCGGTATTGAAAAAAATACGCTGAGTTGAATTTGTAAATTGAATGTGTGTACTGATAAAGAGTGTAATTGTTGCATTCCAGCCGATATACAAGAATAGAAAACTTCATTTTTTCGAATGAATTCTACTACTAAATGTGATTGATTCGAGCTATTCACGGATACTGATTAAAACAGTTAAAATGAAATTACAGAATATTAAAGTAATATTCATAATAACGATCAAAGTAACACTCCCGATTCTTCTCTGTTTAAGCCTCACGGATTCAATCTGTTGGTTTGTTTTTAAACACTCATAATTACAACAGTCTATAAGGCACTGTTATTTTTTGAGTGCAATATTCGTTGAAGTAGTGTGGTTTTAAACACTTCATTAAATTTAAATTCACAGAACAGAATACAGTGTTAGAAGATACACATGCAAAGAAGAAATGAAAAGTCGCTAACATACCTTTCCGAATATTAAAGAATGGAGCCTTGTGGAAATATGATTTTGTTGTTCAACAGTCGTTCTTGATTGTCGATATTAAATGTTGCTCACTATAATTCGCATGGAATATGTATCAAGGTAACGCATTAGCTTTTACAGCGTCAGAATGTGATTCTGCTCATGTGCGTAAATTCCTTATTTTCTGAAACTGTCACATCATAGGCCCATGAGTTTTGTATCGCGTGATAGCTTAAGCCAATGAGATAAGAGCTTTCACTGGATTTATATTTAAGATTCTGTACAGAAACCACCTTTACGTACCCTGTTTTTTGTGTGAATTTGTATTCGAAGATTTTTCTTTGTCATGTGCTCTAGGTTTAGCGGGTCATTAAAATTCATATGCGGAAGAAGTGAAAGATTTATTTCGAAGAAAGGATTTGTATAGATCTGCTTTGTTTTCTTTGGGACATTTCTGTCGTGTGGGTTATTCTTGGCAGGTCGCGTTCTTTAGCGAGCTTTTTAATTCATACGCTGAACAAATGTAAGATTTATTTATTTTCTAAGAAAATACATTTAAATTCTCGAGTGAAACAATGAAAAATATATTAATTTTCAAAGAAAAACCTTTTTGGAAATTCTTTATGTTAGCATGGTTTTTGTAATTTCTTAAAATGTCGCAGTACATTTTTCTTTGTAATGTTCTCTGGCTTTGGTGCGAACTTAAATCTCTACGTTGAGCAAAGAAAGATTTATTTATTTGCGAGGAATGGCCTCCTTGGAAATTCTTTGTGTTTGCATGGTCTTTTGTAATTATTTAAAATTTCGCAGTAGGGTTTTGTTTGTCATATGTCCTGACTTTAGTGTGAGTTTAAATTCCTACGTTGAAGAATGAAGGATTTATTTATTTTCTAAGAATGATCTCTAAGAAATTATTTATATTTGCATGGTCTTTTGTAATTTATTAAAATGTCGCAGTAGATTGTTCTTTGTAATGTCCTCTGGCTTTAGCGCGAAATTAAATTCTTTCGTTCAGCAATGTAGGATTTATTTATTTTCGAAGAAAGGACTTGTATAGACGTGATTTTCAGTTTTTTATTTGAACATTCCTGACATTTTATGTATTCTTTTGCCGTGTCACTGTCTTTAGCATTTCTTTAAACTACTATTTGGGGGAGATTAGAGATTTATTTTTACGTTAGTTGAAGAAAAGTAAGCGCCTTTTTAGAAATTTCTGAAACTTCTTCTTTGTGCTTAGGCCACTGTTATGTCTACGAAAATTCGGTGCCCATGTTTCCTGAAAGCGAGAGTTTTAGCTGTGAAAGAATATGTAATTTTTCAATCTACTTCATTGTAAAATCCTGGATACAATGAAGTTTTTGCGCATACACTGAGTGGGCCAAAAGTCACTATCCATTACTACTTCTACTCTATTATGGTTTTAATCTCCCATGAATTTCAAATTACACGCCTGTGACGTTCATATCATAATTAGTTACTCAGATACACACTAGAGAACGTTGCTAAATCATCAGAATGCTGTCGGCTGTTTATTTAGAGATTTGTTTTGTTTAGATACGTTCTGTGTCCACATTGTTGATATTTTGTCAGAAGAAGAAGGATTTGTTTACTTCAAAGATGGTACAAAGGTTAATGGTTATTAATTGATGAATGGAATGGACACTTCAATACTGTTCCACCAACACGGAAGGTGGTCTACAATTTACGGAAACGCTTTGAAGCAAATGGATCTATAATGGACTGCCGTAGGTCAGGTAGGCCATCATTATGTGATGATACAAACGTGAAATTGTTACAAACTATTGTACAGAGGCCTAAAAGCCTACTCGCAGGCTTGCTGTGGAATAGAATGTTTCCCAAACGTCTGTCCGGAAAATTTTATATCAAGCTAAATTTAAGCACCATTTAAGCGTCTCATACACGGTATACTAGAAGACGATTCTGATCGTAGGCTTCAATTTTGTGAATCAATTCTGAATGAGCTTCAGCACGGTAACAGTGATTTCTGTCGTAAAGTTATATTTAAATTATTTGATCACGTCAACAGACCTAATTGCACGTACTGGTATATAAAAATTATCACATCACTTTTGAAAAAGAACTAAACCAATCTGCTGTCACTATATGGGGTGCTATATCATGTCATGAAGTCCTGAGGCCATGGTATTTCGATTGTACAGTAAGTGGTGAAAAGTGCCTACAAATATTGACTACTTATGTCGTTCCAGGGTTACAAATGAACTACAACAATTTCAACTCACTTTGCTTTCAGCATGATGGTGCTCCAGCGCATTACGCTGTAACTGTGAGAAACTACCTTCATGAGGTGTTTTGTGGAACAGTTATTGGAAGACGAGCAACAGTAGAAATGCCTCCCAAATTACCATACCTCACTCCAATGGACTTTTAATTTCGGGGATTGATTAAAAATATGGTCTATGCTTCAAAACCAACCACAATCGAGGACTTAAAACGCCATTGATAATGTTTTTCATATTATTGATTCGAATCCATAACTGTGTTAAAAATATGCTTAAGTGTCCCAGATCGTCTTCAGAGATGTGTCAATGCAAAGGGAAAACAATTGGAAATGTATACTATAAATAACTCACATAAGTGTATTAAAACCGGCATAGAGTAGAAGTAATAATGAGTAGTTACTTTTAGTCCAACCTGTATAGAGACGTGGGCTCTGGAATGTATTCGCACACTAGCAATGTGAAAAGCAATGTCTTTTTTGTGTGTGAAATTAAAATTCCCCCAGACTATTTCTCTGTGAATGGCATGTAAGCGGTGATTTTCTACTATCGTAACTGAGAGACGGGCCCTACCGCTTTTGTCCAGGATTCTATTGTATTTGGCGTTCTAAATGGTGCTATGAGATAAATATATTTCCAGTCTTTTAACTGCATATTATTAAGAAACTAGGATAGGTACAATACGCATTTATGCTCTCTCTTGTTTCGCTATTTCATACCATATATTCTCACTGAAACAATGAGTATATGATATTTATAGCCTACTTTCCCACTTTTGTTTACGAGGAGCCTACCTCCCATTAGTTTAAAAAGTTTTCTTTGTTGTTTTTCGCGCAATCACAGAGATTTGTGATACCGCTAAAAGGGATGTTGAGTGCAACATTCATTTTCTTTAACTTTGTGGCGACAGGTGTAGAAATGTCAGGGACAGGCCAGAAGGATGCAGGTGTGTTTCATGACCACATACACAACACACAGCAATTTGGTGGAATGGGGTGCTGTTATGTCTCATTGTTACTGTTATGTCGGCCGGTGACGTATTGGAACGTCAATAGCAGGCTAGAGGAACGCACACGTATTTTATGACACTCACGCAGGAATTTAGTGAAATGGGGTGATTTCTTTCAAAATATTATGGAATGTGCGTTTCTAACGAAAAATGTGGAATTCTTGCAATGCGCCCCAGAAGGATGCACGTGTGTTTCATGACATAAAAAAGAATTTGGTGGAATGCGGTGATTTATTTGAGAATGGTATGCAATGAGCTCTTCCCAAGAAAATGCTCACAGGCGTCCGCAGATCCACAGAGGGTCTAAAACACCTAGCAACCACGAATAGAAGCGGTCAGCCATATTCTGAGGAACAAAGAGATTAATGACGGTCATCATTGGTCGGTGATAGGTGGGGGAAAGCGGTAAATAAACGAAATTGAGTTTCATTTATGGACTATGTTTAACTATTATGGTTCTTAGCGTTCCATTCTATATTTGGCGTGAAAGATCGGAAATGTTGTTCAGGTCTCTTTATCAGGCTTGAGCTTATTTTACGTGCCCTAAATCTACGACATGGGACGACAGGGTTTACTTTCTTTCCGCAGGAAGCCACGCTGAGCATGTTTACGCCTGAAAAAATCCATCACCCTCCACCAGGATTGAACCCGCGTCCTTGGGAACCAGAAGCTAACAGGATGCCCCTAGACCACGGAGGGCGGCCGGGGTAAAGTCGTGATTTATTGACAGAACACCTGGCAAAACCATGAACAGAAGCTTTCTGTAATTGTCTTGTGAACAAGTAAGATTAATGAGAGTTCACTTATGTCTGTGACAGATAAGGGAGGATTTGGACAGAAGGAAGGGAAGGTGACTTATTTATGACACATCACTCAATAAATTAGCATACATTTATAAGTGCGTTGGAAGTCTCATTTTATAACTACTGTGCTGATTAATATTTAGAACTGAACCGTTACTATACCCACCCAGATGCAGACCCAGACCGAGAGCCTACGGCACTTTATACAGGTTCGCAAAAAGGCAAAGACCGGGCATATGCAGTATGTTTATAGGTGGCGGCACCTTTGATCTAAAAGTATAAATTACATTGTCATCCCTTGTGGCGGATTTTACAAAAGTGCGACCGCCCGCGCATTTACTGGGTCAGTGGCTTTTACTTTACAAAGGTAGATCGCACGCTGGAAGAAGGGGGGAGGCTTTTTACAAAGGGATACCTCACGTTGTTTAATGATGTCTTAATAGGCTGTTTTCGCTTCTATTTTGAAGCGAAACCGACCGCTAGAAACTGTGGAGGGGTATGTGGTTTCCAAAGATTACCTACCGTTTACTGATTAGTTAATGTACAATTTGTGGTTTGTATTGTGAAGGGAGACCCCCTATGAAGACCACATACTGTGAAAGGGAGAAGAAGCCCTCCGATCAATGCCGTAGTGACTAACACCTTCCATTGGGGTGTAATTCCTGAATCTGCGCTACATTTGTATCACACGAAAAAGGTACTCATAATTCTAGTTAACCACTGAATAATAAGAATAAAATCACGGACAATTTCTTCCTTAAGTCAGTCTAGTTATCTACGAAAAGCAAGAAAAACATGTCCTCAAATTCAACCAAATTATAAATAAATATTAAAAATAAAAGAAAAGCAAATATTTTTCAAGGGGTGGCTAAGTGCTTTCCTATGACACGCTAGAAAGGCGGTCCTTATAATTGCATTGTGAACCTTACCTGATTAAGAATTAAAAATAAAATCGGTAGTAATTTTTAAGTAGTGGCCAGTCTGTTTTTCAATTATCCCCACGAAAAGTTGTCTTCATAATTTTAGTTAACCCTGTATAACACATAAAAGTAAGAAGCGAAAATTTTTTGTTATGCTTGGCCAGAGTTGTTTTCTATCAATGGACGTAAAAGTGGCCCTGAAAACCCTATCCATGATCTGAATAAGAAACAAAAGGAACCGAGTAATTTTCTTTTCAGGCGATAGTAAGCGAGGTTTTCTATGAAAAACATTAAAATCGCGTTTGTCATAAGTCTAGTCAAAGCTTTAATAAACAGTAACAATAGCCAGGAAATTATTTTCAAGGGGTGTTCAGCCTAGTTTACAAACACACACCACAAAAGTGATCCTCATAATCTAGGGCAATCACTAATCAGAAAATACAAGTAAAAGTAAAAGTTGGTGAAAAGTATTCAAAGAGGTAACCAGCGTGGTTGTCTATTAAACACACGAAAATTATTTCTCATTAATCTACTTAACTCCTGAATATCAAATAATTATAAATTTCTTCGAAATTGTTTCAAGGGGTGACAAGCCGCTATGTATATAAAGCACACTAAAAATCTATCCTCATAACTCTAACCAAACTTTGAATAAATAATTAGATTAAAATTGGTGAACTTTTACTTTAAGGGCTTTCCAGACTAGCTTTCTGTGGATACCAAAAGCTGGTCCTCACAATTTTAGCCAACTTCGGACCAAATAAATGCAAATAAAATGTGTGAAAATTTTCTGGAGGGGTTACCAAACTGGTTTTCTGTCAAACAAAGGAAGATTTTTATAATTCTACCCAACTGCTGAATAAAAAGGAAAAATAACAGCAAGGATATACTTATCGACGGGAGGTCAGTCTAGTTTTCTATGAAATGCACGAAAAAGTGGTTTTTTATCCTAGCCAACACCTCTATAACAAATAAATATAAAAGTTCGGAAAACCTTTTCAAAGTGTTTCCAGCCTATTGTTTTATGGAACATAACAAAACGGAATTACTATAAGAAGGATTAGGATTTTTAGGTGCCAATTTTGAGACGCAAAAAGGATGGGAAAGGGTGCTAAATAGGGTAAAGAAAGAGACAGAAAGTGCTGAGTTTCTCAAATAATACAACAAGTTATCCCTATCCTATTCGATTTTATTGAGTTATAAACTATTAAATCAAATCATCACTCATCAGAAGAAGGAAAAATAGCAAAACTGTTGTACTTTAAGACATTAAGCATCTCTACATTTTTAAAAACTAAAGTCAGTTTATATTAGGCGATGGAACGTCTTTATAGATCCTAAAGCTGCTCACAGGAGTAAAAATATGCCGTTATTTTTTATTTTCAAAACCTTGATCTTCTAATAGTTTTATAGCTCCAATCAGTTATACATAAAGGAGATCTCTCTGCAGGTGATGTATTTTATCCGGTTGCAGAAGTTGCCGCGCCTTGGAAATAGCACCTGCGTCGGCTGAATCCCAAGAAAGCACAAACGTTTTAATCTTGTCAAAAATCTCACACAACATGGGTGCAGTCTTAATCCAAGATCCCCAGCCAGTAATGATGGGGAAATTTGGAAAAGGCAGCCAGTGATTTACCTGTAGGCAACAGAACGACTCAGAGCTTTCAGTAGAATCTTCTTCAGGACAGAGATGAATTGACTTGTGATGTCGCATTCGTTTCTTATGTATTCACAAACCCTGTGAAGGGCATGAACCAAGCATGACACATGCTTTAACTTAAGGAGCAAATGTTTCCATTGCTTAATAACTGAACCATGTATTGAGCCTAGTCCGTAACCACCAGAAGAACTTTTTCACACTCGGTTTCACTAGTCCACAGTTTTTGACAGAAGTCCATGATTGATTGCATTACTGTACTGGCTTTCTGCAGTTCATATATTTTTAACAATATGCGTTTAACGTTCTACCTACTAAGACAAAGCCTAAAATGTACAAAACATATCGTTCCATTGAGCCTATGAGTAGGATAAGGATGAGAGAACGGGAACAATGGGGCATTGTTCTGATCAGAACAATAAGATTAATGCCGTTTGTTCTGTGTCGCCGGCTCCCGCCCCCTCTTGTGGCCTGACCTGAATGTCGCGCGATAAAGGATTAGAGCAAGGGGCTAATGTCCTTTGTGGCCTGACCTGAATGCCGCCCGCCAGAGTAGAACAATGGGCTATTGTTCTTTGTGACCTGGTCTGAAATCTGCCCGGGTAGAGGAATAGAACAGTGGGCTATTGTCCTTGCACGAGGACAATGGGTTATTGTGCTCGTCGCTAATGAAGGTGGCTCTTTGTGCGCTACTGAAACCGGCAGCCGAAAATCTTCGAACAACAGGCTATTGTTTTCGTCGCGTGGTGCCACCATCGCCCCCACAAATCGATGGAAGAGATAAGTTCTTAAATATCTGTGTCAATCAGGTAATGTTCGTCAATGCATAACATCATCTAACATTATTGAAAAAATCAAGGATTTATACTGCTAACGTTCCGGCATCGAGCATCTAAAGGGTTGCACGCACACCCTCGACCGAGGTACTCCGCCGCGTGTTATTTGATTGATTAATGTAATTAAACCCTGCTCGTCGATCCAAGAATACAATTATTCCAATGAAGGATTTTTGATTGGTTAATGTAAATAAGTGTATATGAATTAACTCGCTCACCTGGTTGCCATTGTATATGTGTGTGTTAAGGTGATTATTACGGGTGTATAATTATTACGACTAATAACACTTGTTTGATTCTGCCTTGAGGGAAATTTTTTTGGGCTTATAAGAATATTACATCATTTAGGTGAATTAAAAAATCAATGACTGAAAGGATGCTGTAGCGTAAATATCTAACACGAGACGCTATCGGGTGAATCTTTCATGGAAAACCCTATCGCACGGTCCATCTCTCGCGGGCACTGTCGCGCTTATGATGTACTTTCGGATCTACAACCAGGATAGACCAGCTAACCCCTACCCCAACACTCGCTCTGACACCCACTCCTTCCCTTTCCCTGCCTGTCACTGCCTTCCGCACGCTCTAGCGGCAGCAGCGAAGGTTCATTCTTCAGACCTGCGAGGAAGAAGGCGAAGTCTACCATCTAGGGTTTCCTAACACACGGAGGGCGGCCATGTTGGCTCCTGGGGAAATAACTAACATACATCATTTGAAAGGGTGATAAGGAACTTCGCGATTTAAAATATTTTTCTAAGGCTTGTTTACACGTGGGGTTGGCTCTAAAAGAAATAAATACGGATTAACATTATATTTAAATAATACATACGTTATTTGAAAATAAATAATGAAATACAGGGCAACATACACGCAAGACGTTATTTAATAAATAATGAAATATGGAGAGTACCCTAAACAAAACATTCCCTTTGTTGCTCTTTTAATTAACAACGGTTAAAGAGCGATCATAAATAAAAACTCTATTTTTTATTCCCGTAACAAAAATGAAAAGACGACTGCAATGAACATGCACTGTCTAAAGCGGTTTTGAATAGCAGCGGGAAATCAAACTCTGAACTCAAGCTAAAAAATACATGGACTTTCAAAACATGCATTCCTTTCTTAGTAAACATATAGTTATCGCGAAAAGGTGTAAATAAAATAGGGAGAGGACTTCTAAACATCCACCCTTCGAAAGATATATTGACTACTCCAGCAGA
The DNA here is from genome assembly GCA_030765065.1 of Deroplatys truncata. Lineage (NCBI taxonomy): Eukaryota > Metazoa > Arthropoda > Insecta > Mantodea > Mantidae > Deroplatys > Deroplatys truncata. Next base: position 417,469,384 of record CM060990.1, on the reverse strand, counting down.
GAGACCGAACCATTACGAAGACTTCAAATATAAAATTGATATTCGTTTTAAAATCCTTTTTCTAAAGACGCACACCAGTGGTCTTCGAGAAATTCGACAATGATTTATTCAGTTTTACACCCTTGCAAAAATATGTTGTACATCCTTTGAAGAGGGCAAACCATGGTGCGCTCGGGTTTTTCTAGTTTGGGGCCATATGCACTATACAACTTAATGGATGGGATTCCTGATTGGAGATGACATCGTCCATATATCTGGGATTGCTTCATATGTAACCCTTTGAGTGGGGTTTTAGCAACACATGTCTTCAAAAGACTTGCCCATACTTACACACGCAGAAGAACTCCTACATTGCACCAGGAAAATTAAATCAAAAGAAATAATATTTTCTTTTCATTACTGGCACTAAAATTATTGATAAATAATAATGCAATACGTTATAAATAAACAAAGAAATATGGAGAGTACAATAAACAAAACATCCCCATTGTTACTCCTTTAATTAACGCTAGTTAAAGAACGCTCATAAATAAAACTCAATAGAAATATATAAAGACTCTCGAGGTAAAATACTGAAGGACTTCATGCATCAGTATTCCATAAGGAAAATAACATGGACACGGACTTTAAAAGTACCCCACTCGCCAAGCAAGCACGCTCATAGGTAGGGACTTTAAAACATTCATTGCCGATAAAGTACCCCAACCCACCACGCAAGCACACGCATAGGCAGGGGCTTTAAAACAGTCGTTGTCGATAAAGTTCCACACCCCCCAGCGCAAGCACGCTCATAAATAGGGACTTTAAAGCACTCGTTGTCGATAAGGTACCCCACCCACCACGCAAGCACGCTCATGGGTAGGGACTTTAAAACAGTCATTGTCGATAAAGTACCACACCCGCCACGCAAGCACGCTCTCTCTCACCTTTGCGCTAGCAGAATGCTGCAGTAATATAATTACCAATTCACTGACAGTTATGCCGGAGATGCCAACGATTTATATAGCGGTTTACACAACCCTTGCAAAATATGTTGTATATCCCTGAAAAGGATAAATCATGGTGCAATCCAACACCTAATTTGGGAATAGCAGATAGTAAATTAGTAATTACTGTGGCACCCAATATTCAATTTGATTCTTATATAATTCCACAAAATGAATTAAATCCACATAACATTCGTTCAACATTTTTAATTATTGTGTATAACAATTTTATAGGATTATTTCCATACATTTCTACTGGAACTAGGGTTTTCCCAGTTTTGGGGCCATCTGCACTTTACAGCTTAATGGGACGGGTTCCTAACAGCATACTTGAATAGAGAGATCACATCTACAAGTGATTCCTTCAAATTTAACACTTGAGTGGGCTTTTAGCAGTACATGCATTCAAAAGAATAGCTTAGACGTATTCACGCGAGTGGATTTCCCTTACAGACACTGGGAATTACATCAAGAGAAACAATACTTTCTTTTCATTACTGGCACCAAAATTATTGTTAAACAATACGTTATTTATAAATAAATAAATAAATAAATAAATAATGAAATATGAACCATTGTAAACAGACGGGTGCTTCAACCTCTATGACTTAACATTATATGTTTCCGCATCACTCCAAGGTAATAATAAATAAATAGCGAGTTTCTCTCAGAGGTAGCATATCTACTTCACATTCGAGAGGTCCCAAGATCGAATATCGGTTAGGTGAGTTACCGGACTTAGGCAAACCCTCCCATTAAGCGTATTTATAAACACAGGTGTATATTGCGTGTTTTTTTTAAAATGATTTCTTATTCGCCTGCAAAGACCGTTCTTATCGGAAGAAACCCTCCATATAGATGATGCTGTAACTCTTCTAACCTGTTTAGTCGCATTTTATTTATATACCTGTCAAATACAAGAATTGTTTGTATGATACCGATAATAAACTGATTTTTATGGAATGTTAAAAATGGAAATATGTCTTCTAGGGGGTAACAAGAAGAGTATGGTATTTAAAATGAAAATGGGAGAAAGAATTCAACTTAAGCGTCCCTTCATTTCTAGGACATTCTCTTATATATATTGAATAACGTGATCCAGAGACTGATGTGGAGTTGTCTTTTGTGTCGGAACAGACTTCATAGTTTGATCTTGAAGAAAGAAGATCCGTAACTAGCGCCGTTTGTAATCAAGATAGTCCTCTAAGATGACTACGCAACTAAGGTTATTTGCGAGTAACACACTAATTGGCCGGAATGGTTCAAACGGTAACCCCCCAGGGGCTCACCTTTTGTGAGTACGGGTAGGCGCACCCGGGGTACCCGAGCCATCCATAGCCATTTTCACACTTTCATCCCCGTCCGGTCGAGGTGGGTTCGTTCTCGTGACCGGGGGACTCAAGGTAGGCTCTCGTGCGTTCTGTGCATTTCATTCCACGTCGCCCCTCGGAATCGCTTCTTTCTTCTCTTCTGTTTATGCACATTTCGCCCCACGCCCATTCATTTACACGTCTCATTTACTTCTTCGCCGGCCTACCTTGAGTGCGAAACGCCCGCACACTTTTAGTTTCTTTTAACCTTTTATGTTAATCCTCCGTGGACACAGCCTGACGGATACCCGCGCACCTCGTGCGCAGCTGGGTGAGTGGGTAATGGCGTCATACCCACCACCCGGGGTCGTCATGTAGGGTATGTGTTCGTATCCGCTGTTCAACTGCAGTCCCGCGGGGGGCCATTGCATGAGCTGCTGACCTCCGACGGCCATTGGGTTCTCTGTCTATGTTCTGGGAGGTGTGACCCTGGGGTGAGATAGGTATAGATAGGCCACTCACCCAAGCCGGGGTAACGCCCGGGAAGTCAGAGCCCGAGTTCGGAGACGGTTGCAATGGTGGAGGGTTTATTTCGCTATGGAGCACCCTTTCTCCATTACTAACAACAAGCGCCGAAAAGTCTATGTAACGGAAGTAGCACCGCCGACATCTGGTTGTTACTTGGTCATTTCACGAACAGAAGAAGGACAAAGTTTCATTATTCAAAAGGGCATTGACGCTATTGCAGGTGCGGTTCAGTCCTGCACTCGTCTTCGAATTGGTTCCTTATTGGTTCAAACCAAAACTGAACAGCAAAGTGCGTCCTTGTTGCGCGCCACGCTTCTCCACGGTTATCCTATCCGTGTCGAGAAGCACCACACCTTGAATTCCTGTCGAGGCGTCATTACCACCCATTGCCTCGATGGTATGTCGGAACGAAGAACTTGTCGACTATCTTTCTGACCAAAAGGTGACAGCTGTTCATCGAGTGCAGGCAAAACACGACGGAATTTTGGTACCAACTCGTACCCTGTTTATCACTTTCGACGGCGTCGATCTGCCCACGAGTCTTTCAGCAGGGTACGAGCGAATTGCTGTGAGGCCCTATATACCTAGACCTCTGCGTTGTTTCAAATGCCAACGTTTTGGGCATACGCAAGTCTCGTGTAAGAGTGCCGTTACCATCTGTGCCTCATGTAGCCAGCCGTCACACGAAGGTACCTGTACCACAGCCCCCGTCTGCGTTAACTGCAAAGGGTCTTATTCTGCATCATTTGCCTAATGTCCGCGGTACTTGGACGTGAAGGCGATCCAGGAGATCCGGGTAAAGAAAAAACTCTCCTTCGCTGAAGCCCGGAGGCGTTACTATGCGCGCCAACCTTCACTCCTGCGATCTGGCACATTTAGTTCTGTTGTTGCCTCGCCAGTACCACGAGTAGATGCCGAAACTCACACCTGGACTATGACTGGATTAACCGCCACTACCATCCGGCCGTCCATTAAGGCTACAGTTACCAAGCCGTATAAACCTGGTCCCAAGTCAATGAAGTCGCAAGCCGCTGAAAAGAAACCCAAGCAGAAACTTCGTAGGGAAGATTTTCTAAAGGACCCTCCGCGTGCGCGCGGTAACAAAAGTTCACCTTCTCCTCCTCGGAGGTCGCAGTCCCAGGAAGTTCCTGGGACAAGCCGCGCTCAGCGGCACCCCTCACCCATCGCCACCCAGAACCGATTCACGGCGCTTGAATCGGTTTCTGGCTCTGAGCGCGTGGGCCCTCCCTTCGAGGAGGCTATGGAGTCTGACCAACTCCATACAAAAAGCCCGAGCCCAAAGGTTAAACAAAAGGTAATTTTAAGCCGCCCTCCTAAATAGACAGTTTATCCCCTTTTTCTTAATGGCTATCCTGACCTGGAATGTACGTGGTGTACGATCGCATAGGGCGGAACTGCAACTTTTATTGCGTTCCCATTCACCTATGGTCGTTTGTTTGCAGGAGACTAAGCTTCGCCCTCATGATCCTTTTGATCTCCGAGGATATACTCCGGTTCTCTACGACCTTGAACCGGAGGAGGGTACTCCTGCTCATGGAGGAGTCATGTTGTTAGTGCGTAACGACGTTCATTTTCAAACTATCACACTTACATCCGACTTGCAAACTGTTGCCGTTCGCCTTCACTTACCCGGCTTTTTGTTTTCTGTTTGCTCTGTGTATTCACCTCCATCGTCTCCCCTCGCTCCCGCGGACATTCGAGCTCTCCTGTCCGCTCTCCCAACACCATTTCTTCTGTTGGGAGATTTTAATGCCCATCACCCACTCTGGGGTTCGCCAAGGGCTTGTGCGAGGGGAACTCTTCTTTCCGACATTTTTTACCAGTTCAATCTTTCCATCCTCAATACAGTTGCACCTACTTTTATTTCTGATTCTTCTGGTACATTCTCTCACCTAGACCTTGCCATTTGCTCACTTCAGCTTGCTAGTCGTCCTCAGTGGAACGTTGTCGCTGACACCTACTCCAGCGATCATTATCCCTGCATCGTTTCTCTTCTGTCACACCACGTACAGCATTCCAGAGTACCTACCTGGATATTCACAAATGCCGACTGGAGCTTGTATTCCAGCCTCATGCATTTTTACGATCAGCCCTTCGCCAACGTTAACCAACTAGTGCAGCACCTTACGTATACGATTTTCTCTGCCGCCGAACGCGCAATTCCCCGTTCATCCTCTAAACCTCGGCGACCACCTGTTCCGTGGTGGAACGAGGATTGTCGGGACGCCGTTCATGCCCGTAGGACTGCACTTAGGGTGTTTCGGCGACACCCTACACTTGATAATTTGGTGACCTTTAAACAATAGCGCGCCAGGGCTCGTCGCATTATTCAGGATAGCAAGAAGGCGTCGTGGACTCGTTTTGTCGAATCTTTTAATCGCTTTACGCCTTCATCTGTTGTTTGGGATAAACTTCGTCGCTTCTCAGGTAAAGTGTCGCATTGTACTGTTTCTGGCCTTCAGGTTTCCAATGCCGCTATAGTGGATCCGGCTGGCATCGCTAACACTCTGGGTGCTGCCTTTGAGACGGTATCCAGTTCAGACCATTATTCCGCCGGCTTTCGCTCTATCAAAGTCCGGCTGGATTCCGACACCTTTAATCTTCGGTCTGCTAATAATGAGTGTTATATTGAACTTTTCACAATGAGGGAGCTGGAGCACGCTCTTCATTGCTCTAGGCACTCCGCACCTGGCCCGGACGGCATTCATGTCCTGATGTTAAGGCACCTTTCAGCCGACAGTAAACTCTTTCTCTTACAGGTCTATAACCGTATTTGGCAAGACGGCATTTTTCCTTCTGTTTGGCGCGAAACCACCATTGTCCCTATTCTTAAGCCTGGGAAGGATCGCCAACTACCTTCCAGCTACCGCCCTATCTCCCTCACCAGTTGCATTTGCAAGGTGATGGAGCGCATGATCAACGGGCGGTTGACATGTTGGCTTGAGTCTCAGAACCTTCTAGCGAACGCTCAGTGCGGATTTTTCGCTATCGCTCTACCGTCGACCATCTGGTGTCCATGTCGACGCATGTTATGAATGGATTTCTGAGAAAGTGTCAAACCATGGCTGTGTTTTTTGACCTGGAGAAAGCTTATGACACTTGTTGGAGGGGCGGCATTTTACGTACACTTCACGCATGGAATATCCACGGTCGTCTTCCCATATTTCTTCGGGATTTCATGACGCACCGCGTTTTTCGTGTACGTGTGGGCTCGGTTTTATCTCGTCGTTTTATTCAAGAGAACGAAGTACCGCAGGGCTCTGTACTCAGTGTCACACTTTTTGCGATTGCTATCAACCCCATTGTTGATTGTATTCCACCTGGCATTTCATCGTCCCTTTTTGTAGATGATTTTGCCATTTATTGCAGTTCACGGCGGACCTGTCTACTCGAACGCCGTCTCCAGAGCTGTATCGACCGTCTCTACGCCTGGAGTAACGCTAACGGCTTTAATTTCTCCGCCGAAAAATCTGTCTGCATCAATTTCTGGCGCCGGAAGGCTTTCTCTCCGCCCTTTCTCCATCTTGGGTCGGAGGTCCTTCCATTTGAGACGAGGTGAGATATTTGGGGTTGATCTTTGACCGGAAGCTGAGCTGGACTTCTCACGTTTCCTTTTTAAAAGCAAAGTGTGACCGTTCTCTTAATATTTTACGTGTTTTAAGTGGCACATCCTGGGGAGCTGATCGGACCGTCCTTCTTCGTCTTTATCGCTCTTTGGTCCGATCCAAGCTTGATTACGGGTGTATTGTTTATTCGTCGGCACGTCCATCTGTGTTACGTCGATTGAATGCCATTCACCATCGTGGCATAAGAGTCGCTACAGGGCCTTTCCAACCAGCCCTGTTCTTAGCCTGTATGCTGAAGCTGCAGAGCCTCCGCTGTCCTTCAGGCGTGAGATGCTCTTGTGCAGCTATGCCTGTCGACTCTCCAGCTTGCCTGACCACCCGTCCTTCCCGACATTTTACGAGGATTCGCTTGATCGGCAATATTTAGTTAGCTCCTCTGCATTGCTCCCTCCAGGGGTTCGATTTCGTCTGCTACTTCGGCATTTGGACGTTACGCCAGCGCCGGCACTTACCCGAGGGGAAACGCGTTTTCTTCCATGGTCGCGCGCTGAGGCCCACATCCACCTTGGGCTAACGTCGATGCCGAAAAATGCGACCCCTGCTTCTGTTCTTAGATCCGCCTTTTTAGAAGTACAGGCGCAGTTCGGGGACTGTCATTTTATATATACTGATGGGTCTAAGACTGATGTTGGAGTAGGATGTGCCTTTGTTTTTGGTGTACAGAGTTTTACTTTTCGTTTACCTGGACAATGTTCGATTTATACCGCCGAAATTTTTAGTATATACCAATCTGTTTTATACATACAGCGGCACGACTTACGGCACTGTGTTATTTGTACCGACTCTCTGAGTGCCCTTCAGGGTATTGACGCGCTGTACGGTTACCACCCTCTCGTTCAGCGTATACATGACCTGCTCCACTCGCTTGATGCTTCTGGCATCAGCGTCTCCTTCCTGTGGATTCCAGGTCATGTGGGCATCTCAGGCAACGAGTCTGCCGACGCCGCTGCCAAATCGGCCATTTTATCACCCAGATGTTTTACCTGTGTTGTTCCTTCCTCAGATTTTTATGCTATTTTACGTACCAGTATCCTCTCGCGCTGGCGCGATGAGTGGGCGGCTCTAAGGGGGAACAAGTTGCGGGAGGTTAAACCTCTTCCGTTGCTCTGGGGTACCTCTTCTCGTTCGTGTCGTCGGGAAGAGGTAATTTTAGCTCGCTTACGAATCGGACATTGTCTTTTTAGCCATAGATACTTGCTCAGTGGTGACCCCGCACCACTCTGTGAGCAGTGTGATGCACCCTTAACGGTGCGTCATATTTTAGCAGAGTGTCAAGTTTTAGCTACTTTGCGCGTTCGTGTTGGTCTGCCTGTTGGCTTAGCCAACGTTTTGGCAGACGACGCACGTGCTGTATAGTGTCTTTTACGTTTTATCAATGACATTGGCTATACCAGACGCATTTGGTGCGCTGAGCGTCTTTTGACTGTGTAATTTTATCTTGTTTTTTAATGGGGCATCTCCTTTCCAGTGGACATTGGCGCTTGTGTCCCAGACATTCTACAGTTCTTGACACGTTGTTTTACTCTTTTATTGACCATGTTTTTAGTGTGTTCGTATTTGTAATTTGTTGCTTTGTTTTTTAGCTTTAGGACTCGTGGGTTTGTGTCCCGTTTTTAATTATGCGGTTTTTTATCGGACTTTTATTTTTGGACACTACATTTTATACCTTGTAAGGGCGCTGATGACCTTAGCTGTTTAGCGCCCTTAAACCGCATCTCATCATCATCATCATCATCATCAAACGGTAACGTCTATGAACCGTATTTGGAGGTTGTGAATCTAATTCCCAGCAGCTGGCACTCCGAATCCCGTTTTTTCTGGGCCTTCCCTGGACGCTAGGCGAATGCTGCGAAGGGTAATTGAAACCGCGTATTGTTCCCCCCATTCGTTTCACCTACGTTCTCATTTTGCACCACCCCACCTCCTCGGTTCTGACCGGTAATATTTAATAATGTACATCGGAGCTCAAGCGATACAATTGCTTTATGAATAAAAAAACGTAGTTGAATATTGCATGTAGCTATAAGGATAGGAACGGCTGGTGTTTGAAGCATGTATTTTCACACACTCAAGGTAAAATACAGGCAAGACTCCCATAACTTGCATTTTCCTAGAAGATAAGATGTATAGTTCCGGTATATAGAGCTCCATACTTAAACACTCGTAGAAGGAAGGGAAAGCCATTCGAGTGTATCACATCAGGCATTTTTCTTTATGTGTCTTTGAGGCAAACCTGTTTTTACGGTCTGGTTTATAGATGAATGAAATACTTGATGAATGACAGTCTTATTTAGCTTGAGTAAAAGGTGATTAAACCCTGTTTTGATAAAAAAGAAATTTCGCGATATCTTGTGAGACCTGCATACCAGAGGTCGCCGGTTCGATTCCCGGTGACCACCCTGTCTGACTTTAGGACCTGCATGAAGGTCTACGAATACATAGATACAAGCGCTCAGTTCCACCAATCACCCGAACATGCTCGAGGACGTACGAACATCACCGAACAATAGCCAGCTTCTCTGCGTGGTAACGTGTCTACTTCACATTCGAAAGGTCCCGGGTTCCAATCATTAGGTGAGTTACTGGACCAGGGCAAGCACCCACATTAACGGTCTTTATAAGTGCAGGTGCAATATATTTCCTACCGGGTATGGTGTATAGATCCTGTATAACACTGTACTTAAACATTCGTAACTATCGCAATTATTTCCATGTATTTCGTTCTCCAGTGCCACAATCGAGTCTATTATTATTATCTTCAAGAATGCTTATTTGTTTATTCCATTTAAAAAGACTGATGTTTCAGTCTCCATATCTAAAACTTACACGATCCCTACATCGCACCACCAAAATTATATCACGAAAAGCAATACTTTCTTTTTTCGTTATTTTCACTAAAATTATTTTTAAATAATACGGTATTTATGTAATCCTATGTATGAGGTTAGCGTTCCAGGTGATGGCATCAGTGTCACCACTCACATTCATATCATGATAGAATAATACTTTGATCGCAGACGGGTGCTTCAAACATTTAGGTAATCTAATCATAAACAATGAATTTTATCGATACTTACAGAAGGATTTTCCTACAGACATAATATCGTATGACGCAGAAATTCGCTACAACTGCTTTAGACGTGTTTTATAAAATACCCCCCTACGAGAGGCTAGCATCCCACCATGAGTCCTTCTACTCAAGGGGGGTGGAGTAGCCAATCAAATTTGGTGTATTATAAAACGTCACGCCTCTCGCCTCCAGTTTTATATGGGAAGAATGATATAAAAGAGACAGCTTCTACGGCAATTTTCGCTCTGCCTTGTGAGGACACATCGATCTAAGTACTCTTCAAATTTTACATAAATCTGTGAAATTTCATCAAACATCATGTCTAGTAAGCTGTAAAAGCATCTTACTTACTTTAGAAGTTAACTTATTACTCTATGCATTTAACTTATAAGTATGTTCTTGTTTTTTTTAATGTTGGTGTTTACATACAAGTAGTTGAACATTCTACAGTTAATAGCTAGCTGTATGAATTTCATTTTTCTCAAATGCAAGCAGTTTATTTAGTTATTCTTTTTAGGAAAACTTGTTATTTTAATTTGTGAATTATATTCATTTCTAGAGAAAAATACAATCATTTGAATACCTTCTTAAGGTTATGCTTTTAGAATATTACATAAAAGTCTGTTGTGCGAATCATTCGCTCTAACAAAGTAAATGTTTACTTTATATTAAAACGCTTAAATCGAAAAATACAGTACTAAATGAGCTTCATTAACGAATCAGAACTTCCTTTTTATCTACACATATTATCATTTTATTACTATATTATACAGAAAATGTTAATAATTTTGTGACTTACAAGTAACTGAATTTTTTGTGAAATACATTCTGTAATAAAGAATATTTTTGTTCCTAATGCAGAGAGTTCGGCGACTTAGCTTAACACATTGGCTGGAGATAGCATTTTCCCGTCTGTTGGAGGACTACAAGATCTCAGCCAGAGGAGCCTTATAATATAAAAGCCATAAGAAAAATTGATACGAGATACGGTGATAGAGTGGTTGCAGTCTTAGGCGAAAAGCAGGTTATTCTTCCGGCAAGATATTCAACCCTAACAAGCCAACAGTTGGAGGGAATGCCAGGGAAGTTTCAAATGGTATATCATGGATTTGTACCAGCTAGCAAGTTTAAGACATGTAAATTGTCTTTTGTTCCTATTAAGGTTTGTAGAAGTAATTCAGCTAACCTTTCAATGTTTTATTTAGGGTTACAACCTTTGAGTTTATAAATCCACGCTTTACTATGATAACATTTGCCTAAAGCATGCATCACTGCATTAAGCAAATATGTGTAAATAGCTTCTAGGTTGTAGTCTGGGTGAAGTCATACAGAAAAACATTTAGTATCCTTTCAATGATTCTTTACCTCAAAGCATATACCTGCAATAAGCTGCAAATAATTTGAATATGTGTTACAGGACTGCAAGTGTGAAGGTAGATGAAGAGGAAGAGCGAGATAGCGAAAAACAACATAAACAGGAATATTCTCAAGAACTCTCAGTGATCATATTCAATGAAGCATTACAGCACCGGGTAGCTTGGAACCTGCAAGAAGAAACATTTGCGTGTGTAGAATATAGCAATAATATAAATTCCTTGCTCATTATTATTGGTTTACATGCCAATACCTTTCATTTCATAAATAATTTCATAGTGGCTTAAAGGAGTATTCAATATCTTAAAACATTGATTCTGTATGAAATCTAAAAGAAAAGATCATTGAACTATTTCTGAAGTACACTTATATAAATGGGAATCTAGAAGCCAGAACTATCTAATATTTGATGGTGTGATATGAGGTGCATAATAAGAATAATAAACATGAGAACTATGTAATATAAAGAATATTTATTTTATAAAAATTATCCTATTATATTATTTCACAAAAATCATACATATTTCTTAAAGACAACGATGATAGTTTAGACCTTCTAAACACTTAATTATATAATCATATACATCACAGAGAAAGAGATCTTCTGGTAAACACTTTATCCATAAAAAAAATTAAACATTTCAGTAATGTCTGGATAATGTATTTTATAAGTATGAGTGCTTGATATTTAGAAGTTCCTGTTAACTATCGTCGAAATTGGTTAAAGCAATTTCTTGATCCTGTCATTCTATAACTTTAGATGCTTTCAGCTTAAAATTGCTTCAATATCCACGGTATGATCGCTAATACCAACCTCTTTCGATGCAATTAGTAACCTCAATATATTTACCATTCTATTCGGATTTTCAAGCCTAGATGGCACTGGATTATCATCGTATGGGGACTTCAAATTAGTAAACATACAGCTTCTATGTATCCAGATTCCTCACCCACAGTAGACTCAAGTGAAGGACACAGACCCCATCCGGTTTAACATTCCCCTCTTCGGGATCTTCGACTCTTCAAGCGTAGATATCACTGAATTCTCACCATATGGAAGCGTAAAATTAGTAAGCACAGGACTTCCATTGTTTTCTGATTCCTCGCCTACAGGAAACTCAAGTGTAGGAGAGAGAGTCGATGCAGTAAAGCATCTTGCTCTATGCAGCTTTAGTCTTGACAAGGAACGATTCTTAAAAATACTAGCACAAATACAGCATTTAATGAGTCGTTTTCCTCCATGTGTAATGTATGAAAAATTGAGTTTCTTATAGGTTGGTTGCACCGATTTTTTCTGGCAATACTTCATGCTGAAACTGTAAAAGAAATTAAATGAATACGTGAATGCTAACGCTCCAAGGAATTAAAAGCGAATGAGTGAATTCATAACACGCAACTATGCATATATCTCGGATGAGAACAGCGGAGGGAACCTCGGCCTGTGCATAGCAGCGGGAAAGGATGATCTTTGGAACAGGAGTCATCCAGATAACGATTGCACGCCTCCCTAAGCATGATGTACTGGCCTATATCGAGCACAATCCCCATTCTTCAGATACAACAGTTTGTCTACATGTAGATAGCAGAGACGAGTGACCAGCTGTAACGTTCCGGGAGATGGAAATATTAGGGTACCTAGCGCAATGTAGGCTGTACAGCTCTATACCGACCATCAACCTCATCCTTCAGAAGACAACAGAGCTTCGATATAAAATGGCGGAAATGCGCGACTAGCTGGAACGGTCCGGGAGCTGGAAGTGTTAGGGGCACCCAGCGCAATGTAAGCTGTATAGATCCATACCGACCACCAACCTCGTCCTTCAGAAGACAACAGATCGTCGACATAAGAATGGCGGAGACAAGTGATTAGCTGGAACGGTTCGGGATATGGAAATATTAGGGACACCCAGTGCATCGCAAGCTGTACAAATCTATACCGACCACCAAACTTTCCTACAGAAGGCAGCAGTTCGTCGACATGTAGATGAAAGAGACGCGCGACTAGCTGGAACGGTCCGAGAGCAGGAAATGTTAAAGACACCCACCAGCGTAAGCTGTACATATCTATACCGACCATCAAACGTTCCTTTAGAAGACAACAGATGGTTGATATGTAGATGGTAGAGACCCTCTACTAGCTGGAACGGTCCGAAAGCAGGAAATGTTAGGGACACCCAGCACAATGCATGCTGTACAGACCTATACCGGCAGCCATACTTTATTTCAGAAGGCAACAGTTCGTTGACATGTAGATGACAGAGACGCGCGACTAGCTGGAACGTTCCGAGAGCAGGAAATGTTAGACACCCACCAGCTCAAGCTGTAAAGATCTATACTGACCAGCAAGCATTCCTTTAGAAGACAAAATATCGTTGATATGTAGATGGTAGAGACCCTCGACTAGCTGGAGCGGTCCGAGAGCAGGAAATGTTACGGACACCAGCGCAATGCATGCTGTACAGACCTAAATCGAAAGCCAAACTTTACTTCAGAAGGAAACAGTTCGTCGTTATGTTGATGACAGAGACGAGCGACTAGCTGGAATGGTCCTGGAGCTGGAAATGTTAGGGACACCAAGCGCAATGTAAGCTGTACATATGTATACCGACCAACAAACTTTCCTTCAGAAGACAACAGATCGTCGACATGAAGATGGCAGAGGCGTGTAACCAGACTGAGACCAATCGCTGTCTGGATGACGTCTATTCCAGAGAGCATCCTTTTCCCCTACTCGAAAGCACCGTCTTCCGGTTACGTCTGCTTGTTATGTTTACCGGTAACGTTTGCATATACTGGTTACATTTACTGCTAAATTGGTTACATTAACTGGTTATGTTGTTACATTTACTGGTTACATTCACTTGTTACGTTGTTACATTTACTAGTTACATTTGTTACATTTGCTAGTTACGTTGTTTCATTTAGTGGTTACGTTGTTAGATTTACTGGTTATATTGGTTACATTTACTGTTTACGTTGGTTACGTTTACTTGTTACGCGGTGTTACGTGATGCTACTTGTTTAGGACGGTCCAGGAGACATGGCAGTCAAAGGCTGGGTCCCTACCCTTTAAATATTTGAACGTGGAGCCTGTTCTATCCAACCTGTCGTCTACTGACTCTGTGAACAATCATTGTCTGGGTGCTGAATGTCTCCGGAGAGCATACTTTTCCTCTGCTCGCAGTCTCCATCTTCTGGTAACGTGGCGTTGTAACGTGATGTTACGCTGCTAGGATGGTCATGAAAGCATGCCACGCAAAGGGCTGGTCCTACCTTTTAAAGATTTGAACGTGAGGTCTGTTCCAACCAACCTCGCGTCTACGGATCCTGAGACCAGTTGCTACCTAGATGACTAATGCTTCCACAGATCATCCTTTCACGCCTACTATACATAGGTCGATGTTCCCTCCGCTGTTCTCATCTGAGATATATACATAGTTGCGTGTTATGAATTCATTCATTCGCTTTTAATTCCTTCGAGCGTTAGCATTCACGTATGCATTTAATTTCTTTTACAGTTTCAGCATGAGGTATTACCAGAGAAAATCGGTGCAACCAACTTATGAGAAACTCAATTTTTCATACATTACACATGAAGGAAAACGACTCATTAAATGCTGTATATGTGCTCGGATTTTTAAGAATCGTTCTTTGTCAAGTTGTAAGGTTCATAGAGCAAGATGCTATACTGAATCGACTCTCTCTCCTACACTTGAGTTTCCTGTAGGTGAGGATTCAGAAAACAACGGAAGTCTTGTGCTTACTAATTTGACGCTTTCATAAGGTGAGAATTCAGTGATATCTACGCTTGAAGATCCGAAAATGTATAGCGCGGAATGTTATCCGGATAGGGTCTCTGTCCTTCACCTAAGTCTACTGCGGGTGAGGAATCTGAATGCAGTGGAAGCTGTATGTTTACTAATTTGAAGTCTCCATATGATGATAATTCAGTGATATCTATGCTTGAAAATCCGAATAGGATGGTAAATATATTGAGGTTACTAATTGCATCGAAAGAGGTTGGTATTAGCGATCATACGGTGGATATTGAGGCAATTTTAAGCTGAAAGCATCTAAAGCATGCAGGATCAAGAAATTCGTTGATCAATTTCGACGATAGTTAAACGGGGACTTTTAAATATCAAGAAATCACACTTATAAAATACATTATCCAAACATTGCTGAAATGTTTAATTTTTTACGGATAAAGTGCTTACATGCAGGTCTCATTCTCTGTGATGTATATGATTATATAATTGAGTGTTTAGAAGGTCTAAACTATCATCATTGTCTTTAGGAAATATGTATGCTTTTGTGAAGGAATGCAATAGGATAATGTTTATAAAATAAATGTTGTTTATATTACATATTTCTAATGTTTATTAATCTTATTATACACCTCATATCACATCAACAAATATTAGATGGTTCTGGCTTCTGGATTCCCATTTATACAAGCGTCGTTTAGAATTAGTTCAATAATCTTTTTTTTAGATTTCATGCAGAATTAATTTTTTAAGATATTGCATACTCCTTTAAACAATTAAAAATTATTTATAAAATGAAAGGTATTGGCAAGTAAAACAATAATAGTGAGCAAAACATTTATATTATTGCTGTATTCTACACAGGCAAATGTTTTTATCTTGCAGGTTCCAAGCTACCCGGTGCTGCAATTCTTCATTGAATAAGATCACTGAGAATTCTTGAGAATGTTCCTATTACATTTCTGTTTGTGTTGTTTTTCGCTATCTCGTTCTTCCTTTTCATCTACCTTCACCCTTGCAGTCCTGTAACACACATTCAAATTATTTGCAGCTTATTGTAGGTATATGCTGTGAAGAATCATTGAAAGGATATTAAACTTTTTCTGTATGACCTCACCCAGACTACAACCTGGACGTTATTTACACATATTTGTTTTGATACAGTGATGCATACTTTAGACAAATGTTATCCTACTGCAAATTATTAGCAGTTTGTTGTAGGTATATGCTTTGAGGTAAAAAATCATTGAAAGGATACTAAAAGATTTTCTGTATGACTTCACCCAGACTACAACCTAGAAGTTATTTACACATATTTGTTTTAATACAGTGATGCATACTTTAGGCAAATTTTATCATAATAAAGCGTGCATTTATAAACTCAAAGGTTGTAAACCTAAATGAAACATTGAAAGGTTAGCTGAATTATTCCTACAAACCTTAACAGGAGCAAAAGACAATTTACATGTCTTAAACGTACTAGCTGGTACAAAACCACGATATACCATTTGAAACTTCCCTGGCATTTCCTCCAACTGTTGGCTTGTTAGGGTTGAATATCTTGCCAGAAGAATAACGTGCTTATCGCCTAAGACTGCAACCACTCTAGCACCGTATCTCATATCAATTTTTCTTATGATTTATATTATAAGGCTCCTCTGGCTGAAGATCTTGTAGTCTTCCAGCAGAACGGAAAATGCTATCCCCAGCCAATGTGTTGAGTTGCCAAACTCTCTGCATTAGGAACAGAAAAAACATATTCTTTATTACAGAATGTATTTCATAAAAATCATTTATTTGAAAGTCACAAAATTATTAACATTTTCTGTATAATATAACAATAAAAATGATAATATGTGTAAATATAAAGGAGTTTCTGATTCACTAACGAAGTACTGTATTTTTCGATTTAAATGTTTTAATACGATGCAAACGTTTACTTTGTTAGAGCGAAGGATTCGCACAAAAGATTTTTGTAATATTCTGAAAGCAAATACGTTAAGTAGGTATTCAAACAATTGTATTTTTCTCTAGAATTGAATATAATTTACACGCTAAATATCCTTACTTAAACATCTAGAATAATAAGTTTGCCTAAAATGAATAATTTACTAAACTGGCTGCATTTAAGAAAAATGAAATCCACACAGCTAGCTATTAACTGTAGAATGTTCAACTACTTGTATATAAGCACCAACATTAAAAAAACAAGAACATATTTATAAGTTAAATGCATAGGGTAATAAGTTAACTTCTAAAGTAAGTAAGATGCTTTTCAGCTTACTAGACATGATGTTTGATGAAATTTCACAGAGTGATGGAAAGTTTGAAGAGTACTTAGATCGATATGTCCTCACAAGGCAGAGCGAAAATTGCCGGAGAAGCTGTCTCTTTTATATCATTCTTCCCATATAAAACTGGAGGCGAGAGGCGTGACGTTTTATAATACACCAAATTTGATTGGCTACTCCACCCCCCTTGAGTAGAAGGACTCATGGTGGGATGCTAGCCTCTCGTAGGGGGGTATTTTATAAAACACGTCTAAAGCAGTTGTAGCGAATTTCTGCGTCATACGATATTATGTCTGTAGGAAAATCCTTCTGTAAGTATCGATAAAATTCATTGTTTATGATTAGATTACCTAAATGTTTGAAGCACCCGTCTGCGATCAAAGTATTATTCTATCATGATATGAATGTGAGTGGTGACACTGATGCCATCACCTGGAACGCTAACCTCATACATAGGATTACATAAATAACGTATTATTTAAAAATAATTTTAGAGTGAAAATAACGAAAAAAGAAAGTATTGTTTTTCGTGATATAATTTTGGTGGTGCGATGTAGGGATCGTGTAAGTTTTAGATATGGAGACTGAAACATCAGTCTGTTTAAATGGAATAAACAATTAAGCATTCTTGAAGATAATAATAATAGACTCGATTGTGGCACTGGAGAACGAAATACATGGAAATAATTGCGATAGATACGAAAGTTTAAGTACAGTGTTATACAGGATCTATACACCATACCCGGTAGGAAATATATTGCACCTGCACTTATAAAGACCGTTAATGTGGGTGCTTGCCCTGGTCCAGTAACTCACCTAATGATTGGAACCCGGGACCTTTCGAATGTGAAGTAGACACGTTACCACGCAGGGAAGCTGGCTATTGTTCGGTGATGTTCGTACGTCCTCGAGCATGTTCGGGTGATTGGTGGGACTGAGCGCTTGTATCTATGTATTCGTAGACCTTCATGCAGGTCCTAAAGTCAGACAGGGTGGTCACCGGGAATCGAACCGGCGACCTCTCGTATGCAGGTCTCACAAGATGTCGCGAAATTTCTTTTTTTATCAAAACAGGGTTTAATCACCTTTTACCCAAGCTAAATAAGACTGTCTTTCATCAAGTATTTCATTCATCTATAAACCAGACCGTAACAACAGGTTTACCTCAAAGACACATAAAGAAAAATGCCTGATGTGATACACTCGAATGGCTTTCCCTTCCTTCTACGAGTGTTTAAGTATGGAGCTCTATATACCGGAACTATACATCTTATCTTCTAGGAAAATGCATGTTATGGGAGTCTTGCCTGTATTTTACCTTGAGTGTGTGAAAATACATGTTTCAAACACCAGCCGTTCCTATCCTTTTAGCTACATTCAATATTCAACTACGTTTTTTTTATTCATAAAGCAATTGTATCGCTTGAGCTCCGATGAACATTATTAAATATTACCGGTCAGAACCGAGGAGGTGGGGTGGTGCAAAATGAGAACGTAGGTGAAACGAATGGGGGGGAACAATACGCGGTTTTAATTACCCTTCGCAGCTTTCGCCTAGCGTCCAGGGAAGGCCCAGAAAAAACGGGATTCGGAGTGCCAGCTGCTGGGAATTAGACTCACAACCTCCAAATACAGTTCATAGACGTTACCGTTGGAACCATTCCGGCCAATTAGTTAGTGTGTTACTCGCAAATAACCTTAGTTGCGTAGTCATCTTAGAGGACTATCTTGATTACAAACGGCGCTAGTTACGGATCTTCTTTCTTCAAGATCAAACTATGAAGTCTGTTCCGACACAAAAGACAACTCCACATCAGTCTCTGGATCACGTTATTCAATATATATAAGAGAATGTCCTAGAAATGAAGTGACGCTTAAGTTGAATTCTTTCTCCCATTTTCATTTTAAATACCATACTCTTCTTGTTACCCCCTAGAAGACATATTTCTATTTTTAAAATTCCATAAAAAGCAGTTTATTATCGGTATCATACAAACAATTCTTGTATTTGAAAGGTATATAAATAAATTGCGACTAAACAGGTTAGAAGATTTACAGCATCATCTTTATGGGGAGGTTTTTCCGATAAGAACGGTCTTTTCAGGCGAATGAGAAACCATTTTAAAAACACGCAATATACACCTGTGTTTATAAAGACGCTTAATGGGAGGGTTTGCCCTTTTCCGGTAACCCATCTAACAGATTTGAGCTCGGAACCTCTCGAATGTAAAGTAGACACGCTACCCTTCAGAGAAGCCCGATATTAATTTATTATTACCTTGGAGCGATGCTGATCATCTAATTTTTAGAGATGGTGACCAGAACACCAGTCTGTTTAGGACTGTTGATATTTTATTATTTATTTATAAATTACGTATTGTTTAACAGTTATTTTAGTGCCAGTAATGAAAAGCAAGTATTGCTACTCTTGATATAATTTTTGCTGAGGCTATTGCTTGAATGCATGTACTGCTAAAATGCCACTCAAGTGTTAAATCTGAAGCATTCCCAGGTATATGGATGCTGCTAGGATCCCGTCCATTGAGCTGTAAACTGCAAATGTTCCCAAAATGTGTAAACCCTAGCACACCATGGTTTACCCTCTTCAGGGTGTACAACATATTTTGCAAGGGGTGTGTAAAGCGCTATATAAATCGTTGGCGTCTCTGTCATAACGTATAAGTGAATTGGTAATTATTTTACTGCAAAATTCTTCTAGCGCAAAGGAGAAAGTGAGAGCGTGCTTTCGTGGTTGGTGGTTACTTTGTCGACAATGTCTGTTTTAAAGTCCCTGCCTATGAGGGTGCTTGCGTAGTGGGTGGGGTACTTTATCGAAAACGACTGTTTTAAAGTCCCTACCTATAAGCGTGCTTTCGCTGGGGGTGTGGTATTTTATCGACAACGACATTTTTAAGCCCCTGCCTATGCGTGTGCTTGCGTAGAGGGTGGGGTACTTTATCGATTATGCCTGTTTTAAAGTCCGTGTTCATATTATTTTATTTATCGAATACTGATGCATGAAGACCTTCTGTATCTTACCTCTAGTGTCTTCCCCCCAGGGGTTCACTTTATGTGAGTACGGGTATGGCGCACCCGGGTTCCCGGGCCACACTCTCGATTGGGTACCTCTAAGAGGTGAGGGGGCTTATGCCAAACGCCCAATAAACTGTGGTCCACAAACGTGTTTGACTAACTTCTAATTACCTCGCTGAAAACATTCTGACTGATACCGCTTCGCGGGACGGAGGAGGGGAGTCGCAAGGTGCGACTGGGTAATGCGTAACTCCTGAGTATCTTGTAGGACTGTGTTCGTATCCGCTGATAAAGGTGAGTCCTGGGGAGGGGCCATTACATGAGCTGTTACACACCTGAAGGCAATTGGGTCCCTGTATCTATGTTTTGGGAGGTGAGACCCTAAGGTGAGCAAGGTTCGAGCCAGGACTCTCACCTAAGCTGGGGTGACACCCAGGATGTGAGCATGCCATCGGAGACATTTGTAATGGTGGAGGAAATTATCGCTATGGATCCTAAAAAATCCAAAGAAATGTGAAAGCATGTGGAAAAGAAGTAGTCAAGTGTAGTGGTCCTCGCTACTTAGTTATACATAGAGCAGAGGGAGGAAGAAAATTTACATCGGTGAGCACTTTTGTAGTTCAAAAGGGTCTCGATAAAATAACTGGTCCTGTCAAGTCATGCATTAGAAGTCGCAATGGCACGCTCCTGGTTGAAGCAAATTCAACGTCCCAGACAGCGATTATGTTAAAAGCAAATATGTTAGCGAGCTATGCGATCCGTGTCGAAATGCACAAGACCTTGAACTCCTCGCGCGAAGTTGTAAACACCTATGCATTGGACGGTATGTCCAATGAGGAGATCCAAGAGAATCTGGAAGAACAATGTGTAACATCGGTTTATCGTGTCCAGCGGAAAGAAAGAGGTGAATTATTGCCTACTCCTACCCTGTTCCTAACCTTTTTAGTGTAGAACTACCTCAATGTATTAGGACAGGGTATGAAGACATTGAGGTTAGGCCATATATACCGAATCCGCTGAGATGTTATGGGTGTCAGCGCTTTGGCCACACCAGTGATTTCATTAGCAATGAATCTACCTGCGTTAACTGTGGAGACGCCTCTCACGATGGAGCATGCACATCAGCTCGAACGTGCGTTAACTGCAGGGGAGAACAGCAATCAAGCTCCAGAGAATGCCCCCGTTTAACAGAGGAAAGAGCGTTCCAAGAGATTCGGGTTAGGGAGAAAGTGTCCTTCTCGGAATCCCGGAATTTCTTGCGCATCCGCCAGCTCTCTGTCGCGAGGTCCTGTACCTACAACTCAGTTGCAGGTAAGCCAGTACCGATTCGGGAAATCGCAACCCAGACCAGCGAAATAAACGGGGCCACTATCTCAGAAAAGATTCTCGTTACCAGAACACAGCCTAGGCCTTCAAAGTCAACACCGACTACAGCATCAACATCTGCCAAGTCTGTTACTGGAAAGATCACACCAATCAAATCACCAGCAAGACCGTCGACCTCAAATAATAAGACCGGCAAGGCTATAGTATATAATGCATCACCTGTAAAATTCAGGTCCAGTTATGTGAGAAACGCCTTCCTAAAAGAAAGCAATATTCCCGCACCCAGTACACCTGAGGGGAAAAAAATCTCCACGTGTATCTTCTCGGAGATCCTCCTCTGAGGAATCTTCTGGGAAGGACTCAGATCGGCGATCATTATCTTCACCTATCTAAACTTCCAATCGGTTCGAGGTTCTAGAACCTAAATTTTATATTGGAAAGGGGTCCTCCCCGTGGAGGAGATGGAGCAGGAAGTTTCTGCCCACACTGTCAGAACGACAGTGAAAAGAGGCAGGATTAATCCTCCGTTAAAGGTGTTAACCCGACACCAAAGAAAAAGGGAAAATTTATTCGACCACCGCTTTCAACAATGTAGTAAGCTTCTACGATTAACAACTTATCCCGTTATAATTCTAATGGCTATCCTACAATGGAACATCCGTGGAATTAGAACACATCGACCAGAGCTTGAACTTTTGCTCAACAAGTATGAGCCTTTGGGCGTGTGTTTACAAGAGGCTAAACTCCATCCGCAAGACAGCTTCCAAATTAAACGATACAGCCTAGCATGATGTGTTCTCACACAGGAAGAGGGTATTCCTGCGCACGGGGGCACTATGATGCTCATCAGAGATGATATATTTGGGGAATTTGTATCCATACAGTCTGACATCCAGTCAGTGGCTGTAAGGATTAAACTACCATCCATCGGATTTACCATCTGTAACATTTACCTGCCTCCATCCGATGACCTCTTGCTCATGGATTTGGAAGATCTAGTCTCTCAGTTACCAACGCCTATTTTGTTGGTGGGAGACATTAATGCCCATCACCGTAATTGGGGCTCACCTCGGGCTTGTGCGGGAGGTAAATTAATTGCTGATTTTTTGGACAATAATAACCTAGCTCTTCTGAACACCGGAGAACCTACATTTCCCTCAGACTCCTACAACACTTTTTCACACCTTGTAATTGCAGTTTGTTCACCACAGTTAGCAGCTTCCTTGCAATAGAACGTCATCTCTGATTTACACTGCAGTGATCACTTTCCTTGTTTTATTAGTCTCTTAACACAGGATATATGTTCCACACGTTTACCTAGATGACGCTTAAATTCAGCCAACTGGAATCTTTATTCCCATTTGGCTGTGTTTAGTTACAATGAGCACGACTGTGTGGGTGTTTTGGTCCAACATCTCTCAGAGAAGATTCTTTCTGCTGTTGAGCAAGCTATTCCACGGTCGACTGCCAACCCTCGTCGATTTCCAGTCCCTTGGTGGCGGAAGAGTGCCGAAATGCCATTCTTGCTCGCAGGCGTGCTCTTAGGTTTTTCCAGCGTCGCGCCACACTGGATAACCTAATTGATTACAAGGAAATGCGTGACAAGTCTAGATATATTATAAAGGATAGCAAAAAGACTTCATGGAGCAAGTTTGTAGCTTCATTTAATCGACATCCACCTTCCTCTGTCGTTTGAGATAAATTAGGGCGTGTGGCCGGGAATTCTTAAAACAGCTGCAGGAGCTGTTGTTGATCCACAGAACCCAGTGTTACAATACCTCGGGTAACGTCGGAAGACCTTAGGCTTGCTGTGCGGAGTCCGATTCTCTCGTGCTGGCGCGAGGAGTGGTTACCTCTCCGCGGAAACAAGCTTAGAGTAGTGAAGTACATTCAAATAAACTGGGTAACTTCCTCTCGTGTATCTCGTCGTGAGGAGGTGATTTTGGCCGGGTTGCACATTGGTCACTGCAATTTTACGCACAGTTACCTTTTTAAGGGGGACCCTGCTGCTATTTGTCCGCTTTGTAGCGAAGGTCTTTTGGTCCGTCACGTGTTGCTAGAGTGTATTGCTGTAGCACACCTTCGGGACTCTCTAGATCTGCCGGATAGTCTTGCAGAGGTCTTAGCGGAGGATAAGCAAGCGGTTGAAAGTGTTTTTAATTTTGTTTCGAAAGTAAATTTCCAAATGCGAATATAGTCCTCTTAATAGGTGTTTTATACTGATCTGTTTGGTTTTATATATTTATAGTTATATTTCTGTATGAGTTGTGCTATAATTCTATATTGATGTTTATCTCTGGCTTTTGCCACGTTTTTATATTGATATTTATCTCTGGCTGTTACTTTGTCTTTATTTATTTATGTATTTTTTTATTCAGCTTTATCTCTGACTTTTGCCATGATATTTTATACTGATCGTTATCTCTGGCCTTTGCCATGATGCGCTTTAGAGGGGCGCTAATGACCCAGAATTTGAGCGCCCTTAAACAAAACCAAACTAAATCCAGTGTCTCTATATATTTCTATTGAGTTTTATTTATGAGCGTTCTTTATCCGGCGTTAATTAAAAGAGTAACAATAGGGATGTTTTGTTTGATGCACACTCCGTATTTCATTATTTATTTATAACGTATTGCATGTATTAATTAACAATAATTTTAGTGCCAGCAATGAAAAGAAAATATTATTTCTTTTGATTTAATTTTCCTGGTGCAATGTAGCAGTTCTTCTGCGTGTATAAGTCTGGGCAATTCTTTTGAAGACACGTGTTGCTAAAACCCCACTCAAAGGGTTATATTTGAAACTATCCCAGGTATATGGACGATGTTATCTCTACTCAGGAATCCCATCCATTAAGCTGTAAGTGCATATGGCCCTAAACGGGAAAAACCCGATCGCACCATGGTTTACCCTCTTCAAAGGGTGTACAACATATTTTTGCAAGGGGTGTACAACTGTATAACTCATTGTCGAATTTCTCGAAGATCACTGGTGTGCGTCTTTAGAAAAAATATTTTAAAACGCATATCAAATTTATATTTGAAGTCTTTGTAATGGTTCGATCTCTCTGCTGGAGTAGTCAATATATCTTTCGAAGGGTGGATGTTTAGAAGTCTTCTCCCTATGTTATTTACACCTTCTCGCGATACTGTTTACCAAGAAAGGAATGCATGTTTTGAAATTCCATGTATTTTTTTAGCTTGAGTACAGAGTTCGATTCCCGCTGGTATTCAATCCCGCTTTAGACATTGCATGTCTAAATAATCACGAGTCTGATACAGTCGTCGTTTCATACTTGTTACGGGAATTAAAAAATAGTTTTTTATTTATGATCGCTCTTTAACCGGAGTTAATTAAAAGAACAACAAAGGGAGTGTTTTGTTAGGGTACTCTCCATATTTCATTATTTATGAATAACGTATTTGTTATTTAACTATAATGTTAATCCGTATTTATTTATTTATTTATTTTTCAGAGCCCATCCTACGACAGATCTATACCGACCACCAAACTTTCCTTCAGAAGGCAACAGATCCTTTAGACATTGCATATCTAAACAATCACGTGTCTGTTACAGGAGACTTTTCATATTTGTTACGGGTATAAAAAATAGAGTTTTTATTTATGATCGCTCTTTAACCGGTGTTAAAAGAGCAGCAGAGGGAATGTTTTGTTTAGGGTACGCTCCATAGTTCATTATTTATTGATTTATTTTTGAATAACCTATGTATTATTTAACTATACTGTTAATTCGTATTTATCTATTTTTCAGAGCCCACACTACGTGTAAGCAAGCCTTAGAAAAAATATCTTGAAGCGCGAAGTTCCTTATCACACTTTCAAATGATTTATGCTAGTTATTTCCCGGGAGCCAGCATGACCGGCCTCCATGTGTTAAAAAACCCAAGGTGGCAGACTTCCGCCTTCTTCCTCGCAGGCCAACGATTGAGCCTCGCCGCTGCCTCTATAGCGCACGGAAGGCAGTGACAGGCAGGGAAAGGGAAGGAGTTGGAGGTAGGAGCGAGTGTAGGGTAGGGGTGAGCTGGTCTGCCCTTGGTTGCAGACCCGAGAGTACATTATAAGCGCGAGAGATGGGCCGTGCGCTAGGGTTTTCCATGAAAGATTCACCCCATAGCGTTTTGTGTTAGCTATTTACGCTATTTATGTCTTTCAGTCATGGATTTTTTTATTCACCTAAGTGATGTAATATTCTTATAATTTTCCCTCAAGGCAGAATTAAACAAGTGTCATTAGTCGTGATAATTATACACGCGCAATAATCACCTTAGCACACACACAGATACGATGGCAACCAGGAGCGCGAGTCAATTCATATACACTTATTTACATTAATCAATCAAAATACACGCGGCGGGGTACTCCGATGGAGGGTCTGCGCCAGCTCTTTAGAGGCCCGATACTGGGACGTGAGCAGTATAAATCCTTGATTTTTTTCAATAATATTAGATAACGTTATGCATGGACGAACATTACCTGACTGATTGACGCAGATATTTGAGAACGTATCTCCTCCATTGATTTGCGGGGGCGATGGGGCGGCACGCAACGAAAACGATAGCCCATTGTTCGACGATCTCCAGCTGCCGGTATCAGTAGCGCACAAAGAGCCACCTCCATTAGCAACAAGAACAATAACCCATTGTCCTCGTCTGAGCACAATAGCCCATTGTTCTATTTCTCTACCCGGGCGGTATTCAGATCAGGCCACAAAGGTCAATAGCCCATTGTTCTACTCTCCCAGCCGGCGTTCAGATCAGGCCACAAAGGAAATAACCCATTGTTATAATCCTCTCCCGCTCGACATTCAGGTCAGGCCACAAAGAGGGGCGCGTGGTGGCGGCTTTCGGGGTCAGGCTACAACAGAGGGGGCGGGAGCTGGCGGCACAGAACAAACGATATCACATTACATCTTATCAGTTGTCGGTATCTCTTCTTGCCTCGTTCTCTTATATTTACTCTACTCCTATTGTTTCATCCGGAATGATCCCCACATCGCAACCAAGACATTTTCTCCTTGATTCATTGTATGGTCTCTTGGTAAACAGGTCTACTTAGTTTTTTCGTAAAGTACTCTGATCGGATGTTGCCGTATTTCTGTATTTTTCAAGAAATCCGTTGAAGTCTGGAAGGTTTACCTTATCGTCGTCCTCCGTTGTGTAGTAGTTACCATGCTAGCCTCTAGTTCCCGAGGTCGCGGGTTCAAACTCGGCGGAGGGCGATGGATTTTTTTGGGCGTAAAAGTCCTTAGCATGGCTTTCTTCGGAAGGGAAATACAGCCGGTGTCCCATGTCGTAGATTTACGGCACGTAAGAGAACCTCAAACTTGATAAAGAGGCCTCTGAGCAAAAGTACAGGACTTTCACGCCCGATATAGAATGGGACACTAAGGACCACAGCAGTTAAAGAGCGTCCATAAATAAAACTCAATTTAATTTTAATTTAATTTTTATTGAGTGGAACTTCAGCCTATTCAAGAGCTGCACAAATATCCATGTCGAATCCCTTCAGATTTTTGATTTTTGAAGAACACTATTCATATGCATTTCGTAATAGGGGGTGCCGTGATTTATTTGTTTGAAGAGTCTTCTTCTTTTGATGCTTAGAGCTGGAAATGTATTGGTTGATGCGATTTCGATGTTTTTGTTTCATCTAACAAAATTCCCGAATCGCAAATAGTACATCTTATAGCAATTTAATCGCTTTCGTTGCAACCTAGTTTGAGTTTCTAAGCCAGAACGAAAAATCGGGCACTGGATCCTTTCGGCATGGTAAGATGCAATAATACACTCGTTTAGTAAATAACTTACGTTCAGGAACAGCAGGCTACTGATTGTGGTGAAACTAAAAGAATATAATGAAATACACTCATTGTCATTTGCATTGTTGCAGGATATTTATAGGGGTAAAGTGTGAGAAAGGGATTTGCCGAACACACAATTCCTTTCCATTGTTGCAAGTGTACTTTCAGTCCCACGTTTATTGAAAGTAGTTAGGCTTACTATTCACATGTTCCCTGCAAGCTGAGGAGACCTTAATGAAAGGTTAAATATTCTATATTGATTAGAAACCATATACAAATGGAATTAAACTCGCAAGTAATTTCTCTTATAGATGATTAAAGATGCTCTAGACTATTATTGAAAATCTGCAGTAAAACATTAAAGGGATAAAAGGGGATTATGGACTTGTTTGCAGGAAAAAGCTATAAAGGTCCCAACAAAGGGTAAAGGGGCATAAAAATGTTTGTCTTTTGGCAACTAGAGGCGAACATTCACACTGTGGTATCTTTACGAAGGGCATTAATTTACCAGAAAAAATGGCGCGCACCTGAAAATCCTAACCCTGATCATAAGCTTTGCCAACTCCTGTATTACAAGTAAACGCTGGGAACATTTTTCCCCAAAGGGTGTCAACTTGATTTTCTATGAAACACTAGGATATGTGGCCATCTGGGCGCTAACGGACAGGCTCAAAGACATCCACTTGAGGACACCTGCAGCTGGAAACGGACCGCATGAAGGCACACTATGGCGGTGTGTCAGAGTGCCGTAGTTCAGGAGAGATTAGATTAGATTGGATTGCATTCTGTGAGATCACTAGTAGCCATAAAGGCTTGTGAACATAGAACATGTCAAGAAAATGTACAAAAACTACATCTAAACATAAATATTACACAGAATATAGAACATTTGAAATAAAATAGCGACATACTATATGCGTGTCAAGGAAATGTACAATGTAGTTACATATATATTACATAGAATACAGAGCATTTAAAATAAAATAAAGACATATTATATAAAAATGAAACAAATCAAGTGCAATTTTGTACAAAGTCGAATACCTCCCTACCGTTATAAGGTTAATATATTTATTATTTTAACTTTCACTAGGCTTGTACCTTTGTTCGTCTCATCATTTTGTTCTGTTTGATTTGTAATGCATAGCATTTACTGTCAGTTCTTAATATACATACATTTAAATAGCTTCATTAATTCTAGAGCAGGCATGAAATATAACTGGCAATTTCCATTAATATTTACTAATACTACTTAGAGGGCTGTATATGTATTATCATCAGGATAATTTGTCATTCAGATAATCTTGTACAGAATAATATGCTTTTGAGCATAGATACTCTTAAATAGCAGTTTTAAAGACTTTGAAATTGCCAAAATTTTCTCTTAAGATCATTAAGAAAAGTATTAAATATTGTAATGGTCTCATAATATAAACCTTTCTGGAAGCAAGAAAGCTTTGCACTGGGATGATGGACGTTACCCTTTTGTCTAGTGTTTATCTCAAGAATTTTCATGTTTATAATAAATGCAGTTCGTTTGCACACATGGAATTTTAAGATTGAAAATATCTACAGGCAAGGTGGGGTTCATATCTTCAGTCTTCTAAAGCGACGTTTGCAAGAGTGTCTGCTGTGAGTGCTGGAAATGATTCTTATAACCTTCTTTTGCTCTTGAGGTCATGGGCTCAAACCGGCAGAGGACGATGAGTTTTTCCGGCGTAGAATTCTTTAGCATGGCTTCCTTTGGAAGGAAAGTGAATTCGATGGTCCGTGTCGTAGATTTACGGCACGTGAAAGAGCCTCTGGCATGATAAAGAGGCCTCTGAGCAACATTTTTGGTCTTTCACGCCCAATACAGGATGGGACGCTAAGAACCACATCAGTTAAAGAACGTCCATATATAAAACTCAATTTAATTTTGAACTACCTCAACATGTACGACCAAACATTCAAGGATTGCCTGGAGTCTGCTATGTCATTTAGAGGAACGTCAAATAGAATGCAGAGGTATTTGATTGCTTCCATCACCCATGTAACTGCTAGAGAAATTTGTTGCAAACTGCTGGATTAAACTTACGTTAGTAATTATTTACAGCTAGCAACAACTCCGAGATACGTTCACGCTGAAACTGCAAAGGTCTATGAAATATTTGTTTCATTTATGGACGTAAGTGATGATAGAACAGCAAATGGCTTTTCCAGCATGTCTTGAGCATAGAGAATGAACTCAATTGAAAACACGAAGTTATTTCTTAAACTTACGCTGCAGGCATAATGATGTAGCGCTTATGGTAGATGAGGCTAAAGGCATTTAGGCTAAATTAAAAAAATGCCTCCAATGGTCACTTCTGGATTGGTTTATCCATAAGGTTGATCTAGTATTTTCTCAGTTAGTTTCAACATTAAAGAAAGCATTCTCTTTCAAAGCATACCAGGAGTGAGTTCGTTTTTCTCAAAGTCTTCCAAACGAATGCATGCACTCAATGAACTTACTTCAAGAAACGAATGCCTAAGGTTGCAGAAACACGTTACGGCTTCTCATCATGACTTGTGAATACCGTGAAAGAAAACAGAGATCATTTGCTTGATTTCTTCCACAAGCATCATTACTGATACAACCTGCTGGGATCGTGAGGACGTGGCTCTTGCCCAAGGTTTCCTTTCATCTTTGACTAACACTTAACTAATTTTCTGCTTTATACATTTTCTAAAATATTTTCACATCTTGTCATCCATTTTGACATTCTTCAAAGAGCGCAGTTGGATATTATGTACTGTGTTCAGAAGGTTAAAGGCACGAAAAGTCTTATTGTGGGCTACAGAAATAATTTAGAAGAAATGTGGGCACATGTTAGCAAAGCAAATGAAGGATATGAGGAGATGGCACAAAAAGTAAAACTCTCCAGTTGTGATGTAAGTGGCTACAGAATGCTATACATAAAAATAATTGAAAGATTACAGCACTGTTGACAGAAAAGCTTGGAAACCTTGCCCAACTTCAGTGTATTTCTCTAATCGATCGTTTAAAATTCAAAACTCACTGCATAGTTTTACCTACGCCGCACTTGAAACACTGAGGGCCACATTCATTTCCATTGCTTATTTTAATCTTGCTCTTAAGCATTGTCTTTTACGGATTTTCATTTCATAGTCACATCTTTTCATTTTAAAAATCTTTACTTAAGGCTGCGTAGCCGCGGGCTAAAGCAACGGTTTTTATCGTAAACAGCTCGTTATGTTATCATGGCAGACGATTTTGAAGAATATCTGGAATTCTACATTCCAGAGGTTCTATGGGTACCCAAAAGGTACATAAAGGATGTTTCTAAGTCACTGGAAATGAGCGATTATCAGTTTAAAGGGTGCGTTTGCTTCAGTAAAAGTACGGTACTGAATGCGCACTTGTAGTTGCTTGTGGCAGTGAGAGTTTTGGTTTTATAGCATGGAAGTTTGTGAAACTTCATGTTTGGCCGTCTATGTACTTATGTTGTTCCACATTTCATTGCATAGCATTTCAGTCTAAAACAGCGAGACATTTCACTTTAGAACTTTGCAGTTTTATAGTGGGAATAGTATTAGTTCGAGTGTGAACTAACCTACAAGCAGCAATGTTGTTACGCAGATTTCATTAATGCAAAATATAGTAAAGCCTTAAGTTTACTTTGATGTCAGTAGTGTTGTACCTTTATCATTACAGTTCCCTTTTATACTTACTCTCAATTTAATTGATTCTTCAGCAGCCTGGCTATAACGTCAGAATGTTTCGTATGTTTTAGGTGAAAGTTAACCATTCACATAACTTTTGTTTGAGAAGAGCAAACAACAACTTGTATTCTAGTAGTTTTGAACGCCACATTAATCGGAATTTTATTATAAATTACACGGAAAGCATTGTCTTCTACATAGTCCCTAACAGAAACAAATATTTTGTCATATTTTCGACCTAACTATTATAGCTGTATAACTGATACTACAGGGTTTAACTATACTTACTATCTGCTTGATTTTAAACTAAACTAATTAATAAATGTAATATTCAAAACTTGTAAACCTTTACCATATGCTCAGCAGCTGATGTGACCAAAACCACAACGCATATGGAAATGGAGGCTGGCTGTGTGATCACCTGCATTCTCGTTTACACATTCTTTCGTGCACCCGAGTGGCTGTCGAAACAGCTGAACCATGTTGCCTCATGTGCTTCGGAAACAATAAGGCAGCTTAGTGTTGAGCATATGAGTACCATCTATACATACCAAATTGTAATAAGCATTTCTTTTTCATATAAGCAACGACTGTGAATTCGGCCCTGAAAGAGAACGGACGTGATTTGTTTGACACTCTGCGCTTGAAAAACTGAGCTTGCTGTTCTGTATTCAATGGAGGAGTTCCCAAGCAAATACCCACAGCATCTGTTAGCACTCATGAAAGTAAATGGACTGAACTTGGCATTTGCAGAAGTGTAAGGAGTTATACAGCTAATTCTAGCCATACCGAGCAACACAACTTCAGTTGAAAGATCCTTTTCAGTTCTCAAGCGCATAAAGACGTTTCAGAGATCCACACGAGGACAAGAAAGACTAAACAGCTAGGCACTTATTTCCATAAAAACAGAAACTATGTGATATTAAAAATGCATTGGTTAAATACCCGGACTTGTAGGCCATGGTCTACTGGGCTCCCTCTTCCCAGAAGTTTGGTCTACTTTTGCGACAGACATCTTCATTAACAATGGCGAGGTCGAAGTTTTCTCACGGAAATCTCGAGTGCGAATGTGGCTGGAGCTCTTTTTTAAATTGCCCCCCCCGAGGGGGCATAACGGTGGCCCCCATCTCGGCCACCTTCGGTGGCGATCATCCAAAAGGGATCTACATTGCCTTCGTTACCATACTTTAGGGGTTGGTTGGTAAGGATTGTTAGGAAGGAGGAAACGCTAAGTCAAGTACCGCCGTAGCAACCTGATATTTGTGGGTGACTTCATAAAGAAGCCCTGAATACAAGATTTTAACCTGAGTATTTGGTGGGCTAGGATCTGAACTTGGCGTCGAACCCAGATCAGGACCTAGAGCTCAGTGGTGATGTGCAGGCCCATATAGGGAATATAGTGAAGGTCTCATGCAGAAGCGAGAGGCAGCGCCGTTGGCCAATTAGTTGCTCTGTCAGGACTGTCAGCTAGAGTGGGGCTTATCTTAACGTAAAGCAGAGTGCGTGTAGCGCTTTGTCAGTAATGGCTATTAATGTTGCCATTATACACATTTGATATTTATCTATCTTACAACTACTAGTTTGCATATGCGGAATGCGTGTACAACTTTCAGTCTTTTGTGTTAGGCTTTCTTATTACTTGCTTCCGAGAGTGAATACCTCTGGTTCAACTTTGTGTGCTTGGCTTTTGGGCTGTTTGTTAATATTGCTAGGTATCAAATTGGTTAGTCTTAAGTTTAGAGAGTGTTCTCGTGTCTAAATAAATCATAAATTATGTTAGCTTGTTTCCGTATTTCTAGGTGTCATATTTAGCCCTATACTAATGCATAAAGCAGAGAGATTGTAAAACATTTCCAGGTCATTTTGGTATCTTAAATACAAATCGAGGTGTGTATGCTAGATATTATTCTTTATTCCTATATTAAGGATAAATCTATATAATTCAGAGACTGGAAGGCACTTGTAAGTGATTTTGGATTCTTAACTATTAATCAACGTGTGCAAAGTATATCCAATTTTTTAAAAATATACTGATTACTATGCTCTCTGTGTATGGTTCATTGTCAGTGTTGTATATGTCTCGAGACTAGCAGCCAACCTAACCACGGCGCAGCTG
The DNA here is from genome assembly GCA_030765065.1 of Deroplatys truncata. Taxonomy (NCBI): domain Eukaryota; kingdom Metazoa; phylum Arthropoda; class Insecta; order Mantodea; family Mantidae; genus Deroplatys; species Deroplatys truncata. The sequence continues at coordinate 417,436,410 of CM060990.1, read as the reverse complement.
TACTAGTTTTGCACTCAGGAGGGCCCTTTTCCTCCAGGAACTCCTTGGCCTTTTGGCAAAGGACTTAAGGAATACTGTGGGACTGTGGTGGTTCCTATGGTACATATTGTTAGTTTGTGTTTGTTGTATTAGTTGTGCTAGGAATTTCTAACGTCATTGTCGTCCGTATGCTTGTTGGGGGAATCTTTCTGTCAAAGAGAGACAGGGGCTCTTATCTTTACCGATTTCGGTAGTATACTGTGCTAGGCGCGATATCAGGTGGTTGTGGTACTTCTCAAATTGGCAGTACAAGTTGCACGCCAACCGGTTGATAAATTCCTTAAGTGCATGCATTTTTAAGTTTTCGTGTGGTATATCTACTGGCACCGTTCTTGGTGCTTTAGTAATGATTCTTAGTATCCCGTTTTTTAATACCTGGAGAGTTTTTATTTGTGATTTTGCGCAGTGTCACCATGCGGACCGAGCGTGTGTAATAACCGGTCTGATTAGTGTTTTTCCAATGTCAGCCCCAATTTGGTGGTACTGACGTGTCCCGATATAACAAATTAAATTAAGTTGAGTTTTATTTATGGACGCTCCTTAACTGCTATGGTCCTTAGCCTCCCATTGTATATTGGGCGTGAAAGACCGGTAATTTTGCTCAGAGGCTTCTTTATCAGACTTGAGGTTCTTTTACGTGCAGTAAATCTACGACACGGGACCACCGGCTTTACTTCCCTTCCGAAGGACCCGATTTAACAATGAATATATACGGTGCAGCTGACATTTGGCCTTCATTTACGTTTTTCACATGGGTGGCAAACGTAACCTTGGTGTCTTACACGATCCCTATGTAGTTGGCGCTATTCGTCCATTGAATGCTATCATCGAATAGCTTAAGTGGTGCGAGTGGGACTCGATGGGACGTCATCTGTGTAAAATATACCAATTGTGATTTCCCTTTTAACATTTATCCGTAATTTCGTCTACTGCTTCTGGCCTCGGCGGGGGTTTTATGCTTTGAAGGTGTGCATCTAGGTGGTCCTCAATAACTCCCAATTTGCGGGGTGTAGTCAATCCTTAGCGGTGGGGGTGCACGCAATGGGGTTTCAATCTGTACGCTTAGTAATCATATGCTAGAGAGTCTACGAGTTGTAGGTTGCATCTGAGGATAATGTTTTTAAGTAGGGCAATATCCAGTACGTTTGGTCGTTGATGCCTTTTATGGGGAATGTAAGTAGGTTGTGCAGTATGTGTTATTGTGTAATTATTATTTAACATACGCCTCTTTAGTATGTTGCTTAACTGTAAATTGCGTGGCAGCTCCATGCTGCGTGGGCTGAGTTGAGGTCACCGGCTGCGATAACTTGATTACATAGAATAAGTGCCGTTTTTAAATCTTGCTGCAACAGTTGGCTTGGTGGGTTGTATAAGCTCATTGCTACTACTAATGTCTGTTATTGCATGCAAATCACTCTGCTATGCCCTCCATGTGGCCGAAGATAGGGATGTATTTTTTATGGAGATTTAAGCTGTTCTGTGCCAGTATCGCTGCTTCGCTGGGCAACATTGGGCCTGTCGAAGCGATACACGCGGTAGTCTGGCACTGAGAATCTAGCTTTACCCGTTAGAAAGATTTCGCATAACAGTAGCAGTGTTTCAGAATTTACTGGGAGATGATGTTTTAACTCAGGTAGTTTAGAGTGCGCTCTCCTGTAGTTCCAGAAGAGTATCTTGTAATTGTCATTAACCGTGCGTCCAGTTATACTGGTCTTGGTTTGTGGCATATGCCCCCAATCGGGCGGATCTTGCGGTTCTGTCTGGTAATTCAGCCTAGTCTGAAGGGCTGCTACCCGCTTCCTGGTGAGCCTTCTGACGGAGAGAAGGTGATCGTTGAAGAAAGTTGGAAGTTTCAGGTTGCTTGTTTAAGGGGAACTAAGTTGGTTTTGAAGAGCATGTTTTCACTACCAAACTCAGGCTCAGACTGTGCTCCCTCCAGTTCGGCGAGTTTGGCTGTGATGTTCAGTAGCTTCGTCTGCACATCTTCCAGCTTCTGTAGGTTCTCAGGTGAAAGTTTTATGGTGGTGTTTCTTCTTTCGGCGATTGTCGGTACGTCCTGGGCTGTGTGTGTAGAACGCTGTGGTGCAGGACGCGGATTTTTCCCTGCACGGCCATGCGGCAGTTGAGACTGCTGCTGGCGCACTGGGCCCCGGGCTTTCTGCTGAGTCGATGTGGCACGACTGCGCGGGGGAAGTGGGCAACAAGCCTGCGCGGTATAATGATCTTGTCCCCAGCATTTGCACAGAAGTGGCGACTCAGATCATGCTGCTTGTACACAGACCTCAATTTCGGTGCAGCACAATAGTGACACCGAAGCGGCAGGAGGCGGATTCGTCCCTGCACGGCTATGCGGCAAATGAACATGCTGCTGGCGCACCGGGACGTAAGCCTTCTGCCGAATCGTTGTGGTGCGACTTCACGGAGGAAGCGGCCAAGAAGCCTGTGCGGTGTAGTGATCTTGCCCGCAGGAGCTTGCGCAGAAGCTGCGATGCAGATCGTGTTGCTTGCAGACAGACGTCAATTTCGTTGCACCACAATAGTGACACCAAGGCGGCGCAGTACATTCTTCCTCCGTGTGCCGTAAAGGCATCAGCGGTGGTAGGATGGTATCCAGGTTGTGCGGCTGAGTTCATTCTCAGGGACTGGCCAAAGATGTCCAAGCCGGAAGGGAGAGCAGCGTCGTATTGTGCTTTGTTCCGAAAGACAAGGTGCATGAGAGGCGTTTGCCGCTTCCGTGAATGGATCCTAGTGATCATAACAGAAGGCCAGTACTGCTGGAGGTAGCTCAGGATCAAATGCAGCAGAAGCTGTTGGTGAAAGCCCATAATCACAGAGCTAAGGTGACCATAACCTGAGTCTGAACATGCGCAGAAGCAGATTTGGCAATGGTTCTGACGTCAGTATGTGCTGGGGTGTCGGTTAACACCGGGTGGTGTCACCAGGTGGCGGCGAGGAATGTGTAGGCGCCGGGCTGGAAATACCAGTTACGGCGGTGCAGTTTGTGGTTGGCGGTTCATCTTCGGCGGAAGTCCCTTGATTGTTTGCCGGTGCACCTTTGCGATCCTTCTTGCCTGGATTAGTAGAGCTTCTATATGCTAAGAGGCTTGAGGTGAAGTGAACTGAAACTGACTGGGCTGCGTATTTTTATAAGTGGCGGGCGGGAATACCTGCGATGATTGATTCGGGTAGTGTACTGGACATGAGTTCGTGGAGAACTGCTTCGTGCTTTCGTCTGATTGGCTCGGGATGGATGCTTCACTTTGGCTTTTGTCAGTGCTGTTTGCACATTCTGTTTAGCTTTAGACTTTCTTCATTTTTGTTGATGTTTGGATGTTTATGGATTTCAATGACCTACGGCATAAACATTTATGATAATGGAAGGTTGACAGGACATCTGTGTTTTCATAACGGATAATATGCTCTCCTTCCTCGAGTATAGCACTTGCGCATTTGTAGTTTGTCCCAAGCGACAATTTCTTTTGTGTTCATTGATGCACGTATTTACGATTCTTCGGATGACTCCTAATTATACTTTAACGCATGAGTACGGCACCCTGTATACTCCCGCCGTGGACGGAATATCTCTAGAATCTCTGGCTGAGCGGAGTGTATTACGGATCTGCTTGGTTGGCTTTTATACGGTGTTAATGTTGTGGTGTTTGAGCAATTTATCAGTGCGGTGCGTGACTGATTTAGTATACGGAAGAAAGGATTTGCATTTTTGCTACTTGAAATTATTGGCATTTTTTCCAAAATTTCTTTTGGGATGCAGCGCCCTTATAGTCTCTTGTTCCGAGTAGCCGTTTGCTTGAAGTGCTTTTTCTAAGTATTGAAGTTCCTGATGTAGATGTTGCGGTTCACAGATTCATGTAGCCCGGTCCACCTGAGTATGAATCATAGAGCGTTTTTGCTTAGGATAGTGTTTAGAATTCTTGTGAAGTTAGCGGCCCGTATGAGTGGGTTTGAGGTCTACTTTATGGTCCAATGAGTCATTCACCTTTCTGTTCACCTTGACGTCCAGAATGACAATCCCCCGTCCTGTTCTTTCCCCATGGTAAACGTAATGTGATGATTGAGACTGTTTATACCTAAGGAATTATGCAAGGCTGTTTCTCCATGGTTCCAGATGACGAAAGTATCACCCACATAGCGCCACCAAACCGAAGGATTGTTGTTGTGGCCTCAAAATTCCATGTAAAAATATGCTATTGCTGGGCTGAGTAGAGCGCCAAAGTGAAGCAACCAACCCGAGCCAATCAGACCACAGCACAACTTAGCGCTCTGCCAAACCTAGTTAATCCCAATCCCCGCCCCAGCGAATCACCGCAGGTCATCCCTCGCCACTAGTATATATACGGCAGCCCAGTAACCACTTCGCTTCGAGTCTTCGCCGATAGAACATCAAGCAGAATATCTCCAACAGAATAAATAATAAACACTCCGCTACAAACAAGTAGCCACCGCTGGATACGGCAAGGAAAAGCCGCCCTACCAATATCAAAACCAACGGCTCGGCATAGCGGTTAGTAATACTAAAGCCAACACATAGCTCTGTTGAGTATTAAGCCTTTGTATTATAGACGAGGAGGGAAAGTACGGTCATGGCAAACGGTCGAAAGATTAGTTTAACCGCCTCTCTGAGGTCCTATCCTCTATTTCCCATGCTTTTTAGCACACGCTATGAGTACCTTTCTCTTCAACTATGCTAGTTTCCTCTTTTTTATCCTAGAATAGGTCTCACGTTAGGCCAGAATTAGGCGCTGCTACTGAAAGGGCTAATAGTAGAAAATCAGGCTATATCACTTCTTTTTATTCTTCTTCCATCTAGCTAGATTGTTAGGAATGGTGAAGTGTAGCAGGACTTCGCCGAATACGAAACCTACCAGACTATGATATCTATGAAGAAGGACTCCCAACCAAACCCGATTCCTTCCTATCGCAAATCTCCGCTACCCGAAGCTATGTCTCTTGGCACCTTCAAGCCCTACACCCAACACCATTTTGAATGCACCCTCTGCCGTCAACCCTTCCTCACCCAAACCTGGCATTTCAACGGGCACAGAAAATGACGCCGTGAATTCACACACACCCTCCGATGTTAGTCAGGACAAGAGGTCATACCTCGCGCCGTTAATGTTAGCAAGAGCCAGGCCGCGACATTCTGACAACTAATTGTAGACTTTAACAAGTGTTGCAACTTAATTGCCAATAAATTGTAAACACTGCTTGTAACTCCGGTGACTTTTGTATCAAGCTGTTTTCTTTGAGTGAGTCCCAGGTTCTCCTAAAACACCTCAAGGAAAGCGGCGTACAGCATCACTTGATCCTCCACCCTGAAGAGGGTTTGGCTTTATGGGGTTGTTTGCCGAAGTCACCGGGGACGAGATTAGAGAAGACCGTGCGCACATCGCTTTCGATGCCATTAGAGCCGTTTAGATGAGGAGGCGCAACAGCAATAGGACTCCCTGCCCATGTTCTTATTTAAATTTCAGTACACCCGTGGGAACAGAACAAAATTGCCCCTCAAATGTTTGGTACACTTACGAATTCATGTAGAGGAGTATAGAACGGCAGCAGAGCCAAAATAATGCTCACAATGCCAGGAATTCTGAACTGTAGAGCGAGACTTAGGTCTCACACTCCAGTATGCATCAAATGTACTGGACCCCACTACTCAGGACTATGAACTGTTCCACCTCTGGAACGTTCATGCGTTTTATATGGCGTTCAGAGCGATGGTGCACTACATACTAAGCAGCATGCCAAAGATCAAGCCCCGTGCGCAGCTTACGAGATCCCCCAGGCTAGGAGGAACACACACAAGCTGCCACAAATAACACAGAGTGGTTTACGGAGGCCAGTAAAGGCCGGGTACATCCAGCCCTTTAGCTTGAACCCTCGGCTCCGAGACTGACCTAATCAATAATTACCGACGCCTCCGACAAACACAAATTTTACCCTTAAATTCAGGTCTCACTCAGAAGGCAGCTGGTTCTCACCCAGGAGCAATGTCGTTCACCCCCCGGGAATCAAAGAAGTACAGAGATCCTGGCATGGCATTGGGAAAACTAGTGGAGACGCTAGGGATGTCCAGGATGAAAATTCCACTAAAGTTAGCTGTGGAACAAGTTCAGAAGCTCTACAGGTTAATTAGTCGACCAGGAACAGGCACTGTTAATGCAGCTCACTATTTCTCTGAACTGGTGACAGCTCTTCGCAGCCATAGCCACAGGAATTCCGCCACAGAGTAATTTTCTGGAATTGTCTCGGTATACATATAAAGGCTAGAGAATTAGCAGTTTTGCTTCAGACACAATCGATACAAATAACACTATTACGCGAAGCACATGTAAACCAGACGGACCACCTTCCTGTTCCAGGATACAAAGTATACAGAAAGGATCCCGACTGTAGAGGAGAAGGAGCTGCGAGAGCTATAGAGTTTAACATAGACCATTATCAAATTAACTCTCCAGTTCTAACTTGCGAAAGCGCGGCAAAAAACCTTTAGATCCATAATACTGAAATTGTTATACCCTCCGTCTACAATCTCATAGACATAGACAAAGACACGGATGACATTGATAGAATCATGAACTACGGACGATGCGTAATAGCTGCAGGAGATTACAATTGTAAGGGTTATGTTTGGAACTACACGAAGCCCAATCCACAGGGCATTGAACTTATTGAATTACATCAACAATACGAATTACTTAATAACACGCACGGATGAACCCACATTTATACTCCACATGCCGGACCATACGCCGGACATAATAGACATCGCGTTTTTAAGTAATGTACCTTATAACATAGATGTAGAAGTAATACACGAGCTCACGTCAGATCACTTGTCAGTCTTGATGACACTTAATATTCCAGTTGTTATCAAATCAGCTCCTTTAAGGCACAATTACAACCAAGTAGATTGGGAAGGTTTAAAGCATACGGTGGAACACTACCTCTCGGATCTAGAAATATCCTCTGCTGGAAAGCAGGACATTGCGATTAATAAGCTAGAAACAGCAATAAGGCTAGCCACCACAGCCTACGTAACCTTAATGCAGCAACACACTACAAATGCTAGGTTTCCCCACGACGTAAAATGCTGCAACAAGCGCAAAATAGAGTCAGGCGCAAATGCAAAGAACTAGAAATGTAATACGCCGAATCAAATATTGCAGAGCAAGAGACTTAGCAAGAATGCGCAAGAAATTACATCATAATCAATGGGACAACACTCTCGAAAACTCTAAATCCCAACAAAATTCTCTTTGGCAGATAGCGAAATGCTAAACACGCACACGAGCAAACACCCCCGTCTGCAAATTAACAATACCATAGCCGAGACTCCCCAGGCCAAGGTCAAAGCTTTTGCAGTCACTCTAGAAGATGTATTCTCTCACATCCTAACAGTCGGCAACACGAATTCACATTAGAAATCGAAAACATACACCAAACGCGGATGCACAATAAAACGCGAAAAACGATCCCAGGCGAAATAGGTTGGACCATGAATCACTTGCCTACAAGAAAAGCGCTAGGACCGGACAAGATACCAAATATAGTACTAAAGAACCTTCCTAACACAGTAGTAAAGCTATTAGCTAGTATATTTAACTTCATTCTCCAACACAGCAGCTTTCCGCGAACTTGGAAAGAAATCAAAATGCTGCTTTTCTTGGAAGGAAGTCAAAATTATTGTTTTCCCCAAAGCAAACAAGAACCAAGCACTACCTATCAATTATTATTGGCCAATTAGGCTACTAAACACTATAAGTAAGGTATTAGAAAATGTTATACTAAAACAAATAAACAAACACATACAGCAACATAATATACTAAGACTTGAGCAGTTCAAGTTTAAATCACATTCTACCACCCTACCACTGCTAAGAATTACGAAAAAATCCTAAAGGATACAACAAACTCACATTCGGGATGTCCCGGTTTCGATTCGCGCCGACCGCGCACACAAGCCCCATGAGTTTTTCGTGGTTTCCCCGTATCGACAGCCGAATGTTGGTGTAGTTCCTCTTCTAACACGATTCGTCTGTCCCTTATTTCCTTCATTGTCGTCTAATTTAGGGTTGTAGGACCAGGTGACGATCTTCGTCATGGTTTGGCTGGGCGGTGGGTTTGCGCTTGGTGTAGGATTCTTCCTGGCGTCGCTCAGGATTGCTCAATCAGGACCCACCTGCACTGTGGACCTTTGCGGGCGACCGCCGGAGGTTAGGGGTTTGTGAGTGGGGTTGGATGGTCTCGTATGTGTTCCAACCGCAACCGTTAGGGGCTCTGTACATGTTTGTGCACGTCGTCATTATGGATCTGATCACCCTTCCGGTCTCTCCCCTCATCCCGCTCTCCCTACCTCTAGCCCACCCAGGGGTCACGGTAAAAGCACAAAAGGGCTGAAGCCTGCGTGCGCCGCTCTGCTCCGTAATCGGGATCCCCTCCTTTCGTCTGTACCTTTGTGCGAGAATAAGTGGTCTTAGGGGACTGACATTCCGGTTAAAAATTATTTATGTCTGAAAGCGTTAAGGGGGTAGCGGCACTTCCAATTATCGTACTGGGCGGCAAAACTCTTGGAACCGCCCTGCTGACATAGCTGTAGAAGGAGAACCAAGGGATTTCCACTGTGAACTGAGAATGAAGTATCGGAGTCATACATATCCTATAAGTGGGATTCAGGTATAGCCTGCCCAAGTAGAATCGCGTGTGCTCAAAGTAATGTGTGTAGGTTGTGGTAGAAAGTGCATATTCTATGCAACGGTGTAAATGTTCAGGAGACTTATAAAACATAGTACAACTTTTCACACATATACTATCGGATTTTAACTATGTTTATGTGCGGCATAGTTTGTGGCATTATTGTGGCTCCATATAAACAGAAACAAGGAACAATAGACGAGTTAACAGCTAGTAATTGATAATATGATGCTATTTAAATATCCTTATCATTAACGTATGTAATGTTTAGAGTCACTGAAAAATATAAATAAGAAGTAACCCAGCTATGTGTACCATACATGTGTATTCTGTCATATATTCATTGTAGCTTAAGTTATGTAATATTAGCGTATGTTCGAATAAGAAATCTGCAATTCGTTGAAGCTAGCAAAGGAAAAGTTACAGAAAAATGCGCTACCAAAAGATGGATCAAGATCATGAACTTAGGTTCCTTTGAAACAATATTGTTAAGAGAGAGCCGAGGGTAAATTCAACCTTGCAAGTAAGAAATACAAATTATACTCAAGGTTAACAGGAGATGGTGATAAACTGTGGCTTCTCCTTGGGATAAATGTGAAAATTGAATCATGTGACTGTAAATACCGAATAGAAGTAATATATTTTAAAGTGTAGCCCTTAAGTTTACAATAGCCAATCAACTTGGAGTATGCATAGTTATTTGGAAATTTATGTGGGAAGACAAGCAACGTTTTCAAAATCGATGTCTGTTAGCGTCAGTAGTTTTCTTCTGTTGCGACAGGTTGATGTACGTCCACGTTAAAAATTATCGTGAGACAGGAGAGGGTATAAACTACTAATACTGTAGCAATTAAATCTTCAATGTGATATATTTAAAGGAGATAGCAATGCAAGTGCGTGGGTATAATTTGTATGTGAGTTTTTTGAATTTGAGTTTTTATTTATGGACGCTCTTTAACTACAATGGTTCTTAGCGTCCCATTCTATATTGGGCGTGAAACACCTGTAATTTTGCTCAGAGGCCTCTTTATCAGGCTTGAGGTTCTTTTACGTGCCGTAAATCTACGACACGGGACCACCGGCTTTACTTTCCTTCCGAAGGAAGCCGTGCTAACGATTTTTACGCCCGAAAAAATCCATCGCCCTCCGCCGGGTTTGAACCCGCGACCTTGGGAACTAGAGGCTAGCACGGTACCACTAGTCCACGGAGGACGACTTGTATGTGAGGATGCCATTTAAAGGCAAAGCTACGTAGGAGCTAAGAAATATTTTTAATAGTAACGGCGGAAACATACGCTTAGTTACAGCAGCTTTTCGAAGTTACATTATATTCACTAGTAAATGTTCTATGTAAACGTCAAGAGTGAAAAGTACATAGTAAAGGTAGGACATACAAAACTGTCTTTCAAGTGTTCTATCCTGTTACATAGAAAAGCTTCCTTACCTGTACCACCCCTTGACCAAGAGAGACATATTCGACCGACTAATGACTGAGCTAGTCAGCGGAATAATATTAACGAGGACAAGGAGAATAACAATAGTGGGATTATCAAACAGTAGAACCCATTAACTTCAACATAATACAATAGTAAACATGTGCAGCAAAACAAACTATTTATAGACAACAGTTCCGCCACAGAGCTTCAAAAACTTAGTAAAAAACTAAAGAACACCAAGTTTATTTAGCTATATCCGCCAATGAGTTGCATAGCTACTTCGATCTAGAGATTACTACATGTCCCTTTACTCACGAATGCATTATAGTCTCTTTTAAAGTCCCTTTTAGACAAAAACGAACTTTCTGGTCCCTTTACGAATTTTTCGGACTCCACTCGCTTGGGGCAATTCAACATGCCTCATTTTGCATAACACAGTATTTGTAACGATAAGTGGTGACACTATAAGGCCGATAATGGGGACGGCATTACAGAAGGCGACGCCATTCTTAGTAAATTTCAATTAAAATCAGTAACTTAATTTTAATTTATTTGCGCCCCTACCACTTATTTAAAATACGTATTTTAAGAACGAGTACTTTATTGGCAACATGTACCACAATGTTTGAGCTATTTTTCGACATAGGCACCACAAGAATTGTCACACCCTCACATCGTGGGATCAACGTTTGTATTCCTGTGCCGTAGAAGTCTGACGCCTGTGAATGGAACCAGCGTGTGACAATCGTCTTCAGCTCTTCGTCATTGTCAAAACGCTGACCCGCAGGAGAGGAACTCCTTGAGGTGCAAGAAAAGACTGAAATCGCTGGGAACAAGATCAGGACTGTATGGTGGATGTTCAAACATATCCCAGCCAAACTCCTGCAGAACCGTCACTGTGCGCCGAGCCGTACGTGGACGAGTATTCTCATGGAGCAGCACAACACCCGCAGTAAGCATTCCACGCCTCTTGTTTTGAATGAACGTCGCAGTTTCCGCAGTGTCTCACATTAAATGCCAGCGTTCACTGTTTAACCTCTGGGCAGAAACTCAATGACCAGAATGCCCTTCATGTCGCACAACACGTGCATATCACTTTCTGCACCGAAATAATCTGTTTGAATTTCGCTTTGACCGGAGACCCACTGTGATGCGATGCATTGAATGCTGCTTGATTTCTGGGGTAAAGTGCGAAATCCACGTCACATCGCCCGTGACGATCCTGTCGAGGAACTCGTCACAGTCATCATGATACCGCTGCAAACATGTCATTGCTGCTCCTAAGCGCTTCGTTTTGTGCTTTGGCTTTTCGGCACACATCTGGCACACAATTTCCTGAACAGCAGGTGCTTAGTGACAATTTCATGCAACAAGGATAGCATTATCTGCGGAAAATGGCTGCTGAGCTCCGTAATCGTGAAGCGACGGTTCTCCACGATGCGCTGTTGCACCAGCTCAACAAGGCCATAAATGCTGAGAGACGGTCGCCTACTGCGTTCTTCATCATGGACACTTTAACCACCTTCGGAAAACTGCTTGCACCAGCGACGCACCATCTGTTTGTTCATGATGTTCGGCCTATAGATCCGACAGAGCTGATGATGAATTTCGATCGGCGCTATGTTTTGTGCAGTAGGGAACTTTTATCATTGACCAAACAACGCAGTTGGCGGGAGAACGAATAAGAACCAACATTTCGGGCCACCTCGCTGTTGGCACCAGGCTGGACCAGTCTGGCCGGCATATGATTGATACGTCATAGATCTGTTACGCATGCGCGATTTTCCCGGCTAAATGCCTTTACTTTAAAGGAAACGAAATCCGGAAGCTTCCTTTCTGGATGTACCTCGTATATAACTTTGAGCAATAGTTTTGCTCTTCACCGCTTATAAACACCATGTTAAAATAATGTATAGCTAAATCAAACTATGTTTTGCACGTTATCTCTACGGAAAATATTTTTAATGGTAACCTAAAGTGAAACTGTAATACATTATGCTTTTTACTCTAAAAGGGACACATTTACTACATATTATTGGAATAATCTGTCCAATGTTTACATAAAAACAAATAAAACAACGTTTTGCAGAATTTTTTCACGAAAAAGTGTTTTTAATTACAATATAATGTAAAACTGAAGTAAATGACACCATTTACTCTCAAAGAGGACACTTTACTAGACATTATTTGAATAATCCGTCCAATTTCCATTCTTGTCTAATACCTGATGTAGCCTAAGCACCCAATCGCTTAGGTGCTGGAGGTACCCTGAATCTAAAAGCATATACTGCCACACTTCATGACAGTGACCCAGAGGGCTATGGGTGATATATTGCCTAGGTCGCTAAATCAGGTATTCGAGAACAATGGAAGTTAGACGGATTATTGAAATGATGTATAGTAAATGTATCCTATTTGAGATTAAAACGTTTGTATTTCAGTTTTAAATTATGTTGTCATAAAACATTTCTTCATGGAGAAATTTTGCAAAAAGGGTTTCATTTAATTATATATATATAAAAACATGGTTATTAGTAGTCATATCATAGCGACTTGAGCACAAAGGACGATGCCGACAAGCGATAAGGTTCTTTGTTCTACGAGGACAAGCCCCGCCCTTTCCCTTTGAGGGCTTACATGCCGCCAGGTCTCGTGTCGTTAGGCCCCGCCCCCTCTCGCTTTGTGTGCTTACCTAATGCCGACAGTGTCTGTGCTAACAGGTCCTACCCCCTCCCCCATGCGTTCTACTGTGGCGTCCTGACTTGAGGGAATTGTTTTCTCGAGGCCTGCCGCCCGTCGGCAAATTAATTAGGTAATGTTCGTCAAACATTTTTTTATGACTACTAAGGCCTGCACATTGCATCCTCGAGCAATTAAGTTTTTTGAATAATGAATTGTTGACTCGAGCGTGAGTATAAGTAGTCTGCTCACGGGAACAGTCTGTAATGTAATGAAAACACTGCAGCCTTCTTCTATCTGGGGAAAGCGCTTGTCCATTAGCTGACCATGTTAGACGCTTTCACCACATTAATAGACTTTTAAGTTTGCATTCCGGATCTGTTTACGTACATTAGCGAACAACGACCTACTTCTGCCTGGTGGTAACGGTGACCTCCATTAGCTGACCACGTTAGACGCTTTCACCACATTAGCGAACAATGTCAGTAATTGTTTTCCTAAGTGCTCTGCACAACTCTCACCACTTCAGCATTTAGCGGGGGAAATGATATAAAAAGCAGCAGCTTCTCCAATGAGTTCCAAGTTGACCAGGATGGCCGGGATCGAATCCTAGGAGTGATTACAAATTCAGCTCCTAATAACTCAGGGACTAATTACGATAAAGACGTCAAATAAAGTTTATTACATTAATGTCATTAGATAGTTTCTTGTGAATGTATATTTGGGTACATGGTGTCCAGGGTTCGAATACCGATAAAATGTAATTTAATTATAAACTTAATAACTCCTAAACTAATTAAGATAAAGACACCAAATAAACTTTATTGCATTTATGTTATTAGGTAGTATCTTGTGGATGTGTAATTAGATACCTGACGTTCTGGGTTCGATCCTAATTTTTAAATCGTCATTATCTCAGAAACTAAGAGAGGTAGAGGAGTGAACCAAAGCATGATTGATAGCTCCTATGATGTGTAATTATTACTGCATATAATTTTCAATCAGTTGTCCTTCTTTCGAATCCCGATCTTTCAATCACTTACTTATTTTATTCTCTATACTCTAGAATATATCACTTAGATTGATGCTGTAACTGCATACAGCACCTTTAAAGATATCAAACTAATATTGTAAATAATTTTGTTTCTGGTGTCCAGGGTTCGAATAACGATAAAATGTAATTTAATTATAAATTTAATAACTCCTAAACTAATTAAGATAAAGACGCCAAATAAACTTTATTGCGTTTACGTTATTAGGTTGTATCTTGTGGATGTATATTTAGATACCTGACGTTCTGGGTTCGATCCTAATTTTTAAATCACCATTATCTAGGAAACTAAGAAAGCTAGAGGGATGGACCAAAGCATGATTGATAGCTAATATGATGGGTAATTAATACTGTATATAATTTTCAATCAATTGTTCTTATTTCGAATCCCTATCTTTCAATCACTTACTTATTTTTTCTCTATACTCTAGAATATATCACTTAGATTGATACTGTAACTGCATACAGCACCTTTGAACATATCAAACTAATATTGTAAATAATTTTGTTTCTGGTGTCCAGGGTTCGAATACCGATAAAATGTAATTTAATTATAAATTTAATAACTCCTAAACTAATTAAGATAAAGCCGTCAAATAATCTTTATTGGGTTTATGTTATTAGGTGGTATCTTGTGGATGTATATTTGGTTACCTGATGTTCTGGGTTCAATCCTTAATGTTTTAAATCGTCATTATCTCAAAAACTAAGAGAGGTAGAGGAGTGGACCAAAGCATGATTGATAGCTCCTATGATGGGTAATTAATACTGTATATAATTTACAATCAGTTGTCCTTATTTCGAATTCCGATCTTTCAATCACTTATTTTTTCTCTATACTCTAGAATATATCACTTAGATTGATTTTGTAACTGCATACAGCACCTTTAAACATATCAAACTAATATTGTAAATAATTTTGTTTCTGGTGTCCAGGGTTCGAATACCGATAAAATGTAATTTAATTATAAATTTAATAACTCCTAAACTAATTTAGATAAAGACGCCAAATAAACTTTATTGCATTTATGTTATTAGGTAGTATCTTGTGGATGTGTATTTAGATTCCTTACGTTCTGGTTTCGATCCTAATTTTTAATCGTCATTATCTCAGAAGCTAAGAGAGGTAGAGGAGTGAACCAAAGCATGATTGATAGCTCCTATGATGGGTAATTAATAATGATATAATTTTCAATCAGTTGTCCTTATTTCGAATCCCGATCTTTCAATCACTTACTTATTTTATTCTCTATACTCTAGAATATATCACTTAGATTGATGCTGTAACTGCATACAGCACCTTTAAACATATCAAACTAATATTGTAAATAATTTTGTTTCTGGTGTCCAGGGTTCGAATACCGATAAAATGTAATTTAATTATAAATTTAATAACTCCTAAACTAATTAAGATAAAGACGCCAAATAAACTTTATTGCATTTATGCTATTAGGTAGTATCCTGTGGATGTGTAATTAGATACCTGACGTTCTGAGTTCGATCCTAATTTTTAAATCACCATTATCTCGGAAACTAAGAAAGCTAGAGGGATGGACCAAAGCATGATTGATAGCTCCTATGATGGGTAATTAATACTGTATACAATTTTCAAACAGTTGTTCTTATTTCGAATCCCGATCTTTCAATCACTTACTTATTTTAGTCTCTATATTCTAGAATATATCACTTAGATTGATGCTGTAACTGCATACAGCACCTTCAAACATATCAAACTAATATTGTAAATATTTTTGTTTCTGGTGTCCTGGGTTCGAATACCGATAAAATGTAATTTAATTATAAATATAATAACTCCTAAACTAATTAAGATAAAGATGCCAAATAAACTTTGTTGCGTTTATGTTATCAGGTAGTATCTTGTGGATGTGTAATTAGATACCTGGCGGTTTGGGTTCGATCATAATTTTTAAATCACCATTATCTCAGAAACTAAGAGAGGTAGAGGAGTGGACCAAAGCATGAATGATAAGTGCTATACTGGGTGATTAATGCTGTATATAATTGCCAATCAGTTGTGCTTGATTCGATTCCCCATCTTTTAATGACTTCCTTAATTTTCCTATGTATACTAGAATATATCACTTAGATCGATGATGTACCTGCATACAGCCTTGTTTAACATGTTGAGCTAATATCATAAAATATTTTGTTCCTGGTGTTCTGGGTTCGAATAACGATTCAATGAAATTTATTTACAAATTTAATAACGCGTAATCTAATTTAAATAGACATGTCAAGGTAAACGCAAACAGAGTATCTGGTCCTTAAATATCGTTATCATGACAAATATTACTTTAAAGTACTCAGATCGAATCCCAAAGGGATGATTTCATATATCTTCAAGCCTAGGGATCATATCAGGTTCTAATAAAGACTAAATGCTTGATGCTGATGTGGGGGAGCTAAAATACATTTATTAAAAGTATTACCTGGCTCGATATAGAAGCTTAGAATCTGTGTAACTATGGAAAAATTGCTTTTCTCGTGATTGTAGTGAAATGTAATGGGCTTTCTGTGAGAAGGTGGAAAGGAAGAATTGAAAAGGGAATGAAAACATGAGATAATGTAGTATATACATACATTTAACTAAATAAGGAGGAAAATCTTCTCGTTACCTTTTAAGCTTTTACTTTAAGTATTGTGATAATACAGCTGGAATTAACCTTGGTACAATAGGTGGTGGTGGTGGTGGTTGTAGGCTTTGAATTTGAAATATATGTCTGAATGAGCGTGTGAGAATGCTTCTCTTGCTGGTGTGACAGCATAAGCAGGTAGTTATGAGACGAGTTTAAACGTGTTTGATGCTGTCAGACATCCTGTCTCTAGGTGTGACGTCATAAACATCATACTTCTGGGCGTGAGGTTATATGGCTGAGATTAATACACGTTGAGTGATCATATACAGCTGGTTATGGAGCGAGTTTATGATTGATCTAAAAGGTTCGTGCTCCCTCTATAAATATGTTATAGGGGAAAGGATGCTCTCCTGAAACATTAGGTCTCTAGACAGAAATTGTTCACGGAGACGGAGACGTCAGGATGGATGGGTGCATCTTATATATGAGAGAGGTAGGGGAATATGAGGAGAAGTGCTAGGCTAGTCAGGGTTTGAGGTGTGGAATATGCGTTTATATGGGAAAGATAGAGGAAACGTGTACAGGTAATAGGCTAGACAGATACTGAAGGAAGGGAATATAGGCTTATACGGGGGAGAGATAGGGAAATACGAGGAGAGGTGCTAGACTAGTCTGATGCTGAAGGAGGAGAGGATACGTTTTATACGGAAGAGATAGGGAATACGAGGAGAGGTACTAGAAGGGTAGAATATAGCGTTTTTATATAGGAGAGCTAGCAAACCGAGGAGAGGTATTAGGCGGGAAGGCTTGAATGACAGAGTATGCGTTTATATGGAGAGACGAGGAAAACGAAGGTAGGTGCTAGGTTGAGAGAGTCTTCAAGGAGGAAAATGAATTTATATGAGAGCGTTAGGGAATACGATGAGAGGTGCTAGTCTAGAGAGAGTTGAGGAGTAGAGTATACGTTTATATGGGAGAAATATGGAAAACGGGAGAGATACAAGGGTAGACAGTGGTTGAAGGAGTAGGAATGTAGGTTTATACGGTAATATAGAGAGTAATTCGATTATAAAACTTTCCTCATCCTGCATTACAACACTTTTATATACTTATTTTCTAAACCTTACAAACTTTATATATGTTAAACACTAGTGCGCGAAACGGAGAGGGACAAACTGTATATCAGGACGACGGAGGGAATTGCGATCAATGCATAGCAGGGGGAAAGGATAGTCTCTTGAAACATTAGTCATCTAGACAACTATTGTTCACAGAGTCCGTAGACGTCAGGTTGAATGGGACAGACCTCAGGTTCAAATCTTTAAGGGTACGGACCCCCGACTTTTGCCTTTCACGTATACTAAACCATCCTAACAACGTAACATTACGTTACAACGACACGTAACCAGAACATGGCGAGTGCGAGCATGGTAAAAAGGATGCTCTCTGAGAACATTAGTGAAAAAGGATGCTCTCTGGAAACACTAGTCATCCAAAAAACGGATTGTCCCTAACATTTCCAGATTTCGGACCGTTCAACATCGTGACGCGCTCCTGTCATCTACATTTCGACGAAATTTTACCTCCTGAATTAAAGCTTGGTGCTCTGTATAGAATTGCACAACTTGCATTACGCTTTGTGTGTCCCTAGCGTTTCCAGCTCCTGAATCGTTCCAGCTAGTGGACTGTCTCTACCATCTTCATGTCAACGATCTGTTACTCTGAATTAAAGTTTGGTGATCTGTATAGACCTGTACAACATGCATTACGCTATGTATCAGACTCATCACGCTATGTAACAACATGATCACGCTATGTAACAACATGATTACGTTATGTAACAAACTGATCACGCTATGTAACAACATGATCACGCTATGTAACAACCTGATCACGCTATGTAACAACATGATCACGCTGTGTAACAACATGATCACGCTATGTAACAACCTGATCACGCTATGTAACAACATGATCACGCCATGTAACAACATGATCACGCTATGTAACAACCGATCACTCTATGTAACAACATGATCATGCCATGTAACAACATGATCACTCTATGTAACATGATCACTCTATGTAACATGATCACGCTATGTAACAATCTGATCACTATGTAACAACATGATCACGCTATGTAACAACCTGATCACGCTATGTAACAACATTATCACGCTAAGTAACAACCTGATCACGCTATGTAACAACATGATCACGCTATGTAACAACATGATCCCGCTATGTAACAACATGATCATGCTATGTAATACCATGTTCACGCTATGTAACAAGCTGATCACGCTATGTAACAACATGATCACGCTATGTAACAACATGATCACGCTATGTAACAACCCGATCACGCTATGTAACAACATGCTCACGCTATGTAACAACATCATCACGCTATGTAACAACCTGATCACGCTATGTAACAACATGATCATCATATGTAATAACATGATCACGCTATGTAACAACATTTACACGCTATGTAACAACATGATCACGCTATGTAACAACCTGATCACCATATGTAACAACATGATCACGCTATGTAGCAACATGATCACGCTATGTAACAACATGATCACGCTATGTAAGAACACGATCACGCTACGTAACAAACTGATCACGCTATGTAACAACATGATCACGCTATGTAATTAGGGAGGACCATTTAAGTTGAGGCTATACAATATATTCAAAACTAAGCGTTGTAAAAGAAATGTCTTTAATAAAACTTGCTTGATATGATGGCGAAAGTAAATACCGCTAGTCGTGTTTTGTTTGGAGGACGTTATGAGGGTCATTTTGGGTCAATTTATTTTTTTAAATGGGAACCTACAATTGAGGGGTCCCATTTAAAAAGACCCTGAAATGACCATCACAACGTCCTCCAAACAAAACACGACTAGCGGTATTTACTTTCGCCATCATATCAAGCAAGTTTTATTAAAGACATTTCTTTCTACAACGCATAGTTTTGGATATATTGCATAGCCTCAACTTAAATGGTCCTCCCTAATTACATAGCCTGATCTTGTTGTTACATAGCGTGATCAGTTTGTTACATAGCGTGATCATGTTGTTACATAGCGTGATCATGTTGTTACATAGCGTGATCATGTTGCTACATAGCGTGATCATGTTGTTACATATGGTGATCAGGTTGTTACATAGCGTGATCATGTTGTTACATAGCGTGATCATGTTGTTACATATGGTGATCATGTTGTTACATAGCGTGATCAGGTTGTTACATAGCGTGATGATGTTGTTACATAGCGTGATCATGTGGTTACATAGCCTGATCAGGTTGTTACATAGCGTGATCATGTTGTTACATAGCGTGATCGTGTTGTTACATAGCGTGATCATGTTGTTACATTGCGTGATCATGTTGTTACATAGCGTGATCGGGTTGTTACATAGCGTGTTCATGTTGTTACATAGCGTGATCAGGTTGTTACATAGCGTGAACATGTTACATAGCGTGATCATGTTGTTACATAGCATGATCATGTTGTTACATAACGTGATCAGGTTGTTACATAGCGTGATAATGTTGTTACATAGCGTGATCTGGTGTTACATAGCGTGATCAGGTTGTTACATAGCGTAATCATGTTGTTACATAGCGTGATCATGTTGTTACATAGCGTGATCATGTTGTTACATAGCGTGATCAGGTTGTTACATAGCGTGATCAGCTTGTTACATAGCGTGATCATGTTGTTACATAGCGTGATCATGTTGTTACATAGCGTGATCAGGTTGTTACATAGCGTGATCATGTTGTTACATAGCGTGATCAGCTTGTTACACAGCGTGATCAGGTTGATACATAACGTGATGATGTTGTTACATAGCGTGAACAGGTTGTTACATAGCGTGATCGTGTTGTTACTTAGCGTGATCATGTTGTTACATAGCGTGATCATGTTGTTACATAGCGTGATCATGTTGTTACATAGCGTGATCGGGTTGTTACATAGCGTGATCATGTTGTTACATAGCGTGATCATGTTGTTACATAACGTGATCAGGTTGTTACATAGCGTGAACATGTTGTTACATAGCATGATCATGTTGTTACATAGCGGGATCATGTTGTTACATAGCGTGATCATGTTGTTACATAGCGTGATCAGGTTGTTACTTAGCGTGATAATGTTGTTACATAGCGGGATCAGGTTGTTACATAGCGTGATCATGTTGTTACATAGTGATCAGATTGTTACATAGCGTGATCATGTTACATAGAGTGATCATGTTGTTACATGGCATGATCATGTTGTTACATAGAGTGATCAGGTTGTTACATAGCGTGATCATGTTGTTACATGGCGTGATCATGTTGTTACATAAGGTGATCAGGTTGTTACATAGCGTGATCATGTTGTTACACAGCGTGATCATGTTGTTACATAGCGTGATCAGGTTGTTACATAGCGTGATCATGTTGTTACATAGCGTGATCAGGTTGTTACATAACGTAATCATGTTGTTACATAGCGTGATCATGTTGTTACATAGCGTGATCAGGTTTTTACATAGCGTGATCATGTTGTTACATAGAGTGATCATGTTGTTACATAGTGTGATCAGCTTGTTACATAGCGTGATCAGGTTGATACATAACGTGATCATGTTGTTACATAGCGTGATCATGTTGTTACATAGCGTGATCAGTTTTTACATAGCGTGATCATGTTGTTACATAGCGTGATGAGCCTGTTACATAACGTAATGCATGTTGTACAGGTCTATACAGATCACCAAACTTTAATTCAGAGTAACAGATCGTTGACATGAAGATGGTAGAGACAGTCCACTAGCTGGAACGATTCAGGAGCTGGAAACGCTAGGGACACACACAGCGTAATGCAAGTTGTGCAGTTCTATACAGAGCACCAAGCTTTAATTCAGGAGGTAAAATTTCGTCGAAATGTAGATGACAGGAGCGCGTCACGATGTTGAACGGTCCGAAATCTGGAAATGTTAGGGACAATCCGTTTTTTGGATGACTAGTGTTTCCAGAGAGCATCCTTTTTCACTAATGTTCTCAAAGAGCATCCTTTTTTCCATGCTCGCACTCGCCATGTTCTGGTTACGTGTCGTTGTAACGTAATGTTACGTTGTTAGGATGGTTTAGTATACATGACAGGCAAATGTCGGGGGTCCGTACCCTTAAAAATTTGAACCTGAGGTCTGTCCCATTCAACCTGACGTCTACGGACTCTGTGAACAATAGTTGTCTAGATGACTAATGTTTCAAGAGACTATCCTTTCCCCCTGCTATGCATTGATCGCAATTCCCTCCGTCGTCCTGATATAGTTTGTCCCTCTCCGTTTCGCGCACTAGTGTTTAACATATATAAAGTTTGTAAGGTTTAGAAAATAAGTATATAAAAGTGTTGTAATGCAGGATGAGGAAAGTTTTATAATCGAATTACTCTCTATATTACCGTATAAACCTACATTCCTACTCCTTCAACCACTGTCTACCCTTGTATCTCTCCCGTTTTCCATATTTCTCCCATATAAACGTATACTCTACTCCTCAACTCTCTCTAGACTAGCACCTCTCATCGTATTCCCTAACGCTCTCATATAAATTCATTTTCCTCCTTGAAGACTCTCTCAACCTAGCACCTACCTTCGTTTTCCTCGTCTCTCCATATAAACGCATACTCTGTCATTCAAGCCTTCCCGCCTAATACCTCTCCTCGGTTTGCTAGCTCTCCTATATAAAAACGCTATATTCTACCCTTCTAGTACCTCTCCTCGTATTCCCTATCTCTTCCGTATAAAACGCATCCTCTCCTCCTTCAGCATCAGTCTAGTCTAGCACCTGTCCTCGTATTTCCCTATCTCTCCCCCGTATAAGCCTATATTCCCGTCCTTCAGTATCTGTCTAGCCTATTACCTGTACACGTTTCCCCTATCTTTCCCATATAAACGCATATTCCACACCTCAAACCCTGACTAGCCTAGCACTTCTCCTCATATTCCCCTACCTCTCTCATATATAAGATGCACCCATCCATCCTGACGTCTCCGTCTCCGTGAACAATTTCTGTCTAGAGACCTAATGTTTCAGGAGAGCATCCTTTCCCCTATAACATATTTATAGAGGGAGCACGAACCTTTTAGATCAATCATAAACTCGCTCCATAACCAGCTGTATATGATCACTCAACGTGTATTAATCTCAGCCATATAACCTCACGCCCAGAAGTATGATGTTTATGACGTCACACCTAGAGACAGGATGTCTGACAGCATCAAACACGTTTAAACTCGTCTCATAACTACCTGCTTATGCTGTCACACCAGCAAGAGAAGCATTCTCACACGCTCATTCAGACATATATTTCAAATTCAAAGCCTACAACCACCACCACCACCACCACCACCACCACCACCACCTATTGTACCAAGGTTAATTCCAGCTGTATTATCACAATACTTAAAGTAAAAGCTTAAAAGGTAACGAGAAGATTTTCCTCCTTATTTAGTTAAAAGTATGTATACACTACATTATCTCATGTTTTCATTCCCTTTTCAATTCTTCCTTTCCACCTTGTCACAGAAAGCCCATTACATTTCACTACAATCAAGAGAAAAGCAATTTTTCCATAGTAACACAGATTGTAAGCTTCTAAATCGAGCCGGGTAATACTTTTAATAAATGTATTTTAGCTCCCCCACATCAGCATCAAGCATTTAATCTTTATTAGAACCTGATATGATCCCTAGGCTTGAAGATATATGAAATCATCCATTTGGGATTCGATCTGAGTACTTTAAAGTAATATTTGTCATGATAACGATATTTAAGGACCAGATAATCTGTTTGCGTGTACCTTGACATGTCTATTTAAATTAGATTACGCGTTATTAAATTTGTAAATAAATTTCATTGAATCGTTATTCGAACCCAGAACACCAGGAACAAAATAATTTATGATATTAGCTCAACATGTTAAACAAGGCTGTATGCAGGTACATCATCGATCTAAGTGATATATTCTAGTGTACATAGGAAAATTAAGGAAGTCATAAAAGATTGGGAATCGAATCAAGCACAACTGATTGGAAATTATATACAGCATTAATCACCCAGTATAGCACTTATCAATCATGCTGTGGTCCACTCCTCTAGCTCTCTTAGTTTCTGAGATAATGGTGATTAAAAATTATGATCGAACCCAAAACGTCAGGTATCTAATTACACATCCACAAGATACTACCTGATAACATAAACGCAATAAAGTTTATTTGGCGTCTTTATCTTAATTAGTTTAGGAGTTATTAAATTTATAATTAAATTACATTTTATCGGTATTCGAACCCAGGACACCAGAATCAAAATTATTTACAATATTAGTTTGATATGTTTGAAGGTGCTGTATGCAGTTACAGCATCAATCTAAGTGATATATTCTAGAGTATATAGAAAAAATAAGTGATTGAAAGATCGGGATTCGAAATAAGGACAACTGATTGAAAATTATATACAGTATTAATTACTTATCATAGGAGCTATCAATCATGCTTTGGTCCACTCCTCTACCTCTCTTAGTTTCTGAGATAATGACGATTTAAAAAATTAAGGATTGAACCCAGAATGTCAGGTATCTAATTATACATCCACAAGATACTACCTAATAACATAAACGCAATAAAGTTTATTTGGCGTCTTTATCTTAATTAGTTTAGGAGTTATTAAATTTATAATTAAATTACATTTTATCGGTATTCGAACCCTGGACAGCAGAAACAAAATTATTTACAATATTAGTTTGATATGTTTAAAGGTGCTGTATTCAGTTACAGCATCAATCTAAGTGATATATTCTAGAATATAGAGACTAAAATAAGTAAGGGATTGAAAGATCGGGATTCGAAATAAGAACTGATTGAAAATTGTATACAGTAATAATTACCCATCATAGGAGCTATCAATCATGCTTTGGTCCATCCCTCTAGCTTTCTTAGTTTCCGAGATAATGGTGATTTAAAAATTAGTATCGAACCCAGAACGTCAGGTATCTAATTACACATCCACAGGATACTACCTGATAGCATAAATAAAATAAAGTTTATTTGGCGTCTTTATCTTAATTAGTTTAGGAGTTATTAAATTTATAATTAAATTACATTTTATCGGTATTCGAACCCTGGACGCCAGAAACAAAATTATTTACAATATTAGTTTGCTATGTTTAAAGGTGCTGTATGCAGTTACAGCATCAATCTAAGTGATATATTCTAGAGTATAGAGAATAAAATAAGTAAGTGATTGAAAGATCGGGATTCGAAATAAGAACAACTGATTGAAAATTGTATACAGTATTAATTACCCATCATAGGAGCTATCAATCATGCTTTGGTCCATCCCTCTAGCTTTCTTAGTTTCCGAGATAATGGTGATTTAAGAATTAGGATCGAACCCAGAACGTCAGGTATCTAATTACACATCCACAGTATACTACCTAATAGCGTAAATGCAATAAAGTTTATCTGGCGTCCTTATCTTAATTAGTTTAGGAGTTATTAAATTTATAATTAAATTACATTTTATCGGTATTCGAACCCTGGACACCAGAAACAAAATTATTTACAATATTAGTTTGATATGTTTAAAGGTGCTGTATGCAGTTATAGCATCAATCTAAGTGATATATTCTAGAGTATAGAGAATAAAATAAGTAAGTGATTGAAAGATCGGGATTCGAAATAAGAACAACTGATTGAAAATTGTATACAGTATTAATTACCCATCATAGGAGCTATCAATCATGCTTTGGTCCATCCCTCTAGCTTTCTTAGTTTCCGAGATAATGGTGATTTAAAAATTAGGATCGAACCCGGAACGTCAGGTATCTAATTACACATCCACAGTATACTACCTAATAGCGTAAATGCAATAAAGTTTATATGGCGTCTTTATCTTAATTAGTTTAGGAGTTATTAAATTTATAATTAAATTACATTTTATCGGTATTCGAACCCTGGACACCAGAAACAAAGTTATTTACAATACTAGTTTGATATGTTTAAAGGTGCTGATGCAGTTACAGCATCAATCTAAGTGATATATTCTAGAGTATAGAGAAAAAATAAGTAAGTGATTGAAAGATGGGGATTCGAAATAAGAACAACTGATTGAAAATTATATACAGTATTAATTACCCATCATAGGAGCTATCAATCATACTTTTGTCCATCCCTCTAGCTTTCTTAGTTTCCGAGATAATGGTGATTTAAGAATTAGGATCGAACCCAGAACGTCAGGTATCTAATTACACATCGACAGTATACTACCTAATAGCGTAAATGCAATAAAGTTTATCTGGCGTCTTTATCTTAATTAGTTTAGGAGTTATTAAATTTATAATTAAATTGCATTTTATCGGTATTCGAACCCTGGACACCAGAAACAAAATTATTTACAATATTAGTTTGATATGTTTAAAGGTGCTGTATGCAGTTACAGCATCAATCTAAGTGATATATTCTAGAGTATAGAGAAAAAATAAGTAAGTGATTGAAAGATGGGGATTCGAAATAAGAACAACTGATTGAAAATTATATACAGTATTAATTACCCATCATAGTAGCTATCAATCATGCTTTGGTCTAACCCTCTAGCTTTCTTAGTTTCCTAGATAACGGTGATTTAAAAATTAGGATCGAACCCAGAACGTCAGGTATCTAGTTATACATCCGCAAGATACTACCTAATAACATAAACGCAATAACGTTTATTTGGCGTCTTTATCTTAATTAGTTTAGGAGTTATTAAATTTACAATTAAATTACATTTTATCGGTATTCGAACCCTGGACACCAGAAACAAAATTATTTACATTAGTTTGATATGTTTTAGGTGCTGTATGCAGTTACAGCATCAATCTAAGTGATATATTCTAGAGTATAGAGAATAAAATAAGTAAGTGATTGAAAGATCGGGATTCGAAATAAGAACAACTGATTGAAAATTGTATACGGTATTAATTACCCATCATAGGAGCTATCAATCATGCTTTGGTCCATCCCTCTAGCTTTCTTAGTTTCCGAGATAATGGTGATTTAAAAATTAGGATCGAACCCGGAACGTCAGGTATCTAATTACACATCCACAGTATACTACCTAATAGCGTAAATGCAATAAAGTTTATTTGGCGTCTTTATCTTAATTAGTTTAGGAGTTATTAAATTTATAATTAAATTACATTTTATCGGTATTCGAACCCTGGACACCAGAAACAAAATTATTTACAATATTAGTTTGATATGTTTAAAGGTTCTGTATGCAGTTACATCATCAATCTAAGTGATATATTCTAGAGTATAGAGAATAAAATAAGTAAGTGATTGAAAGATCGGGATTCGAAATAAGAAGAACTGATTGAAAATTGTATACAGTATTAATTACCCATCATAGGAGCTATCAGTCATGCTTTGATCCATCCCTCTAGCTTTCTTAGTTTCCGAGATAATGGTGATTTAAAAATTAGGATCGAACCCAGAACGTCAGGTATCTAATTACACATCCACAGGATACTACCTAATAGCATAAATGCAATAAAGTTTATTTGGCGTCATTATCTTAATTAGTTTAGGAGTTATTAAAGTTATAATTAAATTACATTTTATCGGTATTCGAACCCTGGACACCAGAAACAAAATTATTTACAATATTAGTTTGATATGTTTAAGGGTGCTGTATGCAGTTACAGCATCAATCTAAGTGATATATTCTAGAGTATAGAGAAAAAATAAGTAAGTGATTGAAAGATCGGGATTCGACATAAGAACTGATTGAAAATTATATACAGTATTAATTACCCATCATAGGAGCTATCAATCATGCTTTGGTCAATTCGTCTACCTCTCTTAGTTTCTGAGATAATGACGATTTAAACATTAGGCTCGAACCCAGAACGTCAGGTATCTAATTACACATCCACAGGATACTACCTAATAGCATAAATGCAATAAAGTTTATTTGGCGTCTTTATCTTAATTAGTTTAGGAGTTATTGAATTTATAATTAAATTACATTTTATCGGTATTCGAACCCTGGACACCAGAAACAAAATTATTTACAATATTAGTTTGATATGTTTAAGGGTGCTGTATGCAGTTACAGCATCAATCTAAGTGATATATTCTAGAGTATAGAGAAAAAATAAGTAAGTGATTGAAAGATCGGGATTCGAAATAAGGAGAACTGATTGAAAATTATATACAGTATTAATTCCCATCATAGGAGCTATCAGTCATGCTTTGGTCAATTCCTTTACCTCTCTTAGTTTCTGAGATAATGACGATTTAAACATTAGGCTCGAACTCAGAACGTCAGGTATCTAATTATACATCCACAAGATACTACCTAATAACATAAACGCAATAAAGTTCATTTGGCGTCTTTATCTTAATTAGTTTAGGAGTTATTAAATTTATAATTAAATTACATTTTATCGGTATTCGAACCCTGGACACCAGACACAAAATTATTTAAATATTAGTTTGATATGTTTAAAGGTGCTGTATGCAGTTACAGCATCAATCTAAGTGATATATTCTAGAGTATAGAGAAAAATAAGTAAGTGATTGAAAGATCGGGATTCGAAATAAGGACAACTGATTGAAAATTATATACAGTATTAATTACCCATCATAGGAGCTAGCAATCATGCTTTGGTTCACTCCTCTACCTCTCTTAGTTTCTGAGATAATGACGGTTTAAAAAATTAAGGATCCAACCCAGAACTCCAGGTACCCAAGTATACATTCACAAGATACTACCTAATAACATAAACGCAATAAAGTTTATTTGATGTCTTTATCTTAATTAGTTTAGGAGTTATTAAATTTATAATTAAATTACATTTTATCGGTATTCAAACCCTGGACACCATGTACCCAAATATACATTCACAAGAAACTATTTAATGACATTAATGTAATAAACTTTATTGACGTCTTTATCGTGATTAGTCTCTGAGTTATTAGAAGCTGAATTTGTAATCACTCCTAGGATTCGATCCCGGCCATCCTGGTCAACTTGGAACTCATTGGAGAAGCTGCTGCTTTTTATATCATTTCCCCCGCTAAATACTGAAGTGGTGAGAGTTGTGCAGAGCACTTAGGATAACAATTACTGACATTGTTCGCTAATGTGGTGAGAGCGTCTAACGTGGTCAGCTAATGGAGGTCACCGTTACCACCAGGCAGAAGTAGGTCGTTGTTTGCTAATGTACGTAAACAGATCCGGAATGCAAACTTAAAAGTCTATTAATGTGGTGAAAGCGTCTAACATGGTCAGCTAATGGACAAGCGCTTTCCCCAGATAGAAGAAGGCTGCAGTGTTTTCATTACATTACAGACTGTTCCCGTGAGCAGACTACTTATACTCACGCTCGAGTCAACAATTAATTAATCAAAAAACTTAATTGCTCGAGGAGTCTTAGATATGCATGCATTAGTAGTCATAAATAATGTTTGACGAACATTACCTAATTAATTTGCCGAGGGGCGGCAGGCCTCGAGAAAACAAATCCCTCAAGTCAGGACGCCACGGCACACGACTAGACCGCTTTGGGGAGGGGGTAGGACCTGTCGGCACAGACACGGTCGGCATTAGGTAAGCGCACAAAGCGAGAGGGGGCGGGGCCTAACGACACGAGACATGGCGGCATGTAAGGCCTCAAAGGGAACCGGCGGGCTTGTCGGCGTAGAACAAAGAACCTTATCGCTTGTCGGCATCTTCCTATGCGCCAGCTCTCTCCTAATATGTCTACTGTTATTATATGTAAGTGATGATGAGTCAAGCTATTGCTCAAAGTTGTATATGCATATGAGAATGATCTAGAATTGTGCACATAAAACAGGACGCCACATTATGCGCTAAAAACTCAAGTACACACACCTCCTCCTTGCTATTCCTACCTGTGGAGGTCAGTAGAATGACTATCAAAGCTGCAGGGACGGCATAAATGGAAGGCAATGTACCTTTCGCCTCGAGAAGAGACTCGCTATAACTGACACGGGGTTAGAAGTAGTCATCCTGGAGCTAAAGGTAGTTCTCTCAAGGGATTATAGGAATGCATAGGGAGCTCGTAGGAAGTAAAATCATAGTAGAAAAACTTTTTTGTGCAATGATGCTTCAATCTGTTTCTGTTTAGTTGCACCGAATGATCTTATCATAATCGTCATCACAATCATCAACAGCTGCAGACAAAAACACATCATTTTAGAGGCCATAGTTTTTTTAATTCTAGGTGCACTGTATGATATACAGAAATCAGCTTAAGAAAAAGACATTACATGAGTCAACCTCCCGGAGCTTGCTGTTGCTTACACCATGTGTATATATTTCACCATCTAGCTTGCTGCTTTTTGGCTTTCTACTCGTGGTGTAATCTTCCTCTCTTCTTCACAATTCCATGGATGATACTTTGACTTCCATACACATTCTCAGAGTCGTCCTGTTTTCTGAAATAATGAAAGTGATCATGAAGTTTATTTTTTCAGTTTGCCTGTAATCAGAAAAGCTAAAACTTACATGCATTTGTTTTCTTTTAACATCCTGTAAAGAATTATTACTGCTATTATTAAACATTGCTGTACTTTGACTGTTCAGTCTTCATCATTACTTGCAGATTACTGTTAGCATCAGCTTTAAGGCATACGCCATTATTTTCACCTGTGACTGCTCTAACCTCACAGACACCAGGCATTATTTAATACATTATGTATATATAGCTGAATTACTCGTATCATACTATACAGTGATTGAGGTATTTTTATAATCTCAATGATTGTACCTCTAAATGAAATAGCCTTGAGGCATCTGTTTATTTCGTATTTGTGAAACAAGAAGCCTTTAAGGGTCAAGCGTAATATTTCTACATCCTTAACAGACAGGAAAAACAACTTACATGCCTTAAATTTTCCTATCGGTACCATGCAATGGTATACCAGCTATATTTTCCGTCCTACGTGGTCTAGGGGTACCACACAAGCCTCTGGATTCCGAGATCGCGGGTTCATACACGTCAGAGGGCGATGGTTTTTCGGGCGTAACAATCCTTAGCATGGCTTCCTTTTGAAGGGAAGTAAAACCGGTGATCCCGTGTCGTAGATTTATGGCAGCTAAAAGAACCTTAAACCTGTTAAAAGGCCTCTTAGAAAAATTGCCGATTTTACACGCCCAATATGTAGAATGGGACGCTGAGATCCGTAGTAGTTAAGAAGTGTCCAAAAATAAAAGTCAACTTTTTCCCCCCTGAAATTTCCCTGACATTTCTTTTAGCTCTTCATCTGTTAGAGATATATATCTTGATGGGAGGAAAACGTGGTTATCATCCCAGGTAGCCACGATCCTCCTTCCTTGTTTGGTGTCCAATTTTATTAATTTTATATTATAGCTCTTTTCTATTTCAAGATCCTGGAGTCTTTGGTTTAGTGGGGAAACCTTTTCCCCAGTGAGCATGCTAAGGCGGTCTGCTAAACCATCTGTAATAGACATTCACTAGGCATTATTCATTAGAACGACAAAGTATGCATTTCTAACTATATATGTGATACATTTAGATATTTGAATTCCTTGTCCAGTATATTCTGCACGAGTATTCTTTATTCTCTGCACGGTATATTCTTCACAAGTTAGTATTGTTTTAATCGATTGCTATATTCCATTTCTTTTGTTTAGGTTTCAATTTTTGCTGGTATATAGATTTGTGGCCTAAGTGTATTTTCCCTTAAAGTTAAAACATGTTGTGAAATACATTCCTGTATATCAGGAGTGATGCTTAGAAACGTGGTAAGTCCCCACGCTGACGTAAATTAGCCTAAAGGGGATTTCACTCCCCAGAGATGGGATACATCAAGTCACGGTATTGTTTTGATTCCAGACACGGTTTTTAACATTTTTAAATCATGTGCTCATTTGAGCTTTGGTTTAAAGGGCGATCAGTTTAGCATCGAAATTTTTTCGAACTCCGATAAGTCGTACTTGCTGGAATCGCTTGCTCTGGAGAGAAGTAAGAGCTATGGTATTCATGCAATTTTGAGCACTTTTAAGTGAAATATGATAACTGTGTGTGAAACTACTGTTTTAATGACAATATTTCTACAACCAGTCATTATTTCGGTATAAACGTGTTTCAAAATGTTTACCGATACTGAACATATAACATGAGTTAACGCCTGCAAGTTCAATCAAATAAATATACAACTTCCTGTCTTTCTTCAAAGTGTTTTCAGTAATAATGCATCTTCTTCAAGCTGCATTTAATGATAATGCGTAGTTTCCAAAATGTTTTCCGAGTTTATATATACATAGTGAGTTTTAAGACCATAGGTTCAACCAAGTACATGATATACAATTTTTTCCCTAACTTATTAAAGAATAATTCCAAGGTTTTCAAATGTTCTCCGAGATTGATTACCCGTTTGCATGTTAAACACCCCATCACGTATTTGCTTGGTATAGAAGAAAGTGAACTCAGCTTTAATTTTTTGAAGTGGAAAATAAGATATATTGCTAGGTTTGCGGTTCAGGTAAAACAAGTAACATTGGTATATTTCCGATATGTATGACCTTTCTTTAGCATTGCATGTAGAAGAGTGAGTAGTTAAAGGGAAATTGTGCTTGCTTTGCCTTGTGTAACTTGCGCCCAGATCATTACAAAGTGGCACTGAAATGAGTTTACGCTGTTCTTTTCGAATCAATGTTTCCTGTGTATGCACAATTTTTTTCAGCTAATTCTAAGCAAGTCCATAAAGAAACAATACTCTTGCTTAAAATAAGCCTTTCAATGTTCGAGGCTTATCCAGAAAGCAAGTTTCGCGATTTTGTTTCCTTTAAAGTAAACGTATTTATCCAAGAAAATTGCTAATGCGTAACAGATCTATGCCGTATCAATCATATGCCGGACGGACAGGTCCCGCCTGGCGCTAGTAGCGCGGCAGCATTGACCCGAAATGGTGGTTCTTATTCGTTCTCCCACCGCATGCAAAGTTCGGTAAGTGATAAAGTTCCTTACTGCACAAAACATAGCGCTGATCGAAATTCATCGTCAGCTCTGTCAAGTCTACGGGTCGAATATCTTGAGCAAACAGATGGTGCGTCGCTGGTGCAAGCAGTTTTCCGAAGGTCGTTAAAGTGTCCATGATGAAGAACGAAGTAGGCGATCGTCTCTCAGCATTTATGACCTTGTTGAGCTGGTGCGGCAGCGCATCGTGGGGAACCGTCGCTTCACGATTACGGAGCTCAGCAGCCATTTCCCGCAGATATCGGGATCCTTTTGGCAGTAAATTGTCACTAAGCATCTGCTGTTTAGGATATTGTGCGCCAGGTGGGTGCCAAAATACCAGACACCTGAGCACAAAAGAAACGCTTAGAAGCAGCACTGACATTTTTGCAACTGTATCATGGTGATTAAGACGAGTTCTTTGAGAGGATCATTACGGTGATGAGACGTGGATTTCGCATTTTACCCCGGAAACTAGGCAGTGGTCAATGCATTGGCATCACAGTGGATCTCCGGTCAAGACGAAATCCAAGCAGACTGTGTCGGTGCAGAAAGTGATCTGCACGGTGTTCTGGGACAGGAAAGGAATTGTGATCACTGACTTCCTGCCCAGAGGTGAAACAGTGAACGCTGGCCTTTACTGCGAGACACTGCGGAAACTGCGATGTGCCATTCAAAACAAACAGGAGTGGAATGCTTACTGCAGTTGTTGTGCTGATCCCTGACTATGCTCGTCTACATACGGCTTGGCGCACAGCAAAGGTTCTGCAATTGTTCGGCTGGGATCTGTTTGATCATCTACCATACATTCCTGATATTGCTCCCAGCAATTTCCCTGTTTTCTTGCACCTTAAGAAATTCCTGTCCTTTGGTCAGGGTTTTGACAACGACGGAAAGCTGAAGACGACTGTCACACACTGGTTCCATTCACAGGCGACAGACTTCTACGACACAGGAATACAAAAGTTAAGCCCACGATATGACAGGTGTCTCAATTCTTGTGGCAATATGTCAAGAAATAGCTCAAAGGTTGTTGTATCTGTTGTCAATAAAGGTTTTCGTGAAACTATGTTTTCTTTGTTTTAAAAGTAGGGAAAGTTACTTTGTGGATGCGCCTCGTAATCCTATGTTGTCACTGTCGCTCTGCCGTGTGGCGGTCTTGGAACACAGTGCTGGTTGCATCTCACAGGTATGTGTAAGTTTAGGAAACTCATTCTTCCAGTAGCGTCAAACTCAACGGATATCATGGAATTTCTGTCCTTCTTCTTGGGGCTTTCTTAATAGTGTCCTGAAACATAACAATGAAAACATTCGTCATCTTGTTCTGAAAGTGAAGTGCCGGGTGTCCTGAAAAGAAATGCAGTGTTAGATACCAAAAAGAGAATGAGAAGCTGTTTGTCCTTTTTTATGCGTGAACGATCTTTCATGAAAATGATAAAGTAATAATAATAATAATAATAATAATAATAATAATAATAATAATAATAATAAGTGAATAATTATCGACTCTGAATAGTAAAATTGCGAAATGGATTCAACGTAAGCGCAATTACACCTGATAGAAACAGATTTGATAGTGAAATACCGCTTCTTTTGTACAATCATTACATTAGTTACAAGGCTGAGTGAGAAGGGTTAATGATAATATTTTGGGTAGTAATGTTACTTATAGTTGTGAAAGTAGGAATAATAAGAAATGCCTTATCATAGTTTTTCTGAGTTTTTTCCCCTGCAGATTGAAAAGGTGTGATCGTGAAATGGAATGAAATATCTGAATATGCTCGTACGTGTTCGGGTGCGCCAGTAGTCATATTGTGGCGACTTGGAGCCATAAAGGATATGCCGCCATCTGATAAGGTTCTTTGATCTATGCCGACAAGCCCCGCCCCCTCCTTTGAGGCCTCACATGCCGCCCCGGTCGCGTGCCGCTAGCCCCGCCCCTTCCCTTTGTGGCCTCACCTAATGCCGACTGGTTTTGTGTCGTCAGGTCCTCCCCCCTCCCCCATGTGGTCTGGTCACGTACCGGTGGCCCGCCCCCCTCCCTCCCCCATACGCTGGGTGCGTACCCTCCCTCCCCTTTGTGTTCTGGTTGGTTCCCTGTGGATAGGTGGGAGAGTGTGTATTGTTCCTATACGGCGGTTGCGTACCTTCCCTAGGTCTAAATCCCGCCCGGTGATTGGTGGGGGTAGGGGATGTGCCGCTCGGGTGATGGGGTATATGTGGGGGTTCTCGGTGCGTGACGCTGGCTTGGAAATCCACCCTGGCGATGGGGGAATGCGATTCTCGATGCCTGCCGCACATCGGCAAATCGTTTGAGTACATAATTGTGTCAATCAATTAGATAATGTTCAAAACATTATTGAAAAAAAATAAGAATGCCCATCATATTACTACTAATGTCAATAAATTACACGTCTAATGAAACGCGGCTAGACGGTCGATGAATACAATTAAGTATTTTTGATTTATTAATTGAATCGCGCGCACCTGCTTCTAAACCGGCATTTATACATCTACTAATGTCAATAAATTACACGTCTAATGAAACGCGGCTAGTCGGCCGATGAATACAATTAAGTATTTTTGATTGATTAATGTAATTGACTCGCGCGCAACTGTTCGTTATCGTATATGTGTGGTAGCATATGTATAATTATTACGAGTAATAACATTTATTTAATTCTACTTTTAATGAAAAAAAATATATTTTGGATTTATAAGAATATTACAACACTTAGATGAATCCATAGCTGAAAGGACAGAGTTGACGTAACAGTCGTTATCGCGTGATAATTGCGCTGGAACCCCGAGCGCAACCCTTCCACCACGAGACGTTTCACTCGAATGACTGACTCACGGTACTTGTAGTGACAAGTCGACTACCGCACCCCCTCCACTAGCGCTTCAGTTCGCAACCTACACCAGCGCGCCAGGTGGTAATATGAGTGAAACTGGTTTTTCTCTCTGAACCAGCGAGGGTTCCTCACGGCGCCCCTGGTGGTCATATCCGAAAGTTGTGAATTCACCATATTTAAACTCAAGGTGTGCGCAAGACGGCCATCTTAACTCTATATAATTCTGCGAAATATGATTCCCGAAAAAAAATAAAGGCGAATTAACATTTTAGTTAAATAATACTCGTTTAACATGCGAAGTGCGTTCATGTTGTCTCCGGAGGAATTGATTATGAAATAAATACGGTTAACATTATATGTGAATATTACATACGTTATTAAAAAATAAATAAGGCTCTCGCTGATCGATGAATACAATTAAATATTTTTATTAATTAATGTAATTGACTTACGCGCCTAGAGATATCTCACCCAATTATTCATCTACCATGAATATCACACTTCTAATGAAAAGACGCAGTCTATCGATTAAAAACAATTAAGTTTTTTTATTAATTAATTGTATATGAATTGACTCGCGCACCTGGTTGTTCTCGTATATGCGCGATTATTACGCGTGTATAACTATTACGGCTAATAACGTTTGTTTAATTCTTCTTTTGACTGGAGGGTTTATAAAAAATATTACATTGCTTAGATGAATTAAAAAGCAACTTAAAACGAAATTGCAAATAGCTAGTATGAGACGTTAACACGAAAACCCTTTACAAAAAACAAGACGCATGCGACCGCTGTGCATCGTCTAATATCTTAAGAAGCGGTTAAACCAGGACGCCTGGGTTTTCCCACAGTACCTGCTCTTAATGGCTAGGGGTATCCATCACATCGGAGTACGCTCCAACTGATGTTAAAAATATAAGTCCGCTATGTCTCTTCTCGCTCGAGAGAAGTAATAATTACAATTCAAAACAGGCGTACCTTTCTTAGTAGATATAAAAAGTAACACGCACGAAGACTTTAAATACAAATTTTATATTCGTTTTAAATGTTCTTTCTAAAGACGTAGCGAACTTTGAGAAATTCAACGAATTATTCACTTGCGTACACTGCTTGAAAGAAATATGGTGTACACCCCTGAAGAATGCATATGGTCTTCTCGGAAGAAATGCCTATGTAGACACATTAGCAGACAAGGGCAGACGCCTCCATGCCATTAAATATCTTCAGAAGAAGGTAAAAACAAGGTCCTGTATAGAGCCATTAGTGAACAATGACAGACGTTTCCAGTTCATTAAACATCCTAAGTGATCTGAAAAACCACAGACCCTCGGGGTAAATAACTATTAGCGATACAAAGGAATTTCTTAATGGCTTCCCCGGTGCAGAAATTCCATCACAAACCGTGGAAAACCAAGTCTAGACATGTTTTAAGCTTACCACAAAAAATTTTTCCCGATAATTAATATAATTTCACAATGAAGTATATTAATGATTAAGTTTCATAGCTCTTATTTCTTTCAATAAAATATTGAATATGTCTCGAGCGTTAGGAATATGAAACGGTGAGAAGCACTATTATAATTATAATTAAACGTATACTGTATAGATTCTGTACTTAAACATTCGATTGTATCTTTGTCATTATTTAAATACTCGCATACAAGAATTGCATGCATGATATCAAAAATTAAACTGATTTTTTTCGGTATGTTAAACAAAGAAATATGATTTGGCGAGAGTAATATGAAGAATAAAAAGTATTCAGAACGGTGAATATTACATACGTTATAAAAAATAAATAAGGCTCTCGCTAATCGATGAAAACAATTAAATATTTTTTATTAATTAATTGTATATGAATTGACTTGCGCATCTGGTTGGTGACGTATGTGCATGATTATTACACGTGTATAACTATTACGACTAATAACATTTGTTTAATTCTAAATAAATAATGAAATATGGAGCATAGCCTAAACCATACTCGTTACTCTTAATTTATTCCATTTTTAAAAAGATTGGCTTATTCTCTTAGTAAACATAGGACGAGTACGATTTTAAATACCTCATCCATTTGAGAGATATTTTTCGAATATTCCAGCATGTTAATATAAACTTAATACACACACACACACAAAAATTCATTTCAAGTAATATTTTTGCGACATTAAGTATTTGCGAATGAGTTTTTACTTTCTATACTACGTATAGTAAGTAGAGGTAGTGATGTATTCCACCCAAAAAAATCGATACCGAGATTTCACCGGTAATACATGTTTTGAGACCCTCTGAATCCGAAAAAAGCATGGCTGTCTGAGAGTGTGCCTGTGAAGCATAACTCAGAAACGATGAGTCGGATAAAACACCAAACTTGGTATTTAGGTTCAGTATCTTCCAGAGATGCGACACGAAGGTTTTAAAGAAAATGCCTCACACCAGACTATCCTTTACATGGAACATTTTTCGAAAATTTTAATTTTCTCAAAAAAATGACTCTAACGATATTGAATAAAATATATGTTTAAGATATTGTAATGAGAAATGAAATGTATATCTCGAATTTTCTGGGAATGTCTCCAAAAGTATTCTTCATTCTGAACGACTTTTGCAAAACTGATAAACCATAAGAGATAGACAAAATTTTACTACACAAAAAAATGGAGATCGCGTTAAAATACATAATTTATATCATATACATTCTTGTTGTTGAGTAAACTGTTTTCGAGATATTGCTTGTTATTCCCATAAAATTTCCAATACTTATACTTTTTCTCAAATTCGTTATTCTTGTTTTTATGTTCTGGACATGCAAAGAGAATGGAATGCGTCACATAGCAACCAGCGTTAAAATATTTGACTATCGCTTAAAACCTGCCATATTCCCCATTGCATCAACATGAAAATTACCAATAACATTGACATCTCGATATCTCGATTAACATGAAGCATATAGAGAATAAGCGCTTGTAAAATAGTTTGTACAAGAGTAGAGAAAGTCATGTGAGTGTAACACATCAGAATTTTGATATTGGTTTAAATTTTCAAATACTTTTAACTTTTCTCAAGTGGTAACTCGCTATTCGTTTTCCCGTGGTAATGCATAGAGAATAGAATTCTAAAACCATCACATAGCATCAGACGTGTTTTTTTAAACATCTGTGACGTGTCTATTCACAATCGAAAGGTCGCTGGTTCGAGGAAAATTATATCTACAGAAACAATACATTATTTTCACTCTGTGATTATTTTGGTAATGTAACAATAATTAACAATGAATTTTAGCGGTACATGTAAAAAATAAAATATATTTTTTTATTTCCTAGCGTCATACGCAGAAGCATTCCCCTTAAGGAACGCTGGCGTGAGCGATGGTTTCCCCCATAACAGGTTTAGACTTGCTTACGAAATGCCCCTGTGCGAGGCTAGCATTTTCCCTCTCCTACTTCTCGAATTTTTAGAGTAACCAATCAAAATCATTGTATTATATATCTTAAACTTTCACTCATACATTTTTTATATTGCAAAAGAACACTATAAAAAGGCTGCTTCGTCGGGGATTCTTACAGTTTCTCCGCTGAAGTCAACGAGATAAGGTCTCTGCAAACTTTTCTCATTCAAAGTGAAATTTCAACGAACATCATGTCTGGTATGTTGTAACAAACCACTACATTTACTTTTGAAAGTTAAATTATTTCTCTGTACATTTAACTTATATTTGCGTTCTTGTTTTTAATGTCTGGCATTTATATGCGAATAGTTGAACTTCTACTGTTAATATCTAGCTGCGGGAATTCTCAAAAAAATGTGAACAGTTTAGTTAAGTATTCACCTTGTTGAGTAATTATTATTCCGGATATTTAAATACGTGTTTTCACCGGGTGAATTATATTCCTTTCTAGAGAAATACAATTACTTGAAAACCGCCACGAATCGAATAAAAAATGATCTATATAAAATTTCTTCCGGGGTAACCGACGGTAATCGATCCGAAGACTTCATGCTTGCATGCACTGGTCGAACATTCACTGTGAATGTTTCATTCCCTTCTCGCATTTATTTAGTAAAAACTTTCAGGCTGTCACCATCATGTTAAAGAGATATTTTCCATGATTGTGTCGAGAAATACACGTGCTTTATTTTTGTAATAGAAATTTCCCAGGTGTTTAAAATACATCAACATTTTCCCTGTATAAGGTATTCGCAGTAAAGTAAATTAACTTAATAATATATCTTTTCTTTAATAAATAAATAAATAAATAAATAAATAAATAAATAAAAATCTAACGCGTAAATTAATTGCGTTTTCAGCAATCAGTTCTGCTAACATAGCTGAAGCATACATCCAGCTCCAGCAGGATACCCACCGCCGGTTGCAGGATCGCTCATCAAATACCGTAATGATTCAGGCACCCGAACAGTCGAATGGTAAGCATTCTTCAATGTTTTAAAAAAGTAATGTAACAATTCATATTAACCTCTTGTTCATGTTCTTTATTATTATTATTTCCAGGAAGTGGACTTTATTTTGGTATCGACCATCCATCGAGCGCCGCACAGGCACCGCCAGGCTTCCAAACCTTCCTGGTACCAAATCATCATGGAGGTGGCTCTGCCCCGTACATGCAGCAACACTTGTACGGTAAGAATTTACAGACTGGTGTTGAGCAATTGTAACTAAAAATTATTTAATAGTAGACATACATTGGCGATTCTAGCACACAAAGCCCTACCTACGATAGCATAGAGTTCTGGATTGTATAAGGAGAAAAGGATATATTTAAGGGGAGTTTCTCACTCCATATGCAGTCACATAACTCTTTCGGACTCCCAGAATGCTATGTATTTTTCACACGGGTGTTTAAAACATGTATTGTTTCACGTATAGCGTGTAGATTCTTTAGAACTCTGTACTTAAACATGCTATACTATTATTATTATTTATTTTTTCCAGGAAATGGACTTTATTTCGGAGGCGGCATCGCTCAAAAGGCGACCGCTGCACCGGTACCACCAGGCTTCGCAACCGTTGCACCAGCAGGCTTCGCGACCGCTGCACCGCCGCCGTCAGGCTTCCAGACCTTCCTGGTACCAAATCAGCAGGGGTGGGGCCCTGCCCCATACATGCAGCAAGCACCGAACGGTAAGAATGTTTTCAACATTTTACGAAGTTCTTTTACACATTATATATTATTATTAATATTGTTATTATTATTTACAGGAAGTGGACTTTATTTCGGAGGCTGCATCGGTCAACATGCGACCGCTGCACCGGTACCTCCAGGATTCGCGACCGTTGCACCAGCAGGCTTCGCGACCGCTGCACCGCCACCGCTAGGCTTCCAAGCGTTCATGGGGCCAAATCAGCAGAGGTGGGGCTCTGCCCCATACATGCAGCAAGCATCGAATGATAAGAATTTATCAGCATTTTACGAACTTCTTTTACACATTCTATATTATTATTAATATTATTATTATTTTCAGGAAGTGGGCTTTATTTCGGAGGCGGTATTGTTCATCACGCGCCCTCTGCACCACACACATTCCCTGCATCAAATCAGCAGTGGAGGGGCCCTGCCCCATACATGCAGCAACCACTGAATGGTAAGAATTTTTTCCACATTTTATGAACTTCTTTTACACATTCTATATTATTAATATTTTTGATATTATTATTAATATTATTATTATTCCAGGAAATGATCTGGGTGACCTTGGAAGCCAGCCTATGGATCTGGCAACACAGGAGGCAACATCACCGGAGATTGGTGAAGAATCGTCCGCTGCACCATCCGCCTCATCATCATTGGACATTCTGGAGGAAGTTGTACCAGCTGCACCATCGACCTCCTCAGTCGCAGGCGATGAAACCGCTGCACCATAGACCTCCTCAGGCGCAAACAATGAAGCCGCTGCACTGTCAACCTCCTCCTCATCATCATCCGACGATGTAGTACCTAGGAATGGAAAGAGAGGGCAGCCATCGGACGGGAGCGAGCAGCTTACAATCAAAAAGGCCAAGGTTATTGCTAGTAATTGCCAGGGGCTGGAATGCAATACCATACAATCGGCATTCAAGGGACGTATTTTTAATAGTAGAATAGAAAATACATTAAAAATACTGGACCCCAGAGTCTTTTTAGATGAATGCAAGGAGCTTATTATTAAAGAAGTGGAAAACGTTTTGCAGAAAAGTAGGAGTGGATTAAAGATGCATTGTTCCATGGAACTTGAATATTTAATCCACAAACCTGATGAAAAGAAGAGTCTTTCCACTGGCTTTAATTCTAAGCCCGTATTGATTCTCCCGTCAAGCGATCTCAATCAGATCTTCTCTTCAATTACGGGGGATATTTTGGAAAACATTTCTAAATTTGAGGGGGGAGCATCATCGAAGTCCTTGTCAAAGATACTCAGCCTGGTGATGGGCTTTACACACTATGACCCTTTACACGCAGGTTCATACATCGAATTGCCACTGAAAATCAGGAATAACTACGGTGTTATAAACATAAAGAATGAAGACAATTACTGCTTTGCATGGTGCATGCTAGCCTCTAAATACCCTGCTAGTAACCATGGATATAGAACAACAGTATACCCCTTTGAACTGCTTTTCAAAGCATTCAATTATGAAGGTATCGAATTTCCGACACCCCTCCATCAAATTGAATGCTTTGAAAAACAGAACAATGGAGTATCCATTTCAGTGTTTGGTATAGAGGAGGAGAATGAGAACATTATTCCCCTATACCAAACAGCTGAAAAGAGGCAGCACCATACCAATCTGTTATATATTGAGCAGGGGGAAAAGTCCCACTACTGTATAATTAAAGACTTGTCCAGACTTGTAAGGAGTCAAGTAACGAAACACCAACATAGAATATGGACTTGTGAGGCCTGCCTCAAGAGATACACCAATGAAAAGGCCCTGGAAACGCATCGATTAAAATGTGGAAAATGCCAACTGCTTAAAATGCCTCAACAGGATGAATACCTTGAATTTAAAGCATTCTCCAAGAGCGTTCCTGTACCATTTGTTATATACGCAGACATTGAATCTGTTCTGGCGAAGGTTCACTCTTGCGAGCCCTCAAGCAGCTCGAGCTGGACCCGAACCGTTCAAGAGCATGAAGCAATGTCTATTGCCTTGAAGGTGGTATGTAGGCATGACGAGGCATTGTCAAAATTCTTTCTCTTTAGAGGTCCGAATGCCGTCGATGACTTTATCAAACAATTAAAATCAATTGCTGATGACGTCATCGATGTGTATTCCAATCCTAAACCCATGGATTTAACCCTTGAAGAGCAACAGAATTTTGACAATGCCTCTGAGTGTCATATATGCCTCGCTGCTTTCACTGTGAGCGATTTGCGCGTGAGGGATCACGATCATGTGACAGGGAAATATCTAGGTGCTGCTCATAATAGATGCAATTTGAATAGAAAGGTCCCTGATTTCATACCGATCTTTTTTCATTGTCTATCTAATTATGACAGCCACTTCTTGATAAGACGCCTGGCATATGATAATAATCCCATATCGTGCATCGCTCAAAGTGGTGAAAGGTATATAGCGTTTAGCAAACGGTACAGGAACATCAGCTTCAGGTTTCTGGACAGCTTTAAGTTTCTTGACGATAAGCTGTCCAGCCTGGCTGACATGCTGGAGGAGAGTGTCTTTAAAATAACAAGGGCAGAATATCCTGTTGAGGAGCATTTTAAGCTGGCAAAGAGCAAGGGAATATTCCCATATGATTATGTTTCAAGCCTTGCCGTACTCGAAGAAACTTCTCTACCACCGAAGGCGGCCTTCTACAGCACTCTCACTGACAACCACATTACCGAAGAGGAATACAGGCACGCTGTAAAAGTCTGGGAGGTCTTTAATATCCGGAATCTTGGAGAATACAGCGATCTATACCTGAAAACAGATATACTGCTCTTGGCGGATATTTTCGAAAAGTTTCGAGATCTCATCCTGGGAATGTATAAACTTGACCCAGCATGGTTTTATACATTACCAGGACTCGCCTTTGACGCTATGTTGAAGATAACAAAGGCGAAACTTTCCTTAATATCCGACAAGAGCATGCTGGAATTTTTCGAGTCGGGAATTAGAGGCGGACTGTGCACAGTGGTGAAGGGCTACACCAAAGCTAACCACAGATACATGTCCAACTTTGACCAGCATGCTCCTGTTAAACACCTGTCCTATTGGGACATAAACAACTTATATGGAGCTTCTATGGTGTCTGCCCTACCGTACAAAAATCTGAAATGGCTCACCAGAGAAGAAATTGACAGCATAAACTTCGCAGAAATCAAAGAAGATTCAGAGACTGGATATGTGCTAGAAGCAGATATCGAATACCCCGACCATATCCACGACGCCCATAACGAACTTCCTTTCTGCCCACAGAGCGCGATACCACCGAATGGACAATACAAGAAACTGCTTGCAACATTAGAACAGAAAAGCAAATATGTCTTGCACTACAGGGTGATGCAGCAGTGTATCGAGCAAGGTCTAACTGTGAGACATATTCACAGAGTGGTGTCCTACGACCAGTCTAACTGGTTGAAGACATATATCGACGTCAACACCGAGAAGAGAGCACAAGAAAAGTCAAAATTCGGGCAAAACCTGTGGAAAAGATGAATAACGCCGTATATGGAAAATTTATAGAGAATGTGAGAAAGTACACTGATTTCAAAATAGTTGGAACATGGGAACAGGCAAAGAAGTTGATAGCACGCAGCACTTACCTACGCACCAT
The DNA here is from genome assembly GCA_030765065.1 of Deroplatys truncata. NCBI lineage: Eukaryota > Metazoa > Arthropoda > Insecta > Mantodea > Mantidae > Deroplatys > Deroplatys truncata. Next base: position 417,392,200 of record CM060990.1, on the reverse strand, counting down.
AATTTTTGAGGAAAATCTTGTGGGAATCGAACTGGGCAGAGAGGAAGTACATATGAACAAACCACTCTACATAGGACACGCAATTTTGGACATTTCAAAATTTATCATGTATGAATTCTTTTACAATATCATGAAACCGAATTTAAAAGACTTGCTGCTGAATTACATGGATACAGACTCGTTTATTTTTGAAACGAGTTCTGATATCTATGAGTTCATCAGGGAGAACCCTCAATATTTCGACACTTCAAACTTCGAAAAGGATAATGTATATGGCATTAAGCAAGCCAATAGGAAAAAGATTGGGTTGTTCAAGGACGAATTGGGTGGCTTGATTATGGAGGAGTATGTCGGTATTAGAGCAAAGCTATACGCTTACAGATACGGAGGGCAGACAATAAAGAAAGCTAAGGGCATCACCAGGGCAGCCATGGATAAAATAGATTTCGGCCATTATTTTGAATGCTTAAAAGACCATAGCCTAAAAATTTATTCGGTACAAAAATCATTTCGGAGTAAACACCACAAAAGTAACACAATTGAGACAAATAAATTGGCGTTGAAGGGGGGTGACGATAAGAGGAAGTTGATGGAGGGAAGTCATAAGACTCTAGCGTGGGGCCATTATTCCCTTAGACCTGGTGATTGCTAGTGCCTAAACTTGTAAATATGTATAATGTAAATATTTGAAGATATCTTGTTTTTTTCAATCTGGATTTTGTAAATATTCATTTAAATTGTGTATGAGGGTTTTTATATATTAATTTTTCCCTCTGATAATGTCATTGTGTATATTCATTTAAAGTGTGTGTGAGGGTTTTTATATATTAATCTTTCCCTCTGATAATGTCATTGTATATATTCATTTAAAGTGTGTGTGAGGGTTTTTATATATTAATTTTTCCCTCTGATAATGTCATTGTATATATTCATTTAAAGTGTGTATGAGGGTTTTTATATATTAATTTTTCTCTCTGATGTCATTGTATATATTCATTTACAGTGTGTATGAGAGTTTTTATATATTCATTTTTCCCTCTGATGTCATTGTATATATTCATTTAAATTGTGTATGAGGGTTTTTATATATTAATTTTTCCCTCTGATAATGTCATTGTATATATTCATTTAAAGTGTGTATGAGGGTTTTTATATATTAATTTTTCCCTCTGATAATGTCATTGTATATATTCATTTAAAGTATGTGAGGGTTTTTATATATTAATTTTCCCTCTAATGATGATATTCATTTAAATTGTGTATGAGGGTTTTAAGTGTCTACGTTTTTCCCTCAAAAAAAGAAAAAATATGAAGGATTTTTAAAATAAAAAATACTCATGATTTTACAATCATAACAACTGGTCTTTTATTATGTCTTCATACATTACACCAAATCCTTTATATCAATCCATTGAGTATCTGCAAAACCATACCACTTTACAAGAACATTGTTTCTACGTTTACGTATAACCTTTTCTACTAAATATGTGTTAGGGTAGTTAGTGTTTTTTAGTTCATGTCCATAAAAGCCACCTTTTATGATTTCACCATTCCTATCCTTTAGTATGTATGTTGTAGGCTTGGTACGATTCACACGAAATACTTTGAAGTTTTCAACGCTCCAGTTAGATTCATAACCCTTTTCAAAATGTCCTTTATGTTTAGATATCCTGACATAATCACCAACACTAAAATTCCTTGAAGCCTTCTTCTCTCTTCGGTCTTGATTATAATTATACACAGTCAGAAGAAGATCGTTGTTTTTCACTTCATTAGGCTTCATGCGGATAGTTGAATGAAAAGTATCATTGTACTTTACAAGGATTCTAGGTAAAAGATCTAGCCACTTGTATGAGCCTTGGACTAAAAACTCTCGGTACATCATATTCTTCAAGGTTCGAATTAAACGTTCAACAGCCGCAGCCTTCACATTGGTATAGGTGCTGTAGTGGTTAATATTATACTTAAACATTAATCGTTTAAAGAACTTGTTATAAAATTCTTTCCCGTTGTCACTTTGAATATTCCGGGGAGGGACGTCCTTTTCTTGTAATATATCCTCCATAGCCTTTGAAACATTAACTCCACCCTTATCCTTTAAGGGTTTTGCATATGCCATTTTAGAGTAAAAGTTGATTGCGATGAGGATGTATTTGAAATTTTTGTTCACTTTTGCATATGGTATCATTTCAATCAAATCAATTTGTAATAAATCATTCATACCTTTGCTGATAATTTTGCGTCGTAAATAGTTCCTCCTCGCCGATCCGTGAAGCTCTCTGGCGATATTCTGTTTGGCGGTCATGCTATACTTTTAGATGCTTTCAACTCCCGGATAATTTCCTCAATCTCTCGAGTGTGACTATTGTTACCGGCGTCCCTCGAAGCAATAAGTAACCTCAGTCTATTCACTAATGTGTTAGGATTTCTCCAGAAAACGTAGTCAACCTCCTTATCAGGCTTATGCTCCTTCCATGCCAGTCCTAGACCTGAATGTGTATTGAGCAAGGGTCGTATTATATTCTTGTATTTATACGATTTACCAGATTTCAAACGACCGTGCCTGCTGTAACCACTTCTATGAAGAAAAGTACTTTTCATAATCTTAGCGTACGTGTCCAAGTCTTCACTAGTGTATGCAGAAATCTGAGGCGTTCGCTTAAAGATGAGGTCCGTCAAACCGGCGGTAGACTCATACGTTTCATCACCTATCAATATTTGATTATTTATAAAATGAATATCTTTATTTCCAAGCATATAACTTCCATCCTGATATCTCACACCGTACAATGTATCCATACGATCCTTGTCTTTTGAGCGAACGTGTTGAAGGTAAGTAGAAATACTTGTAGAATCACCAGCTTCATTCTTGACGGTCTTCACAGTCAACCCTCGTTGAGTGTCCAAAATATCCTTGAGGGGGGCGGTTACAGGCTTCAAAGCTTCGGCCATGACATGCTGAGTCTCAAACCTGAGACCTTTTAGAGCTCTCAGTTTTTCTTTTACAGCCCTGGTATGCTCGGCTACAGACTCTTTAAGTCTTATGCTTTCACTATCCATCTTACAAATGATGTGAAAATAGACGATTACCTTCAATTTATAGCCTGCGTCCAGCTTGAGTTCTCAACGTGTCGATAGCCTTAGCTAACATCTCTATCGAAGTTCTCAGTTGCTCGGTTTCTTTCTTATGCTCCTGTGTATGTGTCTTGAACGCTTCAGCAAAGATTGCAGTATTAGCGTACTGGCTTCTGGCTGATTCTTCTAGAGTCGTCATTTGCTGCATATTAGTTTTGTAGGCGTCCATCATCATATTTACATTATCCTCCACTTTCTTAAGTTTATCATTGCAGCAATCAGTTTTGAGAGTATTCAAAACCTCTATCTTTAACTGTCTGACTGTAGCCTCTAAATCTGAAACTCGCTTCATCGCTAACTTTTCTAAATTACTAATTTTCTGATTGCAAAGATTCTGAAGATTTGTTTTTTCTCTATCAAGCTCTGCGGTAACTTGTTTAATAGAGTCCATTACAGAATCCACTCTGTCTTTTGTAGAGGTTGTTAGAGTATCCACTTTACTCGTAGTTTTATTCAGATTTGCTGTAATGTCTAGCAGCTTCTTGCCTATTTGCATCTCGATTTCCTTTGGCAAGTACCTGTTTAACTGCTGTCGCGTCTCGTTCGATTTCCTAATGATCATAGCTCTAGCATATCTTTTATTTACAGCATCCGTATCTCCGAGAGGATCTGCTATATCAATGATTCTCTTATTGTCGAATATAATGTTACCATTACCATCTCTCGACTGAGTGCGTGAATTGACATATCCAGCTATGAACTTTTTATTCACAACATCATTATCGTGAACAGGATCTAGCAATACCCTCAATCTAACTTTATCGATCACGACGTTATTTTCCTTATCTCTCTTGAGGATATATCTTGAAATCAATTCATCGATCAGGGTCTTAGCCATAACCTCAACATTGTTAGCAGCTTGCTGAGAGATATCTTGCATCCTAATTTCGAGAGCATCCACATAATCCTTATTGGAGGCGTCATGATTATCTTCAGGATCGTGAACATTGCACAATCTCTTATTCTTGAATTGATAGTTTCCTTTGACATCTCTATTTATGATAAAACGATCAAACACTCTTCTAACTGGACCAGTTCTCTGAGAACCGAACCTATCAATGCTCATGGTTAACTACGAATGATCATTTTCTTTTTTGTCGAGCTTAATATATACATCAAAACCATTCCTATATCGTCCCTCATTCATGTGAAATTCAGGAACTATCACAACAAAGGGTCTTCCTTCTGTAGAGCTCTCCCAAACGTTCTTACATAGATCTTTAAATTCATTGTAGGTCATGTCGGTATTTACATAATCTTCGTAAATGTGCTTTAAGTTTAAATTGTCTTGTCTGAAGAGTATTATCATGTTTGTATTATCGCGAATTAAATGTTTTGGAACTTTAGCATAGGACTGTGCTAGATATACAGAGTCGACATTTCGATGTCTACCCATACTGTAAAAGGATGCTATCTTTTCCTGCTTTTCAGTGATGACGTCATCAAATATAAAGATTGAATTTTCTTTGACTTCAGAAGGATGCAAAACATCATCCCCGTTGTCGAATGTGTTCACTTTTATACCTTCGATGTTTCCGAGCACTTTAATTAGGTATTGGTACTTTGGTTGATAGAGAGACTTTGAATAAATATACAAATTTTCAAAACGTAGTCCATTCTCATGGAGTAGCATATTGAGTAATACGTTTGTTTTCCCTGCACTGGAGCTCCCTAAAATAAGAGCTCTGACATTAGATGGAAATAACTTGCCATGACGATCACTTCTAAAGTCACTTTCAAAGTCTAATACCTGAATAGGTAGAGAGCAGTGCTGCTTAACAAGCTCCATGTTAACAACTAACTTATAAAATGTATGTGCGATGTTTATATATTACCGGATGTAAAGTAGTTAATGATTCAATGCAATGATATAAAAGGACTAATGCATGCAATCACTCGCTTAGTATATCATGAGAGCTAAGAGAGGAAGGTCGTTGCAGTATAAGCGCGGGTCCGGAATTATTAATTCCATAATTAATTCGCTCCCCTTTGAAGCTCACCTGGATATAGATATTGCGGGCCTGGTACTAAATTGGAAAAACGTCTAAAAAGAGGAGACCCCGGAATTAACCAATTAGACGAAGCTTGCAAACAGCACGACCTCGCGTACGCTGAGAATAAGGACACCGCTTCAAGGCAAATAGCGGATAAGATTCTTGCTGAGAAGGCTTGGAAACGGGTGCAGTCATCAGATTCAACTTTTGGTGAACGGTTAGCTGCAAGGCTAGTAACTGCAATCATGAAAGGAAAGGTTGCAGTGGGAGCCGGAAAGAGGAAGAAGAAGAGAGGAGGGTTTTTACCATTGATACCCATCATTGCTGCTTTAGGCGCTGCAGCAGGCGGCGCTGCTCAGATAGCCTCTGCAGTCAATAAAAAAAAGGCTGGTGATAGACACTTAGCAGAAGTTGCGAGACATAACAAGGCGATGGAGACACGAGGAAAGGGACTCCGAAAGAGAAGGTGTAAGAAGAGGAATAAAGGAGGATTCTTACCTGCAATGCCGCTGATGTCGTCTTTAGCCGCTGCATCTAAAATAGCAAGGTCCTTGAAAAAAAGAGGATCTAAAGGCAGGGGTTTAAAGAAGAAGGCAAAAAACGATGGAAGAGGATTGTACATATACCGGAGGAAGCCCTAAGTAACGTAGCCATCGAATATTATGCTAAACGTTTAAAAATTACTTATTTTAGAGGAGTTTATATGATTGACAAACTTCCTTTAAAACCACACTTCAAAGAGAGACTTATTACCAATCTCGATACCTCCGATAATGAAGGAACACACTGGGTTGCTATAAGGAAAGAAGGTGATGTCGCATACTACTTTGATAGTTTCGGCAATTTGAAACCGCCTCCTGAGATTGAGAAATATCTACAAGGTGTTAAAATCTACTATAATACACGGAGATACCAAAATTTCGAATCAGTCATCTGCGGGCACTTGTGCTTGCAATTTCTTTTATCCTAGAAGCTGCTACATCGTCAAGATGAGTTATACAGTTACAGTGAGTGGGCCAGACACTAATATTTCAACGTATTTAAACCCGCCTCTACAGCTAGATTCTCCAGGTCATTATGAGGTTGCTCTCTTGAATTTTGAAACATTCTATTCAATACCAAATGTCGATGAAAGTAATAATAGATTTCACTATATTCATAATGGTAAACCTGAAACCATTGTCATCCCGCATGGAACCTACGAGATTGCCGATATCAATGCATTTCTAAAGGATAAACTAGGATTGAATGATGAAGTCTTCTTCATAAGGCCTAACAATAATACAATGAAGGCTGAGATTAAATGTCCTTATACAATAGACTTTTCTAAGGCTAGATCTATTGGTTCGCTTCTAGGATTCACCAACACCTAAATAATTCCTGCTGGAGAAGCGTTTGAATCTGACGATCTTGTGAATATATTTAAAGTGAGTATCATACGTGTGGAGTGCAGTGTTGCAACAGGCTCTTTCATTGACGGTAAAAGTGGACATTCGCTCTACGAGTTTTTCCCTTCTGTTCCACCAGGCTATCATATCTCTCAAGAACCTTCGAACCCGATATATTTACCGGTCATAGATACAAACTATATAGACCAGATCACTATTCGAGTAGTAGATCAACACGGAAAGGCTATCAACTTCAGGAACGAAGTTATCACTACAAGACTCCACATAAGACGCAATGGCAATACATTTTAAAAGACATCGCAAAAATTATAATAGACGACGTACACCACGTTCGAAGCATACTACCTCTCCAGCTTCCGAGGAGTTAACACGTGCTAACCGCAAGTTCCTCGAGGGGTTTGGTTACAGGATGCTATAATGGACATCTTAAACGTGACAGAAGTTCCAGCCTTTGACGACAAGATCACCAAGGAGGAGGAGCATATTTTTCTTCCATACAACATGTCCGCTCTGGATGTAAACGATGAAATTAGAATACCGTGCCAAGCTGAAGATTTGTATACGCTACCTAACAAGAGTTATCTCTACATCGAAGGTGCTCTCACCAAGGTAGATGGATCGCCTACTACAGCGAAGCTCGCTAATAATGCTATAGCCTTCATGTTTGATGAGATACGTCTAGATATGAATGCTACAACTATAGACAGAACAAGGAATCCAGGAATTACTACAACTATACGAAATTATGTGACTCTCAACCCTATGGAGTCGAATCGGCTGCTGAATGCTGGATGGGCCTATCCTGGTGAAGAAGTTGATATAGTACACGCGACGAATGGAGCTTTCAATGCTGTAATCCCTCTCTCGATGCTCCTAGGATTTGCTGATGATCACAAGGAGCTTATACTCAACAGCAAGTTTGAATTGATTCTCATAAGATCCAAAGATTCTAGAAACTGTGTCCTGAGTTCGAATGGAGAGGAAGCTAATGTAAAGTTAACTAGAATCGAATGGAGGATGCCTGTAATTCGTCTTTCCGATGCTGAAAGAGTTCACATTCTAAAAATTGTCAAGTCTGATAAACCTCTACACCTTGCCTTTCGATCTATGGATCTTCATACCCAGCCTGCTGTACCCCAGACAAGATCTTTCACTTGGAATGTAGCAACAACATCTAAGCTCGAGAAACCTCGCTTCATCATAGTGTGCGCGCAGACTGCAAGATTGGGTGATTATAGCAAGAACAGTTCCGAGTTTGATCACTGCAACATTACTAATTTGAGACTATTCCTCAACAGTGAATGCTACTCCTACCATGATTTGAACTTGGACTTTAAAAATTCAAAGTTTGCTTCACTATATGAAATGTACTGTAAATTTCAAAGTTCCTATTATGAAAGAGATAATTATCCCCTCTTGAAGAGAAAGGATTTTCTTCACCATGCACCATTATTCGTAATAGACTGTTCTCACCAACCCGAGGAGTTTATAAATGGAGCTGTGAACATCAGAATCGAGATTCAAGCATCTGCAAATATACCAGCCCAGACGTCACTGTACTGCCTGGTTCTACATGACAAAGTATTTACCTACAAACCCCTTTCTCACGTGATGCAAGCACTTATATAATTATGCATATGTTTGGGTGAATGGTTTTGTAAAGGAATGTACTAGAATAAGTTTATGAATAATAAATTGAATTCATATACTAAAACACTCTTTTATTGACTTTAGCATACATTTCAAGCATTTTCCTTCTTCCCCTCCTACTCCCTGAAAAACTAGTTGCTCCTGACTTGCAGAAATCATTTAAAATATTCAAATGTCTTTCAATATAAGGCAATAGCCGTTTTAGGTTCTTTACACCCTCAATGTCTAAAGATATTACATTATTATTTAAACATGTATTTATGAAATGAATTGAATGGTCAAAAAATACAATAATATTGTATGCATAAATTACATTGTCACAATATTCATCACACGCAAACTTTTTTTCTTGGCGTAGGTAATCTTCAATCATTGGAATGTTTTTGGATATTATATCCCAGTCTGATTTTGTGATATAAACAAATGATTTATCACTTTCGCAGTTTATGTAGAGGGAGGGGGTGTCATAGTATAGTCCAAGGTTCACGGAATGGGAGGGGGAGATGCTGACGTCATCAAGCGCCTGTGATCGATTCTCCATGCTCCTCCGGGGTATCTTCAATGAATAAGAAGACCAAAGGACCATCGTTGAGGATTCTCCTCTTACACCGTCTCTTCTGCTTTTTCTCCCCGGCCTCGTTCCGTCTCTTCCTCCGCTCCCTCCTCACATCCCTGCAACATATATTCAAAACAATGTTAGAAATAGGTTTAGTTAATGATTTCATACGTCTGAAAGAGAAAATGCATATATTAGAAAAATCCTCTCCCCTTGTCACACAAAAAAGTACTATCAAAGAGTGTCATACTAACTTCATGGGCTTGCACGATTCTGTGTATATCTCGAGCGAGCAATCTGGAGTCGTCTGATTTATCCACTCCTGTACCCTCGTTGCTTTATCATCAGGGGTAGTAGTAATGGTGGGTAGTGGAGCGGCATCCTCATCCATAGGCTGTGTATGGCGCTCTGCGAATGGATATTCCACTATATCGACATCGCGTCTCTCAGGATCCAGCTCCTCTATTGGCACGGGTACCTTAGGCGCAGTCATTCGCAGTCTGTAATAATTTAATTTTTTAGGTTAGACACAGAGTAGCATTAGAAGCAGTAAATGAATATGTAATTTAACATTTCTTCTACTTACTCGAGTTTTCTCTTCCTGCGCTGGTAGACCTCGCAGTTGTCGTTACATAGGAAGAAGGATGTCATGCGTTCATGCTGGGCCGGGTTAGTACAAAGTACAGAATGCATGTATCCGGTGCACGACTCTGTATCACATTCAGCTAGATGTTTCGAGACGAAGACATCGTCAACTTCATCGACATCGCTAAGATCCTCCACATCAACACCCCTGTGATTTTCACTGAAAGAAAGAAATAATTTCAAGTTAGATTTCATTTAACATGAGTACAATATATTACCGAGTTATAGAAATATGTATATTACTTACATGTTCGCTCCTCGATAAACAGGACAGCTCTCTGTACACACTTCCAGTGTAGTCATCTGATCATGATGCGATGGTTGAGTACACAACACTGAATGCATTAAACCATTGCATGTTTCGGTATGGAAGTATACGTAGTGAAAATAATCTTCCCCGCACTCGCTCCAGTAATCATTCACATCAGATGCACGATAATCACCAGCCATTTCGATTATCACTGAACGAACACTGAAAAAACAATAAATGATCGCTCCGGGTGCCGACGTTCCTTATATACTGTAGACGGTGACGTCACGTGGCGTTGGAGGGAGTGGAATGCATTATGAGACCTGTTATTCACCCTCCAGGCAGAAGCCAGCCGTCTGTTTTTGAATACCAAGGAAAGTCTTTGGCGAGCGTGTTTTAACATGATTTACCAACGCCGACAGAGTGGAGCCGGGCTAGTCTACATGTCGAGGCTTGTTAGTGACGTCACGCACACAGTCGCGGAGTGGGGATGAAACTGGTTATTACCAGACCGAAGTCGGCTGGCGGGTTTTCCATTACATGTTGGACTGTTGCCGGAGAGAGGTTAAGACCGTGAGCGTGATAGTTATACATATTCTACCACACATATACGATGGCGGTCAGGTGCGTGCGATTCAATTAATCAATCAAAAATACTTAATTGCTCGAAGAACAGCGTTTAATTGCAATAGCAGTATATAAACATTGATTCTTTTTTCAATAACACATTACCTAATTGATTGACACAATTATGTACTCAAACGATTTGCCGATGTGCGGCAGGCATCGAGAATCGCATTCCCCTATCGCCAGGGTGGATTTCCAAGCCAGCGTCACGCACCGAGAACCCCCACATATACCCCATCACCCGAGCGGCACATCCCCTACCCCCACCAATCACCGGGCGGGATTTAGACCTAGGGAAGGTACGCAACCGCCGTATAGGAACAATACACACTCTCCCACCTATCCACAGGGAACCAACCAGAACACAAAGGGGAGGGAGGGTACGCACCCAGCGTATGGGGGAGGGAGGGGGGGCGGGCCACCGGCACGTGACCAGACCACATGGGGGAGGGGGGAGGACCTGACGACACAAAACCAGTCGGCATTAGGTGAGGCCACAAAGGGAAGGGGGCGGGGCTAGCGGCACGCGACCGGGGCGGCATGTGAGGCCTCAAAGGAGGGGGCTGGGCTTGTCGGCATAGATCAAAGAACCTTATCAGATGGCGGCATATCCTTTATGGCTCCAAGTCGCCACAATATGACTACTTGCGCCCGTAGGTCTTCGTGCATGTCCGTGTGTTTGGAAAGGTCTTGGGATGTGTATATGTAAGTGTGTGTTTTTGTGGGTTCGGGTGTGTGCGTGCGTCTGTGTGTGTATATATGTGTTTTATTGTGTGTTGTTAAAATCTTTTCTCTTGCTATGTGGAGGGATTTGATGCAAAGCTGGAAATGGTGCTTGATATGGGTACATATCTTCAAAGTTTAACCTTTTTGTGTCGCGACTTCGCAGCTTGCGTGTGGGTTTTAATGACAGTGGCTCAATGCCGGATATGGGTGTTTTGATGAGTTCATTGATATGGGTGAAGGTATTGTCAAGGCTTTGTTTTCTCTATATTGAATGATGTAGGTTCGCTGGGTCGCGGGTGAAGGATATAGCTCTAATAAAAAGATTGTTGTCTGTGAGGAAATTGATTTGGGATATGATGATGTATCCGTATTGAAGATCAATGTGCCTTCAGGACCCGAATACCACAGTCACTTGCTCTCGCTGTCTGAAGTTCAGTAATGAATTGCCTCATTATGAACCGGTCACAGGAGACCATGAGCTGATTGGATGACTTGAATTATTCGTTCCTGAAGCTGTATAAAACACCTTGATTAGTCATTATTCCACAGCATGCTTGGTCCACAACGGACATATTTCGTTCTTGCCTGGAAAGAATTGATTATTTCTTTAATAGCATTTTATATAATCAATGTAACTAATATAATGTTTAAATATTCATAATGACAATATTCGGCAGTTGTTTAACATCATTTCTCTCTGTTAAATCGTCTTGTGCCTCATGATATTCTTTTTAAGATAGTCAGTGCTGAAATCTTCGTAAGATAATTCCCGATTACATTGTAAAAGAATATAAAACTTAAATTTTCGAGTAAATTTATCTATATGAAGTAGTAAGTCTAAAATAGAGAGAAAACATTTGAATACATGACCTTGAAAGGCATTGAGAAATCTGTTAAGCGTTCAAGTCTCGTATCTATCCCTGTAATGTTTAGGTTATGCTATAAAATATTTAAATAATGTGTGTAATATCTTAAATTGAAGCATTGAAGGTGAAGCTTTCAAAAGGATATGATGAGAATTCTTTTGGCCTGTGCAAATTCACATACCGTGGGCTTAGTTCTGAGTGGTCCCACTCTATAAAGAAATAAACACTATTCATTTTATTACAATTTTTAAATAAAGGAATTGCTGTTTCTGTACGGAAAGGATCCGTTAAACCAATGAAAATAATTATGTATGACATGGTTAGAAATAATAGTATTCCTGATAATTAATACCGATATGAAATTCTAAAGTGGGAAAAAATTTGTTGCTGTTATAGAATTTTACTTTACGATTTAAAATATTAAAAAAAAAATAAACGTGGAAATATGCTACATTCTAGAACTGACAGTGAAGCTGGTCCTTGATCCAGTGAGCAAGCGTCTGCCTCAAACGTGATAACTTTGCTAGTGGAATCCGTTTCAGAAACTATAATGATGAAATATAAAATTGTGAATTAAACAGTAAGAAAGTGTGTATCTATATTTAAGTTTGTTAATTCATTGCATCTTATTCAAGTACCATGAAATATATAGTGTGCATGTTATTTACGTTTTCAAATAAAGAATGTGTGGAACATTTAACAGCTGTTACACATTCAATTGCACTTTTTTATAAGTATTAACAAATTGTGTTTCATTATAATTTAACGAAAGAAAAAAATGTTACCATATATGTGTTCTTTTATAATATCCGATTAAGTGCATGAAGTCTATTATTCTTTAGAAAACCTAAGAAAACACTTCAAAATATCAATTGAGTTTCGAAGAAACACTCGTGATATTTTAAATAGCCGAAAATTTGTTGCTTCGAGAGAAATATTTCGCTCACCTCGCAATGTAACATCAAATGACCTTAGAAAAAACACTGATGCTACTTAAGCAGCCAAAAATTCGTTGTTTTAGAGAAGTATTTCACTCATCTTGCAACGTAAGATCCATAGCACTTGTATAACTGAATAATGAGATATCATTAGTAATCTCTTACCTTGCATGGATTAGAATCGATTGATGAATGAAAATAAAGCTGACTTGTTCAAGTATTACAGTAAGTCGCAGTTCGACGAAAAGACAGCTGTGAGTTTCATTCTGTATATACGGTCTTATCTAGTAACTTGTCTTTCATTGTCACCCCTTTCATAATTTCATGTGTTAAAACACATTTATTGAGCGAGCCTAGAGTAATACATCAAGACTAAGCGGAAAATATCTCGTGTCACCCACCACTCTGTCCCTCAATCCTCTGAACTGGTTGTGCTTAAGTGTTCCGGATGTGATAAACCTTGCGTTAACAATAACTTGTGTAAGGCACGGAATGCTTCGTTACTTTTTACGCTATGTCATGCATATCTGTAGGAAAGTTCTGATTCAGCCTTCACAGTGTTACATTTAGACATTTGTAACGGAGATTCAGTTTATTTCATATGCATGTAATATGTTTTTATGAGTTCATGTTGAAATAATACAGGAAGTGTCCAATTAGTTTTTTTCGGCACGAATCAAGCATCTGTGTGGGAAACGTTAGGATTCAGTCTTCTCAGTGTTCCAGCTAGGCCCTGGTAAAGATGATTAACTTTATTTCTTATTTCATTGTAGTTACAATAGGAAGTGGTCTTCAGAGGGCACGAACTCGATTCTTCAGCTTGAAGGCGAGCTATTTATTTCAGTGAAGCTGTTACGACATGTGTGTATGCGTGTATATATATATATATATATATATATATATATATATATATATATGTATGTGTGTGTGTATTAAGTGCGTGCTTGCGACAGGGAGAGGCAGAGAGAGGGAGGGAGGCGGTGGCGTATGCTCCATGACAGTTTGGAAATGCTGTCATTGCTTTATTATCTCTCCACAGTGAGATTGAATTTATGATAGAAGGAAAGTGTCATTTAGATAATTCTTGCTATAAAAGCAATCATATGTCCGGAAATGACACTTAAACTCCCCCTCGCCAAAAAGATTTCATGTTAAAGAATATTATGTGTGCCCTAGGTCGGAAGTAATGAATTCCTTGCCATAGCCTTTGAGTACTTTGGCGGGTTGTTAACATTTGCAGTTAGGAAATACTCTAATATATTTGTTTCATTATTTGTCATTTATCTCTGCGTGATTTATGACTGTAGATAGCACACGGTAATCATGGCCTGTTTGCCCGCATAATGGTGCTTCCCGTACCACACGTGTGTGTGTGTATGTGTGTGTGTAGAAAACAGTGAAATCGTTTCCGTTATAATTTCCTTGTTTTTATTTTTCCGATAGTATGAGAAATTTACATATGATTACCCAGTTTCTCAAGCAAAAACGTTCTCCTGTGTTTTTTTCCAGATGTTTAGAGTTGTGTGAAGGTTAGCTCAGTCAGGATAAATGTAACTTGCATCACAAGTCAACACGGGTCATGAAAGTGCCGCGAAGAATCCTCCCGTCTCCACCGAAAGCCGGTACTTTGTCCCAGAAGGAATGTGAGCGATCTGGAAATGCTTCCATTGATTTGTATTACCTCCTCTACAACTGAATTTCCTACAGCTGGAAATATCATGTCTTTTGGGTAATTTCATGATGTGAAAGCCAGCACATGGTCGGAAATGTCAATTAAACTTCCTCTTTCACTGAAAAAGAATGCACTGACCTTGTAAGTGTTTTAGAACATACACGTCATATAGATCCTCTTTGCTCTCAAAGCCAACATGTGACCGGAAATACGAATTAAAATAGCCATTACACCAAGAAGCACCCTCTTCAACCATATGATCACGTGACCTGTGCTGGAACAGACACGTCATTTACGTCGCTTTAGCGTTCATGCATGCGACTTATGTCGTTTTTGTGCTAAAACATACATATACTCCCTAGTAAGCACATTAGGAATATTAAATCATGTACTGTGCGATTCATATAAAGCTGAATTACTTTAATGGGCCATAATTTCCCTCTCAGAGCTCGTAAAATGTGAAATTTGTTTCAATGATCTAAATGGCTCTGGGAGAATCAGCACCACTGCCATTTATTGACCATTTTATTGATTATGATGGCAGTGACGAGAATTGTTGACAGACATTAGTATGCAGTCGTAACAGTAGCATGCATTACTCACTTCGAGGGCGTGTTTTTATTGCGGAAACCTATTGGAAGACAAATTCATTGATAACAACACAACGGGAATTTCCAGGAGAATTCAATGATCGCGATGTTCTAACAAGGGCAACAACTTTATCGCTAGTAAGAAAGCTGGAGACAACTGGTGTACTCTTCAGTGAGATTGGAAAACATAGACCACCGTTGAGTGCAGAGTCTGTTGATAATGTTCGAAGACGCTTAGTGAGCTCTCCAAAGAAATCGTTGCGTTGATTGAGCCAGAAGACAGGCTATTCATATGGTACATGTCAAAGAGCTGCGAAGAAATCGGGATTACGACCATACAGAGTGCATATGGTGCAGCGATTGAAAGAAGAAGATCATGAAAAACGAATGCGTTATTATCGATGGTTTCAGGGTTTTGTTATTCCACGTCCACTTCCAGACATTCTCTATATAACGTGGTTTACAGATGAGGCCTGGTTTCTTCTCTCAGGCTATATCAACACACAAAACAGCAGTACTGGGCTCCTGTAAACCCCTACATCACCCACGAAACCCCACAGCACGATGAAAAGGTTGGAATACGGTTCGCGGTACCGACCTCCAGGATTGTTGGCCCCATTTTCCTTGTTACGACTGTAGACATTGCAGTTTATACGGGCATCTTCAATACATTTGTGTGGCAGCTGGATTTTCAGTAAGATGGGGCTACATGTTAGATTACAACTCCTCCAAACAACTTGTAGGCAGTTTCTTTGATAATAATCTAATAATCTCAAAACGTCCGTCCCCCTCAGTTCACCTGACCTAACCTCTCTGGACGTTTCCTTATGGGGGTATCTTAAAAATATAGTGTGTAAGAATAGACTTCGGCAACTGCTGAACTCCATGAATCCATTAGCAACAAAATAAGTAACATTGGTGAGGATACTTTTCGTAGAACGTCACAGAATATGGTGAAACGAGTGCAGATATGTATGGATGCCTGTGGAGGACACTTCCAGCATTTTCTCTGAGAAATCATAAACAACGTAATCTCCCAATCGTGTGTTATATTCTCCCAAGATTGCACATGTGTCCTATTATTGGTTCAGGAGTTATGGCCTATAAAAGTGGTTCAGGTTTATACGGATCACACTGTATAACACAGTTGGTGAATAATTCCTTCTCTATTATCCTATCCTTAATATTTTAATGGTAACGCAACCACAAATTACCAGACGTACCGGGCGTGAAGTAGTGATTAACTCATAGGCGTATACCTCGCCCGCACAGAGCATTGACCTTCAGCACCGTGCGCACAGGACAGATACGGCGTGCTTGGGAGTTGGTTGTCCCTATTATATAGGGTTCCAGTAGCCCTCCGTCAGTTTCTGCGAACCGCTTATTGGGGCGAAAGATACTTCGCATATGTGGTGGATGCGCCATACATGGTGGACGAACCAAGTGTGGTAGATGCGCAGATTCATTTGGTTTAAATTAAGGGCATATGTGGTGGATGCACCGGTTGTTAAAATACACATTATGTTAAATATGTGGTAGGGGCGCAGAAATATTGAAATTAATTTACTCGTTTTGATCGCAATAGGGTAGAAAACAATAATATAGCATAAAGTGACAGAAGTGCATATGACCTTAAGGTAGTTTTACAGTAGGTATGGTTAAGGATTAGACAGTCAGTTCCTTATTTTAAAATAAGAGGTGAACGTGGCTAGATCTCGTGTTTCATGTGATATTAATTTGTATAATTTCCTTTTACTAGGTGCCAGTCCTGAACAGGTCTTCCGCAGGGGGGCATCAGTGGTCACATAAACGTATGCCTTTTTTAACAGTTCTTTACTATAGAGTGCTAAAGGTGTATTTCCAGTGAAGTATGTGGAATCTTTGGATCAAATGCAACATCCTCTCAAAATTATAGGGGTACCTAAGAGATAGAAGAAAGAGAAAGTAGAAATAAAAGCTTCGATTTCTATCGTAGTGTCTTAATTCTACTGCTGAAATGAAAGAGCTCATTTAGGGTTGATATCAATTATGAACATAGGAAAAATATGGATCAAAAATAGAATTTTTCTATCTCATATAATCGTTTAATCCATAAAAATTTAATTTAAGAGAGTTGTAGCGTAATATGACGCCAAATAGCTGATCGGCAGCCACATTTTTTTACTATTAATGTATCACAACAAACTATAATTCCTTTTCGCATTTTCCGAAAAAGGTGTAATTTTTGGTTTTCAGTGTAAAATAACTCGAAGATTATTGGATAAATCCCACATCTACGCAGGAGACCGAAATTGTTAGTACACGGACTCGTGAAAGGGAGGTCCGGGGTTAAATTCCAGCCACAACCTTCCTCCCTTTCTAAGGCTTCCATCAGGTTTTCCGCAGTTTTCATAACTGGCAAATGTCAGGGAGTCACCCTAAACTTAGTCGTGGAACCTTTGGTTTACAAAATTCCTCTCTCGATTATTATTAAATTCATGTGTAATCAGTGTCAGCCTCCTCTGCTGCCGTATGTAGCAAGGACGAGTGTATAACATTAAAATAAGTTTTAAATTTACAGGAAACGCTTATCATATACTGATGAATAATTACATTAACGTGATTATTTATAATTATATAACTCTACAAGATACCTCTTTATCCTTATAAATGTATATTTCCTTCATAAAGACTAGATTTATTATTTTTAATTCAAAGAACAATAATGACTTTTAGCATTTTATCTCACACATTTTTAGGGCTATATAAGTTTATTTTTAAGCCCAAATGTAGTGTATAGGTGAACAGAAATTGAATTTATTTCGTTTTATATCTGCACATTCATTTCTGTAGTTATCTTAACACGGGTAAAGAAGGGTGGTCCTAAAAATGACATTTGTGAATCTTTGTTCATTTGTATCCTATTTGGACATGGACATGTATTAAAATACTATAATCTGGGTAGAAAAATATAAGAAACGGAGTGTTCATAGGTTCCAGGTTTTAAATATCGCCTTTGGCTGCCTTCAATTGATAAATATTGCAAATGTACGCAGATAAAAGTTTTTGAGCTTTGACAACCAAACGCCAAAATATTATGCGAAGTTTATGGTGCTTGCACTTGTCTTTCTTTTTTACGTTTCTTCAGCACCAAACATAGCGTTTTCCAGGCACTTGCAATGTTTCAATTCTAACGGTGCCCTGAGAATAGGGATTTCATATGAAGAGGGAAAGAAAAGTAAACGAGATGGAGGAGCAAAAAGAAACGATTAATCCATGCAGAGCTGCAGCGTATGCTAGTGATTTCAAAGAAGTTTTAAGCAGACTTCGGCGGTTTCTTAGCCGTTTCCGGGAACACCACTTGGTGGTGGTCTTTAGTTGCCGTTTTAGTTTTGTTTTTAGCCACTGTGGAGCTTCGTTTCAAAGATCATAATATTATATACAGCTCCTCATCATACAATGCAGAAAAATCATACAATCTTTTATTGGAATCCCAAATTCTTCACCCCAGCTTTTGTATATAGGCTTAGATATAATAGGATACTTGAGATATCCGCTTTTATTTAATGTTTACAGAACATTCGACAATGCCTCATCAGTTCTTATTGTATGCCATTTTGCTTTGTTTCTCCTTTATTTTCTTCCAATTAAAGACCTAACATATGTGTATGAGTGACTATTGTACGGTTTACAGGCGGGAAGAATGCTACTCTGGGATGAGAGTCAGGGGAGTTTATCTACTCACTTTAATAGTTTGTTTACTACTGCGCGTCATATTGCCAACAGCGACGAAGTTCCCCTACATCAGACAGAATCGTGATGAGTTATACTTTTATTGATAGCAGGTTTACTTCTGCGTAAATGCAGTCCCTGAGTGAAACCTTGACTTATTAAGTTGGCAACCCTGACTCGGTCTCTACTCAGGTGTTGCTTTAACCCTTTATAGCCTGATGTATCATATTTGTAACAAAGATGCTTTTATTATATTTTACGATTTTTAATGTTTTCTTCTGATTTTATCATACACTAACGTTCAGCAATAAAGTTAGGCTATTTAAAGCTGTTTTATATTGTAGAAATATTAATATTTTTGCAATAAAATCGTAGTGTTCATGCAGCTGCAGTCAAATGTAACCCCGTCAACATCCAAGCGTGCCATTACACCGGTTATTTTATTTGGGCCCTCCCCTTCCTTTACCACAGGCACATTTGACTGCACTAGCTGGGACACGAACTCGCGATGTTTGGCTTTGAATAGATGGCCAGTCCATTTCGTATCGCTCTAACGATCACCACCATTCGAATAGCTTCGGTTGTCGTGCCGGTGAAAGGGATATAAAAGTCTGTTTGGGATTTAAAGGAATAACGGCATATGAAGCAGAATAGTTACGGCAATAAAGGGTTCAATATTGAAATTAACGAGCGGACATTTTGAAACGCGTTTTCCGCTGCAGCTTAGACACTGATTGCAGTGGAAGTTTCAGCCGGAAATTTTTCGTAAGCCAAACCCTTTAAGATTAAGTAATAGCTTTGCCGAAGTCTATTACACTAAACTAGGAGTCCACTCGGGAATATGTTTCTTAATGCAATGAAAAATTAGTCTTAAGTTTCATTTTTGTTGTTCCAAAGAAGGGGCTAAACAGCTGGATTTCATATGAAGCGGGACAAAAGAGTAAACCAGATGGAGGAATAAAAAGAATTGATTAATCCATACAGAGCTGCAGCGTGTGCTGGTGATTTCAAAGAAGCTTTAAGCAGACTTAGGCGGCTTCTTAGCTGTTTCTGAGGAATAACAATCGGAGATAGTCTTTGTTGCCGTTTTGGATTCGTTTTTATTTTTAGCCAGTTTTAAACGCATTACATTTATTTTTATTTTGGAGCTTTGTTTCAAAAGATACTAGTCATAATATTATATACAGCTCCTCATATAATGCAGACAGTCATACTTACAATGTTTTATTGCAATCCCGAATCGTTCACTCCAGCTTTTGTGTATAGACTGAGATATAATAGGATATTTGGGATATCCGCTTTTCCTTAATGTTTACTGAACATTCAACAGTGCGTGATCAGTTATTATTCTATGCCTTTTTGCTTTGTTCCTCCTTTATTACCTTCCAAATAAGGAGTTAACATACATGCGTGACCATGGTACGGTTTACAAATGGGAGGAATGCTACTCTGAGATGAGAGTCAGGGGAGTTTACCTACTCACTTTAATAGTTTGTTTACTACTACGCGCCATGTTACCAACAGTAACGATGTTCCCCTGCGTCAGCGGAATTGTAATGAGAATATCTTTGCTAATAGTTGGTTCACTTCTGCGTAAGTGCGATCCCTAAGTGAGCCCTTGTCTTATTAGGTTGGCAACACTGACTGTGTGTATGTATTTCCAAGAAGATAGTAGAAAATGTTTACGTGGCGCGTTCCGTCATCTCGGTGTCTACTAAGCGCCTTGATCAACCCTTTCTATAATATTCGTTACAAAGGTGTTTTTTAGGTTTTAGGATTTTTAATCTGCATTGCTTCCTAATTTCATATCATGTTAACCTTCAACAATAAAATTAGGCTATTTATAGATGCTTTATATTGTAAACATATTAATATTTCTGCAATGAAACTGTAGGTCTTTTAATAAGGAGTAAAATCCATGCAACTGCAGTCAAATGTCAGCACCCAAGCGTGCAGTGGGCTTCGAATGTTTTCCGATGTTCCAAGGGGTGTAGAGGAAGAGGGGAAAGAAACTTCTTCTCGACTAATCATGCCTGGCTATAGCCAACAGCAAGTGCCGGATCGTCTCAGAGGTCACATTTCCTTCCTTGTAAGCTGGTATAATTCAGCGCCCCGAACTCTAAGAGGAAAGAAGACGAAACCAAATACTTTTCTCTTAATAAGAACTATTCAAGCGAAATAAATTAACATTTTCTTTGCATAATATGTTGTTTAAAAATAAAATATTACACTCTTTATGCGGGTGCTACACAATTTTAAGATTCAGTAATTTTCTTGAGAAACAAGGTTCGCATAACGTATATGTTGTTTTTAACGTTTGTTGCTAGTAACAAATAATAATATTAATAATAGTTTCATAATTATCACCAATAGAACGTCCTACGCGTACTCCGATGGTATTTATTGCCTTGAATATAAGTTCGTTTTGCTTTTTAATTGTCATAGAGATTGATCACAACGTTTAATGCTAATGTGTAGTTCCATACAGTTGGCACATTCAGTTTTGATAATATTCAAGTAATGTTTTAAACATATGGCAGCAAAAGTAATATTAATGTCAAAATGTTGAAGCAGTTTGGAAACAATTAAGTATAACATTAAATTTTCCTCAAAATGAGATATATTTTGCGTTTGTTACTGAAAAACGAATAAAGATTGTTTTATTTGAAACATAATTCCCCTTACACACACTCACAAGAGAAAGTAAGAAAAATTGTGTGAGTCGTATAGTGGACGTAGGGTAAAAACACCTATTTAGGTATTGTATGCAAAAGGAGAAAATGTTAATAGATACGAGGAAACAACGTTTAGCGCAAAATAGGCAGTTTCTATGTAGCTGTTTTATTCTTTTAGGATAACATATAAGCTAACTTTTCAAAATAGTGACCCCAAGTGTTAATTGCAGATAGGTTGATGTGCTTTTGTTGCAATTGTTTCATTTGAAAGCACTCTAAATTGCTTTCAAGTTACAAATCTGAAGATGCCCCCCTCAAATGACTTTGTATTACGATTCGCGTTTTGCATTCTTAAAATACTTCTCTGGTCTGGAATGCAATGTGTCACGGAGGGGACTCGACCCCGATCCAGTGAATGAGGATATTGTGCTTGTGCCCCTAGAGGGGGCGCTCCCGGGAGGGAGGGACGAGATGAGAGACACCGAGCGGCCGGAACCAGGAGTGACGGCACAGCAATGACAAGGTTCCTAAATTTTCCAGATTGAGACTCCCTGACATTTGAGCAGGCAAACTGGGGACCCCACCTCAAACAGAGGAGCCACCGCCCCCCAAGAAGCGGCCCTTATACCCTGGCAATCAGCCGAAGACCGAGAGACGGATAAGGTTCGACAGAGAGCATACTTTTTCTATTGCCACGCCGCACCGGAATACCGTCGCCGACACTTTCAACCCTGAAACAGACCTAACGGGGTTAAGAATGACTGAAATGAGGAATGGAACGATATTCGGGGACTGAGAAAAGTCATATCAGCATTCACCTGAAGACTCGGGAAAGCTCTCGAGGAAAAACACGTGGGTCAGATTGGGCGGTAGCCGGGAAGCGAACTAGGGATCTCTCGAATGCGAGTCGCACGCGTTACCGCGGCGCCACCTGGAAGTAAAATGGAAGATCCGTAGTTCAAATCTCGGCTATGACATTGAATTGTTCAAACTGATTCTATCTTTCCAACCTTGTCCTACACACGGCTTGAGTGAAAGAGTCTTCTTGTTAATTGAGATGAAACTGCCATAACAAACTTCGTTGTAAGTATAAGAAGAATGCAGTAACTCAAACGATAGTCAGATTTTTATGTGGTGTCTTTGAAACTCCACGCTCTTTGCATTACCACGGGAATTATGATTAGGAAGAAGTATATTTAAGTGTACATTAAATTATTATTTTAAATTGAACAAACTAATGTGTTGCATTCACATAACTTTCTGTTTTCACCATTCTACAAATTCTTTTTTCTAAATCTCATTTTTCTGTCTAATTCTTATAATCCAGATAAACTTGCAAATCACATTTAGCTCATCTGTGTGGTGTGGGGGTCTGCCTCACATTCAAGAGGTCCCGAGTTAGAATCTCGGTTAAAGTGAAATACCTGGGTAAAGCTTTTTCCAGGGTTTTCTTTTATCCTGAGAAGATGAATGTTAGATTTTAATTTCAAGAGACCTCGGGCTCATTTGAACATCATTTTAACTATTTTGTTCATTCACCGTCCGTAATGGCCTACCCGGTTAAAGGATTTTAATTAAATACCAAAAGAAAAAGTTCACATTTACACGTTTCGTTGTAGTCTATGTAGATAAAGCGATAGTCACATTTTCAAAAAGCATGTCACTACGTGTTGTTTTGTAATTCCATGCTGTTTGTATGACCGCGACAAAAACAAAACGAATAACGACTTCTCAGTTACAAAAAATATTCAAATCAATAACAAAAAATATCTGGGAATTAGTTAATCTCACAAAATATATTAATAACATACTGAGTGCTTTAACGGGGTTTGTATTGCTTGTGTAACAAAGGTTTGTCCAATCTTTTAGAGTTTACTAATTATACAAAAGTCATTCAGAATGAAGAAGACTTTAGAGGCTCTTCTCAGTCAGTTCAAAATATATATTTCGTTTGTCATGAAAATGTTTTAAACAATGAGTATTTTAATCAAAATCATTAGAGCCATTTTTAAGAAAATAAACTTCGTGTAAAGCGTTGTTCAGGATGGGGAGATTTTCTTGAAAATCCTTGTTACATCTTTGAAAGATGCTGAACCTAAGTATCAAGTTTGGTATTTAACCCACTTTTCGCTTTGGATTTATGTTGTTCACATAGACGCAGGCATATGGAGCTTTTGCCCTAAAATATGATGTGTTGCATTGACATGACTTTCTCTACTCACTCTTCTTACAAAGTTTATTTTGCACCTATGTCATGTTAATACCGATAAACCTTCATCACTTATTTTTCACAATTCGTTGTAGGTATAACCAGAACATATTAAGCTAAAGCGATAGCCAAATCCCTCAAAGCTGATCGCTACGTGATAGCTTTGGATTGGTTGGCTACGGAGGGGACTCGGCATTGATCCACATAGTGGATATTGTGCCTACGCCCCACAAGGGGCGTCTCCGGGAGGCAGGATGAGGCGAGAAGAGAGACCCCGGACGTCCGGAACCAGGAAAAACGGCACAGGAATGGCAGGGTACCTAAATTTTCAGATAGAGACTCACCGTCAGACGGACAGGCAGACCGGGGACCCCACCCAGGACAGAGGGTGTCCAACGCCCCTCAAGGAAGTTAGGATACTCCCGACAGTCAGCCGAATGCTGAGGGAAGGAGAAAGTCACAAAAAACATTCTTCTCCCCTGCCACACTGCACCGAAACACCATCGCCGACATTTCCAACCCTGAAAGACACCAACGGATGAAAGATGAAGTGAAATTAGAATGGAGATGAAATGGAGGTCCGGAAATTCGGGGATGTGAGAATCCTTCCCAGCACTCGCCTGGCGACCCAGGAACCCCCCCCCCCCCGAAAAAACCTATGGGTCAGGAAGGTTGGCCAGAGGAATCCAACCCACGACCTCCCGAATGTGAACAACAGAGGTGATAGCTTTGAAATTCTTTTCTCTTTGTATGAACACGAGAAAGAAAGAAAATAAATAAAAATAGCTATTTGCAGTTGAGAGAAGTATCAACTATTTGAAAATTCAAACTAATAACAAAGAAATCTTTAGAATAGGTAAACTATAAAAGTTATTTGACATAAAATAAAAATGTTATTTGATATAAATTTTGTGCTTTAACAACTTCTACAGTTGTTGTGCGGTAACATTTTGTCTCTCTGTTACAATTTACTAATTATCAAAAGTCATTGGCAATAAAGACTAATTTACAGACTATTCCTAGAAAATAAGAGATATACATTCTATTTATCATAAAAATAACGTAGACATATGTATTTTAATCAAAGTCCTTAGAGCCATTTTTGAAAGAATAACAAATTTCGAAAGATGTCTAATGTAAAGTGTAGTTTGGAGTGGAGGCTTTTCTTTAAAATCTCAGTGTCGCATTCTTGGAAGAAGTTGAACTTAAACACCAAGTTCGGGTTTTAACCAACCTTTTGCTTTTGAGTTATGCTATTCGTGGATACACACACACACACACACACACACACACACACACACACACACACACACACACTTGGACCATTTTGTAAAAATAAATTCGTTGGATTCACGGGTCACATACGTGTATTTCCGTTGCATATCGTTATTCAATTTTTGGTGCAACACAATACTTTCTCTACTTACTGTAACTACGTAGTAGAGAAAGTAAAAATACTTTCTTTGGATTCAGGGAGTCTCAAAATGTGTATTTCTGTTGAATATCATTATTAAATTTTTGGGTGGAATATAATACATGGTCTAATTACTGTAACTACGTAGTAGAGAAGGTAATAATGCTTTCTTTGGATTTAGGGGTCTCAAAGCGTGTATTTCCGGTGAATGTCTTTATTGAATTTTTGGATGAAATACAATACTTTCTCCACCTCTGTAACTACGTAGTAAAGAAAGTCAAAATGCTTTCTTTGTATTCAGGGAGTCTCAAAGCGTGCATTTCCGGTAAATCCCGTTATTAAATGTTTGGTTGGAATGCAGTAATTCCTCTACTTACTGTAATTGCGTAGTAGGGAAAGTAAAAATGCTTCTTTTGGATACAATGGGGCTCAAAACGTGTATTTCCGGTGAATCTTGTTATTGAGTTTTTGGGTGGAATACAGCAATTTCTTTTTCTTACTGTAATTGCGTAGTAGGAAAGTAAAAATGGTTTCTTTGGATTCAGTGGGTCTGAAAAGTGTATTTCCGATGAATCTAGTTTTTTAATTTTTGGGTGGAATACAGCACTTTCCCTACTTATTATAGGTAAATAGTAGATGCAGTAAAAAGATGAGTTGTGGAATAGATAAGCGGCTGTTTGTCGTTACGGCATCTTGCATGCAACCAAATTGGGAAAAGTGTAACTTAGACTGTAACTTTTAATAATTTACTGGCCTAAATCGTTGTCACAAGGCACGGAAAAACCATACTTCGTAAGGACATTATGAAAATAAAGAACATATGTTAGTTGATAATGGGTAGAGAAAGCAGTAAATATTGAAAACCAAACCATTTTGTTTTAATACTTGCTTGTTATACAATGATATGATGCCTCTAATTCCTAAAAGTTAGTTTGTATGCTGCTTATGTCGCTGTGTTGTAATGTCTTTGTTGTTTTCTTTTCACAGTTATTACATTCTTAGAGCCAAGTATAAGGGAAATGTCTTGGAATGATATTTTCTTTAGCCTCTTACATTCCTTAACCTTCCTTGTAGAGCAGGTGTGAGCTAAGATACCTGGCATAACCTCTCGATAAGACACCCCGCTTGCCCTGCTACCGGTGGAACGGAAAACATTTGGAGCCGTCTGTACCATTACAACGATTATTTTATTTGAACCCTTGTCTTCGTTTACCACAGGCACATTTGACTGCAGTCGTTGAGATTCGAACTCGCGCCTTTTGGCTTTGAGTGGATGACTTGCCGCTGAAAGATATATAAAAGGCATATTTAGCAAAATAAATCCGGCAGTAGAGGGTTAAACATTGAAATTAGTAAGTTGCCACTTTGAAACACTCTGGCTAGCAGCTACATTTTCCTCCTCAGACACTAATTGCAGTGAAAGTTGCGACTGGTAATTTGTCATAAGTAAAAACCTTTAAAATTCAATGCGCATTATGTTGCCTACTTCAGACGGAATTATGGTGGGCTATATTTTTCCTGGTAGTTAGTTTATTGCCACATATATGCAGTCGCTACGTGAAACCTTGACTTATTAGGTTGGCAACCGTGACTGCGTGTACATATTTCCAAGATGATAGTAGAACATTTTTACGTGGCGCGTTCCGACGTGTCGGTGTCTACTGAGCGTCTTCCTTAACTCTTTGTATCATATTCCTTATAGATGTATTTATTATAGGTTTTAGGATATTTAGTCTGTTTTTCCCAATTTCATTTTATAATAACTTTCAACAATAAAAATGTTGTATTTACAATTGTTTTATTTTGTAAAAATATTAATATCCCTACAATTAAAATGTAGTCCTTTTAATAATAAGGAGCAACATCCATACAACTGCAATCAAATGCAACCCCGTCAGTATACAAGCCTGCCCCGGTTATTTTATTTGGGTCTCTCCTTCCTTTATCACAGACACATTTGACTACAGTCGCTAGAACTCGAACTCGCGAAGTTTGGCTGTGAATGGATGGCCAGGCCATTTTGTATCGCTCTAACGATCACTGCTATTGGAATAGCTACGGTTGTCGTGCCGATGAAAGCGATATGAAAGCCGGTTTGGAAATTTAGAGGAAGAGGGGCATATGTTGCAAAACAATTCCGGCAATAACGGGTTAAACACTGAAATTAGTAAGTGCCGATTTGGGAACACTCTGGTTACCAGCTGCATTTTCCTCCTCAGACACTGATTGAAGCGAAAGTTGCGGTCGGTAATTTTCCGTAAAGAAAAATCTTTAAGATTCAATAGTAGCTTTCTCGAATTCCATTACACTAAATTGGGAGCCTATTCGGGAAAAAAATGCTTCTCAATGGAATGAAAGATTGGCTTTAAGGTTTATTTTTCTTGTTCGTAAGAAGGGAGTAAACAGCTGGAAACGTATTCGTTTCCTCTACGATGCTTCTTAGATCTACAGGTAGTGAATAGCATTGCTCAAACTGTTTACTGTAGCTTTTGAAGGTGCTGTCTAGAATATACCTTTAACCTGAAAGTAATTTAGACAGGCGGCACCTGGGCTATTGTTTTGCGTTTGTATGGGAAAATATAGGGAAATTCAGGGGAGATGCTAGGCTAGACAGTGCTTGAAGGGTAGAATATGCGTTTATATAGGGGATATAGGGTATATGAGGAGAGATGCTAGAATAGAAAGGTCTTGAATGCTAGAAATTGCGGTTATGTGGGAAAAGATAGAGATTATGAGGAGAGATGCCGGCTAGACAGGGGTTGAGAGGGCAGAATATACGTTTTATGGGCCAATATAGGGCATACGAGGCGAGATGGTTGGCTAGACAGCGGTTGAAAGGTATAATATGCGCTTTATATATCAGAGATAAGGAATACGAGGAGAGATGCCAGACTAGACAGGGATTGAAGGACGGAATGTGGGTTTATAAGGCTGAAATAGGGAATATAAGGAAAATAAATTGTGTTTTATTTATGGACGCTCTTTAACTGTTACTGTTCTTAGTATCCCATTCTATATTGGGCGTGAAAGATCGGTAATTTTTCTCAGGGGCCTCTTTATCAGGCTTGAGGTTCTTTTACGTGCCGTAAATCTACGACACGGGATCACCGGCTTTTCTTCTCTTCCGAAGGAAGCCATGCTAAAGATTTTCACGCCCGAAAAAATTTATCGTCCTCTGCCGGGCTTGAACTCGCAACTTCCGGAACTAGACTAGCATGGTAACCACTACACCACGGAGGACGTCGGGAATATAAGGAGAGATGCTAGGTTAGACAGATGTTGAAAGACGGAATATGAGTTTATACGGGAGATATGCTAGACTAGGAGGATGTTGAGGACTAGAAAGTGCGTTTATATGGGAAGAGACAAAGAATTCGGGGAGAAATGCTGGGGAAGATCGAAGGTATTTAGGGGTGTTTAGATCACATGCACAATATAACTATTTTAGAAGGCACTTAGAAGCTTTTTTGTGGTACGTGTTTAGCTTACCTTGCAGGTACTGATGTTTTAATGCAGTGGAGCAGGAATTGGGCATCCTATTACTGGCTTTAGGATTAGACCTAGAAACAGGTGCTTTAGGGTGTTGTTTTAGGCATTTTGAAGGTATTTTAGCCAGTGTGCTAGGAATTGTGGGGCATTTTAACATTCGCTTAGGGACCTTATAGGTACAGTACATATATTTTTTTATCGTTTTAGAGCATTTCAGATATGGACACAGGCTTTTAGGGTATTCTGGTACACGGCAGGGGATTTTCAGGAGTTTCAAAAGGATTTTTTGGAAACTGAAGCAGGTTATTCAGGGTATTGATACAGGGTCTTAAGATTTTTCGTAATATTTCGAGGTATTCCATGTTGCTTTTAAGGTATTTTAACACCTATGCAGGCTTTTTTTCAGGGTAGTGGTAGGAGTATTTTTGGCTCTTTAATTAGACCATGGATGTGGCATGCGCAGAGGTCTTTAAAGTATTCTGAAGGAATTTTTAGAAACTGTAGCACTATTTTATGGTATTTGCACATGGTTTTAGGATATTCTGATGGTTTTTAAAACGTCAGAGGTTTTTTAGATTAACCTGCCACATTTTATACTCTTTTAAAGTATTTTGACACTTCCAAGGGTGTTTTTTTCGAAGGATCCATATGCGTATTTGAGGCTCCTTAAAGGTACTTTAGACTATTGAATCAAGTATGGGTTAATCCTTTAGGACATTCTGATACACGGCATGATAATTTCAGGTGTTTCAATGGTATTTGTAAAGTGGAGAAGGTAATTTCAGGTATTAGTACAGGCATTTCGACGGTATTCTAACCACTGCAGTAGAGATTTTACAGCAACTTAGTGTGCATTTTTAAGCTTTTTATACACAGCTTTTTTTGCTGTATTCTGATGGATTTTACACAACAGAACCAGGAATTTTCATATCATTGGCACTAAGTTTTGAGGCATTCTCTCATGTTTTAAAGAGGTTTTCTCTTGTATTATACAGAGCTGGTTATGATATATAACCATTTCTATCGCCTTTACAGTCATATCGGCTCCTTTTAAGGTTTTCTGTATATTCTAATGCTAACCTATGCAGAGATGTCTTTTTGTAACCCAGCCTTAAGCTCCGTTAGCGATATTGTTGTGTTTATTCAGCTTTTCTGTTTTTATGTGGTTATATTTTTGGCTAGGTAATTCGACTTTAGCGTTTAATTGATACTTTATTAGATAAGGATTGTAAGGGTAGGCGCCTCTCGCCTTTATCTAGGCTTGAGATTAGTATTAGCATTTGCTCCTAATGGCAGGTTTAACGCCTCCCCTTCCATCTTTTTATTCGTATTTATTCATCAGATATCTGCTAGGGGTATACACCTCATATGGGTAAACCTCCTTTTTTAAATTCTAGACTCACGGAGAAAATCTTCATGTTTAGGTTACATTCTCTTAAGCACTGTTTGTAATGCTGCAGTCTCCATATGCATGTCGTTATTCCAACCTCTGCAATGACTCTTTTATCGCCGTATGCAGTCAACGTAATTTTATTTACTTGTACTGAGGAGACAACATGCTCTCGCGACGGGATCAGATTCATCGACGTTCTTACTATTTGTTCGGGTTTAAGACAGTCTGTGTAGGTGCATGTATGCTGCTGCAAGTATGTAATGTACTGCTTAACAGAGCTACGTTTTACGCTTTTAAGCTCTTTTATCATTGAGCCGTGGATATCGAGTGCATGCATCTTAGGTCGTAGACCGATAAAGCGATGGATAATTTTGCCATTAGGTTCATCTTTAGAATTTCCCAAACACCTTGTTTAGACCTGAATAACACATATGGTTTATAGGCTAATCAGCTCTATCTAGGTTTTCAAGAAAACGTAGCTTGCCCGGATACACATCTTCAGTTCCTACCCGAAGAATGAATGAATGAGTGTCCATATACATAAGCTTCAGGTTTTCAGCTGCGTAATACGATAACAACACATCATAATGATAGTGTTACATGAATGCCTTAGATATATCCAACACACTCATTCCGATTTACATAGGCTTGTTGAACACAATCTGTCGGGTGGCCATATGCACAACAGCTAGATTAGTAGCATATATTGTTCGCTCGATAAACGTAGGCCTGGAAATTAACTTTTTCCCTACGATTACGCAGGTTCTCCGTTGTTTTTCCAAACATAACATTGTTGAACAGTATGTAGAGATCCTTCTCGAAATCATTTGCAGCCCATTGCCGTAGTCTGCTGTTAAATGCCACATAAGGTTTTAGCCACAGAGACTGTTGGAATTGTAGCACCCAATGGGTTTTTTCAGCCGTAGTCCATGATTAAGAGCTTGCTTCAAAGTCATTTAATGTACTACATACTTTTTCCGAGGCCCAAGAGGAGGTATTAGTTTCTTTGTAGTCAAGTCCTTAGGCTTCATTCTCTCAGGCAAGAAAGGTAGGCCATTGTGTAGATCGTGCAGTTCAACGTGATACTCGACGTCAGCTTCTAATATAAATGCATGAGGATCATCTCTTGTAGTCTTTGAAGTAGAATATTTGTTGGTAGTTGGAAGATGCTTCATGTTTATCTGCCCCACGTATGCGAGCCAATTTGTCGCAGTAACTTCGTGTTATCTTATTGCTGAACGCCTGTTATTGTTTTACTACTTTGAATGTTGGGTTCTTTGTCCTCCGGCTAGCTATTATTACTACTACTCAGTCGAGCATATCTCTTGAACAGGGTGCGTAAACGGAAAGGATTTGTTACTGAAAGATAACACTTATAAAAGAATTTGTTTTTACACTTTTATTACCGTCACAATTAATTAATTTCACATATTGACTCTTGATACACGCCAGACTGAAAGTGTTATATTTTCTAATATCACTACAATCACTTATTTGCTGCACATTATTAATTTGCGTATTTCACATTTATAACTAACTTTACAACGCGAGAGATTTTGTAGAATTGCGCGGCGTATAACGCGTGAATGATTCTCTTAAACTGTGCGACATATAACCTTTGTATGATTCTGTTGGACTGAACGACGTATTACCCGCGAATCCTTCTGTTGGACTGAACGTTACCCGTCTCTCGGCTTCATAATTTACACTCCCTCACCCCGATATGCCTAAAGATTATAATCGAGCTACTATTGGTTAATAAAACGCGCCAACATTAGCGTCTATTTTTATATCCAATCAAAATTACGAACACATACGCTCTAGGGAAGAAATTCCCTCAATTTCTACAGAAAAGCGCACTAATCTGACGTCATTTGTTTGTCTCTTATAATTGATAAACAACTCACCCCCTCGCTCATTGTTACCCGCTCCTATTGTCAGTTTCAGTGAGGCCGTGTAAACTTATTTCCTAACAATGCTTATAATTAACAAACATCTCAAATCATTGTCATACAATAATGCCTATTTACACTACACTCACTCTGGCATTTACATTGTTGTGATATAAAATACTGCCACATCTTTCTAAGTTGATTTCATTAGCAGAAACGCACTGAAATCCAGCATAAGGAAGGGCGTGGCACATTTCCCTAACATATTTGTTATTAGCGCCCTCGTATACGATAAATTGGGTTGTTCTCGACGGATCATACTTGATCATAGAGGTGTTGTTTGCTTCGGCATACCGGTGGGAAACTTGTCATAAACTTCCTCTTATACCGGATTTCACCATGAGCAGTTGATCATAATCTGGTAGCAGTTCCAACTCGATTCCAGTATACAGTAACATGGCGTCCCATGCAAGTCCTGGAGAGTTGAAATAATGTGCTGGATCAACTTTGTGTTTTAAGGGGTTTGCTCTCTGAATGTCTCAAAGACATGAGCTAGAAGAAGAACATCCGAGGTTAAGTAAAGGTCGCTGTATTCCCCCAGGTTTCTCACATTAAACAGTCTCCATACATTTCTAGCATGATCGTAGTCGGCATCAATAGTTTCTTCTTCGTTTAATTTGTTGTAGATGAGGTTCTTAGGAGGCAGGCAGGTCTCATTGAAAACATCCCACCAAGTGACATAATCATAGCGAAACACTCCTTTAGTAGTCATCAACTTCAATTCGTTTTCTCCGAAGTACTTCAATGTTCAGTATATGAGGTTAGATTTTATCAACTTATCCAAGCTTTCACTCAGGAACCGAAAGCAATCCACAAACCGGAGCTTTATATATCCGACATACTTGGAAAATGGGATATAGTTTTCTTCAGAGTTCAAAATTACCTCCACACGTTGACTTGTGCATCCCAACCTTTTAAAAGAGAAATGAGAGTCATATCCGCTAAGGTTATGCATGAAGACAGGAATATATTTAGGTGCTTTGCAGGCAAAATTGCATTCACTATGAAGACTTCCACGGTATTCATCGCTGATGTGATCATGATCGCATACTTTGTAGTTCTCTTCTGTAAGGTTTTTCACATAGGTAGCATACTGTAGAATATTGGAAATCCTTTTGCTGTTGAGCCGTAAGTTTCAGAGGTTTGACAAATTTGTATATGTTATCGATCTTCTTTGCAAGGGATGACAGGTATTCCATAAACTTCTGAGCAGCATCAGAACCACGATATACATAGGGTTGCTTAGTAAAACAATTTCAAGGTGTTCAACGCCGCATCACGGCTTGACGTAAACACAGAAGCTCATAGTTGTATGGTTTTGATAAGGGGTTGTATAGGAAGTTTCAGGATTGGGGATGCACGTGTGACATGGTGTGAGAATACCTTAAAAATCCGCATACATGACATATGGTACTTTCTGCATCCTCTCAAAGTTTTTAAACTGTACAATTGATTTCTCCTTGGTAGGCATAACTACCTTTGCAACATCATGTTACTTACAGATGGCTAAATGTTCTTGTGGTTTTTCCAGACCACTTCGTCCATATCGTTCATCAAAGTGTGTAAAGTAGTGCTTGCAGTTATAAACACGCCCATTATGCTTGGTTATCTGACGTCAAACAAGCTTCTTAAGATTCTTGATGTATACCTAGTGATGTTTTCCACTACTGACACTCAATAGTAACAGTCATAGTGCTCAGCCAGTTCAGTATCAATAACGTTTATTGGATACGCTTCATCACCTACTGCACTTCATTGTTCTAATTAGTCTTGAGATGTCAGCATTGGGTTTTCTCCAATAATGATAATTTTTCGAGAGTGGATAAACGTTATCAAGGCGAGGAAGTCTGCATCAAGAGTAAGGATGAATAACTCTGCATATAAGAGAATATCACTCCCAATGTTACTGGATACGCTTGTGGTAAATGTAGAAAGAAATTCCTGCAAGGCTATGACAAAAGAAGGCATAAGATGGGCTGCAAGAGACTCTTCAAATACAAACATTGCTATGTAACCTTCAATGATCGTTATAAGGGACAGTGGCGCGAAGCTGTATGTGAAATAAGCAGTACTAATTAGAAAAGCAGATTCGAGCCTACTAAACATCAGTTATCATCAACAATGAACCACAGTGACGTGAAAGAATACGAGACAGCGTTCGAAGGACGACTGAAATCTTATTTTATACGTTGTGATTCATCTAAGGACGTGAATATGTACCTGCATGAGGTAAAACTACGAATAAACCAGGTAGTGCATAAAGAGATTTATATTCACAAGAGTGAGAAAATTACTCTGCTGGTTGAAAGCCGATTTGTGAACAGTACCGAAGAAACCCCTGAAAAACATCTAAATTACGGAATCAGCCTGTGTTTCTAGAAACGGATCTGTACTCTACGTAGGAAGCGAAATTAAAAAAATTGCCACTGAAATGGAGCAGTCGCAGCTAAGGGTAGCAACTGGACTTTGCTTGCTGTGGAAGGAGTACGACTCCATTACAAAAAGTATAACCCGTTACGAGAAAGTAGCTATATACCACTACCTGCATATGTTGAAGCAAGAAAAGCCTGCATAAACATCCAGAGCTACAGCGACGAGAAATGCTTCATGTATTCTGTATTAGCTAAATTCTTTAGTACCAAGCCTCAAAGCGTCAGTAAATACAAGCAGCTTCATAAATGCTACTTTAGCTGTGTTTCATACCCCACGACACTCGCTCAAATATCTAAGCTCCAGAAGCACAATAGGATGTCTATCAACGTATTCGGGATAGACGAGAAGGATGAAGCGTATCCAATAAAGGTGATTGATACTGAACTGACTGAGCACTGTGGCTGTTACGATTGAGTGACAGCAGTGAAAAACATCACAAGGAATACATCACGGATCTTAAGAAGCTTGTTTGACGTCAGATAACCAAGCATAAAGGGCGTGTTTATAACTGCAAGCACTGCTTTACACACTTTGATGAACGATATGGACGAAGTGGTCTGGAAAAACTACATGAACATGTAGCCATCTGTAAGTAACATGATGTTGCAAAGGTAGTTATGCCTACCAAGGAGAAATCAATTGTACAGTTTAAAAACTTTGAGAGGATGCTGAAAGTACCATATGTCATGTATGCGGATTTTTAAGGTATTCTCACACCATGTCACACGTACATCCCCAATCCTTAAACTTCCTATACAACCCCTTATCAAAACCATACAACTATGAGCTTCTGTGTTTACGTCAAGACGTGGTGCGGCGTTGAACACCTTGAAACTGTTTTACTAAGCAAGCCTATGTATATCGTGGTTCTGATGCTGCTCAGAAGTTTATGGAATACCTGTCATCCCTTGCAAAGAAGATCGATAACATATACAAATTTGTCAAACCTCTGAAACTTACGGCTCAACAGCAAAAGGATTTCCAATATTCTACAGTATGCTAACTATGTGAAAAACCTTACAGAAGAGAACTACAAGGTATGCGATCATGATCACATCAGCGATGAATACCGCGGAAGGCTTCATAATGAATGCAATTTGGCCTTCAAAACGCCTAAATATATTCCTGTCTTCATGCATAACCTTAGCGGATATGACTCTCATTTCATTTTTAAAAGGTTGGGATGCACAAGTGAACGTGTGGAGGTAATTTCGAACTCTGAAGAAAACTATATCTCATTTTCCAAGTATGTCGGAGATATAAAGCTCCGGTTTGTGGATAGCTTTCGGTTCCTGAGTGCAAGCTTGGATAAGTGATCAAATCTAACCTCATATACTGAACATTGAAGTAGTTCGGAGAAAACAAATTAAAGTCATTCCTCCTAAAGGAGTGTTTCCCTATGATTATTTCACTTCGTGGGATGTTTTGAACGAGACCTGCCTTCCTCCTAAGAACCTTATCTACAAGAGATTAAACGAAGAAGAAACTAATGATGCCGACTACGATCATGCTAGAAATGCATGGAGACTGTTTAATGTGAAAAACCTGGGGGAATACATCGACCTTTACTTAACCTCGGATGTTCTTCTTCTAGCTGATGTCTTTGAGACCTTCAGAGAGCAAACCCCTTAAAACACAAAGTTGATCCAGCACATTATTTCAACTCTCCAGGACTTGCATGGGACGCCATGTTATTGTATACTGGAATCGAGTTGGAACTGCTACCAGATTATGATCAACTGCTCATGGTGGAATCCGGTATAAGAGGAGGTTTATGACAAGTTTCCCACCGGTATGCCGAAGCAAACAACACCTATATGGTCAAGTATGATCCGTCGAGAACAACCCAATTTATCGCATACGAGGGCGCTAATAACGAATATGTTAGGGATATGTGCCACGCCCTTCCTTATGCTGGATTTCAGTTCGTTTTTGCTAATGAAATCAACTTAGAAAGACTACAAGAAGATGATCCTCATGCATTTATATTAGAAGCTGATGTCGAGTATCACGTTGAACTTCACGATCTACACAATGGCCTACCTTTCTTGCCTGAGAGAATGAAGCCTAAGGACTCGACTACAAAAAAACTAATATCTCCTCTTGGACCTCGGAAGAAGTATGTAGTACATTACATGACTTTGAAGCAATCTCTTAATCACGGACTACGGCTGACAAAGTCCATCGTGTGCTACAATTCCAACAGTCTCTGTGGCTAAAACCTCATGTGTAATTTAACAACAGACTACGACAACAGGCTGAAAATGATTTGAGAAGGACCTCCACAAACTGTTCAACAATGCTGTGTTTGAGAAAACAATGGAGAATCTGCATAATCGTATGGATATACGGCTGGTTACAAACGAGAAGACTCTGGAAAAGTTGATTTCCAACTCCACTTTTATCGATCGTACAATATATGCTACCAGTCTAGTTGCTATGCATATGGCCACCCGACAGATGGTGTTCAACATGGCTATATACATTGGGATGACTGTATTGGACATCTCTAAGACATTAATGTACCACTATCATTATGATGTGATGTTACCGTATTATGGAGCTTAAAACCAAAAACGTATGCATATGGACACTGATTCATTCATTCATCGGGTGAGAATTGAAGATGTGCACCAGGACAAGCTACGCTTTCTTGAACACTTAGATAGAGCTGATTATCCTACAAACCATATATGTTATTCAGCGCTAAACAAGGTGTTGGGAAAATTTAAAGTTGAGCCTAATGGTAAAATCATCCATCGCTTTGTCGGACTACGACATAAGAAGTGTTCACTAGATATCCATGGTTCAATGATAAAAAGATTAAAGGCATAAAACATAGCTCTTTTAATCAGTACATCACATTCGACAGTTATACAGGAGGTCTTAGAATCGAAGAAATAATAAGAAGGCCCATGAATGTGATCCCGTCACGAGAGCAAGCTGTCGCCTCACTGCAAGTGAATAAAATTAAGTTGACTCCATACGGCGATATAAGAGTCATTTCAGAGGGTGGAAAAACGACATATGCATATGGAAATTACAGCATTACAAACCGTGCTTAAGAGGATGTAACCTGAAGATGAAGATTTTCTCCGTGAGTCTTCAGTTTAAAAAAATGGAAGTTTACCCATGTGCTCTATATATACCTAGCAGACACTTGATGAATAAAGAAGAATGAGAAGATGGAAGCGTAGGCGTTAACCCTGCCATTAGGAGAAAATCCTAATACTAATCTAAAACCTAGATAAAGGGGAGAGGCGCCTACCTTTAAAATCCTTATCTAATAAAGAATCAATTAACCGGTAAAATCGATACGCCTAGCCAAAGATGTAACTTCATAAAACAGAAAAGCTGAATAAAAACAATAATATCACTAACGGAGCTTAAGTCTGGGTTAGAAAAGACATCTCTACATATTTTATCACAAGTTAGCATTAGAATATACAGAAGACCATAAAAGGAGCCATTATGACTGTAAAATTGATAGAAATGGTTATAGATTATCACAAGCTCTGTATAATACAAGAGAAAATCTCTATAAAACACGAGAGATTGCCTCAAAGCCTAGTGCCAATGCTATGAAAATTCCTGTTCCTGTTGTGTATAAAAAGCCTATAAATGCACACTAAAATGCCCTAAAATTCCTACTGCAGTGGTTAAAATACCGTCGAAATTCCTGTACGAGTACTAATACCTGAAAATACCTCCTTCAGTTTACAAGTACCATTGAAACACCTGAAATTCTCAAGTTGTGTATCAAAATGTCCTAAAGCTTGTACCCATACCTGATTCGATAGTCTAAAATACCTTTAAAGAACCTCAAATACGCATATGGATCCTTCGATAAAAGTACACTTGGAAGTATCAAAATACTTTAAAACAGCATGAAATGTGTCAGGGTAATCTAAAAACCTCTGATGTTTTAAAAAATATCAGAACTTTCTAAAGACATGTGCAAATGCCATAAAATAGTGCTACAGTTTCTAAAAATTCCTTCAGAATACTTTAAAGACCTCTGCGCATGCCACATCCATGGTCTAATTAAAGAGCCAAAAACACTCCTACCACTACCCTGAAAAAAAGCTTGCATAGGTGTTAAAATACCTTAAAAGCAACATGGAATACCTCGAAATATTACGAAAAATCTTAAGACCCTGTATCAATACCCTGAATAACCTGCTTCAGTTTCCAAAAAATCCTTTTGAAACTCCTGAAAATCCCCTGCCGTGTACCAGAATACCCTAAAAGCCTGTGTCCATATCTGAAATGCTCTAAAACGATAAAAAAATATATGTACTGTACCTATAAGGTCCCTAAGCGAATGTTAAAATGCCCCACAATTCCTAGCACACTGGCTAAAATACCTTCAAAATGCCTAAAACAACACCCTAAAGCACCTGTTTCTAGGTCTAATCCTAAAGCCAGTAATAGGATGCCCAATTCCTGCTCCACTGCATTAAAACATCAGTACCTGCAAGGTAAGCTAAACACGTACCACAAAAAAGCTTCTAAGTGCCTTCTAAAATAGTTATATTGTGCATGTGATCTAAACACCCCTGAAATTGTAACTCCACCCTTCTGGAAAACACCCCTAAATACCTTTGATCTTCCCCAGCATTTCTCCCCGTATTCTTTGTCTCTTCCCATATAAACGCACTTTCTAGTCCTCAACATCCTCTTAGTCTAGCATATCTCCCGTATAAACCTATATTCCGTCTTTCAACATCTGCCTAACCTGGCATCTCTCCTTATACTCCCTATTTCAGCCGTATAAACCCATATTCCGTCTTTCAGTCCCTGTCTAACCTGGCATCTCTTCTCGTATTTCCTATCTGTGATATATAAACGCCTTTTCTAGCCTCCTACCCCGCTTAGCCTAGCACCTCTCAACGGTTTCCTATCTCTTCCATATAAAACGCATATTCTATCCTTCAACCCTTGTCTAGCCTACTATCTCGCCTCCTATTCCTATATTTTCCCATGAAACGT
The DNA here is from genome assembly GCA_030765065.1 of Deroplatys truncata. Classification (NCBI taxonomy): domain Eukaryota; kingdom Metazoa; phylum Arthropoda; class Insecta; order Mantodea; family Mantidae; genus Deroplatys; species Deroplatys truncata. The sequence goes on along the minus strand of CM060990.1, from coordinate 417,352,874 downwards.
ATATTCTGCCCTTTCAACCCCTATCTAGCCGGCATCTCTCCTCGTAATCCCGATTTTTTCCCACATAGCCGCATGTTCTGGCTTTCAAGCCCTGTCTATCCTAGAATCTCTGCTCAAATTCACTATCTCCCCTATATAAACGCACATTCTTCCGTTCAAGCACTGTCTAGCCTAGCATCTCCCCTCGTTTTCCAAATATTTTCCCATATAAGCGCCAAAAAGTGACCCAGGTGCCCCCATCCAAGATACTCACTGCGTCTTGCAGTTTTATCTTCTGACTAGCAAACAAAAAATTCAGTCTCTTAGCTCTCGATGTTCTTCATGAAGAAGAAATCTTTCTCTATCCCTCGGCTTTGAAGTTATATAGATACTCAGGACAAACAATATATTGTAAGGATACCAATGTGTTCATTTACACTGATGCAGTGACAGGATTGCTTGACGTATTTTTAAAACGGAAAAGCAGTAACATCTTTTGATAGCCTGACCCAATCCGTCGAAACAGGCTTTTGAAATAGTATGCAGCTGTTAGGTGATTTGTCGCCTAAAACACTGTTGTCTTGTGTTGAAATTCGTTCCTTACGCTTTCTGTTGTTGTCATTTATCCACGTCAGTGGATTGCGTTTGCCGATTTGTTTGGGATAAACTGTTCGATACGTATGCCCGTTGAGTAACATTGATGGCTTGTTTACCCATAGTAATTTCTGCCATCTCTATAACTCCTTCAAATAACTGAGTCAGGAAGTAGACACACGGAATAATGGTAGAATGAAAGACATCAAGGGTACTGAGTGGAGAAGGCTTACAAATTTGTAGGCATAAATTAGGTCAGTATAAAATACGTTTTCCCTAAATCTACATTACCTAGGACAACTAAGATTTTACCGCTGACTAACTAATGTTTCCTGCATAGATTAATGACCGTATAAGGAATTGCATTTATTTTTGGTAGAATTGTAACAGTTTAAATAGTTACGTAAAAGTATTTAATGCTTTACATTGTCTCTATTTATGGTACACTCTTCAAGAAAACAATGATCTGGTCTTAATGGAAACCTTGTGCCCTGTATTTAAGACCAGTTTGACAGACGCGCATAATGTTTCTTTCTTAAACAGTTTTCCTGGTTTTACTTTTTCTAATACGTACTTACAAGTAGAGGAAATATTGTATTCCACCCCAGAATTCTATGTTGGAATTTAACCTGAAATACACGTTTTTGGATTCCCTGAATCATACTCCAAAAAGAACTTTAGAGAAAGGTTCGTATGTGTGTTTGTCTGGCTGTGTGTGAACAGCATAACGCAAAAACGATAATTCCGATAAATGCAAAACTTGGAATTTAAGTAGATATCTACAAAACATGCAGCAGGAAGATTTATAAGAAAGTCCCTGCTTTCGGAATTCTGTGTTTTCTCAAAGATGGCTCTAATGATTTTTATTAAAGTACCATATATTTAACATAGTAAATGACAAATGAAATTTACTGGTACATCTTCAATTTTCCGAAAAAGCCTGTGGAGTTCTCTTCATTCGGAAAGTATGTTGTATAATGTTCTATAACGGATTAACTATAAGAGATAACCCAAAACACATTACACAAAAATATTAGATCTCTTTAAGGCATACAATTTATCTCAAATTACTTTCTTGGGCATCGCATTATTCCGAGATATGTTATTAATTGTTAGCATTGTTCAATGCCTTGTCATTGTTTCTAAAGTACTTCCGCTTTTCAGTTCTTCCTCGCAATATCGTGGAAAGAGTGTGGAAATTCTAGGTCAGCATAAAGTGGCCCGGTTTTTAACCATGTTAATATCTATTCGGTTCCCTCTCTCCACGTTCTACCTTCATAGAAATGTGTAATGAATCTATCTCTGCCAAAGTTCGTCTCGATTAACGAGAAGTAGTTACCAAATTAGCTTTCATAAGAATAGTTTGTAGAAGATCTGTATAAAGAAACGAGGTACGTAGAGAAAGTCTTGTGAATGTAATAAGATTTTTTAAAATTTCAATTACATTTTCACCATTTATTTCCCATAAATATTAGTTTGTAATATTAAATTGGTGGATTTTAGGACAAATCTTTTAGACTGTCTAAGTGCATTCAGGTCAGCCCTGTCCAACGCGGTGCCCTAGGTTGACATGACGCCCATGATGTATTCCCTTGCGCCCATCATAAGCAAATTTGTATTCCGACGATTTCTACGAGGGGTGATCAGAAACTAAGGCTACAAAGTCTGCAGTGAAACATGTACAACCAATACAGGCAACTGATAGTACATACATTAGGTTATTTTTCGACATAGTCTCCACATCGGTTTAGGCACTTGCCGCTTCAAGGGATGAGTTTGAATATACCCTCCTGGTAAAAATCCTGCCTTGCGTGTTCAGCCACGTTGTTGCTGAACGTTCAGCACTTGCTTCACCTCCTTGGCAGAAGCGAATCGTCAGCCTCATAAGTGCTCCTTCAAGTGAGGAAAAAGGTTAAAGTCGCTTGGAGCGAGGTCCGGGCTGTAGGGAGTGTGGTCGATGATGTCCCAGCGAAACTACTTCAACAGCGTGGTAGTTTTCTGAGCTGTATGAGGTCGCACGTTGTCGTGAAGGAAGGTGACGCCTCAGTGAGAAGTCCTGGCCATTTTCTGCTGATTGCTTCGCGCAATTGTGTCAAGGTCTCGATTTATCGGTCAGCGGTCACTGTTTGCCCTCTTTTCAAAACCGCCACGAGTATGACACCTGCGCTGTCCCAAAACACTGTGGCCATCATCTTCCTGGCAAATGGCATCAGCTTAAACCTCTTTGTCTTTGGAGAGGAGGGGTGTTTCCACTCCATTGACGACCGCTTACTGCTGGGGTTGTAGTGGTGTACCCATGTTTCGTTACCCATGGCAGTGTGGTGAAGAAAACTTTCCCTTCCATGGAGAACGTTGTAAAAGTTGCAGACTTGCGCCCATGCGCTTCTCCTTGCATTGTTGGACAGATCTCGTGGAACCCATCGGGAATAAACTTCCCGGTACTGCAGAATATCGTGAACAATGCGATGAACGACATTCCCAATTCTACCGTCATATGCCGCAAAGTGATTCTCCTGTTGTATCGAATTATCTCCTTCACGCGAGCTGTGTTCAAATCTGTTGACACGTACTGGGTCGGCCACTGCGATCCTCGTCGGTGAGGTTTTCTCTACCGGCCTCAAACTTTGGACACCATTCTGCGACATTTTGACAAGACATTACAGCCTCTCCGTAAACCTCTACCAGCTACCGGCGAATTTCAGCCGCGGTTACATGTTTTGACCACAGAAATCGGATAACGCAGCGGATTTCTTTGCGAGACCAGTTTTCCAAACGAGTCCCCATTTGTGTTTATATACAAATAGCGCTATAGATGGCGGGTGGCTGAAACTTTCCACAGTTGCCAACCGCAAGTTTGAAAATTACCACACACTACCACATTACTAATTTCTCTACAGCGGACGAAACTGCCGGAGTATCTGCGTTGTAACCTTAGTTTCTGATCACCCCTCGTAATATTAATTATTACAAGACAAAACTATTTCCTTCCTAACATCTTCCCAGTACAAACCCATGAAGCCTGATTTTGCATACTCAAAGCAGTATATATTTCCTTAACCAAACTGTATCAGTCCTTTTCCCCCTCCCCCTTTACCATTTTTCTTCTCAAAAATGCGTACTTGCCCTAACGATGTAGCTGCGCCATTGTGGTGTCATAAAACCTTCTGCCGTAGACAGAGCAGACAGATTCATCGACGCCCAACTCCTCCTACCGTAATTTACACGTTCCTAGACCTCAACTTATCAGGAATTGTAGACAAAGTAACTTTAATCTCAATAAAGCTATGTCGCAAACAATAAGTTCGCTATTTAGAAAATTGTTATTTGTACCGATAGTGAGGGAAAGGTGTCAGTTTTTGAAACAATCATTCAGTATAACACGAGAGAGCTTGTGAGTGTAGATTTAGTTACGTGTCTTGTGTTGTGATCGATTATTCTTAATACACTATGTTTAAAAGGCAAAGAACTTACAGTCTTAACAGTGATTTGGAGGATCAGAGGAAAACCCGTGTATTTATTATGTGAGAGTAATGTGTCTGTTCCTAAGAAAGATAAAGTATGTAGAACGTCATTTTTTGACAAATTACACGAACTTCAATAGAGAATTTTCTGTTAATTCCGAATTACGAAAGAACATAGTTAGAGACCTAAAATCTGAATTAACATTACATAAATTGTGTTTACAAAGCCAGTTCAGCAAAATAGTAGCATAACAATGCACTCTTGCAAAGTCTGTTATGTTTTTAGCTAAAACGAAATAAAAACCTTTCAGTGTTAACCAGTAGTTAAAGAAGCAATGATTAGCGCCGCGGAATCTCTGTTGAATGGTTACAAAGATAAATCTGTGCTTATGTCTTCCATAAAAGGACTCAATTGTCTTACCAAACTGTTGCTAGACGGGTTGAACAGATTTCTAACAATTAAGAATCTCATTTATACCAGGACCTGCAATTGTGTGAATACTTTCTGGTTCAGTTTGATGAAGGCATTGATGTTTCTGATATTGCAAAGTTGTGTATGTTTATTAGAATGGTGTTTCATGATTTTATGGTTAAGGAGGAGTTTGTAAAAGTGCTGCCACTTCATGAACGTACTAGAGGAGCAGACATATTTAATGCATTCCTGAAATTTGTGAAATATAGTAACTTTCCACTCTCTAAACGTGTTGCTATAACAATAGATGGAACGCCTTTAATAACTGATAGGAATAATGGGTTTATTAGTTTTTGTGCTAAAAGTGATTCATTTCCAAGTTTTATTTCTTATCGTCACATTATCCACAGAAAGTTTCATGCGCAAAGATTTTGAAGTTCGACCATGTCATGAAAGTTGTAACTCATGTAGTAAATTACATCAGATCACCTTCTAAACGTCACCGACTGTTCAGAAAGGTTTTGAATATATTAGATTCTAAGTATGGTGACGTAATTCCCACTGCAGTCGTAAGGTGGCTTAGTAAAGGGAAAACTCGGGAACAATTCTGCATTCTTCTGGATGAGATAAGAGATTTTCTGAAATCATCTTATGGGCAATTGTCAAGAACTTGATGAGATGCCATGGCTACTAGATTTTAGTTTGTTGGCAGATATCGCCTCAAAATTAAACGAGCTAAACCTCGACTTAGAAAGGAAAGATCGCAAACTTTTAGGCATGATACGTGTAATAAATGCTTTTCAGACGAAACTAAAGATATTAAATGCACATTTTAAAAAGAAATTTCCCTTCACACCTTTCAACCCTGAAATCAGTCATGGAAACCATAAATTTTAGTGAATGTGATCTTTTATCTTTTGCTCCACATCTTGAAATCTTAGTCACAAAATTTAATAAAAGGCTTAGCCAGTTTTCAACTTGAATCAGTGATAATGTTTATTAATATTCCATTCACTTCAGTTAACTTCACTGAACTTAGAATTAGGATGTGTGAGATCTTCGAAAATTGTAATTTTGAGGAATTAGAAATAGAAACTTTAAACCTTAAGGAATCTTTGAGATTATAGTATGAAACATTAAGCGATTTCTGTGCTCTGTGGACAGGAATAAATATCCTATGATCCCTAGTGTTGCTTTGAAAACTTATTCCTGTTTTGGTTCGACATATCTTTGCAAGGTCACATTTTAATATATGAGCATCATCAAGAATAAATACTGTTCCAGCCTGACAGAATCACATCTAGATGAAGCATTAAGAGCAGCTTGTTCCAACTACACACAAGATTTTCTTAACTTACAGCGAACAGGCAGTGTTCAACTTCACAATAGTTATGTAAGTAGTGAATATAAGTAGTAAATATAAGTAATTTTAGTTACAATTTTGAAATGTTTTTATAGTATTCAATTTTGTTAGTAATTGTTGGTAATAGTAGCAATAATAATAATAATAAAATAGTGGTTGTGATTGCGGCGGCGCCCGCACCTCCTTGGGAATGAGCTAAATGTACTCGCGCACATAAGAAAGTTTGACACTACTGATCTGGGTGATGTACACCTAAATAGGAGAATTTTGACCTCAAGGTTTCTTAGTTTATAAGAAAAGTGTACCTGAGGACTGAAAAAATGAAACCTTTGGTAAACCAGAAAAAAAATTGAATTCAGGAAAACCCCGCCCCATAATACTCACATTTTTAAGCCTCTTTGTCTATCCTCTTCCTTTCCTTGCCCCTTGAATTAACGCCTTCATTTCTAGCATTAGTTTAAAACACCTCTACCTTGAGCGACTCCCTATCTATGAATCTTCAAGAGTATTTGCGAAGTTCAATCCAGGTTCCTTTCCATTTTTCTCAACATTTCACTTTGCTACTGCCACCATCTAATTAAAGCCGATGGCAACATCCAAAACGCGTGGTTTTAAAACTTCTACTTATATATATTATATATATGGGCTTAAATTCATTCAGCACAGCAACCGAAGGGCTGTTTTTACGAACAAAGATACTTCCTGTCTCTTTGCCCTTCTGAAACCCACACCAAGATTCTGGACCATATGGACACCAATGAAAATTATAATCTATTGGTCATTTATGGAGCGTATTTAGTTTCGGGGAACTTGGGAGTGACAGGTTGGACGTCATTTTTAAATGGGCGCTAAACGGTATTTAAATGACCAAGTTAGGCAAAGGTTAAATATGGAATAATTCTGCAAAATTTGCAGAATAATAAAACATTAACAACGAAAAATTGATTTATGGTCGAACCTTATATCCTTTAGCTGCTAACCGTGAGAGGAGGGGATACTGAGAGGTGGTTTATGGGCCGCAATTTCTCGGAAACATTAGTAAATATAACAGCACCTCCGCGCAAATGTAAAAAATTGTACCTCCTGTCACAAGCTCCTAGTGGCAGTGGTAATGGCGGTGTTGCGGCTGTGAAAGAATTAGTGCTAGTAGTAACAAATGTGCAGCTGTCATGGTCACAGTGCTAGTGGCGGTGGTGGTGGTGATAGTAGTAGCCTTGTCGGTATGTTTGTTTGTTGTTATTGATTTAACGAAGCACCATTTTTGGTTATTTGCTGTTCCTATTCTAAAAAATTCACAACAAATATTCTGACTGGGCTAGCTCGTGTTTAAAATTAATATGTTAATATGCAACTCCGTTAATATGTTTGTATACTAAGAGAGGTGCTCCATGGCTCTGGCGCATCTTTTCTGACTTGCAAAAATATACATTTGAAGTCTTATAAATGTGTTATAACAATTTCGTTTTTTATTCTATTACAAGCATGTAAGCTTATAGTTTGATAGCTTAGTTTGCTTATAGGCGTCTTATAATTCGGAAAACGATTTTCCAAACCACTAGCGGCAAATCCACCGCTTCTGTTCTTGACGTCATCACCCTTTGTGCTTGTAACGAACAGGCAGGCATTAGCTACGGTTGGCGCGCAAGGCTATGTTGGCTGAATTTGTGTTCTCGAACAAAAGCTAACCCCTCCCTCTCTCTGAGTACATGGACACAGCGGTTCATTATGCGCTACAGATAAATATTTATTGCTTTTTTCTCTTTTAATCAGGTTTTACCCATAAACCTTGAATATATCTGAAGCGCATATTTTTATGCCTGCTGCATCCATTTAAGACATTAGCTTTAGGACTGAAAATTTGAAAACATTATTAAATATTTTTGCAGCTGAGTTTGCCAACAAAATTTACACAAGCTTTCTTGGATAGTACGACGTGAAAAATAAACTGCACTGTAGGCATACATTTACCTTTACTTTTTCTGTAAGTACTCTTCTACTGAGTAAGCTCAATATTATGGCCACACTATGCTTAAAACTTGTGCGTGCTTTTCTGTCCTCAACCAAGAAAATCTCACAAGCCGTGACTGACAACACGCAAAGTTAGCTAACTACTTTCTGTTTAGCCAAAATGAGAACAACAAGCGCTTTCATCTCTGTCATTACTGAGAGGGATCGAATTTACTAAGTGATAGTTCTTGCTATACCTGTTAAGCTTGCTCTGCTGTTACTGAGAATATCCTTAGCTTCCTTCTTTCACTTTACCTTAGTGGATCTTCTTGCCTTATTGAGAATGATCGCTAATTACATTCAGTTTAAATTAATTAAGATTTCTCGCTACATCAGCTCAACTAGCTTTGGCTATTATATCGATAAGGGTCCCTAGGTCCTTCCAGTTTAACTTAAGTGAGAGTTCTTGCTACACCAATGCAACTAGCTATGGTTGTGGCGAACCCTAGATACTTTCAATTGTAGCACTGTACACAGCGTTCTTATGCATCCCCATTGCTAACACTACAGAAACGACCATGTACACCATGTATACTTCCAATGATGTTTTACGCTATTTTTTGTAATCAAACCGGAGGCTATAAGGGCGAAGGCCCTAAAATTCTCTATATAGCGCAGTTAGAAAATAGGGGAAAGTCTTGGGGTAGTTTTTATATTTCATTCTGTTACGTTTACTTTTTGGGGTCGCTGAACACGAATTTCCACTTGAATCACGTATCCTTGTCTCGGGCTGAGTTACAAGCAAAGTGAGTAAAATTAGATTTATTTGCAGTTATTTTTCGAAATAAATTGGAAATTATACATTTTCCGTAAATGTTGAGTGCGTACAACATTAAAGAAAACAAAATGGCCTTAATTTTATGTAATTAGCTTATTTTTCCCGCGAGCGCGCGTCGAAACCAAGCGACAAGTCTACAGCACGCAGCGGGGATTTATCTGTGGCAATGGCATTCCACTTATCCTTACCCACTCTTCCTTCTGGGTCCCCTATATGTAATCGACAAAATCATTATAATAGGGTTACCTACTAATGAATACGACGATCTTTGATCTTTTGGTCAGTTTAGTTTAAACAATAAACATAGCATAGCTAGACATTGTTTAAAGAGAAATTAATAAAAAACATATTTGTATGGTTTGTATCATGTAAGAAGAATGAACGTCTTGTTCAAATGTTTACTTTTTGAAGAAGGCCCTGGCTTTTCATCCTCAGCTAAACATAATATGTCAAATAGAATTCAGTAGGTGGACTTATTACTTTGAATAATGTATAGTGTTTCATTATAACAGGAATTATTATAGTACTATATGCACTGTGGTGCTAAATTAGAATGTATCAAAAAGGAGTAGTGGAAGTGCTTTGGAAAGCTCCCGATTCTCTTTCTTGTGGTTTGGTTCGACTGGTTCAGTAAATGGATATCCATGCTCCTCCTCGTACTCCAGCTCGTTCTCACAAACATGTTGTTGCAACACCTTTCGCAGTTCAAGCACAAGCTTGATCACTTTAAGCCTGCCTTCTTACAACCACATTTATTCGCTAGTTTTTCTTTAACTTGTAGCAGCCAGCTTCGATACAGCTGGGGGTGCAGGTGGTAGCAATGTTGTAACCGAGACAACACGATTTTTGTTCTATACAGCCCCACTCTTCTGGATATCTTTCAACGCCTTGCCACTGCTGGATCTGATGATGTGCCCTTAGAGAGTGCTTCCTTCCTGTAGCTGCAGAAGATGGTAGTGCAGCAATGTATGCCTTGTCCTTAAATGCACTTTTAATGTAACTAAGATATCTAAAGCTGTTAAGGGGGACGTTCACCAGCATCAGCAACCATTTGTTGACCAGCGTTTGAGTTGTTAAATACCTGGATTGCTTCGGCAAGACTGGTGTTCTTAATCAGAATCCTAACGAACTTGGTTTCTCCTAGATTGAACAACGAAGACGTGAGTAGTATATATAGAGGGATTCTGGCGCAGTTTTTTAGGTTATATGGGAAAGGATAGGGAAAACGGGGGTATATGCTGCGATTCACGGAGGAAAATGCGTTTATATGGGGAAGATAGGGACTACGAGGATCGATGCTAGGCTAGATAGCGGTTGAAGAAGTGAGGGTGCGCTTTATATGAGAGAGGCGGGGGAATACGTGGAGACGTTCTAGACTAGACAGAGTTTGAGAAGTGGAATATTCGTTTATATGGGAAAGATAGGGAAAACGTGAACAGATGTTAGGATAGACAGATGCTGAAGCAGGGGCAATACGGACATATATACAGGAGAGATAGTGAATACGAGGAGAGGTACTGGACTATTCAGGGCTTGAAGGGAAGAATATGGCTTTTTATATGAAGAGACGAGGAAAACGAGGGTATATGCTAGGTTGAGAGAACCTTAAAGGAGGAAAAATGCGTTTATATGGAGAAGATAGGGAAAACGAGGAGAGTTCCGAGGTAGAGCAGGGACTCCAGGAGGGAGGGATATGCTTTATACGACAGAGATAGGGCATACGAGGAGAGGTGCTAGTGTAGACAGAGGTTAAGGAGTAGGGTATACGCTTATATGAGGAATGTATGGAAAACGGGGGCAGAGGGTACGATAGACAGAAGCTGGGCCACTTTTGCGTTTATGTGGGAAAGGATAGGGAAAACGAGGGTAGATGCGACGGTTCAAGGAGGAAAATGCGTTTATAGGGGAGAGATAGGGAATACCAGGGCTAATGCTAGGCTAGTCAGATGCTAAAGGAGGGAGGGATACGCTTTATACGAGAGAGATAGGGAATACAAGGAAAGATGCTATACGAAATAGGACTTGAAGGGTAGAATATGGCGTTTTATATGAGTGAGATAGCAAAGCGAGGAGAGGTATTAGACTAGGAGGTTTGAATGATAGAGTAGGCGTTTATATACGAGAGATAGGGAATACGAGGGTCGATGCTAGGCTAGACAGGGTTGAAGTAGGGGAATACGCCTTATATGAGAGAGGTAGGGGAATATGAGGAGAAGTGTTAGGCTAGACAGGGTTTGAGGTGTGGAGTATGACTTTTATGGGAAAGATAGGGAAAACGTGAACAGATAATAGGCTAGACAAATGCTGAAGGAGGGGAATATAGGCTTATACGGGAAGGATAGGGAATACGAGGAGAGGTGCTAGACTAGACTAATGCTGAAGGAGGAGGGGATACGCTTTATACGGAAGAGATAGGGAATACGAGGAGAGGTACTAGATCATTTAGACTTGAAGGATAGAATATGGCGTTTTTATATAGGAGAGCTAGCAAACCGAGGAGAGGTATTAGGCAGGAAGGTTTGAATGACAGAGTATGCGTTTATATGGAGAGACGAGGAAAACGAAGGTAGGTGCTAGGTTGAGAGAGTCTTCAAGGAGGAAAATGCATTTATATGAGAGCGGGGGAAATACGAGGAGAGGTGCTAGTCTAGAGAGGGGTTGAGGGGTAGAGTATGCCTTTATATGGGAGAAATATGGAAAAGGGAGAGATTCAAGGATAGACAGGGGTTAAAGGAGGAGGAGGAGGAATGTAGGTTTATACGGTAATATAGAGAGTAATTAGATTATAAAACATTTCTCATCCAACGTTACAACACTTTTATATACTTTGTTTCTAAACCTTACAAACTTTTTATATGTTAAACAGTAGTGCGCGAGACGGAGAGGGACAAACTGTATATCGGTTTACAGTGAAGTATACGTCCTAACCTATCCCCACATTGTATGCTCTGGATTTTCTAATTGTCTATTCATTCCTATCATCATCTAACATAATCACGTAACAAGACGTAACCAACAAAAGTAACCACGTAACAAGACGTAACACAACGTAACATAACAGCATGACAAGACGTCACACTAAGTAACATAAGCACGTGTCCTCGTAACATCACGTGACATCTCGTAACCAGAAACGTTACGCTACGTAACAACACGTACCAACCATGTAACCACATAACAAAACGTAAGAACAACACGTAACCAACCCATTGCTAAGGCTATCTAAACTAATTCATCCTTCATAACTTAGACAATAAGTACGAGGGCCTAGCCTAGATTAACCTGACCAATCCCAAACGTTCCTCTCATCATCTATTCTACTCAGTCATCGTCTAACCTAATCTGGCTAACCAGAGATAACCTCGACTTTCTTTTAGTAAAATTGGAATGTTTTATTTAGGTTTTATTATTCGAGAGCTTTAAATGAAAAGTTTACGTCAACATACCTTTATTTTAGTGCGTTGTGGGTGTCTCTCCCCTTTTTATTTATGCTTGAGACTAGCACTAGGATTGCTCCTAATGGCAGGGTTACCACCTTCCCTTCCATCTTCTTCTTTCTTCATCAGCCATCAGCTAGTTGCATACACAGCACACGGAAAACCTTCATTTTTTTAAGATTGTAGACTCACGAGAAAATCTTTATCTTTGACTTACATTCTTTTAAGCGCTGGTTGTAATGCTGTAATGTCCATACGCATATGTCGTTATTCCATCCTCAGCAATAACTCTTTTATCATCAAACGGAGCCAATGTGATTTTATTCACTTGCACTGTGGCAAGAGCGTGCTCCCGAGACAGTATCAGATTCATGGGTGTTCTGATGATTTCACCGGTTTTAAGACAATCAGTATAACTCTCAAATGTAATGTACTGATGAATAGCACTACGTTTTATGCCTTTAATTTTTTTTATCATTGAGCCATGGATATCTAGGGCATACATCTTAGGTCGTAGTCCGACAAAGCGCTGGATGATTTTACCATTAGCCTCATCTTTAAATTTTCCAAACACCTTCTTGTTTAGAGCTGAATAACATATATGGTTGACAGGGTAATCAGCTGTATCTAGGTGTTCGAGAAAACGTAGCTTGTCCTGGTACACATCTTCAGTCATCACACGATGAATGAACGAATCAGTATCCATATACATGAGCTTCAGGTTTTCAGATCCATAATATGGCAGCAACACATCATAATGATAGTGGTACATTAATGTTTTCGAGATGTCCCACGCACTCATACCGATGTATATAGGCTTGTTGAATACGATCTGACGAGAGGCCATATGCACAGCAGCTAGATTGGCGGCATATAATGTTCGATCGATAAACGTAGGCTTTACAATTAACTTTTCCAGAGTCTTCTCGTTTGTCACCAACCGTATATCCACACGATTACGAAGGTTTTCCATTGTTTTTCCAAACATAGCGTTGTTAAACAGTTTGTAGAGGTCCTTCTCAAAATCATTTGCAGCCTTTTGTCGTAGTCTGTTGTTAAATTCCGCATACGGCTTTAACCACTGTGACTGTAATTTTAATAACTGTAGGAACAGCAATAATTATAGTTGCTCCTGTAAAGTAAGCTCGTGTATCTACATCTATTCCCGGTGTGTTCAGCTGGAGGGAAATTATGTATCCATTCAATTGATCTATTCATTTGAGATGAAAATAATATAAATCGATTTAGTATAATTGTAGCACACGATGGATTTTTGTTAGTTGTAGTCCATAACTAAGAGCGTGCTTAAAAGTCCTGTAATGTACTACATACTTCTTTCGTGATCCAAAGCGAAGAATTAGCTTCTTTGTAGTCGAATCATTTTGGTTTCAGACACTCGTGCAGCAATGGTAAATCATTATGCAGATCATGGAGTTCAGCAGGATACTCGATGTCAACTTCTAATATGTAACCATGAGGATCATCTTCTTCTAGTCTTTGTAAGTTTATTTCTTCAGGTGAAACCCACTGAAACCCACCAAAAGGAAGGGCGTGACATATTGCCCAACCATATTGGTTATTAGCGTCCTCGTATGTGATGAATTGTGTTGGTCTCGATGGATCAAACTTGTCCATGTAAGTGTTATTAGCCTCTGCATACCGATGTGAAACGTGGCATAAACCTCCTCTTATGCCGGATTCCACCATGTGTAGTTGGTCATAATCTTGCAACAGTTCCAGTTCGATTCCGGTATACAGTAACATGGCGTCCCATGTAAGTCCTGGAGAGGTGAAATAATGTGCTGGATCAACTTTGTGCGTTTTGAGAGTTTGCACTCTGAATGTCTCAAAGACATCAGCTAGAAGAAGACCATCCGAGGTGAAGTAGAGGTCACTGTATTCTCCCAGGGTTCTTGCATTAAACAGCTCCCATACATTTCTAGCGTGATCGTAGTCAGCATCACTAACTTCTTCTTCATTTAATCTATTGTAGAAGGAGTCCTTTGGAGGCAGGCAGGGTTGGTTCAAAACATTCCATGAAGTAACATAATCATAGGGAAATACACCCTTACGTGTCATCAACTTCATCTTGTCTTCTCCGAAGTGTTTCAGTGTTTCAGGGTACGATGTTAGATTCTTCACCAGCTTATCCAAGCTTGTACTGAGAAACCGAAAACTATCTACAAACCGAAGCTTTATATGTCCTACATACTTGGAGAATGATATATAGCTTTCTTCAGAGCTAGGAATTACTTCCACCCGCTCCCTTGTACATCCCAGCTCCTTAACAATGAAGTGTGAGTCATACCCGCTGAGGTTGTGCATGAAGACTGGAATATATTTAGGTGTTTTACATGCTAAATTACATTCATTATGTAGACTTCCCCGATATACACCACTGATGTGATCATGGTCGCGTACTTTATAGTTCTCTTCAGTAAAGGTTTTTCCACACAAGTAGCATACTGTAGAGGAGTTGAAATTCATCTGCTGTTGATCTGTAAGTTTCAGAGGCATGACGGATTTGTATATATTATTAATTTCCTTTGCAAGGAACGATATGTATTCCATAAACTTCTGAGCAGCATCAACACCACGATATACATAGGGATGCTTAGGAAGACCAGTTTCTAGATGTTCAACGTTGGTTGGATTACACGCTATTTTAATTGGCGGTGCGTCACAAAATATATGATTACCGTTAAATGCTTATATCTCCTGAATGGAAAGAGATAGCGATATGCGGTAAAGGGTGATTATATCTTTAGAATGTGATGCGTCATTGACTGCTGTTCCAAGTAAATCAAATAAAATGAAAGAAAATCGTGATAGATGGGAAAAACACTCAGGCATTCGCATGCAGACCAGGAAAAACCATGAAAAATCCCAGAATAGCGTGAGCGACCGACAGGGAAATCAAACAAAGGACTAGAGGCACACACGAAAGATGTAAATCAATTAAAATGAAAGAAAATAGAAATAGATGAGAAACCACTCAGGCATTTTCCCGCAGACCAGGGAAATCGAGAAAAATCTAATGTCAGAGTAAAGATCCAACGGCAATCGAACCAGGAAGATCTTCAGATTGTACAGTGAAGGATGTAAATTATATAGAATGAAAGGAAATCACGATAGATGAGAACCCAGCCAGGCATTCGCCTGCAGACCAGGGAAACCCGCGAAAAATCTGAGGTCAGAGTGAACAGCCGATGGTAATCGAACCAGGGAGACCATCGGATTATACACGTGAAACATGTAAATGAAAGGGAAAGTAAATCGCGATAGATGAGAAACCGCCCAGGCATTCGCAGGCAGACCAGCGAAAACTGCAAGAAACCTAAGGTCAGAGTGACCGTTGCTACGGAAATCGAACCCAAGACCTCGAATGCAACTCACGGACGTTATCGTCTGAACCAGACCGTAAAAACAGGTTTATACCATACAACTCATAACAATAGGATGCCGTACCAGATGACGTCATACCTGTAGACAGACTGTCGGGGGTCAGTCGACAGGCTGAAACGCGCTTGATCGTTCAGACAGATGTTTACATTCAATGCCTACCATACCAACACCTCAATCCATTTCACAGCAAAGTTAAAATATTTTTATTACAATACTTTCTCTACTTATTTAATTAAATTCATGTATATACCCTATTATTTCGTGTTTTTAGTACTTTCTTTCCCTCGTCCCTCTCATTCACCCTAAAGAATCAGTACACAATGTGAGATTTTTGTTCGCTTAATGTCCAGAAAACCGCTCACGAGCAAAGTAATTTTTTTCCAGAGTTACACGGTTTTTAAGCTTGTAGGATCGTATTAGAAAATTTATCATACTTTATCAGTTCAAAGTGGGTAAACATTTTTAAAGTCATCGATTCCAGCTATTTACACTTAGCGTAAACATTATCATATTTCATTTTTAAAGCCGTCTTATTAAATATAATGTCTCGCAATCCATTTTTAAAATCAAATCATACATGCGTTTAATGCATATAATGGATGTCTTTATATACCCAATATGGCTGCCATGCACGTTAAACCATTCAATATGGCTGCTTCCTCACACCTACTCGCGGTGAGTGGGACCGCGTCTTTCGACTCTCTCCGCTAGACTGAGCGTGCTCTGTAGGTTGAGAGCTGTAGCGTGAGGGTAGCGGGGGGAGGCTACCGGTCCTAGCGAGAGTGGGGCAGGAATAACCAGGTCTAATTAGGGATGCAGTATAGAGGGCACTTCAGTATGCCCGAGAGACTCGTCCAGGGAGGAAGTATAGCTCTCGCATTCATTTTAAGACGCGTCGATGTATCGCGTGTTCGTTACGTTATTTTTACCTCTATTAGTCATGCATTCATCCAAGAGATGTAATTTCATCAGGACGATAGTAGTCAAGTATGCATTACAAAGAAAATAGTTTTATTTGTAAACCTTTATTCGACGTTTTTATCTTAATTACTTTTTGATGTTATTCGAAGATGAATTTATATTCATGTCACGCGATTCATCCCAAGACCACCAGGTCAACTTGGAACAGCAGTCAATGACGCATCACATTCTAAAGATATAATCACCCTTTACCGCATATCGCTATCTCTTTCCATTCAGGAGATATAAGCATTTAACGATAATCATATTTTTTGTGACGCACCGCCAATTAAAATAGCCTGTAATCCAACCAACGTTGAACATCTAGAAACTGGTCTTCCTAAGCATCCCTATGTATATCGTGGTGTTGATGCTGCTCAGAAGTTTATGGAATACATATCGTTCCTTGCAAAGGAAATTAATAATATATACAAATCCGTCATGCCTCTGAAACTTACAGATCAACAGCAGATGAATTTCAACTCCTCTACAGTATGCTACATGTGTGGAAAAACCTTTACTGAAGAGAACTATAAAGTACGCGACCATGATCACATCAGTGGTGTATATCGGGGAAGTCTACATAATGAATGTAATTTAGCATGTAAAACACCTAAATATATTCCAGTCTTCATGCACAACCTCAGCCGGTATGACCCACACTTCATTGTTAAGGAGCTGGGATGTACAAGGGAGCGGGTGGAAGTAATTCCTAGCTCTGAAGGAAGCTATATATCATTCTCCAAGTATGTAGGACATATAAAGCTTCGGTTTGTAGATAGTTTTCGGTTTCTCAGTACAAGCTTGGATAAGCTGGTGAAGAATCTAACATCGTACCCTGAAACACTGAAACACTTCGGAGAAGACAAGATGAAGTTGATGACACGTAAGGGTGTATTTCCCTATGATTATGTTACTTCATGGAATGTTTTGAACCAACCCTGCCTGCCTCCAAAGGACTCCTTCTACAATAGATTAAATGAGGAAGACGTTAGTGATGCTGACTACGATCACGCTAGAAATGTATGGGAGCTGCTTAATGCAAGAACCCTGGGAGAATTCAGTGACCTCTACTACACATCGGATGTTCTTCTTCTAGCTGATGTCTTTGAGACATTCAGAGAGCAAACTCTCAAAACGCACAAAGTTGATCCAGCACATTATTTCACCTCTCCAGGACTTACATGGGACGCCATGTTACTGTATACCGGAATCGAACTGGAACTGTTGCAAGATTATGACCAACTACTCATGGTGGAATCCGGCATAAGAGGAGGTTTATGCCAAGTTTCACATCGGTATGCAGAGGCTAACAAAGCTTACATGGACCAGTTTGATCCGTCGAGACCAACCCAATTCATGACATACGAGGACGCTAATAACCAATATGGTTGGGCAATGTGTCACGCCCTTCCTTTTGGTGGATTTCAGTGGGTTTCACCTGAAGAAATAAACTTACAAAGACTAGAAGAAGATGATCCCCATGGTTACATATTAGAAGTTGACATCGAATATCCTGCTGAACTCCATGATCTGCATAATGATTTACCATTCCTGCACAAGTGTCTGAAACCAAAATGATTCGACTACAAAGAAGCTAATTCTTCGCCTTGGATCACGAAAGAAGTATGTAGTACATTACATGACTTTGAAGCAAGCTCTTAGTCATGGACTACAACTAACAAAAATCCATCGTGTGCTACAATTCCGACAGTCACAGTGGTTAAAGCATATGTGGAATTTAACAACAGACTACGACAAAAGGCTGCAAATGATTTTGAGAAGGACCTCTACAAACTGTTTAACAACGCTATGTTTGGAAAAACAATGGAAAACCTTCGTAATCGTGTGGATATACGGTTGGTGACAAACGAGAAGACTCTGGAAAAGTTAATTGTAAAGCCTACGTTTATCGATCGAACAATATATGCCGCCATTCTAGCTGCTGTGCATATGGCCTCTCGTCAGATCGTATTCAGCAAGCCTATATACATCGGTATGAGTGCGTGGGACATATCCAAGACATTAATGTACCACTATCATTATGATGTGTTGCTGCCATATTATGGATCTGAAAACCTGAAGCTCATGTATATGGATACTGATTCGTTCATTCATCGTGTGATGACTGAAGATGTGTACCAGGACAAGCTACGTTTTCTCGAACACCTAGATACAGCTGATTACCCTGTCAACCATATATGTTATTCAGCTCTAAACAAGAAGGTGTTTGGAAAATTTAAAGATGAGGCTAATGGTAAAATCATCCAGCGCTTTGTCGGACTACGACCTAAGATGTATGCCCTAGATATCCATGGCTCAATGATAAAAAAAATTAAAGGCATAAAACGTAGTGCTATTCATCAGTACATTACATTTGAGAGTTATACTGATTGTCTTAAAACCGGAGAAATCATCAGAACACCCATGAATCTGATACTGTCTCGGGAGCACGCTCTTGCCACAGTGCAAGTGAATAAAATCACATTGGCTCCGTTTGATGATAAAAGAGTTATTGCTGAGGATGGAATAACGACATATGCGTATGGACATTACAACATTACAACCAGCGCTTAAAAGAATGTAAGTCAAAGATAAAGATTTTCTCGTGAGTCTACAATCTTAAAGAAATGAAGGTTATCCGTGTGCTCTGTATGTAACTAGCTGATGACTGATGAAGAAAGAAGAAGATGGAAGGGAAGGTGGTAACCCTGCCATTAAGAGCAATCCTAGTGCTAGTCTCAAGCATAGATAAAAAGGGGAGAGACACCTACAGCGCACTAAATAAAGGTATGTTGACGTAAACTTTTCATTTAAAGCTCTCGAATAATAAAACCTAAATAAAACATTGCAATTTCACTAAAAGAAAGTCAAGGTCATCTCTGGTTAGCCAGATTAGGTTAGACGATGACTGAGTAGAATAGATGATGAGAGGAACGTTTGGGATTGGTCAGGTTAACCTAGGCTAGACCCTCGTACTTATTGTCTAAGTTATGAAGGATGAATTAGTTTAGATAGCCTTAGCAATGGGTTGGTTACGTGTTGTTCTTACGTTTTGTTATGTGGTTACATGGTTGGTACGTGTTGTTACGTAGCGTGACGTTTCTGGTTACAGATGTCACGTGATGTTACGAGGACACGTGCTTATGTTACTTAGTGTGACGTCTTGTCATGCTGTTATGTTACGTTGTGTTACGTCTTGTTACGTGGTTACTTTTGTTGGTTACGTCTTGTTACGTGATTATGTTAGATGATGATAGGAATGAATAGACAATTAGAAAATCCAGAGCATACAATGTGGGGATAGGTTAGGACGTATACTTCACTGTAAACCGATATACAGTTTGTCCCTCTCCGTCTCGCGCACTACTGTTTAACATATAAAAAGTTTGTAAGGTTTAGAAACAAAGTATATAAAAGTGTTGTAACGTTGGATGAGAAATGTTTTATAATCTAATTACTCTCTATATTACCGTATAAACCTACATTCCTCCTCCTCCTCCTTTAACCCCTGTCTATCCTTGAATCCCTCCCTTTTCCATATTTCTCCCATATAAAGGCATACTCTACCCCTCAACCCCTCTCTAGACTAGCACCTCTCCTCGTATTTCCCCCGCTCTCATATAAATGCATTTTCCTCCTTGAAGACTCTCTCAACCTAGCACCTACCTTCGTTTTCCTCGTCTCTCCATATAAACGCATACTCTGTCATTCAAACCTTCCTGCCTAATACCTCTCCTCGGTTTGCTAGCTCTCCTATATAAAAACGCCATATTCTATCCTTCAAGTCTAAATGATCTAGTACCTCTCCTCGTATTCCCTATCTCTTCCGTATAAAGCGTATCCCCTCCTCCTTCAGCATTAGTCTAGTCTAGCACCTCTCCTCGTATTCCCTATCCTTCCCGTATAAGCCTATATTCCCCTCCTTCAGCATTTGTCTAGCCTATTATCTGTTCACGTTTTCCCTATCTTTCCCATAAAAGTCATACTCCACACCTCAAACACTGTCTAGCCTAACACTTTTCCTCATATTCCCCCACCTCTCTCATATAAGGCCCATTCCCCTACTTCAACCCTGTCTAGCCTAGCATCGACCCTCGTATTCCCTATCTCTTGCATATAAACGCCTACTCTATCATTCAAACCTCCTAGCCTAACATCTCTCCTCGGTTTGCTATCTCGCTCATATAAAACGCCATATTCTACCCTTCAAGTCCTGTTTAGTGTAGCATCTTTCCTTGTATTCCCTATCTCTCTCGTATAAAGCGTATCCCTCGCCCCTTTAGCATCTGACTAGCCTAGCATCAGCCCTGGTATTTCCTATCTCTCCCCTATAAACGCATTTTCCTCCTTGTACCGTCGCATCTACCCTCGTTTTCCCTATCCTTTCCCACATAAACGCAAAAGTGGCCCAGCTTCTGTCTATCGTACCCTCTGCCCCCGTTTTCCATACATTCCTCATATAAGCGTATACCCTACTCCTTAACCTCTGTCTACACTAGCACCTCTCCTCGTATGGCCTATCTCTGTCGTATAAAGCATATCCCTCCCTTCTGGAGTCCCTGCTCTACCTCGGAACTCTCCTCGTTTTCCCTATCTTCTCCATATAAACGCATTTTTCCTCCTTGAAGGTTCTCTCAGCCTAGTATATACCCTCGTTTTCCTCGTCTCTTCATATGAAAAGCCATACTCTTCCCTTCAAGCCCTGAATAGTCCAGTACCTCGCCTCGTATTCCCTATCTCTCCTGTATATATGTCCGTATTCCCCCTGATTCAGCATCTATCTATCCTAACATCTGTTCACGTTTTCCGTATCTTTCCCATATAAACGAATATTCCACTTCTCAAACTCTGTCTAGTCTAGAACGTCTCCACGTATTCCCCCGCCTCTCTCATATAAAGCACACCCTCACTTCTTCAACCTCTGTCTAGCCTAGCATCGATCCTCGTAGTCCCTATCTTCCCCATATAAACGCATTTTCCTCCGTTAACCGCCGCATATACCCTCGTTTTCCCTATCCTTTCCCATATAAACGCAAAAAACTGCTCCAGAATCCTTCTATATATACTACTGACGTGGTATCACAACCTCATATTGCATATAAAAAGTATGTTCTCAGCGATTATTTTAGTAACCGCATCAGTCGGGGTGGCTGTAACTAAGAAAGTCTGTCCTTCCCAAGTTTCCAAAAGTACACATTTTCATGCTTGCAAAGGCGTATCAAATTTACTATGAGTTTTACATCCTCTTGGATTATAATCCTGTCTCATAAGTTTAGACCAACACAAGGCGGAGCTGGGTTCACTATAAGCATGTACGCGCCTTCTTTGGCTTGCTTGTACACATTTCTCGCTGCTAAGAAACTCCTTTGGTAGTGAGTATTAATATTAACCGATTTTTGTTGCTGAGTTAGCCACCCTGGGCATTATTTGCTCAAACAGTATGTGAGCAGAAGCATATTTTCTTAATATTTTCGTACACCTCCAGCACTTTCAGTACCACCATCTGCTCAATTAGTAATAAAAGCAAATACTGTGTGTGATTGATATTTTGACCTGATATATTCAACGTGATTGTCACAGACAGGATGAAAAAATTGATTAATGGATGACGCCATCTTATGTAATAAATACCCGCCAATGACATCATGAACGTTGACAATTGCTTTATACAAAGTGTATATGTTTCATTTTCTTAAATCCTTGTCAAATAGGGAATAGGAATAAGGACCTATATTATAAGTATAATAATACAACCTAACTGTGCGAAGCTCTTATGGCTGAACCGTTGATATGGCATAAATGCAGTATAGGACACTTTATTGCCTTCAATTTATTATGTACACAGTCAAATTTTACGGAAAACAAGTGGTTTTCTAGTTATTTTAATTTTTTTAGGAACGTCCGTTCTTTAACTATTTTTGCGTATAACTCAGTACGCGCAAATATACGGCTTGGCAAAAATGAAATTCGTGTTCAGCGAAATACGAGAAAACATAATGTAACCCAATACCTAACCCAATATTCCTCTATTTGCCATCTTTGCGCAACATTTGACTGGGCTAATATTCGACACGCCGAAAGCGTGCTATTAACGTTGTTTGTCCCTACAGAGGGAATGCACGTTTTTTTGGGTTTTACAATGCGTGTACATCCTTTGGAAGCCTTTTTATGACATACAAGAATAGAATAATGTATTTCGTTGGTAAGAATATACATTCTCGGTAATTTCTAAAACAGAATATTGGCAATGATTGATTACTCTATATGAAAACATTGAATCTCATCACTATAATATGCGAGATGAAACAGATAATTAAATAGTTTTGCACACTACTGAAAAGTGCATCGCGCAGGAGCTTCATGTACGTGCTTGTTGGACTCATAAAGTATATAGGTTCCTATTGTTCACAGTTGACATTTTGCTTTCTAAATGCAAACTCAATTTAACGGAAGCAGATTATGATAAAAGTGATCTACCTTTTGCTCTGTTTTTCCTTACTGATACCCTCTGTTATCTTTTTGGTGCTTAAGATGTTTTTCCTCATATATATTGTTTTCATTATGAATACAATTATTCCTGCCGCCACTTTCCTTAAGTTCGTGATAAATTGCCTGCCCTGTTTATTATTGTATTCCTCAACAGATGTTAGGTATTCTACGTTACATTGCAGAAGGGATAAGATGGGAAGTAAAGAACAAAGGAAAGATGCCGCCGATTGATAAGGATGTAAGCAAATTAACTTTGTAATCAGATATCCCTTTGTTCCACACCGGTGGCCACGCCCCTCCTTTGCGTGCTACTGTCATACCGCCAGAGAGAGTTGTAGAACAAAGGGATATTGTCCTTTGTGTGCTGACCTGAATACCGCCGAGCAGAGTAGAACAAAGGGTATTGTTCCTTGCGGCCGGCAACGCCCTGTTTTTGTGTGCTACTGTCATGCCGGCCGGTAGAGGTGTAGAACAATAGGCTATTGTTTTGTGGCCTGACCTAATGCCGGCCGGGAGAGTAGAACAATGGGATATTGTGCTCGTCGCTAATGGAGGTGGGTCTTTGTGTGCTACTGATGCCGACAGTCGGGGATTTTCGAACAATGGGGTATGGTTTCGTCGCGTTCCGCCACCTCCGCAAATCGATGTAGGTGATAATTGTGTCAATCAATCAGGTAATGTTCGTCCATGCATAACATTGTCTAACATTTTTGAAAAAAGAATTAAGGGTTTATACTGCTAACGTCCTGGCATCGCGCCTCTAAAGGGCTGGACACAAACCATCGATCGATCGATCGATGAATAGAATTAAGTATTTCTGATTGATTAATGTAATTAAACGCTGCTCGTCGATCGATGAAAATAATTAAGTGTATATGAACTGACTCGCGCACCTGGTCGCCATCGTATTGTGTGTGTGTGTGTTAAGGTGATTATTACGAGTGTATAATTATTACGCCTATAACACTTGTTTAATTCTACTTTTGTGAGAATTTTTTGGGGAGGTCTATAAGAATATTACATCACTTAGATGAATCCACGACTGAAAGGGCAGAGTATGCCTAACACGAGACGATAACGAGTGATTCTTTCGCTGAAAACCCGAGAGAGGTCCATCTCGTGTACGGTGCTCCACTCGACTAACGGTCTTTCGGATGTGCCGGCATGAACTGTCTCGTATCCCCTCCCTTCCTCACCACGCCCGTCATTGACTTCTGCACGCTTCATTTACGCTATCTAGCGGACAGCGATGAAGGCTCGCTCTTCCGCCCAGCGAGGAAGGATCCGGAATTTCGCCATCTTAGGTTTTTTTAACAAACGGATGGCGGCCATGTTACCTCCCTGGAAATAACTAGCAAAAATCATTTGAAATAGACGATAAGGAACTTCGCGCTTCAAGATACTTTTCTAAGGTTTGTTTACACGTAGAGTTGGCTCTGAAAAATTAAATAAATACGGTTAAGAGTATATTTAAACAATGCACACGTTATAAATAAATAAATGATGAACCTAATAAATAATGAAATATGGAGAGTACCCTAAACAAAACACCTCAGTAGTATAGAATTGCGGGGACTGGCGCAGTTAATTTATGCATGGAATGTCCATTCATATGCAAATGAGCTCCCCCACCTCCTCTCCCCCACCCCCAGCTCCTTGGTAGTTTTTCTTGCAGCTGAGGGTCATAAATCTTGTTGAGTACAATAGAAGCTTGACAGTTAAGCAATTAAGGTTGTCAACCAACTGTCAAAACGAACAAAGGGGTCATAAATTTAAGGTTCTGTAACAAAGGCGAGATGTTTTTCCTACCCATTCCACATCCGGCCACTTCTGCACCTGTGTCAGTTACCCACTCCACTCCTATTCTTTCTCGAACACGTGGCATACTCATTCCACTAGCTTTTAACAAAAGAACAATGCTTACCCTTCAGCTGTCAAAATGAACAAATGATGAATTAGGGTCGTGACAATGAGAACCTAAAGGCAGTTAACAGAGAAACAAGTTCTATTGTCCCGGGCCAGCATTTATTTCTCATTCCACTGCCCCATAACAAAGCCGGTCGCTTTCTATTGTCCCGAGCAAGACTACTTTAGAAAGACCATCTGGCATTTCTCATTCCACAACCCTATAACAAAGCCGGTCCCTTTCCATTGTGGAAGAGATTCTATTGTGTGCCGTTCTATTGTCCCGGGCAAGACTACTTTAGAAAGACACCTGCGGCGTTCCCATTCCACTGCCCCCATAACAAAGCCGGTCCCTTTCCATTGTTTGAGCACTTGCTAGCTTAACAAAAGAATTCGAGGGTTGCTTCATGCACGTCCTGTCCTTGTTCGCGTGAAAGAGAGAGAAGCTTGTTTACCAACTCTGCGTAACAACGTCAGAGTCGGCCATTATTATTATTGCCCTGAGGGGCTGTTCACTCCGATGTTTTACGAGATCCTACGAATATATCCGAGCATAGTTAAACAAGCTCTCTGTTTATGTAGTTCACTTTTCAATCGCGACATAAGAATGTATTTAACCTATGTCATTACATACATTAAACCTCTGCGTGGATATCCATAGATCGGTGTTCGATTCTTACTGTAATCAAACGTTTATTGCTAATGAGAAATTGATATTATTATATCATTACCCTAATTACTAAAAGGCGTTCAGAGGATTGTAGCTCGACTCTTACCAAGTGAAACTCTAACGCGTAATAACTATTAAACTATGCAAGGTCAGATTAAAACGCATTTAACAAATATAATTTAATTTTTTATACATCATTACCCTAATTAATGAAAGGGCGTTCAGAGGGTTCTAGCTCGAATCTTACCCAGCGAAACTCTAATGCTTAATAAATATTAAACTATGCAAGGTCAAATTAAAATGCATTTAACAAATATAATTTAATTTTTTGATATATCATTACCCTAATTAATAAAAGGTGTTCAGGGAGTCCTAGATCGAATCTTACCCAGTGAAACTCTAATGGTAATAACTATTAAACTATGCACGGCTAGATTAAAATGCATTTAACAAATATAATTTAATTTTTTATGTATCATTGCTCTAATTAGTGAAAGAGCGTTCAGAGGGTTCTAGCTCGAATCTTACCCGGCGATACTCTAATGCTTAATAAATATTAAACTATGCGAGTATTGAGCGGTCAGATTAAAACGTGTTTAACAAATATAATTTAATATGCACGACATTACAATGTTTAACGAGCTGTATTCTTAGGAACCAGAGGTCCCTAGTTCGAATCCTGCCCTGCGAAACGCTATAATAACTATTAAATTATTGAAGCAGCGGGCGGTCGGATTAAAATTGCATTTAACAACTATCATTGTTTATATTAAACTACCGCGTATTCTAAGATATCCCGATGCCTAGACACCATTCTTTCTTCTTCTCTCTTTTTCTTTCTATCTATCTCTTTCTTTCTCCACGACTTGTACACATTCAGGCGTTCACATATACACGAGTACTTGTACACACATCAGCAAACATACACCAGTACACGCACACACGTACATGCAAGTACACACACACACACGCACACACGCAAGCACATACACACACGCACATACATACATACACCAGCACACACATACATCCATACACCAGTACACACACGCATTCACGCACCTCATGCGTATACATACATACACCAGTGCTCTTACACTCACACATACATATACATGGACACACACACGCATACACATATACACGCACACACACTCACGTACATACATACACCGTTACACTTGCACATACGCACACAACCACACACACACACACACACTCGCGCGCAAGCACATATGTCTGTTCACTTACACCCAACAGCACCAACCCGCACACGCACACACCAACTCACGCGCATGCCCTGAATGAAAAGAGACAAAATGATGCAATAAAAACTAATTATAGCTCGGGATGCGACGCGTCATTTACGAATTGTTCGAAACTGGTCTGGATGCAGGGGTTCGAATCCTAGGAGGGATTACAAATGCATCTTCTAATAACTCCAAAACTAATTAAAATAAAGACGGTAAATAAACTTTATTACTTTTATGCCATTAGTTCCTTTCTTGTGCATGTATATTAGAGTACCAGGTGTCATGGGTTCGAACCTTAATTTTAAAATCTCGATTATCTCAGAAACTAGCAGGGATTGAGGTGCTGACCAAAGCACAATTTTTAGTTCCTATGATGAACAATTAATGCTTTATATAATTTCCAATCAGTTGTCCCTAGCTTGAATCCCGATCTTTCAGTGACTTCCTTAATTTTCCACTGTGCTCTAGAATATATAAATTAGATCGATGCTGTAACTGCATACAGGTCTTTTAAACACATCAAACTAATATTATAAATAATTTTGTTTCTGGCGTTCTGAGTTCGAATACCGATTCAATGAAGTTTACTTATAAATTTAATAACATAGTAAATAATTAAGACAAAGGCACCAAATAAACCTATTACGTTTATGTCATTAGATAATATCTTTCGGTGTATATTAGGGTACCTGACGTCCAGGGTTCGATCCTTAAGTTTAAATCTCAATTATCGCAGAAACTAGCAAGGATAGAGCTGTAGACGAAAGCATGTTTGATAGCTCATACAATGAACAATTAACGCTGTATATAATTTCCAATCAGTTGCCCCTAGTTCGAATCCCGATCATTCAATGACTTCACTAATTTTCCTCTGTACTCTAGAATGTAACTGTATGCAGCTTTGTGTAACGACATTATGGATGTATTCTGTGTGAGAGAGAGAGAGAGAGGAAGTGAAACAAGTAGGGATAGAAGCTCTGAGAGCCTCTGTGCATGCACAGCAAGAGATGATGTCATTGGCTGCAATAATCATGTGATGTGTAAGCATTACAGCCATGATGACGTGCCGGCATCACCTGGAGGGGGTTTAGATCCCAATGTAAACAGATATCTGCCCATGTTAGAACTGTTTTGTACTTATTAACTTTACATTCAAGTTTTAAAGAGCTTTAAAAGCAACGTGAGCTGCAGGCCGTCTACACATTCAGCACATATCAAAACGTGACAATGCGCGTGAGTTGGTGTGTGCGTGTGCGGGTTGGTGCTGTTGGGTGTAAGTGAACAGACATATGTGCTTGCGCGCGAGTGTGTGTGTGTGTGTGTGGTTGTGTGCGTATGTGCAAGTGTAACGGTGTATATATGTACGTGAGTGTGTGTGCGTGTATGTGTGTATGCGTGTGTGTGTCCATGTATATGTATGTGTGAGTGTAAGAGCACTGGTGTATGTATGTATACGCATGAGGTGCGTGAATGCGTGTGTGTACTGGTGTATGGATGTATGTGTGTGCTGGTGTATGTATGTATGTGCGTGTGTGTATGTGCTTGCGTGTGTGGGTGTGTGTGTGTACTTGCATGTACGTGTGTGCGTGTACTGGTGTATGTTTGCTGATGTGTGTACAAGTACTCGTGTATATGTGAACGCCTGAATGTGTACAAGTCGTGGAGAAAGAAAGAGATAGATAGAAAAAAAAGAGAGAAGAAGAACGAATGGTGTCTAGGCATCGGGATATCTTAGAATACGCGGTGGTTTAATATAAACAATGATAGTTGTTAAATGCAATTTTAGTCCGACCGCCCGCTGCTTCAATAACTTAATAGTTATTATAGCGTTTCGCTGGACAGGATTCGAACTAGGGACCTCTGGTTCCTAAGAATACAGCTCGTTACACATTGTAATGTCGTGTATATTAAATTATATTTGTTAAATACGTTTTAATCTGACCACCCAATACTCGCATAGTTTAATATTTATTAAGCATTAGAGTATCGCCGGGTACGATTCGAGCTAGAATCCTCTGAACGCTCTTTCATTAATTAGGGTAATGATACATTAAAAATTAAATTATATTTGTTAAATACATTTTAATCTGGCCGTGCATAGTTTAATAGTTATTATACATTAGAGTTTCACTGGGTAAGATTCGATCTAGGACTCCCTGAACACCTTTCATTAATTAGGGTAATGATGTATAAAAAATTAAATTATATTTGTTAAATGCGTTTTAATCTGACCTTGCATAGTTTAATAGTTATTACGCGTTAGAGTTTCACTTGGTAAGAGTCGAGCTACAATCCTCTGAACGCCTTTTTATTAATTAGGGTAATGATATAATAATATCAATTTCTCATTAGCAATAAACTTTTGATTACAGTAAGAATCGAACACCGTTCTATGGATATCCACGCAGAGGTTTAATGTATGTAATGACATAGGTTAAATACATTCTTATGTCGCGATTGAAAAGTGAACTACATAAACAGAGAGCTTGTTTAACTATGCTCGGATATATTCGTAGGATCTCGTAAAACATCGGAGTGAACAGCCCCTCAGGGCAATAATAATAATGGCCGACTCTGACGTTGTTACGCAGAGTTGGTAAACAAGCTTCTCTCTCTTTTACGCGAACAAGGACAGGACGAGCATGAAGCAACCCTCGAATTCTTTTGTTAAGCTAGCAAGTGCTCAAACAATGGAAAGGGACCGGCTTTGTTATGGGGGTAGTGGAATGGGAACGCCGCAGGTGTCTTTCTAAAGTAGTCTTGCCCGGGACAATAGAAAGGCACACAATAGAATCTCTTCCACAATGGAAAGGGACCGGCTTTGTTATAGGGTTGTGGAATGAGAAATGCCAGATGGTCTTTCTAAAGTAGTCTTGCTCGGGACAATAGAAAGCGACCGGCTTTGTTATGGGGCAGTGGAATGAGAAATAAATGCTGGCCCGGGACAATAGAACTTGTTTCTCTGTTAACTGCCTTTAGGTTCTCATTGTCACGACCCTAATTCATCATGGGCTTTGTTCATTTTGACAGCTGAAGGGTAAGCATTGTTCTTTTGTTAAAAGCTAGTGGAATGAGTATGCCACGTGTTCGAGAAAGAATAGGAGTGGAGTGGGTAACTGACACAGGTGCAGAAGTGGCCGGATGTGGAATGGGTAGGAAAAACATCTCGCCTTTGTTACAGAACCTTAAATTTATGACCCCTTTGTTCGTTTTGACAGTTGATTGACAACCTTAATTGCTTAACTGTCAAGCTTCCATTGTAGTCAACAAGATTTATGACCCTCAGCTGCAAGTAAAACTACCAAGGAGCTGGGGGTGGGGGTGGGGGAGAGGAGGTGGGGGAGCTCATTTGCATATGAATAGACACTCCATGCATAAATTAACTGCGCCAGTCTCCGCAATTCTATACTACTCACCTCCCTTGTTATTCTTTCTAATTAACGGTAGTTAAAGAACGCTCATAAATAAAACTAAATACAAATATATCAAGACAGTCGAGGAAAAATACAGGGCAGGGAGTTTAAAACAGACGTTATCGATATGGAACTCCACGCGCATAGACATGGACTTTAAAACAGGCGTTGTGGATAAAGTACCCCAGCCCACTCAAGCAAGCAGGTGCATAGGTGGGGACTTTAAAACAGGCGTTATCGATAAAGCACTGCACCCACCACGCAATTACGTGCATAGGCATGGGCTTTAAAACAGACGTTGGCGGTAAGTACAACACTGCCAGCGCAAACACACGCGTAGACAGGGACTTTAAAATAATCATTATGGGTAAAAAACGCATCCACCACGATAGGACTCTCTCTTTCTCTCCTTTGCAGGTAGGAACTTTAAAACAGGCATTATCGATAAAGTACCGCCTTTCCAGCGCAAACACACGTATAGGCAGGGACTTAGAAACAGTCATTGCCGGTAAAAAAACGCATCCACCACGCAAGCACTCTCTCTCTCACTCTCTGCACTACGCCAGAGACGTCAACTATTTATATAGCGGTTTACACACCCCTTGCAAAAATATGTTGTACACCCTTGAAGAGGGTAAACCTGGCCTCGGGAAATTCCAACCTCATGGACGAGATTCTTGAGAAGAGATGGGCTCTAAAGCGGGTGTGTTTTAAATTTAACACTTGAGTGGGTTTTTAATGGATTATCCCTAAGACTCCGGGAATTACATCGAGAGAAACGACGGTAATTTCCTTTTCATTACTAACGTTAAAATTATATTATCTTCAAGAAAGCTTATTTGTTTATTCCAATTAAAGAGACTGGTGTTTCAGCTGCCAAGTCTAAAAATTGTTTGATCCAGCATCATTCCAATGTAATAAATACCAGACTTCTCTGAGAGATAGCGTGTCCATTCACATTTGAGTGGTCACCGGTTCGAATCTCGATTAGGTGATTTTCATGCAAAGGGAAGCCCTCCCATTTACGATCTTTATAAGCGTTGTTTAGATATGCAGCGTCTAAACCGGTATTGAATACCAGAGGGAAATCGAACTCTGAACTCAAACTAAACAAATACAGGGACTTTCAAAACATGCATTCCTTTCTTAGTAAATATATAATACAGGGCGGGAACTTTTTTAAACAGCCCTCCGTTCGAAAGATATTTTGCTTACTCAAGCCGAGAGATCGAACCATTACGAAGACTTCAAATATAAATTTGATATTTGTTTAAAATCTTTTTCTAAAGACCCAACACCAGTGGTCTTCGAGAAATTCGACAATTAGTTATTCCTGCTGTACACCCCTACAAAAATATGTTGTACATCCGTAAAGAGAGTAAACCGTGGTCCTCGGGAAATTCCCGGTAGCTGGATACGGTCCTACAGCCATTAACGGACAATGGCAAACCCTTCCCATTAAGGTGTGTATTATGTTTTTAAAATGATTTCTCATTCTCCTGAAAAGACAGTTCTTATCGAAAACCCTGCTGTTAGATGATGTTGTAAATATTGTAACTTGTTTATTTATATAAGCCTCAAATACAAGAATTGTTTGCATGCTACCGATAATAAGCTGATATTTTCTATGGAATGTTAAACAAAGAAATATGATTTGGAGAGGGTGATAAGAAGAGTATGGTATTTAGAATTAGAATGGGGGAAATAATTCAACTTAAGCATTCCAGTGTATCGCCAAAGATATTTTTATGTCTTTGAAGCAAACCAGTTTTACGGCCTGGTTTATAGATGAATGAACTACTCGATGAATGACAGTGTTGTTTAACATGGGTAAAAGGTGTTTAAAGCCTGTTTTGATAAAAACTACTTCGTGGAAACGTGTGAGGTTTGAATTCTAGAGGTCACCGGTTCGATTCCCGGTGATCACACCGTCTGACATTAGAACCTGTCTGACATTAGAACCTGTCTGACTTTGGGACCTGTATGAAGCTCTACGAATACATAGATATAGGACAAGCCCTACCATTAACGATTTTTATAAGCGCGGGTGTAATTATTTCCTAGCTGGTATGGTGTATGGATCCTGTATAACATTCTAGTTAAACATTCGTAACTATCGCATAAGTGCGACAATCAAGTTTACTATCATTATTATTTATTACCATCAAGAAAGCTTATTTGTTTATTTCATTTAAACAGACTGATATTTCAGTCACCATACCTAAAGCATTACACGATCCCTACACCGCACCAAGAAAATTATATCAAGAGATACAACACTTTCGTTTTTTCGTGATTTTTACTCCAAAATCATTATTAAATAATACGTATGAGGTTGGAGTTCCAGTTAATGGCATCAGCGTCACCACTCACATTCATATCATGTTAGAACAATACTTTGATCGCAGACGGACGCTTCAAAAATAATACTGGAGCGAATATTTTGGTAATAATAGACATTGCATTTTAGCAGTAATGTAAAAAACTAATATATATTTTTATTCTATTTGATTTTCTAGCGTCATATACAGAAGGATTTCCCTTACAAGGTGAATTATATCAACAGAAACAATACTTTATTTTTTCGTTATTTTCGCTCTAAAATATTATTATATAATACGTTTTTATACAATGATATGTATGAGGTTGAGTTCCAGGTGATGACAGCGTTACCACTCACATTGATATCATGATAGAATAATACTTTGATCGTAGACGGATATTTCAAATATAATACTGGGGCGAATATTTTGGTAAAAATAAACATTGAATTTTTAGCAGTAATGTAAAAAAATAATATACACATATATAAATTTATTTTATAACGTCATGCACAGAAGGATTTTTCCCTTACAGAGCTGTGGCGTGATGTAGGAATTCCCCAGCAAGCTGTTTAAACGCGTTTTATGAAATACCGCCTGCGCGAGGCTTGCATCTCCCCACGGCGATTTCTGTTCGATGGGTTAGAGTAGCCAGTCAAAAATTTATGTATTATATACCGTCACACCCCTCGCCCACCAGCTATATAGGGGAAAATGATATAAAAGAGACAGCTTTTCCGGCAATTTTCAGTCTATCTTGTGAGAACACTTTGATCTAAGTACTCTTTAGGCTTTACTTCACGTCGTGAAATTTCAACAGGAATCATGTCTGGTAAGTTGTCAAAACACTTCATTTACTTTAAACGTTAACTGATTAATCACTACATTTAACTTATAATTACGTTCTTGTTTTGAATGTCGGCCATTTATATGCAGATAGTTGAACATTCTACAGTTAATAGCTAGCCGCATGAATTTATTTGCTCAAAAAATGTGAACAGTTTAGTTAAGTATTCACTTTTTAAGCAAACTTATTATTACGTGAGTTTAAATACGAGATTTCACCGAGTGAATTATATTCCCTTCTAGACAAAATACAATTATATGTAGCTAATTGCGCGAATAAATTTCTCAAAAATGTGAACAGTTTAGTTAAGTATTCATTTTTTTAAGCAAATTTATTATTCCATGTGTTTAAATACGGGATTTTCCCAAGTGAATTATATTCCTTTCTAGAGAAAATACAATTATTTGAATACCTTCTTAACGTTTTTGCTTTAGAATATTACAAAAATTTCTGTTGCGCAAATCATTCGCTCTAACAAAGTATATGTTTACATTATATTAAAACATTTAAATCGAAAAATACAGTACTTAATTAACTTCATTGGTGAATCAGAACCTCCATTATATTTACATATTATATCATTTTTATTATTACATTGTACCGAAAAAGTTAATTATTTTGTGCCTTTCAAATAAATGAAATTTTTAATAAAATACATTCTCTAATAAAGAGTATGATTTTTCTGTTCCTAACGCAGAAAGTTTGGCATCTCAACTTAACACATTGGCTGGGGACCGCATTTTCCCGACTGTTCAAAGACTACAAGATCTTCAGCCAGAGGCGCCTTATAATATAAAAGCCATAAGAAGAAATTATACGAGATACGGTGCTAGAGTGGTTGCAGTCTTAGGTGAAAAGCAGGTTTTTCTTCGGACAATATATTCAACCCTAAGAAGTCAACAGTTGGAGGAAATGCCAGGGAGTTCCAAATGGTATATCATGGATTAGTATCAGCTGGCAAGTTTAAGACATGTAAATTGTATTTTCTTTCTGTTAAGGTTTGTAAAAATAATTCAGCTAAACTCTCAATTTTGCATTTAGCGTTACAAACGTTGAGTTGTAATGTAATGTAATGTAATATTTATTTCATCATTATTACAATAATACAAATAAAGCTTACATCTAAAAGTTATGTCTAGTGCACCTGTTTTCTAGCTCCCCCATATTTAGCCCCTAGGCTGTATATATGGGATAAACCTTCTATACCATCTCTCCACTTTCCAAACTATGCCCGTTCTGCTGTACCTTTCTTAAGCTCCTTATCCACTTATCTCTTGTGTTGCCTAAAATGTCCCCATCATTTTGATTGTTTCTACCTTTGTGCTTCCCAACATTCTTAATGCTACTGCTTCTTTGTTTAGCTTGTACCATTTTTTATTCCATATAAACTCTCTCCACCTTTTAACCTTATCACATTCTATTAGACAATCAAAGTACTACCCGATTCATCACACATAATACATCTCCCCGAGCAATTATATCCATTCCTTTTTAAAAATATTACTTCTGTGCGCATCTACGCAAGACCTATTCTACCTAATTGATTGCCTATATCTACATACTTCTCCCTTCCCCAATTTCTTTTAACTAATTTATACAAGATCAATGATCTTTTATCCGCAAAACTAGCCCATATCTCTTGTTTCTCAATATCTTCCACCCTCAATCTCACTTCTTTCCAAAACCCACTGTTATTATATTTATCTAATAGGAAAATATTCCTCATGCCAATTTCTTTTAGGACATTTCCCATCTCCCCTAACGAACACTCTTCTCCTATGACAGCTTTTTGAAACTGTATACATTCTTTTAGTATATTAATATCTTCTAAATTTATACATCTATGCCAATACTTCAAAATTCTTTCCACTATTATACCTTTTCTCCCTACTCTTCCTAGCTCTGCCACTGCCACGCCCCTTGATGAACTCTTGGGTAAACCCAGAACTTCTCTACAAAACATTCTGTGGACTATATCAATCTTAATCTATCCCTTTGCCACCTCCCATATTTCTATTCCATATAACATTTTTGACTCCACTACAGCTTCATATAGCCTTTCCAACCAGTTCATTGTTA
Source organism: Deroplatys truncata (assembly GCA_030765065.1). NCBI lineage: Eukaryota > Metazoa > Arthropoda > Insecta > Mantodea > Mantidae > Deroplatys > Deroplatys truncata. The sequence goes on along the minus strand of CM060990.1, from coordinate 417,317,498 downwards.
GCGTGGGTGTTTTGCACAAGCAAACTCTAACAGCCTTCATCGCTAGCTTTCCTTTCAGTTGTGCATATACATTGAGTTTATAAATTCATGCTTCACTAGGATAACATTGGCCTAAGGTATGCATCACTGTATTAAACCAAATATGTGTAAATAACGTCTACGTTGTAGCCTTGGTGAGGTCAGGCAGAAAAAGTTTAATAGCCCTTTCAATCATTCTTTACCTCAAAGCATATACCTACAACAAGATGCAAATAATGTGAATGTGTGTTACAGGAATGCAAGGATGAAAGTAAATGAACAGGAAGAACGAGATAGCGTAAAACAACATAAACAGAAATGTAATAGAAACATTCTCAACAACTCCCAGTGATCTTATTCAATGAAGAATTGCAGCACCGTGTAGCGTGGAACCTGCAAGGAAAAACATTTGCGTATGTAGAATATAGCAGTAATATAAATTATGTACTCATTATTGTTTTACTTACCAATACCATTCATTTCATAAATAACTTCATAATTGTTTAAAGAAGTATGCAATATCTTAAAACATTGATGCTACATGAAATAAAAACAAAAAATATTTAACTATTTCTAAAACACACTTGAATAATTGGGAATGGAAGTAAGAACCGTCTAATATTTCATTGTGTGATATGAGGTGTATAATAAGATGAATACAAAATGAGAACTATGTAATATAAACAACATTTATTTTTTATAAGCATTATCCTATTACATTCCTTCAGAAAAACCATACATATTTCCTAAAGACAATGGTGATAGTCTAGACCTTCTAAACACTCAGTTATAGAATCATATATATCACAGAGAAAGATACCTGCATTATCCGTAAAATAAATTGAAACATCTCAACAATGTCTGAATGATGTATTTTATAAGTATATGTTCTTGATATTTCAAAGTTGCTGTTAACTACCGTCGAAATTCATTAACACAACTGCTAGATCTTGTCATGCTTTCAGCTTACTTATAATTTCTTCAATCCCTACCGTATGATCACTAATACCAGTTTCTCTCGATGGAATTAGTAACCTCAATATATTTACCAGTCTATTCGGATTTTCAAGCGTAGATATCACTGAATCATCATCATAGGAAGGCTTCAAATTCACGCGACTTCCGCTATATCCAGATACCTCACTAGCAGTAGACTCGAGTGAAGGACAGAGGCCCGATCCGGTATAACATTCCCCTCTATACATCTTCGAAACTTCAAGCGTAGATATCACTAAATTCTCACCATATGAAGACTTTAAATTCATGCGATTCCGTTGTATTCTAACTCTTCACCTACAGATGACTCGAGTGTAGGAGAGAGAGTCGATTCAGTATAATATGTTGCTCTATGAAGCTTAAATCTTGACGAAGAACGATACTTAAAAGTCCGCCCGCATATACAACATTTAATAGCTCGTTTTCCTCCATGTGTAATGTATGAAAAACTGAGTGTCTCATAAGTTGGTTGCACAGATTTTCTCCGGCAATAGCTCATGCTAAAACTGTAAAAGTAATTAAATGAATACGTGACTGCTAACGCTCGAAGGAATTAAAAGGGAATGAATGAATTCATAACACGCAACTATGTGTATATCTCGGATGAGGACAACGGAGGGAACCTCGATCTATGTATAGCAGCGGGAAAGGATGCTCTCTGGAAACATTAGTCATCTAGATAGCAATTGGTCTCAGAATCCGTAGACGCGAGGTTGGTTGGAACAGACCCCAGGTACAAATCTTTAAAAGGTAAGGACCCAGCCATTTGCCTGTCATGCTTCCTGGACCGTCCTAAAAGCGTAACATCACGTTACAAAGCCACGTAACCAGAGATGGAGACTGCGCGCAGAGGAAAAGGAAGCTCTCTGGAACAAGAGCCATTCGGACCGCTCCAGCTCGTGCCGCGTCTGTGTCATCTACATTTCGACGAACTGTTGCCTTCTGAATTAAAGTTTGGTGGTCTGTATAGATCCGTACAGCTTGCATTGCGCTGGGTGTCCCTAACATTTCCAGCTCCTGGACCGTTCCAGCTAGTCGCGCGTCTCTATCACCTGTACGTCAAAGATCTGTTACCTTCTGAATGAAAGTTTGGTGGTCGGTATAGATCTGTACAGTTTTCAAAGCGCTGTATATCCCTAACATTTCCAGCTCTTGGACCGTTCCAGCTCGTCGTGCGTCTCTACCATCTTCATGTCGACAATCTGTTGCCTTCTAAATGAACGTTTGGTGGTCGGTATAGATCTGTACAGTTTGCACTGCGCTGGATGTCCCTAACATTTCCAACTCTCGTACCGATCCAGCTCGTCGCGCGTCTCTACCATCTTCATGTCGACAATTTGTTGCCTTTTGAATGAAGGTTTGGTGGTCGGTATAGATCTGTACAGTTTTCATAGCGCTGGATATCCCTAACATTTCCAGCTCTTGGACCGTTCCAGCTCGTCGCGCGTCTCTACCATCTTCATGTCAACAATTTGTTGCCTTTTGAATGAAGGTTTGGTGGTCGGTATAGATCTGTGCACATTACATAGCGCTGGGTTTCCCTAACATTTCCAATTCTCAGCTCGTTCCAGCTCGTCGGGCGTCTCTGTCACCTTATGTCGATGATCTGTTACCTTCTGAAGTAAAGTTTGATGGTTGGTTTAGATCTGTACAGTTTACATTGTGCTGGATGTCCCTAACATTTCCAGATCTCGACCGTTCCAGCTCGGACCGCTTCTCTGTCACATGTATGTCGATGATCTGCTATCTTCTGAATTAAAGTTTGGTGGTCTCTATAGATCTGTACAGCGTGCATTGCGCTGGGTGTCCCTAAAGTTTCCAGATCACCACCGTTCCAGCTAGTCGCGCGTCTCTATCATCTTCATTTCGATGAATTGTTACCTTCTGAAGTAAAGTTTGGCGGTTGGTGTAGATCTGTACAGCTTGCATTGCGCTGGGTGTCCTTAATATTTTCCAGCTACTGGATGGCTGCAGCTAGTCGCGCGTCTCTACCATCTTCATGTCAACGATCTGTTACCTTCTGAAGTAAAGTTTGGCGGTTGCTTTAGATCTGTACACTTTGCATTGCGCTGAGGTTTCCCTAACGTTTCCAGATCTCGTACAGTTCCAGCTCGTCGCGTGTCTCTATCACATGTATGTCGATGATCTGTGGCCTTCTGAATGTCGTTACATTTTCTGATTGGGTTGTTACATTTTCAGATTCCGATGTTACATTTTCTGAATACCTTGTTAAATTTTCTGATAACGTTGTTCAATTTTCTGATTAGGCTGTTACATTTTCTGATTACATTGTTACATTTTCAGATTACGTTGTTACATTTTTTGATTAGGTTGTTACATTATCTGAATACTTTTTACATTTTCGGATTACGTTGTTACATTTTATGATTACGTTGTTACATTTTCGGATTACGTTGTTACATTTTCTGATTACGCTATTACTTTTTATGATTACGCTGTTACATTTTCTGATTACATTGTTACATTTTCAGATTACGTTGTTACATTTTTTGATTAGGTTGTTACATTTTCTGATTACGTTGTTACATTTTCTGATTACGTTGTTACATTCTCTGATTAGGTTGTTACATTTTCTGATTACGCTGTTACTTTTTATGATTACGCTGTTACATTTTCTGATTCCGTTGTTAATTTTTCTGATTAGGTTGTTACATCTACTGGTTACGTTGTTACATTTACTGATTACGTGGTGTTACGCAGTGTTGCGTTACGTATTTAGGATGGTCCAGAAGCCGTGACAGTCAAATGGTAGGGTGGCTACCCTTTAAAGATTTGAACTCGGAGTCTATTCCGTCCAACCTGATGTCTGCTGACTTTGTGAACAATCAGTTGTGAAATATCAGTCTGTTTAAATGAAATAAACAAATTAGCTTTCTTGACGGTAATAAATAATAATGATGGTAAACTTGATTGTCGCACTTATGCGATAGTAACGAATGTTTAAGTAGAATGTTATACAGAATCCATACACCATACCAGCTAGGAAATAATTACACTCGCGCTTATAAAGATCGTTAATGGTAGGGCTTGCCCTATATCTATGTATTCGTAGAGCATCATACAGGTCCTAAAGTCGGACAGGTTCTAATGTCAGACGGTGTGATCACCGGGAATCGAACCGGTGAACTCTAGAATTCAAACCTCACACGTTTCCACGAAGTAGTTTTTATCAAAACAGGCTTTAAACACCTTTTACCCATGTTAAATAACACTGTCATTCATCGAGTATTTCATTCATCTATAAACCAGGCCGTAAAACTGGTTTGCTTCAAAGACATAAAAATATCTTTGGCGATACACTGGAATGCTTAAGTTGAATTATTTCTCCCATTCTAATTCTAAATACCATACTCTTCTTATCACCCTCTCCAAATCATATTTCTTTGTTTAACATTCCATAGAAAATATCAGCTTATTATCGGTAGCATGCAAACAATTCTTGTATTTGAGGCTTATATAAATAAACAAGTTACAATATTTACAACATCATCTAACAGCAGGGTTTTCGATAAGAACTGTCTTTTCAGGAGAATGAGAAATCATTTTAAAAACATAATACACACCTTAATGGGAAGGGTTTGCCATTGTCCGTTAATGGCTGTAGGACCGTATCCAGCTACCGGGAATTTCTCGAGGCCCACGGTTTACTCTCTTTACGGATGTACAACATATTTTTGTAGGGGTGTACAGCAGGAATAACTAATTGTCGAATTTCTCGAAGACCACTGGTGTTGGGTCTTTAGAAAAAGATTTTAAACAAATATCAAATTTATATTTGAAGTCTTCGTAATGGTTCGATCTCTCGTCTTGAGTAAGCAAAATATCTTTCGAACGGAGGGCTGTTTAAAAAAGTTCCCGCCCTGTATTATATATTTACTAAGAAAGGAATGCATGTTTTGAAAGTCCCTGTATTTGTTTAGTTTGAGTTCAGAGTTCGATTTCCCTCTGGTATTCAATACCGGTTTAGACGCTGCATATCTAAACAACGCTTATAAAGATCGTAAATGGGAGGGCTTCCCTTTGCAGGAAAATCACCTAATCGAGATTCGAACCGGTGACCTCTCGAATGTGAATGGACACGCTATCTCTCAGAGAAGTCTGGTATTTATTACATTGGAATGATGCTGGATCAAACAATTTTTAGACTTGGCAGCTGAAACACCAGTCTCTTTAATTGGAATAAACAAATAAGCTTTCTTGACGATAATATAATTATAGCGTTAGTAATGAAAAGGAAATTAACGTCGTTTCTCTCGATGTAATTCCCGGAGTCTTAGGGATAATCCATTAAAACCTACTCAAGTGTTAAATTTGAAATACCCGCTTTAGACCCCATCTCTTCTCAAGAATCTCGTCCATTAGGTTCGAATTTCCCGAGGCCAGGTTTACCCTCTTCAGGGTTGTACATCATATTTTTTCAAGGGGTGTGTAAACCGCTATATAAATCGTTGACGTCACTGGTGTAATGTAGAGAGTGAGAGAGAGTGATAGGGTGGTGGATGCGTTTTTATACCGGCAATGACTGTTTTAAGGTCCCAGCCTACGCGTGTGCTTGCGCTGGCAGTGCAGTACTTTATCGACAATGCCTGTTTTAATGCTCCTACCTACTAAGGAGAGATAGTGCTTGCGTGGTGAATGCGTTTTTTACCGGCAATAACTGTTTTAAAGTCCCTGTATACGCGTGTGCTTGCGCTGGCTGTGTGGTACTTTTCCGCCAAGTCTATTTTAAAGTCCATGCCTATGCACGTGATTGCGCTGTGGGTGGAGTGCTTTATTGACAACGCCTGTTTTAAGGTCCGTACCTATGCGCTTGCTTGAGTGGGTTAGGGTACTTTATCGACAATGCCTGTTTTAAAGTCCATGCTTATGCGCGTGGAGTGCTTTATCGATAACGTCTGTTTTATAGTCCCTGCCTTGTATTTTTCCTCGACTGTCTTGATATATTTGAATTGAGTCATTATTTATTTAGTTCATCATTTATTTATTTATATCGTGTGCATTGTTTAAATATACTGTTAACTGTATTTATTTAATTTTTCAGAATCAAATCTACGTGTAAACAAACCTTAGAAATATATCTTGAAGCGCGAAGTTCCTTATCGTCCATTTCAAATGATTTGTGCTAGTTATTTCCAGGGAGGCAACATGGCCGCCATGAATTTGTTAAAAAATCTATGATGGTGAAGTTCCGGCTCCTTCCTCACTGGGCGGAAGAGCGATCCTGCGCTGCTGTCCACTAGATAGCGTAAATGAAGCGTGCAGATGTCAGTGGCCGGCGTGGAGAGGGAAGTGAGGGGATACGAGACAGTCCATGCCGGCACATTCGAGAGACCGTTAGTCGAGTGGGGCACCGTACACGAGATGGAGCACGCTCGGGTTTTCAGCGAAAGAATCACTCGTTAACGTCTCGTGTTAGCCATACTGTGTTCTTTCAGTCATGGATTCATCTAAGTGATGTAATATTCGTATAAATCTCCCAAAAAATTTCCCTCAAAAGGAGAATCAAACAAGTGTTATTAGTGTAATAGTTGTACACGCGTAATAATCACCTTAACACACTCACACACTCACACACACACAATACGATGGTGACCAGGTGCGCGAATCAATTCATATACACTTAATTGTATTTATCGATCGACGAGCAGCGTTTAATTACATTAATCAATCAAAAATATTTAATTGTATTCATCGATCGATCGATCGATGGTTTGCGTCCAGCTCTTTAGAGGCGCGATGCGAGGACGTTAGCAGTATAAACTCTTGATTCTTTTTTCAAAAATGTTAGACAATGTTATGTATGGACAAACATTATCTGATTGATTGACACAATTATCACCGACATCTATTTGCGGAGGTGGCGACACGCGAAGAAAACAATACCCCATTGTTCGACGATCCACGACTGTCGGCATCACTAGCACACAAAGACACACCTTCATTAGCGACGAGCACAATAGCCCATTGTTCTGCTCTCCCTGCCGGCATTAGGTCAGGCCACAAAAGAACAATAGTCTATTGTTCTACACCTCTACCGGGCGGCATGAAAGTAGCACACAAACAGAGAGCGTTGCCGGCGGCACAGAACAGTACCCTTTGTTCTACTCTGCTCGGTGGTATTCAGGTCAGCACACAAAGGAGAATAACCCTGTGTTCTACACCTCTCTCTGGCGGTATGACAGTAGCACTCTAAGGAGGGGCGTGGCCACCGGTGTGGAACAAAGGAATATCTGAATACAACGTTAATTGGCTTACATCCTTATCAATCGGCGGCATCTTTCCTTTGTTCTTTAGTTCCCATCTTATTCCTACTCATGGGATATTTTATACATATATCGGCATCTCTGACGAACCAGTTGTCTCTTTTACTATCCAAAACTTTTAGAAAATTCCAACTCATACATGCGCTGTGCCTAACAGGCACGAATAGTCAAATGAAGCGTTGGGTATTATATCAGACCATCAGCACAATATCCATATCACTAGTAGAACGATCAAGTGATTGGCATGTGTGGTTAGTTTGTTGAAAAATTAAACAACGGACCAATCCACCATTAGCACAATAATCTATAAGGGAAAAATATAGGAGTTCGGATGGCTGAATATTCTCGTGACAAAATTAATAGGAATCCTCAAGATAGAATTAAGTAGACAAAGGACTTAAATTTCTCCAATATATACCAAGACACTATAACCACAAAAGATTTTCAGTCATTTTAAATTTAGAATTTCTAAAGAACAATTTCGGAACATTACATAGAAATAGAATAGAGGTCTGTTACACTTGGATAACCATTGGTACCGCTGCAGCAATTACCGCATAGGTTCATGTCTGTCGGACAAAGAATGCTAATTCTGAGAGTTACGGACATTGAAGCTAGACAATAGAAATTGAGAGTTATATACACATCGGACGTATATAAGAAAACATCTGGAGATAATCGGCTTTTATAGGTTTAATTATGATTTATAAGGTTATCTAATATTCGGATATTGTTTTTCATTCTAGGCGTGTTTTTAAAGTAAATACCAATAATTGTTTAAGAAATAACACATAATTTTTTTCCAAATACTTCATTATCATTCATTATCTTACACCCTACACTACTTCTCCACATAATCACCGCGTCGCCCTCCGTGGTGTAGTGGTTACCATGCTAGCCTCTAGTTGCCGAGGTCGCGGGTTAAAACCCGTCGGAGGGCGATGGATTTTTTCGGGCATAAAAATCCTTAGCATGGCTTCCTTCGGAAGGGAATTAAAGCCGGTGATCACGTGTCGTAGATTTACGGCATGTAAAAGAACCTCAAACGTAAGGAAGGGATCTCTGAGCAAAATTTCCGGTATTTCACGTCCAGTATAGAATGGGACGCTAAGAACCACAGCAGTTAAAGAGCGTCCATAAATAAAACTCAATTTAACATAATCACCGCCATTATTCAGGCACTTGTAACGAAAAAACAGGTTTTGTATGCCTTCGTCAAAGAATGATGCCGCCTGCGATGAAAACCAAGTCTGCACTTCTTGTTTCATAACGCCATCGTCGTTGAAATGTTTTTCACCAAGGAATTTCTTCAGTTAAAGAAACAGATGAAAATCGCTTGGTGCCAAATCCGTAATGTAGAGTGGGTGGTCGAATTGTTCCCAGCTAGATTATGCGATGAGATCTTCAAATTTTTTGGTTTTGTGTAGCCGGGCATTGTCGCTCATTAGTGTTTCCCCATAAACCTCACATATTTGGCGTTGAATGTTTGCTGGCGTAACATTTCTTGCATTAAAAAAGCGAATCAGGTCGTTGAATTATTTTGAAGATTTCGAAGCGCTCTAATAACAGGAAAACACAAAGTGACGATCGGTCACAGATGCGTCTGGCTTCCTAGTGAATGGAGAAAGTGATCGTGCATCCTCAAAATCGCGACTGCAGCGCGGAAGCGGCAAAGTACCAAAACGTTACTTACTTTAAAAACACGCTTCGTAGAATTAGTAAAAGGAACTGTCTTTATTAATTGTAATTCTTGAAAATGTGTATGGTGGTTTCTCTGGCAGTTTACTGTATTTTCAAAGAATGTCTATACTGCTAATTGTGGGCTTTAAAGTATCAAAATTAATGCAGAACAAATCTTTTAAATAGAATTTTACTACAGCAGAATAGCTAAAAGAAATACAGATGAAAGGAATAAATTTCAAATGGTGATGTGGACAGCGTTCTAATTTCACTGTAATTTAATCGAATATCACAAGTTCCTTTCTTGTCTTCTTGATTTGAATAGCCCTCATTGCCTGTTTCACTCTCATGTATTCGTTCTTGTCTTGGATTTTTGGTTGCACTCGTGGATACACTAGACTCTCGCTAATCCGACCACTCGTTCGTTGCACATATGGGTGCGGATTAGCGAAGTGCCGGATTATTTAGTGTCTGAAATTTAGTTTAAACACATAGGAACTACACTTTAATAAATCCAAAGATGCATTCATTTTCATACAAGACTTAGTCCTCGACTATGTACAGACGGCTCCAAATGTTTTCCGTTCCACCTGTAGGGGGTAAGAGGGGGTGTCTTATCGAGAGGTTATGGCAGGTGCCTTAGCTCATACCTGCTCTACGAAGCTAGAGTTCTAAAGAAAATATCATTCCATCGCATTTCCCTTAGACTTGGCTGTAAGAAGGTAATACATGTGAAAAGAAAGCAGCAATAACATTACAGCACAGCAACATAAGCGGTATACAAACTAATTTTTAGAAATTAGAAGCATCATATTATTGTATAATAAGCAAGAGTTAAAACAAAATGGTTTGGTTTTCAATATTCCCTACTTTCTCTACCCATTATCAACCAACGTGTGTTGTTTATATTCATAATGTCCTTATAAAGTATGGTTTTTCCGTGCACTTTACCTTACTCTGACAACAATTTGGGCCAGAAATTATTTCAAGTTGCAGTCTAAGTTACACTTCTCCCTATTTGGTTGCATGCAAGATGGCATAACGACAAACAGCCGTTTATCTATACCACAACTCTTCTTTTTACTATTTACCTATAATAAGTAGGGAAAGTATTGCATTCCACCCAAAAATTTAATAACGAATTTCACTGGAAATACACGTTTTGAAACTCTCTAAATCCAAAGAAAACATTTTTAATTGCTCTACTACGTAGCTACAAGAGGTAGAGAAAGTATTGTATTCCACCCAAAAATTCAATAAAGAGATTCACCGGAAGTACACGTTTTGAGACCCCCCGAATCCAAAGAAAGCATTTTTACTTTCTCTACTACGTAGTTAAAATGAGTAGAGCAAGTATTGAATTCCACCCAAAAACTGAATAATGAGATTCATACTCCGAACGGAAATACTCGTTTTCAGACTCCCCGAAATTAAAGAAAGCATTTTTACTTTCTCTACTACGTAGTTACATTACGTAGAGCAAGTGTTGTATTCCACCCAAAAATTGAATAATGAGATCCGTACTCAGAACGGAAATACTCGTTTTCAGATTCCCTGTAAGCAAAAAAAGCGTTTTTACTTTCTCTACTAAGTAGTTACAGTAAGTAGAGCAAGTATTGTGTTCCACAAAATCGAGTCACGAGATTCACCAGATACGCACGTTTTGACACACCTGAATCCAAACAAAGCATTTTTACTTTCTCTACTACGTAGCTACAGGAGGTAGAGAAAGTATTGTATTCCACCCAAAAAGTGGAAAACGAGATTCACCGGATATACACGTTTTGAGATCCCTGAATCCAAAAAAGCATTTTTATTTCTCTACTCCATGGTTACAGTAAGTAGAGCGAGTATTGTATTTCACCCAAAATTGAATAACGAGATTAATACCCGGAAAGGAAATACTCTTCTTTCAGACTCCCTGAAACCAAAGAAAGCGTTTTTACTTTCTCTACAACGTAGTTACAGTAAGTAGAGAAAGTATTGTGTTCCACCCAAAAATTCAATAAAGGGATTCATCGGAAATACACGTTTTGAGACTCCTTGAATCCAAAAAAGCATTTTTACTGTCTCTACTATTTACCTATACTAAGTAGGGAAAGTATGGTATTCCACCCAAAAATTGAATAACGAGATTCACTGGAAATTGTCGCAGTAATCTGTTCGTGTTATCTAATTTGCTGAGCGCCTGTTATTGTTTTATTAATTTTTTAGAATTTGGGTTCTTTGTCCTTCGGCTGGCTATTATAACTCAGTCGAGCAAATATCTCTAAGAGGGCGTGTAAACGGAATGGAGTTGTTAATAGAAGATAACACTGATAAAAGAATTTATTTTTACACATTTATTGCCGTCACACTAAATTTCACATCGTTAATCTTGATACACGCCTAACTGAAACTGTTATATTTCCAAATGTAATTACTGTCGTAATAGTTGTCGCGTACCTACTTCACATTTTGTAGCTCACTTTACGACGCGAGAGATTCTGTAGAATTGCGTAATGTGTACCTCGCAAGAGATTCTGTAAAACTGCGCGACGTTTACCTCGTGAATGATTCTGTAGAACTGCGTGATGTGTACCTCGTGAGAGATTGCTGAGAATTGCGTGATGTGTAACTCGCGAATGATTCTTTAGAACTGCCTGACGTGTACCTCGCGAGAGAGATTTCTTAGAACTGCGCGATACTTGCTTTTGGCTCAAGAATGTATACTCCCTCACCCCGATATGCCTAAACATTATAATAGAGCTGCTATTGGTTACTAAATCGCGCCAACATTGGCGTCTGTATTATAAGCCAATCACAATTACAAACACATATGCTCTAGGGAAGATATTCCCTCCATTTCTAAAGAAAGGCACGCTACCCTGACGTCTTTGTTTGTCTCTTCTAAGTGATAAACAACTCACCCCATCGCTTCATTGTTACCCACTCCTATTGTCAGTTTCAGTGAGGCCGTGTAAACTTATTTCCTAACAATGCTTATAGCTAACAAACATCTAAAATCATTGTCATACAATAATGTTAATTTACACTACAATCACTCTGGCATTCACAGTGTTGTGATATAAAATACTGCCTCATATGCCCCACTAGAAACATAATTATAAATATTTACAACCTTTTTTTTTGAAATTTTATAATTGTTTTTTAGTCTCCTGAATCTTGTAACACACGGTATTTATCACTTGCACGTAACACTGCAGACGCATTTTACACGCGTTGTACTTCTTGCCTTTTTCTGGCCACTATTCACTGGCTCGGGTCTAATGTGTTTATATACATACATCTGACCTTACAAGTTTTTTTATACAGAAAATAGTGTACCCTGAACTATTTAGGTCACTGTTACAAAATGGTTATACCTTCTTAGGTTATTGACATAAAAATTTGTACATTCAAGCTTTTTTACCCTGGTTCATTTTGTAATTATTGAACATATTTAGCAAAAAATTTTCATCCACTACACAAATATATTTACATCTCTTAATTCTAAGACATAATTTCATATTATCTGTTTGCTATATAAATGTTTGGCTTCAATTATCCTTTCCCTTTTTTATTGTTTTGTACTTTATGTTCACAATACTCTTTGAATTATATCTACTTACTTTTACTTTCATATGACATTAAATTATCCTTATTACATGCTTCATTTCAAATTTGGCTACAGTTTACTAAGAAAATGCTCCTGTTCCCCTTTAAACATTTATTTCTGTCCTGCATTTATTTATCCTTCCTTATGACATATATACATAGTTAACCCTCTTACATTCCAATTTTTTGTTCCGCAGTTCAGCTTTAACTATCATGGATTTGTTTTTTTTTTGTTTCTTTTGCGGTCATTGCTATTCCCTCTCGTGATCAAATTGTCCATGGCTAAGCATTGCTCGTATTCTATGCTTTATGGCAATGTTCCAAAATCTGTTCATGAATAGCTGAAAGGATTCACATGAAATTTTGCCCCCTGATACCATTTGTAACCAATCTAAAGTTTTCTGGACCAAACATCTTTTAACAACTATCATTTTCAATGCTTCCGGTATCTTTTTAATTTGAAGTACTCTGAAAAGTCTGCAATAAGCTGTACTGGATTGGAGTTTTAATTAAATTTTGGAAGTGGCAAATCACTTAAGATATAATTATAGTTTTTAATGTCCCTTATTCCCATATTTAAATTATCTACTGTTAGTTGTGCACTTTGAGTTTCGGCGTGGGCTATGGATGAAACTGCCGCGTCACTCACATTATTAGCCATACCTGAGGAACTACTTCTATCATTATTCTGTGCATCAGATACATTGACATCACATATATTGATCTTTGAATTCAATTCTAACCTATTTACAGTACCTTGCAGATTTTCTATTGTCTGTTCCAATTTTCTTCTGTTTTCATTTTGAACAGTTTGGTGCTTGTTAATTTCAGAAGTTAGTTTTTGATCCAAATTCATAAACAAAACTTTAACTTCTTTGGACAACTTATTTCTTTGGGTTTCCGACTCCTTCTGTATTTCAAATATTTCCCCTCTGAAATTAGCTTGCACCTGAATTAAATCTGCATTCATCTCCCTTAGCTCACTTGAAATGCTACTCATTCGACTTCCTAACTCTGTACATTTTACACTAACATGTTCAAACTTAGTATCAACCTTACTTTTTTGGTTAGATATTTCCCTGCTCATGTCTGACATTTTCTTTGAAACTTTTCCTAACTCACTTGTTATTATTTCCTGATTTGCATTTCTCATTCTTGTTCTACTGCTATCGAGCTCCATAAATTTCTTTTCAATTTCTTCCCGGTTTTGATCTAATTTTTGCTCTAATTTCTCATTACTCTTACCAATATCAGGCATATTTTGATTTCATTTTTCTTCTAATTTCTCAATACTCTGAGTTAGTTTTTGTTCTAAACTCCTATCAATATCTTCCCTTAATTCCCTATTACTCTTACCAATATCTTCCATTTTTTGATTTAATTTCCTACTACTCTTACCAATATCTTCCCTTAATTGATTTGTAATATTTCTCAGTATTTCCATCATCATACCAGCATCAAAATTAACATTTCCTACTGTATTTACATCCCTTTGTGAACCTTCATTTCCACCACCCGTTACAATTACTTCATCACTGTTTGGTACAATACTCTGACCCACAGGTCTAATATCAGGTCTAATCTGTCGTCGGCTATCTGCCGTGAAATATTTACAACAATCCCAGATGTTTGAGTTGACTGACCTGCCATTCTATTCTGACTTTCTTCACTAATATTTCCTCCCTCAAATATTATATTGTTTGAGCGATTTTCCGCAATCTGCATTGAATTACGGCCAACTGTTACATTATCCCCTTCCAGAATTATTTCTTCAGTATTATTAGTGGACATTGTTTTCTTAATCCTACCACTTCTCAACAATATTTAATCTTTCACAATTATTTTTTGTTTAAGGATACACATAAAATTTACAATTTTCTAACGTTTATGATGCTATCTGATGAGTGATGACCTTGTTTTGATGTCCAGCTTCGTGCCCCTCTCTCCTAGATGTATATGTCGCCTCTGCGCTGTACTACGATGGATCTGCATCGTCTCGCTGTCTTGGTGTCCTGTAGTCGAATTCCCCTGTTGTCTTCTGTTCTCGTAGACGCTGATGTCCTCTCATCCGCGTCGTCGTCGGTCGTTCTGGTGGTTGTTTCTGGGATCTGCGTCTTGTAGTTAATTGCACTGCTCCATTCGCTCCACGTTCTGGTTATCTCGCCCCTTCCTGGTTATTTCATCCCTTCCTGGTTATTTCGCCCCACGTTCTGGGAGCCATTTGTCGCAGTAATGTGTTCGTGTTATCTAATTTGCTGTGCGCTTGTTATTGCTTTATTAATTTATTAAAATTTGGGTTCTTTGTCCTCCGGCTAGCTATTATTACTTAGTCGAGCAAATATCTCTAAGCAGGGCGTGTAAACGGAAAGGACTTGTTAATAAAAGATAACACTGATAAAAGAATTTATTTTTACACATTTATTGCCGTCACACGTAATTAATTTCACATCTTTAATCTTGATACACGCCTAACTGAAACTGTTATATTTTCAAATGTAATTACTGTCGTAATAGTTGTCGCGTACCTACTTCACATTTTGTAGCTCACTTTACGACGCGAGAGATTCTGTAGAATTGCGTAATGTGTACCTCGCGAGAGATTCTGTAGAACTGCGCGACGTTTACCTCGTGAATGATTCTGTAGAACTGCGTGATGTGTACCTCGTGAGAGATTGCTGAGAATTGCGTGATGTATAACTCGCGAATGATTCTTTAGAACTGCTTGACGTGTACCTCGCGAGAGGTACTTGCTTTTGGCTCAAGAATTTATACTCCCTCACCCCGATATGCCTAAACATTATAATAGAGTTGCTATTGGTTACTAAATCCCGCCAACATTGGCGTCTGTTTTATGTGCCAATCACAATTACAAACACATATGCTCTAGGGAAGATATTCCCTCCATTTCTAAAGAAAGGCACGCTACCCTGACGTCTTTGTTTGTCTCTTCTAAGTGATAAACAACTCACCCCATCGCATCATTGTTACCACTCCTATTGTCAGTTTCAGTGAGGCCGTGTAAACTTACTTCCTAACAATGCTTATAGCTAACAAACATCTAAGATCATTGTTATACAATAATGTTAATTTGCACTACAATCACTCTGGCATTCACAGTGTTGTGATATAAAATACTGCCTCAAAATACACGTTTTGAGACCCCCTGAATCAAAACAAGGCATTTTTAAGTAGTATTGTGTTGCACCCAAAAATTCAATAAAGAGGCTCACCGGAAATATACATCTCCCTGAATCCAAAAAAAAAGGCATTTTTACTTTCGCTACTACGTAGCTACAGGAGTTAGAGAAAGTATTGTGCTCCAACCAAAAACTCAATAAAGAGATTCGGCGGAAATACATGTTTTGAGACTTCCTGAAACCAAAGGAAGCATTTTTACTTGCTCTACTACGTAGCTGCAGGAGATAGAGAAGGTATTGTATTCCATCACTGAATTCAATAAAGAGATTCACCGGAAATAGACATTTTGAGACTCTTTGAATCCAAAGTAAGCATTTTTACTTTATCTACTACGTAGTTACAGTAAGTAGAGAAAGTATTGCGTTCCAACCAAAAATTGAATGGCAAGATTCAAGGGAAATACAGGTTTTGAGATCCCTGAATCCAAAGTAAGCATTTTTACTTTCTCTACTACGTAGCTACACTAAGTAGGGAAAGTGTTGTGTTCCACCTAAAAATTGAATGTCGTAATTTCACCAGAAATTGCGTTTGTGACTCCCTGAATCCAATGAATTTATTTTTAGAAAAAGGTCCAAGTGTGTGTGTGTGTGTGTGTATCCACGAGCAGCATAACTCAAAAGCAAAAGTTGGTTAAAAACCGAACATAGTGTTTAAGTTCAACTACTTCCAAGAATGCGACACAGAGATTTTAAAGAAAATCCTCCACTCCAAACTACTCTTTACATTAGACATTTTTCTAAATTTTTTATTCTTTCAAAAATGACTGAGGATTTTGATTAAAATACATATGTTTAGGCTATTTTCGAATGTATGTCTTTATTTTCTAGTAATAGTCTGTAAATGAGTGTTTATTGTGAATGACTTTTGATAATTTGGAAATCGTAAGAGAGAGACAAAATCTTACTACACAACAACATTAGATCTTGTTAAAGCACAAAATTTATATCAATTAACATTTTTATTTTATTTGAAATAACTTTTATATTTTACCTATTCTGAAATATTCTTTGTTATTAATTTGAATTCTTCTCCCAACTGCAAATAGCTATTTTCTCTTTCTTTCTTTTTTTCTCTTTCTTTCTTTCTTACTCTCGTGTTCATACAAAGAGAACACAATTTTAAACCTATCACGTCTTTGGCTCGCATTCGGGAGGTCGTGGGTTCGATTCCTCTGGCCGGCCTTCCTGACCCTTGGGTTCTTTCGGGGGTTCTTCCGAGGTCGCCAGGCGAATGCTGGCAAGGATACTCACATCCCAAATTTCCTGAACCACCATTTCATCTTCATTCTCATTTCCCTTCATCTTTCATCCGTTGGTCTCTTTCAGTGTTGGTAGTGTCGGCGATTGTGTTTTGGTGCAGTGCGGCAGGAGAAAAGGATGCTTTTTGTGACTCTCCGTCTCTCGGCTTTCGGCTGGTTTTCGGCAGTATCCTAACTTCCTTGAGGGGCGTTGCACCCCCTCTGTGCTGGGTGGGGTCCCCAGTCTGCCTGTACATCTGACGTGGAGTCTCTATCTGAAAACCTAGGGACCCTGCCACTCCTGTGCCGTCACTACTGGTTCCGGGCGCCCGGTGTCTCCTCTCGTCTCATCCTGCCTCCTGGGGACGCCCCCTTTTGGGGCGTAGGCGCAATATTCACTATGCGTATCAGTGCCGAGTGCCCTTGGTAGCCAACCAATCCAAAGCTATCACATAGCAGTAGGTTATTTAGAAGAGATCGAGCACAGTTTTTTTGCGTTTATATGGGAAAGGATAGGGAAAACGAGGCTAGATGCGACGGGTCACGGAGGAAAATGCGTTTATATGGCAGAGATAGGGAATACGAGGGCTGGTGCTAGGCTAGACGGAGGGGTTGATTGGGGGAAATACATTTATATGAGAGGGACAGGGAATACGAATGCTGATTCTAGGGTAGACAGGGTTGAAGGAGAGAAATGTGTCTATATGAGACGCAGAGTAAAACCTCCGTTCCTATGCTAGGAGGTAGTTGAAGGAGGGGACGAAATGCGTTTATATGGGAGAGGTAGGGAAAACGATGATAGGTGTCAGGGATTATGATTAAAACTGGAATACAAAGAACCGCATTATTCAAGAACTTTAACAACAAAAAGACTCGAGTATAGATCACTTATAAGATATTCGAGAAGGGGTCTTAGTGGAAAAACCCCCTAAGTCAGTACTATAGAAATGAGGCTTCTGGCGCAATTAATATGCATGAATCTGCAATTAGTATGCTAATTAGCCCCGCCCCTCCCCCGCAGTGCCTTGGTAGTTTTAGTTGCAGCTGAGGGTCATAAATCTTGTTGAGTACAATGGAAGCTTGACAGTTAAGCAATTAAGGGTATCCTTCACTGTCAAAACGAACAAAGGGGTCATAAATTTAAGGTTCTGTAACAAAGGCGAGATGTTTTTCCTACCCATTCCACATCCGACCACTTCTGCACCTGTGTCAGTTACCCACTCCACTCCTATTGTTTCTCGAACACGTGCGGGAACAAAGAGCTTGCTGGACAAAGGAAGGGATTTCTATTGTGTGCCTTTCTATTGTCCGGGGCAAGGCTACTTTCTGGCATACTCATTCCACTAGCTTTTAACAAAAGAACAATGCTTGCCCTTCACCTGTCAAAATGAACAAAGGACATGATGAATTAGGGTCGTGACAAAAGAGAAACAAGTTCTATTGTCCGGTGCAAGCCTTTATTTCTCATTCCGCAACCCTATAACAAAGCCGGTCCCTTTCCATTGTTTGAGCACTTGGTAGCTTAACAAAAGAATCTGAAGGTGGCATTATGCTAGCCCTGTCCTTGTTCGTGTGAAAGAGAGAGAAGCTTGTTTACCAGCTATACGTAAACAACGTCAGTCAGCCATCATGGTTTTTTGCCCTGAGGGAGTTCTCTCCGTTGTTTTACGAGATCCTACGAATATACCCGAGCATACATAACAAGCATTCTGTTTGGCTCATTTCAGTCAGCGACTCCGAAAAAGCGCCTAATATACATTTCATTACATGCATTAAACCTCTACGTGTATATCCATAGATCGGTGCTCGATTCTTACTGTAATCAAAAGTTTACTGCTAATGAGAAATTAATGATTGATATTATTATATCATTACTCTAATTAATAAAAAGGCGTTCAGAGGATTGTAGCTCGAATCTTACCGAGTGAAACTCTAACGCGTAATAACTATTAAACTATGCACGGGCAGATTAAAAATGTATTTAACAAATATAATTTAATTTTTATATATCATTACCCTAATTAATGAAAGGGTGTTCAGAAGGTTCTAGCTCGAATCTTACCCAGCGAATCTCTAACGCTTAGTAAATATTGAACTATGTGAGTATTGAGCGGTCAGATTAAAACGTGTTTAACAAATATAATTTAATTTATACGACATTACAATGTTTAACGAGCTGTATTCTTAGGAACCCGGAGGCCGCCAGCGAAACGCTGTAATAACTATTAAATTAATGAGGCAGGGGACGTCGGATTAAAATTGCATTTAACAAATATAATTATTTATACTAAACCCTGGTGTATACCTAGATATTCCGATGCCTAGACACGATTCTTTATTTTCTTTCAATCTATCTATCTCTTTCTTTCTCCACGACTTGTACACATCTAGGCGCACCCATATACACAAGCACATGCGCATACATCAACACACATACACAGGTGCACGCACACACGCACAAACACACACATGCACATACATACACCAGTACACACACGCATTCACGCACCTCATGCGAATACATACATACACCAGTGCTCTTACACTCACACATACATATACACACTCGCGTACATACATACACCGTTACACTTGCACACACACATACGCACACGACCGCGCACACACACACGCAAGCACATATGACTTTTCACTTACACCCAACAGCACCAGCCACACACGCACACACATACACGCACACATATATACCTGCTCACTTACACATACCAACCACACACACACACACACCTCATGCAAGCACATACACTCACATACATGCATACATACACCAGTATACTTACACATTCGCACACTCACACACACATACGCATGCAGGCATAGACGCGTACATCAGGACAATCACATACATACATCCATAACATTGGAAATTATTGTCTTTACAGAATACAAAAAATCTTCGTCTCATTTCACTGTAACCTAGCAAAAATGTAATTCTTTTCAGGCTACTACCCTCACATGGCTTTCATCACAACACATTTTTTAGTTCATGTAAAGACATTATGGAGCTACTCTGAGAGAGAGAGCGGTAGAGAGGGGGAATTGAAGCAAGTAGCGATAGAGGTGCTGTGAACCTCTGCGCATGCGCAACAGGCGATGATGTCATTGGCTGCAATAATCACGTGACGTGTATACATCCCTTCCCCACCCCAACCCCCACCATGACGATGAGATGACATCACTGGAGGGGTTAGGTTGCTATATAAACAGGTACCCGCGCCTGTTAGAAACATTTTGAGCTCATTAACTCTAGATTTAAATTTTTAAGAACGAAAAAAACGTAAAGTTTTTAGTTTAAGAAGAGGTGCAACCCATCTACATGTGCAGCATTCAACAGGAAACAATGTAAGGTGAGTGGGTATTTAGATAACTACAAAAATCACTGATGGTTTTACAATGCATTTATTTTTGTTTAAACGATACAGTAGATGAAAGACGACTCGTTGCAAGAGAATCATGTAGTTTTAAGGTAAGCATTACACTCACATGGATTTCTCTACACATTATTCTACAGTTCACAGGATTTTTCTACTAATTCTTCTTCTATAAACATTCACATGATTTTCGCTACACATTCCTCTTACATAAATATTCACACAATTTTCTCCACTCATTCTTTGTTTCCCTGCAGGTTCATACTCTATTAACATTCATACATTTTCTCTACTCATTCTTTGTTTCTCAACGCATTCATACGATCTTCGCTACACATTCTTCTTACATAAACATTCATACGATTTTCCCCCCACTCATTCTTTGTTTCACTATACATTCACACGATTTCCTCTTCTCATTCTTTGGTTTTCTGCTGGCTCATCTTCCATGAACATTCACATGATTTTCGGTACTTATTCTTTGTTTCTCTACACACTCATACGATTTTTGCTGCACATTCTTCTATTAATATTCACACAATTTTCTCCACTCATTCGTTGTTTCTCTACACATTCATAAGCCTACTTACAAAACATTTGGTGATGCAGCACAACACACACTTTAGTTCTAATATAAAGAAATGTATAACTTGTCCTTCAACTTGAATAATGTAGTGAAATAATAATTCATGTCAATGAGTGTTACAGATTGTTTAGCAGATAGACTTAACAAGATGGTTGAAGAGCGTAGTTTCCTACCGAATCGCCGAGTTCAAGATCTCGAAATAGGTCTTAACTATGAGATAAAGTCCTTAAAGAGAGCTCAAACTAGATACGGTACCAGGATCGTATCTTCGTTGGAGGATTGCCAAGTGTTCTTGCCAGAGCGCTATAATTCGTTAACTGATCAAGAGATTACAGAAATACCAGGCAAAGTATCTCTTCAGTATAACGGTATGGCAGAGATGGGGAAATTTAAGACATGTAAATTGTCTTTTATACCTATACAAAGGTATGTAGAAATATTAAACTTAAGTATTGAATGTTCCCCTATTTTAACATGAAAAAATCATAAATAAAACAACTCACTCATTGATAATACATATAAAGCTACAAAAGATACACGCTATAGAACTTATAACAAAATCACAATATCGCATATGTTTGAATTTAGTTATATCTAACGCAATGAAATAACGAGCAATATCCGAATTTTATATAAATTTTTATGTTTCATTTTAAGTGTGTACTAACAAAAATATGTAACTCTTTTCAGGGTACCTACACTTCCCCAAGCACTTTTTCTAAGACTTTCATTGTGTAATGTTTCAGGCGGTGCAATAAGGGAAAGAAGAAGAGGAACAGCTTTGCAGACCTGCAAAGGAGGCTGACGCTATTGGAGGATAGAATAAGCAACATCGAGACGCCCAAGAAACATGACGGTAACTAGCGGGTGCCGAGACGTCTACATCTCGAAAAGGTACAGCATTAAGATAGGATTCTTCTATGATCTTCCAGTGCTTATAGTGAAAAACACAGACAAATTTGTATACATAACAATTCAAGATTGGGAGATAATTCGTGAGAGTCTTCCTACATTCAGCGCATTCCTCCAATCGAGAAAGTATCTGCGTGTGGAATATTGGGAAATTATTGTTTTCTCTTATAATAGTGTTGCATATATGCAAGAGACAGAAATAAAATTTTTGAACACTAATTTAAATGATTGTGAAATACTTTTAAATAACGATGAAATTTGCAGGCTAAAAGACTTGAATCGTTTATAGATTACAATTTAGGTATCCCCTCTGCTGCAAATGTAATGTAATATGCTAGAACGTGGAGTTGGAGGAAGAAAGTGATGGAAATGTATGATAAATAATAGCAATAAAAGAATGAAAGTATGCTTTTACATAGTGTTTTTATTCATTAATAATCATTACATTCCTAATGAAAAACAAATCCTTACAATGATTAGTTTAAAATAAAAGCTGCATCACATGAGTCAGAGGCTTGTAAGTAAATACTTTATCGCGAATTATCAAACAATTCAATGTGGTCTGTGCAGGAATATTTGCACTAGCTTGAATTTCTATTCTAATGTTAACAGCACTATTTACAACTTACTCTGGTTGATGTGAGCAATCTATAACAAATATAGGAGCAAATTTAAGAAAATCTTTTCTCCTCAATAAAGCATAGCTCTCTTTTTCATAATAAGAGCTTAAGTACATGTCATACAATGATGCAAATCTCGAGTTTCCAAAATCCAAGTTCATGTCATGATAGGGATAACATTCGCTATTAAGATAAATTCTCAAATTAGTTATGTTACAATGATCAAAAAGAGCACGGTCTTTAGATGCATTACTCGATCTTAAAGTTTGAGCACCCAAACTGACAAATCTCGGCTTCTCCATTTTTGATGTGATGGCGACATTCCAGGTGAATAATTTAGTTTGCGACACAGCAGGCTGAGTATGCAGATCCGTGGTCCTAAATGGGTGAAACAGAGTCTTATCCAGCTTGGCTGTCTTGAGGATCTCAGCATAAGAAAGTCGAATCACTGGCATTCTCTACTCGATTCGTGCAAGTTTAACGCTTGCATTCTCTTCGCCCTCAGGCGCTATAATACAGTTTTTAGAATCCTTGGATTGAATCAGCACCAACACCAACTGACTATTGTGCATAAGCTTTGTAGTAGTAGCTGTTCCATTAGATTTAGTAATACTTCCATTGATGTATAGATAACTTCAATTAGGTAAAGTATATAAATGTTCAACTTGACACGGGATTCTAATCTCGTTGTTAGCGTCCAGAGCTGATGTATTATACGGCAAAGAACACATGTTCCTCTTCTTTAGTGATCTTCTCATCGAATCTAGGTGTCATTGCGAAAGCAATGTCCCGGTAACATTGAAGATGCCCATGATTTCATTGTGTTATTACTAGGTGTAATAAAGAAGACATTCTCATCCACACCTAGTTTATCTCTGATGTATTTATTAATATCAGTAATCTCATAAGTTCTATCAGGTATATCAATGATCTTAATTTCATCATTGTGTACGTAATGAAATTGATTATTATTCCTATCAACATTGGGAATGGTATAGAAGGTTTCAAAATTCAGTAGAGCAATCTCATAATGACCTTTTGGATCTAACGGAAGAGGAGGATTCAGGTATGTAGTAAGAACAGACTCGTTGCCACTGACAGCAATAGTGTAACTCATTGCAATAGAAATTGCAAGCACAAGTGCCCGCAGATGACCGAGCTAAAACTCTGAAACCTTTTAGGGTTATACAGTACCTTAGCACCTCTGAGATACCTTTCTATCTCTTTTGGAGGCTTCAAGTTTCCAAAGCTATCGAAATAAAACGACACGTTGCCATCCTTCTTTATAGCAACCCAATGAGTGTCTTGATTCTCTGAAGTATCGAGATTAACAATAATGCTCTCTCTGTAACGAGGTCTTGAGGGTAGCTGATCGATCATGTATACACTCCTAAAATGAGGAATCTTTAAACGTCGGGCATACAAGTCAAGGTCTATGTTACTCAATGCTTTTTCCGGGACAAGTATAGCCCTCTGCCTGAGCTTTTTGAATTCCGTTTCAGGCTCTGTCTCCTCTTCGTTTCGGTGTTTCTTCCCTTATTCTTCTTCACTCGAAAACCTCTCCCTCTTGCTTCAATTTCTCTGTTACGTCTCATCATTTCAGCAAGTTGTTTATCCGCAGCTTTTTTCTTATTTACAGCTGTAGCAATTTGTGATGCACCTCCAGCGGCGGCTCCTAGGGCTGCAATAATTGGTATGAGCGGTAGAAATCCTCCTCGTTTCTTCTTCCTGGATCCAGCGCCAACAGCTGCCTTTCTCTCAATTTCTCTGTTATGTCTCATCATTTCGGCAAGTTGTTTAACTGCGGCCTTTTTCTTATTTACTGCTGAGGCAATTTGCGCTGCACCTCTAGCGGCAGCACCTAGAGCTGTAATAATTGGTATGAGTGGTAGAAATCCTCCTCGTTTCTTCTTCCTGCATCCAACACCAACAGCTATCTTACCCTTCATGATGGTTGTTACTAGTCGGGCTGCCAACTTTTCACCTAATGTAGCATCAGACGATTGTACTCTTTTCCACGCTATTTCAGCCAAGATCTTGTCAGCAATGTTTCTCGATGCAGAGTCTTTATGCTGAGCGTATGCAATGTCGTGAAGTTTACAGGCTTCGTCTAAAGGATTGATTCCGGGGTCTCCTCTCTTTAACCTTTTTTCTAGCTTTGTTCCGGGTCCGCAGTATCTGTAACCAGGTAAATGCACTTCAAATGGTAGCCGGTTAATAAGAGAGTTAATTAAACCAGAGCCTCTTGTGATCTTAGCCTTGTTAGCTCTCATGGTGTACTAATTGATTTTTATTATTTAATTGCTCTTTTATACTCTGTCATTGTTCACGAACATTAGCATATATTCATTAAGCATTATTTATTTTACACAGTATGATAGAACTGGTGAAGCAAGCTTGTTCACTACCTATTCAGCTGCTAGACATTGAAAACTACTTTATACGTCATCGTCACGAAAAGCTGTTTACTGGAAATGCTAGCTGTTTCACTGTATTTAAACAAATAGAGTAGAATCACAGCTGTTTGTGATAATTTCAATCACTGATTTTTATCGCTGTTATTTAATGTAATTTCAGCTGATTCAAGTAGTATCCAGGGTATTCGATACCATTTTTTTAAAAGTAATTCAGTTTCATAAATGCGGGTACTGAATCTGCAACTAATGGATTAGCTGCTGCTGTTAACACACGACGTCTTGTTGCTATCGCTGCTAGCGTCGCGGCCACGACTGCTGCTGTTGTTGTTGTAGCAGATGCTGCTACACCGGTAGGATCTGTTACAGCTACCGTTGTACAGTCCCCTCTGTATCTGCTACAATAGCTGCTGTATTTGCTTCTGCTACAGCTAATGTGCTAACTGTGTCTAATGTCGCTACAGCTGCCTGAGCTGATGCTGTTATTATCATAGCTGATGTTGCAGTGATGTATCTACTACTACAGCTCTCGTATTTGATGTTACAGCTGCTGTGATGGCTGCTTTTGCTGTGGTAGGTGAATCTACATCTGGAATATGATTGCAGTGATGCTTACTGTTGCTAAGACAGCTAAATCTATAGCTGTAGGATTAGCTGCTGCTGCTGCTACAGCTGATATGTAACCGGTTATTGTCACTGCAATTATTGTAGCAGATGTTACTACAGCTGTCGGATCTGTTACATCTATTGTTGTACAGCTGCTGTATCTGCTGCGATAGCTGTGTGTATTTGCTTCTGCTACGGGCATTGTGTAGGATGCGTCTGATGTTTCTGTAGCTGCAGGATCTATTGCTGCTAACATTATAGCTGCTGTTGCTATAGATGCTGTATCTGCTACTACATCTGTCGTATTTACTGTTGCGTTATGGTTGTTGTTGCTGAGGATTGTGAATCTACAGTTGTTAGATTTACTGCTGCTACTGCTACAGATGCTCTGTAACCGGTTGTTGCTGCTGTAGCTTTTGATGCAGCGGATGTTGCTGCAGCTGTCGAATATGTTGATGTAACTCATGCTTTAACCAATCACGAACGATTATTACTGAAAATTTTTAAACAGATAATTCATAGTATTACAGATTACACTACATTTATATACCTTTCTAGACCCTACAAACTTTTATATGTTAAACAGTTAGCAGGTGAGCCGGTAAGAATGAAACAGTTAGAGTACATAGAAATAGCATAACTATAGGGTCCACATGGTTGAGTAGATTTTATAACATTTTAGACAGCTTTATTGTTTTATATGTTAACATATTTTGTTCGAGTGTTGCAGCTTTATCAGTTAAATCATGCTTCATTAAAAAGAATTGTAAGGGTAAACGTCTCTCCCCTTTATCTAGGCTTGAGACTAACACTAGTATTGGCTCCTAATGGCAGGGTTACCGTCTCCCTTTCCATCTTCTCCTTTCTTCATCAGGCGTCTGCTAGTTGCATACACAGCACACGGATAAACTTCGATTTTTAAAGGTAGACTCGCAGAGAAAATCTTCATCTTCGAATTAAATTCTCTTAAGCACTGTTTGTAATACTGTAATGCCTATACGCATAGGTAGTTATTCCTTCTTCAGCAATAACTCTTTTATCATCAAAGGGATTCAATGTAATTTTATTCACTTGTACTGTGGTAACAGCGTGCTTTCGTGATGGGATTAGATTCATGGGAGTTCTGATGATTTCACAGGTTTTAAGACATTCTGTATAGCTGTCAAATGTAATGTACTGCTTAATAGCGCTACGTTTTATACCTTTAATCTTTTTTATCATCAAGCCTTGAATATCTAAGGCATACATCTTAGGTCGTAGTCCAACAAAGCGTAGGATGATTTTACCGTTAGCTTCATCTTTAAATTTTACCAATACCTTCTTGTTCTGAGTAGAGTGGCATATATGATTGACAGGGTAATAAGCTGTATCGAGATGCTCAAGGAAACGTAGCTTGTCCTGGTATACATCTTCAGTTGTTACACGATGAATGAATGAATCAGTATCCATGTATATAAGCTTCAGGTTTCCAGCTCCGTAATAAGGCAACAACACATCGTAATGATAGTGATACATTAATGTCTTGGAGATGTCCAACACACTCATTCCAATGTATATGGGCTTGTTGAACACAATCTGACGAGAGGCCATATGTACAGCAGCTAGATTAGCAGCATATATAGTCCTGTCGATAAACGTAGGCTTAGCGATCAGCTTCTCTAGAGTTTTTTCATTGGTCACCAGTCGTATGTCCATACGGTTACGCAGGTTCTCCATAGTTTTTCCAAACCTGGCGTTGTTAAAGAGCTTGTAGAGATCCTTCTCGAAGTCATTTGCAGCTTGTTGTCGTAGCCGGTTGTTAAATTCAACATAAGGTGTTAGCCACCGAGACTGTCGGAATTTTAGCACACGATGAATTTTTGTTAGTCGTAGTCCATGATTAAGAGCTTGCTTCAAAGCCATGTAATGCACTACATACTTCTTTCGAGGTCCAAGATGGGGTATCAGTTTCTTTGTAGATAATTCCAACGGTTTCATACACTCAGGCAGGAAAGGTAGATCGTTGTGTAGATCGTGAAGTTCTGCAGAATATTCGATATCAACTTCTAATATGTACCCATGAGGATCATCTTCTTGTAGTTTTTCTAAGTTGATTTCTTCAGACGAAACCCACTGAGATCCACCATAAGGAAGAGCGTGACACATTGCCCAACCATATTGGTTATTAGCGTCCTCGTATGTGATAAATTGGGTTGGTCTCGACGGATCAAATTTCCCCATATATGTGTTATTAGCTTCTGCATATCGATGGGAAACTTGGCATAAACATCCTCTTATACCCGATTCTACCAAGAGTAGTTAATCATAATCTTGTAACAGTTCCAGCTTAATTCTTGTATACAACAACATTGCATCCCATGTAAGTCCTGGAGAGGTGAAATAATGTGTTGGATCAACTTTGTGTGTTTTGAGGGTTTGCTCTCTGAACGTTTCAAAGACATCAGCTAGAAGGAGTACATCCGAAGTTAAGTACAGGTCGCTGTACTCGCCCAGGTTTCTCACATTAAACAGCTCCCATACATTTCTAGCATGATCATAGTCAGTATCAGTAATTTCTTCTTCATTTAATCTAATGGGCACTCGGCTAACAGATTAATTTTTATGCTCTTGTGAATGCTAAGGTCTTTACGTACAGACTGGATTATCCGTTGTTTTGCCTCATTCAGATACATATTCAGGTCCTTCGTTGAATTACATCGTATAACATACGATTTCAATCGTCCTTCGAACGAAGTCTCGTATTCTTTCATATCACAGTCCTCCATTGCTGATAATAACTGATGTTTAGTTGGCTCCAATCTTCGTTTCTTCTGAGGGCTGTTTATTTCACATACATCCTCACGACGCTGACCCTTATAACCATCTTTGAAGGTTACATTACAATGCTTGCATTTGAAGAGCTTCTTGTAACACATCTGATGTCTTCTCTTGTCATAACCTCGAAGGAATTTCTTCCTGCATCTAATACAAGAGTATCCTGATGTACTAGGAATTATATCCTTATATGCAGAGTTATTCATCCTTATTCTTGATGTAATAACCTATTAATCACTGCTCAATGAAAGGTAGACCACTTCACCTTGATATCACTTTAGAAAGCTGATTATTCCTAGAGAGAAGACGATGTTAACACATCTAGACTCATTAGCACAATAAAGACTAGTGATTGAAGGTATCCTAATTATAGAGGTGACACGGACCACTTTAAAACAATCATATACCGAATTTTTAATAATAAAACGATGATTAATGCCTATATCTCTTCTATTGAAGACGAATAGACATGTTTGGAGAGGGGATGTATACACGTCACGTGATTATTGCAGCCAATGACATCGCCTGTTGCGCATGCGCAGAGGTTCTCAGCACCTCTATCGCTACTTGCTTCAATTCCCCCTCTCTACCGCTCTCTCTCTCTCTCTCTCTCTCTCTCAGAGTAGCTCCATAATGCCTTTACATGAACTAAAAATGTGTTGTGATGAAAGCCATGTGAGGGTGGTAGCCTGAAAGGAATTACATTTTTGCTAGGTTACAGTGAAATGAGACGAAGATTTTTGTATTCTGTAAAGACAATAATTTCCAATGTTATGGATGTATGTATGTTATTGTCCTGATGTACGCGTCTATGCCTGCATGCGTATGTGTGTGTGTGTGTGTGAGTGTGCGAATGTGTAAGTATACTGGTGTATGTATGTATGTGAGTGTATGTGCTTGCATGAGGTGTGTGTGTGGTTGGTATGTGTAAGTGAGCAGGTATATATGTGTGCGTGTATGTGTGTGCGTGTGTGGCTGGTGCTGTTGGGTGTAAGTGAACAGTCATATGTGCTTGCGTGTGTGTGCGCGGTCGGGTGCGTATGTGTATGTGCAAGTGTAACGGTGTATGTATGTACGCGAGTGTGTGTGCGTGTATGTGTGTGCATGCGTGCGTGTGTGTCCATGTATATGTATGTGTGAGTGTAAGAACACTGGTGTATGTATGTATTCGCATGAGGTGCGTGAATGCGTGTGTGTACTGGTGTATGTATGTGCGTGTGTGTGTTTGTGCGTGTGTGCGTGCGTGCGCCTGTGTATGTGTGTTGATGTATGCGCATGTGCTCGTGTATATGGGAGCGCCTGGATGTGTACAAGTCGTGAAGAAAGAAAGAGATAGATAGATTGAAAGAAAATAAAGAATCGTGTCTAAGCATCGGAATATCTAAGTATACACCAGGGTTTAGTATAAATAATTATATTTGTTAAATGAAATTTTAATCCGACTGTCCCCCTGCCTCATTAATTTTAATAGTTATTATACCGTTTCGCTGGCGGCCTCCGGGTTCCTAAGAATACAGCTCGTTAAACATTGTAATGTCGTATAAATTAAATTATATTTGTTAAATACGTTTTAATCTGACCGCTCAATACTCACAGAGTTTAATATTTATTAAGCATTAGAGATTCGCTGGGTAAGATTCAAGCTAGAACCTTCTGAACACCCTTTCATTAATTAGGGTAATGATGTATAAAAAATTAAGTTATATTTGTTAAATACATTTTAATCTGGCCGTGCATAGTTTAATAGTTATTGCGCATTAGAGTTTTGCTGGGTAAGATTCGATCTAGAACCCCCTGAACACCCTTTTATTAATTATTGTAATGATATATAAAAATTAAATTATATTTGTTAAATACATTTTTAATCCGCCCGTGCATATTTTAATAGTTATTACGCGTTAGAGTTTCAATCGGTAAGATTCGAGCTACAATCCTCTGAACGCCTTTTTATTAATTAGAGTAATGATATAATAATATCAATCATTAATTTCTCATTAGCAATAAACTTTTGATTACAGTAAGAATCGAGCACCGATCTATGGATATACACGTAGAGGTTTAATGCATGTAATGAAATGTATATTAGGCGCTTTTTCGGAGTCGCTGACTGAAATGAGCCAAACAGAATGCTTGTTAACTATGCTCGGGTATACTCGTAGGATCTCGTAAAACATCGGAGAGAACAGTCCCTCAGGGCAAAAAACCATGATGGCTGACTGACGTTGTTTACGTATATCTGGTAAACAAGCTTCTCTCTCTTTCACACGAACAAGGACAGGGCTAGCATAATGCCACCTTCAGATTCTTTTGTTAAGCTACCAAGTGCTCAAACAATGGAAAGGGAGACCGGCTTTGTTATAGGGTTGTGGAATGAGAAATAAAGGCTTGCACCGGACAATAGAACTTGTTTCTCTTTTGTCACGACCCTAATTCATCATGTCCTTTGTTCATTTTGACAGGTGAAGGGCAAGCATTGTTCTTTTGTTAAAAGCTAGTGGAATGAGTATGCCAGAAAGTAGCCTTGCCCCGGACAATAGAAAGGCACACAATAGAAATCCCTTCCTTTGTCCAGCAAGCTCTTTGTTCCCGCACGTGTTCGAGAAACAATAGGAGTGGAGTGGGTAACTGACACAGGTGCAGAAGTGGTCGGATGTGGAATGGGTAGGAAAAACATCTCGCCTTTGTTACAGAACCTTAAATTTATGACCCCTTTGTTCGTTTTGACAGTGAAGGATACCCTTAATTGCTTAACTGTCAAGCTTCCATTGTACTCAACAAGATTTATGACCCTCAGCTGCAACTAAAACTACCAAGGCACTGCGGGGGAGGGGCGGGGCTAATTAGCATACTAATTGCAGATTCATGCATATTAATTGCGCCAGAAGCCTCATTTCTATAGTACTGACTTAGGGGGTTTTTCCACTAAGACCCCTTCTCGAATATCTTATAAGTGATCTATACTCGAGTCTTTTTGTTGTTAAAGTTCTTGAATAATGCGGTTCTTTGTATTCCAGTTTTAATCATAATCCCTGACACCTATCATCGTTTTCCCTACCTCTCCCATATAAACGCATTTCGTCCCCTCCTTCAACTACCTCCTAGCATAGGAACGGAGGTTTTACTCTGCGTCTCATATAGACACATTTCTCTCCTTCAACCCTGTCTACCCTAGCATCAGCCTTCGTATTCCCTGTCCCTCTCATATAAATGTATTTCCCCCAATCAACCCCTCCGTCTAGCCTAGCACCAGCCCTCGTATTCCCTATCTCTGCCATATAAACGCATTTTCCTCCGTGACCCGTCGCATCTAGCCTCGTTTTCCCTATCCTTTCCCATATAAACGCAAAAAAACTGTGCTCGATCTCTTCTAAATAACCTACTCATAGCGTTCTGCTTTGAGGGATTTGGCTATCGCTTTAGCTTAATATGTTCAAATTATACTTACAAACAATTATGTAAATAAATGATGAAGGTTCATCGGTATTAACATAACATAGATGCGAAATAAGCTTTGTAAGAATAGTTTGTAGAAGAGTAAGTAGTGCAGCTCATGTGAATGCAAGACCTCATATTTTATAGCAAAAGCTCCATAGGTCTGTGTGTCTATGAACAACATAAATCCAAAACGAAAAGTTGGTTAACTACCAAACTTGATATTTCAGTTCAGCATTTTTCAAAGATGTGACACAAGGAGTTCCAAGAAAGTCTCCCCCATCCTGATCAACCCTTTACATGGAAAATTTTTCGAAATTTGTTATTTTCTCAAAAATTGCTGTAATGATTTTGATTAAAATATTCTCTGTTTAAAATATTTTCATGACAAACGAAATATATACTTTGAACTTGCTGAGAAGGGTCCCTCAAGTCTTCTTCATTCTGAATGACTTTTGTATAATTGGTAAACTCTAAAAGATAGGACAAAGTTTTGCTACACAAGAAATGCAGACCCCGTTAAAGCACGCAGTTTGTTATACATATATTTCATGAGATTAACTATTTCCAGATATTTTTTGTTATTAGTGTGAATACCTTTTGTAACTGAGAAGTCGCTATTCGTTTTGTTTTTGTCGCGGTAATATCTAAATTGTCTGGTTCATCGCTGTCGCTCACTACCGGCTCCAACTCTTCAATAACTTAAGGCTACACTTTTATCCAGCAGATATCTTCCTGGAGTACACTATGTAATAACTAAATACATGCAGTACCGATGTAATGGCTGTAAAGCGGTTGCGGATTACTAAGAGACCGGACTATTGAGGGCCGGATTATCGAGGGTTTAGTTACTTAATATCAGGCGGTTTCCGCCTCAAGAAGCTATCGTAAACCGGCTGTGTATGTCATTTTCTTGGGCGATATTATGTCTTGCAAAGGAAACTGTTTAACACAGGTCATTCAATGAAATGACAAAATGCTTTTTCGGGAACCAACATATGAGGCACTAACCGCAACATCGAGTTAAGAAAACATCTTCTGATAAGACTGGATTTGTAACACTCATGCCTTAGATATAGTTTTTTTTGCGGGACCGTGCATCCTAATCCCTTACTGCTTCATTTTTTAGTACTTCAAAATGTGTGGGAATTTTATGACAATACTTTATAGTTTCTACATATTCTGCTAGAGTAGGAATGCTCCCACCTTATTATTTTGAAACTGCAACGTTCAAAGCTTCTGCCAAACACGTTGTAAGAGTATCCGCTTACAGATAAAATGTGTATATTTTAATACCACGGGGTATGGCTGTCAAGAAAAGAAGGTTACAACTATATCCTTATGTTGCCCTCCCACAGCACTCACCAGTAAGATAAATAATTTGTTCTTAGTCTCTGATTTCTATTTTATTTGTTATAAAATAATTAACGAAGGCACACCCTAAAGACGGATTCTATTCTCCTGTAGTTTTATGAGAATAATATAAAGTGTTGGTGTCATCATTATAGCAATATGTGTTCAATAAATAAACACACAGCAGTGACGTAGGACTACTCTGGGCTCGCCCTGCAGAATCAATAGACCCAAATATTAAAAGTCTATGGTAAATAATAATAATAATAATGATAATAATAATAATTAATAATATAAATGCAGTTCTCACGGTTAATCTTCAATATTAATCGCCGTTTTCTTGTAGGATTCTTCCTAGCGATTCATCCACTAGGACATCAAGATTTAATGTGCATGATCTTTCTACTTCAATGCTTATCATTCTAAGGGAGACAAACGCTCCTGCATCATGAACTGTGCCCATTATGATTAATTAATTCTAAATTTGAGAAACTCCTTACTGCTGAAGCCACTGTCACAGGAAGGGTTAGAAATAATTTCAATTCCACTGAGACATCAGAGACACTATGATATTTTTATTAGGATTAGATCTGTTAACTATTTCACTTATCCTCTTTTAATACCTTTGAAATCGATCTGAAGTACATTACGGACCATGAGTAGTTGGTGAGTAAATTGTAGTGAAATATAATTCGGATAGCTCACTAAAGTTTTTCTGCTATTGAATGAAATTCACTGTAACTATTTTCCACGAGTATTTTGGGCTAAAAACACTTCAAATTTTCAGTGATGTCCATCATGTCTTAGTCTTAATTTACCTAACACGATATCCAAATAACCGTATAACACATTAAATTTTAAATACAGTTCGGGATCACTCAGCCTTTTATTTTGTCAAAATTCATCAAAACCTTTCTTTGTTTTAATTGTGCGGTTCTTTTTGGTAAAACGGCATTCGATTTCCTATGAATTTTCCATTTCTTCAGCGTCTTGGTTTACTTTGTTAAAGCAATTTTTAAATTTCTGAAGTGAAGTAAATGCTTCGCCCAGTAATTTTGTAACTCTTGTATATCTTCATTAGTTGACCTCATATTTTTTACCCAATATTGGTAGTTTCTAACATTTAGCATCGTACTACTGTCTGAACCACAGACTCGTAATTTTCCATTTCTTTTCTTACGGAAGTTGCTTCGTTACGCTCATTTGATTTTTTGGACTTAAAGACTTCATGATATCTCGATGACGGAACCGGAAGTATGACAAAGCGCCATAAGCTGAAGACCATCTTGTTGGTCATAGTCTTTTGAGAGTTGGAGTTTTTTTCTGATTGACATTGCTCCTAATAGTTGTCATGTCTTAATACTCGAACTGAGAAATCTATATATTATTTCAAGCCAGTTGTAACAGGGTGTCATCTGTGGTATCTTAGCTGGTCTCTTAGGACTAAATTCAAGTTGTGGGCAGCACAATGTACATAATTGGCAGTCGGCTCCAGTCTTTTAATCTGCTCTTGCACTCCGAGTATACTCCACTTATTACTTTGACTCCATCATAATCTTGATTTCTGCATTGTTATATGGAAATTCGATTGTTTTCAGTGAATTATAAAACTGTAGTAAATTATCCTTGTGCACTTCCATCCTCAGCTTTAAAAGCTCCTAAAACTTTTTTCCAGTGTCGTGATCTCTGTAGGTGTGTTATTTACATTCTCCTTTACTAAGATGTATCGCAAAATTAAACTTAACTGATCACGCTTAGCTACATCTTGGATAGTATCCAATATTAGGAAATAGAACCATCGTCATGCATTTCTGCAATTATCCCTTTTGCTATTTGTGAAGACAGCGCCTGAATGGGTTTGTTTTGTATTTGGGGACTTAAGTAGGTGTTTTTGCTTTCTGCCTTCTCATTCATTAATTCAGATAAAATAGGAAGATATTTGCTACGAAGTTCAATAACTGCAAGAACATTACCACTGTGTGTTTCACAGAGTTTTTCTCTACGCCCTCGAAAGACCATAGGTGTTACATATTGCTAATGTCAGCGATACATCAATTACCCTTTTCAACATTTCTTACTATACGCTTCTTTAAATTATCTGTGATCTCTTTACTAAAATGACTTCGATCAGTGGGGTTCTTATGAAATAAATTTATTTAATTTTCGACATTATTTTAAGAAATGGAAGTCGAGGGAAAATTAGTGCTACTTTCATAATATATTAACTCATTTTCATTATTATTAAAACCGTGGGAGGCAATTGTTATGTTCACATTTTATGGTCTCGTCCACTAACTTAGTGATGTGATGTATTTCAGAAACGCCACCATTTGCACAACTTTCATTTTCTGCAGTTTCTATTGGGACACTTTGTCCATCTCCTTTTATCAGTGAAAATTGCGAAAACATTTTTTCGAGTTTCTTTAGCAAGGCATCCCTTTCTTTAGTTTGTTCTTTGTTTTCCTTTTGTCGCTCCACTAAGGTATTAGTCGGCCAAGATATGAGTACGCTTGGAGGAGGGCGCAACTGCTTTTGTTGACAATGCGTCAACAAGGCTAGGGATCAGAGGGGAGTAAGGGCCAAGGCGATAGAGGAATGTACAGTTGCACAATGAAAGCAGTACTACATTTGTGGGCCTGAACCTCGCTATTAAGTGCAACTCGGAACTGCGAATGTTTTCTTTATCTGACTGTCCTTCCGATGCCCCGCCCACTTGTTCCGTAACTGTTTAGTTCCTCTTCTCACCGCACGCACACATATTATGGCCGACTAGTGCACACGCTCAATGGACATAATGTCTATTAAAAAGAGTACTCAACTTCAGAAATTAAAATCTTTTACCGGTACATATAATTAATTTTCACAGTCAAATAAGGCCTTTTTCACACTTATCACAGTATTATTGATGCAGCAATCCTACACTCACTTCTGCGCTCTCTATTCTAATAGATCAGAATGAAAAGAGGAACAGAAGAAAACGGTTTGAATTTGGTATTGCCGGTTAACCAGTAAGTTCAAGTAACAGTGAAGAAAATAATTCCAACCACCCTTTCCATTCTATTTCCCCGAGCGGTACTGTTATTTTGGCCGTGCAGGATTAGAGAATTCACAATTTTGTCATATTTCTCCATACTTCCGAGATTCCGAGAAAATTATTTTTCCCTGAATTTACAGTCCTAAATCAGAGTCCTTCATGCGCTTAAACATACCAAAATATGGTATCTCGAGCCTGTGGGGCCCCTCGCGCTTGGAGCGGTTGCGGGGGCAGTTGCTACGCCGCCTTCCCACAGCAATCTCCATTAGAAACAGGCTGTGGCTTACATTTTTCTGTAAGTTTGGTTAGAACCAAAATTAGTACCAAAGCGTTATTTGGAAGTTTCTTAAAATACTCAGTTATCTCTTTCTTTATTTTGGTGTAGACAGAAACTTTTGTTTCATAAATATCAAATAGCATCTTGAATTCTCTCGCTTAAATCCATTAGTTTTTGAAAAACTTAAATTTTGGCAGTTCGGTTTCAAACTTTCACCAGCTTTCCTCCTATATTACGATTGAAACAGGGGAACAACGTTGTAACATTTGAACATTAAGTTTGAATCTATTTCTTGCTTCGCCTTTGTATTCAGTAATGTGATTCCTGATTTGGAACGTTCTTTAAATGTATCCCTTTCTATTAACTAAACATTAGCATCGATATTCCTGGGTCTGTTATGAAGATGTTCCCTTGTATGTGTGAAAATTTTGCCATCTTAAATTTTGTTGTGCATTACATAATAATATCTAACTAATTTGATATGAGAACAGGCACACATTTGTGCCTGTAGAAGTTGAGTGACTACTAACTTAATGCTACATTTTCATATGTTTTCAGGATTAATGCGTAATTCACCTGTTTTATTTGAAGGCGAACCAGTGACGGCAGTAGGCCCAAAATGAGTCATTTGGTACAATTATATATGCGTTTATGCTAATGAATACCTCACCCCACCGACAACGTTCCTGCTGTGTATTCCTGGACACGATTCCGACAATGGTGAATGCCATTAATCTTATATTTTTTGGTGATGAAAGGTGTCATTGCCGGGTGTTATACCCCTTCCCCTGCTTGCAACTGTCGAAAACACCATCGTAATTAATCCCTTTGTTGTCCCTCTGAATACCCCATTCACTATTTGACAGGAAATTTATAACTGTTTGGGAGGTGGGAACACCAGCATTCAAATAATTATATTTTTCGAAGAAACCTCCACATTCCGAGACACTTGTGTTGCAGCATTCTCATTCACCTCAAAGAAAGCCCCCAGCATTCCATAGACAACCATTTTGCAATAATTTCATTCAAACAAACCACATTCTACAAAAGGTCGCGCCTGTCAAAGAAAAAATACCGCAGGGACGCTCGCATTACAATAGCACCCACACAACCTCAAAAAAATCAACAGGTTCCATTAAACCAATTGGAATAATTCTATTTTTCTAAGAGAAACCACCGCACTTCAACGCTGCATTGAAAAAACTTTTGGGAACAGTAGCATTTCAATAATTCCAGCATCTGCACATTCTAACGCCACCCTCAACAAGATTGTCCTACCGCCAACCCGCGAGTGCAATTGTGCAATAACTTAATTCAAAGAAAGCCCCCTCCACTAAACATCGGATTGTCAAAGTGAAATATACCGCTTGCATTCTAGAGCTGATCTTCAAGGAAACTCTCATCCCCCCAAAATCCTCAGCAAGTGTCATGAAACAGACTGCAATGATTCTATTTTTCTAATAAAAACCGCTGTATTCTAACGCTGCACTGAAGGAAGCTGTGGGAGCAGTAGTCTTCCAATAATTCCAGCACCTGTACATTGCAACCTTACCCTAATCGAAATTATCCCACCAGCAAAATTTCCATGCTATTGTGCAATAATTTAATTCAAACAAACCCTCTTCCATCGATATTGTGTGTATGAATACAGAAATATGCCGCACGCATTACAATAGCACTCCCATCCCATCACCTCAAAAAAATCTGCCGACAGGTGTCCTTATTTATTTATGGGCGCTCTTTATCTACTGTGGTTCTTAGCGTCCCATTCTATGTTGGGCATGAAAGACCGGTAAGTTTGTTCAGAGGCCTCTTTATCAGGCTTGAGGTTCTTTTACGTACCGTCAATCTACGACACGAACCACCGGCTTTACTTCCCTTCCGAAGGAAGCCATGCTAAGTATTTTTACCCCCGAAAAAATCCACCGTCCTGCGCGGGTTTGAACCCGCGACCTCGGTAACTGGAGGCTAGCATTTTAAGCACTACGCCACGGAATAAAATAAATAAATAAATTGAGTTTTATTTATGGACGCTCTTTAACTACTATGGTTCTTAGCGTCCCAT
Source organism: Deroplatys truncata (assembly GCA_030765065.1). Taxonomy (NCBI): domain Eukaryota; kingdom Metazoa; phylum Arthropoda; class Insecta; order Mantodea; family Mantidae; genus Deroplatys; species Deroplatys truncata. Next base: position 417,278,983 of record CM060990.1, on the reverse strand, counting down.
TCTATATTGGGCGTGAAACACCGGTAATTTAGCTCAGAGGTCTCTTTATCAGGCTTGAGGTTCTTTTACGTGCCGTAAATCTACTTCCCTTCCGAAGGAAGCCGTGCTAACGATTTTTACGCCCGAAAAAATCCATCGCCCTCCGCCGGGTTAGAACCCGCGACCTTGGGAACCAGAGGCTAGCACGGTACCACTAGTCCACGGAGGACGACCACGCCACGGAGAACAACTGGCAGGAGTCCTGAAACACGGCCATTCTGACACCGGTATATTTATATCAGGAGATTGGGGACCTGTGCTGTGTCATTCTCGCGTAATATACAAAGAAACCGTCATTCCATTCTCCGCTTACATAACAAGATTCTAAGAAACCTAAAAAATAATCCGTATGGAAACGCAATTCCCATGCGGCACGTCATCCAGGAAAAAGAAAGAGAGAGAGAGAGAGAGACAGAGAGAGACTAATCTCCCTGCAGGCCACACCGAAAACGACAATGCGCTTGCCTCATTCTACTCGTCAACAACTTCGGAGTTTAAAGAAAAAATAAATTCCATACCTGATATCTCTAATGAGAGAGAGGAGGGGGAGGTAGAGGGATGTGTATATATGCATTTAAAACTTGATGAAAATCACAATGAAAGCCTTAGAAAAGGCATGTTCTTGGAAATGAGGTAGCCTGTAAAATAATTACATTTGTTGGAGGACGGAGAAGAAATAAGAAATAATAATAATCATAATAATAATAACAATAATAATTTATTCTTGAATGTTCTTGATGAAATAATAGAAAATTCGTACCTTATTTCAAGAACGTTTATGTCCAGAACAGAAGACTGCGCTTTTCTGGTAACGATCTAGACTGGATACAGCTGAAAAGAATTACATTTATTAGACGACTGAGAAGGAAATCAATAATTTAACATTATTTATGCTTGGATGCTCTTTATGAAAGAATACAAAAATTCTTACTTTATGTCTAGGACAGAAGACTGTACTAGTTTTTGGTAATGGTGTGGACTGGATACAACTGAAAATAATTACATTTATTAGACGACTGAGAAAGAAATCAATAATTGAAAATTATTTATTCTTGAATGTTCTTCATGAAGTAATAAACAATTATGACCTTAATTTAACAGCTTTTTATGTCTAAGACAGAAGACTGTGCCTTTTGGAGATGAATGAATGAATTGTGTGTGTGTGTGTGTGTGTGTGTGTTAACGCGCGCGTGTGTGTGCATGCGATTGTATTCTTCGAATTCGCCTTAATGTATTTAGATCTATTGGAATTAGTGGAGGGAGGGGGGTAAATTGAATTGAGTTTTATTTTTGGGTGCTCTTTTACTGCTGTGGTCCTTAGCGACCCATTCTATATTGGGCGTGAAAGACAGGTAATTTTGCTCAGAGCCTCTTTATCAGGTTCGAGGTTCTTTTTGTGCCGTAAATCTACGACACGGGACCACCGGTTTACCTCCCTTCCGAAGGAAGTCATGCTAAGGACTTTACGCCCGAAAAAATCCACGGCCCTCCGCCGGGTTTGAACCCGCGACCTCGGGAACTAGAGGCTAGCATGTTAACCATTCCAACACAGAGGACGACACGAGGGGAGTAAATCTGGCTGCAAAGTGTTGAATATTAATCTATGTCTAGCTAGCCTGCTATAAGGAATGAAATGCAGTGGTGTATTTGTGATTGGCTTGATACCTGAAAGAGCTGTTGGTTTCTGCGGTGGTGTTGAATTCTGGGATATCGGCTGTGTTTGAGGTGAAATTACTTCCTGTGTTTTGATTTCAGCTGGTGTTATTTGAAGTAAACGAATTGTTGTGGCTGTGGATAGTAATGGCGAGTGTACCGTAATGGGCGGTGATTTTGCGAGTGAAGAAGGTGATGAAATCGATAAATTCGACCATTTATATAAACTTCCATCGGGCGTGAAATCAAGCGAGGATGGATCGTCTGAAGAATATAATAATTGAATACTTTAACAAATCTTTTTGGGATGTATGCATGTTAGAGCTAGTTAATAATTTAGAATTCATTTTCAAAAAATAATGTACAAATATCCTTACCTTCTGTACTCTGTTGTGATGACATGCTTGAAATGGCTTTTACTGACCATCTTGCACTTCTGCTATCCGGAGTTGATGTCTCCTCTGAAATAATAATACTACTACTACCACTACCGCTAGCACTACTACTACTACTACTACCGCTACCACTACTACTACTACTACTACTACTACTACTACTACTACTAATAATAATAATAATAATAATAGGAAGAAGAATAAGAAGAACAATAATGTGATAAAATGAATGATTCAATTGGAAATTGTAATGAATAATGTTATGTCTTTTAAGGTGAATAAGTTAAATTATATTTGAACTGCTGTTAATTTTTCATTCGAAGAAAAATAATAGGCGAAAAATCCCATTACCTGCATGCTGGCGGCACAGCGGATTGGATTCCTTAGCAGGTTTAAAGTGAATAACACTACGTCTAGTTGCAATCCCTACTGCTATCATCAATTATAAACGTGTAAAGTATTAATAAATAATGTAGATAATCATATTAGTATTTCTATAATGAAAATTGAATTATTGAGCTTACATTATACCATTTTAATATGAAAGAATGTTAGATTTTCATGTTTGAATCAATGTTATTTGTTACAGATTACTTCAAGAAAACTAATAGGTGAAAAGATCCATTACCTGCTCACGGTCAGCTCGTCAGATCAGATTTCCTAGCCGCAACGAAGTGGATAACGCTAGGTCTGGTTACAATCTCTGCTGATGCTGCTGACGATTTCAAGTCTGTAAATTATTAATAAAAAGTGTAGATAATTATATTCGTATTTCTGTAACATAGATTGAGTTATTGAGGTTGTAGATATATACTATTGAAAAATAATTTCTATCTGACAGCACTTTTGCAATCAGAGTCATCTCATCTAGAGTGAAATTTTTTCGCTTGTTTATGCTTTTAGGCCTATAGATTCAGTAATATTGAATTTCTTTCGTATGAGCTTCGCGTAGAGAAAGCCATGCGAATATGTTAAGTTAATTTACCCAGCGTTGCGAGAGTTTATCTAGTTGCGTATAAAGAACAAGTATGGGGAGTAATATACTTTTGCGATTCTATCCTGTATAAGCAGTCTTTTTGCGAGAGAGCGGGTAGAGAAAGGCATGTTAATGTACAACCCTACATTGGCTCCTAAGAAAATAAATTTCAAAATCATTATGTGATATGATAGTTCATTTCTTATGATGTATTGCGGTCTGCAGTAGAAGGGCGAGTAGAGAAAGTTATATGTATGTACTACGCACTTTTGTTTTGCATAAAAGGCTACATATTAGATATAAACAGAGAAGAAAACACTTTTGATTTCCTTAAATGAATTCTATTTAATAATTTTAAATGAATTTGAATAGTTTTCCGAGCTATACACGCACACTTTCAAGCAAATTATCCCTACAATAACTCTGTGAAATTACTTAATATAGAATCACTATTGAATTGTATTTTTAAAATTGCGCGCACCTTATTATGATTCACTTTTGATTTCTAAGTGTTGTATTCAATAACATAACGTGATTGTTTTAAACTCTCGTTTTTAAAAGATATAATTCACTGTTAATAGATGCACTTTGATTTTAGAAATGTAAATAAAAATCACTCACCTTGCATTGTTAAAAGCGCAAACTTTGAATGATCTAGTCTCGCTGAAATATAACTCACGCTATGTAATTGCAGGATACGAACGTTCGCTGAAACACCTTCACTGATACGAGCGAACTCACCGCTGAAAGTGCCTTCAGTGTGGGTATGTTACAGATTTTATAACATAGGGATTTCATTCATTGCTGTCATTTAAAATTTCCTATTTCCGAAAATGTGAAGCGCCGTTGGACAAAGAGATTATCCCGTAATACTTTAGATCAAGGGTGGCGAAAACGACTTCCTTCCGCGAGTCACCAAATATGCAACACGCACTGCATCACTCAGCAGCACGTGAAAAACAAAGGGACGGTTACAGTGAGGGAACGGCGCCTGCGAGTCAAAATAACTCGCGAAGCACGTTTTCGCTACCTCTGCTTTAGATCAATGGCATTAGCTGCATTTCGTTTGAGCTTTAAATAACATTTGCTATACATCCTACCCTTCTGAAGTGTTTTGGGCGTTGGATTCTGAAGAAAGTAATCCCTTTTTAGATTGGTGTTACATGTCTTACTGAATGCAAGGGTGCTTGCCTTATGAATTTTCTTTGAGTTGGTCAGGTGTTATGCTTGAGTGTTAGAGCATTGTGGTCTTTGTGCAGTAAAGGTACGCTTTCCATGTATTCTGTCGTAAACCCGTAGGCATATCAAGACATATTGCGCTGCTTTTTAACAGGATATAGCGATGTATTGAAAACTAATGCACTACCGTACAATAGCGAGCTGATTAGCTGATGTATACGCATTCTTTGCTTCTCTGTAAAGGTTGGGAGTAAGGTAAAGCATGAATGGCCCCCGTACTCCCATTCATAACATGCGACAGCATTCAACAGTCAGTGTCGTGAATGGAATTGCCGACCATTCACTATCGGACCATTGGTACTAATATATAAAGAACTCAGAATATTATCGCTTGCAGAGAAGTGAATGCAGAAGTGATTTTGGATGGAATAAACCCTGTAATACTTTTGCAGATAGGTTTTCAATAACCGAGAGACACTAGTATTTTTCCTCAATGAATGCTGTCTGCAAGGAGTTTTGTACTCCGAAAATAAGAGCAATAGGGTTTTGAGCGGATTGTATGGGGGTATTCCGTAGGATGCAATATACAGTCGCCCTCGAGAGATAAAACACAATTTCAACGTTTTTAAATGCATATACACACATCCCTCTGCCTCCCTATCGTTCACTCTCACCCACTGCCTCTCTCTCTCTCGGGAGAAACATCAGTTATGGAATTTATTTTTTCTTTAAACTCGGGGATTGCTGACGAGTGGAATGAGGTAAGCGTGTTGTCATTTTTTGGTGTAGCCTCAGGGGGATTTCTCTCTCTTTAATGCGTGCTGCATGGGAAGTGCGTTTCCATACGGATTATTATTTAGATTTCTTAGAATCTTGTTATGTCAACAGAGTATGAAATGAGGGTTTCATTGTATATTACGCGAGAATGGCAGTACAGGTCCCCTATATACTGATATAAATATATGGGTGTCAGAATGAGCGTGTTTCAAGACACATGGCGACAGATTTCTTTTGAGGTGGTGGGATGAGAGTGCTATTATAATGCGAGTGGCATATTTTTGCGGTCGTTCTTCGTGGTGTAGTGGTTACCATACCAGCTTCTGGTTCCCGAGGTCGCAAGTTCAAACCCGGTGGAGGGCGATGGAATTTTTTGGGCGTAAAAATTCCTGGCATGGCTTCCTTCGGAAGGGAAGTAAAACCAGTGGTCTCGTGTCATAGATTTACGGCACGTAAAAGAACCTCAAGCCTAATAAAGAGGCCTCCGAGCAAAATTACTGGTCTTTCACGCCCAATATAGAATAGGACGCTAAGGAGTAAGGAGCGTCCATAAATAAAACTCCATTTAATCTTTTTTACATAATGTCGGTGGAAGGGGCTCGTTTGAAGGTTATTATTTGACCTAGCAATTTTGCTGGCAGAATAATTTCGTTGAGGATAGCGTTCGAATGTGCGCGTGCTGAATTTATTGGAAGGCTACTGTTCCCACAGCTGCTTTCAATGCAGCTGTTTTTCTTAGAAAAATATAATTATTGCGTTCTGTTTCATGGCACCTGCTGAGGATTTTTGCGGGGAATTAGAGTTTCTTTGAAGATCAGCTCTGGAATGGAAGCGGTATATTTCTCTTTGACAGTCGCGATTTTTGGTGGAAGTTGTTTTCCTTGAATGAAATGATTGCACAATGGCACTCGCGATTTTGGCGATAGGACAATTAGTTGAGGTGGCGTTGGAATGTGCAAGTGCTGGAATTATTGGAATGCTGCTGTTCCTAGAGCTTCTTTTCATGCTGCGTTGGAATGCGGAGGTTTTTCTTAGAAAAATAGAATTATTGCAATCTGTTTCATGACACCTGCTGATTTTTTGATAGTAGTGATTTTTGGTGGAACAGGGTTTGTTTGAATGGAATTATTGCACAATGGCAGTCTATGGAATGCTGGGGGCTTTCTTTGAGGTGCATAAGATGTCGCAACACAGGTGACAATGGGTGACTATTTTCGAAAAAAAGAATTATTTGAATGTTGGCGTTGCCACAACCCAAACAGTTATAAATATCCCGATAAATGGTGAATGGGGCATTCAGGGAGACAACAAAAGAGATTAATTACGTTCGTATTTAGACAATGGCAAGCCGCAGGAGCGGTAAAGCATCCGGCAACATAACATGTCATCCATTTTTTACCAAACAATATAAGATTAATGGTATTCTCCATTGTCGGAATCGTGTCCAGGTATGCAGAGGAGGGGCGTGGTTGGTGGTGTGAGTATTAATTAGCATAATGCATATATGTATAATTCCACCAAAGGCCTCATTTTAGGACTACTGACGGCTCGTGAACTTTTGATTTTGGGGTGCTGCTGTGGAGTTGGTTATATAAAAATTTGCTTTAATATGGCAATAATTAAGTGTAGCAAAACATAAGCTCAATATATGTGCAGTAACCCAACTTAGTAATCTATTCGAGGTTCGGTAATGCCTAACTGTATTCGTGGTCACCTCTTCCTTTGGTCTGGTTTATATTGGAATAAAAATTAAAGGTATGGGAGCAATTAGTCATTGCTTCAAGAATTTTGTTAAAAATGCTTAGAATGCTCGTTTGTACGAAAGTTATATATAGTTATTCTTTAGCGTGAGTACCTGGTACTAATATTTTGCTTCATAAAGTAGTAACAATAAATGAGCAGTACCTATGAAGATTGATTTCCGGTAAATGAAGTCTATTCTGCTATTCTAAAGTTCGGAAACACTCATACCTGCACAGATTTACTATAAGCCGTCGCACCAAAGAAGCGTGCGGATATACAGAAAATGTTCCTTAATCTGAAAACAGTCCCTTTGCCCTTGGTATGCTACATTAGAAGGACCCTGTTAGTGCTGCCATCTTCGGTAAATATAAGACATGCTAGTTAGAAGTATAATAATTTGTCCACCGTAAACCGGTTAGATTGCAAAATCGTATAAAGTGTCTGAGCTCTATACAAAAATATCTGCCCTTTAGCTTCATGAAAGTAAGGAATCCATTTTCTGTAGCATCACAGTCATTAAGAATGGGGCTGAGGGGTGGAACCAAGGTGTGAGGAAGACTTTCCTTCCCTGTCCGATCAGCAAAGACCTGCAGCCACATGAACTATTTACAAATGTACCTTTCCTATCCCTATCCTTCAACTCCCCTTTTCCCTCTCATTGTAGCGAAAGTGCATAAAGAAATCGCACTGATCGGATCCTCAGGCGGCTGCAAAGCGAACGGGACACTTTGAAGCCTGACCACAAATTCATCTGTAAAAGATTAGTAGTAGGCCTTTCCATTCCCTAGCCATAGCCGGTGGTTCTGTCACTATATGCCACCAAAGTCAAGTGTAGTTGCAATATTTGTTGTTTCTTCGACTTCAGTACATTTTAGCAGCTGTGACTGTGCCCATATGCTTTATTTCCGTCTTTTGGTTAAAATTACATCTGTATCTTCATCGAAGTTATACAGTTTTTAGCTTAGTGCACGTTTGTAAGTTAAGCAGTGTTGAATATTTTCTAGCGTTTAGTACTTGTGGAGTTTAATTAAGTTGTGGAGGCCTTGGAAAAGAAACCAAATAGCTGTTCCTTCTGCCGCACCGGCAAATGACCCCCTGCCGAGTATCAAAAAAGAAAGGTGGCTTAAACACCAAACTTGGTATTTAAGTTTAACGACTTCGAAGGTTGCGACACAAAGATTTTTAAGAAAATTTCCCCACCCTAAACTATCCTTTTTACTAGAAAAAAAATTGTTATTGCTTTGATTTTCTCAAATATAGCTATAACGATTTTGATTAAACTACCTCACGTTTAAGATATTTGCACGAAAGATAAAACGTATATCTTGAATTTTCTGGGAATATATGTGAACTCTTCTTCATTCTGAATAAATTTTGTGTAACTGGCAAGCCGTAAGAGATAGACAAAATCTCTCTACACGTAAAACGCAAGCTCGTTAAAGGACACAATTTATATGCTAATAATTTCCAAGGAATTCTTTGTTATTGGTTTGAATTTTAAAATACTTATACTTTTTACAAGTGGTAAGCAGTTATTTGTGTTTTTCTCGTGGTCATGCAAAGGATATGGACTTTCAAAGCCATCGCATAGTCATCTGCTTTCTAAAAATCTGACTGTAGCTTTACGTTCCTGTATCCCTATAATTACCTGCAGCGAAATGTTTGAACTGTAATGAAATTGTATCTCGTTTAAACAAGAATTAGATACAGGAGCAGCCTTTTTAAGAGTAGTTTGTAGAACAGTGAGTAGTGTAAGACATGTGAATTCAACACAGATATTTCTTTCTTTCTTTCTTTTGTCTTCGGCATTTTTACTTGTCTTGCACTTCATCCATCTTGCACTATCCATATAAGTAAACAAAAGCTGCCATGTTCACTAATAAATGTTACACATATTAAACAACAATACACAACTGCTTCCTATATTAACTTTATATTACTAAAAACATTGTTGTGAAGCAAATTTATTATCTTTTCAAGACTGCAAAAGAAGCGGCTATCTCCTTAGAATGACACAAAAAACTGCCCTCGCTTTACTTTTTCATGTTTGTTTTTTAACTTTTGACATATTTACTGTTTTCGTTTACATCCTCTGTAATTGATGTTTTATACACCCTCTTGCTTTTACACCTATTTCTTTAACAATTGATATACTTACTGTTTTTGTTTACATCCGCTGGAACCTGGTTTTTCTATATTCTCTTATTACAGAAGAAACAAAATAAAGAATGTTTTCACCATGGTTCTGCGCACAATTACAGTAAGCAAAACTGTAAACGTACAACCCTTATTTATAAAAATTAACTACGGATTACTAAGGTAATCAAAGATGGTGCTTTAATATGGAAGCAATTGTTTTCTTCAGAATAAATTCATAGTAATATATTTTAATTATTTAATAATACTTGTACATTAATGTATAATTTATTCAGCATGTGTTTCTAAGTTTCCCTCGGGTAATACGTTAACATGCATTTCTATTGTTGTAGCGTAATATGTTGTTTTAGTTCTTCCTCAGTTGTATTCTAAAGCATTTGTGACATACGTAATTATTATGCGGTACATGGTTATTTATTTCATTTGTGTGTAATGTAAGTAATTAAATTAAATTGCATGGCTGTGTTCCGTAGATGTGTAAATCAGCTGCAAAGTTTTGCCTTTGAGTATTATTTTAAACTGTGGCCACATCGCACACGTACACGTGCATTTCATTCTTTTTTCCTAAGATGTTTATAGTGGTTGGCGGCGCCGTGGCCGAGTGGTTAGACCGCTCGCCTTCCACCGAGGCGGGTTCAATCCCAGGAACCTGCATGTGGGATTTGTGGTGGACGAAGCGGCGTCTGGGCGGGTTTTCTCCGGGTTCTCCGGTTTCCCCCGCCATTCATTCCACCAACTGCTCCATCATCACCTTTCCTTTCATCCATTTCACCATCATTTCGTTTCATCTACTTCCTTCATCCCATACCAGGCATCGGGCTGATCACCCATCCTGGATGCTCTGTCTGATCCATGAGTGTCTGCTCCTCGACGGGCCTCTGACCCCAGGCACCCGCTTGTAAGTCCTGCGGGGTGTAAGTCCTACATAAGAGGAGGGTAAACAGATAGTGAATGAATGAATGAATGTTTATAGTGGTTGAGGCTAGGGGAGGTGTGGAACAAGTGTTTGGCTACTGTACAAAGATCACCGGTTGGAGATGATTTGCCCGGGATTTCTATACCAGAATTTGCCTACCACTGCAACGCCGGGATACCAGAGGTAATCCAACATTGCTCAAATGGCAAGTTTACCAGTCACCCGTGAAGAGGAGGCTTTCTGTAACTGATATAGTCCGAGTCGTCTAAGAAAATAGCGAAATATGTGAAACATACTAGCAATCCTCTAAGAGTTACCAAAACACAAAACAAATTGTCTGCAGCTCTTATGGACGAACCGCTCCTGAGCCGAAACCTTCAGTAAAAGACAACCAACCAGGTACGTATCCTGCTGCTCTTCAGAGGTGCTGTGCAGTTTTGTTAAAGAGGGGGAGAGAGAGAAAATAACATACTTTTGACGGTCTCTTGAAAACGTTTCAGTATCGCGTGACCGACAACGTTCAGCAACATAGATAAATGTTTTCTTGGTATTATTTTCCCTAATTGTTTCTGTAGCTTTCCCACTCTTGCCTTCTCACTTTACTTGTAACTCTTTCACATAAGAATTGCATGTTGTTCCTCTTCATATTCTATTTGTATTATCATCTGCATCATATGATAATATCGGTACAAATAACCAAGCTCTTTGCTGCTCCCAGATGTGTTGATCTCTATAACCCACAAAGCCAAAGAATAAATTCAAGTATCGGAATTATTCATACAACCAAAAGAATCAGCACTATAAAATACAGATATGACCATTGAAAATATCACAGGGATGTGATTGCACATTTGCTATTCTAGTATATAAACCCCTCTGCACATCAGCAATATAGACTTTTCTTCAAACCTTTTATGACGTATAGAAAAACAACCCGGTCACAATGAATCCAGTTTTCTAGATAGAATTAAAATACCTTGCAAGAATGCCACCATGACCGTGAACAACCAGAAAATACGTAATTCTTAAAAGAGACACATAGAGATATACGCTCATGTACCTGTAACTCCTTTAACGCTTTCAATATTAATTACAAGGAATTGAAACTGATCAGAAATGGCTACATTAGGTGAAGAAAATATATTTGTTACGAAAGATAATAGTTATAAAATCACATTTGCAACTAAAATATTAACATAAGTTTGCAGTCACAGTGAAATGTCCTATTTTTGTGACAAAATTAAACGCAGTTATGAATCAGCATACGTGTAACAAATAAAGTGGGTTTGAATGAGAATTTCACAAATGTGAAGCTTTAAACACACAACTGAACAAAAGTCTTAAGTAGGGTTGCGCTGTTGGTTTGAAAAGATTTGGTTCTTTTGGTTATAAACAAAAATCTGATTTAAAACCATTTAATATGCAGTTCAAATGGTTCAGTTGGTTGATTCGTGATATCAAAGAATGAACAGAGCAGGAATACGGAAACGATGCAATTTTATGCACGAGGGTCTTTTATTAGACCTGTATATCAGATGCAACAGTAGTATTTTGAATTGATTCAAAAAATACAATTTCCTTGTAAGAAAACGGTATCACTAATCAAATGTTAAATATAGTAGTAATATTTGGTTGTACATACAAGCTCATTTTGTAGAAAAACATAATAAACACACAATTGTCTTCGGATCACATTATCATCATGAATGTGATCATCACATTATCATTATTATTTTATTTGCAGCACAAACAACAGTTGGTTCCTGTTTACAAAGTTTAAACACCTTATGTTAATTTCTCATCCGATGAAAAGGCATGTCTCAGTGGTTTGTATACTTCTACGACATTATATTTACCGAAGGTTCTAGTGCACTGAAACGAGTTTTTCCGTTATAGCTGAAGATAATCTATTTTTTACTTTAGTGTGAGTTCTGCCGTGGGCTGATCAATTGCGTTCACCGGCTGCCGACGACGGTGGTAATTCGTGAAGCCAGAGGATAAAACGGTTGCTTACTACATTCGCCGCTCCCCCATGTGGCTGGAGAGATATGCTGAGCAGCAGACCAAATACTCTCGTTTAAAAACCTACACGTGCTCTAAATTCCACTAGATTATCCACAAGAAGCCCAGCGTCAAGTTTAAATAAATCACAGAATATTTTGATGTACTCCAATGGTTCACGTTCCTCATCAACATTAAGAACCGCTCCTTTGTATCGGGGATATACAAGGTTGGCTGCCAAATGAATTGCCTTGCGCGTGAGCACTTTTGTATCTGCCACGACAGTTCTAGCAGCTAACTGGTCTTCTGCAGAAATTAATTTACAATCCTTCAACATTAAATCTACATGTGTGGAAAGTTCAGAAAACAGCTCGTGCACGTTTGAAAAAAGTAGTGTTTTCCCCTTACACTCTAATATAGCTTCAGAGTTAGGTTTCAGTGGACACAAAGCTTCTTCTAATTTCTGCCAAGTCTCATCCGCCAGTAAGGAACTCTTAACAGTTGTGTCGATCCGAACGCTGGGGCAAACAACAACTTTTTATTAGAGCTTTGTTCTTAAGCAAGCTGGCGAAGCATATCACTACAGCAGCCCACCACATTGAAAATGGGAGTTTTAGTGTGGCGGAAGAATTACCATATTTTTCTTTCTTCTTAGTCTGCAGTATTCCGTTTGGAACGTGACTATAATTAAAACGCTGAATTATTTTATAGCTTAGGTGATGTACTTCTTGAAACACTTCTAAAGTTATTACACTTTTATACTATAGGTGTGTGGTGATACTGGTTGTGTGTGGATACACCTTCCTCGGTGGTCTAGGGGTACCATGCTAGCCTTTAGTTGCCGAGTTCGCGGGTTCAAACCCGGCGGCGGGCAATGGATTTTTTCGGACGTAAAAATGCTTAGCATGGTTTTCTTCGGAAGGGAAGGTGGTCCCGTGTCGTAGAATTACGGCACGTAAAATAACTTCAAGCCTGATAATGAGGACTGTGAGCAAAATTTACGGTCTTTCAAACCCAATATAGAATGGAACTCTACGAACTGTAGTAGTTAAATAGAGTCCATATATACAACTTCATTTAATTTTATGTGTGGATACTTCTCGTGTGCTATTTTCCCTGCAGCAATCATACTTCGGACGTTGTATATAATAACAACGAAGCATTTATCATTACCAACGTTTGGTTAACATCGATGATACTTGACGCAATATACTGAGTGGATTCCCGCTGCTCCCCAGTTAAATGCTCTTATAAAATAATGGCCTCGTGTGGTGATAATGAAATTTATCACAATGTTGACTAAATTATTTGACCAGCCGTCCGAAATTAAGGCAAGCGAATTTGACTTGTTAATTTTCTGCATAAGCGAACTGCACACGTTGGTATTCAGTACCGAGTAAACGTCTCCCAAGAGCATGACGTGTAGGTGACTTATAACTAGAACGGATCTTCAGAAACGCATCTCACCAGTGTTTTGATTCTAAAATAGAGGGACACCAGAAGCGTAAACAACCCTGGCAATACTTTCATCCACTTCTTCATCGGCTACTTTACTTGAAGAGAATGGAGTTGTTGGCAGCACCTCTGAAAGGTTTACGCGATTCATTACACAATGAAGCGGACGCGGGCCCTGATGTCGAAGGTATAGGACTAGTGCTTGCTAATGCAACTTCTGATGGCTACTGCATCTGTACAGCATTATGCTGCGAATTAGCCATACTTTTTATAAACTGTGGGCATAACAAACGCACAATGAGATGATTACGCAGTCTTGTTGCCAATACAAAACGATATGTTTTCTCGCAATATTGTCAACGTGCTTCTCTTTTTCCCTCGATATTTCGTATTTCGTACAGACCCCACACACCGTCACGAGGCCGCATTGCTTCAAGACCTGAAGAACTATGTTCGTGTTCAACCCGATTCGAGCTTTATATACATGTAAAAAGACATTCCAGAATGTTCATTTCGACGTTTCTGCGCATGTGCGTTTTCATTTGTTGCTTACTAACCACCTTCACAAACAGCGCCTGATCGTTATGCATTTCTCAAGAGTCGATCAACAATGTCGGTTGCAGAAATGTATACAACCAAAGAAACAAGTTAAAAATCATTTACAGCCTCACATAATGCAATAAATCCGTTTAGAACAGTTTGATTCCAACCCAAGTCTTAGGTTATGAATTACTTCCCGTTCGCGAATACTTCTACTGTAAATGGAGGACAAGACCTTCACACAGGGTAGGTTCTTTAAGTGATTAGGGGAATCAGTACTCCCTCCTTGGATCCCGGAGGTATGCGCTGAATATGTACAAAGAGGAGGAATGAAAGCACCCAACCCAAGGAGTCATACAATCCGTGCCGATAGCGTGCATGGTACAATCCCTGATAAAGGAATCTGGGGCTACGATTCGAAAGACTGAGTCCCGTAGCGTTGTTTGTTCATCCCTAGTCAGTGGAGGGTGGAGCCACAAGCTTGTGCGTGGTCAGGGAGCTTGTCTAACAAAGTAGCAGGCGAGAAACCGGTTGTTATTTTTACGTTCTACATCGCTATTTTAAAGTCATTATATTATAGAATGGTAGTGTGCACTGATAGGAACTTAATTTAAGAAACCATGTTTTTCTATAAATAATCACTTGTTTTTATAACTTGAAGGGTGATCAATGAATAAATAACTTTCTTTTAGCACAGGGCACATATGAAATTGAAATATGTTAGACGATACGTTTGTTAATTTAATTAAGTATAATAACTGTTGCTAGGATGCTTTATTTTTTAGCAAGTTTAAGTAAATTGTGCTTAAATGTGTATAAAATTAAATTACATAATGGTCATGTTGACTTTTCACTCCTGGCAAACAAATGTTATCAACAAAGTTTATGATAGCGATGGCGGCAGTAATGGAAGTAGTTTAAGAGCACACTACTCTAGCATTTAATCCCTAACAGTTTAATAACAGCATTTTTTACTTTCTAAGTGCATCAGTGGAAATAATATGGAGTATACGACAGACGTAAAAGCAATGTTTTGATTAAATTTAGTTATAATCACCTATTTAATTAAAATGAATATTTGGTTTATACGTGTAAAATGAGAGAGCTTCTATTAACTAAACGATTGTATTGTGTACTTTTTGAATATTGTAAAACACTGAAGATCTGAAACAAGTTTCTTCATTTAGGTAGAATCCGGAAAGAAATAAAAAAGGAGCATCTGTTAGTATTTGAACCTCCGTATTTCACTTTCAGAAGCCGCTGCTCTACCAAAGAGCTACTGCGGTGTCCATCTCTGACTCTCACATTAATGCATTTGTCGCTCGCAAGACTTGCTTTAAGGCTGTCTCAGGCGTTTAAAAATCATATGCAGCGCTAGAGACATCGAAGTATCTCCTTTTCAGAGGTAAGTCCATCTACAAGGAAGGCCGGAATCCATGAATGTAATATTTCGGATGTTCTCAAATCTCGTCCCACTTCACTTCTTGTGCAGTCAAGGTTTAGAAGCACAATATCAGCAAATTACGCTCTGTAGTGCTTGTTCTCAGTCAAATTAAGGAAACGAAATACTTTACTCTTTCGTTAAACAAAAATGATTAATGCTTGCCTTTCATTTTTCCTTACTCTTCCGAGAATATGAATTAAACATAATTAAAGGTTATAAGAAATTCTCCTCCAGTCAAGAACTTAACCCGGAATTCTAATTTCACAAGCCAATTTACTAACCGTTACTTCAAGGAAGTAAACGAACTATTCTAAATGTCTTGTTTTTTTTAAACTGGTAGGGTGAAATGAGAGGACCTTGATAGCATATGGCATTGTCATTACTTTGTATTGGCCTACGAGCTAGCAATCACCAAATGAGGAATAGGCGATATACTGTAGGCCTCTGATGAAAAAACGTTTGCGGTGTGTTCTCCTCTCCGGAGAAGTGAGGGGGATAGTACCACGTGGCAGCTCACGATGATGTCATAAATAGATCTACTATCTTACATTAAAAATATCCCGCAACGTTATTATTCTAGCGTGCTTCATTTGTAGCATTGTAAGTGATTTCTGGTGTTTTATAGAGTTATTTACAATGCCCAGTAAGAAAGTATGAACTCTACACTTTCAAGCCCGAGAAATAGTTGCTAACGTTGTGAAAATCTGTGACGGGAAAGCAAACAGAAGCAACTGGTCATTCAGCATTACTAGCAGAAGAGTATGTTTTCTAACAGGCCTTAAGTCTTGTTGATATGTTGAAAGTAGAGCAGTAATCTTTCTCAGATAGCCATAGAATTGTTTATGTCAACACATTCCATACAGACACATTCTCGTGAGAGGAACACAGTACGCGGACAGTGTTGGAAGCCCAAACTCTGTGGAAACTCTTTACACCGTGCCATACACAGGTGAGATAACCAGGATCCACATTGTAGGAATGCGACCACACAGTGGCACAAACATGCCAAGCAGTTGGGCATGCAGAAGAGACTGTACGGTTATGGGTGAGAAGGCTTCAGAAGGAGAATATAGATGACTTTAAGACAAAGCAAGGAAGGCCAAAGAAAGCCACGGCAGAGGACGACAGAGCTATTCTACAAGCCCGCAATGTGAATAGCTTCCTTCCGACGACAAGAATAATAAGAAGTTTAAATCACCCACTGGGTGCTGAGACGGTCCGCCGACGACTCCATGCTCCTGGCATCCGACATAGTAGGCCTGCAATAAAGGGTGCCCTTAAGCAACACCACAAGGAAGCTCATGTGGACTTTGCCTCCAGCATCTGCCAGCAAGTCAAGACTTCTAGGAGTAGAAAATATGGTCTGACGAGGAATTGTTTTCATCAGACGAGAATGGGAGACTGTCTTTGTGGCGACACGACAACACTCGTTTCAACCCTAAACACGTTGCCACTGCACGAAATGGCAGGATCAGTTTAGTTGTATGGGGTCGGATGAGCACCGGTGGAGTAGGGGAGCTTGTTGATCTCTCCTCTAACATGGACTCCCAGGAATATGTTGCAGTCCTGGAAGAAAGAATGCTCCTAAGGATTTCATTTATCTTCCCGGAAGAGGAAATGCCTGTGATACATTTCTTGCACGACAACAGCAGTGATCACACATCTCGGATCCAGAGGCTTGTCTAGCAGCACCCAGACATTTTGGGTTTGGAATCGCCTGCGAAGTTTCCGGACCTTAATCCAATTCAGACGTCTGGGCATAAATATTTCGGGACTGGGAACAACGTCAAGAACGCACCTAAGAAGCACTAAGAGAACATGTGTCTAAGTCTGGGAGATTATGAGGAGGCGACCTTAAATTTGCAGCTCTTAAATTTCATCATTGCCTCGGAGACTAAATCAGGTCATTCAAAATCAAGGTTGGTGGTCTTCCTATTAAAGAAATAAAAAATGAAGTCACACAACAATGTTTTGCATTATGATGATGATTATTAATACTACTACTATAATAGAAGTTTATTATTGTAAACGCATTGCTATTACATTTCACATTTGCTACTTTTGTGTTAAGGAAAATATACTTAATTCCTATAAATATTGTAGCGAGCCATAGGTGAGGTTCGAACGGAGCTCCGAGGATTGCATTAGAAATAGAAGTGTTGTAAGATGGTGAAATATGGGAAGTTCGGTATTATAGTGTGCGGGGTCGCGCTGTCCCCTTTTGAAAAGCATTTAATGGCCTCTATATTAGGTTACACACTCACTCAATCTCGACCGACGTCTACATGTCGAAGCGACGTTCGTCTTGGTCTCGATGCCTCCAATAAAAATGAGTTTGCATTTTTAATTAGTGAACCTCAAGACACACCAGAGGGTGTCAGTTAAAATGTGTTGTGTAAGTTCTTGCTCGTAGCACCCTACACACCCGTAATCATGCAAATTAGTTGTAAATATAGCTATTAGTTTTTTATATAACCCCGGGTTATCATTTGACGCCTCTGCTCCCAGTTCGCTTTCGACACTCGCCATGTATTCTTCCTAACCCCGATACCGATACACACTGTCATCTGATACTACTGAGACTCCTATTGTATGCATTCCTTGGAGCTAACTACTCCAAGGATTTCTACAATTATGGTGTGGGCGTCGGCTACCAATATAGAGTAGGCGCTGGCTAAAGCGTCCCACCAAAGATGGATATAGGTCACCAAGTACAGTAAAGATAGTTAGTTAAGCATAGTACCCTCGTAAGGAGAAGGTACCAACATTTCTTTCCTCTCTCATCTCCCCTCGTCCCCTACCCTTCCACGTTCGCAATTAATCCGGTGCACATCAGCTGTGGATCCGCGGATCAGATAGCACATACACACCAGTATTAGAAGACCCTCATCAAGTAGAACTCAGCCGCCCACCCCTTGCATCATGGCTATGTTTTAAGCGCATGCTCTAACCTGGATAGTTAACACAAAATATATACTGTCTAAGAACACAAGTCTTGTGTTTCAGGCTCATGGAGTATTAAAATAGCAAACAGTTATAATTTACCTTGCATGGCACATTCTGCTCTCGTTACTACAGACCCCACTAGCCCCGTGTTACAAGAGATTAGAAAATTCTGCGCATAGTTAGCAGCAGCACAGGACGAACAAATAAAATTTCAGGAATTTGTCATGACATATTTGAGGGAAATTTCCAATGAATAACAGCACACGCACAGACTGCGAACCAAATCCGGCTACGTTCCGGAGAGTTATTCACACGTCAAGTCTGAACACGAGTAGAGTAGGCGGACAGGTAACGATGAGCAAAACAGATGATCACAGTGGAACCATAAATACCAAAATGGGCTCATCTGTGGCAGGATACAGTGTGATAGCAGGTGTGACACAGCACATTCAGGTTAGCCGTCCTCCTTTAGATCCAGGCATGTTTGCAGGGAAACCAGGAGAAAGTGTAAGGGGCTGGTTGCACAAATTCGAAATAATCGCACCGCAAATAATTGGGCGGAAGAACCAAAATCCAGCATTATCTTGTTATCTGAGCAACATGGTGTTAAATTGGTAGAAGGCATTCGCATGCAGTAATAATCCAAATACGTCGTGAGAAAATTCAAGCAGGGGTTATTAAATACTTTCGTTTACGTGGCGGAAGAGGCGATGGTTCAAGCTGAGACAGAGAGTACAGGACCTCAGCGACCTCACGGAACAGTACGCGTACGATGTGATAGCTCTGTGCGATCTAGTTAACCAAGTAATGTCAGTGAAAGAACGGGTTAAACACATCATAAGGGGATTGAAGCCGTCGCTCATAGAGCAGGTACTGCCTAGCAACCCCCATACACTGAAGGCACTACTTCAGTTGGTGCATAAAATAGTCAGCTCGCTACCTAGCAGGGAAGAGTGTTGACCTAATTAGCGCACACGTCACCCCCTAGGGCACAAGAGGAAGACGTGCATAATCAAATGTCGGAAATGGCTAGAATGGTGGAGGAGTTAACAAAGCAGGTGAAACAACTTAAAACAAATTCCCACCCTCCATCCTGTACAAACATGCAACGTCGGTCGGAAAGGGATTACGGACCCCCGTCCAACTTCAGTAAAAACGTCTACAGCCAGATGAGAACAGTCTCCACTAGGCCCATTTGTGATTACTGTAAAAAACCAGGGCACGTCATAGCAAACTGCCAAACGCGGAGGAGAAGCGTAAATTTTCACCCCAGCCTCGAAACAGCCACCCTCCGTAAGAGACGTTGTAGCTAGTATATCGGAAACTATCAATCCGGCAAACGCACTACTAAGAAAAGGAATGATAAAGGGACACTTGGAGTGAAATTTTAATCAAAATCGGCCAAAATCGTTTTTTGCTCCAAATGATTCTCTGAACCTTTGAGCGTCCACAGAGTCAATGTTTGCAAATACCCCTCTCGCTTTGGTCGCTACAGTTACTTAAAGAGCTAGGTGCGTTCAGTGTCCATCCCTTTAAAACAGCCAGCTACGCCTCCCTGCTTGTTCGTACAAATTACTCGGGTTTTTAGCTTTTGATATTCTGTGAATATCAAGACAAATTTTGGGCTTCTTACGTTTTGAGTGTTGCAATCATGGTTGGTTCTGCCACCTAGTGCGTATTTGAGCAACTATTTGAATAGTTTTCTACGTAGAATCAATACAAAGCTTTCATTGCTTGTATTTTGCTGTATTTGTATTCTGTTCCTTATGTAGTGATTCTTATAAGCAAAAATACGTTCTATGCATGGAACATTGGGCCACATGTATGACTATTTTTCATATAATACGCAAAATATAATATGCATTTTTTGCGTTGTTTTATTTGTTCAGTATCTTTTCCAGTTTGGTGATTCCATGTGTTTGGTTTTGGTGTTTATTGCGCTTGATTCTTGATTTTTGCGTGAAAATGATCTATTTCGTAAATAGAAGGTGGTATACTTTGAAAGGAAGGCCGAACAAAAGAATAAAACAGTTGTAGGTATTACAGGAAAAACACAAGAAGTTCAAGGAAGATAAACCTAAGGTGAAGGTAAATAATTTAAACTAAACCCACGTGGTCTAACACAAAACATGTGTGGCTAGCAATCATATATTGTTTTGCAATTTATAACCCACAAAGACTAAAAGGCATATTTATCTATGTGTCAGAACCAGGAATCAGATATAAACCAAATTAAATATTGCAACATATAAGTTTTAGCCCACTGTAGCTCTGATAAAATATTATAGTTGAAAACTTCATGTCATTCTATTTTGGAAACGCATATTTAATCATATGATGTAGCGTATCTATGTGCATTGTCGCGTCGGACACATTATTGCTGTGTAGCACTGACATTGTTGAACTAATCATTTTGATTGGGAGTTTGAATTCTCGTCCGACGTGGCATTTCCCTCCCCACCTCCTCAGTCTGGTGGCGTCACTAGTAGCGTCAGTCTTGTGTGTGTCTTCAGAGTGTTTGGTTTGTGTATGTAGCGTGCGTGGTCCGTGTGTGTGTGTGGAGCATCTCCCTCCAATGTTTATCTGTAACCTTTTGCGTACAATGTAGTGGCACCATATACATTTTAATAAACCACAGGTAATGTGTTAAATGTGTATCTTGTTATGAAAATCCCACGCCTGCTTTAGATTTTGTGCAGCAAGTTTCTGGTATCTCTCGCTTTCCTCTGATATTATGTCTCCCGCTGTTTATGCCGGGGTAACTAAATATAATATTTTAGCTGAAAAACCTTTTGGCCTCACCTAGGTATATAATAATATCTTCATTCATTCCATATATAATACAACTAGAATAAAAGAAGTGCTATTGGAGTCTAATGTGAAATTGCTTGGCATTTTGTGAAACTAAATTACAATTTAATAAATAATATTATCTCACATGGTACTACATCCCAAATGCTAAGCTTGTTTTTGGTTAAAATATAATTTTTTTTGCAGTTTAGAATCCACAAAGACTAAAATGGGCGTTTATCTGTGTTTCAGAACCCACAATGAGCTATAAAAACAAATTAAATGTTGCAAAATTTAGGTTTTAGCCTACTGTAGCTCTGATGAAAAATAGTTGTACACTTCATGACATTCTGTTTTGGAAATACATATTTAATCACACACTTTCATTCATTCTACACATAATATAACTAGAATAAAAAATATTATTGCAAATCTAATGGGAATAAAAGTGGTGTTTATGTATGCCTCAGAACCCGCAATCGGCCAGAAAATCAAGTTAAATGTTGCAACATTTTGGTTTTAGCGTACTGTAGCTCTGATAAAAATAGTTGTATACGTCATGGAGTCTATTTTGGAAATACATATTTAATCACATATTTTCATTCATTCTACACATTATATTCATTCATTCACTGTTTTCCCTCCTCTTATGTAGGACTTACATCCCCCAGGACTTACAGGCGGGTGCCTGGGGTCAGAGGCCCGTCGAGGAGCAGACACTCATGGATCGGACAGAACATCCAGGATGGGTGATCGGCCGATGCCTGCTATGGGATGAAGGAAGTAGATGAAACGAAATGATGGTGAAATGGATGAAAGGAAAGGTGATGATGGAGCAGTCGGTGGAATGAATGGCGGGGGAAACCGGAGAACCCGGAGAAAACCCGCCCAGACGCCGGTTCGTCCACCACAAATCCCACATGCGGGTCCCTGGGATTGAACCCGGGCCGCCTTGATGGGAGGCGAGCGGTCCAACCACTCGGCCACGGCGCCGCCGCCTACGCATTATATAACTGGCATAAAATAGATATTTTTCCAAATGTAATGTGAAATATCTTGGAAATTTAGGTAACTACATTAGATGTCTGCAGTACAGTGGAAGAAAGTGGCTAGGTAAATGAACTGGAATTTAAAGGGGTGATATTTTTAATAATAATATCAGCAGTAAATACAGAATATATATTGTTACAGTACAAATGAGAAACTACCAGTATAAGTCAGACAAGGTTTGAAAAAAAAATGTCTGGGCATCTCCCTCAATGCTAGATGGGCAAAGTGAATCAAGCTATATGCTGATTCATACCAGCACATTCCAGGAACTTTTAAAAAGTCTGAAACGTCCGGATTGTAATTCTGTCAGCCCGAATGTTGATGCAAATGAACAGCATGGATTTGTAAACAATTTGCATGTTGTTTGTAGTTCATATGGACAATGTACTGGACAGGCATACACAGGTCCTCGACCTAAAGTCCAGCAGAAGACTGAGCGCTCATCCTATGATGCTAATGGAAGAAGCGTTGAAACACTCTTATACATGGGGGTTGGCCACAGGTATATGCAAATGTTCTGTATGTATATGTCAATGCACTGCATTGACTCTAGGACATTTACCAGCCACATGAAGGATCTAGCATTAGAGGCCATCATTTTAAAAGAGAAACTGCTAAGTTAGTCTGGAATGGTGGCTCGCAAGGCACGCGAAGAAATGGATTCCTTGCTTGTGAATGTCAGTGTTATCGGCATTGTTGTGTCTTATAACGGCACGTGGCACAAGCGTGATTACTTTCCTTTTATGGGGCAAGCTGGTGATAGATACTTTGACGGGACTACTGATTGATTATGGGGTTCTGTCAAAATTTTGTCATTACTGTATCTCACTGGGCAGTGAAATAGATCCTGCTACCCCAGAATATATGATTCTGGCGGAAGACCAACGTAAAAATGGAGAGTGCTGTAAAAATTATGACGGTGCTTCAGGATCCATGGAGGTTCATGCTGATAACCTTATGTGGAGGTGGTCAGTACAAAAGTGTGGAATGAGATACACAACTGTACTGTCTGATGGAGACACAAGGACTCACCAGCAGCTAAATGCAGTGGCATTGTATGGTGCTGGTATGGAAATAGTGAAGGAAGAATGTGTCAATCATGTAGCTAAGAGGATGAATACAGCTTTCCTCAAGTTAAAGAAAGACACCACTAAAACTAGATTGGATGTTCGTCGCCGTGGTACGCTGAAGTTAGAGACTATTAAAATACTTACCAGCTACTACATACTAGCTATTAAGAAGCATCTGCCAAATATTGTCATGAAAAATGAGACGTGTGCTACACTTTGCTATTGTAGATCAACAGACCAAAAACGAGAACATCAAAAGCTCCCCACAGCACCAGACTCTTGGTGTTTTTATAATAGAAGCATAGCTCGCTGTGACACTGTACAGAGCCATTCCAAGATGTCCGTTTAGTTTGATAATAGTAGAGGAATTGTTCCCATATATCAAGGACTAGTTCGCTCTGAACTACTGACACGCTATGCTCGTGGAGGGACACAAAATTCAAATGAAGGTTTTCACTCACTCATTTGGAAAAACTGTCCTAAGGAACTTTCTATCACTGAGAAGCGCCTAGAAAATGGGGCATTAAATGGCATTTCTGATTTAAATATGGTCTGTTCGGCTTCTGAGGAACTAAGATCTGTTGTAAGGGGTGAGAGATGTTCAGCAGCTAATTGAAAGATCAGCCAGACCCGTGATACAACTCGACTCTACGAGAGCAGTTCTGCTGCTACAACCAGGCAAGGTTCTACAAGTGACTAAAAGGACACAAAAGTACAGAAGAAGCAGAAAAAGGAAAGTAAAATCACACAGG
This sequence comes from Deroplatys truncata, assembly GCA_030765065.1. Lineage (NCBI taxonomy): Eukaryota > Metazoa > Arthropoda > Insecta > Mantodea > Mantidae > Deroplatys > Deroplatys truncata. Next base: position 417,255,100 of record CM060990.1, on the reverse strand, counting down.
ACTATGAAACAGAATGGTTTCGATACGTAAAGCATACACATCACTGTTTCCAGCATAATATGTTATAAATCAGTGTTTTGTCAAAACTTCATTTTCACATATAGAAAATGTTCCACACGCCTGCCGTTTTGTTTAAATGCAGCTAAAATTCCTAAGATTTTGCAGAAGTATCCATTGTAGTATTCTATCCCTCAAAATAAGCCTAACACTAATAATAATTTACAAAACATATTTTTTATAAAAATCATTATCTTTAGAGATTAAAATTTCTAACGTATTATAACTTATCATAATTCACTCATAACAAAGTATTGAGCTTTCAAAGCGTAACATTTTTTTCTGTGTTTGAAAGCTTCAATTCCAAATATTTCAACCAAATTTCCCAACCTTTGAGGCGCGTGGAACATGCAGATTATGCGATATATTTACATAATAAAATTTATGAAATAAGTATTAGATCCAAAGTATTTGTGCAATTGGAATGAAATTTGGTATTGATACTAATCTAACAGCAATGCAATCACAGTAAAAGTTTCAGAAATATCCATATAAAAATACATAAATTTGAACATTTACTCCGTATCCCTTAACGGAGGAGCAAGAATTGACATCTTAATAGCCACAGGCACCTCGGTGAGCATATTAAATGACAACTTGGTGGGAACAGATAAACAGGCAGCACCCCCAAGTTTAATTCTTTGAACAGCAAACAATAATTTACTTGCAGTGCAGTATCAGACTAATGCTAATTTCCAAAGAGCCATGTATTAACACGATGCAGAAGAAGCACATTAGTATTTTGGCAGTACTATGTGACAATGCCCGATAATGTCACGAACGTGACTGAGGAGATCCGTATTATGTTCATTGGTACTATTACCTATGAAATTATGTAGTTCTACGTTTATACGTTGGTATTATTGGGGAAGATTATTAGATGTAGTTGCATTTAAATATTAGTTTATGAATTTGATTAATTAAATTACTTACTTTTATGGTAAGTGTAATGTACTTTATACTTATGTCAATATCCATAGTAAAAGATATCTTTAAGTTAAAATAATACCAATTAGAGTGTTTCAATTTGGAAAGGACTGGCTTTTTATAAAGCCAGGTAAGGTTATATAAAGAAAGAGGAAAGGGATTTCAAAGTATATAGTGGCGAGATTATTTGTTAAATAACTAGAAAAACAAGTGAAAGAAAGAGATAAGAGAGAAAAAGAAAATCATATAAAAATTAAGCAATTTATGAGGAACCATACATATGACTGGTAGTTTAGCTTTTATACTGCTACTTCAATTACTCCGTTGTCTAGACGGCATAGTGGTGATAAACCGCATACTACTAACTAATCCATGAGTAAGGGGACAAGGTGGTCTGTGGGGTGACTGAAATTATTATAGGTATTAGTTATCGTATCCATGGAACCTGGGAAATAATAATATAAGCGTTCATTACGCATCACGTTATGCCATGCTATTTCAGTACAAAGTTTGGCATAAATTTTGTAATTTGCTTTATGTAATGGGTGCTTTTGTTTTATCTGCATTTAAATATTTTATTGCGTGTTGATACAAAGAGTACATACAGTACAATTGAAATACCGTCACACATATTAATTCACCATACATTGTTTCATTGGGTTGTAGCCGTATTATCACATAAGTACGGAAATTATTATATATGTAAATGAGAGTAATATTACATTTCAACTTCACCTATATAATATAAACTAGTTGAGGCGGAATAACTAGTCTACGTGTGTATATTTGTGTGTTTAACTTATTCGTCGAGATATATTTTATGTGTGTCCTGAAACGACAAACATTTCTGTAAAGGTGTTTCTTGGAGTCTGTGATGATGGAACTGAACGTGTCACCTCCTGTGAGCTACGACGGAACTTTTTTCCTCTCTTCTTTGTAGATTTTCCCTTTCAAGACCTGTTGGTTCCATTTCCTTATTTTTTTCAGGTGCTACACATTTACTTATAATTCTTTATTATTACACAGGGCCGAACTTCACTATTGTAATTCTTTTTAGCAATTTTCACCTCGCAAGTATGCGTGGTTGCCTATGTGTCCTGCTTTTACCCTTGTGTTTCTAACTGTGTTAGTGTATTTTCTAGATCTGTGATTGTATATTGCGATGTTGGATCTCTCCTTATTTTTTTTTATTTTACGCACAACAGCATCGGTTCCCACTTGGCTCTGTTTTCTTTGTTTTAGTCGGCACCGGGCGTCGCCATTTTTAGCGTTGCGGGAAATGTCACGAATGTGACTGTGGATATCCGTATTACGTTTATTATTTTATGTTAATTGACATTATTTCATTAGCCTGTTACAAGCCTCTAAATTCATATAGAATCACATTTTACACTTCTTAATTTTGCTTGAGTGTTAGTAAGTTGTATATATGACAGGAGACAGTGGTTTGCCACTTCCCTTGACATTTCAGGGATTTCACTATGGCATTATTTCCTTAGGAGAGTGTGTCTTTCTGCACGACACTTAGCTGCACCCTGTGAATCACGTGATCCTTGAAAAGTCTAAGCCCACGCATTTTCCAGGGCGTTGGCAGATCATATTTCGTAATAGCTGCCACGATATTAGAATGAACCCCTCTAGGGTATTCGACTCTATATACGCAAGCACTTAAGCTCTGCTCGCGGGGAACTTTGTGTTGTAACTTGGCCGGGACCGCTATGGTACACGTCGGCGCGCCGGTGGACGGCCGCTCACCGGATGGTTTCACTTGGCATCACTAGCGGCTTGACAAAGTCGTGCTGAGTATTGTCTCTCCTCATCCACGACGAGACGTTTCATTTGTAAGCACTATAAAATAAACTGTTAATAATAATTTTAACTAGTACCATCATCATCCCTGGTCTTGTAAACCCAACTATTGCACGGTAAAATGCAACTCTTTAGAATATAGTGAGGTTACTCCAGCCAAGCGTTTTAGTTGCCCCTACATGTACAATCCTTCATTTAGATATTTCCCCCAGTGTCACAACTTAGCATGTGACAATATCAAAAGATCCAAGTGCAAAACAACACAGCCGCTCCCCAGAGAATATTTAAAGATGCTTCACTAGCGCTCGCATAGGAAGTTGATTTAGTACAAGCTGATGTTTTCGCACACGAAACGCCCAAACAGGTAGATATTAAAGGTGCAAAATTTAACATTAACTCCCAACTGGGAGAAGAAGAGTAGGAACAGCTGCGAAAATTATTGGACAGATTCAGGCATACTTTTGCGACCACCTTAGGAAATACGGACATGGCAGAATTTAAAATAGAGGTAAAAATACTACTCCAATAAAACAAAAGCCATACAGAGTGTCCCATGTGCAGAGGAAAATAATAAACCGCCAAATTAAAGAAATGAAAGACGCAGGAATAATTAAGGACTCACAGATTAGCCGGAGCTCACCAGTGATCCTAGTAAAGGAGAAATCAGGAGAATATCGGTTTTGCGTATAGTATAGGAAGTTTAACGCGCAAACATCCACATAGGCATACCCGCTACCGATGACCTACTTAGCTACCTATTAGTTTCAAAATTTTATTGTACACTTGATTTACTCAGCGCATGCTTTCAAGTACCATTGGCACAGAAAGGTAAGAAATATTCTTCCTTCGATACGTCGGATGGACAAGTCGAATTCGAGACATTGAGCTTTAGCATAGCAAACGCGCCTAGATCCTTCAGAGAGCTTGGAAATAAATTATTGGGAGATCTACCTACAATAAAGCATCAATACACCTAGACGACATAACAGTCTTTGTGCGCACATTTCAGGAACTATTGTCGAATCTGGAGGCAGTATTAACATTTTAGAAGAGCACACAGTTAAACTAAATCCGCAAAGATGTTTTTTGACCGAGTAAAATAAAACTGCTAGGGTATAAATTTTCAGCAGCAGGCATAGAACCCGACAAGGATAAAATTCAGGCAATCACGTAACTAAGAACCCCAAGGAATGTTAAAGTAGTAAGATAAGTGTTAGGGTTATCTCTGTTGTATAGGAGGTTCATCAGTAACTCTGCAGTGGTTACAAGGCCACTGAATGATCTGACAAAAGCCGACCAAAAACTTCTATTGACGAGGAACAGGAAGAACCGTTCCAGAAATTAAAATACCCAACGGTAAAGGCTCCGCACATTCCATACCAGGGGCCAAAACACAAATGCACTACGATGCTAGCATGAACGGCATCGGCTGTTGCCTTTTGCAGGAACGGGATGGAAAATGCTCCCAGTAAGGTTTGTTGCTAAGAGTCTGAGCAAAGACGAGAAGAATTACAGTGTATCTGAGCAAGAAGTGTTAGCGGTCAAGTATGGATTATCAAAATTCCTCCAGTGCATATACAAACAATTAAGGAAATGAAAATTGTAAAGAAAAAGGAGAAATCAATTTAAATCAACATAGTGCAGGCAAGGACTTAACAGCACCACGTCATACCGAGAGAGAGTGCTAAACGTTTTACCTCCATTTTCAATACTCGGGAGATAAGCAAATAGTCGGCAGGGGTACTTAATTTCGGAATTTATTCCCCCACCGCTGTTATCAGACACATCCCTAAAGATCAAAGCCACATAATCCCCCTCCACCTTCTATTTTTCCTTCCCAAAAGCAGGTCCATCTTAAGGAAAAAACATCCCGCACACTCAAACTTACAGAAGCAGAACAGAGATCAACAAAGAAGCGAAAGGACGACAGGGAAGAAACAAGAAGAGAGAAGAGACGATATGGAAACCAGGGTGCAAGATACCCCAAACAACGGATAGTTGGCTGAAGTATTCACATTTCTAAAGACTGGAATAACCAACCACCACTGTGGCACGGACAGAAACGTAGCAGAATGGAATGCGACAGGTGAATAAGAGCAAAATCAGCTGAAATACTGAAGGACAGAAAGGCAGCGCGTTGTACAGTTCCTTCCATGCAATATGGGGCAAGGAAGGATCAAGAGATATGCCGCAAGGCCGAAAAACGGAAGTCACACCATCCATTATGATATCCCAACCCCCAGAAAAGCTTTTCCCGTGATTCCAGAGTTTAGCACAGAAGCAGGGAAAATGGGATACTAGCAAGCCAAAGTTGTTATTGTCGGTCAGTTGACTGAGCTGCTAGCCCTTAATTAAGTATTTATTTAACTGCTTTTTTGTTTTATATAGGGATCGTCGAATGAAACAAACCAGGTACCCTGGGATAAATAGCTTTTTCCTTTAATAGTTTTCATTTAAGGGTCGAAATTAGTCCCGCTTCGGAGGTAATTTAGTGAACCATTGGTGAAGTTCGAACCGAGGTCCAAGGATTGCGGTAGAATGAGAAAAGTAATGTAAGATGGTGAAGTATAGGTAGCTCGATATTATAGCGCACGGGATCGCGCTGTAAACTTATTGAAAAGTATTTATGGTCTCGAAATTAGGTCACACGCTCACTCACTCTAGACTGAGTTCTACGACACGTCGAAGCCACATCTGTCTAGGACTCAACGCCTCCAAAGTAATTGAGTTTGCATTTCTAATTAGTGAACCTCAAGACAAACCGAGGGTTTCAGGTAAGATATGTTGTGTGTACGTTCTTACTCGTACCATGTAATCATGTAAATTAATTGTTAATATAGCTGTTAGTTTTTATACAATCCCGGGATATCGTTTGAGCCTCTGCCCCCAGCTCACTCTTGACGCTCACAATGTACCCTTCCTATCACCCAAACTGACACACTCTGCCATCTGACACTACCGCCCTACTGTTGTAAGCATCTCCTGCAGCTAACTACCCCAAGGGTTGCTACAATATATACAATTTTATTTTTGTGCCACTGGTGCTATTAAAGTGATATCCATGATGTTAATATTTGATTTTACACATTTTTACCGTCTCTGTAAGCTTGTGTAGTGAAAAAGTGCGTTGAACGCTATAAAGAAATAGAAAGGGTTTAATTTTTTTAATTTCACAATTATGAAAATGGCAATAATAATAACAACCTTATTATACGTATTATTAAGGAAAACATTCGACATGAATGTCGGGATTCGAATCACAGGTTTTCCATGGCGACGCTTTGCCACTGAGCCCTCGTGTTCGCTTGCCGTCATCACAACTGATTCTAATGGGTCTGATACTACCTCAACCCTTTTCTACACGCCAATAATTTTTTTCCACTTTTCCGAGAAGGGACCCCAAATGTGACAAAGCCATAACAAACAAACTGTGTTTAAGTCTAACACACAATGTAAACGATAAAATATTATAATCAGTTGTTTTAAACGGTAAAGTGAAAGTGGCAAAAATAAAACGAAATGAAAAGAGTGAAAAATCGAAGCCATTGAAATACAAACATTACAACTATAATCATTATATAGGTGTGTACAAATAGTCGAAAATGACATTGAGCTTCTGACAGCAACAATTGCAATATTACAAATGGAATTAGTATTCCGCTTGAAACGTTTGCAGAATGTTACAAAGAAGCTTGGTAATAAGCCTGTCACGCCCACCATCAGATCAACAACTTTAATGGAAGCCAGGTTGTGTTTTTCATGTAAACTGGACGCTATTATTATTATTATTATTATTATTATTATTATTATTATTATTATTATTATTATTATCATTTTTATCATCATACACATTATTAACACAAGCGTATATTAAATAGAATATCCAATTGGCTTTTGTATACAATAAGAAGAATAACAAGACTTTGATATGTCAAACTACTTATATAATAAAGCATGTCAAATGAGCAAATATACATACTTCAAAAGGCACGGAGGAGGTTATTTCGCCGAAAAAATACGAATCCCTTCCCCGGACTTGAACACATGACCTCTGCAAAGCCAAACCATAACGCAGCCCTTTACACCAAAGGGAAAAGTATAAGAACTGTGCTTATTAATGTTTTGATGTCTGTGGCACACCCTCTCCCCTCTCCGACACTTCCATCAAAAGGCTGAACAAAGTACATGGAAAAGCTGTGCGTTTTATGGCCCCCAGATACATTTTAGAGACAGTATGCACAGGAGCTGTGCCACAAACGGTGCTTCAGAGATACTTCATGACTTCACAGAGTTTATAACATTGCATCAGAAATTGGGGTTCCTTTGGCTTTAACCTATAGCTCCCCAATACTCGAGGGAATTACATGTTGACACGAAAAAAGTACTCTACAGACTGAGGTGAAAGGGATACTTGCTGAGCAAAATACCTTGAAAATCCTGGCTGCAACTACATCGGGATCAAAGTTGATGGAAACCAATTTGGCTACAGTAATGGAGGTGAAGGTTGCAGAAGTGACAGATGAGGAAATAGCTGAGGTGCTCGGCCTGGTGAATATTAAGGGATTATTAGGGTCTGAGAGAAGAAACCTCCTTAAGGAACAAATGTTTAAGGAAGGGAAAAATGGCTGCCAAAATGAATGGAGGAAAAAGTTGCGAGTATCACCAAAGGGCTTCAAAAGAGGTAAACAACAAGGTAACGCTGCTTTTTGAACAACCAAAGTAGGTAAAAGCTCTCAACAATATAGCAAATCGGACACCGCAATTCAGGAGAGAGCTCATCTTTGAAAAGGACCAGGGAGGAAATAGGAAACATACCTTTAATACTATGGCCTCGGTCGTCGAAGATCAGTGTTTCAGCAGGCATATCTGTTGACCCAACACTCGAGCAAAGACTTAACTACTGGTGGCTGTTTTTTTTAAAATATTGGGGAACCAAAAGAGAAGTGTGGATCTGGATAAAGGAACAGTTATCCTTGGCTGTAAAGGAGTAGGAACAACTGAAGATATATCTGTGGGACTACTCTAAGCTATTGGTAAAGCGAGCCAGAGAGTTTCTAAAGACAGCGAATATATCTATATATTCACGCCAAACATTTTGAACCAACAATTCTATTTGGTAAGATTTTGAGTCAAAATCCACATATCACAACAGTGGGATAGAGCGTAATGAACCGCAAGGTAGAGGAGAAAGACCAGACCATTGTAGTTGATGTCGATGAGAAGTTGCTGAGAACATTGCGATACATGGCGTGAAATCAAACCCGTAACACAGTAAACGGAGATCACCTGCGTTACAGTGATTACTGTTGACGGAACAGTTGGATATAGCCCTGATATAGAAATCCTATATAGTTGAAGAGAAGTACGAGCATTAGGGGCAACTGGGAGTAAGTGAACTTAATGGCAGAAATGGAAAGAATCTCCAAACTTGTAGGGTAACACATATATACACTGGTGTGCAAAACCTAAGGACGAAAGTAATATTCGCATGCTATGACACTGCCAAGTAAAATAGCTCGATGAAACTTGAATCATTCATAGAGGGAACTTCTACGGTATGCTACAGTAGGCAACTAAACGAAATATGCAAGGAGACGAACAGAAATGCCTCCTTTATTCATAGACCATAAGCTACACTAAAGTCAATACGATGCATGATGGCTCTCTAGATTTACAGAAACAGATATATGGTGCTTAAAAGGGCGTATGATCACCACCTACATCAATGCATGCTCTGTATCGTGCTCTCATGCTGGCCACAAGGTGGGCGTTCCATTCCTCCACCACCGCTGTTGCCAACTGTTGGATTGTCGTTGGTGCATGTGGATGTGCTGCAATGCGTCTCCCCAAAGCATCCCACACGTGGTGTTCGATGGGATTTAAATCAGGGGAACGGGCAGGCCAGTCCATTCGCCGAATATCCTCTCGTTCCAGGAGATTCTCCATCTGCGCTGTTCGATGCGGTCGCGCATTGTCATCCATAAAATGAAGTCACGGCTGATTGCACCCCTGAAAAGACGCACATGGGGAAGGAGTACAGTATCACAATAACGTTCAGCAGTGAGCGCACTGTGTTAAAAAAATTGAAGGTCGGTGCGCCCATGGAACGTTATGCCTCCCCAAACCATATACCCGGACCACCAAAACGTCCATTTTCAAGGATGTTCCATGGGTTCATTACGTGTTCCGACCTATCGCCAGATGAGCGTATGTCGAGAATCACTACTTAGACTGAATCTGCTCTCATTCGGGAAGAGCACGCGACCCCGTTCCTCGTTGGTCCAATTTTGATGCTCTTGCGACCATCGCAAACGATGCCGCCGATGTGCGGATGTCAATGGAACACAACGTACTGGCCGTCGGGCAAAGAGACCACCTCTGTGTACTCGCCGTGCCATTGTGTATCGTGAGATTGCGTGCCTAGCTGTCCTGTTAAATGTGGTTGCAATTGCACCCGCTGTTTGGCGTGGATCCCTTCTCGCCTGTTGTACAATGTAGCGGTCATCTGCTGCTGTACTTGAGTGCGGTCGACCACCACCTCTCCTTGGGACAGCAATGCCTGTGGTTTGGAAGGTTCTCCATGCGCGTGAAACAATGTTGTAAGCAATTCCAAACTCCTGAGCAACACTCCTCACACTTCGCCCTTCTTCCAGTTTGCCGACGATCCTTCCCCGTGTGAAGTCATCCAAATGGTGTCTAGGGCCATGTTGCAATGAAGAACACCACTACAGTGCACCGTAACAGCTCGCTAAACACACCGTCTTGTCCTGTTTCGTCAACTGCGCCGTGTTGCGGGATCAGACCCATTTGGCACTACAGGCTCGCTACACTCACGCAATGTGACGCCCAGCTTTCTATTTATGTGTGAGAGAGCTCTTGAGAGAAAATTTGAGAATGTATGTAACTATCTACTGCAAGCCAAAAAATAAATCTTTTAACTAAGTACCAGAAAAGCAAAATTATTGATACCGCCATTGATCCACGAAGCAAAACATAAAAAAAATTAATGAAGAAAAACATAAAAAAACTATTTTAAGCATATCAGAAGCCTAAAACAAAGTTTTATTTTAAAAATCCGGACCCTAAATATAAAATGTGTGACGACCGTGACAGGACCGCATGTTCATGAGAGTTTTAAATTTGTGATTGAAGGAAGCCGCTGTTGAAGTCGTGAAGCAAGAGTTAGAAAAGCAGCTGCAACTATAGAAGATTATATATTGGTCATTAGCCAGAAGCTAAACGCACTCAGAGGAGAGGTAGAGGATGAGAGTTTGGATCAAGAGGAGAAAAGAAGAAATGCTCAAGTTTCCTTCTCTTTGCTGCAGAAGAAAAATGAAGATTTGCTGATACTAGACAGTAAAATCTTAAGCTTGAAGTTTGATGTCGGGCAGGAAGACTTGGAGGAAGAACGCCGCCTCGCCGACGACCACCGACGGCAGTTCCTGGATATGGTGGTGAGTGAAAGAAATGCTAACTTCGTTAGTGGACTCGCCGGATGTTGTGATTGTCAACGGTAATGTTGATATAGGAAATAAGAGGAAGTTCAGCTACCAAAACTAGAGCTTAAAAACTTTGATGGTGACGTCAGACATTAGTTGCAGTTCTAGAGTCAATCTGAAAAAAAAAACAGATAAAGACACACAACGTGTTGAAAGATAAATTTCACTATCCAGTGCAAGCCACTGTCAAGGGTTCACGTGCCAGTGAAGTGGTTGAAAGTTTTCCACCTACTGAACAGAACTACGTTAAAGCAATAGAAAGCATATAAAGTAGGTTTGGCAGGGAAGAAATGCTTTTAGACGTATATATTAGCGAACTGTTTACTTTAGTATTGAAGAATGCTTCCTCTGTAAATGGTTACAGTTCATTGTGTAGCTTGTATGACAGTTTAGAATCTCAAATAATATAATTAGCAACACCAGATGTTACCTCTGACAAGTGTGCTGCTATTCCATACCCTCTGGTTGAATCATATTTACTTGAGGAAGTTCTCAGGACTTGGCAAAGAAGCGCAAACTTTGTAAACACTGGAGATTCTTAAGACAGGTTAGAAGACATAATGCAATTTCTAAAACTAGAAATAGAATCAGAAGAAAGGATTATTCTGGCAGTAGCAGGTTATGGTATTAAAATAATGCTTATAGTAATGTTCAGGATAAATTGGTATGTAACAACCCTGCAACAGTTACTGCTTCTGAGTTATTAAGTGCTAGTGATGGAAACGATAGAAAACAGAATTTCATTCTCTGTGATGTTCAGCATTCTGCTTCAAATAAAAAAATGAGCTTAACACAGACACACAAATTGTTAAATGATAGAGGTGGTTGTTTTCGGTGCTTTAAGAAGAGGTATTGCCTAAATGAATGTAAAATTGCGGTGAATGTCTTATTTGTGATAAGAGTCACAATGCATTAGCGTGTGCTGATATACCTTCTAACAAAAAGAAGGATTCTAAAACTAGTTCAAACTACAAACAAGACAAAGATGAGTGGAAAACAGTTTCCTTAAACAACGCCTCATATCTATTTTTGTTAGTGGAACTAGCAAAATAAATATTTCTCTAACTGATGTAGGGGGGTGAGGGGGTCCTGTAGACTTGCTAATTGGGGCAAGTGCTAGTGGTAAGTTAATAATAGGGAAGCTGAAACTGTTAGATTGTAGATTAGTTGCCATTGAAACTAAATTAACCTGGATTATAATGGGAAAGGTATCTCTTCTGTCTTCGAAAAGCTTAGCAGTAGAGCTTACCTCGCTACCTATTAATGTCCATACTGACTTCTAGAGACTAGACACTATTGGTATCTCAGATTCAGCCCTTCAAAAGTCCAAAAGGAGAAGGAGAATTTGAGATTCAAACTAATTTTCAGGCCTGTATTTCCAAATACAACGAGGTTCCCTTGGTATGAAAAGAGGACCACTTACCTCTCCCAAGTTACAGGGATGTGCCATTGAAGAGACTAGAGACCAAAACAAGAAAACTATATGCTCAAATTTTATTTGATTCAAAGAACGATGTCCTGAGAGGGTGGGAGTAAATCGGGATAATTGAAGAAGTTCCACATTAGACACTGGATGGCCATGGGCACTGTCTACCACATCGGGCAGTCATGAAGGAGAGCAGCAATGCCAGGGTGCCCCTGTGTTTGACGCTTCTGCCAGAAAGCGAAATTCACTTCTCTTGATCAGTATTTGGAATGGGGTACAACCTCATTGAATTGATCCCAACTATATTACTCAAATTGAAAGACAGTTTGGGATGACAGCAAAGTGGCCGAAGGAGCGAGTCCGGAGAAGAAAGCAAGGTTGATACTGTAGGTATTTTTCGAGCTATGACAAAATCGTTTGAAAGATGGCATGGATGATAAGATTAGTCTATAATTTACAGAGCGCAAAATCAACGAGAAGAGATGAAGAATTATCATATGAATAAATCCTATTGGCTGAAAAACTAGTAATGTGGCTCGTATAAGGAAAAACCTTCATTTCAGAGCACAACAAACGTTTCAGTTACTTGAAGATATTAAGGATGATGAAGGAATTTATAGACTAAAGACGAAACTAGTCAACAGACAACGTTACTCGTCTGGTGAGATTGCAGACAGCAACATGTACTTTACTTAGACATATCCAAAGGGGTTATTCTTTAGAAGTCTCTTCTGACTGGATAGAATAGGTAAGGATACCAGATAAAAATCATTGAAACACCAATCATTCCTTGAAGGAAGGAATGCCAAGAACTATTAGGAATGGCAAATGGTTCAAAGTGCCTGAAAGACTCATTTGGTATTTATTCAGGCTGTTTGATTTTCAGGTTGTTATAATGAAGTTGACACAGCTCCGAGATGGCGAGGAAGAAGGGTCGCTCTGTCGCCGCTCCTGCTAAGGCAGGAACCTCTTCATCTCCTGCGGTACCAGCCGAGGAGATTTCGCCGCAGCCTCCGCAGCCTAGGGCAACCTACGCATCGACCGCCGCCTCGCCACGTGCCAGCGCAGCTTCGCCGGGACTGCCTCCGCAGTTCCCGCCAGCTTCACCGCAGCCAACGCCGTCACAGCCTGTGCCTCATGGGAGGTACAGTGCTGTAATCCGAGGGGTCCCGAGGGACCTGCCAGTCAGGTTCCTCATCAGCGCAGCACGGCACCAGTGGTCTTCAACCTTGAAGGCCGCTCGGATCCAGGGAGCACAGGGACCCACCACCCTCGTCAGGATCGAGTTCGCAGACCCTGGTGACCAGGAAGCGGCCTTGAGGGCGGGCCTGCTCTTGTTAGGGCGGTGCTTACGCATCGAGGCCTGCCGAATGGAACGCCAGGTCCCCTGCCGACGCTGCTGTGTCTACGGGCACAGCGAGAGTTCCTGCTCGTCGAAACCCAGGTGCCACTACTGTGGCGCCGCCAGCACCACGTCTTCGTGCACCCAGCACGACCTGCGCCGCCGACGCCGCTACTGTGCTACCTGTGGTGGGTCATCTCACTTTACCGGCCAGGCGCTCTGCCCCCTGCATCCCCGCAGGAAGGCACCGCCGAAGCCATCAGCCCCTCCAGCGCAGTCATCAACACCGACACCATCACCAGCGACGACTTCATCATCTACAGCAGAGATCTTCGAGGAAGTCCAGGGCCTACGCGACGCCGTTCAGGATCTCCACGCGGAGTTCCTGAACATGACGACGAAGCTTACAGCCCTGGAGGAACTCATCAGGGACCTTCAAGGAACCTCAGCTGCTCAGCAGGTTTTCCTAACTGGGCAGTTGGAGATCATCACTACCAGAGTCAGCTCCATCGACAACTCCATCCAGACTACATCTACAGCATCGGACACCATTGCTCAGCACTTAGACTCCATCGACATGACCATCCGATCTCTGGAAGCGCAGCAACACGAGCTCCGTGCCCACTTCCAGCAGCCAGCCAAGCCGGAGGCCCGAAGCAACCGCCGAAGGCCTTCGCCCACCGCACGACACGCAGCAGAATTCATGAGCAGGATGCAGAAGTAAGTTCTACGCAAACGTACACCATCCACACAATCACCTTACCAACTCTTTCCTAAACCCACGCCATTTTTCACTAGTGTTGCAGTCAGGTTTCATGGCTGCAACCTAGTACCCACCTATCCCGCTCCAGCCCATAGGGCGGAGACATCCATCCTTCACATACTAACGCGGGTGCTATGCGGGACCGCACAAAGCCACGCCATTCCACTTTTACCTTCTTCCTTTTTCCACCGGTGGAGGAGTTTTTAGTGGGTATGCCGACTATTGGTGAGTCCCACACTCTCAGTCCCGACTCCCATCGGGACTGGGGTAAGTGATTAAATCATTTTCTCCTCCACTCGAAAAAAAAAAATTGTTTACCACCAATGAAGGTGAGAGGATGTTATGTTTTTGATTTTGTATAGCGATTCTCTGATTACGTTGTTAACAGAATAAATAAATGAAGAAGGATTTTTCGATAATGTACGTGTTAATGGTTGGAATAAAGTTTGTTTCATGCCAGAATTAGTTTATTAAAACAATTAGAGTTTGTAGATACGCGAATAGCGTAAGTAATAAAGTAATATACGTTATTGCGCTTTTAGTAAACTAAGGTAATCAAGTTGTATTTCATTTTGGTGCTCTGAATCCCTTAGTCATAAGCTGATGGGGTGTTGGATGTAATACAGGAATAGACTGCACCTCTTGTCGACCGAGGCTCATTTCAATACCTAGAAATGAGGTCGGACGGTGGATTGTGTTTCTTTCTTTCTTTCTTTTTCTTTTTCTTTTTTTTTTAAAGAGAAGGCTTTAAGGAAGTTCGTATTTTTGTTACCGCAGAACAGCAAAACTCCTTAACGAAAAGAGGTTTAAAAATCACTACAGAAATAGAATATGTGAAACGACAAGTTCTTAAGGTAATGCACCTGTGAAATTTGGGAAATTCGCAGTAGCTAAGGACATCATTTTGAAATTTATGCCTTTTATTATACACAATAACAGTAATGTTTTTGGCATATTTAAAATTATAGCTTGCTTAGTTGCTTAAATATTAATTTTTATCTTGTAAATTTATTGTTCTAATGAAAATGTTTCTCACCGTGGATTTTTAAAAATACTTATATCAAAATTTCAGTTTTTTCAATAACCGAATTTACAAAAAGCTCCATCATATCAAATGTATTATATTAATCCCTAATCGTTATATTAAATTTCGTCTTCCGTGCTTTAGGGGTACCATGCTAACCTCTAGTTCCCGAGGTGGCTGGTTCGAACTACGTGGAGGGCAATGGATTTTTTGGGACGTAAAAATCTTTAGCATGGCTTCCTTTGGAAGGGAAGTAAAGCCAGTGGTTGCGTGTTGTAGATTTATGGCATGTAAAGGAACCTCATTCCTGATAAAAAAGACCTCTGAGCAAAATGTCTGGTCTTTCACGCTCAATGTAGAATGGACGCTAAGAACTATAGTTAAGGATCGTCCATAAATAAAACTCAATTTAATTTTCCTAATCGTTATAGAAGAAACCATTACTTTTTGTACTCTCCAAAATTCTCTACTTTTCATAGGTTAGTAAATTATTTCTCGAAAATGGAACATTACTTTAAAAAGTATATAATAGTGTTGTTTAATTTTTTGTGAGAGGGAGTAGTAATGTTTTGAAACAAATTAGTGTAAAATTGCATCTTGTGAAGCATTTTCAGTATGGAAAAAGATTTGCTTGCTTAAGGTTAGAATTTGTGTTATTTTATTATGAAACATTAAAAATTTTAATTCGTTTAAAATGTATTTGCCAAATTACACAGATGCATTATCAATAGACTTCACTTCTTGTCGACCGAGGCTCATTTCAGTTCCTAGACATAACGGGGAGTGGTGGATTGTTATAGCGAAAAATGGTATACCTTTAAGGAAGCCTTCGTATTTTCGTTACCGCAGAACATCAAAACTCTTTATTTTAAAAGGCTCAGAAATCACTACAAAAAATAAAACATGTGCAATGACATAACTCTTAAACAGAGAACGCAGCACTTTGTGTTCCAGTGCTTGGATAGGGAACTAATTTTCTAGAGTAGATTACACTGAAACCTTTGAGAAGATATTTTTACCTACTCGAGTAATGGAAATTAACCATTTTGATATTTCTCCTACAGTTCAGTAGCCACATTATGAGTTTCTTCATAACGTCTGTTTAGCTTTCCTTCATGAACCAGTGCGTTAAAATATATACATGTTTCACAGTGAAATTGTTTAACGCCTCTGAAAGTTCTTGGATAGAGGGTTAGTATTAGTATAATCGTCGACTGAAATGGCGATGAAACGTCTCCGCAGAATTTTTACTTCTGATTTTGTGTGTGGCATTACTGACTCACTATTTAGGGTGAACATTTAGTTACTTCACATACGCAGTATTCAGGCACTTATTCCAGAAACTAATTCCGAATTGGGAGTGATATAGTGCAGCTATGCTGTAATTAGAGGTATAAATCTTAAACGAAACTCATATTGCATACACTTTCGGATTGCTGAATTAGGACTCGCATATTCAGAGCAAAAGCCTAGTTTGAGTGTCTTTCGATGCAGGGATACTGCAAGCTTTAATATAAAATTTAGCAAGCACCTTATGGGCCGCCTTACGAAGACTAATTTCAGAATCTAGAATTACATGTTCCACAATAAACATTGTAATACACCAACATCTAGCGTTCCACGCTAATGAAATCCGTGCGCTAGTGCTGTTTTTGAAATAAAACAAAATTTAATTAGGACGTACACAAAATGTAGTATACATATATGCTAAATTTAATTGAGTTTTCTTTATGGACGCTCTTTAATTACTATGGTCCTTAACGTCCCATTTAATATTGGGTTGAGGGACCGGAAATTTTGCTCAGAGGTCTTCTTATTAGGCTTAAGGTTCTTTTACGTGCCGTAAATCTACGACACTGGACCACCGACTTTGCTTCCCTTCCGAAGGAAGCCATGCTAAGGATTTCTACGGCCGAAAAAAATCCATGGCCCTCCTCTGGGTTTGAACCCGCGACCTCGGGAACTAGAGGCTAGCATGGTACCCCTGTACCACGGAGGACGACCTACATACACTATGTGATCAAAAGTATCCGGACACCCCCACAAACATACGTTTTTCATCTTAGGTGCTTGTGCTGCCACTTACCGCCTGGTACTCATTATCCGCGACCTCAGTAGTCATTAGACATCGTGAAACAGCAGAATGGGACGCTCCGTGGAACTCACGGACTTCGAACGTGGTCAGGTGATTGAGTGTCAGGTGTGTCAGAAGTGTGTACGCGAGATTTCCACACTCCTAAACATCCCTAGGTCCACTGTTTCTGATGTGATAGTGAAGTGGAAACGTGAAGGGACATGTCCAGCACAAAAGCGTACAGGCCGACCTCGTCTGTTGACTGACAGAGACCGCCGACATTTGAAGAGAGTCGTAAAGAGTAATAGGCAGACATCCATCCAGACCATCACACAGCAATTCCAAACTGCATCAGGATCCACTCCAAGTACTATGACAGTTAGGCGTGAGGTGAGAAACCTTGGATTCCATGGTCAAGCGGCTGCTCATAAGCTACACATCACGCAGGAAAATGCCAAACGACGCCTCACTTGGTGTAAGAAGCGTCAACATTACACGATTGAACAGAGGCAAAACGTTGTGTGGAGTGACGAATCACGGTACACAATGTGACGATCCGATGGCAGAGTGTGGGTATGGCGAATGCCCGGTGAACGTCATCTGCCAGCGTGTGTAGTGCCAACAGTGAAATTCGGAGGTGGTTGTGTTTTTCCTGGAGGGGGCTTGCACCTCTTGTTGTTTTGCGTGGCACGATCACAGCGCAGACCTACATTGATATTTTAAGCACCTTCTTGCTTCCTACTGTTGAACAGCAATTCGGGGATGGCGATTGCATCTTTCAACACGATCGAGCACCTGTTCATACTGCACGGGCTGTGGCGGAGTGGTTACACGACAATAACATCCCTGTAATAGACTGGCCTGCACAGAGTCCTGACTTGAATCCTATAGAACACCTTTGGGATGTTTTGGAATTCCGACTTCGTGCCGGGCCTCACCGACCTACATCGATACCTCTCCTCAGTTCCGCACTCCGTGAAGAATGGGCTGCCATTCCCCAAGAAACCTTCCAGCACCTGTTTGAAAGTATGCCTGCGAGAGTGAACGCTGTCATCAAGGCTAAGGGTGGGCTAACACCATATTGACTTCCAGCATTACCGATGGAGGGTACGTCATTTTCAGCCAGGTGTCGGGATACTTTTGATCACGTAGTGTATATGTGTATGTATATGTAACATATAAATCGATGAAACAATTTTGATAAAGGTATAGGCAAGATGTTCTGTCCACGCATTTTTATGCGGAAACTACTGACCTTTTCACAAGGGAATAATGTATACTAATGCTATAAATAGGAAACGTATAGGTAGGCAGACAGGCTCTAAAACCACTAAAGCGAGTTTGATAATTCTTTCACGATTGGAAATCCCAATTTTTTCTGACATCGGCTATACAGCTCCTAATTTCAGTTCAGAAATTACTAAAATACTAAAACGGCTTGACAAAGCTCATGTACTGTGATACGGACATTGACGCCATAAAACGACTTACCTTCCAATACGCTTTAAACTTTTTAACTGAGAATCTAATGCAGTAGGCCTCGAAATATATTCGATTGAAATGTTAAAGAGAATAGTGATTATGTTGACTTCGTTGTTTGGAAGTAATCACAGCGGTTTTATTTTGTTATGATTTACGTATATCTGGCACCCCATTGTTGATAAATAAATAAATAAAGTTACTGTTTCGTTTTTTCACGGACACATTATTCATTTTCGAACTGTAGGAATTATTCGTCACAGAACTGGGGTTTTGCGCAAAAGTAAACTGGAATATGAAATTAATCTTTGAATTGCCCTTGAACTACTCGTATTTACGCCATTTTAGAATTGACCTGGGTTGCCTGTTGGAAACTGCCAGAAATTATTAAGAAGGTTTCACAAAGAAATTAAAACCTTTGTTTTGACACATGATGGACTATTTCATTAGAAATAATTTGCAATATTTGAGCTTCTGTCACTGTTGTAAAAAGTAGAACTGTGTATAATTGTTTAAATTAAATTAAAAGGTTGATCACCAACAGTGAACCCCGCCAAAACATTCGTTTATTTGTGCTTCATAATTCTTATGTAGTTTTATTGCTCATTAGTTTAGTTGCAACAAAAGCATGAAGTAGTGTCTGTTGTATTTTTTACAAAGCGCGAGTACTGTTGTGTTCTTTTTGAATTCCACATCCAACAGTAAATTGCTTGAGATACGACGTCTAAATAAGTCGTAAAAGAGGAGGACCTACTACGTGTACTTAGGAGGTGTTAAATGAAGAGCATGGCGGCAGTGACTTTGGTGAAAGTGATGAGTTAAATGATCAAATAGTGGATAACAGTGACCATTGTAGTGACACAGAGTCAGATTTGAGAGACGATATTGTAGATACACAGTGAGGGACGAACGTACAGAGGAAACAGATTTTTACACAGGAAAAAACAGACTAAGAAATGGAGAAGACGTGGTATTTCAAAATCCTCGAAAACTAAGAGAGAGAAAATAGTGGAAGTGTTCCCTGGACCAAAACCATGTGTCAAAAATGTTGTTGCAGAAATTAAGGTGTTCCTAAAAATAATTTATATGAATATGGTGGATGATATTCTAAAATGGGCTACTAAATACGAGGGCGGTTCGAAAAGTAACACACAATAATTCTTTTCTACCTTGGTATTGCAGCTGGAATGTTGTAATTTCACACAGATATAGTTTGAAGTTTTCACTACAGAGGGTATTTTTGTTTCATGTGCAGCTGTAGCGAGAGAAGCGTGAACTACGCAGCAAAGATGACGCGCATGCTACTGTCGTCCTCGTGTGAAGAGCAGAGAGGTGTGGTTTGATATTTGTGGGCCAAAGGGCATAAACCGAGTGGTATTCTCCTAGACATGCGTGGCGTGTATGGGGATGATTGTATGGTACGCAGCTATGTCTCCAGGTGGTGTGCATTCTTCCTAGAGGGCCGTGTGAACCTTAGTGATTTGCCACGCTCCGGGAGGCCGGTAACAGCTGCAACTCCGAAAAATGTCAGAGGCATTGAGGCGGCAATTTTGAACGACCGGCGTGTGCAACTGCGAACCCTATCGCAACAGTTCAACATTTCATATGGTGCAGTGTACGATATTGTTCATGACACGCTGAAATTTCGTAAAGTTAGTGTTCGATGGGTGCCTAAGAACCCGACAGACAACCGCAAGGGTCAGCGAATGATGACGAGCTTGGATCACCCAATGCGGTACACCACAGAAGGGCATGGCTTTCTGAAAGCAATCGTCACTAGTGATGAGTCGTGGGCATACCACTACACGCCCGAAACCAAGGAGGCAAGTATGGGGGGGGGAGAAACATGCTGATTCCCCAGTGAAGAAAAAGTTCAAAGTGACTCAATCTGCTATAAAAGTGCTTATGACGGTGTTCTGGGATATGCATGGTGTTGTATTGGTGGACTTTGCTGAACACGGGACCACTGTGAATGCTGCAGCCTACATGAAAGCTTTGGTGAAGTTGCGCCGTGCCTTTCGTGACAAACGCCAAAACATGAATGCTGACCATGTCAAAATTATTCATGACAATGCTCGCCCCCATGTTGCTGCTGCTGTTTGTCAGAAAATCACCAAATGTGTTGAGAAATTTGGTGACTATATCGAAAAGTAGGTAAAAGGTGTAAGTTCATTTGTGATTTTTTGTTGTTGATTTAACTATTAAACTTTTTGTAAACAAATTATTGTGCGTTACGTTTCGATCCGTCCTCGTATATACAGACTGTTCAAGATGCACGTTCTAGAGAATGACATTATAAACAAACATCAGTAAATAATCTTATGGCTTTAATAAGAATATTGTATTTGATGGGTACAAAGAACGCACGTCATACCAACATGAGGGAACTGTTGACAGCTGATGATACTGAAGTGATGAGTCATTATGCATTTAAAGGGTTCGGGTGTAAAAGATGGTAACCCATATGGAAGAAATTCTGAGAAAAATACATCATAATGTTTTCAAAGAGAATTCTAATTTTTTTTAATAGATTTTTTAACCACAAACATACAGCATAAGAAAGTTTTCTGAAAATAGTAACATATTCACTCAAACATGTCAGATAATGAAACGTTCATTAACAAAAAAGTAAATAAGTGACCTCAATTTATGCGGTTTAATATGTTGTACTTCAAATGCCTGAGCATACCAGCATGTGATACAATACTATTATGTGTGCTGCAAAACTTTGATTATAATCATTGAATAAAATAGAAAGGTGAAACAAAACATACTCTAAACACTCTCAGACAATTTATAAGCACCTATGGGGTTTCTAATCTCTGCTGAACATCATCTATATATGGGATTTAATATTTATTTACTTATTTATTTACTGTTAGTGCTGTTACAGAATATTTGTAGTAACATAAATTATCTAAAACTAGATACAACAGCAACATACTAATTTATATTATAAATGCTACGAATAAGTAACTCACGTTTAATAAGTGTTCTGAATTTAGCACAGCTTAAGTCTTTGAAGCTTGGTGGTAAGCTATTATACAACTTTAAGCACATTAAATTCAAATTCTTTGGGTCGTCGCGTACTTACAAAAATGACTTCTGATCTTATTACAATTTCTGTTTTCATAGTTGTGATAAGGGTTGAATTTAAAATTATTGATATTCCTCGTTATATGTACAAAACATTGGAGTGTATATAAAAAGACGGAATAAGTATCTGGAGAATTTTAAATAAAGCTTTACAATGTTCAGTACATTTCATCTTCCTTATAATTATAACAGCTTTCTTCTGAAGTTTAAATAACGTATTAGCAGAACCATGGTTACCCCACAACAAAGTGTCATATTAGAGATGGCTATCTACAAAAGTATAATATGTAAGAAATAATATTTTTGTATTAACATTGCAAGTCAAGTGACGTAACATAAGGATTCATTTGTCTGCCTTCTTGGAACTCATATTAATGTGGTCATCCCTGCTTAATCTAGAATTGAGGAAGATACCTAAAAATCTAACATTAGTATAAATGTGTTGACTTTTAGTACCCTGGGTAAACTTCGAATTAATGAATTTATTCCCATTAATGCGCAGATAATTGTCAGTACACCATTTCATAACTAATGCATCTTGATACAATAAGTAGTTACTTGACTGTAAATAAGAATCGGCTATGTTAATAGCTACATCGTTGGCAAACATTAAATGCCCTATGCTCTGATTTAGGATTAGAGAAAGTAAGCGATTTATATAAATTAAATATAGAGTTGGCCCCAAAACGGAATCATGAGGTACCGCATATTTAACGCATTGCAAATCAGATAACTTACCATTGAGAGAGATATACTACAATCCGTGTTCCTAGTAACATTTAATGAAATTAGTAGCTTCCATGTTGAAACCGCACATTAACACTTTGCTGACCAATATCTCGTAGGGAATTGTATCAAAAGCTCGAGCCGTGTCCTAAAATTTACACAAAACAGATCTTTTTCACTACAAGACCTTTTAAATAACCACTTTTACAGCATCGAAAACCAATCTCACTGGCAGAAAACAAGCCATTACTTTCGAAAAACGTTACAATCTGATTATTAAAAGAGGATCAAATACTTTAGCCACGATGGGAATAACGGTAATGGTTCTATAATTTTCCATAGAAAATTTATCTCCTTTTAAAAACAGGATAACCTTGAAATGTTATTAAATAATGGGAAAATAGGAGCATTTGATACAATTATTAAATAAAAAGCTCAGATATTCACATATATAGTTTGAAGATAACTCAAGAACAGAGTTAAAACCACAATCATCTAGATTTTTACAATTATTTAAGGATAAAATTTTATTTTAAATCTGTTCAAATGTGATATCATGAAATAAATATGAGTTAAAAGGCTGTTTAATATTACTTGACCAAAATAAGGGTAAGATAGATAGGGTAGACTCGATACCATCAATTATTGCATCAACTCTGCGGATAAAAAGAATATTGAAGTTGTCAGCTGATATATTATTGCTGTTAACAGTAGGTGATCTGTTATTAGGAGCAGAGTAGTTCCCATTAATTATAGACCAAAATGCTTTGCGTTTATTATTAATTTTATGAGTGGCATTAGAAAATAATTCTTCCCAGCCAGTTTTACCCCTGAAATATATTTTCTCTTGAATTCAAGCAAATGTTTTTAATGGTAAACTTTTAGTTAATTTGTACATACTATGTTAGATTATCGTTGTACCAATTGTTAGCAGGCTTCTTTCTAAAATTAGAGAATTTCAAAGTCAAAGCAGTTTCTAATACGTTCGCCACAATATTTATAAAGTAGGTAAATATATCATCCGTACTAGACAAAGCACGCAGGGGTAACAAATTAGTCTGAGACAGCAAGAAGAAAAATGTAATTAACCCCAGTACCTTATTGACCTGTAAAGCGTACAAGAGAAGTTGTTAGACTTGGCTGAATTGGTGTCAATCATAGCTTCTCAACAAATAGGATCATCATCGGACCCCATAGTATCTATAACGTTTACAACAATTCTAACGGGATAAATTGATGTTGCAAGTACCAACAATAACCAGGCCAGGTCTAGTAACCTAATTCGCCATGATATTAAGCCCAAAGCTACATAACGTATTACACAATTCATATATCTGGTAACTAGTCTTATCGACGTGAAAGTTAACATTAAATTACCACAAAGTGTAATAGAGTATTTTGTAATCATGACAAAGTTCTACCAATTTGTTCTAAAAATCTATGCAGAGTACTTAGGAATTATTTGAAGTTATTTTAATTAGGTGCTCTATATAGGACAATAATTGCATTAGAGTTTTCTATAATGGCTGCAGACATCTCACATACTTTCTCAATAGAAAATATATGAGCTATTTCAAATGACTTAATAACATAGCCATAATAAGATAGCAGCATCACCCGTTTTTAGCAGTTCTACAATATATATCCGTAACAATAAAACCAGGGATACATGCAACACCATTAGGGTCAAACCAATGTTCAGTAAGACATATTACATTCAAAATATGCATATTGATCAAGGTTTCTAGTTTATCTTGTTTGCGTAAGAATCGCTGTAAAGTGCAACATAAAACTTTTAAGGACATAGTCTTAATGCCTCTACTCTTGGCATCAAATTTATCATAGTTTTTCGCCCAGTGTTGTTTCTTTCACGGAGTTGAAAGAAACGTCTAACACACGCACTGTTAGGCCAATTTTTAGAATTAAGAGCTCAGTCAAGATCGTGCTCGAAGATCTGTATCTTAAAAGAAGAAAAAGGATTACCAGATTTCAGTTTTCACATGCCATCATACTAATTTCTGCCTTAATAAAATCCAGTAGCTCTTCTGGTGACGTATCAGGATCTAATCTGTACACAAGCCGTGCAACAATTTTGGGGACACCTTTAATCCATACATCATTGGATGTTGTACTTACTTTCTTACCCACAAGTGTAGGACGCTTCTTATGTTTACGTTTAACAACATCAGTCCAAAGTAAGTTTTTATCTACAAGACTAGTAGATGATAATGGAGTAGACACTTGTCAGCTAATTTATAGCTTTCAATGTCTGTCTAGACTTCATATTTATTTTAGATAATATACGCTTGTCACTTTTGCTTACTGTTCTTGATTTACTCGATTTGTCTCGAGAGCCGGAACGTGAACCATTTGACTACGAACATCGGGGCCACTTATGTCAGGAGCTTCACTATGAGTTACACCGTCACACGACTGCTGATTATACATGTAATCAGTATGTCTGGTTAAGATATCAGCTTTCTCTTTAAGCTCGTCAATAATATGAGCTTTCTGCTGAATTATGCAGGAAACTAATTCTATGTGTCTTTTGTTATTACCATTAGCAAAGTGCTTCATAGCTGCACAGTAGAACACAGTGTCACTATTTTCGTTGCCATTCTAACACAGCATATAACTCAGTTATCCTTAATGAACGAAATCTTAGCCACTAGTTTAGCACAGCTATAGTGAAATAAAGTTTCACAATTAAAATACTTGATAGCACTGGAAACTTTGCTCTTACATAACTTAAATTTTGCAAGTAATCGTGTCGCATTCGAGGGTGAGGTAGACTAACTTTTACTGGCCATGAAGAGAGAAAACCGAACACGTATGTTCACTTCGGTAGCTCGGCAAGAATGTTAGATGGCAATTCTATGAATAATTAGTTCTATTAAACATTAAATAAAATAAACAGCAGAAGCAATGACAAAATGATTGTAACTTTCACACAAAATTTTGGGCCAGATATTTATATTCTCTATTGAGCATCACTATTCTATTATGAACAGATTACTTTACCTTGCAAAATATTAAACGTTAACAAAACTGACATCAACTGTTTCTAATCCCGCAGGGTTTTCTTCAGCACAGCACATACATAACACTTGTCTTTTAGCATGTGATTTATATATAAATCGCCCACATTCCTCACATTTCATGGATGATGAATTCTTTTTCCGATTCCACGCTTTCTGGTAGATTCTGCTGGTACTTTTATCCATCATCTTCAGGCATCGAGCCTTTGAGGCGATATTTCAGAAGAAATACAGATGCATGTGCTGGTAGAGACGGTATTTGAGAACATGAGATTAAATGTTCTTTCATAAGGACTAAAAAATTATTTCTTAGATAGATTCTACATTTTGATTCACCACTTAGATTACTCATCAGCATCAAAGTACTTGAATTTATACCTGCTATATTCAGAAAAGCATAGAAGATAGCTGGTATTCACGTTTTAGTTACTCGAGATACTAAGTAAGTAGCACGTAACCCTTTTTTTAAGTTTGAATGTGCTTTAACCTGATGGGCCATACCGACGATGAACCCACGAAATGGATTAAATGATGTTCAAATAAACCCGGTATTCATAGAGCTTAAAGTTATGCGACATTATTCTTCTCAGGATAAGGAGAATCAGGAGCAGGAGCAAGGACAGGTCACCCGGGTTAACTCGAGCGTAAGGTGCATCGCCACGGGATCTATCGGTTGAAGTACGGATTTACCCGTGCGATATAATAGACACAGTGTATAAGCAAGCGTTTGTGTGGTGTATAATTGATGAGGGCGGTTATTTGTCTCTCGTAGTGCTATTGGCGCGGGTCGGTGATCCAGCCGGTACAATTAAAGGGAAAACTCCGGAAAACCCCTATCCGTGTAATTCACCCTGAGATTCAAACTCGGAGCTCTTGAATGTGAAGCAGACACGCTACTTCCACACCACAGAGGCGGGCTGCATATATACTTGTCAGCAGTATCGATGCCTCATTTTGTCAAGTTACAGGTAGCCTAAAACAACGCCAGGCTTTTTTGTAGTGACATCAATCACTGCCGAGCCATGCATACCCCATATTAGCAAACTGTCTTATTTATTTTTGGAACGTAAAACACTTGCGTCTTCTGCTCTTGAAATCCAAACTGACAAATATCAGCTTGCCTCTGTTTACAAGGGAAACATTCGTGTGGAATTTCCCGTTTATTTTTCTTCACCTTTCCAATATATGTGAGCGCTTTCTGAAGTAACGTGTCTACAAGGGAAATGCTTGCATGCCAATTATCGACTGTTAAATTCCCATTTAACTTCTCTATAGACTTAACAAGCTTTTTTACTAATTCCATAGGAGTATTTCACGCTTGATATAGTCGTGGAGGTTGCTGTTCACAGTAGATATCGATTGCCGCAGTGGAAAGTTTTGCCATCACACAATACAAACATCTTGAATGCATACTTCACCGGTTTGTTTGGTATGTTTTCAATCCAGGAACATTATCCTCGGGAAGGAAGCAGTACCTTGTCTATTGTAACAGATTCACCAAAACTGTAGGAGTCTTCAGTTCTTTAAAGAGCCAGTGAAAACTTAGCAAACAATAGCCAGCTTATCGGTAGTTCATTTATCTTGTCTTGTTTCCAAGTCATCGGAGTATACCTATGCATCGTAACAAGAACGAAAATGAAGGGTCCGGGTGTAAAACATGGTAACCAACAAAAATCGACAAAATGAGATCATCACACAGGAGGATTTCGCTATCTGCAGTGAAAATAGTGAATTAAGTAAATGGTTATGATGGTCTTTTAGGGTTAGTTTGGTTTTTTAAAATGGGAACCTACAATTAGGGTAAATTTAAATTGGCCCTAAAATGACCATCACAGCGTCCTCCAAATAAAACACGACCAATGGCATTTACTTTGCCCTATAATATAAATCAACTTTTATTCAAGACATTTCTTTCTACAACGCATCAACTTAAATGATTCATCCTGTATATTCCAGACCAGTAGATGGAGCTAGTAAAAAGAAAGAAAAAAAAACAAGGTGAAGAATACCTTTCTTGTCAAAATGACAGCTAACATGTTTATCTGTCAAAGCCTCTTCTCGATAAAGTACAGAAAAGTGTCTGAATCTGGGCAAAAGATACTAATGAGGAAGGTAACATACATGAAGGTAATTAAAGACTACACTTTTAAGCTTGCAACAGGAATGCTATTCTGAATTATTATTATAAAATGTTTAGTTACACTTGTTTAGTTGTTCTGTATAGAACAAAGAAGAATTGCAATAAAATAACAGACGAGAAACAAATAAATGTGATTTCTACAGGATTCATGAAATCGCCCAAACAAATTTTAAATAGTTAAAAATAATGTAAATAGATTTAGTAAGTAACGTTAAGGTAATGTCATATACCATTAATTATTATGTTATCAGATTCGATACTCAAGATATGTATTGTAATAAAGTATTGGAGAATAGGTAAGATATAAATAACAAAAAGGCAACAAAAATGAAATTCTACCCCTTGCCAAGATAAATCAATAAGCTTAGAAGAGTTTCTTCAAAATGGCTAAGAGGTAGAAAGGCGTCACAGATTAAATAAGTAATTATTACTCTTCAACATTAGTACTGACTCCAAAAAGAACATATAAGGTAGTAAAATACTCAAGGTACTCGAATCATTAATAGTTAATGAATGCAATAACGGGTTGAGAATTATAAAAAGTGAAGTTTTTATACCCCCCGTTTTGTTATAAAATTAAACTTAATCTCTTATTATTGAAAATAGTTAAAATATTGTTGACCTAAAACCATTACTATGAGTTTACATACATAATATTTTCATCTACAAGTAAATATTGAAAATAAATACTACATTCAATAAAGCCAAAACGTAATCTTACCATTGTTATCAACTGAATCCATTACCATAACTACATAACTGCACTGGGTTGCATCGGTTTACCGCTATAGATTTAAGAAGCTATCAAACAGAGGGAAATGAACCCTGAGAAAAAGAGTACTTATTAGGGAACATATGTAGCAAAACCTTTGCCACGTTGTTACATAGACGTCGCTGCAGCATCCTGAGGAGCACGACAATGAGGCCAGGGGATCAACGAGAGAATTCTTTATTCCACTTACCGACCACATTAACATCCACTGCAAATGGCGACCAACTTAGAGGCAAGAATCTAAGTGCAGGAAGGGACGTGTAAGGAGCATCATCCAGATCTATACGACAACGGGAGCAGACCACAGGAGCTACAGGGCGCAGCAACTGGAGGCAGAATTAACCAGAGGTACATAAGTCCTCGCAGCCCAATATGAGTAAAAACAATCCCTCATAAACTATAGTGCTACGAAAGTATTTATATGATACTACGAAGTGGTAAAGAATCAACACTTAGGAAAATGAATCAACAAAAAGACTCAACATAAGAGCCAAATGAGCTTAGGAATAAGGGGGACAGTAGTAGTAATTCTATGGAACAAAACATTTTAGCTTTGTAAAAGTTATCGAAGTTAATCAAGACACATTAGTCGAGGAAACGAAAGTTAATCAGGAAACGCAAGAAAACAGAGAAAAATTAGTCCGGTTAATCAGGACAGGCTAGCAGAAGAAATGAAGGTTAGTCAGGACAAACCAGCAAAAGAAGTTAAAACTAATTAGGATAGGATAGCAGAAGAAACGAAGGTTAACCAGGATAAACTAGCGGAACAAATGTAGAGGTCATAGCAGTAGAACAAATCAAATATCAGAGTAAAGCTATATCTGAAATAAAGAATGCGTTAAAAATGAAATTGAAGAAATAAAACAAGAATTAGAAACTAGTAATTAGACCTTAGCTAATAAGATAGATGTTGTAAAAGAAGGATGTATGGAAATAAGCAATAGTGTAATTAAAAAACTACATGCAGTTACTGAACAACTAATAAGTAACTTAAAATTGAAATTCAAGCACAAGATACTATTGTGACTTTGTCTAGCTTTTTTTCAATGTCATTTTTTTTAGTTATCTCCTTCACTGTTTCGTTTTTATGTTGTGCACCTTCACTGGGAGTTCACCTCACTAATCCGTCGCTCCGCAGTATCACTCGCATCACGTCATAACAGCGTAACAAATCCGTGCCCAGTGTTTAAGCTGGCGAGCGCACATTATCGTTGTTTACTCCCACCGCTCTGGTCGATCTCCGGATAATTGGGCTGTAGCAGCTGCGCCACACAGCTCCCTCCTCAGAGCTGTTCGTCTCTGACAGCTACACGATCTGTAGCAGCGATCACAACGAACCACCACCATCCCCCCTTAGGACAGACACCGAATGCGCGAAGGGTACCTGCGGTACGGATGTCGCATGGCGGGCACCACCTCTTCACGTCACTTCGAAAATGCAACCAACAGAATTGGCAACGTAGCTTCTTCAAGGTGCTGTTTGCATCCACATACCCCCCGGTAGTGTTGGAATGGGTTTTCTTGAGGACTTCCTTCACAGTTTTCTTCGGGAGCACCAGCTGTTCTATCGCAGTGCTTCTGGTCACCAACTCCCACACTCTCTTTGGTATACCGTTCCTGACCACCAGGGAGTTCCACCGAGTCCAGGAGCTATCATAGCTTGGGCCTCTGGGAGAACCATCCGCCTATGCGGGTCGTACGCCAGTTCATTGTCCTTCAGGTTCGGCCCAATGTCTTGATCCTCCAGCTGCTCTCTCCTCACGTGTCCACGTTCCAACCAACTGTAGGTTGCACCGTGAGTGGACGTACTGCTGCAGCATACTCCGTCACCTGCAGGTACAGACACTCGTCTATTGCGGTCTCTATCATCCTCTTGCTTTCTTTCGTCTGCCCATCTAGCCGTCTTCCTCGCTTATCTAGACGCTCTTCCATCGCAACATTGTTATCTTCCATGTCATATTTAGTTCCCTCTAACTCCTTTGCAATGCCGTCTTTCAGGGCTTTCGCCGTTGCCTTTATCTCAGATTTTACAGAGTCGATGTCATCACCAAAATCTGGTTTCAATTTCTTCATTTCAATCTTCATTTCTGTTTCCATCTTGTCCAGTCCGGGATTTTGCAGAGTTGAAGTCACCACCGAGATCTGATCTTACATTCTCCATTTCGATCTTCAGTTCTGTTCCCATCTTGTCCATTCCGAATTGAATGTCTGTCTGCAGCTTTTCTATTCCAGATTTAATTTCCGTCTTCATCCTTTCAATTTGAGATTCCATTTTGTCACCATTTTCTTCATTTCATTCCAAATTCTCTCCTCCATTTCGGCAAATAATTTTTTTTAACATTTCCTCCATCTTGGCTTTTTTAATCCCACTCCTGACACCATTGTGGCTTTGTCCAGCGTTTTTATCAACTGTTACTTTTCTCAGTTCTCACCGTCACTGTTTCGTTTTAGCCTCTAGCCTCTAGTTCCCAAGGTCGCGGGTTCAAACCCGGCGGGGGGCTATGGATTTTTTTCTGGCGTAAAAATCCTTAGCATGGCTTCCTTTGGAAGGGAAGTAAAGCGGTGGTCCCGTGTTGTAGATTTACGGCACGTAAAAGAACCTCAAGCCTGATAAAAGAAGTCTCTGAGCAAAATTACCGGTCTTTCACGCACAATATATAATGGGACGCTAAGGACCATAGTAGTTAAAGAGCGTCCATAAATAAAACTCAATTTAATTTTACTGTTTCGTTTTATGTAGTCGCCTTGACTGCGAGTTCACATCACTAATCCTCGCTCCGCATTAGTACTCGCTGCAGGACAGCAGCCGTCACCAACTCGCTCCGAGAATCACTCTTGAAGTCGCATCAGAGATACACTCGCTAACTCGCTCGTTCACTGACTGACTGACTGAACAACTCCTCATCTCACATTAACTCTCAACTTGACTGACTCAAACTGACCGACTCTCGCAAGAGCGCTCGCTTATATAGTCAGTGAAATATTTACAACAAGTTTTCGTACGTTCTAGAAATATTTAGACACACTTTCTGGAGGAGGAGAGATGAAGTTTCTAGAAAGTTCTAGTTATCTGCCCATAACGCGTCCGGTGTTTACGCTGCGGTCGTTATCGTTGTTTACTCCAAAAGCTCGGCGCCGACCTCCCTTAGCCTTGTGCCATAGCTGCTGTGTCACACTATAAAAGAAATTAAAAAAGTGACTTTGAGACAAGCATGAGTGATCGGTTAAAACTAATTACAGAAAAAGAAAGTAAACACGAATCAAATAGTCAAAGAAAGAGTAGTGTTGTGGATGCAATTTAATCTTAGAGTGTGAAAGAGAAATATAATGCAAATCATTTAACCAAGAATTGTGTAGTAGAGAAATACTATGTAGTGATGATGATGAGATGGGGCTTAAGGGCGCTCAACTGCTAAGGTTATTAGCGCCCTTACTATGTGTAAAATATAAAATGTAAAAGTCAGAAAATTAAAAAACCACACACAAACCGCTTGGTCGAAAACACTAGAAAACACAACAGACCAAATACTAAGATCTACACACTAAAATCATGGTCAACAAGAGAATAAAACAACGTGTCAAGAACTGTAGAATGCGAGGGACACGAGCGCCAGATGTCCACTAGGGAGGAGTGCCTCCATTAAAAGATAATGTAAAATCAAACTGCTAAAAGGCGCTCAGCGCATCAAATGCGACAGCTAAAACCAATGTCAGTGATAAAACGTAAAAGACATTCTACAGCATGCGCGTCGTCTGCCAAAACGTTGGCTAGGCAAACTGGCAGACCAACACGAACGCGCAACGGAGCTAAAACTTGACACTCTGCTAAAATGTGACGCACCGTTAAGGGCGCATCACACTGCTCACAGAGTGGTGCGAGGTCAACACTGAGCAGGTATCTATGGCTAAAAAGACAATGTCCGATTCGCAGGAGGGCTAAAAGCACCTCTTCCCGACGAGTAGAACGAGAAGAGGTACCCCAGACTAACGGGAGAGGTTTAACCTCCCGCAACTTGTTCCCCCTAAGAGCCGCCCACTCATCGCGCCAGCGCGAGAGGATACGGTAACGTAAAATAACATAAAAACCTGAGGAAGGAACAACACACGTAAAACATCTGGGTGAATAAATGGCGTCGCCAGACCCGTTGCCTGAGATGCCCACATGACCTGGAATCCACACGAAGGAGACGCTGATGCCAGAAGCACCAAGCGAGTGTGGCAGGTCATGAATGCACTGTACGAGCGGGTGGTAACTGTACAGCTCGTGAATACTCTGAAGGGTACTCAGAGAGTCCGTACAAACAACACAGCGCCGTAAGACGTGCCGCTGAATGTATAAAACACATTGATATATACTAAAAAGTTCGGCGGTATAAATCGAACATTGTCTAGGTAAACGAAAAGTAAAACTCTGTGCATCAAAAACAAAGGCACATCTTACTCCAACATCAGTCTTAGACCCATCGGTATATATAAAATGACAGTCCCCGAACTGCGCCTGTAGTTCTAAAAAAGTGGATCTAAGGACGGAAGCAGGGGTCTCATTTTTCGGCATCGACGTTAACCCAAGGTGACAGTGGGCCTCAGCGCGCGACCATGGAGGAAAACGCGTTTCCCCCCGTGGAAGAGCCGGCGCTGGCGTAACGTCCAAATGCCGAAGAAGTTGACGAAATCGAAACCCTGGAGAGAGCAATGCAGAGGAGCTAACTAAATATTGCCGATCAAGCGAATCCTCGTAAAATATCGCGAAGAACGGGTGGTCATGCAAGCTGGAGAGTCGACAGGCATAGCTGCACAAGAGCATCTCACGCCTGAAGGACAGCGGAGGCTCTGCAGCTTCAACATATAGGCTAGATACAGGGCTGGTTGGAAAGACCCCTCTAGCGAATCTTATGCCACGATGGTGAATGAAATTCAATCGACGTAATCAAGATGGACGCGCCGACGAATAGACAATGCACCCGTTATCAAGCCTGGATCGGACCAAAGAGCGATAAAGGCGAAGAAGGACGGTCCGAACATCTCCCCAGGATGTGCCACTTAATACACGCAAAAGATTAAGAGAACGGTCACACTTTGCTTTTAAAAAGGAAATGTGCGAAGTCCAACACAACTTCCTATCAAAAATACCCCAAAAATTTCACCTCGTCTGCAAACGGAAGCATCTCCGGCCCAAGATAGAGAGAGGGCGGAGGGAAATATTTCCGGCGCCAGAAATTGATGCAGACGGATTTTTAGGCGGAGAAATTAAAGCCGTTAGGGTTACTCCAGGCGTAGAGACGGTCGATACAACTCTGGAGACGGCGTTCGAGTAGACGGGTCCGACGCGAACTGCAATAAATGGCAAAATCGTCAACAAAAAGGGACGATGAAATGCCAGGTGGAATACAATCAACAATGGGGTTGATAGCAATTGCAAAAGGTGTGACACTGAGTACAGAGCCCTGCGGTACTCCGTTCTCTAAAATGAAACAACTAGATAAAACCGAGCCCACACGTACACGAAAGACGCGGTCCGTCATAAACTCCCGAAGAAATATGGGAAGACGACCGCGGAAATTCCATGCATGGAGTGTACGTAAAATGCCGCCCCTCCAACAAGTGTCATAAGCTTTCTCCAGGTCAAAAAATACAGCCACTGTTTGACACTTTCTCAGAGATCCGTTCATAATATGCGTCGACAGATGGTCAACGGTAGAGCGATGGCGACGAAATCCACACTGAGCGTTCGCCAGAAGTTTCTGAGACTCAAGCCACCATGTCAACCGCCTGTTGATCATGCGCTCCATCACCTTGCAAACGCAACTGGTGAGGGAGATAGGGCGGTAGCTGGAAGGTAGTTGGCGAACCTTACCAGGCTTAAGTATAGGGACAATGGTGGCTTCGCGCCAAACGGAAGGAAAAAGTTCGTCCTGCCAAATACGATTATAGACCCGTAAGAGAAAGCGCTTACTGTAGGCTGAAAGGTTCTTTAGCAGCAGAACATGAATGCCATCCGTCCCAGGAGCGGAGAGCCTAGAGCAATGAAGAGCGTGCTCCAGCTCCCTCATTGTAAAAAGGGCATTATAACATTCCGTATTATGAGACCGAAAAGTATAGGTTGCGGAATCCAGCCGGTCTTTGATAGAGCGAAAGCCGGCGGAATAATGGTCTGAACTGGAAACCTCCTCAAAGGCAGCACCCAGAGTGTTAGCGATGGCAGCCGGATCCACTGTGGTGGCATTGGAAACCTGAAGGCCAGAAACAGTACAATGCGACACTTTACCTGAGAAGCGACGAAGTTTATCCCAAATAGCAGATGAAGGTGTAAAGCGATGAAAAGATTCGACAAAGCGAGTCCACGACGCCTTCTTCCTATTCTGAATAATGCGACGAGCCCTGGCGCGCGATTGTTTAAAAGTCACCAAATTATCAAGTGTAGGGTGTCGCCGAAACAGCCTAAGCGCAGTTCTACGGGAACGAACGACGTCCCGAAAATCCTCGTTCCAGCACGGAACAGGCATTCGCCGAGGCTGAGAGGATGAACGGGGAATTGCGCGTTCGGCGGCAGAGAAAATCGTAGACGTAAGGTGCTGCACTAGTTGGTTAATGTTGGTGAAGGGCTGGTCGTCAAAATGCACGAGGCTGGAATACGAGCTCCAGTCGGCTTTCGTGAATATCCAGGTAGGCACTCTGGAATGCTGTACATGGTGTGACAGAAGAGAAACGATGCAGGGGTAATGGTCGCTGGAGTAGGTGTCAGCGACGACGTTCTACTGCAGACGACTAGCAAGCTGGAGTGAGCAAACGGCAAGGTCCAAGTGAGAAAATGTACCGGAAGAATAAAAAAGAAACGTAGGCTCACCTGTATTGAGAATAGAGAGATTGAACTGATCAAAATGTCAGAAAGAAGAGTTACCCTCGCACAAGCCCTTGGCGAACCCCACAGGGGGTGATGGGCATTAAAATCTCCCAACAGAAGAAATGGTGTTGGGAGAGCGGACAGGAGAGCTCGAATGTTTGCGGGAGCAAGGGGAGACGATAGGGGTGAATACACAGAGGAAACAGAAAAGAAAAAACCGGGTAACTGCAGTCTAATGGCAACAGCTTGCAAGTCGGACGTAAGAGTGAGACGTTGAAAATGAACGTCGTTACGCACTAACAACATGACACCTCCATGGGCAGGAGTACCCTCCTCCGGTTCAAGATCGTAGCGAACTGGAGTATATCCTCGGAGATCAAAAGGATCGTGAGGGCGAAGCTTAGTCTCCTGCAAACACACGACCATAGGCGAATGGGAACGCAATAACAGTTGCCGTTCCACCCTATGCGATCGTACACCACGTACATTCCAGGTCAGGATAGACATTAAAAAAGGGATAAACTGTCTACTTAGAAGGGCGACTTAAATTAATCTTTTGATTAACCTTTGGGCTCGTGCTTTTGGTATGGAGTTGGTCAGACTCCATAGCCTCCTCGAAGGGAGGGCCCACGCGCTCAGAGCCAGAAACCGATTCAAGCGCTGAGAATCGGTTTTGGGTGGCGATGGGTGAGGGGTGCCGCTGAGCGCGGCTTGTCCCAGGAACGTCCTGGGACTGCGACCTCCGAGGAGGAGAAGGTGAACTTTTTTTACCGCGCGCACGCTGAGGATCCTTCAGAAAATCTTCCCTACGAAGTTTCTGCTTTGGTTTCTTTTCAGCGGCTTGCGAATTCAGTGCCTTGGGACCAGCCTTAGATGGCTTGCTAACTATAGCAGAAATGGACGGCCGGATGGTAGTGGCGGTTAATGCAGTCATGGTCCAGTTCTGAGTTTCGGCATCTACTCGTGGTATTGGCGAGGCAACAACAGAACTAAAGGTACCAGATCGCAGGAGAGAAGGTGGGCGCGCATGGTAACGCCTCCGGGCTTTGGCGAAGGAGAGTTTCTCCATTACCCGGATCTCCTGGATCGCCTTCTCGTCCAAGTACCGCGGACAGTCCGCAAACGACGCAGAATGAGACCCTTTGCAGTTAACGCAGACGGGTCTGTGGAACAGGTACCTTCGTGTGACGGCTGGCTACATGAGGCACAGATGGTATCGGCACTCTTACAGGAGACTTGCGTATTCCCAAAACGTTGGCATTTAAAACAACGCAGAGGTCTAGGAATATAAGGCCTCACCGCAATGCGTTCGTACCCTGCTGAAATGCTCGTGGGCAGATCGACGCCATCAAATGTTATAAACAGGATACGAGTGGGTACCAATACTCCGTCGCATTTGGCCTGCACTCGATGCACGGCTGTCACCTTTTGGTCTGAAGGATAGTCTACGAGTTCATCGACCGACATACCATCGAGGCTATGGGTGGTAATGACGCCTCGACAGGAATTCAATGTGCGGTGCTTCTCCACACGGATGGGATAGCCGTGGAGAAGCGTAGCGCGCAACAAGGTCTTACTTTGCTGATCGGACTTCGTTTGTGCTAATAAGGAACCATTCCGTAGACGAGTGCAGGACTGAACCGCACCAGCAACTGCATCAATGCCCTTTTGAATGATGAAAGGGTTCACCTTGTCAAAACTTTGCCCTTCTTCGGTTCTTGAAATGACCAAGTAACAACCAGTTGTCCATGGTGTCACTTCTGTTACATAAACTTTTCGGAGCTTGTTGGTATTAATGGAGAAAGGGTGCTCCATAGCGAAATAAATCCCCCACCATTGTAACCGTCTCCGACCTCGGGCTCTAACTTCCCGGGCGTTACCCCGGCTTGGGTGAGTGGCCTATCTATACCAGACTCACCCCAGGGTCACACCTCCCAGAACATAGACACAGGGACCCAATCGCCGTCAGAAGTCAGCAGCTCATGCAATGGTCCCCTCCCCGCGGGACTGCAGTTGAACAGCGGATACGAACAAACCCTACATGACGACCCCGGGTGGTGGGGATGACGCCATTACCCATTCATTCAGCTGCGCACCTCGTACGCGGGTATCCGTCAGGCTGTATCCACGGAGGATTAAAAGAAAAGCTTAAAAGAAACTAAAAGTGTGTGGGCGTTTCGCACTCAATGTAGAAGACGAAGAAGGAAAAGAGATGTGTAAATGAATGGAAGTGGTGCGAAATGTTCATAAATAGAAGAGAGAATAAAGAAACGATGGCGAGGGCGTCATGCAATGAAATGCACAGAACGCACGAGAGCCTACCTTGAGTTCCCCGGCCACGAGAACGAACCCACCTCGACCGGACGGGGATGAAGCGATGAAGATGGTGATGACCGGCTCGGGAACCCCCGGGTACGCCAACATCCGTACTCACATAAGGTGAGCCCCTGGGGAGAAATACTATGTAGAAAATGTATTACTTACCAGAGAACGTAGTGATAAAGATGACACGAGCTCAATCGAATCTAAACATAACCTAGAAACACACCCAGGTTACCCACACACAGATAGGAAGACATAATGCAAGAACTTCACCTCTCGACACTCGTTATCACATCATGTGATGACCGAGATTATAATCTCCAACTTTTGAGGAAGAAAGGGAGACAATCCGAAACTTTTTCTAAAAGAAATTCGGGAGTATTTCCGCATAAACTGTATTCCA
Organism: Deroplatys truncata; assembly: GCA_030765065.1. Lineage (NCBI taxonomy): Eukaryota > Metazoa > Arthropoda > Insecta > Mantodea > Mantidae > Deroplatys > Deroplatys truncata. Next base: position 417,217,362 of record CM060990.1, on the reverse strand, counting down.
TACAAGATCAGACTGTATGTAATACGAAAGAAAACGCGCCGCGGAATGGTTAAAAATGCCACTATCAGGTGATGAAACATATCCAGTATTCAGGATTTTGTTTCTTTCTGGCTATTGGGGGCAGGCGAAACAGAATTAAATTCACGGCGATTTGCCTATAGGTCGTTATAATACAGGCGACAATCTAACAATGCAGGATTATTTCATGATGCTAGCTAAAAATATCGTATGTCAGACTCACTACTGAGTGATCGGGAGATCATACACAACGTTAATGCGTAATTTTCCTGACAATATACCAAACCATCTAATAGTAGTTTTGACAGATGTAACTGAATTACTATCAGTCTTCTAATGGAAAGAAAAGACGAATCCCCAAGATCAATGCAGCTATCAGAATGGGAAGATACTGAATGAAGCTAGGAGCACCAACCATAGCCTGACAAACCATCTAGCGCGCAATCAGGGCTATGAAAGACATCCAAATAAAAACACTAGTCAACAAAATTTAAGATTTTTAACGTATAAAGAACCACAAAGAGAGATTCATACCAACTTTTTGGTGTTGATTTAAAATCTTTTACAGAAGTTTTCCATCACTCATAGTTTTTCATAATTGCATGATTAACATTTCTGGTAATTATACAGTTCAATACGTGTAACCTCTTAGCTACAATACCTTTTGCGTACCTAAAATGAATGTGAAGTAGATTCTCAACTGCACTTTGCTTGAGGAACATCTCTCTTAACCGTCCAACAGTAGTCTGCCAAAACATCTGCAGTCCATTTTCCCTGGTAGCGTCTTTCCATTTCAGCCATGTCCTGATGGAAACTCTCGCCACATTTGTCCTAGCAGTGCCGAGGTTCTCAGGGAAGAAGTCAAGATGACAGTCCAACATATGTGTTTTTAAAGACATATTACATCCGATGAACTTGAAGTTCTCAATCAGCTCACTAACAAGTTCTTTATAATGTTCAAATCTGTAGTTTCCTAGAAGGCTTATGACAGTGTTTTTGAAAGAGAATAATGAACTCGTTCTTGCATATTTAACAGGCTGCTCCTGTGTATCTTTCATAAGTTCTCTAATTTGAAGGCCATCAAATATTCCCTCGTTTAGTTTCGCTTCACTGATATTTGGAAGCTTAGTTTGCAGGAACAGAAATGTACTCCCGTCACGATCCATTGCTTTCACAAAGTTCTAAATGAAACCTAGTTTGATGTGTAATGGAGGCAATAAGATTTTGTCAGCATTTACAAGTGGTTGATGAACATTTACCTGTTTTGAACTGAATAACTCTCTTTTGGCCAGTTTTTTTAACATAATGATTGCTTTTATCTCTACTATCGCACATGCACAAGATACAGCAAACTTTTATACAGCGAAGTTGTAATCCAAGTAAGATGGCTATCACTTTAAAATCTGCACATATCTGCCATGAATAGTCATCATACCGAATACTGGATAGCAAGAAATGCATGTTCACGCAACTCGCCTTCGTATCCATTGTGTGGGCTATAGGAATTTATTATGTAGCAAGACTCCTTTCAAGCTTGTTTTCGAGGAGTCAATGAAGAAACGCCAATCTTCAGGTTTATGTTGAACACCCAGGGACTCCATCAAAGAATAAACATTACTACAGAAAACTAGACCTTCCTGTTTAGAAAATACACGCTCGAATTCCTTTTGGCGTTGACGAAAAGAACTTACTCTTTGCTATCCTGCAGGAGCTGCCAGCCTTTCAATCTTGAAGCAAGTAACTCAGTTTTACTTTTAAATAACTGAATATCACGAACCAAATTATTTAGATCCTTCTATGTTAGAAAGTGCAGTTCGTTTATGGTAACTTCTTCCACAAAATGTGGGTCAGTCTGTTGTAATTCACCAATGTCAACAACACCTTCAAAGTCTTTAGTCACATTTTAGTTGTCGGTAGAGTTAGTATGGGAAGGCCTGGTGCATGAGGCACTGATGGCATTGCTTATTCCTAAAATTGATATTTAAGAGTATGTTCGAACTGCTTATTCCAGATATATTTGTCAAACGGAAGTAGCAGTCTGTTGTATGATGCTTAGGTTCCCGCCATATCATAGGAACTGCAAAAGGCATATAAAGGGATCCTTTTAACCAGCCGGTTAATAGTGTTACACATTTGGCACAACAGATTTCCGGACACCAAATCCTATTTTCGCCTATTTTATTGCCAAAATAACAATCATAAGCTTTTTAATTCGAGGAGTCAAATTTCGCCTCTGCGCTTTTAAAGCGAGCTCACCACAAATATAACAAAAATTGTTTTTATCTTTTACACATTTGCGAGACATTATCCTCATTCTAGTTCACAATGCTAAAGAAAACACACTATTAGCTGACACTACACTTGTTAATTCACAGCTGAGGACTACAGGATTAGCTTATTTCATTAAACAAAGCTTCTACTCCTCTGGAAACTATGCAGGACCCTTTCTATCTATGACAGACAGTCCTTGTGGTTGTTGGAGTAAACATTGACCTGGGCGAGAAAGCCATAGCTTTGTGCGGAGAAGCTAATTGCTGAACACTGTCATTACTGAAGTCACAGACAAGACTCGCCTAAAGCAAATATGTAATTTTATGACGTAATGAAATAAAACGTTTTCTTTTAATCATAAACATGAAAGCAGTTTTTTAATGTTACAAGAAATTGGTGGGTGATGGGACATTTCTGGCTTCATTTTTTGGATTTGGCAGATTCAAATATATAAGAATCAGCGCAAAATATTTATTTAACATTTTCATTGTTAAGCAGTGTAATTACGGTAGGGAGGCGGGGGCACACGACTTCCGGATAAGCCCCAACACCCACTAAAATATCAGAGATAGATACAGGAACATGATCCCGCAGACAATCGGTACCAGAAACCGAAACCAAAAATGAAACCTTGCGAGAATCAGATGGCAGAAGGCGCACCAGCCATATCACTCACATGGACTTCCACGGACTAAGCCCAAGAGCTAAATACCACTAATATAGAGGCCGCCCTAGGTATGGATGGCGGTGCAGGGAAAGTGATAGAAGATACTACGATCTAAGATCATACAGCAATAGCCAATCTGATCACAAGAGGACTTAAAGCCTCACATCTATAGTAAACAGCGGCTCAGAAGCGATTATCAGTGACAACCCTCCCGTAACACAAGGGACATATCCAAACGTAGAAGGAAATATTTACGGAGCGTTAAACGAGTAAAAGGCTTTCTCGTGACTCCAGTGAATAACCTCAAATTTCATGGCCAAGCCACAAGTAGTCCCCTGAAGGAATATCTAATGGATTGACCAAATAAAGAGCACAACACAAATGCAGATAGCTTGCGTAACGTCAAAGAATTGTTAAACCCACCCCAGGTAAAATTCAAAGTACAAGGCGTACCAAACTTAACTATGCTGAACACAGATGGGACCAGGTCAGATTGCAGTGAAACATGGTTTCATAACCAATGCCAAGGAAACGAGCATTTAGAATTTCTATCAGCGTGCAACGTATATTGCTCGACAGATGCAATCAAAAGGAAAGAAAAGCTAAATAAAAACTATGGTATAGGTGAGCACAGGGGATTGGAGAGCAACTTAGTTGTGCCGCACATACAAACAGAATTAATAATCGGCTGCGACATAGCCTACTACTGGAAGATCATATTGAATTTCAAAGTTTGCAAATTAGTAATTAATGATAAAAGTAAGGATGTAGTAATTCTTTTACAGCAACGTGAGTTTGCGGAAGGCAATTAAAACAGCACTGACTGCGAATATATTAGCGGAGAAGAAAATTTCTTCGTAGAATGCATATGGGTAGGCAGTAATGATATTATAGTAACAAGAAGTAATGAAAAATTAAGAAAATAGCCTATGTGAAAACGCGCACTGTATTAGTTGCATAAGCAACATAGAAAGATACTTGGTAGTCATAACGATAACAATTTGAATACACGAAGTATAAACTTCAAAGATACACAAAGTAGCTACTTAGCGGATACCATGGTGGGTACCACGGCATAGACTCCAAGCAAAAAGTCAAATTAGAGGCAACAGTTATTCTTTTATGAAATGGAGATGTTTTCGACGAGAAACGAGGTACATGCAATAAGTACGTACATGATTTCGAGGTTAAAGACCTAAAAAAAATCCAATACCAAACTCATGTGCAAGAAACGGACGCAATACTAAAACAAATGTTATCTGACGGAGTAATCGAAATCTCTGCTTCTGAGTATTTGAACTCAATGTGCTGGGTTCATAAACCGGACAGCAATAAACTGAGAATGACAATAGATGCTGAAGCTGCTGACCAAAGTTTAGACAATTTAAACGAAGGAAAATATTCTCCAGAAATGTATTTAGTTTCTTCGTTCTGGCAAATATATTTGCACGCGGACGTAAGAAGATATACTATTTTTGTGCATGGAAGAGTAATTTATCATTTTTCAAACTCTGCTTTTGGTATTTCTATCAATATCAGTGTGCTGTTAAGAGCTTTACATTAATTTTAGTGATGAGTTTAAGAAATTTGTCGCCCAAAACGTGGACGATTTCCTTATCTACGACAGAGATTTTGAAACACGCTTAGAACATAAGGATTACCTCTTAGCAAGTTGAAACAAAGCAATATGAGAGTAAACTTGAGGAAATGCAAATTTTTCATTGAATAAATAACATTTTTAGGATGTATCATTTGCAAAGATGAGATGAGACCGAACCCAGATAGGATAAAGGCTATCCAACATCTTCCAAGACAAAGAATCTCAAAACAGCTCAAACGTTTCATAGATATGCTACAGTATGATAGAAGATTTGTCATATGGTATACAGAGTAGATAGCTCCACCACGAGAACTTCTAAAGAAATATTTGAGATGGCAGTGGTCGCATCAGCATCAAATAGCTTTCCACAATATTAAGAAATCTTTCGAAGACAGTATACTTTTGAAAATGTGGAATCCGAACTTACCATTTTACACATATTCAGACGATTCTATATAACCGTATCTTAACACAAATAATTGACCTAGGCGAGCGTTACGTTATTAGCACAGCATATAGACTGTTAACAAAAGCCGAATCAAAGGTTTGTATAACAGAAATCGAAATTGGTGGATTCTATATCGTATTGTAAGAGTATAGCCAATACATTTATAACTGTAAAATAATTGTATACACAGATCACATAAATATCTCTATACATACACGAGATAAGTTCATACAACCATAAGTTAAACACATACATGGAAAACTAAATATTTTCAGTGTAGCGTTGCCAAGAATAAAGCTGGAAAGACAGATACCAGAAAATTTGTCAAATCCACAAAACAAAATTAAAATACATAAACTAAATTTCGATGTCAACAAGGAATTATCTGAGAGTTGAAGTATTCAGGCAAACTCCAAAGAGAGAATCCAGAGCTGTGATACATTTATCCTGAAGCACCAGAGATCGATTCCGGGCCAGCAGAATCCATAGAAATGCACAAAAACTTATTTGCGAAGTACACGGGAATCATGAGGGGAAATGGAAAATCATGATACCGGAAAATTGAGACAAATTTATAAATTTGACCTTTCATAACACATTAATACACTCAGGCAGTGAGGAAACCGCACTTGCCATAAGTGAAATTATGTACATAGAACATCCTGATAAGAAAGGGAGAAAATAATTGCCGCATGTGATCTTTGCCAAAACATAAAATCATTAAATATAAGGTATGATATCGAACCGCAAGCAATAATTAGAAAAGATAACAGTGCCTTGGTATGTATGATGCTCAAGGCGAATTACAGGCGAGTAAATACAACTATAGGTACATTTTCGTGATGCTAGGGATCATTATTGTAAGAATCTACCCCGTGAGGAGGATAAACAACAAAGTATGGGTAAACAAATTTATAAACGATTATATTCCGAAATATGGAAACACTACATCTACACTATCAAACAACGCAACAGTGCAAAAGAGCAAAATCTTTAACAAAACTTTTCAGGAAAACCAAATAAACTCATTCCATTCATCAGCTTATTACACACAGGGCAACCCTAGTGAGCGCATCATGCAACAAATTGGTTGACGCTGACCTGTAATTGCATGAATATTAATATTGCTAATACTTCGAGTAGCCTCGAAACTACGGGCTCGGTTGAGGATGGCTGGGATTAGGAAATTAGTTCAGGGGATGACATCCTGGTAGAGTTGAGCTTCTTCTTTTCAGGGTGGTGACTGTTACTTGATAGTCTTAATAATGCTGCCGGCTGAACTGAACTATTCTTTATTTTTAAAGGATTCCTTTCTGGTCAACCCGCCATCTTCGTTTATCGAAGCCGCTTTCATGTATTTTAAGGTTCGCGAAGTCGCGGCTGATGTGTTTCTCCCACCGTCTCTCTTGCTAATTTTACATCGAGTTGCTTATGTTAGATACGTTACGCCGGACAAAAAAAGTTTCAATAATTTTCCGTAGAGTTCTTTACCGACCGTCTCCTTTCCAATATTTTCCATAGAAGTTTCACCGACCGTTGCTGTTGCTAGTTTAGAAAAAGTGAGCCTATTATGTTTTTACACTTTTCGCCATTACTTAAATCTCTCCCATTTCTTGTATATGTCTTGGATTCAAGACGTATCACAAGATCTTTCATTCGCTATCATTTTATTTCATGAATTTTCTTATTGCTCATCCCCACTTATGCAACTCCCAGGCTTAATTGTTACAACTTATTTTAAGTCAAACATCTTCCCACGAACCTTCTTAGATAGAAGATAAAAAAGTCCACTTTCTGACCGTACTAACCTTATGATCATTTGTACCTGTCGCGTTTGAGTCCGGAGACAAAAGCTGGGCCTTTAGACTTCACGGCATCATATGAAACCGTGGGCTATTTCTCACGAAACAGGTGTCTTCCCGGCATTTCGCTAGAAAACAATGTTTGCTTTTTTTCCTTTCGGCGAATTTATTACCGGTAAGAATATGCAGAGCGACATATTCAACTATTATTTCACTTAAGTTACTTTTTGCACATCTTATGACTCTTTTAACAGTTTATCCTTTATACCCAATTCTGCTTTAACTGGTTTATCTCAGGTTATGAATTATTTTTCATTATATTTGCTTAGATTACTACTAATATTATTTTCTCCATTAAGATTAATATTTAATGTTTATATTGTATTATATTGTTATTTATTTCTCGCCTTGTCCCGATAACCGCTTTCATATCCCTAATGGTAAATTAATTATCGGACGTTTAGGTCGAATGAGAGGTTTATCGTCAATGTGCCATCTAGCGTCTTCTCTCCCCCTATCTCATTTGTTTTATTTAGTGGCTTACGACACTTGATGGTGAGACACTGTTGCACATTTATCCCGTTCACAATATATTTCAATATTCCCTGGATATCGATAAAATGTGATATTGACATAAACATTTGCATAAAACACAAGCTACATAATCTATGACCCTCAACAAGAAGATTACTGGACATATATATATAAATATATATAAAACTAGATTAAATCTGTGGGAAAAACAGCGCACAAATAGAGCATGGGGAAATTATCCTCTTACTTTTGCTTGAACTCCATTTAAATGGCCCGCCATAACAGCCGCATCATCGTACGTTGGAGCAACTAGATTTTCCCTAAAGTAAAATTCACCCATGAGACCATTTACAATTTTGTATAATGCATCAGCTGACCGATCATCTGAAATGTTCAAGAAACGGAGAAATCCTCCTTGGACATCGCCTTCAGCTCTAGCGAATCCCTTTATTGCGGAAGGTTGGCATAAACTGGCAACATCTGTACTTTCATCCAAACTAATGGCAACAAAGCTGTTCTCTTGGACTTCTCTCTTTATCTCCGCCATTAGAACATTGCTTATTGACTCAGTTAAGTAATTTTGGATCAGATTGATAGACCAGTAAACACTATCCCCTTTTCCGTGAAAGTTCTCAACTTGTCGTCATTCAGATAAAGCAGATTTACAAGTTCTACATAATTCCCCTGTTGCTGGATTCTGCTGACTCATGACCCCTGAATACTAATTCCTGTTTCCGCATAAAACAAACAACATCAATTAGGCGTTTCATTACTTCTCTATTTTTTCTTACAATCTCGTTGTGCTGATTTTCCCTCGCTTTCTTCTGAGTATCCAGCAAGTGGCCTGTTCTAGATTTGCCAAGTTTTCCGCGGAATGATGATTTGGAGATGAGTGCTGGTCAACTGTGTTTTTTAATTGCTTTAGGAATATTTCCCATGTCATTGAACCCGCCACTAGGTCACACATTTCTTTCGTTAGTAAACAGGAGACAACACCAACAGTAAAATTTTTGTTTGTGCGGACAACCGGTAAGCCATTCATTAGTAACATATAGTTGTGAATTTAGTTTTCTTACACAGTTTTCATTGCAGTAGTAATGTTTAGGTCAGGCATTGGTCTTCCTTCATGCACAACTTTAATCTCTTCTTTGTAGTTTCGAGAAGAAAAACTTCACGATATAGCATTTCACACTATGCAGTCATCCGCGTCTGCACTTCTGTTCTCCGAAGCAAGCGATGATTCCAACTTTCCTCCCCGCGTTTTGTTGTCCAAGCACTAACGTACGCACGTGTTGAAAATGCTTACCCAATAGAGGACAATTTCGCTCCGACACAGCACTTAAAATATAAGAAGTTTAAACATAAACAAATTGAAAATAAGAATCACACTTATCATCGAATAATAAAGCTAAACAATGTACAGAATCACTCGTTACTTGTATATTCGCCTGAAATATACTTGTTAGTTGTTACAATGCAAAATGATTAGAAGTTCATTCACCTTCACTCGAACTAAACACACCTACTTCTCTTGAGTCGATGGCGACCGAGCTGACCCGAAATGTCAGGAAAATACAGTCGCGTGGACAGAGCACGTTGAAGGTATGAGATAGTATCGTACAATAAAACGAAAATCATGGTTCAAGACCACTGCAGTGGCCAAGCGGTAAACTTAAACAGCACGTACTGCAAGGTAATTTATTCTAATTAATTTTGTAGAATTTTACAGGATAAACACTGCTTATCTTGCCTACATGGACCACATGCCAGTGGTTGCAATAAAGATCTACTTGTTGTGACATTTGATCTCCAATAAGCGATATCCTCACCAAAGTTGTCAGCTGTCCTGCATTCTATTTTCGCAAGCTCTTCGCCTTCAATCCTAATGTACATGAGTGCGGTGCAAATACTAGTACATGTTTTCTTTGGGATGAATCAACTGTCAGCGAGTTTTCGAAAAAATTTCGAGCTGCCTAAAATAATAATTTCCGGAAGTTAATACAAAGGGGAGTAGCTATTGGTTATTAGCGATAATTATTGCTGCCAAAATAAAACTTGTACTACTTCTGTTTGGTTTTTCCTATTTTAAAACAAAATATTTTAAACAACTGACTACATCTTGCTTCCAGTATGGCATACGATGCTGCTTTCAGATATGGGTTTTGCTATAATTGAGAATAATACAAGAGGACACTATGAAAACATTTGCTCACCTTATCAGTGGACAGAAGTAATCATGGAACGTTCTAAGTCAGGAAAACTCAGATGCAATCATCGGATTTCTTTAAAATTGGAGAAATTCAAAACCAGCTAAACAAGAATGATGTACATGGAAATGCGGTTAAGATTAGGGTTGCACGTGTGTTCTCATTTAGTACAAAAAATCCACACGTAATGAAAATTTCCAACTCATATTTCAGTGAGGTGTATATTGAGATGAATTTTTGGAAGCGAGGTCAACATCACACGTGTTTGTCAGCAACGTATGTAAACATTTGAATCCAAATATAAGGAAAGAAGAAAAACTGACAGTAAACGGTTAAAGGATATCTTAACTTGAATGGAATGGATTGCATAATTTTACACTAGCATATTGTCTCAGGACAATGAGGGGGAAAGTAATGAATCCGAATAGGATATTGTTAAATGATTTGTTAGTATTCAGGATTCAGGCAATTAGTGTACAAGCTATTCAAAAGTATTCAAGAATATAAACTAACACCTTATTCAAGAATTACAATTGCGTGGTTGAAAATGATGAGCATTGTAAAAATTACAAGGCACGAGTAGTCATGTGACAGAAATAAGCCTGAATGTCGGAATGTCAAATTCAAAGAATACATTTTACCTGTCTGGACATTTTATTTAGAGGTATTTTAGTTTGGGAAAGTTCATGCACACCTTCTTTTCCTGTTAAAAAAATACAGCAACCTGGCATTACATTCCAGCTAAGTAGTACCAGAATAGTTATTCAAAACCGCTTAATATGCATTATATCAGATTTCTTTGGGATAAAGGAGTGGTTTTACTGATATTTTCGGGTTATAACTTTATAAAGATATTTGACGGCGTGATTATTTTTGATCCATAATGTATTCAAAGCACTTCATATTAGTGAACTAAAGAAATGTTCCAACCCTTTTATATATAACCCTGATGGCGTTGTTAGGGCTAGATGGTATAATTTGCTAAGAAATGGAATGGTGTAGTCCTAAATGTCTTATCGTGGCATTGGTACGGTGCTTAATAAAAATCTCTAATTAAGGTTGATATATCATAATGAGTTTAAATGCTAGATGAATCATACGGATGATGTTTTCGGGGTGTAACTTGTGTAATAATGTGGGGCTGTCAAGTGCAAAACTCGTCTTATAAAAAAATTAGAAATTGAGTTAGAAATGGGATTCAATACTTCTTGCAGTTCTCTACGAACTGGTGACTTTCTGTTTGAACAAAACTCATCTACTACACCTTCAAGAGAGTCCCGAAAACTACTGTTCAATGCCAAACTCTTCAAATCCATGGTGACGGTTGATGCAGAACTCGTCTAATCCGTCCTACAATTCAGAGCAAAACTTGCCTTATCCAATACTTGTCCCACTACAATTGTGCTGTGTGAAGAGCAATAATCGCCTTATCCAGCACTAAGAAATATAGCGGTTTTGCTTCTCTGTTTCCGTATATTGGCAGTCCTATGTGATTCCAAATGTTTTTAATTTAGTTTTGACTAGTCTAAGGTGCAGACGTGTTATTATGGAGTCCTCTGATATCTCGAAGTCGATAGAAAGGGTAGAACTAGGAAATGGGTATCAGGTGAATCGAAACGTGAAAGAAAGAAGAGGGAAAGGTATGTATGAGCGAATTACAATTAAGTAATATTCTTCTATTGTTGACATATATGATTCATATAGGAATAAGCAGATGTGTTTACAATACAGTCTCAATTGTTAAAGGCATTTAGCAAGCCTCGGCCCACGCTTGCCTGCTTGCAATCACAACATCAAGTCATTCCAATGCAGTAACTTGAAACAGAAGGATATAAGGAAATTGCACGAAGCCTTCTACATCTGCAGTTTTAAAATTAAACAGGACTGCGTTATACTGACTTACTGTTCAACTGATATACCTAAACGGCAGCGTGCAGTCAAAGACGATTTTCGAAAGGGTTTTACAACAAAGTATCACGTGAAACGTGTACAAGGTCTGCCAGTTCAGGTGTGTCAGAAACATTTTCTGGACATTTTGCAAATATCAAAACACGGAGTACAAAAGACACCTTGAAACTGTAATGGCGCCAAAATAATTCCGAGGTGTAAACAGGGTGTCACAGAAATAGTAATAAGAGAGAATCTATAATTAAGTTCATACACAAGTTTAAAGTACTTGACGTCCATTATTGTAGGAGCAAAACATAAACATGGCAATACTTACCAAGGGAATTAAGCATTAATAAAATGAGACGTATGTATAATGCAGAAACATCTAATTCATTGAAAGTGTCTAAGGGTTTCTTTCGTAATATTTTTAAGGCAAAATTTAATATAGGCTTTAAAAGCCCTATATCTGATGTATGCTCATTTTGTCTGATAGTTAAACAAATACGTAAACTTAGAGCTAAGGTATATTTTGATCTCGTGAAAGAAGATGATAAAGTAGTAACATTTTCATTTGACTGTCAGAAAAATATGGTACTGTCAAAAATACAGGATCAAGCAGTATACTACAGCAGGCACTTATACATGTATAACTTTTCCATTGTGCAAGGTTCATCCAAGACAACATTGACAAATCAGAATGTCTGTAATTCTGTTTGGACAGAAAATGATCGTCTTAAAGGTTCAAGCAAAATTGTGTCAGCAGTATACGGTCAACTGTGCAAATCCGATTTTTCTGGGATTAAGAAAGTAAGGCTATTTGCAGATGCCTACTGTGGAAAAAATAAAAACACCAGTGTGATAGGCATGTATAATAAATGGCTTGCTATTCAAGCATCACAGAACGTGCAAGTGATAGAAATTATCTTTCCTATTCCTGGCCATTCATTCACCTCTCCCGATCGTGTTTTCGGGCAAATAGAGAAAGAAATAAGAACGAGAAGTACTACCAGTAGGCCTGAAAAATATTTTGAAATCTATAAAAATCATGGAAAGGTAATCAGGCTAGGGACAGATGTATCAGTACAAAATTGGAAGTATGCTGCAAAGGAAATATTGAAGTCATCAAGATCCTGGCATTTTAAATTTAAGGCATCTAAACATCTTATTTTACGTTTTATCTCAGCATAGTTCTAGTGAGACGTAAAGCAAATTATCGGTCCGATTTGTGTATAGGTAAGACTATTCTGAAGTGAGGCAAAACTTTAGAAAAGCATATTGCAAGGAATTTAGATGTAAGTGTAAAAGTAAAGGATGAAAAAGTTATTAAAAAAGCATTTTGTGTTAAATGGGAGGAAAATATAAGCTTGTATTTTACAAGAATTTAATATCTAAAAACAATATTGCTAATGACGATAAAGAAGTAGATGCTGTTTGTGAGAGTTTCTTGGATAGTTAGGAAGGACAACTTAGAATTTGATATGTTTGTTTTTTAACATTAGTTATTAGTATTACAGTTTAAACATAATATGTTAATGTTACAAGTCATAAGATGTATATGATATGAAAACTGGTCAATTTTAGTGAGCAAACTGTGAAAGGAGTGCTTCATTGATATCCTTATGCGAAATTGGTGAAAAAAATTGTGAAAATTTAATTTTTTTTTAACTAAAATAAATTCAGAGGTTATAATTATAGAAATATTGCAAGAAGTCATTTATTAACATTGTCAAACACAAATATTGGGAAGTAAATGCGAAAATGTTTGCACTTAATTGTAATTTAGTATTGTGTTTCCACCAAAACTCGCCAAATCCACTACCGTTGTGTGCAAAACTCGCCTTATCCAAAATGAAACTTTGATTTACCGCCATATTATTTGAGACTGATTTTCAAGAAAATACATGCATCTTTAAGGGTCTAGTCTGGACATTATAACATTAAGAGAATTTTCAAATGTTCTGCTGTTTCCCTAATATTAGTTTTTCACGTTTTCTGAAAATTCGTTTTACCTGAATAAGGCGAGTTTTGCCCTTGACGGCCTCATGTAATGGTCCATCTCAAACGTCCTATTTTGACATTTACATGTACTATGACGAGCTTTAAGTGTTAGGGAGTTGAGGCATGAAATTATGTCATGCTTAGGAAACCAATAGAATTCCATGAAAACGTAAAGATTTGATTTTCATTCCGTTTCATAAGCCCTATAACATTTTTGTCCCAGAATACGAACCTCAGTGGCTACAGTCTGATGATCATACATTTTGAAAATGAGGTTATTAACATGAGCAAATGATACGATAGTATGGTGTTTAAAATCATTAAAGGAATTTGAAAATATTGAGGTTTAAAGCCATTATAGTGTGTATTTACGAGCATATATATGTTGAAGACAGTATGAAACTAGGCGCTTGGATATCTAATGTTGTAAATGGAAAATGCAGAATAATTATAATACCTTAATTAGTGCGACATTTATGATATTAAGGAAAGTACACAGTAATAAGCTTTCATTATGATGTGAATGTACCAGCATATATACTTTATTTCGATAGTCCAATAATATTTTGTTCTACAAAAAGCGCTAAGTGAATCAGATTCATTTAGGTGCAAAGCAAACCCAAGACTAGTTTTTAAACAGTGAAAGATATATGGCCAATTTTGTGCACAAATGTGTATTTTTTAATATGCCAATAATGCATTCTGTAAAAAAAGATAACAAACAGATATCAAACAAAACTGAAGTATATGCAAGCTGATTTGGGATTAAGGGCGCTCAACTGTAAGGCCATTAGCGCGAATAACTAACTTGGTTTTAAATAGCGAATGATAATACTATGAAACATGTAATGAAATAATACAAGAAATATGAGTAAACTGCGTTTAAATAGCAAAGCATGTGTATTTTATAACACGTAGTGAACAATATCCAAAGTATAAGCAAGCTGGTTTTAAATAGCGAAATATATGTTGTTATGAACAGGCATAGGAATTTCTAAGCACTAAAGCCGGAACAAAAGAAATAGAGTTGAAATGCTACTGGACTTCAGGCAGCTTTATCGCAGGTAACAAACCACCCTATCCCTCGTACATTCTGTTAGTGTTTACAGACACACTCACCGGACCGTGTTTACCTGCCGTGAGTGGCCCTTGGCCGCTGTTGTATAAGTTCTTTGTATTGACATATCGTTAAACTGTAGATAACTTGAAGACAGCTGCTTAAGTATTGTATACCTACAATTCACGCCGTGTATAACAATACATTAGCATATACAAAAATACCCTTCCAAGGTATTTAGTCACCGATTGACGCAAACACTGTTAATGTAGCTATGCATATGTTTGCAGTTCAAGCGATAAAGCTAATGTCGTTCGGTAGGCAGTCCTGAACATGCTTCTTTTCCAGGGCTAGTGGTCCAAATGAATAGAAGTTTTCGCGCAATTCTGTAGGCAAAGCCAGCCAGCCCCCTCTCCCATCTCCCTACAGGAAGTGAACTGTCGGCGGGCTGTCCATAGAGACGCGATCAAGGGATAGAAGAAAAAACCTCTTTGAACTATGGTGTTGCAAAACCCCATTCTCACAGATAGAAAAAATAGTGGTAAGGGAATGCTGTCGCTATTAAAGCAGCGTTGTTGTCTTAGAGTCTTTAAAAGGAATCCACCTATTTATTAACCCAGAAGCAGACATATTTCCGTTAATTATAGCATTCTTCCTGTCTTATAAGAACTCACTCGATCGTCAATATGCGTCTCGGCCCCTTGCCTTTCTCCCACCAGGGGCATGCTTCCGCCAGATACTTGGAAATTTGAACATCGCGTTGCCTGCTATACTTCCCAGAGGTCAAATCCACTTTCCCTATTGACCGCATTCAGACATATCTTGCCATCTTGATTTGCCGTCCATGCCAAAGCCCACGACCCCCGGTCCGGTCAGCTGTTCGGCTTTTACTGAGGTTCAGTCACATTTCGGCCACCATTGTTTTGTTTATGCAGACGGGTCACAGGATGATCATGGAGTTGGATATGCCTTTGTGTTTGGTGTAGAACGTCTTCTCTTTCATCTCTCTGATTAGTGCTCGATTTTTACTGCTGAACTTATTGCTGTGGAGCAAGCTTCTTTTATCCGTCAGCGAGGTCGGCAGAATTGTGTTTTATGTACGGACTCTCTAAGTGCCCTTTCTAGCCTTCGGGCGCTGTACGTTCGCCATCGCATCGTGCAGCGTCTCCAGGATTCTTCCCACCTGCTTACTACTGATGGGTCAGCCTTTCGTTTATTTGTGTTCCTGGTCACGTCGGTATACCAGGTAATGAAGGTGCTGCTACGCTACTAAGAATGCTATATTAACCCTATGTTATTTTAGTTCCTCTGTTGCTGCGGATGATTTAGCCATTACTTGCGGAAGTCTATTCTGTCCCATTGGTTTGCTGCATGGTCCCCTGTCCAGGGTAACAAATTGCGGGAGATAAACCGGTACCCTCTACCTAGGCCACTTCCTCCCGTTCCTCCTTTCGGGAGGAAGCAATTTTATGTAGACTTCGCATCAGGCACTATCTTTACAGTATTAAGAAGTTTATACTCTAGAGATGTAAGTTAATGTCAATATACAATAATCATACCTTTTAGCCACTGTCACTTGTTGCGCTTTGAGGCCGCTCCCATTTGCAGTCGTTGCGGTGCGCTGTTGGCGGTGCGACCTGTTTTAGGGCAGTGTCAGTTCTTCGCTGTCTTTGCTGTTCTTCGTACAACTCTGCGCATGGGCGCAGCATTGGCCGCCATTATGGCGGATGACTTGCTAACTGTAGAACGTGTTTTAGCTGTTATTCGACGCAGCATTTTACAGGACAGCGTTTGACCTGTCCTTGAGCTGCTTTCTGACCTCTAGTGTGTTTTAAACCAATAGTTTTAGCTCGTTTATTTTTAGCTTCGCCTTCTAATGCCTCTGATACTGCTTACTTTTATTACTTTTAGCTGTGTTTTAACTTAGATTTTTATCTTTTTCCGCCTTGTAGTTTAAACGGATTTTCTTTTGGTCTGGTTTTAACTGTTAATTTACATGTATATTTCATTTGTGACGGACGCTAACGGCCTTTGGGGTTTTGCGCCCTTATAACTAACTTCATTCACTCTTTCATTTATTCCTGTCGTGATATGAATTCTGATATTGCACAGCAGTATAGAATGTTACGTCTAATGATAAAATGAAGTTAGAGACCCGTTAAGAACATCCCGATAAGAAAATCTTTCAGCAATCTTTAGTTAAGCACCCAAACTTTAGCCGAGAGGTTAAAATCACTGAAAACACAGTTCCAGATATATGTGCGGAGGAAAATATATTTTCTGGTCAGGATGACGAGAAAAACATACTTTAAAGATATTCCAACTAAAATAAGAGAAATCATCCACTTACTATTGGAATGTATAAATAATACTTCTTAAAAGTTTTCAATATAAAATGTGCGGAAAAAGGAAACAATGCATGACGACTGATGCGAGATTTCGCTTTTACCTTTAAGGTGCCTAGCGACTGAGTTTTCAGTATAAAATAATATCATAGAGAACCATATGAATGGTTAAGAAAGTAAACCAGTTAAAGTAGGTTAATGGAAACACCTGCCTGGAATAAAATGGGGAACTTGTTGCAAGTATCATATTTAATCCGAACATCAGGAAATGAGCAAGTGGTTGCAATGCACTTTGGCTCTAATATTAAATAGACTATGGAGTCAAGGAAACTACTATCACTTCCATGTAATAACCAACGAAAATTTAAAAAGGTTATCTAACTTATAGGGTCAAGAGTAGTTATGGTCCCGGATTAGCCAATTGGATTAACGATAATCCTGCCGCTAGGGGCGCTAGTGTCGCTGTTAATCCGCGGATTAAGGCGGATTAAGAGCGGAAGGATTATCGTTAACCCTGTAGGCTAATCCTGGGACCATGTTTTTTATTTATTTTTCTGATAATACAGTGATGTTGACAATAATGTTTGTAGTTATACAAGAGTTAACAATATTATATATTGACTTAAAAACTATGATAAGCAAAAGAGCGGAAGGATTATCGTTAATCCAATCCTGGGACCATGTTTTTTATTTATTTTTCTGATAATACAGTGATGTTTGAAGTTATACAAGAGTTAACAATATTATATATTGACTTAAAAACTATGATAAGCAAATCCCGGATTAGCCAATTGGATTATCCCTGTAGGTTAATCCGGGACCTTTTGTGAATGGTTCAAGTTATACAAGAGGTATATTGACTATGATAAAGTATACAGTGATGTTGACAATAATGTCAAGAGTTAACAATATATATTGACTTAAAAACTATGATAAGCAAATCCCGGATTAGCCAATTGGATTATCCCTGTAGGTTAATCCGGGACCTTTTGTGAATGGTTCAAGTTATACAAGAGGTATATTGACTATGATAAAGTACAGAAATCAGCACTGAATGACTTAAAAACTATAATAAAATATGGAAATAAGCACAAAGAAACACACGGTTTTTAGAAAAAAACTCCAAAACAATAAACCATGATAAAATACACTGGAACTATGATAAAATACAGAAATAAGCACAAAAACCACACATATATTTGGAGCACTGAATGGTTCATAGTTTTTAACCTCACTTTTGCACTAGAATAATTTTGAAATGTGTTGTACACTGAGATGAATGTTGTTGTTCGTCGTCTTCGCTGCTGCTGCTACCGCTGCTGATGCGAAACAGGGGTGTGGTGCTGCTGGGTGTTGTGACGCAGGTGACTAGAAGGTGAGAAAAGTTTTGATGAAGATCATCGTCGTAGGTAGGTATGTATATGGGAATGACGACATCATTATTATAGCTGGTGGAGAAGCACCCTGTCGGTGTTACTTTGTTGCAAACGGCAGGAATTTTGTTGTTGCCAAGGTATATTCTGCAGATTGCGTCCTGTTGATGCTGGTAGACTTTGGTGGGTAGACATTGGACGTGGACGAGGTCGGCATCTTGGATGTCAAGTTTGACTGTGACATTTTTGTTATTGCCAAAGAAGGAGGTGTGGGAGGATAGAATTTTGATATGTGAAGGGAGTTCACCTTTGCTGGATAGATGGGAATTGAATATGAGTTTGAGGGTGAGATTGTTGCCAACGTTGACAGGATCTGTTTCGCAGGACATTACTGTTCTTTATAGGGTGTAAATGTGACGATGAATCTTTTGAATCCACTTTTGAGTTTTTCCTCGCCCTCGTAAGTGATGCAGAAGGGGGTAGAGTCGAGTTTGCTGATGAGATCTGGAGAGGCTTTTCCAAATCTGGTTGGCAGGAAAACTTCCGTGTCGTTGTTTAGTTTTGCAACAAGTTTTGTGCCGTGTATGGTGTCGATAGGTTTGACACCGATGACGCGGTATGGTACGTTTTTTTCAAGAGAAGACCCGCTGAGTATGTCTGAGGTGTGTGATAATTCTTGGAGTTGGCTAAGAGCGTCCTGTGCCATGGTTGCAGAAATGGCAGTGTTTAACGAATGGTGCAGGACCGTCGATATGAGTGGATTGTGAGGGCAAGTTGTAATGCGGTTGGCACCTGCGGTAAGGGGCGCAGATTTCCTGTTGTTGCGTGGTAAGTTTGTTCCACACTACGTCGACGTCGGATGGTGGATAGCGATTAAAGATGATGCCGTGGTTTTGCAGCAGCAGGTGGCGTTCTCCAGGTAGCAGGAGCTGAATGCGACGTCCGTTTTCGAGAAAGTGTGTGAGGACGGTGAAGCAGTAGCAAGTCATGCGCTGTTTGATGCGGCGTGCGTACGCAGAAATGCTTGAATTTGCGCACTGAGTTGAGCGAGGTCTTCGTAGAATCCCAGATGGCACTGTGTGCATAAGTGCGTGAGACGGTTGTGAAGTTCACAGCTGCACGTTCGGTGAAAACAGAAGGAGCAGTGGTAGTCCTTACACGTCGCACCTGGCATTCCTGACGGCGGTTTAGCCCAGACTGAATGCAAAAAACGTTCGGGCGTACATATATAAAGCCGTGGTTCACATCCGCAGGAAGTGCTGAACAGGAAGTAGAACATCCGCAGGAAAACACTGTGGTAAAAACGACCGTTAGGAGTTGGTCTTGTACAGGAAATAGTGCATCCGCTGGCTGATGGGAAAAGCTTCTTGGAGAGTGGGTTTTACCACCAAACGTTGCTTTTAAAATTATTTACGGTGTTGGTTTGCTGTGGGATGAGAACTCTGTTTTCATCGGCGCTGAACATCCAATCGCCGTAAATATGATCGGGAATAATATAGGTGGAGGTGTTGCCCAAATTCACTGCCAAACACGTACCGTAGCACATGTAATCTTCGTTTCTCATTTGTTGCATTTTGGCTGCGGAGACGTATTGCTGCTCGTAAAACACGATGTATAACCCTCTTGCGGGAACAAATTGGAAATATTGATCGCCATCGATCAAGTCTGTTTTGAAATGGATATCGTTGAAACTCATGTTGGATAACACAAAATGAATTTTGCTTTCGCAGCTGTGAATTTTGACGGAGATGGATTTTCCGTCGTAAGTGTCATCGAAGAAACGTAGTGCATAAGGTGCATTTTTTTGTGGATGTCGTAACACTTCGTAGTTTTTAAACACCTTAGTTCCTTCGCAGTATACAGACAAGTAGTTTTTGTAACCCATGCTAGCACTTGTTGCGACACCGAAGGGCGAGAGGAGACTGAAGCGGAAGCAGAATGCGCACTAAGGTGTATTTTGCGCGATGGATAGAGCAAAATGAGTTTTGAGAAAATGATCTGCCTCTAGGAATGTTCTGAAGTTGGCGCACCGTATGTACTTGGTGAATTGGGTAAAATTCATGGTTTCGAAGGGAACACTGGAGGCGCGGTTGTGCAGCATGTACTTGTAGTAAGCCATGATTTGATGTTGCACGTCCGTTTCTTCTTTCTTCTTGTGATACATGATGTCGGTAATGATGCGCTGCAAGTTTTGCAACGTGTTCCACTCTTCGTTGTTGAGCGTGACAGACGTGCCTTGCATGTCTTTGAAGACGATTTTTAGCTTCCCGAATACGTTCTTAAACAGGGTGGTGACGCTGTTGCTGAATTGATATTCTTGTAGGCGTCCCTCTGGGTCGTTGAAGCGACGGTGAATAATAGGTATCGCTTCGACGAATTTGTGCCACTCCGTTGAACACATGACTACTGCGTTGCGTTGTCCACATTTTGCAATGGATACCACCAGCTGGTGCGGCGACAGGGGGGAAAATCCGACACACGCAAATTTGGTTTGTTTGGCGTTGAGAAAGTAGATGTCGGAAAGAGGTCCCACCACGGTGCTGGGTTGGTTGGCGGCCAAATCACCTTCATTGAAGCGAAGTTTTCTTTTTGCACGAGACTTTTTTGCCGAATCTGCTGCGGCACTGAAACAAGACAGGCAAAACAAATGTAAGTGTTATGCATAATCGGCAACAACAACACAAAATTTACAAATAGCACGAACCAACCTGTGCTGCGTGGCTGCGCTATCGTCCTGCATGGCTGACTGAATAAGGCGACGGTGTGACAGTGCATTTTATACGAGCAGGAGCGAGTTCTGAAAGCACGTGCAAAAAAAAGGGGAATGAAAACATGAGAAAAAGAAATAGATAGACGGTATGGCACACACACACACACCTGCTTACCTGCATGGGTTGACAGGACTGGTGAGCGTTAGAGCATTTTGCAAGGCATACGTTTTTGTAGGTTTTGCGAATGACGTCATCGTTATGAGCGTAATCGATGACGTGAAATTTGGAAAAGAATTTATGCTTAAGCAGACCGGAGCAGCGGTGGGTGAGGTAGTCGATGACGTAATGACCGCAAGTGGTGCTGTCGTAACCTTGCAGCCTTCTGGAGTTGGTGGACCATTGCGTCCCGCAGACGGAATTTAAGAAGTGAAGAAGATAAGGCGAAAGAGGATCGATTCCGTAACTGTCAAAATATTCTCCCCGTCCGTTTTTACCCACAAAGATGCAAACCCAGTGTTTACCCGGTTTTGTGCTGGGATCGGTGTTCACCACGATAGCGAAGGGAAGATTTTGAATGGCATGAAATGCGGGTAACCTATCGCAGGGGTAGACACCTAAAAAGTGAGATCGCGTAGAGGGACATGTGGATAGAAAGCGTTGAATCTGAAAGGTGTTCATGATACCAGGATGGATCTGTTGGCGTCAATTTCGAGCGTGCGATGTATTTCCGCGAGCACCAGAAGAATAACGGGTTCTGTCAATTGATCGGCAAAACCTATGCTTATAGACACGCTGCCGTGACGCTGGCCAGAGATGTGAGATTCGTTGGCGCTCATGTCTGCAGTGAGATCGAAAGCCATTACGGTATAGCCTACCGGGTACGTTTGTCTAGAGATGGAGTGTCCCTCGTCTTTGAAATGAATTCCTAGACCGTCCTGCAGGGTTTGAAAGCACTGCAAATAGTGTCCCTTTTTAAAGTCTGGTTGTAGGGGTTGAGATGGAACAGGTTGACCGTTGACGTAAAGTTGAAAGGAGTTCATTTGAAAATGTTGTAAATTGTACGGATTTGTGTTAAAATTGCCAGAATAAGCCTTGTCGGTGACCATGGCTACCACCACCCTTCTGGGAATTTGCCCTATGAAGACGTCGCTAAACGTCATTGCTCTGGACTCTTTGGGTATGCTGAGGGCGTGAAAGCTAACATCCTTGAGATGGTACTTGGCGTTGCTCTTGGCAAGCACCGCCTGATGCGCAAGCTTGATGGTTGGCGACGGTCGTACCGCTTTTAAACGCAGCGTGGCGGAGGTGATTTCGGCGTAACCTTTAAAGGTCTGCACGTCGGAAAACAAATAAAACTTAGGAGAGGCAGGAGTGAGCTTAATGGTCATGCTCACGTTGTTCAAAAGCAGATTTTCCTGTCTAAACAGAGCGTTGGACAGAGGGCCAATCAGCTGAGTGATGTTGCTGCCTTTGGAAAAGCCTTGGCGCCACTGAAATCCGGCATTAGCGATAAAAACGTCCATGATGCCAGCCGTATCCTTTTTCCAGAGGGAGGATTCTAGTTTGCTACTCATGGCATCTTCGGAGTAATTAAGAAGTGTTTCTAGGTACGTTCTGTAAGGGTATCCTGCCTGCGGCATGGAAACGATGACGTTGTTCAGCGACACCTCGACCTGTTGAAACAGGGAATTTAAGGCGTTATTGACCAGAGTGGCATTAACGTCCTCTTTTATGACCTCTCCTTTGTCATCTACAACGCGCACCATGAGCTCGAGTACGACGTAGGTCAAATCTAGGTAATCGTCTGCATTTCCTGAATAATGAAATGTAATGGGGGCATTTTTCATGAGCGTGTTTTGCGGGTTTAGATATATGAACCGGGACTCCTCGATGTTCATCTGAACGGGGACGTCTTTAAAGAGGTCCAGTTCGGAACTCATGTGGACGGTCGCGTCTGCCATTACGAAAATACGTCTCGCACCTTACACCTAGCGCGTTTAACCTTCGACTGCTTGCTCTTTTTAGGTTTGGTCGGTTTTATTCTCTTGAGGCGCCTCATGCCGGAACCGAGCATGGCATCGAGCTTTTCGTTGGCCTTTCGCTTTAAATTGTATCCAGACTCCTTGAACCTCCGTTTAAGCGCTTCCTTCGGCGCTACTCCGGCGGTAGCCACATCTGACAGAACGTGAGCGCCCGCCTTTAAGGCCTCCTTTCCGACTGCTTTTGCCCCGCTCTTTATAAATGGCAGCAACCTTCTGAAGAGCTCTCCGAGGGCGGAAAAGAGGCCGCTACCTTTTTGGTAACGCTTACCCCTGTAGAGAATGAAATCGCGGTCGTCGAATGCGCCACCGGCTTGATTGAGGTAGTACTGCGTAACGACGTGCACATCCATTATTGCAGTTTTGGACGGAAAGCAAGAACTATAGTAGAGGAAAATCCGTCAGCGAATGGCAACAGATCACCATAACCGTTCCTTAAATCTATGTTTACAGTTTTGAAGTCTTGCCGAATCAAGGGTACCCAGTTTTGGGGAAAGAAGGTCTTTTCGTCGCTCATGTAAGTGTTGTTGCTTCTCTCGTATTCCACCGCAACGCTCTCTATGACCTGCACGAAGGCGTCGCCCACGACTTGCGGAGCCACTAGATTGCAATAGATGAACATCTCGTAAGGAAACCCCATATACGGATCTACAGGGTGTTTAGGGCCTTTCTGAACAATGATGTTGGTATAAGGTTCGAAACCTAGCATTTTGGCCATAGCGGGAGTCAAGAGCAAGCTGTGAATGCGATGTAGCGGATCGCCCTCCTCCTCTTTCGAACCCGCACCCTCCTCTCCCGTGGGCTGCGAAGCTTCGCCCTCCCCGGAAGGTTTCGGCGGGCGAGAAGCGGGTCTTTGCACCCCCGCAGGTTTTGGTTTCGGCTTCGGCTTCGGTTTTCCGCGGGGCGCATCGCTCAATTCTGTGATTGTGTACGGTTTTGCCGTGCGCACGACATTTTCCACGTACCCGTCGAACGGAATGTCCGGCAAGGGTTGAGGATGCGTGACGGCTGCGTTCACGCTTGCCGTTTTCTTGCGCTCGTCGAACAGAAAAAAGTTTTCCACGTGCAGATGCTCCTGGATGACCGCGTTGACGAGGTTCACCAGGTCTTTGGGATTGTGCACGATACCTTGCGGTATTTCTAAGCTGAATTTGGAATGCGTGGGGAGGACCGTCATGGTGTACTTGGTGCCCACCACGTGGGCATCGTCTCCCGAAACGTTATAAAATTTTACAGGATACCGAACCTTTTGCAGCGCCACTTCCCATTCTCCCTGCAAAACGATTCTCTCGGGCAAGATGTTTGAAAACCTGGACGTGGTGTTATCGGTAAAGTGGTTCATGGAAGCATTGCTGACTAGAGTGAGCGAAAACGGTTTGGTCTTAATCATGCCGAATCGACGGTCGAAGCCGGAACCCACGAGTTAAATTTTACCGGATACCCCTTCCACTTCACTAAGTGCTGCTTGTTGCGTCCGCGCCCCTTGGTTTGTAAGACGCGTTCGATCTTGAAGGTCTCGGGAAGCGCGACCTTTTGTAACTCCTCGGTGTAAAATATGCCGTCTATGGCTTCTCCGGACAGATCCTTCAACTTATATACCACGGGTCTACCGCGCACCACCTCCGCTATCTGAAATATTTCGTCCGTCCAATTCTGTTCGTACCCCTTGTCGAATTTCATTTTTTCTTTGGAGATGCGCACGTGATCGCCGAGCGAAAATGCGGGCTTTTTTGCGCGCGGCAAGCGTCTGTTTCCGTATAAATTGCGGTAGACCTGTAGAATGTTGGACTCGTTGACGTCTTTTGGCGCCATTTTTATGGACCTGTGATGGGAGCTATTGTACGAGTCGAGTAGAGCCGGAAGCACCTCCACGTATCTGTAACTGTTTTTGTGCGTGAAATATCTCCACATTTTAGTTTTTAAGGTGCGGTTGAAGCGCTCTACGACGCTGGCTTTGACATTATTTTTCGTGGTGTAGTGTTGCACGTCGTGTTTCTTCAGAAAGTTGCGAAACGTTTGGTTGGTAAACTCCGTCCCCTTGTCGGTTTGCAGGACCCTGGGAACGCGACGAGAAAATATAGAGCGAAATGCTCGCGCTACCTCGGAGCCCAGCTTCGATTTGAGAGGTGCGGCCCAAGCATATTTGGAAAATACGTCGATCACGGTGAGAATGTACACGTACGGCTTGTTATGCTCTTTGACGCTGTTCATGACGTTTAGATCGGCCTCCCAAAGATCGTCCATATTGGTCACGTGATAGAATTTTGTCGGAAACCGCTTTCTCGCCGGCTTGTGCAGAGTGTAACTGTCCTGGGTTTGAAGGAAGGACTCTATGTCGGTTTTTGACGCGCCCGTGGCCTTGCGAAGGGACTTTACGGTGCCTAAGCCGGCATAGTGTTCCGGTCTTGCGTAGTACCGCCTTAACGTCTTCCACTCCTTCATCCTTCATTTGTACAGCGGTTGCCAACGGCGCGCCCGAAAATGGTAGCCCGTAGAAGGCGATTTAGACGCCTTTTTCTTGGGCGATAGAGGGTTCGCCCTTTTGTTCTTACGAGGCGAGAGAGGGTTCACCTTTACGGTTCTGGACGGCACTTCCTGCTTTACAGTCGGAACCAGGTCTTCATAGTCGTCGTCATCGTCGTCGTCGTCTTTGTCATCGCTAAGGTAAGGTCATCTCACTTGTGCCACTAGATCGAGATAGTGACCCACTTTATATTTTACCAGACGCCACTTTTCGTCGGCAGAGAGCTTTGCATGCTGCACGTTCTGCATTTCTTTAGCCAGCCTGGAAATGGTCTTGTCGATGACGTGAAGCTTTTGCACCGTTTTTGGCTGCGGAGCAACCACGATCTGCCTGCCGTATTTCATCCTACAAATTTTGACACCAAGGCGCTACCCAGCGAAGCTAGCACCGGAAGCAAAAACGCGGGCAAAAACCCTCCTTTTTGAACCCAGATTTTCTTCTTTTTCTTCAACGGAACTCGTTTGTCGACCAGCTTCGTCCAAGACGCTTTATGCTTCTTTAAGCGGCTCAAGCACTTTCGCGGAAGGTGCACGCGACCTCTGCACACGTTGAGCATGCATTCGCAAATGGCCTTTATCAGATCCCCATCGGCATTTTTTAACAGCTTCTTGCGCAGGGGCGCCTTCGCCTTGGCCAAAACCGACAAATTACCGTGCTGCCTCGCTATGAGCGGGCTGCTCAATTTGGCAATGCTTAACCTCCCTCTAGCCATGTTTGCGCGATAATGACGACGGCGTCCAAAATGGCGCGTTATTTAAAATCAACGGCCCCGGTGCGAACCCCAAGCCCGTCAAAAAGAAGACCGACGAGGCGCGCGCACGCGTACGCGCACGCGTACACGCACGCGCGCACGTACGTGCGTCCCATCGGAAACCCTTGCATGAGGAAAATTCGCCCATGTTTTTAACATTTACGGTCGGAATTGGGCACGAAAAAGGACAGCGTTTCGTTCGGCAGCACGCCGGTTCGATACCTGTATCGGTTAGGCGTATATTGCGTGCAATCCAACACCAGATACCCGTGCGGGTTTTGCGTAGCTTTTTCGAAAGCCTCTAAGAGAAACCTAGAGTTCCTGGGTTCGATCTGTTGGCACAGCCTGTCGATCTGCATCTTGTCTCTGTTGTTCTTGAACACGACGATGTAATTGGCATTGAGAGAGATGTTTCGATATTTCCGACCCTGCGGAAACAGGTTCTGCAGGATGTACACGATGCCGAAGCGCTTGTGATGAGAGTCTCTAGTAAAGAAATTGGACACGTCCGTCCCGCCCCCTTCCACCATCAAATCGTCTAGGACGACGAGGTAGTTCTCGCCCACCGAAGCCAGTTCCGGAATGCCTGCATGGGTCTGGCATTTCAGCGGCAGGGTTTCCAGTTTCGGCGAATACTCTGGGGGATGGCACCACAACACTTTTCTGGGGCGCTCGTCGAACATCTGGTGGGCGTGACGTATCAGGTTTTTCACAAAGGTGGATTTCCCGCAGCGCGAAGGACCCGCCACGAGCATGGTGCTAGGAAATTCGAATCGCCTCATCGCGTCGTCCAGGGGACCCGGGTTCGAAATGACTTCAAAAGCCGCTCGACGTCTCATTTATGAGCTCTCTTGTAACCGTACGGATACGAATCGAAGTCGCCGGCCAGAACGCGCTTGTTCACCACCATTCTAAAGGTCTTAGCGCAGGGTTCGGTGACCACGGTCCAAAGCGGTTTTCTCGAAATCTGCGTCCCCGCGAGCGTCACCGTTCTGTCTCTGCCCCTCAGCACCATGTCTCGGATCACCTCGGCGTTCACCAGCTCCAGGTTGCCCGAATTCAGGGTGATTCCCTTCACCTTGCACACCGAGAAGGTCTCGCCCGTCTCCGGACTCTTTATTTCCATGCAGTAGCTCTTGGGCCCAGTGGAGGCAAACCGGAAGATGTAAGCACCCCGTCCGTAACCGGTCAGCTCGTCCGTCATGTCACCCAGGAGGCGTCCCACGGGCGGCAACCACTCACCCGGAGCGGCGGCGACGACGACGGAATCGGTGTCGAAGTAGCACACCCGCTCTCCCAGCCGCTTCAGGTAGGAGTATAGCACTAGGCGGGCATGCGCCGTGGTGTAAGCCGCAAGGACGGCATTGGCGGTGGGGTTGACCTTCGGGCTCTGTTCGTAGTACCGCCATACCACGTACATGATCTCGTCCGTTGCCGGCAGGTAGGCCTGCACTTCCACGCACGGGTCGTTCAGCAAGCTAAGGAGGCGGTCGTACCGGTCCACCAGCTCGCAAGTGGACAGGTTATCGCGTTGCCCCAGTTTTCCCCAGAACGAGTTTAGCATCAACTTGGCCAGCTCCCGCCTGCCGGGGTTTGGCGCGATTGCCTCGGCATCTAGGGAGACGCCTTCGCGCTCGTAAAATTGCTCCACGTACCGCCGCTTTGCCTCGGGCGTTTCGCAATCCGATGGCCAACCGGAGGCCTCCGTCTTGATCTTCAGGAACTGGTTCACGTAGTCCTGAAACAGCCCCTTATCTCCGGTGATCGGGTCGTACTGCACCACGTCGTACTCCCAAATCTCGTACACCCTGAGCAGCCGGTACCCCTCCTCCATGGCCACCTTCACCTCGTCGATGACCCAGGTGCCCGTTAGAGCTCTCTCGTCCTCGCCGTGATCGCACTCGCCCTGGTTCTCCGCCTCTGCACAAGCGCCACATAGCGGGAACATGAGCTTACCGCAGATGCGCGCCGGCAGCACCGGGTGATACAGGTTTTGTGGCGGTAAAACCCGGCATTTAAGCAGACCGCCGCGCACGTCTTCTAAGCGCGGAAACCTGTCCACGTGGATCTTGGGGTGGCCCACGGGGTAGGGCTTCGTCTTGTTCACTTACGGGTAAAGGCTACACACGTCGTAATAGAATATCTTTCGGTCCCCCTTTGCCTCGCAATACGTCTTGGTGCAATTGGTGCGACCTCCATAGAAGGCATCTCTGGGCCTCAGCGGCTCCGGTATGGGGAAGTGCTTGGCATGGCGCGCCAAGTCCTCGTTCGCCTTCATTTCGGCGTTGAACTCGCACTCCCACATCTCCACCACGGTATAGCCGGCCTCTCTCATCTTTCGGGCGACCTTCTCGGTGCTTTCCAATCTGGAGGCCATGGTTTCGTTCCCGGTGCTGTATACCGCGGCATGGCGATTGTGAAAGCATCGCCTGCAACCGTGGTAGAAACAGCCGTGGAAGAAGTATACATATTTTTCACGGCCTTCCTCTCTGTACCCATCCACTTTGTGGCCTAGAATTTTAACTTCGCGTCCTCTCATAGCATGCCGAATAACAACGCGGTTTTGCAACTCTAACCAAGACAGCCATATGCACGCTATGCGAGACTGCCTGTCCGCTAGTCGATACCCGCCAACAGGTAAGAGACCAATTTTTTTCGGCGGCATGAAACGCTTTCTATACACGCACATGCACGCCTGCGCGATGGTGACGCATTCTCTAAACGGGTCTATGCCGTTCTCGTCCATGAATTCCCTTCTAAGCTTGCAAACTCCCTGACTCAGCAAAAACACGTCCATTTTGCAATAGGTCACCATTTCGGACTTCATGTCGAACACGTATTCGGAGGCTGTCATTTCATCGTGCCACTGCTCGAAGGCTGTTCGAACCTGTACAGACATACCCTCCGGACAGTAATACATTTTGTCGGGAATGGCGCCGACGTAGTGCTGGTTTTCCTCGGTGTTAAACAAGTATGGAAAGTAGCCTTTGCATTCCTTCAATGCAAAGGTCTTGGAGAACCGAGACAGTGGCATGGGGATAAAGTTCAGGGAGTCGATAAATGTGACGTCACCGTACCTCATTCGGTATATTTTGCTGCCATACATAACGAGCTCGGGCGTCCATTTCAAATGGCCGACCATATGCTTTAATAAAAATTGTCCGTCGTAAGCTCTGAGGTTATGGGCTACCACGATCACGTCCCAGGCTTCGAACCTCGGTTGCATCACGTGCTCAAACAATTGTTTTACGGGGTCGTCCATAAACACCCATTCTTTCACGCCGCACTCGGAACAATACGCCGTCTTGCGCTGTTCGTCAATGCACAGCGGACAGGCTTGGTATACCACGCACAAATTTGGCACATGCTCGTACGTTTCTTGTTTGCCGCTATAACGCGTGTTTTGTGTACATTCAAGATCGATGAACATAAACACGTACTGGTTTCTTTTGTTTTGTGTAACGTACGGTTGCATGAAGCACATGTGCCCGTCGTTAACGTGTGTCTTACAATTGCTGCAAAACTTCTCACCGCACTGGTGAGCTGTTTTCCTGTGTCTTAAATTTACAAGCTTATTGCAAGAAACACACACTTTCTCGACGTCGCACACGGACATCGACTTCGGATAAAAACCGCCTTTCTTGGCGTGATTTGCAAAACATGTAGGCCCCTTAAAGTCGCGGTTACATGCAGCACAGTGTATGTACGATGTGTATGGCTTATTGCAATGCTGGTGACATTTTGAACAATTGTCGTCACACCTATGTAATTCTTTTTTGTGCGTCGTCGGGTAATGACAATGGCGACAATACCATTTACATTTAAAACACTTGTGTAAATCTACTATAGCATTAAAGTGCCCGTCGTGAAACATGACGTCAATGTATTTATCGCTCTGTTTCTGCGATGCGTATAGCACGTTCTTGCCCGTATGATCGCCAAACACCGTCACTTTGTAGTCCTTTAATACCGTGTCAAAATGCCTTACGTCATCTATGGTGAACTTTCCATTTAATTTACCCACGCTTTCGCACAGTGCTACGGCCTTCTGCTTTTGCAAGTATTCCGAACGCGTCATCGTTTTGTAATTTACGTCACCATCCACCTTAGCTTTGCATACCGCGATGGCTCTCGGTAAGCACAAATTGTCTTTATTGTTAATTTCGACGATGCCTTTATTTCCATTACAGGCGTTGCATGGTTGGTAACTCGAACCCGAGACCTCCTTGGTCCATACAAAAGTAATTTTAAGGGGACCTCCTAGCAAAAACTGCTGATTGCTCTGCATCACTTTTTCAATAGATTTTACCACCGCATCGGCATTCACCTGATCAATGCGCCTAACACTCATATTGAACGCTTTGGAGGGCTCCCTGTCGTCCGATATCGATATTCCTAAGTAGCCGGGTTCGTTGTCCAGTAATTCCCGTTTAGCAAAATTCACAACGTCGTCAAATAGCTTAGTCACCCATTGCACAGGGTTTGCATCTACGTGCCCCGGGTTCACAACTATTTCGCTTTCTGTGAAACCCGAAAACAGTCTCTTCATCGTTCTCTCCCTATGCGCTATAATGTCAAACCTTGGCTGCAAGGCTAAGTCTTGACTTACCTCACCACCAGAATCCATACTGCTCTCATCTCCAGCATCCATTATGCTAAGATGTGCTTCGTGAAACAACGCGTATAAAACTTTACTTCTTAGCCCTACACTGCAAGCCTGCACAATGCTCGCCGGCTCTTTTAAAGTCTTTAAAAAATACGCCGCAAGTCAAACATATAGTGTTTTGAAATAATCGATCGCGACTGCTGCGCGAATCAAACTACTTTTCCTCGCATTTCTTTTATATAAAAAATACGCTAGGTTAACACAATGTAATGATATAGGAAAGTACTTGTTAGCCCTATGCTACAAGCCTGCAAAATACTCTTCTTTCGCCGGCTCTTTTAAAGTATTTCAAAAATACGCCGCAAGTCAAACATGTAGTGTTTTAAAATATTTTAAAATAATCGGCCGCGACCACTGCGCGAATCAAATTCCTTTTTACTCGCATTTCTTTTATATGAAGTGAGCGTATATGTAATGTAATGTAATTGTAATAAAATCTAAACAGTCCACGCAATACACAATATTCGCTTTTCAACAAATTCGCACCTTCTCAAGCAGCTTATCGCACGGTGCTTTTATAACCACGTTATCTGTACCACGGTTTCCGTCTGCGCGCTCCGTTTAAGGCCTAATTAAAAGTCCTGGCGGGTTATCTCGCCGCAACTTCCAAAATTTTAATCGGGTTCTTTTCGAGGTACTTCCGGTCACAGCACCCAGGCACCGCAGCATCCGCTTTCGATATGCAGAAAATATTTCTACCGTCAACCACATCACCACATTTAAACATTTTCTTGCTAATCAGTCTTCCGTTCTCACGCCATTTTTAAAGTTCACGAGCACTTTAACAACTTTTATCGCGGCAGCCATATTGATCACGTGAGTTCGCAACCAGATAACCAACACTACTAAAACTGCCGTGTTCCAGCACTCTTCATTCGTCTACTTTCATTCGTCAGAACAACATGCAGAGAAGGCTAGAGCTTACTACAGTGTGCAAGCACTATTTTTACTTCGGGACGGGGTTGGTGCATCGGTATGTCAGCACGTCGCTGCGTTACGGTTCCGGCGTCGACAACAGCCAAACGGACAACGAGAGCAGCGATTCCTCACGGCCTGCTTCACCGAACGGCGGTCTACTCCATCTCCCAGCTTTGCCGGGACCGCCGTTCGAACCTCGCTCGCCCAGCGAAGCGTCTGCAGACGTCGAAGAGCTCGAACCTGATTTCCCGAGTGCTGACACCGACGGAGAGCCCGAACCGCCCTGCGAAGCGCCTGGTTCCGACGCAGGCCTCGAACCTCGTTCGCCGAGCGCTGTCACCGACGGAGACTCCGATGATTCACTTGTCGTCAACCCGACTCTCTCGAGTCGGGACATAACATCCAGCGACGACAGTGGTCTTTCGCCGCCAGGTCCTCGTTTCGCCAGTTCCCCCTTGTCTTCACCTTCTTGTTCCTCCTCCTTCTCCTCCATAGTTTTCCTACCCGCTTCTGCTCCTCCTTCGCCCGCCCGCTTCCCTTCCCCTTGCTCCTCTCCTCCACGCGCATCTACGCCGGCGTCTTTTTTCCTACCTTCCTTCGGCAACATATTCCTCCCCGACGGTAGTCCATCTTCAGTTTCGCCCACTTCTTCCTGCTCCACAATTCTCTTAACGTCTGGTGCTGCAACGCCACGCCGGGGTCCTCGCTTCGACAGCGCTCTGCCATCGTCGCCGTCGAGCACTCCACAGCAGCCAGTTTCGCCATCATCGTCTTGCTGCACGATAGAGGTCATTTCCCGTTCTCCTTCACCCTGTGGCCCCCGCTTCCAATCCCCAGATCTTTTCTCTTCCTCTTGTTCACCTCCACTTCGCACCTTTCCGTCTTCACAGAGCACACCTTTTAAAAACTTATCGGGTCTCGAACCCGTTGAGGTGGACGCCATTAGCGTCAAACCTCTCTCCCCAGCTCCTTCCCACACCTCTTCTCCTACACCTCCCACTTTTACTCCCATCTCTCCAGCCCCCGCCAACGCTGACGAACCTTCAACTTCATTAATCGCACTTCTATCGTGCACTCCCGGGCAGTTCAAATATAACACCAGAAGGCGAAACCTGCTCAGGGAGTTTGAACCGTCACCATCGCCACCACCTCCATCAGCGCCACTGCTGCTGCTTCAGCACAGTAGCGGGTGGTACTCGTCAACTGCCTGCGAGGACGACGGGTACGATGGCTTGTTTCTGACCGTCAACCAGGAGGACAACAACAATAATGTCGAGGTAAGCAGTCTCGCTATGCCGCTCCTGGTGCCCATAACCGCGGCAGCCAAGCGCAAGCTTGCCTCCTCAACATCGCGCACCATGGCTCCCAGGGTGCCCTTATCGCCGGAACCCAAATTCCGGCACAAAAAGTTCCGGCGAGAATAAAAAAAAGTGTTGTGGTACGTGTGTATTTTTTTTGTGCTTTCAATGTATTTCAATGTAATTTATTTCTTTCCATTTTTTTTATTACACTAAAATTCCATAACTTTCTTGTGTGTGCGTATTGCACTTTTACGTGTGTGTATTTTTTTGTGTTTCAATGTATTTCAATGTAATTTATTTCTTTCCATTTTTTTTAATTCACTAAAATTCCATAACTTTCTTGTGTGTGCGTATTGCACTTTTACGTGTGTGTGTATTTTTTTTGTGCTTTCAATGTATTTCAATGTAATTTATTTCTTTCCATTTTTTTAATACACTAAAATTCCATAACTTTCTTGTGTGTGCGTATTGCACTTTTATTTCACCTTCTTCATATTTAACCTCGCAGGGTTCCTTTCCTACTCCTCGAATTTTTTCTTAGCAGTCATAAAAACTATTTTTATAGCATTTAGCAAATGCAAACATAAAAAAGCAAACCAATTAACAAATGCAAAAATAAAAGCATTTACATCTGCAATCAATACATTGTTTTAATAAGTTACAACTCATTTTGGTATATAATTATTGTATTGCATTTCAGTCACCTTATCATTTTATTTTGTCACGTATTCCAACTCTCCTTCCTCTTCCTCACCATCCCCTCCACCTTCCTCCTCCACACCACCACCCTCTTCCGTGTCTTCGTCGTAACCTGCTTCATAATTTGCAAATTCCTCCACCCCGCTAGTGCATGCGTTTTCCAATCTACCAATCATCTGCTTTAATGCCGCAAATTCATCGTCCAGTTTAACCATATTTCCTTTTATTCTGTTCACCAATTCCTGCTGCTTTGTCACATTCTGCTTTTTCTCTTCCAGCTCTTTTTTCATTCCTTCCATCAACCCCCGCATTTGTTCAAACCTTCCTTCACATTCTTGCCTCTCCTTCTTCACCAACTCAACCCCTTTTTTTGCTTCCTTCATCTTGCTATCACATTCCTTTTTCATCTTTTGTTGCATCGATTTTATTCCCTTCTTACACCTCTCCGATGCCGCTTTTCTTATGCTGTTCACCATAACCCTTCCCCCTTCTCCACCATTTTCATTACATTCCGAATTTAGTTTCAAACTCCCCTCCGCAGACCACCTGGATGCCCTCTTCGCCCTTCCACTCACTTTCCTACCCCCTCCCAAGTTTAATTCCCACACCCCCTTATCACATCCTCCAAATATATATAAAAAATTTTCAGAAAAGTACGAATTCATCTCATTTACCACACTATAAGCCATCAGAAGTTCGCTTTCCTCTGCAGTCAACTTCCATTCCAATTCCAAACCCTCCGGCAAATCTACCGTATCCATCAACAACCTACAATCTATCATCTCCACAAGAATCGAACTGTTGTCCATAGCATACATACTCACAGGCTTTTTATAAAATTTACAACCTCTTTTCTCCCTCGTCTTACTCTTTACACACTCGCATCTTCCATTTACTACGTAACCCTCCGGACATTCTAGTTGCCCAAACTTCACACCCCCATACATCATCGCTCCACATCTCCCACCCCTCTCACACCTCGTTATCGGTTTTAAACAATTGTACACGTTCTTAAGGTTTCCAATGTTAATAAACCCTGACCCAAACCTACACCCACTACCTTTCCGGTATACACACGTACAGTTAGGCAACAATTCGTAATCCTTTTCGCATCTTGTCGCATTTTCCAAATGTCCCGTCTCGTCATTCAACTCGAACCCACACCTCCCAAAACTAACGCAACTCCTCTCTGCGTCTGCAACTCCTACCACCACCAACGCTATCACTATCGCAATCATCATCTTTACCATATACTTCTTTCCACCCACAACATTCCCCTTTTTATACCTTTCCCCTCACCTCCAACATACCCCCACTCCCACCTCTTTTTCTTTCCACCAATCATATTGTCTCTTATTCTCACCAATCACCATCTCTCATTTATTCCTTTCCACCAATAACATCACTTCTTATTCTCACCAATCACAGCATCACACGTCACTTCCTCATCTCCTTTTTACCACTCACTTGTATATCATTCCCTCTTTCCCTTCCCGGCTCTTCACACACAAACATCGCTAATCCCCTTCTCCAGATCACGTGACCTTAATCTACCCCATCACCCTCTTCACCACCACATATCCAACCAACCCTTAACCTCAAACTTTATCTCGGCCTCGGATTAACGTTAATCCAGCAGATCACGTGACCCAAAGCACCCTCAACTTCACCCTCTTCTTCCTTTTTTCACCACCACATATCCACTCTTCTCACACAAACATCGCTAATCCCCTTCTCCAGATCACGTGACCTTATTCTACCCCATCACCCTCTTCACCAACACATATCCAACCAACCCTTAACCTCAAACTTTATCTCGGCCTCGGTTTAACGTTAATCCAGCAGGTCACGTGACCCTCAACTTCACCCTCTTTCACCACCACATATCCAACCAACCCTTCACCTCAAACTTTATCTCGACCTCGGATTAACGTTAATCCATTATCAATCCAACTCTAGTCCCGGTTTAGCCAATTGGTTTAACGATAATCCTACCGCTACCGCTCTTAATCCGCCTTAATCCGCGGATTAACAGCGACACTAGCGCTCCTAGCGGCAGGATTATCGTTAATCCAATGGGCTAATCCGGGACCATAACTACTGTCAAGATAACACGAAATCATTGCTTGTAATCCATGGACTAGTCAATAGTACCTTCATTTCTTAATCCCCTCTGGAGTTTAGAGTAAATTAAGCAAATTTCCTCAATTAGGAGGAACAGAGGAGTAATTAAAACAAGGAATTGGGGCAACCATTCATTTGCTTGATGTGTATTGGCATCGAAACATTATATAAAATACCATGCAGATAGAGGAAGTTCATATCGAGAAGACATGCTTTTAAAATAAGTCAACTACACATGGATGAGCTTACTATACCTCTTGAGCAGATTGAAGTGGAAAAGCAAACCTTGGCGAATCTATAGCTGAATTCGCTTTGAAGGAACATGAAACAATAGCACGAGTACTCAAGTCATTTAAGAAACAAGATCACGTGAATATTCTCGGATTACAAAAGACATTCAAGAACATTAGTGCCTAATAAGGAATATATCCACATTGATTAAAAGTTAGATAACTAAACATAAGGGAAAATGTCGCTATTTGAGGCATGCATGACAAGGTGTCTCAGCAAGTATGCCTTGAAGAAGCATAAAATGAGGTGTTGTAAATTTAAGTATTTAACATGCCAAAGAATGATGATATACTTGAATTTAAAGCATTTTCAAACTTTACTCCTATACATTTTGTTAAATATGTAGATTTCCAGTCCGTTTTAGCCTACGTGCATTCTTGTGAATCCCCAGACTCGCAGAGTTGGACTAGAGGTATAAAAGAACACAAAGTGATAACCATAGCTTTAATAATTTTATGTATACATGATCAGACATTGTCAACATTCAAGTACATTAGAGGAGAAAATGCAATAAAAATTTCTGCAGCGAATTACAATTAGTTGTTGCTGGCATCATTATTATATATTCCAATGTTCCAGAATTGCATATGTCCCCAGAACAATACACGTGCTTTATGCAAGCGGATAAATGTATACGCAAGAACGTTTGTGGTTTCCAAGATATTAGGGCGAGAGATCACTGTAATGTGTCAGGCGAGTGGTATGGAGCTGTTTATAATAGTTGCAATCTGAATAGGAAGTTACCATAGTGCATTGATATATTATTTCATTGCATGTCTAGTTACAATAGCCAGGTTTAAGTACAGTATTTGACCTGGCAATGATCTTATATTAGGTATTGCCCAATCGTCTGAATACTATATAGAATTCAGAAAAAAATTATGCAAGTATATATTACAGATTCCTTGATGGATACAAGTTTCTCGATGACAAATTATCCAGCTTTTGTGATATTGTGAGCAGTGATAACTTCAATATGACTGTTGCTGAGTATTACAAACCACACAGTTTACAACTGATGAAGAGAAAAGGGATATTTCTCTACGACTACCCGGATGATCTCGGTGAATTAAAACAAGAGAAACTGCCGCATAGAGTATTTTGATAACATTACCGATGAGCAACATGAACATGCCAAAACCATCTGAAAGCAGTTTGAAATAAAGAATCTCGTGGAATATAGTGATCTGTATCTCAAAACAGATACACTCCTTATAGCAGATGGCTTCGAGAAATTTAGAGACTTGTTTCTAAAATTGTAAAATATGGACCCCCGTTGCTATCAGACGATGCTTAGACTTACTTTAAAAGTCATGCTCAATACGGCCGAGGTATAACTGGATTTAATCACCGTTTCCAATATTATTCACTATTGTGGACGGTATTTATGGAGGTTTATGTACAGTTTCAAAGCGATGCTTGAAGACCAATGACGAATATATGTGAATCATAATCCTGACGAACCATCAAGCTTTGTATCATATTGGGACAGCCTTTATGGGATGACTATTGAGACTTCTATGCCCTGTGCAGCGATGAGATGGCCTAAGAGAAGAGAGATTGATTCCACCGACTTCCTCACAATTTCAGAAAACTACAACACAATAGGTTTCGGAGGTGGATCTAGGTTACCTTGATCATATTCATGACGATCATAGCAACCCTTCACTCTGTCGCAAGATTGAGGTACCGCATCATAGCGGTCTATAGAGAAAACTGACTGTAAATCTTGAAAATAAACGCAAATGAGTCTTGCATTATAGAAACTCTAACAGTGCATTGATTTAGGGCCAATATTTACACATATACATAAAGTTCAAGCTTTGGCTTAAAGAATAGTTTTTAAGTGAAGAGTAATATTTAAGGTTACACTTAAAGCTTAAGATCAATCTTCTTCGACAGATGCATAAATTTACGTTTAATCTGCTAAGCTTTCACTGCACGTTTTTTCGCACACATAACGTCATGCGATAGGTTGCGAGCGCATGAGTTCGTGTTTCGTCTGCCTTCACATACAGCTGTTGATAAATACCTCGGTTACAACTGTTAAAATGGCTGAGAAAATTAATCTAAGAATATTTTATCTTTTCTTAAGAAAACCTCCTTGATAAACACCCCGAAGTAAAAGCTGAAAAAAATTAAGCTTCACAAATTATGAGCAGTAAATTGGAAGAAACCCTAGGTAAAAAGCTTTTGGCACAACAAATACAAAAAGTCCAGAATAACATGAAGACAAAAATAAAGAAGAAATCTACTGCAATGCAACTGGAAATCCTAAAGTTAAGCTTAAATGTTGAAGGAAGAACTTCTTAAACTCCTAGAAAAGGGAGGAAAATCAGGAATGTCCAGGATATCAGGTGATGTATCTATTGGATCTGTAGAAACTATTTGCGCACATTTTCTTTAGCTCTGGTAGAAAAAATCCGTAATTTAGAGCACAGATAAACGTTTCTTAACACATCAGAAATGTTTTTGTAAGATTTATGATAAAGCTGTAGTTGACGCTTCATTTAGTTTTTGTATTTGAGTTTAAAATACCCACGGAACTAGCAGCACATGATTCACCTCAAAGGTCTGAAAGCTGTCCGCCAATTCTTTTGGTTCATATTTACGAACCGCGACTTCCGCTGAGCTAGGTATATCATGCATGTAGGAAAATGTTATCTTAGATAACTGGTGTAATATGAAATAATGTTTGGTTAATATACATAATTACACACCAAGGGATTAAAACGCATTTCTATTGCACGAAGCCATATTAAGCGGGAAATGCAGTCGAGAGTTACCAGTATTTAATAAATGGGCAATAAATAAATAACGGATAGCACTTTATTTGCAAGTTACAGCTAGAAAAAATTTCTAAGCTTAAAAAGAGTCAAGCACCTTTTTGCTTTACTACGTGCTATGCGTTTTGGGGATTAATAGAACTACGATTGAAATTAACTTTTTAATTTCTGTTAAAAACAGAGGGCCGCTTGGAAAAACGATGAGCTGTTTAAGGATTTAAGCATTGTTAAGTTAAACATCGTCCAAACGTTCTCTAGCTTTGCTTTGCTAAATCCATGTCTAGGTGTGTCTGGCTAAGCAGAGTTTAAAGTGCCATCTGCACCGAAAGTGAACGCGGCAACACCACATTTAAGGCATTGAAATTTGGACACCGAGCGGCGTATATTTCCGGAAGTAGAGAAATTAGGGTTTCGGAAATTTCGACAGTCTTTCTTCTACAAGCGGCGCGGAAAGCAAAATATCTGAGCGAGTAGAACGTTTGAGCTCTACTGGAACAGAAACTCTTACGAAAGTATTACGGGAGTTTGAGGTAGACTTTTAAAACAGGGCTTGCTTAAAAATAACCATGTAAAATATAACAAAATATAACATAAATTTAAGGGTATAATTTACAGCTGACGAAGCACAATTTTGGTTGCCACAATAATTTCTAATATGTAAGAAAAATCCAAATTACTGAAGCAGTTCCTTTGCTGAGCCTGAAAAATGTTATATCAATGTGGTTATGTGGTGCCAAAATACAAATGCACAAAAAATAGGCCTTGCTAGTAAACATATCCAGTTTGATGAACTACTATAATGGATCTTCGGCATACTGTCTCCAGTTCTCACACTGACTTAAGTGTGTGATTCATTTTCCTTTGGCATACATTCAACTCTATCACTTGAATGTGTGGATTGTCTAAATGTATTATTAAACGTTATTTCGTCAGCATATTACCAATATTTTTCGGTAATGATATTCGATTCATAAAGGCTATACATTTTATAGAGTGCATAAAATATTCTTGAAGCTCATTACATAAGGTACCCAAGTGTTTAATTCCAATCCTAACACCAGGAACGAATGAACAAACCATGTGTGCAGTAATACATGCTTGAGTCATAAGGTGCAGCAGTGCATTATACGCCTGCATACATAAATTCAACGTTCCAAACATAACCACTAGTTTTCAAGCGCAGAATAAATTAATGAATTACACGTCATAATAACCTCCACATTAGATTTGCTTCACTGCACAAAATTTCATTAAAATGAGGTTAAGTAACATCTGCTTATTACATAGAAAAGAGCCTGATCACAGTTTTCCCATTACCATTCTGCACTTATAAGAAGCTAATTTGTGTGCGTTAACCCAGGAGAAAGGATACTTAATTATGCTGAAATATATTATTATAATTCACATGCGCCGAGTGTCCGTAGGTTAGCGGAGGAGGAAGCGTTTGATTTCACTTTACTCTCGCTTTAAGGGCTGTGGAAGTTGCTGCTCTATTAAACAGTACTATTATATTGTATTGCCGGGTATGGATTGTTATAGGAGCTAGGGTTAAATTACACAAACCGAATCAACTAACCCCTTTATTATAACGTAAAACAGTGGTATAATTCAACATGTCTGCATCTTTTAAACATGTATCTATGTAAAGTAGCTTGACAATTTGAAATACACAATAGTTCATTTCTTTCACCTTCCCGATTTAAGAATTACATTTCTTTCATTACAAACTTTAAACCTTAACCAATGTTTTCTGTTTGCTTTCATTACACCATTTAATTCAGGTACAGTGGGCTTCAAATGTTTTCCGAAGGGCCAAGGGTGTAGAGGAAGAGGGGAAAGAAATTGCTTCTCGACTAGTCATGCCTGGCTATAGCCAACAGCAAGTGCCGGATCGGCTCAAAGGTCACATTTACTTCCTTGTATACTGGTATAATTCAGCGACCTGACTCTAAGAGGAAAGAAGACAAAACCAAATACTTTTCTCTTTACTAGAACTATTCAAGCGAAATAAATTAACATTTTCTATGCATAATATGTTGTTTAAGAATCAAATATTACACTCTTTATGCGGGTGCTACACAAGTTTAAGATTCAGTAATTTTCTTGAGAAACAAGGTTCGCATAATGTACATCTTGTTTTTAACGTTTGTTGCTAGTAACAAATAATAATATTAATAATAATAGTTTCATAATTATCACTAACAGAACGTTCTACGCGTACTCTGAGGGTATTTATTACCTTGAATATAAATTCACAACGTTTAACGCTAAGTGTGTAGTTCCAAGCAGTTGGCACATTCAGTTGTGATAATATTCAGTAATGTTTTAAAAATATGGCAGGAAAAGTAATATTAATGACCAACTGTTGAAGCAGTTTGGGAACAATTAAGTACTACATTAAATTTTCTTCAAAATGAGATATACTTTGCGTTTGTTACTGAAGAACGAAGAAAGATTGTTTTATTTGAAACATAATTCCCCTTACATACACACTCACAAGAGAAAGGAAGAAAAACCGTGGCAGTTGTATAGTGGACGTAGGGTAAAAGGTTCTATTTAGGTATTGTATGCGAAAGGAGAAAATTTTAATAGATACGAGGAAGCAACCTTTAGCGCAAAATATGCAGTTTTTATATAGCTGTTTTATTCGGTTAGGATCATATAAGCTAAATTTTCAAAATAGTGACCCGAAGTGTTAATGCAGATAGGTTGATGTGATTTTGTTGTAATTGGTTCATTTGAAGACACTATTCTGAAAACTAAATTGCTTTCAAGTTACAAATCTGAAGAGGCCCCCCAAAATGACATTGTATTACGATTCACGTTCTGAATTCTTAAAATACTTCTCTTCTCTGGTCTAAAATGGAATGGAATGTGTAACGGAGGGGACTCGACCCCGATCCAGTGAATGAGGATATTGCGCTTGTGCCCCTCGAGGGGGCGCTCCCGGGTGGGAGGGACAAGGTGAGAGACACCGAGCGGCCGGAACCAGAAGTAACGGCACAGCAATGACAATGTTCCTAAAATT
This sequence comes from Deroplatys truncata, assembly GCA_030765065.1. Classification (NCBI taxonomy): domain Eukaryota; kingdom Metazoa; phylum Arthropoda; class Insecta; order Mantodea; family Mantidae; genus Deroplatys; species Deroplatys truncata. Next base: position 417,175,314 of record CM060990.1, on the reverse strand, counting down.
TCCAGATTTAGACGCTCAGACAGTTGGGCAGGCAAACTGGGGACCCTATCCCAAAATGAGGTGCCAACGGCCACCAAGAAGCGGTCCTTATACCCTGGCAACCAGCCGAAGACCGAGAGACGGATAAGGTTCCACAGAGAGCATCCTCTTTCTCTGCCACGCTGCAGCGGAATACCATCACCGACACTTCCAACCCTGAAACAGACCTAATGGGGTTAAGGATGAATGAAATGAGGAATGGGACGATATTCGGGGGCTGAGAGAAATCATATCAGCATTTGCCTGACGACCCGGGAAAACCCTCGATAAAAAACTACGTGGGTAAGATTTGAAGATAGCCGGGAAGCGAACTAGGGATCTCTCGAATGCGAGTCGCACGCGTTACCGCGGCGCCACCTGGACGTAAACGGGAAGATCCGTGGTTCATATCTCGACTATGACATTGAAGTTTTCAAACTGATTCTATCTTTCCAAACTTGTCCTACACACGGCTTGAGTTAGAGTCTTCTTGTTAATTGAAATGAACTGTCATTACAAACTTTGTTGTAAGTATAAGAAGAATGCAGTAGCTCAAACGATAGTTAGATTTTTATGTGGTGTCTTTGAAACTCCACGCTCTTTGCATTACCACGAGAAGTATGATTAGGAAGAATTATATTTAAATATAGATTAAACTGTTATTTTAAATTGAACAAACTAAGTGTTGCATTCACATAACTTTCTCTTCTCACCATTATAGAAATTCTTTTTTCTAAATCTCATTTTTCTGTTTACTTCTTATAATCCAGATAAACTTGCAAATCGCATTTAACTCATCTGTGTGGTGTGGGGGTCTGTCTCACATTTAAGAGGTCCCGAGTAGAATCTCGGTTAAAGTGAAATACCTCGGTAAAGTTTTTTCCAGGGTTTCCTCTTATCCTGAGAAGATGAATGGTAGATTCTAATTTCTAGGGTTTGCTGGCTCAGTTGAGCATCATTTTAACTATTTCGATCATTGGTGGTCCGTAATGGCCTACCCGGTTAAACGACTTTATTTAAATATCAAAAGAAAAAGTTCACAAAATACACGTTTCGTTGTAGTATACGTAGATAAAGCGATAGTCACAATTTCACAAAGCATGTCACTACGTGTTGCTTTGTAATTCCATGCTGTTTGTATGACCGCAACAAAAACAAAACGAACAATGACTTCTCAGTTACAAAAAATATTCCAACCAATAACAAAAAATATCTGGGAATTAGTTAATCTCATAAAATGGATGTAAAACAAACTGCGGGGTTTAACGCGGTTTGCATTTCATGTGTAACAAAACTTTGTCCAATCTTTTAGAGTTTACCAATTATACAAACGTCATTCAGAATGAAGAAGACTTGGATCTTCTCAGTCACTTCAAAATATATATTTCGTTTGTCATGAAAATATTTTAAACAGTGAGTATTTTAATCAAAATCACTAGAGCCATTTTTAAGAAAATCAATTTTCCATGTAAAGTATTGTTCAGGATGGGGAGATTTTCTTGAAAATCCTTGTCACATCTTTGAAAGATGCTGAACCTAAATTATCAAGTTTGGTATTTAACCGACTTTTCGCTTTGGATTTATGTTGTTCATAGAGACGCAGGCGTATGGAGCTTTTGCCCTAAAATATGATGTGTTGCATTCACATGACTTTCCCTACTCTCTCTTCTTACAAAGCTTATTTTGCATCTATGTCATGTTAATACCAAAAAACCCTAATCACTTATTTTCAGAATTCCTTGTAGGTATAACCAGAACACACTAAGCTAAAGCGATAGCCAAATCCCTCAAAGCTGATCGCTACATGATTGCATTGGTTTGGTTGGCTACGAGGGGACTCGGCACGGATCCCCATAGTGGACATTGTGCCTACGCCCCACAAGGGGGCGTCTCTGGGATGAAGGATGAGGCGAGACAAGACACCGGAAGTCCAGAACCAGGAAAAACGGCACAGTAATGGTGGGGTCCCTAATTTTTCAGATAGAGACTCCCCGTCAGATGGACAGGCAGACCTGGGATCCCACCCAGCAGAGGGTGTCCAACACCCCTCAAGGAAGTTAGGATACTCTCGACAGTCAGCCGAAAACTGAGGGACGGAGAAAGTCACAAATACAACACTTTCCCTACTTATTATAGGTAAATAGTAGAGACAGTAAAAAGATGAGTTGTGGAATAGATAACCATCGTTGCGGCATCTTGCATGCAACCACATTGGGGAAAGTGTAACTCAGACTGTAACATTAAATAATTTCTGGGCCTAAATCGTTGTCATGATGCACGGAAAAACCATACTTCATAAGGACATTATGAAAATAAAGAACATATGTTAGTTGATAATGGATAGAGAAACCAATAAGTATTGAAAGCCAAACCATTTTGTTTTAACACTTGCTTGTTACACAATAATATATGGTGCTTCTAATTCCTAAAAATTATCTTGTATACTGCTTATGTCGCTATGTTGTAATGTTATTGCTGTTTTCTTTTCACAGTTATTACATTCTTAGAGCCAAGTATAAGGGAAATGTGTTGGAATGATATTTTCTTTAGCCTGTTACATCCCTTAACCTTCCTTATAGAGCAGGTATGAGCTAAGATGCCTGGCATAACCTCTCGATAAGACACCCCTTTACCCTGTTACCGGTGGAACGGAAAACATTTGGAGCCGTCTGTACAATGTTACAAATTTCTTGAATTAATGCTTCTCCTGTGCGAGATGAATAATTTAGAAACTAAGGATAAATAATATAATTTTTAGGTTTCTTAGCAAAATTGTGAAGTAAATATAGACAAGGCCGAAATATTACCTGCCGAAATGCTCGCCCAAGCCGTAGCGCAAATTAAGCTTGCTGATCGGTCTGCTCTCTGTTTTCCACCTCCTGCCTCAGCCCGGGAAACCGTTGCGTCGTCTTGCCTGTAGGACCGCTGCCGTCGCTGACGTGTCTTTCCCAAGCCAATAACAAGCACGGACAACCTATGACGTTCTACCATGCCTTTGGCGACGATAACGACATTACACTCTAGCAAGTATATCTACGATCTCTTGATGCCATCATTTCAGCACTGGGGGGGGGGGTCAAACTAGCTCAATACTCCCCGCTCGCCGCGCCCGCAATAACACCTAGACGACGCAGCTCTCCCGGACGAGGAACACATGAAAAAACAGACCAACATAACCAACACGCAAGGGTGAGCCAGGCAACACAGAATAACATACTAGAAAATAAAAGCAGAGGGTTAAAATGCACCAATTAAGTTGCACAGTAAACAAATTAATAAATGAGCCAATAGAATTTAACATCTTCAGGCAAAACTCTGTGTGTGTGTGTGTGTGTGTGTGTGTGTGTGTGTGTGTGCGTGCGTGCGTGCGTGTGTGTGTTTTATGGCTAAAAATGGGACGTAAAATTTAAGATACAATATACATAATAACAGCGTAATGAATCTCATTCATAAGGTGCAGTATATAAACGAATTTCAAAAAGGAACAATAAAAAACTACAAAGGAAGCGAATGGGATTAACCAATTATTATGTGGCAGATCTCCTTAATACAAAAACAAAACTAAACATTCTGGTAATAGGTATATTTACCGTTATGAAAACAACAATAGAGAACTACAAAGAGAAGTAATACTAACTTAAGTCCCCCAAATAAGTACCATATAAGTCTGCAGGAATAAATGTATCTACATGACCCTCTAAACTATATAAGAATAAAGCTAAACTGTACCCAAAACCACTACAAACATAAAAGTTCGCATACACAAACACTACACAAAATAATGAAAGAAAGAAAGAAAGAAAGAAAGAAAGAGAAAAAGGTACACACAAACAAGACACACACAAGAAGGGAAGAAAGAAAGAAAATAAAAAGGGAGTAATATAAAAGGCCCATACTCAAGGGTGAGGAAGCGAACCAGCAGTACCTTGAGTATGGTAACCCCTCTCCCCAGAATTGCTACATGTGTACAAGCAACGAAACCAGTAAGCAGAGAGAAAAGGAACCTGTATGCTTTAAATTAAGACGCGTAAACTATAATTAATTATCCGTCACGTAATCCCGATTTCGAAAAAAAAAACGAAATACGGGAATGAAAAAAAAAGAAAAAAAAGGTGAGCAAAACAAATACCTAAGGGAAACTTAAACAAAAAGGTAATTAAAATCGAAAGGGACCAAAGGGAAGTCACGGCTCGAATCGGTCGTAACCAAAGAAGAGGTAGAAAATGCGATCTCCCCGAAATATAAAAGCATTTCCCTTAGACAATGTCGGAACGGTCCTATAAAGCTATGACTAAGCTTTAAGAAAGGATGCGACTATAGCCTACAGAAAGTGAATTCCGTATTTGGAGCAGGATCAGATAGAATAGAAAAAGTGTCAATATTTAAGAATGATTACAACCTCACGATTAATATCCCATCAGATAAACCATATCCACATTCACATTCCAAAGGTGTAGAAACTACTAAAGAAGCCCGAAAGGCGGCGATAGGAAAATTTTGTAAAAACCGAAAAACAATTTACACATAAGAATTATCAAACGCAGGGAAGCAATTTGTTTTTGTAAATAATACCGTATACAAACAAAATCACCTGGAAACCCCAGGAGCACATTGGTGCCAAACTGGGTCCAGTACGGTAGCATTGTACAGAGAGAGAGAGAGAGAGAGAGAGAGAGAGAGAGAGAGAGAGAGAAGATGCTAATGCTGTGGACAGATCCCGAGAAAGTACGACACCAACATACGGCTGGAAATAAATTAACTCAAACCACATGCATACTATTGCGGTCCTAATAGAGGTAAAACGCAACACTATGTAACCAATACAAAAAATCGTGCAGAAAATGAGTTCACTGGGCGGAGTAATAAAACATAACGCAATGCGATTTAACAGAAGCGTAAAAAAACTATAAAATTTCGAAATTACACAGCAAAGTAACCCCAACGACTTAAAAGAAAGTCGAATATCGGCGGTTATGCTGTTAACAAAGTAAAGATTATCCATTCGGAGACCCTGAGGCCAAATAAGTACAAAGAGGAATGTTACTCGAAGGTAAAGAATATTATATGCAGGCCCAGGAAATAGCAAAGCAAAATAACCAGACATCACAAACGTGTGTGAAATTGAATACCAAAAAACATAATATCGGAAATATAATATTCAGAAATGCCCATGGAACACGTCTGGCTTACAATTTGCCCCATTCAACAGAACAAGGAAAAGCGCCTATAACTGCCGTGACGGGTAATACCATGTACAGACGGCTACAAATATTTTCCGTTGCAACGGGAGCGGCGCATTCGGGGTGCTTATGGAGAGGTTATTCCAGGTATCTTAGCTTATACCCGCTCTACATGGAAAGTTAAGAAGTGTAACAGGCTAAACAAAATATCATTTCAACACATTTCCCTTATACTTGGCTGTAAGCATGTAATAACTGTGAAAAGAAAACAGCAATTACATTACAACACAGCGACATAAGCAGTATACAACTAATTTTTAGGAATTAGAGGCATCATATTATTGTATAGCAAGCAAGTGTTAAAACAAAATGGTTTGGTTTTTTTTATATATTTACTGCTTTCTCTACCCATTATTAACTAACATATGTTCTTTATTTTCATAATTTCCTTATGAAGTATTATTTTCCCGTGCATCGTGACAACAATTTAGGCCAGAAATTATTTAAAGATACAATCTAAGTTACACTTTTCCCTATCTGGTTGCTGCAAGATGCCGTAATGACAACCAGCCGCTTATCTATTCCACAACTCATGTTTTTACTGTCTCTGCTATTTACCTATAATAAGTAGGGAAAGTGTTGTATTCCACCCAAAAATTAGAAAACGAAATTCACCGGAAATACACTTTTTGAGACCCACTGAATCCAAAGAAAGCATTTTTACTTTTCCTACTACGCACTTACAGTAAGCACAGGAAGTATTATATTCCACCCAAAAATTCAATAACAATATTCACCGGAAACACACGTTTTGAGCCCTATTGAATTTACTTTCCCTACTACGCAGTTACAGTAAGTAGAGGAATTATTATATTCCACCCAAAAATTTAATAACGGGATTAATACTCGGAACGGAAACACTCATTTTCAGACTCCCTGAAACCAAACAAAACGTTTCTACTTTCTCTACTACGTAGTTACAGTAAGTAGATCAAATATTATATTCCACCCAAAAATTTGATAACCAGATTAATACTCGGAACGGAAATACTCGTTTTCAGACTCCCTGAAACCAAACAAAGCGTTTTTACTTTCTCTACCACGTATTTACAATAAGTAGATCAAGTATTATATTCCATCCAAAAAATTTAATAACGATATTAATACTCGGAACGGAAATACTCGTTTTCAGACTCCCTAAAACCAAACAAAGTTTTTTACTTTCTCTACTACGTAGTTTCAGTAAGTAGAGCAAGTATGGTGTTCCACCCAAAAACTGAACGATATTCACCGGATATACACGTTTTGAGACTCCCTGGATCCAAAGAAAACATTTTTACATTCTCTGCTACGTAGTTACAGTAAGTAGAGAAAGTATTGCATTCCACCCAAAAATTGAAAACGAGATTCAACAGAATTCACGTTTTGTAACCCCTAAATCCAAAGTAATCAATTTTACTTTCTCTACTACGTGGCTACAGTAAGTAGAGAAAGCATTGTGTTCCATCTGAAAATTCAATGTCGTAATTTCACCAGAAATCACGTTTGTGACCCCTGAATTCAATAAATTTATTTTTAGACAATGGTCCAAGTGTGTGTGTATCCACGAATAGCATAACTCAAAAGCAAAAGGTTGGTTAAAACCGGAACTTGGTGTTTAAGTTCAACTTCTTCCAAGAATACGACTCTGAGATTTTAAAGAACACCCTCCACCCTAAACTACCCTTTACATTGGACATTTTTCGAAATTTTTTATTGTTTCAAAAATGACTCTAAGGATTTTGATTAAAATACATATGTTTAAGCTATTTTCATGATAAATAGAATGTATATTTTTATGTTCCAGGAATAGTCTGTAAATTAGTCTTTATTGTCAATGACTTTTGATAATTAGTAAATCGTAAAAGAGAGATAGACAAAGTCTTACCGCACAACAATTGTAGATCTTGTTAAAGCACAAAATTTATAATAAATAAGATTTTTATTTTATGTCAAATAACCTTTATATTTTACCTATTCTGAAAGTTTCTTTGTTATTAGTTTAAATTTTCAAATACTTTATACTTTCCTCAACTGCAAATAGCTATTGCTTTTCTTTCTTTTTTTCTTTCTTTCTTTCTTTCTTTCTTTCTTTCTTTCTTTCTTTCTTTCTTTCTTTCTTTTATTCATTCTTGCTTTCTTTCTCGTGTTCATATAAAAAGAGCAGAATTTCAAAGCTATCACGTCTGTGGCTCACATTCGGGAGGTCGTGGGTTGGATTCCTCTGGTCGACATTCCTGACCCATAGGTTTTTTCGGGGGGTTTTCCCGGGTCGCCAGGCGAGTGCTGGGAAGGATTCTCACATCCCCGAATTTCCGAACCTCCATTTCATCTCCATTCTAATTTCCCTTCATCTTTCATCCGTTAGTCTCTTTCAGGGTTGGAAATGTCGGCGATGGTGTTTCGGTGCAGTGTGGCAGGGGAAAAGAATGTTTTTTGTGACTTTCTTCGTCCCTCAGCTTTCGGCTGACTGTCGGGAGTATCCTAACTTCCTTGCGGAGCGTTGGACACCCTCTGTGCTGGGTGGAGTCCCCGGTCTGCCTGTCCGTCTGACGGGGAGTCTCTATCTGAAAACTTAGGGACCCTGCCATTCCTGTGCCCTTTTTCCTGGTTCCGAACGCCCGGTGTCTTGTCTCGCCTCATCCTGCCTACCGGAGACGCCCCCTAGTGGGGCGTAGGCACAATATCCACTATGTGGATCAGTGCCGAGTCCCCTCCGTAGCCATCCAATCCAAAGCTATCACGTAGCGATCAGCTTTGAGGGATTTGGCTATCGCTTTAGCTTAATATGTTCTGGTTATACCTACAACGAATTGTGAAAATAAGTGATGAAGGTTTATGTGTATTAACATGACATAGGTGCAAAATAAGCTTTTTAGGAAAAGTGAGTAGAGAAAATCATGCGAATGCAACACATCATATTTTAGAGCAAAACCTCCATATGCCTGCGCCTCTGTGCACAACATAAATCCAAAGCGAAAATTCGGTTAAATACCAAAATTGATATTTAAGTTCAGCATCATTCAAAGTTGTGACAGGATTTTCAAGAAAATCTCCCCATCCTGAACAACCCTTTACATGGAAAAATTTTCGAAATTTATTTTCTTAAAAATGACTAATGATTTTGATTAAAATACTCACTGTTTAAATAATTTTCATGACAAACGAAATATATATTTTTAACTGACTGCCTCTAAAGCCTTCTTCATTCTGATTAACTTTTGTATAGTTGGTAAACTCTAAAAGATTGGACAAAGATTTAATACACAAGAAATGCAGACCCCGTTAAAGCACGCAGTATATATTTATATTTATGAGATTAACTTATTCCCAGATATTTTTTGTTATTGGTTTGAACATTTTTTGTAACTGAGAAGTCGCTATTCGTTTTGTTTTTGTCGCGGTCATATAAACAGCATGGAATGTCAAAGCATCACGTAGTGACATGCTTTTTGAAAATGTGACTATCACTTTATCTACATATACTACAACGAAACGTGTAAATGTGAACATTATCTTTTGGTATTTAATTAAAGTCCTTTAACCGGGTAGGCCATTACGGACGGTGAATGAACGAAATAGTTAAAATGATGCTCAAATGGGCCCGAGGTCACTAGAAATAAGAATCAAACATTCATGTTCTCAGGATAAGAGGAAACCCTGGAAAAAGCTTTACCTAGATATTTCACTTTAACCGAGATTCTAACTCGGGACCTCTTGAATGTGAGGCAGACCCCCACACCACACAGATGGGCTAAATGTGATTTGCTGGTTTATCTGGATTATAAGAAGTAGACAGAAAAATGAGATTTAGAAAAAATAATTTGTAGAATATTGAGAAGAGAAAGTTATGTGAATGCAACACGTTAGTTTGTTCAATTTAAGATAATAGTTAATCTATATTTAAATATAATTCTTCCTAATCATAATTCTCGTGGTAATGCAAAGAGCGTGGAGTTTCAAAGACACCACATAAAAATCTGACTATCGTTTGAGCTACTGCATTCTTCTTATACTTACAACAAAGTTTGTAATGGCAGTTCATTTCAATTAACAAGAAGACTCTAACTCAAGCCGTGTGTAGGACAAGGTTGGAAAGATAGAATCAGTTTGAAAACTTCAATGTCATAGCCGAGATAGAACCACGGATCTTCCTGTTTACGTCCAGGTGGCGCCGCGGTAACGATTGCGACTCGCATTCGAGAGATCCCTAGTTCGCTTCCCGGCTATCTTCAAATCTTACCCACGTAGTTTTTTATCGAGGGTTTTCCCGGGTCGTCAGGCGAATGCTGATATGATTTCTCTCAGCCCCCGAATATCGTCCCATTCCTCATTACATTCATCCTTAACCCCATTAGGTCTGTTTCAGGGTTGGAAGTGTCGGTGATGGTATTCCGCTGCAGCGTGGCAGAGAAAGAGGATGCTCTCTGTGGAACCTTATCCGTCTCTCGGTCTTCGGCTGGTTGCCAAGGTATAAGGACCGCTTCTTGGAGGGCGTTGGCCCCTCTGTTTGGGGTGGGTCCCTGGTTTGCCTGCTCAACTGTCAGGGCGTCTCAATCTGGAAATTTTAGGAACATTGTCATTGCTGTGCCGTTACTTCTGGTTCCGGACGCTCGGTGTCTCTCACCTCGTCCCTCCCTCCCGGGAGCGCACCCTCGTGGGTCACAAGCACAATATTCTCATTCACTGGATCGGGGTCGAGTCCCCTCCGTTACACAATTTAGTTTTCAGAATAGAGTGCTTTCAAATGAACCAATTGCAACAAAAGCACATCAACCTGTCTGCATTAACACTTCGGTTCACGATTTTGAAAATTTAGCTTATATGTTATCCTAAACGAATGAAACAGCTGTATAGAAACTGCATATTTTGCGCTTAAGGTTGTTTCCTCGTATCTATTAACCTTTTGCATACAATACCTAAATAGGTGTTTTTACTCTACGTCCACTATACGACTGGCACGGTTTTTCTTCTTTTCACTCGTGAGTAGGCATATAAGGGGAATTGTGTTTCAAATAATAAATCTTTATTTGCTTTTCAGTAAAAAACGCAAAATATATCTCATTTTGAAGAAAATTTAATGCTATACTTAATTGTTTCCAAACTGCTTCAACAGTTTGACATTAATATTACTTTTACTGCCATATTTTTAAAACATTACTTGAATATTATCAGAACTGAATGTGCCAACTGTATGGAACTACACACTTAGCGCTAAACGTTGTGATCGATAGCTATGACAATTAAAAAGCCTAACGAACTTATATTCAAGGTAATAGATACCCTCGGAGCACGCTTAGAACGTTCTATTGGTGATAATTATGAAAATATTATTATTAATATTATTATTTATTACTAGCAACAAACGCCAAAAACAAGATATACATTATGCCAAACATGTTTCTCAAGAAAATTACTGAAACTTATACATGTGTAGCACCCGTATAAAGAGTGCAATATTTGATTTCTAATCAACATATTGTGCAAAGAATATGTAAATTTATTTCGCTTGAATAGTTGTAGTAAAGAGAAAAGTTTTTGGTTTCGTCTTCTTTCTTCTTAGAGTCAGGTCGTTGAATGCATACACAGAAGTAAATGTGACCTTTGAGCCGATACTGGCACGCTGACTATAGCCAGGCATGACTAGTCGAGAAGACCTTTCTTCCCCCTCTTCCTCTACACCCCTTGGCCCATCGGAAAACATTTGAAGCCTACTGTACGTATACAAACATTTGAATGGTGCGAAATAAAATGCGTAATATCCACATCTTTTTACCAGTTCTAACATAACTAAAGGAAAACGATAGGCTGTAGAATATAAAAGCGTCATAAATACGTTAACTGTAACTGATTGCGTCCATAGGTTTCGCAGTCAAAAGAAATTACTGAACACGAGGGTTTTAACAGCATTGAAAGCTAAGTAAAAGAAAATTCAATAAAGAACGCGCCGATGAGCTACTTAGAATGCCGAAACAAAACGCCCGGATGAAAATACAGGAGAAGGCACTGAAAAGTAGAAAGTAACATAGTTTCAAAGAATGTAACGCGTTTGACGTCCACGGGTATACATCCAAAACCAAAACAAGATATATAAATAATTACACTGGCGCGTAATATCATACACCGTAATTTCGTGTGTAGCAATGAACGATGATAAAAGAAAAGTAAATGCTTTCTTTATAAAGTCTAATTCGTGTTCGAAGAGAATGCAAAATGACCAACGGAAATGATCCCTACCTCTCAAAATACGATCAAGATTCAGAAAGTGAAAGAAACGCGTTTGAAAAGGACCGAAACCCGAATATGTTATGTAAACGCCGTATATCTGGGCGAGATTTGATATAAGTAAATATGTGGAAAATCGTAGGAACTGTATCCAAAATGGGAATTAAATCACCGCAAATTTCCGTACGTACTAAATGAAAGATTGGCACCGCCAAAATAGCTAAGTACCAAATTGCATTAAACAAGTTGCAAATAATGAAAGTTAAAAGAAAATAGCATACCCAACTAACTAGTACTATAGAACAGGCATTCTAAACGATCTGTTACGTTGTAGCGGTGCAGTAAAAGAAAGTTGAGGTAATGTCAAAAATCCTAAGGCTACGTGGGAAAAACTACGATTGGAATATCACGGACAAAAGAATGCTGAGTTTCCGCTCGCTGAACTTCCATTTTCCTAAGGGCATATGAAGACAACAAAGGTTTTGCGACGATTGGCGTATTAGCATAAAAGCAACTTAGTTCTTCTGCGATGTACTAACATTTTACCAAAGACATCAAAAAGTAATAAATTGTCTTATGTTCCGCTGTCATTTTTCGATTGGTAGACTCGAATATGAAACTCCCTTCTGCTCTACAGTCATTTTATTTATACTATGGAAAGAGCACAAAATAGGACTTCGCCACACGCTCTATGTACCAATTTACTTATGCATACAAAATACCAGTAACGATTTTACTTATGAATACAAAAGTCCCAACTCCTCTACGCTCTGCTGCCATTTTATTTATGAAGCATATGCTTCCACTTTGCTCTGGCTTCAAAAGCTACGGAAGTTACTGTGCTATTAAACAGTAATATTATACCATATTACCGGGTATGAATTGTTGTGGGAGATAAGGTTAAACTACTCAAACCGAGTGAGCTAACTCTTTTCTAATAACGTAAAACAGTAATGTAATTCAATATGCCTACATATTTTAAACATGCATGTATGTAAAGTAATTTGAAAATTGGAAACGCTTAATAGTTATTTTCTTTCACTTTCCAGATTCAAGAATTACATTTCTTTCATAACAAGCTTTAAACCTTAACACATCTTTTCTGTTTGCTTTAGTTACACCATTCAATTCACGCATAATGTTACAAATTTTTTTAATTTAATGCTCCTCCTGTGTGAGATGCATAATTTAGAAAATAAGGATAATAAATATAATTTTGAGGTTGCTTACAAAAACTAAAGTAAATTTAGATAAGGCGGAAAGGTTACCCTTACTATTTATTACCTGCCAAAATGCTCGCCCAAGCCGTAAAGTAAATTATGGTTGCTTATCGGTCTGCTCTCATCGTAGATTCCGTGTTTTCCACCTTCTGCCTCAGCTCGGGAGACCATGTACGTCCTCTTATCTGTATGAGCGCTGCAGTCGCTGACGTGTCTTGCCAAAGCCAATACCATGCACGAACGTTGTCTACCATGCCTTTGGCGATGATGACAGCATTCCACTCTAGGAAGTTCTCCGACGATCTCTTGATGTCATCATCTAAAGCTCTGGAGGTGGGGGGGGGGGGTCAAACTGGCTCAGAGTTTAGCTTATTTTAACACATGTTAAAGTGTATTTTTCTCATATAGCTGTTAAAACACAGGAAGAAAGCGCACGAGATGCACAAGTATTCGTTTAATTTGTGTTATATAGCGTTACGGAGGTACTAGCTCTAACACCATTTCGTTTATTAAATATTCATCTGGATTTATCACGTAAATATTGCTTTGAATTCCCTTTCAATTAACCCTCCCAGTCACCGGGAAAACTTTCACGAAGCATATAGGTGAAAGATGCACAGCAGCCATTAAAGCCATTTTGGACATTAGGGACTTTGAAAAATTATCCCTTGACACAGCCTTGAGACCATTCCACATCCAAATTACCCCAATAGCATGCTATGACTTCACCAGAATTTGGACCCACCTTTCACACGCAAATATAAGCAGACTGCAGGCAGTGAAAGCAGCCTACCTATGCAGAGCCCTTCAACTATCCAGAACGACAATGTCTAGGCTCGTCTATCTCTTGGCCGCCACAGACTTCTTCATCAGGGAAGTAGCACTAAAGAATCACCAGTTGCATATACCAACATACTAAGCCCACATTGGAGAAAGGGAAGAAAAGTGACTGGCATTAGATCAAAACTTTCATCACCAACTAGCCATGAATTCAGAAGAATGGACAGAACCAAATTTCCAGCTCCGACACGTTTATACAAGAACGGCAAGTAGTATAGAAATGACAGTTCAAGAGAACTTCATATGCAGGAATGTGTATTCATATGCAAATGAGGTCTCCCCAGCCCTCCGCACCCCTCTCCCACCCCGTCCGCTACTTCCTGCTGATTTCGGCTTGCAGCTGAGAGTAATAAACCTTCTTGAGCATAATGGAAAGCTTGACAGGTAAGCAATTCAGGTTGTCAATCACCTGTCGAAATGAACAATAGAATAATAAATCATCTTCTGTAACAGTAGCGGAAACTTTATTCTACCCAATCCATATCCGTACACTGCAGCATGCCGACACTAGCCGCATTGTTTGACGAAGACGTGCAAAAGAAGAAAGGTTATCCGTAACCTGTCAAAATGAACAATAGAGAATGCTGGAGTATTGTGAACAAACGATCAGACGCTATTGTCCCAGCTCTATAGAATTCCCTGAGCTTGTACTTTTCGAAATACCACCTGCAACCATGCAGTCGTATTGTTTGATGAACACGTGCAAAATAAAAATACAACAGACTTGACCCGAGCTAACAAAAAATCATTAACAAAGGGACAGATGCTATTGTATCTCATTCTATTGTCCAGAACAAGGGTTCGTTACAAGGACCACCCGTGTAGCATCCCATTCCACTAGAATATAGCAAAGAGGCAGTCTGGTATAGCGATAACAAAGAGTCTGCATTATCCCAACTCTATTGAATTCCCGTACACGTACAGGGAATGGTCTTGTCTTGGTTTCACCGATGGAAAGACAGAGAGGTCAGTTTACCTGCTAGATCATAAAAAATTCTACCACCGCTCGAGCCCAAAATCATGCAGCCCTCACTGCCCGAGGCTACTTCTCTTTGAGAGCAGCAGTGTCTTCACGATGTCCTACGGGTATACACGAACATAGATATAAAAGCTCTCTGTTTATGCTTCTATCGGCTCTTTCAAACACCGATATCAAAAATGTATTTAACGTATATCATTATCTATATTAAACCCATGTGTATACTTAGATATTCAAACATCGGTGTTCGATTCTTACTGCAATCAAAAAGTTTATTGTTTTAATTGCTAATGAGAAACCGATACATTGATAATATTAAATCATTACCCTGATTAATGAAAGGGTGTTCAGAGGTCCTAGTACGATTCATACCGTGCGAAACTCTTAATGCTTAATAAATATTAAACAATGAGAGTATGTGCGGTCAGACTAAAATGTATTTAACAAATATTATTTAATTTTCTATATATCATTACCCTGATTAATGAAATACGTTCACGGGTGCTCAGAGACCCCTAGTTCGAATCTTACCCTGCTAAACTCTAATGCGTAATACCTACTAAATTATGGAAGCATGCACGGGCAGATTAAAATGTATTTAAATAATATAATTTAATTTTTATATGACATTACGAAGTTTAATGAGCTGTATTCTTAGGCACCCAGAGGCGCTAGTTCGAATCTTGCCCAGCAAAACGCTATAGTAAGTATTAAATTAGGTGGGCATGGACGATCGGATTAAAATGCATTTATCATATATAATTATTTATATTAAACCCTGGCGTATACTTAGATATCCCGATGCCTAGACACGATTCTTTATTTTCTTTCTTCTTCTTCTGTCTTCCTTTTTCATTTTCCCTCCTTCTATCTCTTTCTTTCTTCTCGACTTGCACACATCCAAGCGTTCACATATACACGAGCACTTGTACATACATCAACAAACATACACCAGTGCACGCGCTCATGCACCAGTGCACACAAACATAGACACACATGAACACACATATACACACACGCACATACAAGCATTCACCAGTGCACTTACACACATGCACTTACTGACAGACACACATGCACATACACACGCACGCACACGCACACAACCTGAATGAAAAGAGATAAAACGATGCAATAAAAACTAGTTATACCCCTGGATTGCGACGCGCCATTTACGCATTGTTCCAAGCTGGCAGATATGCCTGGGTTCGAATCCTAGCAGTGATTACAAATTCATCTTCTAATAACTACAAAACTAATTAAGATTAAGACGCCAGATAAAGACGTCCTGAGTTCGATGCTTAATTTTTGCATCTCCATTATCTCAGAAACTAAGAGAGACAGAGTGGTGGACTAAAGCATGATTGATAGCTTCCAAAAAGTGTAATTATTACTGTATATAATATCCAATCAGTTGTCCTTAATTCGAATCCCGATCTTTCAATGACTTCCTTAATTTTCCTCTATACTCTAGAATATAGATTGATGCTGTAACTGCATACAGGTCTTTTAAACATGCCAAACTAATGTTGTAGATGATTTTGTTTCTGGTGTTGTGAGTTCGAATACTGATTAAATGAAATTTAATTATAAATTTCATAACTCCGGAAATAATTAAGATAAAGACATCAAATAAACCTTATTACGTTTGTGTCACTATGTAGTTTCTTGTGAATGTATACTAGGGTTCCAGGCGTCATGAGTTTGATTCCTAATTTTAAAATATCTATTATCTCATAAACTAGCAGAGATAGAGGCGCGAGCTAAAGTTTGATTGTTAGCTCCTATGATGGACAATTAATACAGCATATAATTGACAGTTAGTAGTCCTTAGTTCGAACCCCGATCTTTTAATGATTTCCTCAATTTTCCGCTATACTCTAGGATATAGCACGTAAGTTAATGTCATAACTGCATACAGCTCTTTTAAACAAGCTAAACTAATATTATAAATAATTTTGCTTCTGGTGTTCTGGGTTTGAATACTGACTAAACTAAATTTATATACAAATTTAATAGCTTATGACATAATTTATGACACGTCAAATAAAAGGTAAACAGAAATATCGAAATATCGCTCTCGTGACAAACTTTACTTTAAAGTACTCAGTTCGAGTCCCGAAGAGGCGATTTCATGTATCTTTAAGCCTATTAATCATACCAATTTTGAGTAAAGATTATATAGTGGATGATGATGTCGGAGTTAAATTACTAAAAATACATTCTAGAAGCTTAAAATCTGTGTAACTCTGAAAAATTACTTTGCTTGTGATTGTAGAGAAATATAATGTTTTTCTGCGATATCGGAGTATTAAGTGTACAGGAATGCCACATTGTATGCTGATTCTTAGGAGAATAAAGGGAAGCTGGAAAGTAGGAACTGAAATGGGAATTAAAACATGAAATAAGACAGTATATACATTCATTTATCTAAACAAGGGAGAAAATCTTCTGCGCTACCTGTTAAGTGTATATTTTAAAGTATTGTGGTAATAGAGTTGGAGTTAACCTTGGTTCAATGGGTAGTGGTGGTGGTTGTGTTAGGCTTTGAATGGCAACATCTGACGAAATGAGAGTGTGAGAATACTTCTCTTGTTGGTGTGACATCATATAGAGTAAGCTATCTAACGAATTTAAATATGTTTGATAGATTCAGGCATGATGTCTCTGGGTGAGGTCATATATCTGAAGTTAATACTCAGAGCATTAAAATGAGTGGTACACAACAAACCAGTTTTCATGCAATGGTTTAGAGATGAATTAAATGCTTGATAAACGTCCATGTTACACCACTAAAAGATATTGATGGGAGTGAAATATCAGAGCTTAACCGCTTAATCAGTATTTAATTGCTTAAGTCATCTCACGATTGTCTTGAAAGTGTATAAAAACAAGACAACATATAGAGAATAAGAAATAAATAATGTTTAATATAAATTACCGTTTATTAGCAGATAGACTCAACAAGATGGCTGAAAATGGCACTTTCCTGCCGACTCGTTGAGTTCAAGATCTCGAAATAGCTCTTAAATAGGAGAAAGACCTTAAAAGAGCTCAAACAAGATATGTAACAGGATCGCATCTTCGCTGGTTGATTGTCAAGTGTTCTTGCCTGAACGCTATAATTCGTTCTTCAACAAAGAACTTGCAGAAATGCCTGGAAAACTATATCTCGAATATAAGGGTATGGCAGAGTTGGGGAAATTTAAGAAATGTAAATTGTCTCTTGCAGAGAAGGTATGTAGAAATGTCAAACTCAAGTATTCAATGTTTTCCTATTTTTACTATGAAAAAGATTCATAAATAAAACAGCTGACTCATTATATTTCATATAAAGGTACAAAAGATACATGTTATAGAATTTATAAAAAATTCATAAAATCACAATGTCACATGTTTTGAATGCATATATATCACATTGAAATAGTGCTGATATTTGAATGTTTATACAAATTTTTCGTGTTTCATTTTACATGTATCCTAACAAAAAATGTACTAGCGTCTACACCTCCAAGGAACATTTCGGTAAAAAGAGGGTGCTGAGACATCTACATCACTGAAACACGTTAAGACAGGATTCTTATATAACACTCCAGGGCATACGATGAAAAAACACGGGAAATTTTGTATACAATCCAAGACAGCTGAGAGTTAGCTCGAGAGAGTCACGCTATATTCGGTGAAAATAAGAATTGTGAGCGGTAATTGAAATGATTGTGAAAATACTTTAAATAGTGATGAAATTTGTACCCTAAAAGTCTTGAATCCTATATACATTAACAGTATCAAGACTGCTTGCTGTGTGGGAATAAAAATTGCGAAAATAAACAGACTTTCATTTAAATAATAGAGAAATTTGCATAACCTATGCGTTACAAGTGAAACGTCATATATAGGAACGATGAGTTGGAAGAGGAAGTTGTTGGAAATGCACGATAAATAATAATAAAAATGAATGAAGGTATCCTTTTACATCATGTTTTTATTCATTTAAACATCCTTACATTCCTAATGAATAAATAAAGTCCTTACAATGATTAGTTTAAAAATAAGCTGCATCACATGAGCCAGAGGCTTGCATGTAAATACTTTATCATAAATTATTAAACAATACAATGAGGACTGTGCAGAGATATTTGCACTAGCTTGAATTTCTATTCTGATGTTAACACGGCCATTTACAACTTCCTCTGGTTGATGAGAGCAATCTATAACAAATATAGGAGCAAATTTAAGTAATCTTTTCTCTTCAATAAAGTATAATTCTCTTCTTCATAATAAGAGCTTGAGTACATATCATGAAATGATGCAAAGCTTGAGTTTCCAAAGTCAAAGCTCCTAAGGCGATAGGAATAACATTCACTATTAAGATAAAGTCTCAAATTAGCTAGTTACAACGATCCAAAAGGGAACAGTCTTTAGTTGCATTACTCGATCTTAAAGTCAGAGCACCAAAAAAGACAAATCTCGACTTCTCCATTTTTAGATGTGGTGGTGACATTCCAGGTAAACGCTTGCGGCACAACAGGTTGAGTATGCAGATCCATGGTCCTAAATGGGTGAAGCAGAGTCTTATCCAGATTGGTAGACTTGAGCATTTCAAGCAATTCAGCATCAGAAAGTCGAATCACAGTCCCTTCTCCACTCGATTAGTACAGGTTTAGCAGCAGTATTCTCTTCACCCTGAGGCTTTATAATACAGTTTTAGAGTCCTTGGATCGAATGAGCACCAACACCGACTGTCTATTGTGTATAAGCTCTGTAGTAGCAGCTGCTCCATTAGATTTTGGTAATATTTCCATTTATGTATAGATAACTTCAACTAGGTAAAGTATATAAATGCTCAGCTTGACAAGGGATTCTAATCTCTTCATTAACGTCCAGAGCTGATGTATTATACAGCAAAAACACATTTCCTTTTCTTTAGCCATCTCGATGTCGAATCTCGCCGTCCCGGTAACACTGGTGATATCCATGATTATAGGATTCTAAAGCCTAATGCCTGAAGAAACTTGTGATTAAATGACGTTAACACACTGAGTGTCAATGGCAGAGTATGGAGCGGGCGTCGAATCAAGTCGTTATTATATCCTGGAAACCTCCGATTCCTTCTTCTAAAATCTGTGGGCATTATACTTATATCCTTGTTTCTAAAGTCAATGATATTGCTGTTCTGTCCCACTACACGAAGGATGATTTGCTCTATGAAGTGGATGTTTATGAATAGCAGGTAAACTGAATTTGATGATTCTTGTGGAATATGATATCCAAGCGTAACGGATGGGAAAACTCATAGATCGAGTGTCCACTTTTACCATCGAAGAAGGAGACCGATGCAATATTGTGCTAGATTCGTATGATGCTCAACTTAAATATATTCACCAGGAATATACATTCACAAGAAACTACATAATCGCATAAACGCAATAAGGTTTATTTGGTGTCTTTATCTTAATTATTTCCGGAGTTATTAAATTTATATATAAATTTCATTTAATCAGTATTCGAACTCACAACACCAGAAACAAAATCATCTACAATATTAGTTTGGCATGTTTAAAAGACCTGTATGCAGTTACAGCATCAATCTATATTCTAGAGTATAGAGGAAAATTAAGGAAGTCATTGAAAGATCGGGATTCGAACTAAGGACAACTGATTGGAGATTATACACAGTAGTAATTACACTTTATGGAAGCTATCAGTCATGCTTTAGTCCACTACTCTATCTCTCTTAGTTTCTGAGATAATGGAGATTCAAAAATTAAGGATCGAACTCAGGACGACAGGCATCCAAGTATACGTTCATAAGAAACTACCTATTGACGTGACAGTAATGATGTTTATTTGGCGTTTTTATCTTTATTAGTTTTGGAGTTATTAGAAGATGAATTTGTTATCACTCCTAGGTTTCGAACCCAGGCATCCCTGCCATCTTGGAGCAATGCGTAAATGACGCGTCGCGTTCCAAGGTTATAACTAGTTTTTATTGCATCGTTTAATCTCTTTTTAATCAGGGTGAGTGCATGTGCGTGCGTGTGTATGTGTGTGTATGTGCATGTGTGTCTGTGTGTAAGTGCACTGGTGCATGCGTGTGTGTATATGTATGTGAATATGTGTGTGCACTGGTGCATGAGCGCGTGCACTGGTGTATGTTTGTTGATGTATGTACAAATGCTCGTGTATATGTGAACGCTTGGATGTGTGCAAGTCGAGAAGAAAGAAAGAGATAGAAGGAGGGAAAAGGAAAACGAAAGAGAGAAGAAGAAGAAAGAAAATAAAGAATCGTGTCTAGGCATCAGGATATCTAAGTATACGCCAGGGTTTAATATAAATAATTATATATGATAAATGCAGTTTAATCCGACTGTCCATGCTCACCTAGTTTACCATTTATTATAGCGTTTCGCTGTGTAAGATTCGAACTAGAGCCTCTGGGTGCCTAAGAATACAGCTCATTAAACTTCGTAATGTCATAAAATTAAATTATATTTGTTAAATACATTTTTAATCTGCCCGTGCATGCTTCCATAATTTAATAGGTATTACGCATTAGAGTTTCGCAGGTTAAGATTTGAACTAGGGGCCTCTGGGCACCCCTGAACGTATTTCATTAATCAGGGTAATGATATATAAAAATTAAATTATATTTGTTAAATACATTTAATCTGACCGCACATACTCTCATAGTTTAATATTTATCAAGCATTTAGAATTTCGCATGGTAAGAATCGAACTAGGACCTTTGAACACCATTTCATTAATCAGGGTAATGATATAATGTTATCAATACACCTATTTTTCATTAGCAATTAAAACATTAAACTTTTTGAATGCAGTAACAATCCAACACGGATGTATGGATATCTAAGTATACACATGGGTTTAATATAGGTAATGATATACGTTAAATACATTTTTGATATCGGTGTTTGAAAGAGCCGATAGAAGCGTAAACAGAGAGCTTGTATATCTATGTTCGGGTATACCCGTAGGACTTCGTGAAGACACTGCTGCTCTCAGAGAGAAGTAGCCTCGGGCAGTGTGGGGGCATGATGTCGGGCTCGAGCGGTGGTAGAATTTTTTATGATCTAGCAGGTAAACTGACCTCACTGTCTTTCCATCGGTGAAACCAAGACAAGGACATTCCCCGTACGTGTACGGAAATTCAATAGATTTGGGATAATGCACACTCTTTGTTATCGCTATGCCAGACTGCCTCTTTATTATATTCCAGTGGATCGGGATGCTACACGTGTGGTCTTTTTAACGAAGCCTTGCTGTGGAGAATAGAAAGGGATACAATAACATCTGTCCGTTTGTTAATACATTTTTGTTAGCTCGGGTCAAGTCTGTTTATTGTTATTTTTGCACGTGGTCGTCAAACAATGTGACTGCAAGGTTGCAGGTGGCATTCCTAAAAGTACACGCTCAGGGAATTCAATAGAGCTGAGACAATAGCGTCTGACCCTTTGTTCACAATACTCTAGCATTCTCTATTGTTCATTTTGACAGGTGATGGATAACCTTTGTTCTTTTGCATATGTTCGTCAAACAATGCGGCTGGCGTCGACTTTCTACAGTGTATTGATATGGAGTGGGTAGAATAACGTCTCCGCCTTTGTTACAGAAGATAATTTATTATTTTATTGTTAATTTTGACAGGTGATTGACAACCTTAATTGCTTACCTGTCAAACTTTCCATTATACTCAAGAAGATTTATTACCCTCAGCTGCAAGCAGAAAGTACCAAGAGGTGGTGGAGGGGGTGGGGATGGGGCGGGGTAGGGCAGGGCGAGGAGAAGTGGTGGGAGAGGGAGTGGTGGGACACTTCATTTGCACATTCCTGGATATTAGGTGCTCTTGAACTGTCGTAGAGTAAAACCACTTATGTAGATATTGTATGCATAAGGAGAAAATCTTAATAGATACGAGGAAACAACGTTTAGAGCAAAATATGCAGTTTCTATATAGCTGTTTTATTCGGTTAGGATAACGTATAAGCTAAATTTTAAAAATAGTGACCCGAAAGTGTTAATGCAGACAGCTTGATGTGCTTTTATTGCAATTGGTTCATTTGAAAGCACTCTATTCTGAAAATTAAACTGCTTTGAAGCTACAAATCTGAAGATGCTCCCCCCCAAAAAAGACATAGGTACTTTGTATTACGATTCACGTTCTGAATTCTTAGAATGCTTCTCTTCTCTGGTCTGGAATGGGATGTGTAACGGAGGGGACTCGACCCCGATCCAGTGAATGAGGATATTGTGTTTGTGCCCCTCGAGGGGGCGCTCCCGAGAGGGAGGGACGAGGTGAGAGACACCGAGACACCGGGCGCTCGGAACCAGTAGTGACAACACAGCAATGACAAGGTTCCTAAAGTTTCCAGATAGAGACGCCTGACAGTCGGGCAAGCAAACCAGGAATCCCACCCCACACAGAGAGACCAACACCCCCCAAGAAGCGGTCCGTATACCCTGGGAACCAGCCGAAGACCGAGAGACGAATAAGGTTCCACAGAGAGCGTCCTTTTTCTCTGCCACGACACTTCCAACCTTGAAACAGACCTAACGGGGTTAAGGATGAATGAAATGAGGAATGGAACGATATTCGGGGGCTGAGAGAAATCATATCAGCATTCGATGACAACCCGGGAAAACTCTCGTAGGTCAGATTGGGCGGTCGCCGGGAAGCGAACTAGGGATCTCCCGAATGCGAGTCGCACGCGTTACTGCGGCGCCATCTGGACGTAAACTGGAAATTTCGTAGTTCAAATCTCGGCTATGACATTGGATTTTTCAATTTGATTCTATCTTTCCAACCTTGTCCTACAGACGGCTTGAGTGAAAGAGTCTTCTTGTTAATTGAGATGAACTGTCATTACAAACTTCGTTTAAGTATAAGAAGAATGCAGTAGCTCAAACGATAACTTTTACGTGGTGTCTTTGAAACTCCATGCTCTTTACATTTCCACGAGAACAATCTAACGTGTTGCATTCACATAACTTTCTCTTCTCACTCTTCTACAAATTCTTTTTTCTAAATCTCATTTTTCTGTCTACTTCTAATAATCTAGATAAAATTCCAAATCACATTTAGCCCATTTCTGTGTTGAAGGGGTCTGCCTTACATTCAAGAGGTCCCGAGTTCGAATCTCGATTAGGGAGAATTACCTGGATAAAGTTTTTTCCAGGGTTTCCTCTTTCCTGAGAAGATGAATGTCAGGTTCTAATTTCTGTTGACCCCGGTCCCATTTGAACATCATTTTAACCATTTCGTTCATTCACCGTCCGTAATGGCCTACCCGGTTAAAGGACTTTAATTAAATACGAAAAGAAAAAGTCCACATTTACACATTTCGTTGTAGTATACGTAGATAAAGCGATAGTCACATTTCCAAAAAGTATGTCACTACGTCATGCTTTGAAATTTCATGCTGTTTGTACGACCGCGACAAAAACAAAACGAAAAGCGACTTCGCAGTTACAAAAAATATTCAAACAAGTAATAAAAAATATATGGGAAATGGTTAATCTCATAAAATATATGTATAACAAACTGCATGCTTTAACGGTGTCTGCATTTCTTGTGTAGCATAACTTTGTCCTATCTTTTAAAGTTTACTAATTATACAAATGTCATTCAGAATGGAAAAGACTTCAGAGACCCTTCTCTGCAAGTTTAAAATATATATATCATTTGTCATGAAAATATTTTAAACAGGGAGTATTTTAATCAAAACCATTATAGCCATTTTTGAGAAATTAACAAATTTCGAAAATTGTTTCATGTAAAGGGTTGTTCATGATAGGGGAGATTTTCTTGAAAATCCTTGTGTCACATCTTTGAAAGACGCTGAACTTAAATATCAAATTTGGTATTTAACGACTTTTCGCTTTGCATTTATGTTGTTCACAAGCACACAGGCATATTGAGATTTTACTATAAAATATGATATGTTGCATTCCCATGACTTTCCCTACTCACCCTTCTACTAACTATTCTTATACAGCTTATTTTGCATTTATGTCATGTTAACACCGATACAGCTTCATCACTCATTTACACAATTCCTTGTAGCTATAACCAGAACATATTAACCTAAAGCCATAGTCAAATCCCTTAAAACTGATCGCTAAGCGATAGCTTTGGTTAGGTTGGCTATGAAGGGGACTTGGCACTGATCCACATAGTGGATATTGCGCCTACGCCCCACATGGGGTGTCTCCGGGAGAGAGGATGAGGCGAGAGGAGACACCGGGCGCCCGGAACCAGGAGTGACGGCACAGGAATGAGAGGGTGCCTAAGTTTTCAGATACAGACTCCCTGTAGACGGTCAGGCAGACCGGAGATTCCACCCAGCACAGAGGGGGTCCAATGCCCCTCAAGAAAGTTAGGGTACTCCCGACAGACAGCCGAAAGCCGAGAGAAGGACAAAGTCACAAAGAACATTCTTTTCCCCTGCCACACTGCACCAAAACACCATCGCCGACACTTCCAACCCTGAAAGAGACCAATGGATGAAAGATGAAGGGAAATGAGAATGGAGGTTCAGGAAATTCGGAAATGTGAGAATCCTTACCAGCATTCGCCTGGCGACACTGGAAAATCCCCCGAAAAGCCCATGGGTCAGGAAGGTCGGCCAGAGGAACCGAACCCACGACCTCCCGAATGCGAGCCACAGACGTGATAGCTTTGAAACTGTGTTCTCTTTGTATGAACACGAGAAAAAGAGAAAGAAATAAAGAAAGAAAAAAATAGCTATTTGCAGTTGAGAGAAGTATAAGTATTTAAAAATACAAATTAATAACAAAGAAAATTTCAGAATAGGTAAAATATAAAAGTTATTTGACATAAAATAAAAATGTCATTTGATATAACTTTTGTGCTTTAACAAGATCTACAGTTGTTGTACGGTAAGATTTTGTCTCTCTCTTACGATTTACTAGTTATCAAAAGTCATTCATAATAAAGGCTAATTTACAGACTATTCCTAAAAAATAAAAGGTATACATTCTATTTATTATGAAAACAGCTTAAACATATGTATTTTAATCAAAATCCTTAGAGCCATTTTTGAAAGAATAGAAAATTTCAAAAAATGTCCAATGTAAAGGGTAGTTTGGAGTGGGGGATTTTCTTTAAAATCTTAGTATCGTATTCTTGGAAGAAGTTGAACTAAGTTCGACTTTTAACCAACTTTTTGCTTTTGAGTTATGCTGTTCGTGTACACACACACACAAATACTTGGTCCTTTTTCTAAAAATTAAATACATTGGATTAAGGGAGTAACAAACGTGATTTCTGGTGAAATTACGACATTGAATTTTTAGTTGGAACACAATATTTTCTCTACTTACTGTAGCTACGTAGTAGAGAAAGTAAAAATGCTAAACTCTGTATTCACGGATCTCAGAACGTGTATTTCCGTTGAATCTCGTTATTCAATTTTTGGGTGGAACGCAATGCTTTCTCTACTTACTGGAACTACGTAGTAGAAAAAGTAAAAATGCTTACTTTGGATTCAGGGGTCTCAAAACGTGTATTTTCGTTGAATCTCCTTATACAATTTTTGGGTGCAACACAATATTTGCTGTACTTACTATAACTACTTAGTAGAAAAAGTAAAAGTGCTTTCTTGGGGTTCAGGGACCCTTAAAAATATCTATTTCTGGTGAATGTTTTAATTGAATTTAGTGATGGAATACAATACTTTCTCTACTTCCTGCAGCTACGTAGTAGAGAAAGTAAAAACGCTTCCTTTGTTTTCAGGGAGCCTCAAAACGTGTGTTTCCGCTGAATCTCTTTATTGAATTTTTGGGTGGAACGGTATACTTGCTCTTTACTGTAGCTAAGTAGCAGAGAAAGTAAAACGCTTTCTTTGGTTTCAGGGAGTCTGAAAACGAGTATTTCCGTTCCGAGTTTTAATCTCGTTATTCTATTTTTGGGTGGAATACAATACTTGCTCTACTTACTGTAACTAAACAGCAGAGAAAGTAAAATGGTTGCTTTGGATTCAGGGGTCTCAAAACGAGTATTTTAGGTGAATATCATTGAATTTTTGGATGGAATACAATAATTTCTCTACTTCGTGTAACTACGTAGTAGAGTAAGTAAAAATACTTTCTTTGGATTCAGGAGGGTCTCAAAACGTGTATTTCCAGTCAATCTCTTTATTGAAGTTTTGGTTGGAATACAATACTTTCTCTATCTCGTGCAATTATGTAGTAGAGAAAGTAAATGTGCTTTCTTTGGATTCAGGGAGTCTCAAAGCGTGTATTTCCAGTGAATCTCGTTATTCAATTTTTGGTTGCAATACAATACTTTTCCTACTTAATATAGGCAAATAGTAGAGACAATGAAAAGAAGAGTTGTGGTACAGATAAGCGGCTGTTTGTTGTTGCGGCATCTTGCATGCAACCAAGTAGGATATCTTAGACTGTAACTTGAAATAATTTGTGGCCTAAATTGTTGTCAGATTAAGTTAAAGTGCAGGGAAAAACCATGAAGGACATTGTAAAAATAAAGAACATAGGTGAGTTGACAATGGGTAGAGAAAGTAGGGAATATCTAGAACCAAACCATTTTGTTTTAACACTTGCTTATTATACAATAACATGATGCCTCTAATTCCTAAAGATTAGTTTGTGTAGTACTTATATCGCTGTAATGTTATTGCTCGTTTCTTTTTACAATTACTTTCTTACAGCCAAGTCTAAGGCAAATGTGTTGGAATGATATTTTCTTTAGCACTCTAACTTCGTACAGCAGGTATGAGCTAAGGCACGTGGTATAATCTCTCGATAAAACACAACGCTTACCCCCTATAGGTTGAACGGAAGACATTTGGAGCCGTCTGTAGCACTACCTCATTGACCTTTCGCTTTGTTCCAGCACTGCCTTTTGAGCAGCAGTGACGCGGCAACTTCTTTTACACCTATGTGTGCGGGAAACATAAAACTGCAAAGGACGGCTTATTAGGATCACCTGATATATATATATATATATATATATATATATATAAACTTATGAAGGATACTATGGTCATTTTTGTAATTTCCACAGTTTATGCCTATCCACCCGATCATATGCCCTTCTATAATTTAAAAATAAGACGAGTAAATACTCACAGATTAAACTCCCTTCTCTTTTATATGTGTTGTTTTATAACAAAGACTGCACCTGTACATGATCTTCCGTTTCGAAGGACGCACTGTTCTTCCGACAAGAATTCTTCAGCTAAAGGTTGTAGTTTTGATTTTATTATCAGTGTGTAAATTTTATATGCTGCACTTAGTAGCGATATTCCTCTCTAGTTTGAGCAGTCCGCTATATTCGCATTTTTAGGTATAGTGATTGCTTTTGCTACTTTCCAGCTTTATAGTATTTTACCATTACTTCAAATATTATTCAGTAATTTTATAAATCTCTTTTTTCCATTTTAAGCTGCCATATATGATTAACTCCATACTTACGTGGGTTGGAATTTTAATAGTGGCAACGCTGCTGTGGAAGCCAAACGAGAAGGAAGTAATTTTTCTCAGTTTACCACGTGTTTGGCTATGTCTTACCCACCATACAATAAATAGACTCCCCCTTTGGACTTAAAGTGCATGCGCTGTGGCGAGTAGAAGATAGATCTCTATGAGCTACCGATCTAAACTGTTGTGTATTGTCTTTTTACCATATTCGCAAAACAGAAACAACGAAGTTGCTTGAAGATTGAATGTACTCGTGGTTTACAGCAAGACAATGTCATGCAGGTCTCGTTGAGGCATGTGGGGAACTTCGTTATCATACAAAACAGTGGCAAGGAGGGTTAGAAATGTGAACGTGCGTACGTCTGTGATGGCGTTATGCTAACAGTTACCATACCGCAAGGACAAAATGTTATTGCGCAGTATTTCTGTCATTTTTGGAGAATCATCTCCGACCAGCGTTGCGAAGAAAGCGGTGGCACTTTTACAGAATCCTCCCATTATTTTCAACACAATGCTCGGACGCAAGTGGTACAACCCATAACTGATCTGTATCGTCGCTGGGGTTGGGAAATGCTTTTCCATCTACCATATTCACCGGACCTAAGCCCCTGTGATTATAACCTAATCCCAAAGATGAAGGAACCACTTCTTGGAATTGGATTCAGAAAACCTTTTCCAAAATTTTGCAGGCATTAGATCGCTCTATCAAGAACATAAGCAAAACAGGCGCTGCAACAGAGACCCTACTACTTCCACATCTAAGACAACGGGTTGTTGAAAATGCTGGCGATTACATTGAAGGACTGTAGATGTTTCATACATATATCATTCTTGTATTAGTAATACATAAATCGCTGCCAGTATTAAAGTTGCAATCTATGTATATGTAGCTGTCTCAAAAGGCTTTTCTTCTGTTACTAATACTTCTTTATGGTGTTTTTCTAATTCTTCACTGGATATTGGATTAGTTTTTGCCTTTTCATTTATATTTTCTGTTCAGTCACAGAGTATTTTTAAACGAAACCTTTGTGCACGTTTTATGTCATATTATAAATTTTTAAGAAACTGTTACCAACTTGTCCTCCGTGGTGTAGTGGTTACCTCTAGCTCCCGAGGTCACGGGTTGAAACCTGGCAGAGGGCGATGTATTTTTTTCGGGCGTAAAATCCTTAGTATGGCTTCCTTCGGAAGGGAAGTAGAGCCGATGGTCCCATGTCGTAGATTTACGGCACGTAAAAGAACCTCAAACTTGATAAAGAGGCCTCTGAGCAAAACTTCCGGTCTTTCATGCCCAATATAGAATGGGACGCTAAGGACCATAGTAGTAAAAGAGCATCCATAAATAAAATTCAATTTCATTTAATTTGTTACCAACTTTCTGTAGATACGTGTCTTGATAAAGTACGTGCAGTTGCTGTTTGTCTTTTATGGGGTACATATTCTTACTTCTTTTCCCATTTAATCACCTGAGACATAACTGTTTCTTCTTTATTATAGCTTCCTTTATGGTATCCTTCCATAATTTTAGGCGTTTAGGTGTTCGCCTAGTTTGTACTCCTAATATTTCATGGTTAGAAATGGATATTTAGATCTCCTAAAATTATAAAATAATTGTTTTTTCCTGGTTTATTGATGTTATCTCGTTGTTCTTTTAAAATTGTTGAATTTCCTCTTTTTCTCCATCTGATGGAACTTATACCCCAATTATGTAATAATGGATCTACCAGTTCTGAATGTTACTATTCTTTCACTAATCCAAGAATCCCATTATTCTTGCTTTTGGTCTCTTGTATAACATTGAATCTACTTACTCCTGATGCTGCTCTTTTCTCTCTTTCAACTCCCGAGTATAAGAATATATAATTTCCAACTTATTTTGAGCCTTTTCATTTTTTCTTTGTCTCTGATACAATTAAAATTTATGTATTACTTTTTTATAGTTCATTAATTATTTCTGGCAATTTCTTATTATTTATGCCTGACATTCAAATTGTCATTTTTTCCATCAGAGTACTTCCTTGTGTATAAGGATTGTCATAATTAACATGTCTATATCTGGTTGATTCCTTTGACACTTCCAGTATTTGTTTTTTGCTTGGACGAGTTACCAGCCCGTCGCAGAACACCAGCCCGGGAGGACCGGGTTTTCTTTCTCCTTTAGCCTATGGAAATATCTCCAAAACAAGGCAACAGTTTCTACTCTATTAATCCAGAATAGAAAGGTGGCCCCTTCCTTCAGTAATGTCGTTTCGAAGATTTCTTTGACGTCTAAGCTGCCGTTGAGGTCCTAGTCCGTATCCCAGGACAGCGGTTCTCGATACACCCTGAGAGACTGAATCCTTGACAGCACTTAGTCACTACTAATAGTGTTTAGCCTCGCGACGAGAACGCGACTGCCAACAATTATCCAAGCGAACACAGTTTTATGCCCCTGTGCGCGTTAGACCGTTTTAATAGTTCGGTATGAATCCAGGACTAAAGGCTGAAAAATAAAATAAGGTTTGAATTTAACTGCTTAGGTGTGTGGGCTATGAGAGGGGAAGCCTTGCATGCCAGTTTTCATCTAGTTATGTAATGGAACAGCTGGGTTGAGAAGTGGAAAATAAACAAAATATTTGCTTGGTAGTTCCGTAATGAAATTATGTACAAACGAACAAAAAGCTACGAAAGTAAACTATTGGAGACCACAGAAACAGAAAAACTGGCCACCCACGAACTTCAGAATCGGTGCTGCTGGAACACCTGAAGTTGATATGTATGAAGGAAGAAGAAATCATATGTATGAAAGCAACTAGATAGGCTGTAACTCTAATAATTCAATTAGAATCTCCAAGTTTATTGTAACTTGCATTATTGAATGCTGACATATTCAAACAATTTTAAACCTTTTAAAATATATTTCTATTAAGGCAATGCACCCTTGTAAATAACAAGATTTGCAGTATCATAATATTGTAATGAAATATAAAGGCAATTTCAGTGTACCATATGAAATTCCTGGTTGTTACCTAGACTTATTATTTAATATGTTAATAAAATTAAAATACATACGTCAAATGGTTTTTTTATGTCTTAAAATTTATTTTATTCCGGGAAAATGACAAAAAGCTTTTTAAAACTCTAATAAGGCTATGCGAGGAAAGGGGTAAACGTCTTGTATTTATCATTTTTTCTAGTTTGTCAATATCAGAACATGAAAGTATTAATAAGAGACAAGGTAATCAAGTACTTTAAAGATGAGCATATTAGTCTTTTAATAATAATCTCTGAAGCTTTCCTGAAAATTTCAAGATAATCGATTAAGATCTATGACACACGGAGCATTCTATGTAATGAGGAATACTGAAAAAGAAGTTTGAACAAATGGCATTAAAACTCGAATGTTCACTATGATACTATGACCAAGGATACTTAATAGATGCGCAAGTACTCAAATATTACCGAAAGTGGTAAACCAGAGACGGCGGATGATAGTATGGGGTATAAACATAATTAACACTAAAAGTTGATTTTTAAAAGCTTTTTCACCAATTTCACCTTATTTAAGTTTCTAATACCAGAAAAAATCCGGTGCATTTTTCAGAAATATTGTAAAGAAGTGAATTCAATATCATGTTAATTTCTATTAACACTGAAAACAAAGTTTGTAGTAATTTATGTTCTGCTAGGGATTGAATAGCAGTATTTTTTGGCTTATTCAAAAAAATACCTCTGTTCGATTATATTGAATAATTAGGTTCATATTATACAATTATAAATGCTATTTCATTCAAATTCATTTATATTTCATTTCCTTGTGATACATTTCATAGTAATTATGACATTCATTTTAATTGACGTTTTTTTAAATTCAAGCATCACTTGCAAGGGAAATATAAGATAAAAGTAAGTGATTTAACCTGCAACCTAAAGTGATTTTAATAATATAGTTATAAAGTTATTGTTAATGATTAATGGGGGTTTACTCAAAGTAAGGTTCACAAAAGAAAATGATTTTGTTTTTTTTACTCGTTTGCCGCAGCATCTTCTTATAGTAGCTGAGAAATTCCATTTCCTCTTTGCATGTCACGTCGTCTGACAGATGCATTATGTCATTTCCATGTTCCCCTTCATGAGTTCTTATTTTATAGGAAATCTTCTCTTTACTGTCCGAAAAATCTCTCTCTTATAACCCTACTTCAGGCGTGTTGATGGATGTAGCGTTCCTCCACGGCATTCTGAGGATACGGCATGGTGCCAGTAACCAAGGGCTAATGCTATATCCTGAGTCACCTAAGGTTGATCACTACTCTACTAATGTTGCTCCAACATAAATCTATTTGGAACGTTTGTGGCAATTCCGGTAACTTTATATCAGAGAGTGCATTAATTGATTCTGCAAGTGACAGTAAAGCCTTAAGTGAGCCTAGTTTTAATACAAGGACAAATAAGGCCGTTAAAATGTTGCAGTGCGTTCAAAGACTGTGGTTAGTCGTGATAGATCAGAAACAAATAGTACTACTATTTGCAGTTCGGGTGATGTGGTTAAGCAAACTGTTAATTCAGCTCCCAGTGAAGTTTCAGTATCCAGACAACCAAATGAAGATTGGCTTGTTATTACTAGGAAAAAACATACGAGTAATCCCAATGGAATAGTAGGCAACAACAAGGAGAGTCAAATTAAATCCGTGCCTAAGTTAGTTGAGTTGCATGTTTATAGGCTGCATCCCGAATTCAAGGCAGTCGAAGAGAAGAACTTATTGGTATCTCACTTTCCCGAGGTGATATGTGAACAATTGACTGCTAAAAATTCTGACCTTTGCTCGTCATTCAAGATTTCTGTATATGAATGCAATTTTAAGCAACCTATAGACCCTGCCTGATATAGCTTGTATTATTAAGTTTTTTAGCCTTCGCAAGAGCGTGACTGTAAACGATTGATCTTTAATCCCGATTTGTTAATATTTAATGTACAAGGTTTATATTATCATAAAATTAACGAAATGGAAATTGTATAGTTGTCTTTATATGATAACTTAAAATTTATATTCTTGACAGAGACTTGGGCTAATAATATCTCTGTTTATTCTTATAGTTTTTAAATTTTTGACCTGTAAGTTCTTATATTCCCAAGGATCGCGCTCATGATGGAGTTAGCATATATGCCAGAGATGACTTTGACGTGCGTGGTATTGATATGTCTAATTTTTGTGTTGATATGCATATTGAAGCCTGCGGTTTGGAATGGAGGCACAGTGACATTGATTTTGTTTCTGTTGTATGTTATCGCTCCCAGGGGGTGATCCTAAGTTGTTTTTAGATAATATTTGTAACATTTTAAAGCATTTATTTACAAAGGGTTTTAATAAAATTATTTGTGGTCATTTTCATTTTGACATCTCTAAGGATTTTGTCGATCTTAATATTTTGTTACTTACCTATGGTCGAGTATAGGGTCAAATAGCCCACTCGTGTATGCAGTACTCGTGTAAGTACCATTGATAATATTTTTACTAATTCTTACGTTTCAGGCACCTATTCCGTTATTGATAACACAATTTCTGAGCATCGAACCTTTTTATGCGTGTTATATGCATTTTAATAATAATATTAGTTGTGCGTATACTATAGGAAATGTTAATTTATCCAATTGTGATCGTTTTTTATACTTCCTGGCATGGTGTATTTAATTCTTCTGAATTGTGTAATATGTTTAGTACGTTTTTATACTATCAATACTATTTTTATATATGCTTTCCTTTAACGAAATGTAGAGCTAATTATCGTTCTAAATCGGTTTTGTAATGAAGTTAAGGCCTCTAGTGCATATGTCGGACAATTGCTTTACTTAACTAAAACTTACCACGGTTTGAAGGCATTTATAAACAAGTTCGAAATGCACATAAAATTTTTGTCAAAAATACCAAAAAGCGATTTTATGAAAGTAGTTTGAGTGATGCCTCCAATAATAGTAGACCGATTTGGAGCATTGTTAATGATGTAGCGAAACAAGAATAAAGTAATGGAAATATTACATTAGTTGATGGCGACAAAGTTACTCATCATCAGCAATACATCGCTGATTCATTTAGTGTATTTTCCAAAAATGCTCCACTAATAGTTGTCTAATTTGCACGTGAGTAATGAATTTAACTTGAGCGGTCTCAAGCATAATTGCAATTCTGTTTTTGTATTTGAGTTTTCTGATGCTGAAATTGTGACATAATTTTCAAAAAGCTTAAAAACAAATCTTCATGTGGTTCTGATGTTGTTTCTCTGAAATTAATTCCTAATTGTTGCGAATACATTATAAAAACCTCTTACGTTTCTTATTAGCTATTCTTTTACGTCTGGCATATTTCCTAGTGAGTTGAAGCTGAATAAAGTCATTCCTGTGTTTAAAAAAGGCTGATAAAACTAATATTTGGAAGTGATACACCAGTTGCTATGTGTAACAGCATTTCAAAACTTTTTGAATGTTGTATGCCTGACAGACTGCTCAATTTTGTTAATAAATATAATATCCTGAATGTGACCAACATGGTTTTAGATCAGGTAAATCTACTACTACTGCTATTTATTTTATATTCAGAGAAATTTTACTCTCTTTTGATTCTGGTGAATGCCCTATCGGAGCTTTTTGTGATTTTAGCAGAGCGTTCGATTGCGTTAATCATGATTTGCTGTTTGCTAAATTGGAATATAATGTTATATGTGGTCTAGTTTCAACCTGGTTTACTTCTTATTTGAAAAATAGAACTCAATATGTTCATATTAAGCACACAACTGATTCCTTTAGAAATAATTATAATTCTAATATTTTTTAAGTTGATATTAGTGTTCCTCAGTGTTCCATTCTTGGCCCTGTGTGGTTTAGGCTGTTTGTGAATGATTTACCTGATCAACTGAAATATTATTTTTTAACTATGTATGCTGATGATATCACTGTGATTGTTAAAGATAGCAATATAGCAGGTTTGAAAGTGAAATGAATTACCTAGAGATCTCAAAACCTGGTTTAATAATAATATTATTTATCTGAATGTTAATAAAACTGGTTTTGTTCATTTTCATATGTATCAAAAAAGGAATCTTGAGGAATTAGATATTAATATATTTCCTCGCAATCTGCGTTGTCTTCAGCATACTAAATGCTTGGGAACTATTTTTGATGAATATCTATCTTGGCAACCCCACTGTATTGAATTAATTAAAAAATGATATACTTGTTATTATCAATTATGGGTTTTGAGATCCTGTCTTAATGTTAAGGCTGTACTCTTGTTTTATTTTGCATATGTTGAATCTCGGTTGGAATATGGTGTTTGTTTTTGGGGGTCAGGATCCATGATGCAGCAGGTATTTATTGCCCAAGAACGCATAATACGATGCATTGCAGACATTGATATGAGGTATCCTGTAAGGATTATTGTATTAATTTTAATATATTGAACTATTTACGGATTATATATTTTTAAATTAATGGAGTTGATATTTATCAGAGATTACTTTCCTATAAATGTTGATTTTCATACTATGATACACGTATAAGACATAATTTTAACATTCCAATGCATCACTCAACGAAATTTAATAGATATCCTATGGTTTGAAATTGTTTAACTCATTACCTATTAATATTAAATCTACAACTAATATTAAATATTTTAAAAGTAATCTTAAGAGAAAGTTAACTAAAATGTGCCCTTATGATTTGCATGAACTTGATCTTAAATTGTAATGTTATAACTTATCTTGTGGCTTACAAGCTCTACAAGATACTCCATCCATCCACCCGCCCACCAAAACACCCAACCACCCACCCACCCACCCATCCATTCATCAATCCATCCATCGATCTATCGATCGACCTAACTACCTACCGACTCACCTACCCACCTACCAATGCACTCATCCACCTACCTAAATACCTACCGACCCACTCACCTACCTACCAACCCACCAACTTACCTACCTACCCACTCACACACCTACCTAACTCCCCACCTACCTATCCACCTACATACATACCTGCCTACCCACACACCTACCTGCCTACCCACACACATACCTGCCTACCCACACACCTACCCACTCACCTACCTACATACCTATCCACCTACCTACATACCTGCCTACCCACCTATTCAAAAACCTATCCACCTACCTACCCACACACCTAACCACCCACCTACCTACATACCTACCTACCCACCTACCCACAAACCTACCTACCTACTTACCCACCTACCTATCAACCTACCTACATACCCACCCACCTACGCACCCACCTATCTACCTACCTACCAAAAAGTAAAAATAAAGTTGGAATTAAACTTCCCTAAAATAAAATCGATTATAATTAAAGTTAATATCAGAATCCCTATAAATATTAGTTGTTTATTAAATTCATATGAAAAGTTATAAACTGCCTACCTACCCACCTACCTACCCACCCACCTACCTACATACCCACCCGTCCACCTACCTACCTACCCACCACTCACCTACCTGCCTATCCAGCCAAACAGCCACCCACGTACCTACCTATCTATCCACACACTTACCTACCTACACACCCACCCACGTACCTACCCACCCACTCACCTACCTGTCTACCCAGCCAACCAACCACCTACGTACCAACCTATCTACCCACACACTTACATACCTACACATCCACACATCTACCTACCTACCTACCCACCTACCTACCACCTACCTACCTAACTACCTACCCACCTACCTACCCATCCACCTACCCACCTACACACCTATTCACCCACCTACCTACCTACCCATCCACCTAACCACCCAACTATCCGCTTACCCATCTACTTACCCACCTACCCAACCAGCCACCCACCCACCCACCTACCTACCAAGAATGTTTTTACCCAATCTTGTAGCAATCTGTCGTAATATATTGAATTTTACTTTCTAAATATACGACTGTAATGCACATGGCAAGGCCATGTTGCACCTACACTCGTAAACATTTCTTCCGAGTTACATGTTGCCTGTACATCGACAGAAGGAAAATTCCTTCTATGGGTGTACTTGTCACTGTGGACTCACGGCTTCAAATTGGCAAAATTTGCAATCAATTGCAGGGGTTACACTTGGAAATTTAAATTCAGTTTACCAGTGTTGTTTTGCATCATTAATTTCTTGTAGTCGCAATGGAAATTTCATCTACTGATGTGCTTTATCAATAATTCTATCACAGACATATTCAATGGTTCTACTTACAGTAGACTGGTGGACTCCAACATCCTCTCCAATACCAGCTGGAAAACCTGGTGAAACGAAATGAAGAAATACTTGTTTTGCTTCTTTAGACGTTATGCCACTTCCGCGTGTTTCCGCGCTCTCTTTTAGGAAGTGACCTGACACAACCTGAACGTTATCTTCACTAATATAAGCATTGTTTTATATACACTCACTGGATGTTTTCGTTTAACTTGATAAGCTTTACTCTGTCGAATTTTCATTAACTCTGCCATTTTGGCAAAAATAAATAGGTTTTAAGTGTTTACACTTCAAGTTCAAGTCATGCATTAGGTACGAGGGCTGATCAACAAAGACTGAGACTGATTTTTTCACAGATGTTTATTACTCCAATTCAATGTTTACATGATCTTTTACAAAGTAGTCCCCTCCTACTTCAATGCACCTTTTATAGCGTCTCTGCCAGTCCTTGAACACGTGCTGCAGACCATTCTTTGTCAGGTCCTTGAGAATCGCCTCACTTTTCTTGAGCACTGCTTCAGAGTTCTCAAATCGAATACCCCTAAGCTTTGCCTCTGTTATGGGAATAAAAAAGTCACAGGGTGTAAGATCGGGGCTATAAGGTGGATGTGGTACACAGGTAATGTTGAATCGAGCCAGAAACTGCATGACTTGATTTGCGACGTGAGACCGAGCATTGTCATGATGAAGTCGCCACCCAGTTCGAGAAAGCTCTGGTCGTTTCTTTGCAATGTGCTTCCTCAGTGTAGCCAATACTGACGTGTAGTATGCTGCTGTAACAGTAGTGTGACGGGGAACTGCATGCTGGTAAATCATTCCATTACAGTCAAAAAATGTGATAACGATCACTTTCCCTGCAGATGGAACAACATTTGCCTTTTTTGGTGTTGGAGAACCTGGCGATTTCCACACTGTGCTGGCTTGTTTTCCTTCAGGATCATGACTCATCACCGGTGATAATCGATTTAAAAAATGCATCCCCTCCATCAGCAAAGAGACGCAGTACCTCACGGCTTGTCTCCATTCGCACAGCCTTTTGTTCGGGAGTCAACAGACGTGGTACCCAACGAGCACAAACTCGGGTCATATGGAGATGGTCGTGCATAATTGTAAACACACTGCCATATGAAATTCTCAACACTTCACTGAGGTTACGTAATGTTATACGCCGATCCTCTCGGACAATCACAGCAGCTGTGTTGATGTTGACTTCAGTCACAGCAGAAGCCGAAACACCAGACCCACCTTGCTTAACACTGACAAGTCGGCCTTCTTTGAAGTCCTTGAACCACCTAAACAATGTTGCACGAGGTATTGCGTCTTTACTGTACGCTTGCTTCAGCTTTTCATAAGTTTCGGTGGCTGTATGGTTTAAACGAAAACAGAATTTAATTGCGCTGTACTGCTCCTCTCGCGTCACCTCCATTGTCTGGTATACGAAATGCACGTAGGGTCTACAAAACAGAGCATTAATGCCAACCTACCAATACGAGAGTGCTTATGTCTACCAACAGTATACATAAAAACCCGCTTTTTTCAAATATTTATTTACAGATACGAAACTATCACGGAAGCTATAGGAAAAATCAGTCTCTATCTTTGTTGATCAGCCCTCGTAGATTAAAAATTAATAAGATTACTGTATAAAATAGCAACTGTTCACTTGTTTTATCCGTTGGACTTAAGTTTAAGTCAAGTGAGAAATTGAAATTGAGTTTTATTTATGGACGTTCTTTAACTGCTATGGTTCTTAGCGTCCCACTCTATATTGGGCGTGAAAGACCGGAAATTGCTCAGAGGCTTCTTTATTAGGCTTGAGGTTCTTTTACGTGCTGTAAATCTATGACACGGGGCCACCGGCTTTACTTCCCTTCGAGGGAAGCCATGCTAAGGATTTTTACGCCCCAAAAGATCCATCGCCCTCCGCCGGGTTTGAACCCGCGACCTCGGGAGTTAGAGATATTTTTGTTAGAATCTCAGGAAGAAGCTCAACAGCGTTGGGTATGAAAGGTTTATTCAGAAACACTGTGTAAATACAAAGATTTGGAGCTTGTTACTGCCTGCGAGGTTAGTGAGGAAGTGTTATTGAGCAAGCTGATCTATATTGGTCATGTACGTTTGGACATTTCCAGGTTTATTATGAAAGATATTTTATAAAGTACTGAAACCCAACCTGAATAATCTGACGTTGAATTATATGGATATAGACTCCTTCGTTTTCCAAACTAGTAATGCCATTTATATATTCATGAAGTTAAATAACCCAAATATATCGATACGACCGGTAATGAAAACGAAAATATATTTGGAATTAAGCAGGCCATTAAGAAGGTGAGAAGCTTGTTCAATGATGAGTTATGTCGGACTTAGATATATGCTTTACAGCTATAGATGCGATGGTAAAACTACCATGAAAACCAAGCGAATTAATAAAAGGGTATGCAAAAATTAAATTTTGAAAAAATTTGGAGTGTCTAAAAGACACCAGTGAACATTATTTCGCAAAACAGATTAACTTTAGGAATACAAACACAAGATAGCTATCGTGCAGACAAACAAAATTACATTGCACGGTAAGGACGGCAAGCTAAGCTGATTGAAGGGTCTCATTCAACACTCCCGTGAGTCCATTGTTTCATCAGAGATAGTGAATTTGTTTTTTGATACACAATGCCTCATGCCATTTGACCTAAATGTATATATATATACTGGTGTGCAAAACCTAAAGACGAGATGGGTAAAGTAACATAACAAATAAACTACTTGGTGAAAGTAGATGAAGGTGCGGCAGCATGTTGCCAGAGGTCTCTCACCCATTCACATAAAGCTGGACGTCACATGGCGTGAATGTAGCGAACCTATAGTGCCAAATGGGTCTGGTCCCGCAACATGGGACAGTTGACGAAACAGGACAAGACGATGTGTGGCAATTAGCGAGCTGTTACGGTGCACTGTAGTGGTATTCTTCATTGCAACATGGCCTATAGACACCGTTTGGATGACTTCACACGGGGAAGAATCTTCGGGAAACAGGAAGAAGCGCGAAGTGTGACGAGTGTTGCTCAGGAGTTTGGAATTGCTCACAGCATTATTTCACGTGCATGGGGAACCTTCCAAACCACAGGCACTGTTGTCCCAAAGAGAGGTGGTGGTCGACCACACTCAACTACAGCAGCAGATGACCACTACATTGTGCAACAGGCAAGAATGGATCCACGCCAAACAGCTGGTGTAATTGCAACCACATTTAACAGGTCAGCTTGGCACGCAATCTCACGATACACAGTGGCACGGCGACTACACAGAGGTGGTCTCTTTGCCCGACGGCCAGTACGTTGTGTTCCACTGACATCCGCACATCGGCGGCACCATTCGCGATGGTCCCAAGAGCATCAAAGTTGAACCAACGAAGAATAGGGTCGCGTGCTCTTCTCGGATGAGAGCAGATTCAGTCTAAGTAGTGATTCTCGACGTACCCTCATCTGGCGAGATGTGGGAACGCGTAATGAACCCAGTAACATCCTTGAACATGATCGTTTTGGTGGTCCGGGTGTTATGGTTTGGGGAGGTGTAATGTTGCATGGGCGCACCGACCTCCAAATCTTTGAACTCGGTATGCTCACTGGTCAACGTTATTGTGATACTGTACTCCTTTACCATGTACGTCTTTTCATAGGTGCAGTCGGCCCTGACTTATTTTTATGGATGAGAATGCGCATATTCACCAACGACCATCCAACAGTGGTCTACAACGCTGGTGGAGGAATTGAACGCCCTACCACAAGAACTGCTTACCATCATTGTGGCCATCATGGGAGCACGATGCAAAGCATGCATTGCTGTCCTTGGTGAGCATACATTCTTTTAAGCACCATGTATCTGTTTCTGTAAATCTAGAGAGCCATCATATGTCGTATTGACTTTAGTGTAGCTTCTGGTCTATGAATA
Source organism: Deroplatys truncata (assembly GCA_030765065.1). Lineage (NCBI taxonomy): Eukaryota > Metazoa > Arthropoda > Insecta > Mantodea > Mantidae > Deroplatys > Deroplatys truncata. Next base: position 417,134,152 of record CM060990.1, on the reverse strand, counting down.
AAAGTGGCATCTCTGTTCGTGTCATTGCATATTTCGTTTAGTTGCCTACTGTAGCATACCGTAGCAGTTCCCTCTATGTATGATTCTAGTTTCATCGAGCTATGTTACTTGGCAGTGTCACAGCATGCAAAGATTGCTTTCGTCCTTAGGTTTTGCACACCAGTGTAGTTTTGTAAAAATATATGTTCGCATATTTTTGTAAATATGTTTTATTAACTAAAGTTATTTTAATAAACTTTTATAAATAATTTGAATAGCTGAAGTAATTATTTTAGTTCGGAACTACATAGAGAACTGGGGTCTTAAAGGGGAACGAAACACAATATGAATATTTAATTCACATTGGTATATTGAAAATAAGAAGGAATAATTAGCAGCACACTCAATCCAATCTTCCTAAAGCCAATGGTTGACGCGTTACAGCGTCTTCCTTAATACACGCATGACGTCACTAGATCACCTAGCTGCTGGGAAACGACATAAACACTGTAAAAAGATGTCTATCATCCGGCATCTGCTTTTAAAATTAGTGAACGTCACAACCGAACTTATCAGTTTGAACTACGGTATACGATTTAAAACAATCATACCATTTGGACAGGGATTCCAAGATAGCGTGAACACTGATAAACGTGCTAGCTGTATCCACTGGTGTACGTGCAATGAATGAATAGCGATGAATAATGACCGAGGAAGGTGTATGTTGCTCGGACGACGAAAACACAAATTGGAGAACTATCTTTGTATAACAAAGCACCCTAATTTTCACAAATTAAATATATAGCGCAATACTTTGAACAGTTTGAAGCATAATTTAGCGTTAAAAGAAGAAATCTGAGCTAAAAAGAAAATATCCTGCAATTAAGATCCAGCGATATTTCTACTACAAACAGTTTACAGCGCGGATTGGTGTACGGACTGCTATTGCATACAGAAGAAGAGTCGTCATACCATCATGTGTAGTGCTTAATATTAGAAATGTATTTTTGGAACCCAGTGTACATAGGCTTCAAACTTCACTAATATTCTTTGGTAATGGCAGATCAATTGCTGCGTCCGGTAGTGGATCCACCCATTATGAATACAACGATTTATTTATTTCACTTATTACAATAGGCAACAATTTGTGCCATGTAGAGGCATGGAATTGGCTGTATGCATACTACATTATGCATTGACCCGTCGCAGCACATTCGCATATCCTCCTCATTCTTCTTATGCAGTGAGAGTTGCGGCGTCTATTGATGCAAAAAAGAGGAAGCTAGGGTAAGCAATACTAAAACTATTATATTCGAAATTATTTCCAAGTTATTGTCGTTTACGTAACATGAACATTCTCATTACAGAAATTGTATTACAACACCAACTGGTCCTATGCCTATAGAAGGCTTAGATCCAGAGAGGTATGATGTTGATACGTAAAATACATGTGCCTATAGCGGAATTGGATACTCAGCCTATAAACAGGGTAGCATTCCTATAGCTGACGGAATAGAGCCTGAGGAGAATGCTACTGAAGCTAGTAAAAATTGAATTGAGTTTTATTTACGGACGCTCTTTAACTGCAGTGATCCTTAGCGTCCCATTCCCATTCTATATTGGGCGTGAAAGACCGGTAATTCTGCTGAGAGGCATCTTTATCAATCCTGAGGTTCTTTATCGTGCCGTAAATCTACAACACGGGACTGCCGGCTTTACTTCCCTTCCGAAGAAAGCCATGTTAAGGATTTTTACACCCGGAAAATATCCATCGCCCTCCACCGGGTTTGAACTCGCGACCTCGGAAACTAGAGGCTAGGATGACTACTACACCTCAGAGGAAAACATTGAAGCTAGCGATGCTGTAAACCAGGATAGCCAGAGTATAGTGCGGGGGTGCAACAAGAAGCGCGTAAAGCATTGAAGTTAGTATGCGTCTTTATAATCATACTGCTTTGGTTTTGTTTATATGAAAGGAGAATTGTCTAATAAATGTATTTCTCCTTCAGGTTCTATAATAAACTATAGTTCACTTCTAAGATTCCGTGAACTTTTGTTACAGAGCTGCAAGGTGTGGCTCGAAGAAGAGGAAGAAGGAGGCGTTGTAGAAAAAGCAGAATCCTAGATGTAAGGGTCGGTTCTGCAATCTGCAGATAAGTTGTCGATAAAAGTATTTACCGGATTTCTTAGCGATTGGCTATTCCTCAATCTCTGGATAGCACTATTCGAAAGATATCTTTTCTGATAAGTTTTCGGCTTGCTGGAGTATCTGATGAGTCCATTTTCCGACAAATAACAAGGTTTCCACGTTCACGAATGACGCAATTCTTATCAGTAGTAAGAGTAGTCATGGTATAATGTAATTATCGAACGACTTCGCAAAAATAATTGTGTTTCTGCATAACAGGAGAAAGCCTTAGGTCATAAGAGAGAGAGAGAGAAAATTATTTCCAAACATTGGACGAAGGCGAAATGTATTATTTTGCCTTTATAAAAGACTAAGTGCCTTATCCGAGTTGTACGGGTAGCTTTAAAACTCGCATGACGTTTTAATTAATTTCATATACCTCCCGCCGTTCTTTATGAAATTATTGTAAAATTATCTTGATAATTTCATGGTAATCCTCCCCTTTGTCCCTCATAATAAGTAATTTCGTCTAGCTCCGACTATTCCCAATAAGGGATTAAAGATCCTCCGATATTCACGCAAAACAATGTGAAATATCGACAAAACGTCCGACTTCCAAAACCTCCCCGCCTTCCGAGTATTCGCAAGTGTGTTCTTTTATAGCTCCAACGTGTTCGTACTCTAATACACAGGCTTTGCAACCCCGTTTTAGTATTTTAAAGTTTATAAGCTGAAATTATAAGGTGTTTTATAGTCCATGCCCGTAACAAAGAATAGGGATTTTCAATAGTGAAGCAATTATCAAAGTCGGTTTAATGCTTTTTAGGATTACCTCACATACACATACGTATAAATGTTATCTTTATAATGTAGTTATAGGGCTCAGACTTCACGAGAAATACATCAGCAAATAGTCACCAACACAGAGGTAGGGTTATGTGAACTCTGACGTGATTGTTTCCCAACATCACCCTCTTCAGGATGCCTCATTAGACTTTTTATTCTCGTACAATCTCATATGTTTCTACGAGGTTTAACAGTCTTTTGCAGTCGCCAAGAGTGAAGTTTTGAGGCCTCCTTTGCTTTGCCTCCTTCATTTTATTCTAAAACGGTGGCAAAAGAACCCACATGCTGAACACTAACTTCAACTTTGTATGTACTTCTTCGCAAGGCAGTGCCCGTTTGCTTTCTAGTTTACGAATTCTCCAATGCCGGTATTTCTGTCGAATTCAGAAGGCAAACTGAACACATCACAGAGTATCCTATAGGGCTACTACCCAGAGAAAGTTGTGTGATTGTAGAACGAGAGCGTTGCTTATCGGCCAGGAAAAGTTATTTGGAGAATAAATAGAGGCAAGCTTATCGGGACATTGTCGATCCGGCCCTGAAAGATAGATTGTTGCTGATGATCACGTTCTATTCTTCTTCGTTGGTCAGTGAAGAATTTTTGTGACAAATGGACTCTTGATGCTTGATGAAGTCAGCATCTCCCCATACACAGAGTGAACAGCGATCTGCAGTTTGTTATTCCCTAGCTTTACCTTAAATTTCAGAAGAGTTATAAGCTTCATAACTAAACATCGAAAGTTCAGAAAACACATGAAAAAATGGGATTATACCATATGGAATCCATTTGCCATCTATGTCTACAAACCGATGAAACGGCGAAATACATTTATTAGAATGTTATGCCGTAGAACGGACAAGATACCAAGTTCTTGGATCTACCGAAAAATTAGAAACAGGCACTAATTTAAGGAGATAAATACTACAAATAACTAAAAATTTAGATATTGATCCCTAAATTAGAAACCAGGAAGTGCAAAAAAATTCTTTCTAGCTGAGGTGCTTAAAGGGAAACCTGCTTCCTAAATACCACCACCACGTACTACTAATAGCACTTTAAATCTGCGAGTGATAATTCCTTTTTATATATCACGAAACTAGACTGGGACATAATATCTCAAAACTTTAAGGTGTATGAAGAATGCATTCATCAAAAAAATTACCGAATGTTGAGTATGGCACAACACAGTTTATCATACAATATTATTACATTCGTTTAGAACTCAATGTTGAATTACTTGTTTAAATGAGCATGTAATATATTAAACAGCGACGCCGTTGGAAATCTAAGACGAATTGTGTGCTACATTAAAAACACTCAAATAGTTTATACGAATTCCATTTATCAAGGTCTTGTAGCTATTCTGGTAACAGATCAGGGAGAAGGAACATGTTTGAAACACGTAACAAACTTTAATAAAAGCTGTGTTAGAGTATATAATTGAATTATTTTAAAACACTTCTTATTACATTCTTCTCAAGAATACTGTGTCAGTAGTATGTACCCCTCGGGAGCCAGACGGTCAAAGTCCACCCTGGCGCCAGTGCAAGGTCAAAGGTTAATGATGTCATGGTTTTCACTGTTGGTTGCCCCGTTGACCTTGATGTTATCGCTTGCGATAAGAGGTTAATGATGTTGTTTTGAACCTCTTATCGTTTGCGATAACGTCAAGGTTGGCAAGTGACCGTGAAGACGATGACGTGGATAACCTTTAACCTTTTCCGCTGTTGCCAAGGCGGGACTCTGGTTTTTCGTCCAGCTCCCGAGGGGCACATTTTTTTTATTTATTTTTTCTGAGAATACAATATAGATTTGTTACAATAGACATGTTTGTGATACAGTCGTTTTTAATAAACAGAGTATGTGTAATTTACAAATATTTATGTTGAACCCTTTTGTTTTGTGAATATAATACAGTTGTTACAATAGATATGTTTGCAATATAACTGTTTTAGCAAACAAAGTATGGATAATGTACAATATTTTCTTAACACTTTTTTGTTTTGAGTACAATACAAACAATATAATAGGTTTTGTTTGTGAAACAAAACCTTAAAACAAAGTAGATATAATGTACAATGGTTAGTTAAACCTTTTTGTTTTTGTGAATACAATATAAATGCCATAGCATTATTTGTGACATAGTAGTTTTTAAACAAAGTATATATAATGGACAATTGTTTAAACTTTTTCCTATGCATTGTATATACCGTTACTTTATGTGAGAAGTATTTAGTTTATTTTGAGTTATTAGAACTAGCTTGATGCACGACTACCTTTATGAGGGTAATGAAGTTATCGTCGTCGTTGCCGCTGCTGCTGCTGGTAGTGGCTGTTGCTGAGGTGGTATCGCCTGAGTTATTGATGTCGGCGGATTTGGAGGTTGAGGCACCCGTATCGTTACTGGGGGTAGATGCTACGTTGAGGTTGCTGTTGCTGTTGCTTTCAAATTCGGACTCACTTTCTTCAGTTTCTGAATCTTCGCTATCGAATTCGTCAAATACGATACAGCGTAACTGTTTATTTAATGTGCTGGTAACGCACGTAAATGCAAAGTGAAAAAAGTTAGTACTCACATCGCTGGTTGCTTTAGGCACATACAAAGCGCCCACCAGGAAATCGCTGCACCCATGTTTGTTACACTGGAGAATGTTGAATGATCCGCGCTGAGTAATGCACTGATCTAATGTAGGTGTGTTTGAGTTTTCTGCGGTGATTTTTAGTCTTGCAGAATCTCTTTCACCGGCATTTATTAATATACTTCTAAACGCAATGTGCAATACATCAGCGTTAAGTGGTAAAGAAGAATTGGTTGACGTTAGATGTATAACCACTGATTTTTCTCTAGAAGAATGTGGATCGATTCTCATTGACATAATTTTAAAATCTGGGTTTGCATAGTTACCGTGCGTGTTCACCAGGTTGGTGACGTTAAACACAAGCTGGGTCCACACATTGTGTCCAACGTTGACAGGATCCGATACAAGGTCCATATTGTGAAGTTTGGCGCTTCTGCTATCTGACTGCGCTACAGAGTTTGGTGTGTGGTTGTTAAATTTAAGTTTCTTTGTTATAATGACGTCACGTAAAGTATGACGACGTTTTAGTTTTTGTACTGCTGCTTTCATTGCAGTGTCAGGTCCTACACACTGTGCAGGAACGTGGTAACATTTGCTGCACTCACATTGCGTAAGATTTTGCTTACACATTCCGTGTGGACAGAACATCTGGGAGAAATACTGGAAAGTTAAGTTTTTATCTGGTATATATACTGAATAACAACAACAACACGACGACGTTAGATGATAAAGTTTATTTTTATTCTACTCGTTCAAACCTGTAAAGATGACGTGTTTTGTTATTTGCAAGAGCCTCTTCACCGTTGTACAGAAGATAAAACTTTTCTGTATTAATTTGACGTAACTGGTGGGCCGTTAAGGAATCAAATCTTTGGGGTAATAGTAATTCCCTATCTCCAATGGTAGCAATGATCTTTCGCCCCCATTTTGTCTTGCTAGCGACCAGGGATTGAATTAGGTATCGCTTACCTTCATCTAGTTCCCCGGCTGTTATTGGTTTCTTTCCGCCGTGGGAGCAGAGTCCGATGTTGTTAAGAAGGATTGACATGTCCCTACCGTTGTTGTTGTTGTTGCTGCTGTTGTTGCTGCTGCTGTTGCTGGCCATGATGATAATGACTTTTTTGTTTGTGTTTAGTAGCACTAACCAGAGGCACTGTGATTATATCAGATAAATGCACAGTATATATATATATATATATATCTTAATGACGTAGTTCAATTGATAACCTTGAACTGCGTGAGGAGTGATACACATACGGTGATTACGTTGTTTGTAGTTGCAAGTGGTGCGACCATGTTAATAGCATACAGCTGGGCAATGAGTGATAAACACGTGACGCTCATGCCTTTTCTGCGTGATCATGTGCAGTTGCGAGTTGATTATGTAAGTAAAACTGAATTTCGTAATAGTCTTTAGCAGTGGCGCATAAGATATATTCCTTATATTTAGAATACGTCATGGTTTCCATATTGCCTTCCACGTTGTGCAAGTATTTATCGTAAGCTATAATTAAATTTCTTACTTCTGTAACCTCCTTTAAACGATGATAAAAATGTCGTTGACTATGGGATAGAGTTTAATTAAATTTTTCCACTCTTCTTCAATTAATGAGATGTTAACGGAGTCGTCGTCTTGATATTGTTTTACTATAATGTTAGGAGTACCAAATACGTGTTTCACGTCTAATTTTAATTCTTCATTCAGGTTTAAATCCCATTTTATGGCTTCCTTTTTGGGTTCTTATCAACAAGGGAAACACATGTGATTATATTTTTCCAATCTGACAAGTTGTTGAGTACAATACCACGGTCCTCTCCGCATTTAGCGATAGTGATGCACAGCTCGTAAGGAGATTGCGGAGCAAATCCTTCACAAAGAAATTTTTTGTGCGCGATCTAAAAAGAACACAGCACTTCTAACACCTATTAAAGACGATGACTGTTTAATTTCCTCTTCCATTTTTATCCTCTTAGGTTCCGGTACACTAGAAAAAAAAGAAAAAACTTTGTCAGATGCGGGATTCGAACCCACGCTCTCTTTTCAGAGAATTAGAGCTTAGATCTAATGCCTTAGACCGCTCGGCCAATCTGACGACGAGTATTAACGTAATATACGTACCTTATGTCTGTTGCGGACATCGTGAAGAGATGAAGTGCACTGCAGTACGACTTGAATAGTACACCGCTTTAAGTAGTCACAAGGTGTGTTCTAAAAGAGATGATTAATATACACATCATAAGGAATGCGGTTTAACGATGATTCATGTTTTAATTCGTGAGGCAAACGTGAATCGTTGGGTTTTGGATCGCACGGGTATGCATTTCTTTTATTTACGATATGGGAGTACCATTTAGCAATATTTAACACGTTTCTTTGAGCACAATTTAGAGTTTGTATTTTGTGACAAGGATGCATACAAGATAGGTTGTTAAACATTACTAACGATTCGTCATTAAACTCTAATTCTTGAATGTCAATTATGGTTTTATTGGTAATTTTACGTAGAAATTCTGCTTTTTGCTCTCCTTTAGTAAAAAGAATTGTAATAAGATTAAGGTTTCTAGTAAGAATGGTAGAAAGTTGATCGTAATTAACATCCCCGTCGTTCCATTTTAAACCGTGAATTCTTGAACTAATTTTGTTATTGGTAGAAATAACTTTCTCTGATAATAAATGGTGTTCATGAGGTGGTTTAAAGATCAAAGTTTGCACTTCACGATCTACGCTGCATATAGAAAGTTCTTTAATCACATATTCAAGTTGATTGTTTACAAAGAAGTTAAAATAAATAAATCCTGTTTCCGCAGACATGTTTGTATGTTTATTTCCAAATGTAAAGTAAAGACTTAATAAATAGTACACATACCTTTATATTAATGATGTACAGGTCTGCAGCAGACGTGATGCGTTTTTACATTTGTTACGAAAGCATACATCTTTATAAGTCTTTATAATAAGATTGTCGTTATATATGAAATCGGTTATTCTAAAATTTGAGTAAAAGCTTTGAAGTGGTAAATTACAACAACGATGCACAGCGTAAGCGATTACGTAATGTCCACATGTGGAGCTAATAGAGCTTTGTAATCTTCGACCAGTGCAGCTCCAATTATTGCCACAATTACGTCTTAAAGAACGTATAAATTAGTGAGAAAGCGGAGGCATTCCGAAACTATCAAAATATTCTCCTTTTCCACATTTTGAAATAAAGATACCGATCCAGTGTTTACCAGGTTTGCTGATAGGATCCGTGTTGGCTACTAATATAATTGGAAATTGTTTTTGTACACGTTTAGACAATTGGTCACATGCAAAAACGCCTATAAAGTATGATTTAGTATGAACATTGTTTGATAAATATTTACGTATCTGTTCGGTGTTCATGTCACATAAATTGATCTGTTCACGTCAAGTTCTAAAACGCGTTGATATTCTGATAAAACAATCATGCAAGCTGCTTGCGTTAAAGCTGTTGTAAAACTTACGTTTATTGAAACGTTGCCGTGATGTAAACCAGAAACGTGGGTTTCGTTAGCGCTCTTATCCGGTGTTAAATCAAAAACGAGAAATGTGTATCCATTGGCATAATCGATTTTTGATATAGTGTGTCCTTTATCTTCAGGATTTAAATCTAAAGCCTTTGCGAGAGTATTAAAACATTTCACGTATTTGCTACTTGCGAAATTGGGAGTTAGGTGATGTGTACGAAACGGCTGCTCGTTTACAAAAAGTTGAAAAAAATTTAAATTTAAATGTAAAGGTTATAAGGGTTTTTTAAAACGTTACCGCTGTAAGCAGCATCCAACACGAATCCTATTGTAATTCTGCGAGGTGCTTTACCTACTAATATATCGTGAAACTTTTTACTTATGGTTCCTTTAGGAATGTTAAATGGTTGCACATCTACCTCGTCTAGTATTATTTTACCGTTAAGTGTAGAGAGTAAATTTTGATGTGCTAACAACATGGAAGCAGAAGGAAAAATACATGTCACGTTAAGGGTGGCGTTTGTAACTACAGTCTTTCCTTTAATGTCTCCGACTGCCATGAGATGAAATTCGGGAGTAGACGGAGTTAGTTTTATTGTCATATCGATATTGTTAGGAATATATTTATCTTGTGAAAATAATGAACATGATAATCGACCCATTAATTCAAATTCTTTACTACCTTTAGTGTATTCAATACGCCATTTTAAACCTTAATTATTATCCCAGGAATCAAAGGGACCTGCCGTATCTTTTTTCCAAAGAGAAGCCTCAAGCCATGAATTTTGCGAATCGGGTGAATAGTTTAATAATTGTTCTATATACGTTTTATACGGATAACCGGGTTGCGGTGGAGTAACAGTTACATTAAATAAAACTACTTCTATTTGTTGAAAAAGTGAATTTAAAGGGTTGTTAATCACAGTGATTTTGTCTGCATGGGTTAATTCTTTACCATCGTGTGCGATAATTTTACACCGTAAATATAGTTCTATTTGAGAAGCATCACTATACGCATCAGCGTTTCCTTTATAGTGAAAAACAATAGGTGAATTGTAAGAAATTACATTTTGCGGTTCTAACTCAATTATCCAATAACGATTTACGCTAGTTTGCACATGAGGTTCTTCAAAAAAATTAAATGCTGAATTTACATAAATTTTAGACATTATACAAATATATCACGCGTAGCTTGTTTTGTTTTACTTTTACGTATCTTCTTCTTCGTCTTCTTCTTCCTTGTTAATTTAGTTTTTTATATACTTTGTTACGTCTTGCACACTTTCTTTTAAACTGTGATGTTTTACGTTTTTTACGAGCTTTTATCCCCGAACCAAGCATCCTGTCAAAGGCTTGATCGGCTTTCCTTTTAAAATTTGATCCGCTTTCCTTTAACCTTTCGTTAAGTGAAGACTTGAATGGTTTTTCCGAAACAACGTCGAATAAAACATGTCCACCTACATTTAACAGTTCTTTACCAACAGACTTTGCAGCGCGTTTAAAATACGGCGACATATATCTAAACAAACTACCTAAGGCACTGAAAATTCCGCGTCCTCTTTGAAAACGTTTACCTTTATACAATACAAAGCATTACCAATTTGATTAAGAAAATGTTTAACGAGATCGTGATGATCCATATGGTCTAAACAAAAGTACTACGGCCGAAGAAAATCCATCCATAAATGGTAGTAATTCACCTGTTCCTGTCCTTAAATCTATTTGTACAATTTTAAAATCATGTTGAAGAACCGGTACCCAGTTTAAAGGCACAAACGATTTTTCCATCGCTAGATGTTTCTGATCAATGTCTACTTCGATTATTGTACTATCAATAATTTGAGTAAACGTGTAGCTTAGCATTTGAGGTTCTATAATATTACAATATATAAACATTTCATACGGAAATGATACATAGGGATTCATTGGAAATGGAGCGCGTTTATATTTAGTAACATCGGTTTGAGGTGCATATCCTAACTGTTTGCTTAAATCTGGAGAGAGATATAACTCGCGTATTACATTATCGCTAATCACGGTAGTAGCTCTTTTGCCTTTGGATTTTGCTGTTTCATCTTTTACTTCTATCTCGTGTTCTGTGTGTGATGTATCGTTTAATTGAGGATCTGTATTAGACGGTTGAACGGAACCGGTATCGTAGTGCGTAGTGCGTAGTATTAACATCCGATTCAAGCACCTTTTTTTCATCATCATCACGCTTTTTACTGTCTTTTTTCTTTTCTATGGCTTGCGTATTAATGTGAACAAAACCGGTATCTTGATTGTATAAGAACAATTTATTCACAAGCGTTTCCGTTTTAATTTTATCGTTAAGTACTGATAGAAGCATGACATTATCTGTTATAGTAGTTTCATTTAAGGGGACCTAGGACAGATTTTTTAGTGAAAATGGCCAACATTTTCAATTTTTTGTTTTCTGCAAAAAATAACTCTTTATAATGTTAGTCAAACATTTAAATGCATTTTATGCTGATAAGCACCTTTTTAAAGGGTTTGGTAACCATTTTTAAAAACCACTGCACGGAAATTTAAATGCCTGCCACCCATTTTTGTTCTCGCTTGCAAAATAGTTACTTTCTTTCCAAAAAATCATTCAAATTTGCACCATAGTCATTGTGTATTGGTTGTTGCTTCCATCTGGTGTTCTTTACTGTAACTACAACAAAACTTCATGTTCATAAGAGTTCAAAATATAGCCAAATTTTTAGAAACAAAATATACAGCCGTCTCACACCAGTAAAATATATTTTTATTGTAGTATTTAAATATTTTAAGCATTTATTTGTAAGATTTTATCTGTTTTATAAGCTTTAAATAAATATGTGTTATGTTTACATAAAGCTTGGTTTTGTGAGGTTATTACTGTCAGTGTCTTTCAAGTTTATTTATTGGTAATTGAAATGCATACACTAAGTGCAAGTTGGAGGAAACCCACAGGTAGGATGAGTAAAAGGAAGCTAAAGACTCTGAAAAATATTGAAAAAAGATGGAGAGGTGTTCCCAAAGAAACTATAGAATCACAATCTGGCCCATCAACATTGCCATGTGATCACAAAAGTATTTTATCTGATTCAAATAGTAGCACAGAAATTTCAGATTCTACTTCTGTTGTACATAATACATTATCCACACATACCAGTACACATGAAATAATTTCTGCAAGTGACAAAAAGCTCAGATATTTTGAAACACCACTTACACAGCCTAACCTATATGAAAATAAATACATTTTAATTCACTCACAAGTTCTGAATGAGTTATGTAGCAATATAGTATGTGATGAGTGTGGGGAAAAGTCTTTGATTATTGAAACAGGAGAAAATAAGTGCCTAGCATGTAAGCTTACTGTAAAATGTAAGAATTGTGACAAGACATTTTCAGATGTTTACTCCAGCCCAAAAGTAAATACTGATTCCAAAAGTAAAAAGGCTGCTTTTGATGTAAATAGAAGATGTATAGAGTCATTTTTAAAAATTGGAGGTGGTCACAGAACAATGGAGAGATTTTGCATGAGCATGAATTTGAATATAATAGATTCTAGAACATTCACTAAGCATATGCATGCCTTAGCAGATGAATCAGAGACCATAAGAAAAAATGTTCTTTCTAAATCAAGAGAAGCAGTGCATAAAGCCCATAAGGATCTGAATGCTGGAAACATAAATAAGAAAGTAATAGATATAGCTGTGTCTTTTGATGGAACCTGGCACAAAAGAGGGTTCAGATCTCTATATGGGATAGGGATAGTAATTGATATTTTAACTGGATTAGTCATTGACTTTGAAATTTTATCAAAATATTGCCCCATGTGTGTCCTCTCTCAAAATGAACTGGGAGAAGATACTCGAGAGTATAACATATGGCTTAGAGGACATAAAAGTATACCTGGAGAATGCTGTAAGAATTACTCCGGTGCATCTGTTGCTATGGAAGTTTCTGCAGCAGATATCTTATGGAAGAGGTCTGTAAGTGAGTGTTCTATGCGCTACACAACTCTATTATCTGACGGTGATGCCAAATTATTCCTTCACCTCATACAAAGGAGGCTATATATGGATAAGATACCACAATAATAAAAGAAGAGTGTGTTAACCATATTGCCAAGAGGATGGATACAGGATTACGGAATTTGGTACAGGAATGGAAAGCAAAAGGCACTCAACTTGGTGGGCGAGGACCAGGAACACTAAAAGAAGCTAATATTGTCAAGTTAACCAATTATTATAGGAATGCCATTGTCTCTAATTTACGTGATGTTGATAGGATGAAATCTGCCATCTATGCCACTTTGTATCATTGCTCATCTACTGATGAAAGCTCAAAACATAGTAAATGTTCTTCTGGAAAAGATTCATGGTGCTTCTACAATAGAAGTATTGCAGAAGAAGAAAAGCCAGAAAGCCATATGGTTATGTCTATACAGTTTTCTTCTGCTATGCTAGTAAAAATACTACCATTGTACCGAAGACCAGCCTGTACTGAACTTTTGTCAAGATGCACCCAAGGTGGAACTCAGAATGCAAATGAAAGTTTGCATTCTTCAATTTGGAGAAAGCCAGGAAAAGGTTAGACATAGGAGTAATTGATGCCATTTCTGAATATAATATGGGATGCATTGCTTCAAGAAGTAAAAGCCAGTTCAACTGGAGAAGAAATTACTGGAATAGGAAGAAAAATAGCTCTGAAAAGAGATTCTCGCAGAAAGTATGAAAGTCGCCGCTCCACATTACAACAGCAGAAATCCACCAGAAAGAAGAAGAAGGTGTTTGAATTGCAAGCAGAAGAGGCTAAGAAGAAGGAGGGAAAGAGCTATGGTTCTGGACAATTTTAACCCTTTACACCAGGTACATTAGCCTGTATAGATGTTTTCAATATAAAATTTAAGTTTTCTGAGAACGGGATTTTTCAATATATCAAATGTCCCATACGGGACAGTTTTCTTTAGTTTTGCATGAAACTTGGCATAATAGTTCTAATGTTCTATCTAAAGAAGTTGTAGTATCATTTTTGGGCTACTATGTAAACCTTTGACACAGTGGGCTATTAATCCTAAAAAGTTTTACTTTTTATGGCTGTAATATCTGCATTAATAATTATAATTAATAATTTGTTATTCAAAGCACAAAATGAAAAAAGCATACTAGAAAAATTTGTAAGGAGTTCAAATATTAATGTGACAAAGTGGTACTGATGAAAAATAAAATTTGTCCCGCATGGAGTATTTCATATTTTTCAAATATCGTGATATGAAAAAAAGAAAATAGCTCATATCTGAAAAACTACTCCATCAATTTTATTGAAATTTACACATAATGCCATTTAGAATGAGGAAAACCAACATACAAAATTTTAGTAAGATTGAGAAAAAATTGTAGAAAATCGTATAATCTGTCCTAGGTCCCCTTAATTCGCATCGAAAGTCTATTTCTTGAGGGAGTCCTTGTTCAGGTTTGTGAAGCATTCGACCTTTATTAAAATTACCCCCTTTAGCGATATTAAGAAATGAATCTGGATATCGAGTTTTAGCAAGTGTCACTTCCCATTTACCTTGAAGAACTACACGTTGTGGCAGCATGTTCTAAAATTCTGAAGTAGTATTGTCAAATATAGCTGAGGAACCATTACTTGTTAAAGTAATAGAAAACGGTTCTGTTCGTATCATGCTGGTGCCGTTATTGTAGAATGTCTAATCCAGGAATTAAACTTTTTAGGATAACCTTTCCACTTCACAAGTACTTCTCTATAACTACCTTTACCCCGTGTACCTAAGATTTTATCAAGTTTGTAAACTTCCGGAAGGCGAAACTTTTGTATCTCTTCGGCGTAAAATATACCAGTTATTTCTTCTCCAGATAAATCTTCTAATCTATAAATCACAGGCGTGCTGTTAATTACTTGACGTATTACAAATATTTCATCCGTCCAATTGTTCTCGTATCCTTTATCAAAGATAAACATGATCACCTATTTTAAACTTTATATGTCTTAAAGAAGTTGTTTTCGTAAGACGATGTTTGTACAGATTATTGTAGACCGTTAATATATTTGAAGAATTTACGTGAATAGGAGCCATTTTTATCGATCTGTGATAAGAGTTATTATATGCCTGTAACAAACTGGGTAGTACGTTCAGATATCGATATGTGTGTTTATGGGTGAAGTATCGCCACATTTTAGTTTTTAAAGTTCGATTAAATCGTTCTACAACACTAGCTTTTACATTATTATTATTAGTCGTGTAATGAATGATACCTTTGATTTTAAAAAAGATTGAAATGTTTTATTTGTAAATTCAGTTCCTTTATCGGTTTGAATTATTTTAGGAATACGTTTATATTGATTGAATATGGTTGCAAACGCTTTGGTAATTTTAGTTTTTAAAGGTAACGCCTAGGCGTATTTAGAAAACACATCTATAACAGTTAAAACATAGATAAATGGTTTGTTATATTTATAAAGACCATCCAAAACGTTTAAGTCGCCTTCCCAAAGATCGTCAATATTAGCCACGTGATAGAATTTTGTGGGATAACGCTTTCGCGCCGGTTTATGAAGGGTGTAACTTTCTTGTCCTTGCAGATAATAACCAATTTTATTTTTTGGAATGCCTGTAGCCTTATGTAATCTTTGCACAGTCCCAAGTCCTGCATAATGATCAAATTTGGAATAATATTTAAGTATGGATATTTCTTTTTCTGCTAAACTACTTTGCGCCATTTTTGTGAACGTAATGTGTAACGAGGGGTCTGTTTTTTAGGACGAGAAGGATAAGGCGTAAATCTAGCGTTATCGGTAGAATCCTCGCTGTCTGAGGTATCTCTGTCTTTTCTTTTGTTTTTTACTTTACTTTACTTTACTTTAACAGTTTTTGGATGGAGGTTTACTTTCTGTTTCATGTTCAGGTTCATCAAATTTCAATACCTTTTCTTCCTCTTTTATAGCATAAACATACGGTTTACTCAATTTAGACATTATATCGTTATAACTACTCAATGTATGTCTAAGCAAACTCCATTTGTCATCATTTGATATACTTAAGTGTTTTATTTTATTAATATCTTTTACTAAACTAGATATAGTATTATCTATAACGTGAATCTTCTTTTCACTTTCCCGTTGTGAATGTAATAACATAATTTGTTTTGCATGTTTCATGACGACGGTATTAACTTTGAGACGAGAGCGCTACCCAACGCGCCTAAAATGGGAATAATAAAACCGGGTAAAAACCCACCTTTTTGTATTATTATTTTTTTCTTTTTCTTTAACGAGGTTTTTTATCAACTAATTTTCTCCAGTTTGTTTTATGCTTTTGAAACGCCTTTTGCTTTTACTACATATAGGTACGCTTCCCTTGCAAACATTTGACACGCATTCGGTAATTGCTTTAAGTAAGTCGGAATTAGCATCTTTTAATAATTTTGCACGCGTTTTAGAATTGGCCTTATTTAACACAAACAGCGCTCCGTATTGTTTCGCTATTGTGGGTGAAGATAGTTTACAGATCCTTTTATATGCGGTAGAAGATAGCTTAGGAACCTGACACATAGCCATTGCTTTAATAAATGGTACTTATGTACAGTACAAACAGTATATATATTTACTTTGGTCTAAAACAAGCCAGACGTTCACCAGGTAAAACACCTGTTCTATAACGGTACATATCGGGAGTATATTGTATACAGTCTAACACCAAATATCCGTGTGGTGCGGTAGTGGCTTTATTAAAAGGTTCTAAAAGAAATTTTGAATTTCTAGGTTCAAGTTGCTGAAATAATTCATCTATTTGTAATTTATCTCTGTTATTTTTAAAGACCACAATATAATTCGAATTTAACGACATCGTTCTAAATTTTTTTCCCCGAGGAAAAATATTTTGCAAAATGTACACCACTCCAAAATTTTTGTGAAGTGAGTCTTTAGTAAAGAAATTAGAGACGTCACTGCTGTTAGCTTCGTACATAAGGTCATCTAAGATAACAAGGTCACCATTTTTTACGTTTTCTAAATCGGGAACCCCTTCGTGAGTGCGCACATTAAATATACAATTATGAAATTCGCGACCCATCTTTGGCGGGTGACACCACAAAGCTCTTTTTATTGGATTGTCGTACAAGGTATTTGCGTGTTTTAATAAATGTTTTACGAAAGTTGACTTACCGCAACGCGAGGGACCAGCTACTTGCATTGTGCTTGGAAATTTAAATTTTACAGCATTTGGATTCACGTTTTCTGAAGGCGTAGAATTTTCATTATCATCATCTTCAACATCATTATTCAGGATATTAACATTATCACTAATAATATCGTTCTGTTCTTTCTTATCCTGCGAGGTAATAGCACTTTCATTACTTTTATCATCTTTCATTTCTACAGTTTCGCCCGATTCGACTTGTTCCAAAGGTTTATAAATAACTACGTCTCGCTTTGTTTTTCGATACGGTTTGTGCCGCATATCTCTCCATTCATTGGTAGTGGAGTTTTCGTTTTTGTTTAATAAACGTGTGGTTAAACGAATTTTGTTTTCAATATCATTCTTATTTTTGTTTTTCTCGACTTTCTAATTGTTGTTGTAGTTTATGATAAGGTGTGTATCGTGCATTTCGTTTTTGTTTTAAAATACCTTTAAATTCTTTATCAGTTAAGTTTGAAAGAAAATGATTTGCATCTGCATTAGCAGTTAAGTTTTCAGGCTTAACTGTACTATGCAAAACTGTGTCTGTAAGAGCGCATTCATCACCGTTTCGTTGTACTCTGTACTTCTTTTAAAATTCAATTTGTGTGTTTCTAAACGTTTAGGAATTGTTTCTTTAAAACGTTTATAAGTATTATTAAATGATATTTCAACGCTCGATCGTTTACGCAAACTGTCTTTTTAACGCGTTTAGATGTATTTAATAAATGTATTTCTTCTGATTTACGTTTTGTGGGTTGAAAAAAGGTTTCAATGTCTAAAGGTTCAAACTTTATTATTTTGGTTTCTTGGTTAAATTTATCGGTAGCTGATCTTTTATTCGTTTTCATATTATGGTAATTTTTAAAACGTTTAGATGTATTAATCAACTCTGTTTCTTCAGCTACACGTTTTATAGGTTCAAAAAAGGTTTCAATATCCAAGGGTTTGAATTTCGTTATTTTAGTTTCATGGTTGAAATTTTCTCTAGCTGCTCTTTTGTTGTTTTGGTATCACCACTAAGTCTAGAATATTTACAATTAGTTTTAAATAAATGTTCATCAGTTGAACGTTTTATCTTTCCTTCGGTATTAGCTTCCAATCTCGAATATTTTGGACAGTAGGAAAAGAATTTTTCACTAGCCGGTCGTTTCGGTACTCGCAACGGTTCAGTATTACATAAACTGTTCACGTTGTAATCCAGGACCTCTTGTTGCGGTAACGTTCGCAACACCATTATGATTATTCACACAAACTGTTCCACACACGGCTTTTTATACCCGTAGGGTACTGTGTCAAACTCGGAGGTTCTTCTGCGTTTGGTAACCACCATACGAAAAATCTTTTTTGTAGGTTCGGTAACCAACCTCCATAGAGGTTTTCTGCTCATTTGTGTATTATCAAAAGTAATTGATAGACTATTATTTTTTAAAACAATGTCACGCTTTACTTGTACATTTATTTTATTTATATTTGCGCAATTTAGTGTAATTTCCTTAATTTTACACATAACATGCGTATGATCACCATATCTTACTCTATAACCGTACCTTTTTGGACCTGTAGATACAAATTGATCCATGTATGCTTCTATACCGTATTTTTCTAACTCTTTGGTCATACAACCCAAAAACGGTCTGATTAAGGGCATCCATTGATCAGGTTTCCATGTGGCGATAACTGAATCAGTATCGAAATACAGCACCCGTTTATCTAATTGTTTTAAGTAACTATACAATTCAAGCCGAGCGTGTGCTGTGGTATACGCGGCTATCACTACATTAGTAGTAGGATATAATTTAGGGTTTATTTTTATATATTTCCATATAACATACACAATTTCATCAGTTGCCGGCAGATATGTTTGTACCTCTACACTAGGATTGTTTAATAGCTCTAACAGACGTGAATACGCACTTACTAATTCGCAAGTAGGTAAATTATCCCTTTGTCCTACTTTCCCCAAAACGAATTAAGCATAAGCTTAGCCATTTCGCGCCTGCCAGGATTTGAGCACATGACATTGTAATCTAGTTTAACACCTTCTTTTGCTTCAAAATCCTTAATAAATTGAAGTTTTTGTTCATTCGTGTTACAATAAGAAGGCCAATCCGAAGCTTCAGTTTTAATTTTTAAGATCTGATTGACATAATCTTCAAATAAACCTTTATCGCTTGTTTCTGAATTGTATTGCACCATATTGTACTCCCATATTTCATATATTTCCAACATAACGTAAGATTCTTGAAGAGCCACTTTCATTTCGTCAATCACCCATGTACCTAAAAGACATCTTTCTTCGTCGTTGTGATCACAATCATTCGGATTTTCCAAGTGTGCACAATGTTTACATAACGGAAACACTAACTTACCGTTAATTCGTAAGGTAAAACTGCGTGATAAAGGTTCACAGGTGGTAATATTTTACATTTAATTAAACCACCTTTTACATTACTGAATTGTGGAAAGTCTTTGCAATATATTTTCGGATGTCTTACCGGGTACGGTTTAGTTTTATTTACAAAAGGGTATAAACTACACAAATCGTAATAAAAAATCTTTTCGTCTTTACCATTACATTCATAATGTAATTTCGTGCAATTTGTACGTCCACCATAAAATGCATCCCTAGGTTCACGAGGTTCAGGTATTTCAAAATCATTAGCAAATTGTACAAGATCAGGGTTTAATTGTTTTAAATTAATAAAATTACATTCCCACATTTCAGTTACTTCATATCCGGCGTCTCTTAAGCTTTTAATAACGTTTTCGGTTGATTCGTACCTTGAGTTCATGGATTCATTTCCCGTGTTATAAAGAACGGCTGTTCTATTAACAAAACAAGTTTTACACCCGTGAAAATAGCATCCTTGAAACATATACACACATTTACTTGTTCCGTCTTCTCTATAGCCATCAACCTTGGGATTTAAAATTCTTACTTCACGACTGTTAAGTGCATGTTGGATGGTGACGTGTTGTGTTTTTTCTAACCAGCTTAACCAAATTAGAGCTACACGCGATTGCTTATCTGCCAAACAATAGCCGCCAAGAGGAATAATAGAATGGTGTCTTTAGGCATCAAACGATGTCTATAGACGTTCATGCAAGCATTTGCAATAGTTACACATTCTCTAATAGGATCGATCTTGTTTTCCTGGATAAATTCTTTCCTAAATTTTGATACACCAAAGCACAACATTTGAACGTCGGTTTGACAATATTCAACAATTTCATTTTTCATATTAAAGATATAATTAGTAGCCACCTTTTCTGTGTACCATTGATCAAAGCGCTGTCTCTCCTCCACGGACATTTTGTCAGGACAATAATATTGTTTATCAGGTAATGCACCAATATAGTTTGCATTTTCTCTTGTGTTGAACAGATAAGGAAAATATCCTTTGATCTCTTTCAACCCGAATGTTCTTGAAAATTTTGAAAGTGGAAATGGTATAAAATTTAATGAATCTAAAAATGTTATATTTCGATGATTCATCTTGTATATACGATTTCCATTCATAATTAATTCTGGAGTCCATTTTAAAGTACCTACCATGTACCTCAACAATAAATGTCCGTCATACGATTTTAGATTGTGAGCAATAACTATTATATTTTTAAACGTATTGCGCGGTACAGTGATATATTGAAATAGTTCTTGTACAGGTGCTGTTTTAAAGACCCATTCTTTTACTCCACAATGATCACATCTATGCATTTTTTCACATATGTCAATACAGAAATTACATGTCTGATAAAGAACGCATAAATTTGCCTCGTGTCCATAAACATTTTCTCGACCATCAAACGGTTTCTCTTGCATGCACTCAAAATCAATAAACAGAAAAAGAACATTTTTAATTAATGATTTACTATGATACGGTTTGACGTAACACTGATGATTAGATTCCACGTATCGTGCACATGTAGTACAATACCTTTCTCCACAGACGTGAGCAACCTTTCTTCGTTTAAGATTATACATTTTATTACAGTCGAGGCACACCTTTTCAATGTCACAAACTGCTTTACCGTTAGAATAAAAAACACCTTTCAGCAAGTGATTGTCGTAACACAATTGACCTTTAAAATCACGATTACACGAAAAGCATGTGATGTAATTTTCAAACGATGTAGCGCAAGTTAGTCGGCATTTAGGACAAGCATGTTCACAACGATGCAGTTCTTTCTTATTTTGTGAAACTAAATTACATTGCCTACAATAGTACTTACATCGAAATGCTCTATGTAAGTCTACTATAGCATTAAAATGATAATCGTGATAAATTAAATCAATATATTTATCACTATTCAGTGTTGACTTGTATAAAATTTTATTTTTTACATGTCCATCGAAAACAGTGAAGCAATAATATTTTAATTTAAGTTCAAAATGTTTCGCATCTTTTATGCTATACCTTACGATTTTGTTCACTAATTCTGTTAGTATCAATGCTTTACGTCTTTGCATGCTTTCCGATTGTTTTATCGACTTATAGTCAGGATCGTTGTTAACTTTTGCTAAACATACAGCTATCGCTCTTGGTAAGCAAAGACGATCGGTATTTTTAATAACAATAATACCTTTATTTCTGAAACATAATTCACATTCATTAAAACATTCACCTTCTAATATTCGTGTGTACACACACGTGAATTTTAACGTTCCAGTTAAAAAAAGTTTTCGTTACTTTGTAAGGTATTTTCGATCGAACTTAAGATAACCTCTATGTTTAACTGATCAGAACGTCTTACACTAATGTTATAAACCCTGTTTGGATAAGCTGTATTAGCTATGGACATTCCGAAATAACTTGGCTGATTATTTAATAATCGTACATTTACAAAATCTAAGTATTGCGTAAAAACCCAATGAATCCAATCCATCAAATCGATCTCTTCATCATCATTATCAGGAGTCGAATCCACTACCACTTCAGTTTCCGTATATCCTGAATAAAATCTATCTAAAGTTCTAGTTCGTGTTTGCACAATAGTAAAAGTCATATCTACAGCTTACCAAGACTCTTGTCTAAAGATGTATGCTTTTGCTTATGCAGTCTGCGCACCTGGTAACAAGCGAAGAAACCTCACACGCTTATATAGAACAACTTATCACTTGTAACGAAATTGCATCATCTTTTATTGTGCGTAATTGTTCATATAGGTTTATCTCTCCAACGCTTTGCAGAAAATGACGCAATATATTAACTACATTACATTTTACTTTCGACACACATGCTACACCAGGCAAATCCGGTTTTATCCTGTTGTATATACACACTCATGCTTCGTTTGCGCACTCAGTAAACTACGCAAGCGTTAGATATTTGCTCGCAGCCATGTTGCTAACCGAAAGGTTGTCATGGGTGACTGCATTGACGTCAGTAGACACCCAGTCGCCTGCCTAATTCACAAAAAGCTGACGCAAGCGTTACAAGGATAAACTGATATTTGTGTTATCACTAGTTTTAATGAGTACCGCGAATAAAGATTACCACGCTCCACTACACTTAGAAGATTAAAGGTTGTACCGCTTCACTGTGCTTGCGTCATTGGCTTTTTGCCATCGCACGAGCATAAGCAAAAGGTCAGAGGTCAAAGTCATATTATACTTCCAACACGTGCTGGTCTTTATTCTTATCACCTTATATGTAGTATGTAACAAACAATTATTGTTTCGCTGTCATAACGTATCTTGAATCAACTCGCTGCACATCAGAACAAGATTTACTTTAATTACAAGTACGGAAACGCTGCAAGTTCAACTAACGCTGATCAGAAAACCTGTATACCAAGTACTTCAAGCAGAAGTTCTACAGACCCTCCTTCAACAAAAAGAATTAAAACATCTATTCCACCTGTTCCTGGGTATATTCTGTTAACACAAGATATACTACAAACTTTGCGTAAGTCACTTCACAGAAGCCCGGGAGTGCCAATGCAAATGCAATTAAAACTACCGCAATCTTCCCAGGAGGTAGAACATCAACACCAGCCAGTAGAACACCAACACCAGCCAGTAGAACACCAACACCAGCAGGTATAACACCAGCAGAAAGAACACCAGCAGGAAGAACACCAACAGGAAGGACACCAAGAGCAGCAAGAAGCCCACTGTGCACATCGTCTAAAGTGTGTCTGCCTACATCAGCACAGTAAATTGGTACCACAAAGTGAGTTCACCAATCGCATTGCAATTTAAAAGCATAGAATTAGACAATTATTCTGTTCTCTGCACCAAACCCTACTAGAAGCTTCCAACTCTCTTGACATACAATTTTCTCCTAACACTCAACCAGAAGCCATGTTATTTAACTCATTGGGTCAAAATCAACAAATACAGAATGACGATGTTGACTATAATGATGATAATAACGATGACGATAATCATGACAATGACAATGACAATAACGAAGACGACGATGCTAGCACGCATTTTACTTTAGAGAATCAGAACGCATTTCAATATGAATTCGTGAACTTACTAGCAGAACACCCAATCAAAGTATCTACAGGTATAGTAGTAGCTTGTGCATCATCTTGCACGATTAACCCTAGAACTATTACCAATGTTAGTACAGGGTTAATGGTTAAAATACCTAAAGGCTACTATGCTACTGTGACAAATTACAAAATATTAGGAAACCAAATCGTGACGGTAGTTCAAAGAATATTATGCGACGAAAAACCGCACGCACTGGATATACAATTAATTAATCATACTGAAGAGGCACGCAATATAGACAGACGGACATTAATCGCACTTCTAACTTTCACTGCATGTAATGTACCTCCGTTACATTACACGCTGTTTGACAGGGTTAGTTGTAGAGAATGCGATAATTCATAACCATGCTGAATACAAATTCGTGCTTTTAAAATGGTTAATTATAACTAACCCATACATGGTATAATGTTTTTGTAAAACTAAGCTAAACAGGTGTGCAACAAAAAGCTGCAATAAAATTTTATGTTATCTAATTACCTATTTTGTATAAATTCAAGTTCATCAGTATCGTTTTCTTTTGCTTCTTCTTCCTGCTCCTCACTTGTTAAGTGTACCTTATCGTCATTGTAATTAATATAAAATTCCTCTTCCTGCATCTTTTTACCTTTTCCATCGCATATGTTAGAATCTGTTAAATTAAATACCAAAGTTTTTAACCCGATAATCTCTTGTTACATATTGTGTACGTTAGCTTTTATTTTAGTAACTATATTTTGATATTGTGTTAAATTGTGATGGAGAATGGATAAAGCCTTTTTCATATTCAGTAATTCTTTATTTACCTTTTGCAAGTTTCTCTAAGATTATTATTATCTCCTAATGCGGTGTCTAATTCATCATTTAAATCGGCAACTTTTTTATTACATTCTCGTTCCAAATTTTGCTTAACTTTATTTATTGTCGCTTTACATCTTTCAGCTACTACCTTTCGTAAACTTTGAACAGGTACACGACCTGTATCTATAGCAGTTGTACCACAGTCTGACCTAATATTTAATGAACCTTCGGCAGACCAAGAAGATGCACGTTTAATTCTACCTACAACATGCTTTCCTCCTATATTTAAATCCCATTCCCCATCCCCACATTTTCTAAATACGTAAAAGTAATTATCCGCAAAATAGGTGTTCATATCGTCAAGCACATTATATAACATTACCAACTCTGCCTGTTCTAAAGTTAGTTTCCAATTCAAGCTTAAACCAAGTGGTATATCATATTTATCAACTAATTTTCTACAATTTATCAGTTCCACCAATATCGTTTGATTACTGCTTGTTATCATATTAACAGGTGTATCGTAAAAGCTGCAACCTGTGTTATTGTGATGTTCTAAATTTTCCACACATTTACAAACATCATTTATCACAAATCCGTCATTACATTGCATATGGCCTACGTGTAAGTTCCCGTAAAACCATTTCCCACATCGATTCCCCTCAGAACATTTTGTTATAGGTTTTAAACAAGTGTATACGTTATTTAAATTCTTTATATTCATTAAGGTACCCTCAAATCTACATGTACTACTTTCTTTCTAAATACACGAACAATTAGAAAATAGTTCGTAATTTTGCTCACACACGGATGCATTTTGCAAATGACCTGTATCATCATCAAGTGTAAATCCGCACCTACCAAACGTTACGCAACTTGCTTCCACACCTATTAACGCGTTCAAAAGAACAATTAATATCACTATCATCATCTTAAACATGTTGCAGGTGTCGTAAGTAACACGCTGATACCTCATATCTATAAATGATTACGTACTCCGCAAAACAAAAAAGTTATCGCATAAAACTGCTTCACCGTGTAAAGTCCACAAATGACGTAAATGCTAATATAAAATTATTTATGTATCCGATCAAATACAATTGCACAATGTTACGTCATAAATACATCCAATCAAAAGCATTTACAAAAATCACGTGACAACTTTTAACTAATCAAATGCTTCTGTAAATATATATATTCCTCAAGTAATACCCCTCTTAGTTAACTATCACCGTGCATCACGACCACATTAAAGTTGGATCGAAAGCAACAGGTACGTAATCCTTTATCATAAATACCACCGGCTTAAAACCTTATCACTAACTTATCTTTTTACCTAAAAAATGTTTCATAGTATCGCAATGAACGAACAGCTTATCGAGGAAACCCTAGACAAGTACATGGCCAACCATCAACGTTTGTCGCAACTTTCTCCACAACAACGTCAAACGCTGTCTCTGCTTCCAAACTTTGTGTTCCGCAATCCTCCTCAAGATGTCAATACAGTGTGGAACCAATTAAGTGAAACATCAAAACATACATTTGCTCCGTATTTAAGATGCACAATGCATTTTAATTTATATACCTGGAGAACACATATCGACGGACCTGCTCGTTTGTAAAAGAGTGTCACTTTTGTGTACCACCTTACAAGTTAAATACATAGAAGTAGCTCCTGCAAAAAACTTTGTTTTTGCTAACATGTATATTGCATTTCTTATAAATAAAAAAAATGTTCCCTCGGGAGCTGGACGAAAAACCAGAGTCCCGCCTTGGCAACAGCGGAAAAGTTTAAAGGTTATCTACGTTATCGTCTTCACGGTCACTTGCCAACCTTGACGTTATCGCAAACGATAAGAGGTTCAAAACAACATCATTAACCCTATCGCAAGCGATAACATCAAGGTCAACGGGGCAACCAACCGTGAAAACCATGACGTCATTAACCTTTGACCTTGCACTGGCGCCAGGGTGGACTTTGACCGTCTGGCTCCCGAGGGGTACATACTAATTGTGTCTCAAATTTCCTTCTTAACATAATGCTATAATTTATCAACAGAAGCTTTTAAATTCATCTAAATAATTGTCTGCATCACATGTGTTAGTGGCTTGTAGGTAAACACTTGGTCGTGTATAATTAAATAATGCAGTTGTGTTTGGGCTGGAATATTTGCCGATGCTTGAATTTCAAGATTGATATTGACGGCTCAATTTACAGCCTGCTCTTGTTGATGTGAGCAGTCTACGAGGATAGTGGTGCAGAATGAGGAAAACGTCCAAAAAATGCATGTCATGATAGGGGTAACATTCGCTATTGAGGTCGCGGGTAAAAACCGGCAGAGGGCGATAGAGTCTTTTTCGAGCGTAATAATCCTTAGCATGGCTTCCTTCGGAAGGAAAGTAAAGAGGGTGGTCCCGTGTCGTAGATTTACGGCACGTAAAAGAACCTGAAGCCTAATAAATAGGCCTCTAAGCAAAATTACGGTCTTTCACGCCCAATATAGAATGGGACGCTAAGGACCACAGCAGTTAAAGAGCGTCCATAAATACATTTAAAAAAAAGCAATTCACTGTTGATATAGAGTCTCGGATTGGTGTTGCTCCAATAATCGAACTCCGAGCTATTTTTAGCAGTATACCTCAATCTTGCAGTGCACTCCCACTAAAAAGAAGCGAGGCTTTTCAATCTTCGATGTTGTTGCCACATTCCATATGAAGGATATACAGAGTGAACCTGCACCGCAAATATTTTGGAAATGGAAAGTGCTATTGATGTGCAGTTTTAACAGCATTGATTGGTAGTCAAGGGCTCGTACATTTAGCCTATAAACATAATTGAACTATATTGAGAAAGCGTATTTTTTGAGCAAACATACAGTTTTTTAAATGGAACAATGCCTAGTTACATCAACAGAATAACGCTATGGTAAATTAAAATGTCAATGGTCTTTGATACAGGTTCTAGTGCAAGTGGTTTACGAGAAATCGTATTTTGAAAAGTTCCACGCCGACAATTGTTTCTCCCATTAAACCTGCTTAGTTGCTAGGTACGATGTTATGTTTGTTTGCATTGTGTTTTCTGTTCATTGATTGCATTGCGACTTTCTGTTCAGTTACTTTTAGATAGTTCAAGCAGTAAGTCGTGAATGGAAAATGGGGTTTACCAATGTAGAAAAAGCGTTCATTGATTGTATTGCGACTTTCTAGTCAGGTACTTTGTGATAGTTCAAGCAGTAAATCGTGAATGGAAGATGGGGTTTACCAATGTAGAAAAAGCCGACATGCTCATGGTGTATGGAGCGTGTAGGAAGAATGCAGTTCCTTCCTGTACGGTGTATGCGGAAACGTATCCCAACAGACGCCAAACATCTCGGCAATTATTTATCAACCTCTTCAACCAATTACGTGAAAGTGCTAGTGTAGAGCCTAGAGAACGTAACAGAAACAAACAAGTGGCTGGAGAATAGACAGAAATTAATGTTTCGGCTGCTGTTGCAGTAGATCCGTAAATTAGTTGCCGCACAATCGCACGTGGAAGTGACATAAGTCAGGCAAGTGTACTGCGCATTCTCCATCGACATAGGCTCCATACCTATCACATCTCTCTCCATCAAGAGCTGCATAGAAACGATTTTGAGAATGGGGTTAAATTTTGTACATGGGCTTTAAGGCATGATACTCCAGATTCATCATGTATCTTGTTTAGTGATGAGGCAATCATGTGTTTACTAATCATGGCCAGGTAAACCGCAGAAACATGCACTATTGGTCTGTTGACAATCCCCATTGGCTTCGTCAGGTGGAACGTCAGCGTCGATGGAGTTTAATCGTGTGGTGTGGGATAGTGAATCATCAGCTCATAGGCCCTTTGTTCATAGAAGGAAGAATGAACTCGCACAAGTATCGCAGCCTTCTGACAGACCATCTGACACAGATGCTAGAAGACGTTCCTTTGCAGACTAGGAGGAACCTGTGGTACCAATATGATGGCTGTCCAGCCCATAGTCCACGAAGTACTACAGCTTGACTTATAGGATTGTTTCCAAATCGTTGGATTGGACGAAGAGGACCTGTACCTTGGCCGGTCCGTTCCTCGGATCTGACCCCTTTAGACTTTTTTCTGTGGGGAAGGCTGAAATACACTGTATACAAGGATGTACCCACTACACCAGACGTATTACTGTTGCCTGCTCTGAAATTTCCGCTGAACTGCTAGAACGTGTGCAGCAGTTTTTCCATAGCGGACTGGAAGCGTGTATTGAAGCTGCCGGTGGTCATTTTGATTACAGCCTTTGAGGAGCTATGTTTTCTTTACTTTTAAGAATCCACAGAAGTATTGTTATTCCCTTTTGTTTGTGCTACCACAGGTTGTACAAGTGTCAGTGCGTAAAAGTTTCAAAATAATATTTCTCGTAAACCACTTCCACTAGAATCTTGCAACAAACGCCACTGACATTCTAAGTTACCCTCCCTTTATTCTGTTGATGTAACTAGGCATTGTTCTATTTAAAATTGTATGTTTGCTCAAAAAATACACTTTCTCAGAATTATTAAAATCTGTTTATAGGCTAAATGTACGAGCCCCTGACTACCAATCAATGCTGTGAAAACTGCACATCAATAGCTCTTTCCGTTTCCGAAATATGTGAGGTGCAAGTTTTAGGTGATTCAGTCTGTATTTCTTAGGTACGCAGGCGATCCGTGAATCAAAAGGCAATATGTAGAGGATTGTCGTCTTCACGATTTTAATAATCTGCACCCTTTAGGCATCAGAGAGGCGTATTACAGGCATACTAAGTTGTATTCTAATTATCTTGGTATTAGCCTCCTCTACCATTTTTAGAATCTTTGGATCTTATAAGAATCAATTCAAACTTTCTGTTGAATATGAGTTCCTTTTGGTCGTCACTAAACTCTAGGAACATTGATAGAAGGACTATAGCATTGAAGGCCGCATTCGCAACATGGACCTTATTAACATCTTCACCTGAATAAGTGCATCCAGCAATAGATTGGATTCCATGTGGTTCAGTGCCTCATAGTTGTGTTAATTTCTACACTTCTTCTTTTGATTATAATTGTAGCATTTGCGTCTAAGCGAATCTCACCAAACATGAGCACCATTGCATTATTGGTGAGCGTTGCTGTAGTAGGGCCAATCTGGCTTTATCAAAGCTTCTTTAATGTAAAAGCTTCTGCTGGGTAACGTGCACAAATCCTAAGCTTGTCTTGGTATTATAATTTCATCATTCACATTAAGAGCCTATGTGTTCTGGGAAAGAAATATATGCTTCTTCTCCTTGGTGATCTGGTCATCAAAAGCGGAAATTTCAGTCACGTTTAAGATGTGTATTATAGACCTTTGTAGCTTAATCTCTCGAGGAACTTACGGTTAACATATGTTATCTCCTAGACGATCGGAGACAGTATGATTTCATAATGCTAAGCGTGACCTGTTATTGCATTTGTGAGGTCTTTTACATTTTATTGGTATTGCATCTTATGTGGAGCTTTCTAGTTATAAATTTCTGAAGTTGATAGGCTTGCCATTTTGTTATATCTCTAGAATCGAGATTTTAGCTACAAGGTTTGCATCTATGATAATTAGATGTATCGGATTCAAAGGTTCTTGCGAGATGCGATATCCTGGTGGAACAGAAGGTAAAACCTTGTAGAGAGAGTATCCGCTTTTACCGACAATGAAAGAGCGTTTTGCAATAATGCATTCGATGCATATGGTACTTTAAACACATTCGCAAATACATTCGCAAATACATTATATTCGGTAACTAAATCAGCAAGAATAATTTCAGTATCAAGGACTCCTAGAAGCGAGTACATGGACCTATTCTTAGAAAAAGTATATGGTGCAAGATAATTATTTAATCTCAGCCTCCATTTTAACATTATTTGGGTGTGTAAGAAGACTTGTAATGATGATAATGATGATGATGAATATTGTTTTAGGGCGCTCAACTACTGGGTTATTAGCGCCCTTCTAAAGCGAATTAAGGCAAAAGCCAGAGATAACGATAAAAGTTAAAATCACAGTAAAAGTCAGCGATATGGACAAAATTAAAATCATAGTAAAAGTCAGAGGTAAATAGATATAAACAGATATAAAAACTAAACAGGGAACTATAAAGCTCCTCAGACCAATAAGCTTTAATAACGCAGTTGAAAATTTACCTCTGAAAAAAACTTAAGAACCCTATCAATCGCGTGAGTAGTGTCCGCCAAGATCTCTGCAAGACTGGCCGAAGTTGCAGTGTGTCAGGAAGATGTGCAAGAGAAGTGCACTCCAACAACACGTGGCGGACTGATAGCCATTCGCCGCACGCGGGACGAAGAGGAACAGGGTCACCCTTAAAAAGATAGGCGTGTGTAAAATTGCAGTGGCCAATACGCAAACGAGCCAAAATCACTTCCTCGCGATGAGAGAATCTAGAAGAAGTAACACAGGGAAGCGGAAGGTGCTTCACTACTCTAAGCTTATTGCCGCGGAGAGCCAACCGCTCCTCGCGCCAACGCAAGACGACCGCTCCCCGCACAACAAGCCGAAATTCTGCCGACGTTACGCGAGATATACCAACACTGGGTTCCATGGTCGCCGCCTTAGCTGCCAAATCCGCCAGTTTGTTCGCAGGCAAGCCAACGTCACCAGATAGCCAAGCACACTCCATGTTAACGCCAGAAGCATATAAAACATGGAGGGCATCCTGTATTTGCTGAACAATTGGATGGTAATTGTACAGCTCACGAATTCTCTGAAGTGCACTAAGAGAATCACTCAAAATGAGACATGGTAACCGGACAGAAATTATAAAAGAAAAACAAGTGAGGATACTAGATGTAGGAAGCGTAGACTTCCGGGAAGCTGTCATCCCAAAATATACGTGAGATGCCGCACGAAACCAAGGAGGAAACACCCTCTTCCTCTTATGAAACATGCTAGGAATTTCAATACCGCGCTCTCTAAGAAGCTTCTGGAAGCGAACACCTGCAGGACTTGGATAAATGGAGCGACTCTGATAACGTTCGTCCAGCACGGTGTGGTAAAAGGAAGCGAACTTTGGATGGGTTGGCATACTTTTAAGCGCACAGCCATAATTGCCTAGCAGAAGAGCACGCCGATATTGCAGAGGAGGTTGTGATGTGTCGGCGTAAAGGATCAGAACTGGGCTAGTTGGAAACGCACAATAGCTACTCGAATGCCACCATTATAGACTGCGTCTAATTTTCTCAGCACAGATGGAGTGCTGAGGAATAAACGGTACACTCATAGTCTATCTTGGATCGGAGCAGCGCATGATACAGTCGCAGCAAAACCGTCCGATCCGCTCCCCAAGATATGCCATTTAATACCCGCAAGATAATCAGACAACGGTCACATCGTAATTTCAACTGTGCTATATGCGATGACCAGCTTATCTTCCTATCAAGCGTTAACCCCAGGAATCTAGCCTCACCTGCGAAGGGCAGTAAAGCTGGTCCGAATTGGAGCGAAGGTGGAAATCGTCTCCTACGGCCCTGAAGTTAACGTAGATTGACTACTCTGTCGAGAAACGAAAGCCCTGTTTAGAACTCCAAGCCTGGTGATTGTCTAAACATTGCTGCAGGTGGCGTTCCAAAACCTACGTACGCTGAGAAGTACAACAAAGGGCAAAGTCGTCTACGAATAAACACGACGAAACTCCTGGAGGAACACATTCCGAGATAGAATTAATTGCAATAGCAAACAGAGTAACACTTAGTACTGAGCGTTTTCTTGAATAAAAAGGTTGGAAACAACCGAGCCGATCCTTACTGTGAAGAAGACTTCCTCGCTGAATCCAGGTTTATTCAAGAGACATATATTTTAATTGGCAATCTCGTAGGTTCCATGAGGAATTTCAATGGTTTCAAGCTCGTCATTGTAGACATAATGAAATAGATTATTGCTTGTATCGATGTTGGGTATCGAGTAGAATGCTTTAAAATTCAGTAGTGAAACCTCCTGAGGGATCCAGTTGTAGGGAATGGTTTAGTATATCAGAGTAACACAGTCCCATCCGCTCACACCACCTATAGAACTCATCTTGACGATGTAGCAGCTCTTGTAATAATAGAAATTGTTAACACAAATGTCCACTGATGACTTAATTTAAATTTCTGATATCTCTTCATATTGTATATAACCTTACCACCACTTATTTAGATTTCAACCTCAGGTGATGGTTTCAACTTATCAAAGTAATATGACACATTACCATTTTTCTTGCTGTAACCCAGTGAGTTCCTTCATTTTCAGAAGCGTTAATATTTGCAACAATCCTCTTCTCGAATCCAGATGTTGTTCTATTTTATCAAGCATGTATACCTCTCTATACCTCAATTTACCAAAAGAACAATGTGTATGGAATTAAGCAGGCCAAAAAGGAAGTGATTGGATTGTTTAAAAATAAGTTGGATGACATGATTATGAAGGAGTACCTTGGCTTGGGATTGGAGCTTTACAGCCATAGGCACAGTGAGCAGACAGTGACGAAGACAAAGGGGGCTACAAAGAGTAAAAGGCAAGCAGTTTATTTTGTCAAAAGTTTAGAATGTTTAAAAGATATCAAAACAGTTTTTCACCAATAAAATGTTATTTAGAACAGTATAATATAAAGCTTCGGCCGTTTAGACAAAAAATTGCATAGCATGGTCTTGACGACAAATCTAAGATAATTAAAAAGTCTCATGCAACAGAGCGTGGGGTCATTATGTCGTCCGCCTTGGTCTAGGGGTACCATGCTTCCCTCTGGTTTGCGAGGTTGTAGGTTCAAATCGGCGGAGGGCGGTGGACTTTTTCAGGGGTAAAATCCTTATCTTGGCTTCCTACGGAAGGGAAGTAAAGGCGGTGGTCCCGTGTAGTAGATTTACGGCACGTAAAAGAACCTCAAGTTTGAAAAGAGTTCTTTAGCAAAAACTCCGTTTTTCCACGCCCAATATAAAAGCGGACGCTAAGAGCCATGGAAGTTAAAGAGCATCCACAAATAAACTTGAATTTAATTTTATGGGGTCATTATTCACGCCGGGCACCGTAATTCTTTTATACCTCCCTGGCTGCATCGTACTCATCTTCATCCAATGCAAATGTACTGTACATATTATTCACACTGCATTCATTCAATGTAAAAACGTTGTACATATTACTCATCACCATCTCCATCTAAGTGTACACTTTCAAGAACTCTTTTTATAATATAATTTAAGAAGTGTACATATTTTTACATGTTCATGTGGCTTTTATGTATATAATTCATTATTGATTGTTTTGTAAATAGTTTATATATGCTTTTTAAAACAATTCTATGGACTTGGGATTAGGGTGAGGGGATTTTATTACTTTCTCTACCACGTATATAGTAGGTTGAGAAGGTATTGCATTCCACCCAAAAATTTTATACCGATGATATATATATATATATATATATATATATATGTGTGTGTGTGTGTTTTGATGCACCTTGAATATAAATCAGTTTTAGAAAGACGTTTGTGTGTGTCTGTGTGTCTATACGCCTGTGAAAAGTATAACTCAATAACGAAAAGTCGAGTAAGTACCAAACTTGTATTTAGGTTCAGTACACTCCGAAGATGTGACAAAAGAGTTTTAAGCGAATTCCTTGACCCCAAAATACCCTTTACATGTAACACCATATATTAAAGATATTTACATGACAAATAAAGTGTGCATCTTCAACTTTCTGGAAATATCCCGTGCAGTCCACCTCGTTAGGAAGAAAATGTGTATAATCTTGAATAACTGATAAACGTTAAGCGACAGACGAAAACGTACTACTCAAAAAGTGTACATCTCTTTAAAACACACAATTTATTTCAAATAACGTTTTGTGGCATCGGCCATTTTAGAGATATCCGTTATTAATGGTGCGAAGTGCTGAATGTTTTCACGTCCTATCAATTTTCGGTTGCTTCTCGCGATTGCATGAAGAGAGTATGGAATTTTAAGGCCAGCTTATGGTGATCGGTTCTTGAATATTTTACTATCGCTGTTCCCTTTTTATATCTAACGAAAGGTATAACGCGGCTATTTCTGGAAGGGAATATCTCAATTAAAATGAAGTAGACAGGAAAATAAAGTTTCGTTAGAATAATATCCATACTCACTAATAAACGACAGAGGATAGAGAAAGTCATGTGAATGGAGCGCTTATAAGTTGTAGAAAATGGACGTTTTTGCGGTCTAATGTGAAATGGGAACTTTTTTTTTAATTTTTTGATACAATACCGCAAATTCTATTTATTGATGTATTGAATATCTGCAAAACCATACCACATTCAGGTACTCTGTTTCCTCTTGGGTGTAACATTTTTCAGTTAAATACATATTAAGATGTCTAGACTGCTATAGTACATGTCCATAGAAGCTTACCTTTATCCCCTCGCCGTTTTTCTCCTCTAACGTGTATGTAACAGGAGAGGTCTCATTCACACAAGCAACTTGAACATCTTTGTGACTCTAATTAGGAGTGAACCACATTTCAAACTGTTCTTTAAATCCGGATATTCTCGCATAATCACCCACACTAAACTCTCTGGTACTTCTTCCTTCTAGGATTGTTGTAGCGATATACTGTGAGCAGAAGATAATTGGTCTTGGCATCAATAGGCTTCATCCGTACAGTTTAATGGTAAGTATGTTTATATTTAACAATTACTCTTGATAAAGTATCCGGCCATGCAGAAGATGTTTGAGTTAAATGTGCCTTTAGTTTTGATTCCTTAGCGTCCTTATTAAACGCTTTACTGCTGCAGTTTTGACTGTGATGTATGTGTTGTAGTTTATGATATATTTCTACATTAACCTTTTAAACACTTTACAATAATGGTCCTGAACATTATGAGACTGAATATTCCTGAAGGTGCATTCCAATTGTTTGAGTACATTAGCCATCACCTTGGTTACTTTTTCATCACTCTTATCCTTCAATAGCATTGCCTAAGCCATTTTGGAATATAAATTTACTGCTGGTAGTATATGTTTCTAATTCATATTTTGCTCTGCGTATGGTAGCATTTCAGTCAAGTCAATATGTAACAAACCATTGAGTTGATCACTGACAATTTTACGACGTAAGAAGTTTCTTCCTATAGGAGCATGCAGCTATTTATCGATACTCCTTTAACCATACTATACGTGGATGAGTGTTCAGCTCTTTGATGATGTCCTAAAAATCTGCTAAATACTTCCTATTACAAGCCTCTTGGAATGCAAAAAGCATTCTTAAACGATTGAATAGTGTATTAGGATATATCCAGGAAACCTAGTTCACTTTCTTATCAGCATCATGCTCTTTCCAATCAAGACCTACACCTTACTGGCTATTAAGCAGAGGGCTCTTATCTCATTTTATTTATGTGATTTACTCACTTGAAGCCACCTTGCCAACTGTAATCAGATCTGTATGAATGGCATTTTTTCACAATCTGTGAATAACTATCCAAGTCCCCGCTGGTGTATGCTGACATCTGAGATATTCGTTTGAAGAGGAACTCATGTAGTCCAGAAGTATCCTCTAAAGCTTCATCGCTTATCCTGATCTGAATATTTATAAAATTAATGCTTTTATTCCCTAGCATATAACGTCAATCCTGTTATCACGTTCATTTATTTTTCAAAACCATCCTGTCTTTGAGCGAACCCACTACGGATAAGTGGAAACACTTGTATATTCCTACTCGTCATTCTTATCCCCCTCCTTGGAATGTGATGATTTTTGTTGAATTTTATCTTTGAGTGGCGTGGTCATGAGTTGGAGAGCTTCAGACATTACACGCCTGTTCTAAAACTTGAGACGTTTTGGAGCTCTACAGTTTCATTTTAGAGCCTTGGCGAGCTTAGCTACAGATTATTTAGGCCTTATGCTCTTACTGTTCATTTTGAAAGTTATATTGAGTTAAAGGTTGCATCCAATTTGTAGAATAGAAAAAATAATAATTTGTAAGATATCACCGACTCTCAGCATCTAAGCCACGATGCGCAGGTTCAGCGAACTTCATGCAGTCAGCTTTCTTAAAGCACAGTGCATAATTCTCAACAGTATTGCCATCCCAGTATCCCTTCTATCCTAAGGCATTACACTTCACCACTCGCAAGCATTAGTTCAATGATGGGGCATGGTAACAGCTTTCTTTCTATTGTAAATTTATAATATTTAAGTGCTGTCCGAGTATATATGGACTTGATCGGGTCTGGCAGGAAATGCTTTAAGATTGATGACAAGCTATCCTGTCATCCATGTAACATGAGTTCTCAATGTATCAAGAGCCCGATATATGTGTGAGTTTAATGATCTTGAACGATCAATATCAGCCCTTGCATCTTTCATTTAATTTATCATTTCTTGAGAGAGTATATTTGAAATGCCTTTCAGTTTAACATTTTCCAGCTATAGACTTGAGAGATTATTTCTGTGACATTTGTTTGTATCTCTCAGCGACTTTACATTGGCATTTAAGTCATTCAACTTGTGACTGTTTATATTCTGCACCCAAATTAGTTTTCTCTGGTTCTCTTCTGCTTCTCCAAAAACACTGTCATTAAAGACTTTAACTAATTCATTAAACTGTTGGCTTTTTGACTGTATTCTTTGATGAATTCCCAAATTTTATCGATTGATTCTATTGATTTCCGCATTTGTTTCCTAAGCAAAGCTTCAAATTCATACATGTGTCGAGATAACATTATTTGCGAACCCTTGTATTCGATTTTCACTAGCAGAACTAAGCGAATCCACACAAACCTTAATATATATATATACTATTACCTTTACCAGAAGTGGCGAAAACGGGACGCGTAGGCTCGTAGGCGCCGTTCTCTCTCTGCCATAGTCCATTTGCTTTTCACATGCTGATGAGTGATGCAGTGTGTGTTGCATTTTTGGTGACTCACGGAAGGAAGGCGTTTTCGCCACTCTTGACCTATACTATACTATTACCTACACTATAGGTTATATATACTATAGGTATAATATATTATAAAATGTAAACTATTATACCATTGGAGATCTTGCACATTGTACAACCTCTTACCCCGAAATAGGAAGTTTCCTCTGACATCTCTATTTATATTGTATGGATCAAGTAATCGTTTAAATGGAGAATTCTTACGAGCCGAAACTTTCAATGTTCATATTTGACTATGACTAAATTATCCTATCTGAATAGTTATAATCCTGTTTGAGTTATCTTTAATTAAATGCTCGAATACCCTAGCATAGGACTGTGATAGATACATTGCATCAACATTAGGATGTCTCCCCATGCTGTAAACTCATGCAATATTTATTGTATTTCGTTCATAATATCGTCAAATATAGAGTAAATTCTCTTTGGTCTCAGATGATTGAAAAATATGCTCATCGTTGAGTCATACTGTCTTCTGCCATGGAGGAGTTAACATCTGTGAACCGCAACTTCCTCGAGAGTTTAGTCTAATAGGTGCCATAATGTGTACCCTAAACGTGACTGAATTACGCGCCTTTGACGACAAGATTGCCAAGGAGGAGGCGCATGTATTTCTAATCCACAACAAATAGTCTCCGGATGTAAACGATGAAATTAGAACACATTGCCAAGTTGAAGATTTGTACACATTACCCGATAGAAGATGTCCTTCGTAGCCTACTGGTACCGTGCTAGCCTCTAGTTCTCAAGGTCGCGGGTTCAAACTCGGCAGAGAGCGATGGATTTTTTCGGGCGTAAAATCCTTAGCATGGCTTCCTTCGGAAGGTAAGTAAAGCCGGTGGTCCTGTATCGTATATCTACGGCACGTAAAAGAACCTCAAGCCTGATAAAGAGGCCTCTGAGCAAAATTGCCGGTCATTCACGCCAAATATAGAACAATGCGACGCTAAGGACCATAGTAGTCAAAGAGCGTCCATAAATAAAAAAAACTCAATCAACCCAACAGCAGTTATCTTTACATTGAAGGAGCTATCACGAAGACAAATGGGACTCCTACAGCAGAGCTCACCATTAATGCAATTGCGTTCATATTTTATGAAATTTGCTTAGATGCAAAGACTACCAGTATAAGCAAAGAAATATATCTAGAAATTATGATAATAAATGACACTAAAGACCACGGAATCGAATCGTTTGGGTGCTGAATGCACTTATCCATGCACACATGTTAATAAGATACACCCTAAGAAAACATGAGCAGATCCTCGAAGCGTATATTTGTCTAAGTCCAAATCGTTTCCGCGGCCGGTTCAGAATGGTGCCTCGGGATACGTGCATTCAGCTTCGTTCTATTGTCACCTTTAATACTGAGGCCGAGCTACTGAATATGCGCTGACAGCCGAGTGGTTATAAGCAGGTACGTAGCAATGAAGCCTACCGAGGTTCGTATTCCGAGCATAATTTTATTTCTTTCCAGAAAACGCAATGTTTATTACGCATGTTATATTTTCCAGTTGCAAAGGTTTATTTGATTTCAAGGCATTTATGCACACACATAAGGACTGAAACACTCTCCTTTTCGTTTTCAAATTGAGTAAGAAATAAGTAAATACTGTAGTGCTTTAAATGGAAAAGCAAATAAAAACAGAAATTCACTTAATATCGACGTGTAAACTCTCTGCTCCTATTAGTGCCCTCATTTTATGGGACATGGATGATCAAATGCCTCGTTAAATTTTCACCACAGGATACTTCCTCTTAAGCGTTGTTTATTTCATCCAACAAAACCTCTTTTGTCCTGCGTTGCCCTGCAGGCCAATTTAATTCCAAAACTTTCATCATCTCTGTCCACACATTTTCAGTAATATTCAAATTTTGTGAGGAAGGATCCAGTCAATCATTATGATGTCTTGACTTTGCGAGAACTAGTTCGAAAGTTGCTGACTTTTGTGGTCAGAGAGGTTATACTGCTCGAATTCAATCATTACCGAAGGAAGCTTGATGTTTTCGAGGATATCTTTATACGGCTGGTTATATTTTAATGTGCCATCAAGCTCAGACAACACACCTAGACCATCTCGTGACATTCAACCCCAACACGACATAGATACACGTCCTTGGTGATCCATTTCTGCCACGTATTTTGCGTCGTAACGGTTTCCTCTCGGGAAGAAAACGAATGATTTCCCCATTAGTAGGTATATATAGAGAGAGCGAGGCCAGTTTTTTGCGTTTATATGGGAAAGGATAGGGAAAACGAGGCTAGATGCGACGGTTCAAGGAGGAAAATGCGTTTATATGGGCGAGATAGGGAATACGAGGACTGACGCTAGGCTTGACAGTGGTAGGAGGGGGAGTGTGCTTT
Organism: Deroplatys truncata; assembly: GCA_030765065.1. NCBI lineage: Eukaryota > Metazoa > Arthropoda > Insecta > Mantodea > Mantidae > Deroplatys > Deroplatys truncata. Next base: position 417,094,326 of record CM060990.1, on the reverse strand, counting down.
ATATGAGACAGATAGGGAATACGTGGAGAGGTGCTAGGCTAGACAGAGGCTGAGTAAAGTATGGTTTATATGAGCGGTATAGGAAAACGATGAGAGGTGTTAGACTAGACAGGGCTTGAAACGTAGCGCATGGTTTATATGAGAGATATAGGAAAACGAGGAAAGGTGTTAGGCTAGACAGAGGTCGAGGAGTAGAGTATGGTTTATATGAGAAGTATAGGAAAACGAGGAGAGGTATTAGGTTAGGAGAATTGAGTATGTGTTTATAAGGAGAGACGAGAAAACGGAGAGAGATCCTATGCTAGGATAGACAGGTGTTAACGTTAGGTTAGATAGGAAACCAAGGAGTGATACTCAGCTAGAGGGGGGGCAGGAGGGAATGCGCTTTATGAGAGGTAGGGGATCAGGGGAGTGGTGTTAGGCTAGACAGAGGTTGAGAGTAGAGTATGCGTTTATATGTATGGGAAGTATAGGAAAACGCGGAGAGATGTTAGGCTAGACAGAGGTCGAGGAGTAGAGTATGGTTTATATGAGAGGTATAGGTACAGGAGGAGAGGTGTTAGGCTAGACAGATACTAAAGGAGTAGCAATATGGACTTATATACAGGAGAGATAGGGAATAGGAGGTGCTAGACTTGAAAGCGACTTTAGACGTGAACTTAGTGGAAAACTGTTTGATGTCAGTGTTAGACCGCTAATTCTAGACATGCCCATCACGTAACCTATTCAGGGAAAAGTGAGTCGTTCAGGGGAAAAAGGTGACTGCTCAGGGAAAAAGGTGACCCACAAAGGGAAAAAGTCGACCAGTAAAGGGAAAAACGTAACCAGCAAAGGGAAAAAGGTGAGCAACAAAGGGAAAAAGGTGACCACCAAAGGGAAAACGGTGAGCCATAAAGGGAAAAAGGTGACCGCTCAGGGAGAAAGGTGACCAGTAAAGGGAAAAATGTCACCAGAAAAGGGAAAAAGGTGAGCAACAAAGGGAAAGAGGTGACCACCAAAGGGAAAACGGTGAGCCATAAAGGGAAAAAGGTGACCTGCACCGGGAAAAGCTAACTCACTAACACTAACAGGTAAGTAATTCAGCTAGTATTGCAAGAGGCTGACTGGATCATAGCAGTGTATGATTTCACAGGTAATTCAGCTAGTATCGTATGTATTTAGGCTAATTCATCTAGTATCACAGGATAGATTCCAGAGGCTAACTGCATCATGGCTCTGCATGATTTCACAGGTAATTCAGCTAGTATCGTAGGTATTTAGGCTAATTCAGCTAGTATCACAAGAGGATAGATTCTAGGGTTGGGTATAGCATAGTTTCATATTTCACAGGTAATTCAGAGAGTATCGTAGGTATTTAGGATAATTCAAGTAACATAGGTGTTTAGAGTAATTAAGCAAGCATTACAGGAGGGTAGGTTACAGGGGTTGGTTATAACCTAGCTTCGAATTTCACAGATAGTTCAGGTAATATCGTAAGTATTTGAGGTAATTGACATAGCTTCACAGATATTATTGATAATTTCGATCAGAGATTTGTATCACAGCTATTTAAGGTAAATGCAGGTGATTCAGGTTGTATCAATGGTATTTGAGTCATTTTAACAGGTAATTCAGATAGTATTACAGGTGCTCGTGCTAATTTAGAGCAGGAATTCGTATCAGAGCTAGTTAAGGTAATTTCACATGATTCGGGTAGTATCACAGGTATTTAAATCATTTTCACAGCCAATTCAGCTAGTGTCGTAAGCATTTAAGCTAATTCAGCTAGTATCACAGGAGGCTAGATTACAGAGGCTAACTGCATCATAGCTATGCATGATTTCACAGGTAATTCAGCTAGTATCGTAGGTATTTAGGCTAATTCAGCTAGTATCACAGGAGGTTAGATTCCAGGGTTGGGTATAGCATAGTTTCATATTTCACAGGTAATTCAGAGGGTATCGTAGGTATTTAGGATAATTCAAGTAACATAGGTGTTTAGAGTAATTAAGCTAGCATTACAGGAGGGTAGGTTCCAGGGGATGGTTATAACCTAGTTTCGTATTTTACAGATAGTTCAGGTAACATCGTAAGTATTTGGGTAATCAGCATAGTTTCACAGATGCTCGTGATAATTTCGATCAGAGATTTGTATCACAACTATTTAAGGTAAATGCAGGTGATTCAGGTTGTATCAATGGTATTTGTGTCATTTTAACAGGTAATTCATATAGTGTCTAGGTATTTGGGCGATTCAAGCATCATAGTTGTTTAGAGTAACTCAGCTAGTATCACAGGAGGCTAGTATTCAATGATCAGGGTTTCGTATCAGAGCTATTTAATGTAATTTCACTTGAGTCGAGTAGTATTGCAGGTATTTAAGTCATTTTAACAGGTAATTCGGATAGTATCACAGGTATTCATGGTAATATAGAGAGTAATTAGATTATAAACATTTCGTAACCAACGTTACAGCACTTTATATACTTTTTTTCTAAATCTTACAAAGCTTTTATATGTTAAACAGTTAGTGGACGAGGCTGAGAGGGATAAACTGCCTGTAGCTTTACAAAATGAAAAGCAATGCATCAACATACCTTAATTTAGTCCGTCGTACATGCCTCTCCCCTTTTATCTAGGCTTGAGACTAGCACTAGGATTGCTCCTAATGGCAGGGTTAACACCTCCCCTTCCATCTTCTTCTTTCTTCATCAGGCGTCTGCTAGTTGCATACACAGCACGTGAGTAAACTTAATTTTCTAAGATTGTAGACTCACGAGAAAATCTTTATCTTTAACTTACATTCTTTTAAGCACTGTTTGTAATGGCGTAATGTCCATACGCATAGGTAGTTGTTCCATCTTCGGCAATAACTCTTTTATCATCAAACGGAGTCAATGCAATTTTATTCACTTGTACTGTAGCAAGAGCGTGCTTTCGCGACAGGATTAGATTCATGGGCGTTCTGATGATTTCACAGGTTTTAGGACAGTCTGTATAGCTGTCAAACGAAATGTACTGCTTAATAGCGCTACGTTTTATACCTTTAATCTTTTTTATCATTGATCCTTGAATATCTAAGGCATACATCTTAGGACGTAGTCCAAAAAAGCGTAGGATGATTTTGCTATTAGCCTCATCTTTAAATTTTCCCAATACCTTCTTGTTTAGAGTTGAATGGCATATATGGTTGGCAGGGTAATCGGCTGGTTCGAGATGCTCAAGAAAACGTAGCTTGTCCTGGTACACATCTTCAGTTGTAACACGATGAATGAACGAATCAGTGTCCATATACATAAGCTTCAGGCTTTCAGCTCCATAATAAGGCAACAACACGTCGTAATGATAGTAATACATTAATGTCTTGGAGATGTCCAACACACTCATACCAATGTATATAGGCTTGTTGAATACAATCTGACGGGAGGCCATATGTACAGCAGCTAGATTAGCAGCATATATCGTCCTGTCGATAAGCGTAGGCTTGGCGATCAGCTTCTCTAGAGTTTTTTCATTGGTCACCAGGCGTATATCCATACGGTTACGCAGGTTCTCCATAGTTTTTCCAAACATAGCGTTGTTAAAGAGCTTGTAGAGATCCTTCTCGAAGTCATTTGCAGCTTGTTGTCGTAGCCTGTTGTTAAATTCCACATAAGGTTTCAACCACCGAGACTGTTGGAATTGCAGCACACGATGGATTTTTGTTAGTCGTAACCCATTACTAAGAGCTTGCTTCAAAGCCATGTAATGCACTACATATTTCTTTCGAGGTCCAAGATGGGGTATCAGTTTCTTTGTAGATGCTTCCAATGGTTTCATACATTCAGGCAGGAAAGGTAGATCGTTGTGTAGATCGTGAAGTTCTGCAGGATACTCGACGTCGACTACTAATATGTACCCATGAGGATCATCTTCTTGTAGTGTTTCTAAGTTGATTTCTTCAGGCAAAACCCACTGAAATCCACCAAAAGGAAGGGTGTGACACATTGCCCACCCATATTGGTTATTAGCGTCCTCGTATGTGATAAATTGGGATGGTCTCGACGGATCAAACTTCTCCATATAAGTGTTATTAGCCTCAGCATACCGATGAGAAACTTGGCATAAACCTCCTCTTATACCTGATTCCACCATGAGTAGTTGATCATAATCTTGTAACAGCTCTAACTTAATCCCAGTATACAGTAACATGGCGTCCCATGTAAGACCTGGAGAGGTAAAATAATGGGCCGGATCGACTTTATGTGTTTTGAGGGTTTGCTCTCTGAACGTCTCAAAGACGTCAGCTAGAAGAAGTACATCCGAAGTTAAGTAGAGATCGCTGTACTCTCCCAGGTTTCTCACATTGAACAGCTCCCATACATTTCTAGCATGATCGTAGTCAGTATCAGTAATTTCTTCTTCATTTAATCTATTGTAGAAGGAGTCCTTAGGAGGCAAGCAGGTCTCGTTCAAGGCATCCCATGACGTAAAAAAATCATATGGAAATACACCCTTACGGGTCATCAACTTCAATTTGTCTTCTCCAAAGTACTTTAGCGTTTCAGGATACGAGGTTAGATTTGTTATCAACTTATCCAAGCTTGTACTGAGGAGTCGAAAGCTATCCACAAATCGAAGCTTTATATCTCCTACATACTTGGTGAATGAGATATAGCTTTTTACAGAGTTAGGAATTACCTCCACACATTCACTTGTACAACCCAGCTCCTTAACAATGAAATGAGAGTCATATCCGCTGAGGTTATGCATGAGGACTAGTATATATTTAGGTGTTTTACAGGCAAAATTACATTCATTACGAAGACTTCCACGATATTCACCGCTGATGTGATCATGATCGCGTACTTTATAGTTCTCTTCTGTAAAGGGTTTTCCACACAAGTAGCATGCTGAAGAAGACTCAAAATCATTTTGCTGTTGATCCGTAAGTTTCAGAGGCTTAGCAGATTTTTATATATTACCAATCATTTTTGCAAGAGATGTCAGGTACAGCATAAACTTCTGAGCAGCATCAGCACCACGATACACATAGGGTTGCTTAGGAAGACCAGTTTCGAGATGTTCAACACTGGATGTAGGCTTCACGTAAACACAGAAGCTCATTGGTCTGTGCTCTTGTTAAGGGGTTGTATAGGATGTTTCAGGATCGGGTATACACGTATGGCATGGAGTGAGAATACTCTCAAAATCCGCATAGATGACATAAGGTACTTTCAGCATCCTCTCAACATTTTTAAACTGTACAATTGCTTTCTCCTTGGTAGGCATAACTACCCTTGCAACACCATGTTGAATACAGACGGCTGCATGTTCTTGTAGTTTTTCCTGTCCACTTCGTCCGCTCTGGTCATCAAAATGTGTAAAGCGGCGCTTACAAGTATAAACCCGTCCATTATGGTTAGTTTTCTGGCGTCGAACGAGTTTCTCAAAATTCTTTATATACACGTAGTGATGTTTTCCACTGCTGTCATTCAATAGTAGCAGGTCGCGATGTTCAGGTAGTTCAATGTCAGCAACCTTTATTGGATCCACTTCATGCTTCTCATCCAGCCAAAAACGTCAATGGATATCTTGTTAAGCTTCTCAAATTTAGGTATTTGAGAAAGTGTTGTAGGATAGGAAACACAGCTGAAGTCGTACTTATCTTGAAGTTGTTTGTATTTGCTGACGCGTTGAGGCTTGGTGCTCACGAATTTGGCCAGTATAGAGTACATGAAACATTTCTCGTCACTAAAGTTCTGGATGTTTATACACGCTTCTTTAGCTCCGACAGATGGTGGTAATGGTATGTAGCTACTTCCTCGCAATGGATTGTACTTGTCGATACGAAGTCAAACTCCTTCCACAGCAAGCAAAGCCCAGCTGCTACCCTTAAGCTGAGACTCCTCCATTTCAGTCACCAATTTCTTGAATTTCGCTTCCAGTGTTGAGTCCAGATCTGTTTCTAGGAAAACAGGATGATTCCTTGTTTTAAATGTTTTGTCACAGGTTTCTCCAATACTGTTAACAAATCGACACTCAGCCAGCAGATTAATTTTAACACTCTTATGAATGCTAAGCTCTTTATGCACAGCATGGATTATACGTTGTTTTGCCTCTTGCAGATACATATTTAGGTCCTTAGCTGATTCGCATCGCATAAAATACGATTTCAATCGTCCTTCGAATGAAGTTTCATATTCTTTCATATCACAGTCCTCCATTGTTGACAGCAACTGATGTTTAGTTGGCTCCAATCTTCTTTTCTTCTGAGGGCTGTTTATTTCACATATATCTTCGTGTCGCTGTCCCTTATAACCATCTTTGAAGGTTACATTACAATGTTTACGTTTGAAGAGCTTCTTGCAGCTCATCTCGTGTCTTCTCTTGTCATAACCTCGGAGGAACTTCTTCCCACATTTTCCGCATGCATATCCAGTAGCGCTTGGAATAATATCCTTATACGCTGAGTTATTCATCTTTATTCTTGATGTAATAACGTGTTAATCACTGATCAATGAAATGTAGACCTCTTCACCTTGACACCACCTTAGAAAGCTGATTATTCTTGGAGAGAACACGATGTTAACACCTCAAGATTAATTAGCACAATGAAGTCCAATGCCCTAGATCACCATATTTATAGAGGGAGCCGAACCTTTTAGATCAATCATAAACTCGTTCCATAACTACCTGTATATGATCGCTCAACGTGTATTAACCCCCAGCCATATAACCTCAAGTCTAGAGACAGGATGTTTATGACGTCACACCCAGAGACAGGATGTCTGGCAGCATCAAACACGTTTAAACTCGTCTCATAACTACCTGTTTATGCTGTCACACCAGCAAGAGAAGTATTCCCACACGCTCATTCAGACATATATTTCAAATTCAAGCCTACCACCACCATCACCACCTATTGTACCAAGGTTAATTCAAGCTGTATTATCACAATACTTAAAAGTAAAAGCTTAAAAGGAAACCTAGAAGATTTTCCTCCCTTATTTACTGAATTATTTCATGTTTTTATTCCCTTTTCAATTCTTCCTTTCCATCTTCTCACAGAAAGACCATTACATTCCACTACAATCATGAGAAAAACAATTTTTCCAGAGTTACACAGATTCTAAGCTTCTAAATCGAACCCGGTAATACTTTTAATAAATGTATTTTAGCTGCCCAATATAAGCATCTACCATTTAATCTTTACTCGAACCTGATATGATCCATAAGCTTGAAGATATATGAAATCACCCTTCGGGTTTCGATCTGAGTACTTTAAAGTAATATTTGTCACGATAACGATATTTAAGGACTAGATACTCTGTTTGCGTTTACCTTGACATGTCTATCTAAATTAAATTACGAGTTATTAAATTTTTGCAAGTAAATTTCATTGAATCGGTATTCGAACCCAGAACACCAGGAACAAGATAATTTATAATATTAGTCTGACATGTTAAACAAAGTTGTATGCAGTTACATCATTGATCTAAGTGATATATTCTAGTGTACAGAGGAAAATTAAGGAAGTCATTAAAAGATGGGGAAACGAACCAAGCACAACTGATTGGCAATTATATACAGCATTAATTACCCATCATAGAAGCTATCAATCATGCTTTGGTCCAATCCTCTACCTCACTTAGTTCCCGAGATAATGAAAATTTAAAAATTAGGATCGAACCCAGGACGTCATGTATCTAATTGTACATCCACAAGATACTACCTAATAACATAAATGCAAAAAAGTTTATTTAATGTCCTTATTGTAATTAGTTTAGGAGTTATTAAATTTATAATTAAATTACATTTTATCAGTATTCGAAACCAGAACACCAGAAACAAAATTATTTATAATATTAGTTTGATATGTTTAAACGTGCTGTATGCAGTTACAGCATCAATCTAAGTGATATATTCTAGAGTATAGAGAAAAATTAAGAATGTCATTAAAAAATCGGGATTCGAACTAGGAACAACTGATTGAAAATTATATACATTATTAATTACCCATCATAGGAGCGATCAAACATGCTTTGGTCAATTCCTCTAGCTTTCTTAGGTTCCGAGATAATGGATATTTTAAAATTAAGGATCGAACCCAGGACACCAGGACCAAAATATACATCCAAAAGAAACTACCTAATGACATTAATGTAATAAAGTTTATTTGGCGGGGCATGCCGGCATAGAACAAAGAAGCTTATCAGATGTCGGCATCTCTCTGTGTGCCACCTCTCTTAATATTTCTACTGTTTAATCGCTTATATCTCCTGAATGAAAAGAGATAGAACAATGGGATAAAAACTAGTCAATTCTTTGGAATGCTCCGCGTCATAAGGACATTGTACCAAGTTGACCGGGATGCCTGGGTTCGAATCCTAGGAGTGAATACAAATTCATCTTCTAATAACTCATAGACTAATTAAGATAAAGACGCCAAATAAACTTTATTACATTAACGTCATTGGGTAGTTTCTTGTGCATGTATATTTTGGTACCTGGTTTCCTGGGTTCGATCCTTAATTTTAAAACCTCCATTATCTCAGAAACTAAGAAAGCTAGAGGAATGGACCAAAGCATGTTTGATAGCTCCTATGATGGGTAATTAATAATGTATATAATTTACAATCAGTTTTTCCTAGTTCGAATCCCGATTTTTTAATGACTTCCTTAATTTTTCTCTATACTCTAGAATATATCACTTAGATTGATGCTGTAACTGCATACAGCACCTTTAAACATATCAAACTAATATTATGAATAATTTTGTTTCTGGTGTTCTGGGTTCGAATACTGATAAAATGCAATTTAATTATAAATTTAATAACTCCTAAACTAATTACAATAAGGACGTTAAATAAACTTTTTTGCATTTATGTTATTAGGTAGTATCTTGTGGATGTGCAATTAGATACATGACGTCCTGGGTGCGATCCTAATTTTTAAATTTTCATTATCTCGGGAACTAAGTGAGGTAGAGGAGTGGACCAAAGCATGATTGATAGCTTCTATGATGGGTAATTAATGTTGTATATAATTGCCAATCAGTTGTGCTTGGTTCGATTCCCCATCTTTTAATGACTTCCTTAATTTTCCTCTGTACACTAGAATATATCACTTAGATCGATGATGTAACTGCATACAGCTTTGTTTAACATGTCAGACTAATATTATAAATTATCTTGTTCCTGGTGTTCTGGGTTCGAATACCGATTCAATGAAATTTACTTGCAAAAATTTAATAACTCGTAATTTAATTTAGATAGACATGTCAAGGTAAACGCAAACAGAGTATCTAGTCCTTAAATATCGTTATCGTGACAAATATTACTTTAAAGTACTCAGATCGAATCCCGAAGGGTGATTTCATATATCTTCAAGCTTATGGATCATATCAGGTTCGAGTAAAGATTAAATGGTAGATGCTGATATTGGGGAGCTAAAATACATTTATTAAAAGTATTACCGGGTTCGATTTAGAAGCTTAGAATCTGTGTAACTCTGGAAAAATTGTTTTTCTCATGATTGTAGTGGAATGTAATGGTCTTTCTGTGAGAAGATGGAAAGGAAGAATTGAAAAGGGAATAAAAACATGAAATAATTCAGTAAATAAGGGAGGAAAATCTTCTAGGTTTCCTTTTAAGCTTTTACTTTTAAGTATTGTGATAATACAGCTTGAATTAACCTTGGTACAATAGGTGGTGATGGTGGTGGTAGGCTTGAATTTGAAATATATGTCTGAATGAGCGTGTGGGAATACTTCTCTTGCTGGTGTGACAGCATAAACAGGTAGTTATGAGACGAGTTTAAACGTGTTTGATGCTGCCAGACATCCTGTCTCTGGGTGTGACGTCATAAACATCCTGTCTCTAGACTTGAGGTTATATGGCTGGGGGTTAATACACGTTGAGCGATCATATACAGGTGGTTATGGAACGAGTTTATGATTGATCTAAAAGGTTCGGCTCCCTCTATAAATATGGTGATCTAGGGCATTGGACTTCATTGTGCTAATTAGTCTTGAGGTGTTAACATCGTGTTCTCTCCAAGAATAATCAGCTTTCTAAGGTGGTGTCAAGGTGAAGAGGTCTACATTTCATTGATCAGTGATTAATACGTTATTACATCAAGAATAAAGATGAATAACTCAGCGTATAAGGATATTATTCCAAGCGCTACTGGATATGCATGCGGAAAATGTGGGAAGAAGTTCCTCCGAGGTTATGACAAGAGAAGACACGAGATGAGCTGCAAGAAGCTCTTCAAATGTAAACATTGTAATGTAACCTTCAAAGATGGTTATAAGGGACAGCGACACGAAGATATATGTGAAATAAGCAGCCCTCAGAAGAAAAGAAGATTGGAGCGAACTAAACATCAGTTGCTGTCAACAATGGAGGACTGTGATATGAAAGAATATGAAACTTCATTCGAAGGACGATTGAAATCGTATTTTATGCGATGCGAATCAGCTAAGGACCTAAATATGTATCTGCAAGAGGCAAAACAACGTATAATCCATGCTGTGCATAAAGAGCTTAGCATTCATAAGAGTGTTAAAATTAATCTGCTGGCTGAGTGTCGATTTGTTAACAGTATTGGAGAAACCTGTGACAAAACATTTAAAACAAGGAATCATCCTGATTTCCTAGAAACAGATCTGGACTCAACACTGGAAGCGAAATTCAAGAAATTGGTGACTGAAATGGAGGAGTCTCAGCTTAAGGGTAGCAGCTGGGCTTTGCTTGCTGTGGAAGGAGTTCGACTTCGTATCGACAAGTACAATCCATTGCGAGGAAGTAGCTACATACCATTACCACCATCTGTCGGAGCTAAAGAAGCGTGTATAAACATTCAGAACTTTAGCGACGAGAAATGTTTCATGTACTCTATACTGTCCAAATTCGTGAGCACCAAGCCTCAACGCGTTAGCAAATACAAACATCTTCAGGATAAGTACGACTTCAGCTGTGTTTCCTATCCTACAACACCTTCTCAAATACCTAAATTTGAGAAGCTTAACAAGATATCCATTAACGTTTTCGGGCTGGATGAGAAGCATGAAGTGTATCCAATAAAGGTTGCTGACATTGAACTACCTGAACATCGCGACCTGCTACTATTGAATCACAGCAGTGGAAAACATCACTACGTGTATATAAAGAATTTTGAGAAACTCGTTCGACGCCAAAAAACTAACCATAATGGACGGGTTTATACTTGTAAGCGCTGCTTTACACATTTTGATGACCAGAGCGGACGAAGTGGACAGGAAAAGTTACAAGAACATGCAGCCGTCTGTATTCAACATGGTGTTGCAAGGGTAGTTATGCCTACCAAGGAGAAAGCAATTGTACAGTTTAAAAATGTTGAGAGGATGCTGAAAGTACCTTATGTCATCTATGCGGATTTTGAGAGTATTCTCACTCCATGCCATACGTGTATACCCGATCCTGAAACTTCCTATACAACCCCTTATCAAGAGCACACACCAATGAGCTTCTGTGTTTACGTAAAGCCTACATCCAGTGTTGAACATCTCGAAACTGGTCTTCCTAAGCAACCCTATGTGTATCGTGGTGCTGATGCTGCTCAGATGTTTATGCTGTACCTTACATCTCTTGCAGAAATGATTGGTAATATATACAAATCTGCTAAGCCTCTGAAACTTACGGATCAACAGCAAAAGGATTTTGAGTCTTCTTCAGCATGCTACTTGTGTGGAAAACCCTTTACAGAAGAGAACTATAAAGTACGCGACCATGATCACATCAGCGGTGAATATCGTGGAAGTCTTCATAATGAATGTAATTTAGCCTGTAAAACACCTAAATATATACCAGTCTTCATGCATAACCTTAGCGGATATGACTCGCATTTCATTGTAAAGGAGTTGGGGTGCACAAGTGAACGTGTGGAGGTAATTCCTAACTCTGAAGAAAGCTATATCTCATTCACGAAGTATGTAGGGGATATAAAGCTTCGATTTGTGGATAGCTTTCGATTCCTCAGTACAAGCTTGGATAAGTTGATAACAAATCTAAGCTCGTATCCTGAAACGCTAAAGTACTTTGGAGAAGACAAATTGAAGTTGATGACCCGTAAGGGTGTATTTCCATATGATTTTGTTACGTCATGGAATGCCTTGAACGAGACCTGCTTGCCTCCTAAGGACTCCTTCTACAATAGATTAAATGAAGAAGAAATTACTGATACTGACTACGATCATGCTAGAAATGTATGGGAGCTGTTCAATGTGAGAAACCTGGGAGAGTACAGCGATCTCTACTTAACTTCGGATGTACTTCTTCTAGCTGACGTCTTTGAGACGTTCAGAGAGCAAACCCTCAAAACACATAAAGTCGATCCGGCCCATATTTTACCTCTCCAGGTCTTACATGGGACGCCATGTTACTGTATACTGGGATTAAGTTAGAGCTGTTACAAGATTATGATCAACTACTCATGGTGGAATCAGGTATAAGAGGAGGTTTATGCCAAGTTTCTCATCGGTATGCTGAGGCTAATAACACTTATATGAAGAAGTTTGATCCGTCGAGACCATCCCAATTTATCACATACGAGGACGCTAATAACCAGTATGGATGGGCAATGTGTAACGCCCTTCCTTTTGGTGGATTTCAGTGGGTTTTGCCTGAAGAAATCAACTTAGATACACTACAAGAAGATGATCCTCATGGGTACATATTAGTAGTCGACGTCGAGTATCCTGCAGAACTTCACGATCTACACAACGATCTACCTTTCCTGCCTGAGTGTATGAAACCATTGGAAGCATCTACAAAGAAACTGATACCCCATCTTGGACCTCGAAAGAAGTATGTAGTGCATTACATGGCTTTGAAGCAAGCTCTTAGTCATGGGTTACGACTAACAAATATCCATCGTGTGCTACAATTCCAACAGTCTCGGTGGTTGAAACCTTATGTGGAATTTAACAACAGGCTACGACAACAAGCTGCAAATGACTTCGAGAAGGATCTCTACAAGCTCTTTAACAACGCTATGTTTGGAAAAACTATGGAGAACCTGCGTAACCGTATGGATATACGCCTGGTGACCAATGAAAAAACTCTAGAGAAGCTGATCGTCAAGCCTACGTTTATCGACAGGACGATATATGCTGCTAATCTAGCTGCTGTACATATGGCCTCTCGTCAGATTGTATTCAACATGCCTATATACATTGGTATGAGTGTGTTGGACATCTCCAAGACATTAATGTATTACTACCATTACGACGTGTTGTTGCCTTATTATGGAGCTGAAAGCCTGAAGCTTATGTATATGGACACTGATTCGTTCATTCATCGTGTTACAACTGAAGATGTGTACCAGGACAAGCTACGTTTTCTTGAGCATCTCGATACAGCCGATTACCCTGCCAACCATATATGCCATTCAACTCTAAACAAGAAGGTATTGGGAAAATTTAAAGATGAGGCTAATAGCAAAATCATCCTACGCTTTGTTGGACTACGTCCTAAGATGTATGCGTTAGATATTCAAGGATCAATGATAAAAAAATTAAAGGTATAAAACGTAGCGCTATTAAGCAGTACATTTCGTTTGACAGCTATACAGACTGTCTTAAAACCTGTGAAATCATCAGAACGCCCATGCATCTAATCCTGTCGCGAAAGCACGCTCTTGCTACAGTACAAGTGAATAAAATTGCATTGACTCCGTTTGATGATAAAAGAGTTATTGCCGAAGATGGAATAACTACCTATGCGTATGGACATTACGCCATTACAAACAGTGCTTAAAAGAATGTAAGTTAAAGATAAAGATTTTCTCGTGAGTCTACAATCTTAGAAAATTAAGTTTACTCACGTGCTGTGTATGCAACTAGCAGACGCCTGATGAAGAAAGAAGAAGATGGAAGGGGAGGTGTTAACCCTGCCATTAGGAGCAATCCTAGTGCTAGTCTCAAGCCTAGATAAAAGGGGAGAGGCACGTACGGCGGACTAAATTAAGGTATGCTGATGCATGGCTTTTCATTTTGTAAACCTACAGGCAGTTTATCCCTTTCAGCCTCGTCCACTAACTGTTTAACATATAAAAGGTTTGTAAGATTTAGAAAAAAAGTATATAAAGTGCTGTAACGTTGGATGCGAAATGTTTATAATCTAATTACTCTCTATATTACCATGAATACCTGTGATACTATCCGAATTACCTGTTAAAATGACTTAAATACCTGTGATACTGCTCGACTCAAGTGAAATTACATTAAATAGCTCTGATACGAAACCCTAATCATTGAATCTGGCCTCCTGTGATACTAGCTGAGCTACTCTAAACACCTATGATGCTTGAATCGCCCAAATACCTAGACACTATATGAATTACCTGTTAAAATGACACAAATACCATTGATACAACCTGAATCACCTGCATTTACTGAAATAGTTGTGATACAAATCTCTGATCGAAATTATCACGAGCATCTGTGAAACTATGCTGATTACCCAAATACTTACCATATTACCTGAACTATCTGTAAAATACGAAACTAGGTTATAACCATCCTCTGGAACCTACCCTCCTGTAATGCTAGCTTAATTACTCTAAACACCTATGTTACTTGAATTATCCTAAATACCTACGATACCCTCTGAATTACCTGTGAAATATGAAACTATGCTATACCCAACCCTGGAATCTAACCTCCTGTGATACTATCTGAATTAGCCTAAATACCTACGATACTAGCTGAATTACCTGTGAAATCATGCATAGCTATGATGCAGTTAGCCTCTGGAATCTAGCCTCCTGTGATACTAGCTGAATTAGCTTAAACGCTTACGATACTAGCTGAATTGGCTGTGAAAATGATTTAAATACCTGTGATACTACCCGAATCATGTGAAATTACCTTAACTAGCTCTGATGTGAATTCCTGCTCTAAATTAGCACGAGCACCTGTGATACTATCTGAATTACCTGTTAAAATGACTCAAATACCATTGATACAACCTGAATCACCTGCATTTACCTTAAATAGCTGTGATACAAATCTCTGATCGAAATTATGAATAATATCTTTGAAGCTATGTCAATTACCTCAAATACTTACGATATTACCTGAACTATCTGTGAAATACGAAGCTACGTTATAACCAACCCCTGTAACCTACCCTCCTGTAATGCTTGCTTAATTACTCTAAACACCTATGTTACTTGAATTATCCTAAATACCTACGATACTCTCTGAATTACCTGTGAAATATGAAACTATGCTATACCCAACCCTAGAATCTATCCTCTTGTGATACTAGCTGAATTAGCCTAAATACCTACGATACTAGCTGAATTACCTGTGAAATCATGCAGAGCCATGATGCAGTTAGCCTCTGGAATCTATCCTGTGATACTAGATGAATTAGCCTAAATACATACGATACTAGCTGAATTACCTGTGAAATCATACACTGCTATGATCCAGTCAGCCTCTTGCAATACTAGCTGAATTACTTACCTGTTAGTGTTAGTGAGTTAGCTTTTCCCGGTGCAGGTCACCTTTTTCCCTTTATGGCTCACTGTTTTCCCTTTGGTGGTCACCTCTTTCCCTTTGTTGCTCACCTTTTTCCCTTTTCTGGTGACATTTTTCCCTTTACTGGTCACCTTTTTCCCTGTGCGGTCACCTTTTTCCCTTTATGGCTCACCGTTTTCCCTTTGGTGGTCACCTTTTTCCCTTTGTTGCTCACCTTTTTCTCTTTGCTGGTCACGTTTTTCCCTTTACTGGTCGACTTTTTCCCTTTGTGGGTCACCTTTTTCCCTGAGCAGTCACCTTTTTCCCCTGAACGACCCACCTTTTCCCTGAATAGGTTACGTGATGGGCATGTCTAGAATTAGCGGTCTAACATTGACATCAACCAGTTTTCCACTAAGTTCACGTCTAAAGTCGCTTTCAAGTCTAGCACCTCCTATTTCCTATCTCTCCTGTATATAAGTCCATATTGCTACTCCTTTAGTATCTGTCTAGCCTAACACCTCTCCTCCTGTTCCTATACCTCTCATATAAACCATACTCTACTCCTCGACTTCTGCCTAGCCTAACTCCTCTCCTCGTTTCCCTGTACCTCTCATATAAACCATACTCTACTCCTCGACCTCTGTCTAGCCTAACACCTCTCCGCGTTTTCCTATACTTCCCATACATATAAACGCATACTCTACTCTCAACCTCTGTCTAGCCTAACACCACTCCCCTGATCCCCTACCTCTCATAAAGCGCATTCCCTCCTGCCCCCCCTCTAGCTGAGTATCACTCCTTGGTTTCCTATCTAACCTAACTTTAACACCTGTCTATCCTAGCATAGGATCTCTCTCCGTTTTCTCGTCTCTCCTTATAAACACATACTCAATTCTCCTAACCTAATACCTCTCCTCGTTTTCCTATACTTCTCATATAAACCATACTCTACTCCTCGACCTCTGTCTAGCCTAACACCTTTCCTCGTTTTCCTATATCTCTCATATAAACCATGCGCGTCGTTTCAAGCCCTGTCTAGTCTAACACCTCTCATCGTTTTCCTATACCGCTCATATAAACCATACTTTACTCAGCCTCTGTCTAGCCTAGCACCTCTCCACGTATTCCCTATCTGTCTCATATAAAGCACACTCCCCCTCCTACCACTGTCTAGCCTAGCGTCAGTCCTCGTATTCCCTATCTCGCCCATATAAATGCATTTTCCTCCTTGAACCGTCGCATCTAGCCTCGTTTTCGCTATCCTTTCCCATATAAACGCAAAAAAGTGGCCTCGCTCTCTCTATATATACCTACTCCCATTTGTGGATGAAAATGTCACCTCGTCTGTGAACATAACCCTATTCCATTTGTGGTTGATATTTTCTTCTGAAAATGCCAGGCGACATAATCTGTGATCGTATGTAAGACGCTGCTTCTTAGCTGCCGATCGAGCAAAGCGCCCGACTGTAGTCAAACGACGCAAGGCTGTGCGGTTCGACCGAGGAAAATTAGTATTACTTCTAATTGTAGACACATCCTGGAAGGGATTGCAGTATGCCTCTTGTATAAGTGCAGTTTTCGGCTGAGGAATGGAGAAACGCTTTCGACCCGAACCAGGTCTACGACAAATAATCCCTTATCTGTATAATCGCACCCACCTCGCAGCCGTAGATGTGGACACTTCAAGTGTCTTTGCAGCCTGCGACACAGAGTATCCAGCAACATTCACTAACTTAAAGGAAGATCTCCTTGTTTCTTCATCTTTATATGTGCGCTCAGCCATATAAAAGTCAGTATGTTTGCTAACATATCATGCAGAAAGCTATGAGGTGCGTGCGTATGATCATGCCAGCGTCATTCATAACTAAAGAATGAGACAGTTTACACGTCTAATATTAAGTCAAAGAAATATTTGGTTAAGTTTTTCATTTTGAATGCTTACTACTTTTGCAATTATTTTTAAAACGAAAAGATAATAGTTTGTGTTTTTATGCATGAATATCTCAAAATTAATAGATACCTTATGCATGGAAAACACACAGCATTGCCACATATTTAACAAATGAAAATTTAAATAATAAAAAACCATATACGCCAGGATTCGAAGCCAGGTTGTTTCAACTACAATGCACATGCGTTTCACCGCTCGGCTGCCATGCATACAACCAAACTGAAAGGCATCTTCTTACTGATCGCATAGCTTTAAAATGAACGCAGATTGGTATTAAATGGTGGTTGGTATTCGCAGCATCAGCGAATGTTTCTGAGGTTTACCGAATCTAACTTCCTTTCTGGCTGTTGCTGATTTATTTTGTCTTAGGCTGTACATGCTGCGAATGAGGATTTCAAGGCTGTAGTCCCTCTATCAACTCTCCTAGGGTTTGCTGATGACCACAAGGAACACATATTCAACATAAACTTTGAATTGGTTCTCATAACATCCAAAGATTCTAAAAATTTAATCCAGCCTTCAGTTGGAGAGGAAGCTAATGCTAAGTTAACTTAAGCAGAGTGGAGGACGCCAGTAATTAGTGCTTCTGATAACGAAAGCGCGCAGATTGTTAAAATCATGAAGACTGATAAACCTCTACACATTGCCTTTCCATTCATGGATCTCCATACCCAGCCTGGGTTCGTGAGACTAGATCCTTCACATGGGATGCGGCAATAATCGAATCATGAAAAGCATCGCTATGGGAATACAGACTGAAAGTTTGAGAGACGCCACTAAACACAATTCAGAGTTTGATTATTGAAACATTACCAATCTGAGACTGTTCCTCAACAGCGTATGCTACCGCTACCATGACATGATTTAGACTTTAAAAACTCGAAGTTTGCATCTCTATATGAAATATACTATAAATTTCAAAGTTCCTGTTACGAGAAGAGACAATTATTCTCTCTTGGAGAGAAAGAATTTTCCTCATTGGGCAGCGCTTCATCATAGACTGTTTACATCATCCCCAGGAAACTGTAAATACAGCCGTCACCACCAGTCTTGCAATTAAAGCATCTGCAAATGTCTCAGCCCAGACATCTTTATATTATTTGGGCCTCATTCTTTTGGTTTTAATTATTTGTTACAACATTTTGCTTACATGTTTCGTTTTATTTTAACGCAAAAACAACTGAAACCCTTGTTAAACAAAATCAACCACTCTTTCCCTTCCCCTAGCTACTGCGCTAGACATTTTCAAACTATAGTCGTGAAATACATATTCTTGTTAAAGCAAAAGCAGTCATGTTAGAATGATTAGTTATACAACGTGCTGTTTATAATTTATCTTAGAGTTTGTTTTCTTTGTGTACAGTACTGCCACAATTCCTCATGCAAATGACAAAGTCTTTACCTCCAAGCCTCTAAAACATGTGATGCAGGCATTATTTAATTGAATGTGTAAGCTTGTGTTGCTAAACAATAGCATTGCATGTTAAGAAGGAAAAGGAATGTAGTAGAACAATGTCTTAAAATAATTGGAATTACATACTCTAACACACCATTATTGATCTTATTATACATTTCCAGCAATTTCTTTCTCCGTATTCTAATTCCGGAACAGATACAACAGCTTGATTTAGTGAATTCATATAATTTATTTGAATGTCTTTTAAGGTAGACACATTCTGGCTTAGATTTCCTACAACGTCACTGTTTAAAGATATTACCTGCTCATTTAAACAGCTATCCCTGGCATTAATTGAGTTCTCAAACAATACAGAATATTGTATGCATAAATAATGTTGTCACCATATTCGGTAACTTTTCTTATAAGTATTAATAAAGTAACTTTCAGCACTGTAAAAGTTTTAGATATTATACTCCAGTCTGGTTTCATGATATGTACAGAGGAATTATCGCTCGCACACTTGATGCAAAGGGAGGAAATATCAAAATGCAGACCGTTGTTCGTCGTGTGTGTTGGGGAAGCGCCTAAGTCATCAAGTATGAAGAGTTCATTTGTTTGTATCATTCTGTACTGTGGTCTGATGTGGAGTTTCAACGGAGAAGAATAGCACGTGATCGCCTGCGATAATTTTTCTCTCAGATAAAGCATTTTGCTTTTTCTGAACACTTTCTTGTTCCTCTTCTTTTCATATTCCATTGAGATCTGTAAGAATAATTCATGTAATCTTAGAAGTGAGTTATAAATCATAACCTGGAGTAGAAACACATTAATTAGATAATTCTCCTTTCGTATGAAAAAAGTAACAAATATTGAAGGATTACATTCACGTGACCTCTCCTCACTCCTCGACAAACTATATTTACAAAGGCGTATTATTCTAACTACTTCTCGTTAATCCAGATAATCTTTCAATTCGCATTTATACATTTTGTTGTTTGGTACAGTATGCAAAGCGATTGTCAGATATTTAAGACCGTGTTGCCTTGTGATAGTTTTGAAGCTGTATACTCCTGAGCAAGAGAGGAAAACGAATAACGACTTCCTATTTGAGAAAGGTATGTTTTGAGATTTTAACCCAATAACAAGGCATGTTTTGGAAATTATTAACTCCACAAAGAAAAAACATTTGTCACAAATATGTGCTTTAGCGAAATGTACATTTGTGCGTCATAATATTTTTCTATCTCCTACGGTTTACCAGTGATGCAAAAGTTACTCAGAGTAAAGAGGATTTCAGAGGCTATTCACAGAAAAATCAAAATATGAATTTCATTTTTCATGGAAACATTTTGAACATGATGCATTTTAATCAAAATCATTAAAGCTGTTTTTGAGAAAATAAACTTTTTCGAAAGTGTTTTCATGTAATGTGTAGTTTGGAGTTCATGATTTTCTTGAAACTTTTCGTGTCGCATCCTTGTAAGATGTTAGATCAAATACCAAGTTTTGCTTTTTGTTTCTGAGTTGTGCTATTCGTAGGCGCGCGCGCGCACACACACACACGCACACACATAGACACACACGCATTGACCTTTTTCTAAAAATTATTTTTTATTCAATGAAACTCAAAATGTTTATTTACAGTGAAATCTGGCATCGAATGTTTCGTTGGAATACAATACCTACTATATTTACTATAGGTAAGTATTTGAGAAAGCAAAAAGAATGATTATTAGGATCTATACTCACTTCAATACTTTACAAGTTCCTGGTTGTACTTCCGAGTATTCTCTGGCGTCTTCCAATTTAGAGCATCATTAGTTTGAATAACATTCATGGTACCATCTCGTCTACTGTTGGAGCGTTACCAATGTGTATAGGCTGAATATCTGTTCAGCTATAGGCATATCTATTTCATCTGAATCACACCTCTATGAGTTCATGACCTCTAAAGGCACAGCACCAGATGGCGTTGTCATGCGAATTCTGCAAAACTGAATTTACACTACCTATACGATAATAACATTAGAAATATTGTGGGATATAGTATTTTTGGTATGATTTACTCTATCTTCCTATTTTTGCGCTGGTAGACTCCGCAATTCTCATTGAATAATAAGAGTGAGGACATGTGATTGTGCTGTGACGGATCTGTGCATAGTACAGTGTGCATAGTCATTGCATGTTTCTGTATGCCACTGTAATACGTAATCTTTAACAACCATAGTTCAGGAACATCGCTAAGATATTTCTTTTCTACGAAAGTTTCGCCGTAGAAATACAAATTTCAGTCAGGTATTTATTATTTAAAGTAGCTCTAGAAATTATATGCATAAGGCAACATATTACTTTCAGGTTCTGTCTTTGATAGGCCTTGCAATTCTCCGCATATGCGTGGTTACATTGCAACTATCAGTGTGATAATATGTTTAATGTATGGATTTATCTCCGCACTCCTTCCAAACGTTATGCACATCTGTCACTGCGTTGTCATTTGCCATTGAAATCTCCGAAGAAAGTATCTCAATAATAGATCCTAGGTTGGAAGGTCGGTTAATATATACATGAAATCCTGTTTGCATGCTTAAACAGTTAAAGACGTAACTCCAGGTGGAGAGTATAACTTTCAAGGTCCAACCTGTTAATGACGTCACAGGCAGGTTCAGACAGGTAAAGAGTTGGCATTCTTAATTAAATGTTGTAGAAAGATTCCCATGCATGTTTAGCTTGCGTAAAATATTAGACACTCTGGCATGTCGGTATTCCAATTTCAGCAGACCTTTATCTCTCGCTGGCAGTCACTAACTAGAGAGCGGGAGGGAAACCTGACAGCGTGCAGGTTCACATTTCCCTGAAGCAGTTGGAGTGAGAACTTTTGATGGGAACGACGAACAACATCGATCGATCTACCGGATGGCAAAGGCTCACGTAAGGAAATGCGGCTTCGGATTCGACAATCATACTCCTTTTTTCAATGTTGTTTTATAATAAGATTTATTTTTATTATTTTAGGTCCCGAGACAACATGATGGTGTTACAGGTCATATAAGTTATTTTTATATATATTATGACACTCATCGTCGTCGTATACTCTAAGAAAATAGCTTTTTTATGTATTTGAATTTACTTAATTAAGAATGCAGAGCCCGGCTGATCGAAATAGTGGGTACCTCTTGAAAGAGGAGTATTACGTATATACAAACAGTAAACTCTCACTATGTTTCTCGGCTAATAATTGGAGGTGTCAGCAGAGTGTTACTGCCAACCCAATCCCGGACGGATTTAGCAAAAGTAATCATTATTCTGTTTTAAAAAAAAGTATGTTAAAACAGATTTCACCACTGAATTTTGCTGTAAAAGGTAACTCGAAATTTTATTCCGTAACAACTCCTCACATCCACTTTTAAAATTTCATATGGAAATTAATTAGATAAATCAAATTTAACTGTATAGTTTTTATTGCAAATTAAGGTTTCTGATACGTACTATTGCATTGGCCGCTTCTCCTTGATATGAAAATGACCTGGCGATTTCCTTATGGGATTTAAAGGGAGTAACTTATATGGTTAACCTACGTAATGTGCAAAACACCTGACGGCTTACTTTGAGGATTTATATACACATTAGGGAGGGTATAATCCCTTGCAGAAATTATTTGAGGGTTTAAAAGGCTAATTAGGAGATGTGAGCATGTAGGCTTCGCTTCGAGGGCTTAAAATGCAAATTGAGCGAGCGTAACCCTATAGCTTCCATTTGAGGGTTTATAATGGGGTGTAACCACAAGGGTTGGCGTAAATTACATGAAAATTAAGAGTTGTAGCATGCATATGAGTAGTATTAGTCCCGGATGAGCCAATTGTTTTAACGATAATCCTGCCGCTAGGGGCGCTCGTGTCGCTAGTGTCGCTGCGTGCGACGGCGGCGGCGGTAAGTTTGAAAAGCGCCCTGAGCGGTAGGATTATCGTTAAATCGATTGGCTCATCCGGGACGAGTTGAAAGAATTGAGGAAGTGACGTGGAGTGTTTTTGATTGGTTCGTTAATTTGGGATGGAAGATGAAGGAAGGAAGATGGAAGAGTATGGAGGTCGCGTGATGGAGAGGAGCCGGGTGGCGAGGTGTTGTCTGTGCGGAGGTCGGTACTGAAAGAGGGAAAAGATGGGGAGCGAGGGATAAAAAGTGTAACAGAAAGTGACGTGTGAAGTTGTGATTGGTGGGAATAAGAAGTGATTTTATTGGTGGAAAGGAACAAATGAGAGTTGTTGATTGGTAAGAATAAGAGAGATTATGATTGGTGGAAAAGAAAAAGGTGCGGGAGTGGGGTATGTTGGAGGTGATGGGAAAGGTAAATTTTGCTAGCAGCAAGATTTGCAAAAGCCTGTCGTGAACTGATCAGCAATTTTTGGAACGTTGGATGGTAGTTTTCTTGAGTGGATAGAGAGATGGGGGCGATATGAGATGCGGTGGCGAAAATGGGAACTAAACAAGGTGGTTGAGACAAGAGGCTTAAGGACGAGGAAATTTGGAGGTTAGTGGTGAACATGGCGGTCGCAAGAGGTGGGGGTAAGGAGACGCGGTGGTGAGAATGGGGACTAAAAGAAGATGGGGGTAGCAAGAGTTTAGAAGAGTAGATTTTGAGGTTAAAATAGTGGGAACTAAAAATGGCGGAGGGTCTGCGACAAGGAGATGCGGTGAGAACTAAACAAGATGGCGGACGCAAGAGGTGGGTAAGGAGGTTTGAGGTTACAGTACCAAAACACGAAAGGATATATTCCTACGCCAAGCAGGTCCGAAAAATAATTATGCGTGTGGTACTTACCTGTTACCGGTGTGGATGCGTCACCAAAAGCGCGGCACGCGACGCGAAAAAATAAAAGCAAACTGTTTTTGAAAATGCTTAACCAGCTTTAAGATCAACCAACATCACTACGCACTGATATACCTAGGTTTTTAAAGCGGTACAGACACCCTTTGCAGAGGCGTAATTTAACTATACAAAAAACCTGGTACTGGACCATCGTGATGGTCGCTAGCGTACGTAGGAGCAGGGTTCTCATAGCCGGTCGAAAGCGGTCAAAAACGTGTACGACGTAGGTGTTCGCAGTAGCTGCTGCCAAGTCAACCGTCGAGGTGCGAATGAACGAGATCTGTTCTTGCCGGCAAACTGGTTGGGAGATGAGAGGCGCGGTGGTAAAAATGGGAACTAGATAAGATGGCGGAGGCACGAAGTTGAGGTTAAGGAGCGGTGAGGCGTTGTCTGTGCGGGGGTTGGGGCTGAAAGAGGGGAAAGATGGCGAACGAGGGATAAAAAGTATAACAGAAAGTGACGTGTGAAGTTGTGATTGGTGGGAATAAGAAGTGATGTTATTGGTGGAAAGGAACAAATGAAAGTTGTTGATTGGTGAGAATAAGAGAGATTATGATTGGTGGAAAGAAAAAAGGTGTGGGAGTGGGGTATGTTGGAGGTGATGGAAAAGGTAAGTTTTGCTACCAACAACATTTGCAAAAACCTATCCAGAACTCATCAGCAATTTTAAATAACTAGTGTTTCGGGGTTTTCTCTGGTTGGTAGACGAATGCAAGCTGTTTCTGCCATACTTATATTATTCGTCTTTTCCTTTATTTTTCGTTTTTTTTAAAAATAACTAGTTTTTTGGGGGTTTTCTGCGGATGGTAAACGAATGCGAGCTCTTTCTGCTTTTTCATAGGTTTTCCCTGGTTGGTAGGCGTTTTCTGTACTGGTTGACGAAGGCGTTTCTAATTTTCGAGGTTTTCTCAGGTTTTTTAGCGGTTGTCCCTGCCCGGTAGGCAAATGATGAAGTTTTAACTTGTCGGCGCACGGATACTAGGCACGTACTCGCACACACACACACACACACCCGTTGCAGCTGCCATACTTATATTATTCGTCTTTTCCTTTTTTAAAAAAAATAACTAGTTTTTTTGGAGGTTTTCTGCGGTTGGTAAACGAATGCAAGTCCTTTCTGCTTTTTCATAGGTTTTCCCTGGTTGGTAGGCGTTTTCTGTAGTGGCTGACGAAGCCGTTTCTAATTTTCGAGGTTTTCTCATTTTTTTTTTAGTGGTTGTCCCTGTCCGGTAGGCAGATGATAAAGTTTTTATATAATGTCGTCGTTTTGGCTTGTGGCGCACGGATACTAGGCACATACTCGCACACACACAGACAGACAGACAGACACACACACGGACATGTTTTAAAAAAAATGCTTTTTTTGGATTCAGGTCTCAAAACGT
Source organism: Deroplatys truncata (assembly GCA_030765065.1). Lineage (NCBI taxonomy): Eukaryota > Metazoa > Arthropoda > Insecta > Mantodea > Mantidae > Deroplatys > Deroplatys truncata. The sequence goes on along the minus strand of CM060990.1, from coordinate 417,069,255 downwards.
GTATTTCCGGTGAAATCTCGGAATCGAATTTTTGGGTGGAATGCAATACTTCCCCATCTTACTATACGTAGTAGAGAAAGAAAAAGTATAAGTATTGGAAAATTTAAGGAAATAACAAGCAATATCTCGAAAGCGGTTCACTCAACAAAAGAAATGTATATGGCATAAGTTGTGTATTTTAACGCGATCTACATTTTTTGTGTAGTAAAATTTTTGTCTATCTCTTATGGTTTACCAGTTATGCAAAAGGCGTTCACAATGAAGAATACTTTTGGAGACATTCCCAGAAAATTTGAGATATACATTTCATTTCTCATGACATTATCTTAAACATATGATATTTTCATCAAAATCGTTATAGCCATTTTTTGAGAAAATTTAAAAAAGTGTACTATCTTGTTTTCATGGGTTTTCCAGATCGGTAAGCGTTAGAATACTCTTAGAGCTTTTTTCAGGTTTTTCGCGGTTGCCCCTGTCCGGTAGGCAAATGATAAAGTTTTTCTATAATGTCGTCGTTTTGGCTTGTGGCGCACGGATACTAGGCACATACTCGTGCGCGCACACACACACACGGATATGTTTTCAAAAATGCTTTTTTTGGATTCAGGAGGTCTCAAAACGTGTATTTACGGTGAAGTCTCGGTATCGAATTTTTGGGTGGAATGCAATACTTTCCCTACTTACTATACGTAGTAGAGAAAGTAAAAAGTATGTGATGTGATAGGCTAAAATAAAATCAAAGGTGATTGGATGAAAAATGACGAGAAGGAATTAGCGGTGAATTTGTGAACTAAGATGGCAAAGATTTTTTTTTTAAAAAACGGATAATATAAGTATGGCAACTGTAACGGTTTACGACAAACGCGCGCCGCGCAATGCGTCACGCCGGTCATCTTGCTAATAATGGTTTTTGTTTTATTGCCGGCGTGACGCATTGCGCGGCGCGCGTTTGTCGTAAACCGTTACAGTTGCCATACTTATATTATCCTTTTTTTTTAAAAAAAAATCTTCGTCATCTTAGTTCAGAAATTCACCGCTAATTCCTTCTCGTCGTTTTTCATCCAATCACCTTTGATTTTATTTTCGCCTATCACATCACGTTATTTCAATTTGTCCACCTATCAGAGATCGTCTTATTTTCACCAATCACAACGCTCCACGTCACTACTTGTTCTGCTTTTTAACCCTCGGTCGTGCATGTTTTGCGTCCTTGAGTTTCCATACCCCGCACACGCAACACCACAGCGCGATAACATGTCCACGTGCTAGCTGGTGTACCGGTACGATCGCCTCCTGGGCCTGCTCAACGCCGAGAAAGTGGTAGTGCAGACCTGCGTACCCGTGACGAACCAGGTCATGTACGTGGTGTTGAGGTAACTCCGAGGAGAGCCCCCAAGGAGATCCGCGCTACCAATGCCGTGATTGCGGCTTACACCACGGCACACAAGTGCCTAGTGTTATTTTGTCAGCTGAAGCGAAAGGTCTCCGTGGACACGTATCGAAGCTGCAATCTGCCGTTCACGTATAGAAACAGAGGTGCAGTTGCCTAGCACTAAGGTCTCCGTGGACACGTATCGAAGCTGCCATCTGACGTTCACGTATAGAAACACAGGTACAGTTGCCTAGCACTAAGGTCTCCGTGGACACGTATCGAAGCTGCAATCTGCCGTTCACGTATAGAAACAGGTATAGTTGCCTAGCACTAAGATCTCCGTGGACACGTATCGAAACCTGCAATCTGCCGTTCACGTATAGAAACAGAGGTATAGTTGCCTAGCACTAAGGTCTCCGTGCACACGTATCGAAGCTGTAATCTGCCGTTCACGTATACAAACAGAGGTACAGTTGCCTAGCACTAAGGTCTCCGTGGACACGTATCGAAGCTGCAATCTGCCGTTCACGTATAGAAACAGAGGTGCAGTTGCCTGCCACTAAGGTCTCCGTGAACACGTATCCAAGCTGCAATCTGCCGTTCACGTATAGAAACAGAGGTACAGTTGCCTAGCACTAAGGTTTCCGTGGACACGTATCGAAGCTGCCATCTGACGTTCACGTATAGAAACACAGGTACAGTTGCCTAGCACTAAGGTCTCCGTGGACACGTATCGAAGCTGCAATCTGCCGTTCACGTATAGAAACAGAGGTACAGTTGCCTAGCACTAAGGTCTCCGTGGACACGTATTGAAGCTGCAATCTGCCGTTCACGTATAGAAACAGAGGTGCAGTTGCCTAGCACTAAGGTCTCCGTGGATACGTATCGAAGCTGCTATTTTGTGTTTATTTTAAGCTATTTTTCGTCAAATAGAACGATTTTATAGAAAAATCCACTATCGCTCCGTTTCTCACTACGGCCGGTTGTTCTTGGCACCGGGTTTTTATAAGCTCGCTTATCGCAGTTTCAGCATACGCGTCGAGTTAAATGCCTTATTTCGCCACAAATTGTCAAATTGTAAACGCAGTCACGATCCGCCACTGCACGATCCGCCACTGCACGATCCGCCACTGCACGATCCCTACCGTCGACAATAACAGATTTTACGCTGACGAACATCCGTTTCTCACGCTCGTTTTACACCCATCAGCACACGGCTTGTGCACGCAGTGCTGTCCGTGAGAATGATTCTTTTTTTTTTTTACTGTCTTCTCGGATACTAAAGTGAGCAGAACTAACGCTTGCTACCTGTTTGTTAATAGTGGTTCAGCTGGCACCCCCACTAGTGCAATATTTAAAATTATGAGTGTCGTGTGTAGTGTTTTTGTATTGTGTCGTGCATACGTGTTACGTTCGTATGACCTCTACCCTCTATCTCTTATAGGTGAGTACGAAAAAAAACTCAGTATTTTTTGGTATATGAAGGCTTATTATGAGGTGATACATTCGTTTATATGATTTTTAAGCAGTTTGAAAGAAGTGAAGTAAACGCGATTTTACACTCGCTAGGGGCTAGAAAATCGATTTTCTTGACTTTTTTAAAAACTCAGTATTCTTGGTATATAGAGGCTTATTTTGAGGTGATACATCCATTTATATAAATTTTAAGCAGTTTGAAAGAAGTGAAGTAAACGCGATTTTACACTCAATAGCAGCTAGAAAATCGAATTTCTTGACTTTTTAAGAACTCAGTATTCTTGGTATATATAGGCTTATTATAACGTGAAACAACCATTTATATGATTTTAAGCAGTTTAAAAGAAGTGAAGTAAACACGATTTTACACTCGCTAGGGGCTAGAAAATCGATTTTCTTAACTTTTTGAATACTCAGTATTTTTGGTATATAGAGGCTTATTATGAGGTGATACATTCATTTATATGATTTTTAAGCAGTTTGAAAGAAGTGAAGTAAACGCGATTTTACACTCGCTAGGGGCTAGAAAATCGATTTTCTTGTCTTTTTAAAAACTCAGTATTCTTGGTATATAGAGGCTTATTATGAGGTGATACATCCATTTATATGAATTTTAAGCAGTTTGAAAGAAGTGAAGTAAACGCGATTTTACACTCACTAGCAGCTAGAAAATCGAATTTTCTTGACTTTTAAGAACTCAGTATTCTTGGAATATATAGGTTTATTATAACGTGAAACAACCATTTATATGATTTTTAAGCAGTTTGAAAGAAGTGAAGTAAACACGATTTTACACTCGCTAGGGGCTAGAAAATCGATTTTCTTAACTTTTTGAATACTCAGTATTTTTGGTATATAGAGACCTATTATGAGGTGATACATTCATTTATATGATTTTTAAGCAGTTTGAAAGAAGTGAAGTAAACGCGATTTTACACTCGCTAGGGGGGTAGAAAATCGATTTTCTTGACTTTTTAAAAATTCAATATTCTTGGTATATAGAGGCTTATTATGAGGTGATACATCCATTTATATGAATTTTAAGCAGTTTGAAAGAAGTGAAGTAAACGCGATTTTACACTCACTAGCAGCTAGAAAATCGAATTTCTTGACTTTTTAAGAACTCAGTATTCTTGGTATATAGGCTTATTATAACGTGAAACAACCATTTATATGATTTTTAAGCAGTTTGAAAGAAGTGAAGTAAACACGATTTTACACTCGCTAGGGGCTAGAAAATCGATTTTCTTGACTTTTTGAATACTCAGCATTTTTGGTATATAGAGGCTTATTATGAGGTGTTACATTCATTTATATGATTTTTAAGCAGTTTGAAAGAAGTGAAGTAAACGCGATTTTACACTCGCTAGGGGCTAGAAAATCGATTTTCTTGGTATATAGAGGCTTATTATGAGGTGATACATCCATTTATACGAATTTTAAGCAGTTTGAAAGAAGTGAAGTAAACGCGATTTTACACTCACTAGGAGCTAGAAAATCCAATTTCTTGACTTTTTAAAAAACTGAGTATTCTTGGTATATATAGGCTTATTATGACGTGAAACAACCATTTATATGATTTTTTCGAAGTTTGAAAGAAGTGAAGTAAACGGATTTAACACTCACTAGGGGCTAGAAAATCCATTTTCTTGACTTTTTAAAAACTCAGTATTTTTGGTATATATAGGCTTATTATGACGTGAAACAACCATTTATATGATTTTTTCGAAGTTTGAAAGAAGTGAAGTAAACGCGATTTAACACTCACTAGGGGCTAGAAAATCGATTTTCTTTACTTGTTAAAAATTCAATATTCTTGGTATATAGAGGCCTATTATGAGGTGATACATCCATTTATATGAATTTTAAGCAGTTTGAAAGAAGTGAAGTAAACGCGATTTTACACTCACTAGGAGCTAGAAAATCCAATTTCTTGACTTTTTAAAAACTCAGTATTCTTGGTATATATAGGCTTATTATGACGTGAAACAACCATTTATATGATTTTTAAGCAGTTTGAAAGAAGTGAAGTAAACGCAATTTTACACTCACTAGGGGTAGAAAATCGTTTGCACTGCACACTTTTGTGTAAAAATATATATATATACATTTTCAATTTTGTCATTGTGTAGATTTTGTTTGTTAAATTTTTTATACGCTACTATTATAGTGTGTGTGTGTGTGTTTGTGTGTGTGTGTGTATGCGAGTATGTGCCTAGTATCCGTGCGCCACAAGCCAAAAGGACGACATTATAGAAAAACTTTATCATGTGCCTACCGGACAGGGATAACCGCGAAAAAACCTGAAAAAAAAGCTTTAAGAGTATTCTAACGCCTACCGATCTGGAAAGCCCATGAAAACAAGATAGTACACTTTTTTAATTTTCTCAAAAATGGCTATAACGATTTTGATGATAATATCATATGTTTAAGATAATGTCATGAGATAGACAAAATTTTACTACACAATAAATGTAGATCGCGTTAAAATACACAACTTATGCCATATACATTTCTTTTGTCGAGTGAACCGTTTTCGAGATATTGCTTGTTATTTCCTTAAATTTTCCAATACTTATACTTTTTTTACTTTCTCTACTACGTATAGTAAGTAGGTCAAGTATTGCATTCCACCCAAAAATTCGATACCGAGATTTCACCGGAAATACACGTTTTGAGACCTGAATCCAAAATAAAAAGCATTTTTGGAAACATGTCCGTGTGTGTGTCTGTCTGTGTGTCTGTCTGTGTGTGTGTGTGTGCGAGTATGTGCCTAGTATCCGTGCGCCACAAGCCAAAACGACGACATTATAGAAAAACTTTATCATCTGCCTACCGGACAGGGCTAACCGCGAAAAACCTGTAAAAAAGCTCTAAGAGTATTCTAACGCCTACCGATCTGGAAAGCCCATGAAAACAAGATAGTACACTTTTTTTAATTTTCTCAAAAATAGCTATAACGATTGGGATGAAAATATCATATGTTTAAGATAATGTCATGAGATAGACAAAGTTTTACTACACAAAAATGTAGACCGCGTTAAAATACACAACTTATGCCATATACATTTCTTTTGTTGAGTGAGCTGTTTTCGAGATATTGCTTGTTATTTCCTTAAATTTTCCAATACTTATACTTTTTTACTTTCTCTACTACGTATAGTAAGAAGGGGAAGTATTGCATTCCACCCAAAAATTCGATACCGAGATTTCACCGGAAAATACACGTTTTGAGACCTCCTGAATCCAAAAAAGCATTTTTGGAAACATGTCCGTGTGTGTGTCTGTCTGTCTGTGTGTGTGTGTGTGTGCGAGTATGTGCCTAGTATCCGTGCGCCACAAGCCAAAACGACGACATTATAGAAAAACTTATCATCTGCCTACCGGACCGGGATAACCGCGAAAAACCTGTAAAAAAGCTCTAAGAGTATTCTAACGCTTACCGATCTGGAAAGCCCATGAAAACAAGATAGTACATTTTTTTTAATTTTCTCAAAAATAGCTATAACGATTTGGATGAAAATATCATATGTTTAAGATAATGTCATGAGAAATAAAATGTATATCTCAAATTTTCTGGGAATGTCTCCAAAAGTATTCTTCATTGTGAACGCCTTTTGCATAACTGGTAAAGCATAAGAGATAGACAAAATTTTACTACACAAAAAATGTAGATCGCGTTAAAATACACAACTTATGCCATATACATTTCTTTTGTCCAGTGAACCGTTTTCGAGATATTCCTTGTTATTTCCTTAAATTTTCCAATACTTATACTTTTTTACTTTCTCTACTACGTATAGTAAGTAGGGGGGGGAAGTATTGCATTCCACCCAAAAATTCGATACCGAGATTTCACCGGAAATACACGTTTTGAGACCTCCTGAATCCAAAAAAAGCATTTTTGGAAACATGTCCGTGTGTGTGTCTGTCTGTGTGTCTGTCTGTGTGTGTGTGTGCGAGTATGTGCCTAGTATCCGTGCGCCGACAAGGTAAAACTTCATCATTTGCCTACCGGGCAGGGACAACCGCTAAAAAACCTGAGAAAACCTCGAAAATTAAAAACGGCTTCGTCAACCACTACAGAAAACGCCTACCAACCAGGGAAAACCTATGAAAAAGCAGAAAGAGCTTGCATTCGTTTACCATCCGCAGAAACCCCCAAAAACTAGTTATTTTTTTAAAAAAACGAAAAAACAAAAAGAAAAAAGAAAAAAAAGGAAAAGACGGATAATATAAGTATGGCAGAAACAGCTTGCATTCGTCTACCAACCAGAGAAAACCCCGAAACACTAGTTATTTAAAATTGCTGATGAGCTCTGAATAGGCTTTTGCAAATGTTGTTGGTAGCAAAACTTACCTTTTCCATCACCTCCAACATACCCCACTCCCACACCTTTTTTCTTTCCACCAATCATAATCTCTCTTATTCTCACCAATCAACAACTTTCATTTGTTCCTTTCCACCAATAACATCACTTCTTATTCCCACCAATCACAACTTCACACGTCACTTTCTGTTATACTTTTTATCCCTCGTTCGCCATCTTTCCCCCTCTTTCAGCCCCAACCTCCGCACAGACAACACCTCACCGCTCCTTAACCTCAACTTCATGCCTCCGCCATCTTATTTAGTTCCCATTTTCACCACCGCGCCTCTCATCTCCCAACCAGATTGCCGGCAAGAACAGATCTCGTTCATTCACACCTCGACGGTTGACTCGACAGCAGCTACGGTGAACACCTACGTCGTACACGTTTTTGACCGCTTTCGACCGGCTTGAGAACCCTGCTCCTACGTACGCTAGCGACCATCACGATGTTCCAGTACCAGGTTTTTTGTATAGTTAAATTACGCCTCTGCAAAGGGTGTCTGTACCGCTTTAAAAACCTAGGTATATCAGTGCGTAGTGATGTTGGTTGATCTTAAAGCTGGTTAAGCATTTTCAAAAACAGTTTGCTTTTATTTTTTCGCGTCCCGTGCAGCGCTTTTGGTGACGCATCCACACCAGTAACAGGTAAGTACCACACGCATAATTATTTTTCGGACCTGCTTGGCGTAGGAATATATCCTTTCGTGTTTTGGTACTGTAACCTCAAATCTCCTTACCCTCCTCTTGCGTCCGCCATCTTGTTTAGTTCTCACCGCATCTCCTTGTCGCAGACCCTCCGCCATTTTTAGTTCCCACTATTTTAACCTCAAAATCTACTCTTCTAAGCTCTTGCTACCGCCATCTTCTTTTAGTTACCATTCTCACCACCGCGTCTCCTTACGCCCCACCTCTTGCGACCGCAATGTTCACCACTAACCTCCAAATTTCCTCGTCCTTAAACCTCTTGTCCCAACCATCTTATTTAGTTCCCATTTTCGCCACCGCATCTCATATCGCCCCATCTCTCTATCCACTCAAGAAAACTACCATCCAACGTTCCAAAAATTGCTGATCAGTTCACGACAGGCTTTTGCAAATCTTGTTGCTAGCAAAACTTACCTTTCCCATCACCTCCAACATACCCCACTCCCACACCTTTTTCTTTCCACCAACCATAATCTCTCTTATTCTTACCAATCAACAACTTTCATTTGCTCCTTTCCACCAATAAAATCACTTCTTATTCCCACCAATCACAACTTCACACGTCACTTTCTGTTACACTTTTTATCCCTCGCTCCCCCATCTTTTCCCTCTTTCAGTCCCGACCTCCGCAAACACAACACCTCGCCACCCAGCTCCTCTCCATCACGCGACCTCCATACTCTTCCATCTTCCTTCCTTCATCTTCCACCCAAATTAACGAACCAATCAAAACACTCCACGTCACTTCCTCTTCTTCCTTCACCTTACCCTAATCCTCAATTCTTTCAACTCGTCCCGGATGAACCAATTGCAATAACGATAATCCTTCCGCTCAGGGCGCTTTTCAAACTTACCGCCGCCGCCGTCGCACGCAGCGACACTAGCGACACGAGCGCCCCTAGCGGCAGGATTATCGTTAAAACAATTGGCTCATCCGGGACTAATACTACTCATATGCACCTACTGCTTTATAAGGGTTGCTAGCTGATTGAAAGATGATTGACCGGTCTTTTGTTTTACTTGACAGCTCTATTCTTATGTAAATTGTCGGCACCCTTTGGGGGTTTAAACCTATACCTTTATCGTACCGACGAACTCAAGCTTATAACGCTAAATCATCTTAGTAAATGAAAAATGGAACATGCAACTTTAACCAAAATAATGCTACTACTGTGTTTACCATGTGTCAAATGCGCCAACAATCGGAGACCGCTGTATTATAAAAAATATTCTGAATTACAGCAATGCGGTCATTTGTCGCCAACAGAACAATGCTCACATCCTTTCAGAGCAACAAAGTGGCATGTCTATTCAATAGTGTTTTAAATTCTGCAATTTCGAAAAAAATCAGTCATACACTATGTGCACAGTGATTTTCTTTGTTGCTAATATAAACTCATAGCTTAATTTGTACATTTCAACATTTTGTGTTTGGTATGGCCCACAGCTTAATGCTTAGGACAGATTTATGACGGAAAATATAGGTTAAATGTTTTATTATGAAATTTTGTCTAAAGCTTTGAAAGTTTCTGATTTTGAAAAACTCGACTTCAGGAGGCATTCACTTCTTTCCCCGCTTGAAGACAATATTGTGCATGATAAATTAAAAGGGACTCGGGTTCGTTCAAGAACTGATCTTGAAGGGCTTCTTGAATAGTGTCCTGGGAACATTTGTGTAACCCTTATACCCGCATATTTTCAAATCTCCATATTCATTGGGATGGTTACTTATTTGAGAGGTAGTCATACACTGCTATGCTGAATTATGAAGAACTATTCTGAGCTTTTCTAAAAGAACATGTGAAAATGGCTGACTACCTTAACCAAATCTTTAAAGATGACAACCATCCAAGAGAAGATCGTCGTCATTATCTGTACGGTTTGGACTTATTAATATGTTCTGGTTACACAACGCTGTAAATGATCCTTCCGTCATTTATAGACATGTCTATACTCCCTCTACAAGCTAAACTTTAACTGGACACTTGTACATCCTGCAAGGGTCACCCTCGCAGACTGAGGTTCTTCTCAGGTTTACCTCTATTCTAATTCACCATTACAAAACGCCTGAGGGGTAACCTGTAGGCCTGGAACGTTTCCTTCACAGATTTCCTTTTCCAACTGTCATTTCATTTAATGTATCATCATAGCCCACACCCTGAGGTCCCGTATGTAGTAAGAATGGGCGTTAAACGCTATTACAAAACACGTGCGGAGGTATGCATTGCGAGTCCATGCTAAGAAAACACCCATTAATTACGTCCATCTCCTCTTATATCTATCGTTTCTGTTATGATTGTAGCCCCGATATTTTTTATAAATGCCTTCAGTCTTTATATGGTCCATCATGGCTTTAAACACTCTCATATTTGACAATGACCAAGAAATATTGGATAATTCTGAAGATAAATTGCTCAGTAAACAATACTGTTTAATAACAACAGGAGAAAGTATGTCTAAAATGTCAACACAACAAAGATGACATCTAGAAATAAATCGCACTGGAAAACAAACATGGAGTAAAATGGCAAAATAATATAACAGCCCACCAGATTTAGTTGTCTAGACTGTATGTACGTTTTATTTAACCTTTTAAACCCTAAAATATATTTTAAAATATGCAAATTATATAACCTGTATCAGATCTTCAATCTGGTTGGTAACAATGAGTGCTGCTTCCCATAGTTCATCATTTAACCAACTGACGCTACATAAATACCTGAGGTTCTAGAGTGATTCTGTGATAAATAAAACATGTTTCATTACTAGGAAATGTCTTTATACTCTAACACTTAGGTTAAATGGATAAGATTTATAACTGACTCAAATATTCGGCACTGAAGCATATTGTTAGGTTGCAAGGTGAAAATTTTCAAGAAATTTCCCCGTTTCCAAATTTATCGTTAAGCAGAATATTCTTCCCTTTTATTTCTTCAAAGCTAATTTGAACGATTCCGATTAAAATGTGGGATATCTTAGATAATACTGTGGCAAATAAAATCTGTTTAATGTTCTTAAGCAGCTTGTGAAATAATTTTATATAATTCGGAAACCACAGGATATAGGTGAAAACGTATTTCTCAAAAATTATTGAGTTCATTAAAATTTATAATAAACGTCAAATGAAGCAGTTATTTTTTTTAAGCATTTTAAAAATATCCATTATTTTATATTTTATATTATGAGGTTGTAATTTAGTTTTGAGTGTCGTCTATATGTTTTTGCATGACGTTATTATGAATAAAAATGGGATTCTTATACAAACAGTTGAGTGTTGTTTCTACATCATAAATACTATAAAGTGAGTATTGTCTAAGGAAAAAAAACCTTTTTCGTGATTAATGTAAGGTGGATAGAAACACATTTCTTTTATAAATGCAGTATTATAGACTGTATAGATGTGAATTTGTAATGGGTAGAGAAAGTCGTATGTCTGTTACACATGAGATGTTTTCTCTATCCGGAAGTTATAAGCAAGATCTATGATGGGTAGTTTTTAAGGGTCTCACGTGGTCCTGGATGGATGGAGAGATGTATTTTTGCGCATGTAGCATCCGCGCAGACGCATTTTGTTGCCACCCGCCACCCCCACTTTAAAGTAAACTGGAATACCGACCTACAGCCCTTCAGTTGTATGACGAAGCCATCGAGGATAAATCACCGCACATCTAGCGTTTGCGGCTTCTTCCCTTGCTGGTTCTAACACTGACGTAAGTTACAAGTTACCTACTCCTTCAATTTATAGCTTTAATATCCGCGTGGAAATAGATAGTGACCAGTATTAGCTTTATATTCGATGAGGTAGCACTTTAAAGCCTGCAGAAGTTCAAAGCTACTTAAGATATTCCTAAACAATTCTCCAACATTACGAGATGACTAAGACTACCTATGCAACGCACATTATACTATAAAAGTGGGGGTGATACTTAATGCATTCATTATTGCTTTATCAGTAGTTGCCCATTGGAAAAGTATTTTGTAAAGTTTGCGATATTCGGTTCTGTGCGAAGGGATAGAACAGAAATTAGGATTCTATTTGTGCATTTTAAATCAGACATACGCGTATCTTCTGCGTGATTCTGCTAAACGTTTCTTCGGCTTCACAGTTCTTCATTTTAATGTGCATTTAGCTAAAACACTCAGCAAGATGCAAACTGAAATATATAAATGAATCGGTTAGATATACTAAGTAAATAAACACCATTTTAGTAGCATCGTCCTTTTGATTGAAGACTACGTTCTTAGAGTAGATTTGTTTTTAGTTTAGAGATAAAACCTGGGAAAAGTTTCAGCCATTGAATAAACCAAAGTTATCACCTTCGTTTGAAATGATGAAACATATATCTTCTTCAAATTAAAGGTACCACAGGTGTAATGGTCCAGGTGTTTTATTATTTTTAGTCCTAATTTATATGCGATTAGTTTACATAGGCATTATTGTTACTCTAGCATTCAGGTTCAAACATTTTTCAGAAAGTTTGCTTTGGACCAGCCGCTAAGTGAGCTGTTATTAAAAATGATTCTGAAGCACAATGCTAAGAGTTTTATTACCATGAAGTGCACATATTATTTCAATTGTGAAATCCTATACGATGTATTAAGGAACGTAACCGAGTTTGAGAGAACTTATATAACTGGGTTGTTTAATAACTATTGTTTACAAATATCACACATCCAAACGTTATTTTCAAACTCTTAGGTATTATGTACTTCATTTTCTCTTACTTCCTGTGTTCCTTAGTTTCGATAAAGTATAGTATTAGGCCCATAAATGCTGATATTATTTCATCGAAATTAATTTGAAACCCACTGAATGAAAGAAATGATTTATACTGAGTTGTGTATGTGTTAATATGTGTGCGTATGAATGCGTGTATGTGTGTGTAAATGCATTAATATAACAGATTAAATATCCATTCCAGGAAACTTCCGAAGACAAAAGAGAGAAAATTTATGGTTTTCTGTACCTCATCTTAACTAATTTAGTTTTACAAATTGTTTTTTAATCCTTCACTTTCTCATGATGTCTCTAACGGTATTAGAATTTGCCGGCCCTCGTAGCCGTGGACGCTGGAGTGTATAGCTCCGGCGCTCCGCCAAGCTGAGGGTCGCGGGTTCGAGTCCCGCCATGGTCATGCGTGTTTGTGTGTGTTGTGTAATTGCGGTAATAAGCGGTAACAATAGTAAAAAGACAGTAATCATAAACTAGATAAAAGAAGGGAACTTTAAAAAAAAATATAATATGCGTTAGTCACAGTATGTGTTTACTACATTGCAACTATGTTGCACAGGTTTCTTGAAGTGTTTGTAAAATGTGCTAAGTTGGGTATTCATTTTATGTAATTTCATATACCTGGCAAATGGTATTAATGCAGACGATGTATTATTACAGAAAAACATGAATATCATTAAATTCTGAAGGCTTTTTCAATTGCTTTCATTTCATTAACTACCAGCTCTGAAATGAACTATTTCTGTTATTAAGAACACATTATGGATTTGCATCGCGTCATTTCGGAAAGTCTCAAAAGCTTCGCATAGTACGCTGTGACATTATTTGTCTGTAGTTACAACATATTGTCTTGCTTTCAATTTATTTTCATTGCTCAATTTCTTTCCCTTCACTTAATAGTTTTACACACACTTCAGAGTAGCTTAAAGAACTGCGAAAGTTGGGGGGAGGGTGCCATCACGTGGTCTTTGAAAGTCCACATTTGCAGGAAGGAAACTGCGATACCTTCTTGGCGCGTTGTGGATATTCGGGGTGGACCTGTAGAAACACATTGTTTAAAAATAGCTATAGGAACTCCAAATGTGTATTTTTTACAATTACAAACAATCACTTGATTAAAATTGATATTTTTGAGTTCTTCGAAATTATTAATTCAACAAAATTGAAACGAAAAAAGGGAAAGAAAGGAAGAAACAAAGTTGGAAAGAAAGAAAGAAAGAAATCCTCCATATTAGAGATTGTGCACAATTACCGCATTACCTGGTTTTTCTCAGTCTTCATAACTGGCAAATGCCAGGGAGGCACCCTAAACTTAGGCGTGGAACGATTCCTTCCCTAATTTCCTGTCCCAATTATCATTTCAATTCATGTATCACCAGTCCACGTCCTGTGGTGCTGTATGCATTAAGAACGGGCGTTAACACTATTAAAACACACACACACACACACACACACACACACACACATACAGCGCATCATAGGTATTGTCTTCTCGACTCCACTATGTTATCAGAAATTGATATGAAGCAGAATATCCTATGAAACATTTGGGCTCGACTCCAATTTAGAAATATTTTATATAGCCAATTTCTTACCATAAGCTACTAAGAAGCTAAATTTACAATAAGGCATCCTAAATGAACTTACATTAAACTAAATTCAAGGGTATGATAGACAATGAGAACCAGCACCCACTGGATAACCGCTGGATCTCCTGCTTCGGCCTACACGGGACATCATAGGCAGAGGGCAGTATTTAGCGCTATATTGCCGCTAAGCTTAGTACCCCTAGACGTTTAAGAGCATAATCCAATAGGTTTTTAGCTACACTTTCTCAGTCATTTTGCTCCTCGGTTGGTCTCCCAGAATATTACGAGGCTTAATTTACCCCGTATGAGACCTCCCAACATGATAAACAATCTGTGCTGGTAACGAGTATCAAATTCGGGTCCCCCCACATACCGCAGACAGCTACCGCCTTGCTACAGGACGATCCAAAACTGAAAACTCCTAAGAACAAGGAACAAGCAAACGAGTAGCAGTAGGCTATAAACTTAATCTTAAAAACATTGGATAATAGTAGGGATGGGACCTCGATACCGTCGATATCTCGATAGTCTCGATACTCGACAGTATCGAAGTATGTCTAATACTTCGAGATAAACCTTGGATACTTTTTCGATACCCGCTTTTACCTTTTTCATTATTGAAAGCTGTTGCGTTTAACTTTATGCTAGATAAGGGATGAAAGGAGGCGAGACTTCGCGTAACTGCTTCACACGTGTCCCCAAAGTGTTGCTGGACTATAGTTCTTGAGAGACCTTGAATGCATTTCCTGTGGATGAATCAATGCAAAATTTCATAGACTGTTGTGTCTAAATGAAAACATGCAAAACAATAAAGGTAGGAGTAGAGGTACTCATGTAGCATGCAGCGTTGCCTGAGTTGTGATTTTTTTTAAAGCTCCCTTGTTGTACCCAGTTTATGCTACTGTGTTTTACTGTCTTCATACCGCCTATTTCCGCAACACACATACACACAAACACGCATGCCCGTGGCGGGACTCGAACCCGCGACCCTCAGCTTGGCGGAGCGCCGACTCCAGCTACCACGGCTACGAGGGCCGGCAAACGAATGAAGCTGATTTAGCTCACGCACTAAATCACATTTCTGCAATAGCCTGGCTTTGTGACTCACTCTCAACCATCACATTTACCCACTCAGGTGACCAAAATATGTGAATCCAGCAGAACCAACTAAGCTTAAATTAGAGCTTAAGACGTGAGATATTACAGCGCATGGAAATATTTGTTCTTTCCTTCCATCTGTTAATTTGTGTTTACCCAAGTCAAGCTTTTGTATTAGAAATGTATATGATATTATTTGAGAGTGGATAGTAGAGAGGCTTAATCCACAAACTTATTATGTTGTGTTATATGGAAAACTGCTTATTAACGGATAAATTAAATTAAATTGAGTTTTATTTATGGACGCTCTTTAACTGCTGTGGTCCTTAGCGTCCCATTCTATATTGGGCGTGAAGACAGGTAATTTTGCTCAGAGGCCTCTATCAGGCTTGAGGTTCTTTTATGTACCATAAATCTACGACACGGGACAACCGGCTTTACTTCCCTTCCGAAGGAAGCCATGCCAAGGATTTTTACGCCCGAAAAATTATTACCAGATGAAAAAAATAACATATGTTACATGGTAGTTGTGAATAGTGGTAGAATGGTGTAACACACATTTTTTCTAGTTTTTTGGGTTTCATGTAAAATGTATATTAGTTTAGATTTTCAAGATTACAGAATAAAAAAGAATTGCCAGTATTTGTTTTTCTATAGATAGAAAATCCTTTAAAAGAAAGGGTTCAGCACAGAAATATAGTTATATAAAAAGGAAGCAAAGATATTATTATTATTATTATTATTATTATTATTATTATTAAGAGCCTTGACAAGCAATGGGGATGTCTAACCTGTGGCATTATCAAGATAAAAATGTCTGTCAATCGGATAACTTTAAACTAGAATAATTTCGGAATTAGCACAGAATACAAAATTGGTTACATGCGTTTACACAGAAAACTACTAACAAGAACATAATTCAGTGAGCAAGCTATGGCCTTTACAGTTTTTTATAAAGTGAGTATCGAGTATCAAGCATCGATGTTCGAAAATCAGTATCGGTATCCAGTATTGAGAAATAATGGTATCGTCCCATCACTAGAACCACACAGTTACCCACCAGATATTAGAATCGCTTTTGAAGTAAGGTTTAACGCACGTTCTTACTACAGACGGCACCACAGGCCGTGAAGGAGTCAGTGAATACATTAAAGATCCCTGAATAATTTTGTAGAGTTCTTTCACAACTTTATCTTTCTTTTACCAAGATGTGCACGACATTATGCTAAAGCAAAATTTAATTAAGGTTTCTACAGGATGTATCTTTATTGGTGTCATATATTTGGGGGACGTGTTCCTGACATCAAAACAGTAAAAAAAGTTCATCTGAACATGGGTCTGAAAGAATTTATTTCAGAGTTACAACACAAAATCGAAAGATACAAAAATTGCTCGAAGTGGCTTCCTCTTCCTTCGATGCATGCAGTAAACTTGCGTTCCATGCTCTAGCGCACTCTGTTGAAAATTCTTGGTGTGTTTCGTATTTGGTTAAATCCAGTTTGGATACGTCCTCTCAAAATGTTAACATAGGTACAGGAGCCGCATAAACCAAGGACTTTAAATGTCCCCAGACGAAGAAATCCATTCAAATCAGGCGATCGAGCAGGTCATGAAATGGGTCCCCCTCGACCAATCCATATTTGTGGAAAACGATCATTCAAGAACTTACGAACTATCATACTGAAATGAGTTGGAGCACCATCGTGTAAAAACCACATTCGTTTGATGATGTCCAGAGGCACATTATCAGTTAAGTGATGGAACTCATTTCTGAGAAACTGGAGATAGGTTTGTCCATTCAGACGCGGAGAACAGAAGTAGGGACCAATAGGGTGGTCATGAATTATTCCACCCTAAACGTTGAGAGAGAACCTCTGTTGATGGTTGTCCTGTCGTACTTCATTAGGATTTCCAAATGCCCAGTTATGAGTGTTATGAAAATTGAAGATGCCGTCGCGAGTAAAACCAACCCCATTCGTGAATAAGACACAAGTTAGAAAATTGATGAACACAGCGCACTGCTGTAACATGCGTTGACAGAAACGTCTTCTTGGCTCAAAGTCCGCCTCATTTAATCCTTGCACGCGTTGAAGGTGATACGGGTACAGAAGATTTTCATACAGAATTCTCCAGATAGTCATATGACTAACTCTTTACCTTACAGCCATACGTCTTGTGCTTTGTGATGGGTCTGCAACCAAAGCGAAGAACTCGTTCTTCAAGCTCAATACCTCGTACCGCTCTTGGTCTCCCAACATACCTAGTACTCCACTCAAATGCGCCATTCTCTCTCAAGCGTTAGTGAATTCGTGCGAATGTTCTTGCACACGGTAACTGCCTGTCAGGGTACCTTTCTGTATAATGTTCACGCGCTCGTGCTGCATTACCGTCTACAGGGCCATATGTGTAGTGCATATCCGTCTGTTCACTCATGGAATACATCTTCCTTGACCTAAAAAAACGAAACGGTTGGTTTTCAGACCCATGTACTGTGGGCTTCAAATGTTTTCCAATGGGCCAAGGTGTGTAGAGGAAGAGGAGGAAGAAATTCCTTCTCGACTAGTCATGCCTGGCTATAGCCAACAGCAAGTGCTGGATCGTCTCAAAGGTCACATTTCCTTTCTTGTAAGCTGGTATAATTCAGCGCCCCGAACTCTAAGAGGAAAGAAGACGAAACCAAATACTTTTCTCTTAATAAGAACTATTCAAGCGAAATAAATTAACATTTTCTTTGCATAATATGTTGTTTAAAATTCAAATATTACACTGTTTATGCGGGTGCTACATAAGTTTAAGATTTAGTCATTTTCTTGAGAAACAAGGTTCGCATAATGTATATCTTGTTTTTAACGTTTGTTGCTAGTAACAAATAATAATATTAATAATAGTTTCATAATTATCACCAATAGAACGTTCTAGCGTACTCCGATGGTATTTATTACCTTGAATATAAGTTCGTTATGCTTTTTAATTGTCATATATATTGATCATAACGTTTAACACTAAGTGTGTGGATCCATACAGTTGGCACATTCAGTTCTGATAATATTCAAGCAATGTTTTAAACATATGGCAGCAAAAGTAATATTAATGTCAAACTGTTGAAGCAGTTTGGGAACAATTAAGTACACCATTAAATTTTCTTCAAAATTGGATATATTTTGCGTTTGTTACTGAAAAACGAATAAAGATTGTTTTATTTGAAGCATAATTCCCCTTACACACACTCACAAGAGAAAGTAAGAAAAATTGTGTGAGTCGTGTAGTGGACGTAGAGTAAAAACACTTATGTAGATATTGTATGCAAAAGGAGAAAATGTTAATAGATACGAGGAAACAACGTTTAGCGCAAAATATGCAGTTTCTATATAGCTGTTTTATTCTTTTAGGATAACATATAAGCTAAATTTTCAAAATAGTGACCCCAAGTGTTAATTGCAGATAGGTTGATGTGCTTTTGTTGCAATTGTTTCATTTGAAAGCACTCTAAATTGCTTTCAAGTTACAAATCTGATGATTCCCCCAAATGACTTTGTATTACGATTCACGTTCTGAATTCTTAAAATGCCTCTCTGGTCTGGAATGGAACGGAATGTGTGACGGAGGGGACTCGACCCCGATTCAGTGAATGAGGATATTGTGCTTGTGCCCCTCGAGGGGGTGCTCCCGGGAGGCAGGGACGAGATGAGAGCCACCGAGAGGCCGGAACCAGGACTGACGGCACAGTGATGACAAGATTCCTAAAATTTCCAGATTGAGACCCCCTGAGAGTTGGGCAGGCAAACCGGGAACCCCACCCCAAACAGAGGGTCCAACGCCCCCCCCCAAGAAGCGGTCCTTATACCCTAGCAACCAGCCGAAGACCGAGAGACGGATAAGGTTCCACAGAGAGGTGGTTCTCTGCCACACCGCACCGGTATACCATCGCAGACACTTCCAACCCTAAAACAGACCTAACGGGGTTAAGGATGAATGAAATGAGGAATGCAACAATATTCGGGGGCTGAGAGAAATCATATCAGCATTCGCCTGACGACTCGGGAAAACTCTCGAAAAAACCCGGTGGGTCAGATTGGGCGGTAGCCGGGAAGCGAACTAGGGATCTCTCGAATGCGAGGCGCACGCGTTACCGCGGCGCCACCTGGACGTAAAATGGAAGATCCGTAGTTCAAATCTCGGCTATGACATTGAATTTTTCAATCTGATTCTATCTTTCCAACCTTGTCCTACACACGGCTTGAGTGAAAGAGTCTTCTTGTTAATTGAAATGAACTGCCATTACAAACTTCGTTGTAAGTATAAGAAGAATGCAGTAGCTCAAACGATAGTCAGATTTTCATGTGGTGTCTTTGAAACTCCACGCTCTTTGCATTACCACGAGAATTATGATTAGGAAGAAGTATATTTAAGTATACATTAAATTTTATTTTAAATTGAACAAACTAACGTGTTGCATTCACATAACTTTCTCTTCTCGCCATTCTACAATTTTTTTTTCTAAATCTGATTTTTTTGTCTACTTCTTATAATCCAGATAAACTTGCAACTCACATTTAGCTCATCTGTGTGGTGTGGGGGTCTGCCTCACATTCAAGAGGTCCCGAGTTAGAATCTCGGTTAAATTTAAATACCTGGGTAAAGTTTTTTCCTGGGTTTCCTCTTATCCTGAGAAGATGAATGTTAGGTTCTAATTTCTAGGGATCTCGGGCCCATTTGACCATCATTTTAACCATTTCGTTCATTCACCGTCCATAATGGCCAATGATGGACTTAAATTAAATACTAAAAGAAAAAGTTCACAAAATATAGTTTCATTGTAGTATACGTAGATAAAGCGATAGTCAAATTTTGAAAAAGCATGTCACTACGTGTTGCTTTGAAATTCCATGTTGTTTGTATGTCCGCGTCAAAAACAACCGAAAGCGACTTCTCAGTTACAGCAAGTATTCAAACCAATAACAAAAATATCTGGAAATTAGTTAATCTTATAAAATATATATATATATATATATATATATATATATATATATAACAAACTGCGTGCTGTAACGGGGTCTGCATTTCTTGTGTAGCAAAACTTTGTCCAATCTTTTAGAGTTTACCAATTATACAAAAGTCATTCAGAATGAAGAAGACTTTATTTAGAGGCTCTTCTCATTCGGTTCAAAATATATGTTTCGTTTGTCATGAAAATATTTTAAACAGTGAGTATTTTAATCAAAATGATTAGAGCCATTTTTAAGAAAATAGATTTCGAAAATTTTTCCATGTAAAGGGTTGTTTAGGATGGGGAGATTTTCTTGAAAATCCTTGTCACATCTTTGAAAGATGCTGAACTTAAATATCAAGTTTGGTATTTAACCGACTTTTCGCTTTGGATTTATGTTGTTCATAGAGACGCAGGCATATGGAGCTTTTGCCCTAAAATATGTGTTGCGTTCACATGACTTTCTCTACTCACTCTTCTTACAAAGCTTATTTTACATCTATGTCATGTTAATACCGATGAACCTTCATCACTTATTTCCACAATTCATTGTAGGTATAACCAGAACATATTAAGCTAAAGCGATAGCCAAATCCCTCAAAGCTGATCGCTACGTGATAGCTTTGGATTGGTTGGCTACGGAGGGGACTCAGCACTGATCCACATAGTGGATGTTGTGCTTGCGCCCCACAAAGGGGCGTCTCTAGGAGGCAGGATGAGGCGAGACAAGACACCCGGCGTCCGGAACCAGGAAAAACGGCACAGGAATGGCAGGGTACCTAAATTTTCAGATAGAGACACCCTGCACAGAGGGTGACTCAAGCCCCTCAAGGAAGTTAGGATACTCCCGACAGCCAACCGAAAGCTGAGGGACGAAGAAAGTCACAAAAAGCATCCTTTTCCCCTGCCACACTGCACCGAAACACCATCGTCGACACTTCCAACCCTGAAAGAGACCAACGGATAAAAGATGAAGGGAAATTAGAACGCAGATGAAATGGAGGTTCGGAAATTCGGGGATGTGAGTATCCTTCCCAGCACTCGCCTGGCGACCCGGGAAAACCACCCTAAAAACATATGGGTCTGGAAGGTCGGCCAGAGGAATCCAACCCACGACCTCCCAAATGTGAGCCACAGACGTGATATACTTGAAATTCTGTTCTCCTTGTATGAGCACGAGAAAGAAAGAAAAACAATAGCTACTTTCAGTTGAGAGAAGTGTAAATTATTTGAAAGTTCAAACTAATAAAAAGGAATATTTCAGATTAGGTAAAATATAAAAGTTATTTGAAATAAAATAAAAATGATGTTTTATATACATTTTGTACTTTAACAAGATCTACAGTTGTTGTGCGGTAAGATTTTGTCTCTCTCTTACGATTTACTAATTATCAAAAGTCATTGACAATAAAGACTAATTTACAGGCATTTCCTAGAAAATAAAAGATATACATCCTATTTATCAGGGAAATAGCTTAAACATATGTATTTCAATAAAAATCCTTAGAGTCATTTTTGAAAGAAAAAAAAATTAGAAAAATGTCCAATGTAAAGGGTAGCTTGGAGTGGAGGATTTTCTTTAATATCTCAATGTCGCATTCTTGGAAGAAGTTGAGATTAAACACCAAGTTCGGTTTTTAACAAACCTTTTGCTTTTGAGTTATGCTATTCGTGGATACCCACACACACACACACACACACACACACGCACACACACCCACACACACACACACACACACTTGGACCATTTTCTAAAAATAAATTCATTGGATTCAGGGGTCACAAATGTGGTTTCTGGTGAAATTACGACATTGAATTTTAGATGGTACACAATACTTTCTCTACTTACTGTAGCTATGTAGTAGAGAAAGTAAAAATGCTTACTTTGGATTCAACGGTCTAAAAGGTGTATTTCCGTTGAGTCTCGTTATTGAATTTTTGGGTGGAATGCAATACTTTCTGTACTTACTGTAACTACGTAGTACAGAAAGTAAAATGCTTACTTGTATTCAGAGGTCTCAAAACGTGTATTTCAGTTGAATATCTTTATTAAGTTTTTTGGAGGAACACAATACTTTCTCTACTTACTGCAACTACGTAGTAGAGAAAGTAAAAATACTTTCTTTGGATTCAAGGAGTATCAAAACGTGTATTTCTGTTGAATCAGGTTATTCAATTTTGCGTGGAATATAATACTTTCTCTACTTACTGTAACTACGTAGTAGAGAAAGTAAAAATGTTTTCTTTGGACCCACGGAGTCTCAAAACGCGTATATCCGGGGAATCTCGTTATTCAGTTTTTGGCTGGAATACAATACTTTCTCTACTTCCTATAGAGAAAATAAAAATGCTTTGTTTGCATTCAGGGGGTCTTAAAACGTGTATATCCGGTGAATCTCATTCAATTTTTTGGTGGAACACAATACTTACTCTACTTGCTGTAACTACGCAGTAGAAAAAGTAAAAACGCTTTGTTTGGCTTCAGGGAGTCTGAAAATGAGTATTTCCATTCCGAGTATTAATCTCGATATCCAATTTTTGGATGGAATACAATACTTGATCTAGTTACTGTAAATAAATAGTAGAGAAAGTAAAAACGCTTTGTTTGACTTCAGGGAGTCTGAAAACGAGTACTTCCGTTCCGACTATTAATCTCCTTATTCAACTTTGAGTGGCACACAATATTTGCTCTACTTACTGTAACTACGTAGTAAAGAAAGTAAAAATGCTTTCTTTGGATTCAGGGGTCTCAAAACGTGTGTTTCCGGTGAATCTCTTTATTGCATTTTTTGGTGGAACAATACTTTCTCTACCTCCTGTAGCTGTGTAGTAGAGAAGGTAATAATGCTTTCTTTGGATTCAGGGGGTCTCAAAGTGTGTATTTCTGGTGAATCTCTTTATTGAATTTTTGAATGAAATACAATACTTTCTGTACTTCTGTAACTACGTAGTAGAGAAAGTGAAAATGCTTTCTTTGGATTCAAGGAGTCTCAAAGCGTGCATTTCCGGTAAATCCCGTTATTAAATTTTGGTGTGGAATATAATAATTCCTTTACTTACTGTAAGTGCGTGGTAGAGAAAGTAAAAATGCTTTCTTGGGATTAAATGGTGCTCAAAACGTGTATTTCCGGTGAATCTTGTGAATTGAATTTTAGGGTGGAATACAATACTTCCTCTGCTTGCTCTATGTGCGTAGTAGGAAAAGTAAAAATGCTTTCTTTGGATTCAGTGGTCTCAAAAGTGTATTTCCGATGAATCACGTTTTTTAATTTTTGGGTGGATTACAACACTTTCCCTACTTATTATAGGTAAATAGCAGAGACAGTAAAGAGATGAGTTGTGGAATAGATAACCATCGTTACGGCATCTTGCATGCAACCAAATAGGTAAAAGTGTAACCTAGGACTGTAACTTTAAATAATTTCTGCCCTAAATTGTTGTCACGATGCACGGAAAAACCATACTTTATAAGGTCATTATGAAAATAAAGAACATTTGTTAGTTGATAATGGATAGAAAAAGCAGTAAATATTGAAAGCCAAACCATTTTGTTTTAACACTTGCTTGTTATACAATGATACGATGCCTCTAATTCCTGAAAACAGGTTTGTATACTGCTTATGTCGCTGTGTTATAATGTAATTGCTGTTTTCTTTTCACAGTTATTACATTCCTACGGCCAAGTGTAAGGGACATGTGTTGGAATGATATTTTGTTTAGCCTGTTACAGCCGTTAACCTTCCTTGTAGAGCAGGTATGACCTAAGGCGCCTGGCATAACCTCTCGATAAAACACCCCGTTTGCCCCGCTACCGGTGGAACGGAAAACATTTGGAGCCGTCTGTACATATGGACTTTTTTACTGTTTTGATGTCAGGAACACGTCAGCCAAATATATGACACCAATAAAGATACACCCTGTATAGAGAAGCGTAGCGTTAGTGACTTGTAATAACTTTTACATTCTATCTCCCCCCTCTCTCTCCTTCCCTCTCTGCTTAAACACACCCTAGAACTCTCATGGGTATTGCATTAGCGAACTTCTCCTTATTATCTGTGCTATTCTCAAGACAACTGTTTGTGATGGTTTTTTTCTTCTGTGCCTACCGCAAATATTCAGCATACATTAAAGTTTTGTATACAAGAAAGTTCTTTGAGAAATGTTCAATAGACCAGTCATAACAAAGACGACAACCACTCCAATCCGCGCGGTGTTTCTCGAGATTAACACACGGATTATTTTCTTAGCCATTGTTATTTCTATAATTTAACGTCCCTTATAAGCATCAGGTCTACAGGCAGTATAAATGAGAAAATGATAATTGCTGATTGGTTAAAAGGTCTCGGAATACAAAAAGATAAAGGCTACCTGTTATTTGTCTTTTCAGGATAAGGAAAAACACCAGAAAAGTGTGATCTAGGTAATTCCACATAACCGAGGTTCTATTTTGGGCCCTGCAGATAAGCAGGCATACATACTATCTACCACACAATGCTAATGTGTCAAGTCCTTATTTCATTTAGTATATCTTAAGTACTCATTCCGTTACTATACCTGAGAGGATTTTTAGCATGTATGGACTTTCTTTATGAACAGTTGTCTGTTCTTTCAGCCTCCTGCATATAGTTTTGTTCTCTAGATCGAACTGTGTGGAAGAGGTAAGTTTTATAGGAATGCTCAGTAGAATTATTGCGAAATGCAAATGGGTAAATGAAGTTGTGTAACTGAGAACTTACAGTGATTTAGACACCATATGAGGTCTGTAAAAAGGAAAGACGGAAAGGAAAATGATGCGCTTGAAACGCCCACACCAGCACTGATAAATTTCTTCGCCCACGTAAGCATAGTACATCCCCGTGAGTGACTCTTCCATCAATTTATTTTTCTTCGTCGCTTAAGATTTTGCGACTGAACCCCAAGCATTGACTTAATAATCTCAGCAAGGTGTAAGCCCCTCCAATGACCAAGAGTAAACAACGAAAGAAAACCGTTGTAGTTTTTTGTTAATTATTTCATTTTCTTTCCTTCCATAAATGCTTCCTATTTTTCGCCTTTACTTTGATTTTTTTCTGATTGTGTGAGGGAAGAATGAATCATGCTTGAAGACAGATTTCTGGGTGCTGAGTTTGATGAGCGTCAGATAACTAATAAGCTTTCTAGACGATTTATTGAAAACGTGAAGGATAATTTAGATTTTTTACTTTTTCTTGTTTTGAGGCGTAGATAATATAACCCTTATATTTTCAAGTATCTACATACCCATTCCGGAGAAGAGCTTAGCCCAGCATATCCAGGAGCTCCTAAATCCCAGCGCTGTTGAATTATTCGTGACTGGTCACTTTGACTCTTTACTTTAACGTTGCATGGCTAATTGTGCCATTCCGTCTGAAACATCGCAGATATTAAATTTTAGGTGTGATGTAGCAGCTGTCATACTTCCGACACATTATTTGAGATAAGACTAATGACTGAACGATTTAAATCGAATCTCTTAGCACATTTAACATAATGTTGACCCTATCGATCAGGAAAAGAATATTCACATCTAAAGGAAGCCTTTTCTAGGAAGCAATTCTCGCTATAGAGGATGTCCACGAATTTCAGGATTACTTTCACAGAATAAAGGCGACTAGAGCTCTAAAGAAATTATTTGGCAGTAGCTCTCATGTTGCTGCTATAAAATGTAAATCAATTTGAAGGTATTAATGCCACGACTCTCTCGCGTCAAGCATTTCGTGGAGACGTTCTACACGAACAGCCTTTTAGCAGCGCGTTTTACACAAGATCCGGCATTCAAAACATACCAGGGTTTCGTAAAGGTAAATTTTTCCTATTCGGCAATTGAACGACCTTTCGCCGAATTGTATGTTTGGACCATTTATTCCAAACCACAATTTATTCCAGTACAACTACAACTAATTTACAGGGCGAACCACAACCCCATCGACAAATTTTCAGAGGTTGTTCAGGGATACCTTCTGAGTATTTTGGTATAAGGGACCAATGGTCTCCGGCGACTTGTAACACAGTAATAATGTAATTAAGGTTTATTTGGTTTGTTATCAAAATTAGCGTTGTATTGTGAAAATACTTCACAACAGTGAAGAAGCCTGTGTAATATACAATAACCAAAACGTACAACACACAATACAGAGTAACGCAGCATCCCACAAATAAAACACGTACACTGTTATCACAGTGTGTTAAATCTGATCTGTCATTGTACAGTACTGTACGTAACAATTGAGGAACTGCTCCCTTACAGGCATTGTGCAAAATGTCGACCACCATGATCACGGCAGAGTGTACAGCGACGCACCATCGAGTGTATTACACGCTCAAGCATTCTAGGAGTTTGGCGTACTATTCCTGTGGCTGTGATAATCCTACCAACCAAGTCCATGCGAGTATCGATCGCAATCTCGTAAACTAGGCTCTTCACATGCCTCCAGAAGAAGTAGTCCTTTGGTGTCATGTCTGGTGACCAAGCTGGCCATGGAACAGTGCCACCGCGACCAATCCATTGTCGTCCAAACTGTGCATCAATGTGGTTCCTAACATTGAGTGCAAAGTGTTCCGGCGCCCCGTTATGTTGAAATCACATAAGCCTACGAATTCTCAGCGACACATTTTCTAGGAACAGTGGGAGGATATGTTGAAGGAACGCTTTGTACACGACTCCGTTTAGTGTATCAGGATGTACGTGACGTACAAACACAGAAAGTTGACAATACCAGTCCATATATTCACAGCAAACAACTGTTGATAGGATTGACACACCAGTGCATGTGGATTTTTGTTTTTCCATGTATTCCTACTGTTGAGCATGCCCTCTCTTGTAAACTTGGCCTCGTCTTTAACAACACAAAAGCAGGAAAATTGTGGTTTTCTGCCATTGCTTTAGGAACCAATTTGCAAACTCCACTCGAAATGGTAAGTCCGCTGACTGCAATGGCTGCACCTTCTCCGGATGATACGGGTGCAATTGTTGTTCATGTACGACTCTCAAAACAGTTGACTGGCTTGTGTTCAGAGCTCGTGCAACGCGCCGACTACTAGCGGCAGGATTGTCACCCATCGCGTGTAACACATTCTCTCCCAGATCGGGTGCTCTGGCATACCTCGCACGATCAGTATCTTCTATTCCAAAACGGAAGGATCCAGTTTCTTGTGGGCGCCTATGTACAGATGCAATGGTGCTATGCTGTGGTTGCCGTTGGTGCGGGAACAGCTCAGCATTGCGTCGTTGTGCCGCTCTTCCATTACATTCATTGAACCCACACACGAGGTGCATATCGGACAACTCTTCGTCAGCAAACCTAGCCATACTGCTGTGTATCACTGTTAACGCATAACTAACTCTGCCGGAAAAACAAAACCCTAGACAGAACCGATCGGTACTGAATGCAAACTTTAGAACAATGAGTTAGAGATGACATGACAATTATGCGCTACATTGTAGGGATGAGCATGAGTCCAAACTCTTTAATGATCTCGAACAATTTTGGAAACTTACCTTCAGATCCATTAAACAATCATAGGAACTAAGCCAGCAATGTTCTTATGCTGTGTTGAAGCCTAATATTATATTTTGGTTAGAATATTTACTAATATGAAAAGGATAAATGTATTACGGTATCAATCTGAGAATACGTTGTAATTGTTTCACTAGATTCCTGTAGCTTACTTTAAATTCTGCACCACGCCGTGTACAACAGCTAACATGAAGTATTCTATTGTCAGATCTATCCACGTAAAGGATAGTATTAAACGAAAGGATGCCGCTTTTTATTCCTTGATATCTGAAATAGGTACAAACCTAACCTTGCAAAAGTATTGCATGTTTATTTTGAATGTATAGTACCTTATCAGCCATCAGATGAATCCGAGCGGTCCCTTTTTTCTTAAAGTTTGCAGCAAGTTTCGTTAGTGGTGTCTGAGTTTAACGGTCATAAGTGGTAGTTTATGCTATATCGCATAAATTCATTTGTCAGATCCTCAGTATTAACATTAACAACCAGGCTACATTAACCACCGGATACGAAAGCTAATAAACATTAATAAAATTATACGAAACATTTTGTGGTATAGACAAATAATATTAAACACACTTCTTCATTTTTTCAGAGCAGAGTATTATTTCTTCTTTTTTGTATTGCTCTGTTTTCTTTAGATTAATGTCAAAAACATAATAAAATTAGAGGGAAAAATGTGCTACTTAGAAGGGTTAATAAGAACCATAAGAATTCACCTTTGTTTCGTCGCTTTCACAGTAAGCATCAAATGATTTTAAACACTCTAAAATCCATCAGCTAGAGTGTTTATGCAATACACCTGTTATCTCTGATAAATTTGTTAATTTTCTATCACCTTCGAATTGCTGAACATGAGGATAGCTTGCGTGAAAATCTACCTACCTTGATGGAAAGATGGACTTTTGTGAGCACTACGTTATGTAAATGCTACGGAAAGGAACAACTATTTTGACCTTTTTATATTAAACATGCGAGCCATTGGTTTCCAAACTAGTCACTCTACATATCATTCAGCAGAGCAACAAATTTTTACGCTTCCATTTGCCTACTCGGGAAGCTGGTGAACGCTGCATTAAGTCTAGTGAATTCTGTAACAGATTTGGAGAACCGCCAAAAGCACCTCTTGTAGAGTTGTCTGATGTCTGTTGAGCCTGTTGTCTGATGTTTCAGCCGGGTCAGCCGAACGTCTTTGTTTCCTGTCATTAAGTACCCTGAGATGGCAAGCTCAGCCAGCTGAATGAGGGAGTGTATGGCAGGGAACTATGAGCGGTATCCGGTTAACCCGGCCTGGTGAAAGCAAACAGCAGGTAGTGGGCTAGGAAGTGCCTAGTACAGAAGGCTCCAAATGTTTTCCGATGGATCAAGGGGTGTAGAGGAAGAGGGGGAAGAAAGGTCTTCTCGACTAGTTCTGCCTGGCTATAGTCAACAGTAAGTGCCGGTATCGTCTCAAAGGTCACATTTACTTCTGTGTATGCTCGTATAATTCAGCGAGCTGACTCTAAGAGGTAAGAAGACGAAACTAAATACTTTTCTCTTTACTATATCTATTCAAGCGAAATAAATTAACATTTTCTTTGCATAATATGTTGTTTAAAATCAAATATTACACTCTTTATGCGAGTGCTACACAAGTTTCAGATTTAGTAATTTTCTTGAAAAACCCTATTCTGAAAATTAAATTGCTTTCAAATTGCTAATCTGGAGATGCCCCCCCCAAAAAAAGACTTAAGTACTTTGTATTACGATTCACGTTGTGAATTCTTAAAATGCTTCTCTTCTCTGGTCTGTAATGCAATGGGATGTGCAATGGAGGGGACTCGACCCCGATCCAGTGAATGAGGATATTGTGCTTGTGCCCCTCGAGGGAGCGCCCCGGGAGGGGAGGGACGAGATGAGAAACACCGAGACACCGTGCGGCCGAAACAAGGGTGACGGCACAGCAATGACAAGGTTCCTAAAGTTTCCAGATTGAGACGCCCTAACAGTCGGGCAGGCAAACCGGGAACCCCACCCACACAGAGGGTCCAACGCCCCTCAAGAGGCGGTTCGTATACCCTGGAAACCAACCGCTGACCGAGAGACGCATAAGGTTCCACAGAGAGCATCCTTTTTCTCTGCCATGCCGCACCGGAACACCATCGCCGACACTTCCACCCATGAAACAGACCTACGAAGTTATGGATAAATGAAATGAGGAATGGAACGATATTCGGGGGCTGAGAGAAATCATATAAGCAGTCGCTGACGGCCCGGGAAAACTCTCGAAAAACACCCGTGGATCGGATTGGGCGGTCGCCGGGAAGCGAAGTAAGGATCTCCCGAATGCGAATCGCACGCGTTACCGCAGCGCCACTTGGACGTAAACTGGAAGATCCGTAGTTCAAATCTCGGCTATGACATTGAATTTCTGCATCTGATGCTATTTTTCCAACCTTGTCCTACACATGGCTTGAGTGAAAGAGTCTTCTTGTTATTCGTTGTAAGTATAAGAAGAATGCAGAAGCTCAAAAGATACACAGATTTTATGTGGTGTCTTTGAAACTCCGCGCTCTTTACATTACCAGGAGATCAACCTAACGTGTTGCATTCACATAACTTTATCTTTTCACCATTCTATAAATCCTATTTTCTAAATCTCATTTTTCTGTCTACTTCTTATAATCCAGATAAACTTTCAAATCACATTTAGCCCATTTCTGAGGTTTGGGGGTCTGCCTCACATTCAAGAGGCCCCGAGTTCAAATCTTGGTCAGAGTGAATTTCCTGGATAAAGATTTTTCCAGGGTTTCCTCTTATCCTGAGAAGATGAATGTCAGATTCTAATTTCTAGTGACCCCGGTCCCATTTGAGCATCACTTTAACCATTTCGTTTATCCACCGTCCGTAATGGCCTACCCGGATAAAGGACTTTAATTAAATACCAAAAGAAAAAGTTCACATTTATACGTTTCGTTGTAGTATACGTAGATAAAGCGATAGTCACATTTTAAAAATTCATGCCACTACGTGATGCTTTGAAATTCCATGCTGTTTGTATAACTGTGACAAAAACAAAACAATTAGCGCCTTCTCAGTTACTAATTATCAAAGATCATTCACAATAAAGACTAATTTACAGACTATTCCTAGAAAATAAAAGATATACATTATATTTATCATGAACATAGCTTAAACGTAGTATTTTAATCAAAATCCTTAGAGCCAATTTTGAAAGAACAAAAAATTTCGAAAACTGTACAATGAAAAGGGTAGGGGGAATTCCTTTAAAATCTCAGCGCTCTCACTCTTGGAAGAAATTGAACTTAAACACTAAGTTCGGTTTTTAACCAACGTTTTGCTTTTGAGTTGTGCTGCTTGTGGATACACACACATACACAATTGGACGTTTTTCTAGAAATACATTCATTGGATTCAGGGAGTCACAAACGTGATTTCTCGTGATATTACGACATTGAATTTTTAGGTGGAATACTATACTTTCTCTGCTTTAGCTACGTAGTAGAGAAAGTAAAAATGCTTACTTTGGATTCAGGGGTCTCAAAATGTGTATTTCCGTTGAATGTCGTTATTAAATTTTTGGATGGAACACAATACTTTCCCTAATTACTGTAACTACGTAGTAGAGAAACCAAAAATGCTTTCTTTGGATCCAGGGAGTTTCAAACCCGGTATTTCCGGTGAATCTCGTTATTCAGTTTTTGGATGGAACACAATACTTGCTTACTTACTGTAACTACTTAGTAGAGAAAGTAAAAATGCTTTCTTCGGATTCAGAGACACTTAAAACGCCTACTTCCGGTGAATCTCTTTATTGAATTTAATGATGGAATACAATACTTTCTCTACCTCCTGCAAGTAGGGAATGTAGGAGAGAAAGTAAAAACTCTTCCTTTGATTTCAGGGAGTCTAAAAACGTGAATTTCCGGTGAATCTCTTTATTGAATTTTTGGGTGGAACACAATAGTTTCTATTTCTCCTGTGGCTACGTAGTAGAGAAAGCAACATGCTTTTTTGCATTCAGGGGGTCTCAAAACGTGTATATCCGGTGAATCTCGTTATTCTATTTTTGGGTGGAATACAATACTTTTAATACCTCTTGTAGCTACATAGTAGAGCAAGTAAAATGCCTACTTTGGATTCAGGGGTCTCGAAACGTGTATTTCCGTTGAATCTCGTTATTAAATTTTTGGGTGGAACACAATACTCTCCCTACTTACTGTAACTACGTAGTAGAGAAAGTAGAAATGCTTTCTTTGGATTAAGGTAGTCTCAAAACGGGTATTTCCGGTGAATCTCGTTATTCAATATTTGGATGGAACACAATACTTGCTCTACTTACTGTAACTACTTAGTAGAGATAGAAAAAACGCTTTCTTTGGATTCAGAGAGTCTCAAAAGGTATATTTCCGGTGAACCGCTTTCTTGAATTTAATGATGGAATACAATACTTTCTCTACCTCCTGTAGCTACGTAAGAGAGAAACTAAAAACGCTTCCTTTGGTTTCAGGGAGTCTAAAATCGTGTATTTCCGGTGAATCTCTTTATTGAATTTTTGGGTGGAACAGAATACTTTCCATTTCTCCTGTAGCTACGTAGTAGAGGGAGTAAAAGTTCTTTGTTTGGATTCAGGGGGTCTCAAAAATGTAACCGGAGAATCTCTTTATTAAATTTTTGGATGGAACACAATACTCTCTCTACCTCCTGTAGCTACGTAGCAGAGAAAGTAAGAATGCTTTCTTTGGACTTAGGGAGTCTCAAAACGTGTATTTCCGATGAATCCCTTTATTGAATTTTTGGGTGGAACGCAATACTTTCTCTACTTGCTGTAACTACGTAGTAGAGAAAGTAAACACGCTTTCTTTGGCTTTGGAGAGTCTGAAAACTAGTATTTCCGTTCCGAGTATTAATCTCATTATTCAAATTTTGGGTGGAATGTAATACATGCTCTACTTACCGTAACCACGGAGTAGAGAAAGGAAAAATGCTTTCTTTGGATTTAGAGAGTCACAAAACGTGCATTTCCGGTGAATATCATTGAAAGTTTGGGTGAATGCTTTCTCTGGATACAGAAAGGGTCTCAAAAATTGTATTTCCGGTGAATATCGTTATTCAAATTTTGGATGGAACACAATACTTGCTCTACTTACTGTAACTACTTAGTAGGGAGAGTAAAAAGGCCTTTTTCGGATTCAGGGAGTCTCAAAGCGTCTATTTCCAGTGAATCTTTTTATTGAATTTAATGATGGAATACAATACTTTCTCTATCTCTCGCAGCTACGTAGGAGACAAGCTAAAAACGCTTCCTTTGCTTTCAGGGAGTCTAAAAGCACGTATTTTCGGTGAATTTCTTTATTGAATTTTTGGGTTGAACACAATACTTTCTATTTCTCCTGTAGCTACGTATTAGAGAAAGTAAAATACTTTGTTTGGTTTCAGGGGTCTCCAAAAGTGTATTTCCGTTGAAACTCGTTATTAAATCTTTGGGTTGAACACAACACTTTCGCTACTTACTGTAACTACGTAGTAGAGAAAGTAAAAATGCTTTCTTTGGATTAATGGAGTATCAAAACGAGTCTTTCCGGTGAATCTCTTTATTGAAGTTTTGGTTGGAATACAATACTTTCTCTATCTCGTGTAACTATGTAGTAGAGAAAGTAGAAATGCTTTCTTTGGATTCAGGGAGTCCCAAAGCGTGTATTTCCAGTGGATTTCGTTATTCAATTATTGGGTGCAATACAATACTTTGACTACATAATATAGGTAAATTGTAGATACAGTGAAAAGAAGCGTTGTGCTACAGATAAGCGGTTGTTTGTGGTTGCGGCATCTTGCATGCAACCAAATAGCGAGAGGTGTATCTTAGACTGTCACTTGAAATAATTTCTGGCCTAAATTGTTTTCAGATTAAGTTAAAGTGCAGGGATAAACCATATTTTATAAGGACATTGTATAAATAAAGAAGATAAGTTAGTTGACAATAAGTAGGAAACGTAGGGGATATTGAAAACCAAACCACTTTAGTAGGAATAATATGAGAGTTTAAGAGCACAAAGAGATGCCGAACACTGATAAGATGTAAAGTGATATCCTTTTTTCTGTGCCGTCGACTCCACCCCTTCTTTGTGCGCTACTAGCATGCCGCCAGAGAGAGGTGTAGAGTAATGGGTTATTGTCCTTTTGTGGCCTTACCCACAGAAGCCGCTGACCACACCCATTCTTTGTGCGCTACTAGCATGCCGCAAGGTAGAGGTGTAGGAAAATTGGCCGTTGTCCTTTTGTGGCCTGACCTAATGTCGGTCTGTGTATAGGAGAACAATGGGGTATTGTACTCGTCGCTAATGGAGGTTGGGTCTTTGTGACTTACGATGACGACAACCGTGGATCGTCGAACAATGGGTTATTGTTTTCGTCGCGTGTCGCCGCCCCTCAAATTGATGTAGGTGATAATTGTGTCAATCAATCAGGTAATGTTCGTCCATGCATAACATTGTCTAACATTATTGAAAAAAGAATCAAGGGTTTATACTGCTAAAGTCCTGGCATCGCGCCTCTAAAGGGTTGGACGCAAACCGAAGTAACCCCACCGCATGTATCTTGACTGATTAATGTAATTAAACGCTACTCGTTGTTCGATGAATACCATTAAGTATTTTTGACTGATTAACGTAATTAAGAGTAAACGAATTGACTCGCGCAGCTGGTCGCCATCGTATGTGTGTGTGTGGGGTGATAACCTGATTATTACACGCGTATAATTATTATGGCTAAAAACACTTGCTTAATTCTGCTTTTGAGGGAAAATTTTTGGGGGTTTATAAGAATATTACTTCACTTAGATGAATCCATGACTGAAAGGATAGAGTTGCCATAACGAGACGTTAACGAGTGATTCTTTCCCTGAAAACCCGCGCGCGGCCCATCCCGTCTACGCTCCTCCACTCGAATGAAACCTCTCACATGTGCAAGCAGAGACTAGCCGTAGCCCTCCCTTTCCTCTCCGTGCCACTCACGACCTGCCGTGCGCGCTCTCTAGGCGAGAGAGTCGAAGGCTCGCTCATCCGCCCAGCGACGAAGAAGGCGGAACTTCGATATATTGCGGGTTTAACACAGGAACTTCTACATCTTAGGACGCATGGCGGCCATCTTACCTCACTGGAAATAATTAACATAATACATTTGAAATGGACGATAAGGAAATTCGCGCTTCAAGATATTTTTCTAAGGTTTGTTTACACGTAGGTTTGGCTCTGAAAAATAAATACGTTTAACCTTATAGTTAAATATTACATACGTTATTAATAAATAAATAATGGACTAAATAAGTAATGAAATATGGTGAGTACCCTAAACAAAACACCTTCCTTGGTATTACTCTTTCAATTAACGCTAGTTAATGAACGCTCATAAATAAAACTCAATAGAAATATAACGACAGTCGAGGAAAAATACATGGCATGGACTGTAAAACAGGCATTTTCGATAAAGTACCACACTCCAGCGCAGTCATGCGCATAGGCATGGACTCTAGAACAGGCATTGTCGATAAAGTGCCGCAGCTCACTCACACAAGCAAGCGAATATGTAGGGTCTTTAAAACAGACGTTGTCGATAAAGCACTCCACGCGCATAGGCATTGTCTTTAAAACAGACATTGTCGATAAAGTACCACACTGCCAGCGCAATCTTGCGTATAGGCATGGACTTTAAAACATGCATTGTCAATAAAATACCGCAGCCCACTCACACAAGCAAGCGCATAGACAGGGGCTTTAAACAGTCATCCATCAAGAAAGCACTCTCTCTCTGCATTACGCCAACGATTTATATAGCGGTTTACACACCCTTGCAAAAATATGTTGTACACCCTTGAAGAGGGTAAGCCCTCTAGCTGCCTGGGTTTCTCCGCTGTACCTAGAGGCTTAATTGATGGGATACTTGAGAAGAGATAGCATCTAAAGCGAGTGAATGGATTTTTCCCAAGACGCCGGAAATTACATCGAGAGAAACAAGGATAATTTATTTTCATTACTAATGGTAAAACTATATTATCGTCAAGAAATCTTATTTGTTTATTCCATTTAAACAGACTGGTTTTTCAGCAGCCATGTCTAAACATTATTTGATCCTGAATCATTCCAATGTAATAATTATCAGAATTCTCTGAGAGATAACGTGTCCCTTCACATTCGAAAGGTCACAGGTTCGAATCTCGGTTAGGCGATTTACGATGCAAGGGCAAGCCGTCATATTAACGATCTTTATAAGCGTGGGTGTGATATATTTTCCTACGGGGTATGATGTATAGATTCTGTACTTGCACAGTTGTTATTCCCGTAACAAAAAGGAAAAGACGACTGTAACAGACCCTTGATTGTTTAGATATGAAGTCGCGAACTCGCAATTGTAAGCATATATAAGAGGCATTATCTGGTGAATGTTGTATGTCATGCGTTCCTTTAAGAGAATCCTCGATAAAAGTATCCTAACATTAAGAAAGTTCATTTAAGACGCTGTTTAGATGTGATGTGTTCTTGTTATGGTTAGAAATAAATATCTACATTAAAGCCTGTCATTCAAATCTGATTAGGGGTTCTGGTAAGCACATGTCCGTAGGTCTTCGTGCATGTTTCTGTATTTAGAGAGTCGGTCGGCGATGTTTATGTGTAATTGCATGTATTCATATGTCTTCGTATAGCTTCGGGTGCTTCGGAGAAGTGAACGCGTGTATCTATGTCTTCGTATAGCTTCGGGTGCTTAGAGTGGGTGAGCAAGGTATAGCGATGATGTATGTATTTTTCGGTGGTGATCGGACATCTCCGTACAGGTTCGAATCCTTAGAGTAAGTGTAAAGTATTGTGAACATGTATGTATTGTTCGGGTATAATCGTACAGACTCGGGTGCTTAGCTCGTGAGGATGATGAACAATTTGTCAACCGAGCAAGGGACATGTATCCTTTGAGCAAGCATTCAACATGCGCAACGAAACCTAGAAGCAAAAGATGCAAATGAAATGAAAGATGCAAATTATATAGAATGAAAGTAAATCGTGATAGCATACACCACTCCAGCATTCGCCCGCAGACCAAGGAAAACCATGAAAAAATGCGAAGCTAGAGTAAGCGACCACGGGAAATCAAACCAAGGACCCTAGAAGCATACGTGAAAGAGGAAATCGTGCTAGCATACGCCACTCAGGCATTCGCCTGCAGACCAGGGAAATTTACGAAAAAAATCCGAGGTCAGAGTGAGCGAGCGACGGGAAATCAAACCAGGGGCCTTAGACGCACACGTTAAAGATGTGAATGAAAGGGAAAGGAAATCATGATAGATGAGAAACCATCCGAGCATTCGCCTGCAGACCAGGAAACCACGAAAAATCCGGGGTCGAAGTGAGAGGCCAACGGTAATCGAAACAGGGATCCTGGAAGCATACCTGAAAGATGCAAATTATATAGAATGAAAGGAATTCGCGCTAACATACACCACTCAGGCATTCGCCTGCAGACCAGGGAAAATCAGGAAAAATCCGAGGTCGGAGTAAGCGGTCGACATGTTTAATAATGTGGAATTACTAGCTGTATATGCTGTCACATCAAAAGAGTAGTAAAATCCATACACTCGAATGGCTTTCCTTTCTTTCTGCGTCTGTTTAAGGATAGCATTCTATATACAGAACCTTTACATCTTATCATGTTTTGAGGTATTCCCTGTATATTACCTCGAGGGTGCGAAAATTTCTGTTTTAAACACTACGCCATCCCAGTCCTTTAG
The DNA here is from genome assembly GCA_030765065.1 of Deroplatys truncata. Classification (NCBI taxonomy): domain Eukaryota; kingdom Metazoa; phylum Arthropoda; class Insecta; order Mantodea; family Mantidae; genus Deroplatys; species Deroplatys truncata. The sequence goes on along the minus strand of CM060990.1, from coordinate 417,031,616 downwards.
CTACATAGAACGTACATCTATGTTTCTTTATTCATAAACCATTTGTATCGCATGAGTGCCGATGTTTAGTATTAAGTATTACCAGTCAGAGCCGGAGAGATGAAAGCCTGAGTAAAAGGAGAATGTAGGTGAAACGAAGTGGAGGAAAAAATTCGGTGTTGTAATGAACCTTCGCAGCATTCGCCTAGCAACCAGGGAAACCCGAAAACCCCGGGGGTCAGGAGTGTCAGCTGCTGGCAATTGAACTCACAACCACCGAATGCAGTCCACAGACATTACCGTCTGAACCCTTGCTTATAAAAACCGTTAATGGGAGGGCTTATTCTGTATCTATGTATTCGTAGACCTTCATACAGGTCCTAAATTCAGACAGTGTGGTCACCTGGAATCGAACCGGCGACCTCTCGAATTCAAACCTCGCACCACGAAGTAGTTTTTTTATCAAAACAAGCTTTAAACACATTTTATCCATGTTAAATAAGTCTGTCATTCCGCAAGTATTTCATTCATTTATAAACCAGACGGTAAAACCATTTGCTTCAAAGACACATTAAGGATATCAGCGGTGATACACTTGAATGCTTAAGTTGAATTCTTTCTTCCATTTTAATTCTAAATACCATACTCTTCATATCACCCTCTCCAAATCATATTTATTTGTTTAGGACTCCATAAAAATTAGTTTATTATCGGTATCGTACAAACAATTGTTGTATTTGAGAAGTATATAAATAACATGTTAAGATATTTACACCGTGGTTTATATCAGTAGGCTTTTCCGCTAAGGATGGTCTTTTCAGGAGAATGAGAAATCATTTTAAAAACACAATACACGCCTTAATGTGAAAGGGTTTGACATTGTCCGTTAATGGGCATTAGGACGGTATCCAACTACCTGGAATTACTCTCTTCAGGATTGTACAACATATTTTTGCAAAGGGCCTGAAACTGAATAGCTCATTCTCGAATTTTTCAAATATCACTGGTGTTGTGTGTTTAAAAATATTTTAAACAAATACCAAATTTATATTTGAAGTCTTCGTAATGGTTCGATCTCTCTGCTGGAATATTCAAAATATGTTTCGAAGGGAGGGCTGTTTAAAAAGATCTCATCCTATGTTATATATTTACTAAGAGAAGAATGCATGTTTTGAAAGTTCGCGTATTTTTTAGTTTGAGTTCAGAGTTAGATTTCCCTCTGGTATTCAATACCGCTTTAGACGGTGCATATCTAAACAACCAAGGTTCTGTTACAGTCGTCCTTTCAGTTTTGTTACGGGAATAATAATTGCGCAAGTACAGAATCTATACATCATACCCCGTTGGAAAATATATTACACCCACGTTTATAAAGATCGTTAATATGAGGGCTTGCCCTTGCATCGTAAATCCCCTAACCGAGATTCGAAACTGTGACCTCCAGAATGTGAATGGACAGGTTATCTCTCCGAGAATTCTGATGTTTATTACATTGGAATGATGCTGGATCAAATAATGTTTAGACATGGCTGCTGAAACACCAGTTTGTTTAAATGGAATAAACAAATAAGCTTTCTTGATAATATAATTTTAGCGCTAGTAATGAAAATAAATTATCCTTGTTTCTCTGGATGTAACTTCCGGCGTCTTGGGAAAAATCCATTCACTCGCTTTAGATGCTATCTCTTCTCAAGAATCCCATCCATTATGCCTCTAAGTACGGTGGAGAAACCCAGGCAGCTTCAGTGTTTAACCTCTTCAAGGGTGTGCAACATATTTTTGCAAGGGTGTGTAAACCGCAATATAAATCGTTGGCGTAATGTAGAGAGTGACAGAGAGAGAGAGAGTGTGCTTGCGTGATCGATGCGTTTTAATTTTACCGGCAATGACTGTTTTAAAGCCCCTGCATATGAGGGTGCTTGCGTGAGCTGGTTGGGTACTTTACCGGCAATGTCTGTTTTAAAATTCCTACCTGCAAAGGAGAGAGAGAGCATGCTTCGTGGATACGTTTTTTACCGGTAGTGACTGTTTTAAAGTCCCTGCTTACGAGGGTGCTTGCGCTGTCAGTGCGGTACTTTATCGAAAATGCCTGTTTTAAAGTCGATGCCTACGCGTGGGCTTGCGCTTGCATTGTGGTACTTTACCGCCAATGCCTTTTTTAAAGTCCGAGGCTATGCGCGTGATTGCGTGAGCTGGTTGTGTACTTTATTGGCAATGTCTGTTTTAAAGACCCTACTATGCGCTTGCTTGTGTGAGTGGGCTGCGGTACTTTATCAACAATGCCTGTTTTAAAGTCCATGCCCATGCGCATGATTGCGCTGGCAGCGTGGTACTTTATCGACAATGTCTGTTTTAAAGTCCATGCCTATGCGCGTGGAGTGTTTTATCAACAATGTCTGTTTTAAAGACCCTATTTATGCGCTTGCTTGTGTGAGTGGGCTGCGGTAGTTTATCGAAAATGCCTGTTTTAAAGTCCATGCCTATGTGCATGATTGCGCTCGCAGTGTGGTACTTTATCGACAATGTCTGTTTTAAAGTCCATGCCTATGCGTGTGGAGTGCTTTATCCACAATGTCTGTTTTAAAGACTCTAATTATGCGCTTGCTTGTGTAAGTTGGCTGCGGCACTTTATCGACAATGCCTGTTTTAAAGTCCACGCCTATGCGCATTATTGCGCTGGAAGTGTGGTACTTTATCGAAAATGCCTGTTTTAACGTCCATGTCATGTATTTTTCCTCGACTGTCGTTATATTTCTATTGAGATTTATTTATGAGCATTCTTAACTAGCGTTAATTAAAAGAGTAATAACAACGAAGGTGTTTTGCTTAGGATACTCACCATATTTCATTATTTATTTAGTCCATTATTTATTTATTAAAAACGTATGTAATATTTAACTATAATGTTAACCGTATTTATTTTTTCAGAGCCAAACCTGCGTGTAAACAAACCTTAGAACAAATGTCTTGAAGCGCGAATTTCCTTATCGTCCATTTCAAATGATTTTTGTTAGTTATTTCCAGTGAGGCAAGATGGCCACCATGCGTCCTAAGATGTCGAAGTTCCTGTATTAAACCCACAATATGTCGAAGTTCCGCCTTCTTCGTCGCTGGGCGGATGAGCGAGCCTTCGACTCTCTTGCCTAGAGAGTGCGCACGGCAGGTCGTGAGTGGCACGGAGAGGGAAGGGAGGGGATACGGCTAGTCTCTGCTTAATTAAGTTAATTAATCAATTAATCAATCAAAAATACTTAGTCGTATTCATCGATCGACGAGTAGCGTTTAATTACATTAATCAATTAAGATACATGCGGTGGGGTACTTCGATCGAGGACTTGCGTCCAACCCTTTAGAGGCGCGATGCCAGGACTTTAGCAGTATAAACCCTTGATTCTTTTTTCAATAATGTTAGACAATGTTATGCACGGACGAACATTACCTGATTGATTGACACAATTATCACCTACATCAATTTGCGGGGCGGTGACACGCGACGAAAACAATAACCCATTGTTCGACGATCCACTGCTGTCGGCATCGTAGCTCACAAAGAAGCAACCTCCATTAGCGACGAGTACAATACCCCATTGTTCTCCTATACACAGACCGGCATTAGGTCAGGCCACAAAAGGACAACAGCCAATTTTCCTACACCTCTACCTTGCGGCATGCTAGTAGCGCACAAAGAATGGGTGTGGTCAGCGGCTTCTGTGGGTAAGGCCACAAAAGGGCAATATCCCATTGTTCTTTACCTCTCTCTGGTGGCATGCTAGTAGCGCACAAATAGAGGGCGTGGTCAGCGGCTTCTTGGATTAGCGCACAATGGAAGGGGGCGGAGTCGGCGGCACAGAACAAAGGATATCACATTACATTTTATCAGTTGTCGGCATCTCTTTGTGCTCTTAAACTCTCATATTATTCCTGCTCACTTCATTTTAATACTTGCTTATTATACAAAAACATGATGCCTCTAGTTCCTAAAAATTATTTTGTATACTACTAATGTCGCTATAATGTTATTGCTCCTTTCTTTATACATTTGTTACTTTCTTACAGCCAAGTCTAAGGGAAATGTGTTGGAATGATATTTTCTTTAGCACTCTAACTTCATAGCGCAGGTATTAGCTAAGGCACCTGGCATACCCCTCAATAAGACACCCCGCTTACCCCTACAGGTGGAACGGAAAACATTTGGAGCCGTTTGTACGAGTGTACTATAGTAATCTCTCCTTATAATTCGATAGCATGTTATGCCTTTAACACGAGAAGTCTTTTACCAAAGAAATAACTTATTTTACTTTTGCTTCTCCGAATTATTTAGAATAATATCCTGAGGAATTAGTGCAGAAGGCGTGGGTATTCTGTATATGTAATAATCAAAAGTATAGGTGCCTAACTGTATTATGAGTTAGTTTCACAAGGCGTTTTATATTGCAATTGTACGGAGATTTACTGACATATAATGCAGTGACGTAGCTTGACACTGTGTTGTGGGTGTACTAGATTTTAAAATTGAATATTAAATTTTTTAAATTGTGTACAAATTCCTATATATTAGTGTTTCATAAAATAGTGTGAATACTCCATATCGATTCGATTATTATTGCTGTTACTGTTATTACTAATTGTTGTTACTTTAGTAGTCATTAGCATCACTACTAATTGCTGAAATTGACTAAACATACATTTTAAACCAAACTAGATTATAAAATATGGTGGCAAGTGCAACTTTACAAAATGCTGACAAACCATTGTATGATGGTAAATCATGAAAACAATGTAGTTACTCGCTTAGATTTTCTTGTATATAAGCTCAGTCGGCGATTTTTCTTCTCTGTAAAGATGTCACTCACACGTTGTTTAAAAGTATGGTCAATAAACATTTCACTTAATAACTGTTTCAATTGCTAATGTCGTTAAACATGAGAGTCTTTGGTTTGTCATAGAGTTCCTCAAATAAGTTTTAATTGTTTTAAGCGTGCTCATACTTCGTTCACTGCCGGTTTGTAGTGGCAGGCAATGTTAACACCAGTCGCAACAATTTAGTGATCTCTGTGTACACATCTTCCAAATTATTGTTCACCAAGTAACGCAAAAGCAGAGGCGGTGGCAAATGTTTTGCTGTATCCCCGTAAACATTTAAAAGTTCACCTTCGTTTTTCTGAATTGAAGAATGGATACTGATTAAGGAGAAACAAAGCAGATAAACAAATGTAGGACTGTCTAAGCGTCTTTGCAAACCAGTAGCACAGTTGAATGCGTCTGAATCCCACGGACTATCTGAATAATCGATAATTGCTTCAAATATTTCATTTAAGTCTCGGAAATAAAAATATATGTTTGACACGGCTCTAGAATGAACGTTCCAACGTGTCGTGTTTGCATGAGGCATTTTGAAACCCCTTTCAGTTAGAAGAGCTGTGCGCTTTGAAGATTTGTTGAAGAAGCTATGAAAAGTTACAAGATCATATAGGAAAATGTGCACATATTTAATAGTCTTTGAACCATGCATTAACACAAGATTTAACTGATGCGCATAACAATGTAGGAATTGAGCGTTTGGACAAACTTTTTTATCAGTCCTTGCACCCCACACTTCTTGGCAGCCATTACAGTAGCACCATCATAAGTTTGACTTACTAACTTGGAGGTAACTTCCCAGTCTTTCAAAGCATTGAGAATTGTTTCAGACAAAGACTTGGCAGTTTTACTCGCAGATACATCTAAAAACGCTACAAATCTCTCCTCAGCTCTATCACGTATGCAGTATCGGAAGATGATACTTAGCTGATTAATGCACGAGACATCCAATGTTTCGTCTGCTTGCACAGATACAAAATCAGCTTCCTTGATTTCCCGCTGAATCTGTTCATTTAAAACCGACGTTATGATTTGAATGAGTTCATTTTGAATGTCTGGAGAAGTACCTTTGAAGCCAGAAGAAGAAGAAGATGATGATGATGATGATGATGATGATGAGGAGGAGGAGGAGGAGGAGGAGGAGGAGGAGGAGGAGGAGGAGGAGGAAGAAAATGAAGAAGACTGTCATCCCTCATAAACTGTTCTTCCTGTTCAGTATAATCTACTAACTCTAAAAAATTGCCTTTGTTGCTACTGCTAAACTGTAACCCTTCTCTGTGACCCCTGAAAGCTAACTCTTGTTTGGCTAAGAAAGGTACAGCTTGAATGATACTACCCAAAACTTTGCGATTGTCTGACACTTTCTCATTGTGCGTAATGGCAGACAATCGTGCAGCTTCAGACAAGACATGTTCAATTCGTGTTCCTTTACCCAATAGTTGAAATGATTCCTTGTTATGAATGTGCTTTTTAGAGGTTTCATGTCTGCAAGCTTTTCTTTCAATGTTTTTAATATTAGATATTCCTTCAACACTACATTGCTTTTCTTCGCCAAAAATCAAACATACGAAGCAATACTTTTGTTATGAATGTAATTGCCAGTTAAGCAATTAAATTTACTATACCAGGATGTTTGAAATGTCCGTTTTTTTTGGTTCTTTTCCTAGAAGACAACGCCAAGTTTAGGAACTGGTCTTTTGCCTTTAAGTTCACACTTTTTCCCATAAGATAGAGTCGAAAACTGAATTTTTAATAGGTAGTCCACTAAATCGATGGGATTGTCCATATTTCTAAAATTATAAATAAAACACGCACAATGAAAATAATATATAGGTTTACGTAAAATTAACACTACACTGCACTGTATGATTGCACGCACATAATACTGGTTCAGCAATAACTGAGGAATGAAATGTTTATGTTATTATGTTACACTGCCTTGCCCTACCCTTGTCTCCAACCCCTAGGGCCATATTTATAGATTTCACATAGATTCACACTATCTCCAGACTCATTTGGTCCGGAACAAAGGCCGACCAAGCTTTTGATATTCATAGACGATAAAAAGTCTTGGACCAAGAAAGGCCGTGGATGAGCAAGGAGAAAATGTTACACGACGAAGAAAGGTAGTTCTGCGCATGCGTGACAGCCATAGAGTAGTAAACTAACCACTGTTACTCCCTAGTTTTAAATTTTCTATGGTCGTTTCACAGCTGTTTTTTCATCGGTTCAGTGCTCACTCGTCGTCCTCAGCAAAAAAAAAAAAAAAGTGGAGACAATCTAGAAGCATGCATTACAATGGTCGGAGGAGGAAAATGCCTGTTTTCCTTAATACGAAAAATGATGGATATTATTGAAAACAAATCGGTTTCGACAAATGCAAACGCAAAAAAGAGGAGGTATGGAGGAAGATAATACACATATAGATAGTTTAGTGCGTGATTCTAACCTATTGCTACACCTCACTTTTTGGAAACGTTCTTATCCACACAGTTTCATGGCATTGTTAATCATTTCAATAAGAATTTAACTTGCTGGAATATTAACTTTTAACCTTAAGATTTCAGAATCAAATCGTATTTAAATAGGAAGGAACATTTGCTGTTATTAAAATCTCACCCTGGATCTTAACCAAATAAACGTTGTGTAACAGTAATTATACAGAAATAATTACCTGAAGAAATTCTAATACTCATAAACCTTCCAGGAGTTGTAATCCTCCTCTCCTCGCCGGGAAAACGTAAGTAAAGCCAAAATTACTTCGAACTTAACCCAAGTGACATCTCAACGCGACATAACGTGAAGATCTTATACATTGTATTAAATGGAGCTATTTAGTGTTGTATTAACGTGGCTTACTTTAATGACGTAACTTAAGCATTTGGCAGTGTCAAACTTTTCTTTCCCGTTACGTCAAGTTTTATGTGGCATGGCAATTAGAACCAATCGGCGTGAAGCAGTAGCATGAAGTAATAGAAGAACAATCAATCAAGATTCATTCTCGTTATGTTAAGTGTATCCTAATTAAACCTTTACTGTAGCAGAATTTAACTTCGCGTTACATCCCGTCATGTTACGTAAAGTGCATAGTAATCCCGGTTTTACGAAGGTAAATCTAGCAATGACATATGATTCATTAGTTATAATGCGGCTTACTGACGCCTTACTAAGCTCAGTGGTGTTTTCTTGATACCTTTCTCTTGCATAATGTCGTAGTGCTATTAGCATCGTATCAATTGAGGTACTCAAGCGTCGGTTATCGTCTCTGTCATATAGGTTAGGATGAATCCATTTTATCAGCCTTCTAACGTTTGCTTTACTATACCTGTATTTTTTTGAAGTTCAGGTCACCTACTTTACAATTATGTCTAATTTTGGTAGATAGTTTTACTCCACCGTCTCATTTCGCGAATTCGATGCAAGCAGCCACGCCCATTACTCCAAAGTCATCCATTTTGTAAAGATGGTCTGCCTTTAATCTACCCCTCTGAGGTAGACCAAAATTTGGTCCCGATCAAGGCGTTTGATCCCCGGACCAATGCAAGTCCCGGTCTATGAATAAAAAATCGATGGTCCGCTGTAAATCCACCGGAAGTAGCAAGTTGGTCCGGACCAAAATCGACTATGAATACCGCCCCTAATGTCCCGTTTCCGGACCTTTGAGAGAGCAGGTACACCGAGACTAAACATCTCATTAAACGTGTTAAGTCTCTGCTGCTGCCTTTGTGCCCTTAATGCACAACCAAATATAGGCACGTCTACTTACGAGAGGTCGAAATTTAGTGGTAAAAGCTATATAACTCCACTCTTGATGAGACTTACGCTTGCTCAGCCCTCCTAGTCTCTACTCGACTTTGCTGCCGCATCATGAGATTTCGAAGCTGCCTAAGTACACAAACGCACACGCAGCACTACAATCTGACACGAGATAGCAACAGGGATTGGAACGTTGGGGTAAGCAGCGGTGAAGGTGATTGTATTGATAAGCTTTTCATTGCTTGTTTGAGGTTGTCTTTATTTTTATGTTTAAAAATGTATTTATTTTATTGGCAACTTATTTAGGAAGACTAAATCTCAAAGTCTACCCTTACGCTACGCCACTGATATAATGTATTGTTATTTTAAACAACAAATTGGTACTAAGTTGGAAAGTTACAACGAAACTTCAATATATTAAGTTTTTAAGCTAGGATATTCAGTTTATTTATAAAAGTCTTCCGTGGTTTCTTGCAAGATTCAAACAGCCGTGCGAACAAGAATTTGTCTTTTACAATAGCTATTCACTATTTTCATAAACAACATGGACTGATGTAATTTATTTGCTAATTTAAATAACAACAACAACAATAATAATAATAGTGTGTTTAAAGGAATCCTCTTCAAAAGTTTACACCTTTATGTTAAAGTAAAACCGTTAAATCTTAAAATGCATTAATAATAAACAGCTTTTTGATAGCACAAAAATGCTCAATCTTTTCTATGTAGATTTTCGTTTTAGAAATGTTCCTTTAATTATTATATGAAAGGTGAACACCGGTAATGTGTATTCATAAGGAAAAGTATTTCAAACTTCTTAAAAACAAACCTTTCTCCATGAATGTCTGGTGAGTGTAACAGAAATTATCCACTTACATTTCTGCTGTAATAGAAAATTGTACTTGCTTTCAATTGAGATAGTTGAAAAATGAGACATACCGTATTATTGGGCTAAATAAAATATAACTACAACTTTTACTAGAACAAATAGACCACACTACATTTTTGGGCCTCCAAGTAGACAGATATTTAGATTGGAAAGTTCACATTACGTATATCTTACTCAAACTCAGTTCTGCCTGTTATGATATCCGAGCACTGGTAAATGTCAGTTCTATAGACACATTTAAATTAGTATACTACGCATATTTTAACTCTATCATGGAATATGAAGTATTATTTTGGGGAAACTCAGTAGAAGCAAACGAATATTCCTCATGCAAAAGAAGTTTACAAGAATCATTTCCAGTGCCCATAGCAGACACTCTTTCAGACATCTTTTCAGAAGACTGAAGATATTAACCCTACATTGCATGTATATATTTTCAATCTTAAAATTATTTGTATGCAATTGAACCACATTTATAATAAACATGGAAATTCATGAGATAAACACTAGACAAAAGGGCAACATTCATCATCTCAGTGCAAAGCTTTCTTGCTTCCAGAAAGGTGTATATTATGAGACCATAAAAATATTTAATGCACCCCCTAATGATCTTAAGGGAAAAGATAAAAAATTATATTTCTTTAAAACTGCTCTTAAAGAGTACCTATGCTCAAAAGCATATTATTCTGTACAAGATTATCTGAATGACAAATTATCCTGATGATAATACATATATAGCTCTGTAAGTAGTATTAGTAAATACTAATGACAATTGCCAATTACCTTTGATGCCTGCTCTAGAATTAATGAAGCTATTTAAGTGTATGTATAGTAAGAACTGCAGTAAATTCTATGCATTACAAATCAAATAGAACATAATGATGAGACGAACAAAAGGTACGAGCCTAGTGAAAGTTAAAATAACTGTTCTTGTCTATAAATATAATGTTAGCCTCATAACGGTAGGGAGGTATTCGATTTTGCACAAAATTACACCTGCTTTGTTTCATTTTGTATATAATATGTCTTAATTTTATTTTAAATGTTCGGTATTCTATGTAATATTTATGTATATATGTAACTACATTGTACATTTCCTTGACACGCATATAGTATGTCTTCATTTTATTTTAAATGTTCCATATTCTGTGTAAAATTTATGATTATATGTAATTTTTGTACATTTCCTTGACATGTTTTATGTTCACAAGGCTTTATGACTGTTAGTGAACTCATAGAATTCAATGTAATCTAATCTAACTAAGTTTTAAGTCTCCTGGAACTTCAAAGCTAATTACGTGTGACTTGTCTAGACTGCAGAGCCAAGTTGAACCACTATAACATCAATTTGAACTTTCCAATTTAGGAGTTATGAATTTGTGAATCAAGGAATTTAATGTCATACGTTTGTTGTAGGATACCGTTAGTACACCCTGTCTGTATTCTGAGAAGTGAAGATCAATAATTGCTGAATTCCATACCTTTGTTTTATTTAAGCTTACTGATATCTGATTATCTTTAAACACTAATAGAGAAGCCCAAAATTTGCTTCAAATTAATGGCACAAAAAATTAAGAATTTACCCCTTAACACTATGCTTATGTTATCTGTAAACAGGAGGGTATCAACGCTTGCGGCTAGCGCGAGGTAGTTCTGAGTTCAGCGATGGGGAACGCAATGTTGACCGAAGGCTTTCTCGAGGTGCTTTTCGATCGCTAGGGAAATATGTGGGTACTTTAGAATTTAGATCCCTAAAATATAGGCGCATTCTATAAGGAAAGGAATTAAGAAAGAATGGAGCAAGATATTTATAGGTCAGTCATAAGTATTAAAGGTAATATTTGTATTGCTGTCCTTGGCACGCTGGAAAAATATTCATATTAATTATAAGTGTCATGCATCTATTTTATCAAACACAGTTCAGCGCAGTATAGTGCAGTGTAATGGTACATCATAATTGTGTGACCACATTTAGCTTTTCCATTAATTTCTTCCACTTAGCTTCCACTTCAAGTTCAGTAAATAAAAGGGTTTTTTTAGAACACCAGTTATGAACCGAATACTTAGCATTACTTTTGCATCGCTAATCCTTCGACAACATGCAGCCTTGCAGAGTTTCTCATCAAAGAAACACATCTGTATAATAATTACTGTGCTTTTCGATTTGCGCCAAACTACATATTCTTTGCATTTATGCAAGTGCGTGCGGGTTAGACAAAGGAAGCAGTAAAATCACTAAAATGGGATTTCTATATTTAAGACCTCTTTGGCAGAAGAGGTTTTATTAAAAACACTCTTACCTGTGATTTCCATAGATAGAATATCTTGGGTCGGTTTATTCAGCTACTATAGTTAGGTAAGCCTTTTATGCCCTATATTTCTCAAATTTTGGTTACAAAAGATAGCCTGTTTAAATATTGCCATGCATAGCAGTTTTGAAACACCTTAATATTTCTTCGTGAATGAATTCCAATTCTATTATTATGTAATTTCGCTACTGCGGTAAGGTACGTCTACAGATTAATAAAGTATAAAATGTAGTGTTAATATAACTTGCTGGTGAATAATTACATTAAGCAATGATGGAAGTATGAAAAAATGAACTACAGCAATAAAATTAAAAATCAACTTCTGTAGTTATATTTAACTTTTTCTTAAAAGCAGCCTATGTGCTGAACATTATCAGAAATTTCTTCTTAGTATACCTGAAGCGTTTCAAAATTGGAAGGCGTAGTTCCATAAGCAACCTGAGTTAGGAATTAACACATAATAAAACACAAAGCCAGTTTTTGAGCTTCTGTGTTGTAGAGAACTGCGAAAAATGTGTGGGAAAACGCTCTGCTCTCACAGCCACATGCGCACGCACATCAGGTCATAATTATACTGGCTAGTATTTGTCCGTGGTTCTGCTACATTGAGCTACTCCTTAACCCCAGAATTTTAATGGATGATCCACCTCCTTTTTATACAGAATACTTCCGCATATCTCACAAGGTTGGAAGCTCTGCCCAGTTAAAAGTAATTCAAAAAATTGTTTTACCACTTCCTGTAGTTCTCCCTTTTCTCTCCTGGGAAGATTATCTTCGCAGTTCTTAGAGGAGTTAAAAAAGGGATTTCCCTTGAAACAATTCACAAGGGTACATTCAGCTATACATATTTAATATCCTATCCTTAGCATTTATCCCTCGACAATAATCCCGAAGCGCTTACATATATCACCCTAAGAAAACCTTCTCGCTTGTATCGCACGACTCCATACCAGAATATCACTCGAACTTAGGCTGCTCATGTTGCACCATGCGGCAACAACACCAGTGAAGTGAACAGGCTGTGCCTAATCTTGCGTATGGTCGCACTGGGCGTTCGACAGGATATGATACACCAACTAGTTTGGTATATCAAATGAAATGGACTGAGAGCAAGGCACCGCTCGAACTGCGTACACGAAACTCGCCCGTATGCATGAGCTCATTTGTTTTCGAAGGCATAATTATACAAATTAATGACCAAAGCGCGTTCGCTGGGCATCTGTAGTTGCGGTTGTCCACAGTGAGGCACATATCCTGTTTCAGATTCATTTCCGACAAATGGTGAAGAAGTAGCAGTTTTTAATGTAACTGAAAGAAGAAAGAAGGCTAGGAAAGCCAGTCTGAGTGAAATCAACAGAAGAGGAAGAACGCAAGAACCCATGAACAGGAATATGTTACAAACGGCAAACGTCGGTATGTTTATCGGTTGAGTTCCGGCAGTTTCATGGACGAAAGTATGCCGTTCATCTAGCGTAAAACTACGCTGTGTGTTGGATAGGCCTAAAAGCTTTTGTTACTTAACCAAGGAATGCGGAAAGTTATTCTTAACGGGAGTGCATTTAAAGGACATATTTCCTCCTGTTATCCTTTAATGGAATATTACCAACTCTTTTAAAATATAAAAATTCATATCCAAACAGGCAGTATGTTATCATTAAGGGGAATATGCATGTCTGATGTAACCGCAAGATGGTTTCTTTTAAGGATTCTAATGCAACACAGGTGTTTTAATAGCCAAACGAATGCTTTTGAAACTATTCTTCTGTTGTGTGCTTGGAGCTTTGCAAGCTCATAGCTTTAAGAGTTTTGTTCGTATGTTTTGTTTTTGGTATCTTCATTTTAATCCTATCGCTGTAGACAGCCGACCGGTAGTTAAAATTAAATTGAGTTTGATCTATGGACGCTCCTGAACTGCTGTGGTCCTTAGCGTCCCATTCTATATTGGGCGTGAAAGACCGGTAATTTTGCTCAGAGGCCTCTTTATCAGGCTTGAGGTTCTTTTACGTACCGTAAATCTACGACACGGGACCACCGGCTTTACATCCCTTCCGAAGGAAGTCATGCTAAATATTTTTACGCCCGAAAAAATCCATCGCCCTCCGCCAGGTTTGAACCCGCGACCTCGGGGACTCCGGCCGTCAGTTCCCATACCTATAGTGAGATGGAAGAGGGGTCTGACTGATTTTACCAGGACTTCTGTTCATTCCGGCTACTAGTCGTGGAGAGGAAGCGTGTCAGCAGCGCTCTCCCTACCGAGCGCCAAATTCGTTACCTTTACCTTCTCAGCGTTAACTCTGTTCACAGGTTTTTTAAAATAAGGTTTGCATTAAACGGCGACTACATAACCGTGAATAGGTCCTTCTGTTTATGCTAATGTATTCCTATATACCGCGCGAATATCATAATACAGCATCTTGGGCTATTTAAAACCAGTTTGCTTGTACCTCGGATGTTGCTTCACTGCATGCTTCAAAGTATACATCTTTCGTTATTTAAAACAATTTTATTACATTTTGGATACTCTTTCACTACATGCTTAAAAATATATATCTTTCGCTGATTACAATCAACTGCTTGGACTTTGGTGGTTTACTTTTACAACTATTTGTTAGCGCTTTTTTATAGAGCGCATTGTTAGCGTATCGAAATAAATATATTTTCTTGCTAATTCGTTGTAATTGTATCGGATTTATTTTATACTTATCTCACTCTACACTGCTTAACATTTTAGAACGCATTATATTTACTCGCTAATTCACTTATCCTGCTGTTTTTAAAGCTTATTGGTTATTATTGTCAACTTCCTTTATCGTCCAACATTCGCCTCAATTACGCTATTATATTTATATACAGTTTTAGTTACATTAACGGCACGATATGACATTTTCTGTTTAGGTATTGGATTCCTAAGCTTTTGACTTCACGGTGTTTTTTCAATATTATTTCAATATAATTGTGTATTTGTGTATGTGCGTCTGCACCTTTCGCTTTTAAATATAAATTTTCTTAGCTTTCGGTTTTCATTTTACGTCTATTCTTTAGCGTTTTTTTATAGAATGACACACACTGCTTTCCATGCATTTCTAGCATATCGAAGTAAAACTATTGTTCGCAAATTCACATTATAATGGCTTTTAAGTTTGCTACTGTCAACTTCCATTAATGTTTTAAACACCGTATCATTCTATCGGGTATTCGCGTTTTTAGCTTAATTTAAAAATTAGACTGGAACCATTGACGTCCGTACTCTAAGATATCAAAATAGAACTAAGTGGAAATCCACTGGAACAGACCTATGTTAAGGTCAACAAAATTTCTATGCTATTATGCAATGCCACTGGCTTTCTACGGAAGGTGTTGCACGATTGCATATCCTACCCGCTAACATTTAAAGCTAATTGCACTTAAACCCATGAAGACATATTCACTTTAATTACAAATTTAGTTAACATTATGCATTACCACGATAAGTCATTTACGACCCCACCATATAATTCCTTAGAAAGTTATACCACGAAATCCTCTGCCGAATGACTCATCTAACCCGAACAACGCCACCAGAGGCACTTAATCAGATTTGAAACATTTCATTAATTCGTGAATGTTAAGCCCTTTAAAATACACCATGTACAAAAAGTAACACATCATGGAATTCATTGCAAAATCATAATCCGAAAATAGGCTTTACTTCACCCCTTTATCTCAACGGATTCATCGGCGCCAGACGAAACATCAGAGAATTTGATATCGTGCATATTAAGTGACTTTTAATCGTCATTCTTGCATTATGCATACTTTTAAAACACATATAGAATTATTTACTTAAGATTCGTTTTAACTTCTGGAGCTTAAGGGTTGACTCAACCTAGGCTCCGGTGGACTGCAGCCCATCGAAATCCAGTCACTGACGCCGCCCCAGCTAATCAAACTTGTACACATAATTTGTGGAGGATATGCTAGTATTTAAAGGGGATTTTGAGAGCTAGACATAAGGACAATTAGGTTCCATTATTTGAGTTTGAGTTCACAAAAAGAATTGAATTTATTTGTACAACTTAATTGACAGGATTTATATAATATAATTTATTTCTAGAACTAACTATACCTATGTACAAATTGTCTGGCCTTTAAGTTTATTTTGCACTACTAAGTTTACTTGGCTCCTGTCCTTGTAGCACACTGAGTAGCCCTTTACAGACCTTCCTCTCCCCCTCCCTTTTGTTGTCCTTCTTTCCTTGCATCTCTTACTTTTCTAATCCATTTTTCTTTTACTTTCCCTAAAAATTACCACATATCTCTAATTTTCTGTTCTTCTTTACCTGTCAGCATTTTTATAACTACTATTGTTTTCATTTTTTACCATTTTCCCATACTTTTCCCTCCTCATCATTATTTCTTTACATTCAGTCATGTAGTGCTGTATACTCTACCACATAATTAGCATACTCTTTTTGCATTCCACTTCCTCTTAACCCTTTTAAGTACATTAACCCCGTTCTCATCCATGTTAATCCTTCCTTTTCTCTGTTACATTGGTCAACGTATCCTTCTCTTCTCCAAACTCGTTTTATTATTTTATAGAAACATGACGATTTTTTATCTTCTAAACTTCCCCATATCTCCTGCCTTTCTATGTCTTCCATTCTAATCCTTACTGCCGTCCAAAAATCTATTTATGTTTTCCTCTCCTGACCTCCGTGTATTTCCCATTCCTATTTTCTCCATGACTGTCTATCTTTGCTTGTCATACATCTTGGCTGGTTCATGCATATCTTTAAAATCCCCCCTTTGTTAAACATCTAAACCAGAATTTTAAAGTTATTTCTAGTATTAATCCCTTTCTTCTTGTTCTTCCCTATTACACTAAACTTACCTCCCCTGGTGATGCTGTTGGCAGAGCTAGTAATTCTTTACAAAACATTCTATACATGTGATCAATTGTTTTGCTTATTTCCGAACACGCCCGCGGTTTGTACTGCGTACAGCGTTCCTGATTCTACCAATGCCTCATACATATTTTTCCAACCATTTAGATGACATTTTCAGTTTATGTTTACATATCCTTATTCCCGTCATGACCGCCTTCCCTTTAGCTACCATATTTCTGCCGTGGGCTCCCCACTCTCCATTACTACTCATCCTTACTCTTAAATAATAAAATTCTTTGACAACCTCCACTTCCTGGCCACCCAAAAACCACTTTTCCTCTTTGTTTTAGTTTGATTCCCCTTTTAAATACCATAACTTTGGAATTTTCATATTTATTTTGATTCCCCATTCTTCAAAAAAATTTTTAACTTCATTAATTGTTATTTGTAGTCCTATTACCGATATAACCCCTGCTATAAGGTCATCTGGATATAATAAACCTGGTATCTCTTTGTCCACTATTACCGGAGAGTGCTGATTTCTTTCCTTTATTCTTTCCAGTATTTTCATATATAAATATATTAAATAGTATGGGGCTTGGTTTGCATACCTGTCTTAGTTAAATTATTTTGTTTATTAACTCTGGAATGCAATGTTTCTCACAACCTATATAGAATTTTACATTTCTGTAAATTTTCCTAATTTCTTTTATAAAATTGTCACCTTTCCCTTTACTCTTAGATTATACTCTAAAGATTTCCTATTTATTGTATCAAACGCTTGGCAAAGTCCGCAAGGAAAATGTATACTCTTACTTTTTTCCTGCTGAGATACTTGTTTACTATAGTTTTTATTATAAATACATTGCCTATTGTCTGCTTTCCTTTTATATATCCGACTTGAAATTCTGAGAGTTTATCTTCTGATTCTACCCATTCTCTTAATCTATCCGCCAGCATTACTGAGTGCACTTTCCCTAATATGGATTTATTCCCCTATAGCTCTCGCATATTTATTCCTCCCTTCCGTTTATAAATTGGCACCACCATATTTATTTTCCTGCATTCCAATATATCAGTTTTTTCTTTGATTTTATTTAGTAGCTCTCTCATTATTCTTAATCCACTTTGCATTTTCTCGTATATTTTCCAAAATTCTCCGGTATTCCGTGTACTCCTACTGTTTTGCCTTTCTTTATATTTCTCGTTTGTTTCACACTTCTTGTATTGTTATTCTTCGATCTAACGTTTCGTTTGTTATTACTCCCTTCCCTAGCTTTATTTATCCTAATCTTATCTTTTTCTCTTCCCCGATCAGTCTTCTGAAGTATTCTATCCATTCAGTTAGTGTCATTTGATTTTTCTTCTCCTTTCTTGTTCACCCTTCCCACCATTTTCCATATTTTTTGTTTTGTTTTCCTTGTATTGCTTTATTTAATTTCTTTGCCATATTTTCTTGCCATTCTTTCTTCTTTGCTCTAAGAAACATTTATGTCCCTATTTATATATCGTCAAATATTATCTATCCGATTCCTTTTCCGAACCCCCCCCCACCTGACAGGTTCCTTAAGTACCTCTTTTTTGCTACTCTGCAATCTTATTCAAACCAACCACTGTTCATTTGTACCGTTATTGTTTTTAATTCCATTCCTGTACCTGCTCTCTTTGCTAATAATTTTAGTAGATCTAGTGCTATTCATGATTTTCCCTCATTAATGGATATAATTATTCCACATTCTATAGTAGTATAGGGCCCGGATTAGCCAAGTAGATTAACGATAATCCTGCCGCTAGGTTGCGTTGGTGTCGCGTTAATCCGCCTTAATCCGTTGAATTAAGATGTATTAGGGTGGATGAAGGTGGTAAATTTGAAAGTGTTGCTAGCGGTAGGATTAAGCTAATCCACTTGTCTATTCCGGGTCCCATTTTTTTATTTATTTCTTTTGTATACAGAGATTGACAATAAATAATGCTTATGATTACACATGAGGATACGATTGGAAATGGTAACTGGTATTAAAATGATAATAATAAGTATTTATTAAATGATACACACAATTTATTTTGAAAAACAGAGATTTACAGGAAATAATGATTATGATTATACATAATGATAAGATTAGTAATGTTTATTGGTATACAATTTATTTATTTTGAAAACACAGATTGACAGTAAATGATGATTACGATTACACATAATGATAAGATTGTTAATGTTTACTGGTATTAAAATAATAAGCAAAAAGAATATGTATTTATTACATGATACATACAGCATAGGAGTGAAAGAAAAATATTATTAAGATGGACATTATAGTATATTGCTTTTAGGACATAAATCACTGTGCACACGCACTTTGTGTATTGTTTTTTGGGAAGATAAATCTTTGTGATGATGGTGATGTTCTCGTCGTCGTTGTTGTCGTCGGTGTCATTGGAGTCGCTATCGATGCGAAAAATGGCATTGATGGGTTTGGTGATGCAGGTGAGAAGAAGATGGTGGAAGTTGCTGTGCATTTCCATGGGTGTGGGAACGGCGACGACGAACTCGTTGGTGAAGTTGCTGGAGTAGCACCCGTTGGATGTGACGTTTATGTTGAGGTTAGGCGTTTTGTTGTGACAGAGGAAGACGGAGAGTTGAGCATCTGCTGCGCATTGGATAGCTTTGAAAGGGAGGCACTTGACGTGGATGGCCTGGGGTTTGTTGGAGGAATGCTTGACGATGATTTGTATTTGATTGCCAAAGAAGGAGATTTTAGTGGAGAGTAATGAGACTTGAGAATATTGGCGGAGAGTTGCGGTAGAAAGAGGAGTTTGAGGAGGAGGTTGTTTCCAATATGGATGAGTTCGGTTTCGCAGCTCATTTTGGTGCGAACTTGACGATATATTTTTTGAATCCGTTGGAGAGTTATTCTACACCTTGGTAGGTTATGGTGAACTTGGCGATGTGGAGTTGTTGAAAGAGTTCTGGAGTAGCCTTTCCGTATCTTGCAGGTAGAAAGACTTCGGTATCTTCGTCGATTTTGACAACCGTTGTTGTGCTGTATCTGGTGGGAAGTGATCTGACGCATTTAACGGTGTATGGCACGTTGTCTTACAGAGCAGCAACGCAGAGAATTACGGTGTTGTTGTAGAGCTCATCTAGTTGACGAATGAGGGCATTTGTGCTCATGTTACCCTTTTGACACACCAGTGGCAGTTTTTAACGAACGGTGGTGGTCCGTCAAAGTGAGTTCTTTGAGAAGGCATGTTGTAGTGGCGAATACAGCGACGGTATGGCGCGCAAATGTGTTGAAGGTGAATGGGCAGCTGCTTCCACACATGTCTACGTCGACAGAAGGATAACTTGAGAAGATGGGGTTTGCGTTTTGAAGCAGAACTTCTCGTTCCTGAGGCAGAAGAACTTGAATGCACCTTTGAATTTGTAGAAACCTGAGAAGCACAGAGGAGCAATCGCAAGTCATGAGCGTCGCCTGCTGTACTTCCAGTTAAACTCCTCAATTTGTTGGCGAGGTTTGGAGAGTTCCTGAAAATAGTGAACTTTGCAAGTGTAGCAAAGGTTGGTGCTACGAGGATTGCTGACTTTTGTGGTACAGCAGGAGCAGGTGTGAGCTGGGCACGAAACGTCTGGCATTTGCGGACGTTAGATTCACACTGTGTGAGGGGTAAACATTGGAGTGAATATATATGGAGAAACCACTGCAGGGGGAACGTTGGTTTGCGCCACACCCACAGGAAGCGTTAATTGCACACACAGGAAGGAGTACATCCGTGGGAAGCCACTGGACGGGGAAAAAGTCCGTTGCACCACATCCGCCGGAAGCGTTAATAGCAGGCGCAGGAAGGAGTACACCCGCGGGAAGCGGATGTCGACATCCGTGGGAACCGCAGCAAAAGTTCGTTGCACCACATCCGCCGGAAGCGTTAATTACACACGCAGGAAGGAGTACATCCGTAGGAAATCACTGGAGGGGAGAAGTTCGTTGCACCACATCCGCGGTAATTGCACACGCAGGAAGGAGCACATCCGTTGGGAAGTTGAGGACCACATTCGCAAGAAGCGTTGATTATGCTGCACACAGGAGGTAGCACATCCGTGGGAAAGAGAAAGTCCGTTGTGTTTCACCACCAGACGTTGCTTACTTGTTTGAATATGGAGTTGTTATCGTCCTCATTTTGAACGATAACTCTGTTTTCGATGACGCTGAACAGCCAATCACCGTTCATATGATCGGGTAGAATGTAGGGTGTGTCATTGCTCATAATTGACCGCTAGGCATCTACCGAAGCACATGCGGTCCTGGTTAATCATTTCCTGCATTTTAGCCACGGAAATGTACTGTTGTTCGTAGAAAATGATCTATATTCCCCTTGTGGAAACACATCGGAACCATTGCTCTTGTTCATTACTGTCACGTGTTTTATGGGTGTGAGGAGAAGGCTGCGAATTGGATGTGAATTGGATATCGTTGAACGTGATGTTGGAAAACACAAAATTAATTTTGCTCTCGGAGCTGTGAACTTCGATGGAGATTTGTTTGGCGTGGTAGGTGTTATCAACAAAACGGAGTGCATAAGGAATATTTTCTTGAGGGTGGCCATCCACTTCGTAGTTTTTAAAGACTTTGGTGTCTTCGCAGTACACGAATAGATAATTTTTGTATCCCATGCTGGAGGAGAACACTTGTTGCTATGCTGAAGGATGAGAGGATACTGTGTGTGTGTCTTTGCGGAAGGAGGAGGAGGGGGACACTGGTAGAGAGAGATGCATGCGCACTAGGGTTGATTTTGTGTGAAGTGCGAAAGGAGCTAGGAGAAAATGTTGTACCTCGAGGAAGGTTCTAAAATTTGCGGAGCGTCTGTACTTGGTGAACTGGGTGAAGTTTAGGTTACGGAAGGGAACATTTGTGGCATGGTTGTGAAGCATGTACTTGTGAAATGCTATGATTTAATTTTGAACGTCCGTTTCTCCTTTCTGTTTGTGATACATGCCGTCGGTAATGATTCGCTGTAAACTGTCCAACATGTTGAACGCTTGCTGGTTAAGAGTGATGGAGTCAGCTTGCAGGTGTGCGAAGACGATTTTAGCCTTCCAAACACATTTTTGAACAGAGTGGTAACGCTGTCGCTGAATTGAAATTCCTGTAGCTGTCCCTGTGGGTCATTCAAGCGTTTGTGAATGATGGGGATGGCTTCGACGACTTTGTGCCACACTGAGGAACCCATAACGACTGCGTTGCGCTGTCCACATTTTGCAATGGTGCGACGACTGAGGGCACACACACGAATTTGGTTTTGTGGCGGGTTGAGAAAGTAGATGTCTGACAGAGGGCCCACAACTGCGCTCGTGCTGGGTTGTTGCGTGATGCGAAGCTTCCTTTTGGCTGCGACCTTTGAGGATGTTGGAGTTTGAAATCCGGTGAAACAAGAGAGACACAGGAAATGAATAAGTGTGACGCACAACAACAAAAAGAAACAAAAAACAGAACGTAGCGCATACAAGGCGGACTAACCTGGGTGACGTGGCTACATGTGTGTCGTCCATGGTGGCTAAGGCGAGCGTGGGCTGTACGATGGGCCCATTTATATGAGCAGGAGCGCGTTCTGAAAGCACATACAAGAGAGGGGATGACAGTGCGCTACGGAAAAGCGATATGGATAGTGACGATATCGTACACGAGCACTTACCTGTAAAGGTTGGCAGGTCTGGTGGATGTCGGAGCACTTTGTGCGGCGCACGTGTTTGTAGGTTTCGCGAATGACGTTATCATTGTGAGAGTAATCGTTGGCGCGAATTTTGGAAAAGAAGGTATGCAGAGGTAGGCCTGAGCAGCGGTGGGAGAGGTAGTCTATGACGTAATGTCCGCAAGTGGTGCTGTGATAACCTTGCAGCCTTCTGGCGTTGCTGGACCGTTTTGTCCCGCAGATTGAATTTAAGAACTGAAGAAAATGGGGCGAAAGGGGACCTATCCCGTAACTGTCAAACTATTCTCCACGTCCGTTTTTATCGACAAAGGTGCAAACCCAGTGTTTACCCTGTTTTGTGCTTGGGTCGGTTTTAGCGACTAGAGCAATGGGAAGGGTGTGAATGCCGCGAATTTTGGGAAGCCTGTCGCAAGGGTAGACACCTAAAAAGAGACAGCGCGTAGAGGGGCATGTGGATAGAAAACGCTGAATGTGGAACGTGTTCATGATTCCAAAATAGATCTTTTGCCGTCTATTTCGACCGTGCGAGTATTTCCGCCAGCATCAGAAGAATGACGGGTTCTGTTAATTTATCGGCAAAACCGATGCTTATAGACACCGTTCCGTGGCGCTGGCCCGCGATGTGAGATTCGTTGGCGCTCATGTTGGCAGTGAGATCGAACACCATGATCCTGTATCCTACAGGGTACGCTTCTCTAGAGATGGAGTGGCCCTCGTCTTTGAAGTGAATGCCAAGGTCATCCTGCAGCGTTTGAAAGCATTGGATGTAGTGTGCGTTGGCAAAGTCGGCTTGGAGAGGTTGAGAGGGAACGGGTTGTCCGTTGACGTAAAGTTGAAACAAGTTTAGCTTAAAATTTTGGAAGTTGTAGGGGTTTCTGTAAAGTTGCCAGAATAAGCCTTGTCCGTGACCAGGGCCGCGACCACTCTTTTGGAAATTTGTCCTATGAAGACGTCGCTAAACGTCATTACTCTGAACTCCTTGCGGATGCTTAAGGCGTGGAAGCTTACATCCTTGAGATGGTACTTTGCGTTGCTCTTTGCCAGCACAGCCTGGTGAGGAAGCTTGATGTTTGGCGAGGGACGTAGGCTTTTAAACGCAGCGTGGCGGATTGGATTTCGGCGTAGCCTTTAAAGTCGGGCGAGTCGGAGAATAGATAAAATTGAGGAGAAGAACGGGTGAGCTTGACGGTCATGCTGACGTTGTTGAGAAGCAGATTTTCCTGGTGAAACAGAGCGTTGGATAGGGGACCCATGAGTTGAACCACATTTCCGTTTTTGGTAAACCCGTGACGCCACTGAAACCCTAATTTGGCGATAAAAATGTCCATGATACTCGCCGTGTCCTTTCTCCAAAGGTGGGATTCTAGTTTGCTGCTCATGGTATCTTCGGAGTAATTAAGAAGCGTCTCGAGATAATTTCTATAAGGGTAACCCGCCTGCGGCATGGACATGATGACGTTGTTTAGCGAAACTTCTACCTGTTGAAACAGGGAATTTAAGGCATTGTTGACCAAAGTGGCGTTCACTTCGGCCTTGACAGTCGCTCCTTTGACATCGAGAACGCACACCATAAGCTCGAGGACGACTTAGGTTAAGTCGTGGTAATCGTCTGAATTTCCGGAGCAATGAAAAGTAATGGGGGCATTCTTCATGAGCGTGTTTTGCGGGTTAAGAAAGACGAACCGAGACTCCTCGATGTTCATCTGAACGGGAACATCTTTGAAGAGGTCGAGTTCAGAACTCATGTGCACGGCTGCGTCTGCCATTACGAGAAAACGTCTCGCACCTTGCGCTTACCGCGTTTAAACTTCGACTGCGTGTTCTTTTTGGGTTTGATGTATTTTATTCTCTTAAGGCGTCGCATTCCGGAACCGAGCATGACATCCAGCTTTTGGTAGGCCTTTCGCTTAAAATTGCGTCCCGCTTCCTTCATTCTCTGTTTAAACGCTTCCTTTGGCGCCGTTCCCGCGGTGGCTACATCGGAGAGCACGTGAGCACCCATCTTGAGCGCCTCCTTTCCGACCGCTTTGGTCCCACTCTTTATAAAGGGCAGCACCGTTCTGAAGAGCCCGCCGAGAGCGCAAAAGAGGCCACTATCTCTTTGATAGCGCTTACCTCTGTAGAGAATGAAATCGCGATGGGCGAATGCTCCGCCAGCCTTATTGAGATAGTGCTGCGTGACAATGTGCACATCCATTAATGCGGTTTGGGCCTGAAGGCGAGAACTATAGTAGAAGAAAATCCGTCAGCGAATGGAAGGAGATCGCCATAACCGTTCCTTAAATCTATGTTTACGGTTTTGAAGTCTTGTCGAATCAAGGTTACCCAATTCTGGGGAAAGAACGTCTTTTCGTCGCTCATGTAAGTGTTGTTGCTTATTTCGTATTCCACAGCAACGTTCTCGATGACCTGCGCAAAGGTGTCGCCCACCACTTGCGGAGCTACTAGATCGCAATAAACGAACATTTCGTAAGGAAAACCTATACACGGTTCTACGGGGTGTTTAGAGTCTTTGGCGAGGATGACGTTGATATAGGGTTCGAAGACTAGCATCTTGGCCATAGCGGGTGTCAAGAGCAAAATGTGAATGGATGTAGCGGGTCTGGTGGTTTCGAGGTAGGTGTTGCCGAAACCGGTGTAGCGTTGGGTTCCCCCTCAACCGCATGCGTAGCTACATGCGGTTTCTCTGGGAGTTTGGGTGTCGTCTGAGACGAAGCTTCCATTGTGGGTCTTGCCTGAGTGGGAGCCGGAGGTCTTACTGGCGAGGCGTACTGTGTGTGGGTTTGGCCTGCACGGGTGGTTTTACCGGTTTCGACGGTCTAGGTTTTGGTTTCCCGTTGGGAGCCTCGCACAAGACGTCGTGGTCAGGTATGGTGTACGATTTGGCCGTGCGCAACACCGTTTCTACAAACCCGTCGAATGGAATGTCGGGAAGGGGTTCGGGATGGATGACGGCGGTATTGACGCTTACCATTGTCTTGCGTTCGTCAAAGAGAAAGAAGTACTCGACGTATAAATGCTCGTTTATGGTAGCGTTGACGACGTTCACCATGTCTTTGGGATTGTGCACGATGCTCTGCGGCATTTGTAAGCTGAATTTGGAATGCGTGGGTCGATGTGTCATGGTGTATTTGGTGCCCACGATGCGAGCGTCGTTTCGTGAAACGTTATAAATTTTACAGGATACCTGACTTTCTGCAGAGCCACTTACCATTCGCCCTGCAGGACGATTCTCTCGGGCAAGACGTTTGAAAATCTCGCCGTGGTGTTATCGGTGAAGTGATCCATGGAAGCATTGCTTACCAGCGTGAGGGAAAACGGGGCGGTTTTAATCATGTCTTGCGGATGGTCGAAGCCTGGACTCACGGTTTAACTTTGCGGGATACCCCTTCCACTTTACCAAGTGTTGCTTGTTGCGTCCGCGGCTTCTAGTCTGCAAGATTCGCTCAACTTTGAACGATTTGGGTAGCGCGACCTTTTGCAGCTCCTAGTGGTAGGAAATGCTGTCTATGTCCTCTCCGGCGAGATCCTTCAATTTATATACCACCGGCGTAACGCTCACCACGTCGGCTATCTGAAAGATTTTGTCCGTCCAATTTTGCTCGTACCCCTTGTCAAACTTCATTTTTTCTTTGGATGTGCGCGCGTGATCCCAATGGAATATCTAGGCTTTGTTGCGCGCCTCGTTTGCCTATTTCCATAGAGATTATGGTACACCTGGACAATGTTATACTGGTTGACGTTCTTGGGTGCCATTTTGATGTATCTGTGATACGAGTTGTACGACTCGAGTAGAGCCGGCAGAACCTACACGTATCTGTGACTGTTTTGTGCGTGAAATACCTCCACATTTTCATTTTTAAGGTGCGGTTAAGGCGCTCTACCACGCTGGCTTTGACATTATTCTTGGTAGTGTAATGTTGAACGTCGGGTTTCTTTAGAAAGCCTCAAAACGTCTTGTTAGTAAAATCCGTTCCCTTGTCCGTTTGCAAGATTTTAGGAATGCGCTGGGAAACAATAGTGTGAAAGGCTTGCGCCACCTCGGTACCCAGCTTGGATTTCAGAGGAACAGTCCAAGCATATTTGGAAAATACGTCGATGACGGTAACAATGTACACGAAGGGTTTGTTATGTTGCCTGACGCTCTTCATGACGTTTAGATCGGCTTCCCAAAGATCGTCCATATTGATCACGTGACAGTATCTGGTGGGAAAACTCTTCCTCTCCGGCTTGTGCAAGGTGTAATTGTCCTGAGTTTCGAGGAAGGCCCGAATGTTGGCCATCGATGTGCCCGTGGCCTTGCGAAGTGGGTTTATGGTGCCCAGCCCGGCATAGTGTTCCGGTTTGGCATACACTTTTCTTAGCGCTTTCCATTCCTTCATACTTTACTTGTACAGAGGCCGCCAGCGGCGCGTGCGAAAATGATAGGAAGGCGACTTGGATTTCTTATTTTGGTGCGACAGAGGGTTCAGCCTTGTGTTTTTGCGAGGGAACAGCGGGTTAACCTCTATGGATCTGGGGTGCACCTCCTGCTTCACCCGCGCGCCTTGGTATACGTTTTCGTATTCGTACTCGTCGTCGTCTTTGTGATCGCTAAGGTAGGGTTTTCTCACTTGTGTCGCGAGATCCAGATAGTTGCCCAATTTATATTTTACGAGTCTCCACTTGTCGTCGGCGGAAAGGTTTGCACGCTGCACGTTCTCCATTTCTTTAGCCAATCTGGAAATGGTTTTGTCGATAAGCTCAAGCTTTTCTACGGTTTTTGGTTGCGGAGCAACAACGATCTACCTGCCGTACTTCATCCTGTCAATTTTGACACCCAAGCGCTCACTAGGGAAGCTAATACGAGAAGGAGAAAAACCGGCAAAAAGCCTCCTTTTTGAACCAAGATTTTCTTCTTTTTCTTTAAGGGAATGCGTTTATCGACCAACTTTCTTCAACACGCTTTATGATTCTTTAGCCGCTTCGAGCACTTTGCGGGAAGTTGCACGTGACCTCTGCAGACATTGAACATACATTCGCAAATGGCCTTCAAGAGATCTCCATCGGCATTTTTTAACAACTTTTTGCGCAGAGAGGTCTTAGGCTTGGCCAAAGTCGAGAAATTGCCATACTGCCTTGCTATGAGCCGGCTGCCCAGCTTGACCATGCTTAACTTACGTCTGGGCATGTTTGCGCGATAATGAACACGGTGCGGCAAATCGCACTTTATTTAAAATCATCGGTCTTAGTGGCGTAGCAACACAACCTGTATATAGGCTGAAGCATTTTGTTTGCGGCAACACACACACTTTACATTTTCCATCGAGTTGCGTCATAGGCAAACAAAAAGGCAAGCATCAGGGTTTACCGATGGTGGGCAACTTAAGCAAAACAAAAAACTACTTTTTTAGACGTCGCTGTGGGAAACGAAATACGAGAGCGTTTTGTTCGGCAGGACGCCTGTTCGTTACCTGTATCGGTTAGGCGTATATTGCGTGCAATCCAGCACCAGGTACCCGTGAGGATGTTGGGTAGCTTCCTCGAAGGACTCCAAAATAAACCTCGAGTTCCCGGGTTCGATCTGCTGGCAGAGCCTATCGATCTGCATATTGTGTCTGTTGTTTTTAACACCACGATATGGTTGGCATTCAGAGAGATGTTTCGATATCTCTACTCCTGCGGAAACACATTTTGCAGAATGTACACGGTTCCGAAACGCTTATGATGCGAGTCTCTGGTGAAAAAATTGGACACGTTGTTGCCACCCCCTTCCACCATCAAATCGTCGATGATGACGAGGTCGTTCTCGCCCACCGAATCCAGTTCGGGAATGCCTGCGTGCGTCTCGCACTTTAGGGCTAGGGGTTCGAGTTTCGGCGAATACTCCGGCGGATGGCACCACAGCACTTTTCTGGGGCGCTTGTGGAACATTTCGTCCGCGTGCCGATTGAGATTTTTCACAAAAGTCGATTTGCCGTAGCGCAACGGTCCCGCCATCAGCATCGTGCTGGGGAAATTAAATCGTCTCAGCTCGCACGTTTCGCGCATCGTGCCGCGCGCAGGGGCGGGTTTCGGAATGACTTGCAACGCGATTTAACGTCTCATTTATGTTTTTTTTGTAACCGTAAGGATACGAGTTGAATTCGTCGGCGAGAACGCGCTTTTTCACCACCATCCGAAACGTCTTCACGCTTGGATCAGGGACGACTGTTCACTAGGTTTCCTCGAAATCTGGGTCCCCGCGAGCGTCACCGTGCTGCCATTCTCCCTCAACACCATGTTGCGAATCACCTCCGCATTCACCGCCTCTAGATTGCCCGAATTCAGCGTGATCCCTTTCACCTTGCACACCGAGAAGGTCTTGCCCGTCTCCGGGCACTTAATTTCCATGCAATAGCCCTTTGGACCGGTGGAGGCGAACCTGGAGATGTAAGACTCGCGACCGAACTTCTCCAGCTCGTCCGTCATGTCCCCAAGGAGGAGTCCCACGGAGGGGGACCAGTCACCTGGGGCGGCGGCGACGACGACGGAGTCGGTGTCGAAGTAGCACATCCGATCTCCCAGTCGCTTCAGGTAAGAGTGGAGCACCAGGCGCGCGTGCGCCGTGGTGTAGGTCGCAATGACGGCGTTGGCGGTTTGGATTCACCCTGGGAATCTGCTTGCACTACCTCCACATCACGTACATGACCTGGTTGGTCACGGGTACGTAGGTCTGAACTTCCACCCCCGGGTCGTTGAGCAGGTCCAGGAGACGGTCATACCGGTACACCAGCTCGCACGTGGACATGTTATCGAGCTGCCCGAGCTTTCCCCAGAACGAGTTCAACATGAGCTTGGCCAGCTCTCGCCTGCCGGGATTCGGTGCGACGGCCTCCGTGTCTAGGTAGACGCCTTCGTGCTCGAAAAATTCCCTCACGTACTCGTCTCTCGCGGCAGGCGTATCGCAGTCTGAGGTCCAACCAGAGGCTTCGGTCTTTATCTCCAGGAACTAGTTCAAGTAGTCCTAAAACAGTCCCTTGGCTCCGGTGGTTGGGTCGTACTGCAGCACGTCGTACTCCCAGATCTCGTCCACCCGGAGCAGCCGGTAACCCTCCTACAGGGCCACTTTCATCTCGTCGATGATCCAAGTACCCGTCAAGACCCTCTCGTCGTCTCCATGGTGGCACTCGTCCTGTTCTACGCCTCTGCACAAGCGCGACATAGCGGAAACATCAGCTTGCAGAGCATGCGCGCCGGCAACCCCGGGAGGTACAGGTTATGCGGCGGCAACACCCGACACTTGAGCAGCGCTCCCCGCTAGTCTTCTAAGCGCGGAAAGCGGTCCACGTGAATCTTCGGGTGCGCCACCGGGTACGGCTTGGTCTTGTTCACATAAGGGTACAGGCTGCGCACGTCGTAATAATATATCATCCGGTCCCCTTTGTCCTTGCAATACGTCTTGGTGCAATTGGTGCGCCCTCAATAGAAGGCGTCTCTGGGGTTCAGCGGTTCAGGCACGGGGAAGTGCTCGGCATGGCGCGCGAGGTCCTCGTTCGCCTTCACCATGGCGTTAAACTCGCACTCCCACATCTCCAGCACGGTGTAGCCGCCATTCTTGATTTTTTGCGCCACCTTCTCGGTGCTTTTGTATCTCGCGGCCATGGTTTCGTACCCGTACTTTATATCACGGCATGACGACTGTGAAAGCATCGCCTGCAACTGTGGTAGAAATATCCGTGAACGAAGTAGACATATTTCTGATCGCGTTCCTCTCTGTACCCGTCCACCTTGTGTGCCGCAATTTTATCTTCCCGTCCTCTCATGGCATGCAGAATGATCACCTTGTTTTCTAGCGCTAGCCATGACAGCCATATGCATGCTATGCGGACTGCCTGTCCGCTAGCCGGTATCCGCCGACGGGTAACATGCGGCATGGGGTTCTTGGGCGGCATGAAGCGCTTCCTATACACGCAGATGCACACCTTGGCAATGGTGACGCAATCCCTGAACGGCTCTATCCCGTTCTCAACCAGGAATTCCTTTCTAAATTTGGCAACTCCCTGACTCAGCAAAAACACGACCATTTTGCAATACGTCACCATTTCCGTTTTCATGTTAAACACGTATTCGGAGCCCGCCTTCTCATCGTGCCACCGCTCGAAGGCTGTTCGAGCTTCTACCGAGATGCCCTGCGGGCAGTAGTACTTTTGTCGGGAATCGAACCCACGTAGTGCTCGTTTTCCTTCGTGTTAAACAAGTAAGGAAAATAGCCTTTGCATTCCTTCAGTTCGAACGTCTTTGAAAAGCGAGACAGTGTCATGGGTATAAAATTGAGTGAATCGAGAAATGTGACTTCACCGTGTCTCATTCTGTGTATCTTACTTCCGTTCATAATAAGCTCTGGCGTCCAGTTTATGTGTTGCACCATGTACTTCAACAAAAACTGCTCGTCGTACCCTTTCAGGTTATGAGCCACCCCGATAACGTCCCAGGGTTCGAATCTCCCTGCACAATGTGCTCAAGCAACCGTTTCACAGGTTCTTCCATAAACACCCATTCTTTTACCCCACACTCGTACAATTATCCATCTTGTGTTGTTCGTCGGTACAAAGCGGAAAGGCTTGATATAACACGCACAAGTTCGGAATGTGTTCGTACGTGTTCTGTTGCCCAGAGAATGGCATGCTTTGTGTACATTCGAAGTTGATAAACATGAATACAAAAATATTTCTTTTGCTTTGGGAAACGTACGGTTGTATGTAGCATATGTGGTCGTTCTGCACGTGTGTCTAGCAATGCGTGCAAAACGTTTCTCTGCACTGGTGAGCGGTTTTTCTGTGCCTCAAATTAACAAATTTATGGCACGACGTGCACACTTTCTCGACGTCGCACACCAACAGCGTCTTCGGGTAAAAACCGAACTTCTTTGCATGATTCGCAAAACAGGTTGCAGCCTTAAAGTCGCGGTTACAAGCGCCACAGTGTATGAACGCTTCATAGCGTTTAGGGTATTGCTGGTGGCATTTTGAGCAAGCGCCATTGCATCTACGTAATTTTTTTGTGTGCCTTCTCTGACGGGTACATGACGTGCTTGCCCGTATGATCTGAAAACACCGTCACCACGTACAACTTTAACATCGCGTCAAAGTGCCTGACGTCATCGATAGTATATGGACCATTCGTCTTTCCTACAATTTGGCACAACGCTAAAGATTTTTGTTTCTGCAGGTATTCCGACCGTCTAGTGGTTTTATAATTGACGTCACCATCCACTTTAGCTTTGCAAACCGCTATTGCTTTTGTTAGACACAAGCTGTCTTTGTCGATAATTTAAACTACTCCTTTACTGCCACTACAGGCATCGCACAGCTTGTGACACAAACCCGACACCTCCTTGGTCCCAAAAAAGTCATTTTCAAAGGTCCCGCTAGCAAAAACTGTTGACTGCTTTGCATCACCTTCTTTATCGATTTTATAACCGCCTCGGCATTCACCTGGTCCGTGCGTCTAACGTTCATGTTAAAAGCTTTGGACGGGTGCTCTCCGTCAGCAATACTTACGCCTAAATATCACGGTTCGTTCCCCAATAAGTTTTCTTTCGCAAAGTTAATAATGTCCGTAAACAGCAGCGCCACCCATTGCTTCGGGTTTCCATCTCTGGGTCCCGGGTTCACGGCAATTTCTATTTCCGTGTAGCCGGAGAAAAGCCTTTTCATCGTTCACTGTCTATGGGATATAAATTCGAACCTGGGCTGCAAGGTTCCAGCTTCACTTGCACCATGTTCAGGCTCCATGCTTCGTGCTTCGTTCAACAATGCCTAAAAACCTTTTTTCACGCTCCTACACTTTCAATACACGCCAACCAAGTGCTGTTTTATACGCTGTATCTTTTTACGATACATAAAGAGCTACCGCAAGGCAAATAGATAATGTCTTTTTTCTTAACAAAATCAATGTGCCTCCACGCGCGTACTGCGTATAGCAAATGGGGTCTATTTCTCGCAAAAACAACACTTCCAATATATGGTAAATGTTCCAAAAGCTGAAACTTCTATTTGTTAACCAAAACACTTTTCTCGCACAATTCACACTTTAGCGAGCCGCTTATCGCCTCGTGCTTTTATACGCTGCTTATCGCAACCGCAACTAACGCATGCGCACTCAGTTAAAGGCCTGATTAAAATCTCGGCCTGTTATCGCGCCACAACTTCCAGAGTTGTAATCAGGCACTTTTCCTGCGCACTTCCGGTCACACCAGCGAACCACCGCACCATCCGGTTGCGATAACAATTAAAATTTAAAACCGCAACCTCAACCACCACATTTAAACATTTTTCGTTCTAATAACTTCCGTTCTCATGGCCATTTAACAAGTCCACGTGCTCTTTCTAGCCCTTTAATCAGCGGCGGCCAAATTGTGACGCACATTCCACTACTGATTACAAGCCTCATTAAAACTTGTCACTTCGGCTCGTCAACTTCACACTCAGTCTTCATCTAGAGCTCAAACAAGCACCATGCAAGGAGTACCGCCGTGTATAATCACCGTGACAAGGGAACATTTTTTGTTGCCTTCAACGGGTAGGGTGTACCAACAACTCCTAAATCAGCAACAGCAGATTTACAGCAACAATATACTCTACAGCCATCCTGAAGACGCGTTCTACTCGCTTCTGGATTTACACCAGTTTGCTCAACCCATCGATCACCCGCCTCTACCACCACCTCCACCGTACCACCAGCGTACCAAGCTGCAGAAGAACAACACCAACCGCTACCGCATTTCAACGCTGCATTTGGACACCTTCACCACCAGCTGCCTTGGCCAAACAACAGCTACTATAGCCAAAGTTATTCTGCTGCTTCTTCTAGTTCGTTGGTTTCTCAGTCGCTAGATGTCGTCACCAACTCCGCGCCGTCAGCAACCAGTACAGACAGCGGGGTGCTCTCTACCAACGCTTTCAACACTCATGCTGCAGGAGCTACATCGTCTCCATCCTACTTACCAGCTTACTCCTCCTCCTCTGTCATTATTCTCAGTTCTCTATCACCCTATCACCACTATTTAACACCGTGCCTTGAGACATCCGCCTGTCTTTCCTCCAGCGATCCAGAAGACACGCCTCCACAGCGTCTAACCTCTACCCCACTTCATTCCTCTCCTTCCTCCCTACCATTATTCCTGCCTGGTTTAGAACCCGTGTCCCTCGAGGATATGGACGTTCAACCCTTTTCTCCTCATTCTCCTAATTACCCTCCACCGATCCCTTCCTCTGCATCTTCTCCCCAACCACCTCAATTTACACCAATCTCTCCGCAACAGTATATTTCCCCTCCCAACGCAACCTCAGCTTCTCCTATCATTAACCCTAAGTACAGCAACATTTCTGTTCCAAATTCATCCCTCCTGCAAGTGCTGTCCTGCACACCTCGCAAATTCTGTAACCTTCCAGTGCGGCGAAACCTGTTCCCTCAGTGGTCCCCAAAATCTGTGCTCCTGCAGCACAGCAGCGGATGGTGCGCATTTAACAGCTGCCAGGACGATGGGTACGACCATTCGCTTGCAGCGCTTCCCGAGGTCGATCATTAGTATGCAGCCGGCCTGGCAATACCGCAACTAGTGCCTATCTCACAAGAGGCACGGCTCCGGTTGGCTCGTCAGCAACGTGCAGCAAGAAATGCTGCCATAACACCAGAAACCAGGACCAAGAAACTCCGCTGCTGCTTCTAGCTCCATGTTAGTGTTGGGTGCGTGCGCGTGTTTTTATTATTGTTATACATGTGCTTCTGCTGCTAAGGTTTGTGCAGTGTAAATTTTGTTTTCTTTTTTTTCTTTTATCATTTTAAAGCAAAACATTATTTGTTTTATTCTTTTTTCTCTTATGTCTTGTAACAAATTTTGTTTTTCATGCAGTGTATTTCTTTGTTCACTCCTTTTTTGTTATTATTATTTTTGTAGTTTGTTTTAACGTCTTCGCAACCTGTTAACTATAGATATGGTGACTGTAAATACAGGTTTCTCAGCCGAAACTGTCAGCTCCGTTGTTGTTACAATCCGTATTACGTATCCAATAATTCACATGCTAATTCATTTCTTTCTCAACCTTATTATCGTCTTGAATGGTATGTAAGCACCTCTCGTGTTCCACTTATCTTACAGCCAAAGTGCCTGTTTTGTCAAGCGCTACGCATTTTGGAACTTAACAATCAACCAAACCCGTATAGTCATTGCAAATCTAATTTGTGCAGGTGCTCAATAAGAAATTAAAAACAAACAAATAGTTGTACTCTTGTGTAGAAGCAAATATACAAAAAATCAAAGACAAAAACAATTACTGCTGCAATTTTTCTATTCTCAGTTTTAAGCTGTTTCCACATTGTATAAGTATGTAAAATACATCTTGCTGTGCGTTCTTTAATATGTTATAAATCCACAACAAAGAAGTGTTAATTGTAACCCATTATCCTGTATGTGCAAACATAACCTAACCCATCTTTTTAAAAAACCAAAACCCATATAACCATGTCAATATCCAGTGCAAGTGTTCAAGAGAGATATCTCAATATCCCTCAGTGTATGTATGCCGTGCCATGTAATATTACAACAAAGTTTTGTGTTGCTTGTTTAGACGCAAAGTATCGTAAAACACAAAAACAATTACTGGTGCAAAGATACAAACTCTACACCGTCTGGTGTAGCACCATCAGCTGTAATTCTTATTCGCCTTCGTGCTTGGAATGTCAAGCAGGTCCAGCTTGTCTGATCAACGAAATTCCAATAATGTACAGGCATTTACAAATTGCAAATCAATATTCGTGCTCACGGTGCACAGGGCAGTTTGTTAAATAAAAATGTTCATATCAACATTTTTCCCCCAATCTCATGGTTTTAAACATGTACTTTTCATTTTAAGATTTATTTCACTCTTTGCAAATTTTCCATTTAATCTTTAATACACTGCACTTAAATATATTTTCACTGTTTTTATCAGGTATTTCGTCGTTAACATTTTTAACTATTTTTGCCAATTTTATATTTACAAATATTTTTTTCACAACTTTGTTTGTTATGTCTTTTTATGTACCTTTTTCTTTTTGCACTGCACTCTTTAATTGTTTTAATATATATGGGACTATGAATGCTTTCTGTTTCTGTAATTATTTTTCATTTCTGCTAAAATAATTTTATCTAAACAGGGCTCCTTTCTTTCTCTTTGTATTTTTCTTAGTTGTCATAAAAGCAAATACACACTAGCTATAGTACAATAATATTTAAAAAAATTCTAATCATAAATTCTAAACAATCTTCTCAAAAATTTCTCAATGGTCGCAATACATTATATCAAATTAATGCAAAACATATGCCAAAAAAGGTATTGCAGTATTATTGCGTTAAGTTATATCATTTTATGTTGTTGTATAACTCATGCATTCTATTTCACCCAACTTTTCCTTTTTCATTTCGTCTGAAATTCTAATTCCTCTCACTCCTCAACAACCCCTTCGCCAATTTCCTCCACCTCCTCCTTTCCCTCCTCCGGTATTGGGTCTTCGTCGTACATTTGCTCATAATTAGCAAATTCCTCCTCCTCCTGTCCTCCACCTCTACATGCGCTTTCCAATTTTCCAATCATTTGCTTTAATGCCTCAAATTCTAGTCACATTTCCTTTTATTCTATTCACTAACTCCTCCTCATTCGTCACATTCTGCTTTTTCTCTTCCAATTACCTTTTCATTCTTTCCACTAATCCCCGCTTTCCTCTCACTATTCTTTCACATTCTTCTTTTACCTTCTTCACCCCGTCAATCACCCTGTTTTCTTCCTTCACCTTCCTATCGCATTCTTATTTCATTTTTTGCTTTATTCCATTCACCCCTTTCTACACCTTTCAGATGTTGCTTTTCGTATGCTCGTCACCGAAACCCTCCACACCTCCCCACCATTTCCATTAGATTCCGAATTTATTTTCAAATTCCCCTCCGCACACCACCTTGAGGCCCGCTTCACCCTTCCACTCATCGTCCTTCCTCCACCTATATTTAACTGCCACTCACACCATTTTCCACATTCGACAAATACATATAAAAGTTTCAGCAAAGTAGGAATTGATTTCATTTACAACGCTATAAGCCATCATAAGCTCACTCTCCTTCGGTGTCAGTTTCCATTCCAATTCCAAAACCTCCGGCAAGTCTACCGTGTCCATCAACAAACTACAATCCACCATCTCCACCAGAAACGAACTTTTGTCGCTAGCATACATACTCACAGGATTTTTATAAAATTTACACTATCATCCACACCCGTCTTACCTTCCTCACACCCACATCGTCCATTTAAAATGTAACCCTCCGGACATTCAAGTTGTCCCATCTTCACACCCCCATACATCATCCCTCCACATCTCTTCCCCCTCTGACATCTCGTTATCGGCTTTAAACAGTTTTATACGTTCTTAAGTGTAACCAGGTTAATAAAATCAGATCCAAACCTACACCCATTGCCCTTCCGGTATTCGCATGAACAGTTAGACAACAATTCGTAATCCTTTTCACATCTTGTCACATTTTCCAAATGACCCGTCTCCTCATTCAACTCGAACCCACACCTTCCTAAACTAACGCAGCTCCTCTCAGCGCCAGCAACTCCTACTATCACCAATGCTGTCACTATCGCAATCA
This sequence comes from Deroplatys truncata, assembly GCA_030765065.1. Classification (NCBI taxonomy): domain Eukaryota; kingdom Metazoa; phylum Arthropoda; class Insecta; order Mantodea; family Mantidae; genus Deroplatys; species Deroplatys truncata. The sequence continues at coordinate 416,994,605 of CM060990.1, read as the reverse complement.
TCACTACCATTTACTTCTTTACACCCACAGCATTCCCTTTTTATGCCTTTCCCCCTCAACTCCAACATACCTCCACTCACACCTCTTTTTCTTTCAACCAAACATAATCACTTTTATACTCACCAATCCCTGCCTTTCATTTATTCCATTCTCCCAATCACATCACTTCTTATTCTCACCAATCACAACATCACACGTCACTTCCTCATCTACTTTTTACCACTTACTTGCAAATCATTCCCTCTTTCCCTTCCCAACACTTCACAAACACACGTCGCAAATTCCCTTCTCCGGGTCACGTGACCTTAAACTACCCCATCACCCTCAACATCACCCTCTTCTACCTTTTTTCACCACCACATATCCAACCAACCCTTATCTTCAAACTTAATCTGGCCCACGGATTAACCAACCTAGATTAACGATAATCCTACCGCTAGCAACACTTTCAAATTTACCGCCTTCATCCACCCTAATCCATCTTAATCCAACGGATTAAGGCGGATTAAAACGACAACAACGCCACCTAGTGGCAGGATTATCGTTAATCCACTTGGATAATCCGGGCCATATACTACTTTCTGTTATCTTCCATTTCTTTGAAATTAACTGTTTTGTGACATGTTATTTTGGTTCCTCATTTCATTTAATTGATGTTATTCCCTTTATCTTAGTTACCTCATTTTGGTTTACTTCTTGCTGTCTTAACCCTTTTTCCATAGCTAATGGATAGCGACTCCTGTTTACTATCCCAGTTTTTTTTATTTTAAATTATACAAAAAAGAAACAAACAAACAATCTATACTGTAAAAGTTGCCTATACACTAAGTAGGGAAAGTTTCTTTCTTCTGAGAAAATTGGAAAAAATATGCTTTATACCAAAATAATACATACGCATTACAATTAATTGCTTATTTTAATTACTGTTCACTTAACTGTTGTAAAATCAGTTCCCTTTCTTATTCTCCGTAGTAATCGTCATGTATAAGTGCCCAGAAAGGTAACCATTGTATGTTCCAAAACGGTATCTCTGTAACTGCCTTTCGCATCTAAATAGCAAGAACTCACTGGAATAATTAAATCTGATTCTGGCAAGATTCACAGTGGGCGTTGCTTTATATTGGAATTTGGAAGCACTAAAGGAGATACAGTTCGAAAGTCTCACATTATACACTAAGTTGTAACTGCTATGTTGTAACGCTACGTATTCTATAAGGTCAGAGCGTTATTTTTAGAACCGGAATTATTATTCAATGATCACGTTAGTGCTATAATGGAAAACTTTATTTTGGAACAATAAAACTGGAATTGTGATTCTTGGTTTTTGAATGGTTCCATTCTTAGAATCTTTCTAAAATAACGGCTGGGTTATGTTTTACTTTCTCTACCTCGTACCTACTAGAATTATTGCTTTCTATCACAAAATTTGATGTGAAAATGTCCCAGGAAATGAACGTTTTGAGGCACCTGGTTCCAGAGAAAGCATTTTTATCAAAGATCCTAAGCTTCTCTGTCTCTCTCTCTTTGTGTGTCTGTGTGAACAAAATTTAAAAGCGAAGTGTCTGATAAATATCAAAATCGGTATGCATTTTCAGTATCTTCCCAAGATGCGACACGAAAATTTGTAATAATATCTTCAAACTGACGGTAACCTTACATGAAAAATTTCAGATTTTTTTATTTTCTCAAAAATGGTTCTAACGTTTTTGATTAAAATACCATATATTTATAGTAAATTATGACAAAAAGTGTCTCTTGAATCTTCTGCGAATAGCTTGTTAAGGTCTGTTTATTTGGAAAACATTTCTCATAATTTTCTTTAACTAGTAAACTTTAAGAAATAGACAAAAACGCACTATGCAAATATGTAAAACTCTTTAAAACACACAATTCATTTCAAATAATTTTTGAGACATTACTCGCTTCCGAGATATCCGCTATTTGTTGAATTCTTCAGTGCTTTATCATTTTAAAGATGTCGCTATTCAGGTGTTTCCCGATTGTCATGGAAAAAGCAAACAATTTCAAGGCAAGTCTATAGCACCCCACTTTGAAACATCTGACTATTATCGATTCTGCTTCCCTATCCCTCTTGTACCTACAACGAAATGATTCATGAAGCTATTTCTATATAGGTTTATCTCGATTAACAGGAAGTAGATAGAAAAATAATCTTTCGTAAGAATATTGTATAGAAGTTATATAAAAATAAACGACAGCGGATAGAGAATATCATTTGAATGTAACACATTAGACTATTTTTACTACTTCTAACGTGCAGTCGATGCGAGCAACGTCCCCATAAATACGGCCGTAGAAAAGCGGCATGTGAAGCAAAACATGAGATTGGCTTCAAATCACCCATTTCTAGTAAATGTTATCCACATGCTTCAGCATAATTTAATTATGACGAAAGCAAGTAAATTAGAATTTATGCTATTCTCAAAATAATAGACTATATCTAGCTGTATGAAAAGTAAGGCGATAGATACGTGCCACTTATAGTGGAATAATCACTGAGGGAGGTTTTGCTTTTAATTGTGTTCATTGTACCGTAAACTCGAGCTTCAAACACCACTTCTCCCTGTAATTTGCTGCCAGCTAACAAATAAATTTACGGACGGATTATCCACGCCTTAGTTACCGCCATATACCATTAGATGCTGGCAAACACTGGTTCTTCAGATTAGGATACCAAGTAGAAGTTTGAATTACCAAGCGACTCATCTCCCACGTCCTTCATGGGCAGTGGCGGCTGCTTCTGACAGAGCAAAATATATTGCATGATATTATGCAATGCTTCTACTTACAGTGTTAAACCAAAATGCCCGGGATGTGTAATAGCAATATTGTTTTCATAGTGAATATAAACGTTTGAGAATCTGATCTCCATTTCAATTATGGCACAGATCACAAAGTATTACACGAGCCCCTTGATTTTGGCGTAAACTTTTGTCGCAAGTTTCAATAAATTGAAAGACATGCGAGGATGAGATAAGGATAGCTTCACATTTATCTTGCAATTATGTACTATTCCTTTTTTGAAACACTGCACTAAATTTACAATGAAACACACAATGGGTTAATTTTGGACATCTAAAACGTGTGCACGTGTGTGTGTGTGTGCGCGCGTGTGTGTATCGATGGTACATTTAGTATTGACTTATAGTTTGATTGCATGCAACTTTTTGACGAAGTGCATTCGTTATGCCATCAGAATATGCATACATATATGTTGCTGTCATGCGTTGTAAAATCGAAACAGACGGAACGCAGTACGTTATGTAGCTCAAATTTAAGTTTTTAAACTGAACCACTCCCAGACTTCATAGCGTCTCACGAGTTTTAGAAGTGATGCAGCAATTACCACAAATCAATCACGCGCACTCAGTTTCTGTCAGTGGCGGCTCGTAGTAATACTTTCCAGGGTAGGCAAATATCACAATACTCTGATTACAGATCTGGTAGCAACGTAACATTTGCTTATTTTTACTTTAATGTAGATCAATACGTCGATCCTTCATGCTGGCAAATCGCTTAATTACATCATCGCACCATGTCTCCAGCTAATGCAGAAGTTCGCGTTCAATAGACGTCGTTGCTAAAGCTGTAACCCTGTTCTGCCCCATTGTGCTGCTTAAGTAAGGCTTCATTCTCTTCAAGAGAAGCTTCTCTCAACACTACTACTTGTTGGAGCTATGGTAAATATTCTGTAAGCTTCCGGCAGCACATTTTGAATATCACTTTCCACAAATATTTTCATAATCTCAGTTAGACTTGGAGACAAAAACTGGCCGTGGAAAAAACTCCAGCCCGTTTCTCAATCTTGTAAAATCAATAATTTTGTAATGCAGTTTGCTCCTTGGCAAGAAAACATTTTCTAAAGCGAGTGAACCGTCATGGATCCGCTAAGTGAAGGAATTCCAGATTATTGTCTCTAAAACTTTGTCTGAAGCTGAAATGTAATGTTACCTACAACTTCAGAATAAGACTTTCTATATTGAGCTATATTTCTATTGGAGATATCTCTGGTTTCGTTCATATTTTCCATGACGTTCACAATGTTGAAATACGTTTTGACCTGGTTATCGTTTCTCATGTCGTTCAATTTCCTTATTTGTCCCTGAATAGCTGAAAAGCTATATTGTATATCCAGTGAATTTTGTGCACTATATCGAAGAGTACTTCAGTCATTGACAATATGTTGTTGAATGCAGTTAACAGAAATACAAATGTATATTTCGAAGATGGTTTTTGAAACTATAGCTGCATTTATGGATTCAGGACTGGACTATACCAGAACAAAAAAACAAACAAACATACAAAAACAGTGATTAGTTCTTCCCTATCACTGGAAATCACCTCGAGAATTCTTGCATTGAAACTCCAACGCAAATCGCTAGCACTAGGAGTTCTTTTTCCTACTAGTTTATCCAAAATAGTTAAACTTACTTATGAAAGTGTGCAGGAAAGGCCTGAAAATTGGAGAGAAAGTATACGAACATGTTTTATGGATTTTGCACCACTATGTAGCACACGATTTAATCTGCGCGCACAGCAATGTGTGAATAGAGCTTGTGGGGCATATCTCTTCACTGTTTGAAGCCCTAAAATTTCGCCAACCAATACGTTAATGCCATCGTAATACTGAACAATCAATTTCTCTTTGATATTAAATTCTTGCAGAATTTCAGGTAACATCACATATTTCAGAAGCAGTTGTACTTGTATTGATATTATGGAATCCCAAAAACCGATCTTGGGCTTATCTGTGTACTTCAAATGGCTGACAATTGAGAAATTTCTGTTATATCTGTTGTGTCGTTACACTGAACTGAAAAAGGGAGCTTTAAATTTCACTTTATGTTCTAGTTATTGTTTCTTCATGTATGCACTTAATAAGGTCATTCTGAATGCTTTTGAACAGATCTGTAAAGGTTTTCTCTTGTTCTTCACAGTGTTGATGTAAATCGTCATCGTACTGCATCAAGCGAGTAACAATTTTTAAGTAACTCCCACAATTCAAGGAGGACTAACTTTCATCGTGGCCTCGAAAAATAAGCTATTGATTACAGAGCAATGGTGACATTAATTAACCGTCTCATTTTCATTTTTTGTAGTTTCTTAATATACCACTACCTCGCAGTTTTGTGTTTTTCGGATAGCATTTCCGAAGTGGCTTTGAAATTCTTTTCTAATCTCTTTAAATTTATAGGGCTAAATATGGTTCTTTTAAAACTTTATGGTTGTGAATGGCTTTAAAGAAGTTTTTCATTAAAAAAAATAAAAATTCGCGATTCCAAGTGCCATTTTGGCATAAAAGTAACAGACATTGCCAGCAGTAGAATTTGGCTTTAAATTTCACTCCCTGTGAACACATTTGTGTGTTTCATACCAGGGAGGATTGAACTCCCTCGCACTTTTGGCTGCGACAGTATGAACAACCGAGTTTAGTAAAGCTGTGGGCTTACGATTATATAAAACAAGTCGTTTTCAGAGTCATTGCAACGCGAAATTGGATTGTCTATTATTACAGCTACTATGTCTGTCATGATGGTATACTACTTCATAGATGTAATACATTAATCATCAAGAGCTAAAAGTGCACCTTTTTTGTAATGCTTACAAAAGGAATTTGAATAGTTCACTTTTCTTCAAAACACACGATTGTTAGTGTAGCAATCACATCGCACCCACGTTAGTGGACTTCGAAAGCGCCCATCAACTATCGGCAAGGAAGGAAAAATTGCTATCTGTCTGCTTGATGTATACCGCACATGTCACCCCGTCAATTAGAATAGCCTTTTATCCTAATGCTTACTACGGGCGCCTCCCACCCCTATACAGGTGGCGCACGAAATGTTGAACAATTTATATTCAGATTTTATTCAGTATTACACTATAACACTTACAAATCAGGTAAATACATCACTGAAGCATAGGGATGTGATATTAATGGAGCAAATATTCAATATAGCCACCATTTTGTCGCAACAACTCTTCAAGACGAATGCTGATATTTTTCACCACTCATCGACAAAGATCTTCATCAATTGTTCTACAGACTTGTACAATACTGACCCTAACTTCCAAGAAATTTTGTGGATGTTGACGGAAAATTGATTCTTTTGGAAATTCCCAAAGAAAATAATCACAGGGATTGATGTCCGGGCTATAGGGAGGACAAATGAGGCCAGACTGATGACGCTGGGCGAAAGTGGTGGGACACTACCCTTTTCACCGAACATTTCACGCAGGAGTTCCAAAACAGCATTAGCTGTATGTGGCCGAGCTCCATACTGCATGAACCATTGGGTATGCTGTGAAATATTAGTGGCATGGAGTGCTGGCAAGAACTGGATTCGCAGCACAGACATGTATCGAAGAGCACTGACTGTTTCGTGGAAGAAAGGCCCGATTATCCCGTGACTTGAAATTGCAGCCCAAACACACAATTTTTCACCGTCATTGTCGCTTTCATGAAAATGATCGGGACGTTTTCTAGCCAAAACCTTACGTTCTGTTTATTAATTACACCATTCATATGGAAGTAAGCCTCATCAGAGAACCACAGGTTGTCAAGCATGCCTACTGTGTGCACTACCAAGCCGCAAAAGTACGCCTTTCCTCATTTTCACGCTCACGTAAAACGCAGTACTGTCATCTTATACGGAAATAACTCAAAATCTTTTTAAGAATGTGCTGAATCGACTGACGAGAGTTTCCAAGTTGCGTTACAGCTCTTCTTGTTGACTTGCTAGGCCTGCGTTGCATTGCCACTCTCACGGTTTCCATATTCTCCGCCCTCTGACTTGAGAAGCATGTGGTTGCCTTTGCTCTTGGGTTTCTCTTGAGTTTCAAATGCGTTTGAAAATCTATAGTTCGTATGTTTTTAAGGAGCCCACCTTATGTTGCAATACAGTCGCAAGCGTCTGTGTGTAACAATTACACTCTTGGTTTCTGCGTACAGGGTTCTGTCTGTAGCCTGTATTCGAAAGGTCCGGGATCAATCCCCGGCGATCCACACTCTAGCCCATGGACTTTTCGTGTTTCCCTGTGTCACCAGGCGAATGCTGGGATGATTAATCCTCTACCACGACTCCCCTTCCTCTCATTCCATGTGCCCATCATCTTCCTTGTCATCTGTTCCAGAGTTGCAGCACCAGGCGACGATATTTGGTGCGTTGTGACTGGGCAGTGGCTTGCGTTCTGTAAAGGTTTCTTCCCTGGCGTCGCTGCGGTACCGCTCAGTTACAACTCTCCTCAGCGTGCGTCCCTCTCCGAGGGACCCTGGAGGTTGATGGCTTGTGGGCAGGGACCGTGCGGCGTCGTATGCGTTATATCTGGAAAACGTAGGACGCCGGCCATGCTTGCGCACGTCGGCATCCGGATCTTGTCGTCGTTCGGGTCTCTTGCCTCATCCTTCCCTCCCAGCGGTCAAGTTTGAAGCACAATGGGCACTCTGACCTGCGTGGAGTGCCCTGCCCCGATTCCGAGGGCCCCTCCATGATACGTACGTTTACCTTTACAGAAGCAGCAGCTTAGCTCGTTGTTTAACAGAAGCCGTTCCTTGTCAGCCAGTTTTGCCAACTGATCAGTGGTGATATTGCCGCATCCCTCGTCTCCAAATAGGCCTAAAAATAACATTACACTCGCTTTGCCTGCAAGAGGATTTCAAACCGAAGCCCAACACTTCAGATTTAATTCTCCAGGGGAGGACATATTTAGCACTTAACCCTAAATCCTATCGCAACTTCAGGAATAAAAGGCGAAGGAGCAAGGCATAAGTATAACCAAGCTGCACATTATTTACTTTAATAATACTTAAATGTAATAGTACATTACCTTGTGTAATAGAGCCATTTTCTTTGGTTACAACCGGAAAGGCAGGTTGAAACACTCCCTTCTCCTTCGACTACCAACCCTATTCCCATTCCACGCTAACGGCTACACAAATTACCCTGGCAAGCCACTGTTTACTCCCACCCCAACTTATGCTAATGAACCGCACAAAACCTGTTTATCCTTCTAGAACAATTTAAATGCAGTCATACATCCTTACTTACTGCGTTACATCCGACAGCTCATATTGAGTAATGTAAAATATACATGTGCCACATCTCTCCGGGGTCTGCCAAGATTGATGTCCCCATCAATTGCTAAAACAAATTAACATACAATACAGAAGTTTTTTCCTGACAAACATTTTGTACCGTGACATAAAATTTGGTTAACATAGTTGTGTTAGTTCTTTGTACAGTTTTTATTTCTGCTTAGTTTACAATATTATATATAAAATGTAGATACAAAGTTAAAGCAGTTACGTAGGGAGTCTGTTCACCAGGAGTTACATGATAATGACGAAAAACAATGAATTACCTTTATCCACTGTTAAAGTTTGTATTTAGGGTTCCGCACACACTGTATCACTTTCACTGCCCCGCCCACAAATAATAGTTAAATGTGCCACTAACTGTAAGGTAGGTAAATGACCCACCTGCTCTCCGACGAGAAGTTCAATTTAACTTTCTATGCAGAGGTGAAACCTTAACATAGAGAATATCAGTGCTTCTCACCTTGCCCTGAAAGCTGCAATTATAGTCCTGCAGCAACGATTTTTAACTGTTAGTTACCTGTCCATCCTACCCTTCGACGAGATCACTTTATAAGGCACAACATGGTGCCAGGCATCGACGAAGCTGTGCCATAGGGGGGCCACACCTATGGCCGAAGACTGCAACGATGAAGCAGGCGAAAGTTGGCGTTAGCGTTGCCAATCCAAGTAACATTGGCGGTTGTATCATGAAGTAAGACTGAGACGTCATTGTGTGTGAAGCTGAAACAAAGGCAACCAGTACCTTAGCTAGTCTTGTGGACCCACTTAACTGTGTGGTGAATGTTCCCCATGACATGCATTGCTTAAACATTAACACAAATGCAAATAAGCAAACATCGCGAACCTGTTAATTACAAAAATTACTCGGTTCTAGAAGTGGCCATGTCACAAAACAAGGATTTGGCATTTCAAAATATAATACAAAGTATATAACATAACCCTCTTAGGGTGAGAAAACCAACCAAATATCTTAACGCAGAATTTACAAAATCTCAATATACTAATAACCTGAAAATTAGAAAATATCACTATGCCTATTAAAATGTTTATCCTATGTGATCACATACAAACGGTACCCTAAATTACAATACATATTGAATCAAATCACTGCATACGTCTTTACAGATGTGCACATTTAATCGTAATTATCCAAATTAATTAAAACGTATCAAAATTGACTATGATTAATATTATTAGTCATTATTTATGTAACCTCGAGGTAAGCCCGTATTAAAATCATTATCATGTGTTATGTACGAATAAATACCACCTCTACTTACAATGAATTCTAGCACAAATGCTGCATGCCTTCAAAACATGCACTGATAATGTAGAATACTGTCATATCAAGTACTCCCATTTACTAAAGTTTAACTACCATATCAAATTTAGAATACCACACTAGTCCAATGATAAGTACTACACCGTGTTAACAAACTATTCATCACAATAACTGGAAGAGTTGGAAATCCAGTTTGCCAAAATTTGTCCTGAAACATTCTCAAAAATAGAAAACCAACCTGTCGTACATGGAAGTCAATAGCCAAAATTCACAAAGTTATCATATCATTGCCAAAACTATGGTTAAATCACTGCAACTTAAAAGTTCACCAGTACTATCATCATAACCAAATATAATCCAATATTGGAGAATACACAGCGGCACTTTCACCAACATGAAATATCACATATCTTAGCGGCTGCATACTGCACTTTTGCTAGGCGAAATTCACACTGCAAGGGCAGCGGGTACACAACGGCAATCCCGCCGAGCTGCACTTTCACTGAAACAATTCTAATACATCCGAATGCCATAATGGGTACACTTTGGCAACACCATTATGCATTAATACAATAAAAATACTTTCATCAAACAATTTATTCATATGTCAGGTCCGGCGAGGGTATACGAATTTGTCACAATTCATGAATAACATGCCTGTCAGTGGGTAAAAATCAAGAGGTTAAGATTTATAAATATCACGGCAGTCTTATTATTAAGCTTTATGTCAAGTTAACAGCCCAGAACACAAAAGATTTGACATATAGGAAACGGGTGTAGTATCCAAATAATGTAAATTAAACTCTATGCATCACTACATTTATCATAAGTGGCAAAAGATCAAACAAATTCACAATCTATAAGGTCCTACTGGATCATAATAGGGGTACAAACGTGACACATGTACTGGTTGTTCCTTAACTCTTGGAGCATGGGGTTGTTTGACAACGTAGGTCACAGGTGTGATCTGCCTAACAATTTCATAAGCACCAAAATATCTGTGCAATAATTTTGTACATTTTCCCTTTTTCCTTACTGGGTGAAGACTTTAAGCAATTGACTCACTGAAAACTCAACATCTCTGTGTTTCTTGTCATATCTTTCTTTCTGCCTAATCTGCTGTTGATTTATATTCAGTATAGCCACTTCACGAGCTTTTAGAATATCCTTCAAGGTTTGTCGTACGAAGAGATAATTGGAAGTAGCTTGGAGCTGCACTTGATTTGGCAGAGCAGGTTCACGTCCATAAATCAAATAAAATGGGGAAAATTTAGTTGTCTCCTGAACAGAAGAATTGTACGAAAATATTATATATGGCAAGATTACATCCCAATTCCTTTGATTTGCATCAACAAAATGGCTCAACATATTTAACAATGCCTGATTAACCCTTTCATTAAGGCAATTACACGAGGAGTGATACGAACTAGTGAAATTTGGAGACATCGACAAAGACTTTAAAAGTTCTTGAGTAACTTGGCTTAGAAAAACTGAACCACGATCAGATAGCAAAGTTGCAGGCGCTACATGTCTGCAAATAATTTGGTGTAAAATAAATTTAGCAACATGAGGAATAGTAGCCAAAGAAACAGGTGCAGCTTCAACCCAACGAGAGGCATACTCTGTGGGAACAATAATGTGCATGTGGGCTGAATTTGAACGAGAGAGAGGGCTTAACAAATCTATACCCCAACGTTCACCAATGAAATTAACTGGGATAGGTTGTAGAAAACCAGCAGGTCTTATTCTTGGATCCTTTTCTCGAGTGACAACTGGGACGTGTACGGACAAAATGCTCAATAGATTTCTTCATTCCAACCCAATAGTATCTCGAATTAATTTTGTTGAAATATTTAGAAAATCCCAAATGGCCAGACAAAGGGTCATCATGGGAGGAAGACACAATTCCATGCTTAAGTGATTCAGGTATAACAAGTAAATGTAAGGGACCAGTGGAGCCAGCATTTTTCCTTTACAACACATCAGATTTAAGCACATACGTGGAAGCTTGTCGTTGTACTTTGGGAGAAGCTAACTGAGGATTCTTAAGGGCATTTATGATAATTAAAAGAAGCGAATCAGCTTTCTGTTTACCCGCAACTTCGATAGGAGAAAGCAAACAAGTAATAAGTTCATCTAACTGCTCAAGTTGTTCTGGTTCAAGCTGTGAAACTGGAAAACTAGAAAGTGTATCAGCATCATTGTTTCTTGCCAGATTTGTAAGAAATAGTATAATCGAATTCTTGTAGCTTAAGACTCCACCGAGGTAGGCGTTCTGTCAAATCCTTTAAGTTACTCAGGTAACAAAGAGAGTGATGGTCTGACACAACATGAACTTTGTATCCGAAAACAAAATTTCTAAAATGAGTGAGCCCAGAAACAATGGCCAAAAGTTCAAGATAATTCTTTTCACATTTTGAGAGGGTCCTAAAAGCATATGCAATAGGACGCGAATTACCTTCAATTCTTTGTGGTAAAACACATCCAAGACCAAGTCTACTAGCATCTGTGTGCAATTCGGTATATGCGCCAGGTGTATAATGAGCTAAATCAGGTGCAGAAGTTAGGTAATCCCATTGTTTATCGTAACTCCATACAAAATCTACATTTGTTCTGGTCAACTGAATTAGGGGTTGAGCAATTTTGGAGTAATCCTTCACAAATTTCCTGTAAAAATTAAAAAGACCCAAAACTTTCCTGGCATCTTTAGTACTCTTTGGTTTCGGGAGTTGTGAATAACTTTGACTTTATCAGAATCAGTGCAAATCCCCTCTTCTGATAATTAAAATCCTAATAGTTTAATCTTGTCTATAGCAAAGAAACATTTGCAGGTTTAAGTTTAAAATTGTGTGAAGCCAAACGTTGAAAATCAGCCTCCAAATTGTATTAGAGCTCCTCAAATGTTTTAGCAAATACAACAATATCATCCAGATAAACTAAAGCTTTCTTAGATTTCAAATAACCTAATAGCTTTTCAGCAATATAACTGAAGAATCTGGGCGCGTTTCCAAGGCCAAAAGAAAGTCTCTCAAACTCACACTGTCGTTCATGAGTGACAAAAGAAGTGTATTTCTTGCTACTTTCAGCAATGGGGACCTGAAAATAGCCTGACAATAAATCTAATGGAGCAAACCATTTTGCTTCACCCAGGTAACTGAGTAAGTCATCAATGAGTGGCAATGGGAACGAAGTAGTTTCGCTTAGAGTGTTTAGCCTCCTGTAGTCGACACAGAACCTCAGTGAATTATCTTTTTTCTTAACTAAAATTACAGGGGAGCTCCAAGAAGACTGAGAATCTCTAATTGTGCCTGCATCTTTCATTTCTTGTACTTGTTGAGAAATAGTTTTTTATGTGGTACTCTGTATGGGCATTGTTTAATAGGTTTGGGATCAATGACCTTAATTTCAAATTCAGCTACATCAGTAGTGCCTAAATCCTGAAGAGAAGTAGCATAAACTTGTGAATATTCCAGTAGCAAGGTATGCAAATGACCACGTTGATCAGGGCTTAATTTATAACTGACGTTCCAATCAAAATTAGGAGCTTTCAGAGTTGGAGCATCGCTAGAAGAAACAGACTTACTTTGTATTAAAGCTACATCATGAGCATTTGCAAGCACAGTTCTTGTAAGCAATGTTTGAGGTATAGCTGAATTATTATGAACAGGGATAGTATAAGTTTCGACCGACTGACACACAACAGGTGTGATCATAAGATTCTTTTTGTTCTTTATGTTAACTGATGGTTCGAATATCACGTCATTAATAATTACAGCAGTTGGCTGCACTGACACATAACAGGTGAGAAAGGTAGAATTCTAACAGCTTCAGTCACTGAAATTTTGTTAGGCACAATAACATCATTATCCTCATTCAAAGGGCTGACAGCAATATCTGCGAAGGGGCCTCTAGTTGTTACAGAGATGGAAATAGTAATGCTATGATCCTTAACTTGAAGTGAAACACAATTTTGAGCATAATTAATCACAGCATCATGTGAAGTCAAAAAATCATTTCCAAGAATAAAGTCGTGGGCTAAGTCTTTAACCACTAACACATCTTCCTGAAAAGGTGTATCACAAATTACAAAAACCAAGATGGTACTATAGGGAACATCCAATAATCTGTTGCCTGCGGTTTTAAGCTAAATTTCAACAGGTTCCAATTTTGAAACATCTGTAACATGTATAGCATTCACAATACTAATAGCACTTCCTGTATCTAACAAAATAAATATTTCTTTAGCATCAATGTACCCAGGCACTAGCAAAATTTGACCTGAAATGGAAGATATATTATTCAAAGTAGGAGTAAGCACTGTATGTTGAGTTGTTACCTTTAAGACACATCGTCTGGGGCTCGGCGCTGCTCGTTTTTTGGATGTGTCGAATTCATTCTGCAGTAGCGAGAAATATGCCCCCTCCTATTGCAGTTATAACACATAACTGAGGAACCTTGTCTGTCATTATATCAATCGTACCTGTCATTTGATGACCTCTGCCTGTTGTCCTGGCGATAACCAGCATTGTCAACAACTTCATAGGTCTCTGGGGTATTGAACGCGCAGACTGTAACTGAGTAACTTGGGTTAACAACTGTTCGACCTTTTTACATAGCACAGAAATAGGGTCTGGCGCATTAACTGATGTTGCACTAGGTATCGTAGTTGGTGACATCACAGAGCCTGCCACAGCAGATGACACAGAGGGAGAAGAGTGCCCCAAAATTTGTGAATGAATTATTCCCGGGGTCTGAGCAAGAGCTAATTGTTGGCTGTGAGTGGTATAGAAGTCTGCTTTGTCAATTAATCTGTAGCACCTCATTAACAGTTTGAGGATTCAAAGGCAACAGTGCCTAAACATAAGTGGCTTTGAAGCCCTTGAGCAAGTTCTTTAAATGTTCCGCCTGTGTCTTGCTGGGTTTACCTGCTCACATAGGGATAAACATCGTAAACATAATCCAAAACTAATTCACTGTCAAGTTGAATACGTTACCTGAGCTTAATTTCTAACAACCCCTCCTGGTGGGACATTTGAAAAGCTGACAAGAACTGAGAGATAAGGAAATTCCAATAATGCTGAGGATGTCTGTGACAAAAAGTTTGATACCAAATGGCAGCGGTTTCTTTTAAGTAACAAGGGAAAAATTTAAGTTTTTGATCATTATTCCAAGAATTTGCTTTAGCAACCATTTCAAAGTTGCGAACAAAAGCATTAGCTGGTGTCAGTGTAAGACTTAGAAAAAACTTTGACTCAGTCATGGGTTTGGTCACAATAGGTTGCATATTCGCTGTAGTAGCTGCAACTTGATTCTGAATAACAGGACTTAACTGTGCATTCATGTCAATATTACTTGCTGAGAAAGGTACCTCACTATCTTCAGAAATGTGAGAAAACGATACATTTCAACATTGCCTATGTGAACGTCTAGTACACATTTTAAAATGGGAAGCTTACAAATCTGACCATGAAAATAATACACCACCATTAGCACTGCATGAATGTTGCCTCACCCTAAACTGTTAAAAACAAAACTGATGAATGTAATGTTCGTAGGCGATTAAGCTGAATTCCCAAATGCTATTACTCAAAAACTTGAGGTGCAAAACCTATAGCTAAGATTGCCATATAAACCACTCTCAAATAGTTATTAAACAGAATTACCCCGGGGAAAAATGTAAAACTTGGCGTGCAGAAGCCCAACGCTTAGACTGCACCCTTAACACATGGTAAACGTCGACCAAACCACATTATTCACATAAAGATATGTATTTATTGGGCAAAAAAGAAACCTTACCTTAAAGCACTGAGTAATCACACGCTATGTGGTTTCACTACAAAACGCACAAATAAACACTCACAAAGCAATGTAATTGTTCACTTCACTGCAGGAGAACATGAAAAACGCGAAACACGTAAATCCTGTTAAAACCTGCAAATTTACTATCACACAACGCTATTATTAGAACTTTCAAAAAATTTCTTTAGACAATACATTCACGGGAGAAAAAAAAGAAAGGAAGATTTTACACGTGAGCACTATATGAAAATTACGGCACCAAAACTCACATTTTCAAGAAAAATGAACCCACAAAGTTCGTGTGTATTTAAAAGCGCCAAAGTAAATCGAGAAGATGTGAATTTCCACATTGGGATATTATAAAACACTTAAAAGGAAAGAAATTATAACATTGAATTACCACGTGCTGCGAGTAAATTTGGGACCAAAATTAAGTGCGCCTGAACATCAACGTGGATAGCAAACATCTTATTTCTAACAAAATTCTTAATAGCTGTTTATATACCCTTACATAATTAAGCACACAAATAAGCCGGAAATACAATAAAACTAGGCTAAGCCAGTAATAAATTTAAAATTTAGCACGTGGTGCAGAATATAAAATTGCTAAAACACTAAAAAAATTCACATTTTAAGAAAACAAACCCTAGATTTATATATATATGTATATATATAGAACACCAATAACTGACCAAAAATGTATATAATCAGATATAAACGTTATACCCTAAAACTCTGAAAAGAAAAAAAATTCCAAGTTTTTGTGCAAACACGTGGCAGCCAACACATCACCATTGAAATATTCAACGCATCATTATAAAATATTATGTGCCAAAATACAACAGGAATTTCCAAATCAACGTAACAAAAATACTAAAGCAAACGAAGAGAGAATTGCAAAGAATTAACAGGATTTAAAATTTCACATGTGGATGCCACGCGGTCGCCATTGTTACTCTGCAAGAGTTTCAACACCAAGATCCAAAGCATTATACGCGATTGAGGAGAGAAAAAGAACGTTTGGAATCGAATCTGCCCGGCGAACTCCACCAATTATGTTGCATCTCCCGTCTTTAAATATTACATTACACTCGCTTTGCTGCAAGAGGATTTCAAACCGAAGCCCAACACTACAGATTTAATTCTCTAGGGGAGAACATATGAAGCAGTTAACCCTAAATCCTATCGCAACTTCAGGAATAAAAGGCGAAGGAGCAAGGCACAACACAAGAATAACCGAGCTGCACATTATCTACCTTAATCATACTTAAATATAATAGTACATTACCTTATGTAATGGAGCCATCTTATTTGGTGACCACCGGAGAGGCAGGCTGAAACACTTCCTTCTCCTTTGACTACCAACCCTGTTCTCACTCCACGCTAACGGCTACACAAATTACCCTGGCAAGCCACTGTTTACCCCACCCCAACTTATGCTAACGGACCGTACAAAACCTGTTTATCATTCTAGAACAATTTAAATACAGTCATGCATCCTTACTAACTGCGTTACATCCCACCAGCTCATATCGAGTAATGCAAAATATACATGTGACACAATATCTAGAGTTATTTCCATATATCACTATATTTATCCGCGAGTTTTGAAAGGTCGCAATTCTAATGTGGTAGTAAGTGGAAAACAAATAGTTCAACAACTCGTGCGGCACTCTGTACCTGCAGCTGTGACCCTGACTTTGGGAGGCAAGCTTACTTCAAATCTGCCTACCCTTCGCAGACAAGCAACAGCAAGCGACAGCTGCCTTTCCGTCAGTCCAATATCTAACGTGTTCTCGTTTAAAAGACGCTCTTTCCTTCCGGAAATGCAGTGCAGTTTTCAAGAATCACATGATTTAAATACTTCAAAGTGTACGAATCATTATTGAAGAGTAAATGCTTTTAAATTTTCTTTTTAGTGGGGAAATTTCAGTTTAACTTGAATGTGCATAAATTCCATATTATGGATATTGTCAAACAGGCTTTAAATTCATTTTCAGAAACCCCGGGAAACCGCCTCTGGTTTCGGTGCAAGTGCAAACATATTGGATCCCGACGTTGAGTATTCCTTTGATGCGACAGACGAGAAACCGACAATCAATGGATTAGTCTTCCTCTTTGTGTGTCCACAAGGCTAGGTCACGAAAATCCGTGAAAACAACAAGAGAGGTTGCTAGGTTGTCATACCAGCTCGGTCGTGCCGTGGCAAGCGTACCGTGAGGTTGTCTGTCCGCTGTGGTGTGATTGTCACTGGCCGGCACTGGTGAGAATTGTTTGTGTGCTGTTGTGTACGTAGTTATAAGTGTCACCGTGTAGACGTTTAATTGGGTATAGTGTAATACTTGTTTCGTAAGTTCTAAACGGTAGCCATGGCGGTTTATAAACCTATGAATGCTATCAAAATTCAGTTTACTACAACGGCGATTAAACCAACTGCACTACAAATCCACCACTGGCTAGTTAACTTCATGGGGCTGCAAGCAGATCAAGTAGACACTCTTCAGCTTCACACAGGAAAAAGAGCTAGCTATGTGAAGTTGTTGTCGGCAGGTATTGTATGATAATATTATATTTGGTTATAAAAAAGGGCAAAATTTGACATACGCCTCCGGCGGAATAACATAAGCGAATATTACACCGGGTGATCATCAAAAAGGAAATGTTCGAGTGTTTAACCTGCCTTCTGAGGTGCCTTTTACAGTGTCATCCCAGGAACTGAGTAAATATGGTACAGTGTGTGACATCCTCAGGGAAAAATGGGCTCTCAGTGCCTTCTTCCGTTTAACAACGGAGTGCATGCAGTGAAGATGGGGCTGAAACGTCATATACCGGCTAGTTTAGTTATCGATACGTATTTGGTTGCTATCAGTTACATCGGCCAAACACAAGTTGTCATTTGTGTCATGACACTACACACTTAAAGGCAGCTTGTCCTCTTCGTGCCACGAGGCTACCTATAACTCCAAGGAATCGATTGGTAACTTTCAGTGAGGCGGCGTGTGCTACCATTTCTTCGGATGCGGTTGTCCAGGGGCAGGCATCCATTACGTCAACAGCGTCCTAGCAGAACCACTGTCTGTGAACTCTTTAGAGCAATCTTCAAATTCGGAAATTGTCGGTCCTGCAAGGGCGGAAACACCAATGTTGACTGCAGCTTCCGAACATACAGTTGTGGACGGACCTATTACTCATTTTGTTGATCAAGTAACTGCGTTCAAAATGCCTGCTGTAGCCTCTCAGTCTCCCAATTCTCAGGACGGGTATAGATCTAACTGAGCAGTACTGCAGTGACACCAGGGAAGAAACCTTTACAGAGCGCAAGTCACCGCCCAGCCGCAACCCGCCAAATATCGTCGCCTAGTGCTGCAACCGTGGAACAGCTGACAAGGAAGATGATGGGCACAGGAAATGAGAGGAAGGAGAGTCGTGGTAGAGGATGAATCACCCCAGCATTAAGTGATGAAGAAGTAGAGGTTTCGGCGGGTGAGATAGCGCTTTTAAGACAGAAGGCTTGTACTTCATGGTCTAGTCGAGATCCCCGTCTACGAAGCCAGCATAAGCGGATGGACACGACAGCAAAACCAAGATGTCCAACGGTTGTCAGGTAACCCTCCGGCTCGTTCCAGAACGAAAGTGGCAGACTCAGGCAAACGGCCGGCAGTAGATGACAGCGATGAGTTTGAGGATCACTAACGTTCCCCTAAAGTTACGAAGGATTACCCGCACCCGGACAGTGATAATTGAGGTTGTGTTTGCTCCGGAATGCTACCTGGTTTTTCTCAGCCTGCCAACATTGAAGATACGATCTTTGCACTTTATATGTCTGTAGGTTTCCAAATATGGGCTTTGCTCAACATTAACGACTGCGACAGGTGGCTAAAAAGCAAATTCTAAGCGACTTCTTGATAAGTAATTTAAGAAACATAGACATTTGTTTTCTACAGGAAGTGAATATTTGTAACCTGGATTTGTTGTGTGTCTTCGATTAGGAGACTAAACTTGGTCCCGAGGGTTCCGGTACGGTAATTTTTACAGACAAGGCTTACGGTTACACGGTTCTGAATAACATCCTTCCGTTAGGGTTATTTCGGCAGTTTATGATGACGTTACTTTCGTGAACATCTACGCCCCTGCTGGTAGTGATAAACGAAAACAACGAGAAGAGTTTTTTTCGGCAAGACCTCCTGACCCATATATCATTAAGTGCTACCTTCGTGCTTGCCGGTGATTTTAATTGTACGCTGGCGGCCAAAGATCAACGCGGAGCCTTTAATGGGTGTATTACTTTGTAGCAGCTGGTGGAGCAAGTTCGTTTAAAGATACGTGGGAGCATAAGCATGGTTCCACAGTACACTTTGCTTTCGGGAGAGGCCAATCAACTTCGAGGCTGGACCGCATATATGGAATGACATAACTATCACATGTTTCAATAATCCTGTGCTGTAACATATAATACATTTACTCACGAAGCATTTGTATCTTGGGAGCCAAAAACGTAAACGTTAGAGTTCGAATAGTTTTATCATCCAGCGATTTAATGTGGTATTGAAACTTCCGAACAAAACCCCATTGGCCTGTCAATACATCTGAATATTGTGTCATAATTTCAGGAAGTTGGTGTCGTTGATGTTCTTGAAGAAGTAACAAGTTGACTCCCAAAAAAAACAGAAATTCCCTCTGGTATTGTAAACACGCAACGGTTTGCGAACCAAGGGAAAAGTTCAAAGTTTGTGACAAATGAAACGCAAATTTTGCAGTAAAGTTCGAAAAGTCAAACAATAGTTGTAAATTGTGCATAAATTGGCTTCCCAAAATCACATGGAACAGAAGATGTGGTACAGTAGAAAAATTAACATCCCAAGAAAATAACTGTATTTTAATTGCAAGCGAACAACACCAACTGTATTCACTACTCACCCAGAAACCGCCGTAATATGACTGCGCTGTTTCTCATGTTTAACGTGAGCTGTATACGGCTATGTGCGAACAAATTATAACTCCACTAAATTCAAAGCACTGCACGAATCCAACAGGATTTGAGTTGTTAATGTACCACAAACCAACGGGATTACTTACAACGGGGCAAAAGGTAATCCAAATGTGCGTGGTTGACTTTGAGTAATGGATAGACATTGCTGCAATTGTCATAAAAGACTCATTTAGAGGATTTTCTCTCACGGTGACGTGAAAAACAACGATCAAACGTATGTCCATGTTTAATACAAAATGTACAATGGAAGGTAAAACGCGATTCCGAAACAAGGCGGAATTATATGAATCCGACAAAGCAACTGAAGGAGACGGCATTGTATCTGTCACTTTAGGCAAAGCCAATTGTATGTGAGTTTTAGGAACGAATTTTTAATCTTTAACTTGTTGTAACCACACAAGCACTTTATGGATTTCGCCAACTGAAGTACACCTATTTACAAAGGCACATTTCAAACGAGTGGCGTAATTTAATACTGATAAGGTAATGTTACAAATTTTATTTTCTGTATCCTGGGCACGAAATATTTTAGCGCATTTACGGACACGCGCAACAAATACAATAAATTCCTCCTGTGGCATTTGCACTGCTTAATAACATTTTGCTGAGAAAGATGATCTTAAACGCGGTTGAAAAAGCATTGTAACAATGAAACATGAAAATCTGCAATAAGTAATTAATCCGTAGCGTTTTTCAATAAGTGAACAATTTTCTCTTCAACCTCCGTCAAAAGCAGTCTATACAGAAGACATGGATGATAAACTCTATCCAAAGAACCCTCACAAAGGCAAATGAATAGTACTAAAAATTGTAACGTTTGATTTGGTGAATTAACCGCAAGTTGCATGTTGGTGAGTAACTTTTGCGCTGGGTGGTCAGTTTTCAAAGGTGGAAGTTGTAATTTTGCCTGGTGTGAAGGTCGGCGGAATGGTCTCCATAGAAACAACTTCTGTATTTAAATGCAAAGAATCTTTACCCGGAGGAGCCAACGTTGCCTAATCCTGTAACAAAGTAGTATATTTGCGCTTAAGCGCAATCAAATTGTCCAGTTCTGGAACTGCAAAGGGAAAGACTTTGTAAAAATAGCAGACGATCAATATATTGCAAAATACATGTATGCAATCGTCGCCAAAATTGTACATTTTTTCGGAAAGAATATTAGCGAATTACTGCAGCTGGAATTTTGAGTCCTGTATAAGAGTATTTATTTCGTCCTCCAACAAATTTATAATATTCAGTGATATACTTAATTACCCTTCAATTGTTTCACTAATTGCAGTATGGTAGCCCTAATACGTAATCCGCGTAGTTTTAAGTAAAAGACTAGCTCGAGGTTGTTGCTCGATATTATAACATCATTCGCGCAAAATATGCGTAATGTCAAAGCAGTAACACTTAGCGCATACATTTTTGTATACCGTTAAGTACAAGGGGAACCAATTTTGCCCAATTAAATAAACAGCTGCAAGTTTTAAAGGGAAGAAAAAATTGTAAGGAGCAAAAAATGACACACGCTCCTGCTACCATTTTGTAATATAATTTTAAAAATTCTTTTCTATCATTTTATAACATTTTTCTGTGACTGCAGATACATAACATTCAAAACGGTTGGTATTCATAGCGGTTCTGTTGTACTACTCGTGAAATAATTTCTACTATACTTCTTTGAGTTGCAGTTACCAATTGAACTTTAGCAACAATTGCGTGTTGGGCCTATTTAACTTTAGGTATATCAACTGGTGAATACACTCCCCAGAGGTGGTAAAACCGTTGTGACTTACTCGTATAAAAGGAAAGGAATAATATATGAAGGTCTGAAAACATCACCCATAAAGAATAAAGCATTACATTCTTGCAGCTGTATAAATATAACTATATTATTTTAAACTTTAATAATCTTGAAAAACTTTACAAACTGGACTACACTCATTATACATATTAAAGTCTTGTTCTGCTTGTACAAAGGAATATGCAAATTTTACCTTTACATTATTCTTCAGTATGTCTGAACTCGCTCTAATCCAATAAATATACGCTACGCCACACGTACTAAAGCATTGAAATTTAGAAGTTTGCTGACGAAAGCTTCAGATTATAAAAGAAGTGTGGGCATTCCTAAAGTTAGCCTCAAGCTAAAGGTCCGTATTCGGCGTTAGTTGAAACTCGAATTTTTTCTTATCTTCGCGGTTGTTCTCCGCTCGAGGTGACCTGCGGGGACCATCACGTCCTGTGACGTCACTCTTCAGCACCCACCGCCACCAATGTATGCTGATAGCGTGCCATCTGTTGATTGTAAGTGAAGGATTTCTCCGTTCGGTAATACAGGCAAGGTATGCCAGACTGTGTCGTCCATCACCCAAGAGAAGAGTAAGTTTGCTTTGGCCGGTAATGCAGCTGAGATGCTGCTGAATTTTTCAACCATCGGCCGGGCAAAATAAATGTTGCTGCGAGGTAGGAGCCATCTACGGCTCACAACAATAACCACTATTATTATTACTACTACTGTTGTTGCAGCTAATAGTACCGTAGATTCTATGATGTTAGTAGCGTTGTATCTACTGCTACTACTACAGTATTATAAGTACCACTAATTCTACCCTTACTACTGCTACCACTACTACTATTACTGCTGCTACTCCTGCTAGTGCTAATATTGATGCTATTACTACTCCTATGACTAAAACTCCTACAGCTGCAACTGCTACTACTACCACTATTACTATTAGTACTAACGTTGATGATTTTACTACTACTACCACTACCACTACTATTGTTACTACTAATAATACTACTACCACACCCTTTCTACCACTATTGCTGCTTTACTACAACCAGTATTACTATTAGCGGTGCTGATACAACCACTGCCATTACAACTGTTCCTGCTAATATTATCGTTGATTCTGATACTGCTACTACCGTTGTGTCTACTACTATTACTGCTACTGCACTACTATGAGCACTCTGCTTCCATTGCTCCTAATGTTGCTGCTCCTACAGCTACAACTGCTGCTGCTCCTACAGCTACAACTTCTTCAGGTCCTACAGCTACAACTTCTGCTGCTCCTGCTAGTACTAATGTTGATGCTACTGCTACTACTACTACTACTACTACTACTACTACTACTACTACTACTACTACTACTACTACTACTACTAATGCTACAACTACTACACTACTTCCATTATTGCTACTGTTGGTGATCCTACAGCTACAACTGCTGCTGCTCATGCAAGTATTAATATTGATACTGTTACTATTACTATTACTACTACTACTACTACTGCTACTACTACTACAGCTAATACACTACTCTAAATAACACTACTTCTATTATTACTACTGTTGCTGCTCCTAAAGCTGAAATTGCTGCTGCCCCTGCTAGTATTAATGTTGATGCTATTATTATTACTACTACAGCTACTACACTAATATAAACAACACTACCTACTTATACTACTACTACTACTATTGTTGCTGTTCCTGCTAGTACTAATGGTGATGCTATTACTACTGCAGCTACGAAACAAGTACCACTATTTCTATAAACCACTACTGTTGCTGCTCCTACAGCTACAGCCTCTTCTGCTCCTGCTAATACTAATGTTGATGCTATTACTATTACAGCTATTACACTACTATACGTATCACTACTTTTATTACTACCACTATACCTACAACTGTTGCTGCTACTACAGGTACTAATGTTGATACTCTTACTACTACTACTACTACTACGACTACTATTACAACTACTACTACTACTACTACTACTACTACTACTACTACTACTACTACTACTACTGCTGCTGCTGCTGCTATTACTATGCATACCACTCCTTTTGTTTTTAATATTACTACCATACCACTGATATTGCTAATACTGTTAGTGCCTCGACTAATGCTGCTTTACTTCAACCAGCAGTGCTATTAGTGGTGCTGATACCACTGCTGCTATTACTTCTCTGTATATACGACTGTAGTGTTGATATACTATTATATACTGTTAGTGTTGATACTACTACTACTACTAGTACTACTACTACTACTACTACTACTACTACTACTACTACTATATTGCTGCTACTACCACTACCAACCCTATTATTACTGCTGAAGTTACTACCACTATCACTGGTGCTACAACTACTACTTCTGCTACCGTTTATGCTGGTATTACTACTTATACCGCTAGTACTACTATTACTACCATTTTCATCGTTATTCTTGCTACCACAGTTGTTGATGCTGCTGTTTTTGCTACTATTATTGTTACTATTATTGTTTTGTGTCTATTACTATTACTACTCTTACTACTACCACTACTAGTTATACTACTACTGCTACACTATCACTTTTACCTGTTCTGCTACTACTTATACTACTCTTGCTGTTGCTACTATTAGCTCTACAACTGTTGCTAGCATGCTACGCTATTGCTGCTAAAACTACTGTTACCACGGTAACTAATATATCTGCTACGGCTACCTCTATAATTAATGCACCTACTACTGCTACTGTTATTGCTCTACTGCTGCGACCACCTAGACTCCTAGATTGACACATCTATTTCTGCTACTGCTATTGACACAACAACAACAACTACTACTACTACTACTACTACTACTACTACTACTACTACTACTACTACTACTACTACTACTACTTGTGTTGTTTTATGTGACACAGATTTCTATTAATGCTCCCGACGCACTTTAGCCTTGGGCTGATTGTGCTACCTGTATTGTTTGAAAGCCAATTTATTATGCCTGCACCCTTTACCAAGGAATGCAGCAATATAGGCTCATAACTTGGTTGTAAAAATATGGTTGCAAACACTTCCGGTTCTAAAAACATTTTCCCAAAAGCAATATATCTCCTGTTAGCCAAAGCCTCACAGGAGCATACAATGTGCTGGGCTGTTTCAGGTTCTTTTTTGCACAATCTGCAGTCTAGGTTACTCTGAAATACTCCCATTGTGTTAAGACGCTTTTTCACAGGAGCATGCTGTGTGAGAAATGCAATAATTCGTCCTAGCTGAAGTCTGTTACATTTAAGTAAGCTTTTCTTTTCTTACATGGTTTTCTAATAAATAGTTTGCCATGTTTGTTTTCTGGAGTTTTAAGGCAGGTTTTATTATGTTCTACTTTGGACCAGTTCTTAATATCCTCTCTTACCAAAAATCGAGATGTTCCTAGAGCCGCGTCTGGCCCAATAAATTGTAAAGCCGCTCCTTGTCTTACAGGTCATCAGCTTTTTCATTTTCCTGTATGCCACTGTGTCCCGGCACCCAGATGAATTGAACTTAATTCAGTTCTGCCATCTTGTGATCATGTTTAGGCAGTTTGAGACCAGTCCTGACGTTATCTGATGACTACTTAGAGCCTAAGTGCGGCCTGGCTATCTGAGAAGATAAGGATCTGTTTACTAGTGTAAGCTCCCCTTATGATTTCATGTATGCGTGGAATAATAGCATAATTTTCTCTTTAAAAAACATTAGCATATTCATCGAAGGGAAAACCTTTTTGTGGCTTGCTCTTATGGCATATACTCCGGATCCGATCCTGTTCCTGACTCATGCTTTGAGGCGTCTGTAAACCGCACCAAAGTTTTCTCAGGAGTTTCCGGATTTTCATTTGTCCAACATTCAAGGATCAATAATGATCCTGAAGATTTTATAAGGTGTTTAATTGGAATTATAGTCTGACGGCATTTCTAAAGATGCATCTCTTATGTATTTCCTAATTCCTAACAAATATGAGTCCATTTCAAGAACTCTCAGTTCCTTAGTGTGTTTCAGTCTATAGAGTGCCGTTCTTGCCTCCTTCACTACAACTAAATGCAATGGAGTCAGGTTCAAGAGTGTCTCCATTGCTATAGTAGGAGTTGCTTTCATAGCTCCTGTAACAATCACACATGTTCTTTGAGCTTTATTTAGTGGATTTTTAGAGCCTGTATGAAGGACATTAGGCCACCAAATCAGTTCCTTATAGGTTATCGATTGTATGATGATCCTGAACAATCCTTTTAAGGTTGTTTTCGCAAGTTTTATTGTTTTCTTGAAATGCTGATTCCAGTCCACTTTGGAGTCAAAAGTCATTCCCAAGTATTTGACTTCCTCGGACATTTTAAGTTCTTTACCTTGAAGATACAGAGGTCCTAATCCCTTTATATCTCTTGTTCTGGAAAATGGTACTACGGCTATTTTATGAGGACTAATAGTTAAGCCCTCATTCACTGCTTATTTTGTTACAACATTCAGGGTCGACTGCATGAGTTTCTTGACTTTTCCTGTGTATATATCTCGAACTATGATGACGATACCATCAGCATAGCTCGTGATATCAAAGCCTAGGTTACTCACTTGAACAAGTACCCCATCAAACACCAAGTTTCTTAGTAGAGGTGTTGACAACCGACCCTGTGGACCCTGTGGACCTTTGCAGCTAGGTTACTATCTATGAGACTTGTATGAACTACCCTGCCGCTCAGATTGGATTGAATCCACCGATAACAGGTTTCATCAATTCCATGTTTCTTTGCAGCAGCAGTTATATGCATTAAAGGAGATGTTATCAAAGACACCATCAGTATCATTGAAGGCCCAAGTGCCATCTCCTTTTCATGAATTCTCTTTTCCTCTCTTATAGGCATTTCTATTTATAGACAACCTGAAAAAGGAGAGTTTCAGTTGATCAGCCTGTACGATAGGCATGCTGATTCCGGTGCGGAGGATATACCTCCAAAGCATCTTCTCTCATATTCTATATACATATTAATTTCTCAAGAGTTTTAGGAATTATTGGCATTAAAGTGATGGATCTTAGGGACTTAGAGTCAAGAGTTTACCTACCTTTGGTATAAATACCACCCTAAGATGCCTGCAGTTCATTGGTATGTATCCTAAGGCTAAACTTGCTCTTAGGATTTGTACGAAAATTTTTGATAATTCATCAAGATCTCGCTGAAGCATAATCAGAATTATTTCGTCGCTTGCTGGAGATTTATAGGGTTGAAATTTGAACGCTTCCAATTTTAATTTTTCATATTTGATGACTTCCTTGGCGATATGGGGTTTAAGGGCGCTAAACATCTAGGTTCATCAGCGACTTCCTTGGCAATTTCCCAGTCTGCCCCGGAGGCTCTCTTCCCTGAGAGCGTCAGTCCTAGACTGTCCCATCCTCCCTCAGGTTCATCAAGGCGTATAATCGATCCAGCGAAGTGAACAAAAAGCAGTTCTTCCATTGTCTTCTTCTCTGTTTTAGTATATTCTCCATTTTGCAATTGAAGGTTGCTAATAAGGCTTTGTGGATCTTTTCTAATAGCCTTCTAAGAGTCTAGAACATTGCTGGGCCGTTTATATCTCCTCACAGTGGTTCCTTTAGGAGTCCTTCTTAGCCGTTCTCAAGGCTTCATTGTATTCTGCCAATTATCTGCTATAAGCAGTCCATTGTTTGGTTTGTTTCGCGAATTTGAACAATCTGCGAATTTTCTTCCTTTTACTTGCAAGGTCTTAATTCCACCAGAGCACGTTCCAGTTGGCTTACCTTGTTTTCAGAGGACAGTGCTCATTAAATGCTGAGATTATTGTATCCTGCAAATGCTTTGCAGAAATTTCTAAATCTTCACAACCATGAATCACATCAACCACCTTACTCAGATTACTGACTAGGTTTTTCCTGTAGTAATCCCAGTCAGCTCTTTTTAGATGCCGATAAGTTCTGATTTGTTTAGAAATACATCTTACTTTAAGTTGGATGTATCTGTGGCCTGAAAAGCTTTCATCCTCAGATACATGCCAATTCTTAATAAAGCTTCTCACATAATTGGTTGCTAAAGTTACGCCAATAAATACCTGCCTAATTGTAGTAACAAAGGTAGATCTCTTACGAACATTCGGTATCTCAAGATTACTCGATACAATAAAATTATAAACAGACTCACCTCTTTCATTTGTATTTGTACTTCCACATGTAACGTGATGGGATTTAACATAATAGCAAATTACCAATTGTAATCCCTCGGAACAACAGGTGGCTACCAGCTGTTCTAATTATCTCGTAGGAGGTAAAATGACATCATCATATG
The DNA here is from genome assembly GCA_030765065.1 of Deroplatys truncata. Lineage (NCBI taxonomy): Eukaryota > Metazoa > Arthropoda > Insecta > Mantodea > Mantidae > Deroplatys > Deroplatys truncata. The sequence continues at coordinate 416,966,329 of CM060990.1, read as the reverse complement.
GGAGGTAGACCGATTCGAGCATAAACTCTCTCGGTCCACTTTCCCCATTGATTATACTCTAACTGCCGTAAGGTCCTGGAACAGAGTACTAGTACTACTACTACTACTACTACTGCTACTGCTACTGCTACTGCTACTGCTACTGCTGCTGCTGCTGCTGCTGCTGCCGCTGCCGCTGCCGCTGCCGCCGCCGCCGCCGCCGCCGCCGCCACCGCCACCGCCACCGCCACCGCCACCGCCACCGCCTCCGCCGCCGCCGCCGCCGCTGCCGCTGCCGCTGCCGCTGCTGCTGCTGCTGCTGCTGCTGCTACTGCTACTGCTACTGCTACTGCTACTGCTACCGCTACTACTACTACCACCACCACCACTACCACCACCACCACCACCACCACCACTACCACCACCACCACCACCACCACCACCACCACCACTACCACCACCACCACCACCACCACCACCACCACCACCACCACGACCACCACCACCACGACCACCACCACCACCACCACCACCACCACCACCACCACCACCACCACCACCACCACCACTACTACCACTACTACCACTACTACCACTACTACCACTACTACCACTACTACTACTACTACTACTACTACTAGTACTACCACTAATACTGCTATTACTACGCTTGCTCTACTACTGGTGTTCCTGCCACCACTAGCAACCCTTTTGTTTCTAATACTACTATAACACTGATTCTGCTAACAATGCTCCTGATTTTACTGTTATTACTGCTTTACAACAACCAGTACTACTATTACTAGTGGTAATATTACTGTTGGTGCTACTACTACCACCTCTGTTTGTTGCTCCTGCTATTAGTACTACTAACACCGCTGGTACGAGTACTTTTGATATGATGTCTACAACGACTGTTATTCTTATTACTGCTACTGCTATTTCATTTACTACTACTACTACTACTACTACTACTACTACTACTACTACTACTACTACTACTACTCTGACTACCACTGTTTTGCTACTACCGTTAGGATGTTGCTGCTGCTAATACGACCAGCACTGCTAATAGTACTACCGTTTGTATTTTGCACTTCTGCTATTATTATTATTATTATTATTGTTACCATCATCATCATTACTGTACTACTGCTACTATACTAGTACTATTACAATTGTTATGATTACTACTGCTTGTATGAATACTACTGCTACTTGCTACTGCTACTTTTGCTGTGACTACTACTACTACCACCACCGAGCGAGATGGCTCAGAAGGCAACGTCTGTGACCCGCATTCGGAAGGCCTGGGGTTCGATCCCCAGCCACTGATCGCTCTGGTCCATGGGTTTATCGTGGTTTCCCCGGGTCAGCAGGCGAATGCTGGGGTGGTTCATCTTCTACGACGACTCTACTGCCTCTCGTTTCCTGTGCCCATCATCTTTCTTGTCATCTGTTTCAGGGTTGTGGAACCAGGCGACGGTGTTCGGCGGATTGCGGCTGGACGGTGGCTGTAGAAGTTTCTTCCCTGCAGTCGCTGCGGGGGCTGTTCACTTAGGTGTCTCCTCCGAGTGGATTCTGCTTCGGGGACGCTGGAAGTTGGTTGTTTTTGGGCAGGATCGGGCGATATCGGATGCGTTCAATTTGGAATCATTAGGGACCCCATCTGTGCTTGCGTAAAGAAGGCTTATTCGGCTTATTTTAAATTATATTACAAGATCAATGCCCCAAATAAATCTCAATGCTACTGTATGAACTATCAAAAATGGGCAAAATATTACAACAAAATGTGAATCTTGTTTGAAATTCCTGAAGTATGGAGAAACCATAAGGATTCCCCTTCTTCATATTTACTCCTCTTTGGTTAAAACAAAGGTATTGTAATGTAGTCCGCATTTCGCTGAGTGGAGACATTTTATGTTTAGGATTGCTCAAAATAAATATTTAAAACCTTCTCGGTAACTGTTAACAAATGTTGTCACGCAGGAAATCTGAGGTGTCTCCCCATGAACAGAGAGGAGATTTGGGTTATCACCCGTGAAGTGATCTTTGTTCAACTTTTTTTTGCGTCTAAACACTTATGAAAGTCATTAGACCTTTACACACACGCGCACGCACGCACACACACATCAGTTAATTCACTTTTCTCTTTTAACTTGATTTTATGCAACCCGAAACTACATCCATTCAGTTGCTATCCAGGATTCAAACGATATTACTTGCCTTGACTATCTAGAATAGCGATCTAATCCTTCGTGTGCAGTAATCCGACAGTAAATAATGAACATTTAAAACTAACAGAAATAGCAATGGAGGTTTATTTTGTACACAAATCTTCCATTATCATTTAAAAGGTCTTAACTACAAATTTTTAAAATTCATCTTTGTAGTTTTTCCAATTTATCCTTAAAAAGACACCCTTTTATGGCATTAAAAGGGCGTAAATCTAATATAATGATGAGTTAGGGCGAAATTTATGTATGTTCTTCCTAACTCGAGTTCTAGGTGATTTTCATAAAGGACGGTCCTATAGGATAAGCATGACTGAATTTATTTCACTTCCATTATACATGAACTGTTTTATCTCTCTAAAACTATCTCTATTACATATAAATATACCAACTATTCCTTTCTAATATACAACATATATACTTGAGTTGCACCTGGTGAAAATTTAGTAAAACACTGTGGTTATTAACACATTATACACCAGGTTCCTAACTACCTACATGTAAAATACACTTATTTATTAAATATAGCAATTTACTTGATGGGCATTCTTGTAAAATATACAAACTTATAATTTTGAAATTCCTCTCTTATATTTTTGTTTAGTCTACCCAATTTTATAATCTCTTTTCTATTTTTAAGTTTTCCAATTCTCATTTTAATTATTGGTCTCAGTAATTTCAATCACCCAACTGGTATCCATTGATCTCTCCATTGTTTAGTCTCACTAAAATCCAAGATAAAATGTAGGTCATTCTCCATTTCCCCACATAATGGACGCTTCTGTGGATCCATTCCCCCTTTAATTCCCCTTAACTTCATTGTTCCAGATCTAAACCATGCCCACCCTTCCCTTTCCAATTTATTGCACACTTCAATATACTTTTCCCTGCCACAATATTTTTTAATTTGCCTGTACAAAACCAAGGTTCTCTTGTCCCTAATAGTGCTAAAGACATATTGTATATTGATATCCTCAACTCTCTGTCTGATTTCCTTCCAAAACCTTCCTCCTATTAATTCTCTCTCTCTCTCTCTCCCTCTCTCTGCATACATTCCCCATACCTATTTCCTCAACTACATTTTGTACAAATAAGGCCCAATTACCAGGCACTGGGAATTTATCTTGCATAATCATACATTATTTTACAATATTCTGGTCATCCAAAGCTCTAACCCGATACCAAAACTTTATCAATCTTTCAAATATTAACCCTTTACTTCCTGATCTCCCTAGTTACTCCCTTCGGTGATGCAGCTGGTAAACGCAAAATTAAACGACCAAGACTTCTAAATATTAAATCCACTCCTTGCCACCCCTGATCATATCCTCAAACCTCAATCCTATAGAGCATATTTGCTTCCACTATTGCCTTATATACTCTTTCTAACCATTTGATTTGTATACCTGGTATTTGAAATACACATGCTCTTATCCCCTTCATAGAAATTTTACCTTTAGCTAAAACTGCCTTCTTTTGATCATGCCAACTTCCATTACTACATAACTGAACCCCCAAATGCTCCATTTTTCTCACTATGGCTATTTCCTGTCCTTCCATACTCCAGTTTTCTTCTCTTTTGAGTTTATATCCCTTTTTGAAAACCATAATCCTAGTATTTTTATAGTTTATCTTCAACCCCCAACTTCTGCAAAATCCCCCCAATACGTTTAGAGCTCTCGATAATCCCCCAATAGATATGGACCCCACTACCAGATTGTCTGCAAACAATAGCCCTGGTATTTCCTATTATTTATTGTAGGTGAATATACATTCTCTTTGCTAATTTCTTATAGGATATCAACTATAAACAGATTAAATGGCATAGGGCTCAACTTACATCCTTGCCTAAGTCCTATAGTATTCTTAATTGCTTTTGAAACTCTGTTCACATTCATCTTTATGCAGAACCTATTCTCTGAATATATATTTTGAATTGCACTAATTATCTTTGTACTCACTCCTTTTAACTGAAGCTTCAACCATAATGCCTCCCTATGTATTGTATCAAATGCATTCTCCAAATCCACAAAGGCCATATATATTCTACCCCTTTTCTTGGACAAATATTTATCTACTACTGTCTTAATAACAAAAACATTATCAACTGTCTACCTACCTTTCCAAAAACCTGCCTGAAATTCCGATAACTTGTTCTCTTTCTCCACCCAATCCTGTAATCTTCTTGCCAGAACCCCAGCATAAATTTTTCCTAATGTTGATAGTAAACTTATGCCTCTATAATTAGAAGGATTATTATTGTCCCCATTACCTTTGTAAATTGGTGCTACAATACTCATCTTCCATGTATCTGAGACATTTCCTCCCTCAAAAATATAACTTAACACTTTCTTTAACAATTCCCTTCTATTCACATCCTCACTCCAAACTTTCCACCATTCCCCTGGTATCCCATCTATTCCACATGTCTTATTAGTCTTCAAGTTCTTAACTACCTCCCATATCTTCTGAGCAGTAATTTCTGTGTCAAGAGCTTTAACTAGGCTTATCTCTGATCTAGTCTCTAACCAGTTGTACTCCAGCTTATTACAATCCAGTAATTCCTTAAAATACCTACATCAAGTGTGAACCGCAATATTATATTTAAAGGCTATGCTTCTATACATTTTTCTTATAATTTCCCAAATTTTTCGATTATCCTGCATATTTATTGCTTCCCTTAATGTTTTACTAATCTTCTGTCCCCATTCATCTTTCTTAAATTCTAATAAACATCTATACCCCCATCTCTCTAGCAAAAAATTGCTTTTGAGTCCTCATCTCCTTCCTGCCTCCATCGCCTTAGTTCACGCTCTACTCTCTTTCTTACTGTTACACATTCCTTGTCATACCATCCCTCTTAAACTTTTCTAAGCTTATCCCTTACTTTCATTTCCTTCCCTGAATTTTAACTACACTAATAACTTTCTCCATTTTTCCATCTGGTACTGCTTCATGAAAATTATTTCCTATTATATTCCATTTTAAATTATACTTAAATAATTGTTCGCTTTCCTCTTTCCAGCTATATAAGTCTAATTTGTCCCCTCTATTTGTCTGCTGTGCCAACTTCCTCTCACTACACCTATTTAACCTTGCCCACAGTGGGAAGTGACTACTAGTCAGACCCATATTTAATATTTCAAATTCAACAAACATATCTCTAAATTCCTTGAGCACAACGTATAGTCTTCCACACTTTGACCACTTTTATTTACAAACTCTCCTGAGAAGTCACTCCCCTTCACACCATTGCACATTAAAACATTGTTTTCTTCACAAAAATCTGTTAGCCTAGAACCCTCTTTATTACATATCTTATCCTTACTGTTCCTCTTCACTGACTCCAGTTTTTCTTGTGGCTCCCCAATACATGCAATTTGAATCTGCTCTAGCATTAAAGTCTCCCATAATAATATCCCCAAGTTCAAATGTTTGTTGCTCAAGTCATCTATGTCTTTACTTAACCTGTTAAATAAACTTTGGTTATAAAAATCTAAACCACAAGGGAGGGTTATAAACAACCCCTACCCACGATACATTACTCTCATCTGGAAACCCTTGCATCACTAACCACAATACATAATTATCGCTCCTCTCATGATCCATTTTCACTCTTAACTCCTTCTCTTTCCTTATAAATACCCCTATTCCACTTGATTCTCTGCATTTCACTTACCCTTTCATAGCTAAACATCCATAACAGTCAAAGCCACTTAGCTCTAGGTCTACATTTTTCCACACCCATGTCTCTCCTACAGCGATAATATCCGCTAAGCTCGCAAGTTTTACAATTTCTCTATTAGTCAATTTCTCCCATAAACCCTCAACATTCCAGCACAGCAGACGCAAGGCTTTATCCTATACCGATCCGTTCCTTTCAAGTCTAAAAGAATCTAATTTTGTTCTACTTCTTGAAACCCTTTTGGGCCCGGGAACTCCACCATGTTGTCTCTCCTCTTCTATTTCCAATACACTGCCCGCCGGAGATGAGACTATACTTAAACCTAAAGCACTGTATTATACGAGCAGACCAATTCGCCATTGTGAATCCCAAGCTCCATGGTTCTTACTGGGTAGAAGATCTCTCGTGGGGATATTCTTTAATTTTTATCACCTTAATTTATGAAATTGTTGGTCGTGCGGCTCCAAATTGCACAAATAACAGTAGGCATGGGTTATATAAGTTCTATTGTTTTCTTGCTGCTAACGAAAGAAAGAAATGACTTGCAAATTTCAGGCGCAAGGATTGGACCCTTATAACAAACAATTACCTTTGTAACGTAAGTATAAATGAATAATTAATGTTTTGGAGAAAAAAAATTCTATTGCTTTCATTCAGTAGCCATTACGACCTAACTACTTATGATTAACATTTAAAAGTCAAAGCCAATGACGGCGGAGTTGTTTAAGTTGCTTTTGAAGCGCCAACTGTCTTACACAAGGATTAGCTCAGTTAGTAAGTCGTTCGCCTAGCGAATGTAAGGGCGTGAGTTCGAATTTCAATAGTTCTATATTATTATTATAATATTTTTTTTAAATTCTAATTTGAAATCGCCTAATATTTACCTTAAAAATTACCGTTACACCTTTATTGACCTTATTATTAATAATGTTAAGTCTAACAAAAATATTATTTAAACAAATATTTTCACAGGTGCATTTCGAAGAAAACCAATTTGAACTAAACCGTGCTGATGGAAAAAGTAAACTAAGCCTAATGCCAGGCCAACAATTTTCAATGTGTCTAATCCACCACCTAGATTGCAATCCAGGGAGAAAGCCTTTACAAAAGAGGTGTAAGTAGGCCTACAGATAAGAGTCTTTATTATTCTTAGATATTTTAAACAATTTGTTTAAAGTAATGAATGTAAATATCACAGGAACGTCTTCCTGGTTTACTCATTTAAAACAATTTCTGATATTGTTATTTCATTTATTTTCTAAAATAAGAGGCTAGATTCCCAAATAGTCCTTAAAATGAAACGTATATGAAACAGAATCTAACCATAAGTAGGCTTTAAATTCTTAGCTATGTAATTCTAAATTCATTACACATTTACTGCTGCAATTATTAATAGAGCTTCATCCATAGACTAAGATAAATCAGCTTTTGAAAGAGGATCAAATTAATTAAAATCCATTTACAATGTTATTTTTATTATCACTTTGAAATAGGATTATCCATTTAAACATCACCTTCTTGTAAAAGTCTTAATCCTATCATAAATAACTTTTATATTACAGTTGGCTTTATCAAGATAAAAGTTAGTACATACAAAAATCAGTATTTATGTAAAATCAATAGGATTGAATTATGGATACAACATATGGTACATTCTGCACATTACAACATTAAAGTATTACATTTGCATAGTAATATTGTAACACCCCACGGGGATGGTTACCCCGCAGTAGGTGATTACACTAGGGGGGTGATAGCTCAGAGGTAGGGGGATGCGTCGGTACTGGGGTGATAGGTAGGCCAGGGTGGCGTTCCAGGATGGGGTATTTAATTAAATCACTGGGGATGCATTGACCCAATAAATTATATTATTCCTTTAACGTGAGTACATTGGCCACTCAGATTGGGGTAAAACCCGACAAGCAAGCAGATCTTAGAGGAGATACATCCTTACCTGTTCACCTGGTGTTGCGTTGGTGACTCGTGTATGGTGAGCGGACCTGAGGTCGTCGATGTTACAACTCTCCCTTTAACTACGGCGATTCCCGCAATGATTCAGACAAGGGTCTCGACGACTCATGACAATCTATTACCCCCGCTCGAGTCAGACCCTCGTAGTAAAATACGTACGGAAGAGCTGACTCGGCATTCCTTAGCGTGGTCATGTTGAGGTAACCCCATTTCGACACATTATGCTTGGTTACCTCATATGATGTAATCCTCGGCGCTCAAGCTGGTCCGCTACATCGGTCCCAGGTTCGCCAAATTCCGACTCGAATTTAAAATTGAAGAGGAGGGCAAAAATCTTAAGGGGCACTAAAACTGTCTGTTTAGACGAGAGTTGGTAAAAAAAGAAAAAAAAACATGCTTTGAGCCTTATACAGTTGACATGCTCGGGGATACTCTGCTGTCCAAGACTCGGATATCAGAGACGAAAATATTTTGTAAGGGTTGGTGAGTTCGTTAGGGGTGGGTTCGACTGCGCACCGCAGCCTGCTGCCCATTTTCGCGTCTTCTACGCTGGTTGCTTACTTCCGTGCCCGAAGGTGAAATTGGCCTTGTATGTTTGAGTGTTCTGTGACAGAGCTGCTGATTGATTCCGCATTCGTAGCTATTTTCCTGGTTACGTAGCATTTAGCTTCGTCGCGTGCCGCATTTCTTTGGTAATGCAGTGGCGTTCCCACAGGGTGCACCGATTCTTCCTGGCCTGGCGCGACTCCCGTGGTGAGTTACTGTCACTTGTACTCTGCTGGGCACTGCTTGACCTGGGTTTTTCTTGTTGGTTGCTCCTCTTCTGGCCGTCTCTTGGTGCGCAGCAACAGGGTTTTTTTTTTCTTTTTTTTCCCAAAGATGGATTTCACTTCGGAAAGGTAGGAAGGATTATGGTGTGTTTTAGTTTCTACGGGATGAGACTAAACACAGCAAGAAATGGTAAATTTAGAAAAGTGAGTGAGTACCCCTGCCGATTCCTTGTCTTTCCGAATTTTTAAAAAGAAAGAGAAAAAACACGGAAAAGAAAGAAAAAAACATTAAGCTCCGTTATCCAGGTATGATGCAACTACTCATATGTTCTGCCTGCCTTGGTATGATTGTTCGAAAAGAGAAAAAAAGTTATATAAGTACATATATACAATTATTATCGTCTGTAACTGCACAATTAGATTGTTTTTTGTGTTACATTGTGTGTAGACGGTGTTTAGACGGTGTTTGCTTCTTTGGTTGCTGATGTAGGCTTCCACCATTTTGGCGTTTTGTTGCTTCCTTGCTTCCGTAACAGGGGGGAGGGTCGCTGAGGCTGCTGTAGACTGACCCTCACTCGTGATTTGTCTTGGATCCTTGAGGACGTCCTCTATAAACAGACTTAAGTTTTGCCTTTAGCTCACATAACGTAATTTTAACGATATAGTAACTACTATTGTAGTAAGTTGTGACCAATCATACAACGAACAATGAAACAAAAGAAAGACGATATTTACACTGCGCCCATCCTTACTCTATTTACATACATGTCCCAGTGTGCTGTATGCCACTGAGAAGTACAAAGTCAAGCTCTGTATGTGAGGCGACAAATACCTGTGTCAGCAGGATTCATGGCAAGAAGTTTCATTGCTTGCCGCTGCTTACCGTTCATTCAGAGTTGGATGTGTATAAAGGCGATATCTGTGTTTCTTAGTTTGTGAAAAACAATCCTGTAGCCATTCGCGTGTGTGGAAAGTGTTGCATCATTTGTGTTATCTGTGTAATTCGTGGAGGATACTTGTGCCTTTCCTGCCTTCATCCCCTTGTTTATTTTGAGCCTTTTTTATTTATTTATTTCTCCCTCTATGTTAGTGTCGATTCTGAGGTGGGATGCGAGATTCAAAATTTCTATGTCCTGGTCCATGTCGTGTATTATTTGCCCTGGTTGTGAGAAAAATTTGTTGATTTTCACTTGCTTATTTGCCACGCTACATTTATCTACTGATTTGCACGCTAATTTACTTCGCCTTGCCTGTTAATTGACACTTATTTATATTATAGCGCTTGTTTGTCATACCAGAGTGAACGTTATTAGATTTTTTAAGCTATTATCTATTCTCTATGCGCTAACGCATGTGAAAGGTGCGAAGAAAAGAATTACTGGCGTCAACCAATAGTTCTGAAAACAAGTTATCAAATACCTATCTTAAATTAATCTTAAACTAACAATTCTATAAATAACATTACTATGAAGTAACTTTTCGACCTCCACTAAATCTTATTTCCTATTCTCTTTCCTATACCTGTAAACTCAGAACCGAACTGCTCGACTTCTCACACTGACAAAGACGGATTCTTCTCTGTGAGTACATTAAACATGTGTACCATAATTCATTTTTCGCTACTTCCTAAAGTTGTACTCTTTCGATGCTGTAGCGAAAAACCCGCGGTAGATTATGTGATTATGCAGTGATTACACGTAAAATAAAAGATCTGGAATTAAATATAACGCTGCGTACAGTACACCTTTGAATTGCCATGTATAGTAAGACCTGAGCACTGCAAGGTCAGGCGATAAAAGAAATACACTGCGTTGTCCCGAAAATAAGCCACAATTTTGCTCCAAATTTCGACGGCAAAAAGCCGTGTTACGACTTACACCTATTCGCTATCTTGGTTTTTATATAGCTTTGCTGTTAAAATGTATGTTCATTTGCAACAATGCAACGAACCGAATCTGGCAGGAGTTTATTACGCATTAGTGCAAACGTTTACCGGCATTTTGGCGCTAACATTGTGTATATTGTTTCGTTAGCTTCTATCGAATGCGCTGAATGGCAGCGAGGTTGACGCACAATGGAAGGAGAATGAAGAAAACGGCGAGAGTGAGAGTTGAGTTCTTTCTTCTTATTTATGGACGCTCTTTAACTACCATGGTCCTTAGCGTCCCATTCTATATTGGCCGTGAAAGACAAGAAATTTTGCTCAGAGGCTTCTTTATCAGGCTTGAGGTTTTTTTTACGTGCCGTAAATCTACGACAAGAAAACACCGGCTTCACTTCCCTTCCTAAGGAAGCCATGTTGAGGATTTTTACGCCCGGTAAAATCCATCGCCCTCCGCCGGGATTGAACACGCGACTTCGGAAACGAGAGGCTAGCTTGGTAACCACTACACCACGGAGGACGACAAGAGTGAGAGTGATGAAGTGAATAACGCTAAGTATGGCATTGTGTTTGGTGTTGGTGTGATGTACCGTGTGCTAGGAAAAATGTTTAAGTACATGTAAGTAGTAAATTTATACCGATTCAAGGACAAGGAAAGATAGCGCGAATTGATAAGGGTGTAAGCCAATTAACTTTGTAATGTGATATCCCTTTGTTCCACGCCGCTGGGCACGCTCTCTGATTTGTGCGCTACTGTCATGACGCCAGACTGAGGTGTAAAAAATGAGCTATAGTCCTTTGTGGCCTGACCTGAATGCCGCCCGGGAGAGTAGAACAATGTCCTTTGTGGCCTGACCTCAATACCGCCCAGGAGAGTAGAACAATGGGCTATTGTCCTTTGTGGCCTGATCTCAATGCTACCCGGTGGAGGATAAGAACAATGGGCTATTGTCCTTGCACGAGGACAATGGGTTATTGTTCTCGTCGCTAATGGAGGTGGCTCTTTGTGCGCTACTGATACCGGCAGCCAGAGATCGTCGAATAATGGGCTATTGTTTACGTCGCGTGCCGCCACCATCGCCCCCGCAAATCGATAGAGGAGATAAGTTCTTAAATATCTGTGTCAATCAATCAGGTAATGTTCGTCCATGCATAACATCATCTAACATTATTGAAAAAAATCAAGGATTTATACTGCTAACGTCCCGGCTTCAGGCCTTTAAGGGGTTGCACGCAGACCTTCGATCGAAGTACCCCGCCGTTGTATTTTGATTGATTAATGTAATTAAACTCTGCTCGTCGAACAATGAATACGATTATTCCAATAAGGTATTTTTGATTGATTAATGTAAATAAGGGTACATGAATTGACTCGCGCACCTGGTTGCAAATGTATATGTGTGCGTTAAACTGATTATTACGCGTGTATAATTAATACGACTAATAACACTTGTTTAGTTCTGCTTTGTGGGAAAATTTTGTTGGGATATTAGAATATTACAACGCTTAGGTGAATTAAAGAATCAATGACTCAAAGAAAGTAGTTAGCGTAAATAGCTAACACGAGACGCTATCAAGTGAACCTTTCACGGAAAACCCGAGCGCACAGTCCATCCCTCGCGGGTGCTTTCGCGCTTAAGATGTACTCTCGGATCTGTAACCAAGGTTAGACCAGCTCATTCCTACCCCAACACTCGCTCCTACCTCCCACTCCTTCCCTTTCCCTGTCTGTCACTGCCTTCCGTGTGCTCTAGCTGCAGCGGCGGAGGTTCACTCTTCCGGCCTGCGAGGAAGAAGGCAGAAGTCTGCCATCTGGGGTTTTTAACACACGAAGGGCGGCCATGTTGGCTCGTTAGCCCGGGGAAATAACTAGCATAAATCATTAGAAAGGGTGATAAGGAACTTTGCGCATCAAGATATTTTCTAAGGTTTGTTTACATGTAGGGTTGGCTCTGAAAAACAAACATATAAATAAATACGTATTAACATTATAGTTAATTGATACATACGTTATTTATAAATAAATAATGAAATATGGAGAGTACGCTAAACAAAAATTCCTTTTGTTACTCTTTTAATTAACACAGGTTAAAGAGAGATCATAAATAAACACTCTATCTTTTTTATTCCCGTAATAAAAATGAAAACACGACTGTAACAGACTGTGATTGTTTAGACATGCAATGTCTAAAGCGGTATTGAGTACCAGCGGGAAATCGAACTCTGAATTCAAGCTAAAAGTACATGGACTTTCAAAACATGCATTCCTTTCTTAGTAAATTTGTATGTATCGCGAAAAGGCGTAAGTAACACAGGCAGAGGACTTATAAACATTCCCCTAGAAGGATATGTTGACTACTCCGGCAGGGAGATCGAAACATTACGAAGACCTCAAATATAACTTTGATATTCGTTTTAAAATCTCTTTTCTAATGACGCACACCAGTGGTCTTCGAGAAATTCGACAATGAGTTATTCAGTTCTACACCCCTTGCAAAATATGTTGTACACCCTTTGAAGAGGGTAAACCATGGTGCAATCGAGTCTTTCCAGTTTGGGGCCATATGCACTTTAAAACTTAATGGATGGGATACCTGAGTAGAGATAACGTCTACAAGTAAATATTTCAAATATGGCCCTTTGAGTGAGTTTTAAGCAATACATGTCTTCAAAAGAGTTGTCCAGACTTATACATGCTAGTGGATTCCCCCTTCAGACACCGGGAATTGCTAGGCCTAAAAATATAAGATTCCAACATTGCTCCAGGAAAATGAAATCAAGAGAAACAATACGTCCTTTTCATTATTGACACTAAAAGTATTGTTAAACAATACATGCAATACGTTATAAATAAATAATGAAATATGGAGAGTACCCTAAACAAAACATTCCCATTTTTGCTTTTTAATTAACACTAGTTAAAGAACGCTCGTAAATAAAATTCAATAGAAATATATAAAGACACTCGAGGTAAAATACAGAAGGTCTTCATGCATGTAGCCTTCGATAAGTAAAATAACATAGACACGGACATTAAAACAGGCATTGCCGATAAAGCACCTCACCCATCTCGCAAGCAAGCGCATAGGCAGGGACATTAAAACAGTCGTTGTCAATAAAGTACCACGCTCACCAACGCTAACACTCTCATAGCAGGGACTTTAAAACAGGCATTGTCGATAAAATGCCCACCTACTCACGCAAGCACACACATAGTTAGGAACATTAAACAGGCATTGTCGATAAAGTACCCCACACACTCACGCAAGCACGCTCATAGGTAGGGACTTTAAAAAACAGGCGTTGTCGATAAAGTACCCCACCCGCTCACGCAAGCACACGCATAGGCAGGGACTTTAAAAAAGTCATTGTCGGTAAAGTTCCACACCCACCCGCGAAACCACGCTCTCTCCCTCTATCTCATTTGCGCTAGCACAATGCTGCATTAATATAATTAACAATTCACTGATACGTTCTGCCAGAGACGCCAACGATTTATATAGCGGTTTACACACCTCTTGCAAAATATGTTGTATATCCCTGAAGAGGGTAAACCATGGTACGCTAGGGTTTTCCCAGTTTGGGACCATCTGTAGTTTACAGCTTAATGGACGGGATCCTAGCAGCATCCATATAACTGGGAATGTTTCAAATTTAACAATTGGATGGGTTTTTAGCAATATATACATACAAGCAATAGCCTCAGGAAGAATTATATCAAAAGAAGGAAGACTTTCTTTTCATTACTGGCAATAAGATTATTGTTAAACAATACGTTATTTATAAATAAATAAATAATTAAATATGAACCATCCTAAACAGACTGGTGTTTCAGCCACCATGTCTAAAAATTATATGATCTGCATCGCTCCAAGATAATAATGAATAAATAGCAGGCTGCCCTGCGGGGTAACCTGTCTACTTCACATTCGAGAGGTCCGGAGTTTGAATCTCGTTTAGGTGAGTTACCGGACAAGGGCAAATCCTCCCATTAAGCGTCTTTATATGCGCAGGTGTAATATACTCCTTGGGGTTATGGTGTATAGATCCTGTATATAGAACACTGTACTTAAACATTCGTAACTTTCGCAATTATTTCAATGTATTATTTAGTTCTTCTGTGCGACAATCAGGTTTATTATTATTATTATTATTATTATTATCATCATCATCATCATCAAGAAACCTTGTTTGTTTATTCCATTTAAACAGACTGATATTTCAGTCTCCATACCTAAAATTACACGATCCCTACATCGCTCCAAGAAAATAATAAATAAATAGCGAGTTTCTCTGAGAGGTAGCGTGTCTACTTTACATTCGAGGGCTCAGAGTTCAAATCTTGGTTAAGTGAGTTACCGAGTAAGGGCAAACCCTCCCATTAAGCGTCTTTATAAACGTAGGTGTATATTGCATGTTTTCAAAATGATTTCTCATTCACTTGAAAAGCCCGTTCTTTTCCGAAAAAACTTCCCCATACAGATGATGCTGCAGATCTTCTAACTTGTTTAGTCGCATTTTATTTATATACCTGTCAAATACAAGAATTGTTTGTATGATACCGATAATAAACTGATTTTGATGGAATGTTAAACAAAGAAACATGATATGGAGAGGGTGATAAGAAAAGCATGGTATTTAGATTTAAAATGAGAGAAAAAATACAACTTAAACATCCCTTCATTTCTAGGACATTCTTTTATATATATTTAATAAGGCGATCCAGAGCCTGATGCGGAGTTTTCTTTTGTGTCGGAACGTGCTTCATAATTTAATTTTGAAGAAAGAAGATCCATAACTAGGACCATCTGTAATCAAGATAGTGCTCCAAGACGACTACGCAACCAAGGTTGCTTGCATGTAACACACTAACTCATCGATCGGAATGGTTCAGGTGGTAACGTCTGTGGCCAGATTCGGACGCTAGACAAATGCTGCGAAGGTTCATTATTGCCGCGAATTTTTACTTCATTCCGTTTCACCTACATTCTCATTTTACTACACCTTTCATCTCCCCGGCTCTGACCGGTAATATTTAATACTGAACACCGAGACTCATGCGAAACAAATGCTTTATGAATAAAAAAAATATCGATGTATATTGCATGTAGCTAAAAGGATAGGAATGGCGTACTGTTTAAAACAGACAGTTACGCACCATCGAGGTCAAATGCAGGGAACGCTCTCAAAACATGCATTTCCGAGAAGATAAGATGTATTAATTCTGTATATAGAGTGCTAATCTTAAACAGTCGTAGAAGGAAGGGGAAGCCATTCGAGTGTATGGTTTTTACTTCCCTTTTGATGTGACAGCATATACAGCTAGTAATGATCCATGCTTAAACATGTCTGTCGGTGACTAGACCTTCTATCTCATGGTATGACATCATATGTTAACGGTAGAGTAGAGTACGCGGTGGTTACGCGGTGTTACCCCGTGTTTAGGACGGTCCAGGACGGTACGTTTACTGGTTACGCTGCTTACGTTTACTGGTTATGCGGTGGTACGCTGTGTACCTTGATACGTTACGTGATGTTCCGTGTTTACGACGGTTCAGGAAACATGGCAGGCAAAGGGCGGGCCCCTGCTCTTTAAAGATTTGATTTTGGGGCCTATTCCGTCCAACCTCCCGTCTACTGCCTCTGTGATCAATCGTTGTCCGGATGACGAATGTTTCCAGAGAGCATCATTTTCTCTGCTCGCAGACTCCATCTTCTGGTTACGTTGCAGTTTAATATGATGATATGCGGTTAGGACGGTCCAGGAACGTGACAGGCAAAGGGCTGGTTCCTTAGCTTTTAAAGATTTGAACCTGGAGACCATTCCAACCAACGGATCAACGGGCCCAGAGACCGATCACTGCCTGGATGACGAATGTTTCCAGAGAGCATCCTTTTCCTCTTCTGTGTATATGGCTAGGCTCCCCTCCATCACCCTCATTTGAGATATATAAATAGTTGCGTGTTATGAAATTATTCATTTGCTTTTAATTCCTTTGAGCGTTAGCACTTATATATTCATTTAATTTCTTTTAGAGTTTCAGCATGAGCTATTATGGGAGACAATCTACGCAACCGGCTTATGACAAACTCAATATTTCACCCCTTACATTCGGAGAAAGACGAGTCGTTAAATGCTGTATATGCGAACGGATTTTAAAGAATCGTTCTTTGTTAAGACTTTAGATGCATAGAGAGAAATGTTATACTGAATCGCCTCTCAGTCCTACACTTGAGTATCCTGCGGGATATGAATCAGAATACAGCGGAAGTCGTGTGTTTACTAGTTTGACGTTTCCATATGGCGAGAATTCAGAAATATCTACGGTCGATCTCTGACCTGCACTTGAGTCTCCTGCGTGTGAGGAATCGGAATATAGTAGAAATGGTGTGTTTACTAATTTGACGTTTCCGTATGGTGATAATTCAGTGCTTTCCACGCTTGAAAATTCGAACAGACTGAAGATTTTTAAGTGAGCTGAAAGCATCTAAAGTTATAGCATGACAGACATGATAATGGCATTAATGAATTTCGGCGATAGTTAACAAGAACTTCTAATATATAGAATACATTATCCAGACATTGCTGGGGTGTTTAATTTCACACGTGGGAGGGGCGAGGTGTGTGGAAGGCACGGAACATCTACAGGATAGAGGGCAGGGCCCCTACCTTTCACGGATTAAAATTTCCCTGGTGGTAGTTGACGCAATCTGTGGCTCCTCTCGAGGACTGCAGACTTACACACACTTGAGTGGTCCAGGATTCGGAGGCCGCCCTCATTCCGTGGCTGAAAGTTACAGAGAGCATCCTTTTCCTTGCTGTACGTATGTCGAGACCTCCCCCTACGACACTTTCAACCCTGAAACAACTAAGGAGATGAAAAATAAAGTAAAATGAGGATGGAGGTGAAACGGTGGGAGGAAAAATTCAGAGGTGGAACGAACCTTCACAGCATTCGCCTAGCGACCACAAACCTCGAAAAAACCTCACAGGTCAAGGGGTGTAGGTTGCTGGGATTGAACCGTCGATCCCACATGCAAGTCACAGACGTTACCACCTGAGTCATTCCACTTGATTAGTTAGTGTGTTACACACATGACCTTAGTTGTGTGTCATCCTCCGTGGTGTAGTGGTTACCATGCTAGCCTCCAGTTCCCGAGGTCGCGGATTCAAACCCGGCAGAGGGCGATGGTTTTTTTCGGGCGTAAAGATCCTTAACATGGCTTACTTCGGAAGGGAAGTAAAGCCGGTGGTCCCATGTCGTAGATTTACGGCACGTAAAAGAAGCTCAAGTCTGATATAGAAGCCTCTGAGCAAAATTACAAATCTTTCACGCCCAATATAGAATGGGACGCTATGCACCACAGCAGTTAAGGAGCATCCATAAATAAAATTCAATTTCAGTTTCCTTAGTTGTGTAGTCGTCTTAGAACACTATCTGGATTACAGATGATTCTAGTTATAGATCTTCTTTCTGCAAAATTAAACTATAAAGCCCGTTCCGGCAAAAAGACATCTGCACATCAGGCTCTGGGTCAGCTTAATGAATATATAACCGGGTATTTATCAAGCGCCTGAGCAAAACCGTGAACAAATTAGTTAATTGTTGGATACATGCATCTGAAGTCGCGAACTCGCAATTGTAAGCATATATAAAAAGCATTATCCGGTAAATGTTGCCTGTCATGAGTTCCTTTAAGAGAATCCTCGATAAAATATCTTAACTTTAACAGTGCCCTAAATTGCCTACAAATGGTTTCCGATATATAAGTTTAGAACCTCTATTGAGCTTAAACAAGCGTATAGCATACATACTGTGCCTTAAAGAGACAGTTCCTGTGTAAGACACTGTTTAGATGTGATGTGTTCTTGTTATGGTTGTAAATAAATATCTACATTAAATCCTGCCATTCCAATCTGATTACGGGTTCTGGGAAGGGTATGTCCGTAGGTCTTCGTGTATGTTCGAGTATTTAGAGAGTTGGTCAGGGATGTTTATGAATGATTGCATGTATTCATAGGTCTTCGTATCGCTTCGTGTGCTTGGAGGAAGTGAACGTGTATATCAATGTGCTCGAGAGTGTCCGTAGCTCTACAAGTATGTTTGAGTATTTAGAGAGGCTCTCAGAGATGTTTGTGTGATTGTGCTTCTTTGTAGGTCTCGGTACAGCTCCGCGTGCTTGGTGGAAGTGAACGCATGCATCTATGTATTCGTAGACATTCGTGCAGGTTCGGGCACTTGGAGAGTTGATCAGGAGTATTTATCTCTGTTTATACATGATTGGATGTGTGTGCGTGTGTGAGTGTGAGAGGAGACACGAGCTAGCTAGTGAGGGTAATGAACGATCCGTCAACCGAGAAAGGGACAAGTATCTTTTGAGTAAGCATTCAACATACGCAATGAAACGTAGAAGCACACGTGAAAGATGCGAATGAAATAGAACGAAAGCGCAATGAAATCGTGGTAGCATACACCATTCAGGTATTCGCCTTTGTCAACCAAGAAAAACCGCGAAAAATACGGGTCTAGTGTGAGCAACCGCCGGGAATCCATCCCGGTACCTCTCGAATGCGAACCACAGACGTTACCGTCTGATCCATATCGTAAAAATGGGGACTGTTGTATACCACTCGTGACAATACTCTACCCTCACCATATGACGACACACCATGAGATAGACGTTCTGGTCACCGACCGACATGTTTAAGCATGGATCATTACTAGCTGTATATGCTGTCACATCAAACGGGAAGTAAAATCCATACACTCGAATGGCTTCCCCTTCCTTCTACGACGTTTAAGAATAGCACTCTATATACAGGACCTATGCAACTTATCTTCTCGGAAATGCATGTTTTAGAGGCATTCCTGTATTTTATCTCGATGGTGCAAAAATGTGTGTTTTAAACACTACGCCATTCCTATACTTTTAGCTACACGCAATATATATCGACATTTTTTTATTCATAAAGCATTTGTTTCGCATGAGTCCCAGTGTTCAGTATTAAATATTACCGGTCACAGCAGGGGAGATGAAAGCTTTAAAGAATGAGAATGTAGGTGAAATGGAATGGAGTAAAAATTCGCGGCTGTAATGAATCTTCGCAGCATTCGTCTAGCGTCCAGGGAAAACCCCGAAAAATCCCGGGGTCAGGAGTGTCAGCTGCTGGGAATTGAACTCACAACCACCAAATGCTGGCGACAGACGTTACCACCTGAACCATTCCGATCGACGAGTTAGTGCGTTACATGCAAATACCCTTAGTTGCAATAGTCGTCTTGGAGCACTATCTTGATTACAGATGGTCCAAGTTATGGATCTTCTTTCCTCAAAATTAAACTATGGAGCACGTTCCGGCAAAAAAGACAACTCCACATCGGGCTCTGGATCACCTTATTGAATATATATTTAAGAGAATGTCCTAGAAGTGAATGAATGCTTAATTTGAATTCTTTCTCTCATTTTAATTATAAATACCATACTCTTCTTATCACCCTCTCCATATCATATTTCTTTGTTTAACCTTCCTTAAAAATCAATTTATTATCGGTATCATACAAACAATTCTTGTATTTGACAGGTATATAAATAAAATGCGACTAAACAAGTTAGAAGACTTACAGCATTATCATCTATATGGGGAGGTTTTTCCGATAAGATCGGGCTTTTAATTCAAATTAGAAATCATTTTAAAAACACGCAATATACATTTGCGCTTATAAAGACGCTTAATGGGAGGGTTTGCCCTTACTCGGTAACTCACCTAACCAAGATTTGAAATCGGGAGCTCTCAAATGTGAAATAGACACGCTACCTCTCAGAGAAACTCACTATTTATTTATTATTACCTTGGAGCAAGGTAAGGATCGCGTAATTTTAAGTATGGAGAATAAAACATCAGTCTGCTTAAATGGAATAAACAGATACGGTTTCTTGATGATGATGATGATGATAATAATAATAATAATAATAATAATAATAATAATAATAATGGTAATAAACCTGATTGCCGCACAGAAGAACATAATAATACATTGAAATAATTGCGAAAGTTACGAATGTTTAAGTACAGTGTTCTATATACAGGATCTATACACCATAACCCCAGGAAATATGTTACACCTGCGCTTATAGAGACACTTAATGGGAGGGTTTGCCCTTGTCCGGTAACTCACCTAACCGAGATTCGAACTCGGGACCTCTTGAATGTGAAGTAGACACGCTACCCCTTAGAGAAGCCTGCTATTTCTTTATTATTATCTTGGAGCGATGCGGATGATATAATTTTCGGACATGGTGGCTGAAACACCAGTCTGTTTAGGATGGTTCACATTTCATTATTTATTTATTTATAAATAACGTATTGCTTAACAATAATTTTATTGCCAGTAATGAAAAGAAAGTATTGCTTCTTTTGATATAATTTTTCCTGAGGCTATTGCTTGAGTGCATGTATTGCTAAAAACCCACTCAATTGTTAAATTTGAAGCATTCCCAGTTATATCGATGCTGTTAGGATCCCGTCTATTAAGCTGTAAACTGCAGATGGTCTCTAACTGGGAAAACCCTAGCGTACCATGGTATACCCTTTTCAGGGATATACAATATATTTTGCAAGGGGTGTGTAAACCGTTATATAAATCATTGACGTCTTTGGCATAACGTATCAGTGAATTGATAATTGTATTACTGCAGCATTGCGCTAGCCCAAAGGAGATAAATAGACAGAGAGAGAGCGTGCTTTCGCGGGTGGGTGTGGAACCTTACCGACAATGACTTTTTTACAGTCCCTGCCTATGCGTGTGCTTGCGTGAGAGGCTGGGGTACTCTATCGAGAATGCCTGTTTTAAAGTCCCTACCCATGAGAGTGTTTGCGTGAATATGTGGGGTACCTTATCGACAACGCGTGTTTTAAAGTCCCTGCCTATGAAAGGGTTTGAGCTGGCGGGTGTGGCACTTTATCGACAACGACTGTCTTAAAGTCCCTGCCTATGCACTTGCTTGCGTGGTGGGTTGGATACTTTATCGAACAGTGATTTTTTAAAGTCCCTAACTATGCGCTTGCTTGCGTGGATGGGCAGGGTACTTTTTCGACAATGACTGTTGTATGGTTTCTGCCTATGAGAGTGCTTGCGCTGGTGGGGTGGTACATTATCGACAACGACTGTTTTAAAGTCCCTGGCTATGCACTTGCTTGCGTGGTGGGTGAGGTGCTTTATCGACATAGCCTGCTTTAAATTCCGTGTCCATGTTATTTTACGTATCGAAGACTGCATGCCTGAGAACCTTCTGTATTTTACCTCGAGTGTTTTTATATTTTTATATTGAGTTTTATTTTGAGCGTTCTTTAACTAGCGTTAATTAAAAGAGCAACAATTGAAATGTTTTGTTTAGGGTACTCTCCATATTTCATTATTTATTTATTTATTTATTTATAAATAACGCATGTATTATTTAACTATAATGTTAATCCGTATTATTTGTTTATTTTCAGAGCCAAACCTACGTGTAAACAAACCTTAGCAAAAATTTTGAAGCGCGAGGTTCCTTATCACCCTTTCAAATGATTTATGCTAGTTACTTCTCCGGGGTAATAAGCCAACACGGCCGCCTATCGTGTGTTAAAAAACCCCAGATGGCAGACTTCCGCCTTCTTACTCGCAGGCCGGAAGAGTGAACCTCCGCCGCTGCAGCTAGAGCGCACGGAAGACAATGACAGGCGGGAAAGGGAAGGAGTGGGAGGTAGGAGCGAGTGTTGGGGTAGGGATGAGCTGGTCTAACCTTGGTTACAGATCCGAGAGTACATCATAAGCGCGATAGCGCCCGGGAGAGGTGGACCGTGCGCTCGGGTTTTCTGTGAATGATTTACTCGATAGCGTCTCGTGTTAGATATTTACGCTAACTACTTTCTTTCAATCATGAATTTTTTTTAATTCATTTAAGTGATGTAATATTCTTAACCCCCAAAAATGTCCCGCAAAGCAGAATTAAACAAATGTTATTGTCGTATCAATTATACACGCGCAATAATCACCTTAGCACACACATATTCGGTGCCAACCAGGTGCGCGAGTGAATTCATGTACACTTATTTACATTAATCAATCAAAAATACTTAATTGGAATAATTGTATTCATAGATCAACGAGAAGCGCTTAATTACATTAATTAATCAAAATACATGCGGCGGGTTACTTCGATCGAGGGTATGCGTTGCAACCCTTTGGAGGCCGATACCGGCACTTTAGCAGTATAAATTCTTTAATTTTTTCAGTAATGTTAGATGATGTTATGCATGGACGAACATTACCTGATTGATTGACACAGATATTGAAGAACTTATCCCTTCCATGGTTTTGCGGGGCGATGGTGGCGGCACGCGACGAAAACAATAGTCCATTGATCGACGACTTCCGGCTGCCGGTATCAGTAGCACGCAATGAGCTACCTCCTTTAGCGACGAGAACAATAACCCATTGTCCTCGTGCAATTCAGATCAGGTGACAATGGACAATAGCCAATTGTTCTACTCTGCCGGGCGGAATTCAGGTCAGGCCACAAAGGAACAATACCCCATTGTTCTAATCCTTTACCACGCGGCATTCAGGTCGGAACACAAAGAAGGGGGCGTGGTCGGCGGAGTGTAACAAAGGATATCACATTACATCTTATCGGTTCTCGGTATGTCCTGGTGGCCCCGTTCTCTCATCCTAACCCTACTAATGTAAGTCAAGAAAATCAATGTTTATGTTCATTTATTCTTGCTTCAATAAAGATGCAGCTTATTTTCCTGACAAACCTTTTTGTTTTGCTTTTGTGCCTCGACTTGAAGAATGCAGCTTATATGCGAGGGCGGCTTATTTTTGGGCCAATACGCTAATCATAAGTCTTCCGTGCATTCCAGATGAATTAACCCTGTCACGTAATATATTCAATTCATAATGCTATGAACATGAAGATTTGACTAAATTCTCTTCCAATATATTAAGATGAAATATGGTCATATTAAATAAGGAATCAATTTGTACCGCACAACCTATTACAAGACGGCAGCCAATGAAAAGCGACTAGTCACGTGACCGTTAAGAGATACGGGGCAAAGTTGTGTGGAACAGACCTTAGGTATGAACTTTGGGACACCATGTTTGGTCACTAATAAGAGCAGCAAACTCGGGTTTTTTGTGGCCACTGTCTGTAACAATTCATTATTTTTGTTCATAAAATCTGAAGGATTCATTTTCGTTTTACAGCGAGCTAATTTCGGCGAGAAAGTCTGAAGTTTACTGAACAACTTGTGCTTCCGAGTACACGGTCTGGTTTTTAGAGCTCTACTTTTACTGTAATTGGGTATTTCAACAAGTGAGCTCATTACGTTCCTTAGGGCTGAAGGAATAAAAGTAAAGATAAAGGTACGTATCACGGAGGTATCTGCGGAACCGGGGCAGAGCACCGCACGTAGGCCAGTCGGCCCTTTTTACTTCCAACGAGACCCCTGGGAGAGACCCGAAGGGCGACCAGATCCGGGTGCTGTCGGGAGCAAGTACAGGCGGGGTCCCTAACGCTTTCAGAAAAACGCATCCGCCGACACACGGTCCCTGCCCACAATCCTCCTACCTCCAGGGTTCCCCGGAGCGGAGCCCCAAGCTGAGGAGAGACCTGGATGGTACCGCAGCGACGCCAGGTAAGAATCTTTTACAGAGCGCAAGCCATCGCCCAGCCGCAAGCTGCCGAACACCGCCGCCTGGTCCTGCAACCCTGAAACAGATGACAAGGAAGATGTTGGGTACAGGAAATGAGAGGAAGGTAAGTTGTGGTAGAAGATGATTTAACCCAGGTATCGCCTGGCGACCCATTCGGAAACCACGATAAATCCATGGGCCAGAGTAGGCGGTCGCTGGGGATCGATCCCAGGACCTCCAAATGCGGGCCACAGACGCAACCGCCTGAGCCATCCCGCTCCTGTGCTGAAGGAATATAGTACCAAAGCTTCCCGATGTAAAAGACAATGAGTGGACATGATCTGAATAAAACCTTGCTTCAATCTTAAAGTAAACCCTTTCATTCAATCAGTCATTGCCGGGCGCCCTGAGTTCATGCTGAAAGACAACCATTTGTGTAACATATCCGTTATCTTCAAACTTAGTTGGCATATAATTATTTGTTTCTTCCTCTATTGAAATCAGAGGCAATTCTTTGCAGGATAGGAACTGCTCATCAAGCGAATTTCCCTCTAAAGGCCTTACGTAGCTCATTAATTGATTTTTTGCTAATGCCTATTGATTTGTCAAGCGGAAGTGCAACTTTGCACCATTATGTCATTTTTCAACTATTTCGTTTTAAATGTCAGCCGAAAAATCTTCTATGCTGCGAGTAATAACATCATTTGATAGATGTACTTTTGATATCTGCTTCTCGTCAGAATCTCCTCTTTGTTTACCAGCTGGTAAAATCAAAATCTCTGCTACTGTATGTGGCTGCACTATCCTTGAGGTTACTTATATATTATACGAGTACTTACTAGCTACTAGCACTTGCTCTGAGGTTTCAAAATTAAGATTTCTGCTGCTGTATGTGGATACATTCTCTTGGAAGTTACTTGCGCTACCTTATAGCTATACTCTGGTTCAACTAAGAAGGTGGGGGAAAACAAGGTTTCGCGCATAGAAGGAGACATATATTGCAGTCGGCGTTGCCATATCGTTCAGCTTGCGGAAACGCAATCAGGCATGATCCTGACATATTACCAAACCATGGTGCAGAATTACTGTAAACATAAGGTGTTCTATCGTCACATAGATTAAATAGCGAACAGATAAAGGAATAAACATAAAATAAAGGAGAAAAAATGTCGTGCATTAGTAACACGTACCTAAATAAATTCATAGGTAAGTTACAATTTTCATTGTAATTCTTCACAGTCACTGCCATTGTTGCGATCAGACTCAGAAGGTAATTCACGCAGATTGATTATGAAGGGTTCCATCAGGTCGTCTCTTCGGAATTCCATTCGAAAGCCCTGCTCGTGTAGTTCTTTTGCATGCCACACGCAGTTCGCCCAGGTGGAAACTTCGATGCTTTCTATCGCCTCAGGTGTGATATTTTACACGCCAGCAAATGGTTTTTCTTCATATATGCACCTTCACTTGTGACCACACCAGCTGGGGTTGTAGTGGCAACCGTATGGAGGCAACCGCACTACGCGATGTCCGTGTAGCTTAGCAATTTCATCTACTTCGTACATACATGCTGCAAGTTTGTGTGCCTGAATCAAAAGTAAGAGCCCCGCCCTGGTTTATGTGCCTGTGTGTGCGATATACCTCTAGAAGCGATCCATGAAATCATGTTAAATTTTCTTGAGTTTGTGCACGGAGCTTTATCTAATTGCAGTGAATGAATGTTGGCATTATCCATTACTATAACCGAATTCGTTGCAATATATGGCAACAATTGATTCTCGAACCACTGTTTAAATGCTTGCTTTGTCATTTTTGAGTGGCAATCTTTGTTGCGCTTGGATTTACACTTAAATACGAATTTGATTTTAGGAATGAAGCTCGTAATCTGCTAAACCAGCGTGCAACACAATTAGCCGGCTGCTTTTGCCAATGGGAACATTTAAGCTACCAGAACCATCAGATATCTTCCAACAGCTTGATTTCGCATGGTTCTGGTTGAAACAAGTCTCATCTATATGACATAAAGCAGATAGTCCCTCTTTTCTTATCTCGTGCATGGTGCGAAGAAATGTCATTCTTGTTGCAACAATGTCGCTCCATTCCATTAAGAACTTCCTACCATCAGAGTACGCTTGTACTTAAATTCCATGCCTCTTAAAATACGTAGCATTAAAGCTTTTCCAACCTGAAAATTTTCAGCTTCTCCCATCTTTAGAATCAGATTGTCTTCTGTCGGGTATTGTCCTCTCTCGTACACATAAAAACTTATGCGACGAAGAAGATTTTTGCTGAAGTCATCTAAACCAGTTACTTCCTTATTGCGATTGCGTCGCTTGCCTGCTGATTTGAATGTTGCGGCCGCATTACTTTTAATTGAATCATTGGCTTCTTTACAAATTCTTTGCGCTGTTCGTAGTCCAACAGCGCATGTATTTGCTGTATTTTCCTGAGCTTGGCAATTCAGGGGGCAGAATCAAATGGTAGTTCACGTGTTACCTCCGACTGTTTTCTGAAATAATTGCACACACGATGCACAACTTCTCTCGCTTATCTATGCAATACTTGGCGTACTGCTTTATCTTCCATTATGGTTCATATCAGCACTATATTCTCACCACACTTAGCACAAAGCAAGAGAAAATACTTGGTTTTGAATAATGAACACTTCTGCTCGCATGCCGACACTAAACTGAAGCGCATTGGTTGTGAAAGTACATGACACTTCCGGTTCACTGCGCATCTAGCAGTCGATCGCCTTCATAGCTGAACCCGGGTCTAACTACAGAATACCACCTAGAGAGAAGGCTTTATCATTAAAACAATATGGCCGCCCATGTTGACCATTGCTTGAATTCAGCGGTAGAGGTAACTTAATCATTAAATATAGTTAAGTTGTATTTAACTGTGGTCTCTGTTATATGATGGCCTGATTCAGCAATAAGATAAACTCACATGACGTCATACTAACAGTGCATTATTCAGTTCCTACCGGATACAGATCAGTTGAGTTACGACACTAGAGTAAGAATTATAAATGCTTTCTCTCTTTGAAATGTAAACTCTGCCTTCAGTGATTATATATGCTGCCAGTTTCACCAAGAATACTGTTTTATACAGTACAAAGTGCCAAGTTAGTGTCTTATTTGATGATGAAACGAAGTGTATAATAAACGCTGGTACAATTTAAGGTGTTGCACAGAATACATCTTAAAATGTTACTACAGTACAAGCATTCATGCTCAATTCCTAGCTTTCTTCTAACAAAAACATAGTAGCTCTGTTCGCTGTAGCAATGGTTGATTCCAAATCTTCTTGAGGTTACAAACAGAGTGGTCAAGCTATTAAGACAAGCAGGCTATGTAGTCGATTCTCTCATTTAAGACCACAATCGTGTACACAGAAAAATGTTTGAGAAATTATGTGACGGCAATCTGAAAACAAGCTTCACAAATCCCATCAGTTGCGAGAAAAAAGTTTCATTTGTTATCTAATTCCTTTTATGTATTGAAATCAGTCAGAAACAATTGGTTGGATAAGAAAGACCATTTGCGGTATTTGATTTTCTTGATATTTTGAAAGTGGTAATTTGCTAAGGGCTTCTTTGGTCTCTTGAAAGAAATACATGCATTTGAAAAAGATTAGCACGTGAAATTAATCCCAAGCTCCTCTGAGAAACAAAATGTCAATCTTGCCATGAAACTCTTTGATGAAAAGAATATAGCAGACTTGAATGTGTTTGAAAATACGTTGGGTAATAAAGAAATGCCACGGACTTCTATGTTTATTTCCATTATAGACAAATGGTGGAAAATTGTAAATGTAAAGCACGCTCTGAAGGCCAGAAACCTGTGTGAAGCATTCTGTAGTCCTATTCATTCAATAGGAGACAATGTATTCAGTTTTGAGAAGATTTTTGTCGTGGCTTTGTGAGTGGGAAAGCACTTTGTTTTCAGGCTACTCTGAAACATACCACTAAAACTTTAATTGCTCTTTGTGTGTACATGCTTCCCCAAGTTAATTCGAAATGTGACCTATTAGGAGCATTACAAACAGATAATTTTGGAAAGTAGGTTTAGTCAGTACAGTCTTGCGTTGAATTTCTTATATATGACAGTAGCATGGAAATAAATATAGAGAACGATACAAGCTTCAAATACTTGTCACCAATTAATTGATAATGGAGAGTTTAAATGGCAAAATGATTTTATAGTCGATTTCGTTGGCAGTCGCCGGGGAAATTACTCCGGCAGAGGCGGACTAAAATCCGTAACTTATAACAGATGCTGGAAATGCTGACCTTCTGCTCTCAAACAGGCAGCATATCTTGTGTAAATATTCTCGCTCACTCTCCGAAGCTCAGCAGCAGGAATTCTTGTGATGAAACGCCTCGTTATGATTAGAAAATTAGAGTGTGGTGTGCGATAAGTGCTAGAAGAATAATAGGGCCCATATTCTTTGATGAAACAATAAATGCAGATCTATATCAGAGGATAATACTGAGGTCATTTTGCAATCGCTTGACAGAAGAAGAGAAATCGCATGGTTGGTTCCAGAAAGACTGCAACAGCACATACGGCTGCCGAATCATTGCATGTAATAAGAGAGCTGTTTAAGGACAGAATAATTAGTATTGATTTGTGGCCCCCTCGTTCTCCGGACCTAACGAGTCGTGATTTTTATTTATGGGGTTCTTTAAAAGACAAAGTGTAAATTTCCATTCCTGGAGCACTACAGGGACTTAGAGAAAACACTGCAAGAAATCACAAGAATTCCTGCTGCTGAGCTTCGCAGAGTGAGCGAGAATATTTACACAAAATATGCTGCCTGTTTGAGAGCAGAAGGTCAGCATTTCCAGCATCTCTTATAAGTTACGGATTTTAGTCCGCCTCTGCCGGAGTAATTTCCCCGGCAACTGCCGGCTGTCTCGCGCAGTAGGGAGAGGCCGCGAGTGGGTTCGAATATAATTTAACTATCCTATACTACCGACGTTTCGCCCTTCATATTGAGAACCTCTTCTGGGTACTGCCAACGGTCCGTTGCTTCCTTTCATATTTATACTGCAAACTGTAGTTGATCCTACTCATATTCCTAATTGACTGGTAACCTGTCAGTAATTTTATGATCTGCGAGCTATGTCTTCCACGCTCCATTAATGGGTTTTCCAGAATCTCTCTTCAATAAACTTCTTTGTTTAAAATTTTCTACGCTTTGTCGTACTATATTTGTGAGAAGCGATCACACATAGCTAAACATCTCAATATTGTTATCAAAGCGGATGCGAAATTAAATTGAGTTGTACTTATGGATGCCCGTTAACTACTATGGTCCTTAGCGTCCCATTCTATATTGGGCGTGAAAGATCGGAGATTTTCTCAGATGCCTCTTAATTAGGCTTGAGGTTCTTTTACGTGCCGCAAATCTACGACACGGGGCCACCAGCTTCTTCCCTTCCGAAGGAAGCCATGCAAAGGATTGTTACGCCTGAAAAAATCCATTGCCCTCCGACGGGTTTGAAATATGGTGTCCTGTTTTCTAAAGATGCTCAGCCATTGATGATTTTTCGGGCTGCCCGTGCTTTAGAAATCCATTATATTCGCTGCGTCGAGTTAATATTCATCTTCCTGTCTGGTCTATGTATTATTCACCGCAAACACATGTAATTTTCTATACACCCCAGTAGTGGAGAGGCGAAATTCTATCTTTAACTGGACGTATAAAGGATCTTAGAATTTTAACTGACATATATCTTTTTATTATTCTCTGATGATGTAGGAATTTTGAAATCCTATTTGTACTTCATCCACGTAGGGAATAAAGACCAAATTTTCGTTTCTGTGCTTCGCTGTTTCCCTTCTTCTTCTCTTTATTATTGCTCATTTTACTTTGGAAGGTTGTGGTTAGTTGACTGGAATAACTTTTGCTCTGAAGAACTCCGTCAATGTGCTTTATTTCTTTGTTGAGTGATTCTACGTTTCATATTCGGCGAGCGAGATGATACAATGTGTTGGCAATAGCCTATTTCACTGACGGTGAGTAGTGTGATGTGGCTAGTATATACCTCTAAGTATGGGTTATTCCATAACTGGCGAATAATCTAGGAATTGAATGAAATGAGCCACCGAGAATTAATTAAGGTCATGGAAATATTCGTGGAAATATTATTTGATATACATGCAAAATGCTCAGAAGAATATTTTACATATAGAATGCTACAAGAAGGAACTGTTCCGGTAATGTCACTTCCCGTTAAGAACGCATATTGTACAGCGGTCATTCCAAAAAATACGAAACAAGTGCTACACCATTCCGCGTTTACTTTGTGTATCGGAGATAAAACGCTGAAATTGTTACCTTAGCTCTACGATAGTTATCGCAAAATTATTCAAGGGGAACCAATATTAAACTTTAAAAGAAACTGCAAAAAAAATATTGTACCTAGTGTCTTTTAGAGCTGCTAGATATAAAGAAGGTATCAAGCGTACTCCGGCAGAGCATACGATACAATGGAATTGAAGTAATAATAATGTACATGAGTGCTTGGATATAGTAATAATTCAGCTAGAAGTAGATAAACTGCATAAGAAGGAGTTAGAATGGTTTATTTATGCATTAGTGATAAATGCTCAGAAGAGATACGAAGAGTCAGTTAGTTAAACTCCACACTTGAAGTTATTAGCACAAAACAACAACAGTATTTAGAATATCTGGATTACGGGAATAACAGTTGTTAGGAGAACAGGTAGATAGTGGATCAGATAAGAGTGAAGGTGTGGGTTACCGGCAGGGTATAAAGAGAAACTGTAACACTTCTTATGGCAAAACAGAGAAGTATTCTCACTCAAACTCAGAAAATGTACAGCATACACACATTCATTTAAGGTTCGAAATATACCACCTTATACCATAAATGTAGGAACTTATAGTTTGCAATACGAAATCAGTCAGAGCGAATTACAGAAGATATGTGGAAATACATTATTGAACTGTCGAAATTTTGATTATCACCCTCTGTCAGGTAATGAAGAAAAAGTAGTAAATGAAGAGCAAAATATGTTTTCAAAAAAAATTATTTTTATATGGTTCCTTACATGTACAAGGCGTGTTTTTAAAGTAAGCACCGTTTTAATATTTTGCCGCTGCGACGCTGCATTCTGAAATGTCCAAAGGAATAGAACGACTCCCCGACTGTGAAGTCAGATCAGTGATTCCTTTTTAATGCGCGAAATGCTACATCAGCAAACATTCATTGCCAATTGTGCGGGATTTATTGGGAAACAATAATGAGTGATGGACTGGTGAGGAAGTGGAACGAAGGTCGTGAAGGTGTACATGATGAATCGCGGAGCGGACCGTCTGTGATCACGGATGAGTTGGTGTAAGCTGTGGATGGAACATTCGCGAGGACAGGCGTTTCACTATATCGGTGTTGCCAATGCATTTTCCAAAAATTTCAAGGTCAGTTCTCTACAATACTGTGACAGAACACTTAGGATTTCGGAAATTGTGCTCAAGATGAGTGCCCAAAAATCTTACTGATGAGCACAAGAACAAGCGATCTGCCGCTGCACTTTTCTGACGCGATAAACTGTGGAAGGCGATGATTTGCTAGCACACATCGTTACAGATGATGGGACATGAGTGTCTCACGTCACTCCTGAATCAAAGCAACTATCCATGGAGATAAGGAAACAGCATCCCCCGTGAAGAAGAAATTCAAACAGTCGATATCCACTCGCAATTTCATGTGCTCGGTTTTCTGTGGCAGTCAAGGTGTTTTGCTGGTTGAATTCTTGCCCAGGAATGCGACAATCAACAAAGGCGCCTATTGTGAGACACTACGAAAGCAGACAAAAATACGTAGAGTGCTTTCACATAGAATTCTTTTGGTTGATAACAATATCCGGCCATACAGAGCCAAACAAACTCAAGTTCTAATCGTATCAATTGGTTGGAACAATTCGACCACCCTCCCTACAGTTCGGATTTGGCACCAAGTGTTTTCATCTGTTTCTTTATCTGAAGAAATTCCTTGATGCAAAACATTTCGATTACGATGTTGTGAAACAAGAAGTGCAGACTTGGCTTTCCTCACAGGCGGCATTGTTTTTTGACGAGGTCGTATAAAAACTGGTTTCCCGTTACTACAAATGCCTGAATAGCGACGGTAATTATATGGAGAAGTAGTGTAAGATATGGGGTAATGAATGGTAATAAATTATTTGAAAAATGTTCTGTTATGTTTTAAAGAATTATTGGTACTTACTTGCGAAACATGCCTCGTACTTTAAAAATTTGCTAAAGTATATCATAAAAATGTATATCTAATCTACTATAAGTATAACAGACATTAAAAATGATTGTATAGAAGATATAACGAAAAGTTTTTAGTGTGTGACAACGCAACAGTACACAAAATCCAGCTTCCTAAGAAAACAATAGAGGATAAATTACACCATAGCTCTAATTATTATTCAGAAAGAAATATTGCCGAGATAATACTTAAAGATGTAATTGGGTAATACAGGACTTCATAACATACAGGTTGCGTGAACATTGTGCCAGTATTGAACTCTTACTTAAAACTGCAGTAAATGGAACAATTGGATATGCACCAGTTAAAATAGCAATTGAAAAAAAAATGCCGGAACAACTGATGCCAATCTTGTCGCAAAAATGCTACAGTACCTCAGGAAACAGCATTGAAACAATACCATAAAGTGTTAGAAGAAAAATAGACCAGCAACAAGGGGGTAAAGGGGCCCAAACAGAATCACGGAACATCGACACCAAATATTGGAGATTTGGTCTTAGTAAGAGATAAGAATAAATCATATGCTTGGAGCAAGGATTACCACAGAAAAGTTTACTACATAAAGGATTTGCCGTGATAACAGAGCATTTCGGTACACACTTTTGAAATAGGGATGGCTAGCATAAACAGAAGTTAGGGCAGGTATGACAAACCATTTTGCGATCATCAAAGTCGTAACATTTTTCCTAATTTTATACTCCGATCAATTTGTTGTATATGATATTTTTGGGGTGTAATCAGTATAATTTGTTTTTCTTAAAGAAGATTATGTATTGTTTTATCTGTTGCATTATTGAACAAATAAGAGTTCATGAGACAATTTGAATATTATATGCAAAGTAGGTGTATTTTCGGCTTAACGTATAGAAATATGTGGGTAAACAATAATTATTGAATTAACATATATTTTGTCGTAAGAAATTACTGTTTTGAAACTGATCACAAGCATAGTTCCTTATGTATAAAGTTTTATGAGTGTTTTTAACGATTTGAAATAGCCTTGTGCTTGAGGTAAGTGAAAGTGAAAACCAGTATCAGTATTAACTGATATTTCTTAGAATTAACCACCCAGCTGAATTAATCTCTGAAACGACGCGTGTAATTACGTTTTTGCGTATGCTCAATCAAGTGCCTATCAGGTAAAAAGAAAAGTGCAACACACTTATAAGGCATTTTACCAGAACACAGTATTGAGAAGGTTAGGTGTTTATTTGTTATTAGGTCTCTTTTGTGTGTTTTTCTGAGGACTTTCATCGATGACTTGAATATTTTCTCCATAGCAAACTTTTAAGCATGCCCATAGAAACTAGTTGTACCGGCACACTACAACCGAGACGAAATAATTAATTATAGGATAGATGCCACACAGAGAAGTGTAAAACAAAAGCAGGAAGAATCATAATCGATAAACGGAGAAATTAAGTAGATTGTATGTTAAAAATAGCAGAGTGCAGCAGTTATAGGAGCATGTGAAGATTATAAGAATTCAGAATTAATATAATTCATCTTATAGCTTGTATAAAATAACAAAGTGAAGGCATTTTAAGTAAGTTAAAGCTTCACAGGTATGTGGTGGTTTATAACCGAGCCAAATGAAGATGGCTTTGGTACAGCGGGGATGGAATTGAATTAAGCGACTGTAAGTCAGTGTCAGCCGGTAACTAAAACCTTGGGGGTACATATATTAATAGCAATCACTTACATTTAATTCCCATTGATTATAATTTAAAAAGGCACAATATTAAATGATTTTCGAACTAACTGTGAGATTTCATTTATAAGTATAAACTCACATACTTGAAGGACAAATCTATTCTCCTATCCTTTCTGGTAGCAATTTTTTCAATCAGCCTTTGATTGAAATCAGGCATCTGCATACTTTCCACTGAAAGCATGGCAAGGGCAGAGTGTCTATCCTGAGTCATCGTGTTACTGAAATGCTTTTGTTCTGTTCAGAGTAGAAAAGCTGCGATCTGCTTCGGAAATGATCATAGGGATACTAAGAAGAACTTTAAGTAGTTACACACATTCTTAAAAGTTTCATTTAAGTGGCTTTAAATAATGAAGTCAAACATAGATAGAGCACCCATGATGTTCCTAAATTCTTTTCTTTCAGTCAGTTCTATTTGTAGTTTCCTCGCGCCTATGAAATGGTAGTACTTTTAAGCTCCATGTAAGTGATGTGTAGGAAAAGAAGCATGATACTGTGAAAATTTTTGAGGTAACAACAAAATATCTGCTGAAAAACGGCCTTTGAATTCAAAGCATGTTCTGCCTTGTTGTATTATTATGTTGCAGATTTCTTTGGTCCCCTGTTTCCTGGTTTTCATGCTGTCATAAATTCTCTTTCTTTCTTTCTTTCTTTCTTTCTTTCTTTCTTTCTTTCTTTCTTTCTTTCTTTCTTTCTTTCTTTCTTTCTTTCTATTTTTTTTTGCTTCGCTCTCCTGTGTATTAGAGGCATCTAACTTTCCTCTAATGTTCGAAACAAAATGCTCAAATGCTCGTATTTCTTTATGAACATGTGATAGCTCACTAAATGTTCTTTGCATCTGCTTAAAAAGAATGTCAGCATAAGGTACTATTTGGTAGAAAAATTAAAACCAATGCATGAAGTTTCGCTTTTGGAAAACTTCATCATAACCAAGACCTTGTGTGATGATAGCTGAATGTGTTATCTCATTTTCGGTATCGATTTCCCTCATACAAATAATAAGCTTACTTCTATACTCATAAGCTCCGCTCACTCTCCGTGGCTGAAAATTCCATCTAGTTGGGAGTAATCTTGAAAATAGTTTTTGTTGAGCACTTCATCCAAAACTGCTGTTCTCGTGGTGACTTGGAAAAATGGAGAATACCCTGAAGATTGGAAAAAAAACACTTTTACATTCTCATTAGGTGATGCTGAATTTTGCATGAAATGATTGAACGAATGTGCGCAAAAATGAACATATTCCATATATGTGTAGCATTCCTTCACTAGTGCTTGAACATCACGTGACAATCCACTCATACCTGATGCAACATCATATGTATGAGCAATGCGTTTTCTAGGATTCCAAATTGCGATGACGTTCATCTGTAATATACGAGACGTATTCCAAAACTAAGGTACGGTGAAAAATATTGGTAGGCCTTATTGACGTTTCACGCCTGCGGCGCTGTCTACCGACCTCTGAGGAACCTACCTCAGTGTTGGTGTGACGCAGTAGGCGTTTGCCAGTCGGTGAGAGCAGATCGCATTGGCCGCGACAATCGTAGATCCCGCCGGTTGTGACGTGCGCGATGTGATTCGATTGTTGCTGGCAAAAGGACCTCAGCAGCGGATATCCATTGTGAGTTATACCTCGTGTATGGACCGGACATAATGAGTGACAAACAGGTTCGACACTGGTGTCGAGAATTTCGAAATGGCCGCACATATGTGCAGGATGAACAGCGGAGTGGTAGGCTCAGTATTCGGACCGACGACATCGTTGAACAAGTAAACCAAAAACGTCGAAGTCATCGGCATTTGACGATTAGTGGTCTGGCTGAAGAACTCCCAAATGTTGCTCGAACCCCACTTTACTGAATTGTAACTGAACACCTTGGATATCGGAAACTTTGTGCGAGGTGGGTGCCACAACTGCTCACCAGTCAGCACAAAGAGAAATGAATGTAGTGCACGACAGATTTTGAAGCACAATAGAGAAGATGGAGATAGTTTGTTTTCCCACATTGTTACGAGCGACGAGACATGGATAGCGTACACCAACACAGAATTGAAACAACAGTCAATGCAGTGGTGCCGTTCCGGTTCACACAAACCAAAAAGGTGTAAGCAATCGCCGTACACGAATCACAAAATGATGGCCACCGTCTTTTGGGACGAAACGGGCGTCCTTTTGATTGATTTCATCAACCTGGGTCAACAATTACAGGTGACGCGTACTGTGCAACGCTTACCAAACTGACGTGCGATCCATTATCGATGCCGCGGGAAACTGTCGTCTGGCATCATTCTCCTGCACGACAACGTACGCCCGCACTCCGCTGCAAAAACCAGAGAAGGTTCAGGAGTTTCGTTGGGATCTGTTTGACCACCCTCCGTACAGTCCCGACCTGGCACCAAGTGACTATTTCCTCTTCTTGCATTTGAAACGGTGGCTGGATGGACAACGATTTCATACCAACGATGAACTCAAGACGTGCTTTATCAACTGGTTCGAGTCCCAGGCAGCAGACTTCTATGCTGAGGGGTTAAAGAAACTGGTGCAGCGTTACAGCAAGTGGATAGATGTGAGCTATGACTATGTGGAAAGGTAAAGTGTATATGTAGGCACATATTACTGTCAATAAAAACCTTGTCTCATGAGCGATGTTGTTATTGCGACCAAACGGACCTTAGTTTCGGAATACGCCTCGTATTTTGCTGGATTTGGATCATCGTGGCCAGGAGGAACAATGAAGCTCCAGAATCTTTCAACAGGTATTTCAACACATGCATCTGTATATTACAACCAATGTGAGCTTGTTAGATACATTCCTTGCTTCTTCTGTGATAACAGGTAGACAATCCGCTGCTTCTGTCTGGTGTGTGATTTAATCGTGACCTACTTCTAAATAATTTCCAGGCACTCGTTTTGGATGGTCTTCGACGTTCCTTTGAAAACTGTGGAATTCTCAAGAGGAGTCTTCATAATATTGTCCAGTTCTTCACTGAAATACATTAAGCCACGAAAAATTCCTTGATTTGAGGACGAATCTGTTTGTGATGGCCTCTCAGTGCTAACTCAACAGCCCTATAGAATCTGGTGTAATTAATAGTAACATTTAAGACGTGTTTATTGTTGGCAACTTTATGATT
The DNA here is from genome assembly GCA_030765065.1 of Deroplatys truncata. Taxonomy (NCBI): domain Eukaryota; kingdom Metazoa; phylum Arthropoda; class Insecta; order Mantodea; family Mantidae; genus Deroplatys; species Deroplatys truncata. The sequence continues at coordinate 416,928,972 of CM060990.1, read as the reverse complement.
ATGAAGATCAATATTTCTTGTACATGCACCATCTGGTTGAGCAACAATGTTTAAATTTTCCAAAAGGGAAGACTAAGTACGTTCTTCACATGGGCAGACGATACTTCGTACTTTTTAAGTCTTTCTTTTAATGATGCACTCAGTTATACATGTCTGGTTCACGCTTCTTCTCCACTGAATAGTACACAGGGAAAACTGCAGTTTTTACACCACGACTCACATCATATCAGAACCCATGTGGCACGAAATAAATCAGCTGTTACAAAACGCGGATACAAACACAAACAAGGCACAAGCTACTATGTACCGATATAACACGGAAAAACCTTGGCGAGCGAGAAATCAATTTTACACTGATCGTCCTCACCTAATCTATGCTCAACGTTGCAGGAAATCGATCACATAAATAAAGATCAATGGTGTAACCAGCATAAAAATATTAAAATGAAATTGACGGTTTTCAACAGCAAGCCGCAAGTTATGTTTTTGTTTAAAATTTAATACAATGTGTGTGAATTAAAGTTTATAAAGATGAGAGTGGTAAATGAAATGCTTCAACCAACACCAGAACGTTTTCAATTCAGTTCACTTTCAAACATGGACATAAATACTGAACACCTCCCCAAGTCACTCAGAAAAAAACTGATTATAATCTACAGAGAACTATAACCTTTAAAATGAGATAAAAATTCCAATAGTTTACATTAATTACTGAAAACCTCTTAAGATATACCGTTTCAAAAAGACGGGCATTGAAGAATTTTAGTTAACAGAAGACAATTAAAGGAACGGCTGTACCAAATGGAACTCCTCCTACCCTCCTAAGCCTGCTTGCCGTGGTGTGATCCAGACAATACATTACATGGTAGCACTGTCTTGGGCGGAGCTATTGCTTATGTTTCATTTCCACTGCGTCATATGTCATATGGTCACACCTCCATCACCCTCCGCACCACCCCTAGAGATTACATACCGCAGTATTGGAGGCTTTACTAACTTGCAATCTGGCTTGCACAGATGGACACAGGAGTTCCCTAAATATAACAAAAATCTTTTAAGATTTCTGGAGAATCTTTACATAAAAATATCGCTATATAGTAAATGGACCGGTGGCTACAACATTTTTGGGGGTAGAGCTAACCTGCTACTTCCTACTAGAGCCGTACCTGATGTAAGTGACTGGTTTGAACAAAGATAGCGAATGTAAAACAAAGATAGAGGGAGAGACTTAGTTTCAGGATATATAGAGAGCGGGCGTTTTATGTTCGGGCCCGTATCGCATGTATGCGTGCCCCGCGCGCTGTCGACTGCACCGGAGGTTCTGCATTCTAAAACACCCGCGTTGCATACTCATGAGTAAAAGTGACATACACTATAGCGAGTACTAACCTGCTATAAGTGGTGTTCATCCACAATGAGACATTCCTGACAGTCTCGTGATCACAAGGTTGTAATTCAGGAACAACAGTTAGTCCGTAGGGTTTCAAACTTAAAAGCTTTTCAGCTATATCAACAGAGGTTTTTGAAACACTCACTAGTTGTGCAACACGTCTTTGAGACTTCTTCGGAGAGCTTTCGAATGGTGCACCAATTCGTCAAACTTTCCTCTAGTAGATAATGACTTTTTTGCTTCTTACGTTTAGTGTTTAGTGATCCCGTTGTCACAAACATACTAACCATACATCTGATGGTATCTATATTTGGAACTGAATACCAGAAATAGCTCCTGATATTGTCTACACACCTGCCTAGTTGATTCGAGTTTTACTTATGCAACGTACATAAAAATTCCTTCTTCAAACATGAATTGTTTGGAAGGCATTTCACTTCACTAATAACAAGACAAGATCAGCAACAATAATTAGAGTACTCTGAAGGAATTCACACACAACAAGAAGTTTGAACGAGCTTTCACTTTTTGAGATGCACAAATGCCTTCAGGTGCCTTTTGTTCGACTCTACCGCACGAACAGAAGGCAGCAACAGAAAATTGGCATTTAAAATCGATAAGCACATCTTTGAGCAGGTAATTCACTGCTAGTGAGTTAGTGGAACAATATCAAGTTCAAATTAAGGAAAAATTAAATTGAGTTCTATTTATGGACGCTCTTTAACTACTATGGTTCTTAACGTCCAATTTTATATTGGGCGTGAAAGGCCGGAAACTTTGCTCAGAGGCCTCTTTGTCAGACCTGAGGTTCTTTCATATAACGCAAAGCTACGACACGGCAACACAGACTTTACTCCCTTTCCAAAGGAAGCCATGCTAAAGATTTTCACGCCCAAAAAATCCATCGCCCTCCGCCGGGATTCAACGCGCGACCTCGGGAACCAAAGGTATCCCTAGACCATGGAGTGCGACATACCAAGGTCATGCAGTGCAGGAGGTTAATGCAGTGCAAGCGAAACACACATACACACGATCATGGCCGGGCCACACAACGACCCGTCGATATAATCTGAAACGTTTAAAACGTTTGGTGTATTTGATTTTCATGGGACTCTAGATGCACAATCCAATGGAAATTTGCGTAACGGGAGAAATATTGCCAATATTTGGGAATATAACTAGGAATATTTGGTTAAAATCATTCTCCTTCACTATCCTATTTAGACGTCGTATCTTGCCTCTCGTGCGGGTGGGCCGCACGTGATGTACGGTAAGATACGGAGGCGTGTGAACTTAGCAGGAAATTCAGAGTTTCTTATAGGGACGGAAAGGCAGGGCAGATGTTATTTTAATGAGGTAAAATACTACAAAACAAGTCAGGGCACAAAGGGGCCAGATGTTTCGAGTTAAAATCTCGGTTAGTGTAATTTGCCAGGATAAGGGTTTTATTCGGGATTTCCCCTTATCCTGAAAATATGAATGTCAGGAAAGTGTAAGCTCTATGGTCCCGGGTTCAATTGAGCATAATTTAATCCACTTCGCCCATCACCGTTCGGTATGACCTATCCGGTTAGAGCGCGTTAAATTAAAAAATGCCAACACCGGCCTAAAAAAAAACCATCCTTTTATATCACCTGAACGTAAACAAAATTATATGGACGTTTATTTAAATCTGCATTACTATTAATTTTCTCCTAACCACGCTCTAGAAACAAGAGTAATTGGCGGAGGACTTCCAGGAACTCCACGCATCACAACGCAAAGGAGAGACAACAGCGGAGATGGTGTTAATGAGTAGATGGGAATGAAAGGTTCGAGGCCACTTTTTGCGTTTATATGGGAGGGGTAGGGAGAACGGGGAGAGATACGGCGCTATGAGAGAGTTGAAGGAGGGGAAATGCATTTATATGGAGAGACGGAGAAAACGAGGAGAGAGCGTAGGTAGAGCAGAAGATGAAAGGGGCAAATGCGTTTATATGGGAGGGATAGCAAAACGGGGAGAGATGTCATGCTAGGAGAGTGCTAAAGGATGGAAATGCATTTATATGTGAGAGATAGGGAAAACGAGGAGAATTGCTAGGTGGAACAGGGATTGAAAAATAGGAAATGTCCCTTATATGAGAGATAGGGACAAGGATAGGTGCTAGGGAGGCTAGGGATCAAAGGTGTTAGAGGTTGGTTCAGAGGACTAAAGACGGAAGAAAGGGAGTATGAGTGGGAAATGGGATTGTACGCGGAAGATAGGGAAAACCAGAATAGGTGTTAGGGAGGCTAGTGTTGCTGCATGTACAATGTCTAGTGTTCTCCAGGATAGCACCATCGAGCATTCAGCGGCCGAGCAGATTCCATGGTTTAGGTGCAGTATAGTTATGTATGATTTCACGGGCAATTAAGATATAATCGTAAGTATTTAAGGTAATTCAGGTAGTATCACAGGCAGACAGATTCCAGGTATTAGTTGTAGCATAGTTTCGTTGATTTCACAGCTAGTTCAGGTGGTGTAGTAGTCATTTAGGGTAATTCAGGTAGTATCATAAGCAGATAGATTCCAGGGGTTGTGGTTAGCATAGTTCGGTATATTTTCAGAGGTAATTCAAGTACTATTGTTGGTATTTTCCAGTAATCCGGGTAGTATCTCAGGTGTTCGTGATGATCTAAATCAGCGATACATATCACTGCTATTTAAGGGAGTTTCGAGTGATTCAGCTTGTATCAAAGGTATTTAAGTAATTTTAACAGGCAATTCACGTAGTATCGTTGGTATTTTTGGTAATCCTTGTAGTACCACAGGTGTTCAAGGTAATCACGAGCAGCGATTCGTATCAGAGTTTCATTGGGAGAAACTCACTGAAATCCACCATAAGGAAGAGCGTGGCACATTGCCACACCACATTGGTTATTTGCATCCACATAGGTGATAATTGGGTTGGTCTCGACGGATCGTACACTTATCTATGTAGGTATTATTAGCCGCTGCATACCGATGGGAAACTGGATATAAACCTCCTCTTACACCGGATTCTATCATGAGTAATTGTTCATAATCCTGTAGCAACTCCAGCTGAAATCCAGTATACAGCACCATGGCGTGCGAAGTAACTTCATGAGAGGTGAAATAATCAGTGGGGTCTACTTTATGAGTTTTCAGGGTCTGATCTCATCAAAGGCTTCAGCTATAAGAAGAACGTCTAAAGTTAAGTAGAGGTCGCTGTATTCACCCAGGTTTCTCACATTAAGCAGTCTCCATACATTTCCAGCATGATTGCAGCCAGCATTACTGATTTCTTCTTCATTTAATCTACTGTAGAAGCAGTCCTTAGGAGGCAGGTAGGTTTGGTTCAAGACATCCCATGAAGTGACGCAATCATAGGGAAATACTCCCTTACGAGTTATAAACTTCAACTGTTCTTCTCCGAAGTGCTTCAGTGTTTCAGGATATGATGTTATATTTTTCACTAACTTATCTGAGCTTGCGCTCAGGAACCGAAAGCTATCCAGAAACTGAAGCCTTACATCTCCTACATCGTATAAAAGGAGATATAGGTGTCTTCAGAGCTAGGAATTACCACTTGCTCACTTGCAAATCCCAGCTCCTTAATAATGAAATGTGAGTCATACACGCCGAGGTTATGCATGAAGACGGATATATATATATATATATATATATATATATATATATATATATATATATATGTGTGTGTGTGTGTGTGTGTGTGTGTGTTTTGCAGGAGAAATTACGTTCATTATGTAGACTTCCACGATATTCACCACAGATGTGATCAGGGTCGCGCACTTCGTATTTCTTTTCAGTAAAGGTTTTACCACACAAATAGTACCTTGTAGAGGAGTTGAAATCATTCTCCCGTAATCAGTAAATTTTAGAGCCTTGCCAGGTTTGTATATATTATCAATTTTCTATGCAAGAGATGCAAAGTATTCCATATACTTCTGAGCACCATCAAAACCATGATAAACATAGGGTTTCCATATGTTCAAGAGATTGATCAGGTTTCGGGGAAACGTAGAAATGCATAGGTTTATGCTCCTGATTTGGGGCTGTATAGGAAGTTTCAAGATTGGAGATGCATACATAATATGGCCTGGGAATATTTTATAAATTTGCATAAATGACGTAGTGTACTTTCAACCTCCTTTCAAAACGTTTAAATTCTACGACGAAGCTCTCCTTTGTAGGCACAGCTATCCTTATAGTAGCATGTTGGTTACAGATAGATCCACTTCTTCTAGTTTTTCAGGTCCGCTTCATCCATATCGATCATCAAATATGTTAAATACCTCTTAGAAGTGCAGACTCGTCCTTCATAATTAGTTTTCTGAATTCATTATATAGACATATTGAACTTTTCCACTGCTGTGACTTAGTAGTAGCAGGTCAGAGTGCTCAGGTAGTTCAATCTCAGCAACCTTTATTGTATACATTTCATGCTTCTCATCCAGTTCGAAAACCTTGATAGATCCTGTTAAACATTTTGAACTTGGATATTTGAGAAAGTGTCGTTGCGTATGAAACATAGTTGAAGAGGGGCTTATCTTGAAACTGTCTGTATTTACTGACGCGTTGAGGCACGTGCTTACGAATTTGGCTAATACATAATACATTAGGCATTTCTCGTCGCTATAGTTCTCGATGCTTATACAAGCTCATTTAGCTCCAACACATCGGGGTGGTGGTATGTAATTACTTCCTCGTAACGGGTTGTACTTGTTGATATGGAGTGAAGCTCCTTCCACAGCATGCAGGGCCCAGTTCCTAACCTTAAGCTGTGACTCCTCTATTTCAGTAGCCAATTTTTTGAATTTCAGTTCCAACATAGAGTCCAGATCCATTTCTAGAACCACAGGTTGATTCAGTGTTCTAAATATTTTGTCACTGGTTTCTTTGATGCTGTTTACAAATCGGGACTCAACCAGCAAATTAATTTTCACACTTTTGTGAATACCAAGCTCTTTGTGCACAGCCTGCATTATCCGTTGGTTTGCCTCATGCAGGTATATGTTCAGGTCCTTTGATGAATCGCATCGTATGGAATACGATTTCAATCGTCCTTCAAACGCTTGTCTCGCATTCCTTCACGTCACAGTGATTAATTGTTGATAATAACTGTTGTGTAGTAGGTTCCAGCTTACTTTTCTTTCTATGAATGCTTATTTCACATACATCTTCGTGTCGCTGTCGCTTATGATGATCACTGAAGGATAAATCACCATGTTTAAACTTGAAGGCCGCTTGTAGCCCATCGCATGCCTTCTCTTATCATAACCTCACATGAATTTCTTCCCGCATTTACCGCAGGAATATCTTGATGCACTAGGAATGATATCCTTGTATGCAGAGTTATTCATCTTTACTCTTGGTGTAATAACGTATTAATCCTTCTTCAAGGAAATGTAGACCTCTTCACCTTCATAACAATTACGAAAGCTGATAATTCTTGGAGGAGACGCAATGTTAACACCTCAGGACTAACTAGCACAATAAAGACCATTGGTTGAAGGTACCCTACTTATAGAAGGAGCACGGACCTTTTCGATCAGTCATATACTGAATTTAATAATAAGGCGATGATTAAGCGTCTAAACTGTTATATTTCAATAGGTGTTTACGCATGTGTTCGGGCGTATTCGCACATCTTCATGTGTTCGAGTGTGATCGTACAACTTCGTGTGTGTTCACTGCACCTGCTACTCCTGTGTAGACTTCTCTCATTCCCAATTGCTTGCAATGCTATATTCCAAGTGAAAATATAAACATAAATAGCATAGTGAAAATAATATATGTGGATCAGCAACTACTTCCATGCAAAGCTAGATGCTCATTCATTCAATATATGCGCAATAAACAAACAAATATGGAATAAAATTTTAGCTTGCAGTGGATAAAATCCAAGGTATCCAGTGAGTGGATTTCCTTATCTTGACAAAGATGACCAGCGTTCCCCAGGTTTACCCCTTGTAAAGAGCGTTGTAGTACGTCTGATACAGCCTTAGGTTTACGCACGGAAATATTACATGCGACAATCTTTTACAACTAAATGTCTTACAGTAAGTTTGAAACGTAAATGTACAAGCATTGAGGTACGGTGAAGAAATCTGGAAGGGAAATTCCTCAATCAGCAAAGTCTGCCATAATGCGTCAGCACATTACCATACTTTGTAAGTCGGGTGACGACTCTATGATGGTATCAGGGGAAAAAGAATGAAAATGCACTTCTTTTGAGATTAATGCATGTCACATTTACCATTAATTAGCAGCTTCCTAAAAAAACTACCAGAACCCGTGGCGTACTACAATAACACCAAATATAGTGTTGATGTCTAGACCAAATGGCTCGACTTTACACTGTAAATTATGCATGTCATAAATGGCCCATGCTGGTCTTTTCAAAGTGTTGGACCTGGCAGTCATTAATGCATGGGTACTCTATAAGGAAATAACAGGTGATAAAATAAGTAGGCATCAGTGCATATACACTTTGGCAGAAGAATTGGCTTCAACATATAAGGCCATAGAGTAGAAAGCTACACTTTCTAAATTAGTAATGCAAGATACCAACATTAGCAAGACTTGTCATGTTGGAGCGAAGAACAGGACCATACATTTATTTGCAAATTGCAACAAATATGTTTTTGTGTACCTAGTTTAGGCAACACTGAATACACATTTTTTAAGTGTTATGATGCAGTACATGTCTTCGAATGGACAAAATCAGACTTAGAAGTGTTTTATGGACAATGTTTTGTTTTTATTCATAGCATCATGTTAAAGCGCAAATGTATTTGAGACGGAAGCAGTAAAAGATGCACACTACATTTATTCTAAAGCATTTGGGAATTAATTTTAAGTTATAAATCCTTAAGATAATATGTTACGATTCAAAATAAAAGTGCACCTGTATGTTGATAAAATGTGTAAATCATGTGGAATAAATCGGCTAATGTCCACGTTTGATTAGTGCTTTTAAGAAAGAAATATAATCACACCCGTCAAAATAATGGGTTGGTCCTTCTAGGTAGACCATTACCACCGGTCCTTCTAGTGTTAACAAACAAATTGAAATGTTCCCACAACCTTATCGTTAGTAACATATAAGAAGTCGCGTTACCCAGATTCCTTTTCTAAGAATCTCGAAGTTTCTAAAATTTCGCTGACTGTGGAAGCACTTGGCCGCACAGAAACTGCATATCTGTAATATTTGGTGATTTCTTATGACGACATGCAAGAGGCCAATATTGATCTGATTTATATTTCTTACTTGTAATTACAAGTAAAACAATGGATTGTGAAGGATCGTCTGAAGTTACATGCGGATCGCCGGTAAGCGCCTCTTGGCCCGACACATGGATGGGGTCTTCGACAAGCCATCGGAACAATAACCATTGTCGAACAATAGTTTGGGGAATTACTGCTCCAGAAGATTCCTTTGGGCCGGCTCTACTAACCTTCCGTGTAGAAAATTCCTATTTGTATGCGTGTTCTATATAAGGGATTGCTTTTGCCCAGCGAGGCAAGTTGCGTTAGTTAAGAAGTTACGAAGTGAAAAGTGGACAGTGAAGGTGGACAGTACCAGTGTACTTCAGTTGTGAGTTGTTACTCAGCAGTTCATTTGTGAGTTGTGATTTGACAGATCAGTTGTGTTATTTCTGAGTGTATGCCAAAAGTGACTCAAGTGTAGCGTTTTTGCTACACTGAGTGCCTAAGTGATAAATAAATTGCGTTTCGCAGTAACCCTGTGTTCTCATTTCTTACGTTGGTGTCAGGGGGAAATAAAGGCCACAATGGAGAAAATGTTTAGACATTTATTCACCAAAATGAAAATGGAGAGACAAAGGTAATCCGGATTGCGAAGATAGACAAGATGGAAGCAAAATAATGATAGTGAATTCCGCAATGGAGAAATTGCAGATAGAAATGAAGGGTGCAAAGGAACAAATGAAGACAGAAATGTCAAAGATGAAGGCGGAGTTATCGACCAAAATTGATGAACAAATGTTCGACGTCAGGAAAGACATGGAAGAGCTCTGCGGAAGAGTGAAATACCTTGGCCAAGGCTTTAAAGCCCTAGTGGAATTCGGGGGACGGCTTGGCGTTCTGGAGGGAAGAGTCGACGGCAGCGCCAAGGAACTGAACACCATGGTGGAAGAAATGCTTGGCGGGAGACTTAAAACCTTAAGGTCCAGACACCAGGGCACGACACAATATCTGTGAGCCTCAAGCCACCCGATACGAAGGAACGTCAACCGTCGAAGAGTTCCACTAAAAATTAGCCGCCGTCGCCGCTCACAAGCAATGATCAGCAGAGGAGGAAGCCGTGCAGCTAATAGCCAGCTTAGAGCGACGGTCGGTAGAAGTTCTGAATGCGATTCCGACTTCAGTGGTTTCCGATAACATTTCGGAGGCCCTCAAAAGTCAGTTTGCGAACCATCGCCTCGCCACAGCCTATCATAGTCAGCTCACGTCAAGGTTGCAACAGCCAGAGGAGGCGCTGCTGAAACTTCCACTGGAAATTGAATAGCTGGTGAATAAAGCTCTGGTGAGCCTCCCACCCACATAATGTCCCAGGAGGCTGCGTACTGCTTTGTCGACGGGGTGCGTGACACCGACATACGACAGGGTCTTATATTCGGCGAATACAAGACCATCCACAGGCACTAAAGTCCGCGTTGAGGATGGAGGCGGCCAGGGCAATAGCTGTTCTCGCCTTGGAGACCAGAGTACTATACACGACGGGAACAGAGGTTCAGTCCAGGGACGGCGATAAATATCTTCAACTTGTGTATGTCGGGGTACAACCAGTCAGAGCACCTAGTGAAGGGCTATCCACACCAACCCGAAGAGCGGCCTCTGTCTGTAGGTGAACGGGATAGCACCTGAGGAGAGAGCAGCCAGCGGCCGAGGTAACATCTGCTCCCACTTTGGAGATCAGGAGTATTCAATACAACGGGGATAGAGAAATAACCCAGGGATGTCGACGAATATTGTCAAGTGATTCGTGTTAGTATGTGGTTAGCCAGGGCACCCAGTAAAGGGCTGTCCACAACCAAACCGACTAGCAGGAGGAAAGCTAATAGGGACGGGCGTGGTGGGAGGCACGTAGGAGCCGTCGTCGCCACCTCCTGGATTGACGTTGTATGTCTTGGACTGAAGGATGAACGACAGCGTTGTCGCGGACAGATGAATACTAGGAAAACTGCTGGATACTATTGGACACTGCTGTAGATGTGACCGTAATCAGACCTGACGTGGTAGAGGGTTTGCCATCAAGGAAACCGGATAGGCCCTACCAGATAGTGATGGCATTGGGCGACAAATTGTCTGAAGACTTTGCTGGAGTAAACCCATTTAATTCTGTGGCTGTTCGTCGCGAGGGTGGCTGAGCATGTGATACTTGTCCTGGAGGACCTCAGAAGTCACAACGTCACGCACGACGTCGGCAAGAGGGTCTTGCAGCTCGACCGGAATGAGGTCACCCTCCGAAGTCTCACGGACACCCTTGGATCTACAGGTTGCCGCTGGCGGAGGTTGCGGTCGTGCCCACAAGACGTGAGATGGTTATGAGGACGCGGTTTGTAGGTTAAGGAACCTCGTGGACTATCTCCGCGATGTGCAGAAGATGGTCCAACAGCACATCCAAGTAGCGAGCGAACGAATGAAAACCCGTTACGACCGGCAAGGCAACAGCAAAAGTTTCATGCAGGGTGATCTGATGTGGTTGTATCGACCTTTTCGAACAATTGGGCGTTGTCCCAAGCTTCAACAACCATGGTAAGTCCTGTACCGCGTGGTGAAGTGCATCAATGATGTAGTCTTCCACATCCAGAGACTGCCCTGAGGGCATATGCTGGTGGCACACATAAACCATCCAGCCCGCTATGACAGTGCTGCTTGGAACGATCAGCCCTGAGGAGGAGCAGTGTGATCGACCGCGCGAAGCTGCTTGCGGGCCGTGGGTAAGCACCTCGGCTTGCACCTGAGTACGGCCTTCGACCGGCTATCGTCCATCGTGGTCTAGATGTACCATGCTAGCCTCTTGTTCCTGAGAACGCGGGTTCAAACCCGGCGGTGGGCGATGGATTTTTTCGGGCGTAAATTCATTAGCATGGCTTCCTTCTGAAGGGAATTAAAGCTGGTGGTCTAGTGTGGTAAATTTACGGCATGTAAAAGCGCCTTAATCCTGATAAAGAGGCATCTGAGCAAAATATCCGTTCTTTCACGCCCAATATAGAGTAAATCCCAAAATACCATATTAGTTAAAGAGCGTTCGCAAATAAAAAACGCAATTAAATTTTGACCGGTAGTCGGAACAATAGCCATTGCTGAACAAATACCAGTGCGGAACAAAAGCTTATTATGTGCCACTTCCCCGCAGTTTGGATACTAACTATTCTAGACGATTCCTTTTGGCCGGTTCTAGTAAGCTGCCTTTCTAGAATATTTTGCTTTGTATGCGGGTTCTATTTAAGGGGCTGCTCTTGCGCAGTGAGTTGGGTTCTGTTAGTTACGAAGTTAGGAAGTGAAAAGCGGACAGTGAAAGTGGACAGTGCCAGTACAGTTCAGTTGTGATTTTTCACTCATCAGTTCATTTGTGAGTTGTGATTCGACGGGTCAGTTGTGTTGTGTTCCGAGTGTGTGCCAAAAGTGACTGAAATGTAACGTTTTTGCTACTTTAAGTGCCGAAGTAAAAAAAAGTGTTTCGCAGCAACTGCTAATCTTATTAGTTGCAGAATTCCCCTGACTTGAGGCTAAAATAGTACGATTTATTCCGGCGGTTTGTAAAACTGGGACTTTATATGCCGTACAGAGTTAGTAAAGTGACTGAGCGGTAGAACATCCAAGTATCGCTTCGGTTTCACGGAAATGTACTGGGAGCATAGAGCTTTGTTCACGCGTGCGCATGGTTTATGTTGAAAATCAAACTTAAGAGCATCTAGGTATATGAAATACTTTCCGGGAAGTAATTAAAGTCATTGTTCTTCGCAAAAGTGCATAGCTAAGCACCAAGAAACATAACATAACCTTTAGAGTTTAACGTTTGCTTGTATTACTACATTAGTAGAGAAAAGCTGTTTCCGTGAAAGAAGTGCCTTAATACCAGGTTCTGGGTTTCAAATGCAGTGTGGCACCCGGTGAGAGGGTTCGAACCCGGCAGTTAGCCTATATGTTTTATACATGTGTGCATTTCGTACAGTCACTTTGCGTATTAGCAAACAATATTTTATTATACCATAAGCATATTCATTGTATTATGGATGAGCAAACTATCTGGTGATTTTGCAAAAAGAAAACAAATGGAAAATCCTCAGTTATATATAACGTCCTGAACTGCAGTTTATTTTTAATGCAAACGAATATTAATAAAATGAAGGCAACTGGTAAGGGAAACAAAACCCTAATATTTTGTGCCACCCCTGTTACATTCTGTCCTCAATCCTTGGAGTATGGAATCTTCCAGCTTCCTAAAATAATTAGTATCCTTTCCTTGTGACTCCCAGTATCTTCTATAGCATACCAAGAGCTGTGCACACTTGTGCGTCTGGGACCTCAGTAAACTAACCCTCTTCTTACCAACCGAGATGTCTCCGCGGTAACGTGTGAGGTTCGCATTCCGGAGGTTCCTGTTTGATTCCCGTTAAGCCAGCCATTCTGAACACAGATTTTTTCTAGTGGTTTTGCCGAATCGGTAGGCGGATGCTGGAGTATTTTCCCTTCTAACACGAGTTTCCTGTTTATCATTTCCTGCTCTCATCATTTCCTTTCACGTCTTTCAGGGTTGTAGGACCAGGCAACGGCGATTGGTGCATTGTGACAGGAGAGTTAAAGTTGCGCTCTGGCAGTTTACGGACTGGTGGGAGCACCTTCCTTCCTGGGAGTTGTCTCGTCTATTCATGGGAATCTCATGTTGCGAGTGGCTAAGGTTACGCTAGCCGGCGTCAGGATTGGTGTCATGTTGGAATTGTCATGTACCCCGTCCTTGCTAGCGCACATCGTCGTCCAAATGTGTTGGCCCTTCAGGCTTCCCCTTCAACTCTTCCTCCCAGGGTTCACTTTGGAAGAACAAAGGACCCAATATGGCTGTTGTGTGTAACTGGAGCCCCTTCAGTGTAACTACTCTTAACTTCTTCCAAACCTGTTCTTTATTTTCCCCCACATATGCTATATGGGATTAAAATCTGGTGATTTTAGACTATACAGTACCTCTTAATAAAACCTCTGTTTGTTTAAAAAACTAATTTTAAATCCTGCGGACCTATGGGCCGAATGGTTATCCTGCTGGAATGTCATCATTCCTTCAGGATAACGCTCTCGAACGTGAACATATTCTGCGTTTTCAATACAGATTTCGACGTTCAGTCTTCAGTAAAAGCACTCCAAAATACCTGCTCCATCACGCTATATCCACTTCGAAATAGCAAGGATCATTCAATTACTGCTTGCCTCAGCGGTCAGATAACGTCTATCGTAGTAGGTCTCCCTGGGTCATTTAAAAACACAATACATACGGTACTTGCAGTACTAAGTGTAACTGGGCCCAGGCAAATGACTTCTGAAATTGCAGGTCTTATAGAGTTTCAGGTGGTACGCTTTTATAAAATAGTTGGGTTTATATGAATGCTTTCTTAACGACTGTACATCTCCGCCGTAACCACAATACGTATATCAATAGCCTTTGCCAGTGCCAGAAATAGAATTTATGAGGCGTTATAGGGCAAGAATGGCAATACACGACATCTCTTAGGAACATGCAAAACTAATAACCAATACATGAACACGACTAAAACATAGGAAATGAAGAATTGACAGAGGAAGCAGGTCTAACTGCAAACAGCTGAAATCGCTTGTTGAGCCGTTGGCTGAGCTGTACAAGCAATACATAACACTGTATCTGTCCTCATTTTATAATATAATATTATGGAAAATCTTTGTAGGTTTAATGTTAGAATGCAAAGTAGGGGTGTCGGCGTCAGAATAAAGAAAACAAAAGGTGGAAAGGACCACTAGGTGATTACCTAGATTTAAACCGACATTGCCCGAAAGAAAACGCTTTCATGGTTCTATTTTTAATTCCATTTAATAAGCGGTACAAGTTAAATGGCCAAAGAATAAGGAATGCCATGGAGATTGTTAATAAGTCTAGTGGAGTATTTCGAGATGGAGCGTGTGAATTCCTTGAAAACGAAGTAACGATGAAGCATTTTCTTCTCTCGGTGTGCGCTCAGCCATTGTTTCCACCACTGTACAACGGAAATATGCTTACAACATATATAAGCAAGAATGTACTGGCCAGCTGCAGAAAAACTTGATGCAACGGAGTTCAACTTTAGTCAATATTTCAGCTTCTATACGTTTTAATTATCCAAATAGATAAATAAGTTTATTTTAAAACAGTGGTTAATTTAAACCTTAAGATGTACATTTTTAGATGTGTACGCATACTATCAAGAGAATAAGCTGTTTATTTATGTTAGGAAATTCTTGTTGCACAGCCGAATTATTTATGAAATCATGATACAATGGCATTTTCCATGGTGGTGCAGTAGTGAGAAGTACTAGTTCGACCCGGTGTAGACATTATCTTTTTCTTATACTTGAGCGTCTGAAACGTGGTGCACATCTTATCGTGAGTATTTTTTGGAATCAATGAAAGGTTAATATGATTGAGAAGTGGCAGCTTCGACTGCTGAAAACCGCGATTCGGCGGCCAGCGGCCTCGGCATGCTGAACACAAGCCGCCCCAAATCTGGCCTCCACCCTTGATGTCCTCAAAGGGCGGAGACAGAGAAAGCATAATCCCAATGGAAGATACTGACCAGCCTCGGACTTTCGTTCAACGGTGTTGCTTTGTTGGTTAGGAATCTCTGCAATCTGCACTCTTTTATATCTGGAATAAAAGTTGTACCAGAAAATAAAACCCTGCAGCTACCAAGTATTGTCACTAATTGAGGAGTCACGAAGAAGCACTATTTTGATATACATAGGTCTGAGGTTTGTGAACAATCATTAACTTGACGCTCGGGCATTTCTTTGCAAGTTTAGGCTACATTTTCAGGATGATATCCCACGACGTTTCTGCTGTTTTAGTTAACTTGCAAGGGATGTGTCTGAAATGGAACATTCAAAACCAGAAAAAGCGTACTTAGGATATAAACAGTTAATCACGGGACAATAGTATGAGAAATTCTCATGGAAAGTTGTGCCTCCGATGAAAAGCGTTGTGTTTATTTATTCGTAAATTAAAAACGTAACTTTGACAATTTAGAGAAGGAAAGTTTCGATAAAATAGGATTAAATAATAATTTGACCAAATAAATCCTCTGTAATGGACGCCTCCTATTAATATTCTCACAAAGTATCAGCTTAAAATAAACAGGGTACCTGGGACAAAAGCTGTATTTCTACGCTGTACGGATAGTATAGGAGCGTTAAATTATTTCAGGCTTGAGATTTGGGATACCGTTAATTGCAAATACGTATAGGAATAAAGTTACGGTATTGATTCTTTGGTTCTACTTCATCCATACTTTACTCAACTATGTCACTCCAAGAATGGTGACTTTTACATCTAGAATTACGAAATGCCTTTGTATATAAGTTAGCATCATCTCCGTGGCACTTAATACATAACATATTATTAAAATTGTTAGTGTAAGTCGGCATAGATGCTGTTAACAAAACATGTTGGTTGAATATGAGTACTAATACTAAACATAATCGTCTCAATATATTAGAAGTTCAGAAGAGTTGGTTCCACCAATTTTGCACCTCTAAAGGATTCTTCATTACTAGCTGCACTCTACATTTTACAGTAGTATATCCCTCCCAAAAAATATAAAAATGTATCTGACATCGTTCAAAACCCCAAATGAACACCGAATTTTGGGAATCGACGCAATTTTATGCGAGTCTTTAAGCAGAAATCCGGCGGAATTACACATTGTGTGATTTTATCTTCCCGGAATAGGGATGTTGCGTTCAAAACTGCAAATCACAAACAGATGATATATACAAGAACGTTTCGAAATGAGTTCTGCATTCATATCAAACGTGTGCGTTTAAATGAAAAGCGGGACCCTCGCTGAATTATCGCCGAGTAATTAGAAAACAGAGTATACCGTCACTATAGTTCTGTTCTCACAATAGCTGACTCTGTGTTGCATAAAACAAAAATAATAATTTTACGGTTTAACCGGGGTAGTTTGCATGCTCGCGTTCTTAGTACTTCTTTGTGATACCGCAACTAATAATATGATTTACAATACGCAGACCTTTATTTCTACTTATTTTTATGTCTGGCAGAATTAGCGATTTCAGTGTTTGCATTTCACTGGCTAAATACATGTTCTTGAAAAGAAAGAAACTCTACCTATTACGTGAAGCAAAATACTTACAAGTATGGATCTGAGCCGGAACGCTCGGAAACGACAAAAGTATTGGTTTCAGTCTTTCCCTAGCAAACTCCGTCTTTGACCAGCAGAATTTTTTAAATTTATTCTTGGCTTTGTTCTTTTAGGAGTAGTTTGAGTAGGAATTTAAGGATTTATCAGGGTTCCACGTTATGCTTCCCAGTTAATGGATTCCACTAAGCGATTAAGTCTCTCCTGCACTGAGGCAGGAACGCATCAGGTTTGGTTACAAGGACCCAGCAATGATGAAGTTCCTGGCGGGTGCCCTGGGGGATAGGGTGTTAACCTTATTTGAATCAATATTTGTGCACGATCCAATTTTAAGGCTCGAGTGGTTGCTTCAGTGGTTGTATTGAGGGATGAAGTCAATGCTGTCTAATTTTCATGAGTTTCTCGAAGTTCGACAGATTCTGGTGAGCCGCTTATCTTATCTGTGTGGCAAGATAATTTATGGTTGGATCATCTGTGGCTATCGGTGGTTACAAAATCTGCAATATTCTATTTTACAGAAATTTTCTCCAGTAGCAGTGTGTGTAAGCAGGTATTGGTTAGAAGTGTTCTGCGTTGCGAGTTGCATCTCTGGTTGTGTACATGGACAGAAGATATGTGGTTACGTCGTCCAGGTGTTGCTGGCAGTTGAACGAAGGTCTCTTGAGTGAATGTTTCGGCGATGATAGCGCGGAGTTCCTGGATTTCGTATTCGTTGTTGTGTAGGCAGTGGAAGCGAGTATCTGTGCAAGCGCTGATCGCTGTGGTGTTAGCGAGCGCTTCTTCGCAGTTTGCCAAACGGTAGCTAATGTTTACGATCTCAGCATGGAGATCTTGGAGACTTCCAACAAGAATGTGTTCTGTGGAGGTTACAGGAGGTGTGATGTAGCTGTTGCTGTCATCCTCCAGTCTGGAGCTGATTGTGCTGTTGTTGATGATTCTGGAAGCTGGTGTTGGCCGCGAAGATATTGTGGGACTGCACCTGGCCTGTATAATGGTCCAATCTATTGATATTCACCTATTTACATCTAAAAAGCAATGAGCAACTCGTGTTTAACGAAGCAATGCTGACTTATACTAACCCTTAAATTAATTCTCTATATGCATTGAGAATGGTAGATCCGTTATATAATGGGATTTTGTCTATTTTCATCCTAAGGGAAGAATTTGGTTACGAAATGAACTGAAATACAGATATGGTAGAACCAAAAGTAGTCAGTCTTATAACTTTATCCTATATTTACTATTGACGGTATCAATCGCATATTTCAAAAAATTAACTTTCCTGTATTATCCGCTCAACATACGAATTATACCTATGTCTAAGATATCTTGTTTTGTGAGACAGTTAGTAGGAAGTGTGCATTACAGTTGCTAAGATAAATGCATATTTGATCATATAAATCCTCCATTGATCCAAAACTACTCACAAGGAGAGGTGCACACGGTTTCAGATCCCTAAATATAAGAAAGATGTCCATGTCATTACCCGGGATAGAATTCCTATCTCACGCTATTGCAACACCATGGAAAACGACAATTGTATCGTTCTTTCAAAAATAATTCCGTTACGCAACATGAATAAACGACTTATTCGCTTGACATTATGTGTGCATTATAGGAAATTTGTGTTTTAAAGTTTAAACTACGTTATAGTTTTAAAATAAATGTATGTGCATTTTGATAATTCAAAATATAGAAGCTGAAATACCGACTAAGGTTGAATTCCGTTGTATCAATTTACTCTGCAATGATTGGTACATTCGTTCTCAGACATGCTGTAAGCATATTTGCATTATACGGTGGTAGAAGTAATGGTTGAGCGCACTCTGAGAGAAGGGAGGAGGAGAGGAGAGAAGAGAAGAGAGAAGAAGAAATGACAATGAAGAAAATACTTCATCACCACTTCGTTTTCAAGGGGTTCTCACGAGTCCATCTCCAAGTAATCATCTAGGCTTCTAAAATGTCCATTGTATTCCTTGTACTCTGGAAATTTCAATTCTATCGCTTATTAATGGGGTGTAAAATAGAATTCTCAAAACGCAAGAACGCGTGGCACAGAGATAACGCCCGCATTTGCCTTTCTGGCGATGTCCGTTCAATTGCAGGTGATCATGTATGGTTTTCTTCCCTTTTCCGTTTTTCTTATTCGTACGTCGACACCCATACTTTTCATTCATACATTAAAATAACAACTTTTCCTTGATATTATGCTATAAAATGGGTTTTTCGAACACAAGTAGTATCTTGCAATAACATATCCTAGCCAAAGGCTCAGCCAAGGATATCAATTACTGGCAGTAAGGTCTGGTTCCTTTGTCATCTTTCGTTTCCGTTTTTTCTGTCAGATTCACATATTTGTTCTTAGTTCCTCACGTTACCGATAAATGTTGGCTATTTGTTATCCTGGTGTGAATAAAAGGAAGATGGATCTGCAGTGTGGTATGAACTGCATTCTTTAGGCGGGAAAATTAAAAGCTTCCTTTACATTGAACAATCGTTTTTAGAAGCACAGGGATTAACAGTGATTGAGCTCCTGCATTTGGAAGCATCTAAGTTCTCCTAACCTTATTGTTTTAACACGTGGACAACGAAGTAGTATTATGTTAGACTGGATTTTTCTCACAAGGAATATTAATAATAATAATAATAACAATAATAACAATAAAAATAATAGTACACTTCTGAAGCCCTCCTTCACTATGGTCCAAACGGGATTAGATTTGTAGATCGTACAAGGAAACCTTGGATTTAAAATTCAACTGTGAGATAGATACCTGCCAGAGGACGTAATACTTGAAAGGAATAAGGCTATTATTATTGTTATTATTATCATTATTATTATTATTATTATTATTGCTATCAGATTTAAATGATTATTTGTCAATTCATTGTGACTTATAATTAAAGCCATTAAGTCACTTTTGCAACTTTTCAGGACAAGGTTAAAACAACCTGGGTGCATGAAAATAAAAATCTGTGCGCGTATTTTTCTATAAAACAATGCCAGCATATTATGGAGTTATCAATATGAAAATACAATTTAAGCGCTTCATCCATGCTTTTTTTCAAAAGTGACTAAAGCCTTTCAGCATCTCGGTCACAACTTAGTTATAAGCTGTATTAATAGTTGCATTTAATGTTATTATATTTATCATTATTTGTTAAATTTAAGTTCATTGAGAAGTGTAGTGTAAGTCACAAAATGTATTATCACATTGCATAAATACAATTTAAACTACCTGATTAAAATTTAGAAAGGGAAAAATGGCTTGTGACATTACTTTACATCGATTAACCCTTACTACCTGGCAATTTCTAAATGTTCTCATACAAGTGCATAATACTCTGAGCAACATATTTTACTGTCTTTGCAATATCCTGCAATTTTTTTAAAATTAATGGGAACTTTGTCATTGTATATCATTTCAGAGGTCATAGTAAGGCTTCTTGCGACTGAACTTTTCCTTTAGAAATGGTTTCTTTTATTACACTTTTCTTGTGAAGAGAACTGTTTCCTTTCCTCCCAGGTGACATGGTGAATCCACTCACTTCAACGTAAGGAAACAACTAAATGAATACGAAACCCTGGACAAAAAAATTCACGATAATCATAACTTAGCAGCATAGCCAACATGAAATAATGATGCGGCGCTGAAGATAACAACTTAACATCTTAATGCTTTTTTCTCCTCCTTTAACATTATGTACACCAGCAGATTTGCATGCAAGGAGAAGCTTGACTTGCTAATTTTCTATGTAGTTTGATGCGCCATATTCAATACCTCATAACGTTTATTAAACACACTTTTTCTTCACACTATCTTTCAGCTCAGATAGCTGAATTTTCTCTCTCTGCACCAAACATTCTCTCTTGTCCACCTATTCAGCCATTACCAGTTTTGGTTTCTTCATGCCATTGCTCTCTATGAATTTTGGTTTGGATATTGAAAAGAATGTTGGAAAAGGTACATAAAATAGTGTAGCGAGTGTCGAGAGAGTTATACGAATCTTGCTTGTAGAAGATGTAAAACCACGGTTTGAGGCCTTAAAAATCAGACACTCATATAAGCCAGAAGTCTTGGAAAAGTCAGTGAAAGAATAATGCGCTTAAAACACATAATTTTAGTCCGAGTATTACAATTCGGCAATAACTGAACATAGTAAATGTATGGAAAGGTCTCTCAAAAATAAAGAGGAATAAAGGTATGGTGGAAAGTAGTTATAGGAGAGAAATATAAGCGCATTCGATATAGCAAGCCTGCAAAACGAAGCGCAGGTAATGTAGATATTATAATTTAATAAACGTATAAAACATTTAATTCTGTGTGTACGTGATGGATTTTGCTCGATGACTTGAATATCGTCGATGAACTTGTCATATTGAAGAATATATAATGAAAAATACTTGACCTCTTCGGAAGAAATAGCTTAATCATTTTCTCTGCAAATTCTCCTAAGAAATGGTACGTAATAGGTGAAATGTTACTCCTCCAACGGATGCATTGTTTCATATTCCATATAAAAGGTAACGCGTTGGATTTCGAATTATTCTTCTAAACACACACGCAAAACTGGCTGTCGACCTCACAGTCAGATTTTGTCCAGATATACATGGTAGATGTGGGCAATCATCCAGCCGATAGGGGAAGATGATGTGGTTAGCAACAAGATTTTCCCCGGTGAAAAGTTGGTTTTCCTGCACTAGGAGTCGCATGACGGTGCTGAGTGGACACTAGTCCTATGCATACCGACTCAAACCCGGCGGAGGGCAATGGATTTTTTCGGGCGTCAAAATGCTTAGCATGGCTTCCATCGGAAGGAAAATAAAGGTGGTGGCCCGTGTCGTAGATTTACGGCACGTAAACGAACCTTAAGCCTGATAAAAATAACTGAGAAAAATTCCCGGTCTTTTACACCCATGCAGAATGGGACGATAAGAATCATAGTAGTTAAAGAGCGTTCATAACTAAAAAAATCCTATGCATGGGCCGAAACATCCGCACCTCTATGGATGGGCTCAAACTCGTGCGTCTTCTGTGCCGAGAACCGAAAAGCTTCGCCCAATTCATTAAGGCATGGTACACGACTTCCTTCGTTTTATTCATGCTAAATTACTAAACTAGAAGATTATTTTTCACAGTGAAATGCATGCTCGTCGGGAAAGTTTAAGAGCTTGGGCACAGCTTTGCTCGAGTTTTATACCTAAATCCTAAAGGAATTTTTTCAAAATGTAGCAATGTAACGTTAGACCGAATCTTACTTCTGCGAGTCACGTAATCGGAGCCATTACAAGTCACGTAAGAATTATTTATTAATTTCTGGTTGTGCCAATAAGATTTAGAATTAAATATTACCTTTTCATAGCTGACTTCTCCTTTACAGCTTTCCTCTAAATTAGGTCACACCTGTCATAATATGAGCGGTAAACGCCTATTGTTTCCTTGCATTTAACCAATTGGAGCAGTCTCATGGAAATAATCACCAATGCGTTTGTGAAAAGGATTACGGTTGTTTGGTCATATTATTGAACCTTCTGCATAAGCTTTTTAAAGTACTCTAATTACGCTGTAGAAGGGCAGCGTTTAAGGATGGCAATCGTATGGATTTAACCGATGTCCATCTTCACCACTACCAAGTTCACTCCGGTCATTGTATAATGCGAGGTGGATCGATACAAGAAAACAGTACGGCGCGCGCACGTTCCTCAGACGACCCACATCCAAATGTGTGAGGATGCCTACAATACTGTAAGTATTTTTATCGGTATTACATGAGATAGAATACTCTGTATATCTGTTGTTACAATCAAGAGACCCTTTATAGACTAAAATGAGTTATATATAAATAACAGTTTTGTAAGAAGCTTTGCAAGAAAGGGCATCAAGCTTTTAATTTGTACTAAATGCCTGGCGATGTATAATCAGCGATTAATAAGACCGTTATTTATGGTATTTATCTGGAATTACATTTTAGACCCTAAAGCGGAAATAACTCCAAAAGGGAGAGGGATATCTCGACAGGTGTTAAATTCATACTCAAAGAGGTGAACAGTTTTCTATATATGACAGTGTTTATTACAACAATACCATACTGAAGAATGCAATTGTGCATTCTTAAGTTGTCATTAAAAAGTGTACAAATTTATAGTGTTGTTATCGTATGAAAATAAAACTTAAATTATTCGTTTTATTTTACCGACGATTAAAACTATACATTTATCGGTGTAAATACATACAAGCTTCAGTCAGTAGGTGAATGTGAAGCATGGAAATGTCATTTCTTTATGAGAGTTAATTATGAGAGTGTAAATTACATACGTTGTAATCAGCAAACTACTAGATTATATTAGCAATGTACTATAACTACAGCAACCTATATGTCTTAACAACTCAATATTTTTAGTGAAACGTTCAACAAGTTAATGGAAGTTTTAAGTTAAACATTGGAACTCCAGCGTGTCACGGATATGTACTACACCCAGCTCCTGCTGAATTTAGACAGGTGGGTTTCAGTGCTCCAATACAGTTCTTATTCTTAAATATCAGTAAGATTTTAGATTTTTAATAGCAGACACTATAGTCGCAGTTACTTAAATCCTCCTTGGCTACAGAATTTAAGAACAGGCACGTTTCAAACGTTTGGTCTAATTTATAACTATTCTGTGTGATAATTATCCTCTAACACTGAAATTAACACATGAATTGAAATTGAGTTTTCTTCATGGACGACCTTTAACTACTATGCTCCTTAGGGTCTCATTCTTTAGTGGGCATGAAAGACCGCAAATTCTGCCAGGGATCCTTATCAGGCTTGAGGTTCTTTTGCGTGCCGTAAATCTACGAAACGGGGCCATCAACTTTACTTCGCTTTCGAAAGAAACCATGCTAAGGATATTTATGCTCAAAAAAGTCCATTGCCCTCCACCGAGTTTGAACCCGCGACTTCGGGAACCAGAGGCTAGCGCGCTATTCCTAGATCAGGAGGACGATGAAATTAACCCACCTTGATTTATTGCGGAAATAAGACAATTTACCACTTGTTTTGCATATATGCTATGAAGCCACAATTGTAATTTTCATACACAATCAATCTAAAAATATAGTATACATCTTCAGGTCAAATTATTATAGAGTATTTTATTTTAGACACGATAGATTTAGTTCCAGTATTATTCCAGATCTGGTTCTTCTTTCAACTTTACTGGGTTTTCTAGATATATGCTGTTTTGCACAGTTTTGCCCAGATTTGCAGAAACTGGTCAGAAATGCTTACTCCTAATTGCACACACCAAATTATGGTCTCCAAACTTCCTTCTATAGCAGAATTTACTTTCCTTCACCTTTGTAGGCCTTAACTTACATAATATATAAAGCCCTTAGAAAATATATTGGCCAATGTAAAAAGTAGTATATAAAGGGCGAACCAGCTTTATTTGCATGTTAATGATGACGGCTGTTTAATTTATTTGACCGAACTAATTTTCGTAGGTAACAAAAGGAGAGCCTAGCTTCATTTGCAAATCATAAGGAAGGCGCTATCTTCATCAGTATATGTCGGATAGTTTATTTTTCATACAAAATCATGGCGCCATCCCGATTAGATTGATAATTTGGGTATCAAGATTTTAAAAATGGAGATAAAAGTTTTGATAGTATAAATCCCATGGGGATGCAATTTTCAGTTCAATACGGTGTAATCGGATTTGTTATATCAAAGAATATGTACATCTTATTTGATCCTCAAGCTCCATTTGCGCAACAAAGGAAGCCGACATTAAAGTTTTTAAAAAAGAGTAAAGGGCAGGAATTGAAATATTATTTTAGCGTATAAGCTTCAGGGTAATGCCTTGCTGTAATCATACATTGCCTATTTCCAAAAAATTACTTATTTTTTAATTATTCCACAGTTTGAATCCTATTTTATAACTTGTATATTAGGTTTGTAGTTGTATAATTTAAAAATAACTAAATTAGTATAATTATATACATTTTACAATGATCGATTAATGTGGGGAGAAAGCTTTACAAAATACTTGTAGCAACATCTTCTACCAAAAACTTTAAGCAATGATCTTATGAAAT
The DNA here is from genome assembly GCA_030765065.1 of Deroplatys truncata. Lineage (NCBI taxonomy): Eukaryota > Metazoa > Arthropoda > Insecta > Mantodea > Mantidae > Deroplatys > Deroplatys truncata. The sequence continues at coordinate 416,904,090 of CM060990.1, read as the reverse complement.
CTATATTGCAATGATTTCAAAGAAGTTCCAAATCGTATGTTCTGGTCATGAACCGAGGACAATTAAAATTAAATTTAGTTTTATTTATTGATGCTCCTTAACTTCTATGGTTTTTAGTGCCCCATTCCATTTTGGGTATGAAAGACTGGAAAAAACAAATATTCTACTGTTCCTTCATTTGCATAACGGCAGTCGAGATCCGTTCCTATAATGATATGAAATCGTCGAAGTATGTACCAAATTTGAAGTGACCAGAAACAAATTGTGTCAGTATAAATTCAGGGAAGAATATTTTACATTTTAGGCTACTGATATCTTGTATTGAGCCATTGTTGCTATTCGTCCGCTGTGAGTTCCATGTATTTATCGTCTGAATTTTTTACTCTGACTTTAGTCTTGATATTGAAAATTTGTCGTAGGCATAGTTGTCATTAGTGGAACCTGCTTCTTTTGCTGGAGTATCAGCCCTTTCATTCCCAACGTTCCCGACAAATCATCTTCTCCGTGCAATACGGATATGTTTATCATATGCTACGAGTTTTGACCTAATTCCTGTGGCTATTGGACATAAATAATATTTATCTTCGATTGATAGTAAGGTAACTTGAGAATGTGAATATACGCAGGAATTTTTCTTTTGATGTACGATGTATTTTCTTTTTCGTATGCACCGATCGACTGCTTGTGGGATGGTAAAGAGTTCTGCTTGGAAGACAGTATAGATAGGTGCCAGTTTGCATGTTGCTGTGGGAAGTTCTCTATCTTCTGAGTAGACAACAAAAGTGTTGCTCGCTGTGTACGAGAACAACCCGTGCAGACTTGAACTTCATGTCTAATATTGCATTTTCCTTGAATAACAAAACATCTTTAGTCACACGGGTGCCCTGGTGATAAGAAGTCCATTTTCCTCTCAACCTTAAAATGTTGTTGAAATGCTTGAGAACGAAATCATGCCTTATTTTTCAAATATGTCGATTTAGATTGTGCAATGGCTGTTATACACAATGGTGCAATGCCTGCTGCAATTAAGGCTGCATCCGTAGAAATTGTTCTGTACGTTTCGTGATCTGAAATGCAAAGCCACGATAAAATGTGAAAATGTTAAAGAATTGTGTATTAAAGCGCTAACTTGTAGTATATTATATAGAACAATAACTTGATACCAAAACCACATAATAGATGCCGCTGGATTCACTGAATGCCAGAAAGTCACTAGCGTGTTCGCATAGGTCAAAGATATAGGTCAAAGACAGGAGTACATATTACAGAGGGACCCGAAAACCGGGCAGAACACCGCAAGAGTGCTACAACGGCCCTTTTTGCTTCGCGCATGACCCCTGGGAGTGGAATGAGAAGAGAGACCCGAAGAGTGATCAGATCCGGGAGATAACGTACGCAAGCAAAGACGTTGTCACTAGGGTTTCCAGATCGAGCTCATCCGATGCTCCTCATGCCCAGCTACAATCCCCTAACCCCGGGTCACCCCTGAAGGGTAGCTGCTCCGAGAACACCCGGAGGCTGATCCGTGAGCATTACGGCCGACGGCAGGGAGAAGCCTTCATAAAGGTACCTCCACGGTCCAGCCACAACACGCCGAACATCGTGCTAGTCCTGCAACCCCGAATACATGATGATGAAGGAAATGCTGGGTACAGAAAATGAAGGACAGGAAAGTGGTGGTAGAAGAGGACTTATACCAGGATTTGCTACTGATCCGGGCAGCCAGAAAACCATGGTCAGATGGGGTGGTCAACGGAAATCGAACCCGTACCTCCAGAACGCGAATCTCACACGTTACCGCGGAGACATAACTCTCGGTTTCTGTACGTCAAACCTTCCTTGCATTTTCAAAACCCCGAAAAGCATTTCAACAGCTTTATTTGCATACCTAGGAGAAGCCATGTACCTGTTAGAATGCATTCATTAGGTCAGGCTGCGTATAAAATATAAGACGGTAAACCAATTTGCATATCAAGATATTAACATGGAGATAACGCTTGCATTCAGCATATCGTTTTGGACTGGCTTTTTCATGGAAGTGGATTGCCCTGATTATATTAGCTGTTTCTATAACAATATTTTATATATATGCTTATGTATATTTGCAAATCTACAAAGAACGCCAGACGGAATAGTCAACCCTTTACATTTATAATGATTGTTAACCTTGACTAACCGAAATGTGGCTAGACTATAACCCCTGTTCAGAAGGATTTATCATTCAACCGGTGGAAGCTATGTATTGTATACCTGCGTATTAATTAAATACATGTTAGTCGTAAATTTTCAGCATAAAAACATGTATTTAGTTTGAAATAATCACGTGTGTTTACAGAAGCATTGGTCATGATGTTTCGAAACCTGAAATAACAAAAACGAGTGCTATTAGAAAAAATCCCCTTTGCTAAAATTGCGCAAGGAAGCTCACGCACATGTAGCGAAAAAAAACATTGTGCAGATTATACTTCACTGCAACCATATATACGAGGCTTATGGGAAGAATCAGCAACCATCCTTCAGGCATGGTCAGCTACTTCAACCCACTACAGCCGTACGGTGGAGGAAGTCATTTGCCTCAATCTCATGGATAGGTGCTCGTAGCGGCTAGCTTGACGCAGCAACTGAATTCAAGAATCTAACAAGTTGTGCGCAGTGAAAAGCATTAGTTTCCCATTGAATACATTTTAAGTTAAACTGATGTTCAAACAACTAACGCATTGAATTGCTTTGCTTAAAAACACTTTTAACTATTTTGGTAACACTTTTAACTTCTGTAAGAAAACACTCAGGGGACCAAGAAATGAGTGTTACAGCTCCCAGAAATTGTCGTAAATTTACATCTGTATTATCATGACAGTTGTGCATACTTCTTTCTCAGTATTACTTTAAAATAGTACACACAATATAACATTAAATATATTTTCTTGGATGACATACATTCATATTTTAAGAGCAGTATTGTCTAAGTTGAAATATATGCTAAACACTTGTGTTTGTTTCTTGACAACTGCGCTAGCGGGACTTTCTAGTGAAAATACAGGAGTCTATTTTTGTTAGGTTACAAGCATTTAAATTTCATTATTTCCTAATCTCTAGTCAGCATAATTCGAAATTCCTCTCGCAAGGGGAGAGACATACTTTCGGGAGAGAAGCATAATTTTTCCACCTTCGCTTTTAGTAAAATTCTTTGACGTATGGATTAAATAACATATCCTTCATGAACTTAGAAATTTTCGAATTCGAATTAGAAAGCAGGTGTTCAGACACTTAGTGATAATAGTAGAAATATTGGTTTCTGGACTTAAACACTGGCTACCATGGTCTACCGGAACAACTATTCTTTCCAGACGTTTCGTTCCTAGATGCCACGAACATCTTCAGTGGCCTTTCCGAAGTGATCTCCTGGGAACCTCGGCGACGACTGCTTCGGAGCCTATCGGTAGCGTGGGGTTCATATGCCCTGGTTTGGGTGGAGCTGGTTACTCATTGGAGCGAGCAAATGTCAGCTTGCTCCTGATTGGATAGGGCCCGGAGTGGGTTGGTCTAGTGCTGGGACTGTATTTAATGACCACAATGCGAGGACTGTCTTGTCTTAGTACTTGCTGCATCGTCATGTCTATTGAGTGCTTTATCTGAAGCTCCCAAATGATATTTTGTAGAGCCGGGTGCCGAGTTTTGAGACTTAAGGCCTCCTCCTTACTGTTGATACTGTTTTTGTGTTTGAAGATTTCTATTATTTCCCTATTTAGTCGGGTATGATAGTGTTAAGTGGAAGAAATCAACTTGGTATCCTTGTACTGCACTATACGTTTCTCATTTTCATGTAGGGCATGTTCCGCCACGGCGGATTTCCCTGGTTGCCCTAGTCGGCAGTATCTCCCATGCTTTATGATACCTAGTGTTCACACTCCGTTGAGTCGTGCCAATGTACACATCGCCACCGAGCAGGTAATTTTATAAACGCCTGCTGCGGAAAGCGGATCTAATTGGTCCTAAGCTGTACGGAGCATATTGCGGATTTGTTGCTCTGGTTTGTAGATTGTGTGAATATTTCCACGTTGATCCAGCCAGCATTTCGATATGGATCCAATCACATACAAGAAGATTGCACGCAATTCCACTCCACGCATTCTTCGAAAGACCAGCCAGCTAGTCAAACAATCTTCCATTCCCAAGAAGGAGCATCACAGACTCATACCTCTGAACCCCAACCTCCGAGGTTATATGGAGTATTGAAAATACAGAAACCGGAAGTGCCACTTCAGCCAATAGTCAGTGCTAATGATTCTCCTACTTAGACCCTAGCCAGATACCTCACCGACCTACTGCAGCCTCATGTAGGCAATACTAACTACCACATCCGGTACACTTCACACTTTGTTGAGAAACTGAAGTTCATAGCCTTACAGCCCAGCGATCGGTTTGTCAGCTTTGATGTGGTTTCTCTGTTTACGATGGTGCCTGTAGAGAAGACCATCACGTATCTGTACACAGCTTTTCCCTCTTGACATCACGACCTTGTTTCGCCATGTACTGCCTACAATTTATTTTCAATGAAACCAAGAGTACTTCGAGTAAACGGTCGGCATAGCTATGGGTGTCCCATAAGCCCTGTTATCGTGAATTATTTTATGGAATTATTCGAAGTCACCGCACTGTAAACTGCCGATCGGAAATCTTCCTGCTAGCTACGCTACGTGGACGATGCTTTCGTAGTTTGGGGCCATTGTGACGTAGTCCTGGCCAAGTTTCTGCAACGCTTAAACACCATAAATCCACGCAGGGAGTTTACAATGGAGAAAGAAGAATTGCCAGCTAGCCTCCCTGAATGTGCTGGTCAATCGGAAAGAAGACGGTACTCTAAATCATGCGATTTACCGCAAGCCCACCCATTCAAATCGTTACTTACACAAGAAGTCCAGCCACCATTCAGACCAGAAACGCGTGATGATCAAAGTCCTCTTAAGCCGAGCAACCTGCGTCTGTGAGCTACAAGCCCTCCTCTCAGAAATCCATGATTAAACTAATCCTCTACAAGTCAATGGTTACACCACCAAGAAATTGACGAGAGCGTTGTACCGTAAGGAGAAACCAACGCCGAACACCGCATCTGAGACACCAAAGAAGAAAATTACTACTCTCCGTCCTTATATTAAGTGGTGGCAGATCGCATCGGAAAGCTGCTAAAACGTCGAAATGTTGACACACTCTATATACCAACACAACAAATCTGCAACGTGCTCCGTACAGCTAAGGGCCAATTAGGTCCGCTTTCCGCTGCAGCTATTTATAAAATATCCCGCTCGTGCGGCACTGTGTACATTGGCAAGACTCAGCGGAGTGTCAACACTCCTATTACAGAGCACAGGAGATGCTGCTGACTAGAGCAATCCGAGAAATCCGCCGTGGCGGAACATATCCTACGTGTAGAGAGGAAACATATAGTGCAGTGTAAGCATACCAAGGTGATTTATTCCACTCAATACTGCCACAACCGACTAAACAGGGAATAAATAGATATCTTCAAACACAAAAACTATTTCAACAGGAAGGAAGAGTCATTAAGGCTCAATAAAACTTGGTGCCTAGCTGTACAAAATATCATCCGGAAGCTTCAGATAAAACACTCGATAGACATGACGATGCAGCAAGCACTAAGACAGGACAGTCCTCGTAATTTGGTCATTAAACACAGTCCCAATACTACTCCAACCCACTTCGCGCCCGGTCCAATCAGGAGTAAGCCACGTTTGCTGGCACTAATGAGGAGAAAGCTCAGTCCAAACTGAGGTATATAAACTGCACGCTGACAAACAGGCTCCAAAACAGTCGTCGCCGAGGTTCCCAGGAGGTCACTTGGGAAACGACGCTGAAGATGTTCGCTGTAGCTACGAACGAAACATCTGGAAAGAATAGTTGTTTCAGGAGACCACGGCCCATAAAAGCCCGGAAACAAATACTTGTACTACTGACACCGACCGTGAAAGTCTTCGTTGTTTAGTGATAGTAGCTTATGTGTTTGAACTCGCATAAATACCATAGTAAGCAATATTTTATCAACTTCTGAGAACACTTACTGTTTCTCTGTAATTACTATCAAGGAATTTCATTGTAATTACTGTACTAATACAGAGGAGCTTCAGATTACAATAATCTATTTCGGTCTCTGACCAACTCTGGGAACACATTTCTTACACACTTCAAAGAAAAAACGATATATTTTTGTTGTCATTGTTCTTTGGTCATAAGAGAAATTGGTTTCCTAAAATATCCATTAGCATATAAGCAGGTGTCCAGGGACAAAAAAACTTTGGAAGCATAGCCTGAATTTTTTTCTTTGTTATAAAGTATCTTTGAATAGAAGATTTAAACTAAAGCGCAACACAAATACATTAAAATAAGTGACTTACATATTAAAACCTCAGTATAGTGATCCTAGAAATGTATATTTTACCCATATTACAGGAAACATGTAATATATTACGGTCGCTATTGTTCAGAAGGTGTTTGTGCAGCTGCTTTGAGTATACGTGTTTTAGCAGTTTCTAGAAGATTCAACAGCTTTGCAAAAGCTAGGGTAATGCTATATTAGAATAAACTCCAGCTAATGAGATTTAATTTTGAATGAATATAGAGGGGACTGAATCGAGATTTTATTACTGTTCATGCGTAAGGCACTAGTTTTATATATGTGGCCGGTGAGAAGATGTCGTCCTCCGTGGTGTAGTGGTTACCATGCTAGCCTCTAGTCCCCGGGATCGCGGGTTCAAATCTGGCGGAGGGTGATGGATTTTTTCGAGTGCAAACATCCTTAGAATGGCTTCCTTCGGAAGGGAAGCAAAGCCGGTGGTCCTGTGTCGTAGGTTTACGGCACGCAAAGGAATCTCAAGCCTGATAAAGAGGCCTCTGAGTAAAAGTACTGGTCTTTCACGCCCAATATTGAGTGGGACGCTGAAGAACACAGTAGTTGAAGAGCGTCCACAACTAAAACTCAATTATTATTTTTGGTGAGAAAACCTACATAAATAAAATATTTCAATTTTTAAGGAGAAGTTATTTTTAACTTCGTTCTTATCTGCTAATGGTAGATGAATTAAATACATATCATATGTATTAAATTAGACACTCTTTTAAGATGAAAAGCAATAATTTTTCATATTTTAAACTCCATAATAAATAAAGAACTTAATTGAAATAAAATAAAAAGTTGGAGTAACAGCATTGGGTAAACTTGTTTATTTTATACAGTATTTTTATTTGAAGTTATTATCAGCTATAAAATATTGTACAAAGCTTGCATCCTGTAAGAACTAATCCGAGAGAAAAAACGGTCTACTGGAAATTTTCTCAGTGCTTGTCATGCTCAGTGCAGTCAGAGTCATCATCATGAATACCCTTGTTTACTGGCAAGTTCCGAGAGAACTGATGAAAAATGTTGAAAGTGTCCTTGAAATAAATTTAAACCATTTAGTAAGCCTTGCTGTCCCATTTCCAGAACGTTGAATTGACCACTATTAGCTCTCACTTTATCTTTATCTTTATTGAGTGTTGAGCTATTAGAATTCATTTGAGTATGATCAGCGTCGAGCCCTGGCTCCTATTTCCGATCATGCCCAAGCTTACAGCATTTAACAATCATGTGTGTTGCGTTTGCTGCATTACGTTAACAGTTCCTCATTTAAATTCAATATACTGTTTAATATTCTTTTCCGATTCCCATATCACTTCCCTTACTTCCTCCAATCGTCTTCAAATCTCCACTACCAGCGGGAAGTGGCAACTATTAGATAATACCTTAAAGAATAATTATTGTGTACCCCATGCTGATCGGCCATAACAACCTTGTTCGTTCATGTTAACAAATGTAAACTCTCCCTCCAAAATCTTCTCCGTATTTACCGTTCAATATATCTAGAGCATTCACTTCACACATTCAAATAAATCTATCACTTGACTTATCAATACACTTGTCCTTTACTTCGTCTGAATTGTTCCCTTCTAGAAAATGTTTCATTTCCACAACATATACATTCTATATTCACACCTCCTCGCCTATTCTAATATTAACATCCCCCATTATTATTACTTCCGTATTCCTGTGCTTCTGTCTGAGCCCGTTCTATTTCTATATCTATGCCACTTTCCTACTCCGTAATTTTATTCCTGTTGGCTCCCTTGACGGTCCCGCTATATTTCTGTCCAGAACCAGTAAACTCCCATTGGGTGTCGACACAATGCTTTATTCTGCCACCATTTCGTCACTCTGCAACCACGCCTCCGCCCTGCCCACAGCCAGATCACGTGCCGATTGAGCTTCCTCCCTCCTGGATAATATCATTCTCCTTGCTTCGCCAGTTGTTGCCCTTACGTCACTCTGAACTGACGTTATCACTACGTCATCTCCGCGTCTTCTCTCTGACACAATCATCTTCTTTCCGCCAGCCCCACGTGCCTGTGACGTAACTGTCCATCCTTTTCCTCCAGTCTCCGATCGCTCTTTGGGCTCACTCCCTATCTGCATTCCTTCTCTCTGGTCTCGGATGTATTTAGCTGAATAATTTCCTGCTCCTGCAATCTGCTGCTCCTTATGTCACTTTCGTATCCAACCACCACGGCCCACAATCGTAGATTCTTTATGAAGGCCCGTTTCCCTTCCATTCTTGCCAGCATCATTTGTTGTATTAAATCTTTCTTCAAGGCCCGTTGTTCCACCGATAAATCTCTGTTTACAAAAATATTTGTTCCTTTTAGTTGTTTTGTTTTCTTTAACACTTCATAAACAAACTACACTGACGTAAATCTTGCAACTATCATTTTGGCTCCTCTTGATCTCCCCACTCTGAATGCTTCCCTAATCTCCCAGCCCTGTAGCACCATTCCAAGCTTTCCTTCTATAATCTCTCTGACCTCTTCAACAGACCATACTCCACTCCTTTCCTTCACTCCTGTTGTAACTAGATTGAATCTGCGGTGTCTCTCTTCCAACAGCTCTACTCCTCTTTTGATTTTCTGTACCTGATTTCTTATATCTTGCATTTCATTTTTAATTTCTCCCTTGATATCTATTAGTTCCTTTTCCACTTTATTGAATTTGTTTCCTAATTTCTCATCCATATTTTTTAGACTACCAAAATTTCTTCCATGATGTTCCGATTCCCATTTGGCCCAGGATTAATTTCAAATCCTCCAATTATCAGTAGCATGCCTATTATACATGTGAGGAGAATCATGTTTACCATATCTACTGCATTTTCATTTATTTTGAATTCCTTCCACTTTAACTTGTTAAAGGTTCCAATTCTTCCTCTGTACTCTTCGATATTAATTCCCATAGTTTCTTAAGCCCTTCTTGTCCTTCAACTCAGGAGCTTCCTCCACACACATTCACTCTGTTCCACTGCTTGCTTAGCACTCCTATTAGCTCTCACTACATGGAACCAATCATATGGGAGGAAGGTTTTCTCAAAAGTTTGCTTTTTCTTTCTCTATTGAATCATCGAGTGATCACTGTCCACTTCCATGTGGCTGTGCCCTGCAATCATGACTTTATGATTTATGAAGTCAGAATCTGTGGACACCTTCTGCAGAAGTGAAAACATAGCTGCCATAATGATGTTCTTAATCTGGCCCCCTACACGTATCAGGGTAAAATATAAGATGTGTTACTTCTGGTGGCAATGAATGCATGTGCTTAGACATTATGCGATCTGGTTGGCACTTTGTACGCTTATTGCCTAATACCACATATAACACGTAGCTTCTCCTGTAGCGTTCCTATGAACAGTGGGATTAAAAGTCCATAGCTGAAGTTTTGTAGAAGGCCGAAGATAAAAATGATGCTGACTTGGTAAGACATTGTAGCAGATAAACGAAAAAAATGAAAAAACGAAAACATTTTTCTACTTTTGCCATTATCGTTTCCTGTATTTTTACGTGATAAACCCTCTGCTGCTCTTTGATATAAATATCCCTGTCTTTATTAGCTTTTCAGTTTCTTCTGTGCTGCTTGCCAAATGAATCATCATTTGAAACGGTTATATCTATGATAGATATAAATATGCGGCTTTTTGATCTTTCATTTCAGTTCATGATACTTTTTGGATAAATCCTCCTACACTCTGGCTCTTCCTCTGTCTCCTTGTAAAGAGTGTGCATGTTGCCTAAAGTTTGGCTACTTGGCAAGTTAAAATGAGGGCTTTATTGGCGTGTATAAGGGATCTCATAGGTAGATAGTATTTTATGCCGGCCCTTACTATGGTAGTTTTCCTTCAAATCATTTGTTGCCGGACGGTGTTTTACAATATAAACAATCCGTCTATATGACTGAATAAAGTCGTTTTCTTCTCTCCTGCAGTTTTATTACAATTATCACTCCTAAATTGCTTTTAGAAATTAACCTTGCAGACAAAAGAGTTCTATTAGCTGGCCAGTAATATTTATGTCACCATTCTGTAGTTCTGTTTGCTGGGAGAAACAGCTCTGCATAATTCTACACAGACTTTATACTCAATTGCGATATGAGCTGCACCACCTATATTATCATATGTACCAACCTTGTAATGGTGGTTATACAGGGTAGACCATTTAAGTTGAGACTGTACAATATCTCCAAAACTAAGCCTTGTAGAAAGAAATGTCTTTGATAAAAGGTGTTTGATATTATGGGGGAAAGTAAATGCCATTAGTCGTGTTTTATTTGGTGGATGCTATGATAGCCGTTTTAGAGTCAATTTCATTTTTAAATGGGAACCTACAATTAGGGTCAAGTTAAATTGACCATAAAATGGCCATCACAGTGTCCTCCAAATAAAACACAACTAATGGCTTATGTGTTCCTCCATAATATCAAGCAACGTTTATTGAAGATATTTCTTTCTAGGGCGCTTAGTTTTGGAGATACTATACTGTCTCAACTGAAATGGTCCACTCTGTATATGGAGTCTTTCATCGTGTGCCATTTAACCGTTGTAATTTCCTCTTCAGTACACTGACTTCTCATTGCCCTTTCACCTGAGAGTTTTCCATTGATTTCTGCGGTCTTAGACTGTCCCGAATTTCATCTTTTATACTCCCAACGTTTTTAACTCTGATTTTCTTAGGACATATGATTTCAGAAGGCCTATCTTCTACTGATTGAATTTAAGGAGTTACAATTGCTAACGTTTCAATATTTATTTCAGATTTGATAGCTGCTTTATTTTGTTGCGAATTGTCATCCGAACCACCAATATAACTTTCAGGGCTGTAATAAAACGTCCATCTGGATAGTCACCATTATTTAGTAGTATGTCAAGACACTTTGTATCATTTTTATCTGTAAAAATACTCCCTGAATTAGTTTGTCCAGCGCTGTTCAACACTTGAATTGTGAATAACAAGTTGCGCTTAATTGTTAGAACCGAAGTTCAAAATTCAAGAAACAAATTATAGTGTTTATACGATGACTTTCTATACACCACTCTTCTATGTAATAAATGATTTGTAGCTCTAGATCATGCCTGTATAACACGCGGGAAAGAATCATAGTTTTCGGCTCGCGGATTTTGTAATGTTACACAAATCTTAATTTAATATTTTATAAACTTACACTCCCATTTTCATCCCAGGCATCGCGTATTAGATTAATTTTCCTCTAACAATTTCAGATTTCAAGTTTTGATGCACTCATCACATATTAGTGACTATGGTGGGAAGTTGTTCAAGGCCATAACACCGAGCGTAGCATTGTAACCTTGATCCAGTAATCTGTGCCTGCTTAATGGGTATTTTTATTTTTCACTTCGTTAAGCGCAAGTCTATTTACTCATTCACTTTGTCGCTTGCTCGTGCAAGGTTACGTGCGCTTTTGAATCGGTTTGTCCTTACAAGTAAAATGTAAATTATTTTAGCGACTACAAGGGTAACCAAGATGAACACAGAACTTTTAAAGATATATGAGAGTTGGACTATTTGATCACAAATAATAGGGGTAAGCTGCAATTGTTAATGCATGCAAGTAATCGCTTCTTGCAGTAAGACATTACACTATTTCATATGAACAACAATTGAAATAGTAGGAGGCAGCAGCAAGAGATGAAACTTTGCATGAATACAAAGGGAATCTTAAACATCACACGGATTTTTTACAAAAATAGCATCTACACAGACAGCTGCATTAATTGCTTCCTATGGTGTATCGTTGAAACTTACAGCCAACTTTTAATTTTCAGTGGATTTTTAATATAGGAGGAACTGCTATATTGTGTTGCTTAAATACAAACGCCAAGGGAGAAGATGTATTTAAAATGGTTAATAAAGCAGTGCAACGGTGGCGATTCTGAAAAGTGTTCATGTATTGTTGATGATGCTGCATCATCAATAGGCGGAGGATACAAGGGATTAGTAGTTCTAATTATAAAATTTGCATTGATTTATCCAATTCTCATTGCATTATTTTACAAAAAGGCCTTATGCGGGAAGCCAGTGAAACAAAGGGAAGCAAATAATATTATCAAAGTTACCAACAAGATTTTAGTTGGCAGTAAGGTACAACTACAGTGTAGTTTTCAGGAAGATTTGGTGCAGGTACAAGCTCAGAATAGAGCTCTACCACATCATGAAAACTACGCTGGTTAAGTGCGGGTAGATGTCTACAGTTACTCTTTCCACTGAGAAATGAAGTCCCAGCATTTTAAAAAGACACTTTCAAAGACTAAAAAGTTGGTGCGTCGGGTTGAAGACACAGACATTCAAAGACAGCTTGCTTTCATGGCTGACATGACAGTTGACTTGAACCAGAAACTGCAGGATAAGGATTAAACTGTATCGCAGCTATTTCGTTATAATGTTAGATTTTGAAATAAATCGAAAATTTTGAAATCAACTTTAAGTGAAATGATTTTACACATCTTCCATCCTGTGAAGATCTGTCACGGGACATTTCTGATGGGGATTTCCGTAAGTTTTATGAAGACATCGAACTTATAATTAAGGAACATAAAGAGTTTTCTGACTTCGAAAATCTGAAGGGTAATCTCCATCTTTTCAATTAGCCTATGAAGGTAAACATTGAGGATAAACCTTCTAAGCAGCAACTAGAATTGTATAATCTACACGCATATCCTTTTCTTCAAATAAAGACAGAGAAAGGAAACAAATATTTCAAGCTTGTTTCAGAGGACAGACTTCCACAGCTTAGAGACCTTGGATTACAAATTACCCGCATCTTTGGAAGCACGTTACCTAATATGAAATTTATAAAGAAATAAGCACAGGAGCTCTCTCAACGACGTTTCCTTGTTACACTCATTAAGACTGGTAACAACTAATATAGGGGTAGGCAAACTTGCTTTAGTGAAGGAGTCAGGTCATGTTCAGTGTTCCCATTAGTTTCAGTAGTTCATTCTAGTGAAACCGAATACGCTAACAGCTTTTTGTATGTAATGTGTTGTGCGCTTCATGTTCTGTGTTTCATTAATTTCAACATTTAATTCTAGCGAAAACGGATACTGTTTCACACTTGTTTTGTAAACTATGGGTTCTGAGCTGCATGATTGGAAGCATTTACCTAGATGAAAGTGCTTTATCTAATATGCTGTTAAAACAAAAGGAGCTCTTCAGTGAGGATTCTTTGTTACCATTATACTAGCAACAAGTAATGCAGAAGTGGGCATCCCTACTTTAGTGAGAGATTCTGACCATCCTCTGTGCCCGTTTTGTTTTCTGCATTGCAGTTTTATAAAACTGGATTCTGTCTCAACAATGCTTTTGGCAAGTAATGTGTTGTATGCACTGCTTTTATGTTTTAAAGTCAATTAAAATTTAAGGGGAGGAAAAGCCAAAATATTTTGGTGCTGTATTACTACAATGTTAAAAGCTAAATACTAGTATGTAAGTATATTAACAAAGTAAAATATTTTTGGAGTGAGCCCTGAGTGTACACTTTCTAAGTAATTTCCCCCCACGTCTTTTAAGTTGCACAGGCCAGCTCTAATAAAACAGCTTTATAAATAATGTGGTATTGTCACGACTTACATTTAGAGTTACTCGCTTACTTTAAATTACCACACATGACCGGACACAAAATGCTAGTAGACAAGAAAAATGGTATATATAAAGAAAGAAGCATTAAAATTTAATAGCGTCGCCAACACCATACTTCGGCCCTTAAATGTTAACAAAGTTCCCACACGGAGTTTTAAGAAAATAAAACACAAATAAAAACAGCCAAAATACGGCGTAAACTAAAACGGCGCAACCGGTAACATGGCACCAACTGGCGCCTTCACCTATATTTGACGACCTAAATTATCAGTTACTCACTTTAAGTTAAAACACATACTGGACATCGGGGCAAGATACATACGAATCTCAAATTCTTCATCAACAGGCACATACCTCATTAAGTGCAAAAGGGACCAGGAAACGCAAAAACAACCAAGGCATTACAAAAATTACCATACTGAAACCAAATGGCCATGTAGACCTAAAGATAACGTGGCATTCTCTTGCTTCCGCAACTTACACAGGAGTAAGGGAGTACTCAAAGATCGCACGTTAGCTGCCACTGAATACGCTTGAGCGGTCTTTTCCCCATCCTGTTTAAGCATGCTCTCACTGCATGGAACAAAGCGTAACCGCCTGCATTTTATCTATGACTAGAGACTTATTTCTCCCATAATGCATTGCGATGTTTGAATACTTTAAAGCACTTGTAACAATCACAGGGCACCAATGCTCGATGTTTCGCTGAAACCAATCTTGCGGTCAAGCACTATCTTGTGTCACTACGCTCTGAGATATACACGACACACATCGTGTATTCTAACTCGTCATTTTTCATGCTTTTAAGTGAAAAATAATTGAAAATAGAAGCAAAGAGAAATCTAATTTAATGAACACTTAATACTAGCACATTTTGCGCCTTTCAAGGTTGCTATTGATAGGTTAGTAACTTATTTGTTTGTTAGTTACTCCAATCGACGCGGCAAAGCTGCAACCTTATTTAAGCAATATTTATAAGTATAAAACTACTGTGCAAAAAAATTGTATAATATATTTACAGCGTTTAAAGATTTCGAAGAATCTTTAACGCTATTAATCAAGGATTTTGGTTAAGGAATATTGTGATAATAACTACCTCCTTCATTCCGAGGATCACGCTTACTTCCTATACAGTTCTGATATTGCAAGCATATACATGAAGGTTAATTCTCTCTCGCGATAAATGCCATATGGACTAATTGGCCAGACGTTTCTTACAGAAGTATGTAACGGTATAAAATCCATCAACGATAGTTATAGACCCTTTTGATTACAAATAAAGCTGTAATAAAAATGAGGCTGGAATATTTTAAAATTTTACACTATTGTGTTTACATTAATTTTGCGCTAAAATGAAGCAATTATTTATAAACTACCCATGCAATATATATCAGCTTCAATTAGAGAATATACCATATAACATCATAATTACCTTTCCTTTTGTGGGTTGTAATTCGCCACGACGTAAACGTCACATTATTTAACTTAATGATTTTTGTGCAAAAATGTTGTTCCATTTAAAGAAGGAATAACTATGGTGTAATTACTAACCTGTGCAATCTTAAAGGTACATTACTGAATTATGGCTATCGATGTGAGTGGGGGAAGGAGTATGTTTAAACCATCAAGGATGCTTCTCAGTAGTATATGAAGGGATGTCGTGAGCCAGGTTTACCTGCGAGCACATAATTAGCATACCTCAACGCGAATTTGCATGTTACACTCCTAATTTACTTATAACATATATAATTGGTATGAAGTATAAGTCACCAATTTTCCTAATTTTCATAATATACACGTCAATCCTTTCGGTTACGCCCCCTTTTAAACTCTCAAAGACTAGTCAACAACGGTTACGTCCCCTATTTAAACCTCAAAGAAAGATGCCGGGTAATTTGCGTAATATATGGATAAACTCTTTCATTTACGCCTACTTTTAAACATGCAAGGGGAAGCCAATATGGTTACACCCTCTTCCTAAACCCTTAAAGAAGGCATCCAGGGGATATGCTTATTATGAATGTCCACCTTTTCGGTTACGCTCCCTTTTTAAACCTTCAATCTGAAGCCGCCAGTCATTTACATATCAAGCAAAATTTGTCATTGCGACTAGCATATATCAGATGCCTCAATTTGTATATAAAATTGTACTATTAAATTTTATTGATCAATTAATTAATCTAAATATGAAATCCTTAAAAGCGATATATATGCCATTTCGAGCTGAATTTTAGAACGAAATTCGGCGGTGGCGTCAGTTTTATCTAATTTAATAATATATTTAATAATCACTTATGCTAAGCCCGTTCGAGAACCTGTGTTTGGATACAAATGCGGCAATGATAATTATTTTACTGCTTGCATGGTAGGATAACCATATCTTACCGAAAAGCACGCCTATTTTGCATGTAACACCTCTGTTATAAAATGTTGCTCGTTAGGTCAATCATTCAGGATCTGAACTCTTAATTGAACTAATTCAAGTAAATGAAAAAAATAAGTTTCTAATCTGTACAGCATTAAAAGTGTAAAAAAACATTTTATGAAGTATTTAATCAACTATAAAATAATTCACATCATTTGTAACAACGGCATGCCCTCTCGGAACAAATAAAAATAAATGCTACTAGAATAAAGCGTTTGTGATGTATAAGTATGATTGGTGAATTGCAATACCGCTCACCTATAAGCCTGCTGTTTCGATTCGGGGTGCACGAATTCGCTTGACGTGTGCTCCACATCTGAGGTCCTATATCAGAATATCTGCTCTATATGCATTGAAGCTGCTTCAAAACAGTCATGCACTTCAGCACTGGACAGGTATCTTGTGGCGGGGAAGTGTAGTGTAGTAACGCTACCTAGGTTGAGCGAACGTGAGGGTCTATCATGACAGGGTATCTCGCAGCCAGTAACCGCTAGCTGTCATCACACTAGGTTTTATTCTTCCTTGCTTTAGAAATTCGGAATACTATGAAAATTCTTTGTAAAAGTCTCTTGCTCGAAGTAGTGAGGGCGGAATTGTGAATTTATAATTCAGGACTTTAAAATATCTACCATTGGATTAAAATCGCCAGCTTTAGAAATAACACTGCTTTATACGAAAAACCACGTGTGTTTAAACGATGTGCTTATTTCTGAGAATTAAAACATCTCTGAATGTCTCTTCTGTGAAGGAGCTGGGAAAGTACCTGAGCTAGATAGATTACCACATGCAACTTTCGTTTCGTCACCTTAAAGTAGCGACATTGCAAAACTATGCAATCGACATCTTGGCAAACATTTTATGTTTTGGTTTAAATAGTAGGTTGGTCTATGCTTTAAAAATGAAAAAATTCTAAAAATTCCTTCTTAGCAGGTCCAAAAACTTAGGAGCGAATACTGTGATATTAAATAATGCATATCAGTAGCTTATCATAGAGAGATCTGGCGCAGTTTTTTTGCGTTTATATGGGAAAGGATAGGGAAAACGAGGGTGGATGCGGAGGAAAATGCGTTTATATGGGAGAGATAGGGAATACGGGTGGAGGGGCGGGCTGATGCTTGGCTAGAGGGGCTGAAGTAGGGAAATGCACTTTATATGAGTGAGATAGGGTATACGTGGAGAGGTGCTAGGCTAGACAAATGCTGAAGGAGGGTGAATATAGGCTTATACTGGAGAAATAGCGAATGCGAGGGAAGGTACTAAGATAGACGAATGTTAAAGGTGGAATGCGTTTATACAGGTGACATAGGGAATACAAGGAAAAAAGCTAGGATAATCAGAGATGTGGTGTTTACAGTTTCTTTAACGATTCCCTAACACCTACTTACGTTTCCCTTCTTCTCCCGTATAAACAAATAACCGCTTTACTCAAGACCTTTAACAACAGAAAGACTCGAGTATAGATCACTTGTAAGGAATTCGAGAAGGGGTCTTTAGTGGAAAAACCCCCTAAGTGAGTAGTATAGAATTGAGAGTTCTGTATCACTTAATATGCAGGAATGTCTATTCATATGCAAATGGGCTCCCCCAACTCCTCTCCCCCCTTCTCCCACAGCTCCTTGGTACTTTTAGTTGCAGCTGTGGGTCATAAATCTTGTTGAGTACAATGGAAGCTTGACAGTTAAGCAATTAAGGCTGTCAATCAACTGTCAAAACGAACAAACGGGGTCGTAAATTTATGGTTCTGTAACAAAGGCGAGATGTTTTTTCTACCCATTCCACATCCGGCCACTTCTGCACCTGCAGCAGTTTACCCACCCCACAGTCAAAATGAACAAGGAGTATGCTGGACAAAGGAACAAACGCTATTGTCTCCAGCTCTATTGTTTACTTTTAGGTGAAGCCACCTGTCATCCCCATTCCACTGTCCTATAACAAAAAACAATGCTTTCCCTTCAACTGTCAAAATGAACAAAGGCCATGATAAATTAGAGTCGATTCAAAAGAGAACCTGAAACCCGTTAACAAAGAAACAAGTTCTATTGTATTCTCTTTCTATTGTCCGGGGCAAGCCTTCTTTAGAAGGACCATCTGGCATTTCCCATTCCACTGCCCTATAACAAAAGAACAAAGTCGGTCCCTTTCCATTGTTCGAACACTGCGTGCTTGACAAAAGAATCTGAGGGAGGCTTTATGCTCGCCCTGTCTTTGTTCGCGTGAAAGAGAGAGAGGCCTGTTTACCTGTTATATGTAAAAACTTCAACAACGTCAGAAACAGCCATCATGGTTTTTGCCCTGAGGGGCTGTTCTCTCCGAATGTATTACGAGGTCCTACGAATATACACGAGCATAGTTAACAAGCATTCTGTTTGGCTCATTTCAAGCAGCGACTCCGAAAAAGCCTCAACATATATTTCATTACATGCATTAAACTTCTGTGTGGATATCCATAGATCAGTGTTCCATTCTTACTGTAATCAAAAGTTTAATGCTAATAAGAAATTGATGATTGATATTATAATATCATTACCCTAATTAATAAAAGGGTGTTCAGGGGTCCTAGATTAAATCTTTCCCAGCGAAACTCTAATGCTTAATAAATATTAAAATATGGGAGAATGTGCGGTCAGATTAAAATGCATTTAACAATTATAATTATTTATATTAAACATAAGTGTATACTTAGGCATCCAAATTGATACCTTGCTAGGGCAAAACATTATTATATCATTACCCTGATTGATGAAAGGGTGTTATGAGGGCCCTAGCTCGAATCTGCAAAACTCTAATGCTTAATAAATATTAAACTATGGGAGTATGTGCGGTCAGATTAAAATGTGTTTAAGAAATATAATTTGATTTATATGACACTACAATGTTTAACGAGCTGTATTCTTAGGTACCCGGAGGCCCCTAGTTCGAATCTTACCCAGCGAAACGCTATAATATCTATTAAATTATTCAAGCATGGGCGGTCGGATTAAAATTTCATTTAACAAATATAATTATTTATATTAAACCCCTGCGTATACTTATATATTCAGATGCCTAGACACGATTCTTTATTTTCTTTCTATCTACCTCTTTCTTTCTTCTCGACTTGCATATATCCAAACGTTCGCATATACACATACACAGAGTCATTACACACATTCATTCACACACCTGATACACGTACATACAACAACAAACATACACCAGTACACTTACACATACACATGCAAGTATATACACACACGCACACGCCCTCACACACACGCACAGTCACAAACACACGCATTCACACACACACGTACCTGCTCACTTACACATTCAAACACAAACCCACCCACATACACACATGCACATACACAACCACACACACATGCACATACACGCATATACATGTTCACTTACACACACCAACACACCCACGTACACACATGCGCGCAAGCACATACGCATACGACCGCACACACACGCAAGCACATACACACACGCACACATGCACATGCACTTACACACCCACACCCGCACGCATACGCATACACATATGCCTGTTCACTTACACCCACCAGCACCAACCCACACACGCACACACATACACACGCACATGTCCCGAATGAAAAGAGACAATATGATGCAATAAAAACTAACTATAGCTTGGGATGCAAGGCGCCATTTACGAATTGTTCGAAACTGGTCTGGATGCATGGGCTCGAATCCCAGGAGTGATTACAAATTCATCTTCTAATAACTCCAAAACTAACTAAGTTAAAGGCAGTAAATAACTTTATTACTTTCATGTCATTAGATTGTTTCTTGTGAATGTATATTAGAGTACCAGGTGTCATGGGTTTGATCCTTTATTTTAAAATCTCAATTATCTCAGAAACTAGATAGAGGATAGGACCAAAGCATGATTGTTAGCTGCTATGATGTACAATTAATTTCTGTATATAATTTCCAATCAGTTGTCCCTAGTTCGAATCCCGATCTTTCAGTGACTTCCTTAATTTTCTTCTGTACTCTAGAATATATCACTTAGATCAATGTTGTAACTGCATACAGGTCTTTTAAACATGACAAATTAATATTATAAACGATTTTGTTTCTGGTGTTCTGAGTTCGAATACTGATTCAATGAAATTTACTTATAAATGTAATAACACAGTAAATAATTAAGATAAAGGCACCTAACAAACCTTATTACGTTTATGTCATCAGGTAGTATCCTGCGGGTGTATATTCGGGTACCGGACGTCCAGGGTTCTATCCTTAAGTTTAAATCTCAATTATCCCAGAAACTAGCAGAGATGGAGCTGTGGACGAAAGAATGTTTGATAGCTCCTACAATGAATAATTAATACTGTATATAATTTCCAATCAGTTGCCCCTAGTTCGAATCCCGATCTTTCAATGACTTCCTTAATTTTCCTATGTACTCTAGAATATATCACTTAGATTGATGCTCTAACTGCATACAGCTTTGTGTAAAGACATTATAGATGTACTCTGAGAGAGAAAGAGCGAGAGGAAGTGAAACAAGTAGGGGTAGAAGTGTTGAGAGCCTCTGCGCACGCGCAAGAGATGATAATTCCATTGGTGTAATAATCACGTGATGTGTAAGCATCACCACCATGATGACGTACTGGCATCGCCTGGAGGGGGTTTAGATCCCTATATAAGCAGATATCTGCACATGCTAGAACTGTCGTGTACTTATTAACCTTATATTTAAATTTTAAAGAACTTTAAAAGCAACGCAAGGTGCAGGCCATCTACACGTACAGCACACATCAACACAAACAATGCAAGGTGAGTTTTTTACATAACTATACAAAATCAATGCTGGCTTTTACAATACATTTAATTTTGTTTAAACGAAACAGTACATGAAAGACGATTCGTTACAAGAGCATCATATTTTTTAATCTGTACTTTACACTCACATGGATTTCTCTGCATACTCTTCTTCAGTTCACAGGATATTCTCTACTCATTCTTCTTATATTAAATTCACACCATTTTCTCTGCACATTCTTCTTGTATAAACATTCACATGATTCTCGCTACACATTCCTCTTACATAAACATTCACACAATTTTCTCCGCTCATTCTTTGTTTCTCTGCAGGTTCATACTCTATTCACATTCATGCACTTTCTCTACTCATTCTTTGTTTCTCTGCAGCTTCATCTTCCATGAACATTCATACGATATTCGCTACACATTCTTCTATCAACATTCATAGGATTTTAGCCACCCGTTCTTCTATTAACATTCACAACATTTCTCTACACATTCTTCTTTAATCATTCATATGATTTTAGCCACCCATTCTTCTATTAACATTCACACCATTTCTCTACACATTCTTCTGCAAACATTCATATGATTTTCTCTACACATTCTTCTGTAAAGATTCACACCATTTCTCTACACATTCTTCTGTAAACTTTCATATGATTTCCACTACACGTTCTTCTTCTGTAAACATTCATATGATTTTCTCAACACATTTTTTTCTATTAAGATTCACACCATCTTCTCTACACATTCTTCTGTATTGTGCTTCATTTTACATGTATCATAACAAAAAAAATAATCCTTTTCAGGTTGGCTGATTGAACGTTTAGACAGCCATTCGTAAGAGAGGTGTTGCATGCAAAATCCATATCATTTTCGGTAGGACTCGGCTAACTTCCAAGGGGCTAATAAAGGGTTTATTGCCACCGCATTTGTAACCATCCAAAATTTCTTATACGAGCTTAGCATATGAAACTATTAAACCTAATCCTAAGGTTAGGTGAAAACGCATGCTACCGCTGAATTCCTCTGTAAAAAGTAGACTGAATTAATAAGTCGATGTTAGGTTTTATATTCTCTTTTAAAGAATTTGTATTACAATTGGTTTGATCAGTCAAATTTAATGACGAACTTTTATGCTCAGATAAATGCATACGGTATGTGCTAGTCGACTGGCGAGTTTTTCTTAATATGTAAATGACTTCGCGGTTTCCCACTGAGCATTTCAAAGGGAGCAGAACAGAAAGCATGGTCCTACATAAAAAGCAGTTCATCTGGAAGCCTCTTTAAGGGTTTCAAAAAGCGGACCTAACCATATTGGCTTATGTTTGAGTGTTTAAAAGGGGGAGTAAATGGAAAGGTTGACCTAGTATTATGCGGATCACCTGCAATCTTCCTTTGAGGGTTTCAAAAAAGTGAATGTAACAGTTTGTTGGTTTCCCTTTGAGGGGTTAAAAAGGGGCGTAAACGAGAGGGTTGATCTATATGGGATAAAAATTGAGAGTCACGTATGAAAATTAGCCACCGTAACATGCAAATTGGGAAGAGAAACATCCAAATATTTTGTTAGGGTATGGTAATTAGGGCATCGCTGTATGCATACTTTTATCTGATATTGAGCGACATAGTTTAGGGTTTAAAGATACACTTGCTCCCTACCGTTGTGTATACCTGATAATAACACATGTTTAAAATTTAAGCTTTGGATAATAAGTGATTTTAGTTTTGTGGATATTTCAACTAATGCTTTTAGTCTTTCGTATACAATGTTCATGGTGACATCATTGTGATTACTTCTTTCTGATGTACGAAATTTTACTAATGCAAAAGTATTTTGCTCCCAAATAAGGGGTAATTGGCTAGAATTTGTCAATTATGTCGATTTCGATTACTTTTATAATATTAAGGATTTTAAATAATTAAATGGTAAAATTAGTAAATATGAACACTGTACATTTAACTGGCTATTTACCCAGCGGGATGGTTCATCTGCCAACGTCTGTGGCCCGCATTGGGAGAAATCGGTTTAATTCCATGCGACCGCGCACTCTGGCCCATGCGTTTTGCATGGTTTCCCCGGGTTTGGCAGACGTGTGGTGGTGTGGTTTCTTCTCTACCGCGATTTCGTTTCCGTCACTTCCCTTTCATTCCGTATTTTTCTCCTCTTTCAGGTGTGCTTCCAGGTTTCGGGATGTATGACGATGCCGCACAGATGGCGTGGATGCATTGTCACTGAAGGAAATACCTCCCGTGGACACTAGAGAGCTTCTCGACTGATGGGTCGTTCAGCTCCCTCTGTCGGCGGTGCCGGCGGTGACACACGGATCTGCGAGCTTGAAAGTGCTGGAGACATCCGCACGTCTCTGTTGCCTGTCTGGCTACAGCCTATAGACTCCTATGTGTTTCCTTCACTTCATCCATTTCTCCTGGTGGGGATAGGCAGAAAAGATTTCTTTGGGTCGATGTACCGAGATGCCCCCCTCCGTTGAACAACCTATAACCCATAGCTGGTTACTTAACAAAATTTCAAGCTGCTCTGCTAAAACCGAGGCGCAAGGGAGTTTTGAGACACAAAAATTCCGCTTGGACATAGGATGGCAGAGGATGCTAAGGCATTTAGGGAAGATGTAGAAGAATTTGTGCACATAAACTAAAATTATTCTCGCATTTTTGTTTCCTAGATTGGATACGTTAAAATATGTTCCCAAAGTATTTCGTTTGTATTCCTCCTCAAAATTCATTTAATAATTTAAATATCGCAGAAGTGCAACTATGCTACGACCTTTTTCAGGCAGGCACCGGCAGTGTTTAATTTTTGAGAACTAATATGCCAATATGTTATTCATATCACCAAAATCTTCAGTTCCCTTAAATATTCCATATGATTTAATACAAATGAACTTCAAATCACGACTTTGAATGCAGTATTAATTAAAGAAGTGAGTATAATAATATGTTTAAGAAATTATTTACAAAACAGGCCTGCTTCTACTTGAACCATTATTATCCAGGCACGCGTGCCACCGATTATTTAACCGGGCGTACCACACCCTAAACCACAAGTGAGATGGAGGCCCCAGCGGGTCTAACCACACCCCACTAACAGAATTTTTCAGGCCGTGAAATAGGGGCTATCTTAACAGCAAAGAGAAGTTCGACACGTACCAGATGATTTGCGGTTTTCAGCTGTTACATATATTGAGTAATATATAAGTTGACCACCATGCCGGCGGATGCAACATATCAGTCTAACCATCATCGCCAGCCTAAACCGGCACAACATGGCCGGCGTGATGTCACGGCAAGCTAAGATCACGCGTTCCCTGAGCTGTTGAGGGGTCATTGGCCGCTCCTGGTACACGATATTTTTAAGATAAGCCCATAAGAAGAAATATAATGGGGTTAGACCTGGTGAGCGTGCTGGCCACCCTATTGGTCCATGCCATTCGATCTATCGCACAGGATTGGTGGCATCGAGATAAGCCGATACACGACGGTCCAAAATGAGCTGGAGCCCTATCATATTGGTGCCACATAGTCGGTTCTGCAACGACACTTCATCCAGTAGTGTAGGCAGCTGGTGTTGTAAGAGGTGGATATAGGATTCCCAGTGAGTTGGCCATCATAAAAATACGGGCCTATTAAATGATCACCGAATATACCAGCCCAAACTTTGAAACCCCATAGGACTTGTAAGGCAGCATCTCGCGTCTAATGTGGGTTTACAGTGCTCCAGTAATGCACGTTATGGGGACTTACATGGCCTGTGTTGTGAAACTCTGCTTCGTCTGTAAATAATACCGTTGCCAAAAATGTGTATCTTGTTCAGTTTGTCGTATGATTCACCGCGAACGTCACTCTCCATCCATGGTCCGGCTGCAGCAGCTCCTAGTGTAGTTGGAGATAATAAGGGTGAAACTATTCTCCACGCGGAAGATTAGCTAATATTGAAGTGCCTGTGAATGTCCCTCGTACTACAATGCGGATGCTGAATGACATAGTCAATCACACGATCTGCCGTTGCTTGGCCACAGACAGCGGGAGATTAGCTAATATTGAAATGCTTGTGAATGTCCCTCGTACTACAATGTGGGTGCTGAATGGCATAGTCAGTCACACGATCCGTCGTTGCTTGATTACAGACAGGTCGATCTCTTCGTGGATGTGGTGTCATGGTGGATCCGGCACGATGGATGATGGTCATTCGAACACCTATTACAACCACATGGAGGAACGTGTAAATTGTAAAGGTTTATCTTTGTGGTGGTCCGGTATGATGTCATAGCGACTAATAAAGCCACTACTTTGGGAACCAGAGAAGTTGACAACGATCATAATATGAGCTTGCAAACGTTATCTAGTTTGTATGTACTTCATTTTGTAGACCCTCAGAACAATTTATTGACTTTCTTTTGTTTGAAAGAATAGCTTTAAATAGTAAAATACTATTTAATGATGCCTTATGTTTGTAAGTTATAATTGCAATATTATATACATTTGTTTATGATGTTCATTACAGCATATAACAAGTAACAATTTGTGTTTTAATGAAATTCACATAACTAAACTGATTAAGTGTAACGACGTCTTCATGCCAAACTATCAGTTCTCGTTATATTTACTAAACATAAACACTACCTTCAAAAGGCAGTATTTGAATCTAGGACCCTCACCACTGAAGACCAACGCGCACACTGTTGTGCCACGAGTGCAACTCACCACATGCACAGCGGTGCAAAGCAGTCATCTTGGCCGACATGGATAAGACGCATTGCAGTGTACAGTGTTTACGGCATAGCTTGTACAACGCCGGGACTGTATAACTTCTCAATCCGCAGGCTGAGAAGACTCACCCGGTATATATATTTTGTGTGTATAGCGGCCTTGGGATGGAAAATCCCCGGGGGTTAATAGCATAGGAATGGCAGTCTCCGATAGAAGAAGTGGCTGGTACCGTAGTTGAGGGGTGCCATTTGGAAGCTTTGGGTGTGTGAAATAACGACACCACGTTCCACAAAAGGCTATCGGTTAGCTCATATAATTGAGTTAAAGTTTGGGAGCCCCCTAACAGACCTCGATGTGCAAGAGCTTAAATGTCCGTAAACAACACTTACCCGGATACAGATCTGGCTGGAATTATCTCACTTAACAGAAATAAACTGTTTTAGGTCGGAGTTCCAGATCCAAGTTTAACGCATATGCGTGGCTTCTACGCTGCATAGAGACGATTAAGAGTTTGATCACTTAAGTGGACAGAAAATACTCTTCGGAAAGACATATCAGCCGAGTGTTGTCCCCGTTACTAGTTTGTTTCCTGTTGTTGTTTGAATCCCACAAAACACCTATACAGCTCCAGCAGGGTCGGAAAATTCAAACCCAGGAATTTTTTAAAATAGGTCTAAAGGGGTACGCTGACCGAAGCGTTTTCACGTAGAAGGTATCTCCTGTGCCCTGTATGCGGACTTAAGAAGAAAGATAAGGGTGCTCCAAGCAATGTCAAGTTGAAAAACGAATTAGCGCTTCGGTAGCTTCACTTTACTTGACGCTGCTACGTAAGATTCAGCAATCATGGGAAAATGTTTAAGGCTTGCAACATGATAAGGGTTTTGGATCAGGTGTTCCGGTTTGATACAAGTTCATTGACCTCACTTCGACGTTTTTCTGTGCCTTTACGATGTACAGCGGCCTTTTATTTTCTTTTGCTTATTTATGCTAAGGTTAAAATTCTGAGCGTATGCTCAGTTTCCTGCCGAATCACCACATTTTTGCAAATCATCTGCGGTTTGTCGAAATTTATTGTTTCTGCAAAGTGAAAATTTTGGCTTCTTTCGTTATCATGGTCAGTGTTGTTAAGTTGTTGAAACTTGCTTGTCTTTTTCTCTGCTAACTTCCTTCAGCCGCCTCTCCTGTGTTTTGCTGTACTTCAGCTGCTCTACTAATATCGACCGCAGAGTTGGGGAGGTTTTAGGAGGGAAATATTTTGAAAGGGCAGTTCAGTTTACAGTATTGGAAGTGAGTCGAATGACAGGTGTGAGAAGTGAATTTCGACAAGACGTACCCCCACCGACTGGTTTAGCTAACTCATGAATTTTGAAGGGAAAAAAGGGAAAAATTAATTCTTCAGGTATGTAAGGGTTCTAGCTAATCTGTTGCACGTGTTTGTCTGACTCAATATTTTTGCAATAATTATACAGTGTGCCTCTGCCTATTATTCGTTTTGCTTATATACTTTATTAAAGAAGATGGGGTTATATCGGGTGCGTGAGGGGATGTTATTTTGTTACTCTTCTTTTTCCCCTTATTATTCCTTTTATTATTGCTGCTTCGTTCAACCTTGCCTACACTGGGGCATCCTTGCTTTCTCGTGATCTCCTCCGTTGATTTTCTCAGGACGTATAATGTTTATCCTGGTCTTTTATCGCTCTCTTTGTTATTTCTCCGACCAAAAACATTTTAAAAAGCATGTCAACTTCATATTTTAAAAATACATAAACATCCTCCTTCTCTCTGCTCATCCTTCACCTTTTCCTTTGGTTTAGATTTTTCTTTTTTTCCTATGGAGGAGGGCCCATTCTCCGTGACAGGATGTTACATACTCATGCTCTTTTCTTTCCTTTAAATTCTTTTGTCTTTTAATTTGAAACCTCACTCTTCCAGACTTTGAACTATTTAACACTGTAACATATTTCCTTGATAATATAGATGGACAACTCTCTCCCGGGCTGATCAATCCCGAGATTGGTTCCCTTTTCCTCTGGGATTACCTACCTGGAGTGCCTGTGTGACCCTTTATCTGAATTTGGAAGTCCCTTCCACGGGGGCGCATAGTGGCTGACCCGAGAACCCTCTCTATATTCGGGGGCGCTAAATACTTTCTTTTTACATTTCCTCGCGCCTACCTTTGGACTTTAGACTCTCGAAGGGGTGAAAATTAGCCTACCCTGACCTTTGTTACATTGTCTTCCTCTTATTTTCCTATATTTTTTTTAAACTGACTGCTCTGACGAGCCTTACCAACATCCCTATACTCCAACTGTCTACCGGGGTAGCATTTTTGGACCTTACAGTTTATTGAGAAAGACATTACTGAGAACAAAAGGGTAACTTCCATCCTTGAACAGAGGTGGCTACCTATTTCTTTAAAATACCGCCTATTCTTAAAACCATAAGAATTATGTAATTTACACGTACCATTTTCTTCCGGCTGAACCTCCTCTTCCCTCCACGACAAGTAGTTTCCTTATGTAGACAACCTTGCTTGTCTTCTTTTCTGTAACACCCTCAAACATCACCTACTGCTTAATGCCAACTGTAGTGACCCATACGGCACCAATGCTTGATTTTTACACGGTTCAGTCCAGGTATATTGAACCAACTACTATATGAAATGATACGTATACTGAGATGTGTAAGAAAAATTCATTCTTTCATCCTTAGTTTAAAGCTTACGACAATTCTATTGTTAAGGTAAATAAGGTGGGGCTATTGTGTTACTCTCTCTTTTTCGTTTCCTTTTGCTTTGCTTCTTCTTTATTTTTACTGTTTACACGTGTTTTTCTGGGATTTCTGACCTATGTGCCCGAGCAGCCACTGCAAGTCCGAAGTTTATTTCGCACGTTTGACTAAAGGAATGTTGAATTGGACATTTATTGCTTGTTGCCTTGTCTTTGTCAATCCTTGTGTTATAGTCAGTGGATACACGTTCTTCAAGCTAGCCGTGAGTTATCTTTCGTTTAATCCGTGTTATTTATTTTTCTCACAAAACCATGGATGTAGTGTTACACGTCGATTTTGTGTTATTAGGGTTTATATTTTTTGCCTATACGCTCATTATTTCTTGTGAATTTTCAAAGGATATGTTTTCGGTGGAGTATCGCATAACATTATTTATTTTTTACATTTTCCTATATTTTTTCCTATTTCTTTCTTCCCTTTTGCCTGCGTTCAAGCATTTTCCTCAATTTCTCCTGGCATGTTTGTATTGCTGGAACTAAAATTTCACTTGTCCCTACTTGTGTTTCCTTTTTACGCTGTTCTATTACTTGTGTTTTGGCGCTGCCGGCAGCATTTTTCATAACCTTTTTAAGCCGTGGCAATTATTATTACTATGCATACGTTATAAGAATTCTTTAGATTATCTCCATTATTCATTACTGTATCATAGATCCTGCTGCAACATTCGGAACCGCTGTAACTAAATTTATCTCCAGCCGTCTTATGAATACATATAGGGCCTGTCATTAACGTTAGCAGGGTTGTACAAGCATATATTATTACCAATTGTTTTCTCCTGCTTTAAGATTTCCCTTATTATTGCCGATGGTGCTTGTGGCAGATTTAAGTTTAGTATTTCTGAAGACTTACTTCTGAAGACTTAAGAATTTTGTGAGATATCTGAATACTAACTGATTTAGAGGACTTAGGAGGCGAAACCTGAGTGTTTTCTGTGTTGACCATGCAGTTAAAATGCGCTGTTTGAGGTGTGATGTGAAATCATGGAAATCCTTCTGGGATGGGCAGCGTTTCTAAGGAACACGAGCAAGGTAGGCTAATTTTCACCGCTCCTGGGGTTCATGTTGGTGGTACCAGTATTTTGTAATTCGATCCCCTGCATGACATCCTTAATAGGCTTATGGTATGGTCATCTGTTTCTAACTTCGTTATCATAGCTTTATTGGCCGCATGGAATTGAAACGGGCAGAATTCATCTAGTTCCTCTGTTGTGTTCCCTTGCAGTATTTTAATGGCGCACATAGGGCTAAATAAAAGGTAGTTGGTGAATATTGATGTGCAACACAACGTAGACCCATACGGATTGCATTCACTTGTCACGGTTCCGGTAATGCGGGGCACTGTTTTCCCGTTTACTTTTACGTAGATGGCGCCATGTATTCTTGAACAAGTTGTATTGTTCCTGGCAAAAGGGGTGGAGATAAGCTCATATATTTCCCATATGGCGTTTTTACGCTTGATTGGTATCTTAGTGGTTAATAGGATGTATGTTTCCCTAATTGAGCACGTTGTGGTTTCCATTTCAAAATATTTGTACGTTCTTCTTTAGCAATTGGAAGTTTAAAATTCGATTTGGCCAAATATCTTTCCAGCTTCGCCAATTCCTTGGTGAAAATTTCGTAATGTACATCAAATAATGCGAATAAATGATTCCGACACAATAGCAGAGCATCCGTGTATGTTATAAGTAAGAATGCTTGTATAGATATCTAGATATTTGTCAGGATTTCCCATAATGTTAAATATTCCTGGACGGGCACGTTTTGTAATTTTGTTTGTATGTCGCTATAGCTGAATTTAGCTTCTTGTACGACTTCTCTACGATGGATATCCATTTTCTTAAAAGCTGTGCTTAGCTTTTTATTACACTGCATTAGTTCATCCCTTGCGGAAGGTAACCATGTATGATTCTGCGTCACCACCGTTTCTAGCGCTTCATAGTGGTCTAGTAATTTTTTTTCCGTCGCGGCCACCATGCGTCCCTAGCAGCTGGTGGCCACGTCACACCAGAAGTTGAGCTTGCCCTCCATGACCAAACCTCTCTTATGGCGGTCGCTCCTGTTCCCGCCGAGATTAAAAGGTGCTTCACGTAACTTAGGTAGTTCTGCGTCCAAAATTGTTCCTATATAATCAATATCGTTCTGTAACCTATCGATCGGCTTTACCGCCGACCCCTTACCGGTTGGTCTCCCGGAGGTTAGACGTTGGAGGCAGCCTTTTCCACGCTTGCATTGAACGATAGGGTTACGACGCCTGGTAGGTTGTTGTTTGCGGCAGCGGCATTCATACGACGCCCGTGACTATTATGACGGGTGCTCCCTGTTCCCCACCAGAAAGATTAGCGAGTAGGGTGAGTAGTAATGGCCTCTCGCCGTGGACCAATTCCGGGTGCAATCTCAGGTATCACCCTTCTACTCACACATTGGAACATGATATTCTGCTTAAGTGTAGGTATTGTTTCTTTATAGAGTTTTTCGCTTTTATGACATAGTTCAGGTAACACAGTTTTTGTATCATCTTATACGGACAAGTGTAATTCTTTAGCAATTTGGTTTCCTTACTTTAGGGCTGGAGGTATAAAGTATAGATCTCGATTTTATACTCTACGTCTGCTTTATCGGTCGTACGTAAGCTTATCCTTTTCTAGCTGTTTTCGACATTTTTCGCAGGCAAGGATCTTGCTTTTAGAATGCGGTACCTTGTTTCCTGTGTCAGATGATAGCACGGATTTTCGAGCATAGATAAGCTCGAACGGTGAGAATTTTGCACTTCCTTGCTTTGTAGTGTTAATAGCAAAACGCATCTGATGTATGTTACTATCCCAATCTGCATGCTGTGTGTTCACGTAATTGCTTATGATTTGAGCGATAGTTATATTTTTCTTTCTGTAAGTCCGTTCGTTTGCGACCTGTAAGCTGTTGTGAAATTTAGGATTGTCCTCGTCAATCTCAATAATTCATGCTATCCATACTCATTAATGTCGTCCTTCGTGTTCTAGGGGTACCATGTTGCGGGTTCGAACTCGGCGGAGGGCGATGGATTTTTTCGGGCGTAAAAGTCCAACCCACGGCTTCCTTTGGTAGGGAAGTAAAGCAGGTGGTCACGTATAGTAGATTTATGGCACGTAAATGAACCTCAAGCCGGAAAAAGAGGCCTCTCAGCAGAATTTCAGGTCTTTCACTCCCAACATACATTGGGACGCTAACAACCACAGCAGTTATAGACCGTCCATAAGTAAAACACATTTTAATTTTTACACTCATTAACATTGAACCCCGATCTGATAGCATGTATTTAGGTGCGCTGTGGTGACAGATGGCATCATCCAGAATAAAGCCAGTCATGTATTCTATAGATACCTTAGGGATTACGCGTGAAGATTAGGACAAACGTTCTGTGGCGACTATTATATAACAGTTGCCTCTTTAAGATTTCGGAAATGTCCCAAAATGTCAATTGAAAGCCTTCAATCAAAATAATTGACTTTTATGCGTCGCATAAACCCTGTGGATTTCTGATTCACCGGTCTCTTTCGTTGTTGACACGAGACTTATCGTTTCGCTTAATTATGTATGCCTGTTTTCATCCCGTTTCAGCAGTAATGCGAGTTGATTTTGTAAAAATCTTTGGCGAGTCCCATAAATCCACCCAGTACGTAAATGTAATTATTGTAGAGGATTTTCTTTTTAAACTATCTGATGCGACTAATAAATGAACATCTGATACACCCGCATTTTTCCTATACGCATAGGAATTTAATACGTATGTTGGGGCTTGTTGAGCTAACATGGCGTTTGCGATGTTCGGCTGCTTCAAGGCCTCGATCAGCGGTTTTAATTGGGGTTAATTCCCTTGCTTCTGAGCTATATCCACGGCGTCGAATAAACAGGTGATCATATCCTCGCTTTCTTGCATCGTCTCATATTCCGGTGGATCTACGATCATTCTAGAGAAACTATGCATAACTTCAGAGAATAATGACCTATACTATATCTTTAATTGAGTTTTATCCATTACACGGATTTGGTGGATTGTCCCATAACGATATGGTTGCCACCCTAGCGGCTTAGGACTTGTGTGACATTCACGACTCTGCAATCTAACTGTAGCTGTAATTGAAATGGTTTGAACTATCATCCTAATGCGTATAATAAAAAGCGCTACACGTTATAATAGTGTTTACAACTAAGGTTAGTCCATATCTATAGTACACATTAAAAGTAAGACGACCAATCTAAACAACAAGGTGTCATATGTTAGAAGAAGTGAAAGGAAATATCAGAACATAAATTAATCTTATGTCGGAAGCTGAAAAGATGCGGGATATTGGCGTTTATGTACAAGAGCGTCAAAAGTATGCTTATAGCACCATCCATCCTCCGTGGTATATCGTATGTGTTCATTTTCGTTGTAACTATACCTGTAGTTGCGTTAAATTAAGTCAGTAGCGCGATTGTAACATCCTAATTGCCAGGAACTAATTGTTTATCGTCCTCTCTGCTGTGTAACGGGCGACTGCTCCAAGGGTAATGTTAAGGCCACATATGTACAAAGTTTAAGGCCAATGAAGGGTTTTATGCTTTGCAATATTTTTATTGAAGGATCATATGAATCGTTAGATATTTGACTTAGAATCTTTGTTAAATACAGTGATACTTGGCATCCAATAATTAGCATGAAATAAAAGGATGTGAAAAATAATGACTTCCGTTTAACCATGTATTGTTACAATCAACCCAGGAGAGAGAGTTGGAGGAGGAGGTTCAGTGTTGGTGATCATGTAAGAATATATAAACATAAAGGACACTTTGAAAGCTTGTAATGTGAAACTGTAATACTTAAATATTTCAAGTTTCTCAAGTGAAACGCACCAAATCACATACCTACATGGTAAAGGATATGGATGTAAATGATATGACATGCACATGAACTCCTCGGTACATTATATATAAATACCTGTCTTGTAGAGAGAGAGAGTTTCCATACAGGGAGGAAATGGGATGCCTGAGAAGTGGTGTGGGTTTCCTAACACTCAATGCACCGATAAAAATTATTTGGTTAGTTAAATAGATGTTCATTTAGTATTGCTTATGCATTTAAAAATAAATGCAAACAACAATTTACAAAATAGTTTACATAAAAGCCCAAAGCCTTTATTTATCAGAAATGTACTGTATTTAAATAATTTTGGAATAATCGCAAACAGTATATAGAATTCCTAAACCAGTTTATTTATATTATTTGAATTCCCTAATATAAAAATTTGGAGGTTTTTGTTTCTTTGAAATGGGGAAGAAGCAACCAAAGTAGACAATACAAATCACTGTAACCTGATGACATAATGACCCCTTGCGATTGTCGAATAAAAACATCTTCAAGGAATTGACGCTTGCCATCTATTCCATGTAAAGCAACTTTGTTAGTCCCGGTATTTGAAAGTTTACGCTTGTGCACCAAAGCGTATTTTTCACCAAAAATATGATTGTTAGCGCCTTTAAGATATTCAAAATATTTCTCGAAGTCCATTTTATACATTCCAATTCATTTATTCCCTTCGCCTTCCGGACGGTCTGATCGTCGTATCTATAGGTGTATAAATTTGAGCGTAACCCTCCATACTCTTTCATGATCATACCGCCGAACTTATCTTTGAACAAGCCAATCGCTTTATTGTTAGCATGGTTAATGCAATATATATTCTAATCGGCATAATTTAACGTATCGAAATGCTGGGGATTGTTTTTGGTGGATTTATCAATACCATTACCAGCTTCTAAAATGAATGAATACGTGTACATTTAATACAGGACCAGATCAATCAGATTCAGGTTCAGTGTGTAATAAAACCAATTGTATATATAAGCTTTGATATGCCCAATGTAGAACACCCAATATAGAATGCCCTGTTCATGAAGACAGCCTCTCTTGCCAACTTTATATCAATAAGATCTTCATTGGAAATGACGCTTCTTGCAAAAGGTGGAAGTGCACACAAATTCCATGCTTGCTCCCTGTTAGTAACAAACTTGAAATCTTCTTAATTACATTCTCAATCACCTCTCCATGCACAGCGTTGTTAATTTTTTTCCAGAGATTGTGACAAAACTTTGAAGTTTGCCTGACTCGCTTCTCAAATTAGAGTCGATGTAGACCTTTAACAATTCCGAGTGTTTATATGAGACCACGCCATGGATATGTCTGATGCTAGCCCTAATTTGGTGTACCGCTCTAAATTCTTGCAATACAAGACATATTTGCGTATATTCTTCAATGTAGCCTGCAGCTTCTTGTATTGGCCACTTATTGGGACTTCACTTTTGGGACAGAGAGTTAGATTTTTATGAGCTTAATGAAGATGAGCGGGATAGTCAGATTTACTTCTAGAACATATGGGGTACTGGAGTCTGCAGGGATTGCAGGAAAGTCTAAATAATCGATTTCCTTCTTGTCGAGCCATTTTGTACTGCCATAGGGCTTTGATGGCGCCATGTTTCCATCATACAAAATGTTGTTTTCCATATATGCTAAACACTTTGATGGTTCAGATGGAATATACCTTAGAATATGTTTGTGGTTGACCTTAGAGCATCTCTTTGATACCCTCATACACTTCCCCGAATGCCAACCTCAAAAATGTAGCCTATCGGATTGGAAATTAAGTTAAGTTGAAGCTTTGTTTTCTTTAGCATGGCGTCGAAATTAAACCCTGGTATCGTGTAATACCAATAAGGAACCAGATTACATAGAGCCAGAGACATCTCGAAGACGTCTGCTAAAAGCAGTGTATCCGTCTTTATATAAAAACCGCTATATTCCCCGAGATTCTTGATGTTGAAGGTCCTCCATACTTTTTGGTGTGGTCATACTCCTCTTCAGAGGTGTCGAAAACCTCGATGGGTAGCAGAACCCCCTTTATGAGTTTCTCAATATAATGCAGAGAGTTATAGGGAAATATACCTTTGCTATTCATGAGTTCCGGGTTCGAGTAACAGAAATTAGTGATAAAGAAGTTATCATAGTTCAGCAAATTTGGCAAGCTGGATAATTTGTCATCCAGGAACTTGTAGCTATCGAGGAACTGAAATATATGCTGTTTTAAGTTTTAGTGAATGTCAATAATCATTCCGAGGATTGAGCTATGGATTATATAGACTCATTGTTATATGCCAGATATCTCACTAAAAGTGACTCATATGATAACATAACCAATTAAAATATGGTTGGTATGAAGTTGGGTGACTTTCTATTTACGTTGCATCCATTATGAGCAACCTCTAGGAAGGCAGCTGCTAGCCCTCACCTTGTTACCATAAACATAAAAATCTCTCTTGCATATATGATAATGATCCGCTTTATGAAAATTCACCTCCTCTTGATTTGACAGATCGTCGGCTTACTTCTAAAACCTCGTAAGTCTGATTTTGGTCCATTTTGAGATTTTCTGTGTTTTAATTAGAATTTTTATTATCTATCGTCTTTTAAAACCTCGTAAGTCTGAACACCATATTAAATCATATATTTAATAAAACGTAAACTTCGTATTTTTCTAAGCCTTTAGATGTTACCTTAAAAATTCTTACGTCTCCATTTTATTCTGGAATAAGGACTTACGAGGCTTTATGAATGAACAGTCTTACCTTAAAAAGTTTTAAGTCTTAACTTATTACTGAATTCAAACATGTTTGTTTTATTAAGGTAATTGTTGCTTTTAACCCCGCAAATCCAGTATATTGCAATACGAATGGCAATTTTGTTTTCCTTGTTATAATCCAAGTTCAATATCAGAGATATGATTGTAGCCTATAAATAAACCGATAATAATAAATGATGCATTTGTGATCTCGGATTTTAGGCTGTCTCTTTTTGTCCAATGAGAGGTGCTATTTTATTACACAGTTGATCTGGTTTAGAAACAACAAATACTTTTCCAGCTGGTGGTTATTCTTAATAATGTTGAATTACGCTTTTATTTGCGTACTTCATCTAACTTTGACAACGAGTGATTATTCTGTGAACTTCATTCTGTGAAGTGATTCTTTAGTGATTGGTTTGTGACATGGTACATATTAGCACATCAAGAATTCCGACATTTTAATAGTAAGTACTCGTATTATAACAAGTTAAGGTAAATTAAGCCCTTGTAGTATGTGAAGGTAAGAGTTTTAATCAGGGCTCGAAATGGAGGAGACCAAGACGAAACCTTGTTCTGTTTCTTAAAACTTTCCGTTCCCTTTCTAAGAAACAATGTGTACCATTCCTGTCCGTTTTAATGTGTAATTAAATATTTTGCATAAAAAATTGAAGGACAAGAAACGACGTAGATATTAATAACAAATGTGGAAAATTTTGTAGTAGAAAACACCCCTATAGTCTGCAGTTGCAATTTGAGTACAACATTCTTACACAGCTAGTATAATTATAGTACCTTTTTCTACACGGAGAATGCTGTTTCACAGCTTATATTATTGATAAGTTAAATAATCATTGTTTCACATTACACTGATTTTATAACGTAGTGCGGAAATAAGAAAACTAACTTTTTCGTATTTCGAGCTTGATTACTAATTTATGAAGTTACCTTCATGTTCCAGTTTGCATTGAAGCTATCAAACGTCTGTAGGAAAACAGAAACTTAATTAATTTTCTTAACGGTTGTTTATCCATATAATGTTAATAAAAAGAAAGAATGAAGAAATCCGGTTCAGTTTTGTACTATGCATTCACAAACTCCCCAGGTAGGTATACTGCAATTTTAAATAAGTGTGAATTTTAAATTTTAATAGGTAAACATTTTGACCGGATTTAAACTAAAATATTAAAATAATGGTTGGGAAATAAGATGATAGGTTCGGTTGGTTAGATTTGAGAACTTATTGGCTTTCGTTTTATAAAACTTTTCGTTCAGTAGGTAAGATTAGCGTTCTGTTTGGTAAAGGTTTCCGTTTCGATCTCTGGTTTTAAATAGTAGGAAGCAATCTTCAAATGGGAATACTATTAATATAGTTACTTAAAGCAAACGTTTGTCACCCATTACTTACCATTGCGTTGCGCTTTGTTCATTTTCAACAGAAAATGCGTTCCAGAGCTCAGAAAATGTTGAAAATTTTGAGAATACAATTACCATTGGCTAGAGAATATAGACAAAATTTAACTACAGAAACTATGCAGAAAAATGAAGATAAAGAGAATAAATCTCAACTTTACTCAAAAGTTGTGCAATCAATTAAAAGCGAATGTATTATTAACGATTCAGATACTGAAAACAGTGAAAAGGAGTTTTATGGTTTAGATTCAAATAAAAATACAGGTGAAAAACATAGTGTTTTAGGCATGGAATGGAATGAGAAGGAAATAAAATAAATTTAAATTATCTAAAGATAGATTCAGAAGATACCCCTCAAGGGGAACCCTTTATTGATGAATTAGGCAGTCTGGTTACATTAATTGGGGGGTGAACCTGAACCAGATTCCGATGGCAACAGTTGTCAATTTATACAAAGTGATACAATTCTGATATAAGTGATGTCACAGAAAACAAGAACAATGACATTCATACTAGAGGAAGAAAAAGCAAAAGAAATTCAGTACGAGAAACTACGTGGATTTCAGAGGAAAATAAAAAGAAGAGAATTCATAGTAAAGCATATAGGGGGACCAGAAGATTTGGTAACAAATGGGAGTATGGTATTAAAGAACAAGTAGGA
The DNA here is from genome assembly GCA_030765065.1 of Deroplatys truncata. Taxonomy (NCBI): domain Eukaryota; kingdom Metazoa; phylum Arthropoda; class Insecta; order Mantodea; family Mantidae; genus Deroplatys; species Deroplatys truncata. The sequence continues at coordinate 416,865,642 of CM060990.1, read as the reverse complement.
TAATGGGAACTATATGCAACTGCAAAATGAGCACCAACTCCAAGAAGGTGTATTGCAAAACTAACAGATAGTGACAGGAAAGAGAACTTTGAGCTTTCTGGAGGAAGTCATGGGATGAAAAAAAATGTCATGGTGCAATATCTCATGGATAAGCATAATGCCAAAGATAAGCAAAATAAGAAAAATGAAGTTTCCAGAAGAACAAACAGTTTTAGTTTTCATTTACACAAAAACAGCACCAGAGTAAGGGTCTACAAGAACATTTTCAATACATTATGTATTGGAGAATGGATAGTCCTAAACTGGATTACAGAAAGTGGGTATAATAGTGATAATCCGTGAACAAAATAGGCGTGTGAGATGTGAAAAGGAAAGAAAACGCGAGGAGGTGAGCAAAGAAAAGAAAATACTTGTATCATTCTTTGAAGACCTCCCAAAGTTGGTTTCTCATTATTGCAGTGCTACGTCTTCAAAAAAGTATCTAGAGCCATTATAAAATTCAAAATTGGCATTATATAGGGAATATGATAGATATTCTGAGAGAAAGAAAGTTAAGGCAATGTCTAATTTAAATTGTTTCATTAGGTAGTTTATGATATGAATCTAAGCTATTTTAGTCCTCAAAAAGATAGATGTGATCTTTGCTGCAGCTACGACTCTGGAAACATATCGGAGGATATTTACAATTCACGTATCAGCAAAAAGAAAGCAGCAAGAGCAGAAAAATTAAAAGACAAAGAAACTCCGGAGCATGTGTATACAATGGATCTGGAGTCTGTATAGTTGTGCCCAAACTTGAAGACTTCGGCCATATATTATAAGACGAAGCTTAAGTTTCATAACTTCACCGTTTATAATTTGAAAACTGGAGATGGCTATTTTTATGTATGGCACGAGAAGGAAGGAGGGCTCAGTGCTAATGAATTTGCTACAATTTTGTGCGATTTCATCTCAAAACTTGTATGTGTGACAAAAAGGATGAAATAATATTTTACAGTGATGGCTGTGGCTATCGGAATAGAAATGTGACACTAGCAAACGCGCTCCTTGATTTGTCTAACAAGAATGTCTTTATAGTTCAAGAGTATTTGCCAAACGGCCACAGACAAATGGAATGCGATTCAGTGCATTCTTGCATAGAGAGGAAATTAAAAAATCAGGACATATACACACCTGCAAACTATGTTGCAGTGTTTAAGACAGCAAGACTGAAACCTAAACCATACGAATTATATTATCTAAATCATACCTTCTTCAAGGATTGTAGTTCATTGAAGACATATTCTTCTGTTCATCCAGGCATCAAGAAAGAGGACCCTATAGTCAATGTCATGTGTTGCCTGAAGTACTGCCCCGACATGAAAGCACGGTTCAAAGTTGATTTCAAAGGAACTTATTATATTAATGATATGACAATTCTCCTTATGAATAGGATAATTTCATAACACAATTTCATAATAGACTTTTGCAAGTTTATGTAATTAGAGAAAAGTTACAAAGAAAGTGGTTAACTATAATTATTTGTATGCCTTTTCTGATGTTACTAATGTTAATACCACCGATGTTAATACCAAAGCAAGTCTGAGTTGATTAATTATAGGACTCAAAACCTTGTAAGTTAAGAATTACTTCCATAAATTCAATAATAAAGCAATGTAGATCTCTTAAAAACTCTAAGACCTTGCAAATTAATAAGGTATATAAGGAAAATTTGTTAATAAAATCTTATAAGTGTAATAAAATCTCAAAAAACCTGCAAGTCAATGAAGACATTCCAACATTTAATTAAACCTTTAAGTCTCGTAAAAATGTCAAAATTATCTAAACTTTCAGAATGATGCATCATATTAGTAAATTGTAATGTTAGAAGACGTTTCACAAGAATTTTATTAACTAAAGCGGTTTTACAGAGAAGTAAAATAGTTGTTTTAGCCTCCTGTAAAACTGTTTGGAAGAGGCATACGAGGTTTTAAAAGTAAGCCGACGATATACAATGCTTCAATATTGGAATATATTGTAATTAGTTCATCAGCGACAGACTTGAGTTCGCTAAAGAAGTCATTGAGTGCATTGTGTTTTCTAAAAAGAATGAGCCCGATAATGACTGATCATGCTTACATAGAGCCTTAAGCAATATGTATATGGACTCATGTTCTTGTATGGATTGCGTCCAACCTTCTACTTGCGAGGGTTCGCAGGAGCGAATTCGCTTCAAAGTTTAATCTATATTGGCCTATATTGGTGCAGGGACACTTTTTTAAAATTATTTAAATTCTAGTATATCGTCATGCTTCGCGCTTTCAACAGTTGACGTTTGTTGCACTTCAATTTAGTACCTTCAGGGCATGCTCATTACGACACCTTTTATGCTTAGCTCCCATAGTCAGAAGTTCTCTTTAGCTTAGTTACCTAAAATAGTAATTCTGGATATATTGGTTATCAAGCAGTAGTGCGCTTTGTCAGTTTGTTCAATCATGAGAGGATGCACATGATGATCTGTCTTCTCAGACGGGTTTAGTATTTGTGCAATAGTTTCATGTTGATTCAATTTAAAAGCATCCCAAGATACGCCAGGGATTTGCTTCTCAAAGAGTATAATAGGGCAGCCACTATTTAGACAACTGCGGATTGCATACAAATACTTGGAGCTAGCTTGTCTTCCAAATGTTATCAGGTTTATTAAAATTTCGTCCGTAATTACCTAAAAGAGATCGCCGAGTTCCGTTGTTTGTAGAATATCCTTGGTCTTTGAACTTAAGTAGTATGCACTCAATTCTTCTTTGTAGGTGTCTCGATTAAACATGAAATTTGCAAGAGAAGTTCATTTTTATCCCAGACATTCCTTTCTTTCAATTGGGTACCATCTGTTTAATTATGTATAAGATTTGCAAACCCATTCATGAATTCACGTGGCTCCAGTATTGCTGCCATATTTTCAATTCTGCTATTGAAAATAGGACCGTCGAATGCCTAATGAATTATGTTATATTTTAAATAACAGTGATCATTTTGTCAGCATTTGCTGGCAGTGATGTTGATGATCTCTTTATCGTTAATGTGAGGGCATAGTGCATCCCTTCACAAGGCATTGTGTGGGGAGGGAGGATGTTATTCGTGAAGTTGACTGGAATCCCAAAAGATGAACTCTAATGCTCTAAACTGTAATGTACAAGAAATGGTTAACAATAATAATAATAATAGTAATAATGATAATGATGATAATGATCTCTTTATCGCTGATGTGAGGGCACATGTATTGCTTCACAAGGCATACTCAGGGGAGAGTGTTGCTCGTGAAGTCGATTTGAGTCCCGAACGATGAGCACTAATGCTCTAATGTGTAACGAATTGTTAATAATAATGACAATAATATTAACAACAGAGAATGACAAAATAATTAAGCGTATTTATAAATGAGTATGAAAAATGCAATTTATAAATTGTTACGCACCGGCTGTTTTATGAAGCGACTCGTACATTGCGACCCCCTACTTCGATGAAGCTATGTCATTCGGTTCATCTGAAGCATATAACAATAATATTGATTTCAATTATTAAAAGCATGTATCTATGCAACATAATGAATGGTTACACCATTTGCAGCTTATCATAGTTAGTTACCTTGAATTTTATGTTTCCATAATGCTCAATGCGGCGGCATCATTCTGTAACAGCACAAATAGACATATAGCAAAATATATTTAGGTTATATGTGTTGATTTATACAATAGACTCCATTTTTAACACTTCTGCACACTAAAGCAGGTTCCAGGGAAACGTTTCCCCTCTCGAAAATACCCACGAGATCCTACTCATGATATAGCCTCTTGTAGTTATCAGATATCATTTTCATACTATCGTTGCTTAGGCAGCTGAATATCACCGGCATAAGCAGTCCTCCTTCATCAATATGGCACCTGATTGCCATATTCTGTGACCACTGTCTTCACTTCTCTGATATGACTTCCCCTGCTCAAGATTGGAAAATTTCGGCCTAGGGGAAAATGTACGCCCTTGATTCATTTGATTTATTTGCTCTTGCAGGCTTTCTGTAAAAGAAAGTGTGCATTTATAAATTAATTACTCAAACTCGTTTCATATACAGTAAACATATATTACATTCAGTAAATAAACGTTTTCATATATGTATACATATACACTGCCGTTTGCAAAAATTGCAACATCAAGGAAAAGTTTTCCGAATAACTCGAAAGCTGGTGGAAGTGTGGAAGAGTGTGCGAGCAATTAGCGATTAGGTTTGCAGAGAGATAGGCTACACGTAGGCCGAGCAGAGCCCTCTCGTGTCGATCCGACAAGGTCAGAGTTGCGCCCAGTGTATTCAATGCAGAGCTGCCAAACAAGGTGGAAACAATCAAGTGAATGCCAAATGAGCCATATCGGCATGTGAGTGAGTTCGAACGGGGCAGAATGATCTGCCTCCGGGAAGCGGGTTTGACATACCGTGACATTTCGGCTCGTACAGGGCATACTGCTACGAAAGTGATGCGTGTGTGGAAGCAGTGGATAGATGAAGGTCGTACACAGCGAGGAGCAGGTACTGGACCACGGAACATGATCACAACACGGGATGTCCGTCATCCTGTCCGCATGGCCATAACGGACCGTACAGCTTTATCCACAGTGTTGTTCACCGGTGGAGCACTGCAACAGGTGTGAACTTATCAGCATCAGCGGTTCGTCGGCCTCTGCTGCTGGTTAAAATGGTTGCAAGCGTGCCATTACGTCGGCTCCATTGTCCAGAAACCACAAGCTCCTCCAAATGCAATGGCCACGTGAACACCGTCACTGGGGTGCTGTGCGGCAAAATGTAGTCTTTTCGGACGAGTCCCGCTTTAAGGTGTCTTACAGTGATGCCCGCATACATGTCCGGCGGTACCGTGGTGAGTGCAACCTGGTGGGCTGCAATGTTGAGCGGCATAGCGGACAAACACCAGGTGTGATGATTTGGGGCGCCATTAGTTATAACAACCTATCTCAGCTCCTACGAATTGAGGGCACTTTGAACAGCAACCGGTACCTACGGTGGTTGTAGAGCCTGAAGTACTCACTCTGCTTTAGGCATCTCCACAGTCCACATTACATCATATCAATGCCCGGCCACATATTGCGAGGAATGTACAAGCCTTCTTCGAAGAGCGACGATTACCAATGCTTCCCTGGCCTACACGTTCGCCTGACCAGTCGCCCATCGAACATGTCTGGGATATGGTTGGTCGGCACCTGGTGCGTCACGGTCCTCCAGTAACTAGTGTCAGGGATTTGTCGGCTCGAATACAAACTGCGTGGAGGGAAATCCCTCAGGAACTTATTCAGAACGTTTATGATTCAATGCCACGGTGTATAGCAGCTCTAATTGCAGCACATGGGGGCCACACCAGATACTGAATATTAGGGCTCAAAGGTCATGTAGAGATTTGAAAATTCTATCATTTGTTACTTGTCATGTACCTAACCTGTGGTATTAAATTCATTGAATTCATGGGTTTCCTTCTTGGTGTTGCAATGGTCACAAACGGCAGAGTAGATATAAACCCCCTTATAAGCACATTATTAATATGCTGAAGGTTTAAATGCACATTTACTAACCACTACTAAGCCTTTAAGCCTTTATTATTATTTTTCTACCACAATGTTTCCTTTAGACCTCAACGTCATTACATATTTAGCTCTACATGGTTCATTTTACCGGGAAAGACCCAATATAGAATTATCACCCATCTCGCTCTACTGCTAGTTGACATATTCCCAAAAGAAGCTGTGTGGTAATGTGTGTGATTGCTCTGGAATATCATTCTGTTTATATAGGCTTATATCAGAGTTGGTGAAGATTTTCTACATTTTTCAAAAGAAATTAATAAATATCAATTGCGTTCAACCTTTTTGGTTCTGTGCAACGCTTTCAATAGGCCAGTATCTGTTTCTAAAAGAGTTTCGAATCAGTGCGGGTCCCGTACTCTCAATTTTTTTGTTGTTCTTAATGTGTTTGACATTTTTCTCTGTAAGAGGTTATTACCGGAATTTCTTTGAGTGTTTCCCAGATCTCATATATTGCGTTACACAACTTAAATAATATACAGGGTGAAATACCTAAAACTTGCACCGCAAATGTTTCCGAAACGCAAAGTGCTATTGATGTGCAGATTTCACAGCATTGATTGGTAGTCAGAGGCTTGTACACTTAGCCTATAACAGAATTTTAATAATACTGAGAAAGTGTATTTTTGAGCAAACATACAATTTTTTAAATGGAGCAATGCCTAGTTATATCAACAGAATCAAGGTAGGGTAAATTAGAATGTCAGTCCCTTTATTGCAAGATTCTAATGCAAGTGGTTTACGGGAATTCTTATTTTCAATCTTTTAGCACCAACACTTGTACAAGCTGTGGTACCACAAACTAAAGAAAAACCAAAGCGAATTATAATACTTCTGTGGATTCTTACAAGTAAAAAGAACATAGCCCTTCAAAGACTGTGTACAAAATGACCACCGGCAGCTTCAATACACGCTTCCAGTCTGCTATGGAAAGACTGTGGCACACGTTCTAGCAGCATTTGAGCGGAAATTTCAGAGCAGGCAGCAGTAATACGTCGTTTCATATCATCTGATGTAGTTGGTACATCCTTGTTGACAGTGTCTTTCAGCCTTCTCCACAGAAAAAAGTCTAAAGGGGTCAGATCCGGTGAATGGGCCGGCCAAGGTACACGTCCTCTTCGTCCAATTCAACGATTTGGAAATAATCCGATAAGACAAGCTGTATTACTTCGTGCACTATGGGCTGGACAGCCATCATGTTGGTACCACAGGTTCCTCCTGGTCTGCAAAGGTACGTCTTCTAGCATCTGTGGTAGATGGTCAGTCAGGAGGCTGCGATATTTGTGCGATTTCATTGTTCCTTCTATGAACAAAGGGCCTATGCTATGGTGGTTCACTATCCCAGACCACACGTTTAAACTGCATGGACGCTGACATTTCACCTGACAAAACCAACGGGGATTGTCATCAGACCAATAGTACATGTATCTGCGGTTTACCTGACCATGATTAGAAAATGTTACCTCATCACTAAACAAGATACATGATGAATCTGGATTATCATGTCTTAATGCCCATGTACAAAAGATAACACGATTCTCAAAATCGTTTCCATGCAGCTCTTGATGGAGATAGATGTGATAGGGAACCTATATCGATGGAGAATGCGCAGTATACTTGCCTGACTTATGCCACTTCCGCGTGGGATTGTGCCGGAACTAATTTGCTGATCTAATGCAACAGCAGCCAAAATATTAATTTCTGCCTCTTCTCCAGTTACTTGTTTGTTTCTGTTCCGTTTTCTAGGTGTTACAGTACCAGTTTTACGTAATTGGTTGATGATGTTTGTAAATAATTGCCGAGATGGTTGACGTCTATTGGGATACGTTTCCGCATACACCGTGCAGGAGCGAACTGCATTCTTCCTACACTCTCCACACACCATGAGGATGTCGGCTGTTTCTGCATTAGTAAACCCCATCTTCCACTCACCACTTACTGCTTGAACTGTCACAAACTAACTGACCAGAAAGTGCAATGCAATAAATGAACAGAAAACACAATGCAAACAAACATAACAACATCATACCTAGCAACTAAGCAGGTTGAATGGGACAAACAATTGTCGAGGTGGAAGCTTTTCAAAATACGATTTCTCGTAAACTACTTTCACTAGTATCCTGCAACAAAGACCATTGACATTTTAATTTACCCTATCTTTATTCTGTCGATGTAACTAGGCATTGTTCCTTTTAAAAAAATGCATGTTTGCTCAAAAATACACTCACTCAGTATTATTTAAATATGTTTATAGGCAAAATGTACGAACCTCTGACTAGCAATCAATGCTGTGAAAACTGCACATCAATAGCACCTTCCATTTCCGAAATATTTGCGGTGCAAGTTTTAGGTGATTCACCCTGTATAGAAGCTTTCAAAGCGCGTGCGTGATAACCACTTCTTTTCTGTTTACTCTTTTTTCACTTTTACGGGTAATTTTACGTTCTGTTTATTGCGTAATATTGATAAATATTTGACATATGTGATATATTAATTTTCTATCGCATAATTCAGACGTTCTTGTAGGTTTATTCATACACTCATGTGATTCGTGTGTCTGTGACATTACCAGATATTTTCAACTTTTTCATAGCAATATGGATAAGTGCTTATAATTGTATCTTTATCCTCAGTGTGATGGTAATTTGTTTCACATTAATAAAGTATTAGGTAGTATAACTGTTTCTTATGTCTCATATACACTAGGTAATCAAACGTATCCGGACACCTGGCTGAAAATGACGTACAAGTTCGTGGTGCCCTCCATCGGTAATGCCGGAAGTGCATTGATGCTGGCTCACCCTTAGACTTGATGATAGCGTTCACTCTCGCATGCATACTTTCAATCAGGTGCTGGAAGTTTTCTTGGGGAATAGCAGGCCATTCTTCACGGAGTGCGGAGTTGAGGAGAGGTATCGATGTAGTTTGGTGAGGGCTGGCACGAATTCGGCGTTCCAAAACATCCAAAAGCTGTTCTATAGGATTCAAGGCAGGACTCTGTGTAGGCCAGTCCATTACAGGGATGTTATTGTCGTGTAACCACTCCGCCACAGCCCGTCAGTATGAACAGGTGCTCGATCGTGTTGAAAGATTCAATCGCCATTCCCGACTTGCGCTTCAACAGTGGGAAGCAAGAACGTGCTTAAAATATCAGTGTAGGTCTGCGCTGTGATCGTGCTATGCAAAACATCAAGGGGTGCAAGCCCCCTCGAGGAAAAACACGACCACACCACCACCTCCGAATTTCACTGTTGGTACTACACACACTGGCAGATGACGTTCACCGGGCATTCGCCATACCCACACCCTGCCATCGGATCGTCACATTGTGTACCGTGATTCGTCACTCCACACAATGTTTTGCCACTGTTCAATCGGTAATGTTGACGCTCCTTAAACCAAGCGAGGCGTCGTTTGGTATTTTCCTTCGTGATGTTTGGCTTATGAGCAGCCGCTCGACCATGGAATCCAAGGTTTCTCACCTCACGCCTAAATGTCATAGTACTTGGAGCGGATCCTAATGCACTTTGGAATGCCTGTGTGATGGTCTGGATAGATTGCTGCCTATTACTCTTTACGACCCTCTTCAAATGTCGGCGGTCTTTGTCAGTCAACAGACGAGGTTGGTCTGTACACTTTTGTGCTGTACAGGTCCCTTTACGTTTCCACTTCACTATCACACCAGAAACAGTGGACCTAGGGATGTTTAGGAGTGTGGAAATCTCACGTACAGACTTCTGACACAAGTGACACCCAATCACCTGACCACGTTCGAAGTCCGTGATCCACGGAGCGTCCCACTGCTGTTTCACGATGTCTAATGACTAATGAGGTCGCGGATGAGTACCAGGCAGCACAATGCACCTAAGATGAAAAACGTATGTTTGTGGGGTGTCCGGATACTTTTGATCACATAGTGTATGACACTTTTCAAGCTTTAATTATATAACTTATTTATTCTTTCCGTTGCCTAAATATAACCGATTGCACTATATTGTGGGCGATTTCGTTTTATCTTTTGTGATATTTGTTTAGCTAATCACGAGACTTAAACGCATACTCTGTGCAGATTTGTTATTTCGAAGGGATCTATTTCATCTTCATCAATTTCATTACATACATTTTCTCCGAACTTCTACGATCAATACCCCCAAAGTTAATTATTTTACTCATCACGGGGCTCGAACCCAAGAACAGAGGCTGAGGGGATAAATTCGATCTTACTATGTTTAGTTACATGCATTTTTAAAATGTAGTCCGCAGTTATAAGACAATACCTTCAAAGTTACATTGTTTACGCAATATGGGGATTAAATTGGTACACACAAACTCGCAGTTCGATGTTCTAACTTCCCCCGCTTTATTAGATGCATTTTTAATACATTTTCGGAAATTCTATAAACACTACTTTCATATTTACGTTCTTTTACCAATCACTGGGCTTGACCAAATACACACTGTATTGAAATCTGGAGGGAGTCTAACTTCCTCTGTTTAATAAGATGTATTTTTTAAATTTTTTCGCAATTCTATGAAAAATACCTTCAAACTTATATTGTTACCATCTAGAAGCTCCAACTAATGCCCACTGTGGCGCGCAGCATCCCAGCAACGGCCCAACATCATGTGTTTCACATCCCACACAATTACCTAGAAAAAACAGCATTTATATCCGGAAACGGTATAGGAATTCTGAATATTTTTGATTGGGACATGTTCGATCATTTTATTTCCAGAAGTCTTAAAGGAGTTGTGGATATAAATGCTTATGGCGTGATGATTATTCTAAATCAAGATATCTCTTTATCTACTACTCTTGATATTTGCAAAGTTAGGGAAACCCAAGTGTATGACCATGTTCAGTACTTGAATTAATTTAAAAATCCTAAGAAATTAGAAAACTCTTAGCAGTATTTCATTTTGCACTATATTCCCCGAAATTCCTAATACGCGCTTCTCCTACAAAAATAAAACAAGTAAAAAACGATAAAGAATGACAATAAGGCATTCTAATTACTTAAAGGATGATATATACAATCATATTGCTTAGTTTCTGTGCATAGTGCTTTTGTTGCCCTACTTTCCTTTCAGTACTGACAAGCATATAATTCCCGTGTTCTTACAATACAGGAAATGGGAATTTGGGAAGGAGTACAATTAGTACAGGGGTGAAGCAATTGCCGTTATCATAGAATTATAGCATTATATTAGTCACATTTTTTCCATCCGAGAAATAGTCTGAAAATTTAGAAGGTAACAGTTTATGGTTAAACTAAGCCATTAACAAATAATCCTAAAGAGTCAAATGACAATTACGCAATGATATAGATTTCTAGTAAGAATAATGAGTGTGTTTAAAAATGAATTGTACATAGAGGAGCATAATTTTATTTCGAGTGCTAAGGTTGTGCTCAGAGAGGAAACATTTGTTTGGAAGAAGCTCCTGGAGTGAGAACGAATGGGATATAAGCGGAATTGGGAGTATATATAGTAATATACCTTGCATGCATAGGCATATATTTAAGCGTAAAAAGGAATTCAGATGACCAATGCGGGCTTGAGGAGGTAGCAAAAATTAAAATAATGGGTATTGTTATAGCTGTACTGTTAATAATAGGTTAGTGTTGAACTAAATCCAAGTTCCATAGAATCCTAAGGGCATGGACAAAATGTTCAATAAACTGAATGGTTAGAAAAATTTAATTTAACTGAGTTATATTTATGGACGCTCTTTAACTGCGTGGTCCTTAGCGTCCCATTCTATGATGGGCGTGAAAGACCGGTAATTTTTCACAGAGGCCTCTTTATCAGGCTTGAGGTTCTTTTACATGCCGTAAACCTACGACACGGGACCACCGGTTTTACTTCCCTTCCAAAGGAAGCTATGAGTAGAAATATTATGAGAGAGCCAGCACACAGACAGATGCCGACAACTGATTTACATGTGTTTTAACACATGTAAACACATGTAAACACGTGTAACCCGCTAATGACCGCCGCTAATGTCACGTCTAATGGATATGTGTGGTAATACATATGTAAACATATGTAACCCGCTAATGACCGCCGGAGATGCCGACAGGTGATAAGATATAATCGACATCGTTTGTTCTGTGTTGCAGCCTCCCGCCGGCTCCCTTTGAGGTGTGCGGTAGGGGATGATTTTCTCGAGGCCTGCCGCCCCTCGGCAAACATTTTTTTTATGACTGCTAATGCCTGCACATTGCATCCTCGAGCAATTAAGTTTTTTTGATTGATTAATTGTATATGAATTGACTCGAGCGCAAGTGGTAGCGTGTGTATAAATAGCGCGCTCACGGGAACGGTCTGTCATGTAATGAAAACCCTGCAACCTACTTCCGTCTGAGTATAACGGTAATGTCAATAGCTGACAATGTTAGACGCTTTCACCACATTAATAGACTTTTAAGATTGCATCCCGGATCTGTTTACATACATTAGCGAACAACAGCCCGGCATGTAATGAAAAACCCGCAACCTACTTCTGCCTGATGATAACGGTAACATCCATTAGCTGACAACGTTAGACGCTTTCACCACATTAATAGACTTTAAGATTGCATCCCGGATCTATATACAGTCATTAGCGAACAATGTCAGTAATTGTTTTCCTAAGTGCTCTTAAAAATCCCAGACATTCAATGTAAATACCTTTTAGCTCGTAGAATTTCCACCACAAACTGTGGAAAAACCCTAGTCTAGACAATTTTCTCCCTGATAATTAATGATTAAGTTTCATAGCTCTTATTTCTTTCAATAAAATATTGCGAATAAAGTATTCAGAATTCAGATTGGCGGAAAGAAATATTACATACGGTATTAAAAATAAATAAGCGTGGTGAATACTACATATGATATTAAAAATAAAATAAATACGGATAACATTATAGTTAAATATTATAAATGTTATTAAAATGCCTTTGTATTCAAGAAATAGACAGCCAGCTTCTGACTGGAGGCGAATAACAGGTCTCAACATGCATTCAGCCCCCTCCACAGCCGCGTGACGTAACCGGCAACAGTATATAAGGAACGTCGGAAGCCAGAGTGATCAATTTATTGCTCGTTCAGTGATAATCGAAATGGCTGGTGATAATCGTGCATCTGAGATGAATGATTGCTGGAGCGAGTGCGGAGAAGATTATTTTCACTACGTATACTTCCATACCGAAACATGCAATGGTTTAATGCATTCAGTGTTGTGTACTCAACCATCGCATCATGATCAGATGACTACACTGGAAGTGTGTATAGAGAGCTGTCCTGTTTATTGAGGAGCGAACATGTAAGTAATATATATATATATATTTCTTTAACTCGGTAATATATTGTACGAATGTTAAATGAAAACTAACTTGAAATTATTTTTTTCTTTCAGTGAAAATCGCATGGGTGATGATGTGGAGGATCTTAGCGATGTCGATGAAGATGACAATGTCTTCGTCTCGAAACATCTAACTGAATGTGATACAGAGTCTTGCACAGGATACATACATTCTGTACTTTGTATTAAACCGGCTCAGCATGAACGCATGACATCCTTCTTCCTTTGTGACAACTGCGAGGTCTACCAGCGCAGGAGGAGAAAACTCGAGTAAGTAGGAGAAACGTTAAATTACATATACATTTACTGCTTCTAATGCTACTCTATGTCTAACATAAAATTAAATTATTACAGACTGCGAATGACTGAGTCTAAGGTACCCGTGCCAATAGAGGAGCTGGATCCTGAGAGACGCATTGTCAATATAGAGGAATATCCAATCGCAGAGCGCAATACGCAGCCTATGGATGAGGATGCTGCTCCACTAGCCGACATTACTACTACCTCTGATGATAAAGAAACGAGGGTGCAGGAGGGGATAAATCAGAAGATACCAGCTTGCTCGCTCGAGATACACGCAGAATCGTGCAAGCCCGTGAAGTGAGTATGACACACTTTGATAGTACTTTTTGTGTGGCAAGGGGAGAGGATTTTTCTAATATATGTATTTTCTCTTTCAGACGGCATGAAATCATTAACTAAACCTATTTCTAACATTTTTTTGAATATATGTTGTAGGGGTGTGAGGAGGGAGCGGAGGAAGAGGCAGAACGAGACTGGGAAGAGAAAGCAGAAGAGTAGGTGTAAGAGGAGGATCCTCAACGAGGGTCCTAGGGTCTTCTTATTCATTGAAGATACAATGCATTCGCCGGAGGAGCATGGAGAATCGATCACAGGCGTTTGATGACGTCAGCAGCTCCCCCTCCCATTCCGTGAACATTGGACTATACTATGACATTCCCTCCCTCTACATAAATTGTGAAAGTGATAAATCAATTGTTTATATTACAAAATCAGACTGGGATATAATATCCAAAAACATTTCAATGATTGAAGATTACCTACGCCAAGAAAAAAAGTTGGCGTGTGATGAATATTGTGACAATGTAATTTATGCATACAATATTATTGTATTTTTTGACCGTTCAATTCATTTCATAAATACATGTTTAAATAATAATGTAATATCTTTAGACATTGAGGGTGTAAGGAACCTAAAACGGCAATTGCCCTATATTGAAAGACATTTGAATATTTTAAATGATTTCTGCAAGTCGGCGGCGCCGTGGCCGAGTGGTTAGACCGCTCGCCTCCCACCGAGGCGGCCCGGGTTCAATCCCAGGGACCTGCATGTGGGATTTGTGGTGGACGAAGCGGCGTCTGGGCGGGTTTTCTCCGGGTTCTCCGGTTTCCCCCGCCATTCATTCCACCAACTGCCCCATCATCACTCTTCCTTTCATCCATTTCACCAACATTTCGTTTCATCTACTTCCTTCATCCCATACCAGGCATCGGGCTGATCACCCATCCTGGATGCTCTGTCTGATCCATGAGTGTCTACTCCTCGACGGGCCTCTGACCCCAGGCATCCGCTTGTAAGTCCTGGGGGGTGTAAGTCCTACATAAGAGGAGGGTAAACAGATAATGAATGAATGAATGAATTTCTGCAAGTCAGAAGCAATTAGTTTTTCAGGGAGTAGGAGGGGAAGAAGGAAAATGCTTGAAATGTATGCTAAAGTCAATAAAAGAGTGTTTTAGTATATGAATTCAATTTATTATTCATAAACTTATCCTTGTACATTCCTTTACAGAAACCATTCACCCAAACATATGCATAATTATATAAGTGCTTGCATCACGTGAGAAAGAGGTTTGTAGGTAAATACTTTGTCGTGTAGAACCAGGCAGTACAGTGACGTCTGGGCTGGTATATTTGCAAATGCTTGAATCTCGATTCTGATGTTCACAGCTCCATTTATAACCTCCTCGGGTTGGTGAGAACAGTCTATTACGAATAATGGTGCACGGTGAAGAAAATCCTTTCTCTTCAAGAGGGGATAATTATCTCTTTCATAATAGGAACTTTGAAATTTACAGTACATTTCATATAGTGAAGCAAACTTTGAATTTTTAAAGTCCAAGTTCAAATCATGGTAGGGATAGCATTCACTGTTGAGGAATAGTCTCAAATTACTAATGTTGCAGTGATCAAACTCGGAACTGTTCTTGCTATAATCACCCAATCTTGCAGTCTGAGCACACACTATGATGAAGCGAGGTTTCTCTAGCTTAGATGTTGTTGCTACATTCCAAGTGAAAGATCTTGTCTGGGGTACAGCAGGCTGGGTATGAAGATCCATAGATCGAAAGGCAAGGTGTAGAGGTTTATCAGACTTGACAATTTTTAGAATTTGAACACTTTCAGCATCGGAAAGACGAATTACAGGCATCCTCCATTCGATTCTAGTTAACTTCACATTAGCTTCCTCTCCATTCGAACTCAGGACACAGTTTCTAGAATCTTTTGATCTTATGAGAATCAATTCAAACTTGCTGTTGAGTATAAGCTCCTTATGGTCATCAGCAAATCCTAGGAGCATCGAGAGAGGGACTACAGCATTGAAAGCTCCATTCGTCGCGTGTACTATATCAACTTCTTCACCAGGATAGGCCCATCCAGCATTCAGCAGCCGATTCGACTCCATAGGGTTGAGAGTCACATAATTTCGTACAGTTGTAGTAATTCCAGGATTCCTTGTTCTGTGTATAGTTGTAGCATTCATATCTAGACGTATCTCATCAAACATGAAGGTTATTACATTATTAGTGAGCTTCGTTGTAGTAGGGGATCCATCTACCTTGGTGAGAGCACCTTCGATGTAGAGATAACTCTTGTTAGGTAGCGTATACAAATCTTCAGCTTGGCATGGTATTCTAATTTCATCGTTTACATCCAGAGCGGAGGTGTTGTATGGAAGAAAAATATGCTCCTCCTCATTGGTGATCTTGTCGTCAAAGGCTGGAACTTCTGTCACGTTTAAGATGTCCATTATAGCGTCCTGTAACCTAACCCTTCGAGGAACTTGCGGTTAGCACGTGTAAACTCCTCGGAAGCTGGAGAGGTAGTATGCTTCGAACGCTGTGTACGTCGTCTATTATAGTATTTGCGATGTCTTTTAAAATGTATTGCCATTACGTCTTATGTGGAGTCTTGTAGTGATAACTTCGTTCCTGAAGTTGATCGCCTTTCCGTGTTGATCTACCACTCGAATAGTGATCTGGTCTATATAGTTTGTATCTATGACCGGTAAATATATAGGGTTCAAGGTTCTTGAGAGATATGATAGCCTGGTGGAACAGAAGGGAAAAACTCGTAGAGCGAATGTTAGCTTTTACCGTCAATGAAAGAGCCTGTTGCAATACTGCACTCCACACGTATGATACTCACTTTAAATATATTCACAAGATCGTCAGATTAGAGCGCTTCTCCAGCAGGAATTATTTTAGTGTCTGTGAATCCTAGAAGCGAACCAATAGATCTATCCTTAGAAAAGTCTATTGTATAAGGACATTTAATTTCAGCCTTCATTGTATTATTGTTAGGTCTTATGAAGAAGACTTCATCATTCAAGCCTAGTTTATCCTGTAGAAATGTATTGATATCGGCAATCTCGTAGGTTCCATGAGGGATGACAATGGTTTCAGGTTTACCATTATGAATATAATGAAATCTATTATTACTTTCATCGACATTTGGTATTGAATAGAATGTTTCAAAATTCAAGAGAGCAATCTTATAATGACCTGAAGGATCTAGCTGTAGAGGGGGGTTAAATACGTTGAAATAACAGTGTCTGACCCACTCACTGTAACTGTATAACTCATCTTGACGATGAAGCAGCTTCTGGGATAAAAGAAATTGCAAGCACAAGTGCCCGCAGATGACTGAATCGAAATTCTGGTATCTCTGTGTACTATAGTAGATTTTAATGCCTTGTAGATATTTCTCAATCTCAGGAGGCGGCTTCAAATTACCGAAACTATCAAAGTAGTATGCGACATCACCTTCTTTCCTTATAGAACCCAGTGTGTTCCTTCATTATCTGATGTATCGAGATTGGTAATAAGTCTCTCTTTGCAGTGTGGTTTTAAAGGAAGTTTGTCAATCATATAAACACCTCTAAAATAAGGAATTTTTAAACGTTTAGCATAATATTCAAGGGCTACGTTACTTAGGGCTTCCTCCGGTATATGTACAATCCTCTTCCTCCGTTTTTTGCCTTCTTCTTTAAACCATCACCTTTAGATCCTCTTTTTTTTCAAAGACCTTGCTATTTTAGATGCAGCGGCTAAAGACGACATCAGCGGCATTGCAGGTAAGAATCCTCCTTTATCCTCTTCTTACACCTTCTCTTTCGGAGTCCCTTTCCTCGGGTCTCCATCACCTTGTTATGCCTCGCAACTTCTGCTAAGTGCCTATCAGCAGCCTTTTTTTATTGACTGCAGAGGCTATCTGAGCAGCGCCACCTGCTGCAGCGCCTAAAGCAGCAATGATGGGTATCAACGGTAAAATCCTTCCTCTCTTCTTCTTCCTCTTTCCGGCTACCACTGCAACCTTTCCCTTCATGATTGCAGTTACTAGCCTTGCAGCTAGCCTTTCACCAAAAGTTGAATCTGATGACTGCACACGTTTCCAAGCCTTCTCTGCAAGAATCTTATCCGCTATTTGTCTTGAAGCGGTGTCCTTATTCTCAGCGTACGCGAGGTCGTGCTGTTTGCAAGCTGTGTCTAATTGGTTAATTCCGCGGTCTCCTCTTTTTAGACGTTTTTCCAATTTAGTACCAGGACCGCAATATCTATATCCAGGCAAGTGAGCTTCAAAGGGGAGCGAATTAATTATGGAATTAATAATTCCAGAGCCGGACTTATACTGCAACGACCTCCCGCTCTTAGCTCTCATGATAGACTAAACGAGTAATTGCATTAGCCCTTTTATATCATTGCATTGAATCATTAACTACTTTACATCCGGTAATATATAAACATCGCACATACATTTTTATAAGTTAGTTGTTAACATGGAGCTTGTTAAGCATCACTGCTCTCTACCTATTCAGGTATTAGACTGAAAGTGACTTTAGAAGTGATCGTCATGGCAGGTTATTTCCATCTAATGTCAGAGCTCTTATTTTAGGGAGCTCCAGTGCAGGGAAAACAAACGTATTACTCAATATGCTACTCCATGAGAATGGACTACGTTTTGAAAATTTGTATATTTATTCAAAGTCTCTCTATCAACCAAAGTACCAATATCTAATTAAAGTGCTCGGAAACATCGAAGGTATAGAAGTGAACACCTTCGACAACGGGAATGATGTTTTTCATCCTTCTGAAGTCGAAGAAAATTCAATCTTTATATTTGATGACGTCATCACTGAAAAGCAGGAAAAGATAGCATCCTTTTACAGTATGGGTAGACATCGAAATGTCGATTCTGTATATCTAGCGCAGTCCTATGCTAAAGTTCCAAAACATTTAATTCCCGATAATACAAACATGATAATACACTTCAGACAAGACAATATAAACTTAAAGCACATTTACGAAGATTATGTAAATACCGACATGACCTACAATGAATTTAAAGATCTATGTAAGAACGTTTGGGAGAGTGTATCAGAAGGAAGACACTTTGTTGTGATAGTTCCTGAATTTCACATGAATGAGGGGCGATATAGGAATGGTTTTGATGTATATACTAAGCTCGACAAAAAAGAAAATGATTATTCGTAGTTAACCATGAGCATCGATAGGTTCGGTTCTCAGAGAACTAGTCCAGTTAGAACAGTGTTTGATCGTTTTATCATAAATAGAGATGTCAAAGGAAACTATCAATTCAAGAATAAGAGATTGTGCAACGTTCACGTTCCTGAAGATAATCATGATGCCTCCAATAAGAATTATGTGGATGCTCTCGAAATTAGGATGCAAGATTTCTCTCAGCAAGCTGCTAACAATGTTGAGGTTATGGCTAAGACCCTGATTGATGAATTGATTTCAAGATATATCCTCAAGAGAGATAAGGAAAATAACATTGTGATTGATAAAGTTAGATTGAAGGTATTGTAGATCCTGTTCACGATAACGATGTTGTGAATAAAAAGTTCATCACTGAATATGTCAATTCACGCACGCAGTCGAGAGATGGTAATGGTAACATTATATTCGACAATAAGAGAATCACTGATATAGCAGATCCTCTCGGAGATACAGATGCTGTAAATAAAAGATATGCTAGAGCTATGATCATTAGGAAATCGAACGAAACGCGACAGCAGTTAAACAGGTACTTACCAAAGGAAATCGAGATGCAAATAGGTAAGAAGCTGCTAGACATCACAGCAAATCTGAATAAAACTACTAGTAAAGTGGATACTCTAACAACCTCTACAAAAGACAGAGTGAATTCTGTAATGGACTCTATTAAACAAGTTACCGCAGAGCTTGATAGAGAAAAAACAAATCTTCAGAATCTTTGCAATCAGAAAATTAGTAATTTAGAAAAGTTAGCGATGAAGCGAGTTTCAGATTTAGAGGCTACAGTCGGGCAGTTAAAGACAGAGGTTTTGAATACTCTCAAAACTGATTGCTGCAATGATAAACTTAAGAAAGTGGAGGAAAATGTAAATATGATGATGGACGCTTACAAAACTAATGTGCAGCAAATGACGAGTCTAGAAGAATCAACCAGAAGCCAGTACGCTAATACGGTAATCTTTGCTGAAGCGTTCAAGACACATACGCAGGAACATAAGAAAGAAACCGAGCAACTGAGAACTTCGATAGAGATGTTAGCTAAGGCTATCGATACGATAAGAACTCGTCTATTTTCACGTTATTTGTAAGATGGATAGTGAAAGCATAAGACTTAAAGAGCCTGTAGCCGAGCATACCAGGGCTGTAAAAGAAAAACTGAGAGCTCTAAAAGGTCTCAGGTTTGAGACTCACATGTCATGTCCGAAGCTTTGAAGCCTGTAACCGCTCCCCTCAAGGATATTTTGGACACTCAACGAGGGTTGACTGTGGAGACAGTCAAGAATGAAGATGATGATTCTACAAGTATTTCTACTTTCCTTCAACACGTTCGCTCAAAAGACAAGGACCGCATTGATACATTGTACGGTGTAAGATATCAGGATGGAAGTTATATGCTTGGAAATAAAGATATTCATTTTATAAATAATCAAATATTGATAGGTGATGAAACGTATGAGTCTACCACCGGTTTGACGGAGCTCATCTTTAAGCGAACGCCTCAGATTTCTGCATACACCAGTGAAGACTTGGAGACGTACGCTAAGATTATGAAAAGTACTTTTCTTCGTAGAATTAGTTACACCAGACACGGTCGTTTGAAATCTGGTAAATCGTATAAATACAGGAATATATTACGCCCCTTGCTCAATACACATTAAGGTCTAGGGCTGACATGGAAGCAGCATAAGTCTGATAAGGAGGTTGACTACGTTTTCTGGAGAAAGCCTAATACATTAGTGAATACACCGAGGTTACTTATTGCTACGAGGGACGCTGGTAATAATAGTCACGCTCAAGAGATTGAGGAAATTATCCGGGAGTTGAAAGCATCTAAAATTATAGCATGACAGCCAAACAGAATATCGCCAGAGAGCTTCAAGGGTCGGCGAGGAGGAACTATTTACGACGCAAAATTATCAGCAAAGGTATGAATGATTTATTACAAATTGATTTGATTGAAATGATACCATATGCAAGAGTGAACAAAAATTTCAAATACATTCTGATCGCCATCAACTTTTACTCTAAAATGGCATATGCAAAACCCTTAAAGGATAAGAGCGGAGTTAATGTTGCAAAGGCTATGGAGGATATATTACAAGAAATGGATGTCCCTCCCCGGAATATTCAAAGTGACAACGGGAAAGAATTTTATAACAAGTTCTTTAAACGGCTAATGTTTAAGTATAATATTAACCACTACAGCACCTATACCAATGTGAAAGCTGCGGCTGTTGAACGTTTAATTCGAACCTTGAAGAATATGATGTACCGAGAGTTTTTAGTCCAAGGCTCATACAAGTGGCTAGATCTTTTACCTAGAATCCTTATAAAGTACAATGATACTTTTCATTCAACTATCCTCATGAAACCTAATGAAGTGAAAAACAACGATCTTCTTCTGACTGTGTATAATTATAATCAAGAACGAAGAGAGAAGAAGGCTTCAAGGAAGTTTAGTGTTGGTGATTATGTCAGGATATCTAAACATAAAGGATATTTTGAAAAGGGTTATGAATCTAACTGGAGCGTTGAAATCTTCAAAGTATTTCGTGTGAACCGTACCAAGCCTACAACATACATACTAAAGGATAGGAATGGTGAAATCAAAAAAGGTGGCTTTTATGGGCATGAACTAAAAAAGACTAACTATCCTAATACGTATTTAGTAGAAAAGGTTATACGTAAACGTGGAAACAAAGTTCTTGTAAAGTGGTATGGCTTTCCAGATACTCAATGGATTGATATAAAGGACTTGGTGTAATGTATGAAGACTTAATAAAGACTAAAGTTTTATGAATGTAAAATCATGAGTATTTTTTATTTTAAAAAAAATCCTTCATATTTTTTCTCTTTTTTGAGGGAAAAAACGTAGACACTTAAAAACCCTCATACACAATTTAAAATGGAAATATACAAAATTCAGAATGAAAAAAGTAAAAAACAACAAATCTTCAAATATTTACAAAATATACATATTTACAAGTTTAGGCACTAGCATTCACCAGGTCTAAGGGAATAATGGCCCCACGCTACAGTCTTATAGCTTCCTTCCATCAACTTCCTCTTATCGTCACCCCCCTTCAAAGCCAATTTGTTTGTTTCAATTGTTGTAATTTTGTGGTGTTTACTCCGAAATGATTTTGTACCGAATAAATTTTTAGGCTATGGTCTTTTAAGCATTCAAAATAATGGCCGAAATCGATTTTTTCCATACCCACCCTGGTGATGCCCTTAGCTTTCTTAACTGTCTGCCCTCCGTATCTGTATGCGTATAACTTTGCTCTTATACCGACATACTCCTCCAAAAACCAAGCCGCCCAATTCATCCTTGAACAACCCAATCTTTTTCCTGTTGGCTTGCTTAATACCATATGCATTATCCTTTTCGAAGTTTGAAGTGTCGAAATATTGGGGGTTCTCCCTGATGAATTCATAGATATCAGAACTCGTTTCAAAACTGAATGAGTCTGTATCCATGTAATTCAGCAGCAAGTCCTTTAAATTTGGTATCATGATATTGTAAAAGAAGTCATACATGATAAATTTTGAAATGTCCAAAATTGCGTGTCCTATGTAGATTGGCTTGTTCATATGCACTTCCTCTCTGCCCAGTTGGATTCCTACAAGATTTTCCTAAAAAATTATAGTGCGTATGTAAGTGCTGCGTGCAATCAACTTCTTTGCCTGATCCCAGGTTCCAACTATTTTTAAATCAGTGTATTTTCTCTCATTTTCTATAAATTTTCCATATACGGCGTTATTCATCTTTTTTCCATAGGTTTTGCCGGAATTTTTATTTTTCTTGAATTCTTTTCTCGGTGTTCACGTCGATATATGTCTTCAACCAGTTAGACTGGTCGTAGGATACCACTCTGTGAATATGTCTCACAGTTAGACCTTGTTCGATACACTACTGCATCACCCTGTAGTGCAAGACATATTTGCTTTTCTGTTCTAATGTCGCAAGCAGTTTCTTGTATTGGCCATTCGGTGGTGTCGCGCTCTGTGGATAGAAAGGAAGCTCGTTAAGGGCGTCGTGGATATGGTCGGGGTATTCGATATCAGCCTCTAGCACATAGTCAGTCTCTGAGTCTTCTTTGATTTCAGCGAAGTTTATGCTATCAATTTCTTCTCTGGTGAGCCATTTCATATTCTTGTACGGGAGGGCAGACCCCATAGAAGCTCCATATAAGTTGTTTATGTCCCAATAGGACAGGTGTTTAACAGGAGCATGCTGGTCAAAGTTGGACATGTATCTGTGGTTAGCTTTGGTGTAGCCCTTCACCACTGTGCACAGTCCGCCTCTAATTCCCGACTCGAAAAATTCCAGCATGCTCTTGTCGGATATTAAGGAAATTTTTGCCTTTGTTATCTTCAACATAGCGTCAAAGGCGAGTCCTGGTAATGTATAAAACCATGCTGGGTCAAGTTTATACATTCCCAGGATGAGATCTCGAAACTTTTCGAAAATATCCGCCAAGAGCAGTATATCTGTTTTCAGGTATAGATCGCTGTATTCTCCGAGATTCTGGATATTAAAGGTATCCCAGACGTTTTCAGCATGCCTGTATTCCTCATCGGTGATGTGACTGTCAGTGAGAGTGTTGTAGAAGGCTTCCTTCGGTGGTAGAGAAGTTTCTTTAAGTATGGCAAGGCTTGAAACATAATCATATGGGAATATTCCCTTGCTCTTAGCCAGCTTAAAATGCTCCTCAACAGGATATTCTGCCCTTGTTATTTTAAAGTCACTCTCCTCCAGCATGTCAACCAGGCTGGACAGCTTATCGTCAAGAAACTTAAAGCTGTCCAGAAACCTGAAGCTGATGTTCCTGTACCGTTTGCTAAACGCTATATACCTTTCAACACTTTGAGCGATGCATGATATGGGCTTATTATCATACGCCAGGCGTCTTATCAAGAAGTGGCTGTCATAATTAGATAAACAATGAAAAAAGATCGGTATGAAATCAGGGACCTTGCTATTCAAATTGCATCTATTATGAGCAGCACCCAGATATTCCCCTGTCACATGATCGTGATCCCTCACGCGCAAATCGCTCACAGTGAAAGCAGCAAGGCATATATGACACTCAGAGGCCTTATCAAAATTCTGTTGCTCTTCAAGGCTTAAATCCATGGGCTTAGGATTGGAATACACATCGATGACGTCATCAGCGATTGATTTTAATTGCTTGATAAAGTCATCGACGGCATTCGGACCTCTAAAGAGGTAGAATTTTGACAATGCCTCGTCAGGCCTACATATCACCTTCAAGGCAATAGACATTGCTTCATGCTCTTGAATGGTTCGGGTCCAACTCGAGCTGCTTGAGGGCTCGCAAGTGTGAACCTTCGCCAGAACAGATTCAATGTCTGCGTATATAACAAAAGGTACAGGAACGCTCTTGGAGAATGCTTTAAATTCAAGGTATTCATCCTGTTGAGGCATTCTAAGCAATTGGCATTTTCCACATCTTAATCGGTGCGTTTCCAGAGCCTTTTCATTGGTGCATCTCTTGAGGCACGCCTCACATGTCCATATTTTACCGTTATGTTTGGTGACTTGACTGCTTACAAGTTTGGACTAGTCTATAATTATACAGTAGTGGGACTTATCCCCCTGCTCAATATATAACAGATTGGCATGGTGCTGCTTCTTTTCAGCTGTTTGGTTTAGAGGAATAATGTTCTCATTCTCCTCTATTGCAAACACTGAAATGGATACTCCATTATTCTGCTTTTCAAAGGGGTATACTGTTGTTCTATATCCATTCTTACTAGCAGGGTATTTAGAGGCTAGCATGCACCATGCGAAGCAGAAATTGTCTTTGTTCTGGACGTTTATAATTGCAGTTTTATTCCTGATTTTCTGAGGTAGTTCAATGTATGAACCTGCGTGTAAAGGATCGTAGTGTGTAAAGCCCATCACCAGGCTGAGTATCCTTAACAAGGACTGCGACGATGCTCCCCCCTCAAATTTAGAAATGTTTTCCAAAATACCCCCCGCAATTGAAGAGAAGATCTGATTTAGATCGCTTGACGGAAGAATCAGTACAGGCTTAGAATTAAACCCAGTGGAAAGACACTTCTCTTCATCAGGTTTGTGGATTAAATATTCAAGTTCCATGGAACAATGCATCTTTAATCCACTCCTGCTTTTCTGCAAAACGTTTTCCGGTTCTTTAATAATAAGCTCCTTGCACTCATCTAAAAAGGACTCTGGGCTCGAGTATTTCTAATGTATTTTCTATTCTACTATTAAAAATACGTCACTTGAACGCTGATTGGAAGGTATTGCATTCAAGTCCCTGGCAATTGCTAGCACTAACCTTGGCTTTTTTTATTGTAAGCTGTTCCCTCGCATCCGATGTCGTTCCTCTCTTTCCATTAACTGGTTCTACATCATTGGATGATGATAATGAGGAGGTTGACGGTGCAGCGGCTTCATCGTTTGCGCCTGAGGAGGTCGATGGTGTAGCGGTTTCGTCGCCTGCGACTGAGGAGGTCGATAATTCACCGTGTATAACTTCCTCCAGAGTGTTGAGCGATGAGGAGGCGAACTGTGCAGTGGTCGAGTCTTCACCAATCTCAGGCGATGCTGACCCCTGTGTTGCTAGGTCCATAGGTTGTCTTCCAGCGTCACCCAGATCATATCCTGGAATAATAATAATAATCTTAATAATAATATACAATGTGTAAAAGAACTTCATAAAATGATGAAGGATTCTTACCGTTCGTCTGTTGCTGCACACATATATCAGACCCCCATCCCTGCTGATTTTGTATAGGGAAGACTAATGGTACAGCGCTCGCGTGTTCAGTGATACCACCACCGAAATAAAGTCCAATTCCTGGAAATAATAATATTAATAATGATAATAGTATAGAATGTATAAAAGAACTTCATAAAATGTTGAAAAAACATTCTTACCATTCAGTGGTTGCTGCATTTACGGGGCAGGGCCCCACCCCTGCTGATTTGGTGCAGGGAAAGCGTGTGGTGCAGAGGGCACGTAATGAGCAAACCCGTCTCCGAAATAAAGACCACTTCCTGGAAATAATAATATTAATATTAATAATAATAATATAGAATGTGTAAAAGAACTTCATAAATTTTTGAAACATATTCTTACCGGTAGGTGGTTGCTGCATGTATGGGGCAGCGATCCAACTCTGCTGATTTGGCCCCATGAAGGCTTGGAAACCAGGCGGTGCCGGTGCAGCGGACGATGGCTGACTCATCCAAAAATAAAATCCACTTCCTGAAAATAATAATAATAATGATAATATTAATAATAATATAGAATGTGTAAAGCAAGAAGTTCATAAAATATTGAAAACTCTTACCGTTCGGTGCTTGCTGCATGTATGGGGCAGAGCCCCACCCCTGCTGATTTGGTACCAGGAAGGTCTGGAAGCCAGGGGGTGGCGGTGCAGCGGTCGCGAAGCCTGGTTGTGCAGGTGCAACGGTTGCGAGGCCTGGAGGTACCGGTGCAGCGGTCGCATGTTGAGCGATGCCGCCCCCGAAATAATGCCCACTTCCTGGAAAAAATAAATAATATTAATAATAATAATAATATTAATAGTATAGCATGTTTAAGTACAGAGTTCTAAAGAATCTATACGCTATACGTGAAAAATAGATGTTTTAAACACATGCGTGAAAATACATGATATTCTGGAAGACTGAAAGAGTTATGTGACTGCATATGTGGTGAGAAACTCTCCTTAAAGATATCCTTTTCTCCTTATACAATCCAGAACTCTAAGCTGTCGTAGCTAGGTCTTTGTATGCTAGAATCGCCGTTGTATACCTACTATTAAATAATTTTTAGTTACAATTGCTCAAACACCTGTCTGTAAATTCTTACCATTCGAGTGCTGCTGCATGTACGGATCAGAGTCCCATCCATGATTTGGCACCAGGAAGGTTTGGAAGCCTGCTGGTGCTGTTGCAGCGGTCGATGGATGACAGACCCCGAAATAAACTCCGCTTCCTGGAAATAATAATAATAATAATAATAATAATAATAAAGAATATGAACAAGAAGTTAATATGAATTGTTACATTAATTTTTTTTAAAACTCTGAAGAATGCTTACCATTCGGGTGTTCGGGTGCCTGAATCATGACTGTATTTGAGGAACGATCCTGCAGCCTGTGGCGGGTATCCTGCTGGAGCTGGATGTAGGCCTCAGCTACGTTAGCAGAACTGAATGCTGAAAACGTAATTAATTTACGCGTTAGATTTTTATTTATTTATTTACTTATTTTTTTAAGAAAAGTTATATTATTAAGTTAATTTACTTTATTGCGGATAGCTTATACAGGGAAATGTCAATGTATTTTTAAACACCTGAGAAATTTCTATGACAAAATAAACCACTTGTATTATTCGACACACTCATGGAAAAATATCTCTTTTTAACGTGCTGGAAACAGACTGGAAGTTTTTACTAAATAAAATACACAAGAGGAATGAAACATTAACTGATGAATGTTCGATCATTGCATGCAAACATGAAGTCCCAGGATCGATTACCGCCGGTTACCTTTGGGAGTTTTTAAACTCTGAAGAATGCTTACCATTAGAGTGTTCGTATGCCTGAATCATGTCTGTATTTGAGGAATGGTCCTGCAGCCGGTGGCGGGTATCCTGCTGGAGCTGGATGTACGCCTCAGCTACGTTAGCAGAACTGAATGCTGAAAACGTAATTAATTTACGCGTTAGATTTTTATTTATTTATTTATTTATTTACTTATTTTTTAAGAAACGTTATATTATTAAGTTAATTTACTTTATTGCGGATAGCTTATACAGGGAAAATGTCGATGTATTTTTAAACACCTGAGAAATTTCTATGACAAAATAAAGCACTTGTATTATTCGACACACTGATGGAAAATATCTCTTTTTAACGTGATGGAAACAAACCGGAAGTTTTTACTAAATAAAATGCACGTGAGGAGTGAAACATTAACTGATGAATGTTCGATTATTGCATGCAAACATGAAGTCCCGGGATCGATTACCACCGGTTACCCTCGAAAGTTTTTAAACTCTGAAGAATGCTTACCATTCGGGTGTTCGGATGCCTAAATCATGTCTGAATTTGAGGAACGATCCAGCAGCCGGTGGCGGGTATCCTGCTGGAGCTGGATGTACGCCTCAGCTACGTTAGCAGAACTGAATGCTGAAAACGTAATTAATTTACGCGTTAGATTTTTATTTATTTATTTATTTATTTATTTATTTATTTATTTACTTATTTTTTAAGAAACGTTATATTATTAAGTTAATTTACTTTATTGCGGATAGCTTATACAGGGAAAATGTCGATGTATTTTTAAACACCTGAGAAATTTCTATGACAAAATAAAGCACTTGTATTATTCGACACACTCATGGAAAATATCTCCTTTTAGCGTGATGGAAACAAACCGGAAGTTTTTACTAAATAAAATGCACGTGAGGAATGAAACATTAACTGATGAATGTTCGATCATTGCATGCAAACATGAAGTCCCGGGATCGATTACCACCGGTTACCCTCGAAAGTTTTTAAACTCTGAAGAATGCTTACCATTCGGGTGTTCGGATGCCTAAATCATGTCTGTATTTGAGGAACGATCCTGCAACCGGTGGCGGGTATCCTGCTGGAGCTGGATGTAAGACTCAGCTACGTTAGCAGAACTGAATGCTGAAAACGTAATTAATTTACGCGTTAGATTTTTATTTATTTATTTATTTATTTTTAAGAAAAGTTATATTATTAAGTTAATTTACTTTATTGCGAATAGCTTATACAGGGAAAATGTCGATGTATTTTAAACACCTGAGAAATTTCTATGACAAAATAAAGCACTTGTATTATTCGACAGGCTCATGGAAGATATCTCTTTTTAACGTGATGGAAACAGACTGGAAGTTTTTACTAAATAAAATGCACAAGAGGAATGAAACATTAACTGATGAATGTTCGATCAATGCATGCAAACATGAAGTCCCGGGATCGATTACCACCGGCTACCCTCGAAAGTTTTTAAACTCTGAAGAATGCTTACCATTCGGGTGTTCGGATGCCTGAATCATGTCTGTATTTGAGGAACGATCCTGCAGCCGGTGGCGGGTATCCTGCTGGAGCTGGATGTACGACTCAGCTACGTTAGCAGAACTGAATGCTGAAAACGTAATTAATTTACGCGTTAGATTTTTATTTATTTATTTATTTATTTATTTATTTTTAAGAAAAGTTATATTATTAAGTTAATTTACTTTATTGCGAATAGCTTATACAGGGAAAATGTCGATGTATTTTAAACACCTGAGAAATTTCTATGACAAAATAAAGCACTTGTATTATTCGACACGCTCATGGAAGATATCTCTTTTTAACGTGATGGAAACAGACTGGAAGTTTTTACTAAATAAAATGCACAAGAGGAATGAAACATTAACTGATGAATGTTCGATCAATGCATGCAGACATGAAGTCCCCGGATCGATTACCACCGGTTAACATCGGAAGAATATTTATACAGAACATTTTTTATTCGATTCGCAGGATATTCAAGTAATTGTATTTTGTCTAGAAAGGAATATAATTCACTCTGTGAAATCCTGTATTTAAATATCTGGAATAATAATTACTCAACAAGATGAATACTTACTAAATTGTTCACATTTTTTGAGAATTCGCACAGTTAGCTATTAAATGTAGAATAAGCTTGCCTAAAACGAATACTTAACTAAACTGTTCACATTTCAGAAAAATTCAACTGTCTAGCTATTAACTTTTAGAATGCTCAGCTATTTACAAATAAAGGTCCGTCATTAAAAACAAGAACGCAAATATAAGTTAAATGTACTAAGTAATAAGTTAACTTTTTTAATGAAAATGAATTGGTGATACAACATACCAGACA
The DNA here is from genome assembly GCA_030765065.1 of Deroplatys truncata. Lineage (NCBI taxonomy): Eukaryota > Metazoa > Arthropoda > Insecta > Mantodea > Mantidae > Deroplatys > Deroplatys truncata. The sequence continues at coordinate 416,835,935 of CM060990.1, read as the reverse complement.
TGATGTTCGATGTAATTTCACGTTGAAAGAATAAAGTTTGCAGAGTGCTTAGATCGCTGTGTTCTCACGATACTGTGAAAATCATTGGAGAAGTTGCTGCTTTTATATCATTTCCTCCGCTAAAAGCTGAAGTGGTGAGAGTTGTGCAGAGCACTTAGGAAAACAATTACTGACATTGTTCGCTAATGACTGTATACAGATCCGGGATGCAATCTTAAAGTCTATTAATGTGGTGACAGCGTCTAACGTTGTCAGCTAACGGATGTTACCGTTATCATCAGGCAGAAGTAGGTTGCGGGTTTTTCATTACATGCCGGGCTGTTGTTCGCTAATGTATGTAAACAGATCCGGGATGCAATCTTAAAAGTCTATTAATGTGGTGAAAGCGTCTAACATTGTCAGCTAATGGACATTACCGTTATACTCAGACGGAAGTAGGTTGCAGGGTTTTCATTACATGACAGACTGTTCCCGTGAGCGCGCTACTTATACACACGCTACCACTTGCGCTCGAGTCAATTCATATACAATTAATTAATCAAAAAAACTTAATTGCTCGAGGATGCAATGTGCAGGCATTAGCAGTCATAAAAAAATGTTTGCCGAGGGGCGGCAGGCCTCGAGAAAATCATCCCCTACCGCACACCTCAAAGGGAGCCGGCGGGAGGCTGCAACACAGAACAAACGATGTCGATTATATCTTATCACCTGTCGGCATCTCCGGCGGTCATTAGCGGGTTACATATGTTTACATATGTATTACCACACATATCCATTAGACGTGACATTAGCGGCGGTCATTAGCGGGTTACACGTGTTTACATGTGTTAAAACACATGTAAATCAGTTGTCGGCATCTGTCTGTGTGCTGGCTCTCTCATAATATTTCTACTGCTATGCTAAGGACTTTTACGCCCGAAAAAATCCATCGCCCTCCGCCGGGTTTGAACCCGCGACATCGTGAACTATAGGTTAGCATGGTAACCACTACCCCACTGAGAAATGGTTAGAGAAAATGCTAAATAACAAGATAGTGATTCTGGTAAGGGCATAAAATGTGAATTCGAGGAAGACGTGACCGTGAACGGGAAGGAATTAGAAGAAACCAAAAGGAAAGCAGAAACGTTGGAAGAAATAAATCGTGTTTTCAACAAAGTGTTTTCTGGAGTTGCAGAAGAAAGAGCGATTTGGCTCAACGAAGAGTTGCTATAGATGTTTGTGAAAAATTTGGGGATGGAAGAGAAGAGATAGGATACAGTATAGCTAATGGTGTTGGAAGAGAGAACAAAGGATATAGTTGTGATTTTTGTGCCCTTGGACATAGAGTACGAGGTGCTAAATAAAGCAGCGCGACTTACAGGGAATAACATTGTAATAAACAAAGATTTATCACAGAAACTACGTAGTGCCTGAAAAGTCAACTGGTACAGAGAATGAAAGAAGTAAGGCTGGCTGGCAAGAAGATTTTCCTTCGCAATACGCAGTTATGGATCGAAGGTGACAAAGAAATGGAGGAAGGTAACAACGGATTAACAGACATGATTGGGCGAGAAAAGGATATGCGTCTGTAACATGATTCGAAGGAGAAAAGACAGACAGGAAACCTAAGGTAGAAACATCAACCAACACACTTACGGAAGATGTAAGCCAGAACACGGCCGGCAGTCGGAGTCGTCAAGGTCAAGGAAGGAATGAAACATCTGCATTGGCTAAAAGAAAATTATCACATCCAATAGATGTCTATCATGCAAACCTCAATACTTGCTAGCTGGGAAGGTGCTGACGACGTGAACACTCTACGGAGGAGCGGTAACACTATTGCGAACTGTAGCATAATATCAACAACACAGAGTGACTATTAGGCATCGAAAGTAATGGCGACCACGAGCATAGTAATCATGTGAAACGCAATAAATCAAGAGGAGCGATACCTAAATAAGTCATCTAACTCAGAAACAGGAAAATGCTATACAGTTTTAGGGTTATAAGCTGTTCAGAACAGGAAGTAAGTAGAAATAGAAGAGAAATATTGACATTAGTAGTTTGAAACTATGAAGGTATAAAATTGCGGTGTGATTTTAGGTTTCTGTAAAGAGCTTTTGGAAAAAAAAGTGTACAGTTTAGCATTAGTAGAAACATGGATGGAGACAGGAGACATCATTAAGGTTAAAGGATTTGATTCTATTAATAATAGAGGGATTTAAGAGATACAAGATGAAGGGCTTCAGGTGGAATAGGGATATTTATTTTATAGGAACTGAGAGAAATAACTGAAAGAAAATGGTTCACATGGGAGATCAGATAAAAGAAGAAACTAACGATAGGCTCACGTAAACATCAAAGCTCATTTGAGAACATTTCTGATAGACTGCTATATAACTCAGCTCAGGATTGAGTGCAACCGAATAGACATATAGTACGAAGTGTTCCAAAAAGTTCTTAAATGGCGTAATATAACTTCAACATCCTATCAGAATGTTTAAATGGTGAATTGATTGGTTTTCTCTTTGCTATGACCTGCCCTCCTTGGTGTAGCATGTTGTGTCAAGATAGCAGCATGTTTCGACATTTCAAGGCATCTTGAGCCTTACAGATTCTCGAAATGTCTGCAAACAATGCTTACATATATGTATTTGGTCTTTACGCTGATTTTATATATATAAACACACATATATATACATATTGTTGAGTATGAAATATTGAAAATGTTTAAAGAATAGATCTTGCAACTTATTGTAGAGCTGCTTCTCTTTAGCTGGGGAATTTATCATTTTAATAACAAGATCTTATATTTGCTTTGTTCCTTACTCTCAAACCTTGTTGTTTCCGCTAATGTTGTAGGAAATGGAATGCATTAAAACTCATACTTGTTTTATAGCTCCTTATGGTTCTTGTGGCTTGGTTTCAATGAAGTTTGCTAGTGGTGCATATATAAAAACTTATCACCTTTGTTATTATGAGGATTTATTCCCGTGATTTTTAGCTCCCGGAGATAGAAGTAGAAGAATTTAGGTACTTCCAGAAGTGGGTTATAGTTATTTATCTTCAGCCTAATGCCGTGAACTGCTAATAAAGGCCAGTTTCTTCCTTTAAGCTGGAACTCCTCCATTTCTGTAATAAGTTTCTTGAATTTTGCTTCCAACTGGATATTTAAATCACCCGGGTTGAGCACGTGGTTTTATTGACTTTTCTGTAATATTCAGAGCAGGATTCATCCATTTACACTGAACCATGATGTTAACTTTAATACTCTTGCGAATTCCTAGTTCCCTTTTAATGCAATGAATATAAAGCATTTCTCTTCATTAAAATCCTGCAAGTTTATATATCCCTTCTTCGCTTCCACTGCTGCTGGATGTGGGTAGTACTCTACATTTAACCTGATACTCTTATATCGCCGAGATGAATTTCTTAAATTTTGTTTCTACCAACATATCTAGATCTCTTCCTGGAAACATGGCCTGATTATAAGGTTTAAAGGTTTATCAGCCATTTCTCCAACAGCATTTTCAATCGGCATTCACTCATCACACACACTCTAACGCTTCGATGTATGGGCAGTTATTTTTGTGTAGCTGGAATTGTTCGCTATTTTGTTTACAGTAGATATGAGTTTCGACCAACGTCTCCAGAATAATGAATGAAAAATTGTTTTCACTTACTCCGTCGAAAGATGTTTCATATTTCATGACATCTAATTTATTAGGAACCGTTAACCAGTGTTTTGTAGCTTACATTTTGACTTTCTTACAAACTATACATACACCCCAAAAGTTCTGCATGTCGATCACTACCAAAGCATAACCGTATTGTTGAAACCTGAAAAACTCTTCTTCGCTCACTGCCGAGATATAGTGGAAATTCAAGCAGCGCCAATTATTACATGATAAACATTTCACCTATAGGAAGTTATAATCATTAATGCTTCATTCATGTTACGGAGACTTCTATAAAAATTAATTGTGAATAACGGTATATGAAAGAAATGGCCACCCTCATCTTTTTAACCTCATTACATCTCTAACACAGACAGGAAGATCGTACAGCGACTTAACAATCATCCAATCTAAAGAACAATAATTATCGTGCTATAAAAATAAGAATTGCATACGCGAATGTACCCCGTAAGCTCGCAAGCTCATACAGACGTAATTCTTCATTGCATTTTCTTGTTATTTAATGAGTACTAAGGTACTTAACTAGTTTTTCCATATAGCTTATATTTAAATTGTTTCCGAAGTCTTTTCTGTTCTGTTTTATTGTAGAATGACAGAGATAAAGAATTCTCTATCCATAGAAATGAACCAAACCTAACCCAATCTTAACGTGATTTCATCTAGCTTAACCTACGCTTACCTAACCTAATCTCAACCTGATTTCTAGCCTAGTCTAACATAACAAAACTAAACCTCTCCTAACGTAACCTAGCCTAAGGCTAACCTAATTTGATTTACGACATGCTAGGCTACTCCGATTCCAAACTGTGCTATACTAAGCTAACCCAACTTCGACTAGCCTTAACGTGCATTCATCACCAAACCTGCCCATTCGTCACTTAAAGGGTCCTTTCAGTTTCTTAATGGGCCCTCATATTACCTAAAAGGGCCCCCTCTTTGTCAAAACTGGCTCTCGTAGCACTTAAATGAACACTGTCATCACTTAAATAGGCGCTATCCTATTTAAACGCACTCTCCCGTCGTCTAAACGCGCCCTCATTTCAATTAAACCCGTTGTTGTATTGTCTAAATTGGCCCCCTTATGAACTAAACGGTCCCCTAATAACGTAAACGGGCCAGGCTTTTTATACTTATACATTAACACCTTATTCGAAAAATTCAGCATATTCAGATCGTAACATTTGAAGTATCACGTTAAATTAAGTTTGCTTAAAATGAAGCTAGAGCTAGGGATGTTTCAGACATATAGAGTTGAGCTAACGTATCCTAATTTGACAAAATCCTAGCTAAGCTATGCTAACCTAACTTAATCTTAACTGGCACCATCAAAGCTACCTTGACTGGAAATGCCACTCATCATAGTCGACCATCTCAAATAATCCAAGGAATTTCATGTAAATAAGTGTGTGTTTAGATGGACCCAATCTAATGCATCAGACAGCCTAGAATGAGTAAACCAGTTATAAAACGGACAACCCCATATTACCAAAATTTGCAGGATTACCCTATTGCACATTAGCTTCTACACCTACCTCATCACGTCTCCCAGAATCCTCAACCCCAAGAAGTACTGGTTGCGTTAGGCGAGATGGTCAGTCGTCCTCCATGGTATATTCAGTGTATTCAGTATACTAGAGATACTCAAATTCACATCTGTTAGAAACGGCGGATAATTCAAACTATATATAAGGGGAATCACCTAAAACTTGCACCGCAAATATTTCGTAAATGGAAAGTGCTATTGATGTGCAGCTTTCACAGTATTGATTGGTAGTCAGGAGCTCGTGAATTTAGCCTATAAATAGACTTTAACAATATTGAGAAAGTGTATATTTTGAGAAAACATACGATTTTTTAAATGGAACAATGCTTAGTTGCATCAACAGAATCAAGGTAGGGTAAATTAGAATGTCAGTGGCGTTTGTTGCAGGATTCTAGTGCAAGTGGTTTACGAGAAATATTATTTTGAATCTTTTACGCACCGACACTTGTACAACCTGTGGTAGCACAAACTAAAGAAAAACAAAGGGGCATTACAATACTTCTGTGGATACTTACAAGTAAAGAGAAAATAACCCTTCAAAGATTGTGTTCAAAATGACCACCGGCAGCTTCAATACACGCTTCCAGTCTGCTATGAAAAGACTGCTGTACACGTTTCAGCAGCATTTCAGCGGAAATTTCAGAGCAAGCAGCAGTAATACGTCGTTTCATATTGTCTGGTGTAGTTGGTACATCCTTGCAGTCAGTGTCTTTCAGCCTTCCTCACGGGAAAAAAGTCTAAAAGGGTCAGATCCGGTGAATGGGCCGGCCAAAGTACAGGTCCCCTTCGTCCAATCCTACGATTTGGAAATAATCCGTTAAGACAAGCTGTATTACTTCGTGCACTGTGGGCTGGACAGCCATCATGTTGGTACGACAGGTTCCTCCTAGTCTGCAAAGGAACGTCTTCTAGCATCTGTGGCAGATGATCTGTCAGGAGGCAGCGATACTTGTACGAGTTCATTGTTCCTTCTATGAACAAAGGACCTATGCTATGATGGTTCACTATCCCACACCACACGTTTAAACTGCATGGACGCTGACGTTCCACTTGATGAAGCCAACGGGGATTGTCAACAGACCAATAGTGCATGCTTCTGCGGTTTACCTGGCCATGATTAAAAAATGTTGCCTCATCACTAAACAAGATGCATGATGAATCTGTATTATCATGTCTTAATGCCCAGGTACAAAACTTAACACGATTCTCAAAATCGTTTCCATGCAGCTCTTGATGGAGAGAGATGTGATATGGATGGAACCTACGTCGATGGAAAATGCGCAGTACACTTGCTCGATTTATGCCACTTCCACGTACGATTGTGCCGGAAGTAATTTGGCGATCTACTGTTTCGGCAGCCAAAACATTAATTTCTGCCTCTTCTCCAGTCACTTGTTTGTTTCTGTTCCATTTTATAGGTGTTGCAGTACCACTTTCACGTAATTGGTTGAAGTGATAAATAATTGCCGAGGTGGTTGACGTCTATTGGGATACGTTTCCGCATACACCGTATAGGATCGAACTGCATTCTTCCTACACTCTCCACACACCATGAGGATGTCGGCTTTTTCTGCATTATTAAACCCAATCTTCCACTCACGACTTACTGCTTGAACTGTCACAAACTAACTGACCAGAAAGTCGCAATGCAATCAATGAACAGAAAACAGAATGCAAACAAACATAACAATATCATACCTACAAACTAAGCAGGTTGAATGGGACAAACTCATGTCGGGGTGGAAACTTTTCAAAACACGATTTCTCGTAAACAACTAGCACTAGAATCCTGCGACAAAGACAATTGACATTTTAATTTACCCTATCTTTATTCTGTTGATGTAGCTAGGCATTGTTCCATTTAAAAAATATATATGTTTGCTCAAAAATACACTTTCTCAGTATTATTAAAATATGTTTGTAGGCTAAATGTACGAGTCCCTGACTACCAATCAATGCTGTGAAAACTGCACATCAATAGCACCTTCCATTTCCGAAATATTTGCGGTGCAAGTTTTTGGTGATTCACACTGTAAACTAAGCGAACTGCCCATACATAAAGTTATTAGAGTCAAACTGTAAATGCCGTCAGAGAAATAGGTGATAAAGCTTTAGACTACGTAATCAAATAATATTTCTAGAAACATATGCGAAAGCGGGGGGAGGCTGTTTAGGAAATCAGGTATGGGCCTAATGGAAACATCCGGGGAGAGGATTGCCACTCCGTTGGCGCCTTTCCTTGGTCATAGGTAGACTTTCGCCCACGAACTTCATAGTGATCTCTAATGTCTCATCAAGGATGAAAGTCATAAGACTAGTATAGGGAATTTCCTTTTTATTTCAGGAATCATTAATTCTGAAACAGATAATACTAATTCATTTTGCATATTTAGAGAAGAACCTCAAAACAAACTTGACCGTTCTAAACGATTACGCATTCTCAAATCATTACGCGCTAATACTTTGAGAAGTACATTGTGTTTGCCTCTATTGGAAGATGAGTTGTTTTCATCATGACGCCTACAGACAGGATCTTACGAAAACAAAATCAGAGTGCAGTGATTAAATATCCGACAAATTCTCCATTTTTTCTTACTAATCCATTATGTCCTGAATATCAATTTTGTAATGAGATACCGAGAACGAATTCGTTTCTTGTATTATTGTTACCAAACAACTTAAACGTTTAAGGGGCTCCGGACAGGTTGGAAAGTCCTATCTTAAACATTGTAAAATTTATTATTATAAAAGATAACCTCTCTCCTAAACTATTGGGAATAAAAATTCGAAAAAATGTGGCTGGTAAGTTACACACTGCTTACCAATTTAGCAGAGGGATATATAACAATCTTTATTAGTTTTAACATAATAATTCTGAAGGTGGCCATCGAAATAAAGGCCTATCTACATTTTTCTATGTATGAAGGGCTTTAACTTCTTTGAAATTTCTAAAATAAGGAAATGCTTGTTGAAAACATGCACAATACTCCAATGAGTATATCCTGTAATTCTGAATAAATTCTGGCTAGTAGATGCTGAGAAAAGGACACTTTATTCTTAAAAAATACAAATTACGGGAAACTGCATCCCAGCTCCATATGATGGGTTGTCTACATCCTCTTCCAACTTATCTGGCAATTTCCTTTTTCCTGCTCGTCTGTGCTGTTTGCCCTTGTTTCAAGGTCTCTAGCAGCTCTCTCTGATGCCCTGAGTCTTTCTTTATCTAGAGTTAACATGTGTCACTGTGAAACGCCCATAAGTTTGTAATAGTCTTTTCAGGGCTTCACATCTTGCAACACTTCCTTCATTGAACGTTGCCACTGCATCAAAGACACCAAAATTCAGAGTATTGATAGAGAAAAACACTCTCTTGGGAATTCTCGCCCACATTACACTATTTATAGACTTATTAGTATTCTGGGTGCGGCCATGAAGACATTTCTTCAACAGTCTTACATCTGACAAATTTTTGTAGGTTTCTTTCAAGACTTCCACTATGGCAAAAGATACAGCTGTTTGTTAATAAATTCCTCGCCATTTTTCTGCACTCTGTTGTATTTGCTCCACGAATCACCTCCCGGAGGGCATATGCTATGATTGGGTTTATCGTCTGTTGAAGAATGGTGAAACAAAACTGCCCATACAGCTTTTCTCATATTGTCTACGATAATAACATTCTGCCTGATGGCCATGAAATGATAATTTTTAACTTTATCTATGGCATATTCTGTGAGTCTATTCTTACCATCTAATCCTTTACCATCTTTCAACTTCTTTCCCTTTTATGTAGTTTTCAGTCGTCGCCTTTGTACATGATCTATGCACTCCAGTTTAGTGATAGTTACATTTTCTCCACATGGCTTTGCTTCTTTAACTGCTTTGAAAGCTTTTGAATCCCTATCTCCTAAATAATTGTTGAATCATACCTTCTTCAACTGTTCAGATTCCCAGAAAATCTTGAGATACCCCTGCCACCTCCATTCCTCCACTGCTGCAATTGTAGGTTGCAATACACTTCTTTTCATGTTCATTTTTATTTTCACATCTACATTGTTTAGACATGGCAGAAACACCAAAACGTTTCCTGTGTCTACACTTGTACATATTACTACACCGTTCAAGAACACATGGCCCATTTTTGTCAGGATCCATCGAAGGCTGCCGAAATAATTCTACTGTTATTATGTTTTCTGCGACAGCCTCTTCTGCAGCATGATGCACATATTTTATGGCAACATCTTCAACAATAGAACCAATCTGTTCAACATATTTTGCAAATTTAGGAAGAGGAGGACGAGGCAACTTATTCAGCCACATAGCACTGCACCATCCGTTGCACCTTTACCAATTGCCCTCAGTTCATAGACCAAACGTACATTTATGTTGTAGACCTTTGATTTTGAAATATCATATTTATGAGAAAGAGACGAATTACAGAATGTAGTTCTAAAATCACATTGGAAAGGTACAATCAGACGACTGAAAAATTCAATGCCATAGCCGGGATTTGAACTACGAATGGAAATCAGCTGGGGAATTTAATGTCATACTGACAAGTTGCTATGGTAAATCAGTGGTTACAGCAACCGGATGGAGAACGGGAGATCCGTGGTTCAAATCCTGGTTATGGCATTAAAGTTTTCAGTCGCCTGATTCTACCTTTCCAGCCCTGTCCAACACACGGCTTGTGTGGAAGACTAATTAATTCCATAAAATCACATTTTAGCTTGAATATAGTAGCCAGTTCAACCCTTCTTTCAGTTTAAAATTGCAGACCACTGTCACCACACTGTTTAGAAACTGTGCTATTTAAAACTAATTCACACAATATATCCATATCAATTACTTCATTTGCATTATTTTTGCAACACGCTTCTTCACATGTACCATATTGCTGTAAGTCCTTTAATTTTTTCTCAGAACTACTACGTTGAGTTTGTGGTTGCACACGTGCTTTCCCTGCGTTCTTTCTTTTTTTTAAAAGCTTTCGGTTGATTCCTACCCATGGCTCATGTATTCGTAATAAACTAAATTATATACTGACAACACTAATAAATTCACTGTAGTAATATTCATTCATTCATTCATTATCTGTTTACCCTCCTCTTATGTAGGACTTACACCCCCCAGGACTTACAAGCGGGTGCCTGGGGTCAGAGGCCCGTCGAGGAGCAGACACTCATGGATCAGACAGAGCATCCAGGATGGGTGATCAGCCCGATGCCTGGTATGGGATGAAGGAAGTAGATGAAACGAAGTGTTGGTGAAATGGATGAAAGGAAAGGTGATGATGGAGCAGTTGGTGGAATGAATGGCGGGGGAAACCGGAGAACCCGGAGAAAACCCGCCCAGACGCCGCTTCGTCCACCACAAATCCCACATGCAGGTCCCTGGGATTGAACCCGGGCCGCCTCGGTGGGAGGCGAGCGGTCTAACCACTCGGCCACGGCGCCGCCCACTGTAGTAATATGCTGAAGAAAACTGCAACTGTACACAAAACAACAAACTTTCGTACTTTCAAGCTTACTCAAACAAATCAAAACAAAGTAAACAAATGAAGATCAGAAGAAGATTCTGTGCTCACAGAGATATCTATGCAGTGCAGCCAACGAAAAAATGTCCCTCGTGTACAAGAAATATCCCTTCGGAGGCGGCTAATTCAAAACATTAAATTTCAGTCCTTGAACCGTGAATGTAAATTGTCACGTCCACACAGTGCTTTGTTTAAATTAATGAATAAACCATAAATAAGGCAATAATATATATGTATTAAGTATCATTGGAAAGGGGAAATTTCGTTGATTAAGCTCAATGAAAAAAATTGAAAATTTCTAGATTTCAACCTGTCCTGAGCCCCTTAAGACAGTACGACCAGTGGCATTCATATGTCGTTTGTCCACCTTATAAATGTTATCTAGATCATCGTATTCACTACCATTAAAAATATGCCTTTCATTGGAAAATAGAGGGAAAGCGTAACAGAACATTTTGCTAAGTTTTTAAATGCGCAAAACCAAAGGATTCCCTCATGCAAACTCACATTAAAACGCCTAACGCAGTTTTTATCTTTGTTTTCAGATTCAGGAAAGGCTTTGGAGAACCACCCTCTGTTAGCTGAAGTTTTGTTGAATGTAATTGCACTTAATAATATTTTTAAAGAGTTTTCAATTACATAATGATGATTACACAATAATTCTGCCATAACAATGTCTATGAAGTATCACACTAGTAAATCACTGAAGTACCTACTTAATTGTTTATTTGATAACTATACACCACTTCGCCTCTAGAAAAACACTTTCTTACAGGTTTGCCGTTTGCCGAACAGGCAATCACTAGCCACTGTGTAAAGAAAAGACCAGCAGCCCTTCTCAAGTTCTCATCTCATGCAGGGCGAGAAATGTTCATTCTACGAAAGTTTCCAAAGTTGAGGCAAGAATCAGTTTTCCTTACATACCTTGATGTAGCATTCGCAGAAAGAAAAACAATTCCATGTCTGTCTTTCCCACCAACTCATGATGGGTAATAGGGTAGTTGTAATCTAATAACTCCAACAACGCGCCCATTCGAACTCGATGTCAGACGTTGTTCACCCATAGACAAAACAAAGAGTCATCCCCAGATTCCATGTGACGATCGGAGGGATTCGTGTACTTTCCTAATAACTGTGTTCACCGGACATGCAGGAGCTGTACAACGGTCTGTGCCTGTGAGCGCAATGGTCACCTTTTAACGGTGTTTTTCGGTGCTGACGCTTATATGCTACTGAAAACAAAGCACAATACAGGGTTTCGTTGGCCGAGAGGTCAGGTAAACACTGCTTGCGCTAATAAGCTCCTCAGTTCAAATCACAATAGTGTTTTTATTTTTATATTCTTAATCTTATGACTGTATGTATAAAATATAATATTGGATTAATATAACTTTAGCATTTTAAGCGTTAGGCATATCTATGTACACAAAAACACAATTCTTCTAAAACGTTCGTTTTATATAGATAAAGAAATAAATGCGAATAAACTATTATCTTACAAAACAAACACACAAAAATAAACAAAATTAATATCGGGTATACGAATCCTGAGCACGTACAACATCCTCAATTTTCGGGTTATAGATGAAATTAAATTCCTGTAGTAAGGTGGATGAGAAGCTACAACATCCCAGGCTTCTTGAAGGACATTGAAGCCCAACTTCCTGTTCATCTGAGGTCACACATTTTCAATAGGGTTCAAATCTGGTGAGCAGGGAGGCCAGTTTATCGCTCTCATAACCTGACACTCTGAGAACCAATTTTAAGCCTTTGGAGATCATGTGGACAGGATGATTTATCCCGTACGAATTCAAAAATTTCATTAGGATATCTCATCCTTACAGAGGGAATAAAAATATTCTCAGGTATTACTGTGTATTGCGCACTGTTCAGTGTATCGTCAAGCTGCCACAACACACCTAGACCGTCCCTTGACATCCAACAAAAAATAAAAATGCGACCATGATGAAATTGTGAAGCCACGCATTTTGCATTCTATTGTGAACTTTACCAAATACTGTGTATGAAGTGCTGTATGTCGAAAATAAGTAGTCAACATGTGTTGATTAAACATTAACAGAAGAAAACATGTGCTTGCTACACGCGAGAAGCGAACCTGCAGTTTTAATCATATAACTAACCTACGCTTTGCCACAGTGCTACAGAGAAGACACACATAATATAGCATGTTTAATAATGCCGTGCAGCAAATTCCTACAGTGGCTACAAAATTGTATTTCGTATGGTGTAAACAAGACGCTGTGTGATGTGGGACATAGATATATTTGGTGTTCAAGACATGATTGATCTTTTTGCACCAAATTCCTAGGTTAACAGTAGTCATTTTAGAACTTTCTTTTTAACAAAGATGCTGTTCGCTTTACTCTGCCTTTCAAAGGTATTTATTAACTACAGGGTTTATGTTTAATTCAGAGAATAACACTTTAGGTCACGCCACTTAAAACAAACGAAAATCTTGCAACAATAAAGCGAAAAATGAAGTATTTCAAGGCTTACACGTCTGCTTCCAAACCGAATTTGCAACTGCTATGAAAACAGAGTGATTTCCGATTTTTATTGACCTTAAGAAAGTTAAATCGTTAAAGTCCGTTATCTAGTTTTTCGTATTTTCAAAGGGTTTTCCACAAACGGAATACGTGGCGGTATGTAATTGATATTGAATTTCTTTATCCGCAGCGGCCTGTTGGAGCAATCCTAGCAGTGCACTTAGGGACTGAATGTCTTTTCTGTGTACTCACTAAGTGTGATAAGTTAGTCATCGAGTTCTGTTAGCTTCGATGTAAAAGCTTCATGCGAGTAACTCATCTAATTTAGATATTTTGCAGTTGCACTTCCATAAAAGATATTCCAAACGATTTATGCGAAGACAACTTATTTCCAAACATTACGAAGTAGTTCAGAATGCTTTGTCCGTTGAAAAGTAGATCCATGAATCCAGAAGACACTTTTTCGTATACAGAGGTTTAAATGCTCTTGCATGCATTGTCTTCTATTGGAGAGTGATATTGTATTACCGAAAGGGATGCATCAATGACACAACCATTAGAGGCGAACCAATGGTGCGCTAACATAGTCGAAATGTTGCTCATAGAGCGCGTCCTAGCCCAGGCACACACAGTTCTCTACCACTAGATAGCGATAATCAACGCACTACATCCACAAACACAGCGGCACGCTGAAGCTGGTTGGTTTGCTTGCAGATTCAGCGCCACAGGCTCAGCGAAATTTTGAAGAAAGTAGGAGTAGCTAGTCAATCCACCGGTTCGCAAAAGCTCTCGTAAAGAAATTCGGTCCTGCAAATCATTGACCATGCAAATCCTTATAATATTTTCTAATAAAACTTCTATTTATTATTTCAGCTTTCGAGGTAATGTGATGCTGTTGCAGATACTCGTATGAATTGTTTTCGCTAATGTCGTGTACTCTAAGAAAGTTTGTTTTCATATTTGAGGTAATTCAATTAAGAATGCAAAGCCAGTTGGTCGAACTAACGGAAATCTTTCGAAAGAGCGCTGTTACAGTCACCCACTACGCCATTGGATAGTATTGCAAGTCATGCAACTTAATGTCACCGTATTGTAACGTCCATAAAATCATGTTCGGGCTTGGTACAGAATGAATGCTTCTTAAATACAATCACCGTCAGTGTATCCGGTCGATAGGCCTAATTTATAAGTTTTTAATTATACTTAGTGACAGAGAAAACTGATATCACCACTGAATTTCCCTGAAAAATTCAGTCCAACATGATATATAAGATGTCCTCTTTATCTCTTTATTTGAACCTTTGTACAGAAATAATTAGATCAAATGAAATTGAATTTTGCCGTTTTTATACGCCAATTAAGGTATCAGCTGAGTGCTAGGCGTATCGGCTGATTTCCTTTTTATGATCATTATCTGGTGGCTTCCCTTGGGTGTTTTAAAACAAGGGGGAATAACTGAAATGTTTTACCTGTGTAATATGCAAATCAATTAGCAGCTTCATTACAGGGTATGATATATGCAAATTAGGAGGTAATCCCTGTTGGCGTTCCATTGAAGGTTTGAAAATGCAAATTAGATAGGTTTAATCACCCCTTTGTGGTTTTTAAAAGGCAGTATAAATAGAAGGGTTAAGCTATATTTAATGAAAATTACGGGATGTATCATGCAAATTAGGAAAGAGGAACCAGTACAGCTTGACAAGGGTTGACAGGTGATTCACGGACGTATTGTTATACATAATGTTGACAACCTTGGGGTTTAACTTCGCATTCTTATACTACTATGCTGCCTCCTATGGTAATTATAAGTATAGTATAAATGAAGTAAAATTACTAAACGTCAAATATCAGCTGTTTATATCCAGGAATTTAATAATAATAAAAAGCTGACATTACTGTTTAAAGTTCACCCAACCAATATTTGCTGCACTAAAATTTGGCACCTCAAATACGTATAAAAACTCATAAACTTTTGATATATAACAGGTTTAACAAAATGCATCTATAAGTTATTAAACATTTGGATGCATGTAGTAGTTTAAGTCACCTAGGAGTAAGACATTGAACGTCATATTGTATTGTGGAACACACAAGATTATTAGCAATAAGTTCACTCATTCGTAGATGAATACACACACATACCCACACACACACATACACATACATATATGCGTAAGTTGGCTGATTTAAATAAATTGAATCGGGTTCAAATTACTCATAAACATGGCCAGATTCCGCATCGAGGTCCTTTGGCTTTTCGTGCTGACGCTTCAACCGCTGTGTCACACTTAAGGGACATCTGAAGGTGCACGGAATTCCTTTCATCTGATTAATTTTTCTCCGTTAATTTCCAAGGTGATCTCGCTTATTCCCAGATATCATACCATAAAGCTGGCTTGCAATGGTGAAGAATTTTAAATTCACGATTTTCTAGTTACCTAGGTTGTTACAGTAAAATGATAGTGATCATGCTTGAGAGACTCATCTAGTTGGCTCAATGGTATAGCCTGAGTACGGAGAACCGAATACTCGCGACAACGAATGCTTCAAATGCGACTCCACTTACCAGGATTAGTTACACCTATTCCCGTGTAAAGGAACAGTTATCAGATATCATTTACCGTGGAGTGTGGTTAACTGTAGGCTCGTACTTCAAAACTGTTTGTTGCAGAGGGGATGTGGATTTAGTTTCCGTTGTCTACTGACGGCGACAGCGATAAAGCCTCAGCAGAGAAACGTGATAATTCCTAGTTCGAGTTTTGGTCCTAGTAAATAATTTTTCAAACCTGATAGATCCTACCTAGCTCAGCACAGAGAGACCGACATGTGAGAGTTACTACCAGACAATGAAAAGGGAAATTTGACAGAGAATTCCAATTGGCGTCAATAGAACCGTATCTGGTAGTGCTCCATTATTTTGATAGAAAATATGCCTATTTACTATTTGGATATGTTTTTTAAAGAGAAAACGATATTTTGTATGACTATCAGAAGTAGTATGCTCTAAGATGACTGTATTAACATCAATCGCAGTGACTGCACATGTTATCACTGCCACGGTGTTATTGTTACCTCTATTTTTCATTTTTCTAGCCTTGTGAAAAGGTCGAAACTACCACTCTTCTAATTTTCTTAACGAAGTCATGTTTTGTAGTTATCGTATCGACAATACACTTTTGTCGAGAAGGATTCGTTAACAGGAATTAGGAGAAGAAGGTAAGTAGACATATTAGGCGGATTCTGGCACACAGACAGATGCCGACAACTGATTTACATGTGTTTTAACACATGTAAACACATGTAAACACGTGTAACCAGCTAATGTCCGGCGCTAATGTCGCGTCTAATGGATATGTGTGGTAATACATATGTAAACATATGTAACCTGCTAATGACCGCCGGAGATGCCGACAGGTGATAAGATATAATCGACATCGTTTGTTCTGTGTTGCAGCCTCCCGCCGGCTCCCTTTGAGGTGTGTGGTAGGGAATGATTTTCTCGAGGCCTGCCGCCCCTCGGCAAAACAATTAGGTAATGTTCGTCAAACATTGAAAAAAAAGAATTGACATTTTTATGACTACTAATGCATGCATATCTAAGGCTCCTCGAGCAATTAAGCTTTTTGATTAATTAATTGTATATGAATTGACTCGATCGCAAGTGGTAGCGTGTGTATAAGTAGCGCGCTCACGAGAACAGTCCGCAATGTAATGAAAACCCTGCAACCTACTTCACGGTAATGTCCATTAGCTGACAATGTTAGACGCTTTCACCACATTAATAGACTTTTAAGATTGCATCAAGGATCTGTTTACATAAATTAGTGAACAACAGCCCGGCATGTAATGAAAAACCCGCAACCTACTTCTGCCTGATGATTACGGTAACATCCATTAGCTGACAACGTTAGACGCTTTCACCACATTAATAGACTTTAAGATTGGATCCCGGATCTGTATACAGTCATTAGCGAACAATGTCAGTAATTGTTTTCCTAAGTGCTCTGAAAAACCCCAGACACTCAATGTAAATACCTTTTAGCTCGTAGAATTTCCATCACAAACTGTGGAAAAACCCAAGTCTAGACAATTTTTTTCCTGATAATTAATGATTAAGTTTCATAGTTCTTATTTCTTTCAATAAAATATTGCGAATAAAGCATTCAGAATTCAGAAGCGTCTCATTGATCGGTGAATACTACATATGTTATTAAAAATAAAATAAATACGGATAACATTATAGTTAAATATTATAAATGTTATTAAAAAAATAAATACCTTTGTATTCAAAAATAGACAGCCGGCTTCTGCCTGGAGGCTGAATAACAGGTCTCAACATGCATTCAACCCCCTCCACAGCCGCGTGACGTCACCGTCTACAGTATATAAGGAACGTCGACAGCCAGAGCGATCATTTATTGATCGATCAGTGATAATCGAAATGGCTGGTGATAATCGTGCATCTGAGATGAATGATTGCTGGAGCGAGTGCGGAGAAGATTATTTTCACTACGTATACTTCCATACCGAAACATGCAATGGTTTAATGCATTCAGTGTTGTGTACTCAACCATCACATCATGATCAGATGACTACACTGGAAGTGTGTACAGAGAGCTGTCCAGTTTATCGAGGAGCGAACATGTAAGTAATATATATATTTCTATAACTCGGTAATATATTGTACGCATGTTAAATGAAAACTAACTTGAAATTATTTTATTCTTTCAGTGAAAATCGCATGGGTGATGATGCGGAGGATCTTAGCGATGTCGAGGAAGATGACAATGTCTTCGTCTCGAAACATCTAACTGAACGTGATACAGAGTCGTGCACTGGATACATGCATTCTGTACTTTGTACTAACCCAGCCCAGCATGAACGCATGACATCCTTCTTCCTATGTAACGACAACTGCGAGGTCTACCAGCGCAGGAGGAGAAAACTCGAGTAAGTAGAAGAAATGTTAAATTACATATTCATTTACTGCTTCTAATGCTACTCTATGTCTAACCTAAAATTAAATTACAGCCTGCGAATGACTGAGCCTAAGGTACCCGTGCCAATAGAGGAGCTGGATCCTGAGAGATGCATTGTCAATATAGAGGAATTTCCAATCGCAAAGCGCAATACGCAGCCTATGGATGAGGATACTACTCCACTACCCAACATTACTACTACCCCTGATGATAAAGCAACGAGGGTACAGGAGGGGATAAATCAGACGATTCCAGATTGCTCGCCTCAGATACACGCAGAATCGTGCAAGCCTGTGAAGTGAGTATGGCACACTTTGATAGTACTTTTTGTGTGGCAAGGGAAGAGGATTTTTCTAATATATGTATTTGTCTCTTTCAGAGGACATGAAATCATTAACTAAACCTGTTTCTAACATTTTTTTGAATATATGTTGCAGGGGTGTGTGGAGGGATCGAAGGAAGAGCTAGAACGAGACTGGGAAGAGAAAGCAGAAGAGGAGTTGTAAGAGGAGGATCCTCAACGATGGTCCTAGGGTCTTCTTATTCATTGAAGATACCCTGCATTCGCCAGAGGAGCATGGAGAATCGATCACAGGCGTTTGATGACGTCAGCATCTCCCCCTCCCATTCCGTGAACATTGGACTGTACTATGACATTCCCTCCCTCTACATAAATTGTGAAAGTGATAAATCAATTGTTTATATTACCAAATCAGACTGGGATATAATATCCAAAAACATTTCAATGATTGAAGATTACCTACACCAAGAAAAAAAGTTGGCGTGTGATGAATATTGTGACAATGTAATTTATGCATACAATATTATTGTATTTTTTGACCGTTCAAATCATTTCATAAATACATGTTTAAATAATAATGTAATATCTTTAGACATTGAGGGTGTAAGGAACCTAAAACGGCTATTGCCCTATATTGAGAGACATTTGAATATTTTAAATGATTTCTGCAAGTCAGGAGCAATTAATCTTTCAGGGAGTAGAAGGGGAAGAAGGAAAATGCTTGAATTGTATGCTAAAGTCAATAAAAGAGTGTTTTAGTATATGAATTCAATTTATTATTTATAAACTTATCCTTGTACATTCCTTTACAAAAACCATTCACCCAAACATATGCATAATTATATAAGTGCTTGCATCACGTGAGAAAGAGGTTTGTAGGTAAATACTTTGTCGTGTAGAACCAGGCAGTACAGTGACGTCTGGGCTGGTATATTTGCAGATGCTTGAATCTCGATTCTGATGTTCACAGCTCCATTTATAACCTCATCGGGTTGGTGAGAACAGTCTATTACGAATAATGGTGCACTGTGAAGAAAATCCTTTCTCTTCAAGAGGGGATAATTATCTCTTTCATAATAGGAACTTTGAAATTTACACTACATTTCATATAGTGAAGCAAACTTTGAATCTTTAAAGTCCAAGTTCAAATCATGGTAGGGGTAGCATTCACTGTTGAGGAATAGTCTCAAATTAGTAATGTTGCAGTGATCAAACTCGGAACTGTTGTTGCTATAATCACCCAATCTTGCAGTCTGAGCACACACTATGATGAAGCGAGGTTTCTCGAGCTTAGATGTTGTTGCTACATTCCACGTGAAAGATCTTGTCTGGGGTACAGCAGGCTGGGTATGAAGATCCATAGATCGAAAGGCAAGGTGTAGAGGTTTATCAGACTTGACAATTTTTAGAATGTGAACTCTTTCAGCATCGGAAAGTCGAATTACAGGCATCCTCCATTCGATTCTAGTTAACTTTACATTAGCTTCCTCTCCATTCGAACTCAGGACACAGTTTCTAGAATCTTTTGATCTTATGAGATTCAATTCAAACTTTCTGTTGAGTATAAGCTCCTTATGGTCATCAGCAAATCCTAGGAGCATCGAGAGAGGGACTACAGCATTGAAAGCTCCATTCGTCGCGTGTACTATATCAACTTCTTCACCAGGATAGGCCCATCCATCATTCAGCAGCCGATTCGACTCCATAGGGTTGAGAGTCACATAATTTCGTATAGTTGTAGTAATTCCTGGATTCCTTGTTCTGTCTATAGTTGTAGCATTCATATCTAGACGCATCTCATCAAACATGAAGGTTATAGCATTAGTGAGCTTCGATGTAGTAGTAGGGGATCCATCTACCCTGGTGAGAGCACCTTCGATGTAGAGATAACTCTTGTTAGGTAGCGTATACAAATCTTCAGCTTGGCATGGTATTTTAATTTCATCCTTCACATCCAGAGCGGAGGTGTTGTACGGAAGAAAAATATGCTCCTCCTCCTTGGTAATCTTGTCGTCAAAGGCTGGAACTTCTGTCACGTTTAAGATGTCCATTATAGCGTCCTGTAACCTAACCCTTCGAGGAACTTGCGGTTAGCACGTGTTAACTACTCGGAAGCTGGAGAGGTAGTGTGCTTCGAACGCGGTGTACGTCGTCTATTATAGTATTTGCGATGTCTTTTAAAATGTATTGCCATTACGTCTTATGTGGAGTCTTGTAGTGATAACTTCGTTCCTGAAGTTGATCGCCTTTCCGTGTTGATCTACCACTCGAATAGTGATCTGGTCTATATAGTTTGTATCTATGACCGGTAAATATATAGGGTTCGAAGGTTCTTGAGAGATATGATAGCCTGGTGGAACAGAAGGGAAAAACTCGTAGAGCGAATGTCCGCTTTTACCGTCAATGAAAGAGCCTGTTGCAATACTACACTCCACACGTATGATACTCACTTTAAATATATTCACAAGATCGTCAGATTCGAGCGCTTCTCCAGTAGGAATTATTTTAGTGTCTGTGAATCCTAGAAGGGAACCAATAGATATATCCTTAGAAAAGTCTATTGTATAAGGACATTTAATTTCAGCCTTCATTGTATTATTGTTAGGTCTTATGAAGAAGACTTCATCATTCAATCCTAGTTTATCCTTTAGAAATGTATTGATATCGGCAATCTCGTAGGATCCATGAGGGATGACAATGGTTTCAGGTTTACCATTATGAATATAATGAAATCTATTATTACCTTCATCGACATTTGGTATTGAATAGAATGTTTCAAAATTCAATAGAGCAATATCATAATGACCAGGAGGATCTAGCTGTAGAGGAGGGTTTAGATACGTTGAAATAACAGTGTCTGACCCACTCACTGTAACTGTATAACTCATCTTGACGATGAAGCAGCTTCTAGGATAAAAGAAATTGCAAGCGCAAGTGCCCGCAGATGACTGAAACGAAATTCTGGTATCTCTGTGTATTATAGTAGATTTTAACGCCTTGTAGATATTTCTCAATCTCAGGAGGCGGCTTCAAATTACCGAAACTATCAAAGTAGTATGCGACATCACCTTCTTTCCTTATAGCAACCCAGTGTGTTCCTTCATTATCTGATGTATCGAGATTGGTAATAAGTCTCTCTTTGCAGTGTGGTTTTAAGGGATGTTTGTCAATCATATAAACACCTCTAAAATAAGGAATTTTTAAACGTTTAGCATAATATTCAAGGGCTACGTTACTTAGGGCTTCCTCCGGTATATGTACAATCCTCTTCCTTCGTTTTTTGCCTTCTTCTTTAAACCATCGCCTTTAGATCCTCTTTTTTTCAAAGACCTTGCTATTTTAGATGCAGCGGCTAAAGACGTCATCAGCGGCATTGCAGGTAAGAATCCTCCTTTATTCCTCTTCTAACACCTTCTCTTCCGGGGTCCCTTTCCTCGGGTCTCCATCACCTTGTTATGCCTCGCAACTTCTGCTAAGTGCCTATCAGCAGCCTCTTTTTTATTGACTACAGAGGCTATCGGAGCAGCGCCACCTGCTGCAGCGCCTAAAGCAGCAATGATGGGTATCAACGGTAAAAACCTTCCTCTCTTCTTCTTCCTCTTTCCGGCTCCCACTGCACCTTTCCCTTCATGATTGCAGTTACTAGCCTTGCAGCTAACCTTTCACCAAAAGTTGAATCTGATGACTGCACACGTTTCCAAGCCTTCTCTGCAAGAATCTTATCCGTTATTTGTCTTGAAGCAGTGTCCTTATTCTCAGCATACGCGAGGTCGTGCTGTTTGCAAGCTGTGTCTAATTGGTTAATTCCGGGGTCTCCTCTTTTTAGACGTTTCTCCAATTTAGTCCCAGGACCGCAATATCTATATCCAGGTAAGTGAGCTTCAAAGGGGAGCGAATTAATTATGGAATTAATAATTCC
This sequence comes from Deroplatys truncata, assembly GCA_030765065.1. Classification (NCBI taxonomy): domain Eukaryota; kingdom Metazoa; phylum Arthropoda; class Insecta; order Mantodea; family Mantidae; genus Deroplatys; species Deroplatys truncata. Next base: position 416,813,476 of record CM060990.1, on the reverse strand, counting down.
AGAGCCGCGCTTATACTGCAACGACCTCCCTCTCTTAGCTCTCATGATAGACTAAACGAGTAATTGCATTAGCCCTTTTATATCATTGCATTGAATCATTAACTACTTTACATCCGGTAATATATAAACATCGCACATACATTTTATAAGTTAGTTGTTAACATGGAGCTTGTTAAGCAGCACTGCTCTCTACCTATTCAGGTATTAGACTTTGAAAGTGACTTTAGAAGTGATCGTCATGGCAAGTTATTTCCATCTAATGTCAGAGCTCTTATTTTAGGGAGCTCCAGTGCAGGGAAAACAAACGTATTACTCAATATGCTACTCCATGAAAATGGACTACGTTTTGAAAATTGGTATATTTATTCAAAGTCTCTCTATCAACCAAAGTACCAATATCTAATTAAAGTGCTTGGAAACATCGAAGGTATAGAAGTGAACACCTTCGACAACGGGAATGATGTTTTGCATCCTCCTGAAGTCGAAGAATATTCAATCTTTATATTTGATGACGTCATCACTGAAAAGCAGGAAAAGATAGCATCCTTTTACAGTATGGGTAGACATCGAAATGTCGATTCTGTATATCTAGCGCAGTCCTATGCTAAAGTTCCAAAACATTTAATTCGCGATAATACAAACATAATAATACTCTTCAGACAAGACAATTTAAACTTAAAGCACATTTACGAAGATTATGTAAATACCGACATGACCTACAATGAATTTAAAGATCTATTAAGAACGTTTGGGAGAGTGTATCAGAAGGAAGACCCTTTGTTGTGATAGGTCCTGAATTTCACATGAATGAGGGGCGATATAGGAATGGTTTTGATGTATATATTAAGCTCGACAAAATAGAAAATGATCATTCGTAGTTAACCATGAGCATCGATAGGTTCGGTTCTCAGAGAACTGGTCCAGTTAGAAGAGTGTTTGATCGTTTTATCATAAATAGAGATGTCAATGGAAACTATCAATTCAAGAATAAGAGATTGTGCAACGTTCACGATCCTGAAGATAATCATGATGCCTCCAATAAGAATTATGTGGATGCTCTCGAAATTAGGATGCAAGATTTCTCTCAGCAAGCTGCTAACAATGTTGAGGTTATGGCTAAGACCCTGATCGATGAATTGATTTCAAGATATATCCTCAAGAGAGATAAGGAAAATAACATTGTGATTGATAAAGTTAGATTGAAGGTATTGTAGATCCTGTTCACGATAACGATGTTGTGAATAAAAAGTTCATCACTGGATATGTCAATTCACGCACGCAGTCGAGAGATGGTAATGGTAACACTATATTCGACAATACGAGAATCACTGATATAGCAGATCCTCTCGGGGATACAGATGCTGTAAATAAAAGATATGCTAGAGATATGATCATTAGGAAATCGAACGAGACGAGACAGCAGTTAAGCAGGTACTTACCAAAGGAAATCGAGATGCAAATAGGTAAGAAGCTGCTAGACATCACAGCAAATCTGAATAAAACTACGAGGAAATTGGATACTCTAAATACCTCTACAAAAGACAGAGTGGATTCTGTAATGGACTCTATTAAACAAGTTACCGCAGAGCTTGATAGAGAAAAAACAAATCTTCAGAATCTTTGCAATCAGAAAATTAGTAATTTAGAAAAGTTAGCGATGAAGCGAGTTTCAGATTTAGAGGCTACAGTCGGGCAGTTAAAGACAGAGGTTTTGAATACTCTCAAAACTGATTGCTGCAATGATAAACTTAAGAAAGTGGAGGAAAATGTAAATATGATGATGGACGCTTACAAAACTAATGTGCAGCAAATGACGAGTCTAGAAGAATCAACCAGAAGCCAGTACGCTAATACGGTAATCTTTGCTGAAGCGTTCAAGACACATACGCAGGAACATAAGAAAGAAACCGAGCAACTGAGAACTTCGATAGAGATGTTAGCTAAGGCTATCGATACGATAAGAACTCGTCTATTTTCACGTTATTTGTAAGATGGATAGTGAAAGCATAAGACTTAAAGAGCCTGTAGCCGAGCATACCAGGGCTGTAAAAGAAAAACTGAGAGCTCTAAAAGGTCTCAGGTTTGAGACTTACATGTCATGTCCGAAGCTTTGAAGCCTGTAACCGCTCCCCTCAAGGATATTTTGGACACTCAACGAGGGTTGACTGTGGAGACAGTCAAGAATGAAGATGATGATTCTACAAGTATTTCTACTTTCCTTCAACACGTTCGCTTAAAAGACAAGGATCTAATTGATACAATGTACGGTGTGAGATATGAGGATGGAATTTATATGCTTGGAAATAAAGATATTCATTTTATAAATAATCAAATATTGATAGGTGATGAAACGTATGAGTCTACCACCGGGTTGACGGAGCTCATCTTTAAGCGAACGCCTCAGATTTCTGCATACACCAGTGAAGACTTGGAGACGTACGCTAAGATTATGAAAAGTACTTTTCTTCATAGAACTGGTTACACCAGACACGGTCGTTTGAAATCTGGTAAATCGTATAAATACTAGAATATAATACGCCCCTTGCTCAATACACATTCAGGTGTAGGACTGTCATGGAAGGAGCATAAGTCTGATAAGGAGGTTGACTACGTTTTCTGGAGAAACCCTAACACATTAGTGAATAGACTGAGGTTACTTATTGCTTCGAGGTACGCTGGTAATAATAGTCACGCTCAAGAGATTGAGGAAATTATCCGGGAGTTGAAAGCATCTAAAATTATAGCATGACAGCCAAACAGAATATCGCCAGAGAGCTTCACGGGTCGGCGAGGAGGAACTATTTACGACGCAAAATTATCAGCAAAGATATGAATGATTTATTACAAATTGATTTGATTGAAATGATACCATATGCAAGAGTGAACAAAAATTTCAAATACATTCTGATCGCCATCAACTTTTACTCTAAAATGGCATATGCAAAACCATTAAAGAATAAGAGCGGAGTTAATGTTGCAAAGGCTATGGAGGATATATTACAAGAAATGGATGTCCCTCCCCGGAATATTCAAAGTGACAACGGGAAAGAATTTTATAACAAGTTCTTTAAACGGCTAATGTTTAAGTATAATATTAACCACTACAGCACCTATACCAATGTGAAGGCTGCGGCTGTTGAACGTTTAATTCGAACCTTGAAGAATATGATGTACCGAGAGTTTTTAGTCCAAGGCTCATACAAGTGGCTAGATCTTTTACCTAGAATCCTTATAAAGTACAATGATACTTTTCATTCAACTATCCGCATGAAACCTAATGAAGTGAAAAAATCGATCTTCTTCTGACTGTGTATAATTATAATCAAGAACGAAGAGAGAAGAAGGCTTCAAGGAAGTTTAGTGTTGGTGATTATGTCAGGATATCTAAACATAAAGGACATTTTGAAAAGGGTTATGAATCTAACTGGAGCGTTGAAATCTTCAAAGTATTTCGTGTGAACCGTACCAAGCCTACAACATACATACTAAAGGATAGGAATGGTGAAATCATAAAAGGTGGCTTTTATGGGCATGAACTAAAAAAGACTAACTATCCTAATACATATCTAGTGGAAAAGGTTATACCTAAACGTGGAAACAAAGTTCTTGTAAAGTGGTATGGTTTTCCAGATACTCAATGGATTGATATAAAGGACTTGGTGTAATGTGTGAAGAATTAATAAAGACTAAAGTTTTATGATTGTAACAACATGAGTATTTTTATTTTAAAAAGCATTCATATTTTTCTTTCTTTTTTTGAGGGAAAGTGTTACACAAAAAAACTCTCACACATTTGATATCTATTTTACACAATATATACATTATTTAAAAGTTTAGGCACTAGCAATCACCAGGTCTAAGGGAATAATGGCCCCACGCTACAGTCTTATAGCTTCCTTCCATCAACTTCCTCTTATCGTCACCCCCCTTCAAAGCCAATTTGTTTGTTTCAATTGTTGTAATTTTGTGGTGTTTACTCCGAAATGTTTTTTGTACCGAATAAATTTTTAGGCTATGGTCTTTTAAGCATTCAAAATAATGGCCGAAATCGATTTTATCCATACCTGCCCTGGTGATGCCCTTAGCTTTCTTAATTGTCTGCCCTCGGTATCTGTATGCGTATAACTTTGCTCTTATACCGACATACTCCTCCATAACCAAACCGCCCAATTCATCCTTGAACAACCCAATCTTTTTCCTATTGGCTTGCTTAATACCATATGCATTATCCTTTTCGAAGTTTGAAGTGTCGAAATATTGGGGGTTCTCCCTGATGAATTCATAGATATCAGACTCGTTTCAAAAATGAACGAGTCTGTATCCATGTAATTCAGCAGCAAGTCTTTTAAATTTGGTTTCATGATATTGTAAAAGAAGTCATACATGATAAATTTTGAAATGTCCAAAATTGCGTGTCCTATGTACATTGGCTTGTTCGTATGCACTTCCTCTCTACCCAGTTCGATTCCTACAAGATTTTCTTAAAAAATTATGGTGCGTAGGTAAGTGCTGCGTGCTATCAGCTTCTTTGCCTGTTTCCAGGTTCCAACTATTTTGAAATCAGTGTATTTTCTCCCATTTTATATAAATTTTCTATATACGGCGTTATTTATCTTTTTCCATAGGTTTTGCCCGAATTTGGACTTTTCTTGAATTCTTTTCTCTGTGCTCACGTCGATATATGTCTTCAACCAGTTAGACTGGTCGTAGGATACCACTCTGTGAATATGTCTCACAGTTAGACCTTGTTCGATACACTGCCTCATCACCCTGTAGTGCAAGACATATTTGCTTTTCTGTTCTAATGTCGCAAGCAGTTTCTTGTATTGGCCATTCGGTGGTGTCGCGCTCTGTGGGCAGAAAGGAAGCTCGTTGTGGGCGTCATGGATATGGTCGGGGTATAGCCAGTCTCTGAATCGTCTTTGATTTCAGCGAAGTTTATGCTATCAATTTCTTTTCTGGTGAGCCATTTCGGATTCTTGTACGGGAGGGCAGACCCCATAGAAGCTCCATATAAGTTGTTTATGTCCCAATAGGACAGGTGTTTAACAGGAGCATGCTGGTCAAAGTTGGACATGTATCTGTGGTTAGCTTTGGTGTAGCCCTTCACCACTGTGCACAGTCCGCCTCTAATTCCCGACTCGAAAAATTCCAGCATGCTCTTGTCGGATATTAAGGAAATTTTTGCCTTTGTTATCTTCAACATAGCGTCAAAGGCGAGTCCTGGTAATGTATAAAACCATGCTGGGTCAAGTTTATACATTCCCAGGATGAGATCTCGAAACTTTTCGAAAATATCCGCCAAGAGCAGTATATCTGTTTTCAGGTATAGATCGCTGTATTCTCCGAGATTCCGGTTATTAAAGGTATCCCAGACTTTGTCAGCATGCCTGTATTCCTCATCGGTGATGTGGCTGTCAGTGAGAGTGCTGTAGAAGGCCTCCTTCGGTGGTAGAGAAGTTTCTTTGTGTATTGCAAGGCTTGAAACATAATCATATGGAATTATCCCTTGTTCTTAGCCAGCTTAAAATGCTCCTCAACAGGATATTCTGCCCTTGTTATTTTAAAGTCCCTCTCCTCCAGCATGTCAGCCAGGCTGCACAGCTTGTCGTCAAGAAACTTAAAGCTGTCCAGAAACCTGAACCTGATGTTCCTGTACCGTTTGCTAAACGCTATATACCTTTCACCACTTTGAGCGATGCACGATATGGGCTTATTATCATACGCCAGGCGCCTTATCAAGAAGTGGCTGTCATAATTAGATAGACAATGGTAAAAGATCGGTATGAAATCAGGGACCTTTCTATTCAAATTGCATCTATTATGAGCAGCACCCAGATATTCCCCTGTCACATGATCGTGATCCCTCACGCGCAAATCGCTCACAGTGAAAGCAGCAAGGCATATATGACACTCAGAGGCATTGTTAAAATTCTGTTGCTCTTCAGGGGTTAAATCCATGGGTTTAGGATTGGAATACACATCGATGACGTCATCAGCAATTGATTTTAATTGCTTGATAAAGTCATCGACGGCATTCGGACCTCTAAAGAGGAAGAATTTTGACAATGCCTCGTCACGTCTACATACCACCTTCAAGGCAATAGACATTGCTTCATGCTCCTGAACGGTTCGGGTCCAACTTGAGTTGCTTGAGGGCTCACAAGAGTGAACCTTCGCCAGAACAGATTCAATGTCTGCGTATATAACAAATGGTACAGGAACGCTCTTGGAGAATGCTTTAAATTCAAGGTATTCATCCTGTTGAGGCATTTTAGGCAATTGGCATTTCCCGCATCTTAATCGGTGCGTTTCCAGAGCCTTTTCATTGGTGCATCGCTTGAGGCATGCCTCACATGTCCACACTCTACGCTTATGTTTGGTGACTTGACTGCTTACAAGCCTGGACAAGTCTTTAATTATACAGTAGTGAGACTTTTCCCCCTGCTCAACATATAACAGATTGGTATGGTGCTGCTTCTTTTCAGCTGTTTGGTATAGGGGAATAATGTTCTCATTCTCCTTCTCTATACCAAACACTGAATTGGATACTCCATTGTTCTGCTTTTCAAAGCATTCAATTTGATGAAAGGGTGTCGGAAATTCGATACCTTCATAATTGAATGCCTCGAAAAGCAGTTTCTCAGGGTATTTTGTGGTTCTCTGGCAGTTGCGTTTAACAGGGTATTTAGAGGCAAGCATGCACCATGCGAAGCAGAAGTTGCCTTCATTCTTTATGTTTATGACTGCATCTTTTTTTCGCAATTTTCTGTGGTAGTTCAATGTATGAACCTGCGTGTAAAGGATCGTAGTGTGTAAAGCCCATCACCAGGCTGAGTATGTTTAACAAGGACTTCGACGATGCTCCCCCCTCAAATTTAGAAATGTTTTCCAAAATACCCCCCGCAATTGAAGAGAAGATCTGATTGAGATCGCTTGACGGAAGAATCAGTACAGGCTTAGAATTAAAGCCAGTGGGAAGACACTTCTTTTCATCAGGTTTGTGAATTAAATATTCAAGTTCCATGGAACAATGCATCTTTAATCCACTCCTGCTTTTCTGCAAAACGTTTTCCGCTTCTTTAATAATAAGCTCCTTGCACTCATCTAAAAAGACTCTGGGCTCGAGTATTTCTAATGTATTTTCTATTCTACTATTAAAAATACGTCCCTTGAATGCCGATTTGATGGTATTGCATGCAAGGCCCTAGCAATTGCTAGCACTAACCTTGGTTTTTTTACTGTAAGCTGTTCACTCCCATCCGATGTCGGTCCTCTCTTTCCATTAACTGGTTCTACATCATTGGATGATGATGATGAGGAGGAGGTTGACGGTGTAACGGCTTCATCGTTTGCGCCTGAGGAGGTCGATGGTGCAGCGGTTTCATCGCCTGCGACTGAGGAGGTCGATGGTGTAGCGAGTACAACTTCCTCCAGAGTGTCGAATGATGAGGAGGCGGGCGGTGCAGCGGTCGAGTCTTCACCAATCTCCGGTGATGTTGACTCCTGGGTTGCTAGATCCATAGGCTGGCTTCCAAGGTCACCCAGATCATTACCTGGAATAATAGTAATAGTAATAATAATATTAATAATAATAATAACAATAATATTAATAATATAGAATGTGTAAAAGAAGTTCATAAAATGTTGAAAAAATTCTTACCATTCAGTGGTTGTTGCATATATGGGGTAGGGCCCCACCACTGCTGATTTGATGCAGGGAAGGCGCGTGATGCAGAGGGCGCGTGATGAACAATCCCGCCTCCGAAATGAAGTCCACTTACTGGAAATAATAATAATAATATTAATAATAATATAAAATGTGTAAAAGAACTTCATAAAATGTTGAAAAATATTCTTACCGGTCGGTGTTTGCGGCATGTAGGGGGCAGGGACCCAACCCTGCTGATTTGGCCGCATGAAGGCTTGGAAGCCATGTGGTGCCTGTGCAGCGGACGATGGCTGAATCATCCCAAAATAAAGTCCACTTCCTGAAAATAATAATAATAATGATAATATTAATAATAATATAGAATGTGTAAAGGAAGAAATTAATAAAATATTGAAAAACTCTTACCGTTCGGTGCTTGCTGCATGTATGAGGCAGAGCCCCACTCCTGCTGATTTGGTACCAGGAAGGTCTGGAAGCCGGGGGGTGGCGGTGCAGCGGTCGCGAAGCCTTGTGGTGCAGGTGCAACGGTTGCGAGGCCTGGAGGTACCGGTGCAGCGGTCGCAAGTTGAGCGATTCCGCCCCCGAAATAATGTTTACTTCCTGGAAAAAATAAATAATATTAATATTAATAGCATAGCATGTATAAGTACAGAGTTCTAAAGAATCTATAAGCTATACGTGAAAAATAGATGTTTTAAACACATGCGTGAAAATACATGGTATTCTGAGAGACCGAAAGAGTTATGTGACTGCATATGTGGTGAGAAACTCCCCTTAAATATATCCTTTTCTCCTTAAACAATCCAGAACTCTATGCTGTCGTAGGTAGGTCTTTGTATGCTAGAATCGCCCTTGTATATCTACTATTAAATAATTTTTAGTTACAATTGCTCAAACAACGGTCTGTAAATTCTTACCATTCGAGTGTTGCTGCATGTACGGGTCAGAACCCCATCCATGATGATTTGGCACCAGGAAGGTTTGGAAGCCTGGCGGTGCAGGTGCAGCGGTCGATGGATGACAGAACCCGAAATAAACTCCGCTTCCTGGAAATAATAATAATAATAATAATAATAATAATAATAAAGAATATGAACAAGAAGTTAATATGAATTGTTACATTAATTTTTTTAAAACTCTGAAGAATGCTTACCATTCGGGTGTTCGGGTGCCTGAATCATGACTGTATTTGAGGAACGATCCTGCAGCCGGTGGCGGGTATCCTGGTGGAGCTGGATGTATGCCTCAGCTACGTTAGCAGAACTGAATGCTGAAAACGTAATTAATTTACGCGTTAGATTTTTATTTTTTTATTTACTAATTTTTTTTAGAAAATTTATATTATTAGGTTAATTTACTTTATTGCGACTAGCTTATACAGGGAAAATGTCGATGTATTTTAAACACCTGAGAAATTTCTATGACAAAATAAAGCACTTGTATTATTCGACACACTCATGGAAAATATCTCTTTTTAATGTGATGGAAACAGACTGGAAGTTTTTACTAAATAAAATGCACAAGAGGAATGAAACATTAACTGATGAATGTTCGATCAATGCATGCAAACATGAAATCCCCGGATCGATTACCACCGGTCAGCATCGGAAGAATATTTATACAGAACATTTTTTATTCGATTCGCAAGGTATTCAAGTAATTATATTTTGTCTAGAAAGGAATATAATTCTTTCTGTGAAATCCTGTATTTATATATCTGGAATAATAATTACTCAACAGGATGAATACTTAACTAGTTGTTCACATTTTTTTGAGAATTCGCACAGTTAGCTATTAAATGTAGAATAAGCTTGCCTAAAACGAATACTTAACTAAACTGTTCACATTTCAGAAAAATTCAACTGTCTAGCTATTAACTTTTGGAATGCTCAGCTATTTACAAATAAAGGTCCGTCATTAAAAACAAGAACGCAAATATAAGTTAAATGTACTAAGTAATAAGTTAACTTTTTTAATGAAAATGAATTGGTGATACAACTTACCAGACATGATGTTCGATGTAATTTCACGTTGAAAGAATAAAGTTTGCAGAGTGCTTAGATCGCGGTGCTCTCACGATACTGTGAAAATCATTAGAGAAGCTGCTGCTTTTATATCATTTCCCCCGCTAAAAGCTGAAGTGGGGAGAGTTGTGAAGAGCACTTAGGAAAGCAATTACTGACATTGTTCGCTAATGACTGTATACAGATCCGGGATCCAACCTTAAAGTCTATTAATGTGGTGAAGGTGTCTAACGTTGTCAGCTAATGGATGTTACCGTAATCTTCAGGCAGAAGTAGGTTGCGGGTTTTTCATAACATGCCGGGCTGTTGTTTGCTAATGTATGTAAACAGATCCTTGACGCAATCTTAAAAGTCTATTAATGTGGTGAAAGCGTCTAACATTGTCAGCTAACGGACATTACCGTGAAGTAGGTTGCAGGGTTTTCATTACATTGCGGACTGTTCTCGTGAGCGCGCTACTTATACACACGCTACCACTTGCGATCGAGTCAATTCATATACAATTAATTAATCAAAAAACTTAATTGCTCGAGGAGCCTTAGATATGCATGCATTAGTAGTCATAAAAATGTCAATTCTTTTTTTTCAATAATGTTTGACGAACATTACCTTATTGATTTGCCGAGGGACGGCAGGCCTCGAGAAAATCATTCCCTACCGCACACCTCAAAGGGAGCCGGCGGGAGGCTGCAACACAGAACAAACGATGTCGATTATATCTTATCACCTGTCGGCATCTCCAGCGGTCATTAGCAGGTTACATATGTTTACATATGTATTACCACACATATCCATTAGACGGGACATTACCGCGGGTCATTAGCTGGTTACACGTGTTTACATGTGTTTACATGTGTTAAAACACATGTAAATCAGTTGTCGGCATCTGTCGGTGTGCCAGAATCCGCCTAATATGTCTACTAAGGTATAAGGCCATCTAGCAACTGAGGCATAAATACCTGGCTTAGATATCGATATTCTAGCAGTAAATTATCACGAATTCAGCTGCAAAATCGACAAACTCTCAGCAATGGGAAGCAAACAAAGTACATGATTCATTCAAATGATGCACATCAAATACAAAACTTTGAGGAGTTCGTACAAAGAAGTATCGGATGAAGGTATGAACCAACACTTATTTAAGGAACGTAATTAAAAATGTATCATTAGTTACATACGCGCCGAACTTTTATAATCTTGGAAGGGGCAGGATTGTACAACGAAGCCAGATTATAATAAAACATTTAAGAGTAAAGGGCATTTAATCATATTAGAATACAGATGCTTCCAATTGCCTGAAAATTAAATAAATGATTAACTTAGGCTTGGAGAAAGTAATTCTAGGTCTGCTGAGTCTTGCCTTTCTGTTTTACGGCGAAGGAGTTGCATCTCAGTTCATTCTTATCGATACCAATTGCCGAAGTCGTTAAAAATGAACTAATAGACAGCAAATCTGCATTTCAGGTCCCGCAGGTTCATCCTCCTTGACTGAGGTTTTCCTCAGTCCTCAAAACCGGCAAATGCCGGGGAGGTACCATAAACGTTTGCCTTGAATGTTTCCATTCCTAATTATTATTTGATTTTATGTATCATATATGTCCACAGCCTGTGCTGCTGTATGTAGTAAGAGCGGGCATTAAATACTAAAAAAAATCATTCCTGGTTATAAATTCTTCTGCCAATGGATGAAGACCTAAGTTAATGGCTTTCTCAATATGACAACGGATGACGGCGGCAGCGTTTAGGCGAATACAAAGGACTTCAATCCGTTGCCACGCAATTGAAGAAAGCAATTTTATAAACTTGCTGCTACATAGTTGTGAGGATAGTCATGAACTCGAAAAAGGGATGCAACGCAGGTTCCATAACTAGATTTATCACAACTTGCAAAATGAATTACATTTGGCATTACAACTTACTTTGAAAACTTATTGTAGATACTTAAGCAGCAAAATAATGTTCTACAATGGGAATGAAAATACGAATGTGTCAACACAAGAACAATTCAGCTTTTGTGTGCAACGATTCCGATTCGATGTTAAAAATGAAACTTAGTTTGCGTAGTCATAGCTGTGGTTGGTTAACAGAACAACTATGCTGCGAAACGTTTTGAAGCGCCAAATACAATGCATAAAGGAGAGACGTTGGATCCTGCTTGCAATGTATGCCGCAGGGAGATGAAATTTGTCAATGAAGAAATTGGAAGCTGGGGAGATAAAGAGGCTATTAAAGTGATTAATTTCTGTTCTAAGAGCTGATTTTCCTAATGGAACTGGGGCTGGCTGCTCAATTTAAATGAATTCACTGTACGTGTGGTATACAGTAACAAATTTTATTACCATTGCTCGTTGCTACGCTTCCTATCGCGTGGATGTATTAAAAATGGTCTGACTGCCTTTATTCGTGAAAAGTTTACTCCTCTTAGTAACCCGTACCATCCGAGCCAAAATTTACAGAACGTAAAACATCGTCTATCGCGATGACAGGAGGCTATACCGCGGAACCAATTTGAATAGTATATTTTACCTGGTCACGAGCAGCGCGCAACTTCTTTATTTAACTTCGGAGTCGCCTGCAAAATTTTGATTCCGAGGTTCTCCCTCGTCGTGCGGCGTCTCGAAACGCGAAGCTGTGCTTGCGGAGATGTGTCCAAGAAAAACTTTTCAGCCACGAAATAAATTTCCCCTTTTTCGTCTCTTTGGTAACTTTTTCTACTCACATGTCATTTTCCTTCTAATTTTACTTTCTTCACAAAGTCATTAAATTTGTTCTGATTGGATGGTTTATATGTTATTATACGCCCACAAAAAGTTGCATTTCTCACGATGGTGCTTAGCATCTAAGAAATGTCACGTAGGCTTCGAACCCCCTGTAATCTGTGGACTTTTTGTTTGTGTCTCGTAGGGAGTTTAATACAAAGGAACCATACCTAGACATCCTGGCGCTGGATGTAACCTTCAATGAAGGCTATTCTTTACTTACCGTACAATACCTTATTGTATTTCTGGAAGCTGACCCACGTTCCCACGCAAGCTTACTTCATAAATGATTTAGGAAATGCACATAATATTAAAATTTGGGAAAACTTGTTTTCCATTCATCATTTGAATTATACCGCTTCTCATTATATTCGTTTAATATGTAAAGATACGAAATTGCTGGTTAATGGACAGAACAGACGGTCTCATATGCCCTCATGGGAAATCTATCGGCGGATTTAAGAAGCCGACGATAAATTTCTCGTTACATACCATCGACTCACTCAACATACAAATTATTTGTGTGTACGCCTTATTCATATGACCGTTATGCAATGACACTCTGTGACTTAATTTTTCCGCTCAAGGCCTTTTTTCCTATTTACTCCGTTTCTCGACTTTGATCGTTACATTTTGTTTTATGGTTATGAAGGTGGATGGCGAGTGTGTCAATGCAGATACAAATTAACATAATGGGAATAAGTTATCACCAACGTAATTATCAACTTTGACCACACATGTCACATTAGTATACATGCTTACACTAGCTCCCTCTCTCTCTCGCTCTCTCTCTCTCTCTCTCTGCCTTTTCTGGCAGAATGTAATGTAAATTCACGTGTACTTTGGCTGTTACTTTTTCCACTCTATCTCTGAGATTATGTGACAACATAAGTGGTAATTTGCTTAACCAACAATTGAACTCTATTATCTGCACGCATATCCCATAAACTGTTCACACGTTCCAATCGTACATAATTATTAATGCTACATAATCTAAAGCTAATATATGTTATTTCCAAGTACTTGCTTAGTTCACTTGGTCTGACATTCATGGTTCCTTCTGCTTTCAAAAACGCTGTTTTACAGTATAACATTAACTTCATGTTATTTCTTTGGTACTTGCTCAGTTCACTTTGAACATAATCACTACATGTCCATTCTACTTTCAGCAATGCTAATCTGCAACACAAAATTAATCTCAGTTATTTCTCTGGTATTTTCTCAGTGCACTTTTATCATAATCACTACATGTCCCTTCTGCTTTCAGTAACATTATTTTACAACATAACATTCATTTCATGTAGTTTCTCTGATGTTCGCTCAGTTCGCTTTTAACATAATCATTATATGTCCCTTTTGCTTTTAGCCACACTATTTTACAATACAAATTAATATCATATTATTTACCTGATGTTTGTTCAATTCACCTTTAACATAATCCCTGTGTGTTCCTTCTGCTTTCAAAAATATTATTTTGTAATACAGCATTCATTTCATGTTACCTCTCTCTCTCTTGTTTCGTAACTCCTTTGTATACAAAACTAAGGTGACATATTATACAACTTGCGGGACTTTCTGCAATTCTAGTGTCCTGTGCCTTTCGTAGTGCCCTTATTATTTATGCATTCATTTCCTCGGACGCATCTAATTCCCAAATACCTTTTTATGCTATTGTTTCATACCAGAGTAGTATATATTTAGGAATTCAAAATCACTTAATATGCAGGAATATGTATTCATATGCAAATGAGGTCCCCCTTCCCCCTCCATGGTACTTTCTGTTGCAGAGCTGCGGGTCATAATTCTGGTTGAGTATATTGTAAGCTTGACAGGTAAGCAATTAACGCTGTCAATCAACTGTCGAAACGAACAATAGAATAATAAATCGCGCTTCTGTAACAAAAGCGGAAACGTTATTCTACCCACTCCATACGTGTGCACTTCCCAGTCGCATTGTTTAACGTCCACCTGCAAAAGAACAAAGGGTTATCCATCACCTGTCAAAATGAGCAATTGAGTATGCTGGAATATTGTGAACAAAGAATCAGACGCTATTGTCCCATCTCTATTGAATTCCCTGGGCATTGTCTGACGAACACGTGCAAAAGAACAATAGAACAGGCTTGACCGAGCTAACAAAGAAACAGATGATATTGTACCCCTTTCTATTATCCGGAGAAAGGCTTCTTTAGAAAGACCAACTGTGTAGCAGCCCGCTTCCACAGCCGTATAACAAAAGAACAAAGTTTTCCCTTCACCTGTCAAAATGAACAAAGACCATAAGTTATGTTTTATAACAAAAGAGGAGCCTGAAGCCTGCTAACAAATAAACAGATTCTATTTATCCCTTTCTATTGTCCGTAGCAAGGCTTCTTTAGAAAGACCATCCCTGTAGCACCCCGCTTCCACAGTCGTATACCAAAAAAACAAGGACAAGCTGGACCCTTCTAACAAAAGTAGCAATCTGGCATAGTGTTTAACTGTGGAAAAAGAGAGACGCTTCAGTTACCACGGGGGGCAAAAATCATACAACTGCTAGACCCTAAATTCCACCCCACTCCACCTCGACTTCCTGGCAACACCTGAAGGCTACTTCTCTCTGTGCATGCGCAGCAAGGGTTGATGTCATTGCATGCAATAATTACGTGACGTGTAACATCTCTCCCGCCATACCAACGCGTTGGAATTGCCTGAGAGCTTTAGGTTCGTACAGAAACAACCGTCGATGGGTGCGAAAACCACTGCGAGTTTTTAACTTAACGTTATGACGCCTTTGTGATACAGCTTAATCCAAATCGGTGCTATTGTCTCCTACACTGCATCCATTAACATCTATATATAATGCAAGGTGAGTGAGTTTTTACATATCTATGTGAAAGACGAATCGTTGCAAGGCTATCATAGTGTTTATCTGAATTTCATTTTTTAAGAATTAACATCAGAACTTTTTAAAAAATGTAGAGGTTTCATCAATGGTGTAAATAGTTCTTTAGATCCTAAGACATAAACATTCATACTTATTCTCTAATCATTCTTCTTGCATGAACATTCATATAATTTTCGCTACCCATTTTTCTTGCATAAGCATTCGTATGATTTTATCTACACATTCTTCTATTAACATTCACACCATTTTCTCTACACGTTCTGCTGTAATCATTCTTACGATTTTCTCTACACATTCTTCTAGTAACATTCACACTATGTTCTCTACACATTTTTGTATTAACATTCACACCATTTTCTCTGCACATTCCTCTATTGACTTTCACACTATTTTCTCAACGCATTCTTCTGTAAACATTCATGCAAATATCTCAACACATTCTTCATACATAAACATTCATATGATTTTCTCAACACATTCTTCTTGCATAAACATTCATATGATTTTCTCTACACATTCTCCTATTAACATTCACACCATTTTCTCTACACATTCCTTTATTAACATCCACACCATTTTCTCTACAGGTTCTTCTGTAAACATTCATACGATATTCTCTACACATTCTTCTGTTAACATTCACACCATTTTTCTACACATTCCTCTATTAGCATTCGCAGAATTTTTTCTACACATTCCTCCATTAACATTCGCACTATTTTCACTACACATTCTTCTATTAACGGTTATACGATTTCCTCTACACATTCTTCTTCTGTAAACATTCATACGATTTTCTCAACACATTCTTTTATTAACATTCACAACATTTTCTCTACACATTCTTCTTGTATAAACATTTACACGATCTTCTCTACACATTCTTCTGTAGACATTCATACGATTTTCTCTACACCTTCTTCTTTTCATTCTTTCCCGTAAACCTTCATACGATTTTCTCAACACATTCTCTTAACATTCATACATCTTTCTCTACACATTTATTTCATATCACATTGCTTTCTCTATTCATTCACCTTTTATCAGTTATAAAAACAATCGAATTTACAGGACTTAAATTCTTTCGCAGGTAGTATTGCAAACGCAATGGGAGTCGCGAGAGCCGCATTCGTCAGAGGAGCGGGCTCTCGACTTAACCAACTAGTATAGGTTCAGAGAGAACCTGTTACTAACAATTTCACCTCGGGATACAACATGCCAGCGCCCCTGGCGGAAGATCAGACAGCAGCTGTGTCGCTGCATAGCAGCTACATTTCTAATGATATTAGTAGCCCCCGTCACCAATCTTATCCGGGGGGTGATTATATCATACCGCCGCCACCTGGATTTACGGATGAATGCAGACATGGTCAGCGCTTCAGAGCAGTATTGTACATGCAATAACTGCGAATACAGAGTTGCTGCAATACAGATGTTTAACGATGTGAATGGTGAGCTTAGATACATTATCACACTTAAACGTTTTCTAGAAAATATTAGCTTTATCCTTAATCAATGTATAACCGGCGAGAAATTCATGCTTACATCAAAGTTTCAATTATTAAATGAAGCGTTCAATTACTAGCATCTTTCAATTAAAAATATTCAATGTGCAGCTAATTGTACTTTTTTTGCTTCTTTGTTGTAGTTCCTGAAGCGAATTCATTCAGAGCAGGGGAGATGGACGAGGGTGGTACCTTGCCTTCGCCTATATTCTCGCAACACTACCTGACTCCGCCTCCTTCTGGGTTCGGGGATGTTGCACCGATGCCTGTAGGAGATCCATGGGCGATTATTCCTAGTGAGGGGGTGTGACCTCGCGTGAATTGCGCCTACAGGACCGTGGACCTGCAGTTGCTTCGTGAACAGAATGGTGAGTTTTTAACTTCATTTATTCTAGATCTAACATCGTTACATAAAGTATTAACGTAACGTTAACGCATAACCTTTTTTAATTTTTTATTAAAATATACAATTATATAAAGAAATAACGTACGTTAACGCATAACTATTCTCAATCAATGTTTTTACTTATTTTTATTTATTAAAATATACAATTATATAAATAATTATCGTAAAATTAACACACGGCTTTAAGCTTTCTTCTTCAGTGATTTAATAAACATATATTCTCGCATTTCTATTTTAACTACCGTTTCAATTAATTCCGCTTTGTTATTGTTATGGAACCTTCAATAGTGGTCACGAACACGGAGCCTGAGTATGCAGGCAACATAGCATTGCTCAGGGGTTCCAAAAGGCCTCACGAAGCTGAAGAGGAGCACGGTCAAAGAATTAACCCCCTCTCCAATCCAGGATCTTCAATGGCCCCTCCATCACCAGTTGCAGGGCCATCAGGTATCGTCGTAACGGCAACACTGCCGACACCAACTCCTACAGCGACGACATCGCATACAGCAACAATACCAAAAAACTAAAGGTTGGTCATACCCAGCTAGAGTGTAAGGTTATTGAATCGGCATTCAAGGGACGCCTTTTCAGTAGCCGCATAGAAAAATTTTTAGAGATAGCAACCCTGGTCAATTTCTGCAGGAATGCAGGCGGATTATATTGGGAGAGATGGTTTCTGTACTCGGGAGAAGCTCTTCTGGTTTTAAAGTAAACACCTCTATTGAAATCACGTACCTCATACAATCTCCTGAAAAAGAGCATGCAGAAACCATATTTTTCAGTAGCAATGCAAAGCTGGGCCTTCAATTAAGTAATTATGATGCCTTACACACTTCTATGGTCGATGAAATTCTAGAAAACATCTCGAATTTCGAAGGAGGTGCAAGCTCAAGATCTCTGCTCGCTGTCAGGGCTCTTGTTATTGCAACTAGTTTCTATGATCCCTTGAACGCATCGCGATACATGGAGTTACCCAATGCAATCAAGGCTAAGAGAGCTGTGCTAAACATAAAAAACAACGACAAATACGGTTTTGCATGGTGTTATCTCGCTGCAAAGTATCCAGCGATCCTGAGTGCTAATAAAACGAGGAATTACCCTGCAGAAAAGTTATTTACTGATTTCAATTACAGAGGGATAGGTTTCCCTGTAAGTCTACACCATATTCCAGACTTTGAACAGCAAAACCTGAAATATCAGTTTCAGTATTTGGACTAGAAAGGGAGTGCTCACTTATACCTCTATACCAAAACAGCAGCAGGAAAAACTTCAGTGTTAACCTATTACAAATTGAGCAAAATGGAAGATCTCTCTACTGTCTGATTAAGGACATGTCAAGGCTGACTTCAATGCAAATCAATAAATATAAAGGTAAACAATGGGTATGCGAGCCCTGCCTGAAGCACCTTCAATAATGAAGGTGCTTTTAAAAAGCATCAATTGAAGTGTATGCAGTGCCAGGTACTCAAAATGCCTAAGCAGGGTGAAGTGATTGAGTTCTCATCCTACTCGAAGGGTGCTCCTGTAAATTTTGTTGTGTATGCCGATATTGAGAGCGTGTTAGCCAGAGTTCATTCCCGCGAGCCGTCGGCTAATCAGAGCTGGACTCGGGTTATCCAGCATCACGAGGCTATATCTATATCTCTTAAGCTCGTATGTCGCCATGACGACTCATTGTCGAGATTTAAGCTATTCAGAGGTCCTGATGCAATCAAGGATTTCTTCATTGAGCTTAGGTTAATAGCCGATATGGTCATTGACCAATATAGCCGCAATGAGGAAATGATTTTGACTGCTCAGGACGTGGCTGATTTCGGTAATTCTCGTTTTGCCACATATGCAAGAAGGAGTTTGCGATAGACGACTTGAAGGTAAGCGATCACTGTCATGTGACCGGTGTATTCCTGGGGGCTGCTCATAATGCATGCAATTTAAATAGACGGGTATCCAACTTTATACCCATCTTTTTTCATTGCCTTAGCAATTATGACAGCCATTTCCTGATGCAACACCTGGCATATGATGATCATCCAATTTCGTTTAACTCAATTTCCTTAGAGAGATATATATCATTCAGCAACAAGTACAGGACTATCTTTTTCAGGTTTCTAGATAGATTTAAGTTCTTGGACGATAAGCTAGCTAGTGTAGCCTGCATGCTGAGCAGCGACAAGTTCAAGATCACGAACTCTGAGTATCCCGATCCCGAAAATCAGCAGTTGGTGAGATCTAAGGGAATATTCCCTTACAGTTACGTCGACTCTCCTTCCAGACTACAGGAAACAGCACTGCTTTCAATAGAAAAATTCGACGACATAACGCAAGACGACTACAATCATGCTGTCAAAGTCTGGAATACATTCAACATAAGTAATCTGGCGCAAATTCAACGACCTGTATCTGAAAACGGATACGCTCTTGTTGGCCGATGCATTCGAGAAGTTTGGGGACCTCTCTCTGGAGATATATAATTTGGAACCATGCTGGTAGTATACCCTGCCAGGACTTGCATTTGATGCAATGCTCAAGGTGACCAAGGTCAAGCTTGACGTCATTCATGACGAGGAAATGATTAAATTATTTGAGGGAGGAATCAGGGGCGGAATGTGCACTGTATCAAAGAGACATGACAAAGCAAACAATGAATACCTTCCTGGACACGATCAAAAACTAAGCGCTTATATTTGGCCTATCTCGGTATCAATAATATATATGGAGCTTCTATGGCCAGCCCTATGCCACACAAGAACCTGAGATGGCTTTTGCCAGAAGAAATTTCAGCGATAAACTTCTTTAATGTTTCCCCTGATTCCCCAACTGGATACGTTTTGGAAGTCGACCTTGAGTGCCCTAAGCATCTAAACGATGAGCACAATAACCTTTCTCTCTCCCCGAAAAGTGAGATAGCACCTGGAGGTTAATACAAGAAGCTGCTGGCAACACTCGAGAATAAAGAGAAGTATACCTTGCACTACAGAAACCTCCAGCAGCGCAGTGATTTAGGCATGAAGCTAAAGAAGATCCATAGGGTGGTTGCATATGATCAGTCAGAATGGCTGAAAACCTACATTAATATAAATTCAGAGAGACGTGCAAGGGAAACTTCCAAATTTGGTCAGAATTTATTGAAGAAAATGAACAAATCTGCATGTGGTAAATTTATTGAAAATGTACGCAAATACAATGACTTCCGTATCGTTACAAGTTGGAAGCAATGCAAGAAGTTCACAGCGTAACCAACTTACGTTCGGAGCATTTTATTTGCTGAAAATCCTGTAGGGATAAAACTTGCCAGAGAGGAAGTGTACGTGAATAAACCCATCTATATAGGTGAAGCCATCCTTGACATATCAAGACATATAGTGTATAATTTTTAGTATAGTATATTGAAGCCAGGCCTAGAGGATTTAATTTTGAACTACAAGGACACGGATTCATTTATATTGAAAACCTCAACTGGCATCTGTAATTTTATCAGGAAAAACCAGGAACAATTTAACACATCAAATTATGTGACACAAAACTGCTACGGAATTGCACCGCAAAACAAGAAATTTATCGGCCTGTTCAAAGATGAGCTTGCAGGAATCCCTATGATGGAATATGTTGGGTTAAGGTCCAAATTATATGCATACAGGCACGAGGACCAAACTGTGATGAAAGCAAAGGGCATCAATAAGACCGGCATGCGGAACATAAATTTTGAGCACTATTTCGGCGGTCTAAACCACATTAGAAAAAATTTAACAAAAACATCACATTTCGAAACTTAAAACATAAAGACTCGACCATAGAAATGAATAAGGTCGCTCTCTGTGGTAGAGACGATAAAAGAAAACTTATTGAAGGCTCAGACCAGACAATTGCCTGGGGCCACTATTGTCTGCATATGACTGACCCTTATATGTATATATGCATATTTAAATGTATTTATGTAATTTTTAGCGATGTAGTTCTTTAGTTGTGTAAATTTATTAAAAATGTTTACTTTCTGTGTGTTTATATATGACAGACCTTGAATGTACATATAAATATACGTATATGTATAATTGTATATTTTTTAGCATTACAAATTGTTTAACTCTTTTCTGTTTATAAACTTATTGATTTTTTAATTATATAAAATGCAAGGAAAATGCAGCCTAGTGATTATGTGTTTATCTATTCATGTATGTATGTATGCATGTATGCAGGGTTTAATCATAAAATGCAAATAATAATGTATATATATATATATGTGTGTGTGTGTGTAATTTCATGAATTTTTCAGTTAAACCCTTTATTCATTGATTTTTATTTATGTAAAATGCAACTAAAAATATAACCCTGCGATCACAAAAAGCATTAATATTGTAAAACTGTGTTTTAAATAATGAATTTTATTTTATATATCATGAAATAAAAACATACATTATTGTGGAATGAAAGCCTCTTTATATTCATTATTATTTTTTCTACAACAAATCCTTTCTGTCAATCCATTGAGTATTAGGGAATCCATACCACTTTACAAGAATCCTATTTCCCTGCCTACGTAATACTTTCCCTACCAGAAATGTGTTAGGGTACAGTGTGGATCGCAGTTCGTGACCATAAAAGGACCCCTTTATTTCCTCACCGTCATTACCGTTTAGCATGTATGTAACGGGATTGGTGTGATTCACACGAACAACTTGAAATATTTCAACACTCCAATTGGCTTCAAAGCCCTTTACAAAATGTCCCTTGTCCTTCGATATCCTTACATAATCATCACTAAACTTTCTTGCACCTCTATTCTCTCTTCGAGCTTGAGTGTAATTATATACAGTCAGAAGAAGATCGTTGTTCTTCATCTCTATAGGCTTCATTCGAATAGTGGAGTGGTATGTGTTGTTATATCTTGCAATGATCTGAGGTAAAAGATCTAGCCACTTGTATGATCCTTTGGCTAGAAACTCACGATACATCATATTCTTTAAGGTTCTTATTAACCGTTCAACAGCAGCTGCCTTCACATGTGTATAGGTACTGTAGTGATTGATGTTATATTTTGTCATTAAATTTTTAAAATATTTATTATAAAATTCTTTTCCATTATCACTCTGTACGTTCTTGGGTGGGGTTACCATTTCTTACAGTATATCTTCCATACCCTCTGCAATTTTAAGTCCTGTCTTGTCCTTTAGCGGTCTCGCATATGCGATTTTAGAGTAGAAGTTGATTGCAATGGTGATGTACTTGAAATTCGTATTGATTTTTGCATGAGGTATCATCTCCGCCAAGTCGATCTGTACCAAGTCATGGAGTCCCTTGCTAATAATCTTTCGACGCATGACGTTCCTCCGGGCTGGAGCATGGAACTCGTTTGCTACATTTTGCTTCACTGATGTCATGCTATAACCTTTGCCGCTTTTAAGTTCTGGAATAATCTGTTCAATTTCTTGAGTATGATTGTTATTGCTGGCGTCTCTGGATGCCACAAGTAGCCTAACGCGATCCAGGGTCGGTCCAGTAGATGTAGTCTTGCCTCGTATTAGGGCGATGTTCTTTCCACTGTAGTCCTAATCCCTTGTGTTTCGTTACTAGAGGACGTATAACGCTTTCATACTTGTACGAATTACCCGATTTCAGGTGCCCATGCTTACTGAAGTTTCTTCGATGAACACGTTTTGCTTTAAGTATTTTACTGTATGTTTCAAGGTCATCTTCAGTGTATGCATGCATTTCGGGTATACTCTTGAAGATGAGCTCCTTCAATCCAGGCGTGGTTTCATACGTTTCGTCCCCTATTCGAACGTTGTTATTGATGAAATCAATAATCTTGTTCCCTAACATGTAGTTCCCATCCTCATATCGTACTCCATACGATGAATCGATTTCATTTTGTCCTTATTTTGAACTTTATTAAGGTAGTTGTAGAGTTTCTAAACTTTCACGTTTTTCGGTGATTCCTCCTTGTTTGTAGTATTCTTTTTCTGTATTTTAAGTATATTTTGAAGCGGATCTGTCAATGGTTGAAGAGCTTCACTCATCCATCTCTGGGTTTCAAATTTCTGACCTTTAAGAGAATGTAACTTTTCTCTTATAGCCTTTGTGTGCAGGGCTACAGATTCTTTAAGTCGTATGCACTCGCTGTCCATCTTGAAATGACACTGAAGTTAGAGTTTTGCATTAATATATACCCTATTTATTTAACAGACTTCAGTTTATAAGAGATTTTCTGCTCAATATTTACAAAATGGCCGTCCCTTACACGATTTGCAGGAGCAGTGAAGCTTAGTCTATCACCATTTGCAATTGGTGCAGGCAGAGCTCTAACCAACTTGTTATTTATTTCAATTAATGTATCAGGCCTTACAGTAGGAGCTGTTGGTGACGTCATATAGCAAGAAATTATCTCTTCGCTTACGCTTGATTTGTAGTACTCAAGACCTATTGTTAATATGTACCTCTGTGATTTCCCTCTGAAAGGCAACGACTGCAGTGTAATTACATGCTCCCCTCTCACTTGCTCTACTAATGAATTTATGACTCTCATTTGTGTTTTAAGGGTATTGATATTATCTCTTGTAGTTGTCTGATGCTTAACCATTGATTTCCGACGGTTCACTATAGTTTCCATGCGTTTTCCCACTGTTTCTGTAACAGCGGTACTTATTGCACCAAGTCTGCTGTTTAAATCTTGTATTTCATTTTATTTCCTTCCCACGTGAACTTAAACAAGCTTTTTTGTTTCTCCATCACTGTCATCGACAGGATATGCTAGTTCTATTAGTCTTATTTTAAGAAACGAAACGTTGCCGTGTGAATCGAGCGGCGGTGTTCTTACACTTATATATTCTAATACATGCTATTTATTTGACACGTCATGATCCTCTTGAGGTGGCAGCATTATCTTCAGTCTTATAGCATCCAGGATAATGTTGTTTCCTTCGTCGCGTTTAAGGGTATTTTTATTCAGATATTCCATTAGAACATCATGTTGCACGTTTAGCGACTTCTGGATGTGATCCCCAAGCGTAGTTTGAAGTTCGCCCATGTGCTGATATGTCGTTTTTTCTGTGAACTCCTGCATTCGATTTTCAGTAGAAGACGTAAGCGTATCCACGTAGCGTTTAGTGCTTGCGTCGTCCTCCTCCTCAGGATCCTGAACAATGCACAGTCTCTTGTTCCTGAATTGGTAATTTCCTTTTCCATCTCTGTTTATGATGAATTGATGTAGCGATCTTTCCACTGGCGCAGTCCTCTGTGATCCAAACCTGTCAATACTCATGATGAACTATGAATGAGCAATTTCTTTATTAACAACTTTAATATATACATCGAATCCACATCTATATCGACCGTCATTCATCGGAAATTCGGTAAGTATTACCATAAAGCGTCTTCCTTCTGTAGAGCTCTCCCAGACACCTTTGCACAAATCTTTAAACTCCGTATACGACATATCTCTGTTTACGTAATCTTCATCTATATGCTTCAAATTTAAATTATCTTGTCTGAAGAGTATGATCATGTTCGCATTATCTCGAAATAAATGCTTCGGGTCTTTGGCATAGGATTGTGCTAGATATATAGAATCCACATTTTGATGTCTGCCCATACTGTAAAAGGAGGCAATCTTGTCTTTCTGTTCAGTGATGACATCATCAAATATAAAGATTGAATTTTCTTTAATTTCTGATGGGTGCAAGACGGTTTCACCGTCTTCATGAGCATACACACCTATTTCCTCAATGTTTTCAAGCAGCTTAACGAGATATTGATACTTTGGTTGGTACACCGACTTTGAATATATGTATACATATTCAAAGCGTAGCCCATTCTCGTGAAGTATCACATTGAGTAATACATTTGTTTTTCCAGCACTGGAGCTACCTAGAATTTGCGCTCTAACATTGCTGGAAACAGCTTCCCCTGACGATCGCGTCTAAAGCAACTTTCAAAGTCTAGCAGCTGGATAGGCAGCGAGCAATCTTTCTTCACCAACTCCATTGTAACAACTAAAATAAAATAAATCACCCTTAATGTATATATGCCAATGAATGCAAGCAATGACAGAGTATAAAAGAACTATGCGGCAATAAAATCAATTAGTATACAATGAGTGCTAAAAGTTCGCAAGAGGTTCCGTTTAATTAACTCTTTCATTAACCTGCTACCATTTGAAGCACATTTGCCTGGTTACAGATACTGCGGACCTGGGACAAAGCTAGAAATAGGATTAAGGAGAGGAGACTCTGGAATCAACCCGTTAGAAGAAGCGTGGAAACTTCACGACATTGCCTACGCTCAGTATAAGGACTCTGCTTCGAGAAACGTTGCCGACAAAATCTTGGCTGAAATGGCGTGCAAAAGAGTGCAATCATCTGATGCTATATTAGGTGAAAAGTTGGCAGCGCGACTAGTAACAACAATTATGAAGGGGAAGGTAGCTGTTGATACCGGATCCAGAAAGAAGAAACGAGCAGGATTTCTACCGCTCATACCAATTATTGCAGCCCCAGGAGCCGCCGTTGGAGGCGCAGCGCAAATTGCCTCCGCAGTAAATAAGAAAAAGGCTGCAGATGAACAACTTGCTGAAATGATGGGACAAAACAAAGAAATTGGAGCAAAAGGGAAAGGCCTACGAGTGAAAAACAAGAATAAGGCGAGGAACACCGAAAGAAAGAGGAGACAGAGCAAGAAAGGGAATTCAAAAAACTCCGACAGAGGACTATGCTTGTCCCGGAAAAAGCACTTAGTAACATAGATCTCAACTTGTATGCCAGGCGTTTAAAGATTCCTCATTTTAGAGGTGTATACATGATCGATCAGCTACCCTCAAGACCCCGTTACAGAGAGAGAATTATTGTTAATCTCGATACTTCAGAGAATGAGGGCAATGATTGGGTTGCTATAAAGAAGGATGGCAACATGTCATTTTATTTCGATAGCTTTGGAAACTTGAAGCCTCCAAAAGAGATAGAAAGGTACCTCAGAGTCTTAAGGTTCTGTATAACACTAAGAGGTTTCAGAGTTTCAGCTCAGTCATCTGCGGGCACTTGTGCTTGCAATTTCTACCGTAATGAGTTACACTATTGCTGTCAGTGGCAACGAGCCTGTTCTTACTACATACCTGAATCCCCTCTCTTCACTTAGATCCAAAAGGTCATTATGAGATTGCTCTGTTGAATGTTGAAACCTTCTATTCCATTCCCAATATTGATCGGAGTAATAATCAATTTCATTACATCCACGATGATGAAATTAAGGTCATTAATATACCTGATGGAACTTATGAGATTTCTGATATTAATGAATACATTAGAGATAAGCTAGGGGTGGATGAGAATGTCTTCTTTATTAGAATTAATAATAACACAATGAAAGCTGAAATTAAATGTCCTTTCACTGTTGATTTTTTCAATGATTGTTCTATAGGATCGCTATTGGGCTTCAGTGGCAAAGTTATTCCAGCTAATCACTATCTGAATCTGATTTCCTGGTGAATATATTTAAGGTGAGCATCATAAGAATCGAGTGCAGTATTGTAACACACTCTTTCATCGATGGTAAAAGTTGACACTCGATCTGCGAGTTTTTCCCTTCTGTTCCACTTGGGTATCATATTTCTCAGGATCCGTCAAATCCAATATACCTTCCAATCATAAACACCAATGCTATAGAGAAAATTAGTCTTCGTGTAGTGGGACCAGAACGGTAATATCATTGACTTTAGAAACAAAGATATAAGCATAAGGCTTCACATCCGTTGCAATGCCAATAGATTTTAGAAGAAGTCAGCGACGTCGAGGATATAATAATGGAGTGATGCGACGATCACATCATACTCTGTCCTTGACACCCAGCGGGTTAACATCACGCAATCGGCAGTTCCTCCAGGTATTGGGCTTCAGAATCCTATAATCATGGACATCTTCAATGTTACCGGGACACCTAGATTCGACGACAAGGTCACTAAAGAAGAGGAACACGTGTTTTTACCATATAATACATCAGCTCTGGACGCTAATGACGAGATTAGAATCCCTTGTCAACCTGAGGATTTATATACTTTACATAATCGAAGTTATCTATACATCGAGGGGAGTATTACTAAACCTAATGGAGCAGCTACTACTGCAAAGCTTACCAATAACGCTATTGCATTCATGTTTGAGGAGATTCGACTGGATAAGAGCGGCTCAACTATTGATCAAACCAGGAACCCCGGGATTGCATCAACTTTACGCAACTATGCTGCTCACAACCCCATGGAATCTGGTCGTCTGCTGAATGCTGGTTGGTGCTATCCTGGAGAAGACATGGACATTGCGAATACAGCAAATTTAGCCTTCAACGCTATAGTACCGCTTTCGATGCTTCTGGGATTTGCTGACGACCACATGGAACTCATACTCAATAGCAAGATTGAGTTGGTGTTGATACGATCCAAGGACTCTAAAAACTGTATTAAAGCACCTGGGGGTGAAGAGAGTGCAAACGTTAAACTTGCACGAATCGAGTGGAAAATGCCAGTGATTCGAGTTTCTGATGTTGAAAAGGTTGAAATTCTCAAGATTGTCAAGTCGGACAAGTCTCTGTATCTCCCATTTAGGACCATGGATCTGCATACTCAACCTGTTGTGCCGCAAACTAAACCATTCACCTGGAATATCGCCACCACATCAAAAATGGAGAAGCGAGATTTGTCATTTTGGGTGCTCAGACTTTAAGATCGAGTAATGCATCTAAAGACGGTTCCATTTTTGATCATTGTAACATAACTAATTTGAGACTTTATCTTAATAGTGAATGTTATCCCTATCATGACATGAATTTGGGCTTTGGAAACTCGAGATTTGCATCACTGTATGAAATGTACTCAAAGTTTAAAAACTCTTATTATCAAAAAGAGAATTATCCTTTATTGAAGAGAAAAGATTTTCATAAATTTGCTCCTATATTTCTTATAGATTGCTCACATCAACCAGAGGAGGTTGTAAATAGTGCTGTTAACATCAGAATAGAAATTCAAGCTAGTGCAAATATTCCTGCACAGATCTCATTGTATTTAATAATTCACGATAAAGTATTTACATAGAAGCCTCTGACTCATGTGATGCAGCTTAGATTTCAAACTAATCATTGTAAGGATTTATTTGTTCATTAGGAATGTAAGCATGTTTAATGAATAAAACCACTATGTAAAAGCATACTTTCATTTTTTACTATTATTTATCTTGCAATTCATCACTTTCTTCCTCCAGCATATGGCATTACATTTCCAACATCTAGGTTGCCTAAGTGGTAATCTATAAACGATTTAAGTCTTTTTAGCCTGGAAATTTTATCGCTATTTAAAAGTATTTCACAATCACTTAAATTAGTATTCAAAAATTTTATTTCCAGCTCTTGCATATAAGCAACAATATTATAAGATAAAACAATATTTTCACAATATTCCACTCGCGGGCACTTTCTCGATTGGAGGAATGCTTTGAATGTGGGAAGACTCTCTCAAATTATCTCCCAGTCTTGAGTTGTCATGTATACAAAATGTTTTGTGTTTTCAATATAAGCACTGGAAGGTCATAGAAGAATCCTATCTTAACGCTGTGCCTTTTCGATATGTAGACGTCTCGACACCCACTTCTTACCGACATGTTTTTTTGGGTGTCTCGATGTTGCTTATTCTATCCTCCAATAGCGTCAGCCAGCTTTGCAGGTCTGCAAATCTGTTCCTCTTCTTCTTCCCCTTATTGCACCGCCTGAAACATTACACAATGAAAGTCTTAGAAAACTGCTTTGGGAAAGTAAAGGTAGCCTGAAAAGAATTACATTTTGCTAGGTCACAGGGAAATGAAACAATGATTTCCTCTAGATATGAAAATACTCACGCCAATGCTATCCTGAGTTCTGCCGACTTGCCAGGTGGAGATACGGAGTTTGTGGGTGTTAGATCCCTAGCCGCCTGTGAATTGCACTCCCTCTGTTCCTCATCTATGTGATTAGCACACTGCGGTGCAATGGGATATTCCACTATATCTTCTGATTCTTTATCATTCGAATCTATCTCCATTTTAGGTTCAGGCGTCGTCATTTGAATTCTGCAAGCCATAATATTTCCAGTGTTAGTTACATGCAACCCTCTTGTACTATAGTACTATGTATCGAAATAGCAATGTGTGTTAGTATCGTCTACGCAATTAGTTTTTACATTAATGATCTCTGAAGTTGCATATATGACGATAACAATGTACAATAATGATACATATTTAAAGAGCTACTTACTTTAAATTTCTCTGCCTGAAGAGGAATACATTGCAGTTCTCATTACATGCAAAGTATGATGCCATCTGGTCATTAACCTCAGTTTTTGCACACAGTACAAAGTGAGTATACCCATTGCGGTTCTATGAATGTCACAGAGAGCTGTGATTTGAAATGATGCTGGCCATCTCGCCGTCACTTTCTGGATCAGTTTCCCTGGAAAGAAAAATATAAAACAACGAGCCATTTTATTTTCACTCTTCTTTAGAGAACAATTGCACACAGTTTTAAAGATTGCATTGAAGGATAAAATCTGTACTTACATCGTGCCTCTTTTGTATATTGGACAGTTGTCTGTGCATATGCCTCGAGAAGTCATCTTGCCATGATAAGAAGGCATGTTACACACTATAGAGTGAATGATACCATTGCACGACTCATTATGATAATATGTATAATGGTATGACTCTTCACCACTTTCAATTCAAAAATCGTCCATCGTATTATCACCTCGATTACACATCGAATAATATTCAGAGCAGTGCGAGAAGGGGCTCCTTATATACAATGGATGGAAAACCCCGTTCTTCAACCACATATAATGACGTGCAGAGAAGATCGGTGGGGGAAGCGATCTGTAGGGAGTGGGGAGGAATGTGTTTTTCTCTATGCAAGAGAATCGAGGATTCAGTGAGGGTTGGGAGGGGAATGATAACTTCTATTATAGAGAGGGATGCACGTATAGGTTTTTGATATCTCTGTTTAAAAGAGATAATTGCTGTAAAACGGAGAGTTAGAATAGATTGTACATGTATATCTATGCTCAATGATTCTCATAGGTCATCCTGCAGATTCGTATGTTTGGAGGAACTGTAAGTATGTTACAGGTGTGTGTGCGTGTACGTGTATGCGTGTGTGTGCGTGCACTGGTGTATATATGAATGCCTGGATGTATACATGTCAAGAAGAAAGAAAGAGATAGACAGAAAGAGGGGAAAGTAAGAAAACGAGAGAAGAAGAAAGAGAATAAAGAATCGTGTCTATGCATCGGGATATCTAAGTATACACCAGTGTTTACTATAAATAATTATATTTGTTAAATGCATTTGTAATCTGCTCGTGCACTCCTCCATAATTTAATAGTTATTACGCATTAGAGTTTTGCAGGGTAAGATTCGAACCAGGACCACTGAGCAGCCTTTCATTAATCAGGGTATTGATATAATAATGTTTTACCCTAACAAAGTATCAATTTGGATACCTAAGTATACACCTGTGTTTAATATAAATAATTAAATTTGTTAAATACAATTTAATCTTACCGCACATACTCTCATAGTTTAATGTTTCTCTGGGCAAGATTCAAGCTAGGAGCTCTGAACACCCTTTCATTAATCGGGTAATGATATAATAACGTTATACTCTATCAAGGTATCAGTTTCTCATTAGCAATTAAAACATTAAACTTTTTGATTGCATTAAGAATCGAGCACAGATCTATGGATATCTAAGTATACACATGGGTTTAATATAGGTAATGATATATGTTAAATTGCATTTTTGATATCGCGTTTTGAAAAAGGCGATAGAAGCATAAACAGAGAGCTTATATAACTATGTTCGGGTATATCCATAGGACTTCGTGAAGACACTCGGAGAGAAGTAGCCTCGGGGAGGGCCATGATGGAGGGCTCGAACGGTGGTAGAATTTTTTATGGCCTAGCAGGTAAACTGGCCTCTCTGTCTTTCACTCGGACAAAGAAAGACAGGACCAGCTATAAAGCCTCCACGAGTTTCTTTTGTTATACGGCTGTGGAAGCGGGGTGCTGTACGGGTGGTCTTTCTAAAGGAGCCTTGCTCTGGACAACAGAAAGGGATACAATAGCATCTGTTCCTTTGTTATCAGGCTTCAGGCTCCTCTTTTGTTATAAAACATTATTTATCATGGTCTTTGTTCATTTTGACAGGTGAAGGGCAAACTTTCTTCTTTTGTTATACGGCTGTGGAAGCGGGATGCTACACGGATGGTCTTTCTAAAGAAGCCTTGCTCTGGATAATAGAAAGGGATACAATAGCATCTGTTCCTTTGTTATCTCGGTCAAGCCTGTTCTATTGTTCTTTTGCACGTGTTCGTCAGACAATGTCCAGGGAATTCAATAGAGATGGGACAATAGCGTCTGATTCTTTGTTCACAATATTCCAGCATACTCAATTGTTCATTTTGACAGGTGATGGATAACCCTTTGTTCTTTTGCAGGTGGTCGTTAAACAATGCGATTGAGAAGTGCACACGTGTCCGGGTATTGAGTGGGAAGAATAACGTCTCCGCTTTTGTTACAGAAGCGTGATTTATTATTCTATTGTTCGTTTCGACAGTTGATTTACAGCCTTAATGGCTTACCTGTCAAGCTTCCATTATACTCAACAAGATTTATGACCCGCAGCTGCAACAGAAGGTACCATGGAGCTGGGGGAGGGGCTGGGAAGGGGGTGGGGGGCCTCATTTGCATATGAATATACATTCCTGCATATTAAGTGATTTTGAAACCCTAAATTTATACTACTTACCAGCATCATTATTATTATCATTATTATTATTTTGTGACATTCATTTATATACATTATCTTTTTACGTGCATCAATTGGTAATTAGTGACGTTGACTGTTCCTTTTAATCAGGCGGGCGCGTTTTGACAGTTTGCGGATGAGTGTCAGTTATGTTAGTATCTCTTGGTATCGCTGCCTCTTTAAATGGACGTAATAGCAGTATATCATAACTTCCTAGCAGTCTTCCCGTCCATATATCCTCGATCTTGTATCTTCAATCTTCTAGTTGAGCCATGACTCTGACAGGACCTTTCCATACAAGGTTCAGTGCGCTGTATTCTCGTTTCAACAACGACGATTTGTTAAAACTTCTTACTAACACCTTCTCTTTTACCTGAGGATTCCAGGTATGTAGATACCTTTTCTTCTTTGCATTTCGCTTCTCGGCCTTCTCTTTAAGCCTTGTGAGGCCTTTTGTATCCTACAGTTGTCTATTAGGCTAATGATAAGCAATGAATTCGGTATACCTTTAATGTTGCGATCTGTTACACTTCCCGTCATTAGTTGCACCGATGAATTACCATGGTTTAGGTTAGATGCATTGCTAATAACCCATTCAATCAATGGGAGTTAATGGGGCCAGGCCGTGTATTTCAGGTGACAAAGAATCCTTAGATAAAAGTTAAGATTCGCATCGTTCACTCGCATGGGTTCCCTTGTGGATGGTAGCTGCTAATATTGTATAATTTTATTCCAGCGTCGCATAGGCTATTAATAAACCTCCATCCGCGATGTACCGTGGTATTGTCATGCAACAGGGCTTCAATCTGGTCATTTGTAGGCATATTCGTCTATGATTTTACTAGCACAGCTCTTGCTAGTGAGACCTATAAGTGGATAAAGTGTCACATATTCAGACATTACATCTACCAGTACAAACATATATTTCAGGCCTATTTGAGCGGTCGGTAACGGACCGTATTTATCTCCTGTAAACCGTTATAGAAGTACCTGGCTTAACTTCATTTGCGGCGGCCGGTCAAAACGGAAGGGAAGTGGCTTCACCTTTTTGCATGTTTAGCATGTAGCAATGAATGTCCTTACTTTTCAGTCTAGCTTTGGGACTTATAAGTGTTCGGTGATTACTATGCACGTTATTTATAACCCCGCGTGATGTGTGCGAGATGGTATGACTCAAACATGAGTTCCTCCAGTGAGGCCAATATATATGACTTCCAGGCCGGGCTGTCACTTCCGTGGAGTTTGTAGAGCACTCCGTCTAGTTTTCCGTAATTTCGCTTGTTATCTTTGTTTACCGCAGGATAATTTTCCGAAATTTTCACCAATTTTGTCTCCCCTAGCTGATATTTCTGCAATTGCCTCATTTTGTCAGCCAGAAGTCGGTTAAGGTACAGATCAAAATTTAAGATGCTAATTTCTCTCTCTCTCTCTCTCTCTCTGTAGTTCGAAGCGTCTCCGGTGGATGTCCTCCTAACTTGACTCGTGATAATATATCGCTAATGTTGCTGCTGCCCGGGATATGCCTCATATCCACATTATATGCCATTATATGTATCTAGACAGTTTGCTACTGGTCATCTAACAATTCTTCATAAAGGATAAGCTTACGTGATCTATAAATACTAATATCTGTCTGTTATATATATATATATATATATATATATATATGTGTGTGTGTGTGTGTGTGTCTGCAATGCTTGAACTTCTATACTGCCGAAAATATCGCGGTTACTTTTTGTGCAGGGATGCACGTTACGAGCTCTGTCCTTCTTAGTGACCTAGATGCAGTTGCTATAATGCGCAGTCAGCCATCTTGAGATCCTTGCGCCTATATGTATCCAAAAGCAAACAATGAAGCGTCAGTATAATTCGAAATAGCAAATACATTCTAGGCCGCGTAAGCCGTATGGAGTTGCTGAACAAAGCTATCAGACGATGAAACGCATTTTCTTTGACGTCAACGCCCCTCCATTTTATATTTTTAGCAATAGCTCTTCTTCTTTACAGAATTTAATAACTATACATTTTAGTACCCATGAACCCCGGGGTATTTCATCACTGTTTAACATTCTTTGTGCGCGAAATATTTAATATTGCCTCCACTCTTTCCGGATCAGGTGCCACAGTTTTGTCGGAAATCACATAATCCAGAAATATAACAGAGGTAACAAAAAATTTACATTGTCCCAATTTAATGTGAAGCCACATTGCGTTAGCTTGGCTAGCACTGTGTCAATGTGTCTGAAGTGAGTCTGATTTCCAAATTATGAATTAACAAATCGTCAGCATACTGCGACACATAACCTTCTGTCTGTGTACCCAAACGACATGCATAGCACGGAGAATTCCACTCTCTGACACGCACAATCACACGGGACAACGAGTAAAATTATAAACTTGCCCCTGGTGCATGAACCCAGTATAATTACGCAAGCGGGATCTAATTCTATCTGGGAGTACGAAATTGTTAAATCCAGAGCAGAACCAATGCTGTCTGCCATTTCCGGTGAGAATTTGTTCAACGTCTCGGTGTGCACGTTGTCCGATGTTACGTATTGGTTCAGTTTGCGTGAGTCCATTGTTAGCCCAAAAAATCCTTTCGTTTTCTCACTATGCATAAGGGGAATAAGTAGGGCGCTTCATACATTTCTACGACGTTTTCATAAAGAATTTCCTTTATTTTAGGTTTTACTGCTTTGCTGAGATCCTGTGAAATTATACGACACCTATATCTGAACGGAGTTATGTCTGCTATCTCAAATGTATGGAATGCATTATCTTTCTGTAAAAACGTCCCTGACCTTCATTAGAATCCGAAAGAGCGTTTCCCCCTGTTGTTCCATGAGGTGGTTTAATGACCTAATACGCCCCTTTATCTGAGTTAGAAGCGAACTCCCTCTAGATAACTGTGCAGCCAGACGTCTCAGAATGTTCACCTGTCTTCCTTCCTCCACTGAAATTCCACAATTACTGACAATGTTTAAATCTACGAGCTACGGCTGACTCTTCACGCAATTCAATTCACTCCTACAAGCTCTGTATTTGTTGCGTAGTCACTTTAACTACTTCAGCGCAACTAGAATTCTATGAAAAGATCTTCATTCTGAATTAGCCTGTCCGCTTCTATCAGCGTTACGGTACCTATGCGCATAGTGGAAGCAAGTGGTGCAACAGTTGATGATTCGGCTACTTTGAACATGATTTGGGATTCTTTGTGCTCAATTACTGCACATAGAACGTTCAACATATCATCTCCAGTAATAAAGTCGGTCACTAGACTGTTTTAGGAATAAAAAGCATACAAATTCCAAATTAAAATTGTTTACATAGGTAGTTATCAGTATTTGCCTGGAAATTTTCTGCTTCGCTTTTCCTATAGCTCCCCTGCACACTGCATTCCGAACCGGAAGTGTCACCAAACCTAACGACCTGATTATGTTGCAGTCTTCTATCATCACCACTTCCATTCACCGTCATCTCCACACTGATTATGCTGCAGCTATCTATGGTGTCTCAGGGGAACGCAAGAACTGAGATATCTCATCTCGGGAAGAATATGGGAACGCTATCCCCTCCCGCATTTAATTTTCTGCTTGATTTCGTTGCGACATCTGGGTCACACCGTGTCCTCAACCGGCGTGTCCAGGTTCAACACTAGCTTGGTTAGGAGAAGGTTGGCGTGGCTATTCACACCCGCGTGGGTTGGAGGTTCTGTCGTACTGCGGCATGTCAATCCGTTCGCCATGATTCATATTCTCCTGTGGAGGACTTCTTGGTCCACCACTTGGCATGTGTATCCCTGGACGAGTTTTAATACATTTATTTTGCTTTGTGAGCCTCACATACTGCGTTGGATAGACCTGATATTGTCTGTTTTGCGTCGTTCGCTTATACCTCTGCTTGAAGCATCTGTCCCAGTTACGATCAAATGGGCCTGTATGCCGTTGTCCGCCTATCTTGTTTCTATTTCCGTGTCTGTTTTTGGGGTCCCGGTGTCCTCATCTCTCGCTTCTTTGGCTACTGAAATGCCGGTTGTTTTGACTATCCTGGATATTTTGGTCGGAAGGTGTGGCCCGTGGTCCTGCAGAGCCGCGAGTAATTTATAGCCTCGCACGGCGTCTGCTATCTTGCCACGACCAGGTGATGGCGAATCATACCTGGGCAGTGTCTTACCACCAACGAGTTAAATTCCTGCTCAGGCATTGGAGGCTCTAAATGCTTGCTGAGCTGTCCTAGTCGCAGAAGATACTTGGTCATTGACTCACGATAATTTTCCTGATATTTGCCATTATTTATTTGGCTGCGCAAGCTGCATTGTGCTCTTCAGCACCAATATTTTTGTAGAAACGCCGACCTGAAATGCCCACTTTGAACGTAGTCAACTAAAGTCAGACAGAATCAACTCAGATCCGAACCTGCTAAGCTCCGTTGTACTAGGATCATACGATAATTATTAGGTATCCCCCTGAGAGCAAAATATATCTCTAAATCGTTTATGAACTGCTTCGCGTTATCACTTTCGCTTTCAAAACGGGGCACAAGGAGGATATTTAAGAACTGTAATGGAACGGGTAATTTCTACGACTCAGGCAGACCAGATACATTACGGCTACCCTGAGGAGAGGGAGCGTTCACGCAGTCACTCGCCTTTCCTCGGTACTTATGCTATTACCTGAGGTTACCGGAAGCGTGGATGCATGGCTCTCTGCAGGGCCCACGCTAATGCGCTCAATCGCATCCCTTACCTCTGCGATTTCTCGCAACCTAGCCGCGATCGCGTCCATGGCGCTTCTCTGGATAGAGACAATTTGTGTCATCTCCTCCCTGAGCTGGCTGACTTCGTCTAGTTGCATGCCTTGCACTTCCCTATCACTCTTATGCCAACTAATTCAGCTGTAACAGCCATTTCAAATGAATGTTTTGCCTCGTAGGCGACACACGTGGTCATTGTCTCTTCCTCAATAATATTAATTTATTAGTTATCCTAGTCACAGAATCCATTATTGTATCCCTGACGCTGTAAACATCGGCACTACATTGCTGTCGAACTCGCGTCACTTCTACCTGGATGGACCTAGTTTCATATCTCATGGTCTGCATTTCGCTTTGCAAGGGACTTTGAGTCTGCCTCATCTCAGCGATCACACTTTTGGTTGTGATTCTAATTTTTGTTTAAATTCTATTTGCCTATGCGCCAATAGGCGTTCCTGGCTAGCGAACTGTTGTTTCAATTACCCCTCCTATGAAGACAACTTTGTTGACAACGCTTCCTTGACTGTGTTGTGCATAGCCTGCTCGGTATGCCTAATCTCACGCTCCTCGCTCAACTCGACTATGTTTTGGTTGGCCTGCACAGTATGCCAAATCTCTGGCCCTAATTCTACCGCATTGTCTCCTACTCCTCTTGCGGTACTCTTCCCTTCTACAATTACTCTTGTCTCCATATCGTTAGCTATCCCTAACCCTATTGCTTCTAAGTAACATTCAATCGAATATTTGCCATAATAATTCTCAAATTTGACAGTATCAGCGTATTAATGCATGCAACCCTTCACTATTTAACATATACGTATAAACATTAGACTTGTAACACTTACTTACTTATTGTGTCCGGTTACGGTGATAAATTAATCCGGCGCTTGGGGATCACTACACTACACTCTCACTTTCACTAATAAAGAAAGAAAAAACAAGGGGGATAGCTGCAATGCGTAATTTTGTCCGGATGCTGCCTCCTCACTACTGGTGAAGTCCCGCCGGCATCTTCGCGTCGTCGGTACCCTGAAAGTGACATTCTTCTTTTACGTGTCTATCGTCGTCGCCTTCCGTTGCTTACCGGGGTTTCAATGTATCGGGCATCGGAGTTAGACTGTAATTGCCTCAACTTTCAGGAACTCTACCACCTCGCTGTTAGAAGCCCAGTATGTAGCTGGTGGACGGTCTCAGGAACTCGGGCTACACGACGATCGTTCACGATTTTGTGACTGAAGGTACTTTTCATGTCGTTGTGCTACAATTATGCTGGGGTGGCTTCCGTGTAATCGTGCCCGACGGCGCTAGGTTACGTTATGCGGCTGCCTCCAGGTACTCGTGGACGAACACGTTGTGTACTATTATGTGACGGCCTCCAGGTGATCGTGCTCGGAACGTTCGGTAAAGTCAAGTAGCGACTTCCAGGTATTCGTCCCCCAACACGTTGGTCGCCATTATGTGGCTGTCTCCACGTACTCGTACTCCATGTTGGGTGGCATTATGAGACGATGCATTCGTCGCCTCACATTGCTGGTGACAGTCAGGGGTATACAAGGGGTGGATATGAGTTAGTAACGAGTTATCTGGTTTAAAGACTTTCCTAGGTTAGCCTGCGGTCTCTTCCTGAATCTTCCAGAGTGTGGGTGCTCCTTGGATCTGAGGCTGACTGCTCAGTTTAAATGAATGCACTGTAAGTTCGTTATATTATAACAAATTTATTACCAAGGCTCGTTGTCACACTCGCCAACGTATGGGTGTGGTAAAAATGTTCTGACTGCTTTGATTAGTAAGAAACTTACTATTCGTAGTAATCCGTAACCGTCCGAGCCAGAATTTACAGAATCTAAATCGTGTTCTTCCGGGATGGCAGTAGGTTCTTTTTTATTTATTGTGGCAGGGCTAGAGACATTTGGCCTTCCCTTCCGCTCAACCACAGAAAAATCCTGAACACGTTGATGGTACGCGTAAACAATATCCAAAGGAACACAAAACAGAAATAGCAAATATTAGAGCAACAGTAAGCTTAAGTTAATTGAAAATATAGAGAAGCTAAGTTAACAGTAATGCATTTCTTAAAAATATGTGTATACACTATAATATATACAATGAAACAGAAGATATTTCCCCTAAATTAACAACCGTTAACTAAAATCTGCAACCTATTTAAAAAGCATATAAGGTTTCACAGCCCCTGACATCCTGTGGCAGTGAATTCTAGAGCCTAGCAGCCTTTCAGTAACAGATGATGTGTATAGAGCTGTTCGGTGAAATAATATGCTGCGGAACGAATTTGAATAGTATATTTTATCTGGTCACCACCAGCCTGCAATATCTTTTTCTAGCTTCGGAGTCGCTTGCGGAAACTTTATTAGTCCGAGGTTCTGGACTTCGTCGTGCGGCGTCTCGACTTGCGAAGGTGTGTTTGTGGAGTGATGTGTCCAAGAAAAGCTTATTTGGGCTATGACACAAATTTCCATTTCTATCGTATTTTTGCTAACTTTTTCTACTCACGTGACATTTTCCTGCCAATTTAATTTGCTTCCCAAATGATTAAATTTGTTTTGAGTGGACAGTTTATATTTTATTATACGCCCACGGACAGTTGAATTTCTCACACTGGTGCTTCAGACCTAATACGACACGTAGGCTTTGAACCTGACTTAATCTGTGGACTTATTTTTTAT
Source organism: Deroplatys truncata (assembly GCA_030765065.1). Taxonomy (NCBI): domain Eukaryota; kingdom Metazoa; phylum Arthropoda; class Insecta; order Mantodea; family Mantidae; genus Deroplatys; species Deroplatys truncata. Next base: position 416,773,982 of record CM060990.1, on the reverse strand, counting down.
GTCACGTAGGGAATTCTATACAAGGGGACCGTACCTAGACATCCTGGCGCCGGAGGTAACCTTCAAGGAAGCCTATTCTTTACCTGCGTCCGATACCTTATTGTATTTCTGGAAACTGACCAACGATTCCACGCAAATGTCGCTTCGTATATGATTTAGAAAAAAGTATATTGTTTTAAAAAATTGGAAAACTTGTTTTCCGTTCATTATTTGAATTCGATTGTTTTTTATTATATTCGTTTTAATATGTAATATGAAAGTTTTAGTTAACGGACAGAACGAATGGTCTCAATACGTCCGAAATTCTGGCTGCCCAGGTACCCCTAGCTTATGATGAATCATATTTAGGATTGCATTGGCATAAGAATGAACCTTGTTTTTAAATTAGAAACAATTTTTAGCCAGGTAAATCAATCAAAATTACCTTAAATTCCTGCAAAACTTGAGTGATTCCATTAAACAAGAACTAAGTGCTCCAATGACAGGAGAATCACGGGAAAATTCCGCACCTGCTGAAAACCCATTGTAAGGAACCTACATCCATTTCTACCAAGTAGGATGGCTCAGGAGGTTACGTCTGTGGCCCGAATTCGAGAGGTCCCAGGATCGATCCCCGGCGACCCCATACTCTGGCCCATGGGTTTTTCCTGGTTTACTCTGGTCGCTAGGTGAATGCTGGGGTGGTTCATCTTCTACCACGACTCTCCTTCCTCACATTTCCTACCCATCATCTTCCTTGTCATATGTTTCAGGGTTATACGACCAGACAACGGTATTCGACGCGTTGCGGCTGGGCGGTGGCTTGCGCTCTGTAAAGGCTTCTTCCCTGGCGTCTCTGCGGTACCGCTCAGTTAGGTATCTCCCCAGCGTAGGGCAGGGACCGTGCGCTGGCGGATGAGTTCTATCTGGAAACGCTAGGGACCCATCCATGCCTGCACCCGTCGGCATCCAAATTTGGTCACCCTTCGAGTCTTTCTTCTCATCCTTCCCTCCCAGGGGTCACGTTGGAAGCAAAAGGGGCCGGCTGGCTTACTTGCGGTGCTATGGCCCGGTTCCGGGGGCCCCTCCGTGCTACGCAACTTTGCTTTTACTTCCATTTCTGATGTCACCTGTCCCTACTCCACGAATTGCAAACACAAGCGCCAGCTCCCCTTAGGTAACATGTGAGGGTTAGCCAAGGGCACGACCATGAAGAAAGGTATTAACAAATTTGGGCAGTCAAAAAGAAATATCAGCTACTCCAGAAATCGAGCGTGCATCAAGGTCAATCAAAAACACAACCAGAAAATAAGGCATCAAACCCAAGTGCACATTAACGACCACGTTTTCTGCTAATGTAATTGCTTTGCCACCTCGACGTTATTTGGCCTTAATATCTATGTTTGATTAGGATGTACGACGAGGAAACTAACATGCAATAGCCAACAATATACTCACAGCTAAATTTGTGTTGTTTTATTAATAACCAACTTAATTAAGCAGTTATAGGCATCTCCTTCAATCTGGAACAAAGTATTTAAAAATAATTCTATATGCCATGATAGATTGACCTTCAACTGGCTTTGAATTGCACACACTAACTATACAGTAAAACCTATAAACTTATAAAGATTCAAGCAGACTCAAAATACGTAATATAAACGTGACCATTACAGATATGCCTAACAAAAGCGAGTATTTGAATGTGGCCTTTGACTTCTACCTGGATATTTTCAAATCAATCAAGCAATCTCCTGTAGCTCCTTTTGAGGAGCATAAGGCATTCACAAAGTGTTTTCACCGGACCCTGTTTCTTACCAACTTCTTTAGTTCATTCCATGTTATCCCTTCTTCCGCAATATATTCGATAACTGTTCTTTTCCATATTTTACTTTGTCTTCCTCTTCCTTTACTACCGTGAGGATTCCAATCCAAAGTTACTCTTTGACTGCTTTATCTTCATTTCTTAATGAGCGTGGATATTTTCAGCGACAATTAATATTATTGTATTGCTTTAGAAATCAGTAAATTTTTCCGAATTTGCGATGAAATTGGCCAACTATAATGTTGCATAATTAAATTTGCTGTACTTGGTATGCTTTAATTCCCTGTACCATTACCGTAGATCTCGTATTAAACAGTTTTTTCTCCATGTTATACCGACGTAAAAGATTAGAATGAAAGGCGTAAACTCAATGGGCAACAAACAAATCACAATCACTTCAAAGTCGGATAGAAGAGGGTCACTGTAAATTCAATGCATTAATCATCTCCCTGGGTGAAAAAAGACGTACAATCTTTCTCTCAGACATGCAGTCACAGTCCGTCTCACGTAGGCAAGCCACACACAGCAGACTGCGAAACCAACTCCCACCATCAACTCTCTCATGGCATACGTTTAGCCAATCCGCTTGACAGCCGACCAGAAAAATGCGTGATGTTGAAGGAGCGCTATAAAACAGGAAAACTGCCGATCATTCAGCAAAATTTTTTCTTTCTTTTCCTTTTGCATATTTAATTATTAAATAAGTTCATTCTGCAATCATAATCTGTTAAATGGCGTTAATTCGTATTACAGATCTATCCTGACAAGGGAGTCAGTGCATTGCAGGAAAACTGTAGTTCAACAGAGTATATAATGATGTATGTATGTATGTATTTATTTATTCTGCAATTGGGTACTTCCCGGTGGCAGAATTAAACCGTACAAAATTTACATCACCATGACTAGGTTACAATAATAATAATAATAAACAAGACTAACAATACAAAATGATTAATTTTAAATGTTAACAAAGCTTTTAAAATCCCTAATTACTGAACCATTTATAATTTACTTAACTATTCACAATTACTTAACTATTCACCATTTACTTCACTATTCACAATTTACTTAACTATTCACAATTTACTTAACTATTCTCAATTTACTTAACTATCTACAAAGTACTTAACAATTTACAAAGTACGTAACTATTTTCGAGGTACTTAACTATTTACAATTGGTCCTTATATTTAGTTACCAGTATTTTCCACCTGGTAGTGTCAACTTTAATAGTATAGTTTGTGAAATGAGTACACTAGTTAATTAACCAACATTTATTCTGCTAATATTATTTCTGAACTGCTTTAAGGTCAGAGGACAGCCCTGAAAGGCTGCTACAGGCAATTCATTCCATTCCTCAATGGTTCTATTAACAAAAGAAAATTTTCCCACGTCGGTTCTGCACTTTCTACCCCTAATTTTAAACAGATGATCGTTTCGACCGTAGTGTGCTGGATTCTCTAACCTTTCTCTAACATCCGCCCAAGCATTTGAACCAGTATAAGCTTTAAATAACGCAACTAATCTATGTTTTTTACGCCTAACTTTTAGCGATTCCCATTCATTCTCTTCACCTTTTGTAAACCCAAAATCTTTACCTCTCCTTATGAATTTTATAGCCCTTCTCTGCACTTTTTCTAAGGAATCAATCTGATTGACTCTGTATGGGTCCCAACATGCTACTCCATATTCCATAACCGGCCGCACTAAAGATTTGTAGGCTAGTTCCCTGGTCTTTGCGCTCCCCTTTTTCAGTATTCTCATTACGAAATGCAAAGCTTTCCACGCTTTCCTAGATGTACTATTTATCTGTTCCCTCCATCCAGCATTACTTGACAAGCACACTCCCAAATATTTGCAGCTGTCCACCTGTGGAATTGGTTCCCCGCCCATTTGATATTTATGTATAATCTTCCCCTTAGTTCTGCTAAAAACAATGGACTTACTTTTCCCAGCATTAATTGTCATTTTGTTTGCTTCGGCCCACCACCTGATTTCATTTAGGTCGTCCTGAAGAGCAGTCTCATGCATGGAATTCCTAATCTTATTGTAAATAATACAATCGTCTGCGAACAGTCTTATCTGGCATTTAATGTTTATATGGATATCATTAACAAAGATAAGAAACAGTAACGGGCCCAGTACCGAGCCTTGGGGCACGCCCGAACTTACGGTCCCCCCTTCTGACAGTTCTCTACCTACTCTTACTCTTTGCGTCCTCCCTTTCAAAAGTTGTTCTACCCACAATACAACGCGATTATCAAGTCCCGCATTTGCTAGTTTCCGGATGAGTAAACTATGTGGCACTACGTCAAAAGCTTTAGAAAAATCTATCACCACTGCATCAGTCCTTCCCCCTGCATCCACCTCATCTGCCAAATCTTGAATTAATGAAGTTGTTTGACTTTCACATGAATACCCGGATCTAAACCCATGTTGCGCTTTGTTGAACCACTGTTTGTTCTCTAAATCCTCCCGTATGTATTCTGCAATTAGATGCTCCATTACTTTACACACTACCGACGTTAGTCTAACAGGTCGATAATTATTTATTTCTGTTTTATTACCCCCTTTGTATATTGGAACTACAATAGCGGATTTCCAGTCTTCCGGTAGTGCACGGTTGTTAATTGACATGTTAAACAATAGCATTAGGTAGGGAATCATAGCTTCTCCCCCTATTTTTAATATTTCAGTAGGTACGTTGTCCGGCCCTCTTGATTTTCGATTATGTAGCATCTTGATTCTTTTACGTAATTTTGGCGCCATTATTTGAAAAAGCGATTCTCCACCACTCCTATTTTCTCGCTCAGGACTATCGTCCATTTGATGAAAGACCGATACAAAATGTGCATTTAATATGTTCGCCTTTTCCTTATCATTTATTACGGCAGTCCCGTTAACTTTGAAATCTGGTATGCCTTCTTTATTACCCCTGCGTCTCCTCACATAATTGTAAAATGCTTTCCATCCATCACTTTCCTTATTTAAAATTTGTTCTAAAAACCGCTCCTGCGCTTGCAACTTTTCGTTTTGTAAATTCTTGGTTAATTCTTTAAATTTAATAAAATGCCATTCTGATTTCCTCCTTTTATGATACGCGCGCCTTGTTTTCCTTTTAAGTGACCTAATACGTTTTGTATAAAATTCTGGATCAGCGTTATTTTTCATAACTTTAAAAGGTACATGTTTCATAATTGCTTCCGAAGTAAGTGTTTTGAAACTAGCCCAGGCTTCATTTACACTAGTGGCAGATTTTACGAAAGACCAATATTGCTCGCGTAGAAAATTTGAATAGCAGCCCCGTCCGCTTTCTGGAAATTCCAGCTAATTGATGTTTGTTCTAATTCAAACCGGTTTAATCGTCCCCCCCAGTTTACTTCTAATTGCACACAATGGTGGTCACTGATACCTGGCAAGACCTCACATTCAGCAAACAAAGACTGAGGCCTGCATAAAAATACATCTAGTAAGGCTGATTGCCGAGTACTTGTGTTAACGACTTGCAACAAACCCTGTTCCCAAACCAGAAAATTAACAAGATTTTGGTCTTCGCCTCCTATTAACTGACCTTTCCAGTTTACATTTGGCAGATTTACATCCCCTGCTACAATAACGTTTCCCTTTACGGAAGAGATTTTTTCTATTAATTTATGCAACGTTTTGTGATTAGTTTCGCTAGGTGGTCTGTAGCAAGCTATTATTGTTATATTATTACCTTCGTTTTTTTGATCAATAATTTCAATTGCCATAATCTCTACATCCTCTTCTACCCATAGCGCTTTGCTTTGCAACTCTGACTTAGCGCAAATAAAAATTCCCCCTCCCCTTCCGTCCCTGTCCCTCCTAAACACCCTGTAATCTGAGCTGAAAACTTCCGCATCATTTATATCAACATTTAGCCATGACTCCGTACCTATAATTACATTTGGATTACATATCTCCATTAAATTCCAAAACTCTACAACTTTATTCATAATACTACGGCAATTTACCTGTAACAGCCTTAAAAAGCCAGCCCCTACCTGTGAATCTTCGTTCCTCCGAGGTTGTTGTCACTGTTGCTTCTGCCGCTTGCTGCCATCGCTCCACGTCGTCACCCTCCCGAACAAAGCTGCCAACTTCGAAGATCCACTTCGGTTTAAGTGCACACCGTCCCGTCCGTAGTCCCAGTCTTCAATCCACGAATTTGGGTCCAAAAACTTCGCGCCCAGTCGCTCCGCTACCCATGCATACGAGTCGTTTACCTGCATTATCTTCCTCCAGTTGACATCGCGTCGTCTCAAAACTCCACTAACGACGATCTTCGCTGAGGGAAATAGCTGCTCCTTACAAATACATAAATTCTAAAGGTAAAGGTACGTATCACGAAGGGGCCCCCGGAACCGGGGCAGAGCACCGCAAGTAGGCCGTAACGGCCGTGTTTGATTCCAGCGTGACCCCTGGGAGGGAGGGATGGGGGGAGAGACCCGAAGGGCAACCAGATCCGGATGCCGACGGCGCAAGCATGGATGGTGTCCCTAAGGTTTCCAGATAGAACACAACCGACGCCGCTTGGTCCCTGCCCACAAGTCACCAACTTCCAGGGTCCAGAGGGTCAGTGTTAAAACGCAGGCTGCTTCAAGTGTACCGAGGATTCACATCTCGAACCCCAGTATATGGTCCTACTTTTTATTCTAACTTTTTTACCTTGTATTTCTTGCGAATGTGCAAAATGTTTCTGGAAGTCTTTTTATGCACTGCATTCGAATATTTTCACTAAGGCTTCATCACAGTAAAGCAGTATGTCACGTCCATGAGATTGTTTGGAGCTGACTGCAGCTCAAAGGGTTGAAATTGTAGGTCATGCTACTCATAATGAAAACGCCTCGCAAATCGGCATAGAATTGGGTTGTGACCGAAGAACAGTGAAATAATGGCTAGACCGGCATCACGAGGGAGAAGTTGAATAAACCAAATCACGCAGACGTTCAGGTAGGCATCGCGCAACAACACTTCTTCAAGAAAGTTCATGTAGAAGATGTGAGGAACCAACCTTTAAGACACAGATCTGTCTTTCTGGACAAAGGAGTTGAGTATGGTTGCTTATATGAAGCCATACGCCAACGATTAAAGGATGCCGGTATTGCATCGCATCGTCCTGCCACTAAGCTCCTTCTCACTGAGGCACACGGGACAAGAAGGTTACAATGGGTACAGCGTAATATTGACCTTCCTCAGTCTTACTGGGACCTGGTCATCTGGAGTGACGAGAAGGTATTTCGATCCGACCAGCAAGGGACCCTATGTCTGTGTATAGACCACGGAGAACTAGATAAGCGCCTCAGCACGTCGTTGGAGTAGAACATTCGGGAAGAATTGCAGCATATTTCTGGGCCTTTATTAGAGCATCAGGTCCAAGGGAGTTAATTCAATTACCAGAAAGAATGACGAGTGCAGTCTATGCAGATATTCTCGAAAACACTTTGCAGCCATCCCTTCGTGCTAGGTTTTCAGAACAAGAAGAATATTTATTTGTGAACGACAATAATAGTGTGCATACTGCAAATATTATCCAGGATTGGCTAACAAGTCATCCAGAAATAATCTGCTTGGACTGGCCTCCAAGATCTCCTGATCTGAACCCCATTGAACAAGTATAGACCTTCATGGTAAAGGAATGAGAAGAACGTCGACCAGATAGGGTGTGAGTGAATCTGATAGCTTACGTGGTGTAGCTATGGCACCATTATCAGCAGAACCCAAACCGATGTTCTGCACTGGTTGCAAACATGCACGAAAGAATAAACGATGTAATCGGAGCTGCGGATGATTGTACCAGGTTCTAAAATACAATATTTCATTTTACTTTTCTATTGGTCGTTTCGACAAGTTACTTGTTCCAGGAGAAATACATTGTCTACGAATCTGAAATGTTTCAAAAATGAATTTATTTCTTCATATATGATGTGGCTTCAGCTATGAAATAGCAGTTGTTTACAGTGCTTCTTAAGCACCATTATCCTTGGCTATCATCCTCTTTTTTATTTGTAATAAATGGAGTATCTATATTGTAACTATTAGTTAGACAGAATATACATTTTCAGGTTTATGCATTACACTGCATCGCCTTATACATCGTTATATCTGCAGCTGTAAGTTTGTTTTTCTCAAGATGAGAATTTTTCAGCCCCTTGTTATTTTATATATTAACTTATTTTTATGATCAGATGGATTGTATACAGCATTTAGAAGTTGGCTCCATTAAAATTATCATTCTACCTCCTCGTATATTCTTGAAATCATACACTAATAGCTTAACTGCAAGAGAACGGTAAATTTGTTCGCTACTGCGTTTTACAAAGCGAAACAATTGGAATAAGAAGTATAACCAAATGCTGGGGTTCGAACCCTGAATCCTCAGCACACTTGAAACAACGTACGCTTCACCACTGAGCTACGACAGCAGATGTTATTGATTGTGTATAGTACACATAGATGGTGGTTCTATTAAAATCATCATTCCGCGTGTTTTCCGTTTTCTTGCATATTCTCCAATGCCATGCAGTTAGTAACTCAGCAGCATGAGAATTGCTACCTGCTGTCTGATATTTAGTCCATATTTCGCCGTATTGAGTTAATATAGCCATAGAAATGTTTCAGGTGAGTCACAGGTTAAAATGTGTCGCAGTTCTCGATGGCTTGAGTTATCTTATTTGTTGGGCGCCTATTGTTTTATTATCTTTAAATTTCGGTTCTTTGTCCTCAGACTAGCTATTGTAACTCAGTCGAGCACGTATCTCTAAGCAGGAGTGTAAACGCAAAGGATTTGTCGTTAAAAGATAACACTGATTAAAAAAACATATGAATCTAGACTTTTATTGCCGTCAAGCTTAATCAATAATTGACATATTTGATTTTTATACACGCCTGACTGAAACTGTGATATTTCCGAATGTAACTACATTCGTTTTAGTTGCCGCGCACCAATTACTTCGCATACTTCACATTTTTATCTAACTCTGCGACGTGTACCTCGTGAGAGATTCTTCAGAACTGTGCGACACTTCCTTATAGTTCGAGAATATATACTCCTTCACCTCGAATTGCCTAAACATTATAAAATAGCTCCTATTGGTTACCAAATTGCGCCAATTTAGCGTCTGTTTTGGTCAGCCAATCACTACTACTAACATATATGCTCTAGGGAAGATATTCCCTCCATTTCTAAAAAAAGCCATGCTACCCTGACCTCAATTTTGGTTTTCTCTTCTTAGTAACAAACAACTCACCCCTGGGTTTATTGTTACCCACTTCTATTGTCAGTTTCAGTTATGCCGTGCAAACTTATTTCCTAATAAGTCCTTATGGCTAAAAAACATCTAAAATCATGTACATACAATAACATTTATTTACACTATAATCACTCTGGCATTCACAGCATGTTGTGATATAAAATATTACCTCAAATGGCGACAGTAGGGTATACAGAGGGAAGCTGGCACAGTTTTTTGCGTTTATATGGGAAAGGATAGGGAAAACGATGGTAGTAGGGTATATAGAGCGCAGTTTTTTGGGCATATATGGGAAAGGATAGGGAAAACGAGGATAGATGGGCGGTTCAATGAGGAAAATGGGTTTATATGGGAGAGATAGGGAACACGGCGACCGATACTATGCTAGACAGGGTTGAAGGAGGGAAATACGTTTATATGGAAGAGATAGAGGAGAGGTGTTAGGCTAGACAGAGGTTTAGAGTAGAGTATGCTTTATATGTATGAGAGGTATAGGATCAGGAGGAGAGGTATTAGGTAGACAGATACTGAAGGAGTAACAATATGGGTTTATATACAGGAGAGATAGGGAATAGGAGAGGAGGTGCTAGACCTTGAAAGCGACTTTAGACGTGAACTTCGTGGAAAACTGTTTCATGTCAATGTTAGAACGCTAATTCTAGACATGCCCATCACGTAACCCATTCAGAGAAAAGGTGACCTACAACGGGAAAAAGGTGACCAGCAAAGGAAAAAAGGCGCCCCACAAAGGAAAAAGGGTAGGGAAAAGGTGACCCTCTCACGGGAAAAGCTAACCCACTCACACTAACAGGTAAGTAATTCAGCTAGAATCACAGGAGGCTAGATTCCAGAGGCTAACTGCATCATAGCTATGCATGATTTCACAGGTAATTCAGCTAGTATCGTGGGCATTTAAGCTAATTCAGCTAGTATCACAGGAGGCTAACTGCATCATAGCTATGCATGATTTCACAGGTAATTCAGCTAGTATCGTAGGTATTTAGGCTAATTCAGCTAGTATCACAGGAGGTTAGATTCCAGGGTTGGGTATAGCATAGTTTCATATTTCACAGGTAATTCAGAGGGTATCGTAGGTATTTGGGATAATTCAAGTAACATAGGTGTTTAGAGTAATTAAGCAAGCATTACAGGAGGGTAGGTTCCAGGGGTTGGTTATAATGTAGTTTCGTATTTTACAGATAGTTCAGGTAATATCGTAATCGTGGGTAATCAGCATAGTTTCACAGATGCTCGTGATAATTTCGATCAGAGAATTGTATCACAGCTATTTAAGGTAAATGCAGGTGATTCAGGTTGTATCAATGGTATTTAGGATAATTCAAGTATCATAGGTATTTAAGACAAACCAGATAGTATCACAGGTGCTCGTGCTAATTTAGAGCAGGAATTCGTATCAGAGCTAGTTAAGGTAATTTCACGTGATTCGGGTAGTATCACAGGTATTTAAGTCATTTTCACAGGCAATTCAGCTAGTATCGTGAGCATTTAAGCTAATTCAGCTAATATCACAGGAGGCTAACTGCATCATAGCTATGCATGATTTCACAGGTAATTCAGCTAGTATCGTAGGTATTTAGGCTAATTCAGCTAGTATCACAAGAGGATAGATTCTAGGGTTGGGTATAGCTTAGTGTCCCTATTCACAGGTAATTCAGAGAGTATCGTAGGTATTTAGGTTAATTCAAGTATCACATGCATTTAGAGTAATTCAGCTAGCATTACAGGAGGGTAGGTTCCAGGGGTCGGTTATAACATAGCTTCGTATTTCACAGATAGTTCAGGTAATATCGTAAGAATTTGAGGTAATCGACATAGCTTCACAGATATTATTGATAATTTCGATCAGAAATTTGTATCACAGCTATTTAAGGTAAACGCAGGTGATTCAGGTTGTATCAACGGTATTTGTGTCATTTTAACAGGTAATTCATCTAGTATCATTGGTTTTTAAGACAAACCAGATAGTATCACAGGTGCTCGTGCTAATTTAGAACAGGAATTCGTATCAGAGCTAGTTAAGGTAATTTCACATGATTCGGGTAGTATCACAGGTATTTAAGTCATTTTAACAGGTAATTCAACTAGTATCACAGGTACTCATGGTAATATAGAAAGTAATTAGATTATAAACATTTCTTATCCAACGGTACAACAATTTATATACTTTTTTCTAAATCTTACAAACTTATTATATGTTAAACAGTAACTTTACGATGCGGAGATGGATAAACTGCATATTGGTTCACAAATTGAAAAGCTTTGCGTCAACATACCTTTATTTTAGTTCGTTGTAGGTGTCTCTCCCCTTTTATCTAGGCTTGAGACTAGCACTAGGATTGCTCCTAATGGCAGGGTTACCACCTTCCCTTCCATCTTCTTCTTTCTTCATCAGGCGTCTGCTCGTTGCATATACAGCACACGGATAAACTTAATTTTTTAAGATTGTAGACTCACGAGAAAATCTTTATCTTTCACTTACATTCCTTTAAGCACTGTTTGTAATGGCGTAATGTCCATACGCATAGGTAGTTATTCCATCTTCGGCAATAACTCCTTTATCATCAAAGGGATTCAATGTAATTTTATTCACTTGTACTGTGGTAACAGCATGCTTTTGTGACAGGATTAGATTCATGGGAGTTCTGATGATTTCACAGGTTTTAAGACAGTCTGTATAGCTGTCAAATATAATGTACTGCTTAATAGCTCTACGTTTTATACCTTTAATCTTTTTTATCATCGAGCCTTGAATATCTAAGGCATACATCTTAGGACGTAGTCCACAAAGCGTAGGATGATTTTACCTTTAGCCTCATCTTTAAATTTTCCCAATACCTTCTTGTTCTGAGTAGAGTGGCATATATGATTGACAGGGTAATCAGCTGTATCGAGATGCTCAAGAAAACGTAGCTTGTCCTGGTACACATCTTTAGTTGTTACACGATGAATGAATGAATCAGTGTCCATATACATAAGCTTTAGGTTTCCAGCTCCATAATAAGGCAACAACACGTCGTAATGATAGTGATGCATTAATGTCTTGGAGATGTCCAACACACTCATTCCAATGTATATGGGCTTGTTGAACACAATCTGACGAGAGACCATATGTACAGCAGCTAGATTAGCAGCATATATCGTCCTGTCGATAAACGTAGGCTTAGTGATCAGCTTCTCTAGAGTTTTTTCATTGGTCACCAGTCGTATGTCCATACGGTTACGCAGGTTCTCCATAGTTTTTCCAAACATGGCGTTGTTTAAGAGCTTGTAGAGATCCTTCTCGAAATCATTTGCAGCTTGTTGTCGTAGCCTGTTGTTAAATTCCACATAAGGTTTCAACCACCGAGACTGTCGGAATTGTAGCACACGATGGATTTTTGTTAGTCGTAGTCCATGACTAAGAGCTTGCTTCAAAGCCATGTAATGTACTACATACTTCTTTCGAGGTCCAAGATGAGATATCAGTTTCTTTGTAGATGCTTCCAATGGTTTGATACACTCTGGCACGAAAGGTAGATCGTTGTGTAGATCGTGAAATTCTGCAGGATACTCGATATCGACTTCTAATATGTACCCATGAGGATCATCTTCTTGTAGTGTTTCTAAGTTGATTTCTTCAGGTGACACCCACTGAAATCCACCAAAAGGAAGGGCGTGACACATTACCCACCCATATTGGTTATTAGCGTCCTCGTATGTGATAAATTGGGTTGGTCTCGACGGATCAAACTTCTCCATATAAGTGTTATTAGCCTCTGCAACCGATGAGAAACTTGACATATACCTCCTCTTATACCTGATTCCACCATGAGTAGTTGATCATAATCTTGTAACAGCTCTAACTTAATTCCAGTATACAGTAACATAGCATCCCATGTAAGACCTGGAGAGGTAAAATAATGGGCCGGATCGACTTTATGTGTTTTGAGGGTTTGCTCTCTGAACGTCTCAAAGACGTTAGCTAGAAGAAGTACATCCGAAGTTAAGTAGAGATCGCTGTACTCTCCCAGGTTTCTCACATTAAACAGCTCCCATACATTTCTAGCATGATCGTAGTCAGTATCAGTAATTTCTTCTTCATTTAATCTATTGTAGAAGGAGTCCTTAGGAGGCAAGCACGTCTCGTTCAGGGCATCCTATGACGTAACAAAATCATATGGAAATACGCCCTTACGTGTCATTATCTTCAATTTGTCTTCTCCGAAGTACTTAAGTGTTTCTGGATATGACGTTAGATTTTTTACCAACTTATCCAAGCTTGTACTAAGGAATCGGAAGCTATCCACAAATCGAAGCTTCATATCTCCTACATACTTGGTGAATGAGATATAGCTTTCTTCAGAGTTAGGAATTACCTCCACACGTTCACTTGTGCACCCCAACTCCTTTACAATGAAATGCGAGTCATATCCGCTAAGGTTATGCATGAAGACTGGGATATATTTAGGTGTTTTGCAGGCTAAATTACATTCATTATGAAGACTTCCACGATATTCACCGCTGATGTGATCATGGTCGCGTACTTTATAGTTCTCTTTTGTAAAGGGTTATCCACACAAGTAGCATGTCGTAGAAGACTCAAAATCGTTTTGCTGTTGATCCGTAAGTTTCAGAGGCTTAGCAGATTTGTGTACGTCATCAATCTTTTTTGCAAGAGATGTCAGGTACAGCATAAACTTCTGAGCAGCATCAGCACCACGATATACATAGGGTTGCTTAGGAAGACCAGGTTCGAGATGTTCAACACTGGATGTAGGCTTCACGTAAACACAGAAGCTCATTGGTGTGTGCTCTTGATAAGGGGTTGTATAGAAAGTTTCAGGATTGGGTATGGCATGGAGTGAGAATACTCTCAAAATCAGCATAGATGACATAAGGTAGTTTCAGCATCCTCTCAACATTTTTAAACTGTACAATTGATTTCTCCTTGGTAGGCATAACTACCCTTGCAACACCATGTTGATTACAGGTAGCCGCATGTTCTTGTAGTTGTTCCAGTCCACTTCGTCCATATCGTTAATCAAAATGTGTAAAACAGCGCTTGCAGGTATAAACACGTTCATTACATTTAGTTTTCTGGCGTCGAACGAGCTTCTCAAAATTCTTTATATACACGTAGTGATGTTTTCCACTGCTGTGACTCAATAGTAGCAGGTCGCGATGTTCATGTAGTTCAATATCAGCAACCTTTATCGGATACACTTCATGCTTCTCATCCAGCCCGAAAACGTTAATAGACATATTGTTAAACTTCTCAAATTTAGGTATTTGAGAAAGTGGAGTAGGGTAGGAAACACAGCTGAAGTCGTACTTATCTTGAAGTTGTTTGTATTTGCTCACACGTTGCGCATCCTTCTCAACGAATTTAGCTAATATAGAGTACATGAAACATTTCTCGTCGGTAAAGTTCTGAATGTTTATACACGCTTCTTTAGCTCCGACAGATGACGGTAGTGGTATGTAGCTACTTCCTCGTAACGGGTTGTACTTGTTGATACGAAGTCGAACTCCTTCCACAGCAAGCAAAGCCCAGCTGCTACCCTTAAGCTGAGACTCCTCCATTTCAGTCACCAATTTCTTGAATTTCACTTCCATGGTTGACTCCAGATCAGTTTCCAGGAAAACAGCTTGATTCCGTGTTTTAAATGTTTTGTCACAGGTTTCTCCAATACTGTTAACAAATCGACACTCAACCAGCAGATTAATTTTAACACTCTTATGAATACCAAGCTCTTTATGCACAGCCTGGATTATGCGTTGTTTTGCTTCATGCAGATACATATTTAGGTCCTTAGCTGATTCGCATCGTATAAAATACGATTTCAATCGTCCTTCGAATGAAGTTTCGTATTCTTTCATATCACAGTCCTCCATTGTTGACAGTAACTGATGTTTAGTTGGCTCCAATCTTCTTTTCTTCTAAGGGCTGCTTATTTCACATATATCTTCGTGTCGCTGCCCCTTATAACCATCTTTGAAGGTTACATTACAATGTTTACATTTGAAGAGCTTCTTGCAGCTCATCTCGTGTCTTCTCTTGTGATAACCTCGGAGGAATTTCTTCCCACATTTTACGCATGCATATCCAGTTGCGCTTGGAATAATATCCTTATACGCTGAGTTATTCATCTTTATTCTTGATGTAATAACGTATTAATCACTGATCAATGAAATGTAGACCTCTTCACCTTGATACCACTTTAGAAAGCTGATTATTTTCTGAGAGAACAGCGATGTTAACACCTCAAGACTAATTAGCACAATGAAGTCCAATGCCCTAGATCACCATATTTATAGAGGGAGGACGAACCTTTTAGATCAATCATAAACTCGTTCCATAACCAGCTGTATATGATCGCTCAACGTGTATTAACCCCCCAGCCATATAACCTCAAGTCCAGAGACAGGACGTTTATGACGTCACACCCAGAGACAGGATGTCTGGCAGCATCGAACACGTTTAAACTCGTCTCATAACTACCTGCTTATGCTGTCACACCAGCAAGAGAAGTATTCCCACACGCTCATTCAGACATATATTTCAAATTCAAGCCTACCACCACTACCACCACCATCACCACTTATTGTACCAAGGTTAATTCAACCTGTATTATCACAATACTTAAAAGTAAAAGCTTAAAAGGAAACCTAGAAGATTTTCCCCCTTATTTACTTAATTATTTCATGTTTTCATTCCCTTTTCAATTCTTCCTTTCCATCTTCCCACAGAAAGACCATTACATTTCACTGCAATCACGAGAAAAGCAAACGCTCATTCAGGCATATATTTCAAATTCAAAGCCTACCACCACCACCACCACCACCACCACCACCACCACCATCACCACCACCACCATCACCTATTGTACCAAGGTTAATTCCAGCTGTATTATCACAATTCTTAAAGTAAAAGCTTAAAAGGTAACGTAGAAGATTTTCCCCCTTATTTACTTAATTATTTCATGTTTTTATTCCCTTTTCAATTCTTCCTTTCCATCTTCGCACAGAAAGACCATTACATTTCACTACAATCATGAGAAAACCAATTTTTCCAGAGTTACACAGATTCTAAGCTTCTAAATCGAACTCGGTAATACTTTTAATAAATGTATTTTAGCTCCCCAATATCAGCATCTACCTTTTAATCTTTACTTGAACCTGATATGATCCATAAGCTTGAAGATATTTGAAATCACCCTTCGGGATTCGATCTGAGTACTTTAAAGTAATATTTGTCATGATAACGATATTTAAGGACTAGATACTCTGTTTACGTTTACCTTGACATGTCTATCTAAATTAAATTACGAGTTATTACATTTTTGCAAGTAAAGTTCATTGACTCGGTATTCGAACCCAGAACACCAGGAACAAAATAATTTATAATATTAGTCTGACCAAAAAAACTTTATTATTACCGATTATATCCTTGGAATGTAGCGCGTTATTGATTGTTGTTCCAAGTCGGGCTAGAGGTCTAGGATTGAATCCAGTGACATGAATACGAAGTCATCTTCGAATAAAATAAAAAAGTAATTAAAATAAAGCGGTGAATGTACGATATTACATTTATATCAGTAACTAATTTCTTTGTTATGTATATTTGGGCATCTGTCATCCTGGCGAATACTATATCTCTTAGATGAATGTATGACTAAGAAAGGTAAAAACCAAAAAAACAAAAATTACGTAACGAACACGCGATACGACTACGCGTATGAACATGGCTGTGAGAACTATACGACCTCTCTGAACGAGGCTCTCAGGCCGACTGACGCGCTATCTCCGCTGCAAGCGTAAATAGAAGTGTTTTCTCCCTCTCCACACTCGTAGCATGCATCATGCGCTCCACCTAGCGGAGAGAGTCGGAAGCATGTTCAATGATGAAGAAGCCTGGACGCGACCATATTGAATGATTAACGTGCATGGCAGCCATATTGGGGTATATGAAGGTATTCATTATATGCATTAAACGCATGTATGATTTGATTTAAAAATGGATTGCGATACATTATATTTAAGAAGACGGATTTAAAAATTATATATGATAATCTTTACGCTAAATACAAATAACGGGCATGGCAACTTTAAAAACGTTGATACTTTAAGCTAAAAAAATATAATACATTTATTAAAACATTTCCTAATTCCATTCTACAAGCTTAAAACGGAGTAAATCTGAAAAAAAATTATTGCTCGTAATTGCAGGTAAATGCAGCGGTTTTAAAAATAAACGAACATTAAAACGTATAAAAATGCATATTGTACACTGATTCTTTGAAGAATGATGGAGGTGAGAGGAAGAAATTATTGAAAAAATCACTAAATAATAGGGTATATACATGAATTTAATTAAATAAGGGTGGAAAAACTTCTACGCTATTCCCAAAGTATTTCAACGATGAAATTTTAGCTTGTCTTTGCGAGCGTAGTGAGTACGTTGGTATGAAACTGCTGTATATGACGCTAGAATATACTTCTCTCTGAGTGGTTTCCCATCTATCACGATTTTCTTTCATTTGCATCTTTATGCTTCTAGAGTCCTTTGCTTGATTTCCTGTCGCTCGCACACTCTATCCTGGGATTTTTCATGGTTTTCCCTGGTCTGCAGACGAATGCCTGAGCGGGTTCTCATCTATCACGATTTCCTTTCATTCTATATAATGTACATCTTTCACTGTACAATCTGAAGATCTCCCTGGTTCGACTGCCATTGGATGTTCACTCTGACATATTTTTCGTGGTTTTCCCTGGTCTGTAGGCGAATGTCTGGGTGGTTTCTCATCTATCAGGATTTTATTGCATTTTTATTTGATTTACATCTTAACCTATGTGCTTCTAGGGTCCTTTGTTTGATTCCTGTTGGTTGATCACTCTGACATCATATTTTTTTATGGTTTTCCCTGGTCTGCAGGTGCATGCTTGAGTGGTTTCTCATCGAATCCGATTTTCCTTCATTTGCAACTTTGTGCTTCTAGAGTCCTTTGTTTGATTTCCCTGTCGGTCGCTCACTCTATCCTGGAATTTTGCATGGTTTTCCCTGGTCTGCGGGTGAATGCCAGAGTGGTTTCTCATCGATTTCTATTTTCTTTCATTTTATTTGATTTACATCTTAACCTATGTGCTTCTAAGGCTCTCTGACTGGATTACCGTCGGCCACTCGCTCAGACCTTTGATTTTTTCATGGTTTTCCCTGGTCTGCAGGCGAATACCTGAGTGGTTTCCCATCTATCACGATTTTCTTTCATTTGCATCTTTGTGCTTCTAGAGTCCTTTGTTTGATTTCCCTGTCGGTCGCTCATTCTGACATCATATTTTTTATGGTTTTCCCTGGTCTGCGGGCGAATGACTGAGTGGTTTCCCATCTATCACGATTTTCTTTTCATTTGCATCTTTATGTTTCTAGAGTCCTTTGTTTGATTTCTCTGGCGGCCGCTCACTCTATCCTGGGATTTTTCATGGTTTTTCCTGGTCTGCAGGCGAATGCCTGAGTGGTTTCCCATCTATCACGATTTTCTTTCATTTTATTTGATCTATATCTTTCACGTGTGAAATCTGACGGTTTCCCTCGTTCGATTTTCGTTGGTTGTTCACTCTGACATATTGTTCGTGGTTTTCCCTGGTCTGTAGGCGAATGTCTGGGTGGTTTCTCATCTATCACGATTTTATTGCATTTTTGTTTGATTTACATCTTAACCTATGTGCTTCTAAGGTCCTTTGTTTGATTCCTGTTGGTTGATCACTCTGACATCATGTTTTTATGGTTTTCCCTGGTCTGCAGGCGAATGCTTGAGTGGTTTCTCATCGAATCCGATTTCCTTTCATTCTATATAATTTGTATCTTTTACGTGTGCTTTTAGAGTCCCTGGTTCGAGTTCCGTTGGACACTCGCTCTGACATATTTTTCATGGTTTTCCATGGTCTGCTGGCGAATGCCTGAGAGGTGTATGCTATCACGATTTCCTTTCATTTGCGTCTTTATGCTTCTAGGTTTCGTTGCGCAGAGGGAATGCTTGCCTCTTGCTCGGTCAACGGATCGTTCATCACCTTCACGAGTCAAGCTCTCCGAATCTGTACGATTATAGCCGAACAATACATACACCTTCCCAATACTTTACACTTTCTCTAAGCATACGAAGCTACACGGAGACGCTCGAACATCAGTGTAATACGAATTGAAATATAAGAGCTTACACGCTTCATCACCGTTTTTAGTATTAATAATCAGGATATAATTGATTAAAAAAGGTTCGTGCTTCCTCTATAAATAGAGCGACCTCTAGCATTGAAATTCATTCTGTTGATCATCTCTGAGGTGTTAACATCGCTGTTCTCTCAGAAAATAATCAACCTTCTAAAGCGTTATCAAGGTAAGGAGACTAACATTTCTTGAAGAAGGGTTAATGCGTTATATAATTGATCCAAAAAGGTTCGTGCTTCCTCTATAAATAGAGCGACCTCTAGCATTGAAATTCATTCTGTTGATCATCTCTGAGGTGTTAACACCGCTGTTCTCTCAGAAAATAATCAACCTTCTAAAGCGTTATCAAGGTAAAGAGACTAACATGTCTTGAAGAAGGGTTAATACGTTATATAATTGATCCAAAAAGGTTCGTGCTTCCTCTATAAATAGAGCGACATCTAGCATTGAAATTCTTTCTGTTGATCATCTCTGAGGTGTTAACATCGCTGTTCTCTCAGAAAATAATCAACCTTCTAAAGCGTTATCAAGGTAAAAAGACTAACATTTCTTGAAGAAGGGTTAATATGTTATATAATTGATCCAAAAAGGTTCGTGCTTCCTTTATAAATAGAGCGACCTCTAGCATTGAAATTCATCTGTTGATCATCTCTGAGGTGTTAACATCACTGTTCTCAGAAAATAGTCAACCTTCTAAAGTGTTATCAAGGTAAAGAGGCGTACATTTCCTTGAAGAAAGGTTATATACCTTATTATATCAAGAAGAAAAATGAATAAGTCCTCATATAGGGATATCATTCCTAGTGCCTCAGGATATTCTTGTGGTAAATGCTGTAAGAGGTTCCTCCGTGGATATGATAAAAGACGACATGAGCTGCGTTGTAAAAAGCTCTTCAAGTGTAAATATTGTAATATAGCCTTCAAAGACAGTTATAAGGGTCGTCGACACGAAGATGCGTGTGAAATAAACAGACCTGAGAAGAAACGTAGATTGAAACCGACAAAGTATGAGTTGTTATCTACAATGGAGGAGTGTGACATGAAAGAATATGAAACTTCATTCCATGGATGCTTGAAATCGTATTTTATACGTTGTGAATCGACTAAGGATCTGAATATGTACCTGCATGAGGCGAAACAGCGGATAATACAGGCTGTACATAAAGAGCTTGGTATTCACAAAAGTGTGAAAATTAATCGGTTAGCTGAGTGTAGATTTGTTAACAGTGCCGGAGAAACCTGTGACAAAACATTTAAAACACGGAATCAAGCTCTTTTCCTAGAAACGGACCTGGACTCTATGCTGGAAACGAAAATGGAGAAGTTGGTTACTGAAATGGAGGAATCACAACTTAAGGGTAGCAACTGGGCTCTGCTTGCTGTGGAAGGAATTCGACTTCGTATTAACAAGTACAACCCCTTACGAGGAAGTAGCTACATACCACTACCACCATCTGTTGAAGCAAGAAAAGCCTGCGTAAACATCCAGAACTTTGTCCATGAGAAATGTTTCATGTACTCTATATTAGCTAAATTCATAGGGAAGAATGCCCAACGGGTGAGCAAGTACAAGCAACTTCAAAATAAGTACGACTTAAGCTGTGTTTCCTACCCTACGCCACTTTCTCAAATACCTAAATTTGAGAAGCTTAACAGGATATCTATCCACGTCTTCGGCCTGGATGAGAAGCATGAAGTGTATCCGATAAAGGTTGCTGAGACTGAACTAGCTGACTATCGTGACCTCCTACTATTGAGTGCCAGTAGTGGGAGACATCACTACGTTTATATAAAGAATTTTAAAAAACTTATTCGATGTCAGAAAACCAAATGTAAGGAACGTGTTTATACCAGTAAGCGATGTTTTACACATTTTGACGATCGATATAGACAAAGTGGACTGGAAAAACTACAAGAACATGCTACCATCTGTAATCAGCATGGTGTTGCAAGGGTAGTTATGCCTACAAAGGAGAAATCAATTGTACAGTTTAAAAATTTTGAAAGGATGTTGAAACTACCTTACGTCATCTACGCAGACTTTGAAAGCATTCTCGCTCCATGCCATACATGCATACCCAATCCTGAAACTTCATATACATCCCCTTATCAGCAGCATGTTCCCATGAGCTTCTGCGTTTATGTTAAACCATCAACCAACGTTGAACATCTGGAAACTGGTCTTCCTAAGCATCCCTATGTATATCGTGGTGTTGATGCTGCTCAGAAGTTTATGGAATACCTATCATTCCTTGTAAAGGAGATTAATAATATATACAAATCTGTCATGCCTCTGAAACTTACAGATCAACAGCAGATGGATTTCAACGCCTCTACAGTATGCTACTTGTGTGGAAAAACCTTTACTGAAGAGAACTATAAAGTACGCGACCATGATCACATCAGTGGTGAATATCGGGGAAGTCTGCATAATGAATGTAATTTAGCCTGCAAAACACCTAAATATATCCCTGTCTTCATGCACAACCTCAGTGGGTATGACTCTCATTTCATTGTTAAGGAGCTGGGATGTACAAGTGAGCGGGTGGAAGTAATTCCTAGCTCTGAAGAAAGCTATATATCATTCTCCAAGTATGTAGGAGATATAAAGTTCCGGTTTGTAGATAGTTTTCGGTTCCTGAGTACAAGCTTGGATAAGGTGGTGAAGAATCTAACATCGTACCCTGAAACACTGAAACACTTCGGAGAAGACAAGATGAAGTTGATGACACGTAAGGGTGTATTTCCCTATGATTACGTCACTTCATGGGACGTCTTGAACGTGACCTGCCTGCCTCCTAAGAACTACTTCTACAATAAACTGAATGAAGAAGAAATTAGTGATGCTGACTACGAACATGCTAGAAATGTATGGAGACTGTTCAATGTGAGAAATCTGGGAGAATACAGTGACCTCTACTTAATATCTGATGTACTTCTTCTAGCTGATGTCTTTGAAGCATTTAGAGATCAAACTCTCAAAACGCATAAAGTCGATCCAGCACATTATTTTACCTCTCCAGGACTTACATGGGACGCTATGTTACTGTGTACTGGAATCAAACTGGAACTGTTGCAAGATTATGACCAACTACTCATGGTGGAATCCGGCATAAGAGGAGGTTTATGCCAAGTGTCCCATCGGTATGCAGAGGCTAATAATACTTACATGGACAAGTTTGATCCGTCGAGACCAACCCAATTTATCACATACGAGGACGCCAATAACCAATATGGGTGGGCAATGTGTCACGCCCTTCCTTTTGGTGGATTTCAGTGGGTTACGCCTGAAGAAATAGACATAGAAAGGCTACAAGAAGATGATGCTCATGGATATATATTAGAAGTCGACATTGAGTATCCTACAGAACTTCACGATCTGCATAATGATTTACCATTCCTGCCGGAGTGTCTGAAACCAAAAGACTCGACTGCGAAGAAGATAATTCCTCACCTTGGATCACGAACGAAGTATGTAGTACATTACATGACTTTGAAGCAAGCTCCTAGTCATGGCCTGCGACTAACAAAAATTCATCGTGTGCTACAATTTCGACAGTCACAGTGGTTAAAACCGTATGTGGACTTTAATAACAGACTACGACAACAGGCTGCAAATGATTTTAAGAAGGATCTCTACAAACTGTTTAACAACGCCATGTTTGGAAAAACAATGGAAAACCTTCGTAATCGTGTGGATATACGGTTGGTGACAAACGAGAAGACTCTGCAAAAGTTAATTGCAAAGCCTACGTTTATCGACAGGACGATATATGCTTCTAATCTAGCTGCTGTACATATGGCTTCTCGTCAGATCGTGTTCAACAAGCCTATATACATCGGTATGAGTGTGTTGGATATCTCCAAGACATTAATGTATAACTATCATTACGACGTGTTCTTGCCTTATTATGGAGCTGAAAACCTGAAGCTTATGTATATGGACACTGATTCGTTCATTCATCGTGTTACAACTGAAGATGTGTACCAGGACAAGCTACGTTTTCTCGAACACCTAGATACAGCTGATTACCCTGTCAACCATATATGCTATTCAGCTCTAAACAAGAAGGTGTTGGGAAAATTTAAAGATGAGGCTAAAGGTAAAATCATCCTACGCTTTGTTGGACTACGTCCTAAGATGTATGCCTTAGATATTCAAGGCTCAATGACAAAAAAGATTAAAGGTATAAAACGTAGCGCTATTAAGCAGTACATTTCGTTTGACAGCTATACAGACTGTCTTAAAACCTGTGAAATCATCAGAACTCCTATGAATCTAATCCTGTCACAAAAGCATGCTGTTACCACAGTACAAGTGAATAAAATTACATTGAATCCCTTTGATGATAAAAGAGTTATTGCCGAAGATGGAATAACTACCTATGCGTATGGACATTACGCCATTACAAACAGTGCTTAAAAGAATGTAAGTTAAAGATAAAGATTTTCACGTGAGTCTACAATCTTAAAAAATTAAGTTTATCCGTGTGCTGTGTATGCAAATAGCAGACGCCTGATGAAGAAAGAAGAAGATGGAAGGGAAGGTGGTAACCCTGCCATTAGGAGCAATCCTAGTGCTAGTCTCAAGCCTAGATAAAAACGGGAGAGACACCTACAACGAACTAAAATAAAGGTATGTTGACGTAAACTTTCAATTAAAGCTCTCGAATAATAAAACCTGAATAAAAACATTGCAATTTCACTAAAAGAAAGTTGAGGTTATCTTTGGTTAGCCAGATTAGGTAAGTCGATGACTGAGTAGAATAGATGATGAGAGGATCGTTTGGGATTGGTCGGGTTAATCTAGGCTAGGCTCTCGTACTTATTGTCTAAGTTATGAAGGATGAATTAGTTTAGATTGCCTTAGCAATGAGTTGGTTACGTGTTGTTCTTACGTTTTGTTACGTGGTTACATGGTTGGTACGTGTTGTTACGTCGTGTGACGTTTCTGGTTACGAGATGTCACGTGATGTTATGAGGATACGTGCTTATGTTACTTAGTGTGACGTCTTGTCATGCTGTTATGTAACGTTGTGGTACGTCTTGTTACGTGGTTACGTTTGTTGGTTACGTCTTGTTACGTGATTATGTTAGGAATGAATAGACAATGAGAAGATCCAGAGCAAACAAAGTGGCAATAGGTTAGGACGTATACTTCACTGTAAACCGATATACAGTTTGTCCCTCTCCGTCTCGCGCACTACTGTTTAACATATATAAGGTTTGTAAGGTTTAGAAAATAAGTATATAAAAGTGTGGTAACGCTGGATGAGAAAAGTTTTATAATCGAATTACTCTCTATATTACCGTATAAACCTACATTCCTCCTCCTTCACCCCCTGTCTATCCTTGTATCTCTCCCGTTTTCCATATTTCTTCCATATAAACGTATACTCTACACCTCAACCCCTCTCTAGACTAGCACCTCTCCTCGTATTCCCTACCGCTCTCATATAAATGCATTTTCCTCCTTGAAGACTCTCTCAACCTATCACCTACCTTCGTTTTCCTCGTCTCTCCTTATAAACGCATACTCTGTCATTCAAACCTTCCTGCCTAATACCTCTCCTCGGTTTGCTAGCTCTCCCATATAAAAACGCTATATTCTACCCTTCTAGTACCTCTCCTCGTATTCCCTATCTCTTCCGTATAAAGCGTATCCCCTCCTCCTTCAGCATCAGTCTAGTCTAGCACCTCTCCTCGTATTTCCCTATCTCTCCCATATAAGCCTATATTTCCGTCCTTCAGCATCTGTCTAGCCTATTATCTGTACACGTTTCCCCTATCTTTCCCATATAAACGCATATTCCACACGTCAAACCCATTCTAGCCTAACACTTCTCCTCATATTCCCCTACCTCTCTCATATAAGACGCATTCCCCTACTTCAGCCCTGTCTAGCCTAGCATCGACCCTCGTATTCCCTATCTCTCGCATATAAACGCCTACTCTATCATTTAAACCTCCTAGCCTAATACCTCTCCTCGGTTCGCTATCTCTCCCATATAAAACGTCATATTCTACCCTTCAAGCTCTGTTTAGTATAGCATCTTTCCTTGTATTGCCTATCTCTCTCGTATAAAGCGCATCCATCCCTCCTTCAGCATCTGACTAGCCTAGCATCAGCCCTGGTATTCCCTATCTACCCTCGTTTTCCCTATCCTTTCCCATATAAACGAATAAGTAGCCCAGCTTCTGTCTATCATGCCACCTGTCCCCGTTTTCCCTATATTCCTCAATATAAACGTATACCCTACTCCTTAATCTCGTCTACACTAGCACCTCCCCTCGTATGTCCCATCTCTGTCGTATAAAGCATATCTCACTCTCCTCGTTTTTCCTATCTCTCCCATATAAACGCATTTTCCTCCTTGAACGCTCCTTCAACCTAGCTACTCCCCTCGTTTTCCTCGTCTCTTCATATAAAAAGCCATACTCTACCCTTCAAACTCTGAATAGTCTAGCAGCTCTCCCATATAAAAGTCATATTCTACCTTCAAGCCCTGTCTAGCATAGCACTTCTTCTCGTATTCCCCGTATCTCTCATATAAAGCACATCCCCAGTCCTTCAACCCATGTCTTAGCCTAGCATCGATCCTCGTAGTCCCTATCTTCCCCATATAAACGCATTTTTCCCCTTGAAGGGCCGCATATACCATCGTTTTCCCTATCCTTTCCCATATAAACGCAAAAAACTGTGCCAGCTTCCCTCTGTATACCCTACTGGCGACCACGACAGTATACATCTACGACCATGGCCGACTTTGTTTTCATACTCCCTACTCACGTAACGCCTGAATGATACTGACCCGTGAAAGGTGTATATTTACTTTCTTGAAAGATAGTATATCAGCAGTACTGTGTTTACGGAACTCTATAGCAAGGTTGCACATACATTGGTTGTTAACTTGTCCCGGATCATTAGCCTGATAATAGGTGAATGCTTAATGACCTTCATGTACCTGCATTTGTATTATGCGGATGAAGTAAAGCCCCAGGCAGTTATTTTATGCAGAAGACTGTCTGAAATTGAGGCCTAATGAAATACTCCGATTGTAACAAACAACTCCATTAGTAACATTTGATGTCCTGCAGATACGCCTATCCCATTTATACTGTATTTACAAATCATTATATGAATTGCTTAATGCAGAAGTACACAGCCATAAAGTGCGATGTAAATGACCATAGCAATTAAATTTAACTTATACAAAATAAATTTAAATGAGCCGCAGATTCCCTACAGTCGGAATTGCAAAATAGTTAAGGCCCTCTTGAATGCTCGTGCATGTCCTTGTGTGTTTGTATTTTTGTGTATGAATACAGGTAAACACATTTACATTTACAGCATGCTCTACAATTAATTGTTTCTATTTTCAGATGTATCCAGTTATTTAAAGAATACCACAGATTCAGCTTCATTGTGTACAAACACATTGGCCAAGGAATTTAAGGGATAATGGAGGCGGTGCACCAGTAAAGTAGGCGTATGTTTTAGGGAAGCTACTTCACCTGTCAAGTAGATCATCACTGTGCCTGCTGAAATTCGAATTTGTAAGCCCATGTTAACAAGGATGGCAGAGCATTTTAAGTAATCTTCCTTCTTACTATAATGTATCGTGAAACTTGAGTCACTTATATTGGATTCCTTCCCTATGGAGATGGAGCATTCCGTTTCCCAACGACGAGAAAAGCAATCTCCTGGCAAAGAGGAAATCATTTTATCCCAAGAAAGCACTGCATCTCTAACAGAGACCTCCTCAATGGTCGTTTCTAGTTTCACGGAAAATGATAGAGCAAATGTGAAAATGACTCCTGTTTTCAACGTGAACCAGTTTTATTGTAAGTATCTTCTTCATTATTTAATATTATATACCGTAATTCATAGCTATTTAAACATAACACGTGGATGTGTAAAGAACTATTACATTGGGTGGTGTTTCATTTCATGGTTTAATGTTACAATAGCACCTCTTATGTACAGAAACGGAAGTGTTTTAAATGTTTATACTTTAATGAAAATGCAATGTATGTGTTAGCATAACATATTATGGCGCCTTTCAGCGAGATATGCATAAATATTCAAAATTTAATAATAAAATTCAATACTCTCAGCACATGCTTTGCTCTTCATTAGAATTTCTATGGTTTACAAGAGACACTAGTGGGCTTGCAAAATATAATGTATGACAAGGATGATTATATATACATGTGTGTGTGTATAGTTTTTGATGTTATTCGTGGGTCTAAAATCGCATTAGAATACAACAACTGGCTCAATAGCACTAGTAGTGTTGGAGAAGTGAATATGAAGATGCAAAGCTTGAATTGGCTGCATACTGAACAGGAAGGACAAGTTTCAACATCCTCTTCGTTGTGAAGTTTTGGCACTTCTCGCCTGTACATATCCTGGCTATTCTTTAATAATAATTATTTATTTTACCTAATACAATAATTATTGGCTTTAATTTCTCCCCATAATATCATCTATAAACAGGTTTCACAACTAAGGATCGTTAGATATATTTGATTAGCGTGGCTTCCACGACATCGAGGTGTAGTTATTTCTCGAATTTTCCCTTTGAATATGACCCGAAGCCCCACTGCTGTATGTGTATGTGTACGTGTGTGTGTGCTCGTTTTGTGGATTGAATATATAATTCTCAATTAAACCTGTTTTATACTAGGGATGTGCACTCCGTAAGGAGGTTTCAATTATTACATTCGATATCGTAATTTCATATTTTTGTAATTTATGAACATGAATTCCTGTTAGTTTGATTTATGTTGTGTTTTGTATTTTTATTTACTTTAATTCCCTTTCACGTTAGTTAAATCGGAGACTAAAAAATCTTTACTCATCGAAGGTTTATTTGGGATGCCAAATTCCTATTGACGGGCCCATTGAAGCTTATATTGTAAAATAATGTCTTCCCTTTGTGGTTACATGACTGTGATACAAAATAGCTCGTGAAATAATGATTTAATCAGTAATAATAAAATGACGATGAAATAATAATAATAAGAAGAAGAATAACTATATGTTAAA
This sequence comes from Deroplatys truncata, assembly GCA_030765065.1. Taxonomy (NCBI): domain Eukaryota; kingdom Metazoa; phylum Arthropoda; class Insecta; order Mantodea; family Mantidae; genus Deroplatys; species Deroplatys truncata. The sequence goes on along the minus strand of CM060990.1, from coordinate 416,745,630 downwards.
GGCAAAAGTACACTTCACGAAGGGATCCCGCAACAGCGACAGAGCACCACATGTAGGCCAACGTGAACCTTTGTGCTTCGAACACGACCCCTGGGAGGGAGGATGAGGGAAGAGAAGCTAAGGGCGACCAGATCCGGGAGAGTACGTGCATAGGCGTGGACGGGACAATAATGAATCTATATATAGTTCCCTTGCTTACCCAGGTTATGATTACCGTGTTTTACTGTTTACTTTACCGCTTATTACCGCAATTACAGATACAATGTACAGACACACACAAACCCCATGACCATGCCGGGACTTGAACCCACGACCCTCAGGTTAGCGGAGCACTGAAGATATACGCGCCAGCGACCACGGCTACGAGAACCGGTCATATCCATGCATCCGACGCCGTTCAAACCTGTCTACAAGCCCCGAACCCCCCGGGGGTCCCATAAGGGAAGCCACTCGCAGAGGTCGGGTCCGTCAGCACATGGCCCAGTCGCGACACGCTGAACGTCGCCTCGCACGTTTTTGCGGAGCCATCCCGCTGGGAATAACTATGAGGTAATAACTTCTTTGGAATGTTTCCCTGTGTTTCTCGGTTTATTATTATCCTATTTCTCTCTGTTTTCCTGTTAACGCCTATTACTACAATTACTATTACACATACAACACACAGACACACAAACAACCCCATAACTTGGCAGGAATCAAACCCGCGATCCTCAGTTTGGCGGATCGCCGAATGCAAATGCTCCAGCAGCCATGGCTACGATGGTCGGTAAATAAATTGAATAACATTTAGATTGAAAATTGCTTCCGGGATCGAGCGTATTCCTCCTGGTTTAAACCGCTAATATTACCTGGGTAGAGAATGTTCACGGCCAATGTAAGATAATTCCACCGGTAAAGTCCTTTCTTTCTCCATGTAAACGAATTTTGCTTTTTATCTCTCAATAGGGTGTTCATCAAGAATGAAAGCGTTAGTGATCCATACAATTAACTATTGTAAAACCGGTTTTAGGAAACCCGTCAGTGTTCCAGATTTAATTTTAAATGACATATAAATTCCTCGGATGACAAGGTACAGCAGTAAATGCGTTTACTTCGCTTACTATAGAATGCCGTAAATGAATTCTTATATATATTTTAAATAATTAATGATTTTGGTGTGAGCAAAAACCTCACATTTAACGTCGAACATAGAAGGAAGAAAGGCTGTTGGTTCATTGGGCACTAAGCATGGCACAAAAGTTAATTTATGCTCAGACTCTCAGATCTTATTACGCTCCTGAAACTGTAGGTAATATGCATTAATAGTGTTATACATGGTAGTTTGAAAATAGTGGATATATACATCAAAAGAGATCACTATGTAACTGGATATGTCTAAGCTATAAATGTATGTGTTGATGGTTTTTAAAAGGATTCCTTTGTTTGTTGCAATTAAATATATAATATATTTGGTTTCTTATAGCTATAATCCTTCCTCTTGCGCTAGCCGCAATACTGCTCCTGCTGATCATGTGCGTGATACTGCGAATCATTAGCCGCAATCGAAAATTAAAGGAAAATGGAAGCAGTGGACCAAGCATTGTGGTGTACCCTTCACAGCAAGGAACTGGCCCACAGTTTTTGTAAGTATAGCTCTGGACTTTTCATTAACCTGAGATTTGTATCGTCATTTTTTAAGAATGCGCAAAGACCATAAAAGTAAAGGTACATATCACGGAAGGGCCCGCGGAACCGGGGCAGAGCACCGCACGCAGGCCAATTGGCCTATTGTGCTTACAAGGAAAGATGGGGGAGAGACCCGAAGGGAGACCAGATTTGGATGCCGACGGGCGCAAGCCTGGACGGGGTTCCTAACGTTTCCAGATATAACGCATTCGACGCTACACGGTCCCTGCCCACAAGCCACTAACCTCCAGGGTTCTCCGGAGCGGAGCCCCACGGTGGGGAGAGACCTAAATGATTGGTACCGCAGCGATGCCACGGAAGAAGCTTTTACAGAGCGCAAGCCACCACCCAGCCACAACCCGCCAAACACCGTCGCCTGGTGCTAAAACCCTGAAAAAGATGACAAGGAATGATGGGTACAGGAAATTAGAGGAATGAGAGTCGAGGTAGAAGATGAATACCCCAGCATTCGCCTGGCGACCCAGGGAAACCACGAAAAACCCATGGGCCAGAGTAGGCGGTCTCCAGGAATCCATCCCGGGACCTCCCGAATGCGGGCCAGTGACGTAACCACCTGAGCCATCCCTCTCGGTGCGCAAGGATCATACCAAACGTCTAGAGTTTTAGATGGGGTTTCCGAATAGAGAATACTTTTTAAGGGATAGTAGCCACCACGATCCCCCAGATTTTCTCTATCAATTATTTCCTTTGGATTTCGAAAACTCCATCGTATTAGAAAATATGTGATCAATTTAACCGCATATGATTTCTGAGTTTCGTATATTTCTGAAAGTCTTCAACATATGACTGAACTACGGCTTCCAGCACGCTTTATGAGCTGTTAGTACACTGTCACGTACCTAAGTGAGCGACAGAACATAACTCAAATAGTAGAGATAGATTTCACAAACAATTTGTTTTCTGACATGAGTACAAAGACGTGTAGAAGCTATAAGGGAGAATTAACATAACATATAATCATCCTCCATCTGTAGTACTGTAACACATACTAGTCGATGCGTTAGACATTCTTGAGGATCTACAGCGGAAATTTAGGCTATAAGATGTGTGGCGCACCTGCATTCACAATACTTGTATTCTCTATATATAACTTTTCACCAACAAGTAGCAGAGAGCGCGGAAGAGAAGAAGCGCCAGCGCGAAACCCGACATACATATTACACGCTGTCGTTTGTGAAAATTGCAACACCAAGAAGGAAACGCATAAATTCAATGAATTTACTGCCACAGGTTAGGTACATGACAAGTAACAAATGATAAACTTTTCAAATCTCTAAATGACCTTTGAGCCCTAATATTCAGTATCTGGTGTGGCCTGCATGCACTCCATGAGCTGCTATACGCGTAGCATTGAATCAAAAAGGTTCTGAATAAGTTCCTGAGGGATTTCCCTCCACGCAGTTTGTGTTCGAGCCCACAATTCTGTGACACTAGTTACTGGAGGACCGTGACGCACCAAGTGCCGACCAAACATATCCCAGACATGTTCGATGGGCGACATATCAGGCGAACGTGCAGGCCAAGGAAGCAATGGTACCCGTCGTTCTTCGAAGAAGGCTTGTACATTCCTCGTAATATGTGGCCGGGCATTGTCCTGTTGAAATGTGGCCTGTGGAGATGCCTGAAGCAGGGGAGTACCTCAGGCTCTACAACCACCGTTAGGTACCGGTTGCTGTTCAAAGTGCCCTCAATTCGTAGGAGGCGAGATCGGTTGTTGTAACCAATGGCGCCCCAAACCATCACATCTGGTGTTTGCCGATATGCCGCTCAACAATGCAGCCCTCCAGGTTGCGTTCACCACGGTACCACCGGTCATGTATGCGGCCATCACTGTAGGACACGTTGAAGCGGGACTCGACCGAAAAGACTACATTTTGCCACTCAGCACCCCAATGACGGCGTTCACGTGCCCATTGCATTCGGAGGAACTTGTGGTTTCCGAACAATGGAAGCCGACGTAATGACATGCATGCAACCAGTCCAACCTGCAGCAGACGGCAACAAACCGTTGATGCTGACAAGCTCACACCTGTTGCAGTGTTCCAGCGTCGAGCCAACTCTGTGGATGAAGCTGTACTGTCCGTTATGGCCATGAGGACAAGATGACGGTCATCCCGTTCTGTGGTTATGTTCCGTGGTCCAGTACCTACTCTTCGCTGCGTTTGACCTTCATCTACCCACTGCTTCCTCACACGCATCACTGTCGTAGCAGCATGCCCTGTACGAGCCGAAATGTCACGTTTTGACAAACCCGCTTCCCGGAGACCGATCATTCTGCCCCGTTCGAACTCACTCACTCACATGCCGATATGGCTCCCTTTGACGTCAACGAGGCATAATGGTACTCTATTGTTTCCACTTTGTTTGACAGTTCTGCACTGACTACAGTGGACGCAACACTGACCTTGTCGGACAGACACGAGAGGGCTCTGCTCGGCCTATGTGTACCCCATCTCTCTGCAAACCTAATTGCTTATTGCTTACATGCTCTTCTACTCTTCCACCAAGTTTGGAGTTATTCGGGAAATTCTTTTTTGGTGTTGCAATGTTCACAAAGGCAGTGTATTTTCCTTAATTACGACATGCAATCGTTAGAGGTGTGTGAGAATTGATTAGAATGCCATCTTATCGTGTATGGTGGGTTACACCCTAATTTTGAATTTACGGTAGCCAGTGATGGTTAAGGACAAGGTTGGTCAGATAGCCAGGAGATGTCATGTCTCAGTTCACTTAGGAATCATCAGCTCATGCTGAAGTTTCCAGGAAATGGTAAACCGCATATCCTTCAAATGATGCAATGCAAATTTATGTTAGCCAAGGTTTCAAACAAATGTAGGTTTAAGGTACCAAATAAAGAAATGTGATTATTATATGTTCCCAATTATTTAACACAAGACTGCATGCTATACATCTCTGCCGCGTAAGAAATGTCGCTGTCTTCAAAGACAAGTGAGTACTAAAGCAATACTAATAAATGCTAATTCCCAGGTAAAAATACATACTTGTGCAAAATTTGGATGAAGCATAACGTTTGAAAGCATTGGAAAGCATAAAGCAATATAGCAATGAAGAAAGTGCTTGCGTTTGCAATGACGAATCAGTTAGATAAACCAACTTGATCTAATAGAAATTAAGATAAAAATCCTAATATACAGATAATCCGGAGTCCAAAAGACTTAAAGGTGAAAACACAGGATGAATTAGAACTACACCAACAAACTTTCAGAGGTTGTTCAGAGATACCTTCAGAGAATTTTGGTATAGGGGACCCATGGTCTCCAGCGGCTCGTAAAAGAGAAATAATATAATTATGATTTATTTGGTTTGCTACCACAAACACCCTTGTTTCTGTGAAAATACCTTCACAACAGTGCAGAAGCCTGTATAATGTGCAATAACCAAAGCATACAACACACAACACAGGGTAATACAACATCGCGCAGACGAAACAAGTACGCTTTTATCACAGTGTATTCAGTCAGATCTGCCATTGTACAGTACAGTACGTAACAAATACGGAACTGCTCCCTTACAGGTATTGTTCAAAATGTCGACCACCTTGACCACGGCTGAGTGTTCAGCGACGCACCATCGACTGTCTTACATGCCTAAGTATTCCAGGAGTTTGGTGTAATACTTCCGAAGCTGTGACAATCCTAGCAACCAGGTCCATGCGAGTATCGAACGCAGTCGCGTAAACTAGGCTCTTCACATGCCCCCAAAGGAAGAAGCCCATTGGCGTCATGTCCAGCGATCGACTTGGCCATGGAACAGGACCACTGCGTACATTGTCGTCCAAGCTGTGATTCAATATGATTCCTAACATCAAGTGCAAACTGTGCTGCTGCGCCGTCATGTTAAAACCACATAAGCTGACTAATTCTCAGCGGCACATCTTCTAGTAACTGTGGGAGGATATGTTGAAGGAACGCTTTGTACATGACTCCGTTCAGTGTATCAGGAAGTACGTAAGGTACAATCACAAAAACGTTGACAATTCCATCCCGTACATTCAGAGCAAATTGCACTTTATATGATCAAAGTAGCATATTGTAGGGGATCCGAGCACAATTTTGCGTTTAAATGGAAAAGTATAGGGAAAACGAGGGTAGATGCGACGGCTCAAGGAGGAAAGTTTGTTTATATGCGGAAGATAGGGACTGCCAGGATCGATGCTAGGCAAGACAGGGCTTGAAGAAGTGGGGGATATGTTTTATACGTCAAGGTAGGAAATACGAGGAGAGGTGCTAATCTAGACAGAGGTTGAGGAGTAGAGTATGGGTTTATATGGGGAAGATATGGGAAACGGGGAGAGATGATAAACTAGCCAGATACTGAAGAAGGGGGGAATGTAGGTTTATACAAGGGAGGTAGGAAACCAAGGAGAGATACTACGCTAGACACAGTTAAAGGGGGAAAATGTTTAGACCGCAAAGACACCACCAATTAAAGATTACAAATGTTTTGACACCCTTTGACGGCATTTTCTCGACACTGGGTGTGAAGTCCCCCGACGCTAAAATTATAAAATATCTGTATCAATCAATCAGGTAATGTTCGTCCATGCACAACATTGTCTAACATTATTGAAAAAAAATAATCAAGGTTCATACTGCTAAAATCCTGGCATAGTGCCTCTAAAGGGCTGGACGCAGGCCCTCGATTGAAGTATCCCCACCGCATATATCTTGATTTATTAATGTAAATAAGTGTATATGTAGGGAAAACCAGTTAGTATCACAAGTGTTCATGGTAATTGAGAGCAGCGATTCGTACCAGAGCTATTTAATGTAATTTTCATATGATTCGGGTAGAATGTAGGGTATTTAAGTCATTTTAACAGGTAATTCAGGTAGCGTCACAGGTATTCACGGTAATATAGAAAGTAATTACATTATAAACATTTCTCATCCAACATTACAACACTTTTATATACTTTTTTCTAAATCTTACAAAATGGTTATATGTTAAACAGTTAGTGTGCTAGACAGAGAGGGATAAACTGCATATTGGTTTACAGTGAAGGTATATAGAAGTATTCTAAACTAAACCCACACCGAACACCCTAGCCTATCCCTACCTTGACTTCTCATTGTCTATTCAATCCTAGCATCACCTAACATAACACGTAACAAGACGTAACGTAACCACGTAATAAGACGTAACACAACGTAACATAACCGCATGACAAGACGTCAAACTACGTAACATAAGCACATAACCACGTTACAAGACGTAACACAGCGTAACATGGTCACGTAACATCACGTTACAACCCTACGTAACCAGAGATAACCTCGACTTTCTTTTAGTGAAATTGGGATGTTTCATTCAGGTTTTGTTATTTGAGAGTCTTAATTGAAACGTTTTGCGTCAACATACCTTTATTTTATTTCGTTGTAGGTGCCTCTCCCCTTTATCTAGGCTTGAGACTAGCACTAGGATTGCTCCTAATGGCAGGGTTAACACCATCCCTTCCATCCTTTTATTATTCGTCTTTCTTCATCAGGGGTCTACTAGTTTAATACACAGCACACGGATAAACTTCATTTTTTAAGACTGTAGACTCACGTGGAAATTTTCATCTTCGGCTTACATTCTTTTAAGCACTGTTTATAATATAATAATGTTCATACGCACATGTAGTTATTCCATCCTCAACAATAACTCTTTTTTCATCGTATGGAGTCAGTGAAATTTTATTCACTTGCACTGTGGCAAGAGCATGCTCCCGGGACAGGATCAGATTCATGGGCGCTCTTGTGATTTATCAGGGTTTAAGACAGTCAGTATAAATCTGAATGTGACGTACTGCTTAATAGCACTACGTTTTATGCATTTAATCTGTTTTATCATTAAGCTCTGGATATCTAGTGCATACATCTTAGGTCGTAGTCCGACAAAGCACTGGATGATTTCATCATTAGCCTCATCTTTAAATTTTCCCAACATCTTCTTGTTTAGAGCTGAATAGCATATATGACTTGTAGGATAATCAGATGTATCTAGGTACTCGAGAAATTGTAGCTTGTCCTGGTACACATCTTCAGTTCTCACTCGTTGAATGAATGAATCAGTGTCCCCAATGTATATAGGATTGTTGAACACAATCTGTCGGGATGCCATATGCACAGCAGCTAGGTTGGTAGCATATATTGTTCGATCGATAAACGTAGGCTTGGCAATTAATTTTTCCAGAGTCTTCTCGTTTGTTACCACACGATTACACAGGTTCTCCATAGTTTTACCGAACATCGCATTGTTGAACTGTTTGTAGAGATCCTTCTCAAAATCATTTGCAGCCTGTTGTCGTAGTCTGTTATTAAATTCCACATCAGGTTTTAACCACTGCGACTGTCGGAATTGTAGCACACGGTGCAATTTTGCTAGCCGTAGTCCATGATTAAGAGCTTGCTTCAAAGCCATGTAATGTACTACATACTTCTTTCGAGGGCCAAGATGAGGTATCAGTTTGTTTGTAGTTGAGTTCTTAGGCTTCATACGCTCAGGCAGGAAATGCTGGTCGTTGAGTAGACCGTGAAGTACTGCAGCATACTCGATGTCTACTTTTAATATGTATCCATGAGGATCATCTTCTTGTAGTCTTTCTAAGTCGATTTTTCAGCTGACACCTACTCAAATCCACTATAAGGGAGGGCATGGCACATGACCCAAACATATTGATTATAGGCGTCCTCATATGTAATAAATTGGGTTGGTCTCGACGGATCATACTTCTCCATGTAGGTGTTGTTTGCTTCGGCATTATGGTGGGAAACTTGGCATAAACCTCCTCTTATGCCGGATTCCAACATAGGTAATGGGTCATAGTCCTGTAACAATTCCAGCTGAATTCCAGTATACAGCAACATGTCATCCCATGTAAGTCCTGGAGAGGTAAAATAATGTGCAGGGTCGACCTTGTGTGTTTTGAGAGTTTGATCTCTAAATGTCTCAAAGATATCGGCTAGAAGAAGTACATCAGAGATTAAGTAGAGGTCGCTGTACTCGCCAAACTTTCTTACATTAAACAGCTCCCATACATTTCTAGCATGATCGTAGTCTGCATCACTAATTTCTTCTTCATTTAATCTATTGTAGAAGGAGTCTTTGGAGGTAGGCAGGTTTCGTTCAAAACGTCCCATGAAGTGACGTTATCATAGGGAAATACTCCTTTACAAGTCATCAACTTCATCTTGTCTTCTCCGAAGTGTGTCAGTGTTTCAGGGTACGATGTTAGATTCTTCACCAGCTTATTCAAGCTTGTACTGAGAAACCAAAAGCTATCTACAAACCGAAGCTTTATATCTCCTACATACTTGGAGAATGATATATAGCTTTCTTCAGAGCAAGGAATCACTTCCACCCGCTCACTTGTGCATCCCAGCTCCTTAACAATGAAGTGAGGCTCATACCCACTGAGTTTGTGCATGAAGACTGGAGTATATTTAGGTGTTTTGCAGGCTAAATTACATTCATTATGTAGACTTCCACGATATTCACAACTGATTGTTTCATGGTCGCATACTTTGTAGTTCTCTTTAGTAAAGGTTTTTCCACACAAGTAGCATACTGTAGAGGATTTGAAATCCATCTTCTGTTGATCTGTAAGTTTCAGATGTATGACAGATTTGTATATATTATTAATTTCCTTTGCAAGGAACGACAGGCGTTCCATGAACTTCTGAGCAGCATCAACACCACGATATACATAGGGATATTTAGGAAGACCAGTTTCCAGGTGTTCAACGTCGGATGACGGTTTAACGTAAACGCAGAAACTCATAGGTACATGCTGCTGATAAGAGGTTGTATATGAAGTTTCAGGATTAGGTATACATGTATGACATGGGGCGAGAATGCTTTCAAAGTCTGCGTAGATGACGTAAGATAGTTTCAACATCCTTTCAAAATTTTTAAACTGTACAATTGATTTCTCCTTTGTAGGCATAACTACCCCTGCAACACCATGCTGATGACAGATGACAGCATTTTATTGTAGTTTTTCCAGTCCACTTGGTCCGCACTGATCATCAAAATGTGTAACACAACGCTTACAGGTATAAAAACGTTCTTTATGCTTAGTTTTCTAACGTCAAATAAGTTTTTTCAAAATTCTTTATATAAACGTAGTGATGTCTCCTCTACTGTCACTCCATAGTAGGAGGTCCCGTTGGCTAGGTAGTTCAGTCTCAACGACCTTTATCGGATACACTTCATGGTTCTCATCGAGGCCTAAGACGTTGATAGACATCCTGTTAAGCTTCTCAAATTTAGGTATTTCAGAAAATGGGGTAGGATACGAAACGCAGCTGAGGTCGTATTTATTTTGAAGTTGCTCCTATTTGCTCACACGTGGATTCTTCTCAACGAATTTGGCTAATACAGAATATATAAAGCATAGCTCATCAGTTAAATTCTGGATGTTAATGCAGGCTTCTTTAGCTCCAACAGACGGTGGCAGGAGTATGTAGCTACTTCCTTGTAACGGATTGTACTTGTTAATACGAAGGCGAAGCCTTTCCACCGCAAGCAGAGCCCAGTTGCTACCCTTAAGTTGTGATTCCTCCATTTCAGTAACCAACTTCTTCATTTTCGTCTCCAATATAGAGTCCAGGTCCTTTTCTAGGAAAGCAGCTTGATTCCGGGTTTTAAATATTTTTTCGCAGGTTTCTCCGACACTGTTAACAAATCTACACTCAACTAGCAGATTAATTTTCACACTCTTGTGTATACCAAGCTCTTTATGTACAGCCAGGATTATCCGCTGTTTTGCCTCATGTAGGTACATATTCAGGTCCTTAGTTGATTCACAACGTATGAAATATGATTTCAAGCGTCCATTGAATTAAGTTTCATATTCTTTCATGTCACAGTCATCCATTGTAGATAATAGCTCGTGCTTAGTAGGTTCTAATCTACGTTTCTTCTCAGGCCTGTTTATATAGCACGCATCTTCGTGTCGGCGACCCTTATAACTGTCTTTGATGGTTACACTACAGTATTTACACTTGAAGTGCTTCTTACAATGTAGCTCATGCCTTCTTTTATCGTACCCGCGAAAGGATTTCTTGCAGTATTTACCATAAGAATATCCTGATACACTGGGAATGATATCCTTATATGTGGACATATTCATCTTTCTTCTTGGTATAATAACGTATTAACCCTTCTTTAAGGAAATGTACGCCTCTTCACCTTGATAACACTTTAGAAAACCGATTATTTTCTAGAAAGTACAACGATGTTGTCACCTCAGAGTTAATCAGCAGAATGAAGTCCAATGCCCGAGATCATCCTTTTTATAGAGGAGGCACGAATCTTTTTAGATCAATTATATACTGAATTCTAATACTAAAACGGTGATTAAGCGTCTAAGCTCTTATATCTCAATTCGTGTAACAGTGATTTTCAGATGTATCTGTAGGTTTTCGCGCATGTTCATATATTTTGTGAGGCGCTCAGAGATGTTCATGTGTGACTGCACGTATTCGTAGGTCTTCGTATAGCTTTGGGTGCTTGGGAGAAGTGAACGCCTGTATCTATGTCTTCGTAAAGCTTCGGGTGCTTAGAGTGAGTGAGCGAAGTATTTCGAGGATGCATGTATTGTTCGGTGGAGTTCCGACGTCTCCTTACAGCTTCAGCCGCTTAGAGTAAGTGTAAATTATTGTGAAGATGTATGTATTGTTCATAGTTCTTCGTACAGATTCGGGTGCTTAGCTCGTGAGAGTGATGAACGATTTGTCAACCGAGCAAGGGACAAGTTTCCTTTGAGCAAGCATTCACGATGAGCAACAAAACCTAGAAGCACAAAGATGCGCATGAAATAGAATGAATGGGAAAGGAAATCGCGGTAGCATACGCCACTTCGGCATTCGCTTGCAGAGCAAGGAAAACCGTAAAAAATCCGAGGCTAGAGTGAGGGATCGACGGAAATCGAACTCTGAATTCAAACTTCTCTTAGATGAACGCATGACTAAAAGGTAAAGTTAACATAAATAACTCGAAAATTATGCAAGACGCTGGCGTACTATAAAGAGGCTCGGAGAGCATTGGACTTCTTTCTGCTAATTATCTCCGAGAATACAACATCGCTGTATTCTCGGAAAATAATCGGCTTTCTAAAATGTTATCAAGGTAAAGAGGCGTACATTTCCTTAAAGAAGTGTTAATACGTTATTATACCAAGAAAAAGATGAATAAGTCCACATATAAGGATATCATTCCCAGTGTAACAGGATATTCTTGTGGTAAATGCTGCAAGAAATTCTTCCGCGGTTACGATAAAAGAAGGCATGAGCTACGTTGTAAGATGCACTTCAAGTGTAAATATTGTAATGTAACCCTCAAAGACAGTTATAATTGTCGCCGACACGAAGATGCGTGCGAAATAAACAGGCCTGAGAACAAACGTAGACTAGAACCTACTAAGCACGAGCTATTATCCACAATGGATGACTGTGACATGAAAGAATTGGAACTTAATTGCCAAGCCCACGTTTATCGATCGAACAATATATGCTACCAACCTAGCTGCTGTGCATATGGCATCCCGACAGATTGTGTTCAACAAGCCTATATACATTGGAATCAGTGTTTTGGACATCTCCAGGACATTAATGTACCACTATCACTATGATGTGTTGTTACCGTATTATGGAGCTGAAAACCTGAAGTTTATGTATATGGACACTGATTCATTCATTCAACGAGTTAGAACTGTAGATGTGTAACAGGAAAAGCTACGATATCTCGAGCAACTATATACATCTGATTATCCTACAAGTCATATATGCTATTCAGCTCTAAACAAGAAGGTGTTGGGAAAATTTGAAGAGGAGGCTAATGGTAAAATCATCCAGTGCTTTGTCGGAATACGGCCTAAGATGTATGCACTAGATATCCAGGGCTTAATGATAAAAAAGATTAAATGCATGAAACATAGTGCTATTAAGCAGTAAGTCACATTCGGGAGTTATACTGACTGTCTTAAAACGTGATAAATCATAAGAGCGCCCATGAATCTGATCCTGTCCCGGGAGCATGCTCTTGCCACAGTGCAATGAATAAAATTTCATTGACTCCATACGATGATAAAAGAGTTATTGCTGAGGATGGAATAACTACATATGCGTATGGACATTATCGTATTACAATCAGTGCTTAAAGGAATGTAAGTCGAAGATGAAGATTTTCTCGTGAGTCTACAATCTTAAAAAAATGAAGTTTATACGTGTGCTGTGTATGTACCTAGCAGACGCCTGATGAAGAAAGAAGAATAATAAAAAGATGGAAGGGAAGTTGCTAACTCTGCCATTAGGAGCAATCCTAGTGCTAGTCTCAAGCCTAGATAAAGGGGAGAGGCATCTACAAAGAACTAAAATGAAGGTATGTTGACGTAAGACTTTTCAATTTAGACTCTTTAATAATAAAACCTGACTAAATCATCACAGTTTCACTAAAAGAAAGTCGAGGTTATCTCTGGATACGTGGCGTTGTAACGTGATGTTAGGTTTCTGGTTACGTCATGTCGCAGGGTGTTACGTCATGTTACTTGGTTATGATACCTAGTACATGGTTGCTACGTGTTGTAAGGTTTTGTTGCATGGTTACGTGCTTATGATACATGGTTACATGGTTGTTACGCTGGTTTCGTCTCGTCACGTGGTTACGTGCTTATGTTACGTAGTGTGACGTCTTGTCATGCGGTTATGTTACGTTGTGTTACGTCTTATTACGTGGTTACGTTACGACTTGTTACGTGTTATGTTAGGTGATGCTAGGATTGAATAGACAATGAGAAGTCAAGGTAGGGATAGGCTAGGGTGTTTGGTGTGGGTTTAGTTTGGAATACTTCTATATACCTTCACTGTAAACCAATATGCAGTTTATCCCTCTCTGTCTAGCACACTAACTGTTTAACATATAACCAGTTTGTAAGATTTAGAAAAAAGTATATAAAAGTGTTGTAACGTTGGATGAGAAATGTTTATAATGTAATTACTTTCTATATTACCGTGAATACCTGTGAAGCTACCTGAATTACCTGTTAAAATGACTTAAATACCCTAAATTCTAACCGAATCATATGAAAATTATATTAAATAGCTCTGGTACGAATCGCTGCTCTCTATTACCATGAACACTTGTGATATTATCTGGTTTTCCCTACATATACACTTATTTACATTAATCAATCAAGATACATGCGGGGGGATACTTCGATCGAGGGCCTGCGTCAGCCCTTTAGAGGCACTATACCAGGAATTTAGCTGTATAAACCCTAATTAATTTTTTCAATAACGTTAGACAATGTTATGCATGGACGAACATTACCTGATTGATTGACACAGATATTTTATAACTTTAGCGTCGGGAGACTTCACCCAGAGTGTCGAGAAAATGCCGTCAGAAGGTGTCAAAACGTTTGTAATCTTTAACTGGTGGTGTCTTTGCGGTCTAAACGTTTTCCTCCTTTAACTCTGTCTAGCCTAGCATCTCTCGTTTGTTTCCAACCTCACCTGGATGAACCTACATTCTCCCCTTCTTCAGTATCTGTCTAGTTTATCATCTCTCCCCGTTTCCCATATATTCCCCATATAAACGCATACTCTACACCTCATCCTCTGTCTGGATTAGCACCTCTCCTTATATTCCCTACGTCTACCATATAAAGCGCATTGGCCTCCTTCAACTCTCTCCTAGCATAGGATCTCTCTCCGATTTCCATATCTCCCCCTCACATAAACGTACACCACACTCCTTAACCGCTGACTATCTAACTACCTCTCCTCATATTTTCTACCCCTAACACATAAAGGGCGTTCCCTCCTTCAGCCGCTGATCTACCTCGGAACTCTCCTCGTTTTCCCTATCTCTCAATATAAACGCATTTTCCTCCTTGAAGGTTCTCTCAACCTAGAACCTGCCCTCGTCTCTCCATATAAACGGTTATTCTACTATTCAAACCCGCCTAGCCTAATACATCTCCCATATAAAATTCATATTATACGCTTCTAGCCCTGTCTAGTCTTATACCACTGCTCGTATTCCATATATCTCCCGTATAAGCTCATATTCCTCCCCCTTCAACATCTGTCTAGCCCAACATCTGTCCACGTTTTGACTATCTTTCCCATATATTCCACAACTCAAACTCTGTCCAGTCTAGCACTCTTCCTCGTATTCCCTAAGTAGAGTATAGGGGAGAGAGCTGGCCCCAAAAGACGTGTTAACACGTGTAATTACACGTGTTAACATGTATTACACGTGTAATCCGCTAATGACCGTCGCTACTGGATATTCCTTGTAATACATGTGTAACCGCTAATGACCGTCTCTAATGACCGTCGCTAATGGCCGGCGCTAATGACCATCGCTAATGGAAATTCGTGGTAATACATGAGTAACCTCTAATGACCGTCACTAATGACCGCCGCTAATGGATATGCGTGGTAATACATATGTAAGCGCTAATATCCGACGCCAATGACACGTCTAATGGATATGTGTGGTGATACATATATAAACCGTTAATGACCGCCGCTAATGGTATGTCTATTGTACACACGCGCGAACCTGCTACAGAGTGTTTATCATAAACATGGTGTGGGGTAACTGTGTACGAGCATAAATGTGATATAGCCGATAAGGACGATAAAAAAGAATGATTAAATCGAGTATCGAAATCTGACCAACATAATCATAATAATTCGGGTAGGCGTGATATGAGCGATATTACCAGTAAAAGAACCCCTTGGTAAAAAAAGGGCTAAGAACCCTGGTATCGAACCTAGGAGTGATATGTGCGTTATTCGCAGCAACGAACCCTGGTATCGAACCTAGGATGTGCGTTATTTGCAGTAACCAACCCCCTTGGTATAAAGCATATGAGTAACGAACCCTGGTATCGAAGCTGGATGTGATATGTTTGACATTCGCAGTAACGAGCACTGGTATCAAACCTTAATGTTCGTCCATGCATAACATTATTGAAAAAAGAATCGAGGGTTAAACTGCTAACGTCAAGACATCGCGGCTCTAAAGTGTTGGACGCAACCTCCCACCGCATGTATCTTGATTAATGTAATTAAACGCTACTCGTTGATCGATGAATACGTTTAAGTATTTATTTGATTAATGTAAATAAGTGTATATGGATTGACTCGCGTAACTGGTTATCATCGTATATGTGTGTGTGTGGGAGACGATTATTACGCGTGTATAATTATTACGACCAATAACACATGTGGGAATGCCGAGAGACTCTTAAGATCGCCCTCCCACCTCCTTCGTAAAACATTGGTCGCGTGGTATTACGAAAATCGAAGATCTCTCCTCCCTAAAATCATTGCTCACGTGCCTAAAACCGATAAGGAGGATAAAAAGAATAGTTTAAGGAGTAACGGGCTGCCTTGGTATAAGGCATATGATTAACGAACCAGGGTATCGAGCCCAGGAGCGATATGAACGATATTCACTGTAACGAGCCCCCTTTGGTATAAAGCATATGAGTAACAGATCCTGGTATGGAACATACATACATACATGCGTACATACACACATACACATGCACACATACATACGTACATACATACACACATACATACATCATACATACGTACATACATAGACACCTACAAACATACATACATACGTACATACATACACACATGCTCACATACACATATACATACATGCATACACACATACATCATACCTATACACATGCTTACATACATACGTACATGCATACACACATTCACACATACACATATACATACATACATATGTACATACATACATACACACATACATACATACATAGACACATACATACACACATACATGCATACACACATACACTCATACATACGTACGTACATACATACATAGATAGACACATACCTGCGTACACAAATACATACATACAAACGTACATACGTACATACGTAGACACATACATACAAAAATACATACACACATGCACACATACATACATCATACATACACACATACATACACACATACATACATGCAAACATACATACACACATACATACAGACATACATACACACATACATACACACATACATATATACACACATACATACATACACAGACATACACAAATAATACATACACACATACACACATACATATATGCAAACATACATACAAAATACATACACACATACATATATACACACATACATACAGAGACACATACATACACACATACACATATACATACATGCAAACATGCATACATGCATACACACATACATACATAAAATCATTCATACATACACACATACATACATGCAAACATACATACACACATACATACACACATACATATATACACACATACATACAGAGACACATACATACACACATACACATATGCATACATGCAAACATGCATACATGCATACACACATACATACATACAAACATTCATACATACACACATACATACATGCAAACATACATACATACACACATACATACAAGCATACATACATACATACACACATACATGCAAACATACACACATACATACATGCAAACATACTACATACATACACACATACATACATAGACACACATATACACACATACGTACATACATAAACATACATGCATGCATGCACACATACATCATACATACTTAATTCATGCATACATACACTCATACATACACACATACATATATCATATATATACAACAGACAGACATACATACATACATCATGCATACATACACTCATGCATACATATACGTACACATACATGCATACAACCATACATGCGGAAGCATTTGGACAATGCTATATTTCCACTAATATCCATTGCTAAAAGACAAGCTATTCAATAGGCTGATTGTGCTTATGAAAGGTGAAATAACCAGCAAAATGAAAGAGCATTCATTGTAGGTAAACATTCAGCTTATAAATAGACAAGGAACTCATTGTTAAGGGATACAGAGGATGGAAAAAAATCATCCTTTTGAAAATGACCGAGATATACTGTGTACAAGATAATGAGGTTTGATGTATATGCTGATTAATATGCAGTGAATATAGCACATGCATTCACAGATACTCCTGCATGTGTGTTGATTCCATCATTAAATGGAACATGTGTAAGCACATACGCTGTATAGGTATGTAAAATTCTACTCAAACATGAACTTCCTTTGAAACATCCTAAGGATTCCAATGAACTTGTTATAGATTGTGAGAATGTTTGCACTATATATGAAACCTAGCAAACATTAGAGCAAGTCAGTAATGCAGAAGATTATCAGACCATTGCACCTTTACCTCAACACAAGGACACAATTATTGTGGAACTGTTGAATTTATTAAGGCAATTTTCTATGAAAAGAGAACCCTAAGTGCTTAAAAAAGCTATAGCATCATTAAAGACAACTTTAGCAACAGCTTGCAATAAAAAATGAACAAGGACTCTGCAAGCAGATACAGCAGAAGCTCAGAACGTTGCTGTTTCTGATTCACGTGTTTTATTAGCTGCTTGTATTCTCAATGAAAATTCAGCGTACATTGGTTTTAATTGTTCAGGTACACATGAATTTAGCTTTTTACTTGTACAAGGTTAATCCTTTCCTTCCTCGGATTTGCAAGCGCTTCTTCAGTATTTTGTTGCTAGTGGGTATAACTACTCCGGATAATATAAAGGGTCCACCACGTATGATCTCTTTGGAAACACATAAGTATTTTTATACTCCAGCTATGATCCGCAGCACGACAAATCCAGTACAAACATTAGAAAGTAGTACTCAAATATAAACAATTCTAATTTGTTTTTTTTAGAAAACATAACATTCTAAACATTTTCGGAGTCCCCTAATATCAAAAGCCTCGCTTTGTAAGAAGGAGAAAAGAATGTATAGGTGTCTCTCTAGAAGCTGTAGGACTTCTCTTGTAACTTCAATGCAGGTGCCAAACATAATGTTGAACAACTTTCTAAGCTCACCTTATCGTGTACGGTTAAGTTGCCACCAGTAGCAAAGCGTACATTTATAACAAGGACAGCTTTCCTAACATTTTAAATTCCATAAATCACGTCTTACTTAAATACCTAGCATGCAAAGTATGTAATTAAAAGCTGTTCTTTTATTTTTATTTTCTTTCTTTTTTTGTAGCAAACAGTGTCATAAAGCGGAAAGCAGAGGGTGGCTAACAATGAGCTGTAACTTTGGCAGAACAATAAGTTAGTAAGCTAAGGAAGGCATCCAACATTCGATGGAAAAAAAATACTGATGTAACGTAAAAAATGTTTGTAAATAGTCACATGGATGCAACAAGCCAATCAATGTCAAGCCAACATTCTTCTGCATGAGTAGGTTTAGCCAATCAGAGAAATAGAAACATTAAATTTAAACTTTTTCAGCTGTGGACGCTAAGAGGTAGCGTACCCAAGCCAAGTCAGTTCAGTAGATGAAACTCAGAGTGGGCAGATGTGAAGTATTAGTGCAGTGCGGAGAAGATAAATTTTGACCATTAAAAAACTTGTAGTTCGGAACAGATGATTACTACCACTGTAAAATACGTTTGATTTAATATTTGCATAGATACAAATTTGTATGATTTATAATTTTTAACGCGAATAAAGTACTTAATAAATTCTCTGTAAACTGCAGTTTGTTAGCACACATATAGAGCTTAATATCTTACAGCACCATACGTAAATAGTTCAGTAATTTGTTATTATTTGATGTTTTATTCAACTGTATTCCAGAATTAATAAAGAAGTGAGAATTTAAACTATAGCTTGTGTACAGTGTGTGAAACTACTCTACAGCCGTACCACCCTTGTAAAGAGATACTTGCTCTACCAGATATAACTGAGGCAGCCGAGGCATAATTTTAAATTAAATCATAATTAATTAAAAATCACAAATCACTACATATAAACCTTATTACGAACACACACACCTACGATTACGAGATAGTACTGCAGTTGGATACAGCATTTTAGACAATCCTAGCATTATAAATTGTAGGAAATAAATCATTAAATAACCTGGCATCCATAGCTGACATGAGTGAGAGCGTCTTCATATGTTCGCATCCATTGAGATGTTAGTTTATCTCCCTGAATTTCATTTGTTATTACCTGGCGTGTTGAACCGATACGTTAGACAGCCATTTACATGCATTTCCTTCCTGGGAAAAGAACTGAGCAGGTGTTACAGACTGTGATATAGCCTATTATCAGCACAGCATAGTAATTATAAATTCAGATCGTAAGTATTCTATGTTTAATCATGTCCGGTGGTTTTTGCATCTTGGTTGCTCAGGGAAAACAGTATAAACAGATGGTTTCATCTTGTCTCTATAAGCCACGGTAACTTGGAATAAGGATTTACTCCATTGCTATTATCGGTATGGCAATATGCACGCTATTGTATATAGTAACAAATCGTTTATAATGGTAGGATTGCATAGATAAATTTACTCGTCATGTATCGATAAAATCCAGTGAGATTACCTACTAGAGATAATTGTGTGAAAGAAACCGCAAACTGTACAGCAGCAACTGGTAACTGTGGACACTGTAGACGGTGCGGTTTTGAATAGAAACAAACAGACGATCACCTAATTCCCTTGTATATACGCGGTTATACAAAGTCCCGGGTTTGAGTCCTAGGTTTTAAATTTACAAGCTCTAGAATATTAATAGCGTGTTTTAAAGGAATAATATATTACGTGTTAATGAAAATGGAAATTGTCTCATTGATGCTAGGCTTGTTAAGTAACCATATAGTGACTCCTGCACCGTAGGGACTGCTAATTGCAGAAAATGGACATTACATCGATGGAAAAAAAAATCGATGAAGCACAACTTCCGCCAAGGGAGGCATTTTACAGTAATCTGCAAGACCGGACCATAAGTGAAAATGGGTTATTGCTGATTAATCAAGCAGGTCTGAAAAATATAACGTTTGGAAACCTTACGGATAAACCCACAAACGATAGCCTTGGAAATATCAATATTATCACCAGTCAAGTAAATGAATAATTTTAGTAGCATAAAATCTAAGTATCTAATTAAGACTTGCAGCTTAGGAGAAAGAGACATGCTTCTGTTGGTAGTATTTTAAAATTCCTATATTTTTCATAAAACCATCCTCACGACCACCATGGACAGTCTATATAGCTTTAAAAATTCCTTTTGCAGGGTGTCAACTTTATTATGACGTACGACTACTCTTCTGCTAGGGCTGCCATGCAAGAATGCTAATTGTGGCAAACTCGCATTAACAGACTGGTCTGCGGCAGCCATTTTTCAGCTGCTAACATTTGTTAAACGTCTTAACACAGGGGATACGGCGATGTTAATTTAACACCGACTTTAGCATATTGTTAAGGTTAACATTGTTTAATGAAACCGAATTTCTATGAACTTCAGCGTTAAACCAGTTTAACACCGTTAAAATCTAGCATCTACTGGTGAAACCGACACTTACGGTGTAAACTCTTGCGGGAAGAGCGTTTCAAACTTCCTCTGCACAGTCATACAAGGTGGGATTATCATTCTCGAGGATTTGCAGCAATAAAGTTTCATTTCACAGAACTGAGGCGGAGGGGTAGTAGAACATGCAGTAGACGATTGTGATTAGCATCCATTGCAGAGAAGAAATCTTATCGTATTGAGTTAAAATTTCAAAAGTATTTAGTTGAGTGTCATATTTTAAGAATTGTTTTAGTTACATACTTTGCATGATAGGTATTTAAGTAAGACGTGATTTATGGAATTTAAAATGTTAGGAAAGCTGTCCTTGTTATAAATGTACGCTTTGCTACTGGTGGCAACTTAAGGTACACGATAAGGAGAGCTTAGAGAGTTGTTCAACATTATGTTTGGCACCTGCATTGAAGTTACAAGAGAAGTCCTACAGCTTCTAGAGAGACACCTATACATTCTTTTCTCCTTCTTACAAAGCGTACTTTGCATTCTTTGCATGATAGGTATTTAAGTAAGGCGTGATTTATGCAATCTAAAATGTTAGGAAAGCTGTCCTTGTTATAAATGTACGCTTTGCTACTGGTGGCAACTTAACCGTACACGATAAGGTGAGCTTAGAGAGTTTTTCAACATTATGTTTGGCACCTGCATTGAAGTTACAAAAGAAGTCCTACAATTTCTAGAGAGACGCCTATGCATTCTTTTCTCCTTCTTACAAAGCGAGGCTTTTGATATTAGGGGACTCCGAAAATGTTTATAATGTTATGTTTTCTAAAAAAAACTAATTAGAATTGTTTATATTTGAGTACTACTTTCCAATGTTTGTACTGGATTTGTCGTGCTGCGGATCATAGCTGGAGTATAAAAATACGTATGTGTCTCCACAGAGATCATACGTGCTGGACCCTTTATATTATCCGGAGTAGTTATACCCACTAGCAACAAAATACTCAAGTAGCACTTGCAAAACCGAGGAAGGAAAGGATTAACTTTGTACAAGTAAAAAGCTAAATTCATGTGCACCTGAACAATTAAAACCAATGTACACTGAATTTTCATTGAGAATACAAGCAGCGAATAAAACACGTGAATCAGAAACAGCAACGTTCTGAGCTTCTGATGTATCTGCTTGCAGAGTCCTTGTTCATTTTTTTATTGCAAGCTGTTGCTAAAGTTGTCTTATATGATGCTATAAGTTTCCTAAGCACTTAGCGTTCTCTTTTCATAGAAAATTGCCTTAATAAATTCAACAGTTCCACAATAATTGTGCCCTTGTGTTAAGGTAAAGGTGCAAAGGTTTGATAATCTTCTACATTACTGACTTGCTCTAATATTTGCTAGGTTTCATATATAGTGCAAACATTCTCACAATCTATAACAAGTTCATTGGAATCCTTAGGATGTTTCAAAGGAAGTTCATGTTTGAGTAGAATTTTACATACCTATACAGCGTATGTGCTTACACATGTTCCATTTAATGATGGAATCAACACACATGCAGGAGTATCTGTGAATGCATGTGCTACATTCACTGCATATTAATCAGCATATACATCAAACCTCATTATCTTGTACACAGTATATCTCGGTCATTTTCAAAAGGATGATTTTTTTCCATCCTCTGTATCCCTTAACAATGAGTTCCTTGTCTATTTGTAAGCTGAGTGTTTACCTACAATGAATGCTCTTTCATTTTGCTGGTTATTTCACCTTTCATAAGCACAATCAGCCTATTGAATAGCTTGTCTTTTAACAATGGATACTAGTGCAAATATAGCATTGTCCAAATGCTTCCGCATGTGTGGTTGTATGCATGTATGTGTACGTATATGTATGCATGTGTGTATGTATGCATGATGTATGTATGTATGTCTGTCTGTAAGTATATGTATGTATACATATGTATGTGTGTATGTATGATATATGTATGTGTGTATGTATGAGTGTATGTATGCATGATTTAAGTATGTATGATGTATGTGTGTATGTATGTATGTATGTTTGCATGTATGTATGTGTGTATGTAGGTGTCTGTGTATCTATGTATGTGTGTATATATGTATGTGTGTACGTATGTGTGTATGTATATATGTTTGTATGTATGTGTATGTATGTATATTTACATGTATGTATGTGTGTATGTATGCATGTGCGTATGGGTGTATGTATGATGTATGTATGTGTGCATGTGTGTATGTATGTATGTTTGTGTGTATATATGTATGTGTCTATATATGTACGTATGTTTGTATGTATGATGTATGTATGTATTTTTGTATGTATGTATGATGTATGTGTGTATGCTTGTATGTGTCTATGTATGTATGTATGTGTGTATGTATGTACGTACGTATGTATGTATGATGTATGTATTTATGTGTGTATGCATGTATGTGTGTATGTACGTACGTATGTATGTGTGTACGTATGTATGCATGTATGTATATGTGTATGTGTGCATGCGTGTATGCATGTACGTATGTATGTGAGCATGTGTGTATGTATGATGTATGTGTGTATGCATGTATGTATATGTGTATGTGTGCATGTGTGTATGCATGTACGTATGTATGTGAGCATGTGTGTATGTATGTACGTATGTGTGTATGTGTGTATGTATATATTTTTGTATGTATGTGTCTACGTATGTTCGTATGTATGATGTATGTATGTTTGTATGTATGTGTCTATGTATGTACGTATGCATGTATGTATGTATGATGCATATATGTGTGCATGTGTGTATGTATGTGTGCATGTGTATGTGCATGTATGTACGTATTTATGTGTGCATGTGTATGTATGTATGTATGTTCGATACCAGGATCTGTTACTCATATGCTTTATACCAAGGGGGCTCATTACTGTGAATATCGTTCATATCACTCCTGGGCTCGATACCCTGATTCGTTAATCATATGCCTTATACCAAGGCGGCTCGTTATTCGTTAAATCACTCTTTTTATCCTGCTTATCGGTTTTAGGCACGTGAGCAATTATTTTAGGGACGAGAGATCTTCGGTATTCGCAATACCACGCGACCAATGTTTTAGGAAGGAGGTGGGAGGACGATCTTAAGAGTCTCTCGGCATTCCCACATGTGTTATTAGTCGTAATAATTATACACGCGTAATAATCGTCTCCCTTACACACACACACATATACGATGATATCCAGTTACGCGAGTCAATCCATATACACTTATTTACATTAATCAAAGAAATACTTAATGTATTCATCCATCGACGGGTAGCGTTTAATTACATTAATCGAAATACATGCTGTGGGAGGTTGCGTCCAACAGTTTATAGCCGCGATATCTTGACGTTAGCAGTTTAACCCTCGATTCTTTTATTCAATAATGTTATGCATGAACGAACATTAAGGTTCGATACCAGTGCTCGTTTTTGCGAATATCGCACATATCACATCTAACTTCGATACCAGAGTTCGTTACTCATATGCTTTATACCAAGGGGGTTCGTTACTGCGAATAACGCACATCCTAGGTTCGATACCAGGGTTCGTTGCTGCGAATAACGCACATATCACTCCTAGGTTTGATAGCAGGTTTCTTAGCCATTTTGTTTGCCAAGGGGCTCTTTTACTGGGAATACCGCTCATATCACGCCTACCCGGAATTATGATGATGATGTTAGTCAGAGTTCGATACTCGGTTCAATCATTCTTTTTTATTGCCCTTATCGCCTTTATCACATTGATGCTCGTACACAGTTACCCCATATCCTGTTTATGATAAACACTCTGTAGCAGGATCGCGCGTGTGTCCAATAGACATACCATTAGCACGGTCATTAACGGTTTATATATGTATCACCACACATATCCATTAGACGTGTCATTAGCGCCGGCCATTAGCAGTTACATATGTATTACCACGCATATCCATTAGCGGCGGTCATTAGTGACGGTCATTAGAGGTTACTCATGTATTACCACGAATATCCATTAGCGACGGTCATTAGCGCCGGCCATTAGCGGTTACATAAGTATAACCACGAATATCCATTAGCGATGGTCATTAGCGCCGGCCATTAGTGACGGTCATTAGCGACGGTGATTAGTGGTTACACATGTATTACAACGAATATACATTAGCGACGGTCATTAGCGGATTACACGTGTAATACTTGTTAACACGTGTAATTACACGTGTTATCGGGTGTTTTGGGGCCAGCTCTCTTCTTTATACTCTACTTCCCTACCCTCACATATAAAGCATATCCCCATTCCTTCAACGCCTGTCTAGCTTAGCATCGATCCGAATAGTCCCTATCTTCCCCATATAAACGCATTTTCCTCCTTGCGCCGTCGCATTTACACTCGTTTTCCCTATCCTTTCCCATATAAACGCAAAAGCTGAGTTCGGATCCTCTGTAATATGCTACTGATTGATACACCAGTGCGTGTGGATTTCTTTTATTCCCAAACATATGGCTATTTCTACTGTTGAATGTGCCCTCTCTTTTAAACTTGGCCTCGTCTGTAAACAACACTAAAGGAGCAAAATTGTGTTTTTTTGAACATTACTCCAGGAACAAATTTGAAAACTGTACTCGAAATGGGTAGTGCGCTGGCTACAATGACTTCACCTGCTCCGGATAATACGGGAGCAATTGTGGTTCATGTACGACTCTCAAAACAGTTGACTGGCTTGTGTTCAGAGCTCGTGCAACGCGCCGACTACTAGCGGCAGGATTGTCACCCATCGCGTGTAACACATTCTCTCTCAGACCAGGTGCTTTGGCATACCTCGCACGACCAGTATCTTCTATTCCAACACGGAGGGATCCAGTTTCTCGTAGGTGCCTATTTACATATGCAGAGGTACCGTGATGTGGTTGCCGTCGGTGCGGAAACAGCTCAGCATAGCGCCGTTGCGCCGCTCTTCCTTTGCATTCAGTGAACCCATACACGAGGTGCACATCAGCGAACTCTTTATCAGTAAATCTATTCATACTACCGTGTATCACTGTTAACGCATAACTAACACTACCAGGATAACAAAATCCTAGACAGAACCGAGCGGTACTGAATGCAAAATTGAAGGCAATGGGTCAGGGGGCATTACTGTTACCAGCAGCAGGTACCTTGAAAGAATGGAAACAGTTTGTTTAAAACAATACACACAGCGCATACCGTCGACATTAGCGCTGTTGTGCAGTATTTTAAGTATAATGCAGATACAAAGCTAATTGGCGCAAGAAACCAAACGAAATGCAATTACTGTGTAACGAGCGCTGGAAACCGCGGGTTCCTTATAACAAACTACTCAGAAGGTATCTTTTAAAATCCCCTGAAGTTTTGTCGGTGGAGTTCTGGTTCACCCTGTATATGAACAAATAAAAGTACACAGATATTTAAATATTTAAATACACACATTTAAATTACATGAATGTACACATATTATATTCAAACCCGGCGGGGGCGATGTATAGTTTTGGGCGTGAAAATCCTTAAGATGGTTTCCTTCGGAAGGGAACTAAAGCCGGTGGTCCCGTGTCGTAGATTTACGGCACGTAAGAGAACCTCAAGCCTGATAAAGAGGCCTCTGAGAAAATTTCCGGTCTTTCATGCCCCAATATAGAATTGAGCGCTAAGAACCATAGTAGTTATAGAACGTCCATAAATATAATTAAATTTAATGTTTACAGATATTTATAACTGACAACGACATAAAATAAAAGAGAAAAAGAAGCCTAAGAGGTGAAAGGGAAGTTTTGGACTATGAAGAAAAGAGTGAAATGAGGGGGAGCACGTCAAAGATGTTCAATAGCAACACAATAAACAGTTTTGCTGATATGCATTAATAAGCACACCCGTATCCGTTTCCAACGGAAGAAATTCATGTTTATGAAATTTAGCAGCCAGCATACCTACAAAGCTATACTCTTTTCGCACTTAACTTTGAGACAGCAAGGTCCTGGTCCAGATGATAAGCTTCCGTTGCATGTTGCAAACTCCCTGACACATTGCTTGGAAAATGTGTTCGCCTGAAGGAGAGAACAGAAATAATATGCTGTCGCAGCGGCTGATGACCAGAGTTAGGACAAATGTCCTTTGGTTTACAATGTTTGCATGCAGCAAGTTTATATCGACAGTGCTGCGAGAGGAGGGGTTGCCACAGATAACCTGGAACTGGTCAGAGTAGAACAGAACATAAACACAGGGTTCACAGAGAGCAACTCTACATTACTAATAATTAAGCAAGCGAACTACAGACTGTCGACTGTGCAGCCCTGGGTCCGTGTATTCAGTACAACGTCACGTGTACTAAATACGGTGGTATTTACGTTGATTCCTTCGCTCAATTGTTATTTGTTCTAGCTCCTCTGATAACATATACCTACTAGAAGGCAGTGTAACGCTACCTCCATAAGTGTGGAGTTCGAAACTTCGCAACCACTGCAGTCCGTTTAAGGTGATGTGCTGGCCAATCCTCATAAGCCGTGCTTGAACGTGGGTGACAGTTACCATTAAGAGGATAGGCACAGTTAAAGGTTACTCCTTTCACCCAGGTGCAAGTAGATTGTGAAAAACAAATAAACATGATATTGTCGTGACCTCTAAACAAATACTCAATGGGAGGTAGGGCTACTCGCAACTGAGGTACCAGAAAGTTAATAATTTATATAAGGCAAGGTCACGACAAGGGACGCAGCTAAATGAAAAGTGAAAAATATTAGAGAATATCTAATAAAAGGATTACTACATGGTTCAGATGGGAGAAAGGATCTATCTACTATGATAAATTACACTGGAAAGACGTGGATGGTGAGATAGTGTATTAATAAAAGTGGGTACAATACCTCCTTGGCTTCATGTCCGTCGGTGAGGACGCCATACATGCTTTTGTATGGATAGCACGTACACACAACCTGCCTGCTAGCTGCGACTCTACTGACTGACTGAACGCACGCCACTTGGCGTGGGACTCTATCTACAAGCTTGTTTACCCCCACCACTCACTTACGCAATACCCGATCCGGGCAGCCAAGATCATGTACACAACAATGCTTACATACGTCACATCTCCCCCCGGCCACCCAGATCGACGCCCTCATCGACACAAGGAGGATTTTTGTTTGTGGACAAAGAATTACAATAAAGAAGAATATATGACATACATTACAATGAATAGTTTAGATAATTGAACTACAGCAAACAATAACTGTGAATATATGGAGCATAAATATCTCTTAAAGAAATCAAAGGCTGATTGAAATATTTTGGAGTCTCGAGTGCCACCGACGATTTAGTTTGACAGATTGCCTAAGTACGAGTACACCGCACACGCACACTACACCATACTGCCACTGTTACATGCACACTACACTGCACCTGGTTGTTCCGACGTAACTGTTTGTGGGTGGAATTTCCACATCACCCACAACGACGAATTTTCTGCTGCAGAGTCTTTCTGGTGCTGCAGGTCGCTGAAGATGTGGAGGGAGCAATCGCTAGCTTGGACTGCCCCCAAAATAGTGGCTCCTTATGTCACTGCAGTGTAGTGGATGAACGACAGCTCTCCTGTGGTGTCTCTGGAACCTCTGGCGTGTCTGTCTAGCAGGGATACTCCTCTGGACACTCGAGCTCCGAAATCAGCAAAGTCACTAGAACATAAATCACAGAAGGGTAAAAATTGTGCTCCAGAAGATCATCATACATAAAAAAGAAGTAGTATGTCATTTACAGTAAAACGATTTAAAATGCCAAAAGGTTTACAATCAATCAATTCTTTTAGTATGGGGCAAAGAGAAAAAAAATGACTACACGTTGACATAAAAACTGAATTTCGCAAGGGGTTACCATCCAAAATTTAACACAAACTGCTTTAGAATCCAAATACAGAGACATAAAACGGCCAGAATACATAAATATTACATCACTGACATTCATTGTTTACATACAATAACACAACACAAATATAGAAACTTATTTGGGATCCCAATATTATTTAACCAGCTGGTACTACTAGTGAAAAGAAATAAGTGCACTTACAATACATTCATACATGACAATGAAATGAAATCATTCATACCGACCATGGCCCAAATAATCACAACACTCACTTAAATAACTAACCAAAACTACTGTGTGCATTACTACAGACTTCAAAAATAAATCCACAGTACATACATCAAACTACACCTCGTTACATATTTTCAACTACAATACTCATGCTTTACTGTCAAATAGAAATTCTCCTCTACATTACTATCTTATCTATCTTATTATGATCATTATCATCATTATTTCAATCATCATCATCATCTTAGTTCTCAACTTTCTCGTAGACAGTAATTACTGAGAAAATAAAATATCCTCACTGACGTGTCTCATTCAACATGCTGCAAAGTCAAAAATACCTGACATAAGCATAAACTTAAGGAAACCACATTAACATTTCAGGAATGACACGAATAACATGGCACCATACTGTTGCATCCACATCCTCCGAATCAAAATTAAGCTGGAAAATAGATGGTATTAAAACTCGCTATTTAAGATGGTACTAAACTTGTTGCATAACCACAAAAAAATTATTCTCATTAAATTCACTTCATTGCATTTACTCTCTCGTGTGAATACATCACACACGCTATACTGGGCACATTTCAGCAACACCAATAAGCAAAATATTTCTCAACTCATCACATTAAATCGAAGTTCCAGGTACATGTAGCCCTCCTGAAAATCAATCATTTACACTTCAACTATCGGGGTTACTCTTTTGCACTTCCACCGAGGCTGACATCAACTCATCTCATCTCTCACACTACCACCGTCGGGGTTACTCTTAGGCACTTCCACCGAGGCAAATATTAACTCATATACTACCACATAACCTCACAAACAAATACACACACACTATTCATGCAACAATTTTCTGCAAAGAAAAGGATCACAGCATCATAATGAAATCCAAAATCAGATCAAACGAATGAACAGAACAAAGCATATCATTACCAAAACAATACTGTCACATAACATTCCTGAAAATCAAAGCTTAATTAAGCACACGGTACACACCAAACACATTCACTGCAGCAAACATGACGAACCAAATAATTTGCAATGCCCAAAACAGAATCCAAAATTTAAGTTACACAAAATGGTGATAAACATTCAATTTAGCAGAGACATACATAGCACACATTATTCCTGAAAAGCAAAGCTTAATTAAGCATTAGTCAGTGAAATAACAATTTAGCATACCTGTCTGATTTGTGACTCTTTTTCACACACAATGTACACATACTTACAGGTTTTGTTTCTTATTTATTCTTTTTACCACAAAATTCCAGTGCAACTTTCCAAAATCTGGTAACACACATATAGCTGATCCATAAACATCCACGTCCTACTGGTCCATATTGGAGGCACATTAAACCTAATTATGTGAAGATACTGGCAAGGTTGGTAGTAGCTGAAACTTTTACTTAAATTAATCATTTTGAAATATTTTCCCCCCAAAATATTCATTGCGTAACTAGATAAACCAAACATGGCAACGGTGAAGCTAAATTATCCTCATTATGATTACCACTATTCATACCGCGAGCGTACAATGCACAAATATGAATTTTCAATATATATATACTCTTGACTTCTTTCGTTTTATTATTTTAAATATTTCAAACAGATGCACCACACTTTTTATACACACGCAACACGCGAACTTTGAAATATTTGCTTCACTTTCGAGTCGTTAACAAATCACAAGATGACACAACCAATAATGCAATGTTACGTAGACCAGCTAACACACGCAACTATATTATCAAAGTTACAAGTATCGCCCAATTTTCCACAATTCACAAAAATATGTATTTTAAAATGACCAGTACGAATGATTTATCACAGTAACAGAATTTAGCAGAAGTGAAGCCATGTTAAGGGGAAAATAGAGCCAAAAAGATTTAACGCCACGCCACCGAGAGACAATGGAAAAAATTTAAAAATGAACTTAAAATTAAAATATAAACATGGGACTTTCAGAAAACAATACAAAAGGAATTTAGAAGAAAGGAACCACAAATTATACAACCAAAACCCTTACCCTTAAGCCAAGAAAAAAAATTTACATTTTCTAACTAACACGTGGAGGACCAAAAACGCTGCATTTTAGAGAGAAAAAAATTGCAGTTAAAATTTCAAAAATATCCGGCCAAAATACTCGGCGCCTCACACCAAGATGTCGTGACCTCTAAACAAATACTCAATGGGAGGTAGGGCTACTCGCAACTGAGGTACCAGAAAGTTAATAATTTATATAAGGCGAGGCCACGACAAGGGACGCAGCTAAATGAAAAGTGAAAAATATTACAGAATATCTAATAAAAGGATTACTACATGGTTCAGATGGGAGAAAGGATCTATCTACTATGATAAATTACACTGGAAAGACGTGGATGGTAAGATAGTGTATTAATAAAAGTGGGTACAATACCTCCTTGGCTTCATGTCCGTCGGTGAGGACGCCATACATGCTTTTGTATGGCGTCCACAACCTGCCTGCTAGCTGCGACTCTACTGACTGAACGCACGCCACTTGGCGTGGGACGCTATCTACAAGCTTGTTTACCCCCACCACTCACTTACGCAATACCCGATCCGGGCAGCCAAGGTCATGTACGCAACAATGCTTACATACTCACAATATTAATCCTTGTTAATATAGAAAGTTCAACTAAGGAGAATAGGTTAGAATATCACGGGAAACAAGAGAGCGAGGGAAATATGGGAGTCCAGTATTTGCCGCATAGAAAAAAGGGGGTGAAAGCGAGGGAGTGTAATATAGGACAAAAATGAATGATAAAGTCACGTGCCTTAAACTAATGTGATGCAACGCATTAAACCTTAAATGCATTAAAATAAACATATAACGCAATAGTAAAAAAAACAGAGAAAAAAAAAGAATGTTAATCTTGCTAGAAGAAATACGCATTTAACCATAGGGGTGTGTGCAACACAAGTGCACAAGCATTAAAGGAGCCCACATTTACGCATATTCCTTTAGGTACATGGGTTTGAAGCTAACAGCTGATACCGTAATTATAGACGGGAAAATGTAAATAATGCAATACAGGAAGAGAAATAATTGCAATAAATAATTTTCACATATTAATTCAGTGTATAATGTAACAAGTTTAAGTTGGAATGTTTGTCTGTAAAGATGAAGGTAATTAGGAGTCAGGTTAATGAAGGTCATTAGTGATCAATGTAAGTAATTCATTAGCAACAGCCGAAGGAGCAAACACGTTAGGCATAAAGCTTCTGGGAACGCAGTTTAGAGGTAAATTCAGTACCTTTGCAGTCACATAGCTAGAAATTCTGGAAAAGAGAAAGGCACTTACATTCTGAGAATTTAGCCAAGCCATCAAGTAACAGCGACACGTTCGAATACTTAGAGTTTTGAGATTTGCCAACGTAAAAGGTAGAATTGTTTGGGAGGAATTCTAAAGTAGGCTTGGCTTAAGTAATAAGAAGGCGGGCATCTAAATCAGAGAGTTACTCTTCTCTGGTACCGTGACTGGTACGGATCTACGTTCGTGCTCATAGTTGTAGACATATTAATGAATGTCTCTCTGGTACTGTCAGCGGTACTTGTGTGATATTTTAAGCTCCAGTGACGCTCTTAGATGAGCTAGTGAGTGGCGGCTAGCTCCAGGAATCTTGTCAATAAGTATTTTAGTGACTCAGGGCAGGTTACGCTTCTAGTTGGTTTTATTGCGGAAACAATTATTTCCAACCGTAACTTTGATACTGCAGAAGTTAGCAGGTATAATAACTCAATTATTATAGTTCCGAGGTCTACAATTCAGAGCCAGTCTACTTCTTCATTTCAGAGGGTCGGCAACTCACTTTAATTGCTCAAGTAGTAGTTCACAATAAATTTCTCAGGCAATTTAAACTGATGTTGTCCTTCACAATACATCGATGCACACTCTGAGAGAAAGTATTCATAGCTCTACCAATGGAGCAACCGGCAGCAGAATCAACATCAGAGATTGGAGTCAACGAATAAAGGTGGCAACTACATTCCTATGCCAAACTGTCCCACCATCGCGGCATTTCACACTTAGCTTCACAGGAAAAACCAGAATACCAGTTTTGGCCCATTTAAGGTGAATAATTATAAAGATTTTCTGCAGCCGATTACCTATTTCTCCTTCAAGCCTATCATATATAGTGATAACATTAAATTGGTATTTAAATAATCCATGTAACACAATAATGTCCTTGTTAAATTTAAGAAAAAGTAAAAGGTAATATCAAGCACGAACATAATTATACAACCGTGAAATATAAAATGCGAACATTTTAAAAACAAACTGAATTGATCAGCTATACAGCAAGTAGAGAGAGATAATGCTGTACAGCAACCTGACATAAAACAAAAAGCTGAATACAGTATAATAGCAAGTGCTGAAGCACACAATAAAAGTACAATATTATGCCCATTCCTAAGAATATACAAGGTTCTAAGCTCGAGAAGTGCCTAAATTAATATATGGTCCTCTGTGTACGAGTCATGGTAATACATAGGTCTGATCACTTGATCTTGGAACGGTTTATCCTCTGCTGCAGATGGAGTTCATACACCTTTGAAGGGTCATCCTCATTGATAGGTATGGGGGAGCGGGTAACGGAGCAAAATAATGAAGTCATAAATACGACAAGATGAGTGCGGGAAATACAAGGTTCAGGAGGAGGTATTGATGCTGACCAAGATGTTGCATTTCGTCATCGTATGGAATGTGTTCCAAAAGTTTTAGCCAAATAGACCATCAATTGCCATTATACAAATGAAAAATATAATACCTAAAACAGTGCATAATATAACATTTGACTGACGTCTAGAATGCTAGTGATTTATTGTAACACTGAGCCATTGATCTAGTATTTTTCGAGTGGTAGAAAAATGCTATTAGGCATTAACCCAGCCCCGATTGAATGTCGGAGACTAAGAGTGTAGGAGTCGCCAATAGTCACCCATATCCACTAAAACCTCCTTCAGGAATGAAAAAGGAAGAAGAAAAAGAAAGGAATAAATGGTAAATGTAGCGCGATCCCACATAGCACTCGCGTTAGTATATCAAAGATGCTGTGCTGCCACCCTATGGGCGGGAGCGGGTAAAGTTAAGGTTCTTAGGCTACAGCCATTTCAAGAAGATTTTGGAAAAACAAATGTAAAGGGATCACTTTAAATAACAATAACCTTATTATTGTTCATGCAAGTCGTAGGGCATACTTTAGATAAATTAGATACTGAAATATCTTGCAATTTAAGAAATATATGGTGCAGATTCTAGGAGTACTGAAATATCTTGCAATTTAAGAAATATATGGTGCAGATTCTAGGAGATATCAGATTACAGCCTCCACTGATCATAGTGCCCCTAAAGAATAACTGTGCGGTTTAAGGCAAGCGAGATAGGATAGTACTCTCCACCAGGTGATCTAGCAGTTCCTTGTAATTAATTCTTGAGAAGCCCAGAAGTCGATTAGGTCGATATTTTTCTGCATGCCATGTAAAGCCAGGCTTTTACTTAAACGAAAAAGGAGCTCTGCAACAGTAGCAAAATGGATTCCGAATACATTAGTAGACCATTACCTGCAGTAGTAGTGAATGTCCGTAATATTACAATGTATGATGCAGGTTTTTCAAGTCGTCCTCCGTGGTGTAGTGGTTGCCATGCTAGCCTCTAGTTCACGAGGTCGCGGGTTCAAATCCGGCGTAAAGGTCCTTAGCATGGCTTCCTTCGGAAGGGAAGTAAAGCCGGTGGTCTCGCCTCGTAGATTTACGGCGCGTAACCTCAAGCCTGATAAAGAGGTCTCTGAGCAAAATTACAGATTTTTCACGTCCAATATAGAATGGGACGCTAAGGACCACAGCAGTTAAAGAGTATCCATAAATAAAACTCAATTTAATTTTTTTTTCAGATTTGTTCAGAGTGATCTGCTATTGTAGAATTTTCTGAATACTTCTATGGAAAATCTGCTCAAAAGAAAGTTTATTTAGCTCCTTTCAGTTCTCTAAAGTTGAAAGCATATTTGCACAGCAAGTTGGTTCTACACCTATATAGAGTTTTGCTCATTTTTTGCTATAAGAACATATTACACTAGTCATGCATGCCATCAGGCCTTCTTTCTTCTAAAATCACTGCACAAAGCTTCTAAACTCAGCGATATACTGAAAAGACGAAGTCATTCATGCTGCTTCTTTATGGAGAAATACAAAGTTGGTTCCAAGACATTTATTAAAAACACAGTATAAGGCAGTAATTTTATGGAAGATGAAAGATGTTGACAGGAGCATTTAGAAAGAGAGCTCAGAAGGTTTTCATTTCAAGCAATTGCTTCGTTAAAATACGAAGAAGCTCAGGCTATTCCTGTTAATATCTTGAAACCTTCAGCGACCTAAAACACCATATCTTCTTAGTATGTATGGGGAAAAGCATGTCCAATATACACAAGAACCTCGTTTATCCGGGGCCCATTAATCCGGATTGATTTTTGCTTACTTTTTCACTACGAAAATATGTGAGTAATTTGGAAATACTTAGAATGTATACGACTATAATGTTGATAACTCTGGTAGCTTGCTGACTGCCATTGGTCACACTTTCCAATCTAACAATATGTTCAGTAAGTCAGTGTCACAGAACAAAATTTATATGTGTGAAGTTATGTTCATTGGCTTTCATGACAGACGTGATAGCGATCGTGGATGTCCCATCTAGATGGCTTTCAATTTGTTTCTCTCTGATTTTGAAGTGATCTAAATTTCACTATCCTAATCAGAGTTTGCATTAATTTAATAGCTTGTTTCTGGATTATCTGTATTTTCCTTAATCTGGTTTTCCTCCGGTCCAACATAGTTCGGATAAACGTGAATCATGCGGATAAATTAACCAAATTAAACATCTGACTTATTTTTCCCCTCCCTTTTGGGAATGAAGAATCAATTGGGCAGTATCCTGACTATATACTTAGGTGCCCAAGCAAGCCTAGTAGCATATTTACGTACTTTATGTGTGTAAATATGAACTTGTATTAATATGTGTGTGTCTATATATGTTTCATGCCACTTTAATCGTGCTATACTAAATACCTAGGTACTTGTTTCGTTATATCTTAATGAATATATACATCACAACATCTTTGACTGTTGTAGGCTATTAAAATGCTGTCAGTGTACGAATACTGAACACAAAACATGGCATAAAAGAATAATTAATAAAGGAAAAATATAGCCAAACGAACTAAATGAACAAATGCCTCTAATCCGCTTTAATCCTTTGGTTTGTAAAAAAACATTTTAAAAAGAAGATTCGCACTTGAATTGACCTATCTTACCTGTCTCACACACAGCCGTTGATAGGGTTCATTAATTGAAATATCTCTTATTGGCATTCATGGTTGCTTTAGTTTCTAACGTCAAGTTAAAAGCAATTTAACGAATTCATCAATCGTCTAGAGAGTCAGCCCAAGGAGTACCACTCTACCAGTCCCTCTCACCTCCTGTACCCATTATCTTCCTTGCCATCTAATTCAGGGTTGTAAGACCGGGCGACGGTGTTCGGCGGGTTGTAGCTAGACAGTGACTTGTGCACTATAGAGGTTTCTTCCCTGGCGTCGCTGCGGGGACTACTCATTTGGGTCACTCGACCGAATGGGCTTTGCCCCGGGATCACTGGAAGTTGATTGCTTGTAGGCAGGATCGGCCGGCGTCAAATACGTACAATCTCAAAATATTAGGGCCCCCGTTTGTGATTGTGCTCGTCGTCATCCGGATGTGGTCGTCCTTTGGGTTTATTCCCTCATCTCTCCGTCCCGGGGCTCGCCAGTAGAAGTACAAGTGGCCGACTGGCCTGCGTGCGGTACTCTGCCCCGGTTTCGGGGTCCCCTTCGTTTGTACCTTCACGTTTTAACACTCTGCCAGTCTTAAATGGAACCTGAAACCCATATTTGCAAACTGCCTATAAACTTCAGGTTAAATCGAATCAAATCAAGTTACGAATTTAATGAATAACTCCAAAGGTTAACTAGAACACTGCTTACTTCCCTTCCTGTACTCTCGTAAATAATATACTTGTGAGCGTGTCATTATGAAACACAAGTATATTATTGCAAATGACTTTAGGCACATTTTCATAGTGGGTGAAATAGTTTCTCGGGCATTGAACACCACACCATGTTCCCGGAAGCACTCTTTTGATTACATTAAACTATACATTATGTCTAATGTACTTATATGTTAAGTAGTGTTGCAATCAGCCCCATTTTAATTTATGGAAATATAGAGGTGTGCTTGTTTTTGAATAAAATTCAACAACAAATATACCATATTTTCGCTCGTGCGGTTTTTGTGTCCCGGCAGTGGACATGCCATGCCATAGCCCCCAAGCTTGTATTCTGGCTTAATTTCTTTAATCTACGTATAAAATCTCAGCTTGTAGGAAATGCTGGATATATCGCCCTCCTTGAGCTCAACAAGCATTGCACCAGTAAACATAGGTGTTCCAGTTGAAGGATTCAGGTACGCCCCTATAACGTTTCTAATTTAATTTCTAATGCTTTCCTTGAGTACATCCAATTTGTTCCTGAGTGTATGCCGCAAATAGAGATCGCAGACCAAAAGGCCTGGAGAGTGAGAGCGCAATACACCAGCCCGAGGTCGTGGTTTCAAACCCGGCGGAGAGCGATGAATTTTTTCGGGCGTAAAAATCGTTAGCATAGCTTCCTTCGGAAGGGAGTTAAGCCAGTGGTCCAGCGTCGTAGATTAACGTCACGTAAAACAATATTAAGCCTGCTCTGAGCAAAATGTTCGGTCTTTCACGCCCAATGTAGAATGGGAAGCTACGGACCATGGTAGTTAAAGAGCGTCCATAAATAAAATTAAATTTCATTTTTGCATTACACCAGCACTAATCTTACAGAACTTCCCTAAGTTTAACAATGGACTCCTCTGCTTTATTAGCAGTGGTTGAATTTGTTGAAACAAATCATAAGGTTTCTCCCATTAGCTGATTAAAAATTGGAACTAGTGTGTCTCTTCGGTACCCATCTCTATAATGTCTGTTCGTAAAAAATCGAATCGGTTATACATTTTCCAACCAGACGGAGCACCCTATATGAGTTCTCAAGATAGTTTCTGGAAGCTAGATAATTTAACAATGAAATATGTACTACATACAGACGAACATTCGAATTCTAATTTCAAGCTCTATCACAAACCATTTCGTAAACGTAAAGTTTTTCTGCATCTTGATAATCACCCTATAATTATACGAACCGCAAGCTTTTGAAAAGGTAGCAGTTTGCTTACCTATTTAAAAGGAAGGAGCAGAGTCTAAATACCTATTTACAATGAACGACAATAGATAAAGGCATATTCGATGCATCCCTGGACAGAAGAAAAATCTAAGTTTTATTTTATGCATTCAACATAAGCACCAGTTGTTATGTAAGGACGACCAGTGCTTTTCCCTTTGCTTTTCCCGTCTTTTAGGAATTTCTTGTACCAATTGCAAATTTGTTTATAACGACGCGGCTATTTGTTAAACTTAAAACGAAATACACACTACACTGCAACAAAGGATTCACTGTTTGCATACTGCAGCACACAAAATGACTTTTCCTGTGGCGTCGCCTTCTTCTCTTAAACAAACCACAGCGCTGCTGTGGGAATTCAATGGAACTAACAAATGGGCTTAAAACTTTAAACTTTCCTCTATGCTGTGTAATATCGTATGTGTCACTATCTATTGTTCATTAGAAATTAATATTTAAGATCTGCTCCTTTTTTAATAACCCTATATTTAGGTGTATTCAATAGAAGTTTGCAAATCTCGGAATATAAAAACAATTCTATTTAATGTACATAATCCGTTTTATATAGGTAAGTAGTTATACGGGGTGTGATCAAAAAGTTTCTGGAATGGCTTCACAACAATGCTGACGCTGAGATTTCTTTAATTCTTACCCAGACTGTACATGCAGCTTTCCTTCCCGATAAAAATGAGAGGTCACGTGACTTCCTGTGACTATGCAGTGACGAGGTAGACGCCCTGAAGTGAATACGTGTTTTGCTTGTGCTGCAATGTTTCCGCGTAGCAAAAATGTTAGATTACGAAGAACAAAGAACGAACATCAAATTTTACGTTAAACTCGGTAGAGCTGCAACAAAAGCCTATGAAATGTTAAGAACAGCCTATGGAGAGGAAATTATGGGCAAAACTCAATGATTTGAGTGGTTTTCGAAATTTAAAAGTGGTGTGACATCAGTTAAAATGCAGATCGTTCGTGGCGACCCTGTTCCAGCAAAACTGATGAAAATATCAATCAGGTGAGGGAAATGGTCTTAAATAATAGGCGTATTACAATAAGAGAACCTTCTGACTCATTAGGACTCTCCCTTAGAAGTGTTCAAAGCATTTTGAAAGACAATTTGGACATGGGAAGAATTGCAGCCAAGTTCGTGCACCGCCTGCTTTCAAATGACCAAAAGGAAAACCGTGTGATTGCCTGCACAGATCTTAAAGAACAGCTACAAAATAACCCACAGTTTATGGAGAAAATTATTACTGGTGATGAAACATGAATTTATGGGTACGATCCAGAAACGAAGCAACAATCTTCACAATGGAAGAGTCCTTCATCTCCACGCCCGAAAAAGGCCAGACCAGTTCGATCCAAAGTGAAGTCAATGATGAAGGTGTTTTTTGACATTAAAGGCATTGTGCATAAGGAATTTGTGCCACAGGGTCAAACAGTGAATCAAGTGTTCTACAAACAAGTGCTGTAAAGATTAAGGGAGAGTGTGCGACGCAAACGGCCGGAGAAATGGAGGAGTGGTGACTGGTTCCTGCATCATGACAATGCGCCCGCGCACAAAGCCCTTTCTGTTCGCCAATATTTGGATAAAAATAGGGTGAATACTGTTCCCCATCCCGCCTATTCTCCATATTTGGCACCAGCGTACTTTTTTATTTTCCCGCGACTTAAAATGTGGAACCCAGGACACCATTCTGAGGACATTAATGTCATCCATCGCGAATCGCAGAAGGCTCTGAACATGTTGAAAGAAGAGGAATTCTAGAAGTGCTTCCAGCAGTGGCAGAAGAGCTGGGACAAGTGTATCAACTCCCAAGGAGACTAATTCGAGGATGACAGTGCAGATTAGACAAAACAAACTGTTGTGTAGTATTTATGACGTCATTCCGGAAACTTTTTGATCACGCCTCGTATTTTAAATGAAGTTTATTGATATTGGTTATTATGCCAGTATTATCACTTTTGCACTTGCAAAAAAGTACTGAACTGGAAATCTGAAATGAGGCGTATATTTAAGTCTAGTAAGTAAAATAATTAGGCCTGGTCCACCATATACCTATATAGATTCCACTCTAGTACAAATTGTGATATAATGTAACTTCTTTAAAGCATATTTCTTCCTCTGTTACCAACTGATATCAGGAAACAGCATTTGAAACCCAAAGGGTCAATATTTAACAATGATTTTTAATTAGATAGTATCCGCCTGGAAAAGGTATATTTTTGGGCTATTGGTGGGAGACTACCTACGTTTGGTTACCTCCTCCTTTGTTTTGTGTTAGTTATATGTTTTCGAATTTAGAGGGCCCAATTTAAAATTCCGGTTGGGCTATTTAGGCTGGATAAGATGAATTCTCCGTGTTTCCCTTAATGTCATAAGTCCAATGTCAGCTAGCTCTACTCAGCCCAATAGTCCCGAATTCACTTGTGCATGACTGAACTGATTTGATTCACCGTCTCTGCAGATCTGCGTTGTTAAAAGCTACATAAACCGTTTTAAAGAAAAAAAGAATGAGAAGAGAGAAAGGAAGAATTGAATAGAAGAAAGAAGAAAATAAAGAAAAATGAAGAAAGAAAGAAAGAGAGAGAGAGAGAGAGAGAGAAGGAAAGAAAATAAATAAAAAGGGCAGAGGGACACGTTAGTTGAATTGAGCGGTATATGCTTCAAATGACTATTTAAGCCATGAAACACAATAAGTGCTATAGCTTCTTACGTCACACCGGAAATGAATCATGCTGCCACCTGGTGATTATCGACGCTCTAAGCATCACGTTTGGGCTTGCTGCGGCTTTAATGCATTTAGAAGGGAGCTCTAAGAATTTTATAGTCTACTGTTATTTTATTTGTGACATTAATGAATAAGTTAAAATACAATTGAAATAAACTGGCAAGTATTTCGTTTGTACTTGTTTTTTCAGATCAACAGAGTTATAAGGAACTATTTTATGCTAAAATACATGTTGAGTTACTGACTCTAAAATTAGCAAACATAGCTGGTGAATCAGCCACCCCTGTTTTTCTATATTTATACAATTCATGGATTATTTCCTTATGTGGATACAATTCAACATTTGCCAAAACACATTGTTCTACAGCTCAATTTCTTAATACACATATATTCGTTCCTGCCGCTTAAACAGCCGGTTGGACTAGGTAACATAATGATCAGTCAGTGTCTATGTGTTACTCTATTCCTACAGCCTCTTATCGGTCATATTTTTAATTAGGAGTTGAAAGCAAGGATTGTTTACCAACACTTGACTTCATTGACTAAGTATAAATCTGCTTGGTGGTACTTGCGACCACACATCCAGCAAAGGGGTCATCGTTTCTATAGCATGTAAGGAGGGGAACGGGAGCAACGTCGTTGAGCGAATTCATGTGACGTTATCTATAGGGCCAAAACATCAGACACATCTCAGGCCAGTATATGGAGTACAGGCGATCAGAGGAAGTGCAGTGGGGCCTGAAATGCAAGGGGATGGGTTTGAAGTGTTTCTCTTCTCACATATTCGATTTGTTTACAAGTGTGTAGAATAATATGTGAGTCAGCCATTCTGCCATAATTACGTAATATGCAAACGCCATGATAAGTGCACATTGCTTGGCTTTCGCTGCTCGCATGTGTCATGCTGTATAGTACAGCTTATAAAATATACCATCGTCAACGTCGTCTCTAACGCTTACCTGGCCTATGGTCTTCGGGGAATTACCTCATTCCACCAAGCGATGACTGGATCCATTTCTGTAGTGGAGGCAACCAGCAGCTAAAATATGATGTTACTTTTATTTTGTAGTCATTCTATTTAAATGACTGCGGTTTGAAATAAGGGGCAAACTATTATGCACTATTCATGCAGTGAAGTAAGGGAGGTAGCAGGAAAAGACTTCTAAACATGGACGAGTTGTTTGGCAGTACTATATATATATATATATATATATATATATATATATTTAATGCTCATGTATAAACATTATGCAGACGGTAGAAAACGTTTAAATAGTATTTCTCGCTCGCTCGACTTCTTCTGGTCGTCAAACTAGTACTAGGCTTTCGCTCTTTATGTGTTATCGTTCCCCCAAAAAACAAATCTGCAGTATATTTAGTTATTCGAGTTCCTTTTTTTCAAAAAAGTGGCATAAAAGATAGAATTTACACATAAAACAGCTATAAAATCTCGTTATTTACGGAGTATAAACTATCCTATGCATGAGTATTTCGTCGCGTAAATACACATTCTTTTAATTATGGGAATGCAGAAGTAGGAATAACAAGATGAGGAGAGCCACGTTGCCACTTCGTTACTCCACACTTCTCATATTTCCCTCTCAATTTAACACTTTCTAGCGCAAGGTAGTGTATCTCGCGAGACACACTAGCTTTGCCTATACTACACGCTTTAGCAGTAAGTTGCTGAGCATTTTTTAAATGGATCGGATTTCGCTCTTCCTCGTTGTTGCATTTTTTAAAACATGTGTATAGACTAAAAACAATATTTCGAGACTTTCTTTGCAATACCTGCCTCTTTGTCTCGCCACCAATTCACCGCAGAAGGCCATTGCATGAATTCACGCTAGTTCTGTTGCTGTTTAAAATAACAACTGATTACTGATAGGAATGATTTGAACTCTGAATGGTAATTATAAGGCCAGCGCGCTTACGCGTCATAAAATATCATAGCCGACGTTCTCTAAATGCAGTATTTTGTCTACTAGGCTAAGTGAGCTGTTGGTTCCCATCTTGAACAACAGAGTGAGGAAAAAAACGAATTCCTTTAGCTTGTTCATCGTAATTCCTTTAGCACTATCCTAGAAATAGTTCGCATTACAGTACGATGTAATCACAAATATATATGTGCCCGTGCCTATGTCAGCGACTTCAGTAGCTACTGGCTATGATGAATGTATTTATTCGTTTGTATTAAGAAAGCTATTTGAGATAAGAATATCTCGTTTTCACATTTGTTACAAACATTACCATCTACCTTCGTAGTGAATACGGTTTTACGAAATTAGAGTATCTGGACCAAGCGTAAGTGGTATTTATTAGAGACGGATTCACTTGACGCGCCGTACTTCCTACCCCATACTAGCGGTAACACAATATGATAACACCGCAAGACTCCCATTAATCGATTGTCTCGTGGT
This sequence comes from Deroplatys truncata, assembly GCA_030765065.1. Taxonomy (NCBI): domain Eukaryota; kingdom Metazoa; phylum Arthropoda; class Insecta; order Mantodea; family Mantidae; genus Deroplatys; species Deroplatys truncata. The sequence continues at coordinate 416,701,930 of CM060990.1, read as the reverse complement.
GCTCAAAGACAGGCATCATTTCATTTGAAAGCAACCTTACATGTCATTCTGAGTAAGTCTGGTTAATGGCATTTTCATCCATCCTTAAGTATGTCACATTAACAAAATAACCTGCTCTCAGGTTAAATGGTGGAGTCATGTAGGTCGTTTCACGGGTAGCAATTGTCTCTGGCGTATTATATTGAGTTAGTCCATCACCTAAAAATGTTCAGATATGTATCAACTCCAAATTAAACCTAACACGCAACAGATGAAAGAGAAAAATAACTGTGCAGAATTCCTACGAATTCTGTCCATACAGTCTCTTCCACAGTGCTTTTCCTTCACACTGTGGTCATTGCACGCTGGCTCGTGCGCCGGACGCCGCAGCTTGGACTCCCGCCACAACAGTTATAATAATCCCGTTGCCGTCTTATTTCTCATATTTACAGTAAAAACACAATAAAAATAAACATATACCTTATCGGAAGAGGTGTTGGAAATATCGATTTCTATCCGAATACTTCTAGCATCTTTTCAGGAAGTTTGCGTTACTCTGAAAAGTTCAATATCCGAAATTGAGTGAATTTCTCGCCTGAGTATTCCTTTATTTCTTTCAATGTATGTGGTTTGTTGCATGCACCTTATTTTTCAAGTAGGGTATTATGGTCGATTCAAAAACACAAGAACGCCGCCAATTAATTTACCGTGTAATTAATTACTTGTGTCATTACATGTAACCATGTATTTTTGACACCCATCCACTTTGATGGTCATTTGTTATTAAGGAAGCCGGCGTCTCTAAGTGCTTGTCACTTGTAAAATTGATAGACAAGGGTTTGGTAATGGTTGACAGGTAATGTGGCCCATGTGAATTAATTCAATAACGAGACATGTAGGCAACTATCGCGCATCATTGGTTTCAAAGGGCTGAAGAAGCGGACAAAGGATATGCCACCTCTAATACTTTGAATTCCCGTACCCGATCCCTAAATGTAGTTGTTACTATCGCGTCTCTGTCGATTTTCGAATATTACCGGAATTGATGAATCCATGCCCTTAATCGATTAACATAACTAAGTGTTTACTAATGGATTCCCGTACCTTCAAAGGGGTGTTACCATGTATATTAAAGAATGGAAAAAGCATGATAACGTTCAGAAGCGTGTTCAATTATTGCACATCACTGACTTCAAAGGGTTAATCGATTAACATAATTAAGTGTTTGTTAATTGGCTCCGGCACCTTAAAAAATATGCTACCACACATGACAGCGTGATAAAGGCCAGATACGAGTTACATTATCACACATCGTTGACTTTAAAGGGTTGAAGCCACGGGCGAAGGGATAGGTACCACCGTCACGTGTCCTTAAGCAACTAATATAGTTAAGTGTTTATTAATTGACTTAAAAGTGGTGTTAGTGACAAAGACGACCGATAGAGCAGACGTATGTGAATCTTAAACAATGTTTTGAAGAATACTGACATTGAAAGTCGCTTGTAATTGAACTGATTAACACAATTAAGTGTTTATTAATTGACATCAGAGGGGCATTAGCGATAAAGGTGACCAAGAGGGGAGATGTATGTGAAACTTACAGGTTGTTTTGAAAAATACTGACACTGAATGACGCTTGTCATTGAATTGTTCAATATAATAAACTGTTTATTACTTGACTTCAAAGAGGTATTAGCGATAAAGGCGACTGGCAGGGAGATGTATGTGAAACTTAAACGTTATTCTGAAGATAAATGGCACTTCTTTTTATTGATACATCCTGTTTGTCTTTTTGTTTTTTGTATTCTAAATTAATAACATATATAGAAATATTATAATCTTAAGTACAAAAATGTGCTATGATTCTTAAACACAGCTTAAACATTCCTAACTTGAATCCTTTTTTTGTACACATATAATTTTGTTTAATCACATTCCCTTCTACATCTGGCACCCAGAGTCTCTGTAAATGCGGGAGATTCGAGATAAAGGGGTACATTTGTCCATCTCCCAGCATCCTTACCAGATGAAGATCTGGAAAACCTGTAGATTCACCGTGTTTCCAACTCTGATTACCCAAAATAGGTGACAAAGCTTATCCAAGAAAGGGTATCCGTCAGCTGGTTATCATCTTGGCGGGATCCGAGGGTCACATAGTCTTCCAGTGGAGAAAATTGCACGCCACGACATATCACGCAGATTCGTCCATGTATCCAGTCCCAAATAGAACGTACGGCGACACAAGCTATTAGTTTGTAATGCAAGGTTTCCACCGCAGGACACCTATTGCAGAAGTTTGATGTTGCTCTGCCGTGCCGCCACAATTGATCAGCTGTAGGAACAACCTTATTGGCAGCCGAATACACTGTATCTTTCCTGTCAGTGGGATCTTCGGATTCCTAAATTTGTTTCAAATGATCCTCCATCGTCTCAGCGAATAGCTTCGATGCACTGGGGTAGAACACTAGCGATAGTGATGAGATATTTGTAAAAGAAGACAGATAGTTTAAAAGCTAACCTCTGATAAGCCGTAATTGGCAGATTCTCAAAAATCTCCCACCGCCGCCGAAATTCGGGTAGCCGCTTACCTGGAAGGTGAAGTTGTTCTGAATAAAGAGATTTCTGTAGAGGAAGGCCCTCACCGTCCAGAATACGCAGCATAGTTTTTCCAAGGCGCGTCAAACAGTTTGTATCCACTGCTATCAGTCTACAACTACCTCTATTAACTGGAAGCCGTAGTTCCCTGCAGACCCGATAAAGACCTCCGGACCACAGAAAATAACCAACAAGACATTTAATCCTTTGAGAAAATTGCCAGGTAAAGGACAGCACTTGAGTAATGTACCAAATTATACTGAGTGCGCAAGTTTGCACATACCACACTTGTTGAAAAATGTTGAGAGTCCAAGTCCGCTGCTCTACTAAGAGAACCCGCAATTTGGTCAATTTTTCAGTCCAATTAAGTACCACAGTCTCCCGAAAGCAGTACGTAAATACAACGCCTAAGATTTTCGGTGGCTTACAATCCGCATACCTAGGAGGTTAAGTGGTTCTCGCCACTGACCAAACTGTAAAACCTCCGACTTGGCAAAATTTAGTTTTACCCTAGAAACAGCGCTGTAGTATCGAAGACACTGATGCAAGGTAACTATGTCAGCATTATATGCCACGAATACCGTAATATCATCCGCATATGCAGTAAGTTGTAATCGCTGACCATGCAGTTTCATACCGCCCAGGGATAATTGCAGTTGCCGCAAAAAGGTCGCAAAGCAAATAAACCCATGTCGGACTGGCCTCTCTATTCGGATTATTGGAGAAAGATATTCGTTACAAAGAATTCTAGACGTCGCCGCTGCATAAAGATTTTCTAATAAGGAAGTAAACCTTCCTGTGATCACCAAATGCTGCATAAGCAAACAAAGGTAAGAATGGCTAACATTGTCAAATGCCTTTACAAAGTCAAGGTTAACCAAAACCACCCAAACCTTCTTGGTTTCAACATGACAAAGAATATCCCTCAATAAGCTAATGTTCAATATTATATTACTGCAACTCGGTACTACAGTCTGGACGTTGCAGAGAACTGACCCATAAACCAAATGTAGCCTGAAAGTTAATGGTGTTACCAATAACCTGTAGTCATGATTGAGCAAAGAGATCGGTCTATACTTGACAACGATTCTAGCGTGTTGGTGCTTCCGGAGCAGCAGAATTAGACCCTTAACAAACTTTTTTGGAACCACAGAGATATGTTGAACCTTTTCAAACACCTCCGTCAGTTCTATAGCAAAAAGGTCCCAAAACGTGGAATAAAAGTCATACGGAATACCATCCGGCCCAGGAGCCTTGTTTCGCTTTACACTCTTCAGATCTGCAGCTACTCCCTCGGTGGTAATAGTTCGCAAAAGGGAGTCGCTGATCCGCAAAGGTAGTTGATACTGCAGCGGGGACGAGGCGGCGCCAGTATACTAACGTTTGGAAAATAAATCACTGAACTACGCATGGAAACAGCTACTGATAGCAGGTGGTCCGGAAATTATCCACCTATCGTGACAAAGCTCTTGTATACATCGCTGATTGCATTGCTTTTTATTTACGGCAAGATGAAAGAGAGAGAATGTTTCTTCCGCAGCCATGTGCTGACGATGGGAGACATCGCGAAGGCGAGGCATTTCCAATTGCTTTAGCGATATTTGTTTCTTGATAGCATGCAGACGTTTGGACACATCGCGATCGGCTCTTTGCAGTTCAGAGAGATCCTGTAAAACAGAAAAATAGAAATCCATTAGCTCTAGCCGTTCCTTGGCTCGTTGGAAAACTACCCGTATAATAAAGAAACAACCACTGGCTTAAACTTATACAGCCGCCAGGAGAGCTTGTTTTGGGAGTTGACGAAGGAAGGTTGTAACTTCCCCATAGTAAGCGGAACTCTGGTCGACAATCCCTTCCACCAAAATGGACACAGGAGTCCTTCAGTAACCTCTTCCAGGAGAGTGAATATGTGCAGTCGGTGTGATCCGACAGACGACTGCATGATGATCACTGAACGCAAGAGGTTGAACTCGTATATCATGAACACTAGGAACAAAATTGCGATAAAAATAAGACCTGTAAATTCTAGAAGCCGACAATTTACGGACAAAAGTAAAGTCCACGGGAGAACCATATTTTGACTCCCATGCATCCACAAAGTCAAACTTAGTTGCGATCTGTTTGACCATAGGACTAAGATTGGACACCCCACTGATATTTATCGGCAACAGTGCAGTTAAAATTCCCACCAATGAGATATTTAGAACCTTAAAAAGGGCAGTGAGAAGAGCTGTTTTGAAGAGGATTGACGTTCAATTCGATGTTGAGAGCCGGAAGGTGCATATAGGTTGACTAGGACTATATCGGTGTACAGCACGGAGATGAGGCATCAAGAGGGATGGAGGTCGACCTTAGTAGTACACAAGCCTTCTCTGTAAGTCAATGCCATTTCTCGGCCGTCCGGGCCAATATTTATAACGTTCTCATGATTACACAGAAAATAAAGGTTGGTCGCATATACCTCCTGTAAAAATCCAACATCATATGCTGTTAGAAATGCGGCAGGTAAACGCTGATTCATCGGATTTCGAATGCCATTAACTTTAATAGAAACAAAGGCATGGATAAGTGTCACTTAAGAAAACCATGAGAGACAGAATCCTCCCGAAGAAGAAGCACAGAACAAAGAATGTAGCAGTACTAAGAGACCGGACACCAATATAATGGAAGGTTTAAACTGATCTACCACTCTTCTCGCCCGGTTTGTCCCGCTGTACTGTTGGTAAGTCGTACGGACGCACTGTGTTTTTGCGAAGATTTGTCTTTCTTATTATCAGTCTTATCATAATCACCATCTGGTGTTACTGCGGTCAGGATAGGCAAATCGGAAGAATCCATTCTGTTAGCCATGAACGGTAAGGAGCGGTCCACATCCTGTTGAAGAACCGTGTGGCCTTCGTGCCGTGGAGCTTCCATTTTACGAAGCCATGGATTTCGCGACGGCTTCTTTTTCTCTGGTAGCAATTGCCGATTTACAGCGTCAACTCTCGGAGCCCGAGAAGCTACCTCCTCACCTTTCAACTTCTTGGAGTCAGGTTCACCTTCTGGGCGACTGCGCTGCAAGGAGTCGGTGGTAGCAACATCGGGTGAGAGTGAACTTGTGGCCTCGTTGTCAATATTGACAGTCACTGTTGTTGCTGACGTCGGTACTGTGACATCCGTAACCACACAGTGAACAGCAGCAACCTCTGCCACGTATGGTAATACGTCTTCCGTTGTAGGTGTTACAACACTGTGAACAGCATCTGTTTCGCATACTGCTTTAAACAAGTCACTGATAAGCTTTGCCGTAGTGAGTGACTGAGAAGCAGCAGTTGCCCGTAACCAGCGCTGAGGACAATCTACTTTCAGACATGTGTTATCCTTGCAAATGAAAGAAACCTGTTCTTATCCACTGTAGGTTATGTATGCTTCAAAACCCGCAACCTTTAACATTGAAGGTGTCGGTTTGTTAAGTTGAATACGTAGCAAACATATACCAGCGTAAACTGGAAATCTATAACAAACAGACCAAGTGTCAGTATTGATGTACAGTATTTTTCCGTAATGTTGAAGCTGTTGTTACGTTACTGATTTTCGGTGACACATTGTAGACGCGAAACAAAGTATATTCTCTATCTGACACCGCAATTTGTCCATCCGTCATTTCACCGGATATTAGAGCAAATTAGAAAGCCCTCTCGTGTTTACGTAGTATCTCTTCATGAACACTGCACTGATAAAACTTGATATAAACAGTGCTTTCGTTTCCTGCCAACTAAATTGTATGTACCTGTTCTGGTGTGAGTTAATAATGTGTTGTGCATCCATTCGTGTATTTCAAAAGCCGTCGGCTGTTGCATACTCTTATTAAACATAACTTGTACGGTATTTTTACGTACAGCCTTCTTCTGCTCCACCATTGCACTGCCGACACTCAAAAACAGTGAAACAAAACAAGAGGCGCGGTAACACAGCAAGCGCTCTCCAGCTCACGCGAGATGCAGCGACCAACAGCCAGGCCACGAATGACATTGAAAGACGCTTGTCATTGAATTGATTAACATAATTGTTTATTAATAGATTTCAAAGGGGTGTTAGCGATAAAAGCGACCGATAGGGGAGAGGTATGTGAAAGCTAAAAGTTATTTTGAAGAATATCAACATAGAAAGACGCTTGCTATTGAATTAATTAACATCATGAAATGTTTATTAATTGACTTCAAAGGCGTGTTCGCGATAAACGCAACCGATAAGAGAGAGGTATGTGAAACTTAAAGGATATTTTGAGGAATACTGGCATTGAAAGACGCTTGTCATTGAAATGATTGACATATATTTTCGTATAGCGAGTGATAATTCTGATTTGGGAAAATTTTCCGACTTACAAATACATTCACATCTTAGACTAATTAAAATGCATACCTAATATCAGAGGTATCGTAAATGACTATTTCAAAATATGAAAGACACTAACGTATTTAAAGTGATTTTTTCGTTAGCATGAAGACATGCAACTCTCCCCCAACGTGTGTCTCCACTGGTTTGAACAGTGCAGGTTTTCACAAAACCCTTGGTATACCGACTGCAATCTACCCTCACCACCCACCACACAAGAGGGAAGCAGGTGGATTTGCTATGAGAAGACTCCTCATCGCTTATGCAGTGAGATAACTAATTCCAAGTCTTCTCTCTCTCTCTCTCTCTCTCTCTCTCTCTCTCTCTCTCTCTCTCTCTCTCTCTTGGTCTCTTCCATTCATGCTATGACCATACCGACTTGGTCGGCTTCCTACACTCTATTTTATGGAGGTCACAAAACGAGAAGTGCTGAACATTTTCTTAAAATCAAAACAGTGTTCGATTTCCAAAAAAGTAAGACTATTCTTCCTCTCTTCTCATGGTATACAATCATGTATATACAAGTTTGGATAGGACCATTTCGGAATCCCTACGGTTATCCCCGCATCAGCAGTGCCATAGTGAAGCATATTTCTAAAGCAACGCAGTGCCGGTATTTCATAATTCATTCTGCATAAATGTGAGAAATTAACTATCGCATTTCTTATAAGTATTATTTCATTTTTAAATGCAATGATCAAGTTTATGTACACAGTCAAAACCGACAGGATCATGTAAACAGAATGGATGAAAATAGAGTGTAACAAACAATACAAAAACAGAAGCCTGTAGATAGAAGGGATGTTTGTAAACATGCATGATATCGAGAGATCAGCTGTCTTGAAGACGGAACGAGTCCCAGGGATTATTCCATTATTTAATATTGTTATTATTATTATTATTAGCATCAGTAGTAGTAGTAGTAGTAGTAGTAGTAGTAGTAGTAGTAGTAGTAGTAGTAGTAGTAGTAGTAGTATTTCATGTGCAAAATCGCAAAATAGGTTACATTTGTTTATATTCTTTTAAATCAAAGTTAATATATGCGTGGTTAGATTTAAAATATATTTGGTTTGAGTATCGCGTTTTGCTAATTCTATATTCCTTACTAAGTATAGTAAGTAGGGGAAGCGTTGCTGTCCACCCAAAAATTTGATACCGATATTTCATCGAAATGCATACTTAGAGGCCCCCTGAATCCAAAGAAAGTATTTTTGGAAACATGTCCATGAGTGTGTGTCTATGTATTTGTCTGTTGCCTGTGAACACCATAACACAAAAACTAAAATTCGGATAAATACCAAACATGGAATTTAGGTTCAATATATTCCAAAGATGAGACACAAGCATCTTAAACAGAATTCCACCACACTAAACTAAACTTTATATGGAGCATTTTCGAAATTTTTTATTTAAAAATGGCTCCAGGCATTTTGATTAAAATACCACATATGAAAGATATTTACACGAGAAATAAAATGTATGTCTTGAATTTTCGGGAAACTATTTTATTTAAAATAAGTGTTCTTGAGGCATAAAGCGTTTCTGAGATATCTTTTATTAAAGATTCGAATCGTTCATTTCTTGGTCATTCTCTTAATGTCCTGTCAACATTCAGTCGTTTCTCGCGATTGAATGGAAACACTATGGAGTTTTAAGGTCAGCATAGAGCTCCCTGTTGATAAAATTTGACTGTTGCTGCTCTCTTTGTATTTATAGGGAAATGTAGCTATTTCAGCCAAGATTTATTTGGATTACAATGTTGTGGATAGAGATATAAGCTTGAAAAGAATAATTTGTATACTCACTAATAAACGATAGTGGTCAGGGAAAGTCATGTAGCTGTATCACATAAGATTCTTTTATTTAAGACTAAATATAAATTTTTATGTTGTGAGTAGATTCATTAAAAGGTACTAAAGCCTGTTAAAATATAAGGAATTAAAGAACTCTGGTTTAATAGCAATTTTTCTGAAAAGAAGCAAATCTAATAAACGACCATTATCCAGAAAATCCTGTTTAGACATGAAAGTCTACTAATTAGAAAATTCGTATCTTTTATTGCTGAATGAACATCAATTGAAAAATTTTTACACCTGTCAGAGTTCTCCACCCACGCAATTCTGGGAACACAGATTTAACATTCAGGCAAGTCTCAGCATGGTTACTTTATAGCCCTAGGCTATCTGCCCTTCCAGAACGACCTAATGTAAAGACATTTCTTGACAGCCAATTAAAAGCTTTCATTTCCAGGTCCAATCAACATGAAAAGATTTGGCTAAGTTTGGTTACGTTTCGGTTAAGTTTAGTTACGTCGTTTGTTACGCTTGTTTACGTTCGACCACTCTACGAGACTTGGTTACGTTAGATTAGGTTTGGTTACGTTTGGATAAGTTCGCCCTCATTAGGTTAGGCTACGTTAGGTTAATTTAGGTTAGGTTTGGCTACGTTAGATGAGGTTAGGTTAGATTATAATTAAATTTAGAATGAGTTGTAGATATTGTATCTAACGAGGTCTACATGAGTCTTATATTTAACGGGGCTTCGAAATTGAGTTTTTGATTTATGGACGCTCCTCAACTGCTATGGTCCTTAGCGTCCCATTCTATATTGGGCGGGAAAGACCGGTGGTTTTGCTCGGAGGCCTCTTAATCAGGCTTGAGGTTCTTTTACGTGCCGTAAATCTACCACACGGGAACACCGGCTTTACTTCCCTTCCGAAGGAAGCCATGCTAAGGATTTTTAAGCCCGAAGAAATCCATCGCCCTCCGCCAGGTTTGAACCCGCGACCTCGGGAACTAGGTGCTATCATGGTAACCACTACACCACAGAGAACGACATGGGGCTTCGAGATATATAAATAATGTACATACACATTAGCAATGGCCCTCATCCCGTTTTCGCAGAAATGAACATCGGTAGCCCCTTTGTATGAGACTCCCAACCAAACCATCACTAATGCTGGATGATGGCCACGAAGAACCCGAGGAGCAATCTGATTCCTTACGACTCTTCGAGCCTACGCTCTGTTCTTCCTGTTGAATTTCTGCTATATTGTGAACACATTTGCATCTGAAAAAAGGATTCTACAATATTCATTTTTGGCGTGCCGTCTAAGGAAGTTGCGTGATCTCTCCAACCTAATCTTCTTAAGATGGGTTTTGAGCATGTTTCTAGTGTATCGGCGGTAAGCCCGAATTCCTAAATCTTGATTTAATAGCCTAGAGACACTCGTTCCTGACATTTGAATCTCCTGCGCGCTTATTTTTTAGTTTCCTAATAGGATTTTCTCTGACACGTTCCCAAAAGTTTGTTTATATATCCGAGGTTTGAACCGAGTGAGAACGGGCAGATCCTGGTTTATTATCAACACTAGAAAGATGGACAAATCTTTTAATGGTACGATAAACAAATCTGAATTAAATTCGTAGCGTTTTAACAAACTGAAAGTTACCTTAGGTTCCTTCTGACACTTATGTAATGTTATTACAGCTATATGATTTTCTTTTACCACAGATCATTTAATCTTGAAAAAATGATAAACTTTAAATGTCGTTAGGTAACAGTGCCGAAGAAAGATAAAAATTCCGGAAACTACTGCGTAGTTTCGTCAATTGAGAGATAAGGGCAAAGTTTAGTGTCAGTATTTATGATAAGACGAGATATATACTGCATACTAATTTTCGCGTCATGCAAGAAAATCTCGTAAAAATCGGTTAATCTGTGCTCCAATAACTACTATTTTGCGATGAAACATAGTCATTCAAATCGGACAATGTTTTTCAGAGAACAACGTAAGCATGGGTCAGTTACCCTGTCATTTTGAAGACTCCAATAACAGAAGTTCACCCGACTCTGATAGTCATATGAAAAAATAAGATGTATGCAACAAACACCAAACATTGAAAGATTAAAAATAAAATATCAAGCGAAAAATTCACTCAGTTTCGGATATTGAATGCTCCAGCGTGAACGAAAGTTTCCTGAAAATATGCCAGAAATATGCGGTTAGAGGACATTTACAGCGTATCTTATCATAAGGTATGTGCTTATTATCATTGCAATTGTAACTATGAGAACCTGAAGCGGTAGTGGGGATATTGTAAGTTTCGGCGAAAGTCTGAGCGGAGGTTTTCGGCGCGCGAGCTGCCCTGCGGTGAGCACAGTGTAAAGTAAATGCACCTGATTTTAAGACCTGTGTAATACCGCCATATCTATGTAAATTACATGTCCAATAATTATTTCCTCCTTATTCACGCACAATGAGTGCCATTTTTTTTGTTTTATTTTTAGACGCTCTTTAACTTCTGTGGTCCATAGCGTCTTATTCTATATGGGGCGTGAAAGACCGGTAAATTTGCCCAGAGGCCTCTTTATTAGGGTTGAGGTTCTTTTACGTGACGTGAATCTACGACACGGGACCACGGCTTTACCTCCCTTCCGAAGGAAGCCATACTAAGGGTTTTACACCCGAAAAAATCCATCGCCTTCCACCGGATTTGAACCCGCACCTTGGGAATTAGACGATAGTACGGTGATCTTAGAACACGAAGGACGACATTAATTAAAAAAGGAAGAATAAAAAACTTACAGATAAAATAAATAATAAACAACCAAGTAATGAATAAAGGTATTTTTGTGAAATATAAATAAAAAATTCACTTTAAAAATATAAATCATACATGACTTCTTTGGGGTATTCGCAGTTTCTTTCACAATTCCCTCAGTATTTAGGCTAATCCTGGGATACTTTAACACCCTAAAAAGTTAGTTGCTACTACCATACCGAAGGAAATGTTTAATTCATTGCTGTTTGTTTCAAAAGTAGAAAATTGACGTTTGCATTCTAAAAATAATATGGGTATTTATAATCCACAGTCAGAAAGGAACTGAAGCTCCAAAAAACCTTTATTTCGGAGTTGTTTCTATTTCCAATAATATAAGATACAGCTGTAAGTGATACGGAATATCAGTATTGAACCACAAACACAAAGACTGGAAGTGAAGTTGGCGGTAAACCTAAGGAGTTTTATTTCGTTCTCCTCGAATAGTAATTCTGAGCACGTCACAGGCTTGTGCACGATGCAAATTTACAAAAAGACACCATTTTTAAAAATGGCTTTTTCATACAGCACTGGGTAAAAGCATTAAAATAGACACTAAATGCACTTTCAATACCTTTAGACAGTATAACTAAAACGTTTACACACATACAAGGAAAACAAGGGAGGAGTAAAATGGACCTCAAGCATCCTTGATAACACGTTAAGCAACATAAATTATACTTATTAGGCTTATTTTAGTCATTATTGGTCATTATTGCTTTATTACTAATTTTATTATGATTATTAATATTAATTACATGTACTTTGGGATATTTGGCAAAATACGGTATGGTAAATAAAAAAATACTACTTAGCTTATTATTTCGTTAAACTAGTAAAACAGCCTTTACAGTTGTAGCTTCATCGCTCACTTATATACTATGTTCAGTAAAATTCTGTATATACTGCTCCCAGAGAAAAGAAAAGCTCTATTGACTACCGTTCATTTTGGTATCCATTTTCTGGGCGCTAGAAATTTCAGATACTACTGTTATCATGCTTTCGTAGACATTTCTAGAGTACCAGCAACAAACCTTTGAAGGAACTGTGAGTCCGAAGGTCGCGTGTAGCACGCTCCTTTGCCTTTAACTTTGATGTGAAAACGAAATGAAAAAGATGACTAACGCTACGACACAATATTTCCTCTTGAAGCTTCACCTCCTAATTTTTCAGCTTGGGGCATCGGCTATTTGTAGAACAGAACATCCAAATCAGATCGTCCTCCGTGAAACCCCAGCTGTTGGCGTGTCAGTCAAGGTTCTTAGTGCGTTCTCTAGTAATTCTCAGGTGCTGATGCGGTATCTTGTGCATGTCAAGAAGAAGCTCCTGAGCGTTTTCAGGCACTGGTTTATCGCCGCCAGGTATAGTTTCAAACATAAGGTCACAAAATGAGTGCAGCGGCCTAACGAACACCAAGATGATGTCATTAATAAACGATGATTAGAAGAGTTGGAAAAGCGATACCCTGTCATTTGTATGTCTTTTGGGGCTTGTCGAAACCTTCCTCGGATGCTCTTCAATGTTCTTTCATTCATCCAAACTGCGTATGCTGATGCGTAGTATGGGTTTTTTATTCCATAGAACACTTCGTAATTTTGGATTCGAAGCTGCACTCATCGCTGCACTGGTGTGGATTTTGCACCACCCCGAAGCTACAAATCAGCTCTTCCACAAGGCAATTCAGGGTTGTTTAGCCTCTTCGTTGTGGTTGATGTGCACCTCGCGCCACACGGTGGCACTTCTATCATAATTTTTGTTTCTCCGATTAATCACGGGAAACGTTTATGACTGGTAAATGCCTATGTGTTCAAATGGAGTTCCTATGCTATACTATTGTTCGTAAATGACCCAATCCCTGTCTGGTGCTGCGAGTCGCCGAATACGTGTCGGATTGTCATCAATAAAGGACACTCTGACTTTCCAGGTGCGTCCAGAGTGCCACCTTGCTTCTTGCAGGTACGCCCTGAATATTTTTGGATTTTCGCCAAAACTCTATATCCTCCTAATCTCCTCCGAGTTGAATAATTCTCCTGATACTTCAAAAGTGGATCGTGGTTATTGAGGTAATCCGCTTCCATTATATTCTAGTCTTCAGCCACCTTCGCGACAAACGCTCAGAATTTTAGACCCTCTCACTTAGAATAGTAAGCAAGGTTCCCTTCCACATCGACAAGAAGTCCTCAAATGTTGTCAAAGGGTGCCAGCTCGGGTTCATGAACTGTAGGGTTTTGTATATTTAACTCTACCATCGATTAATACACATCTGCAGTGAATAAATTCATATACATAACAAGTCCTTGTTTAGGAGACAGGTCTTAGCTATTACCCAGTGGTCCGAGAAGATTATGTGGCTCGCCCTGCTCAGGAAACAAAACTTTTAGGAAATTCGGTAGTGACAGCGCATATTCACCACTTACCACTTTAATCCTCAATCATTCCTCTCTTTGCCTGTTGGTGCAGGCCCAACGATTTTTCATCAGGTATACCGGCTCACAACATACCGAAAGTACAACACTCCCTGTGGTGATCATCTGCCTGGGTCTCAACGACAATTCTTTATTCCTAAGAAATCGGAAAGGTTGTTCATTCAGCTACCTACAGCATCAGCATAGTCGTCTGCACTTCATGGATAGTCTTATACTAGCCGAGTATCTGGTGCTGTCTTATCTAGACGTTGTGCACCCTGTGAAGGAAAGAGTACGCAACCACCTGTGATTCAAAACAGATTGTAGCACAATCAAGAACTTTAGTACAAGTTTTTTTGTCTTACGCATTGTGACGAGCTGTTTGTTAATGTCCCTTTTCCTCTTCTTCATTTGATTTAAAAGTCTATCGAATATTTTCCCCATTTTTTTATTATTACTGACAAGAATTTTGGCACTTTAGACGAAAAACACCTTTCATTCTCTTCGTTTCGTCAAATTCACAACAGTATTTTAAAATTGGCACGTAGATGTTCACATAAGCGCTGTTTTTAGTGCGATCTCACTTCTATCACTTCCAGTATTCAAATAGCCTCCAATGACTGTGGCTTCATTTTGTGTCTTTTCCTGAGCGCTGAGAATCCTCTAGAAGATTTCTATGGTAACCCTTAAATAAATGTTGGCCTTTTTCAGATTTTCGGTAAAAACTCATTCGAAAAATCAATTATTCATAAAAGCCCTGTTTAATTTACCCTATACTTATCCAATTTTGACGTTAAAAGGCGTGAAAACGCGAACACGCGTTGCTTGACACCGTAACCTATGGCAAAATATAAACTAATTACCAGAATAGACACTTCATCTTTATCATCATCATCATCATCATCATCATCACTATTACTATGGTCGTCATCGCTGTTCTCGGGAATCGGGCAAACTGTTTGCCTAAAACTGTTCTACGCACGTTCTTACTGCATGCGGCAACGCAATCGCTGAACACTAATGGCTAGGGTATGGCGTTTAATGTCCAAAAATAGTGAAAAATGCAAAATATGGAATGCATTTGTGAGCTGAAGCAGATAAAAGTGCTACAGGATTAAAGTAACACCAATAAATTATTCATTATTACTTATAATTAGCCTTTTAGAACTAATGAGTTCGCTCTAGATAACCATTTAATGGATGACAATGCATTATATTTAAATTTACAATATCAAATTCACTTATTTTGTACTAATAAAGTAAGCAAATGAATGCTACTTGAACAACCTCTGTGAATAAAAGACTATTATTTCAGAAACTATGCTGCAAGTCTGCTTTGTTTTCTGTGGAAATTTTGCTTATAAAGTTACAAAAGATAAGCATTAAAACAGAAATAATAACGAAGAATCCAAAATACAACGAAATTTAAAAGTTTACAGAATACCATAAAACTCCGAAAATGACCTAAAATGTGCCAAAAATGACACATTTCCTAAAACTAACGAAAAATAGAAGAAAGACCCTAACAAATTGCCCCAATTTAATCAATTAATTCATGTTGCACAATTGAAGATATTTGAGGTATCTTTCATTCCTTTATGGAAAAAGATCAAATGCACAATCATCAAATGCCTTGCCCTACTGCTGATACATGCAATGAAATGATAATTGGAAATGAAAGTTTGGGAAGGAAGGTCTCCAGACACAAGCCTAGGGCACCTCACCGCATTTGTTGGTAATGAGGATTGAGGAAAACCGGGAAAAAGCCTCAGTCAGGGAGAATGGCATTTCCTGTTCGAACGCTCAGAGTGACCAGATCCAAGGGGACGCTCAGTCTGTTTACTTCACTAGCGTTGTTACCTTCCTTATACGTAGCTTAAGTTCGCGTGATGATAGAACTGATTGACACAAGTGAAATACAAGCGCGGTCAACGGTCAGAGCCGATATGTGATTGTATGCACTAACAAGGAACTTATGACAATAATAAGCTTAGTGGGCTGTTTTACAATTAGTTTATTATTCGGCTATTGTGTATGTGGATTGTGAGGTATTTCTTACTTTGAAGCTATGACAAAACTTCAGCTTTCCTAGAATTTGTGTTGAGGATTTCTTCTTTATGCATTGTACATTACTATCACGCACCCTTCTTCCAGTCTCTGAAGAAGATCGGTAAACCATTCCCAAAATACTACATTACTATTTATTTATGATAATCACCATAAGTCCGTCTCTTATATTAAACCACATGTTATCTGTCTGGCATAGCAGATTATTTGATATTGTGATCGCTCTTAACGGAATTCATTCACATCAACAACTTTATGTTGAGAACGTAAAATGCTAAAGCAAAAACAAGTGATTGTTTTTTATAAGTTATTGTTATGTTGTATTCTCTTTGAACTGATAAAGTTGATCATTCTGTGTTCAGTTACAGCAAAAATAATTTGCTGGAAGTATAAGTTGCTAAAACAAACCTAAGTTATTGCTGTGCTACCTATATTTTATTTCACCCAAAAATGTTGATGATTTTGTGTTCATTCACAGCAACATTCATTTACCGGAAGCGTAAATTGCTAAAAGAAAAATATGTTATTATTTTAGGTTATTGATTCCCTACCTCGAAGCATACGAGATAGAGCACCATAATGTATGGTATTTTCACCGAGTTTCTCATTTACCCTTTGAAAATGAACTCCACAGTGTACACATAAATTAGCCCAGAAGCAGGTCATTCATATTCAGCCTGAATATATGTTTTGTCGTGTTGTTTTAAATTTTCTTGAAAAAAACAGTCTTTGGTCTTATTTTTATGAGATTTCGTATTGTACCGCATTAATTTGCTCTCAAATATCGTCATTTGTAATTACCGAGTTTCTGCCAGCGTTCTTAACTTGTATCTCATTAAAGGAAAAGGAAATTTTAAATGGAATAAGCTTCTTTTTCAGTAGTGTACCTAGGTGTTTATATCATTAATGTAAACAAGCAACTTTTAAGTAATTAGCCTGAATCTGCGTTAAAGGTTAATAGTAGCATAGTTTACTTTAATGGCAGTTGTGCAATTTATAGACTTTATAAAACAACCATTTCTTCGTTTGTTGCATTATAATATAGTTTATAATGTTTATTTATACAGATTACTGAATTGTTTCTTCCTCTCACAGAAGGTCAGAATGAAATTGTATATGAAACTTTTATGATATTTATAATGCAACATATTTTCATGTATCAGATGTAGTGATAAAATAAAACATCAAAACGGAGTTTGTGTGTTACAATTTAGTGAAATAAATCTTGACTACAACAGATAGCAGAAATAGAGTTGAAAGGCTGTAACATGGCATTGACTGTTGCCATTCCTTTGACTTAACGTACTGAAGCAATACGCCTGACAACACGCTATGATGTGAACTCTCGAACGAGCGAATACTCAAATGAGTAAATACCAAATGGTACCCAATTCTCCGAAAGGGCATGTGAACCAGAAGCTCGACAATAGCTCAGTATATTCATTGCTGGTTTCCCAACGAGTTACACTGGCAGAAACGGGCGGTCCCATCATGTATGAGGGCTGTCCCAGAAGTACCCGACTTAAAAAAGAAAACACAAGAATGATGGGAAAAATCATCTTTATTTCTGTATATAGTCTCTCTTCAGCTCGATACACTTTTCCCAGCGATGTTCAATAGCTTCGATGCCCTGTTTATAGTGAGAACCGTCGAATTCTGAAAAATAGCCATCAACTGCAGACTCCACCTCTGCATTGTTGGCAAATCTTTTACCACTAATCCATTTCTTCAACTTTGGAAACATAAAATAATCAAAGGGGCTATGTCTGGCAAATAGGGTGCATCAGGAAGCCATTTGAAATTAACTCATTGATTTTGGCCATAGTGATATTGGAAGTGTGAAATGGTGCATTGTCTTTTTCGCTAAATGCGGCCGTTTTTGCTTGATTATATCATTGAAACGCTGCAATAAGTTTGCATAATACTCGTCATTGGTTGCTTTTCATTTTTGAAGATAATCAATGAAAATTATCCCACGCGCATCCCAAAAAATTGACGCCATGTCCCTGCCTGCAGATGGAACTGTCTTTGCCTTTTTTGGAGCTGATTCTCCCGTATCAATCCACTGTCTTGACTGTTCCTTCGTCTCAGGTGTGAAGCGATGGACACATGTTTCATCCGTGGTTTTGAATTGACGCAAAAACTCGGCTTTATTGAAGCGAATCACCGCCAAAGACTCGACTGAAACATCCTCACGACGTTGATTTTGTTCCATTGTGAGTAAACGCGGCACCCATCTTGCGCACAGCTTTCTCATGTCCAACTTTTCTGTCAGTATGCGATGTACAACATTTTTTGAAATGCCTACAATGTCTGTTAGCTCGCGCGCTTTCAGTCGACGGTCATCCAATGCCATTTTGTGGATTCTCTACACAATTTCTGGTGTGGTCACCTCATTTGGTCGACCACTGCGATGTTCGTCTTGGCAGCTCGTAGTCCGGGCTTAAATTCTTCCACCAAATATTTTACTGTGTAAACGAAGGAGCAGACTCCCGCAGAGTAGAATCTAGCTCAGCTGTAGTATTAGTTGGACTAAGGCCTTTCAAATGAAAGTACTGTCTCACATAACGATGACCAGTTTTATCCATGTTTATATATATATATATATATATATATATATATATATATATATATATATATATATATATGTCAAGTCGGGCATCTCTGGGACTTCCCTCGTACCATATGAAACAAATTAGTGAATCACATGTCCCTAACAGCTCTAAACACCACACAGAGTCAAGGAACTGCCACGCCTAACAGGTCGCATGGTTTCGAAGAGGAAATACACGCAGACAGCACAGGTACATGGAATTAATTGTTCGTCCACACGAGGTGTGCTGGACAAGGTTCGAAAGGTAGAATCAGACGACCAAAGAGTTCAATGCATCGCCGGAATTTGAACCACGGGTTTCCCGCTTTCTGACCGGCTGCCTTAACCCCTGAGCTCCCATGTTATATACAGACTTAAAGTAATTAATGATTAAAGCTGGGAATTCTAGGTGCTACACCTTTACCTTTTTTGCTCTTAAAATGCCTAAACTGACCTGTCATGCAAAGTAAACTTGAAATAATCACTCATGGCTGTGTTTTGGTTGTACCTTTTTGCACTCTGTTCCAATATATGCACTTTCACACCTTTTCTGATTTTAAGCGACTTTATGTACTTTTTCTCCTAGTTTTCGACTTTGTCACATTGTGTTTTCTATAAAAATTGATGTATAAAATAAATGGACAAGCATCCTGCTTAGTGAACGTTTTACTAAAATTTACAGATACTATAGTGCTATAATATTACTTTCGCTTAAGTGTAATAATGCGAGGTAAAAGCTTTTAAATTAGTTTGCACCTCAATTAATTGTGTAGGATGTGAGTAGTATATACCCTGCGGCAGGCAGACGGTCAAAGTCCACCCTGGTGTCAAATGTCAGTGGTTAAAAGTCATTGGCGCCACTAAGGTCAGAAGGATACCTGACCTTGATGACGTCATTGACCTACATTGACATTGACGTCTACCTGCCGCGGGGCACATTTTTTATTTTCTTTTTAATACATTTCAAGTGTTACAATTGGTTTGTTATTGAAACAATAGTTTTAATTAACAAAGTATGTATATTACAAATAAAACAGTTCCTTTTTTCTTGCAAATAAAAGATACTATTTCGTTTTTGGTTGACTTAACTATTTACATTTGTGGTATACAGGATGATTTTAATTAGAGTAACTATGTCGTTGTTGTCGTCGCTGCTACTGCCATTATTGTTGGTGCCGACGCTTGTAGAGGTAGTGCTACTGGCGTTTCGATGTTGGTTGGAATGTCGGTTTTGTTACACGTATTACTGTCGGGGTCGGGATTCCTCAGGCACCATACGAAGCAGTGAAGGAGGCGTGAATGGTTAACGGTGCATAAAGGATAATGAGCTTCTAGTGATTTCCCTGACTGCTGCCGGGTAAGGACTTATATCATTAACAATGAGCAGCCTGTACTCCCACTCTCCTGCTGGATATGGTTGTACGAAGCTTCCTGAATATCCCTTACACCTTATTTGTCCTGAAGTTATGAGGGAAAAGCGATAATCTAATCCTCAGATACTACTAGCGTCCAAACTTGTTGTGTTTTTGTTTTAACACTGTGTGCTTCTTTGTTTCCGAGCTCTGCGTTTGCCAATGATAACCGGGATAGTTGATATGACTATGTTATTTTTAAATTCAGATAATCTTACAGCATACATTATTGGTAACTCCTAAAGTAACACTATTTTATGTTTCTCTAATGGAGTAATAATAAACTTTACAGCGCGGTCAGGATTTAGTTCTACGAAACGTTTTACACCTTTAGGTGCATTCGCTACTCCGGAGCGCCTATTAAGGTTGTTTTGTCTGTCAATCCGTGAATTCAAACCATCCCACGAGAAGCTAAATAACATGTACGTATGAGTTGGAATAAAATAGCTTGAGATCCTAAACTTTTGACTAAAATCTGAACAAATCAAGGGCAGTTTATTCGGATAATCCTCCAAATGTTTGATACCCTTATGCAACAGCAACGGATATAAAATATTATGCATAAAAGTTTAAAAAACATTTCTTTATTCGATTCAAATCTAATTTAAATCAGTACAATATCATATGGAGAATCTGATAAAGCTCTACAATTTTTAAAATTATTTCCTCTAAACATCAATAACCTGCAATTTAATGATATACGTACAATTTTATTACGATGGTGTTCAAAAGATACTATACCCTATTATTGATAAGATCAATGGGCATCTCCCACTGAAAGCGTTATTCCTGACTGAAGCTTTTCCAGGTTTTCTTCAGCCATTATATCTGGTAAATGCCTGGGAGGTATCCTAAACTTAGGCCTGGAACGTTTTTCCCCTAAATTTTCTTTCCCAAATATAATTTAATTTTATGTATTATCAATGTCCACTGCCTGTGGGGTCGTAAATGCAGTAAGCGTGTGCATTAAATACTATTCAAAAAAGAAAGAAAGAAGAAAAGTAATTCAGAAACCCATCTCTTCCACTCCATCAGTAACACGAAAGGTACATCAATTTTGTTATAATAGGGCTGTCTTCAACTAGCACCAAGACGTAGCGCGGGTATACTTTGCGGGATGATAGTAGTGCTTATTTTTCTGTGTTCTTTTCTTTTACACAAACACAGTGAAACTCCATGCAGTTTGTGAAACCTCTGCACCTTCATGTTAAAATAGCATTGATTTTCAAACACTTCGTAGCAATTAAGTAAAAGCTTTCGAAACTGCAGACATATTGATGTGTTCCTCCACTACCCTTCCACTGATTTCGGAATTATAGCTCAAAAGAATGTATACATGCCATTGGAAGATAAGATTTTAAAATAGGCGATATTGCTGATAACAACAGGGTTTTCTGTGCTCATTTTAAGGAAACGATTATCAAATTACCTGATGCGTACGTCACGTAACGCATTTTACAGGCAGATAGAGATGTCATTTATGATGGATAGGAAAATCTAGAATTTGCGCATTGTATTCTAACCTAAAGTTTTTAAACATACCAGTTTTTAATTTATCAGATCTTCTTACGCATGATAGCGCAAATACTTTATCACCCCACAAAATGTTTCTACTGAAACCATTTGAAACGGACATCACAAGGCCACTTATAAATCCATAACCTTAACCGCATTAATGGTTGATTGTTTCAAACGTGAATTGGTGCTTAAGGTCTGTGTTTGATGGTTCTATATCATGTTGAAATGCAGAATTATCTCTGAGCATCGATATTCAACAATATATTCCATAGTATTTTCTGTTTATTCATATACTGTGTAATACACCCATTTCGACGTATGCTTTCAGCTTTAACAACAACAGCAATAATAATAATAATAATAATAATAATAATAATAATAATAATAATGCAGTGGTAATTATTAATTATTAGAAAATCCATTATCATGGTGTATTATGGCGAGTAGATAATGAAAATTAGGTTAAATAAACGAAAGTCAATTTCACATTTTCTTATAATTTAATTGGAAGGATTTCAAAGAAAATTACTGTACGTAATAAAGACAAAATTAGTTTACTTAAGTTCTTTACTAGGAATCTAGATTGTATCTGCTTCTATTCCTGAATATTTCAGATCCATTTGACAAAATGTTTACAATCAGTAAAGTACGAATACTAATAGTAAAAATATGCGATTAATCAGATAAATGCAATTTAGACACAAAACACATCATCGATGGCTCTAGTGTTCAATTTCTATATAACCGTACAGAAGTAATTCACTTTTAATACAGAACATGCTTATTTTCACTTAACTGTTCATAAGGTTTACATAATTCTTAAGGACATGGGCGTTCACTTTATCTATTTTCTACGTAACTGGATTTTTCTCGTCCCTTTGGTAAGAGAATTCGTTCACGGGCAAAAAATATCACATTATCTACCTCCCTTTGTGCTACCTATTTGTGTCATACAGTTGAGCGGATTCTAAACTAATTGTCATGTTATACGCATTCGACTCAGCAACTGTGCTCAGGTATTTGACTAATAGTAATTCTGATATATGGTTATAAGTACGAATGAGTTGTGATCATTATGATCGTCATCATCACCATATTCATTATTATAAATAAACAATAATAAACGTTTAGGTACACTCAAACTCGTGGATAACGAAAACGTTCTTGGTTGAATAAACATTTATCGGTTTCACTCGGGGTTCAAATATTGTACCCTACTTCAGCAGACAGGTGCTCTGCTGACTGCATTACGGGGTCAAATTGTAGACGTCTACTACGTAACACAGAACCGTTGTTGTAATGCCGGTTTGAAACAGAAAGTACAACAGCCATCATCAGTGCTTACCGCGTGGAACAACTTTGTTATCTAGCGAGATAATCTGGCGCAAACCAGCATAGCATAAAACCGAATATCACCAACGTGAGAAAGTATTTTCCTTGGTGTATAATTTTAAGGTGAGATGGGAATACCATGCGTAATAATATATTATTATAATCTGAGATGGGCACAGTATTTGTGTCATCGTATGATTTTAGCATGAGATAGGGATATTATTTGCGTGTGTGTGTGTGTGTGGTTTTAACGTGAAACGGGGCACTATTTGGGTTACTTAATGATTTTTACTTGAAATAGAGATACTATATCTGTTAGTCTATGAATTAATTGATATATGTGAATTTCACTTCTGTTGTGGTGTAAATTCCATTTATTACCTACTATATGAGATATCACTTCCGTCAGGGTATGCCTTTAATCTGAAATGGGGATATTATTATTATTATAGTTATCATTACTATTATTTTGTTTCAGTTCTAAACCAGATGGTGTATTCTTTCCATTAGTGTATGTACTCTACGGTAGAAGTAGATATTTTTATGTTACGGTATAAGTTTTCGGGAGTTGGAAATATCATTTATTTCAGTAATGTATTTTAATCTGAGATTAAGATGTTATTTCTCTTAGGGAATCATTTGTGATGAGACGAGTATAATCGGCGCTAATGTGCGTTATTAATTATTATGAGACTTTATTTCTGTAAGCCTGTAATTTTAACTCGAAGTGGGAGTAGTATTTCTCTTAGAATATGAATTTAATGTAATAAGAGAATTTTCTTTAT
Source organism: Deroplatys truncata (assembly GCA_030765065.1). Lineage (NCBI taxonomy): Eukaryota > Metazoa > Arthropoda > Insecta > Mantodea > Mantidae > Deroplatys > Deroplatys truncata. The sequence continues at coordinate 416,678,266 of CM060990.1, read as the reverse complement.
CGTAATTAATTCTACCGAGATTATATTATGTGTATGAAATTAAACTGAGTTTGGGACATATTTTTATTCAGTATACGAATTTCGCTGGACATTGGATACCACTTTGGTTGTGTATTAATTCTAGTTAATAAGGGGGTAATTCTGCTAGAGCATGATTTTAACGCGATTTGGGGATAATATTTATCTCAGCGTATGCTTTAAACGTAAAATTAGAATCAAATTTTCGTGAGTACAGCATTCTTAAACTAGGTATAGTATTAAATTTTTGGTTAGAATATGCTTTTAGCTTAAGATTGAAATAATATTAGAGCTAGTATTTGCTTTTAGGATGAGATCGAGAAATAATTTGCGTTAATGAATTATCATTGGTTAGATTGGGGTGTTGTTTATCTTAATGTATGAATTCAGTGCGAGATGTGGATATTGTTTCTGGTAGGGTCTTAAATCGCTGGTTCTCGTGGCCGTGCTAGCTTAATTCACCCAGCGCTAAGTGAGATTATCGCGAAAGAGCAAAGATGTGTTGGTTCTGGGAGGCTTATTCTTGAAAACCTCGAATTTCTTCGTGATACTTATTTTGTACCTTGATGCTAACCCACACGGGACTGCTGGAATTCTATCCTTGGATTTTCATCGAGCATTTGAGAATATCGATCATGGCTACCTGTATGGAATGGGAAGAATGACATCACAGAAACTTCTACATATCATCTGTTTTTATACGCTAAAGCACATTCACGGGTGCAGTTCAACGGATGTTCTACCGGGTCCCTTGAGAAGTGGACTTCCACAAGGGTGTCAGTGATGATGTAGTCCGTCTGTACGGAACCTCAAATTTACATGCTTGAAGATAAATTCATCCTATACTCTACTGCTAATGTCTTGTTTACCACATTAACATACGCGGATGGCATAGTAGTGTTGCTTCGGAACGCACAGCACATGGAATGTAAGCAACGGTGCTTCAATGTTAAACCATGGTTTCTTCAGTGCATATTAATTTTAAATATTCAAATTCTTACCTAATGGAATTGGGCCTTTAGATTCTACGTCGGAGTACATGCCCACCGCCGATACTGAAAATTCTTGGTATGATCTTGTAGTTCGATTTTGTCAATATGCTGGAACTGAACAGGAGCCCGTTCTCGACATAGATGTTTTTTAACTTATTTATTTATTTATTTGTTTACCTTACACTACTTATGCACATAGTCACCGCCGTTATTTAGCCACTTGTTACGGAAACCAGTTTATGTATGCCCTTCTTTTTTAAGGCTTCCCTAGTGGCTCCCTAACGCTGTTCTACCTGTTATTTTAAATCAACAGGACTTTAACAGAATGGCAAATCTTCTTTTATTTTTTATTTTAAAAGCTTAGCTGACAATTTGAGTGCAAGACTCTCAAATTCCAGTTAATGTTTTAAAGACTGCGAAGTTAAACCAATCACGGTGGCCTAAAAGTTGCAGTGAACTTGCTCTGTTTGGTGATGACAGGATTAAAGCTCTTTGTGATTCATAAAAAATCTTTGATAAAGATTATGAAGATTCTGTTGTTTCAGAAGCAACTGGAGAATTTCGGTTGTACAAGGAAATAAAAAAACACCAAAATTTTGGGAGATACATTGGAGAAGTTATTTAACGAATAGAAGCAGTGCCTGTGTCTTTTCTTTATAACTGCATGAGTTCAAGCCAGGTTATTTTTATGGCTTTTTTATTTTTGATTTTTATAATTTATTTATTATCAGTTAGGGCGGCGCCGTGGCCGAATGGTTAGACCGCTCGCCTCCCACAGAGGCGGCCCGGGTTCAATCCCAGGGACCTGCATGTGGGATTTGTGGTGGACGAAGCGGCGTCTGGGCGGGTTTTCTCCGGGTTCTCCGGTTTCCCCCGCCATTCATTCCACCAACTGCTCCATCATCACCTTTCCTTTCATCCATTTCACCAACATTTCGTTTCATCTACTTCCTTCATCCCATACTAGGCATCGGGCTGATCACCCATCCTGGATGCTCTGTCTGATCCATGAGCGTCTGCTCCTCGACGGGCCTCTGACCCCAGGCACTCGCTTGTAAGTCCTGGGGGGTGTAAGTCCTACATAAGAGGAGGGTAAACAGATAATGAATGAATATTTATTATCTGTTACATTATAAAGTCATGCAAGGAAGGACAGGACACTGGCAAGAGGGAAAATGGTATGACTATGCTATTTTACTCTTATATTCGAAATATTCAACGCTTGAATCGCTCTGTTCTGTGTTGCTGGATCATCTTCCATCTCTCAGCACGTAAAATTGTCGTAGATGAGGCAGCATACAATCAGCTGGATCGTCCAACGTTTGTGGCCAAATAAAGGTACCCATTATCAGCCAGAGTAGGGAATTATACAACGGAGGGCTCACCTTAGGTAGGTCCAAATGTAAAATATCAGAGTGATGGGGATTCCATTCGGTAGGTATCTAAGTACGACAATGTCCTAAAATCTAAGTCCAGACCTCTGCTTTACCGGAACATTCCATCACTCGATGTGGAAATGAATAAGCGGCGTTGCAAAGTGGGAAGCTGTGGGAAAAAACCATCTGGTGGCCATAGAGTTTGTCGTTGGAAGAACTTCATTTACAATCTCATACGTTACTGCTATATGTTTATAGTTAATCTGTGGAAGGCTAAAGCATCTCCAAATGCGCTTCCACGGCAGTTGTGGGTGTTTCAACTGTACATGGGGGGTAACAGTAGCAGATCGAGCAAGAAAGGCGTGAATAGAAAGTCACCATTCTCAACTTTCTTCGTGGTGACTGGACCAAAGTCTAATAAATTTCACGTAACTTCTGGGGAAACTTGTCATGTTTGCCCTGAGACAAAAACTATGTGTATTGTCGTTGTAGCATGATGTCCACGGGGTTACCTGATTATTCAGGGAAAGCAAGGGCACTTTAAGCATCAAGGCCTGAAACTAACGAGCCACCTCTAGTAATCCCCAGCCGCCTTTGCCCTTAGGGGGATGTAGTTGAGCACGTGCAATACGATTGAGCTTTCCTGTCCAAAAAATAATATAATCTCTGCTCTATTCTCTGGAAATTGTGTTTTGTGGGTTGGAGAACATATTAAAGGAACCAAATTCTGCTGAGCGCAAAAATATTACAGAATGATACACGTTGCACCAAATTCAACATCCTGGTTTTCTGATGATACATCACACCACGTAAGACATTAATGCGAGACGTACAGTTGTATTCCCTCATGTCCGTTTCGTTAGTACTGAAGTAGATCCCCAGAACCTTCATACGTGTACAACAGGTATGCCCAAAACTGATGTATCCGGAGGCTGTAATCCAATTGGTAATATCTCGGACTTCCTCATATTAAATGCCATTCAGGTACCCTCTTCATATGGCTGTAAATAATATATTAGGCGCATAACATCGTGGGGTGTGGTAACCATTACAATAATATCGTCAGCGTAGGCTCTTACCGCAATTTTCTCTCTATACACATCGATTCCAGTAAGAGTGGATTGCAGACGTCAAAGCAAGGTATCAACATACAAAGCAAATAATATCATACACATGGGATAACCTTATCGGACGGAGCGTTTAACCGGTATAGCAGCTGTGAGATACCCATTGCAGAGAATTTTAGACAAAGTAGCTTCATGCAGCGCTCGATTAAGATTACTGAGCTTGTCGGACAGTTTCAAAGCAGCCAAAAGTTTCCATAGTGTCTCGTGAACGACATTGTCGAAGGATTTCTCAGGGTCTAAATTAATTACAGCAGCGGACTTCTGTTCGTGTGCACAGAGAGATATACAGCCTCTCAAGGCAGCCAGCGTATGATGAATGGCCGCTCCTTTATGTACGGCAGCCTGCATCTCACTAATTGTATAGCGTAATATTTCCTGCATACGAGCACTAATTATTTTAACAAACAACTTGTAATCACAGTTCAATAATGTGATCAGTCGATAATCCTGTGGTTTCTTTGGCTCAAGACACTTCGGAAACTGGACTACCATCCCATCTGCAAATGTAGGCGGCAATGGCTCTGCAGTCCACATTTCAAGGAAGACTTGAAGTAATTCTTTCCGAATATAGCGCCAAAAATGCTTGTATTATTCATATGGTAGGCCTTCAGGTCCTGGAGAGGCATGCAACTTAGACGAATGGATCATGTCAATTAACTCTGCTGCCGAAACGTATTGCGTGTCCTGCCGCAACTCCTCCGGGACAACCGGAGCAAATTCAGACATATGCGCCTCTACGGAACTAGGGAATTCTGCGGATACGGAGAATCGTTGTACGTAAAAAGAGTTCACTAAATGAAGAATTCCGGCTTTAATGGAAATTTTGTGTCCATCGACCTCCATTGAGTAATGAGCTTCCGGGCTCCATGTTTTCGTTCCTTTGCCAGATGGTAAAAACTCGCCTTTTCCCATCCTCTAGTTTCGTCAAGTATACTCTGGCCAAACTCCCCTGTAGCTCGTTAGTTTTTCTAGCATTTATGTGTACTTTATTGCCCCTTACACGATGATGAGAATCTTCACCTTGCTGCTGGCGTATGTGTAGCTCCTGAACGTCTTGAAGATAATAGCCCATAGTTTCCCTCCTAGCCAGAGCTTGACGGTAGGCTGCAGCTCGAAAGAAGTACCGAAGAGCAGGTTTGGCTTTATACGCCCACCAGAAGACTTTATTTGGTGCTAGCAGAAGAATTCCGCAACCGTATCCAAACATCCTGGAAAACCCTGAGAGCTTCCTCATCCATAAGCAACGAGCAGTTGAGTTTCCAATAACCTCTACCTCCACTGTATGTCTCTGCCCTACCTCCAGTGGCATGTAGGAGTGCGTTATGATTTCTGAATTCTACAGGCAATATTTCCGTACGATGAAGGCATGGTAAGAGAGCAAACTGGACCGTTGAACCATGGTTATGCTCTCATGTATCCTTTAAGCGCATTTGCCCCACCAGCTGCTGCAAAATAATACACCCATTAAAGGTTTCCCGTTGATCTTTAGCCGCTAGCGTAAATTAAAATTACCGATAAGCACAAAGGTAGCACTTGATGGTATATGGGTCAGGAGATCTTGCCGAAAAATCTCTTCTCGTTGTTTTCGTTTAATACTACCAGCAGGGGCGTAGATGTTCACGAAAGTACGTCACCATAAGGTGCCGAAAGAACCCTACCGGAGGGATGGCATTCATAACTGTGTAACAATCGCCGTACCGGATCCCTCGGGACCAAGACTAGTCCCGTAATCGAAGGCATACAAAAAATCCAGATTACAAATATTCACCTCATGTAGTAAACAAATGTGTATGTCATTTACTATCAACACATCCCTTAAAAGTTGTTGCTTATCCACCTGTCGCAAGTCATTAACGTGGAGCGAAGTCGATATTTGAAAACCTATAGGCATTTAAAGGGCAAAGATGGTACCTTAAATGTTGGCAGGCTGAGAAGAACCAGGTAGCACTCCGGAACCAACAAAGCCTGAAATATCATTTCCGGGTGCGGGTCATCCTTCGTAAGTTTAGGGGAACGTTGGTGATCCTCAAACTCGTCGCTGTCATCTACTGCCGGCCGCCTGCCTGAGTCTGCCTCTTTCGATTTGGAACGAACCGGATGGTTACCTAAGAACAGTTGCACATTTTGGTTTTGTTGTCGTGTCGGGGCACCTTCTACATTCATCCGCCTATGCTGGCTTCGTAGCCCAGGATCTTGACTAGACAATGAAGTGCAAGCCTTCTGTCTTAAAATGCTATCTCACCCGCCGAATCCTCTAGTTCTTTATCACTTAAGACCTGCATGTCCCTTTTCTGAGACTGAGAGGACTGAAAAGTTACAGCAGGCATTTAGAACCCAGCCTTTTGATCAACAAAGTGAGTGATAGGTCTGTTCACAACTGCGTGTTCAGACGCTGCAGCCAACATTGGCGTTTCCGCCCCTGCAGGACCGACACATTCCGAATTTGAAGATTGCCCTAAAGGGTTCACAGACAACGGTTCTGCCACGGACGTTATTGACGTAATGGATGCCTGCCCCTGGGAGACCGCATCGGAGGAGACGGTAGCAGTCGCCGCCTCACTGAAAGTTACCGGTCGATTACTTGGAGTTATAGATAGCCTCGTGGCACGAAGAGGACAAGCTGCCCTTAAGTGCGTAGTGTCATAACACAAATAACAAGCCGATGTAACTGATGGCAACTAAATATGTATCGACAACTAAACTAGCCGTTATGTGACGTTTGAGCCGCATTTTCACTGCACGCATTCCGCTTTAGACGGTACTGAGGTACTGAGAGCCCCATTTTTTCCGGCGGATGTCATACAGTGTCACCTCAGAAGACAGGTTAAACACTCGATCATTTACTGTTTGCTGATCATCCGGTGTAGTATTTACTTTTGTTATCTCGCCGGAGGCGTATGTAAGATTTTGCTCTTATTTATAACGAGTTATCATACAATACCGCTTATATCAATTTCACATAGATAGCGCTTTCTCTGGTGTGAAACTGGAGAGCGTCTACTTGATCTGCTTGCAGCCCCATGAAATTCACTAGCCACTGGTGGATTTCTATTGCAGTTGGTTTAATCGCCGCTGTAGTAAACTGAATTTTGATAGTATTCACACGTTTATAAATTGTTATGGTTACCGTTTAGAACTTACGAAACGGATATCAAGGTATACCCAATTAAACAAGCGTGTAATTAGAGAAACTGAGAACTACGTACACAACAGTACACAAACAACTCTCACCAGCGCCGGCCAGCTACACTCACACACAGCGGACAGACAACCTCACGGTACGCCTGCCACTGCACGATTGATTTCGTCGTATGCTATTGAGAAGCCTCACGAGGGACGTTAGTATCATGTAGAAAGTTTGAAATGTGAACTTGTGCATACTGTCGAAAATCTGGCATATTGTACTAGCACTACGTTACTTGAAGGCATCGCACAACGGATTGAATTGGGTATCACCTATTATTTTTGGACGGGACAGGCTTATAGGACTACGGGGTTCAATTGTGTTTGCCCACTACAAAAGTAGGACTGGGTGGTATTGTTGTTGATGACAAATACAAGGCGTCCCTTCTGAAAATAAATTTGCGATCATAAGGCTTAAAAGGCGGCCGTAATCCTGTTCAAGCGATTTTCTCCAAACTACGGCATTGTATGTTTAAGAGAATATAGAGGTGTCTGGCGCATTTACTGACATATCTTCTACAACACAAACAAGCACTGACTACTAAAGCTAATAACTACCATCTGCTAGAAAGTAAACGCGTCAATCTGTACATAATGTCCAATATCATAGTATACCGTTTACTAGGATATGAGGAGCTTTAAGCTCAAATTATTTCAGTGCACTGGAACACAATATATTACAAAGTGATAAACATTAAGGGTTATTTCAGTCGCAGGACATTCAGAATGCTATGTACATACGTATCTGAAAGTAATGGCTATATTCGTATACTGTTTTATGCACATCAAATCCTGGTGTTAATTCTATATTAGTTCAATGGAGTAGCATTATTATTCTGTGAATAAACAAAAATAAAATGCCTTTTAGTCACAGCAACAAAATAATAGTTACAGAATGTTAAGGTCATTTTCAATATTATAATTCACAGCAGTCGTAATGTAGATAGGATTGCAAACTTGGTGTGAAAAATACCATCATTACAAAACCAAATCATGTATTACTCATTTATTCATTACTCTTTGTTTTTAACGCTGCTATGGTCGCATGGGTTCTCATAGACGACAGGCGCATTTTATTTGTTCACTGCTATTAAACACATACACTGGCTGACCTGTCGTCCATCTATCTTCCTATTAACTAAATACAAACACATTTTGCTCATCACCACCGCATTAGTTTTAATTCAGAGTTCAAGGGAAGAGATTGTTTCCGAAGTTGTGTCGTTGGAGTTACCAGACGCCATGCGACCTTACCCGTTACTGAAGGTAAGTATACTATATTATTTATTTCATTTAGCATTTTTAATGTCTATTAATAATAGATGTTGCTAATAGGCATTTTTTATCTTCAGATCAAATATGACCCCACAGAAGACCTACAATCTGGGAAATGCACGTGATATGGAAATTGTACTCCGGCTTTTGCAGGAGGAAGATAAATGAGGTGATGACTTTGATATTTATAGTGACCTGGAAGAAGACGGAGTGGAAGTAAGGGAAGAGAATACAGACACTGAGCAAGAAGTGCTCTCCAGTGATAGTGAAAGTAATAATCACGTTGACGAATATTTCCTGTGGAGGAACAATTCTGCAAACTGGTCAAAATTGTGTCCACCAAAAATGTTCGCACTCGACGACAGAATGTTTTCACTCATTTACCGGGAATAAAGGGTATCGCGAAGGTTGCGAGAACACCAATGGAATGTTGGGAATGCCTTTCCGGCAATCTATTGCTATTCAGCACTGTTGAGTACACTAATAAAGAGATATTCGAAGTATGAGGACATTGTTTCAGAGAAAGGGGTGCTCATTTTACAGACGTAATTGAAATAAAAACTCTATTAGGAACACTGTATGCATGTGCATCTAGAAAATATAACCACACACTCACACACACCCGAGTTGTATGGGTATCTAATAAAATAGGAATTGGGTTACGTCATATAATAACGGCTGGAAGATGATTCAGGTTCGTCATATGCTGTTTGAAGTTCGACAACAAGGATACCCCAGAGGAAAGAAAGAAGGTTGATAATTTAGCCTCTATTCGTGAAATATTTGTTTCATTTGTGGAAAATTGTAAAATTGTTATTCAATTGGGTAGTATTGATGAAAAGCTTCGAGATTTCAGGGACGCTTGTTTCTTCAGACAGTACATCCCTAGAAAACCAAATAAATGTTGACCCACAATATTTCTTTGGTGAGTACTAGGATGTATTACACGGTCAATCTAGAAATTTATGCTGGTAAACAGCCTGCAGGCCATTTGAAATTAGCAACATACCAGCAGATGTGAAACGTCTCATTTCTGTGATATCAGGAACCGGGCGTAACATAACCGTAGACAATTGGTTCAAATCCTTAGATGTAACTGATTACTTGCTTCAGAATTTTCTTAGTCTGGTTGGAACCACGAGGAAGAACAAGCCTGAAATTCACCCAGAGTTTACACAAGCGAAGAACCGGGAGGTAGGAACAACAAATTTCAGAGAAAATCAAATCTAATACCTTACGTCGCTAAGAAAAACAAGATGATTCTGGTTCCGTCCACAATGCATCATCATAACGCAATTGATGCAACGTCTGGTGATAGAAAAAGCCGGATATGATAATGCGTTATTATGCAACCAAATCGGGATCGATCAGCTGTGCAGCACGTACAATGTATACAGAAAAACCGACAGATCGCCTATGGTGATTTTTTATACATGATGAACATTACAGTTATAAATTCACAAATAATATACCTGTCAATAATTCTGATGTTAGCACTAGACGTAGTGAATTTCTAAAGCTTCTAGTAATCTAGCAGATGATTACTTGTGCAGCCTTTCTCAGTATTCATCATTGCCAAGAAACCTCAAACGATATATTCAGAGTCTTCTTCCAGGTAAAGATGCAACCTAACCTACAGAAGAGGACCACGGCAAAAGAGAGTCGTGCTGTGAATGTGGTCGTTAAGAGAACCGATACACCAGGAACAAATGTCGGAACTGTAAGAAATTTGTCTGTTTAGAACATGCCCAGCAAGTATGCGCTGATTGCTGATTGTGCTGCTCACTAAATGGGAAATTTTCTTTTTAAACTGCATTATACATATATTAAGAACACTTCCGTATAAGGACAGTATGATCTTTTAAAATTATGATATTATGGTTTTTCATCTTTACTTTTATTGAATGACATTAAAATCGTATAATGCAGCAAAGAGTAGTTTTGTGGATCATATTTACAACTAAAAATCACAGTAATAAAATATATACATTAAGATGTTCATGTTACTTAAGTAGCATGTTTATAATCGTAAATTTGAACTTATTGACCTAAATGTACGTCGTTAACGCAAAAACGCCATTGCGTCTATGAGACTCCGCGGGACATTTAATATAACAATGTCTGCGCGACCATTGTAGGGTTGTAAGAAAAAAATGTGGAGTGAGGTCATGTTAGTTGCTGGACATGGACCATGTTAGCCACAGGACATTTTTGAACATAATTGTAAATGAAAACACTAGATGATCCGTCATTATATTTAATGAATTAAAATAACAATATAGGCTGGATTTCTTTAATTTGTAATATTCAGACACAAAAATTGAGCTGTATTTATGGACGCTCTTTAACTACTATTGTCCTTAGCGTCCTATTTTGTATTAGGCGTGAAAGACCGAAAATTTTTCTCAGAAGACTCTTTGTCAGGCTTGAGGTTCTTTTACGTGCCATAAATCTACGACACGAAACCACCGGCTTTATTTCCTTTTGGAAGGAAGCCATGCTAATGATTTTTACGCCCAAAGAAATCCATCGTCCTCGGCCGGGTTTGAGCCCGCGACCTTAGGAACTAGAGGCTAGTATGGTACTACTAGACCACGAGGGCGACGTAATATTCAAAGAAAATTCAAACGTATAGTTTCCACAGTTATCTCGGATTGGGACAGGTGTTTCTTAATAACAGTGTCTACATTAGTCATAATTCTGTCTTCATACTACGGAAGACAGAATATTTTTATTTTACTTCTTCTGTCACTCTGTGGAAAATAATATCAAGCTCCCCCTCTTCTGTCACGTTAATGATTTAACCAAGATACATATTCATGCCCTATGGAACTAAAACAAAATTGCGTGTTACATAACTTCCTCCACATTTGGATTCACCTGTAGGGATGTGTTCACTTATTTCCAGATTATACCTGTCACTATTTACCTCACTTTCATGAAATGAAAAAAAAAACAAATTTATCATAAACGTACTTCTTAGACCTATTTCTGTGTTAAGAGTTATTGGTTGCATTTCAAATGTACGGGAGCGAATCAAAAAGTAAGTTGCACTTTCAAGTTATGGCCATTTATTAAACCACATACACGTATGCAACATGGCTATGGCAACATAAAATGTAAGTTTACTTTTCCACATAGTCCCCAAGAGATTGTAAACATTTATCGGATCGGGTAACCAACGTTTCGATCCCGGATGCGTAGAAATCACATCCAGTGCTGTGTAACCACCTGGATACAGCTGCTTCCACCTCTTCATCGTTTTGGAATCGTCGTCCACCGAGATCCTTTTTCATCTTACCGAACTCATGGTAATCGCACGGCGCTAAGTCTGGAATGTATGGAGGTTATTGCCACACCTCCCACTTGAATCGCTGCAGCACTTCTGGCACTTGGAGGGCGTGTGGGGTGTTGCGTTATCATGCAACAAAATCACACCGGCGCTCAATTTTCTCAGCCGCTTTTCTTCAATTGCCTTACGCAACCGGTTCAACGTTTGACAATACAAAGCAGAGTTGATTATCATGTCTTTCGGCATGCATTCCACGTGCACCATATCCTCCATGCCAAAGAACACTGTCGCCATCACCTTTCCTGCTGAATGTTGGACCTTGGTCTTCTTTCGTTGTGGTTATGTGGGGTGCACCCATTATTCCGTCGATGTTCTCTTTGTTTCGGGGGTGAAGTGGTGGAACACAGTTTACGAAATACAAGGTGCTGATGAATAATGGAGAACACACTGCCATACGAAATGTTCAGCATTCTGACAATTTCCTGCAGTGTTATGCGCCGATTCTCTCTAATGATCCCATCCACACGGTCAACACTTGCAACGGCAGTGGACGTTGCCGGCCTACCTTCGCGATATTCGTCAGTGAGATACGTGCGTCCGGTGTCAAATTGCGTAAACCCCTTTACAATACCTTGGCGAGAAGTTGCACGCTCACCATATACATCAGTGATTTCACGATGAATATCCGTGCAATTGAGCCGTTTACCCTATAGGAATCTGATCGTTGCACGCACTTCCAATTGGAGTGAACATCCAGTTGACGAGCCATTGAGCCTAGCCTGCTGTGCGCACACAACACGACGAGATACCACACCACCTTCCTATCGGACGTGTCAGCAGTTACTGTGGCTTGCTACGCAATGGTCAACCGTTACGACACACAGTGTGTTCTTGCGGTGAGCGAGTGTAGCTTACTTTTTGATTCGCCCTCGCAGTTGTAATCTTACTTCTACATGTTCAATGTTTGACTCTGATTTTGCATTGTGTCTTTTCAATGAATACTGAATTGTTTGCTAATTCAATGACACTAAGAGAACGTCCAGATTTGATGTAATGGATTATCTGTGTCTCTTCAGCCGTTCTTATTTTCCCACTTTCTCATTGCCTTTCAAATGCTTCATTTTCCCTTTGTGTGGTTTCTCCAGATACATACAACACTGAACTTTGGATTCAAATTCTGCAACAGCCACTCTAAATAGTTCCTCTGCAGTATTCAATACAGATTGCCCCCTTAAAACGTTCAGCCATACTTTCCTCTTCACCTCTGCAACAACTACATCCACTGCACCCTTGCCATGGGCTGTCTGAAATTAGATCCAATCTGCTAGGAGGACATAATATTATTCATGATGGAGTGGTTGGAAAAAACTTATATACATTCTTAAACTGACTGGCAGCTCCAACTGACCGATAGTGAACTTCAGTGATATGAAGTGACACAGCAGATACCAAATGCACAATAATATACCTGTTGACAGCACATTTTGACACTTTGTGATGAGTAACTATATCTGACACCACAGCATAGGATATTGAAAAGTGTTTCGTTGAAGGATCACGATGTTGCAGAATGGCTGTGAAAATTTTCACTGAATCATAACTCCAACGATCTTTATTTATTTCACTTTCATACCCAATGGCTAATTTTCAGCGTAATCCTTATGGATGGTAACATGTCCCATAGGCAAGTATACTTTAGATGACGGAATTCATTGAGCTGACGTTTATTGTTATAAACATGACAACCAAATGTTCTCAGTTTACCCACAATCATTCCAATTGCCGGTAGGAGTGCACTTTTTCAGTGTTCTTTTGTTATGTTTGTCAAGCCGTTACATGTATATTTCCCAGTTTTCCGCTAATAATATGTGATAGCAAAAGTTTCAGCATTATAAATTTGTATAATACATCTTGTAATATATGTGCACCACAATTTTTGCTTTTCCTGTCATAGCAGACAGATGTGAAAAGGACGCTAATGACCTAGCAGTTGAGCCCCCTTAAACAAAACCAAACTGATGTGAAATGCTTATATAATGTTCCTTTGAGAGCAGCCTCGCTGGTCAATTGATAAATTTTGGATGATTAAACGGAGCTCCTCAGGTCACGCAGCAGGAGATCTATAACCTTCATGACAGCAATATACAGAGTCCTTTTGATCCTTTGAAGTTGTAGTACAAAAATCATCAGGATGCAGCTCATAAACAAAGATTTCTCTATCTTCACATCTGGATACTCACTTTTGAACAGGGCATATCTTTCCTTTATACTCTTCATCAGGAGTCGCTTTTATAATGCTATACTTGTTCTTGATGTGAACCACGTCCTTCTTTCCTTGCAGCATTTGTGTGATATCAGATTCGTAGCAGAAATTCTTAACAAAGTTGTTAATTTCCGCAGTTAGAGCATATTTTCTTGGTGTGTCGAATAGATGAATACGCTAGGAACATATATCATAAGTAAGGTGTTTGCGCTTTCGAGGTATTAATCTCTGAAGTATATATTCTAAGGCTTTCACTTTTTCCCCCAGAGGGCCTAGGTAATGGTGCATTTGTTATTCGTACAGATCCTTAGGTATAGGAGATGATGTGTACTTGCGGTCATATGTAATAACATTACCCCGCCTCTTAGCCGTTATTTGCCGAAGTTTATGTGTTTTTTTTCCACTTTTCTTGTTTTTGTTGCAATTCTGTTGCTGGTTTTCAATTTTACGTTTTTTTCTGCATGTACCTAGTTCGTTTTTTCTTGAAAGCTTTTATTTTTGGATTTATCATTTTTAATCTTGCTTCTGCATTTTCTGCACCATTCTGTCGATGGTTTCAATATGGAAACTTAAAATCAAACTGGTAATATCTGAATTTTAATACAGGAATAATCACCCATAGAATTTAGGCTGATACGCATGGTGTATACTTGATACACTGCTAAAAACATGATTTTAATCTTTTACATTAATGAGAACTTCTTCAACAGATTACCCTCCTCGTTGTAGAACTTACACCCCAGAAATTTATAAACTAATCTCTTGGGCCAGTAGCCTGTCGAGGAGCAAGGAAACCCTAATTAATAGCATATCCAGGATGGGTATCAGCCCAATGCCTGGTATGGCGGTGAAGAAGAAGGGTATGAATTGTAGCAATGAAACGGATGATAAAAAAATTCCGGCTCAAATTATGCAGCCCAGCAGTCGTTTAGTGACCGCGGAAAACCGCCAAACAACCTTCGGTTAGATTGGTCGGCCCCGGATGTTTGAAACCGGAACCTCCCGAATACGACCACAGACGTTACCGTTTGTGCCATTTCACTCGGTATTAATATGAACACAAAATGAAATTTGCCATAAATGAAATTCTGTAGCATAAGGATATTATATATTATGTTTGTATGCCACATCCCAGAAGATTAGGCTTTAAGTCAAATCTAACCTGAACCTGAACACAATATATTTCAATTCAGTCCTTTGAAGTATGTGTCCCTGATATTTTATTATAGTTATCTGTCCTGTGAGAAACAAAGTGTTCTCTGACTAACACCCTAGTCTAAACTAATTAAAAACTATTTTATATTTAACTATGTAAGCTTACATGAAGACCATTTCAGCATCAAGTAGCCATGTTGAAAGAAAATCTCCAAATGTAGTGTTGACACCTTATGCAACTCCAGGATTGCCACATGCCAAGTTGAATTTTCAAAATGTTAGTCATAGCACACAATAGCTATTGGAAAAATATATCATAAATACCAAAAGTGATTACCAGCTTAAATAAACCTTATACCATTCTGTATTATGCAGCCATTATGACAAATTATGTTACACGTGACTGAAAATTTATTAGAGCCTGAGAGGATATAAGATATGTCTTATGACTAACAATGAAATTGCCGACCAACATAAATAATTACGAAAACAGTGGAGAACCTTAAACAAGCAACTACTATGATCCACACATCTTCAGATTACATAAAATCCGCTTTCAAATGACATACAACAAGCAAGCTCAAAATTAAATGCTTAGCTTTACAAAGATTACCTACTGTAGAATGACCCTGTATTCAGTGTGGTAGGATAGACACGCTCTGTCATCGCCTACTGACATATAGACTTGAAAATGGACGTGGATGTCTGCGAATTCGCAATGCCTTCCTTACAGACGATTCCAATTACTTCAGCAGAATGGTGGTCCTTGCAATTCTTGCCTTATGGCTGTTCTATTTCAATTCAGACAACAGGGGACCTTGCATTTTTTTTTGGGGGGGGGGGTAATTTTCTGTCATCTAAAGGAACGCTAAATTAGTAATATTTGAAAAATCGTAGCTATGACAAGTAAGTGGTTCCGGGAGTTTTCTAGGGTCAAAGTTACTGCAATTTAATAACATTACCCTATTCTGAGACTCGTAACTTAGAAGCTATTCAGAATAAAATTCTCAAATAAAATTCAAAATGAAGGTAACATTACATAGTTTTAGTGGCATTTATTCAATATTTTACAACTTAAATGTATTAAACGATAATGTATTTCTAATTCATTTAAATACCTGCGGTATATTAAATTTAAAGCACCACATGAAATCATTTAATAAAAAGATTGAATCACTTAAATTTTATCAGCCTACTGCCAATAGTGAATCATTTTTAAAGATCCTTTTAATTCATTTTGTATTATGAAGACAATTTATAATAGCTTTATAACATATGCATTACGGAATATACTTGTCTAAGATAGATGACATGAAAACGCATTTCTAAGAAATTTTCCCTATAAAATAACACTTCAAGTAACACTTTTTACAGTTTTCCAGAATGCTTAATAAAACGCAATGACTTTTGTATATAAAATTAGCCATATTCATGCTGCTGCTCACTTCAGTTCACAAAGAAACTGTATGCCAGAAGTTTCAAGCAGAGTTTAAAAGAGCATAAAGGTATATATTTAATATCAATAAACATGTACCTTGCGTTGTTGATTCTGTGCAATGGAGTTAAAAAATGTCTCTGAAGCAGCGAGTCGTTGAGGAGTACTGATCTGAGGAAAACTGATCAAAGCAACATTTTAATAGAGGTTTTAACGCATGCTCAGAAGAGATAAGATTAAATAAAATTGAGTTTTATTTATGAACGCTCTTTAACTGATGTGATCCTTAGGTCCCATTCTATATTTGGCGTGAAAGACCGGTAAACTTGCACAGAGGCCTATTTACCAGGCTTGATGTTCTTTTACGTGCCGTAAAACTACAACACGGGACCCCCGGCTTTACTTACCTTTCGAAGGAAGCCATGCTAAGGATCTTAACGCCCGAAAGAATCCATCGCCCTCCGCCGGGGTGGAACCCGCGACCTCGGGAGCTAGAGGCTAGCATGGTAACCACTACACCACGGAGTAGACGTACAAGAGATAGATGTATGCTTATCCCCTATATATTTTTTCTAGGAGCACCGAGTTGATTGGTAAAAAATTACCCGTATCCCATTTCAATAGACTATTAGAATGAAAAGGTGTGGAAGGTGCCTTAATCCCCTCACACAAGCCCTGGATTAGACAGCGTCGGACTTGTATACCATTTGTATAATTGGATTATACCAAAGATACTTGGTGAGAGAGGTTCTGGAATGCTTTTCGCGGAGACTTGTTGATCTATGTAAGCAACTATGGTACTATTATCTCTAAAGGATTTTCATGTAAACTAATTTTCTTAAGTGCTATTTTTATTATCAGTGAAATTTATAGCTTGTGTTAGAAAGTGCCACCAATGCTTCTCCCATGCTGCTGAAATTGCTAAAATGTCTGTGATACACCTAGGAAACCTTTATCTCTTGCTGTTGCATTAGTTTAGCTGTTGTTTGCTCCTGAGATAAATTTTACTATCAAGGCTGAATGTTCGCTGTACTTTAAACTAATTATTTCAAAAGCGTAACATTCCTTTTGGAATGAATATGGTCTGATAAAATAGGTGGTTTTATTTCCATTCACAGTGGGAA
The DNA here is from genome assembly GCA_030765065.1 of Deroplatys truncata. NCBI lineage: Eukaryota > Metazoa > Arthropoda > Insecta > Mantodea > Mantidae > Deroplatys > Deroplatys truncata. Next base: position 416,661,026 of record CM060990.1, on the reverse strand, counting down.
GTGAAATGCAGGTGTTTCGCCAAAAGCGTGTATATAATGCATATACAGGCGTAAGAACAATGTACGGCAGAAATTGCAGGACATATTTCTCACACGTAGACGAAGAAATTATCTTATATGAAGATGGGTCTGGAAATGCTTTGTTTCCATGTTACGACTCATTTTCTCCAACTCATTAATCATCGGAAACACACATGAACAGAACGTTAGAATCATGGGGAACTTGCACTTTTAGATACTTCTGGTTACGTTGTCATTATCGTAGGTGCACCGCCAATGATTTTGTTTTAGATGTCTCTGTTGCCATGCGACTTATGTTATTGCTTGTTTACACGTAACATCAACTGTTCCAGTAAGCAGTACGACCTTGGCAAGCACACGGGTTACTACGTACTACCTGGCAAAACGAAGAAGCGTATCGGAAAGAATGTGAAACAGCAGAGTTGTTTATGCGAGCCTCTCGCTCTCTCACATACTAGTAGACAGCGGGTCGTACATGTACACTCTGTTCAGATATCATGTCTTCCGGAAGTAAACGTGTCATACATCGGCAGGCGCGAGAAATTATATACAACGTGATTGAATTTTGTGACAAGGAAACAGAAGAGGGGATCAAAATGCCGTTATGTCAGGGAACAAACCGCGCTGCTGCAATGGTAATAATAATAATTATTGTTATTATTTTGACTGTTTTACCAAACTAGCTCAGTAAAATACTTTACGGGATTCAGTGGTGATTCGGTATATTTTATACTATTTGCAGGTGAAAAAAAACAAAGCGACGATTTGCAAGATAAGGCGCCAGGGAAAACAATGCATCGCAAAAGGTAAAAGCATCACGACTCCAAAAAAAGCACATACGGAGCCTGTGAACAAGATAGAATTGAATGATATGGACCTGTGTATAATAAGGAGGCAGTTTCACAACTATTATGCTGTGTATAAGGAAATTCTAACTTTGCGAAAAATGCACAGGTTTTGTCAGAGTGAAATTGGTTTTAAGGGTGGCAGAGAGACACTCAGAAATATTGTGAAGTCATTAGGTTCCAGTTTAATAAATGTAAAGACATGGGGCAATTTATAATAGAAAGAAATAATATTATTGCAAAAAGAGCAACATTTCTTCGCTTTCTATGAAGAAACGAGATTGTAGAAAGAAAGCCTGTGGTGTACATGGACGAAACCTGGTTTCACACCCACTACACCGTTTATAAATGTTGGCAGGATGTGAATATGTCAGGCATTTATACCAATAAGAGTCCTGGCCAGCAACTTGCATGCAAGTGGGAGCATGAGTTTTATTCCTGGCGCCTTCTTAATGTACGACACTAAATCAACTTCGGGTGACTATCATCATGAGATGAATAATGAAAATTTTAAAAAATGGGTAATCAATCATTTAATACCAGGGCTGCCGCAAGGATGTGTTGTTGTTATGGACAACGCACCATATCATAACAAACTAGATAACAAAGCACCTACCAAGAGCTCCACCATAGCAGTGATTCAACATTGGTTAAGAATTTACGATATTGCATTTGAGGAAGACATGAGGAAAGCTAATCTGCTTGAACTCGTACAACAAAACAGGCATGAAGAAACCTTCGCCATAGACAAAGTGCTTTTAGATCACGGGATAACCCCTGTAAGGCTTCCTCTATATCACCCGGATTTAAATTCAATAGAGCTAATATGGAACACACCAAAGCAAAAAATAGCAGAGAACAACATGGGAACTCTTTCAATAAGTGTTCTAAAGAGTATGACAGCAGAGGCGATTAGTTCCATAACGGCAGGCGACTGGAAAAAAAACAATTGAGAAGACAAAGAGAATAGCCGATGACTACTGAGAGAAGGATGGGTTAATAGAGCAAAAAGTTGAGAAGATGATAATTTCCAAAGGGATAGACAATGATGATAGTGATAGAGATGCAAATAGTGAAGCTTTTCTAATTGATGCCTCAACAGACACGGCTGATGAACTGTCTGGGATTTTACCTATAGCACTTTAATCCCCTTAATTTCCTCCAGGAACGTTAATACAATACTACTTATTTATATTGCCTTCCCTTGGAGCCTCAGTCGTGGGGATTCGAGAGCTTCAAACAACTACCAACAACTCCAACAACCAGAACTTCGCAGAACTTCACCGACGCTTCAACCACCTACAGGTAGGCTACATCCTCATCCGAAACTTCCTAGAATCCTATTTAATGCCACACCCTCTCAATCCGCGGTACCGCTGCAAACCTTCTCATTTCCAACTCCGATGGAGGAGTTTTTAGTGGGTATGCCAATTCATTGGCGAGTCCCACACTCCCAGTTCCGGCTCCCATCGGGGCTGGTATTAGTGATTAAATAATGTTCTCCTCCACTCGAGAAAAAAAAACAGAAAATAATCCGGGACATTTTTTTTGCATAACGCCTGTCATTATTAAACTAACATGATATTGTATTACTAATAGCTCCATAGAGTATCTATACGTATATAAATAAATACCATTTTGTATAGTTTAACATACTGATGCAGTTAATTCATCTCGTTATAGCACCACAATGGTCCATTTGGATGTTAGCGTTGACGATACGTTAGCCACCCGACCCATTAGCTTGCGATACCAGGAAAGCACCGATCGCAGTGCTACGACAACACCAAGGCCAATACGCTTGTACGCTTTGCCAGGTAGTACTAGTAGAGTTGATCACAGACTTTGCTCGTGCAATGGCAGTGTACACAAATGCAGAGATGGCAGATGCCCATTTGATGTATGGATTAGCAGACGGCAATGGCGCTTGGGCTCAACGTTTGTACCGGGAGAGATTTCCAGAACGATGGTGCCCGACAGGAAAACGTATGAAGCCATCGATCGTCGTCTTAGGGAGCATGGGGTATTTCAGCCTGATACTCACGACCGGTGGAGGCCTAGAAGGACAAGGACACCGCAACGGGAGGCGGCAATTCTTCAGGCAGTTGACGACGACCCTAATGTCAGCACCACACAAGTAGCTGCAACAATGAATGTTAATCACATGACTGTCTGACGAGTATTACACGAGGTCCGGCTGTATCCACACTATTTACAGCGTGTGCAGGCACTATCAGCAGCTAATTTTCCTGCACGGGTACGCTTCTGTAAATGGTTTATGCAACAAAGTGTCAACTCTAATTTTAGTGCAACGGTGCTGTTCACAGTTGAAGCGTCATTTCAACGAGATCAGATTGTAAATTATTACAATCGGCATGTACGGACTGGCGTCAATCCTCACGCGACTGTTGAAGCAAGTCATCAACAAAGATTTTCTGTCAGTGTTTGGACGGACATTGTTGTTGAATGTATGGTAGGGCCTCACGTTTTTCCACCCAGGCTCAACGCACAAAGTTACCATAATTTCGTAGAGAATGTTCTAGCTAATCTGTTAGCAGATGTGCCTTTAGCTGTGTGACAAAACATCTACTTCATGCACGATGGAGCACCTACTCATTTTAGTGTTAATGTCCATTGGCTTCTAAATAACAGATTCAGTGACAGGTGGATAGATAGAGGCGGACCGTTTACCTGGTCTCCACGCTACCCAGAAATAAACCCATTGGAATTTTATTTGAGGCGGCATTTAAAAGCTCTTGTGTATCGGGCCCCAGTACCAGGTGTTCAGAGTCTCCGTGCCCGTATTAAGGAAGGCTACAAAACCATACGCAATACTCCAGGGATACATCGGCGCATTCAGGATTCACTACGACGGCGGGTTGATGCATGTATCAATGCTCACGGAGGGCATATTGAATATCTCCTGTGAGAAAGAGTTACACGTGGTATGCTGGTACGTTCTATTCTTGTATTGTACCATGATTAATGAGTTGTAACATGGTAACAAAGCGTTTCCAGATCCATGTTCATAAAACATAATTTCTTCGCCTATGTGTGAGGAATGCGTCCTACAATTTGTGCTGTACATTTTTGTTACACCCTACATCTTATTATTATTGTTATTTATGTCTAGACATGCTATCATGGGAATTCTGGAAAGGTTTCCATGCAATTAAGACAAAGGAAAGCTACAATTAAGCAGGACTTAAAACTAATTGTTTTCTAAAAAACAAACATTAATATTCTGCCTGTTAGTGGAAGAAGTGTGTATATTTGTATAATGAAATGACCTCGCTAATGTTTATATTATTTGGCCGACGCTGATTTAAAACTAAAGGGAGAGCTGAGCAGTACTGAAAGGGGAAAAAGCCTATCCTTGTGTGTATGTGGAGCCTTTTTCTGTTGCAGAAGTTATATAATTCCTTAATTTTAAATAGCAGCGAGATGATAAATGCAATCCTGCCCTTTAAATGCCCTACTTTGCTTAAGGAAATGATCTAGCTACGCTTTCTATCCATCAGTTGGGAGCGTGCAGGGTTTTTAAATCAGTAGTTTTACTTCCTTTAGGGATATTCATCTATTTAAACAACTCTTTTCAGTTGAGAAAAATGATGATTAGACGAAGCATATAACCTTTGAGATAAATAACTTACCAAATAGTTGACCTTGCCGAAGTGCATTATAAGAAGCAACCAACACAGCGAGTTTCAGGCAGAGATGGAGTCAGATGCTTGGGGCGGCTTGAACCGGTATCCATGCATATGAACCATCTGTCATAAAGCAAACAGGGTTCCTCGCTTTCTAGCAAGAGGGTGGCGCTGTTTCTGCTTTCCCTACCCTACCCGACTGACTGGTTCTACAGACCGGAGGGATGAGGTATATGTGTCTTGGAATACCTTCTCTATGATGTAAAAAGGACTTAGTCGAGACTGGGTTGGGTAATAGGAAGCACTGCTGCGCCTGTTGACTGACCGAACGTTGGATCGTGTGATTATGTTTCGATTTTCGTTATTATTTCGAATGAACGCAAGTGTGTGTTTGTGTGTGTGAGTGTGTGTGCATATGGATCAATGTGAGTGTATGCTTCTATGTATGAGCGTATTCTTTCTCCCCTATCTCCCTCTCCTTTTACTTTGACGGATCGCACGTTATAATTCTCATTGTGTATGTTTTAAGTTGCATATTATGATTATTGTTATTATTATTATTATTATTATTGGATTACACAAAATTATGTTTAATCATGCAAACATTGAATTTAAACAAATCGGGTGGCAGGGCGGTTCTAGACTGAAGGTTTGAAAAAATGAAAACGAAGCATAGGACAGTTCTAACTTTGATGCAAAGAAGCCGTAGGTCTCGTTTGTGGATTATCACCATGAAAACTTGAAAGGGCGTAGCAGATGCCGGTCTACGCTAAGAGTTTTAAAATATTCAAATTAGCTTGGAAGTGATCCTTTGAGGGTTACCAATATGCAAATCTGAAGGCGTGTGACCGTGGCGGTCTGCTTTAGGTCTTAAAAGAGGAGGCATACACGCAATTGGCTTTCTCCTTGAGGGTACTACTCCCCTACCCTCAGGTAGGGTGGGGGAAGGGATTCGGGGAGGAATCAATGTCACTCTAATTAGTATTTATTGTTCGATCCGCAATAAATGGCACCCTTATCGAAATTTACAGTTCCATTAACGGAACTTATGATCTACTTAGTATAATTGATTACCGGCTTATCTATAGAGCCACTATACCGACATCCATCAAAGCACCATTAAGGTAATTAATTACCTACAATACGTGAGGTTTAAGTTGAAACATGACCACTTTACTGCTACCTGACCGATCTAGGAGAGAATACGCTAATGATGGTGCGTGTGCTGACAAATCCTGTCAGTCACCCTTCACTACCTAGTCTTTTAGTAGTCAGTTGTACTTGTAATACTATTGTTACCGGTTACACTTTTGCCGGTGAAATATGGAAAGTATCTTGATACCTTTAGCTGTCTTTGCTTCGAAAATCTTTGCAATCAGATGCAAGAGAAATTGTGTGTAGGGTGCACCAGTTCTTCACAGGCGAACTGGAGGCATTAAAATCTGGTGAGCCAAATGTATGTATATCAGTCGCGCAAGAAATAGAACAGACATTTGCAGCCACCGGTGTATTTCGCATTTCGATTTACAGAATGGTGTAGGAAAAGAAAAAAGCAGATGAAAACTGTTTCAACTCCAGCAAAAAGGGAACCCAGCAGAAAGGAAATGAAAGCAGCAGTCATCCTTTATGAAATAAAATTTCAGCCTTTATGAAATGCTCTATACGCCTTACAATGTACGATTTCTATAAATCGCATTTCTTGCAGAGATAAATGACACGAACCAAAATTTAAACGAAGCAGACATTTTCCATTCCTGGGCGTTACGTAAGAGCATGAAGTGCATGGGTTTTCATTACGTAAAGAAGAATCTTGCGCGCAAATTCCTGATGAAAACACCCGATGTCGTGGTGAAAATATTAAATTTTTTGAGAAAAAATGAATGATCTAGGAAATACTGAGCGGCCAGTTATCTATTTAGATTAAACTTGGCAGAATGTTAACGACCCTAAAGTAAAAATATTGATATCCAATGTTAGCTAATCAGAGCATCCTTTGCGTGTGTCATTAGGAAAGGGTTCCAGATTCATTATTTTGCATTCTGGAACATTTACTGGATTTATCTCCAATGCGCTACATATATTTTAGTCTAGATCCACAAGATTAACATGAAGAAATGGATCACAATGCTCTTAAACAATAATTTTGTAATTAAATTTTACCGAATATCCCTCAACTTATTCTTATCGATAATGCATCACATCACTCAGTTGAAATCAGTAAAACAGCAGTTTAAAATTCGCTAAAACAAAGAATGCAAAATTGGTTCCGAGGTCGGTGTATCGGCTTTGTCGAACGCGCTACAAAGCCGGTTTTGTACGACAGTATTAAGAAACATAAATATGCATTCAGACGATACAAATTGACAATATTTCTGAATGAAAATTAAGCACTGTGTTTCGTTTGCCTCCTTACTATTGGATGAAGGCGATTTAACTAATATGGGCGCAAATTAAAAATGATATGGCGAAATATAATGTAATTTTCAAATGAGTTGTTTCATAACGTAATAAATAAAGTTACTTTCTAAAACTAACGGTGTGCTTGTAAACTTGTCAAGAAAATAGAAGAACCTTTTCGGCACAAACACGGATTAACTGATGAAGTGCTGAACTGTTTTATGGCAAATTTAGAAGAAAGCAACACTGCAGAGTGGTTTAAACTTTGACCACGAAGAGGAATTCAGGGACAACGAAATGCAAGAAGCTAAGAGCCTTCTGGGACCCACTAAGATAACATTAATTAATCGTATATCTTTTCTACCTCTGTCCTCCAGTAAATAATGAAGTGCAGTATTTGGTAGTAATGCAGAAAGGGCATGTTCTCTTACTAAATTTCATGTTTCGACCTAACCCAAATTTTGAATAGTAAATTTCAATACTATAGGTGTTGAGATGAGGCAGTTAAGAATTACCAACTGTCGCGTGGAATATAGTGGTATCTCTTTCCAGTTCATATGTTTCAAATTAAAACAAGTGCAATATAATTAGAATGCATCTCAGTTGCTTTTGGGTTTTACACTGTCATTCTCTCCCACTCATATCCTTGGCATGCGTATATTTTAGCATAAGTTGCTTGTATTGATGTCAAATACATAAACATAATATGCTCGTCTACAGACTTTTCTTAGGGCAACAAGAATCCCACTCAAACGGAGAACCAAAACTCAGTGTCTTAGGATGAATGCTGGTACTATCCTGCCATCGTTCCAAGAACCTACGAAAAACTCAAAATACTGTTCCTCACTTGTAGATAGGGAATAAAAAGAAGTTTAAGGCAATACATCGGCAAAATTCGATAAAATTTTTAAAACGTTTTGCATTTTTGTTTCGCATTTTTATTATACTTATAACCTACACTTTCATCCTATAAATTCGTTTTTAATATAAGAAGCTTCAAACCCATAAACAGCTATTTAATTGGTTCTGTACCATTTAGGTAAAGCACTGCATTCAATCCTAAACTCCATTTTTTCAGTTCGTCTTTTCAGCGCTGTTCACTATTAAAGCATTGCATGGACCACAGTTTCTAACTTACTAGCTTAAATGCTTCAAGAGAACTTCGGGAACAGTGCATTTAAAATTGTTTCTGCACTAGTTAAAAAGTATCAAGCAGTTCAGTTAAAATTTATTATTTTCAACAATTCAAATTGAAAGCGTTGAAAAGCATAATAAAATGTGAACATAAAGTTTATGTATGAATCTAATTAAAACCAAGAAATGGCTGCTCAACAATTTATTTGTATTTATATAATAAGCTCAAATTAAAAAATGACTATGGTGTGGTAAAACCATCCATCTATTTTCCGCATGCATACACGCGATCTGAGGTCACAATGTTGCGATTGCTTGGTTGAAATTAGGGTATTATTTTTTCCAGACGTCACCTGCTTTAGGGCATAGGTTAAAAAATATCCTATCGAAGTTCCACTACTGTTCTCGAGTACCGGACCCTTTCCTGCACCTTCGTGTATTTTCATTGGAATTCTGTAGCTTCACGAAGGGGCGGGATTCGGCAGGTACAGTTAAAGCACGTCTTTACTGCTCGTACGATGATGACCCGATGTTCTCGTCCATCGAAGGTGTAAACGCTCACAGTATGCTTTGAGCTTACTTATTTCCCGGCTTCGTTTCTTGTTCTATAATCATCTTGAAATCTCAAATCTTTTTCGTACCACGTCCTACCGACATCGATATCTTGTTGATAGTTCTTAAGACATGCAGTATGAATATCAAGTTCTCAAGCACTTTCACGAACACGCGGAACACGATGACACTTTAACATAGAAACAACTCTAGTAATACCTCCTTCTAAACGGATAAGAGATCCAATACCCTAAATCACCTATTCAGCGATGTCAGTAGGTAATTAGATGGCGACTCTACAGCAATGGGGTATTGTTCTGATCAGAACAAATGGATTAATAATCGTATGTTCTGTGCTGCCTACTCCCACCTCCCTCCTTTGTGTGCTGACCCTGAGAAGCCGCTGACCTCGCCCTCTCTTTGTGCATTACTAGCATGCCGCCAGAGAGAGGTATAGAACAATGGGCTATTGTACTTTTGTGGTCTTATCCTCAGAAGCCGCTGACCACGCCCCTTCCTTGTGCGCTACTAGCATGCCGTGCGGTGGACTATTAGAACAAAGGGCTATTGTCCTTTTGTGCGCTGACCGGAGAAGCCGCTGACCACGCCCCTACTGAGTGTGCTACCAGCATGCCGCTCGGTAGAAGTGTAGCAAAATAGGCTATTGTCCTTTTGTGGCCTGTCCTAATGCCGGTCTGGGTATAGGAGAACAATGGGGTATTGTACTCGTCACTAATGGAGGTGGGTCTTTGTGTGCTACTGATGCCGACAGCTGGGGATCGTCAAACAATGGGTTATTGTTTTCGTCGCGTGTCGCCGCCCCCGCAAATCGATGTAGGTGATAATTGTGTCAATCAGGTAATGTTCGTCCATGCATAATATTGTCTAACATTATTGAAAACAGAATCAAGGGTTTATACTGCTAAAGTCCTGGCATCGCGCCTCTAAAGAGTTGGACGCAAGTCCTCGATCGAAGTATCCCCACCGCATGTATCTTAATTGACTAATGTAATTAAACGCCACTCGTCGATATATGAATACGAGTAAGTATTTTTGCTTTATTAATGTAATTAAGAGTATATGAATTGACTCGCGCACCTGGTCGCTATCGTATATGTATGTGGGTGTTAAGGTGATTATTACGCGTGTATAATTATTACGACTAATAAGACTTGGCATTAATTGTTCTTTCACACAAGCCGTGTGTTGGACAGGGTTGGAAAGGTAGAATCAGATGACTGAAAAATTCAATGCCATAGCCGGGATTTGAACCACGGATCTCCCGGAATTTTTTAATTCTACTTTTGAGGGATTTTTTGGGGGGTGTTATAAGCATATTACATCACTTAGATGAATCCATGACTGAAAGGACAGAGTTGTCGTAACGAGACGTTAACGAGTGATTCCTTCGCTAAAAACCCGCACGCGGTCCTTCCCCTGTACGCTACCCCACTCGACTAACGGTGGCTCTCACAAGTGCAGGTAGGCTAGGTCGTATCCCCTCCCTTCCCCCTCCGTGCAGCTCAGAGCCTGTTGCGCGCGCTCTAGCCGACAGAGCTGAAAGCTCGCTCTTCCGCTCAGCGAAGAAGGTGCCGGAAGTAGACATTTTAAGAGTTTAAAGAACGCATGGCGGCCATGTTGACTCACTGGAAAAACAAGCATAAATCATTTGAAATGAACGATAAGAAGGTTCGCGCTTCAAGATATTTTTCTAAGGTTTGTTTACACGTAGGACTGGATCTGAAAAAAAATACGGTTAACATTATAGTTAAATATTACATACGTTATTTATAAATCAATATTGAACTAAATAAATAATGACATATGGAGAGTAACCTAAACAAAACACCTCTCTTGTTACTCTTCTAATTAACGCCAGTTAAAGAACGCTCATAATAAAACTCAATGGAAGTATATAAACAGTAAAGGAAAAATACAGGGACTTTAAAACAGGCGTTTTCATAAACTATCCCAGCCCACTCACACAAGCAAGCGCATAGGCAGGGACTTTAAAACAGACATTGTCGAAAAATACCGCACTGCCAGTGCAAGCACGCGCATAGATGGGGTCTTTAAAACAGGCATTTTTCGATACAGCACTCCACGCGCATAGGCATGGACTTTAAAACAGGCATTTTCCATATAGCACTCCACGCGCATAGGCCTGGACTTTAAAACAGACATTGTCGATAAAGTACCACACACGCCAACGCAAACACGCGCATAGTCATGGACTTTAAAACACACATTATCGATAAAGTACCGCAGCCCACTCACACAAGGAAGCGCATAGGTAGGGTCTATAAAACAGACATCGCCAATAAAGTGCACAACCAGCTCACGCAATCACGCGCATAGCCATGGAGTTTAAAACAGGCATTGTCGGTAAAGTATCACACTGCAAGCGCAAGCACACGAGTAGGCGTGAAGTGCAAAACAGGCATTTTCGATAAAGTAGCGCACTGCCAGCGCAAGCACCCTCGTAGGCAGGGACTTTAAAACAGTCATTACCGATAAGAAACGCATCCATCACGCAAGCACTCTATCTCACTCTCTACATTACGCCAACGATTTATTTAGCGGTTTACACAACCTTGCAAAAATATGTTGTACACCCTTGAAGAGGGTAAACCTGACGCTACCTGGGTTTCTCCACAGTACTTAGAGACTTAATGGATGGGATTCCTGAGAAGCGATAATATCTAAAGCGAATGAATGGATTTTTCCCAAGACGCCGGAATTTAAATCGAGAGAAACAAGGATAATTTATTTTCATTACTAAAGCTAAAATTATATTATCGTCAAGAAAGCTTATTGGTTTATTCCATTTAAACAGACTGGTGTTTCAGCTGCAATATCTAAAAATTATTTGATCAAGATTCATTCCAATGTAATAAATATCAACATGCTCTGAGAGATAACGTGTATATTCACATTTGAGACGTCACGGGTTCGAATTTCGGTTAGGTAATTTACCGTGCAAGGCAAGCTCTCACATTAACGATCTTTATAAGCGTGCGTGTAAAATATTTCCTACGGGATATGGTGTATAGATCCGGTACGTAAACATTCCTTTAATTGCACAATTATTATTCCCGTAACAAAAATGAAAAGACGACTGTAACATACCCTTGATTGTTTAGACATGCAGCGTCTAAAGCCGTATTGAATACTAGAAGGAAATCAAACACTGAACTCAAACTAAGAAATAGTAAATCTTTTCTTAGTAAATATATAACATAGGACGAGAACGTTTTTAAACAGCCCTCCCTTCGAAAGATATTTTGAATACTCCAGCAGAGAGATCGAACCATTACGAAGACTTCAGATTATAAATTTCATATTAGTTTAAAAGCTTTTCCTTCGCCAGTGATCTTCGAAAAATTCGACGAGTTATTCAGTTGCACACCCCTTGCAAAAACATGTTGTACATCCCTGAAGAGAGTATACCGACAGGCCTCGGGAAATTCCCGGTAGCTGGGTACTGTCCTATAGCCCATTTACGGACAATGTCAAAACCTCTCCCATTAAGGCGTGTATTGTGTTTTTAAAATGATTTCTAATTCACCTGAAAAGACCATCCTTAACGGAAAACCCTGTTTTTATATATGACGGTGTAAATATCCTAACTGGTTATTCATATCCTTCTCAACTACAAGAATTGTTTGCATGATACCGATAATAAACTAATTTTTTATGGAACGCTAAACAAAGAAATATGATTTGGAGAGGGTAATATGAAAAATATGGTATTTAAGTTAAAATGAGAGAAAGAATTCAACTTAAGCAATCAAATGTATCCCCCTGATATTTTTTCTTTGTGTGTCTTTGAAGCTAATCAGTGTTACGGTCTGCTTTATAGATGAATGAAACATTTGATGAATGACAGTCTTATTTAACCAGTGTTAAAAGTGTTTAAAGTCTGTTTTGATAAAAAATACTTCGTGGTAATGTGCGAGGTTGGAATTCGAGAGGTCGCGGGTTCGATTCCAGGTGAACACCCTGTCTGAAATTAGCACCTGAATGAAGGTCTACGAATACATAGATACAGAGCAAGCCGTCACATTGACGATTTTTATAAGCGAGGGTGTAACCTTACAAGCAAAATTATATCAACTGAAGGAATACCTTCTTTTTCGTCATTCTCACTCTAAAATTATTATTAAATAATACGTGTATGGTTGGTGCTATCATCAGCGTAACCACTCACATTCATATAATGTTAGAATAATACTTTGATCGCAGACGGACGCTTCAAATATGATACTGGGAGAATATTTTGATAATAATAAACATTGAATTTCAGCAATAATGTAAAAAATAATATATATTTATTTTATTTTCTAGCGTCATATACAGAGGTATTTCCCTTACAGAGAGGTAGCGTGATGGAGGAACTCCCCAGCGTCATGTTTAAACGTGTTTTATGAAATACCCCCTGTGTGAGACTAGCACCTCCCCCACGACGCCTTCTGCTCGATGGATTGCAGTAGCGAATCAAAATCGCTGTATTACATACCAGATGATGATGAAATGCGGTTTAAGGGCGCTAAACTGCTGCGGTCATCAGCGCCCTTACAATGAGTAAAATATAAGGTCACAATATAAAAAACAGGTAAAAAACCGCATAATTAAAAAACGGGACACAAACCCGCGATGTCAAAAACGTTAAAAATAACAATAGAATAACAATAACAAGAATAACAATAACAATAAAAACAATAACAATAATAACAATAACAATAAAAACAATAACAATAATAACAATAACAAGAATAACAATAAATATATCTGTAAAACCAACACACTAAAATCATGGTCACTAAAAGAATAAAACGTGTCAAGAACTGTAGAATGCAAGGAACATGAGCGCCTTATGTCCGGGGAGAAGGGCCCCATTAAAACTAACAATATAAAATCAAACAGCTAAAAGGCGCTCAGCGCATCAAATGCGACGGCTAAAACCAATGTCAGTGATAAAACGTAAAAGACATTCTACAGCATGCGCGTCGTCTGCCAACACGTTGGCTAGGCCAACAGGCAGACCCACGCGAACGCGCAGTGGAGCTAAAACTTGACACTCGGTTAAAATGTGACGGACCGTTAAGGGCACGTCACACCGACCACAAACAGGTGCGGGATCACCACTTAACAGGTATCTATGACTAAAAAGGCAATGTCCGATACGAAGGCGTGTTAAAAGTACCTCTTCCCGACGAGAAGCACGGGAAGAGGTAGCCCAGACTAGCGGAAGAGGTTTAACCTCCCGCAACTTGTTCCCCCGGAGGGCCGTCCACTCATCGCGCCAGCGCGAGAGGATGCGGCGACGTAAAATAACACACGAATCTGACGAGGGAACAACAGAAGTAAAAAATCTGGGTAATAAAATCGCCGATTTCGCAGCGGCGTCGGCCGACTCATTCCCTGCGATACCCACATGACCTGGAATCCACATAAAAGAGACGCTGATGCCAGAGGCACCCAGCGAATGGAGCAGGTCATGAATGCGCTGTACGAGGGGGTGGTAAGAGTACAGCGCGTTAATACTCTGAAGGGCACTCAGAGAGTCCGAACAAACAACACAACGCCGTAAAACATGCCGCTGAATGTATAAAACACATTGATAGATACTAAAAAGTTCGGCGGTATAAATCGAACATTGCCCGGGTAAACGAAAAGTAAAACTATGCGCACCTAAAACAAAGGCACATCCTACTCCAACATCAGTCTTAGACCCATCAGTATAAATAAAATTACAGTCTGCGAATGTTGCCTGAAGTTCTAAAAATGCGGATCTAAGGACTGAAGCAGGGGTCTCATTCTTCGGCATCGACGTTAGCCCAAAGTGGATGTGGGCCTCAGCGCGCGACCATGGAGGAAAGCGCGTTTCCCCTCGGGTAAGGGCCGGCGCTGGCGTAACGTCCAAATGCCGAAGTAGCAGTCGAAATCGAACCCCTGGAGGGAGCAATGCAGAGGAGCTAACAAAATATTGGCGATCAAGAGAATCCTCGTAAAATACATCGAAGGACGGGTGGTTAGGCAAGCTTGAGAGTCGACAAGCATAGCTGCACAAAAGCATCTCACGCCGGAAGGACAGCGGAGGCTCTGCAGCTTCTGCGTACAGACTGGGTACAGGGCTAGTTGGAAAGGCCCCTGTAGCGACTCTTATGCCACAATGGTGAATGGCATTCAATCGACGTAACACAGATGGACGTGCCGACGAATAAACAATACACCCGTAATCAAGCTTGGATCGGACCAAAGAGCGATAAAGGCGAAGAAGGACGGTCCGATCAGCTCCCCAGGATGTGCCACTTAAAACACGTAAAAGATTAAGAGAACGGTCACACTTTGCTTTTAAAAAGGAAACGTGCGAGGTCCAACACAACTTCCTGTCAAAAATCAACCCCAAAAATTTCGCCTCGTCTGCAAACGGAAGTATCCCTGGCCCAAGTTGGAGAGTGGGCGGAGGGAAATACTTCCGGCGCCAAAAGTTGATGCAGGCGGATTTCTCGGCGGAGAAATTAAAGCCGTTGGCGTTACTCCAGGCGTAGAGACGGTCGATACAGCTCTGGAGACGGCGTTCGAGTAGACAGGTCCGCCGTGAACTGCAATAAATAGCGAAATCGTCAACAAAAAGGGACGATGAAATGCCAGGTGGAATACAATCAACAATGGGGTTGATAGCAATCGCAAAAAGTGTGACACTGAGTACAGAGCCCTGTGGTACTCCGTTCTCTTGAATAAAACGACGAGATAAAACCGAGCCCACACGTACACGAAAGACGCGGTCCGTCATAAACTCCCGAAGAAATATGGGAAGACGACCGCGGATATTCCAATCGTGAAGTGTACGTAAAATGCCGCCCCTCCAACAAGTGTCATAAGCTTTCTCCAGGTCAAAAAATACACCCACGGTTTGACACTTTCTCAGAAATCCATTCATAATATGCGTCGACAAGGACACCAGATGGTCGACGGTAGAGCGATAGCGACGAAACCCGCGCTGAGCGTTCGCTAGAAGTTTCTGAGACTCAAGCCACCATGTCAACCGCCCGTTGATCATGCGCTCCATCACCTTGCAAATGCAACTGGTGAGGGAGATAGGGCGGTAGCTGGAAGGTAGTTGGCGATCCTTCCCAGGCTTAAGTATAGGGACAATGGTGGCTTCGCGCCAAACGGAAGGAAAAATGCCGTTTTGCCAAATACGGTTATAGACCTGTAAGAGAAAGAGTTTACTGTCGGCTGAAAGGTTCTTTAACATCAGAACATGAATGACGTCCGGCCCAGGAGCGGAGTGCCGAGAGCAATGAAGAGCGTGCTCCAGCTCCCTCATTGTGAATAGTTCATTATAGCATTCATCAGTAGCAGACCGAAAACTATATGATGCGGAATCCAGCCGGTCTTTAATAGAGCGAAAGCCGGCGGAATAATGTTCTGAACTGGAAACCGCCTCAAAGGCAGCACCCAGTGTGTTAGCGATGGCAGCCGGATCCACTATGGTGGCATTAGAAACCTGAAGGCCAGAAACAGTACAATGTGACACTTTACCTTTAAAACGACGAAGTTTATCCTAAACAACGGATGAAGGCGTAAAACGATTAAAAGACTCGACAAAACGAGCCCAAGATGCCTTCTTGCTATCCTGAATAATGCGACGAGCCCTGGCGCGCGATTGTTTAAAAGTCACCAAATTATCAAGTGTAGGGTGGCGCCGAAACACCCTAAGTGCAGTCCTACGGGCACGAACGGCGTCCCGACAATCCTCGTTCCACCACGGAACAGGTGGCCGCCGAGGTTGGGAGGATGAACGGGGTATTGCGCGTTCGGCGGCAGAGAAAATAACAGACGTAAGGTGCTGCACTAGTTGGTGAATGTCGGAGAAGGGCTGGTCGTCAAAATGCACGAGGCTGGAATACAAGCTCCAGTCGGCTTTTGCGAATATCCAGGTAGGTACTCTGGAATGCTGTACGTGGTGCGACAGAAGAGAAACGATGCAGGGGTAATGGTCGCTGGAGTAGGTGTCAGCGACGACGTTCCACTGAAGACGACGTGCAAGCTGGAGTGAGCAAATTGCAAGGTCCAGGTGAGAAAATGTACCAGAAGAATCAGAAATAAAAGTAGGTGCACCTGTATTGAGGATGGAAAGATTGAACTGATAAAAAATGTCGGAAAGAAGAGTTCCCCTCGCACAAGCCCTTGGCGAACCCCATAGTGGGTGATGGGCATTAAAATCTCCCAACAGAAGAAATGGTGGTGGGAGAGCGGACAGGAGAGATCGAATGTCCGCGAGAGCGAGGGGAGACGATGGAGGTGTATACACAGAACAAACAGAAAAGAAAAAACCGGGTAACTGCAGTCTAATGGCAACAGCTTGCAAGTCGGAGGTAAGTGTGACAGGAGTAAAATGAACGTCGTTACGCACTAAGAACATGACACCTCCATGAGCAGGAGTACCCTCCTCCGGATCAAGGTCGTAGCGAACCGGAGTATATCCTCGGAGATCAAAAGGATCGTGAGGGCGAAGCTTAGTCTCCTGCAAACATACGACCATAGGCGAATGGGAACGCAATAAAAGTTGCAGTTCCGCCCTATGCGATCGTACACCACGTACATTCCAGGTCAGGATAGCCATTAAGAATAAGGGGATAAACTTTCTATTTAGAAGGGCGGCTTAAAATTACCTTTTGTTTAACCTTTGGGCTCGGGCTTTTTGTATGGAGTTGGTCAGACTCCATAGCTTCCTCGGAGGGAGGGCCCACGCGCTCAGTGCCAGAAACCGATTCCAGCGCCGTGAATCGGTTCTGGGTGGCGATGGGTGAAGGGTGCCGCTGAGCGCGGCTTGTCCCAGGACCATCCTGGGACAGCGACCTCCGAGGAGGAGAAGGTGAACTTTTGTTACCGCGCGCACGCGGAGGGTCTTTCAAAAAATCTTCCCTACGAAGTTTCTGCTTGGGCTTTTTTTCAACGGCTTGTGACTTCATTGACTTGGGACCAGGTTTATACGGCTTGGTAACTGTAGCCTTAATAGACGGCCGGATGGTAGTGGCGGGTAATCCAGTCAAGGTCCAGGTCTGAGTTTCGGCATCTACTCGTGGTACTGGCGAGGCAACAACAGAACTAAATGTGCCAGATCGCAGGAGTGAAGGTTGGCGCGCATGGAAACGCCTCCGGGCTTCAGCGAAGGAAAGTTTTTCCGTTACCCGGATCTCCTGGATCGCCTTCTCGTCCAAATACCGCGGACAGTCGGCAAACGAAGCAGAATGTGACCCTTTACAATTAACGCAGACGGGGGCTGTTCAACAGGTACCTTCGTGTGAGGGCTGGCTACATGTTGCACAGATGTTAACGGCACTCTTACAGGAGACTTGCGTATGCCCAAAACGTTGGCATTTAAAACAACGCAGAGGTCTAGGAATATAAGGCCTCACAGAAATCCGTTCGTACCCTGCGGAAATGCTCGTGGGCAGATCGACGCCATCAAATGTAATAAACAGATTACGAGTGGGTACCAACACGCCGTCGCGTTTGGCCTGCACTCGATGAACCGCTGTCACCCTCTGGTCTGCAAGATATTCCACCAGGTCTTCGTCAGAGATACCATCGAGGCTATGCGTGGTGACAACGCCTCTACAAGAATTCAAGGTGCGGTGCTTCTCAACACGGATAGGATAACCGTGGAGAAGCGTGGCGCTCAACAAGGACTTACTTTGTGCCTCGGATTTGCTTTGAACTAGCAACGAACCATTACGAAGCCGAGTGCAGGAAAGAACCGGACCAGCAATTGAGTCAATGCCCTTCTGGATAATAAAAGGGTTCACCTTCTCGAATGATTGTCCCTCCTCTGTACGGGTAATCACTAAGTAACAACCAGCTGTTGGCGGTGCTACTTCTGTTACTAAAACTTTGCGGCGCTTGTTGTTAACAATGGAGAAAGGGTGCTCCATAGCGAAAAAAATCCTCCACCATTGCAACCATCTCCGACCTCGGGCTCTGACTTCCCGGGCGTTACCCCGGCTTGGGTGAGTGGCCTATCTATACCTAGCTCACCCCAGGGTCACACCTCCCAGAACATAGACAGAGGGACCCAATCGCCGTCGGAAGCCAGCAGCTCATGCAATGGCCCCTCCGCGGGACTGCAGTTGAACAGCGGATACGAACAACAACCCTACATGACGACCCCGGGTGGTGGGGATGACGCCATTACCCACTCACCCAGCTGCGCACGCGGTGCGCGGGTATCCGTCAGGCTGTGTCCACGGAGGATTTAAATAAAAAGATAAAAGGAACTAAAACTGTGTGGGCGTTTCGCACGCAAGGTAGGCCGGCGGGGAAGAAAAAGAGAGATATGCGAATGTCGTGGTGCGAAATGGCCGGAAAGTGATAAGGGAAGAAAGAAGCGATGGTGAGGTGCGCTATGGATGGAATGCAAAGAACACACGAGAGCCTACCTTGGGTCCACCGGTCACTTGAAGAACCCACCTCGACCGGATGGGGGTGAGGGGATGAATGTGGCGATGACTGGCTCGGGAACCCCCGGGTGCGCCAAAAACCCGTACTCACATAAGGTGAGCCCCTGAGGGGGTATTACATACCGTCATACCTCTCGCATACATTCTTATATTCCAAAAGAGGGATATATTAGACTGCTTCAGTGGAAATTCTTACAGTTTCTCGACCGATATCAATGAGTTAAAATCTCTTCACGATTTACTTCACGTCGTGAAATTTCATCGAGCATCATGTCTGGTAAGTTGTAACAGCACTTCATTTTCTATAAAAAAAGTTCACTTATCACTCAGTACATTTAACATACAATTGCGTTCTTGTTTTCAATATCGGGCTTTTATATGCAAATAGTTGAACATTCTACAGTTAATGGCTAGACATGTGAATTTTCATTTTTCTCAAATGCAAGCAGTTGAGTTAAGTATTCATTTTAGACCAGCTTATTCTACGTTTAATAGCTAGTTGCGTGAATTCATTTCTCAAAAAATGTGAACAGTTCAGTTAATTATTAATTTTTTTAAGTAAACCTATTATTCCCTGTGTTTAAATACGGATTTCACCGAGTAAAGTATATTCAGTTTTAGAGAAAAATACAATTACATGTAGCTAACTGCGCGAAATCACTTCTCAAAAAATGGGAACAGTTTAGTTACGTATTCATTTTTTAAAGCAAACTTATTATTCCGTGTGTTTAAATACGATGTTTCAGGGAGTGAATTATTTTTCCTTTTAGAGAAAATGCAATTATTTAAATAGCAGACGAATGGAATAAACATTTTTCTTTATATGCAATACAAACTTCTTCCGAGGGTGATAGAGGGAGTTGGAACCCGGGGCCTTCAGATTGCACGCCTCGGTTGAACATTCTTCAGTTAATACCTACTTGACTGCGTTAGATTTTTTCTAAGGCGTTCTGAAAACTTTCACTCTGTTTCCATTACGATAAAAGAGATACTTTCCATGTCCGTGTCGAATAATAAATGTTCTTTATTTGCAATAGAAATTTCTTGCTGGATAAAAATACAACGACATTTACGTGTATATAAGCTATTTGCAGCAAAGTAAGTTAACCTAATAATATAGCTTTTCTTTTTTAACTAAAATAATAAGATACAACACTCAAATTACTTATGTTTTCAGCATTCAGATCTGCTAATGTAGCTGAAGCCTACAATCAGCTCCAGCAAGATACTCGTCGCCGACTGCAGGACCATTCAGCGAATAACGTGATGATTCAGGCGCCCCATCATTACGGATGAGACCCTGCCCCACTCATGCAGCAACAGCCGAATGGTAAGAATCCTTCAGTGTTTTAAAATTAATGTAACAACTCATATTAACTTCTTGTTCATATTCTTTATTATTATTATTATTATTATTATTATTATTGTTATTATTATTATTATGATTATTATTCCAGGGAGCGGACTTTATTTTGGGGCTGGTATCGCTCAAACCGCGACCGCTGCACCGAAGCTACCAGACTTCCAGATCTTCCTGGTACCAAATCAGCAGGGATGGGGCTCTGCCCTGTACGCGCAGCAACAGCCGAATGGTAAAATTCTTCAACATTTTATGAAATTCTTTTACACATGCTATACTACCATTATTATTGTTATTATTATTATTATTATTATTATTATATTATTATTATTATTATTATTATTATTATTATTATTATTATTATTATTATTATTATTATTATTATTATTATTATTATTATTATTATTATTCCAGGGAGCGGACTTTATTTCGGGTCTGGCATCGCTCAACCCGCAACAGGTGCACCAGCGCCATCAGGCTTCCAGAGCTTCCTGCTGCCAAATCAGCAGGGATGGGGCTCTGCCCCGTACATGCTGCAACAGCCGAATGGTAAGAGTTTTTTTCAGTGTTTTAATGAAGTTCTTTTACACATTCTATACTATTATTATTTTTATTCCAGGGAGAGGAATATATTTCGGAACTGGTATCGCTCAACACGCGCCCGCTGCACCATCCACCTTCCCTGCACCATATCAGCGGGGATGGGACCCTGCCCTATGCATGCAGCAACAGCGGAATTGTAAGAATTCTTCAGTGTTTTGAAAGAAATTAATGTAACAAAGCCATATTAATATACCTTTACATATGATATATTATTATTATTATTATTATTATTCCAGGAAATATTCTAGCTGATGAGGGAACCCAACACATGGAGATTGCAATACAGAGCTCAACGTCCCAGGAGATGGATGATAAAATTGCGGCCGCTGCACCGTCAGCCTCCTCATCACCCGACATGCCGGCGGAAGCTGTACCCGCTGCAACCTCAACCTCCTCATCATTCAAGGAAATTGATGAAGTCGCTGCACCGTCAACATCCCCATCATCCAATGATACAGCAACCGTGAACGGGAAGAGAGGACAGGCATCGGACGGAAGCGAGCAACTTACCATTAAAGAAGTCAAGTATAGTGCTAGCAATTGCCAGGTTCTGGAATGCAATACCATCAAATCGGCATTCAAGGGACGTATTTTTAATAGTAAAATAGCAAATACATTAAAAACACTCGACACCAGAGTCTTTTTAGATGAGTGCAAGGAGCTTAAAATTAAAGAAGTGAAAAACGTTTTGATGAAAAGCAGGAATGGATTAAAAATAAATTGTTCCATGGAACTTAAATATTTAATCTATAAAACTGATGAAGAGAAGCCCTTTTCCACCTTCTTTAATTCTAAGCCAGTACTGATACTTCCGTCAAGCGAACTCAATCAGATCTGTTCTTCAATTGCGGGGGATATTTTGGAAAACATTTCCAAATTTGAGAGGGGAGCATCGCCAAAGTCCTTGATAAAGATACCTAACCTGGTGATGAGCTCTACATACTCTGCAGCATATATTGAATTGCCAAAGAAGATTAGGAAGAAACATGCGGTAATAAATATAAAGAATGAAGACAATTTCTGCTTTGCATTGTGCATGCTAGTCGCTAAATACCCTGCTAAACACAACGGATGTAGAACCGCAGCATACCCAGTGGAACTGCCTTTCAGAGCATTCAATTATGAGGGTATGGAATTTCCAGTACCTCTACACCAAATTGAATGCTTTGAAAAGCAGAATAATGAAATATCCATTTCAGTGTTTGGTATAGAGGAGAATGACAACATTATTCCTCTATACGAAACAGCTGAAAAGAAGCAGCACCACGTCAACCTGCGATATTGAACAGGATGATAACTCCCACTACTGTCTCATTAAAGACTTGTCCAGACTTTTTAGCAGTCAAGTCACCAAACATAGGGCTATATTATGGACATGTGAGGTATGTCTCAAGAGATGTGGCACTGACAAGGCTCTGGATAAACACAGATTAAGATGTGGAAAATTCCAGCTGCTTAAAAGTCCTCAACAGGATGACTGTATGAATGTAAAGCATTCTCCAAAAGCATGCCTGTACCTTTTGTCATATACACGGACATTGAATCTGTTCTGGTAAAGGTTGACTCTTGCGAGCCCTCAAGCAACTCGAGTTGGACCCGAGCCATTCAGGAACATGAAGCAATGCCTAATGCCTTAAAGCTGGTATGTAGACATGAGGAGACATTGTCGAAATTCTTTCTCTTCAGAGGTCCAAATGCCATCGATGACTTTATCAAGCAATTAAAATCAATTGCTAATGATGCCATCGATGTGTATTCTAATCCTAAACCTATGGATCTATCCCCAGAAGAGCAACAGAATTTCGAAAATGCCTCTGAGTGTCATATATGCCTTGGCGCTTTCACTATGAGCGATTTGCGCATTAGGGATCACGATCATATGACTGAGGAATATCTGGGTGCTGCGCATAATTAATAAAATTTAAATAGAAGGGTCCCTGATTTCATACCTATCTTTTTTATTGTCTATCTAATTATGACAGTCACATCCTGATAAGGCGCCTGGCATATGATAATAAACCCATATAGTGCATAGCTCAAAGTGGTGAAAGGTATCTAGCGTTCACCAAAAGGTACAGGGACATCTGCTTCATGTTTCTGGACAGCTTTAAGCGTTTTGACGACAAGGTGTCCAGCCTGGCTGATATGCTGTAGGAGAGTGACTTTAAAATAACCAGGGCGGAATATCCTGTTGAACAGCATTTTAACCTGGCAACGAGCAAGGGGATATTTCCATATGACTATGTGCCAAGCTCTGCAAAGGTTGAAGAAACAACTCTACCACCAAAGGAGACATTCTACAGCACTCTTACTGACAATCACATCACCGACGAGGAATACAGGCATGCTGTAAAAGTCTGGGATACTTTTAATATCCGGAATGTCGGGGAATACAGCGATCTATATCGCAAAACAGATATACTGCTCTTGGCAGACATTTTTGGAAAGTTTCGAGATCTCATCCTGGGAATGTATAAACTTGACCCAGCATGGTTTTGTACATTACCAGGACTTGCCTTTGATGCAATGTTGAAGACAACAAAGGCAAAACTTTCGTTAATACCTGACAAGACCATGCTGGAGTTTCTCGAGTCGGGTATTAGAGGTGAACTGTGCACTGTGGTGAAGGGCTACGCCAAAGCTAAACACAGGTACATCTCCAGCTTTGACCAGCATGCTTGTGTTAAGCACATGTCCTATTGGGATATCAACAATTTATATGGTGCCGCTATGATATCGGCCCTCCCCTATAAAAACCTGAAATGGCTCACTAGGGAAGAAATTGAGAACATAAGTTTCAAGGACATCAAAGAAGATTCGGAGATTGGCTTTGTGCTAGAAGTAGATATCGAATACCCTGATCATATCCACGACAACCATATCGAGCTTCCTTTATGCCCACAGAGTGTGATACCACCGAATGGACCATACAAAAATCTGCTTGCAACATTAGATAAGGAAAGCAAATATGTCTTGCAATACAGAGTGATGCAGCAGTTATCGAGCAGGGTCTATCTGTGAGACATATTCACAGGGGTGTCCTACGACCAGTCTAACTGGTTAAAGACATATATCGACGTCAATACAGAGAAAAGAGCTAAGGAAAATAAAAATTTGGGCAAAATCTCTGGAAAAATTCGCAATGCAGTATACGTGAAATTTATTGAGAATGTCAGAAGGTACACAGATTTTAAAATAATTGGCAAATGGGAATAAGCAAAGAAGTTGACAGCACGCAGCACTTATCTACGCACCATAATTTTCGAAGAAAATCTTGTAGTCATCGAACTGGGCAGAGAGGAGGTGCATACGAATTAGCCAATCTACATCGGGCATGCAATTTTGGACATTTCTAAATTTATAAATTATGACTTTTTATAATATCATGAAACCAAATTTGAAAGACTTGCTGCTGAATTACATGGATACAGACTCGTTCATTTTAAACGAGTTCTGATATCTATGAATTCATCAGGGAAAACCCACAGTATTTCGACACTTCAAACTTTGAAAACGATAATGCATATGGCATTCAGCAAGCCAACAAGAAAAACATTTGCTTGTTCAAGGATGAATTGGGTGCTTTGGTTATGGAAGAGTATGTCGGTAGCAGGGCAAAATTATATGCATACAAATACAGCGGGCAGACAATAAAGAATGCAAAGTGCATCACCAGGGCGGGAATGGAGAAAATCGATTTCGGTCATTAGTTTCATTGCTTAAGGAACCACAGTCTAAAAATATATTCACTCCAAAAAACATTTCGCAGTAAAAATCACAAAATTGCCACCATTGAAGCAAACAAATTGGCATTGAAGGGGGTGACGACAAGAGGAGGCTAATAGAAGGAGCCTTGTAAAAATGTGAGTAATGTATAAAAAGAGAGATTTCAAGTATGTGAAGGTTTTTTGTATTACTTTTCCCTTGGATGTTTACTTAATGATATATATAGCTTCGTTTCCATCTAAAGTGTGTGATGGTTTTTATGTATTAGTTTTTCCTCTGATGATTTCTTAATGATGTGTATAGTTTCAAATATGTATGGGTTTTTTATGTACTAGTTTTCCTTCGAATGATTTTTAATATTGTATATAGTTGCATATGTGTGTGAGGGTTTCTTTATGTATTAGTTTTCCCTCTGATGATTTCTTAATATTGTGTATAGTTTCAAATGTGTATGAAGGTTTTTTCATGTATTAGTTTTCCCTCGAATAATTTTTAATATTGTATATAGTTTCAAATGTGCATGAGGATTTTTTGTGTATTACTTTTCCCTCTGATGATTTCTTAACGATGTATATAGTTTATATTCATTTAAAATGTGTGAGGGTTATTTAAGTATCTATATTTTTTCCTAAAAAAATAAGATGGATTTTTAAAAATAAAGAAAAGACATACTCATGCTTTTACAATCATAAAATTTTAGTCTCTATTGATTATTCACACATTACACCAAAACCTTTCTATCAATCCATTCAGTAACTGCAAAATCATACCACTTTACAAGACGCTTGTTTCCACGTTCACTTATAACCTTTTCTACTAAATATGTGTTAGGATAGTTTTTTTTAGTTCATGTCCATAGAAGGCACCTTTAATCACCTCACCATTCCTATCCTTTAGTATGTATGCTGTAGGCTTGGTACGATTCACACGAAATCATTTGAAGATTTCAACACTCTAGTTAGATTCAAATCTATTTTCAAAATGTCCTTTATGTTTAGATATCTTGACATAATCACCAAACTAAACTTTCTTGAAGCCTTCTTCTCTCTTCGTTCTTGATCATAATTATACACAGTCAGAAGAAGATCGTTGTTTTTCACTTCATTAGGCTTCATGCGGATAGTTGAATGAAAAGTATCAATGTACTTTACAACGATTCTAGGTAAAGGATCTAGCCACTTTTATGAGCCTTGGACTAAAAGCTCTCGATACATCATATTCTTCAAGGTTCGAATTAAACGCTCAACAGCTGCAATCTTCACATCGGTATAGGTGCTGTAGTGGTTATTATTATACTTTAACATTAATTGTTTAAAGAACTTGTTATAACATTCTTTCCCGTTGTCAGTTTGAATATTCCGGGGTAGGACATCAATTTCTTGTAGTATATCCTCCATAGCGTTTGCAACATTAACTCCACCCTTGTTGTTTAAGGGTTTTGCATATACCATTTTAGAGTAGAAGCTGATTGCGATCAGAATGTATTTGACATTTTTGTTCACTCTTGCATAGGGTATCATTTAAATTAAATCGATTTGTAATAAATCATTCATAGATTTGCTGATAATCTTGCGTCGTAAATAGTTCCTCCTCACCGATCCGTGAAGCTCTCTGGCAATATTCTGTTTGGCGGTCATGCTATAATTTATATGCTTTCAAATCTCTGATAATTTCCTCAAACTTGAGTGTGACTATTATTACCAGGTCCCTCGAAGCAATAAGTAGCCTCAGTCTGTTCACTAATGTGTTTTAAGATTTGTCCGGAAAACGTATTCAACCTCCTTATCAGACTTATACTCCTTCCATGCCAGTCCTAGGCCTGAATGTGTATTGAGCAGGGGACGTATTATATTCTTGTATTTATACGATTTACCAGATCTCAAACGATCATGTCTGGTGTAGCCACTTCTATGAACAAATGTTTTTTTCAGAATCTTAGCGTACGTCACCAAGTCTTCACTGGTGTATGCAGAAATCTGAGGCAATCGCTTAAAAATGAGTTCCATCAAACCAGCGGTAGACTCATACGTTTCATAACCTGTCAATATTTGATTATTTATAAAATGTATATCTTTATTTCCAAGCATAACTGCCATTCTGATATCTCACACCGTAAAATGTATGAATATGATCCTTATCTTTTGAGGGAATGTTTTGAAGGTAAGTAGAAATACTTGTAGAATCGCCATCTTCATTCTTGATGGTCTTCTCAGTCAATCCCCGTTGTGTATCCAAAATATCCTTGAAGGGGGCGGTTATGGGCTTCAAAGCTTCGGGCATGACATGTTGCGTCTCAAACCTGAGACCTTTTAGAGCTCTCAGTTTTTCTTTTACAGCCCTGGTATGCTCATCTGCAGACTCTTTAAGCCTTATGCTTTCACTATCCATCTTACAAATGATGTAAAAATAGACGATTACCTCCAATTTATAATCTGCGTCCAGCTTGAGTTCTCAATGTATCGATAGCCTTAGCTAACATCTTTATCGAAGTTCTCAATTGCTCGGTTTCTTTGTTATGTTCCTGTGTATGTGTCTTGAAAGCCTTAGCAAAGATTGCCGTATTAGCGTACTGGATTCTGACAGATTCTTCTAGACTTGTCATTTGCTGTATATGATTTTTGTAGGTGTCCATCATCATGTTTACATTTTCCTCCAATTTCTTAAGTTTATCATTGCAGGAATCGGTTTTAAGGGTATTCAAAACCTCTGTTTTAACTGCTAGATCTGAAACTCTCTTCATTGTTTACTTTTATAAATTACTGATTTTCTGAGTACAAAGATTCTGAAGATTTGTTTTTCCATATCAAGCTCTGCGGTAACTTGTTTAATAGAGTCTATTACACAATCCACTCGGGCTTTTGTAGAGGTTGTTAGAGTATCCACTTTACCTGTAGTTTTATTCAAATTTGCTGTGGTGTCTAGTAGCTTCTTACCTGTTTGCGTGTCGATTGCCTATGGCAAGTACCTGTTTAACTGCTTCCGCGTCTCGTTCCTAATGATCATATCTCTAGCATATCTTTTACTAACAGCATCCAAATCTCAAGGAGGATCTGCTATATCAATGATTCTCCTACTGTTGAATATAATGCTACCATTATCATCTCTCGCCTGCTTACGTGAAATGACATATCCAGTGATGAACTTTTTATTCACGACATCATTATCGGGAACAGGAACTAGCAATACCTTCAATCTAACTTTATCGATCACAATGTTATTTTCCTTATCCCTGTTTAGAATATATCTCGAAATTAATTCATCGATTAGGGTCTTAGCTATAATCTCAACATTGCTAACAGCTTGCTGATAGATATTGCGCATCCTAATTTCGAGAGCATCCACATAATTCTTATTGGATACATCATGATTATCTTCAGGATCTTGAACATTGCACAATCTCTTATTCTTGAATTGATAGTTTCCTTTGACATCTCCATTTATGATAAAACGATCAGATACTCTTCTAACTGGACCACTTCTCTGAGAATCGAACCTTTCAATGCTCATGATTAACTACGAATGATCATTTTCTTTTTTGTCGAGCTTAATATATACATCAAAACCATTGCTATATCGACCCTCATTCATGTGAAATTCAGAAACTATAACAACAAAGGGTCTTCCTTCTGATACACTCTCCCAAACGCTCTTACATAAATCTTTAAGTTCATTGGGTCATGTCGGTATTTACATAATGTTCATAAATGTGCTTCAAGTTTAAATTATCTTGCCTTAAGGGTATTATCATGTTTGTATTGTGGCGAATTAAATGTTTTGGAACTTTAGCATAGGACTGCGCTAGATATACAGATTCGATATTTCGATGCCTACCCATACTGTAAAAGGATGCTATCTTTTCCTGCTTTTCAGTAATGACGTCATCAAATATAGAGATTGAATTTTCTTTGACTTCAGAAGGATGCAAAACATCTTCGTTGTCGATAGTGTTCATTTCTATACCCTCGATATTTCCAAGTACTTTAATTAGGTATTGATACTTTGGTTGATAGAAAGAGTTTGAATAAATATACAGGTTTTCAAAGCGTAGTCCATTCTCATGGAGTAGCATATTGAGTAATACGTTTTTTCCCTGCACTGGAACTCCCAAAAATAAGAGCTCTGACATTAGATTGAAATAGCTTGCCATGACGATCACATCTAAAGTCACTTTCGAAGTCTAATACCTGAATAGGTAGAGAGCAGTGCTGCTTAACAAGCTCCATGTTAACAACTAGCTTGTAAGATGTATGCGCAATGTTTATATATTACCGAGTGCAGAGAAGTTAATGATTGGATTCATTTTGCAGCGTGTGGTTACTATCTTCAAGCGAAGATATAAAAGGGCTAATGCATGCAACTACTCGATTACTATATCATGAGAACTAAGAGAGGGTGGTCGTTGCAGTATAACCGGTGCTCTGGAATTATTAATTCCATAATTAATTCAATCCCGTTTTAAGCGACTTACCTGGATATAGATATTGTGGCCCAGGCACTAAATTGGAAAAACGCCTAAAAAGAGGAGACCCAGGAATTAACCAAGTAGACGAAGCTTGCAAACAGCACGACCTTACGTACGCTGAGCATAAGGACACCGCTGCAAGACAAATAGTGGATAAGGTTCTTGCAGAGAAGGCTTGGAAGCGTGTGCAGTCATCAAGTTCAACTTTTGGTGAACGGTTAGCTGCGAGGATACTAACCGCAATCATGAAGGGAAAGGTTGCAGTGGGAGCGGGAAAGAGAAAGAAGAAGAGAGGAGGGTTTTTATCATTGATACCCATCATTACCGCTTTAGGCGTTGCAGCAGGCGGCGCTGCTCAGATAGCTTCTGCTGACAATAAAAAAAAGGCTGCTGATAGGCACATAGCAGAAGTTGCGAGGCATAACAAGTCGCTGGAGACCCGAGGAAAGGGACTCCGAAAGAGAATGTGTAAGAAGAGGAATAAAGGAGAATTCTTATCTGTAATGCCACTGTTGTCGTATTTAGCAGCTGCATATAAAACAGCAAGGTCTTTCAAAAAAGAGGATCTAAAGGCAAGGGTTTAAAGAAGAAGTCAAAAAACGGTGGAAGAGGATTGTACAATTACCGTAGGAAGACCTAAGTAACGTAGCCATCGAATGTTATGCTAAACGCTTAAAAATTCCGTATTTTAGATGAGTATATATGATTGAAAAACTAGCTTTAAAACCTCACTTCAAAGAGAGACTTATTACCAAACTCGATACCTCTGATAATGAAGGAACACACTGGATTGCTGTATGGAAGAAAGGTGATGTCACATACTACTTTAATAGTTTCGGTAATTTGAAGCCTCCTCCTGAGATTGAGAAATATATACAAGGTGTAAAATCTTCTATAATACACAGAGATACCAGAATTTCGAATCAGTCATCTGTGGGCACTTGTGCTTGCAATTTCATTTATCCTAGGAGCTACTGCATTGCCAAGATGAGTTATACAGTTACAGTGAGCGGGTCAGACACTATTATTTCAACGTATCTAAACCCTCATCTACAGCTGGATCCTCCAGATCATTATGCGATTGCTCTTTTGAATTTTGAAACATTATATTGAATACCAAACGTAAAATGAAAGTAATAATCGATTTCATTATATTTATAATGGTAAACCTGAAACCATTGTCATCCTTCATGGAACCTACAAGATTGCTGATATCAATGCATTGCTAAAGGATAAACTAGGATTGAATGAAGTTTTCTCCATAAGACCTAATAATGATACAATGAAGGCTGAAATTAAATTTCCTTATACAATAGACTTTTCTAAGGCTAGATCTATTGGTTCGCTTCTAGGATTCACCAACACCTAAATAATTCCTGCTGGAGAAGCGTTTGAATCTATCTTGTGAATATATTTATAGTGAGTATCATATGTGTGGAGTGCAGTATTGCAACAGGCTCTTTCATCGACGGTAAAAGTGCACATTTACTCTACGAGTTTTTCCCTTCTGTTCCACGAGGCTATCACATCTCTCAAGAACCATCGAACCCTATATATTTACCAGTCATAGATACAAACTATATAGATCAGATCACTATTCGAGTGGTAGATCAACACGGAAAGGTGTTGATATCTTCAGGAACGAGGTTATCACTACAAGACTCCAGATAAAGCGCAATGTCAACACATTTTAAAAGACGTCGCTATTACTATAATAGACGACGTACAGCATGGTTGAAGCATACTACCTCTCCAACTTCCGAGGAGTTAACACGTGCTAACCGCTAGTTCCTCGAGGGGATAGGTTAAAAACCGCTATAATGGATATCTTAAACGTGACAGAGGTTCCGGCCTTTGATGACAAGATCACCAAGGAGGAGTAGCATGTTTTTCTACCATACAACACCTCCGCGCTGGGTGTAAATGATGAAATTACAATACCCCGCCAACCTGAAAATTTGTATACGCTACCTAACAAGAGTTGTCTCTACATCGAAGGCGCTCTCACCAAGGTAGATGGATCGCCTACTAGAGCAAAGCTCACAAATAATGCTATAGCTTTCACGTTTGATGAGATACGTCTAGATATGAATGTTACAACTATAGACAGAATAAGGGATCCCGGAATTACTACAACTATACGAAATTATGTGACTCTCAACCCTATGGAGTCGAATCGACTGCTGAATGCTGGATGGGCCTATCCTGGTGGAGAAGTTGATATAATACATGCGGTGAATGGGGCTTTCAATGCTGTAGTCCCTCTCTCAATGCTCCTTGGATTTGCTAATGATCACAAGGAGCTTATACTCAACAGCAAGTTTGAATTGGTTCTCATAAGATGCAAATATTCTAGAAATTGTGTTCAGACTTCAAATGGAGAGGTAGCTAATGTAAAGTTAAATAGAATCGAATCGAGGATGCCTGTAATTCGTCTTTCCGATGCTGAAAGGGTTCACATTCTAAAAATTGTCAAGTCTGATAGACCTCTATGCATCACCTTTCGATTCATGGATCTTCATACCCAGCCAGCTGTACCCCAGACAAGATCTTTCACGTGGAATGTAGCAACAACATCTAAGCTCGAGAAACCTCGCTTCATCATAGTGTGTGCGCAGACTGCAAGATTGGGTGGTTATAGCAAGTACAGTTCTGAGTTTGATCACTGCAACATTACTAATTTGAGACTATTCCTCAAAAGCGAATGCTACCCCTACCATGATTTGAACTTGGACTTTAAAAATTCAAAGTTTGCTTCACTATATGAAATGTACTGTAACTTTCAAAGTTCCTATTATGAAAGAGATAATTATCCCCTCTTAAAGAGAAAGGATTTTCTTCCGCGTGCACCATTATTTGTAATAGACTTTCTCACCAACCCGAGGAGATTATAAATGGAGCTGTGAACATCAGAATCGAGATCAAGCATCTGCAAATATCCCCGCCCAGACGTCACTGTACTGCCTGGTTCTACATGACAAAGTATTTAGCTACAAACCTCTTTCTTGCGTGATGCAAGCACTTATATAATTATGTGTATGCTTGGGTGAATGGTTTTTTTGTGAAGGATTGTACTGGGATAAGTTTATGAATAATAAATTAAATTCATATACTAAAACACAGTTTTATTGACTTTAGCATATATTTCAAGCATTTTCCTTCTCCCCCTCTTATTCCCAAAAGAACTAGCTGCTTCTGACTTGTAGAAATCATTCAAAATATTCAAATGACTTTAAACATAGGGCAATACCCGTTTTAGGTTCCTAACATCATCATGGTCTTAAGATATTACATTATTATTTAAACAAGTATTTATGAAATGAATTGAATGTTCAAGAAACAAGAATATTGTATGCATAAATTACATTGTCACAATATTCGTCACACGCAAACTTATTTTCTTGGCGTAGGCAATATTCAATCATTGGAATGTTTTTGGATACTATATCCCAGTCTGATTGTGTAATATAAACAAACGATTTATCACTTTCACGATTTATGTAGAGGAAGGGGATGCCATAGTATAGTCCAATGTTCACGGTATGGGAGGGGATATGCTGACGTCATCAAGCGCGAGTAATCCATTCTCCATGCTCCTCAGGCGAATGCAGGGTATCTTCAATGAATAAGAAGAGCATGGGACCCTCGTTGAGAAAGCTGCTCTTACACCCCTTCTGCTTTTTCTCGCCAGACTCGTTCCTCCTCTTCCTCCGCTCCCTCCTCACACTCCTGTAACATATATATTCAGATCAATGTTAGAAATAGATTAAGCAAATGATTTCATTCGTCTGAAAGAGAAAATACATATATTAGAAGAAATCCTCTTCCCTTATCACACAAACGTATGAATAAAAAGTGTTACGCACTTCAAGGATTTGCAAGTTTCTGGGTGTATCTCAGGCGGGCAATCAGGTCTCGTCTGATTTATCCACTCCTCGACCCTCGTAGCTTTATCATCGGGAGTATTAATGACGGGGAGTGGAGTGACATCCTCATCCATAGGCTGTGTATGGCGCTCTGCGATTGGATATTCCACTATATCGACATCGTGTCTCTCAGGATCCAGCTCCTCTATTGGCACGGGTACCTTAGGCACAGTCATTCGCAGTCTGTAATAATTTAATTTTGGGTTAGACACAGAATAGCATTAGAAACAATAAATGAATATGTAATTTAACATTTCTTATACTTACTCGAGTTTTCTCTTCCTGCGCTGGTAGACCTCGCAGTTGTCGTTACATAGGAAAAAGAATTGACATGCGTTCATGTTGAGCTGTGTTAGTACAAAGTACAGAATGCATGTTTCCGGTGCATGTCTCTGATGCGCATTCAGCCAGGTGTTTCGAGACGAAGGCATAATATACCTCATTAACATTGCTAAGATCCTCCGCATCCTCCTTCATGCGATTTTCACTGAAAGAATAAAATAATTTCAAGTTAGATTTCATTTAACATGCATGTAGAGTATTACTGAATTATAGAAGAAAAATATATTACTTACATGTTCGCTCCTCAATAAACAGGATAGCTCTCTGTGCACACTTCCAATGTAGTCATCTGATCATGATGTGATGGTTGAGTACACAATACTGAATGCATTAAACAATTGCAGATTTCGGTATGGAAGTATACGTAGTGAAAATAATCTTCTTCGCACTCGCTCCAGTAACCATTCACATCAGATGCAGGATTATCACCAACCATTTCGATTGTCACTGAAGGAACACTGAAAACACAATAAAAGATCGTTTTGGCTGCGACCGTGCCTTATATACTGTAGATACTTGTCCGGTGACGTCACGCGACGGGTGTGGAGGAGTGGAATGCGTGTAGAGCCCTGTTATGCACCCCTCCAGACAGAAGCCGACTGGCTGTTTCTGAATACAAAGGAAAGGCATTGGCGAAAGGGTTTTAACATGTTTTATCGATGCCGACAGAGTGGAGCCATGCTAGTCTACATGTTGAGACTTGCTAGTGACGTCACGCAGCAGTCGTGGAAGGGGTGAAACTTGTTATTACCAGGCACAAACCGGCTGCTGGGTTTTTCATTACAAGGTGGAGGGTTGCCGGATAGTTATTTCCAGTGAGTCAACATGGCCGCCATGTCTTCGTTAAATTCTTAAAATGTCTGCTTCCGGCACCTTCATCGCTGAGCGGAAGATAGAGCTTTCGGCTCTGTCGGCTAGAGCGCGCGTGCAAAAGCTGGGAGCTGCATGGAGAGTGAAGGGAGGGGATACGACCTAGTCTGCCTGCACATGTGAGAGCCCCCGTTAGTCGAGTGGGGTAGCGTACAGGGGAAGGACCGTGGGCGGGTTTTCAGCGAAAGAATCACTCGTTAGCGTCTCGTTATGACAACTCTGTCCTTTCAGACATGGATTCATCTAAGTGATGTAATATTCTTATAAACCCCCAAAATTTTCCCTCAAAAGTAGAATTAAACAAGTGTTATTAGTCGTAATAATTATACACGTGTAATAGTAACCTTAGCACCCACATACATACGCGATGGCGACCAGGTTCGCGAGTCAATTCACATACTCTTAATTACATTAATCAATCAAAAATACTTAATCGTATTCATCGATCGACGAGTAGCGTTTAATTAAATTAATCAATTAAGATACATGCGGTGGGGTACTTCGATCGAGGACTTGCGTCCAACCCTTTAGAGGCGCGATGCCAGGACTTAAGCAGTATAAACCCTTGATTCTTTTTTCAATAATGTTAGACAATGTTATGCATGGACGAACATTACCTGATTGATTGACACAATTATCACCTACATCGATTTGCGGGGGCGGCGACACGCGACGAAAAGAACAACCCATTGTTCGACGATCCCCGGCTGTTGGCATTTGTAGCAAACAAAGACCCACCTCCATTAGCGACGAATACAATACCCCATTGTTCTCCTATACCCAGACCGGCATTAGGTCAGGCCACAAAAAAGACAATAGCCTATTGTTCTACAGCTCTACCGAGCGGCATGCTGGCAGCACACAAAAGAGGGACGTGGTCAGCGGCTTCTCCTGTCAGCGCACAAAAGGACAACATCCCTTTGTTCTAATAGTTTACCGCACGGCATGCTAGTAACGCACAAAGAAGGGGTGTGGTCAGCGACTTCTGAGGGTAAGGCCACAAAAGGACAATAGCCCATTGTTCTAATAGTCTACCGCGCGGCATGCTAGTAGCGCACAAAGAGTGAGCGTGGTCAGCGGCTTCTCGGGTCAGCACACAAAGGAGGGGGCAGGAGTCGGCAGCACAGAACAAAGGGTCATTAATCCTATTGTTCTGATCAGAACAATACCCCATTGTTGTGGTTCTCTCATCTTATTTCTACTGATGTCGTTATGAATCCTATAATTTCAGTCAGTTAGAAACGTGCCTGTTTTTCGTGTTTCGTGACGTAAAGGGATGCGGGAGTGCCGCTTCGTCTTTTGCAACTGTAATCAGCAATGGTGTTTACTCAATTTTTATTTAGTTAGATTTCATTGCTGTAGGTTTTGCACTTAGAATCTCGCATACATTCTCGAGTCATTCATATCCTCCGAAAGTGACGCAGTCAGGATTTTTCTGTATGAGACATTAACTTCTTAAACACACACGCTGCTTGTTTACAGTAATATTTGTGACTATTTTCCGTATGTTTCAGAAGCAAAATTTAAAGAAGGCATCCGGAAATTGGATGCTTTATGTTGCATTTGTGTTTATGACGGACGTAAAAGGGTAACAACGCAAAAATCCACTCACGCCTTCACCACCTTCCCATACATCTGGCCTCTATTAGTGAAACACAAATTGAGAGTTCCATAAAGTTTAAGTAGAATGGCACAGTATATAACGCACAGAGCGTCAGTATACTTCTGATTATCGTTAGATGTTCAAGTAAGAAAGCCTAGAAATGTTGCATAAAAAGGGTAGCAGAAGAAGGTTTCAACGAATAAGTGGCTATTTAAATAATGTATTTGCAAAAGAATTGAAGTAAAATGAACAGCTATTTTTTCTGTGATACTGATGACAGAACATAACATTTAAATATGTTGATGAGATGAAGCGGAATAAATTCCGAAATAAAAGTAGGTAACGTATTGTACATAATGATACGTAATGCTTTGTGAGCTTCATGGATATTGTGCAACTTTAAACCACATTTGCTATATATTATTTAATTCTTTCTATTTTAAATTTTTATTGAATAACAGCAGATGGAAAATCCGTAACATAATCACACGAAACCGAAATATTTATATGCTGGCAATAAATTAAACTGATCATTAGAATTTATTTGGTTCAGACAATAATCATAAGGTCGAATACACACGGTAGTATAATAAGGATAAAAATTAAGGTTTTCTATATGTTTATAGTTACCCAAAGAATTTAAAATGGTTGCAATGGTAGCAGTTTCAAAGTGTGTGAAACATCTGAGAGGTTATCTAGATTACAAGCGTAAACTGATAGGTCTTTCATATGGTATGCTTTAAAGATTTTTGAAATATTCTGATAAGTTTAGACATAATTTACAATATTGATAATTGGGTAGTACTCGCTATATATACAGCAGAGCTTCAGAATTGAATTTATTAATTAGTTTCCATTTATTTCAATAAAATGTATAACTGTTCTATGTACTATTATTGATTGCTTGCAGAACGAAAGAGATACGATTCAGCTTGCCATTTTTACGTCAGGCGGCTTCTTTGGGAGATCTACTCACCAGTGCTGAAGCTGAAGTGACCTCAATACAAGATACCGATTCTCCGATGCCCTCTAATTTGGCGCACAGTCAACGCGCGAATTCCTTCAGTGAGTATAATTGTTATTGGTTTTACCAGCAGAAATGTCCGAATCCAAAACATGAAGAACATTTAAGCGCATATCTTTCAAGGCCGGTGGCCCTATGAAAGTATGCTTTAGAGGGTAAGCAAAGCGCCAACAAAACGTCGTTCATTCAATCGGTTTATTCTGCCTGGTTTGGCTGCACAGTACATGTTGTGCAAAACAACAAAAACGCTGAGGTTTTTCGTCAGGTAACCGTGACACAGTCAGCGAACCCAATGAGAATCTTGTGCGTACACAAGACCACACTATCACGCATTGTCTTGCCATGGATTACTTAGGTTTGTGACGGTTGTTTCTCACAATAAATGTGAATATTTCTAACATGGAAATCAACAGCGGAATAACTACGGTTCGAGTGAAACCTGCTTTGAGCAGGTTTCTGCAACGACACTGTTTTGAAAGTTCACGACCCCGTTGTGGATACCTGGAATAGATACCTAACAATTGGTTGCCCGCGATCAAAAAATAATTTGTATAAACTCATCTTGGCGGTGCTGGTGGAGGGGATATTAGCAAAATGTACTAGTGATGCAGTGTTGGAGACACTAATAGTGAAGGAACAACAGTTATAGTCGAAATGGCGACCGGAAATACTACCATAGTACAGTCTTTATCCTTGCTCCGAAAATACAAAGTAAGTTTTTACAATAAATGTTAGAGTCTTACGGAAAAGTGCATGAAGTTTGGAAGGGGGAATGTGTCAGCACGTATAATGCACCACTAAACGCCGGTGTCCGAGCAGCGAAAATGGCTATTAAAACCATCATTCCCAATAGCATTATGTTATTGGGAGTCGCCTAATGGTGAGTTACACTGGGCAGTTGAAAACTTTCGATGTGTGTGGGCAACCCAACCACTTAAAAGGAATTGTCCTAACAGGACGACGATGTTACATATTTCAAAAAAACTTATAATAGGTGCAGGAGAACAACAGCTGGAAACTTTGGTTCCGCAGAGCTGGTTTCAGACGGACGAGCAGCAAGGTGAAGCATATGCGCCAAATGGTAAACCCGAACAAACAGACATCATCCCACAAGCAATGGAGAAATCGAATGTAACAATGAGGGAAACGCAATGACAGGAAGCCTGTTCCTCTTCATATAGGGCAGAAGTTGGGCATTGCATGATGATGGAAAAGCGTAAATAGGTTCGGAGACGACCATCTAGCTCATATGTTCTAAATATGCATCCACAGAAGAACGAAAGGAGAAGAAAACGAAAACTATTCGCCATACCTTGGAATGCAGTTAAGTAGTCACGCAGAAGGAGAAATCCGCAGTGTCCACCGGTAATGAAACGGTTCCGAAGGAATGAAGTCTTGCTGAAATGGAATGATATCCGATAATTTTCAGTAGTAACGGTTAAATAAACATGCCTCATTTCGACTACAAAGAGTATTACTGTTCAACCGCAACAGGTGCCTACCTCATCAAGATATCCCTGCCTCAAACCACCTGACAGGCTCCCAGTAGCATGTGGTAAACCTCAGTTTGCCTAACTTCATTGAGCTCCACAGCTGCATCATTCTTATGGATTTCTTATCCATGTTCCTGGCAATAGAAGTCAGCGAAGCAAACATCGGTGCATTGTTGCCTAACCACGTAGGATGCGGAGCTTTATATGTTTCAGGGGATTAATACGTACAATCTGGATGCTTGTACAATTACGCATATGTGATTAATCTTGGCCCAGAAGGAAGAGAAACAGCCATGCTATATATATATATATATATATATATCAGAACTTCGTTGCTCTTGTTTTCAGTGAACCCCTCCGGGAATACCATATCCGTGACTCCGGAGAATATTGGGCTGATTAATGCACCACGAAAACACAGGCTCCCAAATGTGACAATACTCTGCTAATACATATACCCTGGTATCACTTTAGCAGTTGCTACAAGTCACTACTTGCCAAAGCCACTTTATTACCACGGACTTTCACTTATTATCATTCAAACTCTAAGATGAATCACCCCTACATTAAATTTAACTCTAATAATTAACCATGCACATAATTTACAACATTAATTTAAGATCATAACGGATATGAGAAAATTCAGAGTATACCAAAATGTCCCAGCGAATCCCTTTCCACAACATATAAACTATATTTTTGCAATTAACACGTTAGAATGCTTGTTGTAGTTTGCTTGTAATATAACTTATGTAATTATTTTATAAATCTTTAACAATGAACATACATCTTATTCTGCATAAACCCTTACTGAGAATGCTCCACTTAACATGACTTTATGAATAATTAAAAACAAATTAATTGCCATATTACAGATGCTAAATATCACTTGTGGTAGCCCGTGTCTTTATGGTATTATCACCTGAGCTTTGTTTTTTAAATTTTAACTTCGTAATTTGGGATTTATCACTTGGGTTACTCACACAATACGGACTGTAACAAATTTCTAAATCCTTTCATTAATGTATCAAACGTTTGTTACTAAATTCTTAATATAATTCGCCAGGATTCTTTGGCCTATAAGGTTTTCCTGATATTACATAATATTCATTATATAGCATTCTAAAATATGCAGAATGATATTACACACTGTGAAAATTACATACAACTCGCTCACACCTGGCACATGCTAGATACTCCTTACTTATTTAAAAAAAGGAAATTTAAAACTAACTAAAATAAGTGAAGTATGGAAAGCTCTCACTGCATTATTATTATTATTATTATTATTATTATTATTAATCAGCCAGAGATGATATTTTACATATTATACTCTTTTATGCTCGAAATAATTCACCGGCGAGGCCCAAACATCAACGTGGAAATGTCAATGCATTGCAAATTACACCACTCGCAATCACTTGACTGGAACATGTTACATGACTGTAGAATCTCATGCTGTGTTCATTTCCATTGTGAAGTTGCAGAAGCTTTTATACTCGAGCTTTATAGCAATGGCGACATAGCTGCAAGTTAAATAACAGCTGATTATTTCGTAGATTAAAGAGTTACAATTGCTTTCCATACAACACCTTTACGTAATGTTTCTATCACTATTTCACGGAGTTAATTAGAGAGCATGATGAATCATTTACACCAATAATTGCGAATAAATTCAGGTATTCTTCTAATGTTCCTGTGAACTCATTACTTACACAAATGCGAGTACACAACTCAACTCTCTTCAATACGAAAAGGCTTGTCCTCTCGCTTCCACCTCCCCACTTTACAAGCAGTGAACCGGTTTTCGCCAACTTGCTCAACTTCAGGTTCACCAACTCATTCCAAATTAAGCGCCAGGTTGCGAGCAGTCTATACAGCATCTTTTCAGCAATGACATATACCGTCACAAAAATCAGACATTTGGTCTCCTCCGTGATGTAGTGGTTACCATGATAGCCTCCAGTTCCCGAGGTCACGGGTTCAAACGCAATGTAGGGCGATGAATTTTTTCGGGCCTAAAAATCCCTAGCATGGCTTCCTTCGGAAGGGAAGTAAAGCCGGTGGTCCCTTGTTGTAGATTTACGGCACGTAAAAGAACCTCAAGCCTGATAAAGAGACCTCTGAGCAAAATTACCAGTCCTTCACGCCCAATATAGAATGG
Organism: Deroplatys truncata; assembly: GCA_030765065.1. NCBI lineage: Eukaryota > Metazoa > Arthropoda > Insecta > Mantodea > Mantidae > Deroplatys > Deroplatys truncata. The sequence continues at coordinate 416,620,385 of CM060990.1, read as the reverse complement.
GACGCTAAGGACCACAGCAATTAAAGAGCGTCCATAAATAAAACACAATTTTAATTTTAAAAAATCAGACAGGAACGGGAGCGCTTTCTTTTTACCAGCAGTTAACAACGCACTTCATGTCTGGAATGGGATGCATCACTAAGGAAATTTGAATTGTATCGTTAGCGCCAAGGATCGGAAAGTCGCTATTTAAATGACCCGATGCTTATGTAAGTGGTGGCGAAATTGTAATTACGACTTCCTTGAGAGTTTAAGAATGGCAATAAGATTCACTTAATCTTTTTAGGAGGTATCTCAGCCTCACGATTATGTGGCCTCTATTTAACCCTAACACTGCTATACTGCTTGCAGCGAATTGGCGTTAATGTAATTGCTTTTAATAACTTCCACGCGGTTACATGTTACATACAGCTCACAATTCCACGGTAAGATATCGGTTGGGACTACCGGAAAACCAACACCACTTTTCTCTGATTAGAACTGCAAGTTACGCTTTTCCCTGCGATGAGAAATTTAAAAGCAACCCATGACCAGCGGAAAGAAAATCGGTGTAGAAAAATTCGTATTAAAAGCTTTCTGCAAAAACTGTGGTGTTCGAAAGCCATTGAACGAAAGAAACCTTCATTGTTAAGAGATTTCTGGCAGCTACGTAGGTAGCAGAAGCGAGGCGCATATGTTACAGCGGCTGTATGGAGAACCAAACAAACCATTAAAGCCAAGCAAGGTCAAATGATTCGGGAATGTGACCCGCGACACCTGCACTATCCGATGAATAGGTCTCATTATATTCCTGGCAAAAGAAACGGCACACTTGCAGGCCAAGTGCATTTCCGCCGCTCACTGAGCGCATTAATGGTACTGCTGTGAAAGACCCCCAAAATTAATTGCGTCATCTGCAGGAGATATACAACTTGTTTGGTAAGCATATCTTAGCACTCATTGATGAGTCGGAAGAGATGCTCGATTCTGAGCGTTACATTTCTATGCCCAAAGAGTCCGATGTGTGAGAGTGAGGTGCATCATGTGTTACGACAACTGAAACGGAATGCGTCATCTGGTCCAGATGGTCTTTCCTAGAAATTTAATCCTACATTGTGGTCGATCATAAAAGCTGACTGTGTAGCAGCACTACAAGTGCTTTGGCAAGGTGGCAGTGTTCCGAATAACTTTGCAGAAGGACCCTTAATTTTATTCCGAAGAAGAAAAAGCTAAAGTTGGGATTTCGTCCAATAATCCTCCTAATGCGGATTATAAAAACTTTACAAACACTCTTTCAATCATCCTACTTATCCTGAAAGTGTTGCATTTGAACCAAACATGTTTTAAGAGAAATAATATTATCAGTAAGCTATCCGAACTCCGAGATATTGTAATAGATACTGCTCAGCACAATGGAAACTGAGCTTTGATTAATATGGATTTCCACGGGGCTTCTATTCGCATATATCATTGGTATGTATGGCGACATTTGCGTGAAGCTAGAGTACCATAACGAATTCTGTCCCATATACAAAGGCATCTTCAAGAATTCTTTGTAATGTGTGTCCTTCCGGGCTAATTCAAATACGTCAATCGGTCCGGCAGGGATGTCCGCTGTCGATGGGCCTTTTTGCTTTGAGTTAAATCCGTTGTTACAGACGCTACATGTCACGGTGCAAGAAGTTGCATGTCTGGAGAATGCCCTAAGCTAATGGCTTAAACAGATGACGTAACAGTATGGGTTAGAGGTACCAGCGATCTGCATTGGCTGTTACAACACTAGATCAGGAGCAAAACATAACGTAAAAAATCTGAAATCCTCACTATTGGTGCATGGGAAAACCAGACAGCCATTGTGCATATGCAGCAGGTTACACAGACTACGATACTGGGTGTTGCTTTTACACTGACATTCTATGTGATGATCCAGATAAACTGTACGCAGAAGATCAACACTTTCCGTTTCAACCTACATGATGAGCGCTCCCGCAATTTTATACTTCCGTAACACATCTGGTATATTCATACGTACGCGCTAAGTAAACTGTGGTTTTGGCACAGATACTACCTCTCTGCTAACACTACGCGCAAAAGCTTGAACAACAACTTGGGTACTTCCGTTGGGCAGGGAAAGCACATAGAGAGGTCCGGCCGTAAAGGCATCTTCCATTGAAAACAACTGGCTGTTGGTTAGTTGAAGTTAACAACAAATGCCTTGTGGTGCTGGGAAAAACGGAGTTGTCTACGTTACTGGGCAGTTGCTTTCCGATTGACAAACAGTTTCATACGATCAATTAAGTCACATAATCCGAACACTACTGGGATTTAATTCAGTTATAGGCACGCTACGCCTCCTCAAAAATTCCAGAGAACTACTAGATCAGTTTATGACCACTAGAAACCTTTTCAATAACTTGCGCTGCAGCCGAACGTACATCCTAATTCCGAGAGCAAGTACAGTCTTAATTGGAAGCTCATTTTCACAAATGATAACAGTCACAATACTATCTTAGCTTGGAGCGATACGTTATTCGAGATTATCAACGAGATTTTTACCACACTGAGAGATTATGACGTCATGAAACGGTAACCTCGGATTGTGGTAGCATATGTGCAGCAGTGGGTTCCCTTGAGCTCAGAGTGTACTGCTGTCTACGGACAGAAGTATTCTGGAACTCAATGAGAGGTGCGCTTCACATATTTCGTCCTGCAGAACAAATACCTTCGGTATAAACGCTGGTTCAACTGGAATTTCAAATGCTAGACTCCAAGTTTCATAATTTTAATCTGTGGTTGGTTTCCTCCACTTTGTATTCGCTTATCAAAGTATGACTGGGAGAGGCAGTGCTTGGAGATATTTTCTTGTTTTCCTAAAGCAGTAATGTTGGAAGTGTGTACGGAAGAAAGCTATACGGCAATTGGGGCCGTGGGTTTTTAAGTTAGATCGGATCAAGTAGTGGTACATCCTGTATCTCTATGTGTTATTAATCCGAACGTAAAAAATGTGAGACCAGGCTATCCCTTCAAAATAAAGGAACTTGATATCACCAGGCGAAGTTGTGTAATCTGTATGCTTTATTAACTACTATGTATGTAATTAGCTGCTATTGTTTCCCATCTCTACTTTGAATTAAGAATCCTACATACAATCGAGTTAAATTGCATTGTCTGAAGTAATAGGCGTCAATCCCTAAAAAATCGACCGTTGCCTATAATGGATAGAGCTTAATGATGACGATGATAATGGGGTGATGGTGCTGGTCGTGTTTGTAGGGGTTTAAGCGGTTTGGTTGATTTTTGACGGTGAATCTTTTATATTGTGGTTTTAAATGTTTCAAATACGGGTTCACGTTCAGGCTTTAGGTAATGAAGCTTCAGGATTATGCTATGCAGCGTTGCTGGAAAGCTGAAATCGGTCCGAAGGCAGACTCGGACTTGTTTAGTAAGGCTTAGACATCCCGTCTCTGTCCATGAGTGACGTTATAGGGACCAGTTAGCAAGCACAAACAGGCTAAGATGAGTTGAATATAATAAACAATATGTTTAGAGGTGAAGCAACTAGTTGTATTCTGGTGGGCGGGTCCGTTTATAATAAATATTGTGAAAAACGATAGAGATGTTAGTGAAGATTTAGAGTTTTAAACTCACACTCTTGGTGTCGTTATTACAATTAGATTTTTGATGAGGTTGTAAGCATATAAAATGATAAAGCGTATAGATATTTAGTTATAAATTTTCGTAAAACTTTCGACATATATAAAATATAGTTAGCAGTGTCAAACTGTTATTGTTTTCGTGTTTATATTTCTAAATTAGAAAACCTACACATAACTAAGTTAAGTTACCTTCCGTGAAGTAATATGCACCAATCGTCAATCAACTATGAGCCATAACTCTAATGCATAGAGTTTAACGTACCGGGTATCCATAATCTATTAACTTAAGAATGCATCTACTGTACCCCAAAATAACCTAACATAACGTAACCTAAACTGCCTTCTCATCACCTAACCTGGACAATCGTCGCCTAACATAACCTCATTCCAAACTAGTTAACCTAGTCAGTCTCTAAGTCATTCTAACCTAAGCTAACCTAACCTTCGCCCAACCACTAACCTGCCCTGCAATGACCTAATCTAACGTGATTCCAGCCATGCTAACCTAGCTGACCCCAAGGATCTTAAGTTAATTTAACCTAACCCGAGCTAACCTATACTGCCCCTCACTACTTAACCTGTGCTATTATCATCTAAACTAACCTCAAGCCAGGCATTCTTACCAAGCCTGACCTCATGTCATTCTAACCTAGCCTAACTTAAGCTAATGTAGACTGTTCTCTATCACCTAACTGTCTTGCCATCACCTAACCTAACCTTATTCCAGCCGTGATAACCTAACCTAATCTAACCTAGGCTGTTCTTTCATAAGCTAATCTGTTCTATCACCGCCTAATCTATTTTGATTGCAGACATGTAAATAAAACAAACTTTACTCAAGTCATGATGAGATAATCTAATATAAGCTAAATTACAGCGACATGGCCTGATTCCAAGCATCTAATCTATCCTAAACTTAACTAAAATAGACTGTCCTCTCTTCACCTAACCTACCCTGTCATCATTTATACTCTTCTGATTCTAACCATGCTAACCTAGCCTAACTTCAATGACATCTAAACTAATATATCCTAAACTAACCTAGACTGTTCCCTGATCACCTAACCTACCACATTATCTCGTACACTAACCAGATAAAGACATAGCGTATCATTCAACACTAATTTATTGCATTTTACGGTAATTTTTGCAATTTTGCAGCATTATTTCACACCTTTGTAAAATTCTGTGTGTTCAGATGGGGAAGCTAATGAAATATAGTCCTTCTGAGGAAGTTGTCACTAAGAGAGAGAACCCAAAGTTTTAAGGTAGTTCGTTTTATTTTAAAACTTGCTTTTATTTGGATTCGTATAAACGTAGTGTTTTATATGTGTTATTTTGAGTTTTATTGAGGTCTATTAATTTATGCCTCTCCCCTTTTATCTAGCTTCAGACTTTCACTTGATAATACCCCTGACTTGTTTCAAATTAGTTTCATATTTAGCGTTCATCGGAGAATTTTCAGTTAGTTCACGGTACATTTAGGTTTGCTTTCGATTTATATAGGAATAATTAGTGTTTTAATTACGTTACTTAGAATTTTATTCACGTTAATTCATTGGTGTCGCTCCTCTTTCATCTCTATGTGAGACCAGCACCAGACGGTACTCATAATGACAGAATTATCACTCTCCCGCTTTATTTTCTTCTTTTCCATCATTCGTCTTGCTTGTTTGTGAGAGATAGTTGATTGAATCCCCATTTTTCATACTAAGTTGAGGGAGAAAAGAATTCTCTCACATTCAATTCCAATTTCTCTTATGCACCTCTCACAATTCTGTAATATGCTTAAGCATACGTAGACACGCTATGAACTGTAATCACTCTGTTTTCGTCATTAGAAGATAGTGCGATTTTATTAACTTCTCTTAAAGAAACCATATGCTGTTAAGAGTGGATCAAACTAATTGGATTGTTATAATTTTATTGGTTCTACCGCAATCCACAAGCTAAGAAACTACGACTGATGCCATTAGCTCTTTTTCTCGCACTGCCCTTAATAGTTGGGGCATACGTCTTAAGTCTTAGCCCGACTTAGCGTTCAATGTGTTGTCATTCGTTTCATCCTTAAAATTCCGTAAAATATTTTCGTTTTGTGTCACTTATAGAACAATCAGAGGTACCTAGATGCTCTGGAAAGTGTAGCTTATTCTGGTATACACCTCTAGGTGTTATTGGTGAATGAGCCTGGGGTTATGAACTCCGTAATACAGTAATAGCACATCATATTGAAATCAGTACATTACAGTTTTAGAAATGTCTAATACACACACCAGCACACATGCTCACAAGCCTTTACACATAAATATACATAAACACATATACTGTAAGGATCCGGGAAATACCAGGAACTACACGGGAGACGCAACTCACTAACGGGATGCTCGCCTATGGTGTGTGCAGCGCTCCAGAAGAAGTGCGGGTTCCGGTGGTAATGAACACCCCGAGTAACGTTCCTATGTCTTTAGCCCTTTAAACTATCCTAAGGGCCTACGATCCAGACTGTAAGTACAATGCCTCATAAAAGAATCTTAGGCCACGATTTGAAAGACTGAGTCGTGTAGCGTTGTTTGTTCATCCATAGCCAGTGGAGAATAGAGCCGCAGGCTTGTGCAGGGTCAGGGTGCTTATTTAACAAAGTAGCAGGCGGCCAACTATTTTTTTACCTTTACGTTCTACATTGCTATTTTTAAGTCATTACTCTATAGGATAAGTAGCCTGCGCTGACAGGAGCTTCATTTAAGAAACGATGCTTTTCTGTATATAATCACTTACCTGTTTTTACAATTTGAAGGGACATAATGTAAGAAAGAACTCTGCACTTCTAGCACAGGACATTTATGCAATTTAAATATGTCAGAGATAAGTTTTCTAATTTAATTAGGGATAATAAATGCTGGCAGGAAGCTTTCTTTTAGAAATTATGTTTAAATGCGTATGAAATTAAATTACTTAATGCTCATATAGACTTTTTGTTCTTGACAAACAAAAATGTTATCAATATTATTAATAAAACTTATAATATTGATGGCGGTAGTAATGAAAGTAGTTCAAGAGCTCACTACTCCAACAGGTTAATAACAGTAATTTTTACTTTCTAAACTTACATCAGTGGAAAGAATATAAAGTATACGACAGACATAAAAGCAATACTCTGCTTACATTTGGTTATAATCAGCTATTCAATTTATTTGGTTGAATATTTGGTTTATGCCTGTTAAAATGATAGCTTCGGTTAAATAAACAATTGTATCGCATACCATTCGAATATTGTGAAACAGTGGAGATCTGAACCAAGATTCTTCATTTAGGTAGAATCTGAACAAAAATAAAAACAAAATAAAAACGAACGGAACATCTCTCTGTATTTGAACCTCCGTACTTCCGTTTTAGAGCCCCGCGCTCTACCAAGAGATACTGTGGTGTCGAGCTCTAGATTTTCACATTTATACATTTGACGCTTGGGAGACTTGCATTTAAGCTTATTTCAGGTGTTTGAAATTCATAAGTAGCACTAGGAACATCCGACTGTCTCCTTTCCAGAACTAAATGCATCTAAAAGGAATGCCGGGGATCAATAAATCGAATATTTGGGATGTTCGCGCAAATTCCCCCTAGTTTACTTCAAGTACAGTAAGAGTTTAGAAGATATATCACCAAATTGCCACAATAGTGCTCGTTCTCAGTCCACTTAAGGAAACTGCGTACGTTATTGTTTTGTTCAACCAGAAACTGTTTACGCTTGCCCTTAATTCTTCCTTACTCTTCGGAGAATATGGAATAAACTATAATTAAAGACCATAAAAGTTCTCCTTCAGCCGATAACTGAACCTGGAACCCTAATTTCATAAGTCAGTACTCTAACCGTTACTCCAAAGAAGTAACCACACAAACTATTTTAATACTTTATAATTTGTTTTAAACTAATAGGGTGAAATCAGACGACTTGATATCAAGTGACATCGTCATCACTTTGTATTGGCCCCACGAGCTGGTAATCACCAAATGAGGAATAGGGCATGTTAAGCAATACACACGGACAGTATCGGAAGTCCACACTCTATCAGAACTTCTTATCCATGCCATACATAAGTGAGGTAACCAGATGCCGCATTTTAGGGATGTGGGAACATGGCCGCACAGTGACCCAAATATGCCAAGAAGTTGGGCATGTAGAAGAGACTTTGCAGCTATGGGTGAAAACGTTTCAGGAGCAGGTAGTAGAGGCCCTTGAGACAAAACAAAAGCAAGGAAGGCCAAAGAACAACGTGGAGGATGACAGAGCTATTCTAGATGTCCGCAATGAGAATCATATCCTTTTAGCGACAAGAATAACAAGAAGTCCAGATTTCCCAGTTGTGTGGTGAGACGGACCGTCGACGACTCCATACTACTGGCATCCAACATCGCAAGCCTGTGAGAAAGGGTGCCCTTAAGCAAGAGCGCAGGGAAGCTCGCGTGGCCTTGTGCCTCCAGCATCTGCTCCAGAAAATCAAGATTTCTGGGAGATTATAATACGGTGTTTTCATCAGACAAGAATGGGGGACTTTCTTTGAGGCGAACCAACAATACCCGCTTGAATCCTAAACACATTGTTGCTACCGCACGTAGTGGTAGGATCAGTTTAGCTGTATGGGGCTGGATGAGCGCCGGTGGAGTATGGGAGCTTGTTAAAGTCTCCTCTAACATGGACCCCCGGAAATATGTTGCAATCCTGGAAGAATGCGTGCTTCCGATGGTGCAATCTATCTACTCAGAAGGGGAAATGCCTGTGATACATTTCATGCACAACAAAAGCAGTCTGCACACAACCCGGTCCACAGCGGTTTGGCTTCAACAGCACCTATACATACTGTGAAGTCTCCGGACGTAGAATTAATTGAGAAGTTTGGGCATTCATGGCTCGGGACTAGGAAAAACGTTAAGAACGCACCAACGAAGCTCTGAGAGAACATGTCCGGGAAGTCTGGGAGAGTATGAGGAGACGACGTCGAATCTGCAACTTTTTAGTTTCCTCAATGTCTCGAAGACTAAATGAGGTCATTACTGATTAATTCAGGTGGTCTTGCTGTTAAAGGAATAAAAAAACTAAGTCACCAAAATGCTTTGTATTATTATTATTATTATTATTATTATTATTATTATTGCAAACACATTGCTATTGCATTTCAGATTCTGTGGATTTGTGTTAGGGAAAATATGTTTTTTTCTGCTTCTACCTTTCCAAAACCTGGGAATTTAATCCCGTATCGCGCCAAAGGTGTTTACTTAAATTGATGTTTCCATCTGGTCCTCGGCCGTCCTATATCTCGTTTTCGCTTTGGATTATCAATAAAACCTTGCTTCCATAGTCTGTGTGAGGGCATTCGAGAAAATATGTTTAATTTATATAACTATATACAATTTTATTTATTTTTTCTTTTTTGCTACTAGTGCCTTTAAAGTGATATCTACTACTTTAATCTTTGTATTTGACACGGTAAGCTGGGTAGTGAAAGGGAACGTTAAGCGCTATAAATAAATGGATTATTTTTATTTCATTCACAATTATGAAGATAATGATGGTGGTAATCATAATAGTAATAATAACTATGTTGCATTTTTATGAAACACATTCATGATTAGTGCCAGGATTCGAACCACAGATCCTTCCATGCCACTGAGCTCTCGTGGTCGCCTACCGCCAGCACAACTGAATCTAATGCATGTGATTCTACCTCTAAACTTTGACTACACACCAATAAATTCTTTCCACTTTTCTGAGAAGGGACTGCCAAATGTGAGAAAGCATTATAAACAAACTAGTTGAAGTCTAACACACAATGTAGACGATGAAATATTACAATCGGTTGTGATAAAACGTTAAAGTGGCAAAAATAAGTCGAAATGATAAGAGTGAGAAATCGAATTAATATAATCACAAACATAACGACCATAATTATTATTATATACGTGTACAAAATAGTTGAAAATGACAATTGAACCCCGAGAGCAGCAACTGATGCTATAAACGGAATCGATATTCCGCTTGAAACGTTTGCAGAATTTGATAAAGAAGCTCGGTATTATGCCTCTCAGGATCAGCAACAGCCAAATAACTTCAATGGAATTTAGGTTTTATTTTCATAGAAAAACGGCATTAATAATAATAATAATAATAATAATAATAATAATAATAATAATAATAATAATAATAATAATATAGCAGTATTAATGTTATTACTATAACACGTCATATTATCATCGTTAACAGATACATACACTAAACAGAGTATCCATGTGGATTTAATAATAATAATAATAGTAATAATAATAATAATAATAATAATAGGACATTGAAATTTCAGATTCCTTATATAAAGAAAACATGTAAAACGAGCAAATTTACAATTCTAAAGGTCACGGAGGCAGCTTACTTAACCGATAAAATACAAACTCTATCCCCGGAATTGAACACATAATCTCTACAGTGCCAGGGCATAACACTTCCCTTTGCACCAGAGCAGCACTAGAACTGCGCTTATTTTTATACTTATTATCTCTGGCACATCCCTTTCTCCTCATCAACACTTCCGTTGAAAGTGTGAACAGAGTCCATGGAACAGTTGTGTGTGCTACGGTCCCCAGATACATTTGACAGTGTACCTCAACTTATTACATGCCCAGGTAATGATAAAATGTAGAAATACTGCGCAAAAAAGGAACCGCAAAATGACGTTCTACATTAGGTGTCAAGGTGGTTTGCCCTGCCCCTGTGACGTCAACTTGGTGAGTTTAAAAATCTTACGCTGTGAGGCGTCAGTGTTCTTTTGATCTAGATTCACCACACAAATTGTAATTTCAACACTTTCCTGAGTGTTTCCTATCTCCGATACCTGCAGTTCGTTCCGATCTCTGGGATGCTGCAACCTCTCCCGGTTTCGAGAATTCGAGACCCCGCGACGTTTTAAGTTCGAGTCAGCCCGGCTCATTGCCCATATAGGCAGGAATGATGCTCAGCGGGGCTTTGTCGTGCTGCTAAACGTAAGCCATACCGTGGACGATAGAAACGATGGAGAAGAAAACATAAAATTGGGGTTCCGTTATTAAACCTCTGCGGTGCGCCACCTTTGAGACCTTCTGACTGCGTGTTCAGAGAGGGATAAAGGGTATCTCTCTATTGGATGTGTTTTGGCTTCCCTGTAATCTGGGGTTCCCTTAGGGCGTCGTCCTGATTTGACTTTGGCGGAAGACGTCATGTGCTCCTCGACCTGCTCCCCGACTGCTGCTCGACCTGCTCCGCTTCGTTCTTTACTGTTCTTTATTCTCACCGAACGTGTTAATAGGTGCGCGTGCTGCCTCATTAAAAATTTTATGCTTCTCCTTTCTTTGTTTGTTACAGGGGCTATCCCATCTAGTTAACCGGCGACCATATCTACCTCCTTATCTTGTGCTTCTTCTCGTTTTACACTGTACTGCCTGTTTGTGCGCGTTTCCTATTTGATCATTGAACTTGCCGTGCTCTCTGTGCGAAGCCCTGCCTGCCTCCTACTGTCTTCATGCCGAATTGCCACCCAACACACGGAGATCTTCAGTATTCAGCATTCAAAGATTGCTGCGTTAACGCTGTTATTGGGTGGAATAATTTTCTTTCCGGAGATACACTTCCTCCATGGCCTGGAAGGTGGCGTCCTCCTAGTAATTTCACTAAATGTACACTTTTACCTCGTAGGGCGAGTCCGCTCATCCAATTTGAGCAATATTCTCCCAAAATTTCAGTAAAGGCTCCTTAGCCTCTGGTACGCCATTTGCTGAAGTATTTACTACTGTACAATAGTATTTATATATCTTACCTTTCTTCTTTGGTTTCTTGCATTTATGTAAAATTCAGTAAAACTTTGCTGAATCCCTATGTAACACTTCTACAGCTTCTATTTTCGAATTTTACAATTTTCCTATATTCTTATTTTGCGTGTGGGCTGTGATCTTCTCTCAACTTCCTCCTTCGTTCAGGGTGAATTCCTTGGTCACGTCTGCATCTCTTGTTTTTCTCCTACTTTCCTTGCTGGATACCGTTTAACAGCGACAATGTTGCTCCCAAAATACAGTTCTTCCTGAATATTTCATGTTACCCTCACGTCTCTCCGTCCCGATTAACTATTTCATACATATTGCTGGTTTCTATTTCCCCTCTTTCCTTTGTATTCTTTACTTTATAGTATGACTTAGATATATACTCCACGTGCGATTTTCTGCTTTAAATAAATTCTTGAGCTCTTATGTTTACTTTTCTCTCTCTGTCCTGCCTCATAGATTTTCGTGGGTACGGCACAACTTTTATCACGACTGATCAATCCACGATCTTCTAGTCAATCTGTACCTCCTGCTTCGCTCATGTTGTTTCTTTTGCCGTCATCTAAGGGGACGCATTTGGTTTATCGTTAGATTTTTATGTCCCTGCTACTTCCATCGGCACTATTGTCAAAGGTGCGTGCATCCGGCTTCCTCCTGCTCCTATACTGAAGTTCCTGTCTGTGCAGATTCAATCGCTTGCACTTAATTTCTCACTCACAATCTCTTTACCCTAGCTATGCAAAACTGCCAATTCTTGAGGTTACTAGGGTCGCGAATTTCGGATTATCCTGTAGGCTAAATTTCAGGATGAGTCCTCCCTCAACTTGCTGACGTTGTGCTAAAGTTTACTCTTATGACCTTGTCCTGTTCATGCAATACCTATCCTTCGCCATCCTACTTAATAACAGTGGGGAAGAGGGACAAGAGAGGACAGAAAAGAATATTTGACAGAGATAACTTTCATTGAAGCGGAAGAATTCTCTATCTCCTTTGTGTACTTCGCAGTTGTGGAGAGAACCAGTTAACCTTCACTGTCCCGATTCTCCAATTGCCAGTTCGGTTTCCCATGCCTGTTTGGCCTGGAACTACTTAAAAGCTTTGCAGGGATTTCAGCTGGGTTAAACAGCGTCTTCCTTCACTAGCCAACTTTAGGCCCGATTTTAAGTAATTCCGTATGCTACTTCGCAAGTTTAGTTGTTTATGTAAACATCATACGAATAATGGCTAGGGTAGGTCTTATTATTTATGAACTCTATCTTCTTTTGTTAACTTCCTAGTGTGTACAGTATTTCTTAAATATTTTTCCTGTGCAATCCTTTACACTCCTATCTCCCCTTGCTGCGTTACATTCCAAGCGGCTGCTCCGTAATCGGCTGATTTCTTGACCTAGAACTTGGAAGTCCTGCGAGGCGACGTCCCGTTGACGTTTCGTTTGCACCTGGCATAATCGTGCCTGTGAATTCTCTATCAGCCCGGCTTGAGCATTGATCCGGTAATATTTATGTTCCCAATCCGTTGTTCTTTCTTTTTCTTCTTTTTCTGGCGTTTCCAGGTTTCCTTCGTTTATCTTTCTTGTGCCTTCCATCTTTTATTCCGGGCGAGCGCATTGCTGTTGCCTTGTAAGTGTTTTACTCGTATATCCTTTCTGCCTTTATTATAACATATGTATAACTTTTTTCTTGCGCTTTCATATTTATTTCCTCTGGAAATATTTCGTGTGCTGCCTGTGTGTCTTGTGTTTATCTGCGAACTATGTTTACAGCACCTTTTATTTTATTCCTTCTTTTAAAGGGAGAGTTAGGGCTCCCTATGCCAACTTCCTCGCCTGCTCTTCCATCGTTGCATAAGCCCGACGTGTTGCACTGGCATTCGGCTACGTAGTTTCTTCTGTAGATCGGCACATATAATTCCCCGTTCCTGTACCTATGCTTTAAGCACCCGGTATGGGCCTGCGTTCATAGTAATCACACATAATACAGCTAACATATTTGGGAGTATGTTCATTATTTCGCTGATTACTGTAGCGTATTTTAGGTTCCGGGCGATGCTGTTGTTAATGTTATTTCTGGCCTTCTGACTAACACAACTTGTAATAGTAATGTTAGCTGGGTTTTCCAGGCATATAACACCATTAGTATAGGTAAAGTGGATCATTACATTAACTAAAATGTGTTGAATATTGCTGTTGGTGGTAGGTATGATAAGTTTAAGTGTGGAATATCTTGTGAATGATTTGCAACTGATTTATGAACAACAGCTTGTTTGGTGTGGTTAGAGAAAGATTTTCTTCGCTTCGAATGTCGACCGACCCCCTGTGATTAAATGTGGGTTTTGGAAGACGTTATTATCGATCCGAAACATGGGAGCTTTTCCGAAATTTGTATTCTGTGTGGCAAGTTTAGGCTACATTTGCAGGGAATGTCCACTTTCAGAGTTTCTGGGTTCCTTTCTATGGTACTAGTATGGTGTATATCTCCTTGTCGCATATAAGTTCAATTGGTTCTATGGAAAGTGTAATTATATTTATCCTTCAAACCCCGTTCCATTTGGTTGCTTAGCGGGGTGGCATTGAAATGTACAAAAATCGTTCATCTCCTTTGTTGTCATCACTCCCAGCACTTTCATGGCGCCTCAAGATCTGAAAAGAGGATACGTATTAAATCTTGGATGTAACATAATTTAGTTTTATAAAGATTACACCATCTAAGTGCTGTGCCTGCTATGCGTCGGATCATGTCACCATTCAGCGCAACGAAGTGTTATCGTGCCTTATTTGCACGCCGAATTTTCTTACGCAAAAGTAGTGATTATGAATTAGTAGATTTGTCATACTGCTCCCTTATGTCCCATCGGCGTCTTAATTGTTACTGAAGTGCATGTCAACAAAACTAATAGCTCGTGATCTCTAAATCAAAATCCTGTACCTCTTCCGCATCAACTCAAAACTCATGTTTCCGAGGTAGCTCCTTAGCTCCTTTCGCCCATGTACGAAAACATTATTAGCGATCACCGATTAGGGGAATATGTGTAGCGCATCCACGAGTTACATGAATAAAACTAGTTGAACGGCCCTTTACGTGTTTTGTAAAATTTCCCGTAATGTTAGGAATAACTGGCCCCATAGCCTGTAGATCATTGTGTGTTATGTCCGTCTCTTTGATGACTCGCCTCAGGCTTGTATTTATCTTTTTATGGTGTTTGTGATCTGCTCCTTGCTAACTTATCTTTCGTCGAAGGGAGACGAATGTTATACTGCGTCTACCGAGCGAGATGGTTCCGCAATAACGCGTGAGGCTCGCATTCAGTGTGTCCGACTTCAATTCTCGTTGGATCGGCAACGCTGGCCAAGGGTTTCTTCGTGGTTTCACCGGGTCGGTAGGCGACTACTGGGGAGGTTCCTTTTCTACCATGAATTTTATCCCCATCATTTCTTATCCCCATCACCTCCCATCATCCGTTATAGGTTTAACGGACCAGGCGATACCGTTCGGTGCGTTGCGACTGGACGGTGGATTTGCGCATTGAAAATGTTCCTCTCTGGCGCTGGTTGGACTGCAAACGAGTTTAATTTATGGGAGTATCACTGGGTCCTATGGTTCACAGGGTTCCTATGCTTGTGGGCACCTTGTGGTTAGAGCTGACCGGCGTCCGGATACATTTATCTGGAACCGATAGGTACCCTGTCCATATTTTCCCCCATCATCGCCCGGATCTGGTTGTCCTTCAGGACTTCCCTTATTCCTCCCTTTCAGGGTTCAGGTTAGAAGGAAAAAGGGTCATTCTACCCACTTGCGGTACCCTTTTCTGGTTTGGAATCGCTCTGTGATTTGTATTTCCACTCCTACTATTATCCTGCATATGCATAAATTCTAGGGCTTAAACAGTTCCATGAGGATGCGCCTAGGCCATGATCTTGATCACTTGTTGCAACATCATAAAGCATTTAATAAGCCTCCTATACCCTAAAGTTTAGTCGTCTGTTCTTCGCTGTTTATAAAATTGATCGCGTATGTTTCTTATTTCGGATTATAGTATATTCCTTGTGTAATGTATACCATTTTATCTTATCTATTACGTCTATGGAAAATTCTTTACGTAATGGCTTCTTGGCCATAGATCCACTTTCTCTCTTACTACATTACACATTGACGGTATCAATGCTTGGTATTCCAGGTTTTCCGCTAAAGATTTTCATGCTACGATCGTTCCTATTAACACTGGGGTGCTCTGTACCTTTGCACTGGATGGTGTCAGCAGTATAAGTGATATGGCAGGCTACCTCTGTACCATTTCTCCATGCATCTCAAACATGAAGTTGCACTCACCGTACCTGAGTTTTGTACCAGCCTGTATATTTATACACGTACTTACATTATTTAATGTCTGTTTTTCCTCCCCTAACAACAATACGGACTATCCTGCTCAGGTGTATACTCTGGCTCTTTTCGTAATGCTTTGCTCTGACCAGTAATTTAACAGACTTAGCTTCTTCGTAACCACATAAGAGCTAGAATAAACCATTAGGAGATCCAGCTGTACGTCATGGAGTGTACAGATTAAACTTTGGCAATTCTATATTGTAGTACCATCGCTTCAGGTCGCTCAAACGCTTATTTCTTTGCTGGCTCATTCAGATGTGTTTCGCCGGCAATTTTTGCTCCTCCAAAAATTTATCCCTAGCTTTTTGCAAACATACGTAGTATTTTGTGGCCTGTAGTAGCGTAATCAATCGCTGTTACGCGCTTTCTGTGCACAGATGAGCTCGAAAGGGATATATTTCGCGTAGCGTATTTGCTAATTTTCATGGCGAATTGGACATGGTGCAAATTACTGGCCCACTATCCATGCCTTAAGTTCAGGTAATTATTAAACATTTGTGCAATGGTTGTGTTCACAACTTCAGGCTGACCATTCATACGTGGTCTGTACAATATGGTTAAATCCGAAATATTGTCCATTAATTTCAGCGGCTCCTATGTCTCTATCTCTTCACTTATGAAAACTGACCATGGGTCTTTCAGCATGTATTTTTGGGGCAGCGTATTGACAAATGATATAATCCAAAATGAATTCCGTGCGGCATTGTATAGATGCTATCCAAATCGCCCGCAGCTCTACCTATTTAAACAATTGCTCGGTGGCTACGGCCATGTATCTGTTTTTCCTAGTTAACTTGGGGTAGAGTGCCAGAACATTAATTGAAATCCTTCCTCATGGACAATTTAACCTCTACTGGCCGCAGTAGTCCAGCCGGTTTTATAGTTCTAGGCACCTTTCGCTACTGGCAGGATATGTAACTATTCATAGAGTTTTGAATACATTCTGTCATTCCATTCCAGTAACAGCTCGAATTAATTCTTTAAAATGTTGTAGCAACCCATATATGCACCTAACAAATCATCGTGATTACTTTGCAGTACTTCACCCTTCAGGTTTGTTGCGCAATAACTTTACCTTCAGGATGTTTTTCGATGCTCGTCCTGCTAATTTAGGTTTAACGTGTCTGGGTGCGTTAAAACCTGAATCAGCGGTCTGAGTTCCGAAGCTTGCTCCTGTACTCGCGCCACTTCTACCGGTACTAGTAGACACGTTATTATTTCCTCTTGTTCCGTTCTGTGCCGTCATCGTGTTGATCTACTGGCATCGTAGATAACAGTCCGCGTACTTATATTTTGCTCGTGATTTGTGCCTCACTGTGTATTCAAATTCTGTAATATGAAGCTATATCGTGCCATATCATTATATCGTAAGATCTCTTACTTTGGTGGATGGTACAACAATGCCTGGAATATGACTGTTGCTATTGGATATCCGTTAATATACTGATTCAATTTGGACAATCCGTATACAATTGCAAAGAATTCTTGTTCTGAAACTATGTAATTCCCCTCAGGTTTCGTGGTAGACAAGGAATTAGATGCATCTGTGCGTCAATTGACTCCTGAAGCAATGTTAACCGATACCATATGCCGTAACGTCGCAGTGCATTTTTGTTTTCGTCCCTGGTCAATGATGAGCACATAAGGGTTCTGAAACGATTAGTTCTTTAGCTTTTCCGTAGGCTCATTGGTACATTTTCGTTCACGTAAATGTCTGATTGCTTTCTAGTTAAGTTGTTGAAGGGCTTAGAGATTATTGCAAAATTCTTCATGAACTTCTTGTAGATGAATAGCACTAGGACTTGAGGCTCTTCTCCGCAATTTCTGGAGGTACTGATAAGCGTGATCGCCAGCATTTTATTCTTATTAGGTTCAATTTATGTGACTGACATTTTGGCATTACGGAAAAGCATTTCTGTGGTCATAACCTAAACGTGTGTTGCTCGTCTCTACGTTTGTGTCAGTCGTAAAGGTCGGTGCGTAGATTGTTATGTCGTATAAGTATATCAAAGCCTACGTGTACTTTAGTTCTCCTAGTAATATACTACCAACCTCATAAAATGCTTTCAGTGCGTTTACCAAGTCCAACGTTAGTCTTTTTGATTTGTATCGTTTATCCACAGTTGCAAGGATTTGTATGTTTTGTTGTTAACGTTTATTGCCACACGGAAATTCACAATGAGTAGATCGAAGGTAACTTAAGAGGTTATGTATTATGTCTCACGGGAAAGATGACGTTACGGTCTTATCTTTAGGTTTTCTGTAATCAACGCAAAATCCGTATTCCTCATTTCTCTAATTGACCAGCACGACGGGTGATTCCCAACTACTATGTGACCTTATTAGTTCTGCTACCTTCAGTTCCTGTAACTGCTTATTAATGTTTGCCCTCTGTTTATGGGACACTCGGCATGTTCTCTGTTTAATTGGCCTGCATTTCGCCGCTTCTATTCGAATACACTGATTGCTGTCATGCGTTTCTGCTGTAACTTCGTGACAGAAATACGCATATATCCGTTCAGTAATTCCCAATTCTGCCTAAACTTTCCTTCGTCCAGTAGTGTGTTAATTTAAAGCACTACGTTCGTGTTTCCGGGTTTATCGTCAGACTCTCGAAGTTATAGGCCTGCCACTTGTTAAATACGGTAAACGTTGTGCTTCTAAATATGAATTGTGGTGCTGACATGTTTTTTGATTAGCTTGTGTTTGATTTTGTGCACTAATGCAAATAATAGGCAATATGCTAATGCATTTATTCCACAGTGCTATTATACAGTTCCCATAAAGGTTTATTTGTAGCTTTCCGCTGTATCCTAATATTTACCTGAGTGGTACTAAAGAGTGGTAAGTATTTATCCTCGTCGTAAGCTGTATTCTGTAATTTCCGGCGCGCCAAATTCAAACATTACTTTACTAAGCGAACATTATTCTGTGTGACCCAGTTATACTAACTGTGGAGCCCTTCTGCCAACTCAACGTTATAGTACCGTAAACAAGATTCATTTATGCGTCTGTAAGAAAGTAATTCCCCAAAACAGCTTGTGAGAAATTCTTAACTACCATCAGTTCTCTAAATCATGTCCCTTGAATTTTAAATGCTGTCTTTGCCTGGCAGGTTGCCTCTAACAAACTATTGTTTGTTGCACGCAACAGCAGATGTGGAGGGGCCGATTCCTTTTCTCTGCTACCAAAGCCGTCATTTATTATATTCCTAGAAATTCCAACATCTATCAAAATTTTAACCACCGCTTTTCCAAATTATGCATATTGTCTATAATATGTTGACTGGGGTTAGGCAGCCTGCTATGCTGCATACAAACTTTTTATGGGATCGATATCAAGACTGATTAGACGAATTTCGGTTCCTCATTCGGTTATTGAAATTTCAAGTTGTGTGTGCGCTTCTTTTGGTAAACCGTAACCAAACATTCCATTGTGTATCCCATTTATTCCCTAAAAGGGTAATTGTGGTCAGGTATTAGTACGCAAGTGTTTCATCCTCTGTTTCATTTCTATGCAGCTTGCCACATCCCTAATTTCCTCATGAACTCCGTGATCCAGTTTCTCGAGGACAGATGCTCTCTCAGTGATTAGGTTAACTTCTGGCTGGCTAGAAATCTTGCCGTATGTATTCTCCATACAAATTTAAACGAGGTATCTGCTGTTTGGTTGTTTTATGGCGATACTTGATTCAACATTGTTGATTTTACCCCTCTCAGAATTTAGCTTATGCACTCCGATTCCGTCCTGTATGCCCTAACAGGATCTCGTAACGCGATTACATCAGAAATGCAATGCTCCGCTCAGATCCTGCATCCTCTGCCTGAGTTTATACTTCAAAATTTTGTGTTTCGTTGCCTGCACGAAAGATCGCCCAAAATCTTTTCATTTTAGTCTGCTCAGGAAGAATCTGGTTGCCTCAGAATGAATACCTTGAATCAGTTCGCAGCCGTCTGTGTGAAGTAGCACGGTAGATACATATATCCCTGCGCATCCTCACAGCATTTTGCCTGCGCGATTATTTCAAACTTATGAAGTTACTACCTAAGACCCTCCCATTCCTTAAAATTAAGAGAGTTTGCCACTATAGGGGCGAGAAGAGCACAATAAATAAATGCGGTTTAAAAAAAACTACTGTAACACGAAATAACGCCAAGATCTAACTACTTCAGCATAAAGTGGCTTCCATGCGGGATCAATGTGTTTGCTCTACCCTTCCCTCAACTGTGGCTACCCTCATTAGTACGTGTTAAGAACTTCCCAATCTTTACATAACATTATAAGTAAAATAGTAGCATTTCATCTGGGAAAACCAGTACAACTACAGCTACTACCTTTACACCCTTAAACACACCTGAAGCGTAACCTGAAATTGTAATGGATGGGAAGAGGAAAGGAAAAAGTCACAGGAATTCATAGTCGGCAACTCTATTAAATTGTATCGCGGAGGGGGAGGGGAAACAAGTAAAGGTTTACGGGGAATTTGTACCCTACACACCTCCACCAAATTATAAAAACACGGGAAATACTGGTGCTACACGGGTAACGTAACTCACTGGGAGAGTGCTCGCATAGGAGCGTGCAGCCCTTGGGAAGGCAATGTAAGGGTTCTGGTGGCAATGAAAACTCCAGGCAACATTTCTGTTCATTACTTCAGTCCTCTATTCTATCCTAAGGGTCTATAGTCAAGTCTATGAGTACCTCACCTTATTACATAGGTGACGTTTCACTGTTGGTGGTGACGTTTCTTATTCACAAATTATAACAAGACTCGTCGAGACCACGAGCAGTGCAGAGGGGTTCCGCATCGTGTGCCGAGGTGATCTACCCCTGTGATCTCAATACAGTCAGCTTAAATCTCCTACTCCTTGAGGAGACAACCTTCTGTTAGTCTAAATTCACCACGACCAAATTTCAACACTGTATATAAATATATATATATATATATATATAAAGCTAGTTGAGAACCAGCTTACCTAAAGCCATATGAACAGCAGCTATGTTAGTGCTGCTTCTGGTTCTATCAATGAATGTCGGTTTAGATATAAACTTTTCCAGAGTATTATTTGCTTCACGTCGTATGTCTATACGATCGCGGATACTTCCGAGTTTTCCCAAAGAAGCCGCTTTTAAATATATTGTACAGATTGTATTCAAAAAAAATCTTGCCCGTTCTTGTAGCTTGTTTTTGAATTGAACATAGGGTTTCAACCACCAAGGTTGACGAAGTTGAAATTGCCTTTGTAAATGAGTTAGTCTTAGTGCGTTGGAGAGACACTTTTTCAAATCATATAATGAACTACATACTTCTTCTTGCTTCCAAGATGTCCATATGGTTTCTTTGAAGTTTCCTCCTCATACACTAAGGAAGTAAAGGCAAATTATTACGAATATCAGGGAGCTCTGCGGCATATTCCACATAGACGTATGAAATATATCCAAGAAGAGCATCTCCTTTTACTGTTTCTCTATCCATGCTAACAGGAGAAACCCACTAAAATCCACCATAGGGTAAAGCATGACGAATAGTCAAGTCATATTGGATATTTATGTCTTCGCAAGCGATATATCGGGAAGGCTTCTGAGGATCGAATTACTTCAAGTAGAAGTTGTTAGTTTCAGCATACCGGTTTGAAGCTTTAACACAAGCCGTCCCTTGTATCAAACTCCAGCACGGGAAACTGATCATAATTAAGTAAAAGGTCTAGCTCAAATCCTGTATACAGATGCGTAGCATCCATCGTAAAGATAATGTGCACCTTGTGAATTTACTTCGTTTTCTATATGAATGTTTGAAAAGCATTGGCGAGGAGAGGTACATCTAAAGTTATGTAAAGATCACTATATTGAACTTTTGATGCTAAACTGTTTCCCTAGAATTTTAAAATTTTCATAGGCATCATCAGTAATTTCTGCTTCATCCAGTTTATAGTAGAAAGCTTCCATCCACGGTAGGTGTGTCTCGTTCAAAGCATCCAATGAAATAATCATGCGAGAATACTTCCTTACGTGTCATAAAACCCTGCTGATCTTCTTCAAAGTAGGTCAAATTATGATGTTAGATTCTTTACTACTTTATCGAAGCTTCTAATAAAAAAACGGAATATGTCTATAAACTTAGACGTAATGTCCCCAACATACTTTGAGGATCATGTGTAGTTCCCTTCCAGATTTAA
This sequence comes from Deroplatys truncata, assembly GCA_030765065.1. Classification (NCBI taxonomy): domain Eukaryota; kingdom Metazoa; phylum Arthropoda; class Insecta; order Mantodea; family Mantidae; genus Deroplatys; species Deroplatys truncata. The sequence continues at coordinate 416,598,362 of CM060990.1, read as the reverse complement.
AATGTCATCTGCTCTTTCATTCGCACCAGCTAGTTGTTTAACTATAAATGAGAATAATTTTCACTTAGATAATGCCTGAAGACTGTTATATAATCAGCTGTTTTGCATGACAGACTACAGTTATTATGTATCCTTCCACGATATTCGCCAAATAGACGATGGTGATCTTATATATTTTAGTCGTGCTCCGTGAATATGTCACCAACAAGGAGTACACTGTAAACGTCACGAAAGCTTCTTGTTCCTCTGTGAGATTTTAAATATTTTCAGGTTTATATCCTACATTGATTTTCCTTTCTAAAGAAAATAGGAAGTCCATAAACGTCTCAGTACTTATTCAGTCTTAACACCCAAAGCATATCCTCCGTAGGAAAATCTGTTTCTAAATGAGCAACAGATTCCGAAGGTTTAACATAAACACAAATCCTGACCGGAGAATGGATTTATTAGCGCGATATATAGCTCTCCTGAGGATTAGATGCGCACGCTTGGTATGGACTTATATGCTCTCAATCGGCATAGACAACGTAAGGTAATTTTACCATCCTCCCCAATTTTTAAATTGGACAACTGACTGGGTATTGTTAACCAAGCGAAAGGATACAGATGGCAGATAGCAGAATGTTCGTCCAACTTTAACAGTACAATTTCACCATACCAGTTATCAAATTGGGTAAAACAATGTTTACATGCGTACACTCGTCCTTCTGGTTTAGTTTTTTTTATTTGAATGAGTTTATAAAAACTCCTTATATACAGAAAGTAACATCGACCTATGCCATAACTCAGCAGAAGGAGATCATTATAATCCGAAAGCTCTTGATTGACTACCTTTAGAGGAAACACTTAACGTTTCTAATTGAATTCAAAATTCAATGTAGGTTATTCCTTTTTTCAAAGCTTGGAACCTCAGCTAAGGCTACAGAAAATGTTATACATGAGAAGTCATACGCATCTCCAAATCTCTGGCATTTGTTGCCGCGTTTTGGTTTCGTTTTGATGCATTTTGCGAAAATAGCATACATAAAACTTTTCTCATGCTTGAGAATATGTGAATCTGTGTATTCTTCCTTACTCCCAATGATGAGGTAAAGAAATGAAAGTAATTCCACGAGAAGGCCTATACTTATTAATTCTGAGTCGATTATCCTTAACGGAAAGAAAAGGGCAATTGCTACCATTTAGTTGACATACCTCCATTTCTGTAATACGCATCTTGAATTCTTTTCTTTCAAGAAGACATCTATATCACTCTGAAAAATCACAGCTTGGTTGCGCCTTTTTAGATATTTCGTCAGTAATATCACCGTTGGCATTTACAAATCAGCATTCAACTGACAATATATTTCAGTGACTTCTGGGTGCCTAGCTCTTTTTATACAGAATGAATTGCTCGCTGTTTGCACTACTGGAGGTATGTATTCATGCCATTAAAGACTTAAGCGAATGAAATGTGACTTCAAACTTCCTTGAAATACCGTCTCATACCCTGACATGCCACAAACTCCTCGTCCTTAATCGACAACAGCAGATGTTTTGTAGACTCAGGTCAGTTTCTTTCTAGAGCTAATTTATCTGCACAACTTTTCATGCCGTTGTCTCTTATACCTGCTGTTAAATAATAATTTATCACAATGATTACACTTGAGGAGCTGCCCGCAGGATAACTCATGACGTCTCTTTTCATAGCGTTATAGAAAATATTTTCCGCATTTGGTATAGTTATTACTAAGATTAATATTTGGGGATACTTCCTACAATGTAACGCTCTGCATCTCTACATTCTGCTAAATTTTGTCAAATGCTTATAAATACCGGTCAACATATCCTTGATCACTTTATTCAAATTGTGTATTATCTTCGGTTTTAAAACTATCCTAGATCTTCGGATTGCTGCGTTGCTAATCAGAGATAAACTATTCCCATAGACTTCTAATGGCACAGTGAAGATGTCAGCTAAATGAAGACAGATTATTTATCAAGAACATCAATACCCAAATATGTATACATATTTTCGTACTTATATGACTTCAGTCCGATCGAGAATGGAAGTTTAACAATGCAATTATGATTAAGAGTCTAGATCATACTACCGTTTAACTAACATGTCTATAATTTTAACGCATTTGTTGTAAATCTTCCCGTCCACAAGAGACATAACTAGTTCATCAACCTCTTAACCCTTACATAAATCAGTTTCATTATATTCAGGTCATATTAGCATATTTGTGCCAGGTGTTTATATTTAAAGCGATGATGTTAAGCTTGACACAGCACGGACTATAATATTTGTAGGATTTTAAAATTTTATAGATATGCTAATTAAGCTATGCGCTTTCGAAATATGTCAAATAAGTAGTGCAAAGTCATGCCACTGGGTGAAATTTTGGGACTGTAGTTAGTCAGATTGCCAAATTTTCTGTAATTTTACGTCAGTATATTCTGCCCGTGGTAGTGCGTTGTGTTGGTTCGCTGGTTGCTTTCTGAGGTGTATTGATGATTCCATTTCTGAAGTGAATGTTCGTTGACAATTAAGAAGATTGAATTTTTCCGCAACACCTTACGAACTGTTGACCAGGGGAGCGTTAATTCATATATCACTCTTGAGCACTTATTGCAGTTTTTATGTATGTGCTGCACAGGCAGCTACAGCTACAGTAACCTCGTCAGCAACTTCCATGGGGATAAAATTAAAAAAAAATTATTTCTATTTATGGACGCTCTTTAACTGCTGTGGCCCTTAGCGCCCCATTCTGTACTGGGCGTGAAAACCGGTAACTTTTATTAAATGCCTCTTTATCAGGCTTGAGGTTCTTTTACGTGCCATAAGTATAGACACGGGAGCACCGGCTTTACTCCTCTTCCAAAGAAAACCATGCTAAGGATCTTTATGCCCAAAAAAATCCATCGCCCTCCACCATGAGGTTAGACCATCACCTTCTCCTTGGTGCGACACATAAATCACCCGTTACTTCAAATTCCCTTATCATGTTCTTTAGCCTGTTAGTTGACTGGGAACCTCTTTCAGTTGTTTACGTCGGTGATATTCCCGCAATGCAGCGTTACTATTGCTGTAATTCTGCTAAAAGGGGACCACTAACAGTGTGCGGTCTGTCTTTTCAACAACTACTGCGTTTCACACGAAAGATCTCCACTTTCTCAATTTTCAACAAACATCCACTTCACAAAACGAATCGACATGCGCCATCAAGCGACCAGAGAACTTACAGAACACACTGCCACCGAAAGAATACACAGACGCCAGAAATACATAAAATTGGACGATCTCACTGCTTATAGCGCCATATTTTCACCTGGTGGTGAGGCTTGGAACTAACTATTTTGTTGCAATAAATTGTAAGCGCATTGCTTAATTAGCAATTTCCTAATAAATCTTAGGTTCCTGAGATCATTCCTGGCTTTGTTGTGTGATGCTGAACATCGCCACTTTAATTATAACCACCATTTACAATGCTAACCAGTCCAATATGATGTCACTCATGAAAAGAGACAGGATGTCTGAGTCTTACCAAACATATTTGAACCTGTATCCCGCCGCTTCTTTACATTCTACCAAAACTGCACTGTACAACCCTATAGCCTTAACGTAAACCAGAGTTTCATAAGTTAAAAGAATAATAAAAAACATTATCACCAAAATCAACATTAAATCACTACCACCACCAACCACTACCATCGCCAAATTCCCCCATAACCACAAGCATCCACAAAACAAACGCCGTTAAAATCAACACTACTATATTCACCATCATTATTAAGGCGCCATCATCAACACCATAAGAAATGAAAAATAAAAGCATACATCAGCTCCAGAAGAAACACCAGAACTACTATTTCCAGTACCATGACCACCACTACTGCTAAGACTACCTTTAGAAGCAGTAATAAAAATAGTAGTGTCAAACGTATTCCCTTATTTATTTAATACCTTCCTTATTTGTTTCATTTCTGCTTGGCTTTCCTCTTCAGTTTGCTAGTGTATAATTGGAAATTATTTAAGGATTTATTCGATTTCAATGATATGACTATGTAATAGCAATTTTAGGACTTATAAAAAAAATTGGAGGTTTTGGATTTGAATCCAAGCAGTTTTTGAAATAACAGTACTAAGTAACTGAATTTTCTGTAATAAAGAGTACTGCTCACTCATACTCCAATTACCTATGTGAGCCAGTTTGGGAGTAATCTGAAATCGACCCTTCGGGAGTCCAGCATAGGCGCTGTGATAAACATTCTTCTTAACATGATTATCCATGACAGTAGCAACTTTGCAGTTTTTACCTTTTGCACTACGCTTACTAGTTCAACAATTATTTAATTTAAAGGAAAAGTTTGTAAAGTAAGTGATCGAACCAAGACCACCTTTTGGAATACAAGTATTTGTGATCTTGATTTTCTATATTATATGCAGATATATACACTTTGCAGTGTTTGTCTAAGTATTAAACTTTTGGATATAGATGAAAGGTATAGGAATAATTGAAAAATGTGTAATGGAACTAAGGTTACAATTACTCAAATTATTTACTGGCATGGTAGTAATAAAGGCTACCATTCACACTGCATTTCAAGTCTCTGGGACTGCTAAATCCATAGATAAACAACTTATTTAAATTAAGACTGAAACCAGCGCCTTTGTATAGTATATTAGGCGCAATATTCTTAAGAGTATCAATTGTTGTACATGAAATGTACATCTCTATGTACATTAGTTTAGGAGCGGTGTGCCACTAAAGTTATATAAATCGATCAGTAGTCAATTCTACGGCATTCTATTCAGTTGCAAGAATAACAGAATAATGCGATGTAAACAGAGAACGGTATAGCTATTACAGCAGGAACGATGGATTTGTGCCGGTAAAGACTGGGTGCGCAATCGTTTAGGGCCCAGTTGCCGAGCCTATATTCTCGGTCATGCGCAGTAAACTGAAATGGCCAGTATCGTGGAGAGCTTTGACCGTGCAGTATCCGTCTTCTACCGCTTCGGTGCCAGCACGTTAAGTTTTACAAGTTTTAGAAGGTGATTGTTAATCGCATTTGTGATTAGTGTTTTGTGTCTTGTGTGTATGTGTGTGTGCACCCGCCCGTAGCAGCCGTCATTCTAGGAATGAACAACAATACGGTGAGTCACATGATAGTATACTACTTAGTTATTCTTTTGCCGGTTTATTTTCCCGGGTTTTCTATTTTACTGTTTCTTTACCGTTTCCATACACCACATTTACACGAACACAAACATCCATACCCGAGGCGGGAGTGGAAACCGCGGTCCTCTATGTGACCAGCACTAGTACCAAACACACTAGCCACAATGGCTAAGAGGACGGGCTAACTCGCTACCATGCGCTGCTAGTTAACCCACAAATCCATCGCCCGATATTTTTCCTTTCCTGTAAATTGAAACGTTTGCGAAATCAAAGGAGTAGTAATTACAAGCTGTGTCTCTGAAATATAGCCGTGCCGTGCTGTGTTCCGTCTCTCATCCTCTAGCAGACAGTTGCCAGCAGAAGATGTGTTGCTTGGACATAGACTCTCTGCAATGCGTGCAGAAAGAAGGTCACAGGCACAGAACTATCGTCGCTACTTGTAATGGTGCGGTGGTGTATGTTTATATCGTATCAGCAAAGTCCCACGTCTTCCAGCAGGCAGGCAGACAGAGAGCTGCCTGGCGTTAGACGTAGACTCGCTTCAGTGCGAGAGGAAACAAGGTCACCGGCATAGAACCATCGTTTCTACTGTACCATATTTCTGTAGCTAGTCGCATTTTAGGGATTTGAATCTTTAAACAATAGCGTATACATGTAAGATTAAAATTACAGATACTGTCATAGTTACTATGTAATGAATGGCTTTTATATATACACGCTCTTCGTGTCTACACTTGTCATTTTCCTCGATTGTCACAGGCGAAGCAGATTCAAACAAGTGTATCCTTACCAACTTACTAACTGACGTCAGAGAGGAGAAGGGGAGTCTGATAGCTACCAGACTGGATGTAATAAACCTTGTCCGAGACGGACGGGTATGTGAGCGCGTGCAAGGAGGAAAGGCGTAGCACTGTCGGTTTTACAGTTTGCTCGCGAGAGTTTAGTTTACGACTCATGCCTCTAGTGCGTCTGCAGCTGGACAGCAGTGCATATTTTAAATCTATCTTGGCATCGGGCGTCACCTTGTTAGGTCGGTGCCCTCGAGTCAAGACTAGACGACAAGGACATCAAGCTCCGTGCACACGCTGCCTTTCCTTCAGGCACAGCGCCAACGCCTGCTCCATTACGTTGAGCTGCCATTACTCTGGTGCCCTCACGACAGAGTTTTCTGGTGCGATCTTCGTCGACACCGCCGATACCGTGCCACCTACGGTGGCACTTCGCACATCATCGGTCTGGCCCAGTGCCCCCTCTACCAGAGGAGCAGGCAACAAACGCAGCCGACAGTGAGTCATCAGCCGTCTGAACAGCACTCAACACTAGCCGTCTAAAGTGGGGAGGTGATTTGGAACGCCACACAGGCTCTCCAAGCGGAGGAACTGAACATGGGTGCCCGCTTAACTGCCATGTAAGAGACGCCGGTATCATCACAGACAAGTTGCAGGATCTGCAGACAACCATCACAGCCTCCACTCTTCATCAGTAGACCATTGCCGCCGAGTTGTCAGCACGGCTGACCAGCTACAAACTCAACCGATAGATCACCACCAGTACACCATCAACAGACACCATTCACGATTTCTCCAGAACACCAGCGTCTCCTGGGGAAGTACGACGCTTTCAAAGAGGAGGCACGTAGAAGACGACGCCACGACATCTGAGCAGCCCCATTCATACGTAAAACTTTCCTCAATTACCACCTTTTAACCTCTAGGCTGCAGTCAAGGCATTTGCCATGGCTATGGCCTACAATCTTAAAATCACCCGCTCCCGCCCATTGGGTGGCAGCTCACTGTCTTTTGTTGACTAACGCGGGTGCTCTCCTACCGCTCCAAACACTTTCTTTCTTATACTTCGAACTATCTGGTGAAGAAGTTTTAGTGGGTATGGTCATGTACTGGTGAGCACCATACTCTCAGCTCTGAAAGGTGCTGGAGTATGTAGTAACTGTATTTCTCCTCCACTGAGAAAAAACAAATGTAGTGGTCAATTAAGTTCCAAATGCCGGTGCGAAAACAACAAGCAGTAAGAAAGAAAAGAACTGGAAGAACTGAGCCTTCACCCGCGGCAGAAGCATTGCCTAGCCTGGAAATCATGAAGGAGTCACAGCCTGCAACCGACCCCGCCCCCTGCCGTGAGCAGAACAGCCGGCCGCCGCAGCTCAGCCTGGACCTCCGCCACCTCACAGCAACCTCCCACAGTGTGGCCATCTGGGGTATACCTCGGGAACAGTCAGCACGCTCCTTCGTGTTGACAAGTGCGCAGCAACAGTGGCCCTCAGTAATGAAGGACACTCGCATCACTTTACTCGGAGGTTGCACGCCGTTTGTCCGAGTGGAGCTGACCAGCAGCGCAAAACTGGAGGCTGTCTTAATTTCGAGCCTGGCCTTATTAAGTCGGTATATTCGGGCCGAGGTTAGATGAGAGGAACTGCTAGCTCCTTGCCGCTGCTACTGTGTTTTCGAGTACAATGCAGAAGCCTGCTCACGCAGCGCCGAGGTTCCACAACTGTGGTTTTAATGCTATCACAGTAAAGCGTACTGGGCCCGACATCCGTCGACGCCGCCGCTTATGTGCCACCTGCGGTGGCATTATACACTACACCTTCAGTCCAGTACCCACTCCACCAAAGGACGAGATAACCTCAGCAGCCAACGCATACACGCCTTTAGCAGAACATCACCTTTTCATCGGCAGTCTCAGCCAGGGAGAGGACGCAACATGCCATACGTGTCCTCATTGCGGAGGAACAGAACATTGGTGCCCATTTAGCGCTCAAGGAAGAGGCGCTTGCCTCCACCATGTACGCAAATCTGTGGAATCTACAAGCAACCATCACCAACGCCATCCTTCATCATCATCATCAGACTCTTGTCGCCAATCTGTCAACGCTTGTTATCCTCAGTACCCGCCGTGAGGCCTTAGAGGGCGAAAAGAGCAGCAACATTCCACGGCCACAGTTACCAGTTCATCACAGCAGTCCACGGATTCCTCCAGATCACCGACCACTATTCGTCATTGCACCAGAACATCGAAGTCTCCTGGAGAAGTGGCATACTTTAGACCAGAAAATGCAGCTTAATCGACATCCTTGAGACTAAAAACATCGTTCACCTTTCCTTTCCCTTTATTATTACCCTCAAATATCTAGGCTGTAGTCACGGTATTTTGTCATGGCGGTAGCGTAGAAACTTTTGTTTTACTTGCTCCCGTCCATTGGCAGTACCTCTAAACCTCTCGTCCGAATAACTCGGTTGCTATGCGGGGCCGTAATCTTTACCTTTTAATTTCTGTCCTTTTTATTACTCTTGGTTCCAGTGGAGGGGTTATAGTATGTATGGCCACGTACTGATGAGTCACACACTCAAAGCTTCCTCTGGAGTGAGTCCATACCTCATTTCCCTCCACGCGAAAAAAGAGTTGACTGAACAGCACACAGAAGAAGAGATCGAGGGCTGAGCAATAACATGGGAAGACCCAGGAGGAATCCAGAAAACACCGCGGCAGCCGAATCACCATCGGTCTCCGCTCCACCGCTGCCGCAGCAAGCCTCAACTAGTTTTCTGCCAATGCCGAGCTCCACTCCTCCGCCCCGGTTCAGTGTCGAGGTGCGTGGAATCCTATGGGACCTCTCAACTCGGAATTTCTCCGCCGCTGCGCAGCAACGGTGTCCCATTTTCATGAGAGTCAACCGTATTTTCTGTAAGTGGGGGTTAACACCACTGATGGGTATGGAGCTACTGGTTCTGGAGGACTTCGAAGCTGCCTTGGCGATGTGGTTCTCCTAGCTAGAGAAACTCCTGCTTGCTGGAACCAGCCGAAAGAAATGTCACCAACCATTCCTAATCTACCGTACCTTCAGGGATAGCTCAGACGCCTTTTCTTCACCTACTGCCGAGGTGCCATTATGTGGCACCAAGGTCCTCATCTCCGAGTGCACTAGGCACGATCTCCGCCGTCGACTGCGGCACTGCACCACATGTGAAGGCACATACCACTTCACCGGAAAAGCCCACTGCCCACGCTACCCCATGAAGCAGGTAACTTCCTCCGCCGACAGACCGAACAGATCGAATGGACTTCCCATAGCAAGGAGTCTCTCAGCTGGCGGGGCGATGAGGGAGTCCGTCAGGTACCCCATGTGGAGGTTCTAGACATCTTTGTCCGCTTCTCCGCTTTGGAAGAGATCTTCTCCACCTCATTGGCCAGAAACTCTAGGACCTGCAAAACACCATCACCACCAACACCCTTTTCCAGAACACCGCCACTGATCTGTCAGCAAAAGTTGACAGCATAACAACCTATCTGTAGATCCCGGGGGAATGCAGCCGGCACATCACAACTAGAACACCACAAGCATGATTACAATAGGACACTGAAGACACTCACCATTCGAACTCCTTCTGAAACCAGTGCTTTCTGTCAAAGTTCAGAGCACTAAACCAGGAAAACTAGGAAACACGACGGTCCAGGGACCAAGAATAACGACATCTTTAACTTTCATCATACTTTCTCTTACCATCTAACCTCTAGGCTGCAATAAGGTAAGCCTGTCTTGCCTGTAGCCTAGACCCTTGCCTATCATCCGCTCCCGCCCATTAAACGGCAGCACTCCATCTCTCGCAGACTAACGTGATTTCATGCGGTACCACGCTGCCTGCTCCCTTGATTTCCTTCCTTTATCCTTCGTCGTATCCAGTGAAGGGGTTTTAGTGAGTATGGCTATTTCGTAACGGTGAGTCCCATACTGTATTCAGAAGAAACAAGAGATATTCATTTTCTCATTAGCAGTCCATACGCATTATTCAGCTCTGATTAGCGAAACAGCTTTATGGGAGATTTCATAATTAGAAAGTGCATATAATTGGAATAAATTATTCGTGGATTAATTAATCAGTTTTATAAGCACTTTAGAGCACCTAGATTGAACACATGGAAAACGACACATTACAAAAAGTATCTCCAAGTTTCAAACTTTAGAAGTACGGAAAACGTTTTCTAATGAGCTACGACAAGATATTATGTGCTGTGATAGATTATTTAACAGCAGGTATATAGGACCACATGAAGAGGCAGATTGAACAGCTCTCGCAAGGAAATTAAAGCTCAGCCTACGAGACATATACTGTTGTCTACGATGATAAAGGAATGTGTGACATGACACAGTATAATATGGCATTTGAAGGGCGGTTTGGATCATATTTCATCCGCTGTAAATAATGTAACGACATAAATGCTTACCTCCAGAATTGCAAACAGTGAATAATTCAATCTGTATCTAAAGAATTAGAAATTCACTGACCTTTATTGTAATAGATAAATACCAATATTTTAATGCCAATGGTAATGTTATGGACAATTAATTTAAAATTCTTAACTAAACTGTGTTTTTGCAGAGTCGTTTAGCTGTTATTTTGGAAGAAAGTTTCAAGAAGCTTCTTGAAGAAATGGACGAATATCAGCTTAAGAATACCGACCGGTCTTTGCTTTCCTTTGAGTGTATTCAACTGAATTATTGAGTGTAATCCTCTTGATGGAGGTACTCACATTTCTCTATCCCTAAATGTGTTAACTAAACAGGCATGAAGAAACCCATAAAATCCCAACGATAATAAGCATTTTATTTATGCTATGCTCGCTAAATTCATTAAAAATATCCACCACGCGTCAAAAAATGAAATATATTTATGACTTCTCATGTACACACGTCCTACACACGTCCAGTGTCAACATTTGAGAAATGAAATAATATATATGCAAATGTGTTGATATTTCTTGAGTCTTTCTTTCAGATCTGAAGATAAGTAGGACTCTACCTGAAACAATTATCCATTTTGTATTTTATGAGCCTGATGCGAGTGAAGTTGTGTTAGCACGATGACTCAAGAAATATTAATATATTTCAGCTTCACTTTGATTAATAGTTTTAATGTGTTTGTGTCTTATATATGCAAATGCTTTTGACTTGTACGATAATATGGGGTGTTTCCTCTGTCAATGAAGTACTTTATGACTATCGCGATTTTATTCTACTAGGTGACAGCACTGATGGACTTCACTATATGTATATACAAATTTTGATGAATTTATTCGACGTCAGAAAACTAAACATAATGGACGCGTGTGCAATGTAAACGTTCTTCTAAAAAATCGGATGATCCTTGTGATGAAAGCAAACTGATAAAAATGGCGGAACATTGTGCTATTTGTAGTCTACATGCTATCGCTAGGACAATAATGCATAGTCAGGACAAGTCCGTCGTCCAATTAAAAAATTTGGAGAAAATGCTAAGCCACTTTACGTAGTCTTTGCCAATTGATAGCATTCCTACTCCATTCCAAACCTGCACACCCAGTCATGTTGTGGTTATCCTATATCGCGCTAGAAAAGCCTTTCTGCAGTTATCTTTTCTGTATATGTGGAATCCGTTGTTCAACTAGAAAATGAACCTTCTAAAGAACCAAATGTTTATCCAGGTTATGATGCAGCTATAATGTATGGATTTCCTAATTTTCTTAGCAAAGGAAATCAATGGGATATATATGGTAAACCCCTAACACTCACAGAACATGAAACTTTCAGGTCATCTACAGTGTGCTACTTGGGTGGTATAATATTCACGGGCACAACTAGAATGTAAGAGATCATCACGATCAAATAAGTGGCAAATATCCTGGAAGTCTACATATCAAATTTAATCTGACATGCAAAACCTTTATTGCTATACCGGTTTCCAGGCATAATTTTAGCGATTATGATACTCGTTTTATAATTAATCAAATAGGCAGCACAAATGAAAGAGTAGATTAATTTCAATACACACAAAAATGATTCTTGAAGTATATTGGAGATATAAAGCGCTGGTTTGAAGATACACTTCGTTTTCTCAGCAAAAGCTTTGGATAAAGTAGGGAAGATTCTATCACAATACCCTGAAGCAATGAACTACTTTGAAAAAGGCAAATATAGAGTATGATTAGCTTAATTCATGGGAGATTTGAATGAGATACGCCTATCGAGTAGGGAAGTATTCTGCATTAAATTTAGTGAAGGAGAAGTTAACAATGAAGCTTAGCAAAATGCTAAGGTTTAGGGTAACGGTTTAGCATCAGAAAATTTGGTGAATATAGCGATCTTTACTCAACCTCGAGGTTTCCATCGGTGTCTTGAAGCTGACAAAACATCTACATGCAGAGTTCGATGCATAGACGTCTTCTCAATTTAGCACTTACGAAGACTCAAATGACCAATACAGCTTGATTATGCCGCATCCTCTAATTTGTGGTAGATTTAAACGGTTTTTTCGGGCATTCCTGGTATAGAACCATTAAAACAATTATCCCCTTAGATAGATTTTAGAAGTTGATGTGGTTATCCTACAGAGTTCTGAGTTCCGCGATAACCGTCGTCTTCCGTGTTCTACGGGTACCGTGGTCTAGGGGTGTCTCTGGTTCCCGAGGTCTCGCATTGAAACCCGGCGGTGGACGATGGATTTTTGCTACGTAAAAATCCTTAGCATGGCTTCCTTTGGAAGGCAAGTAAAGCCGGTGGCCCTGTGTCGTTGATTTACTTCACGTAAAAGAACCTCAAAGTTGATAAAGCGGCCTATGAGCAAAATGTTCATTATTTCACGCCTAATATACATAGCATGGAAGGCTAAGAACCAAATCAGTTAAAGAGAGTCCGTAAATAAAACAAAACTGAATTTTATTCCACGACATACATAATGCTTTGCCATTACTGTCTGAATGTAAGAAACTTACGCAGACATCTTCAAAGAAATGTATTTACATCTAGGAAGTCAGAAAAAGTATGTGGAACATTATATGTCTTTAAACAGTCTCTCTCATAGAGTAGGACTAGCAAAGTACATAGGGTACTTCAGTTTCGTCAATCTCGCTGGTTGAAACCTTCGTTGAATTTAAGAAAAAGCTATAACAATTTACAAGAAGTGGTATTGAAAGGGACCTATGTATATTATTTAACAATTTTATGTTTGAAAAGCCTTTAAAATATACGCAGTCGTACAGTCAAATGACTTGCAGCAAAATGATGGGCTCTGGAAAAGTTAATTGTTAAACAACTTTTCACATATAGGACAAGATAATATGTTGCTTAAACTATCCCCTCTTCATATGTCTTCACGCAACCTCGTTTACAGCAAGCGGATACATTAGCATACACATTCGTCTCAGTGTGATAGACATTTCTGAAACTCTAATATACTCAAATCAATGTGATGTGCTATTAGCGTATTACTGTTTACCATTCATCAAGTGACGACTATTGATATGTAGCAGGATAAACTACACTTTATATAGCATTGGATATCTCGGATTATCCCGTAAATCATGTGTGTCATTCTAAAGAAAACAAAACCGTTTGGGGGAAATTTAAGGATGGATGAAGCAAATGACAATGTCATTCAACGCATTGTTGGAATCAAATGCAAGATATATGCTCTAGCTATTGACAGTAGTGTGATAAAAAGGTTAACGGCATCAAACGTAGAGCTATTAAGCAGCAGATCACATTTTTTAGGTTTATGGATTTTATTGGAGCTAATTAAGTCATAGGAACCGCATGGATTTGATTCAGATTCAACTGCATATTGTTTTCTCAGAGAAGTTAATCAGATAGGATAAGACTTCCTAATAATGACAAGAGAGTGATTGCAGGTGTATCCACGTATACCTATGGACATTACAGTATTGTGAACATCGCATAAGAGAATGTGACGTAAACATTGAGATAAAGGTTTTTCCTGAGCTTGCGGGTGTCAAATGGAAGTCTAACCAAATATCACTCACAAATTATTACGCAACATACACAAAACGCATAATGAAGAAATAGAAAAAGGAATTAGAAGGGGGTGTCTCTGCTACTGGGGGTGCCTTATAGTACTGGTCTTAAATCCAGATAAAGGAGGAGAGACACCAAACAATAAACATGAGTAAAACTCGAAATAGAGCCAACGAAGCACTAATTAAGCCTATTGTCACACCCCAGAGAGTTGTGGTGGTAACATAGTTTTCACGAATCATAGGATACAGACATCAACTTTAGCATAAATAATCCAATATACAGGGTGAATGACCTAAAACTTGTACCGCAAATATTTCGGAAATGGAAAGCGCTATTGATGTGCAGTTTTCACAGCATTGATTGGTACTCAGGGGCTCGTACATTTAGCCTATGAACAGGTTTTAAAAATACCGAGAAAGTGTATTTTTGAGCAAGTATACAATGTTTTAAATGGAACAATGCCTAGTTACATGAAGAGAATAAAGGTAGGGTAAATTAGAATGCCAGTGGAGTTTATTTCAAGATTCTAATGCAAGTGGTTTACGAGAAGTCTTATTTTGAAGCTTTTACGCACCGACACTTGTACAACCTGTGGTAGCACAAAGTAAAGAAAACCAAAGGGGAATTACAATATTTCTGTGGATTCTTAAAAGTAAAGGGAACATAGCTCTTCAAAGGTTGTGTTCAAAATGACCACCGGCAGGTTCAATACATGCTTCCAGTCTGCTACGGAAAGACTGCTGCACACGTTCTAACAGCATTTCAGCGGAAATTTCAGAGCAGGCAGCAATAATACGTCGTTTCATATCGTATGTTGTAGTTGAGACATCCTTGTAGACAGTGCCTTTCAGCTTTTCTCACAGAAAAAGCTCTAAAGGGGTCAGATCCGGTGAACGGGCCGACCAAGGTACAGGTCCTCTTCGTCCAATCCAACGATTTGGAAACAATCCGTTAAGACAAGCTGTAGTACTTCGTGCACTATGGGCTGGACAGCCATCATGTTGGTACTACAGGTTCCTCCTAGTCTGCAAAGGTACGTCTTCTAGCATCTGTGGCAGATGGTCTGTCAGGAGGCTGCGATACTTGTGCGAATTCATGGTTTCTTCTATGAAGAAAGGGCCTACGAGCTGATGGTTCAATATCCATCACCACACGTTTAATCTCCATGGACACTGACGTTCCTGCAGACAAAGCCAACGGGGATGTCAACATACCAATAGTGCATGTTTCTGCGGTTGACCTGGCCATGATTAGTAAATGTTGTCTCATCACTGAACAAGATACATGATGAATCTGGAGTATCATGTCTTAATGCCCATGTACAAAAGTTAACACGATTCTCAAAATCGTTTCCACGCAGCTCTTGATGGAGAGAGATGTAATAGGGATAGAACCTATGTCGATGGAGAATACGCAGTACACTTGCCTGATTTATGCCACTTTCAAATGCGATTGTGCGGGAACTAATTTGCGGATCTACCGCAACATCAGCCAGAACATCAATTCCTGTCTCTTCTCCGGTCACTTGTTTGGTTCTGTTATTTTTCTAGGTGTTACAGTACCACTTTCACATAATTGGTTAAAGAGGTTGATAAATAACTACCAAGAAGGTTGACGTCTGTTGGGATACGTTCCGCATACACCGTACAAGAACGAACTGCATTCTTTCTACACTCTGCATACACCATGAGCATGTCGGCTTTTTCTGCATTAGTAGACCCAATTTCCGCTCACAACTTACTGCTTGAACTGTCACAAACTGACTTGCCAGAAAGTCACAATGCAATAAATGACTAGAAAACACAATGCAAAACAAATATAACATCATACCTAGCAACTAAGTAGTTTGAATGGGACAAAAAGTTGTTGGTTTGGTAACTTTTCAAAATATGATTTGTCGTAAACCAATTGCACTAGAATCCTCCAACAAAGACCATTGACATTCTAATTTACCCTAACTTTATTCTGTTGATGTAATTAGGCATTGTTCTATTTAAATATTGTATGTTTGCTCAAAAAATACACTTTCTAAGTATTACTAAAATCTGTTTATAGGCTAAATGTACGAGCCCCTGACCACCACTCAGTGCTGTGAAAACTGCACATCAATAGCACTTTCTATTTCCGAAATATTTGCGGTCCAAGTTATAGTCGATTCCTTCTGTATATATGGCAGACAAAGCGTGAATGGTTTGGTTATCAATGATTATGGGCCATTATATAGTTAATATTCTACATAAAGAATTTGTCATTCGCATTCTGGGCTTACCTTGAGGGATTGCCTCATATATTGTCGAGGAGTAGCGTGGTCATAAATAAGGTGGTAGGAGACAAGAACGTCGAGAGCAGAGCGACCACCAGGGCCCTGCAGGCTGCCATTAATTATAAATCCTGGTCCCTTTAATGCACTCCTCCCTGACATACGTGACATATCCTTAGAAGTTGCTCAAGCGTCACCTGGCGCGTACCATAGATCAACTATACAAGCATAACAGAATGATACAAAACAAGGGAGGGGATCACACACTTCGTAAATAAAACAATATACAAAAAGGATTATATGGCACAAGTGCAGCCAAATATACTAGTGAAGTGTCCATATCGATCGACAATTACCAAAGTGTTGCCCTTGATGGCACCTAACCGAACATAGAGAGTAGCACCCGAAAAAGAAAAAAGAATGAATCTGGAAACGCAGGAAAGAGGAAAAGGATAAATAAAAAAGAAAAAAATCCAGGGAGAGGAGGGTAAAAGGGTTTTCATGGATGGTCCATCACGAGAAATGAGAGTTCCGGTCAAAAGTTCAAGTGAGCATCCGCACGACAGTATTCTCTTCTCAGGAACACGCACAGAAAATACACACACCTAAAATTGTTTAACTTGCAAGTCTTCGCTTGACGAACGTAGCCCCTGAGTTTGGACTTTGGACGCAACCATTCGTCTTGCAAGGATAAGCAAGTACACTTCCTGCGTTGGGTCTGGATAATACAGTTTCACAGGAAGTCCGTCGTAAAACAATGGTTTTGCTGAACGTCTTTGAAGAATGGGCAAAGAAGTAGCCACTTGTAATCCCGTTTCGGGAAAAATCATCATAATCTTGCCCAGGGGTGCGAAGACGTCGAAGGTGGCATGTTCAAGTCCTCCTCTAATCGATGTAGCTCGTGCGTATGGGTACAAACCAAGCGAGCAGTCAACAAAGAAGCAGACAGTTTGATTACAAACAGGAAAAACAAGTAGAAAAATACAAAATATTACTATGAATGAAGTGGGAAGAGAAATGCAATGGAGAAAGCTATACTATTTAAGAACAATAAAGGGGGCAGATAAGACTAAAAGAACAGGTGACCACTGGGGAGGAAAAGGATGCAAGGAAAGCAATATATAAGGAAAGGGGAAAGATGATACATCTCGTAATTACAATATACAAAACTATGAAATACAACATATATATACATATGGTATATAAATGAGCATAGGCAATGAATATAATGTAAAACCAGATGAAAAACCAATGCAACATCTCCGAAAGAGGCGACAAATCCCGCATTGGGGGTAAATATAGAGGAACATTAAGTGAAACTCGTAAAATGTCACACAGTAAGTCAGATTAGAAGAGCGGTGTGGAGGAAACTATCCGACCCACCCTCACCCCTTGGTGAGTTACGTTACACAGATCCTTCACCACATATAAGCGACCAATCTATAAAACGAATGATTGTAATAAAGCATAAAATATAATGAAGAAGTATTACATAACGCAAGGCATATATTCAGGAAGTACAGGATACAATTAGTATACCTAAGACACAAACTATAGAAATTATTAAAGAGGATTCACGGAATGATTAACGTATGTAACAGCGTTAAACACGTGAGGTATTAACATACTCCTTGTTAATAGGGCGAGGCAAAACATATGTTTGGGCGAGTCACCTAGGCAAAGTATAAAAGTACTCCTCAAGGTGCATGGATTCGTACAATGGAATGGGGGATGGGAACTCAGAGGAGCAGGGATTGAGGGAAACGGCGCAGTTGCTTGGACATGTACATCATGGTACGCATGTACAGCGTGGGAGACTGCCGAAGAGGGGAAATTATTACCGGTTAATGCCGCTGATCATGACATAATATTGTGCCAACAACCTAGATGCAGGTTATTAGATGTCGCCAGCCAAATTAAGTAAGCAACAATGAGTACGTTCGTGACGAACAATATACCAATAAGTGACATAGTGAGCACAGCTGAATAGTCTCGTGAATGCCAATTAAAATTGTGGCATTGGTCTAACGACGTGTACGTTGAGTAAGCCAGTGCAAAATAGGATGGTAAAATAGTGGCTTCAATAGAGGACCACGGAACTGGTATTAGGCGTCTAATATCCAACGTAGGTGGATTGGTGGGGAGACAGCCTGGGGGGTGAGAAAAAATAATGAGATGCAGCCGCATTACATCGACACGGTAAGCGTACCCTATATGCGCCGATCTTACTCTGCAAGTAAAAAGCGCGCTCAAATTAGGACATTGTACATGAAAGGAGCGTACATGAAAGGAGCGTATAGGAGTTAATACGAAAGTGAGCGCATCTAACGGTGATACCAGTGGCTTCTTAGTTGGAGTAAAAGTAATAGGACAGGACTTAGACCAGTTATACGCGGAAGTATCTTTAAGAATATCGAATGCACAAAAGGGGAAAAGAGCTGGCATGCCATACGTAGGGGTTACCAAGGTGAGACTGGATTTGGAAGTATCGCACTGCGGAAAGAATATAGGAATGTTTCCGGGAGAATATAAGATAGCCAGAGGTCGTCCAACCTAATTAATCTCGCAGGTTTATTTTGAAAATGCGAACAGGATGGGAAGGAAATGTCGATCCGCTACCCCTTGACCTCCTTTTCAACGAGCAGAATTTGCATACCTATTATAATATACGAGGGGTGATCAAAAAGTTTCCGGAATGACGTCATAAATACCACAACAGTTTGTTTTGTCTAATCTGCACTGTCACCCTCGAAGTAGTCTCCTTGGGAGTTGATACACTTGTCCCAGCGCTTCTGTCACTGCTGGAAGTACCTCTGGAAGTCCTCTTCTTTCAACATGTTCAGAGCCTTCCGCGATTCGCGATGGATGACATCAATGTCCTCTAAACGGTGTCCTCGGAACCGCATTTAAGTCGCGGGAAAAGAAAAAAGTCCGCTGGTGCTAAATCTGGAGAATAGGTGGGATGGGGAACAGAATTCATCCTATTTTATAAACAATTGGCCATCAGAAAGGGCTTTGTGCGCGGGTGCATTGTCATGATGCAGGAACCAGTCACCACTCCTCCATTTCTCCGGCCGTTTGCGTCGACATTCGCCCTTAATCTGTGCAGTACTTGCTTATAGAATACTTGATTCACTGTTTGACCCTGTGGCACAAATTCCTTACGTACAATGCCTTTAATGTCAAAAAACACAATCTTCATTGACTTCACTTTGGATCGAACTTGTCTGGCATTTTTCGGGCATGGAGATGAAGGACTCTTCCATTGTGAAAATTGTTGCTTCGTTTCTGGATCGTACCCATAAATCCATGTTTCATCACCAGTAATAATTGTCTCCATAAACTGTGTAGATGTTCCTTAAGATATGTGCAGGCAATCACACGGCTTTCCTTTTGGTCATTTGAAATCAGGTGGGGCACGAACTTGGCTGTAATACTTCTCATGTCCAAATTGTCCTTCAAAATGCTTTGAACACTTCCAAAGGAGAGCCCTAATGAGTCAGAAAGTCCTCTTATTGTAATGCGCCTATCATTTAAGGCCATTTCCCTCACTGATTGATATTTTCATCAGTTTTGCTGGAACAGGGTCGCCCCGAACGATCTGCATCTTTAACAGACGTCACACCACTTTTAAATTTCGAAAACTGCTCAAATACTTGGGTTTTGCCCATAACTTCCTCCACATATGCTGTTCTTAACATTTCATAGACTTCTGTTGCAGTTTTACCGAGTTTAACGTAAAATGTTATGTTCGTTCTTTGTTCTTCGTAATCTGACATTTTTGCTACGCGGACAAATCTCAGCACATGCAAAATACATGTTCACTTCAGAGCGTCTACCTTGTCACTGCATGGTCACAGGAAGTTACGTGACTTCTCATTTTTATCGGGAAGGAACGCTGCATGTACAGTCTGGGTAAGAATTAAAGAAATCTCAACGTCAGCATCGTTGTGAAGCCATTCCGGAAACTTTTTGATCACACCCCGTATTGCGTGGAAAACAGACAATTAACAATAGGCGCAGAGTAACATTTACCGATATCATCCATACCCCACACCAGCTGATAGTCGGATTAATATGGACAACTGTCTACCACGCTTTCCCAACAGTTTGGCGTCACAACAAAGGGATTTAAACGACGTGATGCGCACGTGCTGTATAACCGCTCAGTACGGCCGCTTTGAAGCAGAAATTCAAACAAAGGACCTGCACCGAATATCTAGAGCTATGGCATCCTGGAGGCTTAAAACGTTATTACAAAAAGATGTATTAAACAATGTCACTAAGTAATTATATAGGCGAGCCTTCTGCCAAACATTATGCATGGTTGCATCTGAGAAAAACACGTTATCTATGTGGTATTTATCGGCCAATAAGATTTGTGAGCCAAAAATAGACCCATCACTCTACAAGGGGACATTAGGTAATCGAAACAACGAGAAGTACTCATCTTGCATACTTTTAAAACGAGACGTCAACCAGTCACAAAATGAGTGCTGGCATTAGGCTTACAAAAAACAGATACAGGAGAATACACCCAACATTGTGTCGCAAGGGACAATACTAGCACTGCACTTTTATAAATGTCATATTAGGCAAAACAGAAATTTCCTCCAGCTGTCACTTCGATTGGTGGTTTTTCAAAGGGTCCTTCAGATACACTAGGGGTGGTCAGGGAGAGAAATGGTGGTGAAAATTTCCGCAAACACCACCATTACGCGTGATTCCGCGATTTGGTCTATCAGAAACCAGTCAGTGCGATTCAACTAGCTTATGCGTGTCCCGGTATTTAAAGATAAGGTACCTATTTCCATAAAATGAATACAAGGGCGACCAACGTATCCATGCACATTAAACTTCAAACTAAGCTCTACTATAATCTCACGGGATTACTTCTTGATGGGACCTTACGGTGCACCCATCAAAGTAGAATAATTCACATGTATCTGTAGGATACACAGATATAACACAATTATTCTAACTCCAGGTTAATAGTTTATGAAATCATGAAGAAAATAGACGAACTACAAAAGTATTATTGAAGAACCTAAATATCATGGAGCCTCTCAGTACATCCTCAAACGAAGGTCGTATGCGATACCCAAATAAAAGAATAACTAGGTGATCCTGACATCCCCTAAGTATTAACATCCTGAGCATAAGTGTACATCATAAAAATAGATCATTTTGCTGGCCATTATACTAGTAACCCAAAGAATGTGACAGATATGCCAAGGGCAGATAAGGAATAACAGGAAGTGGCGAAGGACACACTTCTGGAAAAATTCCAGCGATGGATCGGTGCGGCAACTAAGGCGTAATTAAGAGATTAAAGAAAAAAAGAAAAGAGAGAAGTAGAATAAGGTATTACCAAAATCAAGTTAAGTAGAAGAGCCCTCCGAGATACTTTCCAATGACGTGGGCGGTATTCGACGGGCGGCGATAGGTGGTATAGTAAGCAGAACACCTTAAGTTCCTTGGCCATCTATGGACCCTGTTTCAGCTCCCAGCAGTACACGATCCACGCGATATGTCTGCAAGCATAACTTAAATGCCCTATAGGAAGCTGCGCCAATTAACAGTAGTAAAATTATAGCAAAAGAATAACAAACCCATCAAAAACTGCCTCCGAGACTCTACCGGTCGCAGCGATACCAGGCAGCCTTGCTGCAATCAAAGCACTGGGCGTTGGAATAAAACGACGCTCACAACAATAGTTAGTATAGAAAGCCATAGATATAACAAATGCGACGTTGAAGGGGAACTTTGTGTAACGGTAATAGATGTGAAAATGCCGGCGTACAGCATACGTGATTAATTAAGGTGTGGCTCTTCCGTAGACCAATTAACATTAAAACATTAACAAATATTAGTGAAGGTCAAATGTTTGGGATTGTTGAAGGGAGAAATTTTCAAGGAAGCAAGTGTTGGCCATCCCGCAGGGATTAGATGTAAAGTCCGGGAGGGGCGAAGGAAAAGTCAAAGCAGGGGAACTGCTTCCGAATGTGAACAACGCGGCCCAATCTCAGTTCATAGGAGCAAAGGAGGGCAATTTGTAACTCCTGTGGGCCCCTGAGGGTAAATTTGGAATTATATGTGTAACATTATCGCAAATGAATTCAATTAGTTCCAGGGATGAGTGATTATATACGTGTCGTGTTCCATTTCTGTAATCAGTATATTATCGCCAGAATGACATTGAAAAGGACAATAGTCATTCATTTCTGTAGCGGTCATACCATGCAACATCTTAGTGGCGCCCATAGGATGAAATAATAGATCGTCACTAGAACGTAGTATATAAGGAAGGCTGGTTTTAAAGGGATGGCCCTGTTGTATTGCCGTCTCCGTTATATTGCGGGCGTGTCCACCACTAACAGCAACATAAGTAGGTTCATTTATTATGCAGCAGGTAGACGAGCCCCAGCCAAAAGAGTTGCTACAGAATGATAGATATTCCATTGCTTGCCTATCTGTTTTACTGGCACTTTATTGGTAACCATAATGTAAGTTTTATTAAATAGACATGATGTGATTTCCAAATCAAAATAACGGTGCATTTTTGGCACATCAATAACTAGCTCAAAAGAAGTCTTACGCAGGCTTCGTTTTAATTCAGTTAATTCATATTCAAAAATTTCAGCAGAGATAAATGACAGAGGAAATATATGGTTCCTACATTGTAGCATGGCGTCTAGTTGTTTAAGAAAAATCACTGTGCCTACTGATCGCTGGGTATTTTGCAGTATTTCCCGTAGTGACAGATACTGATGAACTGCTAGCTCATCTAGCTGCCGGCGCAATAGATTGAAACTTTGGTTAGCACTCAATATCAGAGGAGACAATGTATCATTAAGTTTATCAAGGGAGTGAGTGACTTCCTCTCTGTAATCATTCAAATTATCTCTAGTAGCGGAAAACCAAGCATGGTCTTGCGTGATAACCCGTTCCATGGTGTGATATTCATCTAATAATTGTTTGTCAATAGCAGCTGAAGTGTTAAGCTGGTTAGAGGTTGCGACATCGCAACAGAAATTTAATATATCGCAAAAAGGGGATCCCGAACTTAGAGTGGGTATCTTCCTTGTTATTAAAATTAAATATGACATCGTACACCTTACTCAATTCTCGAACCAATATACTACCGACAAAATAAATCTCGTCTTCCAATTTACTAAGTGGAACAAGGGGAGAACGTCTTCCTACCGGGCGATGCGCTGTCAGATGTTGAAAATCAACCCTCTCATGTTGAATCTTGAATGCATGCAAGATTAAGCTCTGATATACGATGGAATTAGACAAGCGTTTCACGACAGCACCAGTGGCTATTCTCACAGGCCGGTCCAAGAAACCTCCCATGAGAAATGCTGTTGTCATGGTCATAAATAAAAAGAGGCGCATGTGCAGCAAAGACATCTGTAAACAGCTTATGAAAAACGTAGCAGTAACATATCACTGTCTACTAAAAGAGATACAGAAAAAATTAAATGAAATAAAATAAATGAGGTAAAGAAACGAAGGCAAAGCAGGAAGGTTATAAACACAAAACAGCAGTATAAAAGCGCCTGGCCGCCCCGTAACGTTAAACAACGCGCAGACGACCTCGCAAAAACAGGGGAGCTAATCGTGCATTTATAATTAAGCGATTCTAGGATGAACGCGCATAATCCGATAAATCTTACATGACTAATGCTCGTCTCAAATACAAATGAGAAACCGTTTACCGTGGTAGTTTGAAGACGGTAATTTGGGGCACGAATGCCTTATGTTGCTGAAATGAAGTTAAGAAGGTTTAATGAATGGTGTGAAACACAAAATTTGAGAATTTTAATTTATGAATTTTTCTACTTTCTTAAAGTTTTCTTTGATTCAATTTATATATTAAAAATTCAAATCGAAGCTGAGTCGCCCCCCCCCCAACTGAGCCCTGGACCGGATCCAGGAGAAAAAGAACATTAATAGAAAATGTTACGCGACAAACCGGAAATAGATGCAGCAACGCCACACATTGACGATGTCTACCAAAGGTGGTTACTGGAGGAACGCCATGAGGTAAGGAGGGAAAGGACAAAGGAGAAGAAGAAAAATATATATTGTGGTAATTTACCAGGAAAGCATAGATCGAATAAAAAAGCTAAAGGATTTCCACGCATACGTGTACGTGTATATAAAATGCATTCCACGTACAGAAGTAATCAGTGTTACACAGGGAAGAAAGCAGCATTTCAATAACAGCAAAACAATGGATCGCGCCATGTTAGAATTCCTGGCCACCTGGAGATCAGTGTGCGGTAATTAACTGACCGTCTACGCGCACGTGAGTTAGCAATTGAGGTCGTACAGCGCCTCTAAGTATTCGAGGCGACCATCCCGTTCCTTATCAACGCGATAGTCGGGGCTACCAGAGCCCCTCGCTGTTGAGACACATACAAGAAAGATTTTTCCTGAATTTAAGGGAGTTCTACAATACAGCAATGGTGAGTGTCTAATCAGATAAAATTCATACTTGCGACGGTAGAAAAAGCCATAAGCAGGGGACTAACGCATTTAAGTGTTTAGAATTACAGCGCCAATACGAGGGATGATTATGTGCGGTTCCCCCCGGGCACGAGGGCCCCATGGATGCGGAGTTCAGTGACTCAAAGGGGTCCGAGGCTCCATAGGTGCACCGTGGGGTAAGTGAACAATAAAAACTAAGAAGTTGATGGCTTCGCTTGTTTTTGTTTGTTTGTTTGTTTCTTCTTTTTTTGTAAGACTCTCAGAGCCTATAAATACATATACAAAGGTGTTAAACGCAAAATTCATAAAAAGTAAAACCACAAAAGCAGAAATACACAAAAAACACAAATTAAATACCAAAAGTAATTTCAATGGGTGTAAAGGGGGAAAAAAGAAACCCTACATTTTCTCAAAAAATAAAGAGTCAGTACTTAACAAGAGTACATAGCCGTCGCTAAGCACTTAAGCACTACACGAGTCTTTGCTTGTGATTCCCATTACAGAACTCCATAAACCCAATAGAAGAGGCTGAAGACTAGTAACGTATACCTTGGCTGGTGCAAATATGTGGGTGTGTGTGTGTGTGTGTGTGTGTGTGTGAATGTGCGTGGTGTAAAATAAAAAAGCATAAAAATAAAATGTATAATTTGCTATTCATGTTGTAATGTTTTAAAGAAACCTTCAGTTCACATTTCCTCAAGTTAAATATTAAAAATAGGTCATGACAGGACGGATCATACAAATCCAAACACACCTCATAAACCCGATAAAAACTAGTATCAAATAATATTCCTAACTGGCATACATGGTAGTTAAATCTTGGTCTGGATATAAGAGGTTTCCGTATGCAGACGTTGTCGCCTGATTACGAACTTCCGTGCTGAATTCCAAGAGGCTAGAGAAAAAGAAAACTGTACCAGTGGTGAATGTGGCTAGTTAGGGGACAGCTGGAGCCAGGTAGGAGTTTAGCCACCCCTGGAGATTTAACAACAGAATTTAGGTGAGTGCCTGTTCACATAACCGTAATAAGTGAAAACTGAAACCCTTATGACGAAAGTGCATCCACAAATAAAATGTTAAAAGGCGGGACATCATGTATAGCAGAATTAACAAGTGGGTTATATAAACACGTGTGCTACGAAACAAAGAAAATAGTAATTTGTAGGGGTTACATCGTATGTAGTACGGCATAGGTAAATTTCCTATGTTGTGTGACGAAACGTAACGTAATGCTAATGGAAAGGCCATTGCTACAGAAGTAAATACTGAGAGTCTGTCAAAAAGACTCAATAAATAGCGCTGTGTTGAAACAGTGCCTTAGTGCATGAGTAATTTAAATGTCAGCAAAAAAAAAAAAAGAAAAAAAGAAAGAAAGAAAGAAAACACATAAACGTAGGAAAGCTAACGTGCAGTGTAGTGTCTCTAATTTGTGCGTTTGAGAATCTTGGACACATGTCTACTTAACTGTTTATAATTAGTCGTGTGAAAGCAACTACTGATGTTACAACGACTATATGTAAAAGGGTGCGATTTTAAGATGCCTTTAATTTTATGTATGTTGCATTATTGCGAAAAAAATGAATAATTCGCAATTTAGTGGAAATATTGGCAACTTTAAGAGCAGATAAATTGACTAAGGACGAAGTGACAGAACAAGAATAGTTTCCCCGAAAGTGAACATGTAAAAACGTAGTTACATTAGGGAATAATAGAAAACTGTTAAACTGCATTGCGTAACATTTACGTACAGTATCATATACGATTTAAACATTGAGCATGCAGTGCATATACGCATAATAGATGGATATGTCCGTTTTGTTTTAACTAACCATTGTCTTACTAAGAGAAGAAATTCGATATAACAATACATGTTACATATTACATGAAGGTTATAATGCTGCACTAGTGATTTATAGCTTTAATAACTTACTACAACTAAAATATATGTTAATTTGTTATATCGGTTTTTGGGATATACCTTATTATAGTTTTAGTTACACTGTACTTATGCGTATTAAGTTTCTGAACAATACGTTTTCAAAGTATAAGCCATTAAATACATGTAATAAAGTCTTCTCTAGTATTGTTCTTCCTTTCTGTTTTTTTTTGGCCATAATTAGTGATTAGCCAAATATGAAATTTCATGCTTCCTAGCTTCCTGTTAGTAGGACAGCAAATATTTTTATGCACTGTAGTATACAGACTGCAACGTATGTGACAAAATATTAATTTGTCATTGTATTTTTGTATTTCCTTTTATTTTATTTTCGTATTTTGATATCGTAGAGAAAGAAACTTGTCATATTATAGGAAATTTTTCTTCATATTTTGCCTTCTGTCGTAATTGTATTGACACGCTTGGGTAACAGATTTAGTTCTGTTCAAGGGGCTCAATAGTAGGGGTTCTGTCTGGAGATATGGACGATGAACTCCTTTACTCTTGGTCTCGTCATATTCTTGATACGGTAATATATCGGCGATGTATGTTGAACGATTATATAGGCGTCATAAAACCGTCGCATTAACTTAGTTATTTTACCTTTCTTTTGTACTGGTGTGAACAATTTTACTAGTTGTCCTGGTCGGGATTTAAATAATCGCCTTTCCCTACCAAACATGCGCTTATGCCTAGATTTTAGGCCCGTTATACTTGCTTTTGCACTTTCTCGAGCCTTCTGAATACGTGCCTGAGTTTCTTTAACAAAACGTTTATCAGTCGTCCCCTTTAATTGAACTTCCTCGGGTGGGGTGGGGTGGGGTGGGGTGGGGTGTCGTCTATATTTTAAAAACAACGGTGTCATCCCTATGGATTCCCATCTACTGGCATTATAGGCAAAGATTACATGTGGTACGGCAATGTCCCAGTCATCCTATTTTGTGTGGGTATAATTCGAAATTATATTAACGATTGTTTGATTGGCGCTTTCTACCAATCCATTACTCACTGGGCGATACGCCGTGGTAAATGTAGATTTAACACCCATTGGTTTGAGTAGATGTTGTGTAACATCACTCAGAAATACAGCACCTCTGTCGGATAGTAGCTGAGCTGGCGCGCCATGACGTGAAATTATACTTTCTAGTATAAATTGTACAACATGCTCAATTGAGCTCTTTGGTACTGCGCGCCCTTCCACTCAATTAGAAAGGTAGTCGTTTGCTATAACATGCATAGAGTTGCATTTTTCGACTTATGAATCGGCCCGACTAATTCCACACCCCACCTTTCGCCTACACGGCTCACAGTATCGGTTGTAATACTCCGGCTGGCTTAACATTCTTGGGGCCCTTACGCGACTGACAGCTTGGACAACCCTTGGCGTATTTCTCGATGTCTATTCACATTCCTTCCCAGTAGTAACGAGGAGTAATTCTCATGAACGTTTTTGTAAAGTTACGGTGTCCAGATAATGGATCATCATGACATGAGAATAAAATCTCAGGTTTCAGTTGTTCTGGGACGACTAACACGTGCAGAGGATCTGAAGCACCCGCATTCTTGCGGTACAAGACGCCAGATTTTAAAATGTAGGAAGCAGCTTGTCGCTGCAGCTTAGGTGAGTCTGTGCCTGATTTTTCTAACTTAGCGATTAATGGTTGCAATTCAGGATCCCTTTGTTGCTCCAGTGTAAGTCGCACAGAGGAGAGCAAACGGGTCTACGTCCAGGTGCTTTGCCCCCGATTTATATACAATTGTATACTCGCACTTCTGTAGCTTCAGTGCCCATCTAGCTAATCCTCGCGTCACATACTTTAAACTTCGTAGATGACACAGTGCATGATTGCCACTCACTAAATGAACAGGGTAACCATAAATATAGGGTCCGAAATGATTCAAGCCATAAAAAGTGACGCCCAACTCCAATTCGGAGGTACTATAGTTCTTCTCGTGTTTATTCAGGGACCGAGAACAGAAGGTAACAGGGTGGAGTTCCCCATGTACCATTTGAAGGAGCGCGACCCCGGTTCCGATAGTGCTGGCTTCCGTACGTAATTCCGTGTAAGCTTCCAGACTGGTAATAAGCCAGCACAGGAGCTGACGTCAGTAAGTGCTTCAATTTATTAAAAGAATTTTTTTGATCTTGTGTCCACACAAAATCACAATTTTTCCGAGTTAGGACACATAAGGGTTGAGCGATCGATGCGAAGTTAGGCACAAAGGGCCTGTAAAAACTGAATAAGCCCCATACTCTTTGGACATGACGAACATTCGGGAATCGGCAATTTCGTGATAGCTCATATCCTGCCATTATCAGGTTCGATTCCATTAGCTGATACCTCGAAGCCCAAAAGTTTAATTCGGGACATTTCAAAAAAACATTTCTCAAGCTTCAGTTTGAAATTCTGCATTCGTAATTTGCAAAAAAGGTCCTTCTAAATTACTAAGCAGCTCGGAGAATGTTGAGGCAAACACATTAATGTGGTTAGGTACACTAATGTCCTTTTGTAATTTAGCTCCCCTAACAATTTACCGCAAATTTTCGAAAAGAATCCAGGCGCATTAACTAATCGAAACGCAAGTCTGTCAAAGGCATATTGACTTTGTGCCGTAACGAAGATCGCATATTTCTTACTCTCTTCCTCAATGGGGACTTGAAAACAAGCACTCAATAAGTTCAATGTGCCATACCGTCGGGAATTTCCTAAGTAATTAAGCAAATCATCGATAAGGGGCAGAGTGAAAGAAGAGGTTACTGTTACCACGTTTAATTTCCGGTAATCAATACAAAAGAGTATTTCACCATTTTCCTTCTTTAATAAAGTTACTGGTGACGCCCATGGACTGTGTGATTCACTAATGATTCCGACATCTTCCATTTCTCTCACTTGTGATTGTATAATTTTCCGTTAGGCTTGGGATAGCCTATAGGGTGTTCGTTTTATCGATGTGCTGTCCGTAACCTGAATCTTAAATTCCACAATGTTGATTTTACCTAACTCTTTTAACTCTGTAGCAAAAATACTCCGATATCTATGGAGCAACAAGCTCAATTGAGTGTGTTGGATGCGTGTGAGTTGGGAGTTAATGTTAAATTTAGCCTCCTAAATTTCGATAGAGTACGAGTCTCCAGCAGACCAATTAGCAGTCTTGATCAGGACTACCCCACATACATGAGCGAGCGCAGTTGCGGCAAAAATTACTTTCGGCTGTATTATTATGTACTGGAATAATTCGTCCTCCGTGATGTAGTGGTTACCATGCTAACCTCTAGTTCCCAAGGTTGAGGGTTCAAATCCGGCAGAGGGCGATGGAATTTTAGGCCGTAAAAATCCTTAGCACGTCTTCCTTCGGAAGGGAAGTAAAGTCAGTGGCCCCGTGTCGTAGATTTACGATACGTAAAAGAACCTCAAGCCTGATAAAGAGGCCTCTGAGGAAAATTACCGGTCTTTCATGCCCAGTATAGAATGGGACGCTAAGGACCATAGCAGTTAAAGGGCGTCCATAAATAAAAGTCAATTTTTGTACTGGAATAACACAATTCTTTTGAGCTTCGCATAAGGTAAGTGCCATTCGTATGTTTTTGCTGCATAATAGAATCTTTGGGCTCAAGGAGGGTACGACCGATAACACCAGGAGGAAGGTGCACATTGACATTCAATGAAGTAAAAGGGGGTATTTGGATGTCATACACACAGCATGGCTTGTGTTGAACCTCCATTTCTTCATCAGGTTACAGAGTTATTTGTGCCAATGGGAAGTCAAAATTTTCTCCATAGTTTAATTCCAACTGCGATGAATCAGGCAGCTTCAAGGTAATGATAAAAGACACCAAATCAATTACCGCTTTCTGTTCATCTAAAAAGTCCATTCACAAAAGATCATGTCCGAACTCCCTAAGAACGAGAACGTCCTCTGCAAAGAGAACCCCTTCAATTTGAAACTGAAGTTTTATAGAGTAACAGACATCTAACAATTTATTATGCCGTGTTCGGAATATTAGAATCTTTGGAACGGGGAAAGTGGGAGTGGTCGCAACATTATCTTGCACAATGCTGACTGAGCTCCCTGTATCGAACAAAATGCTGATTGGTTGAGGGTTAGTTATAGTGCCTGGAACAGTAAGTACATTAACAGGATTAATAAGGGATGACGTCTTGGAATGAATGTTATTGTTAATACACGTCACTGGTTTATTCCCACGACGTTCCTTGACCGTTCTTTTGCTACTGTCCACAGTTAAAGGCTATAAGCCCGGGCCTTCTACAAATAAAACAAGTGTGACGGCCATCTGAGGTACGGACGTTGGCATTCGGGTCTCGCCAAATTCCTCTAATAGGTTCATTGGAGCCGCCGCGTTGACTATTGCTATCACGCCCGCGGCCTCGTCCTGTTGCGAAACATGGCTGTGGGGAATTGCGAGAAAAGTCACCTGTTCTATTATATCGGACCTGTAATTGGCTTTGCAGATTCGGAACTTCTTGTTTTAACCTGTCTACCGGACCGCTGTGGCCTGTGTCAGTAACCAGCACTACTTGTCTAGGCGCAGAGGCAGCAAGCATATCCACCCGGCAAGATGCCTTGTTGTTTCTACTCGTCATACAAATTCTGTAAGTTCCCCAACTGATTTAGCATTTCCAGAAACGACCTTCTCTAGTAATGAGGGTATTAGTCCACGCATAATATAACGAATTTGTTCGTTCTCTGACTTATTGGGATTCACTTTATCGCACAGCACTAATACATCGTACATATATCTCTCGGTAGGCTCGGAGATGTCCTGTACTTTTGGGGCAAACGGTATTCGAGGATATCGTCCTGAGGCACTGGGAGAAACGCTTCTTGGAGGGAGTGTTTCAGGTCATTCCACTCATAACAGGGGCGACGATGCGCATACGTTTTAAACCAATTGGCTGCCGCCTCTCTTCAATAACAAGGTAAGTATTATTTCCTACACATGTCGTCCCAACGATTTGCATTTGCTATTGCTTCAAAATTATACAAATAAATGGCTACATCCTGTCCGAGCTTTCCATCAAACATATCCGGATCAATAAATGGCCGTGCAAAAGGCACAGGGGATGAAATTATCGGTTACATAGACAAATGCGCAGAGACCGGTGGGCCGGCCGACTTAGAGGCTGTGCCCACCGGGAGAATATTTTCATTGAACTGGAACTAGAGAATGCCAGTGGTGGGAGTGGTTCTGAAGACGGAGCTACTCTGTCTAAATAAGCTGCACTGAGACTACGTTCTCTAGGGGAAAATAAAGTACCGGCGTTAGTCCACGAATTCTTCTCCTGGAACTAACCCGAATGTTAGACATGGACCTATGAAGGGACGCAATTTCGGCTGAGATGACCTGAACGCCTTTCACTGCCACTCCATAATTTTGCACTTACCTTGTAACGTTGTTTGGTATTCTCGAAGCATTTGTAGAATTATGTTTCTAATGGGACTGTTGCTTGCGTAGTTTGCCAACAAATCTATATACTCAAGGAAGTGGGAAACATTCGTAACGGAGCCAACTATGGGCCAGGATAACCTCGGGTATCCGTAAAATAAGATACAACAGGCAGCAAGTCGTCATTAAACATAAGGAGATGAATCCTAAGGTAACTGTATCACATCTCGTAGTTGAAAAGGATCCTAAGAGAAGACACTGCAATGAATTATCCTGTATACAATTCAAAATAATGAATAATAATAACAAAATATCATAGATAGCAGGAACTAGCTCAAAATTTGCGGAATGAGCTCAATTAAACTGGAAATAATTGGAAATAAGTGATTATGAAAACACAAATACACGGAAATAAAAGGTAAAACGCCTAAAAAGATGCGTTATGTTAGCTTTATCTGCATTAAACCTTCCTCAGAAGGATTGTGCGCCCTATTTAATTTACCCCTCAGTATACGTTTCAACATTCTGAAGTTTTTAAACATTCGCAATTTTAGGAAAACTGTAACACCATACTAATTCTTACATAAAATGTAAAAAAATGAACGTAAAGCATAAAAATCACTGTCGTAAGCTTAGGCCACAGCATAGATAATTAGTTTAGGTGATGACGCGGCAGGTTAGGTGATAATGGAATAGTCTAAGTTAGTTTAGGTAGGTTAGTTTATATGGCATTTGAGTCAAACTAGGTTAGCATGGTTGGAATCAGCTCAGGTTAGGTAATGACAGGAGAGCTTAGGTTTTGAGAGTGCAACCTAGGTTAGCTTAGGATATATTAAATTAGCTTGGCTTGAAGTCAGACTATGTTAAGTTAGGTTAGCTTATCATAGCTTGGAGTCAGGCTAGGTTAGGTTAAATTAGGTCATGACATGGCAGGTTACTTGATGAGAGGACAGTTTAGGTTAGGTTACCATTGTTCTTAATCAGCCTAGGTCAGCATAGCTGGGAGCAGGTTAGATTAGGTGATGACAGGGCAGGTCAGGTGATGAGAGAACGGTCTATGTTAGCTTAGATTAAGCTAAATTAACATGCTCTGGAGTCTGGCTAGGTTAGCATGCTTGAAATTAGATAAGGTTTGGTGATGACAGGACGAATTAGATGACTAGAGGACACTTTAGTTTAGCTTAGTTTAGATCCAATCATCATAGAAACATCTACATTATGCAACATGCACATCTCGTGCTTCAACTATTATTCAAAATACATAGTACATACATTATACATGCAACATTCATCAGAGAAAACGTTTTACATTATACTAGAAACATGCATCATATTTATATAACGGAGTGTACCGTACGTATACGTATATACTAGTGTCTTTCTGCATATGAACGCTAAATTTTCATCTCATTAACCGTAGCGTTCTTCAAGCGACTGCCTATCCTCGTATTCCGTTTCTCTCCCATATAAATAAATGCCTTTTCGACCTGCTCTCGCTTTGTCGTTTTATACCTATATGTATTACACCCTTAGAAATTTCTGGATGATGGTTTTACTTATCGTTCCTTTCTCGTTTGCTCCATTATACTCTGATATAAGTTGAACCATTGTTCTGGAACACAATATCAACGTTCTAATGATATAATTTTAAGTATTACTTGCGGTGGCCGGTAAGTAGCTAGGACCACGAGCGTAATGGGGTGAGTTTATGTAACTGTCTTTATAAGCGTTGTTGTGTTTGTATAGCATTTAAACAGAAAGTTTTACAATAAGGCAGTCGTTCTTGTTAATACGATTTCAGATAAAATATCACAGGACTGTACAAGACCTGACTCATATGACATTCATGAATAGACAACAGCAAAGCTATAGGTCAGTTTAGAACAAGTAGCTTCAATTCAGCTCTAGGTAGATGAAATACAGTTTACATTAAAGTGTGTAACAAGGAAGTCTATGAATGATTATTACAATGACTTCGCGGTGATTTCACGTGTACTTTATGGGATGGAACTGTAACACCAGTTAAAATAGTACCTGATCAGATTTATACTTAAGTCCGGAAAAGAAATGTTCCACTTGAACTTAGGCATGAAAGGCATAAAGGTTATTAATCACAGTATGGCGTCGTCTATGCCGTTTGACATGAATTATCGTCACGGGGATACAACTTTCCGATTTTTCCAGGCATATGACTAGCACTGCAACTGCTGCTCGGCGATTAGAAGACAAGAGAAAGAAACGTGTCTCCTAAACATTTTCTAACGTTCGCATCAAGTTTATGTACAGCCGTACTGTTAAATTTACACAGTGTTGTCAGATAACTCACAGAATATCCAGCAGGCGTGCAAGCTCCATGTTTAGAAGTTCCTCATTTTCGCTGCTGTCCCTCTCCGTATCTTCGTCACTAAACTCCAGACCTCCAACTGATATAACACAATTGTTAATTGCGTCTTCCACTAGTCCATCCTTTTGCCTAAACCCATCTTCGAATTACTTGCCCGATATAACCCTCGCTATAAGCTGTTGTAATAGAGTTCACTGCACTTTCACACACATGCTGCAGAGTTGTTAAAGATATGTCACCAATTACATTATGTTCTCTTACATGTCGTTTTATTGCATCCTGTACCAATTCGATAGACTTCAACTCGCGCATATAAGAAGGTAACTAAGAACCGAATGCCCAAGTATTTCAGTTGCTATGCCGATATGATATGCGGCTTCTTTTGTCTTATGTATTTGAATTAATTTAAACAAATCGCCCTTTTCTATTGCAGCAGAACAGGAAATACTGTTGCTATCCAACTATGTTATCATGTCTTGCTTTACAGTACATTTTGCCGGATAATTTCCTTATACGCTTTATAATGGAAAACATTACACTAGACAGCGTATATAGCTAAACGTTTTTCCTCCGAAACTTTTTGAAAACTTGCCCTATTCATTTGGCGACGATAATCCCCATTAGCAAGTCCAGCTTTCAATAAGAAAGAATCTCCGGGCATAAAACCTTCATTGCTGCCTGCGTTTACAAGCATCTAGCGGTTTGAGAAGCCTGTGTTTGTCATTATGCAATAAATGGAAATTTCATTTTCCCTTATTGCTACAAGTAGGTAGGGAACAGATGAAATTTTCTTTGGAAACAAATAAAGAACCTAAATTACGTTTCTATTTGCGGTCCAATTGAAGCGATCACAATAAAACTTATATTTCTCAGTACGTGGCCTATTTTACTCCAAAGAATGCAGCAATTTTTCACCAATTATAGAACCTTCCGTCCTTATTCTTCATACAGAACGCTACGATATCCCACAATAATTTTCACACTAAATTACTTTTTGACATTACGCATTTCAGTTGCCTTAATATTGCTTCTTCTTCACATTCTTGAATCGGGTTTCGTACTATCTCCCTTGCTCCGCTGTCAATAGTTTGTCCCTTCTTTTGAACCACAATCATGTCTAAACAATAAAGATTAATATGTGTTAAATTTGCATGACTTTTTCAACTCCCTATGGTTTATTAGTGAGTATACAAGTTATGCTTACGAAAGTTTATTTCTTATCCACTGCATTTTAATCCAAATAAACCGTTGTAGAAATAGCTACATTATAAATTTGGTTAGGGCACAAAGGGAACAGGATAGTTAAATGTTTAAGATCTGGAATTACATGCTTGCCTTGAAATTTCATACCTTTTTCATGTACTCTCGAGAAGGAACTAAAAAGCAACAGGACTTAGAAATAATTACAAGGTAATGAACAAATAAAACCATTAATAAAGGATATCTCGGAAATTGCTTGCCCTCTTTCTGCCACTCGGCGCTAATGCAAATGTCATGTAGCTGTGAAATTTTTTTGACAAGGGTTGACAAGGGTTTGATAAGGGTTAAAATTCGATGTATGTCATTTCAATCAATCAGATAATGCTCGTACATGTGTAAGATTATCTCGCCTCATTGACATCAAAACAGCTAAGCTCCTCACAAAGAGTATAGTGCCTTTTGTGTTTGTATTTCTCAGTATTTCAAACGGTGAAGTGCTCCGCTCTAAAATTCTAAATAGCTAGTCGCGTGGCATATATTGATTAATATAATTAAGTGCATATTAATTGACTCGAGCCTTCAAATACTTGATACAAAGACATCTGGTATTTGAGGTGGCTTACTGCCGAAAGAGACTGCATCTCTAAGTGCCTGTCAATCAAACAGATAATGATCTTACATGTATAAAATCTGGCCTCATTGACTTCAAAGGCTCTATCGCCCTCTAGCGGCTTGGATTTCCGGTATCACGTACCCTAAATTGCTGGTCGCGTGCCACAGATAGGTTATATAATTTGATTAGGTGTGTAATAACATGTGTTTTGACACGTCGTCTTTGAGGTGGCTTACTGCCGAAAGAGACTGTAACTCTAAGTGCTTGTCAATCAATCAGATAATGATCGTACATGTTTAACGTACCTCATTGACTTTAAAGGCTTAAAAGGCTAACAAAGGCTGTATCGCACTCTAGCGGCTTGGATTACCACTGTCACGTACCCTAAATGGCTGGTCGCGTGCCATCAAACGGTTAATACAATTGGAACAATTAAGTATTTGTGATACGGTATAAAGAGTGGATGCCGATAAACTAACCCGCTCACCCCGCAAGCATGCGCGCTCCACAAATATTTTTCCAAAGCTCTCTCACTATCTCTCTCCCTCTCCCGAGTGCAAGGAAGTGGGTAGCTCCTTCACGTGTATTTGATTGATTAGTACAATTAAGTGTATATTAATTGACTCGCGCACCTGGTTGACGCCATACATGTGTCTTAGCATATGTATCACACCTAATTGGTCTTAACCTGTACAGCAACTCTTCCTCTTGTAGTCGAAAACCGTCAGCCGGTTTCTGTGTGGCGATGATGGCAATAACAACTCTCGATCTACATTTCACCCCACCATGACTGCGGCGTGACGTCACTAACAAGTGCTCCGGTTTATCGGTGTCGATAAAACGTGTTAAAACATGTTCACTAAATCCTTTCCTTGTAATCGAGAACAAGCCGGCTCCTGTCTGGCGGTGATGTAAATAGCAGGTCTCCACCTGCATTCCATCCTCTCCACACTCGCTGACATCATCAACAAGTTTATGAGTGTAAACAGACTGTTCTGTATATAAATAGTAATCCCTCTCCTCGCGGGCGTTTATTGTTTGATGCGTCTTCGTCCAGGGATATTTGAAGTGACTGGTGATAACGCTGTCCATGTATCAGATTTACATGATTATTGGAATGAGTGCCGTGAAGATTATTATCAGTATGTATACTTTCATACCAATACCTGTAATGGCTTAATACATACAATATTGTGTACTGAACCGTCGTATCATGATGAGATGACTACACTGGAAGTGTGTAAAAGAGAACTGTGCGGTTTATCAAACAGGGGACGTGTAACTAATACTTATTTCTATAATACAATAATACATTGCATGAGTACTAAATGGAATCTGACTTGAAACCCACTTTATTTTTTCAGAGGAGACCGTATGGAAGACGATCATCTTAGTGATATCGACGAAGTCAACGTCTTTGTATCAAGGCACTTGTCTGAATGTGATACAGAATCATGCAATGGGTACATGCATTCAGTATTTTGTACTAATCCCGAGCAGCGCGGGCACATGTCATCTTTCTCCCTATGTAATGATAGCCGCGTAGTCTACGAAAGCAGAAAGAGAAGCCTTGAGTAAGTAGAAGAAATGGTAAATTACATATTCATTTAATGCTTCTAATGACATTCTCCTGTCTCTAAGCTAAAAATAACTTATTACAGTATGTGAATGACTATGCCTAAAGTACCGGTGCCAATAGAGGAGCTGGATCCTGAGAGACATGATGTCGATACTGTCGAATATCTAATCACAGAGCGCCATAACCAGCCTACCGATGAGGATGTCGCTTCATTCCCTATCATTACTGCTCCTAATGATAGAACTACGAGGGTTGAGGAGTGGATAAATCAGACGAGTCCAGATTGCTCACCAGAGATACAGCCAGACCTCGCCAACCTGTGAAGTGAGTATGATATTCTTTAATCATACTTCTGTGGTACATGTGAAGGGGGTTTTCTAATACATGTATTTCTCTTTCAGGCGCATGAAAGCATTTACTAGACCTAATTCTGACATTGTTTTCAATATATGTTACAGAGCTATGAGGAGGGGGCGGAGGAAGAGGAAGAACGAGACACCGACCAGAAAACAGAAACGGCGGTGTAAGAGGAGGACCCTCAACGAGGTCCTATGGTCTTCTTATTCATCGAAGATACGCAAAATTCACCGGAAGAGGATGAAGAATCGATTGCTCATGCTTGAAGACGTTAGCATATCCCCTCCCATACTGTGAACATTGGACTATACCATGATATCCCCTCTCCCTACATAAAGTGTGAAAGTGATAAATCCTTTGTTTACATTACAAAAACAGACTGGAACACAATATCCAAGAGATTCCAATGATTCAAGCTTACCTATAACAAGAAAAAAGGGTATGCGTGTGTAAAATATTTCGATAATGTAATTTATGTATACAGTCTTATTGTATTTATTAACAATTTAATTAATTTCATAAATACTTGTTTAAAATATAATATACTATCTTTAGACATTGATGGTATAGGGACTCCAAAGCGGCTATTGCTCTATATTGAAAGACACTTGAATATTTTAAATGAATTCTAGAAGTTAGGAGCATATATTTTTTCAGAGAGTAGGCGGGTGAGAAGAAAAATGCTTGAAATCTATAATAAACACAATAAAAAAGAGTGTTATAGT
Source organism: Deroplatys truncata (assembly GCA_030765065.1). Lineage (NCBI taxonomy): Eukaryota > Metazoa > Arthropoda > Insecta > Mantodea > Mantidae > Deroplatys > Deroplatys truncata. The sequence goes on along the minus strand of CM060990.1, from coordinate 416,559,468 downwards.
ATATGAATTCAACTTATTATTCATAAAATTACCCTATTACACTCCTTTAGAAAAAATATACATCCATTTTGAGACACATGCACAGATAATTATATACACACGTAATTGTTTGCATCACATGGGAAGAAGTTTGACGTATTTACCTTGTCATTTAGAATCAGACAAAACAGTGACGTCTGGCCAGGGATAATGGCAGATGCTTGAATCTCGTGTCTGATGTTCACATCTCTATTTATAGCCTCCTCGAGTTGATGAGAACAGTCTATTACGAATAATGGTGCATGATGAAGAAAATCCTTCCTCTTCAAGAGGGGGTAATTATCTCTTTCATAACAGGAACTTTGAAATTTATATTACATTTCATATAGTGAAGCAAACTTTGAATGTTTAAAGTCCAAGTTCAAATCATGGTAGGGTAGCATTCACTGTTGAGGAATAGTCTCAAATTAGTAATGTTGCAGTGATCAAACATGGAACTGTTCTTGCTATAATCACCCAATCTTGCAGTCTGCGCACCCATTATGATGAAGCGGGGTTTCTTGAGCTTAGACATTGTTGCTACATTCCACGTGAAAGATCTTGTCTGAGTACAACAGGCTGGGTGTGAAGATCCATGGAATGAATGGTGATGTGTAGAGGTCTATCAGACTTGACAGTTTTTAGAATGTGAACGCTTTCAGCACCAGAAAGACAAATTACAGGCATATTCCTTTCGATTTTAATTAACTTTACGTTAGCTTCTACTCCATTCAAAGTCTGAACACAATTTCTAGAATCTTTGCATCTTATGAGAACCAATTCAAGCTTGCTGTTGAGTATGAGCTCCTTGTGATAATTAGCAAATCCTAGGAGCATCGACAGCGTGGCTACAGTATTAAAAGTCCCATTCGCAGCATTTACTATACGAACTTCTTTACCAGGATAAGTCCATCCAGCGTTTAGCAGTCGATTCGACTCCATAGGATTGAAAGCCGCATCATTTCGTATAGTTGTAGTAATTCGAGAATTCCTTGTTACATCTATGGTGGTAGCATTCATATGTAGACGAATTTCATCAAACATGAAAGCTATAGCATTGCAAGTGAGCTTCACTGTAGAAGTAGTAGCAGGAGATCTATTTACCTTGGTGAGAGCACCTTCGACGTAGATATAATTCTTGTTAGGTAATGTATACAAATTTTCAAATTGGCAGGGTGTTCTACTTTCATCATTTACATCCAGAGCGGAGATGTATGTAGAAAAACATGATCCTCCTCCTTGGTGATCTTATCATCAAAGGCCAGAACCTCTGTTATGTTTAAGATGACAATTATAGCAATATGTAACCTATCCTCTCGATAAACTTACGGTTAGGACGTGTTGACTCCTCGGTAGTTGGGGAGATAGTATGCTACAAGCATGCTATACGTCGTCTATTATAGTATTTGCGATGTATTTTAAAATGTATTGCCATTGCATCTTATGCGGTGTCTTGTAGTGATAGCCTCGTTCCTGAAGTTGATTGCCTTAACGTGTTGATCTACCACTTGAGTAGGATCTGATCTATATAGTTTGTATCTATGACTGGTAAATATATCGGGTTCGAAGGTTATTGAGAGATGTGATAGCTTGGTGGAATAGAAGGGAAAAACTCGTAGTGCGAATATCCACTTTTACCAACAATGAAATAACATGTTGCAGTACTGCACTCCACTCGTATGATACTCATTTTAAATATGTTCACAAGATCATCTGATTCAGCCGCTGCTCCAGCTGGAATTATTTTAGTGTCAGTGAATCTCAGAAGCGAGCCAACAGATCTTGTCTTAGAAAAGTCTATTGTATAAGGGCATTTAGTTTCAGTGTCCATTGTATTATTTTTAGATCTTATGATGAAGACATCATTTTTCAATTCCAATTTATCATTTAGAAATGCATTTATATCCGCAATCTCGTAGGTTCAATGAGGAGTGTCAATGGTTTGAGTTTTACCATTATGAATATAATGAAATCGATTATTACTTTCATCGATGTTTAGTATTGAATAGAATGTTTCAAAATTCAAGAGATCAGCAGCCTCTTTTATTGACCGCAGAGACTATCTGAGCAGCGCAATCAGGTACAGCGCCTAAAGCAGCAACGATAGGAATCAATGGTAAAACCTACCTCTCTTCTTCTTCTGCTCTCTGGCTCTCACTGCAACCATCCCGTTCATGATTGCAGTTATATCCTTGCCGCTATCGTTTAACCCAAAGTTGAATCTGATGACTGCATGTGTTTCCAGCCCTTCTTTGCAAGAATCTTATTTGCCAATTGTCTTGAAGCACTATCCTCTGCTCAGTGTATGCGTTTGCAAGCTTCGTATAATTGGTTAATTCCCGGATCTCCTCTTTTTAGACGTTTTGCCAATTTTGTGCCCGGACCACAATATCTATATTCGGGCTAGTGAGCTTCAAAATGGAGTGAATTAATTATTCAATTGATAATTCCAGAGCTGCGCTTATACTGCAACGACGTCCCTCTCTTAGCTCTGATGATATACTAATCACGTATGTGAGTGCCTTAAGTTTTATACATTTCCTTTGTTGTACAACCTATCCTAACCAAAACGTAACCACACGCAGGAAATGAATCGGGTCATTTAGCTACTTTGCACTCAGTAATATGAATATAAACAGCCTGTATCCTTTGTATAAGTTGGTATTTAACACAAAGCTTGTTAAGCACCACTGCTCTCTCCCTATCCAAGTATTAGACTATGAAAGCAACTTTAAATGCGATCGTCATGGCAAGCTATTTCCATCTAATATCAGAGCTCTTAGTTTAGGGAGTTTCAATGCAGGGAAAATGAATGTATTACTCAATATGCTACTCTACGAGAATGGACTACGCTTCGGAAACTTGTGTATTTATTCAAAGTCTCTCTATCAGCCAAATTGTCAATACTTATTAAAGTACTTGGAAGTATCGATGGTATAGAAGTGAACACTTTCGAAAACAGAGAATATGCTTTGCATCATTCTGAAGTCAAAGACAATTCACTCCTTATATTTGATGACGTCATTACTGAAAATCAGAGAAAATTAGCATCCTTTTACAGTATGGGTAGATATCGAAATATCGACTCTGCATATCTAGTGCAATCCTATGCTAAAGTTCCAAAACATTTAATTCGCGATAATACAAATATAATTATACTCTTCAGTCAAGATAATTCAAACTGGAAGCATGCTTATGAACATTATGTAAATACTAACATGACCTACAATGAATTTAATGATCCGTATAAGACTGATTGGGAGAGTCTATCAGAAGGAAGGCCCTTTGCTGTTATAGTTCCTGAATTTCACATGAATGATGGGCGATATGGGAATGGTTTTGACGTATATATTAAGCTCGAAAGAAAAGAAAATGATCATTCCTACTTAATCATGAGGATCGACAGGTTTGGCTCCCAGAAAACTCCTTCAGTTAGAAGAGTGCTTGATAGTCTTTTCATAAATAGAGATTTCAACGGAAAGTATCAATTAAAGAACAAGAGGCTGTGCAATGTTCATGATCCTAAAGATAATAATGATGCACTCAATAGAAATGATGGGGATGCTCTCCAAAATAGGATGTTGAATTTTTCTCAGCAAAATGCTAGCAAAGTTGAGGTTATGGCTCAGACTATGATCTTTGAATTGATTTTAAGATACATTCTCAAGAGGGATAAGGAAAATAGTATGTTATGAATACAAAGTTCATCACCAAATATAATAATTCTCGTATGTAACCGAAAGATGATAATGGTAACATTATATTTGGAATAATGGAATGACTCATATAGCAGATCTTCTTGGAAATATGGATGCTATAAATAGAAGATATGCTAGAGATATGATGATAAGGAAATCTAACGAGACGCAACAGCAGTTAACCAGGTACTTGCCAAAGGAAATCGGGATGCAAATAAACAAGAAACTGCAAGGTTTCAACGCAAAATTGAAAAGAACTGCGGAGCAAGTAGATGCTGTAACATTTTTAATAAAAGACGATACAGATTCCCTAATTGCTTCTTTTAAAAAACTGTGAGAGGCAATTGAAAGATAGAAAACATTCATCCAAAGTACGAATAGTGGGAAAATAAATAATTTGGAAAAATTAACGATTACACGAATTTCAAGGCTGGGCGGTACAATCAATCAGTAAAAGGCGGAGACCTTGATTACTCTAAAAGCGATATACAACAATTAAACAAATTTATACCAAAGGAAATCGAGAGGGAAATAGGTAAGAAACTGCAAGACACCACATCAAAATTAAAGAAAACTACGGGTAAATTGCTTACTCTAACAACTTCTTCAAACGGCAGGACGGATTCTCTAATGGATTCTATTAAACAACTTACCGCGGAGCTTTTTACAGAGAAAACAAATTTTCAGAATCTATGTAATCATAAAATGCATAATTTGGAAAGGTTAACAATGAGGCGAGTTTCAATTCTAGAGGATACAGTCAAGCAGTTAAAGACAGAGGTTTTGAATACTCTCAAAACTGACCCCCCGAATGATAAACTTAAGAAATTAACAGAAAATATAAACATGATGATGAATACCCACAACATTCATATGCAGCAATTGAGAAGTCCAGAAGAATCGGTCAGAAGTCAGTACTCTGATACGGCAATCTTTACTGAGGTTTTCAGAACACATACACACGAACACAGGAAAGAAACCGAAAAACTCAGAATTTCGATCGGTATGTTAGCTAAGGATATCGACAAACTGAGAGCTCAAGTTGGACACAAACTATAAATTGAAGATAATCACTTACTTTCACATCATTTGTAACATGGATAGTGAAAGCATAAGACTTAGATAGTCTGTAGCTAGACATACCAAGGCTGCAAAAGAAAAATTGAGAGCTCTAAAAGGTCTCAATCCTGAGACTCAGCATGTAATGTCCGAAGCATTGAAGCCCGTAAACTGACCCATCTAGGATATTTTGAATACACAACGGAAATTGACTGAGAAAACCGGCAAGAATGAAGATAATGAATCTACAAGACTTTCTACTTACCTTCAAGAAGTTCGCTCAAAGGAAAAAGATCGTATTTATACATTGTACGGTGTGAGATATCGGGATGAAACTTATATGCTTGGAAATAAGGATATTCATTTTATAAATAATTAAATATTCATAGGCGATGAAACTTCTGATGTCTGCATACACCAGTGAAGACTTGGACACGTATGCTAACATTCTTTAAAGCACTTTTCATCATAGAAGCGGCTACACCAGGCATGGTGTTAGAGATCTGGTAAATCGTATAAATACACGAAGATAATACGTCCTCCACTCAATACATATTCAAGATTGGGACTGGTATGGAAGAAGCATAAGCCAGATAAACAGGTTGACTACGTTTTCTGGGGAAATCCTAACACATTAGGGAACAGACTGAGGCCACTTATTGCATCGAGGGACGCTGGTAATAATAGCCACACTCAATAGATTGAGGAAATTATCCGAGAGTAGTTGAAAGCATCTAAAATTATAGCATGACTTCCGAACAGAATATCACCAGTGAGCTTCACGATGCAGTGAGAAGGAACTATTCACTATGCATAGTTATCAGCAAAGGACTCAATGATTTATTGCAAATTGATTTGATTGAAATGATACCATATGCAAGAGTCTACAAAAGTTTCAAATACATCCTGGTCGCAATATGCTTTTACTCTAAAATGACATGCAAAATATTTAAAGGAAAAAGCCGGAGTTAATGTTTCAAAGGCTATGCAGGATATACTTCAAGAGTTGGAGGCTCCACCCAGGAACATTCAAAGCGATAACGGGAAAGAGTTTTATATCAAGGTCTTCAAGCGATTAATGTCAACGTATAATATTAACCACTTCATCACCTATAGCAATGTGAAAGCTGCAGCTGTTGAGCGTTTAATTCGAACCTTGAAGAATATGATGTACCGAGAGCTTTTAGTCCAAGGCTCATACAAGTGATTAGTCTTTTACCTAGGATGATTGCAATGTACAATGGTACTTATCATTCGACTATGCGCATGAAGCCTAATGAAGTGAAAAAACCCGATCTTCTTCTGCCTGTGCATAAGCATAATTAAAGACCGAAGAGAGAAAAAGGGTGCAAAGAACTTTAGTGTTCGTGATTATGTCAGGGTGCCTAAACATAAAGGAGATATTGAAAAGGGCTTTTAATCTAACTGGATTGTTGAAATCTTCGAAGTCTCTCGTGTGAAGCATACCCATACTGCAACACACATACTAAAGGACAGGGATGGTGAGGTGATAAAAGGTGAACTAAAAATACTAATTATCCTAACACTTATTTAATAGAAAATGCTACGTAGACGTGGTAACAGACTTCTTGTAAAGTAGTATGGCTTTTCAGATATTCAATGGATCAATCAAGAGGACTTGGTTTAAGGTATGAGGGAAAAAGTTCAATAAAAGAAATATTTTATGGTTGTAAAACCACTAGAGGTTTTTATTATTATTATTATTGATATTATTATTATTATTATTATTATTATTATTATTATTTTAGAAGCTTCCTTCCATTGAGGGAAGAAATACATGTTTTAGAAATCCTCGTTAATGCAAAAAATATAAATACATAGCTTGAGGGGAAAATCAATAGTAATACAATACGCTTAAAAACCCTCATCGATAAAACGCATATGTATACAAAACAAATGTGTTCTTCGAGGGAAAAATTAATACTAATGCAATAATTTAGAAACCCTCGTCAACAAAAGTATATATAAAACAAATACATTCTTTGAGGGAGACATTTATGCTAATACAATAAATCAAAAGACCCTCATCAATGAAAATATATACATAAAACAAGTACATTTTTGAGGGAAAATTGAAATAATATTAATAAAATATTACGATAAAAGTTTTAAAACTCTCACAATATAAAATATTTACAAGTCTACAGGTAAGGTGCTAACCAGGTCAAGCCCAAGGGGAAAATGGCCCCAGCCTAGTGTTTCATATGTTCCTTCCACTGCCTTCCTCTTATCATCTTCCCCTGCAATGCCAATTTGTTGTTCTCAATGGTTGTAGTTTTGTGATTTTTACTCCAAAACGTTTTCTGTATTGTATGATATCTGATGCTTAGATCTTTTAAACAATTAAAATAGTTCTTAAAATCCAGTTTTTTCATACCTGCTCCGGTGATGTCCTTTGCCTTTTTCACAGTCTGGCCTGAATGTTTATACGCATATAATTTCGAGCTCAGCCCGTCATATTCCTCCATAACCATTCCACCGAATTCGTCTTCGAACAAAACAATCCTTTTTTGTTGCCTTGTTGTGGTTACCTTTAGCGTAATTTGAGGAGTCAAAATAGTGGGGGTTATCTCTGATGATTTTGGAGGTATCAGAAATCATTTAAAAAGAAATGAGTCTGTATCTATGTAATTCAACGTCAGGCCCATTAAATTAAACTTCGTGTCATTAAAAACATACATTATATGTTTTAAAATGTCCAAAATTGCATGCTCTATATGGATTGGCTGTTTAAGTATACTTTTTCTCTACCAACGCAATACCTACAAGAATCTCATTGAAGGTTATCGACCTGAGATACGTGCTGCGGGCTGTTAGTTTCCTGGCTTGGTCCCATTTTGACACGATGTTGAAGTCTGTATATAATACCGCACGCTCTCTGTGAATTTTCCATATACCGCATTATTCATGTTTTTCCATAAGTTGTGCCTAAATTTTGACTTTTCTTCGGCTCTCTTCCATGTATTCAGGTCGATGTAGGTCTTAAGCCAGTTAGACTGGTCGTACGATACCACCCTGTGAATATGTCTCACAGTTACGCCCAGCTCTATGTATTGCTGCATAACCCTGTACTGCAAGACATATTTGCTTTTGTTTTTAATTTTTCAAGCAGCTTCTTGTAACGCCCGTTTGGTGGTATCGCGCTTTGAGGGCAGAAATGAAGCACGTTGTGGACATCATGAATATGCAAGAGATATTCAGTATCTACTTCCAGCACATAGCCTGTGTCTTAATCTCCCGGAGCTGTCATAAAATCAGTGGTCTTAATTTCATGCTCTGTGAGCCATCCAAGTTTCCCATAAGGTATCGCTGTAATCATAGTGTCCATATAAATTATTGATGTCCAGGTACGATAAGTACCTGACAGGTGCATCTTGTCACATATTAATGAGAGTCCTGCCTTTGTTGCTTTCAACATGTAGGCGAAAGAAGTCCTGGTAATGTATAAAACCATGCTGGATCAAGCTTGTACATTTCCATCAAGGGATTTCAAACTCCCCGAAAATGTCTCCCAAGAGCAGTAAATCAGTCTATAGATAAAGATTGCTCTATTCTCCGATATTCTGGATATTAAAGGTATCCCAAACTTTTTCAGCATTCTGTAGTCCTCTTCACTTATTTCATGTCAAATCAGTGTGATGTAGAATGCTTTCCCTTGGTGGTAGCTCTATCTAACTAAACTTTTCTGGGGATAATAAATAATGGTAAGGGAATACACCGTTACTCGGTACTAGCTTAAAATGCTCTGCAACAGTATATTCAGCTCTTGTAATTTTGAAATCATCTCCCTCGAGTATGTCAGCCAGGTTGGATAGCTCATCATCAAAGAATTTAAAGCTATCCAGAAACCTGAACTGAATGCGCCTATACCTTTTAGTGAATGCTAAATACTTTTCAGAGGGTTGTGCTATGCATGATATGAGCTTATCATCATATGCCAGGTGTCTTATCAGAAAATCATTGTCATATTTTGATGTCAATGGAAACAGATAAGGATGAAGTCAGGGACCTTTCCATTTCAATTACACTTATTATGAGCAGCACGCAGATATTTCTCAGTCACGTAATCATCGTCCCTCATGCGAGTATCATCCATAGCAAAATCCTTAAGACATATGTAACACTCTGAGGCTTTGTCGAAATGTCGGTTTTGGATTCAAATACGCATCAGCAAGTTCATCAGCAATTGAATTTAATTTCTTGAAGAAGTCATCGATGGAATTTGGACCTCTGAACAGGAAGGATTTCGACAATGCCTCGTCATGTCTACACACTACCTTAAAGATATTGACATTGCCTCATGCTCTTGAATATCTCGGGTCCAACTTGAATTGCTAGAGTGGACCTTTACCAGAACAGACTCAACGTCAGCGTAGACAACAGAGGGTACAGAAGCGCTTTTGGAGAATGATTTAAGCTCAATGTTCTCATCCTGTTGTGGCGGTTTAGGTAACTGACATCTTCCACATTTCAGCCTCTGGGTTTCGAGAGACCTCTCATTGGCACACCTCTTTTGTCATGCCTGGCATGTCCACATCTTTCGATGGTTTTTCGTGACTTGTGCCCTTATCAACGAGGACAAGTTTTAATGAAACAGTAGTGTGCCATTTCATTTTTCTCTACACACAAGATAATGATATACTGCTCTTTTTTATCCGGTGTTTGGTATAGAGGGATAATCTTTTCAGTTTCCTCTATACTAAATACGGAAATTGATACTACATTATTCTGCTCTTCAATTGTTTTTTATTTATGGACGATCTTTAACTGCTGTGTTTCTTAGCGTCCCATTCTATACTGGGCGTGAAAGACCGGTAATTTTGCTCAGAGGCCTCTTTATCAGGCTTATGGTTCTTTTACTTGCCGTAAATCTACGACACGGGCCCACCGACTTTACTTCCCTTCCGAAGGAAGCCATGCTAAGGAATTTTATGCCTGAAGAAATCCATCGCCCCTTGCTGGGTTTGAACCCACGACCTCGGGAACGAGAGGCTAGCACGCTACCACTAGTCCACGGAGGACGAGTACTAGTTTTCAAAGCATTAAATTTGATGCAGACGTGCCGTAAATTCAATGCCCTTATAACTGAATGCTTTGAAAAGCAGTTCCTCCGGGTATGTTGTTTTTATATATCCATTATTCTTAGCAGGGTATTTAGCTGCTAGCAGACTCTATGCGAAGCATAAATTGTCCTTATTCTTTATATTTTTGGGGGCAATTCAATGTAAGATGTTGCATGTAGAGGGTCATAAAATGAAGAGATAATCACCAAAGCATGTTGGCTAACAAGGATTTTGATAAAGATCCCCCTCGAATTTTGAAGGATTTTCAAAGTATTGAAGAAAAGATCTGATGGAGATCGCTTGATGAAAGGATCAGGCAAGTCTTGGAATTAAAGAGCGATGGAATTCTCATCTTTCTTCAGGTTTGTGGATTAAACATGAAATCTCCAGAGAGCAGTTTATGTTTAACCCAGACCTGCTTTTGTTTAAGACGCCTTTCATCTCTATAATTACAGGAACATTATACTTGTTCAAAAATACCCTGGGGTCAACGATTTCTAATGTATTATAAGTCTTACGATTAAAAGTACGTCCCTTGAATGAAGATTCATTAACCTTATATTTTAGACCCTGACAATCAACAGCTCTAACCGTTGACTGTTTAACGGTAACAGGTTCCTTGACGGTTTGCTTCCTTTTTCCTCTCAGCTGGTCTGTTACCCCATTAGATCTTACAGGGTGCTGAAGGGGGAGGTTGATAGTGTGTTGAGAGGCTCCGGCCTCAGAGGCGTATTCATGGATGAGCAGGAGACTGTGATTGCAGCGAGCACGCTGTTGGATTCAGGCCTCAGCGGAGACATGCCTGAGGATGCTGTTGCTGCAGCGGGCATTTTACAAGGGCCCGAGCTCAAACCTCCGCCGAAATGGACCGATGTTGCTCCAGCCAGTAGAGTTCCTGAAATAATAATAATAAGAAGAAAAGGAGTATGAGCAGGAATAATTGTTGTATAAAAAATGCACTGCAAATGAAGCATAGAGATTCTCACCATTTGCATGCGAGCTCGCTGCGCCCAACCTGGCTGAGGGAAGAAGGTAGGAGGCAGCACCGTGTCCATCATCCGTGGTGATTGCCCGACTCACCGGCAAACGGTTGTCTGGAGTGATAGAAGTAATAATAACAATAATACTGAGAAAAAGAAAAGGAAGAGGAAGAATTTTGTATAATAAAATACACTCAAAGTTTAGAGATTCTCACCATTTGCATGTGAGTTCGCTGCGCCCACCCTGGCTGGGGGGAAGAGGTAGGAGCCTGCACCCGCGTCCATCGATTTGTGGAGCCTACCGGCCTCGTCAGCAAACGCTGCATGACTGAAATGACAAGAAGAGGAAAGAAGAAGAAAAGGAGGAGTATGAGGAGGAAGAATTGTATAATAAAATACACTGCAAATAAAGTATAAAGATTCTCAACATTCGCATGGCAGTTCGCTGCGCCCACTCTGGCTGGGGGAAAAAGGTAGATGGCTGCACCTGCGTCCATCGATCCGTGTAGAGCCTACCTGCCTCGTCAGCAAACGGTGCCATGGCTGGAATAATGTTATTATTAATAATAGTAATAATACTAGTATAACGGAATACACTGCAAATAATCTATGAAGATTTCTCACCATTGAAACCCTGGCCTCTAAAAGGAGTCGAGGATCGGTGTGCCTCAGCCATACTATGGGGTCCAAATATTCGTTAGTGCCCTGGAAAGCCCCTGGAATGTTTCGATAAAGCACGCTCATCGGCGCAGTCGGATGTCTCTGCAATTTTCTAAGGCTTGCAAGAAATATTGCTCCTTGCAGCTGCTTATAAGTCTCCTTTAGATCGTCAGACCATAATGCTGGAAAATAAAGGGTTTATATCTATGTAAATAAAAATATATTTTCCTGCATTCCAATAGAAGCATTAGCATCTTCACGTGATGGACTTCTGTTATGTGCTGACATTCAATTTGATACAACTATATTTTGATCCGGTAGTAAAAAGTAAGAAACAATCGATGTATATATATTAGTCATAAAATAAAAATAAGATGATTCAAAGCAACTTACTTTATAAATGATATTCTTAATTATACATAATTTTACCGTTATTAGAGGATAGCTGAAAAGAATGTGTATCACAAGCCACGCTTTCTTCTTTAAAGATGAGAATGCTACTAATAAAGAATTTTAACCTTCTGATAATTAAATATCCCGCCCTCGTATAGATGCAATTGCACATTTACAGTGAAATGGTCAGTATTATGATCACGTATTTAGCTCGAAATAATTATCATTAAAGAATAAACTAATAACGAAAAACAAACGAATAGGAAGCTCGCCATGCATATAGCTATCGATATATTTACTTTAAGATGAAACAGTTACGCGTGTTAAAGAAAATACCTCTTTTTTGCAAAGAATTGAATATCTTTCAAAGCTTATATACGCTATAAGGTTGTATATTTATAAAACATCCTAGAATGCATGAAATACGACCCATATTTTAAAGAAATAGAAAATGAATATCTTTTAAAACCCACCAGATATTTTCGCCGAGTTTGAACCCGCAGCCTTGGGAACTAGAGGCTAGCATGGTAACCACTACACCACGGAGGACGACTTTTTGTATGAAATGCAGTATTTTTATGTCTCTGATTATGTATTTCTACCGTGATCTTCGGCAGATATGTGGCCTGCTAAAGCAGTGTGATGGCGGCTTTAATACTGCGACGAGCCCAGCTCCGCCCAGCCACGGGAAAAAAAACGTGTCCTTCAGTGCTCACCAGTGACGGGCTAGAGGGAAGAGGAGGCGGGAACGCTCTCTCCGACGTAAGTAACCGGAGCTCCTTCGAGATGGGACCAGATAGTTCTGGATACCCTCTTCCCCGTCTCCTGCGAATATTCTGGAACATTGATAGTGGTATATAAGTTAGCCAATGGCGAGGCAGTCAGTCAGTGAGTTCCTGTTGTTGATGCCACATAAATTGGTGTTCTGCGAGTTGTGACGTACATTGATCATTACTGATTTATGATTAGCGAAGTCCAGTGTTGGATGCTTCAGCGAGTGAAGCGGAAAGATGAAGAAGCTGCTTCACGGTGGTACCTTCCACCGCTACGTGCAATACAAAGTTAAGTTATAGTGACATAGAAAAACTGAATAGTCAAAATATGCTCTGTATATTTTATGCTGAACGATCTTTCTGCCTGACCTATGTAGAAGTTGAAGCAGTCGTTTCATTTGGGTTTGTGTTCTCCTTTTTGGCTGCATTTGTCTGCAGCTGTTTGTGCCCAGTGAGGACTTTTTTGAATTGTGTTATTGTTTTTGTATTCTATTTTATATGTGAGTTTCTTGAACAGAAAGGAAGTTTTATATGTGATTTGATACTTTTGTTTGTACGTGTGTTGTGGGTTGATGGTTTCCTTATGTAGTTTTCTTGTGGCTTTGTTCAGTATCACATTTACATTTTTGGGTCTTACCAAGTTTTTTGAGCCATGGTTGATATTGATTCTTTGCTGTATGAATGGATTTAAACACCCATCTGGGCACTTAATCACATTCGTAGTAAGAAAATATTCAACAGAGTACCACACTGTTCAGTGTGTGGTAAAAATGTTTTATTTCCTCGAGTCCCAGCAATATTCAACATGCATGCTATTACCTAACAGCGCGCAAAGTACAAATGTGAATGCGATAAACTGTAAGTTAGTTGAAAACCTGCTGAGGATGCTCAAATATAATCGTGAAGTACTTTTTTTACCATGCTTGCCATAATGCGTACTTGTGAATATGCCGTAACGGCCTCAACAAATTTACCTGCTCTTCAATCGTTCCTTTCAACGGCTATACCTATGAGATTTATAGGGCGTGCATTCCATTGTTTTAAGACAGTGTCTCTAGAATGGGCAAAGAGTCAGTTTTGCATGCACTAGGGACTAAAGTTCACAGTGTAATATGATTAGAATTACATAAATTTTTTACATCCTCAAGTGGACTGTACTTTTTGTAGTTTGTGCTCGATATTTAATGACTTATATTCATCACACGTTCATTAACCAAAAACTGTAATGCTTAGAAAATTAAATGCATGGATAATTTTAACTTTAATCGCAGTTACTCTTTGTGTAGTTACATAATTTCTCTAGCAGTTATTAGACAAGTCTGACAGTTTCCATTCTCAGTTTTCTATTTCTCACCATACATTCTTATTTTCTTGTACTTCTTATCCTTCATACGCAAAGATGTTCACAGGAAGATCACCATTATGGTCTATAAGGGATTCTCAGTGATCAATATTTTACGAATGAAACAAAACACGATATTACTAAATATGCAAAATCCATATTCTTTGGAATCAAGAAAAAACTGAAACAGCACTCTAACATAAAAGTTAATGTAGTGGTCCTATAGCTAGTTTACGTTTTCCATAATTCAAATGCGGCCGATTTGATTCCTTCAGCTGAAGGGTGAATTTTCCTTGTTTGATGAATCCCCTTGAATTCTTGAATCCCCAGTGTCATGATCAGGCGAAGCGTAAACTACTTAATAGGGTAGGCACTTTCTTCTTCTTCCTCTGCTGCTGTTGCTTCTTCTCCTCCTGTTTCGGGACAAAAGTTTTTCCGATGAGCCGACTGCTCGCTTCAGCGAACATGACCACACAGAGCATATGCTTTAAGAGCTTAGGTCAGAGTTTTTTAATTATTTATAAACTTGTAATACACCGATATATAATTTTGTTTATAACTGCTTTAAAATTTAGTCAATCGGGTCAAAATAATTGCTAAAGTATGCTTTAGAGGTACTCAATTAAATAGGGGATAAGCTTACCAGATTAGTTTGATGAAATGTAGAATACTAGCGGTCTTTCCAAACCTAAACTAGTACTCAAACTTGCAAACCCCTGTTGTTATATTTCTTAAGTATTCATATAATAAGAAGAGTAATAACAGCTGTCAAAGAACCTTATAATTATACTTGTGTGCAGAACATATTTTATATAAGACCTCTGGCTTCGATACATAATGTTGACATTCTACACAACTTAAATGCTTAAAGTTATATCTTACAGAACAATACTTTTGAATAAGTGAATCAATGACCTGTTTCGTTTGTGTGTCAACCATGCTCATATCAGTGGGAAAATCCTCTCAACATTAGCGTTGTGTGCAGTAATAGCAACGTAACTCCAATATTTTCAACATATATTCTTCTTATCAATCTCGAGATGCTAATCAGCTTCAAATTAAAGAATGTTTACATTCCTCAAAATATAGGACACTCCAAATTTTTCAGAAATTCCCCCCGGACACCGCACATAAGGTACAAATTTAGGGAAAGTCCGGGAATTTTTGGACGTGGAAACCCTAAGCGCGCTAGGCCCCAGCAACATTTAAGTCCCAGAGCCATTCACAACCAAGCGAGATGGCCCCGCGCTAATCTGTGAAGTTCGCATTCGGGAGGTCCCGGGTACGATTCCAGGTTGCTGCTCACTCTGACTATGGGTTTCTCGTGGTTTTCCTGGTTGCAAGGCGAGTGCTGGAATGGCGTACTCTACCGTGTCTATCCTCTTTTCTCCGTTTCACCTCACTTCATTTCAGGTTCCAGATTGAGTCCTCGACTGACGTTCATTAGGTTTAGGGTAGATGGCGCAGAGGCCTGAGTAGCAGTGCTAGGTGTCACCTCCGTTCACTAGTCCAGTCCAGCCAGCCACAGCAAAAGGATACGGAGATCAGTTTGTCTATTGGATGGAGAAATCTGGCTATAGGAAAACACGGTTTTACAACTACCGCGGTCAAATTACGCTTCAGTTTCCCTCATTCACAAACTATGTCAAAATACACAGACAGGTGAAAGTTTACCATAGTAGTGCTGCACATTTATGTTCGAATTACAGACATGCAAATTCTCAATGGAGTCGAAGACTTAATAAGTGGTAAATATAAATTAATCTGCATAATGCGAAGAACAATAACATGGCGTAATAACGCATTGGAATTAAATAGCCTTTCATTCACAGAATATCTTACTTGATATTGTCTACCTCTCTCCCCTGACGCTTCGCCGCTGATCATGATGAAATAAATTGTTTAGTCGCGGATATTAGCGAATGCAGGTCATGTAAACCACCACTAATACTAGCGTTATGTCATGTCAAACCCATGTGACCCAACACTACGTAATCACCCAGGTAATTATATTGAGTTTTTAAATTTTCAGAGGCTCGCTTGGCTAACGGTCTCAGATTCTGAACGTCAGTTCATATTTAGCTCCGGAGCTGCGTTAGATATACTGATTATTTAATAGGCGGAAGAGAAAATTAGCTATTTTGATTCCTTAAATCTGGCACTTCTTATTCCAAGTTAAAAAAATATTTCAGTAGAGAGAAAATTATTCGCACCGCTGTCGCAGTGTTCCTTACACAGCCAGCTTTAAGGAAGCGGTAGTCGACGGTTTGCCAACTACAACTAGTTGCTGGGACAACACATTGAACATTTATTAATTTCTTGCCTTTTGTACACGTTACGTACAGGAACTGAAATGCTTGGTGACATATTAGTAGTTCGCAATAGCACACCCAACTAGAAGGTAATCATCATTGACCTTCGCTCTACCTTACGCCTAACGCGTTTATTACCATCCATTAATCCTTTAATGCAATAACCTGGTAATACGATAATAAAATCATTAATATTAATATATCTTCAAGGATAATTGAGTAAATTCAGTTTCCCTAGAAATGTACTTAAGTTATATCTAATTTGCTTAAGATTGAGATATTAGGTACAGCAAATAATACATATAATTGCTCACTTTTGGAAATACTGTAATCTTTTGTCAGAACTGAGATTGAAGGAAACGGATTAAAGGTTATTAAAAGTAAAGAATAAAAGTTTTTAGGCATTGCTTTATTTACATATTTATACAACCGGATTATACAGGATCACATCATTTTCTCTTAAATACACACAACTTCCTTAATTTGACCGAATTAAGGCTGGTGATATTGCATAATTTAAATTATTTGTGTAATTCCTTAGCAGTGTAACAGCTAGTCATACATGAGTTACCACAAAAGCAAAAGCATTAAAAAATTATAGGATAGGAAGTAACAACATATTCTTCTCTCAAGAAATTACCAATTCACTGACACGTTATGCCATAGACGCCAATGATTTATATAGCGATTTACACACCCCTTGCAAAATATGTTGTATATCCCTGAAGAGGTTAAACCAGGTCTTGGGAAATTCCGGGCAGCAGGATTCCCTCCTACAGACACTACCGGACAAGGGCAAACCCTCTCATTAAGCGCCTTTATAAGCGCAGGTGTAATGTATTTCCTTGGGTTATGGTGTATAGATCCTGTATATAGACATTCGTAACTATCGCAGTTATTATTATTATTATTATTATTATTATTATTATTATTATTATTATTATTATTATTATTATTGTGAAAAAAGCTTAGCTGTTTATTCCATTTAAACAGACTGGAGTTTCAGCCACCATGTCTAAAAAATTCATATAATTCCGCATGGCTCCAAGGTAATAATAAATAAATAGCAGGCTTCTTTGAGAGGTAGCGTGTCTACTTCACATTCGAGTGGTCCCGAGTTCGAATTTTGGTTAGGTGAGTTAACGGGTAAGGGCAAACCCTCCCATTAAGCGCCTTTATAAGCGCAGGTGTAGATTGCGTGTTTTAAAATGATTTCTCATTCGCCTGAAAATACCGTTTTTATCGGAAAAAACCTCCCCATATGCATGATGCTGTATATTTTCTAACTTGTTTAGTCACATTTTATTAATATAACTGTCAGATACAAGAAGTGTATGATACCGATAATAAACTGATTTTAAGGATTGTTAAACAAAGAAATATGATTTGGAGAGGGTGATAAGAATAGAGAGAATTAAAATTATTTAGAATTAAAATGGGAGAAAGAAATTTAAGCATCCCTTCATTTCTAGGACGTTCTCTTAAATATATATTCAATAAGGTGATCCAGAGCCTGATGTGGAATTGTCTTTTGTGTCGGAACAGACTCCATAGTTTGATCTTGAAGAAAGAAGATCCCTAACTAGCGCCGTCTGTAATCAAGATAGTCCTCTAATACGACTACGCAACTAAGGTCATTTGCGTGTAACACACTAACTAATCGACCGGAATGGTTGAGGCAGTAACGTCTATGGACTGCATTCGGAGGTTGTGAGTCTAAATCCCAGTAGCTGACATTCCGGATCCTGTTTTTTTTCGGAGCTTTCCTTGGACACTAGACGAATGCTGTGAAGGTTCCTTACAGCAGCGAATTTTTCACCAGTCAATTTCACCTTCATTCTCGTTTTACATCACCCTTCACCTCCTCGGTTCTTACCGGTAATATTTAATACTGAACACCGGAACTCAAGCGAAACAATGTCTTTATGAATAAAAAAACGTAGATATGTATTGCATGTGGCAAAACGGATAGGAATGGCTGGTGTTAACACATGTATTTCAGTTATTCAAGGTAAATACAGGCAACACCCTCAAAACATGCATTTTCCTAGAAGATAAGATGTATAGGTCCTGTATATAGAGCTCTATACTTAAACACTCGTAGAAGAAAGGGAAAACCATTCGAGTGTATCACATCAGACATTTTTCTTTATCTGTCTTTGAAGCAAACCTGTTTTTCGGCCTGGTTTATAGATGAATGAAATACTTGATGAATGACAGTCTTATTTTAACTTGGGTAAAATGTGTTTAAACCCTGTTTTGGTAAAAATTACCTCGCGATAACGTGTAAGGCTTGCATTCGAGAGGTGGCCGGTTCGATTCACGGTGACCACCATGTCTGACTTTAGGACCTGCATGAAGGTCACATAAATACAAGCGCTCACGCCCATTAATCACCCGCACATGCACGAGGACGTACGAACATCACCGAACAATCTGCGTGGTAACAACGTGTCTACTGCATATTCGAAAGGTCCAGTTTTCGAATCTCGGTTAGGAGAGTTACCGGACAAAGGACAACCCCTCCCATTAACGGTCTTTATAAGCGCAGGTGTAATATATTTCCTAGCGGGTATGGTGTATAGATCCTGTATAACAAGGTACTTAAACATTCGTAAATATCACATCAGTGCGACAATCAAGTTAATTATTATTACTGTTATTATTATTATTATTATTATTATTATTATTATTATTATTATTATTATTATTATTATTATTATTATTATTATTATTATTATTATTATTATTATTATTATTATTATCGTCAAGAAAGCTTTGTTTGTTCCATTTTAATAGACTGAGGTTTCGGTCTGTACACCTAAAAATTAAACGATCCCTACATTGCAACTGAAAATGATATCAAGAGAAACAATACCTTCTTTTTTCGTTATTTTCACTCTAAAATAATTGTTAATTAATACGTTATTTATACAATCCTATGTACGAGCTTGGAGTTCCAGGTGATGGCATCACCACTCACATTCATATCATGATAGATTAATACTTTCATCGCAGACGGATGCTTCAGAAATAATACTGGAGGGAATATTTTGCTAATGTGATATTAAACATTGAATTTTAGCAATACATGTAAAAGTATTCTGGCGTTATATACTGAAGGATTTTCCCTACAGACATAATATCGTATGGCGCAGGAATTCTCTACAACTGGTTTAGACGTGTTTTATGAAATACCCCCTGCGTGAGGCTAGCATTCCACCAAGACACCCTCTACTCGAGGGGATGGAGTAGCCAATCAAAATCGATGAATTACATAACGTCACGTCTCTCGCCTCCAGCTTTATATGGGAAAAAGGATATAAAAGAGACAGCTTTTCCAGCAATTTTCACTCTTTCTTGTGAGAACACATCGATCTAAGTATTCTTCAGACTTTACTTCGCTCTATGAAATTTTATCAAACATCATGTCTGGTAAGTTGGAGAAGCATCTTATTTACTTTAAAGGTTAACTTACTACACTGTGCATTTAACTTATAAATGTGTTCTTGTTTTTTGAAGGTCGGTGTTTATATACAAATAGTTGAACATTCTACAGTTAATAGCTAGCGGTGTGAATTTCATTTTTCTCAAGAAGTTTAATTATTATTTATTTTAGGCAAACTTATTATTCTAGATGTTTAAATTAGGATATTTTGCGTGCGAATTATATTCATTTCTAGAGAAAAAATACAATTACTTTAATACCTTCTTAACGTTTTTGCTGTCGGAATATATAAAAAACTCTGTTATGCGATTCATTCGCTCTAACAAAGTAAATGCTTACATTATATTAAAAAATATAAATCGAAAAACACAGTACTTAATGAACTAAATCAGTGAATCAGAACCTCCTTTATATTTACACATATTATCATTTTTATTATTATATTATACAGAAAATGTTAATAATTTGCGGCTTTAAATAAATCCATTTTTATGAAATACATTCTCTAATAAAGAATATGATTTTTCTGTTCTAATGCAGAGATTTTGAAAACTCAACGTAACACATTGGCTGGGAATAGCATTTTCCCGACTGTTCAAAGACGACAAAATCTTCAGCCATAGGAGCCTTATAATATAAAAGCCATAAGAAAAATTGATTCGATATACGGTGCTAGAGTGGTTGTAGCCTTAGGCGAAAAGCAGGTTTTTCTTCCGGCAAGATATTCAACCCTAACCAGCCAAACGTTGGAAGAAATGCCCGGGAAGTTTCAAATGGTATATCATGGATTAGTACCAGCTGGCACGTTTAAGACATGTAAGTTGTCTTTTCTTCCTGTTAAGGTTTGTAGAAATAATTCAGCTAACCTTTCAATGTTTGATTTAGAGTTACAACATTTGAGTTTATAAACTTACGCTTCACTGGGATAACATTTGACAAAGTATGCATCACTGTATTAAAACAAACATTGTCTAGGTTGTAGTCTATGTGAGGTCAGACATAAAGACTTTGCATAGTCTTTTCAATTATTCTTGACCTCTAGGCATATAGCTACAACAGGCTGCAAATAATTTGCAGTAGGATAATATTTGTCTAAAGTATGCATCATTGTATTAAAACAAGTGTGTGTAAATGACGTCTAGGTTGTAGTCTGGGTGAGGTCATACAGAAAGAAGTTTAATAGTCCTTTCAATGATTCTTTACCCTAAAGCATATACCTACAACAAGCTGCAAATAATTTGAATGTGTGTTACAGGATTGCATGGGTGAAGGAAAATTAAGTGAAGAACGAGATAGCCTAAAACAACATAAACAGAAATGTAACAGGAACGTTCACAACAACTCTCAGTGATCTTATTCAATGAGGAACTGGACCACCGGGTAGCCTGGAACCTGAAAAAATTTGCGAGTGTAGAATATAGCAATAATATAAATTATTTGCTTATTATTGTTTTAATTGTCAATACTATTCATTTCATAAATAATTTCAAAATTGTTTAAAGGAGAATGCAATATCTTAAAACATTGATGCTGCATGAAATCTAAAAAAAAAGAATTATTGAACTATTTCCGAAAAAGACTTGAATAAATGGGAATCTAGTAGCCAGGACCATATAATATTTGATGGTGTGATATGAGGTGTATAATAAGAATAATAAAAGTGAGAACAATGTAATATAAACAACATTTATTTTATAAACATTATCCTATTACATTCCTTCACAAAAGACATACATATTTCCTAAAGACAATGATGACAGTCTAGACCTTTTAAACGCACAATTATATAATCATATACATCAGACCTCCATGTAAACAATTAATCCATAAGATAGATTAAACATCTCAGCAATGTCTGGATAATGTATTTTATAAGTATAAGTTATTGATATTTTAAAGTTCCTGTTAACTATAGTCGAAATTGGTTAACACAATTTCTTGTCATGCTATAACTCTAGATGCTTTCAGCTTGCTTATGATTTCTTCAATCTCCACCGTATGGTCGCTAATACCAGTCTCTTTCGATATAATTAGTAACCTGAATATATTTACCAGTCTATTCGGATTTTCAAACGTAGATATTACTGAATTATCATCATACGAAGACTTCAAATTAGTAAACGTACAACTTCCTCACCCGCAGTAGACTCAAGTGAAGGACAGAGACCCGATCATGTATAACATTCCCCTCCGTACATCTTTGGATCTTCAAGCGTAGATATCACTAAATTCTCACCATATGGAGGAGTCAAATTAGTACGCACACGACTCCCAATGTGTTCTGATTCCTCGCCTACAGGAGACTCAAATGTAGGAGAGAGCATCGATTCAGCATAACATCTTGCTCTATGAAGTTTAAGTCTTGGCAAAGAACGATTCTTAAAAATCCGACCACATTTAATGAGTAGCTTTTCTCCATGTGTAATGAATGAAAAATTGAGTTTCTCATAAGCTGGTTGCACCGATTTTCTCTGGCAATAGCTCATGCTAAAACTGTAGAAGAAATTAAACGAATACGTGAATGCTAACGCTCGAAGGAATTAAAACCAAATGAATGAATTCATAACACGCAACTATGTATATATCTCGGATGGGAACAGCGGAGAAAACCTCCACCTATTCATAGCAGCGGGAGAGGATGCTCTCTGGCGACATTAGTGATCTAGACAGCAATTGGTCTCAGGATACGTAGACGCGAGTTTGTTTGGAACAGACCCCGGGTTCAAATCTTTAAAACGTAGGGACCCAGCCCTTTGCCTGACATGCTTCCTGGACCGTCCAAAAAGCGTACCATCACGTTACAATGCCAAGTAACTAGAAGATGGAGATTGCGAGCAGAGAAAAAGATGCAGTTTGGAGCAGGAGTCATCCAGACAACAATTGGATGCCTCCCTAACATGATATATAGACCTATACCGAACACAATCCCCATCCTTCAGAAGGCAACAGTTCCTGGACATGTAGATGGCAGAGACGCGCGAGTAGCTGGAACGGTCCGAGAGTTGGAAATGTTACGGACATCCAGCGTTATGTAAGCTGTACAGATCTATACTGATCTCCAAACTTTACTTCACAACACAACATATCGGTAACATAAAGATGGAAGAGACGTGTGACTAGCTGGAACTGTCCGGGAGATGGAAATGTTAGGGACACCCAGCGCAATGTAAGCTGTACAGTTCTATACCGACCACCAACCTCATCCTTCAGAGGATAACAGATCGTCGACATAAAGATGGCGGATACGCGCCACTAGTTGGAACGGTCCGAGCGATGGAAATGTTAGGAACACCCAGGGCAATGCAGACTGCAAAGATCTATTCCGACCACCAATCTCATCCATCAGAAGACAACAGATCGTCGACATTAAGATGGCAGAGAACGCGTGACTAGCTGGAACGCCCCGGGAAATGGAAATGTTAGGGACACCAAGCGCAATGTAAGCTTTACAGATCCATACCGAACACCAACCTCATCCTTAAGAAGACAACAGATCGTCGACATAAAGATGACAGAGACGCGCGAGTAGCTGGAACTCTCCGAGAGCTGAAACGTTTTGGGACAACCAGAGCAATGCAGGCTATACAGAACCATACGGACCACCAAACGTTCTTTAGAAGGCAACACATCATGGACATATAGATGGTAGAGACGAGCGACTAGCTGTAACGGTCCGACAGCTGGAAACGTTAGAAGCATCCAGTGCAATTCAAGCTGTACACATCTATACCGACCACCAACTTTATCCTTCAGAAGGTATAAAATCGTGACATGTAGATATCAGAGACACGTGAGTAGCTGGAACGGCCAGAGAGATGGAAAATATTAGGGACACCCAGCGCAACGTAAGATGCAGAGATCCATATCGACCACCAATCTCATCCATCAGAAGACAACAGATCGTCGACATGTAGATGGTAAAGACGCGTGAATAGCTGGAAAGGCCTGGGAGATGGAAATGTTAGAAACACCCTGCGCAATGTAAGCTGTCAGATCTATACGGACCACCAATCTCTCCCTGAGAAGACAACAGATCGTCGACATGTACATGGCAGAGACGCGTGACTACCCGGAACGTCCCGGGAGATGAAATTGTTAGGGACACCCAGCCCAATTTCAGCTGTACAGATCTATACTGATCACCAATCCTATCCTTCAGAACGCAACAGATCGTCAACATGTAGTTGGCAAAGACGCGTGACTAGCCAAAACGGTCCGGAATATGGAAATGTTAGAGACACCCAGTGTAATGTAAGCTGTCAGATCTATACCGACCACCAACCTCATCCTTCAGAATGTATCAATTCGTCGACATGTAGATGCCAGAGACGTACGACTAGCTGGAACGGTCCGAGAGCAGGAAATGTTAGAGAACCCCACCAGCGCAAGCTGTAGAGATCTATACTGACCATCAAACTTTCCTTCAAAAGACAACAGATCGTCGATATGTAGATGACACAGACCCACAACTAGCTGGTACGGTCCGAGAGCTGGAAATGTAACGGACGCCCAATGCAGTGCATACTGTATATATCTAAACCGACCGCCAAACTTTACTTCAGAAGGTAACCGATCATCGACATGTAGATGGCAGAGACGCACGACTAGCTGGAACGGAACGAGAGATGGAAATGTTATAGACACCCAGCTCAATGCAGACTGCACAGATCTATTTGAACAACCAACCTTATCCTTCAGAAGACAACGGATCGTCGACATAAAGATGGCAGAGAACGCGTGATTAGCTGGAACGCCCCGGGAGATGGAAATGTTAGGGACACCAAGCGCAATGCAGGTTGTACAGATTTATACCGACCGTCAACCTCATCCTTCAGAAGACAACAGATCGTCGACATTTAGTTGACCTAGATGCGCGAGTAGCTGGAAGAGTACGAGAGTTGGAAATGTTAAGGACACCAAGCGCAATGCAGTCTGCTCAGATCTATACCGACCACCAAACTTTGCATTAGAAAACAACAGATCGTCGATATCTAGATGACAGAGTTCCTCGACAAGATGGAAATGTTAGGGACACCCAGCACAATGTTAGATGTACAAATATAAACCGTCCGCCAAACTTTACTTCATAAGGTAACTAATCGTCGACATATAGATGGCAGAGACGCACGACTACCTGGAACGGAACGAGAAATGGAAAAGTTAGGGACACCCAGCGCAATGTAGACTGCGTAGATCTATTCCGACCACCAAGCTTATCCTTCAGAAGACAACAGATCGTCGTAATAAAGATGGCAGAGAACGCGTGAAAAAGCAGGAACGCCCGGAGAAATGGAAATTTTAGGCACACCAAGCGCAATGTAAGCTGTACCTGGTACAGAGCTATAGCGATCACCAATCTCCTCCCTCTGAAGACAACAGACCTTCGACATGTAGACGGCAGAAACGCGTGACTAGCTTGAACGTCCCGGGAGACAAAAATGTTGGGAACACCCAGCGCAATGTCAGCTGTACAGATCTATACCGATCACAAATCTCATCCCTCCGAAGGCAACACATCGTCAACATGTAGGTGGCAAAGACGCGTGACTAGCCAAAACGTCCCGGGAGATGGAAATGTTAGGGACAACCAGCGTAATGTAAGCTGTCAGATCTATACCGACTACCAACCTCATCCTTCAGAATGTATAAAATCGTCGACATGTAGATGCCAGAGGCGTGCGACTAGCTGGAACGGTCCGAGTGGAGGAAATGTTAGAGACGCCCACCAGCGCAAGCTGTACAGATCTATACCGACCATCAAACTTTCCTTCAAAAGACAACAGGTCGTCGACATGTAGATGACAGAGACGCGCGACTATCGGGAAGGGTCGAAGAACTGGAAATTTTAGGGACAGCCAGAGAATTGCGGTCTGCTCAGATCTATACCGACCATCAAATTTTCCTTTAGAAAACAACAGATCGTCGATATGTAGATGACAGACTCCCTCGACTAGCTGGAACCGTCAGAGAGCTGGAAATGTTAGGGACACCCAGCATAATGCATGCTGTACAGATCTAAACCGACCGCCAAACTTTACTTCAGAAGGTAGCCGTTCGTCGACATGTAGATGGCAGAGACGCACGAATAGACGGAACGGAACGAGAGATGGAAATGTAATGGACAACCACCGCAATGCAGACTGCACAGATCTATTGTGACCACCAACCTTATCCTTCAGAAGATAACAGATTGTTGACATAAAGATGGCAGAGAACGCGTGACTAACTGGAACGCCCCGGGAGATGGAAATGTTAGGGACAGCAGGCGGACTGTAAGCTGCTCAGATCCATACCGACCACCAACCTCATCCTTTAGAAGACAACAGATCGTCGACATAAAGATGACAGAGACGCGCGACTATCTGGAACGGTCTGAGAGCTGGAAGTGTTGCGGACATTCAGCGCAGTGCAGGCTCGACAGATCTATACCGACCATCCACCTCATCTTTCAGAAGACAACAGATCGTCTACATATAGATGACAAAGACGCGCGACTAGCTGGAAGGGTACGAGAGCTAGAAATGTTATGGGCACCCAGCGCAATGCAGTCTGCTCAGATCAATACCGACCACCAAACTTTGCTTTAGAAAACAACTGATCGTCGATATGTAGATGACAGAGACCCTGGACTAGCTGAAACGGTCCGAGTGCTGGAAATGTAAGGTCCACCCAGTGCAATGTATGCTGTACAGATTTAAACCGACCGCCAAACTTTACTTCAGAAGGTAGCAGATCGTCGACATGTAGATGGCAGAGACGTACGACTAGCTGGAATGGAACGAGAGATGGAAACGTTAGGGACACCTAGCGCAATGCAGACTGCACACATCTATTCCGACCGCCAACTTCATCCATCAGAAGGCAACAGATCGTCGACATAAAGATGGCAGAGAACGCGTCAACAGTTGGTACGCCCCGGGAAATGAAAATGTTAGGGACACCAAGCGCAATATAAGCTGTACAGATCCATACCAACCACCAACCTCATCCTTCAGAAGAGAATAGATTGTCGACATAAAGATAACTGAGACGAGCGACTGGCTGGAACGGTCCGAGAGCTGGAAGTGTTAGGGGCATCCAGCGCAATGCAGGCTGTACAGTTCTATACCGACCACCAAACTTTCCTTTAGAAGGCAACACATCATCGGCTTTTAGATGTTAGATACGCGTGACTAGCTGAAACGGTCGGAGAGCTGGAAACTTTAGGAGCATCCAGCGCAATGTAAGCTTCAGATCTATACCGACCACTAACCTCATCCCTCAGAAGACAGCAGATCGTTGACATGTGGATAGCAGAGACGCGCGACTAGCTGTAACGGCCCGAGAGATAGAAATGGTAAGGTCAGCCAGCGCAATGTAAGCTGTACAGTTGTATACCGACCACAATTCTCATCCCTCAGAAGACAACAGGTCGTCGACGTGTAGATGTCAGAGACGCGCGACTAGCTGGAATGGTCCGAGAGCACGAAACGTTAGACACCCACCAGCGCAAGCTGTAGGGATCTATACCGTCCACCAAAGTTTCCTTTAGAAGACAACAGATCGTTGACATGTAGATGACAGAGACGCGCGACTAGCTCTAACGGTCCGGGAGGTGGACATGTTAGGAACATCCAGCGCAATGCAGGCTGTACAGATCTATACCGACTGTCAGCCTGATCCTGCAGAACGCAACAGATCGTCGACATGTAGATGACAGGGACGCGCTACTAGCTGAAACGTTCCGGGAGCTGGAAAATGTTAGGGACACCCAGCGCAATGCAGTATGCTCAGATCTATCTTGACCACCAAATTTCCCTTTAGAAAACAACAGATCCGCTATATGTAGACGACAGTGACCCTCAACTAGCTGGAACGGTCCGAGAGCTGGAAATGTTAGGGACACCCAGCGCAATGCATGCTGTACAGATCTAAACCGACGACCAAACTTAACTTCAGAATGTAACAGATCGTCGACATGTAGATGGCAGAACCGCACGACTAGTTGGAACAGTCCAGGAGCTGGAAGTGTTAGGGACATCCAGTGCAATGCATGCTGCACAGGTCTATTCCGATCACCAAATTTACCTTCAGAAAGTAACAGATCGTTGACATGAAGATGGCGGAGGCGCGTAACCAGACTGAGACGAATCGCTGTCTGGATGACGTGTATTCTAGAGAGCATAATTTTCCCCAGCTCGCGTCCCCCAGGGGCTCAGTTCGTGTGAGTACGTGTTTGGCGTACCTGAGGTACCCGAGGCAGTCCTCACCATTATCATCCCCTCGCCCCCATCTAGACTAGCCACGTTATCTTTATTCACTTTACTCTTTACTCTTCCTCTTCTACTTATATTAGGTTTAGGCTTCTTGGGTTTATACACCCCTGTATCACCAACAGGGATATTTTCTATCTCCGTGGTTGGTGTTCCACGGTTTCAACGCAGATTCCAACTTGTGTGCTCTCCGGAGGTCTCAAGCGTGAAGGTCGATTGCACCCTCCTCACTGCCCCTTTCATGCGAAACTAGGTGCGGAGGTTTTCCACTGTCATGTACACCCACGTAACCCCACAGGGGCCGGGTCCCCCGGGGCGGTTTGGTGGCCGCGCGTGGCTGGGTTGACCGGGGTGACTCGACGTGTTACCGCTGTCTGGGGCCCAATGTAATCATCCACAAGTCCCCTGGATCCGGCTAGACTTTGTTGTGGCAGTGTGGCTTAAAGTGGGGCTACTGGCGGTTATTCCAGTGGTAGGAGCCTAAGGTCGGGCCTACCTGTGGTGAAACTGTTGCATACCGGCAAGTAGCGACATTTTTAGGGTACCTCCTCTAAGGTATTCTTTGAGATCGGGCCTGGAAGGGGTGTTCCAGGCTGGCACATCCTGGAAAGTTTAGGTGTCTTTTCTTTTTAACCCTCGGATGGCAGGCTGACGACGACGGTTCCGGAAGGGGGCTCTTTCCATTTTGGTTTCTCTGCCCTTAACCTCCTTAACACTTTGGTTTTTTTTGTAATGCGGCTGAATTGTGAAAGCAAGACGATGCAGTTTGTCAGTCCGTTTTATATACAAAAGGAAATAGATTGCCTGTGTGGAAAAGTGAAAATCCAACGCGTTGTAGGGATGGCTCGCTTCTAATTGAAGTGTTACATGCCGACCAACCGGCGAAGTTACTGAACGCAACTCTCCAGGGTTTTTACATCATTACGGTGGTAAAACAAAAAGCCATGAACGGCAAGCGAGCAACCGCCAGTTTGGGCGACCTTTCCAATGAGGAAAATGGGAATTTCCTGTCAGAGCAAGGAGTTACTGCCTCATATCGACTCATTGGAAAAAGAGACGACCAGCCGTTTCCTCTCCGCGCGGTGTTTCTGACGTTTCAGCGCACCGAATTACCCACATACATCTTCTGCGGTTATGAGAGAGCATCTCTCCGACCTTATATACCCTATCGAATGCGCTGCTTCCGTTGTCGGAATTTCGGGCAAACCCAGCTGCGTTGTTCCGGCTCGCCTGTTTGTCCGTGGTGTGGAAGAGCCGCGCTTGACGGGTCGATGTGTGCTCAGGACCCCACTTGTGTTAACTGTGGTGCTGGTGATCCGTCTAACTCCAAAGATTGCCCACGGTTTCTAGCGGAAAGGGGTATCAAAGAACTACGGATCAAGGAACGCCTAACGTTTCCAGAAGCGCGGAAGCGTTTCCACGAACTGCACCCGACTACCCCCCTGAAGTACTCCGCTGCTGTCCGCAAGGGCGTTCGGTAGCAGGATGCCGTGGCGCAGACCTCTGCCGTCTCTCATTCTCGTGTTTCTGTAGGCATCCAAACCGACACCGTTTCCAAATTCGTCGTTTCTCCAACCACACATCCACACGCTACTTCTTGCATACAGACCAATAGAGCTTCCACCTCTGGCACTGTTTCTAACAAATACAACCGCACATCTCCCACACGTCGTCTCACGAGTCACTCCCGCTCTCGTTTTCAACGACCTGCTCTGACACAGGTACTAGCGACGGTGACGCGGATATCTTTCAAGTTATCGGTCGTACCAGACCGAGCCGTAGTCCTGCGCGAAAGAAAAAGTTCAAGCTTAACCGCACCGTTGTAGCTAAGGGTGCCTCATAAGTGTCTTTTTGCCGCATACGCCTTTTTCAACCCATCTGCTTTTCATCGTTGTAATGGCTTTTCTCCAGTATTTACTTGGTGTACGGGCACAACGAGCTGAATTGGAGGTTCTATTTCATCGTCATTCATCACTTATCGTTTGCTTGCAGGAGACCAAACTTCGTCCTCAAGATTGTTTTGTTTTGCGCAGTTTCTCAGTGGTGCGCTACGATCTAGCTCCGGAGGTGGGTTCTCCTGCTCATGGTGGAGCTACTACCTTGATTCGCGACGATCTCTTTTATGAACCTCTTCCGCTCAACACTCCCTTGCAAGCTGTTGCTGTGCATGTTTCTGGTTCTGGTTTCCGTTTCTCCATTTGCAACATTTATGTTCCGCCTTCCTCTCCCCTCGCATTGGCTGATCTCTTTCATCTAGTGTCGCAACTACCTTCACCCTAGTTATTCTTGGGGGGACTTCAATGTTCATCATCCTCTTTGGGGTCTCCACGGACCTGCGCGAGGGGAGGCCATCTTTCTGACCTCATTAGTCAATTCAATCGTTGCGCACTGAACACTGGAGAATCAACAATTCTCTCTGACGTATCTGGGACTCTTTCCTATTTGGATTTGAGCTTTTGTTCTACACAGCTTGCTAGTAGTTTGGTATGGAACATTATTTCCGAAACACATTCTAGCGATGAATTCCTGTGCATCATCACTTTACTTACAGCTACTGTATCTTCCGCTGGTGTTTCTAAATTTAAATTCAATAAGGCAGACTGCGAACTTTATTCACGTCTTGCCTGCTTCTCTAGCTGCGAATTTCCGACTATTGACCACATGATAGCGCACCTGACTTGAGTGATAATGGCCGCCGCTGTACGCTCCATTTCTCATATGTCATCCCACCCCAAACGTCTACCGGTTCCTTGGTGGAACGAAGATTGTCGCACAGTAATTCGTGAACGAAGAGGTGCGCTGAGAATCTTTAGACTGCATCCTACTACAGGGAACTTGATAATTTATAAACAACTGCCTGCGAGGGCTCGAAGGGCTATTCGCAGTAGTAAACAGGCCTCTTGGTCCCGCTATGTGGCAAGTTTTAATAGATTTACCCCCACGTCCGTTATTTAGGACAAACGTAAGCGTGTAGCTGGTAAATCCAACTTCGCTAATATACACGGTCTTAGAATAGGTACTCACATCCTGGTTGATCCTACCGTTATAGCAGACACCTTGGACACGGCATTTCAAGCCACATCCAGGTCTACCAATTACCTTCCTGGATTTCTTGCCGATAAGGTTGCGTTAGAAACGCAATATATTTCCTTTCGCTCGGGCAACAAGGAGGATTATAACATTCCGTTTTCGTTGCGCGAGCTGGAACATGCCCTAACTACCTCTCAGCCTTCTGCCCCTGGGCCCGATGCCGTACACGTATTACTACTCCAGCATCTGTCTACTGATGGTAAGCGCTTTCTCCTCCAGGTGTATAAGTGTATCTGGCAAGATGGTACGTTTCCCCCAGTATGACGTGAAGCCGCCATTGTTCCGATATTTGAAACCTGGGAAGGATCGTCAACAACCTTCCAGTTACCGCCCGACTTCCCTAACCAGTTGCGTTTACAAGGTTATGGAACGCATGATCAACAAGTGGTTAACATGGTGGCTGGAATCTCGGAAACTTTTAACGAACGTGCAGTGCGGTTTTCCGCCGGTACCGCTCCACTGTTGACCATCTAGTAAACTTTTCAACAGTGATATTGAATGGATTTGTACGTAGGTGTCATACTGTAGCCGTATTTTTTGACTTAGAGAAAGCTTACGATACATGCTGGAGGTCAGGCATTCTTGGTATTCTCCATTAGATGGGGTTTTTGTGGTCGTCTCCCTATCTTCGCTCGGGAGTTTTAAAGGATCGGGTATTTCGTGTATGTGTGGATTCGGTTTTATCCCGGCATTTTACTCAGGAGAATGGTGTACCTTAGGGCTCTGTGCTCAGCGTCACACTGTTTGCTGCAGCCATTAAGTCTATTGTGGACTGTGTTCCACCAGGAATTTCAGCGTCACTCTTTGTTGACGATTTTGCTATTTACCTTATGTCTCGGCGGACCACCCTCATGGAAGGACCATTCCAGCGTTACCTTGACAGTATTACACACGGCTCCTGGAGTATTACACACGGGTTCCGGTTTTCCGTCGAAAAGACCGTGTGTGTCGATTTCTGGCGCCGAAGGGAGTTCCCTCACGTGCTCTGCCTTTCGCAAACCAAGTGAAGTTCCTAGGTTTACTCTTTGACCGAAAGCTCTGATGGTCATCCCACATAGCATACTTGAAAGCTCGGTGTCATCGTTCTCTTTATATTTTACGTGGTTTAAGCGGCACATCCTGGGGAGCTGATCGTACCTCTCTTTTATGCCTTTATCGGCTGTTGGTACGCTCCAAACTGGACTACGTGTGTAGTGTGTATGGTTCTACGCGACACTCAATCTTACGTCGCCTAAACGCCACTCACCACCTTGGTATTCGGCTATTCACAGGTGCATTTCACACCAGTCCTGTTATGAGTCTTTGTGCTGAAGCTGCCGAACCTCCGTTGCCTTATCGGCGCGACGATCATCTTTGCAGTTATGCTTGCCAACTCTCCAGCATGTCGGAACACCCAAAACATGGACCCTTTTTTCATGATTCTCTGGATCGTCTATATGCGTCTCGCTCCCTGGCACTTCTTCTCCCAGGAGTACGTTTTCGGCAGTTACTTCGGGGATTGAACGTCGAACTTCCTTGTGTGGTTTCCCGGAAAGAGAACAGTTTTCCCCGAGGCTGTGCCCAGAATCAAATTTTTATCGGGGGCTGGCGTCTATGCCAAAGTTCACAACCCCCGGCTTCATCCTTCGATCTGCCTTTTTATCGCTCCAAGAGTCTCTGAGGGATGGTGTTTTTATATATACTGATGGATCGAAAGACGATCGGGTGTAGGATGTTCCTTTGTTCTAGGTCCCCTCAATTTTAAATTTCGTCGCTCACGGCAGTGTTCCATTTTTATAGCTGAGCTTTTTGGTATATTCCAGGATTTTTTTATGTACGGCGACATGTTATACAACGATATTTTATATGTTCGGATTCCCTGAGCACACTTCAGAGCCTCCAGCCGTTGTACACTTTCCATACTATTGTGCAGCGTATTCAGGATTGCCTTCACACTCTCGATCGTGTTGGCACACACGTGTCGTTTGTGTGGGTTCCTGGTCATGTAGGCCTGCCAGGGAACTAGACTGCTGATACTGCTGCTAAGACTGCTATTTTATCGCCCAAGTGTTTTAGCACCACTGTTTCTCTGCGCGATTTAATATTGCTTTTATGCCGCGCCAGTTATTTGCGTTGGGGAGAGAAATTGTCCATGGTCCAGGGGAACAAACCCCGAGAGGTTAAGCCCATCCTTATCACCTGGGTTACCTCTATACGTCCCTCTCGTTGTGAAGAGGTTATATTAAGTAGTCTGGGAATTGGACATTACCGTTTTAGCCATAGTTATTTATTAAATGGTGACCGCTCTACCAGTGTGCTTGCACTATGGCGTACCTTTGACGGTCCGTCACATTTTACTCCAGTGTCACTTTTTAGGTACTTTACACCGGCGTCTGTCTCTGCCAGGCCGTATTTCCGATCTGCTTGCAGATAATTTTACTGTTGTACGACGTCATTTAGACTTTAACTTACAAAGTGGTGTTAATGACCGGATATAGATTGTCCTATGAGCTTTTATCTGACTCTGAGATTTAGAAAAACCATTTTTAACCGTTTTATCCCTGTTTTAACGCGCTAGGACTTTCAGTTAATGTTCTACCGCAAGTGGCACTGTTTGTTTTTTACTCTTGTGTTTTAACTGCTCATTTAGACTATTTTATCGTGTTTTTATTTTAACTGTTGACGCTTTTAACTTCGTGACGGCGCTTATAACCTGGGCTGATGTGCGCCCTTAAACCCCATTGCTCTCTCTCTGTCTTCCCCTGCTCGCAGGCACCATTTTCCGGTTACGTCTGCTTGTTATGTTTACTGGTTACGTTGGTTATTTTTAAATTTACTAGTTACATTGGTTACATTTATTGTTATATTGGTTACATTTTGTGATTACGTTGTTGCATTTACTGTTTACACTGGTTAAATTTAGTGGTTACATTTACTGGTTACATTGATTATATTTACAGGTTACGTTACATTTACTGGTTAAGTTGGTTACATTTACTGGTTATGTTGGTTACGATTACTGGTTACACGTGTGTTGCGTGGTTACGTTACTTGTTTAGGACGGGCCAGGAGACATGGCAGTCAAAGACTGGGTCCCTACCCTTTAAATATTTGAACTTGAATCCTGTTCCATCCAACCTGACGTCTACTGACTATGTGAACAATCATTGTCTGGATGATGAATGCTCCCAGAGGGTATAATTTTCCTCTGCTCGCAGTCTCCATCTTCTGTTTACGTAGCGTTGTAAAGTTATGTTACGCTGTTAGGGCGGTCCAGGAAGCATGACTGATAAAGGTCTGGGTCTCCACCTTTTAAAGATTTGAACCTGGGGCTGTACCAACCAACCTCGCGTCTACGGATCCTGAGACCAATTGCTGCCTAGATAACTAATGTTTCCAGAGAATATCCTTTCCCGCTGCTATGCATCAGTCGTGGTCCCTTCCGCTGTTCTCATCCGAGATATATACATAGTTGCGTATTATGAATTCATCAATTCGGTTTTAATACCTTCTAGCGTTAGCATTCACATATTTATTTAATTTCTTTTACAGTTTTATAATGAGCCATTGCCAGAGAAAATCGGTGCAACCCACTTATGAGAAACTCAATTTTTCATTCATTACACATGGAGGAAAGCTACTCATTAAATGCTGTATATGTGGTCGTATTTTTAAGAATCGTTCTTTGTCAAGTCTTAAGCTTCATAGAGCAAGATGTTATACTGAATCAACTCTCTCTCCTACACCGGAGTCTCCTGTAGGCGAGGAATCAGAATGCAACGGAAGTCGTGTGCTTACTAATTTGACGCTTCCATATGGCGAGAATTTACTGATATGTACGCTTGAATATCCGAAGGTGTATAGAGGGGAATGTTATACCGGATCGGGTCTCTGTCCCTCACTTGAGTCTACTGAAGGTGTGAAATCCGGATACACAGGAAGTTGTATGTTTACTAATTTGAAGTCTCTATATGATGAAAATTCAGTAATTTTTACGCTTGAAAATCCGAATAGACTGGTAAGTATATTGAGGTTACTAATTGCACCGAAAGAGGCTGGTATTTGCGATCGTACGGTGGAGATTGAAGAAATTATAAGTAAGCAGAAAGAATCTAAAGTTATAGCATGACAAGAAATTGTGTTAATCAATTTCGACTGCAATTAACAGGGGCTCTGAAATATCAATAAGTTATACCTATTAAATGCATTATCCAGACATTGCTGAGATGTTTAATTTTTACGGATAAAGTGTTTACATGCAGGTCTCTTTCTCTGTGATGTATATGATTATATAATTGAGTGTTTAGAAGGTCTAGACTATCATGAATGTCTTTAGAAAATATGTTTGGTTTTTGTAAAGGAATGTAATACGATAATGTTTATAAAATAAATGTTGTTTATATTACATAGTTCTCATTTTTATTATTCTTATTATACACCTAATATCACACCATCAAATATTATATGATCCTGGCTTCTAGATTCCTATTTAATGAAGTGTTTTTCAGAAATAGTTCAATAATTCTTTTTTTTTAGACTTCATGCAGCATCAATGATTTAAGATATTGCATACTCCTTTAAACAATTTTGAAATTATTTATGAAATGAATATTATTGGCAAGTAAAACAATAAAACTGTGCAAATAATTCATATTATTGCTATATTCTACACACGCAAATGTTTTCCTCTTGCAGGTTCCACGCTACACGGTGCTGCAATTCTTCATTGAATACGGTCACTGGGAGTTGTTGAGAATGTTCCTATTACATTTCTGTTTAGGTTGTTTTACGCTATCTCGTTCTTCCTCTTCATTTACCTTCACGCTTCCAGTCCTCTAACACACATTCAAATTATTTGCAGCTTGCTGTAGGTATATGCTTTGAGGTAAAGAATCATTGAAAGGACTATTAAGCTTCTTCGTGTATGATCTCACCCAGTCTACAACCTAGACGATATTTAGACATACTTGTTTTAATACAGTGATGCATACTTTCGACAAATGTTATCCTAGTGAAGCGTGAATTTATAAACTCAAAAGTTGCAACCCTAAATGAAATATTGAAAGGTTAGCTGAATTATTTCTACAAACCTTAGCAGGAAGAAAAGACAATTTACTTTTCTTAAACTTGCCAGCTGGTACTAATCCATGATATACAATTTGAAAATTTCCTGGTATTTCCTCCAGCTGTTGGCTGGTTAGGGTTGTATATCTTGCCGGAAAAAACCCTGCTTTTCGCCTAATACTGCAACCACTCTTGCACCGTATCTCGTATCAATTTTTCTTATGGCTTTTATATTATAAGGCTCCTCTGCCTGAAGATATTGTAGTCTTTGAGCAGTCAGGAAAATGATATCACCAGCCAATGTGGTAAGTTGGGTTGCCAAAATCTCAGCATTTAGAACACAAAAACCATATTCTTTATTATAGAATGTATTTCGTAAAAAATTATTTATTTGAAAGTCGCAAAATTATTAACACTTTCTGTATAATATAATAATAAAAATGATAATATGTGTAAAGATAAAGGAGGTTCTGATTTACTAATGAAGTTCATTAAGTACTGTGTTTTTCGATTTAAATATTTTAATATAATGTAAACATTTACTATGTTAGAGCGAAAGATTAGCTCAGCATATTTTATTGTAATATTCTAAAAGCAAAAACGTTAAGAAGGTATTAAAATAATTGTATTTTTTCTCTATAAATGAATATAATTCACGCACTAAATGTCCTTATTTAAAGATCTAGAATAATAAGTTTGCCTAAAATGAATAGTTAAATAAACTGCTTGCACTTGAGAAAAATAAAATTCACACCGCTAGCTATTAACTGTAGAAACTTCAACTATTTGTATATAAACACAGACATTCAAAAAAACAAGAACAATTTATAAGTTAAATGCGTAGAGTAATAAGTTAACTTTCAAACTACATGAGATGCTTTTTCAACTTACAAGATATAATGTTTGATGAAGTTTCACAGAGCGATGTAAAGTCTGAAGAGTACTTAAATCGATGTGTTCTCACAAGACAGAGTGAAAACTGCCGCAGAATCTGTCTCATTTATATGATTTTTCCCACATAAACCTGGAGGTGGGAAGCGTGAGGTTATATAATACATCAATTTTGATTGGTTACTCCTCCCCCTCGAGTAGGAGTCTTGGTGGGATGCTAGCCTCACGCAGGGGGTATTTCATAAAACACGTCTAAACCAGTTGTAGAGAATTCCTGCGCCATACAATATTATGTCTGTAGGGAAAATCCTTAAGTATATAACGCCAGAATACGTTTACATGCATTGCTAAAATTCAATGTTTAATATTACATTACCAAAATATTCCCTCCAGTATTATATTTGAAGCATCCGTCTGCGATAAAAGTATTATTCTATCATTATATGAATGTAGAGGTGACGCTGATACCATCACAAGCAACTCCAAACTCATACATAGGATTGTATAAATAACGCATTATTTAACAATAATTTTAGAGCGAAAATGGCAAAAAATGAGGTATTGTTTCTCTTGATATAATTTTCCTGGTGGGATATAGGGATCGTGTAATTTTTGGGTATAGAGACTGAAATATCACTCTATTTAAATGGAATAAACAAATGAGCTTTCTTAACGATAATAGTAGTAATAATAATAATAATAATAATAATAATAATAATAATAATAATAATAAGCTTGATTTTCGCACTGATGCGATAGCTACGAATGTTTAAGTACAGTGTTGCACAGGATCTATACACCATACCCGCTAGGAAATATATTACACCTGCGCTTATAAAGGCCGTTAATCGGAGGGCTTGCCCTTGTCCGGTAACACACCTAACCGAGATTCGAACACAGGACCTTTCGAATGTGAAGCACACACTTTGTTACCACGCAGAGAAGCTGGTTATTGATCGGTGATGTTCGTACGTCCTCCTGCATGTTCTTGTGATTGGTGTGCGTGAGCGCTTGTATTTATGTATTCCTAGAACTTCATGCAGGTCCTAAAGTCAGACGTGATGGTCACCGGGAGTCGAAACGGCGACCTCTCGAATGCAAGCCTCACACGTTATCGCGAAGCAGTTTTTATCAAAACAGGGTTTAAACACCTTTTACTCAAGTTGAATAAGACTGTCGTTCATCAAGTATTTCATTCATCTATAAACCAGACCGTAAAACAGGTTTTCCTAAAAGACACATAAAGAAAAATGCCTGATGTGATACACTCAAATGGCTTTCGCTTCCTTCTACGAGTGTTTAAGCATAGAGCTCCATATACAGGACCTACACACCTCATCTTCTAGGAAAATGCATGTTCTGAGGGTCTTGCGTGTGTTTTACCCGAAGTGTATGAAAATACATGTTTTGAACACCAGCCATTCCTATCCTTTTTGCCACATGCAATATAAATCTACGTTCCTTTATTCATAAAGCAATTGAATGGCTTGAGTTCCGGTGTTCAGTATTAAATATTACCGGTCAGAACCAAGGAGGTGAAGGGTGGTGTAAAATGAGTATGTAGGTGAAACGGAATGGGGGAAAAATTCGCGGTTGTAATGAACTTTCGCAGCATTTGTCTAGGGTCTAGGGAAAGCCGCAAAATAACCCAGAATCCGGAGTGCCAGCTGCTGGCAATTACACTCACAACCTCCGAATGCGGCCCATAGACATCACCGTCTGAACCATTCCGGTGGATTAGTGTGTTACACGCAAATAACCTTAGTTGGTAGTCGTCTTCAAGTACTACTTGATTACAGCCGGCGCTATTTACGGATCTTCTTTCTTCAAGATCAAACTATGAAGTCTGTTCCGACACAAAAGACAACTCCACATCAGGCTCTGCATCACCATATTTAATATATATTTAAAATAATGTCCTTGAAATGAAGAGATGCTTAAGTTAAATTCTATCTCCCATTTTAATTTTAAATACCATACACTTCTTACCACCCTCTACAAATCATATTTATTTGTTTAACATGCCATAAAAATCAGTTTATTACCGGTATCATACAAACAATTCTTGTATTTGACAGGTATATAAATAAAATGCAACTAAACAGGTTAGAAGATTTACAGCATCATCTATATGGGAAGGTTTTTGCTGATAAGAACGCGCTTCTCAGGCGAATGAGAAATTATTTTTAAAAACACGCAATACGGACCTGCGCTTATAAAGACGCTTAATGGGAGGCTTTGCCTTATCCATTAAATCACATAACCGAGATTCGAACTCGGGACCGCTCGAATGTGAAGTAGACATGCTACCTCTCAAAGAAGCCTGCTATTTAATAATTATTACCTTGGAGCGATGCGGTATCATATTATTTTTAGACATGGATGTTAAAACGCCAGTCTGTTTAAATGGAATAAAGAAATAAGCTCTCTTGACAACAATAATAATAACAATGATAATTGCGATAGTTACGAATATTTTAGTACAGTGTTCTATATGAAGGATCTATACACCATAACCCCAGCAAATATATTACACCTGCGCTTATAAAGACGCTTAATGGGAGGGTTTGCCCTTGTCCGGTAGTGTCTGTAGGAGGGAATCCTGCTGCCCGGAATATTCCGAGACCAGGTTTACCCTCTTCAGGGATATTTAACATATTTTACAAGGGGTAGTAAACCACTATATAAAGCGTTGGCGTCTCTGTCATAACGTATCAGTGAATTGGTAATTACCGCAGCATTGTGCTAGCGCCATGGAGAGAGAGAGAGAGAGCGTGCTTGCGTGGTGGGTGTGGTACTTTATCGACAATGTCTGTTTTAAAGTCCCTACCTATGAGCGTATTTGCGTGAGTTGGTGGGGTACTTTATCGACAATGTCTGTTTTAAAGTCCCTACCTATGAGTGTGCTTGTGCGAGTGGTTGGGGGTACTTTATCGACAACGACTGTTTTAAAGTCACTACCTATGTGCGTGCTTGCGTGGTGGGTGGAGTGCTTTATCGACAATGCCTGTTTTGAAGTTCGTGTCCATGTTACTTTACTTATCGAAGACCGTCAAGAATGAAGACCATCTGTATTTTACCTCGAGTGTCTTTATATATTTCTATTGAGTTTTATTTATAAGCGTTCTTTAACTGGCATTAATTAAAAGAGTAACAATGAGGAGGTTTTGTTTAGGGTACTCTCCATATTTCATTATTTATTTATAACGTATTGCATGTATAATTGAATAATAATTTTAGTGGCAGTAATGAAAACAAATTATCGTTGTTTCTCTTGATATAATTTTCCTGGAGCAATGCAGAGATCGTGTAATTTTTTTACTTAGGAATTCTCTGTGTCTATAGGGGAAATCCGCTCACGTGTATAAGTCTGGACAATTCTTTTGAAGACATGTATTCCTAAAAACCCACTCAAAGAGTTATATTTGAAACATTCACTTGTAAATGTTATCTCTACTCAGGAATCCCATCCATTAAGCTGTAAGCGCATATGGCTCCAAAACCGGAACAACCCGACGCACAATGGTTTACCCTCTTCAAAGGATGTAAAACTTATTTTTGCAAAGGGTGTACAACTGAATAACTCATTGTCGAATTTCTCGAAAGCCAGTGTTGTGCGTCTTTAGAAAAAAGATTTTAAACGAATATCAAATTTATATTTGAAGTCTTCGTAATGGCTCGATCTCTCTGCTGGAGTAGTTAACATATCTTTAGAAGGGAATGATGTTTAGAACTCCTCTCCCTATGTTATTTACACCTTTTCGCAATACTTATATATTTACTAAGAAAGGAATGCATGTTTTGAAAGTTCATATATTTTTAGCTTGAGTTCAGAGTTTGGCGGCGCCGTGGCCGAGTGGTTAGACCGCTCGCCTCGGCCCGGGTTCAATCCCAGGGACCCGCATGTGGGATTTGTGGTGGACAAAGCGGCGTCTGGGCGGGTTTTCTCCGGTTTTTCCGGTTCCCCCCGCCATTCATTCCACCAACTGCTCCATCATCACCTTTTCTTTCATCCATTTCACCATCACTTCGCTTCATCTACTTCCTTCCTCCCATCCTGGATATTCTATCTGGTCCATGAGTGTCAGCTTCTCGACGGGCCTCTGACCCCAGGCACCCGCCTGTAAGTCCTACGTAAGAGGAGGTTAAACAAAGAAAGAAGAAGAGTTCCGAGTTCGATTTCCCGCTGTTATTAAATACCGCTTTAGACATTGCATGTCTAAAAAATCACGAGTTAGTTACAGTCGTCTTTTCTATTTTTGTTACTGGTATAAAAATAGAGTTTTTTTTATTTATGATCGTTATTTAACAGGTGTTAATTAAAAGAGCAACCAAAGGGAATGTTTTGTTAAGGGTGCCGTCCATATTTAATTATTTATTTACTTCATTATTTATTTATGTATGTATGTAACGTATGTATTATTTAATTATAATGTTAATCCCTATTTATTTATTTTTCAGAGCCAATCCTACGTGTAAACAAACCTTAGAAAAAATATCTTGAAGCACGAAGCTCCTTATCACCCTTTCAAACGATTTATTTTAGTTATTTCCGCAGGAGCCTACATGGCCGCCCTCCGTGTGTTAAACTCTCAAGATGGCCGACTTCCGCCTTCTTCCTCGCAGGCCGGAAGAGTGACTTCTGCCGCTGTCCGCTAGAGTGCACGGAAGGCAGTGACAAGCAGGGAAAAGGAAGGAGTGTTTGGGGTAGGGCTGAGCTGGTCTACACTCGGCTGCAGACCTGAGAGAACATCATAAGCGCGACAGCGCCTGCAGGAGGTGGACCGGGCGTTCCAGTTTATCCCTGAAAAATTTCACTCGATAGCGTCTCGTGTTAGGTATTCACGCTAACTCAGTCGTTTCAGTCATTAATTTATTTAATTCACCTAAGTGATGCAATATTCTAATAAGCCAAAAAAGTTTCCCTCAAAAGCAGAATTAAACTGGTGTTATTACACGTAATAATTTTACACGCGTAATAATCCCTTAACACACAGACCCACATAGGATGGCAACCAGGTGCGCGAGTCAATTCATATGCACTTATTTACATTAATTAATCGAAATAAACGCGTTGGGGTACTTCGATCGAGGGTCTGCGTTCAACCCTTTAGAGGCCCGATGCCGGGACGTTAGCAGTATGAATCCTTTATTTTTTCCAATAATGTTGGATGATCTTATGCATGGCGAACATTACCTGATTGATTGACAAAGATATTTAAGAACTTATCTCCTCCATCGATTTGCGGGGCGTTGGTGGCGGCACGCGACGAAAAAATAGCCCATTGTTCGACGATCTCCGGCTACCGGTATCAGTAGCGCGCAAAACGCCATCTCAATTAGCGACGATAACAATACAATAACCCATTTTCCTCGTGCGAGCACAATAGCCCATTGTTCTATTCCTCTACCCGGGCCGGTATACAGATCAGGCCACAAAGGACAATAGCCCATTGTTCTACTCTCCCGGCCGGCATTCGGTCAGGCCACAAATGACAATATCCCATTGTTCTAATACTCTACTGCGCGGCATTCAGGTCAAGCCACAAAGAGGGAGCGTGATCTGCGGCTTTCGGGGTTAGGCCACAAAGGAGGGGGCGGGCCCAGTGGCACAGAACAAAGGGTCAATAATCCTATTGTTCTGATCAGAACTATGCCCCATTTTTCCCGTTCTCTCGTTTTTTACTACTAATTACCTATACATTATACGTGTGTGCTATACTTATCATGAAAGCTTCGTACTGTAGGGGATTATCACCACAGGCTGTGCTATTTATTCACGCTATCCATGAAAACTTCTTTATGCAATTCTAAATCAAGCATCCGACATATATTTTATGCATCACATTTCACTAGGAGGTAAGAAACGAAGCCAGGCAAGCCAGCCGACATTGCACCGTTCCCAAGTTTATTGACTCCTTATAAGTTCCTTATAAGTAAAATAACACCAGAGCTGTACAAAGATGCATTTCAAGCACATAAGTAAACGCTTACAGCTGACGTAATTGTCTTTTTATTGTTTAAAGAGGCCGTAAACAGGTTTTGTAAATGGAGTTAGAGGGGATTTATTTCGTTTCCTTGTTTCAATTTGCTAACTGTATATCATTTTCTACTGCTTGTAGAGAGTAATAAAAAATAACAACATTAGCAGATAAAAGTGAAACAACATTGGCACATATAACATGTAGAGCTTTTATATTTTTTGTGATTGCAATTGACTGTAGAATGTATTTTGAATACCTATGTCTTCAGTTCACTCCTCAAATATATCAATTCCTTAAAGTCCTGTTTAAAAGGATGTGTTTTGCTATGGCTTAACACAGTCGAATTTAGTTCTTATATCTACAACCTACGACTTTGGTAGGGGATTGGTTGTTGTTCGTATATAACTGACACGAATTTCATGGCGATGGAGTTAGCTTAAAACCCTTTTCACCAAATCCAAGTATATGTTTAATAGTCCTTGTTGGTGATGTTCATTGAAGGCTATTGAATCTAAATCTAGTGTAAAATGAGGAAGGTAAAGGTATATATCACAGAGACACCTGAACCGGGGCAAAACACCGCACGCGGGCTATTTGGCCCATTGTGCTTCCAACTTGACCCCTGTGAGGGAAGGATGAGGGGAGAGACCTGAAGGGCCAACAGATCCGGATGCCGACGGGTGCAAGCATGGACGGAGTCACTGAATTTTCTAGAGACAATGCATCCGATGCCGCATGGTCCCTACCCACAAGTCAAGAAGCTCCAGGATCTCCGGAGCGGAGCACAAGCTGAGTAGAGACCTAACTGAGCGGTACCGCAACGACGCCAGAGAAGAAACCTTTCACAGAGCAGGAAGATGATCGGTACAGGAAATGAGAGGAAGGAGAGTCGCGGTAGATGAGCCACCCCAGAATTCGCCTGGCGACCCGGAGATACCATGAAAAATCAATGGGCCAGAGTGGCCGGTAGCCGGGTATCGACCCCGGGACCTACCGAATACGGGCCACAGACGTAACTTCCTGCGCTATCCCGCTTGGCTGTCAAATCAGGAACTCTCAGATCCGATATTATTTGTGTACTAGTGAGCTGATCTTGAAACCTGAATTTTGTATTTAAACTTTTACAACTATTTTTATTCACTTAGCTAACATATGATGTAATCATAATGTTTTTGTTGTAAGTTCCAAGGCTATTATCAACCTATTCCGCCAGATTCTGTCAGTGGTTGAAAGCGAGGTATAGTTCAGTGCCACAAATAACGTTCGGTGCCTTTTGTAGAATGGGCCAGGGTCATTTCCTGGAGAGATGGGCCGGATGAAACCTCGTGTGTTCTCCGCTACAGCACGAGGGCACTACCTCGACTTGAGGAGAGAGGAAAGTGGTAAGGTCAAAATGTTATGTTTTGAGTTTGTTATTTTTTGAACACTCATGATG
Organism: Deroplatys truncata; assembly: GCA_030765065.1. Taxonomy (NCBI): domain Eukaryota; kingdom Metazoa; phylum Arthropoda; class Insecta; order Mantodea; family Mantidae; genus Deroplatys; species Deroplatys truncata. Next base: position 416,515,006 of record CM060990.1, on the reverse strand, counting down.
TTTTCCTCAGTCTCCTTAAATTTTAGCATGATATCCCAACTCTTAATGCATTGAAAATAAAATATATAGTAGTGCGCTGATACTGCCACGCCCACTTTTTAGTCGAAATAAGCACTGTTGGTTGCATTATTTTAATTCTGGTACAATGAATCTCCATGGACAATTCCACTCTAAGTATGTTTTCTCTGTATTAAATAGTACACTCTTCTTCCACCAGGAGGCTGCACAAGTACACAATCTGGAGAGCACATGTTTTTATAGAGGTGGGACTTGAAGTGGTGAATTGTTTTGAAATTAATGGTTTTTACTGGCTTACCTAGTGTATTTCACAATAGTTGTGATAGTCTTTACAATACAAAGATGAAATAGAGTGTAAAATAGATAAAATGTTATGGTAACCATTCTAAAACACAGAAGCAACCAGTAGCAGACAAACTAACACAACATAACCTACTGGCTTTATCTTCTAAAGTTGATTATGATGTGCAAGTTTTGGATAACAGAGCATCCATTGAAGATTAATACATGTCATGGCTAAGACTTATAGATATAAACTTATTATTTAGTGCAATAAATATATCACGTTCTTGCTCAAATTGCAAATATACTTAGTGTGTCAAAATTATGGAAACAAGCAGAGTTGATGTTGCTTTTGAGTTCAAATTTGTGTGAGAGCTGCAGTTTCGAGTTGTTATTCTGTTGTTCCAAGAAAGTGCCAGAAGGTCTTTTTGAAAGTAATTTTAGATTAGAATATGGGATGAAGTGCTTGGGAAAGAGGAGAGAAGGTGCAAAATGTTTTTTGTGGAATGATGAACATGCCTCTCTCTATTCTTAGATTTGATGCTGTACACAAATACGTTTCCAATATAACATGTGCTGCTGCAAAGTAAAGTTGAAAGCTGCAGTGGATGAACCACTAAAGGAAAGACAAGAGAAAGAAGCATTAAGGAGGGGCTCACAGATTTCTGTGTTTCAGTTTATGGTACCTGGATGAAGAGAGGCCATACATCCCTGTTTGGGGTAACTTCAATAATAAGTGTTGCCAGTGACAAAATATTGGTCATTGCCATTAAATCAAAGTATTGCCATGAATGTGCAGTGAGAAAATCCTTGGCAGATCCAGAAACAGAGAAGGAATAGGCTGAAAAACATAAATTAATTTGCAACAAAAATTATGATGCTTCAAGTAGTGGCATGGAATCAGCAGCTGTTATCGACATGTTTTGCAGATCCCAAAGTCAATATGAAGTAAGGTACACAAAATATCTTGGGGATGGTGTGTCTTCATCCTACAAGCATGCCTTGGATGCAAATTCTTATGACTATGGAAACTGGAATGCATTGGACACATTTAGAAAAGGGTTGGTGTAAGATGCCGTCGGCTGCTGAAGGAGAAAAAGGGTGCTCTCTTGGAGGATGGAAAATGTTTAGGAGGTAGAGGAAGACTGATTGCAAAGAAAATAGATTCTCTGCAGGATTTCTATGGAAAAGCTATAAGAGAAAATAATTCCAGTGTAAAGAATATGAGGAAAGCAATTTGGGCCATTTACTTTCATAAACTGTCAACCGATCAGAAACCAGTTGTACTCCAAACAAGAATGGTGCATGTACAATATTTACAGCAGTAGCTATACACACAGGCATTCACTCCCAGAGGCAGTGTTAAATGAAATAAAGCCAACATTTAGAAGGCTGTTACATGCTAAACCCTGGCAAACGTGCCTGTATGTTAAAACCAAGAATAATAATGAAAGTTTTGATAATTTAGTATGTATTATGTGCCCTAAAACCATGTTTCGTGGTCTAAAAGTGCTGAACATTGCTGTGTATGACTGTGCTATATTGTAATGAAGGAAATAACAGCAGAATTAAGGTTTTAATCAAAGCTGGACTGGAACCTGAAGTGTAGATGGATCGGAAGCACATAGCGAAAGGAGAGTTAAATACACTGAAACACCAACAGGAAGCAAGGCAGAAGAAGAGAGACAAAAGACAAAATAATGAATCAAGGGGATGATAAGGAATATGCATAAGGTGATCACTGATCATTGCTAGCTTCTGAAAGTAAGGATTTCTTGTACATATAGTTGAAAAGACTTTAATTTCTTATTTCCGCAACCTACATTTTTCATAATATATGTTCATTTTTCTCAGCAATTAAATGTTTATTTTAGTAAGTATTTATCTCAAACAAAAAGCTTTAGAGATCAAAAGTTACCACAGGTAACAGTAGTTCAGCAAAAACTCAGACGAATTGCTTCACAAATTTCGGAGATAAAAGAACATAATTTCTAATCATTCTCTCATTTCTTAGTTTTAGTGTATTGTCCAACCTGTGTAATGGAAATTCACCGTTAATTTTGTTTACATACCACATTTTATAGTTAACACGTGTGCAAAATTTCAAAAACATACCTTTCATAATGAGCTAATGGCAGTTTTAAAAATACATTAGTAACCTTTGACTTACATCCCTCCTTAAGACATATGCTCCTACTCGCCTCAAGCAGCATTGCCAGACCGATTGCAGCACATGACTGCAACACCACCCCGAAGTAAAACACCGGCGCATCAAGCCGCGCATTCGGCGCTATTTTCCGGTCTCCGTCGCCGGCGCAGCGCTGTCGGAATTCCGCCTTCAGCGCAGCCGCAGTGACAGTGCCCGGCTACTCCACCGACACATCCCGCCAGTGCCACAATACCGACCACAGTGACCCCCAGCGCCTATTCACCGGCAACGGTGACCGCCGCCGGCGCGAGCAGCGCACGAACAACGCCATGCCTTCACAACCAATGGCAAGCCTCCCGATTACTGCCGACAGTGGCAACACAGGTGCCCCTCCAGACGACACCACTAGCCACCGGGGCCACTTCGGCGCCGTAGTGGTCGGTGTTCGCCGACACCTGCCAACGCAGATCCGACTGGAGTCACTCTGGCAACGCTGGCCTTCTTTAAAGGTCAATAGGATTGTAACCAAGAATGGACCGACTCCACTAATGCACCTTGTCTTTCAGAGCAGGGCGTAGTCACGGAACTCTAGAGGTGATCGTGTACCTCCTAGGCCACGCTCTTTGCTTCGAAGCTAGCCACACCTCTTGGACACCTCGGCAGCCGATGCTACCAATACGGCCATTCGGCGGCACCCTGCTGTTCTCCAAGCGGTGCCGCTACTGTGGCGCCCCAGCCCTGACGTCCGCCTACAAGCAGCGCGACCTCTTACGCCGCTGGAAATTTTGCGCCACCTGCTGCAGGACGGACCACTTCACTGGGCATGCCTGCTGTCCGCTGTATCCGAAAGCAGCCGCTCCACTGCACTTAAGAGGGACTGCTCTACAGCCCTCAACAAGCACTTCCACACCGCCGCCATCGCACAGCTCACGTTGAGCCAGGACTACCAAACATCGCCCCACCGAGACTGCATCCACGAACGTCGCAGCTGTTGCTTTGGCAGCCATTGAGTCTTCAATCTCGGATCTCCTCACGGTCTCTACCTCATACGGGAAGACGTTGGCACCCTTAACAAGCGAATGGAAGCGCTTGGACTAACCGCTATAGAAGCCAAACACGCACCTCCAATAGAAACTACGGCGCAGCTTCAGGCCATCTCACCAAGCTCCAGACTTCAATTCACTAACCTATATTCCATGAAGGCCCAGATCAGCTCGCCTCGATACAGAGTAAGCTGTTTCGAATAAAAAACTACCTCGAAGAAGGAAACAACACAACGGACATTTACACAAATGACGACCTCTCCGCGCGACTGGTCGCTCTCGAAGCCTCAGTAGACGGCTCGCGCGAACTTTAGCAACAAGCCAACACTGACATAACCACTCGCCTCCACCAACTACAATACAGCCACCTCAAGCTAGAGGAGGGATACCTACTAATTAGGAACTTCATCGAACAACAAGTACTCATGGTACCAGAACCCAGCACAACAGACGCCGCAATAAGAAGCCAACAGCCTCACTATCACCACCACCAAAACAATAGTACCTTCAAGAAAAACTACATTCACCCAAAATCTCGTGCGCTAGGTGTCTGAGCTTCGGTCAAGGCGCCAGCCTATCATCCACCCGCAATTTTGGCAATCTAATAGTCACCCACAAACCCCCGGATGCGTCAGCGGTACCGGGCATAACTTCACATCACCGCATGATTACATAATAAAAATTCGTCACGTTTTTGTTAGTTTTAGTGTCTATTGCTTAATTTGATGATGCTTATTGTGTAATATAAGTGGTTTTTCCCCAATGTCAATATTTCCGATGTAATAATCCATCCTTCAATATTCTTAAAACAACCAAAATTACATATCCATTTAATATAACTAGAGACATAAGAGAGAACTAATATACGTACATCCTATAATGGTTTTATAATCGTTTACATTAGTTCACATAATAGTGAATAACACCTCATTTTCAATACGACAATACAGTCACACAACAATGTACAGGAGAACGGCTTTTTCTTCTATATTTTTGGACCCCTCTGCACGTACTGTGCCATATACAGAGTCTCCCCTCATTGCACAACCCAACGTCCTTGATACCTGCTTTCTATAAGCTGAATGCACTGGTGGAACCGTTTCCCATGTTACTCGCTTACATCTCCTAAATTTGGTCCGAAGAAATCAATATCAGAAAATAAATAGTGCATTTTACAGAAAATTTGAACCCAGCATACGGTAACTCTGCATCAAATTGTCGATCAGTTCCCTTTAACTTTCACTTCTTTTTTTACCCCAAAAGCATTGCAATACCTTTCAGAAGCATTACGTTCGTCAGGAGTAATTATTCTACAAGTTCTCTAGTTTGTAACATCGCACAAATCTGAGGTCCGGTAAAACCTGCACCTTTTATTTTTGATTCAGGTAACTTGGGGAACATTTGCCTGATGAGAGTTAGAGACTCAGAGTTAATATTTAAATCTGCGATAAATTGTTTGATTAGTCCAGGCTTAATATGGATAGTAACAGAAGCTTCTCAGCATACACATGAGGTTCCTGTCTTACGTTCTGTGTGCCCAGAAGCAATTCTTTTCTTGTTGGGCAGTCTCTTTTGGTGCAATGCTGATCGTCTGCCCTGCTATCCCATAAGCAAAGAAAGCAAGAATACTTGGTGTGGCCATCTTGAAGCCTCAGAGGAAGCCCTAACATCTTCAAGTCATCACAAATATCCCACTTTTGGCATAGTTGAGTTTTTCCAAGAACAGCTTGGCGTTTTCGTATGTTTCTTTCAAATGAGTAAAATGAGCTACTGGGATGGAAGGAAATTTGTTGGAATTGTGTAGTAGAATAGCTTTAAGACTTGCACCTGAGCTATCTATAAAAATGATCTGGTTCAAAAGGAGTCTGCATGTGTTAAAAGGGAGCAATAATATTGCTGCAAAAGCACAGATGTTTTGAAATTTAATAGAAGCAAGCAAACTCCCAATGAGAAACTCTCTAAATTGTTATTTGCATCCTTCAGCAAGCCATTTTCCTTAAGACAGGATGCAATGATTTGGGCCTTTGATTTGGTTGTGTTCCAACTCCCTTATAAGGCCATCCAACTTTTGAGTGAAGAGCTGTGGTTCCTTTGCAAACCTCTCATCATAGTTGGAGAAATCACTGTCATCACTGGGATGTTGTACTTCATCTTTATTATTAGAATGTTTTGGTGATAATGGAATTGGCAGCTGTTTAAAGTGCGGTACTGGAGCAATAGATGATGGTATGCTACGATATGTAATATGTTTTCCATTGTTGGTACTTTTGTAACGTGTAATGTTAACCATACAAAAGAAATAGTTGTAGTGATAGTTGGTTGGCTCTCTCCATATTCGAGGAGCCGCTAACAGTACAGATTTTCTTGTTCCACGTAGCCAACTCTCCGAGGTAGACCTACAGCTACCGTATGACACAGAAGCAGCCCACGCAACATCTTGATCTCCAATTGCCACACAGAAATAAGCTTGTTAAACATCACAGAACTTTATCCCAAGCACAATTTTTATGTTTCATTTGTTTACATACGATATAATGTCCACAAACACAACAAAATATGTCCCCAGGTAATTTACCTCTGGATACTGACCTGTTTAACTTAGACAACAACAATCAATCGTCTTCATAACTACAGAAATGCAACAGAATTTCACAACACTCTTGCATTGCGTTTAGACAAAACAGTGTATACATTCCTATATGTATATATATATATATATATATATATATATATATATATATATATAGGGTTAGACATTTAAGTTGAGACTGTACAATATCTCCAAACTAAGCGATGTAGAAAGAAATATCTTGAATAGAAGTTGCTTGATATTATGGGGGAAGTAAATGCCATTAGTCGTGTTTTATTTGGAGGACGTTGTGTTAGTCACTTTAGGGTCAATTTAAATTGACCCTATTTGTAGGTTCCATTAAAAAGAAATGATTGTTAAAGTTTTCTTTCTATGCTGATTTTACTAATTACCACTGTCGCTAATCACTGAACTAATAGGATTATCAGAAAAAGGCGGTAAATTCAAAACTTTTAGTAAGCTTATAAATACAATTATACATTTTTATTTTGAGAAGAATCGACATTTGAATAAACTCATGGTATATTCGTCTTCACCTCGTTTATTTTATCCAACAAACACTAAGAAAGGGACATAAATAACCTTTTGTTACGTAGTGTTAGCATAAGAGTGTCACCACCAATAAAATTCCGTCTCTTCCCATACCTTTCTCCTGCCCAAATACCCACCACATGTTCTCCCCAATATCTTTAATCTTGTTTTCCCAAAAAAGGGGGGCAGACTCAGGTACGCGTAAGAGGTAGCTAGCGAGAGTAATCGACATTCCGCTTTTGGGCCTAGTACTTTGTTGTACGATGATACCTAGCAGAAGAACTGAATGTCTTTTAGCACTACATGCCCATGTAACTGCCAACTCTTTGACCTATCAGAGTTACAGCAATGTTGAACAAAACTTACAGCCCGTATACGAGTTGGAGCAGTGTGCATGTTTACTTTTGCCAGTTATTGCTGATAAATGTAATGATTTAATTGTTCTTATAAGCAGGAGTTAACATCCAGAGCAATCTAAATAAGATGCTCACAAAGAATATAGTTAAAATAACGAGAATCAAGAATTCGACTTAAAAAATTCCTTTCGGACATTACTAACGCCTGAAATTATAACTTTCTGAAACTACCACTTTCAAACACTAATGACTAAGTAGTAATGTCTTTACTTTAAAATGATAGATTCCTCAAGTCAAAAAATTACGGAAAAATACATATTAATTTTCAGTTTACCTTTTACTGACACCTTTACATTATTCCGGTTGAACTTAGAGTAAATGCTGCATAATTTCGCTGATTAAATGTATTTCTCGTTATCAAGATCTCCAGTGTAATAAATGAAGCATTTGATAGTTACGGTATAATGAGCCAGCAGTTCACCAGTGCACTACTTGACTTTACATTTACTTCTATATAGTGAATGAACGTTTTGAATGACTATTCCCCAATTAATTTTCAACATAAACATTGTGAAATACGTGTATCCTATTTAATTCAACGAATCTACAAAATTCATCAAAGGTTGCAATGAAACACGAGAAAGAGCGCGATGTATACTTATAATTGAATAGTTTAAATAATGTATTGGATTTTGAAAGAAAACAGTACACAGTTTTATCCATATATGATATATTTCACTTCGCGATTTTTTTAATGCGAGTACAAAACTGTAATAACCTGGAATAAAATCGTATTTAGTAGTGTCATGGGTGTAATTGCTGTGAAGAATATTAATGTGATCTCTACATTGAATTCGAATATAAATACATGTATGAAATTTGAAATTTAGTTGAAAGGGAGCAATAAATTATTCAAATAGGGTTTCTTTCGGAAAACCGTAACTGGTAAAGCAAAACAGCATTATTACTTTCGCCATAATACCACCTGCCACTACACTTAATCTTCCTATGAGTTTGTGGCCTTCTGTTCAGCAGCTCCATGAAAGCCATAAGACGATAATTGCGATCAAAGGGAACATATTTTAATTTTCGTTTAAAATAAGACAGCCTTGTGTCAAAATTTACTTCTCAGTTCTAAATGTAAGCAAATGAAATTTAAGCATTAATTCATCAAAGCAGCGCAATGATGTAGCTTACAGGAATACACAATTTGGAGTATTCTATCACTCAACGGACAAGGGGGTCCCAGAAGTATTTAAGGTTATCTTACTGGTATTATGCAAGTATAATTTCTTGATTACCCACGGAAAGTGGCACGTAACCTGGATTATTACATGCAACACAACTGCACCAACGTGACCCAAAATCCAAATACCTTTATGTGCAAAACTGCGAAAGAAATTGAGCAAATGATTTACAAAGCACAAGAGATAAACACCCGTCAGTGACAAAACAAAAAACATTAAAACGTGAACGTCCATCATTAGTGGAACACTTATACCGAATTTTTTAATTATTATATACTTATATTCTTAATGCACTATTGTTATTCATCGCTGGCTGCGGTTGAAACATATGGCATAATCCTGGTCCTTTTCAACGATTATGTTTTTATCAGAAAATCAAGTCTGTATTACAGTGGAATTGGTATTACATCTCACTAAAATAGGAATCGTAAGGTATTGTAAACTACACATTTTCGCTGTGAATTACAAACCATTTTGTATGGATAAGTCTTAATAACAACAGATTTACGCAGAATGTTCATTATTACTCTCTCCCTCTCCGTTAACTGTGGCTAAATCGTTTTAGGAGTGCATTATTCGTCTTTCTCCGTAACTTTAACCTTCCATATTATGGGTACACATTTTTCCTAAGGTTTTAGAAAGAAGGCAATAAATTATAGCGTTTAGGAGTATTTATTTTTAAACCCAATGATAATGTTAAACTGAAAATGAATGCGTCAGTCATGATAACATATGCATAATTTTATATACATGGGTAGTGTAAATATAGCTTCTCTGCATTATATGGTTTCGGAGGAAAGTGTACTAATATGACGTAAAACCAAATAAATAAATCCGAAGAAATTCGCATTAGGATGCTGCGCGTGATTAACGGTAACTAATGCCCCCTTTTTAGCTTCTACAGAGCTAGAGAAATATGTCCTTGCCTACTAAAGCACCGATACAGTAAATTACTTTGTATCTATGAATCCTACCACTTAGGTTATTTGCTTAAAAATATACTTTTTTGTAGGTTTCCATGGTCTTGGTTCAGTAGATCCTGCTCTGTATCGGGAAACACTCGACTTTGAGGAGGACCTCCAGTTTCCTGAGGGACATTTGGGTCGGCTTTGGTTCTCGCTAAGGTACGAAGCTGCCTCAGAGAAACTACTGGTGTCACTATCAAAAGCCAAAAACCTTCCAAGTCGATCACTGGGAACAATAAACAGCTGCGATCCTTTCGTAAGGTGAGTTATTCAGTAGCTTGGCTGTAAATGCATGTGAAGTTACATCCAGTTGCACTAATGTATATGGAGATGTACATATGTTGCAAAATGGGTTGAACGCTGATTTTCTGTGCTCTGTGTTACAAAATCAATCGCGGTACAGAATATTTACAGTTAATTGTACTTAAATGTATACTACTATTACTACTACTACTACTACTACTACTACTACTACTACTACTACTACTACTACTACTACTACTAATAATAATAATAATAATAATAATAATAATAGTAATAATAATAATTTCAACTACTGACGATTTCCTTGATAAGCTTTTCTAGCTTCAAATGGAGGTAAATTAATATCATCAATTGATATTGCATTCATTCATAGAGTAGACGGTACCAGCAATAAAGTTTATCAGTTTAAAAGTATGTGTCTAATATGTTAAACATAAGCCTGAGAAGGTTGACTCAAATTTAAAAAGCAAGCATGTTTACTTGAGTCCGACTTATCGAATATACAAATATTATTTAAAATTGTATTTCACTATCTCTACAGCTTCCTAAGACAAGGTAAAAATAACATTCGACCCACAATTCAATATCATAACTTCAGCACAAATATGTGTTTTAAATAACCTGAATCAAGAAAGTATTTTCAGTCAAACAAAATGGTACTTGTTTTCGTGTGTATATGCGGAGTTACTTGTGTGTGTGTGTGTGTGTGGGAGAGGTGCATGGAGAGGTCTGCGGATGTATGGGTGTGTATTACTAGCGTTTCTCAAAAAGGATACGTTCCATAACCACAAAATTTCGTCGCGAACATTCTAGTAATGCAAGGGAGCGATACACCCTCTATGTCAAAGAATAATTTCAGCTTCTGTCACCACAGCACTAGAGGGTTAAGGTCTGTGAGAAATATCCTGCATTCCTCAATAGAAAATGTGCACTAATGCGGGTGCATTTAGTCAGCATGCAGCCGCTCTTGGTCACATTGGTGCGGTTTCCATGATTGAAATATCTATTCTTTCTAACAATTAACTTCTTAGGTGATTCTCAATGGCCTCACGATTTTGGGTAATCCCCGTAAAAGGTCTCCCAAACAGGAAACATCCCATGCAGGTACCAGGATTCGAAACTAGCTCCCCTCGAACTACATGGAGCAACGCTACTATAGGCTGAGGCGATTGGCAAATAATTCTCCATAAGAAAATCCTTCTATTATTAATTATTTCATTCCACAGTTATTCTAACAATTTATATTAATATATAAAGTTTGCTAAAGTAATACGGCAAAACGAAAGCTGTGCTACTGGGAGTTTTCTTAATTAGCTTGTGAAGTTTGCTCCATTCTCACGGAATTTTCTTCCGGTGGGAAACCATCTTCGTAAGCGATAGACATTTTCCTGCGCAAAAAATGCATATTTTCTTAAATATGCAAAGTATATAAAATATTTTGTTACATCTATTGTTTCCGAAATATTCACTGTCGTTAATTTGTTTCTCCCATAATCACATGAATCCGCATATCGAGACCGAGGCCAGTATCATTGAAATAAGAAAGTGGGATTTGTTATCAAGAATAACAATTAGTAAGATAATATGTATATATATATTATCCTATATATTTATATTATACATAAAGTAAATTTACGCGAGAAAGGAATTGAATATGTCGTATTCTAAGCACACGTTATTTATAAGTTTGTCGCCCAAAGAAGGCATAAGTTGATTCCCAGGTGAGGTCAGGTGTCCGAGGTACCTGTTTCATGTAAAAGAGCTTAAGGTTGTATCCGGCGCCATTGAGATCAGTCTTGGCCTTTGCGTTCGACCCGAACGTGACACGCTTTATGACAGAAACAAAAGTTCAAGAGATTAACTGAGTCCGAAGACGGTCGTGTTCCATCTTCGATCTAACAGGACGCTTTGGAAGGTTATTGCAGAAAATAAGTTTGCAAAATTAAGTGTGGGGTTTAAAGGGAATAGCCAATAAGAAATATCATGAAATAATAAATATCGCAAATTAATCATCAAGTGTATTATATTATAATACTCATTATAATACACGTTTCTTACACTAAGCAAAATTTATTGTCGGAGTCGAAAGTACGTCGAGTACTAAGTCGCGGCTCCTAGAGAAAGGAAAGCGGCATCGATAAATAAGGTGGCGGGTGGATGAGCAAATCATTAAGGAATAAAAGGTTATTTAGTTAATCCGGAAACTTGTTATTAAGGCCGCCAAAACATGTAAACGACCCTGAAAACCAGAATCTGAGCTCTATGGAACTGTCATCCTGAAGAATTTCCTTATCCCTGCCATCCTGATTGGAACCCCTGACTCCTAAGCTTCCCTAGATAGTAGTAGACAACGCTATCAACTACCAGAGCAACAGCAGAAGTAGAACGTACCGTAGACGCCTGGCGACCGTCGACATTGATGCTCTGCCACGGCGGCCAGGAAACAAATTAAATTGAATTAAATTTATGGACGCTGTTTAACTGCTGTATACCTTAGCGTCCTATTTTGTATTGGGCGTGAAAGACGATAATTTTGCTCAGAGGCCGCTTTATCAGGTTTGAGATTCTTTAACGTGTCGCAAATCTACGACACGGGACCACCGGCTTTACTTCCCTTCCAAAGGAAGCCATGTTAAGGACTTTTACGCCCGAAAAACTCCATCGCCCTCCACCAGGTTTGAACCGTGACCTCGGGTACTACGGGCTAACATCGTCAGACATTCACCACAGACCAGATGGTCAGCGCTCCAAAAAGTGTAAGTTTAGTGAAGTGCTAAGTGAATTACGGGTTACCGTAACACTTCACATCAGCGCAACTTCAGCACCGAGTAAAATTCCACAAACGATTCGCATGTTTCCCGGTAAACCACAAGGAGAAATATGCGAATCAGTTGGGGAATTTAATGTCCTACCGGCATGTTGCCATAGTAGCTCAGTGATTAGAGCAACCGGACGGAGACCGGGAGATCCGTGGTTCAAATCCCGGCTATGGCATTGAATTTTTCGGTCGTCTGATTCTACCTTTCCAACACACGGCTTGTGTGGAAGAACAATTAATTCCGTTAACACAACAATTGTCTGCAAAGGAGGAAACATTAACAAAACAGTTGTTCGCCAAGAACAAACGTTGCAGCGGCAACAGCAGCAGGTTTCCTCTCAATTAATTACTCAACAGAGGGGGAGGAGCTAAAGCTTAAATACTAAACTGCAGGGGGTCATTTTAAAAATTAGGGCAGACTAAATTGTGCTCCAAGAGGATGTAGAGTATGTGAGAACTGTACTAAAGGCAATACATAATAGTGTAGAATTGTTCAGGCAGGAGTTTAGAGAGTAAAGGATGCCATGGGGGCACAACAAACGGTAGACAATGAAAATATAATGTGTACAATTAGTAATAAGGCTAGAGAAGAGTAAGTGACGGTATATGTCGCGTTACAGAGTAAGCAGCATGCGCTTGAAGTACGTAGTACATAATGCTAAACTTGGTCAAATAAGAATGGTGATAGGGTAGCAGCATATCCCACAGACAAGAGAAATCGCCAAGGGAGGAACTGACACAGACCGTCACTTCTCAAGGAAATCGAACTACGGTCCGGGAGTTTACGTAGGTGCAGACAACATCTGAGGTTTCCGCGCCTCTGTCTTTCTCGAGTACCAACATGAGTCACAAGACGAGGTAGAACAAACCTGTACGCATTCCTTTGACCTCACCTAATGTTCCAAGTGGGAAGTCAAGCGCATTAGAGCCAATGCAACAATGTCGCATACTGTTACAATTTCTGAATGACCTGCCAATTCACAAAATCAATAGCGAGGTCGACAATGTGAAGGAATTTATTAATGATATGGAGTCAGTTTCGCGCCTAAGGGGACCCCTGACCGTTTTGAAATAGCATCATGCAAAAGGAGTTTGATAGGCTCTTCTCTGAGATGTTTCCGACTGACAGTGAATGAACATGCGCAATACGAGCATTTCCGGTCATCATTTTTAGCAGTATTGGAGCTGGGTTGCCAAATACCAAATGTGCAAATGAACAATGACTAATATAAGGAAAATCAGCGAGAGCTGATGGTCGACTATTTCTTGCGACTCGTACAGTTAAGCTAACTCCTGGACCCACAAATGACCAAATGGGAATCCGTGTCACTTCTAGTGCGACATTTCCTTAACGTAATACGCCATCATTTAGTAGAAGCCAGTCCAACAACGCTGAACAAAGCAATAGAGCTCCTTACCGCTATACAGAGCCATGGAACGTGAGAGGATGTTAGGCCCGTACTCAGGATTGAGTGGAGACGAGTGAATACCCGAATCGCAATGATGAAACGGAGGCACGAGACGCGTTGGACGCGAACAGAACTAACCACCTCACGGTCCGACAGCGATACCAATATCATTTTACCAGAAATTAGGAGAGGATCTATAAATCTAGAGACACCACGGACCAACAGAACATGAAGAGGTCACCTAGGCAATCTCAAGCGTATCCTGTTCAATATATGAGATTCTCCAGGTACGCAAGGAGTAATAGGCAATAGGGATGGAAAGAAAATAACGTAACGGTTATATTCTAACGGTTACCTTAAGGTAACGGTTACTATATTAACGAATACAAAATTACTAGTTACCCAAAAACGGTTACCAAAGTAGTGAAGAAATGCAGTTATTGCGTTAACGGTTACTAAAGTAACGAGACGGATACCGAGCCTGGGTGAAATCATTCACTGCATGTGCGTAGCATTGGTATTGCTTATCGGGAACTAGTTACCTCAACTCGTTTACAACATGAGTCACCCTCGAACGGAGTTGCCAGTACGTTTTATTACAGCGCGTTGCTTATCGCTTCGAATATAGGTCACAGGCCACAGATGACAAATCAGTTACCCCTCAGGCAACAAAGCTGCATTTGTTGCATTAAGATGGTCATTCACATACGATTATTGGCACATGAGTTTTTATACATCGCGTGTAGATGAATATAAATAAATAATGAAAGTTGTTTAGTAACTAAATATGTACAATCTGCTAAGCTCAAACATGGGCACATAAATCTACAACAGTGATGAATCTAGATCCAGAGTTGCACAACTTCAACAATCCTGCTCTCTAATATTGCTTAAAGAAACGTGAAATTTCTCCAATGTTCGAATTCCAAATGTATGTGTGAAGGTGTGAGTTTCCGCTCTTTTGGCTTTGTTATCATGAATATTTACACCTTTAATCTCGTATGGAAAAGATGAGTGAAAAATCAACAGATATACGATCGGATTAAATCAGTATTTCCCGATTCAAACTTCGAAGTTGTAAGGGCTGCCTCATTACCAAGCACACATTAATTTAAGTTGAAGTAGTATTGTAAACTAAATTCTTCCGAACTCATTTTGAATCACTGTAACGATTTTTTCATTTGCTCGTGGCTGTTCCCATCTGCACGTGCTAAGAGGCACGTGAACGGCGCGAATAGCTTAGCCAGGGGAGAAGTCAAAACGGAGGAATACGTTTTGGTGGTGTGTGTGTCGTTCGGTGTGTGTATGTATGTGCGGGAAGTAAGTTCAAATGCATTTTGCCATAATAAGTCGCCTTAGTAATAAAAACGTTGGCACAGCTAGAGAAAACTCTTTTTAGATTGCATCAAATAACCAGAAGTCTGTATCGACCTAGCTCATATTGAAGCGTAGTTACAGCTAATCTTTACTAGTAAACATTAATAGAATGTAACTGCAATTATGATAACCATGAAAACAAACAACTTAATCGTTATTGGTATCTGCTACATGCAACCGTTATGAACTGTAACTACGACACTTATAATAAGTACTCGAAAATAACTGTTTGTCACATCTCTAATAGGCAGCACAGGGGATACAACATTCACAACGGTACGCAGAGTAGGCCAAGAACTCCGACAAATAGGCGAGAAACCCCTCCGTATAGGTCAATAACCCCTCCGAAAAGTCCAGAGTCCGTCCACAAAGAAATAGAGAAATGAACCTTTCAATAGTTTGGTCTCGAAAGGGCACCTGCAACGTCCAAAAGATGAACGATGTAGTAGATCACGTAAGCAGTGCAATGGTTTGACAGAATGTAGACCAAGGAATAGGCTCAGGTCTAGGATCGTGGCCGCAGCTGCCGGAAAACTGTAAGAGGTAGAGTTGTAGTGTTCTCGGGCTCAACCTTCCGAAAATGCGTGTAGGATGTCGCATTACACAGGGAACAAAAACAGTTATGTAAAAACTTAATAATATAGACCACGACAGAAATCAGGACGGAAGAAAAATAAGCCGTCTCAACAGCGAACTCGGGTGTGGGGAGGTTAGCCAAATTCAGGAAGTAGCGCAATCTCTAAGAATAGCAGCATAATTTAAATGAAACATATCTGATAACCTTTAATACAGGAGCTACAGCCTCTGTCTGCTTCCGAACACTTTTCAATCACCTTAAAACGAAGCAGGCAAATTGGCAGATACTACCGGTATAGAACGCTTTCTGCATAATGGTCGTAGGTCGGTGAAAACAAAGGATAACTCAGAAGGCGAAGCTTAATGCTTGCATAAGTGACGTGAAACTGTAAATATTGTGTTTAGTAATAGAGAAACTACTAGTAAATTTTACTCACAGGAGGCGACGTCCTGAATGCATTACAAGCAGTTGACTATGGAAAAGCGCTATTGACACTAACAATAGGTGACTTGCCTAGAAGGATACCGTCCACCCATACCTATAATGCTAAAAGAGCGATGCTTAGCGAGCTAGAAGAGCAGATACAGAAAGAGCAACTTCATTGAATATTTATAGATATTGGAGAAGCCACTGATATAATTAGAAGTTTTACGCAACAAATGTGCCAAGTATCCGATAATAGCGGTACACTGTAGCAATCATCAGCTGATTAAGAAACAGGTAAGCCACCCGTTATTGTGATTTGGACGTAGAGAGGGGAAGTGCTTATTTTGACTGGAGAAAACGAACCTCGCATGTAAGAGACGAACAAATGACACTCATGTAAGCTATACAGAAATGTGGAGAATGAATAAACGACATTAATGAACAACAGAAAGGAAACCTTTTTAGCATTCTTGTGAAACACTAAGACATCTTCATCTCCTGGAAAGAACTATGCATTGACTACCAATATATACATTTGAAACAGCTCACGTCACACCTCTCACGCATAGGTTTAGAATAACCCCATTAGAATTGGGAAATGCAGTTAATGAGAAAATTCAAGACATGTAATAAGATAACATTATTAAACAGTCAGAATCGGAAAGTGTCAAGCGTTTTGTATAGTACGACAAAATGGGACCGTTAGGCTAACTATTGATATCCTAAATAAGTTTATCCGTCCCGACAGTTTCTGTATGTAGAATATAGAGCAAATTTTAGCAAGCATCGGGGACGAAAGTAGTTTACTTCTCTGGACTTGACAATTTCATACCTGCAAATCAATCTGGCTCCACATTTGTGCAAATTCACTGCGTTCACTCACGATGGGCATGCTTATCATTTCGTGTGTGTACAACATTAACGCCTGTCACCCAAGCTAAACTCCTTGCACACGTTTAATACGAAACCTCACCATTTGTTTACGAATTTTCTGCAACCAGAAACCACAAATAGGCCCGAATACATTGCATACATAGATACGGCTTTCAACGACAGTTTAAACTGTATTACGGATAGGCGCCACCGCAGCTATACACAGGGAACAAACCTGATAACTATTTTTCGAGGAATCACAGAGCTATTGACACTATTGAGGAATCAGATGCGGAAAGCATTTGGGACATCTTTGAGAAAATAAAATCCAACGTGGGAAGGGGGAAACAGAGGGCCAAGAGATACCTACATACCTGGACCCCGAAAACGAACGGTCTCGTGTTAGTGAAAAGCTTTGAAAAATCTTCGCTATTAAACAGAATATACATAGTACGCATATGTTCTGTAAAAGACCCTGTCGAATGTCGTAGATATTCTGAGATATAGTGCATCAGCTCCATGGGAAAAAGAAGGGAAAATAATCGGCAAATTGTTTGACATTCATTCACCCGTGTAAGGACGGAAACAAAATTCAGCGCAGTTAAAAAGCGCTACTTCGCATTAACCGGCAAACCATAAAACTACGAGACGGCAAGAAAATGACTATGATGAGAAGTGAGCTAAATTACCAATTGAAGTAGGAGAAATTAAAAAGAAACAGCAACTTATTAATACTTTGAGGTAGAATAAGGGTAACGCAAATGCAAATATAGAATGTCATAATACTCTGTTAAGGAAGAACATCCGACACGAAAGTAGTTTACAAACAACACCCGGAAAGTACCATACCTAAGAAAGCCTCCGCGTAGCAATTTCTTCTTAAGGTTTTAGCAGGACAATATGCTTGACATCATCAAGCTAATGACATACCGTAAGAATGAAAATTGACAGGAATGTATACCGGGAGTGAAAAGTACCAAAGTGTGAATTGTGGAGGCTTCTTATAGCCTCAGCTAAGGAAGTACTGTGCCAAATGCGCTGGAAACCAAGAACAATTAGAACAATTCTGATTAAAAATAGAAAGAAAGAGAACAGCAAATGTGAAGCAAGAAGGAAACCGAGTGTAGGCAGGTGCTGCACGCATGAGGAAGCGTAATAAATAATGCTTCAGTAATGTGTTTTATGTTTGTAGAGTGCAATATACGTATGTATAAATTTCCTAACATCTTCGTTGGTTGAGGGCCATACATCGTGTAAGCTTGTGCCTTATGTAATTGTTTATGTTGCTTTGGAATTGTGTTCTATTCATTGATTGAAATTCATTGTGAGCAGCATGAATGTGTAACAGGGGCTCGCCACCAATTGTAGTAAGTCACTAAATAATAATAATAATAATAATAATAATAATAATAATAATAATAATAATAATAATAATATCGTTACGCAGAAACAGAAAAAAAGCAAAAAGAAAGAGGAAAAAAGACAAAGGGAGTGAGAAGAGACCTAGGATGCATTATAACGATAAACCAGAAGGAATACAAACGGTAGCAAGAAATGTGATTGGAAATTGAGAGGGATACAAGAAGAAGGAATTGTTTGACGATAAGTGTAGGGAAATTTTAGACAAACGAAATGAATTAAAAAAATGTTAAAAAAACGATATCAACAGAGGAAGAACATAAGAATATACGAAGATAAGTGAAAAGACGTTTCAGGAGGAAGAATTTCAGGTAATGCAGACATATAGAATAAGGAGTGGGAGCAGAAAATGTTAACAGGGAATACGGAGATTTAAACAAGGTTTTAAACCAAGGAGGTCAATGTGCAGGGATATTGATGGGGAAATAATGGGGATGAAGGAAATCTGATGGAAAGATGGGCTGAATATTTTAAAAACCTTTTAAGCAGAGCGAGTCAATTGCGGAGAATGACAATAAGAATTCTACCGGAAAATGATATACTGAGACCCACAAGAAGTATAGCTTGTGAAATTATTAAAACACTTAGGATGAATAGAGCTCCAGGAACAGATGAAATGGCTTGTGAGTTGCTGAAATATAGTGGTAGAGTATTATGGGATAGGGTATATAGATTGATTTTAAGCATTTGGGAGAAGGAGAAAATCCCAGATAAGTGGCAAACAGCAATTGTATTGCTAATCTCTAAGAAAGGGGATAAACTGTATTGTGGGAATTGCGGAGGAATCTCTCTACTAAATGTGGCATACAAAGCCTTCACGAGGGCGATAATTGATATTTGGAGGAATATACGGATGAAATTCTAGGTGATTACCAATGTGTCTTTAGAAAGCCCGCTGCACTACCAACTAGGGCAAATATTGTAGAAGACATGAACATAATACAGTGTTGCATCTATTATTCCTTGACTTTAAACACGCATATGACAGCATAAACTGGCAGCAATTGTTTAATGCAATGGTAGAATTTGGTATACCAGTAAAGCTAATACATTTAGTTAAAATAGCATTACAGAAAACCACCAATTAATACAAATTAATGGAAGAAAATCAGAAGGTTTCGAAACTAAGAGCGGTTTGAGACTAGGGAAGGCTTTGTCGGCTTTGCTGTTCAATTTAGCCTTGGAAAACATAGTAAGAAATATACAAATCAGCCAAGGAGGAACTATTATGAATAGATCCATACGATATTTAACCTACGCAGATGACATGGTATTGATAGCTGGATCTTTATCAGCACTTTAAGTGGCTAATGAACAAACAATGAATGTAACAAGAATTAGGTTTAGAAGCTAATGTGACATATAAAGTAAAAACAAGAAATGAAGATAATGAAACAGTGATAAATTATTATATTTTTATTTATGGACGCTCTTTAACTACTATGGTCCTTAGCGTCCCATTCTAAATTGGGCGTGAAAGACATAAATTTTGCTCAGAGGCCTCTTATCAGGCTTGAGGTTCTTTCACGTGCCGTAAATCTACGACACGGGACCACCGGCTTTACTTCCCTTCCGAAGGAAGCTATGCTAAGGATTTTTACGCCCGAAAAAATCCATCACCCTCCGCCAGGTTTGAACCCGCGACCTCGGGAACTAGAGGCTAGCACGGTACCACTAGTCGATGGAGGACAACATGTGTTAAATTATTATGTAATATATAACAAAGTTCATAAATTTAAGTATTTAGGTTCACTGTTTACTTTTGATAATGATCATAGTAAAGACATCAAAGAGATTAGCTGCAGTAATAGGTGTTTTTTGCTTTGTCTAAAACTATGAAAACGCGATATCTGTCGTAGCAAACTAAGCTACACATCTATAACACAATAATTAAATCTATTGTTATTATGGAGGCGGCGCCGTGGCCGAGTAGTTAGACCGCTCGCCTCTCACCGAGGCGGCCCGAGTTCAACCCCAGGGATTTGTGGTGGACGAAGCGGCGTCTGGGCGGGTTTTCTCCGGGTTCTTCGGTTTCCCCCGCCATTCATTCCACCAACTGCTCCATCATCACCTTTCCTTTCATCCATTTCGCCTTCATCCCATTCCAGGCATCGGACTGATCACCCTCCTGGTTATTCTTTCTGCTCCATGAGTGCGTCTGCTCCTCGACGGGCCTCTGACCCCAGGCACCCGCCTGTAAATCCTGGGGGGTGTAAGTCCTACATAAGATGAGGTTAAACAGCGAATGAATGAATGTGATTATGGATGTGAAACCTGAGTGATATCAGAAGGTATAAAATCAAAGTTGGAAGAACTGGAAAGGAAAATATTGTGGAAAATTTATAGGCCAATAAAGAATAAAGAGGGGTGAAGAATACGCACAAATATGGAACTAAATTTCTATATAAAAAGCCTAACATAGTAATTCTTGTTAAAGCCAAAATAATTGAATGGCTTGGGCATGTGATTAGCATGGATGGTGGTTGATCTGTTAAAAAGTTCTTTGAAGACAAACCTGAAGGGAGAAGACGTAGGGAAAGACCAAGATTAACATGGCTGAATTGTGTGGAACGGGATTTGCATGGCATTTGGATTAAAGGATGGAGGGAAAAGACAGAAATTACACATGAATGGGCTATCATCATTAAGGAGGCGTTCACTAGACTATAACAGCTGTTTCCCAGCAAAAGAAGAAGACGTACAATAAGCCTCTCGTTCGGCCTAATCGTCCAATTATTAATTCACGTTAGGGCATTTAAAGCCGGGTATTAAGGCTAGGCAAATGATCAATGATAATAAGAAAGCAGGATTGATTAGCAGGAATAAAAATTAGAAGGATACCGGGTGGACCATTTAAGTTGAGACTGTGCACTATCTCCATAACAAGCGTTGTAGAAAGAAATGTCTTTAATAAAAGTTGCTTGATGTTATGGGGGAAAGTAAACGTCATTAATCGTGTTTCGTTTGGAGGACGTTATGATGGTCATTTTATGGTAAATTTGCTATTTTTAAATGGGAATCTAGAACTAGGGCCAGTTTAAATTGACCCTAAAACACCATTACAACATCCTCCAAATAAAACGCAACTAATGGAATTTACTTTCCCCATAATATCAAACAACTTTTGTAAAGACATTTCTTTCTACAACGCTTAGTTTTGGATATGTATATATATGTTTCGTGTGAAAGAGCTTAAGGGTATATTCGGCGCCATTGAGATCAGTCGTGGCTTTTACGTTCGACCCGAACGTGACCCGTCTAATGACAAAAACAAGAGTTCAAGAGATTAACGGAGTCCGAAGACTGTCGTGTTCTATCTTCGATCAGGCGCACTGGAAGGCTTTTTCTGAAAATAAGTTTGCCAAATTAAGCTTGGGGGTTGATGAAAAGAGGATAGGCAATAAGAAAAATCATGAAAGAATAAATATCGCAAATTAATCATTAAGTGCATGCCGCGTGGTTTGGTTTGAACGCAAAACGGACATGAAATGTATAAAAGTAGGGGTAATTTTCATAAAAGCGTAAACTGCTGAAACACCCTAAGTTCACTCTGATATAAATCCACATGGTGAAAGGTTGCCTATGTTGTAACCCTACGATGAGATAAGTTGACACAGTTCTAGGTACAGGGTGGTAAGTTCAGACTCTGTCGTAAACGCGTTATGTGGCAAGTTCTATCAGTTCTAAACAGCAAGTGAATACACGCAAGTTATGTGAGCGGTTATACTAATATTCTACGCATAAGTGCGCTCATTGAAGTACGCGTTTCTTACACTACGCACAAAATGCAACAAATTTACATTCGGAGTCGAAAGTACTTCGAGTTATAAGTCGCGGTTCCTTGAGAAGGAAAATAGCATAGATAGAGACAGTGACGGGTCTCTGAACAAAATCGTTAATGAATGAAACGGTGTTTCAGTTTATCCAACAAATTGCCATTAAACCACCCTGAAAACCAGAATCCCAGCTCTACGGATTTGTCATCCTGAAGAATTTCCCTATTCCCGCCATCCTGATTGGAACCCCTGAGCCCTAAACTTCCCGGGATACTGCTAGAGTTCCTTACTGACGATGGACAGTTGCACCCCACGGTACAGTTTCAAATGTTAAGTGACTGTGGTTTTCTTCTCAATCAGCTATTGGCTAGCAATATTCGGACTTTCTGTTTAAACAGTTAATGCTTACTCAGTTCTGTTGCTTAAAGCGATATTATGCATTTCTAGCATAAACCAATAAACCCAATTATTTAAACAATTTCTTATGATTATTTATCAGGTTTAACAAGACGAAAATAAAGAGGAAGACTTTCTGCGAATAATTTGTAAGGTAGCTATGAAATAATTCAGTAGAAATTGCTTTCGCTCATCAAAAATTACGTTTTCTTCAGTCAAGGTACGATTTATGTTTTGGAAGTCGCATTCAAGAATAACATCATGCATATCGACACAATTAGCCGAGTTCTTATCGCACGGACTCGTGAACGGGAGCTGTGCGCTTAAAAAGCGCCAAGACCGTCCTAACTGACAATTTTTTAAAGGATTCTCTCAGTCATCATAGTTTCATTTATTTTATGTATCACCAGTGTCATCGCTTGCGGTGCCGTATGCAGGGTGAGCGGGCGTTAACCACCGTTCCCTAAGCGTAAGAACTCGTACCTGAACGAGCTACCTGAAACATTTTGGCTCCAGCTAGAGCTTTTGTTACACCGGAAAAACAGCTCGGAGCCTGGACGAGAGCGTTGTTCCCTCATTTATGAGCACAACGAATTTCCTCCAGAGAAATATCCATTTAATTACTAATATATTCTGGCAATCGTAACTGCAGCCATAAATATCAGCATTTTGCTTCTTAAAAGGATACAATGTGTAAAATCGGTTCAAACGTTTCACGTAAGAAGCGTCAGAGACTTACTCAGTGCGACTGAGCACATTTTCTTTATTTTATTTCTAAGTTTCTGCCTTATATTTGCTTTGTTCTTTCTATTTCTTGCCTATGTGCATTAGTTGACGCGCACGTAAGCACGCATCAAACATCCTCACATTCTCACGCGCTAATGAACATGATTGCAAAAACCCAAGTGGGAATGGAGTCTCCGGTTCCAGTCGCCACAAAACGTCAACATGATCATACTGAACGGTTATCGGGTTAAATCAGTAGTAGGATATTATAGGGGATCCAAGCATAGTTTTAGCGTTTATATGGGAAAGGATAGGGAAAACGAGGGTAGATGCGACGGCTCAAGGAGGAAATTGCTTTTATATGGGGAAGATAGGGACTACGAGGATCGATGCTAGGCTAGACAGGGGTTGAAGAAGTGGGGGATATGCTTTATATGTGAAGTTAGGGAATACGAGGAGAAGTGCTAACTAGACAGAGCATGAGGTGCGAAATATGCGTTTATATGGAAAAGATAGGAAAAACGTGGACAGATGGTGGGCTAGACAGATGCTGAAGGAGGGGTAATATGGGCTTATACGGGAGAGATAGGGAATACGAGGAGAGGTACTAGACTAGACAGGGCTTGAAGGGTAGCATATGACTTTTATATGGGAGAGGTATTAGGCTAGGAGGGTTTGAATAGTAGAGTATACGTTTATATGGAGAGACGAGGGTAGATTCTAGGTTGAGAGAACCTTCAAGGAGGAAAATGCGTTTATATGGGAGAGATAGGGAAAACGAGGAGAGTTCCAAGGTAGAGCAGGGGCTGAAGGAGGGAACGCCCTTTATATGTTAAAGGTAGGGAATACGAGGAGAGGCAGTTAGTTAGTCAGCGGTTAAGAAGTAGGGTGTACGTTTATGTGGGGGGAGATATGGAAAACGGAGAGAGATCCTATGCTAGGAGAGAGTTGAAGGAGACCAATGCGCTTTATATGGGAGACGTAGGGAATACGAGGAGAGGTGCTAATCTAGACAGAGTTTGAGAAGTAGAGTGTGCGTTTATATGAGGAGACGAGGTAAACAGTGGGAGTAGGTAGGTTGGAGGAGCGTTCAAGAATGAAAATACGTTTATTCGAGAGAGATTGGGAATACGAGGACCAATGCTAGGCTGTACAGGGGCTGAAGTAGGGAAATGCGCTTTATATGAGAGGTAGGGAATAGGAGTAGAAGTACTAGGCTAGAGAGAGCTTGAGCGACACCACCCTGGCACCGGCAACAGGGACCGACAACGCAGCTCCACCAAACTTCACCGCCAGCGCAGACAGCGCCCAACCGACGCAGAAGATCGCCTCTAGCGACAACACGGGTGAGCCCCTTGACAACACCCCCGATCAAGACGGCCGCTACAGTGCCGTTGCGGTCGGGGTACAGAGGAACCTGCCGACGCAGATCCTCCTTGAACAACTCCAACAACGCTGGACTTCAATGATAAAGGCAACCAGGATTGTTTCAAGGAATGGACCGTCTCCACTGGTGCGCCTTGTTTTCCTCAACAAGGCGCAATACGACGCAGCTCTTCAAACGGACGTGGAGTTTCTTGGTAACACGATACGATTTGAAGCCAGCCGCACAAATTGGACACCACCATGCCGTCGCTGCTGCCAGTATAGGCACTCGGCGGCACACTGCAGTAATTCTGCACGCTGCTAAAACTGTAGCTCTCCGGCCTTGACTTCAGCCTGCAGGCAGCATGATCTTTCTCGACGAAGAAGATTCTGCGCCACCTGCTGCAGGCTGGATCACTACACCGGCCAAGCTTGCTTTCCACTCTACCCAGGGAGGGCGGCACCACAACTGACACAAGACGCTCCACCTCAGACTTCCCGCTTACGCCGAGAGGGTAACATCACCAACACGACCACAACCACTACACTGACAGCAATAGAAGCATCAATTACTCAACTACTTGCGGCCTCAGCCACCATACAGGCGGAGGTCGCCCAACTCAACCGAAACTGGAAGCCCTTCGGCAGGCCGCCAACCGGCGGTTTGCTTACATCGAAGCCAAGCAACGCACCGCGAACAGAACCTACGCCAGCGCCACAGGAAGCCTTAACAGGCTGAAAGCTTCGATACAGGAACCCTCTCACTACGACGACCCAAATCTGCTGCCATCGATACAGCGTAAGCTGTATTGTATTGAAAGCTATCTAGAAGAAGAAAACACTACCGACACCACCGACGACAGTGCCGAGCGGCTGACGGCCATCGAGGCCTCACTCGCCGGCATGAAGGAACAACAGCTGCGCACTACCACTGACATCGCCAACAGCCTCCGCCAGCTACAGGACAACCACCACAAGATGGAGGAAAGCTATCTTCTGATCCGCAACTTTCTAGAGCAACATGTCCTGCAACAACCTGCTCAACACAACAGACGTCGCAGATGAACACCACAACGCCACCACATAATCTCACAACCACCATTGACCATGAACATCAAAAGTCACCACTGATTGTTAGGTCGCTGTCAGGGCCTCGGTCATGGCAGTAGGCTAACCTACACCGCGGAGAACTCCGCAACAGTCACCCACAATCCGCCGGTTGCGCAAGCGGTACCGGCCACCATGACCACCAACACGACATAATAAATAGAGTCACCTCAGAACAACACCCTTTCTATTCCTCTTCCCTTTTCCCTCCCAATATCCAGCTACATCTGTTTTATCCTATACCTCTACTCCTTTCCCTCCCAAAAAAAATTATAACAAAATTGAGTTGTGCAGTATGTCTTTTATGGAAAAGATAGGGAAAACGCGAACAGATGGTATGATAGACAGAAGCTGAGGGATGGAAATATAGGCTTATATGGGAGAGATAGGGAATACGAGGAGAGGTACTAGACTATACAGGGCTTGAAGGGCAGAATATGGTTTTTATATGGGAGATCTAGCAAACAGAGGAGCGGTATTAGGCTAGGAGGGTTTGAATAGTAGAGTATACCTTTGTATGAAGAGACGAGGAAAACGAGGGTAGATGTTAGGTTGAGAGAGCCTTCAAGGAGGAGAATGCTTTTATATGGGAGAGATAGGGAACACGAAGGTCGATGCTAGGTTAGACATGGGTTGAAGGAGTGGGGATGCGCTTTATATGAGAGAGGTGCGGGGAATACGAGGAGAAGTGCTAGGATAGAAGGAGTTTGAGGTGCGGAGTATACGTTTATATGAGAAAGATAGGGAAAACGTGCTAATATGATAGGCTAGACAGATGTTGAAGGAGGGGGATTATGGGCTTATATACAGGAGGGCTAGTGAATACGAGGAGAGCTACTAGATTATACAGGGCTTACAGGGTAGAATATGTGTTTTATATGGGAGAGCTAGCAAACCGGGGAGAGGTATTAGACCAGGAAGGTTTGAATGATAGAGTATGCGTTTATATGGGGAGACGAGGAACAAATGTAGATGCTAGTTTGAGAGAGTTTTCAAGCATTAAAATGCGTTTATATGAGAGAGATAGGGAAAACGAGTAGGGATCTGAGGTAGAGCAGGGGTTGAAGGAGGGAAACGACCTTTATATGATAGAGGTAGGGAATACGAGGAGAGGTAGCAGGTTAGACAGAGGTTGAGGAAGAGCTTATACGTTTATGTGGAGGAAGTTATGGAAAACGTGGTGAGATCCTATGCTAGGAGAGAGTTGAAGGAGGAACAATGCGCTTTATATGTGAGAGGCGGAAAATACGAGGAGAGATGCTATTCTAGACAGAGGTTGAGGAGTAGAGTATGCGTTTATATGGGAAAATATGGAAAACGAGGATATGTGCTAGGTTAAGAGAGCCTTCAAGGAGGAAAATGATATATGAGAGCGGTAGGGAATACGAGGAGAGGTGCTAGTCTAGACAGAGGCTGTGGAGTAGAGTATGCGTTTATATGGGAAAATATGAAAACGGGAGAGATGCTAGGCTATACAGTGGCTGAAGGAAGGGGAATGTGGGTTTATACAGGTGAGGTAGGAAACCAAGGACAGATGCTAGGCTAGACAGTTGCTGATGGAGGGAGGGTTATGCTTTATACGGAAGAGATAGGGGAAACCTGGAGAGATGCTAGGATAGACAGAGTTAAAGGAGGAAGAGGTTTAGGCCACAAAGACACCGCCAATTAAAGTTTACAAATGTTTTGACACCCTTTGACGGTATTTCCTCGACACTGAGGACGAAGTCCCCCGGCGCTAAACTTCTAAAATATCTGCGTCAGGTAATATTCGTCCATGTTTATCATCATTTAGAGACATTTACTTCAAGATTTATACTGCTAACGTCCCAGATTAATGTAAATAAGTGCATATATAGGATTATCCGGTTAGTATCACAAGTGTTCATGGTAATTCAGAGCAGCGATTCGTGCCAGAGCTATTAATGTAATTTTCATATGATTTGTGTAGAATGTAGGGTATTTAAGTCATTTTAACAGATAATTCAGATAGCGTCACTGATATTCTCGGTAATATAGGGAGTAATTAGATTACTTTTATATACTTTCTTCTAAATCTTACAAAATTTTTATATGTTCAACAGTTACTGTGCGAAACGGAGAGGGATAAACTCTATATCGCTTTACAGTGAAGGTATATAGAAGTATACGCCCTAACCTATCCCTACCATGTATGCTCTGGACCACCATCTCATTATCTATTCAATCCTATCATCATCTAACCTAACCAACGTGACAAGACGTAAAACCGTGTAGCCACGTAACAAGACGTAACGCGGCGTAACCACGTGACAAGACGTAACACCACATAACATAACAGCGTAACACAACATAACATAAGCACGTAACCACATGACAAGACTCACACTACGTAACACAAGCACATATCCACGGGTCAAGGTGTAACACAGCGTAACATATCTGCGTAACAAGATGTCACATTGCGTAACATAACCACGTACCCACGTGAAAAGACGTAACACAGCGTAACATAGCCACGTAACAAGACGTCGCACTACGTAACATATGCACGTAACAGGACGTCACAATACGTAACATAAGCACGTAACCACTTGACAAGACGTAACACAGCGTAACATATTCACGTAACAAGACGTCACACTACGTAACATAAGCACATAACCAGTGAATGCAACAACGTAACAAGAACGTAACAACACGTAGCAACCATGTAACCACGAATCATAACCACGTAACATGAGGTAACACCCTGAGACATGACGTAATCAGAAACGTAACAAGACGTATCCGCTTAACAAGACGTAACCCTCACGTAACATAGCCACATAACACAACGTAACATAAGCACGTAACCACGTAACAAGGCGTAACACCACGTAACATAACCACGTAATGCCATGTAACAAGGTGTAGCACAGCGTAACATGACCACGTAACCAGACATAAGAGCACGTAACATAACCATGTACCCACGTAACACCGCATAACATAACCACGTAACAAGACGTAAGAAGAACACGTAACCACGTGACAAACCTAACACCACGTAACATAAGCACGTAACAAAGTAACAAGACGTAACACCACGTAACATAAGCACGTAACCACGTAACAAGGCGTAGCACCATGTAATATAACCACGTAATGTCATGTAACAAGGTGTAGCACAGCGTAACATGACCACGTAACCAGACATAACAACACGTAACATAACCATGTACCCACGTAATAGCGCGTTACAAGACGCAAGAACAACACGTAACCACATGACAAACGTAACACCACGTAACATAAGCACGTAACAAAGTAACAAGACGTAACACCATGTGACATAAGCACGTAACTATGTCACAAGGCGTAACATCACGTAACATAAGCAAGTAACAAAGTAACAAGACGTAACACCACGTAATATAAGCACGTAACCTCGCCACAAGGCGTAATATCACGTAACATCAGTAACATAAACACGTAAAAAGACGTAGCACCAAGTAACATAAGCACGTAACCGCGTGACAAGACCAACCCATTGATAAGACAATCTGAGCTAACCCATCCTTTATAAGTTAGACTATCAGTACTGCGAGTCTACCCTAATCTAACCAATCCCAGACTATGCTCTCATCATCTATTCTACTCAGTCATCGTCTAACCTAATCTGTTATCATCCTAACATGATACCAGGCATTCTAACTCGAAAGCAGTCATTTCTAATTATCTATTCTCAATTGTATACCCTAACCTAGCACCAAACATCCTAAGCTAGTCTAACCAGGGTTAACCTGGAGTATCTTTTTAACGAAATTCCGATTTTATTATTTGAGAGTCTTAATTGAAAAGTTTTACGTCAACATACCTTCATTTTATTTCGCTGTAGACGCCTCTCCCCTTTATCTAGGGTTGAGACTAGCACTAGAATTTGCTCCTAATGGCAGGGTTAACGCCTTCCCCTTCAATCTTCTTATTCTTCTTTCTTCATTAGATGTGTGCAGCACTCACGTAAACTTTCATTTAAAAATTGTAGTCTCATGGAGAAAATCATTCTCTTGAGATCTAAGTTACATTCTCTTAAGTGTTGTTTTTCTTTGCTGTAATATCCATACGATTATGTCGCTATTTCAACCTCGTCAATAACTTTTATCATCATAGACAGTAAACTTGACCTTATCCACTTATACTAACGTAACAATAGGATTTCAAGATAATCTCAAAATTCAGAAGTGTTGTAATGATTTCACTGCAGTATGTTCTTATGGTTCTTGGAGGTTTTTTTGAGAATATGCTCAAAAAATCAGCACATATAACATAAGTTCATTTCAGCAAATTTTTCACTTTTTATCCTTACTAACCATCATGCTCCATAGTAAAATCATGTGGTATACACAATTTCTTATGTTTCTCCAGTTTTTCCAGTTCACTTCGTCCGCACTGATCATCAAAATGTGTAAAACAACGATACACGTCCATTATGCATTGTTTTCTGACGTCAAATACGTTTTTCAAAATTCTTTATATAAACGTAGTGATGTTTCCCACTACTGTTACTCAATAGTAGGAGGTCACGGTGTTCAGGTGGTTCAGTCTCAGCGACCTTTATTGGATACACTTCATGCTTCCCATCCAGGTCGAATACGTTGAAAGACATCCAGTTAAGCTTCTCAAATTTAGGTATAAGTGGCGTAGGGTAGAAAACGCAGCTGAAGTCGTATTTATTTTGAAGTTGTTCGTATTTGCTCACACGTTGTGCATTCTTCTCAACGAATTTGGCTAATACAGAATACATAAAGCATAGCTCATCAGTTAAATTCTGGATGTTAATGCAGGCTTTTCTTGCTCCGTCAGATGACGGTATTAGTATGTAGCTACTTCATCGTAACGGATTGTACATGTTGATACGAAGTCGAACCCCATCCACAGCAAGCAGAACCCAGTTGCTGCCCTTAAGTTATGATTCCTCCATTTCAGTAGCCAATTTCTTGTATTCCGTTTTCAGCACAGAGTCCAGATCCGTTTCTAGAAACACAGGCTGTTTCCGGGTTTTAAATGTTTTGTCGCAAGTTTCCCCGATACGGTTAACAAATCGACACTCAGCTAGCACGTTAGTTCTCACACTTTTGTAAATACCAAGCTTTTTATGTACAGCCTGGATTATCCGCTGTTTCGCCTCATGCAGGTCCATGTTCAGATCCTTAGTTGATTCGCATTGTATTAAATACGATTTCAGGCGTCCATCGAATGAAGTTTCATATTCTTTCATGTCACAGTCATCCATTGTAGATTATAACTCTTCTTTAGTAGGTTCTAATCTACGTTTCTTCTCAAGCATGCTTATATCACATGCATCTTCCTGTCGTAACTTTCTTTAAAGTTTACATGACAATATTTACACTTGAAGAGCTTTTTACAGCTTAGCTCATGCCGTCTTTTATCATACCCACGTTAAATGCCTTTCCACATTTACCACAGGAATATCCTGAGGCACTAGGAATGATATCCTTATATCAGAACTTATTCATCTTTACTGTGATGTAATAACGTATTAACCTTTCTTCAAGGAAATGTACACCTCTTTACCTTGATAACACTTTAGAAGCCCGATTATTTTCTGAGAGTACAACGATGTTCTCACCTCAGAGTTATTAGCAGAATGAAGTCCAATGCCCGAGATTGCCCTATTTATAGAAGAGGCACGAACCTTTTTAGATCAATTGTATACTGAATCTTAATACTACAACAGTGATTAAGCGTCTAAGCTCTTATATTTCAATTCGTGTTACACAGATATTCGGATGTATCCGTAGGTCTTCGCACATGTTCATGTATTTAGAGAGGCGCGAAGAGATGTTCATGTGTGATTGTACGTATTCGTTGGTCTTCGTATAACTTCGAGTGCTTGGGAGAAGAGAATGCATGTATCTATGTCTTCGTATAGCTTCGGGTGCTTAGAGTGAGTGAGCGAAGTATTGCGAGGATGCATGTATTGTTCGGTGGTGTTCGGGCGTCTCCGTACAGGTTAGGGTACTTAGAGTAAGTTTTTGCGAGGGTTCATGTATTGTTCTTGGTCTTCGTACAGATTCGGGTGCTTACTCCTGAGGGTGATGAACGATCTGTCAACCGAGCAAGGGACAAGTATCCTTGAGCAAGCATTCACCATGCGCCGCGAAACCTAGAAGCACAAAGACTTGAATGAAATAGAATGAAAGGGAAAGGAAATCGTGGTAGCATACACCACTCAGGCATTCGCCTGCAGACCAGGGAAAATCACAAAAAATCCGAGGTCAGGGTGAGCGACCGACGGGAATTCGATCCCGGGACCGTAGAACCACACGTGAAAGATGCAAATGAAAGGGTGGTGTTACGTTTGTCATGTGGTTACGTGTTGTTCATGCGTCTTATTACGTGGTTATTTTACGCGGTATTACGTGGGTACATGGTTATGTTACGTGTTGTTATGTCTGGTTATGTGGTACTGTTACGCTGTGCTACACCTTGTTACATGGCATTACGTGGTTATGTTACGTGGTGTTACGCCTTGTTACGTGGTTACGTGCTTATGTTACGTGGTGTTAATCTTGTTACTTTGTTACGTGCTTATGTTACGTGGTGTTACGTTTGTCACGTGGCTACGTGTTTTTCTTATGTCTTGTTACGTGGTTATGTTACGCGTTGTTACGTGGGTACATGCTTATTTTACGTGTTGTTATGTCTGGTTACGTGGTCATGTTACACTGTGCTAATTCTTGTTACGTGGTGTTACGTGTTTTTACGTTGTTACATTTACTGGTTACGTTGTAGTTACGTGTTGTTACGTTTTGTTACGTGCTTATGCTACGTGGTTATGTTACGTTTGGTTACGTGCTTGTGTTACGAGGTTATACTCCGTTTTGTTACGTGGTTATGTTACGCTGTGTTACGTGGCTATGTTACGTGGGGATACGCCTTGTTTCGCGGTTACGTGCCGGTGTTACGACTTGTTACGTTTCTGGTTACGTCATGTCGCAGAGTGTTACGTCATGTTACGTGGTTATGATACGTGGTTACATGATTGCCACGTGTTGTTACGTCTTGTTACTTTGTTACATTTACTGGTTACGTGCTTATGTTACGTAGTGTGACGTCTTGTTACGTGACTATGTTACGCTGCGTTACGTCTTGTCGCGTGGTTACGCACTTATGTTACGTATTGTGACGTCTTGTTACGTACTTATGTTACGTAGTGCGACGTCTTGTCACCTACCTATGTACGCTGTGTTACGTCTTGTCACGTGATTACGTGCTTATGTTACGTAGTGTGACGTCTTTCATGTGGTTAAGTGCTTATGTTACGTAGTGCGACGTCTTGTTGCGTCTTGTCACCTGGTTATGTGCTTATGTTACGTGGTGTGACGTCTTGTCATGTGGTTACGTGCTTATGTTGTGTTGTGTTACGCTGTTATGTTACGTGGTGTTACGTACTGTCTCGTGGTTACGCGGTTTTACGTCTTGTCACGTTGGTTAGGTTAGATGATGATAGGATTGAATAGATAATGACAATATGATCCAGAGCATACAAGGAAGGGATAGGTTAGGACGTATACCTCTATATACCTTCACTGTAAAGCGATATACAGTATATCCCTCTCCGTTTCGCACACTACCTGTTGAACATATAAAAAGTTTGTAAGATTTAGAAAAAAGTATATAAAAGTAATTTAATTACTCGCTATATTACCATGAATATCAGTGACGCTATCTGAATTATCTGTTAAAATGTCTTAATTATCCTACATTCTACCCGAATCATATGAAAATTACATTAAATAGCTCTGGCACGAATCGCTGCTCTGAATTACATGAACACTTGTGATACTAACTGGTTTACCCTTCATATACACTTATTTACATTAATCTGGGACGTTAGCAGTATAAATCTTGAAGTCAATGTCTCTAAATGATGGTATGCATGGACGAACATTACCTGACACAGTTATTTTAGAACTTTAGCGCCGGGGGGGGGGGACTTCGCCCTCAGTGTCGAGAAAATACTGTCAAAGGGTGTCAAAACATTTGTAACCTTTAATTGGCAGTGTCTTTGTGGCCTACACCTCTTCCTCCTTTAACTCTGTCTATCCTAGCATCTCTCCACGTTTCCTCTATCTCTCCATATAAAACATATCCCTCCCTCCTTCAGCATCTCTCTAGCTTAGCATCTCCCTTTGGTTACCTACCTCACCTGTATAGAACCACATTCCCCTTCCTTCAGCCTCTGTCTAGCCTAGCATCTCTCCCGTTTTCCATATTTTCCTATATAAACGCATGCTCTACTCCACAACCTCTGTCTAGACTAGCACCTCTCCTCGTATTCCCTACCGCTCTCATATATCATTTTCCTCCTTGAAGGCTCCTTTAACCTAGCACATATCCTTGTTTTCCATATTTTCCCATATAAACTCATACTCTACTCCTCAACCTCTGTCTAGATTAGCATCTCTCCTCGTATTTTCCGCCTCTCACATATAAAGTGCATTGTTCCTCCTTCAACTCTCTCCTAGCATAGGATCTCTCCACGTTTTCCATATCTTCCTCCACATAAACATATACCCTCTTCCTCAACCTCTGTCTAACCTGCTACCTCTCCTCGTATTCCCTACCTCTATCATATAAAGCGCGTTTCCCTCCTTCACCCCCTGCTCTACCTCAGATCTGTGCTCGTTTTCCCTATCTCTCTCATATAAACGCATTTTCGTCCTTGAAGACTTTCTCAAAATAGCATCTACCTTTGTTCCTCGTCTCTCCATATGAACGCATAATGTGCCATTCAAACCTTCCTGGTCTAATACCTCTCCTCGGTTTGCTAGCTCTCTCATATGAAAAGACATATTCTATCCTTCAAACCCTGTATAATCTAGTACCTCTCCTCGTATTTCCTTTCTCTCCTATATATAAGTCCATAATCCCCCTCCTTCAGCATCAGTCTAGCCTATCATCTGTTCACGTTTTCCCTATCTTTCTTATATAAACGTATACTCCGCACCTCAAACAACTTCTAGCCTAGCACTTCTCCTCGTATTCCCCCTCCTCTCTCTTATAAAGCGCATCCCCACTCCTTCGAACCCTGTCTAACCTAGCATCGACCCTCGTATTCCCTATCTCTCTCATATAAACGTATTTTCCTCTTTGAACGCTCCTCCAACCTAGCTACTCCCATCGTTTACCTCGTCTCCTCATATAAACGCACACTCTACTTTTCAAACTCTGTCTAGATTAGCACCTCTCCTCGTATTCCCTACGTCTCCCATATAAAGCGCATTGGTCTCCTTCAACTCTCTCCTAGCATAGGATCTCTCTCCGTTTTCCATATCTCCCCCCACATAAACGTACACCCTACTTCTTAACCGCTGACTAACTAACTGCCTCTCCTCGTATTCCCTACCTTTAACATATAAAGGGCGTTCCCTCCTTCAGCCCCTGCTCTACCTTGGAACTCTCCTCGTTTTCCCTATCTCTCCCATATAAACGCATTTTCCTCCTTGAAGGTTCTCTCAACCTAGAATCTACCCTCGTCTCTCCATATAAACGTATACTCTACTATTCAAACCCTCCTAGCCTAATACCTCTCCCATATAAAAGTCATATGCTACCCTTCAAGCCCTGTCTAGTCTAGTACCTCTCCTCGTATTCCCTATCTCTCCCGTATAAGCCCATATTCCCCCTCCTTCAGGATCTGTCTAGCCTACCATCTGAACACGTTTTTCCTATCTTTCCCATATAAACGCATATTCCACGCCTCAAACTCTGTCTACTCTAGCACTTCTCGTCGTATTCCTTACCTTCACATATAAAGCATATCCCCCACTCGTTCAACCCCTGTGTAGCCTAGCATCGATCCGCGTAGTCCCTATCTTCCCCATATAAACGCATTTTCCTCCTTGAGCCGTCGCATTTAACCTCGTTTTCCATTCCTTTCCCATATAAACGCAAAAACTGTGCTCGGAGCCCATATAATATCCTAATATCAGTCCTCTCGAAGATACTTTTCTTTATCGACTCCCAGGAATATACAACCTGCATATATTCACCTAGCATTACATAAAATAAAAATGAGAAATGGTCTCTTAGTGGGGAAGCTTCATAGTGATTCCAAGTAATGTAATGATGAAGCACAATTTCGCAGTGTCTGTGTTATATGTGGAAATAATAATAATAATAATAATAATAATAATAATAATAATAATAATAGTAATAATAATAATAATAATAATAATAATAATAATACACTATTCCTCTTGACTAAAACTCAAACATTTTCTGTTTTAATGCCAAATAACGGAAATTTCTTTTGCGAAGTACATTCAACTTTATTTCGCTCATGAATTTATATTTCGAAATACCTAAATGAAGGTGTTATACATAATCATAACCACAACTCTCTTTGCCAGATTGAGCATAGTTTTAAAGACAAACATTATATAATTTTGAGAATTTTAACTTCAGGAATCAATTGAATATTTTCAGGACGAATTAAAACAAAAATAATATCAGTGTCCTTGGCTTGTACAAGTTGAAGGGATAGGCAGTGGCTGCACATCCAAGTAAATAATAACGTATGAAAGCCAACTATAAAAGGAAATATGGATAATCAAAGAATTCCTGTGCATTCAAATTATAAACTTCGTAAGACCAGGATGAGGTTATATGAATAATACACCCTCAAAAGTTGCTAAATACTTGTGGGTAGGGGAGCAAAAATAAACATTCCAATATTCCGAGACATCTTCATGTATGTTAACCTGAATTCCTTTAGCTTAAACCTAAAAATATAATGAGTGTTTTTCTTTATACATACAGGAGAATTGTTAAGACAATGTATGAGCTTCGTTTCTGTCATGTAGGGGTATGAAGTTAAAATGTTCAGTGTATCCCTTTATGTTACTAAAAATTAAAGAAACACTGCTTGCTGACGTATCATTCTCACATAGGTTGAGCTCTTTGCACTATGCATATTGTTGTGCTGCATAGCAGTGCTTATGAGTAGTACATAAACTAAAATATAAAAAGAAATTTATACAATAGTAATTAATACGCATCACATTATTTACTAGCAACTGATGTTTACAACCACTTGTTTACTGATAGTAGTCACTATTTGAAATCTACGACATAAACAAAATCGCAAAAGCCAAGAAAGCGCGAACGGAAGGGATCAACATTAACATTTTTACTAAAAGAAACGATAAATTAATTTATTGGAGTCACCAAGCTTATGGTTTTTGGTATATTGACATCACATCTAGCCTCCCCGAGCTACGTCGGTTTCAGCGATTTATATTGTAATGGTAAGTTTGGTTATTTGAGTCACCAAGCTTATATCTTTTGGTATACTGGCATGACATATAGTTTTCTAGATTTATCGCTGTGTTTGGGGTGGTGGTGGCGGTAGTGGTGGTGATGGTGGTGGTGAATGATAGTCTTACAGAATGACTACTGAGGGTAATCTAATCTGGTGATGGAGAAGAGGTTTCAACATAGTGAGGCTCACATGCCGTTAACGACGCACTGCGCTGGTGATGATATCCTCGTATTGCAGAATCTCCTGTAGAAACTGATGAAGCAAACGCTGGTTGCCGCAATACACCTGAGGCACCTCTGCTACTCTTTTGATGAAAAGCTCATCTGCTTCAATCATTACAGTAGTTAATGATGATCTTACAAAAACAAGAAACAAATTCACTAGATATTTAGAAAAGTCTAATGATATATACAGAATGTGTTCGCATAAGAATATATAAACTTAGAGTTTCTTCTTCTCCCGTATTTGAGTAACGATATTCCTTAACTTTATAATATCAAAATTAATATGTTATGTATTGTTTAAATGGTGTAAGTTTCGATTTACGCTCTGCTACAAATATATGTGAAATATTGAATGAAATCTAAACTACATCACTGAATTGGAATAGATATCTCTTTTGTATGTTATTCTTCTAATAAAAAATAATTTCTCAACAATATTTGCCTGTATAAAAATTCCTTAGCTTAAATTTGGTTAAAAGCGATGTATTTGGTCATCTAAATGCAAATTAATGGTTTCTATTATACTGTAACTATTTGCTAGTTCTCCAAAAATGTTTTCATGTTCATTTGTTTAACCATCTACTATACTTGAAATAAATGTTTAATTAGCAGAGATGGCTATAGACATTAACTCACACACACAGTTCTCTATTTATATCAAAGAATAACACAAGGTTATTTCAAAGTTCGCTTTTGAAACCTCCTGAAGACAGAGATTATACGCAGAATAACCAACATCCTATATAAGATTTAGACTGCTTTCGGCACCTGCGCAGTGAAAGAAAGTTACACGTCTAGCCATTCTATCATCACGCTACATAGTTATGTCATTGATCATACTTATTTTGGCTTCACTATGGACTCAGCTATTACGATCAAGTTAAATGTTGTATAAGCAGATTAATGCTCGAAAACACCAGTGGAAAGCTCCATGCACTGTAGCAGGTGGAAAAATAATTGAGTACCGTGGTGACATTGAAGCAATGGGTTTCTTTTACTATGAACTGGCAAATAAATGTATTCTGAGGCTGAGTATGAACAGGTTCTAGTATTTATACCATTTGTTGTATTGCTGTTCTATTGTCCATTGAGTTAAAACATATTTTAAAAGGTTTTTACCAGAAAGAAACAGGTCCACGCATGAAAATTTCCTTTTCCTTGGCCACTTACCAATATGTTTGATAGCAAAGATGTTACTAAAAATGTTCTTTCAGAGAAGTTCTTTCAGAGAAGTTGAGACACGGAAGACATTTATTTTAATCTGAAACTACTAAAGAAAGAGTTTACGGGTGACCACTTGGAAATTTCGTTCTCTGGACAGAACATTCCGAAGTGCACAATAGAACTTTTACTACGTATAAACGATGGGCTTGTAAAAGCGAAGATACATGCAGGTGTGTTTTCTAAAAAAAGGCTTTTGTGCTTTACAATATATCTTAACTTGCTACACAATTCACACACTTTCTAAACAAAAACATTTGAGACCGCTTTACAGAGTTTGGCATAAAGAATACTTGCAGGTGTTTTATATTTTGAAGCTATGGTGATTGAGGAAGAACTATAGATAAGCTCAAACGTGTAACCTTTTTATGAAGATGTCTATGCTTCAAAGATGTTGTAAACAAATAAACCTAGTGTGCTTTGCAATTTATTTTTACCTTCAAAACACAATTAGTACATTTTCTAGGCAAAACTCCCAATTTGAATTTGTTAAGGCAAACTGGCTACGCGTTTACGATGTGGTTGTCTGTCACTTTTACCTGTAGTTATTGGAATACTTCTTTTTATTGATGGTGGGTCTTTATTACGTATATACATAAACTACCTGAATTTTCCTAGCTGTTAGTGATGTCTTCTAAACGTTGTGCTGTTTTACGACTGCCTACATTTCTGAACAGAATCAGCTCCGCTTACAATGCTGGGGATGAGATAAATGCGTTTCCTTGCGTTTGTCTGTCAAACTCAAGTTTTAGCAGATATCAGAATAGCTATTTTTAATTATAATGCACCTTTATTTAGCATACAAGTAGAATTATATACTTCCCTAGCCATTTGCCTTGACTTTTAAATGTTGCGCTATTTTATTGCTGCAGCAGAAGCTTTTGTATTTTATGCGTTGTGTGCTGGTGCGTGATTTTAGGAGACTATTTTCGCTTCAGAAACCTATAGTTTTTATTTAAATGTCTCCCAGTGTACGTACGTTTGTAAAGGCCAGTAACCAGAATTGTACTCATTCCATTCTGTTAAGAGTCAATAGGGATTGCTGCTCGCTGTAACTGGTTTCCCTTCCTGCCTCGCCAGTGAATAACATTCAAATAGGTGTGTTTTGTCAGTTCACAATTCACTATTCTGTTGCAGCTGCTACGCTGACGTGCGTCGCGAAAGGTGAGCTGGTTCTGACAATGATTGCAATAATAATTAAAGACATGTTTTGTCTTTCATTCTTTCATATTTATTCCTAATCACACATCCGCAGCTTGGATTCTATATACTAAATATGTTGCATTAACATTTGGGCTGGGCTATAAGCACATTTCGTTAGCGTATTCAAAAAGGT
The DNA here is from genome assembly GCA_030765065.1 of Deroplatys truncata. Taxonomy (NCBI): domain Eukaryota; kingdom Metazoa; phylum Arthropoda; class Insecta; order Mantodea; family Mantidae; genus Deroplatys; species Deroplatys truncata. Next base: position 416,475,203 of record CM060990.1, on the reverse strand, counting down.
TTATCCTATTATTCTTCAGAATAGGGGAAATATGATTACAGTAACTCATGAAAAGTGTGCCCTGATATTGTATGTTGAATGACCACATTATCTCAGGTTTTAAAAGGTTGATATGCAAGTTAATATACCCGGATCGCTGATTGTTTTTCTGATATGCCAAATTAAGCTACCTGATATATTCTAATCAGGACGGTGGCTTCTCATTAATGTGTCAATTGTGTCTTCAGCATGCTTTTGAAAACAGTCCAAGTAGTACGTTTATAATATAACAATTAGGAAGTGCTGTGTTTTTCGATGTTGAAATCCGATTACACAAACGTATTATCATACAAATTAGACTGCACATTGATATGCAAAATGCCACTCGACTTTTACACTTTATATGTGAATTAATTTAATGGGGATGGCGGCTCATCTTTTTACAAAGAGCTATAGGCACTGTTTTTTGTTTCGGCGTATTTCACAAAAGGGGAATGCCCGATGTATTGTAAATTTGAGGATTGTTGCTCTTTTACAAAGGGAGACCACCATTGCGCATAGAGAGGTAGAGGCGGCTTTTTAAAAAGGGGACCACCCATTGTACTGATGAAATATTGTATTAATTTGCGGATTCTATTATCAAGAAAGACTTCTGACGGGAAGAAGGTGGTAGGCGTCTTTTTAAAAAGGGAAAGCACCCTCTGAGAGGGGGGGAGCCCCCGCTGAGGTACTTATTGAAGTTTTGACAGGCGATTGACAGAAGCTTAGCAGCATCCCTTGTAGTAGAACTGCTATTTTATTCTACTTACGCCATGAATAATTTTGGTATGTTTCCTCTTATTGTATTGTCAATGCACGTACAGCTAAATGCATGAATACATACTCCACAAGCAGCACATTTAATTAACAGACCTTCCATATTCTTCGTCTACTTTCTGAGCACTATAAACACAATATGCAGATAATTAGTGAGCTTTACATTTATGTTATAAGATGAGAATTATCATTTCTCCTTTAATTCGCTGGCTCAGTTTCTAACTATGTTATATTTTATTCAATTTATTTCCTCTGCTTTTCTTTATTACCTTCATGAGACGCTGTAAAATTAAATCTCTAGCACGATTTAACACACCGTATGTGTAATCTATAACATCTATAACATATTTGCCTTGTAAGCATTCATATTTTGTTTTATTTATTCTATTCGTGCAGAGATTAAAAATACAATAGGTACTTACTCCCAAGACTTTCTACAGTAGCAAACTCACATCTCAGGTCTATTGGCATAGTGGTTCAACATGTATCTTCCAAATTCAACTGTATTTTCATCACTGGGAAGATCACCAATGAAACTCTATAGCAGCTTCAAAGACGTTTCCTCACACGATTCATCATTTACTATCTTAGCAGCCTTATATAGTAATGCTTTCTTTCTAAACTTTCTTATTTTTATTAACTTTTATAGTCAGTTTGTTACGGCATGTCATGCACAAAATGCAATATTTGCTACTTTTCCTATTACCTTGTACCGTGCATTAAAAATGCAGGAACATCATTAGTCATGAAGGAGTTGCAGCAAATTACTCCTGCAATATTTTTGACTGCACAGAAAAGAAAGCAAACAATTCTTCATTTAATCTGTTAAAAAAACAAGATGTTACTGGGCATTGAAGTAGAACGAAACTTTTGGTATTGTCTTCAGCTGAATCATTTGTCAGGTGAAGGAAATTATTCTTGGAAAAGTGAAGTTACCTCGCCTATCTAGGCAGAAAGTGAATGAATTGTGAGAAATGAGGGTCTTATCTCGGGGAGGTGTGGATAGGAGATGAATAATAAGCACTTGTTTCTCCTTCACTAGCCCCATTTATGTGAAAATCCACACGAACGATATAACACTTAGACTTTCCGAGTTCCCGCCACACAAGATTAAGTCACGGTTCTATCTACAATTTAAACTCGTTATTATGTTTTCCTTTTCCTAGCATCGTTCCCATACGACAAACTAGAGCAGCAGTTACTTGATACTTTAAACTTTGCGCGAACTACAGCGCGTACGCGTTTGATGCGGAGTGATATAGCTTCCCTGCAACATAACGACACGAAGTGACGATCTTACCCATGTCTAAATCAAGGTTCAAGGTTATTTATTTAATCTTAGAGTGCCTGGAGCCAGTACAGTGGACCTGGCTCTCAGAATACATTTTCATTTTTATTATAAATTTCGGATTTCCATGGCATTGTCTATGTGGTTTTTGTCCGAACCCATACAACTGCCCTTTTTCTTGGGCAGCCGAGAACAGTTCAGGCTCGAAATTAAGTGTTTATTTCACATTTTCATTTTTTTTTATTTTATAACATATTTACAAGATGTACACTATTTACACTCACGCATTCATGCCATTCATCCTTCCTCACACATTCTCACATACAGACATCCACACGCACACTCACTTTTTACAATATTTACACTGTACAGTTCCGCAGTTTTCCTGTGCGGTCAGTGCTGCCTTGATCGCTGCGAAGGTGGCGGCCCCTCTGGTAGTGTTTGCGTGGCCGTGGGCCGGTGGTTGTGGGCGCGCGGAGCGACGAACTGTGTTGGTGGTTTAGAATATTTTTATTCTTTTGTGCTTTCGGTGTTTTGGTTCGCCGCTCCCAATTTTTGAGATGAGGTTATTGGTATGTGATCTAATGCGCGCCCACGTGTTGGTGGCTCGTCGTCTGATAGTTTCTGGGAGATAGGGAATTGATAATTCTGTGTGGATGGTATGATTGGAAGTAAGGATGGGTGTTCTGAGGATTTTGCGTAGAGATAAATTTTGGATTGTTTGTAATTTGTTCCTGACAGTTTTTGATGCGTTTGCCCAGGCCACGCACGCATATAGCATCACAGAAAGAAGGAAAGACTTGTAAAGGATTATTTTGGATCGGGTTTTTAATTCCTTACTTCTGAACACGGGGGCGCACATCTTTAGGCGCTGCCGTCCTTTGTTGGCCGTATTCGTAAGGTGGGTGTTCCAATTGAGTCGACTGTCCAGGGTGACTCCTAGGTATTTAACTTGCCGACGACATTGCAATATTTGACCACCGACCGTGAGGTCCATGGCCGGAATATTCAGCTTCTTCGAAAAATATATGAGCTGGCACTTGGCATTAATTTCAATTTTCCAATCATGAAGCCATGAAAGGAAGCGGTCAGTATACCGCTGCATCTCAAGAAGGCCGAAACGAGGATTTCTATGGTGGTTGTATATTGCAGTGTCGTCAGCGTACATGGCGACTTTGCATCTGGCGTCCACGGGAAAGTCATTGGTAAATAAAATATACAGGAACGGGGACATGATTGCCCCTTGTGGTACGCCCGCCCGCATAGCTCGCTCATGTGAGGAGGAACGATCCACCTGGACGTAGAAGCGCCGATTTTCTAAAAAGCTGTGGATTAGAAACAGGTAATTTTGGAGGCCGGGAAAACGGTGGTGCAGCTTGTAAATTAGCCCAGCGTGCCAACACCGGTCAAAAGCGGCTTCTACGTCCAAGAATAAGGCCAACGTTGAAGCTTCATTGTTAAATTGTTCGTGACGTCATCAACTAGAGTAAAAGTTACAGTTCTGTGGAGTGACCTTTTCTAAAGCCAAATTGTGCATTGGAGAGCTCTTGTGCCTCCGAAATTTGTTTTTTAAGCCAAAAAAGTATGATTCTCTCGAACAATTTACCAATAGTGGACAGGAGACTAATGGGTCGGTAATTTTGAGGGTGCCTGGTACTCTTCCCTGGCTTCGGGAGCATAATAACCTTGGCTCGTTTCCAAGTTTTTACCTATGTCTAAATCTGAGCTCCCGTCATAGGTAAATTTCTAGGCTCCGCCCATTTTCTGTTTTCATCCAGCCCATTTTCTAGTCACATGATTTTTCGTGTGAGTTCATTGGCTGCTTAAATGAATTTTCCTCCGATTTTATTGTCTAAGGCGAATTAGGTCAGTCTCTCTAGCATCTTTCATTATTTCATTACTTATGTTTGATTTCACTTTTGTACGTATGATTGAATCCGCTTTTCCCGTCTTTTGTTCCACTAGCTGCACTGAATTACCCTACACATACAAAAATCTATTGTGTTTAACTATTTCTTAATGACCTGCAGGTTGGTCGACATATGAACTAGCTGTAAATGCACGATTTTGGCACCATTCCCTTTTCTCAGAAATACGTTGGTTTCCATGTTTTAACATTTGTTCAATCTAATTTGTATAAATTCCCTTTTCATTGTGATTATGGCCGCCTTCTTTGCTTCTATGTATACTTGTATCTATATTCCCTTTTCATTACTTACTGTTGTTTAGTTTTCTTACCTTAACATTTTATCTATTTGTGCGTTTCTTTATAATATCCTTCTTATAGTCCTTAATATTTTATTTATTTAGCTTTTTTTTCTCATATTCTTATTATCGTCTTTCTCTTTAATTCTTTCCCTGGAGGAATATTACAACCCCGGCATCCACTTTTTAGTTCACCTACAGTTAACATGGAGTACAACTGAAAATCGGAAATCCTTAAGTCATGTGTTCCATGCACACAAGTTAGTTTGCAGCATTTATTTGTTCAACATTACCTTTCAAACCTTCGTCATAATAAAGGGGGCAAAATCATCATTCACAAGCTGTCCACAATCCTCTCTCTTTTCCTTCTTCTTGAAGTAAGTAGCACACTTATCCTGTCCACCCTTTCAATCTCTTTCAACCCCTTATCATACACCTACCAAATCATTCTGAAGCCTGGACACCAACCCATGATATTAAAAGAAACCCCATTTATGTTATCAGTGTCCTTTCAGTTAAGACAACTCTATCCACTATTTATATTGACTTCATCCCTAATATCCTCCAGAATTCTTTTCTCGCTGACTCCTTCTTTCAGCTTTCTTAAAGATAAAAGTGATCATAACTACAAGCGACAATTGTGATAAATTGACCACGATATGAATTTAAACACAATCATCAGAAAAGTAATTACTATAAGGTTATAAAAGTTACAGTTTACATGCTTTTAGTGAAGGTTTGCCTTTCAGGATCAACAACGATTATCTTATTTAATACGGAGGTCATGGGTTCAAACTCAGCGGAGGACGATGGATTTTTTCGGTTGTAAAAACCGTTGGCATGGCTTCCTTCGGAAGTGGAGTAAAGCCGGCGGCTCCGTGTCATAGATTTACGGCACGTAAAAGAAGCTCAAGCCTGATAAAGAAGCCTCTTGGCAAAGTTTCTGGTATTTCACGCCCTATAAAGAACAGGATGCTAAGAAACATAGTAGTTAAACAGCATCCGTAAATAAAACTCAGTTCATTTAACAAGGTAAAAGGTGTGAAAACCGCGTTTGTGTAAAACAGCTGTTTCACCAATCAGTATAACGGTTGCCGAGGCCTACAAATCCGGTTAAAACTCTGCCGGCCATTTTCCGCTGTTTACGTATTGAAATCGAGATTAGCGAAGCAAAAAAACATAAAGGCGCCGAACGTGTAATGTACTTGGTTATGGAGAACAGTGGATATGAAGGTAATGGTGATGAATATGTGTAAAGAAAATGGATCACAGAGCGAAGAAATTATTAGTTCAATGTAACCATATTAAGATGTAGATTTTGTGACGTAGTTTCATCTCGCATAACAAACTGCAGATTGCTAAACTGGGGCTGTACCTGTGGTCGGGTGGTTAGAATTCTGGCTTCATAATGCCAAGCTTCCGGGTTCAATCCCGGCCAGAGTGGGAGGGATTTGTTTAATTACAATTTTTCCTTACTCTCCACAGAGTCTGGGAGTATGTACGTGGGAGTAAATATAAATGTTTCCAAATAGAAGTGATTGAAACCTAAGGTCAAATAACGTACATTCAACGAGTTGTTTCTTGAGCCAATGCCCTCGATAGGACTATAAAAACTATAGGAGGATATACAAATTAAAAATAGCTGTGCTCTGTTTTGGAAGAAAAAGAGTGAGCATTGGAATTCCTATCCAACGTGTAAACAGTTAAGGAATAGACATTTCACTAATAAACTAAGCATTTGTGCACCGCAGGATCTATAATTATTATTTTTTGCGTCAATACACCTAATCTCTATTTTACTAATGCATCGTCTACTGTCACTCCTGGTACAGATCCCACTGCCCTTTACCGACCACATATGTTTGTATGTTGTTTCATTCTCGACACATTTTATGACACAATAAAGTATAAGCAAACTTTCGGTTTCCACCTCCTCTCCTCTTTCCACAGCCTACATTTATATCCCTATGTTTATGAATCATCCTGTGTGACCGTACAATTAAGTGCATCCCTTATTTCACACGTGATGGGCTTAAATTTCGGACCCAAAGAGACCTATTCTATTCATATGAGTGCGCACTAGTTTGCAAACTGTAGAGCTTTAAAAGCAGAGCACGTTTTTCTGTGCTTCAGTCAAAGGCAGTTTTGATTTTCGACATATTCAGGAAAAGGCGCCAACCGGAAGCAGCGGACAGCGTTTCTCACTTGTTAAGTGTGAGAAATTGCTGGCTCGTATAACACGCATAAACCAAAGCTTCGATTTCCTTACCTGAGTTTGCAAACTGATGGTGAAACCCATTTCTTTGTTCCAGTGATAAAGACGTAAACCTGGGTTTACATAAACCACAATAACACGAAAAATTATCACTTTTGGTTAAACCGGCTCTCAATGTACAACACAGTTCTCATTATATATATTATGCCTGTTAGACCATAAATCTTCCTCAATTTCCCAATCAATCATTGCCCCTCGAATTCCTTGAATCCATATGCTATGCGGTCTTCCTTTTCTCCCCTTTCCTAGTGGCGTCCACTCCATTATTCTTTTGGGTAATCCTTCATTCTTTTAGTATGCCTATTCCGTTCTAATTGTTTCTGTTGAATAAAATATAAAATTGAATTTTAAACATTCATCTTTTCTTTTACAATCTCATTCCTAAACCTTTCTCTTTTAGATATCCTAGCAGATCTCCTTCAATAATCCATTTCTGTTGCCAATAATTTTCTTTTTAACTGACAGTTCAGAGTCCACACGTCGGAGCCATAGGTTAAAATACTCCTAAGTATTGTTTCAACCTTTCTACCTCTACGCTTTTTAACTTCCCTTAACCACTGTGCGGGGTCCGCAAATACACAGATTTTGATAGCACCTCCTTTATTACTCTGTTCACCTTGAACTTAGAAGTTATTTTTTTTAGAACTTGTGATACAATTTTAAAGCCACAATTGGAAACCTAAAACGTTTTAATTTTTATAATAAATATAATATTTTCTCTCTTTACTCTTCAAGGAACCCATGGTGATAAGACTGCCAAAAAAGGCATATATTCCTACAATATTTGTTGCATTCCAACCTTTTGCATTTGGAATTTTTACATCCCGTTCCATTCATTAGAATTTTGTGCATTGTTACGATTCTCTCCTGCAGATATTTATGCATCTGATGTCATACTTGAATTTTCACATACCTGTACATAGGCAATTTCCTCTTCTACTTCTACAGCATCTTAAGTCTCTAGTTCGAATAATATTCAAAGCTTATTTCAGTTTCATCTTCACTATCACCATCATATATTATACTCATTGCTTTATCTAAATTTTTAGGATTATTCAAATCATATATTTCGCGTTTTCGCTTTTACATGTCCGCACTTCACACTAGCAACCAGTAAACTACGAAAACTTTGGCTCAAGTTCCCAACAGCTTCAACAATGTATCAATCAACAAGCATTTTCAGAATACAACGGTTTAAGCTGGAACAACCCGAAAGTGCAAGGCAATCAACATAAAACCTAAAACAATCTTCGAAGTAAGAACATGACACAAGCTGCTATGCGGGGTCCAAGTATTGCCCGGGTCTTATTTCATTTTTTAATAGTTATGGGTAATGAATTGTTTCAGGAAACTTGACATGATACTAAAGAGTATTAAATTTGCTAAACATTACAAAAATTCCGAGTTTCTAGCTTAATTATTAATCATATTTAAAATCAAAACAATAACACTGGGATCCAGCTGGACCGCACATAGCAGTAGGAGGGTTAAAAATTGTAGTTTTAGTTTATTTTGAGAGCTACTTGTCCAAAGTAGATATAATGTACTTGCCTGAGTTCATCTTTGATCTTATTTCCTTTTCTTGTTTCCCATCTTGTGTAATCTTTACTCCCAGGTATGTATATTCCCCTGTGAGATTCATTATCCCCGTTTCGTCTTCCAGTAACAAATCTTGATGAATATATATTTAGACTTATCCGCACTTTACTTTTAGGCCCCATTTACTGTATTCTTGAATAAATTTCCTTGTAAGATATTCTACCTCTTCATATTCTTGGACCACCATTAACTGTTCATTCGAAAATTGCAGGAAGTACATTGTTGAATCATCATCTACTGGAATTCCCATATTTATACATTTACCTTCCCAATCATCTATAGCTTTTCTGTGTAAATTTTATGTAATGTAGGAGCACCCCTGTCGTAATCCTTTATTAACATGAAATCCGCTTGACAAGTATTTACCCCTTTTTGCTTTTGCATATGCATTTTTGTACAAATTGCTCTTATCAAAAGAGGGCTAGTATCCGTCAGTTTTAAAGCAAACCATAATTGTAATAATGACACATTATCATAGGCGTGTTTTATATCAATGAACAGAAAATGGAGGGGGTATGTTCTGTTTTCTTCTCTATTATCTGTTGTAAACAAAATATATGATCTGCAGTTGATCTGTCTACCCTAAAGCCTTACTGTACTTCTGATTCCAAATCTTTGTATTGTAGCTCAAGGAAATGCTTAATTATTACTACATAGTCTACTTAATGTGCTATTTATTGCAATGCCGCTGTAGTCTTTGCATTCATAATTTCTCCCTTTTCTACATATTGTGAAAATGTATGCTATTTTCCAATCTTCTGGCATATCTTCACCATTCAGGCACAGTTCTTATTTCTCCACCCTTAGGTTTACAGTCATTCTTTATATTCTGCTTTACTGAAGCATGGAAGTCGTTCGGTGTAAATTATTTGAACACTACACTTTTGCGGCATTATGTAACAATCGCCGTTTAAAGAGCTATAGGAATTCCCCTGAGTGCATGTTACTGCTTCATGCCAGGCTAGCAAACCGTGCAAGCAGTACAAGTGACAGAAGGTTTGACACTAATCTGTGTATTTCAATAACGCTTACTTGGATTTATGTGCGGAAAACAGCGTTATATTCCTTTACTCCAATTCTTTATTCTCAGGTTTATGTTATTTTACACTAGATTACTCTTTAAATACGTGGAAAACGGAAATGTTTGTCTACCCCTTCCTTCCTTTCTTTCTCTCCTTTTCTGCTTACTTTTGTTTATTTTTTATTTTCTCATAAAATTAAATATCAATTTTTGTTCAGCAGGCTATTAAGACTTGTAAGACATCTGTGAGTAAGTGAAATAGCAAATTATATAATATTTTATGTATACTTGTATGCTGGTATCAATAGTAATAGTCCGATGATGACTTGACATTTACTAACCTCTGAGGTGTGTTTAAAAACTTCGGTTTCATTGCAGAGTACATCTGTTACCTGATGAGCGGAGATATAGACAATCGAAACAGAAGAAGAAAACTTGCAACCCATATTTTGACGAGACCTTTGTGTTTCAGGTATGTATTTCACATTCAACTGGCGCATACATTAGAATTATCAGGATGTAGTTCCTTAGAGTCATTCAATTACTGGCAACATCAGTATACAGAGAAGTTGAATGCTGCTTATACAAGAATCTCTTATTATTACAGTAGTAATATTAAGTGTTGTACAACAAATGTCCACTTATGAAGACAAAGATAAGGAAAATTTATAGCCAGTCATCTAACTAGATTTCGTGATGTAAGTGACCTTAAACAATGTATAATTAGTCACACAAATTAGTTAAGGCTTTGAAATGCACCGACACACACATGTGTACAGGTATACGTTATATGTTATATATTGTGGATAATAACCCCAGGGCGACTCGCATCCGGGGATTCCCGGTTTCGATCTCCGGCGCCAACATATTCCGACCCATGGGTTTTTCCTGGTTTTCCTAGGTTAGTAGGCGAATGCTGGGGTAGTTCCTCTTCTACTACAACTTTCCTGCCCATCATTTCCTGTACCCTTCATCTCCTTCATTGTTATCTGTTTCAGGGTTGTAGGACCAGGCGACGGTGTTCGGCGGGTTGTGACTGGGCGGTGACTCTGCGCTTTGCAGAGGTTTGTTCCCTGGAGTCGATGCTGGACTAGTCAGTTAGGACCCATCTCTGAGTGGGCCTACCTTGGGAGAACCGCCGGAAGTGTGAAGGCTTGTGGGTGGTCCCGGGTAGTGGCGGATGCGTTCCATTTGGAAACGTTAATGAACTCGCCCATGCTTGCGCCTGTCGTCATCCGGATCCTGGTCACCCTTCGGGTCTCACTTCTCATTCCTCCCTCCAAGAGATCTCGGTAGGAGCAAAAAGGGCCGTTGCTGCCTACTTGTGGTGCTCTGCCCTCTTTGCGGGGATCCCTCCGTTCGTCCGTACCTTTACCAACCGCCAGGAGGAAGAGATGCTATTAAAGTAGCACTGTAGGCTACAGGCGGTAGGAAGACAGGTCACAGGGACACGCGGAAGACACTAACAGTTCCAGGCTAGAAGACCTTTCCAACTGCTGGAGCTGACTAGAGAGTACGATGAACAACTCGTCGACCAAGCAGCCGTTTGGTATACACGGGAATTACCCTTTCCTTTGAGCAAGCATCCATTCCATCTGTCCGTCACGGCCATATCTGCGAAACCTAGAAGCAAATCATCGCCGGCGTTGATTATAATTATAATAATTATCATAATACCATTGCACAGCTGTACGAACAGCATGGTATTCTTATGCTCACCGATTATATCCGGCTGTTAGAGAGATATCAGCTCTAGCTTGAATTCCACACTAATCCTTTGATGCGAGAATTCTTCAATTGACAGCACTAGATTGTGCATTCCGTTCACTTGACTTCGTCTCTGATGAAGGAGATACTTGAATCATGTTTAAATAACACCGATAACCTGCTTCTAGAGACAAGGGTCCATGAGATCTGGTACTTGTATAAACAGTGTTCTGTAACACCACCATACAAATGAATAAGTAAAACCTGAAAGACGAGAAGGAAACTGAATGAAGGGAAAATGATGGAAAGGAAATCGCGGTGGATGAGAAACCACCCCAGCACACATGTATAAGACAGGGGTCAGAATAATGACAGGGGTCAACAGTTAGCTAAATGTATGTTATTGTTATATGAATACCAGTGTTTATCTGTTGATGAAGCAGCATTACGGCTAGTACGGGCCTGTGAATCATATCACACTTTACCACTTATAAAGTATAGGGAGCTGCAGCTCCACGGCATGTTTCAAAACTGACAACTTAGATGAATAATGCCGAATCATTTATAGTTCCAGGTGTAGAATATAATAGAGAGCAAAGATTTACACAGCAAAAATTGCTGACTTTCAAATAATGGTCATACCTCCATGGCGTTGCTAGCATTTGTCTGAAAAGCTTCTTGCTTTAGGCACTCTGTAAGAAGAAATCTGTTCCTCTGATATGAGGGTTCGGTGAAGGGATGTCCGCAAATCGAGAAACAACACAATGCATAGGTACTGTTCCTGTGTGTATGTCATGATGCTATTTTGTTGTAAATACACATTGTTCATAATATTATGGATATTACGTTTACATAACTGAACAATAATGTCTTCCAACCTATCGTGATATAGTAGTGTGCTGATTAGCACACCCCGACCCTTATCATCCTAGGTCTTTACTGTGAAAGTTCTTCGTTCTTTAGTCCACCCTTTCATGATAAGCCAAAAATGACACCTTATTGGCAAACGAGCGCTTAAATTGTCTGATACGCATGCCACGTTATGCCACAGTACTGAACCAGTCATAACCCGCAGTTAACACTGTTACACCCGGTAGGTTAGGAGGCTAAATTAGGGTTGAGAAATGCTGTGCCATGGCAGGTAGGAATAGAAGTGGGAATACAGATCACGGAGGGGCCCCAGAAACCGAGACAGATAATCGAAGGTAGGCCAGTGACCCTATTTGCTTCTAACGTGACCCCTGGAAGAGATGGATGAGATGGAGACCTGAAGGGCAAATAGATCCGCCTATGGTGTGCACAAGCATGGACGGGGTCCCTAATGGTTCCAGATAGAACGCATCCAGAAGCAGGCCAGCCAGCCAGGCTCACAAGCCTCGAGTACCCTATGGTCCAGAGATGCCCCCAGAAAGCGGGTTCGTTAGCAGTCCAACCAACGCCAGGGAGAAACCTCTCAAAAGCGTACATCCACCGCTCAGCCGCAACACACGGAACATCGTCGCCTGGCCCTGCAACCCTGAAACATTCATTCATTCATTCATTATCTGTTTACCCTCCTCTTATGTAGGACTTACGCCCCCCAGGACTTACAAGCGGGTGCCTGGGGTCAGAGGCCCGTCGAGGAGCAGACACTCATGGATCAGACAGAGCATCCAGGATGGGTGATCAACCCGATGCCTGGTATGGGATGAAGGAAGTAGATGAAACGAAATGTTGGTGAAATGGATGAAAGGAAAGGTGATGATGGAGCAGTTGGTGGAATAAATGGCGGGGGAAACCGGAGAACCCGGAGAAAACCCGCCCAGACGCCGCTTCGTCCACCACAAATCCCACATGCAGGTCCCTGGGATTGAACCCGGGCCGCCTCGGTGGGAGGCGAGCGGTCTAACCACTCGGCCACGGCGCCGCCCAACCCTGAAACAGATGATAGAAAATGATGGTGCTAGGAAATTCATGGTAGAGGAGGAACCACCCCAACATTTGCCTAATGACCCGGGGAAACAATGAAAAATGGTCAAATGACCGGACCGACGGGAATCGAAACCGGGACGTCTCGAATGAGAGCCTCGCGCGTTATTGCGAAGCCATCACGCTCGGTGCCATGCCTGTACTGGAACCACTTTTCCGTGTCCACTCTATAATAGAGGGTAGTCTTTAGAACAATTCCAAGCGCGCTCTAACCTCTCTCACCTGATTCACGTGTGCTTTCTATGTGATCTTAATTTACGAATTTCTATAATCATTAATTTGCGTTTAGGAAGGAGGATGAACTCGCAAAACAAAATATGCAGCTACATTCCTCCACGCTTTTTCTTAACCTCCCCACTAACATTCAACGTGCCAGCGCGAGTTCCGAACGCACCCTTTACAGTTTATTGTTATTGTTTTCTACCAGGGCTGGCAGGAGGGGAAAAGACTTGGCTACCCTGACCTTCCCGCTAGGACAGGAAGTTCACAATATGTTAGTCGTGTGCCAGGCTAAGCAGTTGAAGTTTGTGGGTGGCAATATATTTCTTGTTATGTCACATAACCATGAATTTCGATTTAATAGCTATTTTCTTCAAAATTTCTTCCACGTGATCATAAATAGAAAATATATCGCTATAGACCGAAGTTGATGTTATAAATGTGTAATAATGTACAATAAAGAGGAAGAAATGTATCATTAGAAGATACACAATATTTTATTGTACTGGTTAGCCACAAAATTACAATAATATTAGTCATCCTCTAAACACGTATCGTCGTCTTCTTGTAGATGTATTACCAGGGGCTGACAGGTTTCCATTATACCTTCGAGGAACGATGTTCGTTTTGTATTTTTTCAACATGGCGTATGCATTTGGGTCAATGATTCCTGTTTTTAATGTCCTTTATCGTATTTTTGACTATAGCTAGAGTTTGTGAAATAGATTTTTCTTCCAAATGCATTTCGGGATGCAATGATACTTTTCAATGTGCATATTCAATGGGATTCAGAATATAATGATAGGGAGAGATTCCAACGACCACGTGCCGTGCTTAGCAGCTAAGTCAACACGTGCATTTTGTGTTTGTTATACGTTTCTTTGATAAGCTTTTGCATCTGTGGTACTGACGTTTGGGGGTTGCGAGAGGACTTTAGTGTCTAAAATACTTATGTTGTAATTGAATCTGTGAGCAAAGAATGCATGGAAATAAGTGGAACACATTTCCTATAACAACGTAATTTTAATAGTTATTTAATAAATTCCTTAATCTAATTGTGGTATTGGTGTTGATGAGTACACAATAAAGCTTTCTATACAGTTAAAAAGCAAAATGTGTGTGAAAGGAAGTATTAACTGATTCAAATAATATTCCTAAGTTAATTCAAATAATAAAATAGAACGCCAAATATAAAGGGTGTATGAAGGAGGTTTGGATAAATGTGTGGTAATTACAAAACGGATATGTTTTTTTAACAAATCATGTTTATCCAGCAGCATTTAGTAATGACTACTTATTTATTGTCGTGTTTACCTACGTGTGAAAACTTAAACCTTTCTCTACAGATCTTTGCTTGCTATTACATCCATTTGCAACACAGTATATTCTCATTATTTAGCCTTAAATTCCATTAAAATGTACTATAACCATATACCGCACATAGAATCGATCCGTCCAACATGGCGTCCTCTTTGCAAACGACAGCTCGATTTCATTAGTAAGAATTCTGTTTCGCAATTTCTTCAGCATATACCTACCTCCAAGACCTTCACCTGCCTTCCCCTATCTGCTGGTTAAAAAGAATGCGAATGGACTAAACAATAGATGCCTGAATGCGGGTGAGTGCAACTGATCGTGGTCTCTAGCTGGCAGAAGTGAAGATCAGCCGTGAAGATTCACGAGTGTTCCCGATGAATGACGAAGGAAGCAGACAATGAATGTCCGGTGGTTTTGTTCATTCGTGTTAAATGTGGTATATACCTGAAGTAGTTTAAAGAAGGCTGTGTTTTCTTATGTGAAAATGAATGTTGAAGAAGACTCAGTTGCGTCTACCTGAAGCAGAAACACAGACATCGAATTTGCATGTGTTAATAGGATGCAGTATGCATCAACCCTTATGCGGTCGCGCCTGTTTTTATAACGGTACTAGTCGCGTGGGGTGTTTCTGACACCCCAAATAAAATTGACTATAATGACATTGTTGTGCAGCTTATCATTAATATAAATATGTTTTCGGAATAAATGATTCTTCGGAATGCTACCTCACTGTAAATGAGTGTATTTTTAACAACATATCAAATTACATTTCTTGAAGCATATACAATATTTTCCATTTTCTTGCAACATTTTGGACATAATTTATTTATGGTATTCTTCGTTCTGTGCTACAGATTTAGGCGATCACACATATCACTAAACATTTATTCTGTTAACTCATACAAAATGGTTTATGAAATTAGTCACTGTCACTGACTACAATGGGTACGTTATCATAAGAGTCTTCACATACATTCTTCATATGCTTTAGACACATGGCTTTCAAACATCGGGCACAATGCGATTTAACTTTTATGTCTTTGCTCTGAGGACAAACTGCGCAGCGCCTGGGCTTAGATATCCTTGATTCAGAAGGTGCTACATTGTTACTGTCTTCGATTCCCGCAATTTTAGCACCTTTCTCTCTAACATGTTTAGGCAAGGAGTGAGTAGCTGCTCTCTTGAGCACTAAGGGATTTACTAATGCTTTTCCCACTTCACGTAAGAACATTCTTCTGGAAATCCTCCCAATGTAGTTACTTGCATATACGATGAAGGTGTTAATGCCAGCAATGTAAGTCATTTGATAAAACAGGTCAAGTGGCCGGAACCTGGTTTTCCATGAGGTTTAGCAAGTAGCACACATTTCATCTATTGTGTCTACTCCTGTTTGGTCGTATTATACATTGTTATAATTTCTGGTTTCTTCTCATCCGCAGTATTAGTGTCAATAACATCGTCATGATGCAAAGATGAAAGGAGGATAACGTTTTTTCTTTTCTTTGGCACATATGAAACTATAGTACTATCCTTTCTGAATCCAAAAAGGCTGCTTCGGGCGCTGCACGACCTCTCGTGCAAACAAACTCCGGCGGTAGCTCCTTCTTATTCTTTCTAAGTGTTCGTACTACTGTCAGTTTCTTCTTCAGGAGTTATTCAGCCAGAGGGATGGAACAAAACCAGTTGTCAAGAGTCACATTTCCTCCTGTGCCCTTGACAGGCTTTACAAGTCTATTTGCTATCTCCTTGGTTGAATTTGACAATGCAAAGGGACCCTCTGGTTGCTTTCCAACATAGATTTCCATCCCCAAAGTATACTATGTTTTTGCATCGCACAATGTGAAAATCTTTAGTCCATATTTCGCTGGCTTGCTTGGTATATACTGACGGAAGCATCATCTGCCCCTAAATGCAACCAATTGTTCATGCACCGTCGTATATTCAGACATAGTATAATTATTCTCACAGTTCGACAGAAATAATTCAAACACTTCTCTGAATGCAGCTAGGTGATCAAGCTCTCTACGCTGTGGTCTGTCTCGAATATCATCGAATCTCAAACAGCGCAACAAAAAACGAAAGCTCCATAAACTCATTGTTGCATGAAATACTACAACTCCAAAATCATTAATATCCCATAAGTCTTCTAGATTTTGGTGTCCCGCTCGGTAATGTCCTACCAATATCAATAGACCCAGAAGAGATTTGATTTCCTTCTCATCGGTTGATTTAGCATCACGGTCTCTTGAGAAATTTGGTGCAATGGGCTGTATGTAAATGCTTGTGCACGATGTAATCATTCTAATGATTACGTCATTTATAAATAGCGAGAAACAGTCCACAGAAGTTTTTGCAGCTTTTGCAACAGCTTTCACACCAGGGAGGCGAATTACAATATCCACACTTCGAGTTGTAACGTTGCGACTAGGGCAGTTTTTCTTCCATTTGGAAACCCTACCCTTCCCAAAAAGAAGTCGCGCACGCTTTGTCTGCTGTACTTACTTGTAATTCTAGGTTGTCTTCATCCTCCGTTTCTGTCTGGCTGTGATGAGAGAGAACATGTTGTTTCCTCTCCTTCTTCTTCCTCTCCTTCAGAAGATTCATCTAGTACTTCTTGCAGAAGCTTCCGCATTCTTCTTGCTCTACCTCGTAAGGATCCATTGGTGAACTAAACACACAAAATGACAACAGACAAACACCTACTATTGAAAACAACTGTAAGCTTTCTCAGCGCACAGTAACGTAAAGACTCGCGAGAGGTGCTGACAACACCTTAAGGCATATTGCTGCGTATCTTCTTGGAACTCGGGCTTCCATTATAGATTCTATTTTTACTCAAGGCTCGCACATTACTTCCTAGAAAGGTACCAAGGATCATTAAGGTACACTCCTATCCATTATGTAATAGTACATCGATAAGAATGACAGGGGTGAGCTGAGCACTCCGCACGACCACTAAAGGTTTAAGGGAGATGCAGAAAATAAAGTTAAAACCTGAGAATTTATTCCCGTACATAAGAAAAGAATGTAAATAATACCGCCGCCTGGACTAAATTTGGAGAAGTAAGAGACAAGAATACCCTTAGATACACACTGTTTATTCAGCGCTTTATACGAAACCGAATATTTTAGAAAAGAACGCTGGGCGCTCACACCCTTCAACGAACTTATGTTCTTAGGCTAATTCTCGCACCGGTACAGCTCACAAGACTTACAAAATAAAGCATACCTTTCGAGGTGATAGTGTATTGACATATATGAGTAGCATAAACATGGGTGAGTTGGCTTAGAGTTTGTGTGATTCGAATGTCGATGTGGGTAAAAATTTGAATGACACGCCCCCTGTATTTCTGGGAATCTTTTGCCAATGGGTGATGTCATAAATATTGCATTGTTTGTAGAACAAAGGATGACAGTTGACATTACTAGGTGTTATACCCTTCCCCCTGCTTTCTCTTGCTAAAATCGAATGCCCTATTTATCCTTTGACGTGATACTTATAGTGGGGGTGGGGTGTATTAGCAGTTTTTGGAATGCGTGGAATTCCCACGTGGCAAACCGCAGCACATTCCTCAGGATTACTATGGGCGAGTTAGCACACTTAAGCATGCTGCTTAATACTTCACTCCACTTGACGTGTTATTTATAGCGGGGGTGGGGGTGGGGTGTGCTGGTGGTCTTTGTTATGCGTATAATTTCTACGTGGCGAACCTCAGCACATATCCAAAAACTACTATGGTCGAGTTAGCACACTTATGGATGCTAATTAATACCTCACTCCACTTGACGTGACATTTAAAGCGTGGGTGGTATGGGGTGTGCTGGTGGCCTTTGGAATGCGTGGAATTCCCACGCAGTGAACCTCAGCATATACTCAAAGACACTTATGGGCGAGTTAGCACACTTATGGATACTAATTAACGCCTGACTACACTTTCCTCTCGCACGCCCCAAAGGAACAATCCCGAATAAAGCCGTATGCCTGCATCACATCCAGGCAATCTAAAGAAAGAAATTCGGCATCTGCAACAATATACTGTGGCATAATTCCTTCTTTACAAGGGAAAAAACTGGTGTATTCCAGCGCTACCTATGAAAGCAATGTCATTTCCGGAAGAACACCCCTCCATTCCAGCAATATTTGTGTCTATGATAAATGAATACACCCTTCTCATTCAGTAGCATCATCCGGTAGAATATCTACACAAAGAAACCCACATTCTATACTATGACAGCATAAGAATATCTAAGAATCTCGAAGGTGCTTCCCTCCATGCGCCAATGCATCAATGAGAGAGATCTCCTGCTGAGTACATTGATAAAAAGTGTTAGCATGGTTGACTTAGTTTTACCATTGGCATACCGATCATAATAAACAAAACCCCAGACTTGATCTTACTCTGGCGAGGGAGAGAGAGACAGAGACATGCAGGAATGCCCTACATGCATTTAAAGCAAAACATTTTATCTCTCCCATATACAGGGTGGACCATTTAAGAGGAGGCTGTACCATATATTCAAAACTGAGTGTTGTAGAAAGAAATGCCTTTAACCCTCCGTCAGGCGCGCGCTTTGGTAGAACGCCGTTAGTCGCCCGGGGCCTAGTAGACCCGAGCTATATTTTTTATGTTATTGTTTGTATTTTTGTTTTCTTTCGTTTATTTCCTTTTTTCGGTTTTTACCTTTATTAGATTAAGCGTAAAAGGCTTTCATTAGTAGGTATTATGTTGCAAAATAAAAATACAAGCTAAAATGTGAGTACATATACGTTATAAATTGTATTACAGTAAGTAAAAAGAAATACATTGCCATTTGCAGGTATACATAAAACCTGTAATTTCAAATGTTCAGTTACTCAGAATCAACTACTATCTCACTCGTGTTTTCCCCGACTAAGCAACTTTCGAAAATAATTTTAGCATGTTTGCTCAAACACAGGGGGGATGTTGCATTTCCCACATGCATATTTGGTTTTGCAGTTCATTTTGTCTTTGTGCAGGGTTCACATCGTTTCCTTTTCAATGTGCATAGCGATGTATTTGACAATCCATCTACGCCGGATTCTTCAGGTTTATATTTTGTCAAAAGGTCTTTCAAATCATCGGGTATATTTGATGCTGATGCTCTCCTTTGTACCTGTTGTAACAGTAAAGCTAAAGATAGTGCTTTCAAATACTCTTGCCTTGTGGAATATTTTGGTTTCCAAGGAAGATAACCCTAGAATTAATGCCTGCAATGTTCAAGATATTGTAAAAAATTACCATGGGCCATCTTTCGTTGTTCTTGCTACATTGTATGTACCACACAATTTATCTACTACATCAACTCCAGATTTAGTGTCGTTGTAATGCAGGATTATTTCAGGCTTTTTCTCAGCACCTTCTGATAACTGTGTGGATGAAACATGTGGACTTGAGAGCAAAACTACTGTTTTACCCTTTTTCGGAACATATGAAACAAGTGTTTCATTTTTTGTGAAGCCAAATGTGCTTTCGTACTGACTGCGATCTTTTGGAGAAATTAAATTAGTGGGTAATTCTTTTTTGTTCCTTCGCACTGTACCGACGAAAGAAAATTGTCTTTTGCGCAATTCATTCACCAGCGAATACACTGGTACACCAAGTATCTACAGTAACGTTTCTACCAGTGCCAGAGATTGGTTCAGTTAGTCTCAGCACTACAGCCTCTGCCGAACTCGGTTTGCAAATATGGTACGTCCGGCTGCTGTTCCACAATAAATCTCCATGTTAGTTGTATAAAACAGTTTTGCATCACTCAAACAGAATATCTTTATGCCATACTTGTTTGGATTGGATGGTATATATTGTCGAAAACCACGTCGACCACGAAATGCCGGCAACTGTTCGTCGACAGTGCCATTTGTCCAAGAGAATAATGGTTCTGACAGTTGTTCAGAAACAATGTAAACGTTTCTCTAACAGCAGCCAATTTATCCAATCTTCTTCGCTCCAGTCTTGAGCTTTTGTCATCAAAGCGAATACAGCGTATTAGAAAACTGAATCGTTTTTCGGACATAGCCATTCGGAATAGAGGAATTCCAAGATCATCGGTTCTCCAAAAATCGTGAATATTCTGGCGTCCACCACGAAAAATTCCTGCCACGTACAATAAGCCTAGCAAAGCTTTCATTTCTATTACATCTGTAGGTCTACTGTTTCTTTCACGATCAAATTTGTGCTGCACACTGCTAATGTAGGTATTTGAGCTTTCAACAATCAAATCAACTAATCTTCGGTAACAAAAAGGTTCCAACAATCAATTTCCGTTTTCGCATTTTTGGCAGCTCCTACCACACCAGGAAGTTTGCTCAATATATTGTGAGCTCTTGTCTGTGCTATTTTCCAAGGTGTTTTTTTCCAATTTTTTCCATCTCTTCCGGTAAATAACAGAATCTATGTCAATAATAAGAATAAGAATAAGAATAAGAAGAATGACTATGATAAGCATATGATATTACATATAAAATACATGTTATCACACTAGCTGCTTTCATCGTCTTCCTCTTCATTTTCATGCTCAGTTTCTGAATCTAAAGATCTCGTTTGGAGTTTATCTTCTGAATCAGAATCATCTGATTCATATAAGTTGTCATCCACGGGCAAGGCATCATCATCATAAAGTAGGCGATGTACTTCTTCCAAATCAATCGGATTTTGTAGATTGTACCTTTTACTCGTATTCGTAACGAAGCAGTAACAGCTCCTTGCAATAGCAAAGCAATATTGCACAAACGCTAATGAGAAACAAATCTGTCAACAATATGTAACGAGAGCAGGGGCGCGGGGTCTGGTTGACCTGTGTGACACGTAACTGCTGATTAGTCATTCCTTCAGCCAAACAAATAAACAGATAAGGTTATCGCTGCAGTAAATAATCGCGAAAAGTGTAATGTTAGATGCCCTAGTCAGGCAATTGCATAGGTGCGTTCGTTCGAAAATTATAACATTTATATAATGCCAGGGGTCTCTCAGGCCCCTAGCGACTGACGGAGGGTTAATAAAAGTTGCTTGATATTATAGGGTAAAGTAAAAGCCATTAGTTGCGTTTTGTTTGGAGAACGTTATAATGGTCATTTTAGGGTCAGAGAGACAAAGTCACATTCACCTGAGGTGGAGCCTCGCGGTTTAGTCTTACAAAACATAGACATAGAGAATCCACAAATGAGCAGAGCGCAGCTGGCTACAGCGTGACAACCCTCACGGAAGGTCCGTCATTGTCTGCATCCTCCCATAGCAGACCAGGAACCTTGTCAGTTGATATGGATGTTAGTAGCCCCCCGTCGCCCATTTATTGGGGTGATTATATACTACCACCCCCTCCAGTGTTTGAGGATGACGTTCCTGAGGTGGATGCTAACATGGGCATCGCCATTGAGGGGATTTGTACTTGCCAATGAATGTGCATAGAAATCTGCGTTAATGCAAATGCTTAGTGATGTGAATGGTGAGTCTAGCAATTTATCACACTTAAGTAGTTTTCGAAAAGAAATTCAGCTTCATTTAGGAGTATATAACCTCAAATTAGTGAACGTTTACTTCAGTATTCTTAATTATTAAATAAACATTAAATTTATACCATTCTTTTGCGTTAAAAAACTTTCCATGGAACTTGTATTTTAGCTAATTCTGAGTTTTGCTTCTATTGTTACATTTCCTGAAGCGCATTCATCTATGCCTGAGATAGTGGGCGATGAGAGCGAGCACAGTATATCTTCGCCCATATTCTCACAAGACTGGCTGTCTCCAACTCCTCCTGCATTTAAGAACGTCACCCCGGTGGCTGTAGGTGATACCTGGATGAATATTCCAGCCGAGGGGGCGTGCGAATGCGCAAATTGTGCATGCAGGACCGAGCCCCTGTAGATGCTTAGCGAATTGAATGGTGAATTCGCATAATGCATATGTATAGCTTTTTAATATAAGTTATTCAATTAGTAAATAAATATATACTTTTACGTTAAATATTTCTATAATATTTAAGTTAAAATTATATTAATTATCTTTTTTAATTATATTGTTATATAATCTACAACAATGGACACGAGACCGAAGCCTGAGGCTGACAGAAATCGAGCCTTCTTCCGGGGTTACAAGAGAACTCGCGAAGCTGGAGAAGAGCACGGTAAACAAATGCACCCCTTCACGTTCCAGGACCCTCCACGGCCCCATCGTCACGAATTTTAGGGCCATCAGGCGTCGGGTAACGCCATTAGGTGGCGTCCAACACAGAAAAAGAACAGCAACAGCAGTAAAAAATGAAACATTAGCCATGCACAGTTAGAATGTAACGTTATTCAATTGGCGTTCAAGGGACGCCTATTCAATAGCGTAATAGAGAGCGTTCCATGAATAGTTGACCTGGTCAATTTCTGCACGAATGCAGAAATCTTGTATTGGGGAGATGGTTTCTCAGCTCAGGAGAAAACCTTCCGGCTTTAAAATAAGTTCATCAACCAAAATTACATGATTCAATCTCCTGAAAAAGAGCACACAGAAAACATCCTTTTCAACAGTAAGACCAAGTTGGGCCTTCAATCAAGCAATCTTTATTCCTTATTCACACTTATGGTCTATAATATGCTAGAATACATCTCAAATTTCGAGGGGGGGCAAGCTCAAAATCTCTGCTCGTTGTACCGTCTCTGATTATTGCAACCAGTATTTATGGCCCCTTTGATGCATTGCGGTACATAGAGCTACCCGTTACAATCAGAAATATACACGCAGTATTAAATATAAGAAAACAACTATGAATACTCTTTTGCATGGCGTTTACTCGCTGCAATGTATCCCGTGTGTCGGAAAGCTAATAGAAAGAGCAAATACACTGCAGAACAGTTATTCACTGCATCCAATTACAATGGGATAGACTTCCCACTAAGTCTGCATCACATTAAAGTTTTTGAATGGCAAAACCAGAACATAGCATTTCAATTTCCGTATTTGGAATAGAGAGTGAGAAAGCAGTTATGCCATTATACCGGGCCAGAAAATTGAAAGATTTTCACGTAAATCTATTGTTCATTCAGCAAAACCGAAGATATCACTACTCTCTGATTAAGGAAAGGTCAATACTGATTGAAAATCTGACCAGTAAACATCATGGAAAACACTCGGTGTGCGATCCCTGCCTGAAGCACTTCAATAATGAAGATGCTTTTAAAAAGCTTCAGTTGAAGTGCATGCAACATCAGGTGCTCAAAATGCTCAATCAGGGGAAGTGATTGAGTTTTCATCCTACTCAAAGTGTACTTCTGTAATTTTTGTCGTATATGCCGATATTTTGAGCGTGTTAGCCAAAGTTCAGTCCTGCGAAAATTAGCTAATCAGAGGAACTCGAGCTATGCAGCATCAAGGCTATATCAATATTTCTCAAACTTGTATGTCGCCATGACGAGTCATTGTCGAGATTTAAGTTATATAGAGGTCCTGATGCAATCAAGGAGATCTTCGTTGAGCTTCGGGTAATAGCGGATATGGTCATTACTCAATATAACCGCAGTGAAGAAATGATATTGACTACTCAGGATACGGCTGATTTGGGCAATACTGGGAGTTGCCACATATGCAAGAAGGAGTTTGAGATGAGTGATCTGAAGTTCCGCCACTACTTCCACGTGACCGGTGTATTCCTGGGGGCTGCTCATAATACATGCAATTTCAATAGGAGGGTACCTGATTTTACACTCGTCCTTTGTCATTTTCTTAGCAATTAAAACAGCCATTTACTGATGCAACATCTAAGATATGACGATCAGCCAATTTCCTGTATCTCAAACTCCTCTGAGAGATATATTGCATTCAGCAAACAGTACAGGACTATCTCTTTCAGACTTCTAGATAGCTTTAAGCTTTTGGATGACAAGCTACCTACTCTAGCCAGTATGCTGAGCAGCTATGAATTCAAGATCACTTACTCTGAGTGCCCCGAACCTGAATATCAGCAGTTAATGTGATCTAAGGGGTTATTCCCTATAGTTATATGGACAACGCCTGAAAGCTAAATGCAACCAAACTGCCTTCAATAAATAATTTTGATAATATAGCAATAGAATATTAAAATCACGACGTCAAAGTCTGGAATGTATACAAAATGAAAAATCTGGGCGAATACAGCGACATTTACGTGAACACGGATACACTCTTGTTGGCCGATGCATTTGAGAAGTTTAGGAACCTTTCGTTAGAGATGTATAATTTGGATCCCTGCTGGTACTACATCCTTTCAGGACTGCATTGGACGCGATGCTCAACGTCGCCAAAGTCAAGCGACCTCATCCACGATGAGGAAACAATTAAGTTCTTAGAGTCCGGAATCAGGGGTGGACTATGTGCTGTATCGAGGAGATATGCACAAGCAAATAGCACATACCTGCCAGGACATGGACAAAATCAGAAAGAGAGCTATTTAACCTAGGTTGACATAAATAACTTATGGTGCCTCAATGTCCAGTCCTATGCCACACAGGAACTTAAGATGGCTGATAAATGAAGACATTGAATGAATAAGCTTCTCTGCATTTGCTCCTGATTCCAGAACTGGGTAAGTATTGGAGGTTAACCTTGAGTACCCTGAGCATCTCCACTATGAGCACAGTGACATTCCTCTCTGCACGAAAAGCGAAATACCACAGGAGCTTAACACAGGAAACTTCTGCCAGCACTAGAAAACAGAGGGATAAATCTTGCACTACAGAAACTTGCAGCAGTGCACTGATTTAGCCTTAAACTAAAGAAGATTCATATAACGGTGCCATATGAAACAGTACAAATGGCTGAAATCCTACATCCAATTAAATACGAAGAGACGTGCAAGGTAAACTTCCAAATTCAGCCAGAATTTATGGAAGAAAATAAGTAAATCCGTATATGGGAAATTCTTTAGAATGTTCGTATATGCAGTTACTTTCGAATCGTTACAAGTTGGAAGCAATGCAGCAAATTGACTGCGCGACCAATTTACGTTCGGAACTCTTGTAGGGATAGAGCTCGCCAGAGAGGAAGTGTTTATGATCAACACATCTATATATGACAAGCGATTCTTGACATCTCGAACCTCATAATGTACAGATTCTATTATAATGTCAAGAAGCCTAATCTTCAGAACTTAACGTTAAACTACATGGACACCGATTCATTTATTTTGAGGACATCAAGCAATCTTTATGCATTCATCAAAACAAATCCACAATACATCGACACCTCTAAATATGACAATGATAATATCTATGGAATTTCCCTGCAGAAAAAAACGCAATTGGGTTGCTCAAGGATGAGCTTTCAGGGATAGCTGTGTTGGATTATATGGGCTAAGGTCCAAATTATATGCCTACAGATATGAAGACCGAACTCTTATGAATGCGAAAGGCATCAACAAGCCCGGAATGCAGAGCATAACTTTTTAACATTATTTGGACTGTTTAAATAACATTGGAAAATTATTTTACAAAACAACCACATTTCGGAACTTCAAACATAAGGTCTCGAACATAGAGATGAATAAGGTCGCTGTCTGAGGTAGAGATGATAAAAAAGATCATATTGAAGGCTCAGACCGGACAACTGCTTGGGTTCCCTATTGTCTGCACATGGCTTTAGATGTGTACATGTATATGTTGTAGTTTTAGGACTTCTTCATCAGTATTGTGTTTACGGTTTTATTCTTAGATATTAAAGTTTATGGTGTATTGTTTTCAAATAGTGTATATTTATATATACTACAATTACGCTTCTTTTATTATGAATGTGTTTATTTATTTTTTATTCTTACTTATTAGCGTTTTTAATGAATTGTTTTTTTGTGTGTATATGCTGCAACTTCTAAAAGTAGCTTTGTGAACATTCTATTTATTGATCTTTGATTATTTAAGAAAAAATTGTTAATATTGGAAAGGCTGCGGGGAAATAAAAAAAAACATGTTGTAGAAATGAAAATTCTCTTTATTTTCATCATTATCTTTCTTATAACAAATTCTTGCTATACATCCATTGAGTGTTACAGAATCTATACCATTCCACAATAGTGTCGTCCTCCGTGATGTGGTGGTTACCATGCTAGTTTATAGTTCCCGAAGTCGCGGGTTCAAACTTGGCAGAGGGCGATGGGTATTTTTCGGACGTAAAAATCCTTAGCATAACTTCCTTCGGAAGGGAAGTAAAGCCGGTGGTCCCGTGTCGTAGATTTACGGCACGTAGAAGAACCTCAAGCCTGATAAAGAGACATCTTAGCAAAATTAGGGGTCTTTAACGCCCGTAGAGAATGGAATGCTAAGAACCACAGCGGTTAAGGAGTATCCATGAATAAAACTAAATTTAATTTACTTCACGAGAATCCTATTTCCTTGTCGACGCAACAACTTCTCCAACAGAAAAGTATTAGGTAAAAAGTGGAGCGAACTTCATGTACATAAAAGGACTTTTTATCTACTCGCCGTAATTGTCTTTTAGTATGTATGGCTTAGGATTCATGCGCTTCACGCGAGCAACTTGAAAGATTTCAACACTCCAGTTAACTTCTAATCCCTTTTCAAAATGTCCTTATTCTTGGATCACCTCAAATAATCACGAACACCACACTTTCCTGCACTCCTCTTTTCTCTTCGATCTTGATTGTAGTTGTATACTGTCAGGAGAGGATCGTTGTTCTTCACTTCGCTAGACTTCATGCGAATGGTAGAGTGGTAAGTATCGTTGTATTCTACAATGATTCGTGGTAAAAGATCTAGGTACTTGTATGATCCTTGGGCTAGAAGCTCTCGATACATCATATTCTTTAAAATTCTGATTAATCATTAAACAGCAGCTAGCTTCACGTGCGTATGCGTCCTGTAGTGATTGATCTTACATTGGCCATTAAATTTTTAAAGTGCTTGTTATAATATGCTTCCCCGTTATCGCTCTGCATATTCTTGGGTGGCCTGTCTTGTAGCATACCTTCCATAGCCTTAGCAATTTGAAGTCCCGTCTTGTCCTTTAGCGGTCTTGTATATGCCATTTTAGAGTAGAAGTTCACGGCAATTAGGATATATTTGAAATTCTTATTGATTCTTGCATGCATTATCATCTCAGCCAAGTCGATCTGCACCAGATGGTGGAGTCCTTTGCTGATAATCTTTCGGTGCATAAAGCTTCTTCGGTATGGAATATGGAGCTCGCTTCCTATATTTGTCTCACTGTCGTCATGCGATAATCCTTGCCGTTTTCAGTTCTTAAATAACCTGATCAATTTCTTGAGCAAGATTATTGTTTCCGCCTTTTATGGATGCTACGAGTAACCTCAGGCGATCAACCAAATCATTATGATCGCTCCAATAGTTGTAGTCTTGCTTCGTGTTAGGGCAATGCTCTTTCCGCTGCAAGCCTAATCCCTTGTGTTTCGTCACTAGGGACCGTATAATACTTTATACTTGTAGGAATTGCTCGACCTGAGTTGTCCGTGCCTGCTGAAGTTTCTTAGGTGAATATGCGTTGCTTTCAGTATTTTGCGATATACTTCAAATCCTATTCTGTATAGGTGTGTATTTGAGGTATTCTCTTGATGAGTTCTTTGAATCCTGGTGTAGTCTCGTATGTTTCGGCGCCTACTCGAACTATATTATAGATCAGATCAATGATCTTCTTACTGGAATGTTGTTTCCATCCTCGTATCTTATAGCATATGATGTATCTATTTCATTGCTGCCCTTCTTTCGAACTTTATTAAGGTAGCTCGAGAGCTTCTCATCTTCCCCTACTTCCTCCTTCTTGGTTGTAGTATTCTTTTTCTGTATTTTCTGTATATCTTGAAGAGGTTCTGTTGCTGGTTGAAGAGCTTCGCTCAGCACTCTCTGGGTTTCAAACTGTTGACCTTTAAGAGCACGTAAAACTTTCTCTTATGGACCTGATGTGCTTGACTACAGAGTTTTTAAGCCGTATGCTCTCGCTGTCCATTTTGAAATGACTTTGAAATTATACATTCATGTCAACGTATATCTCATTTATCTAGATGCTTGCAGTTTATATGTTATTTTCAATTCGATATTGAGAAATTATCATCATTTATTCGATTTAAAGGAGCAGTGAAGGTTAATGTATCTTCATTTGCAACTGGAATGGGGAAGGTTCCAACCGTCTTGTTGTTTATAGCAAATATTATATCCGATCCTGTAATAGGCGGTGTTGGTGACGTCATATATTGCAGGCAATTACCTCATCGTTTATGCTTGATTTGTTGTATTCTAGTCCCTATGTTAGTATGTAGCCCAGCGAATTCGCTCTGAAAGGCTTCGTCGGCAGCGTAATAATGTGCTCCTTCTCATTTGCTCAAAGCAGCATTTATGACCATCAATTTCGATATAAGAGTATTGGTATTTTCTATAGTAACTGTTTTCAGATGCTTATTGAAGTATTTATGCCGGCTAACCCTAGTTTCCATGTGCTTTCTCACAGTTTCTGTAACACCACTACTGATGGAACCAAGTCTGCTGTTTAAATAATGCTGTATTTCATTTTTTGTTTTCCCACAATGGCTTTAACAAATCTTTAGTTGCTGCATCGCTGTCATCGATGGGATCTGCTACCTTTCTTATTCTTCTTTTTTAAAATAAAACTTTCCCATTGAATCGGGCGAAGGCGTTCATGCATTTATACATTCCAAAACATGTGTTCTATCCGTCACGTCGTGATCCTCTTCAGGTGGTAGTAATGTCCTTATTCTTATCGTGTCCAGGATAAAATTATTTCTAGCGTCGCGCTTAAGGGTATTTTTATTCAGATGTTCCATTAGAGCGTCATGTTGTATAACTGGCGCAACAGTTCTAGACACGTGAAAATCTTAATGACAGCTATGAAGCGAGTTACATACCAAATCAAGATGTGACCGGCCCTCTGCATGCTGCGGGAGTGCTGGGACAGTCATTGTCAAATATCCGCGCACTGTTTATGCACTGCACTACACGATAAACTTATAGTTATATACAGTATATTTAAATCCACCGCTGTAAAATGCCCTTAATATAAAACACTGTCAACCATCTGCCTCTAGTTCTTCCACACCTGACAGCCCTTCCCTTCTGCGGAATCACTCACATCATTGCCGCCATCACTGCTGTCGCTACTATCTGCACCATTATCCTGGATGAGAATTTTTTTCTAATTGATTTTCTGCAATTCCGTATTTTTTGAAATAATGATTCTCAATTTATTCAACATGTCGATATACATTTTCCCATTCTGGCCTTCCAATTTCTTTAACTCGCTGGCGACATAACTGCTCCAAATCTTTTAGTTGAAAAGTGATATTTCTGCAGGCCACCCAGTTTTTGACATCAGCCCAGATATTTTCGATTGGCTTTAGATCTGGGTGATACGGTGGGAGTCTAAGTACATTATGGCTATGTTGTATTAATATCTGGCCAAGTATTATGAGTTATGTCTTCTGAAGGGATTTGTTGGCTTTAACTAATTTATATTTGTTTTACTCATGCTTTCATCAAAAGTTATATTATGCCTAAGCAACCAGGTTTTTATTTCTTCTTTCAAGGAATTTGAGGTAGATTGTTTGTCAAATTGAGTGTTACCACATTGTGAAGCATTGTCGATAACCAGAATAGACCCAGCAGGCATATTAGGTATCAACATGGTGTTGATCCACTTCATATAATTTTCTGTATTCATTTCTTGATGAAAATCTCCTGTTTTTTGTTGCGACTTGTAAAAGAAGGGCATTTGGAACTAACAGCATGAACGATAATAAGTATTTGCCCTTTGGCAACAGGTGCCTGAAAACCTAATTCGCTATCGTCACTTCAACTTTTAGATGTATGACTGCTGTGTATGTACGACTCATCTTCATACACTATAGTTTGACCCTCTAATTTGTACCTCTGAGTAAGGTACTCTTCCAGCTGAGATCTTATGTCGTGCTTTTCTATTAGAAGTCTATTTGGTTTCGTTTTCTTCCACTTAAACCCTAAATCTTTTATAATTTTTCTGAGATTTGTAGCAGCATCTTGAACATTTATGCTGATATAAGTACCTATAAAATTATAGTCGTTTGGAAAGTTAGTATCAGACTGCTAAATTCAGTGCCATAGCCGGGATTTGAGACTTGTAGTACCACCTTGAACATTTATGACATCTTTCAGATTGATGAGCAATCTGCTTATTGTTGGCACAGTTTTTTCTTCCACATATAAATTGTGAATCGTGCACCGAATGACGCATTTGTCGAAATCGTCTACTTCTGTAATACGTTTAGGGACCTTATGTTTCTACACAGGTGTGTCAAATCGTACTCTTTCATCCATATGGTTTTTCTTATCTTTGAGAACTCTGGAAACGGAACTCAGTGAAACAGTGAAACAACAGTTGCTTTGGCTACTCTTTCTTTCACTCTCTTAAGGCTTTTGTGGAACTCGGGTAAACATATATTTTCTTCCTTCATCTCTGCTTCTTGCTTCATGAAGTCGAGGACATTTGCAATTATTTCCCTGCTTTGAATACGTAATAGCTTACATTTAACTTTGAAAACGTAGGAGCCATGGTTATAAATATCACAAATATAAAACAAGCACTATTTACGTACTGATCTCTTTGAAATTACAAGATGCGGACACTTTCTATGCAGACTGTATGTGTTACGCACTGTGAGTAAGCAAAGGTATTATATCGCTTTCGTTGATTAAGCTAAACATAAACCATTCCTAGGCTCGGCAGCTGAGGTGGCAATCAAGGTCACGATTCCAGAAGTTTTGCGCCAGTTATACACCTAGCGGTTTCTGGATGTGGTCCCTAAGTATAATTTGAACTTAGTGTGCAGTATTGCAACGGGTCTTTCATCGATGGAAAGCGGGCACTCGATCTACAAGCTTTCCGTTTCTGTCCTGTCTCGATATCATATTTCTCGGGAACCATCAAATCGAATTTACCGCCTATCATAGACCCCAACATTATAGAGAAAATTAGTCTTCGAGTAGTGGACCAGAACGGGATTATCATCGACCTTAGAAACGAGGGTATATGCATAAAACTTTACATTCGCCGCAATGGCAATAAATTTTAGAAGAATTCACGTCCCCGAGAATATAATAAGAGTGTGATTCGACACTTACGTCATACTCTGTATTTGACACCCAGAGTGTTAACATCACACAGCCGCAGGTTTTTCCACACATTGGGATACAGAATCCTATAATAATGGACATCTTCAATGTTCCCGACACACCCAGGTTCGACAACAAAATCAGTAAAGAAGAGGAGTACGTGTTTCTGCCATGGAATATATCGGCTCTGGTCGCTAATAACGAGATTAGAATACCTTGCCAAGCTGAGGACTTTTTTTAACTGGAGTTATCTCTATATCGAGAGATTTATTACTGAACCTAATGGAGCAGCTACTACTGCAAAGCTTACCAATAACACTAATGCATTCATTTTTGAGGAGATTCGACTGGACATGAACTGACCAACTATTGATCGAACCAGAAACCTCGGGATCGTATCAACTCTGCGCAACTATGCTGCACTCAACTCCATAGAATCGGCCCGCCTGCTGAATGCCCGAAGATGCTGTCCTGGAGAAGTCGTAAACATTGTACACGCAGCAAATGGAACCTTCAATGCTATAGTGCCCCTCTCGATGCTTCTGTGATATGTACACGACCACAAGGCGCTTATACACTATAGCAAGTCTGAATTGGCGCTGAGTCGATCCAAGGACTCTAAAAACTGTATTATGGCACCACAAAGGGAAAATAATACTACTGTTAAACTTGTGGGAATTGATTGTAGAATGCCTGTGATTAGCTTTTCTGATTCTGAAAAGGTTTAAATCCTCAAGATTGTCAAGTCTGAGAAGCCGCTATTTCTCGCCGATAGGACCATGGATCTGTATTCTCAACCTGCTGCGTCACAAACTAAATCTTTCACCTGGAGTGTTGCAACAACATCCAAAATGGAGATACCAAGATTTGTTATTTTGGGTGCTCAGACTTCAAGATCGAGTAATGCAACTAAAGAGTGTTGCATGTTTGATCATTGCAACATAATTAATTTGAGGCTTTATCTCAATAGTGAATGTTATCCCTACTATGGCATTAACTTGCACTTCGGAAACTCATGATTTACTTCATTGTATGAAATATATTCAAAGTTTCAAAGCTCATAACATGAAAAAGAGGATTAACCATTACTAAAGGAAAAGGAGTTTCTTAAATATGCACCTATATTTGTTATGGATTGCTCACATCAGCCCGAGGAGGTTGTAAATGAGGAAGTCAATATTAGACTCGAAATTCAAACTAGTGCAAATATCCCTGCACATACCTCCTTGTATTGCTTGATAATTCATGATAAAGTATTTACATACAAGCTTCTCACTCATGTGAATAACCTTTATTTTAAACGAATCATTGGAGTGTAAGGATTTCGTTTTCATTAGAATGTAAGAATTTTTTTAGAATAAAACAGGTTCTAAAAAAGCATACATCATTCTTTTTATTACTTTTATCATGCAATTACGGTACTTTCCTTCTCCAACTCCTCATCCCTACATATGGCATTACACTTGCAATGGATAGGTTACCTAATGGTAATGTATACATGATTCAAGTCTTTTTAGTTGTGAAATTTCACTGCTTTGTATAAGTATTTCACACTCATTTAAATGAATGTTCAGAAATCTGAGTTTGTCGTTTTCAATATAAGTAATGACATTATAAAAGAGAACATTATTTTTACTATATTCCATATGAGGGCACCTTCTCGATTTGAGCTGTGCTTGGAATATTGGGAAACTCTCTCGGATTATCTCCCAGCCATGCATTGTCATGTATACAAAATTGTGTATTTTTCACAATAAGCACTGGAATGTCGTAGAAGATGTCTCGGAGCACGCTACTTGACTGCATGTTTCTTGGGGGTATCGATATGCTTTATTCTATCCTACAAAAGCTTCAGCCTACTTTGTGGATCAACAAAGTTGTTTTCCTCTTCTTATTTCCGCATTTGAAACATAACACAACGAAAGTCTTAAAAAGAGCATGCTTTTTGGAAATGAGTCTCTGAAAAGTCATTACATTTGTTAGGTGACAGAGAAGTGAAAATGCAAAGATTATTTTTCTTTTAGATATAAGATACTCGCAATTAATCTTTTCCTGAGTTGGGCCTGCTTGCCGGGGGAAGACTCTGGAGTCAGCCGTATTGGATTCCCGTCCAACTGGGAATTGGACTCCTTCTGACCGCCGTCAATATGATTAGTAGCCTGCGCAGGTACTGCGAGAGAGTGTTCAACGATATCTTCTGCTGCTCTATTCTCCGAATCTATCTGGTTTTTTTTGGCATAGGCGTCGTCATTTTAATTCTGCAAAGACGTAATCATTTCCATGATTAGTTATATAGAGATACAGTAGTACGATAGTATTGCATATGTAAAGTTTTCCATTTTAACTTATATACTGATGTCGGTGTACGATAGTACCGATGTACGATAGTATTTCATATGCGATTAAGTTTTACATTCATTTCAAGGTTAGTTATGCCAATGTACGATAGTATTGCATATTGCTGCCCACCTCATCGAAATCGTCACTTTCAGAATCAGCCACCCTGAAAAGAGGAAAACACAATGCAATATTAATTTTATTTTAACATTGTAAACTTTCTTAGAAATAGCATTCTAGAAAATATTTCCTTACATCATACTTCTTGTAGTAGACGGAACACTTGTCCATGCGTATGTCGCGAGAAGACATATGGTCATGATATGAAGCCATGTTACACACTATGGAATGTATGATACCGTTGCACGACCCTTTAAGGGAATAAGTGTAACGATGGTCTTCTTCTCCGCACTCACTCCAAAAATAATACACCGTATTATCGTTGCGATTACACTCCTTATTTTCAGGAAATCCGGTTAATTATCTCACACTTAATGGTTGTGGTAGGGTGAGGGGTGCACCAGGAGCGGGAAATGTTTTACAGCTTGGAGGCGTGTTTTTTATTGTGAAACAAGAGAATCGAGAGGCGGATGGGCCGGGTGGAATGGCATGCTAAGGGGGAATGATACAGGGGTTGCTAGGTCTTATTGCAGAGGGGTTTGGGGAAAATGCACAAGTTTCTAATGGCGTTGTTTTGAAGAGTCGAGCGGGCCAGTGCAAAGCAAAGAATTGAATGCTGAGTAGGGAGGGTAGAAGGATGCAGGTATGTGTATTTCATGCCACGCTGGTGTTTGGAGTTATTATAGAATGCTGAGGGGTAGGGCAGAAGGCATATGGATGTGTGTTTGGAGGAGTCGGGCAGCCCCAGGTGCAAAGCAAATAATGGAATTTTGAGGAGGAATAGGATAGAAGGGCACAGTGGGTATTTCATATCACTCAGTTGTGCATTGTTATTGCGGAATGCTGAGGGGGAGGGAAGAAGGATACAGGTGTGTGTTTGGAGGACTCGGGCGGCCCCAGTTGCGAAGCAAAGAATGGAATGTCGAGGAGAGATAGAAGGGCAGAGGTGGGTATTTCATGCCACGCAGGTGTTTGGGTATTATTATTACGGAATGTTAATGTGAGGAAAGAAGGATTCAAGTGTGCGCTCCATGCTCGCAGGTGTTCAGGGTCGCAGTGAATAGAATCGCTTCTGCCTTGTCAGAGAGGACAACAAAGGAACACTAATTACGGTCGTATTTTGACAATAACAATCTGGGGAGGGGTATAACACCTGTCAATATTAACTATCATACTTTGTTCTACAAACAATACAAGATTTATGACATTACCCATTGTGGAAAGATTCCTAGGAACGTAGGAGGCGTGGTATGCAAATCTTTTGCCCCGGGATTCGATCAAACAAACTCTTAGCTAACTCACCCATTTTATACTACTTATATGTTTCGGACACACGGCCATTTATTTTATTTAGCAAACCATATTTCACTTCCTTAATTCAAACAGCTGTTAATTTTGGAGTAGACTATAGGCATTTTGATGTTACTAGGTGACCATGGGTGCATTGAGATCCCAACTGTGTGGTGTGGGAGGAAATAATTCCAGAAATATTAGAATTGACATAAGATCAATTTGTTTCTGCTGCTCCTGATGTATGGACAGGAAGGATTTTATAAAACATTTAAGCTAAGAAGATATATGCTGGCGATATCACTGTTAGAAGCATGAATGCAAATTTTAGTCACATAAGCTAATTTAGAGTTAACACAACGCTTCAGTAAATACTGACATTTCTTCCTATGTGGAAAATTCTACTAGAACAAAACGCCTGAATATTAAGCCGCGTACCGAACGCATATATACTTTCCTGCATTATGATACATAACATAAGGATGTTAAAATATACATGCTATGTTAGATTCAACAAATGAGTGTATGTATTACTTAATAGTGGTGAAAGGAATGTTATTGTTCTTCCAGTATTTCCAGTTTTATTAGTGATGATACCTGCTAATTGTATTGCTTATGAAACACGCAGCTACAAAAATGTACTATGTGCAATGTATCTTCTGTGTGAAACAAAGCCGAAAATAGTAACATTACTACTACTACTACTACTACTACTAATAATAATAATAATAATAATAATAATAATAATAATAATAATAAGAGCTACAGAAATAAAACTCTGTAAGAGTGCATTTATATAAAAACCACACAAAACATCCGAAGAGCACTGGCGGCTGGAAAAATTATGATGTGATACACATACAGAGTAGAACATTTAAGTTGAGACTGTACAATATCTCCAAAACTAAGCGTTGTAGAAAGAAATGTCTAGAATAAAAGTTGTTTGATATCATGGGGAAAGTAAATGCAATTAGTTGGGTTTTATTTGAAGGACGTTGTGATTGTCATGTTAGGGCCAAGTTAAATGGACACTAATTGTAGGTCCCCATTTAAAAGAAATTATATGAACCCTAAAATGACCATCATGACGTTCTCCAAACAAAACACGATTAATGACATTTACTTTCCCTCATAATATCAAGCAACTTTTATTCAAGACCTTTCTGTCTACAACGCTTACTGTTGGAGATATTGTGCAGTTTCAACTTAATTGGTCCACCCTGTATATGTATGTGCATGAATGACTGTGATCATGGTCAGTCTCATTGCTCGCTACTAAATCCGTATGCAAATTACTCGACATTGATCAGTTGCTTGTATTGGCTCATCAAACCTGTGTAGCTTTTTACATTTGTACTTTCGAATTATATAAATAAAGTCTAATCTTCGTAAAGCCACTTGCATAGAGGGAGCTAACTTAGAGCCAACAGTTTGTACCTTGTGTTAAAATTGTGTTCTGCATTGTGTATATTTTTTACATGCGTGTAAAGGTCTTTCTATAGTTATTAATGAAAACATTATGCGGCATTAAGTTACAGAAGGAAACAGAAGCAAACAAACTGTCCTCCAGGGGAGAGCGAACTCAGGCTTCCAGAATGACAAGCAGATGTATTAATCACTGCAGTATGGTGCGATACTATGAAGTACTATATATCATATGCTATATATGCTATTCTTGATTTAGGCTACTTACGCCAAAAATAACAATCTGTGTACACTACCAGTCACTCTGTGTTGGTGTCATGGTTAAAACAGAACACCAGCACTCGGCGTGACCGGCGCGATACTCCATGCGATGCAGGGGAACTAGAATAAAATACGAGTATAACGGGTACTGAAAAAAGTGCATGCGACCATGCATCCAGAGAAACCAGAAAAGCCGAGCGTCGAAACCGTCTTCACTCCTCTACTATGCAATACATATACGTTACATCTAAATACTTCTTATAAATCCTTCTCGTTAACTTTTCTTAAAGGAGGTTGCTGTTAAACAACAAAGAACTTTTTGAGACATAAATAAAAAGATAATTATAAAACAAGTAAGATGTGAAGATGTGGAGATGTGGAGATGTGCGTATCATATGCGCTAAACAGCATTATTTCTTGTGATTGGCCGGCATGTTTCTAGAAAGAGTGATCGTTGTTAGTGCGTATCCAAGTCCACCGGCTTTCATAAAGAACAGCTTAGTTAATCACTCTATTAATGTGGTTAACTACCACACCGGCCGTCTGTAGGTAAAAGTGAAGCGTTAAAATACAGTTTCGAAGGGTACATTTGCACAGTGGCAGAACATTCGCACCATGGTTCGTATTCTGGTCGTGGTATTCAATTTTACAAAACTGATTTAATTTAGTTTACGCATGACAGTCAGTCTGAAAGAACAATTGTTGGACTTATATATCATAAACTTCATTAAGAAATTCTGACAGAATAAAAACTGAGTAAATAGTTAATGCTGTCAGTAGATCGATGTCCAAAGATCCAAAATAAAAGATACAATTTTAAATGTAAGTACTTCAAAATAATGAGAAACGTGTACAATTACGTCCTGCAATAATATCCGTTTCTAGAGAAAGCAAATTAAAACCTTAATTCTGGAGTTCGTTCTTGCAACTACAAAAGCGTAACTTTTGTTTAAATTGTTTTCTTAAGCGCATGCTAATTGTACGCAGGTAATATTATATCGTATAATTTGTTTGCCAATTCAGTTAATAACTGTACACTTATATATGGTTTCCTGAAAATTCCTACCTTTGCGGATCGTAGTGTTGCTAAATTTAACAATAAATAGCACCAACATTTTAGTTAACGTCGAAGAGATGATTGTGGCATTTTGGATTAACTTCCTACCAAAAGGGAATACGCTCTGAAAATAAAAACCAATCACCACATTTAGTTTCTGCCTGTGCTTAGCGGCCCACAGTGAAATAAAACTTGACATTCTGATGTCGGTGGCAACTGCGTTTGGAAATAATATAATGGGAATTAATTCGAATGCAAGACATTCTTCACGTTCTAGGTAAACATCCTAGAACAGGTCCCTAAAATGAACAATGGTAGGTTGTGAATCAATCTGTGGTATATGCAAATCAACGCAAGGGGACACCTCGCGTGCTACGACCTGCACAGATCAATTGCGTCCACCACCCCGTAGGAAGAAGGGTTGAGACGAACGAACCACATGAGGCTACAGGACGTAGGCAGACAGGCCACAGAGACGCGCGGAAATCCCTAACATTTCCAAGATGGCAGATCCGTCCAAACACTGGAGTCGCCCAGAGAAGGCGATGAACGATCCACCAATCTAGCAGCCCCCTTATGTCCACGGGGAATACTCTTCCCATTGAGTATGCATCCGCACCATTTGTCCACAGCGCCATACGCCACGAAACCTAGTATCACACCTGAAAGATGAGAAGGAAACGGAGTGAAGGGGAAACTATGGAAAGGAAATCGTGGTAGAGAAGAATCCACCCAGTATTCCCCTGCCGATACCCGGGAAACCACAAAAAACCCATGGGCCACAGTGAGTGATCACCGGAGATCGAACCCGGGACTTCCCGAATGCAAGTTACACACGTTTAGCGGCACCACCTCTCTCAGTTGAACGATGGTTACTTTATGTTGTTTCATTTCTTCGTATTTCAAATTTTATCCATTTCAAATTGTGTCAGTCATCCTCGTCATTGTTATCTGTCAAATTGCGCATTTCAGTTTCAAGTTGTAATTTTAAATTCAACTCTATTTTTTTCAGTGAATTAGTTCGTCATTTTGCTTAGCCTGCATTAATTTGAATATTGTAAAGCCCCAAACAACCTGCCAAAACCCAAGGAAAATTTTCAGTTCGGCATAAACTTGTAAATAGCACAATACAGGATTATTTAATGTTTAAAAACGACAGCAGAACTTGCTTGGTCACAAAAACAAATGGTATAGAAATTGGGATGCAGTAAATCAGAAATTGCTACGTTGAGATTTGATGCTTTAAATGCCTTTACTAAAAGAAATTTGCCTTCTGGGAACCCAAGTGATTGATATAAATAGTAACAATTATCACATAAATTACCAGATTCAGTATAGTGTACTTAGTGTATCTGTTTCTGCAATGCAGTACTATTATTTCATTTTAAAACTCCTGTTTGACTAGCGAAAGCCTTAGTTGTATATGTCACTATAACCGAGGGGGAGGATTCAGGCTGTAACGTCTGTGGACCGCATTCGGGAGGTCGTGTGTTCGATTCCCGTGGCCGCTCTTCCTGACCCACGGGTTTTTCGGGGGTTTCCCCGGTTCACAGGCGAATGCTGGGAACGTTCATTACATTCCTCGAATTTCCTGTCCCTCCATTTCATCTCATTCTCATTTCACTTCACCTTTTCATCTGCTTGGCCTCTTTCAGGGTTGGAAATGTCATCGGTGGCAGGTCTCGGGGTGTACATGGCAGGAGAAAAGGGTGATCTGAGTAAACCTTCGTCCCCCGGACTGCGAGCGGTCTCTGGGTCCTGAGCCCCCCGGGAATGTGTTGGCTCACAGGAGGGAGGGGGCCGGCTGTACCAGCCACCACCCAGAGAGTTTAAATCCGTAAATGGTAGGAACCCTGCTTTCTGCCTGTCGTACATCCTAGTCCGGCCTCCCTCTGTCTCTTCTCACCTCATCCTTCCCCCCTCCCTCCCGGGGGCGCCCCAGACGGGTACAAAAGTTCTGCGTAGGTCGAGGTGCTAATTCCCCCTCCGCTTCTAGTCCTATATTATCCTATCCTATCCTATATGTTACTAACCTTTAGTTATAGTCCCACCGGCTTTAGAAGGAAGCGTGAT
Source organism: Deroplatys truncata (assembly GCA_030765065.1). Lineage (NCBI taxonomy): Eukaryota > Metazoa > Arthropoda > Insecta > Mantodea > Mantidae > Deroplatys > Deroplatys truncata. The sequence goes on along the minus strand of CM060990.1, from coordinate 416,435,145 downwards.
GTAAACAAAAGCACGTTGCAAACTGTGTGTATCGGCGTAGTTCCATGTCGGACTAAGGAAATTCATTTTCTTTTATATTATTTAGGAGTTTACTTTGTTAAACAGCATTGTTAGAATATTAAATTTTAGTTCACACTGCCTTTAAAAACACACATGTGTAATTAATAGAAACTTAATGAATGGAGATATCTGTATGCGCCATTTTCTATTACTAAAATACGGTTGGTTAGTCTTTTTGAACTTAGCGGCTCACGCTTGTTTTCAAGTTGTTTATTACGGTGTGGTTAACGGTGGTTAAGGCAAATAATTACTATGAGTAATGAAAATGTAAATGTGAAACATCCCAAAAAGAAAGTTTGAAAACTTGTGAAAAAAAACTATTGTATTGAATGTGTTCATAAAGTTTTGTGAGAAGTATTCGGATTCAGTCATTAAAGATGTTTTTAATTTAACATCCTAATTTACTGGCGTTTCCCTAAAAAGTGCCAAGTCCTTTCACCTGGAAAAAGACAAAACTGGAAAACTGTCATCACTTTCAAAGAAAGGGAAACACGAAAAGCTGTGCTTGGCACGAAATGTGATGATAATAAGGATGAGGAGAAAATGTACGGGATTGGACCACTTTCATATTTTGATTAATAAGGTACATTTCAAATTGCATAATCATTCCGATTTTATCATGATACTGCTTATATTACTACTTCCATGTTTTAAATAGTATATAACTCATGCTCGGTCTGCAGGAAACGTTAATTAAAGTACGTTATTCTGCAGTATTCCAATGCACCAACACCAAATTATTTCAAAGTGTGTTTTGGTCATAGGTTACAGCACAACAAATGTAAAATAATCGTCTGTTGTCAAACGTAGTAGCAATGTTAATGAAAAGAGGATCAGGCGATCGTTCAGAAATAAACATCGCTCATGTGCATGTATGCCGGTCAGGTGGTTCAGGTGAGAAGCACGTGTCTTTAAATAGTGTGTATGCTCCGCCCAGGGCGTAGTAACACAATTTGCAGACTTAAATGAAGTCGATGATTGAATGTGTGATTAAATGGTCAGGATAATTACCAAAATAGAAAAAATACATTATTAACCAGCCAGAAAAAGTAATTCAATATACGAGGAATATGTAGGTATTGCTAAACCCTAATGTTATGTTATGGTCTATGTGACCCGAAGTAAAGTTTAATGGACTATAAAACCTTAACATTGCGCTAAAATTATAGGAATTTCTGACGTTATTAAGTACCGTAAAACTACCCAGCTATATTCCAAATGCACCTTCAAACCGAAATATAGCTATTGAAGCCACGGCTTACATCTAGTGCTTGTTAGTTGCATCTTGATCAGTTATTATGTGAAGCTATTTACCATGTGTTGCTGTCATGTAATTTCAATAAAGTCTTTCAGCTATAGTTCAGTATTGATTTAGTATGGGATTTTCCACATGGAACAAAGTTGTCAACGTCATATACAACAATGGTTCAATGCTTAGTAACAAGTACAGGATGTTAAAGATCTACAGCGAAATATTTTCAGAGAATGTGAGGTGTCATAAATAAGTAACTTGAGATAGGAGGCGCATGGCTTGTTGTTCATATTTCGAAATTGCGGCTATAGGTTTCTAAAGTGCCAGTATGCCACTGGCTAATGAGGATACTATTTCTCTCTGGCGCAGTGGTTATAACATTAGCTTTCGAGTAAAATTTAGTGACTGACTTGTAGTCTCTTTGACCTAGTAGAGCACATTAATGCAGTTTTAGCCTAAGCTTTAAATTCATGTTTCAATTTATGCATTTTAATTTCCACATATCAGTACAATTAATTGCAATCCTTTATAACAAAAGGTTGAACCATACTTCTACATTCACATGCTATACTTAAAAATGGAATGTGGTTTAAAGGATGAAAGAAATAATAAAAATATCAAAGACCTTACGTCAGTTTTATAGGAACTGTTCCAAATGGTCACCTGCATTTCCAAGACAAATTTTGACGCGGCGAAGGAACGGTTGTCGTCCTCTATCCAAGATATCAGCTGCGTGTCAAATAACGTCACATACTGCTATTACTCGGACAGTTAAGGCCTCTTATGAGGACAGGCGTTTCATGCATGATAGACTTGAGGTGACTCCAGAAAAAGAAACAATTGGATTGAGGTACGGGGAGTGTTCTGGCTAAGCTACAGTTGGACTCCTCCTTTCGATCTATTGGGCAGGAAAAACTTGGTTCAAATGCTCTTGCACAGCCAGAGAGAAATGGGTGGAGCTCCATCATGTTGTAACCACATTCGACGACGGATTTGCAGAGTCACAGACGGTTCCAAATTTTTTCCTTGCCACGTGTGGGGAGGAAAGTGGGGTGTCTTATCGAGAGGTTATGCCAAGTGCCTTAGCTCATACCTGCTCTACAAGGTTAGGGGATGTAATAGTGCTAAAGAAAATATCATTCCAACACATTTCCCTTAGAATTGACTGTAAGAAAGTAATAACTGTGAAAAGAAAACAGCAATAACATCACAGCACAGCGGCATAAGCAGTAAACAAACTAAGTTTTACGAATTAGAGGTATCATAACATTGTATAACAAGCAAGTGTTAAAAAAAATGGTTTGGTTTTCAATATTCACTTTTTCTCTACCTATTATCAACTAACATATGTCCTTTATTTATCACAATGTCCTTATAAAGTACGGTTCTTCCGTGTGCTTTATCTTAATCATGACAACAATTTAGGCCAGAAATTATTTCAAGTTACAGATTAGGTTAGATTTCTTCCTATTTGGTTGCAGCCAAGATGCCGTAACGACAAACAGCCGCTTATCTATAACACAATCCTACGTTTTACTCTCTCTACTACTTACCTATTATAAGGCAGGTAAGTATTGTATTCCACCCAAAAATTCAACAATGAGATTCACCGGAAATATACTTTTGAGACCCCTAAATCCAAACAAAGCATTTTTCTTACTCTACTACGCACATACAGTAAGTAGAGGAAGTAATGTATTCCACCCAAAAATTCAATAACGAATGGAAATACACGTTTTGAGATTCTCTGAAACCAAGGAAGGCATATTTACTTTCTCTGCTACGGAGTTACAGTAAGTAGAGCAAGTATTGTATTCCACTCAAAAATTAAAAAACGAGATTCACCGGAAATATACGTTTCGAGACACCCTGAATCCGAAGAAAGCATTTTTACCTTCTCTACTACACACTTACAGTAAGCAGATGAATTATTGTATTCCGCCCAAAAATTTAATAACCACCGGAAATACACGTTATGAGATTCTCTGAAACCAGTTTTACTTTCTCTACCACGTAGTTACAGTAAGTAGAGCAATTATTGTATTCCACCCAAAATTTCAAAACGAGATTCACCAGAAATACACGTTTTGAGACACCCTGAATCCGAAGAAAGCATTTTTACCTTCTCTACTACGTAGTTACAGTAAGTAAAGCAAGTATTGTATTCCACCCAAGAACTCAAATACGAGATTCACCGGAAATATATATTTTGAGACCCTTTCAATTCAAAGAAAGCATTTTTTACTTTCTCTACTACATAGTTACAATAAGTAAAGCAAGTATTGTATTCCACCCAAAAATTCAATAACGAGATTCACCGGAAATACACGTTTTGAGACCCCCTGAATACAAAGAAAGCATGTTTAATTTCTCTACTACGTACTTACAGTAGGTAGAGGAAGTATTGTATTCCATTCAAAAATTGAATAACGAGGTTTACTGGAAATACACGCTTTGAGACCCCCTGAATGCAAAGAAAGGAGTTTTACATTCCCTACTATGCACCTACAGTAAGTAGAGGAAGTACTGAGTTCTATGGATATATTTGAAACAGTTAAGGCATTTGGAATTCTGTCTACCGAAAAGAATATATATGAATTTGATATGTATCATTTTTGTATAAATTTCCCTATGGGAAGCCTTAAATGTCCTAAAAGAGGCAATTGAATAGAAGGGAAGCGGGGCTGTTTGCACATAAATACAACTGAGTATTCATGCAAGTAACATTTAACATTCGGAAGAATATCACGAATGGTAATTGTGATGTTCTTGCTATATTATAAGTTGAACGAATCCTACCAATTACCCCAACTCCTCGTTTTTATGCAGAATGTAAATGTTTTAGAATCTGTTAGAGTCACCTATTGTAGCATCAGTCTCCTTAGAATTTGGGTGCATTTTTAACATTATTATAACGCATTTATCCTTTGGGGTATATTGGAAGGCAAGTAATATATTTCTGAACAAAATTGTGCTCGTTATTTCTCTTCTTCTTATGAAAGTGACTTTTTGAGAACAGCAGGCTTTATTTTTTATTAAACTGCTCAAACGTCTCGTTCTTTCTTTAGAAGATTTCCTTAAGCAGAACTATTACTTGTATATCAGTGCTGTGCTAATATTTCCATCAGTTCCTTGAATTCATTTAGTTAGCCTCAAAATAATGTTTTTTTTTTCTAAATTACAGATTTGAGAATTAATTGCAGGGTGCCACACAGCATAAACACTCAGTTGATATATGAGTATACCATGGCCTTGCGTCGCATTGTGTTTCATTTTGATGACGCGCTGAACAGGCTTGCTCGGAATCCACATAAAGGGACAGTTACCTCTGAAGGGCACCAGCTGATTATCAGTTGAGATGTAGTTTTTGAAGTTTCCATTGAATAAAGAAAATTCACATTTCCCTATTGCAGCCTTCTGTCGAAATCCTTACGTTGTTTAGGATCCTCTAATTTATCCAATCTCAAACATTTCGTTAGAAATATCTCCTCTTATGTGACATGGTACTGCGGTGTATTACAATACTTAGTCCTGAAGCAAACATATATTGTAAATTAATTTTAACAGCTCAATTGGAAACAACAATTATAACCATTCGAATAAATTATTGTATTTCTGTTTCATCCATTTTTCACTATTTGCTTTTATATGCAGGGACTCAAGTTGTACAAAACAAAGGTTATTTCTTATATTATTGAAGGAATTTATAGAACTTTTATGAGCATATGGAGACATACAATTGCAGTTTTGAATTAGGTTTGAAATAATTTGGTTCCAGGAAGCTGAGTAGCTATTCTTTGTTTAATTGTTCTGATATTTTAGGTGAGCCGTTGTACTTCATTTGATTGTAGTATCCTTCCGGATCATAAAGCCGGGAGTTGTTGAACAGGAAGTGGCTGAGTTTCTAGTTACATCATCAGCATCACATTGATGACTTTTGGTTACGCATTTATTTCTTCACACAGCTTTACTTCGTGTCATCTAATTCCCTAAACTGAGTTTTTTCTCAAATAATCAACTTGAGTGTTTATTCTAGCATTCTTTTAATATGTTCCGGCTACTTCTTGAATGCCATCTTCGTAAGCGCACTAGAAGGGTGTACCTCACTGTAAGGTGTTTTGTCAACACCTGGGCCCCAAAAATACGAGTATGCGCTGCACGAGGCCGAATTGCTTTAAATAGGCAGCAACCTCTTCTTATCAATGAACATACCGTTAAATGAAGCAAATAAACCGCTCAGCAACGTGGCCAATACGCTCTTCATGTTTTAACCGGAGTGTTCTGGCCATCCCACACACCCAATTGAAAGGTAATGAGGTCAAGACAGCTAGCTATAAGGCAAACGATAGGCTGAAAAATAACACATAATTAATAATAAGTCTTAATTTTATTATGCGGTTTTGGTTTCTTATAAAAGAGTAGAAGAAAATATTTTGATTCCTTCAATGTAGTGTGAAGTGTACCACTTTTTTGGGATGAAACCAACTAAATATTATGCTATGAAAGCTAGCACTGCAACTCTTATTTTAAAAAATGGCAGCCCTCACAAAGCAGTCCCTTCAAACATATCACAATACAACTTGAATTACTCCTCACCTTGTGGAACCGTTCATAAGATAATGCTTGTATCACTTAATTTACTTCAGAGCAATAAAAGAGTGGTTTATTAAGGGCCTCATTTCTACACCAAATGATAAGGGAGGTATGCCGATAACGGATAAAAGAATCGCTTTAGATAGGAAACTAGGTGCATCAGCAGTATTCCGTGTAGCTGACTAACATCACTTTTTTGGAAGGTAGTGCATTATGGATTAAATTTCCTTTCCCCATAACAATAGAAACCGCAGTATAAATGCATTCAACCTTTACGGAATATCTGAAGTACAGTACATAGGACTGTTTATCATAAGAGAGCTCTGAAATTGACAGCCTGAAGACAGGGTACTTAAACCTCATAGCAGCACCAGCAGTAGCAGTCAGCGTAAAGCTTCATATCTCATAAATTAATAGATTAAGGGAATGTATTTGCCTCGAAAATATAGCTTTATCGAAGAGCAAATACCAACAAAATAGCCCGTTCCAGTTAAGGTGTCATTCCTTGCAGTAATAAATTTAAACCAAATAAACACCATAATGCATGAAGTATATATGCATGAAGACGGCCAAAGATATGAGTTTATATATCTACTATTAAATTTGCGGTATCTTGGACGATCCACATATACTAGATTAAAGAGATATTTAGTATTTTGTTGCTTATAACTGAAATAAGGTTTAATGGAATGTACCAAGACGCTATTCTGAATATGACTTGTAAGGATATTTCTAGCTTTCTTTAAATGCAGTATTAGAATAGATGTGAATTTCCATAACATAATTTGATTAGAATCATATACTCTATCCTCAGTAAAGAGAAGGAACATTATTTCAGTTACACATGCATGTTAAATGCGTTCAGAAGCTGAATATGCAAATTTTTAGCACTTGTAGAGGAGAACAAATAGATGTCGTTTTGAGCAGAAATCCATATTCGGAAACCTAAGTTTCCTTACTATTGTAGTAATCACTACAAAATGGAGGTTAATCTCCCGCAACACTAGCGGAGTTCTTGGGAGATAAGACATTTGTCATTCTTCAAATATGGTTTTATCAGGATGTTATATCATCACACCTTCCACTTTCCTTTCGAGATAATATGATCGTACAATTCGGGCAGAGATGTAGGTCTAATTGCTTGGTTTCCACTATTGCTGAATCTAACTCCTCTCGACATCTGTAGGTCGGACTGCACGCAGAGACAGATGTACATACAATAAATACAACAGGAACCAGATGTGATTGAGAGGATGTAAGTACCAGAGGCATGCATGGTGTATCTAACGAAGCCAGTGGACGTACAAGGAAATATTGCTCTAATGAAAGAAAAATTAAAAAATTGTTCATAAAGGAGAAAGATTAAATCTCCAGCTGGCATACTAAAAGCTATTAATATGATAAAATAAGTATGGTTTCCTATTTTTCGTTGACATTACAGGTTATTACCAAGTTAGTACATATGTACTTGTTTCAAACACAATAGACTAATCAATTAAATTAACACAAGTAATGTCATCAACTTCGTGCCAAGCAGAAACTCGAGTATAAAACATAGGATTAGAAATGGTTATACATACAGCACGGGATTGGTACGTTTCAGAATATGGGTTACTGCTGTAGGCGTTTACGTTCACTCCCCTCTGTATGTACTGAAAGTATATAATGAAGCTTAGAAATGCTCTCTCCAATGTCACGACAATACATTATTATTGTTGTTATTGTTATTCTTACTGCCATCATCCTCTTCACCACCACAATACGATGATGAAGATATACTTAACCATTTTGCATTTTCTTTCTGCTGTAGGTACCATCAAAGGAACTAACGGACCACATTTTAAAATTCACTATCATTGATGCAGGAAGGACTAAAAGAAGATCTATAATTGGTCATATTTTATTTCCTCTTCGAAACGTTCCAGCTGACGGAGCGCAGAATCTCTATAAACTAGATGTTGAAAAAGTAAGTTCAGTATATTAGTAACTTTTCAGAGTATACTAAATGGTCGCTTAGCAGGGCATGATTAACTTTACTACTTAGCCTACTAACTTTAGTGCAAGCAATTATAATGTTGCAGCATCTGTTAGCATAAGGGTCTATAGGTATTAAAATTTAGCGCTAATGTTAATACTAACATAACTTACTTATAAATTCAAGACACAAAATTCCCGTATTTCTTTAAAAGGATTTGGTGTAATGATAAAATATGCTGTTTAAAATAGCATGTATTAAAACATCAAATAATGTATTTCTGGTAAATAATTAAATATACATATATACGACTACGTAATCAAAGAATTTTGGTCGTACTCCGTGGACTAGTGGTACCGTGCTAGCCTCTAGTTCCCAAGGTCGCGGGTTCAAACCCGGCGGAGGGCGATGGATTTTTTTCGGGCGTAACAATCGTTAGCATGGCTTCCTTCGGAAGGGAAGTAAAGCCAGTGGTCCCGTGTCGTAGATTTACAGCACGTAAAAGAACCTCAAGCCTGATAAAGAGGCCTCTGAGCAAAATTACCGGTGATTCACGCCCAATATAGAATGGGACGCTAAGAACCATAGTAGTTAAAGAGCATCCATATATAAGACTCAATTTTTTTCAAAGAATTTTGGGTTTCTAAATATTCGCATTTACATTACCCGCATATACTCGTGATTCGGCAATAACTATCATAGTTAATCATTAACTTATTTCGCATTACTAATATGGTGTAAATATCCTGCGCCGTTACCACGGAGCTATAGTTTCCGGTCACGGAATGCGCCCGGGTTAAATTCCACCCATGGGGGTTACGGATTCTAAGTTCCGGGTATAGGATTTGTGCCCGCTTGGTATCGTGAGGAAAGTTTGAACTGCGATAGGCAGCGGTCTCAGCCTGGTGGGCAAACTTTCCGGCTTGGGAAATCGTGATGTTGGCCACATCCCCTCTCCATATCACTTGGATGAATGCGCATCTCTGCCTTGCGTATTGTGCGCGAGGCTGGCAGTTGGGTTGGCAGACCCAGGCCACGTGCGGGCTGTAGCGCCACAGGATGACAACTCAGTATAAATATACGATTCTAGCACGAATGTATGGCCTGAAAATGCCCGCGCGAGGCAAATATTTACAGTTCGGGAGGTATAACCTTTACTCTTGAGCCGCATCATTGATCTCTACTTCCTATTTTCAAAAGTTTGCATTTCTCATATCCATTTTTGGGGGGCGGCTTTCGTTGTCTAACCTCATGATACTCTGGATTGCATGGTGCTGACATGGGGATGAGGGATGTTCGTAATTTCTTACAATTTATTCCTTACAAGCCGACAAGCATTCTGTTTGCTTTACTGCTTTAACAGCACACATTTTTTTTTTATAAATAACACCTTACACATACTCACTAAGAAACACAATTACAAAAATATACTTCACGAATCTAACACATATAGGGGTATAGGTAGCCTATACTGGCTATTAGATTAATGTGTATTAAGAGAATGTTCTGCGGATTGGGTAGTTTCTTACCACCTTATTATCCAGAAACAGAAAACACCTATGGCCCCATTTTTCTTACACTACTGCTCAACATTTTTCAACATCCTTTGTTTCCTGAGATAAGAAGTATTATGGCAACAATCAAAGCTGATTTATATGCTTAATATAGAAACCCGCAGAAACGTTAATCCATGTTATTACTCTAACTTTCTTTCATGAAAGAGGTACGGTTTTAAGTCAAAGCTTTATGCCCCTTATAGGGAAACCTACCTAAAATGTTTATTTTCAACAAAGCGTTGTTGTGTAATGCATCAGATGTGCTTCATGTAAACTAACAAGTTATATTTAGGCAGTCAGAAGAAAATGTGAGGGTCATAAGGGAGCAAATATTGACATTGTGGTGTGTATAGCTGAAAAGTTAAAATGGGTAAAAATAATGAGCAGCAATTAAGAGATAAACGTGCTGCTATAGCTAGTTTACACAAAGGAAGTCATAGCATGCGTGAAATAACGAAACAAGAACATGACTCCTTGGGAAGCGTCCATTATACTGTGAAGAGGTATTTTGATACTAATAGTAAATAGGATCGCTATCGCAAGGGAAGGCCTAAGGTTACCTCGAAATATGAAGACAAATACTTAGTACCAAGTAGCAAAGTACTCCCTTCAGAACACCACCCATACGGAGCAGAAATCAATCAGTTGAGGATAGAAGTTGTGAGAGTCTCGATAGTAAAAAAAAACTTCTGGATGCAGACCTTAAGGAATGTACTGCTGCAAAGAAACCATTGCTGAGCAGAGCCGTATTTAGTGGGGGACTTTAGGGTTCAACCCCCAAAAAACGTCTGATGGTTTTATTTATTTCATACGTATCAATCCAACATGGGACAATTTCATTAGATAACAGTGGGTCTATTGCTAGTAGCACAATAATAAGAAAAAGGGAAACTTCATATAGTCGCCTTACATAGATAAGATGACCATACGTCCCGGTTTTCGAAGCAGTCTCAGCGTTTTGTGTTGTGAAGTGGAATATCTTTATCTGGTGAGGTTTTACTGTCGATATAATGTTTCCAAGCAATTTTCTTGTCTACTAACATCGATATACTACAGAGTAAGTACATGATAACTGTGTAGGATACTGTTATGTTTAGGTCTAGTTATGGATAGCCCCCTTCGATTTTTTTTGTTACGGGCATGTTATTCAGGGCTCCCAATAAAAAGAAGAGATTACAGTGGGCAAAAGAACATAAAATTCGGATAATGATATGTGGCAGAATGTGTTGTTTACGGATGAATTTAAATTCGGAGTTTGAATTCTTTGGTACTAAATGCAGCAGGTTTGTCCGACGGCTGAAATGAGAAACATGGTACCTAAGTGCACATCACCTACAGTGAGGCATGGAGGTGGCTCAATGATGGTCTCGAGTTGTTTTGGAGGCAATAAGGCAGGTTACGTAGCCAAAACTGAGGGAATAATGAAAAAAGAGCAGTATCACAACATTCTGGAATACTTGCCGTTCCTTGCAAACAAATTAATAATATATACAAATCTGTCATAACTCTGAAACTTACAGATCAACAGCAGATGAATTTCAACTCTTCTACAGTATACTACTTGTGTGGAAAAAACTTTACTGAAGAGAACTACAAAGTACGTGACTATGGCCACATCAATGGTGAATATCGTGGAAGTCTACATAATGAATGTAATTTAGCCTGCGAAACACCTAAATATATTCCAGTCTTCATGCACAACCTCAGTGAGGCAAGACTCACACTTCATTGTTAAGGAGCTGGGATGTACAAGTGAGAGGGTGGAAGTAATTCCTAGCTCTGAAAAAAGTTATATATAATTCTCCATGTATGTAGGAGATACACAGCTTCGGTTTGTGGATAGCTTTCGGTTTCTCAGTACAAGCTTGGATAAGGTGGTGCAAAATCTAACATGTACCCTGAAACACAGAAGACAAGTTGAAATTGATGACTCGTAAGGGAGTAATTCCCTGTGATTATGTGATTTAATGGAATATTTTGAAGGAAATTACTTGCCACCTAAGGAGTCCTTCTACAATAGATGAAATAAAGAAGAAATTCGTGATGCTTTCTACGATCATGTAAGAAATGTATGGGAGCTGTTTAATGTAAGAAACCTGGGCGAGTACAGCGACCTCTACTTAACCTCTGATGTGCTTCTTCTAACTGATGTCTTTGAGACATTTAGAGATCAAACTCCCAAAACACACAAAATCGACCCTGCCCATTATTTCACCTCTCCAGGACTTACATGGGACGCCATATTGTTGTATACTGGAATTCAGCTGGAATTGTTACAGGATTATGACCAATTACTCATGGTGGAATCCGGCATAAGAGGAGGTTTATTTCAAGTTTCCCACCGGTATGCCGAAGCAAACAACGTCTACATGGAGAAGTATGTTTCGTCGAGACCTACCCAATTTATTACATATGAGGACGCCAATAACAAATATGGTTGGGCCATGTGCCACGCCCTCCGTTATGGTGGATTTGAGTGGGTATCAGCTGAAAAAATCGACTTAGAAGGACTACAAGAAGATGATCCTCATGGATACATATTAGACGTTGACATCGAATATCCTGCGGAAGTTCACGATCTACACAACGATCTACCATTCCTGCCTGAGTGAATGAAGCGTAAGGGCTCGAGTACAAATAAACTGATACCCCATCTTAGTCCTCGAAAGACGTATGTAGTACATTGCACGAGTTTGAAGCAGGATCTTAATCATGGACTACGGCTAATAAAAATCCATCGTGTGCTAAAATTCCGTCAGTGGTTAAAACCTTATGTGGAATTTAACAACATAACTACGTCGACAGGCTGCAAATGCTTTTGAGAAGGACCTCTACAAACTGTTCAAAAGTGCTATGTTCGGAAAAACTATGGAGAACTTGCGTAATTGTATGGATATACGAATGGTTACAGATGAGAAGACCCTGGAAAGTTAATTGCTAAGCCTACGTTTATCGATCGAACAATATATGCTACCAACCTTGCTGCTGTTTATATGCCATCCCGACAGATTGTGTTCCACAAGCCTATATACTTTGGTATGAGTGTGTTGGACATCTCCAAGACATTAATGTATCACTATCACTATGATGTGTTGTTACCGTATTATGGAGCTGAAAACCTGAAGCTTATGTATATGTACACTGATTCGTTCATTCATCGTGTGACAACTGAAGATGTGTACCAGGACAAGCTACGTTTTATCGAACACCTGGATACATCTGATTATCCTGTCAACCATATATGTCACCCCACTCAGAAGAAAAAGGTGTTGGGAAAATTTAAAATGAGGTATATGCTAAAATCATCCAGCGTTTTGTTGGACTACGACCTAAGATATATGCACTGGATATCCACGGCTCAATGATAAAAAGATTAAAGGCATAAAACGTAGTGCAATTAAGCAGTATATTACATTTCACCGATATACAGACTGTCTTAAAACCCGTGAAATCATCAGAATGCCCATGAATCTGATCCTGTCTCGGGAGCATGCTGTTAGCACAGTACAAGTGAATAAAATTACATTAGCTCCGTTTGATGACAAAAGAGTTATTGCCGAGAATGGAATAACGACATATGCATATGGACATTAGAGCATTACAAATAGTGCTTACGAGAATGTAAGTCTAGGATAAAAATTTCCTCTGCGAGTCTACAATTTAAAAAATGGAAGTTTTTCCATGTGATGTGTATACACCTAGCAGACCCCTGATGAAGAAAGAAGAATAAGATGGAAGGGAAGGCGTTAGCCCTGCTATTAGGAACAATCCTAGTGCTGCTCTCAAGCCTAGATAGAGGGGAGAGGCACTTTCAACGATGTAAAATAAAGGTATGTTGATGTAAAGCTTTTCAATTAATACTCTCAAATAATATAACCTGAATAAGACGCCGCAATTTCACTAAAAGAAAATCGACGTTATCTCTGGTTAGGGAGATTGGGTGGTGCTACGTCTTGTTACGTTTCTGGTTACGTCATGTCACGGCGTGTTACGTCATGTTACGTAGTTATGAAACGTGGTGTTACTTCTTGTTACGTTATGTTACGTCTTGTCACGTGGTTACGTGGCTATGTTATTTAGTGTAACGTCTTGTTACGTGGTTATGTTCCGCGGTGTTACGTCTTGTCACGTGTTTACGTGTTTATTGTTGGTTACGTTGCGTCTTGTTACGTGGTGCTTTGTCCTGTTACGTTGGTGAGGTTTGAAGATGATAGGATTGAATAGACGATGGGAAGTCTAGGCAGGGATAGGTTAGGGCGTTCAGTGTGGGGTTAGTTTAGAATACTTTTATATACCTTCACTGTAAACCAATATGCAGTTTATCCCTCTCCGTCTCGTACACTAACTGTTCAACGTATAAAAGTTTGTAAGATTTAGAAAAAAGTATATAAAGTGTTGAAACGTCGGATGAGAAATGTTTATAATTTAATTACTCTCCATGTTACCGTGAGTACACGTGACGCTACCTGAATTACCTGTTAAAATGACTTAAATACCCCACATATTACACGAATCATATGGAAATTACCTTAAATAGCTCTGGTAGGAATCGTCGCTCTGAATTACCATGAACACTTGTGATACTAACCAGTTTACGATACTATCCGAATTACTCTTTATGCTGTAACAATAAAAATGCTTAATTGGAATAATTGTTATCATCGATCGACGAGCAGCGTTTTATTACATTAATCAATCAAAATACACTTGGCGGGGTACTTCGATTTAGGATCTGCGTGCAACCCTTTACAGATCCGATGCCGGGACGTTAGAACGCAATATAGCCTTTGTTAGCGTTTAAATCTTGAAGTCAATAAGTCTAAATAATATTATGCGTGGATGAACATTACACATACATCAACACTATCCTCCCTAGCCTCTCTTCCCGTTTTCCTATATTTTCCCATATAAACGCATACTCTACTCCTCAACCTCTGTCTAGGTTAGCACCTCTCCTCGTATTCCCAACCTCTTCTCATATAAAGCGTATTGCGCTCCTTCAACTCTCTCCTAGCATAGGAGCTCTCTCCGTTTTCTATATTTTCCCTACATAAGCGCATACCCTACTCCTCAAGCTATGCCTAACTAACTACCTGTTCTCGTATTCCCTATCTCTAACACATAAAGGGCGTTCCGTCTTCAACCCCTGCTCTACCTCGAAACTCCCTCGTTTTCCCTATCTCTCCCATATAAACGCATTTTCCTGCTTGAAGGCTCTTTCAACCTAGGATCTGCCCTCATCTCTTCATATAAACGTATACTCTATTATTCAAACCCTCCTAGGCTAGTATCTCTCCTCGGTTTGCTAGCTCTCCCATATAAAAGACATATTATACCCTTCAAGCCCTGTCTACTCTATCATCTCTTCCCGCATTCCCTATCTCTCCTGTATATAAGCCCATATTCCCTCCTTCAGTATCTATCTAGCCTATCATCTGTCCACGTTTTTCTTGTCTTTCAAATATACACGCCAACTCTACACCTCAAACTCTGCCTAGCCAAACACTTCTCCTCGTATTCCCTACCCCCATACAAAGCGCACTTCCCTCCTCCAGACCCTCTCTGGCCTAGCATCGGCCCTCGTCTTCCCTATCTCTCTCATATAAGCGTATTTTCCCCCTTGAACGATCTTATAACCTAGCTACTGCCTTCGTTTTCCTTGTCTCCCCATATAAATGCATACTCTGTCATTCAAACCCTCCTGGCCTAACACATCTTCTCAGTTTTCTATCTCTCCCATATAAAGTCATCTTCTACCCTTCACGTCCTGTCTAGTCTAGCATCTCTCCTCGTATTATCTATCTCTCCCGTATAAGGCGTATCGCACCCTCCTTCAGAATCTGTCTGGCCTATTATCTGTTCACGTTTTTCCTATCTTTCCCATATAAACGCTTACTTCACACCTCAAACTGTCTAGCGCTTCTCCTTATATTTCCCACGTCTCTCACATAAAGGATATTCCCCTCCTTCAGCACCTGTCTAGCCTAGCATCGACCCTTGCAGTCCCTATATCTTCCATATAAACGCATTTTCCTCCTTGAACCGTCGCATCTACCCTCGTTTTCCCTATCTCTCCCATATAAACGTATTTCTGTGCCAGCTCTCTCCTATATATTCTACTCAAGTGCTTTAGTAATTAAGATTAGCACTTATTGGAAGCAATTTCGAAACTGCAAACTCTTTATGGTGAGAGCATGAGTGCAGCGGGGAGTAGTAGTGAAACATGTGTGAGGGAAGAGTGCCTTGGTCTGTGTGAAATTTTTAATTGAAATTTCTCTTCATTTTCCTATGCAAAGAAGAAAGAAATTCTCGAAAAAGGTAGTGAAGCTGCAGTGTTAGGGAATTTGAAAACAAAAATTAAAACTTGTTTGAGACATTTTAATTAAGACATTTATGGCATAGAATGGCTTACAGGTTGTAAAGGGAGAGCGAAGTTATTTTGTTGGCCATCTCTGCTCGTCCCAACAGGAAACATGTATGAATTAGCGCAGGGTTCTCTGATTTAAATAATATACAGAAGGTGATTAAAAGACAGTCAAGTTGCAAAAATCATTTGCACTGTATCTTGAAATTAAATACATTTAATAGTAATCCAAGGATTGACCATGCTTTAGGTGAACAGATGAAAAAATATCACCAGCAGCACAATGAAATTGTGCGAAAAAATCACCTCATAGATGTTACCTGTTTTTGGCTCCCATGACCTCCTGCTTTCGTGGTCATGACAAATCCCATGATTCTATATATAGAGGGAATTACACAGATGAGGTAAATTGTTTAGCGAAATATGACCCAGTTCTTGGCAACCACTTGCAGAACTCTTCATTATTCCAGGGTACTTCTAATTTGATTTAAAAACAGTTTTCTCTTCTATTGCCACTATTACATTAGACCACATTAAGCAAGTAATATCTGAAATTCTTTTTTTTCCCTGTTGTCTTAGACGAGACCACAGACGTTGGAAACAAGAGTAAATTATCTATAATAATTCGCTTTGTGAATAAACAGGGAAAAATTGAAGATGGACTTCTTGGATTTGAAGATATAACTTCAGATAGGACAGCTCAAGCTTAATATGGAGTTGTATGTGACGTTGTAAATGACCTGAATTGTGACCATAAACTAATAGCTCAAAACTTTGATGGTGGTTCAATGATATCTGGACACTTGGGAGAATTACAAACAAAGGTAAAACTGACTATTCTTAATGCATTGTTTGTCCATTGCATGGCCCACAGATTAAATCTGGTTTTGTCACAATCAGCTTCAAAAATTAAAGAGTGTAAAACTTTCTTCATGACATTAGCTGCCATGGTAACTTTCTTCTGACAGACATCTAAACGCTGTTTGGCACTAGATAAGAAGGCAAAAAAAGGCTTCCAAAAGCAGCTTCTACAAGATGGAATTACAGCTGTAGTTTATTAGAGACTGTATATGAATATCGCCAACCTTTTATACCCCTATTTGAGAATATTGAAGAAGGTGGTGAAGATTGGGATACTGACATTGAGACGGCATCAGGAGAATATTTGGATTTGCTGAAAAGGGATTTTTTAACTCTAATTTACTGTTACAAATTTATTCTCAAGTTTTTTGTATAACTGAAAATTTGTTAAATGTGCTACAAATCAAAGCGAATGATATTGGATTCTGTGTAAACAGGATTAATGATTTTAAGGGCTTCCTCAGAACTACCAGAGAGAATAGCTTTGATTCATTTTGGGATCATGTTATGAACACAAGATATTGCAGAACCTAAATGAAAAAGACTTCGTCTGGATGATGCTGTTGACTTGTAAGCATGCTACCGCAGGCCTTTTTATGAAATAATTGACAATATCCAAGAGCAAATAAATTCAAGATTCAGCGCCTTTAAAACTTACAGTTTTTAGAACTTACAAACTTTCAAGAAAAGTGCAGAGTACTCTTCCCGCAAAAACGCTTTTAATTCTTTAATTGACACTTCCGGATCTTTCTTTGGTATAGTAGCTTTAAGCTCTGAACTAAGTGTTACATATAATATGACCGAAGGTGTGAACAAATGCAATGCTAAGTACTTGTTGCTTTTCATCAGGCAGAATAATCTTAAAATGGCTTCTTCAGAAGTGTTGAAGCTTTGCCAAATTGTAATGACAATTCCAGCAAATTTTATGACAGTGTCTTGCTATTTTGCAGAAAAAGAAACGAAAGAAAAATCCCTCTGCCGTACAGATAACAGGTATCTCCTATAAAAACCACTTTTTCTTTTCATTATTGCGTCCATGCCATAAATGTCACCTCTGCCATTGGACCATAAAGTTGGTTTCTATGTTGTAGTTTGCAGATCTTCATACAAGAAAAGAACTGTTCACATACGTAAACAGATCCGAATATTCTCAGCATCCTGACAGCATATTTGTGCACACGGGGAGTCCTGTTTGGGGGAAATTTCTATAAAAGGAAGACAAATCCTCTTTGTTTTGAAAACCGTCTTTCATATCAATATCATTTTATAATTAAATTATTCCTAATTGCAATGACTTTGACAATCTCTCAAAATCTACTGAAAATGATGCTGCAAATATGAGGATATCGGACCGGAGATTTACAATATCTTGCAATCTGGTATCAAATTATCGACTTAGTTCTTCCGATATTTATATATAGTTATTCATATCGTAATTGGGTAACATACTTTAGATAACTTTGGAAAATGTAATAGTTGGTATTTCACCACTACTTTCTTGTATCTCCGCAATGATCAACACACGAACATCAATAAACACTGTCACGGCCCACCTTTACTACTGTACTATCAAACACTGTGGCGGTTTCTGTTTATAGTGATATGCCTTTACCGTTCTCTCCGTGCTGCCCTTTCCTCGGAACTGGTTCTTGCGTCAGAAACGCAACAAACAGCTGCCGATCTTACCACTGCACTCCCCTACCGACTTGGGAAAAACTCAGAAAGTACCCAAGGTCATGTGTCCAGTACAGCGTGAATGGAACCCGGCACCTCCCAAACGGGAGTATCAGAAACTATCACCTAAACTATCCATCTCAGTACAACGGCTTTTTACCCTGAATGTAATTTGAACTCCTTGTTTCAAATATTAATTTAAATTTAAGTCCAAACGGGAATGTAGTTGAGCGGCTTTTATGTGCACTTTTGCGTGGTATAAAAAGCATTTTTGCGTGGTTGCATTTGAAGCCCGCTGCAAGATGCCATTTCTGAAGGAACAAGCTATTGATATGTCTTCACCATTCCGTATGCAAAAGCTAGTTGACATACGACATGGATCTTCTTCTCCACTAGAGCAATTGTGCGTGACATAACAGTGCAAAACGGCAACTTCTTTGGTATTTATGCATTTTGCAGACGAGTTAGCGTAACCAGAGGATTTTATTGATTGTGTTGCTCATTTAATGGCAATTATTGCTTGAAAGAATTCTTGAACTGTACGCGCCTAAGGACTTCTGTCAATTGTGCCTAGAGGTGAGGAAAAGTAGCCGCGAGGTGCCTTGTTTCGATTCTTTCACATCTTCAGCCTACAGAGTAACCTAGCTTTGTATTTTCCATAGTAATGTTCTTAATGGTTGAGAAAAATAACGGATTATAGCTCAGACTTACTACTAACGCCTATTACGGTGCATCTTTATTAGAGCTCCATATCACGCACAAATAAGACGTACACACGCAGGTACTTCGTTAATGCAGTTTAGTTTATTTCATTGCTTTGGTACTTTGATATTGAAAACGAATCGTTTTTGCTCAAAAGCCTAACGTTGACCAACTTCTCGTAATATTTTATGTTAAGAACTGCAAGAATGGTTCAACAGTTTTACAACAGAGAGAATAAGATAAGTGGTTGTGAATTACGAAGTCATTTATTTCTTGCTTGTTTCTTTGCTTCTTTCTTTCCTTCTTCCTCATTTGCTTTTTTGCTCGATACCTATTTACGATAGTATGGTTTAGTTTTTCTGTCGCATGTATCCTGGAAGCCATCTACAGTGTAATCATTTTGTCTTTTTCCATTTTATGGGAGAGGAGGAGTAGGAGTACGTAGACGGAGAGACTTCCAGAAACTTGGAGCAGAGCACCACAGGTAGGCCGCAGCGGTCCTTGTTGCTTATAAGGTGACCTCTGGGAGGAAGGGATGATGTGGAGATCCGAGGGACAACCAGATCCGGACGACGATGCTCGCTAGCAACGATTCCAGATGGAAACATTCTAGCGTTGGCTATCCATGCGTTAGATCTGTTCCGCCTTAGTATCCCAGTCACTGCAGCCACCCCCAGGAAGGTGGCCGTCCAAAACCAGGGAGAAACCCTTCCAAAAAGTACAATCCACCTTCGTGCCGCAACACACCAAACGCCGTCGCCTGGTCCTTCAGTCGTCAAACAGATAAAATGAAATGATGGGGAAATAATGTAATGGACAGGAAATTCATAGAGGAAGAGGAATCACCCTAACATTCACCTACGACCCAGAGAAATCACGAAAAAACTGATGGTCAGAGACGAGAATCGAGCCCGGTAGCCCTTGAATGCGAATTTCACATGTTACCGTGGAGGTATCTCGCTCATTCTTTATGGGAAAGCCATTTATTTGAATACTGTGGTAAGGTCGTCATGAAATGGGATTCCCCTGAAAGAGCGTTCTATATCACTATTCGCAGCCTCTGAGAAACCTGTAAACATGTATTACGCATAATAAACACTTCCATTCTTGCCTTCTTTGCAGTAGAGGATATCTTTACCGCATTTTGCTATTTTTAAACTTACAGTTTCCTTTCTGAAAAAATCTTGTCCCCTGTAAAAAGGTTTTCAGTAAGTGCATAAAAGGTAGTATACCTATCAAAATACGTTTATTCTCAGGTTTAGGCATGAATACAGCGATAATCTGTTTTTGCAAATAGTTGTGAATAAAGTTGATAACTAACGTAATAGTAATGTTAGCATATTAATTATTGGACATAATGCGTAAACGAGTACGCTTTTTTCCCATGTATGTTTAAACATAATTTAATAAAAAGCAATGAAAGTGCATATAAGTATACTACAAAAATGATGATGAAATCTACACATTTTCTTTCAAAGAAACAAGACGCCCTCATTGAAACTATGCTCTCATTTATCGAGCGAGTTGTTTCCGTGGTAACGTATGAGGCTCGCACTAGGGAGATCCCGGGTTCAATTCCTGTAGGCCGCCCACTCTGACGTTGGGTTTTTCGTAATTTGCTCTGGCCGGTAGGCCAATATTCTAGTTCTAGTTGTAGTTTGAAAAGGGGTGGGTTTTATGCCCAAGCACTGCGACCTTAAGATCTATTGCGCATCCCCCCTTTCATCAGTTAAGTAGTCTGTTGCTCGATATGAACTTAACCAGACTGCTAACTGAGGCTTTCGATAGTTCATCTATCTTTGGAAAGTGATTGCCAAAAATACTTGCTCTTTGATTCGCAAGAGCAGGGCAATCACATAGTAGATGAGTAACAGTCTCATCTCCTTCTAGACATCTACTACAGATAGGGTTGTTAAACAATCCCATTCTGTATAGATTAAACTTTAGGGCACAGTGTCCTGTAATGAATCCTGTTGCCCATGCAAATCTTCTTCTACTAAGACCGCGCAAGTATTTTGCCCGGCTGTTATCCAGGTCTGTAATAAACACCTTGAAATGTCTGCAACCCTCAATGGAGTTCCAGTAGTTCTTGTGTTCTGCTTGAGCACAGCACTTAATAGCCTGTTTCACTGGTCTGTAGGACACTCCCAGTATAGACTCCGGACCACCAAATGGGATTTCACTGCCAATCTTGGCTGCTTTATCTGCTTTCTCATTGCCTGGTATACCTATGTGTCCTGGCACCCACATATGTTGAACCTTATTGTGTTCAGCTAGTGTCATTAAGGATTCCCGGCATTCTGAGACGAACTTTGATTTCATTGATGGTGATTCAAGTGCTTTAAGAGCAGCTTGTCTGTCTGAGAGGATAAGAACACTTCTATTCTTATATCTCCTTTTAATGCTTTCCATGACACTGGCTAGGATTGCATAAACCTCAGCCTGGAAAACTGTAGCTAAGGTACCAAGACTATAAGACATCTTGGTGCCATTACCGTAAAGCACAGCCCCCGTTCCCGATTTGATTCTAGAACCATCAGTATACCAGATTGGATCTTTGTTATTATGAGGTTTTACCAGTCTTTCCCATTCACTCCGCTGTGGATAAGAGACCGTAAATTTCAAATAAAACTTGAATCTCGTTTCAAGAATGTCAGTCCCCATGTTGAGTATCTGTTGTACATTCTTATCCCAAGGAAGCTTGAGATGATTACTACGTCCAGTATTAGACACTTTGGTTTGGCGACAAATACGGTGATACGTGATCATGGCTTCTGCCTTCATCCATATGTGGAGAGGTGTGACTCCAATCAGCATCTCCATTGCCGCAGTTGGAGTAGTTTTGAAGGCTCCCATAATTGAAATGCAGAAGGTCCTCTGTAAATTACAGAGTTCCTTTCTGCACACCTTTAAATTAAATCTAGGCCACCGCATCAGTGCGGCATAAGAGAATATAGGTCTCACCATGGCAGTGTATATCCAATACACTATGCTTGGTTTCAGACCCCATGTCTTACCAAGCATACCTCTACAAGTCCAAAAGACTCTGTAGGCTTTGGTAATACATAATTCCATGTGATGTTTCCAAGTTAATTTCATGTCTAAAACAAGCCCAAGATATTTAACTTGTGTTGAATAGGGCACTACCTCACCAAAGAGAGAGAGAGAGTCTGGTTAAATCAGGCCCCCTTCTCCTGGTGAAGGGTACCACTACTGTTTTGCTTGGGTTAACAGTTAGATTATTCATCTTGCACCAAGCTTCCACTTTCTTAAGCGCCATTTGTAGCACTTGAGAAACTATGTGAGGAAATTTCCCTCTTATGATTATTGCAATATCATCTGCAAAACCAACTGTGAAGTAACCATCACTATTGAGTGCGCAAAGAAGTGTGTCCACTACAAGGTTCCATAGCAGGGGTGATAAAACACCCCCCTGCGGGCAGCCCCTCTCCGTGGACACATCCAGCGTCTCCCCACATAGATTCATGGTTATCTTCCTATGTTGTAAGACAAAACGTATCCACTCACAAAGAAGTGAAGGTACATCGTGTCCATAGAGGGCGTTTGACACGACATCACAAGATGTCGTGTCAAACGCACCTTCAATATCAAGAAAAGCACCAATGGCTATTTCTCTGGCATTAAGCGCCTTCTCAATAGTCGAGACCACTTGATGAAGTGCTGCTTCCGTTGATTTCCCTATTTGATAGGCAATTTGGTACTTGATTAATGGATGTTCCATTAAAACATAATCCCTAATGTGCCTATCCACTAACCTCTCCAGAGTTTTAAGCATAAAAGAGGAGAGACTTATAGGGCGATAGGCCTTGGCCTGGGCGTAACTAGGACGCCCTGGTTTAGGTATAAACACCACCTTTGTTTGTCTCCAAGCCATGGGTATATATCCATAGGCTAGGCAAACTCTAAAAATACCACAAAGTAGGGATTGAACTGAATCAATACCATATTGTAGAAATGCAGGAATGATTAAATCAGGACCTGCCGATTTATATGGTCCAAACGACTTGACAGCCCATCGTATTTTAGTGACATTGACTACGCTCCTGATTAGGTTCCAATCCTCTCTGTCCAAAGAAAGATGGTCCAGATTTGGTTGCCCCTTCACAGAATTGCTGTCATTGTCTACCTTAAAGTCTGGAAAGTGAGCCCTCGCAAGTTGCAGGAGCGTCTCAGAACCAGACTGTGTGTACGTGCCATCAGGCTGTTTAATAGTGCTCACAATTTTTTTAACACCCTTTGCCATGTGTTTCATGAATCTTGCAAAGCTGGGAACATTCTCCATCCCCTGGCAGTACTCCCTATACGAAATCCTTTTGGCTTTGCGTATTTCTTTGTTATAATTGGTGAGGGCTTGTCTATATGAATCCCAATCACCAGTTCTTTTTGCAAGTCTAAATAATTTCCTTGCTTTCTTCCTAAGTCTGCTTAACTCTTTAGTCCACCAAGGCACAAGCCTTGGCGAGTAAGCTACCTTAGGCTGACAATTTTGATGATAGGATAGGAGAATTGACCGTTGTAATTCATCAACGGCTAACTCCACATCCAATATCGAACGAATATTCCTTGAGATACCCGATGTCAATGCTGATAGGTCTCGTCTATATCCGTCCCAGTCAGTTTTCCTCGGATTTCTGTAAATCACTGACTTGTGCTTTGATATTGAAGCATGTGCATCTATGATCAGAGAGAGTGATCTCCGATGATACATGCCAACTTGAAATTAGGTTTTCAATAATATTAGTCCCTATCGTTATGTCAATGACTTCCTCCCTTCGCAAAGTCACAAAGGTTGGTTCATTACCTCGATTTAGAATATTAAGGTTTGTACTCACCAAGTACTCCATTAACTTTTCTCCCCTGGGATTGACATCAGTGCTCCCCCACAATGTGTGGTGTGCATTGGCATCAACCCCCAGAATTACTTCCTTTCCATTCTCTCCGCAGTTGGTCACAAGGTCCCTCACCGCTATCGATGGTGGATCAGAGTCTTCGCAAGGGAGGTAGACGGAAGAGAGTATTCAAACTCTTTTCTCTCCTGCCTCCTCCACTGTTGTTTGGATTGTAGTTACATCCCTGGAACAGTGCTCAGTAAGAAGCAATGCGTTTATCCAATTCTTAGCATAAATGCATGATCTTGGATTATTATTACTAGATCTATATATAGTGCCCTTAGTACAGCTGATCCCTCTAATTGAACCTCTGAAAAGCCAAGGTTCCTGTATGAGAGCAATATCAACATTGTCTTCAACAAGTCTCTTACTTAGAATGGCTGAAGCTGCCTTACAGTGCTGCAAGTCAATTTGAACTATTTTCATAATTACATTAACCCACAACACTTACCTTAAGCACTACTCGATGCGGATCCTCCAGAGTCCCCTATCTCCATCGTCTCCAGACTGTCTCCGCCATCGCTGCCTGCCTTTTGTGCTTTGTCTGCTACTGCCTTCCTCTCCGGGTCCGACAGGATCTTAAATAGGGCCCTGTCTACCCCGGTATAGGCCGACATGCCAAGCTCCTTTATCTTCTTAGCAGACTCTTGGTCCACCATTAGGATTAGGCGTTGACCAGAGGAGTCTGTCTGCTTGTCAATGATTTTCCAGTGCTCTATATTCAGCTCCTGGTTTAATCTCTGGATGCGTCTTAGCAGCACTTTAGGATCATCGGTTGTAATGTCCCGAGTCCTAAGGGCCACCTTGGCTGGCTTAGGTAGATCTTTTGGATCTACTACTTTGAGAACTAATCTCTCCTTGATTTTAGCTCCCTGAATATGTTTTTGGAGCCAATTACATGACTGCTCATCATCACAATAATATATCAGAATCCCATCCTGTAGAGAAAAGGACCTGAGTTTAGATAGAGATTCACTATTTGGCGCCTCATCTATCTTCCTCGGAATCTCAGCCTGAATGGGTCGAATGTCCTCCCCTATCAGCGTTCTCTCAGGATAGGATTCTTCAACAATTGCCATCTTAAAAGCGGCCAAAGCTTCCCTGTAAGTGACACCAGGTTCAGTGCCCCTAGGCCTCTTAACAGGTTTGGCTTTATCCGAAGGAGGAGTATCCACACTTGTCCTGGTTCTTTTAGAAGTCTCTGGATCAGTACGGACCTCCACCCCTCTGCTCTGTGGGTTTACATTACCTGTGCCCTCACTCATTTTTTAGCTTTTTTATTCTTCTTCTAGCTGCCCCTGATAACTTCTTAGTGTCCAGGTGCATTCTATTAGTTCCAGATGCTGTTGCACCCATTTGTTTATCTAGTGACAGATTTCTCTCTGCTGGAGAGTCTTTGTCACTTGACTTTTCTTGGTCAGGTGAGAGATTCCTCTCAACTGGAGAGTCTCACCCGCCTTTGTATTAATTATTTTAATTTGGGCCATGTTGGTCCCACGAGTAGCAGGGAAATAAAAGTCACCCAATACAGAGCCCCGTATATATTGGGAAGGCTAATTACTTCAGGGTGTCGCCTGGTGCCATGAAGAGATCGTTCACGACACTGCATTTTTACCACCCCAGAGCCATTCATCCCTCGGCACGATGCATTTCCACCTTGGAATGGGTGGACCAGAGCCCCTGGAAGGTCCTCCAGCTGGGAGTCCCTCAAGGTTCTCCAACTGGGAGTCCCTTTGGGTTAGATTTTCTGTTGAGCCACTTCTTAGTCTGGTACCTCATTACGAACCTCTCTGGCATGAGTACCTCTACCAACACAGCTTAGTAAATCACTGGTACACGGATGCCTCCCCACCAACTACAAGGTCCCGTGGCTCCTAGGGGAGGTAGGCCAATATTGGGGTAATTGCTATTCTAGCACGATTTTCTTTTTCAAATTTCCCTTTCATTCCGTCTCCTTCACATTTTACAGGTATTCTTCAGGTTTTGTGGCATAGGGATGTACTCGATAGATGGTGTAGTTACTTGTTCCAAGGAAAGGGTACTTTCCGTGGTCACTAGAGAGATGCCTAGTTAAACGCGTCGTTTATCGTCCTCTCTCAGCAGCCTCAGTATTGGGGCGAGTCCTCGAGCCATGAACATTTAGGGACTTCCGCGCATCTCTGTGGCCTGTCTGTCTGCGGTCTATAGCCTCGTATGGTTCCTTCACTTCATTCCTTCCTCCTTGGGGGGTGTTAGCCGCAATAAATCTCACGTAGGTTTCAGTGTGTGACCTCCGCTATTTACCCTATACACTCGTTTTCATTTTGATGACAACAAATGACAGAATTGACGATACTTTGACTTCAGATATTCACTCATAGCCATTAAATCCTTCTTTTCCTCAGCTGAAATGCGGAGCCATTCTGAGTACAGAGGAGAAAAATTTAGAAACAGTCCAGAAGAACTAATATGTACCTAATGACCATTTTTCTTCTTCAGGAGGGAGTAACTTTGGCAAGGCTGTAGCACTTTGTAACTAGCTATCACATAAATAGCTTCTGGATCATCTGAACTAAGCATCAGTTATATAACCTGCGATATCCTGAGTTCAGTATTACATTGTATATGATTCTATTTTACTTAAGTCCATGAAGTCCGTCTCATCCATCTCCTTAACAATGAAAGGTCTACTTATACATCCTTCGCCTATCACGTACTTTCACTCACATGGAATCATTACATCGCCAGGCTTTTCTTACTATGAGCAGGGCAAAAAGCTGTGCTCTAAAATATGAAACTTCTGTTGATTTTTAGAAAAGCAGTTTCTATGCATTAGATGCCCATATAATGCGATTAACTTCCAATTATTATTTTGCTCCACGCAGGGTACGATCATACGACAAGTTTGTTTTCCTTGTTACAGGGAAATGGTTAATATTTATCTGTTATATGGTCCAATGTACAAAATAATGCAATAAAATAATTTTGCAATATAGAACTTGGCATCTGGTTTGCTAAGCCAGGTCTTGTCCATATTTCAAATTTTGTATTCATTGTAACCCTCTGGTTACATACTTGATTTTATTATAATTTTGCAGATAATTAACGAAACCTACATAATATTTTGAGGCCGTGAATTCCTTCTGTTAACCTGCAATTTCATATCATTACATATTAAACAAGTATAACTAGAAGTGAGTAGCATTCAAATAGTGAAGGGAAAGGAAGTTTCTCAGCATGTTAAAATAAAGTATATTAGCTGAAAAGTTGCGCGGAAATGAGGCGAAACATGGCCCAGGTTCCAGAAATACAATAAGACAATCGGCGGCATTTACAAAGTACAACGTCTCATAATGCTACCTTCGTTGCTAGAGTCTAGTATGTTTCTTTGTACCGTATTCGTACGCGACACAAACAAAGCTTCGACTTCGAAGCCTACGTGTTTTATCTTGATCTCTAACACCAGCGTGAGAAATTCAAGTATCCGTGGTCGTACAATAAGATATAAACTAGCGAATCAGAATAAAAGTGATAACTATGAAAAGCAAATAAAATTTGCTGAAGAATCTCACATGAACAGAAAAAGTTACCGAAGAAAGAAAAGATGGGGAAATTTGTGTCATGGCCGAAATAAGCTTTTCTTAGACACAACACTCCGCAAACACACCCTTACGAGTCAAGATGCAGCGCGACGAAGAGGAACCTCGGACTAAAATTTCCGCATGTGACTCCAAAGCTGGCCAAATATGTTGCACCATACTTGTTTCCAGACAAACTACACTATTGGAATTCGTTTCGCAGCGTAGGCCACTGTGATTGCGGCGAGATAACGATTTAGATACAGTAGATTTATTTGGCTCTGCCTCCGGGTTACGAGGACGAGAAAACATCTCAACAATTCAGCCAGCCATACCATTCATTAGATCTACGCGGTGGCGAGTGTGACAACGTCCATTTGTAATAAAGTTATTGTAGAATAACGAATATACAGTGAATTAATTCGGATTGAGCGCAACGCTCAGATGTGGAAAGCACCCACACCCTGGAGCATTCAAGAAGAGATCTCAGGCGAACCTAGACAAACCTTCAAACCAGATAACCCGTTGCTCGCTCCTCTTGTATACATCTGATGACACCAAGAGTGTAAGGCGACGAACTACTGTACTTACAACTAGTACTAAGTCTACAAAAAGAATAAGATAAATTAAATAGAACAAAATAACACAAAATGGACCTACTGTTATTGGAAGCCAGTAGCTAAGCTAACTGGTTGCCATTTAACTTTTCCCTCTGCTCACCCACTTGTTCTCTTAAACTAGCCATCGGTAGCTAGCAGCATAGACGCTGGTACCCAGCATCATTAACCTAATCCTAACTTCTTTTAGTTCCAAAAACTATTATTGTACTTATTTTAAAACTTTAATTAACTTTTACTTTTCCTTAATATCTAGTAACGTGTATTCTTCTATATTTCCGCTGTCTTATTTTTGACTAGTGAAGCTACTTTTAAAAATTGTTTATGAATTTATACATTTATAACCTAAGTATTCTGAGTTATAATAAGCTGTTATTTTTATCTCTATTACTAAACATCTATACAGTCACCAACTAAGTATCTGTATTTGAGCTTCATTAGTTATCACTTAAAACTAGTTTCACATGCAACTTCAGCTCAGTGCCTTTTTGCCAGGCATTCATACCACAGGCGCATCGTGGCCTGTCCTGTACCCATATTATTTATTGCCAAGTTATAACAGGATAACTGCCTTTGATAATGCCAGTGTTCATTTTCTTGTGATCCGCTGTCCAACATATTGGACAAAATAAGACATCAGAACTGACTGATGATTCTTCGGTCTTCGGATGTTAATTAATCCGTACGCCAGATGGCAGCAACTGCTACGTGAATAGGTTGGAAGGAAAATAGTTCGAAACACAAGGTTCATAATATTTTCGACTTTTCGTAAGTATTGATGTTCTTTAGTTGCAAAATTACAGTCACAGGCGTGTTTTGAATGGTGAATTAACAGTTTTTTTTAAAAAAAACATGAACCCTCAAGTTCTGAAACATTTTTCAAGAATTAACATAACAAAGCTTTATCCAAATTATTCATAGTGTTCACCAATACGTTGTAAGTATGTCCTCACTCTCTTGACGAAGTTATGGAAAACAACCTCAAGTATTGCAGACGTGATATCTCGTCGTCATCTATTGGAGTATGAACTTCAGCGGCTGGCTCAGAGTTTCAGGGCGTCTAGCACAGATTCGGTCCTTCAGATAACCCCAGAGAAAAAAACAAGTGGTGTCAAATCTGGGGATCTCAGTGGCTATTGTGGGCTGCCAATAATTCCTTGGATTACAACATTAGGTTAAGATTAATTTTCACCATAAGATAATGGTTTGCATCTCTTGCAAAACACCATCTGTCAGTTACCCTCGCCGTCTCACACAATTTTTCCATCACACGGATATTGTTTACATTTAGCGAACAATACACCTATCGTAAGCAAAAGAGAGAAATTACAATAAGTAAAAATATGACAGGTTACTTATATATAAAATGCTGGAGAGCAACTTTTTTACATGCACGACATACAAGATAAACTAACTCACCACTTAAATGTCTTCCTTAGGTTTCTTTGAAACAGCCGTTGAAATCGAGGATACTTCTCTCCAATATCAATTTCAGAATTGGTTGATATAGTATTCATATTTTAATGGGAACCCCTGTTCTGAAGTAGGGCTCAATGATGAAGATGACGCAGGATTATTGTCCTACAATGAGGTGTCAGTTTGGTTTAGGATCCTTGTGATGCCGCGATGTTGCGACAGTTTCAAGCAGGAACGTTGGCCGACACTTTGAAGCCGTTTAATTTATCTGATTTGTTGTTGATTCTGCTGCCGTAATCTCGTAGCTTTTTCTGTTGTCTCGTGAGCCAGCTGCTCGAGTGGTATGAACATAAGATCTTTCTCTTAGGGTATACGTAGATGTATTGAGAAAAGACGACACCAGTTTAAATTGACGGAGAAACTTTATTGTAATCTGATACTTGAGCTACTGCTGCGAGCTGCCGACCGTTTTAAGAAAGAAAATGAAACTGATTATAAATAGTAGCACTCGAAATTGTAACAACCGAATTATTATGCCTGTTAGTTTTTGCAGTAAGAATTTTATGGTTTGAAATAACTGTTTCCTCAATATAGAAAGTAGTAGCGAAACCGCAGTGAGCCACTAAAACGCTTATCGGCGAGACCTCTCGCATTAGCCGTGAAATTTTATTCACACAAGCGCGTCACTGAGCGCTTAAAATATCACACGAGCAGCACGTACCGGTGACGCTACTAGAAAGAGTAATGTTTGAAAACTGTGCGCACGAAGGTGTGCACGAACGAATGTAGGTCAGTACCCCTGCCGGCACCAGAGTCAGAGTAATTCTCTGACCTAAAATTGTACGCCTTTATTCCTTTCAGCTCCGCCTGCATATTATTCCCCCTTCCAACTTTGCATCTTGGCCGGGACAATATCAAAATCTCTTCATGTGCATCTCTGGCTGTTACTAACTCAGCTTTTCACCTTTCTCAAAACTTCTTTTGCCTCTCTAATTTACAAAATTGGACTACGTGACTGCAAACGTACTGAAATCAATTCCTAACTGGTATCTAGGAATCACTGCACTATGTGTTTTTCTCACTTCCACTGCTACGTGACTTTCTTCTATGACGTTAATGACCCTCTTCTGATTAATCTTTCAACTCAAGCTTGTTACGTTATACATTGAATTAATGTATCTGAAAATCATTTATTGTAAGTATTTCTCTATCTTACTATTGTTTCTTTATTTAATTATTTGTTTATTCCCGTCAATAATTACAGTATTAAGGACATTCTTTTTATGTTAAAGGCATCCTGATGCAGAGGCTGATAAACAGACAAACTCTGCTAATCTACAGGAATCGAGATGGACAGTTTAAATGTAAACAGTACTCCAACCACTCCGTTAGCACCGATAATCTTTGTGGGGGATGAGGTCGGTTGTTTGACGGAGAGGGCCATAGATATCTTACCTTATCTTCAGTTACAGAGGGGACTCGGCACTGATCCAGAGTGGATATTGTACCTACGTCCCACGAGGAGGCGTCCCAAGGAGGATGGATGAGGCGAGAGGAGGCATCGGGCAGCCGGATCCAATTTCTAGGGTACAGGGCCCCTAATTTTCCAGACATAAACACTCCGGCAGGCGGACAGGCAGGCCAAGGACCCCACCCTCGGGGGGGGGGGGTTCCAAGGCCACTCAAGGGGGTTAGAATATCCCGGAAACCAGCCGAAACCCGAGGGACGGAGAGAGTTAAAAAGAGTATCCTTCGCTTCTGCCATGCTGCACCAAACACCATGGCCGACACTTCCGACCGTGTAAAAGACCAACGTGATGAAGGTTGAAATGAAGTGAAGAATGGAACAAAATGGAGGGATAGGAAGCTTGGGGGCTGAAAGAAACCACTACAGCATTCGCTTGAGCACCCGGGAAAGCCCCCGAAAGAACCCATGAATCAGAGTGGCGGTCGCCGGGGATTAATCTCGGGACCTCCCGAATGTGGGCCACAGACGTTACCACTGATTTATCCTGCTAAGTGCGCCATAGGTATAATTGCCGCTATAGGGCTTTGTTACGCCGCAGGATCTAGGCAACTCCTTCGAGTGAAACTCTCGTCAAAATAGTGACGTAATGTTGAAAAAGTGCAGACTACGGCGGGACGAAATCAGATCTGAAAAATATGTTCTCAGGCAAATACTTACATACAGAAACTTCTGGAAATGTTTCTTTAAATAACCTATAGATTTTACTGATATTTAAGTCTAAAGTTAAGTGCTGATAAGTAGTATTTTTAAGTCTGTAGTGACTTACTTGCCTTCGAAGAACATAAATATGTTTCCTTGCCATTACCCTGAATCTGTAAACCTCCGTGGTGTAGTGGTTACCATGCTAGCCTCTAGTTCCCGAGGTCGCGGGTTCAAACCGGGCGGAAGGCGATGGCTTTTTTGGGCGTAAAAATCCTTAGGGTGGCTTCCTTCGGAAGAGAAGTAAAGCCGGGGGTCCCGTGTCGTAGATTTACGGCACGTAAAAGAACCTCAAGTCTGATAAAGAGGCCTCTGAACAAAATGACCGGTCTTTCACGCCAAATATTGAATGGGACGCTAAGGGCCACAGCAGTTAAAGAGCGTCCATAGATTAAAAAAAGACCTTGAATTGGCCAGAAATAGTGTATGGCCTATTACGATGTTTACCTCGATTATGCATGGGGGTTTGAATATCATTTTTCAGTTCACTCTGAAGAACCTGTAATCTTGAAATACCTGAAATAATAAAATTTCTTCTTGCGCCTGCATGTGGAAATTCTACCTCATCGCAGTAATTAATGAAATACTTGAAGAAAAAGAAGATTTCTTCTTGAGTATGCACCAGTTTTATCGCCTCGTCGTTTTACTGTCTCCATAATTCTAATACATTTATGCAATGGTTGTGACTTTCCATCAATGGCGTGCGTTATGGGTAGGCTAAGTAACCTGCCCCCTGAGCTTTCCATCATAATGCGCATCTGTGCAGCATCTTCCTTCACAACGTCTATAGGCAGAACCATGTTCTCATTGCAGCATGTACTGTCTGCTCAGCGACATTTTAGCTGGTGAGTTGGGGTGGCTTTCCCCCAGGTAAAGATTTTGCTGGTGGGAGAGGTACACGGTATGCTGAACTCGTTCCGCGCGTGGCGCGTGCAGCAAAACACAACCGACAGTCTTTCACTATCGCCCGTCTTTTTTCCCTCACTTGCCTCAGACCAAGTAAACAGTATCTCCTTCCACTAGCTAAACCCCTACCTGCTTGGAAGGGCTCACCACCCATTAACTAAAACTCGCTCAACAAACGGTATGTAATTCTCTTAGGGAATGCGGCGTTTTCTAGGTCCCTGTGCTGAGCTTTAGAATGTATCCAAGTAACAGTATTGAGGTTTCATTATTTGCTCCTGTGAGGCTTTGGCTCGCATGAAATATATTGCTTTTCGAAAAATATTTTAGAACCAGAAGAATTTGAATCCAGATCTGTTATGAGACAGTGTTCCTTAGTAAAGGATGCAGGCATAATGTATTGGCTTTAAAACTACACAGGTACCACAATAAGCCCGAGGCTGAACGGAGCAATGACGAAAATCTGTATCGCATAAAACAAGACAAGGCAAAACAATATTGAGTTGTTGGTGCATCCGCTCTCTCTAAAGAGTCGTGGTACTGGCTTATGTATGTAGTCTAGTAGGCACTGTCTGTGCTTACTCGTGTTTTTTTTGTTTTATTTACACTATGAGTTGAGAGTTAAATTTTGTCGCGTTGTGCATTCTATATAGGTGTGTTGTAGTGAAATGCTGTAACACAATGGAGCCAAACGCGTGTGTATTTGAAGACACAGTGTGAAAATCTTTTAGTTCTCGGACTTTCAATGAGAAAAAGAAAATTATAAATATAGGTAGACCTGTGCCAGGTATCTCTGAGTTGCAGTTCCAACATAAGGAAAAGGGACGGAAATATTTAACCATTTTAACTTCCAACAATATGAAAAGCCAAATTGGATAGCAGGCAGCTGTGAGCTAAGTAAATTACTTTTTGGCCATGCTTGTTGTTTTGCAATGTATGGAACAAAGATGGTTACAGTAGTTGTAATAATTTGACAAATGCTATCACAAAACACGAAAGATCATAACATTATTTGCATTCAGTTTTTCAGCTTGCGTGTTTTGGGAGTGTTTGCATAGACACTCAATTTGACATCTAGCTGAGAGCGGATATTGTGCGTCACAACGAAATAGTAAAAACAAATATAGAAAGTTTAGAAGATTAATTGAGCAACATGCAACTTTGAAATGCAAGAATTGTCTTTCAGAGGTCATAATGAAAGAGAAGATACCCCTAACAAAAGAAGTTAGGTAGAGCTACTAAATTTGTTAGTGGTTTATGACGTTACCTTATGACAGCACTTAGAACCTGCAACAAAATTCAGACACCTCCAACAGAATTCAAAATGATCTATTGCTCCCCTAAGTACCATTAGATTCATTTAAAACGAAATTTTAGTGACTGAGATTCTTGCTAGCATTTTAGATAAAACACAAAATGTCAGTAATAGGTCACAGCTCTCTGCTATTCTTTAATATGTTCATGATCAAATTGCAGGTATAAAAATGCTCATCTCCTTTGTTAATATAAGTGAAGATAGATCTGCTAAACTTTGATCATGCAATGGAAACAATAAACTCATATGACGTCACAGATAAATTGGTTGCTCAGACATGCGATCGTGCAGCAGTCATGTCTGGCGAACTAAGTGGTTTAAGAAAAAAGTACATAAAATATGCCCCAGAGCTCTGTTTGTTCATTGTTTCAGTAAGTACCAAATTTAGTGTTATCATAATCAGTTATTAACTTAAAATAATGTCCCAATTTAGTTCAAACGCTGACTGGACTAATGCATTAATTCTTCTTCCACTTATTTGTGTAGGACAAGGTTGGAAAGGTAGAAGCAGACCACTGAAAAAGTTCATGTCATAGCCGGGATTTGAACCATGTGGTCCAAATGTGGTTCAAATCCCGGCTATGGCATTGAATTTTTCAGTCGTCTGATTTTACCTTTGCAACACTGACTGGACTAAGTTCATTTTTTCGAAATCTACAAAACGCACAAGACGCTCTTAGTGAATACTGCAAGCATAAACTTCCTTGAGATGCACCCACACGATGAAATTTCACTTCCAGAACCATAAATTCAGTGAAAGAATATCGTGAACTATAAATAGCATTTTTCAAAGTGTTATAGACAACCCCTCGAGTGACAAAATGAAATGTTACTCTAGCCCGTGGGTTCCTAACGATCCCATCAGATTTTAAAACAGTATTTTTCCTATAAATGTTTTCCAAAATGTATATATATATATATATATATACTGATGTTCTGTACAACATACTACAGACAAAACATTCTTTACTGCCTGTACGAAGTTAATAATACCAAAGAACTCGTTATAAATAAAAGAGGCAATTTCGATACATTGTGGTCTGTTATTAGCTGAGAGGATAGGACGTTGAAGGTGTGCCAAGAAAAACAAAATATCAGGAAAATAATGTTGTTAAATAGAGTAGGCCCAATTTGAAATAACTGACAATGTCAAACTCAAATTACACATCGACTGGGAAATCTGCCACAGTCAGAATTTATTTCATTACTGGCTCTGACGGAATTTGAGGCTTACGTGGCAAATTTTCTTTCTTCTGCACTTGAAAGCCTGAAGACAGAGCATAATTAATTTTTTTATGTAATCCGTGTGAAAAATGAACTGACAGTGCTGTATTCAACAGAAGAGCTAAAGGGTAAATCCCCCATGAGCTGGTAAAACATCTCAGATAAAGTTGCCTAAATACAGCAATTTTGTAATTGTATAAATTAGCTTTACTAGTTTTTACAACACCAAGCACTTCTGCTTCGGCCGAAAGACCATTTTTGTCCCTTAAATGGATTAATTCATTCCAAAGATCAGCTCAAGGGTAAGAAACATTGAGTAGTCTGGCTTTGATGTGCATTGAAAAGTGAACATTATGTCGCGATATCTATGTTGATTTGTTATAACTAGTCATGTTATCTTTTATTGAATTGCATTAGGATATTTGTTATTTTGTTTCTGTAATGCTCCGACTAGGTATCTTTCTATGGTCGAACGTGTATCTCTTAGCAAGGAGTGATCGGAAAGGAATGTTTATAGATAACACTTGCAAAGTTAGTTTTTTTAATTTCTTTTCTGTTTCGCCTCTATCACTGACAAATGAGTACTCAATACAACGAAATCTATTACACTGCCTCACTGAGACTGTATGTATAAGTGGAGCTTACTCGTGTCAAATATGTACTATTTATGTACCGCGCATTAAATAAATTGAAGACTTTGCTTCTGATGTTAAACTTTGTGGCACGCTGTCTCACCCACGCCGAAAATTAGACTCGGGATTGCATGTATCATCGATGTTAGAAAGCAAAACTCTGGGGCTTCTTTGGAAGCTCCCTGAAACTCTGCTGCCTGGATTTGCCCAGGCATTAAAACTAGCTTTTCATGGGTTACACTATGCCGTGGCTCATAGCGCCCTTTTTCGCTAGCCAAACACCATGTAGGTAACACCCTCTTTAGGTTGAACACCCACACGTAGCTTTCCAATTGTGGAACTTTTACAAGTTAAACTAATGCTCTTCTGTGTTTTAGCTCAAGATTTATTGTATTGTGTCGTCTTCTCATCCCCCTTCGTTGCTTTGTTAGAATGGTCTCAGGACAACTTTCTCTTAGTAAGCAGGGGAAACAGTTTCAGCATTGGCCTATTTCTCATTATTGCACCTTACACTCACATATTACAAATATATATACCTTTGTACATTTATACTGATTACGTGTATTATTTAAAAGTTATAAGAGGAATGGGTGATTAATAATAATTGTTTGGTCAGTATGGTAATCATAATACTGACACAAATGCCTCACTACAAGCATAATTGAGGGGCGTTTTCACAAAACTTGGTATCTACATTTTTTTCAATTATGAGGTTTAGAACATATCCCTACGCTTATGGGTACAGAGAATTTAATGGTGCTATCAGAAGTAAGCTAAACCTGGTAAATACATCAGTAAATTTATATTAAAACACAGCAAATTTTTCGAAACTTTGTATCTCAGCTGGCGAGCTTTTACAATACTTGTTATCTACAAGAGTTGTCAATAAATAACTGTTATGTTATTCAGATTTTACTTGGTGGCCACACTGGTTAAATAATGTGTTTATCTGTATGCCATTCGTTCATTGTTGGAACATTCTCTATTGTTTGAGATAGCTACTAAATGTCAGCATTAGGTTGCTGTTGCACAGAACAACATTAAAATATGTTAGAAGATGAGTGAATATGTATCGCCTGTCCAAGAGGCGCAGAAGCGAAGAAGTGAATCAAATATTCTGCCTGAACATTCTGGTAGGCTGATTCTGGTAATTTTCCTAATATTGCTTTGTGTTTACAGTGCTCACATGGATGGGAAATATACAAATATAGATTGTTTTGCATCTGATTTAAGTTCAGATGACTTAATACACTTTGGACAACATTTTTATAACAATGATACAAAGTTGAAGCAGGATATGTTCCTTATCAATTACATGAAAGTTAAAAACCCTGCAAGGCAAACTACCACTGAAGAACAGAAGAAGAGAAACAGATCTATTACAATTTCCTACCATTTAAAAGCTGAAGAAGGGAGAATATATTTCTGTATGTGCTTCTACATTTTCCAGTATCCTGGGTGTTTCAATAGACAGATTGCAACATCTGGCCAGAAAATATGTAATCGTGGTGGTCGGTGAAAGAATGAATTGGATGAAAAGCAGACAGATCGAACTAAAAGGAATATATTGAAATATAAATGTAGAAAGGTATAGTATTCCCGATGGAATACCTACGGCTCTTATTTGCCACCTGAACTGAATTTGAAGATGGTGTGGAAAAGCTACATCAATGAGTGCATTCAGGTTGGTGGTTTGAAATGTTCTTTGTTTAAATACAAATCTGTTTTTACAAATACTTCAATCTAGGATTTGGTAACCCCAAATCAGACACTTGTTCTAAATGTGCACAGTTCTTAATAAAAATCAAAGCTGCTTCTGACTTGGATGAAAAAAGCAAATTGGGAACAGAGTATAAGTTCCACCAAATGAAAGCCAAACATTTTTTGTAGATGTTAAAATCAATTACTAAAGAAAATGTTCCAATATCTGTTTTGACTGCCAACAAAGCGAAACACTGCCGAAACCTCCCATTCGGGAAACATTTTACAGCCGTCAGGTGTGGCTGTATAACTTCACAATGTTACAACTGAAAGGTGAGAATAAGTGTGAAAATGCTTCCCACTATGCGTGGTTAGAAACACACGGTTCTCGTGACTGCAAAGAAATTGCTTCAGCTCTCAGACACAATCTCATAGAACTGAAAAAGAGTTACAGGATGAAAACAAGAAAATTGTAGTGCTTCGTCTGTTTTCTGATTCCTGCTTCTCTCAAAACAAAAATTCTATAATGTTGGGCACATCAATGAGAGTAGTTGAGAAATCAACTACTTATGGGAAGATATTGCATTATTTTCCTATCACAGGCCATAGTTAATTACCACCAGATCTTATCTTTGGGAGCATCTAGAAAGAATACAGAAGCTTAGATACAATCACTGTACCCTTCCAGTATCACAAAATACTAGAAAAATATGTCAAGTGTAAGGATTTGATCTTTTGTAAGGATTGGAAAAGTGCATCTCAAACTCTATTGAAGAAAAGGCTACCATTTAAACTCAATGAAATCCGTGTATTTCGACTACTAAAAATGCAGTATATGTGAAGATGACATATTCTGGGCCTTTAATTCAAGTGAAAACACTGAAGACAGGAGTAAGTAACCCAAGAAATATGGACAAATCATTGGAAGTTAAAATGAAGAACCACGTCATCCTAAATAGCGTTTTCACATAACGAAGGTGATTGAATATTTTGACATCACTTCCTAAGAAAGCAACTGGTTTTTATCAGGATGCGTTCAAGGGTTATGCACAGAATGACAATGACAACATTGATGCAGAATACCAGGAAGAAGCTCCATATTAACTGCACCTTCATGTGTCATTGTTTCGTGTTACCCTGTGAAAACAATTAACATTAAATTCCTTACGATTCTTTCTCTAAACTAGAGCCCTGATTTTCTAATAAGAGAATGTGTTTAAATGGTGTTAATTTAATACTAGCTTGAGAAACACTTTGTTGGGTACTGAGGGAAAATGTGTACGCTTCTTCACGGCTAAAATAATGTAAAATTTAAAATATTAATTCAAGATTTTATATATAGGAAAATTTCGACTTCATTGAGTAAAGGCAATGTGTTTATGCTACAAAACGGATCACTATGACACATTATAGAACAAACATATAGAATAATATTGACTTAAATGTTAAATTAAGAGAAGCAGATAACAAGTTTTGTAAAACTTCAAGAAATATATCAATGCATATTCAAAACTTTGTTTCAAATATATGTGCC
Source organism: Deroplatys truncata (assembly GCA_030765065.1). NCBI lineage: Eukaryota > Metazoa > Arthropoda > Insecta > Mantodea > Mantidae > Deroplatys > Deroplatys truncata. The sequence continues at coordinate 416,396,072 of CM060990.1, read as the reverse complement.
AATAACATTGTAAGACTCTAAAATAAGATATTTATTACAGATAAAATATTATCTAGTTATAGTTGAAATTTAAAAAACAGCTGTCCTGAAAAAAACAGATATTTGCAGATAACTTTTTTGAACCCTCAGTTAGCATACTCAATATTTGTGGAAATTTATAATTATGTGTGCAGTGTCCTGAAAATTGACACCCGGTATACACATTTTGTTTTCACTTCACACGCATGATACACCGGTTATAGTTTTCCTTTTCCTTTGCTCAGGGCTCAGATTTTGCGGCTAAGCGCGTTTTCCTAATATATCTGGCGAAAAATGTACCTTATTTAGATCTTTTTCTGACTTCGTTATGTGTTCATACAACGGCAGACTTAGGTGGGTTTATTTCCGTTTCCTTTACTAGATCAATAACATTTGTGTAATAATGTTGACAAACCAAGACTACCATTAAGTGTTACGCTCATATCTTAGCTCTAACGATATAATACACACATAGTATTTAATTAACCTTGAACACTTATGCACATATACATATCACTTCCCTTTCTGAATTTTTACTAAAAATCACCCTCAAAGGTTAGAATTTCATTATCAATAACATATTTCAAGACAATCGAGCTTATTTACAATACCAATTTTCCTGCAACTACTTGTTGTATCACTCAGTGATATAGCTATACCTCCATTCATCCATCCAACCACCTGTACATACATACATACATACATACATGCATGCATGCATGCATACATCCATCCATCCATCCATCCATCCATCCATCCATCCATACATACATACATACATACATACATACATACATACATACATACATACATACATACATACATACATACATACATACATACATACATACATACATAAGTAGTGTGCTAACGCGGGTGTCTGCACATCTATGTACTTGAGTTTCAAGCCGTGGTATTAAAAGACGGAGTTAGTACCCGCGTATACGAGTAATGTGTGGGATTACGTGACGTTTGGATTCTGAGGGAGAGTCCGACCCTCCTCTGCGGTGCTCCCAGGAGCACGTTATTTCCCCTCGTGAAGTTGTTGATACACTTTATTGTTATGTTGTGGAATTAAATGAATAATAAAGATAATTAAAAGCCGAAAAAAATGTGAAATTTCGATCTGTGTGTGTGTGCGCGCGTGCGCGCTCACGTCCCCCCAGTTGTTTGCTAAACCGGAACGTATGCCTTAATTGCAAGAAGAACCCCGTTCAGAGGCAATGAAGTATATATATATATATATATATATATATATATATATATATATATATATATATATATATATATGAGAAAAAAAGACGTATGGTCTAAAAATTATTCGAGTTATGTGTACGGTTACCGCGTTTGCTAAAAAAAAAGCTAATGTATGGCTCTGAAATGCATAAAGAACCGCATTCAGAGGCAGAGGACATGTGATCTAATAATATTCGAGTTATGTGTACGGTTATCTCGTCATATCCAAGGTTTTGCTTTGCTAAAACTTATGTATGACTCTGAAAAAAATGAATCAAAGAAGAAGAGATCCCGTTCAGTAAGAGGGCAATGAACTATAAATAGGCAAAAAAACTAAGGGGGCTAATAATATTCGAGTCAGTGTACCGTTACGTCGTCGTAACAAACGTACGTTTTCGAGTCCCCCCGCAGCTAAAAACTTGGAATATTTCATCAAGAAGGCAATGAACTATAAAATAAGAAATCCATGCGAGTGATCCCGTTCACGTTGGATAAGTAACAGAAGGGTCAAGACGGCAATGAACTATAAATTACTAAAATTAAATGCTTTTAAAAAAAACATGTGAATGATTCCTCGGCATATCGAGCTCACAGATAAAACTAATGCTGAGACATGCAAATGCAATGTCTTTTAAGATTGTGAAAAGGCAATGTGTTCTCGTCTCTGTAACCCGAAGGCATAGAGAGAAACCAGGACTTCAGAATTTATAAAATTGAACCTAATTATAGGTTAAGGAAAAACTCTGAAAAGTAACGTAAGAAATTGCCTGTAGCAAAAAGGAAGAAGCAGCACGGATCCTACCAATGCTATAATTATCGTAAGTACAGGGGCCAGGTGGACAAGGTAATTTTTTGTCATGAACGAATCTCAGCCAATGGTCAGATAACTGCGTGCGCATACGTGAAGGAGAAGGGAAAAAAGGCGTATTGTATCATGGACTTATAAAGACGTAGGATACCGTTCTTAAGAACTTAGTACTTATTCCGCTGGACATGTGATTGTAGCATAGAACAAGTGTTTGTGGGGGGAGGGGGGTTAACAACGTCGGGGACATATAAAATGTGTAAGGGAGTACGAAAAAAAACCATTTGCAACAGAAGTGCGCAGCCAGGAAAGAACATGGATGGTAAGTGAAAAAAATTATTACTTGTTACAATTTCGATCTGTGTTTCTTTTTACATATACTTCAGTGACCCAAACAATCGAGTCAATGTGTCTTTTATTTCCGTGTTTTCTGATGACCTAAATAATATAATCCTGTTGAAACGCGTCTGTATGTTTCAGATCAAATCATAAGCCAGCTCAATGAAATTGGAGAAGGCACACCAATAGTACCAACAAAGAAACTTGCAGATCTGGAGATAAACGTCCCGTTCAAAATAAACAAGGTGAAGACGCTTAGCACAAGATATGGGGAACGCGTCGTAGTAATATTAGATGAGTATCAGATCTTTCTTCCGGAGCGATTTAAGAGTATGACTACAGAACAGAAAACTGCTATAAATGAAGGAGGATATCACCTTCTGTTAATGGGACAAGAGACGCTAGCTAGCGGGTATCGACGTCACAAGATTACTTTTTTACAAAAAAAGGTATATTAAAACAGTTTTTTGCATGTGTTAGCTCAGTTCAGAAAAAAATAATGCATCTCGGAAAAGAAAAAAAAATTCTTAATGTCATTTTTTGAATGGAATAGTTCTAACTTTTTGACCTTTTAAGATTAATTTGACATAACTATACTGCATGGATAAAAATCTTGTCTTTGTACGTGTAAAAAATATGAATATCCGGACATTTCAGATTATAGCCAGTCGATAAAATGAACATATATATGTTATTTATGACATACTATTTTCACTTCTCAGATCTTTGCAATAATGAATTGTATAATTTTCAGACGAGTTCAAACATGCAGGAGAATTCTCAAGCGAAGGAGATGCATCTGAAAAAAGTGAGTAAAACGTTTACATGTGGTTCTGTCTAAAATCGGCTTTCTAAAGGGTTAAAATGGAACATTCTTTCTGTAATATTTAACGCTTTGTAGTTTTATTCACAGCACTTTTGTTTTATCATTTTTTCAGACACTGCAGTAAAACAAGAAATCCACAGAAAATTAGACTCTATGCCAAGATAAGGTGAGTTATTGTTTTTCTTATTGTTCGCATGTATGTGTTAACACAAAACATTGCATTTTGAAAAATAATAAAGTAATCGGATAAGATAATACATTTTTTCAGCTTAAACATTGAACAAAAAATATAACTTGACAATATTTCTTTTTCAGCTATAAGTAAAACTCTATTTCCTCTTTTTAATATATAACTTTAATGTGAGTAGCATAAAACATTAATAATGAAGCAGTTTTGTTATATAAGTGTATTTCAGTTTTCATGTATGCTTAAAAAGGCATATTTTTCTTTTCAGCTTTAAGGAAAATTAGATTTCAGGTTTTAAACTTTACTTTGAAATAAAATGACAATTTTGTTTTCAGCCTTAATAAAGTGAACTATATATTTTGGTTTCAGCTTTCATGCATCCTTCAAAAAGTAACAAATTAATATCACGAAAAAAGAAAGTTCGATTTATAAAGCTTTACTTGAAATAAAATCAACATTTTTTCCAGCTTAAAGATACTTTGACATGAAGCTTTACTGTAAATAAAAAATGAACTATTTGTTGTAGATTTTTCAGCTTTCATGCATGCTTCAAAAAGTAACAAATTAATATAACGAAAAAAAGAAAATTCGATTTCAGTTTTTTTTAAAAAGCTTTACCTGAACATTTTTTTCAGCTTAAAAGATATCAAATATGTATTACTGATGACACCTCATTTATTTCAATTTCAGAGGAACACGTGCACGTGATCTCAAATAAGACGGGAGCCCCGAACAAGAGGACGACACCGAAAACCTCGAAAGATGATAGCGCGTCTCCATCAAAGAAACCAAGAACAGAATCGGTGAGTGAACAGAGGCAGAAGGATCTTGCATGCAGGACTATTGAATCGGCATTTAAAAATCGGATCTATACGAGTCAAATAGAAAACTCGGTGGGGATGATAGATCCTGAAACATTTCTAGATGAATGTCAACCGCTCGTTAGCAGTGAAATTCGGAGCAATCTCGCTCGTCATTTGTCAGGAATAAAGTTATGTGCTACATTAGTATGCAAATATGTCATCCAAACACCCGAAAATGAAAAGATCGAGACATTTAATTTCAATAGTAAAATGGATGCTATCTTACAAGGTACAAACACTAGCGATTGGTAAGAGAATAAACTTAAACATCACATATTATTCAACATTCATACATTCGAATCGAAAAGCAGTTCCAAATCACTATACCAAATATGTTCGTTAATTCTAAATTTCTGTCACTACGATCCGTTAAATGCAGGCTGTAACATAAAAGTGCCTGATTTCATAAAACACAAGAGAGCAGTGACCAATATTAGGAATACTGATAACAAATGTTTCGGATATTGCCTGCTGCCATCCAAATTTCCGGTAAAGCGTAACAGCTACAGAGTGAGTTCGTACTCCAAGTACAATATGTTTAAAGAATTTAATTTCGCAGGAATAAAGTTTCCAGTATCTTTAGATGACATACAAAAATTTGAAAAGCAAAATGATAATATATCTATCACGGTATATGGTGTAGACGAATTTTCAATTATTCCTTTATATCAAACCTCGGAACGTAAAGAGCATCATGTGAACCTTTTAAGAATTGCAGATGAAGCTAGATCACACTATTGCTTAATAAATGACCTATCTCGCCTGTTGTCCTCACAATTAACTAAACGGAAGTGTAGGATGTGTATATGTGAGGCATGCATGAAATACATCTCGAATGAAAGCAACCTAGCTAAACATAAAAGGAGATGCATGAAATCGTAAGTTGTTAGTATGCCTGAAATAGGGGTAAATGACACCATTCGATTCAATTCATACTCGAAGTGCTCTCCAGTGCCATTTGTCATATATGCAGATATCGAATCAATACTTAAAAAAGTGCATTCATGTCAGCCCTCCGCAGATAGCAGTTGGACGAGATCGCTACAAAGACACGAAGCAGTATCAATAGCTTTAAACCTTGTATGCAATTATGACGATACCTTATCGAAATTCAGAATCTTTAGAGGTCCTAATGCGATTCAAGATTTTTTCAGCGAATTAACTGTAATTGCAGACGATGTAATCGATATTTACTCGAAAAACAAAGAGTTAAATATGACCGATGCAAATAAAATAAAATTCAGAAATACTGATTTCTGTCATCTGTGTGAAGATAAATTTGAGTCCGAATCTGACAAAATATTAGACCATTGCCATTTGACCGGTAGATTCATAGGACCGGCCCACAATTCGTGTAATCTCAATAGAAAGCTACCAAATTACATACCGATTTTTTTCATTGTCTGTCAAACTACGATTCACATTTTCTCGTGAAACATCTCGCTTACGATCGAGAACCCATATCATGTATTTCACAAACATCTGAAAACTATCTATCATTCAGTAAGAGATATACGTCCAATGGAAAAAGTATATATTTCAGATTTCTTGATAGTTATAGATTCCTCGATGATAAATTGAGCAATTTAGCTGATATGCTAAACCCCGAGGACTTTAAAAATACAAACAGAGCATACGAAAATCCTGCACATCGGCAGCTAATGAGACGCAAAGGCGTATTTCCATACACATATCTGGATTGCGTAGAGAAATTGAAAGAGACCACATTACCAGATATATCACAATTTGATGATATAACAACTGAAGATTACTTGCATGCTCAAACAGTATAGCGAGAGTTAAATATCAGAAACTTAGGCGAATACAGCGATCTATATCTTAAGACTGACACATTGTTATTGACTGATATTTTTGAAACTTTCAGAAACTTATGCCTAAATTTATATAAACTAGATCCGTGCCATTTCTACACTGCTCCCGGGTTGGCCTATCAGGCAATGTTAAAGACGACTAAAACAAAATTATCGCTAATCACCGACAAAGAAATGCTAGAGTTTTTCGAGTCAGGAATCAGGGGGGGGGCTTTGCACGGTGTCGCAGCGATACTCCAAAGCCAATAACAAGTACATGAATGAATACAACGAATCTCTACCAGCTAAATACTTAGCACCTTTTGATTGTACAAACTTATACGGGTATGTTATGGCAGGACATGCAACTCCATGTGGCGAACTCAGATGGTTAAATAGAGATGAAATTAATGCAATAGAATTCTTAACCGTACCGCCAGATTCGGAAAAGGGTTATGTGCTCGAAGTCGATCTCGAATATACTAAAGCCATTCACGACGAACACAGCGATCTTCCACTGTGTCCAAAGAGCGAAATACCTCCAAAGGATACATGCAATAAGCTCCTTGCAAAACTATCTGATAAGTCTAAGTATGTCTTGCATTACCGTAATCTACAGCAATGTGTAGAACTAGGAATGAAGTTGAAATACGTACATAGAGCAGTGGCTTACAAACAATCCTTCTGGTTAAATCATACATTGACTTGAACGCTGCAAAACGTGCTGAGGAGAAATCTAAATTCGGTAAGAATCTATGGGAAAAAATGAATAATTTTGTTTATGGAAAATTTATGGAAAATGTACGTAACTATAACGATTTTCGTCTCGTTACCAGTTGGAAACAAGCGAAAAAGCTGATATCGCGTCAAACGTTTTTGCGTTACATTATATTTGACGAGAACCTTGTGGGTATCGAACTGGCAAAGGAAGAAATTCACATGTGTAAGCCCATATACATAGGACAGGCAATACTTGACATTTCTAAATATGTGATGTACCACTTTTATTATAACATTCTGAAAAAGAACCTAAATGATTTGTCTTTAAATTACATGGATACCGATTCATTTTTGTTTGAAACTAGTACAGATGTTTATGATTTTATCAAAACCAACATTCAGCATTTTCATACTACCCACCCGATAACATATATTCGATACCTCTGGTAAACAGGAAAGTAATGGGCTTATTTTAAGACGAATTATCGGGCAAATTAATGACAGAATACGCTGGGCTATGGTCTAAGCTGTACTCATATCGTTTTGATGGTCAGACCGTTAAGAAGTCAAAAGGCGTTTCAAAGGCTGCAATGCGTTCAATAACTTTTGATGATTACCTATCTTGTCTCAATGACATGAATGTAGCACATTATGCCAGACAAACAACTTTCCAAAGTCGTAAGCATAACGTTCACACAGTAGAAATGAACAAAATTGCATTGAGAGGGCTTGATACCAAACGTTATATGATTGAAAACTCGCATAAAACTATGGCCTGGGGACATTTTTCTATTCCAAGTGATCCTGCTACATCTGAGCACAGCTGACATTGTAATGTAATTCTGCTTAATGAGAGAGAGAGAGAGAGAGATTGAAGGTGTTCCATTTCATGTAATTCTCGTTGAAGAGAGACTATGTGTTTTTTACCTTATTGAAAGTATGCCATTTCATGTAATTCTGCTTACTGAGAGAGAGAGAGAGAGAGAGGGATTGTTATACTTTAAAGTTTATGGTGTATGATATGTAAAACCATACTTTTTTCGAGTTCACATGTCCAGTACTCATTTTAGAGAGAGAGATTTCTTTGTAATTGATTTTTTTTATATACTTTGAACTTCAAAAATCTTGTTTTATTAATGAAAACACATGTTTGCCTGAATAAGTACTCATTTTTAAATGTTTATACATTTTTGGGATGAGGGTTATATTTTCTTTAAGGTTTATGGTATATGTTATGTAAACCAATTTTTTTTGAGTTCACAAGTGTTGTTTATGAATGTCCTCCCCATTTAATGTAATTCTGCTTAATGTGAGAGATTGTTGTGCATTTCTTATACTTAAAGCTTTTTATGATGTAAACCATACTTTTTTTTACATGTCCTCCTCAATAAGTACTCATTTTTTAGAGAGATTTCTTTTTATGCTTTGAAGTTCACAAAATCATGTTTTATAAATGCAAACACATGTCCACCTGAATAAGTACTCATTTTTACATGTTTATACTTTTTTGGGGGTGATGGGGAATAAGTAGGGTTATTTTTAAAAAATAAATAAAACTCAATTACTTTTGGATTCTGTTGCTTTATTTCTTAAGAAATAAAATTATACAACACACATCCTGAATCCTAAGAACATGTTTTACAGGTTGTTAAAAAAAATGTCTTAGTTTTTTTTTGCATCTTCTACACTACAGCATTCCTTTCTATCCATTCACTTTTTGGAAAGCCTAGCCACTTGACGAGTAACCTATTCCCACGTCGACGTAGTACTTTTTCTACGAGATATGTGTCAGCGTAACTAGTTCTTAATAATTCATAACCATAGAATCCACCTTGTATTACCTTCCCCTCACCATCTTGCAGATGATAGGTGGGTGGGACTGTGCTTCTTACCCTGACAATGCGAAAGATTTCAGTGCTTCAGTTAGGTGTGTAACCTTTCTAAAGTAGTCCCTTATGTCTAGAGATCCTAACATGTTCTCCAACATTGAACCTCCTGGCATTCCTCTTTTCGTACCTCATAACATCACGACGATACACTGTGAGGAGGAGATCGTTGTTCCTGACGTCGCGAGGCTTCATCTGAATCGTCGAATGGTAAGTATTATTGTAGATTTTAATGATTCTTGGCAAGAGATCCAGCCATTTATATGAACCTTTAGTCAAAAATTCCTTATGCATCATAGTTAAAAGCGTTCTTATTAAACGCTCGACAGCAGGAGTCTTAGTGACACTGAATGTACTATAGTGATTAATTCCATACCTGGTCATTAATTGCTTGAAATGCTTATTGTAAAATTCCTTGCCATTATCGGATTGAATATTCTTAGGTGTTGTATCCAGATCCTCCAGTATATCTCGCATTGCTTTTGTCACTCCGGTCTTGTCCTTCACAGGTCTTGCGTAAGGCATTTTTGAGTAAAAATTAATAGCAATAAGAATGTACTTATAGTTTCTGTTTTGTTTTGCGTATGGTATCATTTCAATAAGGTCTATTTGTAATACGTTATTAAGACCTTTACTAATTATTTTCCTACGTAGAAATTTCCTTCTGGCGGGGAAATGTAATTCACTAACGATGTTTCGTCTAATCATGCTATTATTTTCGAGTTTTTCAATTCTGTGATGATCTCTTGAATTTCCGTTGTATCATTCAAATTGCCAGCCTCCCTCAATGCAATTAGCAATCTGAGTCTGCTAATCAGACTGTTAGGATCGGACCAGTATACGTAGTCCAACTTCCTACCCGGAACGTGCTGCTTCCATTCGAGACCGGAACCGGTCGTAGTGTCGATTAGCCTGCGTATGATATTCTTATATTTATACCCCTTGTTCGATCTCAGACGACCGCTCCTGCTGTAGCCCTGTCTGTGAACTAGAGTTTGTTTCAAAATCTGAGAATAAATATCCAGATCGTCTTCCGTATACGATGAGGTATGAGGTACTCGCTTGAATAATAGCTCGTACAGCCCGGGGCTAGCCACATAAGTCTCATCTCCTATCTGAACACTGTTATCTGCAAATGTAATTAATTTATTTCCTATCTTATAATCCCCGTCTTCATACCGTACTCCAAAGGTAACGTCCAGATCGCTGCCGCTAGCTGTTCGAACCTTCTTCAGATAATTCACGACGGTATCGGCTTCTTCTTTGGGGTGAGAGACAGGGGTTTTGCTTTTTTCTTTATTCTTTAGTATATCCTTCAGAGGAACGGTGACGGGCTGAAGAACCTCGGACATCACGCGTTGGGTTTCGAACCTGAGACCACTCAGGGAACGTAACTTTTCCCTTATCGCTTTACTGTGTCGAGCGATGGACTGCTTGAGTCTGATGCCTTCTACATCCATCGTAAAATGAATGCAGATTTAAGCTGCTGGCATCAATATATAGGAGATTTTTAATTCGATACTTAGAATATGTCCATCTTTAGCACGATTAACTGGAGCTGTGAAGGTCAACTTATCGCCTATCATGACGGGTGCAGGATAACTTTCAACTCGCTTATCGTTTATTGCAAATATTGCATCAGTTCTCGTATTGGGATGCGATGATGAAATCATATTGCAGCCAAACACCTCTCCGCTAACCGGGGACCTGTAGTATTCGAGTCCCGAAGTTAGCATGTATCTCTGTGAGTTACCTCAGTACGGTTTCGTTTGCAATGTAATGATGAGCTGTCCACTCATTTTTCCTAAAATACTATTTATTACATTCGCTCGAGAATTAAGATTAGCAATACCATTCATAATTGAGGCTACCACGGTATCAAGATTTTTTTCTACTGCTGCAATAATTTCTTGAGGCATAGAAGCTAGAGTTCGGTTTAAAACTGTCTGTGTTTCGGCATTTTTCTTTACAACTACATGTCTAACATATTTTTTAGTTGCGACATCGTTATCGTCCATGGGATCGGCTATCTCCCTTATCCGTTTCTTTCGAAAGGAAACGTTACCGTTCGAATCGGGAAGCGGTGTGTGTGCATTTATGTAATCCAAAATATATTTTTTATTCGGAACATCATGATCGTCAACTGGAGGCAATAGTACCTTCATTCTTATCGTATCCAGAATGACATTATTTTCTGCATCGCGTTTGAAAGCATATTTACTCAGGTATTCCATTAGGCTCTGATGTTGACCTTCGAACGATGTTTGCACGTGCTGCCTAAGCATAGCTTCAAATTCGCCCATACGCTGATATGAAGTCTTTTCGGTGAAGGTCTGCATTCGATGCTCGACGATAGTCGTAAGTGTATCCACATAGTGTTTAGTCGTTGCATCATATTCTTCTTCAGGATCCTGAATGATGCATAATCGCTTTTGCTTGAATTGATAGTTTCCCGTCACATCTCGATTTATAATATGACGGTTAAGCACACCCCTGGATGGGATGATCCTGCGCGATCCGAATCTGTCGATACTCATAGCTGTAATGAGCGATACTCTCTATTTATTCACTCTGATAAATACATCGAAACCGTTTCTGTATCGTCCTTCATTCAGTGGAAATTCAGGTACCATGACAACAAAGGATCTCGAGTTCGATCTGTCATTACTCTCCCATACTTGCTTACACAACTCTCTGAATTCCGTAAAACACATGTCAGTATTTACGTAATCGTCGTACATGAGCTTTAAGTTGAGATTATCTTGTCGGAATAGCACGATCATATTTGTATTGTCTCTAATTAGATGTTTGGGTACCTTTGCATAAGATTGTGCTAGATATACAGCATCGACGTTACGGTGTCTGCCCATGCTGTAATACGAAGCTATTTTACCCTGTTTCTCGTTGATGGCGTCATCGAATACGAATATGGAATTTTCTCTGGCTTCTGAGGTTTCCAGTACTTTTTCACTGTCCTCGAACGTGTACACTCCTATATCGGGTATGGTTTTCAGCACTTTGAGCAGGTACTGATATTTCGGTTGATGCAGTGATTTCGAGTAAATGTAAAGATTCTCGAACCTTAGCCCGTTCTCGTGGATTAGCAGGTTGAGTAAGATATTCGTCTTCCCCGCATTCGAGCTACCCAGAATAAGCGCTCTGACGTTGCTCGGGAAGAGAGAGCCGTGCCTTCTCTCGCGAATGTCATTGTCGAAGTCTAAAACTTGTATGGGTAACGAGCACTTTTGCTTCACTACTTCCATCGTGCGACTAAGATTATAAGTTATATCTTTTGCTTTTTATTTTCATAGTGTATCATGAGCTCTGGACGCGCTCGGAAGGGTTCCGGAGTACTTAATTCTTTGATTAATTCTCTACCGTTTGAGGCTCATTTGCCCGGCTACAGGTACTGCAGTCCCGGAACTAAGCTACATAAGCGATTGCAGCGAGGGGGTCCTCCTATAAACGAATTGGACGCTGCGTGTCGAGAACACGATATCGCCTACGCCACACATCAGGATACTGTTCCGAGGCATTTGGCTGATAAGGTTCTTGTGGAAAAAGCCTGGAATCGGGTGCAGTCTGCCGACGCAACTTTTGACGAGAAGCTTGCCGCTAGACTTGTGACCGCAATCATGAAGGGAAAGCTGGCCGTGGGTGCCGGATTGCGCAAAGGTCGGAAGAGAATACTACCGCCACCCGCTAGAGGTGGGATCTTACCTATGCTGCCGCTTTTGGCAGCATTGGGTGCTGCAGGTAGCTTGGCAGGGGGAGCCGCACAGATCGCTACCTCGGTGAATAAGAAACGTGCTGCGGAGAAGCAACTGAACGAGCTGGTTCGTCTTAATCAGCACATGGAAGCATTAGCCACGAGCAAGGGCAGAGGTCTTAAGAAGGGAGGTGGACGACGCAGGAAGGGAAGGGGCTTGTATCTACGTCCAAAAACTCGGGGCGAGGTCTGTACTTATTCCGGAAAAAGCCTTAAGCGGTGCGGAGATTGAAACTTATGCTGAACGTCTACGCATTCCTAATTTTAGAGGCGTATACATGCTAGATAAACTGCCTCTAAGACCTAGACGTGCAGAGAAGATCGTCGTCAATTTGGACAACTCGCAGAATCCCGGTACCCACTGGGTTGCTATACGCAAGGATGGAAATTTAGCCTTTTATTTTGACAGTTTCGGCAATCTGAAACCTCCAAGAGAGATAGAATCCTATCTCGACGGTGTTAAGATCATGTATAACAGACACAGGTATCAGAATTTCGATTCTGTCATTTGTGGTCATCTGTGCTTGCAGTTTCTGTTATAAAACACTTTCGACAGGACGTTCGAATGGTCAAAATGAGTTACACTATCACTGTGAGCGGATCTGATTCTAGTTTCTCTACCCATTTGAATCCGCCACTCCATCTGGATCCAGATGGAGTTTACAAGATTGCTCTACTGAATTTCGAGACATTTTACTCGATACCAAATGTTGATCCTAGCAATAACCTTATCCATTACGTGCGGGATGGAAAACTTGAAACCGTCGAAATTCCACCTGGAACTTATGAAATAGAAGATATAAACACCTTCCTCAAGAATAGACTCAAAGCCAGCGATGACTTTTTTCTCCGTCCCAATAATAACACTATGAAGGCTGAGTTTCGGTGTCCCTACGTTATCGATTTCGCTCGAGAGAGATCGGTGGGCTCTCTTTTCGGTTTCACCGGCAAGCGCACGGTGGAACCGGGTGTACTGACCGAGTCTGACGAACTGGTGAACATATTTAAGGTCAGCATCATACGCGTCGAGTGCAGCCTTGCCACTGGATCCTTCATCAACGGTAAAAGCGGGCATTCTCTCTACGAGTTTTTCCCGTCGGTTCCTCCGGGCTACCACATCTCGCAGGAACCACCCAGTACTATATATCTACCCATCATCGACACGAATCTCATTGATCATCTCAGCATTCGTGTGGTAGACCAGAACGGGGATACGCTCGACTTCAGAAACGAAACTATAACAGTGAGACTGCACATAAGACGGAATGGGAATAAATTTTAAAAGGCATTACTATAATAAAAAGCTTCTCTCGAGATTGATACCTACTCAGTCTTCGACACGCAAATTGCTAACACCATCCAACCTAGAGTTCCTCGAGCGTCTGGGATTCAAGGTTCTGTAATGGATGATTTAGATGTGACCGGAGTTCCGACGTTTGACGATAAGATTAGTAAAGAGGAGGAACATGTCTTCCTACCTTACAATACGTCTGCTCTAGATGCGAATGATGAAATTAGAATACCATGCCAAGCCGAGGATTTGTACACGCTTCCCAGCAGAAGTTACCTCTACATAGAGGGATCTGTGACAAAACCTACTGACGAAGCTTCATCTGCAACACTGACCAACAATGACATGGCGTTTCTGTTCGATGAAGTTCGCTTAGATATGAATGGTACTACCATAGATAGAACGAGAAATCCCGGAATTTCTACGACTATGCGCAACTATGCGGCTCTCAACACTTTGGACTCCAATCGCCTGCAGAACGCCGGCTGGACGTATCCCGGAGAAGCTGTAGACCTCGTGAACGCATCGAATGGTGTATTCAACGCTATCGTTCCTCTTTCGATACTTCTGGGTTTCGCAGACGATCACAAGGAGCTGATACTTAATAGCAAGTTTGAACTCGTTCTCATTAGATCTAAAAATTCTAATAATTGTGTGATGGGCAACGATGTGACTATCATTAAACTAAACCGCATCGAATGGAGGATGCCCGTACTTAGACTCTCTGATGCCGAGAGGGTGGAGAAACTTAAACTCGTCCAGTCAGATCGCCCACTGCACGTTGCTTTTCGAACCCTGGACCTTCACACTCAACCTGCAGTACCGCAGACTAAAGGATTCACGTGGAACATTGCAACGACATCGAAGCTTGAGAAACCGCGTTTTGTCATAGTGGGTGCACAGACCGACAGACTGAACTACCTTGCTAAAGATAGCTCTATCTTTGATCACTGCAATATCACCAATCTGAAGCTTTATCTCAACAGCGAATGTTATCCGTATCATGACATGAATTTGGATTTTGCAAATTCAAAGTTTGCATCTCTGTATGATCAGTATTCTAAATTTCAATACTCTTGTTATGGCAAAGAAAATTACCCTCTTTTGAAGAGAGGCGATTTTCTGAAATATGCACCACTATTCGTCATAGACTGTTCTCATCAACCGGAGGAGACCGTGACTGGAGCCGTTAACATCAGATTGGAAGTTCAAGCATCGGCGAATTTTCCTGCACAAACATCTTTGTTTTGTTTGATTATTCATGATAAATTGTTCACTTATAAACCCCTAACTCATGTTGTTCAATCTATCATATAAGAAATGAAAAATGTATCTTTTATATCAATAAAGAGTAAAATTTTTATATTTTTTTATTGATTTTAGCATACATCTCCTTTAACTTTTTTCTGACACTCCTACCTCTAACATCGTATTAACACATTGATTTATGAACGTCATGCAATTGAAATAAATATATTTCAATGTATGGAATTAGTCTCTTCAGTCCTGCTATTGCAACAATGTCCAGGTTTATGACATTTTCGTTTAGCCACGTATTCACAAATGCTATTTCATTAACTTTATTCATATGCACTGTTACGTTATATGCATAGATTATATTCTCACTGTACGATAAACGAGGAAGCTTACCGTCTTTCACATACGTTTCAATCACAGCTATATTTCGAACTATTATCTGCCAGTCCTCTTTTGTTATGTATACAAAAGTTTCGTCAACTGCTTTGATGAAGAGGGATGCGAGTTCGTAATGCAGTCCTATATTCACACGATGCTTGGAGCTGATGGAGATGTCGTCGAGCATAAACACGCTATTTGGATTCATCTTCCTCTGACTTTTCTGAAATGGGGTCAAAGATGAGCACTATAACGTTCTCTTGAGAGGCTTCCAACATCTTCTGCTTCTTTACGACCTTTGCCTTGTTCCTCTTCTTGTCAGGCTTTTTTTCGGACCTGTAGACATATACACAACATCTCTGTTTTAACACACGAGTCATTAATAAAAAAACTCTTTCCTTTTATTCACAATGATTCTGCTTACCTTTCTTCTTCATTCTCCTCCACGGGTTCGGCTGTCGACACCGACCGATCCACGTCGCGATGCGGTGGCACATCTTCTCCTTCGGGCGTTCTGTAAAAACAAAGGCACAGGTTTTTGCTAGTTATCTTTTTTCTCCCCCTACTACATCTATTCTATCACTTTGAGATACACGTCGCAGCACTCTCCACAACGGAAGAATGACGACATTTGTTGATGCTGTGATGGTTCCTTACAGATGATGGTATGCGTATCGCCATCACATATTTCCTCATGCTTATCGAGATAGTGCTGCTTCATTTGCTCGTACTCCTCGAGGTTCACCCAGCAACAATTGTCACTATCGCTCGTGATTCTGATATTTTCACTACTCATCGTGCTGGCTCACAGTCGACTGTGAACGCCGATCCATTCTCGTTTCACATTTAATGGATAGGGCGGTGGTGGGGATTGAACATGCTCGTTCTTGCACTGACCTAGTTTATACCGTTACGCACGTGGGCTCTTTCTCACATACACAGTCTTCTGTAACATACTCATGCAGCCTAACATTCATTACGCACACCTAACTCGAATATTATATTAGACTCGCATGGTTTTCTTATTTTATAGTCCATTGCCTTCTTGATGAAAGATTCCAAGTTCTTAGCTGTGGGATCTCGAAAACTATTAGTGCCTCTGAACGCGGTTCTTGATGCATTTCAGAGCCATACATTAGTCCTTTTTAGCAAACGCGGTAACCGTACACATAACTCGAATATTATTTAGACCATACGTCTTTTTTTCTCATATATGTATACTTCATTGCCTCTGAACGGGGTTCTTCTTGCAATTAAGGCATACATTCCGGTTTAGCAAACAACTGGGGGGACGTGAGCGCGCACGCGTGCACACACACACAGATCGAAATTTCACATTTTTTCGGCTTTTAATTATCTTTATTATTCATTTAATTCCACAACATAATAAAGTGTATCAACAACTTCACGAGGGGAAATAACGTGCTCCTGGGAGCACCGCAGAGGAGGGACGGACTCTCCCTCAGAATCCAAACGTCACGTAATCCCACACGTTACTCGTATACGCGGGTACTAACTCCGTCTTTTAATACCACGGCTTGAAACTCAAGTACATAGATGTGCAGACACCCGCGTTAGTACACTACTTACATACATACATATATACATACATACGTACATACATACACAGGTAATGCATATTGTAACTACTATAACTACTTGTTTATACCACTCAGTGATATAGCTATACCTCCATCCATCCAACTATCTGCAAACACGCACACGCGCATACGCACGCACGCACACACACAATGACACATTTAACCGTATTATGGTCCAGTAATAAATTCAATATCCTTTTCGGCAATTATCTGCTTGCTGATGCTAAATTTCTTCTATTTCCTGTTCTTTTCTTCTTCTTTCCTGTTTCTCCAATTTTCCCATCCTTCCTATAACGTTTTAAAATTTCTGTATGGTATTTCTCAACTGTTTTTCTACTAACTGGATGACGTAATTCATAAGTGTGAGTTCCATAGAAACTAATGATTTCATATGGTGCATGGTATTTAAGAAATATTCTCCAGTACGTTTCAAGATTTGTCAGATAAGCTCTTTGTTCTACCATGTACCAGATCACAAACTATGAATTCCCAGATTCTTCTCTTCTTTTCTTCATGTTTTAATTTACGTTTCGTGGCTTTCTGTTTTATTATTTCAACTGCCCATCCAAGCATTTCTTCTTCACTAGGTTTGTTCCAAATTTGATCATGAATTACCTCAGGAATTTTGTTACAAAGGGAATTCATATTTTTTCCTGTATGCAATTCTATAGGTTTATGTCCTGTCACGTAATTGGTGGTTTTATTAAGGAAGTTCTGAAGTACGTTTATATACCTATATAAATTGCTCTGATATTTATGACACAGCGCCCATAATTAGTTTCCTCTCTTTGATTTCCCGTACTACTGGATTGGAATTTTACCTATACCTCGATGAAAAATAAAGCTTTATATCATTTTCCCTAAAGCTATTTATAAATTTCTTTCCCGTGTATGTGGTTGCATTATCACTTAAAATTGCCTTGATATTTACTTCCTCGGTTACGTAATGTTTAAATATTCGGTTCATACATGCCGAAATTGTGACATTTTTAAGAGATGTATTTTTACGTACTTGCTGAACACATCGTAGCATACAAGAATGTATTTATTCCTGAATTGGGTCGTGCATATAGCTGCTGACAAGATATCTAGGACTATCTCTAATAACTGAGTTTATCTCGAACGCGTAAGCTGCATTTATCTGTTTGGCATTCTGGCAGAAATCGCAGCATGATATAAATTGTCACACTTTTTGACTAATTTCGAAATATATCAATTTCCCAGTATAATCGATGTCGTTCTCTCTGACCAGAATGTGCAAGTCTTCTGTGAAAGTTTTTAACTAGTTCTTGTTCCAAGCACTAATTGCACTTGGGAACAATCATCTTTCAACCGGGCGTCTCTTTTTCGTGCTTTTTATATAGTAAGCCATTTCTTACAGCAACGGATTTGCCTTTCGACTCTTCTATTACCGGTGAGTTCATCTTCAACTCATATAATTTTGTTTCCTCATCTTGAATTTCCCCTATTTTTTAATTTTCTCATTAATCCATTGTTCACAGGTATGTCAATGGTTGTCATCTCAACTTCATTTCTGGGCCCTTCTATATTTTCAGAACTTTGTGCATTGCAATTTAACCTGGACTAAATGTGCTGTTCCTGCTTGGAATATGCATAATTTCAATGTAAAAATACGATATAGCATGGGCTTATCGAGCTAATATCTCACTGTATAGTAGCTTTTTTAAATAAAGGTAAGGTCCGAAAATACCTTCACCTTTAGTTGATAAATATATCTTAAGCTTTATTAAGCCAAATTACGGTGCTCCAGTCTAGAGTTTAGTGAGGAACTTCTTTCTATTTGAGTAAGTCTTCTTGATGCTTTGCTTATGACGTGAAATTCATTATCTATGTCACTCTGTCCTAGAATTCCTGCAAATCCTTGGATAGAGGCACCCACATGAATTACATAGATTTTCTGCGGATCTTTCGAATAATAAAGATTTTACAAACGGTTCTTTTACTCCATCAAAACTACTTTGGTAGGTCTCTGTCCATGTTCATTTGATATTCTTCCACAACAACTGACGCATTTGCTCAATTTCAGCTGCGTATCCAGGAACAAATTGACTTTGGAAATTTAGCACTCACAATAGACGTCTAACTTACATGGGTGGTGGAATTTTGAATATTTCCTGGATTCCTTTCTGATCGGGTCTGATGACTCTCTCATCTACCACGTATCCGAGAAAATTTATCTCCTTTACGCAAAATTTCAAATTGTTTATATTTACTGTCATTACATGATTTCTCGGTTTTCTCAAAACAGAATTAACATTGTTCATATTCTCCTCAAAGGTCTCGCTTACAATTAGGAAGTCGTTTATATATCTTATCAGGAAGTGTCTGCAAAATTCCACAAGTATTGTGGCTTGCCTTCAATAGTCCAGTTCCAGAGGTTTTTAAACCAAAGGGTATTACTTAAAAACGTTACTGAACTCCGATTAACCTAAAGGAGGAGAAGTCACGCACTTTTGGATTCACTTCCTTTTATCAGTACGAAGCGTCAAATAGGAAGGGTCAATTGAAGTGAGATGTCTACCTCTTGAAAGTTTTTATATGATTGTTCAATTCCTTTGCTTTGGAAATGGTCTGGCTTCATGTATGCATTTATGAATCTACCATCTAGCCTGAGATGCAAGCGTCCATCCCTCTTGGCACTCCAACAGATAGAGTTAATTTGTTGGGAATTACCCTGCTCTATAATTTCATGACGTAACAGATTGTGAATTAATTTTCGTGCTTCGTCCCGGAGCGCTATGAGTAAATTGTCGTATTTATGTCGGGGTGGTGGTACATTGTCGACCTGGAAGGTATGCTGGTAAGCATTACATCTCCCTGGTATGTCTCTAAACACTTCTCTATTTTCCGTCAACATATCATTAAGTGCATCCCTTTGTTTTTTCGGTTAGACCATGGGCTTCAATGCACCTCCGGTATATTTGTTCCTGTCTTGTCCATTCACTCTGATTTTCTATCACTGTCGTACATTCCGCCTGTTTGTTATCCACAAATTCTTCCTGTATTCTTTTTTGCAAGTAGAGTGAGATTTGAAGAGCTTCCAGTTCCCTGTCATCTTCTTACATTATTTGACATATGTTAATGTTATTCTGATACTGTAATACTCGTGCAAAGAATTCCTGGTTGCAAATTGCTTCTTCTTCTTCTTCTTTAGTCCTCTCAATTATCGCCACTTTATCCTTTTGAAACGGAAACATAGTCTCTCCATTCTCTTTAATCAACTTCAATACTTCCTCTTGAGAATAGTTTTGAGCTTCGTATTTATTTTAAAAGCCCCATCCAAGAACAACGTCACATAATAGATTACTAACTATAAGGAAGATTAGTTCAAACTTCTCCTCACCTACCGCCAAGTTTAGAAGAGCTTGGGGCTTTAATACTCTTGCGGACATTCCGATTGCAACTCTACAAATTACTTACTAGTGGGAAGTGCCATTATATTTATACCTTCATTTATTAACATCTAATAGACTCCCCGAGATCAAATAGATGCTATTTACTTGCAATGGGTGTGTGTAGGTATATTACCTATTCTGGTATGGGCAATAGAATATCTATAGACATCTTCGGAATCTACCTCAGAATTGTTTTCTGGCTGGTATGCAGCCTGGTGCACGGGACTACCGTTTCTTACATGCTCCAACGTAATTTCCGAAACACTCTGGTTGGTTTAGGTCCCCTGCTTTCATTCCTAAATACCCTGTTTCGGTGATCCTTCCATCTCGTTAAAAATTTCCAGTGACTTCATTTTCTGATCTTTCAACGCATTTGCTCTCCCTATCATTTCTAGAGTTCTCTCTACCATTTCTAAGGTTCTCCCTAGGCTTGCCATTTTGGCTTCTTTTAAATTGATTTCTTCCCGAAAATCTTTCTGTCCTTATAAAACTTATATTTTCCTGTCTATATTGACGATCGTCTTTCGAAATTTGATAGGTTGTGTTGATACCGCTGTCTTATATGAACATCTCTATTTCTTTCATTCTCTCCAACCTGACGGTAATTGTGGAGGCTAGTTGAGCATCTACTTCTCATTTCCGGGAATTTATTTCCCAGTCACTAGGGATGTCCTCTTCCTGATGCTCGAGAGCAGATATAAGCTCTGGCATCTCAAAGTTGCTTTTCGGTTTCGCAATCACGAGGTAATTTTAATACTGAGGGGGTAATATCTGGTAAGCAGGCTTACAAAATCTTCGCTCATTGGCGGGGACAGGTTTTTTACCTGACTTGCATGTCTAAGAAGACAGTCATGGGCACTCCTTCCATGCGGTCAAACCGTCCGTGACTTATGGACGGGTGAATCCTATTTTGGATGCTCGGTTCCAACATCTGTTTTTAAATATTCTTTTAAAGGACTCGTAATTTATTTCACACCAGTGTAGAGTTTCCTGGTTCAGGCACCTTCTTACTATTACCATTTTTAGTGCTTCAGGGACTGTTTCAATTGGAAATACTCCTCTAAGTCCGTAAGAAATTGCACTCAATTAAAGTTTTCTATAGCTTTAAGCAAGGGAAAATCGTATAACACATTGTAGTAAATTTAAATCTGTGGGTTTCTCTTATTGTTCCGTTCACGATTATTTCTGCAACTGTGAGCTTAGGCGTGGGCTATAGGTGACCCACCTGTCACTCAAGTTATTTCATACAGTTCAGTTGATCATGCTTATGTTGATCAGCAAGGTTTACATTTTCGCAGATATTACTTCTAGATTGTAAATCTAAACGATTCACACAGTTTTGGAGTATCTCCATGCTTTGCTCTATTTTACGGAAAGCTTTACTTTGGGACGTTTGCTGCTTATTAATTTCACTTGGTAATTTCTGGTTTTTAAGTTTTTCTCCAGGTCATTGAGTGTTTTCTGCTGAGATAGCGTATAGACTCTGCAGATTCATTTTGTATTTCCTTTTGTAATTTGGAAATTTCTTCAGTGAAATTAACCTGCACTTCTGTGAGGTCATTGTTTGTATCCTCGACTACTTTCCTAAGTTCTATTGACACACTGCTTACTCTACTATTTACATGCTCAAATTGGTTACATAGCTCTTTGGGATTTTTTGCTGTTCTACGTAAATTAAAATGAGTTTTATTTATGGACGCTCTTTAACTACTATGGTTCTTAGCATCCCATTCCTTATTGGTTGTGAAAGACCGGAAATTCTGCTCAGAGGCCTCTTTATGAGGCTTGAGGTTCTTTTACAAAGTTAAATTAAATTCAGCTTTATTTATGGACGCTCTTTAACTGCTTTGGTTCTTATTGTCCCATTCTATGTTGGACGTGAAAGACGGATAATTTACCTCAGAGGCCTCTTTATCAGGCTTGAGGTTCTTTTACGTGCCGTAAATCTACGACACGGAAGCACCGGCTGCTCTACCTGAAAGTTCTCCCACTTCACTAGGTAACATCGACCGAAAACTCTTGTGCAATTCTCTGTTGTTATGCTCAAATGTTTGCCCTAAACTCGTTTATATTTTCTCGTAACTCCCTACAATTAAGATTAATCTTTTGTCTTGTTGACTGCTATTAGCTATAAGTTTTCTTTCTAGTTCATTGTACACTGACTCACTTTCTGCTGAATTTTCCCCTTAACTTTTCCCCTAGTTTACTACTGTTTTGTTCCATTTTCTCGTCTAGTTTGTTACTATTTCCTATGATACCCCTATTTATGGTTTCATAAAAATGTGTTAGCATTTCCATCATAGTGTTTGCATCAAAGTCAAATTACCTGCTGTCTGTATCTAAGTTTGTGATGGTTCTCTTTCACCGCTGTTATATATTTCGTTTATGCCGCCTATTGTGGCACTTGCCCTAATACCCTAAAGAGACTGGGCCGAGCTTTTGTGTACCCTCACATATTTACGACTTCTTCTGTAGAAGGTGATGGCTTTTGCTCGCCAAAAGTTTCCCCTGCTGTACATATAATTTCATTTTCTACCGGTACATTCCCTGAGCTACCTATCAATATGCATCAGTTCACTGCTCCCTCTCCTATTTAAATTAATGCTGTCTTCTTCTGCTATATTTATTGCCACATTTTTGTTAAATTTCCCGCTTCTCAACAGCATTGAATCTTACACACACAAATCCACACTTTTTTTAATACTACCTAAAATAACGTATAACTTTTTCTGACCCTGTCTAAGTGGTGTGGCAATTTTTTTACTTTTATTAGTTGCCTGTCGTTGTCCTGATGATGAATGGTGATTTTTCTATCCCTCTCCCCTGAATGGCATTCTTCGCTGTAGTCTGTGGTTCGATGTCCGTGACATTTCCAAGTTCTTGTCGTCGTCGCTGTCCTGACGTCTGGAAGTTCTCCGTTGTGGCCTTGGTTGTCATTTCTGCTTCTCCTTTTCGTCCGCTGTTGGGAAGTTACCCGTTATTTTGGTTTATGTTTATGCTTTCCTCTCCTAGTTACCGAGCCGCACATTCTGGGAGGCATTTGGAGGCAATACCTACGTAGATTTGTTTTAACTACTCATTTTATGTTGTATTGAATCCCGTTAAAGTATTGGTTATTACTTTTATTTTTTAATGCTCCGGCTACCTATATTTCTCTGGTAGGACATGCATCGCTTGGCCAGGAGTGATCGAAAAGGAATGTTTATAAATGACCTTGCAAAGTTGGCTTTTAGAATTCATTTTCTGCTCTCGCCTCTGTCACTGACAAATAAGCCCTTAATACAACGAAATCTATTATATTACCTCGTTGAAGCTGTATGTGTAATTGGGACTTACTCGCGTCGAATATGTAATGCTTACGTACCGTAAACTAATTAAGTTAAAGACTTATAACTTTATCGCTGATGTTAAACTTTGTGACACCCGGTGTCACTGGCGTCGAAAATTAGACTCTGCATTACATTTCGTGCCATCGATGTTAGAAAGCAAAGCTCTTGGGTTTCTTTGCAGGTCCCCTGAATATATACTCTTCTGCCTGGACTAGCCTAGGCATTGAAACTAGCTTTTCATTGGCTACACTCTGCTATGGTTCATAGCGTCATTTTTCGCTAACCAATCGCCATGTATGTAACCTGGTTTAAGATCCAACGTAACTTTCCATTTCTGGAGCTGTCACAAGTTACCCCAATACTCTTCTCTGATATAGCCTAAGGCTTTATGTATTGTGTCGCCTTCTCATCGCCTTCGTTGCTTTGTTGGAATGTTCGAGTGGCAACTTCCTCGTAGCAAACAAGGGAAAAAGTTTTACCGTTGGCCTATTTCGGAATACTGCATTCTACACTAATATATTACATATATACATAACTTTGTAAATTTACACCAATTACATGCATTATTTAATATTTACAAGAGGAGTGGGTGACTAATAATTGTTGGGTCAGTATGGTAATCATAATACTGCCGCAGTTGCAAGAATTTAGAAATTATTCCGAATTCCATGGTTATGTTATTCAGGAGTTCTGCAGCAAGGAGCAAAGAATGGAGTTTACTTTCAAGTAAATCAGGTACGAATGATTTGATAGTACAATTTTATACTTAAAGAAACGTGCATGAAATATTGCAATATCCGCACGGTCATTTAAGTAAAGTTAATGAAAATTTATAACAGGCGGAGCCTACCTCAACTCCAAGGTAGGTAGGGTAACGCATGCTTCTGCACTATCCAGTGTAGTTCCGGCCAGAAGGTTAATAAGCTGGAGGAAAGTGTTGAAACATATCAGTCATTGGCGTAATTTTAATTCTAGGTTTCATGTGAACATTAAGAAGCATTTTATACTTCCAACTGTAAAGGAATAAGAAATGGCTGCTATTTTGACGCAGATTTATACAACATTGGCTGTCATACCGTAAGCATTTTAATGCTCCATCTAAAGTAAAGGGAAACATTTATTTGGGTAGAAATAGCAATTTTCATGTAAAAGGAAAATATCTGACGGAGCAGCGTTTTGTTTTAACACTTACATTTGTAATCCTCTCCCGTGTGTAACAAAAACAAACTTGAGAATATTTCAAAATAACGTTTCGATTATGTATTGGCAGATTTCCTTATTGAATCTTTAACTTTAACCTTCGAAATCTTAATTTCCGGTTGGGCCAATTGGCCGCTTATGCCGTGGTCTCTCGTGAAACTTATTAACTGACATAGCCCGAAATGGAAGGCGAGGTAGCAAGTCAGCACTCTAACTCCATATGGCTTATATCTGTTTTATTGGCTAATAAACGCTGATTCTATACAATATATTTAAATTAAACTGTCTTAAAACATGCATACAAAACCTCTTCAGGAAAGCAAGTTCAATAAAAGATTCACCCATGTTATAATTCACAGCACCTCAAGGCAAATGGAAGGAATCGCTCAAAATACCCACAAATTCCAACCTGCTCTGTCAAAGTTCAGTTGCAAGGTTGCACACCCGCATTCCAGCACCACCGCGGATGAAAACCAACCTAACACGAGTTATGCTGCAGTACAATTAAAGGTGATAACCACTAACTGACCGCAATCACTGGATAAATTAAGGTATTCAGCTATAGGAATTCTATTAAGTGGCCAATCAAGACTGCTGCCCAAGACCAAAGACCCATTAAGGCTCACCCACAGCTTTATAGAATACTGCGTACAAACCGAGTCCCAGAGGAATCACATCCAGCTATCACGAGGCTCTTAGCCACCGAATTAGTTTCTGTCTCTCCAGACAGGTGCAGCACCGAACCTTGCCAACCCCATAAAAATAAGCGCAGAACCAAATATGAGGTAGTATAATACACAACGGCACAATGTTCTCTCCAAGAATAGTGAATATGGAGACCAAACTGGGCAACCAAAGCAGTAAGGAAAGCAGAAGGTAGGGGGAGGATACGAGGTGACAAAGAGGATCAAAAGGAGACGTCCATTCCTTTCAAATCTTCTATTCTAACAGACAATGTCTCGACGATCCACAGGATTCAGAAGCCATCCATACATGGCCCCCAAGAAATCAAGTCAGTATAAGCGGAGCATAAACCGATTCTACCAACACAAAACTCTGACGGCGAAAGCACCAGTCTATATCTCTTCGAAAGGCACAAAAGTAGCACTTCTGCACTCCACAAATAAGGCAGATACTTTATCCAATAAAGTTGATTACCATTCAGAAACACCGTAGGCGCTCCCGGGGCACAAATCACTCCAGGTCAATAAAGTGAATTCAAGCCTGCAGGTTACACATAAATCTAGAAGCAGTCGCAGGATACAATAAGCGCGTAACCACATGGGATAGTGGGGGAAGTCGAAACGACAAGGCTGCAGTAGGTAACAGACCAACTGTCTAGCAGCACCGGAACCGCAGCCCATCTGCCGAGGGAGTGCAGGGAATATGATAAGGATGCAGAGGAAAGGTACACAACTAGAACAAGGCAAACAAACCGAGCAGAATCAAGACAAAAATAAAAGAGTAAAGTAAAACACCCAACACATAAGCATACTAATTAAAAAACTGTAGTCTTAAAACCACTAAAAATAACCCACTTTAACGCCGCCTAGCGACCGAAAACTGACACAAGCAGTAAAACAAATAATTACTCTGGGTGCTCGACGATCCCATCCAAGGTCACGGGAGCAGACTTAGTTGAGATATATGGAACCTACGTATTTACCGGGAGTCAAGGCTTACAAGCTTGTATGAGACACCCTTGGTGACGCGCAGGATCCTGTGGGGCCTATAAAACGTGGCGCCAATTTACAAGTAGAGACATTAGATTTATAACTTATCGAATAATTCCAGCACAACACCAAGTCGCCAACTTTAAAAGGGTTTGGCTTACGTTGGGTTCTATAACGCCCCCGGGTGAACTGATGAGCACTCAAGGAATTGTTCATGGCCTTGGTTCAGTTTTTTTCTAATAATAGCCGCAGTGATTTTCTCGGGCAACAGATGGTTTAAAGACCACCAATTAGACAGCGGAGTGCTGGGAAGTTACGCGAACATCCGGGAAAATGGCATAGCTTGGTGAGCTTCATGGCGGGCAGTGTTCAAAGCGAACTGTTAATGCTGCAATTTCGGGTCCTAAGCCTTATGCCGTTGATGATGAAAGGCGATTAAGACTGATTTAAGGTTCCTGTTCGCCATTTAGGCATGAACAAAAAGTTCGAACGACAACTTCCCTCAATAGGTCTGCTGCGCAGGCTTGGCCAAATCGCACAATCTACAAGCTTTAGGACGTGCAGCTATATCACTATCCGCCTCTTCCATATACAACTTTGCGCAATCTTATCACGGGATTTATAAACCCCCAAATGGCCACACAGCGCGAATCATGAAAATATCTATGGGACGGAACCAGTAATTGTGGTACTACGATTTTAAATTTTACATCATGCGTAGTCCTGGCAATCAAAACGCCATTACAGGCGATATGGTGCAATGTGTTGACCGTTCTCCAAATGAGAACAGATTCTAGCCAAGCCTGGGTCATTACGTTGATGTTAACCAACATCAGTGAACAGCTGAGGGAAGTCCTGACAAAACAACCCTGCTTCATGAAAGCTTCCCTTAGTCGCTTGATTGCGTTCAACCTCCGACATACGAGTAAGAGTGTTGGCAATAAGGTTATTTGTGCCCCTTATGTGCACCGGAGTAAATTTAAAGCAAGATATACGCATCCCCCAACGGGCTAGCGTACCAGTTTTTCTGGGAGTAGACAAGGTCCTGGTAAGTGCCTGATTACCGCACTCCAATAAGAAGGGGCGTGCTCGATATACCTCCGGAATTGTTCAAGAGTCAAAAGCACAGCAAGTGCCTCCAAATCCTACACGGAGAACTTCATCTCCGCTTCTGACAGCGTACGTGAGGCATAGAAGACCAGCTGTCGCCCCTGAGTGAACTGGTGCAAAAGGACAGCGCCTAAGACATGCGTTGACCCTTCGTTCTGAACAATAAAGTCTCTAGTGAAATCGGGGAAGGCCGACACAGGATGATTAGAAACAGCATTTTTCGAATCCTCGAAAGCCTCCTACCATTTCTCCTCCCACTTAAACGTTACGACCTTACGTCTCAAACTGTTAAAAGACTCAGCTCTATGCGCGAAGCGAGGAAGGAACTTTTTAAAGAATTTTACCATACCAAGGAAACGGGCGAGTACTTTTATACTCCGAGGAGGAAGGAAATTACGCAATGCGGCGGTACCATTCAGGTTAATGGTAATGTTGTTGGACGAGATAAAATGGCCCAGGAAAGCTATCTGTTTAGTAGCAAAAGTAATATTCGATGGCTTAACCGTCAAGCCAGCAATAGCCAACCGCCCAAAAAACATCCCGCAGATCGATCAGATGAGTCTCAAAATCAGTCGAGTATACAACTAGATCATAAAAATGATGGCAAAGATAATTGAACTTAACTTCAGAAAACAGGTAATTTAAGTACAAAATAGGACATAAATTGCCTGCAGTTATTCTAAATCGTACGCCATTAAATTCATAAAGTCGCCAAGATGTAGCAAAAGCGGTACGGTCCTTGCACTTTTCACTTAAAGGAATCCGATAGTACTCACCTTTTAAGTCGAACGAGGTATAAAACACGTATGAAGATCAGGTAAAGAGATAGCTTCAATATGTATCTTCTGGTTAAGCATACGATAGTTAATCACTGGGAGGAATTCATCCGGGCCCTTAGGCACCAGAAAAATCGAACTGTGATAGGTAGATTGATGAGGACGAATTATACGCTTTTATAACATGTCGGCAACCTTCTTCTTCAAAACAGGCATCTTAGGCGAGGTGAAAGCTTCACTGGCGTATGTTCCATCAACTGCAGATCATATGTAATCTTGTTGCTGAGCCCAGGACTGTCGGAAAACAGTAATTAAACTCCCGAATGAGACCGCAAATCCTGTCCGCTTCCTCACTGTTCAAATAGCCTAACGCAGCCATGGCGAAACAGTGCTTCGCGAGTCGATTTGCGCTTGTTGACTCGCGCACTACCCCTCCGTAGCTTCTCCGACCCTTCTCCTCCTACTCATGTCAGCGTGGTCAGTACTACGTCAAACAGTGGCGGTTAGCAATGCCGCTTGCAAAGTAACATTCGAAGAGCAGAACATTTCATGGAATGGGAGAAGTTCTTCGTTGAGTATGGTGGCAACGCAAAATGTTTAATATGTCCCAAAGCGGAGTAATGCAGTTCAACATGAAACGCCATTACAATGCTTATCATTCCGAATATGCCAGGTTACAGGGTAAGTTGGGTCTGTAATTATTACTAAACATTTTATTTAATGAGACTTTAATTCTTATTTAAACTACAGGTCATATTGCTGATTTTCAGTATATTCACAGGACCCGAAAGAACGCAAGAAATTTTGAAATTGATAGAAAACAATGGACCTAAACCAGCTACAAAGACTCAAACTATGGCAGAGAAAAGAAATCACGATAATTATATTGTAACCTGGGAAATTGCAAAGGCCTTAAGACATTTCAGGAAGGAGAATTTATTAAAACATGTTTAATTGCTGGGAGTTTATGTTCTCAACAGGTTCATAATTTCGAGTGCTTGCATATTTTCCGACAAACCATTGCAAAGAAAGTTGAAGTGATTTCTGCCGACGTAATAAGACAGATGGATTTGAAAATGGCTGACTTTGTGAAGTTTTCTCTTGCACTGGACGAGAGTACAGATGTAACTGACACCTCAATTGGCCATTTTCATTCGAGGTGTTGATAAGGAACCTAATGTTGAAGAGTATTTGCTCGATTTAGTTCCACTAAAAGGCAGTACTACTGGCGAGGAGGTACTTAAAGCTCTAAAAATTAGTATTGAAAGATGTTGTTTACAGTGGTCAAAATTAGTATCAGACGGAGCAAAGGCCATGGTTGGGTAAAAGTGGGTTGATTGACAGGTTATAACATTTTATTCAGTGATAAAGGTATTTCGAGCAATTTTTATGCTTGGCATTGTCTGTTGCATCAAGAAGCACTTTGTGCCAAGTCAGTTACATTACAATAGTGATGGATTGTATTGTGAACAAAATAAAAGGAAGTGCTTTGAAACACCGACAGTTTCGAAATATGTACACTTAAAAATATGGGAGAATCGTTCCAAGATATTAAGTATTTATGTGGTGTTAGATGGCTTAGCAGAGGTGCAATGTTACGATGGTTCTTCGACCTCAGAGATGCATTCCCCGGAATCATAAAAGAGGCAATTTATTTTAGCTTTACATTTAGACTATTCTCAAATGCTGTAAGGTCATTTTATTGTTTCCTTATTTTAGAGAATGGAAATTTAGGAACTAAATGACGAGGTCTGGGTCTGCGACTTAGCTTTCTTATGCGATATATGTACGCACTTAAACAAGCTGAATACTACATTTCAACGACTCAATCAAAATATTGTTGATAAGTATACTTCAGTGCAGGCGTTCGTAAACACACCTTCACTCTGGGTAGATCACTTGAAAGAGGGGCAGGTGTACTATTTTCCATTTTTAAATCTCCTTTCAAATTTCTCCTCAGATAAATTTAGTATTTACATTAGTATTCTCTTAACACTTAAAAGTGAATTTTGTGATTACTGATTTCGTGATTTCAGGGTTTTTAAATATGATATATCAGTGTATGTCTATCCGTTAAACATAGACGTAAGAAATATCAATCTGCAAGAGGAACTGATTCATTTACAATCTGACGAAGTCATGAAAGTCATATGCAAAGATTTAGTAGGAGTGGAATGTTTTAAAATCTTATACGACAATAAATATTCCAAGCTTCGATCATATGCAAATTCCATGGAAGCAATGTTTTGTAAACGTACGTCTGTGAATAATTATTTTCCATGATTAAATTAATAAAAAGCAAATGCAGATCCCGACAAACGGACGAACATCTTCATGATAAGTTACGTCTAGCTGTAAACAACATAATTCCCGATTTCGAATCTCTCATTGTAAACGGCATCGGAGAAGCTTAATTTACTTTAAATACAAAGTACAGGACGCCACTGAATCAGTCCGTTCTTTACCACTACCCCGCCTGTCTTCCAAATTCTCCCCCTTCCATAGCTTTGTTATCCAGTTTGCATCAAGGTGCTTCGGGGCAGGCTTACAGTCTCGCCATGCCTGGCCTAACGAATCCGAGTCTTTAAAAAACCTAAGGGCGAAACGTCGCAGACTTGAAGGGGTGGAACGGATAGTCGTAACACCCTTTGAAATAGGAACATAACCTGCGGTGCAAACGTGCAGTATATCTGTTTGGCACCGAAATCCATACACATTCCAGTAGGTGTCATAAAACGCCACCCAAGATCAAAGGATGCAGCAACCCCTGCGCTAACAAGCATACGTATTTCCACGTGAACTGAGGGAAGCGTATTGTGCAACCTTGGCCTGCACCTTCAAAGTTTGGCCATTCGCCGCCAGATAATCCATATCGCAACACTCCACTTTAGTCCCCTGGGCCCTCATTTCACTTTAAGAAAAACTAAAATCAACTAACGATAATTTTATCCCAGAATCCAAAAGAGCCAACACGGGCTTCCTGCCACTTGTAATAGGGATACCCCAAACATGGAAGTGCCGTAATTTTACTTGCGGAAAATTCACGAAGCGATCCTCGCCTGGGTCTCTGGCGTGAGCTACACCGCATCCCTGAAGGAGTCCCGACACCTCGATAACCTTTCTGTGCCCCCGGTTGGGCTTGGCACTTGGAACAATTCGGAGAAAAATGCTCAAGCCAACAAACAACGGAAACAGGCACCAGCCTCTCCAAATGAACTCAGCAGTCGACGCCGGCCTCCGCCACCGCCTTCCCTAGCTGGCGATCTGAGGGAACCCTAGATTGTGGACCCTGGTGAACGGGAAACTCCCACAAACGTTTATTCTCAGCAGCTGAATATTCATTAATCAGGCGCACCAAGACTTCTATTTCACAGATAGACCTAGACTTCCATTGAAAAACTAACCTGTCGCAGGTCATGGTGTTCAGCCCCGTAATCACCACCTAAACTAAGCCCGCCTCCGCAACCCCTGTCCGCAAATTGCGCGAATAGTACTAAATCCTAGTCACACAAGCCCAAAAGAACTCCTGCTCCGGCTGTGAGCTCAGGTACCCCTTTCGCACCCACTCAGCACGTTCCCGCAATTGCAGAAAATAATGCAAAATGTCGCAAAGAAGACGTTGCAAAGCGTTATGGGACACCAACATCTCCAGTAACAAATTAAGATAAAGCCCCCAAGACAAATACTAATCAACATAAACATGCGCCCTTACATAGCATAAATCATGGCCGTGTCCACCACATCCACCCAATGTGCCCAAAAGTCTAAAGCAAGCTCACCATCAACCACCTCAAAATTAGGCAGACTCCACTGACTGTTTCAGGGGGTGCCGGTGTTGAGCTCATCCAAAGCCAATCTAGAACGCGGCACATCAACCTTCTCAACTTTCTGCCCCAGGACCATGGACGGGCCCTCCCCTGAAACACCGAATCCGGAGAAATTCTGTAAATAATCTCTCAGCTCAAAAACCTCCCGGCGAAACTACAATAATTCTTCAAACCCCGGCAATCCCGGGTTACATTTCTCCAGGTAGCCAACCCGGCCAACACAGTGATTGATCCATGCCAGCTAGTGTTTTGTCCGTTTTCGACATGACGGGCCTTCTTTTATCGAAGTCCTCCGCAATTTCCCGAAACTGAACACCGGCTAGCAAACAGCAATCTAGCGCCTCAGCCACCCAACCACTATCCTGGGGAAGCAGGATCAACACCACATCTGTACGGGCCTTAATCGCCGCCATAAGAGTCGGTACATCCGCCATATTTGGCACCACACCACCTCAGACGACCAACTCAAACAGAGGTTCAGACTTCCTAAAAATTCCATGACCAAGTCACCAAACCTATTAACCAAAGTTCACCTTAAGCATTAACCAAGATACTCTGAGAAAGTATTAAATCAAGCCACAATGTGCTACAATTTAAAGACCGATTGGCCGCCTATGCCGTGGTCTTCCGTAAAACCTAATAACTGACCTGGCTCGAAATGGAAGGCGAGTGAACAAGTCAGCGCCCAAGCTCCATATGGTTAGCATTTGTTTTATTGACTATTAAACACTGATTCCATACAATATCTTGAAATTAAACCACCTTAAAGCATACACACAGTACCACTTCAGGAAAACAAGTTCAATAAGAGATTCGCCCATGTTATAATGCACAGCACCTCAAGGCACATGCAAGTAATTCCTCAAAACACCCACAACTTCCAACCTGCCCTGGTAAAGTTCAGTTGCAAAGTTGCACACTCCCATCCACCATCACTGTGGATGAAAACCAATTTCCTAACAAATAACACGAGTTTTGGTGCAGAACAATTAAAAGTGTTAAGCACTAAGTAATCCTAATCGGCGGATGAATTAAAGTATTCTGCTATAGGAATTCTATTATGTGGCCAATCAAGAATGCTGCCCAAGACCAAACAGCACCAACGCACACCCTGCTCTACAGAATACTGTGTACAAGTCAAAAAATAATAACCGTGCAAAGTCGAAAGGTTAGAAGTCATTATTACCCACCAGGGGAACGTAAACCGGATTGTTTTCACATAAACACCATTTAAAATGTATCAAAGGTCTCCCTGCCAACCGAAAAACATCGCGGAACCAACGAAAGCCACATGGATTAACTCGTCGTCTAACGCAACGTAAGACTGGAACCTGGGCTACATTAACTATTTAGAGCTTTCTCACATGTGAAAAATAATTACACCACACTACAACACAAAACCCTGCCCAACTACGCGAAGTACATTCCAAAGCAGCTGAGTGATAAACATAAAACAGTTAGATGCAACCCGAACTGCGATGCGAATGAGGACACACAAAACTTGCAACAAACTTCCAACGATACATGTAATAACTTAACTCACATCTTGCAATAATCATTCCGCAGAAAAATCAAACTGCCACAACTACAATAATGGATATGTGACACAGTCTTGCTAACATTAGACACTTAAATGTGGCGCAAACTGTCATGTAAATATAGCCGTGTAAAGCTTAACGCAAATACGACAATGTATGCACGTTTTAGAGCTAGCAAAATGCGCGCTAATATAAAGCAGCTAAGAGCAACTCAAAGTGTCTTATCAATGATTACACTACCGAACAATAAAGACTGCTTCAATGGAGTTCAGTGACACATGCGAAAAGTAACATGTAGTAATTAAACGCAACACAACCGTCCAGCAAATGTCGTTGCGCCAAGCTTTAAACAAATACAATGGTAACTAAGAATGTTTCATTCTTAACACTCCTGCGTGCGAATGTAAAGCTGTTAAAATACCCAAACTGTCTCGTAAAGGCTTACAATAACATTGGAATAATAGTTGAAATACTTTATCACAGCTGATAAACGATTTCTCTGTCGAACAGTAAAACTGTCAAAATTTCAATGAAATATTCATTACGCAACTATCTGACAACAATAGGCAGTAAAATGCAACACGAACTGTCTTATAATTGTGGTTGTGTAAAGCCTGGCGCAAAAGTAATGATAGCTGAGGGTATTTCTTCCTAACAGAATTGGGTATCAATATAAAGCAGTTGAAAATATGAAGCTATCTTGTTATTATAATTGCTAAATGGCTTACAAAAAAATTAGAATAATAATTGAAATTATTTTCTCACAACTGGCAAATGATAACTGTATGAGACAAACAAAATGCCAATGCTTCAATAAAATATTTAGACACAACTGCGTGGCAACATGAGACAGTGAAATGCACCCCAAGCTATCTTGTAAGCGCAGTTGCGGGAGGCTTACCGCAAATACAGCGACAGCTGAGAGTATTTCTTTCCTAGCACAACCGCGTGCTAATGTAAAGCAGTTAAAGGTACTCAAATGGTCCTACAATTATAGCTTTGTAAAGTTTAAAATAAAATTGCAATAATAATTGAATGTATTTTATCATAACTGGCAAAATAGCTATACAAATCTCACAACAAATACAATGATAAAGAACCGTGTTTCATTGATATCCCCATTACATGGCTATATAAGACAGCTAAATACAGTATTTACGACCATGCTAAATTATCGTACATTTCACCCTAGAATTTAGTTACATCCCAGAGGATAGATAGAGGCAATTGAAGCTACATAGGTAGGTAACTATTAATTTACGAATGATGGACTCATCCCTGCAAAACCACGGCTTATGGCGAAACCCCAGCAAGTAAATACGATTGTTTTACTTGTAGTCCCCTTAAGGTCATGCCAATAGCAAAAAAGTACAGGGCTAGAATTTGGGCAAAGGGAACTCTACGTCCAACTATAATGAATAAAATATGCAACGCCATAAGCACACTTTAAAGCAGCGACTACATCCACTGGCAAATTCCTAAATCAAAGTGGACCAAGCCCACAAACTAAAATAATTAAAACAACAGAAAAACCCAACTTAGAACCCCGATGCTCGAAAAGGTGTGGTACCCAGTTTGAATAGTTGCCCAGGGAATCACCAGAACTAAAGCGGACAATATTTTGTTGGCATTTCTCTAAAAATTCGTCATAGTCACCCAAAGACTAATTTTAAAGCCAACAACCTCAAATGCACCGCAATTAAACCAAGGCACTGGAGTCTCAACTTACCGGGAGACAACGAAGCGGAAGCGCACATTAAACAACGTTATTCGCCACACTACAGCTGCAAACCGATTCCCAGATTAACCACACCCAGTTAGCACGAGGTTCCTAGCCACCCAATTAGCTCCTGTCTCTCTCGGCAGGCGCAGCACCGCACCTTGCCAAACCCATAAAAGCAAACGAAACCTTTCGAAAATTATTGCAGCTGATAATTAGCCAAAGCAGCTTGTGCTTACAAAGCCCTATTCCCTTGGTAGGTTTGCACATTGTTATAGGATGCCTTTCATTAAACAGGGACTCATATTCGAATCGCTATTTGTTAAAAGGGCGGAAGTCACATTTTTTTGAAAATCCATTTTTGTTTAAATATATGTTCTCCTACCATAGACACATCGTTTTATTTTAAAATGTCTTTGAGAATCCCAATACAAATGGTTAAACTCGTCTCTTAAATTTTATAGTTTATGTTAAAAGGCGGATGTCCCGGACTTCCGGCCTGTTAACAAAAAATATATTATTTCTGATTTTATTCAAAGTTGGTTAACCTGCTAAAACATAGTGAGTAAATGGTGCACAATAATGCAATACTGTTCATTATTGATTTGTTCACATAACACATTCTCACAAATAACAGTTGTTGTTCAAGATGAGTGGTTCTGAAGATAAAGATGAATAGTTTATTGGAATACTAGTGGATATAAACGAAATATAGTTAAAATGGCTAGATTAATGGGTAAAGGATATGATAATCATACTAGGAAAGTTATTACACCTAAAATCATTGGGAATGAGTGTCAGTAAGTACAAGATATAAATAATATTCAATTTACAGTTGCTATATCCAAGTATATGTAGTTATATCCAAATGCTTATAAAAACCTGATTCTAGGTGCAAAAAGAAATCTTTGATACCGTTATCTCTGAAGAGAGTCGGCTGGATGTCTTCAGTAAGTTTTATAACTACTTTTCTTCCAAGGATGAACAGGACACATTTCTACAATGTCTAATAGACACTGAAGATGTGAAAAGAAGACCAAGAAATGATCCAGGCAAACAAAGCAGATAGAGTTCATTTAAGTATCACTTAATGGAAGACAAAATTAACAGAGGTATGTTTAACTGCATTTCTTTCTATCCTAGCTGTGAGTGAGAAGCGCATTAGAAGACAGATTGCTCAAACTTAAGGTAAAAGTCCTGTGGACAAACGTGGGAACCATACCAGTTTCACACTACCCCATTACACTGAAATAAAGGTTCACGAACATATTCATTTCCATTTCAGGAGAGTAATTATAGTGGCAAGACAATTAAATATCTTAGCTCTGATTTGGATGTAAACATAATGTATAATCTCTTCAAAGAGAAGTTTCCAGATACCAAATTGGGCTATTCTTTCTATTTCAAATATTTTAAAGATAACTTTAATCTGAAATTTGGACAGCCACAGGTAGACTGCTGCTGTGTCTGCGAAGAGCTAAAATTGAAGTTAAAATCCCCACACCTACATGACACTGCAAGGCGTGTCGCAGCTGCTGAGTTGACTGTTCACATAAGAAGTAAGAAGTTTTACAGTGCCTTGCAACAAGATAGATCAGATGAAAAAATTGGAAAAAACAAAAACGTTCTCTCCATTGCTTGTGATTACAATGGGTTAAGTGAAAACACATTCATCCCTTGCCACAATTCTCACACCAACATTCAGCTTCCAAATTCAATGGCATACCCCGAAGAGAAACTACCATTGGAAGAGGAAAAAGTCAACGACTTGAAAAGAATTATCCCATACATTGAAGACATTTATAGATACATTTATGAAGAAATAATAAATGAACATTTTGAAGTTGTGAACATAAAAGATTTGCATTTTTCATACATAAACTATATTAATATTGACTGCACAATGTGTTTTCTGTAAAGGCTCACAAAATTCCGTGTGTGATCATTTTCTTACGGAAAATAAAATGTTAGTTTACAAATTATCTAATAATTATTGTTTGTATTTTCATTCATTAACATGTTTTTTATATTTCATCACCTTTTATGAATAAAATGTGGTTTATGTAACTTTTAAGGCAAACATATTTGTATCAAACCCAATTATTTGTTAAAAGGACAGAAGTCTCAAGGTAAATTAAGGCGATATTTGTTACCTAAATTAATGTTACAGTTTAAAAACAGCTACAATATAAAGTCGTATGCCAAAACAAATTGTTGAGTCCAAACAGAAAGGTCCAATGTACATAGTATTGCCGAAAAACAGTTTTTTGCTTCTCCTGTAAATTTGCATTTTTGGACTTCCGCCCTTTTAACAAATAGCGATTCATTCATCCTTCAGTATAGGGACATAATATATCTACTGACCCGTAGGACTAACAGTACAGGAGGGTCCCTATTATTTGAGGGCCTACTAATCTTAGCTTATACCACAGCTTTAGGGAGCTTTAAAATATCTTACTTTCGGGAAATAAAATTTCATAGAAGCAGTCTTCCAGCTAATTTATCTCCAGCTTGAAAATCTTAATGGAATGTGCTATGATTATCAGTTGCCTTATTCGTGGATTTCTCCGATTGGTAGACGAAGGCGGGGTGGTTTTCCATCTACCACGATATCCTTTCCAACAATTTCTTTTCATCTTTCAGGCATGCTTCTGGGTTTCGTGGCACATGGCGGTGCCGGACAGACGGCGAGAATGCTTTCTCAAAGAAAAGAGCTTCCATGGCATTGGAAGGCTGTTTGAAGACGGGTTGTTCATCGTTCTCTCTAGACAGCTCCAGCAGTAGGACGGATCGTCGACTCTGGAAGAGTTAAGGGCTTCCTCGCATCTCTGTGGCCTATCTTCCTGCGGTCTGTAGCCTCCTGTGGTTTCTTCATTTCATTCCTTCCTCTTGACGGATGATAACCACAATACATCTATGTAGGTCGCATTTCGCGAGTTGTCCCCCTCCGTTGAATAATCTATGAGTAGGGTAGGTAGGACAGACCTGGGCCACTTTTTGCGTTTATATGGGAAAGGATAGGGAAAACGAGGGTATATGCGACGGTTCACGGAGGAAAATGCGTTTATATGGGGAAGATAGGGACTACGAGGATCGATGCTAGGCTAGATAGAGGTTGAAGGAATGGGGATGTGCCTTATATGAGAGATACGTGGAATACGAGGAGAAGTGTTAGACTAGATAGGATTTGAGATGTGGAATATGCATTTATATGGGAAAGATAGGAAAAACGTGAACAGATGCTAGGATAGACAGATGCTGAAGCAGGGGAATATGAACATATATACAGGAGAGATAGGGGATACGTGGAGAGGTACTAGACTATTCAGGGTTTGAAGGTAGAGTATGGCTTTTTTATATGAAGAGACGAGGAAAACGAGGGTATATGCTAGGTTGAGAGAACCTTCAATGAGGAAAAAATGCGTTTATATGGGTGAGATTGGGAAAACGAGGAGAGCTCTGAGGTAGAGCAGGGACTGAAGGAGGGAGAGATATGCTTTATACGACAGAGATAGGGCATACGAGGGGAGGTGCTAGTGTAGACAGAGGTTAAGGAGTACGGTATACGATTATATGAGGAATATATGGAAAATGGGAACAGATGGTATGATAGACACAAGCGGGGGCTACTTTTGCGTTTATATGGGGAGGGATAGGGAAAACGAGGGTAGATGCGACAGTTCAAGGAGGAACATGCGTTTATAGGGGAGAGATAGGGAATACCAGGGCTGATGCTAGGCTAGTCAGATGCTAAAGCAGGGAGGAATATGCTTTATACGAGAGAGATAGGGAAATACAAGGAAAGATGCTATACTAAGCAGGACTTGAAGGCTAGAATATGGCGTTTTATATGAGCGATATAGCGAACCGAGGAGAGGTATTAGGCTAGGAGTTTTGAATGATAGAGTAGACGTTTATATGCGAGAGATAGGGTATACGAGGGTCGATGCTAGGCTAGACAGGGTTGAAGTAGGGAATGCGTCTTATATGAGAGAGGTAGGGGAATATGAGGAGAAGTGCTAGACTAGACAGGAAGGTCTGAATGACAGAGTATGCGTTTATAGGGGAAAAGATAGGGAAAACGAAGGTAGGTGCTAGGTTGAGAGAGTCTTCAAGGGGGAAAATGCATTTATATGAGATCGGTAGGACATATGAGGAGAGATGCTAGTCTAGACATGGGTTGAGGAGCAGAGTATACGTTTATATGGGAGAAATATGGAAAACGGGAGAGATACAAGGATAAACAGGGGTTGAAGGAGGAGGAATGTAGGGTTATACGGTAATATATAGAGTAATTCGATTATAAAACTTTTATCATCCAGCGCCGCAACACTTTTATATATTTATTTTCTAAACCTTACAAACTTTATATATGTTAAACTAGTGCGCGAAACGGAGAGGGACAAAATGTATATCGGTTTACAGCGAAGTACACGTCCTAACCTATTCCCACCTTGTATGTTCTGAATCTTCTCATTGTCTATTCATTCCTAACATAATCACGTAACAAGACGTAACCAACAAACGTAACCACGTAACAAGACGTAACACAACGTAACATAACAGCATGACAAGACGTCATACAAAGCAACATAAGCACGTAACCACGCAACATCACGTGACATCTCGTAACCAGAAACGTTACACGACGTAACAACACGTAGCAACTATGTAACCAAGTAACAAAACGTAAGAACAACACGTAACCAACCCATTGCTAAGGCAATCTAAACTAATTCATCCTTCATAACTTAGACAATAAGTACGAGAACCTAGCCTAGATTAACCCGACCAATCCTAAACGTTCCTCTCATCATCTATTCTACTCAGTCATCGACTAACCTAATCTGGCTAACCAAAGATAACCTCACCTTTCTTTTAGTGAAATTGCAATGTTTTATTCAGGTTTTATTATTCGAGAGTTTTAATTGAAAAGTTTACGTCAACATACCTTTATTTTAGTTCGTTGTAGGCGTCTCTCCCCTTTTTATCTAGGCTTGAGACTAGCACTAGGATTGCTCCTAATGGCGGGGTTACCACCTCCCCTTCCATCTTCTTCTTTCTTCATAGGTCGCCAGCTAGCTGCATATACAGCACACGGATAACCTTCATTTTTTTAAGATTGTAGACTCACGAGAAAATCTTCATATTCGACTTACATTCACTTATGCACTACTTGTAATGCTGTAATGTCCATAGGCGTATGTCGTTATACCGTCCTCAGCAATAATTCTTTTATCGTCGTATGGTGTCAATGTAATTTTATTCACTTGTACTGTGGCAAGAGCATGCTGTCGCGACAGGATCAGATTCATGGACGTTCTGATAATTTCTCTGGTTTTAAGGCAGTCAGTATAGCTCTCGAACGTGACGTACTGCTTAATAGCACTACGTTTTATACCTTTAATCTTTTTTATCATTGAACCGTCGATATCTAGGGCATACATTTTAGGTCGTAGCCCTACAAAGCGTTGAATGATTTTACCATTAGCCTCATCTTTAAATTTCCCAAGTACCTTCTTGTTTAGAGGTGAATAGCATATATGGCTTATAGGATAATCAGCAGTATCTAGGTGCTCAAGAAAACGTAGCTTATCCTGGTACATATCTTCGGTTGTAACACGATGAATGAACGAATCAGTGTCCATATACATAAGCTTCAGGTTTTAGGCTCCATAATACGGTAGCAACACATCATAGTGATACCGGTACATTAATGTCTTGGAGATATCCAACACACTCATACCAATGTATATAGGCTTGTCGAACA
Organism: Deroplatys truncata; assembly: GCA_030765065.1. Classification (NCBI taxonomy): domain Eukaryota; kingdom Metazoa; phylum Arthropoda; class Insecta; order Mantodea; family Mantidae; genus Deroplatys; species Deroplatys truncata. The sequence continues at coordinate 416,354,726 of CM060990.1, read as the reverse complement.
CGATCTGTCGGGAGGCCATATTTACAGCAGCTAGATTAGAAGCATATATAGTCCTGTCGATAAACGTTGGCTTTGCAATTAACTTTTCCAGAGTCTTCTCATTTGTCACCAGCCGTATATCCATACGATTACGCAGGTTCTCCATAGTTTTTCCGAACATAGCATTGTTGAACAATTTGTAGAGATCCTTCTCAAAATCATTTGCGGCCTGTTGTCGTAGTCTGTTGTTAAATTCCACATACGGTTTTAACCATCGAGACTGTTGGAATTGTAGCACACGATGGATTTTTGTTAACCGTAGTCCATGATCAAGAGCTTGCTTCAACGCCATGTAATGTAGTACATACTTATTTCGAGGTCCTAGATGAGGTATCAGTTTCTTTGTAGGAGAGTCCTTAGGCGTCATACACTCAGGCAGGAAAGGTAGATCGTTGTGTAGATCGTGAAGTTCTGCAGGATACTCGACGTCGACTTCTAATATGTAGCCGTAAGGATCATCTTCTTGTAGTCTTTCTAAGTCAATTTTTTCAGGTGATACCCACTCAAATCTACCATAAGGGAGAGCGTGACTCATTGCCCACCCATATTGGTTGTTGGCGTCCTCATAGGTAATAAATTGGGTTGGTCTCGACGGATCATACTTCTCCATGTAGGTGTTATTAGCCTCTGCATAGCGGTGGGAAACTTGACATAAACCTCCTCTTATGCCAGATTCCACCACGAGTAAGTGATCATAATCCTGTAACAATTCCAGTTGAATTCCAGTGTACAGTAACATGGCATCCCATATAAGTCCTGGAGAGGTGAAATAATGTGCAGGGTCGACTTTGTGTGTTTTGAGTGTTTGCTCCCTAAATGTCTCAAAGACATCAGCTAGGAGCAGCACATCAGAGATTAAGTAGAGCTCGCTGTACTCGCCCAGGTTTCTGACATTAAACAGCTCCCATACATTTTTAGCATGATTGTAGTCAGCATCACTAATTTCCTCTTCATTTAATTTGTTGTAGAAGGAGTCCTTAGGAGGTAAGCAGGTTTCGTTCAAGACGTCCCATGAAGTGATGTAATCATAGGGAAATACACCCTTACGGGTCATCAACTTCAACTTGTCTTCTCCGAAGTACTGCAATGTTTCAGGGTACGATGTCAGATTTTTTACCAGCTTACCCAAGCTTGACTCAGGAACCGAAAACTATCCACAAACCGGAGCATTATATCTCCAACATACTTGGAGAATGATATATAGCTTTCTTCAGAGCTAGGAATTACTTCCACCCGCTCACTTGTACATCCCAGCTCCTTAGCAATGAAGTGTGAGTCATATCCACTGAGGTTGTGCATGAAGACAGGGATATATTTAGGTGTTTTGCAGGCTAAATTACATTCATTATGCAGACTCCCCCGATATTCACCACTGATGTGATCATGGTCGCGTACTTTATAGTTCTCTTCAGTAAAGGTTTTTCCACACAAGTAGCATACTGTAGAGGCGTTAAAATCCATCTGCTGTTGATCTGTAAGTTTCAGGAGCATGACAGATTTGTATATATTATTAATCTCCTTTGCAAGGAATGACAGGTATTCCATAAACTTCTGAGCAGCATCAACACCACGATATACATAGAGATGCTTAGGAAGACCAGTTTCCAGATGTTCAACGTTGGTTGATGGTTTAACGTAAACACAGAAGCTCATTGCTGTATGCTCTTGAGAAGGGGTTGTATAGGAAGTTTCAGGACTGGGAATACACGTATGACATGGAGTGAGAATACTCTCAAAATCCGCATAGATGACATAAGGTACTTTCAGCATCCTCTCCACATTTTTAAACTGTACAATTGATTTCTCCTTTGTAGGCATAACTACCCTTGCAACACCATGCTGATTACAGATGTCTGCATGTTCTTCCAGTTTTTCCAGCCCACTTTGTCCATATCGATTGTCAAAGTGTGTAAAGCACAGCTTACAGGTATATATCACTCTACCATGCTTAGTTTTTTGACATCGAACGAGTTTCTCAAAATTCTTGATATATACATAGTGATGTTTTCCACTACTGTCACTCAATAGCAGGAGGTCACAGTGGTCAGGTAGTTCAGTGTCAGCAACGTTTATCGGATACGCTTCATGCTTCTCATCCAGGCCGAAAACGTTGATGGACATCCTATTAAGCTTCTCAAATTTAGGTATTTGAGAAAGCGGAGTAGGATAGGAAACACAGCTGAAGTCGTACTTATCTTGAGTTTCTTATATTTGCTCACCCGTTGAGGCTTGACGCTGACAAATTTGGCTAATATAGAGTACATAAAGCATAGCTCATCAGTTAAATTCTGGATGTTAATGCAGGCTTTTCTTGCTTCAACAGATGGCGGTAGGGGTATGTAGCTACTTCCTCGTAGCGGATTGTACTTGTTAATACGAAGGCGCACCCCTTCCACAGCAAGCAGAGCCCAGTTGCTTCCCTTTAGTTGTGATTCCTCCATTTCAGTAACCAATTTCTTCATTTTGGTTTCCAGCATAGAGTCCAGATCCGTTTCTAGGAAAACAGCGAGATTTCTGGTTTTAAATGTCTTGTCACAGGTTTCTCCGATACTGTTGACAAATCTACACTCAGCTAACAGATTAATTTTCAAACTCTTGTGAATACCAAGTTCTTTATGCACAGCCTGGATTATCCGCTGTTTTGCTTCATGCAAGTATATATTCAGGTCCTTAGTCGATTCACATCGTATAAAATACGATTTCAAACGCCCATGGAATGAAGTTTCATATTCTTTCATGTCACACTCCTCCATCGTAGATAACAACTCATGCTTTGTCGGCTCTAATCTACGTTTCTTCTCAGGTCTGTTTATTTCACACGCATGTTCGTGTCGACGACCCTTATAACTGTCTTTGAAGGCTACATTACAATATTTACACTTGAAGAGCTTTTTACAACGTAGCTCATGTCGTCTTTTATCATATCCACGGAGGAACTTCTTACAGCATTTACCACAAGAATATCCCGAGACACTAGGAATGATATCCTTATACGAGGACTTATTCATTTTTCTTCTTGATATAATAAGGTATTTACCTTTCTTCAAGGAAATGTCCGTCTCTTCACCTTGATATCACTTAGAAAGCTGATTATTTTCTGTGAGAACAGCGATGTTAACACCTCAGAGATGATCAACAGAATGAATTTCAATGCTAGAGGTTGCTCTATTTATAGAGGAAGCACGAACCTTTATGCATCAATTATATAACGTATTAACCCTTCTTCAAGGAAATGTACTCTTCTTCACATTGGTAACACTTTAGATTATTTTCTGAGAGAACAGCGATGTTAACACCTCAGAGATGATCAACAGAATGAATCTCAATACTCAAGTTCGCTCTATTTATAGAGGAAGCACGAACCTTTATGCATCAATTATATAACGTATTAACCCTTCTTCAAGGAAATGTATTCTTCTTCACATTGGTAACACTTTAGATTATTTTCTGAGAGAACAGCTATGTTAACACCTCAGAGATGATCAACAGAATGAATCTCAATACTCAAGTTCGCTCTATTTATAGAGAAAGCACGAACCTTTTTTTAATCAATTATATCCTGATTATTAATACTAAAAACGGTGATGAAGCGTGTAAGCTCTTATATATTTCAATTCGTGTTACACTAATGTTCGAGCGTCTCCGTATAGCTTCGTATGCTTAGAGAGAAAGTGTAAAGTATTGTGAAGATGTTATGTATTGTTCGGCTATAATCGCACAGATTCGGAGAGCTTGACTGGTGAAGGTGATGAACGATCCGTCGACCGAGCAGGAGGCAAGCATTCCCTTCGCGCAACGAAACCTAGATGCAAAAGAAAGAAAATCGTGATAGATGAGAAACCACCCAGACATTCGCCTGCAGACCATGGAAAACCATGAAAAAATATGTCAGAGTGAGCGTCCAACGGAACTCGAACCAGGGACTCTAAAAGCACACGTGAAAGATACAAATTATATAGAATGAAAGGAAATCGGTGACGATGAGAAACCACTCCAGCATTCGCCTGCAGACCAGGGAAAACCCTAAAAAATATGATGTCAGAGTGATCAACCAACAGGAATCAAACAAAAGACCTTAGAAGAATATAGGTTAAGATGTAAATCAAATACAAATGCAATAAAATCGTGCTAGATGAGAAACAACCCAGACATTCGCCTACAGACCAGGCAAAACCATGAAAAATATGTCAGAGTAAACAACCAACGACAATCGAACGAGGGAAACCATCAGATTACTCTAGAAGCATAAAGTTGCAAATGAAAGAAAATCGTGATATATGAGAACCCACTCAGGCATTCGCCTGCAGACCAGGGGAAACCATGAAAAAAAATCAAAGGGCTGAGCGACTGACGGATAGAGTGTGCGACCGACAGGGAAATCAAACAAAAGGTCTCTAGAGACAAAAAAAATGCAATTGAAAGGGAATCGTGATAGCAAGTACCACTACAGCATTCAACAGCAGATCAGTGAAAACCATGAAAAGATTCGCGATCAGAGTAAACAATTGATTGAAATCTAACCCCTGAACCCTAGAAATTCACGTGTAAAAATACAAAATAAATTGGATTGAAATGGAATCATGATAGCAAATACCACTACAGCATTCGACAGCAGACCATCGAAAACCATGAAAAGATCCGTGATCAGAGTAAACAATCGATGGAAATCTAACCCCTGAACCCTAGAAATTCACGTGAAAAAATACAAATAAAATGGTTTGAAAGGGAATCGTGATAGCAAATACCACTACAGCATTAGGCAGCATACTAGCGAAAATCACGAGAAACGTAAGGTCAGAGTGCTCGTCCCTACGGGAATCGAATCCGAGACCTCTCGAATGCAAAGTGCTGCCGTTATTAACTGAACAAAACAGTAAAAACAGACCTCATTCGCAGTCGACATGCTTAAACACGTTAACTTTCACCATATGACGTCACAGTCGGGGACAGTTTGACTATCGCAGACATGTCGAGACACGCACATTTAGCCTTCTCATAAGCAAGAGAAGCATATACAGAAGTTTTATACCAACGTACTCACTACGCTCGCAAAGATAATCTAAGATTTCATCGTTGAAATACCTTGGAAATAGCGTAGAAGTTTTTCAGCCCTTATTTAATTAAAACTCATATATATACCCTATTATTTAGTGATTTTTTCAATAATTTCTTCCTCTCATCTCAATCATTCATCAAAAAATCAGTGTACAATATGCATTTTTATACGTTTTAATGTTCGTTTATTTTTAAAACCGCTGCATTTGCCCGTAATTACGAACAATAATTTTTTTCAGGTTTACTCAGATGTGTAGCTTGTAGAATCGAATTAGGAAATGTTTTAATAAATGTATTGTATTTTTTTTAGCTTAAAGTATCTACATTTTTAAAGCTGCCATGACCGTTATTTTTATTTAGTATAAAGATTGTTATATTTTCATTTTTAAGACTTCCTTTGTTAAAGATAATGTCTTGCAATCTAATTTTTAAATTTCTTTTGCAAAGATAATCTAAAATTTCATCGTTGAAATACTTTGGAAATAGCATAGAAGTTTTTCCGCCCTTATTCAATTAAATTCATGTATATACCCTATTATTTAGTGATTTTTTCAATAATTTCTTCCTCTCATTCTTCAAAAAATCAGTGTACAATACGCATTTTTATACGTTTTAATGTTCGTTTATTTTTTCTAAAAAAAACCGCTGCATTTGCCCGTAATTACGAGCATTATTTTTTTCAGATTTACTCCGATTTTTAGCTTATAGAATCGAATTAGGAAATGTTTTAATAGATGTATTGTATTTTTTTAGCTTAAAGTATCTACATTTTTAAAGCTGCCATGACCGTTATTCGTATTTAGTATAAAGATTGTTATATTTTCATTTTTAAGACTTCCTTTGTTAAAGATAATGTCTTGCAATCTATTTTTAAATTTCTTTTAAAACCAAAGCGAACGTTAACAACTATAATGGCTGTCTTCATGTATCGAAAAAGCTAACATGGCCGCTTCAGTCGTCTTCTAGAAGCGTACCTTACATGTAGGTAAGGAAGGTAGCATCACCTGGCGGAGGGGAGAAGGCTTGCGAATGGCGGCTGAGGGGCGGCACCTGGAGGGAGTAAGGTAGGGATGAAAGGCCGGCTTCATAGGCGCTGAGAGCTAGCCGAGACCGCCAGTACGGCACAGCACGCCGTAAGGGTCGTACCTAATACAGTGTCGAGCTTATACAGCTGCAGCGCTCGTCAGCGTTTTACGTAATCTAGTTATTTACGCTCACTATACAATTTAAATATACATTCATCTAAGAGATATAATATTCGTCAGGATGACAGATGTCTAAATATACATAACAAAGAAATTAGTTACTGATATAAATGTAATATCGTACGTTCACCATGTTATTTTTAATTACTTTTTTTATTTTATTCGAGGATGACTTTGTATTCATGTCACTGGATTCAATCCTAGTCCTCCAGCCCGACTTGGAACAACAATCAATAACGAGCTACAATCCAAGGATATAATCGGTAATAATAAAAAAATTTTTTTTTGATAAAGACCGTCAAATAAAAAGCTCTGTAAACGTATGTATTTCCCTCACTTCTCCTACGGTAGTAAAATAAATAGCGACTCTGGCGCAAAAGGCGATGCCGACATCTGATAAGGTCCTTTGTTGTATGCCGGCAAGCCCCGCCCCTCCCTTTGAGGCCTTACATGCCGCTCTGGTCGCGCGTGCCACCTGGCACGCGCCACACTCCCCTCCATTGTAGTCTAAACCCTAACGCCCCCCTCCACACCTCCCCCACTTCCTTAATGGTCCGGTCTAATAGGATCCCTAAAGAGGAGCGGGGTTGCGTAGGAGGCCAATAAGGTATTGCCCCCGTGCGCTGGTCCCGCCCCTCTCCTTGTGTAATGTCCTGATCGCTACCCTTACCAATATTGAAAATGGCGGATAGTTCTAATCGCTAATGGTGGTGTGGACAATCCGCCATTGCTCCCGTCGTTAGCGGCAGTGTAGCGGCTGCACAGGAGGCGGGGCTTGCCGGCATACAACAAAGGATCTGATCAGATGTCGGCATCGCCTTTGTGCGCCAGAGTCGCCATTTATTTTACTACCGTAGGGGAAGTGATGGGAAATACATACGTTTACAGAGCTTTTTATTTGACGGTCTTTATCAAAAATTCTTTTTTTATTATTACCGATTATATCCTTGGATTGCAGCTCGTTATTGATTGTTGTTCCAAGTCGGGCTGGAGGACTAGGATTGAATCCAGTGACATGAATACAAAGTCATCCTCGAATAAAATAAAAAAAGTAATTAAAAATAAAATGGTGAACGTACGATATTACATTTATATCAGTAACTAATTTCTTTGTTTGTATATTTAGACATCTGTCATCCTGACGAATATTATATCTCTTAGATGAATGTATATTTAAATTGTATAGTGAGCGTAAATAACTAGATTACGTAAAACGCTGACGAGCGCTGCAGCTGTATAAGCTCGACACTGTATTAGGTCCGACCCTTACGGCGTGCTGTGCCGTACTGGCGGTCTCGGCTAGCTCTCAGCGCCTCATGAAGCCGGCCTTACATCCCTACCTTACTCCCTCCTGGTGCCGCCCCTCAGCCGCCTTTCGCAAGCCTTCTCCTCTCCGCCAGGTGATGCTACCATCCTTACCTACATGTAAGGTACGCTTCTAAAAGACGACTGAAGCGGCCATGTTAGCTTTTTCGATACATGAAGACAGCCATTATAGTTGTTAACGTTCGCTTTGGTTTTAAAAGAAATTTAAAAATAGATTGCAAGACATTATCTTTAACAAAGGAAGTCTTAAAAATGAAAATATAACAATCTTTATACTAAATACAAATAACGGTCATGGCAGCTTTAAAAAGGTAGATACTTTAAGCTAAAAAAAATACAATACATTTATTAAAACATTTCCTAATTCGATTCTATAAGCTAAAAATCGGAGTAAATCTGGAAAAAATTATTGCTCGTAATTACGGGCAAATGCAGCGGGTTTTTTTATAAAAAATAAACGAACATTAAAACGTATAAAAATGCGTATTGTACACTGATTTTTTGAAGAATGAGAGGAAGAAATTATTGAAAAAATCACTAAATAATAGGGTATATACATGAATTTAATTAAATAAGGGCGGAAAAACTTCTACGCTATTTCCAAAGTATTTCAACGATGAAATTTTAGATTATCTTTGCAAAAGAAATTTAAAAATTAGATTGCAAGACATTATCTTTAACAAAGGAAGTCTTAAAAATGAAAATATAGCAATCTTTATACTAAATACAAATAACGGTCATGGCAGCTTTAAAAATGTAGATACGTTAAGCTAAAAAAAATGCAATACATTTATTAAAACGTTTCCTAATTCGATTCTACAAGCTACACATCTGAGTAAACCTGAAAAAAATTATTGTTCGTAATTACGGGCAAATGCAGCGGTTTTAAAAATAAACGAACATTAAAACGTATAAAAATGCGTATTGTACACTGATTTTTTGATGAATGATTGAGATGAGAGGAAGAAATTATTGAAAAAATCACTAAATAATAGGGTATATATATGAATTTTAATTAAATAAGGGCTGAAAAACTTCTACGCTATTTCCAAGGTATTTCAACGATGAAATCTTAGATTATCTTTGCGAGCGTAGTGAGTACGTTGGTATGAAACTTCTGTATATGCTTCTCTTGTTTATGAGATGGCTAAATGTGCGTGTCTCGACATGTCTGCGATAGTCAAACTGTCCCCGACTGTGACGTCATATGGTGAAAGTTAACGTGTTTAAGCATGTCGACTGCGAATGAGGTCTGTTTTTACTGTTTTGTTCAGTTAATAACGGCAGCACTTTGCATTCGAGAGGTCTCGGATTCGATTCCCGTAGGGACGAGCACTCTGACCTTACGTTTCTCGCGATTTTCGCTGGTATGCTGCCTAATGCTGTAGTGGTATTTGCTATCACGATTCCCTTTCAAACCATTTTATTTGTATTTTTTCACGTGAATTTCTAGGGTTCAGGGGTTAGATTTCCATCGATTGTTTACTCTGATCACGGATCTTTTCATGGTTTTCGATGGTCTGCTGTCGAATGCTGTAGTGGTATTTGCTATCATAATTCCATTTCAATCCAATTTAAATTGTATTTTTACACGTGAATTTCTAGGGTTCAGGGGTTAGATTTCAATCAATTGTTTACTCTGATCGCGAATCTTTTCATGGTTTTCACTGGTCTGCTGTTGAATGCTGTAGTGGTACTTGCTATCACGATTCCCTTTCAATTGCATTTTTTTTGTCTCTAGAGACCTTTTGTTTGATTTCCCTGTCGGTCGCACACTCTATCCGTCAGTCGCTCAGCCCTTTGATTTTTTTTCATGGTTTCCCCTGGTCTGCAGGCGAATGCCTGAGTGGGTTCTCATATATCACGATTTTCTTTCATTTGCAACTTTATGCTTCTAGAGTAATCTGATGGTTTCCCTCGTTCGATTGTCGTTGGTTGTTTACTCTGACATATTTTTCATGGTTTTGCCTGGTCTGTAGGCGAATGTCTGGGTTGTTTCTCATCTAGCACGATTTTATTGCATTTTTATTTGATTTACATCTTAACCTATATGCTTCTAAGGACTTTTGTTTGATTCCTGTTGGTTGATCACTCTGACATCATATTTTTTAGGGTTTTCCCTGGTCTGCAGGCGAATGCTGGAGTGGTTTCTCATCGTCACCGATTTCCTTTCATTCTATATAATTTGTATCTTTCACGTGTGCTTTTAGAGTCCCTGGTTCGAGTTCCGTTGGACGCTCACTCTGACATATTTTTTCATGGTTTTCCATGGTCTGCAGGCGAATGTCTGGGTGGTTTCTCATCTATCACGATTTTCTTTCTTTTGCATCTAGGTTTCGTTGCGCGAAGGGAATGCTTGCCTCCTGCTCGGTCGACGGATCGTCCATCACCTTCACCAGTCAAGCTCTCCGAATCTGTACGATTATAGCCGAACAATACATACCATCTTCACAATACTTTACACTTTCTCTCTAAGCATACGAAGCTATACGGAGACGCTCGAACATCAGTGTAACACGAATTGAAATATATAAGAGCTTACATGCTTCATCACCGTTTTTAGTATTAATAATCAGGATATAATTGATTAAAAAAAGGTTCGTGCTTTCTCTATAAATAGAGCGAACTTGAGTATTGAGATTCATTCTGTTGATCATCTCTGAGGTGTTAACATAGCTGTTCTCTCAGAAAATAATCTAAAGTGTTACCAATGTGAAGAAGAGTACATTTCCTTGAAGAAGGGTTAATACGTTATATAATTGATGCATAAAGGTTCGTGCTTCCTCTATAAATAGAGCAACCTCTAGCATTGAAATTCATTCTGTTGATCATCTCTGAGGTGTTAACATCGCTGTTCTCACAGAAAATAATCAGCTTTCTAAGTGATATCAAGGTGAAGAGACGGACATTTCCTTGAAGAAAGGTAAATACCTTATTATATCAAGAAGAAAAATGAATAAGTCCTCGTATAAGGATATCATTCCTAGTGTCTCGGGATATTCTTGTGGTAAATGCTGTAAGAAGTTCCTCCGTGGATATGATAAAAGACGACATGAGCTACGTTGTAAAAAGCTCTTCTAGTGTAAATATTGTAATGTAGCCTTCAAAGACAGTTATAAGGGTCGTCGACACGAACATGCGTGTGAAATAAACAGACCTGAGAAGAAACGTAGATTAGAGCCGACAAAGCATGAGTTGTAATCTACGATGGAGGAGTGTGACATGAAAGAATATGAAACTTCATTCCATGGACGTTTGAAACCGTATTTTATACTATGTGAATCGACTAAGGACCTGAATATATACCTGCATGAAGCAAAACAGCGGATAATCCAGGCTGTGCATAAAGAACTTGGTATTCACAAGAGTTTGAAAATTAATCTGTTAGCTGAGTGTAGATTTGTTAACAGTATCGGAGAAACCTGTGACAAGACATTTAAAACCAGAAATCACGCTGTTTTCCTAGAAACGGATCTGGACTCTGTGCTGGAAACCAAAATGAAGAAATTGGTTACTGAGATGGAGGAATCACAACTAAAGGGAAGCAACTGGGCTCTGCTTGCTGTGGAAGGGGTGCGCCTTCGTATTAACAAGTACAATCCGCTACGAGGAAGTAGCTACATACCCCTACCGCCATCTGTTGAAGCAAGAAAAGCCTGCATTAACATCCAGAATTTAACTGATGAGCTATGCTTTATGTACTCTATATTAGCCAAATTTGTCAGCGTCAAGCCTCAACGGGTGAGCAAATATAAGAAACTTCAAGATAAGTGCGACTTCAGCTGTGTTTCCTATCCTACTCCGCTTTCTCAAATACCTAAATTTGAGAAGCTTAATAGGATGTCCATCAACGTTATCGGCCTGGATGAGAAGCATGAAGGGTATCCGGTAAAGGTTGCTGACACTGATCTACCTGACCACTGTGACCTCCTGCTATTGAGTGACAGTAGTGGAAAACATCACTATGTATATATCAAGAATTTTGAGAAGCTCGTTCGATGTCAAAAAACTAAGCATGGTAGAGTGATATATACCTGTAAGCTGTGCTTTACACACTTTGACAATCGATATGGACAAAGTGGGCTGGAAAAACTGGAAGAACATGCAGCCATCTGTAATTAGCATGGTGTTGCAAGGGTAGTTATGCCTACAAAGGAGAAATCAATTGTACAGTTTAAAAATGTGGACGGAATGCTGAAACTACCTTACGTCATCTATGCGGATTTTGAGAGTATTCTCACTCCATGTCATACGTGTATTCCTAGTCCTGAAACTTCCTATACAACCCCATATCAAGAGCATATAGCAATGAGCTTCTGTGTTTACGTTAAACCATCAACCAACGTTGAACATCTGGAAACTGGTCTTCCTAAGCATCCCTATGTATATCGTGGTGTTGATGCTGCTCAGAAGTTTATGGAATACCTGTCATTCCTTGCAAAGGAGATTAATAATATATACAAATCTGCCATGCCCTTGAAACTTACAGATCAACAGCAGATGGATTTTAACGCATCTACAGTATACTACTTGTGTGGAAAAACCTTTACTGAAGAGAACTATAAAGTACGCGACCATGATCACATCAGTGGTGAATATCGGGGGAGTCTGCATAATGAATGTAATTTAGCCTGCAAAACACCTAAATATATCCCTGTCTTCATGCACAACCTCAGTGGATATGACTCACACTTCATTGCTAAGGAGCTGGGATGTACAAGTGAGCGGGTGGAAGTAATTCCTAGCTCTGAAGAAAGCTATATATCATTCTCCAAGTATGTTGGAGATATAAAGCTCCGGTTTGTGGATAGTTTTCGGTTCCTGAGTACAAGCTTGGATAAGCTGGTAAAAAATCTAACATCGTACCCTGAAACATTGAAAAGTACTTCGGAGAAGATAAGTTGAAGTTGATGACCCGTAAGGGTGTATTTCCCTATGATTACATCACTTCATGGGACGTCTTGAACGAAACCTGCTTACCTCCTAAGGACTCCTTCTACAACAAATTAAATGAAGAGGAAATTAGTGATGCTGACTACGATCATGCTAAAAATGTATGGGAGCTGTTTAATGTCAGAAACCTGGGCGAGTACAGCGAGCTCTACTTAATCTCTGATGTGCTTCTCCTAGCTGATGTCTTTGAGACATTTAGGGAGCAAACACTCAAAACACACAAAGTCGACCCTCCATATTATTTCACCTCTCCAGGACTTACATGGGATGCCATGTTACTGTACACTGGAATTCAACTGGAATTGTTACAGGATTATGATCAATTACTCATGGTGGAATCTGGCATAAGAGGAGGTTTATGTCAAGTTTCCCACCGCTATGCAGAGGCTAATAACACCTACATGGAGAAGTATGGTCCGTCGAGACCAACCCAATTTATTACCTATGAGGACGCCAACAACCGATATGGGTGGGCAATGAGTCACGCTCTCCCTTATGGTAGATTTGAGTGGGTATCACCTGAAAAAATTGACTTAGAAAGACTACAAGAAGATGATCCTTACGGCTACATATTAGAAGTCGACGTCGAGTATCCTGCAGAACTTCACGATCTACACAACGATCTACCTTTCCTGCCTGAGTGTATGACGCCTAAGGACTCTCCTACAAAGAAACTGATACCTCATCTAGGACCTCGAAATAAGTATGTACTACATTACATGGCGTTGAAGCAAGCTCTTGATCATGGACTACGGTTAACAAAAATCCATCGTGTGCTACAATTCCAACAGTCTCGATGGTTAAAACCGTATGTGGAATTTAACAACAGACTACGACAACAGGCCGCAAATGATTTTGAGAAGGATCTCTACAAATTGTTCAACAATGCTATGTTCGGAAAAACTATGGAGAACCTGCGTAATCGTATGGATATACGGCTGGTGACAAATGAGAAGACTCTGGAAAAGTTAATTGCAAAGCCAACGTTTATCAACAGGACTATATATGCTTCTAATCTAGCTGCTGTACATATGGCCTCCCGACAGATCGTGTTCGACAAGCCTATATACATCGGTATGAGTGTGTTGGATATCTCCAAGACATTAATGTACCGGTATCACTATGATGTGTTGCTACCGTATTATGGAGCCTAAAACCTGAAGCTTATGTATATGGACACTGATTCGTTCTTTCATCGTGTTACAACCGAAGATGTGTACCAGGATAAGCTACGTTTTCTTGAGCACCTAGATACTGCTGATTATCCTATAAGCCATATATGCTATTCACCTCTAAACAAGAAGGTACTTGGGAAATTTAAAGATGAGGCTAATGGTAAAATCATTCAACGCTTTGTAGGGCTACGACCTAAAATGTATGCCCTAGATATCGACGGTTCAATGATAAAAAAGATTAAAGGTATAAAACGTAGTGCTATTAAGCAGTACGTCACGTTCGAGAGCTATACTGACTGCCTTAAAACCAGAGAAATTATCAGAACGCCCATGAATCTGATCCTGTCGCGACAGCATGCTCTTGCCACAGTACAAGTGAATAAAATTACATTGACACCATACGACGATAAAAGAATTATTGCTGAGGACGGTATAACGACATACGCGTATGGACATTACAGCATTACAAGTAGTGCAAAAGAGAATGTAAGTCGAATATGAAGATTTTCTCGTGAGTCTACAATCTTAAAAAAATGAAGGTTATCCGTGTGCTGTATATGCAGCTAGCTGACGACCTATGAAGAAAGAAGAAGATGGAAAGGGAGGTGGTAACCCCGCCATTAGGAGCAATCCTAGTGCTAGTCTCAAGCCTAGATAAAAAGGGGAGAGACGCCTACAACGAACTAAAATAAAGGTATGTTGACGTAAACTTTTCAATTAAAACTCTCGAATAATAAAACCTGAATAAAACATTGCAATTTCACTAAAAGAAAGGTGAGGTTATCTTTGGTTAGCCAGATTAGGTTAGTCGATGACTGAGTAGAATAGATGATGAGAGGAACGTTTAGGATTGGTCGGGTTAATCTAGGCTAGGTTCTCGTACTTATTGTCTAAGTTATGAAGGATGAATTAGTTTAGATTGCCTTAGCAATGGGTTGGTTACGTGTTGTTCTTACGTTTTGTTACTTGGTTACATAGTTGCTACGTGTTGTTACGTCGTGTAACGTTTCTGGTTACGAGATGTCACGTGATGTTGCGTGGTTACGTGCTTATGTTGCTTAGTATGACGTCTTGTCATGCTGTTATGTTACGTTGTGTTACGTCTTGTTACGTGGTTACGTTTGTTGGTTACGTCTTGTTACGTGATTATGTTAGGAATGAATAGACAATGAGAAGATTCAGCACATACAAGGTGGGAATAGGTTAGGACGTATACTTCGCTGTAAACCGATATACAGTTTGTCCCTCTCCGTTTCGCGCACTAGTTTAACATATATAAAGTTTGTAAGGTTTAGAAAATAAGTATATAAAAGTGTTGCGGCGCTGGATGATAAAGGTTTTGTAATCGAATTACTCTATATATTACCGTATAACCCTACATTCCTCCTCCTTCAACCCCTGTTTATCCTTGTATCTCTCCCGTTTTCCATATTTCTCCCATATAAACGTATACTCTGCTCCTCAACCCATGTCTAGTCTAGCATCTCTCCTCATATGTCCTACCGATCTCATATAAATGCATTTTCCCCCTTGAAGACTCTCTCAACCTAGCACCTACCTTCGTTTTCCCTATCTCTGTCGTATAAAGCATATCTCTCCCTCCTTCAGTCCCTGCTCTACCTCAGAACTCTCCTCGTTTTCCCAATCTCACCCATATAAACGCATTTTTTCCTCATTGAAGGTTCTCTCAACCTAGCATATACCCTCGTTTTCCTCGTCTCTTCATATAAAAAAGCCATACTCTACCTTCAAACCCTGAATAGTCTAGTACCTCTCCACGTATCCCCTATCTCTCCTGTATATATGTTCATATTCCCCTGCTTCAGCATCTGTCTATCCTAGCATCTGTTCACGTTTTCCCTATCTTTCCCATATAAATGCATATTCCACATCTCAAATCCTATCTAGTCTAACACTTCTCCTCGTATTCCACGTATCTCTCATATAAGGCACATCCCCATTCCTTCAACCTCTATCTAGCCTAGCATCGATCCTCGTAGTCCCTATCTTCCCCATATAAACGCATTTTCCTCCGTGAACCGTCGCATATACCCTCGTTTTCCCTATCCTTTCCCATATAAACGCAAAAAGTGGCCCAGGTCTGTCCTACCTACCCTACTTCTATGCCTATTGGGTCATCAAGGTTCGCCCATTCTGCAAATTGTATAGTCACCAGGAAGCATTATTCCTCTGCGCTCTGTATCCTCTCACTGTTTATTCACGGAAGTGTTACTGGTGCTGTTATATACCGTTCTATAAGAGCCTCAACTCGATGACTCAGGTGAATACTAAACGACCAATTAATATACTGCTATACACCCTAAGAAGCTACATTATCGTTCAGTTCTGGGATTTTGTTTTCCTTTCACGGTTATGCAGTTTTCCTAGTATTGCAACAAAGCTTTAAGAGGTAGTCTAGTATAAACCTTTTAGTGAAACAAAACGTTTTTGAAAAATATACCGCCATCTTAGCGGAGCTTAAAAGCGAAAATAGAAGATTGAACTTGAAAATGCTACAATTAAGTTACCAAAATAGATATAATTTTCCGTACACCTCATTCTAATACTAGGATAATAAGAGACAGTTGCGCATGCAGTTATAAAGAAACAGATGCCTTTGATTAGAGTTAAATGCCAGCGATGAAAATGCTCATGTTTTCAAACCTATCATTCTGAATATAGTCCTGATTATGCAGGATGTTTTGAGAGAAATGATATCACTAATGCGTATGACAATAACAGTATTAAACATAATGATCCTTCCAAAATTTTTGATTGAAGTGTCAGTACCATGTGTAATTAATCCATATTTGTTTTACACTTCTATATTTTGTGAACTAATTGAGCATATAATAATAATAATAATAGATCTGCTCAATTTATAAAGACTTACGTATAAAACACTTTATTGTATATTTGTTATCATATCTGCATGCTCTAGGTTTCCATTGAATTACAGGTGAGTAAATTAGCATATATCTGAATCAAATTAGGAACGGGGTCCATATGCATTTTATTAGGCGACTGCTTCAGAAGTAGCATAAACCATTAACCAGGGTACGCCATTAGCTGTATTCAAAGGGGAAATAACTGCTGAAATACACAATGGAGATGAAGAATCTACTTCTTTAACGGATTACTCTCCTCTATGTAGCACTTGTACCCCCAAGGACTTACAAGCCAATGCCTTGGTCAGTAGCCTGTCCAGGAGCAAGCAAACTCTAGAGCATAGCATATTCAGGATGGGTGATCAGCCTGGAGAAATGCCTTTTATGGCGGTGAAGAAGAAAGAAATGTTAGTCGGTCGCGGAGGTTTGAACTCGGGATCTCGCGTTACCGCAACGCCATCTCGCTCGGTATGAAGAATCTTGCCGCTGTAATTATTTCATATAATTATAACGCAGAAAGTGCCGCCAAAAGGAAGAGGATATCTAAGAAATGTACATTTTGATTATTCGTGTATAAAATATTAAATATCCAGTGTAAATGTGAAACTATCATTATGTAAAATAGAAGAATATCTTATAGTTAACGAGTTATAATCGACTCATGACTCTCTTATGAGTCTATAAGATAATATAGCATTTGAAAACGAAAATATTTAGTTTCCGGTGAGCAATTTTCATAGCTCTAATTGCGTCAAAATTAAATATTCACTAAATTATGAAATATGCAACAAGTATAACTCCGCCCATGTGTATGCGAAATAAGAATGGACACACAATCAAGAGGAATGGCACCCGGAATCTAAATATAATGGTGTATGACTTCTCCTTAACCCTGCGATAGTTTAAACTGCACCCCCACCACATGCACAGTGTTCCCAAATTCCCCTCCACTTCTTGAAGTTATATCTCGTATGTATGCACAGCGCACCGGTAATGTTAGTTGTATGTAGCAGGGGTGGTATAAATTTTAATCAGTTACGAGTGTGGCTCCATACACCCTAAGACAGATAAAATGAGCAACAACCAGAGAGGGAGTTCGATTAAAACAAAAAAAAAAGTTTTACTGACGTTGTGTTCGCAATCCACGATTTAGTAGCATGCTGCGTTCATTTGCAAGGCACTAATGACCAGGCAGATGCCTATCGTATTGGTCATGTGCACCGCTGGCTGAGAAATGAGACGCACATATACAGTAGTGTGACCAACCTTGGTTCTAATCCTAGGTATACTCTTTAATGTACTTAGCTTTAATTTTAAATATATGGCAATGCCGTATGCTTTCCATTGCCAATATATATTTTAATATATATTTTAATTTTAAGGCCTGTTATATTATGTTTAAAATTTTCTATCGGAATTATTGACAGAAGAATATAAATTATTGAATAACGAAGTAATAATAAGATGGAGAAATAATTGCAATAAACAATTTTCGTATATTAAATCAAGTATAATGTAACAAGCTTCAGTTGAAAACATTTGTCCAAGGAAAAGATTATTAGCGGGTCAAGTTCTTGGAATGCAGTTAGGTTATAAGTTCAGTAGGTTTGAACAGTCACGTAGGCAGAATTGCGAAATAGAGAAAGGGAATGAAATTCAAAGAGTCGGGTTAGTACCACCTAATAACAGTGTCAATACACATACGTAAGAGTTTTGAAGTGGAGCGCATATAAAGGAGTGTTGGTAGGGGAGTAAAATGTAGGCAGAGCTTGAATTAATATAAGAGCGTGTATTCTAATCAGACACACATACGTTTGTGCACACTCTTTTCGTACACACATTCATACATACATTTTTTACCTATTTTTTATGATTTTTAATGGCTTCTGCCACAGAAAAGTTATTTAAAAAATTCTGGTTTTAAAGATATCTACATTTTTATGTAGTACATGATTTTTGTTAAATTATTTGTTATTTAGAGCCTGGTGATACCTTTTTTTTATAATGTATTACCAGTACCTTCTAAGATTTGTATATGAAGTTTTACAGTTTTATTCTATTTATTTGTTTTTTATTTTTTACAGCATGAAATCCAACTGCAAACTTAATACGTTCCATATCCATTTTCGGAAAGTCAGGAGAGATGGGAATTCTTCGTGCAAACAGTAATGATAGAGTGCCAATGCTAACCACACCTGTGTAATTTCGGTAGCTCCCTTCTGAAACTCCCAAGCTAATAGGACAGACGTAGTCCGATGTTCCAAACAGCTGCCGATTAAATGACCTATATGTTTCTTGGTCCAATTCCATATGTCCTTGATACTAACACAGATGGCTATTCGATGAATTTGACTGTCCACCCCACCACAACGCTTACATCAAGGTGCCGAGCATAAAATATGTTTATATCGCTTGATTTTTCCAAACGTAGTAGCCAATCGCTCTTTCTAGTTGCTGGGAATATTGTGGTAACATCGGTATCACCTGCGCCACATACCAGAGTTTCGCGAGCACAAAGGTGTTAACATGCCAGATTTTTTGCAAAAAGTTTAAATTCCGTGTCAACTGCAGGGTCATAAGAGAAATGCACATAGGTACAAGTAGCTTCCAATTCTGCGCTATTAATCCTTCCAGCCTGGAGGTAAAAATAACTCCCAATATCTTCACTGAACTGCTACAGGTAAATCGAGCCGTGTCCGTTGGCCAGCTATTCAACGGTAATAGTTGTGACCTGCCATAATTTATCAGAGCTCCAGAGGCATCCTGGTATGTCGTTAATAGCGGCGCCAGTTTGTCAGGATCATCAGCATGAGATAGAATCAAGGTGACATCATCACATAAGCCAAAATTCTTTCACAATTGAATGGGTTATCGGAATGAGAAAGTAAAGTCGTTATGCCTCTAATCAGCGGTTCAACGCACAAAGTATACAGCATCATAGAGAGGGAACATCCCTGCCGTATCGACTGTGCTATAAGTACTGGTCGCGTAAGAAAGTCATTAATTTGAACTCGGGAGTGCGCATCTCGATAAATAGATTGTAAAAGGCTTTGAAATGGCTGTGAAAACACAAAACTCTTCAAAACACCCCATAGATAATTGTGATCAATTATATCAAAGGCGGCCGTGAAATCTAAAGCCAAAAAGGCTGCCACCATGTTGGGATTCCGTTCACCAGCGATAATGACATCTCGTAACTTCATTAGAACATGTGTGATCATCCTCTCCGGTATACCGCACGTTTGTCCAGGTCCAATGATGTCAGGCAATAGGTCTTCAACCTGTTAGCCAAGATCTTTGTGAACAACTTTTAATCTGCATTCAAAAGCGTAATAGGCCGAAACGATTTTAGTTCCGTTGTAACCGTCTGTTTAGGGATCAACGCAATGATACCTTAATTAAACCCCGTTAAGGTGCTTGTATTACGCTGTACCTCCAACATGACGTCGAGTAAGATATCTTTAAGGATCTTCCAGATAACTGAGTCCATCAGGTCCAGGCGCCGAGTCCAGACTGGCTAAGGCTAAAGCACCCACAATTCCTGAGACGTAATCTCCTGATTTAAAACGGTATTGGCAGCTGGGGATATCTGCTGTGTTATATGACGATAAACATCTTGCTGCGCAGAGACATCAAATTCAACTGCTCCGAATTTATCAGAAAAGTGTTGATAGGCATCCTGAAGTATGTCGTGCGTTGTTGCTAAGAAATCCCCTGTGGAAGCGCGTAAGTGGGAGATGCATTTCCGCTCACCACGACGTTTTTCAGACGCTGGATGAAAAAGCGAGTTTTTCTCTTCTCTTACTACAGAAGGGTCGCCGGAACGCTGTTGTGCACCGTGATAAAGCTCCCCATCAAGACAACACATTCTCCTTTTTATTGCAGAAAAGTGATTGGTCACGTCCTGTCCATGGCGTTGTAGGTCATATAATTGATTTAAGAAATCGTAATAATAGTGCAACAGTTGCCGTCTGTTCTTAGACTTTGCTATCCCTTCCCCTTTGTAAAAGTTGCGTATAGCTGGTTTAAAAGTATATAACCATTGACTCAGTTTGTTTGGGGTTCGACGTTGAGCTGTTTTTGCCCATCTCGCCCACACATGGGAGAACTTCTCGGAAATTACTTGATCTTGAAGAAGCGCATTATTAAGATTCCAAACGCCCCTCCCCATCGTGGGTCTTCTCGCAGTTTGAGCTATTTTCATCAGCAAGGAATGGTGATCACTAAAGGGTACCGGATGAACTTGCATGGTCCACGCCATCTGACGATTCGATTTACTCACGTAAAATCGATCTATTCTCGAAGCACTATTATAGCGATAAAACGTATATTCAACCAAATTGGTATACAAATGTTCCCATGCGTCCCGTAATTCCATGGCTTGGCATACTCGGTCTAAAGCAGGTGACGGAAAATATTGGCCTGTCTAGTCCTTAGCACTGATGAAACAATTAAAGTCTCCACCTAGAAGTAGTTTATCGTATTTATGACGCAAAAAGAACGGCAGTTCCGAGGTGAGGAAAGCTTCGCGTTCCTTCCTTCTGTTCGACCCCGAGGGTAAATATAGATTCACCAGAAGAATATTGCTGTCCTCCAATAATAAGGATGTAATCCTACCACTCAGATGCCTCTACGCTAATCGAATACCATAAGACGAGCGGTAAACAATCGCTGTACCGCGCTGGGAATCCCAAACATTGGAAATGTAATTATATTGCGGTCCAAAGAAATCTAGCTTGTGTTCATTATTCTTCTGCAAAAACAGAATATCAATGTCATTATCGTACAAAAACTCTGTTAACAAAGGTTGCTTGGCTCTATTCCTGAGACAATTCACGTTCACGGTCGCCAAGGATTGAAGTACCAATACCATATAAACGAGGAGGATTACTTATTCACCGGTTTACTCAGTTTTTTTGGACTGCCTTGTCGGTGACGACTCACTCTTTTTGCATTTTTCCAATCGAGGATCACATTGGCTAACTATAACCCCATACACAGATGGCGTAATGGTGACGGTATTCTCAGATAACGAGTCATCTATCCGCACTTCCTCCGCCATGGAAGAAGTAGCTGCTGATGCAATCTCTTGCGGCACGCTGACACCTGTTTCTGCCGACTCCACCAGTTCCCTTACTGAAAACGTGTCCTTGCAAGCCGCACTAGTGTCCACTGCCTCTAAGACAGTCTGAGTTTCCATATTGTGGTCGTTGGACCAAGGTTTACCATCTACGATGGCTGCTTCTCTTAGGTTTTCCTGCAAATTACAAGAACTGTCGTGAACTACACCTGTGATGTCATCACTCTTCGCATGTTCTTCAAAGGTTATATCGTGGCTATACTGCCGGTCAGCCACTGTCTCCACATTAAGCAACTGTTGACCAGAGTCGGCTCCTGCCGCCGCTACCTGTTCTGGTAACGACATCCGTTTTTTTGGAAGCGTACCAGCAACCAATTTCGCCCAAGTGTGTGACGGTTTAGTTGTAATGTTATTTATTTATTGAGCCCCACGTTTGGGAGCCAATTTGCGATGGTAAATTTATAATGTTATTTGTGTATGTGTGTTTACTTCACGTGGTGAAGCCATTTTGTGACGTGATTCTTTATTAGGTTTGTAGCTCCATCTGGTGTTAGCAATTTGCGGTAGTATTAGTGTTCGTTTGAAAGAATGCTACTGTTATTTTATTTAATTTTTGTTCACTGTCCTCCGGCTAGCTATGATCTTTTGGTCAAGCACTTCTCTTTATACAGGTTGTGTAAACGGAAGGGAGTCTCTTATCCAAAGATAACACTGATGAAAGAATTTGTTTTACACTTTTATTGTCGAACACATTTACTATCACATTTACACATTGATCTTGACACTCGCCAAACGGAAACTGTTATAATAACTTCATTACTGATCACTTTTAATTCGCGTACTTCAACTTTTTGTATAATTAACTTTACAACACTTTAGACTTGTCATAATTCTGCTACGCGTAACTTGTGAATCGATAGCCGACGTGTAATATTTCTGCTGGACTGAAGGCGACGTGTATCATACAAATATTTTCGACGAACTGGCGGACTGAGGACGACGTGTAGTGTACAAAGATTTTTGATGAACTGACGGACCAAAGGCGACGTTTAGCGTACAAAGATTTTAGATGAACTGACGGGCTCTACCTCTAACCTAGCTCTTTTATACTCATACACCCCGATATGCCTAAAGATTATAACTGAGCTGCAATTGGCTAATAAAACGCGCCAACATTAGCGTCTATTTTATATCCAATGAAAATTATGAATACATATGCTCTAGGGAAATGTTCCAGAAGATTCTAAAGGAAAACGCGCCAACATTACGTAACTTCCTCGTTTCCAATAATGATAAACAGCTCACCCCCTCGCTGCATTATTGCACGCTATTATTGTCAGTTTCAGTAAGGCAGTATAAACTTACTTCCCAACAATAATTACAATCAACAAACATCTCAAATCAATGTCACATAATAATGCATATTATACTATAATCACTCTTTACATTTAAATAATTTGTGATACAAATTACTGCATCATATGCCCCACTAGAAACATAATTATAAATATTAACAACTTGTTTGGAAATTTTATAATTGGGTTTTTAGTCTCCTAAATCTTGGAACACACGCTATCACTTTCACTTAACACTTCACACGTATTTAACACACGACATGTTTTGTCTTTATCTTGCCACTATTTACTGGCTCTGGTTTAATGTGTTTAGATATTAATCTGATATCACAAATTTTTTATAGCAAATACTCTACCCTGAATTATTTAATTACTGTTACAAAATTGTTTACTTTCTTAGATTGTTGACAAAAATTTGTGCATTTAAGAATTTTTGTAATTACTATACATATTTACTAAAATATTCACCCTCTACACAAATATATTTACATCTCTTAAATCTAGACACTGTTTCACATTTTTCTGTTTGCTACATAAGTATTTGTTTTTAATTATTTTTACCCACTTTTGTTGTTTTGTACATTATATTCACAATACTCTTGGAATTATATTTACGTACCTTTACTTTAATATCTTATTAAGTTTCAATTTTTACATTCTTAATTTCAAATACTGTTACAGTTACTAAAAAATGTTATTTTTTTTAAACATTTATTTATGTCCAAAATTTTATTTCTCCTTTCACATGACGTACATACATAATTAACCCTCTTACGTTCCAATACATTGCTCTGCATTTCGTCTTTAACTATCGAGCATTTACTTTACATCTCATTGCTATTTACCCTCCTGGATCAAATTGTCTGTAGCTAAGCATTACTCGTAGCTGTATCCTAACCTTCAAATTTTTGTTCATGAATCGCCTCTTATATTCATATGAAATTTCGTCCCATGATAACATTTGAAAACAATCTAAAGTTTCCTCAACAACACATCTTTTAACAACTGTCATTTTCAATTCTTCTACTATCTCTTTAATTTGAGAATACTCTGACAAGTCTGTCATAAACTGTACTGGATTGGAGTTTTCATTCTGAACAGCTTGGTACTTGTTAATTTCAGAAGTTAGCTTTTGATTATTTACAGGCAAAACTTTAACTTCTTCGTACAATTTATTTCTTTGAATTTCTGATTCTTTCTGAATTTCTGATATCTCCCCTCTGAAATTAACTTGTGTGATTCACATCTACATTCATAACCTCTTTCATCTCTCTTATCTCACTTGAAATGTTACTCATTCTACTACCTGACTCTGTACATTCTACATCAACATGTTCACTTTTAGTATTAACCTCACTTTCTTTGTTACCTATTTCCCTGCTCATGTCTAGCATTTTCTTTGAAACTTCTCCTATCTCACTTGCTATTACTTCCTGATTTTCATCTCTCATTTTTGGCATACTACTATCTAGCTTCATAACTTTCTTTTCAAATCCTTCTATTATTTTCCTATTTCTATTTTCCATATCTTCCATTATTTCCCTATTCCTTTTTTTCATATCTTCATTGTTTTGATCTATTTTCTTTTCTAATTTCTCATTATTCTTACAAATTTCTTTCCTTAATTGATCTGTAATACTCTTACCAATATCTTCCCTCAATTCTTTCTTATTCTGATCTAAACTCCTATCAATATCTTCCCTCAATTCTTTCTTACTCTGATCTAAACTCCTATCAATATCTTCCCTTAATTTCTCTATATTCTTTTCCATATTTTCATTATTCTTTTTCATATTATCATTCATATTTCTCAGCATTTCCATCATCATACTAGCATCAAAATTAACATTTCCTGCTATTCTATTCTGACTTTCTGCACTAACATTTTCTCCCTCAAATCCTACATTGTTTGAGCTATTTTCTGTAACCTGTATTGAATTACAGCTAACTGTTACACCATCCCTTTCCATCATTGTTTCTTCTGTGTTATTAGTGGACATAGTTTTCTTTATCCTACCACTCCTCAAGTACATTTGATTGTTACAATTTTGTTTTCTAAAAAAAATTACTATACTCTGACCTTTGTGATGCTGTCTGTTGCTGTTACTTTGAAGTCCAGCTTCCTGCCCCTCTCTCCTAGATTATATGTTGCTTCTGCGTCGTATTATGATGAATCTACGTCGTTTTGGTGTTCTGTAGTTGAATTCCCCTGTTGCCTTATAATCTTGGAATTACGATGTCCAATCATCCGCGTAGTCTGTCGTCCCTTTTGTTGTTTCTGGAATCTGCGTCTTGTAGTTCAGTTCACTTCTCCATTCGCTCCACGTCCTGGTTCCTTCGCCCCTTCCTGGTTATCTCACTTCTTCCTGGTTAATTCTGCTCCTTCCTGGTTATTCTGCCCCACGTTCTGGGTGCCAATTTGAGAGTGGTTTACTTCTGTTATATCTTATTTGTTGAGCCCCACGTTGGGCGCCAATTTGTGACGGTTTAGTTGTAATGTTATTTATATATTGAGCCCCACGTTTGGGAGCCAATTTGCGATGGTAAATTTATAATGTTATTTGTGTATGTGTGTTTACTTCACGTGGTGAAGCCATTTTGTGACGTGATTCTTTGTTAGGTTTGTAGCTCCATCTGGTGTTAGCAATTTGCGGTAGTATTAGTGTTCGTTTGAAAGAATGCTACTGTTATTTTATTTAATTTTTGTTCACTGTCCTCCGGCTAGCTATGATCTTTTGGTCAAGCACTTCTCTTTATACAGGTTGTGTAAACGGAAGGGAGTCTCTTATCCAAAGATAACACTGATGAAAGAATTTGTTTTACACTTTTATTGTCGAACACATTTACTATCACATTTACACATTGATCTTGACACTCGCCAAACGGAAACTGTTATAATAACTTCATTACTGATCACTTTTAATTCGCGTACTTCAACTTTTTGTATAATTAACTTTACAACACTTTAGATTTTTCATAATTCTGCTACGCGTTACTTGTGAATCGATAGCCGACGTGTAATATTTCTGCTGGACTGAAGGCGACGTGTATCATACAAATATTTTCGACGAACTGGCGGACAGAAGACGACGTGTAGTGTACAAAGATTTTTGATGAACTGACGGACCAAAGGCGACGTTTAGCGTACAAAGATTTTAGATGAACTGACGGGCTCTACCTCTAACCTAGCTCTTTTATACTCATACACCCCGATATGCCTAAAGATTATAACTGAGCTGCAATTGGCTAATAAAACGCGCCAACATTAGCGTCTATTTTATATCCAATGAAAATTATGAATACATATGCTCTAGGGAAATGTTCCAGAAGATTCTAAAGGAAAACGCGCCAACATTACGTAACTTCCTCGTTTCCAATAATGATAAACAGCTCACCCCCTCGCTGCATTATTGCACGCTATTATTGTCAGTTTCAGTAAGGCAGTATAAACTTACTTCCCAACAATAATTACAATCAACAAACATCTCAAATCAATGTCACATAATAATGCATATTCATACTATAATCACTCTTTACATTTAAATAATTTGTGATACAAATTACTGCATCAAGTGGGCGTATCCTTTTTAGCATTTGGTATTCGCGGCATTGGTCTCCTTGGGCACTGATTACGCAGATGACCGGCCGTATGGCATATGGCAAACGTAATAGGTTGGTCGGTATAACTAACCAAAGCGGAATAACCCCCGACATTCAAGAAACGATGGTATATGTTTTTTCAATAACATATGTACAGTACGTACTCCATTTGTGACTTTGTAGCGATAAGAGGGATTTCAAATATCGTCACTCACCTGTAGCACAGTGCCATAAACTGCGAATGCCATATTTATCTTCCGGTTGGAAAAAACTCAATGGCAAATTATACACTTTGACTACCGGTCTTCCAAAACCGGCTACATCGAGTATCACCTTCGTCCGTTATCCATTTGACAATACAAAGCTAACTTCTCCATTTGACTGTTTCAAAACTTCCTCCACAATGTCTGGCGTTTTGCATTTAATGAAGATTTGTCTAGTAATACCATTAATTTGTAATCCGATGACATCGTCCTCTTCCAATTTTAACGTATCAAAAATCCATTCATGTATCTTATAAGCCGTCGGTCGAATGATATCTCGTTCCACAAAACTAACAACCAGAGCTGTAGGACGATCATCCATGTCGAAGTATGTCTTACACGTATATATACGACTACGAAAACACATACGAGGCTGTGAATATTATAGCAAACTAGACCAAGGAACGGCGTAGAGTAATATGTAAACACACCGACCGGTTGAACTGCTAGCCACACACGTACACAGCGAACAACCTCTCAGCACGCCAGCTACTGCGCGACTGATGACACATTCGTGACCCTCTATCTTGAGAATTAGTCGCCTAATATCGTAATTACTCGTGTGTTATTTTAAGCACTCAGTGTCGCGGTTGTGTGAGTAAAGTTAGCGTCCATCGCGAAGTGTTTTGCCGGGCAGCATTTTATTGACTCACGGTAAGTTCAGCATCTAGTTTCTATTGTTGCGGAAACAGTTATTTCAAACCATAAAATTGATACTGCAAACGTTAGCAGGTGCAATAGGTCAATTCTTACGGTTTCGAGTTCTAAGATTCAATAATTACTTTCATTCCTTATCTGCAAATGGTCGGCAACTCGCTTCAATAGCTCAAGTATTACATCACATTAAATTTATTAATCAATTTAAACTGGTGTTAACCGAGCGAGGTAAGACCGCGGTAACGTATGCGACTCGCATCCGGGAGGTCGCGGGTTCAACTCCTAGAGTCCACCCGCTCTGATCATGGGTTTTACCATGGTTTTCCCTGCTCAGCAAGGCGAACATTGGCGTGGTGTTGTCTACCACGGACATCCTCTCTCCCTCTTTCACGTTACAAGTTGATTCTGGGGCTGTGTTTCGATCGACGGCGGACAGATGGCGCAGAGCTTGCGATTTGGAACTCCTTCTCGGTCCCGTCAGATGGAAGCCGTTCGAGGCTCCACTGCTGGGTTAAGATTTCCCCGGTCTCCGCTGGAGAGGAGCCTGTGCACCTCCCTCCGGTGTCTTAGGAGAGTCGCCGAAGAGGGTTTTTCGGCCGGTTGCTCAAGCCTGTAGCTATTAGGGTACTTTACACGTCTGGTCGCCTGCGTCAGCCGGTCCTGCAGCCCATACGTCTCCTACGGTTCCTTCATCTCATCCGTTCCTCCCGGGGATGTATACATAAAGGATCCCTTGCTGGTTGAGGTGCTAGGAGTCCCCTTCGTTCACTTATCCTAATTCCATTCCTAAACTGGTGTTATCCTTTCATACCCGCCCACGCATACCTTGAGAGAAAGATCTCATAGCTATATCACTAGAGCAGCCAGCGCACGAGACAACAGAAGTACAACGAGGCAACGACATCGGGGAGCTCGATAACGAAGCAGGTAAAGCAAATGGCTTCAAAATTATTGCATCATCGAGCGGCTTTAAGAAATTCAGATGGCATAGTACGTTATCAAAGCGCAAACGTAAATTAATCCTTTTTGTTTTCAAAATAAATGTCTCATTAGTAAGTATTCTAAAGTGAAAAAATAAACCAATCATTTAACTGACCTAATATTGAATATGTGAACCTTTTTTCTGTATTAATATCCTCATTATTCACTTATAATATTTGCTGGTGTGCGTTATTATTTGCGCATGTTATAGTCTGAGCTCTGTGTGATTTATCAGCAATCTTACTCACTTCTGCTATGGCTGAGCAAACACATAAAGACGAAGCCATAAGGAGATCCCCCTTTATGTTAGGCTACCTGGTTCGGGTCGAAACCGTTTCTCCGCTCTTCGGCAGAACGCTTCACTTCTAGGAAAGTCAGACTGCAATTCCCTTCCAGCATGTGTCCACAAATAGAATTAATTCTAATTTTACGGGATCGAATCGTACAGACCCATTCGTTTAATAACGACAGAGCTGTTTGCTCAATCGTCTGCTAAGAAGCAGCGTCTTACAGATAATCACAGCATATTTCTCCTTGAATTTGCAGAATAAAATGTTAATGGCAACTGAAATAGCATTATCTTCACAGACGAGGTGATGTTTTCATCTACAAATGGGGAAACTAATCGTTTCCGTAGAGGAAAACGTTACGACCAAGAACATGGCAAAAATGGATTGGCAAGGTCATACATACATACATATGTGTCATGTTGGGGTTGGATGTCACGGGATGGTCTAAGTGTGTTGTGGCGGTTTTTTGGAGCTCTAAGCAGCAAGCAGCATAAGGCCATCTTCGAATGCGTCATTGCTGCTTCTGTGAAAATATATATATATATATATATATATATAGAGAGAGAGAGAGAGAGAGAGAGAGAGAGAGATAGAATCATTCAATTCCAACAGGATGTTCATCCTGTCCACAAAAATAAGCAGTTTTAAAACTGATTCTCACAAAGACAAGATATCACAACATCAATTGACTTCCTTGCTCACCTAATTTAAATCCCATTGAAACTGTGTGTGGGCAGAGGTGAAGAAAGTATTGGAATTAAATTGGCCTGAAAAAGGGTTTATGGGATAATATACGGGATCCTTCAGAGAAAGTATCCTCTCGTCAAATTTTGACTAGTCATTTGATTTCATTCTTGCCCTGGAGAATGAGGGCAGTAAGAGAAGCATAAGGTTTACAGAGAAAATATTAAGTTAATTTATTCCTTCCAATAATTGCTTTTTCACTTAGGAATATTGATTTAGTTCATATTTAGTGTGAAAACGAAGATAAGAGTATTTCAGTTTTTATGTTTGTGCATAAATGCATTAAAACTAAACAAAACCTTTGCAATAAAAATTATATTATACTATGCGTAATAAACAAGCGGTTTATCCGCAAAAAAATGAATGCTCATGCATGGGATACGAACCTCGGTAGGCCTCATTGCTGAGTGCCTAACTATCGTTCTGTTATCAGCTCAAATTTAGCGACGCCGACTCAATGTGAATGGTTATAATTCTTAAGCAGTTAGCGCCAAGTTATCTACACCCAAACTATTGTGTCAATACAAATGTACACAACAACAGCCATAAGTCACTGACGGGCGGGTAAACATGGTCTGGCGGGTGCTGTCTACAAATATCAACGGGCTGCACGAGGTATGAGGATGGTTTTTAACCTCCGACGTTACTGTTTAAAGTGCAGTAACAGTTCAACTTCATTTCCCTTCCTCTTGACTTTAATGCTTAGAAATTGCTATGCCTGCTGAGAATACAAGGGCGGATCGAAAAGTAACGCAGAATAATTTTTTCTGCCTTGGTATTGCAGCTGGAATGTTGCATTTTCACACAGATATAGTTTAAAGTTTTCACTACAAAGGGTATTTTTTGTTTTATGTACAGCTCTAGCGACAGAAGCGTGGACTACGCAACAAAGATGGCGCGCATGTTACTGTCGTCCACGTGTGAAGAGCAGAGGTATGGTTCGATATTTGTGGGCCAAAGGGCATAAACGGAGGGGTATTCACAGGAACATGCGTGGTGTGTATGGGGATGATTTTATGGACCGTAGCAATGTCTTCAGTTGGTGTACATTCTTCCTAGAGGGACGTGTGAACCTTAGTAATTCGCCACGCTCCAGGAGGCTGCTAACAACTGCAACCCCGCAGAATGTCAGAGGCATTGAAGCCGCAATTTTGAACGACCGGCGTATGTAACTGCGAAAATTATCGCAACAGTTCAATATTTCCTATGGTGCAGTGTATGATATTGTTCATGACACGATGCAATTTCGTAAAGTTAGTGCTCGCTAAGTGCCTAAGAACCTGACAGACAACCACAAAGGCCAGCGAATGATAACGAGCTTGGATCACCTAACGCGATACACCGCAGAACGGCATGACTTTCTGAAAGGAATCGTCACTGGTGATGAGTCGTGGGCATACCACTACGCGTCCGAAACCAAGCAGGCAAATATACAGTGGAAAGATACTGGTTCCCCAGTGAAGAAATAATTCAAAGTTACTCAATCTGCTAGGAAAGTGCTTGTGATTGTGTTCTGGGACATGCAAGGTGTTATATTGGTCGACTTTGCTGTACATGAGACCACTGTGAATGCTGCAGCCTACATGAAAACTTTGGTGAAATTGCGTCGTGCCCTTCGTGTCAAACGCCATAACATGAATGCTGACGATATCAAAATTCTTCATGACAAGGCTCGCCCCCATGTTGCTGCTGCTGTTCGTCAGAAAATCACCAAATTTGGTTAGGAGGTGCTCCACCATTCACCATATAGTCCGGACCTTGCACCGTCGGACTTTCATCTGTTTGGTCCCATGAAGAAAATCCTGGCCGGCCAACGCTTTGCGACTGATGCGGAAGTGAAATCAGCAGTCCGCAGATGGCCATACTCCAAGGAAACGGACTTCTACGAACAGGGCATATTGAAACTGATATCACGATGGGAGAAATGTGTTGAGAAACTTGGTGACTATGTCGAAAAGTAGGTAAAAGGTGTAAGTTCATTTGTCATTTTTTGTTGTTGTTTTAACTATTAAACTTTTTTGTAAAAAATTATTGTGCGTTACTTTTCGATCCGCCCTCGTAGAATGTAGCTAAAGGCTATTGTCCCGAAACACACTATTGTGAACCATTGTGGATCGACATGAGCTTAGACAAATATACGCTTCGAGAGTCTGGTCACTTTTGTCTTATGCTTTACAAATAAGTATCGTAAAGTACAGCATATATTATAAATAAACAACGCTGCAGACCGTAAAGGGATTTGAACCCTGAACCTCTTTGCTAGAAGACCATCGCCCTAACTACTCGTTCAGAAAGCACAGATGCGGATACATATGACAAAGGAGCTACATCAGAGGTAATCTTTGGATGTCTGACTCTTGAATATTATTATTATTATTATTATTATTATTATTATTATTATTATTATTATTGCTATTATTGTTATCATCATTATTATTATTATTACACTGTGACGTACTACGAAATATTACACCGGTATTCATTATATAAACATAATAATATACGAAGTATAGGCTTAATAATACACAAACATTATGCTGGTTAGATCGATGTAACAATTAAAGGTAAATGTTAGTACACCCAATGCGGTTGCCTCGTACGCGGTGAAAGTGTTCGCAATACCAGTACGTACTAGCAAGATAATGTAATGATAAGACAGAAAATACCTTTTTCAGTCCTTGAACCTCTCATTTGGTTTGCCTATTTTAACAAAGTAGACGGCGATTCGGGAATACCATTTATACGCTAAAATTGCAATTTCTAGTGTCAAATTCCAAAGCTACACTTCCAAGAATAGTTAATTTGTTCAAAATGCGCTTTCTCGTTTGAATAAGTGCCGTCGTTCACACCCACTTATGTATGCGGATCGAGAGGTCCATATTCCACATTTCATGCTGTGTTTCTTTTGGGGGTCACGCGGTGGGGTTTATTCCAGACTGAGTCAATTACACCCCGAGTGAAAACCTAAATTAATGTTCACTAGTCCTTCAGCAATTAAAATGTAAATGTCCGTTTAACAAAACCATTAGCCAGCAATTCTTTCCTATGCATGAATTCCTCAACATACTTTCACCTTTTTCTTACAATCTTCATCAGAAATATCAGCAAGTTCCTCGTCTACTAGAGCTATTACTTAATCCATTTTTAAGATAGCGTTTCTTTGTGCATCCCAGTTCTACATGTTAATTCATTTGGGTTTAGCTCAGGAAGATAAGGTGGCTGGCGTAAAACAGAATTATAAGTGCCTGACGAATGCTGGCCCTCTTGTGTTTTTACTTTCTCTAAAGCTACCTAGTCAAAGGAAATATTGCACTCTACCCAAAAATTCCAACTCGAGGTTTAATAGATAGAGTAAGACAGCGGGAACATAGGCTGAATGAGCCAAATGGCAGCATGGTATGCGGAAGGGGCGATGATTTTTTAGCATTTTCATTTGTGCATTTAGCATTCTGTAGCTTTATGAATTTGCAATTTAGCATTTTGTATAACTTGAAGAAAAAGCATATACTGTGAGCTAATAGTGAGAAATAGGCTATATATGTATTTCGAAATAACGTTAATGTTCAAATAATATAATGTTGTAAAGTGTTGATAGTCAGATAAAAATTCATGAATTAAGTTTCGAATTTATTTTTAAGTAATATAGATTAAAATAAACAGAGAGAAAACAGAACAAATTGATTAGCACAGAAAAAAAGAGAAATGTGATACAAAACCTAAGTTTAAAAAAATACTCAAAATTAACTCAAATTATGGAAGTTTATGAATCAGAAACACCTTGAATGTAATTATAGAATATACCTAAACATCTTGTTCCGTAATTTGTGTTCTGTCACTTATAAGTAAAACTGTTATTACTGAAATATATTTCAGAATCTATAGATATGCAGAACTACATGGGCAAGCTCTAGGTGTTTGAGTTTAACGCCTAACAGCATTTGCAGGAAGTCTGCATAATTTGTAACATTTGGGAATAGAAACATTAATATCCATTAATAAAACTATCCATTTTAGCAACCAGAAATCTGGTATCTTTCCTTTACTTTCATTTAAATCTTTCAAATGTATTTATAATGCTCAGTCAGCAGTTTCAGGATTTAAAATCTTAGCAGCCTCTTATCACATTTTCTTCCATTTGACTGCTTAACTTTTTGTTGTGCTTAAGCGTACACTCTATTAAACATCCTTTCCATTTTGCTCTTTACATGTTATTAGAAAGCAAGTCCATGAATTGTAACATTTATGTAGTTAACCATCTTCCAGCACAACCTTTAGCACCATGCATAAAATTACCAGCTCATCTCAGAGCTCATGTGCAAAAGGGTAGAAACATCCTTCCAACTGGACAATTAGTTTACTATGAGTGAGACCTGAATCACAAATTTAGGCTAACGCTATATTTAAAAAAATTACATTTAGATTAAGAACACAGTTGTGATTGTTTCCCCCTTGTCCACAAATTCAGATTTTAAATTGACTTAATTTATTTTAAATGCCATAATGGAATAAGTAAACCTTATTAATTATGCAAATATTATAAATAAAGGAAAATGCTCCCATTACCACATTATCTTTATGCCGTTCAGTGCATCAAACATTCCAGGAGTGTACAAAGCTCTCAGTTGAAGTTTTCAGAAGAAAGAAAGAATGGGAAAAATTTTATGTGAAAAATAGTGAAATGCGCATTTTGAGCCAATTTCGATTTTATTGCATTTTCAAAACACATTAAAAAGTGGTTTGCAGTTCGTGAAAATTGAAAATACCAGAATACAAGCCTTATGAAGAATCACCATTTCTACCATGCGGCCATTTAGCTCATTCACCCTGTGTTCGCGCTGTCTTATTGTAGGTACCTACTATCGCCGTTGACCAAAATATTGTGCTTAATTACGCGTGGTTATTGCAGCATATTACTAAGCAGAGGTCTAGAGATTGAAATTCGCTAAGATCTCCAGCTTTTTGAAGCTGCCGTACATAATAATCTTAGTCATCTCTTAGTAATAATGTCCTACTTCAAGGTGTTTATAGCAATATTGTCTTATTAGTGTATAAAATGCGTTTCGGAATATTCTCATTGGGTGTAAAAGAGATGGCTCTCTCAATCGAGGGCGTCCAAAACCAGCAACGTAACGAAGAAGGACCCATACGAGGAATATAAGCGATAGTGCAAATAATTGGTCAGGCTGAAGTAAATATTTCTGCTGTGCGAACACCGTAGCAACAACGACTTCTGTGACATCCTTCATGACATGTCTACCGGCGCACTATTCTACCACTGGATAGGCACAGAACCATATGATCAGTCTATGCACGCGGGATAGACCGATTGTTGATGGGCATCGGGAAGACGTAACCCCCCACCTGAGCGATGCAAGCTAGTCGATTTAGAGCTCAGCAAAACTTCCATACATCAGATACCCCAATAACAGAAGTGGCTTCTGCAGAAACTTTATTTGGGTCAAACATTAGCAGAAATTAAGTTCAAATTAGAATTGTACAACGTATTCTGATGGTATACTGTCTCCAATAACAGCTGAATTTCATCCGCCAAGTTTAGGATCAGTTGTGAGCACCTTCAATAATCACAGCGTAAATTGTCATACCATGTTTTGTCGTCCTCCGTGGTGTAGTGGTCTATGGCTATACTCTAGTTCCCGAGATCACGGGTTCAAACCCAGCCGAGGGCGATGGATTTTTTTGGGCGTAAAAATCCTTAGCATGGCTTCCTTTGGAAGGGAAGGAAAGCCGATGGTTCCCTGTCCTAGATTTACGGCAGGTAAAAGAACCTAAAGCCGGATAAAGAAGCCTATGAGAAAAATTTACGGTGTTTCACGTACAATGTAGAATATGACGCTAAGAATCACAGCAGTTAAAGAGCGTCCATAAAAACAACTCAGTTTAATACCATGCTGTGTTTGGCATCGCAATCTGCGATGTTTTCATGAGTAACCTACCCAGATGCGGTGGAAGCTGAATGCACGGTGTGGCATTTTATATAATAATTTAATTGGAAGAGCTATTTCGGAAGGCGATCTGAGGGGGAATCATTTTTGGGCTTCCTGCAGACTCGTCCAATGAAAGGTAATCTTTCAAATGATGTCATGCTACAGCGGACAACACATCACTGGCTAAAGATGAACGACACACCCGCACATTACAAACTCCTGGTACATGCTATTTGCGAACTAACCTACTCGTGGATTTGGATTAGCCACAACGTACCTGTATATCAGCTTCTCGTTGGCCGGAGTTCACAGCCACTTATTTATTTCTATTCGGACATCTAAATGCACTGTCTGCCGCAAAGGGCTACAAAGCATTTAGGTTTAATGCAGAGGATTCAACTCTGCCAGTCATAACGTGGCATTACAGACCCTACACAGAGTATCCGGCATACAAAGTGGTGTCTTTACCGCTGCATACTCTGCAAGGTAAGGTCAACCGTACTTAAGGGATAATGAACGATGTCATTGAGGCCTGCGTTATACCAAGTAGTGCGATGACATTTACTAATCTGAATGTAAAGCGATAGCAGAGATTCAACGGATCATGTGTTTTAAATTACAACTAGCAGTAGTACAGTATTAAGACAGTCAAATGTACTTTTATTTTGTTAAACGATTAGTGAAGTTTCAGTTCATTCAACTTTAACTGAGTTTTAATTAAGGTAACAGAAAAATATTACTAAACAAGGCAAACAAAGAGAACAAAATCACAATACCTGCCGATTTGCTAGAACCTGCCACCACGCCTTCATTATTAGACACAGTGACACTTGCCCTTCAACTGATAACCTGTCTTATTGCAACTTAGTAGAAACAAACGGTAAACCGAAGTAGATTCAAATTTTCAACCAGAATGAAAAGGAAATGTCTGGGAAGCGAAATTAGGAATTCCATGGAACAACACTATGCAAACAATAAGTGTTAGTTAAATCTATAATGCATGTTGTGTGTAAAGCGAAATATGATGTCCATACCAATAATGTTAAAAAAGAGAAAATTAATACGCGTGTATGTGGGTATGTACCTCAACCTGATTATTTTAGCATTGAAAAGCAGTGTTCTTCCATACGCACATAGGATGTACTATACACCATATATATTGAATTCAATGGAGTTTAAAGTACTTTCACTGGTAGTATTTAACATGCTCAAACATGTGATAATCAGCATATACTACATTTAACATGCCGAAACTCCTACCTAACTATAATTCATACCACTCTTGTAACCTCTGTAGCCACCAACCTCCGTTACCGATGGGCCATACAAAACTGCGAGGTTAGCTTGAAGAAGGATGGTGATTTAGCGATAACCTGTATAAATTATAAGGGACAGCGAAGAAAGCCTTGACGAATTTTATTCATTTTTGTGGAATTACACGCAAAGTTGTTCACTGTCTCACTCTGAATAAGTCCGGTTGTTCAAAAGCTATTGATGGGAAACATAAATACAGCTGTTCTCCGGTTTGCTTTCAGCATTAACAGACACCAAATGCTTTTAAAGGACTCAGCAATCATTTTCAAGGAAGCAACATTTCCCTTCCTTTTCTGCCTATTTCAGTATAGTGAGAAGAAGGTTTAATTAAATGGAAAAAATTCATCCTGCATCCCTGTTAACAAAAGTACGGTATAGGGTGCATAACGCCATAAGTATTTATGGATTCTGCACCGACATTTCAATTTTAGAAGAAGTTCCATAACATAATAACGGCCCACCTCTATAGTTAATGGAAACGGAAGCTGGAGGATCCATTTTACCATAATCTCCTATATCGCGTTTTTCGTTGTTTAGATGTGTTATATTGTATCACCGTAATTCATCAATGATTTAGCTAAACATAGTTACAACGTTGGCTGAAAACTAAATTCTGAACTTACTAAAAATTTAAGCTTTCTGGCTACTGAAGTAGGTACCATAAATAATTCCCTATGCAGATGACAGCAGCTTCTCTAGTTTACATAGACATTGTACAGAATCCCATATTTATCATTGAAGAAACAGCTGCTGTAGACAGCGATGTCTTTGTAAATTGGAGTCATTGTAAGACCTTTTACGCAAACTTTCAACTTCAAGTTTAAAGTATAATGTTTAGAAAATGTTTTGGTTTTAAAGCCAATGGAATACAAATTAATAGGATTTTGGAAAGTAATATCATCGTGATTTGTTTCAATGATTCTTAAAAGAAAAATATTCGGAATTTTTGGAATGCAAATTATATCTGAAACTTCTCCCTTTAATGAATTTCAAGTCAGTCAGAGATAGAATCACATTTTTTGTAGGTTGACAGGAATATCACAGCTTAAATCTGGATACAGAATCTCTCTCTATATCTCTTTCTTCAAAACGCTCACGCGCGCGCGCGCACACACACACACACACACACACACACATGCATGCACATACGCATGCAGACATGGAAGCTGTGAATAAACAAATTAGCATACCATAAATAAATTTATACTTTATAGCATCATTACTTCAAATATTCTTCCAAAGAAGATGGACACGTCTGGAAAGTATTCATACAAAGTACTTTGCCTTCACTGTTATACGCGAATTCCTCAAAGCTTCTAGTCTAATAGCAATAGAGAAGATAACTGCTCAGAAATAAAAGCATTTCTGTTATTTTCGGCGAAGAATGAAGTTAATAATAGGACAATGCTCTTCGATATTGATGTTGCTAGGTCGCTGTGCACAGGTCAAATGCTTTGGCACAGTTAGCAGTTTGAATTCAAATTTAACATTCATGTCAATTCCACGGAGAGAATGAATTAGGAGTTTGTTTTGAATCAACTTTCCAATAATCGTGGTCATTATGAATATTAAAAAATTGACAAATGCAGACGTTACCAGAATACAGACACATAATTTGAAAGCGTAGTAGTTGGTGTAGTTACCTTTGTGGTATGATAGTGCATATAAGACTTTTCAAATATCAACTCTCATAGAAACACAGTTCACTAAAAGCACATAGTTAAGAACTGTTCTTTGTTACAGGAAGTGCAAGAAGCCATTTCAAACAACGGAGAATTGCTGGTATCATTGCTATATAATGAAAACCTGCATAGACTTACTGTTACAATAAATGAAGCACGAAAACTTAAGGTATTACATTTTTCTATGTTATTTATAAACTAATTTATTTTCCTGTGGCTTAATCTCTTATTAAAACTTATCCTTTGTCTTTAGTTAAAGTATTTTGAAAAAGCGCCAGCTATATAAAGTATATGCTGTTTGTCTGTTTCCATATCTTAACATACTACTTTATGTAGCATAGCTCGAAGTGAGTGTTTATTAATAATCTTCTGCTGGGATCATATAAATAAAACTTCTGATTTGTTCCACTCACGTGGCTTTCTCTATACACCATGGTTTACTTCTTGAAAGCGGATACATCATATACACACATATATACATACATACACACATACATACATACATACATACATATAAATCAACATCAAACAAGAATTGGACATAATAATAATATAATTCAGCAAGAAAGATAT
Source organism: Deroplatys truncata (assembly GCA_030765065.1). Taxonomy (NCBI): domain Eukaryota; kingdom Metazoa; phylum Arthropoda; class Insecta; order Mantodea; family Mantidae; genus Deroplatys; species Deroplatys truncata. The sequence continues at coordinate 416,315,601 of CM060990.1, read as the reverse complement.
TAGAATATTTAGCAGCCAAGAAATGTACAAAGCAGATTGTAACTTAGATACGTAAGGGAGGGGCGAGCTAGCTAATTCCAGGAAAAAAGTAATTCTCGGTAGAGCCCACCACCTTTCACCAAGCTAATGAGCAAGGAACTTGAAACAATAACCAGAAATAGAAAGAGACAGATACAGAAAGGAAAGAGACAGAGATATTGAATCTGCTTCCGGACGAGTCACTGTGACGCGTGTGGGAAACGTTTTGGAGCAGAATATTTTCATACACAATAAGGTAACGCGGTCTGAGGACCAATTAGAAATGCCGTTACATTCTAAGGCGCAAAGGTGTGCGTCACTAGGTTTGGGTATAAAAGGGGAAAGAAAGCCCCAGATTTCCACTTTCTTATAGAATCTCGTCGGCACACAGTGATACTCGCTGGACGACGGATGCACGTGTATGCATATGGATGGGATGCGTGTGCGGTTAGATTAGTTTCCTAATTTATTATATTGGAAATTGTTAAAGATGGAAAAATCTAGTCGCCCATATGTGTTTTATTGATAATAAACCACACTTTAAGGGAAATGCAGTGTGTTTTAATTTGCCTCACCTACGAAAATCCTGAGACCAGGGAAATTAGTTAGATAGGTAATTTATTAGAAATGGAGAAATCATCAGCCGCTGAGCATAGGTAGCCGGAGACTATAACACTGCAGCAGAGGGCATCAACCAAGATGACCAACGATTTCCCGCTACAGAAGACGCCCAAAGTTTTCCCGCTACAAATGGTGCAACGTGGTTTCAGTAAAGGAGGCACCACCCACGCAGATACACCTCGACAATACCTTCGAGATCTTTAGGTCTACAAGGAGTAAAGTACCAAAAATACAATTATAAACTTACATCATTCACACAATTGTTAACTGTTAAGATGGCATGCTACACAGGAGCAATAAGATTTTAATCATGGCGGAAAAAACTAACGCTGACACCCACGTAGAGGGAGAACGCAGTGCTCCTCCTCTGGGCCAGCATAATAACACACAATCTGAGTCACATATTATTGCAGCTGAAAACAAAGCAAATGAGTTACCATTCACTGTTGTAGAATCCGGACAAAGCTCTGCCAATATAATGGAGATGCTGCAGTCCATACTTACCTCAACATTGGGAGAATCTAATAGGCAACTAAAGGAAAATTAATAATGTACAGGAAAGGTTCGTCTCTAGTAATCAACAATTGCAAGAACAAATCACCAGCATAAACAAGAAATGTTAGTTTCTAGTAATCAACAATGGCAAGAACAAACGACAACAAATACTCAACAATTACACAATGTACAGGAAATGTTAGAGAAAATTAGTTTAAGACAGGCAAATATTCAAACTTAGGTTTTAAAATTAAAACCGGATTTACAATTTAGCGAGCTAAAAAAGTTAGAAATAGCTACTTTGTCAGAGTTTGTTGATTCACAGGTGAAAACATTAACAGCTAATGATGCTAGCATTCAAAACCAGTTACGGAAGTAAAAGAAACATTTCCACAAAGCCAACAAGCATTAGTAAACAGGATAGATTCCGAACTCACAGCTGCTAGGAAAGTTATAGCTGCTTCACAAGTAGCAAATTCATAAGAAATTAATGAACTTAAGAATGTAGTACAAACTATGAATGCAGTACATGATAGGGAAATTAGTGAATTAAGGATACAAGAAGTGGAACTGGAACCTAACGCAAGTCAAAGCTCACCCTGTGATTTCCAAAGATCAGCGGACCCGGCAACAATCCATTTTTACCGGGCGAAGCCTCCAACAATATACAGAGTAAATGTAATTTTGATGTGTAGGCTAGAAGTGTAACGCCACCGATCACCTGCTCTATAATACCAATAACTGAAATTCTCACTTGTTAAACGAATTGTCAGACCTCACATTTAATTAAGCTAAACGAGATCACCCAAAGGAATTCATAAGTGAATTGAAACAATATTTTAAATTAAAAGATGCTCCCGAGAAGATAAAATTAATTCTTGTAAGGAAATGCTTAAACGGCCGTGCACTGAACTGGCTGCGTCTCACTTTGAGAGATTCTTTGTCGTACACTGAATTTAAACAGGATTTTCTACTACGTACTGGGGACAACAGAAGTTAACAAAGTTAGACTGCAGCTCAACAATGGCCGCTATAATCCGAACATTCATGGTAGCTTAATAGACTATGTACTTAAATTGGCACAAAACAGCAAGCAGATAGAACCACCGCTGTCAGACACAGAAGTAATTGCTCTACTCACCAAACATTTCTACCTACAAATACATAATGGTTTGATTGTTGCTCAACCACAAACTATATAAAAATGCCGGAGCTCATCACAGCTTTTGGCCAGAAGCTCAGCGCAAGCAACACGTGGCAGACAGCACAACTGAGCAACTATGCACAAGATGCCCGGCAAACATCACATTTTTTGGGGACCGGGGCAAGAAACCCTCATTACAACAATGAACGGCACCCGACGTCATCGAGGATAAGGAACAGATTCCAGCCACCACGAGTAGAGAGAAGACAACAACCGTATCACCAAAACGGACAGCAGAGGCCCCATGGAACAGAGGCACACATCAATAATATCCAGTACACAGGGCGTAGCCATTATAACCGCGGCAACAGCAACAATGGAGGCAGAAATTAGCCGGGACAAAACTTGAACCAAGAAAACCATGGCAGATACTGGAGATACTCAAATGGATCAGGAAGACACAGCCCGGTACCCGCACAGACTATCGAAAGCACGAACAATGGGTGAAGATGGGGATCAAACCCGGAATTGAACAATCAACACCTGAGGGCCAGCAATAATCAGAATCCGGGAAACCAAGCCCAGGTGTTTGCAGGGGCCAGGTAAACACCTTACACGCTAATGACAGGACCAAATCGTCAAACTCAGGGCCCATTGCTTCCACACAAAAGTGCAACAATGAAGAAGCATACAGCAATACTGACAAAAGGATAGAAAATAAGGAAAACAATGAATCGCGAGAATTACCGTGAATATAATGGATGTAACAACGACAGTACTTTTAGATAACGGCGCAAATATTTCTCTGTGTTCTGAGGATTATTTACAACAATTGTTGAGTGGAAACATTTAAATTATGTCGCTACCCATTAAAAATGTCTACTGCACTGTGGCAAACTCAAAAAGAGCAGAAAGGGTAAAGCACCAAAGCCATGTTCTCAATAAAATAGGAAATAAGGTATTTAATGTAATTTCCTTGATTTTGCAACACAATATAATTATTGGTGCAGACTGATTTAATGCTTGGGGAGCCATCATCAATTTTGAAGACAGATATCTGTCACTGGAACAGGGAACTATTAAATTACCGTTCAACAAAGAAAATCTAAATAAAGACAGCGGTCCCACCGAGGTAGAACAACAACTTCAGGAGGAAGAATTTTTTGTGGAAACAATCACGGTGCAAGAAGAATTCAGGATCGACATCATAAACGTGAATGAAGAATCTGAGAACATTACTGTGAAAAGCGAAGACCTCAAAGAAGTACTTTACATTAACACGCAGGCTATTAGCGGGGAGTCGGAACATTTTGAACTGCGTATGTTAAATGCCGACCGACCGACAAGAGAGCAAAATAGGGGCCCAGGCTCCTCACCAAGAGGTGCTGACAGCCGACAAAGATCTCCCGGCTAACATAAGGAAAAAAGCAGACCAAAGAATACCATAGAATGTATTTACTGTACAGAGGGCTAGCAGAGATAACATCCCAGTTTGGTCCACACAATTATCAATTAAAGGGAATAGACGATGACAATATTTGGGGGTCCCATCATCGGCAATTTTAAAGCCATTCAAAGCCTAAATAATTTGTTCCAATTAGCTGAACTTTCCTAAAAGCGTATTATAAGTAGTGCACATATAGTAACAGTAATATTCAGAGTATATTTTATGTAAAATGTCATTGGTCACATTTTGACCGGTCACAATTAATTAGAAATGATAAATTCGCCACGGGCGAGAGAAAAGTAACTAAATAATTGAGAAGAAAATTAGTAACAAGAAATTTAAGCAAGAAATATTTGCGCTCGTTTGGGCGAAAGCAACTTTGATTCTTGCAACTAAATCATTTAATATGGGAATTTAACATTTTTAATTTCTACAGTAGGTTTAATATATCAAGTGTAAGGGTTCATTCAATAATAATTTGTATGTTTTACTAAACTAAGAAGGGAAAACTGTAAATTTCATGCACTATGAAAAATGCTTGCAAAATTCAATAAGGATAATAAACCAAAACTTGAGGGTTAATTGAGAATTTCTAAAAAGAAGGAAATTGTTTTTCTTATGTTACAACCAACATTTATGGTTAAAGTCTCAGAGAGCAGGGCACCGCTGCCGACACTATAGCATCTTAGTTAGCCAAACAAATATTGTAACTAGGTGTCAGCAGTGCACACAATGTGCGTGTGATGTGGCCTAAAAATACAGGCAACCAAATGACTAGGGAAAGTGAAAAAGTGAAATAGTAAAAGTGAAATAGTAAAAAAGAGCCCAAAATACCACTTTTCGGTAAAGTTGGAATAACAAACAAAAGTGAAACCAACTCCGAAAACGAAGAGCAAAAGGTTCACTTTTTCTCTCTCTCTCTTTTCTTTGTGCTACTCAACAGAACACACACAATCACCAGTTGTGCTGGACAATCAAAAATAATATGAATCTATTTCAAATTACAGCACACCAAATTGTAAATACCTACATAATTGCACATACGTGTTATTACTTCTTTTGCTATTCATTTCAAGTAGATTACTTATATATTGTACATTTGCCATGTTTTGTGTGAGGACATTCATCTATGTTACAAAAATGTCCATGCTGGAACTTTAGCAACATAGTTGCGGTGCATTTGAAAGGGGATATACCACATATAGATATACATATAAATCAATATCAAACAGGAATTGGACATAATAATATAATTCAGCAAGAAAGATGTTAGAATATTTAGCAGCCAAGAGATGTACATAGCAGGTTGTAACTTAGATAAATAAGGGATGGGCGAGCTAGCTAATTCAAGGTAAAAGATAATTCTAGGTAGAGCCCACCACCTTTCACCAAGCTAATGAGCAAGGAACTTGAAGCAATAACAAGATATAGAAAGAGACAGATACAGAAATGAAAGAGACGGAGATATTGAATCTGCTTCCGGACGAGTCACTGTGACGCGTGTGCGAAACGTTTTGGAGCAGAACATTTTCATACATAATAAGATAACGCGGTCTGAGGACCAACTGGAAATTTCGTTACATTCTAAGGCGCGAAGGTGAACGTCACTAGGTTTTGGTATAAAAGGGGAAAGAAAGCCCCAGATTTTCACTCTCCTATAGAATCTCGTCGACACACAGCGATACTCGTTGGACGACGGATGCACGTGTATGCATATGGGTGGAAACCGTATGCAGCTAGAGTAGGCTCCTAATTTATTATTATGTTGGAAGTTGTTAAAGATTGGAAAAGCTAGCCGCCCATAAGTGTTTTATTGATAATAAATCACTCCTTAAGAGAAATGCAGTGTATTTTAATTCGCCTCACCTACGAAAACCCTGAGACCAGTTAAAAATAGTTAGATAGGTAATTTATTAGGAATGGAGAAATCATCACCCACTGAGCATAGGTAGCCGGAGACCAGAGCACTGCGGCAGAGGGCGTCAACCAAGATGACCAACGACGATTTCTCACTACAAAAGACGCCCAGAGGTTTCCCTCAACATTTTATATAGCTTCTACAGCCATTCCTACAAAAGCTTATTCTTATATTTGCTTCATGATAATCTACGTAAACGTTTGCAATACTACTTTCATTACACATTTTGTTATAGGTACAGAAGGCGAATTTGAGTACTTCGAGAACCTGCTTAACCCCTTTGCTACCTTGGTACACATCTGAAGAGCGTGATTGGCATGAACGGTTTCCTGGATGTTGTGCTTTCAGGCTGTATAACATAAATACAACTACGGTTAGATAATAAAGAACAAGTCTTGCTTTCACAGCAAACACTTACGAAAAGACAAACCTGTCAGTTATATGTCAGAAAGATATATTTCCAAATATTTGATTTCGCCTTGAAGCTGCACTGGATTATATATGCAGATGACAAGGTCTAAGTCAAATGTAGTAAAGCCGGTGGTCTCGTGACGTGGACTTAGGGCACTTAGAAGAATCTCAAATCTAATAAACAGGCCTCTTAGTAAAATTTCCGGTCTTTCTCGCTCAATATAGAGTGGAACGCTAAGAACCATAGTGATTAAAGAGAGTGCATAAATAAAAGCTCAATTTAACTTATAAGTCAAACTTCCTCGTATTGCCATATTAACTCAGTTGTAGACATGGAGGACTTAAGATCCGTGATTCGAATTCTACACAACGTGAGGTTTAAGTTGAAACTTAACGTTGAAACGCCACCTAACAGTTCTAGGAGGCGGTGTGCTAATGAGGGTCCGAGTGCTTAGAAATCCTATCACAGTCACCCTTCACTACCTAGTCTCTCAGTATCAGTTGTACATGTAATACCATTTGTACTTTTGGCAGTGAAATATGGAAGATATCGTGATACCTTCGGCCGTTCGCTGGCTTTTGTTTTATTACAATTGGGTATTGGTTGTTCTCTTCTCTTTCATATTTCAACGTAACCCACATTTTAAATTGTAAGCTTCATGAGTAATGGGTTTGAGATTAGGAAGCTAAGGTTTACCAACTGTCGTGTGGAGTATAGTGCTGTCACTTACGTCATTCATAAATACTCCTTACCTGGGCACTGGCTTCCTTCTACCTTAGAAATTTAATTATGGAAACCAGCATAACTCATTATGTATAAGGAATACGAAATATGTTATCCCCCATTGATTCAGGTTTTCTGAAGTAAGATTCAATTACAATGAATGTGTGAAAACCTATTTCGTATTTATGAACATTGTTTTAAAGACTAACAAAACTGGGTGCATACTTATGTACTCTGATAGGCTATATTTAACGTTTTATTAAAATTATCAAATATCCCCGTGGAAATTAAAAACACGGCTGATAAGAGTAGAAAAGAAAGAGAGTAAAAACAAGATTCCAGCAATTACAGTACAGCTTCCATAAACCACAAGAAAGCAACACTCTAATCATAAAATTCATGGAAGTACACGTGCTCCCATTCCCAGCATCATTAATCAATACCAACAGACGAAGCCATCGCCACCAAAGAAAAGATTAAATTGAGTTTTACTTATGAACGCTCTTTAACTACCATGGTCCTTAGCGTCCCATTCTATATTGGGCGAGAAAGACTGGAAATTTTACTCAGGGGCCTCCTTATCAGGCTTGAGTTCTTCTGCGTGCCGTAAATCTACGACACGGTGCCACCGCTTTACTTCCCTTCCGAAGGAAGCCATGCTAAGGATTTTTACACCCGAAAAAATTAATTGTCCTCCGCCGGGTTTGAACCTGCAACCTCGAGAACAAGAGGCCAGCATGGTAATCACTGCACCACGGGGGACGACAACCATCGTCACTGAATCACCAAATCAATGACACCAGAAAATTGATGACAAATAAACAAATACCTGAAATTCTTCTCTATCCTTTCCTGTAATCCGCTATGGTGGCCATTCGTGAAGCCTGTCTCCTAGCTCCCAGTTCTCACCCACCTGGTTGCGGCAATGCGGATCCGTTTTACCTTCATTTTGTACACTCGCTACCATTTCTGCCACCCCTGCAGCTTTGGGACGCATTCTACTGACCTTCACAGGTGGGGATGTATAGCAAGGAAGAGGTGCGTGTATCTGTTTATCTTTTCGCGCAAGCAGTGGTGTCCTGTTTTGCGTGCACAATTCTAGATTATTTACATATGAATATATAACCTTGAGCAATAGCTTTATTCATCATCACTTACATACAATAGCTAGATTTAAACATGTTACTTAGTAAAACCTTTTTTGTACAATTTCCCTAAGAAAAAGTATTTCTAATGCCTTAGGCAGTGGAAGAACTCTGACTCTAAACGCATGTAAGTTCCCACATTTAATGACAGTGTTCCCAGAGGGCGACGAGTGACTCAGTGCCTTCGCGGCTACATCAGGTATTGGATAAGAATGGGGATTGGGCGGATTAAAGTAATGTCTGGTAAATGCGTTCTATTTGAGAGTAAAAGGTATAATGTATTTCAGTTGTACATTATGTTAGCATTAAAATACTTTTAATTGGAGAAATTGTGCAAAAATGGTTTTACTTAGCTACATGTTTAAACATGCCTATTATATGTAAGTGATAATGAATAAAGCTATTTTTCAAAGTTATATATTCATGTGCGAATAATCCAGCATTGTACACATAAAATGGGGCGCTTTTGCATGCGCGAAAAGGTAAACAGATACACGCACCTTCTCCTTGCTATACATACTACTCACCTGTGAAGGCCAGTAGAATGCCTCCCAAAGCTATGGGTACGGTGCAAATGAAAGCAAGTGTACTGAGCGTATGCAACAGCGGCACCACACCGAACCTTCCACATTATCCTTTCTTCTTCCACTCCTTTCTATTGTTATCCTTAGATCATTTTATCGCTTGCGCCCACCCCCCAAAGAACAGAAACAGAGACATTGCTGCATTTGTTGAATGGCCAGCGTTCTGTTATTGAACTGGAGGTCTCATGTTCGATTTCCGGCTGGGGTTATTATATGTATTTAAGCCTCTATTGCCGGAATTACTTTGCTACATATGTTGCTTTTCCTCTAATTCCGAAACCGGACTTTATTTCCTTTCATCGGCATAACAACTTAAGGGTTTCGAATAGCCGTGATCGTTAGTGTGATACAAAATGGATTGGCACTCCATTCAAAACCAAACGTCGCGAGTTCCTAGTTGCAGCGACTACAATCAAATGTACCTTGTAAGGAAAGGGGAGGCCGATGTAATGCCACGCCTGGATGCTACGTGTTTACATTTGACTTCAGTTGCATACATTTTGCTCTTTATTATACGTAATGTTATTGCTGAATGTTAGTATAACTTATAAAATTAGAGAAAAAGAAAATATATTAGTCCCTATCCTCTCCAGAGTCTAAAATGGTGTGTTTGAGAGGATTTAAAAAGGGCTAGAACTTAAAGTTTTATATAGAAATATCTACAGTAGTACAACGTAATAATGGCTAATGTAAGCCAGTAAACATCATTGTAGATGGGTAATGTTTCCGAAGACAAAGTCACCAATTTGATCTGGAGTAGGCGCACATAAATGGAATAAAATAACCATATTTCTGAACAAACAAGTAGCATTTATTGAGCTGCTGGCACATAATGCTAAATTGTATTCACTTTTTTCTGAATTGCATATTTCCTTTCAGTGTCTTCTTTTAATTTTGGTTGTCCTTGGTTTTCGACCCACAAATTCACCTGCAAGTAAAATAAGTAAAATATCCGTGTAATGATACGCTTGGATGCCCACGGGGTTGAATTTGACTGAGTTGCATGTAGTTTGCTCTTGATTATTAAAAAGAACACTACGGTCTTTTTTTCATACGTATTTTGTTTCTACAATATAAAGCGCTGTAAATATACTAGTGTAATTTTTGAAGGTTAATACAATATGAAATTAGAAGGAAAAAACTGAATACTTAAAACTTAAAAAATGCCTTTGTAACGAGTATGTTACACCAGGCTATAAAGGAGTATATATATATTAGCATTAGTCCCTATCCTCTCCAGAGTCTAAAATGTGTGTTTGAAAGGAATTAAAAAAGATAGATTTAAAGTTTTATGTAGACATATGTATTTTAATACAACGCAAAAATTCCTAAACGATTTCACCTAGGTTGACGCACATAAATGGAATAAAATAGGTGTGTCCCTACAAAAAAAATAACACTTTTTTGAGTGCTTGGGCCCATCTACAACAGCTCCGATTGCATTGTAGCCTACAGGCTTATTGTTCTAACCGTGCAATGATTGCTGCATATTCACGCTAGTCCTGTGTCCCTCGCCGGATTACACGGCTCCATAGTGTGTTGGAGAAGTAGTCATCTGGTTCTATTAATATTTTCTCAAATATTTTACATCTCCTTGATGCTAACGCTTCATATGAGCATATTATATGATAGGCTGTTTCAGTTTCAGACCCGCACAATCTACAGTCCGTGTTGTCCTGAAACTCTCCGAATATGTGTAGGTGCTTTCTCATGGTGCATGCCCAGTGGCAAAGGCTATATTGTTTTAACTGAAACTTATTGCATTTAAGCAGTCTGTCAGTTAACGTTTAGCATCGTTCTTTGATAAACAATTTCCCATGCCGAATTCCTAGAATCCTCTTCCAGGCCAAAGAGTGTTGTTTGTTACACCAGTTTGTAATAGCCATTCTATTGCAACACTTAGGTGTGCCTAGAGGTCTCTCTGGTTTGTGTTTCAGCTGTGTCGATCCTTTCTTTGCAATTTCGCCAGCTTTCTCGTTGCCTTCAATTCCTTTTATGCCCTGGCGCCCATGACAAACAAACTTTATTATGTTCTGCCAGGTTAGATAAGGCAGTAATACATTCACCCACCAGTCTGGAGTACAAGTAAGGACTGCTTAAAGCCTTAAGTACTGCCTGGCTATCTGAAAAGTGAAGATATATTTTTATACTCTCTTCTAAGATTTTGTTTTGCTCGTTGTAAAATGGCAAATACTTTGGCTTGAAATACCGTGGTTACCAGACCCAGCGAATTACTAAAGCTACACATGGGTCTTAAACCAAATGCCCCAGAGCCCGTCCCTGAGTCTGTTTTTGAGCCAACTGTGAACCAGAACAAAGAATACTCAGGTAGGTTCTGATAGGATTCTTGTCGTAAATCCTCTTCAATTACAATTACCTTGAATTTCTTATGGTGATGTAACGTTTTTCCGGAGTGCTCTGTTTCCGTCTTGAAAATCGGATCTATTACCACCTACGTTATAGCTAAGATTCCCGATACAGACCTAAGAATATTAGTTGCTTTGGTTTGCAGCATCCTGTGGAAAGCCATTCTGTCCTTCCCCTTTATCAACATATCCAAAGGTGTCGGCCTCAAAAGTGCTTCAATTGCTGCAGTGGGGGTTGTGCTGATTGCCCCAGTTATTGCCAGTCAGGCCATTCTTTGGATCCTGCTGAGTTTTGGTTTGGTGCTTAATTATCGTGTCTTAGTTCACCAGGCTATTGCAACATACAGTGAGGATGGTCTGACTACCCTAGTATATAGCCAGTGTAGCATACCAGGTCTTAGTCCCCATCTCTTACCGTACATTCGTCTTACTATAAAAAGTACTAATGGCTTTTTTATATATTTTCTCTATGTGTTGGTTCCAGGTCAGCTTGTATTCGAGAATTACCTGTAAGTACTTAACCTATCCCGAAATATGTAATTGCCAACCATTGAGAAACAGACGCCTAAGTTTTTCTAAATTTCTTCTTCTGGTGAAAGGAACCAGGGATATCTTCTGGGGACCATTAGTTAGCCCCTCAGAATTTACCCATTCTATCACCTTATTAAGTGCTCTCTGCACGAGTTTATAAATGGCGTTTAAAGCTTTTCCACGAACTATGATGGCAATATCATCAGCATAGCCGTAGATTGTGTAACCCAGACCGCTGACCATTTTCAGCAATCTATCTACAACCAAATTCCATAGGAGAGGAGGTACAACCCCTGTCAGTGGATATCACCCATGGACTATTGCAGCAAAATTACTACCCGCGAGGGACGCATATACCATTATGTTTTGAGCACGATTCTATCCACCTACAAGAAGTTTCACCAATTCTACGCTCTCTAACAGCTATGGAAATTGACTGAAGGATTAATTGTCGAAAGCGCCCTCAGTATCCATGAAGGCAACCAACGCAGCTGCCCCGAGTCCCATAGTCTTTTCCAGTTTGTGAACAATCTGGAAACGTGCAGCTTCTGTGGAGTATCCTACTCTATATGCAAACTGGTTCTGATGTAAAAGTCTGGTTATAAAAATACCTTCTCTGATCCACCTATTTAGCAGTCTCTCCAAAGTTTTAGTCATGAATGACATCAGACTGATTGGTCTATAAGACTTAGCCTGGATCATAGGTTTCCCGGGTGTTGGTATAAAAACACCCTAACATGCCTCTAGTCTAATGGGATGTATCCCGGCGCCAAACTTGCTCTGAAAGTTTCTATAAAGCTCGCTGCCGGCAACTCAAAGCCCTATTGGAGCATGATAGGTATAATGCCTCTCTACCAGGAGATTTGTCAGGTTCAAATGAGAACACAGTTCATTTTAGTTTTTCACAACAGATCACCTTTTTAGCTGTTTGTCATTCTTCCTTCGTTGAGGTCCGCGATGGGAATTCAAGTCCTAGACCGCTTCGGCCTCCAGGAGACTCTGCTATAGGTTTTGAGCCAAGGAAATGGGTTCTTAGAAGTTCTTCCATAGTTTCCTCAGCAGAGTTAGTGAATTTTAAGAGCTAAATTGGGGTTGGCCCTCCCTTAGAGAGAATTGTTTGCTGTCTGGCACAGTCAACAGTCTGAAAAATCTCCTCATAACGGCCCCTCCAATAATCCGTCTTGAGCTTTCCTAGATACTTATTATATTGAGTTAAAGCCTTTCTGTATTCAATCCATGAGCCTGAATATTTTGCTTTATTGAAGAGACTTCTTACCCCTTTCCTCTTATGTGCCAAGTCATTATTCCACGGAGAACAACCCTGCGCGAACGTCTTTGCACACGAGTACATTTGCTAGTAAAGACTTCTGTTATTGCCTCCTGAAAAAACCTAGATGCCATCTGTACGGTCGCATAACTGTCGGCTTCAATATCAAATTTGCTCAGATTCTGAGCTAAGTTATTTCTGTAGGTATTCCAGTCAGGTTTCCTAGAATTTCTATATGGTTCTAATTGTCGAAAAAACAGACAATTCAAAGCTTATATATCTGTGGTTTAAACAACTCACCTCATGAAATACACGCTACGATTTTGCAAAGTTATCAGTACAATTGGTAGCTATTGTTATGTTTAAAACTTTCTTCCTGTTGATTGTAACAAAGGTCTGCCTGTCTGTTACGTTCGTTATATCTAAGTTACTAAACGTAATATCATTCAGGAGATTCTCACCTCTTTGATTGATATTAGCGCTCCCGCATGCAGTATGATTGGAGTTTGCATCATATCCAATGAATAGGTGAGAGCCGTCCTTTAAGCATCCGGCTACCAACCCTTCAACTTCCTTTACGGGGGAAGGTTCTGGATCATCATAGGAACGTACGTCGATCCGACGATAACCTCCCTCGGTCCTTCCTTATTTGATGATTGTATGTGTAATTTTACTACCGTCAGGTCTCTGGAACAGAAATCCATAAGCGGCAGTATCTTTATTCCTTATTGTACAGGATACAGCTCCTTTTAGTCTGGTAATATGTACTATAAACTAGCTCTCCACCTACCCCTTTCAGACCTCTAACATCTCCCTTGGTAAACCAGGGACTTTTATGAACCAGCCGTGCTGTGCTGGAGGTTAATCTGTAGCACCTTCGTCTTGATCTGAAGTCTTCTCCTTCATCTCTTCCTTCAGGGGTAGAAAGTCAACCCTTCCGAATAACAAGAACGCCTTGAAATTACGACATTTCAGGCATTTAAACGATTTGCAGTCGGATATTAATTCCGGTGTTGCCTCTTATGAGTCACCTTATGGCTCATAACATGCCAATCGTCCAAGTTGAGGACTGTGTTTTGATTTTTCATCTTCAACATGACCGTTGGAATGTCCACAGTGGCAAAGACCTATACAATTGCCCTTGGTCTCTTTGGAAGGTCATTGGCATCCACAACTTGCAGCGTCATTCCCTCCCAAAGGTCCCCAAGTCGGGCAACAGCGGGTACCAAACTCTGCTTCGTTTCTATGTTTGCACAGGTTATCCAAAGATCCCCTGCAAAAAACTAGCATTTAGGAATTATGGACTTTGACCCTCCGGAGACTTGATGTCCACAGCTTCCACGATGTTTGATTCGATCAGCTCTGACTGTATTCGACCCAACTTGATTTTATGGTCCACACAAAGGATGCCCATTTTTATTCCTTAAAATACGTAGCCTGCTGCTGTGAGCTCCTAAGTTTATAGGTCGCTGTTGGGTAGGGGTGCCCGAGTCCGATGTGGTCATTTCTTCCCTCCGCTGGGCTCAGCTCCCTTCACTTTAATGGAAGTCTTCTTGGCCGGGTTCTACACCACAAACGTAACATCAAGTAACGTAACGAGGTCTTCGGTTTGAGAGGTGTGGTAACTGCTCAAACTTTTCCATAAAAAAGTTGGCAATAACCGGGCTGGAAGGACTGCCCATTGCGACTCCCTCGATCTGTTCATAAAAATTGTTGTCGCATTGAAAGTAATTAGCTGTAAGGCAGTGACGAAGAGCTTTTTTATGTCATTGGGGAACAGTACTTGAATGTGACTTAAGGCATCCTTTATCGGTACTTTTGGTAAATAACGAGACAACATCAAAGCTCACTAAGCGGTCCACAGCTTCTAGCCGAATGTGCTCGAGTGTTTCTATGAAGTGATCCGAGTGTCTAACGTGTGTGTTGATGGTACCGATGTGTGGTTGTAGCAGAGTGAAAATGTGTTAATGTTTTTAAAATATAAAATAGTTATAAAGCCTAGTGTTTCTGTTGAAGGTTAATGTAATACAAAATTGGAAGAAAATATATTAAAAATAAAAAACCCCAAAAAGAACACCTTTGTAAGGAATATGTTGCACCAGGCTATAAAGGAATGTATATATTTACATTAAAATACTACAGTTGTATTGCAAAGATATTAATGTTTTTATAATATAAAACAGCTATAAATAGCCTAATGTTATGGTTGAACGTTAAAATAATATATAATTAGAAAAGAAGCATTAGCAATCCCAAAAAGAAAAAATACCCTTGTTACGAATATGTCACACCTGTTATAAAGGGATATATTTATTTGTTTATTTATGACTATGCTAGTCTCTATCCTTTTCAGAGTATAAAACGCTGTGTTTGAGTCGAAGTAAAAAGAGATAGGATTTAAAGCTTTAGATAGACATATCTACAGCAATATAACGCAAGAATTGCTAAACGTATGCCAGCGAACATCATTATATAGGTGGATAGCCTATCCGAAGTGAAAGTTACCAATTTGACCTAGGGTAGACGCACATAAATGGAATAAAATAACTGCGTTAATGGGTTTATCCCGAAATCAGTTAAATTATAGGTTAACGTGTTGAAATATTTAATTGAATTAAAATAATATGCAGTATGTATATAAATTAAAAGGAAAACTGATAGCCTTTGGAAAAAGGTTGCTCAGTGTTTTTTACGGTCCTAAGTTTGAACATGGACGTTAATTCCCAAACCGTCTTTTATAGCTTTTCACCGGCACGACAATCCAAGCGATTCAAATAGCCGTGATCATTAGTGCGATACGAATTGGACTGGCCATCCATTCAAAGCCCAACGTCGCGAGTTTGAGTCCCAGCGACTGCAATCAAATGTGTCTGTGCTGAAGGAAGGGAAGAGCCAAAGTAAAATAATCGGTGTAATGGCACGCTTGGATGCTGACGGGGTTACATTTGACTGCAGTTGCATGGATTTTGCTCTTTATTATTGAAAAAAACAATACAAATTTATTGCAAAAATGCTAATATTTTTACAACATAAAATTGTTATACAGCCTAATGTTTCTGTTGAAGGTTAATGTAATGCAAAATTAGAAGAAAAATATATTAACAATAAACAGAACAGAAAAACACATTTATAAGGAATATATTACACCAGGCTATAAAGGGATATATGCATTTACATAATTATAATCAATATTAACAAAAGCTTCGTTAGTTCTTCTTGCAAAATACATTAATCTTCCTCTTCGTATTCACTATCTCTCCCATATAAACCCATTTCCCTCCTTCAACCTCTGTCTAGCCTAGCATATCTCCTTGTTTTCCCCCATCTTTTCCCATATAAACGCAAAGAAGTGTGCTAGCTCTCCCCTAACTATTCTACCCTCCTGCAGTGGATTAAGAGGATATTCCCATGATGAGCTTACTTTAAACGGGATTGATTCCAAAGAAAAGTTATTTTATAACGGAATCCCATTATGCAACTTAAAATAAAGCGAAACCCAGAACATAATATTTCCATGTATGCAATCTTAATGAGTTTATGTCGAAATCAGTTGCTTTATAAGTTAATATGTTGAAATATTTAATTGGATTCAGAACATTTCAGTATGTATTGAAATTAAAAAGTAAAACGATTAGCCGTTGGAAAATCATAGGACGTTGTTTTTCGACAGTGCTAAGCTTGAACTAGCCCTTAACGTTAAATAAAAGCATAAACCCATGTGATATTAGCCAAATTTTATGCCACAGTTTCTACCCTTTTGCTCCATGATCTTACAATTCTCCACCTAGTGGTGTTGGGGTAGTGAACATGCCTTTGAAACTGGCGGGCCCGAGTATGAATCTCGGTTGGTGCGAGCCACCTGGATGAAGTTTTATCCGGCGTTTTCTCTTATCCTCATAGGACATATGGCAAATAACTCTAACCTCAAGTCATTCCAGCATCATTCAATCCATTTCGTTCATTATCTCTGCATGTTTGCGTTGTTAGAGACATTAAACACCTACACAACTGTGTTACATTGCAGTTACATGCATGAAAGCAAGTACTGAGAAAGTACGACTTCAGCTGTGTTTCATATCCTACGACACTAACTCAAACATCTAAGCTTGAGAAGCTTAACAGGATGTCTATCTACGGTTTCCGAGCTGGATGAGAAACAAGAAGTGTATCCAATAAAGATAGTTCATACTTAGCTACTTGACCATTGTGATTTGTTATTATTGAGTGAATTCAGTGGAAAACTTCACTATGTATATATGAAGGATTTTAAAAAACACATTCGATTTCAGAAAACTAAACATAATGGACGTGTGTACAATTGTACGAGGCGTTTCACTCTTTTGGTGATCAGTATGATCAGTACCACAACAGGCACCCATGTGTAACCAACATCACATTGCACGGGTAGTTATGCCTGCAAAGGAGAACGCTGTCGTACAATTTAAAAACGTTGAAATGATGCTGAAACTGCCTTACTCATCCATACGGATTTTGAAAGCCTCCTCACTCCATGTGATACGTGTCCCCAATTCTGAAACTTTCTATGCATCCCCTTATCAGCAGCATGCACCGATGAGTTTCTGTGTTTACGCGAAACCTGCTCAATCTGGAAACTGGTTATCCTAAGCAAACCTATCCATACAGTGGTTATGATGTTGCTTAGAAGCTTATGGAATACCTGATATCCCTTACAAAGAAGATTGATAATGTATACAAATCAGCCAAGCCTTTGAAACTTACAGACCAACAGAAAAGTGATTTCGACTCCCCTATAGTGTGTTACATGAGTGGTGAACCTTTACAGAAAATGAATATAGAGTACGCGAACTTGATCCTATCAAGGGTGAATACCGGCAAAGTCTACATAACGAATGCAATTTGTCCTGCAAGATACCTAAATACATCCCCGTCCTCATGCATAACCTCAGTGGTTATGACTCACATTTCATTGTTAAGGAGTAGGGATGAACGAGTGAGCGAGTGGAGGTAATTCCTGGCTCAGAAGAAAGAAATATATCATTTTCCAAATATGTCGGAGATATGAAGCTCCGGTTTGTGGTTAGCTTTCGGTTTCTGAGCACAAGCTTGAATAATCTGGGAAAAATCTAAGATCATATCCTGAAACACTGAAGTACTTCGAAGTAGACAGGTTGACATTTATGACTCGTAAAGGAGTATTCCGCTATGATTACGTCACTTCATCGGATGTCTTGAATGAAACCAATCTGCTTCCTAAGGACTTCTTCAACAATAGATTAAATGCAGAAGACATTAGTGATGCTGACTAAAATCATGCTGGAAGTTAATGGAGAAAGTTTAATGTGAGAAATCTGTGTGAATATAGGGATCTGTTCTTATCCTCAGATGTTCTTCTAGCTGATATCTTTGAGACATTTAGAGATCGGACCCTGAAAACACGTAAGGTTGATCACGCTCATTTTTTCATCTCTTCGGGACTTACCTAGGATGCCATGATTCTGTACACTGGAATTTAGATACCACTGCTTCTGGACTATCATCAACTACTCATGGTGAAATCAGGTATAACAGGGGGTTTATGTCAAGTTTCCCATCGGTACGCCAAAGCAAACAAAATCTACATGCATAAGTTTGATCTGTCGATGCCAACTCAGTTTATCACCTATGAGGTTGCCAATAACCAATATGGTTGGGCACTGTGCCACGCTCTGGTTTATGATGGATTTGAGTGTGTAGCTCCTGAAGATATCAACTTAGAAATACTACAATTAGATAATCCTTATGGATACACTTTAGAAGTAGACAGAGTATCCTACAGAACTTAAAGATCTACACAACGATCTACCATTCCTGCTTGAGTGTATGAAGCCTAAGGTGTCGTCTGCAAAGAAATTAAGGGACACCGGGAGTGAATTTTTAAACTTCTACATTATTGCATGGATATTCCTGAACCTTTTACTGTGAGTTTATTGCTGTTAGATTGGTGTGAACACTAAATTCCATTCAAATTGGATAATTATTTTTGGAGTTATTAATTATTTCATAAATTTTATTATGTAAATGTATCGCATAATCATATTTAACCAAGCGCATCAAAAGTTCAGAAAATTAGTTGACATTTTTGGAATTGAATCTTTGAATCAGTTACAAAAAATATGATTTGAAGGTTCAATGAACTTTGATGAGTGAATGATGATAATTTTTTATTACTTTAGAAATTTGAATCTCTAGAATTCTCCATTTTTATAAAAATATATTTTTAACAAATTATTATAAGTGTTAGGCATATTTTTGTCACACAGAATGTTACAATGAATACTTCTGCAGATTTTGAGAAATTTTAGTTGTGCTTTAACAAAACCTCATGCGCACAGTTCATTTTAAATGTGTGAAAATAAAGTTTTGAGGAAACTCTGATTTATAAAATATTACGCAGAGAAACAGTGAATTGTAAGCTTTGCAAATCAGAACTCTCCTGATTTATAATCCTGTGTGTTTGTAATTCCCTTTGTGTCCTTTTTCTGTGCTTTTGTGTCCTTTTTGCCACCTGCAGATCATTTCCTGTCTGTAGCAGCAAACCTCCTCCTCTCGTAGAGTCGAGTTGTATCAAGGTGTGACTGATCTTTAAGGAACACTGGGACTGAACTTTGTAACTTGTTTGAAAACTATTTACTGAAAAATTGGTACATTTAATTAATGGGTAAATAGGGAAAACTCTAGATTTTTTTGTCTTTAACCCCTTCAACGATATGCACGTGATATGACGTTTTGTGCAGCACTTTTAAATATTTGGAAGCTACTTTACTTTGGCATCGGGATTTATGGCCATGTGGTCTAAGGCATGATAGGAATAGCTGACCTATCAAAACCAAGGATCGTAGGATCGAAACCCGCTTAAATGCATGTTCTGCATTCAATTAAAAACTGCGGTAAAGGATGGGGAGGGCCCAACTAAAGTAAAGTTTTCCAGGTATTTCGGAGATATGAAGCTCCGGTTTGTGGTTAGCTTTCGGTTTCTGAGCACAAGCTTGAATAATCTGGTAAAGAATCTAAGATCATATCCTGAAACGCTGAAGTACTTCCGAGTAGACATGTAGAAATTTATGACTCGTAAAGGAGTATTCCGCTATGATTACGTCACTTCATCGGATGTCTTGAATGAAACCACTCTGCCTTCTAAGGACTTCTTCTACAATAGATTAAATGCAGAAGACATTAGTGATGCTGACTAAAATCACGCTGGAAGTGTATGGAGAAATGTTAATGAGAGAAATCTGTGTGAATATAGGGATCTGTTCTTATCCTCATATGTTCTTCTAGCTGATATATTTGAGACATTTAGAGATCGGACCCTGAAAACGCTTAAGGTTGATCACGCTCATTTTTTCATCTCTTCGGGACGTACCTGGGAGAAGTCGTCCTTCGTGGACTAGTGGTACCGTACTATTCTAGTTCCCAAGGTCGCGGGTTCAAACCCGGCAGAGGGCGATAGATATTTTCGGGCGTAAAAATCCTTAGCATGGCTTCCTTCGGAAAGGAAGTAAAACCGGTGGTCCCGTGTTGTAGATTTACGGCACGTAAAGGAACCTCAAGACGGATAAGAGGCCTCTGAGCAAAATTTCCGGCCTTTCACGCCCAATATAGAATGGGACTCTAAGGACGATATTAGTTAAATAGCGTCCATAAATAAAACTCAATTTAATTTAACTTACCTGGGATGCCATGCTTCTGTACACTGGAATTTGGCGACCACTGCTTCTGGATTATCATCAACTACTCATGGTGAAATCAGGTATAACAGGGGGTTTATGTCAAGTTTCCCACCGGTACGCCGAAGCAAACAAAATCTACATGCATAAGTTTGATCCGTCGAGGCCAACTCAGTTTATCACCTATGAGGTTGTAAATAACCAATATGGTTGGGCTATTTGCCACGCTCTCGTTTATGATGGAGTTGAGTGGATTTCTCCTGAAGATATCAACTTAGAAATACTACAATTAGATAATCCTTATGGATACATATTAGAAGTAGACAGAGTATCTTGCAGAACTTCAAGATCTACACAACGATCTACCTTTCCTGCTTGAGTGTATGAAGCCTAAGGTGTCGTCTGCAAAGAAATTAATATCCCATCTTGGATCTCGGAAAAAGTATGTAGTAGGTTACGTGACTTTGAAGCAAGCTCTTTGTCATGAACTACGCTTGAGTAAACTCCATCGTGTGCTACAACTCCTACAGTCTCAGTGGCTAAAACCTTATGTGCAATTCAACAACAGACTATGACTACAGGCTGCTAATGATTTCGAGAAGGATCTCTCCAAACTCTTCAACAATGCCACGTTTGGTAAAACTATGGAGAACTTGCGTAATTCAATGAATATACGGTTAGTTACAAGCGAGAAGGCTATGAAAAGGTTGATTGCCAAGCCTGCGTTTATCGATAGGACAATATACATGGTGCCAATCTAGCTGCAGTGCACATGGCCTTCGACAGATAATGTTCAACAAGCCTATATACGTTAGAATGGGTGTACTGGACATCTTAAAGACTATAATAATATATCACTATCATTGTGATGTGTTGTTGCTATATTATGGACCTGAAAACCTAAAGCTTAAGTGCATGCAAACTAATTCATTCATTCCTCGCCTGACAAGACAAACTCCGTTTTCTTGAGTATCTAGATACAGGCGAATACCCTGCCAACCATATTTGCCACTCCACTCAAAACAAAAAGGAGCTGGGAAAATTTAAAGATGAGGCTAATGGCAAATCATCCTACGCTTTGTCGGACTACGGCCTAAGATGTATGCGCCAGATGTCCATGGCTCAATGCTAGAAAAAATAAATGCATAAAACGTAGTGCTATTAAGCAATGTATTACATTTGACAGCTTTTAAGGACGTCTTAAAACGCAATAAACAATAACAACGCCTATGAATCTGATCCTGTAACGAGAGCATTCTGTTACATCAATGAAAGTAAACAAAATCACGATGACCCCCTACGACGAGAAAAGAGTTATTGCCGAGGATGAAATAACCTATTATATGGACATTACAGTACTACAAACCGCGCTTAAAAGAATGTAACCTGTGTCTCAAGATGAAGATTCTCTCCGTTAGTCTTCAATTTTAAAAATGGAAGTTTACACGTGTCCTGCGTATACATCTTGCTGACACCTGATGAAGAAAGAAGAATATGAATATGGATGGGGAGGCGTTCATTTTGCCATTAGGAGCAAATCCTAGTGCTGATCTCAAGCCCAGATAAAGGAGGAGAGACGTCTTAATTTACAATCCTTATCTAATGAAGCAATGATTAAGTAATAAAGCTACTACACTTAGACAAAGAATGTAACCACAAAAGATAATAAATCCGAGTAAAACGTTATAATACTTTCTCAAACATGTTGATTCGTTACTTTATACTAGTTCTATATACCCTCACTCTAATCTTATACAAATTTTAGCCCTCTCCGTCTCACACAGTAATTGTTTATCATACAGAAAGTTATGAGATTTAGAAAAAGTATATAAGTGTTGCAACATTGGATAAGAAAGGTTTATAAAGTATTGAATTACTCTAAATTGCCATAAATACCTATGATATTTTCTGATTTACCTATTAAAATGTCTTAAAAACCTGTGATACTACCTGAATCCCCCAAATATACCTTAAATATCTCTGATGCAAATCGTTGCTCGAATTTAGCCCAAATACCTGTGATACTACCTGAATCACCCTAAATACCTGCGATACTACATGAATTACCTGTGAAAGCATACGGCACTGTGCTGCACCTAAACCATGGAATCTGTTCGATTGTGATACTATCTCAATTACATTAAATACGCAAGATACTAATTGAATTACCTATGAAATCATACGGAAATGTGCTACACCCAACCCATGGAATCTGCTCGCTTGCTGAATGCTGGCTGGTGCTATCCTGGAGAACACGTGGACATTTTGCATGCTGCAAATGGAGTCGTCAATGCTATAGCATCGCTATCGATGCTTCTGAGATTTGCTGTCAACCACAAGGAACGTATTCTCAATAGCAAGTTTGAATTGGTGCTGATTCCTACCAAAGACTAAAAACAACGTTCTGGCGGCTTAGAGGGAAGAGAATGCTACTGTTAAACTTCTGCGAATCGAGTGGAGAATGCCTATGATCCGCCTTTATGATGCTAAAGGGGTTAAAATCTCAAGATTCTGGTGTCGGACAAGACGCTACACCTCGCATTTAAGACCATGTATCTGCATATTCAACCGGCTGTACCGTAAACTAAATCATTCACCTGGAATGTCGCAATGAAAATGGAGTCGCCAAGATTTGTTATTTTTGAGTGCTGAGTGTTCAAGATCGAGTAATGTGGCTTTGTAAATCAACGTAAAATAACAAAATACCCGAATATAGGATAACCTAGGGATAACATCCACTTAGATAAATTTGTTATAGAAAGCTCTAGTTATGTAGCATACAGCATACCAGATAACGAGCTAGCCTTCGAGTATACTCCCTTTCCTCCATCTTCTGTGAATATTAAATTGGTTCCTGAACCAGCCTCAAATACCTTTGATTCCTAGCCTCCCTAGCACCTATCCTCGTTTTCCTTATCTTTCCTGTATAAAGGCATTTCTCCTTCGTCAACTCTCTCCTAGCGTATCATTTCTCCCGGTTTTCCCTATTTCTTCCCATATATAAGCAAAAAGGTGTGCTCGTTCTCTCTTATTTATTCTACTTACATACATACGTGCATACTCACATCCACACATACATGACACATAAATACATACATACATGCATGCATACATTGGAAAGAGAAACTAAACAGTCCTGGAGCAACAAGTGGGGGGGGGGCGTCGGAAGGACAGTCAGGTAAAGAAAACATTCGCTGTTCTGAGTTGCATTTACTAAATAGGCCACGCCCACAAAATATAGTAATGTTTTCATTGGGTGACTGTACTTTTCCCTAGCGCCTTTCCCTTACTCCCCTCTGATCCCTAGCGTTGATGACGTTAAGCAGTGTCAACAAAAATACTGGGGCCCTTTCCCAAGCGTATTCATAACGTGGCCAACTAGTACGTACATACATGTTGAACTTTGGACTATGAGATATCGATCCGCCCTTCAGGGATTGTACATTAACGAGCCTGGAGGGCCGCCCGTGATGGGCATTTTAAAATTCGCTTAATGTACAAGGGGATATACGAAACCGAATGATAGACAAAAGTTTAAATCCGAGTCACTATAAGTTGGCCTTAAAATTACATATGGTTTCCATGAAATATCGAGAAACAGTTGAGCAGCGAATATTTTAAAAGAAAAAAACCTTTTAAAAAACTGAAACCATTAATAACGGATATCTCAGAAATGGATGTCGTCACAAAAAAGGTAGCTTAAAACTACTCAACTGTGGTTCACATTTCTGAATTCTTTAATTATAGTATGCCTAATTGAAGTAGGGTATTTTTCAAAAGCTTTCTGTTTGTGTTTCTAAGCGGTGCGGATTGCCGTTTTTAAAGTGTATTTGTCATAAAGATAAAGTTAAGATTTTAAATACATTTGTTATTAAATATTGAACCATTGTTGTATATATTGTTGACAAATTTGGTTCATGTGGCAAATCTCATACTGAATCAACACTGGGTTATATTAGAGAGATTTTATTGCAATTACATGACAGCCACAGATGGTAAGCAGTTTCGCATAATAACTGATCGAAATGCAATTAACAAGCACTATATGTCACTTGTAGCTGCATTAGATATAGGCTAGTTAAATTATATTTGAACCTACTCGCGGCCTCTCTCTACTGCGAGAGACAGCTGGCAGTCGCCGGAGAAATTACGCCGGCAGAGGCGGACTAAAATCCTTACCATATAATAGATGCTGGAAATGTTGACCTGCTCTCAAACAGGCAGCATATCTCGCGTAAATATACTCGCTCACTCTCCAAAGCTCAGTAGCAGGAATTCTTGTGATAAAACACCTCATTATGATCAGAAATTGGAGTGTGGTGTGCGATAAATACTTGAAGAATAATAGGGCCCATATTCTTTGATGAAACAATAAATGCAGAGCGATATCAGAGGTTAATTCTGAGGCCATTTTGCAATCGCTTGACAGAAGAAGAGAAATCCCATGGTTGGTTCCAGCAAGATTCTGCAACAGCACATACGTTTGCCGAATCATTACATGCAATAAGAGAGGTGTTTGATGTCAGAATAATTAGTGTTGATTTGTGGCCCCCTCGTTCTCCTGACCTAACAAGTTGTGATTTTTATTTATGGGGTTCTTTAAAAGACAAAGTGTATCTTTCCAATCCTCGCACACTACAGGAACTTAAAGAAACCATTGTGTAAGAAATTACAAGAATTCCTGCTACTGAGCTTCGGAGAGTGAGCGAAAACATTTACACGAGATATGCTGCCTGTTTGAGAGCAGGAGCTCAACATTTCCAGCATGTATTATAAATTAAGGATTTTAGTCCGCCTCTGCCGGTGTAATTTCCCCGGCGGATACTGGCTGTCTCGCACAGTAGAAAGAGGCCGCGAGAGGGTTCGAATATAATTTAACTACCCTAT
The DNA here is from genome assembly GCA_030765065.1 of Deroplatys truncata. Lineage (NCBI taxonomy): Eukaryota > Metazoa > Arthropoda > Insecta > Mantodea > Mantidae > Deroplatys > Deroplatys truncata. The sequence goes on along the minus strand of CM060990.1, from coordinate 416,290,355 downwards.
ATATTTCGGTTTGAAGATACATTTGGACAATAGTGGCGCTCTATGACCATAGCTGCGTAGGTTTACGATATTTGAAATAAACTATGTGTTTTAAAGGTGATTAATTTTTTTGTAGAATACGTTTGTTTTTATATCTTGTGGTTTATCTTATACAGATGTATACAAAATTCCTTCCGAATAAAGAGGACATCATAGACTATTTCTAGAAAATTCGAGGTAAACATCCTGTTTGGCATGTAAATATCTTATAGCGTTTCACTCAAAATCGTTACAGCCATTTTGAGAGAATGAAAAATTTCGAGGGATTTACAATGTAAAGGGAGCCGCCATGGTCGAATGGTTAGACCGCTCGCCTTCCACCAAGGCGGCCCGGATTCAATCCCAGGGAATGCGATAGAATCCCATGTGAGATTTGTGGTGGACGCAGCATCGTCTGGGTGGGTTTTCTTCGGGTTTTCTGATTTCCTGCGCCATTCATTCCAACAATTGCTCCATTATTATCCTTTCTTTCATCCATTTCGCTTTCATTTCATATCAACCTCTTCTTCACTCTAATACGGGCCTATCCCCCGTTCCGGGTTCTTCATTTTCTGGTTCAATGTTGGTCTCCTCCTCTACAGGCCTCTGACCCTCGGCACGGTTGTCAGTCCTAGGGCTGTAAGCCCTACAAACGAGGAGGGTAAACTGAGTAAGTATAATTTAAAGGATAATTCGCAGTGAGTGTATTTATTGTAGATCGTAGCGTCAAATCCTTGGAAGGATACTGATTTTAAATACCATGTTTGATATTTATCCGGCTTTTCCTTTTTGAGTTATGCTATTCACGTATATACACAGACACATGCATAGATATACACACAGACACATACATAAATACAAACACCGACTTTTTTTGCACTAATGTTTATTTTATATAGCTTCTACAAACTATTTATCGTGTTAACCGTAACAATTTCGAAAATTAGTTTTATTACCATTTTGTTGTAGGTACAAGAGGGATAGACGAAACCAAATCGATAGTCAGATATATAAAAGTGTGTTGCAAAATGCTGGCGTTGAATTCCGTACTATTTCCATGACATCGCGAGAAACAACTAAATAGCCACAGAACTTTAAATATGACAAAGTATTGAGCAATTCAAACTAATAATAATACATATTTCGAAATAGGCTGATGACAGAAAAAACTTATTTTAAATAAATTTGTTGTAAAGTGCTGTATGTTTTTTGTGCAGTAAGCTTTATCTACATCTTATGGTTTAACAGCTATAGAAAATGTAGAAATATTTTTTCCAAATGTTACACAGGCTAATACCGGAAAATTCAAGATATGTATTCTATTTGTCGTGTATACTGGGTGAGGTTACAAAACAGACCACGCGAATAACACAGTCATTTGTAGTGAGAGGAAAATATTTCAGGCAATGGTTGTTTGGGGGAAACAGGACATATTATGATATAAATAACTGTTTGTTGAGTGCAGGTGTAGAGGGATACGGATATCAACTTGGCACTTTTAAATGTTGACATTACTTATTATTCACCATTTAATAGTGTGTTTGAAGACGCATACAACTGTGTTTGATAGCGATTGAAGATAGCTGAAAGTTAATTATGAAAAATTTGTGTTAAAGACAACCGCAATCATTTCTGTCACTTACATCACGTGTTCAAGGAGGCGACCTTGAGCATTCATACATGATGTAAAGCGATCCTGAAAGGAAAACAGTGCAAGTTGAAGTTCACCACAGCTTATCGACGAGCATGCTCGAATTATACGGTCCTTCATGCCTTCGTAGGGTCGTCGGTATTTCTTGGTACACTTCTTGTTTTAATTTACCCCAATGTTCATAGCCCATTTGTCTTAAGTATGCCGAACGTGCGGGTCATTTTATGTGTCCGCATGATCAATCCAACAATCTTCACATGTTCCATTAATAACCGCTGTAATTATCCGTATAGAATGTGCAGTGGAATGTTTTTTAATAAGTATGGCAACATTTTTTTTAAAAACCCGGAGTACTTGTTGCCATTTTAATGTCCTGTAGATAATATAGGGACTGAATCTAATTCTTTCAGCCAATGTGGATTTTCAGTTCACTAGTAGTGCATGTTACGAAGGTCAATTTGTCCATGGTTGGTAAAGGCAGCTTCATCTGTGAATAAAATCGTTGTTAGGAATATGTCATCAATTTGCAGTCGTCTAGGCACCATTCGGCGAAGTATTATAAACGATTTTGGAAGCCATTGCTATGAAGCTACTGGTGAAATGACACGTGGAAAGGATGAAATATATTGGCTTTTAGTATCCGCAGAACACTTCACTGATTGACACCACTCTCACGTTCAATCTATTGCGTGCTGACATGTGCATTGTGTACCACAGCTGCTAAAATGTTACCTGTATTATGCTCACCGGTTGCTGTTTTGCGTCGTTGAAGCGTCTTCTTGTCTAAGCCTTCAGTGTCTTTAAATGCTGTTATTATGTTGCAAAGATAGATCGTGCAATGTGTGACGATCTGGATATTTTACAGCATAAAATCGCACTGCTGCTTTCATAACTTGACGACATTTACCGTATATCAAAACATTATCAGTTTTCTCGGCTTTCGATTAACGCATTGTGAACAACTGATTAACTTCAGGGAGAAGTCGTCCGCTTGGATCTATAGCACAACACAGACAAAAGGTCCTTATGAACACAGCCACATAAAGGAAACGGTACAAAGAAATGAATGTTAGTTTTCATTCGTTTAGTACTGTTCAAACTGTTAAATGGTAAAAAATAAATCATATCAATCCATTTAAAATTATGAAGTTGGTATCCGTAACTCCCCTACACATGCACTCATCACAAAGCTACCTACATCTATACCACAATATGTTCCCCTTCACTCCAAACAACTTCTGTATGAGGTATTTTCCTCTTTCACTACAAATGGCCATGTTATTTAGGTGGCCTGTTTTAAATGCCTCACCGGTATATCACCCCTCATATGTTTACTCCTAAAGAAGGGCAGTAATTAAACCAAAATACAGTGTGTACGTTGTGTGATACTTTTCGTGTTTACTAGTGTCCAACATAACTCTCCAGTCAGAGATCTCAACGGGGTATTTGTTTATCATGCAAGATAAACACAAACACACACGCCGTACGCGCACGCACACTACACATACACGTTTTAAAATAACAATCTGAGGTTTAGTAAAATAAACTAATTACATATAAAGTTAAAAACATTATATTCAAATAGAAATCACATGTAGTGTGTATAGAAATAAACTTTAACGACTTATTTTTTAAAAAAAACTTATGCAAATAAGGGAGAGGCATTATATTAATATGTTTCGATCTCGTTCGGGCGATTGTTTCTTTTTATGTTTTTTATTTATTTGCATTTTCCTGGATGCTTTACTATGTTTCTACTTTACGCAGACGCACACATACGGACTCCAAACTTCACTATCCCAAGCTATCAAGCACCAAAATGAACAACTAAGCGTTTGTACCCACGGGACAGGCATAAGAAAAATGCCACCGCCCCGGCTGGAATCGTACCTAGGACCTCTGTGGTGAAGAATCGGTATGCTGACCCTCGACAGCAGAGGCAAGTTGCCATTGAACACGTGGATTTGAGACACGGAAATGAGCTCGGATTTACATTTTATCATGCTCTATAAGTCATTGAAAAATGGCATATTCATAGTATTTTACATATGACTATTACGTATTTTAAAAGTGTGTGCATATACCTACAGCTTGTATATTTTGTTTGCAGTTTCGAGATGAAAAGCAAGATTCATACGTCCGCATTATTCTCAAACAGCATTATCACACCACAAAGGTGAAACGAACCTCCACCGTGAAAGATACAGATTCGCCAAGCTTTTCTCAGTGTTTCAACTTCAAAATCCCATCTGCCCAGATAGAGGTCACCAGCATAAACTTTTGTGTATACCAAGCAATCAGTGCTTATGGAAGAGGTAAGAATGTACCTAAAATATAATAATTTATACCATAAAGCATAAATTGACCATTTAAATTAAAGCAGATGTAAGTACAAAACGTACGCAAAACTTTGTTTTGTTGCTTTGAACGTTTGTTGCTTAAAGGGACGAGTGAAATTTTGAATAGCTAATTCAGTTTAGTAGATGTGTTATTTAGACTTTTAATATTACTTCTAAAAACGTCCATGTATAGCAAATAAATGCTTTCGGCTATTCACTAGATTGAAGTTGCTAAAAATAAACATTCTGCCGAACTTTGCAAACCTGTTGTAAATACTGGCCTAAACTTAAACTAGTATGGATGTTTCATGACTACGGAATGATTTGAAATATTTGGTATGCACCTAAGCACAAAAATTGCTAATTACTTAATCTCTGGTTGCATTAAGATAAATTTCAAGTGCTAATATTGACCGAGCGAAATGGCTACCTGGTAACAGTGAGCCTCGGATTCGGGAGGTTCTGGATTCTATTCCTGGAATAGGACATCCTGACATTGGGTTTCTTTGTGGATATCCTTGATTTCCAAAGCAAATGCAGGGGTGAGTTCTCTTCTACCACGAACTTCCATTCCTCATTTCCTATCATTTCGCTTATCCTTTCATGTTTCAGGTGGACTTAAGGACTGTACAATGTCGAGCGGTGTTGGACAGATGGCGCAGATGTTTGCTCGCTGGATAGTTCTTCTGGGCCCTGCCAAATGGTATCTGTCTCCGAGCCGCCTCAGGTGGATCGAATTCTCCCCGAAGGCTTGTCTGAGTAATCCGTCGGTATGGCCGGGTCATAAAGTTTGGAATCGTTAGGGACCTCTGTGCGTCTTCATCGATCGGCTTGCCTGTGGCCTATAGCGTTCTGTGGCTCCTTTACCTAATCTGTTTCGCCTGGAGATGGATACGCTTTGGGTGGAAGCGCGAGGTATCCTCCTCCGGTCCCTGTTCATAGGCATACTCAAGTGATATTAATTGCTGAGGTTATCTCAGAAATATTTATAGAAGATCTTCAGAAAAACCTTTTAGCGTACAAAGCATTATTGTAGGAGATAGCTGTGGAATACATGCAAGCTATGAAAACTTAAAATAGGAGAAGAAGTAGTTTAAAATATTGGATGCACAATTATCAAATAGAAGTAATGAATAATAATAATAATAATAATAATAATAAATGCTGCTAAATTTGTAATAAGGTGCTTCTAATTTATGCCACTTTTACCTGCTAAAGAGCTGTAATTAAAAGGATTTGTTGAAACCATATATTCAGAAACTGCAATAAGTCTCTATTTAGCTTTTCTGGAGAATGAAACCCTCTTACGATCTTGGACACCTGATTTAATACCCCATTTTCTACTATTAATCATGTTGATGAATTTCTATTTCATGTCTCGATAAGTATATTTGATGATTTCCATAGAGCTTTGCACATTTTTCTTTAATGGACAGGGTTCACCTACCACAGTAAGTATCTGAGAAAGTGTATATATAATACACCAATAAAACTTACATTTGTTGGAAATGACAAAAATGACTAAAAATAAGATTCCATTATGTGATAAAATCCCAATGCTTTTACGTTACTGCCACATTTGGAAATTTCAAAACTTGTGTTAAACTTAGAACATAAACTATTTTGAAAATCTCCTAAACACCTGAACTGTATTATCGTTTCTTCTTTGTACATAGTAAACACCAGCAATTTATCCCCATTAATCAGGCTTCTAAAATTGTTGATGTGGTGTCCCAATTCTTCATGATCTGGCTGTATACATACCAAATCGCAACGAGAGGTATTACACCATCTTTTGGCTGCTATGCATACGTGTCGTTGGTTTCAACTGGCTTAGCTTCAGTGCATAGCTGTTTGTAATATTTACTTATTATTAGGGATACAAATCAGTTAATCTCAACAGGTTAGTAAGGACAGAGAAAACACACTGTTGGATTGTGGCAAGTTGGTGACCATGTGCGCTAGAGTGAATGCGAAAGAGAAGCTGGAGCTAGATGGCAGTATAATGTCCATGACTGGATCTTTAGTAATTTAAAGTACATTTACGGCCATTTTAAAAAACCTTTAAGTTATTTTACATACTGAACCAGGTATTTTAGGGCATTTCGAGTTACCTTGAAGGCATTTTAGCGTTCTTGTACGGATATTTTACGCACTGGAGTAAGTATTTTAGGGCATTGGTGTAGGCATTTCATACATTGCGTGTTCTCAGGTACTTTGGGGTTCTTTAAATGCATTTTGTGACTACTTGAAGGTATTTTGAAGGCACTGGAGGAGCTATTGTCAGGCATTTTAGGGCATTTTGGGGCAATGATAGAGATATTTTGGGTACTTGGAAGCTATTTTTGGGTTTTTAAAGATATTTTTGTCTCATTTACGTGCATTTTGGAGCAACGTTAGAGGTGCTCTAGGCACACTAACGACGATTTTGTAACAGTGTCACAGGTATTTTGGCACTTTTAGTGTATTCAGGTCACCGGTACGAGCATTTCGAGCACTTTGATCTACGGATACAGGCATTTCGGCAAGGCATTTTAAGGATTTTGGGCATCTTTACGAAACTTTTGGGCACTAGCAGGTATTCTGAAGACAACTATTTTGGACTCTGGAGCAGGCTTAATTGGCATCTTTTATGCCATTTAGAGGAATTTGAACACCCTTTGGGTTCCGGAACAAGCAGTTCAGTCTCCTTTACAGTCATTTCTCCCGAGTTTACAGTTTTTTGTTGTGTTTTAGGGTTATTATCGGGCACTTTTATCCCTAGCGTAGGTTTTCGAGTATTGCTACAGTTTTTTTGCAGGACAGCCTTCCAGTACATTGAGAGACATTTCTAGGCATTTTATTCACTGGAGCAAGTATTTTTGGGTATGCGTAGCTGGTTTTAATGCACGTCGAAACACTCGCACGGTAACTTGGACACTTTTGAGGGCATTATAGGCATTAGAGCAGGTGTTTTCGGATATTGGTATAGACTCGTAGGGGACTTCGGGTAATTTAAAGGCGTTTTGGGATGTAGTACAGGTATTCTAAGGACATTTAAGGCATTTTGGTACTGTTACAGTCCTGTTTACTGCTTTGTATCCAATCCATCATCAGGTGTTTTAAGGACTAGAACACGTTTTGTACGCTGTGAGTCATTTTTGGTGTTTTGTAACTATTGGAATTTCTCCCTTTTACCATAATTTACTATGTTTTCATGACCATTTATATGCTTTACAAGAATTCCTTTTGTTTATAGTAATTTGTGGTGTTTACATTACCATTTGTGAGATTTTAAACTAATTTCCATCGGCTTTACAGTCATAGTTTATCCTATTGTTAACTTCCGCCAGTTCTAATGCTAACACGCGAAGCGAGGAGAAATATACTGTAACTGTTTGTAGTGTTTTTAACACACACACATATATATAACCTAAGATCGCAGAACCTAACCTAACTTAACCTAACCTCACCTATTCAGTTTTAAATTTTTGTTGTATGCAGCTGCATTTAGGTTACACGTGACGAGAATTTGGTTACACTTGGTTGCATTGTCCTACATTTGGCTACACTATAGTTACAGTTTTGTTACATAAAGTACTTACAGTTTAGACTTTCCTTCGTGTTGTTTTGAGTTCTTGACGGGATTTCCAATCTTTAATAATATATTTATTTATATATAGTTGATCAGTGTTTAATTACATTGGAATTGCAAAGGTAGGTGCCTCTCCTCTTTTATCGGGCTTGAAACCAGCACTAGAAGGTCCTCCTAGCGAAAGAATTAACGCCTTTGTTCTTCCTAATCTTATTCTTATTCTTCATCAGGAGTCTTCTAAGTAAATGCTAATGAGAATTCAGTAAACTTTCATTTCTGCTGATAGAATCACGGAGATAACCAATATATTAAGTCATGTCTCTTATGTAGAGCTCACAATGCTGTAATGACCATAAGTATGTATAGAAATACCACCATCAGCAATGATTTGTTTATCATCATGCGACAATAGAACTATTTTAATAACCTACACTGAGGCAACATTATGCTGTTATGGTTGGACTAAATCCATCGGAGTTCTTATGGTTTCATTGATTTAAGACGACTCACACAGAGGTCTAATGTGATGAGTTACTTAACGACGCTATGATAAATAGTTTATCCTTTTCTCACAGATCCATCGATAATGAGAACATACATGTTCAGTCTTACTTCGATAAAGGCACGGAAGATTTTGCTTTTGGAACCATCTTTAAACGTTCCCAACATATTTTATTTTTGCATACAGTGACATAAATATGTAGTCTGTAGCATAATCAGCTGTTACTAGGTGTTCAAGAAAACATAATTCGCCCTGTTATACATCATTAGTCATCACTCCACGGATGAAGGAATCTCTATCCATATACATAAGCTTAAACATTTCAAGGCCGTAATACGGTAAGCATACATCATGATGTTAGTTATACTTAGCGTCATCTAGATATCTGGTACACTCATTCCAACTTGTTGAATACTATTTGACGTAAAGCCATACGTACCGCAAAAATTACTTACATATATTGTTCTGTGAATGAATGTAGGTTTGGTTATCATCCTATCCAAAATCTCCTTACTTGTGACAAGTCGTCTATCTATTCAATTCCGTAGCTTCACAATTTTCTTCGAATATTGCATTATTGGAAAGGTTTGCAGAAATCCTTGTCAGAACCATTGGTAGCCTATTATCTTAGCCTGTTGTTAAATTCGACGTAAGGTTTTAATTATTGCGACTATCCGAATTGTAGCGCGCGATGGATATTCCTTAACGTAGTCAATGACTAAGAGCTTGCTTCAAGGTCAAGAAATGTACTACATACATACGTCTTTCGAGATTAAAGAACAGGAATTCGCGCTTCTTTGTAGAGGACTCCTAAGGCTTCAGTTACTCGGGAAGAAATGCTGAATCATCGTTCGGATTGTGGAGCTCAGCATTATATATATATATATATATATATATATATATATATATATATATATATATGAAGGCCAAAAACTTCTATTGTACATACAAGAGGATGATCATTTTATAGTGTGTCTGGATTGATATATTCAGCAGAAACCGAATTCAAATCCTCTAGCAAAGGGCATAACACATCACCCAAACATACTAGTAATTGGCGTCATCGTATGTAATAAATTAGGAGGATTTCAATGGATCAAACTCCTCCGTGTAAACTATGTTTACTTCGGCGTAACGATGGGAAAATTGGCATAAACTTCCCCTTATGCCGGACTTCACAATAAGAAGCTGATTTTAATCCAGAAGCAATTTGAGTTCCGTTATGGTATATAGAAATATAGCGTCTCATGTGGCTACATAGAGATGCAATAAGGTGCTGGAACAACTTTGTGTCTGTAGGTCTGAAAGTTATCAGCAAGGAGAAGAACATCTGAAGTTAAGCAGAGGTCGTTGCGTTTGCCTACGGTTCTCACGTTAAATGGGTCTATGCACTTTTAGCATGCTCGTAGTCCTCACTCTAATTTCAAAATCACTTAATGTATTGTAGAATGATCCTCTCGAAGGGGGTCATGTCATTCAACCCACCCCTCGATGTGACGTAATCTACGGAAATACTACCTTACGAGGTTGTTAAGCTCAACTTGTCCTCTCCAAAACACCTAGACGTGTCAGGATATGCTGTGAGGTTTTTAGTAGCTTATCTAAGCTTGTATTCAGGAAAGCGTAGGTATCCAACTGAATTTAATATCTCCAATATATTTCGAGATTCCGGTGTAGGTTTCTTTAGAATTCGGTGTTCCCTCCACTCTTTTGCTTGTACAGCCTGGCTTCTTAACGATGAAATGTGAACCATATTCTCTCTAGATATACATGAAAACAGGAATATAATCCTTTCCACATTTTAATTGAACGAATGAGTTCTCTTTACTAGACACAACTGTCCTACCGATAGCATGTTGACTGCTGATAGTAGCATGTTCCTCCAATTCTTCCAGGCCACTTCGTCCATGTCGATCATGAAAATGAGTTAAAAAGCATTTGCATGCATAGATCCTTTCATTGTGTTTTGTTTTTCGACTCCGAAAAAGCTTTTCAAATCTCTTTATATACACATAATGCGCAGACCAAGCGCCAATTAACAGCAACATATCACAATGATCGGTTAGCTCTTGATTAACGACCTGTGTAGGAAACACTTAGTGCTTCTCATCATGTCAGAAAACGTTGACATACATGTTATACCTTTTTTCAAATTTCGGGATTTTAGCCAGTGTCGTAAGAATCAAAACACGTGAATAAAAGTACTTATCTTCATGGACCATGTGTCGCTAATGCGACGAACGTACTTATCGATGAATTTGGTGAGGATGACATCCATAAAGAATTTCTTGTCATAATTTTTCGGATTTATGCACGCCTCCCAAGCTCCAAAAGATGGCAGTCGAGAAATGTAGTTGCTTCCAGGAAGGGTGCTGTGCTTGCTAATACGAAGAGAAATCCCCTCCACGGCAAGCAATGCCCAGATACTGCCTTTAAGCTGTGATTCTTAATTTTTTGGCTATAAAATTTCTTGAATTTTAGCATTCAACAGGATACCTAAATCGGTTTGCAGAAAAACGTGATTACGTATTTTTATGCCTTGTCGGGATTCTCTACAATATTAACGATTCAGCATTCAGATGCAAGATTCATTTTCTCACTATTGTGAATGGCCAAAACCTCTCTAAATAGCTATAATTGTTCTCTGATTTACCTCCTGTAGGCAAGGAGTGAGATGCTTCGTACTCCACAATACCATCGTCATTAGAAGCTATTAAAAATAATTTGTGTTTTTTAGCCTCCGATTTTCTTGCTAGCTGTTTTTGCTCCTCAAAACTCTTAGATTACCTCTTGTGGGTACTTATTGCCGACCACATTACCACAATATTTACTTTAGGAAACATTTTAAAATACAGTTTCGTGCCAATTCTTAACATAATTCTCCAGGAATGCATTTCCGCATCTGCACTGTTGTAGGCAAGAGAGACGTTTGAATATATGTCCTGAAATATAGCATCCTGCATCTCTACAGTCGGTAAAATGAACAAAAATCCTTATGAAATTTACGGATCAACCAATTCTGAACACCATATTAATATGATGCAGACTTCCTCACCAAGACAAATTTTAGACCCTATTGAAAGCTAGTTTGACTAAGAGGAGCTGATTTACTCATCTGGAAGCAAACTGACACAATGAAGATCTACTATAGACGGAACCCCTGTTTATACCAGAAGCACGAGCGTATTAAAAAGTCACACCGTTTCAGATGCAGTATTGTCATTTTTTTCTTGCTTTACGTACTTTATAGTGGAACAAAGCTTTAATTTTCCAATAAAAACTGTAATTACACGTCCAAAGCTCGAGATTGTTTAATATTTTCTCTACCACTTCAACTCCCTTACTTCATACTTCTTTATGTATTTCGATTCAAAACTTAAAATACTCCCTTTTTTGTTTCCTTATTTTTCTCTTTTCGTTCATTGGAGCTATATTTCTCTCTACTTTACGATTCCAATCATTAAGTATTGCTTTTTTCCTCTCCATCCTTCTCTCCTTTCCTTCATAAAGTAACATTTCTGTAATTGTTTCGATTCCAAACATTAAATGTTCTTTGGTCTTTCCTTCTTTCCCTTCTTAATACACTTCGTTCATCTCTTTTCTATTCCACCGTTTTTTCTTCCATTTTTCTCATTCCTTCTTTCGTTAATGCATTACACACACTACGTGATCAAAAGTATCCGGACACCTGGCTGAAAATGACGTACAGGTTCGTGGCGCCCTCCATCGGATATTCTGGAAGTGAATATGGTGTTGGCCCACACTTAGCCGTGATGACAGCGTTCACTCTCCAGGCATACTTTCAATCAGGTGATGGAAGGTTTCTTGGGGAATGGCATCATATTCTTCACGGAGTGCGGAACTGAGGAGAGGTAACGATGTAGGTCGGTGAGGTCTGGCACGAAGTCGGCGTTCCAAAACATCCCAAAGGTTTCTATAGGATTCAAGGCAGGACTCTGCGTAGTCCAGTCCATTACAGGAATGTTATTCTCATGTAACCACTCCGCTACAGCCCGTGCAATATGAACAAGTGCTCGATCGTGTTAAAGATGCAATAGCCATCCCCGAATTGCTCTTCAACAGTGGGAAGAAAGAAGGTGCTTACAATATCAATGTAGGTCTGCGCTGTGATCGTGCCACGCAAAACAACAAGGGGTGCAAGCCCCCTCCAGGAAAAACACGACCACACCATAACACCACCACCTCCGAAAAGCACTGTTGGCAATACACACGCTGGCAGATGACGTTCACCGGGCATTCGCCACACTCACACCCTGCCATCGATCGCCACATTGTGTACCGTGATTCGTCACTCCACAAACGTTTTGCCACTGTTCAATCGTGTAATGTTAATGCTCCTTACACCAAGTGAGGCATCGTTTGGCATTTTCCTTCGTGATGTGTGGCTTATGAGCAGCCGCTCGACCATGGAATCCAAGGTTTCTCACCTCACACCTAACTGTCTTATTACTTGGAGTGGATCATGATGCAGTTTGGAATTCCTGTGTGATGGTCGGGATAGATGTCTGCCTAATACTCCTTACAGCCCTCTTCAAGTGTCGGCGGTCTCTGTCAGTCAACAGACGCGGTCGACCTGTACGCTTTTGTGCTGTACAGACTTCTGACACAAGTGACACCCAATCACCTGACCACGTTCGAAGTCCTGAGTTCCACGGAGCGTCCCATTCTGCTTTTTCACGATGTCTAATAACTACTGAGGTCACGGATAATGAGTACTAGGCAGTAGGTAGCATCACAATGCACCTAAGATGAAAAACGTATGTCTGTGGGGTGTCCGGATACTTTTTATCACATAGTGTAGCTATTCATTACAACATCATCGGAAAAGTTATATAGCCTATCTTACCACCCTTATCGTTTACAAGCATCATAGGCACAGACATCAACAAAACCATTACGTTTAGGTTTAAAAATAAATAACATAAATACAAATCCTAAGAATAAAAAATTAAACACCCAAACCACCACCACCTCCGTCTCCACTACCAGTACCTTCCCCATTAGAAGTACAAAAAATAGGAAAAGGATACAAATATATAAAGAGTAAGTAAATAATAGGTTAAGAAAATCGAACTATCACCATAAGAACTCCATACAGTCATCACCATCACTATTTCATTAAGTAAGACCATAATCTAATATTTATGCAATAAACTCCATTTACTATAACCAGAAAGATACAACAAATAACAAAAGAAACTAATAAAAAGAGGAAAAATAATAGACTACAGCAAACCATCAAAGTAAAAAGAGACACCATAGCAAACGTGAACACCATGAGTATTACCGCGGTACTTTAGAGATAGAAGCTTATGCATTAATATACACGATTTTGTTTGTTTGTTTTATAAATACGCTTAGCCCTTCATTGTGTGATCCTACTTCGCGTCGAGCAAATCGGCTTCTCTTAGCCAAACCAGATCTCAATAGCGCCAATAGGTTGTCAAGGTGGAGAACTCTGCTTCATTTTAATAAGTCGTTTAAGGATTTACTGATATGTAAACCCTTATAAGGATTTCTCTTCATGTCACTGATGCAGGCGCTAAATTCTAGGAAGTATTTCCACACGCTACAACTCTCTTCGTGGAAGCAACTACATTCCTCCACTGCCATCTCTTGGAGCTAGCGTGACATGCACAAATCCGAACATTACAGCGATGAGAAGTACCTTATGTATGCCGTCCTCGCCAAATTCATCAATATGAACGCTCGATACGCGTAAGTGATACAAGATCCATGAAGGGAAGCATGATTTTTCATGTGTTTGTTTACTACGAGCTTGGTTAAAATCCTGAAACTTGAAAAAGTATAACATGTATGTCAATGTCTTTGGACTTGATGAGAAGCATCAAGTGTTTCCTATAAGGGTCGTTGATCAAGAGCTAACCGATTATCGCGATGTGCTAGTGTTAAGCGTCGTTTGGTCTGCATCACTATGTGTAAATAAAAATTTTCAGAAGCTTACTCGGAGGCAAAAAACAAAATATAATGGAAGGATATACGCATACGAAAGCTGCATCACCCATTTTGATGATCGGTATGGAAAAACTGGAGGAACTTGCTTCTTTCTGCAATGAAAATGCTATTGCTAGGACAGTTACGCACACTAAGGAGAACTCAATCGTCCAATTAAAACATGTGGAAATGATGTTGAAATTACCTTCATCTACGCAGATTTTGAGAGAACTCTCTATCTATACCATACATGCACCATTAATCCAAACATCCTATACAACTCCATATCAGATGCATTCTGCTATGAGCGTTTGTGTTTATGTGAAACCGGTAAAAACTGTTGTACATCTTAAAACCGTTCTTCCTGCTCAGTATTGTGTATATGAGGCTGTTCTGCAGCCGAGAAGTTCGTGGAATACCTAACTTTCCTTGCAAAGAAGATCAATAATATAAATACACCTTTATGCTATTACTTTGTACAGTTAATGGAATTGGATAATTATAATTTTAAGGGCTGCCCGGCTAGGGAATATGAAATAGAGGCGGCAGAAAAATGCAATGACATAGCCGGGATTTGAACACGTTTGTCTAGATTTCCGTGCTGTTGCTCTTTGCGGTTGCTGTTTCATAAATATCTGTTCAGCTTCTGACACTTACGATGAAGAACAAAAGCATTTGGAGTCTTCTACAGATTGCCAAGGAGCTAAGGAGCTTACAGAAGCGAACTGTAAAGTACGAGACCATAATTACGTTATTGGCGAATACCGAGGAAGTCTGCATAATAAATGCAAAACACTTAATTATATCCCTGTCTTCATGCATAACGCGAGATGACATGTTCCACATATTAGCGTTAAGAAGCTATGCAGTAAAAGCGAAAGGGTTGTGGTAACACCGAGCTCCGAAGAAAGCTACACCGCATTCTTGAAGTATATTGGAGGTATTAAACTTAGGTCTCTGGATACCCACCTTTTCCTCATTACAAGTTTGGATAAGCCGTTAAAAAGCTCACTGCATATCCTGAAATGTGTAGGTACCTTGAAGAAGACAAGTTGAGCTTGATGACTCAAGGGAGTATTTCCGCACGAATATGTAACATCATGGGATGTCTCAGGGAATCATTCTACAATAAACTGAAGATATAAAAAATTAGCGATGAAGACCACGAGAATGCTATAAATGTATGAACCCAGTTTAATGTGACAGACCTAGGCGAATACAATGACATCTTTTTAACTCCATATGTGCTTGTCATAGCTGATATCTTTGAGACATTCAAAAATCAAACCCAAAAATACATAAAGCTGCTCCAGCATATTATTTCATCTCTTTGGACTCACATGGGACACCATGTTTCTACCAGGTGTTTTTTTCTCCGTGGGGGGAAAATGCATTATTGCATTCGACCCCAGCCGGTGTGCAATGGCTGGGGGATATGTGGGGCTCGCCACTCAGAAGCGGAATACCCACTAAAAAACCCTACCACGAGTTAATTGTATATTGCTGTGTTAACGTGCATTTGTTTGCATGCTTTTAGTCGGGTCCCGCATAACACCCCGGTTAGTATGTGAATAGCTACTTAGCTGGCATGCATTGCATGCGAGCGCGTGAAATGTTACTTGCTGGTATTGCCCATGGAACCTGAGCAATACCAGTGGGTTATTTGCGTATGTTTCTTATATTGCTAGTATGTGTTAAATAATGCCTAAGATCTAAAATGTGTGTTGTTTGCAGGGAGTGCCTGCGTGTGTCAGCCGCCCCTTTCCGAGCTAGTTTTATGCAATCCGCAATTTATACCTTAACATGAAAACATCGGATCTCATAGTATCTAAGGAAATTTTGTAACATGGATATCCTTGGTTTCACACTTAGCGAGATGATTAATATGACAGATGTTAAATTATCAGTTTTAATGCTTTTGTAATACACAGCTCATGCTGAGGAGGCACTTTCATAACTCAAAATTTGTACTGTGCCAAGCACATGCTTCGTATTATGTTAACTTGATGAGTAGTTAACTTGATGCTTCTAGATACCTCAGTTGGAAGAAGAGAATAGACGTGAAACACCTGTTTATAGTAAAGGTGGTTCTAAGCACTTGGGTGAACTTATTTTTAATGTGTTGTAATATTGATAAGTAATATTGGTTTAAAGTAAAATTATGTTACACGTTGTTAATGTCGTTTTAATTTGCAATTATGTTTTACTTCTATTTAATAGTTTATTACTTAATGTTTCTTTTTGGTAAACTACACTTACACACGTGTCTAAATACGGATGGTTATTTACATTTGATGTTAATGGAATAAGGATTTTTCACATTTGATCTCATACAATAAGCAAATTACATATCACGTAATGTTTAGTACGGAAGTTGTAACACTAGAGTTCTTTGATGCAGTGAACAGAAGTGTATTTTGTAATAAATATTACCTCCTGTTGATATGTTATGGTGGCCACAATGGACCCTTATGTAACAAATTTTTACGTTTTTTAAATCACTGGTCATTACCAACGCTCAAACATGATTCTTTTAACGACGTAAGTGCTCAAACTGATGTCTGTGTTGGTTAATGCGCACCTGAGCACGCTGTTGAATGGAAATTCTCACTCGTGCAACATGGCGAGTGTGACGGATCTACACGCCACCGTAATACATTGGCTCAGGTACTCTGGATCTTCTGGCTCCTCTACATAAACTTGTTTCTTTAAATAACCACAGACGATGAAGTACAGAGGCGTTAATACAGGTGATATGATTAGCCAGGAGACTAGTACTTGTCTTCCTATCCAATGATCAGGGTGCTACGTTTAGATGATTGCAGGAGATTATTGACCTGTGAGGGGAGCACTATTGTGTTGAAATCACATCGCCAATAGCTCATGCAGTGGTAAATTTTCTAGAAGCAAGGTGAACTCATTACGGACATGTTCCAGTTAGCGTGCTCCTGTTGCGCATTGAAGAAAACTTGTCCAATAACTTGGTCGCCCAAGATTCTACACCAGATATTTACTCTCCGCTCTCTTGGAAAGCTGCCTTCTTTAACCAGTGAAGATTATTAACACACTAATAATGAATGTTGTGACGACTTACGGTCCCGTTGTTGTGGAAACGTAATTCATCCGAAAACAGGATTCTGGTGACGAACACCACCTCATTTGCCACTCGGCCCAGTATCCATTCACGGAAGTGCACCAGAGCTTTGAAATATCTCTCATGGAGTGCTTAGCGTAGGCACAAAGAATATGGATAAACATTATTGGTTCGCAGTACTCGCACCACAGAAGATTGGCTGATGATTACCTCTTGTGCAATTGCCCGTGTACTAGTATGTGGATTATTTCGTATGACATTCAAGACAGCTTCTGCATTAAATCCCATGTCATTAGTACGTCTCTTACAGGAGGCATCTTTGCAAGTGGCGATGTTGTACGCAGACGTCTTTCAACATTCTGGAAAGTTTTGGTGTTCGTTACCGTCTATTTGAATATCTCTCCTGGTATAAATGCTGAGCTTGTTGAGCATTCACTTTCGACTCTCCCTAGATAAGGAGCGTATCAGCGTACTCGCTGTCGAATACATAGCAAAGAACTGACACAAATGTGACTGTATTCTGTCCCGGTTGCATATGTATGAGGATTGAAGGCAGTCGTCATTGAAAGCATCACTTTGCGGGTAATTCCGGTCAAACGGGACAGAAAAGTATAAACTCACAGTTTGTGTTTAGAATATTATACGCATTCCATTACAACATTTATACATTCAACAAATACTAATATTATGGTTTCGTTAAAAAACCAGGATTCTAAATCTATATTATTATGTAATCGATTTCCAAGATTAATTTGTAGAAAAAACAATGTGAACAACGCGAAGACTCAATTCAGACGTTACTGGCGACTAACGCCTTCCACTGTAATTCCACTCGCCCACTTGCACGCTTGGTTGAGAAAATTTTCAGGGTTAACCCTTAGCTCTTACCTGCCAGACGCCGCATGGTACCATCTCGCTACTTTTCTGGTGTATTATAACCTTTTAAGAGTGTTTTAATCCTCCGTTAGACTTCTATCATGGATTATTAACTTCAGCATGTAACTATGTGTGTTTTTTGAGATGTGCGTATCGTAGTTTACGCCTCAGTTGTTATAAACCTTTATTTAATAATATTTTAATATTTGTGTCTTGATTGTACATTTTATCAGGGGGTTTAATCAGTTGAATAGCTATGCACAGTGAGATGTAAAACTTTGTAAAATCCGCTGGAATCGCGGAATCTTCTCTCAGTGAACGAGTCGTATGTTTTTTACCTATACTTTTGTGCGGAGTACCTTATGTACATTAAACTGCTTTTCCGCCGAAAGCTGAGCCTTCGTCTCTCTAAAAACGCCAGTCTGTAAGTTCGTGAGCGAAGAAAATGGACTTAAATTGGATTTGCGGCTTTAAGGGTGGCCTATCTTTTAAAATCGGTACGAACAGCGGACTAAACTGGTATTTACCGTAAATGAACCGGAATTGCATCTGGATTACCATCTGCTTCTCATGGGAGTCTGGCATTTGGGGAGGTTTTTGCCAAGCTTCCTACTGTTACGTCGAAGCAAACAGCGTTTATATGGAGGAGTTTGATCCATTGATACTCTCTTAATATTACATACGAACGCCAATTACCGGTATGGTTGGGCAATGCGCCACGCCCTTCGTTATGGAGGATTTGATATGGTTTTCTCCTGGATATATTAATCTAGAAATACTAAATGACAGTAATCTTTTTGGATATACGTTACAACTTGACGTCGATTATACTGCTGAGCTCCACGATCTGCATGAAGATTTGCTATTCCTGTCCAAGTGCCTGAATCCTAAGGAATTGAATTGAACTGAGTTTTATATATGGACGCTCTTTAACTGCTATGGTTCTTAACGTCTCATTCTACATTGGGCGTGAAAGACCGGACATTTTTCTTAGAGGCTCCTTTAGCAGAATTGAGGTTCTTTTACGTACCGTAAATCTACGACATGGGACCATCATTTGCATTTCCTTTCATAAAGAAGTCATGCTAAAGATTTTTACGCCCGAAAAAATCCATCACCGTCCACCGGGGTTGAACCCGCGAACTCTGGAACTAGAGGCACGTTACCACTAAAACACGCAGGACAACAGAGCCTAAAGAGTCGTCTAAAATGAAGCTAACTCCTCATCTTGGATCTCGGAAGAAGCATGTCGTGTATTACATGAACTTGAAAAAAGTTCGTAGTCATTGACTACGTGTACTACATCGTGTGACATTGTGTGCTACAATTCGATAATCACAACGGTTAGAACCTTATGTCAAATTTAACAATAGGCTAGGACAACATTCAACAAATGATTTTGACAATAACCTGTACAATCATTTCAACAATACAATTTTAGGAAAAACCACGGACAACCTAGGGAATCGAATGAATATACGAATTGTAAGTGTGAGAAGGATCTGGAAAAGATGATTGCTAAACTTACAGTCTTTGACAGAAAAATATCTGGAACTAATTGGCATTCTATACATATGATGCTTTCGCATCAAATAGCGTTCAACTAAGAATATACGCATCTGAATGAGTTTCTGGATATCCCGAAGACGCTAATGTACCAAGTGCCATTACGATGTTTTGTTGCCGTATGGAAATCTCAGGATTATGCATATAGATACAGATTCCTTCATCCATCTAGCGACAATTAAAGATGCATACCAGGAAAAACTACATTTGCTAGAGCATCTAGTATAGCAGATTACCCCCAAAACCAAATATGCCCTCTATGCAAAATAAAAGGTGTTGGGAAGGTTCACAGACGGTTGCAATGGAAAGCTCATGTACAACTATTTCGGATTGTGACCCAAGATGGATGCGCTCAATATTTATGGCTCTGTGAGAAGAAAAAGCCTTAAAAGGCATAAAACATAATACCGTTAAGCAACGCATTACATTTGACACACAGGTATGTAAACCACCTTAAAAACAACGAAATTATAACATCTCCGATGAACTTGATCCTATCATAATAGCGAAATGTTTCCTCAAGGTAAGTTAATAAAATAGCTCTATTGTCTCATGATAAAAGGGTCATTGCTAATGGTGAATTATCTACATATGCTTATGGTCATTGCAGCATTGTAATCTCTATATAAGAGATACGCTTTAATACATTGGTTATCTCCGCGAGTCTACCAACATAAAATGAAAGTTTATCCAACTACCATTCACATTTGCCTAGCTGACTCTTGATAAAGAAAGAACAATCAGAATAAGAACAAAAAGGAAAGCGCTAACTCTGCCGCTAAGACTACCTTCTAGTGCTGGTTTCAAGTTCAGATAAATGGGGAGAGGCGCCTACCCTTGCAACCCTAATGTAACTAAACAGTTTTTAGGTCTTCATAAATCAAAATGGTAATAAAAACTGCAAAGACCTTCAAGCACTCAAAATAACTCGACAGAAACCCTAACTGTAAGTACATGTGTAAACAAAAGGGTACCCCTATTGTAACCAAATGTAGTCAAAATGTAACATAAACGTAACTATTTTTTTCCAGAATGTAAACAAATGTGATCAAAATGCATCTACATGCAACCAAAATACAAGATTGGGTTAGTGCTGGATAGCGCAGCTTAGGCTGGTTTAGTTGTACATTCTCCAGAAAAATGGCACGTTATACACAGTTTATCCCTCCTCGCCTCACATGTTAGAAGCAGAACATACAGAGGAATACAAAATGATACCATATGGCTGCAAACTGGAACGAAATGGCTGTAAAGCAACACATGGACATGGAAATAACACGAACTACTAAAAATGAGAGGAACGCCTGTAAAACACTACAAAGTGTTAGGAAAACACCGCAAAGTACCATAAACGAGAGAAACTACTGGAAAGGATACCAGAATGGCTAAACAAAACAAAAATGTCTCTAACAGTGTAAAAGAGCCTTCAAAGTTCTTAGAATACCTGCACTACAGCCCGAAGTATTCCGAAATGCTCTAAAATGTTGTACCAGTTTTCGAAAATAGCTGACCCAGTGGAAAATGCCCGCTAATGTGTACAAACTTCCGGTAGCAGTGTTCCTCATGCCCTAAAAGCCACTACCAATACCACAGAATAACTTCTCTAGTGCCCAAAATATCTTTGAAATGTCCCGAAATGCATCTAAAGAATGCACAAAATGCCTGCTCCAGTGTCTGAAAATCATTCTAAACACCAAAAAATACTGGTAAAAAGAAAGAATATCTGAAGATGTGCCAAAATTACCTGTTGTTGAGTCCAGTGTAGCCGTAGAATGTCCCAAAATGCCAGATGTAGTGCCAAAAATATATATTTCAGAGCACAAAATACATGTAAAAGTCTCCAAAATACCTACTCTAGTCCCCAAAATGCCTATTAAAGTGTCAAAAATATGTTCAAAGTGCCCTCCCGAAATGCCTCTAACAGTCGGCCAAAATGCCCAAAATGTCTGTACCGGTGTCCTAAATACCATCAAGGAGCCTGAAATACTTTTGCCAGGGCCCCAAATTTCTCGTAAAAGTGCCTGAAATACCTCCACCAGCGCTCAAAATTCCCGCAAAACAGCAAAGTGTAGCTGTAAAACAGCACAAAATACGTTCAAAGTAGCCAAAATATTATTGGCAGTGCCACAAAATGCCTTTCAAGTGCCCCAAAATACCTGCGCCAGTGCCCAAAATGCCCCTTACATTGCCTAAAAAGCCTGTTCAGTGCATAAAATGCCCTTAGAAGGGCGTTAAAGTGCCTTCAAAGTACCCCGAAATGCCCTAAAATGCCCCAAAATACCTGGTCCAGTGCCTAAAATATGAGGTGTGTTTTTAAGGTAAGCATCGTTTAGATATTTTGCTGCCTCAGCGCTGAACTCGCGATTTTAAGCTGCCCGCTCACTTCTTGCATTCATTAGGAAGCAACACGCAGCTGTGACTGATCGTCACTTTGTATTTTCCCGCCGCTAGTCCGTTTCGAAATGTTAAAAGCAATCAAAGACCCGCTGACTGTGAAGCCAGACCAGTAATTCGTTTTTTGAAGGTGAGAAATTTTACGCCAGCAAACATTCATCGGCAATGAAGCTTATGGGAAAACAATAATGAGTAACAATGCCTGGCCGCACACAGCGAAACAAGCTTAGATCTGATTGCATTATTTGTTTGCGAACCATTCGACCACCCTACAGTTCGGATTTGGCTCCAAGCGACTTTCTTCATCTAAAGAAATTCCTTGGTGGAAAACATTTCAACGACGATAATGTGAAACAAGTAGTGCACACTTGGATTTCATCACAACGGCATAATTCTTTGACGAAGGCATGTAAAAATCGCAAGTGCCAAGCGTTACAAATGACTGAATAGCGACGGTGACTGTGGGAAGTAGTGTAAGGAAATGAATGATAATAAAGTATTTAGAAAATAATTTACTGTTATTTTTTTAATAAATTATCCGTTCTTACTTAAAAAATCGCCTCGTACGTTAAAAGTGTTCTAAAGTGGCCGTACATTTTCCCGAAAGTACTTCGTAAGGTGCAGTCATGAGCATTAGTGTATCATCTGGCTCCACCTCCTCTCTCGCATTCCAGCCTGCCAGCATAGTCACCATCTTACTCCAAACCAATTGAGATCGCTCTCCCCCTACTAACCTACTAAATTCATAACTAATTCATCAGTTTGGTTTGACTTCAATTTCATACAGAATATAGATTTTTCTTTGTTTTTAAGAAAGCGATTATGAAACACCACGCAGAATCAATGGATCAACCGTCACCTTTGTGTCTGAATTTTCTGGAGTTTAAGAAACGAACTTTTAAGAGAGCCTAGTACTAGTTGTATGTACATACACCTTTAGAATGATTATAATTTATAATTTTTTATTGAAAGTTAACTTCTTGAACGTAATAAAATGAAATAGCCCCTTTCTGCAGTTATTTTACACTTTTGGTATAAGGCAGTATTGAGCACTTGTCCGCTCTGACATTATTGATCCCGTTGAGATCTGCGCGGGAACAATTCCTTTCCCAATTACTTAAAGCAAATGTAGCTTTCAAATAGTTACACATAAGCAAAACACATCCCCCTCCCCCTTAACCTGCAGTAAACTATCATGTTTACATTTGTAATATAAAATTTATATCAGGTCATAAGTACTTTAAACAGACCTTTTTGCAGACACTTCCAATAATCACTTAGTGAATTGGGTTGATAACCATTCTCACATATGTAATTTTCCGAGTTATACTTATAATTCTCATTCATTATATTATGCATCTTTTATTTACTCTCGCTTTAAAATTCCTTTTTATAAGAAATTGTTGAGACTGTATGCAAAGTTGAATAAGTAAATACTAATATGCAGATTAAAACAATATTACTTTACTGTATTAATAAATTACGTTCTATTCTAGACCAATGCATTTAGAATGGAAATAAAGATATGAGGCATAGAAATGGCAGGTTAAAAGTACATATCGTTAACAACCAGTTGTAATTTTCTTGTTGTTTGATAGAAGAGAATAGCTGGGATTACTATATTAATTCCTTCAAAGTTACTTCATAAGCCAGCGTATATTTTGTATATCTAGAACCGCCTGTAGTCTATGAAAATGTTTACCTCATCTCGCCATATTTTAAAGTTAATTTTGGTATATTTTTCGCTACTTTTATGTAATTTCGCGCATTATTTCGCTATTTCTTAAATTTTGACTCCCAAAAGTAAAATATGCATGAACTAAGACATAACTCCATGCTTCAATAGAATACCAGGTCCAGTTTTTAAAAAAATATGTAAGTAGAACATTATAGAGATATCGAGCACAGTTTTTGCGTTTATATAGGAAAGGATAGCGAAAACGAGGGTAGATGCGACGGCTAAAGGAGGAAAATGCGTTTATATGGGGAAGATAGGGACCAGGATCGATGCTAGGCTAGATAGGGATTGAAGGAGTAGGGATGCGCTTTATATGTGAAGGTAGGAAATACGAGGAGAAGTGCTAAACTAGACAGAGTTTGATGTGGAATATGCGTTTATATGGGAAAGATAGGAAAACGTGGACAGATGGTAGGATAGACAGATGCTGAAGGAGGGGAGAGATAAGGAATACAAGGAGATGTACTAAACTAGACAGGGCTTGAAGGACACAATATGACTTTTATATGGGAGAGGTATTATTCTAGGAGGGTTTGAATAGTAGACTATACGTTTATATGGAGAGACTAGGACAGATTCTAGGTTGAGAGAACCTTCAAGGAGGAAAATTGCTTTTATATGGGAGAGATAGGGAAAACGAGGAGAGTTCCGAGGTAGAGCAGGGACTGAAGGAGGGAGGGATATGCCTTATACGAGAGAGATAGGGAATACGAGGAGAGGTGCTAGTCTTGACAGAGGCTAAGGAGTAGAGTATGCGTTTATATGAGGAATATATGGGAAACGGAGAGAGATGATAGGCTAGACAGATATTGAAGGAGGGGAATATAAGTTTATCCAGGGGAGGTAAGCAACCAAGGAGAGATGCTAGGCTAGACAGATGCTGAAGGAGGAGGGGATACGCTTTATATGAAAGAGATAGGGGAAACGTGGAGAGATGCTAGGATAGACAGAGTTAAAGGCAGAATGTGTTTTATGTAAGAGAGAGATAGCAAACCGACGAGAGATATTAGGTTAAGAGGGTTTGAATGGTAGAGTATATGTTTACATGGAGAGACAAGGAAAACGAGGATAGATGCTAGGTTGAGAGAGCCTTGAAGGAGGAAAATGCATTTATATGAGAGCGGTAGGGAACACGAGGAGAGACGATAGTCTAGACAGAGGTTGTGGAGTAGAGTATGCGTTTATATAGGAAAATATGGAAAACGGGAGAGATCCTAGGCTATACAGAGGTTGAAGGAGGGGGAATGTAGGTTTATACAGATGAGGTCGAAACCAAGGAGACATGCTAAGCTAGACAGATGCAAGGAGGGAGGGGTACGCTTTATACGGAAGAGATAGGGGAAACGTGGAGAGATGCTAGGATAGACAAAGTTAAAGGGGTAAGAGGTTCAGGCTGCAAAGACACCGCCAATTAAAGTTTACAAATGTTTTGACACCTTTTGACGGTATTTTCTCGACACTGAGGGTGTAGTCCCCCGACGCTAAAGTTCTAAAATATCTGTGTCAATCAATCAGGTAATGTTCGTCCATGCATAACATTGTCTAACATTATTGAAAAAGAATCAAGGATTTATACTGATAACGTCCCAGCATCGCGCCTCTAAAGGGCTGGACGCAAACCCTCGATTGATGAATACAATTAAGTATTGTGATTGATTATTGTAAATAAGTGCATATCTAGGGTAAACCGGTTAGTATCACAAGTGTCCATAAGTAATTCAGAGCAGCGATTCGCACCAGAGCTATTTAATGTAATTTTCATATGATTCGGGTAGAATGTAAGTTATTTAAGTCCTTTTAACAGATAATTCAGGTTATGTCACGGGTATTCAAGCTAATATAGAGAGTAATTACATTATAAACATTTCTCATCCAACGTTACAACACCTTTATATACTTTTTTTAAATCTTACAAACTTATTATATGTTGAACTGTTTGGCTGCGGGACGGAGAGGGATAGACTGCACATTGGTTTACAGTGAAGGTATATAGAAGTATTCTAAACTAAACCCGCACCGAACACCCTAACCTATCCCTACCTTGACTTCTCATTATCTATTCAATCCTATCATTGTCTAACCTAACCAACGTAACAAGACGTAACACCACGTAACATATCCGCATGACGAGACGTAACACTATGCAACAAGACGTAACACCATGTATCACAACCACGTGACAAGACGTAACACAGCGTAACATATCTACGTAACAAGGCGTTACACTACGTAACATAAGCACGTAACCACGTGACAAGACGTAACGCTGCGTAGCACCACGTAACTAGTAAATGTAACAACGTTACCAGTAAATGTAACAACGTAATCAGTAAATGTACGAGTAAATGTAACAACGTAATCAGTAAATGTAAGAGTAAATGTAACAACGTAACCAGTAAATGTAACAACGTAAACGACAAATATAGCAACGTAACCAGCGTAACAACCATATAACCACCTATTATAAACACGTAACCACGTAACAACACGTAGCAACCATGTAACCACGCATCCTATTCACGTAACATGACGTAACACCCTGCGACATGACGTAACCAGAAACGTAACAAGACGTAGCACCACAACGTAACCGGAGATAAGCTTTAGTTTATTTTAGTGAAATTGTGATGTTTAATTCAGGTTTTATTATTTGAGAGTCTTAAATGAAAAGCTTTATGTCAACTTACCTTTATTTTAGTTCGTTGTAGATGCCTCTCCCCTTTATCTAGGCTTCAGACTAGCACTAGGATTGCTCCTAATGGCAGGGTTAACATCTCCCCTTCCATCTTTTATTATTCTTCTTTCTTCATCAGACGTCTGCTAGCTGCAAACACAGCACACGCATAAACTTCAATTTTTAAAGATTGTAGACTCGCGGAGAAAATCTTCATCTTCGGCTTAATTCTTTTAAGCACTGTTTGTAATACGATAATGTCCATATGCATATGTCGTTATTCCATCTTCAGCAATATCTCTTTTATCATCAAACAGAGTCAATGTAATTTTAATCACTTGCACTGTGACAAGAACATGCTGTAGTGACAGGATCAGACTCATGGGCGTTCTGATGATTTCTCTGGTTGTGACTCTCGAATGTGATGTACTGATTAATAGCACTACGTTTTATGCCTTTAATATTTTTTATCATCGAGCCTTGATTATCTAAGGCGTACATCTTAGGTCGTAGTCCGAAAAAGCGTAGGATCATTTTGCTATTAGTTTCATATTTAAATTTCCCCAACACCTTTTTGTTCTGAGTGGTGTGACATATATGGTTGACAGGGTAATCAGCTGTATCCAGGTGTTTGAGAAAACGTAGCTTGTCCTGGTATACATCTTCAATTCTCACATGATGAATGAACGAATGTCCATATACATAAGCGTCAGGTTATCAGCTCCATAGTATGATAACACATCATAATGATAGTGATACATTAATGTCTTGGAGATGTCCAACACACTCATACCGATGTATATAGGCTTGCTGAATACAATCTGTCGCGAGGCCATATGTACAGGAGCTAGATTAGCAGCATATATCGTCCTATCGATAAATGTGAGCTTGGCAAACTTTTCCAGGGTCTTCTCATTTGTAACCAACCGTATATCCATACGATTACGTAGATTCTCCATAGTTTATCCAAACATAGCGTTGTTAAAAGTTTGTAGAGATCCTTCTCGAAGTCATTTGCTGCCTGTTTTCGCAGCCTATTGTTAAATTCCACATAAGTTTTAACCACTGTGACTGGCGAAATTGTAGCACACGATGAATTTTTGTTAGCCGTAGTCCATGATTAAGTGCTTGCTTCAAAACAATGTAATGTACTACATACTTTTTTCGAGGTCCAAGATGGGGTATCAGTTTCTTTTTACTCGAGTTCTTAGGCTTCATATACTCAGGTAGGAAAGGCAGGTCGTTGTGTAGATCGTCAAGTTCTGCAGGATATTCGATGTCGACTTCTAATATATATCCATGTGGATTATCTTTTTGTAGTCTTTCTATGTCGATTTTTTCAGGTGATATCCACTCAAATCCACCATAAAGGAGGGCGTGGCACATGTCCCAACCATATTGGTTATTGGCGTCCTCATATGTAAAAAATTGGGTTGGTCTCGACGGATCATACTTCTCCATGTAGGCGTTGCTTGCTTCGGCATACCGGTGGGAAACTTGGCATAAACCTCCTCTTATGCCGGATTCCAACATGAGTAATTGGTCATAATCCTTCAACAGTTCCAGTTGAATTCCAGTATACAGCAACATGGCATCCCATGAAAGTCCTGGGTGGTGAAATAATGTGTAGGGTCGATTTTGTGTGTCTTGAGGGTTTGATCTCTAAATGTCTCAAGACATCGGCTGAAGACGTACATCAGAGGTTAAGTAGAGGTCGCTGTACACGCCTAGGTGTCTTACATTAAACAGCTCCCATACATTTCTAGCATGATTGTAGTCAGCACCACCAATTTCTTCTTCCTGTAATCTATTGTAGAAAGGGTCCTTAGGAGGAGGGTACATTTCGTTCAAAACATCCCATGAAGTGACGCAATCATAGGGAAATATTCCTTTGCGAGTCATCAACTTAAACTTGTCCTCTCCGAAGTGTTTCAGTGTTTCAGGGTAGGATGCTAGATTTTTCATCAGCTTATCGAAACTTGTACTGAGAAACCGAAAGCTATCCACACACCGAAGCTTTATATCTCCTACATGCTTAGAGAATGTTATATAGCTTTCTTCAGAGCTAGGAATTACTTCCACCCGCTCAGTTGTACATCCCAGCTCCTTAACTTTGAAGTGTGAGTCATACCCATTGAGGATGTGCATGAAAACTGGAATATATTTACGTTTTTTGCAGGCCAAATTACATTCATTATGTAGACTTCCACAATATTCACCACTGATGTGGTCATGGTCGCGTACTTTGTAGCTCTCTTCAGTAAACGTTTCTCCACACAAGTAGCATACTGTAGAGGATTTGAAATCCATATGCTGTTGATCTGTAGGTTTCAAAGGCATCACAGATTTGTACATATTATTAATTTCCTTTGCAAGGAACGACAAGTATTCCATAAACTTCTGAGTAATATCAATACCACGATATACATAGGAATGCTTAGGAAGATCAGTTTCCAGATGTTCAACGTGGATGACGGTTTAACGTAGACGCAGAAACTCATAGGTACATGCTGCTGATAAGGGGTTGTGTATGAGGTTTCAGGTTTGGGTATACAGTTATGACATGGGGCGAGAATGCTTTCAAAGACTGCGTAGTTGACGTAAGTTAGTTTCAACATCCTTTCAAAATTTTTATATTGAACAATTGATTTCTCCTTTGTAGGCATAACTACCCTTGCAAAACCACGTTGATTACAGATGGCAGCACGTTCTTGTAGCTTTCCAGTCCGCTGCGTCCATATAGATCATCAAAACGTGTAAAACAACGCTTACAGTTATAAACACGTCCATTATGCATAGTTTTCTAACGTCGAATAAGTTTTTCAAAGTTCATTTGTATAAAAGTAGTGATGTTTCCCACTACTGTCACTTAATAGTAGGAGGTCACGGTGTTCAGGTAGTTCGGTCTCAGCGATCTTTATTGGATACACTTCATGCTTCTCATCCAGGCCGAAGACGTTGATAGATATCCTGTTAAGCTTCTCAAACTTAGATATTTGAGAAAGTGGAGTTGGATAAGTAACACAGCTGAAGTCATATTTATTTTGAAGTTGCTTGTATTTGCTCACGCATTGTGCATCTTTCTCAACGAATCTGGCTAATACAGAATACATAAAGCATAGCTCATCCTTATAATTTTGGATGTTAATGCAGGCTTCTATAACTCCAACAGATGGTGCCAGGGATATATAGCTACTACCTCTTAACGGATTGTACTTGTTGGTACGAAGGCGAACCCTTTCTACAGCAAGCAGAGACCAGTTGCTACCCTTAAATTGCTATTCCTTCATTTCAGTAACCAACTTCTTCATTTTCGTTTCCAGCATAGAGTCCAGATCCGTTTCCAGGAAAACAGCTTGATTCCGAGTTTTAAATGTTTTGTTGCAGGTTTCTTCAATACTAATAACAAATCGGAACTCAGCCAGCAGATTAATTTTCACATTCTTGTGAATACCAAGCTCTTTATGTACAGCCAGGATTATCAGCTGTTTCGCCTCCTGCAGGTACATATTCAGGTCCTTAGTTGATCCACAGCGTATAAAATATGATTTCAAGCATCCATTGAATGAAGTTTCATATTATTTCATGTCACAGTCTTCCATTGTAGATAATAACTCTTGTTTAGTAGGTTCTAACCTATATTCCTTCTTAGGTCTGTTTATTTAGCATGCATCTTCGTTTCGCCGGCTCCTATAACTGTCTTGCAGGGTTACATTACAATATTTACACCAAAAGAGCTTCTTACAACGTAGCTCATTCCTTCTTTTATCATAACCGCGGAGGAATTTCTTGCCACATTTACCACAATAATATCCTGATGCACTAGGAATGATATCCTTATATGAGGACTTATTCATCTTTCTTCTTGGTATAATAACGTATTAATCCTTCTTCAAGGAACGTAGACCTCTTCACCTTGATAACACTTTAGAAAGCGGATTATTTTCTGAGAGATCAACAATGTTGTCACCTCGGAGATAATTAACAGAATGAAGCCGAACGCTCGCGAACACTCTATTTATAGAGGAGGCACGAACTCTTTTGGATCAATTATATAACGTATTAATCCTTCTTCAAAGAAGTTTACTTCTCTTCACCTTGACAAACTTTAGAAAGCCGATTATTTTCTGAGAGAACAACGATGTTGTCACATCAGAGTTAATTAGCAGAATGAAGTCCAATGCCCGAGATCGCCCTATTTGTAGAGTAGGCACGAAACTTTCTAGCTCAATTATACACTGAATTTTAATACCAAAAACGGTGAGTAAGCGTCTAAGTTCTTATATTTCAATTCGTGTTACACTGATGTTCAGATGTATCCGTGGGTCTTCGCGCATGTTCGGGTACTTGGTTGAAGTGAACGCGTCTCCCTTTGTATTCGTATGTCTTCGTACAGGTTCGTCCGGGTGCTTGACTCTTGAGGGTGTTGAACGATCCGTCAACCGAGCAAGGGGTAAGTATCCTTCGGGCAAGCATTCACCATGCGCAACGCAATCTAGAAGCACAAAGATGCGAATGAAATAAAAGATGTGAATGAAATAGAAAAAAAGGAAATCGTGATAGCATACACCACTCAGGCATTCGCGTGAAAACCACGAAAAATCCAAGGTCAGAGTGAGCGACCGACGGCAATCGAACCAGGAACCCCAGAAGCATACGTGAAAGATGTAAATGAAATAGAATGAAAGGAAATCGTGGTAGCATACGCCACTCAGGCATTTGCCTGCAGACAGCGAAAACCACAAAAAATCCGAGACCAGTGTGAGCGACCGACGGTAATCGAACCCCTGAACCCTAGAAGCACACGTGAAAGATGCAAATGAAATACAATGAAAGGAGTTCGTGGTAGTATACAGCACTCCGGCATTCGCCTGCAGACGGCGAAAACCACGAAAAATCCGAGGTCAGAGTGAGCGAACGACGGTAATCGAACCCCTGATCCCTAGAAGCACACGTGAAAGATGCAAATGAAATAAAATGATAGGAAATCGTGGTAGTATACACCATTCCGGCATTCGCCAGCAGACCAGGGAAAACCACGAAAAATCCGAGGTCAGAGTGAGCGACCGACGGCAATCGAACCAGGGTCCCTGGAAGCACACGAGAAAGATGCAAATGAAATGTAATGAAGGGAAATCTTGATAGCATATACCACTCAGGCA
Organism: Deroplatys truncata; assembly: GCA_030765065.1. Taxonomy (NCBI): domain Eukaryota; kingdom Metazoa; phylum Arthropoda; class Insecta; order Mantodea; family Mantidae; genus Deroplatys; species Deroplatys truncata. The sequence continues at coordinate 416,258,791 of CM060990.1, read as the reverse complement.
TTTGCCTGCAGATCAGGGAAAACCACGAAAACTCCGAGGTCAGAGTGAGTGACCGACCGACGGAAATCGAACTCCCTAGAAGCACACGTGAAAGATGCAAATGAAATAGAATTAAAGGGAAAGGAAATCGGAATCGATGAGAAACTACTAGCATTCGGCTGTCCACCAGTGAAAATCACGAGAAACCTAAGGTCAGAGGACCGTCCCTACGGGAATAGAACCCGAGACCTCCGAATGCAAACCACAGACGTTAAGAAGTTTTTCTCCCCTTATTTAATTAAATTCACGTATATACCCTATTAGTTGCTGGTTCTATTCCTTTATCAACGCTTTCTTTCCATCTTCCCCTCATTCCCCAAGGAATCAGTATACATTATGACATTTTTATACGCTTAATGTCCATTTATCAGAGAAAACCACGCTTAATACCCATTTATCACAGGAAACCACTCTTAATATACAGTTATCACAGAAAACCTCTACATATGACTGCAATCACGAGCAAAGAAAGGCTTTCCGGAGTTACTCCTATTTTAAGCTTGTAGAATCGTATTAGGAAATTTATTGTATTTTTAGCTCAAAACTTCTACGCATTTTAAATTACCTGATCCCTGCCATTTGCATTTAGTCTAAAGATTGTCATATTTAATTTTTAAGGCCGCCTTTGTTAAAGTTAATGTCTTGCAATCCATTTTTAAATTTGTTTAAAATCAATTCAAGCGCGCGTTTAACGCATATAATGGTTGTCATCCGCGTGTTAAACCCCAAGATGGCGACTTCCGCCTTGTTCCCCGCAGGCCGGAAGAGCGGACCTTCCCTTAGAGGCCGACAGAGTGCGCAGAAGGCAGTGACAGGCATGGAGGGGGTGGAGTGGGGGTAGGAGCCAATGCAGAGTAGGGATGAGGCGGTCAATCCATGCCTGCAGGGTCGAGAGCACTTCATTGCGCGGGATACCGCTATGTAGGGCGTAGCTATAGTCGCTCATCCTCTTTAAGGCACGTCAGCGTCTTGCGTGATCTTCGAGTTAGTTATTTACGCTAACATTACCTTTTAGTCAGGCATTCATCTAAGAGCTGAAATATTCTTCAGGAAGACAGGTACTCAGATATGCTTTACAAAGAAGCTAGTTTGTGATATATACGTAATAACGTTTATTTGACGTCTTTATCTTAATTACTTTTGATGTTATTCGAAGATGAATTTGTATCATGTCACTGGATTCAACCCAAACCTCCAGGTCAACTTGGAACAATACATCAATGACGAGCCACATTCCAAGGATATAATCACCCTTTCCTCATATCGCTATCTCTTTTCATTCAGGAGATATAATCATTTAACGGCAATAATAGATTTTTTGTAACAGATCGCCAATTCAAAAGGTCTGTAATCGAATTAATTACTTCATAGAAGAGTAAATATCAGAAAACGGGGTGACAAAGACCGCCGATTGATGGTGTAATCAGAGGACAAGTATTTCACACCTCTGCTTTATGCGCTATTCTGACACCGCCATTAACGATGGGAACAATGGCTATTTTCCTGAGTCTCTGAGGTGCGGTGAAAGAATAGCGCACAAAGGAGAGGTGTGAAAACAATTAACCTGTGTGCGCTACTCTGAACGCCGGCATAAGCGATGAGAACAATGGACCATTGTTCTCATCTCGGGCGGATGGTGAAAGAATAGAACTCAAAGGATAGGTGCAAAAACACTTAAACTCTGTGCGCTACTCCGAACGCCGGCATAAGCAATGAGAACAATGGACCATTGTGCTCGTACTAGGACAATAGCCCATTGTCTGGGTTCTCGCGCGGTCGACAACCGGCGTAGCGCACAAAGGAGGGTGGGGGCCAACCGCGTGGAACATAGGATATCTGATTACATCTTATCAGTCGGCGGCATACCTTTGTTTGCCCGTTCTCTCATCTTTAGTCTTCTATGAGATAATTAATTTGATTACAGACCTTTTGAGTGGGCGGCCTGTTAAAAAAATCCATTATTACCGTTAAATGCTTATATCTCCTGACTGAAAAGAGATAGCGATATGCGGTAAGAGGTGATTGTATCCTTGGAATGTGGCTCGTCATTGATGTATTGTTCCAAGTTGACCTGGTGGTCTTGGGCTGAATCCAGTGACATGAATACAAATTCATCTTCGAATAACATCAAAAGTAATTAAGATAAAGACGTCGAATAAACGTTATTACGTTTATATCATAAGGTAGTGTCTTTGCAATACATATTTGACTACCTGTCGTCCTGACGAATATTACAGCTCTTAGATGAATGCATGACTAAAAGGTAAAGTTAGCGTAAATAACTAACTCAAAGAACACGCAAGACGCTGGCGTGTCTTAAAGCGCATGAGCGACCTATAGCTCCACCCTACGTAGCGGTCTCCCGCGCAATGAAGTGCTCTCGACCCTGCAGGGATGGGTTGACCGCCTCATCCCTACTCTGCACTGCCTCCTACCCCACTCCACCCTCTCCATGCCTGTCACTGTCTTCTGCGCACTCTGTCGGCCTCTAAGGGAAGGTGCGCTCTTCCGGCCTGCGGGGAACAAGGCGGAAGACGCCATCTTGGGGTTTAACACGCGGATGGCAGCCCATTGAAGGTCAGCTTTGGAGAAGCTGCCCTGCATTGTGTACTGAACCAGAAAAAATAGGCCAACACGATTTGCAATTTCTAATATATGAACTCTGTATTTTGAAATGTTTTTTTCAGATCTATTAAAGCTACCTATAAATTCCTTACAGTTGGATTCTCCAAGAAAACTTTGCGGCATGTTACATGAGCAATTGTCTCTTCTTGCTAACTGTATCTTGCAACAACAGATGTTAGATGAACTACTGTATTGTTACATTTAAATACACACCACTTAATTGATTTGGACAAACCTTGGGTCACTTATACTGTAGATCCCAGCTAGAATTGTGCACAACAGCATTCATCAAAAGCTATCCTTTGGTGAAACAAATATCTACACATTTAAACTATTTGACCAACTTCAATCAAACTGTACATGCTGAAGTTTTAGTGCACAGTAAAACTTATAAACTACCTACTTTATATACTTAATAGCTACCCTTGCATTTAAGATCAACCCCTTACGTACAACCTAACCATTAGGCCAATTTGTATAAGAGAGAGAGGAAACCAGGGATAAGAATTTGTGATATCTATGTAAGAAACCATCCCAGTATTCGCCTAGTAGCCAAAGAAAATTATGAGAAAACCCTTAATCAGGATAGTCAATCACCTTGGAGTTTGAACACCAGACCTCCAAAATGTAAATTTCAGATACTACTGGTTGAGCCAGCCTACTCAGTTATATATTAACCCTTCAGTACTCATTGTAGTTACTGTAACGTGCTTATTCTCATGGTGGCAGGAGTCACACATTTTATATTCCTTATTTAAATATGAAGAAGGTGTGTTGTAGTTCCACTGTTGGAGAGCTAAAACTTGAAGTAGTTGCAACCACGTACAATACAAAGTTTCCGGTGGCCTTCGCCCCATGTTCACTTTCCGGTGGCCTTCACCCCACTTTTAAAAAAATTCAACTTCGTATTTTTTTATGTTTCTTTAAATATTATATATGTATGTTTGCTTCGGCTGCGTCAGTATTTTTGCAGAAAACACGTATCTCTTAGCAGGGGGTGATGCGGCTAAAGAATGAAGGCTTACAAAAATTATAATTGTTTACTTCACTCTTTTATTAATCCTTCACAAGATTAAATAACACTTCACTGATGTATCCTACTGTAGAGCTGTGAGATTATTGTTACTCTTACTTTCTAACATGTAAACTTTATATTATTCGTGATGTAATGAATTTTTTATGTCTGACACTGAATATGTACTGAGCAAACAAACTGCTCAGGTATGCTATCTTCTAGCATCTGGCGTTTACTGCTTAAATTTGTACATTTCTCTGTTTCAAGTATCTGATTGGCTAATCCTACTCCAATAGAATACTTTTATTTAACTTAAGCTTTTTCTAGCTGTTGATTGGCTATTTATTAAAAACGTTTTAAATATTACATTATTTTTCAAATAATTATTAGTAACATTATTAAACTTTCTAATTTATTGTTGCCTCAAGGTTACCTCATTGTTAGCAACTTAAGGCTTCTATTCTCACAGCTCCTACATTGTTAAATTATTTAATACGTTCACATAACATCATTATACATGTACATAATAATATAAACATAATACAATGACTGTTACATACATTTTGTATATATTATAGTACACACATATTGCTTTAAGGCAGGCTGTTATTATATTTTATATTATATAATTAGGCTGATATCATTTAAGTGTTAAAAATACTGCCTCAAATAACAGTTTCAAATATTTTGTTAATAACAATGGTTATTTGTGTTATAATGAATTATATTTTAGCTATGCATAAAAAGAAAGATGCGAGAAAATGTAACACATTTATAATAATTCATAAATACTTATGAATGAAATTCCAGCATGTTTCATGCTCACAGTTTGAAACAAAGCTTAAAACATGTTCACATTAATAGTGCTTCTGCAAAAAGTTACCTGAGTAGTCTGTACCTTGTCCTAACCCTTTAGAGTATTCTTATTAGAATTCTGCTCAAATAATATTTGTTCATAGCTTATTTTCTTTGGTACTTATGCAACACAATGCATGGTTATTTACAAGAAATTTACTCCCACATCCCTCAAATGGCTAGTGCAAGTCCATTTTAAGCCCTTCATACACTATCATGTTAATTTGTCTCAGGATCTTCCATATCGTAACAACCGCACCGGGATCCATTCCTTTATTCACAGGCTGGTTTGGTACAGCAGGTACTTGAACTTCAACAAGCCATTCTTGAACATGTCTTTTAATCTTTGTATGAATTTGTGGAATTTTAAGCATATGTCCTGTCTGTGGCTTTATCAGTTCCCAGGAAATGTCAGAAATGAAATCTGCCATCCTTACTTTTTTGGCATTCTGCTGACTGCCATTGTAAATGCAGAAGGCACTGATTAAAGTTATATTTAGTAATTGTAGAACACTACCACAGGCCAGCATTTAGAGTCTCTTGAAAAGTCATATTTTCTGACACAGCTGATCTACCAGTCAGCTTCTATTATTTCATATAAAATGTTATAATTTCCATTTTTTTTTCTTCTTTCTTTTTTTTTCCACTTTGCTTCAGGGTCTGTAGCGGCATCATGATTCATTACTAAAACTAACACAATTACTTTATTTCTTTTGGAATAATGCGAGACAAATGTTTTGTTCTTATCAAGGCCAAATAAAGAAGATGGGTCTTTGTGTTTGTGTTTTGCATTCCTTTGGAGTTTCCTTTTTTATTTCAGCAGAGGGTACAGACGTAAGTCAAACAATTTTGTTTCAGGCTTTCAGTAAGGAATGTTGCTAAATCAATTATCTTTGTAATATTCCTATTTTTCCCTCCAATTGGATCAGTAAGTGTCATCATGACATTGTTTGGTGGGTTACTAAGCTTATACTGTCCTTCGGGTTGAGTACCAAAGTATGTTTCCAGATTGATGGGTGGTAGTTGTAATAAGGAAAAAATAAATAAATCAGTATAAAGCAGGTACAAATACTGCCAGCAAGATGAAAATACTAAGAATGCTAAACACCCATAAAATATAACGCAAGAATGTAGAGAACAAAATGTATATGCAGTACTTGCCAAATCTTTGCAGAAACTGTAGCATAAAAGATTTCCTGGTTGACAGTTATCCCCCAAAAGCACACACAAGAATAAAACTTGAACTACACAGACTGCAAGAACAACTACAGTACTTAAACTGAGAATGCTGTTTTTGCATTCTCTAGAAGGTTCCTGAGTCAGCACAGCTGCAATCCCTTTCTGAGAACTACAACAATGAAAGCAAATATGCCGGTTGGCACCTGTCAGCCAAGTGAGTACTGAAGGGTTAAATAACTATACATAGTTTTTGTACAGATAAATCAATACATAGGTTTAAATGTAAGAATGGTGGTGGTAGTGGTAGTGGTGGTGGTGGTGGTGGCGGTGGCAGTGGTAGCTCTGAGGCAGTGGTGGTGCAAATGACAAAATATTTCTCCGATCAGTTAAAAAAATACAGATTGGTGTCTAAGAAGTTGAAGAAAAAGTTTTTTTGAAACCTTTAAGGTAGTCTGATGTTTTTGTCAGATCCTGATGGTTCCCATTTTTTGTACTGACTGATCAAATTATTAATATTTCAAGTGATGCACATTTACATATAAGGGGTTGGATATGAAGAGTAAGGTTAGTTTTTGGAAGTTGTAAAGTGTTCTGTAACTCTGGCTGTGTCTTAAAGCATAACTCATCAAAGATTTGTTTAGATGCTTCTATTTATATACATGGGATTGACAATATGGTTAGGATTTATTTATTTAGTATAGTTTATAATTTTAGTCCATTCTAATAAGGTAAGTGATAAAGTTTTCTCCAGATGAGTCAACAGCATTAACTTGTCCACAAAAGAGCGAAAATAGAGGTAGGTTCTGCAAATGTATATCAGTCTATCATTTTTGCCACTTTCTATAGCATGGGTGTCCAAAGTTAAATCCAAATAAACTAAGATTCCCACCATACTAGCATGCAAAGAAACCAAGAACAAAATGAGATTTTATGAACATGCTGGTCCACAGAATCCCAGTTTTAAAGACATTAAGCAACCCCGTTTGCCCCTTAGGGAAAGAATTCCACAAAATTTTTGCCACATTTGCATGAAATGCACCCTTATGTTAATATCGAAGGAAATTGTAGTGAAACTGCCTCTCACAATTAATCGTGAAATATTTAAAAATGTCTTGTAGTATATGGAAATAAAAGTTATTTTCCATGATGAAAGTATTATCAAAATTGCTTAGCCAGTTTCCAAGACACAAACTCATAAAATTATTTTAGTTTAATAAACAAAAGTTCATACAAAGTAGTTTCAAGTAAAAGGAAGAAAAATACTTCTTAGGTAAGATGGGCTTATTAATGTTCATGAGCTTCTTTCTTCTTGTTTATATTCTTTTTCATTATTAAATGCTTATAGCCATAATTTCCATTGTGGATGCGAAAGAATTATTGCCTCAAGAGTTCTTTAATATACCAATAAATCTACTGAGATGAGACTGTTACATTAAGTGTTTGGGTTTTGTGGACCACTAAGTTTAATGTATGGTTTCTGCCTTAATAAGGGTTTGAGTATATAATACCCTAGGAAGAAAGTTGCTGAAAATTAACCTACAAAAATAATATTTTACAGGAATTGACCAAAAACCAAGAACAAAGCATTTAAAGTTTATTATTAAGTTGTAGAAAATTTTACTATAGAGTATTTATAAGGTAATAAACTGATGAAGTAAAATTGAAGAGAACTGTAAACCATTAAGGCATTCAATGCATTTATTAACATTATTATGAAAAACCAACAATACTAAAAAATTACACAAAGCTGAGATTCATGTCTATGTTCCCAAAAATGCAAAAATTGTATTTCAATTTAAAGAGTAATAGATTATGATTGTAAGTAAACATGTTAGGTAAATGTGAGATAAAACAGAAAGAAATATATAAAGAAACAAAGTTTACTTATATTTAATTCAGATACACTACTATCCTAAACAACCACTCTTAAAATGAAAGTATGAATAATCTCAGTGGCTGATTGGTTTGCATCTGCATTTTACACCAATGAGGCTGCTTATTATATGTTCAGAACTTAGTTGTCTTAAAACGTTACTGTAAAAGCTGAGCAAAGTCCAAACATTCAGCCTATCTTCTAACATAGAGGTTCAAAGCCTGTTTTTGATCAACTTTAATTTTGAAGATGACCTCTCTCCATTGCTGTTTGTGACCATTAATGACAGTTACATTCTTAGAGCATTCTTTTTTGTTTGCACTGCTGGAACTCAAGTTCCAACACCACACCAAGCAATCAAGATCACTGAATATTGACTCAACATGATTCAACCTTTGAGTATAGAACAAAATATAGAATAAGGGAAAAAATGTATAGTTGCTCTATAATTAAAGCACATGACTCATATCCACTGTCCACTAGATAGTTCCCTCAAGCAAAATTTCTGAGACTTAATATAGACAAAGAGCTGTTGCTTGGGAAAATGCATAAAATCATGCTACCACAACTAAGCTCAGCATGCTTTGCTTTAAGAGATCTGAACAATATTTTCAATCAGAATGCTGTTAGAGCAGCATACTTTGTCCACTGACACTTCCTCTTTCATAATGTGCAATAATTTTTATTTTTAAAAGTTTCTTTGTTTTAATTTTCTGTGGTGCAGGCCCATAGACCACAGCCTAGATAGCTTCTGTGCAATTGTGGGCCTGCATTTAAGTCAACTCAAATGATATTTTTCTATTGCCCTGGGCTAGGATCAAACTCATAATCTTGAGCAAGGACATCCAGCACAAAATCAATTGCATCAGGCAGAATAATATCCACTTGTCTGGACAATGAGTTGGGAAGACTGTGAAGCACTAATTTAGCATTACAGAGATTGTCGGGAATGGACCAGGATGTCTAGGAGAGCAGGCTAAGGAGACTTTGGTGTATGAAGGTGAACATATTGTATTAAGCATCCCACAGGCTGAATTTGCTCATCTGTAAAGAAAATCTCAACATATTCATACAGCTAATGCATAACATATATTTTATTTTATGTAGTGTTTTATTAAAACCATCCTGATGCAATCCTCTTAAGTCCTATACTTTGCCAGATAAAAACAACTTATCCTGCTTTTATTTTTGTTGCTTAAATATTATAAAATACCATCCTTTAAATTGATATTCTAATAATTTAAATTTATTAACCTATTTAATCCTTTATCTGGTAATGATGCTCACAAGCAATATCAGTGTATCATGTGCTTTATGCAAGAACTACGTTTTATTCCTAAGAGGAATTGTTTTAGCTCCTTTTACACAAAGTAATAAGTAATAGTGAAACATTCTGGCTAGTGTTTATATGGGCAATGTTGCTCTTTAGTAACTTACTGCATTTTTATAAACAATAATTAAAATACTTATAAACCACATAAAACTGTTCAGGAGACCTTATTTACTTCATTCCCTATCCCAAAAAATGTTTTGTTTGATTTTTTTAAGAGTGTAAAATAAAGGGTTGATTACTAAAGTAGGTACACTTGAATACCTACTATGTATAACAGTATATTAGTAATGAAGGCCATTATTGTTTCACATTAATACATTTGAAAATCACTGAAAACAAAACACACAATATAGTCTGTATGGTGTCTGTGAGATGATGTGTGGTATACCATGTAGGTTGTCCTTACATAGGCACTGCAAGGTTAAAGGTACATTGAAGTTACACTATGTGCTATTTTATTTTCTAAGGCTGAATAATCTTAAATGAAAACCATACTACAAGCTACGTAAAGATCTCAGAAGTTCCAAGCATTATAATACATTATATAAGTTTGAATTACAACATTTTAGAGAGAGTGAATGTCTTCAGACATATAGGCTATAACCTAACATTTAAAGATCATGCAGATTTAAAAAATGCAATTGTAAAATATTCCAAAATGTTGGGAATACTCAACAAAGTAATGAAAACCTTCCCAAGCCAGAAAACTATAAGGTGATATCTATTATCCGTATAAAGCACTAACAAGGCCAGTACTGTACTATGGTAGTGAAGCATAGACATTAAGATGAGTGGATGAAAGCAGAATAACAGCAAATGAAATGCGTTCAAAAGAACTACAGCAAGATATGTGAAATGGGATCTTATACAAAGTGCAGTTATAATGGAGGAACTTGGCGTGAAGCCTGTTCTCCATTTTATACACACCTATCAGGATGAGTCATTTAAGGTGAATGAGATCCCATAGAATATCTAAAGCTATGCTCAATTATCAGCCCCATGGGAACAGATCACTGGGATATCCCAAGAATGGGTAGAAAGAAAATTCCTGTTTTATAAGATAGCAACAGGTCATATGGTCTAACAGTTGTTCGGATGATGATGTTAATGATAATGATTATTTTTTAAGTATTTGAAAACCGTTGGTACTTTCTAGCCCAAAATGGTATATTTTACTCCTTGTTAATGATGCTGCAAACATACATGTAGAAAGCAAACAAAAGTAAACAATCAGCTACAAGTTTGTGGTCTCCACTGAATAACTGATTGCATTCCACTTCAACATTAGGGACACATACATTTTAGTGAACAGAGGAAAAGGTATTGATTGACTTCCTTTGGGTTCATCACTTTTTTAAAGCTTCCATTGGTCTGAAGTACAGGTGTGGCAGAAACAATTGGCAATTTTGAGTAGTTATTCTGCCCATTTGTAATCTCTCCCTGATGTGTTAGTAATGGAGTACTGTACAGAACATAACATTGTGCAAGTACAAGCATACATGCAATAGAGGTCATACTGATCAGAAAGAAAGCATGTCATTGCTTTAAAGATTTCAGATTGAAGCATGAGGCAAATCTTCAAAAAATGAAAAGTGTTCTCCAATCTTCAAGAATTGTACTTCAAAGTGATGTAATAGAAGTATGAGTAATTATTAGGAACTAAAATATTTTTTACTTTAAAACCCACTTATTGTTTCTGCGATACCTGTATTTTAGGTTTTATAGCTTCTTTTATTACAATTACCCCAATTTCTGCTTTTATATGCTCTTTATTACTATGTACCGGATAATCCCACTTACTGTTTTGAATTTCCATCATTGTCATCTTGTAAATACTAAAGCAAGAGGATTTATTAATTTATGCTTGGTGTTCATTGTTATGAAATGTTTCTATTTGGTTTTCTTGCAGCAGCTTGTGTGTACATATTAAGTATGAAACGCTTTATTAGTTTTATATTTCATCATGGAACGTTTAAAGTAAAGACATTTCTTGAATTAAATTTGCCTCAAAGAGTTCAGGTTTACCAATATCTATATTACAGCATTGGCAATGACATTCGCAGAAAATATGGATGACAACATAATTGCTAAGAAGAAAATTAACGCACAAATTTACTGCATATAGATGTTCAGCAGTGGCCAGTGGTTCCAAAAGAAAGGTGGGCTTGTAAACAGTATTGGCAATCCCCCCTCCTGTTAACTGATTGATACATTTAAATTTGGACTACTTAGGAATATGCTGTAAGAAGTTACAGTCATTAATAATTTTAACTAAACCTTAATGAATTAACTCATTCATAGTTGACAAGGCATGTGAAACTTTGCAGACTTGCTACAGTAACCCATTGAAACTTAAGTATTATTTATACATCTAAAGTTTGCTAGTTTTAGTGCTATGTCTGTGAAAATGTGAATTTTTACAAATAATACACTATAAAATTTCATAAGTCCAACAAATATCTTTCACTGTTCAAATAAACTCAGTTTCAGAGAGCCAAATAGTAGAAATAGCATTATTCAGTTTCCAGTATTCTTTCTTTTGAAGTGGGGGTTTCCTTCCTTGTTTAGTTAAAAGTACACCTATGTAAACCTACATTTCAGTTGTACTGAAGTATGACTTTTTAATTTTTTTAAATTACTGAATAGCAAACATTGTCTATAAACTATGTGATTCATCTTACTAAAAAGTATATGTAGGAATTTTGTTATGTTAGCTTAAGTATGTTGGTAGATGTGATGAAAATTATTAGAAATTTCATATTCTCTATGTTTTAGAATCCCTTCAAACCTATGGTACTCTAAAAGAGTGTAAAATGTTTCTACTGATAGGAAAGGAATTGTTGAAAAGCAGGGATCATGGAAAAGCTCACACTAGCTTTTTATTTGCAGAGTTATAAGGTGCTTGCCAATTGTAATTATGCAATTTCTAGTTACACAAGGAAAATTTAATCAAATAATCACCTACTTCTTTCTTTTATTTTCTTATTTTGCAAAGCAGCATTTACACTGCCCAGAAATCTTAACAAAATGTGAAACAAACCTACTTTTTATAAGCCAAAACTGGGAAAATAAAACATTAAGTAAATAGAGACAATAAGGACAGAACAAAGCCTTAACTTGATAGATACTTAGCCTTTAAATGTGTTCTCCTCATTAATAATTACTTTTATGGCACATTCCACATGAACAAGCATAATCAATGCAGACCAAAGCCATTCTGTACTTTTTCTTGGAAATGTTAAAGGATTTTCAGGTACCTATGTAGATAATATTGTCGAGAACAGAGGTGAATGGGGAATGGTTGTTTTGTCATTATTGTGTTGCTCTAAGTCAGGTATGAAATACCAATGGTCTGATATTTTAAGATCAAAGTGAAAGAGAGAGGGCGGCGCCGTGGCCGAGTGGTTAGACCACTCGCCTCCCACCAAGGCGGACCGGGTTCAATCCCAGGGACCTGTATGTGGGATTTGTGGTGGACGAAGCGGCGTCTGGGCGGGTTTTCTCCGGGTTCTCCGGTTTCCCCCGCCATTCATTCCAACAACTGCTCCATCATCACCTTTCCTTTCATCCATTTCACCAACATTTCACTTCATCCACTTCCTTCATCCCATACCAGGCATCGGGCTGATCACCCATCCTGAATGTTCTGTCTGATCCATGAGTGTCTGCTCCTCGACGGGCCTCTGACCCCAGGCACCCGCCTGTAAGTCCTGGGGGGGTGTAAGTCCTACATAAGAGGAGGGTAAACAGATAATGAATGAATGAATGAAAGAGAGAAATAGATATGAGGGCTGATACACTAGAAGAAGAAAATAAGCAAAGAAAGGCAACCTGCTCTTAAGGGAAGACAACTGAGGAGTAACTTTTTAAAACTCTATAAGTCCACAAATACAAATTTTACAGCAGAAGCCAAAAACTAGTATTGAGTAAAGTCTTATAATAACTTTTAATTTAAGTATGGGGATTTATTAAGAACTCTGAATATAGAAAAACAGGACAAGTGGTAAAACTCTCACGCTTTATTTAAAGGTACTGTTGCTAATTGAATTTTGAAAAACTAAGAAATAATGCAAGAATCTATTCCTTAATTTTTATTTATAGCCAAATAATTTATACAATGCAAACAGTAATAATTTAAGAAGATCTTTCTAACCAATTACTTAAACAATACAATCAAAATCAGTTACTTGTTTTAATTGTTATATACTGTTTCTTTCAGAAATATCCAAACATTATATAAGCAATCAAAATCATAATTAGGTAGGGCATTTTCAAATATTACTTCAAGAACACAATAAAAATTTTTACCTACTTTAATTACATGTCTTTTTCTCCATATTTCCAAAAATAGTATTGAGCATTTCAATCAAAGTCATTAATAAGAATTCAGCAAGTTCTGTTCATACCTCACATTATAATTAACAAGATCAAAATTAATTTGTTCTTAAAAAATCTGAGAAGTTCCCTTTTAGCTTATATTCACACATTATCTAAAGATATAAAATTAATATTAATAATTCACAAAAATTTTAGATATTCATTAAACAAAACAATAAAAAATCATTCATTTTTAAAATAAAATGCAAAAACTTGTTTTTGTGGTTGGTATTAGAAACGCCAAGGATACTGAGCTGATGAACATCATCATCAAAAGTAGTTCTATAGACTCTTACTATAGTTTAGTTAAAATATTGATTTTAATGGATGTGTATGATCACACTCTTCATTCTCAACTTGCTCCTCCATATTGTGTGTTACATCATCTTCTGTTTCAAGTAGATCAACATTAAGTTTTAGGTTTCATCCCCTTCCATCTATCACTGAAGCATTGTTCAGAAGAGTGATTAAGTCTTTCTTTTTTATGTTTTATAGTTTGCATCAAACTGAGAGCATTTGAGTCACTAAGTCCTTCTGTTGCTTCCTAGATCAAGAAGAGAGGTCCCCTACATGTACGCCTTCTTCCATGCTCATCATTTACTTACACGATGCCAGATAATAAACCTCTCGCATACAGCAATATGTTGGCCACAAATAACTGGTATTTAATGCTGTAAAGGCTTGAAATGTTTGCTTTCTTAGCTTTACCATATTTTTTATTTGATTGCGGTGCAACATACATTAGTTATTGTAACAAGCTGAACCTATTACAGCTTGAACCAATTTCAATGCTAGACTAATCGTGTTTTGAACCAAAGCGCAAAATTTTTACTTAGTTCAAAGGGTTAAAAATTATGTTGTGAATTAAAGAAAAACTGTAGCCTGATGCACCACATCTTTTGGATTAAAAATATGCTACAAATTAATTTGGACTTACCATGTTTAGAAACGTCACTCCTCAACTGTAAGCCCTTGTAAACACCCTGGTCCATGAATGAAATTTAAATGAGCCTTCGCACTGGATATTCTGAACTGGCCCATACAGCATACTAGAGAGGAAATTTATGCAAGAAAGATCTGAGAAACTACAATTTTGTGAGGATAGAGAATAGCTATATCCTCTCAGAGGTTGTAGATAAATTAAGAAATACAAATTTATATAATAACACATTTATTTACAATCACTGATAAAAATTATAAAAGACCATTACAAGATATGACAGCATGCTTGCTCGGCAACCCACATGTTGCTTGTGCTTTCTCTCATACACTCATCAGCATCGCTCTACTACACACCTTCATATCTCTATATATATATAGATGCAACTAGTTACTCTGTAAAATGTACTTACCTATATTCCAACATGCCTCCTTAAATTAATATTACAGTTCAACATTTACTATTATCAGTTGCTTTACATTTTAAGATATTTTTAAACTTTTCAAATTTGTTTCGACCCAAAGACTTGGTAAAAATGTCTGCAATGTTTTCTTCACAATTCACTTCTACAATATCAATTCCACCATCAATACAACTTTCATTTACAAAGTGGTAATGAGTTTATATATACTTTGATTTATTTGTAAAATTACCAAACTTTGCTATATCTATCCCACCAGAATTATTTTGATAAATTTTAATATGATCAAAAATTTCTATATTAAAATGAAGCAAAATATCTCTTACAACTTTTAATCAACTCACACACTCAGAAAACACTACATATTCAGCTGATGTGGAGGACTTTGTTGCACTGTTCTGTTTGTTTTATTTCCAATAAATTACACTTCTATTTAATTTAATTACATAACCAGTCATTGATTTTCTATCAATAATATCGCCTGCCCAATCAGTGTCTACATAGGAATCTAACATTTCAGCATTTGTATTTTTATTAAAAGCTAACTTTAAGTCTTTGATTAAAACTAAGGACTTTAAAACTCTCAAAGCATGCTTATAATGACTACTACCATAACAATTCTGAAATCTACTCAAATAATTTATACCAAAACTTATATCAGGTCTCGTTCCTTAACTAATATACAAAAGTGCTGTAATTAAATTTCTATATTTAATTTCATGACTTCCTGGTTATGCAGGTTTTAGCTTCAAATTTTGTTCCATAGGAGTAGATACAAATTAGAATTTACAATAACATACTGCTTTTATAATGACAAAACATAATCCCTTTGATCTAGGGTTATTTTTCCTTGATTACAATCATGATTAACATTAATACCTAAATAGTTTCTTATTTTATCCAAATCTTTCATTTGAAATCTTGTAAATAATAAACTTTTAACCAAATTTAACTTTTTATTATCTTTACAACATATAAGTAGATCATCTGCAAATAAACATTGTTTTCATTCTCCTTATCATTTAATATATATAAATAGCAATCACTTTCAGTTCTTTCAAAGCCTAAACTTCTCAAGTTAGTATCAAAGCATTCATACCAAGCTCTTGGGCTTTCTCTTAAACCATATAAGGCTTTGTTCAATTTTAGCACTCTATCTGTGCCATCCACATAACCTTGTGGCTGTTTCACATAAACTTCTGATTTAACTTTACCATTCAAAAAGGCTGTCTCTACATCCGATTGTTCAATATTTAAATCATTTTGACAACAATATGCCATTGAAATTTTTAAATTTCCATTTTTGCCACCGGAGAGTAAATGTCATCAATTAAATCATTCTGTTGATATCCTCTTACTACTAATCTAGCTTTATAGATATCATCAGTATTTTTTGCTTGACATCTAAAATATTTTTGCCATTTGGTTCATTTACAAACACCCAAGTTACATTTTTATTTAACCAACTAATTTCTTTATCCATTGCATTTTTCCACTTTTCAGAATCATAACTATTAACAGCATCATTATAAGAAATAGGATTTTCGGCATTAACATAACTTACATAAACAACATTATTATATACAAAATCATCATTAAACGTTGCAGGCTTCCTGTTTTGCCTGGTTGATCTTCTCAACATTAAATCTTCATTTTCATCATTTAAATTATCATCAATATTATTGTTTTCATTTTCATAATTTTGATTATCACTTTCTTTTTTAACATGAGCCCCTCTTGACTCATCTTTAAAACCCATATAATTTGTGCCATCTTCAATTATATCTACATGTCTTGCTACAACTACTCTGTTATTAATCAAAACTCTGTAACCAGCATTTTCATACCACAACAAAATACCTAAAACTGCTTTTCTATCCCATTTTGAATTTCTCCTCTGTTCAGGCACTCTGGCAAATACTTTACTTCCACAAATTCTTAAATGTTGTATATTAGGTTCTTCTTTAAATATTATTTCAAAGGTGTTTTGTCTTTTACTACCATATTCGCAATAATTCTATTCTTTAAATAAGCTACTGTTTTAACTATTTCAGTCCAGAGCCTATTATCCACTTTAGCCTCTACCAATAAACATCTAGACACATCCATAATGTCTCGACTGTATTTTTCTGCTGTGCACATATGGTTGACATGGTTCAATAGATATACTGTTTTCCCTGGAAAAATTATATATGTCTCTGTTTATGTATTCTTTACCATTATCACCCTCAATCCTTTTACCCTTTTTCCTGTCTCACTTTCAATTAAATTTACATAGTCAATAAAACAATTCTATACTTCACTCTTTGATTTGATAAGATAAACTTTAGCTACTTTACTTAGTCATCAATAAAAGTTAAAAAATATTTTTTCCCATTTAAGCCAGTAGTTTTATGTGGTCCATTCAAATCAGAGTATGCTATCTCTAATATTTCATTTGCTTTTGTTTTTTCATTTTTAAATGGCAAATTATACATTGTTTTCCAAGCATATCCCATACTTAAAATAATCAGATCCAATTCTTTTGGCAAACCTTCAAGCATTTGCTTATTACACATTGTTTTCAAATAATTAAAATCTACATGCCTCAGTGTCCTATGTAATTTTTCTTTTTTGGGCAATTTACCATTTGTTATAAAGTTTAATTCACTTACTATAATTTCACTTGTCACATGATACAAATCATTTTCTTTAATAGCCAAAGCAACTAAATTTCCATTTGAATCATAAAATATTGCCATATTTCCTACCGTCACAATTTTATTAACTGTATTTGCTGTTCCATAAGTTATTAAATGTTTGTTCATATCTTTAACATAAAGAAAATTTTTCATTTTATTTACTTTACTTTGACCATAAACATTAAACTTATGCAAAACATTTCCCACTTTCCTTGCTTTTAAGGAGCGACCATTCCGATTTTTACATTTATCGGTTCTTTAAGTTCCACAAATTCATAAATATATTTATAATTATTCACAATATGTTCAGAGCAACCACTATCGAGTAACCAATCTACTTTACTTACACAACTATTTACTTCAACATTCGGTTTACCTAAACTGGGCCTAGCCTCAATTTCCGTATTAAGATTACCCCCTTTACCATCATCGTTTCGTTGTCCTTGTCCTTGATTTTGCTGCCAACCGCCACCTCGACGATGACGACTCCAACCTCAATCAGCTCCTTGGCCACCACGATATTGCCAGAGCTGGTAATGTTGCTTGCACCCGCCTCATTGCTGCTGCACGCCGGCTCTGGCCTTCCACAAATGTTCGTCTGGCTTCGTGCACATACATTGAGCCTTAAAATGTCCAAACTTGCCACACTTGAAGCACGCTTTATCCTGATTTATTTTAGTTTTAAATGCACTCGAACTGTTTATGCCCCCTTCTTCTTCCTCTTTTAATTCAACCATTTTTATTTTACTTTTCCCGTATTCAACAGTCTGATCACTTTCTTTCAACACATCAATGAAGTCACCAACCTAACTCAACGAACCTGGTAGCATTTTAATCATATAGCTTAGTTTTTCGTTTTCACTAACATTTGCACCTGCACTTTTCAAATCATTAATTAACTTTTCAAATTCAGTAAAAAAGGCAATTGAATCTTCAAAATCCTTCAACTTTAATTTTTCCTATTTATTTCCAATATATATATTTGCAATGCAGTCGATTCCTACAAATACATTTCGTTTAAATTTTTCATAATTTCATACGCCGTCTCTTTGTCTTTTACAAACTGTACCACTATATATGACATTTACGGCTTTCAAATCTTTTTCTGCCCAATCGGGATCTTTATCTTTCGTTGCTACTTTCCCACATTTCTTTAGCTTTAAAGTCATCGTGGTTCTCCTTTTTCAGCATTCGTAGTCCTTGTCGTCGAAAACAGGAATTCTAACTTCATCCGCCATCTTAGCTACTTTTCTTTCCTTATGGTTTTCTTCAAAATTACACCATTTTAAAATAACTATGTCCGTTATTTTTCTTGCAATAAAGTTTATCAAAAGTTTCACTTTTTGCTCTGCACTTTCACGAGTAGCAACTATTTAACACTTGCACGTGTTTTGCTATCCCCACGGCACCCAAAGTCCCATGTGGAGATAAGTAGAAGAAAAAAAAGACGAAAAGCCACGCATCTCCGCTACCATGTAAGAATAGAGAATAACTGCATCCTCTCAGAGGTTGTAGATCAACTAAGAAACACAAATTTACATAATAACACATTTATTTACAATCACGGATAAAAATTATAAAAGACCATTAAAAGATATGACAGCGTGCCTACTCGGCAATCCATGTGTTACTAATGCTTTCCCTCACACGCTCACCAGCGGCGCTCTACTGCACACTTTCACATATATATATATATATATATATATATATATATATATATATATATATATATATAAATGTCACTAGTTACTCTGTAAAATGAATTTACCTATATTCCAATAAACTTATTTATAATACAAACAAGTTCGTTCCATTTCAAATTTATGACGTTGTAAGTAGAAGAATAATTATGATGAAATATGCTCTACAATGTTTTAGGGAGGGCTCAGTCCTTCTGCCTTCTGGCACATATGGATGGGATTTCCCTGTGTATGTTGCAAGAAAATATTTATGGACAAAAGGAAGTAAGAATGATGTTCATTATTTCATGGATCCGAAGAGAATAATAAGCTTTTATTATAGCATATAAACCACATGACTTCATAATTGTAACAAAGCAGTATCGTTTCACTACATTAATGGTCTCAGAAATTCAATCAATCATTATGCTAGATGAGAATCACAGCCATGAACTTCCATTAGTAACTGTACGAGTGACTGTGTTATTTATCACCTTCGCTTCTATTTCCTTTATTGTGAACTGTATTTTAGCTGAGAAAGTGCTCGTGGAATTACCCTGTAGCTTCAGGCCTCGTATTTGCTTGAACTTGTTTCAAGAGCAGTCACTTCCATCCTCAGCTGGAGATTATCCGCTGTCTAAAAGTACCTTCTAGTTTGGACATTTGGTATCTTCTGGATAAACTGATGAAGGTGTTCTGATGGGCAACATTGAAGTTCATTACAGTTGGTAAGAAATTACCTTGTGATTGACATTTCTGCTGCCACGGGACTGTCTCGTTATGCTGTTGCCATATTCACTCACTGTCCAACCGCAGCAACTGCATTCCCACATTATCATTTTCTTTCTCTTCCTCTTCACTGATGATATCCAATTCATCACATTCACTTTCACTATTGTTTTCACTGGAATCGCCAGTGTTACTTAAATTTATAATCACACGTTACACTGCTTTCTCTAAAATGCCTTCCGCTTCCTATACATTTTCTATCACGGCTCTCGTATGTTTAACTACTCTTTCCTATGTCTTACTTGTTATAGTATCTATTACTTTCAAAATTAGGCCCTGCACTTCACAAAATGTAAAGTTTGTTATTTTGGTTAACATAACCCTTTACCTGTGCTCATATTAGTTCGATTAGGTTAAAATGGCAAAGGTATAGAGGCAGGCAAATTATGCAATGGGCGTTCTGCTTGGCAAGCTCATCTACAACATATTTTGGAAATTGAGGTTTATGGAGAGGAATTAATTCCAGTAGCTCCACTTTCTTCAATTGCTCCAATTCCTTCCAGCTAGTTTCTGCAGACACTTGTACATTTCTTCTTCGCAGCCAGTCGGTCATATCCGGTTTCAACGTTCGCATTGTTGGAGCCTTATCAATTACTTATGAATGATATGACATATTATCCATAAAAATCACAGAAGGGCTGGTTAAATTGGCTAGCAGGTGATCCTCAAACCACTTTCTAAATTGACTTCCATCTATTTCCTCATGTTAGTCCACGGTTTTCCTGGATATGAACAGCAGCAAAGCACTTGTAATAAACTCAATTGAACTTCCAACATAAGCGATGATATGTCTTCCTCCTTTAGTCAGCTTTTTTGGCATTGGCCTGCAGCAGTGTCATCCATTCATCCCTTTGTACAAGAGCGGCCTGTGTTAACCCATATTTCATTAAGCCAAATAACACAGCTTAATTTGACCTCTTGATACTTCTTAAAACCTACATCTGTGTGGCACAAAGTCTGACCTTTCCATTATAAATTTTCTGCTGGAAAAGGTGTCCCAGTGAAAACACATGTGTTTTAAAATTTTCCAAGCAAAAAGGATGAAACACTGAAGAGATCAAAGCCTTTATGGGTGGTTAATAGTTTTTTAATGGTTGGGTATTTCCTTCTTTAGTAATTGAAAAGATGATGACCTATAGCATCCATTTGGAATGTGTCTAACTTTGTCACATGTTTATCAATTTTTCCTTTTTTTCCAGGAATCGTAAGTAATGATGTAGGGCCAAATTCCTCTTGCGCTTTAGGGTTTTCTTTACATATATTTACAACAGTATTCTTATGCAGATTTAGTGTGCAGCAGTTTTCTCAAGAATCTTCTTCACGGGAATCAGAGGGCTTCCATTATCTCTTTCTTTTTTCAAAATGTCCTCTAACTGCACATACTAGTTCCTTAACTTGGCTTCAGATAGGTACACCTTTACCTAACACGTGCGTTTTGTGTTTATCGCACCTGAAAAACATTGTGACGCAGCGACTATGGCCCAAAGTTATCGGGAATTCGGCGCCGGGCTGTCGGAGTAAACAACGATACGGCCGCTCGCCAGTGTAAACACCGGCCTGTCTATCGGCTGATAACTATTATCTTCTGGAAGTTTCTTCTTCCCCCTCCTCTAGAAGGCGTGTCGAAATAGCTTTAGAACGTTTGGAAACCATGTGGACCACTGACTTTATAAGCGAGCGTTGTCGCGAGAATCAGAGTTGTTGAGTCAGTCAGTGAGTGAGCGAGCGGGTTAGCAAATCTGGTGCGCCATCAAGAATGCCTGCAAGTGAGTTGGTGACGGCTTTTGTGAAGTGCAGCGAGTGCTACTGCTGAGCGATGGGTTGTGAATGTCTTGTGTTCGACACCCGAATGAAGTGAACCGTCCGGCGTTGAGAGGCTACGTCACGAAGGAAGTGAATAAACGGAGAATTCAGCTAATTCACCTTGGTGAAGAAGTGATAGTATGAACGAACTGAGCTCCCAGTGAAGTTTAACTAGATAAGACCTTAGAACAGTGACAGTGAGAACTGAGAGAAGTGACTGAGAAAGAAAATCTGTACAAAGTCACACTGGTGTCAGGAGTGGGATAAAACGCTATTGTGGAGACAATGATTAAAGAATGGTTAGTTGAAATGAAGACCCTGAAATCTAGAATGGAGGAAACAGGAACTGAAGTGAAGACGGTGAAATCTGAAATGGTAGAGATGGAGACGAAAATGGAATCCGGAATGTACAAGAAGGGAACGGAAATGAAGGCCGAAATGGAGAAAATGGAGACCAAAGTGGAATCCGCAATGGAGGAAATGAGAAGTAAAATTAAAAGTGTGACAACAGAAATTAAGACTGAAATAGAGAAACCGAAATCCCAACTAGGTTTTGACACTGACACTGTCAAATCCGAGATTAATGCAACAATGAAAGACTTGAAAGACGACATCGCTCAGGAGCTAGAGGAAGTTAAACTTGACATGGAAGGAAAAAACAATGCCTTGGATGATAGTCTAAATCAGAAAGAAAAACTTTTACAACAGCAAACGAAGGAAAACAAGGCGATGATAGAAATCGCAGTGAAAGAGCATCTAGACCAGCAGACGAAGGAAATAAATAGAAGTCACATTGAAAGAACACCTGAACCAGAGACCAAGGAAAGCAATATGATAATGGACGACGCAGTAGTGGAGACACAATGCATCCGTGCAAGTTGTAGAGGCTCCCGGGATTACGAGGTCGCTAATACAAAAACACTAAAACTACCGAAATACGATGGTACTTCCTCGTGGGTGGTGTTTAAGCGGCAGTTTGAGGCCATTACCACCCACAATCGATGAGCGCTTACAGAGTAGACGACTCAGCTTTGATTGCCCCGCAGGGCCGGCTACCGCACGGCCGACTACCTGATTTAACTGTTGTAGGGGCACTGTGGAGAAGCTCGCCTGCCCGCCACTTACCGGGCACAGCTGAAGGAAAGGATACCACAACCGAGCGAGACCTTACAAGATTTCGCCATAAAGGTGAAGCGGCTGGCGCACTGGGCCCTGAGGGATTTACCACCATATTATATTTCCGGAGAGGCTGTCCATGCATTCACAAGCGGGGTGAGAGACAGGGAGGTGAAATAAAACCTCCTCCTGCCTGCCGGAACACTGTAACGTCAACGATGCCCTGGCAGATGCTCTCCGCATTGAAGCGGTAAAGATGACTGACGGTACCGGCCAGAGATGTGACGGCCGGGAATGATGATTACCGGCATCGACCACAATAATCCAATCGTCCTAAAACTGGGAGCAGGAGATTTAAGTGCTGCAGTTGCTGAGAGCTCGGGCACCTAAGGGCGGACTGCGAGCGCAACCCGGACGAGGATCAGGATAACTACTAAGGGCCGGCGTGAAGAGGCGCACGTCGGCACTGTCACCCCTCCCCCTCGCTTCACGATGAACATCGTGGCTGAGAACGACGAGGGTGGTCTGGTAACGCACGAATGGATTCGGGACCATCCTTGCAGAGTGTTGGTGTACACAGAGGCTTCACTAACAATCGCCAGGCTCGATATGTTGCGGGGACTACAAAAGTATCCCGGTCAGGCACTACGAACCTCCTCGAGTGACTGAAGTAGGTTATCTGGAGCCACCAACCGGGATCAGGAGCTTCTTAGCGGAATTGTCTTGAAGAAGTGCTAGACAGTCGCCTCTATAATATCTGCGGCCAAAGTCACCGAGTGCCGAACGAACACCAAAAAACTCAATAGTCGTCTAAGTATCCTCGTCCAGGAGGCGGCTGAAAACCTCTCGCGAGGCGAAAACAAGCACATTCTTAACCTTCTCGCGTAATTCTAGGACATCTTCAGACTATCAGAAGATGATTATGGCCGTACTGATAGAGTGATGCATCGCATCGACATCGCAATGCTCAACCTATTAGACACCCGCCTCACCGTACCCCGCTAGCGAAGCAGAAGGAAGTAGACAACTACATAGTGGACAAGAAGCTCAGAGGTATAATAGGGGAATCCGATAACTCATGGCCATTACCGGTAATGCTAGTGAAGAAGGCTGGAGATCTGCGCTTCTGCGGTGACTACCGGAAGCTAAACGACGTCACCATGAAAATACGGCTTCCTGCTGCCACGGATCGTCGACACCCTAGACATCTTAGAAGGAGCCCAGTGGACTTCAACCGTGGACCTGAAGTCAGGATACTGCCAAATACCACTTCGTCCCAACGACAAGTAGAAGGCAGAATCTTCTACTGGACATGGTTTGTGGGAGTTCACAGTAATGCTTTACGGACTCTGCAATGCCCCCGCAACGTTCCAGAGACTGATGGATTATGTTATGAGGGATCTCACATACGACACTTGTCTCCTTAACCTCGACATCATTGTTATACGCAAGGCATTCCAGGATCATCTAAGCAAACTGAGCGACGTATTGGAAAGGCTTCGCCAGGACAACCTTAACCTGAATCCCATTAAGTGTCAGCTGCTTAAAAAGGAAGTGAGCTACTTAGGTTACATCCTACCCCTGATGGGGTGGCTGCGGATCCCCAGAAGCTAGAGGCCGTCAAGAAGTTGTCCAGGCTAAGGAATAAACACGAACTACGCCGGTTCCTGAGCTTCTGCATGTACTACCGGAAATTTGAGGCGGGGTATACGGACCGGGCCAAACCGCTGATAAAGCTGACAAAGGAACGATGAGCCTTCTAGTGCTCCGACCAGGCTGAGCTGACTTTCCAAGCCCCAAAGAACTCCCTGTGCGTGTTCCTGTTACTAGGACACTCAATTTCCGGTTACAGGTTCATCGTGGACACGTAAGGCAGTGACTTCGGCATTGGGGATATCCTGTCGCAAAAGCAGGACGGAAAAGAGCGAATACTAGCCTACTTTAATAGGACACTGCCTAAGGCCGAACGAAATTACTGCGTGATAAGATGAGAGCTCCTGGATATTGTAGAGACCCTGGAGCACTTCTACAAGTACCTTTATGGACAGGAGTTCCACCTCCGAACGGACCATTCCGCCTTAACTTGGCTGTCAGGTTTCCGTAATTTTGAAGGACAGACGGCCTGCTGGGTCCAACGGCTGCAGGAATACAATTTTACCTCGGAGCACCAGGTAGGAACATTCATTCTAATGTCGATGGCTTTTCACGAACACCATGCCAAGAATAACTGCAATCGCTGTGTGAATTTCGAGTCGAAGGAGAGTGTTGCATCATTAGCCAGGTGGCGGTACAACCTTCAGTCAATTGGGACGAAGAGACCTTCAGGAGGGAGTAACTGGCGGAACGAGACACAGGCTTGATCCTGACGGATTAAGAATCTGCTGAACGACCTGCATGCTGCAAGGGGCCCTGCGTGTAAGAGCTATTTGGCCTAGTGGGGCTTCCTGGTGGTTAGGAACGGTATATTGAATAGAGTTTGGGGACTTTGCAGACGGAAAAACTAAGGTAGAACAGTTGGTAGCCCCGAGGAGCAAAGTGAAAGTAGTCCTCAAGGAGACTTAAGTTGGTACTACCGGAGCGCATCTGGGTGTAAAGAAGACCTTGGAAAAGCTCCATCGCCATTTTATTGTTGGAAAGATGGTGCCAACAATCCGACATCTGGACGGCAAGTCGTGTAGCCAGATTCGAAGTCAAGACCGGATGCCCCAATATGACATGGAGCGCTGTTCGAAAGAATTGTTGTTGACGTTGCAGGCTTTTTCCCAAGGGCAGACAGAAATTCGCTACCTGCAGTTGGCTATGGACTATTTCAACTAGAGCCGGAGGTTTAAGCGATTCCTAACCAATAGGTTCGACCGTCGCTAATGCACTAGTGGACATCTTCTTTTGCCGATTCGGGATTCCCCGGGAGCTCCACGGTGGCCAAAGGACGAATTTTGAATATAACCCTATGCGAGAGCTTTTCCATCCCCTTGGGATCCACCAGACACAAACCACCCCCTTCATCCACAGTCAGACGGAATGATGGAGCGTTATGTCAAGAAGGCCTAGGAACACCTCCATAAAGTGATATCTATCTCCATCAACGAGATTGGGATATGCACGTGCCATTATTCTTCCTGGCCTACCGAGCATCAGTACACGAGTCCACTGGCATGACCCTGGCCAGCATGATATTCGGACGGGAGCTATCGCTATCTTGTGATCTGTTATTCGGCACACCCCCTGAGCTGACCAGTACGCAACGAATTACGTGGGGGCGCTAAAGGATAGGCCGGATCACACCCATCATCTATCCAGGGAGCATCTGAAGGTGGCAAGTGATAGAATGAAAGTGCGCTAAGACCGTCTGGCGAACACAGGCGGATTCCAGATGGGTGACCTCGTATAGCTCTTCCGTTCAACGTGGACTAAAGGGATGTCGCCGAAGGTGCAACGTTCTTGGTACGGCCGTATAAGGTAATCATCCGCATCAATGATGTGGAATACTGCATTCAGCGTCAACCTCGAAGAAAGCTGATGCTGGTCGATCTTAATCGGCTTGCGATCACGTTATACCTCTGAGATTAATGTATTTTTATTACCTAACTGGTCAACAATTTGACGAGCTCTTGCCAGCTAATACGCGCTGCACGAGTGTCAATCACGGGGTAATTTCTCACCGACCGTAGGTGATATTGGTTGTTAAAAATGTACATTTATCTGCACACCATCACTACTAACGGTCATGTTTCTTGTTGTGTTAATTACTGGGATTCAGAATCAATTTCATGAAGATGATTTCATAAGTGAGCTGCAAATGTTTATTTATCCATTTTTATACGTAATATTCTAATTGCTCTTTGGACCTAGTTTCCAAGTTTGCTTTAGTTTTTCCAATACAGTGGCTTTTATATATCAATACCTCAGCCTTTTCATAAACATTTAAAGGAGAAAACTCAATGCACTTCTGAAAAAGTGTTTAAGCATGACAGGATTGACAGAAGATAAGTACAATAACTTGCCACCTTTGGCAATTTTCTATAACAGAATTATTTCAACTTTATTGGGAAAACTATAAAAAAACCCTTGGCCTTAAATAGGAAACCGTTGTTGTCATTTACAGCACATCTATTTATGAGCTCTTGAGAGACCTGCATTACCACAGCCCTCCCCCTGACGCTGAAAATAAGGCTTTGCTGTATCAACAATATACTTTCTGTAGACCCTAAGAGAAGATTGATGCTGCACTAAAAGTCCTGAATGCTCAAGACAGCTACCTAAAGTTCATACTAGGATTTGAAGAAAATAACTACCTCCCCTTGTTAGACATAAAGATTATAAGAAATGATGACAAATTAGATAGGCGGAAATGAAACCGAAAAGACTAGTGACTAGATATGACAAAATTTTTATTAATTTTTTCAGTTCAAAAAGCCTTTCAGCACTCGTCGTTAAATGGGCTCTCATACTGTGCAACTGGTATATTTAAAATAAACAAGAACTAAATGAAACTAAATTTTCCAACGAGTGGCATTTGTTTCATTGTACCGCATTAGTGGGGCACAGTGAAACACACTAAGGGGTATAATAAAACACTTTCTTGGAAGTCTATAAGTTAATACATCATAACATATAAAGCCCATTTTAATCCTTATCAGAAATGTAGAAATGTACATTAATCAATGACATCCACTACTACGTATTTATAACCCCTTAATGTTACTTAATGTTTATATATCAGAAAAATATACACCAAAAGATAGATATCCTTTCTGTCGCTTAGTCTGTCCATGGCTGATGGGTTCTGGTACGAATTATTTAATTTGGAATTCACTAACAGATGGTCTGTACTCAATTTCTGGTTTAATTAACTTGTTTGTCATCTTGTTACTTTTCCTAAGAAAACTTATCTTATAATGATTATCTCTGTCTTTGTTCTTCATTACCTGTCCAACGTAGAAATTATAGTTCTTACCAGGAATCTCATACTGCACAAGAGCAAAGTCTCCAGTAGTTGGACTATGCTCTAAATTCTCAAACCTTTCAGGGTTTATCACTTGCACTAGGTCTTGTAGGAACTCCCCATCATTAACAGATTCTACATATTGGAATTTCCAATTCACTATCTTAATGTTTTGATGTTGGTATGTTTTCCTTAAATAAGGATCTTTTAGGCCTACTTTTCTTTGAGCCCAAATTTTTCATTACTGCTGTTTTCTCAACGAGAATATTCTTCTCTGGAGTGCTATTGGCAATTATGCTCTTCTTTTGTGCATGTTTACTTTGCGTTTCCGACCTCCATCTTTCAGAAAGCCTGTGAAAACCTCAGGGCTTTTATATATTTAACACTGACGTCATTGCTTGGTGTCAATATTAATCCAACTCCTTCCTGAGATGTACCAGCAGAGGGCTCTTCTGCAGTTTGCAAAACAGGAATCCTCTCGGTATCTTCATTCACTAGAACATTATTAGCATCTATGAAACGAACTGGAACTATTCCTGATGAGCTTGCTCCAGCATTTTCTTCAATATCATGGGCTCTATCAGTCATATAACTCCCCGGAAAATCTTCATCAGTGAAGACGCACCTGTCAAGCGGATAAAATCGATACTTTCTGAAATCTGATATGAATGTTCTTGGAGTTAATGCTCCTCGAAGAGCTACGGTCACAAGACCATCTCTGCCATAAAATGTTAGTGTTCCTAGGATGTTGCAACATCCATGAATCAATAGCAGCACTGTAGAATGTTTTATAGGATTTATACACTCCCACATCCAGTGGTTGAGGCTTATGTGAACAATGGGGAGGTACGGTTAGGAGTGTTGTCCCGTTATCTCTGGCAGGATTTATGACCTCAAGGGATACGTGACTCATAATTGTCAAACAACAGTAATGAGGGAGAATCCTTAGAAGAGTTAACATGATGAACAAAATGCTTCATTACTCGAACAAAAAGCTTGGCAGTCATCCATCCTGAAGGTGTGGCAAGTCATAGGATACCAGCTGCAGCATCAAATGCACCCTAGGAAACACCACTGCAGGTGGAATTGTGCTTCTACTTGCACTAACAATGCAACAGCAACATGTGGTGACTGTTGTGCCTCTCTCTGCATTGGTGCATTTTGCTACCTGACGTGATCCTTTTTCAGCTATCACTTTCTGTGGTTTATGGACTGTGGATGTAGCAGTTTCGCTGAGATTGAAAACTCCAATTCCGTTAGTAACCTCGGGATGATCTTTGTACACCTTCTCTAGATTGTCAAAAATCAAATTGACATTAGTTCTAATGAAGGGTGTAGATCTTGACAAGCTGCACATTTTAGGAGACCCAATGCTTAATCTGGGATGTGGCTTCTTGAAACTAGAGTGCCAGTCTATTCCTGATAACTTATTCTCTTCCCAACTTTTAGGGCATGGTAGTTCATCTACTTTTGCCATTTCATATGCCAAACATCTGCAATTTTTCCTTGTCAAGCCCTAATACATTTTTGAGCATGTCATCACATAATTGGCTAAATCATTTCCCTGCTTTGGGAAGAAAACTTTTCTACAGTCATAAGTAGTGGGGACACATTCTAACATTTTCTTCTGCATCTGCAACCTTCTTCTTTCTCACATATCGAGAAAGCGTAGCATATTTCAGTCCTTTGGCTGTTGCAGCTTTCCGCAAGCTGAAACCTAGTTCAACTAAAGCAACCGCTTCACGCATTGTATGTTCTGAAAAAATTCTTTTTTCAGTTTCTCCAATTCTATTTCGTACCATAATGTAATCTGCAAATATAAGAAACACTAAAGCTTCAAAACCAATAGAGACTTAAATAACTACAAATAAAAACACTGCAACTAGGGTACAATGAAACACATCAACAAAGAAATGGTTCACTGTTCCCCTTTTTTTTCAAAACAATTTGTATGACCTAACCTAACATTTTTAGTGATCACAAAACAACGAAACTTACCAGAAATAATAACTTATGTATAGGTTTTTAAATTATATATATATATATATATATATATATATATATCAAACATCTGCTCCTAAAACAATTCCCGTAATAACAAAATAACTGCAACCTGAACATTTTACTTTTACACAACAAAAACATTAACTAACAGGTATTTCAAAAACATGGTAACCACAGCCACAATTATTCACCTATACTCTTTGATGTCATTCATGTAGTTCATATCTCTGCCACAAAAGCGCCTCTTGCACTTATAGTTTGTAACAAGGACTGTTTCATGATACCCTTTGCTTCAATGTACCCCAACTACCCTATATTATGTTGAACAGCTACAACCTGAGATTGCATTAGTACTTAACAGTTTGGCATGCAGGTTAGTTAACATACCACTGAGAAATACATGGTACACAAAAGAATACTAGCATATAATGCACACCGATACCCTCAGCATATAAGAGGGATACAATCGAGATACAATAGTCAAACTGAAATTAAATCAAGAAACCGGAGAAACTACCACATTAATTCAGAACAAGACTGACAAAATGTGTTTGAAATATACGTATCATATCAGATTAAATAGAAAGTTCGGGAGAATAAACAATATAGCAAAGCAAGGAAAATTTAAGCAATATATTATCAACTTGCCACTCCATAACAAGTACAGTAGCTATTAAGAAACTAATCAGGAAACCTCTATCAAGTACAATACCAGATAACAAGAAATCAGGAATACATAAAAGACGCTTTATTGGAAAAACTAAAACAAATTAGAAGGAGGACCAATGAATATTTCAGGAATATTAAGTATAAATAAAGGGATAGCTTGGCAGTTGCAACTCAGTTTTGTAACCATCATTATGAAACAACTGGAGACTCAGTTCCTAAAACAGGTAAAACGATCATTGAAATTGAAAATATGGGAGGAGATCTCCATTTTCAAAAACCAGGATTACCTAATAAACTTTAATATCCTCCACCACAGCACCTTTACAAATTCAATTGGAAGGTGCCAAATACTATGAACAGAAGCTACTGGGATGCAGCAGTTATGGTTAGCAATCAGTCTCCATCTGAGGATGGGAATGAACACTCCCAAAAATAATTTGAGTAAATAATTAAGTAAGTGAAAGTAATAGATATCTGCCTGACTCCTACAGTTACAAATTATGTAGTAACATTTCATTGTGTTTAACTGAGGAGGTACTTTAAATCATATTATGTCCATTCAAGTAAAATTTTCAGAACCGAGAGCTTTTAGCTCCTAAAACCTTGGAGTAAAAATAAGTTTAAAAAACTCAAATCTACAAATAGAATTTGAGATTAGTGATCTGTTTTCGCTGAAATCAATTTCAAAACATACATGCACGTACACATCCAATGGTCTAATAAATTTCACCATATTGTACAAGGTCTATTTGCTCATACTTTCTTAAGTGTTTATCCACTATCCCAAAAACATGTTCAGGAGGAAGGTAAAACTGTCCTCTTACTCGGTAATATATTGCTATTTCAAGTTTTTAGGGCTTCTATGAAGCAGAAACAAACTCAATTGCTAAACAACATGCATATTTATCTCCTGGCTACCCCAGCCATCAAAGAATAGTATTAAGCTTTCTGTTTGATCTAGAAATTCTAACTTTTCCAAGAAATTATTCAAAATGGATGCCACTTCAACTAATTCCACACCTGACTGGTTTTTATTCTATATATAAAAATTAGGAACAGCCAAGTTTCCTGCATGTGTTATACAGAGACAATAATGACTTTATGTTTCCAATGGTAACAATCCCCTATAGATAGTTTCAAAATTGCCTGCACCTGTTACATGTCAAAGCAGTAAGACACAATGCCCATGTCTACGACATATTGTCCTCCGTGGTCTAGGGGTAACATGCTAGCCTCTAGTTCCCAAAGTCGTAGGCTCAACCCCACCGGAGAGCAATGGAATTTTTTGGGCACAAACATCCCTAGGATGACTTCATTTGGAACAGAAGTAAAGCCGGTAGTCCCGTGTCATAGATTTATGACGTGTATAAGAACCACAAGCCTCATAAAGAAGCCTCTGAGCAAAATTTCTGGTCTTTCACGCCAAATTTGGAATGGGACGCCGAGAACCATAGTAGTTAAAGAATTCCATAAATAAAACTCAATTTAGTCTTTTTTACTGTGCCCATTCTCTTTCCCTTCCAATTTGGTGAAAATCTTTATCCCTCAATTCATGAATTCGTAATTCAGTAAAGGAATTACTGTTTTCCTATTCTTTGACATTTTGAATTTTGTGCAACATCCTCTGGCGATAACTAGATACATTGGACTCTTGCTGGAGTACCAAATCTTAAATTAAATTTAGTGGGTAGGTATTAAATATTTTTTAAAAGAAGGTGTTCCTCTTTAACTCCTTAAGGTGTGGTGAAATGCTTAAATTACACAATGCAACAGCGAAATATTTTTTTTCGAAAATGTAGGTCTTTATGTATTTCGACCTCCTGAATTCGAAAATGATACTCAAAGCATCGTATCACCCACAGTTTTTGCACAAATCGCATACTTTGTGAAGTATCACATATCACATATGCAGGGTGGACCATTTAAGTTGAAACTGTACAATATCTCCAAAACTAAGCGTTATAGAAAGAAATGCCTTGAATAAAATTTGCTTGATATTATGGGGGAAAGTAAATGCCATTAATCGTGTTTTATTTGGAGGATGTTGTGATGGTCATTTTAGAGTCAATTTAATTTGACCTTAATAGTAGGTTCCCATTTTATAAAATTAAATTGACCCTAAAATTACTACTATACCGCCCTCCAAACCAAACACGACTAATGGCATTTATTTTTGTCCATAAAGTCAAGCAAGTTTTATGAAAGACATTTCTTTCTATAACTCTTAGTTTTGGAGATATTGTACAGTCTCGTCTTAAATGGTCCACTTGTGTGCCATATATATATATATATATATATATATATATATATGTCACACGAACCATTCAGAAGTAGAATACTAGTTTAAAACAACAACGTATTGAAATATACACATAGTGAGCAGATGCATACAGAGAAGGTGGTACATAACATGCATTAACATAGTTCATTCCGTGCTTTCTTAGTTGTCATGGCATGGTTCTGCTTTTCCTTTTATGGGAATATCCGTGTGCTCACGGTGAAGCATCCAGCAGTAGTCGCGCATCATCCGAAAATCCCAAGTTCCCTGGTATCGTCGTTCCATGTCTTTGATGTCCTGGTGGAATCTTTCACCCTGTTCCTCACTTAAAGCACCCAGGTTTGGAGGAAAACAGTCAAGGTGCGAATTTAAAAAAAAATGTAACTTCAAACTCATTAGCATCCCAGCATTTTGAATTTCGTCAGCATGTTCTCAACTATGTCGATATACTCTGGACTACAATTGTTTCCCAGGAAGTTTTGAACCACACACTTAAAGGCAGTCCGTGCTTTTCGCTCCACGGCATTCTTTGAATGAAGGACACCTTAATCTAGCATTAGTTTCCGAATATAGGGATCAGTGAACACGCCTTCTTTCAACTTAGCATCTGACAGCTTGGGGAACCTGTAACATAGATATTTGATGCAGTTGCCACACTTAGGTAATGTCTTAACATTCTGTTTCATTATGCCCAGTTTGTTGTGCAGAAGTAGCAAGAGTATTCTGTTTCGTTCCACTAGGGGGGTCACACGTGATACTTTTCACTCCTGGAACCAATTCCAACATTCGGGGTCACTGTTTTTGCTCCAAAAAAAGCCCGACTGTCCCATTCACAGACGAAACAGAGGAACTTGGTGTATCCTGATTGCTGTCCTAGAACCATACCCAAAACTTTCAAATCACCACACATCATCCAATTGTGATCCTTATAATGAATGGAAGTAAGAAGCGTCTTATGTAGTCACATGTTTCTTTTAGATGCACAGAATGGTCGACAGGAATTGAGGCATACATGTTACCATTGTGCAGCAGAACTGCCTTCAGGCTTCTTTTAGATGAATCAATAAACAGTCTCCAATCACCTGGCGCATACGGAATGTTGAACTGAACCATCAAACCTTGTACATCATTGCAGTACACTAACATGTCGTTTTGAGCTAAACATTCTGTGAATTTTAAATCTCTTTTTCTGTAAAATGTAACGGACGTACCAGCTGTTAACATATGTCTTTCATGCAGTCTTGACCCTAGGAGCTCTGCTTTATCCTTTGTCACTACCAGATCACAGACTAAATCATTTAGATCTGCCTAATTGAATAGAAGAGGGCTCTCATCTGTGCCTACTTAAAACTAAATAACATCCGACTTCTGTACGGTATCTGTCATCACTGTCGTCTGCATATAATGTCTGCAGAGGTTGTGGAATACGTATATGCGGGCTATGTGGAACAGGGCGAATCTCTAAGCCAATGTTGTTCGGATCTCAATACTCTTCTTGTTTTTCTTGTTGAAAGCTGTAACCTTACAAGAGCAGAAATAGTAGTCATCGGTATGATTCTGTTACTCCCGTCAGAACATAGGGATGCCAAATCGTAATGACTTCTTTCCTGCCGCCCACTCGAAAATCTTCTACACACACAACACACACGACCTGTGGAGCCCATGCTTTATTGATGTCGCCTAGTTTCACTCCGAAATAGCCATAGTAGACCTTTCTCACGAAGGCAGTGATCTTTCTTCGGTCCTTCTTCACCACAAATATAACAAAAACAGCTAGAAGAGTTTATACAGCCTTGGGTAGGCATTGTACACTAAACTAACACGTGTTTCCGTGCACAAACACGACATAGTGTCGGACAAGCAGCGCCATTTGCAATGTGACAGTTTGCTGTGTGCCGCTAGGGGTGCAAGTGTTGAATATTGAAAGCGATGCATCGCTTCTGAGCTTCATATGGTGTTTTCGTGTATATCATCACTATTGAAAAATATGCGACTTGTGCAAAAACTGTGCTTGATACGATGTTCTGAGTATCATTTTCGAATTCAGGAGGTCAAAATACATAAAGAACGCTACATTCTCGAGGAACGTTTTTGTGACCTTCTGAATAATTTCCTTATGCAAAGTTGAGATGAAAGATAAAGGCATTGGGCCTTATTGCTCAACCAGTGACTTTCTTTGGCTTTCTGTTTTGAGATGAAGTCTATTATGTTTTCCCTCTTTTCTCTAAACTTTCAATTTTATGGTTACATTCTCTCTGTTTTGGCCATCCTTCTTCAATTTTGACTCCTTTGTTAATAGTGTTCAGGCAACTTTGAGAGACCCCAAATATTTTCCCAAAGACATTGGCATCAAACTGCATGTAGTTCATTGTTCTGGTAGTTCTGAAACTTAAAAAGTCCAAAATAAATACACAAATAAATTAATAATAGTAATAATAATGATGATTATGATAATACTAATTGTTGTTTTCACCTGGATTGTTAACCAAGCTTTCAGCTATTGTTATCTGTGATCTACTTTAAGGTCCTCTGACTGAATAAAGATACTTGATTAATGATATGGACAAAATTCAGCTGGTATTCTGTGAGACAATCCCATCCTAGGGCTGGCCCCGTAGCTCAGTCGGTAGAGCATCTGTCTGTTGTGCTAGGGTCCCGGGTTCGATTCCCGGCTGGGGGGGATTCCCAGAATCTGGAGGTATGAATGAGAGAGTGTATGTGTGTATGATCTAATGATTAAAACTCCAAAGTGCAAGAAACCCAAAGACAAGAGTTAGACGAGTTAACATCATTGCCAATAGCAAAGGTCGCCGATAAGGCCAATGCAGTATAAAATGGAACTAATAAAAAAAACAGTTACACGAGTTAACACCATTGCCAATAGGGAATAATTTCCATAGGCCGCCGATAAGTGTAGTTAAAGGTGGGGTATAAATGGAAGTAAGAAAAAAATCCCATCCTCCACCATTAATAAAGCTTCAAATCTCTAAATTATGTCCTTTTTGAACTGGGGCTACTTTGGCCCTTAAGAGGTTACTTTGCACAAGACAAGAAAAACATTTATTTGTTTTTATATTACATCCAAAATACAAGATAAATGGGAATGTTTGCTCTTAATTAATAGGGGCCCCCAGCATTTAAGTCCCTAAACTTGGTGCTTTTAGGACTGTTGCACTTGGTTTTAGCAGCGGTTTGTACTGTACAGAAACACCAGAGTTAAGATCTACAAACTTTTCACTGTGTACCACTTTATACAAGAGCAAAAATAAAGGTAAATATTGTAACAGTATTACTAATATAGATCTATTAGCTGGTTGCTATGTTTGATGTGTAAAACCTTAATTTAATTTTTTTTTCTAAATATAACTTTAAACATAAATTTCAGGGTTACTTTGATCCAAGTTTATTTTGAGCGATAGTAGTTGCAAATTATGTGTAAGTGTTGTTCTAGTAATATAAAACCACTATAGAACATTTTGTAAGGTAATTTTAATGACAAAGATACCATATACTAGTACTATTTTTACTTCTATTTTCAGATGTTCAAGTTACCATGACTCAGAATTATGCAACAAAGATAGGAGAAAGGCAGTATAGAGATTACATGAAAGAGACATTAGAAGCCTGTTTAAGTGATATTTGGTGTGGTTTAAGAACCCAGAGAGGTGCATCTGAATGCTATGGTATACCTAGAAGTAGAATTAAGAATAAGTTGAAGGACAATTTCACAAGAAAACACTATTCTACTGTATTTACAGAAAACCTTCATTTGAAGTTCACATAAGTAAGTTAGCTGAATTTAGATTTCCTGTGGCTAACCTTGACCTTAGATAAACAATAAAGAACTGTCTTGAGATGCAGGGATGTCAGTATAAATGTTTACAAATGACACACCAGGACCACAATGGCCTGCTTCTTTCTGAAAGGATCATCTAAAATTTATTGTGTGGTCAGCTACAAATATTAAGAGCATGAACAGCTATAGATGAGGCTGTTGTTAATGTATATTTTGACAATTTAGAAATTGCCTTAAAGATGTATAAGAAGAAAATGTTTGCAACTACGATGAAATTAATTTATGAGCTGATCCAGGTACAAACAAAGTTATTTGTGAAAGAGGACATGGATATGTGAAGCCCATTATGTAGTCTGCAAAATCTTATGTCTCAATTATGTTTTGTGGCAATAAGAAAGAGGAGGTTTCACCTCCATGTGTGGTCTATAAGGCAAAAAACCTGTGATCCATATGGACTGAAGGAAGGCCATCAGGGCTGCTGCTACAATAGAACCAAGGTGATCAGTTTGATATGTTGTACTTTAAAGAATTGTTCATCACATTGGTCTTTCTTGACTGAAGAAACAGTCAGTAATCAAGATTGTCATAGGGGGCAATTTAAGCTCCCATGTAAACCTAAAAGTTTTGAAAGTATGTGCAAAAATGGTATAAGATTCATATGTCTCCCCACCAAATTCTACACATTTTACTCAACCCTTAGAAACTGACTATTATGGTTCATTGAAAAGAACATGGCAGAGAATTTGGACCAAATGGAATAAAAAGAAAATAAAGCAGTCACTAATTTGACTAAGGATAAGTTTCTCCAGCTCCTGAAACATTCTGTTAAATGTTTTTGAACAGAAAAGAAAGAGAACATGATTACAGAATAAAAAACTGTAATATTTCCTCTGGACCAAACTAAAGCACTGTTGCACGTGCCCCAAACAGGAGTTAACACTCCTTAAAAAAGACTAATTGGGGATGGCATCTTGGAGAAGCTTCTTGAGAGATGAGGTAGTATGATAAAGGAGACTCCCAGCAACAAACATAAGATGTTGAATGTGGCAGCAGGCAAAAGCATCTGTGCAGAAGACATAAAAGAAATAAACTTACATGGAGTAATGACCAAAGAAATGTTGGGATCTAGACCAAAGCCGTAAAGAGGTCAAGCCAAAAAGTATAAAGCACCAGACTCTCACTGAAAAATCCAACAGTTCCTACAGCCTCCAGGATGACAGCTGTTGGGATGATGACTCCAATTTAGGTACACATATTGATGACATGTTAGTATACATAAAAATGAATTGAAAGAAGGTGATTTCATGATTTTTGAGTAAGAAGGTAGACACTATCCTGGCCTATTGACAAAAACGCCAAGTGGAGAAAATCCAGGTCTTACAGTGGACTGCATTACAAAGACCAAAAGCTCATGGATGTGTCCTGAAGAAAGGATATATTGGTATATGAATGTATGGATATTAAGAGGAAAATAAATCCTCCCAAGCTGCTGAACAAAAGAGGACACTTCAACGTTCAAGAGATGTCAAATTTTAAGTTCTAATTAAGTTAATTTAATATCATTTTATCAGGTGAATTAAATCATTTTAAGAAAAATCTTTCTTATGGTACCTACGTGTGTATTTTTGTTCAAAGAATAGCACCATAATACCAATTTTTGAAAAGGATGACAAAAGTCAGATAACTAATTACACTAATTACAGCCCTATATCTCTTACCTCTGTATTCAGTAAGATACTTGAAACTGTTATAAATTCAAGATTGGATAACTTCTTAGAAGCATATGACATATTGATCAAAACTCAGCATCGCTTTAGGAAGAATTACTCTACTACTACTACTACTGTTATCGTGGATCTTGTACAAGAAAAATATTCACCATTAGATCAAGCTGTAGATCAATCACAAAGTAACCAAGCTGTAGGATTATTCCTAGATCTCTCTAAAGCATTTGCTAGTGTAGCCATAAATTTTTTATTGGACAATTTAGAAAATTATGGAATAAGCGGTAAAATGCACAGCCTGCTTAAGATCCTATTTAACAAATAACAAACAATGCAGCATGATAACTTCTAAAAACAATGGCTGAATCAGGCATTATATGTTGTCACATGACACAGTTAAGTTTGGAGTGCCACAAGAATCAGTACTCAGGTCTCCTTTATTTTATTTTATATAAATGACCTACCTCATTATGCAAAGTGCAAAAATTTATACTATACTGATGATACCAAGTTACTGTATTGGCATAAATCACCGAATCACTTGCAAAATTCAATTAATGGTTCACTAAAAGGGATTATTAATTATTTAGAACATAATAACCTTAAAATGAATATAGAAAAAGAAAATGTTACCACTACGGTATGGAAGGCAAAATGCAGAAAGCCCTTTAATTGCAAATGTAAGAAATACTATTGTCAAGCATGTATAAGAACTTAAATTTCGAGGTCTAACTTTGGACAAAAATCTCTTGTTTGGCCAACATAGGTTTTGTTTGTAAAACAGTAAGTTTAGGCTGATATCCATTAAGAAGATATTCAAAATATTTAGATATTGCTGCACTGAGAATGACATACTTTGGTGTAATATATCATCACTTGCAATATGTAATTGAGGTATGGGGGAGTAGCGTATACTGCCCTCATAAAACAAAAGACCTTAACTCCAGTTTATACAATTTTGCAGGAGAGGCTTATTTCTAAATAAGCCAAGTTTTTGCTATAAATTTTCATATGAATACCTTCAGACTGCTTTGAAGGTATTTAGAACACAGAAAAGTAATAAATATGTAACATGGTTATATGGCAATCACGTAGGTGTCTGAAAATTAGAATATAAAGCACTTACAGCATTTTGATTTAAAGATTCATTATAAAAAGGTATTAAAATGCTGCTACTTTACCTTAACTCCAAAGAAATTAATGGACAATTTAGTTATACGTTTTCAGCATTTAAATCCACAAACAAAATATAAAGTAGGTATTTATCACAAAACACAAAATTCACTATTGATACAAATTATATAAAAGCGTATACTTTTGTTTGTATTTACAGAAAAGGTTTTAATTTTTAAATGAAAACAGTATTTCACAGAAGGCTGATAATCTGTATGATATGCAATTGTAATAACATTATTTCCCTTATAACTTATCCAGTTTTGAACTTCACATATTCTTGTAATCATGCACTAGATGACGTATATCAGAAAACAATATCAGTCCAACATTTAAGTAAATTTTAAGAAAAAGTATACAGTTTCTTTATAATATCTTTGTTCCTCTCGTGTGGAATGCCACACAAATGTGTGCATCTTTCAACAGTTGGAAACCCACATTTAACATGTTAGTGCTAAGAAACTTCAGTTCAACAGCATCACCATCATAACCTGTTTTATAGATCAAACCATATTTACTTCTTCCTGCCACAATTTGTAGATTTGGTTTAAATATGGTCTTGGTTTTACTTTATTTATTTTCTGGATGGAAGTAGGATCTTTCCAATTAATATAGTCACCAACTTGCATCCTTATGGATGATACATTTTTGGAATTTTCCTGCTTAACAGTGTCCTGGAAATCATTAGTCATATGCATTCTTTGTCTTCTTCAGAGAGCTCAACTTGGTGATGGAATGAATCGGCTGACATGAAGGTATGTTCTTTTGTGCTGCACAGTAGTCAAGCAATAAAACAATCTTTTCATCCATTTTCTGTAGAAAGAAAGCATAGAATGGGAAGATCATACCTTCTTGTATTCTATCTGCAATAGCTTCATGCCAGATAACAGCTATTGACTTACCATCATCATAATCATTATTTGTTCCACTGAGAGGAACATGGGTGGTATGCGACCCTTGAAACTCTCCTTTCAACAATTAATTGTTTGTGTCTATTGCCAAATTCCATGGAATCTCTATTAGATTTTATTGAAAATGTATTAACTCACTGGATGGTGGTTTTTTGGTAGGTAAAACAGCAGAACTCTCCAATCTAGCTATCCCCATAGTTAAATTTAAAATCCTTCCAGCTCTGCTGTTGCTATTAAAC
This sequence comes from Deroplatys truncata, assembly GCA_030765065.1. Classification (NCBI taxonomy): domain Eukaryota; kingdom Metazoa; phylum Arthropoda; class Insecta; order Mantodea; family Mantidae; genus Deroplatys; species Deroplatys truncata. The sequence goes on along the minus strand of CM060990.1, from coordinate 416,218,327 downwards.
ATGTTTCTCAGAGCACTTCATAGATGTTAACATAAATACAATTTCACAGAACCAGTGCTCTGCAGCAGGCATACTATCTTAAGAATTTGTTTGTGAACTTGATGCTTTATATATTGTTAGAAAGAGAAGTTAGTATATCAACATAATAAAGCAGAACACCTTAACTCACTGCAAATTTAATACCAACATCTCTATGTATACAATATTTAGATGCTCCATAAATCATAGTAAAACTGTAAGTCCTATTACTAAAATAAAATGCCTTAACTCCATTGTACTTGAGGCTATCTGATTTATTATAGGAGTTAAGGCTTTTTAAATTAGTACTAACGTAAAAGATCTGGAGATAAGCCAAATTTAATTTCATTATAAGGCAGTAAAATGTGAAATGTGGTATTTGTATCCTGAAAGATGACGGACGTATAACGTCCTCGTAATAAAGAAAATCACCTTAACTAAATTTTTTAAAAAGGTAGGGTTATGGTTTTTTGTTTTATGAGGGAAGTATACATAACTTAAATAGACTGTTGGTTTTACAAAAGAGCTGTATAGGAACTGTGTATGGGTTGAGAAGTTTGACTGTATGTCGTAATACTTTTACAGAAACCAATTTGTTCACTGTAATTTCCTTATATTATATAAGGTAATACTGCATGTTGTAAATAAGAATGTGCATATAACACATTGCAGTAATCAGTTGTATAGCTATAACACACGTGGCAAGAACAATACATATAGGACCTGCATTTATAAATTGTACAACTGAACGAGATCCACTTATAAGTGGTATGAAGTTATATAATATATTACCAAGTACCATAAAAGACAAGCATGCTGTAAATTTCAAAAAGGAATTACAGAAGTATCTAATAATCAAATGTTTATATAGAGTAAATGAATTGTAAATAGTTGTGACTAAATTATAAGACCAGAATGTGTATTGCTTGAATTAAAATTTATGTATTCTGATTCTCGCTTGTAATTGTTTGATAACACTTGCTATGCTTGAAACATAGCTGTATTATGTCTATGGGGAAATTATTATTGTGGTGGTGGTGGCAGCGGCGGTGGCGGCGGTGGCGGCGGTGGCGGCGGTGGTGGCGGCGGTGGTTGTTGTGTGATGTTTGAGTTTTTTCATTTATGGATACTCTTTTTAACTGCTGTGGTCACATTCTATATTGGATGTGAAAGACCATTAATTTTGCTTACAGGCATCTTTATCAGGCTTGAGGTTCTTTACATGCCATAAATCTACAACACGGGACCACTGGCTTTAATTCCCTTCTGAAGGAAGCCTTGTTAAGGATTTTTGTGCCCAAAAAAATCCATCACCCTCCACCAGGTTTGAAAACGTGACCTCAGAAGCTGGAGGCTAGCATGGAAACCACTACACTTGTGGTAGTGGGGTTGTTATTATTGTTATTAAGTGCCATTAAATATGATAAGTATGGTAATAAAAATGCTTTTTCAACAGTCTTTGGTGTCCCTTTATCAATGTAACCCCATATAAAGGGTCTCATTTGTATAGTATAGGAAGCAGATGTACATTTGAATGGAAATGAATGAATGGGACAAAGTAACCCCAACCAGGGGTTACATTGGTTAACATTTTAAAAAAAGCATAGTTTTTAAAATAAGTGACAAAAGATTTGACAAATACATGACATATTAACAAATGTATACAAATATATGTAAAAATTATTTGAGGATCATATCACTACCTGCTTTTCTATTAATGGCTAAAGTTATAGGTAAAGAGTATAAAAGTGGACCAAACTGACCCTGATTTATGGTAACAGACAAACAGGGCAATTGTAATTAACATCTATCTGCCATATTGTGACGTAAAGTCACTTTGCCCAAAATGGCAACTCAACTAACTGTGACGTAAGCACTATCAGCTCCATTAGATGGGACAAGGAAGGGGATGTAGAGGGTTTCCAGATGGAAGAGCTACTCTTGGTAGAGGGGGGTGCTGGGTATAGTAGTAGAAAAGGGTGGTAAATTATTGGTTTGTAACTTTGGTTCCATATTTAGTTTTAATTAATCTACAGTACTATTCTACATTACAATAAGTATGTCAACAACATTTAGTTAGCTAGTTCTACTCTACTCGACTACAAACATCAGCCAAGGATAAGGCTGCAACAAATATGTTTACATGGGGTACAAAGAAGGTTGGACTTTCCATATTCTGGAGGTCTTGTGGTGTAGCTGAAGATTAAGTTAAAGATTAAAAGACTGGGCGTCACAGATTCTTATTAGCGTGTGTCTGTCAGAGAGACCACTGGAAAAAAAATCTAACTTTAAATACCTCAGGAGTATGCTGACTAGTACTTTACTGACGTTTGCAGGTGTCAGCATGATTTTGCAAATTCCATCCATGTGTTGAAATCGTTGCGAATATTAAGAAAGTGTTCTCTAAAAATATCACAATACTTCCATGCTTATATAACCATCTTGGAAATGACTTACCAGAATTTTAAAGCCAATTTTATTGTTCCTCTTAAAGTTTGTTCTGAGCATCCTAGCCTAATAAAATTATATTTATTGCATTCTTGTAAAATAAAACTATATCCATCACAATATAAATTATCAATGGTAGCAGTTGTTCAAATACGTAGCACTACAGTGTTATGTACTTGTTTTTGCACTGTTTGGATTCAAAGAGTAGGGAAAAACCAAAATGAATGTTGTATTTTATGTATTTTTCTTCAGCTTTTTTTCATATTGTATTTTTTTCTACAGATAAACTTATTGGGAAATTTGTGCTTGGCTCCTACATGTTTGCAAGAGGAAAAGCTTTGAATCATTGGAATACAGCATTTAGTAATTCTATGAAGCAAGTACAACATTGGCATGCCCTATGTGAATAAAGCTTAAGAAGTCACCAAACTTGTATAACATAGCATCCCTTTGAGACAACCAGTGTAATGTAGTTATTGCTGTGAGTTGCAATACTGTTTATGAACATATAAGATTAATTTTTTGCTTTTGGAGAACTTTAAACCCAGGAAATTATTCAATACTGAACAGGTGTTGTTTACAGCTGAATACATAGGAATCTAGCTATGTTTGTGAAAGAGAAATTTGTTCAAAGAAAGTTGACTAAGAAACAATAAATATGAGCTTATTGTTGTAAAACATGTTTTATCTATTAACTTGCATGTTAGTCCACATGCTGCTGTTTTTAAATATTGGTAGTAATATATTTATTTATTCTTAGATTTACAGAAATTATAATCAATTGTATAGGTATAAATATACATGCATTACACAATAAATATTACAGTAGCTTAAAATAGCTCACTTAGTTTTCAAAACTTCAGAACTAGTATAAGTTAAAGGAAAGTCAAATGTTATGACCAACCTCCATTAAAGGACTAGAAAAATATTGGATAGTGATTTATTTTTAACGATTTACAATAAAACAAAGACCAAGTATAATTTTTCTTACATAAATGGCTTATTTGGATTAGTTTGTGGAATGAGCCTATGCATATAATTTTGTATTTAATGATAATTTTTCATTTAAAATCTTTCAGAATATTGATGCTATTTTTCTTGTGCTTAATTTGTAAAGTATTTACTTACGGAGTATGACAAAATGTGTATTTATAAGAAGTGAATAAAAGCTGTTCACGAGATACATGGCAAAGCATTAATTTTTATAATTCCACAGAATCTTAGGTGTTCATTTACTGTAATTGTACCTATGCATTAAAATTAAGAGAACAGCAGTGGATTATTGTCTGTGTACTTCAGTTCTGCATAACTGTATTTGTAAAAATAAAGAATATTTTAACTACTTTTCAATAGCATTTTTAAATACCTAATATTGTGCCTTTTTTGCCTATATAACCTCATATTTTCCTCCATATTCACTTATTTGCTTGATTTTTGTAGATGTGAATGCTTATTGCTGAGAACCTGCTTTGATGGTATAAGAGAGCTCTCATAGAGTAGGTAATATTATTTCTTGAAATGTATTTTCGATTGCTACATTTCCAAAGATGAAAGCTAAGTAACAGATTTCATTTTAATAGTAAAATAGCAAGTTATTAATATGAAAATGGAGTTCTTCATACATAATATTGCATTCGTGTGTCCTTAAAAAAATTTTATACATGGGTTTCATAACTAATACTTAGAGGATGTTACCTACTGGCTTGTACATAGTCTAACAGTCTATGAATTCGGCACAGCAAGCATGTATATGGATGGTCCTTGATCACATTTCCTAAGGACTGGCCTTTAACAAGGAAAAAATGAAATAGCATATATTTCATGATCTAGTAGTAGTAGTAGTAGTAGTAGTAGTAGTAGTAGTAGTAGTAGTAGTAGTAGTAGTAGTAGTAGTAGTAGTAGTAGTAGTAGTAGTAGTAGTAGTGGGGTTTTAGGGCGCACGACTGCTATGGTCATTAGCGCCCAGGCAAAGTTAAAATAAGATGCATTAACGCAGGTAAGAACCCCGCGGTTTAAAACGAAACAAGTAAAACTTCACTAATATAGTGCCAGCAACTGTGAAATGGAGAGCAAATAGGTAAAGGAATAAAAGACAAAATGCAGCAACGGTAAAACTTACGAATAAAACAGAAGGATAAAACTAGGTTATCAAACCCGGCTGCTCATACCGCTACGACGAATAAAACGCAACACACGATCCGCAGCACTGGGAGCGTCCGCCAGCACTTCAGAGAGGGTTGCTGGCAAGCCCAAGGACGCACGTAACTGAGCTAAAACATGGCATCGTAGTAAAACATGTGGAACCGACAGCGGCTCAGGACAATGAGCACAGTCCAGGGCAGGGTCTGAGGACAAAAGATGACCATGACTAAAACGACAGTGCCCGATGCGCAATCTGGCTAAAATGACTTCCTCGCGACGAGAGACACGCGAGGAAGTACTCCAGGTGTCAGGGAGGGGCTTTACCTCCCGAAGTTTGTTGCCCTGAAGACCAGCCCAGGCAGCCTTCCAGCGTGAAAGTATGGAACTACGTAAAAATGAGCTAAGATCATCAGAGGGTACACAAGAGCTAAAACAACTGGGAGATAATAGGGCGGCCTTTGCAGCAGCATCGGCAGCTTCATTGCCTTGTAGGTCCACATGACCAGGAACCCATAAAAAGGACACATTAACTCCAACATTGGCGAGCGAGTGGAGGCAAACCTGGACACGCTGTCCAACATTGACTCGGAGGCATCTTTCTCTAAAAGCAGCTTGGTGGTGAGTGACAGGAGGATGAGACTGGCAAATGCACAGGTACCAACTATATTATGGTTTGAATAAGGTAATGACACTCTTGATTTAGTAATAAATAAGGTTTGGTTTTCTTTTCCTTAGAACATTTTTTTCTCTTGATTTCAGGTAATTCAAGAAGGAACTGCAAGGTGTGAGAAATGCTAATTGGTTCAAATTTATTGATGTTCACATCTGTAGTTGTTTCCCCCCCCCTTTTTTTTTAATTCCGTATCTGAGTGAATCTCCTGAATAATGTTGTTCTTCAATTTCAATTGTGGAAGATTATAATAAACACACCATTGCCTAAATTACTTTATTTATGCTACATAATAGTGCCTTTTTCCTTATATTAAAGTAAGGAAGTAGAATCTAATTGACTATAGCAAGATTTTCATAACCCTGAATTAATATTCTTTCACAACCACAGAGCCACATTTCTTTTGGCATTTATTAAAAATATAACATTCTTCAGCCTTACTATTCATGGCACTGTCCATTCACATAGCCTGAGAGACATCTACTAATTGAAGTTATGAGCAGCAAGGAAATAAGATAAAACTTTTGAGCAAATATAAGATTGGTTGCTCACCATTAAAATCATAGAGTAGATTGGTTGAGGAGAAATTATAAAAACAACAAAGCAACAAATTTTGTAATTCAAATCAAACAAATGTAAAAAACCAAAACCATTTTATAACACCTCTAGCCATAGAACATCTGAAGAGCAAAAGAAGTGTCAAATAATCTGTGTTAAGGGAACAAGGCAAGTGATTTTTGTCATAAATGAGCTATTTGGAAAAATTATGTAGATGAAAAGCACAGTCATATCCATAAAATGTGTGTAGGCAGTGTGTGTGTATGTGTGTGTGAGTGCGCGCGCGCATGCATATATGCATGTGTGTGTTCATTATTATTAGTTCTTGAAACACATGTATGTATTCCTATAAGACTATGAGTTATGTCACAATGTTGTGTTGAGAATTAAAAGTATAGATTCAAATTTTAATGAAGGACTTTTGTAAGTCAAATGTTTAAATATAATTGTATGCTTTGTTTACTTTTCTGAAAACAAACTACCTAAGTTAAAATGAAATTAATATTCTTTTAAGTTTTGCATATATAATATGGGGGTCATACCTTTCACACCTTTCTAGATAAAACCTTACATATATATATATATATATATATATATATATATACACACACTTCTATGTTGTAATGTTAAAGTAAGAAGGAAGTACTCCAAGTACACTGACTCTGATTTATTGTTATTTTTGCTTTAGTTTGTCGATGACGGAATTGGCAATTGGGAGTGCATTATTACAATCACATATGAAGCATAAGGAATTTGTTGTCTAACATGCTGCTAGCATACTAAAAAAATATATGCTCTGGAATAGTGTTACTCCAAGCAGCTCCTCTCATATGTATTAAGCTGGGCTACCTTTATAATTAATATTTCCTTATTCAATTTCTACTCTTATAATGCAATCTTAGATTCAGATGGAAAAAAAAAAAAACGTGCAATAAAACACTTTAAACATAAATGATTATGTTTAAAGGTAGAGGTACCTTTCATCATCAGATTTTAAATTCTAGAGCAAATGCCTATTTTGTTTCCTTAAGGAGAAAACAAAACTAATTGTTGTTAATATTTATGCTTCATGGTATCAAAAGCAATTTGTAGGGCTTTATATTGCCCTAAAATGACTGTTACATCCTAATTTGTTAATATTTGCCTTAAATGCCTAGATCAGTGTAATATTTAGCTTAAAATATCTAAATTAAAGTAAAGTTTTATTATTTAACTATTTATTCATATATTTATTTATTATTTATTTTCAACCAGACAAAGAGATACAAAAAATAAATTCATACAATAAGTAAGAATATTTCAAAGGTAAGTTCTTCATTGATTAACACTAAGTAAATGCAACAATGGTGGAACATATTATCATCACCCTCAGATGGAATTTCAACAACAATTCTGTATAAGGGTTAGTTTAAATGTCTGTTTACTGTTCCTCTTTCCCTCTTGTTATTTGTGCTAGAAGCTTTAAGTGGTATGATATTATCTTGTGTAGTTTAATGTGGTAATGTGCAGAAAGATAGAAGTGCAAAATCTATACTAATCTGGCAATAGCTAACAGAATATCCAGAATTTCCTTATGGTAGATAAACAATATCCTATAAGATTTGTAGCAAACAGGTATGTAATAATAGTTGAAATATAGAAATTTGATTATTCTTATAGTTAAAAGTATTTGCAGGTCATTGAGAATTTGGTTGTTGGAACCAAGCAATCGCACTTTGTAATAGAAATATGGCAATATGGCATTTTAATTCAGTTAACATTAAACCTTTAGACTTTGCAAGAAAAGAAGTGCCATCTAAGTGCCATATTCAAGGAGCAGGACTTAAGGCCTACAGCCCAGCAGAAAAATAAATGAAACAAATTGCTGACACAGACAGCTTCATCCAATATCACCAGCAACTTCTATGCTAACTTAACCACAGCATTTGTTGTTGCCAACATTCTATGGAATGCAATTGAAAATCTGGTTTTAAGACAGTTTATATAAAAATACAGCAAACAAAATATCCCCTCCAAACGGACCCTAAAAATATTTATTTAGTCAAAATGTACAGTGAAACTTTGTCATCCATTTGGGAGGATATAGGTGATTCTTACATACATATATGTCTACAGATGAAACCTCAGACTCCTATGAATCAGTATACATCAAATTTGATAGTAGGAAAACTTCACCGTGATGGAAGTTGCATTTTTGATTCTGCTCCTCATATATGTTAAGGAACTTTCAAAAATGAATAGCTAAGCCGTTGCTTTTTTTAAATAAAGACTTACATTTGTTATACTCTGGCAATGTAGAGGAATCTTAAGTTCTGTTGTTTTGTACTGATGCTGCTTCGTGCTGCAGCTTTAAGTACTCCTTAAAGCTTTTTACCCTAACCTCATGCTTGTAACCTATCTTGCACATATGCTTCACAGGATTTTGAAACAATCAGAAATGAATACCCTGCTGTCAATTTCTTAATTTCCAATATGCAAAAATGAAAAATGCTTCTGTAAAGCCCTATCTACAATGAAAATTTTCAGAGAGAAATTCATGTATATTCCACTCCCAACTTAGCCTGTTGTTTACACAATGGGGAACATGGATTGTGTCAGTGGTGTATTATTCTAAATATTTTAAAGAAATGGTCAAAATTATTGAAGACCTGAATTATCTGAATCTGTCAGTGCAGCATGTGTGAAAGCAGTGAAAGAGTGTCTGAATGTCTCATCATTGAAAAACAACATTGCCTACCTATGATTTCCTTTCATATCTGCAAGCATTGAACAATTACAAACAAAAGACTATCTCTTTGTAGCAAAATAGCAATAGTAAAGGATGCCTAGGTGAAAATATATGGTGCTTTGGATGAAATTGGGGAAGAAGTTTAAGTGGAGGAATGTATTAAATAAGAATATAGGATTTTCATTGTTGAAAAAGTATGAAGAGTGATATTGGGGAAAATGTAAATTTTCCAGTAGGTATTCACATTTCTATTCTATCGAATTTAAAATGTGCTCTTCTCAAATCAGCTTCAGTAAAGAGAATTGTTTCTGTTTTCAAAATGATTCTCACAGACAAAAGGCAAAGATTAAATGTGGAGAATTTAGAAAACATTCTGGTGATGTATCGTGCAGCAAACTATAAAATGAATGAGCATGGAACTTAATTTCAATACCTAACCTAAAGTATGTAATCTTGATATCAATGATTATTATTTACTTATTTTCAGTATATTAAATTTGTGCAGCTGTGTTTATATGAATAAAACAAAGTTCTCTATCTCTATTTCTTAAATATACTTTTCTTGTGCCATGATTTGTGTATTATAGTGCTTAACTTGAATATTCAGTGAAATAAATGGTTTTGTTATCCTGATTATATGTGCCTAAAGTGCCCATTTTTAGTATAATGGAGCCTAATTAATTAAATGCTGAACTTATTTTAGGTACCCAAAGTTGCAACTTATAGTGTCTATAAATCTTATACCTGGTGTTTATGAAGTAAGTGAATCTATCAGGACAACCTAAATTAGTTTGCAAAATATAGAAATGTGAAACAACTATGCATTAATTACACATAGCTACTCACCCTTTGATGGAAAACATAACTCTTTTCATCATTGGTACTGTCATCTACGTTACTTTGTTTTACTTCTCTCAAAAGAACCACTATGTTTAGACCTACATTTGGAATGAAGAGGTTTAAAAAAAACACTTGCGAAAATCACCATTTTTATAATTGGCATTGTCACTTAAATTAGTCACTTCATTCAAATCAAAATCACGTGTTTCTTTAGAACTGAATGGATAACTTTTGCTTGTGAACACAGCACTGGAATTAAGTGGATGAAAAATTCACATATTTTCACTAAAATATAATGTGACATTTTCTAGCTCTCTCTTTCATTTTTGCTTTTATGCTTTGCTAAGATGCTAATGTGTTGTTCAAAAAGATTACACTCCACCGCTAAATTGCTACTGAGAACTTTGTTGCACCACTCTCATTTTGAATACTGTTTAACTCCCACTCTGACTGCATAGAGCACCACAGGAGGTGACACTAGTGATACATGAAATGAAATGATAATTTTTGAGAAAGGAAATTTTGGAAGGAAACATTCCAGGCCTACATTTAGGGTACTTCCCCAGCATTTGCCAGTTATGAGGACTGAGGAAAACTTAGAAAATGACTTGAATCACAGAGGGCAGGGTTTGAACCACAGACCTGCCATCCACAAGTCTATTCCTTAATGGCCTCAACTACCCATGTTGATTAGACCATTCTCAGAAAACTGCATAAGATTAAAAGGAATGAAAACTCAAAGAGCTGCACAGTGATAAGAATCCTGAATCAATGTTTTCAGTAGTGGTTAGTATTTACCTGAATCAGTGAAACTATGTCTTTTAGAACCAAAACTAACATGAGTGATATTTTCATAAATGAAATGTAAGAGGATACAGAGCATAGAGGAATAATCCTTCCTGCTTATTATGAAATTGCAGATTGAGTGATGTAAGAGCACAAACGATGAGAGCTTATTAATCTGAACCTTGGTGACCTTGCCTTATCTCATCACTGTTTTCAAGTTAGATTAAATGAAACATTGCTTCTCTTGCAGCACTTTTTAAAAAACTAGATATTTTAAAATTTCCTAACTGTATGCTTTAGCTGAGATTCATGGTCCCCCAAATGACATACCCAGACATTTGTTATGCCCCTGACCATACTATACAATATCATATCAAGGACTGGACTTGCCACATAACAGGATTTCTAACAGGATCATAGAAAATGGTACTTCATTGTGTGAGATAAACTGATTCTAGTGGAGCTTCAATTTCCAGTATTACAAAACAGTATGAATTGGTTTGAAAGGTCAATTTGGATAGAGAGTAAATTGGATAGTATGGCTTTTGTTCATCTTTGAGACCCATTAAAGATGTAGTTGCTAAGAGTAGCCATTGATCTGTGGGTTAGAATGGTTAAAGAAGGTAACTGCCATAGATGAAAGCTACATGTGGTCGAAAATAGCAGGATGTATAGTGTGCATTCTCAGATCTTCATGAAACTGACAATGAGTGATTCAATGGGATTGAGAAGTCTTAATAAGCATTCTTGCTACTCAATTCTATATTTATTCAATTTTTAAAGTGTTACAGTAATAATGAGCAAATATTGGACTTACGTTTGACAGATTTAAATGAATGCAAACACTATGTAGGAAGTCTACTATGAAAATCAGTTTTCTCCAGTTTCGCTCAAGTAGAAATGAGAAGTCAGAATGTGTATAGACCAGCATCAGAATTATAATTCAATAAACAAATAAAAAGCAAGGGCAAAGATATTCTAAAGCATTCATAATGATGCAGTATGTAACAAAATTGAATGGAAATACAGATATGAATGCACAATGGGGCATTACCTTACCCTTATTGTAAAAAAACTGCATATAATCTTAGATTGTATCAAGTATTACTTATCTTTATGATTTGTAACAAATGATAAAATGACCACAAGCCACCATTGATACAAATGAATGCTCAGTTAGGAAAAAGTAAATTATATTATGTATTTTGAAAGCTCAACGTGACCTTCTAGACTCCATTGCCAGTCAATTTTCTATCTCTAAATAGGAAAACCAGCCCCAATTCTGAATGAAATTTAACTTTCTCGAGTTTTCATTCCATTTGCAATGGTGCAATTGAGGAGCATTTTTTGAAAAACAGATAACAGCAGGTTTTGAAAAAATTAAGATGTATATTGTTTTGTATAGCTTAATAGCTGCCTTTACTATGGTTATGGTGGTGTTCTCATATTCTGATTTCTGTTGTACTCAGAAATGGTTGAAATATGAGAGTTTTGTAAAACACAATATCTACAATTACAGTGTTCTAACAAAATCAAATGTCTCAAAACTACACATCATGTAGATCTTGGTTTTTGAAAAACCACTCTTCATTTGTGATATGTAATTATGTTGTACCTTTTATTCTTAAGCTAAGCAATTTTTACAAAAATAGTATCAAAAATGTCTAAACTGAGACCACCACAGCATTGAGGAAAGCAAACCTCAAGAGCTGTTTTTGCAAGGAAAGCTCTGCAGTAAACTGTGGTTCAGAAAAAATATGGTCAGACTTCATGTTAGAAATCCATCTGAAAGACCCATTATGCTTTCTCATAAACCAACATGGATTACAGCTAACTTGCAAGCTACAAGTATAATTGTGGGCACTAGCAAACATTTATTTAATGATACTGTTACTATCTGGTAAAATGCATGCTGCAACCTCTCAACATTTTTGCCCTGCTACTGTTATGGCATCTTGCAATTTAAATAGCATAAAGGCCTATGTTTACAAAGTATGGCCATTGTAAGCTAAGCAGTGATTTTGCCTTGAACCTCTGCCTCTCTATTTATGCAGTGCAGGCTGGTTGCACACTCTCAGAAAATTTGTGTTTTTATTGCATAATAAAACTAAAATAAAGAATTTACTGGTGATTTGTTATTTTGTGGAGATAGTAGAAGCTGATGTATATAATGGTCTACCATGAAGACAGAAATCACATTTTTTACATGAAATGTATGTGTCTGTGTGTGGTGTGTGTGTGTGCGATTGTGTGTATGTATATAGATGTGGCTGCAGTTTAGTTTTCTAGAAATCTTTGTTTTTGTAACAGTGATTTTAAACATGAAATGGTCATATAAACTCTACAAATGTCATTAAGAAAGTGAGAAAGGTAAACCAATAATAGAAAATTTCTTGAAAATCTTATATTACTGCAAAATGCTTGATTGAAATCCTGATTTCATATTTATAGTATCCTTTTTCACCTCCGGCCTTAACTAGAAGAGCACATGTAAATTGTTGTAAAGTATAAATGATAAAATTTGCGTTCTCCGTCAAAAATGTATTAAGTGCTCACAGTTTTATTTTATAAAGGGTTGTGTTTATATAAATGTGGAAGTAAAAAAGTGAAAATAAAAAAGAAATAAAAAATTAAAAAGTAAATTGTGTGGCGTCTTATAATTTGAGTCTTATCACAACCCTACAAGAACTCATGTTTCTACAGTGCAACTGAAAGCAGCCTAGGCAAATAACTTTAATAATATTACGTAAAAACAAGCATCATCTTCCCTATAAAGTTTGGCGTCCTAAAAATCAAACAACATCAAAGTGTATCTTCATTACGTAACCAAAAGCATACCGCAAATTGGCGTACAACTGTGGGGCAAACTCCTCCAAATAATTACGTAACCTACAAACAATACTTTTTCAAATTGGCGCCCAACGTGGGGCTTCGAATACGACGAGAATTGATGACGTCAGAGAAGAGAATCCAACAGGGCGGCCAAAAACAACAAACATACAGCGAGACGCAGCTTGGAACTTCAAGATCAGCACCAAATTGACAAAGGAATCCAGGATAACAACAATTCTTCAGGAGTAAGGGGCACGTGGTAAACATTTTAACAACAAATTACGCATGAACACTGAGTATTGAAATTAAATAACTACAAAACGAAATATTGAACATTCTTACTGTGTAACTTTGCGTGTTTAATCTTTCACTGAGAACAATCTCGTTGTTTCACCACATATATCTCTTCTGAAGTTTTATTTATTGATTACCGCTGCATATATATGCTTTGTGTGAAAATAAGTAGCCATGTAAGACTGGCATTGCGGATAAACATTAGTTATGTCTGAAAGCGTGAGGGGGAGCACTGCAATTATTGCACGGAGCGGCAAAAATAGTGGAGCCGGCACTGGTTGACTTAACATAATTCTTTGATTTCGGCCTATCCTTATGTATATATTGCTTGCTGTATGTACGTATCGTTCCTATTAAAGGCTGATAGACAATTCTCTAAATTAACAATCATCAGAAACTACCTTAAACATTCTTTAGTCTCTTGAGAAGTCTCTTCTTTAGTCAATAGAACGCTATGGATTAACGCTGATAAATCCGTTGATTTCTTTGCGGATATGCAATCAAAAAATGAAATCTTCACATCTCAGGTTTAATAATGTGTTTACTGTTGATTAAATAATTTATTTTCCTAATATCAAGCAATTTTGGGCCTTAAACTTTGCTAAATTTTAGTCTTTGTTTTTATTACTTTAAATTTCCCTTTGAAATCGTTTTACGATTACTACAATAATGCCTACCAGTGACGCATTTCATTAGTATTATCTATTTTAATTATATATATATAGGTAATTAGTTTATTCACAGAACACCTAGTTATTTTTTATTTTGAAAAGCATATTGTTATTTTAGGTTAGTTACACGCGAAGTCGAAAATAAAGCCTGTTCTGATCCTGTTGAACTTATTGTAATGATGAGTGGCCTAATTCTTATACAAATACGAAGCTACATGAATAATTGATTTGTGTGTTATTATAATATATATATGTATATATATATATATATATATATTATATGTGTATTTATAAAGTAATGTTAATTATTAACATCTCATTAACTGAAAACATTGTTCTTAAAGTTTATAAAGTCAAGTAATAGGTATATGAATTATTGTTGTGTAATGAATATATGAGTAAGATTACGTTTTTTTAAGTGCGCTTGTTTTACCCAGTTTATATGTGCTGTGTTTTTACTGTTTTCGTTATCGCTTATTACCGCAATGACACAACACATAGACACACACAAACACCCATGCCCATGGCGGGACGCGAACCGGCGACCCTCAGCTTGGCGGAGCGCCGGGTGTATACACTTCAGCGACCATGGCTACGAGGACCGGCACATTAAGATTAGTAAGATTAGAGATTAGTAAGAGTAACATTACGATAAGCTCATTTAAATGAGCTACCATGTCAACATGGCAGCACGGCATTAAATTCGCCAAATGATTTTCTTTTTTCCGGCAAACCACAAGACATTCTCGAATTCATTTTCAGATAACATCCCAATTGCGACTTACAATTCGTAAGGTGCGGGTATGGGGCTCAAATGAAATTGAGAATGCCTTGTGGTTTACCGGAAATAATGCACAATAAGTTGGGGAATTTAATGTCGTGCTGGCATCTTGCCATGGTAGTTCGGTTGGTTAGAGTAACGGCCCGGGCAGCCAAAGATTAGTGGTTCAAATCCCGGGTATGACGTATTTTTCAGTCTTATTCTACATTTCCAACTTTAGCCTACGCACGGCTTGTGTGGAAGCATATTTAATTATAATTGTTTTTGTTGTTTGATTAATTCACCATCCTTTGCCTCCTGCTCTCACCGCCGTTTCTTATATTGTTCATCATTAGGCTTGGCCTTGCTACTACCATTCATTCTATTGTTCGGACTAAATATAAACTCGAAGTGAATCTATATTCCATCATGGCCACCCTGACACAAAAGTGAAGGTAAATGTGGATAGAAACCATTACACTCAGACAGTGGCGAGGCGTGACTTTCAAAGGAGGTAAGCTCTAAGTAATAGTTTTCATTAAAATAATAGAGAATAATGAATGCTGCATCTATAATTTTTTCTTAATCTCGGTAAAAAATAAAGATCATATAGCTTTACGAGTAGATAATGAACAATATATTTTCATAAGTAAGAGTAAATTAAAGATCGCAGCTAATTTTTGTATATCAGATCGAAAAATTGCAAGCAAGGACTTTTCAATGCTCAGAAGAGCTGGTGAACAGTCTCTCCTAATCTTGAGTATTTCGAAGATTGGCCTCTTCATTGTTAAGAATGGCCTCTCATCAGACGAACTAGATGCTGGGATGGTAATTACTAAAAGGAAAAGTCTATGTGGTTTTGGAAACACAGACAATAATACCGTTTCTGTTAAGTACTGATGTGATTTCATGATAGTGTCCTTATGCACTTCAATGTCATTGAGTAATACACACAGTTCTCTTCTCAAAATTGGAAAATCAAGGAATTTACTAAAGTTCTGCTTTACGCTCTAAAACCCTTCTTCTGGAAACTGTTCTGCAAATTCTTTAAAGTTCGCTGAGTCTAAAATACTAAGGAATTTGAGTTTTTCCAAGTCAGCTAATTTGAAATCAATATTGATCTTCATTACGTCAATAACTTCCAAGAATACTCTCATATAAGAAGTTGATACATTTTCCTCTGGTATAGTATCTACTCTAAGGCTTTTATTAGGGCCAGGCATACCAAAGACATCAGACACTTTATGATGGATAGATTCAAAATCATCTCTATGTTTCGTAAGATGCATTGAAAATTTGTCAACTTGTTTACGACAAAACTCCATTTCAAAAATCTTCTTTTGGAGTACTTGAAACAGCATGTCAGCCTGAGGAAATATACAACAGAACACATGAAGAAAACAGCTGAAATCAAACCCACATAATGTTGAAAGAACACTTTGAGCACTATATACTGTTTCCGGATCCCAACTATCTGTATTTTTGACCATTGAATTTAGCAAGTTTTCTTTATCATGTTTGCACTGGTACACAGTTGTAATAACCAAAATAATTCCATGTTGTTGGAGCTAATGTTGTAAATCTCCTGTTTATTTAACAATCGAGTGCTACCATTTGCTTTGTAGATTTAGAAAAGAAAGTACTAAAAAGAGAAGGTGAAGTAAAAGAATATTTTACACTGTTTAATAAAGCGGTGACGAAACTTGCTTGTGGCAAAACTAAATCCAGTCTATGTGCATAGCAATGCACAAATACAGCTTGTAGGCATTTTTCTCTTACTCTCATCTGAAGACCACTGTGTTCCCCTGACGTTATAACCACCCCATCATATGTCC
This sequence comes from Deroplatys truncata, assembly GCA_030765065.1. Lineage (NCBI taxonomy): Eukaryota > Metazoa > Arthropoda > Insecta > Mantodea > Mantidae > Deroplatys > Deroplatys truncata. Next base: position 416,201,745 of record CM060990.1, on the reverse strand, counting down.
GTAACACAATTTTTTTAACAGTAAAATTCTTTTATGATATCAACCACATGATGTGCTAAAGAACTTGCTGTTCTATCGACACTGGCATCTCTGAGACACAGAAATCTTTCTTCAATACTTCCATTTTTTGTCACATACCTAAGTACAGTGTGTCCATAGAAATACTGTCATACTCCAAATTGGCACCACGTCACCCTGGATAGTCGTATTTAAATGAACTTGGTGACATTCGAAATGACTCAAATATTTTTGTGCATATCAATAATGGACAACAATGGACGGGATCGCGGGAATCAAACACAGAAACTAAATTCAGTCGCGTTTGTGATGAGTCAATATGGGTTCATTGTTGGATATTTAGCAGGCAGGTTACATGTGGATGTTTGCTTTTAAAATTGTGTTGTTATTAAAGAAGTTTAAAGGAGTTATGGCGAACCCACAAGAACGTAGTGGTGTGTTTTGGAATATCATAGCACGCAGAGTCTGGTGCAGGTTCTCAGGTTATTTATTAAGACATAAGTATGGCCTGGTGCCGGTACAATAGGCCCGGCTTACAGGCTTAAATTTACATGTGATTTACATTTTTGCTATCATAATTAGAGAATTTTTTTGTGTTTGTTCTCAAACCCATACGGTGACCGTCTTTGGGTCACCGAGAACGGTTTTAGTCCGTATTTTGATTTGTTTTGTGTCTTGTTTTGTTTAGAAAAGTTTTATCTTCTTTTTTTAAATACATATATACACTTTAATATACACACACGCACACACATACACACACGCTCTCTCACACATACACACATCTGGCCATGCGAAGCACGTCCCAGGAACCTACACTAAGACACTGACACACGAAATATATACATTATTTACACTAACACTTTCAGCGTGCTTTTATTATATGTACAAAACGAGAAGGCATCTGAGGCGGAGCTAGATAACGCTGGTGAAAGTCGCTCAGCCAATAACGCTAGAGCGAGGTTGCCTAGTTCAAGCGCCGCGCGGTCTCGCTGTAGGCTACGGTTTCTACTTTTCAATTGCGCTGTTAAAAGCTGTTAAGTACTCATAATTTATAGTATTAGAACTGACTAGGGCTAAAATTTTTGAATCGGGTTGTCCAAAACCCGTGTCTCTACGATGTTTGGTTCTTTAGTTATGTGTCAAAGCAGATATTTATGAGGGTTGCTGAAAGGCCTTGACCATTGTGCACGACCATCAGCAGTATTGTGTTTATGTTCGGTTGTTTGCAAGAGCTTAGAGCTGTTGAGTTCTGAGATTAGTGAAGTGAAGACCTGTCAACCTCAGTTTTGAATTTTTTGTTTGTAATTTACCTTTTAGACAGTGCATTTATACGCGAAAGTATTTTTTATATAAGCTTAAAGTTTCAAAATTAGTGTTATAAGCGTAGTGGTTTTAATTGAGCGTTTAGAAAAGATGAAAGCATGCGCACTGGACTATGCGCCACGTGATGTATGTGTATGCTACACTGGTCGTATCTTACTTCACGCTGTGTCTCGTCTTTCTCTGTCACGCTCACAAACCATCTGCCAACGCAGCGCTCCTGCTGGCGCTCCATTGGCTTTCTTCAGATTCCTTCTCGTTTCGTACGGATTGTAGGCGAATGTGTCAACATCAAGCCCTACACACACGTCAATTTTGAAGTGATACCGTGATTTTGTGGATCGTGGCTGCATATGTCATCAAAGGAAAGGCCATTCAGGGAAACCATCTGCCAATGCGGGAATTTTGGTACAACCGCGGGAGGCATTTGTGTGTAGTCCTTAGAAATCTATCCGTAGAGCTAGTCAGCAATTAAACGTTCCTAAGTCCATCGTATTTAAGATCCTGCGTACGCGCTGAAGCTTCACCCCTACAAACTGCAATTACTACATAAGTTGAAACCTGATGGCCCTGAAGAACAATTATATTTCTCTGAATATTTTTTGTACTAATGGAGGATATTGAAAATCTGTCAGAAAAATAATTTTTAGCTATGAGGTAACATTTCACGTTAGTAGAAAAATGAACAGGCAGAATGTTAGGATTTGGGGGAGCCAGAACCCACGTGCCATTTTGGAAGTTCAAAGAGACTCCCCTAAAGTGAATGTCTTTTGTGCCGCATCGGAACGTCAAGTCTATGGCCCATTTATCTTTCGAGAGGCCACTGTCAAGGGTTCAACTTTTCTTGACATGCTCACTTAATGGTTATTTCCACAACTGGAAGAAGAAGGCAACGAATATGTTTTCCAACAAGATGGAGCACCGCCTCACTGGAACTTACATGTTCGGGAACATCTCAACGAGCGGCTTCCAGGAAGTTAGATTGGACGTGCCGGAAATGGTGATAATATCCTCTATAAGTGGCCGCCGAGGTCGCCTGACTTGACGGTCTGTGACCTCTTTTTATGGGGTTACATAAAGGATTGTGTTTATGTACCTCCATTGCCTCAAAACCTGCAAGAAGTGCAATTTCGTATCACTGCTACCATCCTGTCCATTTCATCAGATATGTTGGATCGTATGTGGCGTGATGGGAATATCGTCTTGATGTCTGCAGTGTCACTAGTGGGGGCCACATTCAATGCCTATGAGGTATAGTAAAAATATTTGAGTTTTACTTTCGAATGTCACCAACCTTACCCAAATACGACTATCCAAAGCGTCGGAATACCAGTTCAATGTATGACAGTATTTGTATGAACACACTGCATAATAGATAGTTGTTGTAGTATCTGTTGCCTCATCTACAATAATTCCAACAAAAGAAGTCTCAGGAATTTCCTTCTCTATTTCGTTTGTCATCAGATCCGAAACAGAATAAATAATATAATTCTGTAGTCACTGGACAACCCTGAAAATCCCTCATATTTGACAAGTGATGAGAAGTGTAAGTAGTAATATAAATGTTCCTTCAGAGCCATAGCAGATGCCGACAACTGATAAGATTCTTTGTTCTATGCCGGCAAGCCCCGCCCTCTCTTTGAGGCCTTACATGCCGCCTGGTTGCGAGTGCCGCTAGCCCCGCCCCCTCCTTTTGTGGCCTTACCTAATGCCGATCGGGTCTGTGTCGTCAGGTCCTACCCCCTCCCCATGCGGTCTGGTCGCGTGCCGCTGGCACCCGCCCCCTCCCCTTTGTGGTCTGATTGGTTCCCTGTGGATAGGTGGGAGAGTGTGTATTGTTCCTATACGCTGGATACATTTCCGCCCCCTCATTGTGACTTGTCTAAATCCCTCCCGCGTGATTGGTTCCCCTGCGGATATGTGGGAGAGTGTGTATTGTTCCTATACGCTGGCGACGTCACCCCGCTCTCATAGCGTCCTGTCTAAATCCCGCCCCTGGTGAGGTGTGTGGTAGGGGAATGGTTTTCTCAATGCCTGCCGCCCATCGGCAAATCGTTTGAGTACATAATTGTGTCAGTCAATTAGGTAATGTTCGTCCATGCATAAAACATTATTGAAAAAAAAAGAATCGGCATTTTATTACTACTAATGTCCGCACATTGCACATCTAATGAAACGATGCTCCTCGATCGATGAATACAATTAAGTATCTTTTTTGATTGATTAATTGTATATGAATTGACTCGCGCGCAACTGGTCGTCATCGTATATGTATGCTAGCATATGTATAACTATCACGCTCACGGTCTTAACCTCTCTCCGGCAACAGTCCGTCATGTAATGAAAAACCCGGCAGCCGACTTCTGTCTGGTAATAACAAGTTTTACCCTCCACTCCACGACTGTGTGCGTGACGCCACTAACAAGTCTCGATGTGTAGACTAGCCCGGCTCCATTCTGTCTGCGTCGATAAATCATGTTAACGATTTGATGTGATAATTGTGTCAATCAATTAGGTAATGCGATATTGAAAAAAAGAATCAATGTTTATATACTGCTAATGTCCGGCCATCATGCCTTTAAAAGAGTGAGGTTATTAAACGCTGCTCGTCGACCAATTAAGTATTATTGATTGATTAATGTAACTGACTTGCGCACCTGGAGCTATCTCCCCCATTTTTCACCTACTAATGACATTGCACTTATAATGAAACGACGCTCGTCGATCGATGAAAACAATTAAGTTTTTTTTTGATTGATTAATTGTATATGAATTGACTCGCGAACCTGGTTGTTCTCGTATATGGAGGTGTTAAGGTAATGATTAGGTGAATATAATTATTACATCTAATAATACATGTTTAATTCTTCTTTTGAGCGGAGGGCTTATAAAAAATATTACATTGCTTAGACGAATTACAAAACCGACTGAAAAGGACGTTGTAAATAGCTAGAGTGAGACGTTAACACGAGAACCCTTTACGAAAAACAACACGAGTGCGACCGCTGTGCATCGTCTAATACAATGAAGCTTAAGAAGCGGTTAAACCAGGAACGCTAGGGTTTTTCCCTGGTACCTGCTCTTAATGGCTTGGGGTTTTCACTACATTAAACATCTTACGATGGTTGAAGAACGCATACTGGGTCCTGTATACCCTCATTAGCGGACAGTGGCAGACGTTTCCACTACATTAAACATCTTAATTGATTTCCGAAGTACTCTGAAAAAACCCGACCCTCTGGGTAAATAACTTTTAGCGATACAATAGATTTTCTTAATGATTAGCTTAATGGGTTCCTCTGCGCAGAATTTCCATCACAAACCGTGGAAAACCCAAGCCTAGTCATGTTTTAAGCTTACCACAACAATTTTTCCCCCGATAATTATTATAAATTCTACATGAAGATTATTAATGATTAAACTTCATAGCTCTTATTTCTTTCAATAAAATATTGCGAATAAAGTATTCAGAATTCAGGTGGTGGAAAGAATTCAACTTTGAGAAATATTAGATACACTATTAAAAATAAATAAGCGTCTCGCTGATCGGTGAATACTACATATGTTATTAAAAAATAAAATAAATACGGTTAACATTATAGTTAAATATTATAAATGTTATTAAAAAAAATGATTCGGTTAACATTATAGGTGAATATTACATATGTTATTAAAAAATAAATGAATACGGTTAACATTATAGTTAAATATTACATACGTTATTAAAAATAAATAATGGTCTCGCTGCTCGAAGAATACAATTAAATATTTTTATTAATTAATTGTATATGAATTGACTTGCGCATTTTGGTTACTGTCGTATGTGTTCGGATGTTAAGTTGATTATTACGCGTGTATAACTATTACGACCAATAACGTTTGTTTAATTCTAAATAAATAATGAAATATGGAGCCTATCCTAAACAAGACGCATTCCTTGTTACTCTTCATTTATTCCATTTAAAAAGATTGGCTTATTCTCTTAGTAAACATAGGACGAGAACGTTTTTAAATACCCCTCCCCTCGAGAGATATTTTTTGAATATTCCAGCAGAGAGATCAAACCATATTTGTTTAAAAGCTTTTTTCTATAGATAAATGAAATATTTGACGAAAACATGTGAGAACACAGCGATCTAAGCACTCTGCAAACTTTATTTTTTCAACGTGAAATTTCATTGAACATCATGTCTGGTAAGTTGTATCACCAATTCATTTTCATTAAAAAGTTAACTTATTACTTAGTACATTTAACTTATATTTGCGTTCTTGTTTTTAATTCGGACATTTATTTGTAAATAGCTGAGCATTCTAAAAGTTAATAGCTAGACAGGTGAATTTTCTGAAATGTGAACAGTTTAGTTAAGTATTCATTTTAGGCAAGCTTATTCTACATTTAATAGCTAACTGCGCGAATACTCAAAAATGTGAACAATTTAGTTAAATATTCATCTTGTTGAGTAATTATTATTCCAGATATTTAAATACACGATTTCACAGAGTGATTTATATTCCTTTTGGAGAAAATACAATTATTTGAATACCTTATTAACGTTTTAGCTTTAGAATATTACAAAAAGCCTGTTGCGCGAATCATTTGCTCTAACAAAGTAAATAATTACATTATATTAAAACTTTAAATCGAAAAATACAGTACTTAATGAACTTCATTAGTGAATCAGAACCTCAATTATATTTACACATATTATCATTTTTTATTATTATATTATACAGAAACAAAGTTAATGATTTTGTAACTTTCAAATAAATGAAATTTTGGTATGCAACACATTCTCTAATAAAGAATATGTTTTTTTTTTCTCTTCCTAATGCAGAAAGTTTGACATCTCAACTTAACACATTGGCTGAGGGTAGCATTTACCAGGCCGTTCAAAGACTACAAGATCTTCAGCCAGAGGAGCCTTATAATATAAAATCCTTAAGAAAAATTGATACGAGATACGGTGCTAGAGTGGTTGCACTTTTAGGTGATAAGCAGGTGTTTCTTCCGACAAGATATTCAACCCTAACAAGCCAACAGTTGGAGGAAATGCCAGGGAAGTTTCAAATGGTATATCATGGAGTAGTCCCAGCCGGCAAGTTTAAGACATGTAAATTGTCTTTTCTTCCTGTTAAGGTTTGTAGAAATAATTCAGCTATCCTTTCAAAGCTTCATTTAGAGTTACATTCGTTGAGTTTATAAATTCACATTTCACTAGGTTAACATTTGTCTAAAGTATACATCACTGTATAAAAATAACGCCTAGGATGTAGTCTGGGCGAGGACCTGCAGAAAGAAGTTTAATAGTCTATTCACTGATTCTTTACCTCAAAGCAGATACCTACAGCAAGTTGCAAATAATTTCCAGTAGGATAGCAGTTGTCAAAAGCATGCATCACTGTATTAAAACAAATATGTGTAAATAATGTTTAGATTGTAGTCTGAGTGATTTCGTGCAGAAAGAAGTTTAATACCCCTTGCAATGATTCTCCGCATCGAAGTATATACCCACAACAAGCTGCAAATAATGTGAATGTGTGTTACAGGAATGCCCAGATGAATGTAAATGAAGAGGAAGAACGAGATTGCTTAAAACAACATAAACAGAAATGTGATAGGAACATTCTCAACACCTCACAGTGATCTCAATCAATGAAGAATTGCAGCACCGTGCAGCGTGGAACATGCAAGGAAAAACATTTGCGTGTGTAGAATATAGCAATAATATATAAATTCTGTACTCATTATTCCTGCTATACCTGCCAATACCATTGATTTCATAAATAATTTCATAATTGTTAAAAGGAAAATGCAATATCTTAAAACATTGATGCTACATGAAATCTAAACAAAAAAATTATTGAACTATTACTGAAAGAGACTTGAATAAATGGGAATCTAGAAGCCAGAACCATCTTAATATTGGACTGTGTGATACGAGGTGTATAAAAAGACTAATAAAAATGAGGCCTATGTAATATAAACAACATTTATTTTTTATAAAAATTATACTATTACATTTCTTCATAAAAAACCCAAACATATTTCCTAAAGCAAAGGTGATAGTCTAGACCTTCTAAACATTCAGTTATATAATCATATTCATCACAGAGGCTAACGCTCGAAGGAATTAAAAGCGAATGAATGAATTCATAACACGCAACTATTTATATATCTCGCGTGAACATAGCGGAGGAGGTATCTCGATATATGCATAGCAGAGGGAAAGGATGCTCTCCTGAAACATTAGTCATCTAGACAGAACTTGTTCACAGAGCCGGAGACGTCAGGACGGATGGAACAGACTCCAAGTTCAAATCTTTAAACGGTAGGGGCACCCCCTTTTTGCCTGTCATGTCTCCTGAACCACCCTTACAGCTTAGCATTACGTTACAATGCCACGTAACCAGATTACCGTCCGCCAGTCACTAGGACCTTTGATTTTTTCGAGGTTTTCCCTGGTCTGCAGGCGAATGCCTGAGCACCGTATGCTACTATGTTTTCAGTTTATATCATTTGCATCTTAACCTATGTGCTTCTAAGGCACTCTGTCTTGATTACCGTCGGCCACCCGCTCAGACCTTTGATCTTTTTTCGTGGTTATCCCTGGTCTGCAGGCGAATGCCTGAGCACCGTATGCTACCATGTTTTCATGTTATATCATTTGCATCTTAACCTATGTGCTTCTAAGTCCCTCTGTCTGGATTACCGACGGCCACTCGCTCAGACCATTGATTCTTTTCGTTGTTTTCCCTGGTCTGCATGCGAATGCCTGTGCTTCTAAGGCACACTGACTGGATTAACATCGCCCGCTCGCTCAGACCTTTGATTTTTTCGCGGTTTTCCCTGGTCTGTAGGCGAATGCCTGCTCAAAAAGATACTTGTCCCTTCCTCGGTTGGTAGCCTCACGAGTTAAGCTTCCGAATCTGCGCGATTATACCCGGTCAATACATACATCTTCACAATACTTTACTTACTCTAAGCATCCGAAACTGTACGGAGACGTCCGAACACCGCCGAAGAATACATTATCGTTGCAATACTTTGCTCACTCACTCTAAGCACGCAAAGCTATACGAAGACCTATGAATACAGGAAATCACACATAAATACCGCTGACCGCCTCTCTAAATACTCGAACATGCAGGAAGACATACGGTCATGTGCTTGTCAGAACCCATAATCAGATCGGAATGACAGGCTTTAATGTAGATATTTATTTACAACCATAACAAGAACACATCACATCTAAACAATGTCTTAGACAGGAACTTTCTCTTTAAGACACGTTATGTATGCTATTCGCTTGTTTAGATTCAATGGAGATTCCAAACTTTCGTCTCGGAAAAAAACAATTGAAGGCAATTTAGGGTGCTCTTAAAGTTAAGATAATTTTATCGAGGATTCTCTTAAAAAGGAACGCCTAACGCGTAACATTTTTACCAGATAATGCTGCTTACAATAGCGAGTTCGCGACTTCAGATGGATGTATCCGACAATTAACTAATTTGTTCACGGTTTTTGCTTGAGAAATCTTATTGGGCGTGAAAGACTGTTAGTTTTGCTCAGAGACATCTATCAGGCTTGAGGTTCTTTTACGTGTCGTAAATCTACGACACGGGACCACCGGCTTTACTTCCCTTCCAAAGGAAGCCATTCTAAGGATTTTTACGCCCGAAAAATCCATCGCCCTCCGTCAGGCTTGAACCCGCGAACTCGGTGTCTAGAGGCTAGCATGGTAACCACTACACCGCGGACGACGACACACACCTAAGGTCATTTGTGTGTAACACCCTAACCAATCGAGTGGAATGGCTCAGACGGTAAGTCGGTGACCTGTATTCAGTGAAATCCCACACCCCTTCTGATTCCCAGAGGTTTTATCTTCAAGGTTTTTAACTCACTAGACGAATGCTGTGAAGGCTCGTTCCACCTCTGAATTTTTCCTCTCATCCTTTCACCTCCATCCTCATTTTTTGCTTTTTCATCTTCTTGGCTATTTCAAGGTTGAAACTAGCGGAGAGGTGCTCTCGGCATAAGCAGAGCTTATGCTCTCTGTAACTTTCATCCATGGAATGTGCGTGGTCCCAGAATCCCGGACCTCTCAGAGATGTGTAAGATTATAGTCCTCGAGAGGAGCCATAGATTGCGTCAACTGCCGCCAGGGAATTTTTTTTATCCGAAAACGGTAGAGGCCCTGTCCCCTACTCTTTGACTGTCACACGTCGTCGCCTTGCTTGACAACATCGTCACACTACGCTACTACGTCGTCACGCTACCTAACAACATTCAGGAGGCCCCTGATCATCAACATATAGGTGACAGAGACGCGGCAGGAGTTGGTACGTTTCCAGATCTCGGTTCGTTCCAGCTAGCTGCGCGGTTCTACCATCCTCATTCTAAAGTGAAGTTTAGATCTGTACAGCGTGCACCGCGCTGGATGTCGCTAACGTTTCCAGATCTAGGATCGTTCTAGCTAGTCGAGCGCTTCTACCATCTACCTTCTAAAGTAAAGTTTAGATCTGTACACCCTGCATTGCGCTGGATGTCCCTAACGTTTCTAGATCTAGGGTCGTTCCAGCTAGTTGCGCGCTTCTACCATCTACCTTCTAAAGTAAAGTTTAGATCTGTAAGCTTGCATTGCGCTGGATGTCCCTAACGTTTCCAGATCCCGGATGGTTCCAGATAGTTGCGCGTTTCTACCATCTACCTTTTAAAGTAAAGTTTGTTGGTTGGTTTAGTTCTGTACAGCTTGCATTGTGTTGGATATCCCTAACGTTTCCAGATCTAGAATCGTTCCAGCTAGTTGCGCGCTTCTACCATCTACCTTCTAAATTAAAGTTTCGATCTGTACAGCGTGCAGAGCCCTGGATGTCCCTAACGTTTCCAGATCTCGGATCGCTCCAGCTAGTTGCGCGCTTCTACCATCTTCATTCTAAAGTAAAATTTAGATCTGTACAGCGTGCACCGCGCTGGATGTCTTTAACGTCTCCAGATCTAGGATCGTTCCAGCTAGTTGCGCGCTTCTACCATCTACCTTCTAAAGTAAAGTTTAGGTCTGTACACCCTGCATTGCGGTGGATGTTCCTAACGTTTCTAGATCTAGGATCGTTCAAGCTAGTTGCGCGCTTCTACCATCTACCTTCTAAAGTAAAGTTTAGATCTGTACAGCTTGCATTGCGGTGGATGTCCCTAACGTGTCCAGATCTAGGATCGTTCCAGCGAGTTGCGCGCTTCTACCATCTACCTTCTAAAGTAAAGTTTAGGTCTGTACACCCTGCATTGCGCTGGATGTCCTTAACGTTTCCAGATCTCGGATCGTTCCAGCGAGTTGCGTGCTTCTACCATCCTCATTCTAAAGTAAAGTTTAGATCTGTACAGCTTGCATTTCGGTGGATGTCCCTAACGTTTCCAGATCTCGGATCGTTCCAGCTAGTTGCGCGCTTCAACCATCCTCATTCTAAAGTAAAGTTTAGATCTGTACAGCGTGCACCGCGCTGGATGTCCCTAACGTTTCCAGATCTAGGATCGTTCCAGTTAGTTGCGCGCTTCTACCATCTACATTCTAAGTAAAGCTTGTTGGTTGGTTTAGATCTGTACAGCTTGCATTGCGCTGGATGTTCCTAACGTTTCCAGTTCTCGGATCGTTCCAGCTAAATGCGCGCTTCTACCATCTACCCGCTAAAGAAAAGTTTAGATCTGTACACCCTGCATTGCGCTGGGTGTCCCTAACGTTTCCAGATCTAGGATCGTTTCAGCTAGTTGCGCGCTTTTACCATCTACCTTCTAAAGTAAACTTTAGATCTGTACAGCTTGCACAGCGCTGGATGTCCCTAACGTTTCCAGATCTATGATCGTTCCAGCTAGTTGCGCGCTTCTACCATCTACATTCTAAAGTAAAGTTGAGATCTGTACAGCTTGCATTGAGCTGGATGACCCTAACGTTTCCAGATCTTGGATAGTTCCAGCTAGTTGCGCGCTTCTACCATCTACATTCCTAAGTAAAGATTAGTTTTTGGTTTAGATCTGTACAGCATGCGTTGCGCTGGATGACCCTAACGTTTCCAGATCTAGATTCGTTCCAGCTAGTTGCGCGCTTCTACCATCTTCATTCTAAAGGAAAGCTTGTTGGTTGGTTTAGATCTGTACAGCTTGCATTGCGCTGGATGTTCCTAATGTTTCCAGATCTCGGTTGGTTCCAGCTAGTTGCGCGCTTCTACCATCTACCTTCTGAAGTAAATTTTGGTTTTTGGTTTAGATCTTTACAGCTTGCATTGCGCTGGATATCCTTAACGTTTCCAGATCTATGATCGTTCCAGCTTGTTGCTGGCTTCTGTCATGTACCTTCTAAAGTAAAGTTTAGATTTTACAGCTTGCATTGCGCTGGATATCCCTAACGTTTCCAGATCTCGGATCGTTCCAGCTAGTTGCGCGCTTCTACCATCTTCATTCTAAAGTAAAGTTTAGATCTGTACAGCTTGCATTGCGCTTGATATCGCTAACGTTTCCAGATCTGGTATCGTTCCAGCTAGTTGCGCGCTTCTACCATCTACCTTCTAAAGTAAAGTTTAGATCTGAGCAGGTTGCATTGTGCTGGATGTCCCTAACGTTTCCAGATCTAGGATCGTTCCAGTTAGTTGCGCGCTTCTACCATCTACATTCTAAAGTAAAGTTTGTTGGTTGGTTTAGATCTGTACAGCCTGCATTGCGCTGGAACTCCCTAAGGTTTCCAGTTCTCGGATGGTTCCAGCTAGTTGCGCGCTTCTACCATCTACCCGCTAAATTAAATTTTAGATCTGTACACCCTGCATTGCTCTGGATGTCCCTAACGTTTCTAGATATAGGATCGCTTCAGCTAGTTGCGCGCTTTTACCGTCTACCTCCTAAAGTAAAGTTTAGATCTGTACAGCCTGCACAGCGCTGGATGTCCCTAACGTTTCCAGATCTATTATCGTTCCAGCTAGTTGCGCGCTTCTACCATCTACATTCTAAAGTAAAGCTGAGATCTGTACAGCTTGCATTGCGCTGGATGTCCCTAACGTTTCCAGATCTTGGATAGTTCCAGCTAGTTGCGCGCTTCTACCATCTACATTCTAAAGTAAAGTTTCGTTTTTGGTTTAGATGTGTACAGCATGCATTGCGCTGGATGACCCTAACGTTTCCAGATCTACAATCGTTCCAGCTAGTTGCGTGCTTCTACCATCTTCATTCTAAAGGAACGTTTGTTGGTTGGTTTAGATCTGTACAGCTTGCATTGCGCTAGATGTCCCTAATGTTTCGAAATCTCGGTTGGTTCCAGCTAGTTGCGCGCTTCTACCATTTACCTTCTGAGGTAAAGTTTGGTTTTTGGTTTAGATCTGTACAGCTTGCATTGCGCTGGATATCCTTAACGTTTCCAGATCTATGATCGTTCCAGCTAGTTACGCGCTTCTACAATCTACCTTCTAAAGTAAAGTTTAGATCTGTACAGCTTGCATTGCGGTGGATGTCCCAAACGTTTCCAGATCTCGGATCGTTCCAGCTAGTTGCGCGCTTCTACCATCCTCATTCTAAACTGAAGTTTACATCTGTACAGCTTGCATTGCGCTGGATATCGCTAACGTTTCCAGATCTCGTATCCTTCCAGCTAGTTGCGCGCTTCTATCATCTACCTTCTAAAGTAAAGTTTAGATCTGTGCAGGTTGCATTCTGCTGGATGTCCCTGACGTTTCCAGATCTAGGATCGTTGCAGATAGTTGCGCGCTTCTATTATCTACATTCTAAAGTAAAGTTTGTTGATTGGTTTAGATCTGTACAGCTTGTATTGCGCTGGATATCGCTAACGTTTCCAGATCTATGATCGTTCCAGCTAGTTGCGCGCTTCTACCATCTACATTCTAAAGTAAAGTTTATATCTGTACAGCTTGCATTGCGCTGGATGTCCTTAACGTTTCCAGATCTCGGATCGTTCCAGCTAGTTGGGCGCTTCTACCATCTACCTTCTGAAGTAAAGTTTAGATTTGTACAGCTTGCATTGCGCTGGATGTCCCTAATGTTTTCAGAGCTAGCATCGATCCAGCTAGTTGCGCGCTTCTATCATCTACCTTCTAAAGTAAAGTTTGGCGGTTGGTTTAGATTTGTACAGCTTGCATTGCGCTGGATGTCCCTAACGTTTCCAGATCTTGGATAGTTCCAGCTAGTTGCGCGTTTCTACTATCTACATTCCTAAGTAAAGTTTAGTTTTTGGTTTAGATCTGTACAGCATGCATTGCGCTGGATGTCCCTAACGTTTCTAGTTCTCAGATCGTTCCAGCTAAATGCGCGCTTCTACCAACTACCCGCTAAAGTAAAGTTTAGATCTGTACACCCTGCATTGCGCTGGATGTCCCTACCGTTTCCAGATCTAGGATCGTTTCAGCTAGTTGCGCGCTTTTACCATCTACCTTCTAAAGTAAAGTTTAGATCTGTACAACTTGCACAGCGCTGGATGTCCCTAACGTTTCCAGATCTATGATCGTTCCAGCTTGTTGCCCGCTTCTACCATCTACATTCTAAAGTAAAGTTGAGATCTGTACAGCTTGCATTGAGCTGGATGACCATAACGTTTCCAGATCTTGGATAGTTCCAGCTATTTGCGCGCTTCTACCATCTACATTCCTAAGTAAATTTTAGTTTTTGGTTTAGATCTGTACAGCATGCATTGCGCTGGATGACCCTAACGTTTCCAGATCTAGAATCGTTCCAGCTAGTTGCGCGCTTCTACCATCTTCATTCTAAAGGAAAGTTTGTTGGTTGGTTTAGATCTGTACAGCTTGCATTGCGCTGGATGTCCCTAATGTTTCCAGATCTCGGTTGGTTCCAGCTAGTTGCGCGCTTCTACCATCTCACTTCTGAAGTAAATTTTGGTTTTTGGTTTAGATCTTTACAGCTTGCATTGCGCTGAATATCCTTAACGTTTCCAGATCTATGATCGTACCAGCTTGTTGCGGGCTTGAATCATGTATCTTCTAAAGTAAAGTTTAGATCTGTGCAGCTTGCATTGCGCTGGATGTCCCTAACGTTTCCAGATCTCGGATCGTTCCAGCAAGTTGCGCGCTTCTACCGTCTACATTCTAAAGTAAAGTTTGTTGGTTGGTTTAGATCTGTACAGCCTGCATTGCTCTGGAACTCTCTAAGGTTTCCAGTTCTCGGACCGTTCCAGCTTGTTGCGCGCTTCTATCATCTACCCGCTAAAGTAAAGTTTAGATCTGTACACCCTGCATTGCTTTGGATGTCCCTAACGTTTCCAGATATAGGTTCGCTTCAGCTAGTTGCGCGCTTTTGCCGTCTACCTTCTAAAGTAAAGTTTAGATCTGTACAGCGTGCACAGCGCTGGATGTCCCTAACGTTTCCAGATCTATTATCGTTCCAGCTAGTTGCGCGCTTCTACCATCTACATTCTAAAGTAAAGCTGAGATCTGTACAGCTTGCATTGCGCTGGATGTCCCTAACGTTTCCAGATCTTGGATAGTTCCAGCTAGTTGCGCGCTTCTACCATCTACATTCTAAAGTAAAGTTTCGTTTTTGGTTTAGATGTGTACAGCATGCATTGCGCTGGATGACCCTAACGTTTCCAGATCTACAATCGTTCCAGCTAGTTGCGTGCTTCTACCATCTTCATTCTAAAGGAAAGTTTGTTGGTTGGTTTAGATCTGTACAGCTTGCATTGCGCTAGATGTCCCTAATGTTTCGAAATCTCGGTTGGTTCCAGCTAGTTGCGCGCTTCTACCATTTACCTTCTGAGGTAAAGTTTGGTTTTTGGTTTAGATCTGTACAGCTTGCATTGCGCTGGATATCCTTAACGTTTCCAGATCTATGATCGTTCCAGCTAGTTACGCGCTTCTACAATCTACCTTCTAAAGTAAAGTTTAGATATGTACAGCTTGCATTGCGGTGGATGTCCCAAACGTTTCCAGATCTCGGATCGTTCCAGCTAGTTGCGCGCTTCTACCATCCTCATTCTAAACTAAAGTTTACATCTGTACAGCTTGCATTGCGCTGGATATCGCTAACGTTTCCAGATCTCGTATCCTTCCAGCTAGTTGCGCGCTTCTATCATCTACCTTCTAAAGTAAAGTTTAGATCTGTGCAGGTTGCATTCTGCTGGATGTCCCTGACGTTTCCAGATCTAGGATCGTTGCAGATAGTTGCGCGCTTCTATTATCTACATTCTAAAGTAAAGTTTGTTGATTGGTTTAGATCTGTACAGCTTGTATTGCGCTGGATATCGCTAACGTTTCCAGATCTATGATCGTTCCAGCTAGTTGCGCGCTTCTACCATCTACATTCTAAAGTAAAGTTTATATCTGTACAGCTTGCATTGCGCTGGATGTCCTTAACGTTTCCAGATCTCGGATCGTTCCAGCTAGTTGGGCGCTTCTACCATCTACCTTCTGAAGTAAAGTTTAGATTTGTACAGCTTGCATTGCGCTGGATGTCCCTAATGTTTTCAGAGCTAGCATCGATCCAGCTAGTTGCGCGCTTCTATCATCTACCTTCTAAAGTAAAGTTTGGCGGTTGGTTTAGATTTGTACAGCTTGCATTGCGCTGGATGTCCCTAACGTTTCCAGATCTTGGATAGTTCCAGCTAGTTGCGCGTTTCTACTATCTACATTCCTAAGTAAAGTTTAGTTTTTGGTTTAGATCTGTACAGCATGCATTGCGCTGGATGTCCCTAACGTTTCTAGTTCTCAGATCGTTCCAGCTAAATGCGCGCTTCTTCCAACTACCCGCTAAAGTAAAGTTTAGATCTGTACACCCTGCATTGCGCTGGATGTCCCTACCGTTTCCAGATCTAGGATCGTTTCAGCTAGTTGCGCGCTTTTACCATCTACCTTCTAAAGTAAAGTTTAGATCTGTACAACTTGCACAGCGCTGGATGTCCCTAACGTTTCCAGATCTATGATCGTTCCAGCTTGTTGCCCGCTTCTACCATCTACATTCTAAAGTAAAGTTGAGATCTGTACAGCTTGCATTGAGCTGGATGACCATAACGTTTCCAGATCTTGGATAGTTCCAGCTATTTGCGCGCTTCTACCATCTACATTCCTAAGTAAATTTTAGTTTTTGGTTTAGATCTGTACAGCATGCATTGCGCTGGATGACCCTAACGTTTCCAGATCTAGAATCGTTCCAGCTAGTTGCGCGCTTCTACCATCTTCATTCTAAAGGAAAGTTTGTTGGTTGGTTTAGATCTGTACAGCTTGCATTGCGCTGGATGTCCCTAATGTTTCCAGATCTCGGTTGGTTCCAGCTAGTTGCGCGCTTCTACCATCTCACTTCTGAAGTAAATTTTGGTTTTTGGTTTAGATCTTTACAGCTTGCATTGCGCTGAATATCCTTAACGTTTCCAGATCTATGATCGTACCAGCTTGTTGCGGGCTTGAATCATGTATCTTCTAAAGTAAAGTTTAGATCTGTGCAGCTTGCATTGCGCTGGATGTCCCTAACGTTTCCAGATCTCGGATCGTTCCAGCAAGTTGCGCGCTTCTACCGTCTACATTCTAAAGTAAAGTTTGTTGGTTGGTTTAGATCTGTACAGCCTGCATTGCTCTGGAAGTCTCTAAGGTTTCCAGTTCTCGGACCGTTCCAGCTTGTTGCGCGCTTCTATCATCTACCCGCTAAAGTAAAGTTTAGATCTGTACACCCTGCATTGCTTTGGATGTCCCTAACGTTTCCAGATATAGGTTCGCTTCAGCTAGTTGCGCGCTTTTACCGTCTACCTTCTAAAGTAAAGTTTAGATCTGTACAGCGTGCACAGCGCTGGATGTCCCTAACGTTTCCAGATCTATTATCGTTCCAGCTAGTTGCGCGCTTCTACCATCTACATTCTAAAGTAAAGTTGAGATCTGTAGAGCTTGCATTGCGCTGGATGTCACTAACGTTTCCAGATCTTGGATAGTTCCAGCTAGTTGCGCGCTTCTACCATCTACATTCTAAATAAAGTTTAGTTTTTGGTTTAGATCTGTACAGCATGAATTGCGCTGGAGGACCCTAACGTTTGCAGATCTAGAATCGTTCCAGCTAGTTGCGCGCTTCTACCATCTTCATTCTAAAGGAAAGTTGGTTGGTTGGTTTAGATCTGTACAGCTTGCATTGCGCTGGATGTCTCTAATGTTTCCAGATCTCGGTTGGTTTCAGCTAGTTGCGCGCTTCTACCCATTCTGAAGTAAAGTTTGGTTTTTGGTTTAGATCTTTGCAGCTTGCATTGCGCTGCATATCCTCAACTTTTCCAGATCTATGATCGTTCCAGCTTGTTGCGCGCTTCAATCATGTAAAGTAAATGTTAGATCTGTGCAGCTTGCATTGCGCTGGATGTCCCTAACGTTTCCAGATCTCGGATCGTTCCAGGTAGTTGCGCGCTTCTACCATCTACATTCTAAAGTAAAGTTGAGATCTGTACAGCTTGCATTGCGCTGTATGTCCCTAACCTTTCCAGATCTTGGATAGTTCCAGCTAGTTGCGCGCTTCTACCATCTACATTCTAAAGTAAAGTTTGTTGGTTGGTTTAGATCTGTACAGCCTGCATTGCGCTGGAACTCCCTAAGGTTTCCAGTTCTCGGATGGTTCCAGCTAGTTGCGCGCTTCTACCATCTACCCGCTAAATTAAATTTTAGATCTGTACACCCTGCATTGCTCTGGATGTCCCTAACGTTTCCAGATATAGGATCGCTTCAGCTAGTTGCGCGCTTTTACCGTCTACCTTCTAAAGTAAAGTTTAGATCTGTACAGCCTGCACAGCGCTGGATGTCCCTAACGTTTCCAGATCTATTATCGTTCCAGCTAGTTGCGCGCTTCTACCATCTACATTCTAAAGTAAAGCTGAGATCTGTACAGCTTGCATTGCGCTGGATGTCCCTAACGTTTCCAGATCTTGGATAGTTCCAGCTAGTTGCGCGCTTCTACCATCTACATTCTAAAGTGAAGTTTCGTTTTTGGTTTAGATCTGTACAGCATGCATTGCGCTGGATGACCCTAACGTTTCCAGATCTACAATCGTTCCAGCTAGTTGCGTGCTTCTACCATCTTCATTCTAAAGGAAAGTTTGTTGGTTGGTTTAGATCTGTACAGCTTGCATTGCGCTAGATGTCCCTAATGTTTCGAAATCTCGGTTGGTTCCAGCTATTTGCGCGCTTCTACCATTTACCTTCTGAAGTAAAGTTTGGTTTTTGGTTTAGATCTGTACAGCTTGCATTGCGCTGGATATCCCTAACGTTTCCAGATCTCGGATCGTTCCAGCTAGTTGCGCGCTTCTACCATCCTCATTCTAAAGCAAAGTTTAGATCTGTACAGCGTGCACCGCGCTGGATGTCCCAAACGTTTCCAGATTTCGGATCGTTCCAGCTAGTTGCGCGCTTCTACCATCCTCATTCTAAACTAAAGTTTAGATCAGTACAGCTTGCATTGCGCTGGATATCGCTAACGTTTCCAGATCTCGTATCGTTCCAGCTAGTTGCGCGCTTCTATCATCTACCTTCTAAAGTAAAGTTTAGATCTGTGCAGGTTGCATTGTGCTGGATGTCCCTGACGTTTCCAGATCTAGGATCGTTGCAGATAGTTGCGCGCTTCTACCATCTTCATTCTAAAGTAAAGCTTAGATCTGTACAGCTTGCATTGCGCTGGATATCGCTAACGTTTGCAGATCTCGTATCGTTCCAGCTAGTTGCGCGCTTCTACCATCTACCTTCTAAAGTAAAGTTTAGATCTGTGCAGCTTGCATTGCGCTGGATATCGCTAACGTTTCCAGATCTCGTATCGTTCCAGCTAGTTGCGCGCTTCTATCATCTACCCGCTAAAGTAAAGTTTAGATCTGTACACCCTGCATTGCGCTGGATGTCCCTAACGTTTCCAGATCTAGGAGCGCTTCAGCTAGTTGCGCGCTTTTACCATCTACCTTCTAAAGTAAAGTTTAGATCTGTACAGCGTGCACAGCGCTGGATGTCCCTAACGTTTCCAGATCTATGATCGTTCCAGCTAGTTGCGCGCTTCTTCCATCTTCCTTCTAAAGTAAAGTTTAGATCTGTGCAGGTTTCATTGCGCTGGATGTCCCTAACGTTTCCAGATCTCGGATCGCTCCAGCTAGTTGCGCGCTTCTACCATCTTCATTCTAAATTAAAGTTTAGATCTGTACAGCGTGCACCGCGCTGGATGTCTTTAACGTCTCCAGATCTAGGATAGTTCCAGCTAGTTGCGCGCTTCTACCATCTACCTTCTAAAGTAAAGTTTAGGTCTGTACACCCTGCATTGCGGTGGATGTTCCTAACGTTTCTAGATCTAGGATCGTTCAAGCTAGTTGCGCGCTTCTACCATCTACCTTCTAAAGTAAAGTTTAGATCTGTACAGCTTGCATTGCGGTGGATGTCCCTAACGTGTCCAGATCTAGGATCGTTCCAGCGAGTTGCGCGCTTCTACCATCTACCTTCTAAAGTAAAGTTTAGGTCTGTACACCCTGCATTGCGCTGGATGTCCTTAACGTTTCCAGATCTCGGATCGTTCCAGCGAGTTGCGTGCTTCTACCATCCTCATTCTGAAGTAAAGTTTAGATCTGTACAGCTTGCATTTCGGTGGATGTCCCTAACGTTTCCAGATCTCGGATCGTTCCAGCTAGTTGCGCGCTTCTACCATCCTCATTCTAAAGTAAAGTTTAGATCTGTACAGCGTGCACCGAGCTGGATGTCCCTAACGTTTCCAGATCTAGGATCGTTCCAGTTAGTTGCGCGCTTCTACCATCTACATTCTAAGTAAAGCTTGTTGCTTGGTTTAGATCTGCTCAGCTTGCATTGCGCTGGATGTTCCTAACGTTTCCAGTTCTCGGATCGTTCCAGCTAGTTGCGCGCTTCTACCATCTACCCGCTAAAGAAAAGTTTAGATCTGTACACCCTGCATTGCGCTGGATGTCCCTAACGTTTCCAGATCTAGGATCGTTTCAGCTAGTTGCGCGGTTTTACCATCTACCTTCTAAAGTAAAGTTTAGATCTGTACAGCTTGCACAGCGCTGGATGTCCCTAACGTTTCCAGATCTATGATCGTTCCAGCTAGTTGCGCGCTTCTACCATCTACATTCTAAAGTAAAGTTGAGATCTGTACAGCTTGCATTGAGCTGGATGACCCTAACGTTTCCAGATCTTGGATAGTTCCAGCTAGTTGCGCGCATCTACCATCTACATTCCTATGTAAAGATTAGTTTTTGGTTTAGATCTGTACAGCATGCGTTGCGCTGGATGACCCTAACGTTTCCAGATCTAGATTCGTTCCAGCTAGTTGCGCGCTTCTACCATCTTCATTCTAAAGGAAAGCTTGTTGGTTGGTTTAGATCTGTACAGCTTGCATTGCGCTGGATGTTCCTAATGTTTCCAGATCTCGGTTGGTTCCAGCTAGTTGCGCGCTTCTACCATCTACCTTCTGAAGTAAATTTTGGTTTTTGGTTTAGATCTTTACAGCTTGCATTGCGCTGGATATCCTTAACGTTTCCAGATCTATGATCGTTCCAGCTTGTTGCTGGCTTCTATCATGTACCTTCTAAAGTAAAGTTTAGATTTTACAGCTTGCATTGCGCTGGATATCCCTAACGTTTCCAGATCTCGGATCGTTCCAGCTAGTTGCGCGCTTCTACCATCTTCATTCTAAAGTAAAGTTTAGAACTGTACAGCTTGCATTGCGCTTGATATCGCTAACGTTTCCAGATCTGGTATCGTTCCAGCTAGTTACGCGCTTCTACCATCTACCTTCTAAAGTACAGTTTAGATCTGAGCAGGTTGCAATGCGCTGGATGTCCCTAACGTTTCCAGATCTAGGATCGTTCCAGTTAGTTGCGCGCTTCTACCATCTACATTCTAAAGTAAAGTTTGTTGGTTGGTTTAGATCTGTACAGCCTACATTGCGCTGGAACTCCCTAAGGTTTCCAGTTCTCGGATGGTTCCAGCTAGTTGCGCGCTTCTACCATCTACCCGCTAAATTAAATTTTAGATCTGTACACCCTGCATTGCTCTGGATGTCCCTAACGTTTCCAGATATAGGATCGTTTCAGCTAGTTGCGCGCTTTTACCGTCTACCTTCTAAAGTAAAGTTTAGATCTGTACAGCCTGCACAGCGCTGGATGTCCCTAACGTTTCCAGATCTATTATCGTTCCAGCTAGTTGCGCGCTTCTACCATCTACATTCTAAAGTAAAGCTGAGATCTGTACAGCTTGCATTGCGCTGGATGTCCCTAACGTTTCCAGATCTTGGATAGTTCAGATAGTTGCGCGCTTCTACCATCTACATTCTAAAGTAAAGTTTCGTTTTTGGTTTAGATCTGTACAGCATGCATTGCGCTGGATGACCCTAACGTTTCCAGATCTACAATCGTTCCAGCTAGTTGCGTGCTTCTACCATCTTCATTCTAAAGGAAAGTTTGTTGGTTGGTTTAGATCTGTACAGCTTGCATTGCGCTGGATGTCCCTAACGTTTCCAGTTCTCGGATCGTTCCAGCTAGTTGCGCGCTTCTACCATTTACCTTCTGAAGTAAAGTTTGGTTTTTGTTTTAGATCTGTACAGCTTGCATTGCGCTGGATATCCTTAACGTTTCCAGATCTATGATCGTTCCAGCTAGTTGCGCGCTTCTACAATCTATCTTCTAAAGTAAAGTTTAGATCTGTACAGCTTGCATTGCGGTGGATGTCCCTAACGTTTCCAGATCTCGGATCGTTCCAGCTAGTTGCGCGCTTCTACCATCCTCATTCTAAAGTAAAGTTTAGATCTGTACAGCGTGCACCGCGCTGGATGTCCCAAACGTTTCCAGATCTCGGATCGTTCCAGCTAGTTGCGCGCTTCTACCATCCTCATTCTAAACTAAAGTTTAGATCTGTACAGCTTGCATTGCGCTGGATATCGCTAACGTTTCCAGATCTCGTATCGTTCCAGCTAGTTGCGCGCTTCTACCATCCTCATTCTAAACTAAAGTTTAGATCTGTACAGCTTGCATTGCGCTGGATATCGCTAACGTTTCCAGATCTCGTATCGTTCCAGCTAGTTGCGCGCTTCTATCATCTACCTTCTAAAGTAAAGTTTAGATCTGTGCAGGTTGCATTGTGCTGGATATCCCTGACGTTTCCAGATCTAGGATCGTTGCAGATAGTTGCGCGCTTCTATTATCTACATTCTAAAGTAAAGTTTGTTGATTGGTTTAGATCTGTACAGCTTGTATTGCGCTGGATATCGCT
This sequence comes from Deroplatys truncata, assembly GCA_030765065.1. Taxonomy (NCBI): domain Eukaryota; kingdom Metazoa; phylum Arthropoda; class Insecta; order Mantodea; family Mantidae; genus Deroplatys; species Deroplatys truncata. The sequence continues at coordinate 416,179,188 of CM060990.1, read as the reverse complement.
AACGTTTCCAGATCTATGATCGTTCCAGCTAGTTGCGCGCTTCTACCATCTACATTCTAAAGTAAAGTTTATATCTGTACAGCTTGCATTGCGCTGGATGTCCTTAACGTTTCCAGATCTCGGATCGTTCCAGCTAGTTGCGCGCTTCTACCATCTACCTTCTGAAGTAAAGTTTAGATTTGTACAGCTCGCATTGCGCTGGATGTCCCTAATGTTTTCAGAGCTAGCATCGATCCAGCTAGTTGCGCGCTTCTATCATCTACCTTCTAAAGTAAAGTTTGGCGGTTGGTTTAGATTTGTACAGCTTGCATTGCGCTGGATGTCCCTAACGTTTCCAGATCTTGGATAGTTCCAGCTAGTTGCTCGTTTCTACTATCTACATTCCTAAGTAAAGTTTAGTTTTTGGTTTAGATCTGTACAGCATTCATTGCGCTGGATGACCCTAACGTTTCCTGATCTTTAATCGTTCCAGCTAGTTGCGCGCTTCTACCATCTACATTCTAAAGTAAAGTTTGTTGGTTGGTTTAGATCTGTACAGCTTGCATTGCGCTGGATGTCCCTAACGTTTCTAGTTCTCGGATCGTTCCAGCTAAATGCGCGCTTCTACCATCTACCCGCTAAAGTAAAATTTAGATCTGTACACCCTGCATTGCGCTGGATGTCCCTAACGTTTCCAGATCTAGGAGCGCTTCAGCTAGTTGCGCGCTTTTACCATCTACCTTCTAAAGTAAAGTTTAGATCTGTACAACGTGCACAGCGCTGGATGTCCCTAACGTTTCCAGATCTATGATCGTTCCAGCTTGTTGCGCGCTTCTACCATCTACATTCTAAAGTAAAGTTGAGATCTGTACAGCTTGCATTGAGCTGGATGACCCTAACGTTTCCAGATCTTGGATAGTTCCAGCTAGTTGCGCGCTTCTACCATCTACATTCCTAAGTAAAGTTTAGTTTTTGGTTTAGATCTGTACAGCATGCATTGCGCTGGATGACCCTAACGTTTCCAGATCTAGAATCGTTCCAGCTAGTTTCGCGCTTCTACATCTTCATTCTAAAGGAAAGTTTGTTGGTTGGTTTAGATCTGTACAGCTTGCATTGCGCTGGATGTCCCTAATGTTTCCAGATCTCGGTTGGTTCCAGCTAGTTGCGCGCTTCTACCGTCTCACTTCTGAAGTAAATTTTGGTTTTTGGTTTAGATCTTTACAGTTTGCATTGCGCTGAATATCCTTAACGTTTCCAGATCTATGATCGTACCAGCTTGTTGCGGGCTTCAATCATGTACCTTCTAAAGTAAAGTTTAGATCTGTGCAGCTGGCATTGCGCTGGATGTCCCTAACGTTTCCAGATCTCGGATCGTTCCAGCTAGTTGCGCGGTTTTACCATCTACATTCTAAAGTAAAGTTTAAATTTTACAGCTTGCATTGCGCTTGATATCCCTAACGTTTCCAGATCTCGGATCGTTCCAGCAAGTTGCGCGCTTCTACCGTCTACATTCTAAAGTAAAGTTTGTTGGTTGGTTTAGATCTGTACAGCCTGCATTGCGCTGGAACTCTCTAAGGTTTCCAGTTCTCGGACCGTTCCAGCTAGTTGCGCGCCTCTACCCATTCTGAAGTAAAGTTTGGTTTTTGGTTTAGATCTTTACAGCTTGCATTGCGCTGGATATCCTCAACTTTTCCAGATCTATGATCGTTCCAGCTTGTTGCGCGCTTCAATCATGTACCTTCTAAAGTAAAGGTTGGATCTGTGCAGCTTGCATTGCGCTGGATGTCCCTATCGTTTCCAGATCTCGGATCGTTCCAGCTAGTTGCGCGCTTCTACCATCTACATTCTAAAGTAAAGTTTAGATTTTAAAGCTTGCATTCCGCTGGATGTCCCTAACATTTCCACATCTCGGATCGTTCAAGCTAGTTGCGCGCTTCTACCATCTTCATTCTAAAGTAAAGCTTAGATCTTTACAGCTTGCATTGCGCTGGATATCGCTAACGTTTGCAGATCTCGTATCGTTCCAGCTAGTTGCGCGCTTCTACCATCTACCTTCTAAAGTAAAGTTTAGATCTGTGCAGGTTGCATTGCGCTGGATGTCCCTGACGTTTCCAGATCTAGGATTGTTCCAGTTAGTTGCGCGCTTCTACCATCTACATTCTAAAGTAAAGTTTGTTGGTTGGTTTAGATCTGTACAGCTTGCATTGCGCTGGATGTCCCTAACGTTTCCAGTTCTCGGATCGTTCCAGCTAGTTGCGCGCTTCTACCATCTACCCGCTAAAGTAAAGTTTAGAGCTGTACACCCTGCATTGCGCTGGATGTCCCTAATGTTTCCAGATCTAGGATCGCTTCAGCTAGTTGCACGGTTTTACCTTCGCCCTTCTAAAGTAAAGTTTAGATCTGTACAGCGTGCACAGCGCTGGATGTCCCTAACGTTTCCAGATCTATGATCGTTCCAGCTAGTTGCGCGCTTCTACCATCTACATTCTAAGGTAAAGTTGAGATCTGTACAGCTTGCATTGCGCTGTATGTCCCTAACCTTTCCAGATCTTGGATAGTTCCAGCTAGTTGCGCGCTTCTACCATCTACATTCTAAAGTAAAATTTGTTGGTTGGTTTAGATCTGTACAGCCTGCATTGTGCTGGAACTCCCTAAGGTTTCCAGTTCTCGGATGGTTCCAGCTAGTTGCGCGCTTCTACCATCTACCCGCTAAATTAAATTTTAGATCTGTACACCCTGCATTGCTCTGGATGTCCCTAACGTTTCCAGATATAGGATCGCTTCAGCTAGTTGCGCGATTTTACCGTCTACCTTCTAAAGTAAAGTTTAGATCTGTACAGCCTGCACAGCGCTGGATGTCCCTAACGTTTCCAGATCTATTATCGTTACAGGTAGTTGCGCGCTTCTACCATCTACATTCTAAAGTAAAGCTGAGATCTGTACAGCTTGCATTGCGCTGGATGTCCCTAACGTTTCCAGATCTTGGATAGTTCCAGCTAGTTGCGCGCTTCTACCATCTACATTCTAAAGTAAAGTTTCGTTTTTGGTTTAGATCTGTACAGCATGCATTGCGCTGGATGACCCTAACGTTTCCAGATCTACAATCGTTCCAGCTAGTTGCGAGCTTCTAACATCTTCATTCTAAAGGAAAGTTTGTTGGTTGGTTTAGATCTGTACAGCTTGCATTGCGCTAGATGTCCGTAATGTTTCGAAATCTCGGTTGGTTCCAGCTAGTTGCGCGCTTCTACCATTTACCTTCTGAAGTAAAGTTTGGTTTTTGGTTTAGATCTGTACAGCTTGCATTGCGCTGGATATCCTTAACGTTTCCAGATCTCGGATCGATCCAGCTAGTTGCGCGCTTCTACCATCCTCATTCTAAAGTAAAGTTTAGATCTGTACAGCGTGCACCGCGCTGGATGTCCCAAACGTTTCCAGATCTCGGATCGTTCCAGCTAGTTGCGCGCTTCTACCATCCTCATTCTAAACTAAAGTTTAGATCTGTACAGCTTGCATTGCGCTGGATATCGCTAACGTTTCCAGATCTAGTATCGTTCCAGCTAGTTGCGCGCTTCTATCATCTACCTTTTAAAGTAAAGTTTAGATCTGTGCAGGTTGCATTGTGCTGGATGTCCCTGACGTTTCCAGATCTAGGATCCTTGCAGATAGTTGCGTGCTTCTACCATCTACATTCTAAGGTAAAGTTTGTTGATTGGTTTAGATCTGTTTAGCTTGTATTGCGCTGGATATCGCTAACGTTTCCAGATCTATGATCGTTCCAGCTAGTTGCGCGCTTCTACCATCTACATTCTTAAGTAAAGTTTATATCTGTACAGCTTGCATTGCGCTGGATGTCCTTAACGTTTCCAGATCTCGGATCGTTCCAGCTAGTTGCGCGCTTCTACCATCTACCTTCTGAAGTAAAGTTTAGATTTGTACAGCTTGCATTGCGCTGGATGTCCCTAATGTTTTCAGAGCTAGCATCGATCCAGCTAGTTGCGCGCTTCTATCATCTACCTTCTAAAGTAAAGTTTGGCGGTTGGTTTAGATTTATACAGCTTGCATTGCGCTGGATGTCCCTAACGTTTCCAGATCTTGGATAGTTCCAGCTAGTTGCGCGTTTCTACTATCCACATTCCTAAGTAAAGTTTAGTTTTTGGTTTAGATCTGTACAGCATGCATTGCGCTGGATGACCCTAACGTTTCCAGGTCTAGAATCGTTCCAGCTAGTTGCGCGCTTCTACCATCTACATTCTAAAGTAAAGTTTGTTGGTTGGTTTAGATCTGTACAGCTTGCATTGCGCTGGATGTCCCTAACGTTTCTAGTTCTCGGATCGTTCCAGCTAAATGCGCGCTTCCACCATCTACCCGCTAAAGTAAAGTTTAGATCTGTACACCCTGCATTGCGCTGGATGTCCCTAACGTTTCCAGATCTAGGATCGTTTCAGCTAGTTGCGCGCTTTTACCATCTACCTTCTAAAGTAAAGTTTAGATCTGTACAGCTTGCACAGCGCTGGATGTCCCTAACGTTTCCAGATGTATGATCGTTACAGCTTGTTGCGCGCTTCTACCGTCTACATTCTAAAGTAAAGTTGAGATCTGTACAGCTTGCATTGAGCTGGATGACCCTAACGTTTCCAGATCTTGGATAGTTCCAGCTAGTTGCGCGCTTCTACCATCTACATTCCTAAGTAAAGTTTAGTTTTTGGTTTAGATCTGTACAACATGCATTGCGCTGGATGACCCTAACGTTTCCAGATCTAGAATCGTTCCAGCTAGTTGCGCGCTTCTACCATCTTCATTCTAAAGGAAAGTTTGTTGGTTGGTTTAGATCTGTACAGCTTGCATTGCGCTGGATGTCCCTAATGTTTCCAGATCTCGGTTGGTTCCAGCTAGTTGCGCGCTTCTACCATCTCACTTCTGAAGTAAATTTTGGTTTTTGGATTAGATCTTTACAGCTTGCATTGCGCTGAATATCCTTAACGTTTCCACATCTATGACCGTTCCAGCTTGTTGCGGGCTTCAATCATGTACCTTCTAAAGTAAAGTTTAGATCTGTGCAGCTTGCATTGCGCTGGATGTCCCTAACGTTTCCAGATCTCGGAATGTTCCAGCTAGTTGCGCGCTTCTACCATCTACATTCTAAAGTAAAGTTTAGATTTTACAGCTTGCATTGCGCTTGATATCCCTAACGTTTCCAGATCTCGGATCGTTCCAGCAAGTTGCGCGCTTCTACCGTCTACATTCTAAAGTAAAGTTTGTTGGTTGGTTTAGATCTGTACAGCCTGCATTGCGCTGGAACTCTCTAAGGTTTCCAGTTCTCTGACCGTTCCAGCTTGTTGCGCGCTTCTATCATCTACCCGCTAAAGTAAAGTTTAGATCTGTACACCCTGCATTGCTTTGGATGTCCCTAACGTTTCCAGATATAGGTTCGCTTCAGCTAGTTGCGCGCTTTTACCGTCTACCTTCTAAAGTAAAGTTTAGATCTGTACAGCGTGCACAGCGCTGGATGTCCCTAACGTTTCCAGATCTATTATCGTTCCAGCTAGTTGCGCGCTTCTACCATCTACATTCTAAAGTAAAGTTGAGATCTGTAGAGCTTGCATTGCGCTGGATGTCCCTAACGTTTCCAGATCTTGGATAGTTCCAGCTAGTTGCGCGCTTCTACCATCTACATTCTAAATAAAGTTTAGTTTTTGGTTTAGATCTGTACAGCATGAATTGCGCTGGAGGACCCTAACGTTTGCAGATCTAGAATCGTTCCAGCTAGTTGCGCGCTTCTACCATCTTCACTCTAAAGGAAAGTTGGTTGGTTGGTTTAGATCTGTACAGCTTGCATTGCGCTGGATGTCTCTAATGTTTCCAGATCTCGGTTGGTTCCAGCTAGTTGCGCGATTCTACCCATTCTGAAGTAAAGGTTGGTTTTTGGTTTAGATCTTTACAGCTTGCATTGCGCTGGATATCCTCAACTTTTCCAGATCTATGATCGTTCCAGCTTGTTGCGCGCTTCAATCATGTACCTTCTAAAGTAAAGGTTAGATCTGTGCAGCTTGCATTGCGCTGGATGTCCCTAACGTTTCCAGATCTCGGATCGTTCCAGCTAGTTGCGCGCTTCTACCACCTACATTCTAAAGTAAAGTTTAGATTTTAAAGCTTGCATTCCGCTGGATGTCCCTAACATTTCCACATCTCGGATCGTTCAAGCTAGTTGCGCGCTTCTACCATCTTCATTCTAAAGTAAAGCTTAGATCTGTACAGCTTGCATTGCGCTGGATATCGCTAACGTTTGCAGATCTCGTATCGTTCCAGCTAGTTGCGCGCTTCTACCATCTACCTTCTAAAGTAAAGTTTAGATCTGTGCAGCTTGCATTGCGCTGGATATCGCTAACGTTTCCAGATCTCGTATCGTTCCAGCTAGTTGCGCGCTTCTACCATCTTCATTCTAAAGTAAAGCTTAGATCTGTACAGCTTGCATTGCGCTGGATATCGCTAACGTTTGCAGATCTCGTATCGTTCCAGCTAGTTGCGCGCTTCTACCATCTACCTTCTAAAGTAAAGTTTAGATCTGTGCGGGTTGCATTGCGCTGGATGTCCCTGACGTTTCCAGATCTAGGATCGTTCCAGCTAGTTGCGCGCTTCTACCATCTTCATTCTAAAGTAAAGCTTAGATCTGTACAGCTTGCATTGCCCTGGATATCGCTAACGTTTGCAGATCTCGTATCGTTCCAGCTAGTTGCGCGCTTCTACCATCTACCTTCTAAAGTAAAGTTTAGATCTGTGCAGCTTGCATTGCGCTGGATATCGCTAACGTTTCCAGATCTCGTATCGTTCCAGCTAGTTGCGCGCTTCTATCATCTACCCGCTAAAGTAAAGTTTAGATCTGTACACCCTGCATTGCGCTGGATGTCCCTAACGTTTCCAGATCTAGGAGCGCTTCAGCTAGTTGCGCGCTTTTACCATCTACCTTCTAAAGTAAAGTTTAGATCTGTACAACGTGCACAGCGCTGGATGTCCCTAACGTTTCCAGATCTATGATCGTTCCAGCTAGTTGCGCGCTTCTTCCATCTACCTTCTAAAGTAAAGTTTAGATCTGTGCAGGTTGCATTGCGCTGGATGTCCCTGACGTTTCCAGATCTAGGATCGTTGCATTTAGTGTCGCGCTTCTACCATTTACATTCTAAAGTAAAGTTTGTTGGTTGGTTTAGATCTGTACAGCTTGTATTGCGCTGGATATCGCTAACGTTTCCAGATCTATGATCGTTCCAGTTAGTTGCGCGCTTCTACCATCTACATTCTAAAGTAAAGTTTATATCTGTACAGCTTGCATTGCGCTGGATGTCCTTAACGTTTCCAGATCTCGGATCGTTCCAGCTAGTTGCGCGCTTTTACTATCTACCTTCTGAAGTAAAGTTTAGATTTGTACAGCTTGCATTGCGCTGGATGTCCCTAACGTTTTCAGAGCTAGCATCGATCCAGCTAGTTGCGCATTTCTATCATCTACCTTCTAAAGTAAAGTTTGGCGGTTGGTTTAGATTTGTACAGCTTGCATTGCGCTGGATGTTCCTAACGTTTCTAGATCTTGGATAGTTCCAGCTAGTTGCGCGCTTCTACCATCTACATTCCTAAGTAAAGTTTAGTTTTTGGTTTAGATCTGTACAGGATGCATTGCGCTGGATGACCCTAACGTTTCCAGATCTAGAATCGTTCCAGCTATTTGCTCGATTCTACCATCTACATTCTAAAGGAAAGTTTGTTGGTTGGTTTAGATCTGTACAGCTTGCATTGCGCTGGATGTCCCTAACGTTTCCAGTTCTCGGATCGTTCCAGCTAGTTGCCCGCTTCTACCATCTACCCGCTAAAGTAAAGTTTAGATCTGTACACCCTGCATTGCGCTGGATGTCCCTAACGTTTCCAGATCTAGGAGCGCTTCAGCTAGTTGCGCGCTTTTACCATCTACCTTCTAAAGTAAAGTTTAGATCTGTACAGCGTGCACAGCGCTGGATGTCCCTAACGTTTCCAGATCTATGATCGTTCCAGCTAGTTGCGCGCTTCTTCCATCTACCTTCTAAAGTAAAGTTTAGATCTGTGCAGGTTGCATTGCGCTGGATGTCCCTGACGTTTCCAGATCTAGGATCGTTGCAGTTAGTGTCGCGCTTCTACCATTTACATTCTAAAGTAAAGTTTGTTGGTTGGTTTAGATCTGTACAGCTTGTATTGCGCTGGATATCGCTAACGTTTCCAGATCTATGATCGTTCCAGCTAGTTGCGCGCTTCTACCATCTACATTCTAAAGTAAAGTTTATATCTGTACAGCTTGCATTGCGCTGGATGTCCTTAACGCTTTCAGATCTCGGATCGTTCCAGCTAGTTGCGCGCTTCTACCATCTACCTTCTGAAGTAAAGTTTAGATTTGTACAGCTTGCATTGCGCTGGATGTCCCTAACGTTTTCAGAGCTAGCATCGATCCAGCTAGTTGCGCATTTCTATCATCTACCTTCTAAAGTAAAGTTTGGCGGTTGGTTTAGATTGGTACAGCTTGCATTGCGCTGGATGTCCCTAACGTTTCCAGATCTTGGATAGTTCCAGCTAGTTGCGCGCTTCTACCATGTACATTCCTAAGTAAAGTTTAGTTTTTGGTTTAGATCTGTACAGCATGCATTGCGCTGGATGACCCTAACGTTTCCAGATCTAGAATCGTTCCAGCTAGTTGCGCGATTCTACCATTTACATTCTAAAGTAAAGTTTGTTGGTTGGTTTAGATCTGTACAGCTTGCATTGCGCTGGATGTCCCTAACGTTTCCAGCTCTCGGATCCTTCCAGCTAGTTGCGCGCTTCTACCATCTACCCGCTAAAGTAAGGTTTAGATCTGTACACCCTGCATTGCGCTGGATGTCCCTAACGTTTCCAGATCTAGGATCGTTTCAGCTAGTTGCGCGCTTCTACCATCTACATTCTAAAGTAAAGTTGAGATCTGTACACCCTGCATTGCGCTGGATGTCCAAAACGTTTCCAGATCTAGGGTCGTTCCAGCTAGTTGCGCGCTTCACCATCTACCTTCTAAAGTAAAGTTTAGATCTGTACAGCTTGCATTGCGCTGGATGTCCCTAACGTTTCCAGATCTATTATCGTTCCAGTTAGTTGCGCGTTTCTACCATCTACCCTTTAAAGTAAAGTTTGTTGGTTGGCTTAGATCTGTACAGCTTGCATTGTGTTGGATATCCCTAACGTTTCCAGATCTAGAATCGTTCCAGCTAGTTGCGTGCTTCTACCATCTACCTTCTAAATTAAAGTTTAGATCTGTACAGCGTGCACAGAGCTGGATGTCCCTAACGTTTCCAGATCTCGGATCGCTCCAGCTATTTTTGCGCTTCTACCATCTTCATTCTAAAGTAAAGTTTAGATCTGTACAGCGTGCACCGCGCTGGATGTGTCTAACGTTTCCAGATCTCGGATCGTTCCATCTAGTTGCGCGTCTCTATCACCTGTATGTTGATGATCAGGGGCCTTCTGAATATTGTTAGTTAGCGTGACGACGTAGTAGCGTAGTGTGACGACGTTGTCAAGCAAGGCGACGACGTGTGACAGTCAAAGGGTAGGGGACAAGGCCTCTACCGTTTTCGGATAAAAAAAGTCCATGGCGGCAGTTGACGCAATCTATGGTTCCTCTCGAGGACTGCAGACTTACACATCTCTGAGAGGTCCGGGATTCTGGGACCACACACATTCCATGGATGAAATTTACAGAGAGCATAAGCTCTGCTTATGCCGAGAGCCCCTCTCCGCTAGTTTCAACCCTGAAACAGCCAAGAAGATGAAAATGTAAAAAATGAGGATGGAGGTGAAAGGATGAGAGGAAAAGCTCAGAGGTGGAACGAGCCTTCACAGCATGCGTCTAGTGAGTGGAAAACCTTGAAAATAAAACCTCTGGGAATCAGAAGGGGTGTGGTATTGAACCGAATACAAGTCGCCTACTTACGGTCTGAGCCATTCCACTCGATTGGTTAGTGTGTTACACACAAATGATCTTAGGTGTGTGTCGTCGTCCACGGTGTAGTGGTTACCATGCGAGCCTCTAGACACCGAGGTCGCGGGTTCAAGCCCGACGGAGGGCGATGGATTTTTCGGGCGTAAAAATCCTTAGAATGGCTTCCTCGGAAGGGAAGTAAAGCCGGTGGTCCCGTGTCGTAGATTTACGACACGTAAAAGAACCTCAAGCCTGATAGAGGTCTCTGAGCAAAATTAACAGTCTTTCACGCCCAATAAGATTTCTCAAGCAAAAACCGTGAACAAATTAGTTGATTGTCGTATACATCCATCTGAAGTCGCGAACTCGCTATTGTAAGCAGCATTATCTGGTAAAAAATGTTACATGTCAGGCGTTCCTTTTTAAGAGAATCCTCAATAAAATTATCTTAACTTTAAGAGCACCCTAAATTGCCCTCAATTGTTTTTTTCCGAGACGAAAGTTTGGAATCTCCATTGAATCTAAACAACCGAATAGCATACATAACGTGTCTGAAAGAGAAAGTTTTTGTCTAAGACATTGTTTAGATGTGATGTGTTCTTGTTATGGTTGTAAATAAATATCTACATTAAAGCCTGTCATTCCGATCTGATTATGGGTTCTGACAAGCACATGACCGTATGTCTTCCTGCATGTTCGAGTATTTAGAGAGGCGGTCAGCGGTATTTATGTGTGATTTCCTGTATTCATAGGTCTTCGTATAGCTTCGCGTGCTTAAAGTTAGTGAGCAAATTATTGCAACGATAATGTATTCTTCGGCGGTGTTCGGACGTCTCCGTACAGTTTCGGCTGCTTAGAGTAAGTAAACTATTGTGAAGATGAATGTATTGATCGGGTATAATCGCGCAGATTCGGAAGCTTAACTCGTGAGGCTACCAACCGAGGAAGGGACAAGTATCTTTTTGAGCAGGCATTCGCCTAAAGACCAGGGAAACCGCGAAAAAATCAAAGGTCTGAGCGAGTGGCCGACGGTAATCAAGTCAAAATGCCTCAGAAACACAGGCATTCGCATGCAGACCAGGGAAAACAACGAAAAAATCAAAGGTGTGAGCGAGTGGCCGACAACAATCCAGTCAGAGTGCCTTAGAAGCACAGGCATTCGCATGCAGACCAGGGAAAAAAACGAAGAAAAATCAAAGGTCTTAGCGAGTGGCCGACGGTAATCCAGACAGAGTGCCTTAGAAGCACATAGGTTAAGATGCAAATGATATAACATGAAAACATGGTAGCATACGGTGCTCAGGCATTCGCCTGCAGACCAGGGAAAACCTCGAAAAAATCAAAGGTCCTAGCGACTGGCGGACGGTAATCTGGTTACGTGGCATTGTAACGTAATGTTAAGCTGTAAGGGTGGTTCAGGAGACATGACAGGCAAAAAGGGGTTGCCCCTACCGTCTAAAGATTTGAACTTGGAGTCTGTTCCATCCGTCCTGACGTCTCCAGCTCTGTGAACAAGTTCTGTCTAGATGACTAATGTTTCAGGAGAGCATCCTTTCCCTCTGGTATGCATAGATCGAGACGCCTCCTCCGCTATGCTCACGCGAGATATATACATAGTTGCGTGTTATGAATTCATTCATTCGCTTTTAATTCCTTCCAGCGTTAGCCACTGTGATGAATATGATTATATAACTGAATGTTTAGAAGGTGTAGACTATCACCTTTGCCTTTAGGAAATATGTTCGGGTTTTTTGAGAAGAAATGTAATAGTATAATGTTTATAAAAAATAAATGTTTTTTATATTACATAGGCCTCATTTTTTATTAGTCTTTTTATACACCTCATATCACACAGTCCAATATTAAGATGGTTCTGGCTTCTAGATTCCCATTTATTTAAGTCTCTTTCAGTAATAGTTCAATAATTTTTTTGTTTAGATTTCATGTAGCATCAATGTTTTAAGATATTGCATTCTCCTTTAAACAATTATGAAATTATTTATGAAATCAATGGTATTGGCAGGTATAGCAGTAATAATGAGTACATAATTTATATATTATTGCTATATTCTACACACGCGAATGTTTTTCCTTGCATGTTCCACGCTGCACGGTGCTGCAATTCTTCATTGATTGAGATCACTGTGAGGTGTTGAGAATGTTCCTATCACATTTCTGTTTATGTTGTTTTAAGCAATCTCGTTCTTCCTCTTCATTTACATTCATCTGAGCATTCCTGTAACACACATTCACATTATTTGCAGCTTGTTGTAGGTATATATTTCGATGCGGAGAATCATTGCAAGGGGTATTAAACTTCTTCTGCACGAAATCACTCAGACTGCAATCTAAACATTATTTACACATATTTGTTTTAATACAGTGATGCATTCTTTTGACAACTGCTATCCTACTGGAACTTATTTGCAACTTGCTGTGGGTATCTGCTTTGAGGTAAAGAATCAGTGAATAGACTATTAAACTTCTTTCTGCAGATCCTCGCTCAGACTACATCCTAGGCGTTGTTTTTATACACTGATGTATACTTTAGACAAATGTTATCCTAGTGAAATGTGAATTTATATACTCAACGAATGTAACTCTAAATGAAGCTTTGAAAGGATAGCTGAATTATTTCTACAAACCTTAACAGGAAGAAAAGACAATTTACATGTCTTAAACTTGCCGGCTGGTACTACTCCATGATATACCATTTGAAACTACCCTGGCATTTCCTCCAACTGTTGGCTTGTTAGGGTTGAATATCTTGTCGGACGAAACAACTGCTTATCACCTAAAAGTGCAACCACTCTAGCACCGTATCTCGTATCAATTTTTCTTAAGGATTTTACATTATAAGGCTCCTCTGGCTGAAGATCCTGTAGTCTTTGAACGGCCTGGTAAATGCTACCCTCAGCCAATGTGTTAAGTTGAGATGTCGAACTTTCTGCATTAGGAAGAGAAAAAAAGCATATTCTTTATTAAAGAATGTGTTGCATAACAAAATTTCATTTATTTGAAAGTTACAAAATTATTAACTATTTTCTGTATAATATAAGAATAAAAAATGATAATATGTGTAAATATAATTGAGGTTCTGATTCACTAATGAAGTTCATTAAGTACTGTATTTTTCGATTAAAAGGTATTAATATAATGTAAATATTTACTTTGTTAGAGCAAATGATTCGCGCAACAGACTTTTTGTAATATTCTAAAGCAAAAATGTTAATAAGGTATTCAAATAATTGTATTTTCTCCAAAAGGGGTATAATTCACTCTGTGAAATCCTGTATTTATATATCTGAAATAATAATTACTTAACAACATGAATACTTAACTAAATTGTTCACATTTTTGAGAATTCGCGCAGTTAGCTATTAAATGTAGAATAAGCTTGCCTAAAATGAATACTTAACTAAACTGTTCACATTTCAGAAAATTCACCTGTCTAGCTATTAACTTTTAGAATGCTCAGCTATTTACAAATAAATGTCTGAATTAAAAACAAGAACGCAAATATAAGTTAAATCTAATAAGTAATAAGTTAACTTTTTAATGAAAATGAATTGGTGATACAACTTACCAGACATGATGTTCGATGAAATTTTCCGTTGAAAGAATAAAGTTTGCAGAGTGGTTAGATCTCTGTGATCTCACACGTTATTCATCAAATATATCATTCATCTATAGAAAAAAGCTTTTAAACAAATATGGTTTGATCTCTCTGCTGGAATATTCAAAAAATATCTCTCGAAGGGAGGGGTATTTAAAAACGTTCTCGTCCTATGTTTACTAAGAGAATAAGCATATCTTTTTAAATGGAATAAATGAAGAGTAACAAAGAATGCGTCTTGTTTAGGATAGGCTCCATATTTCATTATTTATTTAGAATTAAACAAATGTTATTAGTCGTAATAGTTATACACGCGTAATAAACAACCTAACATCCGAACACATACGACAGCAACCAAAATGCCCAAGTCAATTCATATACAATTAATTAATAAAAATATTTAATTGTATTCATCGATCAGCGAGACCATTATTTATTTTTAATAACGTATGTAATATTTCTTAAAGTTGAATTCTTTCCACCATCTGAATTCTGAATACTTTATTCGCAATATTATATTGAAAGAAATAAGAGCTATGAAACTTAATTATTAATTATCTTCATGTAGAATTTATATTAATCATCGGGGGAAAAATTGTTGTGGTAAGCTTAAACATGAGTATGCTTGGGTTTTCCACGGTTTGTGATGGAAATTCTGCGCAGAGCCACCCATTAAGCTAATCATTTAGAAAATCTATTGTATCGCTAAAAGTTATTTACCCAGAGGGTTGCGTTTTTTCAGAGCACTTCGGAAATCAATTGAGATGTTTAATATAGTGGAAACGTCTGCCATTGTCCGCTAATGAGGGTATACAGGACCCAGTATGCGTTCTTCAACCCTCTTAATATGTTTAATGTAGTGAAAACCCCAAGCCATTAAGAGCAGGTACCAGGGAAAAACCCTAGCGTTCCTGGTTTAACCGCTTCTTAAGCTTCATTGTATTAGACGATGCACAGCGGTCGCACTCGTGTTGTTTTTCGTAAAGGGTTCTCGTGTTAACGTCTCACTCTAGCTATTTACAACGTCCTTTCCAGTCGGTTTTTTAATTCGTCTAAGCAATGTAATATTTTTATAAGCCCTCCGCTCAAAAGAAGAATTAAACATGTAGTATTAGATGTAATAATTATATTCACCTAATCATTACCTTAACACCTCCATATACGAGAACAACCAGGTGCGCGAGTCAATTCATATACAATTAATCAATCAAAAAAAAACTTAATTGTTTTCATCGATCGACGAGCGTCGTTTCATTATAAGTGCAATGTCATTAGTAGGTGAAAACTGGAGAAGATAGCTCCAGGTGCGCAAGTCAATTACATTAATCAATCAATAATACTTAATTGGTCGACGAGCAGCGTTTAATAACCACACTCCTTTAGAGGCATGATGGCCGGACATTAGCGGTATATAAACATTGATTCCTTTTTCAATATCGCATTACCTAATTGATTGACACAATTATCTCATCAAATCGTTAACATGATTTATCGACGCAGACAGAATGGAGCCGGGCTAGTCTACACATCGAGACTTGTTAGTGGCGTCACGCACACAGTCGTGGAGTGGAGGGTGAAACTTGTTATTACCAGACAGAAGTCGGCTGCCGGGTTTTTCATTACATGACGGACTGTTGCCGGAGAGAGGTTAAGACCGTGAGCGTGTTAGTTATACATATGTTAGCATACATATACGATAACGACCAGTTGCGCGCGAGTCAATTCATATACAATTAATCAATCAAAAAGAATACTTAATTGTATTCATCGATTGAGGAGCATCGTTTCATTACATGTGCAATGTGCGGACATTAGTAGTAATAAAATGCCGATTTTTTTTTTCAATAATGTTTTATGCATGGACGAATATTACCTAATTGATTGACACAACTATGTACTCAAACGATTTGCCGATGGGCGGCAGGCTTCGAGAAAACCATTCCCCTACCACACACCTCACCAGAGGCGGGATTTAGACAGGACGCTATGAGAGCGGGGTGACGTCGCCAGCGTATAGGAACAATACACACTCTCCCACATATCCGCAGGGAACCAATCACACGGGGGGATTTAGGCAAGTCACAATGAGGAGGGCGGGAATGTAATACGCGTATGGAAACAATACACACTCTCCCACCTATCCACAGGGAACCAATCGGACCACAAAGGGGAGGGGGTGGGTGCCACCGGCACGCGACCAGACCGCATGGGGGAGGGGGTAGGACCTGACGACACAGACCCGGTCGGCATTAGGTAAGGCCACAAAGGGAGGGCGGGGCTTGCCGGGATAGAACAAATAATCTTTTCAGTTGCCGGCATCTGCTTTGGCTCTGAAGGAACATTTATATTACTACTAGTGTAAATCACAATCTCCTAATTCCTTCAACATTTAAATATAATTTCCTGTGTTCAAAGAGTTTTCGGACTCATGTTCTCGAAATGCAAGTTTCTGCTTTCCCAAAGGCATGCTAACTTTATAATTTGCGAATTAATTTTCCTATTTCTTTTTCCGTATTCATTGTGCTTCGTACTTGCGAGCCGGAATTATTCACTTACACACGATTCAATACCTGTATTTCCGAACTGCGTAATTTTTTTGAGACATATAATGTGATTTTCCGTTTGGATGCCTTTTCTGAGCTTTGTTTAAATTATTCAAGTCGTCAAAATCTGCGTAACTCCAAGCAATTTTTTCTTACGAAAATAGCAAGCGCGGTCAGCAAAGCCATTTTCGCAAGCTATTACACCAGCATAACATGTGAATTGTATCATGCATGTTTTTATTAAGGTGGCGCATAAATGTTTTAACACCTTTGTTTGCATACGTATCGTTATTAAGAAGTTTCTTCGTCTCGTCACTTTTAATTATAGTTTGCTTTTCCTCATAACTGAAAGAACTAAACTTGCTTTTCAGCGCTCTTTCTATTGTACAGTCACATGTAGATCCTTGTTCTACTGTAAGACTGCTCAACTACAAGCAGATATATCCCCCACTCCACTCAGACGTTCCAATAATTCCAAGAGCTGGCCAATACCGCGTGAAATGTTAACCTAAAATGGAGAAAGTATGAAATTCAGCAACTTTTGCTAATAACTTAAAACCTAAAAAAATTCCTATTATTACTGCTAAACACCAATCTACGCAAAATACGCAAATTATTCCTATTGAAATATACCTACAGTTCTACCTAAAAGCGCCACATAAAATAAAACAAACCTTTCTTAGGGCAGTACAGAGATTACATGTGACAATGTCTTTCAACGCTAAACAGTTACAAATGAGTCCCGAGTGATTCTGGAAACCTACGAAGTATATCGCAAGTAAAAGGGTTACGAATGCAAATACGGAAATGTTAAGTACTGAATGAGTTCACAGCACTAGACATCCGAGCTTCGGCAGCTGTCCAACTGTGCGCAGCACGCGAGTAGTAATAGTCCCGGATTAGCCAATTGGATTAACGATAATCCTGCCGCTAGGAGCGCTAGTGTCGCTGTTAATCCGCGGATTAAGAGCGACGGCGGTAAGTTTGAAAAGCGCCATGAGCGGAAGGATTATCGTTATCGCAATTGGTTAATCCGGGACGAGATAAAAGAATTGAGGATTAGGGAAAGATGAACGAAAAACAGGAAGTGACGTGGAGTGTTTTGATTGGTAAAAATAAGACGAAATGTGATTGGTTCTTTAATTCGGGTGAAAGATGAAGGATGGAAGATAAAAGAGTATGGAGGACACGTGATGGAGAGGAGCGGAGCGGCGAGGTGTTGTCTGTGCGAAGGTCGGGACTGAAAGAGGGAAAAGATGGCGAACGAGGGATAAAAAGTATAACAGAAAGTGACGTGTGAAGTTGTGATTGGTGGGAATAAGAAGTGATGTCATTGGTGGAAAGGAACAAATGAAAGTTGTTGATTGGTAAGAATAAGAGAGATTATGATTGGTGGAAAGAAAAAGGTGTGGGAGTGGGGTATGTTGGAGTTGATGGGAAAGGTAAGTTTTCCTACCAACAAAATTTGCAAAAGCCTCTCCAGAACTCATCAGCAATTTTTGAACGTTGGATGGTAGTTTTTTTGAGGGCATAGAGAGATGGGGCGATATGAGACGCGGTGGCGAAAATGGGAACTAAACAAGATGGCGGAGACAAGAGGTCTAAGGACGAGGAAATTTCGAGCTTAGTGGTCAACATGGCGGACGCAAGAGGTGGGGGCAAGGAGACGGGGTGGTGAGAAGGGGAACTAAAAGAAGATGGCGGAAGCAAGAGCTTAGAAGAGCAGATTTTGAGGTTAAAATAGTGGGAACTAAAAATGGGGGAGGGTCGGCGACAAGGAGATGCGGTGGCCAACGTGAGAACTAAACAAGATGGCGGACGCAAGAGGAGGGTAAGGAGCTCTGAGGTTAAGATTTTTAGGTTAAAACAGGACGTAAGCATGGGAAGGAAATCCAAGATGGCGAAGGCAATAGTGTGGACGAGGAGATGTGAGGTGCGGTGGCGAAAATGGGAACTAAACAAGATGACGAAGACAAAAAGTCTAAGGACGAGGAGATTTTGAGGTTAGTGGTCAACATGGCGGGCGCAAGAGGTGGGGGGCAAGGAGATTTGAGGTTAAGATTTTTAGGTTAAAATAGGACGTAAGAAGGGGAACTAAATCAAAGATGGCGGAGGCAAGGTGGGACGAGGAGATGTGAGGCGCGGTGGTAAAAATGGGAACTAAACAAGATGGCGGAGGCAGGAAGTCCAGGTTAAAAATATGAGGTAAACGTGGAGAACTTAAACCAAGATGGCGGTGGCGTAGTGGTGAAAATGGGAACTAAACAAGATGGCGGAGGCAAGAAGTCGAGGGACGAAGAGATTTGAGGTTAGGGTCAACATGCGAAAGATGCCGAACGCAACAGATGGTGACGAGGAGATTTGATGTTGTGAAAACTAAACAAGATGGCGGACGCGCGTGGTCAAGAAGAATTCACAAAAGAAAAAATAAATATCATACCTTGAACGAGAATGGAAGCAGCCAAGTAACTAACACGAAAGTTGAAAACACAAAAGAGCACAGAAATATAATGCTTGTGTAAAAAGGAAGGCAGGAAGTGACGTGGCATGTTATGATTGGAGAAAATAAGACGATTTGTGATTGGTGAAAGTAAAACGTGATTGGATTGGACAAACGAATAAATAAGGCGAAGTGAAGGTGATTTGCGGCGGTATTGATGATAGCCGTGATCGTTAACGCATCTGTTGGGATTGAAACCCAGTACCAAAACCCAACACATTATAAAGTTACTCTTTGAACCTTCGTTTTGAATGTGATATCACAACTTAGAATTAAACGTGAACTTTAGCGGTATTTTAAATAGGTATGTTGGTGGAATGTGGACTTCTTTTTTACTTTGGGACTCAAACCCGGTACCAGAACACTACACCATGTATTTCTACCGCAACACTATTTTAAAATGTGGTGGAATGTGGAGTTTGTAGTTTGGGACTCAAACACAGTACCAAAACACCAAAGGATATATTCCTACGCCAAGCATGCCCGAAAAATAATTATGCGTGTGATACTTACCTCTTACTGGTGTTGATGCGTCACCAAAAGCGCAGCAGCTTCACGCGACCTGAAAAAACAAAAGCAAACTGTTTTTGAAAATCCTTAACCAGCTTTAAGATCAACCAACATCACTACGCACTGATATACCTAGGTTTTTTTAAAGCGGTACAGACGCCCTTTGCACAGACGTAATTTAACTATACAAAAAACCTGGTACTGGACCATCGTAATGGTCGCTAGCGTACGTAGGAACAGGGTTCTCATTGCCGGTCGAAAGCGGTCAAAAAGTGTACGACGCAGGTGTTCACAGTAGCTACTGTCGAAGTCAACCGTCGAGGTGTGAATGAACGAAATCTGTTCTTGCCGGCAATCTAGCTTGGAGATGTGAGGAGCGGTGGCAAAAATGGGAACTAAACAAGATGTCGGAGACAAGAAGTCAAGAACGAGGGGATTTGAGGTTAGTGGTCAACATGGCAGACGGAAGAGTGGTAATCAGCAGTCGATGTGCGTCACAATATGGCCGCCGCGATTAAAGAGCTGCAAACTGCGCGATAACTTGAAAAATGACCGTGTGAACGGGTGCTGATGAAGCAGTCGATGTGCGTCACAATATGGCCGCCGCTATTAAAGAGCTGCAAACTGCGCGATAACTTTAAAATTGGCCGTGTGAACGGATGCTCATTAGCGAGAAAATCTTTTAAATGTGGTTTTATGGTCGATGGTAGGGAAAAGTGCAGCGGTGGATGGATGGTGTGACCGGAAGTGCACCGGAAATGGCTGCGATTACAACTTGGCAAGTTCTGTTTTTCCTCCTGTGGCGTTCATGTATTTGAGTCTGGCGCTCTTTTCCAACTGCAAATGCAGGGCCACTTTATTAGACAGCGGAATATGAGGATCCACAAAGAGTGCATTGTTCATGAATGATATGAGATCGATGCCCGGCGTGACGCATTGCGCGGCGCGCGCGTTTGCCGTAAACCGTTACAGATGCCATACTTATATTATCCGTCTTTTTTTTAAAAAAATAACTAGTTTTTCGGGGTTTTCTCTGGTTGGTAGACGAATGCAAGCTATGTCTGCTTTTTTCATAGTGTTTCCCTGGTCCGTAGGCGTTTGCAGAAGCGGTTGCCGAAGTTCTTTCTATTTTTCGTGGTTTTCCCAGGTTTTCGTGGTTTTCCCTGGTCGGTAGGCAATTGTTTAGGTTCTCTCTCGTATTTCGTGGTTTTCCCCTGTTGGCGGGATGTAGCTCAGTGTGTGTGCGCACACACACACAAACACACCCACGCTCTCATACATTCGCTCACAAAGCTCTTTCTATTTTTGGGAGTTTTCCCTCGTTTGTAGACGAATGCAAACTCTTTCTGCTTTTTCATAGGTTTTCCCTGGTTGGTAGGTGATTGCTGTAGTGGTTGACGAAGCCCTTTCTAATTTTCGTGGTTCTTTCAGGTTTTTCGTGGTTGTCCCTGTCCGGTAGGCAAATGATGAAGTTTTTCTATAATTTCGTCGTTTTCCCTTGTTGGCGCACGGATACTAAGCACATATTCGAACACACATACATTCGCTCACAAACTCTTTCTATTTTTCGGGGTTTTTATCTGCTCCGTATACGTATGCATGCTATTTTTCCGTTTTCATAGTTTTTCCCTGGTCGGTAGGCCATTGCTGGAGCGGTTGTCGTACCTCTTTCTATTTTTCGTGGTTTTCCCTTGTCGGAAGGCTATTGTTTAAGTTCTTTCTCCTATTTCGTGGCTTTCCCTTGTTTGTGGGTAAATGCTGGGTGCACACAAACACATGCACATTCGCTCGCAAACCTCGTTTTTTCGTGGCTTTCCTAGTCTGTAGGCGCTCCCTAAAGCTCTTTCTACTTTTTTCGACATTTTTTCTGGTCCGTAGGCGTTTGCGACAGCGTTTTCTCAAGCTCTTTCTATCTTGTTTTCATGGTTTTTCACGATCGGTAGGCGTTAAAATACTCTTAGAGCTTTTTTCAGGTTTTTCGTGGTTGTCCCTGTCCGGTAGGCAAATGATGAAGTTTTTCTATAATATCGTCGTTTTCCCTTGCTGGCGCACGGATACTAAGCACATACTCGCACACACACACATTCACGCACACATATATTCGCTCACAAACTCTTTCTATTTTTCGGGATTTTTATCTGCTCCGTATACGTATGCATGCTATTTTTACGTTTTCATAGTTTTTCCCTGGTTGGTAGGCCATTGCTGGAGCGGTTGTCGTACCTCTTTCTGTTTTCGTGGTTTTCCCTTGTCGGTAGGCTATTGTTTAAGTTCTTTCTCCTATTTCGTGGCTTTCCCTTGTTTGTGGGTAAATGCTGGGTGCACACAAACACATGCACATTCGCTCAGAAACCTCTTTTTTTCGTGGCTTTCCTAGCCTGTAGGCGCTTGCTAAAGCTCTTTATACTTTTTTCTACATTTTTCTCTGGTCCGTGGGCGTTTGCTACAGCGTTTTCTTAAGCTCTTTCTATCTTGTTTTCGTGGTTTTTCACGATCGGTAATCGTTAAAATACTCTTAGAGCTTTTTTTAGGTTTTTGGTGGTTGTCCCGGTCCGCCGGGCAATCTTGCTGAATATGCTTGTTTTATTGCCCGGCGTGACGCATTGCGTGGCGCGCGCGTTTGTCGTAATTCGTTACAGTTGCCATACTTATATTACCCGTCTTTGTTTTATTAAAAAAAAACCTTCGCCATCTTAGTTCACAAATTCACCGCTAATTCCTTCTCGTCATTTTTCATCCAATCATTATCGATTTTATTTTCGCCTATCACATCACGTTATTTCAATTTATCCACCTATCAGAGATCGTCTTATTTTCACCAATCGCAACGTTCCACGTCACTACTTGTTCTACTTTTTAACCCTTGGTCGTGCACATCGACTGCTTCATCAGCACCCGTTCACACGGTCATTCACGTACTGCTGCTTCCGCTGCGCATGAGAATCGTTCTTTTACTGTTTTCTCCGAGACTAATGTGAGCAGAACTATAACACTTGCTACATGTTGCTAATAGTGGTTGAGCTTGAACTCCCACTAGAGCTTTTCGCGGAAAGTTAAGTATTTCCGCACGGCTATGTGATTTATTAAGTGGGTGTGGAGTTAAAAAACAGTGCCCCGCCTCAACTTCAACATCAGTGTCAAATATTTAAAACTGTCAGTGTCGTGTGTAGTGATTTTGTGTTGTGCGGTGCATAAATTCTGAGAAAAAGCACGCACAAACTTTCGACGCGAGCAACAAGTGGCTCTGTGCCCTTGTTGCACGCATTGCAATAAACTGTCGAATATGGCCGCCAACCGCACCATCAGCAACAACGTGGTAGGAGGAAAAAGCCTGGTTAAGATGCCGGAAACCACCTCCCCCCACAACAACATGGCCGCCGGAAGAAGTTTCCAACCAACTTTTGCCATCCCCTCCACTTCTGCCGCTGCACAACAGCACGGCCAGGTAGATCATTCCATGGCTACTCAAACCATGGTAGGTGGAAGTTCCGCGGAACCCAGTGTCCCCGGCCCCGTGGATCCTACTATGTACTATCTAAATGGCGGTGATCTCAGATCATTCATGAACAATGCACTCATTGTGGATCCTCATATTCCGCTGTCTAATGAAGTGGCGCTGAATTTGCAGTTCAATTTTATTGTCATTGTGTGTAATTTGTTTGTTAAATTTTTTATACGCTACAGGCTACTATTAAATGTGTGTGTGCCTATTTAATTTTTATTTTCTTTTGCACTGCACACTTTTGTGTTAGAATATATATACATTTTCAATATTGTCATTGTGTGGATTTTGTTTGTTAAATTTTTTATACGCTACTATTATAGTGTGTGTGTGCCTATTTAATTTTTTAAAACCCCGAAAAATAGAAAGATTTTGGGAGCGAATGTATGTCGCGCCGTCAACTATAAAACGATGACGCGCTCCGACTATCTGCAAAAATCGAAGGCCGTAGACTTGTGTGCGAGCATCGGTCAAGGCCACGACAGCTGTACTTTGCCAAGCATACCGTATGTGCTTGTTAAATAATATTAGTATTCCTTACCGACATTTACACACATTCACCTGCAATTGCAGACCTACCCAAAGCGTCATTTCTTTTGATACTTTTGTTGTGTGCCAACTTTCAACATGCATTGCCCTAACAACAAAACGTGCAATTTGTGCCTTATCAAGCGGTATGATCAAAAAGTGTTAGAAACTGTACTAAAACTTTATAGTGCTTTTACCGTCTGGCATAATGCACACCAAAACTCAAGTGTATACACACCAAACTTGCCTGGAATGTCAATCACGTCGGGCTTCTTTTATTAATAATGTTCAAATTGTTCACAAACATTTACATTACAATCGTCTATCTAGTTGCCCTAGATGTGACGGTTATGTCCCCTAAACGCGTATCCAGTGCTTTTTTATTACTATTATTTCCATTTTATGGGCTTTGTAAACAATATACTTGCATTTCAATGTATTCCATTTGTATTTTTAATACACAATTTAAATACATGAATATTTTAAACTAATTCTTTCATGTGTATTTCTTCCATTTTCAATTTTATTGTCATTGTGTGTAATTTGTTTGTTAAATTTTTATACGCTACACGCTACTATTAAATGTGTGTGTCTCTATTTAATTTTTATTTTCTTTTGCACTGCACACTTTTATGTTAAAATATATATACATTTTCAATTTTGTCATTGTGTGGATTTTGTATGTTAAATTTTTTTATACGCTACTATTATAGTGTGTGTGCCTATTTAATTTTTTAAAACCCCGAAAAATAGAAAGCGTTTGTGAGCGAATGTATGTGTGTGTGAATGTGTGTGTGCGAGTATGTGCTTAGTATCCGTGCGCCAGCAAGAGAAAACGACGACATTATAGAAAAACTTCATCATTTGCCTACCGGAAAGGGACAACCACGAAAAACCTGAAAAAAGCTCTAAGAGTATTCTAACGCCTACCGATCGTGAAAAACCATGAAAACAAGATATAAAAAGAGCTTGAGAAAACGCTGTAGCAAACGCCTACGGACCAGAGAAAAATGTCGAAAAAAGTAGAAAGAGCTTTAGCAAGCGCCTACAGACTAGGAAAGCCACGAAAAAAAGAGGTTTGCGAGCAAATGTGCATGTGATTGTGTGCACCCAGCATTTACCCACAAACAAGGGAAAGCCACGAAATAGGAGAAAGAACTTAAACAATAGCCTACCGACAAGGGAAAACCACGAAAAACAGAAGTAGGTACGACAACCGCTCCAGCAATGGCCTACCGACCAGGGAAAAACTATGAAAACGGAAAAATAGCATGCATACGTATACGGAGCAGATAAAAACCCCGAAAAATAGAAAGAGTTTGTGAGCGAATGTATGTGTGTGTGAATGTGTGTGTGTGCGAGTATGTGCTTAGTATCCGTGCGCCAGCAAGGAAATACGACGAAATTACAGAAGAACTTCATCATTTGCCTACCGGACAGGGACAACCACGAAAAAATTTAAAAAGCTCTAAGAGTATTTTAACGCCTACCGATCGTGAAAAACCATGAAAACAAGATAGAAAGAGCTTGAGAAAACGCTGTCGCAAACGCCTACGGACCAGAAAAAATGTCGAAAAAAGTAGAAAGAGCTTTAGCAAGCGCCTACAGACTAGGAAAGCCACGAAAAAAAGAGGTTTGCGAGCAAATGTGCATGTGTTTGTCTGCACCCAGCACTTACCCACAAACAAGGGAAAGCCACGAAATAGGAGAAAGAACTTAAACAATAGCCTACCGACAAGGGAAAACCACGAAAAACAGAAAGAGGTACGACAACCGCTCCAGCAATGGCCTAACGACCAGGGAAAAACTATGAAAACGGAAAAATAGCATGCATACGTATACGGAGCAGATAAAAACCCCGAAAAATAGAAAGAGTTTGTGAGCGAATGTATGTGTGTGTGCGAGTATGTGCTAAATATCCGTGCGCCAACAAGGGAAAACGACGAAATTATAGAAAAACTTCATCATTTGCCTACCGGACAGGGACAACCACGAAAAACCTGAAAGAACCACCAAAATTAGAAAGGGCTTCGTCAACCACTACAGCAATCACCTACCAACCAGGGAAAACCTATGAAAAAGCAGAAAAATCTTGCATTTGTCTACAAACGAGGGAAAACCCCCCAAAATAGAAAGAGGTTTGTGAGCGAATGTATGAGAGCGTGCGTGTGTTTGTGTGTGTGTGCGCACACAAACTGAGCCACATCCCGCCAACAGAAGAAAACCACGAAATACGAGAAAGAACCTAAACAATTGCCTACCGACCAGGGAAAACCACGAAAAAACTGGGAAAACCACGATAAATAGAAAGAACTTCGGCAACCGCTTCTGGAAACGCCTACGGACCAGGGAAAAACTATGAAAAAAAGCAGACATAGCTTGCATTCTTCTACCAACCAGAGTAAACCCCGAAAAACTAGTTACTTTTTTTTAAAAAAAAGACGGATAATATAAGTATGGCAAATGTAACGGTTTACGGCAAACGCGCGCGCCGCGCAATGCGTCACGCCGGGCATCGATCTCAGATCATTCATGAACAATGCACTCTTTGTGGATCCTCATATTCCGCTGTCTAATGAAGTGGCGCTGCATTTGCAGTTGGAAAAGAGCGCCAGACTCAAATACATGAACGCCACAGGAGGAAAAACAGAACTTGCCAAGTTGTAATCGCAGCCATTTCCGGTGCACCTCCGGTCACACCATCCAACCACCGCTGCACTTTTCCCTACCATCGACCATAAAACCACATTTAAAAGATTTTCTCGCTAATGAGCATCCGTTCGCACGGCCAATTTTAAAGTTGTCGCGCAGTTTGCAGCTCTTTAATAGCGGCGGGCATATTGTGACGCACATCGACTGCTTCATCAGCACCCGTTCACACGGTCATTCTTCAAGTTATCGCGCAGTTTGCAGCTCTTTAATCGCGGCGGCCATATTGTGACGCACATCGGCTGCTTCATCAGCACCCGTTCACACGGTCATTTTTCAAGTTATCGCGCAGTTTGCAGCTCTTTAATCGCGGCGGCCATATTGTGACTCACATCGACTGCTGATTACCACTCTTGCGTCTGCCATGTTGACCACTCACCTCAAATCTCCTCGTTCTTGACTTCTTGCTTCCGCCATCTTGTTTAGTTCCCATTTTTGCCACCGCTCCTCACATCTCCGAGCTAGATTGCCGGCAAGAACAGATTTCGTTCATTCACACCTCGACGGTTGACTTCGACAGTAGCTACTGTGAACACCTGCGTCGAACACTTTTTTGACCGCTTTCGACCGGCAATGAGAACCCTGTTACTACGTACGCTAGCGACCATTATGATGGTCCAGTACCAGGATTTTGTATAGTAAAATTACGTCTGTGCAAAGGGCGTCTGTACCGCTTTAAATAAACCTAGGTATATCAGTGCGTAGTGATGTTGGTTGATCTTAAAACTGGTTGAGCATTTTCAAAAACAGTTTGCTTTTGTTTTTTCGCGTCGCGTGAAGCTGCTGTGCTTTTGGTGACGCATAAACACCAGTAAGAGGTAAGTACCACACGCATAATTATTTTTCGAGCCTGCTTGGCGTAGGAATATATCCTTTGGTGTTTTGGTACTGGGTTTGTGTCCCAAACAACAAACTCCACATTCCACCACATTTTAAAATAGCTTTGCGGTAGAAATACATAGTTTAGTGTTCTGGTACCGGGTTTGAGTCCCAAAGTAGAAAAGAAGTCCACACTCCAGCAACATTCCTATTTAAAATACCGTTAAAGTTCACGTTTAATTCGAAGTTGTGATGTCACATTCAAAACGAAGGTTCAAAGAGTAACTTTTTAATGTCCCAATCCCAACAGATGCGTTAACGATCACGGCTATCATCAATACCGCCGCAAATCACCTTCACTTCGCCTTATTTATGCTTTTGTCCAATCCAATCACGTTTTATTTTCACCAATCACAAATCGTCTTATTTTCTCCAATCATAACATGCCACGTCACTTCCTGCCTTCCTTTTTACACAAGCATTATATTTCTGCGCTCTTTTGTGTTTTCAACTTTCGTGTTAGTTACTTGGCTGCTTCCATTCTCGTTCAAGGTATGATATTTATTTTTTCTTTTGTGAAATCTTCTTGACCACGCGCGTCCGCCATCTTGTTTAGTTTTAACAACATCAAATCTCCTCGTCACCATCTGTTGCGTTCGGCATCTTTCGCATGTTGACCCTAACCTCAAATCTCTTCGTCCCTCGACTTCTTGCCTCCGCCATCTTGTTTAGTTCCCATTTTCACCACTACGCCACCGCCATCTTGGTTTAAGTTCTCCACGTTTACCTCATATTTTTAACCTGGACTTCCTGCCTCCGCCATCTTGTTTAGTTCCCATTTTTACCACCGCGCCTCACATCTACTCGTCCCACCCTTGCCTTCGCCATCTTGGATTTAGTTCCCCTTCTTACGTCCTGTTTTAACCTAAAAATCTTAACCTCAAATCTCCTTGCCCCACCTCTTGCGCCCGCCATGTTGACCACTAACCTCGAAATCTCCTCGTCCTTAGACGTTTTGTCTTCGTCATCTTGTTTAGTTCCCATTTTCGCCACCGCGCCTCACATCTCCTCGTCCACACCATTGCCTTCGCCAGCTTGGATTTCGTTCCCATGCTTACGTCAAGTTTTAACCTAAAAATCTTAACCTCAAATCTCCTTACCCTCCTCTTGCGTCCGCCATCTTGTTTAGTTCTCACGTTGGCCACCGCATCTCCTTGTTGCCGACCCTCCGCCATTTTTAGTTCCCACTATTTTAACCTCAAAATCTGCTCTTCTAAGCTCTTGCTTCCGCCATCTTCTTTTAGTTCCCATTCTCACCACCGCGTCTCCTTGCCCCCACCTCTTGCGTCCGCCATGTTGACCACTAACCTCGAAATTTCCTCGTCCTTAGACCTCTTGTCTCCGCCATCTTGTTTAGTTCCCATTTTTGCCACCGCGTATCATATCGCCCCATCTCTCTATCCGCTCAAGAAAACTACCATCCAACTTTCAAAAATTGCTGATGAGTTCTGGAGAGGCTTTTGCAAATCTTGTTGGTAGGAAAATTTACCTTTCCCATCAACTCCAACATACCCCACTCCCACACCTTTTTCTTTCCACCAATCATAATCGCTCTTATTCTTACCAATCAACAACTTTCATTTGTTCCTTTCCACCAATAACATCACTTCTTATTCCCACCAATCACAACTTCACACGTCACTTTCTGTTATACTTTTTATCCCTCGTTCGCCATCTTTTCCCTCTTTCAGTCCCGACCTCCGCACAGACAACACCTCGCCGCTCCGCTCCTCTCCATCACGCGTCCTCCATACTCTTTTATCTTCCTTCCTTCATCTTCCACCCGAATTAACGAACCAATCACATTTCGTCTTATTTTTACCAATCAAAACACTCCACGTCACTTCCTGTTTTTCGTTCATCTTTCCCTAATCCTCAATTCTTTTATCTCGTCCCGGATTAACCAATTGCGATAACGATAATTCTTCTGCTCATGGCGCTTTTCAAACTTACCGCCGTCGCTCTTAATCCGCGGATTAACAGCGACACTAGCGCCCCTAGCGGCAGGATTATCGTTAATCCAATTGGCTAATCCGGGACTATTACTACTCACGCGGATGTTCGCAAATAAATTTTAAAAATGTATTCAGAGCAAACAAAATGTTGTTTCGGATGAAGTTTCTTCTTCTTCTTCCTCTGAAATTCTTGGGGAAGCGGCGCTTCTGTGCACGTTTCACCACTGCACTCAGAGACTACACAGAAACAGAGCTGATTATATTACTAACAGCAACACAATCACTCGCCTCTATGCACGCGCTTCACGCCTGCTGCTAGTCCAGCCAGGACGGTCAACCTGCAAGTTTTTTTTCTTTATTTATTTTTTAGGTTCCCATGTTTTACCCAGTTTATGACACTGTGTTTTTACTGTTTTCGTTACCGCTTATTACTGCAACTACACAACAGAACACACACACACACACACAAACACCCGTGCCGATGGCTGGACTCGAACCCGCGACCCTCAGGTTGGCGGAGCGCCGGAGCTATACAATCCAGCGACCACGGCTACGAGGGCTGGCAGTTGAACCAGATTTCATTGATGAAATATGTTATCCTTCCATTACTGTTGAGCGTCGCACTCCTCTGGAAGACGCGCTCTAGGCCAGGACCTAGTGAGCTAGTGGTAAATCTGGCCTTCTGCACGAATGTATAATATAATCCTTTAATACTCTATGTTGAGCTACACGTCTTCAGTGAATTATTTGTCGACACGTCACTGTTTGTTTGACAGATATTCGTTGACCATACACTCCAGAATAAAACGTCTGCTTTTCTCATATTCTGTGGAGAGTAAAGCCAATACATAGCCTCATTTGTGACATAATACTGTTTTTGGAAGTCATTTAACTTAAGAGTGTCATTATTGACTAAACCGTCAGCTTCACCCAATTTGTGAATTAAATTTTAACTGGCATGGACTCAGCACAAGGAGGAACATTACTGACACTGGGACTGGTCAAATTTAGTTTTTTTCGCTTACACCTTTAAAGAACTGAATATTCTGTTTTTTTAGAATATTTAAATGATACCACTCTTTCAAGTTTTGTGAGCACTGCTTGAATATTTGAATTTGTTAACATTCATTATACACAACACTCAGTGAATGAAACACAATGGGAAACGCCTCATACAGAATGGGAATTCACTATAACATGGATCAGACAAATAAACCGCATTAACTGTTCCTACAGGAACTAAAGCTCAAGCATCATGTGCAAGGGTGTGTGAAGATTGTTTTGAGAAAGCGTGGCACATTTCAACCGGTAAGTTTAGAAACAAGGTAATTCCACAAACAAGAATGTTTAAAAATGACAATAAACTACTCTATGAATATATTAAAGCACCTACTTCGGTAGAACTTTTACACATTTAAAGGGACTGGTAAACGGATTATTTAACATATAATGCAAACAAAAAATATAATATATAATTTTTTTAATTTAAGCCCAAAGTTTCAAGGTTTACGTTGTTTCTAAACTTAAAACAAAACGTCATACAAGATGTTCACATTTTATTGTATTTTCATTAAATTCCAGATTATAAATAATAATTAAATAAAAGAACCGCTACAAATGATACTTTTTATATTGCAATTGTCAATTGCTAAACATGGAACTAATTCAATACAGCTGTTTAGGTTTATGTTTGCGTTCAACACAAAAAACGCACCACTTTTATTAATTATTTTCCAAAATGTCGCTACAATGCGCTTTATGTTATCCAGGAATATACTGCAGGGTTTTCTTAAAGTCACTCACTTTAGCATTAGTTAGCTTCAGTTCATCTCTGTAAGCCCTAGGTTGTGGCAAGGTTACATTCCGTTTACCAGTGCCTTGCAGAATGAAAGTCTGCTCAAGAATGTTACCAATAAACGATGCTTACAGTTTCAGGGAAGTCTTTTCTGTACTTAAAATATCTAAAAGTAGATACTTGAAATAAAGTACGCCGGTCTCTTGGAAGATACTCAGTTTCATAACGGTTAACTATCTTCTTATAATGGCGAGGCCACCAATCCTTGAAGTTCATTATCATGTCAGTGTCCACAATAGTAACATAGAACTTTCGGGAGGAACTTGATTCCACTATTGTTTCACAAACTTCCTTTGGGTGATAAATCCTGTGTAGCTTTGCCAGAAGCCTTTTCAACACTCCAAAATACCGGTTATTAGGCAGAAAAGAATGTCCTCATAATGGAAAGAAATGTTTGATCACATTGAAACGTCCTGATTCTGTCAGTGCCATTAAGAATCGAATTACAGTATGGTTCCTATTTTGGCCCCCGCAACTATCTGAGAATAAATGCATTTCTTTGACATCTTTGGACAGTACATTGTCTACGTAAGGTTAAGAGGAAAGACACGACTTCATTTGAGCCCTTGGCTCTTTTAGTTTCATCATGGATGTAAAAACGATCCTCTCCAGTTTTTACATTGTGTATTTCAGGAATATTGAAGATAAGCTGTCTCAAATAAAATCATGCCTGAACAGGAATCGTGGGCAAGGAGCTGTGCAGCATGTACTCAAAACTCAAAACTGCAAAGCTCTCCCTCTTCGTGCACATATTTGTAGAATCTTGTAAAGTATTGTAAAATATCTTAGCATGCCTTTTGTGTATCATGCGTTCTGCTTCAGAAACCTTCTTTTCAGTTAGATTCAGAAAGGAGGACCTTATTTTCTGCTCAAGCATCTCACAAGTACAGCATGTATTGACTTGTCATCTACCAAAGCTGAAACAGAAGTGTTCTTTGAAGTATTTTACATAAAACCGATACTTAATATTCAAATCGGGGTGTTTCTCTTTAAAAAGTTGGAACATGATTTTTATATTTAATTTCGCATCAAGATAGCACTTTTCCATCTCCATATAGTAGCTCTGTTTAGTGGGAAAGATTTCACTGTGTTGATGGGTAAATAGTTTAACCTCATTTGGTTTTGCATTGGGAGTAGGATTTTTACCGCTCATATCAACTGGCGATTTGCCAGCCAGTAAGAGTACCCTCAGTCGATGGAATCTGTTATCGCTTTTGAGACCGTGAAGATATATAAATGCTTTTTGACAAATTGCTTTCAGCTTACCATTGATTATGACACCATACTTAAAACCGTGGTTACGATCGATTAAGCTTCTGTTTTCAGATGGACACATTCTTTGAACTGGATTACTTGTAATAAGGCCTTGCAAGTAAATATCTTGCTCGTCTTTGGTTTACAAGTTATTAAATCTGTCTATTACCGATACTTGGTCAAACTCATCTGGTTTAGAAAAGTATGCAAGTTTACAATTACAATTCTGAACTGTTTTTCTTTTCTCCATTCTTCTCCTTGCACAATGAAATACTTTATTTAATGACCACGATATCTTTTAATTATTTCACTTTTATTATTTAGCTTTATTTCTGACCCCTTCTCTCGTTTTCCGTGCCATCATTATTCATCTTTACAATATAATGATAACTTTTTTATCACTACCGCTGTTTAATAAACTGATCGAAGTTACATGGAGAATCTTAATGTTCAAACCTCAATGAACTTCAACAACAATGCAGTAAAACAGTGCTACCACTGTTAGCAGTAGAAACCGCAGAAGTACAGGAGTTCCGTTGTTTCTAAACTTAACATGAATTTTCACTGACAGTATGTGAATGACAACAGCCGAAAATTGCTTTCTTTCTACA
The DNA here is from genome assembly GCA_030765065.1 of Deroplatys truncata. Taxonomy (NCBI): domain Eukaryota; kingdom Metazoa; phylum Arthropoda; class Insecta; order Mantodea; family Mantidae; genus Deroplatys; species Deroplatys truncata. The sequence continues at coordinate 416,146,786 of CM060990.1, read as the reverse complement.
CAGAACTATGCAACTATGTGTTCACTGAATACATTAAAACAGAAAAGTAATTCGCCAAAAAAGTGGAGTTACGTTGTTTCTAAAATTACCGATTCATCCTTAAAAACAGGTGATCATTAAACTTACAGGGGAAGAAGCAGGAAAAGAAATCAACAGAGCAAAACAACTTTTATAGGGAAAATGCTACTACAATTAACCCTGAATACGTTATACGTGTAGAATATATATTGTCCTATGAAGTTTTAATCCGAACTTCATATATTTTAAATAACGTCATTGAGCATAACAAAAGAGAATATTTAGTTTTTGCAAAGATAACGTTCCATGGCTATGTAGGTGATAAATGTGATTATGTTAAATGTGTTGTTAAATGGCATCTGCATTATACACTACCTATGAAGTCATAATCTTAATTGATTCCCAAGTTCTATTTAAAGTGATGTTTTTAAGAGTTGCCTAAAGTTTACAATATTTACGTATTTTTCAGTATCTAGGTTCTTGAGTTCATGTCATGCATGTGTGGATTTGTTGTTCACAGCCACGAGAAAAATCTTTCAAGCTTTCACTTTTGTCACCTCGCCTAGATGAATTCGAACTGGTAACAATAAAAGTACTTCCGCGAAACCAGAACTAAGAACAAACAAAATACCAGTGCCGTATTGCTACACCTAATTATTAAATCGTTCTGAGTTCAAGCGCTGTAGTCTATCGCTAATACTATAACATTCCGACCTACGCATAACAAGCTAGTGTATATGCGGTAAACTTTTGATGAAATTTACTTCAAGATGAGCAGATCACGAGCAGCCGGAAAATCCTGCAAAAAACGTGGATGTAGGCGTTCTGTCGCGGTTCTTCATGCAGCGATGGAGTGTTGCAGGTATATGCCAGGTGCGCATTTTTATCCGTAATTTTCCTCGCAAGAAATGCCATAATCGATGCCATCAATGAACAGGTGAATTTAGTGTTGTCCCTCTAGCGGCAGGAGTTCATACTTGACGGGATGTCATCGAGACGAGGCAAGACTAATACTGTCCCTTTATCGGCTGCAGTTCATATTTGATGCAAGGACGACATGGAGACAGCAGGATGGCAGGTCATCCATTTCCAAGCCCTACGGCCTCTTATGGGCATGTGTAACAATGCCTGAACAAGATACAGGGGGAGAAAGCTGCGGATGAAGTACTGAATGGTAGTAACGAAATTGAATTTGTCAGTGGTTGTATTTAACAATGTCGTAGCCGCATCAGCTCACTTATACTAAAGGGTAGAAAGGAATTTTCATCATAGTGAGTTATACGGTTTTCCCATTGGACATTCAGTTTTTCAAGAACAGTAGGAAGGGGTGTTATGTTGGTAATAGCCAGCAGTTATAAGTTGTTGTATTCCCGTGATGAGAGTGTGTGTCCTCCTTCAATGAAGTGTATGTTCTTACTTTCTAGCGCTTGTAGGCCTGTGTAGGAAACTACTCCGCAGGAGCAGCATATAACATCTGTTGCAGAATTACGGCAGTGTGAAATTAAGTTTTATTTATGGACGCTCTTTAACTGCTGTGGTCCTTAGCGTCCCTTTCTATACTGAGCGTGAAAGACCAGTAATTGTGCTCAGGGGTCTCTTTATCAGGCTTGAACTTCTCTTATGCGCAGTAAATATACGACACGGGACCACCGGCTTCACTTCCCTTCCAAAGAAAGCCATGCTAAGAATTTTTACGCCCGAAAAAAAATCCATGGCCCTCCGCCGGGTTTAAATCAGCGACCTCAGGAACTAGAGGCTAGCATGGCAACCACTAACCACGGATGATGACTACAGCAGTGTGAATCACAAGCTTTATCCTCAGAGATACCTATATATTCGGAAGGAAATAGAAATCCAAGTGGTCTGAAGGTCTGATGAGTTTTCTTGCGAACATATTGATTTTGACGATATCAGCTGAGGCGGGAATCAATATGGATACCCAGAAATTTGGTGCTGCAAAAACAGGAAGCAGATGATCGTGTAACTTGTACCTTACTGGTTGGTCATTAAAGAATCTGAGGATGCAAGATGTGTTATAATTTACACTATCTTCTAGTCTTCCAGAAAATAACTGAGGCGGACAAGATAGTCATGTAACTTACCATCCAGAAGAATAGTACAAGAATGGAATGGAGAATGACGTTGTCATCTGAATAAGCTTTCAGTTAAATTATATTATGGCTGGACATATCAGATATATAGAAATTGTACAGAAAGTGGGCCAAGATGGACCCATACGGTACTCCTTCAAGAATGTTCCGGAGGAAAGAATAATGACCTAAGATTCGAACACCGAATCTCCTGCCGGGAGATACAATGGGATTAGATGTGTAAGTTAATCAGGAATGTTACATTGCAGTAAGTTGTAGAGAATGCCATCGTGCCAAACGGAATCAAAATCTCTCAAGACTTCCAAAGGAATAACCTTTGAAAGTTTCCATTGCGCCGGGAAGTAAACCCACTCAGGCGGATCCTTTTTGTGGCAGATATTTTAAGTTGTTCAATGAGGATACGCTCAGGTTCAAGAGATTTTCTGATGTACATGCCACGTAGTAGTTGAGACAATTCAGTGTGACTTGCAAAGGAACACGGCTGGAGAGAAGGTAGAGATAGGAAATCGTGTACAGCAACCATTAAGTTTTTATTGCAATTAAGGTAGCAAGGGTTGGAAGGATGGGGTTGAAATTACTCAGCGTAATGAGTAGCCAGAGTGTCGCAGATATTTACCGGAGTATACACGGTCCGGCTTTTAGTAGTGAGAGCCGAGATCTGTGGGCCCGGACGTAATGGACGGAGAATACATGGCACTCGTTTCTCTGCTGCTTCCTGAGTTTTCAGGAGAAAAGTTCGCTCCTGACATGTTCGGATACGGCGCTTTAAAACGACTGCTTGCTTGCTGTACTCCATCTTGTACCAGGGGTCCCGATTACGCTGCCATTTAGGGCGAGCACGCCGATTGGCTTGCAGAAGTCTGGTGCGATCCTGGAAATCTGCAAATTGAAGATGCTGAGTGCATCGCTGAACGGTGCTGCACCAGTGATAAGCCACCTTAAAGATGTTTATAAAGGTATATACAGCAAGGTCAGGTTCATGCTGTGAAATATCGGTGAAATGGGAAGAGGAGGGTGGATAGATAGCAGTTCATTTGATTTTATGCAGTCTACTCAGTTGTTACAACAGAACGTTTTGGGCATAAGTACGAGGACAGGAAGAGTTAGTAACCATAATAACAAGAAGCTTGAGAAATGGCTAGCCAAGAAAAGTATATAAGAAGGAAGAAATCAATTGCAGTTCCAAAATTAAGACATCGAGAGTGTCCTCGAAAGCATTAGAGTGGGTAAGTGTAGGTATTTCCGGAGCATAGCGCTGCACATAAACGTCTCCAAATAAGTTATAATATGTATACAAATCATGAAGAAAAGCGTCATACTTGGCAGAACGAGGGCGATAAACTGCCCGAAAGCTGACCTCCGCACCCCGTAGCAGTAGTTCTACTACGATATAATAGACTGAGTATAGCGTAGTTGGAGTTGGAACACAAACAGAGGGATGTAGATTTAATGTAGATACACGTTCTGCGCAAGGGCTGAGTGGAATGAGAATCATTATAATACGTGTAATACGGTATGCTCCCAATCTAGCGTGAACATTTTTCTTGCACCAATGAAATGTCTATAGCTTCTGTGTGAAGAAACGTTCGAAACCCTTGTTTGTTTGGAAGGCCACGAGCATTCCAAGACAGAAGATGTAATGTACATGATGACGGTTTCTCGCCATTACGTGTGCTGAATATAGAACAAAATCTACAAGCAGTACGACTCCTGTACTAATAGTGTCCGGCGCCTGCTAGATCTTAACGAATATAGCAACGTTTATGGTTTTTTAAATGACAACGAAGTCTAGAAGAAACGAAATCTGCGTAGCTTAGGCAGTGGAGGAGCAGAAACAGGAACAGAAATGGTAAAAGGATACTTAATAGTCTGTAGAATTTCAGATGTGAAAGAAGCACAAACAGGCGGTGTGGACATATTTTTGCTTACGCAGTAAAGGAGTGAAAAGGTGGAAACTGCTTTGACATAGGAGAGAAGTCGTGGATGCTGTTTACAGTTAACGGTATGAGCACAGTTGTATCAGGAAGGCGAGGATCCTTGAGATAATTTACTGATGAATGGTGGGCGACGCATTTGGCGCAGTGTGGTTGAAAAGAAAAATTTTGTGGCGTGTGACCAAAACGTTGACATTTATAGGACTGTGTTGGACTTCCCACCGTATACAAATTCAACAATGACTTTAAAGTAAAGCAGGTATTTAGTAGATATGAATTTCATATTATTATCGTACTGCTTCATCTTAAGTATTCAGATGGATGGCGGGAGTGACAGTGCCACCTTCGTCTCCAGATCCATGCTGGTTATCCATAGTTGCCAAAAGTTCGGAACCTGGAGTGTTGATTTTGCAGCTGCTGTGTGATATCGTCTAATTGGGTTTAAGGAAGAAGTCCTTTGGCGGCATATCGAACAGCAGGATTAGTGTTCCCAGTTAAAATATAATACTGAATCATTTAATTATCAAGAAAAGTCTCGACGGTAGTGAAATGTAAAAAGTGTCGAGAAGAAATTTGAGAAAATTACTCGTGTAAGTTGTACGATGCGCAACTTTGACTTTGGAAGAAATTTTAGACTCTTCGTGGCAGAAAGCCACAAAAATTGGCGGGGATTGGGTAATCCGTTGAAATGTTTCAGAAACCGCAGCATGTGTAGAAACAGATGACAATGACTATCCATCAGAAGGCTGGAGCATTACTTATGTGTTTAATAAAGTGAAAGTAGAATGCAACACAGCGGATTATCGAATGGAGCGCTTAGGTTGTTGCCGCCGAGCGGAACGGCTCAGGCGGAAAGGTCTGTGGTCCGCATTCTGGAGGTTGTGAGTTGGATTCCCGCGGCCGATCTTCCTGACCTATGGGTTTTTCGGGGGTTTCTATGGGTCTCTAGGGAATTCTGGGAACGTTAATTATATCCCCCGAATTTTTTAACCCTCCATTTCACATCATTCTTATTTCACCTTACCTTTCATCTGCTTGGCTGTTTCAGGGTGGCAAGTGTCAGCGAGAGTCTCGGCGTTGCTTGGCAGAGGAAAAGCATACTCTATGGAACATTTCGTCCTCCGGAATAGGGCGGTCTCCAAACGTCGGGCCCACGCAGTGGGACGGGCATACCAGCAGGGGAGGGGAGCCGGCTGCACCAGCTGCCATCCTCTCCATGCCTGATAAAGAGGCCTCTGAACAAAATCGTCGGTCTTTCAAGCCCAATATAGAATGGGACGCTAAGGACCACATCAGTTAAACAACGTCCATAAATAAAACTCAGTTTATTTTTAATTTTTACTGTGATACATTTTGTGAAGAGTTGCACCTGGACTACTGGCTGTTGTTATCGTTGCGACATAGTAATTATTATTAAATACATTTCGTGGAACAATTAACGAAACCAACCTATATTCTTTCTTTGAAGTCTCGCATTTATCAGCAACCTCACACTTTGAAATCCTAAATTATACACACCCTGATATTTCCCAAGATTCTAAATCCTCGTGGGCATTTGTTCGATTCTTTGCGCGAGATGTTTGATATGCGCAATTCCCTTCTGAATTCAAGATCTCGTTAAAATGTGTATGAGTAGTCTGGTCGGACGTCTGGGCTATTTTTCTCTTGTGAACATGTAAATGAATATATACAGCTTCCAATGAATATCGCCCGGCTTGCGGTACTAGAAGGATTTGAATTAAGTTATTTTTCACTTTATTATGTTATGAGATTCAATGCATCGCAAATTCTATTGCGGCTGTACGTTTTAAGCTCGCCAGAGACACACATTATGAACATTACTTTACCAAAGTGGAAGGACTAGCAATAGAATAAGTATAACATCGACATTAAATTCGGCGGGAAAAATCCAATTGAATCCATACTAAGCACGATCCTGTAGCGACATTATAAAGAAACTTGATTAACGTACCGATTTAATTCTTCAATCAAAATGTCTCGCGGGGCAATCTAATCATGCAAGGCGTGTATGAACTTCAATTGTTCTCCAGAATTGGGACCAGAACAGTATACTAACGTAAAAGGGTTCCTCAGGTAGTTCCTTGTGTAACTTCCGGACTGATAAAAGCATTCAGGGGGTGGGGTGAGCCCAAATACTGAAAGGAATACCATAGTATCGAGCTTCCGGGGGTGTGTGGTGACCCCATATGTTAGCTAGTTATTTGGCGGTGTCTTTCATATGTAAAATAGAACCTTCTATATTATACTACACTGTAGATGAAGGATAGCGCCACACCACGATATCAGCTGCATGTTTGAACATATTATAAAAACTGCCAACACGCACATGTTTATAATCCAAGCTTGTAAACCATCTGTTCCGAAATGTATCTACTGACAGTCGTAAAACGCCGCAGCCTTAAAATGCCTTCATATGATTGATATTGAAGCTGAGCTTGAAGAATGTACAGCAGCTCGCCAAGATGTGAAGCGTCTATGAACGAGGAACTTTCTGTTGGCTGGTAGCAACCTAGGACTAGGACTAAGACTAGGAGCGGATTTAGCACCTCAACCTAAGAAGATTTTTTGTGTCTAGGCCCCTAACGGGGTGCCCCCGGAGGGAGGAGTGAGGTGAGAGGAGACAGAGGGCGACCGGACCAGGAGTCACGACAGGGCAGAGCACAGGGTCCCTAACTTTTATAGATTGCCATCAGAGAGGAAGTCATGCTAGCCCATCAGCTAAACGATATGCAGAAACATATTTAATATTTATGAATACAACAGCTCTTACACCTATAGCATTACACAACTTGATTCGAATATCCATGTTGGTATCTAAAGTCTCAGGGATCGAGTCTTGATTATTTAACTTCGATCATTCCCGTAATAAGTTAGTAAGAAATTTCTGCATTCAGCTAGACGTATAGTATGGAAGGGAGAATCATAGAATTTACATTTAGTAGGTGAACCTAATGTCATAATAAAAACACTACATATTCTACGAATCACATATACAGTACTTAATACTGAAAATAGTAAAATGATTACAAGCACATGCTCTTTCCATAACATGCGAATGCAAATTATTTCGCATTTCGCCATGGCTGACGGCGTAGTTCCGGACTCTACCATGTTTTCACTCGAATGAAGGAACTCACAAGGGATGTTTCTCGGCTCGAACAGGAGTTTCATTTTATTTAGAAGCTTTACATACTACTATGATCAGCATGGTGAAAGCATTACAATGCGTTACTCTTAGTTTGCCCATTTTTTGGGGGGAATGATCATGTATACAAATTCTTTACCCGCAAGTGATTCAATTACTATTGTTGAGTCCCTGTGAGCACTCTAAGAATCACATAGTAATATACACTTCTGTTTTTTACGACATTGTCGCTTGTGCTAGCCTCCAAATGCAGATTGTCTTTAAATGAGGGTCATCAACAAAATGCATGGAATAATATGTAGATTCACAATATGGACATTTGGCAAAATCAAAATTTGGAAAATCCTCAGAATCAAATGCTTGTGAAAATCAAATACCACTTGAATTACATTCCTCAATTAAGAAACATGTGCGGGAGTATTGTACCCAGCCGCTTGCCAGGAATACTGAAGCATAGGCTCGTACACTGGAGCACAGAACTAGTTATGAATAATAGAATGCATTTTCATTATGAACATTGTATTTCCTAATTTAGTGTCGAAGCCACTGCGGAGAGTCCTTATAAGGTCTGTTATCCTTCTTGCATATATTTTATATTGCCGGAAAAAATATACATCCAAAGATTGTACGCATTTTGCTGTTTTGGGGGGAATGATCATGTATACAAAGTGTTTACCCGCAAATGATTCGTTTACTATTGTTGAGTCCCTGTGAGCACTCTAAGAATCACATAGCAATATACACTTCTGGTTATTTACGACATTGTTGCTTGTGCTAGCCTCCAAATGTAGCTTGTCTTTAATATCCTTTTTAAATTTCGGGCCCTAAGATTTTTCCTGAAGACAAATATACAGTTTTTTTTATTGGAGTTCACTCATTGAAAGTCCAACATCTATTGTCTAACTATGAGCTGTATTGTGTGCAAACTGAACCAAACCATTTTTCCCTTTTTTAGATAATGTGGTACCAAAAGTTAGTTTCATGATTAAACCCACTTTGAGCAATGTTTCAAATGTAGTGTGGTTGTATTTGGAAACTTGCAGTTTTCAGGCATACTTCTTCGTAAAAACGGGCCCCAGACTGGCAAATATATTGGTATCCTTGTGTACCTCTGTGTCATGAAAGCAGTGATGTGTCTACGGCACATTCTGTATATTTAAAATCTGTGTGCCCAATTTCTCTTGCTTTTTGCATTGCCCAAAATTTCATATGCTAGTAATGGGCACATTTTCCTTCATTCCTTGCCATGTCAAATTGGAATATAATGTTTTGTTTTCTCGCCAGTTCTTTGATTGCCTTGTTTCCTCGAAATTAATGTTCATTACGTCTTTTTTCTCCACATAATGAAATATTACTTTGATGTTCGATGTGCTTTTTATAGATGAATGTCTCTTCAATAAGGAGATGTAGGTTGAAACGTTACGTGGAGGTATATAAAATCACCATAAATACGTTCAAGACGTTGTTCCTAAAATTTAACTAAAATACTAACAGTATTAGATTTGTTTTCTGGCGAAGGTTCATAGTCACCAGAACTGTTAGCTTCTTTTTGAGGAATACTGTTTCCGCCACTGACACTAGCACTACAGTCTTTAACACTACTAATCGCATTACCATCTACAAAGTATTTTTTCTCGTCAACTATCCTATCTAATGTAACTTCAGTTGAGCATTGAAATGCATTTTCATGTTTCTGAATAAACAAAGCCACCACAAACATTCCGAAGGTGCAATCATCCTGTCCTACACAGTCTTCCGCTGGATAACGCTTTCTTAACTTGGATGTCACAATATTTAAAACGTTCCAAGTATTAATGGTTTCGTTCAGTTTTGCTGTATCTGTATGAAACTACTGACACACGTATAGCAGACACGTCAACTACTTTCTGAGGTAACTAATTGACTGGCGTTTTAACTCCCCCTCCTACAAGAGTACAAGCGCTGTCGTGTACAAACCAAGCAAAGCACAATCAAGTGTCCTCGAAGGCTTGATGAGAATTGTGAGATGGGTCTGTGTACAAATTTTTAAAAAGAAATTCCTGTTCGAGCCAAGAGGCATCCCTTGTCAGTAGGTTCAACCTACTGGAAGTTATACAGCCCCGCCTTACTCCTACCACTGCATTTCAGGAGTACTGCGGTGACATGTGTTAAGAGTTACGTGCATACGATTCCACTTGCTTAAGAAGTAAACTCTATACTTATGATTTATGCACGACAATCATAGAATATTCTGAAAGTATGAGTATAATTTGCTAGATTGATAATGTGCTAGGAGGGCAAGTATACAGGGTGAATCACCTAAAACTTGTACCGCAAATATTTCGGAAATGGAAAGTGCTATTGATGTGCAGTATTCACAGCATTGATTGGTAGTCAGGGGCTGGTTTGGCCTATAAACACATTTTAATAATACTGAGAAAGCGTATTTCTTTTAGCAAACATACAACTTTTATACCCTGTATACTAAGTTTTTTATGCATGCTGTTCGTAGTATTTCCTTTCAAACAGCATAACTCAAAAACACAGAGTTTGTTAAGTATAAAACTCAACATTTAAGTTCAACGTCCTCCAAGTTTGCGACACGAAGGTCTTCACGAAAATCCCTACCCCAAACTATCCTTTTCATTGATTAATCTTGGTTATTTTTTATTTTCCCAGAAATAACTCCAACGATTTTTATTATTATACCGCATTTTTTAGATATATGTACGACAAACAATGTATATCATGAATTTTCTGGTAATAGTCTGTGTAGTTCTCTTCATTCTGAATGAAACTCTTATGACTTGTAAAGTGTATGTGGTAGACAAAAAGGTATTACACATTGCACCCGGCAACGTTTTGGATGTGACATCCTGACGCCTACAAGCTGGAAGCGACATACACTCCTTCAAGCACTTCCTTACACGTAATGGATGAATGAAGCCGCCAGCCAGATGGTCAAATTCCTATAAAAAAGAGCTGTTCCCACCAAAAACCTCACTATACGCCTACAGGTCAAGGGGATTGCTTACGTTAGTTGTGGTAAGCAAAAGGATGTACTTCGCATCCCTCTCGAAAGTTATTAATGCAATTTCACCAAGATGTCTGGTAAGTTATAGGACACATTCACTCGTTACTTAGAATATATCTTCCTGGATGTATGGTAAGCTGATCTTATAATTATTCTAAATATCTAATCTTTTCACGAGTAATAGCACAACCTAAAGCAAACATTATGCGTATTTAAGAATCTCATTTTATAGGCTGGTATTTCTGGCGGAAATACAGCTGCAATATAACTGATTTTTTTAATACTTCACTTAAAAATCGGATTTATGACTATATACTTGATATATTTAAAAACATTTGTCTCAATAAGTTGCGTTCCAACTACATGGGATAAGCCGTTCGAGAATCCTATTTAATATGTTGTGATGTGCAACGTCAGGAAGTAAAGCTATTATATATTAGACATTTCATGAAACATCTCCTTTGAATAATACGTTTGTCCTCCACAAGACTTAGACGTTGTGAATTTCAGTTAATAAGAAATACACAATGTATGCGGCTAAAACATGAGATTTTTGCCTCTAGTGTCCCAATATAACTTTATTATTATACTCTTAATTGATAGAAGACGAGATCTCTTTGACGTGTATAACTAAATCATCTTACAATTAAAGAATATGATGTGACACATTCACACGACTTTCTCTACCCTCTATTGCTTATTAGTGGGTATACAAGCTATCTTACTAAGTGTATTTTCTATCTACTACGTTTATATCTAAATAAACCTTGCAGAAATAGCTGCATTGCACATTTCTTACAGATACAAAAAGAACTGAGGTAGTTAAATGTTTTAGAACTGAACGTTATATGCAGGCCTAAAATTTCATGCTGTTTCTATACATTCGCGAGATACAGATGAGTGTTGTCAGGACATTAAGAGAATGGCCCAGAAATAAACAATTTGAATCTTTAATAACGGATATCCCAGAAATGACCTATGTCACAATGGCCTATTTGAAATAAATTGTAAGTTTTAAAGAGATCTACATTTCGTGTGACGTACGTTTTTCCACTGACGTTTAGAGTTTACCGGTTTTACAAGATTATACAAAATTCCTTTCGAAAGATGTAGTTCCCAGAAAAGCCAAGATATATGTTTTATTTCCCATGTAAATAGCTTAAGTGTGGCTTGTAATGCATAATGCATTAACCCATCCCTCTAATGAAGTAAATGCTTGAATACTTTTAAAACATGTTATATACTACTAATATAATCTAAAGTTAATATATATTGAAATAAAAGACCTAATACATAGATTCCTTATTCTTTCAGCATTCTGATCTATGGAGGTCCAGAATGGTTGCAATCAGGCAGCCTTTCAACCTCTAACAGACGTATGGACTCACCCATTGGAGGAAGCGGTTCGTTCATTGAACGTCTTTAGAAGCCGTGGTTTGAACCATGAAGCTTTGAGGTTCAAGCTTTATCTTCCAGATCGCCCTTCCCCATACACACCTGGCACAGCTGAATAGAGGTAAGAATTCTGCTTTTCATATATTTATAATATTTATATCAAATAAAATATTAATACAAGTTCCATATTAGTACTATTATTATAATTTCTGACTCGCACCTATTGCTTGCCGCCGTTCAACCTTGGCGCAGGAGCTAGCGCGAGATCGGAATTTAACGCAAAATCCTATTGACTTTGGCAATCGAGATAGACGTAGAGGACTTATCTCCGAATCGTAAGTGTTTGTATACATTATTAATATCATATTCTATTCTACAAAGCTAATTAATTTCTTCTTCTTCTTCTTCTTCTTATTATTATTATTGGTAGTCGAAGTAGTAGTATTATAATTTTTGTTATTACTAATTTCGATTATATTTATTATTATTATTATTATTATTATTATTATTATTATTATTTCAGACTTATGATTGCTTGCTGGCGAGCCGCCCGGTCTTGATGTAGGAGCTAGTGCGAGGCCAGGACCTAGCACTGATGGGGTAACCTTCTATATTCGCTTTGCAAGAGGGATAGTGGTAGAGGACTCATTTCTGTATGGTAAGGATTCCTTTACATTATTTGCAGTGTATTATATTATACAGAGGACACCTAATTTTTCATTTTAAAAATATTATCATGATTCATCAACACTTCCACCATCATCGTCAGTGATACTATTATTATTATTATTACCACCATCATCATTACTATTATTTCAGCAGGAACATCTTCGACAGTGTGCCGTCACGAGTCACCCATTTCGTTGTAGGGCTGAGAACAGAGTTCCGCGACATGGCCGCTGGAGCAACGACCTACACATCAGGCAGCAGCAGCAGGACCTCAAGAGCCGATAAAATGGCCTCGCCTCCGAACAGTAAGGATTTGTTTTACTGTATTTTGTTATACAGAATGACATTTTTGTATTCTTCTTCTTCTTCTTATTATTTTTTTCAGGAAAAACGTTATCGACCGTGTGCCAACCACCAGTCATTCATTTCGGCGGAGACCTGAGACCAAAGTCTTGCGACATGGCCGCTGTAACATCAGCTTCCACACCAAGCAGCCCGTCATTGTGTGCCGACCATCGGTCATTCATGGAAGCCTGAGGTCAGAGTCCAGAGACATGGCACCTGCAGCAACAACATCCACATCAACAGCAGCCCGCCAAAATCAGGGAAAAGAAATAGACGACAGGATGGCTCTCTCAATGGCAAAATGCTGAAGGTTAGTGCTAATAATTGTCATGGTAGAAACAGGTATGGATTAAAAATGAACTGCTCCCTAGAGCTTTCACACCTAATCCATAATCCTGATGAGAAAATGAAAATTTCATCTTCCTTTAATTTCAAGATCAATTTGATCCTTGCATCCCGCAATCTTGAACAGATCTTCACTGCAATGGCCGGAAACATTCTGGAAAACATCTCTAAATTCGAGGGGGAGCTTCATATAAACCCTTTTTGTCGTGGATACTCTGGTGGTTAGCTTCTCGTTTTATGGCCCTCTGCATGCCGCATCATATATAGAACTGCTCAAGAAAATACACAAGAAACACGTGGTCAATGGAAGGAATTACGAGGAATGGTGCTTCGCATGGTGCCTGCTGGTTGCAAAGTATCCAGTTAAGAAAAATGCTGTGACAACGGCTCACGCCCACTTGAAAAGCAGAGCAAATGAGGATCAGTTTACGTCTTTGGCATTGAGGAAAATAAAAACATTATCCCTCTACACCAAACAGCTGAAAAAGAGGCCATCACTTCAATCTTTTATATATTGAGAATGGCGATAGATCGCATTACTGCCTCATTAGAAACTTATCCAGGTTGATAATTGGTGAAGCCACGAAGCATGAACATAAAATGTGGGCTTGCAAACCGTGAATGAAGAGCTGCTCTAGTAAGAAGACTCTTGAAGCTCACAAGCTGAAATGTAACAAATGCCAACTAGTTGAGATGCAGCAACAGGATGACCATTGAATTTAAATAAACTTCTAAAAGCGCCTCCGTACCTTTGGCTATTTAAGCAGACGTAGAATCGAATTCTGGAACTGGTCCGCTATTGCGAGCCCTACAGCAATTCGCGTTTAACCCGAGCCGATAGCTTTAAAGATAGTGTGTAGACATGATGAGTCACCATCGAAGCTCTTCCTTCAGGGGTTCTAATACCACCGATGACTTCTTCAATCAATTAAAATATATTGTTGATGATGTCAGCGACGTGTATTTGAACCCCAAACCGATGGAACTGACTCTTGAATAGCAACAGAATTTCGATAATGCCTCCGAGTATCACATATGCCTTAGAGGTTTTGCTATGGATGATATCAGGGCGAGAGCACATTATCACGAGACAGGTGAATATCTGGGTGCTGCTCATAACAAGTGCAATCTAAGTAGAAAGATCCGTAACTTTATAGCGATGTTTTTCCATTCTCTGTCGAATTATGACAGCCACTTCCTGATAAGACATCTGGCGTATGACGATAAGCCCATTTCATGCATTGCGCAAACATCTGAAAGGTGCCTGGAATTCAATAAAGCGTGCAGGTACATTCAGTTCAGGTTTCTGGATACCTTTAAATTTCTGGATGATAAACTTACTGACATGCTAGAGGAAGATAGATTTAAAATTACAAGGAAGGAAATCCTGCCGTAGAACATTTTAAACTTGCAACATTCAAGGGCAAATACTCCTACAACTATAGGACATCTATTGAGACGGTCAACGAGACACAGCTACCGCCAAAAGCGTCATTCTACAGCACACAACAGGAAGAAGCCATTAGCGATGGGGATTATAAGCATGCTGAAAAAGTCTGGGATATCATCAATAACCAGTATGTTGGAGAATATAGCGAAGTGTATATCAAGACAGATATACAGTTCTTAGCAGATGTTTTCGATAAGGTTCTAAATATCTTGCTGGAAATATATAACCTCGACCCAGCGTGGTTTTATACATTGCCAGTACTTGCTTCCGACGGCATGTTGAAATCGATAAAGGCGAGATTGTTCTTTATCCATGACAAGAGCATGCTGGAGTTCTTCGGTTCTGGAATTAGAGGCGGACTGTTCACTGTGTTGAAGGCATACTCTAGGGCCAATCACAGATATATGCCAAACTTTGATCAGCACGTCCCTAACAAGTACTTATACTTAGACATTAACAACTTATATAGGACGACAATGATATCAGTAAAACCTTATGGAAGAGATGAGATCAATGAAATTGACTTCATGAAAACTCCTGCAGAATCAAACACCGGATATATGCTGGAGGTTGCTATTGAATATCCTTTTTATATTCATGGCGTTCATAACGAGCTTACTTTCTCCCTCAAAATGCAAAACCACCAAACGGGCAATAGAATAAACTGCTAGAAGCTTTAGAACCTAAGAACAAATATGTCTTGCACTACAGAGCATGCAGCAGTATATGGAACAATACCTAACTGTGAGACGTATTTACAGAGTAGTGTCTTACGACCAGTCTAATTGGTTATAGATCCACATTGACCTGATATGGAGAAGAGAGCCCAAGAGAAGTCGAAATTCGACCAAAACCTGTGGAAGAAAATGAATAATGCCGTCTGCGGGAAGTTTAGAGAGAATGTCCGTAAGTATACGGACTTTAACATTGTATCCAAATGGAATCAGGCTAGGAAACTTACGGCCAGGAGCACCTACCTGAGGTCGTTAAGCTTCGATGAAAGTCTTGTAGGTGTTGAGATTACTAGAAAAGAAGTGCATATAAACAAACCAATCCATATTGGGCATGCGATTTGGGACATTTCTAAATCTGTAATTGTGCGATTTCTTTTATAGTGCTATGAATCCTAATTTGAAGGACTTTCTATTGAATTGTATGGATACAGACTTGTTCATCTTTGTAACGAGTGCCCACATCTATAAATTCATTAAGTGAAATCCATACTATTTCGATAGCTCAAATTACTTGCATTAAGCAAGCCAATAAGGAAAGTACTGGTTTGTTCAAGGACGATTTAGGCGGCATGATTATGGAGGAGTATATTGGCTTAAAACAAAATTATATGCATACATGTATTCTGGCCAGACAGTCGAAAAACAAAGGGCATCACCAGAGCAGGCATGCAATCATCGGATTTGGGCAAATATTTTGAATGCTTGAAAGATCTCGGTAAGAGATACTTTACCACGCAGAAAACCTTTCGAAGAAAAAGCACAAAATTTAAACCATTGAGATGAATAAATTGGCATTGCAGGGAGGACATGACAAGAAGATCATTCAAGAATCATATATTCTCGCCGGAATTAGATTCGGCTTGAAAATCTGATTGAATTGATACTAAGCAGGATCCTGTAGCGGCATTATTAAAAAATTTGATTTACGTACCGATTTAATCCTTTAATCAAAACGTCTCGCGTGATAATCTAATCATGCAAGGCGTGTATGAACCTACATTTTTCCCAGTATTGAGATCAGGACAGACCATTAAGGCAAAGGGTTCATGTGCAGTTTCTTATCTAACTTGCGGACTGCTAAAAGCATTCAGGGAGTGAGTGCGAGCCCAAACATGAAAGAAATATCACAGCTTAGCTTCCGGGGTGTGCATCGTGGCGTCAAATTTTATCTAATTAATTGACGGTTCATTTGATATGTAAATACATTCAAAGTCGGCCATTATTTTTTACTAAGGTTGGGGTCAAGCAGCATTGAGCATGAACAGATTATTAAAATTACAGAAATGGGCTTGGAGATACATATTTCAGCTAAATTATCAGCAATCTTATAGAGAAGTATTTGTAAGAGAACGCATACGCGCTGTCATATAAGAGAGAGAGAGAGTAATAGAATTAACAATGAATAGGGCAGAACCACTGCCTGCAAATAAATATGTATATTGTGTCATTGTCAAGCATTTCAACTGTCACCTCTCTCAGTTCTCACCGTCAGAGTTCTAAGCTCTTATCTTGCCCAACTTCATTGGGAGTTCACTTCGTTCACAGCGTAAGCTGGCGAGCGCAGTTATCGTTGTTTACACCAACCGCCTGGCGCAGACCTTTGGAGAACCTTGGGCCATAGCTGCTGCATCACACAGCTCCCTCTTCAGAGCTGTGGTTCCCGCACAGTTCCAATATCTGCAACAGGGTAATCACAACGAACAAACCAACAGCACCCCCCGCCAATCGGGGCCGACACCGAATGCGTGACGGGGGACCAGGATGAATGTCGCATGGCGGGCACAACCTCTCCACGTCACTTCAAAGATGCAACCAACAGAATCCGTGACTTAGCTTCATCAAGGTATTGTTCGCACCCAGGTGCCACTCGATAGTCCTGGCATGGGTTTCCTTGAGGACTTCCTTCACAGATTTCTTCGGGATCACCAAGCTGTTCAACCCTAGTCCTTCTGGATACGAGCTTGCTCTCTTTGGTACGCCGTTTCTGACCACCAGGGAGTCCCACTGTATTCAGCAGTTTTCATAGCTCGGGCCTCTGGTAGAAACATCCGACCAAGCGAGTCGTACGCCAGATTTTTTATCTTTCAGGATGAGCCCTATGTCTCGATACGCCAGCTGTTCTCTACTGAAGGTCTCCTCATCCCAACTGGCTGCAGGTTGTGCCGAGACTGATCGTAGGGTTGCAGCACTCTCCGTCATGTTGTGGTCCAAATGTTCGTCCATTGCGGCAGCTAACATCTTCTTGCTTTATTTCGGCTGCCCATCTAGCCGGTTTCTTTGCTGATCTAAACGCTCCCCTACTGCATTAATGTCATCTCCCATCTTTCTGGAATTCATTTTCGTCGATATTTTCTCCATTTTTTTCTTCAAAGGCAAATTTCACACCTTTCATTTTAGTTCCTATCTCCTTCAACACAGATTTAATGCTGTTTATTTCACTTAATAATTTGTTAATAATTGCCACTATGATAGCGATTTATTTTAGTTCTGACACCAGTGTGACTTTGTTCTTATCTAGTTCAACTTCACAGGGAGTTCACTTAGTCCACGCTATCACTTCACTAACGTGAACCAGTTCATTTCTCCGTTCCTTCACTTCCTTTCTGACGTATCACCGGACGGTTCACTTCACTCGGGAATCGAACACAAGACCTGCACTACCCATCGCTCCGCGGTAGCACTCGTGGCATGTCACAACAGTCATTACCAACTCGTTCAGAGAATCGCTCTTGATGTAGTACGGGAAACTCATCCAACAACTCAACTCGAGCTGACTCGCAACTGACTCGACTAACCGTTCTCGCTAGAACGCTAGCTTATATATGTAGTGGAATATTTCCACAAGGTTCTCGAGCGTTCTAGAAGTATTTGAACACACTTTGTGGAGGAGAGGGGAGCAGAAACTTCCAGAAGGTTATAGTTTTTCTGCCGATAGGGTGCCCGGTGGTTAACTGGCGAACGGATTTATCGTTGTTTACTCCGACCGCCCGGCACCAATCTCCCCATAACCTTGGGCCATAGACGCTGCGTCACAATATATGTAATACCAAGAAAATAACAACTATGACGGGCTATGTGTGAATAATTTCAAAACTGGAAGAAGCACGTTCTATCAAGGATTTTTATAATAAATTGGCAAATAGCATTAAGTCTGAGAAAGGTGTAACAGTTTTCTACGAACTGTTACAAAAGTATCCTATATACAAACGTCTATAGGGATTTATGAATTTTATATATGCTAATTGTGGTATATATATGCATATATTTGTTACCTTACTGATAATGCTAATACTTGTAAACCGGCAAATACAATTGTTTATTTATTATTCCTTCCCTTCCACAAACCGTCGGCTATCTTTAAAGTTAGAGAGCGCTATGATTTAAAGTTAGGCTCACAGGTCAACTATGACGTGTGCCGGCGCGCGGGAAATCACGGATAAAAATGAACATCGTGTAGTGTAATTTCACTCAATACACTATCTGACAGATCTCCTAAAAGCCGGCAGATAGCGAAAGGTAAAACAGCAGGTTATCGCTCCGAGTTTTACTGTAATTTCGTTTCCTAGGGCATACTGAACCAAACCGGCGCCCGTAACTGTGGTCACTGCAGCTTATAACTCCAAGCTGAGGGTCGCGGGTTTGGATCCCGCCATGAGTATGAGTGTTTGTGTTTGATATCTGTGAAACGGTGATAAGCGGTAAAACTGAAACAGAGGAAACACGTTAATGATAAACCGGGAGAAACGGGGGAACATTAGAAGAATACTTAGTTAAATAAAAGTTATAAAATAACCAACTTGTACTTATTTTCTCTGAGCTGCTGAAACGGAAAACGCAACTGTTTTAGAGAAATAGCGATTCGAAGAGAAACTATTGAAATATCATGAAGAAACCCACTGTTGCAAGTAGAATTGGATAAGTGTATAAATGTCAGAAAATAAGGTTATGCTGCTAATCTTAATGTAATGCTTAAGTAGAGCTAAAGTTCCTTTACAGCGGCTAAAATACAGTGATATTGAAACTATTAATGTCCGCGAAGGCCTAGTATACCAGAAAAACTTGACTTGTATGAGCTTCTCAAATTTAAGTTGACTTTTATTTATGGACACTTTTAACTGCTGTGATCCTTAGCATCCCAATCTATATTGGGCATGAAAGACAGGAAATTTTGCTCTTTATCAGGCTTCAGGTTCTTTTACGTGCCGTAAATCTACGACACGGGACCACCGGCTTTACTTCCTTTCCGAAGGAAGCCATGCTAATGATTTTTATGCCCGGAAAAATCCATCGCTCTCCGCTGGGTTTAAACCCGCGACCTCGGAAACTAGAGGCTAGCATGATAACCACCACACTACAGAGGACGACAAAATGTGCTTCTCGTTCGTAGAATTATTCATTATCCTCCATGAACATATAAGATAATTTGTACAAACTATGAGTTATTAAATTAGACAGAAGACAGAATTTTTAAAATAAGTTAATGTGTGTGTATGTGTGGTGAGCCTTTCAGGCTGGTATACCCTTACACTGATTTCGACCAGATTTGGCGCAAATACTCTTTAAAGCACGAGATGAAATCACAAAAAAGAAAACAACGGTAGGGAGGCGGGAAATGTACGACGGTAGGCAATTTTGAGGTTTTAGCACAAATAGGCCTGTTTTCTCAATACTTTTGCTAAATAGAAAGATAAATATTCATCACTCCCTTCAGTCTTTCAAGGGTAGTAATGCAAAATCTCACACCTAATAGCATATGTGGTAGAAACTTGTTCGAAGGGAGAAACTTTTGAGAGTTTTCAGTATTAATGGGAAATTCGGCACATATATACCACAGGACAAGAGTAAGACTACGGCGGGGTTGCTATTACAGAAGCCACCCACTGCAGAAGAGGGATGGAAAATTGTGTGCGGGATTTGGGGATTATCAGCACGAATGGGACAGTTTTCTCAATATATTTGCTAAATAAAGGGATACACGTTGCCCACAAATCAGCACTAATGGGAGTTGGGGCTGAATTTGTTTTTATGGGAAGAACTTTGGAGGATTTCCTATACGAATGGGGAATTTGACACAAATTCTTTAGGACCAGAGTAATAATACTTGCGGAAGAGGGGGCGAAAGGTGTTCAGTGGGAAATGTTTAGCATGAATGGCCTGTTAACGCAATAATTTTATGAAACAAAAATAAAAATAAATTTCTCTTCATTCTTTTAGTTTGGTATAACAAAAAGCACCCGACAATGGAAGAGCGATTGGAAATTGTTCGATGGGGGACAATTTTGAGGATATACAGCATGAGCATCTTCTAATATCTTCTCATTGGTATATACTTTCTAATACGAAAAACTGTCCTCAAAGGAGGATGGGCTCTGAAAACTTTATACTGGAAACAATTTAGAGTATTTTCATTAAGAATGCGGAATTTGGCACACTAAAACTGAGATGATCCAATTAAAAGAATTGGATGCTAACAATATTGTAACTGATTTAAAACATTTAGGTTTAAGTAAAGAAATGTTTGGGGAAATTTATGTTTTACCAAAACCGTAAAGGCCCCATCAAGACAATATTTCTGCTTGCTTTCCCTAGTATAGTTTACTGTCTGACCACCACCTTGTTGATGGCGAAAATCAATTTAGTGTAAGTAGTAGTAAAGACATACGAGCAGTATGTTTGTGGTCTGTGGTTCAAATCTGGGCCGCTATTATGGTTTTATTTTCATTTGAATAACATATTAATATTTAATGTCCATACTTATATGTAGGTAGTTCGGATTGCTCTATATTACAAATATTAAATTACTATTTTAAGGAGTATTTTCGCAGGAGGTATAAATTTGCCAGAAGCATGACATTAAATCTGAACTAACTCTTCTTAAATAATATATGCCTTTCTATGGTATGATTCTTTATTAACCACAAACACTTTTTATACACCTTGTAACGTTAGCTAAATAGAACATTTGGAACTTAGTGTACATTAAATATCCGTGTAAAAAGCCTAGAAGCTTAAGGTTTTATATTTTCTAGAGGTACGGAAAATGAAAATTTATGCATGCAAGAAAACAACTTTAATAAGCAACAGATGCTTTACTTTGAGACATCAAAATGAAAGCTAACTCCATAGCTAGATGGGAGATGGTTATTTCTTGTTGAGGTAATTAAAGCGAATGATTTTTTATAGTTATTATTCGACATTAATCCACTGCCTTCTTACAAATTAGCAAAATTTTTACTCATAATGAGTTTAATATTTATATCTGCATAATAATACAAATCTTAATGTTATATTTGTTAAGGAATATAAACAATCAATCACAATTTTCTGCACCTAAATTACAGCCTACAGGATGTATGACATATCAGCATTGAATACCTTTCGCTATATTCGGGCTTTTAGCAGTTCCGAATGAAATCACTCCATATACATAACAAGATCCGTTACTTCATGAAGAACCGCTGTGTAACCTGTATATACCTTCATGTTTCTTCAGCATATGCCCATTCTTCATATTCTGCTTAGGATCTTCGTGAAACGACGGGTTTCATCAAAAGCCTACAACTAATGTGTCAAATAAACGTTTTTAAGAAAGAAAACGTAGGAAAATCGGTTGTGTTTACTTTAAATGTCTTTTGGTCCTTCAACCGAAAAACGTGTATTTGAGAAGACTGGAATTAGAGGGATGAGCACTTGTCCCTTTGTGCCCTACTTTGCAAGAGGCCTTGGTATTGTAGTAATAGAATGCAACACGACGCAAAGCAGGGATGAAACGTTACGATAACTCAACCTAGAAGCTACAGATTTATTCTTCTTGTTACTGAAACAGTACTATAATAGCAACAATAAATATACGCAGAATACACAGCAGCAAGCAAAATGCTGTGGGGTATCAAGGTTAAATTTGCTTTAATAAAAATAAAAAGGTGAAGCGTTTTCATCAAATTACAGTTTTTATTAAATTGTAATGTCGGCACAAACGAAAGATTGCAAAGGTATAGAGATTATACTGGGATTGCTGTAAAAGTTATCTTGAAGGTTCCACAAATTAAGCGCAATAGAATGGTCTCTTGAATTTTAGTATGGAGCCCTTGAATTCACGCCCTCACAACCATTGTATTACAGAACTTGCTGCAATGTATCCGATGAATTCAAGAGCGGAAAAACCTAAGTCAAAAAGTGAGGGCACGTCCAAGCTTAAGTATACCTTTTGACTTCTTTAACGAGTCGTCTATATCTAAACAAATACTAGCAACTAAATTAATAGAGGGAAACGTATTATTTTCAGTGTGCATAAGGAGTAATCGATATAAGTTTACATGTTATAGCGTTTTTACACTTTTTTTAGTTATTTGATTTTTTTTGAAAATTGCACCAATTTCTTCGTTTTCATGAGAGGTGTTTACGAAATGCTTTATGTGAATTTAGTACAGACATCCTTATTACAGCTGAAGAGTCGCCTACAACAATTTAAACTGTTGGAGATTTACATTTATGGAGTTATGAAACCTGAGGAGTTGATGGGGAAATTCAGTAAAAATTTTGATAGTTCCTGACTTTGACTCTGTTACTTCTATCAAATCAAAATCCATTTTCATCCCAATTACATGTGTTATACACAATATTTCTCTAATAAACGCACATAAAATACTTTTGTGAATACCACACCAAAAAGTTGAAAAGTCGGTGTAATTTAAAAACCATATAGAACTAATAAAATAATAAAGTTCTTGAAACCTCAGAACACGTAAACTGTAGTATCCTTTGATCTTTCTGTACATTAAAAATAAAATATTCTCCCCTTAAATTTGGCTGCTAAAATTGCTCAAAGTGGATCCGAATACTTTTCACTAGTAACCTAATTTATGTGTATATGTTGACGCGAAATGCAGAATAAAAGTAACTTTCTAAGATACTGTATGTGGGGCTGTTTTATATAATACATCACAGACGTTTAAGTATTTCTTTCCTTCAATCACAATTTTTACATTTTATTTTATCCATGCCTCTGATCAACAGGCTAAATGTTCTGAAACTTCTTGAAACCAGCATTACGGCAGCTTTAGATTAGCTGGGTCTGAATTTTAGCCAAAATGACTAATAGTACTAATTATTTTTTTTTCTTCAGTTTTTTCGAGAAAGAATCCCTTATGGTGTGTGACAAATATATATACAGATAGATTTTGACGAACCCGCAAATTTCTAATGATGAGCATTGAGACCTAACACTTTAGACGTTTTAAATTTATGAATTAACAAGCGAATACATATTTTACAGCCTGCTTTATCAGTTTTAGTGTTGTTCTTTTGAATATCAATGAAAACAGCTGTGACGTTTGAAGGAGAAATTTTTGAGGAGGTATTATAGAGTACGTTTATTTCACATGTCCTGGGTTTTCTAAGGGTTACAGGGAATGAGAATGGACGAAGAAATAACAAAAATTACTCAAGATAAACCTGCCGCGTTCATGAAAATGCTACTAGTAGGCACACAGCTGTAATGGAAATTAAGAATTAATTTAATGCTAACCATTGGGTTTATGGCTGCCGGAGTTCACATTTAATCTTACTTTGAAACAGTGTGTGATATCTAAGGATTTGTATCCATGATAGCTTAACAGAACTATAGCAATTTTATTTCAACCCATTGCCAATGCAATTGAATTTTCCGAGCTTGAATAGAACACTATCTTCATTTGATATTAGGTAATGCAGAAAGATATTTTCCTGCTTAACGTAGACAAGGACGAGATGTACGTATGGGTCTCAAGCTATCAAGTGCATGGAAAGGATTAATTATTTGTCAAAGTAATACTCTCACCATTTCATCAAGACCATGTTAAAACGAGGTATACGATTCTGCAACGTAAGTTACAGCAGTAGGAAATTACTTTGCAACTGCCTAAAAATCCTGTTCTAAAAGTCTCCAGAGAAACTAAAAATACGAATACTTTTCCATCGTAATTGACATTATTAGGATGTTAACCTATGCATTTTGGTTTGTAATTCCGTCGGCACTATAACGAAACGAAACCACGGAAGTGGATCAAAAGATTTTGATACTCTCGCATGTGTTAAAGATTTGCACAGTTCTAAACCTTGCTAATCTAAATTATGAGCTATATATTTAGACCGCGTAAAGCAGGTGGAAGCAAAGATTTGATGTAGACTGCTAAAGCCACGTTCTAATGTAAAACTGATTTTAAACTATGCAGGCACGAATGCAGCTAAACTTGCTCTTTTGGCAAACGGCTATAGTAAAGCTAAAAACAGCCGTCTTCCAACTCAACAACTCACCCACACTCCTCGTACCACGCACTCCAAAAGACGTCATCAGCGTTATGTTAATATTAGAATTTTGGCCTTTGCTCTCAGATAAAGAATACTCAATTAATGTTTCAAAACAGTAAGGCGAAGCACAATCTTCATCACGTGGCAATCTTGTGCATTTCTTGCAATCAGTATGAATGCTGCATCTAGACAAATTGCTAACTCGCAGAGATGGTTCAAATAATACTTTTGCTGCCTGAAGGAAGTATAATTGCATATATATCTACGCAGGAGCCATGTCAACATTCCTAGCTTATAGGACAAAATGTAAGGGAGAGTAATAAAATACTTTCGTTCGTAATTCTAAAGTATTACTACTAGCACAGATTATTATTATTATTATTATTATTATTATTATTATTATTATTATTCTCAGATAGTAGCATAACTAATGATTTTCCAAATTCTTCTGACCGAAGAAAGAATAAAATATTAGTGTAGTGACAATTTATTTGGTGTGCTAAACTAACTTAAAAATATATATCAAACGCAGTGCACATACCAAAGCATAAAGCTTTGGGCTAGTACATCACCTATTCTTGAAATTCCAGGCCTTGAGAAACATCTTGCTTTTCCGCAAATAGATGAACGGTCTCTTAACAGCCAAATAAGTGTTTTCCCTCACAAAATATATTATTTATAGGAGTAAGATACACATTAACCTTTCAATAGTCTACACCCTTTATTTAATTTTATTCTAAAAAACGAATGATAAAGAACGTTGTGCTTGAAGCAAATCACTGAACCTAAATTGCATTTTAAACCATACCTATGCAATAAAAGGAGGATTGCTCCACCGCTTAAATTATTTGGAATACAAATTTATTGCCGTGTTTCTTTGCGTGGCAACGTGTCAAACGGTTACACATAAAATAGTGTCGGATTCCGTATAAATTATGAAAATTCTTTTCAACCCCACAGAATCCCAACCTCCTCCTCCAATTACCCACTCTCAGTACATAGTATATTTAACGCCCGTTCTTACCCCATACGCCACCACAGCCGGTGGACGCTTATGATAAATGAAATGAAATAATAATTGGGAAAGGGAATTTGAAAAGGAATCGCTCCAGGCCCAAGTTTAGGGTACCCCAGAATTTGCCAATTTTGGGGACTGAGGAAAACCTGGAACAAACCTCGGTTAGGGAGGATGGACCTGGCGGGATTTGAAACGTGGACCTACTGTTTACGAGTAAGTCTTGACGACCTTGGCACCCGTGTAGGTGGCGATTACGGCCGATCGTGGCCAGAAACACCTAAACGTCTATCACACTTAAAATATAGGCTGATTCGTTATTAGAAATTAAATTCAGTGTTATTTATGGACGCTCTTTAACTACTATGGTCCTTAGCGTCCCATACTATATTGGGCGTGAAAGACCGCAAATTTTGCTCAGATGCATCTTTATCAGGCTTGAAGTTCTTTTACGTGCCATAAATTTACGACACGGGACCACCTCTTTACTTCCCTTCGTTATTAGAGCCTGGATTCCTGTGTAATTATATATTCTATTCTTTTATATGTAGACACGGAATCAAAAAAGTCTAAGAATTGAAGCATGGACATTGCTAAACTGAAGTTTCATTTTACACGTTTCTACATATATCGGCGTACATTACATATTTTGCACGATCTTAGATAAAAATAAATATTTGGCAGTGTGTTTTCTTAAGTGTTTATTATATTTTTTTCTATCTTTCTATTTTATTCTTCCTTTGGAAGTACTAATAATTAGTAACAATTAAATTTATGTTTGAATATAATTGACGTTGAAAATTTGTGACGTTTCTCTGTGTTGTCTTATTTATATAAGTCAGTCTATATTGAAGGAGAAGAGTCTTGTATTGTAGTTCCATTGTTGGGGAGCCAAAACTTGAATTTGTTTAGACCACGCAGGATACAAACTTTCCGGTGGCCTTTGCCCCAAGTTCACTTTTCCGGTGGCCTTCGCCCCACGTTTAGAAATCTACTTTGTATTTAATGTTTATTTAAATATGATATATGTATGCCTCGGCTGCGTCAGTAGTAATTTATAGAAACATGTATCTTTTAGCAGGGGTGGTGTGGCTAAAGAACGAAGGCTTACACAAATTATTATTTTTACTTCACTCCTTTTTTTTATTAATCTTTCACACGAACTTCACTGATATATCACACTGTAGAGCTGTGAGATTATTTATTAATTGCACTTTTTAACATGTAAACTTTATATTATTCAGGCCGTAATAAATTTTATATGTCTCTCACTGAATACGTATCGAACTTCTCAGAAACGCTGCTTTCCTGCGTTCGGTTGGGTACGCTATCTTCTGGCATCTAGCATTTACCGCTTAAATTTGTAAATTTCTATATTTCAAGTCTCTGATTGGCTAATTTTTACTCCAATAGAATACTTTTATTTAACTTAAAGCTTTTCTAGTGTTTGATTGGCTATTTATAAACTGTTTTAAACATTACATTATTGTTCCAAGAATTATTAGTAGCATTATTAAACTTTCCAATTCATTATTGCCTCAAGGTTAGCTCATTGTTACCTCATTGTTAGCAACTTTCGGCTTCTATTTTCACAGCTCCTACATTGTTGAATTACGTAATATATTCACATAACGTTATTAAACATGTACATAATAATATAAACATAATACAAAATCTGTAACATACACTTTTTATATATTGTAGTATACACATATTGCTTTAAGGCGGGCTGTTATTGAATTTATATATTATATAATTAGTCTGATATTTAAGCGCTAAAATACTGCTTCAATGTGTTTTACGTACAGCGTCTGTAGTGTTCTCCAAATACTACGAACATTGTGAGAGTGAAATTTGTGATCGTGATTATCCAATTTACAAATTGATAATAATGGTTTAAAGAAATGAGTGTGGAACAATAACATCAATAAATATATATATAAAACAAGTAATGACCTGTGTGTGAAGTAAATTATTTTTATTTAAACTCTGGGCTTTTAATGTAATTTTAGGTTATTCCTGCTATACTTATGATTTCGTATTTATTTGACATTAGATATTACGATACACATTTTAATACATCTTACTACATATGTATGTGCATAATTCTCAATTTTGTATTGCATAAAATTCCGGGATTTATTCATTATATACTGGAATTCCATATGCAACTTGTTCCTTTACAATATAGGTTTGGACATTAGAAAACACTGCTTCAAAGGTTTTAGTCAGTGCAGTTTTAAAATTCTTACCTGAACTGTGTTTCTATCTCCCGAAGCCACACTTCCATTTCTACACATCAATTATAGACAAACAGGAACATAGTGCAACAGGAAGATGTCCTCGTTATCATAATGAATTACACAATAATAGGACCATTCGCAGGAGGAGCTAACAGGGGAAAAATAGAGTATAAGAAACTGCTTGACGAGGGTTTCGCTGGTGTCAAAACAAACCTAGGGGTCTCCCTGCCATAACGGTAGTTGTCAAATTAAAATGAATTATTTCTTTAGTTTGCACACTTCCAGGTGGTTTAAAAAAAGTCGTCTTCCCTGCACCTTCTAAGTATGTGATCTGTCAACACAACAAAGATGCTAATTTAGCTTTCGAACTTTCATCACTCACCAGAGTTAGTGTCCTCTTTGACCATGCAAAGAATATAATTAACATCTCATTAATTAACAATTGGAGGTAGCGTCTGCTTTGTGAAGACACCAACTAGATTTCCCACATAGGGTGCGTGAGTAGACAGGGGTATATGTTTAACCCTGAAACCGAACTAAATACATCATATATGTAACCGTTATGGGTTAGCATGCCTAGTTAGGTCATTATTAATATAAATGGTGATATTTATATATTTAGCACGACATTAATGGGTATATGTGGCTAATGAATGATTATTCATTACTACGTTAATGGGAATATATGAAGACGTTGATACATTAGGCTGTAAATTCCATTTTCATTATCGATCTGTATAGTTAGGTCATAAAACATCAAGCGTCATATATATCAAGCATACATAAATATACCATACATGTATAAATTATGATGATAGCATTAGCGTATCCTCCCTAGTCTACATTCCTATAAATCCAGCACACTCACACGTACCTGGCATCAGCCAACCTGTCAATCATCTATAATTTGTATGTCGACCCGTATAAGAAACAATTGATTTTTCCTCGCGATTCCAACGGCGGCATTATTTTTGAGATACCTCCAATGATAAATCAATAGAAACGGATACAATGGTAATATATGAAGTAATTAAGTAGTATAAACACAATTGTATGATTATGATAAAAATAACCACGGAATCCGGGTATTAGATAGAAAAGAGAGAGGGGGTGAGGAGGGGAAAGAGAGGAGGAGGGGAAAAGCCCTCCCACAGACCCCACGCACAAATACACATGCACATAAACATATACGCACATGCACACAAACACGCGCACATCCACGTGCACACCCACCCACACACGTACAAACAACCGTTCTTATGTTTATTTATTATGCGATCAAGAACCTAAACGCAGCCAGGAGACGAATCGCACAGTCCGCCTCAGCCTTACTACGCGATTTAGTCAATAGGGTAGATCAGTTAACTGGCCGTTCTAGCCCTCTATGGGAATAGAGGCAGTATGAGCGGAGACAGCAAATCTGTGCTACCACTATCGTGAAACCAGCAAATCAAATTTGTTAACCCTCAGGTATTCATCGATAAACGTAAAAAAGCAAACCGATAGCATGTGGCATGGATTTAGGACAGCTAGACAGGAACTTATATATCTATTCAATGTACGCAACTTCCCTTAAATGCTTCTGATCCAGTAGCATCACATTTAAACATCCCTGAATTTTAAAACTATGCTATTGATTCATACCCTAACGCTGGCAATCAAAAGTACTGGAAGCCCAGTAAACGGACTAGCAAGAGAGCCTCAAATAATACGTAGTTGTAAATTAAAACCCCCTCTATTATTCTCATCAGAGACATAGCAGTGAAGTTTACATGTTAAAAAGTGCAATTAATAAATAATCTCACAGCTCTACAGTGTGATATATCAGTGAAATGTCGTTTAATCGTGTGAAAGATTAATAAAAAAAGGAGTGAAGTAAAAACAATAATTTGTGTAAGCCTTCATTCTTTAGCCACACCACCCCTGCTAAGAGATACATGTTTCTACAAATTACTACTGACGCAGCCGAGGCATACATATATCATATTTAAATAAACATTAAATACAAAGTTGATTTCTAAACTCTGCTTACATGGTGAGATGTGCAAGACGTAGCTGTCCTATGGCCATAACCCCACAATAGAAAAGTTGTTTAATTGCACAGTAGTAAACATTTACTTTTACACCTGGTTAAATTGGGTGGAGGTGCTACATTTCACCGTTGTTGTCATTGTGCTACAGTAGAGTACGTAGTCCCCTTGTTATCAACGGTACTGAGTGCATTGTCGTAGCGACGAGCACAGCAGTTTCTGTTCTGTGAGTTTCAGGTGAAGTTAAAATTACATTATGATTTGGCCTTCGCCCCCACGTTGTACCCTCTATTTGCAATAAATGATTTCCCAACGGTATGACATACCTTTTTGCTACATCCTGTATATATATGAAATAGTGTTATAAATAATCAAAGTTAAAACACCTGTGCTTACCATCATGGAAACCAGGGCCAGTGCGTATTCTCAAGAAAATACTGTAGCTAATTTGCTTCAAGATATGTCAGGAATAAAAATGTCAGCATATTTAAACGAAAAACAAAATGGTTATAAAAGAATAAAGCATTTCAAGATTTATTTGTACTCCAACAGACTGCTGTTAATAAGCTCAAACACACCTAAGGCGTCATTTGAACACGTGCATCTCGTTAATTGTTTTAACCGTAATAATTGGCAAGGGAAAGCCTTTTATCCAGCGCACCTGCATACAATTATGTGAATCAGATACCAAGAAGAAGATAGAACTGAATGCAATTAATTACGTATCCCTATAAATCTTACTCAATAAAAATTAATATCGAAACCAGTTCTAGCCTGTTTCAAAGGTACCTTTGCATATAGAATTTAATATAATTGATTCCATTGATCAATTTTCAACAGCTGCTTTTTTACCCGTTGAACAGTCAGGTATAATTCCTAGAATTAACTCAGAGATGGGAAAATTAGCATTACAGTGAATACGTGGAAAGTGGTTGAGTGGGGTGGGTATAAAAACTGATATTATAGCAATTCTCTCACTTGTCTGCATTCTTCGATGAACAATTACAGCAAGGAAATATCTCACGAGTGCAATAGAAAGGAAGCTTTCAGAGATCATCATCCATCGTTACTCTTCTACAGCTCAGGTTTATCGCCATTCTATAGGGCAGGATAGACATTCATTTATTCCACATATTTATCCTTGTTGGCTTAAATCTTGTTGTTTTAAACTTTGACATGCAAGCGCGTTTTTTTTCTTTTTTGTTTGTATAGTGGAATAACGGTGTGAATAGGTTAACTCTATATCTTAAAATATAACGGTATATTATTAAAACATGGTGTTATATTAAACATTGTGATATATATTGCTATTTTTAATCGAGAGTATCGCTATACGTTAAAGTAATTCAAAACAATTATTAATTTTATATACGAGGCGTGTGTTTAAGGTAAGCACCATTTTAATGTTTTGCCGCTGCAGCGCTGCAATCGCGATTTTGAGCACAACCGATAATTTCCTTCATTCATTAGAAAGTCAGATGCAGCTATGAACAATCGTCACTTTAGGTTTTCCTGTTGTTAGAATACTTCGAAATGTTCTAAACCATGAACGACCAACCGACGGTGAAGTCAAATCAGTGATTCGTTTTTGTTTTTTTTTGAATATGAGAAATTTTAGGCCAGCAAACACTCATCATTAGTTATGTGAGGTTTTTGGGGAAACAATAATGAGGGATGGAGTGGTGAGAAAAGGTTTAAACAGTTTAACCTGTGTTGTGAAGATGTGCATGATGAGGCGCGGAACAGTCGATCGTCTGTGATCACGGATGATTTGTTGCAAGCTGTGGAAGGATCATTCGCTAGGACAGACGTTTCACATCACTCCTGAATCAAAGCAACAATCCATGGAGTGGAGGCATACAACATCCACATGAAGAAGAAAATCAAACAGATGATATCCACTCTCAAGGTCATGTTCACGGTTTTCTGGGACAGATAAGCTGTTTTTCTGGTTGAATTCTTGCCCAGGAATGCGACAATCAACAAAGTTGTCTATTGTGAGACACTTCGAAAGCTCCATCATGCCCTACAGAAAAAAAGCGTGGAATGCTTTAGCGTGGAATGCTTTGGCTTATACCAATACGCTTGTTCAGTAAAGCGCGTATAATACTTCTATACTTGTAGGATTTGCTTGATTTCAGGTGCCCTTGACTGGTGTAGTTTGGACGATGAACTTGTGCTCCTCTTAATATTTTGCTATAAGTATAGGTATCTCCTTAAAGATGAGTTCATTCAATCCTGGTGTTGCCTCGTATATTTCTTCGCCTATTCGGACTTGATTATAGATAAAATCAATGTTCGTACTCCCTAGCATGTAGTGTCTATCTTCATATCGTACTGTGTATATTGTATAAATTTAATTATTATCCTTCTTTTTTCGAAATTGGTCTGTAGGTAAGTACAAATTTTCTCCTCTTTAGCTGCATGGAATGTAGTAATCTTCCTCCTTTTCTGTATTTCCAATATATCTCGAAGTGGTTCTGTTACTGGCTGAGGAACTACACCCATCACCCTCTGGGTTTCAAATCTCTGAACTTCAAGTGCTCGTAACGTTTATCTTTTATCCTATGTATGTCTGGCCAGAAATTATTGAACCTTTTTCCTCTCGCTATCCATCTTCAGGTGACTCGAGGATACGCTTTCATGCCAATATATAAGTTTACTTACTCAGTTGTCAATTTATGTGAAATTATCATTTCCATATTTAGGATATGGCAATTTTTCCCGCTATTGGGAGGAACAGAGAAGCTTAATCTATCCCTTATCAGAACGTGTACAGGATAGCTTTCAACTATCCACTGTACACATTGAATCTGATCTCGTATTAGGTTGCATTGACGAAATCATAGAGGGATACCATGCTAGGCTCTGGTTTCCAAGGTCGCGGGCTTCAACTCGACCAAGGGCGATGGACCTTTTGGACGTAGAAATCCTTAGCATGGCTGCCTTCGAAAGAGAAGTAAAGCTCGTAGTCCCGTGTGATAGTTTTACGGCACTAATAGAACCGCAAGCCTGATAAAGTGGCCTCTGAATAAAACTTCCGATCTTTCACACCCAACATAGAATGGAACGCTAAGAGCCGTAGCAGTTAAAAGGCGTCCATAAATACAGTTCACTTTAATTTCAAATCATAGAGCATCTAACCACCTCTTCGTTTACAGCTGACTTGCAGTATTCGAGTCCCGTCATTAAGATGTACTTCAGCGAGCTTCATCTATATGGCTAGGTTTGCCGTGTAACATTGGGCTGGCCTCTCATTTGCCCTAATGTTGCATTTATGATGTTCACTGGAATTTAAGAATATTGACATTATCCATTGCTGAGGTTAGGTATTTATCCATGGAGACCTCACGAATTGCCATAGACTATATATTTTCCACTAGTGCAGCAATTACTTCAGGCATAGAAACTATACTTCTGCTTATGGCTCCTGCGTTTCATTTTGATTTTTTTGCAACAAAATGTTTAATAAGGGTTTTACTAGCTACACCAGTTTCATATATATAGGAACGGTTGTCTCTTTTAGTCTTCTTTTTTGAAGGGAAACGTTACCATTTGAATCGGGGAGTGAATATGCATTTATGCAGTCTAATATATGTTTCTTACTCTGTATATCATGATCATTTTCAGGCGGCAATAGTACCTTCATTCTTATCATATGCAGATGGATATTGTTTTTAGAATCGCGCTTGAAACTAATTTTATTCATGTATTCCATTAGCCTCTCATATTAGAATTCAAGTGATTTTTGGATGTGGTTCCCAAGCATAGCTTAAAAGTATCCGTACGGTGACATAATGTCTTTTCAGCGTTACTCTTGCAATCGATCTGCAGTAAAATACGCAAGAATATCAACATACTGCTTAGTCTTTGCATCATCATCATCATCATCTTCTTCTTTAGGACCCTGAATCCTACACAGTCGTTTTTTTTCTGAATTAATAGTTTCCTTTTCCATCGTTTGTGGTATAATAGTTAACTGCTCTTTTAACTGGAGCGAATCTGTCAATACTTATGAACTATGAATTATCGTTTTCTTAATATCCACTTGAATATGTACATCAAATCCAATCCAATATCGGCACTCGTTCACAGAAAATTTAGGAAGTAACACTAAGAAGGGTCTTCCTTATGGGAC
Organism: Deroplatys truncata; assembly: GCA_030765065.1. Taxonomy (NCBI): domain Eukaryota; kingdom Metazoa; phylum Arthropoda; class Insecta; order Mantodea; family Mantidae; genus Deroplatys; species Deroplatys truncata. The sequence goes on along the minus strand of CM060990.1, from coordinate 416,112,892 downwards.
ACTCTTCCAAAATTCGTTTTGCATTCCTAGAAGCTAAAGAAGGTTACATCTTTATATTTTATGACGTCATCACTGAAAAGCAGAGCAATATCGCAGCCAAAACACCATGCACATCACCGTAATGTGGACTCTGTATATCTGGCACATTCCCATGCTAAGCAACCAAAGCATCCATTTCGAGATCATAGGAACATATTATACTCTCCAGATAAGGCAATTTAAATTTAATGCATATATTTATCTCTTATGAAGATTATGTGAATACTAATATGACTTACAAAGAATTTAAGGATTTTGTGTAAAGCTGCTTGGAGGAATATTTCTGAAGGAAGACCCTTATTGTTAGTTCTTAAATTCCCTATGAACGAGGGTCGATTCATCCTCGTAAGTATTCACCTCAATGCCATCAATTTTTCAGTAGTTTAAGGAGGTATCGATTCTTTAGCGGATATAGGGAGTTTGAATAGGTGTACAAATTTTCTAAACTAGACCATTTTCGTGAAGCAACATACTGAGTAATACATTTCTTTTCCCCGCATTGGAGCTATCTAAAACAAGAACTCTAGCATTCGCAGGAAGCAGCCTTCCTTGGCGATCAAGTATAAAGTCGCTTTAAAATTCTAATACCTAAATCGGCAGATAGCACTGACGCTTCGCAAGCTCCATCTCATCAAGTGATTTATAAAATACATGCTGAATGTATGTATAATGTATATAGATATATGTACATACATACTGTGTGTATGTTATGTATATATGTGCATACATGAACAGGCATCCTAAATATTGTAGTAATGGAATTTATGTTGTATTTATTTAACATTAGTGCTTACGTAATATGTTTTACGTAAATTAGTAGGACTTGAAGATCTTATATTGTGCTGCTTTTGTTTTGTTTGGTTACATAATTTTAACTGCCCCACGTATGGGAGCCAATTTGTGACGGTTTAGTGCTTACATTTATTTAACATTATTGTAGCCCCACGTTGTGGTAGCCAATTTGTAACGGTATTCTTGTAATGTTGATGCTTGTGATGTTTGTGTATGTGTGTTTATTTCATGTGAAGCCATCTTGTGACGTCATTCATTTGTTCGGTTTGTAGCTCCATCTAGTGTTAGCAATTTGTGGTAGTATTAGTGTTTGAAAGAATTATAAGTTTTGTTTACTGTCCTCCGGCTAGCTATTATTTCTCAGTCGAACATGTCTCTTGAATCAGAGTGTGTAAACGGAAAGGAATCTTTTATCCAAATATAACACTGATGAAGAAATTTGTTTTACACATTTATTGTCAAACACGTTAACTATCACATTTATACATTGATCTTAACACTTGCCAAACTGAAACTGTTATAATAACTTCTTACTGATCACTTTTAATCCACGTACTTCAACTTTTTGTATAATTAACCTTACAACACTTTAGATTATTCATAATTCTGCTGCGCGTAAATTGTGAATCGATACCCGACGTTTGCCGTACAAATACTTTCGACGAACTGACTGACTGAAGACGACGTGTAGTGTACACAGATTTTTGATGAACTGAACGACTGAAGGCGACGTGTAATGTATTGAGATTTTCGATGAACTGCCCGCGATCTACCTCTGACTTGGCTTTTTATACACCTGCATCCAGATACGCCTAAACATTATAACTGAACTACTATTGGCTAATAAAACGCGCCAACATTAGCGTCTATTTTAATATCCTATGAAAATTATGAATACATATGCTTTAGGGAGAAAATATTCCAGAAGGTTCTCAACGGAAAAACGCGCCAACATTACGTAACTTCCTCGTTTCCAATAATGATAAACAGCTCACCCCCCTCTCTGCATTATTGCGCGCTATTATTGACAGTTTCAGTAAGGCCGTATAAACTTACTTCCCAACAATATTTACAATCAACAAACATCTGAAATCAATGTCACACAAAAATGCATATTCATATTACAATCATTATTTACATTAAAGTAATTTGTGATACAAATTACTGCATCAATATATATATAATGTGAAATTTGAAAGAGGATGAGAGCAATTAGTTTAATTAATGTAATTAATATGGCTAACGTAATTAAGGGTGGCATTGGCTTATATTAGGTCTGGAATTGCGTTCAACAATCTGATGCAAGTATAGGTGGAAAGGTAGCTGCGCGACTGTTAACAACAACTATGAAGGGAAAGTCTGCTCTTGGCGCTGGTTCCAAGAAGAAGAAATGTGGTGGATCTGCAACTGTCATTCCGATTATTGTAGCTTTAGGTGCTGGGACTGTAGGAGCTGTTCAAATTGCATCTGCAGTAAACAAAAAGGAAAGCTGCAGCTAAACAGCTTGTAGATATCAAAAGCCATAATGAGATGGAGGCAAAGGGAAAGGGACTTTGTGGAGAAATAATAACGACAATAGAAGAGGGGAAGGTTTCTTACAAATCATGCCTTTGACTGCATCTTTAGCTGTTATTTCTAGGATTGCTAGAAGCTTAAAAGAATAAGGATGGTAAAGGAAATGGACTAAAGCAAAGAACAGAAAGAGGAACAACAATCAGTAGAACAAGAAGAAGGGCTTAGAAAACTCGAGCAGAGGGCTGTGCTTGTTGCAAAAGGACCACTGAGTAACATAGATATATAAATTTATGCTAGACGCTTAAAATTTCTCCTTTTAGAGGTGTATATATGCTCGAAAATCTACTTTAAACACTTCATAACAAAGAGAGAATTTTGTAATACTGGATACCTAAGAGAATGAAGGCCTTGATTGGGTTGCTTTAAAAATGATGTCAAAACTTCATTTTATTTTGATAGTTTTGGAACCCTGAAGCCTCGAAAAAGAGAGATAGGAATCTGAAAGGCTTTAAGGTGATGTATAATACCAAGAAATTTTGCGGTTTTAGCTCAGACATCAGTGGTCACGAGTGCTTGCAATCACGATGAGCTACACTTGCTGTAAATAGTACAGCATCAGTCATTACTACATATTTGAATCTTCCTGTGCGAATAGATACTAAATTATATTATAAGGTGTCCCTTTTGCATTTTGAGGCGTTCTATTCTATTCCAAAAATGAGCAGGATAATAATCAGCTTCATTGCATTTTCAATTATGAGCTTAAGGTCTTTTATATTCCCTATGGAACATATGTGATTGCTGACATTAGTGCATTCATCACAGATAAGCTTTGGAGAGGATGTCTTCTTCATACGGCCTAATAATAATATTATAAAGGCTAGAGTTAAATGCGCTTTATCTGATGATTTTTCTAAAGAGTGCTCTATAGGTTCTATTTTAGGCTCTACTGATAATAAAATTATTAACTAGCTGAATCAACTGCTGAATCTCTTGCTTGTGAACATATTAAAGTGTGCGTCATACAAATCGAGTGCACTATTGTAGCGGAATCTTTCAATTACGGTAAAAGCGGACACTCGATTTATGAGTTTTCGCCCTCTGTTCCGCCAGGATATCGCATTTCGCAAGAGCCTTCAAATCCCATATACTTTACAGACCAAATCACTCTTCGAGTAGTCGACCAGAATGGCAAGACCATCAACATTAGCAGATATAGGATAAGGCTTCACATCAGATGCAATGTGAATAGAATTTAAAAAATGTCGACACGAATATAATAAGGTCATGCATCGCAGGGTACATTATGCTCTGCCTTTGTCACTCAAAATGTTAACATCCAGTAATCGGAAGTTCCTCGAAACTTTGGGCTACAGAATACTATAATGCATATCTGCAATCTGACCGGGTTATCTTTGACAATAACATCGGTACAGCAGAGAAGCATGTGTTTCTGCCATATAATACATCGACTCTGAACGCTAATGACGAGATTAGAATCCCTTGAAAGCTGAAGATTAATATACTTTACCTAGCCGGAGTGATCTTTACATTGAGGATTCTATTACTAAACCTAATGGAGCAGCTAATATTGCAAAGCTTATCAATAATGCTATTTCATTTATGTCTGTTGAGATTTGACTGGCTATAAATGGATGAACTACAGATAGAACAAGACATCCTGGAATTACAATAAGTGTGCGCAATTATGCTGCCCTCAAGCCTATTGAAACCAACCGTTTTCTGAATGCTGTGTGGAGCTATCCTGGAGAAGATGTTGACACTGTACAATCCGCAAGTGGAGCCATTAATACCGTAGTCCCTCTTTCCATGCTGCTGGGGTTTGCTGATGAACACAAGGATCTTATTCTCAATATCAAGTTTAAGAGGTACTTATGCCATCCATTCTGGTGCCTGGAAGAGGACCGGATTCTACTGTTAAACTAATGTGCATTGAATGGAGGAAGCCTGTAATATGCCTTTTTGACGCTGAAAAGTTGAATATTCTCAAGATCGTCAAGTCAGACATATGTGTATATACGTATCGCCTTCCGAACCACGTGAAGAGAATAATTTCCTTAATGTTAACACCATGAGTAGAGGTAGCCGTGTACATAAATATTCTATAAAGAGCAAATGTTTTGATTGTGGCTGTTATGTAAAAGTGTGAAAAACGTGTTAATGAATCAGTTATAATAAAAGATATTTTACCGTGTATCAACTATTCTACAAACAATAATATGATGGTGCCAAAATCCGGGACAAGAACGAACCAGATAATAAAGGAGACGTGGTGAGATAGCAACTTCACGTATCAACGTTAAGCGGGAAACCTGAAAATAACGGAGGTAAGGAATCCTACATTACGTTTTGTGAGCATTACGTACAGTGCGGTATTAACTGCAAATGCATCTCTGCAGCATTGTATAATACGATAAGAGTGTTAGTGACAGACCTCTCAGCGACAGTATCATTACTTATATTACGAAAATAAGATGACAACTAATAAGACCACTGGTACTAAAGCAACGCTTATGAACAGTTTGAAAAAAGAAGAGCATGTTCGAACGGCAACCAGATTTTCAGTAGCTAGAGCCATAAATAAGTTACGAGCAGCAATTGACAATGGAACAAACGACATTGAGATAGAAATGCTATCGAAGCGACTACATGAGTTGCTACTAGATGTGAACGAAGATCAGAAAGGTATTCAAGGGTTGCAAGAAGACGATGTAAATAAACGCGATACTGAAGAATGTGAAAACCGTCAGCTTGAAGGACAAAAAATTATCGCTATAACAGAGAAGAAAGTTACAAACAGCAAGTTTTCGCAGCAAAATATAAATATGAAAAACTGTGCGACAGTTCAACAAGTAATTGTGAAATCACGCTTATCAAAACGAAATTAAGCCTTCCACAGGTACTTTTTTCGAATGGCCGACGTTTTACCAGCAGTTTGAAGCAGCAATACATCAGAATTCAGTTACTGCAACAATTAATAAGCACTCATATCTATAAAACTTAGTAGAAGATGAAGCAACAGAACTCATTAGTGGGCTCGAGATGTACGGAGAAAACTACAGGATTGCACTTCAGAAACTAAGGGAACGCTTTGACAGCGTTAAAATACAACAGGAGCATGTTGTTTTTTTCCCTACCTTCAAAAAAATTTCAAGCGTAACAACGAATGATTTAAGATGCATATAAAGTGATTGTCAACTGCATATTGCAGCTATTACAGGTCTCTGCGTTGCTAATTCGATGCTTGGTTCATTTATATCTGGAGGCATTTTATGTGCCTTCGCAGACGAAAAAAGACTCAACTGGCACACTACGGTAAAGGAAAACGATGATAGTGAATTAGATGTTGTGATGCAATTTCTGAATAAATGGATACTCAGCAAAGGAGAATAAGAAAATTTGAACGACGGCAGTTCCAGTTTAGAAGAGGAATAGAGGGATTTTAAAGAACGATGAATCTATATGCCAGTAATTTCAAGCCAAAAGAAAAGAAGAGTAATGAGCATCGAGACAGCACAACTAAATCTGGAAATAAAAATGGGGTTAAAAGAAATCCATTCACGTGTGCGTTTTGAGATAAAAATGGTCACTGGAGTAATGGATGCCGTAAAGCGGTTTCAGTTGCATACAGAATAGAAAAATTAAACAAAGAAAGACGCTGCTACACCTGCCTAGGTAAAACCTAGAAAGCGAAAGCCTGCAAAAGGAATGATCAGAAATGTAGAGTTTTTAATGTTACAGCACATCATAAATCCATTTGTAAGAAAATGTCGAATACAGTCACGTCGGCAGTTACATTGGAATAAATTGCAAATGAAACAACTGTTACGGCAACACGTGTCACATAGGCGATAAATACACAAGTGCATAAAATGTTTTTGAATACAGTATTAGTGATGGCAATGACAACCAACATATGCCAGGCAGTACTTGACGGTGGCAGTGAAATCATTTACATTACAAAGGATATGACTAGTATATTTAACCTAAAAAGCGGGAAAATAGTCCTAATTGTTTCAACACTTGAAAACCAAGGTAGGGTAACTGCGAAACCGAGTAAGATTTCAAATTGTAGGAGCACTACTGAAACCGCAAATAAAATAGGTGCTTTAGAAGCTGAACATAAATTCCAAACTTTCAAACTGATCCCAATGGATATTAGATAACAATTTTGCTACACAAAATTTGCAGATGGTGACGAAATATCAAAGAACACTCTCATCGGAATAGTCGCCGGTGCTGACTACAATGAACGCTTATCGGAAATACTCGCCATTCGCAGAAATATTTTTGTTTGGCTCTTGGAAATCGAACAAGAATTACAGTCAAAGAGATAAATTCGTATTGTATCCAGCATTCAGAAAGCGATTAACTCTTGAGAGATTACTGGGAACTTGAAGGCATCGGAATTACGGACGACTAAACTCAAAAGTTCACTAACAAGGAACAGCATATTTTGACGAAAGACAACGAAAAATTTTTAGTAACAGAGAGACCAGCTACAGTGCAGGTATCCTAGAAAAATTAGCAACTTTCCTTGCATGACAGCAGAGATCATACGTTTAAACGTTTTAAGAACTTAAAGAAACCCTTTAGTAGAGATCAGGAATACAAAAACGGTACCTACAAGCATGCTGCAATACATAGAAAATGGGCACGTTGAGATACGAAGTGAAGAATTTTTCAGAGGTAAAACTTTATACATGCCACAATATGCAGTAATTCGAGAAGATCACAAAACAACTAAGGTGAGGATCATGATCGCCGCTTCTGCACCTGAAAAAGGCCAGTCATCTTTAAATAACTACCTAGAATCTGTACGAAGCCAGAATGCTGAACAATCAGAAACATTACTTCGCTTAAGAACATTTAATAAGTACATCGCAGCGGCAGTCGGAGTTAATTTTGAATGAGGAAGACAGAGATGCGGCTCGCTTCTTGTGGTGGAAGATTATTGGTCCAGGAAAAGGATGGCTGAGAACAAACAAGTATATATCGTTTCCGTCGACTGCCATTTGGCTTGACATGCAGTTCGTACTTGTTAGCAGACTTTACGAAAACTGGCAGGAGTAATGGAAGACACACATCCAAATGCTTTGAACATTTTAGAAAACAATCTATATGTTGGCGATTTAGTAGCAGGTGGAGATAGATAACAAAGTGACATATATTTGTATATCAATGAATAACTTTTTCAACGAAATCAGCATTCAACTTCCTAAATGGTTGTCCAAATCAACAAAAATTAATAGTTAATTGGAAGAAACAAAGGAAGTGGTCCGCAAAAATAGCACGATTTTAGGCATTCCTCTTGATACCACAGACGAAATCTACTTCTCGAATGAAATCACAGTCAACGCAGTAGCATTTATGCCATGTAGAAAACGATTTGTACTGAAAACTACAGCAAGACTTTATGATCCGTTAGATCTGATAGCGCCAGTTACGATAACAGGAAAGATTATACTCAAAAATACCTGGCTTACAAATATCGATTGAGACGAACTTTTACCACAAAACCTCATTTTGAAATGGAACCCCTGGTTAGAACATGTAAAAAGCCTCTGGTCCTAGGTACGGTTGTAATTCTTAGGGGTGTTAGCCCTACGTACGAGGAGGTTAACCCATCTAAGTAAGTAAGTAAGTAAGTAAGTAAGTAAGTAAGTAAGAGTAAGCAAGTAAGTAATTTTTAAAGAAATTCACCATTAATTGGCAAGTTTATAAAGGTCCGACTGTTTAGTTTCAATAAATGCAGTAACATTATATGAAAAAGGTTTATGTTCACTGTATTTTCAACATGGGCTTTTTTAACTTAAGGAACGTTTGAAGTACTGGGAGGCTTTTTGGTAGTAACTTTAGAGATTTAAATGTCTTGGAGCACCTTTCGGAGCACGGTTGCTTGCTTCTTTCTTGGCAATGTCTCCTGCCGACTAACTGACAATATTACGCATTTGGTCTTTCAACGCTCTAAGCTTCTGGAGATACTCAGCAAACGTGTAATTCTTCTTTCTGGGCTTCTTACTACTGGGACTGAAGCATTACACATTGAATTTGTTAGAAATTATGTGTTAGCAATGGAGGTTGCTCGATGACTGAAAAAGTAGTTATTAGATGCCAGTAAAGCAATGCAATGGAAAACAAAATGTTCGTGCATGGACGTTCTTTCTAGATACAGAACAGTACTGAAATTTATTTTTCCGGACGTTCTGCTTGTTTCCTTTAAGAGAGCGCTTGGGGTTTTCTGAAATAGTAGATTCTCAATGCATTGCATAGCGTTATCATGTATCAGGAAATTGCCTGTCCTCAATGTGTCGTCTATGGGATGGCTATTCTGATTCGGACATGCATGAAATGCATGTCATTCCTCTCAGGATCTAAGCCATTTTTAGGCACTGGTGTTGTCATTTGAAGTCTGAGAGATACCTATACTGTAATTACAAAAGAAATATAGCGTATATTCCTTAAGTTTACATCGATACTTTAGCATCGCTTTCTGAGCCGGTCGACACAGCAATTATCATTGCATAAGAAGTATGAGGTGATTCGGTCATACTCCGATGGTTTCATACATTATATAGTATACATGTATCCCTTGCAGAACCCTGAATGTCATTTGTGATGATTATAATGTACCAAAGACATCAACCTCATCCACATCACTAAGACCTTGCTCTTCTGCGATCGGCTCTCTGAAAAGAACAAGCTTTTCGGGTTAGCTATTTTTAAATATAATTATATCCGGTTATACACATTAGAGGAAACGTGATACTTGTAAGCTCTCTCTTTGGTAGACTACACAGTTCTATGACATATGTCGCTCGAAGACAGCTGATCGTGGTATGAAGGTTTATTACACACTATTGAATGCATTGGTCCATTACATCTCTGTTTATGATAGTACGTATAATGATGAACTTCCTCGACGCATTCACTCCAAAAGTCTACCATTACAGACATAGTATTGACTTAGCCATTGAAAACTTCTCGAAAGATTCGTGCCATGTAAGGTCTAAACCAGCTAAGCGCCATTTTCATAAAATTTGAGTTTTGTATGCCAATACAATCTATATACCAAAGCCAATGTATCCCAAGACCGCCTAATTACCAGATTTCTAACACTTAGTTCATATCTACGTCCCAAAATTGCTCTGTAGGTAAGTCCAATACTCATGGAAGCTCTAAATCGGCTATGTGCCACATGCTGGCCACATCCATTTATGAGCATTATATTGTGTATAACGCTCAGATGATCAATAAATAAGTGTTTGTGTGCCCTGATGTCTGAGAATAATGACAGATAATCCTGAAAATGTAGCAGGTAGTTCAAGCAGAAAGAGAAAGGAGATACTACACACAAAACGAACGAAAGGTAAATCATATGTGACCCATAATAAAACGGCGGAACGTGCAAAAACACCATCACGAATGCACAGGGAATCTAACCTAAACTTCACCGATATTATTGCGGTTTCTCATACCTTAGAGCCTTAGGCCTACTATTAATGACGATAATAGCAATAATCATAAAAGTTAAGAATTGTATATCTTAATCTAAAACGTTTGCTCCTTCATTACATAAACCTGAATTTTTATGTATTGAGTGTTCAAAACTATCCATAATTGCCATTACTGTTATAATTATTTCGTTTACAGGCTACCTGTGGCTTTAAATTTCAGTGCAATTTACTTGCCGGTGATAAGAAGCGAACATTCTTTGAGCAATATTATTCACTGAATGACGTCAAACAGAACAACTACTTCCATAGTCTTATTGAAGGTATATCGGTAAAGGGACTTCGCCATGGTAGCTACATACTGCATTTGCAAGTAGGCGTCAGTGTAATGTAATTTACGTGGTGTCAGACATGACTGGTCGACATATACAGGTTTGTACACCTTAATGGTGACATTTTATGTGATTAAAAATATTTAGTAACGTGATAAACAAAAGAAAATGGTATCTTCCATTTACAAGCACAATCGAGGAAGCCTAGCTCATTTTAAATTTACTGGTGATGAAAAGTTGGTCATGCAACACTTACAATCCATCTCCCCAGAGGAAAGCCATTATGCGAGACAAAAATCAGGAGACAAAGCAGTACCATAGCAGTGAATAAAATTTATACAGACTTTGGAAGATCTTTCTTGTATTGCATCTCAGCAGCAATGTGACTTTACAAGTTTTATGTTAAAGTATTCCACGAGGATTTCCCTCACTACAGCTTCAGAAAACCACATTTGCACACATGCAGGGGTTGTGATAGACTTCAGATTCAAGTTATTAGTTCCAATAAGGCTGAATCTCTGCAAACCAGGGCGCTTTTAGAACGGCATCATCTCAAGACTGAGAAGGCATTTAATATAATGAAGGAGGACAATATGGAATCAAACCTTCCAAACAGTGACAGTTTCACCATTACAATGGACCTACAAAAAGTGTTTCAGCTTCATTTCCTAACCCATTCAAAAAGGTATAATTCAGCACAGTTGGGTTCCTATAACTTTGGGATTCATGTCCATGACGCATGTGATGCAATCGTATGTTTATGGCATGAGGGTGAAGCATCTAGAGAAGGAAATGAAACGGCATCTGCTCTCTTTCATGCACTCAATGACATAATAGCAAACATGGTAAACAAAACAAAGTTGATAATATGGAGTGTCAACTGTGCAGGTCAAATTAAAAAACCGCACTTTTCTGCTTCCGATCGTGATTTTGCACTGATAGAAAAGAGGTGGAATACCAGAGAATGCCAAGCAATGAATGATGAAAGGGCTGTTAGATTTCTAGAATTCAGTGCAGCAGCACAGAGACTCATTAATACAAAGAGTCTTCAGATTAGTAAAGTGTGCTGGCTAAGAGTTGAGAGGAGTAATAGAGGTGTTGTATCGACGAAAATAAGTTTTGGAGAAATTGAGGACTGGATATATCACCGTGTTTTATACAAAGGAGCAAAACCATGATTTACTTCACCTAGAATTGCAACATTTCTGCGATCGTTCAGAATTAGGCGCCCACAAGAAAGCAATTTCCTAAAAATGATGGACTATATCCTCCAGAAAATAGGCAGTTTTACCTATGCATTATTGCAAAATAACCAACTTCATATGTTTATTAGCATTTTCACTTGTGTTGGTCACAATATTTAGTATTCGTTCAAGTTGTTTATAGCTGAAATTTAAATGTACGTATAAATTAGCTGCTTTAGATGGTAAAAGAAATGGCACATAGCTTATTCTTATTTTGATGAGATTAAAAACGCTTTTCTCAAGGTTTGGACATTCACTTATATAAGCTTCTTTGTCACAAGGTGTCTATTTAATTTTATCATAACAATAAATAGTATCAGTACCAATTCAATTCTGAAGGTTTTTCTCCAATAACGCAAATGTATGATTTTGGCACTCAGCTGGTTTAGAACGTCTATGCTACCCATCTCAAATAATAAATGAGGTCGGGAAGGTAGCTGTTTGCATACTTAATCGCAACTGCTCACGTGCTGAAAACAGGTTACTGGCGTCATTTTACAATGCAGGGGGACTTCTCGAACGCCGGGATGCTATGCGAGTTAGAACTTGTTAGATGATGTCACCTCCAAACTGATTCCAGTTAGACGCAGGTGTTCCAGATATAAAGCAATGGGATAAGATCTTAACCCTCCGTCAGGCGCGCGCTTTGGTAGAACGCCGTTAGTCGCGCAGGGCCTAGTAGACCCGCGCTATATTTTTGTTGTTATTGTTTGTATTTTTGTTTTATTTCGTTTATTTTCTTTTTTTCCTGTTTTTACCTTTATTTAGATTAAGCGTACAAGGCTTTCATTAATAGGTATTGTCTTACAACATAAAAATACAAGCTAAAATATGAGTACATATACGTTATAAATTGTATTACAGTAAGTATAAAGAAATACATTGTCATTTCCAGGTATACATACAACTTGTAATTTCAAATGTTCAGTTACTCAGAATCATCTACTATCTCACCCGTGTTTTCCCCGACTAAGCAACTTTCGCAAATAATTTTAGCATGTTTACTCAAACACAGGGGGATGTTGCATTTCCCACATGCATATTTAGTTTTGCAGTTCATTTTGTCTTTGTTGCAAGGTTCACATCGTTACCTTTTCAATGTGCATAGTGGTGTATTTGACAATTCATCTACGCCGGATTCTTCAGGTTTATATTTTGTCAAAAGCCCTTTCAAACCACCGGGTAGATTTGATGCTGTTGCTCTCCTTTGTAGCTGTTGCAACAGTAAAGCTAAAGATAGTGCTTTCAAATACTCTTGCCTTGTGGAATATTTATTTTGGTTTCCAAGGAAGATAACCCTAGAATTGATACCTGCAATGTTCAAGATATGGTAAAAAATTACCATGGGCCACCTTCTCGTTGTTCTGGCTACATTGTATGTAGCACACAATTTATCTACTACATCAACTCCAGATTTAGTGTCGTTGTAATGCAGGATTATTTCAGGCTTTTTCTCAGCACCTTCTGATAACTGTGTGGATGAAACATGTAGACTTGAGAGCAAAACTACTGTTTTACCCTTTTTTGGAACATATGAAACAAGCGTTTCTTTTTTTGTGAAGCCAAATATGCTTTCGTACTGTCTGCGATCTTTTGGAGAAGTAAAATTAGTGGGTAACTCTTTTTTGTTCTTTCGCACTGTACCGACAAAAGAAAGCTGTCTTTTGCGCAATTCATTCACCAGCGATGCACTGGTAAACCAATTATCTGCAGTAACGTTTCGTCCAGTGCCAGAGATTGGTTCAGTTAGTCTCAGCACTACAGCCTCTGCCGAGTTAGTTTGCAAATATGGTCCATCCGGCTGCTGTCCACAATAAATCTCCATGTTAGTTGTATAAAACAGTTTTGCATCACTCAAACAGAGTGCCATACTTGTTTGGCTTGGATGGTATATATTGTCGAAAACCACATCGACCACGAAATGCCGGCAACTGTTCGTCGACAGTTACATTTTGTCCAAGAGAATAATCGTTCTGACAGTTGTTCAGAAACAATGTAAACATTTCTCTAACAGCAGCCAATTTATCCAATCTTCGTCGTTCCAGTCTTGAGCTTTTGTCATCAAAGCGAATACAGCGTATTAGAAAACTGAATCGTTTTTCAGACATAGCCATTCGGAATAGAGGAATTCCAAGGTCATCGGTTCTCCAAAAATCGTGAATATTCTGGCGTCCTCCACGAAAAATTCCTGCCAGGTACAATAAGCCTAGGAAAGCTCTTATTTCTGTTACATCTGTAGGCCTGCTGTCTCTTTCACGATCAAATTTGTGCTGCACACTACTAATGTAAGTATTTGAGCTTTCAGCAATCAAATCAACTATATCTTCGGTAACAAAAAGGTTCCAAAAATCAATCTCCGTTTTCGCATTTTTGGCAGCTCCTACCACACCAGGAAGTTTGGTCAATATATTGTGAGCCCTTGTCTGTGTCATTTTCAAAGGTGTTTTTTTCCATTTTGTTCCATCTCTTCCTGTAAATAACAACAGAATGTATTGTCAGTAATAATAATAATAATAATAATAATAATAATAAGAAGAAGAAGAAGAAGAAGAAAAGAAGAAGAATTACTATGATACGCATATGATGTTACCTATAAAATACATGCTATCACACAAGCTGCTTTCATCGTCTTCCTCTTCATCTTCATGGTCAGATTCTGAATCTAAAGATCTCGTTTCGAGTTTATCTTCTGAATCAGAGTCATCTGATTCACATAAGTTGTCATCCACGGGCAAGGCATCATCATTGCAAAGTAGACGATGTACTTCTTCCAAATCCTTGGGATTTTGTAGATCGTACCTTTTACTCGTATTCATGACGAAGCAGTAACAGTTCCTTGCATAGCAAAGCAATATTGCACAAAAGCTAATAAGAAACAAATCTGTCAACAATATGTAACGAGAGCAGGCGCGCGGGGCCTGGTTGACCTGTGCGACACGTAACTGCTGATTATTCATTCCTCCAGCCGAACAAATAAACAGATAAGGTTATCGCTGCAGCAAATAATCGCCAAAGGTGTAATGTTAGATGTCCTAGTCAGGCAATTGCATAGGTGCGTTCGTTCGAAAATTATAACATTTATATAATGCCAGGGTCTCTCTGGCCCCTAGCGACTGACGGAGGGTTAATAACTCATATTGTATGGGAGAGAGCAAAGAATGCTTAGAACATAGATCAGAGAAGTACTGGAAGAGTATGTAATGGGTGTATAAATTTTTGTTTGGGAAAAGGAAAATCAGGGAAGGCCATTCCGTTTGACCAATGCTACTTCTATAAAACATTTCTTATTTTCACTGATTTAGCCAATCGAGGCTCCATCTGGCCCTTTACGACATGAATAAAGGTATCTACGAGTACTTCAAATGAGTGCTGGCTTTCTTATATTCCTGCTTTTATTAATGTAAACTGAGCATTAACCAACACGGCCTGTTGAACTTCTTCCATGACTGAAACGAACTCTTTTTGAATAAAATTTAATGGTTCCCTGAAGCTTTACTTTAAATTTATGTTATTTAAATTAACCTTCTGAATGCTGTTGTTCACATGTATAAAAGTTTACATAATAAAGATCATTGGCTACTTAACCAAATGCACAAATTCCTTTTGACTTTGCACAAAATCAGTTATATGAGTGTATTTCTTAGCATATAAATATGAGAAGCTTTCAAATAATATCTTCGAGACATCCCTCACGAAATTCAAATTCTTCTTTCTGTTCTCTTAGAACGCTCTTTCAAAATCATGCTCAAAATAGAGCGTTACTACACTCTTTAACAATGAATGTGTCTTATTTTAGAAGTAATGTGTTGACCCAAAGTGTGACATTCAGTGTGATAATAGCAAGACTTTAAATTTATTTTCAAGCTATACTATCTAACTCTGCGATGCTGTACCTTGGATTGTTCCCACACTTCTCGGAAATTTTTAAGATTAATATATATAACGACTTTCCATATAGATGGGGGAAACAGCATTCTACTCTGTCATAATAGATACCCCTGGTTGAGTCAATGTTATATGCCTCCTGAGAATTTATTGTTACATTGTAACAAGTCAATATCAAAATCAGAGTTAGCCACCTCCATAGATCCATGTTGATTCACCTAAATTCCGACCCTGTGACGGAAAAATGGGGTTTTCACCTATTTTGCTGAACCGTTTGATGTTTCCTTTTGCGTAATTCCTGCACCGTCACGTTGGAAACATTTTCTTTTATTATTTCAAAGGGCCCGGGGATCTTCCATACAGGATCTTATTTTTTACTAACTCTATTTCTTATAACCACTAAATCACCTTCTGTATAAGTGCTGACTGATGTTGGACCTTTGCCTTGTTACTGCTGCTTTTTCCTAATTAACCTATCTCTTGGAATCTGGAACGCTTCTTGCATTTTCTGCTTAATTGTAAACAACGTCATCATAATTATACCTAGGTGCAGTAGGCTATTATAAGTTTCCTGGCAAATTTACCCTCCTTCAAAACACAATTACATATGCTGTAAATTTTATGATTCAGCGTGGAGCAGTATTATGGTTAAATGTTGCGAAATTAACCTACATATCCCACTCAATGACATACGGTCTCAATGTCCGTTCCAGCGCACCATTAGACTAGGGGTGGTGAGACGTTATGCTCACCTTCTCAATTTTTAATAATCCACGCATCTTCTTAAATACTTTATTGTAAAGTTTGTCCGGTGATATGTTAAAATACTATTAGGACACCCGTATGTGAAAATGATGTCGTAAGACAAAGATTCACTAATTTTCTCTGCTGTTTGATTTTCTAATAGTATTACAATTAAGTACTTGCTCAAGTTGTCTTCGCAAGTTAATATATGTATATATATATATTATATATATTTATATATATACTCTCTGCTCCGTAGGGGGTAAAGTTCCTACCATATTTAAGTATATCTTATCCCACGGCCTCTCCGATGTATCTGTTATCTTATATTGCACTTTGAATTCATTTCCCATATGCTTTTGTTTCTGACAAAGGTCACATTTTGAAATATATTCTCTTATGCCACTTTTCATTCCCTACCACTGAGTGTGTAGTTTAACGCATTCTGCTAATCTTGTCATTCCCAATTACTTCCTCTATGGCATTCGTCCATTTCTTTAATTATCCAACCTTTTCGTTCTGCTGTCAAAAGCTCAGAATTAATACACAAACCAGTTAAAGGATATCTCCTCAAACAGTCCATAACGTCGTAATCTCACTCTTCTAGCAGAAGCTTCCACCGAACCAAACTCGAACTGAGCTCCTCTATGCTACATATCCAAGCAAGGCCCTTATAATCCGGTATAATCTTAAAATGGCGTCCAAATAAATACGGACGAAGATGTTTACATGCCTATACAATAGCTAAAAGTTATTTTCTGTAGTTGAGTAGTTAAAATCTGTATAGTTTAGTGCTCTACTGTTGTAAGAAACTGGTTTGTCATTCCATACTTGCCCTTGGCTCAAAATGACGCCGATGGCATACCCACTCGCGTCTGTAGTAACAATGAAACAAGGTAAGGATAGATTAACAACTTTGATTCCAGCATTTCAGAGCAATTTGCTCAGAATCTCCCCATACCCATAAACCGCTGAACCGGTCTATTAATTTTCTATAATATTCAGCTAAGCATGGGAATGAGCTTACATCCGTTTTATTCTTTGTAATTTGAAACTCCACCACAGTTTGAATTCTCTTTTGATCAAGTTTAACTCCTGGAGATGTAACAACATGCGCTAAGTAATTCAACTCGGGTTTCGAAAATTCTCACTGGTCTGGTTAAATTTTTAAATCTAATTTTCTTCATATTGAAAGCATTTTTTGCAGTTTGAAATTGCATTCCTTCGAAGGTTCTCCAGTAATTAAGATATTATCCATAAACACTAAACATTTCGTGCCAATCAAATCAGATAACACATTATTCGTCATTCTCTGAAACGTACTTATGCGAATCTCAATCCAGACGACATTATTTTATATTAAAAGTTGTCCTTAGGAATTCCTAAAGGTACTTTACACCTATGTTCATCAGAAATTGGAACCTGTAAGTACCCACTGGCGCAATCTAGCGCCGTGAAATATTTTGCCCGCCCTAGCTTATCTAATATGTGCTGAATATTAGGCAACGAATAACTGTCACCTACAGTTACTTCGTTTGGCTTTCGGAAATCTATGAGAATCCTCCACTTTCTCCTCCCTGAATGTTATATTTCCTCAGGAACCACTAGCAGCCGAAAATTCCACTCACGTTTACTATGTGTGACAACGTCATCCTTTAACATTTGTTTTAATTGAGCTTTATTTTCTATCTGTTGTGCCTCCGGTTACCTATTATTCGTTTAGGCTATTGCATATCCGTTCTGTAAATTTGGAGTTGGAATAATGTTTTTGGCCGCTTTTGTAGCCGTTAAATCATCCCCCGGTAATGTAAGTATATCTGCATAATTCTCAGAAATTCTTCGAATATCATTAGTACCTTTTTATGTGATCTAACCCTAATTGTCCAATTAACAACTACTTTATCAGTACACTTTGAACACAAGCACCTCCGGCACTCCCAAATCCATTGTTGGGGGTTTCTGTAGTTAGGAAGGCTTACAATATGCTTAGATTCGTCGGTTACATTGACAATTAAGCACTAAACTAGCTACACAACTTGCTCCCTGCAATTCCTGATGTTCTAAAAATCTAATTTCCTTTTCTTTCGTGGGAAAAAACCACTTTTTGTGTCAATGACTCAACCATAGTTGATGCTAACTTATAGATAGAGATCCAAATTTCTGTATTAACAATAACCGCGAAATTTAAGTGACATTTAATGTTACCTATATCACATGTTTGTATGTGATAGACGTCTTTTTTTTAATTGAAGCCACAATATACCGAGAAACGTTTTCATTTTAGGAAACCTACTTTAAAACGTAAATTGTAGAGAAATGCTGCAGATGCTGTAAAAATTTCTATTGCTTAATTGTTCATTTGTGGATTCTATGGTTAAGGCAGCCTTCAAGAATGTCAGGAAGAGAAAGGACCAGTATATAATCTTTTTGAAACATAACCATGCTGGTGCTGAGGAAGCAAAATGTTTCCGATTCCTAGTGTTAACCCAATAGTGTTCATGGATAAAATCTGTTTTGTATGTCGTTGAGCACTTCAACGATCTCCTCGAGTACTTCAAGCAACTGACTGATTCTAAACTGGCAGTCAGCTGCTTTAAAGAGCTTTCAAATGATTACAGAAATTGCATTTGTTTTGAGGCTGTTTTGTGAAGAGCATTGCTGGTCTATTTCTGATATTGCTCAATTTTGGAGGAGTGTCAATACCCTACAGCGCACAAGCTTGTGCCAAGAGTGACTGCTTTGTTTGGTGAAGTGCAGCTCATAAAAAACAAGATGTCTGGAGAGGAAACATCCTTAACCCTACGCAAGCCGAAGGATGAAACCAAGCAGATAGAAGACGCTGGAGTAATGAAATTAGGCAAATGCAGCATTGAAAAGCTGGAGAAGCTGTTAGTAGAAGATACTGCCGGAAAAATATTTCGCTCAAATGCCTAGATTTTTCATTTATCTAATTTATTGGTAGCAGCGGTATTCAATGAGCTCATGTGACACGTGAGTCAGATTCCAATTCTGAAATCCCTCTCTAAAGAGACACTTCTGAAAGAGTACCTAGCAATGCAGCATTTGGCAACGACAGTTGATGTGAAGCAGGACGTAGAACTTCAATTACTAAGGAGCCGATGCAGGAATATCCTGATTTTTCAAGCCACTGCTTGAAGGCAGTATGGTTTCTCACTACAAATGTAGACAGCAAGAAGGGCTTATCAGCGTATGCAAACTTATTGTCCGACAGGCGAACAAATTTACGCCCAGGAAATGTAGAAACAGTGTTGTGTTTGTAGTTTGGTGATACTATTAGGTAAATTTTATTCCACTTGCTATTCATTTGGATGTGATTCTTTTTAAGATCATTGTAATTATGATTATTTCAATAGAAAGGCATTTATTATTCCACTTGAGTTATCAGTCCTTGATTTTATATTTCACTGCACTGGATATTTTATTTTACCACTTTGAGCGTTTTATTACACCACTTTTATTCACCTTGTTTCACCACATATCCTGGTCTCTACTCATAGACATCTTGTTTTATCCAAGCCTGGCCTAATATTAAGTACATAATATCGGTAACGCATCAACAAGACTATCATGACTGATAGGTTCTGAACTCTATCTTTGGATTTTCATAATAGAGTTCCGTAACTCTTCCATTCGATTTCCGGTAATTCCCTGGACTACTACCTCAGCATGATCTAGTCTCATTATGCAATTCATTTATATGCACTGAACAGATTTGTGAACCTGTTGGTAAGGCAGTTCTTATGTCTCCTGTTAACTGTGAACTAACCGCATAACACTCTTAACTTCCTAAGGCGTTTACATTACGTTGAAAGGCGTCCCCTTGAGATATACTTAATTGGCCTTTGATATCTTCATCATTATTAGACTGGATTGGTTATAACCATAACCTGATTAAAAAAAGTTTCCTTTTTGGTATGGGTTTCATGTCTGTTATTCCATAACTGATTGGTTCTGATAATGATTACTCTTTCATCACGTAAGCCGGATGAAAATATCCCATTAAGAAATTTCCTTACAAGTAGGAGAGCTCCAGTGACCTCTGCGGGTGGTTCTATTTTGGATATTTTATCCGTCCCCTCCCTATAGAGTGCGTTCCAATAGTCTTTATTCTAGTACTCCATTGAGATATTGTCTCATTTTGGCCCGGTATACCTGTAAATAACACGCTAGCACAATATTCCAGTGGTCGCCTTACTGCATATGGTTCATATAGTATTTCTTAAAGCAAATCCCATAATCCTCCTTCCGTTCTGGCCAAGAATTTCTCTTCATCATCCCCTAGTATTTTTCATTCAACAAAATTTAGTAAAATATGATATTTGTCAGGTTGGACTGAACTTATTGCTGTTTCTTCACCATCACAAACTGACCACAACTCTTTCATATTACCACTTAAGTTAATTGCTGTTCATTTTACAGCTTGTGTTAGAGGAGTATGCAACCTCTCCTCATACTTCTCATCTGCCATAGAGGCATGGACTAACACTGTTTTTGAAGAAGGTTGACCAAGGATTCGAAGTTTGAACCTCTGTTGCTCCACGAAGCTGGATCATTTTGCGTCGGCGGCTGCTCCTGGCATTTCACAATCAAAGTCTCTCTGGCGTTGAGGCTGCCGTTGATGTTTACCCTTGGTCACGATTGGAACGACTGCTTCTTCCTCGGGTACTTCGGCGAAAAGATTCGTCCAAGACGTGGGACCTCAATTGGGCTCACCTAGCACCTGTCGAAGCCAATTTTAAGTAAACTCTGGATGCTCAAATTTGTTCACTTATCCCACCGCTGACATCATGTAATGATTCTGGATTTGACTTCTTGTCTGTCATTACCATATAGTTGCTGTCTTTCATCGTAAGTCCTAAAATGTTCGGGAAGGTAGATAAGGACTCAATCTTAGTTAAACTCGAGGCTTTTTGGCAACTTAGTAGTACAGAAGTGTTACTTATAAACTTGGAATAACCCTAACCCAAACAAGGATAGAAAGGAATAAATGAGTGTCGTGGAGACAGCCTAAGCTGGTGTCTCCGCCCATCTGTATATTGAGGGAGAACCTTTGACATTTTTATATACATCCAAGTTTTCAACACAAGGCAGTTTGACTACATCAAGTACAAAAGTTTGTCTGCCTTTCTAAATTTCTTAGAAAACCTTGTCTAAGATGACTCTGTAATTTTAAAGCTTTATCCTCGTTCCACTCGCTCTTACAATAATTTACCTGTATGTACTAACTGATAATAACCAGTAAATATTCTTGACTCACTTCCTGGAAATTTCTAACAAAGATTATGACTACTAAACGGTCCTAACGAGTTAAGATGACAATTATGAAAAGCATGGGCATAGTGTGCGGAATGGTTATCATAATTGTTCGCCCTCATTACATCCTACTACCCAGAATTCTGTGATGAAATAGGCAAGCAAATAAACCAGATTCAAGAAGTTATATTATAATGCAATTATTAACATACTTAGTTTGTTAAATTAGTTTATTTTATTAGTTTCTTGATTGCCTTACAGTAATAATGACAATGGCCGCAACGGTGATTGTGGTGGTGATGATGGTAATAATAATAATAATAATAATAATAATAATAATAATATTAATAATAATAATACACATCAGTGTCGGCGGTTCTTAATAGATATATTGTGTCCCTGATTTGTATTATTTTTGGGAAAGACACCACAGTTAGTATCTCTCTTAAAGCATTCACCTTTTAACACTTTATGTCCTGTGCACTACAGTGGCTATAACGATCTCCTGATCAATACATTTACATTAGCAAAATATCTTTCTATTCTTAATTCTCATAAGGAAGATAATGGCAACAAAGGCGAACGTCCAGCTTAGGCTTTGCGCCAGTATAAATTGTAAACACGCATCTCCTGATGTGAACATAATCTACTGTGCGCACTTTTTACTCGCTTTTATTTTACTCTCGTATGTACAGAAGGATACTCTAATGGTTTTATGTACACTGAAAGTTATAAGTTGCATGAGCTAAAAAGATAAATGTGTCTACAAGAGCACACAGTAAGTCACAGAGAAGTTCACAAGAAGCCAGCTTTGTGCCAGCCTTCTCGTTAAGGATTACGAGATTGCACTATGGTCGAAACATCTGTACTGAATGCAGATATACATACTTTTTCATTTGCTAGATAGTATCTTTCTTGAAATTTATGTTAGGGGTACGTTATACGTGAAAAAATGCAAGGAAATAGCAGAAAAAGAAACAAGCATGAGGGTATCATATTAGCTTTGAATGATTCGTGCATACAATACAATACCTTTTATAAACTGCTACAGATTCACTATGGGAATTCAACATTCGGTGCTGCATTTGTAAAATTAGGTGCATTTTCGTAAAATTTAATTAGAATGGTAACTGAATATGTTCTGATTATGATCAAAATAAAGATGTGGTAAAACCATGGAAAACTGGCTGACCCGTTAGATCACTGTACTAGAACGTCGTGCTAATACACTAGAGGTCTGTAAGGGACTACCTATGCACAATATTCTGCACAGGCATATAAATAATAGGGCTCCAGTTAACCAATTAGTAGTAAAGAAACATATGAAGGAAAATGCAACGGGAGGAAAATATTGCAAAGGATAGGCAAACGCAAACAGAATTTAAATAGAGTAAATATTAAGGTCATAAGAAAACTAATAATACTGTGCATACTAATTTCGAACCCAGGGAATTAGAAAACGGTAGGCACAACGAGAGAGGGGGCAGCTAATAGAACGAGAAAGCAATAGATTCAATTCTTGGAAGTGTCAGTCCCGGCACAGGAAGTTGGCTGAAATGAGAAGGTATTGGAGAGAGTGGTAGTAGTAGTAGTAGTAGTAGTAGTAGTAGTAGTAGTAGTAGTAGTAGTAGTAGTAGTAGTAGTAGTAGCAGTAGTAGTGTTAGTAGTAGCGCCCAAGCAAAACTAAAGCAAACTAAGCTAAATCAACGAGCGAAAATAAGGCACGAATTCCACAACTTAGAACGAAGCAATTAAAACTAAAGTAGTGCCACAAACTGCAAAACGTAGAGCTAAAAGGGGCAAAAAACACAAGGAAAATACATAAAAAGCAAAATGCAGCAGCGGTAAAATCTAAAAAACAAAACAAAAGGATAAAACTAGGTCATAAAGCCCGGCCGCCCATACCGATGTGACGAATAAAACGCAATACACGTTCCGCAGCACATGAAGCGTCTGCCAGCGCCTCAGACAGTGATGTTGGCAAGTCCAAGGACGCACATAACAGCTAAAAACTGACGCTGAAGTAAAACATGTCGCACCGTCAAGGTCTCAGGACAATGAGCACAGAACGGCACAGCGTCCGAAGATGACAAGTGGCCATGACTAAAACGGCAGTGCCCGACACACAATCTGACTAAATGACTTTCTCGCGACGACAGGCGCGCAAGGAAGTAGTCCAGGTACCAGGGAGGGGCTTCACCTCCCGAAGTTGTTTCCCCTGAAGACCAGCCCAGTCAACCCTCCAGCGCGAAAGTAAAACCACTTAAAAACGCGCTAAACTCATCCGAAGGAACAAAAGAGTTAAACTACCTGGGAGATAAAAGGACTGCCTACACAGCAGCTTCGGCAGCCTCCTTTCCGTGTAGGCTTACGTGTCCAGGAACCCACACAAAGGGCAATATAATGCCAACATCAGCGATCGAGTGAAGGCAAACCTGGACGCGCTGCACGGGAGGATGGTAACTGTACAGCAACCTGATGCTCTGGAGGGCACCTCAGTGAATCAGAGCAAATAACACACTGCTGTAAGGTTTACAGCTGTATGTATAAACGAGCCTGGTAAATACCAAATTTCTCAGCTGTAAAAATCGAGTACTGCGATAAAAGCCAAATGTAAAACTTTGACGGCCATGACTAAAACCACATCCTACTCCTAGAGCGTCTTTCGAGCCATCAGTGTAGATAAAACTGCAGTGCCAAAATTGCGCTTTAGTTCCTAAACCGGCCGAGCAAATAACGCTGGCGTCGTCGACTTCGGCATGGAAAGCAACACCAGACTGACGTTAACCTCGGGTTTGAGCCATGGGGGAAAGCGTGTTCCCCCTTTGGGAAATGTCGCCCTTAAAGAGACGTCCAACAGCAGAAGGAGTAAGCGAAAACGAACACCAGGAGGAAGTAAGGCCAGGGAGTTCGTCGAGCACTGATGGTCCAATGAATCGTTAAAAACCTGAGTAAAAGACGGATGTTCAGACAGACTAGAGACTCTGTAGGCGTAACTACAAAGGAGAACATCGCGGCGATAAGATATTGGGGGTTAGCAGCTGCTGCACTCAGGCTGATAACTGGGCTCGTTGGAAAAGTGTCAATACTCAACCGGATACCACGAATATGTATATGATTAAGGCTATTCAGAATTGACGGTCCAGCCGAGGAATACACAATGCGGTCGCAATAAAGTTTCGAACGGGCTAGAGAGCGATACCGTCTGAAAAGAGCAGTTCCATCAGCTCTCCAGGATGTGCCACTTAAAACGCGTAAAACATTAAGAAAACGTTCACATTTTGCCCATAAGTAGGAGATAGGGGAAGACCAGCTAAGTTTCTTGTCAAAAATCTATCCCAAAATTATGTATCTTATGCGAAAGGAAGAATATCTGGACCGAGGCGCAGAGAAGGCGAAAGAAACGCCTTACGGGACTATAAGTTAACGGAGACTGTTTTCTCGGCAGAGAATTTAAAGCCGCTTTCGACACTCCAACTGAAGAGGCGGTCAAGATATAGTTGGAGGCGGCGTTCCAAGAGATAAGTGCGCCGGGAACTGCAGTGAATAACAAAATCATCCACAAACAATGAAGATGAAACACTAGGTGGAAAACAATCGACAGTAGGATTGATGGCAATAACAAACAGTTTGACCCTGAGGACGGAGCCCTGCGGTACTCTGTTTTCTAGAGTAAATGCCTGGCATAAAACGTAAATCACGCGCACGCGAAAGACTCCTTCCTTCATAAACTCCCGAATAAAAAAGGGCAGACGATCACGAATGCCCTAATTATGTAGAGTACGAAGAATACCGTACCTCCAGGGAGCATCATACACTTTTTCGAGGTCAGAAAAGAGAGCAACCGTCTGACTATTTCGTAGAAACGCGGCCATGGTGTTCGTGAATAACGAGAGAAAGTCATTGACCGTTGAACGGAAGCTTCGAAAACCACACTGAACGTTAGACAGCAGACCTTGAGATTCAAGCTACCATGTCAATCGCCCGTGGATCACGCACTCCATCGCTTGCATATGCAACTAGTGAGAGAGATCGGGCGATAACTGGAATTGGAAGGTTGATGGAAGGTGGATGATGATCCTTGCCAGGTTTTAATATCGGGATGATGGCGGCTTTATGCCAAGTTGATGGGAAAGTTAGCGGTTTGCCAGATACGGTTATAGACCTGCAAGAGAAAAGGTTTATCAGCCGAGGAAATGTGCTGCAGCATTAAGAATTGAACACCATTCGGACCAGGAGATGAGGGCCTGTAGGAAGCTAGGGCCTGTTCCAGCTCCGGTATGGTGAAAAGGTCATTATAGTACTCACGGTTAGAAGAGGAAAATGAGAGTTCATGGGATTCAACCCGGTTCTTGATAGACAAAACTTTCGGGTGATAATGATATAAGCTGGAAGCTACAGCAAAAGCAGTGCCCAGAGTGTCAGCAATGTCTCTAGGGCAAACGATGGTGGCATTACTAATCCTAATACTAGCTACAGTGAACTGTAATACTTTGCCAGTCACACGACGAAGCTTCTCCTAAACGACAGACGCTGGACTGAAGTGATTAAAGGACTCCACAAAATGCATCCAGGATGTCCTTTTACTTGCCTGTATGATTCGGCGAGCCGTGGTGCGCAATTGCCTGAAAGTTACAGGATTATCAAGCGTAAGGATGTTCCGAAACACCCGAAGGGCAGCCCTCCGTGCGCGCACTGCCGCCCGACATTCGTCGGTCCAACCAAGGAATCGGTAAACGCCTCGTTTGGGAAAATGATCGAGGGATAGCACGTTCGGCAGCGGAAAAAATGACCTGCATGTGGTGAACATCTTCGAACAAGTGGTCATCTAAGGCAGCGAAGCTGAATAAATAATCCAGTTTGCTCTGTGAGTTTTCCAAGTGAATACACATGACAATGCGACCGAGTGAGAGAACAAGCTAATAAGGCAAGGCAAATTATAGCTGGAAAAGATATCAGAGCGACATTCCACTGAAAATAATGGGTTAGCTGTGTTAAATAGACAGACAAGTTTATATGAGAGAATGTGTCTGTATAATCAGAAACGTAAGTGGTTTCACCAGTGTTTAGAAGAAAAAGGTTTACCTGTGTGAAAAACTCGGCGAGATGGGTCCCTTTGCGAAAGCCCGAGGTGAACCCCGAAGAGGGTGGTGGGCATTAAAGTCTCCCAACAGAAGGTAAAGCGCTGGGAGCGGGGATATTAGATCCGAAAAATCCGTAACGGCAAAGGGAGAACAAGGCGATAGATGTCCGGAACAGAGGGTAAAATAAAAGCCAGGTAAATGCAAGGCATCAGCAACAGCAACAGCTTGCAGGGTAGTGGTAAGTACGAGTGGCTGGCAAAAAACTTTTTCACGAATGAGGAACATGACACCCCCATGTGCAGGAGAACCAGGTTCGGTGGTGAGTCAAACCGCCCCGTAATGAAACGGAAATGTAAAACCGTCCTGTGGACGAAGTTTAGTCTCCCGTACACACAAAATTCTGGGAGATAGCAATTTGGCTAGCCACTGTAGTTCGGTCCTATGAGCGCGTATGCCACGTGTATTCCACTGAAGGAGGACATCTGCAGGCAAATGGAATAAATAAGCTGCTTACAAAGGTCATTTCACTGGCGGTGGTCGCCTCAGCTTGCTCTTCTGGTTGCGCGTGGAACTAGGGCTTTTGAAAGTAGTTGACTCTTGCCCCATTGGCTCCTCGGAAGGAGGAGACTCGGTTTCACCGGAAGCAGGGGACAGTGCTTCAGAATGGTTGCCTGTGGACACGGGAGGAGGAGAAGCCCGCTGAACTCGAATACGCCCTCTAGAATCCTGAGAGCGGGATCTCCTAGGAGGCGAGCGAGAACTAGCTTTAACGGTGGATGTGCACTGGTAGAGGCTTCAGGATCATTAAGAAAATCGATTCGCTTAGGTTGAATTTTGAATTTCCGGGCTTCCGGCTTCCGTAGTGACATGAATGGTCGTGGATCTGCCTGAATTGGAAGATGGTGCTGTAATGCTAGGAGCGACTACGATGGAGGCTACAGGAGAAGTTTGATTACTCATATCCCGCTTTGGTACCTGGTGTGAAACCACTGAGCTAAAAGTACCAAATTTCAGGATAGAAGGTTCTCGAGCAAGATGGCGTTTGCGGGCTTCAGCGAAAGATAATCGCTCATCGCTCGAAGTTCCTGAACGGCCTTTGGCGAAAAAAACCTGAACATTCGCGGGAAGTCGCTGGATGGGCACCTCGGCAGTTCACACAGCAAGAGGCGAATGGACAAGCTCCGTAGTGGGCATCCTTACCTTGGGATGAAATGTTTAGAAATAACTCGGTGTGGCCATAGCGTTGGCAACGAAAGCAACTCATAGGGCATGGAATATGCGGCCGAACATTAATGACTTCGTAGGCTGCTTAATACTTTGAGCGAGATCGAACAGATCAAATGCAAGGAAAAGTATACGGGTAGGCACCTGGAAACCATCACGCTTTGCTCGCACACGACAAACAGGTGGTACACCCTGGTCCGACAGGTAACCCTGGTTCTCTTCCTCTGGCATACCATCTAACAAGTGAGTGGTAATGACATGCTTTGAAGAGTTTAGGGTGCGGTGCGTATTGAAAAGGATAGGATATCCGTGGAGGAGTTAGGCCTTTAGTAACTTGTCAAACTGCGTGGCGCTGTAGATCTCAACAAGAACAGAACCTGTTCTAAGGCGCTTACAGGACTTAACAGGGTCAGCTATTTTGTCAAGACCCAACTGAATAAAACACGGGTTGACCTTCAGAAAGAACTGAGCTTCTTCCAATGTAGTAATTAGCAGGTAACAAGCGTATGACACTGAATGTACCTCTTTGTCTTTTGAACTTGCCGTTTTCTTTTTGATGTTGTGGTAGCCATGAAAATATTATATTAATTTAATTCCCCAGTGCTCCTCACCCACCACTGAAGTCAACAAGATATGATCCGACTGGGATGACAGGGCTAAAGTGGAGTTCGGTTGAAAATCTAGTCCCGGCCGATTGCCTAGGGATGGGTTAGCCCCTAGCCTTCCGTTTAGGTGAACCAGAAACCAAAAAGGTGTATTAGAAATACGCATCCTCTCCGAAAATGTAGACAAAGCAAACCAGGCTCAGATACGCATCCCTCACCCAACCAGGACATACCTTTCCGCCGACACGGGTCTCCACGCACAGTCGACCCGTGGGTTAGCGTTTTGACTGACTCCCTCACCACAAAGAGGAGCCCACACCAAGAATGTCAGGGTGGCTCGGTCCCCAGATGCGCCAAACCCGTGAATGCAGTTGCAGGTCCCTGGGGGAGGGAGAAGACGGCGAATAAGAAGGAAACGGGCAATATAGAAAAACCCAAGTTGTCCCAGTGACGCCAAGCTTGGAAAAAGTGTATAGTTTACTTTCATACTCTCAGACAACGCTATTGTCCCCGTGAATCAAAAGGCGCGTTACAAATACCGGCGCCAAAAGTAGCGTCATGTTAGGATGTTATAAAAATGGAAAGTATAGGCAGAAATTCGCTCATTCATTCTGGTTCTCGCCGTGACAACTCCACGTTGCATCTGGATTTACAGGGAAGGAGGAAATGATTGCGTGTGACTAAAATAGTTGTTTTTTCCGTTAAAACTATCCAGAAGGCGGGATTAAGAAATTCTTTTAATACATCATTTCAAGAAAAAAGCGTTTCCAGCCACGTCGCTATTACAATTGTTATTCAATATGTTACAGTTTTTATTCATTAATAAAATATAATTGAAGTTAAAGCACGTGGTTTTAACTTCACGATCTGCCTTCATCCCCACAAACCCTGAGATACAAAGAGATACAGATAGGATTGATTCGCGTTTTACAAGAACGAGCAGCCAGGTGGACACCGAAACACGGACACTCATACGACCACAAGGGGGATACACGCATAGGAAGTCAACCCCGCCACAAATGACACCCAACGTGGATTAATTAAGGAAAGCACCAACCACGCTCCAGCAGCAAGGGACCACGTCAAGGAAAGTAAATGGTTTGGAGACCAGATCGTCGGTAAAACCAGCAATATAATTTTGGAAAGTGTAATTTATTTGTGTATTAGCTTTTTGTTAGTGTGCATGTTGCTAAGAAAAAGCAAAGTAGTCGAAATGGCTGAAGCAGATACTAAGAATGTTAATGTAGTAGCTCAGATAGAGGATGATAGTTTTGCTCCGGCTCCATCACAGCCAATCATGCAGGAATATGTAAAGCAATGTAAATTTACTACACATGTTACAGTCAGTGATGATGACTGTTCCCACCATCACAGCTAGCTGAACAGCTAGTATCAACAGCTAGCTGAACATAGACAACTATAGTTCAGCAACTTAGAAAAAGCCCTTGGCAGGGGTAACTCACCTGGTCATGTATTCCCTTCTCTAACTGCCTTGGGCGGGCATGCCTCTTCCTCTCTACCTTTGAGTCGCTGCTTAAGCACCACACGCCATAATTTCGCCTAGTCCATGTTTTATTCTATTTTATTCTCACAAAATGGTTCACCACACCATTGTTGTAATTATCCAACTGTAGAGGCAGGAATAAGGACACAAGAGCATGCCAACAAAAATGCTGTGTTTATAGATTGCTGTGACAGGCCACGCAAACAGCAAGGTGCAGCGGATGTGAAAATAAATATTTGCATATAACTAACGATAGCATTTCATATACATGCGGTATTATCATTGGATATCTTTCAAAAGTTAAATTACACTTTCTAGGGCATTTCATAACCTTCACTCCTCCACCTGTCTCTTGAAGGAAAAAAACTTCTTCGCTCAGTGATTTTTATAAAACAAATTATTTTAGTTGAAACCTTACAAAGAAAAATAGGCGCTTTAATTTTTTACAGGCAGATCAATCGTACATCATCATCATCATCATCATCTGGAAACTGTGCTCTTTAACGTACCTCTTGCAGAACTGGAACAATAATTTTAGTGCTTGAGTTATCACGATGTAAACAAGATCCTAGTAAATTTTTCTACACCATAAAATTACTGTGTTCACAACAGAGACGTGACACTTGTTTCCCGCTGACGCAGCCACGCTACGTCCTCCAAAAATGAAGCAATACCTTTGCCTCACGATTGCTGCGTTTCTCCTCCTAGTTTTTTTATACTTTGGCACGGCTGTTCGAGCATGAGATCTTAATCAATGGGTATCCGTGGATGTGTACAGAGAAACACGATCGCTTTCTTGGAACACTTTTATTTTCACCATTTAAAATAAAACTTAAGGTTTGCCGATCACTTTTAAATGCATACGATGCTACTGTGTCTTTACAAAGACCGAAGATTATTAACTACAGCTGAACGTTCTACCCTCTTGCATATTCGCCGCCAATGTTCACAACTTGACCAGAATATCGTCCCGCTTTCACCGATCGCTTAGGACAGAATGAATTCACCACCGCGCTACAAAAAGAAAAAGCTCCTAACTTCCCCTCTCTCCCCTCAAAACTCAGCGTCATGAAGCCTCTAATGACCTTCACATCCCGGCCAGTGCACCTGCACCCATGAATTCCAAGAGAAACTGGCTTCAACTATTTTACCCTTTATACCTGGGGCTGGTCCCTAATTAGCTAAACTGTGCCTGTCTAGCCTTTCTGTCGTTTTTAACAGTCAACAATTTTCCAATGCTTCTCCTTTTTATACATACACTGAAATTAAATATTTTATTATTTATTTTATATCACTATCCTTCTCAGATTATTATGATAATTATTGACTTTATAATTTCGACTTCAAATGCCCCCATATACATTACGTATTATACAATAATATTACAATGTGTATGTCTTGCCTGAAACAATTCCCTCTCAGTAATTTCGTGATCGATCGACAAACCTTGAATTGATTACAGGATTCTTTTACAATTCGTCAACATATAATTTTTTTACACTGTTTACAATTATGTTCCTTCAACAATTCTGTTGGTTATAAATATGACTTACCCTTCACACGATTCACCTGAACCATTATGATACAAAGTTTTACATTCATTAACATCATCATTTAAATTCAAACCATTATTATAAGACATTTTCAATCAATAACTTACAGTATTCGATTTTAAACAATTATTATATTTTGTTTTCTGTTATTCTGATTGGTGTATCTGCTTTTGCTTTGTTTTTCGAGAATATTATTCTCTTTGTCACTTCACTTTAACATTGTGTACTTAACACTTTCACTTCACTGTTTCTCTTATATTGATTTTACAATTCTCATAACCTTACCAATAGATTTATTAGATTTTATATCTACTAACTCAAAAGCATGTTCCCCAAATTTAGCAGAAATAATTACCGAACCTTTATATAAGAGCTCTAACCTATGATTTCTTCCTTTTAATGCGCTGGATAATTTGTGATCTCTGGCAAGCACAAGGTCTCCTATTTTCTGGTTCCCATTTATGCTTTCGCTTCTTTACTTTAGATTTCCTTTTTTCTGCTCTTTCTTTCAACCTGTCAACAACAATTTTAGCTCTTTGTTCTTCAGATAATGGTGATTGGTTTCCTTCAATCGTTTTTGGTATTCCTTTAAAAATCGGTTCAGGTTGAATTTCTTGCATTAATTGTATTGGTGTGAATCCTGTCGTCGTATTGATGGTGTTATTTATTATCTTTTCTATCACATTACAATACCTTACCCAATTTCTGTGATTATTATGAGCCAGTACACGAAAATGGATTCCATTGTCCTTTAATATGCGTTCTGCGGGATTCCCAGATGGAAAGTAAGAGGAACAACGATAGAGTTTTATATTCTGATTCTTTATGGTCTCCCTGAAGATGAAGATGTGCAGTAACATTTGAATGTATAACTTTGTCTACTTCCTCCATAATAGCACATGGGATTGGCCTAGCTTTATGAGAATATGGTTTTAATGTCATTCATTTAAAAAGAATGAGTGTAATTTATGCACCTTCCCGGCTTTTCTTAAAATACTTCCTTATTATCCATTGACATTTCCCATAATTCCTTCTTTTGTTTCTCATTCAGTCTACTAGCTTGATTCACCTTATTTTTCTACAAATTTTCTATTTCGACACAGTCATCCACCCTATCGTACTGAGTTACATTCTTATCGTTCAAGCTTAATCTGGGATTTTCTTGGGGTTTTTCTTCGCCGTTATTAATACAAAATTTCTCATGTTCTCCGCAGATTATATTTTCTTCATTAATTTCATGGCAATTCTCTAACCTTACTTCTGCTAATTTCATAGCTCCAATGTTTGTAACTTCCACCAAGAATGTTTCCCCTTTTATTCGTTCCTCTACCGGATCCCTGGCAGTTATTCCTGAACTACTGTCCTCCAACAATGGTACGATTATGGTGTCTTGTTCTGTTTCGAGCTTCAAAATTTTGTTTTCAAAATCTATAATGGAGTTCCATGCGTATAGACTATCACAACCTATTATTATGTCTGGTACAAGCCTAGGTACAATTAAAAATAACACCTCAATAATTTGCTTTCCGATTTCAATATTCATCATAGCCTGAAATCTTACTCTTTCTTATCTTTTGCGCACTACTACTGAACAATATATCCCATGTACTGGTAAAGACATTAATTTTAAACCACTGTTTATTAATTCTTCACAAAAAGTTTGTGAACAAACTGTAGTGTTGGCGCCGGTGTCTATTATTGCACGAAATTGTTTGCCATTAATGCCAATATTTATCCTTGGTGGATCAGTTAAAATTTTGCTTTCTTCTGGCCTATCTCTCCCTTGCTGATGTTTCTCTATCATTAGTTGCCTTCCATTATTCCCACTTTTCGTGTACCGCTCATTATAGGAATGGTTCCCAATCTTCACTGAAGGCGAACTTGATTGGGTTTGGAGTTTTCCGATACTTTGCTAATTGCTCCTGTCCCAATATCGTTATGTGAATCTCCTGGTTTCGTTTCATGACGGTAATTATTTCCCATTATTTGCCTTGTAGAGTTTATTGCGTCAATCCTATCTTCTTGAAATGGTGAATTCCTACCACTTCTACCTCTTACCTCCTGTCTTGGTGAACTTGGTCTATACCTATTTTCATAGTTATTGCTACAATTATCTCCAGAATAGAGTCTGTTTCTAGGATACCTTTTCATTCTATAATAATTATACCTGTGAGTATGTATATAATTTATCTGTGCGTTCCGTCCTCTTCGGTAATTTTCACCTCTTCCCCTATAATTATTTTCAAAGTTATTCCTTCTGTTATCATTGTAGTTATTTTTCGGTACAGGCCCATGGTATCTATCTCTCACATCAAAATTTCTGTCATTTCTTTGATATGCCCCCTGCCCGACAAATTTTGTAGGACTTCTTTCTTTCTGCGTGAAATTCCTATCCTTAATCACGCCATCTTAATTTCTCTTCCTCTCCAAAGCGATCAACAAATCTATCATGGCTGCTATTGTAACCGGTTTTGCAATAACTATATAATTTTGTACTGTTTCCGGAAAGTGTGCGGTTACTAGATTTATTAATTCCTTTTCTCCCATCGGTGGATCTAGCATCTTAGATTTCCTTGCCACTACCATGTAATAATTCACCATGGATTGGTCCTTACGGGAATCGTACTTGCCATTACTGGGTTCTAATCATATATTCACTTGCCTGCTTGCACCCCAATATCTGTTCAGAAATAGCTCTTTAAAAGCCTCGTAATCGTTATTTAGCCCTACAGACAATTCTAGCCAATTGAAAGCATTACCTTTAAAACATTTTCGTACTACAGTCATCTTGTATTCCTCTGGTATACCCTTAACATTGAAACATTCCTGCATGCTGTTAATAAATGCTTTTGGATTATCTGATTCCTCGTCCTCAAAAATCGGTGAAATTTCACTGAGAACATGGTTAGGCCATTGAAAAGGTGGACCGCCATTTCTATTTACATTTGTACTCGTACTGTTGCTGGAGGTACTTGGACCTAAATTCAGCATCAGAAAGTAAGCTGACGCATTCTGCGCTGCATCGATCCTTACTGTTGCACTGCTTACATTGCTACATGCTGAACTACCACTATTGTCTGATATGCACACTTTTTCTAATCCTTCCTTAAGTCTATCATTTACATCATCTATTCCTACAGCAAGTCTCCTACTTTCTCTTTCAGACTGTTCTAACCTGTTTCTTTATATTTCTAATTCTTTGCTAGTAGCTTCCCTATCTCTAACTAATTCTTGACTTAATTCTTACCTTAATTTTCTGTTTTCTTTTTCTACTCTTTCACTAATCTCTTGCCTTACAATTTTAATTTCTTCTCTAACCTGTTTTTGATTCTCGCTAACCTCAATTCTCACGTTTTCTATTTCATTTCTAGCCTCCTCCTTGAAATTTTCTAAGACTTTCTGCTGGTTCTCAAGTTTCTTCCCAATTTCAGTTAAATTGCTTGTTAAATCCTCCCTTAAACTTTGATAATTAGCTTTCATCTCATCCCTTAATTCTTTCTGACCCTGTTCTATTTTTCATGTTAATTTTTTCTGACCCTGTATCATCTTTCCTGTTAATTCTTTCTGACCCTGTATCATCTTTCCTGTTAAATCTTCTCTCAAGTTTTCTGTTACATCCCTTAACTCTTTCTGACCCTGTTCTATTTTTCCTGTTAAATCTTTCTGACCCTGGATCATTGACATAATTAACTTTAACATCTCGTTAGTTTCCGTACTTCCTCCTGGCTGTTCTACCTGTTTTTGTACATTTCTATCGTCTACTGTTTCAACTACCTTATTTACACTACTATTAACGTCCTGCACAGTTCTACTATCACCGTCCTGAATTTCCATGTTTGCATCAGATTGCTCAAACATTTTACCGTTCCTTAACTGCATTTACCACTGGAACACGTAAATAAATTTACACTCAGTACCTTTATATCTGCTGCCTGCAACTGCTTCTTCGATGCTGCTCCTGTTGTCCTCCGGGTTGTCCCGGTCTCCTTGCTTTCTCCGTTGTTCAGCTTCCCCGTTATTCGATCCTCCTTGATGTCTCCGTCGTTCAGCTTCTCCGTTGTTCGGGCCCCACGCTTAGGACGCCATATGACGCAGCCACGCTACATCCTACAACAATGAAGCAATACTTTGCCTCACGATTGCTGCGTTTCTCCTCCTAGTTGTTTTTTTATACTTTGGCACGGCTGCTCGAGCATGCGATCTTAATCAATGGGTATCCGCGGATATGTACAGAGAAACAGGAACGCTTTCTTGGAACACTTTTATTTTCACCATTTAAAATAAAACTTAAGGTTTGCCGATCACTTTTAAATGCATACGATGCTACTGTGTCTTTACAAAGACCGAAGATTATTAACTACAGCTGAACGTTCTACCCTCTTGTATATTCGCCGCCAATGTTCACAACTTGACGAGACTGTCGTCCCGCTTGCACCGATCGCTCAGGACAGAATGAATTCACCACCGCGCTACAAAAAGAAAAAACTCCTAACTTCCCCTCTCTCCCCTCAAAACTCAGCGTCTTGAAGCCTCTAATGACCTTCACATCCCGGCCAGTGCACCTGCACCCATGAATTCCAAGAGAAACTGGCTTCAGCTATTTTACCCTTTATACCTGGGGCTGGTCCCTAATTAGCTAAACTGTGACTGTCTGGCCTTTCTGTCGCTTTTAACAGTCAACAATTTTCCAATGCTTCTCCTTTTTATACATACACTGAAATTAAATATTTTATTATTTATTTTATATCACTATCCTTCTCAAATTATTACGGTAATTATTGACTTCATAATTTCGGTTTCACCGCATATCTGCCCACTTCTTCTTTAAGACACTTCATTGCATAATTCAGTAGCTATAGGCAAAAGATAAGTAGAGTGGGAGCGATTTATCCCTCCTGAATACTCATGCAGTCCTTAGAGCGAGGGATTTTACTAAGTTGTTATACCATAGTAAAGCATTTCAAGCACAGTTAAGTCAAAAGAAGTGCTAAGTTAGAGTGCATTATGCTAGGACAGGGCAACGTTCAGGCAGAAATTCTTACAGTTAGGCAGGAGTTGAATGTAAACAAAAGGGAATTAGAGAGCTTTGAGTAATTTGTGATAGCAGAGGTAAAAGCTTTAACTCAGAATGTTACCCAGATACAAAAAAATTAAATCATGTACAAGAAAAAGTCATAGTAACCCATAAATCTTAAGAAGATAGGGTTAATGCCGAATTCCTTACCATTAACTGTGTTGTAAATACAGCGCAGGTAGCAAATTGCCAGAAACTGAAGCTCTTAAAACTGCAATTCAATCAATGATAAATGTGCATGACAGAGAATTATTGGAAACTAAAGAGAACATGTCGCTACCTTAGGATCAGACTGACGTAACTACACTTTTTGCTGTTTTTGAGTTACGACTACTTCCGTAATCAGAAAATTGCGCTTTATCTTAGGATCAAACAATTATATCTCTAGCTATAATAGTGTCCAAGTTAAGCGTCGACGTAACTACACTGTCATACTTTTTGTAAGAGTCAAAGGAACGTAAAAGCCGTTACGTTTGACTGACCCTAACGCTATCTGCAAAATAGTAATTTTGGTAAGGATCAGAGGATCGTAAAAGCTGATACGTTTGTCTGACCCTAACGCTTCGTTTTATTATTGACACCTGATAAGCTCTTACGTTTGTCTCATCCTTCCTACCTACGTGACCGACCACTGTAATTTTCCTGTTATTTTTTAATTATTGCCTTTACATACACAATTCCACATTTGAAGGAGTGCACATCACAATCGTGCATGAAAGCGCATGTATTTAAAAGAAATTTGTTGTTTAGTGCAATATTGTTTAGCAGTGTGTGTTTAGCTCACAAGCATTACATTTGTAGATTTAAAAATTAGTGAAAC
The DNA here is from genome assembly GCA_030765065.1 of Deroplatys truncata. Classification (NCBI taxonomy): domain Eukaryota; kingdom Metazoa; phylum Arthropoda; class Insecta; order Mantodea; family Mantidae; genus Deroplatys; species Deroplatys truncata. Next base: position 416,075,728 of record CM060990.1, on the reverse strand, counting down.
CTTCTTATGGAAACCAGAGGGAGAATAATGGATCAGTTAGTAAGTGAACAGAACAATGATGAAAATAATGATAAACGTAAGTATAAAGTACATTGGAGTAAAATATAAATAAATATACGTTTGTTAGTTGTTCAACTTGTATATACGATATTGAAATAATAATTGAATTATGTATGAGCTGTCATTTAAATGTTGAAACTTAGTTAAAGCATTCAGTACCTTGTTATTTTATAGTTTATGACAGTGGGACATCAGAAGATGAGGAAGGGGAAGCATTGTTTAGAGAATTTATAGCAGCTGCTGCTATAAATTCTCAGATCCTGATCCTGATTATGAGCCAAAACGTGATCTAAGTGAGAATGGTGAGTATTTGTGATGTTATGGTTTTGTACTAGTTATTATTACTCCTACACCTTGTTATTATTGTTGTGGTTGTTATTATTGTGTTTTGGAGGTCTACACTATAGACACATTATTCATTTATTACAGATTCTAATGATGAACAAGTATAGAGGGGCGTTGTCAATCCTAATGTGAAAGCCAGAGTTCTGGTGGCACAATCTATGGAAATTAATAGCCCTGAGTCAGTTAATGAACATAGTAACGATTATAATTATCTGGATGAGAAGGGTGATGATCTTATAACCATCTGAGAGTTCTTCTGATTAACATAGGTACTACATTTTGGAATATAATGTATTACAGATTCTAATGAGGGGACGCAGAGAGGCATTATTACTGTAAACATGGTTCAGGTTACAGAATCTATGGAAATGGATCATACTAATTAAGGCAAAGAGCCTGTCCTAGATGATCTGTGTGAAAGGGTGAGTCATCATAGAACCTAGGGAACTATCTTTTTATTAAACCATATTTATTCCTATATTTACGAATAGGCATGTTTATAGCTAACATTTATTATTAATTTATTACAAATTCCAACTATGATGGACAAACAAGAAGGGATGCCAATAAAAATGTGGAAAGCAGATTGCAAAATCTAAAGAAACTAATGGTAAAATCAGTGAAGACCCCGTTATAAGGAAAAGAAAGATGAGAGTTGTTATGGAAGAATGGAAAGGAAACAAAAATAAAGACTTAATAGACAGTCGGGAAAAGCATATACTTCTACCACAAATCAAGATATTCCAGCTCGAAGGTTGCGTGAAAAAGGTTCTTCAAGGTGTATTCGAAAACGTAATGATAATTTCAATAACGATGATAGACAAAACGTCCATCAAGCTTTCTCGGACCTTGGTTCTACTGAACTTCAGAGACAATATTTGAGTTCATTAGTTGATGAATATGAAAAGGAAAGTATCCGAACACAATCAGAACATTCTAGAAGAAAAAATAGTAAACGTCTGTTGCAAGTCAAAGATTTGATAAAATTCAGGTATACAAGCAGTTTTTCCTCACTACCTTTGACATATCGGAAACGTACGCGAGGAAAACCATTAAGAAAAGAGATGATCACAGCGTAATAGAGAAGGACAAAAGAGGTCACCATGCACCTGGTTGGAAACCACCTAAGATAAGGAGTAAATCAGAAACCATATCCGGAAATTTCCAGTTCTCCCATCTCATCATTCCAGGAAGAAGTTTGATAAGGAATACTTACCTGCATATTTAAATATTCGGATCATGTATAACAATGAATGTTTCAAATATTCTAATCTTACACAGATGGAGAAGGAAGATGAAATACGAAGAAAAACCATGATGATCACATCAAGAAGAAAGAATTGGCACGAGAAATGAAGAATAAGGAAAAGGATGAAGCAATTAACGGTGGATGTGTTATGGCAGAATATGAGTTGGAGGCAGCACTGTACTGTCCTAAGACAAATTCCAAGTCTTTGTTTTATAAACGACATTTTTTGTCTATAACTTGACAATTTTGAATTTATCAAACAACCAAGCCAACATGTGAGATGAGTCAACAGCGAAAAGGGGTTCAACAGAAGGGCATCGTGTGTTTTGAACTTTCTGAGAGATGTTGCAAATGGAAAGGAAATAACACTATTTTCAGATACATGTGTTGGACAAATCCGAAATATTAACATGTGTGCGATGTTGTTATATGCCGTCCAGAATATGAACATCCCAGCAATCAATCCGCGGTTTTTCGAACCAGGCCACTCACAGATGGAAGTGGACTCTCTACATGCCTGCATAGAAAATTAGAGCAAGCACGTAGATGTGTTCGATCCCATAGGATGGTTCATTGTAACACGCATGGCATCAAAGAGACACTGTCATAGAGATAGATTCTACGAAATTCGTAAACTTTACTGAACTTCACAAAGAAACAGTTAGGAATAGAAAGACGGATAAAAAAAGGAGAAGCAGTGAGCCTGTTAAAATTGTATGGATATAATACGTAAGGGTTAACTATAAAAAATGTATTTCTAGTATTGTTACGATGAGGCAGAATTTCATGAGTTGCAGACCATAAGAGCTGGGCACAGTAGAAGAAATCAAGCAGAGGAGTTAGCATTACGACCTGTCTATGATGGTCCCCCGCCACTCACCAAAGAGAAACTATCCGATCTGAAAGAGTTATGCCAGAAAGGGATAATTCCACAGAAGTGCCATCAGTTTTATTGTTCACTTCACTCCCATTACAACAGTGTAATATTAATGTAATTTTGTTTATAATTTATTTTATGCTTTAGTAAAAATGTCTTACAACAACAAAGCGTGTGCAGTTTCATTATAAGATTGCAATACCCATAGAGTCGCAGCAGGAAATCGTAGTTTATTTAGGATCAAAGAGATGTAACTACAGCGCATTTTATTAAAATATTAAGTATCTACTTAATAATTGATTCTTACCAACTAAACATCAATGCCAATCATTGGGCAAATGAACTAGGTTATCGAATTTCACAACAAAGTTTGTGTTCAGCAACGCTAATATACATATACCATCATCACAAACTTAAAAACTTAAATATCTCAAAGCATGCATTCATGTAGTTACGTCAGTCTGATCCTAAGGTAGCGATGTAAAGTCTTAAATTAGAGCATAATTCCTTAAGAAGTGTATCTACTGAATGTCAAGATAATTCAGCAGACACCGGATGCTTACCATTGCTCTCCGGCGAAGCCACTAACAATGACCACTAGTGCGACAATGTAAATGTATATGCTTGTGATGTTACTACAACGATAACTTGCTCCAACAACAATGTAAATAGCTTTAATTATCATTTGTTAAACAAACGGACTTCATCCCATTTTACGAAAGTAAGCAGACCCTGCGAAGGAATACATCACGGACCTGGAACAGTATCTCAGACTAAAATCAACTCCGGAAGGAACTAAACTCGTTGTTTACCAAAACGTATTAAGGGTCACGCTGCTAGCTGGCTGCGATTAACATCGGGGGACCCCTTGTCTTATTCTGACTTCAAAATAGCTTTTCTATTTAGATATTGTACTCAACGATGGACAATACAATCCACAAACTCACGGTATACTTATAGATTATGTACTCAGACTTGCTCATAAAAGTAAACAAATCCATCCTCCCATGGATAATAGGAAAGTCATCACGTTACTAATCAAGGACCCACAAATAAGAAACGGGTGGTGTGTTGCACACCCGGCAACAATAGTGACAATGCTACAATTAATCACTGCTTTCGACCACAAACCTCATAACACAAACAGGTGGCGAATAGGCATAGTCAACATATCACAAAACAGAATGTCAGGCAACAACCATTCTTTTTAGGGACGGGGGTACAAAGTGCCAAATACAACAATACTAGAAATTTCAATCACCCCAGAGATAGGTATAGATACCAAGCGTCAAGGGTCGACAGACAACAGCAAAGTTTTGGCGATAGGAAAAATCGACCATTCAGAGAGGATTGCAAAGTAATCACATGCGATTCGTAACCACAACAATCACTTCAACAATGACCTCTTAAACTGCAGTAGCGACATTGCCCAGGACGGAATCAACATTTCCAGAGAAACCCAAATGGCAGACAATACAACAAACGCAGCTCTGACCACTCGGGGAGAAGCAGTCCGGTACAAACATAGACCATAGAAAACTCAAATAATGGAAGAAGGTGGGGATCGAACATGGAACTGAATCGAGAGCAGTCCAATATAAATAATTCGGGAAGCCCTGCAGAGGGGTTTGCAGCAAGAGTGTAAACATCCCAGAGAGATCCGACCAGAACCAATCGCCTCGTTTAGGGCCCATTGCTTTAATAAATAGACATAGAATAACCACAACAAAGTAACACAAGCACCAATAAGTGCGGAGCTGAACGAGTCACCGAATGTAGTAGCTGACATTATGGATGTATTGACACAAGCATTAATTGACGAAGGTGCCAACGTTTCAGTATGTCCGGAACAATTTTTTAGAAGTTTACAGGAAAACAAAATGAATATTATGTCACTCCCTATTAAAAATGCTTCTTGTACAGTAGCTATTTCTAAGAATAGGGAAAGAGTAAAACAGCAGGCAATGTTAACGTTAAGTATAGGTGACAGTGTTCTATGTAATTGTTTTGACTATTCCGGGTGTGTAACAACAAGTGATAATTGGGGGGATACTGCTTACATAGATGCGAGGCAGTGATCAGTTTTGAGAGCAGATGTTTATTGTTACAGAAGGAAAACGTTACTGTGCCATTTTCAAGGGGGTAGGTGATTGGGGACACCCCCCACATCAGGGGAGAGAGATAGTGGAGGAAACATTTTTGATAGAGGAAATTAGGTGCAACAGGGGCTGCTTTAATTTTAATTAATGTAACAGAGGAGATGGTAAATAATAGTATTGCAGCCCATAGCGAATATGTTGACACAGATGTTTTATACTTAAATAGAAAACAATTTGGTTAATTCTGAGCATGTTTAAGACCGTAGATGCAACTAATGACCTGCACGCAGTACAAAACGAGTATATGACTCCTGAGAATAGCGCTGGGAGTTGGTTAACTGATATCAAGGCGCAGATAACCGCATAAGTGAATGAGGCCAACGAAGTTTCTGGGTATCAGAAAACCCAACTACAGTAACTTTTATGGAGAAATAAAAATGTGTTTTCGCCTACGCTAGGAAAATGCAACGCGTATATGCATACGTTTAAAGTGAAACCCATGGAGCCGTACACGCACAAATCCCATTTGCCATTAGAGAACAAGTTGAAATCTTAATTGGAAATATGTTACAAGATGATATCATTGAATTCTAATCAAAATCTAACCATACGAATAATGATATTAAATTACATCACAGTTCAAATTATTGTCGCCAAGGAAATGCTGCAAAAGGGTATGCGCCAATGAATTTGTAATTTGACCAACTCCCGCACCAATAGTGGCCAACATATAGCCCACCATTCCAACAATGTCAGAAGTCGTTGGCAAGAAGGAGGAGATTATGAAGAGAAAGGCAATGAAACAAAATGCCCATTGAAGATCGCAGATTTGGTTCTTCTTCTTCTCAATAAGTAGAAGTCAGACGAATGGAGCAAACGCTACTATAGGATTAGTTTCCTATACAAGGGACCAGCGCTTATCACTGACCAGTATGGGATGAACACGTTTGAGATCAGGGAAGTTTCGACAAATCAGATTTTGTGGAGGTACCATTAAATGCTACTACGCCCATTTAAGGCATAGAAATCACTGTTCCCAACCTATATGACTCATAGAACGTGTATAAACATAGATGTGTATGTATAGGAAAGTTTCCTCCTTAGAATAGGATATGGGTTTTTTTGCATTTGTTTTGTTTCTCGCATTTTCTAATTTTAAGACCAATACTACCCTTTCGACAGAGAAAAGAGTATCTATATATAGATGTGTGTGTATTTAAGTGTACATTATTTTTTATTACAGCATATTTAATTGATTTAGGGAATGCCTTTTAAAATGACAAGTCTAAGCAGGTAATCGCTGGGGGACTGTAAATGACAAATATGAGAACAAAATGTACAATTGATGATAAGAGATGCATGCGCATGTGCAAGGCCTGAAGTGCAAAACTTGCAAGAAAAGGAGCTAACGCAAGTGAAAAAGCAAAGTTTAGAAATAGTTTCCAAGGATTTGGGAAAGACAAAATGTAGTAAGACTCAATTCGGAAATGAATAAGCCAACATATGTGACGTATTTCTTGTTTTTTAAACAGTGCTACAATCGATGCCGTAACAGTCCCGGCGACAGACACATAAACACAATAGGCGACACAAACAAATATCATTGTCTGGATAAATCGGAATTACTTTGTATATAATAAATGTTAATATTTCATTATATACAGTAGCCAATTTCTTCTTTATTTTTTTCAAGAAGTCAAATGTCAGCGTTCCTCATCATTTCCGTTTTCCACGTGTTTTGTACTCCTGTATTTGTAACTTTTTTATTTTGGGATCCATCAGTGCGTCCTGGAAATTCTGTGCCACAATTTTAAGCCCGCCACTGAGGGGCATTTGTGAGGGACCACCTACACACAATATACGGCACAGATATATAAATAATCAGGCATCACTTATGTTAATTAGTAATAAAGTGTAATATGAGAGAAAATGCAATGGAAAGGAAATAACAGGAAAGGATAGGCCAATGGAAGCAGGATGTAAATAGAGTAAATATTAATATTATAAGAAATGTAAATAATATTCTTTATAATTTGTATCCACTGCAAAACAGCAAACTTCAGGCAAAATACGTTGAACAAACGTTGGTTAGAATCACGTGCTAGCAAACAACCCTATTAGTAAGCGAACTTTTGAACTCAGGGTATTGGAAGAAGCAGGCGCAGCGAGAGATAGGACAGCTAATATAAAGAGACAGCAATCGATCAGTTCTTGAAAGTGTTAGTCTCGGCACAGGCAGTTGACTGAAATGAGAACATATCTGAGAGAGAAGCCGGCGAATGAGGAAGAGACGGATAATATGGAAAAAACCCAAAGTGTCACAATGACGCTAAACTTGCAAAACGTGTACAATTTATTTTTCTTACTTACTCTCAGTCAACGCTATTGTCACGGCCAGTCAAAAGGCATGTTAGAAATACAGGCGCGAAACGTAGCGTCGTGTTAAGATGTTATAAAAGCGGGAAGCATGGCCAGAAATTCAGTCCTTCATTCTGGTTCTCGCTCCAACTCGCGACACCCGCCGCATCTTCATTTGCAGGGGAGAGGGAAATGTTTGCGTGTGACTCAAATAGTTTTCCCCTTAAGATTATTTATATGGAGGGATTACGAAATCCTTTTAATACATAATCGAAGAACACAGTTGCTAGCCACGACAGTATTACAATTGTTATTCGATAACAAATTACAGTTATTATTCATTAATAAAATATAGCTAAAGTTAAAACGCATGGTCATAATTTCACCACTTGTCTTCCCCCACATAAACCCTGGGACAGAAAGAGCTACAGATAGAGCTTGACTCACAGCTTCTACAAAACGAGCAGCCCGGCGGGCATCGAACTACGGACACCCATATAACCACAAGAGGGGCACTCATAGGAAACTATTCCCGCCACAGATCACCGGCTTGTTATCATAATAAGTGAATTCTTCTCCTGTAGTTATTATGTTGAATTTGGCTCCTTTATCTCAAAGAATAAGTTGTGATTATTATGAAAATGAAAAGGGCTACAACTGTGGTAAGCTGACCTGTTAGCTCAGTGGGTTAGCGCATTGTGTTAATATCCAAAACTTCGTGGGCTAGGCACCTCCATAAGTGAATTTTCCATTTATGCTTTGGTTTTAAACTTATGTAACAGTAGGTATATATAGAGAGATCGAGCGCAGTTTTTTGCGTTTATATGGGAAAGGATAGGGAAAACGAGGCTAGATGCGACGGTTCAAAGAGGAAAATGCGTTTATATGGGCGAGATAGGGAATACGAGGACTGACGCTAGGCTAGACAGTGGTAGGAGGGAGAGTGCGATTTATATGAGACAAATAGGGAATACGTGGAGAGGTGCTAGGCTAGAGAGAGGCTGAGTAATGTATGGTTTATATGAGCGGTATAGGAAAACGATGAGAGGTGTTAGACTAGACAGAGCTTGAAACGTAGTGCATGGTTTATATGAGAGATATAGGAAAACGAGGAAAGGTGTTAGGCTAGACAGAAGTCGAGGAGTAGAGTATGGTTTATATGAGAGGTATAGGAAAACGAGGAGAGGAGTTAGACTAGACAGAGGTCGAGGAGCAGAGTATGGTTTATGTGAGAGTCATAGGTAAACGAGAGAGGCATTAGGCTAGACAGAGCTAGAGGAGTAGAGTATGGTTTATATGAGAGGTATAGGAACAGGAGGAGAGGTGTTAGGCTAGACAGGTAGTGTAGCAGTAGGAATATGGACTTATATACAGGAGAGATAGGGAATAGGAGGTGCTAGACTTGAAAGCGACTTTAGACGTGAACTTAGTGGAAAACTGTTTCATGTCAATGTTCTAGACATGCCCATCACGTAACCTATTCAGGGAAAAGGTGACTCGTTCAGGGGAAAAAGGTGACTGCTCAGGGAAAAAGGAGGCCCACAAAAGGGAAAAAGTTGACTAGCAAAGGGAAAAACGTGACCAGCAAAGGGAAAAATGTAACCAGCAAAGGGAAAAAGGTGACCAGCAAAGGGAAAAAGGCGACATGCAACGGGAAAAAGGCGACATGCAACGGGAAAAAGGTGACCAGTAAAGGGAAAAATGTCACCAGCAAAGGGAAAAAGGCGACCACCAAAGGGAAAAAGGTGAGCCATAAAGGGAAAAAGGTGACCTGCAACGGGAAAAGCTAACCCACTAACACTAACAGGTAAGTAATTCAGATAGTATTGCAAGAGGCTGACTGGATCATAGTGTATGATTTCACAGGTAATTCAGCTAGTATTGTATGTATTTAGGATTATTCGTCTAGTAACACAGGATAGATTCCAGATGCTAACTGCATCATGGCTCTGCATGATTACACAGATAATTCAGCTAGTATCGTAGGTATTTAGGCTAATTCAGCTAGTATCACAAGAGGATAGATTCTAGGGTTGGGTATAGCATAGTTTCATATTTCACAGGTAAATCAGAGGGTATCGTAGGTATTTAGGATAATTCAAGTAACATAGGTGTTTAGAGTAATTAAGCAAGCATTACAGGAGGGTAGGTTCCAGGGGTTGGTTATAACCTAGCTTCGTATTTCACAGATAGTTCAGGTAATATCGTAAGTATTTGAGGTAATCGCCAGAGCTTCACAGATATTGTTGATAATTTCGATCAGAGATTTGTATCACAGCTATTTAAGGTAAATGCAGATGATTCAGGTTGTATCAATGGTATTTGAGTCATTTTAACAGGTAATTCAGTTAGTATCACAGGTGCTGGTACTAATTTAGAGCAGGAATTCGTATCAGAGCTAGTTAAGGTAATTTCACATGATTCGGGTAGTATCACAGGTATTTAAATCATTTTCACAGGCAATTCAGCTAGTATCGTGAGCATTTAAGCTAATTAAGCTAGTATCACAGGAGGCTAGATCCCAGAGGCTAACTGCATCATAGCTATGCATGATTTCACAGGTAATTCAGCTAGTATCGTAGGTATTTAGGCTAATTCAGCTAGTATCACAGGAGGTTAGATTCCAGGGTTGGGTATAGCATAGTTTCATATTTCACAGATAATTCAGAGGGTATCGTAGGTATTTAGGATAATTCAAGTAACATAGGTGTTTAGAGTAATTAAGCAAGCATTACAGGAGGGTAGGTTCCAGGGGTTGGTTATAGCCTAGTTTCGTATTTTACAGATAGTTCAGGTAATATCGTAAGTATTTGGGTAATCAGCATAGTTTCACAGATGCTCGTGATAATTTCGCTCAGAGATTTGTATCACAGCCATTTAAGGTAAATGCAGGTGATTCAGGTTGTATCAATGGTATTTGTGTCATTTTAACAGGTAATTCAGATAGTGTCTAGGTATTTGGGCGATTCAAGCATCATAGGTGTTTAGAGTAACTCAGCTAGTATCACAGGAGGCTAGATTCAATGATCAGGGTTTCGTATCAGAGCTATTTAATGTAATTTCACTTGATTCGAGTAGTATCACAGGTATTTAAGTCAGTTTAACGGGCAATTCAACTAGTATCACAGGTACTCATGGTAATATTGAGAGTAATTAAATTATAAAACATTTCTCATCCAACGTTACAACAATTTATATACTTTTTTCTAAATCTTACAAACTTATTATATGTTAAACAATTATTGTACGATGCGGAGAGGGATAAACTGCATATTGGTTCACAAATTGAAAAGCTTTACGTCAACATACCTTTATTTTAGTTCGTTGTAGATGTCTCTCCCCTTTTATCTAGGCTTGAGGCTAGCACTAGGATTGCTCCTAATGACAGGGTTACCACCTTCCCTTCCATCTTCTTCTTTCTTAATCAGGCGTCAGCTATCTGCATATACAGCACACAGATAAGCTTCTTTTTTAAGATTGTAGACTCACGAGAAAATCTTTATCTTTAACTTGCATTCTTTTAAGCACTGTTTGTAATGGCGTAATATCCATACGCATATGTCGTTATCCCATCCTCAGCAATAATTCTTTTATCATCAAACGGAGTCAATGCAATTTTATTCACTTGCACTGTAGCAAGAGCATGCTTTCGTGATAAGATCAGATTCATAGGTGTTCTGATGATTTCACAGGTTTTAAGACAGTCTGTATAGCTGCCAAACGAAATGTACTGCTTAATAGCGCTACGTTTTATACCTTTAATCTTTTTTATCATTGACCCTTAAATATCTAAGGCATACATCTTAGGACGTAGTCCAACAAAGCGTAGGATGATTTTGCTATTAGCCTCATCTTTAAAGTTTCCCAATACCTTCTTGTTCTGAGTAGAGTAACATATATGGTTGGCAGGGTAATCAGCTGTAGCGAGATGCTCAAGAAAACGTAGCTTGTCCTGGTACACATTTTCAGTTGTTACATGATGAATGAACGAATCAGTGTCCATATACATAAGCTTCAGGTTTTCAGCTCCATAATAAGGCAACAAAACGTCGTAATGATAGTTATACATTAATGTCTTGGAGATGTCCAACACACTCATACCAATGTATATAGGCTTGTTGAATACAATCTGACGAGAGGCCATATGTACAGCAGCTAGATTATCAGCATATATCATCCTGTCGATAAACGTAGGCTTGGGGATCAGCTTCTCTAGAGTTTTTTCATTGGTCGCCAGTCGTATATCCATACGGTTACGCAGGTTCTCCATAGTTTTTCCAAACATAGCGTTGTTAAAGAGCTTGTAGAGATCCTTCTCGAAATCATTTGCAGCTTGTTGTCGTGGCCTGTTGTTAAATTCCACATAAGGTTTCAACAACTGAGACTGTCGGAATTGTAGCACACGATGTATTTTTGTTAGTCGTAGTCCATGACTAAGAGCTTGCTTCAAAGCCATGTAATGCACTACATACTTCTTTCGAGGTCCAAGATGAGGTATCAGTTTCTTTGTAGATGATTCCAATGGTTTCATACACTCTGGCAGGAAAGGTAGATCGTTGTGTAGATCGTGAAGTTCAGCAGGATACTCGATGTCGACTTCTAATATGCACCCATGAGGATCATCTTCTTGTAGTGTTTCTAAGTTGATTTCTTCAGGTGACACCCACTGAAATCCACCAAAAGGAAGAGCGTGACACATTGCCCACCCATATTGGTTATTAGCGTCCTCGTATGTGATAAATTGGGTTGGTCTCGGCGGATCAAACTTCTCCATATAAGTGTTATTAGCCTCAGCATACCGATGAGAAACTTGGCATAAACCTCCTCTTATACCTGATTCCACCATGAGTAGTTAATCATAATCTTGTAACAGCTCCAGCTGAATTCCAGTATACAGTAACATGGCGTCCCATGTAAGTCCTGGAGAGGTAAAATAATGGGCAGGATCAACTTTGTGTGTTTTAAGGATTTGCTCTCTGAACGTCTCAAAGACATCAGCTAGGAGAAGTACATCCGAAGTTAAGTAGAGATCGCTGTACTCTCCCAGGTTTCTCACATTAAACAGCTCCCATACATTTCTAGCATGATCGTAGTCAGTATCAGTAATTTCTTCTTCATTTAATCTATTGTAGAAGGAGTCCTTAGGAGGCAAGCAGGTCTCGTTCAGGACATCCCATGACGTAACAAAATCATAGGGAAATACACCCTTACGGGTCATCAACTTCAATTTGTCTTCTCCAAAGTACTTTAGCGTTTCAGGATACGAGGTTAGATTTTTTACCAACTTATCCATGCTTGTACTGAGGAATCGGAAGCTATCCACAAATCGAAGCTTTATATCTCCTACATACTTGGTGAATGAGATATAGCTTTCTTCAGAGTTAGGAATTACCTCCACACGTTCACTTGTGCACCCCAACTCCTTTACAATGAAATGCGAGTCATATCCGCTAAGGTTATGCATGAAGACTGGGATATATTTAGGTGTTTTACAGGCTAAATTACATTCATTATGAAGGCTTCCACGATATTCACCGCCGATGTGATCATGGTCGCGTACTTTATAGTTCTCTTCTGTAAAGGGTTTTCCACACAAGTAGCATGTCGTAGAAGACTCGAAATCCTTTTGCTGTTGATCCGTAAGTTTCAGAGGCTTAGCAGATTTGTATATATTACCAATCATTTTTGCAAGAGATGTCAGGTACAGCATAAACTTCTGAGCAGCATCAGCACCACGATACACATAGGGTTGCTTAGGAAGACTAGTTTCGAGATGTTCAACACTGGATGTAGGCTTCACGTAAACACAGAAGCTCATTGGTGTGTGCTCTTCATAAGGGGTTGTATAGGAAGTTTCAGGATTGGGTATACACGTATGGCATGGAGTGAGAATACTCTCAAAATCCGCATAGATGACATAAGGTACTTTCAGCATCCTCTCAACATTTTTAAACTGTACAATTGATTTCTCCTTGGTAGGCATAACTACCCTTGCAACACCATGTTGAATACAGACGGCTGCATGTTCTTGTAGTTTTTCCTGTCCACTTCGTCCGCTCTGGTCATCAAAATGTGTAAAGCAGCGCTTACAAGTATAAACCCGTCCATTATGGTTAGTTTTCTGGCGTCGAACGAGTTTCTCAAAATTCTTTATATACACGTAGTGATGTTCTCCACTGCTGTCATTCAATAGTAGCAGGTCGCGATGTTCAGGTAGTTCAATATCAGCAACCTTTATCGGATACACTTCGTGCTTCTCATCCAGCCCGAAAACGTTAATAGACATATTGTTAAACTTCTCAAATTTAGGTATTTGAGAAAGTGGAGTAGGGTAGGAAACACAGCTGAAGTCGTACTTATCTTGAAGTTGTTTGTATTTGCTCACACGTTGCGCATCCTTCCCTATGAATTTAGCTAATATAGAGTACATGAAACATTTCTCGTCGGTAAAGTTCTGAATGTTTATACACGCTTCTTTAGCTCCGACAGATGACGGTAGTGGTATGTAGCTACTTCCTCGTAACGGGTTGTACTTGTTGATACGAAGTTGAACTCCTTCCACAGCAAGCAAAGCCCAGCTGCAACCCTTAAGCTGAGACTCCTCCATTTCAGTCACCAATTTCTTGAATTTCACTTCAATCGTTGACTCCAGATGTGTTTCTAGAAACACAGCTTGATTCCGTGTTTTAAATGTTTTGTCACAGGTTTCTGCAATACTGTTAACAAATCGACACTCAGCCAGCAGATTAATTTTAACACTCTTATGAATGCTAAGCTCTTTATGCACAACCTGGATTATACGTTGTTTTGCCTCTTGCAGATACATATTTAGGTCCTTAGCTGATTCGCATCGTATAAAATACGATTTCAATCGTCCTTCGAATGAAGTTTCGTATTCTTTCATATCACAGTCTTCCATTGTTAATGATAGCTGATGTTTAGTTGGCTCCAATCTTCTTTTCTTCTGAGGGCTGCTTATTTCACATATATCTTCGTGTCGCTGTCCCTTATAACAATCTTTGTAGGTTACATTACAATGTTTACATTTGAAGAGCTTCTTGCAGCTCATCTCGTGTCTTCTCTTGTCATAACCTCGGAGGAACTTCCTCCCACATTTTCCGCATGCATATCCAGTAGCGCTTGGAATAATATCCTTATACGCTGAGTTATTCATCTTTATTCTTGATGTAATAACGAATTAATCACTGATCAATGAAATGTAGACCTCTTCACCTTGACACCACTTTAGAAAGCTGATTATTCTTGGAGAGAACACGATGTTAACACCTCAAGACTAATTAGCACAATGAAGTCCAATGCCGTAGATCACCATATTTATAGAGGGAGCACGAACTTTTTAGATCAATCATAAACTCGTTTCATAACCAGATGTATATGATCGCTCAACGTGTATTAACCCCCAGCCATATAACCTCAACTCTAGAGACAGGATGTTTATGACGTCACACCCAGAGACAGAATGTCTGACAGCATCAAACACGTTTAAACTCGTCTAATAACTACCTGCTTATGCTGTCACACCAGCAAGAAAAGCATTCTCCCACGCTCATTCAGACATATATTTCAAATTCAAAGCCTACCACCACCATCACCACCTATTGTACCAAGGTTAATTCCAGCTGTATTATCACAATACTTAAAGTAAAAGCTTAAAAGGTAACGAGAAGATGTCCCCCTTATTTACTTAATTATCTCATGTTTTCATTCCCTTTTCAATTCTTCCTTTCCATCTTCTCACAGAAAGCCCATTACATTTAACTACAATCACGAGAAAAGCAATTTTTCCATAGTTACACAGATTCTAAGCTTCTAAATCGAACCGGGTAATACTTTTAATAAATGTATTTTAGCTCCCCAATATCAGCATCTACCATTTAATCTTTACTCGAACCTGATATGATTCATAAGCTTGAAGATATATGAAATCACCCCTTCGGGATTCGATCTGAGTACTTTAAAGTAATATTTGTCATGATAACGATATTTCAGAACTAGATACTCTGTTTTCGTTTACCTTGACATGTCTATCTAAATTAAATTACGAGTTATTAAATTTTTGCAAGTAAATTTCATTGAATCGGTATTCGAACCCAGAACACCAGGAACAAAATAATTTATAATATTAGTCTGACATGTTAAACAAAGCTGTATGCAGTTACATCTTCGATCTAAGTGATATATTCTAGTGTACAGAGGAAAATTAAGGAAGTCATTAAAAGATGGGGAATCGAACCAAGCACAACTGATTGACAATTATATACAGCGTTAATCACTCAGTATAGAACCTATCAATTATGCTATGGTGCACTCCTCTACCTCACTTAGTTCCCGAGATAATGAAAATTTAAACATTAAGGATCGAACCCTGGACGTCAGGTATCTAACTACACATCTGCAAGATACTACCTAATAACGTAAATGCAATAAAGTTTACTTGGTGTCTTTATTGTAATTAGTTTAGGAGTTATTAAATTTATAATTAAATTACATTTTATCAGTATTCGAACCCAGAACACCAGAAACAAAATTATTTACAATATTAGTTTGATATGTTTGAAAGAGCTGTATGTAGTTACAGCATCAATATAAGTGACATATTCTAGAGTATAGAGAAAAATTAAGAAAGTAATTAAAAAATCGGGATACGAACTAGGGACAACTGATTGAAAGTTATATACGGTATTAATTACACATTATAACAGCTATCAAACATGCTTTGGTCCGTTCCTCTAGCTTTCTTAGTTTCCGAGATAATGGAGACTTAATAATTAAGGATCCAACCCAGGACAACAGGTACAAAAATATACATTTAAAAGAAACTACCTAATGACTATAATGTAATCAAGTTTAGTTGGCGTCTTTAGCTTAATTAGTCTCTGAGTTATTAGAAGATGAATTTGTAATCACTCCTAGGATTCGAACCCAGGCATCCCGGTCAACTTGGAACAATACCCTAATGACGCGGCGCATTCCAAGGAATTGATTAGTTTTTATTTCATTGTTCTATCTCTTGTCATTCAGGATATATAAGCGATTAAACAGAACATATTAGGCGGGGCTGGTTACACATGTTTACATGTGTTAAAACACATAAACAGTGGGCGGCATCTCTCTGTGGGCCAGCTCTCTCCTAATATGTCTACTGTTTAATCGCTTATATCTTCTGAATGACAAGAGATAGAACAATGAGATAAAAACAAGTCAATTCTTTGGAATGCGCCGCGTCATTAGGGTATTGTTTCAAGTTGAACGGGATGCCTGGGTTCGAATCCTAGGAGTGATTACAAATTCATCTTCTAATAACTCAGAGACTAATTAAGATAAAGACGACAAGTAAACTTGATTACCCTAAAGTCATTAGGTAATTTCTTGTAAATGTATACGTTTGTACCTGCTATCCTGGGTTCGATCCTTAATTTTTAAGTCTCCATTATCTCGGAAACTAAGAAAGCTAGAGGAATGGACGAAAGCATGTTTGATAGCTGTTATAATGTGTAATTAATACTGTATATAATTTTTAATCATTTGTCCCTAGTTCGAATCCCGATTTTTAATGACTTTCTTAATTTTTCTCTATACTCTAGAATATATCACTTAGATTGATGCTGTAACTACATACAGCTCTTTTAAACATATCAAACTAATATTGTAAATAATTTTGCTTCTGGTGTTCTGGGTTCGAATACTGATAAAATGTAATTTAATTATAAATTTAATAACTCCTAAACTAATTACAATAAAGACACCAAGTAAACTTTATTGCATTTACGTTATTAGGTAGTATCTTGCAGATGTGTAGTTAGATACCTGACGTCCTGGGTTCGATCCTTAATGTTTAAATTTTCATTATCTCGGGAACTAAGTGAGGTAGAGGAGTGCACCATAGCATAATTGATAGGTTCTATACTGAGTGATTAACGCTGTATATAATTGTCAATCAGTTGTGCTTGGTTCGATTCCCCATCTTTTAATGACTTCCTTAATTTTCCTCTGTACACTAGAATATATCACTTAGATCGAAGATGTAACTGCATACAGCTTTGTTTAACATGTCAGACTAATATTATAAATTATTTTGTTCCTGGTGTTCTGGGTTCGAATACCGATTCAATGAAATTTACTTGCAAAAATTTAATAACTCGTAATTTAATTTAGATAGACATGTCAAGGTAAACGTAAACAGAGTATCTAGTCCTTAAATATCGTCATCATGACAAATATTACTTTAAAGTACTCAGATCGAATCCCAAAAGGGTGATTTTATATATCTTCAAGCTCATGAATCATATCAGGTTCGAGTGAAGATTAAATGGTAGATGCTGATATTGGGGAGCTAAAATACATTTATTAAAAGTATTACCCGGTTCGATTTAGAAGCTTAGAATCTGTGTAACTATGGAAAAATTGCTTTTCTCGTGATTGTAGTTAAATGTAATGGGCTTTCTGTGAGAAGATGGAAAGGAAGAATTGAAAAGGGAATGAAAACATGAGATAATTAAGTAAATAAGTGGGACATCTTCTCGTTACCTTTTAAGCTTTTACTTTAAGTATTGTGATAATACAGCTGGAATTAACCTTGGTACAATAGGTGGTGATGGTGGTGGTAGGCTTTGAATTTGAAATATATGTCTGAATGAGCGTGGGAGAATGCTTTTCTTGCTGGTGTGACAGCATAAGCAGGTAGTTATTAGACGAGTTTAAACGTGTTTGATGCTGTCAGACATTCTGTCTCTGGGTGTGACGTCATAAACATCCTGTCTCTAGAGTTGAGGTTATATGGCTGGGGGGTTAATACACGTTGAGCGATCATATACATCTGGTTATGAAACGAGTTTATGATTGATCTAAAAAGTTCGTGCTCCCTCTATAAATATGGTGATCTAGGGCATTGGACTTCATTGTGCTAATTAGTCTTGAGGTGTTAACATCGTGTTCTCTCCAAGAATAATCAGCTTTCTAAAGTGGTGTCAAGGTGAAGAGGCCTACATTTCATTGATCAGTGATTAATACGTTATTACATCAAGAATAAAGATGAATAACTCAGCGTATAAGGATACTATTCCAAGCGCTACTGGATATGCATGCGGAAAATGTGGGAGGAAGTTCCTCCGAGGTTATGACCAGAGGAGACACGAGATGAGCTGCAAGAAGCTCTTCAAATGTAAACATTGTAATGTAACCTACAAAGATTGTTATAAGGGACAGCGACACGAAGATATATGTGAAATAAGCAGCCCTCAGAAGAAAAGAAGATTGGAGCCAACTAAACATCAGCTATCATTAACAATGGAGGACTGTGATATGAAAGAATACGAAACTTCATTCGAAGGACGATTGAAATCGTATTTTATACGATGCGAATCAGCTAAGGACCTAAATAAGTATCTGCAAGAGGCAAAACAACGTATAATCCAGGCTGTGCATAAAGAGCTTAGCATTCATAAGAGTGTTAAAATTAATCTGCTGGATGAGTGTCGATTTGTTAACAGTATTGGAGAAACCTGTGACAAAACATTTAAAACACGGAATCAAGCTGTGTTTCTAGAAACACATCTGGAGTCAACGATTGAAGTGAAATTCAAGAAATTGGTGACTGAAATGGAGGAGTCTCAGCTTATGGGTAGAGGCTGGGCTTTGCTTGCTGTGGAAGGAGTTCAACTTCGTATCAACAAGTACAACCCGTTACGAGGAAGTAGCTACATACCACTACCGTCATCTGTCGGAGCTAAAGAAGCGTGTATAAACATTCAGAACTTTACCGACGAGAAATGTTTCATGTACTCTATATTAGCTAAATTCATAGGGAAGGATGCGCAACGTGTGAGCAAATACAAACAACTTCAAGATAAGTACGACTTCAGCTGTGTTTCCTACCCTACTCCACTTTCTCAAATACCTAAATTTGAGAAGTTTAACAATATGTCTATTAACGTTTTCGGGCTGGATGAGAAGCACGAAGTGTATCCGATAAAGGTTGCTGATATTGAACTACCTGAACATCGCGACCTGCTACTTTTGAATGACAGCAGTGGAAAACATCACTACGTGTATATAAAGAATTTTGAGAAACTCGTTCGACGCCAGAAAACTAACCATAATGGACGGGTTTATACTTGTAAGCGCTGCTTTACACATTTTGATGACCAGAGCGGACGAAGTGGACAGGAAAAACTACAAGAACATGCAGCCGTCTGTATTCAACATGGTGTTGCAAGGGTAGTTTTGCCTACCAAAGAGAAATCAGTTGTACAGTTTAAAAATGTTGAGAGGATGCTGAAAGTACCTTATGTCATCTATGCGGATTTTGAGAGTATTCTCACTCCATGCCATACGTGTATACCCAATCCTGAAACTTCCTATACAACCCCTTATGAAGAGCACACACCAATGAGCTTCTGTGTTTACGTGAAGCCTACATCCAGTGTTGAACATCTCGAAACTGGTCTACCTAAGCAACCCTATGTGTATCGTGGTGCTGATGCTGCTCAGAAGTTTATGCTGTACGTGACATCTCTTGCAAAAATGATTGGTAATATATACAAATCTGCTAAGCCTCTGAAACTTACGGATCAACAGCAAAAGGATTTCGAGTCTTCTACGACATGCTACTTGTGTGGAAAACCCTTTACAGAAGAGAACTATAAAGTACGCGACCATGATCACATCAGCGGTGAATATCGTGGAAGTCTTCATAATGAATGTAATTTAGTCTGTAAAACACCTAAATATATCCCAGTCTTCATGCATAACCTTAGCGGATATGACTCGCATTTCATTGTAAAGGAGTTGGGGTGCACAAGCGAACGTGTGGAGGTAATTCCTAACTCTGAAGAAAGCTATATCTCATTCACCAAGTATGTAGGAGATATAAAGCTTCGATTTGTGGATAGCTTCCGATTCCTCAGTACAAGCATGGATAAGTTGGTAAAAAATCTAACCTCGTATCCTGAAACGCTAAAGTACTTTGGAGAAGACAAATTGAAGTTGATGACCCGTAAGGGTGTATTTCCCTATGATTTTGTTACGTCATGGGATGTCCTGAACGAGACCTGCTTGCCTCCTAAGAACTCCTTCTACAATAGATTAAATGAAGAAGAAATTACTGATACTGACTACGATCATGCTAGAAATGTATGGGAGCTGTTTAATGTGAGAAACCTGGGAGAGTACAGAGATCTCTACTTAACTTCGGATGTACTTCTCCTAGCTGATGTCTTTGAGACGTTCAGAGAGCAAACCCTTAAAACACACAAAGTTGATCCTGCCCATTATTTTACCTCTCCAGGACTTACATGGGACGCCATGTTACTGTATACTGGAATTAAGCTGGAGCTGTTACAAGATTATGATTAACTACTCATGGTGGAATCAGGTATAAGAGGAGGTTTATGCCAAGTTTCTCATCGGTATTCTGAGGCTAATAACACTTATATGGAGAAGTTTGATCCGCCGAGACCAACCCAATTTATCACATACGAGGACGCTAATAACCAATATGGGTGGGCAATGTGTCACGCTCTTCCTTTTGGTGGATTTCAGTGGGTGTCACCTGAAGAAATCAACTTAGAAACACTACAAGAAGATGATCCTCATGGGTGCATATTAGAAGTCGACATCGAGTATCCTGCTGAACTTCACGGTCTACACAACGATCTACCTTTCCTGCCAGAGTGTATGAAACCATTGGAATCATCTACAAAGAAACTGATACCTCATCTTGGACCTCGAAAGAAGTATGTAGTGCATTACATGGCTTTGAAGCAAGCTCTTAGTCATGGACTACGACTAACAAAAATCCATCGTGTGCTACAATTCCGACAGTCTCAGTGGTTGAAACCTTATGTGGAATTTAACAACAGGCTACGACAACAAGCTGCAAATGATTTCGAGAAGGATCTCTACAAGCTCTTTAACAACGCTATGTTTGGAAACACTATGGAGAACCTGCGTAACCGTATGGATATACGACTGGTGACCAATGAAAAAACTCTAGAGAAGCTGATCGCCAAGCCTACGTTTATCGACAGGATGATATATGCTGATAATCTAGCTGCTGTACATATGGCCTCTCGTCAGATTGTATTCAACAAGCCTATATACATTGGTATGAGTGTGTTGGACATCTCCAAGACATTAATGTATAACTATCATTACGACGTTTTGTTGCCTTATTATGGAGCTGAAAACCTGAAGCTTATGTATATGGACACTGATTCGTTCATTCATCGTGTAACAACTGAAGATGTGTACCAGGACAAGCTACGTTTTCTTGAGCATCTCGATACAGCTGATTACCCTGCCAACCATATATGTTACTCTACTCAGAACAAGAAGGTATTGGGAAAATTTAAAGATGAGACTAATAGCAAAATCATCCTACGCTTTGTTGAACTACGTCCTAAGATGTATGCCTTAGATATTCAAGGGTCAATGATAAAAAAGATTAAAGGTATAAAACGTAGCGCTATTAAGCAGTACATTTCGTTTGGCAGCTATACAGACTGTCTTAAAACCTGTGAAATCATCAGAACACCTATGAATCTGATCTTATCACGAAAGCATGCTCTTGCTACAGTGCAAGTGAATAAAATTGCATTGTCTCCGTTTGATGATAAAAGAATTATTGCTGAGGATGGGATAACGACATATGCGTATGGATATTACGCCATTACAAACAGTGCTTAAAAGAATGCAAGTTAAAGATAAAGATTTTCTCGTGAGTCTACAATCTTAAAAAAGAAGGTTATCTGTGTGCTGTATAGGCAGATAGCTGACGCCTGATGAAGAAAGAAGAAGATGGAAGGGAAGGTGGTAACCCTGCCATTAGGAGCAATCCTAGTGCTAGTCTCAAGCCTAGATAAAAGGGGAGAGATATCTACAACGAACTAAAATAAAGGTATGTTGACGTAAAGCTTTTCAATTTGTGAACCAATATGCAGTTTATCCCTCTCCGCATCGTACAATAACTGTTTAACATATAATAAGTTTGTAAGATTTAGAAAAAAGTATATAAATTGTTGTAACGTTGGATGAGAAATGTTTTATAATTTAATTACTCTCTATATTACCATGAGTACCTGTGATACTAGTTGAATTGCCCATTAAAATGACTTAAATACCTGTGATACTACTCGAATCAAGTGAAATTACATTAAATAGCTCTGATACGAAACCTTGATCATTGAATCTAGCCTCCTGTGATACTAGCTGAGTTACTCTAAACACCTATGATGCTTGAATCGCCCAAATACCTAGACACTATCTGAATTACCTGTTAAAATGACACAAATACCATTGATACAACCTGAGTCACCTGCATTTACCTTAAATAGCTGTGATACAAATCTCTGATCGAAATTATCACGAACATCTGTGAAACTATGCTGATTACCCAAATACTTACGATATTACCTGAACTATCTGTAAAATACGAAACTAGGCTATAACCAACCCCTGGAACCTACCCTCCTGTAATGCTTGCTTAATTACTCTAAACACCTATGTTACTTGAATTATCCTAAATACCTACGATACCCTCTGAATTATCTGTGAAATATGAAACTATGCTATACCCAACCCTGGAATCTAACCTCCTGTGATACTAGCTGAATTAGCCTAAATACCTACGATACTAGCTGAATTACCTGTGAAATCATGCATATCTATGATGCAGTTAGCCTCTGGGATCTAGCCTCCTGTGATACTAGCTGAATTAGCTTAAATGCTCACGATACTAGCTGAATTGCCTGTGAAAATGATTTAAATACCTGTGATACTACCCGAATCATGTGAAATTACCTTAACTAGCTCTGATACGAATTCCTGCTCTAAATTAGCACCAGCACTTGTGATACTATCTGAATTACCTGTTAAAATGACCCAAATACCATTGATACAACCTGAATCATCTGCATTTACCTTAAATAGCTGTGATACAAATCTCTGATCGAAATTATCAATAATATCTGTGAAGCTCTGGCGATTACCTCAAATACTTACGATATTACCTGAACTATCTGTGAAATACGAAGCTAGGTTATAACCAACCCCTGGAACCTACCCTCCTGTAATGCTTGCTTAATTACTCTAAACACCTATGTTACTTGAATTATCCTAAATACCTACGATACCCTCTGATTTACCTGTAAAATATGAAACTATGCTATACCCAACCCTAGAATCTATCCTCTTGTGATACTAGCTGAATTAGCCTAAATACCTACGATAATAGCTGAATTATCTGTGAAATCATGCAGAGCCATGATGCAGTTAGCATCTGGAATCTATCCTGTGTTACTAGACGAATTAGCCTAAATACATACGATACTAGCTGAATTACCTGTGAAAGCATACACTATGATCCAGTCAGCCTCTTGCAATACTATCTGAATTACTTACCTGTTAGTGTTAGTGGGTTAGCTTTTCCCGTTGCAGGTCACCTTTTTCCCTTTATGGCTCACCTTTTTCCCTTTGGTGGTCGCCTTTTTCCCTTTGCTGGTGACATTTTTCCCTTTACTGGTCACCTTTTTCCCGTTGCATGTCGCCTTTTTCCCGTTGCATGTCGCCTTTTTCCCTTTGCTGGTCACCTTTTTCCCTTTGCTGGTTACATTTTTCCCTTTGCTGGTCACGTTTTTCCCTTTGCTAGTCAACTTTTTCCCTTTGTGGGCCTCCTTTTTCCCTGAGCAGTCACCTTTTTCCCCTGAACGAGTCACCTTTTCCCTGAATAGGTTACGTGATGGGCATGTCTAGAACATTGACATTAAACAGTTTTCCACTAAGTTCACGTCTAAAGTCGCTTTCAAGTCTAGCACCTCCTATTCCCTATCTCTCCTGTATATAAGTCCATATTCCTACTGCTACACTACCTGTCTAGCCTAACACCTCTCCTCCTGTTCCTATACCTCTCATATAAACCATACTCTACTCCTCTAGCTCTGTCTAGCCTAACGCCTCTCTCGTTTACCTATGACTCTCACATAAACCATACTCTGTTCCTCGACCTCTGTCTATTCTAACTCCTCTCCTCGTTTTCCTATACCTCTCATATAAACCATACTCTACTCCTCGACTTCTGTCTAGCCTAACACCTTTCCTTGTTTTCCTATATCTCTCATATAAACCATGCACTACGTTTCAAGCTCTGTCTAGTCTAACACCTCTCATCGTTTTCCTATACCGCTCATATAAACCATACATTACTCAGCCTCTGTCTAGCCTAGCACCTCTCCACGTATTCCCTATCTGTCTCATTTAAATCGCACTCCCCCTCCTACCACTGTCTAGCCTAGCGTCAGTCCTCGTATTCCCTATCTCGCCCATATAAACGCATTTTCCTCCTTGAACCGTCGCATCTAGCCTCGTTTTCCCTATCCTTTCCCATATAAACGCAAAAAACTGCGCTCGATCTCTCTATATATACCTACTTGTAACTTTTTTGTTATGTTTAATTTTCCCCTTCCACTACTCCTCTCTGCCAGCATTATTATTCAGTTTCGTTGCATCTTATTTCTAGGATTCATTACAAACGGCTTTTTAAAGACGCAAAGAACTGATTATATGCATCATTTTGTAAGCAGTCAATAGGGATAAGCATAACTGCTATTTTTATTAAATAAACTGCTATTTTATTATTATTTGCGAGTCTTCTTAAACTGGCGAATCTGCTCTGACATGCCAGATTATATTCATACTCGTCAGAAAGAAATCCTTTAATGAATATATACTTGGAGATGTGTACTTCACCTGGGCAATATAAGACGTTCACCATTAAATCTCCGCTCTCCACCACATTTTATGATCGTTTGACTTATGATACATATTGTTGCTTAATTGCAGTAATTAATTCTGTTCTCGCGAAACATCGATTATAGTAAAGAAAGCTAGACTATAAACATAAAAAATGCTCTTAAGAGGCAGTGAAAATTGCGAATACCCTATAGAGGTATCTGCAATTGATATGGCAGACCGTATTTGTATACATTTTGGTCCTAATTCTTCTTCAAGATGTAAGCAAAGTCTGATTAGGATGTGAAATTTAATGCAATGCCTACTTTCTAGTCTATAGTACACATATACATAATATAAATGTGAAGGCCAAGCAGAAAATATGTTGTGTTTATTTTTGTTGCTCGAATATGAGGCTTAGAGAAAAAGTTCGTTTTATTTTCTTAATCAGTTACCAGTTAGGAGAAACTACTTGTTTTATTTATTCTCTGAACAATATATCGTACCTCCAACTCAGTTCGAGGTAGAAATACATTAAGAATGATTGCAATGTTTGGAGTTCGTCATCTTCAGTCATTATACCCAATCGAATCGTTCCAGCGTCATACGCGTATGTCCTAGATCTCTTCCAACTCTAGGTCATAGACCGGCAGGATTACCACATTAGAGCAAAGAGTAACAGTAACTCTCTCTCTCTCTCTGTCAGGCAGTAATAGGTGAAGAACACATGCTATATGTAATTCCAATGAAAGACAAAACAACAGGCGCCAACAACATAGCTAGTTTAGAAGAAAGTGTGCGGAACTTCACTCTCCCTGGGAGTTGTTTTTTTCTGTTGCCACAGATGAAGCGCGTGCGAGGGCTGGTCATAAAGTGTATCTGGTTGGGCGTCTGCAATAATATCTTAATAATCACAATTTATATATGTAGTGCATCTTTATTCGCTGCATATTACACCAGAAAAACCTTTGTACTATAGCTCTTAAATAAAAAAGATTATGGTTATGTTAAAAACTATATTTTATTAGGCAATGTAGCCTTAAGCATCGTCAGTTCAAAAGCCTTTTTAAAAAAATAGAATGTCACTAAGGTGATATTCCTTATACTGTGTTGCGCGACTGTGCCCCAAAGTTATCGGGAGGTCGGCTCCGGGTGGTCGAAGTAAAGAACGATAACGGCCGCTTGCCACCGTAAACACAGAATGCGTTATCGGCAGATAACCAGAACCATCTGGAAGCCTCTTCTCCTCCCTTCCAGCAGAAAATGTGTCGAAATAGTTCTAGAATGCTCAAGAACCTTGCGGAAAGAAGACATTTTATAAGCAAGTGCTCTCGCTGGCAGTGTGTTTGTGACGACACGGGAGTGAATTGCGTCAGTCAGTCAGTCAGTCAGTCAGTCAGTGTGAGTCAAGAGTTAACGAGTTACTCAGTGAGCAAGAACTTTAGCGAGTGCGTCTCTTGTGCTACATCAGGAGCGATTCTCCGAGCGAGTTGGTGACGGCTGTTGTGACCTGCAGTGAGTGCTACTGCGGAACGACAGGGTGTGGAGTTCTTGAGTTTGACTCCGGAATGAAGTGAGCCGTCCGGAAGCGGAGACTACGTCACGAAGCAAGTGAAGGACGGAGAAGTGAGTTAGTTCACCTTAGTGAAGTGATAGTGTGAACGAAGTGAACTCCCAATGAAGATAAACTTGGTAAGAACTTACAACATTGACAGGGAGAACTGAGATAAGTGACAGTTGAAAAACTGGGCAAAGCCACAATACTGTGAGGTGAAATGGCTAATTAGGGACAAAGTACTCGATAGAGTTTTTGAACTTGTTGAGGAAATATCATTGTTTATGGATTTCAATTTTAAGGCCATTCCTGAGCTCAAGGTTGTAAAGTGGGTTTGTCATGTTGCATTCCTTGCTGACTTTATTTCACATTTGAACACACACAACTTATTACTGCAAGGGAAACGAGAGATTGTAACTCATATGTGGTATAAAATAAAGCCCTTCAAAATGAAACTTCAGTTGTATGAAGGTCAACTTGCACGCAACAGTGCTTCCTTCTTTCCAAACCTTGCCTGTCTTCTGCTAGATGATGCTAAATGTGACTTTAAAGAGTAGCAAAAGTTCTTATTATATTTCATAAAAAATTTAGAACACATTTCAGTGCTTCGAAATTCTAAAATTCAGTTTAGTATACCTGCTACCCCATTCTCAGTAAACCTTAATTCAAGTTCTGCAAATTTACAGTTAGAAATTATTCACCTCCAACATAACAAAGAACTAAAAGTAGTTAAATAATAAGGAAGACTTGGTTGGTTTTACCGAATTTTACCTAATTTACGGCTTCCTCGCCGTCACAATTGTACAGTTAAAATCTTGTATATTTTGATACCGCTTATATGTGTGAGTAACTCTTCGCCGTTTTGAAATTAAGAAAAAATAGACGACAAAGCAATTTGTTTGATGAAAATCTGAGCGCAGTTCTCAGAATCAAGACAGCACAAATTTCACCCGAAATATTCAGAGACTGGTTAAAGGAAAGCAAAAACGAAACATTTAACTCAAGTTGCACGACCTTTATAAGTTACTAAAATGATTTCCGATTACCTATATGTTACATTATTCCTTTTGTATTATCACTCTTGGGTTGCGTATTGTAGCGTGTGTGTGTGTATGTGTGTGTGCATTGTCGCGTCGGGCACATTATTGCATTGTAGCATGACATTGTTGGGCATAATTATTTCGTTTGGGAGTTTGAATTTCGTCCGGCGCGACATTTCTCTCCCCACCACCTAGTCAGGGGTGGAGAGAGGAAAAGGGCAAGTAGCGTGACTAGCTTCCTTCTATGTCTAGTGGCGTCAGTCTAGTAGTAGCGTGAGTCAGTCGAATGTGTCTTCAGGGCGAGTGGTTGTGTGTAAGCATGCGTGTTTTCGTGTGAGAGTGGTGCATCTCCCTCCAATGTTTACCTATAATCTGTTTGTGAACGATGTAGTGACACCAAGGTAACCATAAAATAAACCACAGTAAACGTGAAATTAACTATATTTTTTATGAATATCCCACGCCTCCTTTACATTTGTGCAGCTAAGTTCCTGGTCCTCTCGTTGCCACTGCAGTTACGTCCCCCAATGTTTATGCCAGGGTAACTAAATTTAATATCTAGCTGCAAAACCTTTTGGCCTCACCCCGGTGTTTAACATTTTTGGTGGTTTGTCGCCGGGTAAGAAATAATATTTATGTTGCAAAGTTATCACATAGCTGTGAAGGAAATTTCGTGGGTTTGTAGCGTGAGTGTTATTTTTTTTGTGTGCACATGGTAGTTATATCTACAATTTGGGGTAAGCTTTTTATATGTGAGTGTGTGAAAGGATTCTTTCCTATCTGAATTTTTATTGTGAGTTTTCTTTTTATGTAGGATCGCAGCGATGTGATACGATATTTTTAAGGGATGGCGTACCACATGTAGGCAGCACATTTCGACTCAGTAACTGGCCGTTACACCAGAAATTATAAATTATTTTACAGTTTGGCGTGACGATACTTTCTTTGGCGTAGCAAAATTTTATTTTCTTCCCTCCATTTCGGCCCTGAAAGATTTTCAAATTTAGTAGATTTAATTTTTTTTATGTGATGGCTATGTAATTATTTTTGGTGCCTCTGCATTGCCACTTCCTCTTCCTTTCCCCTTCTCTCCACTGTTTCCCATTCCTTTTTTCTCTCTTCTCTTCTTTTTTATTCCTTTCCCTGTTTCCACTTTGTTTGCTGTGTGTATGAGTGTGTATATTCAACTCTTTCTCAGATATGTGATCTCATTGAACATTTTCACAAAGCCTTCACTGCTTAATTTTTTCTTTAGGTTTGAGGATCACACTCGTAGTGGGTACGAGCTTTTTTGTGTACGGTACTGCGTGTCTTAATCACCCTAGTCACATTTTCAGTTTTGCCTATTTCGTTTTTATTTTTTAATCAACTTCCATTTAGTAGTTCTGTTTCAAGCGCCCATGACAGTGAGTTAGCAACCTATAATTTGATGAATACATTCTGTATGTGGGCAGTGTCTCAGGTATTTTTGCGAAATTTCTGGATTTTGTATGCCTCTTATAAGTACATTGATATTTCAAATTGGACCATTGCCTCATGATATTGACATTTTTAGATGTGTTATGCCACCTAGCTACTATACCTTATGCCTCTGCTAATAACTTGTGCTAGTGCGATTATTGAGGGTTATGAAGCTTGCTTTCTTATGACAAAAAAACGTCACTGTAGTGCATTACAGATGTGTTATATGACCTAACATTTCTGACCATTGCTCTAATTGAATTTTCTTTTCTTGACAGTCAATGTGCTTACCGTTTGACATTTCAGATACTGTCAGCATAATTTTTGGTATGATTTTAGCACAGGAACGGCTAGCTTATGCTAAATAGTATGAAAATTTCTTTGTTATTTACCTTGCTACCTTGATTTAGTTCCTTACACTGCATGTAAATTTTTGTACTAATTTTCAACATCACATTACTAATTTTAGCATATACTGTTACTTTGTGTACAATCGTACTACTGAAATTGTGTTCATTTTGATCATATTTAGCCTCATTAAGCTTATTTGCTTTTCGCTTCACAATGTAACTACTTTTCCTTCATTACTCTGTGATATTATACTATAATTGTTTGTCGCTCTCATATCTGTTTCTGTGAATATTACTGGCCTATACTGTTTCATACTGAGTGATTACTTCTCACCTGTGTGTACCATTGACCTACATATTTGATTTATTTCTAATTTTTGGAATTGCCCATGAAAATTTACTTTTTTTAATTATGTAGTTTTATTAATGCAAACTCACTCTTTCTTACAACATTGATATTTATGCATTTTGCTCATACATATTTGTGTCTCTGATACAATAATACTTTTACATGGTGTATGTTTACTCATATCTTTCTTACAGGCATTGTTTGATTGCATGCCTGTATAATTAATTTTTTTGCCTACATTTTTGTGTTAATACTGTGTTATATGGTTTCACTATACCAAAGAGAAACAACAGACAGCCCTCAGACATGCCTGTGGAAGACTAACCTCCTACGCCTTCTTCTGGTACTGTCATCGACCCTGGTGGCCACCAATAATGATATAATTACACTTGTACAGGCAGCTGTTCAGAGTACTGTGTCTGCAATTCGAACTTCTGTCGAACCCCCTTTCTTTAATACTGCAGTAGACAATTCTTTAGATTTTCTTAATACCTTTGAAAGAGTAGCTTTTGCTAATAACTGGTCAGATTTGCAAAAAGTGAAGTATTTGCCTTGCTACCTTAAAGATACTGCTATACAATGGTTTCAGACATTTTGTCACAGGCATCCCTCTCATGATTGGGCTCTTTTTAAATCTTCTTTTATTACAGATTTTCAGGGTGCTCACAAGATCAATTGTTATTTATCAAACTCCGACAAAGAATTCAATTACATTCTGAACCTGTTTTTCATTATGTTTATAATGTACTATCTTTATGTGATCAGGTTAATCCAAGTATGACGCAAACTGAGTAAATAAGAAATTTACTAAAAGGTCTGTAACCTGAGTATGTAAATATTATCCTCCCAGTGAACCCTCTTACTGTAGATGATTATTTACAGGCTCTTAAGCAAGTGGATAAAGCACCATTTTATATGACACAAGAAGAGCACTTGGCCACTGCACAGGTACAGCCTACAGGTCATGTTTCGGGTCCTCTACCTGTGACTTTACCAGCTGGGAGTACTAACCCTTTTCTTTCAGATCATTCAACTTTACCTGCTCTTCCAGCTCCTCCTACTAATGATGTTAGCTGCAAAAGTGGACCAGTTGGCCCACCAGTTATATGCAATGAACACATCTCATCCTTATAGGAACAGACCATCATCTTCCATACAGAGAGGACAATGGCTACCACGTTCACAACCTCCAGATCAGTGCCAACCCCTGATTTGTTTAGGTGTGGCAAACCAGGGCACACAGCAAGATTTTGTTCGCAGCAGTTGTCCCAGTCAAAAAAAAATGTTAACTGCTCTCTGTTACAGATAACATTTTTGTTTGCTTATTTTTCTCTATACTATGTTGTAACACTACATTTTGTTTTGGGTGATAAATTAACATGTACTTACCAAGATTCTTTAATATGATTCTTTCCAGCTTTGTGAGGGTATTTTAAATGTGTGATTGAAGGGTAATGTTTTTTTGTTTATCATGTTCTTGCTGAGGTGCCGTTGAGTATTTAGCAAGGTGTGATCGTTACTGTGTCTGCTGTATGTCCACAGTAATGTCCGTTTGGTTTTCATGCACTGTTTGATTTTGCTTACAGTCACTATAGATGCCATCGATGTGCTGAATAGCAACTACCTTTATTTTTGTGTGTCCCATACCTGAAAAGATGGAAATGATCATAGAGGCAGCCTTCTGTTCAGTAGCAATGCCATGCCCCTTAACTATAAGTTTATCTGGGTGAGTACGTGTTTCTAAAATTTGCAGATCGTGAAATCCATAATATATCACAATGGTTAAATACAATAATTACTTTCTTTTGGTCAGTTCTAACTGTTTTCATTTTCCTTTTGTGTCTGTTTTATGAATGTGTTTTTCAGAATCTATTGACTGCGGCTTGGTCCATACTCCAGCCGTGACAGAATATAGGCGACTATATGTATCTGTGAAAAAATGAGAGTTCGAGCCAGCCGCTTTCGAACTGCGCATAGAGCGTTGCTTGGGGAGTAGATCCTTAGAATAGTTGGTGCTGGTTCCCCTACATATATTTGATCCTGTAGTTAGTATGTCTGTAGCTATATTGTAGTTTGCTAGTAGATTGATCTAACATTTTTTCTCTGAGGATGCTATTTTTAAATTCATACTACTAATGTCTCAATGTGTTTTGGTTCTTACTTGTATTAATCTCACAGTAATACCATTTCTATGTTCAGATGTCCTTGTAAAGCATCAAGAGCTATACATTTCATTGTTATGTTAAAACATTGAAAATTTTGTCCTTAAATTTTGACTTGATGTCCCTACTTTAAATATATTCATGAACAGTTGTTAGTCATATTCAAAAATTGAGCACTCAATGTATTTTCTTTGCAAGGCCTTGCTCTATATTTACGTTTTATTAGTTTTGTGTGTCCCCTGCCTTTTGTTTTTGTAATATTTATGTTGTTTATTTTTTTGTATATTGTGACCCTGATACTTTCCGCAAATCTTGTTCCGATCTGCCGGTAGCGTCAGCAAACACTCCCCTCTACAGAAGAGGATAGTTACAGATCGTCCTGAGAATGGTGGTACTTCCCCCAGTCGCAACCGCACAGATTTCCAGCTGCTCTTCAACTTCCATCCTCTCGCCATGACAGTCTAAGAGGGTGTTCTCCCTGTTTGTTTGTCTGTGCCGGCAGGACCCGACGGTCATAGACCTATTCAACAGAGTTCCAGCTATTTCACTGTGTCACCATGGTGATCGAGTGGTACAGTTATCTGTGTGATAAGTTTTTTCCATCTTTTCTTCGGCGGGTGTGGTTAAGTGGTGGGAAAACTTAACGGACAAAGCAGGTTTTTTGCTCCATTCTAATACACTGTGTTCGTGCAGAAGAGGATTTACGAGCTGGGGGGGGGTCCTTCATTGTTAAGACAGAATCATTGTCCCTGTGAGAATTCACCACGGCTTTCTCTTTGTAACCTTTATACAGTCAATTTTGTATGTTACTATATTCGTGATATTCTTAACTTTTTTCACTTTTCGGCGGGGACGCCTCATTATTGTGAGTGGGGAAGATGAAACGTGTATGTGTGTGCATTGTCGCGTCGGACACATTATTGCTTTGTAGCATAACATTGTGGGCATAATTATTTCGTTTGGGAGTTTGAATTTTGTCCGGTGCGGCATTTCTCTCCCCACCTCCTAGTCAGGGGTGGAGAGATGAAAGGGGCAAGTAGCGTGACTAGCTTCCTTCTATGTCTAGTGGCGTCAGTCTGGTAGTAGCGTGGGTCAGTCGATTGTATGTCTTTAGGGCGAGTGTTTGTGTGTAAGCATGCGTGTTTTCGTGTAAGTGTGGAGCATCTCCCTCCAATGTCTGCCTGTAATCTGTTTTGAACGATTTAGTGACACCATGGTGACTACATAACAAACCACAGTAAATGTGAAATTAAGTGTATTTTGTTATGAATATCCCACGCCTGCTTTACATTTGTGCAGCTAAGTTCTTGGTCCTCTCATGACCACTGCAGTTACGCCCCCCAATATTTATGCCGGGGTAACTAAATTTAATATCTAGCTGCAAAACCTTTTGGCCTCACCCCGGTGTATAACAGTATTCTGAAATATAATTTTGTTCCTGTTACTTAAGTGTTGATGAATTAAATTTGCAACTACCGTACCTGTTTTAATTCTTCTGATTAAGATACTGTTAACTATGTGTAAAGTAATTACTATATTCACGAAATAGATAAGCATACAGAATAGCTTCTACTGTAAATAGAATTAGGTGTTGTAGATGTACTGAAAAATTGCAACAAATATGCCTGTAATTCCATGTGTACCTACACTTTCTAATGTATACATGTACAATACTGGTTCACTATTATGCACCAGACCTTCACGTCAGATCACTTGGCCTATTGCGTTTTAGTTCTTTCTTCAGCAAAGCCCGCTCTTGACGCATTTGAAGAGCCGCCTTGAGATTCTAGGCAAAACGAACAAGAGCAGAGCAATCGGACGTACCTTCCTAGTGTCTGCTCTAGGTTTATAATAAATGGTAGACCATAGAATGCTTTAATCCATTCTTTCTAAACGATCAATTGATATAGTTATCTCTAAATAGTGACACGCTTTACCAGTAACATCGCAATAATGTTCAGACTTTTTGTGCTATTTTATGTCCTACACTGATAAGAAAATGGTCTTTTCATATAAAAAAGTTTTGGTCGAGCACTGAAACAGTTTAGAAAGTCTTTATCATGAGAAACAGAAAAAATGCGCACTCTTACTCCGAGGCGTCTTTTTAAAGTTAGCACCGCTTTAACATTTGGTCACTGCAGCACTGCAGTCGCGACTTTGAGCCTGCGCGACCACTTCCTCCATTTATTAGCAAGCAAGATGCAGCTGTTAGCGATCATCATTTTGTGTTTCTCTGTTGTTAGAGCGTCTCGAAATGTTCAAAGCATTCGAACGACTCGCCGACTGTGAAGTGAGGTCAGTGATTTGTTTTTTGAATGCGAGAAATGTTACGCCAGCAAACATTCCTCGCCAATTGTGTGAAGTTTATGGGGAAACACTAATGAGCGATTGAATTGTAAGGAAGTTGGTTATACAGTTTAACGGAGGTCGTGAAAATATGAATTATGAGCCGCGGAGCGGCCGACCATGTGTGATCACGGATGATTTGTTGCAGGCTGTGGAAGAAAACATTCGCGAAGAAAACGTTTCGCCATTAGATTTTGTCGTCCCATTTTCCACAAATTTCAAGGTCGGACCTCTACAACATTGTGACAGAATGCTTAGGATTTCAGAAAATTTACTCAAGTTGGGTGCCCACATATCTTACTGGTGAGCACAAGAACAAGTGATCTGCCGCTGCACTGATCTTTCTCACGCGATATGAAGGCGGCGATGATTTGCTGATCGTTACAGGTGATGAGATACGTGTATCTCACATCACTCCTGAATTAAAGCAACAATCCATGGAGTGGAGGCACACAATATCTTCTGTGAAGAAGAAATTCGAACAGACGATATCCTTTCGCAAGATTCTGTGCACGGTTTTCTGGGACAGAAAAAGTGTTTTTCTGGTTAAGTTCCTGCCTAAGAGTGCGACAATCCACAAAGACGACTTTCTGTGAAACATTGCGAAGGCTCCGTTGTGCAATATAGAACAAAAGACGTAGAACGCTTTCGCGTGGAATCCTGTTGTTTCACGACATGCCCGGCACGCAGAGCCAAACAAACTCAAGATTGGATCGCATCATTCGGTTGGGAACAATTCGAATACCCTCCCTATAGTATGTATTTGGAACCAAGCGATTATCAGTTTTTTAATCTGGTGGAAAACATTTTAACGTCTATGATGTTTTGAAACAAGATGTGCATACTTGACTTGCATAACAGATGGCATCATTCTTTGAAGAAGGCATACAAAAACTGGTTTCCCGTTACAAGTATCTGAATAACGGCAGTGGCTATGCGGAGAAATAGTGTAAGGTGTAAGGAAATGAATGACAACAAAGCATTTGGAAAATAATATTTGGTTAGTTTTAAAAAATTGTTAGTTCTTACCTTAAAAGCACGTCTCGTAGTACAAATGTGCATGCAGGTACGTTGTAGCAAAGTGATTATAACAGTTTGAAGCTACAGTTTATTTTAATTATTTGTGTATTTATTTATTTTTGTGGAGGGGAAATTATGTTACTCACACCAATGGAACACGTAGTGTGAGATTCGCCATCAGATAATGGTCCTAACTACTGAAACCCCTCCACATGTTAGTGCGCATTAGTTTATTGGTTTTCATACACATTAATCGGGTTCCGCACAGCACTCCGGTTGGTCTTGAAAGAGAAGCTGGCATGCATTGTATTTTAATTGCCCGGGATTACACATGGCGTGCGCCCTAAATATTCCCGAATGATAAGTCTACATTATGCTTGAAATTGATGCAAATGCCAAGATTACGGCGGTTAGTCGTAATATATTCTTGCAGTTAGTTCAAATGTGTTGATTAGATAAATACGTTGTGTCATACATTAGTCTGTGTATTGGTTATACATCCACTTTAAAAGGTAAATGGTGTTTATATACACGTATTTACAAAGGATTCCTGGCGTTAGAAAATCGTATTTTTAGGTCTGTCAGTATATCTTCCCCTGGATGGGAAGAACGTTGTATCTCATGGTGATAATTTTCCTCAGGAGGGATTCTCCTAGGACTGAAGCCAAAGGGTTTTACTGAGTGGAAGAAAAACCGAAATTGAGAGTCTGGGACTCGCCAGTACGTGGCCATACCTACTAAAACCCCTCCAAAAGAAAGGAAGAAGGATGCAAAAAGATAGGGATTCGAGGCTAAAGGTAGCGCGGTCACGCATAGCACATACGTTTGTTGCTCGAAAGATGGTGAGCTGCTGTGCAATGGAGGAAAGCGGACAGAAGATAAGGTTTTACTCTACAGCTATGACTAACGCTGCCTCGAGGCTCAAAGGTGATGATCGAAGAGAAAAGATAAACCTAGTTTTATAGGAGATTCAACGATTGATTGATGGTCATCCGAAGACTTAGTCAGTTGTATCCTATATGCTAATATCTTGACGTATAATGGCACAGGTTTGGAAGGATTATGGCGGGAAATGTAAGCGTTCTGTCGTCACTGGTTTCGTACTCTTGTAGGCTCTGAGCTGGACATGTGAACTTCCAAAACTCGTAATGTACAATCAATGAATCGAGCTGCTAATGAGAGGTGTCTGTTGTGGTGCGATGATCTTGACGAGATGTTTCTGTGGTGGTTTGTAGTTCTTTAATGTGGTCCTCCAAGACTGTCGGCTTGGCCGCCAGGTTCCGGAACTCCCAATAGAGGTCCCGGATTTTATCGCGTAGGCTCCGAATTTCCTGCCTGACGGTGTCGGTCATGATGTGCTGTGTTGATGGAGATGCAGGTGGCGCCGAAGTCGATTGTAGTGGTGACTGTTTCGGGCGATAGTGGCTACGGCGGTACCTTACTGCGTGGATGCTTAGTGGCAGCGTGTGGATTAGTGGCGGCGGCGGCGGCGAAGCTCGTGCTGTTGGCACACTACATTTATGCAAGAAGCGTCACAGTAGTGGCACATAGGCTCGGCTGCGCAGGTTAACTCGCTGTGCCGTGGGCACAGCAGGGGCGGAATGGATCTAGGCAATCTTGTCTCCGGACGCGTAACAGCCTCTTTATTAAGGGAAGGTTAGGCGCCAATGCAGCTTCAAAGTCCGTGTGGCTTGTCAGCACCAATCCCACAAACGGCGTTAGCCCCCGGGCAGAGGTGATCCCTTTATACAGAAGACCACTGTTGTAGTGCTGCACCGAGGACAAAGTGTGCCGCCTGATCCCCGGGCAACCCTACTATCACCGCGCTCAAGCGACTGCTGTTTTGCTGCGGCAGCGACGGTTTTTCTTCGTAATAAAAGCAGCTGCGGTGGCCGGCGGTTCCTTGGCAGCGCTTCTCCTGAAGCGACCCATGTTGCTGCTCGGAATTCTCGAACAAGAGTCCTTGTGTCGAAGTCAGAGTTCGCAGTAGGGCTGGACAAATAGTACTACTGCTCCGTCAGCCTCAAGTAGTTCTGATACGCGGCACTTCTGGATACGGTGTCAACTACTCGAACGCTGAGATCATGAGCGTGAGCCGCAACAGGCGCATTAAGTTTAGATGCCTCAAAGGGCATGTTAGTTGTGTGAGGACTCGTTTGCTGCCTTCACAATGTAATAACATTAACCTGACTGAGAAGCAAGTTATTTCTTGGTTTTATTGAAGCTATGTAGTAGGTTTAGGTCATTTTGCGAAGTAATTTTGCATATCGTTTACTAATAGCTGAACTATTAAGCTCCTGCCTATTAAATGAATTATGTCATAACCCTCCATATAACTTAAGTCACATTCTAGGTATTTATAGTGTGATGTCCTATAGTTTCATCTTTAAACTACAATTTTGAATACCACAGTACAGTTTTACATAAATTGTTGATTACAATAATTAAAATCCTTAAGATTTCGCTTTGTTGCTCGTATGGTTTTGCAAGTCGTTTATATTTAAGGGTGACCAACTACGAGGTTATTAGCCGTTGTGGAAGTCGCTACGCTCGTTCTAAAATGAGCACACTTGCATCAACAAAAAAGCAAGAATGTTAATATTAGTATAATGTATAAGTGTTTACGCCTTGATCTTTGTTTCCAACTTATTTAATGTATTAAGAGAGAAAAAATGAAATGACGTGAGGTGCTTAAATGTCAGAGTATTCAGAACAAAGTTTAAAGAACGTAGCTATGTTTATAAGCTGGCTAATTCAAATGATATAAACAATATGATTTACTGATGGTGAAAAACTGATGTATAGTTACAGTTGTAAAATTGTTACACGTATAAATAGTTTGGATAGAATTATTATAAAACAAGCGCAGATTGGGCAATGAATCCAGTTGTATGCTGTATAGAACTATAACTTGTATAAAAACTACAAGTACATTAATGATTTTTCACCCATAAAAAAAGACATTCAGCAAGTAGGATTTGCACTCGAGGTCTTCAGTTCGATAAGTCAGTTCTTACCCCCCCCCAGGGGCCTGCAACAGCGGGTACGGTTTTGGCGCACCCGGGGTCCCGAGTCATCCAGACTTCCTCGGTGTGGTCTTCTCGATGTGGTGAGGGAGTCAGCCAAAACTCCCACCCGCGTGTAGTCCATGCGTGGAGACCCGTGTCGGTTGGAACGAATATCTTGGTTGGCTGTGAGATGCGTGTCTGAGCCTGGTTTGTTCTGTTTTACAGTTTTCAGGGAGGATGCGCATTCTCAATACACCGCTTTGGTTTCTGCTTCAGCAAAACGGGCGGCTAGGGGCTAACCCACCTCTAGCCAATAGACCGGGACTAGTTTTCAACTGCACTCCTGGGCGAATGTGAACTTGCGCCGCTATATCCCGTGTGTAGCCCTGTCATCCCATTGAGATGACCACTTATTGGGCTTCATGATGGGTGAGAAGCACTGCGGGACGAAATTTATCAATATCTTTCACAGTTAACACCCCAAATACATCTAAACCACCTGAGATGGGAACGGAAGTAGTCGAGTCAAGTGGTTCTCGCTACTTAGGGATTTGAAGAACTGAGGAAGGTTATAGTTTTTCTACGGTGAATCCGTTTAAAGCTCCAAAGGGTCTGGATAGCATTGCTGGTCCTGTTAAATCCTGTGTAAGATCTCGGAATGGCAGCCCCTGGTTGAAGCGCTTTCAGCATCCTTGGCAGCGAAAGTTCTTAAAGTCAAACTGTTAGCCAGCCATTCTGTCCGTGTGGAGCGGCACAGGACCTTGAAGTCCTCTCGCGGTGTGGTGAACACCTGACGCAGTATTTTATATCACAACACTGTGAATGCCAGAGTGATTGTAGTGTAACTTAACATTATTGTATGACAATGATTTGAGATGTTGTTAATTATAAGCATTGTTATGAAATAAGTTTACACGGCCTCACTGAAACTGACAATAGGAGCGGGTAACAATGAGCGAGGGGATGAGTTGTTTATAAATTATAAGAGACAAACAAATGACGTCAGAGTAGCGCGCTTTTCTTTAGAAATGGAGGGAATATCTTCCCTAGAGCATATGTGTTCGTAATTTTGATTGGATATAAAAATAGACGCTAATGTTGGCGCGCTTTATTAACCAATAGCAGCTCGATTATAATCTTTAGACATATCTGGGTGAGGGAGTATAAATTCTGAAGCCCGAGACGGGTAACGCACAGTGCTACATAATCATTCACAAGTTACACGTCGCTCAGGGCAACAGAATCATTCGCGCGTTACACGTCACACAGTTAAACAGAATCATTCACGGGTAACAAGTCGCGCAGTTCTAAAGAATCTTTCGCGTCGTAAAGTTAGTTACAAAACGTGAAATACTAGAATTGATAATGTGCGGCAAATAAGTGATTATAGTTACATTCGAAAATATAACAGTTTCAGTCGGACGTGTATTAAGAGTAATTATGTAAAATGAATTAATTGTAACGGCAATAAAAGTGTAAAAGCAAATTCTTTTATCAGTGTTATCTTTTAGTAACAACTACTTTCCGTTTACACACCCTGTTTAAGAGATTTGCTCGACTTGTAATAATAGATAGCCGGAGGACAAAGAACCCAAAATTCAAACTAGTAATACAATAACAGGCGCTCAGCAAATAAGATAACACGAAAGTAACCGTGACACCCCTGCATTGGATGGTATGTCGAATGAGGAGATTCAGAACAATGTTGCTGATCAAGAAGTTACAGCTGTATGACCCGTCCAGTGGAAAGATAATGGTGCATTCGTGCCCACTCCTACCTTGTTCCTTATCTTTGATCGGGTAGATCTCCCTCAAAGTATTAAGGCAGGGTATGTGGTCATTGTAGTCAGGCCGTATATCCCTAACCCGCTGCGATGCTGCACGTGTCAGCGCATTGGACACACTAGTGATTTCTGCAATGGTAATTCCACCTGCGTTAACTGTGGAGACATCTCACACGATGGCGAATCCACATTAACTTCAGCGGTGAGCATCCATCGAGTTCCCGAGATTGACCCCGTTTTTATAGAGGAACGAGCGCTCCAGGAGATCCGGGTTAGGGAGAAGGTGTCTTTCTCGAAAGCCCGGCAATTCCTGCGCTTCCACCAACCCTCTGTCTCACGGTCCTGTACGTATAGCTCCGTTGCAACTAAACCAGTACTGAGTCGGGAAATTGCAACTAAGACCAGCGATATATACGGGGTTGCCATTTCAGATAAGCTTCTTGTAGCCCGCTCGCTTCCAAAGCCCTCGACATCGCCCCCTGCGTCAACATCTGTCAAAACTGTAACTGCCATCCTTCCTCCTATCCAAGCATTCTCAAGCGTTGACATCATCAACTAAGCCTGGAAAGGCCGTTGCCAGCTCTGCTTCACCAGCAAAGTGCAAGACCCGCTATACCAGATCCGACTTTCTGAAGGACACTGCACAGACTGTACCCGGAACGTCGAAAAGGAAGAATAATCCACAATCCTCTTCCCATAGATCCCCTTTTGCGGCTTCTGCTGGGACGGACTCCCAACGACGATCTACATGGTCCTTGATCTCTACTTCCAATCGTTCGAGGTTCTTCAACAAAAATTTTCTGTTGGAAAGGGGTCCTCACCGGTGGAGGAGATGGAGCAGGAGGGTTCTTCCGCTACTGCCAGACGCCTGTGAAGAGGTGGCAGGATAAAGCATCCCCTGAAGGTGCTAGCTCACAACCTAAGAAAACGGGTAGATTGATTGTTCCACCGCTTTCCTCGCAGTAGCCTATTCCGATTGCGAACTTCTATTTTAATTACAATGGTTATCCTACACTGGAACATATGTGGTATTAGATCCCATCGACCAGAGCTTGACTTTTGCTCAACTAGTATGAGCCTTTGGTAGTGTCTTTGCGAGACACTAAACTCCATCCGTAAGGCACCTTTAAACTTGGACGTTATCTCTCAGTACGGTGCGATATTACACAGGAAGATGGTATTCCTGCACACGGGGGTACTATACTGCTCATTGGAGATGACATATTCGTGGACTCTGTATAGATTCAATCTGATGTCTACTCAGTTGCTATAAGGATTCACCTGCCATCTCTCCGATTAATCATTTGTACTCTTTATCTTGCACCATCTGCCGACTTCTCGCGCACTGATTTATCCGATCTAGTTTCTCAGCCGCCAACACCTTTTCTGTTGGTGAGAGACGTCATTGCCCATCACCCTCTTTGAGGCTCACCTCGGGCTTGTGCGAGAGGCACATTTTTCGCCGATATTATAGATGGTTTTAACCTAGCTCTTTGAACAGCGGGAAACCTACCTATCTTTCAGACTCCGTCAACACATTTACACATTTTGATATAGCAGTTTGTTCCCTACAGTTAGCGGTTTCTTTTCGTGGAATGTCATCTCCGATTTACACTCTAGCTTCTTAGTCTCTTACCTCCAGGTGCATGTTCCACTTACCATGCTAGCCTCTAGTTCCCGATGTCGCGGGTTCAAACCCGCGCGGAGTATGATGGATTTTTTCGGGAGTAAAAATCTTTAGCGTGGCTTCCTTCGGAAGGGAAAAAAAGCCGGTGGTCCCGTGCCGTAAATTTACGGCACCTAAGAGAACCACAAGCCTGATACAGGGGCCTCTGAGCTAAATTACCAGTTTTTTACGTCCAATTTAGAATGGGATGCTAAGGACCACAGTAGATATAGAGCGGCCACAAATAAAAAAAAACACACGTTTGTCTAGCTGGCGCTTCCATCAAGCCAATTGGAAACTTTACTCCCAGTTGGCTGTGTTTAAATATAATGTGCACGACTTTGTGAATTGTTTGGTCCAACATCTCCCGGAGACGATTCTTTCTGCTGCAGAGCACTCTATTTAACGGTTGACTGCCCACCTCCATCGATTTTTGGTCCCATGGAGGACGGATGAGTGTCGAAAGGCCATTCGTGCTCACAGGCGCTATCTTTGGATTTTCCAGCGTCGGCTTACACTGGAGAGCCTGATCCAGTACAAGAAACTGCGTGCTCATTGTAGACAAATTATTAAGGATAGAAAAAGACCACCTCGAGCCAGTTTATAACTTATTTTGATTGCCATACACCTTACTCTGGCATCTGGGATAACTTAGGCGTGGACCGGTAAATCGACCTACCTGCCTATCGTTGGTCTTCACACGTCTGCAGGTGCTGTTGTTGCTCCATTTGCCGTGGCTAACACTTTGGGATGGGCTTTCGCTCAAGTATCCAGCTCAGATAACTATTAGCCCGATGTCCTTATGGTTCAGGGTCGAGTGAAATCACACGGTTTCTCGTTTCGTTCTAATAACCTTGAGGATTATAATTGCCTTTTCCAATGGCGGATTTAGAACACGCCCTTTAAACTTCGCGCCCATCGGCGCAGGATCCCATGGTGTCCATATACGAATGTCGCAACGGCTCCCTCCTGAGGGTAAGACATTCCTGCTCGACATCTATAATCGTGCTTGGGTTGATGTCACGTTCCCAGATAACTGGCGAGAGGCAACCATCATCCGCATTTTGAAATCTGGAAAGGACCGTCATCTTCCGTCCAGCTACCGTCCTATTTACCTCACCAGTTGCGTTTGCAAGGTGATGGAACGCATGATCAATGGACGGTTGCTGTGGTGACTGGAAACTCACAACGTTATGACCAACACCCAATACGGTTTTCGACGACGCCGTTCCACCATAATCCACCTTGTGCCATTGTAAATGCAGATGATGAACGGGTTCCTGAAGAATTGCCGAACCGTTGCAATTTTTTGAACCTTGAGAAGGCTTATGATACGTTTTGGTGGGCAAGAATACTGCGTTCCCTACACGCCTGAAAATCCGCGGAAGTTTACCACTGTTCCTCCAGGAGTTTATGACGGATCGCGTTTTTCAAGTAAGGGTCAGCTCGGCTTTTTTGAACCTTTCTATTCAAGAGAACGGCGAACCTCAGGACTCGGTAGTAAGTGTTACACTGTTGGCTACAGCAATTAGTTCTATCCCACGATCGATGTGTTCATTGATGCAGTAATTTGTATCACAAATTACTTAAATGTAAATAATGATT
Source organism: Deroplatys truncata (assembly GCA_030765065.1). Taxonomy (NCBI): domain Eukaryota; kingdom Metazoa; phylum Arthropoda; class Insecta; order Mantodea; family Mantidae; genus Deroplatys; species Deroplatys truncata. The sequence goes on along the minus strand of CM060990.1, from coordinate 416,032,649 downwards.
GTAATATGAATATGCATTTTTATGTGACATTGATTTGAGATGTTTATTGATTGTAATTATTGTTGAAAAGAAGTTTATACCGCCTTACTGAAACTGACAATAATAGCGTGCAATAATGCAGCGAGGGGGTGAGCTGTTTATCATTATTGGAAACGAGGAAATTACGTAATGTTGGCGCATTTAGAATCTTCTGGAACATTTCCCTAGAGCATATGTATTCATAATTTTCATTGGATATTAAAATAGACGCTAATGTTGGCGCGTTTTATTAGCCAATTGCAGTTCAGTTATAAATCTTTAGGCATATCTGGGTGTAGGAGTATAAAAAGAGTAAGTCAGAGGTAGATCGCACACAGTTCATCGAAAATATTTGTAAAGTACACGTCGCCTTCAGTCAGTCAGTTCGTCGAAAGTATTTGTACGGCACACGTCGGATATCAATTTGCAGGTTACGCGTAACAGAGTTATGAAAAATCTCAAGTGTGATAAAGTTAATAATACAAAAAGTTGAAGTACGCGAATTAAGAAATATCAGTAATGAAGTTATTATAACAGTTTCAGTTTGGCGAGTGTCTAGATCAATGTGTAAATGTGATAGTGAAAGTGTTCGACAATAAAAGTATAAAAGAAATTCTTTCATCAGTGTTATCTTTGGATAAAAGGTTCCTTTCCGTTTACACAACCTGTATAAAGAGAAGTGCTCGACCCAAAAGCTAGCCGGAGGACAAAGAACCAAAAATTAAATAAAACAACTAGCATTTTTTTGAACAAAAAAATAATACTGCCGCAAATTGCTAACACCAGATGGAGCTAACAAGCCTAACAAATGAATCACGTCACAAGATGGCTTCAGCGCGTGAAGTAAAAACAAATACACAAACATTATAAGTAATACCATCGCAAATTGGCTCCCAAACGTGGGGCTACAATAATGTTAAATATAACATCAAGTATACTACCACAAATTGGCACCCAGAACGTGGGGCAGAGTGACCAGGAAAGGAGTGAAATAACCAGGAAGGAGAGAAGGAATCAGGACGTGGAGTGAATAGAGCAGTGAACTGAACTACAAGACGCAGATTCCAGAAACAACTATAGGAACGACAGACTACGCGGATGATTGGACATCGTAATTCCGAGATTAAAAGGCAACAGGGGAATTCAAATACGGAACACCAAAACGACGTAGATTCATCATGATACGACGCAGAAGCGACATACAAACCTAGGAGAGAGGGGCAGGAAGCTGGACATCAAAGTAACAGCAACAGACAGCATCACAAAGGTCAGAGTATCGTAATTGTTTTTAGAAAACAAAATTGTAACATTTAAATGTACCTTAGGAGCGGTAGGATAAAGAAAACAATGGCTACTAATAATATTGAAGAAACAATGATGGAAGGGTATAGTGTAACAGTTAGCTGTAATTCAATACAGGTTACAGAAAATAGCTCAAACAATGTAGGATTTGAGGGAGAAAATGTTAGTGCAGAACGTCAGAATAGAATAGCAGGAAATGTTAATTTTGATACTAGTATAATTATGGAAATGTTGAGAAATTTTGGTGAAAAATTAGATCAGAGTATGGAAAGGAATGAGAAATTAGAAAAGAAAATAGATCAAAACAGGGAAGATATGCAAAAGAATAATGAGAAATTAAAACAAAAACTAACTCAGAATATGGAAAAGAATAATGAGAAATTGAGGGAAGATATTGGTAAGAGTATTACAGATCAATTAAGGGAAGAAATTTGTAAGAATAATGAGAAATTGGAAAAGAAAATAGCTCAAAACAGGGAAGATATGCAAAAGAGTCATAGGGAATTAAGGGAAGATATTGATAAAAGCTTAGAACAAAACAGGGAAGAAATTGAAAAGAAATTCATGGAGCTAGATAGTAGTATGATGAGAATGAGAAATGAAAATCAGGAAATGATAGCGAATGAAATAGATGAAGTTTCAAAGAAAATGTCAGAAATGAGCAGGGAAATATGAAACCAAAAAAGTGAGGTTAATAATAAAATCGAACATGTTGATGTAGAATGTACAGAGTCAGGTAGTAGAATGAGTAATATTTCAAGTGAGATAAGAGAGATGAAAGAGGTTATGAATGTAGATGTGAATCAGGCGCAAGTTAATTTCAGAGGGGAGATATCAGAAATACAGAAGGAGTCAGTAATGCAAAGAAATAAATTGTACGAAGAAATTAAAGTTTTGCCGGTAAATAATCACAAGCTAACTTCTGAAATTAACAAGTACCAAGATGTTCAAAATGAAAACTCCAATCCAGTACAGCTTATGAAAGATTTGTCAGAGTACTCTCAAATTAAAGAGATAGTAGAAGAATTGAAAATGACAGTTGTTAAAAGATGTGTTGTTCAAGAAACTTTAGATTGTTTTCAAATGGTATCATGGGACGAAATTTCATATGAATACAAGAGGTTATTCATGAACAAATTTTTGAAGGTTAGGATACGGCTACGAGTAATGTTTAGCCACACACAATTTGATCCAGGAGGGTAAATAGCAATGAGATGTAAAGTAAATGCTGGATAGTTAAAGATGAAATGCAGAGTAATGTATTGGAATGTAAGAAAGTTAACTATATGTATGTCATTAGAAAACAGAAATAAATTCAGAACAAAACAATAAAAAAAATAAATAAATAAATTCAGAACAAAAACTTGGGTAAAAGTAATTAAAACAAATATTCATGTAGGAAATAAAACATGTGAAACAGTACTTAGATTTAGGAGATGTAAATATATTTATGTAGAGGGTGAATATTTTTGGTAAATGTTTAATAATTACAAAAATTCTTGAATGCATAAATTTTTGTCAACAATCTAAGAAAGTAAACCATTTTTGTAACAGTAACTAAATAATTCAGAGAACAGTATTTGCCATAAAAAAAATTTGTAATGTCAGATTAATGTCTAAACACATTAAACCAGAAATAGTGGCGAGATTAAGACAGAACATATGTCGTGTGTTTAATACGTGTGAAGTGATAAGTGAAAGTGATAGCGTGTGTTCCAAGATTTAGGAGACTAAAAACCCAATTATAAAATTTCCAAACAAGTTGTAAATATTTATAATTATGTTTCTAGTGGGGCATATGATGCAGTAATTTGTATCACAAATTACTTAAATGTAAATAATGATTGTAATATGAATATGCATTTTTATGTGACATTGATTTGAGATGTTTATTGATTGTAATTATTGTTGAAAAGAAGTTTATACCGCCTTACTGAAACTGACAATAATAGCGTGCAATAATGCAGCGAGGGGGTGAGCTGTTTATCATTATTGGAAACGAGGAAATTACGTAATGTTGGCGCGTTTAGAATCTTCTGGAACATTTCCCTAGAGCATATGTATTCATAATTTTCATTGGATATTAAAATAGACGCTAATGTTGGCGCGTTTTATTAGCCAATTGCAGTTCAGTTATAATCTTTAGGCATATCTGGGTGTAGGAGTATAAAAAGAGTAAGTCAGAGGTAGATCGCACACAGTTCATCGAAAATATTTGTAAAGTACACGTCGCCTTCAGTCAGTCAGTTCATCGAAAGTATTTGTACGGCACACGTCGGATATCAATTTGCAGGTTACGCGTAACAGAGTTATGAAAAATCTCAAGTGTGATAAAGTTAATAATACAAAAAGTTGAAGTACGCGAATTAAGAAATATCAGTAATGAAGTTATTATAACAGTTTCAGTTTGGCGAGTGTCTAGATCAATGTGTAAATGTGATAGTGAAAGTGTTCGACAATAAAAGTATAAAAGAAATTCTTTCATCAGTGTTATCTTTGGATAAAAGATTCCTTTCCGTTTACACAACCTGTATAAAGAGAAGTGCTCGACCCAAAAGCTAGCCGGAGGACAAAGAACCAAAAATTAAATAAAATAACTAGCATTTTTTTTAAACAAAAAAATAATACTGCCGCAAATTGCTAACACCAGATGGAGCTAACAAGCCTAACAAATGAATCACGTCACAAGATGGCTTCAACGCGTGAAGTAAAAACAAATACACAAACATTATAAGTAATACCATCGCAAATTGGCTCCCAAACGTGGGGCTACAATAATGTAAAATATAACATCAAGTATACTACCACATCATGCAGGGATTTCGTCGTGTTTATTCGAGATGACTTTGCTTTCCCTTCTACTTCTCAGCTTACGTAGTTTTTGGAATACCGTCAGCACTATTTGGACAATCTTCAGACTTGAAGTTCTAAAAACTCTTTCGTTTCTCCTTTGAGAATTCCATCTGCGTTAACTTCTAGCGCGTAGGAGACGATTATCACCTTCGCTGCGATTCAGACCAGCTTAACTGCTCTTCGCAAATGAGGCGAGATTCCTGTATTTAGCGTGGATAGGAATCTTAGCTGGTCATTACATATAGCACAGTTGAAAGCACGATGTGACCGTTCTCTTAATCTCTTGCGGGCATTAATTGGCGCATCGTGGGGAGAGGATCGGACGGTTTTGCTGCGACTGTATCGCGCCCTGGTCCGTTCCAAGATAGACTATAGCTGTATCGTTTATTCCTCACCATGTCCATCCGTGCTAAGAAAATTAGACGCAGTCCGTAGTCGTGGCATTCGAGAGGATATTGGTGCGTTTCCAGCTAGCCCAGTTGTGAGATTTTACGCCGAATCAGCTAGACCTCCTATGCGATATCGACGTGCTGTTCTGCTAGGCAATTATGGCTGTGCGCTTGCCAACCCATTCCACGTTCGTTTCCTATATCCATACCGCGTTGGATATACGTTATCAGAACCGCTCCCTTTGTCCAAGGCCTGCAGGTTTCGCTTCCGGGAGCTTCTTAGACCGCACGGTGTTGAACTGCCTAGAATGTTTCCTAAGGGAGAGAGGGTGTTTCCTCCTTGGTTTCGTGCGATATCTCGGGTAGATCTTGGGATGACAGCTTACCAGAAGTCTACCCTTCCTACGTCTATTATTCGCACTTGTTTTTCTTTTTTTGGAATTTCTGTCCGGTTACCAAGACCGGATTTTTTTATACCCACGGATCTAAGCGCTCCATCGGTGTTGGATGTGCTTATGTTTATGGAGCCGAAACCCATACCTTCGGTTTTCCTGGTAGCACATTCCATTATTATTGCTGAGCTGTATGCCATATACCGAGCCATTTTATACGTGCGGTGTCGAAACTTGAGAGCTTGTCTCATTTTAAGTGATTCCCTTAGTACACTTCAGAGTATTCGTGAGCTGTACAGTTACCATCTTATTGTTTTGCAAATCCTGGATGCCCACCATGTTTTATACGCTTCTGGCAATAAAGTGGACTGCGTTTGGCTACCTGGTCACATTGGCTCACCTGGGTATGAAGTGACCGATTTGGCAGCTAAGGCGGTGACCATCGAACCAAGTGTATTTATATCTCGCGTAACGTTGGCAGAGTTTCCGCTTGTTGTGCGGAGAGCGGTCCTCTGGTGCTGGCACAAGGAGTGGTTGGCTCTCCACGGCAATAAGCTTAGAGTAGTGAAGGACCTTCCGATTCTTTGGGTTACTTCTTCTCGTGTTTCTTGTCGCGAGTAAGCAATTTTGGCTCGTTTGCGTATTGGCCACTGCAATTTTACACACACCTGTGTTTTTAAGGGTGACCTTGTTCCTCTATGTCCCGTGTGCGGCGAATGTCTATCGGTCCGCCACGTGCTGTTGGAAAGTACTTCGCTTGCACCTCTTTGAGACACTTTGCAACTGCCGGCCAATCTTGCGGAGGTCGTGGCTGACTCTCATCACGCGGTTGATAGAGTTTTAAAGTTTGTGTCAGAGGTAAATTTTTTTCAATTATGTTTTTTTAAATCTTATTGACTTGAGATGCTTCATACTTCCCCGTTTAATTTTTGTATCTTTTTATATCTATTTACCTCTGATATTTTCTATTTTTTAGTTTCAGACATATCGTTGAATTTTACTGTGGTTTTTAACTTTTATGTTTATCTCTGGCTTTTGCCTTAATCTGTTTTATAATAGCGCTTATGACCCCGTATTTGAGAGCCATAAAACGATATTCATCATCAGCTCTAAACTATCTTGAGCTACCCAGATGTATAATTATTTTGACGTGATCAGGTTTTGGAAATCAGTTCATTCAAACGAACAAAGTAACTGCTCCTTGCCAATATATTAGGCCTATCACACAATTTTAAACATGATTGTTAATATAATTTTTCGTTACGTAGCTACTAAAGCACCGAAACGTTTTTTTTTATCTAAACTCACAGCATAAGTCCGTAAGACATTTTGTTGTTGCTGTTGCTGGTAGGTTATTACCAGACGCTACTGCAAATGATAAAACCCTATTGTTATAAATTGGCGTACGTCATGTAAGAGATCATCCGTGGCGGCCTGGTGAGGTGGGCAGAAAAAAAAGAGATGATGGATATCACCCCGGTGACCACATGCGCATCGATCATTCTCGTGGTTTCCTAGTCGGTAGAGATAACAGGGTGTCTACGTCACGTGGAGAAAAATACGAAATTAATAGGAAAACACCATCTTATATGAACGTCGGGAATACAATAAAAAGGTTTCTAGATTGTCACAAGGTAGTCGCGGGTGGTCTTCCTTATCTACCGTATCGCGTATGACACTCGCGGATATATAAATTAAGGTGTGCGTAGCTGTGAACATATCGGTAACTCCACGGTTACGGCACGCGCCGCTGCGTCTACGCTTTCATTGCCGGAAATCTCGACATGACCGGGTATGCAGGTCAGGTGAATACTAGTGTTCGGTGGTAAACAATACAGGAGATTGCGAATGAGAGTTTCATATGTAGGGTCGCCTGGCCATGGCAACGGAAATCCGAGAAGTGTTAATAGTCTGCGGTAGTTCGTAAAAATAATACATTTAGCCGTCGGGTGGTATTGTAAATATTTCAAAGCCCTATAAATTGCGATGTTTTGCGCTGAATAGATGGACATCCTGTCATACAGTCTCCATGTAAAGGTCTCCTCAATGGTTCCAAATATGTTTTTCGAATTGTCTGTAAAGATGAGTATTTGGGTGTCATCTGTCCAGTCCAACGTGAGGTCGTCCATATATGTGCAGTTCATAGTTGACACTCTGTGTAATGAAGGTATCAGTGTCAATGTGAACATTAGGAGAGAGCTAAAATTGAACTCTAGCATGTATGCTGGGCGTACCGGGTTACGGTAAAGGTCGTCGAAACTACGGAAGATCACAAAACAACGTAAAAGTGGAAAAAGTAGTTGTGCAACCTCTGCGCACCTTGCGCACGTTATATCGTATAATTGAGTAAGTTTAGGTAGTAAAGGGTTCTGGCAGTGTACCATGGCATCGGCCAGAAAACGAATACCGAAAGTAAACAGTCTGCAGTCAAAGTGATAGTTCGGAAGGTAGCAGTGGGAGAAACGTTTAGCCGGTCTTCCTGGGATACTTAAGATAATATTGTAAAGCTGGTAAAAATACGAGTCCAAAAGTAGCTTGTCCCGTGAGATAGGGGTGTGGCGAAGAGTTGGCCATATTCCAGCCGGGCGTGTATAAGTAGCGGAATGATGCAGAGGAGCAGGAGAGGGCGAATATTCTATTATCGGGCTGCCATTGCTCGAAATAGGGTTTTCAATCTAGTAAGGGCCCTCAAAATGTGTTTGTAATGGGCAGTAGTAGAGAAATTATATTGAATAACTATACCTAAACATTTCAGAGTGCATGTCGAGCCAAGATCGTAGTCTTGAAACCGGAAGGTAAACGGAAACGGGCAAATCTGCATACCCAGGTCTTGCAAGTACTGGATGAAATGTGGACAGTCACGATCAAAAAGCCGGAAGTCATTCCTGGCGTTCGGCTGTATTGGCGTGTATATGACAATATCATCGGCATAGTGTAACAGTTGCGCCATCGTAGGAATTGCCGATTGTATGTCTTCTACATACAAGGCCTACAAAAACGACTAAGCGCCAAGCACTGTATAAGAGCGCGGGAGGTAAGTCGACACTGGGGGTTGTGCAAATATCGAACGAGACTGTAACGGCAACCACTAAAGAGTGCGTGGAGCAATGCACATAAAATGGGCGGGATACCAGAAAAACAGAAGCGGACTATGAGTAACTGTAAAACATCTTCATAAGCCGCCAATAAATACAAGAAAAGCGCCGGGACACATCAGTGTGTTTGAAACGCGAAGTGAAAGTCCGTGAGCAGTATGGATACGGCAAAGGTGGAACAGTAGCCCCTCTGGAAGCCATATTGGGCTTTGGGCCACAATTTATGCCGTTTCAGATAAAAGCTCAGGCGGTCACGTAGCGTTTGTTTCCAAGAGTTTAAAAATAATAAGTAACATTCCTACCGGTCTATTGTTGGTCGCTACCTGTCCCGCGCAGCCCGATTTAAGAATGGGGTAAATAATGATTTCATGCCACGATTTCGGCGGAATACCGGTATGAAGTAGTCGGGTAAACGCACGGGTGAGGAGGGTATACCATCTGTCTGGGAGCTCCTTTAGATATCTGTATGTAATATCATCCACATCCGCGATGGATTTGTGGGATTTGTCGTTCAGTGTATGTTGCACGTCTTCCGCAGCAACCGGGCTGCACAGTGCATCAGCTACGTCGAAGTCCTTGGGGAGTGTCTAAGGAGGTTCGAATATTGTATAGGGTGCAATATGGCATCAAAATTCCTCACTAACGCTTGGTTGTCCCGTTAATGTAGGGGGTGCCGAGGGACGTGCGTGTGTTCTACACCCAAGCCGTCTCCAAACGTGGGCCCTAGGTGTCCGTACCGACGTCGAATTGCAAAACGTTGGCCAGATTGTCCGCTTAATTCGGTTGATACGACGTGATACTTGCGAACCCTGGGCTCTCACTGCAAAGAAGGCTTCCCTGATGCGTTCCCTGTGGTAGCAGGCGTAAGGCCGTCGTTCTTCCGCTATCAATTTGGCACACTCTGTCGTCCACCACGGTGGTCGAAGAACCCGCTGAAGACGTTGCGGTACCTTTGGATGGATTGTCTCCACGTAATCTGCGAGGGTTTCTTCTAAGATTTCACAGGTCACCTCCACTTCACATAGATGTGGAAACGCATGTAGAAGATGGGTCTGGAAGTGAGGTGCTAGAAATCCACCTCTTCGATACCTATAGCCAGCAGTGAAAGTAGCTCTAGGCAAATTTCTTTTATGTAGGGGAAAAGGGAAGTGATCGCTACCCATAGTATAATCGCGTCGTGTTAACTGCAGTCAGCGTGTCACGTCCTGGGTCGTAAATGTGGTGTTAGCGAAGAATCAATCTGATTCAGCTATCCTTGCCGTGGCAGATATTTATGTGTAAGTATCTGCCTCCCATGCGTGTACGCGATTTGTCCGATTGAGAATTGTCACCAACGTTGCAGTGTGAAAGTAGAAACGTTGCCTAAACTGAAGTCACTACACAGTGGAAATTTAGATAGACGGCGCATTAAATGTGCTTCCCATTCCTGTTTGGTGAATCGTTTACCGGAGGTGTATAAACCTACTAAGGTGACGTCCCCCAGCACTACGCGGACCGCTTCGAGATACGGTGGACAGCGGATGCCTATCTTCCAGTTGTACATTAGTACATGTTCTGCAACACAAATGGCCACACCCTCCATGCGAATGTCAATCAGTTCTATATACCTTATATACCAGGAGACCAAATGCCTGCCCCTCCCTTAAGCAGATCTTCAGGAAAACTAACACAAGTTAGCGAATACGGGATATATATGCTTGTAATTTATCCCTCTTTGGGGTATTGCTACGGGAATTCCAATAATAGATCAACGACGGAGCGTCTATCTGCTCTCCGAACCTTACAGGTAAAGATATGTTTGTAAATGCTGTAAAGTATGAAATATGTCTTCTGGAGCCATTGTAAAACGCTTAAGGAAAATGGTTTGAAGTTTCTGTAACCTCACACACGCGGTCTCCTGTGTATCACGTGTCATTGGCACTGGCTGCCCTCCATCCGAAAACATCACTCTGTTTCCTTTTCCTATCTCCGTGGGCTATGGACTTTGGGCATCCAGCGAGGTGGAGTGTGCTATTGGTCTCCCCTCAAATCCTCCCAAGTCATTTGTTTCCCCTGGCAGGGTATTTGGCGTATGTAGGTTTGTGGCCCAACTCCCATGACGGGCCCAACGTTCCTGTACCCATTCCGACGAGACCGGATGTCACAATATCGTGACACTTGCGCTTAACTCGACGCTGGGACTCCGTACACCTCTTGCCCTGATGTCACTGTTGAGATATCTTGTGAAACATGCGATTTAAGCAGCGGGCCGGATTTATCTCTCCTTTTTGTTTTGTGAAGGATGTATAGATGGTGGTCGAAGTACCTCAGCACATGATATATGACCCATAGCCATATGTCTCGCTTCATACCTGGATCCCGGCATACATACGAGTGTGTTCGAAATTTGCGTTTCCGGGTGGTACGCAGGACATTTCTCTTTATCAGTAGCCATATGCTCTTGCTTACAGTTAATATAACGTAGCCTATCAGTAATACATACAGACTGTGCGTTTAAATGGTCTTTCACACGCCGTAAGCAGCGTTTTCGATTGTTACGTAACTTAGCTCTATGATAATATTTGCTACAATTAGTACATGTATCCACCCGCGTGTTATACTGGTTCACCTGAAAACGTTAGTATAAATATATATGTATGAGTTGGCAAATTTTGTGTACGAAATGTGATTATGATGGTTCTAGTAGGTACATATTGAGTGTTCCCATTTAACTTGGTCCTGCGGTTAAAGCGCTTCATGTGCTGTAGAGACAATTGTCCGAACATCCGTAAATTTCATCTAAGTCCACCCCTAAATCTACCCCCGAACTACATCTGAAACAAATAAATTATAGAATTTAATTAATGAGTGTGTGCCATGCTCCGCATTGAAATCCAAATCTGGAAAAGCATTAGCTCTTTGTGCCTATACAAAATGTACATCTATTTGTTTAAATCCTGATTGATTACTGTGTGTGACCTCTGAAGAGGAAGAATTTTGACAATGCCTCGTCATGCCTACATACCACCTTCAAGGCAATAGACATTGCTTCATGCTCCTGAATGGTTCGGGTCCAACTCGAGTTGCTTGAGGGCTCACAAGAATGAACCTTCGCCAGAACAGATTCAATGTCTGCGTATATAACAAAAGGTACAGGAACGCTCTTGGAGAATGCTTTAAATTCGAGGTATTCATTCTGTTGAGGCATTTTAAGCAGTTGGCATTTCCCGCATCTTAATCGGTGCGTTTCCAGAGCCTTTTCACTGGTGCATCTCTTGAGGCATGCCTCACATGTCCACACTCTACGCTTATGTTTCGTTACTTGACTGCTTACAAGTCTGGACAAGTCTTTAATTATACAGTGGTGGGACTTTCCCCCCTGCTCAACATATAACAGATTGGTATGGTGCTGCTTCTTTTCAGCTGTTTGGTATAGGGGAATAATGTTCTCATTCTCCTCCTCTATACCAAACAGTGAAATGGATACTCCGATATTCTGCTTTTCAAAGCATTCAATTTGATGGAGGGGCACCGCAAATTCGATACCTTCATAATTGAATGCTTTGAAAAGCAGTTTCTCAGGGTATACTGCTATTCTATGCCCATCGCGTTTAGCAGGGTATTTAGAGGCTAGCATGCACCATGCGAAACAGAAATTGTCTTTGTTCTTTATACTTATAACAGCATGTTTTTTCACAATTTTCTGAGGTAGTTCAATGTATGAACCTGCGTGTAAAGGATCGTAGTGTGTAAATCCCATCACCAGGCTGAGTATCCTTAACAAGGACTTTGACGATGCTCCCCCCTCATATTTAGAAATGTTTTCCAAAATATCCCCCGCAATTGAAAAGAAGATCTGATTGAGCTCGCTTGACGGAAGAATCAGTACAGGCTTAGAATTAAGGCCAGTGGAAAGACACTTCTTTTCATCAGGTTTGTGGATTAAATATTCAAGTTCCATGGAACAATGAATCTTTAATCCACTCCTGCTTTTCTGCAAAACGTTTTCCGCTTCTTTAATAATAAGCTCCTTGCACTCATCTAAAAAGACTCTGGGCTCGAGTATTTCTAATGTATTTTCTATTCTACTATTAAAAATACGTCCCTTGAATGCCGATTGGATGGTATTGCACTCCAGACCCTGGCAATTGCTAGCACTAACCTTGGCTTTTTTTATTGTAAGCTGCTCCCTCCCATCCCAAGTCGGTCCTCTCTTTTCATTAACTGGTTCTACATCATTGGATGATGATGATGAGGAGGAGGTTGACGGTGCAGCGGCTTCATCGTTTGCGCCAGAGGAGGTCGATGGTGCAGCGGTTTCATCGCCTGCGACTGAGTAGGTCGATGGTTCACCTTGTATAACTTCCTCCAGAGTGTTGAGCGATGAGGAGGTGGACTGTGCAGTGGTTGAGTCTTCAACAATCTCCGTCGATGCTGACTCCTGTGTTGCTAGGTCCATAGGCTGGCTTCCAGCGTCACCCCGATCATTTCCTGGAATAATAATATTAATAATAATAATAATATACAATGTGTAAAAGAACTTCATAAAAAGTTGAAGGATTCTTACCGTTCGACTGTTGCTGCTCACATATGTCAGACCCCCATTCCTGCTGATTTGGTATAGGGAAGGCTGATGGTACAGCGCTCGCGTGTTCAGTGATACCACCCCCGAAATAAAGTCCACTTCCTGGAAATAATAATATTAATAATAATAATGATAATAGTATAGAATGTGTAAAAGAACTTCATAAAATGTTGAAGGACTCTTACCGTTCGACTGTTGCTGCACACATATGTCAGACCCCCATCCCTGGTGATTTGGTATAGGGAAGGCTAATGGTACAGCGCTCGCGTGTTCAGTGATACCACCCCCGAAATGAAGTCCACTTCCTGGAAATAATAATATTAATAATAATAATGATAATAGTATAGAATGTGTAAAAGAACTTCATAAAATGTTGAAAAACATTCTTACCATTCAGTGGTTGCTGCATGTACGGGGCAGGGTCCCACCCCCGCTGATTTGGTGCAGGGAAAGCGTGTGGTGCAGAGGGAGCGTGATGAACAAACCCGCCTCCGAAATAAAGTCCACTTCCTGGAAATAATAATAACAATATTAATAATAATTATAATAATATAGAATGTGTAAAAGAACTTCATAAAGTGTTGAAACATATTCTTACCGATCGGTGGTTGCTGCATGTATGGGGCAGGGACCCGACCCTGCTGATTTGGCCCCATGAAGGCTTGGAAGTCAGGTGGTGCCTGTGCAGCGGACGATGGTTGACTCATCCCAAAATAAAGTCCACTTCCTGAAAATAATAATGATAATATTAATAATAATAATAATAATAATAATAATAATAATAATAATAATATAGAATGTGTAAAGCAAGAAGTTCATAAAATATTGAAAAACTCTTACCGTTCGTTGCTTGCTGTATGTATGGTGCAGGGCCCCACCCCTGCTGATTTGGTACCAGGAAGGTGTGGAAGCCGGGGGGTGGCGGTGCAGCGGTCGCGAAGCCTGGTGGTGCAGGTGCAACGGTTGCGAAGCCTGGAAGTACCGGTGCAGCGGTCGCATGTTGAGCGATGCCGCCTCCGAAATGAAGTCCACTTCCTGGAAAAAATAATAAGAAGAAGAATAATAATATTAATAGTATAGCATGTTTAAGTACAGAGTTCTAAAGAATCTATACGCTAGACGTGAAAAATAGATGTTTTAAACACATGTGTGAAAAATACATGGTATTCAGGGAGACCGAAAGAGTTATGTGACTGCATATGTGGTGAGAAACTCCCCTTAAATATATCCTTTTCTCCTTATACAATCCAGAACTCTATGCTGTCGTGGGTAGGTCTTTGTATGCTAGAATCGCCCTTATATACCTACTATTAAATAATTTTTAGTTACAATTGCTCAAACATCTGTCTGTAAATTCTTACCATTCGAGTGATGTTGCATGTATGGGCCAGAGCCCCATCCATGATGATTTGGCCCCAGGAAGGTTTGGAAGCCTGCTGGTGCCGTTGCAGCGGTCGATGGATGACAGACCCCGAAATAAACTCCGCTTCCTGGAAATAATAATAATAATAATCATAATAATAATGATAATAATAATAATAACAATAATAAAGAATATAAACAAGAAGTTAATATGAATTGTTACATTAATTTTTTTTAAAACTCTGAAGAATGCTTACCATTCGGATGTTAGGGTGCCTGAATCATGTCTGTATTTGAGGAACGATCCTGCAGTCTGCGGCGGGTGTCCTGCTGGATGTACACCTCAGCTACGTTAGCAGAACTGAATGCTGAAAACGTAATTAGTTTACGCTTTAGATTTTTATTTATTTATTTACTTATTTTTTAAGAAAAGTTATATTATTAAGTTAATTTACTTTATTGCGAATAGCTTATACAGGGAAAATGTCGATGTATTTTTAAACACCTGAGAAATTTCTATGACAAAATAAAGCACTTGTATTATTCGATACACTCATGGAAAATATCTCTTTTTAACGTGATGGAAACAGACTGGAAGTTTTTACTAAATAAAATGCACAAGAGGAATGAAACATTAACTGATGAATGTTCGATCAATGCATGCAAACATGAAGTCCTCGGATCGATTACCACCGGTTACCCTCGGAAAAATATTTATACAGAACATTTTTATTCGAATCGTAGGGTATTCAAGTAATTGTATTTTGTCTAGAAAGAATATAATTCACACTGTGAAATCCTGTATTTAAATATCTGGAATAATAATTACTCAACAAGATGAATACTTAACTAAATTGTTCACATTTTTGAGAATTCACGCAGTTAGCTATTTAAATGTAGAATAAACTTGCCTAAAATGAATACATAACTAAACTTATTAACTGATGAATGTACGATCAATGCATGCAAACATGAAGTCCCCGGATCGATTACCACCGGTTACCCTTGGAAGAATATTTATACATAACATTTTTTTATTCGATTCGTAGGGTATTCAAGTAATTGTATTTTGTCTAGAAAGGAATATAATTCACTCTGTGAAATCCTGTATTTAAATATCTGGAATAATAATTACTCAGCAAGATGAATACTTAACTAAATTGTTCACATTTTTGAGAAATCGCTCAGTTAGCTATTAAATGTAGAATAAGCTTGCCTAAAAAGAATACTTATCTAAACTGTTCGCATTTCAGAAAATTCAACTGTCTAGCTATTAACTTTTAGAATGCTCAGCTATTTACAAATAAAGGTCCGTCATTAAAAACAAGAACGCAAATATAAGTTAAATGTACTAAGTAATAAGTTAACTTTTTAATGAAAAGGAATTGGTGATACAACTTACCAGACATGATGTTCGATGAAATTTCACGATGAAAGAATAAAGTTTGCAGAGTGCTTAGATCGCTGTGTTCTCACGATACTGTAAAAATCATTAGAGAAGCTGCTGCTTTTATATCATTTCCCCCCGATAAAAGCTGAAGGGGTGAGAGTTGTGCAGAGCACTTAGGAAAACAATTACTGACATTGTTCGCTAATGGCTGTATACAGATCCGTGATGTAATCTTAAAGTCTATTAATGTGGTGAAAGCGTCTAACGTTGTTCAGCTAATGGACATTACCGTTATCATCAGTCAGAAGTAGGTTGCGGGTTTTTCATTACATGCCCGGCTGTTGTTCGCTAATGTATGTATACAGATCCGGGATGCAATCTTAAAAGTCTATTAATGTGGTGAAAGCGTCTAACGTTGTTCAGCTAATGGACATTTCCGTTATCCTCAGACAGAAGTAGGTTGCAGGGTTTTCATTACATTGCGGACTGTTCTCGTGAGCGCGCTACTTATACAAAGACGACCACTTGCGCTCGAGTCAATTCATATACAATTAATTAATCAAAAAAACTTAATTGCTCGAGGAGCCTTAGATATTGTAGCGGACCAGGAAGAGCTTTGAGAATTGCACATATTTCGTATACCAGGAAGTGGGAAGTTCAGGTTAGCAGAATTCGTCCACGCTGCACTACGCCGAGTCAGCGCTTATGTATGTATTTATACTACAGGGCTTTGACCCGGTCGGGGGAGTTGCTGTGAGAGTGTGAGTGTGAATTGCCTCGTGGTTGTTGCCAAGAGGTTATTGTTGCTACGAGGGAGTCGTCAGATTAGGTATCAGTTTCGAGACCCGTCGCCACCAGTCAACAGGTAAGCATGCGACTAATCTGAGTTCTGTTAATTCACCCCTAAGTTCTATTGACTTGTCGGGGTTTCACCCCTAACTTCTATTGACTTGTCGGGGCTTCACTCCGATCTAATTGTTCGCACATTTAAAGCAACAATATAATTTATTGGGACAATGCATCCCCTGTGTTTTATTTAAATACCCCTATCCTAGAACGCTACCCTGGCCTGCCTACCATTCCAGTACCAACGCATCCCCTACCTCTGAGCTACCAACCCCCCTGTGTAATCACCTACTGCGGGGGTAAACACCCCCGTGGGGTGTTACAATTTGGTGTAGGCGCCGGCTACAATGTGGTGGAGCGCCGGCTACAATGTGACGGAGTCTCCGGTTATAATTGGGGAAAACATCCTTACCTCTTCCAGCCAGGGGATGTAATCAATTTTTTTTCTCTTCTCTCTTTTCTTTTTGCAAGGTGTAAAACACGCCTCATTTTGGGATAACCTTTTACCTGAGGTTATCTGGTGAAGACCCACCCTCCCACCCTTTGCATCATGAGTTACCTACACAGAATATAGCTTATTTTTTTTAACTTTTCTCAAGTTATGTATATTGTTTTAGTGTAGTACATTTAAGTTATTATGCATGGCTGAACCTGCTCAAAGCTCTACTAGTCCTACTACTAAAGAGATTAGAAATCTGTGCGCAGAATTAGCAGCTATACAGGGGGAACAATTTAAATTCCAAGAATTTCTAGTCACAGATTTGAAAGGAATTTCAAACGAGATCGCGGCACACGCTGAGACGGCAAATCAAATACGTCTCCGCTCCGGCAAGATCGTTAACACTTCTAGCCCAAGCACAAGTAGGGTAGAAAAACAGTTAGCCATGAATAAGGGAGACGAACATACAAATACAATGAGTAAAATGGACTCACCTGTTTTAAGTAGAAGGGTAACTGAAGCACCTCAACCCATGCACATTAGTCGTCCACCATTGGATCCGGGTAGCTTCGCGGGGAAACCAGGAGAAAGTGTAAGGGAGTATCTCCATAAGTTTGAGTTGATAGCGCGTGCCAATAATTGGGACGACCAGCATAAGGCGCAGTATTTACCATGCTACCTTAATAGCACCGCACTAAACTGGTACAAAACCTTTGCCCATAGAAATAGGGACGCCCAATGGGAAACATTGAAGCAGGGGTTATTAAAAGCCTTCAGTCACGCGGCAGAGGAGGAAATGATGGAGGTCAGACTAAGGCAGAGGGTGCAGGACCTTAGTGAGCCCACAGAGCAGTACGCTTATGACATTATAGCTCTGTGTGATCTAGTCAACCCCGAAATGACAGAGAAGGAACGGGTAAAACACATCATCAGGGGCCTTAAACCATCACTAATAGAACAGGTACTGCCTTACAACCCACAAACAGTGGACGCTCTCATACAGTTCGTCCGCAGGGTAGAATCAGCCCGCTACCTAGCAGGAAAAAGGGTAGACCTAATCGATGCACAGGGAATTCCCCCTAGTATGCCAGACGATACCCTCCAGAAGGAGGTATCATATATGTCAAAGATGGTGGGTGATTTAGCAAAACAGGTGCAAAACCTGACAATGAACCCCCGCCCTCCACCCCAGAATTACAATCCTCAGCATCAATCCGTTAGGAATTACGGACAGGCCCCCAGCGGCTATAGAAGCACATATAATCAAAGAAGAACGGTGTCCGCGAGGCCCCTGTGCGCCTACTGCAAACGGGTAGGCCACGTAATCGCTAATTGCCAGACACTAAGGAGGAATGCAAATTTTCACGCACAGCCTCGAAGCAATCACCCCCCATAAGGGCCGCGGTAGCAAGCATAACAGAAAACACCAACCCTGGGAGCACATTAAAAACTATAGGAACATTAGCAGGGACAAGGATAGACATTCTCATAGACACGGGCAGCTCAGTAAGCATAATCAATGACGACCTGGTAGGTACAAGCAAGCAACCAGCACCTCTAAATATGATTTTGCGAACTGCAAATAACAATTACTTGCTGCACAATACCAAACTAACACTAACTTCCAAATGGGTGATGTGGAATTCAAAGAACAACTTATAGTAGTAAAACACTTCCCGCATAGTTTATTGCTGGGCATGGACTTCCTTCAGAAACACCAAGCCGTTATAGATCTAGGGAACAACACAATTACACTAACACTGCAAAATTCGAAGGAGGTCACGGTAAGCTGCCAGCGAAAGCAAGAATGTCCTCTCATGCAAATTACACTTGAAGCAGATGCTGAAGAGACAAAAATGAAAGCAACATGTCAGCATGACGTAGAAATCCTTCCATTTGCAACCACACAGATAGACGTCAGAATACCCTCACTCCCTACAAACACATTATTACTGGAACCATGCATTAACACTATGCAGAAAAAACACGTTAACATTATACCGGGCCTGTGCAATAATAATCAAAATCAAAAGATACAAGTCCACAATAATACCGCCGCCCCTCAGAGAATATTTAAAGGGACAACACTAGCACTCGTACACGAAGTTGCATTAGTCCAGGCAGACACTTTCACACGTGAGACAACAAAACAAATAGACATCAAAGACGCCAAATTTAATATTAATTCACGACTAGAACCAGGACAACACGAACAGCTACGAAATTTACTCGACAGGTACAGACATACCTTAGCCACTAGCCTACAAGAGTTAGGGACAACAAACATTGCGGAGTTCAAAATAGAGTTGACAAACACGACACCAATTAGACAGAAGCCATACAGGGTGTCCCATAAACAGCGGGAAATAATAAACCAACAAGTGGAAGAAATGAAAGAGGCTGGGATAATAAAAGACTCGCAGAGTAGCTGGTGCTCACCAGTAATTTTGGTCAAAAAGAAATCAGGAGAATATCGGTTTTGTGTAGATTACAGAAAACTAAATGCACAAACAGCTGAATCCGCCTATCCCTTACCACTGATTGACGACCTACTTAGCTATTTAGGAGGTTCAAAATTTTACTGTACGCTTGACCTGCTAAGTGCATACTTCCAAGTACCGCTAGCTCAAGAAAGTAAGAAATATTCGGCCTTTTGTACGTCGGACGGAGAGTACGAATTCCAGACCTTGAGCTTCGGGCTCTCGAATGCCCCTAGAGCATTCACAGAGATCAGAAATAAACTCTTAGGCGACCTGCGATACGAAAAAGCACTCATATATCTAGACGATATAATAGTGTTCGCAAATACATTTCAGGACTTATTGGCAAACCTGGGAGCAGTATTTAAGAAATTAGGACAACATACGTTTAAGCTAAAACCCCAAAAATGTTTTTTCGGTATGGACAAAATAAAACTCCTAGGATACGAAGTATCGGCAGCAGGCATAGAACCTGATAAAGACAAAATCCAAGCTATTACACAGCTCAGAACGCCTAGGAACGTCAAAGAAGTAAGGCAGGTCTTAGGTTTATTTTCTTTCTACAGGAGGTTCATTAATAACTTTGCAGCAATCGCGAGGCCTCTAAACGAACTAACAGAGGCATACCAAAAGTTTGTATGGTGCCAAGAACAGCAAGAAACCTTCCAGAAGTTGAAGGATTTAATGGTTAGGGCTCCGGTGTTGGCACATTTTATGCCGGGAGCCAAATCCCAAATGAACTGCGATGCCAGCATGCGCGGCATAGCCAGTTGCCTCCTCCAAGAACGAGATGGAAAAATGCACCCAGTAGGCTTTGTGTCTAGAAGTCTAAGCAAAGCTGAAAAGAACTATAGCGTTTCGGAACAAGAGCTGTTAGCAGTTATGTACGGTTTTTCGAAGTTCCGCCAGTACATATACGGTTACCCTGTAACTGTAGTTACAGACCATGCTTGCCTGTGCCACCTAAATAGGTTGAGAGATCTAACAGGGAGACTGGCACGTTACAGCTTGATGCTACAGGAATTTGATTACACAATTCAACATAAATCAAGGATTAAGCATAAGGACGCAGATTGTTTGTCTAGAATGCCAATAGAACACCCTGAACCCGAAACAGCACAAGAGCAGGAAGACAGAATTACCTGTCTCATAGAACCCATAGAATTAGCTAAAAACAAGAGGAGGATCCCCAGCTAAAACCCCTAATACAAGCCGTAAGACAGCCGGGTACAGCGAATGCTAAACTAGCACGACAAGCTGCAACATACGTGATGAAATCGAATGTCCTGTACCGAAAAAATGCTGGTAGTACAGGGAACATGCACTTGTTAGTAGTACCTGATAGTTTAAAGCAGGAAATACTATATAATAGTCATGACGATCCGCTAGGAGGACACTTCGGGTTTTCAAAAACTTTTCACAAAATTAATTCACATTACTATTGGATTGGAATGAAGAGGGACATACAAAATTATGTAAGAAGATGCACTTCCTGTCAGCAACGAAAAGGTCCAGTTAATCAGCGACCCGCAGGTTTAATGCAACCCATAAAGGTCAACTATATAGGAGAAAGGTTCTCCATAGATATCTTGGGGCCTTTCCCAAAGTCCTCTAGAGGTAACAGATACATAATTGCGGCTAGTGATTACTTTTCAAAATATTTGGAATTAAGGGCAATCCCAAAAGCTTCTGTTGAGCATGTCACTGAATTTATCTTGGACGACGTCATCTGTCGTCACGGCGCACCAAAATATATTCTGTCGGACAGAGGGTCCGTATTTATGAGCGAAGTGACACAAGAACTGCTTAAGATGATGGGAACAATACCGACTTTCACAACAGCCTACAGACCCCAAACTAATGGCCTAATAGAAAGGGCGAATAGAACTATCGCGCAAGTAATCAGTAACTACGTAAACACACAGCACACAGACTGGGATAATAATTTACATCAAATTCGGTTTGCCATAAACACAAGCAAACAGGGAAGTACTAAGTTCACACCCTTCGAATTACTGTATGCACGGAAACCGGTATCACCCCCAGACGTTCAATTACAGGGCACCTCACAAAACCTATTTGTGCAGCAAACACGGGAGGCAATAATAAAAGCAAGGGCGTTAGCATCCCAAAACATAGTAAAGAGCCAGAGAAAAAATAAAAAGTTATATGATTCAAAGAGGAGGCACGTCGAGTATAAAGTCGGCGATTTGGTAAAGCTATATACCCCTAAAAGGAGGGTAGGTAGAGCCACAAAGCTTTTAATGAACTACACCGGACCCTATAGGATAATGAAAAAACTTAGCCCCCTGAATTACGTAATTAAGGCCAGAAATTCCGTGAAACGCCAGAATGTCCACGTTAGTAGAATTTCGCCTTATTATGCATAATGAGCATACAACACACTTGCGACACTTGCACAGCGGGTAAACACAATTGCCACATATAATTGAAACAAAAAAAAAATCGCCTACGTATCACTCAATGTCCATCAATACAAAAGTGCTGACATTATTACACGACGGAATGCGGAACCACAAATTCGTCCACGCTGCAGTAAGGCTCGGCATAAGAACAAACAGGAAACAGAAAGAGGTTAAAACATTAAACATCAGCAATAGTTCTCAAATAGGTTAAGTAGTAAGTGATAATGCAAGACGTAGTATATCTTCGGACCTCCAGCTTAAGTTAGGCTAAAAGTGATAATCCACGCGATTCACGTTTACCTTTTAATTTTTTTTTTTGCTCTCTCTTTCTCGTGATGAAGAGAAAATATATCTGGAAGTGAAAATATAATGGGAAATCCGAGACGCGACCCTGTTATTCGCTTAATACAGATATCTTTGTTCAGATACAGAAACTTGAACGATATACATTATTCCCCCCCAGGAGTTCAGAGTAGGGCCGAGGGACACAACAGAGAGCAAATATAAAGAAGTATTCTTGAGGTCGGGAGCAGAGTTGAATATATAGGAAATAAGATTTAGTGGAGGTCGAAAAGTTATTTCATAAGTACTGTTATTCATATAATTGTTAGTATAAGATTAATTTAAGATAGGTATATGATAATGTGCTTTGAGAACTATAGGTTGATGTCAGGAATTCTTTTCTCTCCGCATCTTACCCATGCGTTAGCGCATATAGAATAAATAATAGTAGAAAAAAATCGAATAACGTACACTCTAGTACGACAACCAAGCGCTATTAAATAAATAAATGTCCATTAGCAGGCAAGGCGAATCAAATCAACTTGCAGAATAGGTAACGTGGCAAATAAGCAAGTGTAAATGATTAAAAAAAAAATTCTCTCACGACCAGGGCAGATAATACACGAGATGGGGCAGGGACATAGAAATTTTGAAACTCGCATCCTATTTCAGTCGTCGAAATTATAGAACTAGTATTTATGACTGTTTGCATAGTAGTCATGGCCTTGTTAGCATACAGAATATTGAAGAAATTTTGTAAGGAAAGGTCGAACTCTTCAAACTCGACCACGGCGGAACCACAGCACACGTCACCTCAGGGAATTATAATTCTGGCAACACCAACCGATGCCACCTCAGAATCAACAGTAACATAACGGAGAAATAGATAAGGGAGATAAATAAAATAAAATTAATCAAAGGCTCAAACTACACAAGGGGATGAAGGCAGGAAAGGCACAGGTATCCTCCACGAATTACGCAACACAAGATACGTAACACATTCCACACACGCGGAAGGGTACCGCAATTTTGGTTCACAAACTTAGAAACACAGATATCGCTTTCATAAACATACGATTCTGCATGGACGGTAAGTGTCGAAAGCAAAAGTCTGTCATGAAATCCGCTGACGCAAGTATTCGTCGCCTCACGCACGGAGCTTGACTTTGCACTTCTCAGTGGCGTGTAGCACTGCGACAAGTAGATGAATGGAAAATGGAGTGTAAATATGGTTGTTGTTTTTTTTTGTGTTTGTTGTGTTTCATGGGTCACAACATCTGCAATATTCATATTTCTGTGTACTAATTTCAAAGACTAAGTATGTTTTAGAGGATGCCCTCCAGCAGGCAAGAGACACCAAAGTCTACAGCAGCCTCAGCGACCCTCTTCCCCGGGTTACAGATGCGAGGTATCAGCAGAATGCCAAAAACGGACATCTAACCACCGCTGACATACAATGCAACACCCACACAAAAAAAAGTGTTATACAGTTACAGACAAAAATCATTGTATAATGTACAAATTTAATTTTGTTCGAACGAACATACCTAGTCAAGCAGAACTTATGAGTAGTCGCATCACACCTGGATAACAGAACTTAATGTTTTTTTCTGTTCTCATTTTCTTTCTTTTTTTCTCAAAATTTGGAGAGGCAAGGAATCGGCAGTCGTACCGACTCACTTTCTAAAGTTACCTTTTCTCTGCTGTGTTTAGTCTCATCCCGTAAATTTTAAACCGCAATATACTCCTTCCAACCTTATCCTAACAACATCCATCTTTGAAAGACAACCCTGTTGCTGCGCACCATTAGACCACCAAGAAGAGAAGCACCCGACAAGAAAGCCCAGGTCGAACGATGCCCACCAGTATGAGCACGTCGATAACTCACCACGGGAGTCGCGCCAGAACACGCAGCATTGGTGCGCCTCGAAGGAACGCCACTGCTTGGCCACAGCAATGCAGCATGCGCGGAAATAAATACTACGTTTCCGAGAAAGTCGCTAGGTATGCAGTCACTCAGCAGTTTTGTCCCAGCACCTTATTCATTCCCGGCAGAGTTCACCGGGGAGGTCCGAAGCTACAGGGTAACTCCACGAGCTCAGTCTCAGCTAAACTACACGTCACGTTAAAGTAACGATAAGAATACAGCAAAGATTGCGCATACTGCAACACTGGGCCACGGCGCCCAAGCTTGGCAAGATTGCGGTGCGCGGCCGCAACCACCCCTTACGTACTCACCTACCCTTAAAAAATTTTCCCTGGTATCCGAGTCTTGGACAGCAGAGGACATTGGAGCATTTTCAATTGTATAAGGCTCAAACCATATTTTGTTTTTGTTTTTTTCTCTCTCTTTCTATCAACCGTCGTCTAAGTAGACAGTTTTAGTACCCCCTACGATGTTTGTCCTCCTTTTCAATTTTAAATTCCGGGTCGGAATTTGGCGAACCTGGGACCGACGTAGCGGACCAGGAAGAGCTTTGAGAATTGCACATATTTCGTATACCAGGAAGTGGGAAGTTCAGGTTAGCAGAATTCGTCCACGCTGCACTACGCCGAGTCAGCGCTTATGTATGTATTTATACTACAGGGCTTTGACTCGGTCGGGGGAGTTGCTGTGAGAGTGTGAGTGTGAGTTGCCTCGTGGTTGTTGCCAAGAGGTTATTGTTGCTACGAGAGAGTCGTCAGATTAGGTATCAGTTTCGAGACCCGTCGCCACCAGTCAACAGGTAAGCATGCGACTAATCTGAGTTCTGTTAATTCACCCCTAAGTTCTATTGACTTGTCGGGGTTTCACCCCTAACTTCTATTGACTTGTCGGGGCTTCACTCCGATCTAATTGTTCGCACATTTAAAGCAACAATATAATTTATTGGGACAATGCATCCCCTGTGCTTTATTTAAATACCCCTATCCTAGAACGCTACCCTGGCCTGCCTACCATTCCAGTACCAACGCATCCCCTACCTCTGAGCTACCAACCCCCCTGTGTAATCACCTACTGCGGGGGTAAACACCCCCGTGGGGTGTTACAATATGCATGCATTAGTACTCATAAAATGACAATTCTTTTTTTTTCAAAAATGTTTGACGAACATTACCTAATTGATTTGCCAAGGGGCGGCAGGCATCGAGAAAACAAATCCCTCAAGTCAGAACGCCACGGCAAGCGACTAGACCGCATGGGGGAGAGGGGGTAGGGCCTGTCGGCATTAGGTAAGGCCACAAAGAGAGAGGGGGTGGGGCCTAACGACACGAGACCTGGCGGCATGTGAGGCCTCAAAGGGAGCCGGCGAGCTTGTCGGCGTAGAACAAAGAAGCTTATCACTTGTCGGCATCTTCCTTTGCTCTTAAATCCGCTTTTTAGATCTACTTGTACATTTTATAATTCTTGCCTACCAGGTTCCCTGACTAGGAAAAATAATGAACTAGAAACAGATTTATTTTTCCATACAACACACCGTGGCTAGACATTTTAAAAAATGATAGTTTATTTTTCTAGCCAGAAAACATGAGACAGCCAGCATCTAAATATTTAAACAAACGATGTATGCTCGCTACCTTCCCACACATTCAGCTAAATGACATGCCGTAAGAAGAAAGAAAGAAAAACGAGACGATTTCCCATTCTCTATTTCAAGGGTGTGCTTATCCGCATAAAAAGCATTTGCTGACGAGAAAAGAATGACAAAGTCCGCATCTTGACATTTTAAAAATAGACTCTTGCCCTCTATCTTCCCACGCATCTTCCTACGCATAAACGACTTACGCCATAAGAAATAAAAGCTGGAAGTTTCCTGTCTTCTATTTTAAGGATGTATTATGTGTGCAAAAAGAACTTTTCTCACAAGAAAAAGAACTAGTCTAACAGCTTAAATAAAAGCATGAACATTCAATTTAAGTTTGTTTTCAGTACCGTATACTTCTAAAAAATAATTCTCATAGCCTGGATAATCCTGCACCTGCGCACAAATTAAATTTATGTTATTTTGCTGTATACTTGTGTCAGAAGAAAAATAATTTCAAAACTAAATAAACGTGCGTCTGCGCATGCAAATTAATGCATTTTTTTACAGTACTGCATACTTGTGTCAAACCGAGCGAGATGGCTCCGCGGTAACGTGTGAATCTGGCAATCGAGAGGCCCCGGGATTGATTCCCGTCGATCACCCACTCCGACCTTGGGTTTTTCATGATTTTCCCTTGTCGGTAGGCGAATGCAGTGATGGTTCCTCATCTCCCACGATGTCCTTTCCATAATTTCATTTCATTCCGTTTCCTTCTCATATTTCAGGTGTAGTTCTAGGTTTCAAGGAGTATGGCGGTGCCGTACAGATAGCGCAGATGCTTGCTCAAAGAAAAGAGTATTCCCCCTGGACACTAGACGGTAGCTTGTTGGCGCGGGTCGTTCATCGTCTTCATCGCAGCTCCAATAGTGGGACGAGTCTTCGAGCCAGGAACTATTACGGACTTCCGCATGTCTTTGTGACCTGTGTGCCTGCAGCCTGTAGCTTCCTGTGGTTCTTTACTTACATCCCTTCCCCCTAGGAACTGGTAGCCACAATAAATCTCTCGTAGGTCGCAATGCGAGAGGCGTCCCCCTCCGTTGCATACCTCATACTTGTGTCAAAATGCTCCAGGATTGCAATTAATCTCCTCTATGTTAAACCTTTTCTTCTACCTGTCCATATCACTGAATAACAAATTTCAACTGTTTTTTTTTTTGCATCTGAACGAAAATAGGTAATTTTGTACATATTAGCTATGCTGAATTCAGATCTGAAATCCAAAATTCTCTATCACGTACCGGTTTTTGGAGAAATTGGTTTCAATTTTTTTGGAAAAAATGCATAAAACAGATCCAATTAAAATATTGTAATCAACCTTTAGGTGAAATTACTTCATACAGGCCAGCATTATTACGAAATAAGTATGCAGAATTCATAAATTGCAGTTAAAGTGAGCTACCAGCAATATTTTTGCAATTTCATGCAAAAACTTTAAAATTGTATTAATTTTATTCACCGTTTTAAAAAAAATCGAGAAGACTTTCGCTTGTAGCTGCCATCAGGAACCTCCCTTATTAGCTGCCAAT
Source organism: Deroplatys truncata (assembly GCA_030765065.1). Taxonomy (NCBI): domain Eukaryota; kingdom Metazoa; phylum Arthropoda; class Insecta; order Mantodea; family Mantidae; genus Deroplatys; species Deroplatys truncata. Next base: position 416,005,719 of record CM060990.1, on the reverse strand, counting down.
AATAGTCAGCTAACATACTAGGTGACCACTTTCCTTTGTATTGTTTCTCCTTGGCACATGTATCCTGATGTCTCCATGTTCATCACTCACGGCCCCCAGGTAGGGGGGAAGTCCAAACGGCAGTGTAGAAAGTGCAATTTTAAGGACATTTTATATGCCTTTAGCATATTTTCAATAATTTCCTTGTAGTTGTCAGCTTTTGTACTTCCCAGGAAATTATTACACACTGTCTTGAATTCCAACCATGCTGGTTTCTCGTTCTCCGACAGTAGTTCTTCATAGAGCCCATCTTGCATTAATTTACGTATTTGTGGGTCAATAAAAATAGCCTATTTTAGTTTTGCTTCACTTATTCTTGGAAACTTTTCTTTCAAATACTGAAAACCCCTATACTCTCTCAGTTCAAAGCCTTTACAAAGTTTATTATCAAGCCTAACTTAATGTGAAGCGGCAGGAGCAAAGGTTTGTCTTTGTTAACTAATGCTTTATACTTAACACCCTTTTCTCCCGGTATTAAAGCACTCCTTACAGGCCAATGTTACTTCGTAGCGTTTTTCTTTAGCTCGACTGTCTCACTCTCATATAAAACAACAAAACTTAGTGAAACCACTCTGCATTCCCAGGAGTAAACCTATGACTTTAAAATCACCACAGATTTGCCTTCATACTTTTCATAGTTTATATCTTTCAAAACTTTCTCCAAATTCTCAAAGGTTTCTTTCATCTGGACAGCATAAGCTACAGGGATGGAAGGATAAGAGTTACATTATGTAGTAACACTCCCTTTAAACTTAACTTTGAGGAATCAATGAAAACACGCCATTCGGATGGATTGTAATCGTCACTCAGTTGTTCCACGAGCCCACTAACATCATTATAATATACAAGCTAATTTTTTCTGCGAAAAGAATGTCAAAGAGCGTTCACATGTTACATTTACGCCAGGCTTAAGGAAGTTCCAGTTTTACAGCCGTGGGCTTAAAAGTTCGAACTGAATTCTTGTTAAATTAATATCCCTATCTAAATCATTCAGCTCGACTTGGGAAATCAAATGTGGTTCAGATTGAGGTTCTGGTAACTGGAAATCTGGGTCACTGGTATTGTATGCTGAATGGTGCATATACACATATACCAGTATTGCATAGCGATGCAAGCCCCTTGTCAAAATGTGGAAATGTGGAGAATTACCTCGCATTGTATAAGAGGTTGGCCTGCAATAAAACTCCTACCAACCTTGAATAATGACAGATGTTGAGAAGCTGAGCCGACAAATGAAGGTTGCGGCATAGAGCAGCAGACTTTTGCATACCACAAAAAGGGCAATATCTCAAAAGCGTTACGTAATATCACAAAACGGATTTCAGTTCTGAAATTTGTTCTTAAAAATTTATTAGAATAACGTATTTTTGGTCAGGTGCAAATTTCTGTGTTGTACAGTGATTCAGTGAGCGTTCTCATCACTTACGGATCGAACTACGCACTGCAGGGAGATATCCTTAGTATTATAGGAGTGATATTCCAGTTAGCAGGTTGAAACAGTGTTTTGGTTTCGCTCCAACGGCTCTATTCTGCGAAATAAATGACAGAATTACACATTTCACTATATTATTTTCTCTAATACGTACTTCGCAGTATGTGGAGGAGGTACTGCCTCCACCCAAAAAGTCAATATGGATATCTCACCGGAAATACAATATATTATAGGCCCACTAAACACACACCAAGTATCTTTAGAAAAAGTTTGGTACGTATGTGTGATGTGAACAGCATAACTCTAAAACAAAAAATTCGAAAAATACTAAACTGGTTTTTAAGTTAAGCATCTTTCAAAGATGTGGCACGAGATTTTCAAGAAAATCTCCCCACGCCGAATTATGTTTAAATGAAAACTTTTTCAATATGCGCGATTTCCACAAAAATGACTCTAAAGGTTTTAATTAAGGTAACACACATTTTAGGACTTTTAAATGTTAAACGAAATGTATATCTTCAATTTTCTGGGACTACCCTATAAGGTCCTCTTCATCCGGAAATAATTTTGTATACGTTTCTATAATTGGTAAACAATAAATCATCCGAAAATGTAGAGCTCCTTAAAACACACAATTTACTTTATATTTTATATAACCTTTTATGTGACTCAGCCATATACGTGATACACATTATTATTGATATGAATTTGCGAATATGTACTTGTTCACTTCGAGAACTGTCACTATTCAGTTGTTTTTCGCGATGACATGGAAAGAGCATGGTATTTCAAGGCCAGTTTATAGGCACACGCTTTAAAATATCTGCATACTGATTCGGCTTCATCTATCCTCCCTCTATCTTCAAAAAACTGTGTAATGAAGCTATACAAACGTTAATCTCGATTAACATGAAGTAGATAGAAAAATGAAATGTTGTAGGAATACTGCTTAGAAGCTATATAATTATAATTGATAATGGGCTCAGACAGTCAGGTGAATACAACACAAGTAGGTATAATAGAGGAATTCTGGCGTAGTTTTTTGTGTTTATATGGGAAAGGATAGGAACAACGAGGGTGGATGCGGAGGAAAATGCGTTTATATGGGAAAGGATAGGGAAAACGAGGGCGGATGCGGAGGAAAATGCGTTTATATGGGGGAGATAGGGAATACGGGGACTGATGCTAGGCTAGACAGTGGTAGAAGGAGCGGGAATGCGGTTTATATGAGACAGATAGGGAATGCGTGGAGAGGTGCTAGGATAGACAGATGCTGAAGGAGGGGGAATATAGGCTTATACTGGAGAGATACGGAATTCGAGGGAGGTGCTAAGATAGATGTTAAAGCTGGCATGTGTTCATATGAGAGATATAGGAAACCGAGCAGAGATATTAGGCTAGAAAGGGTTGAATGACGGAGTATGCGTTTATATGGAAGAGACGAGGAGAACGGAGAGAGATGCTATGCTAGGAGATGGTTGAAGGAGAGGGAAATGCGTTTATATGGGAGAGGTAGGGAAAACGATGTTAGGTCTTAGGGATTATGATTAAAACCTGTGACACAAAGAACTGCATTATTCAAGAGCTTTAAAAATACAAAGGTCTAAGTATAGAACATTCCACTGTATTCGAGGAGGGGTCTTTAGTGAAAAACCCCCATAAGTCTCAGTAGGGGGAAATGACAGTTCAAGAGAACTTAATATGCAAGAATGTGTACTCATATGCAAATGAGGTCCTCCTCCACCACCCCTCCCCAAGCTCCGTACTACTTTCTGTTGCAGCTGAGAGTCATAAATCTTGTTGAGTATAATGGAAGATTGACAGGTCAGCAATTAAGGCTGTCAATCAACTGTCTAAACGAACAAAGGAATAATAAATTACGCTTCTGTAACAAAAGCGGAGACGTTATTCTACCCACTCCATATCCGGAAACGTGCACTTCTGCATCTGCAGCAACTCATCCCCCAGTCGCCTTGTTTAACGACCGCGTGCAAAATAACAAAAGGCTATCCATCAACTGTCAACTTGAACAATGGAGTATGCTGGACAAAGGATCAGACGCTATTGTCCCAGCTCTATTGAATACATTTAGGAATGCCACCTGCAGGCTCGCAGTCGCATTGTTTGACGACCACGTGCAGAAGAACAATAGAACATGCCGGACCCGAGTTAACAAAAGATTGATTAACAAAGGGAGACATGCTATTGTATCCCTTTCTATTGTCCAGAGCAAGGCTTGTTTGGAAAGACCACACGTGTACCATTCTATTTCACTGGAATATGACAAAGCGGCAGTCTGGACCCTTCTAACAAAACGGAGCAGAGGTTATTGCAATCCATTCCATTGTTCGGACACGTGCATGTTATGACAAAAGAAACTTGTTGAGGCTTTATACTTGCCCTGGCTTTAATTGTCCGTGTGAAAGACAGAGAGGTCAGTTTACCTGCTAGACCATAAACAATTCTACAAACGCTCGAGTCCGCCATCATGGCGCCCTCACTGCCGAAGTCTACTTCTCTCCGAGTGTCTTCACGAAGTCCTATGGATATACCCGAACGTAGCTATATGAGCTCTCTGTTTATGCAGTTGACACTTTTCAAACAGCGATATAAAAATGTATTCAACATATATCATTACACACATTAAACCTCTGTGTATACCTGGATATCCATAGATCGTGTTCGATTCTTACTGCAATCAAAAAGTTTAATGTTTCAATTGCTAATGATAAATTGATCATTTGATAATATTATATAATTGCCCTGATTAATGAAAGACGTTATTGGATACCTAAATGTCCTAACTCGAATCTTACCCAGCGAACTTCTAATGCTTAATAAATATTAAATTATGAGAGTATGTGCGGACAGATTAAAATGTGATTAACAAATATAATTTAATTTCTTATATATCATTACCCTGTTTAATGTAAGATATCCTTATGTGCCCAGAGCTTCTAGTTTGAATCTTACCCTGAAAATCTAATGCGTAATAACTATCAAATTATGGAAGCATGCACGGACATATTAAATACGTATTTAACAAATATAATTTAATTTTTTAAATGACACTGCAATGCTTAATGAACTGTATTCTTAGGAACCAGAGGCCCTAGTTCCAGTCTTACCCAGCAAAACGCTATAAAACTATTCAGCTAGGTGAGTATGCGCGGTTGGATTAAAATTGCATTTAACAAATATAATTATTTATATGAAACCCTGGTGTATACTTAGAAATCCCGACGCCTAGATACGATTCTTTCTTCCTCTCTCTTTTTCTTTCTATCTCTTTCTTTCTTCTCAACTTGCACACATCGAAGTGTTCACATATACACGCATTCACGCACCTCATGCGTATACAGACATAAACATATACATACACCAGTGCAATTACACAGTCGCAAAGCCGCGCACTCACGCACACACACATCCACGTACATATACAGTACACTTCCACACTCCCACAATAACGCACACACGCATACACGCACACACACACTCACGTACATACACCAGTGCACTTACACACACACACACACACGCAAGCATATGCCTACAAGCATAGACACATACACCAGTGCCCGCACGCACATACACACCCATACACGCATTCTCCAGGGCGCTTACACACACACACACTCACACACACATACACACTCACGTATATACATACACCAGTACACTTACACAGTCGTACACTCACTCACACACATACACATACACACGCATACGCCTACAAGCATAGACACATACACCAGCGCACGCATTCTTGTGCACACATACACACATACACGCACGATAGCATTGGAAGTTATTGCCTTTACAGAATCCAAAACTCTTTGTTTCGCTTCACTGTAACCTAGCAAAATGTAATTCTTTTCAGGCTACTGCCTTCACACGGCATTCATCACAACGCATTTTTATACAAACGTGTAAAGACATTATGGAGGTACTGAGAGAGAGAGGTAGGGAGGGAATTGAAGCAAGTAGGAATAGAAGTGCTGAGAGCCTCTGCGCATGCGCAAAAGGTGATAATTCCATTGGTGTAATAATCACGTTATGTGTGTACATATCACCCCACCATGGTGATGTGCTGGCATCGCCTGGAGGGGTTTAGATCGCTATATAAACAGATATCCGCGCATGCTAGAAACATTTTGAGCTGATTAACTCTACATTTAAATTTTAAAGAACTTTAAAAAGCAACGCGAGGTGTTTTTAATTTAAGAAGAGGTGCAGAACATCCACACGTACAGCATTGAACACGAAACAATGCAAGGTGAGTGAGTTTTTACATAACTATACAAAATCATTGTTGGCTTTTACAACGCGTTTAATCTTGTTTAAACGATGCAGTACACGAAAGACGGTTCGTTGTAAGAGCTTCATATTTTTTAATCTGAACCTTAAACCCACATGGACTTCTCTGCGTACTCTTCTTCATTTCTCAGGATTTTCTCTAATCATTCTTCTTCTATTAACGTTCACACCATTTTCTCTACACATTCTTCTTAGGTAAACATTCATACGATTTTGTCAATACATGCTTCCTCTATTAAAATTCATACCATTTTCGCTACATATTCTTCTATTAATGTTCACACCATTTTCTCTACACATTCGTCTTCTGTATACATTCACACGACTTTCTCAATACATTCTTCCTCGATTAACATTCAAACCATTTTCTCTACACATTCTTGTTGTATAAACATTCATATGATTTTCGCTACGCATTCTACTATTAACATTGATATGATTTCTCAACACATTCTTCTTACATAAAAATTCACATGATTTCTTCTACACATTCTTCTGTTAACATTCATACGATTTTCCCTACAGATTCTTCTATTAACATTCATAAGATTTTCTCAACACATTCTTCTTGCATAAAACATTCATACGATTTCTACTAAACATTCTACTATTAACATTCATACCATTTTTGCTACACATTCTTCTTACATAAACATTCATACGATTTTCTCCGCTCATTCTTTGTGTCTCATTCACACGATTTTCTCTACTCAGTCTTTGTTTCTCTGCAGGTTCATCTTCCATGAACATTCACATGATTTTCTGTACATATTCTTTGTTTCTCTACACATTCATACGATTTTTGCTACACGTTCTCCTATTAATATTCACACGATTTTCTCCACTCGTTCTTTCGTTCTCTACACATTCATAAGCATCCTTACAAAACCTTTGGTAACTCAGCACAACACACACTTTAGTTCTAATTTAAAGAAATGTAAAACTTGTCCTTCAAATTGAATAATGCAGTCAAAATAATAATTCATGTCAATGTCTGTTACAGATTGTTTATCAGATAGACTTAAAAAGATGGTTGAAGAGCATAGCTTCATACCGACCCGCCGAGTTCAAGATTTTCGAAATAGGTCTTAAATATGAGATAAAGTCCTTAAAGGGAGCTCAAAGAAGATACGGTACGGTGATCATATCTTCGCTGGAGGATTGTCAAGTGTTCTTGCCAGAGCGCTATAATTCGTTAACCGATCAAGAGATTGAAGAAACACCCGGGTAAGTATACCTTGAATATAACGGTGTGGCGGAGATGATGAAATTTAAGACATGTAAATTGTCTTTTTAGCCGCAGAGAAGGTATGTAGAAGTGTCAAACCTAAGTATTGATTTTTCTCCTATTTTACAACGAAAAATTCATAAATAAAACTGACTCATTGATATTATATATAAATATACAAAAGATAGATGTTATAGAATATTATAAACATTTACGAAATCACAATGTGACATGTTTTAATTTAGTTATATCTATCGCATTCAAACAACAATCAATATCCGAATGTTTATACAAATCTTTTGTGTTTCATTTTACATGTGTCATAACAAAAATTTAATTCTTTTCAGGTTACCTTTACTTGCCCAAATCAGTTTCCTAAGACTTTCATTGTGCAATGCTTCAGACTGTGCAATAAGGGGAAGAAGAAGAATAGGAACAGCTTTGCAGACCTGCAAAGGAGATTTACGCTATCGGAGGATAGAATAAGCAGCATCGAGAATCCCAAGAAACATTTCGGTAAAAAGCGGGTGCGAGACGCCTACATCTCTAGAAGAGAAAACGTTAAGATAGGATTCTTCTACGATATTCCAGTGCTTATAGTGAAAAACACAGAGAAATTTGTGTACATGGCAATTCAAGACTGGGAGATAATTCGAGAGAATCTTCCTACATTCAATCCATTCCTCCAATCGAGAAAATGTCCGAGTGTGGAATATTGTGAAAATATTGTTTTCTCTTATAATACTGTTACTTAATTGCAAGAGTCTGATATAAAAATTTTGAATAGGAATTTAATTGATTGTGAAACAGTTCTAAATAACGATGAAATTTATAGGCTAAAAAGACTTGAATCGTTTATAGAATACTATTTGGATAAGCTAGCTCTTGCAAATGTAATGACATATACAGAAACGATGAGTTGGGGAGGAAAGTGATGCAAATGCACGATAAATAATAATAATGATAATAATAATTATAATAATAATTTTAATAATAAAAAAGAATGAAAGTATGTTTTTAAATAATGTTTTTATTCATTAAATATCCTTACGTTCCCAATGAAAATATAAATCCTTACAATGATTAGTTAAAATATAAGCTGCAGCACATGTGTCAGAGGCTTGTATGTAAATACTTTATCATGAATTATTAAACAATACAATGAGAACTGTACAGAGACATTTGCAATAGCTTGAATTTCGATTCTGATGTTGACACAGGCATTTACAACTTCATATATGGTTGATGAGAGAAATCTGTAACAAATATAGGAGCAAATTTAAGTAATCTTTTCTGTGCAATAAAGGATAATTCTCTCTTTCATAATAAGAGCTTGAGTACATATCATGCAATGATGCAAATCTCGAGTTTCCAAAGTCAAAGGATAACATTCACTATTAAAATAAAGTCTCAAATTAGTTATGTTACAATGATCAAAAGGGAACAGTTGCGTTACTCGATCTTAAGGTCAGAGCACCAAAAATGACAAATCTCGAATTCTCCATTTTTAGCTGTGGTAGAGGCATTCCAGGTAAATGCTTGAGGCACAGAAGGTTAAGTATGCAGATCCATGGCCCTAAATGGGTGAAACAGTCTTATCCAGCTTGGCAGCCTTGAGGATCTCAGCATCAGAAAGTCGAATCACAGGCCTTCTCCACTCGATTAGTACAGGTTTAACAGCAGCATTCTCGTCACCCTGCGGTTGTATAATGCAGTTTTTGGAGACCTTGGATCGAATCAGCACCTGCACCGACTGTGTATTGTGTATAAGCTTTGCAGTGATGGCTACTGCATTAGATTTTAGTAATATTTCCATTCATGCATAGATAACTTCAACTAGGTAAAGCATATAAATGCTCAGCTTGACAAAGGATTCTAATCTCTTCAATGTGGTCCACAGCTGACGTATTATACGGTAAACACACATGTTCTTTAGCAATTTCGTCGTCGAATCTCGGTGTCTCGGTAACACTGGTGATATCCATGATTATAGGATTCTTAAGCCCAATGCCTGAAGAAACGTTTGATTAAATGACGTTAAAACGCTTGTTGTCAATGCCAGAGCATGGAATGGGCGTCGAATCAAGTCGTTATTATATTCTCGACGTCACTGACTTCTTCTAAAATCTATGGGAATTATTCTTATATCCTTGTTTCTAAAGTCAAAGATATTGCTGTTATGCTCTCCTATACGAACGCTGATTTTCTCTCTGAAGCGGGTGTTTATGAATAGCAGGTAAATTGCATTTGACGGTTCTCGTGAAATATGATATCCAAGTGTAACAGATGGGAAAACTGATAGATCGAGCGTCCTCCTTTACTCTCGATGAAGGAGACTGATGCAATACTGGGATAGATTCGTAAGATGCTCTACCTAAATATATTCACCAGGAAATCAGATTCAGACGGCTGATTAGCTGGAATAACTTCGTCAATGAAGACCCAGAACGGGTCCTATAGAACATCATTGGAAAAAATCAAGAGTGAAAAGACATTAACTTCAGGGTAATGGCACAATTATTATTATTAATTGATCTAATAAAGAAAACATTCTCATCCACCCTAGCTTATCTGTGATGTATTCATTAATATCAGTAATCTCATTGGTTACATCAAGTATATTAATTATCTCAATTTCATCATTGCGTATGTAAAGAGATTGATTATTACTCTGACCAATATACGGAATGGAATAGAAGGTTTAAAATTTAATAGAGTAGCCAAATAATGATCCTTTGAATCTATCTAAAGAGGAGGAATCAGGTATGTAGTAAGAACAGATTCGTTTACACTGACAGTGATAGTATAACCCATTGTTATGGAAATTGCAATCACAAGTGACCGCAGATGCCTGAGCTGAAACTCTGAAACCTTTTAGTGTTACACAGCACCTTAATGCCTATGAGGGACCTTTCTAACCCTTTCTCTGGTTTCAAGGTTCCGCAAATGCTAATCACGCTATAAAACTTCGCATCCTTAACTTCTGTATAATCTCGCTAATCGCATCAGAAAAGTCAGTTTTATCTGTTGTATGGAGCATCATAACCAACCTTAGCAAGTCTACCAAGTCATTAGGATGGGTGTAGCGGAATAGCATCTCCTCAATATTCGCTTTGAATATATCTTCTAATCTTGGTAAGTTGACACTAGAATGACTACTTTCATTGGTTTGTTTATTCCGAGTTTGCTCATTCAAAGAAACTGCTCTTATTGATTCATCCGTGGTAGCTATTGATGTTATTTCAGGATCACTTGAATTGGTTCCAGATACAGTACATCTTGAATCCCTCACTTCGGAACTTGAAGATATTTCAGGTTCGCGTTTTTTGGGTTGTAGTCACTACACAGCTGGTCATCTCTTTACAGTATCTTCTCCTATGTTGCTTGAGTGTTAAAATAGTTCTGTTTTTTAAAGTTCTATTGCAGATGCAGCACTTAACAATACGATTCCTCCTCCCTTGGGAAACATATGAAAAATCAGTTTTCTCGTAAATTGACTGTAATTGAGCATCTTTATTAGTATTCATGCTCAAGGAGTATATATAAACTAGTTAATGTATACTATAGATGTTGAATTCGTATACAACAATAGGAGACTGAACTATTATTCGTTATTTACGTATTTATATATGATCTCAGGCTTTGATCATATAAACAGTCACATTCAAATTAGAACAATCGAAATATTTTATTCACACATTAATGGGGTAAATTGGTTAATTACAACTATTTCATTAGGTACACGCAGATTCAAGTAGCTGGAAGTGGATTCATTGGGATAAGAGTACAACTTTGCTCAATAGTTATCACTGAGAATGTCCAAGCTGAGTGAGCTACGGATCTAGTTAGCTCGATTCTGTAACTAATTCATCGTACTTTAGCGCAAATGGTGTACATATCTGAGAGCTTGTTGCGGGACTGGGTCACCTTTTTCTGTAAGTGGGTCACCTTTCTGTGAGTGGGTCACCATTTTGCGTGAGTGGGTCACCATTTTCCGTGAGTGGGTCACCTTTTTCCGTGAGTGGTCACCTTTTTGCGTGAGTGGGTTACCTTTTTGCGTGAGTGCGTCACAATTTTGCGTGAGTGGGTCACTTTTTCAGTGAAAGGGTCAGCTCTTTACGTGAGTGGGCCACCTTTTTGCGTGAGTGGGTCACCTTTTTACGCGAGTCGGTCACCTTTTTGTGAGAGTTGGTCACCTTTTTTCGTGAGTGGGTCATCTTTTTGCGTGAGTGGGTCACATTTTTGCGTGACTGGGTCACCTTTTTCTGTGAGTGGGTCACATTTTTAGGTGAGTGGGTCACCTTTTTCCGTGAGTGGGTCACCTTTTTCCGTGAGTGGGTCACCTTTTTGCGTGTGTGGGTCAGCTTTTTCCGTGAGTGGGTCACCTTCTTGCGTGAGTGTGTCACCTTTATTCCGTGAGTGGATCACTTTTTACGTGAGTGGGTCACCTATTTGGGTGAGTGGGTCATCTTTTTTCGTGAGTGGGTCACCTTTTTCCGTGAGTGGGTCACTTTTTTCCGTGAGTGTGTCACCTTTTTGCGTGAGTGGGTCACCTTTATTCCATAAGTGGATCACCTTTTTACGTGAGTGGGTCACCTCTTTGCGTCAGTGGGTCACCGTTTTTTGTGAGTGGGTCATCTTTTTTCGTGAGTGGTTCACCTTTTTCTGTGAGTGCGTCACCTTTTTGCGTGAGTGGGTCACCTTTTTCTGTGAGTGGGTCACCTTTTTATGTGAGTGGGCTACCTTTTTTGCGTGAGTGTGTTACGTGATGGAGATGTCTTGAATTAGCGTTCTAACATTGACAGGAAACACTTTTCCATGAAGTACGCGTCTAAAGTCGCTTTCAAAGTCTGACACCTGAATAGGCAGCGAGCAATCTTGCTTCACCAGCTCTAGCTTGACAGATAAAATAACATAAATCACCCTTAATTTATGTATGCTAATGAATGTAAGCAATGAGAAAGTATAAAAGAACTATGCAGCAGTAAAATAAATTAGTATAACATGAGAGATAAGGGGGTTAAGGTCTTAAAAGGTTCCGGTTTATTTAACTCTCTCATTAACCTGCTACCATTTGAAGCACATTTGCCTGGTTACAGATACTGCGGACATGGGTCAAAGCTAGAAAAAGATTAAAGAGAGGAGACTATGGAATCCACCCGTTAGATGAAGCATGTAAACTTCACGACATTGCCTACGCTCAGCATAAGGACTGTGTTTGGAGAAACATTGCTGCAAAGATCTTGGCTGAAACCGCGTGGAAAGAGTGCAATCTTCTGATGCTACATTAGGTAAAAATTTGGCAGCGCCACTAGTAACAACAGTTATGAAGGGAAAGGTTGGTGTTGGTACTGGATCCAAGAAGAAGAAACGAGGAGTTTTTCTACCTCTCCTACCAATTATTGCAGCTCTAGGTGCTGCCGCTGGAGGTGTAGCGCAAATTGCCTCAGCAGTAAAAATGAAAAAGTCAGCAGATAAACAACTCGCCGAAATGATGAAGCATAAGAGAGAAATTGAGGGAAAGGTATCCGTTGGCGGTGGGTCCAGAAAGAAGAAACGAGGAGGATTTCTACCTCTCATAGCAATTGTTGCGGCCCTAGGAGCCGCCGCTGGAGGTGCATCACAAATTGCTGCAGTCGTAAATAAGAAAAAAAGCTGCGGATACACAACCTGCTGAACTGATGAGACATAACAAAGAAATTGAAGCAAGAGGAAAAGGCTTAAGAGTGCAGAAGAATAAGGGGAGGAACATCGAAACGAAGAAGGGACGAATCAAGAAAGAGAATTCAAAAAACTCTGGTAGAGGGCTATACTTCTCCCGGAAAAGGCATTGAGTAACATAGATCCCTATTTGTATTTCCAATGTTTAAAGATTCCTCATTTTAGAATGTATGTCTTCTTTATTAGACCAAATAATAATAATAATAATAATAATAATAATAATAATAATAATAATAACAACAACACTGCAATGAACCCTAACTTAAAATGTCCTTTCACTCTAGATTTTTTTCCAATGATTGTTCTATAGGAACGTTCTGGGTCTTCAGTGACAAAGTTATTCCAGCTAGTCAGCTGTCTGAATCTGATTTCCTGGTGAATATATATTGAGGTAGAGCATCATACGAATCTAGCGCAGTATTGCATCAGTCTCCTTCCTCGATAGTAAAAGAGGACCCTCGATCTATCGGTTTTCCCATCTGTTACGCTTGGATATCATATTTCACGAGAACCGTCAAATACTCTTTACTTGCTATTCATAAACACCCGGTTCAAAGAGCAAATCCGCCTTCATATAGGAGAGCATAACAGCAATATCGTTGACTTAAGAAACAAGGATATAAGCATAATGCCCACAGATTTTAGAAAAAGTCAGAGACGTCGAGAATATAATAACGACTTCATTCGACGCCCACTCCATGTTCTGGCATTTACAACCAGCGTGTTAACGTCATTTAATCAAACCTTTCTTCAGGCATTGGGCTTTAGAATCCTATAATCATGGATATTACCGGTGTTACCGGGACGAAATTGCTAAAGAACATGTGTTTTTACCGTATAATACATCGGCTCTGCACGCTAATGAAGATATTAGAATCTCTTGTCAAGCTGAGCATTTATATACTTTACCTATTTGAAGTTATCTATACATAAATGAAATTATTACTAAAATCTAATGGAGCAGCCTCTACTGCAAAGCTTATACACAATAGACAGTCGGCGTTGGTGCTGATTCAATCCCAGGACACTAAAAAACGTCATTATACAGCCTCAGGGTGAAGAGAATGCTGCTGTTAAACCTGTACTAATCGAGTGGAGAAGGCCTGTGATTGAACTTTCTGATGCTGAGATCCTCAAGGCTGCCAAGCTGGATAAGACTCTGTTTCACCCATTTAGGGCCATGGATCTGCATACTCAACCTGCTGTGCTTCAAGCATTTACATGGATTGCCTCTACCACATCTAAAATGGAGAATTCGAGATTTGTCATTTTTGGTGCTCTGACTTTAAGATCGAGTAATGCAACTAAAGACTGTTCCCTTTTGATAATTGTAACATAACTAATTTGAGACTTTATATTAATAGTGAATGTTATACTTTAACTTTGGAAACTCGAGATTTGCATCAGTGCATGATATGTGCCCAAGCTCTTATTATGAAGAAGAGAATTATCCGTTATTGAACAGAAACGATTACTTAAATTTATTCCCATATTTGTTATAGATTGCTCTCATCAACCATATATGAAGTTGTAAATGCCTGTGTGAACATCATAATAGAAATTCAAGCTAGAGCAAATATCTCTGTAGAGTCGTCATTGTATTGTTTAAGAATTCATGATAAAGTATTTACATACAAGCCTCTGACTCATGTGGTGCAGCTTATATTTTAAACTAATCATTGTAGGGATTTATTCTTTCATTGGGAATGTAAGGATTTTAATGAATAAAAACATTATGTAAAAGCATACTTTCATTCGTTTTTATTATTATTATTATTTATCGTGCATTTCCATAACTTTCCTCTGCCAACTCATCGCTTCCGTATATGTCATTACATTTGCAAGAGCTCGGTTACCTAAATGGTAATCGATAAACTATTCAAGTCTTTTTAGCCTACAAATTTCATCACCATTTAGAAGTATTTCACAATCAATTAAATTTCTATTCAAAAATTGTATTTCAGACTCTTGCATATAAGTAACAGTATTATAAGAGAAAACAATATTTTCACAATATTCCACACTCGGACATTTTCTCGATTGGAGGAATGCTTTGAATGTAGGAAGATTCTCTCGAATTATCTCCCAATCTTGAATTGCCATGTACACAAATTTCTCTGTGTTTTTCACTATAAGCACTGGAATATCGTAGAAGAATCCTATCTTAACGTTTTCTCTTCTAGAGATGTAGGCGTCTCGCACCCGCTTTTTACCGAAATGTTTCTTGGGTGTCTCGATGCTGCTTGTTCTATCCTCCGATAGCGTAAGCTTCCTTTGCCGGTCTGCAAAGCTGTTCCTCTTCTTCTTCTTCCCCTTATTGCACAGTCTGAAACATTGCACAATGAAAGTCTTAGGAAACTGATTTGGGCAAGTAAAGGTAACCTGAAAAGAATTAAATTTTTGTTATGACACATGTAAAATGAAACACAAAAGATTTGTATAAACATTCGGACATTGATTGTTGTTTGAATGCGATAGATATAACTAAATTAAAAACATGTCACATTGTGATTTCGTAAATGTTTATAATATTCTATAACATGTATCTTTTGTATCTTTATATATAATATCAATGAGTCAGTTTTATTTATGAATTTTACATTGTAAAATAGGAGAAAATTCAATACTTAAGTTTGACACTTCTACATACCTTCTCTGCGGCTAAAAAAGACAATTTACATGTCTTAAATTTCAACATCACTGTCATATCGTTATATTCAAGGTATACCTTCCCAGGTGTTTCTGCAATCTCTTGATCAGTTAACGAATTATAGCGCTCTGGCAAGAACACTTGACAATCCTCCAGGGAAGATATGATCACCGTACCGTATCTTCTTTGAGCTCCCTTTAAGGACTTTATCTCATATTCAAGACCTATTTCGAGATCTTGAACTCGGCGAGTCGGTAGGAAGCTACGCTCTTCAGCCATCTTATTGGGTCTATCTGCTAAACAATCTATAACAGACATTGACATGAATTATTATTTTGACTGCATTATTCAAGTTGAAGGACAAGTGTTACATTTCTTTATATTAGAACTAAACTGCGTGTTGTGCTGCATCAACAAAGGTTTTGTAAGTATGATTATGAATGTGTAGAGAAAGAAAGAACGAGTGGAGAAAATTGTGTGAACATTATAGAAGAACGTGTAGCGAAAATCGTATGAATGTGTAGATAAACAAAGAAAATGTACAGAAAATCATGTGAATGTTCATGGAATATGAACCTGCAGAGAAACAAAGAATGAGTAGAGAAAATCGTGTGAATGAGACACAAAGAATGAGCGGAGAATATCGTATAAATGTATATGTAAGAAGAATGTGTACTGAAAATCGTATGAATGTTAATAGACGAATGTGAAGATGAAATCGTATGAATGTTTTATGCAAGAAGAATGTGTTGAAAAAATCTTATGTATGTTAATAGAAGAATGTGTAGCGAAAATCATATGAATGTTAGTTGAAGAATGTATAGAAGAAATCATATGAGTGTTTATGCAAGTAGAATGTGTTGAGAAAACATATGAATGTTAATAGCAGAATGCGTAGCGAAAATCATATGAATGCTTATACAGCAAGAATGTGTAGAGATAATGGTGTGAATGTTAATCGAGGAAGAATGTATTGAGAAAGTCGTGTGAATGTTTACAGAAGAAGAATGAGTAGAGAAAATGGTGTGAACCTTAATAGAAGAATGTGTAGCGAAAATGGTATGAATTTTAATAGAGGAAGCATGTATTGACAAAATCGTATGAATGTTTACCAAAGAAGAATGTGTAGAGAAGATGGTGTGAATGGTAATAGAAGAAGAATGATTAGAGAAAATCCTGTGAACTGAAGAAGAGTACGCAGAGAAATCCATGTGGGTTTAAGGTTCAGATTAAAAAATATGAAGCTCTTACAACGAATCGTCTTTCATGTACTGCATCGTTTAAACAAGATTAAACGCGTTGTAAAAGCCAACAACGATTTTGTATAGTTATGTAAAAACTCACTCACCTTGCATTGTTTCGTGTTCAATGCTGTACGTGTGGATGTTCTGCACCTCTTCTTAAATTAAAAACACATCGCGTTGCTTTTTAAAGTTCTTTAAAATTAAATGTAGAGTTAATCAGCTCACAATGTTTCTAGCATGCGCGGATATCTGCTTATATAGGGATCTAAACCCCTCCAGGCGATGCCAGCACATCATCATGGTGGGGTGATATGTACACACATAACGTGATTATTACACCAATGGAATTATCACCTTTTGCGCATGCGCAGAGGCTCTCAGCACTTCTATTCCTACTTGCTTCAATTCCCTCCCTGCCTCTCTCTCTCTCAGTACCTCCATAATGTCTTTACACGATCTATAAACAATGCGTTGTGATGAATGCCGTGTGAAGGCAGTAGCCTGAAAGAAATTACATTTTGCTAGGTTACAGTGAAGCGAAACAAAGGTTTTTGAATCCTGTAAAGGCAATAATTTCCAATGCTTTCATGCGTGTATGTGTTTATGTGTGCTTGTAGGCGTATGCGTGTGTATGTGTATGTGTGTGAGTGGGTGTGCTAGTGTGTAAGTGTACTGGTGTATGTGCGTGTAAGCGCACTGGAGAATGTGTGTATGGGTGTGTATGTGTGTGCGTGCACTGGTGTATGTGTCTATGCTTGTAGGCATATGCGTATACGCGTGTGTGGGTAAGGGCACTGGTGTATGTATGTACGTGAGTGTGTGTGTGCGTGTGTGCGAGTGTGGAAGTGTACTGTGTATGTACGTATATGTGTGTGTGCGTGCGCGCCCGTGCGAGTGCGTAAGTGCAATGGTGAATGTATGTGTTTATGTTTGTATACGCATGAGGTGCGTGAATGCGTGTATATGTGAACGCTTGGATGTGTGGAAGTCGAGAAGAAAGAAAGAGATAGATAGAAAGAAAATAGAGAAGAAGAAAGAATCGTGTCTACGCGCCGGGATATCTAAGTATACACCAGGGTTTAATATAAATAATTATATTTGTGCAATGCAATTTTAATCCGACCGCCCATATTCACCTTGTTTAATACTTATTGTGGCGTTTTGCTGGGTTAGATTCGAACTAGGGCCTCTGGGTTCCAAAGATTACAGCTCATTAAACACTGTAATGTCATATAAAAATTAAGTTATATTTGTTAAATACGTATTTAATCTGTCCGTGCATGCTTCCATAAGTTAATAGTTATTACGCATTAGATTTTCAGGGTAAGATTCATACTAGAAGCTTTGGGCACCTAAAGATATCCTACATTAATCAGGGTAATGATATATAAGAAATTCAATTATATTTGTTAAACACATTTTAATCTGTCCGCACATACTTTCATAATTTAATATTTATTAAGCATTAGAATTTCACTGGGTAAGATTCGAGCTAGAACATTTAGGTAACCGATAACGTCTTTCATTAATCAGGGTAATTATATAATATTATTAAATCATCAATTTCTCATTAGCAATTAAAACATTAAAATTCTTTATTGCAGTAAGAATCGAACACCGATCTATGGATATCAAAGTATACACGGAGGCTTAATGTATGTAATGATATATGTTAAATATATTTTATGTCTCTGTTTGAAATGTGTCAGCTGCATAAACAGAGAGCTTGTATATCTATGTACGGGTATATCCATAGGACTTCGTGAAGACACTCAGAGAGAAGTAGCCTTCGATAGTGGGGGCGCCATGATGGCGGACTCGAGCGTTGGTAGTATTGTTTATGGTCTAGCAGGTAAACTGACCTCTCTGTCTTTCACACGGACAAACAAAGTCAGGCAAGTATAAAGCCTCCACAAGTTTCTTTTGTCATAACATGCTTGTGTCCGAACAATGGAATGGATTGCAATAACGTCTGCTCCGATTTGTTAGAACGGTCCATACTGCCTCTTTGTCATATTCCAGTGAAATAGAATGGTACACGGGTGGTCTTTCTAAAGAAGCCTTGCTCTGGACAATAGAAAGGGATACAATAGCATCTGTCCCTTTGTTAATCAATCTTTTGTTAAATTGGGCCCGGCATGTGCTATTGTTCTTCTGCACGTGGTCGTCAAACAATGCTACTGCGAGCTTGCAGGTGGCATTCCCAAACGTATTCAATAAAGCTGGGACAATAGCGTCTGATCCTTTGTCCAACATACTCCATTGTTCAAGTTGACAGTTGATGGATAGCCTTTTGTTCCTTTGCACGCGGTCGTTAAAAATGCGACTGCGGTGAGTTGCTGCATGTGTAGAAGTGCACGCATCCGGATATGGAGTGGGTAGAATAACGTCTCCGCTTTTGTTACAGATGCGTAACTTATTATTCCTTTGTTCGTTTTGACAGTTGATTGAGAGCCTTAATTGCTTACCTGTGAAGCTTCCATTATACGCAACAATATTTATGATCCTCAGCTGCAACAGAAAGTAACATGGACCTGGGGGAGGAGGTGGTGGGAGGGGGACCTCATTTGCATATGAATTCACATTCTTGCATATTAAGTTCTCTTGATCTGTCATTTCCCCCTACTGAGACTTATGGTGGTTTTTCACTAAAGACCCCTCCTCGAATACAGTGGAATGTTCTATACTTAGACCTTTGTATTTTTAAAGTTCTTGAATAATGCAGTTCTTTGTGTCACAGGTTTTAATCATAATCCCTAAGACCTAACATCGTTTTCCCTACCTCTCCCATATAAACGCATTTCCCTCTCCTTCAACCACCTCCTAGCATAGCATCTCTCTCCGTTCTCCTCGTCTCTTCCATATAAACGCATACTCCGTCATTTAAACCTTGCTAGCCTAATATTTCTCCTCGGTTTCCTATCTCTCATATAAACGCATGCCTGCTTTAACATCTATCTTAGCACCTCCCTCGAATTCCGTATCTCTCCAGTATAAGGCTATATTCCCCCTCCTTCAGCATCTGTCTAGCCTAGCACCTCTCCACGTATTTCCTCTCTGTCTCATATAAAGCGCATTCCCCCTCTTTCTACCACTGTCTAGCCTAACATCAGCCCCCGTATTCCTTATCTCCCCCATATAAACGCATTTTCCTACGCATCCACCCTCGTTTTCCCTATCCTTTCGCATATAAACGCAAAAACTTCCCCAGGAATTCTCTATTGTCCCTACCAACACACTATAGTGTTTTATCTGTCACATTGTATAATAATAATAATAATAGAAAAACAAGGTTCACTTTGGAGCCCTATATTTGTTTAGATACGTATTTATTTGCTTTTGTTTTGGAAGGAGAAGACGGTGGAAGGGTCTGTAGGAGAAAAATTTGGCTTATTTCGCCTGGGTGAGTCATATGACCAAGGTAGATGTGTCTTGTCGCTGTAAATATTACTGGTAATTGCAGGAAGAAGAATGGTGCCGTCTCAAATAGTTCCAACGTTATTTTGGGTTAATTGGGAGCTACAAACCAGTGGTTCAGGCGGATAAAGGATAATTCCTGACTGCTGACGTGACGGAGGCCTGAGAGTGGCAGAAGGATGTTTAAAGGTGATAGTGTGGAGAGGATTACTTAAACAGGGTCCAACTCGAAGACATTGTCAATGTTGATCGTCAGATGCAGGTCCTCCATAGGGGTTCTGCACGGCGTCGCATAAGCCTTGATTTTCCTGCTTGGAGATGTGTTCGCTGTTGTGGGAAGGCTGTAGTAGGTGTAGAAATGGATTTTGAAGCTGCGTTAGTTGTGCTTTCCTGAGCAAGGTTACAGGGATTTGGCCTTGGTCCCTGAAGTTTGAAGCACTCACACAGTTGACAGAGTATATGCGGTGGCGGCGGAGGTCGTTTTGATCGCAAGCTGCTGTGGTGGATTAAGTACCCCACAGTATGGCACTTTCGGGACGCTATGCAGGTTATCTCCGTGTGCCCACAGGCACAGCGTCGGCGGTAAGGAGCTAACCGGTCTTATCGTTTGTCCTCGATGCGTAACACATACTCTAACAAGGACAGGCTCAACGTCAAGGCAGGTTCAAAGTTTCTGTGGCTGGCCAGTTCCAAGCGGATGAGTAACGTCTCTCTCCGGGCGAAAGTGGTACCAGTGGCCTTCGTTGCCGACCACCACTGCTGCTGTGCTGCTGTTAGCGTAAAGCGTGCCGACAGGTTCCGGTGTACTCCAGTAAACTTACTTCTAGAACCTTCACCGTCATAGAGGCTCCCTTCAATCATTGTCCAGGTCCACCTATGAACTTCGTATGCTTTCGAGTGCGTTCGGGCCATGTTCGTCTGCTGCAATTACCGCGTTAATGTGGCCCTCTTAGGGTAAATTGTAGTTTGTATGGCATGACGCTTCACGCGTTTAAAAGTAATTCTAGTGACAATTGATCAGAATAGGCATAAAGAAAGCAATACTTGTAGTGATTGTGGAAAAATAGTTTCTAAACTTTTAATTTACGGAGGCATATAACAACCCAGCCCCAGCTACTGATGTAATCTCTGCGGCGTCTATAAGGAAGGATAAGTTTGAATTCAGCTGTGGGATATGTAAAAGAAGGATTTAGTAATTCAAAAATACCTTGGCTTTCACTGAGCCATGAACATGCTATTTCTTCTACAGAAAAAAGAAATAACTTTAAATGTTCGCTGTGTGAAGAAAGCTTCATGACTCGAAACTTTATACTCGAGCATCTTGAGAGTTCACACATTAAAATTAAAGAGAAAAGGCTACAGTTTTCTTCCATGGAAGAGTTCAATGATTGGAGAAAAATCACGGAGAAAGAAACGCGTACAGTGTTTTTAAAAACTCACACCAATAATCAAAGAAATTATTATAAACTTCACCGCTCAGGAAGTTACGCTTCTAAAGGAGAAGGAAAAAGGTACCTCAAAACTGGGGAAAGCAATCAGATAAATGCGTTTTATCCAACAAGAATATTACTTCTTATTCACGAAGGAAAATACATTTTATAATATACTGAAAGACATGTTGGTCACAATAATGATTTAGGACATAATAGCTTGACTGAAGATGACCGGGCAACCACTGCCTCAAAAATTGTAGCCAAAATCCCCTTTTCAAAACTATTGAACAAGATAAGAGTGCTTCAGGAACAGATCCCGAAAGGCAGCATTTATTGACTCAATAAGACCTACAACATATTAAACAATCCTTTAATTTAGATATCACCAAGCATAGTAGTGATGCGGAAGTGTAGATACATGGGTGACTGAGATGAAATCATCAGACAAAAACTTCGTTTTACTTTATAAGCTACAGAATAGCACATGTTATCGGTATTACCAGTTAAAGGATGAGAATTTTTGTTAATTATTATGAATAATGCTCAGAAACAAATACTGAAAATTTATGGATCTGATTGCATCTGTTTAGATAGTACGCATTGGCTTAACAAGTATGGATTGATTTGAAGTGAACACCCTTGTATGTAGTAATTGATTATCTGAGACAAGGGTTTCTCTTCTCTTTCATGATATTCAGAAGATCAGATTTAGAAATATTCACAATCTTCTTTGAAGTTATAAGATGTGAAACTGGGTTGTTATAGCCTAAAGTCCTGATGAGTGACATGGAAGAACATTATTATAAAGCCTAGTTAACTGTAATAGAGGAACCGCAAGAGAGGCTCTACTGTTCGTGGCATGTTATTTGAGCATGGAAGAAGAATATCACTAACATCAAAAGCCGAAAAAAGCAAGAGGAAATCTTCCGACTGTGCTAATGGAAACAGATAAAAATGCTTTTCAAGTTATGTTTCCTCAGGTAATAGATAGATACTTTATGATAGATACTTTTATTTCCACATTTTTCATACACAACCTTTTCATTTACAATATTTCACTTATAAACTAGCTTAACCGATGTACCAATTTTTTCTTCCCAGCTATACTACTCCTTTTGCCTGGCACCCTGGCCGCCTGGTTCATCTAACCATCTCTTGCTGCCTTTTATCCCTATTGCACATCCACTTCCTCCTCCGTTTGCCCTTTTGCCTTTCTTATCTCTCTTACCTTTCTAATGCATTTCTCTTTTACTTTCTTTGGAAACTCCCCTATACTCTTATTTTTCTTTTCTTCTTTTCTTGTTAACACTTTAATTGCTACTATTTTCCCATCCATTTTTCCCATTTATCCTCCCATACTTCTCTTCTCCATTGTGCCAATTCTTTGCATTCTATCATATAATGCTCTGTGCTTTCACTACCTCCGCAAAATTCACAAATTCCGTTTTCTCTACCTGTTAGCCCTCTCAGATACAATGATTCTTTTCTCATTCATGCAAACGCTTCTTTTTCCTTTCTATTGCAATAATCCACATACCCTTCTCTTCCCCATTTCCTTTTTCCTAATCAATAAAATCCTAGTGACTTTTTATTCTCAAAGCTTCCCCAAATCTCTTGTCTTTCTATGTCCTCCACTCTGCTTCTTACTGTTATCCAGAAGCCATTGCTATTTCTTTCTCCTGATTTTTTTTCGAGTGGAGGAGAAAATGATTTAATCACTGACTCCCGATGGGAGTCGGGACTGAGAGTGTGGGGCTCACCAATAGTCGGCATACCCACTAAAAACTCCTCCACCGGTGGAAAAAGGAAGAAAGTAAAAGTGGAATGGCGTGGCTTTTTGTGGTCCCGCATAGCACCCGCGCTAGTATGTGAAAGATGGATGACTCCGCCCTATGGGCTGGAGCGGGATAGGTGGTTACTAGGTTGCAGCCATGAAGCCTGACTGCAACACTAGTGAAAAATGGCGTGGGTTTAGGTAAGAGTTGGAAAGGTGATTGTATGGAAGGTGTAGGTTGGCGTAGAACTTACTTCTTGTGAAGATGCATCCTGCTCATGAATTCTTCTGCGTATGTTGCGCTGGGCGGAGGCCTTCGGCGGTTGCTTGGGCCTCCGGTTTGGCTGTCTGCTGGAAGTAGGCCCGAAGTTCATGCTGCTGTGCTTCCAGAGATCTGACGGTGATGTCGATGGAATCTAGATGTTGTGTGATGGTGTCCGTTGCAGAAGATGAGGTCTGGATGGAGTTGTCGATGAAGTTGACTCTGGTAGTGATGATCTCGAACTGTCCAGCTAGAAAAACTTGCTGAGCAGCTGAGGTGCCTTGAAGGTCCCTGATGAGTTCCTCCAGGGCTATCAGCTTCGTCGTCATGTTCAGGAACTCCGCGTGGAGATCCTGAACGGCGTCGCGTAGGCCCTGGACTTCCTCGATGATCGGTGCTGAAGATGTTGGTGTCGGCGCTGGTGATGGTGCTGGTGTCGGCGTCTGTGGAGGTGATGCTGGCTGCGAAGAAGATGCTGGCGGCTTCGGCGCTGCCTTCCTGCGAGGATGCAGGGGGCAAAGCGCTTGGCCGGTGTAGTGCGTTGACCCTCCACAGGTCGCACAATAGCGGCTTCGGCGGCGAAGGTCGTGCTGCTTGCACGTTGCAGTTGTGCTGTGGGCACCGCAGTAGTGGCACCTCGGTTGTGCTGTGCAGGACGTCTCGATGTGCCCGTAGGCACAGCAGCGCCTGCAGGGAGCCTGGCGTTCCACTCGACTGGCCTCGATGCGTAAGCACCGCCCTAATAAGGGCAGGTCCGCCCTCAATGCAGCTTCGTAGTCGCCAGGGTCTGCAAGCTCCATCCTAACTAGTGACGTGGGTCCCCGTGCTCCGACGATCCTAGTAGCCTTCAGAACTGAACTCTCCAAATATTTCCCATTCATATCCTCTCCATAATTTTTCTATCCATGTACAACAGGTATTTTTATTTTTATTACTATTACTTCTTTGTTATTCCAAGCAAATCTTTATAATTTCCCCTTCATCTTTTCTCATGCAACTTAACCAAAATTTAAATATTCCTCCTAGTATCACTCCCTTTCTTATTTTTCTTCATCATTCCCTAATGCTACTTGCGGTGGTATCTCCGTCGGTTTTATTCTAGACCCACGCGTGTCGACCAATTTGCGGGGGTATTTCTCTTAGGCGCCAATTTGCAGCGGTATGTGACGATTTGGCGGTACAGGGTTTGTAGGAATGGTCTCGGGTTCGGCACTAGCTCAAGGATTTGCATGAATCTTGGATGTCGGGTTAGTGGTGAATACGACTGTTTGTTTTCCTGCTCGTTTATTTCCCGTCACCGCTTTAACATTTGATTCCTGCTATTACTTCGACACACACACGCGCATTTCCTCATTGCTACGCTTCATATCCTCGCACCTATCCGCCGACACATTTTCTAAGAACCATCTGCAAGGAACTACCACGACCGAATGTGTCTTCTAATCTGTCCTGTTTCTCTATTTCAAATTTTCTATCTCTCCATTCCACTATCACCTGATTTCTAGCTTTCATTGGATGCCTAGAGCTACCGGGGTTTTGGCGAACATTGACCCTCTCCTACATGTCTGCTTTTCAAGCTAGCTAACGGGACACTTAACAATAGAGGGAAAAAGCACCCGTTCCCGGCCGGTGATGGTACTGTCTAACCCTTCTCATTTAGTAACATTCGCTTCCCAGTCTCTTCAATACTATTCCTTGTGTTATTAATATTTATTTTCCCTATGATTGTAATTTTATTTAGCTACCCAAAACGTACTGCTTCATACTTCCGTTGGTGCTGATCTTGGTAACTCTAATAGCTCTTTACAAAACATTCTATAGCTCTGATCTATTTTTTTGCTTAATTTGGATCCCCCCAAATATCTACTGCATATAACATTCTTGCTTCCGCCAATGCTTCATGCATTCTTTCTATCCATTTAGTTGGCATTTCTAATTTGTATTTGCATATCCTTATTCCAATCATTGCCGCCTTTCCTTTGGCCATAACCTTCCTACTATGCGCTCCCCATTCACCATTACTGCTCATTCTTACCCCCAAATAATCGAACTCCTTGACAACTAACATTAAAACTCCCATCTGCCATTTTTCTTGTCTTTTTAGTTTAGTTCCTCTTTTAAATACCATAACTTTTGAGTTATTTCTATTTATTTTAATTCCCCGTTCTTCGCAGAATTCATGTATTTCGTTGATTGCTTTCTGCACCCCAGTTACCATTATAGCCCCAACCATAAGGTCATCTGCGTATAGTAAACCTGGTATCTCTCTATTTACTATTATGGGACAGTGTGCATTTCTTTCTTTCACTCTTTCTAATATGTCATCTATAAATATATTGAATGATATAGGTCTCAATTTACATCCTTGTCTTAATCCCATTTTTTGTTCAGTCATTTCTGTAGATCCATTATTTTTACATCTTATACAAAATTTTATATCTTTATAATTTTTTTATTTCTTTTACAAAATTTTCGCTTACCCCTTTCATGCTTCATTTATAAGTTAATGCTTCTCTGTTTATTGTATCAAATGCTTTTTCAAAATCAGCAAAAAACATGTATATCCGTCCTCTTTTCCTGCTCAAATACTTATCAATTATGGTCTGTATTGCAAATATATTATCTATTGTTTTTTTACCTTTTCTAAATCCAGCTTGTTATTTGACAATTTTCCTTCCTCTTCTACCCAATTTCTTAATCTATCGGCCAATATACCTGAGTATATTTTCCCTAATATGGATAGTAAACTTATTCCCCTATAGTTTTCTGGTCTATTTGCTCCTCCCTTCCCTTTGTAGATTGGTACCACCATATTTATTTTCCAACATTCGGGCACATCATTTTTTCTTTAATTGTATTTAATAGTTTTGTCATCACATTTAAACCATTCTGTTTTCCCCCATATATTTTCCAAATTTTCCCGAGTATTTCATGTATTCCTACTGCATTGCCTTTTTTATATTTCTTATTTTCTGGTAAACGTCCTTCTCCGTAATTATACCATTTAATTTCTCATTAAATATTCTTCCCAGTCTTGCTTCTTTTCTGTTTAACTTTACTCGCTTCCCTTCTCCTATTAGCTTTCTAAGGTACCCTATCCATTCGCTCGGTGTAATTTCGTTTTCTTCCTCTCTATTCTTGGTCATCATCCTCACTGTTTACCATATCTTTTTACTATCCTTACTCTCTATTGCTATCTTTAATTTCTTTTCTATACTTCCTTGCCATTCTTTCCTCTTAGCCTCAAGCAAACCTTTATATTCTCCCTTAAGTTTCACCATATTTTGTCTATCCCTTTCTTTCTCTAATCTCCTCCATCTAATGAGTTCTTTAGATAGCTCCCTTTTATGCTCTACATTCTTCATCAAACCACCCTTTAATTTCTTTATCTTTTCCGAGCCTTCTTTCCATCCCTACTCCTGCTCTTGTTAATAATAATTTCAATAGCTCTAATACTTTTTCTGGATTCCCCTCATCCATAACCATTTTTATGCCACACTCGACAAACTGACTTGCCTTTGTATTAAATTCTTTTAAAATGTCCTATTTTAATTCCTCCCTCCATTTATATACTTTTATTATTTTTATTCTAGTTATTTCCTTATCTTTTACTTTCTGTTCTAAAACATTTATTTCCATCATTAATGGAAAGTGGTTATTGCCTACTACTTCATTTATTATATTAAATATAGTAATTCTGTTTTCCAGTTCCCCATTACATAACATATAATCTACTACACTTTGTTCATTTGCGTTTACAAACGTAAACTCCCCTTCCTCGCCTCCTTTCATTACTCCATTACATATTAACATGTTATTTATCTCACAGAATTCTAGTATTTTTCCCTCCCTATTAATCACTCCGCCCCTACCTTTCCTTGGTCTTATCACATCCCTATCATTCTCTTCCTGCTCTTTACCTAATGACCTTCCATTCACCCCCGCTATTTTCGCATTCAAATCTCCCATCACAATAAATTATATCTCTGACATCTTTTCTCGTATTTCTTCCATGTCTTCTTCGAGCTTACTATAAAAGTTACTGTCATGAAAATATACTTCTGGCGGACTGTATACCACCCCTATTCCTAGTCTTACTCCATTATTCTGTTTAATTATTGACCATAACACATTGGGACCTCTATTCTCCATTTTTGCTATATCAATAATTGTTTCGATATCTTTCTTTATAAACAAACTTACTCCTCCTAATGCTCTTCCCTTGTACCCTTTCTTGCCATTTTCTCTATAAACTTAAAACCTTCTATCTCTACTCTCTCTTCCTTTTCCAACCAAGTCTCTGCTACTCCTACTAAATCCACAGAACACATAATGTTTTTCATTTCACCACTACCTATCTTACTTCGTAGTCCTTCCAAATTCCAAAACGTTACTTTTAACCCCTTTCCCTACTTATTCTTTGACTGTTCTTGGAATTTAAAACTCTCCATAATTTTTCTGTATCTCGTAGTTCTAGGCTCCCTTTCCCTTTCTTCTCTTTCATTCCCAAACTGTATGTAATCCTTGGATATAGTTTCTAATGCTTTCTTTTTTCTTTTTTTTTCTGCCTCACTCATGGACCCTACCAATGTCACTTTCCCACTTTGCACTTTACCCCCTCTGCACCTTCAATTCCTGCTGCCTCCCCTCTTCTTTCTTCCGGTCCCTCCTTTTCGGTGATTTCGCTCACAAATGTTGCTTCTTCGCCTTCTCCTTCCACTAAGGACTCTTAGTCCTGTCTTCCCCTTGCTGTCTCTTGCTGGTGTATATCTCTTGTCTCCTCCTCTCGTCTTCTCTCCGCAGCTGCTTCTCCCCTTCCTTCTGCCTTCCCGCTCAACTATCGTTCTCTCGTGTTGATACCTTCTTCCTACCCATGTTTGGTTTTGCTGAAATCCTGCTGACA
This sequence comes from Deroplatys truncata, assembly GCA_030765065.1. Taxonomy (NCBI): domain Eukaryota; kingdom Metazoa; phylum Arthropoda; class Insecta; order Mantodea; family Mantidae; genus Deroplatys; species Deroplatys truncata. The sequence goes on along the minus strand of CM060990.1, from coordinate 415,977,296 downwards.
GTCTCATTCTTTGTTCAGGTCTTTGTCCTGTATTTTCCGGTCATTCTGTATTTTGCTGCAGTGCATATGTTCCTCTGGTTTCACTTCTTTTAGTACTCATATTCCAATTTTCAGCTTACACTATTAATTATAGACTTCTTAGATATGCTTTTTTTCCTACCGCCCTTGCTTCATTCATTTTTTAATTAATTCCTTCCTTTGGACTTGTTTCTCTTTCATGTAATCGTTCTCTATATACATTTTTGTCCCCCTTAGTCTTCTTGTTTGACTTAAAGTGTCCCATTTTTTTCTCATTGTTGTCAATTTCAAAATGATAGTTCTTGGACTTCTTTCTTTCTTGCCTATCCTAAACATGTCTTCAATTTCCCATTCGTACATCCGTATTCTCATCACATCTTCTATAATTTCATACACCATATCTTCCAGATTTCTTCTGTGCTCTGTCACCCCAAATATTACGCAATTTTTTCTTCTCTTATCCATTTCATATCTTTTTTCCATCCCATCTATTCTTTCTTTACATTTTAATATATGCTTTTCCACTTCTTCTCTCGGAACCTTTATTGCTTCTCTGAGCTCTCTTGTATTGTTATCAACTCTTTTTCCTAGTTGCATTCCCATCTCCCTTATTTCGTCCATTAATTTGTTCGTTTCCACTGGTCCTGGGTTCTGTTCCACTTCTCCTATTATCAATAATATCACGTTTACCATCATGATAACTCCCCATGTCTGAATTTCCATTTTTATTTTTCCGTCTGTTCTTATTTTTTTTCTGACGAAACTTCCAATTCTACATCGGTACATTTGAACGTCCACTCCCATTTTGTTGTCATCATCTATTAGTAAAACATGTATGTGCATCACAATTCTAACGTAATATCACTAATAATCTGACTTCATCCGTCTAACCTCAAAAAGGCTAATGTTTGCTTCGGAGGTAATACAGCTTCATGAGTTGCATAACATTACTGTACGGACCAGTATACTTTTTGATCCAGGGTTTGTATGACATCTTTTATATTTTGTTAATGGTAAAGGGTTCCTTGCCTTGTAATGATAATTAATACTCCATTACGCCTCAGAACAACGTAACCAACACTATTTCCCTTTGTTATATTTGCATCACATGTTTATATTCATGATCCTGTAGCTCAGATCTCCTGTACTATATAACCATTTAGTATGATCTAGATTTGCAAAATAGGTAAACGCATTCTAACCACTTCAATGTTGACGCAACTTGAAAAAATGTCTTTATAAAGCACATCAAGAATCACGTTTTCCATCAGATACAATTTAACAGTACTCCATTTCACAGTTGTATTTCACTTCACATTGTATAATTAGTAGGCGTGAAACAGTCGAAGATACGTATTTAAGGAACTAAAACCTCCGCCGACCAGTTAAATTTGCAGAGAAAATGCTCTATCGCACACCTTTACACACATCTCTTCTCATTTCACAACCATATTTCAACTATCCATATACTGCGTTGTAACACGTGTTCTACCGCTCAGCAGCTCAACCTACCCTCTCGGCAGCCGGCGAAGAACTCCTCCTCAGGCAATAGAAAAACTTTGTAGTGATGAGATACCAAAGATTTTGGAACTTACCTTTGTAAGTATTATGGCTGCAATGTTGAAAACTTGGCTTATTGCCACCGCATTAATGTGAGCATAAACACAAATATGAACATCGAGAGAATGTATGCAACAATAAAATAGGTTTACCCCCAAGGCAAGGGAATAAAGCGCCTTGAAAGAATTTTGAAAATTCTAAAGCAATATATTACAAAGAAGCTGTTCGACCGGTTGATCATCCATCACAAGGACAAAATCACAAGCAAAATCAAGGACTTTCGCTCACGTCACAAAATATCTCTTTCTTTATCGAAAGACAATGTGGTTCCCCAATCAGATATCAACGGAAAATGGGATGTGTTCAGCCCTTCAACTACGGAAATATGTACTGTGATGTGTGAGGAAGACTGCAAATGTGACTTGGCTTGTCCAGACTGCAATATATACATTCACAAGTATTGATGTACCTGCTTGTATTCATCTATACAGTTGAATATGTGTAAATATATCCATATAATTTCTCAGTACTTGCTGTCGATCAGTACTGACTAAGATTCTCAAACTAGTAGTGATGAAGAGAATAATTTATCAACGCTGAAAATGAACAGAGACAAGAAGCAAAACAAATCTGTGGTGGCAATGAAATTAGCAATATTCAATTTTTGGCGGGTAAAAACGAATTGATGAAGAAAGATCTTATGGAAATAGTTAACATGGTCTCCTCATTAGAAGAATACGATGCATTGAGTAAACTAATTCTGCCAATTTTAGCGGTAAGGTCTCCCTGTCCGTTGATTATAAACTGCAGGAAATATTTCCAACGCACCCAATAAGAAGATCACATCACAAAAAACAGCTTTCTTTTCTACCCAAAAAAACTATTTTCAAGAGTAGAAAAACTGGGATTTTACAATGACAATGAAATGGAATAACAAAATATTGCAATTTCATTAGTTATACGAAATAATGAAGTTTAAGTCTCCGTAAAGTGTGGCGTAAATATGTATTACATATTTTCTATCAGTTTATATATTTGTATTTCTTTTAAATGTTAGTCTTATGCATGGGTGCCTAAAGCACATTTTAGCAATAAATCAGTTAATGCTTTGCAAGACAAAGAGACTGATCATCTCAGTGCACAGGTATTAACAGAACCTCTATCGGGATATTAACCTAACGCCTACGCTCTCCGGATGATATTCCTGTATGTAACACCTTTTTTCTCTCAATTGTCTCTTTTCATAAGTGTAATTTCAACATAACTGTTTATTCACATTTTATAATTATCTTGCCAGTGAGAAAAGTATGTTTCATTGTTTCAAAGCATAATATACTTTTGAAAGAAATGTAATGGAATGCATGAGAATTGTTTGGATCGGGATGGTATTGGCAGACAAGTAGCTTCAATATCACTTCGAAACGCTCCGAAAACATACGAAGCAAAATGACAGTTACTGGCCAGGGGATTCTGAGGGTGGAGGCTCTAGAAACAAGTCTCCAGTGATAACAACGTTAAATTGTCTGTAGGATTGTGAGGGCTAGAGAGCGGCTGCCTGCAATTGGCCTTCGTCCGGGAAGGTGGTGGATCCAGTGAGTTACTACAGTGCTTTTGTGTTGTCTGCTTGGCTTAACGGCTAACTGCTGTGACTATCTGCTTTGCATCGTGTGAGATGGATGATGTTTTGGATGAAGTTGCTGCTCTGCTTGAAGATTATTCTTCTTATTGTGATACCTCATCTCGAATTCCTCCTCTCCTCCTTCCACGTCAGTCTTCTAGTAGGAGGATCATCATATCTTAAACGTCTCACCATAAAATGAGCTTCGTAATTTAATTGACAATAGAAATATATAGGTAAAAAGTTAACCAATTTCCGGTTAGTACTGCATGAGTTGTGAGCTGCTCCTAAGAAGTTGTCGGCTATGTGACGACGAATTTGTGGCTTAATATATGCTTCCAGTTTACGTTTAAATGTGTGACAAAGTTATGTGTTTTGAACAGTTAATCATCTACAATTATTTTTAGCCCATTAAGAAAACGTATAATTGTATTTGCTACGTTCGAAAGGACTTGAGTTTTGAAAGTGATTGGTCATAATCGTATACCAGTTTAAACACTATTACACTACCTTAAGACGTTGAATACTTCACGACAAGCCATCAGAACGAGATCGTTGACATCAGTGTATTTTCATTAATATTGAGTCAATATCCCCATAGACAACAACTGGAACCAGATGTGCTTTATTGTATGTTTTAAATTGCACAAGTCTTCTATTGATGGTTGAGGTGTTACTACATATTTGACACCCCATACACATTAGAATGTGTCCATTTGGTGCTACATCGTTTGGAAAACGTCCAAAACACGCATACAAAATATACACTTTACGCTTATATTTAGTTATTTGACTGGGCGATAGACACGACGGATTACTGGTTAGACAGTAATGGGATTTATACATGTTTTAGGTTCTTAAGAGATTAATATGATTCTATATCCTGTTTTTGGTTTGATATAATTGTACTATAGATTCATTATCTATTCCATAAACTGAAATGAATGTGTTTAGGTTCTGTTGTTTGAACAAGTAAATCTAACCTAAACCCACTAAAACATTACATTGTCAAGTGCATATCCATCAATCATTTTGCATCTACAATATGACCACATTATATTTTTGTTTTTATTTGATTTTTATTTAGCAGCTAACAAACATTGATCATCGCTATCCTAAACGTTAATCACCACTTTTCTACATTTGATGAACTCAGGAGATTTGTTAAAATGAGCGGCATTGAGAATGGAGAATATAAGAACCATTTAGGGGGTTTTAGTAAGTGAACACAGAAATAGCTTTATCACGCGGAGTATAGGTGACGTCAGGTACTATGACGTACACTCACCCCCTTCCCTACACGACAGCCGGTTGCGTTTCGACTGTTTCATGTATTCCCTCTAGAAACCAGTGGGGAACCAGAAATAAGAATCACACATCAAAATCATCACCATTATCAGCGGAATTTGGCAGGGAAAACCTCAGAACAACTGGTGAAACCATCAGATTAACGAATGTCACATAGAGCTCAAATGACGTTTACAACATCATGTTAAAGAACGTTGTAATTCAGTATAACACAATACGTTATTTATAGAGCGCTATGTATGAGACCGGAGTTCTTGGGGTGAGCGATAGCATCCATATGTATGAACCTATCTCCATACCTTTCGATACCACTCAACGCACATGTATACAACGCTTATAATCATCTGCATTAATTTCATCACAATTCAATCTGTTCTAGATATACCGTCCATCATCAATAAAAAATAAATCAAGAAATAAAAGAAATTGCCATTGATGGGCATTAAAACCACTTCAAAACTATAAAGAATGAAAAACGTCGCATATAATATCAATTTTCTGAGGAGGAAATTCAATTCTAATAAAGCCCGCTATACAAGAAAGCTTATCCGTTTATTTCATTTTAAACAGACTGATGTTCCAGTTTCTGTCTAAAAATTAAAGGATCCTTACACTGCTGCAGGAAAATTATGTCAAGAGAAGCAATTGTTTCTTTTCAATATTTACCCTAAAATTATAGACATATAATACATGCAATACGTTATCGATACAGATTCATGTATGAGCTCGGAGTCCAAGCGTGGACAATAGCATATTATGCATGTACCTATAAACATATCATGATATGATAACAATGTTCTGAGAAGAAACAATTTTAATAACGGGTCCGTCACATAAAAATCCTGTTCAGACTCGAAAATTTCTTAAATAGAAAATCCGTGTCTTTTATGGCTGAATGAAAATTAGTTGAAAAGACATGTATACATCCGACAGACAAGCCTGAACACGGTTACTTCATCTACCGGGGAACTAACTCCCTTTCCACAACGACCCAACGAAAAATATTTCTGCAAGCCAATGAAGAGCATTCATTTCAAGAACCAATCAACATAAATCTGTAAAACAGGCTAAACTATCAGATTGAACAATCTCTATATAACCACGCATGCAGGCTGTTACTCTGGATTCTGCCTATTCGGTACAAGATTTTTATACATTCAGGACTATATAAAGCCTGTATTTCATTAAAAAACTCATTCTCACAAGAAACTGGCCTGTGTGTGTGTGCTTTGTAATTGAAGTGTTTTATGACTAGAGTTTTTTCCTTCGGTGTAAGCCAATAGTTCATTTCTGCAAAAACGTCTGTTTAGTTTTAAAGATATCCATCCTCTATTTAAAATACACCTCGTATTGCATGAATTGGAAGATGTTTTATAAATATTTTCAAAATATTCAAGATTTTTGCTAGTATTACCCCATCTTAACATGTAAATTATATGCATTTAAGAATCTCTCTCTCCCTTACTGTTGTACAGCGTATCTAGAGACAATACGGTTAAAAACGTAGCTATTTTATACTTCACATTTTTTAAGAATATGTGATTGGATAACATGGTTTTCTCTATAAGAGTTAAAGACTTGAGAATTTCAGTTAATAAGAATCCATTGTGTATAAGTGTGATATTTACTTTTTCTAATGTAATGTGAATAGTATGCTGATAATGGCTAAAGCATGAGATTTTCTTTGACATGTATAACAGTTTCGTCTTAAAATATAAAAATATTTATATTATTTTTTACACTATAATGATGCTGTAATATAATAACTAAAAATCATTCGCTCTAATAAACTTTATATTATATTAAAGCATTTAAATCGAAAATGCATGTTTAATGGACTTCATTAGTGAATCAGGGTCTCTTTTATATTTACACGTATATTATTATTTATATTATTATTACCATTGTTACTATTATTATGTTATATGGAAACGTTAAAAATAGTAATACTCTCGAAACGTTCAAATAAAATATTTTTTTAGGAAATTCAGACACTAATAAAGAATTCGTTTTCTGTTCCTAATGCAGGTAGTTTAGCAAAACAACTTAACACGCTGGCTGAGAAAGCATTTTCTCGACCGCTGAAAGATTACAAGTTCTTCAGCTAGAGGAGGCTTATAATATAAAAGCTATAAGAACAATTGATACGAGATACGGTGTTAGAGTGTTTGCAGTGTGAGACGAAAAGCTGAATATCTCCAGCGAGATATTCAGCTTAACAAGCGAACAGCTGGAGGAAACATCCAGAAAGTTTCAAGTTGTATAGAATATATTAGTATCAGCTGGCATGTTTAAGAGATGTAAATTGCCTTGTCTCCCTGCTAAGGTTTGTAGAAATAACTCAGCTGAACTTTCAATGTTTCATTTAGAGATACGGCTTTTGAGTTTATAAATACTTGGTTCATTAGGATAATATTCTGCTAAGGCATGCATCACTGTATTAAAACAAATATATATATATATATATATATATATATATTCTATTATATACATAACATGTGTAAATAACACCTGGGTTGTAGTCTGTGCGAAGTCATGCAGAAAGAATTTTAATTGGTTTTTCAGTGATTTTATACCTCAACGAATATACTTGCAACAACCTGCAAATAATCTGAATGTGTGTTACATGGCTACAAGGATAGGGAAAATGAAGAGGAAGAACGAGATAGTGCAAAACAAGCATAAACAGAAATGTAATAGGAACATTCTCAACCACGTCCAGTGATCTTATTAATCGAAGAATCGCTACAGCTGACAGCACGAAACATACAAGAAAAACGTTTGTGTGGGTAGCATATGGCAATAATATGATTTATTCACTCAATATTATTGTGTTTCTGGCCAAGTCCATTATATCATAGATATAGCTGTTTAAAGGATTATGTAATATCTCAAGAAGATTGATGCTGAATGATATCTAAAAATAAATATTTCAACTAATGTTCATTCAGCCATAAAAGACACGGATTTTCTATTTAAGAGATTTTCGAGTCTGAACAGCATTTTTATGTGACGTACCCATTATTAGAATTGTTTCTTCTCAAAGCATTGTTATCATATCATGATATGATTATAGGTACATGCATAAGATGCTATCGCCCACCCTTGAGACTCCGAGTTCATACATAGGTCTGTATCGATAACGCATTGCATGCATTATTAACTATATAGTTTTAGGGTAAATAATGAAAAGAAATAATTGCTTCTCTTGACATAATTTTCCTGGAGCAGTGTAAGGATCCTGTGATTTTTAGACGGAAACTGAAACATCAGTCTGTTTAAAATGAAATAAATGGATAAGCATTCTGGTATAGCGGGTTTTATTAGAATTGACTTTCCTCAGTAAATTTTTATTATATGAGAAGTTTTTCATTCTTTATTGTTTTAAAGCGATTTTAATGTCCATTAATGAAGCTTTATTTTGTTGCTTGATTTATTTTTTATTCATGATGGAGAGTATATCTAGAATAGATTGAATTGTGAAGAAATTAATGCAGATGATTATAAGCTTTGTATAAACGTGTATTGAATGGTGTCGAACGATATGGTGGAAGATTCATACATACGGATGCTATCTTTCACCCCTGGAACTCAGGTCTCATACATAGCGCTGTATAAATAACGTATTGTGTATACATCAGGTTAACGGTATTGCTCATTCACTTGCAAAGTGAAAGGGAGTGTTCAATGATGTTAAGGGCAGGTTGTAAGCTGATTTGGGTAAAAATTATCGAAATTGATTTTCTGTCATAAATGTAAGGTTGAATGTCCATTTTACAAAAATCTGTTGTCGTTTTACGTGTAGCATATCCCAAACGGGCGCAAATGGCATTTTCACAAAGAAAGTGGAAAGTGTAAAGCAAATTTTTCAGGGGTTAGTTGTGGCATGGAGTGTGAAGCGGTAGCGAGAATCTTTCAACGTTCCCCATCTAAGTATGGTGTAAGCTACACACAATATTTAGGGGATGGGGATGGTAAAGCATACAAAACTGTGGTAGAAAGGAAACCATATGGGGGTTTGCAACTTCAAAAGCTGCAATGTGTGGGGCACGTGCAAAGGCGTATGGGAACCAGACTTAGAAAACTGAAAAAGCATCTCAGGTGTCAAATACTAGGTGATGGTAAAAGTGTTTCTGGGAAGGAAAGACTAACTGAGAAGGAAATAGACAACTTACAGCACTATTATGGCATGGCTATTAGGAGACATGCAAAAAAACTGGAGGAGATGAGGCCTGATGTTTGGGCGACATTCTTTCATAAATTGTCGACAAATGAAAAGCCACAGCATGCACTATGTCCACAAGGTAAGGACTCATGGTGCAAATTTAACAAGCAATAGCTACTGGAGAAGGGTATGAACACAAACATTCACTGCCGTATTATGTAGGTGAAGCAATAAAATCCACATTTAGGAGCCTAGGTGACCCAAAAGTTTTAAGAAAATGTTTTAATGGCAAAACTCAAAATCCAAACGAGTCTTTCAATAATGTAGTGCGGACCAGAATTCCTAGAACTGTCTTTGTAGGGTATGACAAATGGATACTTTAGATACTGTGTTGGCGTTTAATGAGGGAAATTCAGGTCGTGTGAAAGTGTTGCAAGCAATGGGAGTAGATTTAGGATGGAATACAATAAAAAATTTTCAAGACATTGACAATATGAAAATAGCAAATGCAAAAGTGAAGCAAGAAACTAAATTACAGGAAGCTAGGTTGTTGCAGAGGAACGACAAGAGGTCCAGAGAGGATGAGGACAATAACCCTGAACCAGAATCGTGTTCTGGATTGTACTGAAGGTAGCATTTCACTTTTTTGTTATTTTCCGCTAAGTTGGTTTTTAAGACACATTGGTCCCTATTTCTCTGGAACTACTAGACCTAGAATAATGAAGCTTTTACCAATTGTTTAATTATTATTTAGTAATTTAAGGACCTTTTCTTAACTTTTTTGGACCAAAGTGAGAGTTGTAATGGTCTTTTTTTTCAATGAACAAAGTTGAAAAATTTTCAGTGTAGAAAAACCTTAACAAATACGTACTAATTAACTAAGTTGCAATGAAAAGTCAGTAAATGGAGGAAGAGTCAAACTCTTAATGTGCAAAGTTCCATTGGTCTAGATTTGGTGGTCCCAAGAAAATGGGATTTAAAGTAGGTAAAATTAGCATTGCGAGTATAGGCCTTACAATCTCCCCTTAACGCCACTGACCTTTTTAGCTTGTCGGAAAAATGCGATTACGCTTCTTAAATAATTATGATGATGATAATAGTAATAATAATAATAGTAAACTTGATCGCTGCATTGAAGAAGGTAAAATACTTAAAAAAGCTATATTAGTTAATTTCTTATAAGCATTACTTAATATACACTTACATATATCCATAACATGAAAAATCGTATTTTGTCGCGCGCTTAATACTGCATTATGTGATACAATCGCATGACTTTCTCTTCACTATTTTTACATTTTTTTGTTGATTTAGTCTTGAAAAGAGAATCCTTTCATTCACTTGCAACAATTTTTTTCCTTACGTTACTCTGAAAGGGGAGATAGCCTAGGGCTAGATCATGTTCAGACTTGTCCAAATGTTAAAATCTTGTAAAGATTCAATCAATTGTAAACATATCCTTCAAGTAATGTTCATTTATCCATAAAAGACACAAATTTTCTATTTAGTACATTTTCGTATTTGAACAGGTCCTATTAAGTGTATATATATATATATTCTCGTAAATGTAAGGTAAACATTCAGTTAGTTGAAAACATGTTTTTTTTCAAAATAATGTTGATTCATCCATAAATGAAATGGATTTTCTATTAAGGAGTTTTTCGTGTTTAAACAGGTCTTCTTAAGTATATAATTTTTTTTCTCGGTAATGTGAGGCAAACATACCATCAATTGTGAACAATAGAACAATAGAAAGTCTTATTCCATTTTATTTTTCGAGTTGATACCTGCGTGAGATGGTTATGTGTTTTTAAAATATTAGCGTAAACATTTCTTAGAAATATGCCTTGTCTTGTGTTTTCGAGGAATATTCCATTTGTTCCAGTTATATCCAGTAGAACGTTAAATACATAAAATCTGAAATCCAAGAAACTTCCTTTCTCAAAGAGGCTGTTTATTGTTAAATATATTTTTCCCGGAAATGCCACGGAGGGTATTGCTGCGCTTGCAAAAAATTCCTTTATTTAACATTACTTGCTTTCGCTTGCTTTTGTAGAAAATCAAGTGTATGACCTTGTTATCATGTCTAAAGATTGTCATATTTCATTTTAAAAATGCCCTTGTTAAAATAATGTCTTGTAACCCTCGGTTTAAAGGTAGTCATATGTCGTTGTCTAAACCAGTATGCAGCTGTTCGATCAGGTGTTATAGACAAACAATATCTCCTTTTAAACTATTTAAAATCATGAAATGACATGAACCCTCCATCTGCTAACAATAACATTTTTCTAGGACTTTCAGAGGCTCGCAGTGTGACTAAACAATCATGGGCATGTTAGAGCTGGCCTTTCGTTTGCTCTGGAAATACATAATTAAAGGAACAACAAAGGGAACGGATTGCTCTCCTGCCGTTTTTTAAATAATGTACATTCATCCATAAAAGATATGGATTTTCTAATTAGGAGATTTTCGTGTTTTAACAGGTCTTCTTAAGCATATATATGTTTTTTCTCGGAAATGTGAGCTAAACGCAACCTTAGCTGTGAACGATAGAAGGACTTGTTCCATTGTTAATGTTTTCCGAGTCGGGAAAGTGGAAACATTTTAAAGGCTAGTTTAAAGAATGCTTTGTGTAATTTGGAAGTTGCACATGGGTGTGATTTTAAGACGACATGAAGTGAAGAGGAGAGCGAGTGAGAGATAGAGAGAGAGACAACAGTTTATTTCTTTGGAAATGTTAAAAGCATATTCTGGGGGGCTTCCAGCTTTGCTTACCTCATACAGAAACCGGTCAACCAGGGAACTTGGTCTATAAGTGAAAGACAGAGAGAGAGAGAGAGAGAGAGAGAGAGAGAGCGGATAGGGTTGGTATGGGGAAAATTGTGTAACAGACTCAATATGTATGCGAAAACAGGCCCATCGTCCTGAATATCCTTCCCTCTCTGGTCTCTATGGTGAGGGTAGGTATACCAGGAGCATGCCGATATGATCTGTTTCAGTCGGAGTGAGAACCGTATGAGAGCAGGGACATACTTTCATGCTAAAGAAAGTATCAATTTTGAATACATTAGCGTATTGTGTATTTTTGAAGTAATCATTTATGTTAAGTCTGTTTTTATCATGCATTTTTCATTAATCTAAGACGTGTAGTACTCTTATAAGCCTGAAACATTCCCTCAAAGCAGAATTAGAACAAGTGTTATTAATTGCAATAATAATACACTCGTAATAATCGCTTACTTAAGTTTTTCAAATCATCGCCAGCTGTCTCCCAATGTGTAGTATATTGTAAATGGGGTGAAATGTAGATCGAGTCATCATTGCCAGTCAGAAACCGGCTGGCGGTTTTCGATTACAAGGGGAAGGGTTGCTGGACAGGTTAAGACCTATAGGGTGTGATAATTATAATACGCTAATACACAAATACGGCGACAACCAGGTGCGCGAGTCAATTTGTATACACTTAATTGTACTAATCAATCAAATACATGCGACGGAGGTACCCACTTCCTTGCAATTGGGAGAGAGCGATAGTGAGAGAGTTTTAGAAAAACATTTGCGGGGTTGAGCGGGCTTCTTTATTGGCATCAACTATTTATACCGTATCAAAATACTTAATTAAATCAATTGTAATAATCGATCAATGGCACGCCACCAGCCATTCAAGTTATGTGATACCGGGGATCCAAGCCGCTGGAGGGCGTTATAGCCTTTGTTAGCAGTTTAAGCCTTTGAAATCAGTGAGACGAGATGTTACACATGTATGATCGTTATCTGACTTATTGACAAGCACTTAGATATGCAGTCTCTTTCGGCAGTAAGCCACCTCAAAGACGATGTGTCAAAAACATGTCGTTACACATGCAATAAATTATTCCTTCAATTAAACTCATTAGCCGGCTCATTTAATATATAAGTTGAGAATATGCACTTAATTATATTAATCAATCAATGCCACGCGACCAGCTACTTAGAACTTTATCGGCGGGGGGGACTTAGCCCTTTGAAGTACTGAGAAATGAAAACACAAAAAGCGCCATACTCTTTGTGCGCGGCTTAGCTCTCTCTTGTCAATGAGGCGAGATAGTCTTATAATGTACAATCATTATCTGCTTGATTGACATGACATACATCAGCTGTTAATCCTTATCAAACCCTTGTCAATCAAATTTGACAGCTACGTAACAGTACCTCTGTCGGCATGCCGCCCCACAAAGACAGCAAGGTGTCAAAATATTTGTAAAAATGTGTAATCAATTAATCGGTCAATTAATCTAATTATACAGCATCTTTATTAGGCAAATGTATCCCAAAGTCCCATTGTTAGACTACTTATAGGTAATATGCATTATATAGCATGTAAATAATATAAAATATAACACAATTAATTCAGTAAAATGTTGAATGCTAACATCCTGTTCTAAGAAGCTACGAATTTTCTGGAGGAAATTTAAAGGTCTATGGAGCATGGTACCCCTATTTAGCCACTGTACTTTGCAGTAATAAGCAAGATCGAAATATTCCGAGCCATGTTTCCAAGAACCATATGAATTGTCGATGACGTAAAGATTAAGATTTGATGTGATTCACAGTCTTCATCACTTTGTTCATTACGTTTACCACACTTGCAGAATAGACACATAGCGCCTCGGGGTGTGCAGTAAAGGTGAACAGCTTTGAAACTGCCTTTATTAAGAACCTTCTCACTTAAGGAATGTGTCAGCAAACTCACAAATCCATTGTATTTTCCTGACATTGATGGGGCAATATCCGTGGCTACAGATACAAGTTTTTACATATCAATTTATATTTTGTTACACCACTCGAAAGGACTAAAAATGTCAGTTTCTCGAGTGCGATCCTTCAGCGATATTACATCTAACAGTTCTTCTAACAGTGAGGCTGTCATCAATGCCCCCTAATAAACAACCAATTGGGTAGTATATAAAATATCGGTTGTCTCATTCAGCGCCAAAGAGAACCATTATAAGGTTTGAATTTTTGTGTTCAGCTGTTCCTCAATATTCCATGGATTAACTTCGATTACCCTCTCAGGAACAGTGCGACGTGACAGGCTTAGGTTTCTGAAAGAATCTACGATTTGAAGTACAATATATTCAGTAGCCAATATCATGCACTATTTAATACATTCCCCATCAGTCAATGGGTTCATTTTATGAGCAATACGTTTTGAAATCACGGAAACTGGCACGCACAAAACTTTTTGAAGGTGGTCGTCTATGTTTTTGGAGTTTATTGCTTTAGATTATCCAAAAGTGTCATCCTATCATCCCCTGTGTAAACAAAAGCACAATGTACATTATATTTCAGTAGTATAAGTCCCGGATGAGCCAATTGGATTAACGATAATCCTGCCGCTAGGGGCGCTAGTGTCGCTAGTGTCGCTGCGAGCGACAGCGGCAAGTTTGAAAAGCGCCATGAGCGGAAGGATTATCGTTATTGCAATTGGCTCATCCGGGATTGTTTTCTTTATTTATAATTTGAATACAGTACATTGGATAAAGATATGAATACATAGTTTAGATTAACATGATGTATTATTTGCTTAACATATGAACACATAGTTTGAGAATAACATAATGGGTTATTTGATTACAGGAGATTAACATATGAATACAATAAATGAACAATATAAGAAATATTAGGAGAAAAAAAGCACATTAAAATTCATAGTTTGTTGAGGGACTAGGACACACAGATTTCGCGCACAACAATGATTTTAAAGTACGTGGTGGACTTTGAGTCCTCGTCATCGCTGCTGCTGCTATCGACGGTAAATTGGTGGATAGGTTTGGTGATGCAGGTGACGAGCAGGTGAGAGAAACTTTCGTTGACGAACTCGGTGAAGGTTGGTATATAGATGGGGATGGTAAATTCGTTGTAATGGCTGGTTGAGAAGCATCCTGTGGATGTGACTTTGTTGGTTAGAGCAGGAATGTTGCTGTTGCCGAGGTATGTGATGCATAGTGCGTCTTGTTGATGCTGGTGCACTTTGGTAGGTACGCATTTGACGTGGACCGCGTGAGCCCCTTGGACGTCGAGTGTGATGGTGACAACTCTGCTGCTGCGGAAATAGGAGTTGGAGATGCAGAGGATACGGATAGATGAAGTTGCGTTGAGAATGAGTTGCAGGTTAAGATTGTTCCCCCCGGGGACGGGATAGGTTTCGTCGGACATTATTTAGGGTTACATGGGGAGAACGTGACGATGTGACGTTTGAAAACGTTGCGTAGTTTTTCCTCGCCTGCGTATATGATGCAGAATGAGGTAGAGTTGAGTTTGTTGATGAGTTCTGGAGAGGCGTTTGCAAATCTTGTTGGTAGGAAAACTTCTGTGTCGTTCTCGAGTTTGGCGACGAACTTTGAACCGTGAACGGTGTCGAGTGTTTTGACGACGACGACACGATACGGTACGTGCTGTTGAAGCGTAGATACGCTGAGAGTGTCGGCGCTGCGGGAAAGTTCTTCTAGCTCTTTAAGGGCGTCCTGTGACATTATGACGGCACAGATGACAGTTTTTGATAAACGGGGGAGGACCGTCTATATGAGTGGTTTGATGAGGAAGGTTGTAGTGTTGTTTACACCTGCGATAAGGTGCGCAAACTACCTGTGCGTCTTTGGGACGTTGGTTCCACACAAGGTCGACGTCGCTTGGGGGATAACGTTCAAAGATGAATATGCCGTTCTGCAGCAGCACTTGGCGTTCCCTGGGCAGTAGCAGATGGATACTTCGTCCGTTATCGAGATACCGAAAGAGCACGATGAAGCAGTTCATGTGGTGTTTCTAGCGGAGTACCTTCGAAGGAATTGTTGAATTTGCTTGTTGAGTTGATCGAGGTCTTCGTAGAAACCGAGTTTACACTGTGTGCACAGGCAGCTGCACGTTTGGTGAAAGCAAAACGAGCATTGGAAGTGTTTACACGTCGGTCCTGGCATTCCCCCACGGCTGGCTAGCACCGAATGAAGGGGAAAAGAATGCGCGTGCATAAATATAACCCAACTGCCGGAAGCAGGAAATCACTGGTGGGGGAAACGTTCGTTGGAGATTTACCACATAAGGGGAAGCACTGGTGGGGGAAAAGTTGGTTGGAGAAACACCACATCAGGGGAAACAGTGGTGGGGGAAACGTTCGTTGGAGGTTGACTACATCCGCCGGAAGCGCTTAGCGATTATTGCACAACATCCGCAGGAAAAACACTGTGTCCGTTGATTTAACGGTTTTCGTCTTGGAGGAGAACTCTGTTTTGAACGGTGCTGAACATGCAAACGACCACATTAGGGGAAGCACTGGTGGGGGAAAAGTTCGTTGGCGAATTACCACATCAGGGGAAGCACTGGTGGGGGAAACGTTGGTTGGAGGTTCACTACATCCGCCGGAAGCGTTTATCGATTATTGCACAACATCCGCAGGAAAAACACTGTGTCCGTTGATTTAACGGTTTTCGTCTTGGAGGGGAACTCTGTTTTGAACGGTGCTGAACATGCAAAACGACCACATCAGGGGGAAGCACTGGTGGGGGAAAAGTTCGTTGGAGAATTACCACATCAGGGAAAGCACTGGTGGGGAAACGTTCGTTGGAGGTTCACTACATCCGCCGGAAGCGCTGAGCGAATATTGCACAACATCCGCAGGAAAAACACTGTGTCCGTTGATTTAACGGTTTTCGTCTTGGAAGAGAACTCTGTTTTGAACGGTGCTGAATATGCAAACGCCGTGTATGTGATCGGGTATGATATAGGGTGATTCGCGACCCAAATGCGCCGCTAAGCACGTGCCGTAGCACATTGGGTTTTCGTTTAACATTTGCTGCATTTTGTCTGTGGAAATGTATTGCTGTTCGTAGAAAACGATGTATAAACCTCTTGCGGGCACAAATTGGAACCACTGATGTTGTGCGTCTTCTTTATCTGCTTTGAAATGGATATCGTTGAAGTACATGTTAGATAGCACAAAATGAATTTTGGTTTCGCAGCTGTGAACTCTGGCGGAGACGGATTTTCCGTCGTAGGTGCTGTCGACGAAGCGAAGTGCATAAGGTGTATTTTTATGGGGGTGACCGTCCACCTCGTAGTTTTTAAACACCTTACTGTCATGGTAGTACACCGACAGGTAATTTCTGTAACCCATGATGCGGGAGCGAAGGGTGCGAGATGATTGTGTGAGGTGCGGTTGGAACGCTGGTAGAAATACATGCGCACTAAGGACTATTTTGTGAGATGCGCAGTGCGAAATGGGTGTTGAGGAAATGATGAACCTCGAGGAATGTTCTAAAATTGGCGCACCGTATGTACTTGGTGAACTGCGTGAAATTCATGTTATGTAAGGGAACGTTGGAGGCATGGTTGTGAAGCATGTACTTGTGGTATGCCATGATTTGATTTTGCACGTCCGTCTCTTCCTTCTTTTTGTGATACATGATGTCGGTAATGATGCGCTGCAGGGCATGCAACACGTGCCATTCTTGTTGGTTGAGCGTAACGGATGCGCCTTGCGTGCCTTTGAAAACGAGCTTTAGCTTTCCGAACAAAAACATAAACACTATGGTGACGCTGTAGCTGAATTGAAATTGCTGTAGACGTCCCTGTGGGTCATTCAAGCGTTTGTGAATGATGGGGATGGCTTCGACGAGTTTGTGCCACTGCGAGGAACTCATGACGACTGCGTTGTGCTGTCCACATTTGGCAATGGTGACGACGAGATGGTGCGGCGGCTGGGGGGAGAATCCCACACTGACGAATTTAGTTTGTTGCGGGTTGAGGAAGTAGATATCCGCCAGAGGACCCACAACTGCACTGTGTTGGAACTGTGCTGGCGGAGCAGGGCTGTCGGGATGCTGTTGGAGGTCGAATATGGGTAGTTTCCTTTTTTCCCCGGGTTTTGAGGTGGTTGGGGTTTGACATCCGGTTATACTGGAACACACAAAACAATAATAATAATAATAATAATAATAATAATAATAATAATAATAATAATAATAATAATAATAATAATGTGAGGGATAGAGAGATAAACGGGATAGAAAAAAGCAAGCTAACACATATGTGCGGACCCACCTGGTCGGCGTGCTGCATGGCAGCATGACTGTATCCGCGTGCTGCATGGTACACTCTGAATGAGGCGAGCGGCACCGTGACGTTGCTTTTTATATGAGCAGGAGCGTCTTCTGAAAGCACGTGCAAGAGGATGGATTAGGTTAGATGTGATGAATAGTGACACACACACACACACACGTACTCACCTTCAAGGGTTGACAAGTTTGCTGAGCGTCAGAGCACTTTGCGCGGCATGCGTCTTTGTACGCTTTGCGAATGACGACATCATTATGCGCGTGATTGCTGACGTGAAATTTTGAGAAGAATTTATGCTTAGGTAAGCCGGAGCAGCGGTGGGTGAGGTAGTCGATGACGTAATGACCGCAAGTGGTGCTGTCGAAACCCTGCAGCCTTCTGGCGTTGGTGGACCAACGCGTTCCGCAGACCGAATTTAAGAACCGGAGAAAATGGGGCGAAAGTGGTCCTATGCCGTAACTGTCAAAATATTCTCCATGCGAGTTTTTGTCCACAAAGATGCAAACCCAGTGTTGCCCGGATTTGGTGCTGGGGTCGGTGTTAGCCACTAGCGCCAAGGAGGCGTTCGAATGCCGTGAAGTACGGGCAGTTTATCGCAGGGGTAGACGCCTAAAAAGTGAGAGCGCGTAGAGGGGCATGTCGATAGAAACCGTTGAATTTGAAAGGTGTTCATGATACCAAAATGGATCGGTTGGCGTCGATTTCGACCGTGCGATGTATTTCCGCTAGCAGCAGAAGTATGACCGGTTCTGTCAATTTATCGGCAAAACCGATGCTTATAGAGACGGTTCCGTGGCGCTGACCCGAGATGTGAGACTCGTTAGCGCTCATGTCTGCAGTGAGATCGAAAACCATAATCGTATACCCTTGCGGGTAGGTTTCTCTGGAGATGGAGTGTCCCTCGTCCTTGAAATGAATGCCTATGCCGTCCTGCAGGGTTTGAAAGCATTGCAAATAGTGTCCCTTTGTAAAGTCGGGTTGCAGAGGTTGGGAGGGAACGGGTTGTTGTTCACGTAGAGCTGAAAGAAGTTCATTTTAAAATGTTTCAAGTTGTACGGATTTGAGTTAAAATGGCCGGAATAGGCCTTGTCGGTGACCATGGCTACTACCACTCTCCTGGGAACTTGCCCTACGCACACGTCGCTAAACGTCATTGCCCTGGACTCCTTGGGGATGCTGAGAGCGTGAAAGCTGAAGTCCTTGATATGGTACTTTGCGCTGCCCTTTGCGAGCACGGCCTGGTGCGCGAGCTTTATGGTCGGCGAGGGCCGCACCAATTTTAAGCGCAGCGTGGCAGACACGATGTCGGCGTACCCCTTAAAGGTATCTA
This sequence comes from Deroplatys truncata, assembly GCA_030765065.1. Classification (NCBI taxonomy): domain Eukaryota; kingdom Metazoa; phylum Arthropoda; class Insecta; order Mantodea; family Mantidae; genus Deroplatys; species Deroplatys truncata. Next base: position 415,958,207 of record CM060990.1, on the reverse strand, counting down.
CGTCGGAAAACAAATAAAACTGGGGAGAGGCGGGAGTGAGCTTGACGGTCATGCTAACGTTGTTCAAAAGCAGCTTATCCTGTCTAAAAAGAGCGTTGGACAGAGAACCGATGAGCTGTACGACGTTGCTCCCTTTGGTAAACCCCTGACGCCACTGAAAACCCGCATTGGCGATAAAAGTGTCCATGATGCCTGCCGTGTCCTTTCTACAGAGGGTGGATTCTAGTTTGGTGTTCATGGCATCTTCGGAGTAATTCAGAAGCGTCTCGAGGTAGGTTCTATAGGGGTAACCGGCTTGCGGCATGGAGACGATGACGTTATTGAGGGTTACCTCCACCTGTTGATACAGGGAATTTAAGGCGTTGTTGACCAGAGTGGCGTTAGCGTCAGCGTTTAAGGCCTCTCCTTTGTCATCTACAATGCGCACCATGAGTTCGAGTACGACGTAGGTCAAGTCTAGGTAATCGTCCGCATTTCCGGAATAATGAAAGGTGATGGGGGCATTTTTCATTAAAGTGTTTTGAGGGTTTAGGTATAGGAACCGTGACTCCTCGATGCTCATCTGAACCGGCACCTCTGTAAAGAGGTCCAGTTCGGAACTCATGTGCACGCCGCGTCTGCCATTACGAAAATACGTCTTGCACCTTACGCCTTTGGCGTTTCAGCTTCGACTGCTTGCTCTTTTTGGATTTGCTCGGTTTTATTCTCTTGAGGCGCCTGGCGCCGGAACCGAGCATGGCATCGAGCTTTTCGTCGGCTTTTCGTTTTAAATTGTATGCGGACTCCTTGAGCCTCCGTTGGAGCGCTTGCTTTGGCGCTGCTTCTGCCACAGTCACATCGGACACAACGTGAGCGCCCGCCTTTAAGGCCTCCTTTCCGACTGCTTTTGCTCCGCTCTTTAAAAACGGTAGCAACCTTCTGAAGAGTCCTCCGAGGGCTGAAAAGAGACCGCTGCCTCTTTGGTAGCGCTTGCCCCTGTAGAGAATGAAATCGCGATCGTGGAACGCGCCGCCGGTCTGATTGAGGTAGTACCGCGTTACGGCGTGCACGTCCATTACGCCTGTTTTGGACGAAAAGCGAGAACTATAGTAGAGGAAAATCCGTCGGCGAATGGCAAGAGATCGCCGTAACCGTTCCTTAAATCTATGTTGACCGTCTTGAAGTCTTGCTGAATCAAGGGTACCCAATTTTGGGGAAAAAACGTCTTTTCGTCGCTCATGTACGTGTTGTTGCTTCTTTCGTATTACACGGCCGCGCTCTCTATGACTTGGGCGAAGGTGTCGCCCACGACTTGCGGGGTCACTAGATTACAATGGATGAACATTTCGTAAGGAAACCCCATATAAGGATCTACGGGGTGTTTAGCAGCTTTTTCGAGAATGACGTTGACGTAGGGCTCGAAACCCAACATTTTTGCCATAGCGGGCGTTAAGAGCAAACTGTGGATGCGGTGTAGAGGTCCCGGAGGGTCCTCCGATTTTGAAACGTCTGGTTTGGGTCTGACGGGACGAGCCGCCGCGGGTTTCTGCTGCCCCGAAGCCCGGGGCTTCGGTTTCGGTTTCGGCTTGGGTCTCTGGTGGGGCGCATCGTTCAGAGCTTCGTATTCGCCGACCGCGTACGGTACGGCCGTGCGCGCGACATTTTCCACAAACCCGTCGAACGGAATGTCGGGTAGTGGTTCGGGATGGGCGACGGCGGCATTTACGCCCACCGTCTTCTTGCGCTCGTCAAAGAGGAAGAAGTTTTTCACGTGCAAGTGCTCGAGTAGAACGGCGTTGACGAGTTTCACCAAGTCTTTGGGATTGTGCACAATGCCTTGCGGCATTTCCAGGCTGAATTTGGAATGCGTGGGGAGAAGCGTCATGGTGTACTTGGTGCCCTCGAGACGGGCATCGTCTGGCGAAAGGTTATAAAATTTCACCGGATACCTGACGTTTTGCAGGGCGACCTCCCATTCTCCCTGCAGAACGATTCTCTCGGGAAAGATGTTAGAAAACCTGGCCGTGGTGTTGTCGGTAAAGTGTTCCATGGAAGCGTTGCTCACGAGAGTGATTGAGAAGGGCTTGGTCTTAATCATGTCGAATCGATGTTCGAAGCCAGAACCCACGAGTTAAACTTTGCCGGATAACCCTTCCACTTTACCAAGACCTGCTTGTTGCGCCCTCGGCCCTTGGTCTGTAAAACGCGTTCGATCTTAAACGTCCGAGGTAGCGCGACCTTTTGTAGCTCCTCGGTGTAAAATGTGCCGTCTATGGCTTCTCCGGCCAGATCCTTCAACTTATATACCACTGGTCGACCGCGCACCACCTCGGCTATCCGAAATATTTCGTCCGTCCAATTCTGCTCGTAGCCCTTGTCGAATTTCATTTTTTCTTTAGAGATGCGCACGTGATCGCCGACGGAAAATCTGGGTTTCCCTGCGCGAGGTAGGGTCCTATTTCCGTAGAGATTGCGGTACACTCGTAAAATGTTAGATTCGTTCACGTCCTTCGGAGCCATTTTTATGGACCTGTGATGCGAGCTATTGTACGACTTGAGTAAGGCCGGAAGGACCTCCAGGTATCTGTAACTGTTTTTTTGCGTGAAATACCTCCACATCTTGGTTTTTAAGGGGCGGTTGAAGCGCTCGACGACGCTGGCTTTAACGTTATTTTTGGTTGTGTAATGTTTCACGTCGTGTTTCTTCAGAAAGTCGCGAAAAGTCTTGTTGGTAAACTCGGTTCCCTTGTCCGTTTGGAGGACCCTGGGGACGCGTTGGGAGAATATGGAGCGAAACGCTTTGCCAAACCTCGGTACCCAACTTCGATTTCAGGGGTACGGCCCAAGCATATTTGGAAAATACGTCGATAACGGTCAGAATGTACACGTAAGGTTTGTTATGTTCCCTCACGCTGTTCATGACGTTTAGATCGGCCTCCCAAAGATCGTCCATATTCGTCACGTGATAATATCTGGTGGGGAACCGATTTCTGACCGGTTTGTGCAGAGTGTAACTGTCCTGGGTTTGAAGGAAGGACTCGATGTTCGCCTTAGACGCACCCGTGGCCTTTCGAAGGGGCTTGACCGTACCCAAACCGGCATAGTGTTCCGGTTTGGCATAGTATCGCCTTAGCGCCTTCCATTCCTTCATGCTTTACTTGTACAGGGGTTGCCAGACGCGTTTGCGAAAATGGTACGACGCGGAAGGCGATTTCGATTTCTTTTTCGGAGTGGCGGGGTTTGCCCTCTTCTTTTTGCGAGGCGAGAGGAGGTTGACCTTTATGGTTCGGGGTTCGACCTCCTGCTTCACCGGCACGCGTTCGTGCGCGTCTTCGTAATCGTCGTCGTCGTCGTCGCCGAGGAAGGGCTTTCTGACTTGTGCCACGAGATCGAGGTAGTTGTCCAATTTATGTTTTACGAGCCGCCACTTTTCGTCGGCAGAGAGCTTTGCGCTCTGCAGGTTCTGAATTTCTTTAGCCAATCTGGATGTGGTGCGGTCTATAGCGTGAAGCTTATCGACGGTCTTTGGTTGCGGTGCAACGAGGATCTGCTTGCCGTAATTCATCCTGTTAATATCGACACTAGCGCGGCGCCAAGCGAAGCCAAGACGGGTAGGAGAAATGCCGGCAAAAAACCTCCTTTTTGAACCAAGATGCTCTTCTTCTTCTTCTTCTTCAGAGGAACACGTTTATCCGTCAACTTCCTCCAAGAAGCCTTGTGCTTCTTTAGGCGACCCAAGCACTTTGCGGGAAGTTGCACGTGACCTCTGCACACGTTGAGCATACATTCGGTAATGGCCTTGATCAGATCGCCATCGGCATTTTTTAACAACTTTTTGCGCAGAGGGGCCTTTGCCTTGGCAAGAGCCGTCAAATTACCGTGCTGTCTCGCTATGCGAGGACTGGTCAGCGTCGCAAGCCTTAACCTACCTCTAGCCATGCTTGCGCAATAATGGCGTTCGCTCCCAAAGCGGTACTTTTTATTTAAAATCATTGGCCTCAGTTGGGTAAGAACCTGCCGTGATAATATATAACGAAACGAACCCGAGTCCTCTCGGCGGTCTCAGTTGGGTACGAAATAAGAGAGGTTTTCCCCCGGCAGCACGCCGGTTCGATACCTGTATCGGGCGGGCGTGTATTGAGTGCAGTCCAACACGAGATACCCGTGAGGGCGTTCGGTGGCCTTCTCGAAGGCCTCCAAGAGAAACCTAGAGTTCCTGGGTTCGATCTGCTGGCACAGTCTCTCGATCTGCATCTTGTCCCGGTTGTTCTTGAAGACCACGACGTAGTTTGCATTCAGAAAGATGTTGCGATATTTTTGACCCTGCGGAAACACGTTCTGCAGGATGTAGACGATGCCGAAGCGCTTGTAATGGGAGTCTCTGGTGAAAAAATTGGACACGTCCTTCCCGCCACCCTCCGGCATCAGATCGTCGAGGACGACCAGGACGTTCTCGCCCACCGAAGCAAGTTCGGGTATGCCCGCGTGGGTCTCGCAACGCAGAGCCGAGGGTTCGAGTCTCAGCGAATACTCCGAAGGGTGGCACCACAGCACCATCCTGGAGCGCACGTCGAACATCCGGTGCGCGTGGCGTAACAGGTTTTTCACCTAGGTCGACTTCCCGCAGCGCGACGGCCCCGCCACGAGCATCGTGCTGGGAAACTCGAATCGCCCCAGGTCCCGGGGACCGGGCATCGTCTCCTCAGGGGAGCTCGGTTCGAAATGACTTTGGCGCGGCTCTAGACGTCTCATTTATGCGTTCCACTTGAACCCGTAGGGATAGGAATCGTGATCGCCGGCGAGAACGCGCTTGTTGACCACCATCCTAAACGTCTTCGGTTACTACCGTCCAAGACGGTTTCCGCGAAATCTGCGTGCCCGCCAGCTTCACCGTACGGCCGTTGTCCCTCAGCACCACGTCGCGAATCACCTCGGCGTTCACCAGCTCCAGGTTTCTCGAATTGAGCGTGATCCCCTTCACCTTGCACACCGAGAAGGTCTTGCCCGTCTCGGGGCAAACGATCTCCATGCAGTAGCTCTTGGGCACCGCGGAGGCGAACCGGGCGATGTAAGAGCCCCGCCCGTACTTCTCCAGCTCGTCCGTCATGTCCCCCAGGAGGCGTCCAACGGACGGCCTCCAGTCACCCGGAGCGGCGGCGACGACGACGGAATCGGTGTCGAAGTAGCAGACCCGTTCTCCCAGCCTCTTGAGGTAGGAGTAGAGCACCAGGCGCCCGTGAGCCGTGGTGTAGGCCGCCAGGACAGTGTTGGCGGTGGGGTTGATCTTGCGGTGCTGCTCGCAGTACCTCCACACCACGTACATGATCCGGTCGGTGACGGGCACGTAGGTCTGCACTTCCACGCCAGGGTCGTTGAGCAGCTCCAGGAGGCGGTCGTACCGGTCCACCAGCTCGCACATGGGGAGGTTTTCCCTCTGCCCCAGTTTGCCTCAGAAGCTGTTGAGCATCAGCTTGGCCAGCTAACGCCTGCCGGGGTTGGTGGCGATGGCCTGGGGATCCAGGGCGACGCTTTCGTGTTCGAATAATTGCTCCACGTACTGCTGCTTTGCGGCATGGTCCTCGCAATCCGAGGGCCATCCGGAGGCTTCGGTCTTGATCTTCAAGAACTGATTCACGTAGTCCTCGAAGAGACCCTTGACTCCGGTGGTCGGTTCATGCCGCACCACGTCGTACTCCCAGATCTCGTGGACCCGGAGGAGGCGGTACCCCTCCTCCAGGGCGACCTTCATCTCGTCGACCACCCAGGTACCCGACAACGCCCTCTCGCGCTCACCGTGGTGGCACACGTCTTGGTTGTCCGCCTCCGCACAAGCGCGACATAGCGGGAATATGAGCTTGCCACCGATGCGCGTCGGTAGCACCGGGTGGTACAGGTGTTGCGGCGGTAGAACCTCGCACTTCACCAAACCGCCCCCCACGTCTTCCAAGCGCGGGAATCGATCCACGTGGATCTTGGGATGGCCCGCGGGGTAGGGCTTCGTCTTGTTCACGTACGGGTACAGGCTGCATACGTCGTAGTAGTAGATGTTGCTGTCCCCTTTCGCCTCGCAGTACGTCTTGGTGCAGATGGTGCGACCTCCGTAGAAGGCGTCTCTGGGGTTCAGAGGTTCCGGTACCGCAAAGTCCCTTGCGTGGCGCGCGAGGTCCTGGTTGGCCTCCATCGCGGCGTTGAACTCGCACTCCCATATTTCCACCACGGCGTAGCCGGAGGCCTTGATCTTGGCCGTGACCTTTTCGGTGCTCTCTAACCTGGAGGTCATGGTTTGGTGTCCCGAGTTGTATATCACCGCATGGCGATTGTGAAAGCACCGCCTGCAGCCGTGGTAAAAGCAGCCGTGGAAAAAGTACGCGGTTTTTTCAGCCTCTCTGTACCCGTCCACCTTGTGCCCCACGATTTTAACTGCGCGTCCTCGCATGGCGTGCTGGATGACGATGCGGTTTTGCATCTCTAGCCAAGTTAGCCATATGCATGCGGCGTGAGACTGCCGGTCCGCTAGTCGATACCCGCCCGATGGCAAGAGGGTAATTTTTTTAAGCGGCATGAAGCGCTTTCTATACACGCAATGCACGCCTGCGCGATGGTGACGCATTCTCTGAACGGGTCTATTCCGTTCTCGTCCAAGAATTCCCTTCTGAATTTGGAAACTCCCTGACTGAGTAGAAATACGTCCATCTTGCAATACGCCACCATTTCCGCCCTCATGTCGAAGACGTACCCGGAGGACGCCTTTTCTTCGTGCCACTGCTCGAAGGCTTTCCGACCCTCCGCCGACATGCCCTCCGGGCAGTAATGCCTTTTGTCGGGAATCGAACCCACGTACTGCTCGTTTTCCTTCGTGTTAAACAGGTACGGGAAATAACCTTTGCATTCCTTCAATCCGAAGGTCTTGGAAAAGCGGGAGAGTGGCATGGGTATGAAGTTGAGCGAGTCTAGAAATGTGACGTCACAGTACCTCATCCTGTAGATCTTGCTTCCGATCATGATGAGCTCCGGCGCCCAGTCTAAGTGCGCCACCATGTACTTTAATAAAAACTGCCCGTCGTAAGCTCTGAGGTTATGTGCCACGACGTAGACGTCCCAGGATTCGAACCACGCCTGCGCGATGTGCTCGAAAAGCTGCTTCACGGGCTCGTCCATAAACACCCATTCGTTGCAACCGCATTCGGTACAGTATGCCGTCTTGTGGCGTTCGTCGATGCAGTGCGGGCAGGCTTGGTACAACACGCAAAAGTTAGTTACATGCTCGTATGTGTCCTTTTTGCCGGTATATGGAATGTTTTGCGTGCATTCAAAGTCGATAAACATAAACACGTACCGGTTTCTTTTGTTCTTTGCGGCATACGGCTGCATATAGCACATGTGGTTAGAATTCACGTGGTCTTGCAATGATAGCAGTACTTTTCCCCGCACTCGTGCGCGGTTTTTCTGTACCTCGCATTCACGAGCTTATTGCAAGACGTGCACACCTTTTCTACATCGCACACCGACAGCCCTTTGGGTAAAAAACGCCTTTCTTTGCGTGGTTTGCAAAGCATGTCGGCCCCTTAAAATGTCTGTTGCACCCGGCGCAGCGTATGTAGGCGTCAAATCGCGCATCGCACTGCTGATGGCATTTAGCACACCTGGCGTCGCACCTATGAAATTCTTTTTTGTGTGCCGAGGGATAATGACACCGGCGGCAATACCATTTGCATTTAAAGCACTTGTGAAGGTTCACGATAGCATTAAAGTGCCCGGCGTGGAGCATGACGTCGATGTATTTATCGCATTTCTTATCCGACGCGTACAGCACGTGCTTCCCCGTATGATCGCCAAACACCGTCACAGCGTAGCCCTTTAACGCAGCGTCAAAGCGTCTGGCGTCATCTATCGTACAGCTGTCGCGGCCTTGACCGATGCTCGCACACAAGGCTACGGCCTTGGATTTTTGCAGATAGTTGGAGCGCGTCATCGTTTTATAGTTGACGTCGCGATCCACTTTGGCTTTAACTACAACAATGGCTCTTGCTAAACACAAGTTGTCTTTGTTGGCTATTTCGACAATGCCTTTATTGTCCCTACAGGCATCGCAAGGTTGGTGGCACGAACCCGAGACCTCCTTGGTCTACACCAACGTTACATGAAGAGGTCCGCTTAGCAAGAATTGTTGGTTACTTTGCATTACTTTTTCGATGCTTCCAACAATGACATCCGCATTCAATTGCTCTACGCGCCTTACGCTTATATTGAAGGCTTTAGACGCCTCCTTTTCGTCTGTTATGGACATGCCTAAATATCTCGGTTCGTTTTCTAACAGGTTCTCTTTCGCAAAGTTTAGAATATCGTTAAACAAATGCGATACCCATTGCTCCGGGTTAACATCTCTGTGAACCGGGTTTACGGTAATTTGAGACTCTGTAAAGCCGGAAAAAATCCTTGGCAGCATTCTCTGCTTGTGCCCTATAATTTCGAACGTAGGCTGCAAGGTGTCATCGCGACTTCCCCCGGGTTGCGGCTCCATCTTATCGGCCGAATGCACCGATCGCTCTTTACCTGCAAAGTTCTGCTGCTATTTTGTTTTTATTTTAAACTATTTTTCTCGGCTTTAACACTCTGGGAACAACTGCTGCGGCGTATGTTCTGCTATCACTAGGGCGACGGTCAATACCGATCGATGAAGACAACCTCACATGTGCGCGTATTGCTCTAAAACTTATATCAGGTCAAATAGCACGATTTTTTTTAGCAAAATCCTCTATCGCTCCCGTTTCTCACTACCGCCGGCTGCTCTTGGCACTGGGTTTTATAAGTTCGCTTATCGCAACCGCTGTTTCAGCATGCGCGTCGAGTTAAATGCCTCATTAAAAATCCTGACGCCTTATTTCGCCACAGCTTGTCAAGTTGTAAACGCAGTCATTTCCGGTCACACCATCCATCCATCCACCGCTGCACTTTTCCCTACCATCGACCATAAAACCGCATTTAAAAGATTTTCTCGTTGACGAGCATCCGTTCGCAACTCTTTAAACACCGCTGCCTTGTCAGCATCCGTTCCCACGGTCTTTTAACCGTGGCTGCCATTTTGAAACACACATCGACTGCTTTATCAGCACACGGTCATTCACGTACTCTTGCATGTTGCGTGTGGAGTTAAAAACAGTACCCTGCCTCAACTTCAACATCAGTGTCAAATATTTAAAACTATCAGTGTCGTGTGTAGTGTTTTTTGTGTTGTGCTGTGCATACGTGTTATGTAAAATGTAACAATTAAATAGAATCAACAGATACTTCCTTTTTAAGGAGTAACACCAACTGCAGAATAAAAAATTCTGAAGTGTTACATTCGTATCACCTTTACCCTCTACATCTTATAGGTGAGTACGAAAGTTTACTTTTAATCCAGATAAACTTTTCGGGAAATAGCTGCATTACACATCCGATATACATACAAAGGGACGCTATACACCGGCCTTAAAATTCTAAATTCTTTCCATGAACATGGCGAGCAAGAACTGAAAAGCGACATGACTTTAAAAGAATGGCTAAGCATTGAACAATTTGAACGATTTATAACAGATATCTCGGAAATAGCTTACGTCACAAAAAAAGTTTTTTCAAATAAATTGTGTGTTTTTAAAGAGATCTAAACTTTTTGTATTGTATGTTTTCCTCAATCCTTAGCAGTTATACAAGATCATAGAAAATTTCTTCCGAATCAAGAGGACTTCACAGGCTGTTTTCACAAAATTCAAGATATACATTTTATTTTTCATATGAATGTCTTTAATATATGGTGTTGTAATTAAAATCGTCAGAGACAGTTTTAGAAAATAAAACATTTCGGAAAATAGTTCATGTAAAGGGTAGTTTGGAATGGAGGGACTTTCTTGAACATCTCTGTGTCGTATCTTTGGAAGGTACTCAACCTAAATACCAAGTTTAGTATTTATCCGACTTTTCATTTTTAGTTATGCTGCTCTGACACATACACACAGACACACACACGCAGAATTTTTTAAAAATGTTTTTTATTCAGGGGTCCTCAAAACAAGCATTTAGTTTTCCAGTGAAATCTCAATATTGAATATTTGGATGCAATGCATACCTCCTATACCTTCTATTTACGTGGTAGAGAGAGTAGAAATAGCAACCTCTTCAGCAATGGTGTTTATTCACGAGAAACGTAGGCGTAAAAGTTGAAAATATAGATCGGTGCACGCTAAATTTATAAACAATCTGTATTCCTGGTTTCCTTAAGAAATAAATGCACAATTTGTAACAAGAAAATTTTGATACAGCAACTTAGTTCTTTCGAAATCTTTGGAAAACCGTATCTTTATTTTTTTTTCGGTACCCAAATTTAACAATTTCTTAAAACAACTTGTAAAATTGTATATAAAACACTGTAGGGAAGTTTATACTAATGTGCATGTGAATGTTTATTGGATGCACAGGTCCACAGTTGTCCAGCTTACAATATAAAAGGTTTTAGAACGAATAGCAAATTACTAAAAGCCCCTAAATCAATATTATTACATGCAGTTGTGAAAAATATTACAACTATGATTAATAAATTCTGGGATTACGAGAAATTTGTTAATATTGGTTTAAACTTATATAGTTCCTTAATCGTTTTAAAATTGCAAGAATAGTGAGTATAGCTAACTCGACACTTAGCGTTGTTGTCACAAATTTGATGATTATACATGTGATAACTATGGTATTTTTCACCGAAAGTAATTCCCTCTATTCTCACTATGAAGGTTAATTACTTTGTCGAAATCTGATTTAAAGATACGGCTAGTTTAGTGTTTCTTGGAAGGCATAAATGTAATGACAAGGATTTAAAGCAACTAATAAAAGAACTTCCATTTTCGCAATCCGTTATATAAAATTAATGCAAAAAACTTATGCCAAAAACGTATTGCCATGAAAAACAAATAAACAATACCTCTAAACGAAAAGGAAAAGGAATATGAACATGAAATAAGCCGACAAGCTATCACAGCTGTGTCTGTGTCTGTGTTTGGCCATCATACGGGAAGCACGTACTGTACACTTCGTGCAATCTGCGCGCTAGCATGAAACCTGGCCGTGGGAACCATGCTGACACAGCGCGACCCAGCTTGCCTGTGTGCTAACTTTCAACATGCACTTCCCAGTACACCAACTTTCAACATGCATTGCCCTAACAAACAACGTGCAATTTATGCCTTATCAAGCGGTATCGTTACTATTAAATGTGTGTGTGTGCCTATTTAATTTTGATTTTATTTTACACTGCACACTTTTGTGTTAAAATATATATACATTTTCAGTTTTGTGATTGTGTGGATTTTGTTTGTTAAATTTTTTATACGCTACTATTATAGTGTGTGCCTATTTAATTTTTTAAAAGCCCGAAAAATGAAAAGAGTTTGTGAGCGAATGTATGTGTGTGTGAATGTGTGTGTGTGTGCGAGTATGTGCCTAGTATCCGTGCGCCGCCAAGGCAAAACTTCATCATTTGCCTACCGGGCAGGAACAACCACGAAAATTAGAAAGGGCTTCGTCAACCACTACAGCAAACGCCTACCAACCAGGGAAAACCTATGAAAAAGCAGAAACAGCTTGCATTCGTCTACCAACCAGAGAAAACCCCGAAACACTAGTTATTTAAAATTGCTGATGAGTTCTGGTGAGGCTTTTGCAAATCTTGTTGGTAGCAAAACTTACCTTTTCCATCACCTCCAACATACCCCACTCCCACACCTTTTTCTTTCCACCAATCATAATCTCTCTTAGTCTTACCAATCAACAACTTTCATTTGTTCCTTTCCACCAATAACACCACTTCTTATTCCCACCAATCACAACTTCACACGTCACTTTCTGTTATACTTTTTATCCCTCGTTCGCCATCTTTTCCCTCTTTCAGTCCCAACCTCCGCACAGACAACACCTCGCCGCTCCGCTCCTCTCCATTACGTGTCCTCCATACTCTTTTAACTTCCTTCCTTCATCTTCCACCCGAATTAACGAACCAATCACATTTCGTCTTATTTTTACCAATCAAAACACTCCACGTCACTTCCTGTTTTTCCTTCATCTTTTCCTAATCCTCAATTCTATCTCCTCGTCACCATCTGTTGCGTTCGACAACTTTCGCATGTTGACCCTAACCTCAAACCTCTTCGTCCCTCCACTTCTTGCCTCCGCCATCTTGTTTAGTTCCCATTTTCACCACCACGCCACCGCCATCTTAGTTTAAGCTCTCCACGTTTACCTCATATTTTAACCTCAACTTCATACCTCCGCCATCTTATTTAGTTCCCATTTTTACCACCGCGCCTCTCATCTCCGAACCAGATTGCCGGCAAGAACAGATCTCGTTCATTCACACCTCGACGGTTGACTCGACAGCAGCTACTGTGAACACCTACGTCGTACACTTTTTTGACCGCTTTCGACCGGCTATGAGAACCCTGCTCCTACGTACGCTAGCGACCATTACGATGGTCCAGTACCAGGTTTTTGGTATAGTTAAATTACGTCTGTGCAAAGGGCGTCTGTACCGCTTTAAAAAACCTAGGTATATCAGTGCGTAGTGATGTTGGTTGATCTTAAAGCTGGTTAAGCATTTTCAAAAACAGTTTGCTTTTATTTTTTTCGCGTCGCGTGAAGCTGCTGCGCTTTTGGTAACGCATCAACACCAGTAACAGGTAAGTACCACACGCATAATTATTTTTCGGGCCTGCTTGGCGTAGCAATATATCCTTTCGTGTTTTGGTACTGTAACCTCAAATCTCCTTACACTCCTCTTGCGTCCGCCATCTTGTTTAGTTCTCACCGCATCTCCTTGTCGCCCACCCTCCGCCATTTTTAGTTCCGACTATTTTAACCTCAAAATCTGCTCTTCTAAACTCTTGCTACCGCCATCTTCTTTTAGTTCCCATTCTCACCACCGCGTCTCCTTGCCCCCACCTCTTGCGACCGCCATGTTCACCACTAACCTCGAAATTTTCTCGTCCTTAAACCTCTTGTCTCAACCATCTTGTTTAGTTCCCATTTTCACCACCGCATCTCATATCGCCCCAGCTCTCTATGCACTCAACAAAACCACCATCCAACGTTCAAAAATTGCTGATGAGTTCTCCACAGGCTTTTGCAAATCTTGTTGCTAGCAAAACTTACCTTTCCCATCACCTCCAACATACCCCACTCCCACACCTTTTTCTTTCCACCAATCATAATCTCTCTTATTCTTACCAATCAACAACTTTCATTTGCTCCTTTCCACCAATAACATCACTTCTTATTCCCACCAATCACAACTTCACACGTCACTTTCTGTTATACTTTTTATCCCTCGTTCGCCATCTTTTCCCTGTTTCAGTCCCAACCTCCGCACACACAGCACCTCGCCACCCAGCTCCTCTCCATCACGTGTCCTCCATACTCTTTCATCTTCCTTCCTTCATCTTCCACCCAAATTAACCAAAGAATCACATTTCGTCTTATTTTTACCAATCAAAACACTCCACGTCACTTCCTGTTTTTTCTTCATCTTTCGCTAATCCTCAATTCTTTTAACTCGTCCCGGATGAACCCATCACCTCCAACATACCCCACTCCCACACCTTTTTCTTTCCACCAATCATAATCTCTCTTATTCTTACCAATCAACAACTTTCATTTGCTCCTTTCCACCAATAACATCACTTCTTATTCCCACCAATCACAACTTCACACGTCACTTTCTGTTATACTTTTTATCCCTCGCTCGCCATCTTTTCCCTCTTTCAGTCCCGACCTCCGCACAGACAACACCTCGCCACCCCGCTCCTCTCCATCACGTGTCCTCGATTCTCTTTTATCTTCCTTCCTTCATCTTCCACCCGAATTAACCAACCAATCACATTTCATCTTATTTTTACCAATCAAAACACTCCACGTCACTTCCTGTTTTTCGTTCATCTTTCCCTAATCCTCAATTCTTTTAGCTCGTCCCGGGTGAACCAATTGCAATAACGATAATCCTTCCGCTCATGGCGCTTTTCAAACCTGCCGCCGACGCACGCAGCGACACTAGCGACACTAGCGCCCCTAGCGGCAGGATTATCGTTAATCCAATTGGCTCATCCGGGACTTATACTACTTATTTCATTTATGGGTATTAACTCGCTTCACATTACCTACTATACGTTAAAAGTATATCATGAATATGTTCCTCTGGCAATATGACTAAGTATTTTCAATCATACCTGTAAGTTTATTATGTCCGTAGTCATTTTCTTGTAAAGATTTGAATGCTGTCTGACATTATAATGTTTCACATGGCGGAACCGTGTAGCACACAATAAACAAGCATCTTCGTTGCCTTCCAGAATACAAAATTCATCCTTTTCCCAAGTTTTATTGAAGTAATATCGCTGTCTGGAGTTTGCCATGTTCATTACTAAACTATATCACACGGACCGTCGCTGTAAATAGTTTGTTGTCCGTCGTCGTGGCGAATGAATGTCTATAAGGACAGTGCGTGGAAGGGGTATTGGATGTGTGGGTTTGTTATGGTCCCTAGGAGCTCAAGCTCCCCATATCTGGTTTAGCCTTTCTGGTTATATCAATTGTGGCGGAACTTCGCAGATACGGTATTCCAAACAACCCTTCATTTCATTTAAAATTATAACAGTGTTCATTCGTTCGGTTTGTATCCTTGAAATGTATTTCAGGCAATTCAGATAGAGTATTGATGGCTGCTGGTTGCAGAAAAAGATTGGCTATCTGAAGGTAGAAAGCTTTTCGGAGGGAAAAACACTAATGCGATCCTGGAGAATACGCCCTGTTTGTGCGCGTCAGTGTACATTACGAAATTAAACTTTCAGTACATTAATCACTTAGCATTATGCGTATATAGAAGCTGGAAGTTCCATAATCATCTCGCATTTCTATCCACTAGTGCGCGTTCAGAACATACAATTGGTACAATTTGAATTGAACACGTATAACGTAGTCATCGAGAAATAATACTCAGATGTAGATGCACTTATATCGTCAAATAATATTACACGCTGAGCATTAAAATCGGAATCGAGAACATATAAAATACAATTTTTAAAACTCAACATGTTGAAGTAACAAACTCCCCCAGAAATATTTATCATGAATTTGACCGCTACGATTGTAAATATTGAATTACATGCTGTGCGTTTGAAATGTCATGTAGCCGATAGCATATACAACAGAAATTTAAACGCGGCTTTCGTTTTAAGATAATGTACTTCTTCGGAAGTACTACTTGATTACATGCCTTTAAATGCTATGATTTTAAACCCTGAGTAAACAGCGTTGTTTCACTCATCTTTTTCTGGCCTGCTCCAAGCCACGATTGGAGAATTTGTGTCCTCTCAGTTAACATGACGTCTGCTTTTATACTCATACCAATTACATGTGCACACCGAGGTGGTAATAGTACTTGTAGTAGTGGTAGTAGAAGAAGGGGTTGTTCTAATAGTAGTAGTAGTAGTATTAGCAGTAGTAGTGGTGGTGGTGTTGGTGGTGGTAATAGTAGAAGTAGTAGTACTTAAAACACTACACGGTATTTCGCTTCCTGTCATCATACTGAATAGATATACTGATTAGTTTGGGATTTCATATTGCATTCTCTAAGCCGCACCTCTTTTTCAGGATGACAGTAGTATAGGTACAACAGAGCTGGCGCAGAGAACTTGTGATACATGAGAGAGATAGGTAATAGGCATGGGCTGTGCTGAAGGTGTTTGAGGCTGGTTCTAGAAACAATTTAGCGTTCATTGGAGATGTATGATGTATAACAACACTTTCCTATGAGGAATGAGCCTAAGCAAGTGGTTAATACTGTGGACCTAAGCTATAAAGTTTCTCTTGTTTGTAGACTAATGTAATGGACTTTCACAGAAATTTATCTCGTTTTGTTGCTTTTAGTCATTTATAATTCCATTTATTCCATGCCTTTAGAGTAGCACTTATATTTTACAGCGAAATACAGGCTTTCTTTTTACAGTCTTTTCAAGCAATCTTAGGAGGTATTTTTAGATCTGCCATAGCTGCAGCTATTTTGGGGAAGCACTTACGGGCCATATTGAGCCACTTTAGTTTGTTTTACTGGTGTTCTAAAGGTATGTTGGGGCTGTGGATTAGGCATTTTAGCATCCCTTTACAGGCTTTTAGAGATATTGCGGAACACTGGCAGGGACATTTCAGGTATTTCAATCGTTTATTGACATTCTCGAAGGCATTTTAGAAACTGGAGCAATTATTTTCATGGTAATGATGTATGTCTTTAGGACATTTCGAGGCATTTTAATGTATTTTAAGTAGTGCTGCAGGTATTTCTGATATTGATACAGATTCTAGGACCGTTTGGAAAAATTTTAAGGTATTTTAGAAATTGCAACAGGTACTGCCGATATTGGTACAGGTGTTGAAGACGTTTTGGAACATTTTGAAGGTATTTTATGCAGTTTTAAACAATTTTGAAGCTTTTACAGGCGTTTTGGTGGATTCTGGTAGGAGCACTTTGAGCTCCTAAGAGGTATTTTAGGCTATGGACCAGGTATTGGCATAGGCTTTTAGGATATTCTGGAATAGAGCAGGGGAATTTCAGGCATTTGAAAGATATTTTGGAAACTGCGGCAGGAATTTTCATAATATTGGTACAGGATTTAAGACATTTCAAAATATTTTGAAGCGATTCTTGTCAGTATTATTGGTAATTCTGGCACTAACAGAGGTAATTTAGGTAATTCTTTGGGTAATTCTGATAATAATATAGATATTTTGAGCAGTTTTTGGGTACACTGGACGCTTTTGGATTATTTTACTAGAGTTTTATTAGTATTTTGGGCTGTGGAACAGGTATTTTAGCGTCCTTTTACAGGCAGTATTTTCGATCATTTTAGGAGAATTCTGGTATTAACAGATGTTTCGGGGTAATTTTTTGAGCAATTCTGGAATTGCCACAGTATTTTGGGCAAGTTTTGGGCCTTCGGTCAATAAAACAGACATTTTGGGAACTTTTATAGGAATTTCGGGCACTGGCGCTAGCATCTTGAGCATTTGAAGGCGCTTTTGGATACATTTATGGACATGTAGGATATTAACAGAGATATTTTTAATACTTTTAGGCTATTTTGAAGCGCGTTTATTGTCTTTTAGGCACAGGCATAGGTATTTTGATGACGTTTAGTAGCATTTAGAGCACTGGAATAGGTATTTACCATACTCTGAAGACACTCCAGCATGTTTTATAGAGGTTTTCTCTCGTTTCAGACTTTTGTGGTGTTTCATGTCCATTTTATACGTGTTGCAGTCATTTCTCTCGTTTTACAGAATATTCGATCCTTTTGTAAACTTCTGCACGTTCTAGTGCTATCATGCGATTAATTATGTATGATTGAGAGTCTTTTCAAAGAATACGTATAGAACTTGTGAAAATTAACCCGCTGTTATGTTTCTAGAGATATTGTAACGTTTTCATCAGCTTTGTTATTGGTTTAAGGCCATTTCCTCTTTTATCAATGGTTTGAGGCTAACTCTAGAAGATCCTCAGACCATGCGTTTTGTTTAAAAGATATCACATTTTAGTAAGCTTACTTGTTGTTTGAGTTCTTTCTCCTGCTTTATTCAATATGTTATTTGAAGTTCTTTTAGATTGTGGACTGTATGTTACATAGAGTTTAGTTAAATTCCATTAGTTGTATTTTTGGTTACTTGAAGATATTTTCAGTTTTTATTTAGGTTTATTTAAGGTTAATCTACGTTTCATTAGATTAGGATTGTGAGAGTAGGCTCCTCTCCTCTTTACCTGGGCTTGGGATCAGAAGTACAATTTGCTCCTAGTGGCAGTGTTAACGCCATTCTTTTTTTGTCGTACTATTTTTCTTTCTTTATCAGACGTCTGCTGGGAGCATGCGAACGGTAGCTGAGTAAACTTCTATCCTATAGTTGTAAAGCATCAGAGAAAATCATTATCTTGGGATACAAGTGACATTCTCTTTTGCACTGTTTGCAACTCTGTAATATCCAAATGCATATGCAAATATCCATCCTCTACAATGACTGTTTTATCTTCATACGGTGTCAGTGTAATTTTATTCACTTGTACTGACGTAATCAAAGAAACGAATTCATCGGTGTTACATTTTCATCGCTTTTAAGGCAGTCCGCATAGCCATCAAATGTGAGGTACTGCTTAATGTCACTACGCTTTATGCCTTTAATCTTTTTCATCACTGAGAAATGGATATCCAGTACACACATTCTTAGATCACAGTACGATAAGGTGGTGGATGAATTTACCATTTGCTGCATTTTTATATTCTCCTAAATCATTTTTACTTTTTGCGGATCGGCATATAAGGCCTGTGGGGTAATCAGCTATATCTAGGTGTTCAGGAAAACATAGTTTGTTTTGATATACATCTGTAGTTTTCACTCGATTGATGAAGGAATCTGTATCCATATACATAACCTTCAGTTTTTCAGCTCCATAATACGGAAGCAATACAGCATACTGGTAACGGTACAGTGGTGTCTTGGAGCTGTCCAGCACGCTCATACGGGTATATATAGGCTAGTTGAACACGATCTGTCGTGAAACCATATGCACAGCAGCCAGTTTAGTTCCATACAACCTGCAATGGATGTAGGTTTAGCAGTCACCTTTTCCAGGGTCTTCTCACTCGTAACGAGTACATCCATACAATTACTTCGGCTTTCCGTGGTATTTTCGGACATTGCATTGTTGAAAGCTTTGTGCAGTTTCTCTCCTGTCGCAGTCAGTTGATAAATTCAAAGTAAGACTTTAACAATTTGAGTGTCAGAATTGTAGCACACGAATGGATTTTCCTTAGACGTAGTTTATCACTAACAGCTAGTTTCAAGATAATGCAACGCACAGCATAATTTTTCTGGGGTCCAGATGGAGAAATTAGTTTCTTTGTGGACGACTCCCGTCCTCAGGCACTCGGGAAGGAATGCTAGATCATTATGCAAATCGCGGGGCTCCGTAGGATACTAAATGACAACTTCTAATATATATACCAGGGGAGTCAGATACCTCTAGGTATTCGTATCTATGAACCCCGCAGTTTATAGTCTAATGTGAAAACATTGACCATTGGAGCAAACAAACCATTGTTGTAGCTCTGCCCTTCTATTCGGTACTACGCGCAACCACCATTAATGATTAAAGGCCTGAATGAGCCAAGGATCTGCGAAAGGCTTAAAAAAGAAGGCTCTTCATGGATATAATGCTTGCAAGGAGGAATGTTCTCCCAAAGAGAAGACAGAATACGTGGGTTCTGGCCGAGTGGGTTAGCTGATGGAATGTAGCGGAGCAAACGTTAGCTTCGGACGTTCGAATCTAATACTTACATCAAATTGTTTTCGTTCTCTTTTTCCTTCTCCTTGTGTTTATTTTCTGTATTTTAGTATACTAATTTATGTATTTTTGTTATTGGCTCTCCTGTGAGCCAAAGACACAAGCATTACAATCAGACAATAATTTTGAATAACGTTTTCCCTAATAATCTGTACCATATCTGCTGTTGTAAACCGTGTTACGTAGCTGGCTTTCATTCCTTTGGGCGCATGTCGACGGTATTAAATCGAACAGTTCCTGTTTCATGTTTAAACCTTATGTTTCACTTCTTCTACTGACAAAGCTGTCGTGAACGTGCTAAGTAAACAGAATAATAATTTGTTAAAAAGCGTGGATTTCATCAACGAAGTAAATGTTCAAATTGACGACACCTTTCATCAATGCATATTTGGGTACGTTGCCGGAGAGACCTTCTTGCATGCTGTAACATGTGCGGTGTAATACGCCTGCATTTTCACGTATGAGTGCCTATAGATTATTTGCGCTTTGCGCTTCTTTAGCGTAGACCCGTTCTTTTAAATGCTCCCAAAGAAAGAATAAAGTGGGGTGAGATCAGGTGATCTAGGAGGCCAATCCATTTTTGCGGAAATGTTCTATTTAAGTGATTGCTTACAATCAGTGATCAGTGTGGTGGAGCTCCATCCTGCTGTATCCACATTCATGTCCTTATCACTAGTGGCACATCTTCTAGTAGTAATGGAAATTCTTCTTGTAGAAATGCAAGGTACCGTGGTCCTGTGAGGATGCCTTCAAAAAGAGCGGTCCAATTAGCTGGTCGCTTAATATTCCCCCGCACCAGACATTGACGCTGCACTCTGGAATGCAGGTACTCACATTCAGCGAGCATTGCCAATACTCCAGTTTTGCAGATTTTGGTGATTAACAGTTCCGTTATTGTGGAATATGGCTTCATCGATAAAGAGAGCATTTCCTAAAAACTCTGAATCCATTTGCGCTCGCTGCTGTAGCCACTGTGCATATATCACTCGCGCTTGAAAGTCGCGTCCGTGGAGAGCCTGGTGTAGTTGTAGATGCTACGATGATATTTATTACGGCGCAATATGCGCATCACTGAGGATCTACTTAGACTTATGTACAGATCTTGTGTTATGGCCCTTGAATTGGTATGTAGATTCTATTGTATTACGTTTCGCACAGCTTCTTCATTGCCTTGTAGCGGGAAATGGTTATTGGGCGCTATTTGTAGCGGGAAATCGTCGGTCAGTTGCATCTGGAAAGCGTCAATTCTTGGGTTGATGCTATCTGCTGCAGCGTTGTTCCTCGGCTATGGATGCTCGTCGGCTGTTGCGTTTTCCATTCCTAACTTTTCCCTATATATATCTAACTCTTGGTTCTCAGGTTTATCTTGGGTGAGGCAAATTAAAAATATACTTCATTTCCCTCATTAAGTGTAGTTTATTAACAATTTAAATATTTATGGGCGGCTAGCTTTTCCCATTATTCCAATCCCACCACTTTAAATAAGTCAGGAGCCTAACTATCTGCACAAGCACTCCCACCCTTTTACACACACACACGTGTATCTTTCGCTAAGAGCGTAGCACTTCATACCGACGAAAGTCTAGAAGAGAAGAGAGTGGCTAATCTGGGGCCTTGTTTGTCCTTATATACCTCAGCCCAGTGACGCTCACCTCTGCGTTTCAAAATGTAACGACATTTCTAATTGGTACTCAGACCGCGTTACCTTAACATGTATGAGAATGTGTTATTCCACATTCGTGTGCTTACGCGTCAACCTGGCGCGTTGTGAAGCGGGTTCAATATCTCCGTCTCTTTCTTTCCTCTATCTGTTTCTTTCTATTTCTCCTGACCGTTACCGGTTCCCTGCTCGTTGGCTTGGTGAAAGGTGTGCTCTACTTAGAATTATGTTTTTCCTGGAATTTGCTAGCTCGCCCGTTTCTTACAGTTTGCTCTGTACAAATGTTGGATGTTGAATATTTTAACACGTTTCTTGGTGACTTATATGATTCCTGTACAATTATTATATATGTATGGTATATCCCCTTTCAGCCTTCAGAGGTTACTGGACATCGCGTGCAGGTGGTGCTCTTCCAAATCATCCTGTTACAGGAAGGCGTCTTTCAACCCTTCAAAAGGTGTCTGCAGTAGTTGCCCTCCTTCTTGGAAACTGTTCTTTACAGACGCTTTGCTGACAGTGCATTAAACCTTGTTTCTCCATAGATTAATATCATGTCAACATACCCGTCATTTGTATCCTTTATGACAGCATCCGTGTCTCCTAGTAAGGTATCAGATACTCAGTAGATAATCGAGAGTTTGTTCACGCCAAAGCATTGACGCAGGCGCAAATAGCTAAATCCACTTAGCATGTGTGAAGTGTTTTAACCGTGGTTTAATGGGTCCAGCAGTATACCAGCAAAATAAAATACTTACTTCGAAGTATAAATTATACACCTGTCAGTGGAAAACAAAGCAATTATTCTATTTTGTACACACTCATAATGTTATAAAAATGTTCCTTGTATCATAATATCAAATTATAGGTCCAAAGAGATGAAACAAAAGGTAATAAGATAGTTTGAACTTAACACGAAAAACTCGAACCCGAACTGAAGTGGCACAGTGGTAAAGCAACCACGGCAATACCATTCGTCCAATGCTACATTCCGAGCTGGGTTTCCTGTAGGAATAAATAATTGCACAACTCAAACTTCACCAAGAATCTTTACACGCTTTTTGCAGCTTTATACAGTGTTTGGAGCTCATTTTGGTAACTTTAACTCAAATAAATAAACTGCATCAGCCATTTTAATTACTGCAAGAACTGAAATATCCCATAGTTTGTGACAGAAGCCAAATTATCTACCTAATACTTAGCTTTTTTGACAAGGCTGTACAACAAACTTTGTTGGCTGACGGCTTAAGTCCAATTGGTCACACTGCGTAAATCTGCCGTTTTGTTTTCAAATGGTTTTGTCAACCGATGCATGTAATAAGTTGTTATTTTAGGGGCGTTTTCAAAGGTGTGTATGAATGTATGCTAAAGAATAAAGGTTTTGTAAAATCAGCTAAAGCTGCTACTGTAGCTCCCGGTGTCAGGGTGGAATGTTTTGGCATCGACATACATGGCGATTGCATTCTGTCCCGTAAAACTCTTGTGCACTGAGTTGTTTATCCCTTCTCTATAAAGTGTTATGGAAATCAACCATAGAAGGGCAGAGCTGCAATAATAGTTTGTTTGCTACAATGGTCAATGTTTTCATATTAGACTATAAACTGCGGGTTACATAGATACGAATGCTTAGGGGATGCTGACTACCCAGCATCAGTTTGATAGTTCAATATCAACAACCATTATAGGGAACTCATCTTCTTTCTCATCCAGCCCGAAAACGTTGACAGACATACTGTTGAGTTTCTCAAATTTAGGAATTTGAGCCAATGTCGTAGGAAGCGAAACAGGTGAAGTCGCACATATCTTCAAGATCCTTATACTTGCTGACACGTTATGCATCCCTCTCAATGAATTTGGCGAGGACAGCATACTAAGACATTTCCCTTCGTTATAGTTCTGGTCTCCGCGGCGTAGTGACTAGCATGCTAGCCCGGCGGAGGGCAATGAATTTTTTCGGGCGTAGGAATCCTTAGCAAGGCTTCCTTTGGAAGAGAAGTAAAGGCGGTCGTCCGTATCGTAGATTTACGGTACGTAAAAGAACCTCAAACTTGATAAAAAGGCCTCTAAACAAATTATCGATATTTCACGCCCAATATAAAATGGGACACTAAGGACCACAGCAGTTAATGAGCATCCACAGAAAACCTTGATATTTATACAGGTTTTTCTTGCTTCAATAGATGGCTTTAGAAGTAGGTAGCTGCTTCCCCGAAGTGGGTTGTATTTATTGATACGAAGCCGAGCTCCTTCCATGGCAGGCAAGATCCAGCTACTTACCTTTAAGTGGAGATCCATGTCTGTGATGAGTTTCTTGAACTTTACTTCCAAAGCAGCGTCTAAATTAGTTACTAAAACAGCGGATGATTTGGTGTTTTGAATGTTTTGTCACGGTTTTCTAAAGGCGTTCAAATGGTTTCAAAGGAAAACCTTTGGACGAATCACAGCGCATGAAATACGATTTCAAGTGTCCTTCGAATGCTTTTCCATACGCTTTTCTGTGACGTTCAGCCATTGTTGATTAAAGTTGATGCCGGGTAGGCTCCGCCTTCATTTTCTTCTTAGAATTGCTTAATCCGCATATATCTTGATGTCGTTCTCTATTTTAGCTATAACTGAAGAATGCATTACAATAATTACACTTGAAGAGATGCCTAGAAGCCATGTATTTCTCTTGCGATAGCTTTGTATGAAACTCTTTTCTCATTTGCTGCAGTTATTTCCTGAATTAGAGCTTGGAGGGATTTCCTGGCAAGTAACGTTCTGCATCTCTACACTCGATGAAATGACATAATAATGCTCATTCAACTGATGCAGACTGCTTAATCTTGACAACTCTAGGTACTGTCGAAAGCTGATTTAACTTAGAGGAGTTAATGTAGTCAACTGAAAGGAAACTAGCACAATGCATGTACAATTTTTTTTTGTGTGGGGAAAAAGGCATTACTACATTCGACCCCTGCCGGTATGCAGTTGCTGGGAGAATATGTGGGGCTCCCGCTCAATCCCGGAATACCCACTAAAACACCCTCCACGTGTTAGTCGTGTATTGCTGTGTGATATCGATTATCATGGATTTGTCGGGCCCCGCATAGCATCAATGTCACGTAGGAATAAGGCCGCGGCACGGAAATATATTTTGGCTTCAGACGTCACCGTCAGGAGTCCTTCAATGTATGCTAGTAATAGTTTGGCGTAGCTTTAATTTGTGTTTTAGTAGTGTAGAACATCATTGATGACAAAATGTAAAATGCTACGCAAATGTTGTATGCCCGAGTGTAAAGAGAATTTTATTATTCTTTGGGGCCGACAGTAAGAGTATTTAAGTTTCCATTTGACGAAACCTTAAGAAGCAAATGGATACAAGCTGTTCACCAGGATAATTTCATTCCTGAAAATTACAATGTTAAGACTTTTATAAAACAATTATATACCTAGGTACACTATTAACGACTATTTTTGCTTTTATTGTTATCGTGTGCAGTTGAATTTGGTACCTAATCTTTTGTAGAATTTTTAACATACCTAACCTATACGTAGAATGTTAAATTGTTTCTCGCTTTATTCACTGAAACGAATTTGCTTTTATAGGTTTGTAAAAAGCGTTTTCAACCCCATGATATAGAAAGAAGTGCTACATTATTCGAAGTAAGACCGGAAAAAGGATTACAGCTCCTCCAGATCGTCCACGCCGTAAAAAGATTGGTTTCTTTGTTATCATTCTCAGGATACCTTATTAAACACCATTCAGTAAAACCACTATTATTAAGTAATAAATTGAGGAATCGGTATAATCAACCATGCATATCTATTTCGCATATTCACCACTATCATACGATCATACCACACATAAAGGAATACAGATACCTAGCATGTAAATTTATAAGTAATACTATTAACCAGAGCATATTTAAATAACTGGTAGAGATAACTATCCTTTCCCATTAAGGCGCACGGTGGATTACCAGCTGCTATAATAAGAACAATACAAACGTCTAATTTATCAGCATAACCTGCAATGGATTATGGAGCTTTGTACAGATGGCTCCAAAAGTTTTCCGTTTCACCTGTAAGGGAGTAAGCGGGGTGTCTTATCGAGAAGTTATGCCAGATGCCTTAGCTCACACCTGCTCTACGAAGTTAGAGTGCTAAAGAAAATATCATTCCAACACATTTCCCTTAGAGTTAGTTGTAGGAAAGTATAAATTTGAAAAGAAAACAGCAGTAACATTACAGCACAGCGACATAAGCAGTATGCAAACTAATTTTTAGGAATTAGAGACATCATATTATTATATAATAAGCAAGTGTTAAAACAAAATGGTTTGGTTTTCAATATTCACTACTTTCTCTACCCACTATCAACTAACCAATGTTCTTTATTTTCATAATATCCTTATAACGTATGGTTTTTCCCTGCACTTCACCTTAATCTGACAACAATTTATGCCATAAATTATTCACGTTACAGTTTTAAGTTTTACACTATTCCCTATTTGGTTGCATGCAAGATGCCGTAACGACAAACAGCCGCTTATGTATGCCTCAACTCTTCTTTTTTACTGTCTCTTCCATTTACCGATAATAAGCAGGGAAAGTATATTATTACACCCAAAAATTGAATAACGGAATTCACTAGAAATACACGTTTGGAGACTCCCTGATTCCAAAGAAAGGATTTTTAACTTCTCTACTACGTAGCTACATGATGTAGAGAAAGTGTTGTATTCCACCCAGAAATTCAATAAAGAGATTCACCGGAAATACACATTTTGAGACCCCCTGAATCCAAAGAAAGAATATTTGCTTTCTCTACTCCGTGGTTACAGCAAGTAGAGCAAGTATTGTATTGCATCCAAAACTTCAATGATATTCACCGGAAATACTCGTTTTGAGACTCCCTGAATCCAAAGAAAGCATTTTTACTATGTCTACTACGTAGTTGCAGTAAGTAGAGCAAGTGTTGTGCTCCATCCAAATATTGAATAACGAGATTCACCGGAAATACACGTTTTGAGGCTGCTTGAAAACAAAGAAAGCATTTTTACTTTATCTACTACGTAGCTACAGGAGGTAGCAAAAGTATTGTATTCCACCCAAAAATTGAATAATGAGATTCAACGGAAATACACGTTTTGAGATCCCTGAATCTAAAGTAAGCATTTTTACTTTCTCTACTGCGTAGTTACAGTAAGTAGAGAAAGTATTGCGTTCCACACAAAAATTGAATAATGAAATTCAACGGAAATACACTTTTTGAACCCCTGAATCCAAAGTAAGCATTTTTACTTTCTCTACTACCTAGCTATAGTAAGTGGAGAAAGTATTGGTTCCACCTAAAAACTTAATGTCGTAATTTCACCAAAAATCACGTTTGTGACTCCCTGAATCCAATGAATATATTTTTGGTAAAAGGTCCAAATGTGTGTGTAAGTGTGTGTGGTATCCACGAGCAGCATAACTCAAAAGCAAGAAGTTGGTTAAAACCGAACTTAGTGATTAAGTTCAACTTCTTCCAAGAATGTGACACTGAGATTTTAAAGAAAATCGCCCTAGCCGTTAAATTGGACATATTTCTAAATTTTTTATTCTTTCATAAATGGCTCTAAGGATTTTGATTAAAATACATATATTTAAGCGATTTTCACAACAAATAGAACGTATATATTTTATTTTCTAGGAATAGCCTGTAAATTAGTCTTTATTGTGAATGACTTGATAATTAGTAAATCCCAAGAGAGAGACAAAGTCCTACTGCTCAACAAATGTGGATTCGTTAAAGCACAAAATTTATATCAAATAACATTTTTATTTTATGTCAAATAAATTTATGTTTTACCTATTCTGAAATATTCTTTGTTATTAGTTTTAAATTTTCAAATACCTTATACTTCTCTCAACTGCAAATAGCTATTATTTTTCTTTCTTTCCATCTCGTGCTCATACAAAGAGAACAGAATTTCAAAGCTTTCACGTCTATGGCTTACATTCGGGAGGTCGTGGGTTCGATTCCTCTGGCCGACCTTCCCGACCCATGGTTTTTTTCGGCGGTTTTGCCCGGGTCGTCAGGCGAATGATGGGAAGGATTCTCACATCCCCGAATTTCCTGAATCTCCATTGCATCTCCATTACCATTTCCCTTCATCTTTCATTCGTCGATCTCTTCAGGATTGGAAGTGTCGGCGATGGTGTTTCCGTGCAGTGTGGCAGAGGAAAATGACGTTTTTTGTGACTCTCCGTCCCTCGGCATTCGGCTGACTGTCGGGAGTATCCTAACTTCCTTGAGGGGCGTTGGACCGTGCTGGGTGAGGTCTCCGGTCTGCCTGTCTGTGTGACGAGGAGTCTCTATCTGAAAACTTAGGGACCCTGCAATTCCTGTGCCGTCACTCCTGGTTATGGGCGCCCGGTGTCTCCTCTCGATTCATCCTTCCTCTCGGAGACGCCCCCTTGTGGGGCCTATGCACAATATCCCCTATGCGCATCAGTGCTGAGTCCCCTCTGTAGCCAACCAATCTAAAGCTATCACATAGCGATGAGTTTTGAAGTATTTGGCTCTCGCTTATGTTCTGGTTATACCTACAACGAATTGTGTAAATAAGTGATAAAGGTTTATCGGTATTAACATGACATAGATGCAAAATAAGCTTTGTAAGAATAGTTTGTAGAAGAGTGAGTAGAGAAAGTCTTGTGAATGCAATTCATCATATTTTATAGCAAAATCTCCGTATGCCTGTGTGTCTGTGAACAACATAAATTCAAAGCGAAAAGTCGGTTAAATACCAAACTTGATATTTAAGTTCAGCATCTTTCAAAGATGTGACAAGGATTTTCAAGAAAATCTCCCCCATCCTGAACAACCCTTTATATGGAAAAATTTTCGAAACTTGTTATTTTCTCAAAAATGGCTATAATGATTTTTATTAAAATACTCTCTGTTTAAAATATTTTCATGACAAACGGAATATATATTTTGAACTTACTGAGAGAGCCTCTCAAGTCTTGTTCATTCTGAATGACATTTGTATAATTGGTAAACTCCAAAAGATTGGTCAAAGTTTTGCTACACAAGAAATGTAGACCCCGTTAAAGCACGCCGTTTGTTATACATACATTTTATGAGATTAACTACTTTCCAGATATTTTTTGTTATTGGTTTGAATACGTTTTGTAACTGAGAAGTCGCTATTCGTTTTGTTTTTGTCGCTGTCATACAAACAGCATGGAATTTCAATGTTTTTTGAAAATGTGAGTATAGCTTTATCTACGTATACTACAACGAAATGCGTAAATGTGAACTTCTTCTTTGGTGTTTAATTTAAGGTCCTACAACCGGGTAGGTCATTATGGACGGTGAATGAACGAAATGATTAAAATGTTCAAATGGGCCCGAGGTCCCTAGAAGTTAGAATCTGACATTCACCTTCTCAGGATAAGAGGAAGCCCTGGAAAAAGCTTTATCCAGGTAATTCACTCTAACCGAGTTTCGAACTCAGCACCTCTTGAATGTGAGGCAGACCCCCACACCACAGAGATGGGCTAAATGTGATTTTCAAGTTTATCTGGGTTATAAGAAGTAGACAGCAAAATGAGATTTAGAAAAAAGAATTTGTAGAACGGTGAGAAGAGAAAGATATGTGAATGCAACACGTTAGATTGTTCTCGTGGTAATGTAAAGGGCGTGGAGTTTCAAGGACACCGCATAAAAATCTGACTATTGTTTGAGTTATTGCATTCTTCTTATACTTACAACGAAGTTTGTAATGCAGTTCATCTCAATTAACAAGAAGACTCTTTCACTCAAGCCATGTGTAGGACAAGGTTGGAAAGATAGAATTGGACTGAAAAATTCAATGTCATAGCCGAGATTTGAACTACAGATCTTCCGGTTTACGTCCAGGTGGCGCCGGGGTAACGCGTGCAATTCACATACGGGAGATGGCTAGTTCGCTTCCTTGCGACCGCCCAATCTGACCCACGGTTTCTTTTCGGGAGTTTTCCCGGGTCGTCAGGCGAATGCTGATATGGTTTCTTTCAACCCCCGAATATCGTTCCATTTCTCATTTCATTCGTCCTGTTAGGTCTGTTTCAGGGTTGGAATCGTCGGCGATGGTGTTCCGGTGCGATCTGGCAGAGAAAAAGAATGCTCTCTGTGGAACCTTATCCATCTCTCGGTCTTCGGCTGGTTGCCAGGGTATACGGACCGCCTTCTGGGGGCCGTTGGATCCTCTGTGTGGGGTCCCCGGTTTGCCTGCCCAACTGTCAGGGCGTCTCAATCTGGAAACCTTAGAACCTTGTCATTGCTGAGCCGTCACTCCTGGTTCCGGCCGCCGGTGTCTCGCTGTCTCTCACCTCATCCCTCCCTCCCGGGGCGCACCTTCGAGGGGCACAAGCACAATATCCTCATTTATTGGATCGGGGTCAAGTCTCCTCCGTTACACATCCCACTCCAGACCAGGGAAGACAAGCATTTTAAGAATTCAGAACGTGAATCGTAATACATGGTACCTAAGTCTCTTTTTTTTTGTTGGTCATTTTCAGATTTCTAACCTAAAGCCATTTAATTTTCAGAATAGAATGCTGTCAAATGAACCAATTGCAACAAAAGCACATTAAACTGTCTGCATTAACATTTTCGGGTCACTATTTTGAAAATTTAGCTTATATATTCTCCTAACCGAATAAAACAGCTATATAGAAATTGCATATTTTGCGCTAAACGTTGTTTCCTCGTATCTATTAACATTTTCTGCTTTTGGATACAATACCTGCATAGGCGTTTTTACTCTAGGTCAACTATACGACTGGCACGGATTTTCTTCCATTCTCTTGTGTGTGTTTGTGTGTGTGTGTGTGTGTGTGTGTGTTTGGATGTAAGAGGAATTACGTTCCAAATAAAACAATCTTTATTCGTTTTTCAGGAACAAGCGCAAAATATGTATCATTTTGAATAAAATATAATGTTGCACTTAATTGTGCCCAAACTGCTTCAACAGTTTGACATTAATATTACTTTGCTTCCATATTTTTAAAACATTATTTGAATATTATCAGAACTAAATATGCCGACTCTATGGAACCAACTTAGCGCTAAACGTAGTGATCAATATCTATGAACATTAAAAAGCAAAACGAACTTATATTCAAGGTAGTAAATATCCTTTGCTTCGAAGCACGCGTAGAACGTTATATTGGTGATAATTATGAAACTATTATTATTATTATTATTATTATTATTATTATTTATTACTAGCAACAAACGTTTAAAACAAGGTATAAATTATGCGAACCTTGTTTCTCAAGAAAATTCCTGAAGCTTAAGCTTGTGTAGTACCAGAATAAAGAGTGCAATATTTGACTTTTAAACAACATATTATGCAAAGAAAATGTTAATTTATTTCGATTGAATAAATCTAGTAAAGAGAAAAGTATTTAGTTTCGTCTTCTTTCCTCTCAGGATCAGGTCGCTGAATTATACGAGCATACACAGAAGTAATTGTGACCTTTGAGATGATACCGCCACTTACTGTTGGCTATAACCAGCCACGACTAGTCGAGAAGACATTTTTTCCCACTCTTCCTCTACACCCCTTGGTGTATCGGAAAATATTTGGAGCCTTCTCTACCTAAGACTCTAGGTTAAAGAACACCACACCGTTTGGTTTAGGTAACGGTTTTGTCAATGAAAGAAGATGAAAACATAAAAGTTTGATTGCACAATCATGCATATAGTACATTGGAACCCCGGTACAGTGAATAAAACAGCAAATTACATTAAAATTTATTCACATATACATAACATAAACCTAACCTATAAACCACAAGTCCATTACTATCTCCCTGCACTTGGCCTCTGCGTGCCTTCGTCGTCATCCGTTGTCTAGGGGTACTATGCTAGTTATCGAGGTCGCGGGTCCAATCCCGGCGCAGGGTGATGGAGGTTTCCAGGCGTAAGACCTTTAATATGGCTTCCTTCGAAAGGGAAGTAAAGCCGGTGGTCCTGTGCCGTATATTTATGGCACGTAAAAGAACCTCAAGCCTGATACTAAGACCTCTGAGCACAATTTCCCATCTTTCGAGCCCAAAACAGAATGGGACGCTAAGAAATATAGTGGTTAAAGAGCGTCCGTAATTAAAAACTCAATTTTTCTTAAGGTGTTTGCCTTCAAATTATTATAATATAAATGAACAACTTACAGTTAAACATATAGAGAATTTTCAAATGAATGTGCACAATGGTAAGAAAGTAGATGTCTTAGACGTAAGAAAATTGAAAAGGTAAAGTTTTATACGCATAACCATAGCATTATAGATACAATACTCTTATAATGACAGTAACACTGATCATACACCATAACCTAAACTACAGCACCAGCTTCACTGTTCTTGCTATAATGTATAGTCCATTGCCCTACACTTGCCATTTATACATTGTAAGGTTAAATGCTAATTTGTAATGAACATATAGAATATTTTAAGATGAAAGTGTACAATTATGAATTAAAGCAATGATATATTTTTTCTGCTTATAAATGATATATAAATGAATGGGTAGGTACACATTAAGCCCATCAATTCATTTTATAAGAGTATGAATGGAATACAAGTGGTACAAAAACAGCAAACAGGGTTCATATTTGAGCATTATATTGTTAATAAGATAAATGTTTGAAGCACATGCTTGCTTATCCCTGAAATAATTCTGTTGCTCTGAGCAAGTTGGTTTGCTTTGCACCGTTTGGAAGGGAAGTAAACCTGTAGGTCCAATATTGTACATTTATTGGACTATAAAAGTTTCAAGCTTGAAGAAAAGTCCTCTGAATAAAAGTAAGATGGGATACTAATGGCCAAGAGATATTAATGAATGTGATTAGACAATCCAAATATTTACCGATTTTATCATGTACATTATTAATTTGACTTAAATGTCTAATAGTTTGTGCTAATGTACACTGCTATGACTGCAAACAGGATTCCTGTTGTTAAAATATACCTACTACTACTACTACTACTACTACTACTACTACTACTACTACTACTACTACTACTACTACTACTACTACTACTACTACTACTACTACTACTACTACTACTACTACTACCACTACCACTACCACTACCACTACCACTACTACGAATACGACTACGACTACGACTACGACGACGACGACTACGACGACTACGACGACTACTACTACTACTACTACTACTACTACTACTACTACTACTACTACTACTACTACCACTACTGCTGCTGCTACTACTACTACTACTACTACTACTACTACTACTACTATTATTAACGTTGTAGAGTAAGATGATGGTATATAATATTTTGTTATGGAGTGCTATGTATGTTCAAGTGTGATTAACCTGGTTATTTATATGCCATTAATAATTTTCATTAATAAACTAAACTCTTTAACTTGTTACGAATAGAATGCCTTTTCTTTTGCCTGGGTGTCCTTCCTATTTGACGAAACCTTCCACTTCAAGAGAGGATGCTGAAGAGCGCAGGCAACACTTGGAAAACAACTCCATAAGGATTGCAATTGCAAAGAACTTAGGTGTCAAATAATAACATATCAAGAAAACCGCATTTCATACTGTAGAGGAACTGCTTAAGAAGATAGCTTGCTGTGAACTAAATGATAAATGGGTTACTAGAAAGAAAGACAGTAGCATATAATTTGTTTTAGTGAGAGATAGTCCAGTGCTAAAGGTTGCATGTTACGCTATAGTTGACAAGAACTTGGTTTTATCAGCTTTTGTAAATGGTGTCCAATTGCACCAGCTGGGAAACACAAAGCTGCCAGCAATAGTATCACTGATCAAGTAAGATACATCTTCATGAACTTTGAATTTTAGCAATCAAGGTCAAAATGAATCCATCGACAATAGCATCTACTAATAGAGGATGCTTTAGCAAATTTGTCTGTTAAATTAGCAGAGAAAAAAGAAGAAATTTCATTTATGAAAGAGCAGGTTTCTCGCAAGTCACTGGCAGTATATTTGTGGGAAGCCATAGTTTCTGGTGTGTGGTACATTCCATCTGACCTCATTGTGAGAAGTTTAGGAAGTGGTGTTTTGCTAACAATGTCATGTCCAGTTACTTTATCTTGAGTATTGACATATAACAAATGTACCAATGTACCCAATATATCATAGGAGAATAGTTAGATTATTATAAAAACCTTCATGAAATATAATGGAGCTAGAAATATTCTAGAAAGTAGTAATAATTTTATAGAAATGTTGAATCAAGAACAAGGAAGTAATAGAACAGGTTAAACTATTGAAAGTAAAGAAAGCAGCTGGAATAGATGGTGTACCAACAGAACTTCTAAAGGAATGGTGTACTAGCAAGGATAGAGTGGAAGTACTTATACATGTTTTCAATGCAATGAAAACTAAATGATGTATATCACAAAATTGGAGAAAAGTAATTATATACCCAATATAATATAAAGGCAAAGGTAGTGTAGATAAACCTAACAGTTACAAGGGCTTGGCTTTATTATATAATATAGGAAAAAATCTTTACTAGTATTTATATTTCCTGGTATTCCAAAAAGGGATAGAACAATACGGAATGCTATCTGAATACCAAATGGGGTTTTGAAAAGGAAACAGAGCTACTGAAAACCTATTTAGTTTAAAAACTATAATAGTATATATTTAAAAAACAAGAGTGCTAAATCATATTTAGCTTTTATGGATTTGGAAAAAGCTTTTGATCAGATCGAAATGTAGTCACAGTGGTGTGTGTTTATGCTTTCAGAAAAAGGGGTCAGTGGACATGTGATTGAAATTTTAAAAGCTCTGTATAAGGAAAATGCTTTTCACATAGGATTTAAGGAGGGCTCAATAACTAGAAAAGTAAGACAAGAAAAGCAGTTAATGCAAGGGTATACGTTAAGTCCAGCTGTTTAGTTTATCTATTGATGATACATTGCAAAATATAAAGAAAAACAACACTTCTATTCCAGTTATAAACAATGCAGATCCATGGATTATTATTTGTAGATGGTCTGGTACTTTGCTCCATTAAAATCAACTTTGCAGGAAGTTCATAATTTTTATTATTCAGACTGGGTTGTAAAGGTGAACCAAGACAAATATAAAGTGTAATATGCAAGAAAGGAGGAAAACTGAGTAAGTATGAGAAATGGAAGAAAGAAAATAAGGAGTATAACATGATACATGAGTGCATGGATTTAGGTATAAAAATGGATGGAGGAGGGAAATCATAAATGCAAGAAAGATTGGCACTTACAAAAGGGAAAGCAGCTATATCAATCATAAAAGGATGTATTTTTGAAATACCACAATTGGAGGTTAAATGGCTAGAAAGAATATATAATACAATGGTCAAAGCAAGAATGACTATGGTATTGAAATTTGGGGAATGGAAAACTCATGGGAAATTGTGGATTTAGTACATAGATAATTCTGCAAAGAAATTCTTGCTTAACAATTGCAGTTGTAAAGGAAGTTGCCCAAATAGAAATGGGGAGAATTGCAAGAAAAGATTTGATTATGGGGAGAGTTTTAAGATATTGGTATAGGATTTTATACCTAAATGATGACAGTCTAGCTAAGCAGTTTTTAATATTTCAGGAATCATATGTAACTAAGGGGTTGTTGAGTAGTCTAAGAAATATTTTAGAAAGTAATGAATTAGGGTATATATGGAGGAAAAGAGAAACAAAATTTAAAAGATATTGGAAGAAGGCAAGAAATGTTTTTGAAGACATAGAAATACAAAAATTATTTAGTAATTTAGCTGCAATTTTATTCTGGATGAAATGGTTATGAGAAAGGGAAAATTATATTGACAAAGCTAATAAGGTGAAAACAGAGGGTATACTATGGGCAAGAATAGGTCTGTGGAAGTTGAAAGATGAAAGAGAAGGTTTACTCAAGGGGAATGTCCATTAGGTGGAGGAAAAGAAGACTTGGAACATACAGTGTTTGATTATAAGGAAACTGAAAACTGGAGAAATAAATTCATTACATTTAAACTTAAAATGGATGAAACAATAGTTTGGAACAAAATATTTATAAAGGGGAGCAGGAGTCTGGGACAGTATTTATTTGAAGTTAAAAAGAAGTGGAAATGAGGAGTGCAGAGACAAGAAGAAAATTGATAGTTACGTAATAAAATAATATCTTTTGTATGCGGAGTGGGTATCTACTGCATGAGTAGCCAGGGTCATATTTTCAGTAGGCAACCTCATATACTGTAACCTTCTAAGTGCTAAATAAATAGATATACATATTAAATATATTACATTAGATTTTCATTTTTAAAGAATCTAAACAATAAAATACAAACCTTTGAAGATTGTTTGCTTAACAAGGATTGCATACCTATGCGGGTTTCAAAATTGCTTGTAATTAGCTCAGAATGGAGCTAATTTTTAACGCCAGGACACTCAAAAACTAAATGATCTACTGAACCTGTTCTTCATAATCACAGTAGGAATTATCTTTAATTTTAATTCTGTATAAGTGTTCAGGTATGGATATTCACCCTGATCTG
The DNA here is from genome assembly GCA_030765065.1 of Deroplatys truncata. NCBI lineage: Eukaryota > Metazoa > Arthropoda > Insecta > Mantodea > Mantidae > Deroplatys > Deroplatys truncata. The sequence goes on along the minus strand of CM060990.1, from coordinate 415,922,630 downwards.
TTTATAAGAACAGTAGCTTTTACATTTCAAGGAAGATTAACAAGACAGAACCAGGAATATTTGGTACAATTTTCTGTACATTTTAGCATTTAATTTATCCCATTTTCTTGCCATTTATCAACTACTAATTTTTCAATGCCTTAAAATATAAGTGTATGGTAAAGTAGTCAAAGAATTCTCCTTTTACTCTGCATAATTTTTCTAATTTACCAACTATTTTATTGTTTTTACTGTTCTTATGTCCAGGAATCTGAAAGAATTTGACAGATATGTTATGTTTGTTTTTAACACGTTAAGCGCCAGTAGATACTTGATGAAATTTTCGCATGAATCATTGTGATTTATTCACAGAAGTCAATAAAGGGCACACTAAATATTAACTTACTGCAAGGATTAGTTTTGTAGAGGACTTTATAGGCATTTATTATAAAAAATCATTCTGGCGGTCCCTGCGGACTGCCATTGTACCACACAAGAAATTTTATCATGGGACCAGTGGTCCTGCATAACATTCTCTGGTAATTTTTGGCAAATTATGGATTAATTGAAGTAGATTTGATTTCTTTTGCATTCAGAGTGCCTCTGTTGCCTTGAACTATACAGTGTCCATATTGTTAGGTTGGCGGCCTTTTTCTGTAATGTAGAAAGCATGCTTTTCTTATATTTACCATTATTGAATAGGAGTTTCGTCCTCACACTTACATTAGAGATTTCAAAGAAAACAAAAAATCGTAGAAACATTCTTGTGCTCAAATTAAGGTCTGAGTGACTCCTCTCAGCAGCAGCAGATATCAATTGTAGGAAAAGGAAATCTCTAAATAAGCATACCCTCAAGAAACATTATGTACCAGCTCATAAGGTACAAAAGCATTGCTAAGGATACTACAAGAGAAACTCAAAGCTAATTTATCAAAAAATAAAATCAAGAAAGTAACCACCTACTGTAAAGAATACAACTGAAAACCTCATTTTTACTTGCCATGCCTTGCTAATTTTCATAATTAAAAGTTAGAAGCAAAACATTCCAGATACTGCATATTTTGTTTACTTTGAATGTTAGAACTAAATGCATTTTTGACAGCAATTCTAGTTAAGATTTTGCTTGCTGGCATTATATGTGTTCTATTGCCTGACTGTATATAAACACAGTTAATAAAAATTTTTTGTTTATGCTGACAACATCCTTATATTGAAATTTAGACCGGTGTAATATACCAACTCCAACCCCACTGGTAATAATGTTTAGCTAACAACCACAGAGATCCATTTTATACATAAAACTCCATGGTAATGGGATGGGGGTATTCAAGCTGGCAGCAGGGTGGGTGGCTGCTAGATGGTCACTCATCTAGCCAGCGACCGGGCCCATTGCTGCTTAACTTGGGGAAGTTAGTGGAATGAGGGATTGGCAGACCTCAGTATCGGGAGCCCAAGCCGTCCTTCGGCAACCGGTAGCTCTTTCTCCGGCTTGGCGCCTTGTGATCGTAGCGGCCCAAAGAGTTCACCAGCTGGTTGGTGTGGTAAATGAGCTTCGTGTACATGGTACGGGTTCTTCGCCGCACCACGTCCCACGATGTATGGGAAACCGGAACGGGTGTGTAGGATGTGTGATGGGAATCTACGCCCGGTGTCATAGATCATCCGAAGCGCCCTGTTCTGGACGGTTTGTAGCCTGCGGATGGTGGTCGCTGCCGCCAATTCCCAGACCTCGCAGCCATACAGAATCAGGGGCGGAATAATCGTCTGATATAGGCGTAGTTTGAGGCGTATGGGCATTGTGGAGCGGAATACAGGGTACAGCTGCCTGAGCGCGGAGTGGCCGAGGCCGACCTTTGCCCTGACATGTGGCGCGAAAGTGAGGCCGCGGTCGAGCGTGACTCCGAGGTATTTGGCAGAGGTAACCCAGGGGATTCTCCTCCGCCGCAACCTCAGATGCCGCTCGGGCCGCCACCGACGGACCTTCGCCAGAAGAAGCGCACATCTCTTCCCCGGGCTGATGGCCATCCTCCACTTTTCGCTCCACCTGCCAATGGCTCGGAGCTGTCGCTGTAGTGGAAGGAAAAAGAATCGGGCGTTCTTTTTCTGTGCCATTATGAGGACACCGTCGGCATATTGGCACGTAACAGTCCTGGGTTCCGTGGGGAAGTCCAACATGTAGGCCGTGAAGAGAAGCGGGGACAGTACACTGCCTTCCGGGACTCCAACGGCTATGGGACGGACTGAGGAAACCCTCCTCTCCACTCTCACGCTGAATGTGCGATCCCGGAGAAAACTGCTTATCAAGGCGAGATAGGCGGGAGGGATGTCTGACTCCTTGAGTTTGTAAAAAGGGCCTTGATGCCACGTTGTGGCAAAGGCCTTCTCTACGTCCAGCAGCACTGCTATGGTCTTGAAGTTCTCCTGGAAGCCCAGGGAGGCCTTCTCGGCCAATCGCAGTAGTTGCAGGGTTGTGGAGTACCCATGGCAAAAACCAAACTGATGGTCCGGGAGGAGCTGCCTTTCCTCAAATAGAGGTGTAAGGCGGGCTAGGAGCAACCGCTCAAAGACTTTTGAGACGGTTGGGAGTAAGCTGATGGAGCGGTAACTGCATGGAAACACCGGATCCTTGCCGGGCTTTAAAATGCATACCATCCGCGCCTCCTTCCAACTAGTTGGAAAGTGACGGAGGTGAAGGCACGCATTGAAAATCCGCGTCAAATGGATGACGACCTTCTTGGGAAGGTGCTGGAGCATGGGCGCCGTGACGCCGTCTTGTCCAGGGGATTTGTTCGGGTTGAGTTTTCGGATCTCGGAAGCCACATGTTTAGGGGTGACTATGGGAAAATGGACCTCCTCGTGGCGCAGTTGTGGTTCCTCATAGAGGTAGTCCACAGTCGTTTCCATGAGTTCAGTGAAGTCTTCGTCCTGAGGGTCCTCCCGCGGTTCGAATTGAAGTTTCAGATGGTCTGCAAACACCGTGGCTTTTTCGCGTGGCTCGAAAGTGAGTCTCCCGCAAGTGCCGTGCAGAGGATGCTGGTACTGGGTTTTATCCTTCCTCAAGGATTTGATTATCCGCCATGGTTTCTTTTCCTGTGGGTTTACAGTCTCCATTGTTCTTTCCCAGGCCACCTTCCTGTGCACACGGAGCATTCGCCTTGCCAGGATTTTGAACCGCTGGTATACTGCCCCTATCCTGGGATGGTGGAAACGCTGCCATAGCTTCCGTACAGTTGCCTTGGCTTTTAGCAGCTGCCGGAGTTCATTGGGCATGGTTCTCGGGTTGGGGATGTCAGACGGGATGCGGTGGGTGTGTGCACGTACCGCAGTCAGAATCTGTTGAGAGAAGTCTGCCGCCGCCGCTTCCAGCGCATCGATGAAATCGATACGTGGCCGCGGGTCAACAGACCGGTTCAGTTCTTGGACGGCTGCATCCCAGTCGACCTCGTTTACCCAGTCTGGGCTGACCAGTGCTGGCATTGAAACGTTGGAATCCACCAGGACGGTGTCCTAGTCGGAATCCAGCTCGTTTATCGCCGAGAGCTCTAGATGGAATGGAATGTTTTTGGTGATCATGATGTCGAGAATATCCGGCCTGCCGCGGGCAGGATGAAACGTAGGCCCTCTCAGTCCTTGCGCGATTCTCGAATGAGAAGATATAAACTCGAAGGGGCCCTATTTATAGTAGAGGCCCGTATCTATAGGAAGGTCACGTGATTTCAGACAGTTGTATAGGTTCATCTGTTTTTTTTGTATGATGTTAGCTAGGAGATTTCAAGTATTTGGGGGTTTCAAGAAGATAGTTTATATATTAAACATCATTTATATATAATTATCGATGTGTTGTATTGTTCTCTATACTTTTACTCCAATCATGCATTACATTTAGCAGTGAAATTATTATTAAGTGTCTAAAACTTCAGGAGTTTAGTAGCATACTAGTACCTCAATTATAATTGTATCATGTGATGTAGAAACAAATAATTAATTGAGCTCTAGAACCTTTAGGTAAAAAAAACAGTTTTGGTGTATACAATTCGATTTATTATCTAGGAATTTGTTAAGTAGTTCCCTATTATGTGGAATCTAAGCGGAGCCGAAATGTCTAGCTGTATCCGACACGTTGAAATACGTCTCATAACTCCCGGTATATGACGTCACACACAGAGGCAAGCCACCTCACACCCATGTCGACAGAAGCATCTATTAAAATAACCGCCGCAAACACTGCCACCCTCACCACCTTTCCGATGGCATACAAAGAATAAAGCAAAAACAGATACAAAAAAGCAAACATAAATCTACAAAAATAAAAGAAAACAGGACAATCACAAACAGCAAACCACCATCGTCACCAGCGCCACTACTACAACAGCAGCACCCATTGCATAAAAAATACCAAAAAATAAAAGACAGATACAAATGGATAAATAAAAAAGGAAAAACAGGTTAACTGTCACCACAAAATGCCATACATACACCTCCATCACAAACACCATAACTTGACATTAACAATAATCTTGCTTGAGCATATTCATAAAAATGCAGCAAATAAAAAATAAAGAAGGAAAAATAAACAAACCAACAAAGTAGAGGAGGCTACCAACAAAATACTACCCACAAGCGATGTCACCACTTATACGCATATCGTATTAACTTTGGGGTAATGACACCTTCATTAATGTTATCGATTTTCCTTCCTTGCTTAAATTCCTTCATATTTTTTTAATATTTGATGCTTCAAGTCTTTTGTTTCTCTTGGTTCTTCGTCTTCTACTTCCTCTTTCTTATCCTTGTTAGTAGACAGCATGATTTTACCTGATAGTTATAGGCTCACCAACACAAGAAACCTTATTCACCATAATGATAAAAACACAACAAAGGAAAAAGGGAAACCAACAAAGTACAGCAAACTATCAACAAAAGATTCATCACACGTGAAGTCAACACCTACACACTTACCATGTTAATTTAAGGGTAATGGCATAATCGTTAATGTCGCCGGTTTTCTCTCTTTACCTAATTTAATATTTGGTGTTACATGTATTTTATTCCAATTCTTTCTTTCTGTATTTCTTTCTTTCTTCTTCCTCCTCCTCTTTCTCATTATTTATAGTAGACAGTGTGCGTTTACTTGAACGTTATAAGCTTAAATTCAGTGAAAACCGTAGCTTCTCCTTAAATTGAAATAAAATTTTTTGGGGGTTTATACAAATTTCAGTTTCTAGATTCCAACCAAGTAATATTTTATGAATAAAAGCATCAATTAGTTTAATTTCAACAATAACAGCTGCCATTTAAACTTTATTTCAGGCTTCTAAGTCCCATAGTTTTGAAGATATCTGAAATCGGCGCTGGGGGACTCGACCCAAGACTCTTAGGCAAGTATTATCATTAAAACGATGTTTATAGACCAGAACATCGGCCTACTTTATATTTTGCCGCTTTAACCGTATTTGTTCAAGAGCTATTATCTTTAGAAATAAGTTCACAAATAAGTAATCGAACCGAGGACGCTAGGAATAAAACTATTTGTAATCATAATTCTATATCTTAAAAACAGCTGTATTCACTTTACTCTGTTAATGTAAGCGGGATGACCTAGGATACCGAAGAAAATTAGGGGAAGTAATTGTAAGATCGGGATTCGAAGCAATACTATTTGAACTCTTATTGTTTACGAGACCGATTACTGATAATAATAGGTACAATTCAAACTTTGTCTCAAATCTTTACCACCAGTGCAAAAGATACTCAGGTTTTAAAAATAAAGGCTCCAATCCTGAACTCTAGAACAGCATATATATTCAGAACAATTTACGCAATGCTATAAATGTAATAAGATGTATTTGACGTCGTTTTTCTAAATTCGTTAAGGAGTTATACGACATTAAAACTATAACTGTGCCTTGTTTCTAACTAGGTGCCTTTTGCGAACTTAGAAAAATGTGTAAAGGTTGTATTGTAGGCAAAAACAGAATTGCTTTCTATCGCATTGTTCTATTTATTTCCTTTTAAGAGATAGAAGCAATCAAAGTTGGGTGTAAACTGAGGGGCAATTTAATATTCTTTTAGGCAAATATATGCACGTCTCCATCTGTCAATTATTTCGAATTTGCACACCTACAGCCTTCATACCATTAACCTACAAATGAGGGATTAAACTAATTGACAGGTGGAGATGTGCATATATTTGCGGGGACGTGCACAAATTCGCATAGTATGAATATTAAGTTCCCAGGATCAACAATTTATCTCTTCCCTTTGATTGCTGATATCTCTCGAACGAAAAGAGCCAGAACAATGCGATAAAAAGCAATTACATACTTAATCAACAGTGCATCACTTACATATTGTTCCAAGCTACTAGAAGAGTCCTAATTCGGTTCCAGGGCACAGTTATAACTTTAATATCGTTTAACCCCTGAAATAACTGAAGCCAGGAAAGTCTGCATAAACACCAAGAACTGTAATGACGAGAGATGTTTTATATATGCTGTCCTCGCCAAATTCATCGAGAAGGATGCACAACGCGTCAGCAGTATAAGGATCTTGAAGATAAGTACGGCTTCACCTGTTTTGTTTCCTACGCATTGGCTCAAATTAAGTTTGAGAAACGCATTAGTATGTCTGCCAACCTTTTCGGACTGGATGAGAAACAAGAAGAGTTCTCTATAAGGGTTATTGATACCAAACTATCTGACCATTCTGACCTGCTACTGCTGAGTAACACTACTGGACATCATTATGTATGCAGCTGTATAGAAAAGAATACCGAAAACCCTTAGTATGTTGTGCGTGGCATAAAAAAGAGATTTTTCAAGAGGAACCCACGTCTGGAAATACATAGGTGGGATGCTGTGGGACGACAAAGTTTGCACAGTAGTGATATTTGGGTAGACGAAAATCCGTGTGATACTTCCAAATGATTGGAAGTAATCAGTACAGGTGTAGTGTAAACCTGTGGGCTGGAATATTTGATAGCCAGATCGTTGGGCCGTATCTGCTGCTAACCAGACCAACAGGACCGACATACCTCACTTTCGTCAGAGATTTTCTTCCTACTGTACTTGATGTGGTTCCAATACAGGTTCACCAGGTAATGTGGCTGCAATACGAATGAGCTCCAACTCACTTTGATGAAAATGTGCACACCACCTGGACGCCACATACCCTAAACGATGGATTGGTAGAAGGGGACCTGTGCCATGGCTATCACGGTCACCTGATCCTAAACCTCTTTACTATTTTATGTGGAATACGATGAAGACTACAGTACATAATACCTCTGTACCGTAAGCGGAGGACCTGATCGTAGGAATCTACTCTGCGACTTGAAGTGATAAGATTCGCAAGTACAATAATAATCACAGCCAGAATAAAAGCTTAAGACTAATCCGCTAATAAAACAGAATAAGGAAGGAAATAAGTATACATAATAAGGAGATAAAAGAATTTATTAAAGATTAAGAAAAGGGGGGAATAAACATTATTACGGATGAAATAAAATAAAGTAGAGACACGTATAAATAAATCAGAATGTGAAAGAAAACACAGGAAAAGAAAAGACACAAGGAAATCTGCCAAAAAGGCAAAACTTTTTAAGTAATACAGAAAAGGCGAGCAGGAGAAACAGTTAGGTTCTATTGAAATCGACGGAGACTCGCCGGAAAGCGGAACAATGAAACGGATGCGCTAGGCACTCATGCGGACAGAAAATCAAATCAGCCGTTAATAATGTGAAATAGAAGAGACGCTCGCAGTGCATAAGGTTGTTGAAATTTAACCAATGGTAGGAAAAGCGCAAAGTAGCTAAATAGCCAATAAGGAATAATAAAAGTCACGTGAATAGTAACGCAAGGGAACGAAACTAGCAAAGAGGCGTGAAATAGATTTTTGTCTAGGAGCAGGAGCGAGTTTTCGACACGCGAAACATGGAACACTTTGTGTCGTGAATAGCTAGAGAGAGGATGTAAAAAGTTTGTATCGTGTAGAGCAAGGGAGGGAAGATGAAATATTTCGTGTAGTAAAAGATAGGGAAAACAGGCTACGTGTAACAGTTTATATTATCACAAGGGAAAGAGATATACGATAGGAAATTATCGTAGTAGAACAGTGTGAGATAGGGTAGCTAGAAATGACAAAAGTCATATTGTGTATAACTTAGAAAGAGAATAAAATCCAGGGAGAAGCACGGAAACTGTAACGGCAAAAAACAGATAGGAACGCGTCTTGTGTAAAGGGTCTCGGTACGACAACAAGTGTGGATCTTCAGAATAAATGGGCCACTGAGAGGAGCCGTGAGTATAATTCATCTCCCATCCACACAATCCCTGAGATAAGAATCCCACAATCACTTATCTTCTACCAGAGTAGCCGGTAATAATCTTTCCGTACCCGAAACCCTAAGCCAAGTTCCTACACACCAGAAAACGTCATATTTACCAAAACCCCGCTACAAAATGGCACCCAACGTGTCTTACACCCACGCCTAGCACCCTACCAAACCAACACACTCACACCAACACAACGAAGAACGCCACCAAGGAACCAGCCACCATCACCAGACCAACACCAGCACAAAAGCAGCACCGAGTAAGTACAACCAACATTTCTTACACCAAGGGAAAAGTGAATGTTACTCCGTAACGGCAAAACAACAAAAATCACCATGGGGAACCCCCTTACGGAGGAACAGACACAGCAGCAACAAATCAACAGGAACATTCGGAAAATCCATATACATTAGAGGCAGTAATACAACAAATGTTTATTCAATTCCAGCAACTTACCTCTCAAATCACTGCACAAGGTGAAACGCTAAATTCACAAATCACCGCACAAGGTGAGGCGTTAAATTCACAAATCACCGCTCAAGGTGAGACACTCAGAGCACAATCAGAAACGCTAAATTCACAAATCACCGCACAAGGTGAAACAATCACGGCACAAGCACAAACACTACAATCACAAATGCAAACACAAGGAGAGACACTAAATGCAAAACTAACTGCACAGGAGGAAACCCTAAAACAATTAGAACAGAGACTGATGACCCAGGTACACACACAATTAGTTGCCCAAGGGGAGAAGCTCGGGGCAAAACTTTTAGAGAAACTGAACACAAAATTCTCAGAACACCAAACACAAATAGAGGAGCAGGTAAACCGACAAGCAAACCAAGTGACGGAGATGAATGCAGGGCAAGTTTCTTTACGATCGGAGGTCATTAGCATTAGAACAGATGTTCTAGAAGCATGCTCAGAATTAAAATCTTTAAAGGGAAGGGTCACACAAATGTCTGCTGACCACGTAAACCAGGAACAGCTGAATTGCGATCTGCAAGCAGCCTGTGCAAATATTAAAGAAAATGTAAATATAGAATTAACAACAATGAAACAACTTATCACCACTTCGACAAACCAGGCAGCTGCAGAACACAACGCGGCATTAGCACAAATTGAGAAAAATTCGCGTGAGTTGGCACAGGTTAGGGCAACCATAGAAAGACAACAAAATGTGTCAAATCAAAACGCCAGCAACCATGCCACCTCTCGCGAAAATATCACCGCGGAAACGCAACCAGCAATTCACGTGCCGCTTGCGTCCCCGCACACCCCAATTTCTAGTTTAGCTCATGAGGAGCCTAGTTATATGAATGTGCATGCGTACCCTCTACATTTTAATTTACTAAATGAGATCGCTGTACTACAGTTTAATGACTTGAGAGACAATGCGAAACGATACATTATGGATTTGGACGCTTATTTCGAGTTAAAACAAATTCCTGAAACCTTGAAATTATTAATTATAAAGAAAGGGTTACAAGGGAGGGCACTCTCTTGGTTTCGGTTAGCGATCGGCGACCACACCACATACTCTGACTTCAAAAACCTATTCCTAACCAAATATTGGAATACTACCACCCAATACACGGTAAGAATCAGAATAAATAATGGCAAATATACACCAGGGCAGGGGCAACAAATCATAGATTACTTCCTAGATCTGGCGCAACAGAGTCAATTACTAGACCCACCGATGCAAGAAGATGAATTTGTAAAACTGATTGTCAGGCATTTCCCGGATAATATCCGAAATAATTTAATTGTAGCAAGGGCGACAACCATTTCTGACAGATTAGAACTGTTGACGGCGCTACAAGGACACCAGAGCGGTAGCTCGGAAAACAGAGCACCGACCCAAAATTTCAGTGGGTTAAGGGCACATCCTACCTATCAGCAAAGACGAGGTCCATACCCTCAACAAAACCTATACGATAACAGGGGCAACCAGTTTATGAGACACAGGGGCGACAACCATTTTCACAGGAACCCACCGCGAGATAACGCGAGAAAGTACATAAATTATGTAAGAATAAATGGGAGCCGGAGACGAAACTCATGGGGCACTAACACACCGGAACCCCGAGAATATGAAACACGGCAAGATGGACGCCACAGCCCGAATAAAAGTCACAATGAACGCAGCCGCCCAGGACAAAACGTGGACGCACTATCATGGCCTCAGGAAAACCGCCGGGAAAATATACGGACAAATCACCTACGAACTGAAAACACACAAACAAAACACACAGGGACCATCAAAAAGCAAACATGGTTCAACCGTGACACCCAGGCACCGACACAGCACGATGATAGGCGCGGTGGCGCATTCGGTACCAACGAGATGACGGAAAACTAAAACAGGGTCAGGATCAATTCCCGTCTCTGGAACCCCCAGCTCTTTGCAACACAGGGAATAACAAATCCATTAATGACGAAAGACAGGGCGATATTATAGTCTCACCACAAGTATCAATACGAATAGCAGGCGAAGCATACCAGGCTATCGTGGACTCCGGAGCAATGGCTTCTTTATGCAGCATGGAATTTTATAAAACTATCATATCGCGTGGAATAAAACTACAAACATTGCCTGTTAAAAATGTTTACGCTATCTTAGCAATAGGGAGAAACAAAACCCGAATCCAACAACAAGTAATGATACCATTTAACATTCAAGAGATAGACTTTGAGTATACTTTTCTAGTGGTTCCACATTTAGTTACACAATTAATAATTGGGAGCGACCTGCTATCTGAATTCAGGGCTAACGTAAATTACAGAACAAGGGAGCTCACATTAGTGACAACAAACAATGAAACAGTAACAACACACTTTCTCAAAATACCAGGTATAACACCACACTTAACGGAGGGTGAAAGAGACGTTCAGCAGAACAGGTTTTTTGTACAAGTCATCAGCCTTGGGGGCGAGATATGTAAAGCGCAGGTAGAGATAGATGATAGATTTTATGAGGAAGAGGAAATAGAAGAGATTAATGAACAAGACGACGAAGAATATAGAGAAGATAAAATAAAGGATAATTATTATATAAATCCCGTGGAAGACGCAAAGTTAAGCGGACTGGATGACTTAGCATGTGAAAATGTGGAACAATACCTGTACGGAGAAACGGACACCCGACAAATTAAAGAGTGCATTGCACGAAAGTTTAATGACATTTCAGCCCTCAGCAAACAACAAAAACGAACACTAACTACAATTCTATGGAACAACAGAGAAGCATTTTCAGACAAAACAGGTTGCTATAAAAATTTCGAATATTCTTTTGAGGTGAAACCAGTTCCCCCATGGAAATATAAATGTAGAAACATACCGATAACCCTTCAAAATGCAGTAAATGACACGATAACACAAATGATAGAGCAGAAAATAATACAACCGTCGAATTCGCCATATATAAACCCTTTATGTGTTGTTGCAAAGAGCTCAGGAAAGGTTCGCATTACTAGGCGCTCGCCACTTAAACACCTTTATAATACCCGACAACACGAGGACTCAGAGTATCGAATACATCCTTGCCGGAATCGGAAAGAAAACGTGGTTCTCGTGCTTGGATCTCAACAATTCATATCTACAAATCCCATTGGCTCCCCATGTTAGACAATACACGAGCTTCATTTACCAGGGTAAAGTGTTCGAATTTTTGAGGATACCCTTTGGTTTATCGGTCAGCGGATCAGGATTTTTGAGAGCAACAGAGAAAATTTTTGGAAACACAACACAAGACTACCTAACCCAATACATCGACGACTTCCTGATACACAGCACGAACATTGAGAACCACCTTCAGCACATAAACACTGTATTAACAAAAATTAGACAAAACGGGTTGACCCTAAATCTAAATAAAACAACATGCTTCAGCCAAGAAATAAAATTTCTAGGATACATCATTTCGGACAAAGGCGGGCACCAGACCCGGAACGCATACGCACGATTCAGGCAATACCACCCCCTAGAAACGTTAGACAGCTAAGAAAATTTCTAGGTATACTGCAGTATGAAGCTAGCTTCCTCGCAAATTATGCCAGAGAGGTAGCACCCCTAAGAGAGCTGTTAAAGAAAGGCACACGCTGGAAATGGTCGGAAGAACACCAAAGCACTTTCGACAAAATAAAACAACTCTTTGGAAAGGCAATACTACTGGAAAGACCAAACATGAATTTACCATTTCACATTTATTCCGACGCAGCCATCACAGGTTTCGGAGCCATCTTGTGCCAATACGACGAGCAAAATGATCAACATATTATCAGCACGGCATCTCGAACTTTGACCCCTACAGAGAAAACAGCGGGAATCACAGAACTAGAGATAGCAGCAATATATTTCGCACTACAAAAATTCAAACACTACGTGTATAATAAATCAATCACAATATACACTGACCACGTGAGCTTATCATTCATTAAATCATGCAAACTCGTCAGTTCCAAAATAGCCCGTTATATACATAAAATCACAGCATATGACGTCAATATAAAGCACATCCCAGGAAACAGCAACATTTTCGCTGATACACTATCCCCACTAGCATACAGGGAAGGAATTCCAGAATGCATAGGACATACTAGAAGGGAAATTAAAATTCTGAGAACTTCATTACACTCAGGTAGCGAACTTGCCGAACAGGTTGAACACATCAAAACATTACAGCTGCAGGAACCAAAGTTGCCAACCCTAATGAGCCAGGCAAAGTACATTACATCTGACTTGAAGGAGACGATAGGGATGCACAAAGGCATACTTTACAAACTAAAAAGAACGAAACAACCAACGTGGCTGACATATGCGCCGAGTTCTTTGGAAACAAAAATAATTGACACTTTCCATAAATCAATGATACATGCAGGATCAGAAAAGACATGCAAAGCAATCCAACAACACTTTTACATCCCAAAACTACATCGAAAATTACGGCAGCGTATAAGCGAATGTGACACATGTCAAAAATGCAAACCAATGAATGTAAAATACGACACACCACCTCAGAATATCATCAGAGATAAACCTCTATCTTTAGTAGCGGCAGATTCACATGGTCCTCTACCGTCAGGAGTGGGAGGCATGCGACACATTTTTGTATTGGTTGATGTATTCACAAAATTTGTAAAACTATAGCACATTCGAACATTAACGAGCGCAGCATGTGCCAAGAAAATCATCAACGACTATATACCCAAATACGGAAAATGAATTCACTTCTCGTGGACAACGCTTCAATACATAGGGGAAAACAATTTACAGACAACATAAGGGCACAAGGGATAAAAATCTATAACTCAACGGTATATCACCCGCTATCGAACACATGTGAGAGATACATAAGAGACCTAGTAATATATCTAAGAATTCTATGTAACAAAAATCACACATCGTGGATGGACCACATACCCACGATAGAAAGGACGTTCAACTAAACACCGAACAGCAACACAGGTTTCACACCCCTTACTTTACTAACAGGACAAGAACATTACCTCATGGAAGGAATGCCATCAGCTATCCCTACAAAAGAAGTCACTCAGGCAGAAAAGCTGAAACTGGCATACGAACGCATAACAAGAAAAACAGAGTTAAGGAACAAACACATGAAACGACACAATAAGACATGGAACCCGAAAGAAGAAGACAAGATTTTATACAAGGCACACCACAAGTCATCCCTATTGAAAAAAGGGACCAATAAATTACATTTGATATGGCACGGTCCGGCCGTAATCCGGAAACAATTGAGTGATCGAGCTTTCGAATTACAAAACCCACGTACTCTAAAAATATTTGGTAGGTACAATTTGACCTTAATAAAACCGTACAAAGTACCTACAAAATGACGGAAAATGAACCACAATGTACCGTTGAAATGTCTCAGTAAGCACTTAAAACAGAAACACAAACAACTCAATTGAGTTATCGAGCAGGAAAATAAGAGCGGTCACTAACAGAACGACCAGAACAGGGTAAAGGCATGACGCATACGAGAATAAGAGTAGAATACTAGGATGTGTACGAGAGTGATACATGTAAATCTGTAAAAGCTAAGGCAAAGAATGTAAATTCATATTAAACTTAAACAATAAGCATGAAAAGTTTGTAATCTATGCAAAAGGTGTAGAGTCACAGAGAAAGGGGAAGTATAGAGTTAAGGCATAACCAAAACATAACAGAGGGACGATCATCTGTATATAGTAAATGTTAAAATTCTGATGATAGGAAACCCTGAACTATGCTACAAATGAGTGTACAGAGTTATTGTTATGTATTGAATGTTAGGATAAGGACATAGATTAAGTTAATTGTAAATAACATTAAGTCCGCACTCATGAGCAAAACTAGGAACAAAATAAAACGTAAATCTTTGAAAATTATGTTTACTTGCATTAAGGTATAGGGACTTGCACAAAAATGTAAGCTCGGACAGACAAGTGATTATTCCCAGGTAGACTCAAAAAGGTGAATGACATCCCTAAACAGTCACCAACAAACCGTGTGAAAAGTGAAAGTGAACAGTGCGCGGAATACGTTACCGGGAAATACAAAGCACTAGTACATGAAATGAAACCGAAAAAAATGAGTGCTTAAGAAAGTGAAAGCATGTTTCACGAAAGGGAAACACGAAAATGTACACCATACAAAAGACTAAAACAAGAAAAGGACGCCAGAATGAAAAGTGCGAAAAAGTAATAAAAATGTAAATAGTTATAAAATAGTTTATAAGTAACAGGCAAATTATGTAAAGTAAATTGCGCCACAAGGTACCAGGAGACGCAGAAGTCAGTCCCTGGAAACAAAGTTTTCTGTGTAAGTTTTTCACGTGGAACATGTAAAGGCATAATTTGTAAGCTAAAATGTATGCAAAACAGTTCGTAAGAACTCAGTACGGAAAAGCCTCACACAAGACGCGAGGGGGGAACTTTAGCGCGAACAGCGAAGCACTAGTTTCAGTGGGTTCTCAGACAAGCCATTAATTTTACACAGGCGAATAAAATGAATGCCTTATCTGAAGGGCATTTGAAGTGATAAGATCCGCGAGTACAATAATAATCACAGCCAGAATAAAAGCTTAAGACTAATCCGCTAATAAAACAGAATAAGGAAGGAAATAAGTATAATAAGGAGATAAAAGAATTTGTTAAAGATTAAGAAAAGGGGGGAATAAACATTATTACGGATGAAATAAAATAAAGTAGAGACACGTATAAATAAATCAGAATGTGAAAGGAAACGCAGGAAAAGAAAAGACACAAGGAAATCTGCCAAAAAGGCAAAACTTTTTAAGTAATACAGGAAAGGCGAGCAGGAGAAACAGTTAGGTTCTATTGAAATCGACGGAGACTCGCCGGAAAGCGGAACAATGAAACGGATGCGCTAGGCACTCATGCGGACAGAAAATCAAATCAGCCGTTAATAATGTGAAACAGAAGAGACGCTCGCAGTGCATAAGGTTGTTGAAATTTAACCAATGGTAGGAAAAGCGCAAAGTAGCTAAATAGCCAATAAGGAATAATAAAAGTCACGTGAATAGTAACGCAAGGGAACGAAACTAGCAAAGAGGCGTGAAATAGATTTTTGTCTAGGAGCAGGAGCGAGTTTTCGACACGCGAAACATGGAACACTTTGTGTCGTGAATAGCTAGAGAGAGGATGTAAAAACTTTGTATCATGTAGAGCAAGAGAGGGAAGATGAAATATTTCGTGTAGTAAAAGATAGGGAAAACAGGCTACGTGTAACAGTTTATATTATCACAAGGGAAAGAGATATACGATAGGAAATTATCGTAGTAGAACAGTGGGAGATAGGGTAGCTAGGAATGACAAAAGTCATATTGTGTATAACTTAGAAAGAGAATAAAATCCAGGGAGAAGCACGGAAACTGTAACGGCAAAAAACAGATAGGAACGCGTCTTGTGTAAAGGGTCTCGGTACGACAACAAGTGTGGATCTTCAGAATAAATGGGCCACTGAGAGGAGCCGTGAGTATAATTCATCTCCCATCCACACAATCCCTGAGATAAGAATCCCACAATCACTTATATTCTACCTGAGTAGCCGGCAATAATCTTTCCGTACCCGAAACCCTAAGCCAAGTTCCTACTCACCAGAAAACGTCATTTTTACCAAAACCCCGCTACAGACTGAAATAGTGAGCACACAGCCTCACTTATTTAACCATGCGCACTATCTCTGTATTCAAGTAGGAGGTCAACAGTTTCAAACCCTTTTGTGTGTCACTGCACGGTATGATGTTAGTGTTGGGTTTCTTAAGGAAATGTGGAACGTACACTCATCAACGCATCTGAATCGTTTGCAAACTTCGATTCCCCACAGCGTCTAAACCATGTATTTCCGTGATGGGTTCTCGCTTGAAAATGTTCACTTTAATGTCCCGCCCAACATATTAAGCGTTGTCGGTGTTTTATCTATACACACTGCATATAAAGTATTTTGGGCAGCTCATTCGGCGTCAGAAAACAAAACATGATGATGATTTGTGTTTAAGAGCGCTGAACTATTAGGTCACTAGCACCCTAAAAACATGTTGGAGTGATCTCTCTCTCTTTATCTCTCTCTCTCCGTCCCTCTCTCTCTATATGCAAATAGTTCTTCACGCATTTTGATAATCGATATGGACGAAGTGGTCTGGAAAACCTACAAGAACGTTCTACTATCTGCAGTCAACATGACAATGTAGGAGCAGTTATTCCTACAAAGGACAACTCAATCGCTCATGTTAAAAATTGGAGAGGATGCTGAAGATACCTCATGTCATCTACGCAGATTTTGAGAGCATTCTCACACCATACCATTCATGCGCTGCTAATCCTGAAACTTTCTATACAGAAGCATTCTCCAATAAGCTTTTGTGTTTATGTGAAAGCTGCTCAATCCGTTGAATGCCAGGGAACCGGTTTTCCTACTCAGCCCTATGTGTATCATAGTTACAATGTCGCCGAGAATTTCATGGAATACATAACACCCCTTGCGAAGAAGATCGACAGTGTATAAAATATCTTAAGTCTCTGAAATTCAGATGAATATCAATAGGATTTTGAGTCTTCTATAGAGTTGCACTTGTGTGCTAAGGGATTTACCGAAGAGAACTGCAAAGTACGCAATCATGATCACATCAGCGGTAACTACTGAGGAAGTCGGTATAATAAGTGAAATTAGCTTACAAAACACATAGTTATATACCTGTATTATTTATTGTTCTGAACATAACGCGTATAAACTAAATTACATTGTTTATTAAAAATGATGTGATATATTCAAATGACTTTCTTTACCTTTCACCTTTATTGGTGGGTGCACAAAATATTTTTATTAAACCTTATTTTTCCATCTACTGCATTTTAATCCAAATAAACCTTTGCAAAAATAGCTACATTATACATTTGATTATAGATGCAAAGAGAACAGCGATAGTCAAATGTTTAAGAATTGAACGCTATATGCCGGCCTTAAATTCCATACCGTTTCCATGCAATCACGAGAAACAACTGAAAGTCGACAAGACTTTAAAGGAATGACAAGTATTGAACAATTCGAACCTCCAATAATGGATATCTCACAAACGGCTTATGCCACAGAAGAACTTGTTTTTGAGTAAATTGTGTTTTTGATGGGATCTGCATTTTTTGTATGGTACGTTTTCGTCTATCGTTTAACGCTTACCAGTTATACAAGATTATACAAAATTTCTTCCGAATGAAGAGGACTCCACAGGCTATTTGCACAAAATTCAAGATATACATTTTATTTGTCATGTAAATATCTGTAATATATGATATTTTAATCGAACTCGTTAGAGCCATTTTCATAAAATTAAAATTTTCCACAAATTTTCCATGCAAAGGGGAGTTGGGGTGGGGAATTTTCTTGCAAGTCTTCGTGTCGCATCTTTGGAAGGTACAGATCCTAACTACAAGTATGGTATTTATCCGACTTTTTGTTTTTGAGTTATGCTATTCAAAGCACACACACGGACTGTTTTCTAAAAATGCCTTTTTAGGACTCAGGGGTACGCAAAACATGTATTTCCCGTGCAATCTCTGTTTCAGACTTTTGGGTGAAATGCAGTACCTTCCCTATCTACTATGTACGTATAGAGAAAGTAAAAATATAGTCACGTGGAGTCATTTATATATCTAACTGATACACAAGAAATAAACTGAAACTATAAGTGACAATAAAAGTTCCGGAGGGAAAGAAAAAAATAAGAAAAAAAACAATAAGTAGTTAAAACAACTAGAGAAGTAAAGACAAGGTGCGACGGTAATAATAAATTATTTCATATTTAAATATTTATATTAATCTACAAAAAATAACTATTCACTATGCCGTTTTTAACTGAGTTTCGGACATGTTGAAAATATCTACATCGAAATATTGAAGTGTGTGAAGTAAATACATAATTCTGTTTAATGAGATTTTTATGGACTTCTGTGTTTAATCTATAGATGAAGAACGCTTCTTTTATATACTTATTCTATTTGGCACATAAAATACTATGTTTGGAATAATATTAACATCACCAGTAAAACAAAATAACACTTTGTACAGAAATATAATCCTGCAACGTATCTTCTGAAATTTAGAGCTTTAACTTAAATATATCTAAGAGGGCTTCGTAATTTGTGTACGTAGGGTAATAGTAAACATTTTAACAATTTTAATTGTACTTTTTATATTAAATTAGCATACTTTGTGGACTCATGATTCTAAATAATAGGTGCATATTTGAGATTTTATCTAATGAAGCATTTATAAAGTCAAATTGATGTTCTTTATTAAAATGTATACGAATTTATTATGATTAATCTTACACAATTTATCAATTTTGTTACGATTAATTCAGTGTGTTTATTAAATCTGAGATTTGTTGTAAAATATACTCCTAAATTCTTATTTTCATCTACTTCAACCAGTGCTGTCGTATTGAAGTTACAAAGTTATTTAAATGCATTTTTGTTTCTAGTGAAGGACATTTTTACACACTTACTAATGTTAAATGGAAATTTGTTTGCTTTGCTTCATGCATATAAGGAATTTAAATCATGTTGAAGTTCTGAACAATTTCTAACACTATTGATAGTGTTGTTTAATTTAACACCAACATACATTAATATTTTTGGAATATCTAACGAAACTGGGTAAATCATTTGTGAAACACAAAAATAACAAAGGTCCTAAGTTGGAGCCTTGGGGATCCCTGAATTAACATGAAACTGGTAGGACAAGTAATTTTTATTATAGACTATCTGTGATCCGTCTTTTAACTATGATCGAAGTATTATCTTTAATGGAAGAGAAAAACCCAATTTGACAATTTAGCAAGTAAACAGGTATGATCAACTTTATGGAATGCCTTTTGGAAATCCATATATATTGTCACATAAACTGACGAGAGGTGTGAAGCTTTAAGCTCCATAACGAACATTTATTGGAAAACACAACATTTATTTACTCGTAGACAAATTGCCATCTTAAATTCTTTTTGAAGTTACTGAGCTGAGCAGTCCGCAATATGAAACAGGATCTGCTAAATTCCAACGTCAAGCTGCTTATTATATCTTGAAATCTAGAGTTCCTTACCATAAGATTGCGGGGAAATAGGGCCGCTCCATTTGTTGGTAATCCCGGAATAAATGAAACACGAAATACTGTTTTCTTGTAATGATGACGCGCAAGCGAGGCATCTATGTTTTACAAAAGGTTGTGTAGCTGTAAATCACACAAGGGTCCCAAGAATTTCAGACCAGCTGGACCATTACAACCCATACCAGTTAATCGCATAGGCGGAAAATGGGCATAGACCGGATTCATAAGACTAAACAGGCAAAACACTTTTCTTACTTGGGACCAACTACCTTTCCAAGTGGACGGAAGGACGCGCAATCCCTAAGGTCTGAATTGAATATGTCGCGGGATTTATATTAGAGCATATAATTTGCTGCCATGGCGCGCCAGCTGAGCTATTGTCTCATAGAGGTGCAGTATTACTTAGTTATATTACGCAACACATATTAAAAGTGATATGTGTCAAATCCAACTTCACCACAGTATATCATCATGCTTGTAGCTGTCTAGTAGAAATGGCCAATGAAACAAACATCAATATGATTTCGCACTACACATCCACAAAATAGGATCACTGTGACGGTGCCATTCCACACACAATCTTCGCCTATAACGTCAGTGAATAAGAGTCTAAAGGGATGCTATCTTTCTTTTTATTGTATAGACGACACTCCACTGTGCCTGAGGAACTGTCGTTAAAACACAGACCAATAAAGTCTTTGTGAGAGGAACTCAGACGCGTATTCAGCAGGCTCGTAATATCGCAAAAGCTAATACTCGTATAATACACCAATCAACTAAGAAAAAGTGCATATTCCACATGAAAAGGCGTGTGCTACTTCCATCCTGGACAAATAGTGAAATTATTTACACCCATAAGGAACAAAGACAAAATTTCTAAAGTATTGCATGGATTTCACGGTCCCTAAATTATAGTACATGAAACATCACCGGTAAATTACCGCATAAGACGAAATACGGAGTCAACGTTTAACGAATCCATCGTGCGGCTATACCCCTATTATTTATCGTTTTGTGTGCGGAAAGTCCACTATCTTGAAAGATAGTTAGATCAAGGAAACTTTGTGGTGTTAACCTGGGAATTGCGTTTAGCGTGAAATACAGGGGGTTGTCCAGTGTGCGGGACCCGCTGAGCGGACATGGAATGTGCTGCACTCTTAGTCTAAGGAGGATCAACATCAGCAGCTGTTGAGTGTTCTGCCGTCATGAATAATGTTCCCGTCAAATTTGGATGGATTCTCATAGATATAAAAGTGTTTATAGAGAAGAGATAACGGAAACTGGGACTAAAGTTTTTAAAATTTGTTTCATTTAAAAGTTACTTATTTGGGAATTGACTCACCGAATGCGAGTAAGTAAATACATAACTGTATAAAATTTCAACGCTCTAGCTCATATAGTTTCTTTATAATACGGTTTGTTACTTCTAATTAGTGAAAGAAATTAAAAATGAAGGGAGAAACAGCAGTAGTAAAACGATGAAAGAACCAGAACACAAATAGATGCTGACAACCAATAAGATGTAATGTGATATCCTTCGTTCTTGGCCGCCAACTCCGCCCACTCCTTTTTGGCCTTACCCCGAAAAGTCGCCGACCACGCCCCCTCTTTGTGCGCCACTAGCATACCGCGCTGTAGAGTATTAGAGCAATGGGCTATTGTCCATTTGTGGCCTGACCCGAAAATTCGCCGACCACGCCCCTATTTGTGCGCTACTACCATACCGCACGCACGGTAGAGTATTAGAACAATGGGCTATTGTCCTTTTGTGTGCTCTTCTGAGTACCCCCTGGGCAGAGGAGAACAATGGGCTATTGTGCTCGTCGCTAAAGGAGGTGGGTCTTTATGCGCTACTAATACCGACAGCAGGAATTGTCGAACAATGGGCTATTTCCTTCACCGCGTGCTGCCGCCTCCGCAAATCGATGTAGAAGATAATTGTGTCAATCATTCAGGTAATGTTCGTCCATGCATAACATTGTCTAACATTATTGAAAAAAGAATCAAGGATTTATACTGCTAACATCCCGGCAACGTGCCTCTAAAGGGCTGGACGCAAACCTTCGATCGAAGTATCCCCGCCGCAAGTATATTGCTTGATTAATGTAACAAAACGCTGCTCGTCGATCGATGAATACATATAAGTAGTTTTGATTGATTAATGTAAATAAGTGTATATGAATTGACTCACGAACGTTGTTTCCATCGTATGTTTATGTGTTAAGGTAATTATTACGCGTGTATAATTATTACGACTAATAACACTTGTTTAATTCTATCTTTTTTGGTTTTATAAGAATATTACATCACTTAGATAAATGCATGATTGAAAGGACAGCGTTGGCGTAAATGGCTAACACGAGACGTTAACGAGTGATTCTTTCACTGAAAACCTGAGCGCGCGCAGTCCATCTCCTGTAGACGCTGACGCGCTTATGATGAAGTCTTGGGTCTGCAGGCATGGGCTGAACGCCTCATCCCTAAGCCCTTCCATCTCCATGCCTCTCACTGTCTTCCGCACACTCCTTTTACGCTATCTAGTGGACAGCAACGAAGCTACGCTCTTCCGCCCAGGGAGGAAGGAGCCAGAAGTTCGACATATTGGGTTTAACACGTGGATGGCGGAAATGTTGGCTCCCTGGAAATAACTAGCATAAATCATTTGAAACGGACGATAAGGAATTTCGCTCTTCAAGATATTTGTTCTGATGTCTGTTTACATGAAGGTTTGGCTCTGAAAAATAAATAAATATAGGTTAACATTATAGCTAAATAATACATACGTTATTAATAAATAAATAATGAACTAAATAAATAATGAAATATGGTGAATGCCGTAAACAAAACACCTCCCTTGTTACTCTTTTAATTAACGCTAGTTAAAGAACGCTCCTAAATAAAACTCAATAGAAATATATAAAGACAGTCGAGGAAAATACAGAGCAGGGATTTTAAAACAGGCGTAGTAGATAAAGCACTCTACCCACCGCACAATCACGCGAACAGGTAGGGACTTTAAAACAGACATTGTCGATAAGGTACCCCTACACGCTCACGCAAGCAAAACCGTAGCCAGGGACTTTAAAAAAGTAATTTTCGGTAAGAAAACCGCGTCCACCACGCAAGCACACACTCTCTCTCCTTTGCGTAGACAGGGACTTTAAAACAGTCATTATCGATAAAGTACCTCTATATAGGAGAAGGTATTGTTAACTATCGCCGAAATTCATTAATGCCATTATCGTGTCTGTCATACTATAACTTTAGATGATTTCAGCTTTGTTTCTACGCTAAAATTAAAATTCAATTATACATACGTAATTAAATAATGAAATCTTTATAAACGCAGGCGTAATATATTTCCTAGCGGGTATGATATATAGATCCTGTACTTAAACACTCGTAACGTTCGCTTTTATTATTATTATTATTATTATTATTATTATTATTATTATTATTATTATCATCATAATCATCATCTTGAAGAAAGCTTGCCAATTCACTGATGCATCACGCCAGAGACGCCAACGATTTATATAGCGGTTTACACACCCCTTGCAAGATATGTTGTACACCCTTGATGAGGGTAAACCATGGCACTGTCGGGTTTCTCCATCGCACTTAGAGTTTAATGGGTGGGGTTCCTGAGAGCATCTAAAAGCGAGTGTTTCAAATTTAACACTTGAGTGGGTTTTAGCAATACATGTCCCCAAAAAGAATTTGCCCAGACTTATACCCGCGAATGCATTTCTCATATAGTCACCTGAAGATTCATCTAGAGAAACAACGATAATTTCTTTCATTACTGACATTAATATTATTGTTAAAGAATAGGTTATAAATAAGCGATGAAATCTTTATAAGCGCAGGCGTAATATATTTCCTAGCGGGTATGGTGCACAGATCCTGTATTACAGTGTACATAGGCACTCGTAGTTTTTGCAGTTATTATTATTATTATTATTATTATTATTATTATTATTATTATTATTATTATTATTATTATTATTATTATTATTATTATTATTATTATTATTATTATTATTATTATTATCGCCAAGAAAGATTATTTGTTTATTCCAATTGAACAGACTGCTATTTCAGCCGCCACGTCTAAAAATTATTTGATCCAGCATCGCTCCAATGTAATAATGAAAATCAGACTTCTTTGAGAGATAGCGTGTCTATTCACATTTGAGCGGTCCTGATTTCGAATCTCGGTTTGGTGATTTACCGTGCAAAGGCAAGCTCTCCCATTAGCGATCTTTATAAGCGTAGGTGTAATACATTTCCTAGCGGGTATGATGTATAGATCCTGTATAACACTGTACTTAAACACTATTAACTTTCGAAATTATTATTATTATTATTATTATTATTATTATTATTATTATTATTATTATTTATACTATTATCCTATTTTTATTTCCGTAACAAAAATGAAAAGAGGACTCTAATAGACTCGTGACTGTTTAGATATGCAATATCTAAAGCTGTATTGAATACCACCGGGAAATCGAACTCTGAACTCAAACTAAAAAATACATGGACTATCAAAACATGCATTCCTTTATTAGTAAATATATAACGTAGGGTGAGAACTTCTAAACTGTCCTCCCTTCGAAAGATATTTTGTCTACACCAGCACAGAAATCGAACCATTACGAAGACTTCATATATAAATTTGATATTTGTTTAAAATCTTTTTCTAAAGACCCACAACAGTGGTCTTCGAGAAATTCGACAATGAGTTATTCAGTTGTATATAGCTTGCAAAAATATGTTGTGCACACTTGAAGGGGGTAAACCATGGCGCTGTCGGGTTACTCCACCGCACTTAGAGCTTAATGGATGTGATTCGTGAGGAGAGATAACATCTGCAAATGAATGCTTCAAATTTAAAACTTGAAAAGGTTTTAGCAATAAATGTCTTCAAAAGAAATGCCAAGACTTATACACGCGAATGGATTTCACCAAGACAACGGGAATTACATCAAGAGAAGCAATATTTTCTTTTTAATTGTTTTAACTCTAAAATTATGGTTAAATGATACGTTTTAAATAAATAAAGAAATCTTTATAAGCGAAGGCGAAATATATTTCCTAGAGGGCATGGTGTATAGATTCTGTAGAACTCTGTGCTTAAACATTCGTAACTATCGCAATTATTTCCAAATAATATTTCCTCATTCAGTGCGGCAATTAAGTTTATTATTATTATTATTATTATTATTATTATTATTGTTATTAGCGTCGTCAAGAAAGCTTATTTGTTTATTTCATTTAAGAGACTGATGTTTCAGTCTCCAACCCTAACAAATTACACGATCCTTACACGGCACCAGGAAAATTATATCAACAGAAACAATACCTTCTTTTTCCGTTATTTTCACTCTAAAATTATCATTAAATAATATGTTTTTATACAATTCTACATATGAGGTTGGAGTTCCAGGTAATGGCATCAGCTCACCACTCACATTCATATCATGATAGAATAATGCATTGATCGCAGACGGGTGGTTCAAATATAACACTGGATCGAATATTTTAATAATAATTTATTTTTAGCAATACTTCTAAAAATAAAAGATATGTTTTTATTCTATTTAATTTTCTAGCGTCATATACATAAGGATTTCCCTCACAGACAGGTGCCGTGATTGAGGAATTTCCCCCGCAAAAAGGTTAAACGCGTTTTATGAAATACCTCCCTATCCGAGGCTAGCTCCCCTAATTGATCGAGGGGACGGAGTAACCATTCAACAACATCGATGTATTATATAACGTCACGCCACTGCCCCCAGTATTATAGGTGAAAAATGATATAGAAAGAGACAGCTTCTTTGGCAATTTTCACTCTTACTTCAGACGTTACATCGCTATGCGAAATTTCTTCAAGCATCAGGTGTGGTAAGTTGTAAAAGTATCTTATTTACTTTATAAGTTAACTTATTACTCTATTTATTTTCACTTATAAATGTTTTCTTGATTTTTGAATGCAGGTGTATATCTACAAATAGTAGAACATTCTAAAGTTAGTAGCTAGCCGTGTAAATTTAATATTTCTCAAAAGCAAGCAGTTTAGTTAAGTATTTGTATTAGGCAAGCTTATAATTCTAGATGTTTAAATAAGGATATTTAGCGTGTGAATTATATTCATTTTTATAGAAAATTGCAATTATTTGAATACCTTCTTATTGTTTTTGCTTTTAGAATATTACAAACAAGGCTGTTGTGCGAATTATTCGCTCTAACAAAGTAAATGTTTACATTATATTAAAACATTTAAATCGAAAGAATACAGTATTTAATGAACTTCATTAATGAATCGGAACCTCCATAATATTTACACATATTAACATTTTTATTATTACATTATAAAGAAAATTTTAATAACTTTGTAATTTTCAAATAAACGAATACTTTATGAAATTCACCCTCTAATAAAGAATGTGTTTTTTCTGTCCCTAATGCAAAACCTTTGGCATCTCAACTTAGCACTTTGGCTGGGGATAACATTTTCCCGACTGTTCAAAGACTACAAGATCTTCAGCCAGAGGTGCCTTATAATAAAAAAGCAATAAGAAAAATTGAATACGATATACGGTGGTAGAGTGGTTGCAGTTATAGTCGAAAAGCAGTTTTTTCTTCCGTCAAGATATTCAACCCTAACAAGCCAACGGTTGGAGGAATTGCCATAGACGTTTCAAATGGTACATCATGGGTTAGTACCAGTTGGCAAGTTTAAGGCATGTAAATTGTCTTTTCTTCCTGTTAAGATGTTTAGAAATAATTCAGCTAACCTTTCAATGTTTCAATTTAGAATTACAACCGTTGAGTTCATAAATTCACAGTTCACTGGGATAACTTCTGCCTAAAGTATGCACAACTGTATCAAAACAAATATTTGTAAATGACGTCTAGGTTGTAGTCTAGGTGAGGTCATACAGAAAAAGGTTAATAATCCTTTCAATGATTCTTTACCTCCTAAGCATATACCTACAACAAGCTGCAAATAATTCGCAGTAGGATAACATTTGTCCAAAGTATGCATCACTGTATTAAAACAAATATGTGTAAATTACGTCTAGGTTGTAGTCTGGGTGAGGTCATGCAGAAACAAGTTTAATAGTCCTTTCAAGGATTCTTTACCTCAAAGCATATACCTACAACAAGCTGCAAATAATGTGACTGTGTGCTACAGGAATGCAAAGATGAAGGTAAATGAAGAGGAAGAAGGAGATAGCGTAAAAAAACAGAAACATAAATCTAATAGGAACATTCTCAACAACTCCCAGTGATTTTATTTAATGAAGAATTACAGCAACAGGTGGCGTGGAACCAGCAAGGAAAAACATTTCTCTGTGTAGCATATAGCAATAACATAAATTATTTACTCATTATTATTGTTTTACTTGCCAATTCCATTTATTTCATAAATAATTTCATAATTGTTTAAAGGAGTATGCAATATCTTAAAATATTGATGCTACGTGAAATCTAAACAAAACATTATTGAACTATTTCTGAAAAATACTTGAATAAATGGGAATCTAGAAGTCAGAACCGTCTAATAGTTCATTGTGTGATATGAGGTATATAGTAAGATTATTAAAAAATGAGAACTATGTAATACAAACAACATTTATTTTTAAATACATTATCCTATTACATTCCTTCACAAAACACATACATATTTCCTAAAGGCAATCGTGATTGTCTAGACTTTCTAAACGCTCAGTATATAATTGTATACATCACAGACAAAGAGACCTGCATGTAAACACTGTATCCGTAAAAAAATTAAGCATCTCAACAATGTCTGGATAATGTATTTTATAAGCATAGATTCTTGATATTTCAAAGTTCCTGTTAACTATCGTCGAAATTGATTATCACAATTGTTTGATCCTGTCATGCTATAACTTTAGATGCTTTCAGCTTACTTATGATTTCTTCAATTTCCACCTTATGATCACTAATACCAGCCTCTCTCCATGCAATTAGTAACGCCAATATATTTACCAGTCTATTCGGATTTTCAAGCGTAGATATCACTAGATTATCATCTTATGAAGACTTCAAATTCACGCGACTTCCGCTGTATCCAGATTCCTCACCAGCAATAGACTCGTGTGAAGTACAGGGGTCCGCTCCGGTATAACATTCCCCTCTATACATCTTCGGGTCTTCAGCGTAGATATCAGTGAATTCTCAACATATGAAGACTTCAAATTCACGCGGCTTCCGTTGTATTCTGACTCTTCGCCTACAAGAGACTCGAGTGTAGGAGAGAGAGTCGTTTCAGTATAACATGTTGCTCTATGAAGCTTAATTCTTAACAAAGAAAGATTCTTAAAAATACGCCCGCATATACACCATTTAAGTAGTCGTTTTCCTCCAAGTGTAATGTACGTAAAATTGACTTTCTTATACGTTGGTTGCACAGATTTTCTCCGGCAATAGCTCATGCTAAAACTGTAGAAGAAATTAAATGAATACGTGAATGCTAACGCTCGTAAGATCTAAAAGCGAATGAATGAATTCATTACACGCAACTGTGTATATATCTCGGATGAGGACAGCGGAGGGAACCTCTATCTCTGCACAGCAGCGAGAAATGATGATCTCTGGAAACATTAGTCATCTAAATAGCAATTGGTCTCAAGATCCGTAGACGTGAGGCTGGTTGAAACAGACCCCATGTTCAAAATCCTTAAAAGGTAGGGACCCAGCGTTTTGCCTGTCATACTTCCTGGACCGTCCTAACAGCGTAATATAACCTTACAACGCCACATAACCACAGGATGTGACTGCGAGCAGAAGAAAAAGATGCCCTCTGGAAACATTCGTCTTCCGGACAACGATTGTTCACAGAGTCAGTAGACGTCAGGTTGGACGGAACAGGCTCCAAGTTCAAATCTTTAAAGGTAATGTAACACCGCATAAAGCCACTTAAGCAGTAAATGTACCAACGTAACTAGTAAATGTAACAACGTAATCAGTAAATATAACAACATAACCAGTACACGTAACAACACAATCAGTAAATGTAACAACGTAGCCAGTAAATGTAACAACGGAACCACTAAACGTAACAACGTAATCAGTAAATGTAGCAACGTAACCATTAAAGGTATTAACGCCAATCAACAAATGTAACAACGTGGTTAGTAAATGTAACAACGTAAACTGTAAATGAAACAAAGTAACCAGTAAATGTAACAACGTAATTAGTAAATGTAACAGCGTAATCAGTAAATGTAACAACGTAACCAGTAAATGTAACAACGTAATCAGTAAATGTAGCAACTCAATCAGTAAATGTAACAACGTAACCAGTAAATGTAACAACGTAATCAGTAAATCTAACAACGTATTAAGTAAATGCAATAACGTAACCAGTAAATGTAACAACGTAAACAGTAAATTTAACATCGTAATCAGCAGATGTAACAACGTAATCAGTAAATGCAACAACGTAACCAGTAAATGTAACAACGTAATCAGTAAATGTAGCAACGAACCATTAAAGGTATTAACGCCAATCAATAAATGTAACAACGTGGTTAGTAAATGTAACAACGTAAACTGTAAATGAAACAACGTAACCAGTAAATGTAACAACGTAATCAGCAAATATAACAACGTAATCAGTAAATGCAACAACGTAATCAGTAAATGTAACAAAGAAACCAGTAAATGCAAAAACGTAAACAGTAAATGTAACAACGTAACCAGTAAATGTAACAACGTAATCAGTAAATGTAACAACATAAGCAGTAAATGTAGCAAAGAAACCAGTAAATGTAACAACGTAATAAGTAATTGTAACAACGTAACAGTAAATGTAACAACGTAGCCAAAAAATGTAACAACGTAATCAGTAAATCCAACAACGTAACCAGTAAGTGTAACAATGTAAACAGTAAATGTAACAACGCAGCCAAAAAATGTAACAACGTAATCAGTAAATCTAACAACATATTAAGTAAATGCAACAACGTAACCTGTAAATGTAACAACGTAATCAGCAAATGTAACAACGTAATCAGGAAATGTAACAACGTAACCAGTAAATGTAACAACGTAATCAGTAAATGTAACAACGTAATCAGTAAATGTAACAAAAAACCAGTAAATGCAACAACATAAGCAGTAAATGTAACAACGTAACGGTAAATGTAACAACGTAGCCAAAAAATGTAACAACGTAATCAGTAAATCTAACAACGTAACCAGTAAATGTAACAACGTAAACAGTAAATGTAACAACGTAATCAGTAAATTTAACAACGTAATAAGTAAATGTAACAAAGAAACCAGTAAATGCAATAACGTAAGCGGTAAATGTAACAACGTAACCAGTAAATGTAACAACATAATAAGCAAATGTAACAACGTAACAGTAAATGTAACAACGTAGCCAAAAAATGTAACAACGTTCAGAAAGCCGCAGATCATTGACCTGGATGACAGAAATGGACGACGAGCTTGAACGGTTAGAGAGCTGGAAATGTTAAAGACACCCAGCAAAATGCAGACTACAGATCTGTACCGACCACCAAACTTTCATTAGGAAGGCAACAGATGGTCAACATGAAGAAGGTAGAGACCCGCGACAAGCTGGAACGTTCCGGGCGCTGTAAATGTTAGGGACATCCAGCGCAATGCAAAGTGTACAGATCTAAACCGATCGCCAAACGTTCCTTCAGAAGGCCACAGGTCATTGACATACAGGTGACAGAGATTTGTGACATGCTGGACAGTCCGAGAGATGGAAATGTTAGGGACACCCAGCGCATTGCAAGCTGTACAGATCTAAACCAACCACCAAACTTTCATTCAGAAGCAACAGATTGTCAACATGAAGTTGGTAGAGACGCGCGACGAGGTGGAACTGTCCGAGATCTAGATATGTTAGGGACATCCAGCGCAATGCAAAGTGTACAGATCTAAACCGATGCCAAACGTTCTTTCAGAAGGCCACAGATCATCGACATACAAATGATAGAGATGCGGCACGAGCGGGAACGGTCCGAAAACTGGAAATGTTATTGATACCCAGCGATATGTAAGCTGTACAGATCTAAACCAACCACTAAACTGTACTTCAGAAGAAAAAAGATTGTCGACATGAAGATGGTAGACACGCGCGACGAGCTGGAACTGTCCGAGAGCTGGAAATGTTATGAACCTCCAGCGCATCGTAAGCTGTTAAAATCTATACCGACCACCAAACTTTACTTCAGAAGACAACAGAGTGTCGACATATGGACGACAGAGACGCGCGATGGACTGGAACGGGCTAAGATTTGGAAATGTTAGGGACACCCTGCGTTTAAAGATTTGAACTTGGAGTCTGTTCCGTACAACGTGACGTCTACTGACTCTTAACAATCCTTGGCCGGATGACCAAGGTTTCCAGAGAACATCTTTTTCCTCTGCTCGCAGTCTACATCTTCTGGTTATGTAGGACTGTAACGTGATGTTATGCTGTTAGGACGGTCCAGGAAGCATGACAAGCAAAAGGCTGGGACCCTACCTTTTAAAGATTTTGAACCTGTGGTCTGTTCCAAACAAACTCGCGTCTACGGATCCTGAGACTAAATGACTAATGTTTCCGGAGAGCATCCTTTCTCGCTGCTATGCATAGATCGAGCTCCCCCCGATGTCAATCCGAAATATATACATAGTTGCGTTTTATGAATACGTTCATTCGCTTTTAATTCCTTCGAGCGTTAGCATTCACGTGTTCATTTAATTTATTTTACAGTTTTAGTATGAGCCATTTCCTGGAGAAAATCTGTGCAACCAACGTATGTGAAACTCAAGTTTTCATACATTCCACATAGAGGAAAACGACTCATTAGATGCTGTATATGCGAACGGATTTTTAAGGATCCTTCTTTGCCAAGATTTAAGCTTCATAGAGCAACATGTTATACTGAATCGACTCTCTCTCCTACACTCGAGTCTCTTGTAGGCAAAGAGTCAGAATACAACGGAATTCGCGTGAATTTGAAATCTTCATATGTTGAGAATTCACTGATATACGCTGAAGATCCGAAGATGTATAAGTGGGAACGTTATACCGGATCGAGCCTCTGTCCTTCACTCGAGTCTATTGCTGGTGAGGAATCTGGATACAGCGGAAGTCGCGTGAATTTGAAGTCTTCATATGATGCTAATTCAGTAATCTCTACGCTTGAAACTCCGAATAGTCTGGTAAGTATGGTTACTAATTGCATGGAGAGAGGCTGGTATTAGTGATCATAAGGTGGAAATTGAAGAAATCATAAGTAAGCTGAAAGCATCTAAAGTTATAGCAAGACAGGATCAAGCAATTGTGATAATCAATTTCGACGATAGTTAACAGGAACTTTGAAATATCAAGAACATATACTTATAAAATACATTATCCAGACATTGTTGAGATGCTTAATTTATTTACGGATACAGTGTTTACATGCAGGTCTCTTTGTCTGTGATGTATACAATTATATACTGAGCGTTTAGAAAGCCTAGACAATCACGATTGCCTTTAGGAAATATGTATGGATTTTGGGAAGGAATGTAATAGGATAATGTATTTAAAAATAAATGTTGTTTGTATTAGATAGTTCTCATTTTTTATTAATCTTACTATATACCTCATATCACACAATGAACTATTAGACGGTTCTGACTTCTAGATTCCCATTTATTCAAGTGTTTTTCAGAAATAGTTCAATAATGTTTTGTTTAGATTTCACGTAGCATCAATATTTTAAGATATTGCATACTCCTTTAAACAATTATGAAATTATTAATGAAATAAATGGTATTGGCAAGTAAAACATAAATAATGAGTATATAATTTATGTTATTGCTATATGCTACACAGGGAAATGTTTTTCCTTGCTGGTTCCACGCCACCCGGTGCTATAATTCTTCATTAAATAAAATCACTGGGAGTTGTTGAGAATGTTCCTATTAGATTTATGTTTATTTTTTTACGCTATCTCGTTCTTCCTTTTCATTTACCTTCATCCTTGCATTCCTGTAACACACAGTCACATGATTTGCAGCTTGTTGTAGGTATATGCTTTGAGGTAAAGTATCATTGAAAGGGCTATTGAACTTCTTTCTGCATGAACTCACCAAGATTACAACCTAGACGTAATTTACACATATTTGTTTTAATACAGTGATGCATACTTTAGACAAATGTTATCCTACTGTAAATTATTTGCAGCTTGTTGTAGGTATATGCTTTGAGGTAAAGAATCCTTGAAAGGACTATTAAACTTGATTCTGGATGACCTCATCCAGACTACAACCTAGACGTTATTTACACATATTTGTTTTAATACAGTGATGCATACTTTAGACAAATGTTATCCTACTGTAAATAATTTGCAGCTTGTTGTAGGTATGTGCTTTGAGGTAAAGAGTCCTTGAAAGGACTATTAAACTTGTTTCTGCATGACCTCACCCAGACTACAATCTAGACGTTATTTACCTATATTTGTTTTAATACAGTGATGCATGCTTTAAGCACACGTTATCCTAGTGAGCCGTGAATTTATAAACTCAACGGTTGTAGCTCTAAAATGAAACATTGAAAGGTTAGCTGAATTATTTTTCCAAACCTTAACAGGAAGAAAAGGCTATTTGCATGTCTTAAACTTGCCACCTGGTAGTAATCCATGATATACCATTTGAAACCTCCCTTGCATTTCCTTCAACTGTTGGCTTGTTGGAGTTGAATATCTTGACGGAAGAAAACTTGCTTTTCGCCTATGACTGCAACGACTCTATCATCGTATCCCGTATCAATTTTTCTTATTGTTTTTATATTATAGCGCTCCTCTGGCTAAATATCTTGTAGTTTTTGAACAGTTAGGAAAATGCTATCCCCAGCCAATGTGTTAAGTTAAGATGGCAAACTTTCTGCATTAGTATCAGAAAAAAATATTCTTTATCAATGAATGTATTTCATAAAAAATTAATTTATTTGAAAGTTACAAAATTATTAAAATTTTCTGTATAGCATAACAATAAAAATTATAATATATGTAAATATAATGGAGGTTTTGATTCACTAATGAAGTTCATTACGTACTGTATTTTTTCGATTTAAATGTTTTAATATAGTGTAAATATTTTTTGTTAGAGCGAATCATTCGCACAACAGGTTTTTTTTGTAATATTCTAAAAGCAGAACGTTAGGAAGGTTTGCAAATAATTGTAATTTTCACTAGAAATGAATTAAATTCACACGCTAAATATTCTTATTTTAACATCTAGAATAATAAGCTTGCCTAAAATGAATACATAACTAAACTGCTTGCATTTGAGAAAAATGAAATTCACATAGCTAACTATTATCGGTAGAATGTTCGACTATTTGTATATAAACACCGGCATTTAAAAACAAGAAAACATTTATAAGTGAAAATGCATAGAGTAATAAGCTAACTTTTAAAGTAAATAAGATACCTTTACAACTTTCCACACGTTTGATGAAATTTCACATACCGATGTAAAGTCTGAAGTAAGAGTGAAAATTGCCAGAGAAGCTGTCTCTTTCTATATCATTTTCCCCTATAAAACTGGGGGTGAGTGGCGTGACGTTATATAATACATCGGTTTTTTGATTGGCTACTCCGTCCCCTCGAGCATGTAGGGAAGCTAGTCTCAGATAGGAAGGTATTTCATAAAACGCATTTAAACTTTTTGCGGAGGAAATTCCTCCATCACGGCACCTGTCTGTAAGGGAAATCCTTCTGTATATGACGCTAGAAAACTAAAATGGAATAAGAAGATATATTTTATTTTTAGAAGTATTGCTAAAATTAAATGATTATTATTAAAATATTCGATCCAGTGTTATATTTGAAGCACCGTTCTGCGATCAAAGTATTATTCTATCGTGATATGAATGTGAGTGGTGAGCTCATGCCATCACCTGGAACTCCAAATTCTTATGTAGGATTGTATAAAAACATATTATTTAATAATAATTTTAGAGTGAAAATAACGAAAAAAGAAGGTATTGTTTACGTTGATATAATTTTCCTGGTACGGTGTAGGGATCGTGTAATTTGTTAGGGTTGGAGACTGAAACATCAGTCTGTTTAAATGAAATAAACAAATAAGATTTCTTCACGAAGCTAATAATAATAATAATAATAATAATAATAATAATAATAATAATAATAATAATAATAAACTTCATTGCCGCACTGAATAAGGAAATATAATTTGGAAATAATTGCGAAAGTTGCGAATGTTTAAGTACAGAGTTTCTACAGAATCTATACACCATGCCCTCTAGGAGATATATTACGCCTGCGCTTATAAAGGTTTAATTATTTATTTATAACGTATCATTCAATTATAATTTTAGCGTAAACAATTAAATTCTCTTGTTGAAATTCACGGCATTTTTGGGAAATCCATTTGCCTGTATAGGTCTAGGTAATTCTTTTGAAGACATTTATTGCTAAAAGCCCACTCAAGTTTTAAATTTAAAGCATTCATTTGCAGATGTTATCTCTCCTCACGAATCCCTTCCATTAAGCTCTAGGTGCGGTGGAGTAACCCGACAGCGCCATGGTTTACCCCCTTCAAGTGTGTACAACATATTTTTGCAAGCTATATACAACTGAATAACTCATTGTCGAATTTCTCGAAGACCACTGGTTTGGTTTTTAGAAAAAGATTTTAAACAAATTTCAAATTCATATTTGAAGTCTTCGTAATGGTTCGATCTCTCTGCTGGTGTAGACAAAATATCTTTAGAAGGTAGGACTGTTTAGAAGTTCTCGCCCTATGTTATATATTTAATAATAAAGGAATGCATAATTTGAAACTTCATGTATTTTTTAGTTTGAGTTCAGAGTTCGATTTCCCGGTGGTATTCAATACCGCTTTAGACATTGCATATCTAAACAGTCACGTGTCTGTTAGAGTCGCCTTTTGATTTTTGTTACGGGAATAAACAAAAGATGATAATAATAATAATTGCGAAAGTTACTAGTTTTTAAGTACAGCGTAACACAGGATCTATACATCATACCCGCTAGGTGTGGCGTGATGATATGCGGCTTAAGGGCGCTAAACTGCGGAGGTCATCAGCGTCCTTACAATGTATAAAATATAAAGTCAAAATATAAAAGACAGGTAAAAGAACCGCATAATTAAAAACGGGACATAACCCGCGATGTCCAAAAGGCTAAAAATAACAATAAGATAACAATAACAATAACAATAACAACAATAACAATAACAACAATAATAACAAGAATATCAATAACAACAATAATAACAATACAAATATCTGAAAAAACCAACACATTAAAAGCATAGGCAATAAACGATTAAAACGTGTCAAGAACTGTAGAATGCGAGGGACATGAGCGCCATATGTCCACTGGGAATTAGAGTCCCCATAAAAACTGACAGAAGAAAAGTACTAAGCTAAAAGACGCTCAACGCATTAAATGCGCAGAGTAAAATCATTATCATGAATAAAACGTAAAACACATTCTACAGCACGCGTGTCGTCTGCCAAAACGTTAGCTAGGCCAATAGGCAGACCCACACGGGCACGCAATGCAGCTAAAACCTGACACTCTGTTAAAATATGACGCACCGTTAAGGGCACGTCACACTGCCCACAGAGTGGTGCGGGGTCACCACTCAGCAAATACCTATGACTAAAAACACAACGTCCAATCCGTAAACGAGCTAAAATTACCTCTTCCCTACGACATGAACGAGAAGTGGTACCCCAGATCAACGGGAAAGGCTTAACCTCCCGCAACTTGTTCCCCCGGAGGGCCGTCCACTCATCGCGCCAGCGCGAGAGGATGCGGCGACGTAAAATAACACACGAATCTGACGAGGGAACAACAGAAGTAAAAAATCTGGGTAATAAAATCGCCGATTTCGCAGCGGCGTCGGCAGACTCATTACCTGAGATGCCCACATGACCTGGAATCCACACGAAGGACACGCTGATGCCAGAGACACCAAGCGAGTGGAGCAGGTCATGTATGCGCTGTACGAGTGGGTGGTAATGGTACAGTGCATGAATAGCCTGAAGGGCAATCAGAGAGTCCGTACAAATAAAACAGTGCCGTAAGTCGTGCCGCTGGATGTGTAAAACAGATTGATAAATGCTAAAAAGTTCGGCGGTAAAAATTGAACATTGTCGACGTAAACGAAAAGTAAAGCTTTGTACACCAAAAACAAAGGCACATCCTACTCCAACATCAGTCTTAGACCCATCAGTGTATATAAAATGACAGTCCCCGAACTGCGCCTGTAGTTCTAAAAAGGCGGATCTAAGAACAGAAGCAGGGGTCACATTTTTCGGCATCGACGTTAGCCCAAGGTGGATGTGGGCCTCAGCGCGCAACCATGGAGGAAAACGCGATTCCCCTCGGGTAAGGGCCGGCGCTGCCGGAACGTCCAAATGCCGAAGTAGCAGTCGAAATCGAACCCCTGGAGGGAGCAAAGCAGAGGAGCTAACTAAATATTGCCGGTCAAGTAAATCCTCGTAAAATGCCGCAAAGGACGGGTGGTCAGGCAAGCTGGAGAGTCGACAGGCATAGCTACGTAAGAGCATCTCACGCGCCTGAAAGACAGCGAAGGCTCTGCAGCCTCAGCGTACAGACTGGGCACGGGGCTAGTTGGAAAGGCCCCTGTAGCGACTCTAATACCACGATGATGTATGGGATTCAAACGACGTAACACAGATGGACGTGCCGACGAATAAACAATACACCCGTAATCAAGTTTGGATCGGACCAAAGAGCGATAAAGGCGAAGAAGGACGGTCCGATCAGCTCCCCAGGATGTGTCACTTAAAACACGTAAAAGATTAAGAGAACGGTCACACGTTGCTTTTAAAAAGGAAACGTGCGAGGTCCAACACAACTTCCTATCAAAAATCAACCCCCAAAATTTCGCCTCGTCTGCAAACGGAAGTATCCCTGGCCCAAGTTGGAGAGAGGGCGGAGGGAAATACTTCCGGCGCCAGAAGTTGATGCAGACGGATTTCTCGGCGGAGAAATTAAAGCCGTTGGCGTTACTCCAGGCGTAGAGACAGTCGATACAGCTCTGGAGACGGCGTTCGAGTAGACAGGTCCGCCGTGAACTGCAATAAATAGCGAAATCGTCAACAAAAAGGGACGATGAAATGCGAGGTGGAATACAATCAACAATGGGGTTGATAGCAATTGCAAAAAGTGTGACACTGAGTACAGAGCCCTCGTTGTACTCCGTTCTCTTGAATAAAACGACGAGATAAAACCGAGCCCACACGTACACGAAAGACGCGGTCCGTCATGAACTCCCGAAGAAATATGGGAAGACGACCGCGGATATTCCAATCGTGAAGTGTACGTAAAATGCCGCCCCTCCAACAAGTGTCATAAGCTTTCTCCAGGTCAAAAAACACAGCCACGGTTTGACACTTTCTCAGAAATCCATTCATAACATGCGTCGACAGGGACACCAGATGGTCGACGGTAGAGCGATAGCGACGAAATCCGCACTGAGCGTTCGCTAGAAGTTTCTGAGACTCAAGCCATCATGTCAACCGCCCGTTGATCATGCGCTCCATCACCTTGCAAATGCAACTGGTGAGGGAGATAGGGCGGTAGCTGGAAGGTAGTTGGGGATCCTTCCCAGGCTTAAGAATAGGGACAATGGTGGCTTCGCGCCAAACGGAAGGAAACATGCCGTCTTGCCAAATACGGTTATAGACCTGTAAGAGAAAGCGTTTACTGTGGGCAGAAAGGTGCTTTAACATCAGTACATGAATGCCGTCCGGCCCTGGAGCGGAGTGCCTAGAGCAATGAAGAGCGTGCTCCAGCTCCCGCATTGTGAAAAGTTCATTATAACACTCAATATTAGCAGATCGAAAATTAAAGGTGTCGGAATCCAGCCGGTCTTTGATAGAGCGAAAGCCGGCGGAATAATGGTCTGAATGGGATACCGCCTCAAAGGCAGCACCCAGAGTGTTAGCGATGGCAGCCGGATCCACAATGGTGGCATTAGAAACCTGAAGGCCAGAAACAGTACAATGCGACACTTTATCTGAGAAGCGACGAAGTTTATCCCAAACAACAGATGAAGGCGTAAAGCGATTAAAAGACTCGACAAAACGAGCCCACGACAACTTCTTGCTATCCTGAATAATGCGACGAGCCCTGGCGCGCGATTGTTTAAAAGTCACCAAATTATCAAATGTAGGGTGTCGCCGAAACACCCTAAGTGCAGTCCTACGGGCACGAACGGCGTCCCGACAATCCTCGTTCCACCACGGAACAGGTGGCCGCCGAGGTTTAGAGGATGAACGGGGAATTGCGCGTTCGGCGGCAGAGAAATTCGTAGACGTAAGGTACTGCACTAGTTGGTTGATGTCGGGGAAGGGCTGATCGTAACAATGCACGAGGCTGGAATACAAGCTCCAGTCGGCTTTTGGGAATATCCAGGTAGGTACTCTGGAATGCTGTACGTGGTGCGACAGAAGAGAAACGATGCAGGGTTAATGGTCGCTGGAGTAGGTGTCAGCGACAACGTTCCACTGAAGACCATGAGCAAGCTGGAGTAAGTAAATGGCAAGATCCAGGTGAGAGAATGTACCAGAAGAATCAGAAATAAAAGTAGGTGCACCTGTATTGAGGATGGAAAGATTAAACTGATAAAAAATGTCGGAAAGAAGAGTTCCCCTCGCACAAGCCCTTGGCTAACCCCACAGTGGCTGATGGGCATTAAAATCTCCCAACAGAAGAAATGGTGTTGGGAGAGCGGATAGGAGAGCTCGAATGTCCGCGGGAGCGAGGGGAGACGATGGAGGTGAATACACAGAGCAAACAGAAAACAAAAAGCCGGGTAAGTGAAGGCGAACGGCAACAGCTTGCAAGTCGGATGTAAGTGTGACAGGTTTAAAATGAACGTCGTTACGCACTAACAACATGACACCTCCATGGGCAGGAGTAACCTCCTCGGGTTCAAGGTCGTAGCAAACCGGAGTATATCCTCGGAGATCAAAAGGATCGTGAGGGCGAAGCTTAGTCTCCTGCAAACACACGACCATAGGCGAATGGGAACGCAATAAAAGTTGCAGTTCCGCCCTATGCGATCGTACACCACGTACATTCCAGGTCAGGATAGCCATTAAGAAAAAAGGGATAAACTGTCTACTTAGAAGGGCGGCTTAAAATTACTTTTTGTTTAACCTTGGGGCTCGGGCTCTTGGTATGGAGTTGGTCAGACTCCATAGCTTCCTCGGAGGGAGGGCCCACGCGCTCAGTGCCAGAAACCGATTCAAGCGCCGTGAATCGGTTCTGGGTGGCGATGGGTGAGGGGTGCCGCTGAGCGCGGCTTGTCCCAGGACCTTTCTGGGACAGCGACCTCCGAGGAGGAGAAGGTGAACTATTGTTACCGCGCGCACGCGGAGGGTCTTTCAAAAAATCTTCTCTACGAAGTTTCTGCTTGGGCTTCTTTTCAGCGGCTTGCGACTTCATTGATTTTGGACCAGGTCTATAGGGCTTGGTAACAGTAGCTTTAATGGACGGCCTGATGGTAGTGGCGGTTAATCCTGTCATGGTCCAAGTCTGAGTTTCGGCATCTACTCGTGGTACTGGCGAGGCAACAACAGAACTAAATGTGCCATATCGCAGGAGTGAAGGTTGATGCGCATGGTAGCGCCTCCGGGCTTCAGCGAAGGAGAGTTTTTCCTTTACCCGGATCTCCTGGATCGCCTTCTCGACCAAGTACCGCGGACAGTCGGCAAACGAAGCAGAATGAGACCCTTTACAATTAACGCAGACGGGGGCTGTTGAACAGGTACCTTCGTGTGAGGGCTGGCTACATGTTGCACAGATGTTAACGGCACTCTTACAGGAGACTTGCGTATGCCCAAAACGTTGGCATTTAAAGCAAGGCAGAGGTTTAGGTATATAAGGCCTCACAGAAATCCTTTCGTACCCTGCGGAAATGCTCGTAGGTAGATCGACGCCATCAAATGTAATAAACAGGGTAGGAGTGGGTACCAATACGCCGTCGCGTTTGGCCTGCACTCGATGGACCGCTGTCACCTTCTGGTCTGCAATATATTCCACCAGGTCCTCGTCCGATATTCCATCGAGTCTATGCGTGGTGACAACGCCTCGGCAAGAATTCAAGGTGCGGTGCTTCTCAACACGGATAGGATAACCGTGGAGAAGCGTAGCGCGCAACAAGGTCTTACTCTGCTGTTCGGATTTGGTTTGAACCAACAAGGAACCAATCCGTAGACGAGTGCAGGACTGAACCGCACCTGAAATAGCGTCAATGCCCTTCTGGATAATGAAAGGGTTCACCTTTTCAAACGTTTGACCTTCCTCAGTTCGTGAAACCACTAAGTAGCTACCAGTTGACGGCGGTGCTACTTCTGTTGCAAGTACTTTACGGCGCTTATTATTAATAATGGAGAAAGGGTGCTCCATAGCGAAAGAAATTCTCCACCATTGCAACCGTCTCCGACCTCGGGCTCTGACTTCCCGGGCGTTACCCCGGCTTGGGTGAGTGGCCTATCTATACCAGACTCACCCCAGGGTCACACCTCCCAGAACATAGACATAGGGACCCAATCGCCGTCGGAAGCCAGCAGCTCATGCAATGGCCCCCCCCGCGGGACTGCAGTTGAACAGCGGATACGAACACATACCCTACATGACGACCCCGGGTGGTGGGGATGACGCCATTACCCACTCACCCAGCTGCGCACCCAGTGCGCGGGTATCCGTCAGGCTGTGTCCACGGAGGATTAAAAGAAAGATAAAAGAAACTAAAACTGTGTGGGCGTTTCGCACGCAAGGTAGGCCGGCGAGGAAGTAAAATAGAGGCGTAAATGAATGAACGTGGGGCGAAATGCGCAGAAATATAGGAGAAGAAAGAAACGATAGTGAGGTGCGGTATGAATGTGATGCAAAGAACGCACGAGAGCCTACCTTGAGTCCCCCGGTCACGAGAACGAACCCACCTCGACCGGACGGGGGTGAAAGGATGAAGATGGCGATGATTGCCTCGGGAACCCCCGGGTGCGCCAAAAACCCGTACTCACATAAGGTGAGCCCCTGAGGGGATACCCGCTAGGAAATGTATTACACCTACGCTTATAAAGATCGTTAATAGGAGGGCTTGCCCTTACATGCTAAATCACCAAAACGGGATTCGAACTCGGGACCACTCGAATGTGAATAGACACGCTATTTCTCAGAGAAGTCTGATTTTTATTATTACATTTGGGCGATGCCTGATCAAATAACCTTTAGACATGGCGGCTAAAACAGCAGTCTGTTTAAATGGAATAAACAAATAAGATTTCTTGACGATAATAATAAAAATAATAATAAAAATAAAAGTAATATTAATAACAATAATTGCGAAAGTTGCGAGTGTTTAAGTACAGTGTTATACAGAATCTGTACACCGTATCCGCTAGGAAATATATTATTCCTGCGCTTATAAGGATTTCATTATTTATTTATAACGTATTATTTAACAATAATTTTAGTGTCAGTAATGAAAGAAGTTGTCGTTGTTTCTCTAGATGTAATTCCAGGCGTCTATATAGGAAATCCATTCGCGTGTATAAGGCTGGGCAAATTCTTTGTGGGCAATGTATTGTTAAATCCCACTCAAGTGTTACATTTGAAACAATCGCATTTAGATGCTCTCTCTCCTTAGGAACCCCATCCATTAAGCTCTAAGTTCGGTGGAGGAAGCCGACAGCGCCATGGTTTACCCTCTTCAAGGTTGTAAAACATTTTTGCAAGGGGTTGTGTAAACCGCTATATAAATCGTTGGCGTCTCTGGCGTAATGTATTAGTGAATTGGCAAGATTTCGTAGCGATAATAATAATAATAATAACAGCGAAAGTTACGAGTGTTTAACTACAGGATCTATACATCATACCCGCTAGGAAATATATTACGCCTGCGCTTATAAAGATTTCATTATTTATTTACTTATGCATCACTTAATTATAATTTTAGCGAAAAAGCAAAGCTGAAAGCATCCAAAGTTATAGCATGACAGACACGATGATGAATTATTGAATTTCCGCGATAGGTAACA
Source organism: Deroplatys truncata (assembly GCA_030765065.1). Classification (NCBI taxonomy): domain Eukaryota; kingdom Metazoa; phylum Arthropoda; class Insecta; order Mantodea; family Mantidae; genus Deroplatys; species Deroplatys truncata. The sequence goes on along the minus strand of CM060990.1, from coordinate 415,879,556 downwards.
ACAAATTCTACAATACAACGGTACTTTATCGATAATGACTGTTTTAAAGTCCCTGTCTACGCAAAGGAGAGAGAGAGTGTGTGCTTGTGTGGTGGACGCGGTTATTTTTTTTTACCGAAAATGTCTTTTAAGTTCCCTGGCTACGCTTGCGCTTGCGTGAGCGGGTGGGGGTACTTAATCGACAATGTCTGTTTTATAGCCCCTACCTATGTGCGTGATTGTGCGGTGGTGGACTACTTTATCCAAAACGCCTGTTTTAATGTCCCTGCCCTGTAGTTTTCCTCGACTGCCTTTATATATTTCTATTGAGTTTTATTTATGAGCGTTCTTTAACTAGCGTTAATTAAAAGAGTAACAAGGGAGGTGTTTTGTTTAGGGCACTCACCATGTATCATTAATGATTTAGTTCATTATTTATTTATTAATATCGTATGTATTATTTAACTATAATGTTAACTCGTATTTATTAATTTTTTTTCAGAGCCAAACCTACCCTTAAGCAAACCTTAGAAAAAATACCTTGAAACGCGAAGTTCCTTATCGTCCATTTCAAATAATTTATGCTATTTATTTTCAGGCTGCCAAAATGTCCGCCATCCACGTGTTAAACCTAATATGGCAAACTTCCGGCTCCTTCCTCCTTGGGCGGAATAGCGCAGCTTCGTCGCTGTCCACTTGATAGCGTAAAAGAAGCGTACGAAAGGTAGTGAGAGGCATGGAGAGGGAAGGGGGTAGCGGTGAGGCGTTCAGCCCATGCCTGCAAACCCAGGGTTTCATCATAAGCCCGTCAGCGCCTACAGGTAATGGACCGCACGCGCTCGGGTTTTCAGTGAAACAATCACTTGTTAACGTCTCGTGTTAGTCATGCACACCAATTCCGTCCTTTCATTCATGCATTTATCTAAGTGATGTAATATCCCTATAATACAAAAAAATAGTATTAAACAAGTGTTATTAGTGGTAATAATTATACACGTTTAATAATCACCTTAGCACACACACATACTATGGAAACCAGGTTCGCGAGTCAATTCATATACACTTATGTACATTAATCAATCAAAAATACTTAATTGTATTCTTTGATCGACGATCTGCGTTTAATTACATTAATCAATCAAGATACATGCGGCGGGGATACTTCGATCGAGGGTTCGTGTCAAGTCCTTTAGAAGCACGATGCCAGGACGTTAGCAGTATAAATCCTTGATTCTTTTTTCAATAAGGTTAGACAATGTTATACATAGGGAACGTTACCTGATTGAATGTCACAATTATCTCTTACATCGATTTGCGGAGGCGGCAGCACACGGCGAAAACAATAGGCCATTGTTCGAGGATCCCGGCTGTCGGTATCAGTAGCGCACAAAAACCCACCTCCATTAGCGACGAGCACAATAGCCCATTGTTCTCCTCTGCCCGGGGGTAGTCAGACGGGCACACAAAAGGACAATAGCCCATTGTTCTAATACTCTACCGCGCGGCATGCTAGTAGCGCACAAGGAGGGGCGTGGTCGGCTGCTTTTTGGGGTAAGGCCACAAAGGAGGGGGGCGGAGTCGGCGTCACTGAACAAAGTATATCACATTACATCTTATCAGTTGTCGGCATCTAAATGTGCTCTGGTGCTCTTTTTACTACTAACAGCCTTGTGCATTTGCGTTTATCAGTAAGGTATGATAGATATATTTCTAATCTCTTTGTATAATACTAATGAATGCAAGGGATTCGTTTAAAGTCGACTTACTAGTTGAAGAGAAACAGACTTTATTTTTTGCAAGTTGTTGGTTTAAGTCCCTCGTTGCTAAAGTTCTAAGCAACTGGTGGCATGGCATTGATTGATTAATATAATTAAGTGTATATTAATTGCCTCACGAGCCTTCAAGGACTTGTTACCGTATGTGTGTAGGAGTGAAACCGCATGCAAGGAAGCCGGTACCCTCGTCGGCTTTGACTCCATTTGTATATTAAATGAGCCGCCTAAATAGTTTTGTTGAGCGAATAATTGATTACATGTGTAATGACATGTGTTATGCCACGCTGTCTTTGAGGCGGCTTACCACCAAAAGAGACCGCATCTATAAGTGCTTGTCACATGTCAGTCAATCAGATAATGAATGTACATGTGCAAAATTATCACGCCTTGTAGACTTCAAAGGTTTAACCGCTAACAAAGGCTATATCGCCCTCTAGCGGCTTGGATTCCCGATATCACGTACCCTAAATGGCTGGTCGTGTGCCATTTATAGGTTATCTAATTATTGCCTGGCAATGACTTTAAGCTTGAAGAACGTCGCTAAAGTCACAGAGAACTTAGATTTCCGGTAGCAATGTCCTAAATCAATGGTCGCGTGCCGTTGACCGATTAATACAGTTGTTCCAATTAGGTATTCTTTGATTGATTATAAACAGTTGATATCGATAAAGTCGTCCGCTTACCCACCAGCAAGCACGCGTGCCCACACAAATCTTTTCTCCAAAACTCTCTCAGTACCTCTCTCCCTTCTTTATGACACCTCACCTTATAATTATGTAGGACTTGCAAAGAAGATTGTCAATTCGAATAAAAATTAAGTAAATAATTTATTCCTTCTTTAATCATCTTACTATTACCTTAGGTAAACGATTTAGACCCTTTGCTTAGTAAACAAATAAAAGAATGATGCTTTTTAGCTAGTATAAAGATGATACACAAAATCACGTGAATGTAACATATAAGGATTTTTTCATACAATCACTCGTCTTACTCTGTTTGGAGGGAAATTTTCAGGCTTATAAAATAATACAAATCTTGGATTAATTAAATAGCATGACTAAAATCAGAGTTAGCGTAAATGATTACTTCTAAAATACGTAAGGCACTAACGTATTTAAAATGTATATTTTCTATTAGCATGAAAACACGCTCCCTCTGTCACACGGCTTTAAGTCCGACTGGAGAAGTTCATTTCGACAAATCCCTGGTGTGACTATCCCGCACCATAGTGACCAGGGAGATGAGAATTCAGAACGAGAGGTCTGTTCTCGCATACGTGGTGAGCCTGATAAATCTATTTCATCCACCCGCACCCCTATATGCTCTCTCTGTCTTTCACACAGCTATGACTATGTCCCTGACCTATAATATCCTCGAAAATTCCTGGGAATAAGGCGAACGTAAATCTTTTGAAAGAAACATGTTTGCAACTAAGGAAACTTCCGCTTTCAAGATTTTATTTCTACGATTTGTTTACACGGTAGCATGACTGGAAAAATGAAATATGGGAACCTTTAAACCAGCAGGCCAAGAAGCCATCTCCGTTGTTATACTTTTAATTGTATATTTCCACAACAAATGAAAAGCCGGCTCAAATATGCCCATGCTTGTTTAGGCACGCTGCGAACCTCTGAAATTCTTAGTAAATATTATTGGTAACAGATGGAGGGTTCATGTCATTTCACGCGACTTGATTGAAAATGATTTAAAAAAGAGATATTTGTTTGTCTATAATACCTGATCGAAAGGTACATACAGGTTTAGACAGAGACATATGACTACCTTTATACCGAGGGTTACAAGACGTTAATTTTAACAAAAGCATCCTATACAGAAAACATGTCCATCCCTAAAATGAAGTATGACAATATTTAGACATGACAACAAGGACATAATCTCGATTTTCTATAAAAGAAGTAAAAGCAAGTTCTGGCAAATACAAGAATTGTTTGCAAGCGCTACAATACCCTCCGTGGCATTTCCGAGAAAAAATATATTTAACAATATACAGCTTCCTTGAGAAAGGGAATTTCTTAGATTTTAGATACTATGTATTTAGGCTCTACTGGATATGACAAGAACAGGTGGAATATTCCTCGAAAACACATGACAAGGCAAATTTCTAGGCAATGTTTACGCTAATACTTTAAAAACACACAACCATCCTAAGCAGACATCGATTTGAAAAACAAAATGAAATATGACCTTCTTTAAATCTGGAATGAAAATGCTTTGAAAATGTCGTCAACAACAGTGCATTCCTTTTGTTATACTTTTAATAGTATATTTCCAAAACAAATGAAAAGCTTGTTTAGGCACGCTGCGAAACTCTGAAATTCTTAGAAAAGTATTATTGGTAATAGATGGATGGTTCATGTAATTTCATTGCCTGACTTGGTTGGAAATAATTTAAAAGGAGATGTTTATTTTTGTATAATATCAGTTTAAGCAGCTACATGGAGGTTTAGACAGAACTTTTCAGAAGTCGGTTTATCCCCCTCCCTCCTACAAATAGTTATAAGCCAATGAAAAAGTGACATTTTACATGTGCCAACCGCATAAATCTGTAAAACTAGAATAGGCAATCAGATCGATGTATTTGGAATTCACTGCGCATGCGCATATATTAATGGTAATTATAGTCACCCAGGCTTATAATGTTTTATACCGGGGGGATGATATAAACGTTTGTATTCATTCAGAAAGATCTCTGTCTCTCACAAGAAGCCGACCTGTGCGTTCGGAATTGTACTGTATGACTACATTATTCTTCGGTATAAGCCATTAGTTAATCTCAGCGAGAATGTCTGGTGAGTTTTAAGAGATATTAATTACACATTTCTTTAAAATATGGGTCGTATTGCTCGCGTTGTAAGATGTTTATAATTGTACACGTTTATAGCGGGTATAAGCTTTGAAAGAAATGAAAATCTTTCGAAAAGATGCATCTTCTTTAACATGCATAGCTGTTTCAACTTAAAGTAATATACACATCGATAGTAATATGCATAGTGTGCTTCCTTTTCGTTTGTTTTTCGTTACTTAGTTTATACTCGAATGATAATTATTTCAAGTTAAATACAAAATCATAATACTGACTATATCACCATAAATGTGCTACTGCATCTATACGGGGGCTGCATATTTAATTATCAGAGCGCAAAAATTCTTTATTAAGATCATTCTCATCCTTAAACAAAAAAGCGCGTTTTGTGATATGCATTGTTTTATGTTATTCTCTAATAACGGTAAAATTGTGTATAATTAAGAATCTAATTTTCTAAAGATAGTTGCTTTGAATCATCTGTTTTTTATTCAATCACTAATAATATACACAGAGTGTTACTTATTTAAAGTTAGAGTTGGAAAATATTAATTCACATCATATACATGCGCTAGTTGTTACCGTAGGAGCGCTTTCGAGAGATTTGTTTCTCTCATCTTCAGCTGAGCGCAAGTATGTGATGTGAATTAATATTTTCCAAATCTAACTTTAAATCCAATAGAACATCACAATAAACAACACTTCTGGTTTATTATAAAAAGAGTGTTACTTATTCTTTACTAGCCGCTCAAATAATAGTTATATCAAATTAAATGTCACCTTATAACGGAACCTCAACACGTGAGTATCCTAATGTTTCTATTGGAAAGGAAGAAACTATTTTTTCATTATCATAATCTAAACACTTGTAATAAGTGCACACTTATCTTTAAACAAGGACGTATGCTTTGTAATGTAATAGTTTAAACTACCAGCTATCTAATAAAAGAAATGAACTTCTTTAACAAAATTATCTAACCATAATATAAGCCAAATTTAAAACATAAGCACTTTGTGTTCCAAAATTCCGGTCTAGCGATGTAAAACCCGCTTAAAAGCAGCTGCAAGATGCAACATCTCTTTCAAGTCTTAGAGAATTGCAGCGCCGATAAGCGTGCATACGCGAAATATTCTCAAGCCTTTCCAGCCACTAACGGACATTTGACCCCTACCATGGCCGAAGCACTCCCATCCTTGACTCTTTTTAGAGGCCGGTGTTTGAATCCTGAGAAATCTTTATACCTTATTTGCAGTGTGTTTCATTATACAAGCATTTATTATTATTATTGTTATTATTATAATTATTATTATTATATTATTATTAGTAGTAGTAGTAGCAGCAGCAGCAGCAGCAGCAGTAGTAGTAGTAGTAGTAGTAGTAGTAGTAGTAGTAGTAGTAGTAGTAGTAGTAGTAGTAGTAGTAGTAGTAGTAGTAGTAGTAGTAGTAGTAGTTTCCAATGAGGACAGCGTTTGCTGACGAGTCGCGTAGTCTCCACGGAACGATGGACACAGGTTTAGCCTTATACCTTCTTCCCCCAGCCAGGGTGGACGCAGCGAACTCGCATGCGAATGGTGAGAATCTTTACACATTATCTGTATTGCATTTCTTTATACAATTCTTCCTCCTCATACCCCTTTTCTCCTTCTTATTATTATTACTATTATTCCCGTCATACCGCTTGCCGGCGAGTCGAATAACCTCCACGGATCGATGGATTCAGGTGCAGCCTCTTATCTTCTTCCCCCAGCCACGATGGGCTCAGCGAAATCGCATGCGACTGGTGAGAATTTTTACCCATTATCTGTAGTGCATTTTATTGTACAACAATTCTTCCTCCAGTCATATCGTTTGCAGGCGAGTCGGTCAACTTCCGCGGATCAATGGGTGCATGTGCAGCCTCCTACTATCTTCCCCCAGCCAGGGCGTATTCTGTGAACTCACAGGCAGATGGTGAGAAATCTTTATACTTTATTTCTAGTTCATTTTATTATACAACAGTTCTTCCTATTTTTCTTCTTCGTATTATTATTATTATTATTTGAGGAGCTTCACCGGCTGCAGCATCGTTGGCCCATTTCGGCGGAGGTTTGCACACGGGCCCTTGCAACATGCTCACTGCAGCAGCAGGCTCCTCAGGCAACATTCCGCTGAGGCCGGAACCCCGCAGCATGCTCTCTGCAACATTAGACTCTTTCTCCCCCAGTAACATTTCGCTGAGACCTGAGCCTCTCAACATGTTCGCTGCAATATCAGCCTCTTCGTCATTTAGGAACACTTCACTGAGACCGGAGGCTCTCAACATGGTTGCTGGAGCATCAACATCCCCTTCAGCATCCCGTCAATACCCAGTGGTGTAACAGACCAGCTGAGGGGGTAAAGGAAGAAAACTGACAACGAGCGTCTCACCATCAAAAGGCTAAGATTAGTGCTAATGACTGTCAGGGTCTAGAATGTAAGGTAATTAATTCTGCTTTCAAGGGACGTATTTTTTATAGTAATATTAATACAACATTAGAAATACTTGAACCCAGAGTGTTTTTGAGTGAGTGTAAGGGTCTTGTGATTATGGGGATGAATGACGTCTTAAATAAAAGCAGGTCTGAGTTAAAATGAACTTCGGTTTGGAGATTTCATGTTTAATCCACAAACTTGAAGCATAGATGAGAATTTTAACATTTTTTAATTCCAAGACTTGCCTGATTTTTGCATCAAGCAATCTCGGTCATATCTTCTCATCAAGAGACGGGGATATTTTGTAAAACATTTTCACATTCGGGATAAATACTTATTTGCCATACATGCTCTGGTGATTACCTCGTCACCTTATGACCCTACATATGCAGCATCTTACATTGAATTGCCGAAAAACAAAAACAGGAATAAACATGCAGTCATCAATATAAGGAATTATGACGAATACTGCTTTGTATGTTGTATGCTAGCGGCTAAGTATTCTGCTAAGAAAAAATGGAGAGAAAACAGAGTCGTGCCCATTTGAACTGCTTTTCAAACATTCAATTATAAAGACATTGAATTCTCGGTGTCCCTGCATCAAATTGAATGCTTTATAAGCAGAATAATTGAGTATTAATATCCGCGTTTGGTATGCAGGAAAAAGGAAACATTATCCTATATCACACACGTGAAAAAAGAGCAACATGTCAATCTCTTATACGTAGAAGAAAATGAAAAGGCACACCACTATCTCATTAGACACTTGTCCAGGCCGATAAGGGCACAAATTACTAAACATGATGGTAGAATGTGGACATGCGAGGCATGCAGGAAGAGGTGTAGCAATGAGAAGGACCTTGATGCGCATATACTTAGATGTGACAAATGCCAATTGCCTGAAATGCCACAAGAGGATGAGAGAATTCCATTTAAATCATTCTCCAAAAATGCTGCTGTACCTTTTGCTGTCTACCCTTAAATTAAACTTGTTCTGGCAAAGATCTACTCTTGTGAGCCGCAATTCGAGTTGGGCACGATCTATTGAAGGGCATGAGGCAATGTCAATAGCCTGAAGTGTCTTGGGTACACATGACGATGCATTATCGAAATTCTTCCTGTTCAGAGGTGCAAATGCCATCGATGACTTCTTCAAGCAAATAAAATCAATTTCTGATGAAGTCATCGATCCCGAAACCGATGGATCTGACTTCTGAAGAGCAGTGGAAATTCGACAACGCCTCAGAGTGTCACATATGCCTTAAAAATTTTGCTATGAATGATATTCGCAAGAGGACATGATCACGTGACTGGGAAATATCTGGGCGCTGCTCATAATAAGTGAAATATAAATAGAAAGGTCACTGTCTTCATACTTATCTTTTTCCATTTCCTATAAAATTATGAGAGCCACTTTCTGATAAGGCACCTGGCATATGACGACAAGGCGATATAATGCTTAACACAATCCTCTAGAAGGTATTTAGGATTCACCAAAATGTATAGGTGTATTCAGTTCAGGTTTCTGGATAGCTCTAGATTCTTGGATGATAAGCTATCCAGCCTGGCTGACATGCTCGAGGAGGATGATTTCAAAATTACAGGAGCTGAATATCCTGTTGCAGAGCATTGTAAGCTGGCAACGACTAAGGGTGTATTCCCTTACGATTATGTATCATCCCCAGAAAAGTTGAAGGAGTCAGAGCTACCACCAAGTGAAGCATTCTACAGCATACAGCAAGGAAATTACGTAAGTGAAGAGGATTTACAGGCATGTTGAAAAAGTCTGGGATAGCTTTTATATCCAGAATCTCTGAGAATACAGCGATCTATATCTAAAGACTGATATACTGCTCTTGGCAGACATTTTCGAGAAGTCGCGAAATCTCTTGCCGGAAATGTATAATCTCGACCCAGCGTAGTTTTAAACATTACCAGGACTTGTTTTCAACGCCAGGTTTAAATCAACAAAGGCAAGACTCTCTTTAATACATGACAAGAGCATGCTGAAATTCTTGGACTCTGAAATTATGGGTGGACTGTACACTGTGGTGAAGGGGTACTCTAAGACCAGCCACAGGTACATGTCAAACTTTGATCCGCATGCACCTGTCAAGATCTTGTCGTACCTGGTCATCAATAATTGATGTGGCCAGTACATGATTTCAGGGATGCCTTATGGGAACTTTCGAAGGCTAACAGAGCAAGACATTAAGATCATTTATTTTATGAAAGTTCCGGAAGAAACAAAAACAGGCTATGTGCTGGAAGTAGATATTGAATATCCCTCGTATATTTGTGACGTTAATAAGGAGATTTTTCTTGCACTCAAAGTGCGATACCAACAAACGGGTTATACAAGAAGATGGGTCTAACTGTGACACATATTTACAGGGTGGTATTGTACGACCAGTCCAACAGGCTTAAGACCTGCATCGACCGGAATACGCAGAAGAAATCACAAGAATAGTCCAAATTTTGGCAAAACAGATGAATAATGTAGTGTATGAAACATTCATAGAGAAAGTTCGGAAATATACAGAATTCAAGATCATGTCAAAATAGGAGCAAGCCAGAAAACTAACAACCCGCAGCACGTATCTCAGATCGATAATCTTCGAGGAGTATCTTGTAGGTATTGAGTCGGCTAGAGAGGAAGTACGCTTGAACAAGCCGATCTATATTGGGTAGGAAACTTTGGACATTACCAAATTTATATTGTATTGTTATGTGCCGGGGTTAGGCCAAAACATTTGCAGCTAGGTATTAAATTTAGATATCCCAGCTTAAATATTGGGAGACGTAACTGCAGAGGCAACGAGAAGACCAGGATTTATCTGTAATTTTAGAGCATGCATAATATAATTATCACAAAAATACACGGGATCTACATTAAACAAATCACCTGTGGTTTATTAAATAGTCACACTGTGTCCCTACATCATCCACAAAAGATTAAACAAAAGACATTGGAGGGAGATGTTACACACACGAGGTCATATTCACACACGCCTTCATCCCAGACATCAAACGTGAAGAGACTAACTAGCTACTCCTGACGCCACGTTAAACACACAAAGAAAATATCGCTTGCTTTCCCCCTTTCTCTCTCCACCTGTGGCCGGGAGATGGGAAAAATGCCGTTTCGGTCAAAATTCAAAGCCCCACCGGAATAATTATTTCAACAATGCCATCGCTACAGAGCAATAATGTGTCCGACGTGACAATGCACACACATACACGCTATATCTCCTCTCACTCACAATAATGAGGCGTCCCCGCCGAAAGAGAAAAAAAGAATACAAAGAAAATATTAACATATAAAGTTGACTACACAAAGATTACAAAAAGAAAACCCTGGTGAATTATTCCCACAGCGATAATGATTTTGTCTTAACAATAAGGTAGTCCCACAGGAATCCCCCAAATCATAACTCCTCTTCTGCAGGAACACAGTTTATTACAAAATTCTTCTTGAGAATGGAGCACACAACTGCATTGTTCGGTAACTCTTCCCACCACTTAATCACACCCGCCGAAGAATGGATGGAAGAAACTTATCTCAAGCACAGTCTGTACCACTCGATCACCACGGCGACACACAGTGAAGTAGTTGTAATTTTGCAGAATAGGTCTCCTTATCTGGCTTATGCTCCTTCCATACCAGTCCTAGACCTGAATGTGTATTGAGCAGAGGTTGCATTATATTCTTGTATTTATACAATTTACCAAATCTCAAAATACCATACGTGGTGTAGCCACTTCTATGAAAAAGAGTGCTTTTCAGAATCTTAGCGTATGTATCCAAGTCTTCACTGGTGTCTGTAGACATCTGTTGTAATCGCTTAAAGATGAGCTCCTTCAAACCACTGGTAGATTCATAAGTTTCATCGCCTATCAATATTTGATTATGTATAAAATGAATATCTTTATTTCCAAGCATATAACTACCATTCTGTTATTTCACACCATACGATGTATCAATATTTGTCTTTTGCGCGAACTTGATGAAGGTAAGTAGAAATGCTTGTTGATTCGTCATCTTCATTCTTGCCTGTCTTCTCAGTCGATTTCCGTTGAGTATCCAAAATATCCTTTAGAGTGGCGGTTACGGGCTTCAAAACTTCGGACATTGTGTGCTGAGTCACAAACTTGAGGCCTTTTAGAGCTCTCAGTTTTTCTTTTACAGCCTTAGAATTTCCGGCTGCAGACTCTTAGAGCCTTGTGCTTTCACCACCCATCATACAAATGATGTTAAAAGTAGATGATTAGCTTCAGTTTATAGTTTGCATCGAACTTGAGCTCTCAATGTGTCGATGACCTTAGCTAACATACCGATCGAAGTTCTCAGTTGTTCGGTTTCTTTCTTATGTTCCTGTGTTATTGTCTTGAAGGCCTCAACACAAATTGCCGTATGGCATACTCGCTTCAACCTATTCTTCTAGGTTTGTCAGTTGCTGCATATGCTTGTTGTGGGCATCCATCATCATGTTTGCATTTTCCTCTAATGTCTTAAGTTTATTATTGCAGAATCAGTTTTAAGAGTATTCGACACCGCTGTCTTTAATTCTTGACTGCATTTTCTAGATCTGAAACTCGCTTCGTTGTTCACGCTTCCCAATTATTCGTTTTCTGATTACATAGATTCTGAAGAGTTACTTTCTCTCTCTCAAGATCCCGGCTATTTGTTTAATAGAATTTATTACAGAATATGTCGTTTCTTCTGTAGAAGTTGTTAGAGTATCAACTTTACCCATAGTTTTCTTCAAATTTGCTGTGATGTCTTGCAGCTTCTTGCATATTTGCGTCTCGATTTCCTTTGTTATGTACTTGTTTACCTACTGTATCTAGCTTTTTAGAGTACTCAAGGTCTCAGCCTTTGACTGATTGATTGCTCCCTCTGGACTTAAAACTTAATTGATGGTTAAATTTTTCAAACTATTCATTTTCCCTTTTCATTTATTTTGGAGCGTGTTTTTTTGTCTCTATCAGATATCTTTGCCAGTTGTTTAATAGAAGTTATTAGGGACACTGTCGTTTCTTTTGTTAAAATTGTTAAAGCACCCACCTGCTCCGTCAGTTTATTCAAATTTGCGTTGAAGACTTGCAGTTTGTTGTCTATTTGCATTCCGATTTCCTTTCGCAAATACATAACTGTTGTCACGTCTCGTTCGATTTCCTAAAGGCCATACATTTAGCATAGATTTTATTTACAGCATCCATATCTCCAAAGGGAACTGATATATCATTGATTCTCTTGTTGCAAAATATGTTACCATCATCATCTGTCGGGTGCATACGAGAATTGATATATTCGGTGATAAACTTTCTATTCGGGACACCATTATCGTGAACTGGATCTAGCAATACTTTCAATCTAGCTTTGTTAATGACGATGTTATTTTCCTTATCCCTCTTGAAAATGTATGTTGAAATCAATTCATGTATCTTGACCATAACCTCAACTTTCCTAGCATTTTGCTGAGAATAATCCAGCACCATATTTTCGGGAGCATCCACATAATTATTATTGAATGCATCATTATTATCTTCAGGATGATGAACATTGAACAGCCTCTTGTTCTTGAAGTGATTGTTTCCTTTGACATTTCTATTTATGACAAAACGATCAATCGCTCTTCTAACTCGAGCGATTCTCTGGGAGCCGAACCTGTCGATGTTCATGATTAACTAGGTATGACTATTTTAGTTTTTATCGAGCTTAATATATACGTCAAAATCATTCCGATATCGCCCTTTACTCGTGTGAAATTCAGGAACAATCACAACAAAGCGTCTTCCTTCTGATACACTCTCCCAAACACCCTTACACACATCTTTATATTCATTGTAGGTCATGTCAGTATTTACATAATCTTCATAAATATGCTTTAAGCTTAAATTATCTTGCCTGAAGGGTATAACCAGGTTTGTATTATCGTGAATTAAATGTTTTCGAGCTTCATCATAGAATTGCGCTAGATACACAAAGTCGGTATCTCTATGTCAACCCATACTGTAACAGGATGCTATCATCCCTGCTTTTCATTTATTACGTCATCAGCCGTAAAGATTGAATTTTTTACTTCAGAAGGGCGCAAAATATCTTCTCCGTTGTCGAAAGTGTTCATTTCTATACCATATATATTTCCAAGTACTTTAATTAGCTATTGATACTTTGGCTGATAGAGAGACTTTGAATACATATACAAGTTTTCAAAGCGTAGTCCATTCTCGTGGAGTAGCATGTTGAATAACACATTCGTTTTCCCTGCACTGAAACTCCCTAAAATAAGAGCTCTAACATTAAATGGAAATAGCTTGCAATGACGATCGCATCTAAAGTCGCTTTCAAAGTCTAATTCCTGGACACGTAGAGAGTAGTGCCTCTTAACAAGCTCTAAGTTTACAACTAACTTATAAAAAGAATACGTGCTGTTGGTATTCATGTTACTGAGTGCAAAGTAGCTAAATGATTGGATTTGTTTGCAGCGTGCGGTTACGTTTTGGTTAGGATAGATTAGACATCAAAATGAGCTAATGCAAGCACGTAATGCATGCACGTAATCCATTAGTATATTTTAAGCGCTAAGAGAGAGAGAGAGAGAGAGGTCGTTGCCGTATAAGCGCGGCTCTGGAATTAATTCAATAGTTTATTCACTCCACTCTGAAGGTCACTTGCCCGAAACAGATATTGTGGTCCGGGTACAAAATAGGAAAAACGTTTGCAAAGGGGAGACACGGGACTTAACCAATTAGATGAAGGTTGCAAAAAGCACGATATCGCATACGCTGAGCTTAAGAATTGTACTTCAAGACCCTTGGCAGATATGATTCTTGCAGAGAAGGCCTGGAAGCGCGTCCAGTCATAAAATTCAACTTTTGGTGAAAGGATAGCGGCGATGATAGTAACTACCATCATGAAGGGGAAGGTTGCAGTGGGAGACGGACAGAAGAATAAAAGAGGTAGGTTTTTACTATTGATTCCTATCATTGCTGCTTTAGGTGCTGCAGCTCGTGGCGCTGCTCAGATAGCCACTGCAGTCAATAAAAAAGACTGCGCTAGGCACTCAACAGAAATTGCGAAGCATAACAAGGAGATGGAGGCTAGAGGAAAGGGACACCGAAATAGAAGGTAGGTGTAAGAAGAGGAATAAAGAGGTGTTTTACCAGTGATGCCGCTGTTGTCTTCTTTAGCCGCTTCATCTAAAATTGCCAGGAGCTTAAAAATAAACGATCTAAAGGCAAGGGTTTAAAGAGAAGTCAAAAAGCTGTGGAAGAAGAATGTACATGTACTGGCGGAAGTCCTGAGTAACGTAGATATCGAATTTTATGCTAAACGTTTAAAAATTCATTATTTTAGAGCAGTATATATGATTGACAAACTACTTTTAAAGCCTCATTTCGAAGAGGGAATTATTGCTAATCTCGATACCTCTTATAGTGAAGGAATACACTGGGTTGCTGTAAGCAAAGCAGTTGATATCGCATACTACTTTGATAGTTTTGGTAATTCGAAACCAGCCCCTGAGATTGATAAATATCTAAAAGGTGTTAAAATCTTCTATAATATACACAGATACCAGTACTTTGCTTTAGTTATCTGTGAACATTTGTGCTTGCAATTTATTTTATTCTAAAGGCTGATACATTGTCAAGATGAGTTGTATATTTACAGTGAGCGGATCAGGCGCTGTTATTTCTACGTACCTAAAACCTCCTCTACAGCTAGATCCTCCAGGCCATTATGAGGTTACTCTCTGGAATTTTGAAACATACTATTCAGTGCCAAACACCGATAAATGTAAAAATCTATTTCATTATATTCATAATGGTAAACCTGAAAAAATTGTCATTCCTCATGGAACCTACGAGATTGCCGATATCAATGCATTTCTAAAGGATAAACTAGGATTGAATGATGTAGTCTTCTTGATAAGGCCTAATGATAATACAATGAAGGCAGAAATTAAATATGCTTATACAATATACTTTTCTAAGGCTAGATCAACAGGGTCTTCTAGGATTCATCGACACTAAAATAATTCCTGTTGGAGTAGCGACTTAATCAGATGATCTTGTGAATATTCTTAAAGTGAGTATTATACGAATGGAGTGCAGTATTGCAACAGGTTCTTTCATTGAAGGTCAAAGTGGACATACACTCTAAGACGTTTTCCCTTGTGTACCACCAGGCTATCACATCTCTCAAGAACCTATATATATACTATACCAGCCTATATATATACTATACCAGGCTATATATATACCAGCCATAGATACACGCTATATAGATCAGATCACTATTCGAAATCAACACGGTAAGGTAATCAAGTTCAGGAACGAGGTTGTAGCTAAAAGACTCCACATAAGACGGAATGGCAATAAATTTTAAAAGACATCGCAAATACTATAATAGACGAGGTATAACACGTCTGAGGCATACTACCTCCCCAACTACCGAGGAGTTAACACGTGCTAACAGCAAGTTCCTCGAGAGCTACATGCTGCTATAATGGACATCTTAAACGTAACAGAGGTTCCGGCCTTTGATGACAAGATCACCAAGAGGGAGAAGCATGTTTTTCTACCATACAACATCTCTCTGGATGCAAATGATGAAATTAGATTACCCTGCCAAGCTGTAGATTTGTTACAACAAGTGTTATCTCTACATCGAGGGCGTTCTAACACCAAGGTAGATGGATCTGCTGCTACTACTAGTACTACTATTACTACTAATACTACTACTACTACTACTACTACTTCAGCGAAGCTCACCAATAATGCTATAGCCTTCATGTTTCCTTAAATTCATATAGATACGAATGCTACAGCTATTGATAGAACAAGGAATCTTGACATTACTACAACTAAACCTAAGTATCGACTTTCAACTCTATGGAGTCGAATCTACTACTGAACGCCGGATGGACTTATCTTGGTGAAGAAGTTGATATAGTACATGCTGCGAATGGGCTTTTAATGCTATAGTCCCACTGTTGATGCTCCTGGGATTTGCTGATGTTCAAAAAGAACTCATAGTCAACAGCAAGTTTGAATTTATTCTCATAAGATACAAAGGTTCTAATCATTATATCCAGACTTCAGATGGAGAGGAAGCTAATGTAAAATTAACTAGAATCAAATGGGGGATGCCTGTTATTCGTCTTTCTGATGCTGAAAGGGTTCACATTCTAAACATTGTAAGGTCTGATAGATATTTACATATTGCCTTTCGTTCCATGGATCTGCATACCCAGCCTGCTGTACTCCAGACAGAATCTTTCACGTGGAATGCAGCAACATTTAAGCTCGAGAAACCTCGCTTTATCACAGTGGGAGCGCTGACTGCAGGATTGTGTGATTATAGCAAGAACAGTTCCGAGTTGATCACTGCAACATTAATAATGTTAGACAATTCCTCATCAGTGAATGCTACGCCTACCTTGATTTGAACTTGGATGTTAAAAATTCAAAGTTTGCTTCACTATATGAAATGTGCTGTAAATTTCAAAGTTCCTATTATGAAAGAGATAATTATCGCCTATTGATGAGAAAGGATTTTCTTCATGGTGCACCATTATTCGTAATGCACTGTTCTCATCAACCCGAGGAGGCTATAAATGGATGTGAGGTCATAAAACTCGAGATTCAAGCATTTGCAAATATCCCTGCCCAGACGTCACTGTATTGTCTGATTCTACATGACAAAGCATTCACCTACAACCCCCTTTCTCATGTGAGGCAAATAATTACATAATTATGGGTATTTAGAAATGGATGTTTATTTCTTATGAAGATTGTAATAGAACAATTGTTTGAATAATAAATTGAATTTATATACTATAACACTCTTTTATTGTATGTATTATACATTTCAAGCATTTTCCTTCTCACCCTCCTGCTCCCTTAAATGCTAGATGCTCCTGACTTGAAGAATTCATTTTAAATATTCAGGTGCCCTTCAGTATAGGGAAATAGCTGCTTTAGACTCCCTGCACCATCAATATTTAAAGATATTACATTATCATTTAAACAAGTATTTATGAAATGAATTCAATTGTCAAGAAATACAATAATGTTGTATGCATAAATTACATTATCACAAAATTTTTCAGACGCAAACTTTTCCTTGTTGTAGGTAATCTGCAATCATTGTAATGTTTTTGGACATTATGTCCCAGTCTGGTTTTGTAATATAAACAAACAATTTATCACATTCACATTTTATGTAGAGAGAGGGGAAGTATTGTATAGTCCAATGTTCACCATATGACAGGGGAATATGCTGACGTCGTCAAGTATGAGTAATCAATTCTCCAATCTCCTCTCCCCCTAGGAGCTCACCTTATGTGAGTACGGGTGTTGGCGTACCCGAGGGTTCCCGAGCTACTCATGGCCATCTTCATCGCTTCATCCCCGTCCGGGCTTGGTGGGTTCGTTCCCGTGACCGGGGGACTCAAGGTAGGCTCTCGTGCGTTCTGTGCATTTCATTCCATGTCGCCCCTCGCCATCGTTTCTTTCTTTTCTTCTCTTTATGCACATGTCACCCCACGCCCATTCATTTACACATCTCTTTTACTTCTTCGCCGGCCTACTTGCGTGCGGAACGCCCACACACTTTTAGTTTCTTTTATCTCTTTCTTTAATCCTCCGTGGACACAGCCTCACGGATACCCGCGCACTGGGTGCGCAGCTGAGTGAGTGAGTAATGACGTCATCCCCACCACCCGGGGTCATCATGTAAGGTATGTGTTCATATCCGCTGTTCAACTGCAGTCCCGCGGGAGGCCATTGCATGAGCTGCTGACTTCTGACGGCGATTGGGTCCCTCTGTCTATGTTCTGGGAGGTGTGATCCTGGAGTGAGATATGTATCGATAGGCCACTCACCCAAGGCGGGGTAACGCCCGGGAAGTCAGAGCCCGAGGTCGGAGACGGTTGCAATGCTGCAGGATTTATTTCGCTATGGAGCCCCCTTTCTCCATTATTTCGAATAAACGCCGAAAAGTGTTAGTAACAGAAGTAGCACCAAAAACATCTGGTTGCTTTTAGTCATTACGCGAACAGAGGAAGGTCAACCTTTCGAGAAGGTGAACCCTTTTGTTATACAAAAGGGCATTGACTCAATTGCTGGTCCGGTTCTTTCCTGCACTCGGCCTCGTAATGGTTCGTTGTTAGTGCAAAACAAGTCCGAGGCACAAAGTAAGTCCTTGTTAAGCGCCACGGTTATCCCATCCGTGTTGAGAAGCACCGCAGCTTGAATTCCTGTCGAGGCGTCATCACCACCCATAGCCTCGATGGTATGTCCGACGAAGAGCTAGTGGAATATCCTTCCGACAAAAAGGTAACGGCAATACCATCAAGTGCAGGGTAAACGCTACGGAGTGTTTGTACCTACTCGTACCCTGTTTATCACCTTCGGTGGCGTCGATCTGCCCACGAGTATTTCAGCAGGGTACGAACGGATTGCGGTGAGGCCGTATGTTCCTAGACCTCTGCGTTGTTTTAAATGCCAACGTTTTGGGCATACGCAAGTCTCTTGTAAGAGTGCCGTATCCATCTGTGCCTCATGTAGCCAGCCGTCACACGAAGGTACCTGTTCAACCGGACATGTCTGCGTTAATTGCAAAGGTCCCCATTCTGCTTCATTTGCCAAATGTCCGCTGTACTTAGACGAGAAGGCGGTCCAGGAGATCCGGGTAAAGGAGAAACTCTCCTTCGCTGAAGCCCGGAGAAGTAACCATGCGCGCCAACCATCACTCCTGCGATTTGGTACATTTAGTTCTGTTGTTGCCTCGCCAGTACACCGGAAGGATGCAGAGACTCAAACCTGAACTATGACTGCATTGACTGCCACTACCATCTGGCCGTCCATTTCCGCTACCTGGTCCAAAGGTTATGAAGTCACAAGGCACTTAGAAGAAATCGAAGCAGAAATTTCGTAATGAAGATATTTTGAAAGACCCTCCGCGTACGCGCGGCAAGACAAGTTCACCTTCTCCTCCTCATCGGAGGTCGCAGTCCCAGGATGCTCCTGGGAAAAGCCGCGCTCAGCGCCCCCCTTCACCCGTTGCCACCCAGAACCGATTCTCGGCGCTTGAGTCGGTTTCTGGTTCTGAAGGCGTGGGCCCTC
The DNA here is from genome assembly GCA_030765065.1 of Deroplatys truncata. NCBI lineage: Eukaryota > Metazoa > Arthropoda > Insecta > Mantodea > Mantidae > Deroplatys > Deroplatys truncata. Next base: position 415,860,388 of record CM060990.1, on the reverse strand, counting down.
CCTTCGAGGAAGCTATGGAGTCTGACCAAATCCATACCAAAATCCCGAGCCCAAAAGTCAAGCTAAAGGTTATTTTAAGCCGCCCTTCTAAGTAGACAGTTTATCCCTTTTATTCATGGCTATCCTGAGCTGAAATTTACGTGGTTTACGATCGCATAGGGCGGAACTGCAACTTTTATTGCGTTCCCATTCACCTATGGTCGTGTGTTTGTAGGAGACCAAGCTTCGCCCTCATGATCCTTTCGATCTCCGAGGGTACACTCCGGTTCGCTACGATCTTGAACCGGTGGAGGGTGATCCTGCTCATGGAGGTGTCATGTTGTTAGTGCGTAACGACGTTCATTTTCAAACTCTCGCTCTTACGTCCGACTTGCAAGCTGTTGCCATTAGACTGCAGTTACCAGGTTTTATCTTTTATGTTTGCTCTGAGTATTCACCTCCATCATCTCCCCTCGCTCCCGCGGATATTCGAGCTCTCCTGTCTGCTCTATCAACACTATTTCTTCTGTTGGGAGAATTTAACGCCCATCACCCCTGTGGTTCGCCAAAGGCTTGTGCGAGGGGAACTCTTCTTTCTGGAATTTTTGATCACTTCAATCTCTCTCTTCTCAATACAGGTGAGCCTACGTTTCTTTCTGACTCTTGCGGTACATTTTCTCACCTGGACCTTGCCGTTTGCTCAATCCAGCTTGCTAGTCGTTTGCATGGAACGTCGTCGCTGACACCTATTCCAGCGACAATTACCCCTGCATCGTTTCTCTTCTGTCAGAACACGTACAGCATTTCAGTGTATCTGCCTGGATATTCACAAAAGCCGACTGGAGCTTGTATTCCAGCATGGTGCATTTTGACAACCAGCCCTTCACCGACATTAACCAACTAGTGCAGCACCTTACGTCTACGATTTTCTCTGCTGTCGAACGCGCAATTCCCCGTTCATCCTCTCACCCTCGACGGATTCCTGTTCCTTGGTGGATCGAGGAGTGTCGGGTTGCCGTTCGTACCCGTAGGACTGCACTTAGGGTGTTTCAGCGTCACCCTACACTTGATGATTTGGTTACTTTTAAACAATCGCGCGTCAGGGCTCGTTGCATTATTCAGGATAGCAAGAAGGCATCTTGGACTCCTTTTGTCGAGTCTTTTAATCGCATGACACCTTCCTCTTTTGTTTGGGATAAACCTCGTCGCTTCTCCGGTAAAGTGTCGCATTGTACTGTGTCTGGCATTCAGGTTTCCAAAGCCACCATAGTGGATCCGGCTGCCATTGTTAACGCTCTGGGTACTGGCTTTGAGGCGGTTTCCAGTTCAGACCATTATTCCGCCGGCTTTCGCTCTATTAAAGTCCGGCTGGATTCCGCATCGTATCCCCCCAGGGGCTCACCTTACGTGAGTACGGGTTTGGTGTACCCGGGGGTTGCCGAGGCACTCATTGCCATCTTCATCATTTCATCCCCGTCCGGTCGAGGTGGGTTCGTTCTCGTGACCTGGGGACTCAAGGTAGGCTCTTGTGCGTTCTGTCCATTTCACTCTATGTCACCTCTCGCCATCACTTCTTTCTTCTTTTCTCCTTATGCACATTTCTCCCCACGCCCATTCATCTACACATCTCTTTTACTTCTTCGCCTGCCTACCTTGCGTGCGAAACGCCCACACAGTTTTAGTTTCTTTTATCCTTTTATTTAAATCCTCCGTGGAAACAGCCTGACGGATACCCGCTCAATGGGTGCGCAGCTGTGTGAGTGGGTAATGGCGTCATCCCTATCACCCGGGGTCGTCATGTGAGGTATGTGTTCGTATCCGCTGTTCAACTGCAGTCCCGTGGGGGGGCCATTGCATGAGCTGCTGGCTTCTGACGGCGATTGGGTCCCTCTGGCTATGTTCTGGGAGGTGTGACTCTGGGGTGAGATAGGTATAGATAGACCACTCACCCAAGCCGGGGTAACGACGGGGAAGTCACAGCCCGAGGTCGGAGACGGTTGCAATGGGGGAGGAGTTTTCGCTATGGAGCACCCTTTCTCCATTATTAACAACATGCGCCGAAAAGTTTTTGCAATGGAAGTAGCACCGCCAAAAGCTGGTTGTTACTTAGTGATTACCCGTATAGACGAAGGACAATCATTCGAGAAGGTGAACCTTTTTATAACCCAGAAGGGCATTGACTCAATTGCTGGTCCTGTTCATTCCTGCACTCGCTTACGAAACGGTTCATTGTTGGTTCAGAGTAAGTCCGATCAACAAAGTAAGATTTTGCTGCGAGCCACGCTTATCCACGGTTATCCTATCCGTGTTGAGAAGCACCGCGCCTTGAATTCCTGTGGAGGCGTTGTCACCACTCATAGCCTCGATGGTATATCGGACGAGGACCAAGTAGAATATCTTGCAGACCAGAGGGTGACAGCGGTTCATAGAGTGCAGGCCAAACGCGACGGTGCATTGGTACCTACTCGTACCCTGTTTCTAACATTTGATGGCGTCGATCTGCCCACGAGCATTTCAGCAGGGTACGAACGGATTGCTGTGAGGCTTTATATTCCTGGACCACTGCGTTGTTTCAAATGCCAACGTTTTAGGCATACGAAAGTCTCCTGTAAGAGTGCCGTTACCATCTGTGCATCATGTAGCCAACCCTCACACGAAGGTATCTGTTCAAAAGCCCACGTCTGCGTTAATTCTAAAGGGTCTCATTCTATGTCGTTTGCCGACTGTCTGCGGTACATGGACGAGAAGGCGATCCAGGAGATCCGGGTAAAGGAAAAACTCTCCTTTGCTGAAGCCCGGAGGCGTTATCATGCGCGCCAAACTTCACTCCTGCGATCTGGCACATTTAGTTCAGTTGTGGCCTCGCCAGTACCACGAGTAGATGCCGAAACTCAGACTTGGACCATGACTGCATTAACCGCCACTAACATCCGGCCGTCCATTAAAGCTACGGTTACCAAGCTCTATAAACCTGGTCCAAAGTCAATGTAGTCGCAAGCCGCTGAGAAGAAGCCAAAGCAGAAACTTCGTAAGGAAGATTTTCTGAAGGACCCTCCGCGTGCACGTGGTAAGAAAAGTTCACCTTCTCCTCCTCGGAGGTCGCAGTCCCAGGAACCTCCTGGGACAAGCCACGCTCAGCGGCACCGCTCACTCATCGCCATCCAGATCCAATTCACGGCGCTTGAATCAGTTTCTGGTTCTGAGCGCGTGGGCCCTCCCTTCGAGGAGGCTATGGAGTCTGACCAACTCCATACCAAAAGCCCGAGCCCAAAAGTTAAACAAAACGTAATTTTAAGCCGCACTTCTAAGTAGACAGATTATCCCTTTTTCTTAATGGCTATCATGACCTGGAATGTACGTGGTGTACGATCGCATAGGGCGGAATTGCACCTTTTATTGCGTTCCCATTCGCCTATGGTCGTGTGTATGCAGGAGACTAAGTTTCACCCTCATGATCCTTTTGATCTCCGAGGATATACTCCGGTTCGCTACGACCTTGAACCTGAGAAGGGTACTCCTGCTCATGGAGGTGTCATGTTGTTGGTGCGTAACGACGTTCATTTTCAACGTCTCACTCTTACGTCCGACTTGCAAGCTGTTGCCATTAGACTGCAGTTACCCGGTTTTTTTTCTTTTCTGTTTGCTCTGTATATTCACCTCCATCGTCTCCCCTCGCTAACGCGTACCTTCGAGATCTCTTGTCCGCGCTTCCAACACCATTTCTCCTATTGGGAGATTTTAATGCCTAATCAACACCTGTGGGTTCGCCAAGGGCTTGTGCAAGGGGAACTCTTCTTACGACATTTTTTACCAGTTCAATTTCTCAATACAGGAGAGCCTACGTTTCTTTTTGATTCTTCCGGTACATTTTATCACTTGGACCTTGCCGTTTGCTCACTCCAGCTTGCTAGTCGTCTTCAGTGGAACGTCGTCGCTGACACCTACTCCAGCGACCATTACTCAGGCATCGTTTCTCTTCTGTCACACCACGTACAGCATTCGAGAGTACCTACCTGGATATTCACAAAAGCCGACTGGAGCTTGTATTCCAGTGTCGTGCATTTTGACGATCAGCCTTTCGCAGACATGAACCAACTAGTGCAGCACATTACGTCTACGATTTTCTCTGCCGCCGAACGCGCTATTCTCCGTTCATCCTCTCAACCTCGGCAACCGCCTGTTCCTTGGTGGAACGAAGATTGTCGGGACGCCGTTCGTGCCCGTAGAACTGCACTTAGGGTGTTTCGGCGACCCCTACACTTGATAATTTGGCGACTTTTAAACAATCGCGCGGGGGGACTCGTGGCATTATTCTGGATAGCAAAAAGGCGTCGTCGACTCGTTTTGTCGAGTCTTTTAATTGCTTTACGCCTTCATCTGTTGTTTGGGATAAACTTCGTCGCTTCTCAGGTAAAGTGTCGCACCGTACTGTTTCTGTCCTTCAGGTTTCAATGCCACCATAGTGGATCCGGCTTCCATCGCTAACTTTCTGGGTGCTGCCTTTGAGGCTGTTTCCGGTTCAGACCATTATTCCGCCCGAATTCGCTCTATCAAACACCGGCTGGATTCCCACACCTTTAATTTTCGGTCGGCTAATAATGAGTGTTATAACGAAAGTTTCACAACGAGGGAGCTGGAGCACGCTCTTCACTGCTCTAGGCACTCTGCTCCTGGTACAGACGGCATTCATGTCCTGATGTTAAAGAACCTTTCAGCCGACAGTAAACTCTTTCTCTTACAGGTCTATAACCGTATTTGCAAGACGGCCTTTTTCCTTCCGTTTGGCGCGAAGCCACCATTGTCCCTATACTTAAGCCTGGGAAGGATTGCCAACTACCTTCCAGCTACCGCCCTATCTCCCTCACCAGTTGCGTTTGCAAGGTGATGGAGCGCATGATCAACGGGCGGTTGACATGGTGGCTTGAGTCTCAGAAACTTCTAGCGAAATCTCAGTGCGGATTTCGCCGCTATCACTCTACCGTCGACCATCTGGTGACGCTGTCGACGCATATTATGAATGGATTTCTGAGAAAGTGTCATACCGTGGCTGTGTTTTTTGACCTGGAGAAAGCTTAAGACACTTGTTGGAGGGGCGGCATTTTACGTACACTCCATGCATGGAATTTCCGCGGTCGTCTTCCCATATTTCTTCGGGAGTTTATGACGGACTGCTACTATGTGTGGGCTCGGTTTTATCTAGTCGTTTTATTCAATAGAACGGAGTACCGCAGGGCTCTGTACACAGTGTCATACTTTTTGCAACTGCTATCAACCCCATTGTTGATTGTATTCCCCCTGGCATTTCATCGTCCCTTTTTGTTGAGGATTTTGCCATATATTACAGTTCACGGCGGACCTGTCTACTCGAACGCCGTCTCCAGAGATGTATCGACCGTCTCTACGGCTGGAGTAACGCTAACGGCTTTAATTTCTCCGCCGAGAAATCCGTCTGCATCAACTTCTGGCTCCAGAAGGCTTTCCCTCCACCCTCCTTCCATCTTGGGTCGGAGGTCCTTCCATTTGCAGACGAGGTGAAATTTTTGGGGTTGGTCTTTGACCGGAAGCTGAGCTGAACTTCTCACGTTTCCTTTTTAAAAGCAAAGTGTGACCGTTCCCTTAATATTTTACGTGTTTTAAGTGGCACATCTTGGGGATCTAATCGGACCGTCCTTCTTCGCCCTTATCGCTCTTTGGTCCGATCCAAGCTTGATTACGGGTGTATTGTTTATTCGTCGGCACGTCCATCTGTGTTACGTCGATTGAATGCCATGCACCATCGTGGCATAAGAGTCGCTACAGGGGCCTTTCCAACTTCCCTGTACGCAGAAGCTGTCCTTCCGGCGTGAGATGCTTTTGTGCAGCTATGCTTGTTGACTCTCAAGTTTGCTTAACCACCCGTCCCTCGAGTTATTTTACGAGGATTTGCTTGATCGACAATGTTTAGTTAGCTGCTCTGCACTACTACCTCCAGGGTTTCGATTTCGACAACTCCTTCGGAATTTGGACGTTGCGCCAGCGGCGGGCCTTCCCAGGGGGGAAACGCTTTTTCCTCCATTGCTGCGCGCTGAGGCCCACTATCATCTTGGGATAACGTTGATACCGAAGATTGAGACCCCTTCTTCACTTCTTAGATCATATTTTTTAGAACTCCAGGCGAAAATCGGGAACTTTCATTTTATATAGACTGATGGGTCCAAGACTGATGTTAGAGTAGGGTGTGCCTTTGTTCTTTATCAGCATAGTTTTACCTTTCGTTTGCCGGAGCAATGTTCGATTTTTACCGCCGAACGTTTTAGTATCTATCAGGCTCTTTTATACATCCAGCGGCGTAATTTACAGCACTGTGTTCTTTGCGCAGACTCCCTTAGTGCCCTTCAGAGTATTTACGCGCTGTAGAATTACCACCCACTCGTACAGCGCATACATGACCTGGTCAACTCGCTTGGTGTCTCTGGCATCCGCGTCTCCTTCATGTGGATTCCAGGTCATGTTGGCATCTCAGGGAACGAGTCTGCCGACGCTGCTGCCAAATTGGCGATTTTATCACCCAGAAGTTTTACCTCTGTTGTTCCCTCGTCAGATTTGTTTATTGTTTTACGTCGCCGCATCCTCTGGCTTTGGAGCGATGAGTGGACGGCACTCCGGGGGAAAACATTGCGGGAGGTTAAACCTCTCCCGTTAGTCTGGGCTACCTCTTCCCGTGCTTCTCGTGGGGAAGAGGTAATTTTTACACGCCTTCGTATTGGACATTGCATTTTTAGTCATAGACACTTGCTTAGTGGTGATCCCGCACCACTGCGTAATCACTGTGCTGTACCCTTAACAGTGTGTCATATTTTAACGGAGTGTCATGTTTTAGCACAATTGCGCGCTCGTCTATTTCTGCATGTTGGTTTAGCCGATATTTTGGCAGACGACGCGTATACTGTAGTAAGTCACATATGTTTTATCCGTTACAGTGGATTTACTCTACGCATTTAATGCGCGGAGCGTCTTTTAGTTTTATGGTTTTATATTGTCCATTTTAATGGGGGGCTGTTTTCATCTGGGGTCATACGACGATCTGGACCCTTGGCTTCTACAGATTCTGACACGTAGTTTACTCTTTTATTATTTGCTTTGCAACGTTTTTAGTGTGGTTATTTTTTAGACATTGATATGTTTTTAATGTATCGACTACGCGGGGTTGTGTCCCGTATTTTAATTTCTGTATTTTAAATTTTGGACTTCGATGACTTATTTTATAGTCTTGTTGTATCTGCGGTTTTTTACCCTAGTTTATTTTTTGGACTTTACATTTTATACTTTGTAAGGGCGCTGATGACCATAGCTGTTGAGCGCCCTTAAACCGCATCTCATCATCATCATCATCATCATCACCCGCATCATATAGTTTCCGGTCTGCTAATAATGAATGCTATAACGAATTTTTCACAATGAGGGAGCTGGAGCACGCTCTTCATTGCTCTCGGCACTCCGCTCCTGGGCCGGACGGCATTCATGTCCTGATGTAAAAGAACCTTTCAGCCGATAGCAATCTCTTTCTCTTACAGGTTTATAACCATATTTGGCAAGACGGTATTTTTCCTTCCGTTTGGCGCGAAGCCACAATTGACCCTATACTTAAGCCTGGGAAGGAATGCCAACTACCTTACAGCTACCGCCCAATCTCCCTCACCAGTTCCATTTGCAAAGTGATGGAGCGGATGACCAACGGGCGTTTGACATGGTGGCTTGAGTCTCAGAAGCTTCTAGCGAACGCTCTGTGCGGATTTAGTTGATATCGCTCTACAGTCGACCACCTGGTGTCCCTGTCGACGCATATTATGAGTGGATTTCTGAGAAAGTGTCAAATCGTGGCTGTGTCTTTTTACCCGGAGAAAGCTTATGACACTTGTTGGAGGGGCGGCATTTTGCGTACACTTCACGCATGGAATATCCGTGGTCGTCTTCCCATATTTCTTCGGGAGTGTATGACGGACCGCTACTTTCGTGTACGTGTGGGCTCGGTTTTATCTAGTCGTTTTATTCAAGAGAACGGAGTACCGCAGGGCTCTGTACTCAGTGTCACGCTTTTTGCAATTGCTATCACACCCATTGTTGATTGTATTCCACCTGGCATTTCATCGTCTCTATTTGTTGACAATTTTGCCATTTATTGCAGTTCACGACGGACCTGTCTACTCGAACGCCGTCTGCAGGGCTTTATCGACCATCTCTACGCCTGGAGTAACGCCAACGGCTTTAATTTATCCGCCGAGAAATCCGCCTGTATTAATTTCTGGCGCCGGAAGGATTTCCCTCCGCCCTCTCTCCATCTTTGGCCGGAGGTCCTTCCGTTTGCAGACGAGGTGAAATTTTTGGGGTTGATCTTTGGTCGAAAGCTGAGCTGGACTTCTCACGTTTCCTTTTTAAAAGCAAAGAGTGACCGTTCTCTTAATCTTTTACGTGTTTTAAGTGGCACATCCTGGGGAGCTGATCGGACCGTAATTCTGCGTCGTTATCGCTCTTTGGTCCGATCCAAACTTGAATACGGGTGCATTGTCTATTCATCGCCACGTCCATCTGTGTTACGTCGCTTGATTCCCATTCATCATCGTGGTATTAGATTTGCTACAGGGGCCTTTCCAACTAGCCCCGTACCCAGTCTTTACGCTGAAGCTTCAGAGACTCCGCTGTCCTTCAGGCGTGAGATGCTCTTGTGTAGCTATGCCTGTCGACTCTCTAGCTTGGCTGACCACCCGTTCTTCGCGATATTTTAAGAGGATTCGCTTGATCGGCAATATTTAGTTAGCCCCTCTGTATTGCTCCCTCCAGGGGTTCGATTTCGGCAACTTTTTCGGCCTTTGGGCGTTACGCATGAGCCAGCCCTAGCAAGGAGGGAAACGCGTTTTCCTCCGTGGTTGCGCGCTGAGGACCTCTGTCACCTTGGGTTATCGTCGATGCCGAAGAATGAGGCCCCTTCTTCAGACTTTAGATCAGCGTTTTTAGAACTTCAGTCGCAATTTGGGGACCTTCATTTTATCTTTACTAATGGACCTAAGACTGATGCTGGAGTAGGCTGTGCCTTTCTTTGTGGTGGAAATAGATTTTCTTTTCCTTTACCGGGGCAATGTTCGATTTTTTCCGCCGAACGTTTTAGCATGTATCAGTCTCTTTTATACATTCAGCGGCACGACTTACGGCACTGTTTTATTTGTTCATACTCCCTGAGTGCTCTTCAAAGTATAAGCTTGCTGTACAGTTACCACCCGTGTGTACAGCGCAATCATGATCTGCTCCACTCGCTTGGTGTCTCTGGCATCAGCGTCTCCTTCATGTGGAATCCAGGTTATGTGGGCATCTCAGGTAATGAGTCTGCCGACGCCGCTGACAGGTCGGCGATTTTATTACCCAGATATTTTACCTCTGTTGTTCACTCCACAGATTTTTATGTTCTTTTGCGTAGCCGCATCCTCCTGCTTTGGAGGGATGAGTGGACGGCCCTCCGAGGGAACAACTTACGGCAGGATAAGCCTCTCCCGTTAGTCTGGGGTACTTCTTCTCGTTCGTGTCCTCGGGAAGAAGTAGTTTTAGTTCGTTTACGAATCGGACATTGTCTTTTTAGTCATAGGTATCTGCTCAGTGGTGACCCCGCTCCACTCTGTGAGCAGTGTGATGTACCCTTAACGGTGCGTCACGTTTTAGCAGAGTGCCACGTTTTAGCTCCATTGCGCTTTCGTGTGGGTCTGCCTGTTGGCCTAGCCAACGTTTTGGCAGACGACGCGCGTGCTGTAGAATGTGTTTTACGTTTTATTCGCGACAGTCGTTTTAATCTGCGCATTTGATGCGTTGAGTGTCCTTTAGGTTTGTAACCTTATTCTGTCTGTTTTAATAGGGACTCTACTCCCCAGTGGAAATATGGCTCTCATGTCCCTCACATTCTACAGTTCTTGACACGTTTTAATCTTTTATTGCCTATGCTTTTAGTATGTTGGTTTTTGGGATTGTTGGATTGTTGTTTTTAGTTTTTTGGACATCGCGGGTTTGTGTCCCGATTTTTAATTATGCGGTTCTTTTACCCGTCTTTTATGTTTTTGACTTTATATTTAATACATTGTAAGGGCGCTGATGACCTTAGCAGTTTAGCGTCCTTAAACCGCATCTCATCATCTCATCATCCATCCTCCTCTGACGAATGTTGGGTATCTTCGATGCATAAGAGGACTATGGGACCTTCGTTGAGGATCCTCCGCTTACACCGGGTCTTCTGTTTTTTCTAGCGGTCTCGTTCTTCTTCCTACATGTATTAGAAAACCCCCTTCACATGTGACACAAAAGTATGATTAGAGAGTGTCATATTCACTTAAAAGATTTGCAAGTTTCTGGTTGTATTTCGGCGAGCAATCTGTACTCGTCTGATTTATCCACTCCTCAACCCTCGTAGCTCTATCATAAGGAGCAATATTGCCGGACAATGAGGTGTTATCCTCAGTGATAGCCTGGGTATGGTGTTCTGCGACTGGAAATTCCAGTATATTTACATCAATACTCTCAGTTTACAGCTTCTCTATTGACACGGGTACTTTAAGCACAGTTATTTGCAATCTATAACAAAATATTTCTATGTTAGACACAGGGGAATAGCATTAGAAGCAATAAATGAATATGAAATTTATCATTTCTTCTACTTACTCAAGTCTTCTCTTCGTTGGTAGACTTCGCACATATCATTACATAGGAAGAAAAATGACGTGCGCTCGTGCTGCGCGAGATTAGCACAAAATACTGAATGCATGTATGCATTGCATGATTCTGTATCACATTTACACAAGTGCCTCGATACAAGAACTACGACTTCGTCAATATCACTGAGATGATCGTCTTCCATATCATTTCCTCTGAAAAATAATAAAGTGGGTTTGAAATTAGATTTCATTAATCACTCATGCAATATAATGCTGTATTATAGCAAAAACATTACTTGCAGGTCCCCTCCTTGATAAACCGCATAGCTCTCTGTACACACATCCATTGTAATCTTCAGATCATGATACGAGATTGAGTACACAATGTTGTATGCAGTAAGCAATTTCAGGCTTTGGTATGAAAGTATAGACAATGATATTAATCTCCACCGCATTCGCTCCAATAATCATGTAAATCTGATACATGAGCAGCGTTATCACTAGTCATTTCGAATATCTCTGAATGAAGACACCTCAAACAATAAGTGTTCGCGAGGAGAGGGATTGCTACTTATATACATAACAACCTGTTTACACTCATAAACCTGTTAAGGACGTCACGCAGCGGGTGTGCAAGTGAAAGAATGCAGGTTCAGGCCTATTACTGACATCATCACCAGACAGGAGCCCGCTGGTAGTTCTCGATTACAAGGGAAGCGGTTGGTGAACAGATTTTAACACGTTTTATCGCCACCGATAGACTGGAGCTGGCTTAGTTTGCAGGTCGAGACTTGTTAGTGACGTCACGCAGCAGCTGTGGAGGGGGTGAAATGTAGGTCAAGAGGTGTTATTGACATCATCGCCAGACAGAAGCCGGCTGGCGGTTTTCAATAATTACAAGGGAATGCTTGCTGTACAGGTTAAGACTAACAAGGTGTGCTAATTATTGAAGGTTCACGAGTAAGTTAATATACACTTAATCATATTAATCGATCAAAGACACGGGACCATTGATATAGGACATTGCTACCGGAAATCCAAGTCCTTTAACAACCATTTAGGGTACGTGATACCGGGAATCCAAACCGCTACTGGGCGATATAGCCTTTGTTAGCGGTTTATCCTTTAAAGTCAATGAGGCGTGATAATTTTACATATGTACGATCATTATCTGATTGATTGATATGTGACAAGTGCTTAGGGATGCAGTCTTTTAGGCGGCAAGCCACCTTAAAGACGGTGTGTCAAGAATACATGTCATTACACATGTAATCAATTTTGGCTCAATTGAACTAATTAGGCAGCTTATTTAATATGTAAAATGAGTCAAAGCGTACGAGGGTACCGACTCCTTGCATGCGGTTTCAATCCTACACACATACGCTAACAAGTCTTTGAAGGCTCGCGAGTCAATTAATATACACTAAATTATATTAATCAATCAATGTCACGCGACCAGCTGTTTAGAATTTTAGCGGCAGGGGACTTAAGCCTTTGAAATACTGAGAATTAAAAACACAAAGGGCGGTATACTCTTTGTGAGAGGCTTAGCTCTTTGATGTGAATGAGGCGAGATAGTGTTACACATGTACGACCATTATCTGATTGATTGGTATTACATACATCACCTGTCAACCCTATTCAAGTCCTTGTCAATCCCTGTGAATCAAATTTGACAGGTAATAAGTGCATAGAGACGTCGATTCCTTTGGCGGCATGGACAGAAAGGTGCCAAAACACATGTAAGCACGTGTAATCAATTAATTCCACTAGGCGGCTTCTTTATTATGCAAATAGAACCAGATCTCTCATTATATTTCTACTGATATAAAATCAACCTATTAATAGGCTGATAGGTGGTAACGATGATTGGCCTAAGTATTTTAAGATATTCCAACCTTAACTTGCCGCCACTGAATATTCATTGTGCTTAAATAATCTTGCAAACATACACAAGGGGAACAATAATAATATAAATAATAACAATAATCGTAACCACAATAATTCCATAAAAGTAAAACACACAATCAAATTATTATTCACCATTAAACAAATAACTAGAATAGAATTAAACAGGTTATTGAATAAACAATAGCAGTATAGGTAGCGTCAGAGGTTGTAATTTTTAAAACAGTTTTAAAATGTGTAGAAGGGTATGTGCACCCGGGAATATCTAGAATATGTTCCAACTTTGTCACGGAAAGAAACACGTAACGCCTACTCCTATTTAACTGATTCTATACTTAACAAAGAAAAAACTCACAAACGCTTGTATAGGCTTATATAAACAATTAGTACACTTAATTGACATATTAGAATTCTCTACAGTTTTAGCACACCCGGTGCTGTTTTAAGTTCATCAAGATGAAGATTCTATTTACAACGTTGCGCCTAAATTTGGATTTGTAGATAATAAGTATTTTTTCCTTTTTCTTTATTGCTTTCGGTTAAAATACTCCACTATTATGTTAAACTCGGTTTCCCTCTTTCTTCCTCTTCTTCTTCTTTGTAAAATCCCTTCCTTAGTTATGATTGAATTGTTTACTTCTTGTCGTACGAACGGTGAGCATCCTTTTCTTATGATAATAAAAAGATAAAATAAACTGAAATAAACGGGACTGTAATAATTAAATAAATAAATACACAAATACATAATAATACGCCGCGAGCTTAGTTACATTCACGTTAGGTACATAAGCTAAAATTCGTCATACACAGATGACACATTGTGTAATTCATGCGATTACTTATTGCGCTCATGTTTAGTAATTGTCCTCTATATGACTACGTTAATCATTAGTCATAAATACTATAAACTGCTTTGTACCTCAACTGTTAATCCTAACTCGTCTATTAACACTCGTACTTATAATACTCCTTATACTAATCGCTATAGTGATAACAATTTTATTTCTAAAGGTGATCAACTTTAATTGATAACAACAGTGACATATTTACTATTCTTGAGAGCAAGCATTGTGTTAAAAATCACTCTTTTCTTCGAAATATTGTCTAGACTATTTGGGCTTATAGTTCAACATAAATATTCCTAGTGGGATTGTAACATCAGTAAATATTTATGGTATTACGCATAGTGTACTTTACCATAAATCTGATCTATCGGTCGAAGTAATTTGTAAAATAATCTACTTGAGTGCAATGTATTAGCAATTGTTTTCACAACTATGGTTCCACAGAAAAGCAAACCACTGCCAATTTATGACTAAACATGTTAAATATTACTCATAAAATTAAAATGATTGTCAGCTAGCACTTCCCATTCTTTTCATTCTAATGCTATAGTAAAACGCGTATCAGAAATTTTTATTAAATACAGCCGTATTAAATTCGATATAGTTAACTTTTTGTACCAGAATCCTTTACTATCTCATTACTATTAATTAATTTCCGTTATCAGCAGCCACTGGTTTCCGCCTTCCTTCACTCCTAATTTCTCTATATAGGTATGCTTAATTATTGAAATGTTCTACATTTAGCCCATAGTAATCATCTAGCTCTTGCGTTTTCGTATTTCCCTCTGTTAGATTTTTCGACTATAAATGCCATTCTTATAACCACATTTGTGATCCTCACTGTAATGTTTTTCCTTTGTTTTTGTTTACGGTGTTTTCTATCTCATGTTTACGCTACGCACTGATTTTTTAAATTGCTGTTAATTTGCTCTGTTAGCATTAATTCCACTACACACTTCGGCTTCATTTAGAACACTGTTTAAGAATTTTCACCATTTCGCCATCTATGAGCTGCCGGAAGTTGTTTATCGCTGAAGTTCTACGTGTTTCGGTTTTTCCTCCTCTCGTAAATCTGTTCCCTCCTATTAAGTACCTAACGCTTATATGTATGCAACATGCAATTTTCCTGAGTATTTGGGATACCTTTTTCATCCTTCTTTCTGGTAGTCCCTCCCCCCTCCAGAGATAGAATTTTCTATGGTATTTCCTATTGCTTTCTCGTCTTCTTTTTTTATTAGAAGCCACAAACTTTTACATTTTATGGCATAAATTCACTTATTACTACTGACAGTTAGTTGCCATGGTGTGTGGGAGGCCCGCTTAGACCGTTCTGGGTACACTGGCTAAGAGTGATAGCAGTTCACCCATAAGACTTGGCGTTTGAATAATAATGACTTTATAGTAATTGCGTAATTAGCTGTTTGAAACACTTTTTAAGTACTCCTCACCATCGCAACATAATGCAAGACACGTGCTCCATAATTACACTTTATGAATCTTAGCTGCACCTGTGCTCTTTTATTTACGCATTCGTCTCTCGTGTAGACCTCCGCCCCTGATTTTTCTTCTCTTTTTATGCAACTCTCCAGATGCAGTTTTACTGCTTTGCAGATACGTCGTGCGTTTTTTCCCCACGATAATCATCTCCGGATATATATTCGCATTATTATTTTTGTCCTTCAAACTTACTGCAAGGTTAGCTAATTCTAATACATTTATTTTGCATTATTTCGGTTTGGCAACCTCCTCCAATTGCTATTATTTCCTTCGGTTGTTATGATGTCCGTCATCTTTGTCAATTATTCCCATTCCTTCTCTTTATAGGTTCCTTTTAAAACTTTTTCTAATCAATTGTTGAGTGGAGGCATACGTCGTGTTGTGTTGTTTTTTATTCCGATTTTTATTTCCTTACTTTACTTTGCTCTTTCTTTTTCTTCTTTTTCCGTATTGTTTTCTATTACATTATTCGACCTTTTTACGGATGTTTCCCAACCGTATGCGCCTCCTTTTGCTTATGGGCATTCTGCCGGGCATACTTTTGGAAGATATTGTGAGCAGGTCTATCCATATTGCTACTGGTGCTTTTAAGAAACGCCTCCCAAAAACAGTTGCTTATCAGGCGTCCATCTCCTGATCTTTAAAGTTCTTCGAGAGAGCGTTGAAATTTAACTTCTGATGACTCAACATCCCGCAGGGAGACGATCTCTCCCACGGCCACTTATTCAAATGGAAGAAGTAGGATATATAGGAGAGATCGAGCGCAGTTTTTTGCGTTTATATGGGAAAGGATAGGGAAAACGAGGCTAGATGCGACGGTTCAAGGAGGAAAATGCGTTTATATGGGCGAGATAGGGAATACGAGGACTGACGCTAGGCTAGACAGTGGTAGGAGGGGGAGTGCGCTTTATATGCGAGAGATAGGGAATACGAGGGGAGGTGCTAGGCTAGACAGAGGCTGAGTAGAGTATAGTTTATATGAGAGGTATAGGAAAACGAGGGGAGGTGTTAGACTAGACAGAGGCTTGAAACGTAGTGCATGGTTTATATGAGTGGTATAGGAAAACGAGGAGAGGAGTTAGACTAGACAGAGGTCGAGGAGCAGAGTATGGTTTATGTGAGAGATATAGGAAAACGAGGAAAGGTGTTAGGCTAGACAGAAGTCGAGGAGTAGAGTATGGTTTATATGAGAGGTATAGGAACAGGAGAAGAGGTGTTAGGCTAGACAGGTAGTGTAGCAGTAGGAATATGGACTTATATACAGGAGAGATAGGGAATACCAGGGCTGATGCTAGGCTAGTCAGATGCTAAAGGAGGGAGGGATATGCTTTAAACGAGAGAGATAGGGAATACAAGGAAAGATGCTATACTAAACAGGACTTGAAGGGTAGAATATGAGCGATTAGCGAACCGAGGATAGGTGCTAGTATAGGAGTTTTTAATGATGGAGTAGGCGTTTATATGCGAGAGATAGGGAATACGAGGGTCGATGCTAGGCTAGACAGTGGTAGGAGGGGGAGTGCGCTTTATATGAGAAAGATAGGGAATACGAGGGGAGGTGCTAGTCTAGACATGGTTTGAGGATTAGAGTATACGTTTATATGGGAGGTATAGGAAAACGAGGGGAGGTGTTAGGCTAGACAGATGCTGAGTAATGTATGGTTTATATGAGTGGTATAGGAAAACGAGGAGAGGAGTTAGACTAGACAGAGGTCGAGGAGCAGAGTATGGTTTATGTGAGAGTCATGGGTAAACGAGAGAGGCGTTAGGCTAGACAGAGCTAGAGGAATAGAGTATGGTTTATATGAGAGGTATAGGAACAGGAGAAGAGGTGTTAGGCTAGACAGGTAGTGTAGCAGTAGGAATATGGACTTATATACAGGAGAGATAGGGAATAGGAGGGCTAGACTTGAAAGCGACTTTAGACGTGAACTTAGTGGAAAACTGTTTCATGTCAATGTTAGAACGCTAATTCTAGACATGCCCATCACGTAACCTATTCAGGGAAAAGGTG
This sequence comes from Deroplatys truncata, assembly GCA_030765065.1. Lineage (NCBI taxonomy): Eukaryota > Metazoa > Arthropoda > Insecta > Mantodea > Mantidae > Deroplatys > Deroplatys truncata. The sequence continues at coordinate 415,843,478 of CM060990.1, read as the reverse complement.
ACTCGTTCAGGGGAAAAAGGTGACTGCTCAGGGAAAAAGGAGGCCCACAAAGGGAAAAAGTTGACTAGCAAAGGGAAAAACGTGACCAGCAAAGGGAAAAAACGCGACCACCAAAGGGAAAAAGGTGACCTGCAACGGGAAAAGCTAACCAACTAACACTAACAGGTAAGTAATTCAGGTAGTATCACAGGAGGCTAGATTCCAGGGTTGGGTATAGCATAGTTTCATATTTCAAGGTAATTCAGAGGGTATCGTAGGTATTTAGGATAATTCAAGTAACATAGATGCTTAGAGTAATTAAGCAAGCATTACAGGAGGGTAGGTTCCAGGGGTTGGTTATAGCCTAGTTTCGTATTTTACAGATAGTTCAGGTAATATCATAAGTATTTGGATAATCAGCATAGTTTCACAGATGCTCGTAATAATTTCGGTTTGAGATTTTGTATCACGGCTATTTAAGGTAAATGCAGCTGATTCAGGTTGTATCAATGGTATTTGAGTCATTTTAATAGGCAATTCTGATAGTATCACAGGTGCTCGTACTAATTTAGAGCAGGAATTCGTATCTGAGCTATTTAATGTAATTTCACACGATTCGGGTAGTATCACAGGTATTTAAGTCATTTTAACAGACAATTCAACTAGTATCACAGGTACTCATGGTAATATAGAGAGTAATTCGATTATAAAACTTTTCTCATCCAACGTTACAACAATTTATATACTTTTTTCTAAATCTTACAAACTTATTATATGTTAAACACTTATTGTACGATGCGGAGAGGGATAAACTGCATATTGGTTCACAAATTGAAAAGCTTTACGTCAACATACCTTTATTTTAGTTCGTTATAGATGTCTCTCCCCTTTTATCTAGGCTTGAGACTAGCACTAGGATTGCTCCTAATGGCAGGGTTACCACCTTCCCTTCCATCTTCTTCTTTCTTCATCAGGCGTCAGCTATCTGCATATACAGCACACAGATACCTTCTTTTTTAAGATTGTACACTCACTAGAAAATCTTTATCTTTAACTTACATTCTTTTAAGCACTGTTTGTAATGGCGTAATGTCCATACGCATATGTTGTTATCTCGTCCTCAGCAATAATTCTTTTATCATCAAACGGAGTCAATGCAATTTTATTCACTTGTACTGTAGCAAGGGCATGCTTTCGTGATAGGATCAGATTCATAGGTGTTCTGATGATTTCACTGGTTTTAAGACAGTCTGTATAGCTGTCAAACGAAATGTACTGCTTAATAGCGCTACGTTTTATACCTTTAATCTTTTTTATCATTGACCCTTGAATATCTAAGGCATACATCTTAGGACGTAGTCCAACAAAGCGTAGGATGATTTTGCTATTAGCCTCATCTTTAAATTTTCCCAATACCTTCTTGTTCTGAGTAGAGTAACATATATGGTTGGCAGGGTAATCAGCTGTATCGATATGCTCAAGAAAACGTAGCTTGTCCTGGTACACATCTTCAGTTGTTACACCATGAATGAACGAATCAGTGTCCATATACATAAGCTTCAGGTTTTCAGCTCCATAATAAGGCAACAAAACGTCGTAATGATAGTTATACATTAATGTCTTGGAGATGTCCAACACACTCATACCAATGTATATAGGCTTGTTGAATACAATCTGACGAGAGGCCATATGTACAGCAGCTAGATTATCAGCATATATCGTCCTGTCGATAAACGTAGGCTTGGCGATCAGCTTCTCTAGAGTTTTTTCATTGGTCACCAGTCGTATATCCATACGATTACGCAGGTTCTCCATAGTTTTTCCAAACATAGCGTTGTTAAAGAGTTTGTAGAGATCCTTCTCGAAATCATTTGCAGCTTGTTGTCGTAGCCTGTTGTTAAATTCCACATAAGGTTTCAACCACTGAGACTGTCGGAATTGTAGCACACGATGGATTTTTGTTAGTCGTAGTCCATGACTAAGAGCTTGCTTCAAAGCCATGTAATGCACTACATACTTCTTTCGAGGTCCAAGATGAGGTATCAGTTTCTTTGTAGATGATTCCAATGGTTTCATACACTCTGGCAGGAAAGGTAGATCGTTGTGTAGATCGTGAAGTTCTGCAGGATACTCGATGTCGACTTCTAATATGTACCCATGAGGATCATCTTCTTGTAGTGTTTCTAAGTTGATTTCTTCAGGTGACACCCACTGAAATCCACCAAAAGGAAGGGCGTGACACATTGCCCACCCATATTGGTTATTTGCGTCCTCGTATGTGATAAATTGGGTTGGTCTCGTCGGATCAAACTTCTCCATATAAGTGTTATTAGCCTCATCATACCGATGAGAAACTTGGCATAAACCTCCTCTTATACCTGATTCCACCATGAGTAGTTGATTATAATCTTGTAACAGTTCCAGCTTAATTCCAGTATACAGCAACATGGCGTCCCATGTAAGACCTGGAGAGGTAAAATAATGGGCAGGATCAACTTTGTGTGTTTTAAGGGTTTGCTCTCTGAACGTCTCAAAGACGTCAGCTAGAAGAAGTACATCCGAAGTTAAGTAGAGATCGCTGTACTCTCCCAGGTTTCTCACATTAAACAGCTCCCATACATTTCTAGCATGATCGTAGTCAGCATCAGTAATTTCTTCTTCATTTAATCTATTGTAGAAGGAGTCCTTAGGAGGCAAGCAGGTCTCGTTCAGGGCATCCCATGACGTAACAAAATCATATGGAAATACACCCTTACGGGTCATCAACTTCAATTTGTCTTCTCCAAAGTACTTTAGCGTTTCAGGATACGAGGTTAGATTTTTTACCAACTTATCCAAGCTTGTACTGAGGAATCGGAAGCTATCCACAAATCGAAGCTTTATATCTCCTACATACTTGGTGAATGAGATATAGCTTTCTTCAGAGTTAGGAATTACCTCCACACGTTCACTTGTACAACCCAGCTCCTTAACAATGAAATGAGAGTCATATCCGCTAAGGTTATGCATGAAGACTGGTATATATTGAGGTGTTTTACAGGCTAAATTACATTCATTCTGAAGACTTCCACGATATTCACCGCTGATGTGATCATGGTCGCGTACTTTATAGTTCTCTTCTGTAAAGGGTTTTCTACACAAGTAGCATGTCGTAGAAGACTCGAAATCCTTTTGCTGTTGATCCGTAAGTTTCAGAGGCTTAGCAGATTTGTATATATTACCAATCATTTTTGCAAGAGATGTAAGGTACAGCATAAACGTCTGAGCAGCATCAGCACCACGATACACATAGGGATGCTTAGGAAGATCAGTTTCGAGATGTTCAACACTGGATGTAGGTTTCACGTAAACACAGAAGCTCATTGGTGTGTGCTCTTGATAAGGTGTTGTATAGGAAGTTTCAGGATTGGGTGTACACGTATGGCATGGAGTGAGAATACTCTCAAAATCCGCATAGATGACATAAGGTACTTTCAGCATCCTCTCAACATTTTTAAACTGTACAATTGATTTCTCCTTGGTAGGCATAACTACCCTTGCAACACCATGTTGAATACAGACGGCTGCATGTTCTTGTAGTTTTTCCTGTCCACTTCGTCCGCTCTGGTCATCAAAATGTGTAAAGCAGCGCTTACAAGTATAAACCCGTTCATTATGGTTAGTTTTCTGGCGTCGAACGAGTTTCTCAAAATTCTTTATATACACGTAGTGATGTTTTCCACTGCTGTCATTCAATAGTAGCAGGTCGCGATGTTCAGGTAGTTCAATATCAGCAACCTTTATCGGATACACTTCGTGCTTCTCATCCAGCCCGAAAACGTTAATAGACATATTGTTAAACTTCTCAAATTTAGGTATTTGAGAAAGTGGAGTAGGGTAGGAAACACAGCTGAAGTCGTACTTATCTTGAAGTTGTTTGTATTTGCTCACACGTTGCGCATCCTTCCCTATGAATTTAGCTAATATAGAGTACATGAAACATTTCTCGTCGGTAAAGTTCTGAATGTTTATACACGCTTCTTTAGCTCCGACAGATGACGGTAGTGGTATCTAGCTACTTCCTCGTAACGGGTTGTACTTGTTGATACGAAGTTGAATTCCTTCCACAGCAAGCAAAGCCCAGCTGATACCCTTAAGCTGAGACTCCTCCATTTCAGTCACCAATTTCTTGAATTTCACTTCAATCGTTGACTCCAGATCTGTTTCTAGAAACACAGCTTGATTCCGTGTTTTAAATGTTTTGTCACAGGTTTCTGCAATACTGTTAACAAATCGACACTCAGCCAGCAGATTAATTTTAACACTCTTATGAATGCTAAGCTCTTTATGCACAACCTGGATTATACGTTGTTTTGCCTCTTGCAGATACATATTTAGGTCCTTAGCTGATTCGCATCGTATAAAATACGATTTCAATCGTCCTTCGAATGAAGTTTCGTATTCTTTCATATCACAGTCCTCCATTGTTGACAGTAACTGATGTTTAGTTGGCTCCAATCTTCTTTTCTTCTGAGGGCTGCTTATTTCACATATATCTTCGTGTCGCTGTCCCTTATAACAATCTTTGAAGGTTACATTACAATGTTTACATTTGAAGAGCTTCTTGCAGCTCATCTCGTGTCTTCTCTTGCCATAACCTCGGAGGAACTTCTTCCCACATTTTCCGCATGCATATCCAGTAGCGCTTGGAATAATATCCTTATACGCTGAGTTATTCATCTTTATTCTTGATGTAATAACGTATTAATCACTGATCAATGAAATGTAGACCTCTTCACCTTGACACCACTTTAGAAAGCTGATTATTCTTGGAGAGAACACGATGTTAACACCTCAAGACTAATTAGCACAATGAAGTCCAATGCCCTAGATCACCATATTTATAGAGGGAGCACGAACCTTTTAGATCAATCATAAACTCGCTCCATAACCACCTGTATATGATCGCTCAACGTGTACTAACCCCCCAGCCATATAACCTCAAGTCTAGAGACAGGATGTTTATGACGTCACACCCAGAGACAGGATGTCTGGCAGCATCAAACACGTTTAAACTCGTCTCATAACTACCTGCTTATGCTGTCACACCAGCAAGAGAAGTATTCCCACACGCTCATTCAGACATATATTTCAAATTCAAGCCCACCACCACCATCACCACCTATTGTACCAAGGTTAATTCAAGCTGTATTATCACAATACTTAAAAGTAAAAGCTTAAAAGGAAACCTAGAAGATTTTCCCCCTTATTTACTTAATTATTTCATGTTTTTATTCCCTTTTCAATTCTTCCTTTCCATCTTCTCACAGAAAGACCATTACATTTCACTACAATCATGAGAAAAGCAATTTTTCCAGAGTTACACAGATTCTAAGCTTCTAAATCGAACCCGGTAATACTTTTAATAAATGTATTTTAGCTCCCCAATATCAGCATCTACCATTTAATCTTTACTCGAACCTGATATGATCCATAAGCTTGAAGATATATGAAATCACCCTTCGGGATTCGATCTGAGTACTTTAAAGCAATATTTGTCACGATAACGATATTTAAGGACTAGATACTCTGTTTGCGTTTACCTTGACATGTTTATCTAAATTAAATTACGAGTTATTAAATTTTTGCAAGTAAATTTCATTGAATCGGTATTCGAACCCAGAACACCAGGAACAAGATAATTTATAATATTAGTCTGACATGTTAAACAAAGTTGTATGCAGTTACATCATCGATCTAAGTGATATATTCTAGTGTACAGAGGAAAATTAAGAAAGTCTTTAAAAAATCGGGAATCGAACCAAGCACAACTGATTGGCAATTATATACAGCATTAATCACCCAGTACAGAACCTATCAATCATGCTTTGCTGCACTCCTCTACCTCACTTAGTTCCCGAGATAATGAAAATTTAAAAATTAAGGATCGAACCCAGGACACCAGGTACCAAAATATACATCCACAAGAAACTACCTATGGGCGGAGCTTGCCGGCATTGATCAAAGAACTGTATCAGATGTCGGCATCTCTCTGTGGGCCAGAACCGGCTTTTTATTTCTACTGTTTAATCGCTTATATCTCCTGAATAAAAAGAGATAGAACAATAAGATAAAACCTAATCAATTCTTTGGAATGCGCCGCGTCATTAGGACCTTGTTCCAGGTTGACTGGGATGCCTGGGTTCGAATCCTAGGAGTGAATGAAAATTCATCTTCTAATAACTCGGAGACTAATTAAGATAAAGACGCCAAATAAACTTTATTACATTAATGTCATTAGGTAGTTTCTTGTGAATGTATATTTTGGTACCTGGTGTCCTGAATTCGATCCTTAATTTTAAAAACTTTATTATCTCGGAAACCAAGAAAGCTAGAGGAATGGACCAAAGCATGTTTGATAGCTGTTATAATGTGTAATTAATACTGTATATAATTTTTAATCGGTTGTCTCTAGTTCGAATCCCAATTTTTTAATGACTTCCTTAATTTTACTCTATACTCTAGAAAATATCAGTTAGATTGATGCTGTAACTACATACAGCACCTTTAAGCATACCAAACTCATATTATAAATTATGTTGTTCTTGTTGTTCTGGGTTCGAATACAGATTCGATGGAATTTACTTATAAATTTAATAACTCCTAAACCAATTAAGATAAAGACGCCAAATAAACTTTATTGCGTTTACCTTATTAGGTAGTATCTTGTGAATGTGTAATTAGATACCTGACGTCCTGGGTTCGATCCTTAATTTTTAAATTTTCATTATCTCGGGAACTAAGTGAGGTAGAGGAGTGCAGCAAAGCATGATTGATAGGTTCTGTACTGGGTGATTAATGCTGTATATAATTGCCAATCAGTTGTGCTTGGTTCGATTCCCGATTTTTTAATGACTTTCTTAATTTTCCTCTGTACACTAGAATATATCACTTAGATCGATGATGTAACTGCATACAACTTTGTTTAACATGTCAGACTAATATTATAAATTATCTTGTTCCTGGTGTTCTGGGTTCGAATACCGATTCAATGAAATTTACTTGCAAAAATTTAATAACTCGTAATTTAATTTAGATAAACATGTCAAGGTAAACGCAAACAGAGTATCTAGTCCTTAAATATCGTTATCGTGACAAATATTACTTTAAAGTACTCAGATCGAATCCCGAAGGGTGATTTCATATATCTTCAAGCTTATGGATCATATCAGGTTCGAGTAAAGATTAAATGGTAGATGCTGATATTGGGGAGCTAAAATACATTTATTAAAAGTATTACCGGGTTCGATTTAGAAGCTTAGAATCTGTGTAACTCTGGAAAAATTGCTTTTCTCATGATTGTAGTGAAATGTAATGGTCTTTCTGTGAGAAGATGGAAAGGAAGAATTGAAAAGGGAATAAAAACATGAAATAATTAAGTAAATAAGGGGGAAAATCTTCTAGGTTTCCTTTTAAGCTTTTACTTTTAAGTATTGTGATAATACAGCTTGAATTAACCTTGGTACAATAGGTGGTGATGGTGGTGGTGGGCTTGAATTTGAAATATATGTCTGAATGAGCGTGTGGGAATACTTCTCTTGCTGGTGTGACAGCATAAGCAGGTAGTTATGAGACGAGTTTAAACGTGTTTGATGCTGCCAGACATCCTGTCTCTGGGTGTGACGTCATAAACATCCTGTCTCTAGACTTGAGGTTATATGGCTGGGGGGGTTAGTACACGTTGAGCGATCATATACAGGCGGTTATGGAGCGAGTTTATGATTGATCTAAAAGGTTCGTGCTCCCTCTATAAATATGGTGATCTAGGGCATTGGACTTCATTGTGCTAATTAGTCTTGAGGTGTTAACATCGTGTTCTCTCCAAGAATAATCAGCTTTCTAAAGTGGTGTCAAGGTGAAGAGGTCTACATTTCATTGATCAGTGATTAATACGTTATTACATCAAGAATAAAGATGAATAACTCAGCGTATAAGGATATTATTCCAAGCGCTACTGGATATGCATGCGGAAAATGTGGGAAGAAGTTCCTCCGAGGTTATGACAAGAGAAGACACGAGATGAGCTGCAAGAAGCTCTTCAAATGTAAACATTGTAATGTAACCTTCAAAGATTGTTATAAGGGACAGCGACACGAAGATATATGTGAAATAAGCAGCCCTCAGAAGAAAAGAAGATTGGAGCCAACTAAACATCAGTTACTGTCAACAATGGAGGACTGTGATATGAAAGAATACGAAACTTCATTCGAAGGACGATTGAAATCGTATTTTATACGATGCGAATCAGCTAAGGACCTAAATATGTATCTGCAAGAGGCAAAACAACGTATAATCCAGGTTGTGCATAAAGAGCTTAGCATTCATAAGAGTGTTAAAATTAATCTGCTGGCTGAGTGTCGATTTGTTAACAGTATTGCAGAAACCTGTGACAAAACATTTAAAACACGGAATCAAGCTGTTTTCCTGGAAACTGATCTGGAGTCAACGATGGAAGTGAAATTCAAGAAATTGGTGACTGAAATGGAGGAGTCTCAGCTTAAGGGTAGCAGCTGGGCTTTGCTTGCTGTGGAAGGAGTTCGACTTCGTATCAACAAGTACAACCCGTTACGAGGAAGTAGCTACATACCACTACCGTCATCTGTCGGAGCTAAAGAAGCGTGTATAAACATTCAGAACTTTACCGACGAGAAATGTTTCATGTACTCTATATTAGCTAAATTCATAGGGAAGGATGCGCAACGTGTGAGCAAATACAAACAACTTCAAGACAAGTACGACTTCAGCTGTGTTTCCTACCCTACTCCACTTTCTCAAATACCTAAATTTGAGAAGTTTAACAATATGTCTATTAACGTTTTCGGGTTGGATGAGAAGCATGAAGTGTATCCGATAAAGGTTGCTGATATTGAACTACCTGAACATCGCGACCTGCTACTATTGAATGATAGCAGTGGAAAACATCACTACGTGTATATAAGGAATTTTGAGAACCTCGTTCGACGCCAGAAAACTAACCATAATGGACGGGTTTATACTTGTAAGCGCTGCTTTACACATTTTGATGATCGATATGGACGAAGTGGACAGGAAAAACTACAAGAACATGCAGCCGTCTGTATTCAACATGGTGTTGCAAGGGTAGTTATGCCTACCAAGGAGAAATCAATTGTACAGTTTAAAAATGTTGAGAGGATGCTGAAAGTACCTTATGTCATCTATGCGGATTTTGAGAGTATTCTCACTCCATGCCATACGTGTACACCCAATCCTGAAACTTCCTATACAACACCTTATCAAGAGCACACACCAATGAGCTTCTGTGTTTACGTGAAACCTACATCCAGTGTTGAACATCTCGAAACTGATCTTCCTAAGCATCCCTATGTGTATCGTGGTGCTGATGCTGCTCAGACGTTTATGCTGTACCTTACATCTCTTGCAAAAATGATTGGTAATATATACAAATCTGCTAAGCCTCTGAAACTTACGGATCAACAGCAAAAGGATTTCGAGTCTTCTACGACATGCTACTTGTGTAGAAAACCCTTTACAGAAGAGAACTATAAAGTACGCGACCATGATCACATCAGCGGTGAATATCGTGGAAGTCTTCATAATGAATGTAATTTAGCCTGTAAAACACCTCAATATATACCAGTCTTCATGCATAACCTTAGCGGATATGACTCTCATTTCATTGTTAAGGAGCTGGGTTGTACAAGTGAACGTGTGGAGGTAATTCCTAACTCTGAAGAAAGCTATATCTCATTCACCAAGTATGTAGGAGATATAAAGCTTCGATTTGTGGATAGCTTCCGATTCCTCAGTACAAGCTTGGATAAGTTGGTAAAAAATCTAACCTCGTATCCTGAAACGCTAAAGTACTTTGGAGAAGACAAATTGAAGTTGATGACCCGTAAGGGTGTATTTCCATATGATTTTGTTACGTCATGGGATGCCCTGAACGAGACCTGCTTGCCTCCTAAGGACTCCTTCTACAATAGATTAAATGAAGAAGAAATTACTGATGCTGACTACGATCATGCTAGAAATGTATGGGAGCTGTTTAATGTGAGAAACCTGGGAGAGTACAGCGATCTCTACTTAACTTCGGATGTACTTCTTCTAGCTGACGTCTTTGAGACGTTCAGAGAGCAAACCCTTAAAACACACAAAGTTGATCCTGCCCATTATTTTACCTCTCCAGGTCTTACATGGGACGCCATGTTGCTGTATACTGGAATTAAGCTGGAACTGTTACAAGATTATGATCAACTACTCATGGTGGAATCAGGTATAAGAGGAGGTTTATGCCAAGTTTCTCATCGGTATGATGAGGCTAATAACACTTATATGGAGAAGTTTGATCCGACGAGACCAACCCAATTTATCACATACGAGGACGCAAATAACCAATATGGGTGGGCAATGTGTCACGCCCTTCCTTTTGGTGGATTTCAGTGGGTGTCACCTGAAGAAATCAACTTAGAAACACTACAAGAAGATGATCCTCATGGGTACATATTAGAAGTCGACATCGAGTATCCTGCAGAACTTCACGATCTACACAACGATCTACCTTTCCTGCCAGAGTGTATGAAACCATTGGAATCATCTACAAAGAAACTGATACCTCATCTTGGACCTCGAAAGAAGTATGTAGTGCATTACATGGCTTTGAAGCAAGCTCTTAGTCATGGACTACGACTAACAAAAATCCATCGTGTGCTACAATTCCGACAGTCTCAGTGGTTGAAACCTTATGTGGAATTTAACAACAGGCTACGACAACAAGCTGCAAATGATTTCGAGAAGGATCTCTACAAACTCTTTAACAACGCTATGTTTGGAAAAACTATGGAGAACCTGCGTAATCGTATGGATATACGACTGGTGACCAATGAAAAAACTCTAGAGAAGCTGATCGCCAAGCCTACGTTTATCGACAGGACGATATATGCTGATAATCTAGCTGCTGTACATATGGCCTCTCGTCAGATTGTATTCAACAAGCCTATATACATTGGTATGAGTGTGTTGGACATCTCCAAGACATTAATGTATAACTATCATTACGACGTTTTGTTGCCTTATTATGGAGCTGAAAACCTGAAGCTTATGTATATGGACACTGATTCGTTCATTCATGGTGTAACAACTGAAGATGTGTACCAGGACAAGCTACGTTTTCTTGAACATATCGATACAGCTGATTACCCTGCCAACCATATATGTTACTCTACTCAGAACAAGAAGGTATTGGGAAACTTTAAAGATGAGGCTAATAGCAAAATCATCCTACGCTTTGTTGGACTACGTCCTAAGATGTATGCCTTAGATATTCAAGGGTCAATGATAAAAAAGATTAAAGGTATAAAACGTAGCGCTATTAAGCAGTACATTTCGTTTGACAGCTATACAGACTGTCTTAAAACCAGTGAAATCATCAGAACACCTATGAATCTGATCCTATCACGAAAGCATGCCCTTGCTACAGTACAAGTGAATAAAATTGCATTGACTCCGTTTGATGATAAAAGAATTATTGCTGAGGACGAGATAACAACATATGCGTATGGACATTACGCCATTACAAACAGTGCTTAAAAGAATGTAAGTTAAAGATAAAGATTTTCTAGTGAGTGTACAATCTTAAAAAAGAAGGTATCTGTGTGCTGTATATGCAGATAGCTGACGCCTGATGAAGAAAGAAGAAGATGGAAGGGAAGGTGGTAACCCTGCCATTAGGAGCAATCCTAGTGCTAGTCTCAAGCCTAGATAAAAGGGGAGAGACATCTATAACGAACTAAAATAAAGGTATGTTGACGTAAAGCTTTTCAATTTGTGAACCAATATGCAGTTTATCCCTCTCCGCATCGTACAATAAGTGTTTAACATATAATAAGTTTGTAAGATTTAGAAAAAAGTATATAAATTGTTGTAACGTTGGATGAGAAAAGTTTTATAATCGAATTACTCTCTATATTACCATGAGTACCTGTGATACTAGTTGAATTGTCTGTTAAAATGACTTAAATACCTGTGATACTACCCGAATCGTGTGAAATTACATTAAATAGCTCAGATACGAATTCCTGCTCTAAATTAGTACGAGCACCTGTGATACTATCAGAATTGCCTATTAAAATGACTCAAATACCATTGATACAACCTGAATCAGCTGCATTTACCTTAAATAGCCGTGATACAAAATCTCTGATCGAAATTATTACGAGCATCTGTGAAACTATGCTGATTATCCAAATACTTATGATATTACCTGAACTATCTGTAAAATACGAAACTAGGCTATAACCAACCCCTGGAACCTACCCTCCTGTAATGCTTGCTTAATTACTCTAAGCATCTATGTTACTTGAATTATCCTAAATACCTACGATACCCTCTGAATTACCTTGAAATATGAAACTATGCTATACCCAACCCTGGAATCTAGCCTCCTGTGATACTACCTGAATTACTTACCTGTTAGTGTTAGTGGGTTAGCTTTTCCCGTTGCAGGTCACCTTTTTCCCTTTGGTGGTCGCGTTTTTTCCCTTTGCTGGTCACGTTTTTCCCTTTGCTAGTCAACTTTTTCCCTTTGTGGGCCTCCTTTTTCCCTGAGCAGTCACCTTTTTCCCCTGAACGAGTCACCTTTTCCCTGAATAGGTTACGTGATGGGCATGTCTAGAATTAGCGTTCTAACATTGACATGAAACAGTTTTCCACTAAGTTCACGTCTAAAGTCGCTTTCAAGTCTAGCCCTCCTATTCCCTATCTCTCCTGTATATAAGTCCATATTCCTACTGCTACACTACCTGTCTAGCCTAACACCTCTTCTCCTGTTCCTATACCTCTCATATAAACCATACTCTATTCCTCTAGCTCTGTCTAGCCTAACGCCTCTCTCGTTTACCCATGACTCTCACATAAACCATACTCTGCTCCTCGACCTCTGTCTAGTCTAACTCCTCTCCTCGTTTTCCTATACCACTCATATAAACCATACATTACTCAGCATCTGTCTAGCCTAACACCTCCCCTCGTTTTCCTATACCTCCCATATAAACGTATACTCTAATCCTCAAACCATGTCTAGACTAGCACCTCCCCTCGTATTCCCTATCTTTCTCATATAAAGCGCACTCCCCCTCCTACCACTGTCTAGCCTAGCATCGACCCTCGTATTCCCTATCTCTCGCATATAAACGCCTACTCCATCATTAAAAACTCCTATACTAGCACCTATCCTCGGTTCGCTAATCGCTCATATTCTACCCTTCAAGTCCTGTTTAGTATAGCATCTTTCCTTGTATTCCCTATCTCTCTCGTATAAAGCATATCCCTCCCTCCTTTAGCATCTGACTAGCCTAGCATCAGCCCTGGTATTCCCTATCTCTCCTGTATATAAGTCCATATTCCTACTGCTACACTACCTGTCTAGCCTAACACCTCTTCTCCTGTTCCTATACCTCTCATATAAACCATACTCTACTCCTCGACTTCTGTCTAGCCTAACACCTTTCCTCGTTTTCCTATATCTCTCACATAAACCATACTCTGCTCCTCGACCTCTGTCTAGTCTAACTCCTCTCCTCGTTTTCCTATACCACTCATATAAACCATGCACTACGTTTCAAGCCTCTGTCTAGTCTAACACCTCCCCTCGTTTTCCTATACCTCTCATATAAACTATACTCTACTCAGCCTCTGTCTAGCCTAGCACCTCCCCTCGTATTCCCTATCTCTCGCATATAAAGCGCACTCCCCCTCCTACCACTGTCTAGCCTAGCGTCAGTCCTCGTATTCCCTATCTCGCCCATATAAACGCATTTTCCTCCTTGAACCGTCGCATCTAGCCTCGTTTTCCCTATCCTTTCCCATATAAACGCAAAAAACTGCGCTCGATCTCTCCTATATATCCTACTGGAAGATGACATTGCTTTTGTATGTAGTATTTTGGACGAAGAGCTGCGTAAGTTATCTGATGCTATTTTAAATTTACTAACAAGGAAGATCACCAATCTAGGCGAGGAATTGCTTTCTTCGGTGATATACTTAATTTTTGTTGTGACGTGACTACTACTAATAAAATTAATGCATTAGCCGCTATAGATAGACAGTTACTGGAACACCATAATTATGGTCTTGGTGAAAATTATTATTCAGGACAATGCTTAGTTTACCACTACTAGAGACACATTAAATTATTATACGCTAAAGCTTGCTCAATCTTTTGACAAAACCAATGACCGCTTAAGTGAAGTGCTCGGCGCGTTTTGCGCACTGAAATGGATTAGATAAGTGATCATCAGTTTTTTCATTATGGTAAATTTTGCAAAATACTCATAGAACTACGATACCATGTTGCTATGCCGTAACTACATTTTTCCACTTTCAATTATCCCGTAGGATGTTTTTGAGTATGAATTAGCACAATTAAAACAGATTGTGGAACACTACATTTGAACTAGTTCTGGATATTCCTGAAAGCCATAGGTGTCTTGACTTAGAAATCACTTCCTCTATCTTTACTGCCACTTATATTATGGTCAGCATTAAAATTTCAGTCAAACAAAAAGGTTTACAATAGAATATTCCTGAGTTCACTAGTACACCTTTCGCATGGGAGGCCTCTACTTGTACCATACTTCATGATACGATGCTGGTGGCCTTCAGTGGAGATCTTGTTCCCCGTATTACGAGTGCTACTATTCAACAATACGACTCATTTAAAACAGACGTTACCCGGATTATACCCAATTTGCTAACAAACATCCCCTGTGCCTTAGAAATTACACTTCCCTATTATTATGAGTTAAAATTTGGTCATAAAGTGCATATTCCTAAGCGGTTTCCTTGTTTTACTTCGTTTATGTCTCACCCTCAAACTTTACACTTGTATCCAGCAGGATAGTCTACTATTGCTTCCTTTAAAATTTCACCCTTTGCAAGCTCTGAATATTTAACATTTATAAACATCTATCAATGTTTGAACACTAACTGGTCATTGGAAGTGCCGCATTTTAGATTGTCTCACATGCCCTATGTTAATACTCTGTAAGCGTCTGCTTTTGCCACCAAGGTTCCGCATATCCTATTTCTATAGCTCTCGTTCTTAACGATTTTGGTAGCACTTGTGTTATTTAGGCCCCAGAAAATTTGATGCTACACGCACACAAGGCGCAATGGCTGCTGGAAAGATTCCAGTCGCTTTTTACAATGGCTTTCTCATAGTACTTGGTTTATTTCTTTTCATATTTATTGGCGCTGTGGCTTACTGAATTTCAGGGGTGTCTCGTCCTTAGGCGCTTCTGGGACTTATCCGAGAAAAAGAAACCTAAAGATGAGAGTATCAGCATTATTATTATCATTGTTATAAAGGTATATTGCTTTGATTCTGCCATCATCGGCTATTTTAAGGAGCAAATCTCTCACGTTTTATGTACTGCTATGTAGAACCATTACGTGCATTCTTTGGATAGTGCTCATAGCGGCGTGCGGCTAGAGACTCTCTATGTCCTCTGGGGCTAGTCGTGAAAAAAGGTATGGCTTATAACAAAATTAGGGTACCTGGGTAGGAGAGGGGAAAGGGGATGTGTGGCAAGTTGTAGTGGGTATTCGGGGCTATTTCAGTTTCTTTGCGTACGTGTGCTTGTATGTATTGCGATTGTTGCAGTTCCGTTAGTTTTTTCGTTTCTGGCTATCTTTCGCTATGAACATGGTACACTTTTTGTTGTCAGCGCCATTTCAGACGTTAGGTGATCAAGAAAAGCTTCTCATTAAAAAGTTATGCCCTGATCGTCCTAACATTTCACTAATACAGAAACACAAATCGCAGTCACGTTCTTTTAAGGCAAATGCTACTAAAAGAAAACATGGCTGCCAGCTAATGGGATCAAGAAGGGTTTGTTTTGCTTTAACTGTATGTTTAGTGGTTGATTGATTATTTGTGTTTAAGGAACGCTCAACTTCAAGGTCATTAGTGTCCTTAGAAAAGCAGATCATAACAAAGGCCAAAGATAGAGAACAATATAAAATGATAGCTAAAGTCAGAGATAGAGATGAGTATACAAAACTAAGCCGAGAGGTACGAAAAATACGATATCAATAAGACTAAATCCGGTATCACAATTTATCTTAGAAAAAACTTAAAATCTTTTTGACCGCTTCGTTATTGTCAGCTAACCCCTCTGCAAGACCACTCGTTAGTTACAGAGACACCCGAAAGTGTGCTAGAACAATGCACTCCAGCAACACATGACGGACCGACAGACCTTCACTACACAGAGCACAAAGAGGGGCAGAGTTGCCCTTAAAAAGCTAAACGTGCGTAAAATTACAGTGGCCAATACGCAACCGAGCCAAAATCACCTCCTCACGACGAGATATGCCAGAGGGAGTTACCCAGTTTATCGGAATGCCCTTCACTACTCTAAACTTATTCCGCGGAGAGCTAAGCATGCCTCGCACCAGCACGATAGCTCCACTCCGCTTCTGACGTTACACTATATACTGCAACACTGGGTTCTGTGGACGCCGCCTCAGCTTCCAAATACGCCAGTTCAGTCCCCGGAAAGCCAACGTGAACAGGAATCCAAGCACACTCCACATTAACGCCAGTAGCGTGGACGTCATCCTGGATACGCATTACAATGGGATGGTAGTTTTACAGCTCACGAAGGCTCTGATGTGCACTAAGAGAATCACTCAAAATGAGGCAGTCCCCAATTTTCGGCGGCGCACATTCAAAATGGCTCGTTATATGGAATGCAGCTCCGCACTATAAATGGAAGTTTGGTGGTGATGCTTCATGGACAGTTCATGCTAATAGCGACCTCAAACTTCTTTCACAAAGAATTAAGTCGTACGGAATAAGTTCTTCCCACATTGGAAACTGCTTAAAACTAACATTGTTTGGAAAAGTTTATGTTCGTACACAAATTGATGAACATTCTAGGCTATGCGTTACACGACACAATAAATTAGTCCGCAAAAACAAGCAGATGTTAAATAGAATTATTGATTGCCTGAAATTCTGTTGTGAACGTGAAATTACTCTAAGAGGACATAACGAAAGATAAGAATCGCTAAATAGAGGCATATTCTTGGATTTAGTGAATGGAATTGCTAAGCTAGATAACAGTTTTCGTAAACATTCGGTGGAATCAAAGTAAACAAATATACATCAGCAATAATATAAAACGTGTTACTGGAGTGTATGTACCAGGTTATAGAGAAACGCTTCAGATCAAGTAAACAAAGCATGTTTGGGTCTGTACAAGTGGATGAGACCAGCGATAACTCCAATAAGACACAGATGGTAATGTTTTTTCGTTTTGTTCAGGGCTTACAAGCAGTGAAACATTTTCATGGTTTCATACACCTTACTGAAAGATCCGCCAGGGACAGCTCGAAGCATATTAGAAACATTGGAGCTGTACAGACTGAAAGATAAACTGTTCTCTCAAAGATATGATGGCGGATCTGCATTCTCAGGAGTTCAGCATAGAGTCCAGAAACTTGTAAGGGATGTGTATCCAAGTGTTTATTTTGTGTATTGCTATGCATACCAGCTTAACCACATTATGTAACAAGTATGCTCTACCATCCCATCCTTCAGGATTTTTTCAATTTATCGGCATTTTCTTCTTTTTTCTCTTCATCTACCAAGAGGTCGGATTTAATTCAGGAGGTGTGTCATCGAAGTTTACCGCCAAAATGTCAAACAAGATGGAACTTCCAGAGTAGAGTATAGAATTTCCAAAACCCGAAATGGGGTCATTGATATATGGCATTTCCAGAAAAAGAACAGGAAGCGTTCATAAAATAAATAGTGTGCGCATTTGAATGCTGCGGTATAATATTCAGCAAGCTGAAAAAAGATTTGGTACAACTGAAAACGTAGAGCGCTTCGAATTATTTAACCCCACAAAATTTAATGACTTAAACACCAAGCTTCCTTGACGACTGTTACAATTATGCCAAGTACTTCCCTTTCATAATAGAAGGAAAAGTAAAGAGTGAAAATCGTGTATTTTATCTGGTGAAGAGATTATGAACATAAATTCTGTCAGTGCACTGTATACTTCTTTTACCTAATACAATTTAAACAACACGTTTTCAGAAACACTAAAACCGTCCAATGTAACTCCAACAACTCCAGCGGCAACCGCTGAATCGGATAAGTGTTTTAGCACAGCAAAACATGTTGAAAGTTATTTAAGAAATACAATGGGATAAGCAAGACTGAATGCCTCAGTAATGTTTTCAACAGAGAAAGAATACGCTGCTAACACAGAGAGCTTTAACGAAAAAGGAAAACAACTTTTGCTGAGCAGAAGAATATAAGAGCACAGTTCCTGTTAAAATAACCGTCAATTTTTTTAAAGGTCACTCCAATAAGGACAATTTTGTAAGATTCACAATGTTGTAGCTTAGTAGACATATTAGGCCGATTCCAGAACAATGGACCATTGTTCTGGTCAGAACAAAGGAATTAATTACCTATTGTTCTGTGTCTTCAAGCCCCGCCCCCCCCCCTTTGTGCGCTACTGTTTCCCGCCCTGGTCGCGTGCCGCTAGCCCCGCCCCCTCCCTTTGCGCGCTTACCTAATGCCGACCGGGTCTGTGTCGTCAGGTCCTACCCCGTCCCCCATGCGGTCTGGTCGCGTGCCTGTGGCACCCGCCCCCTCCCCTTTGCGGCCTGATTGGTTCCCTGTGGATAGGTGGGAGAGTGTGTATTGTTCCTATACGCTGGTTACATTCCCGCCCCCTCATTGTGATTTGTCTAAATCCCTGCCGTGTGATTGGTTCCCCTGCGGATATGTGGGAGAGTGTGTATTGTTTCCAAAAGCTGGGTGCGTACCCTCCCTCCCGTTTGTGAACAGGTTGGTTCCCTGTGGATAGGTGGGAGAGTGTGTATTGTTCCTATACGGTGGTTACATTCCCGCCCCCTCATTGTGATATGTCTAAATCCCTGCCGTGTGATTGGTTTCCCCTGCGGATATGTCGGAGAGTGTGTATTGTTCCTATACGCTGGCGACGTGACCCCGCTCTCATAGCGTCCTGTCTAAATCCCGCCCCTGGTGATGGGGGAATGTGATTCTCGATGCCTGCCGCACATCGACAAATCGTTTGAGTACATAATTGTGTCAATCAATTAGGTAATGCGTTATTGAAAAAAGAATCAATGTTTATATACTGCTAATGCAATTAAACGCTGCTCGTCAACCAATTAAGTATTTTTTATTGATTAATTATATATGAATTGACTCGCGTGCGCCTGGTCGTCGTCGTATATGTGTGGTAGTATATGTATAACTATCACGCTCACGGTCTTAACCTCTCTCCGGCAACAGTCCGACATGTACTGAAAAAACCCGGCAGCCGACTTCGGTCTGGTAATAACAAGTTTCTCCCCCACTCCACGACTGTGTGCGTGACGCCACTAAGAAAAAGTCTCGATGTGTAGACTAGCCCGGCTCCACTCTGTCTGCGTCGGTAAATCATGTTAAAACACGCACGCCAATGGCTTTCCTTTGTATTCAAAAACAGACAGCTGGCTTCTGCCTGGAGGGTGAATAACAGGTCTCAACATGCATTCCACCCTCTCCACCACAGCGTGACGTCACCGTCTACAGTATATAAGGAATGCCGGCAGCCGGAGCGATCATTTATTGTTTTTTCAGTGTTCGTTCAGTGATAATCGAAATGGCTGGTGATAATCGTGCATCTGATGTGAATGATTACTGGAGCGAGTGCGTAGAAGATTATTTTCGCTACGTATAATTCCATACCGAAACATGCAATGGCTTAATGCATTCAGTGTTGTGTACTCAACCATCGCATCATGATCAGATGACTTCACTGGAAGTGTGTACAGAGAGCTGTCCTGTTTATCGAGGAGCGAACATGTAAGTAATATACATATTTCTATAACTCGGTAATATATTGTACGCATGTTAAATGAAATCTAACTTGAAATTATTTTATTCTTTCAGTGAAAATCGCATGGGTGATGATGTGGAGGATCTTAGCGATGTCGATGAAGTTGACGATGTCTTCGTCTCGAAACACCTAGCTGAATGTGATACAGAGTCGTGCACCGGATACATGCATTCTGTACTTTGTACTAACCCGGCCCAGCATGAACGCATGACATCCTTCTTCCTATGTAAC
This sequence comes from Deroplatys truncata, assembly GCA_030765065.1. Lineage (NCBI taxonomy): Eukaryota > Metazoa > Arthropoda > Insecta > Mantodea > Mantidae > Deroplatys > Deroplatys truncata. The sequence continues at coordinate 415,823,319 of CM060990.1, read as the reverse complement.
GACAACTGCGAGGTCTACCAGCGCAGGAAGAGAAAACTCGAGTAAGTAGAAGAAATGTTAAATTACATATTCATTTACTGCCTCTAATGCTACTCTGTGTCTAACCTAAAATTAAATTATTACAGACTGCGAATGACTGCACCTAAGGTACCCGTGCCAATGGAGGAGCTGGATCCTGAGAGACGCGATGTCGATATAGTGGAATATCCAATCGCAGAGCGCCATACGCAGCCTATGGATGAGGATGCCGCTCCACTACCCTCCATTACTACTACCCCTGATGATAAAGCAACGAGGGTACAGGAGTGGATAAATCAGATGACTCCAGATTGCTCGCCCGAGATACACACAGAATCGTGCAAGCCCGTGAAGTGAGTATGACACTCTTTGATAGTAATTTTTTGTGTGACAAGGGGAGTTTCTCTTTCAGACGCATGAAATCATTAACTAAACCTATTTCTAACATTGTTTTGAATATATGTTGCAGGGGTGTGAGGAGGGAGCGGAGGAAGAGGCAGAACGAGACTGGTGAGAAAAACCAGAAGAGAAGGTGTAAGAGGAGGATCCTCAACGAGGGTCCTATGGTCTTCTTACTCATTGAAGATACCCTGCATTCGTCGGAGGAGCATGGAGAATGGATCACATGCGCTTGATGACGTCAGCATCTCCCCCTCCCATTCCGTGAACATTGGACTATACTATGACATCCCCTCCCTCTACATAAATTGTGAAAGTGATAAATCATTTGTTTATATTACAAAATCATACTGGGATATAATATCCACAAACATTCCAATGATTGAAGATTACCTACGCCAAGAAAAAAGTTTGCGTGTGATGAATATTGTGACAATGTAGTTTATGCATACAATATTATTGTATTTTTTGACCATTCAATTCATTTCATAAATACTTGTTTAAATAATAATGTAATATCTATAGACATTGAGGGTGTAAGCAACCTAAAACGGCTATTGCCCTATATTGAAAGACATTTGAATATTTTAAATGATTTCTGCAAATCAGGAGCAATTAGTTTTTCAGGGAGTAGGAGGGGGAGAAGTAAAATGCTTGAAATGTATGCTAAAGTCAATAAAAGAGTGTTTTAGTATATGAATTCAATTTATTATTCATAAACTTATCCTAGTACATTCCTTGACAAAACCATTCACCCAAACATATGCATAATTATATAAGTGCTTGCATCACGTGAGAAAGAGCTTTGTAGGTAAATACTTTGTCATGTAGAACCAGACAGTACAGTGACGTCTGGGCTGGTATATTTGCAGATGCTTGAATCTCGATTCTGATGTTCACAGCCCCATTTATAACCTCCTCGGGTTGGTGAGAACAGTCTATTACGAATAATGGTGCACGGTGAAGAAAATCCTTTCTCTTCAAGAGGGAATAATTATCTCTTTCATAATAGGAACTTTGAAATTTACAGTACATTTCATATAGTGAAGCAAACTTTGAATTTTTAAAGTCCAAGTTCAAATCATGGTAGGGGTAGCATTCACTGTTGAGGAATAGTTTCAAATTAGTAATGTTGCAGTGATCAAACTCGGAACTGTTCCTGCTATAATCACCCAATCTTGCAGTCTGCGCACACACTATGATGAAGCGAGGTTTCTCGAGCTTAGATGTTGTTGCTACATTCCACGTGTAAGATTTTGTCTGGGGTACAGCAGGCTGGGTATGAAGATCCATAGATCGAAAGGCAAGGTGTAGAGGTTTATCAGACTTGACAATTTTTAGAATGTGAACCCTTTCAGCATCGGAAAGACGAATTACGGGCATCCTCCATTCGATTCTAGTTAACTTTACATTAGCTTCCTCTCCAGTCGAACTCAGGACACAATTTCTAGAATCTTTGGATCTTATGAGAATCAATTCAAACTTGCTGTTGAGTATAAGCTTCTTGTGGTCATCAGCAAATCCTAGGAGCATCCAGAAAGGGACTACAGCATTGAAAGCTCCATTTGTCGCGTGTACTATATCAACTATTTCACCAGGATAGGCCCATCCAGCATTCAGCAGCCGATTCGACTCCATAGGGTTGAGAGTCACATAATTTCGTATAGTTGTGGTAATTCCAGGATTCCTTGTTCTGTCTATAGTTGTAGCATTCATATCTAGACGTATCTCATCAAACGTGAAGGCTATAACATTATTAGTGAGCTTCGCTGTAGTAGGGATCCATCTACCTTGGTGAGAGCACCTTCGATGTAGAGATAGCTCTTGTTAGGTAGTGTATACAAATCTTCAGGTTAGCATGGTATTCTAATTTCATCGTTTACATCCAGAGCGGAGGTGCTGTATGGAATAAAAATATGCTCCTCCTCCTTGGTGATCTTGTCGTCAAAGACTGGAACTTCTGTCACGTTTAAGATGTCCATTATAGCGTCCTGTAACCTATCCCCTCGAGGAACTTGCGGTTAGCACGTGTTAACTCCTCGGAAGCTGGAAAGGTAGTATGCTTCGAACGTGGTGTACGTAGTCTATTATAGTATTTGCGATGTCTTTTAAAACGTATTGCCATTGCGTCTTATGTGGAGTCTTGTAGTGATAACTTCGTTCCTGAAGTTGATCGCCTTTCCGTGTTGATCTACCACTCGAATAGTGATCTGGTCTATATAGTTTGTATCTATGACCGGTAAATATATCGGGTTCGAGGGTTCTTGAGAGATATGATAGCCTGGAGGAACAGAAGTGAAAAACTCGTAGAGCGAATATCCGCTTTTACCGTCCATGAAAGAGCCTGTTGCATTACTGCACTCCACACGTATGATACTCACTTTAAATATATTCACAAGATCGTCAGATTCAAACGCTTCTCCAGCAGGAATTATTTTAGTGTCTGTGAATCCTAGAAGCGAACCAATAGATCTAGCCTTAGAAAAGTCTATTGTATAAGGACATTTAATCTCAGCCTTCATTGTATTATTGTTAGGCCTTATAAAGAAGACTTCATCATTCAATCCTAGTTTATCCTTTAGAAATGCATTTATATCGGTGATCTCGTAGGTTCCATGTGGGATGACAATTGTTTCAGGTTTACCATTATGAATATAATGATATCTATTATTACTTTCATCGACATTTGGTATTGAATAGAATGTTTCAAAATTCAAGAGGGCAATCTCATAATGACCTGGAAGATCTAGCTGTAGAGGCGGGTTTAAATACGTTGAAATAACAGTGTCTGGCCCACTCAATGTAACTGTATAACTCATCGTGACGATGTAGCAGATTCTAGGATAAAAGAAATTGTAAGCACAAGTGCCCGCAGATGACTGAATCGAAATTCTGGTGTCTCTGTATATTATAGTAGATTTTAACACCTTGTAGATATTTCTCAATCTCAGGAGGCGGTTTCAAATTACCGAAACTATCAAAGTAGTATGCGACATCACCTTCTTTCCTTATAGCTACCCAGTGTGTTCCTTCATTATCGGAGGTATCGAGATTGGTAATAAGTCTCTCTTTGAAGTGTGGTTTTAAAGGAAGTTTGTCAATCATATAAACTCCTCTAAAATAAGGAATTTTTAAACGTTTAGCATAATATTCGATGGCTACGTTACTTAGGGCTTCCTCCGGTATATGTACAATCCTCTTCCACCGTTTTTTGCCTTCTTCTTTAAACCCCTGCCTTTAGATCCTCTTTTTTTCAAGGACCTTAATATTTTAGATGCAGCGGCTAAAGACGACATCAGCGGCATTGCAGGTAAGAATCCTCCTTTATTCCTCTTCTTACACCTTCTCTTTCGGAGTCCCTTTTCTCGTGTCTCCATCGCCTTGTTATGCCTCGCAACTTCTGCTAAGTGCCTAACAGCAGCCTTTTTTTTATTGACTGCAGAGGCTATCTGAGCAGCGCCTATAGCAGCAATGAGGGGTACCAATGGTAAAAATCCTCCTCTCTTCTTCTTCCTCTTTCCGGCTCCCACTGCAACCTTTCACTTCATGATTGCAGTTACTAGCCTTGCAGCTAACCTTTCACCAAAAGTTGAATCTGATGACTGCACACGTTTCCAAGCCTTCTCTGCAAGAATCTTATCCGCTATTTGTCTTGAAGCAGTGTCCTTATTCTCAGCGTACGCGAGGTCGTGCTGTTTGCAAGCTTCGTCTAATTGGTTAATTCCGGGGTCTCCTCTTTTTAGACGTTTTTCCAATTTAGTACCAGGGCCACAATATTTTATCCAGGTAAGTGAGCTTCAAAGGGGAGCGAATTAATTATGGAATTAATAATTCCAGAGCCACGCTTATACTGCAACGACCTTCCTCTCTTAGCTCTCATGATATACTAAGCGAGCAATTGCATGCATTAACCCTTTTATATCATTGCAATCAATCATTAACTACTTTACATCCGGTAATATATAAACATCGCACATACATTTTATAAGTTAGTTGTTAACATGGAGCTTGTTAAGCAGCACTGCTCTCTACCTATTCAAGTATTAGACTTTGAAAGTGACTTTAGAAGTGATCGTCATGGCAAGTTATTTCCATCTAATGTCAGAGCTCTTATTTTAGGGAGCTCCAGTGCAGGGAAAACAAACGTTTTACTCAATATGCTACTCCATGAGAATGGACTACGTTTTGAAAATTTGTATATTTATTCAAAGTCTCTCTATCAACCAAAGTGCCAATACCTAATTAAAGTGCTCGGAAACATCAAAGGTATAGAAGTGAACACCTTCGACAACGGGGATGGTGTTTTGCATCCTTCTGAAATCAAAGAAAATTCAATTTTTATATTTGATGAGAAACGCAGGAAAGGATAGCATCCTTTTACAGTATGGTAGACATCTAAATGTCGATTCTGTATATCTAGCGCAGTCCTATGCTAAAGTTCCAAAACATTTAATTTGCGATAATACAAACATGATAATACTCTTCAGACAAGACAATTTGAACTTAAAGCACATTTACGAAGATTATGTAAATATTGACATGACCTACAACGAATTTAAAGATTTATGTAAGAGCGTTTGGGAGAGTGTATCAGAAGGAAGACCCTTTGTTGTGATAGTTCCTGAATTTCACATGAATGAGGGGCGTTATAGGAATGGTTTTGATGTATATATTAAGCTCGACAAATAAGAAAATGATTATTCGTAGTTAATCATGAGCATCGATAGGTTCGGTTCTCAGAGAACTGGTCAAGTTAGAAGAGTGTTTGATCGTTTTATCATAAATAGAGATGTCAAAGGAAACTATCAATTCAAGAATAAGAGATTGTGCAATGCTCACGATCCTGAAGATAATCATGATGCCTCCAATAAGAATTATGTGGATGCTCTCGAAATTAGGATGCACGATTTCTCTCAGCAAGCTGCTGACAATGTTGAGGTTATGGCTAAGACCCTGATCGATGAATTGATTTCAAGATATATCCTCAAGAGGGATAAGGAAAATAACATCGTGATGGATAAAGTTAGATTGAAGGTATTGCTAGATCCTGTTCACGATAACGATGTTGTGAATAAAAAGTTCATCACAGGATATGTCAATTCACGCACGCAGTCGAGAGATTGTAATGGTAACATTATATTCGACAATAAGAGAATCACTGATATAGCAGATCCTCTCGGAGATACGGATGCTGTAAATAAAAGATATGCTAGAGCTATGTACATTAGGAAATCGAACGAGACGCGACAGCAGTTAAACAGGGTACTTGCCAAAGGAAATCAAAATGCAAATAGGTAAGAAGCTGCTAGACATCACAGCAAATCTGAATAAAACTACGAGTAAAGTGGATACTCTAACAACCTCTACAAAATACAGAGTGGATTCTGTAATGGTCTCTATTAAACAAGTTACCGCAGAGCTTGATAGAGAAAAAACAAATCTTCAGAATCTTTGCAATCAGAAAATTAGTAATTTAGAAAAGTTAGCGATGAAGCGAGTTTCAGATTTAGAGGCTACAGTCAGCCAGTTAAAGATAGAGGTTTTGAATACTCTCAAAACTGATTGCTACAATGATAAACTTAAGAAAGTGGAGGAAAATGTAAATATGATGATGGACGCCTACAAAACTAGTGTGCAGCAAATGACGAGTCCAGAAGAATCAGTCAGAAGCCAGTACGCTAATACGGCAATCTTTGCTGAAGCGTTCAAGACACATACGCAGGAACATAAGAAAGAAACCGAGCAACTGAGAACTTCGATAGAGATGTTAGCTAAGGCTATCGATACGATGAGAACTCAAGCTGGGCTCAGATTATAAATTGAAGGTAATCGTCTATTTTCACATAATTTGTAAGATGGACAGTGAAAAAATAAGACTTAAAGAGTCTGTAGCCGAGCATACCAAGGCTGTAAAAGAAAAACTGAGAGCTCTAAAAGGTCTCAGGTTTGAGACTCAGCATGTCATGTCCGAAGCTTTGAAGCCTGTAACCGCCCCCCGCAAGGATATTTTGGACACTCAACGAGGGTTGACTGTGAAGACCGTCAAGAATGAAGACGGTGATTCTACAAGTATTTCTACTTACCTTCAACACGTTCGCTCAAAAGACAAGGATCGTATTGATACATTGTACGGTGTGAGATATCAGGATGGAAGTTATATGCTTGGAAATAAAGATATTCATTTTATAAATAATCAAATATTGATAGGTGATGAAACGTATGAGTCTACCGCCGGTTTGACGGAGCCGATCTTTAAGCGAACGGCTCAGAATTCTGCATACACCAGTGAAGACTTGGAGACGTACGCTAAGATTATGAAAAGTACTTTTCTTCATAGAAGTGGCTACACCAGACACGGTCGTTTGAAATCTGGTAAATCGTATAAATACAAGAATATAATACGCCCCTTGCTCAATACACATTCAGGTCTAGGACTGACATGGAAGGAGCATAGGTCTGATAAGGAGGTTGACTACGTTTTCTGGAGAAATCCTAACACATTAGTGAATAGACTGAGGTTACTTATTGCTTCGAGGGACGCTGGTAATAATAGTCACGCTCAAGAGATTGAGGAAATTATCCGGGAGTTGAAAGCATCTAAAATTATAGCATGACTGCCAAACAGAATATCGCTAGAGAGCTTCACGGATCGGCGAGGAGGAACTATTTACGACGCAAAATTATCAGCAAAGGTATGAATGATTTATTACAAATTGATTTGATTGAAATGGTACCATATGCAAGAGTAAACAAAAATTTCAAATAGATTCTGATCGCAATCAACTTTTACTCTAAAATGGCATATGCAAAACCCTTAAAGGATAAGGGCGGAGTTAATGTTGCAAAGGCTATGGAGGATATATTACAAGAAATGGATGTCCCTCCCCGGAATATTCAAAGCGACAACGGGAAAGAATTTTATAACAAGTTCTTTAAACGATTAATGCTTAAGTATAATATTAACCACTACAGCACCTATACCAATGTGAAGGCTGCGGCTGTTGAACGTTCAATTCGAACCTTGAAGAATATGATGTACCGAGAGCTTTTAGTCCAAGGCTCATACGAGTGCATACATCTTTTACCTAGAATCCTTGTAAAGTACAATGATACTTTTCATTCAACTATCCGCATGAAGCCTAATGAAGTGAAAAACAACGATCTTCTTCTGACTGTGTATAATTATAATCAAGACCGAAGAGAGAAGAAGGCTTCAAGGAAGTTTAGTGTTGGTGATTATGTCAGGATATCTAAGCATAAAGGACATTTTGAAAAGGGTTATGAATCTAACTGGAGCGTTGAAATCTTCAAAGTATTTCGTGTGAATCGTACCAAGCCTACAACATACATACTAAAGGGTAGGAATGGTGAAATCATAAAAGGTGGCTTTTATGGACATGAACTAAAAAAGACTAACTATCCTAACACATATTTAGTAGAAAAGGTTATACGTAAACGTGGAAACAAAGTTCTTGTAAAGTGGTATGTTTTTGCAGATACTCAATGGATTGATAAAATGGATTTGGTGTAATGTATGAAGACTTAATAAAGACCAGTTTTTATGATTGTAAAATCATGAGTATTTTTATTTTAAAAATCCTTCATATTTTTCTTTTTTTGAGGTAAAAACGTAGGCACTTAAAAACCCTCGCATACTTTAAATGAATATATACAATATCATAATTAGAGGGGAAAATTATTATATAAAAACCCTCATACACAATTTAAATGGATATATACAATAACATCATTAGAGGGAAAATTAATATATAAAAAACCTTCACATACTTTAAATGAATATATACAATAACATGATGCAGTAATTTGTATCACAAATTATTTAAATGTAAAGAATGATTATAGTATGAATATGCATTATTATGTGACATTGATTTGAGATGTTTGTTGATTGTAATTATTGTTGGGAAGTAAGTTTTTACTGCCTTACTGAAACTGACAATAATAGCGTGCAATAATGCAGCGAGGGGGTGAGCTGTTTATCATTATTGGAAACGAGGAAGTTACGTAATATTGGCGCGTTTTTCTTTTAGAATATTCTGGAACATTTTGCTAGAGCATATGTATTCATAATTTTCATTGCATATAAAAATAGACGCTAATGTTGGCGCGTTTTATTAGCCAATTGCAGTTCGGTTATAATCTTTAGGCATATCTGAATGTAGGAGTATAAATAGAGGGTAGGTTAGAGGTAAAGTCCTTCGGTCCGTCAGTTCATCTAAAATATTTGTAAAGTACACGTCGCCTTAAGTCAGTCAGTTCGTCGAAAATTTTTTGTATGATACACGTCGCCTTCAGTCCAGCAGAAATATTACACGTCGGCTATCGATTCGCAAGTTACGCGTATAAAAGTTATGAATAATCTCAAGTATGGTAAAGTTAATTATACAAAAGGTTGAAGTACGTGGATTAAAAGTGATCAGTAAGAAGTTGTTATAACAGTTTCAGTTTGGCGAGTGTTAAGATCAATGTGTAAATGTGATAGTTAACGTGTTCGACAATAAAAGTGTAAAACAAATTTCATCAGTCTTATCTTTGGATAATAGATTCCTTTCCGTTTACACAACCTGTATACAGAGAAGTGCCCAACCAAAGGATAATAGCTAGCCGGAGGACAGTGAAACAAAAATTAAATAAAATAAAAGTAGCATTCTTTCAAACAAAAACTAATACTGCCGCAAATTGCTAACACCAGATGGAGCTAACAAGCCTAACAAATGAATCACGTCACAAGATGGCTTCACCACGTTGAGTAAACACATACACAAATAACACTATAATAACCACTTCAAATTGGCTCCCAAACGTGGGGCTCAATAATTAAAAATAACATTAATAATACTACCACAAACATCATTAGAGGGAAAAATTATTACATAAAACCCTCACATACTTTAAATGAATATATACAATAACATTATCAGAGGGAAAAATTATTACATAAAAACCCTCATACACAATTTAAATGAATATATACAATAACATCATTAGAGGAAAAATTATTACATAAAAAACCCTCACACACAATTTAAATGAATATATACAATAACATCATTAGAGGGAAAAATTATTACATAAAACCCTCACATACTTTAAATCAATATATACAATAACATTATCAGAGGGAAAAATTATTACATAAAAAACCCTCATACGCAATTTAAATGGATATATACAAAATTCAGATTGAAAAGTAAAATCAAGATATCTTCAAATATTTACATTATATACATATTTACAAGTTTAGGTACTAGCAATCACCAGGTCTAAGGGTATAATGGCCCCACGCTAGAGTCTTCTAGCTTCCTTCCATCAACTTCCTCTTATCGTCACTCCCCTTCAATGCCAATTTGTTTGTCTCAATGGTGTTAATTTTGTGGTGTTTACTCCGAAATGTTTTTTGTACCGAATAAATTTTTAGGCTATGGTCTTTTAAGCATTCAAAATAATGGCCGAAATCGATTTTATCCATACCTGCCCTGGTGATGCCCTTAGCTTTCTTAATTGTCTGCCCTCCGTATCTGTATGCGTATAACTTTGCTCTTATACCGACATACTCCTCCATAACCAAGCCGCCCAATTCATCCTTGAACAACCCATCTTTTTCCTGTTAGCTTGCTTAATACCATATGCATTATCCTTTTCGAAGTTTGAAGTGTCGAAATATTGGGGGTTCTCCCTGATGAATTCATAGATATCAGAACTCGTTTCAAAAATAAACGAGTCTGTATCCACGTAATTCAGCAGCAAGTCTTTTAAATTTGGTTTCATGATATTTTAAAAGAAGTCATACATGTTAAATTTTGAAATGTCCAAAATTGCGTGTCCTATGTAGATTGGTTTGTTCATATGCACTTCCTTTTTGCCCAGTTCGATTCCTACAAGATTTTCCTCAAAAATTATGGTGCGTAGGTAAGTGCTGCGTGCTATCAACTTCTTTGCCTGATTCCAGGTTCCAACTGTTTTGAAATCAGCGTATTTTCTCACATTCTCTATAAATTTTCCATATACGGCGTTTTTCATCTTTTTCCATAGGTTTTGCCCGAATTTTGACTTTGCTTGTGCTCTCTTCTCGGTGTTGACGTCGATATATGTCTTCAACCAGTTAGACTGGTCGTAGGACACCACTCTGTGAATATGTCTCACAGTTAGACCTTGCTCGATACACTGCTGCATCACCCTGTAGTGCAAGACATATTTGCTTTTCTGTTGTAATGTTGCAAGCAGTTTCTTGTATTGGCAATTCGGTGTTGTCGCGCTCTGTGGGCAGAAAGGAAGCTCGTTATGGGCGTCGTGGATATGGTCGGGGTATTCGATATCAGCCTCTAGCACATATCCAGTATCTGAGTCTTCTTTGATTTCTGCGAAGTTTACGCTGTCAATTTCTTCTCTGGTGAGCCATTTCAGATTTTTGTACGGTAGGGCAGACCCCATAGGAGCTCCATATAAGTTGTTTATGTCCCAATAGGACAGGTGCTTAACAGGAGCATGCTGGTCAAAGTTGGACATGTACCTGTGGTTAGCTTTGGTATAGCCCTTCACCACTGTGCACAGTCCGCCTCTAATTCCCGACTCGAAAAATTCCAGCATGCTCTTGTCGGATATTAAGGAAAGTTTCACCTTTGTTATCTTCAACATTGCGTCAAAGGCGAGTCCTGGTAATGTATAAAACCATGCTGGGTCAAGTTTGTACATTCCCAGGATGATATCTCGAAACTTTTAGAAAATATCCGCCAAGAGCAGTATATCTGTTTTCAGGTATAGATCGCTGTATTCCCCGAGATTCAGGATATTAAAGGTATCCCAGACTTTTACAGCATGCCTGTATTCCTCTTCGGTAATGTGGTTGTCAGTGAGAGTGCTGTGGTGGTAGAGAAGTTTCTTTGAGTATGGCAAGGCTTGAAACATAATCATATGGGAATATTCCCTTGCTCTTTGCCAGCTTAAAATGCTCCTCAACAGGATATTCTGACCTTGTTATTTTAAAGTCACTCTCCTCCAGCATGTCAGCCAGGCTGGACAGCTTATCGTCAAGAAACTTAAAGCTGTCCAGAAACCTGAAGCTGATGTTCCTGTACCGTTTGCTAAACGCTATATACCTTTCACCACTTTGAGCGATGCACGATATGGGCTTATTATCATATGCCAGGCGTCTTATCAAGAATTGGCTGTCATAATTAGATAAACAATGAAAAAAGATCGGTATGAAATCCGGGACCTTTCTATTCAAATTGCATCTATTATGAGCAGCACCCAGATATTCCCTTGTCACATGATCGTGATCCCTCACGCGCAAATCGCTCACAGTGAAAGCAGCAAGGCATATATGACATTCAGAGGCATTGTCAAAATTCTTTTGCTCTTCAAGGCTTAAATCCATGGGTTTAGGATTGGAATACACATCAATGACGTTATCAGCGATTGATTTTAATTGCTTGATAGTCATCGATGACATTTGGACCTCTGAAGAGAAAGAATTTTTACAATGCCTCGTCATGCCTACATACCACCTTCAAGGCAATAGACATTGCTTCATGCTCTTGAACGGTTCGGGTCCAACTCGAGTTGCTTGAGGGCTCGCAAGAGTGAACCTTCGCCAGAACAGACTCAATGTCTGCGTATATAACAAAAGGTACAGGGACGCTTTTGGAGAATGCTTTATATTCGATGCAGTCATCCTGTTGAGGCATTTTAAGCAACTGGCATTTTCCACATCTTAATCGGTGCGTTTCCAGAGCCTTTTCATTGGTGCATCTCTTGAGGCATGCCTCACATGCCCATATTCTATGCTGGTGTTTCGTTACTTGACTGCTTACAAGTCTGGACAAATCTTTAATTATACAGTAGTGGGACTTTTACCCTCTGCTCAATATATAACAGATTGGTATGGTGCTGCTTCTTTTCAGCTGTTTGGTATAGCGGAATAATGTTCTCATTCTCCTCCTCTATACCAAACACTGAAATGGATTCTCCATTGCTCTGCTTTTCAAATCATTCAATTTGATGGAAGGGTGTCGGAAATTCGATACCCTCATAATTGAATGTCTCGAAAAGCAGTTCCTTGGGGTATACTGTGGTTCTATAGTCATTTGTCTTTGCTGGGTATTTAGAGGCTAGCATACACCATGCGAAGCAGAAGGTGTTTTCATTCTTTATGTTTATAATTGCAGTTTTATTCCTGATTTTCAGTGGCAATTCGATGTATGAACCTGCGTGTAAAGGATCGTAGTGTGTAAAGCCCATCACCAGGCTGAGAATCTTTAACAAGGACTTCGACGATGCTCCCCCTCAAATTTAGAAATGTTCTCCAAAATATCCCCCGTAATTGAAGAGAAGATCTGATTGAGATCGCTTGACGGAAGAATCAGTATAGGCTTAGAATTGAAGCCGGTGGAAAGACACTTCTCTTCATCAGGTTTGTGGATTAAATATTCAAGTTCCATGGAACAATTCATTTTTAATCCACAAATGCTTCTCTGCAAAACGTTTTCCGCTTCTTTAATAATAAGCTCCTTGCATTCATCTAAAAAGACTCTGGGTCCAGTATTTTTAATGTATTTTCTATTCTACTATTAAAAATACGTCCCTTAAACGCTGATTGGATGGTATTGCATTCCAGTCCCTGGCAATTACAAGCACGAACCTTGGCTTTTTTGATTGTAAGCTGCTCGCTCCCGTCCGATGTCGGTCCTCTCTTCCCATTCAAAACTGGCGCATCACTGGATGATGAGGAGGTTGACGGTGCAACGGATTCATCGTTTGCGTCTGAGGAGGTCGATGGTGCAGCGGTTTCATCACCGGCGACTGAGGTTGATGGTGCACTGTGTGTAACTTCCCCCAGAGTGTCGAATGATGAGGAGGCGGACGGTGCAGCGGTCGAGTCTTCACCAATCTCCGGTGATGTTGACTCCTGTGTTGCTAAAACCATAGGCTGACTTCCAATGTCACCGAGATCATTTCCTGGAATAATAATAATAATAATAATAATAGTAGCATGTTTTAAAATATGTTAATATGACATGTTACATTAATTTATATAAAATGTTGAAGAATGCTTACCATGCGGCTGTTGCTGCACGCATATGTCAGAACCCCATCCCTACTGATTTGGCATAGGGAAGGCTGATGGTACAGCGCCAGCGTGTTCAGTGATGCCACCCCCGAAATAAAGTCCACTTCCTGAAAATAATAACATTAATAATAATAATAATAATAATAATAATAATAATAATAATAATAACAATAATATTAATAATATAGAATGTGTAAAGCAACTTCATAAAATGTTGAAAAACATTCTTACCATTCAGTGGTTGCTGCATGTATGGGGCAGGGCACCACCCCTGCTGATTTGGTGCAGGGAAGGCGTGTGGTGCAGAAGCCGCGTGATGAACAAACCCGCCTCCGAGATAAAGACCACTTCCTGGAAATAATAATAACAATATTAATAATAATAATATAGAATGTGTAAAAGAACTTCATAAAATGTTGAAGATATTCTTACCGTTCGGTGGTTGCTGCATGTATAGGGCAGGGACCCAACCATGCTGATTTGGCCCCATGAAGGCTTGGAAGCCAGGTGGTGCCGGTGTAGCAGTCGCGAAGCCTGCTGGTGCAACGGTCGCGAAGCCTGGAGGTACCGGTGCAGCGGTCGCATGTTGACCGATGCCGCCTCCGAAATAAAGTCCACTTCCTGGAAAAATAAATAATAATAATAATAATAGCATAGCATGTTTAAGTACAGAGTTATAAAGAACCTATACGCTATACGTGAAAAAAATACATGTTTTAAACACATGAGTGAAAAATACATGGCATTCTGAGAGACTGAAAGAGTTATGTGACTGCATATGGGGTGAGAAACTCCCCTTAAATATATCGTTTTCTCCTTATACAATCCAGAACTCTATGCTGTCGTAGGCTGGCCTTTGTGTGCTAGACTCGGTATTGTATACCTACTATTAAATAATTTTTAGTTACAATTGCTCAAACACCAGTCTGTAAATTCTTACTGTTTGAGTGTTGCTGCATGTACGGGGCGGAGCCCCATCTCTGATGATTTGGCACCAGGAAGGTTCGGAGGCCTGGTGGTGCCGGTGCAGCGGTCGATGGATGGCCGATCCCAAAATAAAGTCCACTTCCTGGAAATAATAATAATATTAATAATATAGAATGTGTAAAAATGTTAATATGAAATGTTACATTAAATTTTTTTAAAACACTGAAGAATGCTTACCATTCAACTGTTCGGGTGCCTGAATCATTACGGTATTTGAGGAGCGATCCTGCAACCGGCGGTGGGTATTCTGCTGTAGCTGGATGTAAGCCTCAGCTACGTTAGCAGAACTGAATGCTGAAAACGTAATTAATTTACTCGTTAGATTTTATTTATTTACTTAGTTCTTTATAGAAAAGTTATATTATTAATTTAATTTACTTTATTGCGAATAGCTTATACAGGGAAACTGACGATGTATTTAACAATCAAGAAATTTCTATTACAAATAAAGCACGTGTATTTCTCGACACAGTCATGGAAAATATCTTTTTAACATGATGGAAACAGGCTGAAAGTTTTTACTAAATAAATGCGCGAGAGGAATGAAACATTCACAGTGAATGTTCGACCAATGCATGCAAACAGGAAGTCTACGGCTCGATTACCGTCGGTTACCCTCGGAAGAATATTTATACAGAACATTTTTATTCGATTCGTAGGGTTTTCAAGTAATTGTATTTTCTCTAGAAAGGAATATAATTCACCTGGTGAAAACTTGTATTTAAATATCCGGAATAATAATTACTCAACAAGATGAATACTTAACTAAACTGTTCACATTTTTTTGAGAATTCGCGCAGCTAGATATTAACAGTAGAAGTTCAACCATTCTCATATAAATGCCAGACATTAAAAACAAGAACGCAAATATAAGTTAAATGTACTGAGTAACATTTTAACTTTTAAAGTAAATGAAGTGTTTTTTACAACTTACCAGACATGATGTTCGATGAAATTTCACGTTGAAAGAGTAACGTTTGCAGAGGTCTTAACTCGTTGATGTCAGCGGAGAAACTGTAAGAATTCCCGATGAAGCAGCCTTTTTATAGTGTTCTTTTGCAATATAAAAAATGTATGCGGGAAAGTTTAAGATATATAATACAACGATTTTGATTGGCTACTCCAGACCTTCGAGTAGAAGGAGAGGGAAATGCTAGCCTTGCACAGGGGCATTTCGTAAGCAAGCCTAAACCTGTTATGGCGAAATCCGACATCACTCCAGCTCTCCTTAAGGGAATGCTTCTGCATATGACTCTAGGAAATAAAAATATATTTTAGTTTTTACATGTACCGCTAAAATACATAGTTAATAATTGTTACATTACCGAAATAATCACAACCTTTAAACACCTCTTACCCTGTTAAATAAGGCTGTTATTCATCAAATATTTCATTCATCTATAGAAAAAAGCTTTTAAACAAATAGGGTTCGATCTCTCTGCTGGAATATTCAAAAAATATCTCTCGAAGGGATGGGGTATTTAAAAACGTTCTCGTCCTATGTTTACTAAGAGAATAAGCCAATCTTTTTAAATGGAATAAATGAAGAGTATTGAGGATTGTGTCTTGTTTAGGATAGGCTCCATATTTCATTATTTATTTAGAATTAAACAAATGCTATTAGTCGTAATAGTTATACACGCGTAATATTCAACGTAACATCCGAACACATACGACAGCAACCAAAATGCGCAAGTCAATTCATATACAATTAATTAATAAAAAATGTTTAATTCTTTTCATCGATCAGCGAGCCCATTATTTATTTATAATAACGTATGTAATATTTAACTATAATGTTAACCGTATTTATTTATTTTTTAATAACATATGTAATATTCACCTATAATGTTAACCGAATTATTTATTTTTAATAACATTTATAATATTTAACTATAATGTTAACCGTATTTATTTTATTTTATAATAACATATGTAGTATTTACCGATCAGTGAGACGCTTATTTATTTTTAATAGCATATGTAGTATATCTTAAGTTGAATTCTTCCCGCCATCTGAATACTTTTATTCTTCATATCACTCTTGCCAAATCATATTTCTTTGTTTAACATTCCGTAAAAAAATCAGTTTAATTTTTGATATCATGCATGCAATTCTTGTATGTGAGTATTTAAATAATGACAAAGATACAATCGAATGCTTAAGTACAGAATCTATACAGTATGCATTTAATTATAATTTCAGCGTAGAAAATATTGCTTCTCACCGTTTAATTTTCCTGACGCTAGAGTCATATTCAATATTTTATTGAAAGAAATAAGAGCTATGAAACTTAATCATTAATAATATTCATGTAGAATTTATATTAATTATCGGGGGAAAAATTGTTGTAGTAAGCTTAAAACATGGCTAGGCTTGGGTTTTCCACGGTTTGTGATGGAATTTCTGCACAGAGGAATCCATTAAGCTAATCATTAAGAAAATCTATTGCATCGCTAAAAGTTATTTCCCCGGAGGGTCGAGGTTTTTCAGAGCACTTAGGAAACCAATTAAGATGTTTAATGTAGTGTAAACGTCTGGCATTGTACGCTGATGAGGGTATACAGGAACCAGTATGTCTCTTAACATGTTTAATGTAGTGGAAACGTCTGCCATTGTCCGCTAATGAGGGTATACAAGACCTAGTAAGCTAATCATTAAGAAAATCTATTGTATCGCTAAAAGTTATTTACCCGGAGGGTCGAGGTTTTTCAGAGCACTTAGGAAACCAATTAAGATGTTTAATGTGGGGAAAAAACGTCTGCCATTGTTCGCTGATGAGAGTATACAGGACCCAGTATGCATTCTTCAAGTCTCTTAACATGTTTAATGTAGTGGAAACTCCAAGCCATTAAGAGCAGGTACCAGGGAAAAACCCTAGCGTTCCTGGTTTAACCGCTTCTTAAGCTTCATTGTATTAGACGATGCACAGCGGTCGCACTCGCGTTGTTTTTTCGTAAAGGGTTCTCGTGTTAACGTCTCACACTAGCTATTTACAACGTCCTTTTCAGTCGCTTTTTTAATTCGTCTAAGCAGTGCAATATTTTTATAAGCCCTCCGCTCAAAAGAAGAATTAAACAAATGTTTTTAGTTATAATAGTTATACATGCGTAATAATCACACATATACGAGAACAACCAGGTGCGGGAGTCAATTCATATACAATTAATTAAAGAAAACTTAATTGTTTTCAGCGGTTGACGAGCAGCGTTTAATTTCAAATGCGATGTCATTAGTAGGTGAAAAATGGATGAGATAGCTCAAGGTGCGCAAGTCAATTACATTAATCAATCAATAATACTTAATTGGTCGACGAGCAGCGTTTAATAACCTCACCCCTTTAGAGGCATGATGGCCTGACATTAGCAGTATATAAACATTGATTATTTTTTTCAATATCGCATTACCTAATTGATTGACACAATTATCTCATCAAATCGTTAACATGATTTACCGACGCCGACAGAATGGAGCCTGGCTAGTCTACACATCGAGGCTTGTTAGTGACGTCACGCACACAGTCGTGGAGTGGGGGTGAAGTTGGTTATTACCAGACCGAAGTCGGCTGCCGAGTTTTTCATTACATGTCGGACTGTTGCCGGAGAGAGGTTAAGGCCGCGCAGTGCATTCGTTAAACTTTTAAAATGTCTACTTCCGGCATCTTCGTCGTTCAGCGGAAGAGGCAGCTTACCGCTCTCCCGCCTAGGGGGCACGCGGTCTGCAAGAGGCGCTCTGTACAACGAGGGAGGGGGAAGTGAATGCTAGCGTACCGCTGCTCTTGAACGACCGGTCACTCGAGTGAGACGCTTCGTGGAGGAAGAGTTGCGCGCGGGTTTTCAGCGAAATTATCACTCGATAACGACTGTTACGGCAACTCTGTCCTTTCAGCTATGGATTTATCTAAGTGTTGTAATATTCTTATAAATCCAAAATATATTTCCCTCAAAAGTAGAATTAAACAAATGTTATTAGTCGTAATAATTATACGCATGCTAGCACACATATACGATGACGATCAGATGCGCGCGAGTCAATTCATATACAATTAATCAATCAAAAATACTTAATTGTTTTCATCGATCGACGAGCGTCGTTTCATTAGGTGTAATGTGCTGACATTAGTAGTAATAAAATGCCGATTCTTTTTTTTCAGTAATGTTTTATGCATGGACGAACATTACGTAATTGATTGACACAATTATGTACTCAAACGATTTGCCGATGGGCGGCAGGCATCAATAATCACATTCCACCATCACCAGGGGCGGGATTTAGACAGGACGCTATGAGAGCGGGGTGACGTCGCCAGCGTATAGGAACAATACACACTCTCCCACATATCCGCAGGGGGAACCAATCACACGGCAGGAATTTAGACAAATCACAATGAGGGGGCGGGAATGTAGTCAGCGTATAGGAACAATACACACTCTCCTACCTGTACACAGTGAACCAACCAGACCACAAACGGAGGGAGGGTACGCATCCAGCGTATGGAAATAATACACACTCTCCCACCTATCCACAGGGAACCAATCAGGCCGCAAAGGGGAGGGGGCGGGTGCGACAGGCACGCGACCAGACCGCATGGGGGAGGGGGTAGGACCTGACGACACAGACCCGGTCGGCATTAGGTAAGCGCACAAAGGGAGGGGGCGGGGCTAGCGGCACGCGACCAGGACGGGATACAGTAGCGCACAAAGGGGCGGCTTGAAGACACGGAACAATAGGTAATTAATTCCTTTGTTCTGACCAGAACAATGGTCCATTGTTCTGGAAGCGGCCTAATATGTCTACTTAGCTTATAATAAAATAATGAATAATTTTCTTGTTTATGTGTGGCTTATAATATTAAGTGCATTGCTATATCATTAAGAATAGCAGGCGTGGCCAAATTTGAGCTCAGGAGATGCCACTGCCGAATTTGTAAGCTATGTCGGCAGGTTTGTCGTTTGCAACGTGAGGTGCGGAGACCAGAAGTTAGAACACTTGAAAATCATGGAACGAGCGGTGTTCTTTTACTTGCAATAGGTTTGTTCCAACATACGGTTCTAAACGGGTTGCGAACTAATTCCAACACATGCTAATGCACATGCGCCAGTCCGGTACGCTCACAGAACTAATTCGGAATTTTGTGTGGTTGGACCACTACTTGAACCGTTCGCGTTCTGTCACGGCCTTCTTCGTTGCACGGTGAATCAGAAGACGATCAAATATCTACGTTTACAGCGTTGATGAATGAAATCAAACTCCGCCGTTGTACGTATATTATATATATACATCGTAAGCGTTTCTTTCATACTGATTCCAGTCCTAATATTCGAGCAAAAATAAATCGCGTTCGTTTATCGGCTCAAAGCCATTGATACTGAGTTATTGCGAATACAATTGTAATATATAGATATTATGTTTAAACCAGAACCCGGAAAAAGTAATTTAACACAATTCCAATTTAACATTAGGTTTCCTGCTACAGAAGCTTCTAAACACAATGTTTAATTTAAAACTCCAATACTCTGAGACAATGACACCCCACATAAATTCTATTCCGAACGTAATGCAAATAATACAAAACTACATGGTACCAATGTATGCTTATGATCAGGGTTAAGATTTTTAGTTGCAAATTTCAGATGAAAAAAGGAAGGGAAAAGGTGCTAAAATAAGGTGAAAAAGGCACAATACGGTGCTGGTTTATTTTAGGGGATACACAACTGAGATTGCTATTGTCTAAACTATCCATTCAATTGGGCTGAAAGTTTTATTTCTTTATATATAATTGTTTTGTGATTATAGCCCAGTCTTAATAATTCTCGGAACTGCGCGGTTGAGGTTATTGTCGTCTCTGCCTGCCCAGGCTTCGTCTCCACGTAAACAGATGACGTCTCTCACAGCAACAAACTCACATTCACGAACAGCAGGCTACTGATTCTGGTGGGATAGAATCACTTATTGTCAATTGCATTATTGCGGGCTACTTTATAGCAGTAAAGTGAGAGAAAGAGGTTTTCGTCGAACACACAATTATTTGCCATTGTTGCGGGTGTACTTTCAATTCCCGCGCGGCGTTTACTGAAAGAGGTAGACTTACTATTCGCACGTACACAGCAAGCTGAGGAGACGTTAATTGAAAGTTAAAGAATAAATTGGAATGAAACTTAAAAGAAAAAAGGGGATTATGGGCATGATTGGGGGGAAATGGTATAAAGGTGCCAAAAAGGGGTAAAGGTCCCAAAATAACGGAATAATGTTTAAAAGGAAATAATCTTCTTCGGAAGTCGATGCATCATTAAAAACATCACTGTCACCTTCTAAATCACTCATTATTGTTATCTTTGAACGCTGTTTTGCTCCCTGGCTTTGTTAGACGTTTGTTCTTTTCCTCAAGTATGTCGCCATACTACTCAACAGCGAGCTACTGCTTACCAAACACCTTTGCTATTCCGTATTGAGAAATAAACACGAATGGAGGAATAAATTACATATTCAAATTTATTTTCTACTGAATACAGAGAGTATGTCGCTTTTTCAATACTCTCTGTCGGGTTTGTTCCAAGCGATTAGAATCGATTCTGAATTAACTGAGTATGCGCTGTAGACCATACAATCTGCGCAGGTCTGGAATTTTCAGTTCCTATTCTTAATCACGAACCGATTTCACTCGTTCCGAACTAGTTCCCAAATACGTTGGAACAGCAAACTGGAACTTCAGAATTGGTTCTGAACTGATTCTCTGTCGTGTTGGAACGTCACTTAGCTACTGCGCACACTCAGATAATTGGGAATCGATCCTGAATCGTGTGGGAACAAACCTAATACCAACATTAGCTGCTCTTCGGATGCAACCCACTCCCTTACAGCTAATTCGGGAAGCTGCATCGGCTTAGACTTTCTTCTATGGTAATAGTGCTTTACATTTCTGTATTTGTGAAGCTCTTACTTTTGGCATAGCCTTTGTTTAATGGAAGATCTTTCTCTTAAAGTGTGGCACCTTCCACTTCCTGTTGTTCCACTTTAGATAAGTTGGTCGTCGTAGTCTTTGGGTGACTATCACACTCTTATTACCTACGCATTGTTATTCAGTTATGTTAGTATATTGTAAATACTTAGAGAAAGTCAGACCGAGCGGAATGGCTCAGACGCTTACGTTTATAGCCCGCATTCGGGTGGTCCCAGGGTTGATCCCCGTGGACTGCCCACTCTGGCCCATGAGTTTTTTCGTGGTTTCCCCGGGTTGCCAAGCGAACGCTGGGGTGGTTTATCTTCTACCACGACACCCTTCCTTTCATTTCCTTTACCTATTCTCTTCCTTGTCATCTGTTTCATTGTTGTGGGACCAGATCTCGGTTTTCTGTGGGTTGCAGCTGGACGGTGACTTGCGCTCCGTAAAGGTTTCTTCTCCGGCGTCGCTGCGGTACCGCTCATTTAGCTCTCTTCTCAGCATAGGGCTCCGCTCCGGGGAAACCTGGAGGTTAGTGGCTTTACGGCAGGGACCGTGCGGCGTCGGATGCGTTCTATCTGGAAGCGTTAGGGACCCCGTCCGTGCTTGCGCCCGTAGGCATCCGGATGTGGTCGCATTCGAGTCTCTCCCCTCATCCCTCCTTTTCAGGGGTCACGTTGGAAGTATAATGGGCCGACTGGCCAGCGGTGCGATTTTCTGTTCCGGTTCTGGGGGTGTCTCCGTAATACGTTCCTTTACCTTTACCTTTTGGACATGTTAGGGTTTTCTTTTCTTTCTTTGTTTAGGGATTACAGGTATACTCTTGGGTATATCGTGAGATCCCCGAACGGTATAGTTCTTAAGCAACAGGATAGAGAGGTTATTTGCGTTTCAGTTGTACCTACCGCGAAGACACATGGGATGGTATTATAGAGGAATTGGGGTTTAATAAATGTACAGATCATTTTATTTTACGGGTTTACCGGGTGGTCCCGTAGAATGATTATCTGGAGTGATAATGATCCCCACTTGTTTGTTTAGACAGTCTTACTTAACTGTGAATGGGTTTTTGTTTTTTCTTTCCTTGCTATTATACTGGTATGTATGCGCGGGCCACTCCATCGCTTTTATTTTTATTGTCTTATAAGGAAAGTGTGCCGGGACAAGTTGACCAACCGCTGTAAATTGGTGATTTAAAAATATTCATTTTGAAAAGTTGAACTAGCTCTATTTTTGCACTGTGTGAATAATGTGTCCGTTCGCGGAAGTGGTTACCACGAGCATGGCAATGTTGTACATTTTGTCGTTCCTAGTATGCTTGCAGGACGCACAGCAAATCCACCAATAGAGGTGTCAGCCGGCGCAGGTTTTTATGTATTGGCAAACATGACCTTTTATGAAAACTCGGATCCAGTATTGTTTTTGGCTGCCCAGTGTTGTGCTTATACATCCTTTACCTTTATTGTAAAGTTGATTCTAGTACTTCTGTATGTTGTTTATGGTTACTTTCATATATCAAAAATGCTCAGGACGAATATCCTTCTTTATTTCGTTCTCATGGTGAACCTCTGGGAGTGCTGGAGCCTATTTGGATCCCAATTCTTACTTGCTGATAAGCAGCATATTGAAAACATATTTATGTCTGATGAAACTATGTATGGTGTAATAAAGTAGGCCAGACAAGTCAACAATTTTGTTTCAATTTTTAATATACCTTTTGTGAAAAAACGTTTAGTCTTCAGAATGCCATGCCTGCGTGTACATCGGACGCTGGCCCGTTGTTCTAATTCTTTTTTTAATTAAAATCATCGCTCTAAACTCGTATACCGCACACGTATGACCCGTCTTATGCCCCGGGTGACTTCACCATTTTATTAGTTAACGCGTTAGATGAAGTTATATACAATAATTCAGGATATCGACTTGTCTGGGGGAAAGATTCTATTTGGACGTGTTATAGTGCACCTACTGTCAGTTGTCTTTTCCACGGGCAACACATTATGCTCGGCTTACGCATTCCACTTATACAGGAGGGTGTACAAGAGTCAGTGGGCCGTTACTACATCCTCACCCGTTTTGACTTCGTGGAGGAGACTAGCATGACTAGCTTGGAGGGACGTGCGCTGTCAACATTATACACCCATGGGAAATTTCGAGCTTTGTCGCTGCAATGCGATACCTCTAAGTGTAGTTTATGTTTGGTGACTCCAGCGTATATCGTGTCGGCTCTATTCACTTCCTATGCTATTGCTGTCTTACAAGGCACTTCGCAGGCCAATTTGTCGTAAGTATGCCCCATGACACGTTTGGACACAATTAAATGTGTGGTGTCTTCGCGTGATGCATTTAATTTTGTCCTCATTCATGTCCCTTCCTTTCTGTTACGTTGTGCTAAATCTGTATTAACTATTAATTTGCAAAGTGACATAGGTGCACACCGAATGCGGCTTCCTTATACATGTAATGCCACCACCAACCCATCGGAAGTTACACACTACGTCAGACTTCCACCCCGTCTGACTTGTCTCCCCTGTTTTTTTCTTTTGCTTGTTCATTTCCTATTGTTATTTGTATACTTCTTTGTAAATGTTTCATTCTGTCTCCTGATCCATCCCTATATTTCTTCCTTTACACGTCTCGTGTACACCCCCAATGCCTGTGGAACGCATCTGTACCTCCTCAGTGCCTATGATGGGGCCAAGTACTCTACCGACTTCTTAAAGAAAGGCACGATTGTCTGCATGATTGCCTACCTACCTCCTTACCCGCCTTTTGAGGAGATTTCAACCATCCTAAATTCATGATTGGTACCCTCGGGAACATACATCGTGTTTGGACTGAAGGAATCAGCCTCGCCTCTAATTACTAATTAGAAAACTTTAGTTTGCTTTGGAGTTTTGTATGTTTTGTGGTACGACGAGTTTCTTGTATGACATTTTTCTACGAGATGTTTTTGGTAGTGCAGGATGTGTGCATATACTTATGGTTGTTTGTGTATGATAATCACCACGTATGTATGCTTTTTATTGTGCCATAATTTTCACTTGCTCCTACCACTTTACGGTGGGCTGAGATTTGTTATTCCTTTTATAGGCATGCTGTTATTCTGTATTTTTTCCTTTGACGGTTCTCGTCGAGGGCGGCGATTATTTTAGCCGTCGGGGACATGTCAGGTTTACTGAGGAGAGGTGTAAACCATTAGGCTACAAACGATTTATTGTAAAACACAAAATTAATTTACCTTCAGGCAAACTGTCAGGTTAAATTCTTGCTGAAGCTACTGAGTTGAGCATGTCGCAGTATGGAGGATCGTAGGGATAACCACTTCCTATGACAATCCCAATGGGTTTTATCATGACGTCAAGTCCCTCAAGGCTACGTGGAAACTTGCGCAGCACCAAGCTGAACTCTGGTCTGTCATTCATCACCAGGAATTTTCCAGAACATTTTGAATACTTGGTTATTATTGGCTGTTATAATTCAAACCTGAGGCGGTGTCACACTATATTGGGTAAAGCCTGCAGATAAATGAAGAGAACCCCCTATGCAGCCTTAAGCTTTATAAATGGCCGTGGGGCCCTTTTGAAGTGGTTTTGTTCTGGCAGACTTGCAGGACACACGGCCCGTCATCTCTTAGGGCACCAAACCCCTCGTCTGATTAAGCCACACCCCTGAAAGTAAGTCCCATGAAGGGGAAATTATACTGTGTAACTAACCAATCAATCATGAATTAAGGTTATCTTTAGATCCCAATAAATGGGCTATCAGTTCGGTTTAGGAGTTGTTTCTGCCTCTTTATGTTTCTTATATGTTACTCCCCAGTCAATGGATATGCTTGTGATAATATTACCTCTACTTGCTTAAACCGGTCTAGTTCTAATGATATAAACTCAGTTAAATTAAAAGGGATTTGTAACAATTGATGTTTTGTGCATGAAGCCATGCCGCAACGGTAAAATCGCTAACTGGATATGATTAAATATGTGTACATACACAATGCTTTCAATAATTTTTGCTGGTGCAGACAGAACAGCAATAGGCCTATAGTTGTCATCATCTTACAATTTCCTGATTCAGGAATCAGAATTACTGGAGTTTGTTTTCACACATTTGGAAAAAATGTTTTATGTAGCATTTGATTATGAATTAATATTAGAGGGTATAGTAATAGATTATCACATCCTTTAAAATGTATCTCGATATTCCATCAGGCTAGCAGATCTTTTGTTTTTAAGCTTTTTTGTTGCCAATTTGACCTCATTTTCAATTCTTTTGGCTTATATCGTAGTCCAAAATGTTGATAGTATTGCCGAATACGTAAGTTTGAGGGCTGTCCCAGAAGTTTCCGACCTAACAAAGAAAACTCCAAAATTTGAGGAAAAAACCTTATTTCTCTACATAGTCTCCTTTCAGCTCAATACCTTTCCCCAGCGATATTGAATAGACTCGACACCCTGTTTATAGTGAGAATCGTCGAGTTATGCAAAATAGACGTCAAGTGCAAACTCTACCTCTTTCTTGTTGGCAAATCTTTTACCCCAAGCCATTTCTTCAACTCTGGAAGCAGAAACTAATCTGAGGGGCCTATGTCTGGCGAATAGGGCGCACGAGAAAGCAATTGGAACATTAACTAATTGATTTTGGCCATGGCGATAATGGATGTGGGAACTGGTGCATTGTATTGATGAAACAGAACCTTCTTTTTCGCTAAATGCGGCAGTTTTTGCGTGACTTCACCATAAAAACGTTGCAATAAGTTTGCATAATACTCGCCATTGAGTGCCTTTCCTTTTTTGAAGATAATAAATGATACTTATCTTACGCGCATTCCAAAAAACTGACGCAATGGCTTGCCTGTAGATGGAAATGTCTTCGCCTTCTTTGGAGCTCATTCTCCCCTTTCAGTGCACTGTTTTGACTGTTCCTTCGTCTCAGGTGTGAAGTGATGGACCCATGTTTTATCCATGCTTATGAATCGACGTAAAGACTCCGCTTTATTGCACCGAAACATTGCCAAACACTCAACCGAAACATCCTCGCAACGCTGCTTTTGTTCCATTGTGGGTTAACACGGCACCCATCTTGCGCATAGCTCTCTCATGTCTAAATTTTCATTTAGTATGCGATGTACAGCACTTTTTAAATGCCCACGATGTCTGCTAGCCCTGGCACTGTCAGTTGACGGTCATCCAATAACATTTTGTGAATTTCCTTCACAATTTCTGGCGTGGTCTTCTCAGTTGGTCGAGCACTGCAATGTTCGTCTTGGCAACTCGTACGGCCTCACTTAAACTGTGCCACCAAATATTTTACTGTTGGAAACGAAGGAGCAGACTCCCCCAGTATAGAATCAAGCTCAGTTGTAATATTAGTTGAACTAAGTCCTTTCAAGCTGAGGTGTTGTATCACATAACCATAGCCAGTTTTATCCTTGTTTACACATTCGCTGAGAGTTTACTATTATTGGCTGCCAAAGAATTACTAAACAACGTAGCATCGTCAAACTTCAAACTTAAGATTTATAAGGGTGGTAATTTCTACCATACTCATTTATAAACAACAACCGCTTTATATACGTCAGATCGAGTACTTCTGGGACGGACCTCGTATATTTTGAAGTAATAATTGAATAAAAACATTTAAAATAGTCAGCATATCCTTTAATAATTTCATTAGAAGCTTTTAATGTTTTTTTTTCATTATATTCCACCACCGTGCGTGCCGTCAACCTCCGTAGTGTACTGGTTAACATGCTAGCCACCAGTTCCAAAGGTCGTGGGTTCAAACTCGGTGGAGGGCGATGGATTGTTTCGGACGTATAAGTCCTTAGCATGGCTTTCTTCGGAAGGGAGGTAAAGCCGGTGGTCTCGTATCGTAGTTTGTAGCACGTAAAAGAACCTGAAGCTTCAGAAAGAAGCCTCTGAACAAACGTCCTGGTCTTTCACGCCCAATATAGAATGGGACGCTAAGGACTATAGTAGTTAACGAGCGTCTATAAATAAAAAAAGTCTTCGTGTATACCTGAAGATGTTTCCGTTCGTTTTTTATAAACTTCCAGAAATCATTAGTATTACGTGACAATTTATCTTGAGCTTGCTCAATGTAATTTCTAAAAGTTATTTCAATATGTCTTTTTAACGTTTTACGAATGTTTTTATAACACCACATGCAACATTCTGATGCAGTTTAATTTTTACGGTATTTTCCTTTTAATCATATGTTTGTTATTATTAATTGTTTGGTGAACCAAATAGGATATTTATACTGTTTTCTCTTGGGTACACATCTGTCTAGTTTTGAGTAAACTTTGTCATAGAAATACGATACTGAATAATTAATATCCTGATGTGATGCTATATGATCCCATTTAAATCCTTTATAAGCTTGTACATGCTGTTAATATCTCCTGTGTAAACATTGTAGGTGCTTATTGTCTCTATGCTACTTTCTGCTAATTTCTCAATTTTAAACGTTAAATTTAGAGCAGGAGGTATAACTCTATGGGTAGCAAATATTTGTTGTCTTCTTTTACTTTAAATATTGTTATTTTAGTTAGAGTTAAGTCCAAGGTCCTTCCACATATACTTTTTATGTTGTTCATAGACCACATGTTGGTAAAGGATAGCATGTTATAAAGTAGTTTTGCTTTATTACTGCCTTTACTGAGATCATAATGTAGTATCAGGTATTTCAGGTAAATTAAAGTCATCGGTAATAATTACATATAACATAACAGTTTCAATAATTAATTCCACCTGATCAAAATATTCGTTACAATTTACAGTAGTATTTGTTGAAAGATAAACCGTGTTTGTAATGAATTTAATATTATGGAAATAAAATTTTATCCAAGTGATTCATTGCTGGCATCAAGGGGGATGATTATTTCCGGATTAAGTGTTGTTTTAACCGCTATTACAATCCATGAGGTTTAAGTAGTCGTGTCCCTTTTAGACAGAGAAAGAATAATCACCATCTCGCTCTCACTCTATAGTGCCACAGGCAAAGCAGATACACCAGCCAAACACGCATTAGTGGCCCGGTCCCCTCCTCCTCTCCGACCGGTTGTTCTTCATTCCCCGATTCACGGTCAGAAACTTCAAACGAATCTTCGTACTCATCTTCCGATTCCAATTCTTCTAAATTTATGACTTATCTGTCCGTAATTTCATCTACCACACCGTCTTTCTCCCAGTAAAACTGCTTAGTGTTTTACACATGCTTACAGGCCCTTTCTAGTTGTCTGTAATCACTTTTGTAATCGCATTATCAAACAACGATTTTATATCACCATTTTTAAATGAAATAGTATGTTTGGCAACACCGTTCTTGACTTGCGCCCATATAAGTTATACAGCGTTAAAATCACAATGATAAGGTTCAACCGCACATTATTATGTCCATGCATTTCTGCAAGTACGTCAATTTCATAAACTTTGAAACTGCCTTTTTTCAATTTAATTAAATCGTATAGCACTGGTTTTGTCGCTCGTGGAACAAACTCAATATTTCTATTACGGAGCCATTCCTGCATATGGGATTTGAGAGTAGATGAAGTGGGTGCTTTATTAATTTCTATGGAATGATAAGGGGCATTGCCCATAACGATGACACTATTAGAAGGAATGTTAAGTAGCAATTTATTGACAAACCAATACTTGAAAATGTTATCCATTTCCTCATGGTAGTTATTACGTTGAACGTTCAGCATGTACAACTATAAACCGCTCCTTTGCCTATTGGTGTTTTAATCATTTTCATCACCGTCACACTTCCACATCTTATTTCTCGCATGGTTTATATTTACCCACGTTTCGTCCAGGTACACTATAGACCTACCAGTAGCCCTCAGTTACTTCATTCGTCTTAAAAACTGAAATCGTTTAGAAACAATATTCATTCGTTCAACTAAAAAGCGTCTTCCTTGCGAATATTTACTATAACTGAAATGAAGCTTTTCAAGAATTTTTCTTAACGACCACGCGCTTCCTTTCAGTAAGTCTTGAACTTTTAAGGACTCATAAATGTCCTGCAAACTAGGCAGAAATTCCGTACCATTTAACGAATAGATTGTTCGCTTAATAGCAGCTGCCGTGAATGAGTATTTCTGTTTTTTGCGATCCCTTATTCGGGCGCTTCTTGCCTGAAGTTTGTAACCTACCGCCACTAGCTTCAGCATTTTTGTGTTTTTTAAAATTCGATTGACGGAAGGAGCAGAAATACCCGTAGCGGCAGCAGTTCTGTCAACTATACTTGTTACTGAAATAGTCGGCTTTCCACATTTCAACGCGTCACATTCATCACTGAAGAAACTGAACTACTTTACTTTAACTACCATTTCGCTACCAACTGCTTTTAGAACTTTCCCTCGAGACCCAATTTGAAACAATACAAATACAACCAAAACTACCAGAAAATAATTAAACGTTATATCCATATGTTGTAACAAAGAAAACATCTTGCGTAGCATGTAAAACCACAAAACAACAAACTCACAGTTCCACAGCTCATACGCCACTCCACCCTTCAGTCAGCATACAATAGAAGTGGGAGGGTTGCGAGCTTCTATGGATCTGGAATTTCCACAAATCGCAAAAAGAACTAGTTGCCGTCACACCCCTCTGCTGGATAAGGACAGCACTCTGTGTGAGATAAGGACAGTAGAGAACCTACCAAGTTAAGCATCACAGAGTATAATACCCCGCCACCAGGACTTTACGAATTTTTATCTTTTATAAACACTGTATATCTTTGATCAAATAGTTCAAAATTAAAGATACCATATAGTAACCATGATTCATTTATACTAATTGCATTATAGTTTGCAAAAATTGTGCTAGCGTAAAATTCATAAGCCCTTGTTCTTAGCCCTCTAATATTCTGATAGTAAATATCTAACAATTTTGTTTTGCAGATTGGATATGGGCGTCAAAGTCACACTTTAATTAGGTTCACTATTTCTTCAGCTCTTCTTTTGTGGTTATATTGATGATTGATGAAGAGTCTTCTTTTCCCAGGAATATTCTCCCATTTCTGGTCAACTTTATGCTAACAGATCTGCGAAGTTGCCTGCATTTAGCAAATAGGCGTCTTTGTGATAGGCAGAGGCTTTCGTTGATGTAGATAGGATAGCTGAATATAAACCCTAGGTCCAAGGTGAATAGATTCTTTTTGACACGTCGTACTCCTAGTATTTCCTCTTTAGTTGACCTCCTACAGAATTTTACTACGATTGGACTGGGTAGCTGAGACAGGGATTTAGGTTCAAGCGATTACAAACATCAATATTGTGATCTTCTATCTTGACATCCAGGGTTTTTCGGATGGTTTTTATCACTTCGGTAATGTTCTCTTGGTGCTGAGAAGGTAATAAATGAATTTCCAGCATATTGATCCTTGAGTACTGTTCAAGGTCTTCCAGACGTTCCTTTGGCTCCTGGTTTTCTTTACTGAAGAACTAAATTTTCACTTTTTAAATCCTCCAAGATTTTTAAGGTTTCTTCTAGCTTTTTCAAATACATTTCTTGACTTTGTAAGTTAGCCTCAAGCTTTTCATAACAGGAATCTCTTGAGTTTCCCCATTCAACTTCTAGTGTTCTTTGAGAAGCTTTTATTGTACGAATGTGTTTTTCTATCCGTTGTAACATTTCTAGTACTCCAGAATTTGAACCCCTAGTAGTTATCCCGAAACAACGTGTTCTGTATCATCTTTCCTTTGTATATATTTCGTACACTTCATTGCTGTTGGACCTTGTTTAACGAATTCTAGATCTTCTTTCAGAATGTTTAAACACTTGAAGTGTGCTGCTTGGTTGCAAGCAATACATTGTAGTTTAACTGTTTTCACACCTTTTCCAGAAAACGTATTACATACGTAACACATATCCATGTTTAAAGTAGACAATTAAAAGTTGCGGTGGTAGTACAGCCGACTGTGTGAAGTTGAGGATACCGTTCAAGGTAACGGCGCTGTACTGTGATTTTGTTGAGTTAGCAGTTCTAAAATATATCGACAGGTTTTGCTACTTAGCGAATCATCTGGGTAATATTAAATTATAATTATTTTGCACCCCATTGCTGCTGCTTAGTAATTATTATGTTAAAGCATTCAATATAAATTTCTGCCTTAGGGGTAATGGTATTTATATTGTTGGTATACATGTGACAGGAGTTATCAATAGATATTCGGAAGCTTCTAAGTTACACGTCTTCGTACACCATTGCCAACCTCATGTACTTTTTCATGCATAACCCGAACGGACATGATTCGCATTTCATTATTAAGTAGCTAGGATGTACAATTGAAAGTGTAGAGGTAATTTCGAAAGTTACATCTCATTGCCTAAGCATGCTGAATATATTAAACTCGGGTTTGTTAATACATATTGCTTCCTGAGTGCCAGTCTGGATAAGCTCGTAAAACACATCATATCTTGAGACGTGCAAGTACTTAGGAGAAGACAAGTTGAACTTGAAGAAACGTAAGGGAGTATTTCTCTATAATTATACTACATCGTGGGTTGTCTTGAACGATACCCACCTGCCCTCGAGGGAAGCCTTCTACAATAAATTGAATGAAAAAGAAAGTAGTGATGATGACAACGAGCATACGGAAGCAGTTTAATATGAGAGACCTAGGTGAATACAGAAATCTCTATTTAATCTCAGATGTTCTTTTCCCAATGATGTCTTCGAGACATTCATAGACCAAACACTGAGTACATATAAACTTTATACGTCATATTATTTCTCCTCTCCAGGACCTAAATGAGATGTTATGCTACTGTAGAATGGAACTGAACTCCAATTGCTTCTGGATTACGATTAGCTTCTCATGGTGGGATCCGGCAAAAGAGAAGGTTGGTTTCAAATTCCTCATTCTTACACCGAAGGAAACAACGTTTACATGCAGAAGTTTTATCCACGGAAACCCTTCCAATTTATTACACATGAGAACGCAAATAACCAATATTGTTGGGCAGTGCGCCATGCCCTTACTTACAGAGGATTTCATTGGGTGTTTCCTCAAGATATCAATCTAGAAACACTACAAGAAGAAGGTCGTTATGGATATATATTAGAAGCTGACATTTAGTATCCTGCAGAGTTCCACGAGCCGCATAATAATCTACCATTCCTGCCTGAGTGCCTGAAGGTCAAGGAGTCGTCTACAAAATAGCCATTTCCTTATGCTGTATGCAGTGCATTACATGAAGTTGAAAGAAGTTCTTAGTCATGGTCTACGTCTGAGGAAATATATCGTGTGTTACAATTCTGACGGTTACAATGGTTAAAAAATGACTTCGAATTTAACAACAGACTACGGCAGCAGGCTGCAAATGATATCGACAAAGATTTGCAAAAACTTTTCAACAATGCAGTGTCCGGAAAAACGATGGAGATGCTGCATAATTGTATGTATAAATGACTTGATACGAATGATAAAACCCTGGAAAGATTGACTGCTAAACCTACATTCATTCACAAACTTGTATGTGGACCTATTCTGCCTGCTATGTTTGTGGCCTCACGACACATTGTGTTCATCAAGCCTATATACTCCGGGATGTGTGTGCTGGAGATCTCTAAGACACTAAAGTACCGCCACCATTATGATCTATTGCTTCCGTATTATGGAGCTGAAAATCTGAAGATGATGTATATGGGTACAGATTCCGTCATGTATCGAGTGACAACTGCAGATGTTGTATACCAGAACATGCTACATTTTCTCCAGCACCTAGATTCCGTTGGTTACCCTGCAAACCATATACATACCTGCAACATTCCACTTGTACTTGGACCTTCACTAAGTGCATATCCGTGTCAATCGGGAATGATCTGCTACGGAACTGCATCTTGGAGCAGAATTTTCTTAACCGGCAAACCTAAAAGTTCACTCTTCAAATCCCGTTTATAGTTACTAGGAAGAAAGTGCACTGAACATACACGTGAATTATCAGCGTTAAATTTGTCAGTACGCTTACAGCGAGACACCCACACGCGCTTTAATTGCTCATTTTTTTTGGAAATGTGTGATAATTCACACCAACCGTTTTAAAACCGCAATTACGGTATCGTGCTACAGCACAATACATTCTACTCTTAACGTTCTTACTCATTGCACACCGACTTAAACACTTCACTAAAGCACAGAAAACTGAATCTATACTCAAGATTCTAGTTTAAATATGTGTGTGCAACTTATTTGTTGAAGTGGCGGGGTATATGACTGAGTGATAAGGAACAATGTACTTTCGTACATCTGTTGTTAAGTTGTGAAGTTTCCGCCAACATAGCGAGATAAAGTAGGATAATTGTACGTGACTTTTAAAGCGAAGAGAAGCTCAGATTAATATCTGTTACCTTTTACGCAGTTGAGCGGCATAATTATTTCAAAGGAAATGCTGTTTGCTCTGACAGCCAAAGTTTAACAACCTTTTTCCGTTCACTGTGGTTCTGTAAAGGATTATATACCTGGAAAAGCTTGCCATTTTCAGGGAACCTTTGGCCCGCATTACATCTGTTTTCATGTTATGAGTCGGCCTACCTGCCAAACAGTAAGTTCTTTATATTCCTCAGGAATGCGTATTAAACAGTATATTATTGTGAGCAGAAGCTATTTGAAGACCAAGTATCATATAAGCATGATCCGGATTCTGATGACATGCCATCTTTTAATTCTTGCAATAAAGCTATTGCTTTAGTGTACATAAATCCTTATCATGGGTCCCATATTAAGAATATATATATATATATATATATATATATATTAGGTCATTTTGGTAGTTTCAAGTTTTCTATTTTGGATAATGTTTTTTTCGATATTACATCATTAATTTGTAATTTCTTTGTCCTTTGCCGCTTTATTTGGTAACTTCCTTGCATAAGTATAGAGTATATAAAGATTATTGGTTGGTCTGGAAAGAGTTGCTTGTGGGTGGAGAGATGGTTATTGTCAGGGAAACAGGTATAACTACTGTTATGAATTCATGTCCAAATTAGGGATGAGGAGGTCAGTTTTCCCTTTTTTGCTTAATAAGTGCGTATTGCTCTTATTTATGTATGACATGGACTGTGAAATCCTCTTCATTTGCAATAAACATTGCATATTCTGAGTTCTCAAAAGAGTTAATGCTACACTTTTGTAAGACCTGTTCAAAAACACAATAAGTTAGAAAATTAATTGAAAATATATTTGTTTTATGTTCTTGTTTGGAGAATCTGAAAAGCAAAGAAAATAATGTTCTTACTTGTTTGAAGAATCTGAAAAGCAAAGTAAGAAAATTTTCTTTTCTTTTCAGATTCTTTGAACAAGAACATTTTCACTGCTCTTTTACTTATTTTTTCTTCTTTTATAGGAGTTATATCAATATATAAATTAATTTATAAATTTCTGTACACTAATTTTAGTAAATCAAATAACTCTCATTTTAGATAATTTTTTTGTAATTAAAAAGTCATTTTGAAACAAATGTAGTCATTTTAAAACAAATGTAGTCATTTAAACAAAAATTAGTAATCAAAATCCGCGCTCTGCTTATAAAACACCGCTCTGACATTTTCTCTCATGTATTTACGTTCATCTCCCCTGTATTTGCTCACAAAATATTGATTTGTTTCGTAAAGCCTCTCCTGCCAGTTTGGCGTGAAATGTGTCCATGTTTTATACAAAATAACGAAAACTAAGATACGAGTAAGCTATTGCACTTTCCTTGCATAAATACTAAATAATATAGGCACCTAATTACAATTGGCAAGTTCCTTAGATCTACCTCCTTTTAAAAAGATCAGTGTAATATGTTTCAGTGATCGCCAGTGCAATACACTAATACACCTCCTTTTAACAACACCCACTTTCCCGTGGGTGAAAGCATTACATTTGTGTGCTTTTAAGGGTATTGGTTGCGAGCGTATACTAAAGCATACAGGAAAGGTTGTTCTAAAATTAATATCTCCAAAATATTAAGGCTAGACGCATCCTTGTTCTTACTCTTTCAAGTAGGAAGGATCAAATGGGAACTATGTACAATTAATTATTCATTAATTAAAAAATTAAAACAACTTTATACTAGTAATAATTAAGAAACTAGGTTTATATAAGCACATTCTCAGCCTAAATAATGAAGCCAAAATATCCAAATTCTGAACACATCATTCGAATGTACACTACTCTGTAAATTCGGTTTATTTGAAAATTGGAGGATATTTGCAAGACTTGCAGTGCAGATAACTGTTTTTCAGCATGTGTCCATTATCTACTTCAAGTACTCGAATATTATGTGAATTTAATTCATTTTGTGGAGTTACTCTCTTCTGCCAAAATAGTTATATTAATAAAATTCTTTTTAAAAAAATTATTTTAAATATGCATGTCGATTATTCATGCTTTTACCTAGACGCGAAAAAAAAGTCTCGGATAACATGCACAAATATCAAGTTTTCAGCTATCATGACTTTTAAAACTGCTATGTTTAAGTCATATTACATAATAGTATGATCAACATACAGTTTCTCTCATTAAGCTGCGTTTTTCACAATCCATAAACAAACAATACAATTTAATTTCGAATCAATGTTTAAGACCCGATAGCGTATAACGTTGAATTTTATATAGCGTATAACGTATTTTATTTTCGTTGCTAAAATTGGCCGAATAATGTGTTATTGGTTTTCTTTAACATAATATAATATAAGTCAAGCAGTAGCATAACCTAAGAAAATGGTTTTAAAACTTGCAACTTAGAGCTTCTGAACAACTTTAATATAACAAATATCTGCTTTATATCTACATATCTCTCTTTCTTTGAATAACATGTATGTTGTAAGCCATCCCTCAAGACCAAATTTCATATATCGACAGCGTTTTAGTGAATATTTCAAGGAGAAATGAAATTGGCGCCAGTTGGGTATTTAGCTGTAAAAAGACAGGTTTGTGTTTATTATTTCCAAGACTAAGTCTAGTTATAGATGCGATTTTGTTTCAAGTAGTATAGGGTCGAAACAGATCGTATAACAAGAATATTATACGAACTTTCATGCCGAAAAGTACGGTGCAGAATACTGGCTAGCTAAAACTTCACTCTCGATGACGTCATGCAGCGGGCGGACCGAAAGTAGTACAAGCGAAAACGGTCGGGAAGAGACCCCCCCTGGGTGGTTCCATCCTCGCCTCTCGCACGCTTATTTTCTGGAATGCAAAATGAACAAACGTCTTTAATTCATCTACATTCTTTTATCAGGAATGGAAAATCGGGATAGAGGCACACTTCTAGAAATTCAGTTAATGGGGACATGGCAGCGTTGTATGGTCCTTAGAAATTAAAACGTAGCAACGCTGTTAGTTTCAATCGGTTCTCACGTTCGAGTAATCTACAACTGCATTGTGTTCTGTTTAATACATTATTAATGACTTTATTCACTGGAATCCAGTCCTTGTAATAATACACTTTTGTTACCGTTAATATCATTTTTACTATTAAATAGCTTCCTATGATACTTAATGTATTAAACTCAGTTGCTTTCGTCGCTTTTGAGTCCTATTCTCACCTAGCATGGTATTTGTGTCGTATTACTGCATAATTTACTTTAAGGTAATGTAATCATGGAGAGTTCACTCATTAATTCTAAAAGAATAATTTTCGTTTCTTGTGCCTGAAACTTTTTTCCTTGCTTGTCGAGACCTTCTAACATGAAAAACATATAATGCTTCCTTATATCCACTGTAAGCGAATGTTAACTTTAACAGTGCATGGATGAAGTGAATTCTTTAACATATGAATAGTCTTAGAGATTTATGGAGAGATGTCTTTGAATTTAGGGGTTTAAAGTGCCTGAAACGTTATTAATTTCGGGAGGAATGATTGACAGTTGAGGTAGTCGTATTCCCTGTTTTGTTTGCAGCAATTGCAAATAATATTTCATAAACAGTCAGTTGTAAAATTTCGATCGCGTTGCAGCGTTTGTAAGACACAGGCAAATATCAATGCTATGCGAAATAAAAAGAATAATGTAATTTACTGCTCTCAACGAGAATCTTTATCAGAAAGAGGTGTCATTAATTTGTATACTTTTATATTTGGCACAGGTTATGGTTGTAAATAATGATATTCCCCATAAAAAGAAACAAATACAGACGCGTTTTATGGGATTCGATCCACGACTCGCCACCACCGTAAACCAGTAACAACACGCTTAAACACGTTCAGGTACCCTAAGCACAGAATGGAGATTTGCTGATTAAGCCTACATTTTTAAGCAAAGCACCCAACACTGGAATCGCTTTTACTCCTAGTCCACTACTTAATCCAAACACAATAACGCTTTTCTAAGGGGTACTGATGTTGAATTTGCAATATTTGCCCTTTATTTTACAATGTTTGCTGAAATATTACTTTTCAAAGCTGTGAGATGAGCTGATGGCTGCCACGATCACACAACTCTGCACTGCATGGGAGGCGTAAGCAGCACCACAAGCAGCAACACACCCTTTCTCATTGTAAGCACAACGTACACTGAACCCACAATTATTGACATCGTACATCGTCTCTGAAAGTATAGCTTCGCGGAATACAGTTAGCAGCCTTTGATCCTGGAGAAGTTTGTCCTTCTGGAACATTAAGGTCACTATCACAAGCGCTGATTGCCTTTGGGGCTTGACCTGATTCACTTCCCTCCTCCAATAAAGGCGTGAAATTCTTAATAGGAGCTCGCCTCGAGTTTTTACAAGGTCGATTATGTAGTACTTTGCATAGACATAGTCGTTTCTTCCCTTCCGACAACAGCATTGGCATCCCTGAAATTTTTCATACAAAAGATGCGTTTAGTGGCTTCTTGAAAGGAGACGAAGTCAGAAAAGCTGAATATGTTCCATTACGTCCTCGAGCTGAAAGTTTCTTCTTTATGAAATGTTTTGGCCTAATATGGATGGCAAAGTTAATGTTATGGCAGTTTGAGTTCCTCATTGTTAAGGCGATAGCCATCACACTCAGGCACATTAAAAGATGAATATGATCGTTCAGCACGTTCCGGTGTACCTTCTGGCATGATCGGCGCCTCTTCATATCCAGATGCATTTTCTGAGAGACAGGATGGTGTTCTTTCAGTCGACTATTCAGAACCTTCCAAGGAGGTTCCAGTTTTTACCGCAAATAGATTATTCCTCTTTTTGCCGATCCTTTCTGTGCAGCAAGATAATCACACTCAGCAAATATATTCCGATTTAGAGATATAGTCGTCCTGCTTGGTGTAGTGGTCACCATGCTAGCCTCTAGGTACCCGACGTTGCGGGGTCAAACCCGGAGGAGAGCGATGTATTTTTTCGGGCGTAAAAATCCTTAGCATGGCTTCCTTCGCAAGGGAAGTAAACCTGGTGGTCCCGTGTCGTAAATTTACAACACGTAGAAGAACCTCAAGCCTGATAAAGAGGTCTATGAGAAAAATTACCGGTCTGTCATACCCAATATAGAATGGGACACTAAGGACCGCAGCAATTACAGAGCGTCTATAAATAAAACTCAATTTAATTTTACATGATTTGGGGATACAAACTAGTGGTTGTAAATCCATTTGCAGCTACTTCACCAGTTTGTACCTTCCTATACGCCTTTCCAAACTATTCTGCAATGTCAAACGGACTGAGTGCACGGTTATTGTGATATATCCCTAGCCTTATTTCCTCACTGCAATAAGTCTTGTGTGCACAAATGAATGGTTTGCCTCGGGGTTGTAATTTGTGTGTGGAGCGAGAAGGTAGTGCCACCTTTATAACATAGTTACTCCTAACCAAATCAATCAGTTCAATATTACGGTATTGCTGTAACGTCCATCAAACACCAGGGGGACAGGTGAATCAGAGATCGGTTTCACGTGGCTAAGGAAGTGTTTGGATCACTGGATGAATAGGTTTGCTTGTACTCACCCAGAAGAATGTTTGGCTCCAATTGAACACACTGCAGTACCCGTCTTCTTTCAGGGAAAGATTAACATGGGTGGTACAAATAAACCACTTTGACTCATACAGGCCATGAGTCATCAGTGCAGATATGAGAGCTGTAATCTACCGCTTGCCTTTCAAAGCTATGACGTCAAAAGCATTGCTCTGCACAATAGGTAGTCCACATTCTCTACATTAAACATTCTGTGAGCAGGGTAGTTGTGTTTTAAAAACTCGCTTTCTACAACGTCAAGATAATGATTGACGGACTCCTAGTTGAAGCCAGAGGCGCGTACGAAAGAGGTTGCCGTTGGCCTGCTAACGGATAATATTATGTGGTGGTGCTTCATTAAAAACAAATAAAGCCAATCTTGGTATGCTACTTCGTTTTCTCCACATGGATGCTGAGTGTCTTTCCTCAAAGCTAACTGGTAGGCCATACGCCTGAGATCCATTCTTCTCATTATACCTAGCTTCCATCTCTAAGAAATACTTAACCAGTTCTGTCTCTCGAACATCCCCTAATACAGTTTTCCGTCCCAGTTTCATTGAAATCCTTCCTCATATTTCATATCGCTTTTTGATAGCCGAAAAATTTGTTTGGCGGAGCACATTGTAGGTTTCTGTGCTTTCAGGCATCCCATTTTTTTCAGTACAGCTGATATAGCTATCGGCATATCTTCTTGCTCTGACGGCTTTCTTATTCCATTATTAATTCTACTTTTCTTTTGTGGGGCGTTTCTGAAAAAAGGTTTGATCGTCTGTGTTACTAAAATAAATATGCTGCAAATATGGTATAGTAAGCAACAGTGAGTATCCAATATTAAAAAGACTGCAAATTTCATACCTATGATGATGTACCGCTTGAGGCGGTGCAT
The DNA here is from genome assembly GCA_030765065.1 of Deroplatys truncata. NCBI lineage: Eukaryota > Metazoa > Arthropoda > Insecta > Mantodea > Mantidae > Deroplatys > Deroplatys truncata. The sequence goes on along the minus strand of CM060990.1, from coordinate 415,783,071 downwards.
TCGTCGTCTCACAATTTATGGTTGTTAATTGTACGCGGGAGGGGTAGGAGGTTACGACAGGTTCCTTGGTGTGGGAGGTTTTCTGGGTTTTGCATGAGGTTTCTCTTTGTTGGTCTCAGGAGTGGGTACCCTGGCTATGGTTGGCTGCTCAGTTACATGAATGCACTGTAGTTCCTTCGTATCATAAGATTTGTTCTTTATCTGCCGTAACACTCGCCACCACGTGATGTGATGAAAATGGTTTGGCTATGGTAATGAGCTCCCCTGATGCGACGTCTCAGTTCGCGAAAGTATTTAGTAGAATGTTCTGGTGCGACGTCCTGGTTCGCGAAGGTATTTTGGTGGAGTCCCTTGGTGCGATGTCTTAGTTCGCGAAAGTATTTACATAGAGTGTTCTGGTGCGACGTCCTGGTTCGCAAAGGTATTTTGGTGGAGTCCCTTGGTGCGATGTCTTAGTTCGCGAAAGTATTTACGTAGAGTGTTCTGGTGCGAAGTCTTGGTTCGCGAATTTATTTTGGTGGAGTCCCTTGGTGCGATGTCTTAGTTCGCGAAAGTATTTACGTAGAGTGTTCTGGTGCGACGTCCTGTTTCGCGAAGGTATTTTGGTGGAGTCCCTTGGTGCGATGTCTTAGTTCGCGAAAGTATTTACGTAGAATGTTCCGGTGCGTCGTCCTGGTTCGCGAAGGTATTTTGGTGGAGTCCCTTGGTGCGATGTCTTAGTTCGCGAAAGTATTTACGTAGAATGTTCTGGTGCGACGTCCTGGTTCGCGAAGGTATTTTGGTGGAGTCCCTTGGTGCGATGTCTTAGTTCGCGAAAGTATTTACGTAGAGTGTTCTGGTGCGACGTCCTGGTTCGCGAAGGTATTTTGGTGGATTCCCTTGGTGCGATGTCTTAGTTCGCGAAGGTATTTACGTAGAGTGTTCTGGTGCGACGTCCTGGTTCGCGAAGGTATTTTGGTGGAGTCCCTTGGTGCGATGTCTTAGTTCGCGAAAGTATTTACGTAGTGTTCTGGTGCGACGTCCTGGTTCACAAAGGCATTTTGGTGGAGTCCCTTGGTGCGATGTCTTAGTTCGCGAAAGTATTTACTTAGAGTGTCCTGGTGCGACGTCCTGCTTCACGAAGGTATTTTGGTGGACCGTTCTTAACAAGAAAAACCTAAAATCGCCATGACACGATTTTCCCCTTCTCTCGTTCCTGATTTTGATTTCTCAAGTCACGTGATGTTATTTCTGTGCATTTATTCGCTCTTCAAAATTATTATATTTTTCTTTGTTGGTCAATTTATATTTTATTATACACACAGATGCTTAGGTTTTCCACGCTGGTGTCTGAGATGTAAGATAAGGCACGCAGGTTTCAAACCCGAGCTAAACCATGTATATATTGTCTTGAGCATGTAGGGATATGTTACAAAAGAAAGTGGCCGTCTAGTTAATGGAATGGGGAAAACTACCTGCTTGTAGTTTACGATGGACTGACCAGATGTTGTTTTAAAGTGCGGGTAGAATGTATGGTCACATATATGCCATCATGGGAAATTTATCGGCGGATCTAAGAAGCCGACGATAAATTTCTCATGAAATCCCATCGAGTTAATGAACCTACGAATCATTTTTAAATGTATGTCTTCTCCTTTTGAACTTGGATACGTGATACCCTGACTTACTTCCCTCTTTTTGGTGGGGGATGATTATGAAAATGTGAATGGCGAGTGCGTTAATACAGGTACAGTTATTTCAACAAAAATGGATATAATTAGCATAATAATTACCTTGATTTTACCACCAGGTCTCCTTTGCATATTAGAAGCTTGCTGGCCCTCTCTGTCTTGTTTTACTCTGTAATTAAGTAATACAAACACAGATCATTGTGATGAGCTTCATTATGGTGTTAAATTGTATTCCTTCCACCCTTTCTCCGCTCTTTCTCATTGAAATCGCTATTATCCTAACTGATACATAAGCTTTCAAACACACAGCTTATAATACAACAATTCCAACATGTTATTGTTCTGATATGTCTCTTTGAAGTCGCTGTTATCCTAAATAATACATAATACATAAACTTTTAAACATACAGCTTATAATACAACCATTCTATCACATTATTGTTCTGATATGTCTCTTTGAAGTCGCTGTTATCCTAAATAATACATAATACATAAACTTTGAAACACACAGCTTATAATACAACCATTGTATCATGTTATTACACTGGTGTTTCTGACTTCACTTCTATAGTTATCACGTGTCCTTTTTTGTAAGGGGAACACTGTCTTAAAATACAATATTACTACTACATTGTTTAGTCAGACAGGGGAGGGTGCGATGGTTAGCGGACAAGGCGTAACATTTGTGTCGGTACCTCTAGGTCTCACTGCCTCTTTAAATGGGCGTACTGACATTATGTTGTAGTTTCCTAATATTTTCCCTGTCCTTATGTCCCGGAGCTTGTACGTTCGATCCCCGAATTGGGTCATGATTCTGAAGGGACCTTTCCACAGAAGGTTCATTCCTCTATATTCTCGTTTTAACAACGAAGACCTGTTAAAGTTTCTTACTAGTACCTTGTCGTTTATTTGTGGATTCCAGGTGTGTAGATGTCTTTTCTGCTTTGCATTCCTGTTCTTGGCTTTGTTTTTAAGTTTCAAAAATGCTCTTTGTATCCTCTCCGAGTCTGTTTCGCTTATTATAGGTAACGCAGTAGGAATTCCGTCTATTATGTGGTCGTGTGGTTTTCCTGTCAACAGCTGAGTTGGGGAGTAGCCATGATTGGGATTGATGGCGTGATTTATGACCCACTGTATATAAGATAGGTATTCGGGCCATTTTGTGTGCTTTACGTGCGTAAGGATCCGGAGATATGAATTCAGGTCTCGCATAGTCCTTTCGCATGGGTTTCCCTGTGGATGGTAATTGCTAGTGTGATATAGTTTTACTCCTGCCTCCCGGAGGTTATCAACAAACTTTCGGCCGTGATGGATAGAAGCATTATCAACCAGCAGTGTTGTGATTGGGCCATATTTTGATATGTGTTCTGCAGCGATTTTGTTTGCACAAGAGGCACTGGTAAGCCTTTTAAGTGGATATAGGGTTACAAATTTAGACATTATGTCAACCATTACGAAAATGTATTGCAGGCCTGTCCGTGTCATTGAAAGTGGACCATGGCTGTCGGCTACAACCAATTGCAAAGGCGCTTCTCTTAATATAGCCAGTGGTGGCCGATCAAAGTGAAAATGTAGGGGCTTTGCCTTCTGGCATATTTGGCATGTGGCCACGAACGTTCTTACTTTTCGTCTAAGCTTCGGGATATACAGATGTTCTGATATAACTAGGCTTGTTCTTTCCACACCTGCGTGTATGAGTGCGCTATGGTAGGCCTGAATGATCAATTTCTCGAGTGATGCGGGTATGTATGCTTTCCAGGCTGGGGCGTGTTTGCCGTCCAGTTTGCCATACTTTCTCTTATTGTCGGAGCTAATCGGTGGTGCATTTCTCAATATTTCGGCCAACTTGGTATCTTTTCGTTGATACTTTTGCAGTTGTTTTATTTTGTTAGCCACGTGGCTGTTTAGGCTTAAATCCAGTTTCAATACGCTAATTTCTCTCTGCGTGTTCCCTATCGTCTCAGGAATGTTTTCTCCTACTTTTACTCTCGATAATAGGTCACTAAAAATGTTACTGCTGCCTGGGATGTGCTTGATTTCTGCGTTATATGACATTATTTCATGAATGTATCTGGACAGCTTGGCGCTCGTCAGTTTGCAATTTTTTATAAAGGGCAAACTCACATGATCAGTAAACATTATTATTGGCTTATTGTATATAAAATGCCTGAACTTCTGTATTGCGAAGAAGATTGCTCCAATTTCCTGCTCTGTTACATTAGAGATGCGCTCCACTTTATTGAGTGATCTTGATGCGGTCGCTATCATGCGCAGTTCGCCATCTTGGAATGTTCGGGCCAGTACGCATCCATAGGCTACCATTGATGCGTCTGTGTAAATTAGAAATGGCAATTCCATTCTTGGACGTGTCAATAGTATCGAGATGCTAAACAGATGTTTTAGATGCTGGAAGGCGTGCTCCTCAACTTCCGACCATCGCCATCTTGTATTTTTGACTAACAAAGCCCTTAGCGGTGCAGTTTCTTTAGCGTAATTTAACAAAAAACGACTTTGGTAACCCAGAACGCCTAAAAATTTCTTTACCTGCTTAGTATACTTGGGACGCGGGATCCGTAGTACTGCTTTAATGCGCTCATTATCTGATAAGATATTTTTACCTGAAATTACGTATTCTAAAAATTTTACGGAGGTTGCAAAAAATGTACATTTATCCCAGTTTAGGGTCATGCCGCATTCCCGTAATGGTCCTAAAACTGCGTCGATATGGTCTGGGTGTTCATCTATTTCAAGGTCGTGAATCAATAGACCGTCGACGTATTGAGAAACGTATTCATTTGTTTGAGTGCGTAACACGGCATGCGTTACACGTAAAAATCCACTGTTTGACACGCTGACACCAAAGGGACAACGGCAAAAGGTATACACTTGACCCGAGTGAACGAAACCCATGCATTTGTGTAGGAGTGGGTCTAATTCTACTTGGAGGTATGAGTTTGTCAAGTCTAGTGACAAGAACCATCGCTGTCTGCTAATCCCAGCGAGAATTTGTTCTATATTCTCCGTACGTACATTATCCGGAGTTATATATTGATTTAGTTTACGTGCATCAATTGCCAATCTTACGGTTCCATTTTTCTTTCGCACGATACAGAGGGGCTGAATGTAGGGTATCGGATACCTCTATTTTTCCGTCGGAAAGAAATTCTTGGATTTTGTCGGTTACCGCATCATTTAAGTCTAACGGTACCATACGACATTTATGGCGTATTATCGGCACATTTGCTATTTGAAAGGTGTATTGGAATACGTTGCATATTCCCGTTCTTCTTGTGAATACTTCCCTGTGTTTTACTAATATTTGAAACATCCTTTCCTTTTGTGGATCGTTCAGATGCGTCAGCTGTGAAATATTTTCCCTCACCCCATTAATGAATGACCCACATTTTCCTTCAGGTAGGCTGCGGTACACCGGTTTGGCATTTTTTTCTCTGTCTCTCTTCCTATACAAATGCGGTGGCTGGCGGCTGTGTTTACTTTCATACATGCATCAGCTGGTTCGTCATAGGGGTCATTGTACTTGCCTGTGCTTAGTGGGTGTTGTGAGATAAGTCTAACTACTGCAGCGCAATCTTTCATATTTAAAATTTCAACAAAGGATTCCTCATCCTGTAATATCATTTCTGCTTCTGATAGTTTTATGCTCTGATTCGGCACCACGTAATTGAAGGGAACAACTGTAATTGAACCAGATGTATTGAAGGCTACCTGTGACTTTTCATAATAAATCACTGCCCCTAGGGCGTTCAATAGGTCACTCCCTATAATGAGATCTGTAACGAGATTTTTCACGACAAAAAATACAAATTCCAGTTCGCAGCCATGTACATTCGCCGTAATTAGTACCTGTTGAGAACTTTTCTGCTTTGTTTTTCCAATCGCACCACTGCAGACGGCATTTCTCACGGGAAGAATCCGCAGTTGCAAGTTCATGTGTTGTAATCGGTTCTATAGGCCTTCGCTGCAAACCGTTAGCATCGATCCGCTATCTAAAATCATATTAAAGTTTTTCCCTCCAATTTTGCCTGTTATCTAAGGAGCTTCCATCATCTCCTAAGCTACCGTTGTATCGTTGAACCTGATAATTTGGATTTTTGATGCCGCGCTGATTGTCTCGTCGCCGTTGTCTTTTGCGTCCCCGGAGGATTGTGGGGTCTGAAACGCGTCTTTCCGGAAGGCATGCGGGAACGTCGCCCTTCCTGGATCTAGTTTCTCGCTCGTGTCTGTTGAGTAATTTGATTAATGTTGGGGCCGGGGCTCCCACGTCCTTGTTCTGCATTTGTGTTATTAGGTGAAGGGGGCCGTGCGTGTTCACGTGCACGTGGTATGGGGCTCCTAGCGCCATTTTGTCTGTCAGACCATTCGCTATAGTGTACATTTCCTCGTGGGGGCTTCGATGTCTGTTGTTGGGTCTACCCCACGAATTTTGGTTATTTCTGCGCAGGTTATTTCTACCCGTGTTGCCTCGTCTGTCAAAGTTCATGAGTTGTATGGGATATTCCCGGTATATCCGATTAGGATTCTGAACGTTTCGTTCGTGTATATGACCTATGTCGTTTCCGGATTTCGGTCATATGGTCGGTTATATCTCGGTCGGCTCGCGACTACGTGTCTGTTTTGAGGTCCTTGTGTCCTCATCCCATCATTTCTGTGTTGCGTCTGGGGATGGTTATCTGCCCTCTCCCACGCGGTTTGTTCAGCAGCTTGTGGTCCGTGACCCTGCAGGGCTGCAAGCAACTCTGTTGCCTCGCTCAGGGTTTGTGGTCGGGCTACCACCAAGTGATGGGGTATTACGTCTGGGTAATGTCGTACCATTAACGCTATGAACTCCTGTTCCGGCATAGGTGGTTCCAGTAATTTGCTTAGCTGCCCTAGGCATAAGAAATAGTCGGTCATTGGCTCGCGGTTTCCTCTCTGATATCTCTCATTATTGATTTGACTTCCAGCATTGTATTGAGCGCTTCCACTCCAATGCTTTTGCAGGAATGCCGCCCAAAAGTGTTCGTACTGTGCCAGGTCGCCTAATGTTAGCCTGAACCAGCTTAAGGCAGAACCTACAAGACTCCTTTGAATTAGGACCATTTTATAGGTGTTGGGTATTCCTCTTAAACTAAATTAAGGCTCTATATCATTTATAAATTGCTTCGCATTGTCACGCTCACTGTCGAACCTTGGTATAGGGAGTTCATTCAAAAATTGTGTCGGAACTGACAATTGCGGCTGTGTCTCAGGTTACTCAGTGAATTATAGTTTACGTGAGGGGACGACGAGGGAGCGCTCACGCGGTCACTCGTCCTTCCCTCCATGCTTACTCCACTACCTGAGGCAACGGGAAGTGTGGGGGCGTGGCCTTGTGTATTGCCTATGCGGATGTGCTCAATTGCTTCCCGTACCTCGGCAATTGCAATTTCTCTTGCCTTTGCTTGGAGCTTGTCACTTTGGACGGCAACCACTTGTGTCAATTCATCCCTTAATCTACTAACTTCGCATGTTTGAGAGATTCGTGCTTCCCCCATAATTTCATTTATATCATCGAGCTTGGCGCTCGTACCTACCTCAAATGAGCGCTGTTTTGCTTCGAGCGTGACACAAGCGGATCTCGTCTCTTCTCATATCTTATCGACTACTAATCTGCCCTACTTCTGCCTGAGTGGATCTAAGTTCATTCTGCACTGTACGTGTGTCATTTTGCAGAGCACTTTGAGTCTGCTTAACCTCGCTCATGACACTATTGAGCTGTGTTTCGAGCTGCTGACAAAACTCATATTGTTTCTCAGCAAATACTCGCTCCTGCTGGTTGAGTTGCTGGCTCAATTTCTCCTCCTGTGAGGACAATTTAGTCTCTAATTGTTTCGTTACCTCGACGGCCATTGTTTCCCCTTGAGATAAAATCTTTGCTTCCAATTGTGCGGTTATTTGAGCTGCCATTTCAACGGTTTGTTGCCGTAGCTGGGTCACCTGTCCCAATATTTGTTGCATAATGTGTGTCGCGCCCGCCAGTTCTGAGTTTTCAGTTGGAGGGGATTGATCGGACTGCCTAATCTCAACTACTGCCAGAGATAGTTTATGTTTTCACCCATCTCCCTACCTACATTTATATTATTTGCCATGGTTCCACACACGCCTATTACCTTATTACTTCTGAGTAACATTCACGGATTTGGATTACCCCCCTCTTTTTTTAAGTTATTGTTGTAGGCAGCGCCCGTCCAATCATGCATGTATACAATTCTATACTATAGGCTATCCACATATACATCTAAGCAGTGGTTCGGGCACTTACTCATTGCTGTGGTTTGTTTAATCCAGGGTAGGGTTTGCACTTCACTAACACAGGGGGGCTAATGTTGTCTTGTGGAGGTCGCGGTGGTAGTCCCCGTTGTAGTGGATCTTCGTTGATGGTGACGATCTGGTTCGTTGCTCGGTTGCGTTGCTCGTGATCGTATCTCGTTCATGCAGTGCCATCCAGGAACTCGTCGGAGAACATGCCAGTCGTCCTGCTGTGGCGTCCAGGAAGTCGTTGCTGCAAAATCCTTCAGGTGGACATTTGTGATGTCCAAGAGTTGGTGGAAATCCGTCGTTCAGGCGTTGTTGGTTGCCATTTTATGAGGCAGCCACCAGGTATTCGTGATCAACCACGTTGGTGCCATTTTATGTGGCGGTGCATTCGTCGTCTCACAATTTATGGTTGTTAATGGTACGCCGGAGGGGTAGGAGGTTACGACAGGTTCCTTGGTGTGGGAGGTTTTCTGGGTTTTGCATGAGGTTTCTCTTTGTTGGTCTCAGGAGTGGGTACCCTGGCTATGGTTGGCTGCTCAGTTACATGAATGCACTGTAGTTCCTTTGTATCATAAGATTTGTTCTTTATCTGCCGTAACACTCGCCACCGCGTGATGTGATGAAAATGGTTTGGCTATGGTAATGAGCTCCCCTGATGCGACGTCTCAATTCGCGAAAGTATTTAGTAGAATGTTCTGGTGCGACGTTCTGGTTCGCGAAGGTATTTTGGTGGAGTCCCTTGGTGCGATGTCTTAGTTCGCGAAAGTATTTACGTAGAGTGTCCTGGTGCGACGTCCTGGTTCGCGAAGGTATTTTGGTAGACCGTTCTTAACCAGAAAAACCCAAAATCGCCATGGCACGATTATCCTCTTCTCTCGTTCCTGATTTTGCTTTCTCAAGTCACGTGATGTTATTTCTTTGCAGTTATTCGCTCTTCAAAATTATTATATTTTTCTTGGTGGGTCAGTTTATATATTTTATTATACACACACAGATGTTTAGGTTTCCCACGCTGGTGTCTGAGATGTAAGATAAGGCACACAGGCTTCGAACCCGAGCTAAACCATGTACATATTGTCTTGAGCACGTAGGGATATGTTACAAAGAAAGTGGCCGGCTTGTTAATGGAATGGGGAAAACTACCTGCTTGTTGTTTACGATGGACCGACCAGATGTTATTTTAAAGTGCGGGTAGAATGTACGGTCACACGCTCACATCAAAGACAAACAAGGTTGTTAAGTAGCAAAAACAGAAAGCTTTTAATATACCGAAAATTATTGCAGGTGAAACGATATAGAATCATATTTACGTACCTTGAAAACGAATTGAAAAGGCGGAAATGATGTTTCACTAACTGTACGCACTAACACTCAAGACAAAAGCTCTCGCTATAACGGGAGGGAAGTTTAAACATGTACGAGAATTTACGTTAATTATGGTAGAGTGCAGCACTTACAAGGAGAGTTGTCCTCCGTAGTGTAGTGAATACCATACTAACTTCTAGTTCCCGAGGTCGCGTGTTCAAACCCGGCGGAGCGTGATGGATTCTTTCGGGCGTAAAAATCCTTAGCATGGCTTCCTTCGGAAGGGAAGTAAAGCTGGTGTTCCCATGTCGTATATTTACGTCACGTAAAAGAACCTCAAGCCTGATAAAGAGGCCTCTGAGCAAAATTACCGGTCTTGCACGCCCAATATATAATGAAACAGTCAGGACCATAGCAGTTAAAGAGCGTCGATAAGCAAAACTCAATTTTTTTAACTTAGAAGAGAGGTAACCACTGGCATCCCATATTAGAGTCATATCCCACACTTACACAATTTTCTCTAATAATAATTATAATAATAATTATTATTATTGTTGTTATTATTATTATTATTATCATTTTATGCTTTTCATTGTACGAGGGCGTATTGATAAGTCCGTGACTTTGACGAGAGATAGAGTTCTAATCACAGATTTCCTGTTTGCACCCAAGTCTTACATTTATTCTGTATATAATCGCAGAAATTCGTCGTCATTTGTTTCTTAGTACATTGTTGAGGGCGTATAAATTAAGCAGATATGTGTTGCTTCGTAGAAAATGGACAAAAGTGAATTTCGTGTTCTGATAAAGAACTACTTTTTGCGTAGTAAGACGCTGAAGGAAACGGAAGAAATGCTCAACGAATATTATGGGGATTCTGCTCCATCACATGGCATGGTTCAAAGAATTTCGATGTGGTCGTTCGAGCACAAGAGATGCCGTGCGCACAGGACGGCCGGTTGAGGTCACAACGGAAGAAATGGTGAACGAAGTTCACGATATTGTGTTGGAAGACCGCCGAGTGGAAATCCGTGAGATAGCAAAGTCAGTAATCATATCGAATGAACGGGTGTATAACATTCTACACGAACGTTTGGGTATGAGAAAGCTGTCGGCAGGATGCGTGCCGCGACTGCTCAAGTTGACAACAAACGGAATCGTGTGACCATTTCAAAGGAATGGTTTAAACATGTCCCAGCGCAACCCAAGTGAGTTTTTGCGGCGTTATATCTCAGTTGATGAACCTTGTGTCCATTACTGTCAACCTGAAAACAAACAAAAATCAAAGCAGTGGATTTCCTTCGGCGAACCTGCTCCAAAGAAAGCGAAAACCATTCCGTCGGCAGGAAAAACCATGGCAGGAGTCTTTTAGGATTCACAGGGGGTGATAGACATCCACTACCTGGAATAGGGTAAGACGATCACAGGTTCATATTATGCCGCAAGACTGGATCAGTTTCACAAGGAATTGCTGATGAAAAGATCCCATTTGGTGAAGAAAAAGGTTCTCTTTCACCAGGATAATGCACCCGCAAACAAGTCAGCCATTGCCACTGCAAAATTTCTGGAATTGGGCTACAAACTGCTACCTCACCCACCATATTCTCCAGATTTGGCTCCGAGCTACTTCTTCCTCTTTGCAAACCTGAAAAATTGGCTCGCTGGGAAGAAATTCACGTCCAGTGAACACATCATGGCAGAAACAACCTCATATTTTGCAGACTTTGAAAAATCGTACTTTTGGAAGGGTTAAAGAATTGGAGAAACGTTGGACAACGTCTATTGAATTGAAAGTAGACTATGCTGAGAGATAAAATTCATGCTGTGGAAAAGATTGTTATTTTATTTAAAAAGTCATTGACTTATCAATCCACCCTCGTATATTTCACATTTTGTCACTTTATAGCATTCTTCCAGGTCAGGCATTTGCCACCTATACCTCCTTCGCTTTCACTGCCAATATGTTCCACATGCACCTTATCGACACGAGTAGCTAAAGTGTTTAAGACACGGATTCATGAACAGGTGTTCCGTGGTTCAAATTCCTCCAGGACTGCCCTCCCTGACTGAGGATTCTTCCAGGTTTTCCTCAGTCCTTACACACTTCTTTGTCAAATTTCGTTTCACTGCATGTGTCATCAGTATTCACCGCCTGTGGTGCTATATTTAGCAGGGTGTTACACGCTACTAAAAAGATTAAAAATAAGAGTTGACTCTATTAATCAAATTTTCAGTTGTTTTTACTTTCTCTACCACCTACATCGTAGTAAGTAGAGAAAGTGTTGCATTCCACTTAAAAACTGGATTTCTAAATTTCACTGAAAATATTGTTTTGAGGCTGCTTAAATAAATAAAAAAGGTATTATAAATATAGCGTGTGTACTGTGTGTATGCGTGTGTACAAGCAGCATAACTCAATAACGAAAAGTCGGATAAATACAAAACTTGGTTCCGCATCTTCCAAAGATGCAACCCGAAGACTTTCAGGAAAAGCCCCCAACCTCGAACTGTTCTTTACATGGAAAAAATCTCGACACCTTTTTATTTTCTCAAAAATGGCTCTAACCATTTAATAACATATATTTAAAACCTTTATAGAACAGTTAAAAAGCATAACTTGAATTTCCTGGGCATAGCCTCCGTAGTCCTCTGTATTCCGATGGAATTTTGCATAACACAGAATAACAAGTAAATAAAAAGATATAGGTGAAAACCTACCACAGAAAATGTAGAGATATTTATAATACACAAATTATATCAAATAACTGTTTGGTGGCATCAGCCAATTCAGAGATGCCCATTACTATTGGTTTGAATTTTTCAATACCTTGTCTTTCTTAATAGTGCTGTCGCTATTCTTTGTTTCTCGCGATGTCATGGAAGAGTATGGGACCGACACGATTGGCCGAGGTCGTTAACATACGGTCTCGTGAATGGGAAGTTTATGGGCCTAACCACGTCTGGAGCAACCTCTCTCACAGCTTCGTCTTTCAAGGATTTCCTCAGCCATCATAACTGGCAAATGCCGGTGAGATATACTAAAATTTAAGGCCTGGGAGTTTCCTTCCCTAGTGTGCTTTCCCAATTATTTCCTTTCATGTATCATCGGTGTCCACTGCTTGTGGTGTGGTATGCAGTAAGAACGGGTATTAAAAATTATTTTAAAACATAAGAGTATAGAATTTGTAGACCAGCTTAAAGTGATACGATTCACAACATTTGACTATCGGTTCGGTTTCTTCCACCTCCTTATACATACCTAAATCGAAATGTGTAATGAAACCATTTGTACAAACGTCTATCTCAATTAACATGAAGTAGACAGAAAAATAAGCTCTCATAGTAAAGGTTTGCGTACGTTATATTATAAAAATCAGCAACAGTGGAAAGAGTAGGTTATGTCATTCATTACTTCTTCTACAAATTACCTATAGTAAGTAGAGGAAATATTGCACTCCACCCAAAAGCTCGATAGCGAAATTTCACCGGAAATACCTGTTTTAGCCCACGTGAATCCTAAAGGAAATCATTATTAGAAAAACGTGCATAAGTGTGACTGTATGTATCTGAGAAAAGTATAACTCGAAACCGAAATGCTGGAGAAATACCAAACTTGGTATTCAAGTTCTGTATCATCAAAGATTCGGCAAAAAAGTTTCAAGAAAGTTCCGCAACATCAAACCACGATTTACATGTAAGGTTTTGCATGTTTTATTTTTTCAAAAATACCTCTACGGATTTCGATTAAAATCCCATATACAGGATGGACCATTTAAGTTGATACTGTAGAATGTCTCCAAAACTAAACCTAGTAGAAAGGACGTCCTTAATAAAAGTTTTTTGGTGTTATGGGGGAAACAAAATGTGATTAGTCGTGTTTTGATTGTAGGACGTTATTATGGTAATTTTAGTGTCAATTTAATTTTTTTAAATGGAAACCAACATTCTGTATGTTATTTTGTCGTTAGAAAATGGTTTGTAAAAAGCTGTTTATGTTGTGATGAGAGTAGGTTATTTAGGAGAGAGCTGGGCCAATTTTTGGGCATATATGGGAAAGGATAGGGAAAACGAGGCTAGATGGGACGGTTCAAGGAGGAAAATGGGTTTATATGGGAGAGATAGGGAATACGACGACCGATACTATGCTAGAGAGGGTTGAAGGAGGGAAATACGTTTATATGGAAGAAATAGTAGAGAGGTGTTAGGCTAGACAGAGGTCGAGGAGTAGAGCATGGTTTATATGAAAGGTATAGGAAAACGAGGAGGGGTGTTAGGCTAGACAGAGTTGAAGGGTAGAGTATGTCTTTTATATGAGAGAGGTTGGGAACAGGAGGAGGGGTGTTAGGCTAGACAGAGGTTGAGGAGTAGAGTATGGTTTATATGAGAGATATAGGAAAACGAGGAGAGGTGTTAGGCTAGGAGGGTTTAAGTATGCGTTTAAAAGGAGAGACGAGAAAACGGAGAGAGATCCTATGTTAGGATACACAGGTGTTTAAAGCTAGAATGTGTTTTATATAGGCTAGATAGGAAACCAAAGAGATACTCAGCTAGACAGGGGACAGGAGAGGAATGCGCTTTATGAGAGGTAGAGGATACGGGGAGTGGTGTTAGGCTAGACAGAGGTTGAGAGTAGAGAATGCGTTTATATGTATGAGAAGTATAGGAACAGGAAGAGGGGTGCTAGGCTAGACAGAGGATAAGGAGTAGAGTATAGTTTATATGAGAGGTATAGGAAAACGAGGGGAGGTGTTAGGCTAGACAGATATTGAAAATAGAGTATCGTTTATATGAGTGGTATAGGAAAACGAGGAGAGGAGTTAGACTAGACAGAGGTCGAGGAGCAGAGTATGGTTTATGTGAGAGTCATAGGTAAACGAGAGAGGCGTTAGGCTAGACAGAGCTAGAGGAGTAGAGTATGGTTTATATGAGAGGTATAGGAACAGGAGGAGAGGTGTTAGGCTAGACAGATACTAAAGGAGTGGCAATATGGGTTTATATACAGGAGAGATAGGGAATAGGAGGTGCTAGACTTGAAAGCGACTTTAGACGTGAACTTAGTGGAAAACTATTTCATGTCAATGTTAGAACGCTAATTCTAGACATTCCCATCACGTAACCTATTCAGGGAAAAGGTGACTCGTTCAGGGGAAAAAGGTGACTGCTCCGGGAAAAAGGTGGCCCACAAAGGGAAAAAGTTGACTAGCAAAGTGAAAAACGTGACCAGCAAAGGGAAAAAGGTGACCAGCAAAGGGAAAAATGTGACCAGCAAAGGGAAAAAGGTGACCAGCAAAGGGAAAAAGGTGACCTGCAACGGGAAAAAGGTGACCAGTAAAGGGAAAAATGTGACAAGCAAAGGGAAAAAGGCTACCACCAAAGGGAAAAAGGTGAGCCATAAAGGGAAAAAGGTGACCTGCAACGGGAAAAGCTAACCCACTAACACTAACAGGTAAGTAATTCAGCTAGTATTGCAGGAAGGTGACTGGATCATAGCAGTGTATGATTTCACAGGTAATTCAGCTAGTATCGTATGTATTTAGGCTAATTCATCTAGTAACACAGGAAAGATTCCAGATGCTAACTGCAACATGGCTCTGCATGATTTCACAGGTAATTCAGCTAGTATCGTAGGTATTTAGGCTAATTCAGCTAGTATCACAAGAGGATAGATTCTAGGGTTGGGTATAGCTTAGTGTCGTATTTCACAGGTAATTCAGAGAGTATCGTAGGTGTTTAGGTTAATTCAAGTATCACAGACGTTTAGAGTAATTCAGCTAGCATTACAGGAGGGTAGGTTCCAGGGGTTGGTTATAACATAGTTTCGTATTTTACAGATAGTTCAGGTAATATCGTAAGTATTTGAGGTAATCGACATAGCTTCACAGATATTATTGATAATTTCGATCAGAGATTTGTATCACAGCTATTTAAGGTAAATGCAGGTGATTCAGATTGTATCAATGGTATTTGAGACATTTTAACAGGTAATTCATCTAATATCATTGGTATTTAAGGCAAACCAGATAGTATCACAGGTGCTCGTGCTAATTTAGAGCAGGAATTCGTATCAGCGCTAGTTAAGGTAATTTTACATGATTCGGGTAGTATCACAGGTATTCAAGTCATTTTCACAGGCAATTCAGCTAGTATCGTGAGCATTTAAGCTAATTCATCTAGTATCACAGGAGGCTAGATTCCAGAGGCTAACTGCATCATAGCTATGCATGATTTCACAGCTAATTCAGCTAGTATCGTAGGTATTTAGGCTAATTCAGCTAGTATCACAGGAGGCTAGATTCCAGGGTTGGGTATAGCATAGTTTCATATTTCACAGGTAATTCAGAGGGTATCGTAGGTATTTAGGATAATTCAAGTAACATAGGTGTTTAGAGTAATTAAGCAAGCATTACAGGAGGGTAGGTTCCAGGGGTTGGTTATAACGTAGTTTCGTATTTTACAGATAGTTCAGGTAATATCGTAAGTATTTGAGTAATCAGCATAGTTTCACAGATGCTCGTAATAATTTCGATCAGAGTTTTGAATCACAGCTATTTAAGGTAAATGCAGGTGATTCAGATTGTATCAATGGTATTTGTGTCATTTTAAGAGGTAATTCAGATAGTGTCTAGGTATTTGGGCGATTCAATCATCATAGGTGTTTAGAGTAACTCAACTAGTATCACAGGAGGCTAGATTCAATGATCAGGGTTTCGTATCAGAGCTATTTAATGTAATTTCACTTGATTCGAGTTGCATCACAGGTATTTAAGTCATTTTAACAGGTAATTCAGATAGTATCACACGTACTCATGGTAATATAGAGAGTAATTAGATTATAAACATTTATCATCCAACGTTACAGCACTTTATATACTTTTTTCTAAATCTTACAAACCTTTTATATGTTAAACAGTTAGTGGATGAGGCTGAGAGGGATAAACTGCCTGTGGGTTTACAAAATGAAAAGCCATGCATCAACATACATTAATTTAGTCCGTCGTACGTGCCTTTCCCCTTTTATCTAGCTTGAGACTAGCACTAGGATTGCTCCTAATGGCAGGGTTAACACCTCCCCTTCCATCTTCTTCTTTCTTCATCGGACGGCTGCTAGTTGCATACACAGCACGTGAGTAAACTTAATTTTCTAAGATTGTAGACTCACGAGAAAATCTTTATCTTTAACTTCCATTCTCTTAAGCACTGTTTGTAATACTGTAATGTCCATACGCATAGGTAGTTACTCTATCCTCGGCAATTACTCTTTTATCATCAAAGGGATTCAATGTAATTTTATTCACTTGTACTGTGGTAATAGCGTGCTTTCGCGATAGGATTAGATTCATGGGCGTTCTTATGATTTCACAGGTTTTAAGACAGTCTGTATAGCTGTCAAACGAAATGTACTGCTTAATAGCGCTACGTTTTATACCTTTAATCTTTTTTATCATTGATCTTTGAATATCTAAGGCATACATCTTAGGACGTAGTCCAACAAAGCGTAGGATGATTTTGCTATTAGGCTCATCTTTAAATTTTCCCAATACCTTCTTGTTCTGAGTAGAGTGGCATATATGATTGACAGGGTAATCAGATGTATCGAGATGCTCAAGAAAACGTAGCTTGTCCTGGTACACATCTTCAGTTGTTACACGATGAATGAATGAATCAGTGTCCATATACATAAGCTTCAGGTTTTCAGCTCCATAATAAGGCAACAACACGTCGTAATGATAGTTATACATTAATGTCTTGGAGATGTCCAACACACTCATACCAATGTATATAGGCTTGTTGAATACAATCTGACGAGAGGCCATATGTACAGCAGCTAGATTAGCAGCATATATCGTCCTGTCGATAAACGTAGGCTTGGCGATCAGCTTCTCTAGAGTTTTTTCATTGGTCACCAGTCGTATATCCACACGGTTACGCAGGTTCTCCGTGGTTTTTCCAAACATGGCGTTGTTAAAGATTTTGTAGAGATCCTTCTCGAAATCATTTGCAGCTTGTTGTCGTAGCCTGTTGTTAAATTCCACATAAGGTTTCAACCACCGAGACTGTAGGAATTGTAGCACACGATGGATTTTTGTTAGTCGTAGTCCATAACTAAGAGCTTGCTTCAAAGCCATGTAATGCACTACATACTTCTTTCGAGGTCCAAGATGGGGTATCAGTTTCTTTGTAGACGCTTCCAATGGTTTCATACACTCTGGCAGGAAAGGTAGATCGTTGTGTAGATCGTGAAGTTCTGCAGGATACTCGATGTCGACTTCTAATGTGTACCCATGAGGATCATCTTCTTGTAGTGTTTCTAAGTTGATTTTTTCAGGCAAAACCCACTGAAATCCACCAAAAGGAAGGGCGTGACACATTGCCCACCCATATTGGTTATTAGCGTCCTCGTATGTGATAAATTGGGTTGGTCTCGACAAATCAAACTTCTCCATATAAGTGTTATTAGCCTCGGCATACCGATTAGAAACTTGGCATAAACCTCCTCTTATACCTGATTCCACCATGAGTAGTTGATCATAATCTTGTAACAGCTCTAACTTAATTCCAGTATACAGTAACATAGCGTCCCATGTAAGTCCTGGAGAGGTAAAATAATGGGCAGGATCAACTTTATGTGTTTTGAGGGTTTGCTCTCTGAACGTCTTAAAGACGTCGGCTAGAAGAAGTACATCCGAAGTTAAGTTGAGATCGCTGTACTCTCCCAGGTTTCTCACATTAAACAGCTCCCTTACATTTCTAGCATGATCGTAGTCAGTATCAGTAAGTTCTTCTTCGTTTAATCTATTGTAGAAGGAGTCCTTAGGAGGCAAGCAGGTCTCGTTCAGGGCATCCCATGACGTAACAAAGTCACATGGAATTACGCCCTTACGTGTCATCAACTTCAAATTGTCTTCTCCGAAGTACTTTAGTGTTTCTGGATATGAGGTTAGATTTTTTTACCAACTTATCCAAGCTTGTACTGAGGAATCGGAAGCTATCCACAAATCGAAGCTTTATATCTCCTACATACTTGGTGAATGAGATATAGCTTTCTTCAGAGTTAGGAATTACCTCCACACGTTCACTTGTACAACCCAGCTCCTTGACAATGAAATGAGAGTCATATCCGCTAAGGTTATGCGTGAGGACTGGTATATATTTAGGTGTTTTACAGGCTAAATTGCATTCATTATGAAGACTTCCACGATATTCACCGCTGATGTGATCATGGTCGCGTACTTTATAGTTCTCTTCTGTAAAGCCTTTTCCACACAAGTAGCATGTCGTACAAGACTCAAAATCCTTTTGCTGTTGATCCGTAAGTTTCAGAGGCTTAGCAGATTTGTATATGTCATCAATCATTTTTGCAAGGGATGTCAGGTACAGCATAAACTTCTGAGCAGCATCAGCACCACGATATACATGAGGTTGCTTAGGAAGACCAGTTTCAATATGTTCAACACTGGATGTAGGCTTCACGTAAACACAGAAGCTCATTGGTGTGTGCTCTTGATAAGGGGTTGTATAGGAAGTTTCAGGATTGGGTATACACGTATGGCATGGAGTGAGAATACTCTCAAAATCAGCATAGATGACATAAGGTACTTTCAGCATCCTCTCAACATTTTTAAACTGTACAATTGATTTCTCCTTGGTAGGCATAACTACCCTTGCAACACCATGTTGATTACAAGTAGCTGCATGTTCTTGTAGCTTTTCCTGTCCACTTCGGCCGCTCTGGTCATCAAAATGTGTAAAGCAGCGCTTACAAGTATAAACCCGTCCATTGTGGTTAGTTTTCTGGCGTCGAACGAGTTCCTCAAAATTCTTTATATACACGTAGTGATGTTTTCCACTGCTGTCATTCAATAGTAGCAGGTCGCGATGTTCAGGTAGTTCAATATCAGCAATCTTTATCGGATACACTTCGTGCTTCTCATCCAGCCCGAAAACGTTAATAGACATATTGTTAAGCTTCTCAAATTTAGGTATTTGAGAAAGTGGAGTAGGGTAGGAAACACAGCTGAAGTCGTACTTGTCTTGAAGTTGTTTGTATTTGTTCACACGCTGTGCATTCTTCCCTATGAATTTAGCTAATATAGAGTACATGAACCATTTCTCGTCGGTAAAGTTCTGAATGTTTATACACGCTTCTTTAGCTCCGACAGATGACGGTAGTGGTATGTAGCTACTTCCTCGTAACGGGTTGTACTTGTTGATATGAAGTCGAACTCCTTCCACAGCAAGCAAAGCCCAGCTGCTACCCTTAAGCTGAGGCTCCTCCATTTCAGTCACCAATTTCTTGAATTTCACTTCCATCGTTGACTCCAGATCAGTTTCCAGGAAAACAGCTTGATTCCGTGTTTTAAATGTTTTGTCACAGGTTTCTCCAATACTGTTAACAAATCGACACTCAACCAGCAGATTAATTTTAACACTCTTATGAATGCTAAGCTCTTTATGCACAGCCTGGATTATACGTTGTTTTGCCTCTTGCAGATACATATTCAGGTCCTTAGGGACTCGCATCGTATAAAATACGATTTTAATCGTCCTTTGAATGAAGTTTCGTATTCTTTCATATCACAGTCCTCTATTGTTGACAGCAACTGATTTTTAGTTGGCTCAAATCTTCTTTTCTTCTGAGGGCTGCTTATTTCACGTATATCTTCGTGTCGCTGCTCCTTACAACCTTCTTTGAAGGTTACATTACAATGTTTACATTTGAAGAGCTTCTTACAGCTCATCTCGTGTCTTCTCTTGTCATAACCTCGGAGGAACTTCTTCCCACATTTTCCGCATGCATATCAAGTAGCGCTTGGAATAATATCATTATTCGCTGAGTTATTCATCTTTATTCCTGATGTAATAACGTATTAATCACTGATCAATGAAATGTAGACCTCTTCACCTTGATACCACTTTAGAAAGCTGATTATTCTTGGAGAGAACACTATGTTAACACCTCAAGACTAATTAGCACAATGAAGTGCAATGCCCTAGATCACCATATTTATAGAGGGAGCACGAACCTTTTAGTTCAATCATAAACTCGTTCCATAACCAGCTGTATATGATCGCTCAACGTGTATTAACCCCCCAGCCATATAACCTCAAGACCAGAGACAGGATGTTTATGACGTCACACCCAGAGACAGGATGTCTGGCATCATCAAACATGTTTAAACTCGTCTCATAACTACCTGCTTATGCTGTCACACCAGCAAGAGAAGTATTCCCACACGGACATTCAGACATGTATTTCAAATTCAAGCCTACCACCACTACCACCACCATCACCACCTATTGTACCAAGGTTAATTCAAGCTGTATTATCACAATACTTAAAAGTAAAAGCTTAAAAGGAAACCTAGAAGATTTTCCCCTTTATTTACTGAATTATTTCACGTTTTCATTCCCTTTTCAATTCTTCCTTTCCATCTTCCCACAGAAAGACCATTACATTTCACTGCAATCACGAGAAAAGCAAACGCTCATTCAGGCATATATTTCAAATTCAAAGCCTACCACCACCACCACCACCACCACCACCACCACCACCACCACCACCACCACCACCATCACCTATTGTGCCAAGGTTAATTCCAGCTGTATTATCACAATTCTTAAAGTAAAAGCTTAAAAGGTGACGTAGAAGATTTTCCCCCTTATTTACTTAATTATTTCATGTTTTTATTCCCTTTTCAATTCTTCCTTTCCATCTTCTCACAGAAAGACCATTACATTTCACTACAATCATGAGAAAAGCAATTTTTCCAGAGTTACACAGATTCTAAGCTTCTAAATCGAACCCGGTAATACTTTTAATAAATGTATTTTAGCTCCCCAATATCAGCATCCACCATTTAATCTTTACTCGAACCTGATATGATCCATAAGCTTGAAGATATATGAAATCACACCTTCGGGATTCGATCTGAGTACTTTAAAGTAATATTTGTCATGATAACGCTATTTAAGGACTAGATACTCTGTTTACGTTTACCTTGACATCTCTATCTAAATTAAATTACGAGTTATTAAATTTTTGCAAGTAAATTTCATTGAATCGGTATTCGAACCCAGAACACCAGGAACAAAATAATTTATAATATTAGTCTTACATGTTAAACAAAGCTGTATGCAGTTACATCATCGATCTAAGTGATATATTCTAGTGTACAGAGGAAAATTAAGGAAGTCATTAAAAGATGGGGAATCGAACCAAGCACAACTGATCGATAATTATATACAACATTAATCGCTTAGTACAGAACCTATCAATCATGCTTTGGTGCACTCCTCTACCTCACTTAGTTCCCGAGATAATGTAAGTTTAAAAATTAAGGATCGAACCCAGGACGTCAGGTATCTAGTTACACATCCGCAAGAAACTACCTAATGACATACATGCAATAAAGTTTATTTGACGTCTTTATCTTAATTAGTTTGGGAGTTATTAAATTTAAAATTAAATTACCTTTTATCGGTATTCGAACCCAGAACACCAGGAACAAAATTATTTGCAATATTAGTTTGATATTTTCAAAGGGCTGTATACACTTACAGCATCAATCTAAGTGATATATTCTAGTGTACAGAGAAAAATTAAGGAAGTCATTAAAAATCGGGATTCGAACTAGGAATAACTGATTGAAAATTATATACAGTATTAATTACACATTATAACAGCTATCAAATATGCTTTGGTCCATTCCTCTACCTTTCTTAGTTTCCGAGATAATGGCGATTTAAAAATTAAGGATCGTTGTCCCTAGTTCGAATCCCGAGTTTTAATGACTTCCTTAATTTTTCTCTGTACACTAGAATATATCACTTAGATTGATGCTGTAACTGTATACAGCTCTTTTTAACATATTAAACTAATATTGTAAATAATTTTGTTTCTGGTGTTCTGGGTTCGAATACCGATAAAATGTAATTTAATTATAAATTTAATAACTCCTAAATTAATTAAGATAAAGACGTCAAATAAACTTTATTGCAAGTACGTCATTAGGTAGTTTCTTGTGGATGTATAACTAGATACCTGACGTCCTGGGTTCGATCCTTAATTTTTGAAATTTCATTATCTCGGGAACTAAGTGAGGTAGAGGAGTGCACCAAAGCATGATTGATAGATCCTGTACTAAGTGATTAATGTTGTATATAATTGTCGATCAGTTGTGCTTGGTTCGATTCCCCATCTTTTAATGACTTCCTTCATTTTCCTCTGCACACTAGAATATATCACTTAGATCGATGATGTAACTGCATACAGCTTTGTTTAACATGTCAGACTAATATTATAAATTATTTTGTTCCTGATGTTCTGGGTTCGAATACCGATTCAATGAAATTTACTTGCAAAAATTTAATAACTCGTAATTTAATTTAGATAGACATGTCAAGGTAAACGTAAACAGAGTATCTAGTCCTTAAATATCGTTATCATGACAAATATTACTTTAAAGTACTCAGATCGAATCCCGAAGGGGTGATTTCATATATCTTCAAGCTTATGGATCATATCAGGTTCGAGTAAAGATTAAATGGTGGATACTGATATTGGGGAGCTAAAATACATTTATTAAAAGTATTACCGGGTTCGATTTAGAAGCTTAGAATCTGTGTAACTCTGGAAAAATTGCTTTTCTCATGATTCTAGTGAAATGTAATGGTCTTTCTGTGAGAAGATGGAAAGGAAGAATTGAAAAGGGAATAAAAACATGAAATAATTAAGTAAATAAGGGGGAAAATCTTCTACGTCACCTTTTAAGCTTTTACTTTAAGAATTGTGATAATACAGCTGGAATTAACCTTGGCACAATAGGTGATGGTGGTGGTGGTGGTGGTAGGCTTTGAATTTGAAATATATGCCTGAATGAGCGTTTGCTTTTCTCGTGATTGCAGTGAAATGTAATGGTCTTTCTGTGGGAAGATGGAAAGGAAGAATTGAAAAGGGAATGAAAACATGAAATAATTAAGTAAATAAGGGGGAAAATCTTCTAGGTTTCCTTTTAAGCTTTTACTTTGATACGGTAATTTGTATCACAAATTACTCAAATTTGAATAATTATTTTAATATGAATATGTATTTTTATGTAACATTGATTTCAGAGGTTTATTAATTGTAAATAGTATTGGTAAATAATAATATACGGCTCTACTGAAACTGTCAACAATAACGCAATAAAGCAGAAAGGGATTGAGTTGTTTATCGTTACCGAGAACCAGGAAGTTACGTAATGTTTCGCGCCTTTTCAGTAAAGAAAGCTTCCAGAATATTCTATAAAAGTAATATGTATTAGTGGTTTTCATTGGATAGTAAAATAGACGCTAATGTTGGCGCGTTTTGTTGGCCAATGGTAATTCATTTATAATCTTTAGGTGTAGCTTGAGGCAAGTCTATAAATAGTGTAGATTCAAAGAGAGCGTCCTCCAGTTCGGCAAGATTCTCGACACAGTACACATCGTCCTCCAGTTCGGCAGGATTCACGAAGCATTACACATCGTCCGCACATTACACGTTGGCCGCTCAGTTCGTCAAGTTACGCGCAGTGAAAATCATTAAAGATCTAAAATATTACAAAGTCACTTATATACAAAAATTGAAGTACATGAGTTAAAAGTGAGAAGTTATTACAAACAGTTTCAGTATGGCGATTATCTAGACAAAATCTGTGAAAGTGTTAGTGCACGTGCTCGACAATAAAACATTATAAAATACATTTCTTCACTAGTAATTTTTGGATAAAAGATTCCTTTTCCGCTTCACACCCTGCAAGAGTTAAATGTCTACCTAAATAGCTAGCCGGAAGACAATATACATAACCTAAAACTGATACCAATTGCTACGTCAGAGGAATCTACAAACAACAAATGAACCAACCAACGTATGACGTCACACAAGATGGCTACACGCGTAATGTAAACAACATTACGTGAGAAACATTATCCACAACGTGGTGTGGACACAAACACAAAAATACAACACTATTTCACTCTCAAATTGGCGCCCAACGTGGGGCTCGAAACAAATACAAATATGTTAAATACAACTATACCACTTCAAATTGGCGCATCAACGTGGAGCGACAACTAGGAAAGGAAGGCTAGACGACTAGGAAAGGAACAAGAATAATCAGGAAGAGGCGAAAGCAGCAGTGAAACGACCTACAAGACGCAGATTCCAAGACAGAAGGGTAATTCAGCTATAAGAAAACATCGAAACGACGTAGATTCATCACGATACAACGCAGAAGCGACATACAAACCTAGGAGAATGGGGCAGAACGCTGGACATCAAAACTACAGCATCAGACAGCATCAAAAAGGTAAATAAATGTTAATGAGGAGCGGTAGGATAATAAAAACAATGGCTACCAATAATACAGAAGAAATAATTATGGAGGGAGATAGTGTAACAGTTAGCTGTGATCCAGTACAAAGTACAGGGAATAGCCCAGATTTTTTGGGGTTTGAAGATGAAAATGTTAGTGCAGAAAGTGAGAGTAGAATAGCAGGAAATGTTAATCTTGATACTATTGTGATGATGGAAATGCTGAGAAATATGAAGAGGGAATTGAGGGAAGAATTAAGGGAAGATAGTAGTAAGACTAGTGAGAAATTAGAACAAAAATTAACTCAGAGTATAAGGGAAGAAATTTGTAAGAATAATGAGAAATTAGAAAAGAAAATAGATCAAAATAGGGAAGATATTGATAGGAGTTTAGAACAAAAACTAACTCAGAATAATGAGAAATTGAGGGGAGATATTGGTAAAAGCTTTGAACAAAACAGGAAATCAATTGAAAATATTGGTAGGAGTAATGATATATTAGAGCAAAAAGTAGATCAAAGCAGTGAAGAAAGTGAAAAGAAAGTTACGAAGCTAGATGGTAGTATGCCAGAAATGAGAGATGAAAATGAAGAAGTAATAGCAAGTGAGATAGGAGAAATTTCAAAGAAAATGCTAGACAGGAGCATGGAAATAGGTAACAAAGAAAGTGAGGTTAATACTAAAAGTGAGGTTAATGTAGAATGCACAGAGTTAGGAAGTCAAATGAGTAGTATTTCAAGGGAGATAAGAGAGATAAAAGAGGTTAGGAATGTAAATGTAAATGAGGCGCAAGTTAATTTCAGAGGGGAGATATCAGAAATACAGAATGAGTCAGTAATGCAAAGAAGTAAATTGTACCAAGATGTTCAAATTGAAAACTCCAGTCCAGTACAGTTTAGTACAGATTTGTCAGAGTACTCTCAAGTTAAAAAGATTGCAGAAGAGTTGAAAATGAAAGTTGTTAAAAGATGTATTGTTCAAGAAACTGTAGATTGTTTCCAAATGTTATCAGGAGATGAAATTTCAAATGAATACAATAGGTTGTTCATGAACAAAAATTTGAAGGTTAGGTTACGGCTACGAGTAATGTTTAGCCACACACAATTTGATCCAGGAGGGTAAATAGCAATGAGATGTAAAGTAAATGCTGGATAGTTAAAGACGACTTGCAGAGAAATGTATTGGAACGTAAGAGGGTTAATTATATATATATCATTTGAAAAGAGAAATAAATTATAAAATAAAAAAAAAAAAGAGAGAAATGTTTAAAAAAAAAAAAATAAATAAATAAATAAATAAATAAATTTTTAGTAACTGTAACAACATTTGAAAAATTAAGAATGCAAAGATTGAAACTTAAGATGTTATATTAAAGTAAAGTACATAAATACCATTCCAAGAGTATTGTTATAAAATTCAGAATAACAAAAATTGGTAAAAATAAATAAAACAAATACTTATGTAGCAAACAGAAAAGGTGAAATATTGTCTAGATTTAAGAGATGTAAATATTTGAGTAGAGGGTGAATACTTTGGTAAAAATGTTAAACAATGACAAAAAATCTTAAATGTATAAATTTTGTCAACAACTTAAGAAAGTAAACAATTTGGTAGCAGTGATTAAATAATTTAGGGTAAAATATTCGCTATAAAAAAAATTTTGTGATATCAGATTAATATCTAAATTAATTAAACCAGAACCAGTAAGTAGTGGCGAGATAAAACATATGTCGTGTGTTAAACGCGTGTGAAGTGTTAAGTGAAAGTGAATAGCGTGTGTTACAAGATTTAGGAGACTAAAAACAAAATTATAAAATTTCCAAACAAGTTATAAATGTTTATAATTATGTTTCTAGTGGGGCATATGATACGGTAATTTGTATCACAAATTACTCAAATTTGAATAATTATTTTAATATGAATATGTATTTTTATGTAACATTGATTTCAGAGGTTTATTAATTGTAAATAGTATTGGTAAATAATAATATACGGCTCTACTGAAACTGTCAACAATAACGCAATAAAGCAGAAAGGGATTGAGTTGTTTATCGTTACCGAGAACCAGGAAGTTACGTAATGTTTCGCGCCTTTTCAGTAAAGAAAGCTTCCAGAATATTCTATAAAAGTAATATGTATTAGTGGTTTTCATTGGATAGTAAAATAGACGCTAATGTTGGCGCGTTTTGTTGGCCAATGGTAATTCATTTATAATCTTTAGGTGTAGCTTGAGGCAAGTCTATAAATAGTGTAGATTCAAAGAGAGCGTCCTCCAGTTCGGCAAGATTCTCGACACAGTACACATCGTCCTCCAGTTCGGCAGGATTCACGAAGCATTACACATCGTCCGCACATTACACGTTGGCCGCTCAGTTCGTCAAGTTACGCGCAGTGAAAATCATTAAAGATCTAAAATATTACAAAGTCACTTATATACAAAAATTGAAGTACATGAGTTAAAAGTGAGAAGTTATTACAAACAGTTTCAGTATGGCGATTATCTAGACAAAATCTGTGAAAGTGTTAGTGCACGTGCTCGACAATAAAACATTATAAAATACATTTCTTCACTAGTAATTTTTGGATAAAAGATTCCTTTTCCGCTTCACACCCTGCAAGAGTTAAATGTCTACCTAAATAGCTAGCCGGAAGACAATATACATAACCTAAAACTGATACCAATTGCTACGTCAGAGGAATCTACAAACAACAAATGAACCAACCAACGTATGACGTCACACAAGATGGCTACACGCGTAATGTAAACAACATTACGTGAGAAACATTATCCACAACGTGGTGTGGACACAAACACAAAAATACAACACTATTTCACTCTCAACTTTTAAGTATTGTGATAATACAGCTTGAATTAACCTTGGTACAATAGGTGGTGATGGTGGTGGTAGTGGTGGTAGGCTTGAATTTGAAATACATGTCTGAATGACCGTGTGGGAATACTTCTCTTGCTGGTGAGACAGCATAAGCAGGTAGTTATGAGACGAGTTTAAACGTGTTTGATGATGCCAGACATCCTGTCTCTGGGTGTGACGTCATAAACATCCTGTCTCTGGTCTTGAGGTTATATGGCTGGGAGGTTAATACACGTTGAGCGATCATATACAGCTGGTTATGGAACGAGTTTATGATTGATCTAAAAGGTTCGTGCTCCCTCTATAAATATGGTGATCTAGGGCATTGCACTTCATTGTGCTAATTAGTCTTGAGGTGTTAACATAGTGTTCTCTCCAAGAATAATCAGCTTTCTAAAGTGGTATCAAGGTGAAGAGGTCTACATTTCATTGATCAGTGATTAATACGTTATTACATCAAGAATAAAGATGAATAACTCAGCGTATAAGGATATTATTCCAAGCGCTACTTGATATGCATGCGGAAAATGTGGGAAGAAGTTCCTCCGAGGTTATGACAAGAGAAGACACGAGATGAGCTGCAAGAAGCTCTTCAAATGTAAACATTGTAATGTAACCTTCAAAGATGGTTGTAAGGGGCAGCGACACGAAGATATATGTGAAATAAGCAGCCCTCAGAAGAAAAGAAGATTTGAGCCAACTAAAAATCAGTTGCTGTCAACAATGGAGGACTGTGATATGAAAGAATACGAAACTTCATTCGAAGGACGATTAAAATCGTATTTTATACGATGCGAGTCACCTAAGGACCTGAATATGTATCTGCAAGAGGCAAAACTACGTATAATCCAGGCTGTGCATAAAGAGCTTAGCATTCATAAGAGTGTTAAAATTAATCTGCTGGTTGAGTGTCGATTTGTTAACAGTATTGGAGAAACCTGTGACAAAACATTTAAAACACGGAATCAAGCTGTTTTCCTGGAAACTGATCTGGAGTCAACGATGGAAGTGAAATTCAAGAAATTGGTGACTGAAATGGAGGAGTCTCAGCTTAAGGGTAGCAGCTGGGCTTTGCTTGCTGTGGAAGGAGTTCGACTTCGTATCAACAAGTACAACCCGTTACGAGGAAGTAGCTACATACCACTACCGTCATCTGTCGGAGCTAAAGAAGCGTGTATAAACATTCAGAACTTTACCGACGAGAAATGGTTCATGTACTCTATATTAGCTAAATTCATAGAGAAGAATGCACAGCGTGTGAACAAATCCAAACAACTTCAAGACAAGTACGACTTCAGCTGTGTTTCCTACCCTACTCCACTTTCTCAAATACCTAAATTTGAGAAGCTTAACAATATGTCTATTAACGTTTTCGGGCTGGATGAGAAGCACGAAGTGTATCCGATAAAGGTTGCTGATATTGAACTACCTGAACATCGCGACCTGCTACTATTGAATGACAGCAGTGGAAAACATCACTACGTGTATATAAAGAATTTTGAGAAACTCGTTCGACGCCAGAAAACTAACCACAATGGACGGGTTTATACTTGTAAGCGCTGCTTTACACATTTTGATGACCAGAGCGGCCGAAGTGGACAGGAAAAACTACAAGAACATGCAGCTACTTGTAATCAACATGGTGTTGCAAGGGTAGTTATGCCTACCAAGGAGAAATCAATTGTACAGTTTAAAAATGTTGAGAGGATGCTGAAAGTACCTTATGTCATCTATGCTGATTTTGAGAGTATTCTCACTCCATGCCATACGTGTATACCCAATCCTGAAACTTCCTATACAACCCCTTATCAAGAGCACACACCAATGAGCTTCTGTGTTTACGTGAAGCCTACATCCAGTGTTGAACATATTGAAACTGGTCTTCCTAAGCAACCTCATGTATATCGTGGTGCTGATGCTGCTCAGAAGTTTATGCTGTACCTGACATCCCTTGCAAAAATGATTGATGACATATACAAATCTGCCAAGCCTCTGAAACTTACGGATCAACAGCAAAAGGATTTTGAGTCTTCTACGACATGCTACTTGTGTGGAAAAGGCTTTACAGAAGAGAACTATAAAGTACGCGACCATGATCACATCAGCGGTGAATATCGTGGAAGTCTTCATAATGAATGCAATTTAGCCTGTAAAACACCTAAATATATACCAGTCCTCACGCATAAGCTTAGCGGATATGACTCTCATTTCATTGTCAAGGAGCTGGGTTGTACAAGTGAACGTGTGGAGGTAATTCCTAACTCTGAAGAAAGCTATATCTCATTCACCAAGTATGTAGGAGATATAAAGCTTCGATTTGTGGATAGCTTCCGATTCCTCAGTACAAGCTTGGATAAGTTGGTAAAAAATCTAACCTCATATCCAGAAACACTAAAGTACTTTGGAGAAGACAATTTGAAGTTGATGACACGTAAGGGCGTATTTCCATATGACTTTGTTACGTCAGGGGATGCCCTGAACGAAACCTGCTTGCCTACTAAGGACTCCTTCTACAATAGATTAAATGAAGAAGAACTTACTGATACTGACTACGATCATGCTAAAAATGTAAGGGAGCTATTTAATGTGAGAAACCTGGGAGAGTACAGCGATCTCTACTTAACTTCGGATGTACTTCTTCTAGCTGACGTCTTTGAGACGTTCAGAGAGCAAACCCTCAAAACACATAAAGTTGACCCTGCCCATTATTTTACCTCTCCAGGACTTACATGGGACGCTATGTTACTGTATACTGGAATTAAGTTAGAGCTGTTACAAGATTATGATCAACTACTCACGGTGGAATCAGGTATAAGAGGAGGTTTATGCCAAGTTTCTCATCGGTATGCCGAGGCTAATAACACTTATATGGAGAAGTTTGATCCGTCGAGACCAACCCAATTTATCACATACGAGGACGCTAATAACCAATATGGGTGGGCAATGTGTCACGCCCTTCCTTTTGGTGGATTTCAGTGGGTTTTGCCTGAAGAAATCATCTTAGAAACACTACAAGAAGATGATCCTCATGGGTACACATTAGAAGTCGACATCGAGTATCCTGCAGAACTTCACGATCTACACAACGATCTACCTTTCCTGCCAGAGTGTATGAAACCATTGGAAGCGTCTACAAAGAAACTGATACCCCATCTTGGACCTCGAAAGAAGTATGTAGTGCATTACATGGCTTTGAAGCAAGCTCTTAGTCATGGACTACGACTAACAAAAATCCATCGTGTGCTACAATTCCTACAGTCTCGGTGGTTGAAACCTTATGTGGAATTTAACAACAGGCTACGACAACAAGCTGCAAATGATTTCGAGAAGGATCTCTACAAAATCTTTAACAACGCCATGTTTGGAAAAACCAAGGAGAACCTGCGTAACCGTGTGGATATACGACTGGTGACCAATGAAAAACTCTAGAGAAGCTGATCGCCAAGCCTACGTTTATCGACAGGACGATATATGCTGCTAATCTAGCTGCTGTACATATGGCCTCTCGTCAGATTGTATTCAACAAGCCAATATACATTGGTATGAGTGTGTTGGACATCTCCAAGACATTAATGTATAACTATCATTACGACGTGTTGTTGCCTTATTATGGAGCTGAAAACCTGAAGCTTATGTATATGGACACTGATTCATTCATTCATCGTGTAACAACTGAAGATGTGTACCAGGACAAGCTACGTTTTCTTGAGCATCTCGATACATCTGATTACCCTGTCAATCATATATGCCACTCTACTCAGAACAAGAAGGTATTGGAAAAATTTAAAGATGAGCCTAATAGCAAAATCATCCTACGCTTTGTTGGACTACGTCCTAAGATGTATGCCTTAGATATTCAAAGATCAATGATAAAAAAGATTAAAGGTATAAAACGTAGCGCTATTAAGCAGTACATTTCGTTTGACAGCTATACAGACTGTCTTAAAACCTGTGAAATCATAAGAACGCCCATGAATCTAATCCTATCGCGAAAGCACGCTATTACCACAGTACAAGTGAATAAAATTACATTGAATCCCTTTGATGATAAAAGAGTTATTGCCGAGGATGGAGTAACTACCTATGCGTATGGACATTACAGTATTACAAACAGTGCTTAAGAGAATGGAAGTTAAAGATAAAGATTTTCTCGTGAGTCTACAATCTTAGAAAATTAAGTTTACTCACGTGCTGTGTATGCAACTAGCAGCCGTCCGATGAAGAAAGAAGAAGATGGAAGGGGAGGTGTTAACCCTGCCATTAGGAGCAATCCTAGTGCTAGTCTCAAGCTAGATAAAAGGGGAAAGGCACGTACGACGGACTAAATTAAGGTATGTTGATGCATGGATTTTCATTTTGTAAACCCACAGGCAGTTTATCCCTCTCAGCCTCGTCCACTAACTGTTTAACATATAAAAGCTTTGTAAGATTTAGAAAAAGTATATAAAGTGCTGTAACGTTGGATGCTAAATGTTTATAATCTAATTACTCTCTATATTACCATGAGAACCTGTGATACTATCTGAATTACCTGTTAAAATGACTTAAAAACCTGTGATACTACTCAAATCAAGTGAAATTACATTAAATAGCTCTGATACGAAACCCTGATCATTGAATCTAGCCTCCTGTTATACCAGCTGAGTTACTCCAAACACCTATGATGCTTGAATCGCCCAAATACCTAGACACTATCTGAAATACCTGTTAAAATGACACAAATACCATTGATCCAACCTGAATCACCTGCATTTACCTTAAATAGCTGTGATACAATTCTCTGATCGAAATTATTACGAGCATCTGTGAAACTATGCTGATTACTCAAATACTTACGATATTACCTGAACTATCTGTAAAATACGAAACTACGTTATAATCAACCCCTGGAACCTACCCTCCTGTAATGCTTGCTTAATTACTCTAAACACCTATGTTACTTGAATTATCCTAAATACCTACGATACCCTCTGAATTACCTGTGAAATGTGAAACTATGCTATACCCAACCCTGGAATCTAGCCTCCTGTGATACTAGCTGAATTAGCCTAAATACCTACGATACTAGCTGAATTAGCTGTGAAATCATGCATAGCTATGATGCAGTTAGCCTCTGGAATCTAGCCTCTTGTGATACTAGATGAATTAGCTTAAATGCTCACGATACTAGCTGAATTGTCTGTGAAAATGACTTAAATATCTGTGATACTACCCGAATCATGTGAAATTACCTTAACTAGCTCTGATACGAATTCCTGCTCTAAATTAGCACGAGCACCTGTGATACTATCTGGTTTGCCTTAAATAACAATGATACTAGATGAATTACCTGTTAAAATGACTCAAATACCATTGATACAACCTGAATCACCTGCATTTACCTTAAATAGCTGATACAAATCTCTGATCGAAATTATCAATAATATCTGTGAAGCTATGTCGATTACCTCAAATACTTACGATATTACCTGAACTATCTGTAAAATACGAAACTACGTTATAACCAACCCCTGGAACCTACTCTCCTGTAATGTTAGCTGAATTACTCTAAACGTCTGTGATACTTGAATTAACCTAAATACCTACGATGCTCTCTGAATTACCTGTGAAATACGACACTAAGCTATACCCAACCCTAGAATCTATCCTCTTGTGATACTACCTGAATTAGCCTAAATACCTACGATACTAGCTGAATTACCTGTGAAATCATGCAGAGCCATGTTGCAGTTAACATCTGGAATCTATCCTGAGTTACTAGATGAATTAGCCTAAATACATACGATACTAGCTGAATTACCTGTGAAATCATACACTGCTATGATCCAGTCACCTTCCTGCAATACTAGCTGAATTACTTACCTGTTAGTGTTAGTGGGTTAGCTTTTTCCGTTGCAGGTCACCTTTTTCCCTTTATGGCTCACCTTTTTCCCTTTGGTGGTAGCCTTTTTCCCTTTGCTGGTCACATTTTTCCCTTTACTGGTCACCTTTTTCCCATTGCAGGTCACCTTTTTCCCTTTGCTGGTCACCTTTTTCCCTTTGCTGGTCACATTTTTCCCTTTGCTGGTCACCTTTTTCCCTTTGCTGGTCACGTTTTTCCCTTTGCTTGTCAACTTTTTCCCTTTGTGGGCCACCTTTTTCCCTGAGCAGTCACCTTTTTCCCCTGAACGAGTCACCTTTTCCCTGAATAGGTTACGTGATGGGAATGTCTAGAATTAGCGTTCTAACATTGACATGAAACAGTTTTCCACTAAGTTCACCTCTAAAGTCGCTTTCAAGTCTAGCACCTCCTATTCCCTATCTCTCCTGTATATAAACCCTTATTGCTACTCCTTTAGTATCTGTCTAGCCTAACACCTCTCCTCCTGTTCCTATACCTCTCATATAAACCATACTCTACTCCTCTAGCTCTGTCTAGCCTAACGCCTCTCGCCTTTACCTATGACTCTCACATAAACCATACTCTGCTCCTCGACCTCTGTCTAGTCTAACTCCTCTCCTCGTTTTCCTATACCACTCATACAAACCATACTCTATTTTCAACCTCTGTCTAGCCTAACACCTCCCCTCGTTTTCCTATACCTCTCATATAAACTATACTCTACTCCTCAACCTCTGTCTAGCCTAGCACCCCTCTTCCTGTTCCTATACTTCTCATACATATAAACGCATTCTCTACTCTCAACCTCTGTCTAGCCTAACACCACTCCCCGTATCCTCTACCTCTCATAAAGCGCATTCCTCTCCTGTCCCCTGTCTAGCTGAGTATCTCTTTGGTTTCCTATCTAGCCTATATAAAACACATTCTAGCTTTAAACACCTGTGTATCCTAACATAGGATCTCTCTCCGTTTTCTCGTCTCTCCTTATAAACGCATACTTAAACCCTCCTAGCCTAACACCTCTCCTCGTTTTCCTATATCTCTCATATAAACCATACTGTACTCCTCAACCTCTGTCTAGCCTAACACCCCTCCTCCTGTTCCCAACCTCTCTCATATAAAAGACATACTCTACCCTTCAACTCTGTCTAGCCTAACACCCCTCCTCGTTTTCCTATACCTTTCATATAAACCATGCTCTACTCCTCGACCTCTGTCTAGCCTAACACCTCTCTACTATTTCTTCCATATAAACGTATTTCCCTCCTTCAACCCTCTCTAGCATAGTATCGGTCGTCGTAATCCCTATCTCTCCCATATAAACCCATTTTCCTCCTTGAACCGTCCCATCTAGCCTCGTTTTCCCTATCCTTTCCCATATATGCCCAAAAAAGTGTCTCAGCTCTCTCCTAAATAACCTACTGATGAGCAATAAGGAAATAAAATAAAAAATTTTGGTTCGCAATTATGAAACGTAACTTGACCCTCAAATGACCATCCATGGATGGTCCAACCATTCATTGTGCTCTTCGTATGAAGAATTTTCGTTGTTATTTATGTTGGTGTAAGAACAATTGTAAAGTTCTTTATACAAACGTTGCTTAGTTTTTTATGAGGAGTGAGAAAACCACACAAAAATGGTAGGTTCCCATTTAAAAAAATTAAATTGACCCTAAAATGGCCATCACAATGTCCTCCAAATAAAACGCGACCAGCGGCATTTACTTTCCGACATAATATCAAGCAACTTTTATTCAAGACAGTTATTTCTATGACGCTTAGTTTTGGAGGTATTGTACAGTTACAACTTAGATAAATGGCCCATCCTGTATAAGCTATTTGCATAACAAATAAAGCGTATATATTGAATTTTCTGGGAGTAGTCTGTGAGGACCTCCTCATTTGAAGGAATTGTGTGTAACTCTTTATAGCCCGTAAACCGTAAGAAGTAGCCAAGCTTAGTGTACAGAAAATGCAGAGCTTCTTAAAACGCACATCGTATTTCCATCTTTTGTGGGTTCGGCTATTTCCGAGATATACGTTATTAAAGCCTTGAACTCTTCATTACTTCATCCTTTTAAAGTGTTGTTGATACGCAGTTGTATCTCGCAATGGTTGTCTTGGAACGGATATGGAGCTTTTCATTAAACTATCCATTCGGTTGCTTCTATCCTCAGTAGTATAGAATTAAGGAAATAAACTAAATATCGCTTGTTTGCGTTTTCCTGTGTATGATCTAATTTGGATGCTCCGCCGCTTCCACAGTCCCTTCCCAACCCCCTCTTTTGTTTTGATAGTCCAATGATGTACTTCTCCCTTCCGGAACTCTGTTTTTTTTTGTCTATATGTTTTCTCAGTTATGTTTTAAGCGTGGACAACTTCTATACATGCTTTTGCACTCTCCCCTCGATTCTAATACGTTAGGTAGCCGCCCATTGTAAGTTGCATGTCCAAGGAAGCCTCCGCCATCATTCCAAGGAAATCGTTGACTGAATCAGTGCAAAGACTGGCTTCGAGACCCGAGTTTCATATTTTGATTAATATGCATTTTTTGAAAACTTTAGCATATTAAAGAAATATAGGTACGGTATAATTGGTCTCGCAATTTATTTCTGTCAGGAATTCATAAGCATAATTATATTTGCGATATCTCTCCAAAGGAATATAATTTAATTCACAAAATTAACTTTCACATTAAAAAATTGTAATAAAATGCACATTCGCATATAAAGATGCATTGAAATTCTTATAGAAATACAGGTCGGCATTATGTTTGATTAATTTAGTTCATTTAAATATTTTAAAAAATCAAATAAGGTTTACTTTAGTATGTTAAAATGTGTTACAATTTCTATAGGAACACAGTTCTGCGATATTTCGTCATCAAGATTAAAAGTTTAGTGGATTTGCATCTCCTCATATCAAGATAAGGGATAGCGCGAGATGGATTCAACGTGTGCAAACAAATTGCATGCTTTGACTCAAAGATAGTATCGTTTATAAATTTGGCTGCGGTTACGATGTGGAGGCGAATATGTTCGAAAGTGTCATTAGTCTATCATTATTAGCACATGTATTACGTAAATAGGCTGATGGCTTTTACATGTTTGTGTAATTAAACTGAAGTAATACTTTTCATTTCAGATCATAGAATTACAAGACGTATGCAGTACTCGGGATGTTCGCAGAATATACACCAGCGGTATTTCCTTCAATATATATTTGTATTTAAATTTTCTTCTACGCTCATCATGCATAACTCATATACGTGAATCAAAAATTGTTAATTAGCAATCCGAAGGCAGTTGTGAAATGCATTTATTTAGCATTGTTTCTCAACTGACTGGCCGCCGTGCAAGGACTGAAGAATCTTGCTCGGCTGATTATCAAGATCCTCACCCTCTACTATTGTATGATGCTTCCTCCACGGCTTATACCAGTAATTGGTATTGGAGATATTTGCGCCCTACCTGACGAACATCTCTCTTTTCAGCCTTACCTGCATTTTACGACAAGCGGCTAGATAAAAAGCCTAGCAACTTAATGTATTCTGTTAAGCGAGGGTCAATAAAATCAAGTCTCGGCTTTCCATTTAAAAGGCGCAAAACTCTGCGCTATTTAGAAATTATTTTGTACCAAAACAATCAATCTGTACATTTCGTGCGCGTTTTAATTTTTTACCCTTGACATTAGGAGCCTTTGAATTTAACAATAGAACGACCTCTGGACTTAACAATCAAACAATACGCTACTCGGGATAGCATGTTTCCTCTGCAAGTTTGCAATGACCAAAGGTTATACCGCCCAGTGAAGCACAAGGTATCTGCAACAGACTACAGCATGTTGCTACCCTGGGAACTTCATCAGAATTTATAAGGACAGCTAGTGCCTCAAATGGCACAGTGGATGTTCCAATCTACAGTTATCTTACGTTAATAGGTGACTGTTTAAGGAAGCTTATAAAGAATGTTGTAATAACAAACTAGATATAGCTCTGTGTTGTAAAGATATTTCTCCAAATATTCAGGAAGAAACCTTAGACTTAATGGTCAAACAGCCTGTTCCGCTGGTTGTCAACATTACTTTGTCAGTTTGCACTTACAATCACTAGCTCCTAGACACTTGACCGACCAGGGTGGCAGCTGCAGACACTATGTAGACCCGAACAGGCGACAGCAGCACTGAAGCGAAACAGAAAAACAACAAACAAACAAACTAAAGGTTAGTGTCAATGAAGTTCGTTCCGATTTAGAATGTGAAATTATCGACTCTGCAATGAAGGGTCGTACTTTTAATACCAAGTTCGAACACACGTTGCACATACCTGGTGTCCTCGAGTTCTTAAAATGTTGTAGAGATCTTGTAATTAACGTAACTATGAGACAAAGAAATAATTCTGAATTAAAAGTGAACTGCTCTCTGGAAGCGTCATACCTAATCCAAACATCTCAAAACGAACAGATAGTCACAACTTGCTTTAATTGCAAGAGCAGACTCAGTCTTCAGAGCACCAATCTTAATAACTTCTTCATGAATTAGTAGATGGCATTTTGGAAGATATTTCTAAATTTGAAGGACAGCTGGTATTAAAAATCCTTGTTTTCAGTCCATGGCACGACGAATAGTACC
The DNA here is from genome assembly GCA_030765065.1 of Deroplatys truncata. Taxonomy (NCBI): domain Eukaryota; kingdom Metazoa; phylum Arthropoda; class Insecta; order Mantodea; family Mantidae; genus Deroplatys; species Deroplatys truncata. Next base: position 415,745,082 of record CM060990.1, on the reverse strand, counting down.
TCCTGATATGAAACACAGCACGCTGGAGCATATATTATAATACCGGAAGAAATCCGCAAAATTTTAGCTGTCATAAACATAAGTCAGAGAAGACTGCACTTTTAAACGGTTTATGCTGGCCTCCATAGAGCCGGCAAAGAATTGCATTAACCAAAGAGGCTCATGCTAGTTTTCAATGCTTTCCAAGACTTCAATTGTGAGAATATTCAATTCCCTATGTGACTTCATGAAACTAAAGACTGAATAGTAAAACCAAGAAACATAATTACAGTCTTACGCTAGGCGGTAATCACTCCATAGTGCCATTATACCAAACCTGTGGGTAAAATGAACGCCATGTGAATTTCTTATTCACTGAAAAAGGATCGCAAACTCACTACGATCCAATTACAAACATATCACGGCTTATAAGAGATCAAGTGATTAAATACTAGGTGAAAATTTGGTTATGCAAAGCATGTATGCATAGCAGTTGAAATTTAAGAAATGATAGGTCTTAAAATACCCAGTGACGGTGATCTCATTGAATTCGGTGTTTCTTTAAAAAATGTACCTATATAGTTTCTAATATATGGAGATACTGAATATATGGTAGCAAAGATTCAGTTCTGTGAGCTCTCGAGCATACAGGATTGGAAACGAGCTATACAACCATATAGGCCATATTCATATCCTTAAAGTTTGTATTTAGACACGATCCATCAATATGCAAATGCATGCTCTTTAGAGGGCCAAGAGGAATTAATTACTTCTTCACACAATTAAGGGCAATTTCTGATGAGGTTATTGGGATATACTTAAATATTGATGAATTTCATATTACTGCCGAGAATGTGGAGGACTTCGGGAATGCTGCTCATTGTCAAATATGCAGAAGGGGATTTGACACAAGTGATATTAAGGTCACAATTCATTGCCATATTTTAGTTCAGTATTTAGCTGATGCACAATTAAAATCCAATTTTAAAGGGCAATTGTCGATTTTATTCCGAATTTCTTCCATTGTATTTTTATCAGTCACTTTCTGGAGCGACGTTTAAATTAAAACAATTAACCAATATATTGTGCTCCACATTCTTATAAAAGCTATATAGCATTTAGCAAAGTGTATAGAACATTTATTTTTTGTTTTCCTGAGCAGTGTAAACTCCTGGATGATAGACTATCTAGTCTTACAGACATGATGACGAATCAGGATTTCAAGAACACTGGAGAGAGGTATACCAACCCTGAACATTACAATCTGATGACCAATAAGGGAATATTCCTATGTATCTATCTGTACAATGCTTAGAAGCTGAAAGAAGAATCACTTCCCGCCATTGATGAATTCGGTGATATAACCGAGAAGCAGCACAGTCGTATTGTTAAAATATGGCAACCATTATTTGAAATCTTTTACTTTTGTCGTTTATAGGAAATCTCGGCTAATACTGTGACCTCTACCTAAAGACCGATACATTGCTGCTTGTCGATATTTTTGATAACGTTAGAGATCTCTTGTTAAAAATGTATAATATTTATCCAACATGGTTTTATATTTATCATAGTTCATATCCGATGCCATGTTGAAGACAAAAAACGCGAAACTTACTTTAATATTGGACATGGCCATGACTGAATTCTTCGAGTGTGACATTCGAGGTGGCTTGTGCACTGTGGTAAGCTGTAATTTAATGCCAACTACAGGTACACGCATAAATGATCAGAATGCAGCTGTCAATAATCTCTTTTGTTGGAGCAGTAAAAGCTTCTACCTGGAAAGCATCCTTTCTCATACTTCCCATGGAAAGCTCATAAGATTGGTTGGGAAAGAAACATATTCCAGAGAATTTATCCCTATCATAGAAGATTCAAAATCTGTATATGTCTTGGGAGTGAACCTGGAATACCCCGAACGTATTCATGAGGTTCATAACGACGGTCCAATTTGTCCGCATAGTGTGATATCACGTAACGGTCGATTCAAGAAGCTGCTCGCAACTCTTGAGAACAAGAGCAAATTTGCCTTGCATTACAGAAACATACAACAGTGCGTTAAATTAGGCTTATTGTGAGAAATATTCTTAGAGCGGTGTCTACGACAAGTCTAAATGATTAGGCCCTAAATTGATATGAATGCTCAGAAGGGAGCCAGAGATGAATCGAAATGTGCGTAAAATCTCTGAAAGAAATTGAACTTCTCCATTTATGGTAAATTTATAGAGAATGTCAGGAAATGCAATGATTTCAGGATTGTCCCCAAGTGGGAGCAATTCCGTAAACTGATGGCCGAGTGGGCCTTCGTCTGAAGTATAATATTCAATGAGTACCCTGTAGACATAGAGATGGCTAGATAGAAGTGTTTATAAAAAGGTCTATCTATACTAGCTAGGCAATTTTAGACATTTGCAATTTTCTAATGTGTTATACTTTCTTTTCAAGTAATAAAGTCGAATTTCAGGAATTTAACACTAATTGTAAATTATATGAATAGATACACCTTCATTTTCGAAACCACTATAGATGCTTCTAATTTCACTAAATGCAACCCACATAGTTTCGACATATCAATTTATAAAAAGATAATTCATATTGAATGCCGCTGGCCAATAAGAAGATGATAGGCTTATACAAAGATGAGTCTTGCGGAACGCTTATGCAGGATATATCGGTCTGAGATCCATGCTACACATCTACAGATATGAATGTCGAACTATCATGAGGGCTAAGGGCATTAGCAGATCTCTTTGCCTTCTTTAGATGTTGACTGTGTAATGGATACATATTGTACAATATATTATACAAAATAAAGCTAATTTTAGAATAATAAATACAAAATTAAAACAATAGGAACAAATAAACCAGCAGATTTTTAAAGGATGACAAGAGAAGGTTGATAGATGGAGCCTACTCCACAATCTGATGAGGATGTTTAAATAACTGAAAAAAGCATAGTAATTATACTAGACTCTACAGTAGTCTGTTTGATATATGTTGTAAATATTATATACAGGGTGGACCATTTGTGCTGAGACTGTGCAATATCTCCAAAACTAAGCGTTCTAGTAAGAAATGTCTTTAATAAACTCTGCTCGATATTATGAGGGAAAGTAATAGCAATTAGTCGTGTTTTGTTTGGAGGAAGCTTTGATAGGGTAAATTTAATGCTTTTAAATGTGAACCTGCAATTAAGGTCAAATTAAAATGACCCTAAAATGACCATCATAACATCCTCAATATAGAACAGAGCTAATGACATTTATTTTCCACCATAGTATCAAGCAACGTTTATTCAAGACATTCCTTTCCACAACATTTAGTTTTGGAGATATTTTACAGTCTCAACTTAAATGGTCCACACTGTATAATTACATGTTCCATGTACAGTTGCGATCAGGGAAGGTTTTGATCCCCAAGCAGAATTAATACAGGAAGAAATTGTTTTAATAAATTAATCCACATCAGATAAGTTTCAGGAGTTACCTCTAACCCCACTCCGGTTAGACGAACATTGTCTTCCACTGAATCACCGGTAACTACACTAGCGGCAGAGCAACTCGCGAGTATGGCAACCCAAAATCTCCCGCAACCCCGTTCTCACTCTCCTTAATAGTCCATGGAAAATTTGTGGGTAAACAGGAGAGGATGTGAGGACATTCCTATATAACTTTGATCTAGTAGCGTCAGCTAATGGCTGGGCGGAACTACATGAAGGGCAATTTTTGTCGTGCCATCTCCAAGGGGTGACAGCCACGTGGTTGTGCCACGTTTGCCCATAGGCAACCAGATTTTAAATGACCACGATTAAGGGGTGCTTTGAAAGATGCCTTCACACCCATGGCGCAGGTTGATGTCCTTGAATATAGGCAACGCTAGCGGATCCAGGACACAACAGAGCCTAGCCAGTATATGCATACGAAGTGCTGGCGCTGTGCGACCAAGTGAACCCCAAATGCAGGAGGGCAAGAAAACTCGACCTATAATGATAGGAGTTAAACCCTCGCTGTTAGAGCAGGTGTTGGCAGCCAATCCACAATCAGTAGTACCACTCCTGGATCTAGAAAAACGCATAGAAACGGCAAGGTACCTTGCGGGCAGAAGGGTTGTTTATTACCAACCCCGAGGAATGTAATAGTAGCATTGGTCACGAATGCCCAAGTGAATCAGCAATTAGCTGATATGGCTAGCCAGCTGCAGTGTCTTAAACAGCAGCTGAGCAAGTTAAAGATAGGCGCTCCCACACGGGATAACAATCCCCAAAGGATTAGAAAACAGCCGCAAAATGCCAAAAGGCAAAAGTCACACTGGAACTCACACGTGGTGGAGACATGGAGGACGATTGGCGATTCCCGATAGAGGACCGTACTACGGACGGAGCACAATTTTCTTTAATTGCGGAAAGAAAGGGCACATAGCCATGAACTGCTTCCGGAGAGTAAATAATTTAAGAAACCGCAGGTAGCCTCCATGGGCATGGAACCCGTGGCTAGCCTTAAAACCCGGCACCAGTCATTACTCGCAAATGTATTATCGGTGAACAATGAACCAGATAAACTGCCGATTACGGTATTTGTAGACACAGGGAGTGCCGTAAGTATTATTAACGAGGCTCTAGCTTCCTCGCACAAAGAACCGTTAACAGAAGCGTTAATGCTCTGAAAAGCACACGATCGTCTACTAGATGCAGCCTGCTATGCAGAGTGTAAATTTTGCCTTCACAGAATTCCATTTGTAGAGAAACTAATTGTAGCCTCACGCTTAGGCCGTCAACTATTGTTGGGGTGGACTTCCTGACAAAAAACAATGCAGTACTAGACTTGGTAAGGAGGGAAATTTCCCTATAGTCAAGGGAAGAAAGCTCGCCTGTAATTACGTGTGGAGAGCGGCCATGCTCGCTCTTAAAACAAATTTTAATTGACACGTTAGGGGACAGCACTCCCCCCAGTAAGTTTACATGCACCTCGGACATAAGGTTTCCATCATGTAGTGTTACAAATGTATAAGTACAATATAAAGCATCAGGTCCGAAAGAAATATTACTCGAAACATTGGAGGCCATAATGCAGAAAAATCAATCCATATTCCCCTATGTTTTGCCTTGTTACGGGTAAAGCCACACTACCGGTTAGAAACAGCATGGATGAAGTAAAAAAGTTATTTGCGGGAGCGACTCTAGCTCATGTGCATGAGGTAGAGTTAGTGCAGTCTTCGAGCGTCTCCCCAGGAAATGTCATTACAGTGACGATAGAGGGCGTTTGATTACTGCAGATTTCAAGATGGGTCCTCGCCGTCAGCTGGGTTATCTCATACTTGACGTTCCTAGCCGACAATCCGCAGAAGAACTCAGGCACTAAAAATCGAGCCCAAAACACCTCTTTGCAAAAGTGCATGCCATCCTATTTCCTCTAATACCAGTATGACCACCAACCCTAAGAAGTGTAACCTGGCAGCTGGTGCGTAATATATCCAACATCCTCTGGCATTGCCACACCAACCTATCAGTTCAGCAGCAATTGCTGATAAAATAAAGTTGAAAAACTCTTGCACACCTTTGCAACAAGCTTAAAACAGCTGAGAAAGCCTTTAGTAGACGAATTCCACATAGAAATCACGAACATTAAACACATTCAGCAAAGTATCCATAGAGCATCACAGAAACAGCGTAAGGCCATAAATGCACAGGTGGAGGAAATGCTACAAGCTGGCATAATCAGAGAATCCACGAGCCTGTGGGCTGTGCCAGTTTTTCTAGTTAAGCTTCATGATTTTGTGTTGATTATAGAAAGTTATATGCTGTAACAGAAACATTCTGCTTTCCGTTACCACTAATTGATGATTTGTTAGGATAATTAGATGACGAGAAATGGTTTTGTACCATAGATCTTCTTAGTGCCTACTTTCAAGTCCCACTGGCAGAAAAAAGCAAGAAATTAACGATTTTCGTTACGTCGAACGGACAGTTCGAATTCGAGACACTCAGTTTGGGTCAATAATTGCCCCTAGGCACTTTTCTGGAATAGCAGATAAACTATTAGGGTACCATATACAGAAGAAGGCCATCATTTATCTCCATGACATACTTGGATTTTAACTTGCATTATAGCAAGAGATGGTAGATAACCTAACAGCGGTGTTTCATCTGTTGAACATTTTTAATTTCAAGCTGAAACCCTCGAAGTGCTATTTCGTAATTCAAGCAGTTAAACTGCTCAGTTTTCAGGTCGTACATTACGGGATAGATCTGGATGCGGACAGTTATAGCAATTAAGGAATTACCAGCCCCTAAGTCCGTTTGAGATCTTAGTAAAGCGTTGGGAACGTTTAGCTTCTATAAACGGTTTATCCGTAGCTTTGCGGCGATTTCTCACCCCTTGCATATCCTTACAAGGAAGGGCCAACACTTTGTATGGTCGGAGCCGTAGAAAGAAGCATTTGAGCAACTGAAGTCGTTGCTTACTTCTAAGGTAAGTTTAGCCCGCTATAAACCGGGAGCATACACAAAGATACATGTGGACAGCTCTAAGATAGGCATTAGGAGCAATTTTGTACCACAGAGGGGCCAATATGTTGCACCCCTCCTCCAATGTGTCCCGCTCAGTGGATAAGAATAAGCAGCGTTATAGTGTCACGGAGTTGGAACTCCTGAGTTTGGTTTACGCGGTAACACACGTCCGCACATTTATATTCGGATATCCCGTCCATGTCGTCAATAACCACCACGCGCAATACTACCTCCACACAATGAAGGAAGTAACGGCCATGTTAGACTGGCGGGCATTAAAGTTTCAGAAATATGACGTCGCTATAAAGTACAAGGCAGATAAACTGCGCAAGAACGCCGATTGCCTATCACATTTCCCCGTGTCCGCCCCTAAGCTCCACCATGACGATCAGTTGGAGGAGATCCCTAGATACCTCCTGCAGCCGACGGAGATAATCGCAGAACAGGGAAAAGACCCGGAGTTGCAAAGGATAATTTAAGCATTAAAACAACCGGAGGACGCTTCGCCAAATTTGCGACGTCAGGCATCATGTTACACGCTTAAGTCGGTCGTCCTTTGTAGTAAAATGCAGGAGCGTCGGGTGATCTGTTTTAACTGGTCTACCCAGAGGCACTTAAAAACGAACTCCTTAAAATCCACCATTATAATCCCATGTCGGGGTACCTGGGTTTCGCGTAAATCTTTGGAAAACTAGCAGCGCGTTTCTATTAGCTAGGAATAAGAAATGATGTGCGCAAATTTGTCAAACGATGTCCGTCGTGTCAATCCCGAAAGGGTACTAGTGATATGAAGCCGGCGAGGTTATTGCAGCCTATTCCCGTTGACCATGAGGTGGAAGGGTTTTATCATTGATTAGGTATTTCCAATACACAAGAGAAAGCGTGGCAATACCGTTATAATAGTAGCGACGGACTCATTTAGTAAATATACGGAAACCCGAGCCTTAACCAACACGTCCGCATCCCAGGTAACCCAATTTCTTCTGGATAATGCTTTATGTCCCTTTGGTGCGCCAGCAAACTTATTACCTGATAAGAGAACTGTCTTAATGTGTGAAACAGTGGAAGAGCTTTTAAAACTCATGGAAGTTAAGCACAACTTAACGGCGGTATGAAATCCTGCTTGTAACGTCCTGGTTGAAATTGTAACCAGACTATATCAATATTCTGAGTCATCATGTCAGTACGAAGTAAGACGACTGGGACGTCTTCCTTCCACACTTAACATGGACCTAAAATTTGGCCTTGCAGGAGTCAACAGGCTACCCAGCTTACTTCTTGATATACGGGAGACATCCTGTCTTTCCGAAAAAGTACAACTAAAATACACAATGAATAACCTATTTGCGAAGCACACGCAACAATGTACCATACAAGCACGCAAGGTGGCACTCAGTAATATTGGAGCCGTGCAGAGAAAGCAAAAGCGTGTTTAATAGCAAACATCGAGCAGCAACTACGCGCCCGGAACGTTGGTAAGAGTTTACACTCCGAGAAGAAAGAAAGGCTTCTCCACGACGCTCCTGCATAATTACTACGGTCGATTTGTTGTAGTAAAAGGTCAGTCCTCGGTTAACTATTTAACAAATGACCCGTATGTTCGGAAAGCATCTGAACGAGTTGTGCACGTTAGGAGAATGTACGCGTACCATGTCGGAAAGATTGACTCTACTAGCAGAAGCAAAATAGCAAACCTTGTAGAATATTGTGTTGTAACAGAAAGGTACGCCAGTTTCCTGCAGCGGAAAAAGGCAAAGCAAAGTCCACACGTGTATTAGGTAGTGAATAATCGCGCCCTAAGCGGACACATAGTTTGTTTTTCATCTCCTCTTACGCTTCATTCCAAGTACGAATACATTCTAATAATAATTCCCCATTCACATTCACTTTAGCCCCTTCAGTTGACGCATATAGTCACGGCTCCTATGCTGGGAAGATAAGAACAAACATTAGTTTTACCTATTCGGTAGGGAGATCAGTGCAAGTGCATAGGTATTGTAGGTTTGTAAAGCATTTTATAGTTTAGTGACACGCGCAAGACTCGTGCGAGCCTCGAGGACCATAAAAGAAAATTAACTGCTCTTATTAATTAAGAAACAAGGTAAAAATGGAATTGGTGGATATCCATGATTTCATGTGGTCATGCAGAAGCCCAAAGATTAATATAGTCAAGTAAAACTGATACTCCCTTGGTGCTCTCTTCTTTATTAACAGATTAGTTAATGAGGTTATTAGTGATTAAAGGTAAACAACATATAACGTAAATACTAGTGAGTAATGAATAGGAGTACACTAAAACATAGAAGTAAAAGTGGACTAAAATGTATGTGGCAAGCAGGTCCAAGGACAAAATTAAAGGCGAGTAAAAGATTATTCGAGTGCTTAAACTAAACAGGCACAAATTAGGATCAATAATGATTTTAACCCACTGTTTCAATTGATACAGTTTTTTGCTTTTAAGGGGGGCATTCGGAGTTAATAGAAGTAACAGGAAAACGTTTATAAGGAGGTGCACAAAGAAAAACACAATAGAGAACATAAGTGGCAGCAGAGCTATACGCGTGCCATCTCAGATAACACTGAGCGGATTTCAGCCAAGCAGAAGTACATTCGGTGGTGTGTAACAAGGAAGGTATGAAAAAAATGGTGACATAAAGAAGGTCAGCATCATTTTAAGGGGGATGTTGAACTTCTTTCTGCATCGCCGGTTTTTCCTCTTCTTCTTTTTAGAGTAATCTACCATACTGCCTAAGGAATAGAACAAAATCATCTGAGAGATCTAAATAGCAGAACCGTGTAATGGAAGACCTCTGGTGGAAAGATTGAGACCATAAAATAAAAAAATATATTAAAGTAATAGGAAGAAGTAACTGGAGACGAGTCAGAATGACATATCAGGATTGGTACATTATTGCTTGCTATTTGTTCAACAATGGGTCGGCCGGAGTTCGTAATGGTCACGCGTGTCCCAGGTATGTCCGCTTATTATTCGGCCCATATGGAATTCCTACAGGTTTCCATAAATATATTCGTTTCATTTTTTCTGTATGTTGCTGGAGCCGTTTTTTAGAAGTTATTTAGGTTCGGTTTACTAATTTACCGGCTACGGCGCAACGTCCGAATGCTCAGCTAGGGGAGCGCCGTCAGTACATCAGAGAACAGTAATATTGGTGACATGAGCCTTCGAAACGCCAGCGCAACCCCAAACGAAATCCAGCCTCGGATCACACCAGTGTCCACTAACACCAGTGGATGAGAAGGTTCTCTTCCAGTTTCGAATAGAATCAGACATAGCAAAATAACTACTCAATAAATATGAAATTTAAGGTTTTATTATATGTGATACACAGTTTCAGTTATCTGTAGGCTATTTTATGAATATCGTATTCCACCTTCTCACACACTTGTTAAGAATTAGCACTCTTTCTGGTTAGCATATTTTAATTTCAATCTCTATGACTCGTGCATGTGTTCAGGTAAAACTGAGACACGCGCTATTTTGCTTTTCTTAATACCTCGCACTCCCGTTCACTCGATTCAGATTACACAAGTTAGACTGTAGTCTTGTTCTATGATTATGCAACAAAGAGTAAGCCTATAGGAAAGCCATCCCTGTTTGTGTTATTTTATATGCGGCAGCAGTGGTGAAATGGTTGAATATTGATTTATAGTTTTAGGATATGACCCATCAGAACCACCAATGTATGTTGTTTTGTGCATTTTATGGTCGCACGTTTAATGCCTCACGAATAGTGCGTAAACGTGTACGGGTGGTAGCAAGTACCAATTTTGATGGGACACTGAGTTGCAAATCCAAGATCTCAGATGTCAGTTGTGGTGTGCGTACAAGTTGTTCTTAGTATGTTTATTTAAGCTGTACCACTAAAGTAATCCTATAAATGGTATAATATGCACTGTGCTGCCTCCCATATACCTCACAGTCTGGGCAGTGCATTGAGGTCATTTGAGCCGTCACGTTTTGTGATGGGAAAGTAATTATAAGGGCCCTTGAAAGTTATTTATTTATGTATGATGTATGGATTTGGTCTCTCTGATGTCTTCGCACATGCACAGCAGCCTGGAACGGAGGGCGAGTATTGTTTCAGTTAAGCTATTCTCATTGTAGATGAGATACGTTTTAACTTTACATGATTTGGTTGTATCGTGCTCATGGTTTTTGTAAGTTCCTGTTGATCTGTATTTTAAGTGCTTATCTTCTATACCTTTTTTGTTCCCTTTCTCGCTCCTGAGATTGGAGTGTGTTATTGGTGTGGTTTCCCGTCCCACGAGTTGCCTACGGCACAATATAGTGCATGTGTTAAGTATGTGCAGTTTACTAACTAAGCATCTGTGTCCGCAATACCAGTGGAAAGCCACCCTTGTCACATACTTACGATGGCTACATTGCAAGGTCGCCGGTGTGAGTATGAGAGCTGCGCAACAATGCCAGCCTCTCATTCAGCAGTTCTTGCTAGCATTGCTCTGGATTCTTTTCTTCTTTCTTCTCTTGTGTCTATACCTCCTCTTCTGCCCATCTTTTCCCTGTGACCATCCCGACAATTCGGTGCCCGACAATTACCCCGTACACCACACCTCCGTCCAGCGTATTCTAATTCCTTATTATGTTCCGGTACTCTCTCCTTTCACGTCGATTTATTTTATTCCTACCAGTATGTTTGTCTGTCGTCCCGGTTTCCTACACCAACGTCACAGCTCAGGCTCGTCTACGGTTGCTCAGCATACACATACTAGTTTCTGCCTTGGTTATGATGTCTGTAGCATGAATCAACGTTTGTGTATCCAGGTAACTTTCCAAGCTATCTTGATGGCGGAGTTCCAACTGCACTGACTGATGGGAAATATCCCATTGGTCGCGCAACCCTTTGTTTGGGTGGCCTTATGTGCGTCGACCTAATTCTGGATAGATCCTTTTGTGGTTCCTCGGCCTTGTGGATCACCCGTGTCATCATTACCTTCGGGTGGGTGTTTACTGGGTGCCTATTAATGTGCTTCCGCCCGTTAGGTGCATTCCACGTCTGATAGGGCCACGGACACGCTGAACAACCTTGCTCACCCCTATTCATATACAGGGTGTGTTGGATGGATTTGTGTGCGCCGTCTTCTCTCCTTCTTGTCTTTGTTGGTGTTCCTTTCCTTCGGCCCGTCTCCATTTTCGTCGCTTTCCTCTCCCTTCGGGTGCTCTCTCCTTTTCTCTCCTTCCTCCTTCTCTTAAAGTCTTCATCTCTCCTTCCTTAGCTATATTCCCACACCCCTCCCCAGTGGGGTTGCTTCCTTTCCCTTTCTTTCTGTACCTTATGTAGCTGAACTATCAGCCACGCCTATGCTGTATAGAGCTTATTTGAACATAGCCTTGGCCTCCAACCCCGACTGGCTATCTTACTATTGTGTACATCCGCATTGGCTTTTTAACTGGTTCACTAGTTTTGTGTTTGTGACATGTTCTTGTATTGCATGGTTTCAGCCGTGGACGGCTGATTTTCCTGGCGGGAGAATGACGTCAGAGCGCATTTGGAGGTAGCAAGGTTAATGTTAAGTTTTGGCCATATAATACTAAATTGTTAAACATGGGCTACCATACGGTAGTGAAGTGGCGAGACACGGAAGTCGCTGTGTCAGACTTAGGGTGATGATTGAAGATCGCTGAGTTGCGGTCAATATGCCAAACATATCGGGTGACGTATTGTCTGAGTGGTGGGATTCGGCTTTAAAAACCCTCGGTTTCTTCACTCGGTGGCTTCTATCCCGTGTTGCGGCGGGAGCCTGAATCGCTTGGTTTCTTGAAACACCACGTGTTAAAAAGTTTCATTTTATCAGTGATACTCGCCAATCACCATACTGCTCCATTCCTGCAGTCCAGGTAAGTTCTTACATCAATTAATTAATTTGTAACTCCCATTGGCTCGGAGTCAAGTTTATTAATACACTCTTTCTCACATCTTAGCACTGAGACTTAGCATGCTTTAGTCTGGGTCCCCGGTCATACCTGCATCCCTGTCCTGCAACATTCCAATAGGGTAAGCGTCCCCGTATGTTGTTTCCCTTTTCGAATTTCTCTCTGAACACCTTGCTATTTCCTCATCAGCGCCAAGGGCAGAGGGCATGCTAGCAGACAGCCGTCACTATACTATGGATCCTGGTTCTCAGCGAGTAGCCCCCTTACCCACAAAAACCCAAGAGTTCAGGCAGCAGCGCCCGCCCTGGCTCACACGTGGTAATTACACTTGGAGTCAATTCGGCAGCACACCACCACTTTTGCTATAGGGATAGCGGTGACAATGTGGATTTAATATTAGATACTACCTGATAATTCGTGTCCATAAAAAACTGTAAGAATGTTGCTTAAACTTCATTCTTTATTACATACATACGCGGTAGTGTGTTCCTCACATGAGCAACTTCAAAAGTTTCTGATGTAGAGTTGGTGTGAATGCTGTTTCAAAATGTCTGATACACTTAAAGGTGCTTGCATAATCACCAATTTGAGGGGTTCTTGTACTCATTTTCTGTATCCTATAATGATTGTAGCAGTATACTTTGGAAAATAAATCATTTTTGGTAACATCCATAGGCTTCATGTGAACGGTGGAGAGGTATCATTTAATTTAGGGAAGATGACGGTAAGAGATTTAGCTATATATGTATGTGATCCTAAAGAACAAAATAAACGACACACCATGTTCTTCAATATTTTTATCAAACATTTAACAGCAGCAACCTTTTCAGTGCCTAATTGATTGTTGTTAATGCTGTATTTGAGCACTAACTTTTAAAGCATCCATTATAAAACTCTTTAACGCTATAAGGCTGTTCCTAGGCGGCATTTTCAGTTTGCTCAGTATACTCTACATGGCTTCCGTTATATGGATATCAGCTTTGTCCAACAATGGTCTTGAATAAACTATTTTAGATTGCAAATTGGTTGTAATCAAAATATATTCGTAACGTTTATTTTCTTTTGCATAGTGAACAATTCAATAGAGTGAAGTCACACTGTACTTTACTCATGCTTTTATAGAAGTTCCTTCTTGCCGATGCGTGCAGTTTCTTTGTAATAACGCATCTAATTATGCAATAATTCTTGAAGTACTTAACTCGCTGATATTTATACTTTCTTCAAACCCTAACAATTGAATATTATTACCAGCCTCTTGCAATGCAATAAGAAATCTTAAGCGATTGACTAATGCATTGGATTTCTCCAAAAAACGTAGTAAAGCTCCGCATAAGGATCACGTCCCTTTCAAACGTTAAATTAAATTGCGTTTTATTTATGGACGCTCTTTAACTATTCTGAATCTTAGCGTCTCATTGTATATTGGGCGTGAAAGGCTAGGAATTTTGCTGAGAAACTTCTTTATCAGGCTTGAGGTTCTTTAATGTGCCGTAAATCAAGGACACGAAACCACCGACTCTACTGTCCTTCCGAAGGAAGTCATACCAAGGATTCTTACGCCCAACAAATCCATCGCCCTACGTCGGGTTTGAACACGCGACCTAGGGAACTAGACGCTAGCATGGAACCCCTAGTATACGGAGGACGACGTACGTCTTCTTCACAGGTGTGTGTGTCGACGCGTCGCTTCCATTTGAGACCTAGACCTATATGTGGGCGGACGAAAGGCATATTATTTTCTTATATCTCTACCGTTTATTTCATTTCACTTTTCCTTTATTACTGTAGCTGATTTATGAAGAAGAGTTTTCTCATAATGTGCACATAAGTGCATTCTTCGTTTCATGAAAACATTTGCGATGTGTTTTTCAAGGTTAATCCATAACGTCCAGAGATAACTGCATTTTATAATTCGTCAACTAGTTGAATACGTATATTCTTTAACCTTATTACTCCATTCCCTAACATCTAACCGTCATCTTCAAAGCACAGACTATATATGGCATCCACTCGATTTTTGTCCCTTGTGCGAACTGATATAGCGAAGTAAATTGTCAGTAGAGTTCTCTTAATCCTCTATATTGATTTGTTCTGGTATTCAATACATCATTCAGTGGTGTAGTTAATGGCTGGAGATATTCAGACATAATACACTGAGAATTGAACTTGCTGTCATTTAGGTAACGTAAGCTTTCTCTATAGCCTGGTATGCTGAGCGACGTTTTCCTTTAGCTGTATACATTAGCTATCCATCTTGAAGTGAATACAAAATAAGTGTCTCAATTAATGTATGGTAGAGTTGAAGATAGAAATGTATGTTTTACACTAGCTCTATGCTTATAGTGTGTTCAACGGATCCGCGATGCGCGAGAGCAGCGAATGCTATGCGTTTACTTTTCTTATACGACCTGGATAATTCTCAACAAAATTGCCCTTTATAATTACTCTAGTATCACTTATATTCTGGGTGGTTGCCCCTTCAACTTTCGCAAGCACTATTTTCGGTGTTATGATAAAGCATATAAATATTCTGCCGTCTAATGAGTATGTATAGTGTTAAAGTCAGGTGAGAGTTTATGTGAAACATCACCTGGACTGATTAGGTATGACTGAAGTTAAATGATAAGCCTCCCTCCTATAATGTAAGCTTATATCTCAAAGTATCCATGGCATTGGCAATGTGTAAACGCAATGATGTTTCCCGTACAATGTATCCACGTCATTCATTTGACTCCTAAGTCTGTGAGAGAGGGCATTTAAGTTGTTGTCGTCCTCGTCCTCCGTGGTGTAGTGATTACCAGAATAGCCTCTAGTTCCAAAGGTCGCGGGTTCAAACCCGGCTGAGGCGATGGAATTTTTTCGTGCGTAAAAATCCTTAGCAAAGCTTCCTTCGGAGGGAAGTAAAATCAGTAGTCCCGTGTCGTAGATTTACGGCAAAGGTCAATTTACGGTGAAAGAACGTCAACACTAATAAAGAGGCCTCCGAGCAAAATTACCGGTGTTTCATGCCTAATATACAACGGGACTCTGAGGACCACAGCAGTTAAAGAACGTCCATAAGTAAAACTCATTTTATTTAAATCGTTGTTTACTTTGTGGGTTGTCCGTTCTAAGTTTTTGAGGTAACTTTTGTGTTCCTTGTTGGCATTATTCGTTGTATATACATTAACATCTAAAGTCTCCTGTTTCTCATTCTGTATTACAGAGATATTATTTATACGTTTTCCATTACCGGTTTCCTTATGAGATGAGAACGCATGTAGACCTAATAGATGAATGTTGGGATCTTTTCGAGCTTCTAACAGCATATGAGCGTTGCCATCTAAGGTTTACACATTCTCAGAGGTATGACAAACTCATTGATGCATACTTGGGTTCTACATGGGACCTCTCATTAAAGTCTTTAGTCGATTATTTGCATTGTAGAGATTATTAAATAGATTTACAAAACATTAAAGGTTTATTTTTCGAACGGTACAATATTGCGTATTATTAGAGTATCAATCCCCTTAGTTATCACATATTTGTATCTGTATAAAGTTGAACGCTTTTCCTTAAATCTATTCAGAGGATAATTTGTAATATGCCTTTTACTTACACAATTCATATCAGCCAGTGAATCAAGTATCTGTGCACCTTTATTGAGAAACCTGACATTGCGAACAAAATCCAGTGGATAAGTTTAACACTATGCATTTTCAGTCGCTGCTTGTATTCATTCAGTTTATTTGAAATCTCTTGTAACATATACTTTATGGGTAGCATCCATATCATCGAGCGTGTCTACGAATCTTGTCACTTGTATTTGTAAGAATCTGGGGTTTCCAGCAGCAACCACGGAATGAGTTCGAGATTGAGGTTCTCGGTGATGAAGCTTCTTTTCGGTACATCGTGATCGAGTATAGAATCTAATTATCCTTTTAATTCTATATTTACCAATTAGAGCGTTATTGTCAGGATTCTCTTTACAATAAATTTTGCTATCAAACTTTCAACCAGATCTTAGCTTTCCGTCCAAGAATAACTCTAATTTCACCTATACGTTGACGTGAAAACACATGCATGGGTTTCACAATGATATATGTAATTTTATCAATATAGCTTTTAGTGGATGCATCATTACCTTTTTCAGGAACTTGAAGAATGCAATTCTTCTTATTAAAGCGATAGCTTCATTCATTATATCTGTTTATAATATATCCATTAATAGTCCTTTTGGAGATGCTGATCTCTACAAATTTAACCTAACGATACTAATGGCTAGCTACGAATGACCAACGTCATCACCTTGATATACACATGGAATCCGATTCTATAACACCCTTTGTTCAAGAGAAACTCCGCAACTATTACAACAAATGGTCTTGACTCTTCAGCTCTACTTGGAGTTTTACACAATTATTTAAATTCGTTATAAACTATATCAATGTTTACGTAACAATCGTATTTATGTCTTAAGTTTAAATTACCTTGTATGCAAAGTACAATATTTTGCATTATTTCTAATTAAATGTGTTGGTACATTAACATAGGACGGTCCTAGATAAATAGCACCGACTTTGTGCTGTGTGCCATGTTTTAATAGGACGAAACCTTGCCTTACTTCTTTTTCATGATGTGGTAAAATGTAAAGGTTAAATTGTGTTTGGCATCAGACTATTACAGTACCTCTTCTCCACTTGCATAGAGTACGAACCTACATCAGATAAATTTTCAAACAGTTTTAGCAGGTGTTGATATGTTGGTTGTTGAAGAGACTTTGAATAAACATATAAAGCTTTATAGCGGAAAACATTCTCGTGAACAAGCAAACTTGAGTGCCGTATTAGTTTTTTCCGGCATTTGAGCTAACTTTAATTTGGGCCCTAACCTGATGGGAAGGATATTGCCATTTCGCTTATTTCTCACATCGCTTTCAAAACCTAGTATATGAGTAATGAACTAAATTGTTGCAAGCTCCATTCTGAAACTAAGACTATCAATATTGCTATGGTTAGGGTCATGGACATGGTTGGTTAAGCTATAATACCGCAAAAGGTTTAAAATGACAAAACTTTAGTGAGAATACGCTTTGTGCTGTCGATACGTCGGAATTTGCTGACATTAAGTCGCGAAATAGTGCAAAACTTCGGGTTCTTAGAAGAAATTTCATATATTTTTATTTTCTAACGATAATGACCTCCATTCTATAAAAGGCGGTGCAATTTTGTTCTTTTTAGCCGTTTTACAAGCTATGAATTCAAGTTTTACGCTAACATAACGCCAAAAATACCGAACGAGATGCGTGTGAGGCTCGCATTCCAGAGGTCAGTTTCGATCTCCGTTGGTCGTCCAGTCTAACCGTGGTTTTATCGTGGTTTTTCCTTTTTTCTCTTATCTTTAGGCTAATGCTGGCACAGTTTTCCTCTAACACGGTCTTCTTCTTCCCTAGAAACCTCAGGACCTTGAATCTCGTGGGAGTAGGAAGTATATCTCGTGTATCTGCGATTCTGTGGTTGTACTGTAAGAGTTAATCAAACCCGGGTTGCCACAGGGAAGATGCCCGACGAAGAAGCGGCTTACCTTTAGCCAAAGCTTGTGTCATGCGTTTCCGTGCCGATGTAGAGCACGACACATGGGAGATGTGACGCAAACGGAGCCTCTGAAATACCTGACGACCTCTCAGAGTATACAGTCTTACCCATATATGCGGGGTTCTGTCTGGACGCACCTGAGTTAACCCCAGCTCATCGTGGGACCAATAGCAGTTACAAGTTCTACTATACCGAGGCAGCTCCTTATCAAGGGACCCTGAGGGATTTAAAACTGAATTTGAGGTGTCTGGGACCTCAGAAAGGGTCCCTTTTACCAAAACTAAAGTAAAGGGACAGGAACTACAACTCCTGTAGATGTGGCGAAGCAGACCTGTACACAAAGAAGCAGGGGGGGATTGGGCTGCTGGCCAGATCGCGGAAGAAGCTGATATACCTAGAAATAGGGACTATAGAGAAGTCACAACTGGGCCGGGGCTGGTCCTTTTGTAAACCTCGAGGTTCAATTGGGACAGGTTAAGCTATGGTAATTTCATTCATTCTGGCTAACCTGCAACACAGTACTAACATCCCGTGAGTTCTCTCGAGTAACGTAATGAGGTATGAAACAGATGTCGCCATGACGCAAGCACCCCGGCTTCGGCAGGGTATTACCATGGGTCTAAATAAAAAGGTTTTACTATCTTCAGCGCTTTGCCTGAAGTAAAACCAAAAGCATGTGTGCTTACAAGACTCAGCAATACCTAGGACTTGCCGGCATTTCTTACCAAAGATTTGGCAGAAGCTTAATGATGTATGAGGAGGGCGGAGTGCCACGTCAGGTGGTAGTGTGCTCAGTTTATTTTCCATGACTCCGAGGAATCACAATCTCCTCAGAAGCACAAAGACCTTGTGACTTCTTGCAAAGTTGGAAACCTCAAAATACTTATTGGCTGTGACCTCAACGCCCACAAAATCGCTTTAAGGTAGCACGGACATCAGTGGGAGAGGAGAGAAGCTGCTCGAGCATCTGACTTCTACAGACCTAGAGATTGCGAACCAAAGGGACGTGCCGACTTTTGTAAGTTATCAAGAAAGTAGATCCCAGACTTGTCATTATTGTCCTCTGGGATACTAGAGGCGGTTAAAGATTGGAGGGTTTGCTTGGAACCATGTCCATGTTCCACCATAGACATACACGCTTTGGTCTTGAGGGAAAAGTGAACGACCGCCTGTATAAGAAATCCTAGAAGGATCAATTGGGGCTCCTTTAGAAGGAACATGGAAGGCGGGCTGTGGAATGGTCCCAGATCAAGCTAAGAAATGCGGCGAATCTACAGGGTTACGTGGGGTTTTTCAAGAACACCCTGAAATCCTCCTACGAAAGGAACAGCCCCGTCGTACACGAGGTTCGGTCTAAAGATAAATTCAGATGCATTTTTTAAGATCCATAGGAAAAGACACGAAGGTATACAATGCGTATAGAGCTAACAAATGACAGCAAATTTGGACCTCTTATAAAGAGTCTAAAAGAAATTATAAGAAGGAAATCAGGAAGGCCTGCAAGGGATTTTGGAGGTGCCTTTGTGATAAAGTACAGAAGCAGTGAAGGGAAGCTCGCTTGCAGAAACTGTTGATCTCGAAATCTAGGGCCAGGTTGGCCTCATTAGAGGACACCTATGATGCTATGACAGTTGGAGAGGGAGACTCTGAGGCTGCTGCTTGACATCCACTTTCCGGAAACTTGCATTATAAATCAAGAACCAAACTCGGGTAGGGCGAGAAAAATTCAATTGAATTTTATTTATGGACGCACTTTAACTGCTGTGGTCCTTAGCGTCCCAATCTATATTGGGTGTGAAAAACGGGTAATTTTGCTCAGAGGTCTCTTTATCAGACTTGAGGTTCTTTTATGTGCTGTAAATTTACGACACAGGACCATCGGCTTTACTTCGCTTCCGAAGGAAGTCATGTAAATGGAAATTCATCGCCCTCCGTCGGGTTTGAACCCGCGACCTCGGGACCTAGAGGCTAGCATGGTAATCACTACACAACGGAGGATGACTGTTAGCGAGAAGGCTGGGCTGTGGTCACCGAGATTATTACTTTTAAAAAACTTAAATAGTCTATTTACGCTTTTGAGCCATATAAAAGCGCAGGCGTGGATGGGGTCTACCCGGTTTCCGACAGGAGGACTGGGAGATCATTTTATCCCACTTAGTGAGAACATTAAGGGCCTGTCTGGCTATGAGGCATGTTTTTCTCCTCTGGAGGTAGGTCATATTGGGGTTTATTCCTAAGCCGGGTAAGTTTATCCGTTTACCCGTACATGACTGAAATGGTGATCTTTACAAGGAGGAGGAGGCTGCCCGTTTTGGTAGAGCCCCACCTGTTTGGGAAGAAGTGGAAGCATTTCGGAGCGACCAATTATCTAAGAGTCATTCGGTATATGTGGCTGAGCTGGAAAAAGCATGTTGATTACATGCCAAAATGTTTTGTGTTTCTGCCAAAATTCAATATGACTGAGCTGGAACCTGAGACTCAAGATGGTCAAATGCCTATACACCTCGGTTATAAGAGTGTCAATATCTTATGCGGCACTGATTTTGTGCCCTGCCTCTCATGTGAAGGTAGTGGCTGTCAAGCTGGATTCGTTGCAAAGTTTGACATGTATGGCGATGACAGGCGCGTTGCCGACGATTTCTCAGTCCGGCTTAGATATTCCGGTTGACCTTCCTTCTTTGCACATGTCTGTGGAGGCGGTAGACAGGATGAGTGTTCACTGCCTGTGGATTATGGGGTTTTTTAAACTACCACACAAAGGGCACTCACTGATTCTTTCTGGGTTACAGGTGAAGTGTGCTATAACCCATTTGATGGGTACTAGGTATAACCTAAGTACATCCTATACCGTGGTAATATCTTCCTGGGTGGATTGGCACCAAGAGACTCGGTCTCTCCCGAAGGCAGGCGATAGGACGTGGTTCATGGACGGCTCCAGTCTTGTGGACAGGACGATGGCTGGGATCTGGGGCATTAGAGTTAGGCCCATCATCCCCCATTATCTAGTTACAACGGCTTCCGTTACTGAATAATATGTGATATTAACCTGCGCTATGCATATTTACACTATTCCATGTAACGAGCGGATGTGCGGTTTTGAAACCCCTTAGGGCGTTTAAAATCACATCTCGATTGGTGTGGCAATGCCAGAAGATATTGGATAGATTAGGTACCAACTGCCCGGTTACACTTCTTAGGGTTGCTAGGCATGCTGGTATTAGAGGAAGTAAGATGGGCAGACAGTCTTGCAAAGAGGGGATTGGGGCTCCATTTTTGGGCCTGAGCCCTTCTGTGGAGTGTCGGCTAGGAACTTCAAGTATGAGATAACCCAACCCACGGCGAGGGTTCATCTTGAGATCTGGAGTAAGTAAACCATTGTCAGGCAAGCCCATACTTTGAGATCAGTGCCTACCCGAAAGTGAGTAAGTTTATCTTGAATTTCACCAGAATTAAGCTTAGAGAGGTTGTGGGCTATCTTAGGGGCCACAACACTCTGCGCCGACATCTATACACAATGGGTCTTACACAAGGATATGTCGGAAATGTGTAATGAGGGCTTTGATACACACAGCATATACTATGCAAATGTGAAGGTTTTGCACGGCATAATTATGTATCCTTAGGATTCTCCTTTTTGGAACCTGAGAAGATAAGAGGCGCAGATATCAAGGACGTGGTCCGTTTTATATTGACCATCGAACATGAGTAATGCCTAAAAATATGAGGCACAATGCGTTCAAGATCCTGCGTGCATGGCCTCTTTAAGAGGCCATTCAGTTACCATCATCATCACCACCACCACCACGATTTACTTTCTAGCTTTTCCCCTTTTTCCGTTTCCTTCTCAACTTTCAGATGCACTTCTAGGTTTCGCGGCATATTGCAGTAACGGACATATGGCGGGGACGCTTATCAAAGGGAAGAGGTTTCCCCATTAACACTAGAGGGTGGCTTAGGTCGAAGGGTCGTTCATCGCTCTTTCTAGGCAGCTCCAGCAGCATTACGGGACTTAGAGCCTATAACTTTTAGGGGCATCCATGCGATTTTGCGACATTTCTGGCTGCGGCATGTATCATCTTGTGGACCCTTCAGTTCATCCCTCCCTGCTGGGGGTGATAGCTGCAATAGATCTAAGTAGGACGCAGTGCCCCTTCGTTGTATAAACTATGCACATGGTAATAAAATACTTTCCAGCAGATTAATGTATATGTTCAGAAGTATCCTATCTTGTGACATCCAATTGTGGGTAATTCGGTACTCAATTTTCTTATTGGTGAAAACATTTCACATGGAGTCAATGCTACCGATTTAGCGATGTAGCGCTAAGGTATTTTGAATCACTCTGAGTCACAAATTTTATAAAATACGATTAGTGACTTTTATAGCAGTCTTTAGATTCGTTTTAAGCTTAATTATTCTACTAAAGTCGTGGACATGAAGAGGGTCAGAGATCCAGGTTTATGACCCAGTAGTCTAATGATTCCTGTGTGAAAGACACTGAGTCAATGATTCTCACGAGTTTACGATCGCACAAAGCTTAAAACATACATGCGAGCCGAACACTGCCGCGAACTTTATTGATTGTTCTTTTCACGGAACCCTGCAGTGTGATTTGTGTCTGGTCTTAGCACCTGCAAACAATGGCAGTGTACGGAAAGGTGTTAACCTTGATCCACTTCTGGTCGGTTTTCCTTTGCTACATAAAGGGTGTGTTCGGCTACATTTCCCACACCTCTGAACGTGATTAGAGCATGCTGCTTTCCGTGCGTCACTTCCTGAATTACCGGAGTGCTCCAGTGTTCGCGCAATGCTGATCGGGTCTGGGTGAAAATATGTTAATTTGAACAGTTTCGTGAACGTATCTCATTTGGATTCTTGGTAATCAAGGCAGTTCACAACGAGCTTCGCCCACATGTCTGTACGTACCTGGATGTTGCTATTGCTCACACCCTCTCTCTCTTTCAGTACTACTGCTTCAGTTCCTAAGAGCGCAGTGAGCTGTGCAATCTTTGTCACGTGACAGGTCACCAGCTGCTGCTGATATTTTTGTTTTTGGCTCCTTCTCGGAATGGCTTTACTGCAAATTATATACTCAACTAGAGCCCCCCTCTGTATATGCCTTTCAGCCACTCTTTCCACACCTTCTTTTTCTAGGCAGCGCAACTTTTATTTCTTACATTTTGTTCTGGGAGTTTACGCGAAAGTGATGGTGTATCGGAAGTGAATCTTGTGAAGCTTATATATTTAGAATTTTTGACAGCTATAGTTTTATATCCTAGGGATTTTTATGACAGAAATTGTTAAGAGGTACATAGGAATTAGGTTTAGAAATTCTGGCAAGCATTTCCCTGATGCTTACATCAACAGGAGTGTATCGGGTAATTTTAAAGGAAACTATTGCCGAATATTCGCGAGAGTACTGACACATGTTTGAAACATGCACATCATGTTCACTCCACATATCACAGCATTGAAGGAAGCACAGACTCAAAATACCCCGGTTGTATTTAAAGTTAGGATTTTTGACGTCGATCTCTCTCTCTCTCTCTCTCTGCCTATCACGTGCCTAGCAGTACTCTGTGTCACTCGGACCTTTAAATTATTTTTTGCTATTTTCAACTTTGATAGATGAAGATAGAAGATAGATGGTTCGCCGGACCTACTCCGCAACCAACCAGATAATTCTAGCTGTCTGGAGCAGCCAAATAATTATATGCTAAGTCATGGAGTGTAACATACTAGCTAAATTATGGTAAATCTTGAAACCGGAGTTACAAGCTAGCGTTTCTTCTCATCACCACTTTTCTTTCCTGTATCTCTCCGCCAAACTTAACCTGCTCCCATGAAATCTGATTTGCCCTTCAGCTCGTCACATCTGCTGAAGGCGCCGAAGGTGTCGTCAGGATACTGTAGCCATCATTTTTGTTTTGCTGTTTTACTCCTGTTGCATATTTCTTTATTCTTTAATACTTTTATGTGCATATATTCGTTTCTGTTTGAGGACATACTTTCTCAATAATTGCGCAAATTCACTTTAGAATCTCCTTTTGCTGCAAACAGAATATTGCCAAAACATCGGTAAGTACTGTTGAAAGAACTCGGAAATTTGTGTCAGAAGGCTATATTCTTTGCACAAATCAACGCCATTTTGTAAATGCTGTTATTGCGAGTCACGTAGCACCGCCGAGACGCAATACTGAAGCACATTAACATAATGTTGAGCAAAGGTATACCAGACAAGAGCCGGAGCCCAACTTCCCCTTCTACACCCAGGGTCCAGCGCCAACCGAGTGACTCTCCAAACCGTGGGGGTTTCCCATGAGACCAATTTCTAGAGGATATAAAGGCACCTCCCCCCCCGCTTACGCGGAGATGGAAGTGGATACGCCACTTACGCGCGTTACTCCCGAAGGGCGACTACCGATAACCTCGGTGGGGCCGACAGCAATCTAGCATACCTCCTACCGGCTCTCCAGGACGGTACCGGAGGACATTGAGGCGCCTCACAACCCCGGCTGCATGGAAAACCATACAGTCGTAACCAATCTCCCAACAGTATCGGGAAACACTGCCCCGTCGAGACCTACCCAATCCGAACGGCTCCCGAACGGAAGGGGCTCGAACGTTCCGTCCGACTTACTTCTAGTAAGGTCAGAAGCACCACGAGAGCTAAGGGTCCGCGGCGCCCGCACCACGACAGCTGAAGGGGTTGGAACCGCTCCCCTACGGAGTGAAGCATATTAACGGTTAAAGTACGAGTTTTTAAATCGCTAAATAAGGAAGAGTGATAGCGATTATCTGGTCCAGAGAAGAGTACGAATTTTAATAAAGCTTAGCGTCTCATAAAGCGAGTTGGATTATAAGGGTCTATGTGAGTGGCTGAATGAATTCATGGAAAATGTCATTCTAATTACACCATCGTGCGCAGGATTGTGCTGGGTCTTATAAGGTTATTTATTAGGAAATATCTACCATTCGGTTGTTAATTCAATTTCAGTAGTACGTGCCATTTCCTGCATCAAGATAATATCGGAGAAGTATAGTCCAACTTTGCAAGAGGAGGGGCTGAATTGCATAAAGAACAATAGCTGAACAAAAACGTGACAGATGAGAAAACTAACAAGAGCGGACGCTGTGTCTTCGCAATTTTATTAAAAATAATTGACACTGATACACTTCTAAGATTTTCGTTGCATGTGCAACTTTTATAGGGAGCAGATTCGACTCAATGTGTAAGTGCTATAATAAACGCCAAAGTTTCAAGTTGATCAGCCGGATATTTTTGAAAGTGAAACAAGGAACCTTTTAGACAGTTGTTAACCAGCTACCTCGTGGAGAAGTTAGGCATTCTGTGATAGCAGTAGGCATCATAACAAACACTCAGAATCTTTGAGTTTTTATCCATCAAAGCCTGTGTTTGCACTGCTTAACAACTCATTTAAACCTAAGAACATTTTAGGAAATTCTGTGAGCGTAAGTGTTGAAAACACTGTGTCAACTTCTGTTTCTGGAGTGCAGTAATCAGTACATTGAAATTTTTTTAAACCTACAAAATAACTTCAGGATGCAGTCATCTTGCAATTTTCTATCAGGAATGTTGGCATTGTGAAATGTCTATAATGAACCTGAATTAGTAACTGCAGTTCTACAAGCGGTATGGATTCCTTGTTCTAACAAGGGTAGTGATCGACTATTCTCACATTACATTTACATTCTGACTGACGAAGTTACACTCTAAAAGAAGAAAGTTTGAAACTTAAGACAATGCTACCATTTGAGGTTTCAGGTGCTATGTGCGCTTGAAGAACACGTTTTATACTATTTGAGTGAATGGTAGACCTACAAATTTAATATACCAGGCGAGTCAACTAACACTAGGTATTCGTAACTATGCAACCCGCAGTTTATAAGCTAATGTGAAAGCATTGACCCTTTTACCAAACAAACAGTTATTGTAGCTCTGCCCTTCTATTCGGTACTATACGCAACCACCATTAATGATTAAAGACCTGAATGAGCTTTGGAGCTGTGAAAGGCTTAAAAAAGACAGCTCTTTATGAATATAATGCTTCCAAGGAGAAACAGGAATGTTCTCCTGAAGAGCGGAACGGAATACGTGGGTTCTGACCGAGTGGGTTAGCTGGCGGAATGTGATGAAGCAAATGTGAGCTTCGGAGATTCTAATCTAATGATTATATCAAATTCTTTTTATTCTGTTTTTTCTTTCTCCTTGTGTTCGTTTTCTGCATGTTAATATACTAATTTATTTAGTTTTCTTATTGGCTCTCCAGCGAGCCAGAGGGACAAGAATTACAATCAGATAATAATTGTGGATGATGTTTACCCTAATAATCTGTACCGTATCTGGTATTGTAAATCGTGTTACGTAGTTAGCTTTGATTTGTCTGGGCGCATGTCGACGCTATTAAATCTAACACTTGTTATTTCATGTTTAACCTGATGTTTTACTACTTCTACTGGCAAAGGAGTTGTAAATGTTCTAGGTTCACGGGTAAACAGAATCATAATTTGTTAAGGAGGGTGAATTTCATCAAAGAAGTAAATACTCATAATCACGACCCCCTTCAGCAATGCACACTTGGGTACGTTGACGGAGAGACATTCTTGTATGTTGCCACATGCGCGGTGTAATCTGCCTGCATTCCTTACGTATGAATGCCCGTTGATAATTTGGGCTTTGCGGTTCTTGAGCGTAGACCCGTTTCTTTAAATGACTCCAGTGGAGTGAGATCAGGTGATCTAGGACGCCATGTAATCGGGCCGACTCGGCCAATCCATTTTTGTGGACATGTTCTATGTAAGTGATTCCTTACAATCAGTGACCAGTGTGGTGGAGCTCCATCCTGCTGGATCCACATTCCTGTCCTTTACACTAGTGGTACATCTTCTAGTAGCAGCGGAAATTCTTTTTGTAGACATGCAAGGTACCTGGTTCTGTGAGGTTGGCTTCAAAGAAGTGCGATCCAATTAGGCTAATATTTCGCACCATACATTGATGCTCCACTCTGGAATACAGCATCTTATATTCAGTGAGATTAACAATCCCGTTATTTTTAATGTGGCTTCATTACCGAAGAGAACATTTCTTAAAAACTTTGCACCCATTTGCGATCGCTGCTGTAGGCACTGTGCATATATCACTCGCGCTTGAAAGACGCGTCCGTGGAGAACCTGGTGTAGTTGTAGATGGTACAGATGATATTTATTACGGTGCAAAATGCGCATCACTGAGGGCCAACTTAGACTTATGTACAGATCTTGTGCTATGGCCCTTGAACTGGTATGTGGATTGTTTTCTATTGCGTTTCACACAGCTTCTTCATTGCCTCCAGAGTTTACTGGAGCATCGCGAACAGGTGGTGCTCTTCCAAATCATCCTGTTTCACGAAGGCGTCTTTCAACCCTTCAAAAAGTGCTTCTTCATACAGGCGCTTTGGTGACAGTGCATTACACCTTGTTTCTCAATATATTAACAGCATTTCAACATACTCGTCGTTTGTATGCATAATGATAGCAGCCGTGTCACGTAGAAAGGTTTCAAATACTCGGTAGGTTATGGGGAGTTTATTCACGCCAAGCATTGATGCAGGTGCAAATAGCTAAAGCCCTCTTTGCATGTATGAAGTGTTTTAAACTTGATTGAATGTGTTAAGCTTAATACCGAGCACAACAAAATGCCTATTATGAAGTATAAATTATCCACCTCTCAGTGGAAAACATGGTCATTATTTTGTACGCACTTATGATGTTATCAAAACGTTCTTTGTATCATAATATCAAATTATAGGCCCAAATAGATAGAACAAAAGGCAACAAAAGGTATGAACTTAACACGAAGGATTTGAACCAGAATTGAAGCGGATCAGAGGTGAAGCAACCATGATAATACCATTCGGACAATGCTATTTTACGACTTTGGGTTCTTATACGAAATAGTTGCAGAATTGAGACCCCACCCGAATCTTTACACGCCTTTTAAAGCATGCAGTGTTTGGAGCTTATTTTTGTAGTTTTAACTCAAATAAATAAACTGCATCAGCCATTTCAATTTCTGTATGAACTGAAATATGACATAGATTGTGACAAAAGAGAAATTATCCACCATATACTTAGCATTTTTGAAGAACGCTGTACAATAAACCTTTGTTGGCTGACCGCTTAAATCCAATTGGTCGCACTGCGTAGATCTGCCATTTTGTTTTCAAATAGTTTTGTCAAAGGATGCATGTGAGTATTTCTTCCTTCAGAGGCATTTTCAAAGTTCTGATGAATGTATGCTGAAGAATGAAAGTTTGTAAAATCAGCTAAAAGTGCTACTGCAGCTCCCAGTGTCAGGGAGAGACGTTTTTGGCATCAACATACATGGCGCTTGCATTCTGTTCCATAAAACACTTATGCATTGAGTTAACTATCCCTCCTCTATAAAGTGTTATTCATACCAGTCATTAGAAGGCATTCAAGAAAGACGTAAGTCACATATGTCGCTTAGCACGTTCCATAAATTCAAAAATAAATAGGGGCAGCTGACTTATCTGGTATAAGTAGAGATGTATCATAATCCTTGAGACATTGTGCTGGTATAAAAAGAAATGAAGTGCTTGTTTGCATTACATTGTATACATCAAGTTTTTGTGTTTAAAATTAGCTTCTTAATAAGTAACTTGAAATTCTAATTCAGAGTAAATTCAATCTTCAAGACAATAAAATCTTTGAAACTGGAAGTTATAAAAGTGACACCATAATCAACCAAAAGCCATTAAAATAACACCGAAGAATAACATCGAAAACCGCTAAAAACGCTGAAAGGTGGTTTAAAAATAGAACGAAAGTTTCCTGTCCCTAGTTCTGGCCAATATATGAGATCAAGAAGCTGACAAAAATTATACAGAGTGAACCACCTAAAACTTGCGCCGGAAATATTTTGGAAATGGAAAGTGCTATTGATGTACAGTTTTCGCAACATTGATTGGTAGTCAGGGGCTCGTATATTTAGGCTGTATACAGATTTTAATAATACTGAAAAAGTGCATTTTTGAGAAAACATACAATTTTTTAAATGCAATAATACCTAGTTATATCAACAGAAAGGTATGGTAAATTAGAATGTCAATGGAGTTTGTTGCAGGATTCTAGTGCACGTGGTTTACGAGAAATCGTATTTTGAAAAGTTTCCACACCGACAATTGTTTGTCCCATTCAACCTGCTTAGTTGTAGGTACGATGTTGTTATGTTTCTTTGCATTGTCTTTTCTGTTCATTGGTTGGTCAGTTAGTTTGTAACAGTTCAAGCAGTAAGTCGTGAGTGCAAGATGAGGTTTACTAATGCAGAAAAAGACGACATGCTCATGGTGTGTGGATAGTGTAGGAAGAATGCAGTTCGTTCCTGTACGGTGTATGCGGAAACGTATCCCAATAGACGTCAACCATCTCGGCAATTATTTATCAATCTCTTCAACCAATCACGTGAAAGTGGTACTGTAACACCTAGAAAACGGAACAGAAACAAACAAGTGACTGGAGAAGAGGCAGAAACTAATGTTTTGGCTGCCGTTGCAGTAGATCCGCAAATCAGTCCCCGCACAATCGCACATGCAAGTGACATAAGTCAGGCAATTGTACTGCGCATTCTCCATCCACATAGGTTCCATCCCTATCACATCTCTCTCCATCAGGAGCTGCATGGAAACGATTTTGAGAATCGTGTTAACTGTTGTACATGGGCATTAAGACATGATACTCCAGATTCATCATGTATCTTGTTTAGTAATGAGGCAACACTTACTAATCATGGCCAGGTAGAACGCAGAAACAAGCACTATTGGTATATTGACAATCCCCGTTGGCTTCGTCAGGTGGAACGTCAGCGTCCATGGAGTTAAAAAGTGTGGTGTGGGATAGTGAACCCATCAGCTCATAGGCCCTTTGTTCATAGAAGGAACAATGAACTCGCACAATTACCGCAGGCTGCTGACAGACCATCTGCCACAGATGCTAGAAGACGTGCCTTTGCAGACTAGGAGGAACCTGTGGTGCCAACATGAGGCTGTCCAGCCCAAAGTGCACGAAGTACTACAGCTTGTCTTAACGGATTGTTTCCAAATCGTTGTATTGGACGAAGTGGACCTGTACCTTGGCGTTCACCGAATCTGACCCCTTTACACTTTTTTCTGCTGGGAAGGCTGAAGGACACTGTCTTCAAGGATGTACCAACTGCACCAGACGATACGAAATGACGTATTACTGCTACCTGCTCTGACATTTCCGCTGAAATGCTGCTAGAACGTGTGCAGCAGTCTTTCTATAGCAGACTTAAAGCGTGTATTTAGGCTACCGGTGGTCATTTTGAACACAACCTTTGAAGGGCTATGTTCTCTTTACTTGTAAGAATCCACAGAGGTATTGTGATCCCCTTTTGTTTTCTTTAGTTTGTGCTACCACAGGTTGTACAAGTGTCGGTGCGTAAAAGATTCAAAATAAGATTTCTCGTAACCACTTGCATTACAATCTTGCAATAAACGCCACTGACATTCTGATTTACTCTACCTTTGTTCTGTTGATGTAACTAGGCATTGTTCCATTTAAAAATTGTATGTTTGCTCAAAAAATACACTTTCTCAGTATTATTAAAATCTGTTTGTAAGCTAAATGTACCAGCCTCTGACTACCAATCAATGCTGTGAAAACTGCACATCGATGGCACTTTCCATTTCCGAAATATTTGTGGTGCAACCTTTAGGTGATTCACCCTGTATAAGAGAGGCTACGGGATTATTAATACATCAATTAATCCACCACCCTTTGAAGCGATTTTTCCAGGATACAGATACTGCGGGCCCGGGAACCGGCACTAAGTTACAGACACGTGAGCAGAAAGGAGATTTTTAACCAACATGACGAGACTTGTAAGGACCACGATGTTGCTACACTTCTACTAAGGAGGGATCTCGGATCTAGAAATTTAGTCGACAAAGAGCTTTCCGAGAAGACCTGGTGTCGTGTTCGATCTGCAGACGCAAACTGGGGAGAGAAGCACAACAGCAATGAAGTATAACATTGTTGTAGGAACAGGAAAGAAGTAAAGGAAGACGAGACTGAAGGAAGTTTGCCGTTGATGCCCATCAGTGAAGGTTTAGGCGCAGTGGCTGCAGTAGCTGCTCAGATAGCCTCCTCTGTTAGTTAGAAGAAGGCTGCAGATAAATGTATTGCAGAAATGGTGCAGCATAAGAGGGAGATAGAAGGTAATGAAAAAGATCTTAGAAAGAAGAGGAAAAAGGTACGTGAAGGATGTTTTTTGACTCTACGATGATAGATATTTTAGCTACGTCTGCTAAATTTGCTCACATCTCAAAGAATAACGGTGCTAAACGCAAAGGTTTAAAAAGTAAAAAAGAGAAAAACTGATGAAGAGACTTGTACATAAACGAGAAAGTCTTAGGCAATGTAGACACACAAAGGTATGCTAAACTTTTAAAGATCTCTCAATTTATGGGTGAATATAGCCAAAGTGACGTCAAGAAAACGAAAATGGTTGTATATCTGAATACTACAGGGAAAGAATGCACACCGTGGGCTTTTTATTCGGAAAGGAGGTAATATAGTGTTTTATTTCCATATTGGTAGTCCGCGGCTACCTCAAAAGTTTGAAACCTTCCTCGACGGTATTAAGATCTTGTTTAATACACAAAGATATCGGAAGTGTAATTCTGTCATTTACGGTCACCCCTGGCTGCAACTTATATTATAAAAGAGCGCGTTACAGCGATTGAATGTTCAAAATGAGTTATACAATAGCAGTGAGCGGATCTGCGGCAGTAATTTCCAGGTACATAAATCCAACTCTTCATCTGATGCTGCAGGACACTGTAAGATTGCACTCTCGAGTTTTGAAATGTTCTAGTCAATACTAAAAATGATACCGGTAATAATCCATTTAATTATGCTTACAATGACGTAGAGAAAGTAATAGGGAGTGCTCATGAAACATATGTGATTGATTACATTAACACATTTATTTAGGACAAACACAGATTGAGTGACGAAGTCTTCTTCATATGTCTTAATGATAATGTGAAGGAGACGGACATTGAGAGTCTGTATACGATTGA
Source organism: Deroplatys truncata (assembly GCA_030765065.1). Classification (NCBI taxonomy): domain Eukaryota; kingdom Metazoa; phylum Arthropoda; class Insecta; order Mantodea; family Mantidae; genus Deroplatys; species Deroplatys truncata. Next base: position 415,712,985 of record CM060990.1, on the reverse strand, counting down.
TTTTTCAAGAGAGATCTATCGAATCGCTTCTTGGATTCGCTGAAGAAACAACGCTCGCTGCTAGTGAACTGAGTGTATCTGATGTTGTAAATATATCTGAAGTGAGCATCATGCTTAATGAGTGCAGCATTGTAACGAGCTTTTTCAATTAGGGTAACAGTAATTTACAATCTCTACAGAAAATTTTCCCTTCTGTTGCTCCAGGATATCACTTTTTGCAAGTACCCTCAAATTCCATATATATTTACCTCTCATAGAGATAACCATTATAGATCCCACCGCTCTTTATGTGTTCGGTCAAAACAACATAGCCCTTGACTTCACAAATGAGGTTATAAGATTTAGACTTCGTTCTGTAAATGGGAATAAATAATAAGAGCTATCGACATGCTATAATACATCACTTTTCTGGAGATTGAGCCATACTCTGTCTGCGACCATCGTATAGCTAACATCAGTTAATCGAAAGTTCCTAAATTGGTGACAAAATAGCTAAAGTGGAGGCGTATGTATTTCTATCCTACAAGTATTTGCTTTAGAGGTAAACGACGAGATAAAAATACCATATCAGACTGAAGACGTATACACTCTACCTAGCATAAATTACCTTTACAAAGAATAAGCTGTCACCAAGGCTAATGGAAAGCCTACAAGTGCACAGCTTTCCAATAATGCAGTTGCTTTAATGTTTGATGAAATTAGTCTGAATCTGAATGACGCCACTGTTGAAAGAACTAGCTATCCTGGAGCGTTAGCAATGAGGCGTAACTTTGCAGCTCTAAATCCAATGGAGTCGTAGCGTTTACAGAATGCTAGCTGTAAATATTCCGGTAAGAATGTAGAAATTGTTCTTGTCGCAAATGGAGAAACAATACCGTAATTCCTCTTTCGTTGCTTCTTGGATATGCAGATGGTCACAAGAAGCTACACTAAATAGCGAGTTTGAATTGTCACTCTAAAGATAAAAGGATTCTATAAATAGTATACACACTTAAGCATGACAAGAAATTATTATTAGGTTAATAAGGACCGAACGGAGAATGCCTAGAATACGACTTCCTAACTCTGAAAATGCAGAGCTTCTTAAAACTGTTAAGGCTGATAAACCTCTGCATATTGCTTTTTGAACCGTGGATATTCATACCCAGCCTGCAGTACCTTATACTAGATTATTCTCATGGAATTTGGCAACATTATCCAAGCTCTATTGCCCGCACACTTTGACATAGTAATTGCACAGACTGCAAGATTAGACAATGCTTTTACAAACTGTTGTGCTCTATCATGCAATAATAATGACCTGAAACGTTTTCTGAATAGTGGATGTTATCCCTAAATAAATGGAATTTGGAGTTCACAAAATCAAGGTTTCCATCATTGTGCGTAATGTATTCGACATTCCATAACTCACATTAACGAAACATATCTATGCGCTATTGAAGAGGAGTGATTTTTTTCGATTTTCTTCGCTATTTGTGATCGAATGCTGTTATCAGGCCAAATAGACGTGACTGAAGCCTGTCAACATTAGCTTGGAGATGCAGTCCTCGGCAGAAATACCTCCACAGACATCTTTGTTTAATTCTACATGCCATGGTCTATACCTGAAAGTCTCTTTAGCCTGCTCTGCAGACTGTAATTAAAAACAGTGACACGTGTATACAATATAAGTTTAAAAAGTATATATTGGATATATTATGTATGTATTAAAGAAAACGTAATTTCTACACAAACACGTTTATTTATTGCGCTATACATTTATGTGGTTTTCGTTCTCCCATTCCTGCTTCCCATGTTATATGAACACATTAATGAATAAACATCGTACGCTTGAGTAAAATATATTTCAATTTGAGCTGAGTCTTTCAGATCACTTTATTTCACACGCGTTTAGAGGTAATAGCATAGTCGTTCAAGCAAATAATAACAAATGTGATTTGATTATCCGGGAATACGTTCATACTGTATGCACATAATACATGATCGCAATATTCAACACATGGAAGTTTGTTTCCACTCCAGTATTTTTCAAACACAGATATCCTTTGAACAATGATGTTCCAATTTAGTTTCGTTATATAACACACTACTGATCATTCGTAATTCTTATGTATAGAGGTGGAATATCGAAGTGTAGCCCAAGGTTCACAGGATGTTTTTCAGAAATGAAGAAATCATTCAGAATAAACATATTACTTTGCTGCATTCGCATGCGGGAGAAGGTCGTAGATTAAAACAAGCACATGCTCATAGAGGTTATTCTTCTTCGCCTTCTTTTCCTTCTTTATCTGTTTGTATGAGAAAATATGTAATTTTAGAAGTGAGCATGCATGCTACTTACACTAATGAGGCTGCACAAAACTTTCCCCAAGCATCCCGTTCTGTGCTTCAAGAAGCCCGAAATATACACAAGGATGTATCTTACTACTAATGAAGGTGAATGCTGAAATACTGGGAAAATATACTTTCTCCTTCAACCAAAGGAAGATTCCTTCTACGTGCAAAAGAAGATTCTTACAATTAATTTGAAGGTAATGTATATTCATGTCTCCGCATTAGGCGCATCCTAATAAGATACTTGCGCTTCCTGTTCTGCTTTAGGCACCTTCTCACTTAATTTATCTATATTATACAGCTCTGCTATATCTGACTTTGCTCGCAGGACCTTTTAAGAATAACTTATTTATCTTCCCTAGCTTTCACCTACATTGTGTACATTTAAATGAAATATTTACGTTCTTATGCTTACAGTTTCTGCCTATGGCGAACTCCTTTCCTCCGTATATAAGATATTTGTGGAAAATGTATGTGATAAGAAGAATTACTTCACATTATTGTGTACATTTCTGGTGTCTTGGTGATGCCCCATATTGTAGCAACCCTTGGTTTAGTTAGATCCAGAGGATACTTACAACAGAAGGGCATTAACTTCAGGCGGCAAAGCTGTCGGTATCGGGGGTTAAACGTAGGGCATGGCGGGCGGAGCGGGTGCGTTAGATTAAAGCGTCAAAATGATAACCCGATTGTTGCATAAACAGTAGCAACTATATTTACAATTAATTTACATGATTACGAGGGTTGCAGTAGTACGAACAGGAACTCAGGTTCAATATATCTTACCCGAAAGCCTCTGGTATGCTTTACTTCGCACTAACAAACGTTGACCTAGCGCCATACCCCTGAGGTGTGTAGCTTCGCCGGTCGAGAGCGAGTCAAAGAGGATGAGTGAGTGATAGAGAGTGACCTAATTTCGTGGTCGCCATTAAATACTTGCTGGCACGCTGACGGCGCGACCTCGTGTACTACGAAAGCGGGCTTCCTAGATTGCACCATCTTGCAACACTCCTACTAATACTAACAAAATCTTCGGTTCCGTACTCGAAACCTTCTATGGCTCGCTACATTACCTCCGAGGGAGGACTAATTCCGACTCCGGTATTAAAATATAAGGGGGAAAGCCCTTCAACTTTGTGGATACCTGAGTTGTCTCTTTGGACGATCCTTAGAGAAAATAACAACAAAAATCAATCAAATAAATAATTTACCCTAGAAACCCATTTGACTGACACTAACATATTTAATTTGCTAGTACCGATTTTTTCTGTCTTTGTACAAGACTCGGGGGCCACGGGAAACGCTTCTGGGTTGTTGGGATATCTTACGGGTTGTAAAGTCGAGGTCTTGGCCCTCCTGCATGTCTCTGAGTTTTCACTTACTCCATGTTGCATGTGAGTAGCTGTACAACGCGCTGGCTTCCTGTCCGGGAGTATTTCTGCTGGATTCATGGTTCTAATTGCCGTTGCTTTACATTTTGCTGGGTTTCATGTCCGCAACCAGTGGCAGTAAGTTATTCCAATGTGTTTACCTCCCAGTTTAGTCAGTTACTGTTGAGTTGAATATTTCAACCAACTATTGGTCATGCTGACGTATTTTATACCCAGGTTTGCTTACAGTATCTTCTTGCTTCTTAATTATGTTTCTATTTTTGGTAGTTGGAGTGCAGCGGAGTGGTTTCTTCCTTCTTAAGAGTGGATCTATTTTCGGCAAGGAAACATAGAAGGTGAAGAGGGAAAAATTATGACACTTTCAATCTTTAGAGATGAGTATAATAACAGCGGCTGGGGAATAAATTCCGAAAAATAAGTAGGCACCCCTACCGATTAACAACTTATCTCCCAAATTTTGAGAATGGAGGTAAATAACCAAATAACGTAAACACAAATGCGAAACCTTTAACTACTATCAAGGTTAGTGCTGCTAAGTCCTTGCTCGTACTATTTCTCTGCACATTATCTTCTCTTATTTTATAATGCGCAATTGATTTCTCGGCTGTATATTTGCAAGCATGTGTTTTGTGTGTCAAACTGTGGTGCTTTTGTATACCCGTTTCTGCTCTTGTTTTTCTTCCATTTTTATCTTCCTGCCTAGTTCTCCTGGCATAGACGGTCTGGTTCCCTCTCGTGATTCACATGTGCCTCTACTGTCATTCATCGTTCCTGTTGATGTCCTTGTGTGGCAAAGCTTCTGCGGGTTCTGAAACACTTTAATTGTCATTTCAGTTCTTTGTTCATGCTGTGTAACCTTTTTGGCTACTTTTCCCTTTTTCCCTATTATTTCCCCCTTTTCAACACTCAGTTTTATGACAAAAAGACATCAAAATAAATTGAATCCCTCCTCCTTGCGCATTCTCCGCTGCAGAACTCTTCTATGGCCACTAGACTCGGAGAGTGCGATTTTCTTACCTCGACCTTTGCACCCTTGAAACATTCTCCTCTACCTTACTCTTTCTTGTTAGTGAAACCTTTTGAAGATCGTCCATATCTCTTACTCTGTACTGGGGCAGCCCGTATGGAGCACTCTGCATCATTTTTGTCTTTTGTAGGTGAGGGACACTTCTACTTTCATAGTTATTACAAACAAAATGAACAACTTCATACAAGAACAATATCAGCTTTCCTTTCATGCAGACCCGTTCTGTTTATTTAATAGGACCAAATATTTTCACTATGTTCGTTACCTAAACCTTTCCTGTTACTTAGGCAGGTTCTCTCTCATGGTTCCTCTTTCTCCACCTTTCTGACTTCTACTGTTGCAGTGATTGCATCATGGTCTCCACTATTTTTGTAGACACTCACATATACGATGAGTAACCATAAAAACAACAAAAATAATACTTCACTTGTATAGTTAATTACGTGTTCTGATTACTCATTTAATACTGTTCCATATGTTTTGTCTTATTACTACGATGGATGCCAGGGAGAGGGAGGAGGCACTATATTGCATTTATTTTCTTTCTCTCTCACATTATTTTATCTGTTAGACTCTGCCTCTACATATTTACAGCTTTTACCGTGTATTCACGGTCAGTCTGCAAGAACCGCCACTACTTGATACAGAGTTCATTCTCCAGCGGCTGTGTGTAAGACATTGTCAGCACCTCACTTCACATTATTTATTGACTGTCAATCCACGTCTTTCAGTATGAGAATGACGTTTAATCTAACCGAAAGTTGTATCCCTGTGTTGCTTAAAAGGTTTTCAGTTTGCGTAATATTGCCTGTGGCGTATTATCATAGCACTTATTAGATGGTTTTATGTTTTCGCAGCTTAAATGTCATTACTCCTTTGTGCTTTTTCTCTTTTTATTTTACTTTTTGCATAGCTGTGCTTTATTTTTTTCCTTCTTTCGTGTAAGCCTTACCATCCAATTCATGCTTGAGTTGCCTCTGTCACGCCGTCTTTCGCGTAACCAAAATTAAAATTCAATTTGCTGGTGCTTGCCGCCGTTGTGGTTCTGTAGCATTTCCGTCTATGCTTCTATTTTTGCGGCAGAGCTTTTCCACAATCTTATACCCTACAGCGGCCATTAGTATCACGCATAACACCAAGAAAAGCATTTCTACAATTTCTATCGCCTCGTTTGTATAATGGAACTTGCATTTGCAATTGAAACATTTGCTGCCATAATGAGTTCCTGTTGCATGCACTGTTCAAAACCTATCCTTGCCACGTTCTTCTTTCGGTGTTTTTTAATGATTTTTGTAGTGCGTTACCATGACTTGAGTTTGTTGCTTATTGCTTATCCGTTAAACTACATTTAATATTTATTTTCTTAAATATTTATTCACTAGCACCTATTACCCTATATACTATACATCACTTGTAACACTGTGTTGTCCTGTTTTCCTGCTGTGAAGACCTTTTATTTATTCATTGTTTTCGCTGGCAAAATTTCATTTTTGGAGAAATCAGCACTAACTCACCTACAATTTGCCATGAATCATTCTCGAAGCAACTTAACTTCACAGAAAAAAATGCTAAGTTTAGACGTAAGCATTCGATAAATGTTAGGCATTCATAAGACACTCCAGCCATAATGTTTTGTCTTTATACTATAATAAAAGGTATGATTAACTCGTGAATTCCTCATAACTCATGTACGTCTATTGCTTGAGCCACACACCTTAAACTTCCTCAAAATCAACTTCAGAATCAAAATTGTGTTCCCGAACTTAGCTTCTGAGACAGCAAATATACTCCGTTCAAATCCCTAAATCTGAACATTTGATATCCCAACAATGTAAAGAAACACAAGGGTTGCATTTTGGATTGCATTTTGCGCCCCACCTAAGACATTTTCCCTCTTAATAACTCTAAAACCAATGGTTTGGTCACATAGATTACCATCTGCTCTAGAAGAACGTTAAAGTACACTGGAGGTACAAAAACATAAATCGCATTAGTAGTTAAGGCCCCGTATTAGCCAATTGGATTAACGATAATCCTGCCGCTATGTGGCGTTGGTGGCGCGTTAATCCTTGTTAATACGTCTTAATCCGTTGGATTAAGGTGGATTAGTGGGATTAGCGGGAAGTTTGAAAAGTTGCCACTAGCGGTAGGATTATCGTTGATCCAGGTTGGTTAATCCGTGGCCAGATAAATTTTGAGGATTAGGGTTGTTTGGATATGTGGTGGTGAAGAAAAGGTAAAAGAGGGTGATGTTGAGGGAGATGGGGTAGTTTAAGGTCACGTGACCTGGAGAAGGGAATTTGCGATGTGTCTTTGTGGAGAGTTGGGAAGGGAAAGAGGGAATGATTAGCAGGTAAGTGGTAAAACGTAGATGAGGAAGTGACGTGTGATGTTGAGATTGGTGAGAATAAGAAGTGATGTTATTGGTGGAATGAATTAAATGAAAGGTGTGGATTGGTGAGAATAAGAGTGAATACGATTGGTTGAGAGAAAAAGAGGTGGGAGTGGGGGTATATTTGAGGTGAGCGGAAAGGTATAAAAAGGGGAATGTTGTGGGTGTAAAGAAGTATATGGTAAAGATGATGATTGCGATAGTGATAGCGTTGGTGATAGGAGGAGTTGCTGGCGCAGAGAGGAGTTGCGTTAGTTTTGGGAGGTGTGGGTTCGAGTTGAATGTTGAGATGGGACATTTGGAAAATGTGACAAGATGTGAAAAGGATTACGAATTGTTGCCAAACTGTACATGCACCTACCGGAAGGGGAGTGGGTGTAGGTTTGGATCTGATTTTATTAACTTGGGGACACTTAAGAACGTGTATAATAGTTTAAAGCCTGTAAGCAGATGTCAGAGGAGGAAGAGATGTGGGGGGTTGATGGTCGGGGGTGTAAAAATGGGGCAACTTGAATGCCCTGAGGGTTACATTTTAAATGGGAGATTTGGGTGTGAGGAAGGTGGAGCGGGTGTGGATGACAGGTGTAAATTTTATAAAAAGCCTGTGGGTATGTATGCTAGCGACAACACTTCGATTCTGGTGGAGATGGTGGATTGTAGTTTGTTGGTGGACACGGTAGACTTGCCGGAGGGTGTGGAATTGGAATGGAAGTTGACGCCGAAGGAGAGTGAGCTTATGATGGCTTATAGCGTATTAAATGAGATGAATTCCTATTTTTCTGACAATTTTATGTATATATTTTTGGGGGATGTGGAAAATGGGGTGAGTGGGAGTTGAATGTAGGTGGTGGAAGGACGATGAGTGGGAGGGTGAAGCGGGCGTCTAGATGGGGTGCGGAGGGGACTTTGAAAATAAATTGGGAATGTAATGGTGGGTATGCGGGAAGGGTGTCGGTGACGAGCATACGAAAAGCAGCATCTGAGAGGTGTAAAAAGGGGTGAATGTGATAAAGCAAAAAATGAAAAAAGAATGCGATAGGAAGGTGAAGGAAGGAAACAGGGTGACTGACGGGGTGAGGAAGGAAAAACAAGAATGTGAAAGGAGGGAGGGCGGCATGCAGGGATTGTTGGAAAGAATGAAAGGAGAATTGGAAGAGAAAAAGCAGAATGTGACGAAGCAAGAGGAGTTAGTGTATAGAATAAAAGGAAATGTAAGTAAAATGTACGAGGAATTTGAGGCATTAAAGCAGATGATAGGAAAATTGGAAAGCGCATGTACAGGCGGAGGAGACGATGAGGAGTTTGCTAACTATGAGCAATCGTACGACGAAGACCCAATACCGGAGTAGGGAAAGGAGGAGGAAGACGTTGACGGAGGGGATGTAGAGAAGGGAGAGGAGATAGAATTTGAGACGAAATGAAAAACGAAAAAGGTAGGTGAAAGAGAAGACATGAATTATAACTTATTGCAATAAGTTTGCTACACGTATCTTTTCTTTTGGCATATGTTTATGCCTTAACTTGATATAATGCATGGCGGTCTTGGAAGAATTTTTTTTATTTTAAAACTGTTGTTTGTTTTTTCATAATTAGTTTTTATATGCATATTGTGAAATATATGTGTGCTATTGAACTATGAGGAAGGGGAAACGACCCTAACAAGGTAAAGTGTGAATAAAGGAAAAATGAAACACTGATTAAGCAGCAAAGCACAATATGTGCAGTGTATTAAACAAGGTAGAAAACATAAACATTTTTTTGTTAAAAAAAGAGTGAGAGAGAGAACACTACTAACATTGTGAAATTGAGAGCAAAGCACAATATGTGCAGTGTATTAAACAAGGTAGAAAAAATAAACAATATTTTTGTTAAAAAAAGAGTGAGAGAGAGAACACTATAAACATTGTAAAATTGAGAGAAAAGCACAATATGTGCTGTGTATTAAACAAGGTAGAAAAAATAAACAACATTTTTTTGTTCAAAAAAAGAGTGAGAGCGAAAACACTATAAACATTGAAAAATTGAGTAGAACATAAAACATATTTGCAGGAAATTAAAAAAATATGAACTACACGGTACCAACCTTTTTACCATACCATATACAAAGAACGAAAAACACATCATATCATGAACAATGGTTTTATATTATGTTATAAATTTCCCTGTGCAACGAGGGCACGATGATTGTTTATGTGTTTGTAAATGTTTGAACACAATGGGAATATTGTTTATGACACACGAACGCCGTGCATGGCACTGCAAACATAAGGGGGAATAACAGTGATTGCTATGGGCGCTATACCACACCGTGTACGTGTTGTAACTGTTCAGTAGCAGATGTTGCTGTTTTTTGAGGTATTGTGCGTACTTGCAAGCCACGCAAAACGTGGTTATGCTATTGCATTGTTCCTCGTACATGCATGCGGAAGTGTTGGGATTGCTCCCTTCAACACTGGCTGACGCCGACATGTTTCAATGGTCCTTGATAGGGGTGGGACACTGGTAAATGTGTTGTTGTTTGAATAGGTTTGAAAGGCCGTGTTTAAGTCACGCGCTAAGCGCCTGGCAGTAAAGACACCGTGGCTGCAGAGCTAAATTAGGCTGAACGAAATCAAAATGCTAAAACCGAGATTGTCGATGAAAGCATTGACTGAAGGATCTGTGGAGTAATAGGGTTTCCACACGCAGCTGTAAGTGCACTGGACGCTTAACATACGGTTCTTACAGTCTGCGCACTGAAACTTAATTGGTCGGCGAATATGGCTTGGCACAAGGGGCATTGGTCGTCTTCTGCAGAAAGCAGAAGTGTGATTCATGCTGTTTTTTTGAAGAGGAATAAAAAAGCTAACAAATAATGTTTTGCTTTAAAGGAATATGAAAAGAAAGAGAAACAAAATTTACACTGCACAAAGGTTAAAAAACAGGAAAAGAAAAGGCTAATAATGCAGACAAAACACTGCACAATTAAATGAGCAAATAACTCACATGAAAACAGGGGGGAAGCACACTTGCACTACGACGAGCACCGCGCCTTTTTAGCTCCAAAGCGCGATGCAGCAGGTTGCTCTAGTAGATGACGTCGGCGAGCTTGGCGGGAAATAGGCAGTAGCATAGGGACGGCCAGGTCCGCTACGCTGACGCTGCTGGGGTCCTCCTCGGGTTGTTGCCCTGCAGCAGCAGCCTGAGCTTGGGTGCTGGATGACGGACGCGCTGTTCAACTGCCACAGCAAGTTTCTGCGGGTGGGGTGGTAGCGAAACTTGGACGGCGTGCAGGACAGCAGTTGCAAAACCGACGGATCTGCAGGGGAAATGTTTATGAATTGAGGTTGGAGCAAAGGAGAAGGAGGAGAGGATTGAGCGGGTGAGGAAATGTACTTTTGAGGGGATAGGGGTGTAAATTGCGGAAGATTGAGAGAAGGAGAAGTAGAAGAGACTACAGAGGCGCTGCGGGTGGTTGGGGAAGGGGATAAAGGAGGAGGAGGGTGAGAAGGAGAAACGGGAGAGAAGGGTTGGAGCTCAATGTCACCAAGTGACACCGGCGTAACACTTGGAAAATATGATGGGAGGATGAGAGGGGAAAAAGCAAAAGGGATAGAAGTTAGTTGGCGTGGAGGGGTGGGCTCGGGATCGGAAGAAGAAGGCAAGGGGTGACCTAAAGACGGTGATGGGGAAGGAGAAGAAAGGATGATTACAGACGAGGAGGAGTAAAAAGAAGCAGGCGAGTATGAAGGGGAGCCGGTGAGATAATGCTGTGCTGGTGGTGTAAAACCTGCGTCGCAGGTGTTGTAAGCGGCGGAAAACACCCCGCTGTCTGCACTGGTTGCCGACGGATATGAATGCACCACCACCTGCAGAGACGCAGGAGAGGACGACGATGCCGAAGAGACTTCCCCGCTGATGTTGTTGGGCAGGCTGTTTGACTGCAGATGGCCGAACGCACCGATAAAATCGGGCAACGGTTCAGGTGTGAGCTGTTGTTGGTCGATGTCGAAGAATTGCTCACGCCTTGTGAGAAGCTGCTGATACACCTTGCCGGAGGGCGACAAAAAAACCTCTGGGTAACGGCCACTGTCGAGAACGGTAGTTGCTCCATGGTGACGCGATGAGTGCTGCAACAAGACTGAGTGTGAAGCTAGCGAGGCAAAGTGGCAAGTTTTTAAAGGCCTGGTAAGCAGCAGAGGTGATTTGCGTCACAACATGGCCGCCGAGATAAAAATGTTTAAAGAGCACGATAAGTTTAAAAATGGCCGTGTGAAAGGAAGTTTAATTAGCCCGAAAACCTTTAAATGTGGTTGTGCGGTCGACGGTAGGAAAATTTAATTGTTATCGTAACCGGATGGTGCGGTGGTGCGCTGGTGAGACCGGAAGTGCGCCGGAAAAGTGCCTGATTACAACTCTGGAAGTTGTGGCGCGATAAGAGGTCTGGAAATTTTAATGAGGACTTTAACTGAGTGCCCATGCGCAAGTTGCGGTTGCGATAAGCAGCGTATAAAAGCACCAGGCGATAAGCGGCTTGCTGAAGTGAGAATTCTGCAAGAAAATCTACTTGGCTAGGAATTATAAGGTTTTAGCTTTTGGAACATTTTCGATATATTGGAAGCGTTGTTTTTGCGAGAAAAAAGTTGCGTTCGATATCCGCAGTACACACATTGATGTTGTTAAGAAAAAAACATTAACGAGTATTTTACCCGCAGTTGATATAGCGTAAAAGAACTAGCGAATAAAGCAGCAATTGTATTGAAAGTGTTCGAACATGTAGAAAGCTTTTTAGCCGCTGTCGAAAAAAGCGCGAAGCATGGAGCCGGAACAAGGGGTAAGCGAATCTGGAACCTTGAAGCTCAGGTTCGACATTATAGCCCATAGGCAGAGAACGTTGAAATGGTTTTTCTCCTGCTACACGGAAACAGAAATTACCGTGAACCCGGGTTCCAGAGATGCAAACCCAGAGCAACGGGTGACGCTTCTGTTTACGGACATTATTGACTTTGCGAAAGAAAATCTTTTGGGGAACGAACGGGATATTTAGGCGTAAGTATTGCGAACGAGGAGAAGCCGTCCAAAGCTTTTAACATGAGCGTTAGACGCACGGACCAGGTGAATGCGGAGGCGGCTATAAAATCGATAGAGAATGTGATGCAAAGCAATCAAAAGTTTTTGCTAGGGGTACCTTTGAAAATCACCTTTGTTTGGACCAAGGAGGTGTCGGGTTCGTGTCACAAGCCGTGCGATGCGTGTGTCGGCAATAAAGGCATAGTAGAAATTATGAACAAAGACAGCTTGTGTTTAGCAAGACCTATAGCGGTTGGCAAAGCTAAAGTGGATGGAGACGTTAATTATAAAACCATTACACGGGCGGAATACCTGCAGAAACAAAAAGCTGTAGCCTTGTGCCAAATTGTAGGAAAGACGAACGGTCCATTTACTATCGATGTGCGTCAGAGATTTTGACGCGATGTTAAAGGGGTACGCGGTGACAGTGTTTGCAGATCATACGGGCAAGCACGTCATGTACTCGTCAGAGAAGGAAACAGATAAGCACATTGACGTCATGTTTCACGAAGGGCACTATAATGCCATTGTAGACTTGCACAAGTGCTTTAAATGCATTGGTATTGTCGATGTTGCCATTATCCCTCGGTGCACAAAAAAGAATTGCATCGATGCGATGGCGCTTGCTCAAAGTGCCACCAGCAGTGCCCTAAGCGCTATGAAGCGTTCATATACTGTGGCGCGTGTAACCGAGACTTTAAGGGTACAAACTGTTTTGCGAATCATGAGAGGAAAGGCGTCTTTTACCCGAAGGCGCTGTCGGTGTGCGACGTGGAAAAAGTGTGTACTACTTGCAATAAGCTGGTGAACCTGAGACACGCAAAAGGTGCGCACGAGTGCGGAGAAACATTTTGCTCCAATTGCAAGGTTCACGTGAAGAGCAATCACATGTGCTACATGCAGCCGTACTGTTCACCGAGCAAGAGAAGCCGCTTCGTGTTCATGTTCATAGATTTCGAATGCACGCAGAACACGGCGTACAAGAACAAAGAGAACACTTACGAGCACGTTCCAAATTTATGCGTGCTTTACCAAGCTTGCGCCCTGTGCATAGAGAAGGCGAAAAGATGGCGTTCTGCACCCAGTGCGGCACGAAAGAACACGTTTTTACCGACGCGTCGGTGAATCAGCTGTTCGACCACGTGATGCAGCCGAGGTTCGAAGCCTGGAACGTCGTGCTGCTGGCACATAACATGCGTGCCTACGACGGTCAATTTTTATTGAAATACATGGTGGGCACTTTAAATTGGACGCCCGACGTAATTATGAACGGTACCAAGATCTACCAAATGAAGCACGGTGACGTCACGTTTCTAGACTCGCTCAACTTCATTCCCATGCCGCTGGCTCGCTTTTCTAAGACTTTCGGATTACAGGAACGCAAAGGCTACTTCCCATACCTCTTTAATACAAAGGAAAACGAGCATTACGTGGGTTCGATTCCCGACGCAAAGTACTACTGCCCGCACGGCATGTCGTTGGAGGGGAGGAAGGCGTTCGAGCAGTGGCAACGAGGAAAGGGCGTCCTCAGGGTACGTGTTCGACATGCAGCAGGAAATGGTGACGTACTGCAAGATGGACGTGTTTCTTCTGAGCCGGGGAGTTTCGAAATTTAGGAGAGAATTCCTGGACGAGAACGGAATCGACCCGTACCGAGAGTGCGTCACCATCGCGCATGCGTGCATGTGCGTCTACCGAAAGCGGTTTATGCCGCGCGACAAGATCGCACTGTTGCCCACCGGCGGTTACCGCCTGGCGGACAAGCAGTCGCGCATCGCCTGCATTTGGCTGTCTTGGTTAGAGGCGCAGAAAAGCATCACCATACAGCACGCCCTGAGAGGGCGCGAAGTGAAGGTTCTCGGGCACAAGGTGGACGGGTATAGGGAAGACGGGGAGGAGAAACGGGTGTTTTTCTTTCACGGCTGCTGGTACCACGGCTGCAAGCGATGCTTCCACAATCGCCACGCGGTGCTGTATAACACGGGGAAAGAAACAATGTCCGGCAGGTACGAGAGCACCGTGAAAATCTCCAACAAAATCCGAAGCGCCGGGTACGACTTCGTCGAGATGTGGGAGTGCGAATTTAACGCGATGGCGAAGTCCGACCTGCAACTGACGGCATTCGCGAAGGCGTTCCCCCAACCGGAACCCCTGAATCCGAGAGACGCCTTTTTCGGCGGGCGCACCAACTGCACCAAGACTTACGCCGAGGCGTCGGGCGACACCAAGATCTTTTATCTCGACGTCTGCTCTCCCTACCCCTTCGTGAACAAGACGAAGTCGTACCCCGTGGGTCACCCCAAGATCCACTTGGATCGCTTTCCCAACCTCGAGGATATACGGTGGGATTGATCAAATGTACCCTGTTACCTCCGAACGCCCTGTATCACCCCGTGCTGCCGGCTCGCATCAACGGCAAGCTGATGTTCGTCCTGTGCCGCGCATGTGCGGAGACGGAAAGCCAAGAAGCGTGCCGGCACCCGGAGGACGAGAGGTGCCTGACGGGGACGTGGGTCCTGGACGAGGTGAAGGCGGCCCTGCACGAGGGTTACCGACTGCTCCGCGTGTACGAAATTTGGGAGTACGACACGGTGCGGTACGACCCCGACACGGGCGAGAAGGGGCTGTTCGAGGCGTACGTGAACCAGGTCCTCAAGATCAAGACCGAAGCCTCCGGTTGGCCTTCGGACTGCCACTCGCATGAGCAGAAGGAAGCCTACGTGAAGGAGTTTCTGCAACGCGAAGGCGTCGCTCTCGACCCCAGCGCCATCGCCCCGAATCCGGGCAGGCGCGAGCTCGCCAAGCTCATGCTCAACTCCTTCTGGGGCAAGATGGGGCAGAGGGACAACCTGCCCACGTGCGACCTGGTCGATTGCTACGACAGGCTCGTCAAACTGCTCAACGACCCCGCCGTGGAGGTGCAGTCCTACCTCCCGGCCACGGACGAAGTGATGGTCGTCGTGTGGAGGTACGTCGACCAGAGCCCCAGGGTGAACCCCACGGGGAACGCTGTCGTGGCCGCGTACACCAACGCGCACGCGCGCGCAGCTCTACGGGTACCTGCGCGAGTTGGGGCACCGGGTCTGCTACTTCGACACGGACTCGGTGATCGCCACGTACGCGCCGGGCCAGTGGATGTCGCCCGTGGGTCGCTTCCTCGGCGACATGACCGACGAGCTGGAAAAGTACGGCAAGGGCGCCTATGTATCCCGGTTCGCCTCCACGGGTCCGAAGAGCTATTGCCTCGAAATTAAGTGTCCAAAGACGCATCAGAACTTCTCGGTGTGCAAAGTGAAGGGCATTACCTTGAATTCCGGCAACCTGGAGCGCGTGAACGCGGACGTCATTCGGGACGTGGTGTTAGGGGATAATACCAAGAGGGTAACTCTCGAGGGTACTCAGTTATCGAGAAAACCCCTCTGGACGTTGGTCACTGAGCCTTGCACCAAGACTTTCAGGATAGTGGTGAACAAGCGCGTGCTTGCCGACAACTGCGACTCCTATTCCTACGGATTCAAGAGGGAGTGCGCGCATAAATGAGACACCAAGCGCCCTAGGCGTCCATTTCGAACCCGAGACCCGCACGATGCGCTCTCCGCGCAGCCTTAGACGATTCGAGTTTCCCAGCACAATGCTGGTCGTGGGGCCTTCGCGCTGCGGAAAATCTACTTTTGTGAAAAACGTGGTTCGGCACGCGGGCGACATGTTCGACAAGCCCCCGATAAAAGTGCTGTGGTGCCATCCGCCGGAGTATTCGCCGAAACTCGAAACCCTGGCTCTAAAGTTCGAGACGCACGCAAGCATTCCCGAACTGGATGCGGTGGGCGAGAACGACCTCGTCATCCTGGACGATTTGATGGCGGAAGGGGGTGGGAACAACGTGTCCAATTTTTTCACCTGAGACTCGCATCACAAGCGCTTCGGAATCGTATACATTCTGCAGAACGTGTTCCCGCAGGGGCAGAAATATCGAAACGTCTCTCTGAATGCCAATTACATCGTGGTGTTCAAGAACAAAAGAGACAGGATGCAGATCGATAGGCTGTGCCAGCAGATCGAACCCAGGAACTCCAGGTTTCTTTTGGAGGCCTTCGAAGAAGCTACCCGTCATCCTCATGGGTACCTGGTGCTGGATTGCACGCAATATACGCCTAACCGATACAGGTATCGAACAGGCGTCCTGCCGAACGAAACGCTCTCGTATTTTGTTTCCCACCGCGACGTCTGAAACAAAAAAAATTGATTTTTTTCGTTTTGATTCATTTGTGCGCCATCGTAAGCTCTGATGCTTGCCTTTTTGTTTGCCTATGTCGCAACTCGATGAACAATGTAAAGCGTGTGTTGCCGCAGAACAAATGCTTCAGCCTATATGCAGGCTGTTGTGTTGCTACGCCACTAAGACCGATGATTTTAAATAAATTGCGATTTGCCGCAACGTGTTCATTATCGCGCAAACATGCCTAGAGGTAGGTTAAGTCTGGCCAAGCTGAGCAGCCCGCTGATAGCCAGGCAGCACGGCAATTTTTCGGCTTTGGCCAAGGCAAAGGCGCATCTGTGCAAAAAGTTTTTAAAAATGCCGATGGAGATCTCATCAACGCCATTTGCGAATGTATGCCCAATGTGTGCAGAGGTCACGTGCAACTTCCCTCAAAGTGCTTGAAGCGGCTAAAAAAGCATAAAGCGTCTTGGAGAAGGTTGGTCGATAAACGCATTCCCTTAAAGAAAAAGAAGAAAATTTTGGTTCAAAAAGGAGGGTTTTTGCCGGCTTTTCTCCTGCCCGTATTAGCTTCCCTAGGAGGCGCTCTGGTGTCAAAGTTGACAGGATGAAGTACGGCAGGCAGATCGTTGTTGCTCCGCAACCGAAAACTGTGGAAAAGCTTCACCTCATCGACAAAACTATTTCCAGATTGGCTAAAGAAATGGAGAACGTGCAGCGCGCAAAACTCTCCGCCGACGACAAGTGGCGGATCGTAAAATATAAATTGGGCAACTACCTGGATCTCGTGACACAAGTGAGAAAACACTACCTTGGCGATCACGAAGACGACGACGACGAGGACCAATACGAAGACGTGTACAATGACGCTCGGGTGAAGCAGAAGGTGAGCCCCAGAGCGATAAAGCTGAACCCGCTGTCCCCTCGCAAAAACAAGCGTGTGAACCCTCTCTCGCCCAAAAAAGAAAAGAAAACCAAGTCGCCTACCTACTCTTGGCGCCCGCGTCGCTATCAGCCTATGTACAAGTAAAGCATGAAGGAATGGAAAGCGCTAAGAAAAGTGTACGCCAAACCGGACACTATGCCGGACTGGGCACCATAAATCCACTTCGCAAGGCCACGGGCGCGGCGAAGGCCAACATTCGGGCCTTCCTCGAAACTCAGTGCAGTTACACCTTGCACAAGCCGGTGAGGAAGAGGTTTCCCACCAGATACTATCACGTGACCAATATGGACGATCTTTGGGATGCCGATCTAAACGTCATGAACAGCGTGAGGCAACATAACAAACCCTACGTGTACATTCTCACCGTCATCGACGTTTTTTCCAAATATGCTTGGGCCGTTCCTCTAAAATCCAAGCTGGGTACCGAGGTGGCGCAAGCCTTCCGCACTATTTTTTCCCAGCGCACGGGAAAACGGACAAGGGAACCGAGTCTACCAACAATACGTTTCGGGCCTTTCTAAAGAAGCACGACGTGCAACATTACACTACCAAGAATAACGTCAAAGCGAGCGTGGTAGAGCGCTTTAACCGCACCTTAAAACGAAAATGTGGAGGTATTTCACGCACAAAAACAGTCACAGATACGTGGAGGTTCTGTCGGCTCTAATCGAGTCGTACAACAGCTCGTATCACAGATCCATCAAAATGGCACCCAAGAACGTCAACGAGTCTAACATCGTGCAGGTGTACCGCAATCTCTATGGAAACAGGCAATCGCCGCGCGCAACAAAATCCGCATATTCCATTGGGGATTACTTGCGCATATCCAAAGAAAAAATGAAGTTTGACAAGGGGTACGAGCAAAATTGGAAGGACGAAATATTTCAGATAGCCGACGTGGTGCGCGGTGCGCCGGTAGTATATAAATTGAAGGATCTCGCCGGGGAGGTCATAGACGGCACTTTCTACCACCAGGAGCTGCAAAAGGTGGCCCTACCCAAAACATTCAAAGTTGAGCGAATCTTGCAGACTTGAGGTCGCTGGCGCAACAAGCAACACTTGGTGAGGTGGAAGGGGTATCCCGCAAAGTTTAACTCGTGGGTCCAGGCTTCGACCATCCGCTAGACATGATTAAAACCTCACCGTTTTCCCTCACCCTGGTGAGCAATGCTTCCATGGATCACTTCACCGATAACACCACGGCGAGGTATTAAAACATCTTGCCCGAGAGAATCGTCCTGCAGGGCGAATGGGAAGTGGCTCTGCAGAAAGTCAGGTACCCTGTGAAATTTTATAACGTTTCCCGAGACGACGCTCGCGTCGTAGGCACCAAGTACACCATGACACATCGACCCACGCATTCAAAATTCAGCTTACAAATGCCGCAGAGCATCGTGCAAAATCAGAAAGACCTGGTGAACCTCGTCAACGCCACCATAAACGAACATTTATACGTCGAAAACTTCTTTCTCTTCGACGAACGCAAGAAGACGGTGAGCGTCAATGCCGACGTCACCCATCCCGAACCCCTGCCCGATATACCATTCGACGGGTTTGTCGAAACGGTGGTGCGCACGGCCAAGCCGTACACCATACCCGACCATGACGTCATCAGCGACGCTCCCCACGGAAGACCAAAACGTAGACCGACAAAACCTGTAAAACCACCCGTGCAGGCCAAACCCGCACTCGGTAGAGGACGCTCGGTAAGACCTCCGACTCCCTCTCAAACAAGGCCTATAACGGAAACGTCGTCTCAGACGACACCCAAACACACAGAGCCACCGCATGTGGGTACGCCTTCGGCTGAGGGGGGAGCCAACGCTACACCGGATGCGGCAACACCTGCCCCAAAACCGCCAGACCCGCTACATCGCATTCACAGTTTGCTGCTGACACCCGCTATGGCCAAGATGCTAAGCTTCGAACCCTATAGCAGCGTCATTCTCGCCAAAGGTCCTAAGCACTCCGTAGATCCGTATATGGGGTTTCCTTACGAAATGTTCGTCTATTGCGATCTAGTAGCCCCGCAAGTACTGGGCGACACCTTCGTGCAGGTCATCGAGAGCGTGGCTGTGGAATACGAGAGAAGCAACAACACTTACATGAGCGACGAAAAGACGTTCTTTCCGCAGAATTGGGTACCCTTTATTCGACAAGACTTCAAAACCGTAAACATACATTTAAGGAACGGTTATGGCAATCTCTTGCCATTCGCTGACGGATTTTCCTCTACTATAGTTCTCGCCTTTAGGCCAAAACCGCAATAATGGATGTGCACATTGTCACGCAGTACTATCTCAATCAGGCTGGCGGAGCATTCGACCGTCGCGATTTCATTCTCTACAGAGGCAAGCGCTATCAAAGAGGCAGCGGTCTATTTTCCGCTCTCGGCGGTCTCTTCAGAACAGTGCTGCTATTTTTAAAGAGCGGGGCCAAAGCAGTCGGAAAGGAGGCGCTCAGGATGGGTGCTCACGTGCTCTCCGATGTAGCCACCGCCGGTGTGGCGCCAAAGGAAGCGTTTCAACAGAGAATGAAGGAAGCGGGGCGCAATTTAAAACGTAAGGTCGACCAAAAGCTGGATGCCATGCTCGGTTCCGAAATGCGACGTCTCAAGAGAATAAAATACATCAAACCCTAAAACAACACGCAGTCGAATATTAAACGCGGTAAGCGCAAGGTGCAAGACGTTTTCTCGTAATGGCAGACGCAGCCGTGCACATGAGTTCCGAACTCGATCTCTTCAAAGATGTTCCCGTTCAGATGAACATCGAGGAGTCTCAGTTCGTCTTTCTTAACCCGCAAAACGCGCTCATGAAGAATGCCCCCATTACTTTTCATTACTCGGGAAATGCAGACGATTACCTCGACTTAACCTACGTCGTCCTCGAGCTTATGGTGCGCGTTCTCGATGACAAAGGAGCGCCTGTTAAGGCCGAAGTCAACGCCACTTTGGTCGACAACACCTTAAATTCCCTGTTTCAACAGGTAGAAGTTTCGCTAAATAACGTCATCGGGTCCATGCCCCAAGTAGGGTACCCTTATAGAACTTATCTCGAGACGCTTCTCAATTACTCCGACGATGCCATGCGCAGCAAACTAGAATCCCACCTTTGTAGAAAGGACACGGCGGGTATCATGGACACTTTTATCGCCAATGCCGGGTTTCAGTGGCGTCAAGGGTTTACCAAAAACGGGAATGTAGTTCAACTCATGGGTCCCCCGTCCAACGCTCTGTTTCACCAGGAAAATCTGCTTCTCAACAACGTCAGCATGACCGTCAAGCTCACTCCTTCATCTCCTCAATTTTATGTTCTCCGACTCGGCTGACTTTAAAGGCTACGCCGAAATCCAATCTGCCACGCTGCGTTTAAAAGCCGTACGACCCTCGCCAAACATCAAGCTTGCTCACCAGGCTGTGCTGGCAAAGAGCAACGCAAAGTACCATCTCAAGGATGTAAGCTTCCACGCCCTAAGTATACAAAGGGGCCAGAGGTATGACATTTAGCGACGTCTTCATAGGGCAAATTCCCAGAAGAGTGGTCGTGGCCATGGTCACGGACAAGGCTTACTCCGGCGACTTTAACAGAAACCCCTATAACTTCCAACATTTCAAGCTAAACTTGTTGCAACTGTACGTGAACGGGCAACCCGTTCCCTCTCAACCTCTTAAACCCGACTTTGCCAACGCACACTACATGCAATGCTTTCAAACGCTGCAGGATGGACTCGGCATTCACTTCAAAGACGAGCGCCACTCCATCTCTAGAGAAGCGTACCTTGCAGGATATACGGTCATGGCGTTCGATCTCACTGCCGACATGAGCGCTAACGAATCTCACATCTCGGGCCAGCGCCACGGAACGGTGTCTATAAGCATCGGTTTTGCCGATAAATTAACAGAACCCGTCATTCTTCTTGGGCTGGCGGAAATAAATCGCACGGTCGAAATAGACGGCAACAGATCCATTTTGGTATCATGAACACGTTCCACATTCAGCGTTTTCTTTCCACATGCCCCTCTACGCGCTGTCACTTTTTAGGTGTCTACCCTTGCGACAGGCTTCCCAAAATTCACGGCTTTCCCACCCTCCCCATTGCTCTAGTCGCTAACACCGACCCAAGCACCAAACCGGGTAAACACTGGGTTTGCATCTTTGTCGATAAAAACGGGCGTGGAGAATACTTTGACAGTTACGGCATAGGCCCCCTTTCGCCTCATTTTCTTCAGTTCTTAAATTCCATCTGCGGGACAAAATGGTCCACCAACGCCAGGAGGCTGCAAGGTTACCACAGCACCACTTGCGGTCATTATGTCATAGAGTACCTCTCCCACCGCTGCTCAGGCCTACCTCTGCATACCTTCTTTTCCAAATTTTGCGCCAATGATTTCTCTCACAATGATAACGGCATTCGCAAAACCTACCAACACGTGTGCCGCGCAAAGTACTCCCACATCCACCAGACCTGCCAACCTTTGCAGGTAAGTGCTCGTGTACCATATCTTCACTATCCGTATCGCTTTCCTGTAGCGCATTCTCATCCCCTCTCTCTTGTATGTGCTTTCAAAACGCGCTCATGCTCATATAAAAAGGCCGATCGTCCAGCCAACGCTTTCCTTAGCCATCATGGACGACGCGCAGGCAGCCACGCCACCCAGGTTAGTCCGCCTTGTATGCGCTACGTTGTGTTTTTTGTTTCTTTTTGTTTTTGTGCGTCACACTCAATCGTTTCGTGTATCTCTCTTGTTTCAGTGGCACCATATTTCAAACCCCGACATCATCAAAGGACGCAGCCAAATGGAAGCTTTGCAACACGCAACAACCCAGCACAAGCGTAGTTGTGGGCCCTCTGTCAGACTTCTACTTTCTCAACCCGCAACAAACCAAATTTGTGTGTGTGGGTTTTTCCCCCCAGGCGCCGCACCATCTCGTCGTCACCATTGCCAAATGTGGACAGCGCAACGCAGTCGTCATGAGTTCCTCGCAGTGGTACAAACTCGTCGAAGCCATCCCCATCATTCACAAACTCTTGAATGACCCACAGGGACGTCTACAGGAATTTCAATTCAGCGACAGCGTTACCACTCTGTTCAAAAACGTGTTTGGATGGCTAAAATCGTCTTAGCACACCTGCAAGACGACTCCATCACCCTTAACCAGCAAGAGTTCAACATATTGGACAGTCTACAGCGAATCGTCACAGACATCATGTATCACAAACAGAAAGAAGAAACCGACGTTCAAAATCAAATCATGGCATTTCACAAGTACATGCTTCACAACCATACCGCAAATGTTCCCTTCCATAACCTAAACTTCACCCGTTCACCAAGTACATACGCTCCGCAAATTTTAGAACCTTCCTCGAGGTACAACATTTTCTCCAAACTCCTTTTGCACTATCTATCGCACAAACTCAAACCTAGTGCGCATGCATCGCTCTCTCTCTCTCTCTACCCGTATTCCCCTCCTCCTCCTCCCGCCCACAGACAGTATCCTCTCGTCCTTCGGTATCGCAACAAGTGTTCGCCCCCGGCATGGGATACAAAAATTACCTATCCGTGTACTGCGAAGACACCAAAGTGTTTAAAAACTACGAAGTGGATGGCCACCCTCAAAAAATACTCCATATGCACTCCGTTTCGTCGATAACACCTACTACGGCAAACCCATCTCCATCAAAGTTCACAGCTGCGAGAGCAAAATTCATTTTTTGTTTTCCAGCATCAAGTTCAACGATATCCAGTTCGCATCCAATTCCCAACCTTTTCCTCACACCCATAGAACACGTGACAGTGATGAAGAACAACAACAATGGTTCCGATGTGTTGCCACAAGGGGATTATACATCATCTTCTACGAACAACAGTACATTTCCGCGGCTAAAATGCAGCAAATCATTAACCAGGACCGTATGTGCTTCGGTAGATACCTAACGGTCAATTTGGGCAATGACACACCCTACATTCTCCCCAATCATATACACGGTGATTGGCTGTTCAGCGTCAACGAACACAGAGTTATCGTTCAAAATGAAGACGTTATAAACTCCATATTCAAACAAGCAAGCAACTTCTGGTGGTGACACCCAACGGACTTTTTCTTTCCCACGGATGTGCTACTTCCTGTGTGCAGCGTCATCAACTTCCCAACGGATGTTCTCCTTCCTGCGTGTGCAATTCCCACGGATGTGGCACAACGAACTTTTCCCCCTCCAGGCATTTCCAACGGACGTACACCTTCCTGTGTGAGCAATTAACGCTTCCGGCGGATGTGGTGCAACGGACTTTTTCCCCCTCCACAGGTTCCCACACATGTACTGCTTCCGGCGGATGTGCGGTAATAACCTTTTTCCCCTCCAGTGGTTTCCCACGGATGTGCTCCTTCCTGCAATTAACGCTTCCTGTGAATGTGACGCAACCATCCTACCCCCACCAGTGGTTCCCCCATATATATTCCCTCCAATGTTTGCCCCTCACACAGTGCAGTTCTAACGTTCGGATATGCCAGACGTTTCGTGCCCAGCTCACACCTGCTCCTGCTGTACAACCAAAGTGCTCAATCCTCGTAGCACCAACCTTTGCTACACTTGTGAAGTTCACTACTTTCAGGAACTCGCCAGGCTTCGCCAACAAATTGAGGAATTTAACTGGAAGTACAACAGGCGTCGCTCATGACTTGCTCATGACTCCTCAAGTATTCTTCAAAATTATAGGTGCATTCAAGTTCTCCTGCCTCAGGAACGAGAAGTTCTGCTTCAAAACGCAAACGCCATCTTCTCAAGCTATCCTCCTGTCGACGTAGACATCGTGTGGGAGCAGCTACCCATTCACCTTCAACACATTTGCGCACCATATCGTCGCTGTACACGCCACTACAACCTACCTTCTCAAAGAACTCACTTTGTCGGACCACCACCGTTCGTTAAAAACTGCCACTGGTGTGCCAAAAGCGAAACATGAGCGCAAACGCCCTCATTCGGCAACTAGATGAGCTCTCCAACAACACCGACATTCTCTGCGTTGCGGCTCTAAGAAAACGTCCCATACACCTTTCTAGGCGTCAGATCACTCGCCACCAGATACGGCACAAGAACCGTTGTGAAAATCGACGAAGATACCGAAGTCTTTCTACCTGCAAGATACGGAAAGGGTACTCCAGAACTCATTCAACAACTCGACACCGCCAAGTTCACCATAACCTACCAATGTGTAGAACATCTCTCAAACGGATTCAAGAAATACATCGTCAAGTTCGCACCAAAATGAGCCGCGAAACCGAACCCATCCACATTCGAAACCACCTTCTCCTCAAACTCCTTTTTCTACCCCAACTCTCCTTAAATGGAGAATATTCCCAACTCTCATTACTCTCCACACAAATCTCCTTCTTTGGCAATCAAAAACAAGTCATCGTCAAACTTTCCTCCAACAAAAACCAAGCCATCCACGTCAAGTGTCTCCCTTCCAAAGCTATCCAAAGCGCAGCAGATGCTCAACTCTCCGTCTTCCTCTGCCACAACCAAACACCTAACCTCAACATAAACGTCACATCTAATGGTTGCTACTCCAGCAACTTCACCAACGAGTTCGTCGTCGCCGTTCCCTCACCCATGGAAACGCACACCAACTTCTTCTCACTTGCATCACCAAACACATCAATGCCGTTTTTCGCATCGATAGCGACTCCAGCGACACCGACGACAACAACGACGATGACAACATCTCCATCGTAACAAAGTTCAAAATCATCTTTTGTGAGAAACAAAGTGACTGTTCAGAGTGATCTTTCTTCTCAAAAACAATAAACACAAAGTGCGTGTGCACAGTCATATATGTCCTATATACTATTCTCTATCATATCTATCTTAATAATGCTATTTCTTTTACTCCTATGTTGTATGTATCATGTCATAAATTCATATTCCTTTCTTTCAATATTATTTTAATACCAGTTATATATATATATATATATATATATATATATATATATATATCTGTTTTTCAAAATAAATACATTGTATATAACATTTAGTACATCCTTATTGTCATTTGTAATACCTGTAAATATTACTAATCTTGTCATTATGTATAATCATTCACTGTAAAACTGTGTTTTTTCTTCACAATAAATTGTATGTATAATTTAACATATTCTTATTATTTCTAATACCTGTTTCCATATCCAATGTTATCCTCATGCGTAATCATAAGCATCATTTATTGTCAATCTCTGTATACAAAAGAAATTAATAAATAAATTAAAAAGGTCCCGGATTAGACAACCTGGATCAACGTTAATCCTACCGCTAGTGGCAACTTTTCAAACTTCCCGCTAATCCCACTAATCCACCTTAATCCAACGTATTAAGACGGATTAACAAGGACTAACGCGACACCAATGCCACCTAGTGGCAGGATTATCGTTAATACAATTGGCTAATCCGGGGCCTTAACTACTCGCATTGTATTATAACAAATCTCTTAAACTATTTTCAAGCACTCCAGGACTAGTACGAAAATTCAAAGCTTAACCCTCCGTTGGTGGCTAGAGGCCAGATGGATCCCTGACATGATTTAAATCTTATAATTTTCGAAAGAACGCACCTATGCAATTGCCTGACTAGGACACCTAACATTGCACCTTGCTCGATTATTTACTGAAGCGATAACTTTATCTGTGTATTTGTTGACCTGGAAGAATGACTAACCAGCAGTTATGTGTTGCACAAGTCAACCAGAACCCGTGCGCCTGCTCTCGTTACATATTGTTGACAAATTTGTTCCTCATTAGCTGTACAATATTGCTTTGCCATTGCAAGGAGCTGTTACTGCTTCGTCATGATCACGAGTAAAAGTAGGATCTGCAAAATCCGAATGATTTGCAAGAAATACATCGCCTACTTTGCGATGATGCCTTGACCGTAGATGTTAACTCGTTTGAATCAGATGATTCTGATGATAAACTATAAACGAGATCTTTAGATTCATAAACTGATCATGAAGATGAAGACAATGAAAGCAGCTTGTGTGATAACATGTATTTTATTATATGCGTATAATAATTACTATTATCGACAATACATTCTGCTAATATTTACAGGAAGAGGTGGAACAAAATTGAAAAGAATACCTTGCAAAATAACACAGACAAGAGCTCCCAATATTTTGGCCAAACTTCTTTGTGTAGTACGAAGTGCCAAAAATGCGTAAACCGAAATGGATCGTTGGAAACTTTTGTTACTGAAGAGTTGATTTTATTATTTAGAACTCAAATACGTGCATTGCCAGTGTGCACCACAAGTTTGATCGTGAAAGAAACGGCAGATCTACAGATGTGATACAAATAAAAGTTTTCCTAGGCTTATTGTAGCTGGCAGATATTTTTCGTTGTGCACGCCAGAATATTCACGATTTTTTGAAAACCAGTTATTTTGGAGTTCCTCTATTTCAAATGGATGTGTCCGAAAGATGATTCAGTTTTCTAACACGCTGTATTCGCTATCATGACAAAAGCTCAAGACTGAAGTGACGAAGATTGGATAAATTGGCTGTTGTTAGAGAAATATTGACATTGTTTTTGTACAGCTGTCAGAAGCACTATTCTCTTGGACAAAATGTCACTGTCGACGAATAGTTGCCGGTATTTGGTGGCCAATGTCGTTTTAGACAATATATACTATCCAAGCCAAACAAGTATGGCATAAAGGTATTCTATTTGAGTGATGCAAAGCTGGTTTATACTACTAATTTGGAAATTCATTGTGGACAGCAGCCAGACGAACCATATTTGCAAACTAATTCGGCAGAAGCTGTACTGTTGAGACTAACTAAACCAATCTCTGGCACTAGACGAAACGTTACTGCAGATAATTGGTTTACCAGTGTATCGCTCGTGAATGAATTGCGCGAAAAAAATAACTTTCCTTAGTCGGTAATGTACGAAAGAACAAAAAGGAATTACCCACTAATTTTACTTATCCAAAACGTCGCAGTCAGTACGAAAGCATATTCGGCTTCACAAAAAATGAAACACCTGTTTCATATGTTCCAAAAAGTGTAAAACAGTAGTTTTGCTCTCGTCTACATGTTCATTCAAACAGCAATCAGAAGATGCTGAGAAAAAGCCTGAAATAATCCTGCATTGCAACAACACTAAATCTGAAGCTGATGTGGTAGATAAACTGTGCGCTACATACAATGCAGCCAGAACAACGAGAAGCTGGCCCATGGTAATTTTTACCACATCTTGAACATTGCAGGTATTTATTCTAGGGAAAACAAAATATTCCACAAGAAAGGAGGATTTGAAAGTATTGTCTTCAGCTTTATCATCGCAACAGCTAAAAAGGAGAGGAACTGTATCAAATCTACCCGTTGATTTGAAAGGCCTTTTGACAAAATATAATCCTGAAAAATACGCAGTAGCTGAATTGTCAAATACAACGCTATCCACATTGAAAAGGAAACGACGGAACCCTGCAGCAAAGACAAAAGGAACTGCAAAACGAAATATGAATTTGGAAAATGCAACACTCCCCCTATTTGAGCCATCATTCTAAAATTATTGGCGATAGTTGCTTAGTCGGGCTAAACAAGGGAGAGGTAGTGGATGATACTGAGTAACTGAACATTTGAAATTACAAGCCGCATGTATACCTGAAAATGGAAATTTATTTCTTTACACAGGTTGTAATACAACTTATAATGTATATGTACTCATATTTTAGCCTGCCTTTTTGTTGTAAGGTAATACCTACTAATGAAGGCCGTGTATATTTAACCTAAATAAAAGCAAACATAGGGAAAAAACCAATATAGACCAAAGACAGAATAAATACAAACAATAACAATAAAAATAATAGACCCCGCTCGACCAACGGTATTCTAGGAAAGCGCGCGCATGACGGAGGGTTAACATTCTTCCTCTTTTTCCTACTTCCTTTTATCCTACTTCTTTTGTTTCTTATCATCACCTATAATTGCATCCGTGTAAAAAATAATGTAGTTCGGCTTTCTTGTGTGCGAACACTTTCGCTAGCGTGTCCGTTGAAACGTGAAACTTTGGCAGTTATCATTTTCTTTGTGTGAGGCAATCTCATGGCGTTTCTTTGCATGCTTATATTTGCTATGTGTGTTCAGTAATCGTTTCTTATTTCTAACTTCTTACGCGCAATATCGCGAAATATTGCATATGTGGACATTCTGTTGTTTTATAGAAATTATGACTCTTATTGCATAGTTCCAGGAGCTTAATTTTTGTACTATTTTATACGGATGTTATAATTCATTAACAGTTTTGTAACGTTACATACTTATCTGCAGGGGGTGTGCAATTTCACTGGATGTCCGATTCTATACCCAATATGCCTCCTTTTGCGATCATATAGACGCTTGTGTTTTCCCTGGCTCTTTCCTATATTGTCTTGTGTTAGCTCTCTTGCTTTCAAAATCGCGTATTTTGATTCCTGCAAGAATATATTTTAAGTCGTAATCTGTAGTTGTACATCAGGGCGTAACACCGGATTTCTTGCATATATGAGTTGTAATGGCCTGCATTCCGTGGTTCCCTGCTTGCTGGCGTTAATCGCAAAGCGAATTAGGTGTAAATTGCTATTCCAATCAGTGTGTTGCAAATTTACGTAATTACTGGTTACTTGAGCAATCGTTCTATTTGCTCTTTCTATAAGACCGTTCGGGTGTTCCTTGTAGGTTGTTGTGGAACTTGGGATTGACTCATTAGCTTAAGTAGCTCCTGCGTTACCTCCCTCAAAAATACTGAACCTATATCCGATAACATACTTCGGCGCGCCTGGACGAAAGATGAAGTCGTCCAGAATAAATTTAGCCACGTGCTCTACCAATGATTTGGAATGGCTCGCATTTCTAAGTATTTAGATAAAAATCTCTGGACGCTGCTATGTAACGATTGCCTCTCTTTATTTTTGAAAATGTCCCAAAATTTCTATCCAAAACCTCTATCCTAGATATTTGACCATAATGGGCTGCATTAGTCTTGCGGCTCGCTGGTTAACTGGTCCTTTCGGTTACTGGCAGGAAACACATCCTTTCACGTAATTTTGTGTATTCTTTTTCATTCCGATCCAATATTAGTGCGAATTAATTGTGTGAAACATTTTAGCAAATCCAAAATCTCCACCTAGTGCGTCGTCATGATAATTATAAGGTATCTCCTGTTTCGAACTATCAGGTATACATAGTAAGTGCATGTCACATGTACGGCCTGTGTTTTTATATACAGCACATCAGGCTTTAACACGTATGTCGCGGCTTGTCGTGTTAACCTGGCATTTTCCGTGTTCCACTATTTTAGAGCTTGTATCAGGGATTTCAGTCAGGGGATCTTACTTTAGAGGTAATACTATGGACTCTAATATACAGGTAATTCTATCCTCATTTCCTTGTGTTGCTTTAGTTTCCCGTGGATCTGCGAGCACCCTTGACAAACAAACCACACCTTTATGTTTCACTCCTGATTTGTGTTGAACCGTGTAATCAAATTTCGGCAGCATTAAACTATAGCGTGCCAGTCTTCCCGACAGATCACTGCCTTAGTTAAGTGGCACAAACATGCATAATCTATCGCTATCGTTACTGGATAACCGTATATGTACTGGTGGAATTTTGATAACCCATACATGACGGCTAATATTTCTTGATCCGATACAATGTAATTTTTCTCTTCTTTGCTCAAAGCTCCAGAGGCAAACCGTACCGGGTGCATTTTCCATTCTACTCCTTTAGGAGGCAAGAGCCGTGTCGTGTGTCTCAGTGTATTTAGTTTTTGGCCCTGGTATAAAACGTGCCAAGACCGGAGATCTTAGCATTAGGTCTTTTAATTTCTGAAAAGCTTCTCGCTTTTCCTGGCCTCTTACAAATGTTTGATCAGCTTTTTTCGGATCATTCAGTGCCCTCGGCACCGCTGCAAGATACTAATGAACCTCCTATAGGAGGAAAACAATCCTAACACTTGTATTACTTCTTAGATATTCCTTGGGGTTCTTACCTGCTTGATTGCCTGAATTGTATCCGTGTCCGGCTCTTTGCCTGCTGCTGATCTTTATACCCTAGAAGTTCTACCTTACACATTCCAAAAAGAAAAAAATTGCGGCTTGCGTTTAAACATTTGTTCCTGCAGTTTTTTAATACTGCCTCCAGATTCGATAATATTTCCTGAAATATGGGCGCAAAATTATTATGTCGTCCAGGTATACTAATGGTTTTATACCTTAGATCCCCTAAAAATTATGCCCAATCCCTGTAAACAATCTAGGTGCGTTTGTTAAGCCAAAGTCCAAAGTTTTAAATTGGAATTGTCCAACCGACGTAACGAACGAAGTATATTTCTTACCTTCCTGTACCAACAGCACTTGTAAATATGCGCTGAGTAAATCAAGTGCACAATAAAACCTATAACGGATTTAATTGTTCTTTCACACAAGCCGTGTGTTGGACAGGGTTGGAAAGGTAGAATCAGATGACTGAAAAATTCAATGCCATAGCCGGGATTTGAACCACGGATCTCCCGGTCTCCGTCCGGTTGCTCTAACCACTGAGCTACCATGGCAACATGCCGACACGACATTACATTCTCCAGCTGATTCGCATTTTTCCCGGTAAACCACAAGGAGATCTCAAATTGTATTGAGATGCCATACCCCAATGGCGACTTACATTTATTGTAAGTACTTTAAGTTCCGGGCTTTATAGTTGCAACCACTATTAGGTCAATTTAATGGATTTAATTGTTCTTTCACACAAGCCGTGTGTTGGACAGGGTTGGAAAGGTAGAATCAGATGACTGAAAAATTCAATGCCATAGCCGGGATTTGAACCACGGATCTCCCGGTCTCCGTCCGGTTGCTCTAACCACTGAGCTACCATGGCAACATGCCGACACGACATTAACCGGGAAAAATGCGAATCAGCTGGAGAATTTAATGTCGTGTCGGCATGTTGCCATGGTAGCTCAGTGGTTAGAGCAACCGGACGGAGACCGGGAGATCCGTGGTTCAAATCCCGGCTATGGCATTGAATTTTTCAGTCATCTGATTCTACTTTTCCAACCCTGTCCAACACACGGCTTGTGTGAAAGAACAATTAAATCCATTAAATTGACCTAATAGTGGTTGCAACTATAAAGCCCGGAACTTAAAGTACTTACAACAAATGTAAGTCGCCATTGGGGTATGGCATCTCAATACAATTTGAGATCTCCTTGTGGTTTACCGGGAAAAATGCGAATCAGCTGGAGAATTTAATGTCGTGTCGGCATGTTGCCATGGTAGCTCAGTGGTTAGAGCAACCGGACGGAGACCGGGAGATCCGTGGTTCAAATCCCGGCTATGGCATTGAATTTTTCAGTCATCTGATTCTACCTTTCCAAAACCTATAACCTTCTAAGTAGCTAAGTAGGTCGTCTATCAATGGTAGTGGGAATGATAATGCAACTTTTTGCGCATTGACCGTCCTGTAGTCTATGGAAAGGCGATATTCTCCGGACTTCTTGTTAACTAGGATCACCGTTGAGCTCCAGCTGCTCTGTGAATCCTTAATTGTTCCTGCGTCTTTCATTTCCTTGATTTGGCTTTTAATCATTTTCCTCTGCTTATGGAGCATCCTGTATAATTTTGTTTTACTGAGGTTTTATATTTTAATTCTTTTTTAAATTCTGCTATGTCCATGGTTCCTAATTCCTGCAATCTGGTCGCG
Source organism: Deroplatys truncata (assembly GCA_030765065.1). Classification (NCBI taxonomy): domain Eukaryota; kingdom Metazoa; phylum Arthropoda; class Insecta; order Mantodea; family Mantidae; genus Deroplatys; species Deroplatys truncata. The sequence continues at coordinate 415,680,896 of CM060990.1, read as the reverse complement.
AAAGTATGCCTGTATCTGTCCAATAACTTTCGTAGCTGTTCCGTCTGTTCTTCTCTCAGTTGCGAGTTAAAGCTGAATTTTACATCTTTGATGTCTACGTGTTTGGCGGTTTTGCGTGTGAAGACGTCCGCTTGTGCTAATACACTTTCGTATACTGGAGCTAGCGTGGTGCCTGTATATATTCTCTGGCGGCGACAGTGATGTTTTGAGCTTTGATTTTCTGGTTTTGGATATTATTGTATAGTACTGGAAAATGCTAATGTGTTCCTTTTATATCGTAATAATCCATGGTTCGTGGGGAGTAGTGGTAGTTTAATATTTACTTTTGTGGTGGTGATTTGGGGTAGTTGTAAGTTCTGTTCGCATGTTACTTTAATTTTCGATTGTTGCATGTTAGTCTCGAGCTTGAATTGTGCCAGTGTTCTTTCGACACGTTATACTCACCTCCTTAGAGTTCCGTAATGTCAGCGTTATTACGCCGTTGCTCAAATCCATGTCCGCTTTTTCCTTCTGAAGGAAATCCATCCTTAATAGCAAACTATGTGGAATATGTTTCAGCACAAAGAGCTGTTTTTTAAATTCCATTCCACCCATTCGGAAGTTAGTGTGGCCTGATACTGCGCTGTCAGTAGATTATTGCTTGAAGTTCGAAGAATTAAACATCCGAGTCCTTCCTGTTTATGTATCCTACCAAGTTGTAATTAATACTGTTCAGTGAGTTCATGTATCTATTAAGATGTCAATTCTTGATCCTCCGTTGACTATTTCTTCTGTCTGTAGCGCGTTTGTCGGATTTATAGATTCTGATATACTAGCCACTGCGGCTTTTACGGAGTGTGGTTGCTTCGATACTGAGCGTGAAAATTTACGTTTCTCCTCCGCGTTTGGCAGATTGGTATGATGTTCCCTATTCGCTTACAGTAACTACAGATAAGTGTAGTGAAGACTGTTCTCCTCACTGTAAACGTTTTTACTGAAGTTGGGAGGAGATCCATAATTCTTTTCCAAACTACGTTGCATGTTGGTACTGCGAGGTGGAGGATGCGAGTTTATTTCGAGTTTTTCACCTGCTTTATTAACTCTTCCATCATTTTAACCATTTCCGACATTTTTGTACAGGTCTTCTTCTTGCACGTTAGAGGGGTGACGTGTGCACTAATTAAATGAACTCTCTTCCCTGCTAGGTGGCAAGAAGACTATTCTACTTACCACCTGAATTAGTGAATCCACCGATTGGTGGTTGCTGGGTAGTACCTGCTCTATGAGCGACCATTTCAAGCCTCCTGTAATATGCTTAACCCGTTCATTCTCTGGCATTTCGGGGTTAACCAGATCACACAGAGCTATTACATCGTACGTGTACTGCTCCGTTGCATCGATGAGGTCCCGTACTCTCTGTCTCAGCTTGAATTCGAGCATCTCCACTTTCGCCGCGTTAATGAAAACAGTTCAAATGCTTCAAATTTTCCCATGAGGCATTTGAATTTTTGCGCAAATGTCTTACACCTTCTTAACGTTTTATTGCTCAGATAACAAGGCAAGTACTGGATTTTGTGCTCTTCCACCCAATTTTAGCTCAAGCAACTATTTCGAAGTGGTGTCAATAGTCCCTTACACTTTCTCCTGGTTTCATTGCATTGTGATTGGATCTAAAGGAGGACGACTAACCTGTACATTCTGAAGTATACCAGCTATCACACATCCTCCTGCCATAGGTGAGTCCATCTTGGTATTTATGATTCTAGTGTGATCATTTACTTTAGTCATTGATGCTTGTTTACCTACTCTACTAGTTTCTAGGATTGACGTGTGAATAACTCTTTCAGAACGCAGGCTGATCTGGTTCGCGGTCTGTACATGTGTTGCTATTTCATTGGAAAGTTCCCTCAAATCCGTAATGACAAATTTCTGAAATTTCTATTGTTCGACCTGCACTGCTACTAATTCTGCGCACAAATTCCTAACCTCTTGTGACACTGGCTGGAGGGGTCTGTAGTAGCTAGAGCTGATTCTGCCATGCTCAATAAATTATAAATATTTTTCTGCAGTAGCATAATATAAGTCTGAAAAAATACATATCCTAAAGCTGTACATTGTTTTCTAAATATTCAGTTTACAGCTTTCCTTAAAAATAATGAAGCCAGGGATGGGCAGGTGGGCACTACATAGCGAGTCTGTGTCATCATGGCCCGTAGATACACAAATGACATGCCTGTGTGAGGAGAGTATTTGCGGGCGTGGAAGGGTAGGAGACGAGGACAGATAAGATTGGGAGGAAGAAAAGGACTTTGGTGTTTTCGCCATAGGACGGTGCTATGCTTAAGTACTCATCTTTACTGTACCCGGCAATTCACCATAATTGGAGCCGGCGCCTACACCATAATTGTATTCGTGCCTCCATTATAATTGTAGTAACCCTTCGGGGAGTTAGCTCGCGGGGATGCTTACAACAGGAAACCGGTAGTCTCAGATAACAGCGCAAGAAATTGAATTTCATTTATGGGTGCTTCTTAGCTGCTGTGGTTCTTAGCGTCCCATTCTATATGGGGCGTAAAAGACCGGTAATTTAGCTCAGAGGCCTGCTTATCAGGCTCTAGATTCCTTTACGTGCCGTAAATCTACGGCACGGGACCACCGGCTTTACTTTTCTTCCGAAGGAAGCCATGGTAAGAATTTTTACCCCCGAAAAAATCCATCGCCCTGCGCCGGGGTTGAACCCGCGACCTCGGGTACTAGACGCTAGCATTACAGCTGGCAGAGCTTGATATTACTAGGATATGGGGTTATAGCGCGTAAGCCAGAGAAATAGGCGTCAAAATGATAATTCGGGGTTTATATATAAGGACTAACCATTATATTTACAATTAATTTACATGATCACGGGTGGGGGTTGTTGTAGCAGTACGAGCAGGAAGTTACATATAGTACATCTTATCTGCAGGCCTCTGCGATGTCTTGATGTTCACACTAACAAATGCTAACTTAGTTATGTTGGGAACGCCGCACCCCTGAAGCGTGTAGCTTTGCCGCACGAGAACGAGTCAATGAGAATGAGTGAGAGATTGAGAAAGTGACCTAATTTCGTGGCCGCTATTAAATACTTTTTGGCACGCTAACAGCTCAACCTCGTGTACTACGAAAACGGGCTTCTTAGATTATACCATCTTGCACTACTCCTACTAACACTAACAGAATCTTCGGTTCCCTGTTCGAACCCTTCTATGGCTCGCTACATTGTCAAGATTTGCCAAACTACGGCCGGGAACCAAACACGGCCGATGAGCCGATTTTGTTTTTCTGGCCTATAAATTTAAAAAGGATATACACTAAAAGACACAGCACGTCTTTGTTTTTTAATTTATTCGCGAATTTCAAAATACTGAATAAAATTAAACCCTCAGATTCTTAGACAAGTCATTCATTTACTGTGGAAAGAATCCCGCTACAATTTGCTGGTAACGAGCGGTTAGCTGCGGTATTCTGTATGTTAGTACTGAACGCTCACACATCGGTCATATGCAGTGAATGTTTTCTCTCAGCGCTCTGAGTGAATTCGTAGGAATTTTTTGTATGCAATTTTATCTTGTATTTAACTTTATTGTGGTGGAAAAATAAAAGAAGAAAGATTGACAGTAAATCAGTGTGCTTAAATAAAAATGGAATTTAGAGTATTTAATTATAGAAACTGTAAATAAAGCATTATATCTGACCAATAATGAATCAGTTACTGTGATTAAAGAACAACCACTATGAAACAAAATATGTCAACATTTTCACAATTCAAGGGGAAATTGCGGAGTGATAAACTGGAAGCTATGAAAAGTGGGCTATCTGGACAACAGAACACTTTCAAGAGACAGAGACTAGAAAATGAAGCAGCAACAGTGGCATGTTTAGGTGCGTCACATGAACTGACGAAAAGTGGAAAATCATTTAGTAATGGTGAATTTGTTAAATCGTGCATAACTAAAGCGGCAAAGGCGATTACTTCAAAAAAGCAGATTTAAGAACTTTAACCTTTCAGTACAAGCAGTTACTCGCCGAGTGACGGATATTTTCAGGAGCATAACTGACAAGTTGAATAACAAATCAGAGCACATAGACAATTTTTATTAGCACTGGACGGGTCATTGGTTATTTCAGACACTCCTCAGCTTTTGGTGTTTTTTTACATCAACCGCGAATTTGAAGACACCAGTGAACCGGCATAATTTTTCAGCATGTGTGGAACAATTACCGTTGAAGTTAGTCTCCGTGAAGTCGAAGATGCAATGGTCTTATATACGAAGATAAAGGGAACGCCAGGGATTTTGGCATGTAACATTTTAACGAAGAGCTACGGTGCGAGTCACTTAGTTACGTCTGAATCTCGAAGAATGGCGCAAGTTGAGGCAGAAGATGTATATACATCGCAGCGGATTTGGACAGTCCATATAAAGCATTGCAACCTTTGGACATGCACATACTAACTACTTCTTTATTGTTTGCTTGTTTCTCATAAACTCATAAGCATGGCATATTATTTCTCGTCTCCGAATGTGGAAGGCTTTCCCTGTCATTTTCGAACTATAGGGAGGCGTAACATTAGGTATTATTGTAGCTGAGTGCACCAATAAAGCCGGACATACTGGCGAGTACAACAGTTTCATAGAGAACACGCTGCCAGCCTGCTAAGGATGCACTATATAAAATTGTAAGGTTGGATTCGTTTAATTGGTACCACGTACTTCTGGGAAAAATATCCATTACAAGAGTTAGATGGTTGGCCTGGCTCTCAAGGACATACGTCAATACTCCTCGCGATACCTAAACATTTTATTTTTATTTTTAGTGTACAAAGCATTTTTTATGAAATTTAATCCGGGTTTGTATTCTAATAAAAACTGCAATACGGTTGATATACCAAGACACAATTTACCTTGGTGTTTAAAATGTAAGTCAATTATATCAATAAAGTTTAATCCAGATGACGAAATAACGCAAACATAGTTCTGCCACCGAATGACAAAAAAAAATGTGGCGCGAGATCATACATTTACATGTAAATATTATTTTAATTTTCCAATTTTTTAAAGAATACAAATTATTAAATTTATGATACTCGCTCAAGAACCCACAGTCTTGAAGCCAATCCACCCATTGAATTCCTGTAATGCACATGGAAGTGCTCTTTAATATGGAAATTGCACCGTGTGTTTTCCTCCCATATCCAAATTAAGGAGAGGGTGCAAATACATGAAGAAAATTATCCACACTTAAAAAATAACTGAAAAACACATCGACAAATCCAATACCCCAGGAGAGAGGAGAAGTGCCTCCTTAGGCTATGGGAAAATGGGTGAGCGCCTGGAGAGTGGTCAGGTCATGCAAATTGGATTAGTTACAGGAGGGAATCTATCCAGCGGTATTCGTTCTGGTTCTCTTATATTCGTACCATTATCCACCTCGTACACACATTGAAATTTGTAATGGAACTCTTTCTGCAAGCGCTATCTGGATTAACATGAAGTAGGTAGAAAAATGAGCTTTCGTGGGAATATTTGTAAACTCTATAAACAGTGAACAGAGAATATGGAAGCCATGCGAATTTCGCACTCCAAATTGTTTGATTGTGCTATCACCATTTGTTTTTCGCGATGTTATGGAAACAGTGTGGCAATTTAGGGCTAGCATATAGTGACCCGGTTATAAATACCCATTCTAATCTCTTGTACTTCAACGAAATGTGTAATGGAATCATATTTTTGCAAAGGTTTATTTTAATTAACATTAAATAGATAGAAAAACAAGCCTTCGTATAAATAGTTTGTAGAATGTATACAAAAATAAGGTATAGTGTGTGGACAAATTCATGTGCATTTAGCACACCCAGATTTTTACTTTCCCTACCACCTATCAAGTAGGTAGAGGAAGCTTGCATTCCACCCGAAAATTTGGATGCAAATATTTCATCCGAAATACACGTTTTGAGGTCCCGAATAAAATTATTTAAAGAAAAGGGTCCGTCCTTGTATGTGTGTTTCTATGTGTGTCTCTGAACGGACTAAGTCAAAAACAAATGTTGGATAAATATCAAATTTGGTATTTAAATCCAATATATTGCAAGGATGCGACACGAGGATATTCAAGAATATCCCCCTCTTCAAAGTACCCTTTACATGGAAAATGTTCGATATTTTTTATGTTTTCAGAAATTTTCTAGCGATTTTGATTAAAATATACCATATTTAATATATTGGTATGACAAAGAAAATGCATATCTTAAATTCTATGTGACGACATTTCATTCTGAAAAAAAACTCTGTATAAATAAACTATACTATAAATAAACTGTACAAACTATACGAGATAGACTATATCATGTTACACAGTAAGTTAGACCTTTTACCCAATTTATTTAAAATAACTTTCTTGCTTCGTAGGCCTAAATATTGTTACTAGTGCTTTGAGTTTTTCTATGCCCTGCAATTTCTTCATTTGCTGTCGCTAACGAGTTGTTTCTCGCAGTCAATTTCATAAAATGAGCTGAGTATGGAATTTCAAGGTCAGCATACAGCGACTCGCTTTAATAACATCGGGTTATCGATTCGGCATCTAGTATCCCGTTGTACCTAAAACTAGACATATAGTGAGACTTTTCTGCAAAGGTTTATCTCGACCAACATGAAATAGTTAGAAGAATAAGTTACCCTAGGAATAGTTTGTAGAAGCTGCATAAAAATAAACCATGTCGATAGAGAATGTCATGTGAATGTGACATACACGGTTTTGTAAAGCTCTGTCACTGTTGATTTGTTTGCCCCGACATCAATGAAAGACTGGAATTTCAAGGCCAGCGTACAGAGATCCGCTTTTAAACATCTCGTTATCAATACTGTTTGTCCTATGCCCTCTAGTACCTACAAAAAAGTTTGTAATGAAGGTATTTTTACAAAGGTTTATCTACACTGATGATATAAGGAGATTAGAAAAGACAGCTTGTGAGAATAGTTTGTAAAATGTACCTAAAACAAAGATAGCTGGTAAAAGAAGTCATGTGAATGTAACATTAGCGATTATTTTAGCATTATGTTTTTACAGATATTGTGTATTAATGCTTTGTGATTCGTAGGGTTTCTTATGAAGTCAGGGATATTTGGGCATCCATATATATAAAGGCCACAACCACACAACCAAGCGTGATGGGTCCGTGTTAACCTGAGAGACTCGCATTAGGGAGTTTCCGAGTTCGATTTCCAATGCCTACTCTGAGCTTAGGTTTTCCATGGTATTTCCTGTCGGTGGGTGGATGCTGCGGCGGATTCTTGTCTAGCACGATTTCGTTTTTATAATTTCCATTTACTTCCGCTTCCTTCTCGTTTTTCAGGTGTGTTTCTAGGTTTCGTGGCGTATGGTGGTGCCGGACAGATGGCGCGGATGCTTGCTCAAAGGTAAGAGTACTCCCTGTGGACACTAGAGGGCTGCTTGGTCTATGAGTCGTTCATTACTCTCTCTAGGCTGCTCTAGCAGTGGGACGGGTGTTCGAGCCTGTAAATCTTAAGGAATTCGGCGTGTCTCTGCGATCTGTCCCCCTACTCATTCGCTCCCATCCGTCGTCCTCTACCCTAATATTTCCCTCTGTGTACCTGCCTGGAACTTTCAAGATCCTGGGGTGTTGAAACACAAAGAAGTGGTCGCTTAATTGTTTACTTATTTTGGCAATCTTCTAAATGCGGTAAATTTTGAACCTTCGAAACCTGTATTCCGACCAGACAGTACTCTTAAATCTGTTTCCCAACTTCACATGTAGTGTTCCTGCATTTATATTTTGGAAACTGTATCCATGGCTGTTACATAAAACAGTTTCATCAGAGGACGCTTCGCTGTTTGCACACAAAATAGCTGTTATTGTTTGTTTATGTTTCTGATGTAAACAGTCTATGTCATTAACGTTCGCTTCTATCCTATTCCTGATGCTTTGGTCATTCCAGGTGTCATTAGCTTCGAGTGTTTGTACATCCATCTATTCTTCGTGCAACGAAATGACTCAGCGGACGTGTTCACGTCTACGCCGGACACATTCTTAAAACTATTAAAGCTGTAAAAGTTATCACAATTCCCACATCTGTCCCATCAGCAAGGTTGCCGATTTCTTCATCATCATTTAAAGCATCTACTTACACTTTCGCCAAAAAAAACATGATGACTAACCGCAAAACAGCTTATCTGGTATTTTTTTAGAAATCGTCTTTTATCGTAATGAATAGGGAAAATCTAGACGCACATCCTGGCAAATCATCGTAAGCAACCCTTCAACAGTCACAGAGAAAACAGGAGTTACAGTTTATCTTAAATGTTTAAAACATTTTTTTAGAGACCAACAAATCATCTTAACGCTTACCCAATTCCAACTTACTATCTTGTACCCAAGTAGCTCATAAGTTAACAATTCTGACCGATGGCACCGGTCAACAAAATTTGAGACTTTCAGTGTTAAATGAAGTAGAATGGGTGATTCTTACTGATCTTTTCGTGCTGATTTCAAATCCTTTTAAACAACTTCTCCACCACCCATAGTATTTGAGTAATTGCATAAATAACATTTCTGGTAATTCTACATTTTAATACGATGTGTGATCAAAAAGTAGCAGGAATTATTGTTTTTCTTAAAGAATTTTATTTAATCATCAGTACCAACTTTGTCCCTTCAAAATAATCTCCCTAAGACACAATACACTTGTGACAGCGCTTTTTCCAATCGTGGGAGCATTTCTGGAACTCAGGTTTAGTTCTGATGTTTAGCTCCTTCAACAATCCTGTTTTATCTCGTCAATGGTGGGAAAACGTTGTCTGTTTATGGTTTTCTTCAGCCTCGGGAATAGAAGGAAGTCGCAAGGGGCCATGTCTGGCGAATACGGTGGCTGAGGCAGAATAATGAGTTTTTTTGTCAAAAAGTCACGAACAACATTGAGGTGTGTGCGGGTTCATTAGCGAGATGCAATTTTCAGGAGTGGTATTGCCACAATTCCGGGCGTCTTCTTCATATTAATTCAGGCAAACGGCGCATAATTTCCAGGGAGTATTCCTTATTGACCGTACAACCATTAGGCAGGAATTCCTGAAGCGTTATCCCATTGTAATCAAGAAAACAGTGAGAAGAACCTTCACATGTGATGAAACATGTAGATTTTTTTTCGCTCTTGGCTCTTCAGGCAGTTTTCTTTGGGACGATTGTGTCTTAGTTTCGACATCATACACTTTTACCCATGTTTATTCACCTCTTATAACCTTTTTTAAAAGTTCCGGATCGTTTTTGACTTCATTTAGCAATATTTGGGCGCTGTTTAGCGACGTCGTTTTTAGTCAAAATTCAACAATTTCGCAATAAACTTTGCTTCTACACGTTTCATGTCCAAAACATCCTAAAGAAATTTCTTGGCATGAGCCAAAGGATATGCCGACATCATCAGCAACCTCCCTGATGGTGATTCGGCGATTTTCCAGAACCATTTTCTTTACTTCTCACACATTGTCGTCATTAATTGATGTGTTAGGTCGTCCAGGGCGGTCGTCGTCTTCAACGTCTTTTCGATCCTCTTAACGTTTATACCATTCGTAAACTCTTGTCTTACTCATAGCAGATTCGCCCAAAGCCACAGTCGAGATTTCGAATGCAGTGCTGCACTTTATTTCACTTCTCAAGCAAAATTAATGCAACGTCTTTGATCCATCTTTTTCGAAAATAAAAATTCGCCGAGCACTCGAAAACATGTATAATGTTTTCAACTGTCGATAATAAACTAAATATTCAAAACAGCTGAAAATACAGACATACATCAGGAACTGTGTACCAAGAAGATAAAAAAGTTTTGAACACCGGATGTGTAGAGCTCGTGAAATTAAAAACAAATCCGTTACTTTCTTATCACACCTCGTTTGTGTAACACCTTTTTTTAGTCAGACTGCACCGCAAAAATCACACCATAAATATAACGGTTACTTTTCTTTCTTTTTATTTTTCCCATATGTATACACAACTTGGAGCAATAACTTTACCCATCATCAGTTACATATTTTTTATTCACGCCGATTATAATAGATATAGTAGGCTTTGTGTAGCTCATCCTCATCAGTTTGTAACGTACGCAACTTTTGCTTAATATTGGGGTTTCGGTACAACAGCATTAGCTAGTAAGCTCAGAACGAAAGATAAAGAGCTGTAATCCGGGTGAATCCGGACTTCATCAGCTTCCACCGTTCCTGTCTCAAGAAGCCCAACCAGCCCCCCTCTTCGCCGCATTGTCGACATTCAGTTTAAGTATCCAGTGTAACGTTCCCGTTAATAACCAAATCACATTGTATTGGAAGCCCATTTCCTGGAAGCGAAATTCCAGGGGCTGGAGCTTCTCAAGGCATAGCGGGGCCCCCGGATGGCACCATCTTGATATGTAATCCGCGAGCACCATCCAAATGTCACTAACCTGCCGATAGGAGGCAATCCGGTGTTCCAAGTTGTCAATTCCTGAGCAGAATGTACACTGATTAGATTGTGTTCGTCCATGTTGCCAGAGTCTCCTGCTGTCGGTCATGGTCTCGTTTAAGGTTTCATAGGTTTTCTCCAGCCAATCAGTTGGAACATGTTTGCAGAGCACATTCTGTCAGATAATGTTCCATCTACAACTATGTTTCTCTACAGCCCTGATGGTAAAAGGAAACAAAGTTAAAAGGCTATATTGGTTCCGGATACGCTCGAACGCTGAAATCTCATTGCTTGTGTCCATAATGCGCTGAAAATGATTAACGATGTGTTTGAATCCTTGGAATACCATATATGGGTTATGAACTTATTCCTCCCAAAATCCCTTATCGATGGAAGAACCATTTCCACGCAATGAATGGACGGGAATTTCCCCAATAATGCCATACACTTTTTTCAATGTCAACTAATCCACATCCGCCTTTGGAGGGTGGCAATCCTAGTTGTAGTAGCGTAACAAGCGCGGTACACTTTACCAGTCCATACCAAGTAACCGGTGGGTTGCTCAAGTTTGTTTGTGTCATGTTTCGTAATCGGCAGAAACTGTGTTAGGTACCAAATTTGACTGAGGCAATAGATATGTTTGTACCAAATGTGCTGTAGCAAATTCAGATTCTCTGTCCTCTCGAACGATAAGAAATATCGTAAGTGGTTGATCCTCTCTCACCAGATAAAAATAAATGTTTCTTCTACATTTCCCAGGTACGAGATACCAAGTATCCGTATAGTAGTGACACGTTACATTCCAAAGTAATGGATTGGCTCAGGCCAATTTCTTATTACCAGTAGCTCCGACATTGCTGCGTTTAACACTACACCCGACATCCTGTACACAGCTTCAGCTCACGGCGAAGTGCTACCATATCGCGGTCATCAGCAGCTTCAAAGGTCAGATCATCAGCATAGGCGTTTACAGTAAATTACTCATTATACACTATGACTCCACGCAGGGTGTCTTGCAGCATTTGGAGCAAAGGATTTAATGATAGGAAAAACAGTCCCAATGATAACAGGCATCCTTTACGAACTGACCGTCTTTATGAGTATCGGAATGGAAGGCTATCCGTTCCATAACACTGGAGACTTCGCTGTTCTACAGAGCCCTTTAATATGGTTAATAATCTGCATAGGTGGATGTGCTACCTGTAAGAATTTCCAGAGATACATATGGTGCACCCATCAAAGGCCTTTTGGAAATCGAGAGTAATCAAAGCCGCCAATTGATGTATTCATATGCCATGCAATTCTTCTAACGTAACAGTAATATTCCTTTTAAAATCGCCGTTTGATTATAGTGTAGGAGTTCCGCATAAATCCCTTTCATTCTGTTCGCCAACACTTTGACAAGGATTTTATAGTTATGCGTTCAACACAGTTATTGGACGATAATCGTTCAGTGTGCTAATCGTTCGCTTGCATAATAGCCTATAGCACTCTCGTTCAGTAATGGAGCTAGTGAGCATATTGGCGGTTACCTGGGTAATCCCCGTTGTAAACAACTGATACCAGCACAATTATTGTCTGAAGTTTCATCCGGTCCCTCTCGAAACAACGTCTGGAACTGACCGGATATAAGTTGATGTTGGGCTTTTGTCCCAGTGCACGCAGTTCCAGTGGTAGCATGTTGAAATGTATGTGGATATTTTGCACGCCCCTCCTTCCTCTCCGTTGCAAAACAATAAACAGAGTGCCATTTTTCGGCATGTACGTATTGGGTCTTAGCTGGAACGTTTTGCCCATCTAGGTGCTGTAATTGTTTTCGCTTAATTATTTCTTTCACCTGGTCGAGTTTATCATTCACAACGTAACCCTCCCATTGCTTCGTATACAGATTGCATTGGGCCTCATTCTAGAAAAGCATCACCTTATTTCGCGCCTGCGCCCCCAAAATACTCTTGTATTTAAAAAACGCACGTATTGCAGGTTCAGAAGTTTCAGGCCACCAAAAACTGTTTGCGGGTGCACTTAAGAAGGTTGAATATAACTGATGCAATTTAGCTTTAAAGTGCTCAAAAATATCTATGTCCTCTAAAACGGAATTATTGAGCTTCCAATATCCTCTTCCGATAATCTCAGTTTGGAAGTTTGAGTTGGTATGAGTTGGTAGAGTACGGCATGGTGGTCGCTAAACGTGAGGCATATAAACAGGATCTATGCAAGATGCATAGCTGTGTAGGAAAAATGTAAATTCTAGGTTAGCACCATGCTTAATTTCCAAATCATCCTGAAGCTGAGCTGGATGACTAGCTGTTGTAGCATGAAGCTGAATTTGGGAGCTGCTTTTTGGTCCTTAGCATGCAGTGTACGATTAAACTCACCGGCGAGGAAAAATTCCTTGCTCTGCAGTAGATGTGGGGTTAAACCATTTTTTAAAAAACCGCTCTCGCTCGTGTCTATGTTGAGTACCTGCAGAAGTGTAAATATTTACTAACACTGCTGCATTTAAGTTTGCTGATAGAATCCAACTGAAAATTCTGTAGAGGAAGGCCCTTGGTACGCAATGGCGGTGCCTCTTCCACTTATATCCAGGTTAACCTTATGATCGTAGCTATAGAGAGCATCCAAGTTGTAAGTATTAACTTCTTGGAGAAAGCAGATATCAACGTTATTCACTTGGGAACGCATTTAGGAGTTTCTGTATCACAAGATTTCGACAACCGTTCAGATCTATAGTTGCAATCGCAAATATATCATGCTAGGGATCGTTGATCAAAGGGTCATTAAAAGCAAGGGCATCAGACTTTAATGCTCGCTTTCAGTGTTTCGTTTATGTTGCTGGGCGGTCTCCGGATATCCACCGGTGGCGGATGATTCCCTCGGAGCCGGCGGTAACTAAAAGTCAGCTTCCCCTGCCGTGCTAGCGGAGTAAGGTGCGCTGGGTCCGATTGCTTATCCACTTGGGCGAATTGAGGGTGTTGATCCCCACCGGTCACCACTGCACGCTGTATCACTGCGGGCTCCTCGGTAGTCCCCAGGATGTCATCTGGAGGCTGTGTTGCAATTCACGTATTTTAAGCCGAGGTTCACGCAAAGAAATACACCCCCGCCATTCAAGAGGAGTGACATCTGGGCCGTCAGAAGACGTTTTGGAGGATTTCGCCCAAGAGCAGGCGTCCGCACCAACCTACATTGCCTGGTGCAATTCATTCTGCGTTGGCCTTGGTGCTGCTCCGACATACAAGGGGTGGTTTCCCGTGTCCTTCACTGTAAGCTGAGATTCACAGGAGGACCTGTTTGCTTCCTCCTCCATAGATATAATGCTATTCAATGCAGAAAATGCTGCCCGCTTCTGTGCTCTCACCTCAGCTGATGCTACAGATGTCAAAACCTCTTGAAAATTTTGTTCTGCCTCAGTGATTGTTCCCATTTCTTATTCCAGTGCCATTTGGCTGTTCCATGACGTTCTAACACTACTCGTTTTGTGACTGTTTTTCCACCTAACACACGTTTTCTCAGTTTGGACGGTTCTTGGTCCCCGAAACTGCTGCGGCACTAGTGGATCAAGGCCAACATGCTCCTTCTCGTCTGAGGTGTGCTGAAGTCCACGCTTCCCCAACGGATCGTGCAGTACCGTTGCACAATCCCTGCTGTTCATACATCGATTCATCCTGGGTCGACTCATCCTTCAGCTGTTCAGCAGCCAATGGAGTCTGTGTGTCACCATCCATATGTTGCGAAAGTTCACGTTGTAGCCCAACGGACAGAGAAGCGGGTTCTCTGCCGTTATGTTGTTTAGCAGCCACCAGGCTCACAAAGGTAGATCAGTGGCTACAGATGTTCTTGAGATGTTCCGTGCTACTACAGATATAACAGGAGCGGGGTTGTTCAGCATAGGACACATAGGTAACAAATACAATAAAACTCTGAACGTGCGTCTTCAACTGCATTTTACCGCACGTCTACCTTGAAGACCGAAACGCGATACTGGAGGCCCCATTGTTCCTTCCGGACGTCATACACTGTTCCGTAACTTTGCAAGGCTTGTTTTCGAACCTCACTCATGATTTCTGGTGTCATGTCAAAAACACGCACATTTATAGCATTGCCGGTATAATGTTCGATTATCACGTTCGTTATTCCTCCATGCATATATTTCAAAGTTCTTTCTTCCGAGAAAGTATTTAAAATTTTCTGTAATAGGAGTGCGGATATAAGTGTGATGTAAATTTTCCATTCACTGGCGATTAACTGTATCGTGTCAGCATGCCTCCGCATTTAACTCTAAGGTATCTGCAATCATGTCATGTACCTCATATGCCGTTGGCTTTGCGGAACCTAACGTTAATTTATTCTAATGGTATTTTTCCATTTTCCAAAGCTAAAGTGCTGTGCTACACGCACAATACACAAAAGTATTGTAACAGCATTATAGTCAAAGCCCATTAGATTGCTCTTGCACGCACGCACTGACACAGCAACACCATCTTGTACACAACAAACTGATTGCCAGCTACGTCCTACTTGTTCGGACGCTCAAGCCAAACTGACACCTTAGCTAGAATACTTTTACGTTCCTAAAATGAATGTGAAGTAGATTTTCGACTGTACTTTGCTCGAGAAACATCCCTCTTGAGTGTCCAACAGTAGCCTGTCAACATATTTGGAGTCAATTTTCCCTGGTAGCGTATTTCCATTTCAGTGATGTCCTGATGGAAATACTCGTCATGTTCGTCGCTGACATCACCGAGGTTCTCAGCGAAGATGTCGAGCTGTCACTCCAAAATGTGTATTTTCAAAAGAAAAACTATTACATTCCATGATCTTGTAGTTTTCAATCAGCTCACTGACAAGTTTTCTGCAATGTTCAGACTTGTAGCTTCCTAGAAGGCTTATGACAATGTTTTTGAAGAACAACCTGGCAGCTTTTGCATTGCATAATTAACAGGCTTTCAAACTGTGAAGCATTCATAAGTTCTCTAATTTGAGGGCCAACAAATATTCCCTCTTTTAGTTTCGTTTCATTGATCTCTGAAATCTTAGTTTTCAGGAACAGGAATTCACACCCATCACGATTCACTACTTTCACAAAGTTCTTAATCAAACCTAGTTTGATATGTAATGGCGGAAAAAAGATTTTGTCAGCATTTACAAGTGGTTCATATACAACATCTGCCTGTACTGGATTTAATAACTCTCTTTGGCCATCTTTTCTTAAACATAATGGTTGTTATCGTCTTTACTATTCCACATGCACAAGAAACAGCGAACTTTTGTATAGCCAAGTTGTAATCCAAGTAAGGCAGCTATCGCTTTACAATCTGCATATATCTGTCATGCATAGTCATCATACTGGATACCGGATAGGAAGAGATGCATGTTCACACAACTCTGTTTCATACCAACTGCGTGGGCTATAGGAATGGATAGAACCTATTTTCCATTATGTAGCAAGACTCCTTTCAAGTTGTTTTCGAGGAGCCAATAAACAAAAGCCACTCTTCAGGTTCATGTTGAACACCCAGCGACTCCATCAAAGAATCAACATTTTTACAGAATCTGATCCTCCTATTTAGAAAAGAAATGCTCAAATTCCTTTTGGCGTTGACGTAAAGAAATTACTTTGGTACCATCCTGCAGGCGGTGCCAGCGTTTCAATCTTGAAGCAAGTAAGCCGGCATTACTATAAGATAACCAAAGATCACGAACCAAATCATTTAGATCCTCCTGTGTTAGAAAGTGTAGTTCATTTATGGTAACTCCTTTCACAAAATCTGGGTCACTCTGTTGTAACTCACCAATGTCATCAACACTTTCAAAATCTTCAACCACATTTCTGTCGTCTGGTGGAGTTGGTATGGGAAGGCCTGGTCCATGAGGCACTGGTCAAATTGCTGATTCTAAAGATGAATATTTAAAATTATGTTTGGACTTTTAACCTATTCCAGATATATTTGTAAAGCAGAAATAGCAGTCTTAATATGATACTTAGGTTCCCGTCATATCATAGGGACGGCAATAGTCTTATGATCTTTTAACCAACTGGTTAATATTGTTACACATTTGGCACAACAGATTTCAAGGGTTAAAAACTTATTCTGGCCTATTTTATTGTCAAAAGAATACTCATAAACTCTTTTAATTCGAGGAGTCAATTTTCGCACCTACGCATTTTAAAGTGAACTTACCACATATGTAAGAAGAATTGTTCTTTTTGTTTACATATTTGCGAGACGTTATTCTCCTTATAATTCACAATGCTTAAGAAAGAACGCTATTAGCTGACACTACGCTTGTTAATTCACAATTGAAAACACGCCGGATTAGCTCCTTTCATTACACAAAGCTTCTACTCCTCTGTACTCTTCTGGAAACTATGCAGCACACTTTCTATCTGTAACAGACCTTCCTTATCTGTTATTGGAGTAAACAATGACCTGGGCGGGAAAGATATAATTTTGCGAGGAGAAGCTCATTGTTGAACATTGCCATTCCTGAAGTCACAATCAATGATCACCTAAAGCAAAGAATATAATTTGTTTAGCTGATAAAATAAGATTATTTTCTTTTAATCAGGTACACTTACCGCCGTATGCTAATAAACATGAAAACAGTTTCTTTAATATTACAAAAAATTGGTAGGTGATGGAATACTTTTTGTTTCAGTTTTTGATTTAACAGATGCTAATACATAATAATCAGTGGACATTATTTAACATTTTCATTGCCGACCAGTGTGGTCGCTAAGATATTTACCGTTGTTCCTATTCTTATCAATGGGAGGTAAGACAATCAACCTGTTTACTTTATTTCACTACCGGATTTTGTAATAATTATGTTATGGTGAATAATAGTTTTAGGGTAATACAGTTTAAACACAAAAGAATTATGGGCAGTGATAAAACCTTACAAAGGCTAATTTGTTTTGTTTCGATCAGTGAGTGTCTCTTACATGATAAGATAAAAATAGCAAGAAGTATCCTGTTCAACAAACCATCGTGAGAACCATATTAATGAAACTGTACCTATTTGATGTGTGATACACGCCAAATATATTTTCTATTACTATAAACACTATTAACTACCACTTTCAAATTGATATTGCGGACGAACAAAGTCAAAAACAGTTTTTTTGTCTCTCATGAAGAAATTGTGATTTGGCGGATAAAATCGCTTAACAAAGAGCCATCGATATTTTCAAATATCTTAACAACTTTTACAAAGAATCCTTCCTGCCTAATGTCCCATTCTGCTTCTGTTAAAATGTGAAGCCGTTCTACCTAATGCTTAAAGGAGGTAATACTAATATTGTATCAGCTCTTAAATGAAGTTGTATTTACGTATGCTTGGAAAGTTTATAAGACACCTTCAAACAGAACTTGCGTAAGCAAATGTGGAACCACTAAGAATATGTCTCCAAACTGTACACATTATTTCGCTTGAATGACAGCATTACATGTTGCTGTAATCCTTGATGATTCCCTCCTACAGCCAAAATAGTCTACGCGTTCTTCACGGGTAGATATTGCAATTTCATTCATCTCGCATCACGTGTTTATAAAATTCTAAATTGCATAGCGATGCTGTCGCTCCTGAGTCAATGACAGCATTAAAAGCTTCCCCGTGTATACCATCACCCATGGTGAATCTGCTATATCTGGTGGGCGTTCGTGTGGTATGTGATTTGTTCCGCGTTCATGATTTTTACTGACGCGACTATTGTTTGTTTCCCATCGCCACAAAGAGGTTTTGGGGTCGATGGCGAAAATATAACTACTCAATCCCGTATTAGTTTAAGGAGAAGTTGTTATGATGTTCTTATTCGGTTGCGCCATCGCGCATGGTGTCGTTTTGTGAGGTCGTGTTTGGCTCTCTGCTAAGCCATGTTTGGCTTCTACGGCTCCCTTGTGCAGTTCGGTGTGTCCTAACTTTATCGTTGTCACTGTATGCTCTCTAACGTGCTGAAATGCTACCGTTGTCACCAACCTGCGACCGGTTGTTGCACTTTCGGTTCCTACGTCTATTTGGTGCATCAATATTGCAACCTGGTCGTCTTTCACGTTTGCAGAATTTCCACGCATGGACTGTGTCGGTTATGGGTCCCTTGTTGATAGTGTTGGTTATATGAAGTGCTGTTTCCCCAGTGTGTTCTTTGCCTGTGCAGCTCTGTTACGTGAACATAATTGGTGAAGTGTTGGCGGTAATTTCCCCGGGATGGGCGCTGCTACTGATCGTCATAACTCCTTTGACCCTGGAATTCCGGATTTTATTCCTGTACCGCTCTCTGGTGTTATGGTGTTCCTACCTACTACTTTCAAATGTGGGTTGTGCCATCAATTCACTTAAATCGCTGCCCTGCTGTAGGCTTTCGTAGTTCTCATAATGTTGGCCGTATAGTGCCGTTAGCAGTTTCAGTGTTTTGGCCATAATTTTCGTAGAACGGGCTACTATGAGGCTATTCCTGACTTTGTCTGGGAAGTGTTGCACTACTAACTGTACGAATACATTTTCTCAAATGTGCGGATCGAACAGGCTGTGTTAAATAAATTTAAGAAATAATCAATTAATTGCTGGATACGTTCTGGTATGGATTTTCTATTATTCATCTATATGCGCATGACGTCATATTGTGTTGTATTGTTCCCATGCTTTACAAGGGAGAGGTTTTTAAATTCTCTTTATGTAGAATAGTCTAGGCTAAACCAAGTAGGCATTCCCTCTTAGAGTCCCTTATCTACAAGGAGGAGCTGGAATCCTCCAGATTTGTTTAAGTTGAAAATATCCATCAGGGTTTACTGTGTATCTTTTGACATTGTCCTTGGCATCACTAAAACGTGGCATTAAAATTTCGTTTAACAAATAATAATGCATAGGAAGAGCATGCGAAACAGAATGTGACGTTCTTTCCTGTGGTACACTAGTTTAAGCTGTATGAGCCGATGCAAGGTGCGTTTGCTGTGCAGGTTGCGTTTCCTCAAGAACCTGCTCGCGAGAGGTGGCACGATGGCCGGATGTATGGTCTCGCTGAGATTGTTGAACCGTGATAACATTGCCTACACCTTTCCATCTCTCAAGTGTGCATTTCTAGCTTTGACAGAGCTCAGCCGTGAGCTGCGCAGCCTGTGAAGCTGCTACATAGGACTAATCACTGCTAGATTTGCGGTTGTTTAAGTTAGCATAGCTTGGTATGCTGTACGCAACTCACGGTGCATTTATTCGTTTCTTCTTGTATTGTCAGCAGACATTTTGGTTTCAATTGTTCCTTCGGAACTCCAATTCCTTGGTAAGCGTCATGCATGTGCTGCTTGTGAATATTTAAAGATTCAGACCGTAGAAAGGTTTGAAACTATGAAGTCTATTATTTGTGTTTTTTATGTATGTGTTCATAATTGTGTTTTTGTTGTCCTGTAGTTGAAAAAATTTGACTTCTGACTGAGATTTTAAAATTTCTCCTTTGGCTGTTATCTGTTGTTGTAAAGCTAAGACCTGCAATGCTCATTGGGACTCTAAGTTTGCACCCAATGTAGTGATTCTTGCTTCTATAGTTTCAAGCTGTCGTGCCATTTTTGTTCCTAAAGCTCCAAAATGTACAGCAATTCCGGATTCTATACTTTTCACCCTCTGATTGAGTTCTTGTTTCTAGATTTTGAGATTGTAGTAACTGCGGCAACACTTTTTGGAGGATTGACGAGCTTTCCGGGATTTACTGCTGCTGGGAAGCGGCAAGAGGCTGTTCCTCCGGTTGCTTTTCAGTCATGTTGTGTACTGTTTTCCCGCTACGGAGTAACATTCACTGCTATCTACAGTGTTGTATGAGGCACCGTCACTGAAGCACTAACATGTTAAGTGGACTTATATGTGCTGTGCTGTTTGGTGGCAAGGTAGATCCCTGTGGCCGTGGACAAGTTCTGCCGTCTTCCTGGAAGTCGGTGTTACCGTGGTGTCTACCCTGTTAATTAACAGTGGTGTGCTGCGTCGGCGATACTAAGTGCTGCTATATTCACATTGGTTGTGCTGCGTTATATCCACATTGTTTGTGCTGCTGGTCACTGTTTTGATATCCGTTCACTTGTACGTGTGCGTGCATGGTTGGAAAAACGAGGTAAGGCTGGGGGAATATGTTATGGCTTAAGAAAACCTTGTGCACCATTTTAATATGAAATTTTTATCCTTTGCTTTGATGATGGAGTTATGGAGTCGCTCTTTGTTGGCTGGCACTGGCAAGGTAAATGACTTCTAGCAAAGGACAGGGTACTTTCAGGAGGTGTGGAGAGGAGATAAATGAATACTTCTGCTTCACTGCGTCACTGCTCCTCTTTATGTTGCTCTGCCCTAAAATAAAGAAATTTTCCCTCTATCCACTCACACAAGATTTTAAGTTTGCCACGTCCCATGGTTAAACGAAAATTATGAAGTTATTTCTATCTCCGTGCCCTAAACTGTTTTAAGATTGTTCCCCGTGTCCTATCTGTTTCTCCAATACTCAACTTAATCGTCGGTGAAATCGCGATACTTATATTTTTCAGTTCACACGCCGACTTCCGTCACCCGGCAAAGCTAATACACAAAATTATGATCCGTAATGACCATGATAAAACACGAAGTTCAGATGTTGCCATCGTTTGAAACTGAGCTCATACCCATTTTCTATTTACTTCGAGCTCATTTTCTAGTCATGTTTTTTACTGATTTTATTACCCCCGTGATACATTCAAACGTACGATTATTGCTCCTCCTATTTTAGAACGTTCTTGCTTCTTTCGTCTGCAATCATCACATTATCTCTTGATTGCATTTTCTGTACCCTTGGCTGTTTTGTAGACGCCGGGATATTCTCCGTATGGTTCGAATCTTTCGTTCTCCACGCTTGTAATCTTTTGGTCCTAGTTACCTGTAAGTTATTCAATGTTTGGATACCTACCTTTCTCAACTTCTTCAGACTTAATACATTTATTTTCCTTATTCATAATATTATCTGCTTATAGAATTTAGTATTTAGTTAATATGGTCTCTTTGTATTGCATTTGCTTACGTGCTTTGTTGGTTTCTCTTGTTATTCTTGTTTATTGTTTGGTTTCTCCTTTTATTCTCCTTAATTTGTTCATTAGCATTTTTTATATTTATTTAGGTGAACGTTACAACCTCAGAAGTGAGATCTGGTGGCGGCAGGCACAGCGTAGTGGAAACCCTAATGTTCTTAGACAGTACATCTCAGAACAGTTTCCCTTCAGTACCAATCCTATCCTCAAGAATAGGCAGAGGTTAGAGTCATTGATGCCAGGGTAGGAAAATTATCTCAAAGCACTTCCGACACCTACACCATTCTTAACTGCGCCTGGTCCTGTATAGCTGAAAATGAAAGAGAAATTGGATTGAAAATAAATAAGCGACAGAAAAGTCCTTGTTCCATCGTAGGATACGCCTAGTGATCTGAAAAACCCAACAAAGTCCTTAGCCATGATGCTCCTTAACCTCGAGATTTCACCCCTGGATATAACGAGTGCGAAACTCAGGTGCTACAGCCTTAGCTACCCCACATGGTGTTCGAAAAATAACCATTCGTCCACCAAACTTGTGGTTTGTTTCCTTTAATTCTGGTCAGTTACAACAGCTGTTGTTTTTATCTTGCCTAGAGCGAAAAGTATGAATGTTATTTTCTTAACACACCGCAGATTAGTTATGCACCTAAATATTCATACTTTTGTATGACGACACAGAATGCACGCAGCTAAGTTGCACTTTATCACATGGCATTGGAATTATTAAGCAGTTTGCTTCAGGTTATCTACACTCAAACCATTATATCAGTACAAATAATGACGTAACATCAATCATAAGTGACTGACGAGTAAGTAAACACGGTCTGTTAGTGCTGTCTGCAAATTCTAACATACTGTGCAAGGGATATTGGTGGTTTGTATCCTTCCACTTCACTGCATCCAGTAACAGTTCAACTTCATTTCCTTTCGTCCTGGTTTTAATGCTTAACCTTATACCTGGTTGTCACTAAGCCTTGAGGTTTGGAAACGAAAACATTCGATAGAGGCGGCGTCAGTTCACGAGGTACTAAGCTATGCTTTGTTGTCCTCTACTGCTATACGTCAATGCTGTACGCATAACGGAATTGACGGTGTAGTGTACTATCATTCCCCTCTCGGTTGCTATAATCAGTTCGTTATATGTGGTACGCGATGGAGCTAACTTCCTGCGTTCGCTATCCAAACCTCCAGGTTTAGTTATCACAGTTCGATAACAGCAAAATCCTACCACGCGTGATCCAGCCTTACCCTGATCTAAGCTGCTATCACCAACATTCCTTTAACATTTCTACAGCTACCTTCGGTTTATTCTTATGCAGACACCTAGTTAGTGGGTTTCAAAAGACATTTCACTTCTCCTTTGCAAATCCGAAAGCATCTTAAATTACAAGGCATGGTGCTCCCATGCTGTAGATTTACGGCACATAAAAGAACCTTAAGCCTGATAAAGAGGCCTCTGAGCAAACATTTCCGGTGTTTAATGTCGGATATAGAATGGGTCACTAAGGACTATAGTAGTAATAGGGCGTCCATAAATAAAAAAAAACTTATTTTATTTCTTCCTCACTCCGCTCTAAATTTCAAAGTAAAGACGTTTATTCACAATTATGAAGGTATAAATGGCTTAAATCCATGTCTATTTACTTTACAGTATGTGGATTTTGGAGGATAAAACTGTTTTTGCGAATTGTACTTACTCTAAGCTGCATTACTGAAACACACCAACAGAGGTCGTGTTGTTTCAGATACTCGTATTCTGAGACCTATGGAAAGTTTAGAAATCAAACATCAAAACCTGAGGAATGATTTTCAGATAATCGATAGTGCAGCTTGTCCATTTAATCTAGAATGGTAGGATACAGACTTCGGACAGAAGTGGGGCAATTTGAAGAATTTTACCTTTCTAAAGAGAACTCCTAAGATTTCTCATATTCCCAAAAACTCTATATTTCCTTTGATATAAAACGAAATTCACAGACATACTAATAAAAATAATTTTATTCATTGACTTTTTAATTACTTTTAAAATCGAAATTTCAGACACAGTAAGGCAGCCAAACTACTCAGTATCTATTAAAGAATTTTACTAGCGCAGTAGTAATTAGTTGCCGGTAAAGGGACAATTGCCTATTGTTCCCATCAAAACAATTGGATTAAGGACTCCTTGTTCTACGCCGCAGGCCACGCCCCCTTTCTGTTTTACTCTGACACCGCCCGCCGCCTCCGTTTGTGACACTTAACGCGAATGAATGTTGATGCAGCTGTCAGATTTCATTGACAAGGGTTTGAGTCACAGACAGACGCCGCTAATTGATTCCCCTTGTAATCCCATTGATGGTATAATCAGATAACCGATTGTTCCGTTTGCACCTCCCCACCGTCCGGCATTTCCCGCCCTCTGGGACATTAAGTCAAGTGCTCCCATCCCCTAAATCGATGGAAGAGGTTAGGCCACAAAGACACCGTCAATTAAAGTTTAATTGAGCCTACATGTAAACATGTAAAGGCCTTAACGGTATTTTTCCGACACAGGAATCGCCCCCTCCCTCTCCTTTGTGTGGGTGTCCCCAACGTTAAAGTTCTAAATAACTGTGTCAGTCAATCAGGTAATGTTCATCCATGTATAAGATCATCTAGTGCTCATTGAACTCAAGGATTTAAACGCTAACAAAGCCTATATTGCACTCCAGCGTCCTGCATTTCCCGGTATCACGTACTCCAATGGGCTGGACGCAGGCCGTCGATCGATTAATACAATTATTCCAATTAAGTATTTCTTATTGATACTGTATAAAGAGTTGATACCAGTAAAGTACCGCGCTCACTCCCTGCAAGCATATGCGCTCACGCAAATCATTTTTGTAAAACATAACTAAGCGATTATTACGAGTGAATAAGTATTACGATTAATAAAACTTGTCTAATACTCCTTAGAGGGAAATTATCAGACTTGTAACAATATTACACTTCTTATATTAATTAAAAATGCATGAATAAAAGCCAGAGTTAGCTTAAGTAGATACCTTAAAAATACGCAAGACCTATCGTATTTAAAAGGGATATTTTTGCGGAAGCATGAGTATAGCTCCGCCCTCGATGGACTTCTCACTTGAACTGAACCACCTCAGAACAGTAGGCTGCTTGTATAGCTATCCTCACAATTTTTACCAAACGGAGGGAATCGGATTCATTGCGATGAACTTGCCATCTTCTATGCAATTAGATAATTAATTCCGCTTTCCCCTAACCACACTCCTACCCCCTCTCTCATTGCCTTCCACTGTACAACTTCTTTGACCGCTTTCTGCATGAGATAAAGACGCAAGCCCGCCATGATGTGCCTTGAACATATGGTTGATAGGATTTTAAGTAACTTAAAAAAGGTGATTATGTTTGTCTATAATACCTGATCGAACAGGTGTATACAGGTTTAGACAGGGACATTTGCCTACCCCTAAACCGTGGGTTACAAGACATCATCTTTAACAAACGCATTCTTAAAATGAAATAACACAATCTTTATACTAAACGTACATAAAAGGGATCTGAGGACATTAAAACATAGACACTCGAGATCAGTCTCTCTGAGAAAATATACAAGTATTGCAAATATGAGAATAACCTGGAATTTGGGACTTTAATACATCGGGACATTCGAGAGAAAATACAGGCGACCTTCAAAACTTACCTTTCCTCCGAGAAAGTACATAAGTATTGCAAAGAAAACCTGGATCTGGAGACTTTAAAAAGATGACAACATTTGAGGTAAAATACAGGGATCTTCAAAACATGCGTGTCATTTGGGATAAGGTATTGCGGGAGGGAAACTTAAAAATTGCGATGTTGATAGGCGTGTTGAATATTCTAGCAGGGATCGAAATATGGAAGAGCTTCAAATATAAATTTAATGTTTGCTTTTAAACACTTTCTAAAAACATATGCCTACGGTCTTCGAGAAGATGCGCCAGTTAATTATACATTTTTTTAGACATGGACACTTCAAATATAAATTTTATACCCGTTAATAAAACTTTTTTTCTAAGGAAGCACAACAGCGGTCTTCGAGAACTGCGCCAACGAGATATACCGTTGACTTAACAACCTGCCAAATATGTTGTATGCCCCTGAGGTAGGGTAAACCCGACCTCCAAAATTTCCCTTTTAAGGATACTCAGAACCGTCGAACTTTCCCCGCCCTTAATGACAGGGATCTCCAAAAAGTACACTTCGATTTTTCAGGAATGCAATCACATTTCCATACACACCTGTGAATGCTGACAAGGAACTCAAGATGTTGATATGCTCTAAATATAACACTTGACTGAATAATAAACAGCGAATTTTAGCAATACCCGTAATCAAAACAATAGTGTAGCTTTATATACACTGTGGATTTTCCCTACCGCCATATTAACGCATGACGCAGAAAATCCCCTAACTGCTTTAGACGCGATTATTTATGAAATGGGCCCTGTGCGAGACTAGCTGCCCCTCCATTCCTCGTTAGAAAAGACTATTCTAATCGATACGGCTGGAGTAGCCAATCATATCAATTTATTTTATATCGTCACGCCTCTCCCTTGAAATTTTTATATGGGAAAAATTATATATAATAGACTACTTCTTAAACAATGTTCACACTAACTTGCGTGATCGCGTCAAGCTAAATACTGTTCTTGTTTTACAACGATCCGCGAAATGTCATCAAACATCATGCCTGGTAAACTGTAACGGCATTTCATTTAATTTCATTTAAAAGTTAACTTATTGGTCTCTGTAGGTACTTTATAAGTGTGTTACTTGTTTTCTTTAATGTCAGGCATAAACATACAAATAATTGAACATTCTACAGTTAATAGCTGGCTGTGTGAGTTTCATTTTCTCAAAAGCAAACTTATTACCCTATGTTTAAATAAGAGATATTTAGCGAGTGAATTATATTAATTTATAGAGAAAAAATACAACTATTTGAATGCCTTCTTGTTGTTTTACTTTTTAGAATGTTAAAAAAATCTGTTGTACGAATCATTGGATCTAATAAAGTAAGTATTCACGTTATATTAAAACATTTAAATCGAAAAATAGCCTGCTTATTGGACTTCATTAGTCAATCAGAACCTCCTTTATGGTTACACATATTATCATTATTATTGCTATAACCATAATATTATACAGAAAATGTTAATAATGTCGAAACTTTCAAATAAATGACCTTTTATGAAATACGGTCTCTAATAAGATTGTGTTTTTCTGTCCCTAATGCAGAGAGTTTAGCAACTCAACTTAATACACTCGCTGGGGATAGCATTTTCCCCAATGTTCCAAGACAATGACATCTTCAGCTAGAGGAGCCTTATAATATAAAAGTCATAAAAATTTGATATGAGATACGGTGTTAGATTGGGTGCAGTCTAAGGCGAAAAGCAGGTTTTTCTTCCAGTGAGATATTCAACCCTAACAAGCGAACAGTTAGAGGAAATGCCCGGAATGTTTCAAATTGTACATCACAGATTAGTAGCAGCTAGCAGGTTTAAGACATGTAAATTGTCTTTTCTTCCCTTTATGGTTTGTAGAAATAATTCAGCTAACCTTTCAATGTTTCATTTAGAGATACAGCCTTTGAGTTTATAAATACATGACTAACTAGGACGACATTTGTCTAAAGTATGCATCGCTATGAAAAACAAAAATATGTGTAAATAACGTCTAGGTTGTAGTTTGTGCGAGGTCATGCAGAAAGAATTTTAATAGTATTTTCAGTGATTCTTTACCTCAAAGCATAAACTTACCACAAGCTGCAAATAATTTGAATGTGTGTTACAGGACGACAAGGGGGTGGTACATGAAGAGGAAGAACGAGTTAGTGTAAAATAAGCATAAACAGACATGTAATAGGAATATTCTCAACAACGTCCAATGATCTTATTCAATGAAGAATTATAACACCAGGTAGCATGGAACCTGCATGAAAAACATTTGCGTGCGTGGAATACAGCAATAATATAAATTTATTTTCTCATTGTGATTGTATTTCTTGCCAATTCCATTCAGTTCACAAATTATTGAATAATTTATTAAAGGTTGAATTGTTTTAAAGACGCTTGAATAAACGGAATCTAGAAGTCAGAACCGTCTAATATTTGATGGCATGATATGAAGTTTATAATAAGATTAATAAAAAGAGAACAATACAACATAAATAAAATTTGTTTTATAAACATCCCATTACTGTCCTTCACAAAAACCATACATAACAAAGACAATGACGATAGTCTAGGCTTTTTAAACTTCCAATTATATAATCGTATGCATCACAGGTAAATATAGCTGCAGATGAACACTTTAGCCGTAAAATTTAACATCACAGCAATGTCTGGATAAATCATTTTATATAGTAGAATTTCTTGATAATCATGATATATTTCAATGTTCTTGTTTGCCATCGTCGAAAAATTCATTAGCATCATTTTTCGTGACCGTCATGCTATAAATTTAGATGCTTTCGGCTTACTTATAATTTCCTCAATCTCCCTCGTGTGATTGCTAATGCCAGCCTCTCTCGATGCTATAAGTAACCTCAACATACTTAACAGTCTATTCGGATATTCATGCGTAGATATCACTGAATATCACCATATAGAAATGTCAAATTAGTAAACACACGACTTCCACGCTATCCTGATTCCGCACCTGCAGGAGACTCAAGTGCAGGACAGCGACCCGATCCAGTATAACATTTTCCTCTATACACCTTCGGATCTTTAAGCGCAGATATCGCTGAATTCTCGCCATATGGATACGTCAAAGTAGTAAGGTTCATGACATCCGCGACATTCTGGTTACTCGCCCACTGGAGACTCAAGTGTAGGACAGAGAGTCGATTCAGTATAACATCTTGCTCTATGCATCATAAATCTTGACAAAGAACGATTCTTTAAAATCCAGCCACATATACAGCCTTTAACGACTCGTTTTGCTCAATGTGTAATGTATGAAAAATTGAGCTTCTCATAACTTGGTTGCACCGACTTTCTCCCACAGTAGCTCATGCGAAAGCTATAAAAGGAGTTAAATGAATAGGTGAATGCTAATGCTCGAAAGTATTAAAACGAATGAATGCATTAATAACACACAACTAGGTATATATCTCCAATGACGGTGACGGAAGCGAACCTCGGCATATGAACAGCAGGGGAAAAGGATACTCTCTGTAAACATATGTCATTCAGACAGCGATTGGTCTCAGGGTCCGCAGACGTGAGGTTGGTCGGAACAGGCTCCAGGTTCAAATCTTTAGAAGGTAGGGATCCAGCCGTTTGCCTGTCATGTCTCTTGGATCGCCCTAACCACGTAACCAGAAACGTAACCAAACTTATCCAACTGTAACCATACGAGTAACCAACCAACTTAACCACAACACGGTGTAGGCGAGCAGAGGAAAAGGATGCTCTCTACTTCCTTCGTAAGGCAATAGTTCGTCGACATAGATGACAAAGACGCGCGAGCACTGCAACTATACGGGAGCTAGAAATGTTAGGGACAACTAGTGCAATGGAAGCTCTACTGATCTATACCGACCACCAACCACCGCATCCTCAGAGGGTAACAGATCGTCGACATGTAGATTACACAGATGCGCGAGCAGCTGCAACGGTCCTCGAGCTGGAAATGTTAGAGACACATGGCGCAATGCAAGCTGTAAAGTACCATACCGATCACCAAACTCATTTTTCAGAAGGTAAGAGATCGTTGACGTATACATGACAGAGACGCGCGAGCAGCTGCAACGATCCGAGATCTGGAAATATTAGGGACTCCTAGCGTAATGGAAGCTTTACAGATCTATACGGACCACCAACCCTCCATCCTTCGGAAGGTATCAGCTCGTCGACATGTAGATGATAGAGACGAGCAAGCAACTGGAACGACCCGAGAGCTGGAAACGCAAGCAGTATAGTACTATACCGACCGCCAAGGTCATGCTTCAGAATGGAACAGATTGTCAACATGTAGATGATAGAAACTCGCGAACTGCTGAAATGGTTCTGGAGCTGGAAATGTTAGGGACACCTAGCGCAATGGAAGCTGTACAGGTCAATACAGACACTAACCCCATCCTTCGGAAGGCAACAGAAGGTCGACATGTAGATGACAGAGACGCGCTAGGAGGTGGAACGATCCTCGTGCTGGAAATTCTAGGAACACCTAGTGCAATGTGAGCTGTACAGTACAATACCGACCACCAACCCGTCCTAAGAAAGGCAACAGTTCGTCGACAAGTAGATGACAGAGACGCGCGAGCAGGTACAACGACCCGAGAGCTGGAAATGTTAGGGACACCTGGGACAATGGAAGATGTACAGGTCTATACCGACACCAACCCCATCCTTCGGAAGGCAACAGATGGTCGACATGGATGACAAAGACGTGCGAGCAGGTGGAGCGATCCTCGTGCTGGAAATGCTAGGGACACCTAGTGCAATGCGAGCTGTACAGTACAATACCGATCACCAACCCGACCTAAGTACGGCAGCAGATCGTCTATAAGTAGATGACAGAGACGCGCGACAACCATCCGAGAGCTAGAAATGTTAGGGATACCTAGGACAATGGAGGCTGTACAGATCTATACCGACCACCAACCTCCCATCCTTCAAAAGGCAACAGATCGTCGACATGTAGACGACAGAGACGCGCGAGCAGTTGGAACGATCCGAGAGCTGGAAATATTAGGGACACCTAGCGCAATGCGGACTGTGGAGGAGTATACTTACTGCCGACCACATGCCTCAGAAGGAGACATGAAAGGGAATGAGCGGGGTTCATACCTTTTAAAGATTTGAACCTGGAACCTGTTCCCACCAACCTCATGTCTACGAACCCTGAGACCAATCGCTGTCTAGATGACGAATGTTTTCAGAGAGCACCCTTTTCCTGCTATACATATGCCGATGTTCCCCTCCAGCTACCTCATTCGAGATATATACATAGTTACGCGTTATCAATATATTCATTCGCTTTTAATCCCTTCGAGCGTTAGCATTCACGAAATCAATTAATTTCTTTTACAGTTTTAGCATGAGCTATTGTGGGTGAAAATCGATGCAACCAACTCATGAGATACTCAATTCTCATACATTACACATGGAAGAAAGCGAGTCGTTAAATACTGTATATTTAGTCGGATTTTACAGAATCATTCTTTGTCAAGACTTCAGATGCATAGAACAAGATGTTATACTGAATCGAGTCTCTGTCGTACATTTCAATCCCGTGCAGGCGAGGAATGAGCATACAGTTGAAATCGTGTGTTTACTAATTTGACGTTTCCATATGGTAATATTCAGTGATATCTACGCTTGAATATCCGAATAGACTGGTAAGTATGTTGAGGTTACTTATGACATCGGGAGAGGCTGGCATTAGCAATCACCCGAGGGAGAATGAAGAAATAATAAGTAAGTCGAAAACATCTAAATTTATAACATGACAGTCACGAAAATGATGTTAATGAATCTTCCGATGATAGCTGTCAAAAACTTTGAAATATGCCATGATTATCAATACATTCTGCTATATAAAATACCTTATCCAGACATTCGTGTGATGCTAAATTTTACGGATAAAGTGCTCACCTGCAGGTCTCTTTACCTATGATGCAGACGATTATATAATTCGAAGTTTAAAAATATACACTATCTTCATTGTCTTTGTTAAATATGT
Organism: Deroplatys truncata; assembly: GCA_030765065.1. Lineage (NCBI taxonomy): Eukaryota > Metazoa > Arthropoda > Insecta > Mantodea > Mantidae > Deroplatys > Deroplatys truncata. The sequence continues at coordinate 415,649,681 of CM060990.1, read as the reverse complement.
ATGGTTTCGGTGCAGGACTGTAATAGCATAATGTTTATGAAACAAATTTTGTTTATGTTATATAGTTCTCTTTTTATTAACCTTATACATTTCACATCATCCATCAAATATTAGATGGTTCTGAATTCTAGATTCTATTTATTCAAGCGTTTTTCAAAACTAGTTCAATAGATAATTTTGTATTTCTTGCAGCATCAATATTTTAAGATATTGCCTAATTCTTTAAACAGTTATGCAATTATTTGTGAAGTGAATTGAATTGGCAAGAAATACAATCACAATGAGAAAATAAATTTATATTATTGCTATATTCCACACACGCAAATGTTTTTTCATGCAGGTTTCATGCTAACTGGTGTTATAATTCTTCATTGAATAAGATCATTGGACGTTGTTGAGAATGTTCCTATTACATGTCTGTTTATGCTTATTTTACACTAACTCGTTCTTCCTCTTCATGTACCACCCCCTTGTCGTCCTGTAACACACATTCAAATTAGTTGCAGATTGTGGTAAGTTTATGCTTTGAGGTAAAGAATCACTGAAAATACTATTAAAATTCTTTCTGCCTGACCTCGCACAAACTACAACCTACACGTTATTTACACATATTTTTGTTTTTCATAGCGATGCATACTTTAGACAATGTCGTCCTAGTTAGTCATGTATTTATAAACTCAAAGGCTATATCCCTAAATGAAAAATTGAAAGGTTAGCTGAATTATCTCTACAAACCATAAAGGGAAGAAAAGACAATTTACATGTCTTAAACCTGCTAGCTGCTACTAATCTGTAATGTACAATTTGAAACATTCCAGGCATTTCCTCTAACTGTTCGCTTGTTGGGGTTGAATATCTCACTGGAAGAAAAACCTGCTTTTCGCCTTAGACTGCACCCAATCTAACACCGTATCTCGTATCAAATTTTTATGACTTTTAAATTATAAGGCTCCTCTAGCTGAAGATGCCGTTGTCTTTGAACATTGGGGAAAATGCTATCCCCAGCGAGTGTATTAAGTTGAGTTGCTAAACTCTCTACATCAGGGACAGAGACCGTATTTCATAAAAGGTGATTTATTTGAAAGTTTCGACATTATTAACGTTTCCTGTGTAAGATAATAATGATTATAACAATATTAATGATAACAGGTGTAAATATAAAGGAGGTTCTGATTCAATTATGAATCCATTAAGTAGGCTATTTTTCGATTTAAATGTTTTAACATAATGTAAACATTAACTCTATTAGAGTGAATGATTCGCACAACAGTCCTTTTTTAATATTCTAAAAAGCAAAACATTTAGAAGGCATTCAAGTAATTGCGTTTATTCTCTAAAAATTAATATAATTCACTCGCTAATTATCTCTTATTTAAACATCCAGAATAATAAGTTTGCTTTTAAAGAGTGAAATTCACAAAGCTATCTATTAACTTAGAATGTTCAGCTATTTGTATATTTTTGCGTGACATTAAATAAAAGACGTAACACATTTATAAATAACCTGCACAGAGTAATAAGTGAACTTTTGCAACTCACCAGCCATAATGTTTGATGAAATTTCACTGACCGTTGTAAAAAAGAACAGTACTTAGCTTGACGAGATCACGCAAGACAGAGTGAAAATTGCTTGAGAATCAGTCTCTTTTATACAATTTTCCCCTATAAAAATTTTAGGCGAGAGGCGTGACGATATAAAATAAATTGATCTGATGGGCTACTCCAGCTGTATCGATTAGAATCATCTTTTCAAACGAGACATGGAGGGGAGCTAATCTCGTACAGGGAACATTTCATAAATAAACGCGTCTAAACCAGTTATGGGATTCCCAGCGTCATGCATTAATATGGCGGTAGGGAAAACCCGCAGTGTATATAACGCTATACTATTGTTTTGAATATGTGTATTGCTAAAATTCGCTGTTTATTATTCAGTCAGGTGTTACATTCGAAGCATCTCACCATTTCGAGTCCCGTGTCAGCATTCACAGGTGGGTATGGAAGTGTTATCGCATTTCTGAAAAATCGAAGTGTACTGTTTGGAAATCCATCCCAGTAAGGGTGGGGAAAGGCCGACGGCCTTCAACATTTTAAAAGCGGAATTTCTGAGGTCGGGTTTACCCAACCGCAGGAGCTATACAACATATTTGGCAGGGGTGTTAAGGACAACGGTATAACCCGTTGACGCATTTCTCGAAAACCGCTGGTTTTGCCTATTAATAAAAAGTGTTAAAAACGGATTTCAAATTTATATTTGCAGTGTTTAAACTTATATTACTCTCTAGGGTACTCAACACCCGTTTCGACATCGAATGTTTTAAGGTTCCCTCCTGCAATACCTTATCCCGAATAAAATACATGTTTTGAAGACCCCTGTATGTCAGCTCGAGTGTCTCGAAGTTTTAAAGTCCCCAGATCCATATTATGTACATTTTTGCAATACTTATATATTTTTCTCAGAGGAAACGCCTTTTTTCCAGACCCTGTATTTTACCCGAATGTCTGCATGTTTTAAAGTCCCCATATCATCGTTATTTATATTGTTGCTATATTTCTATATTCTCAGAGTAAATTAATTTTTTGAATGCCGTTGTATTTTAGCTCGAGTGTCCCCATGTTTTAAAGTCCCCAGATTCGCGATATGGACATTTTTTCAATACTTGTATATTTTCTCAGAGGAAAGGTCTTTTTTTGAAGGCCTTTGTACTTTACCTCAATGGTCTGAATGTTTTAAAGTCCCCAGGTCCATGATATTTACATTTTTGCAATAATATGTTTTCTGAGAGGAAATGCATATTTTGAAGATCCTTGTATTTTACTCGAGTGTGCACATGTTTTCAAGTCTCCAGATCCTTGTTATTTACGTTGTTGCAATACTTATATATTTTCTCAGAGATGTCTGTTTTTACTGAGAAATCATTTTTATGTTGTGGACCTCGAAATGAGCGTTTGTGGAAATAGTCATGTGAGTGTAAGGCTGCACGCATGAAGGGCCCCTGTTCTTTATCTGGAGTGTGCGAAAATGCATGTATTAAACACCTCACCATTCCCACCCTTTAGCTACATGCAATACATACCCACGTTTCTTTATTCATAAAGCGTTTGTATCGTTTGAGTTCAGGGTTCGATTCCCGCTGGTATTCAATATTTTTAATTCCACGCTATACATATACGTTTCTTTATTCATAAAAGCGTTTGTGTTGGTAGAGTTACAGTGTTCAATGTTTTTTAACTCCACAGTCAACTTTATTATCAATCAGTATTAAATATAACCAATCAGAATCTGTCTTCTCTATGATTTGTACATCTCCCCACAGCAATTGCGTTCCTGAAAAGTGAATCGGGCTGTTGGGAAAATCCAGCGCATCTAAGGCGAAAAAAAAAGAAAATCCAGGTTTCCGAATTACTTTAAAACCCGAATTTCCGAGGTCTGGTTTACCAAAAATCAGGGGGTATGCAAATATTTGGCAGTGGTATTTAAACAACAGTATAACTTGCTAGCGCATCTTCTCGAAGACCGCTGGGATACATTGATAGAAACAGTTTTTAAAAACGATTATCGAATATATATACTTCAAGCCCTCCTATGGTTCCATCCCCTGCTAGAGTATTCAACACGCCTTTTGAAATCGCATGTTTTTACCTGCTCTCCCATAATACCTTATCCCAAATGGAATGCATGTTTTGAAGATCCCTATATGTTACCTCGAGTGACCGCATGTTTAGAGTCCCCAAATCCAGGTTACTTTCATATTTACAATACTTATATATTTTCTCGGAGGAAATGTATGCTTTGAAGGCAGCCTGTAGTTTACCTCGAGTGTCCGCAAGCTTTTAAAGTCCCCAGATCCATGTTATTTACATTTTTGCGATACTTCTATAAATTCTCATTGGGAATGTCTTTTTTGAAGGCTCTTGTATTTTACCTGGAGTGTCTGCATGTTTTAAAGTCCGCAGATCTCTGTTATTTACATTTAGTCCAAAGATTGTCATATTTCTTTTTAAGGCTGCGTTTGTTAACCTTAATGTCTTGTAACGGTTTAAAGGCAGTCAAATGTTCCTGTCTAAACCTGTATACACCTGTTCGATCAGGTATTATAGACAAACATGCATCTACGTTTTTAAATTCTTTAAAATCATATCAAGCGTTCGTGAAAGGAACATCATGGCGGGCTTGCGTCTCTATCTCATGCAGGTAGCGATCAAACAAGTTGTACAGTGGCAGGCAGAGAGAGAGAGAGATGGTAGAAGTGGGGTTAGGGGAAACCGAAATTAACTAACTGACTGCATAGAAGATGACAAGTCCATCGCAACGAATAAGGTTCCCTCCATGGGGTGGAAATGGTGGGGGTAGCTATGCAAGTAGCCTGCTGTTCTGAGGTGGTTCAGTCCGAGTTAGGGTACCATCGAGGGCAGAGCTATACTCATGCTTCCGAAAAATATCCCTTTTAAATACGTTAGCGTCTTGCGTATTGTTTTAGGTATCTACTTAAGCTAATTCTGCCTTTTATTCATGCATTTTTTAATTAATTTAAGAAGTGTAGTATTGTTACAAGTCTTATAATTTCCCTCAAAGCAGAATTAGACAAGTGTTATTAATCGTAATAATTATACACACGTAATAATCGCTTAGTTAAGTTTTAGAAAAGAGATTTGCGTAGGCGCGCGTGCTTACGGGGGTGAGCGAGGTACTTTATCGGTATCAGTTTACTATACTGTATCGATCAAAAGTACTTAATTGGAATAATTGCGTTAATCCAGCGACGGCCTGTGTCCAGCCCTTTCGGGGACGTCATACCGGGAATCCGGGATGCTAAAGTGCGATATAGGCTTTGTTACCGGTTTAAATCCTCGATTTGAATTAGCGCTAGATGATGTTTTGCATGTAGGAACATTACTTGGTTGATTGACACAGATACTTAGAACTTTAGCGGTGGGGACATCCACACAATGGAGAGGGAGGGGCATTTCCTGTGTCGGAAAAATACCGTTAAAGGGTTTACATGTTTATATGTAGGCTCAATTAAACTTTAATTGACGATGTCTTTGTGGCCTAAACCCCTTCTATCGATTTAGGTGGTGGCGGCACACGACTGAGGGTCCCGGAGGGCAGGAAATGCCTGACGGAGGTAAGGTTGGAAAGGAAAAATCGGTTCTCGGATTATACAATCAATGGGATTGCAACGGACGTCAATTAGCGGCGTCTCTCTGTGACTCAAATTCTTGTCAATGAAATCTGACAGCTCCATCACACATCCATTAGCGATAAGTAACACAAAGAGAGGCGGCGGACGGTGTCAGAGCAACACACAAAGTGGTGTCGTGGCCTGCGGCATAGAACAAAGAGTTATTAATCCCACTGTTCTGATGGGAACAGTAGCCCACTGTCCGCGTACCGGCAACATTTTACTACTTAGCGCATTTTATCGTTGAATGCAATAAATAGTCCAAAATAAGGTTTGATATGCTGTAAGGAAACAAGTTTTTCACAAAGTGCGCGTTAAGGGGAAGCAAAGACATCTCTAATGTTCATGTTTTTCACTTTAAGTTCTTTTCTGTTTGTGATGGTATGGACCGTTCTGTATAATTTGGTTTTGGGTTTATTGAATTACTCCTTTTATTCCAGAACATTAGGAGGAGAATTGAGATAGATTGTATTATAGGGTGGGTCATATCTCTGGAAATATTTAGTCAAGAAAAATGTGTTTTTTCTTAATTTGTGTAGTAATATGCTTGGTTTATGATTCGAACAGAAGTTTAAATTCCAAGAAACAGAGTAAAGTAAATTAATTACGTTTTTCTATTGGATTAGTTTTCGGTATTTACTAGTTCAGCTTTATCGGGCATTGGGGGGTCATCCGTCCTGGATATGCTATTACCCAAACATTTGCTTGCTCCTCGGAGCGTTAACGGGCGCAGGACCCATTCCTGCTGGGCCCAGGTAGCTTAGCAAGTAATAACCTTCCTCCTCCCGTGAGACCAGTCTAATAGCCAGTAGCTAATAGCTCAAATTCCTCCCGTTTTCTCGCGATAGGTACGAAAATTAGCATTATTTAAAAATTAATTACGAAAGTGAAAAACATCTCTAAACGACCATTTAATACTTTGCTTAAGAATGGTGTACGCAACACATTATAATGGATGGGCATCCTTGTTGAAGCAGATACACATCACTATCTTACGGGAAACACATTGTACTTCAACACAAAAGAGAATTTATTTTGACACTGTCAAAAGTTATTCATTCAGCTTCAGCCTGTTGTCTCTAGTCATAATTTCCACTGCGAAATTGGAAGGAGAAGATGGACCGAAGTACTGAAGTGAGCGTTCGTGTAGCTGAATACCGCAGAAAATTCCCATATACCGCCTTTAACATTTAAGATCATATCGACGACTTTGTTTTTGGAACAAATTACTCAACGGATGATGCTCACTCGTTTTACTGTTGTGTTAATCTTTGGGTTTTCTTTATAAGCAATATTTTCACACACACATACACAAATGTGCGCTCTAATTCATACTTCCAGACTCTGGGAGGCATGGGAAATAATTATGGCTAAATAAAAATTCCCATCTTCACCTGGGAATCGAACCTAGGACCTCTTGATTTGGGAGCTAGCATGTTAACCTCCAGACCACAGAGGTAGTCTCCGCAGAAATTTGTGTGTTGACACCCAACAAACTCCAGGAATAAATAATATTTAATTTCATAGTTCCCACTATCAACATGCATATATCTTTCAAAACTAGCTTACATCTCTCAGTATATTTCGCATAAATAAACTCGCATTGGTAACAAATAAATGTACCATATTAACATTATCTGGGGTGATTTGAATTGAATTTTGTAACATTAGTTAATTTTAACTTTCTCTACAGCCTAGCAATGGTAGATACATTAGAGGAAGCATTGTATTCAACCCAAAAATTATTCACTCAGTTTTAGAGCAAATACATGTTTTGAGATACCTGAATCCAAACAAATCTCATTTACAGAAAAGGCTCGTGCATGTATGCATGTCAGTCTGTGAAAACATAACTAAAACAGAAAAACGGATAAATATCAAATCTTATAAGTTCTGTATTTTTCGAACATAGAGAGATACACGTTCATAAATGTTTCCCCATCTTTAACTACGTAACGCTTGACTTGGTAAATGTGCGACTTTTTATTCCTCTTCAAAAAAACTGCTCTAACCATTTTTACTGAAAAACCATATGTCTGTAATGTTAATATGTCAGATAAAACGTTTTTCTTGAATTTCCTGGGAGTAGCCCGCGAAGTCCTCTTTACTTTTCATGAATATAAGAAAGCTTTATTTAATTGGGAAGCGCAATTTAAGGAAAAACATAAAGCTCATTAAACTGCATAACCTGCCCAAAATAAGTTTTCCTAACGTCAACTGTTTTCGAAGTATTTGATGCTATATACCTATTTACATTTTGCCAACTTTAAGTTCATGGCCTAAATCGTCTTAAAATTTGCTGTATGTTTCTTTTGTTTTAACGTCCATGAACTCGTAACGAAAACAAAAAGCAGTCCTAATAGCTGACTGGCTTATAAGTACACTACGTGATCAAAAGTATACGGACAACTGGCTGAAAATGACGTACAAGTTCCTGTCGCCCTCCATCGGTAATGCTGGAAGTCAATATGGTGTTAGTAGCCTTATTATGGCGACTTGAGCCCTCAAAAGATTTGCCGCCATCTGATAAGGTTCTTTGATCTTTGCCGACAAGTCCCGCCCCCTCCTTTGAGGCCTCACATGCCGCCCCTGTCGCGTGCCGCTAGCCCCGCCCCCTTCCCTTTGAGGGCTCACCTAATGCCGACAGGGTCTGTGCCGGCAAGTCCTCCCCCCTCCCCCCTGTGGTCTGGTCACGTGCCGGTGGCCCGCCCCCTCACTCGCCCATACGCGTACTCTCCCTCCCCTTTGTGTTCTGGTTGGTTCCCTGTGGATAGGTGGGAGAGTGTGTATTGTTCCTATACGGTGACTACATTCCCGCCCCCTCATTGTGACTTCTCTAAATCCCTGCCGTGTGATTGGCTTGGGGTAGGGGATGTGCCGCTCGGGTGATGCAGTATATGTGGGGGTTCTCGGTGCGTGACGTTGGCCTGGAAATCCACCCTGGCGATGTGGGAATGCGATTCTCGATGCCTGCCGCACATCGGCAAATCGTTTGTGTACATAATTGTGTCAATCAATTAGATAATGTTCAAAACATTATTGAAAAAAAATAGAACCGCCATCATATTACTACTAATGCAATTAAACGCTGTTCTTCGAGCAATTAAGTATTTTTGATTGAATCGCGCGCACCTGCCCCAAAACCGGCATTTATACATCTACTAACGTCAATAAATTACACGTCTAATGAAACGCGGCTAGTCGGTCGATGAATACAATTAAGTATTTTTGATTGATTAATGTAATTGACTCGCGCGCAACTGTTCGTTATCGTATATGTGTGGTAGCATGTGTATAATTATTACGAGTAATAACATTTATTTAATTCTACTTTTGAGGGAAAATATATTTTGGATTTATAAGAATATTACAACACTTAGATGAAAGGACAGACTTGACGTAACAGTCGTTATCGCGTGATAATTGCGCTGGAACCCCGAGCGCAACCTTCCACCGCGAGACGTTTCATTCGAATGGCTGGCTCTCGATACTTTCAGGGGGGCAAGTCGACTAGCGCACCCCCTCCACTCGCGTTTCAGTTCGCAACCTACACGAGCGCGCAAGGCGGTAATATGAGTGAAACAGGTTTTTTCTCTCTGAACCAGCGAGTGTTTCCTTACGACGCCCCTGGTGGTCATATCCGAAAGTTGTGAATTCACCATATTTAAACTCAATGTGTACGCAAGACGGCCATCTTAACTCTATATAATTCTGTGAAATATGATTCCGGAAAAAAAAATAAAGTCGAATTAACATGCGAGGTGCGTTCATGTTGGCTCCAGAGGAATTGATTATGAAATAAATTAAATACGGTGAATATTACATACGCTATTAAAAATAAATAAGACTCTCGCTGATCGATGAATACAATTAAATATTTTTATTAATTAATGTAATTGACTTGCGCGCCTAGAGATATCTCACCCATTTATTCATCTACCATGAATATCTCACTTCTAATGAAACGGCGCAGTCTATCGATTAAAAACAATTAAGTATTTTTGATTGATTAATGTAATTGACTCGCGCGCAACTGTTCGTTATAGTATATGCGCGATTATTACGAGTAATAACATTTGTTTAATTCTTCTTTTGAATGGAGGGTTTATAAAAAAATATTACATTGCTTAGATGAATTAAAAAGCAACTTAAAGCGAAATTGCAAATAGCTTGTATGAGACGTTAAGACGAGAACCCTTTACGAAAAACAAGACGCATGCGACAGCTGTACCTCGTCTAAATAGAAGCGGTTAAACCAGGACGCTTGGGTTTTCCCTCAGTACCTGCTCTTAATGGCTAGGGGTATCCATCACCTCGGAGCACGCTCCAACAGATGTTAAAAATATAAGTCCGCTATGTCTCTTCTCGCTCGAGAGAAGTAATAACTACAATTCAAAACAGGCGTACCTGTAAGTAACACGCACGAAGACTTCAAATATAAATTTTATATTAGTTTTAAATGTTCTTTCTAAAGACGTAGCGAACTTTGAGAAATTCAACGAATTATTCACTTGCGTACCCTACTTGAAAGAAATATGGTGCACACCCCTGAAGAATGCATATGTAGACACATTAGCAGACAACGGCAGTCGCTTCCGCGCCATTAAATATCTTCAGAAGAAGGTAAAAACAAGGTCCTGTATAGAGCCCTTAGTGAACAATGGCAGTCGTTTCCAGTTCATTAAACATCCTAAGTGCTCTGAAAAACAAATATCTTCAGAAGAAGGCAAAACAAGGTCCTGTATAGAGCCATTAGTGATACAAAAAAAGTTCTTAATGGCTTCCCCGGTGCAGAAAATCCATCACAAACCGTGGAAAACCAAGTCTAGACATGTTTTAAGCTTACCACAAAAAATGTTTTCCCGATAATTAATATAATTCTACATGAAGAATATTAATGATTAAGTTTTCAATTAAACGTATACTGTATAGATTCTGTACTTAAACATTCGATTGTATCTTTGTCATTATTTAAATACTCGCATACAAGAAATGCATGCATGATATCAAAAATTAAACTGATTTTTTTTCGGTATCTTAAACAAAGAAATATGATTTGGCGAGAGTAATATGAAGAATAAAAAGTATTCAGAACGGTGAATATTACATGCGTTATTAAAAATAAATAAGGCTCTCGCTGATCGATGAAAACAATCAAATATTTTTTATTAATTAATTGTATATGAATTGACTTGCGCATCAGGTTGGTAACGTATGTGCATGATTATTACGCGTGTATAACTATTACGACTAATAGCATTTGTTTAATTCTAAATAAATAATGAAATATGGAGCCTAACCTAAACAATCCTCGTTACTCTTAAATTATTCCATTTTTAAAAAGATTGGGCTTAGTAAACATAGGACGAGTACGATTTTAAATACCCCGTCCATTCGAGAGATATTTTTCGAATATTCCAGCATGTTAATATAAACTTAATACACACACACACACAAATTCATTTCAAGTAATATTTGTGCGACATTAAGTATTTGCGAATAAGTTTTTACTTTCTATACTACGTATAGTAAGTAGAGGAAGTGATGTATTCCACCCAAAAAAATCGATACCGAGATTTCACTGGGAATACATGTTTTGAGGCCCTCTGAATCCGAAAAAAAAGCATGGCTGTCTGAGAGTGTGCCTGTGAAGCATAACTCAGAAACGATGAGGCGGATAAAACACCAAACTTGGTATTTAGGTTCAGTATCTTCCAGAGATGCGACACGAAGGTTTTAAAGAAAATGCCTCACACCAGACTACCCTTTACATGGAACATTTCTCGAAAATTTTAATTTTCTCAAAAATGACTCTAACGATATTGAATAAAATATTATATGTTTAAGATATTGTAATGAGAAATGAAATGTATATCTCGAATTTTCTGGGCCGCCGGCTGCAGGATCGCTTATCAAATACCGTAATGATTCAGGCACCCGAACACCCGAATGGTAAGCATTCTTCAGAGTTTTTAAATAAGAAATGTAACAATTCATATTAACTTCTTGCTCATATTCTTTATTATTATTATTATTATTTCCAGGAAGTGGACTTTATTTTGGTATCGGCCATCCATCGAGCGCTGCACCGGCACCACCTGGCTCCCAAGCCTTCATGGGACCGAATCATCATGGAGGTGGCTCTGTCCCCGTACATGCACCAACACTCGTAAGGTAAGAATTTACAGACTGCTGTTTGAGCATTTGTAACTAAAAATTACATAATATTAGACATACAATGCCGATTCTGGCACACAAAGACCTACCTACGACAGCATAATGTTCCGGATTGTATAAGGAGAAAAGGATATATTTAAGGGGAGTTTCTCACCCATATGCAGTCACATAACTCTTTCGATCTCCCAGAATGCTATGTATTTTTAACGCAGGTGTTTAAAACATGTATTTTTTCACGTATAGCGTGTAGATTCCTTAGAACTCTGTACTTAAACATGCTATACTATTATTATTATTTATTTTTTCCAGGAAATGGACATTATTTCGGAGGCGGCATCGCTCAACAGGCGACCGCTGCACAGGTACCTCCAGGCTTCGCAAGCGTTGTACCAGCAGGCTTCGCGACCGCTGCACCGCCACCACCAGGCTTCCAGAACTTCCTGGTACCAAATCAGCAGGGATGGGACCCTGCCCCATACATGCAGCAAGCACCGAACGGTAAGAATTTTTCAATATTTTACGAAGTTCTTTTACACATTCTATATTATTATTAATAATAATATTATTATTTTTTTTCAGGAAATGGAGTTTATTTTGGGATCGGGCATCCATCGACCGCTGCACCGGCACCACATGGCTTCCAAGCCTTCATGGGGCCAAATCAGCATGGTCGGGTCCTTGCCCATACATGCAGCAACCACCGACCGGTAAGAATATTTTTCAACATTTTATGAAGTTCTTTTTACACATTCTATATTATTATTAATATTGTTATTATTTTCAGGAAGTGGACTTTATTTCGGAGGCGGATTTTTTCTGGGAATGTCTCCAAAGTATTCTTCATTCTGAACGACTTTTGCAAAACTGATAAACCATAAGAGTTAGACAATATTTTACTACACAAAAAATGCAGATCGCGATAAAGTACATAATTTATATCATATACATTCTTGTTGTTGAGTAAATCGTTTTCGAGATATTGCTTGTTATTCCCTTTAAAATTTTCCAATACTTATACTTTTTCTCAAATTCATTATTCTTGTTTTTATGTCCTGGACATGCAAAGAGAATGGAATGCGCCACATAGCATCCAGCGTTAAAATATTTGACTATCGCTTAAAACCTACCATATTCCCCTTGCATCGATATAAAAATTACCAATAACATTGACATCTCGATACCTCGATTAACATGAAGCATATAGGGAATAAGTGTTTGTAAAAATAGTTTGTACAAGAGTAGAGAAAGTCATGTGCGTGTATCACATCAGATTTTTTGATATTGGTTTAAATTTTCAAATACTTTTAACTTTTCTCAAGCGGTAACTCGCTATTCGTTTTTCCGTGGTAATGCATAGAGAATAGAATTCTAAAGCCATCACATAGCATCAGACGTTTTTTTAAACATCTGTGACGTGTCTATTCACAATCGAAAGGTCGCTGGTTCGAGGAAAATTATATCTACAGAAATAATACATTATTTTTACTCTGTGATTAATTTGGCAATGTAACAATAATTAACAATGAATTTTAGCGGTACATGTAAAAAATAAAATATATTTTTTATTTCCTAGCATCATACGCAGAAGCATTCCCCTTAAGGAACGCTGGCGTGATCGAAGGATTTCCCCATAACAGGTTTAGGCTTGCTTACGAAATGCCCATGTGCGAGGCTAGCATTTCCCTCTCCTTCTTCTCGAAGGTTGGAGTAGCCAATCAAAATTGCTGTATTATATACAGTCACACCTCTCACCCCTTCAGATTTTATCAGGTGAAACGATATAAAAGCAGTAGCTTCTCCGACGATTTCACTGTATTGTGACAACACAGCGAGCTAAGATCTCTGCAAACTTTTCTCATTCAAAGTGAAATTTCAACGAACATCATGTCTGGTAAGTTGTAACAAAACACTTCATTTACTTTAAAAGTTAAATTATTACTCTGTACATTTAACTTATGTTTGCGTTCTTGTTTTTAATGCATGGCATTTATATGCGAATAGCTGAGCATTCTAAAAGTTAATAGCTAGACAAGTGAATTTTCTGAAATGTGAACAGTTTAGGCAAGCTTATTCTACATTTAATAGCTAACTGCGCGAATTCTCAAAATGGGAAACAAATTAAGTTAAGTATTCACCTTGTTGAGTAATTATTATTCCAGATATTTAAATACAGGATTTCACAAAGTGATTTATATTCCTTTTGGAGAAAATACAATTATTTGAATACCTTATTAACGTTTTTGCTTTAGAATATTACAAAAAGCCTGTTGCGCGAATCATTCGCTCTAACAAAGTAAATATCTACATTATATTAAAACATTTAAATCGAAAAATACAGTACTTAATGAACTTCATTAGTGAATCAGAACCTCAATTATATTTACACATATCATTTTCAGAAAAAAGTTAATAATTTTGTAACTTTCAAATAAATGAAATTTTGTTATGCAACACATGCTCTAATAAAGAATATGTTTTTTTCTCTTCCTAATGCAGAAAGTTTGACATCTCAACTTAACACATTGGCTGAGGGTAGCATTTACCCAGCCGTTCAAAGACTACAAGATCTTCAGCCAGAGGAGCCTTATAATATAAAATCCTTAAGAAAAATTGATACTCGATACGGTGCTAGAGTCGTTGCACTTTTAGAGAATAAGCAAGTGTTTCTTCCGACAGGATATTCAACCCTAACAAGCCAACAGTTGGAGGAAATGCCAGGGAAGTTTCAAATGGTATATCATGGAGTAGTACCAGCCGGCAAGTTTAAGACATGTAAATTGTCTTTTGTTCCTATTAAGGTTTGTAGAAATAATTCAGCTATCCTTTCAAAGCTTCATTTAGAGTTACATTCGTAGAGTTTATAAATTCACACTTCAGTAGGATAACATTTGTCTAAAGTATACATCAATACGTAAAAGAATAACGTCCAGGATGTAATCTGAGCGAGGATCTGCAGAAAGAAGTTTAATTGTCTATTCACTGATTCTTTGCCTCAAAGCAGATACCTACAGCAAGTTTCAAATAATTTCCAGTAGGATAGCAGTTGTCAAAAGCATGCATCACTGTATTAAAAAAATGTGTAAATAATGTCTAGATTGTACTCTGTGTGATTTCGTACAGAAAGAAGTTTAATACCCCTTGCAATGATTCTCCACATCGAAATATATACCTACAAGAAGCTGCAAATAATGTGAATGTGTGTTACAGGAATGCCCAGATGAATGTAAATGAAGAGGAAGAACGAGATAGCTTAAAACATCATAAACAGAAATGTGATAGGAACATTCTCAACACCTCCCAGTGACCTCAATCAATGAAGAATTGCAGCAGCGCGGAACATGCATGGAAAAAAACATCCGCGTGTGTAGAATATAACAATAATATATATATATATATATATATATAAATTATGTTCTCATTATTACTGCTATACCAGCCTATACCATTGAATTCATAAATAATTTCATAATTGTTTAAGGAGAATGCCTATCTTAAAAACATTGATGCTACATGAAATCTAAACAAAAAAGATTATTGAACTATTACTGAAAGAGACTTGAATAAATGAGAATCTAGAAGCCAGAACCATCTTAATATTGGGCTGTATGATATGAGGTGTATAAAAGGATTAATAAAAAAATGAGGTCTATGTAATATAAACAACATTTATTTTTTATAAACATTTTCCTATTACATTCCTATACAAAAACATACATATTTCCTAAAGACAAAGGTGATAGTCTAGACATTCTAAAACACTCAGTTATATAATCATATACATCACACAGAAAGAGACATGCATTATCCATAAAAAAACTAAACATCTCAAGAATGTCAGGATGATGTATTTTATAAGTACGGGGTTTTGATATTTCAAAGTTCCTGTTAACCATGACTGTAATTGATTAACACAATTTCTCGATCCTGTCATGCTATAACTTTAGAAGCTTTCAGCTTACTTATAATCTCCTCAATTTCTTGTGTGTGACCATTATTACCAGCGTTCCTCGAGGCAATTAATAACCTCAATATATTTACTAGTCTATTTGGATTTTCAAGCGTAGATATCACTGAATCATCATCATATGATTTCATATTCTCGAGACTCCCGCTGTATCCAGATTTTTCACCATCAGTAGCCTCCAGTGAAGGACAGAGGCTTGATCCGGTATAACATCCCCCTCTATACATCTTCGGATCTTCGAGTGTAGGAGAGAGAGTCGATCCAGTATAACATGTTGCTCTATGAAGCTTAAATCTTGACAAAGAACGATTCTTAAAAATCCGCGCGCATATACAGCATCTAATAACGTGTTTTCCTCCATGTGTAATGTATGGAAAAAAGAGTTTCCATTCGCTAGTTGCTCAGATTTTACCCGGCAGTAGCTCATGCTAAAACTAAAAGAAATTAAATGAATACGGGAATGCTAACGCTCGAAGGAATTAAAAGTGAATGAATGAATTCATAACACGCAGCTAAGTATATATCCAGGGTGAGGACGTCGGAGGGAATCGCGATCTACGCATAGCAGCGGAAAGGATGCTCTCTGGAAACATTCGTGGAAAAGGAGACTCTCAACAGAACATGGCGAATGCGAGCATGGAAAAAGGATGCTCTCTGGAAACATTCGTGGAAAAGGATGCTCTCAACAGAACATGGCGAATGCGACAGAACATGGCGAATGCATGCATGAAAAAAGGATGCTCTCTGGAAACATTCGTGGAAAAGGATGCTCTCAACAGAACATAGGGAACGCGAGCATGGAAAAAAGGATACTCTCTGGAAACATTCGTGGAAAAGGATGCGTAACAACCTGATCACTATATGTAACAAACTGTTCGCGCTATGTAACAAACTGATCAGTCTATGTAACAAGCTCATCACGCTATGTAACAAAGGAATCACGCTATGTAACAAAGGAATCACGCTATGTAACAAAGTGATCACGCTATGTAACAAGGAATCACGCTATTTAACAAAGGATTCACGCTATGTAACAAAGGAATCACGCTATGTAACAAACTGATCACGCTATGTAACAAAGGAATCACGCTATGAAACAAAGGAATCACGCTATGTAACAAAGGAATCACGCTATGTAACAATGGAATCACGCTATGTAACAAAGGAATCACGCTATGTAACAAAGGAATCACGCTATCTAACAAAGGAATCACGGTATGTAACAAAGGAATCACGCTATGTAACAAACTGATCACGCTATGTAACAAACTGATCACGCTATGTAACAAAGGAATCACGCTATGCAACAAAGGAATCACGCTATGTAACAAAGGAATCACGCTATGTAACAAAGGAATCACGCTATGTAACAAAGTGATCACGCTATGTAACAAACTGATTACGCTATGTAACAAAGTAATCACGATATGTAACAAAGGAATCAAGCTATGTAACAAACTGATCACGCTATGTAACAAAGGAATCACTCTATGTAACAAAGGAATCACGCTATGTAACAAAGGAATCACGCTATGTAACAAAGGAATCACGCTATGTAACAAACTGATCACGCTATGTAACAAGGAATCACGCTATGTAACAAAGGAATCACGCTATGTAACAAAGGAATCACGCTATGTAACAAACTGATCACGCTATGTAACAAAGGAATCACGCTATG
This sequence comes from Deroplatys truncata, assembly GCA_030765065.1. Lineage (NCBI taxonomy): Eukaryota > Metazoa > Arthropoda > Insecta > Mantodea > Mantidae > Deroplatys > Deroplatys truncata. The sequence continues at coordinate 415,632,673 of CM060990.1, read as the reverse complement.
AAACAAAGGAATCACGCTATGTAACAAAGGAATCACGCTATGTAACAATGGAATCACGCTATGTAACAAAGGAATCACGCTATGTAACAAACTGATCACGCTATGTAACAAACTGATCACGCTATGTAACAAAGGAATCACGCTATGCAACAAAGGAATCACGCTATGTAACAAAGGAATCACGCTATGTAACAAAGGAATCACGCTATGTGACAAAGGAATCAAGCTATGTAACAAAGGAATCACGCTATGTAACAAACTGATCAGGCTATGTAACAAGGTCATCATGCTATGTAACAAAGGAATCACGCTATGTAACAAAGGAATCACGCTATGTAACAAAGGAATCACGCTATGTAACAAAGGAATCACGCTATGTAACAAACTGATCACGCTATGTAACAAAGGAATCACGCTATGTAACAAAGGAATCACGCTATGTAGCAAAGGAATCACGCTATGTAAAAAAGGAATCACGCTATGTAACAAAGGAATCACGCTATGTAAGAAAGGAATCATGCTATGTAACAAAGGAATCACGCTATGTAACAAAGGAATCACGCTATGAAACAAAGGAATCACGCTATGTAACAAAGGAATCACGCTATGTAACAAAGGAATCACGCTATGTAACAAAGGAATCACGCTATGTAACAAACTGATTACGCTATGTAACAAAGGAATCACGCTATGTAACAAAGGAATCACGCTATGTAACAAAGGAATCACGCTATGAAACAAAGGAATCACGCTATGTAACAAAGGAATCACGCTATGTAACAAAGGAATCACGCTATGTAACAAACTGATCACGCTATGTAACAAAGGAATCACGCTATGTAACAAAGGAATCACGCTATGTAACAAAGGAATCACGCTATGTAACAAAGGAATCACGCTATGTAACAAAGGAATCACGGTATGTAAACAAAGGAATCACGCTATGTAACAAACTGATCACGCTATGTAACAAAGGAATCACGCTATATAACAAAGGAATCATGCTATGTAACAAAGGAATCACGCTATGTAACAAAGGAATCACGCTATGTAACAAAGGAATCACGCTATGTAACAAAGGAATCACGCTATGTAACAAAGGAATCACGCTATGTAACAAAGGAAACACCCTATGTAACAAAAGAATCACGCTATGTAATAAAGGAATCACGCTATGTAACAAAGGAATCACGCTATGTAACAAACTGATCAGGCTATGTTACAAAGGAATCACGCTATGTAACAAAGGAATCACGCTATGTAACAAACTGATCAGGCTATGTAACAAAGGAATCACGCTATGTAACAAAGGAATCACGCTATGTAACAAACTGATCAGGCTATGTAACAAAGGAATCACGATATGTAACGAAGGAATCACGCTATGTAACAAACTGATCACGCTATGTAACAAAGGAATCACTCTGTGTAACAAAGGAATCACGCTATGTAACAAAGGAATCACGCTATGTAATAAAGGAATCACGCTTATATAACAAACTGATCACGCTATGTAACAAAGGAATCACGCTATGTAACAAAGGAATCACGCTATGTAACAAAGGAATCACGCTATGTAACAAACTGATCAGGCTATGTAACAAAGGAATCACGCTATGAAACAAAGGAATCACGCTATGTAACAAAGGAATCACGCTATGTAATAAAGGAATCACGCTATGTAACAAAGGAATCACGCTATGTAACAAAGGAATCACGCTATGTAACAAAGGAATCACGCTATGTAACAAAGGAATCACACTATGTAACAAAGGAATCACGCTATGTAACAAAGTAATCACGCAATGTAACAAACTGATCACGCTATGTAACAAAGGAATCACGCTATGTAACAAAGGAATCACGCTATGTAACAAAGGAATCACGCTATGTAACAAAGGAATCACGCTATGTAACAAAGGAATCACGCTATGTAACAAAGGAATCACGCTATGTAACAAAGGAATCACGGTATGTAAACAAAGGAATCACGCTATGTAACAAAGGAATCACGCAATGTAACAAAGGAATCACGCTATGTAACAAAGGAATCACGCTATGTAACAAAGGAATCACGCTATGTAACAAAGGAAACACGCTATGTAACAAAGGAATCACGCTATGTATTAAAAGGAATCACGCTATGTAACAAAGGAATCACGCTATGTAACAAACTGATCAAGCTATGTTACACAGGAATCACGCTATGTAACAAAGGAATCACGCTATGTAACAAACTGATCAGGCTATGTAACAAAGGAATCACGATATGTAACGAAGGAATCACGCTATGTAACAAACTGATCACGCTATGTAAGAAAGGAACCACTCTGTGTAACAAAGAAATCACGCTATGTAACAAAGGAATCACGCTATATAACAAACTGATCACGCTATGTAAAAAGGAATCTCGCTATGTAACAAAGGAAACACGCTATGTAACAAAGGAATCACGCTATGTAATAAAGGAATAACGCTATGTAACAAAGGAATCACGCTATTTAACAAACTGATCAGGCTATGTAACAAAGGAATCACGCTATGTAACAAAGGAATCACGCTATGTAATAAAGGAATCACGGTATGTAACAAAGGAATCACGCTATGTAACAAAGGAATCACGCTATGTAACAAACTGATCAGGCTATGTAAAAAAGGAATCACGATATGTAACAAAGGAATCACGCTATGTAACAAACTGATCACGCTATGTAACAAAGGAATCACTCTGTGTAACAAAGGAATCACGCTATGTAACAAAGGAATCACGCTATGTAACAAAAGAATCACGCTATATAACAAACTGATCACGCTATGTAACAAAGGAATCACGCTATGTAACAAAGGAATCACGCTATGTAACAAAGGAATCACGCTATGTAACAAAGGAATCACGCTATGTAACAAAGGAATCACGCTATGTAACAAAGGAATCACGCTATGTAACAAACTGATCAGGCTATGTAACAAACTGATTACGCTATGTAACTAAGGAATCACGATATGTAACAAAGGAATCACGCTATGTAAGAAACTGATCACGCTATGTAACAAAGGAATCACTCTATGTAACAAAGGAATCACGCTATGTAACAAAGGAATCACGCTATGTAACAAAGGAATCACGCTATGTAACAAACTGATCAGGCTATGTAACAAGGTCATCATGCTATGTAACAAAGGAATCACGCTATGTAACAAAGGAATCACGCTATGTAACAAAGGAATCACGCTATGTAACAAAGGAATCACGCTATGTAACAAAGGAATCACGCTATGTAACAAAGGAATCACGCTATGTAACAAACTGATCACGCTATGTAACAAAGGAATCACGCTATGTAACAAAGGAATCACGCTATGTAACAAAGGAATCACGCTATGTAAAAAAGGAATCACGCTATGTAACAAAGGAATCGCGCTATGTAGCAAAGGAATCACGCTATGTAACAAAGGAATCACGCTATGTAACAAAGGAATCACGCTATGTAACAAAGGAATCACGCTATGTAACAAACTGATCAGGCTATGTAACAAAGGAATCACGCTATGAAACAAAGGAATCACGCTATGTAACAAAGGAATCACGCTATGTAACAAAGGAATCACGCTATGAAACAAACTGATTACGCTATGTAACAAAGGAATCACGCTATGTAACAAAGGAATCACGCTATGAAACAAAGGAATCACGCTATGTAACAAAGGAATCACGCTATGTAACAAAGGAATCACGCTATGTAACAAACTGATCAGGCTATGTAACAAAGGAATCACGCTATGAAACAAAGGAATCACGCTATGTAACAAAGGAATCACGCTATGTAACAAAGGAATCACGCTATGTAACAAAGGAATCACGCTATGTAACAAACTGATTACGCTATGTAACAAAGGAATCACGCTATGTAACAAAGGAATCACGCTATGTAACAAAGGAATCACGCTATGAAACAAAGGAATCACGCTATGTAACAAAGGAATCACGCTATGTAACAAAGGAATCACGCTATGTAACAAACTGATCACGCTATGTAACAAAGGAATCACGCTATGTAACAAAGGAATCACGCTATGTAACAAAGGAATCACGCTATGTAACAAAGGAATCACGCTATGTAACAAAGGAATCACGCTATCTAACAAAGGAATCACGGTATGGAAACAAAGGAATCACGCTATGTAACAAACTGATCACGCTATGTAACAAAGGAATCACGCAATGTAACAAAGGAATCACGCTATGTAACAAAGGAATCACGCTATGTAACAAAGGAATCACGCTATGTAACAAAGGAATCACGCTATGTAACAAAGGAATCACGCTATGTAACAAAGGAATCACGCTATGTAACAAAGGAATCACGCTATGTGACAAAGGAATCAAGCTATGTAACAAAGGAATCACGCTATGTAACAAACTGATCAGGCTATGTAACAAGGTCATCATGCTATGTAACAAAGGAATCACGCTATGTAACAAAGGAATCACGCTATGTAACAAAGGAATCACGCTATGTAACAAAGGAATCACGCTATGTAACAAACTGATCACGCTATGTAACAAAGGAATCACGCTATGTAACAAAGGAATCACGCTATGTAGCAAAGGAATCACGCTATGTAAAAAAGGAATCACGCTATGTAACAAAGGAATCACGCTATGTAAGAAAGGAATCATGCTATGTAACAAAGGAATCACGCTATGTAACAAAGGAATCACGCTATGAAACAAAGGAATCACGCTATGTAACAAAGGAATCACGCTATGTAACAAAGGAATCACGCTATGTAACAAAGGAATCACGCTATGTAACAAACTGATTACGCTATGTAACAAAGGAATCACGCTATGTAACAAAGGAATCACGCTATGTAACAAAGGAATCACGCTATGAAACAAAGGAATCACGCTATGTAACAAAGGAATCACGCTATGTAACAAAGGAATCACGCTATGTAACAAACTGATCACGCTATGTAACAAAGGAATCACGCTATGTAACAAAGGAATCACGCTATGTAACAAAGGAATCACGCTATGTAACAAAGGAATCACGCTATGTAACAAAGGAATCACGGTATGTAAACAAAGGAATCACGCTATGTAACAAACTGATCACGCTATGTAACAAAGGAATCACGCTATATAACAAAGGAATCATGCTATGTAACAAAGGAATCACGCTATGTAACAAAGGAATCACGCTATGTAACAAAGGAATCACGCTATGTAACAAAGGAATCACGCTATGTAACAAAGGAATCACGCTATGTAACAAAGGAAACACCCTATGTAACAAAAGAATCACGCTATGTAATAAAGGAATCACGCTATGTAACAAAGGAATCACGCTATGTAACAAACTGATCAGGCTATGTTACAAAGGAATCACGCTATGTAACAAAGGAATCACGCTATGTAACAAACTGATCAGGCTATGTAACAAAGGAATCACGCTATGTAGCAAAGGAATCACGCTATGTAACAAACTGATCAGGCTATGTAACAAAGGAATCACGATATGTAACGAAGGAATCACGCTATGTAACAAACTGATCACGCTATGTAACAAAGGAATCACTCTGTGTAACAAAGGAATCACGCTATGTAACAAAGGAATCACGCTATGTAATAAAGGAATCACGCTTATATAACAAACTGATCACGCTATGTAACAAAGGAATCACGCTATGTAACAAAGGAATCACGCTATGTAACAAAGGAATCACGCTATGTAACAAACTGATCAGGCTATGTAACAAAGGAATCACGCTATGAAACAAAGGAATCACGCTATGTAACAAAGGAATCACGCTATGTAATAAAGGAATCACGCTATGTAACAAAGGAATCACGCTATGTAACAAAGGAATCACGCTATGTAACAAAGGAATCACGCTATGTAACAAAGGAATCACACTATGTAACAAAGGAATCACGCTATGTAACAAAGTAATCACGCAATGTAACAAACTGATCACGCTATGTAACAAAGGAATCACGCTATGTAACAAAGGAATCACGCTATGTAACAAAGGAATCACGCTATGTAACAAAGGAATCACGCTATGTAACAAAGGAATCACGCTATGTAACAAAGGAATCACGCTATGTAACAAAGGAATCACGGTATGTAAACAAAGGAATCACGCTATGTAACAAAGGAATCACGCAATGTAACAAAGGAATCACGCTATGTAACAAAGGAATCACGCTATGTAACAAAGGAATCACGCTATGTAACAAAGGAAACACGCTATGTAACAAAGGAATCACGCTATGTATTAAAAGGAATCACGCTATGTAACAAAGGAATCACGCTATGTAACAAACTGATCAAGCTATGTTACACAGGAATCACGCTATGTAACAAAGGAATCACGCTATGTAACAAACTGATCAGGCTATGTAACAAAGGAATCACGATATGCAACGAAGGAATCACGCTATGTAACAAACTGATCACGCTATGTAAGAAAGGAACCACTCTGTGTAACAAAGAAATCACGCTATGTAACAAAGGAATCACGCTATATAACAAACTGATCACGCTATGTAAAAAGGAATCTCGCTATGTAACAAAGGAAACACGCTATGTAACAAAGGAATCACGCTATGTAATAAAGGAATAACGCTATGTAACAAAGGAATCACGCTATTTAACAAACTGATCAGGCTATGTAACAAAGGAATCACGCTATGTAACAAAGGAATCACGCTATGTAATAAAGGAATCACGGTATGTAACAAAGGAATCACGCTATGTAACAAAGGAATCACGCTATGTAACAAACTGATCAGGCTATGTAAAAAAGGAATCACGATATGTAACAAAGGAATCACGCTATGTAACAAACTGATCACGCTATGTAACAAAGGAATCACTCTGTGTAACAAAGGAATCACGCTATGTAACAAAGGAATCACGCTATGTAACAAAAGAATCACGCTATATAACAAACTGATCACGCTATGTAACAAAGGAATCACGCTATGTAACAAAGGAATCACGCTATGTAACAAAGGAATCACGCTATGTAACAAAGGAATCACGCTATGTAACAAAGGAATCACGCTATGTAACAAAGGAATCACGCTATGTAACAAACTGATCAGGCTATGTAACAAACTGATTACGCTATGTAACTAAGGAATCACGATATGTAACAAAGGAATCACGCTATGTAAGAAACTGATCACGCTATGTAACAAAGGAATCACTCTATGTAACAAAGTAATCACGCTATGTAACAAAGGAATCACGCTATGTAACAAAGGAATCACGCTATGTAACAAACTGATCAGGCTATGTAACAAGGTCATCATGCTATGTAACAAAGGAATCACGCTATGTAACAAAGGAATCACGCTATGTAACAAAGGAATCACGCTATGTAACAAAGGAATCACGCTATGTAACAAAGGAATCACGCTATGTAACAAAGGAATCACGCTATGTAACAAACTGATCACGCTATGTAACAAAGGAATCACGCTATGTAACAAAGGAATCACGCTATGTAACAAAGGAATCACGCTATGTAAAAAAGGAATCACGCTATGTAACAAAGGAATCGCGCTATGTAGCAAAGGAATCACGCTATGTAACAAAGGAATCACGCTATGTAACAAAGGAATCACGCTATGTAACAAAGGAATCACGCTATGTAACAAACTGATCAGGCTATGTAACAAAGGAATCACGCTATGAAACAAAGGAATCACGCTATGTAACAAAAGAATCACGCTATGTAACAAAGGAATCACGCTATGAAACAAACTGATTACGCTATGTAACAAAGGAATCACGCTATGTAACAAAGGAATCACGCTATGAAACAAAGGAATCACGCTATGTAACAAAGGAATCACGCTATGTAACAAAGGAATCACGCTATGTAACAAACTGATCAGGCTATGTAACAAAGGAATCACGCTATGAAACAAAGGAATCACGCTATGTAACAAAGGAATCACGCTATGTAACAAAGGAATCACGCTATGTAACAAAGGAATCACGCTATGTAACAAACTGATTACGCTATGTAACAAAGGAATCACGCTATGTAACAAAGGAATCACGCTATGTAACAAAGGAATCACGCTATGAAACAAAGGAATCACGCTATGTAACAAAGGAATCACGCTATGTAACAAAGGAATCACGCTATGTAACAAACTGATCACGCTATGTAACAAAGGAATCACGCTATGTAACAAAGGAATCACGCTATGTAACAAAGGAATCACGCTATGTAACAAAGGAATCACGCTATGTAACAAAGGAATCACGCTATCTAACAAAGGAATCACGGTATGTAAACAAAGGAATCACGCTATGTAACAAACTGATCACGCTATGTAACAAACGAATCACGCAATGTAACAAAGGAATCACGCTATGTAACAAAGGAATCACGCTATGTAACAAAGGAATCACGCTATGTAACAAAGGAATCACGCTATGTAACAAAGGAATCACGCTATGTAACAAAGGAAACACCCTATGTAACAAAGGAATCACGCTATGTAATAAAGGAATCACGCTATGTAACAAACTGATCAGGCTATGTTACAAAGGAATCACGCTATGTAACAAAGGAATCACGCTATGTAACAAACTGATCAGGCTATGTAACAAAGGAATCACGATATGTAACGAAGGAATCACGCTATGTAACAAACTGATCACGCTATGTAACAAAGGAATCACTCTGTGTAACAAAGGAATCACGCTATGTAACAAAGGAATCACGCTATGTAATAAAGGAATCACGCTTATATAACAAACTGATCACGCTATGTAACAAAGGAATCACGCTATGTAACAAAGGAATCACGCTATGTAACAAAGGAATCACGCTATGTAACAAACTGATCAGGCTATGTAACAAAGGAATCACGCTATGAAACAAAGGAATCACGCTATGTAACAAAGGAATCACGCTATGTAACAAAGGAATCACGCTATGTAACAAAGGAATCACGCTATGTAACAAAGGAATCACGCTATGTAACAAAGGAATCACGCTATGTAACAAAGGAATCACGCTATGTAACAAAGGAATCACGCTATGTAACAAAGGAATCACACTATGTAACAAAGGAATCACGCTATGTAACAAAGTAATCACGCAATGTAACAAACTGATCACGCTATGTAACAAAGGAATCACGCTATGTAACAAAGGAATCACGCTATGTAACAAAGTAATCACGCTATGTAACAAAGGAATCACGCTATGTAACAAAGGAATCACGCTATGTAACAAAGGAATCACGCTATGTAACAAAGGAATCACGGTATGTAAACAAAGGAATCACGCTATGTAACAAACTGATCACGCTATGTAACAAAGGAATCACGCTATGTAACAAAGGAATCACGCTATGTAACAAAGGAATCACGCTATGTAACAAAGGAATCACGCTATGTAACAAAGGACACACGCTATGTAACAAAGGAATCACGCTATGTATTAAAAGGAATCACGCTATGTAACAAAGGAATCACGCTATGTAACAAACTGATCAGGCTATGTTACAAAGGAATCACGCTATGTAACAAAGGAATCACGCTATGTAACAAACTGATCAGGCTATGTAACAAAGGAATCACGATATGTAACCAAGGAATCACGCTATGTAACAAACTGATCACGCTATGTAAGAAAGGAATCACTCTGTGTAACAAAGAAATCACGCTATGTAACAAAGGAATCACGCTATATAACAAACTGATCACGCTATGTAAAAAGGAATCACGCTATGTAACAAAGGAAACACGCTATGTAACAAAGGAATCACGCTATGTAATAAAGGAATAACGCTATGTAACAAAGGAATCACGCTATTTAACAAATTGATCAGGCTATGTAACAAAGGAATCACGCTATGTAACAAAGGAATCACGCTATGTAATAAAGGAATCACGGTATGTAACAAAGGAATCACGCTATGTAACAAAGGAATCACGCTATGTAACAAACTGATCAGGCTATGTAAAAAAGGAATCACGCTATGTAACAAAAGAATCACGCTATATAACAAACTGATCACGCTATGTAACAAAGGAATCACGCTATGTAACAAAGGAATCACGCTATGTAACAAAGGAATCACGCTATGTAACAAAGGAATCACGCTATGTAACAAAGGAATCACGCTATGTAACAAAGGAATCACGCTATGTAACAAAGGAATCACGCTATGTAACAAAGGAATCACGCTATGTAACAAACTGATCAGGCTATGTAACAAACTGATTACGCTATGTAACTAAGGAATCACGATATGTAACAAAGGAATCACGCTATGTAAGAAACTGATCACTCTATGTAACAAAGGAATCACTCTATGTAACAAAGGAATCACGCTATGTAACAAAGGAATCACGCTATGTAACAAAGGAATCACGCTATGTAACAAACTGATCAGGCTATGTAACAAGGTCATCATGCTATGTAACAAAGGAATCACGCTATGTAACAAAGGAATCACGCTATGTAACAAAGGAATCACGCTATGTAACAAACTGATCACGCTATGTAACAAAGGAATCACGCTATGTAACAAAGGAATCACGCTATGTAACAAAGGAATCACGCTATGTAAAAAAGGAATCACGCTATGTAACAAAGGAATCACGCTATGTAACAAAGGAATCACGCTATGTAACAAAGGAATCACGCTATGGAACAAAGGAATCACGCTATGTAACAAAGGAATCACGCTATGTAACAAACTGATCAGGCTATGTAACAAAGGAATCACGCTATGAAACAAAGGAATCACGCTATGTAACAAAGGAATCACGCTATGTAACAAAGGAATCACGCTATGTAACAAAGGAATCACGCTATGAAACAAACTGATTACGCTATGTAACAAAGGAATCACGCTATGTAACAAAGGAATCACGCTATGAAACAAAGGAATCACGCTATGTAACAAAGGAATCACGCTATGTAACAAAGGAATCACGCTATGTAACAAACTGATCAGGCTATGTAACAAGGTCATCATGCTATGTAACAAAGGAATCACGCTATGTAACAAAGGAATCACGCTATGTAACAAAGGAATCACGCTATGTAACAAAGGAATCACGCTATGTAACAAAGGAATCACGCTATGTAACAAAGGAATCACGCTATGTAACAAACTGATCACGCTATGTAACAAAGGAATCACGCTATGTAACAAAGGAATCACGCTATGTAAAAAAGGAATCACGCTATGTAACAAAGGAATCGCGCTATGTAGCAAAGGAATCACGCTATGTAACAAAGGAATCACGCTATGTAACAAAGGAATCACGCTATGTAACAAAGGAATCACGCTATGAAACAAACTGATCAGGCTATGTAACAAAGGAATCACGCTATGAAACAAAGGAATCACGCTATGTAACAAAGGAATCACGCTATGTAACAAAGGAATCACGCTATGTAACAAAGGAATCACGCTATGAAACAAACTGATTACGCTATGTAACAAAGGAATCACGCTATGTAACAAAGGAATCACGCTATGAAACAAAGGAATCACGCTATGTAACAAAGGAATCACGCTGTGCAACAAAGGAATCACGCTATGTAACAAACTGATCAGGCTATGTAACAAAGGAATCACGCTATGAAACAAAGGAATCACGCTATGTAACAAAGGAATCACGCTATGTAACAAAGGAATCACGCTATGTAACAAAGGAATCACGCTATGTAACAAACTGATTACGCTATGTAACAAAGGAATCACGCTATGTAACAAAGGAATCACGCTATGTAACAAAGGAATCACGCTATGAAACAAAGGAATCACGCTATGTAACAAAGGAATCACGCTATGTAACAAAGGAATCACGCTATGTAACAAACTGATCACGCTATGTAACAAAGGAATCACGCTATGTAACAAAGGAATCACGCTATGTAACAAAGGAATCACGCTATGTAACAAAGGAATCACGCTATGTAACAAAGGAATCACGCTATCTAACAAAGGAATCACGGTATGTAAACAAAGGAATCACGCTATGTAACAAACTGATCACGCTATGTAACAAAGGAATCACGCAATGTAACAAAGGAATCACGCTATGTAACAAAGGAATCACGCTATGTAACAAAGGAATCACGCTATGTAACAAAGGAATCACGCTATGTAACAAAGGAAACACCCTATGTAGCAAAGGAATCACGCTATGTAATAAAGGAATCACGCTATGTAACAAACTGATCAGGCTATGTTACAAAGGAATCACGCTATGTAACAAAGGAATCACGCTATGTAACAAACTGATCAGGCTATGTAACAAAGGAATCACGCTATGTAACAAAGGAATCACGCTATGTAACAAAGGAATCACGCTATGTAACAAAGGAATCACGATATGTAACGAAGGAATCACGCTATGTAACAAACTGATCACGCTATGTAACAAAGGAATCACTCTGTGTAACAAAGGAATCACGCTATGTAACAAAGGAATCACGCTATGTAATAAAGGAATCACGCTTATATAACAAACTGATCACGCTATGTAACAAAGGAATCACGCTATGTAACAAAGGAATCACGCTATGTAACAAAGGAATCACGCTATGTAACAAACTGATCAGGCTATGTAACAAAGGAATCACGCTATGAAACAAAGGAATCACGCTATGTAACAAAGGAATCACGCTATGTAACAAAGGAATCACGCTATGTAACAAAGGAATCACGCTATGTAACAAAGGAATCACGCTATGTAACAAAGGAATCACGCTATGTAACAAAGGAATCACGCTATGTAACAAAGGAATCACACTATGTAACAAAGGAATCACGCTATGTAACAAAGTAATCACGCAATGTAACAAACTGATCACGCTATGTAACAAAGGAATCACGCTATGTAACAAAGGAATCACGCTATGTAACAAAGGAATCACGCTATGTAACAAAGGAATCACGCTATGTAACAAAGGAATCACGCTATGTAACAAAGGAATCACGGTATGTAAACAAAGGAATCACGCTATGTAACAAACTGATCACGCTATGTAACAAAGGAATCACGCTATGTAACAAAGGAATCACGCTATGTAACAAAGGAATCACGCTATGTAACAAAGGAATCACGCTATGTAACAAAGGACACACGCTATGTAACAAAGGAATCACGCTATGTATTAAAAGGAATCACGCTATGTAACAAAGGAATCACGCTATGTAACAAACTGATCAGGCTATGTTACAAAGGAATCACGCTATGTAACAAAGGAATTACGCTATGTAACAAACTGATCAGGCTATGTAACAAAGGAATCACGATATGTAACCAAGGAATCACGCTATGTAACAAACTGATCACGCTATGTAAGAAAGGAATCACTCTGTGTAACAAAGAAATCACGCTATGTAACAAAGGAATCACGCTATATAACAAACTGATCACGCTATGTAAAAAGGAATCACGCTATGTAACAAAGGAAACACGCTATGTAACAAAGGAATCACGCTATGTAATAAAGGAATAACGCTATATAACAAAGGAATCACGCTATTTAACAAATTGATCAGGCTATGTAACAAAGGAATCACGCTATGTAACAAAGGAATCACGCTATGTAATAAAGGAATCACGGTATGTAACAAAGGAATCACGCTATGTAACAAAGGAATCACGCTATGTAACAAACTGATCAGGCTATGTAAAAAAGGAATCACGCTATGTAACAAAAGAATCACGCTATATAACAAACTGATCACGCTATGTAACAAAGGAATCACGCTATGTAACAAAGGAATCACGCTATGTAACAAAGGAATCACGCTATGTAACAAAGGAATCACGCTATGTAACAAAGGAATCACGCTATGTAACAAAGGAATCACGCTATGTAACAAAGGAATCACGCTATGTAACAAACTGATCAGGCTATGTAACAAACTGATTACGCTATGTAACTAAGGAATCACGATATGTAACAAAGGAATCACGCTATGTAAGGAACTGATCACTCTATGTAACAAAGGAATCACTCTATGTAACAAAGGAATCACGCTATGTAACAAAGGAATCACGCTATGTAACAAAGGAATCACGCTATGTAACAAACTGATCAGGCTATGTAACAAGGTCATCATGCTATGTAACAAAGGAATCACGCTATGTAACAAAGGAATCACGCTATGTAACAAAGGAATCACGCTATGTAACAAAGGAATCACGCTATGTAACAAACTGATCACGCTATGTAACAAAGGAATCACGCTATGTAACAAAGGAATCACGCTATGTAACAAAGGAATCACGCTATGTAACAAAGGAATCACGCTATGTAACAAAGGAATCACGCTATGTAACAAAGGAATCACGGTATGTAAACAAAGGAATCACGCTATGTAACAAACTGATTACGCTATGTAACAAAGGAATCACGCAATGTAAGAAAGGAATCACGCTATGTAACAAAGGAATCACGCTATGTCACAAAGGAATCACACTATGTAACAAAGGAATCACGCTATGTAACAAAGGAAACACGCTATGTAACAAAGGAATCACGCTATGTAATAAAGGAATCACGCTATGTAACAATGGAATCACGCTATGTAACAAACTGATCAGGCTATGTTACAAAGGAATCACGCTATGTAACAAAGGAATCACGCTATGTAACAAACTGATCAGGCTATGTAACAAAGGAATCACGCTATGTAACAAAGGAATCACGCTATGTAACAAACTGATCAGGCTATGTAACAAAGGAATCACGATATGTAACGAAGGAATCACGCTATGTAACAAACTGATCACGCTATGTAACAAAGGAATCACTCTGTGTAACAAAGAAATCACGCTATGTAACAAAGGAATCACGCTATGTAACAAAGGAATCACGCTATATAACAAACTGATCACGCTATGTAACAAAGGAATCACGCTATGTAACAAAGGAAACACGCTATGTAACAAAGGAATCACGCTATGTAATAAAGGAATCACGCTATGTAACAAAGGAATCACGCTATTTAACAAACTGATCAGGCTATGTAACAAAGGAATCACGCTATGTAACAAAGGAATCACGCTATGTAATAAAGGAATCACGGTATGTAACAAAGGAATCACGCTATGTAACAAAGGAATCACGCTATGTAACAAACTGATCAGGCTATGTAACAAAGGAATCACGATATGTAACAAAGGAATCACGCTATGTAACAAACCGATCACGCTATGTAACAAAGGAATCACTCTGTGTAACAAAGGAATCACGCTATGTAACAAAGGAATCACGCTATGTAACAAAGGAATCACGCTATATAACAAACTGATCACGCTATGTAACAAAGGAATCACGCTATGTAACAAAGGAATCACGCTAAGTAACAAAGGAATCACGCAATGTAACAAAGGAATCACGCTAAGTAGCAAAGGAATCACGCTATGTAACAAACTGATCAGGCTATGTAACAAACTGATTACGCTATGTAACTAAGGAATCACGATATGTAACAAAGGAATCACGCTATGTAACAAACTGATCACGCTATGTAACAAAGGAATCACTCTATGTAACAAAGGAATCACGCTATGTAACAAAGGAATCACGCTATGTAACAAAGGTATCACGCTATGTAACAAAGGAATCACGCTATGTAACAAAGGAATCACGCTATGTATCAAAGGAATCACGCTATGTAACAAACTGATCAGGCTATGTAACAAGCTCATCATGCTATGTAACAAAGGAATCACGCTATGTAACAAAGGAATCACGCTATGTAACAAAGGAATCACGCTATGTAACAAAATAATCACGCTATGTAACAAAGGAATCACGCTATGTAACAAAGGAATCACGCTTTGTAACAAAGGAATCACGCTATGTAACAAACTGATCAGGCTATGTAACAAGCTCATCATGCTATGTAACAAAGGAATCGCGCTATGTAACAAAGGAATCACGCTATGTAACAAAGGAATCACGCTATGAAACAAACTGATCAGGCTATGTAACAAAGGAATCACGCTATGAAACAAAGGAATCACGCTATGTAACAAAGGAATCACGCTATGTAACAAAGGAATCACGCTATGTAACAAAGGAATCACGCTATGTAACAAAGGAATCACGCTATGTAACAAAGGAATCACGCTATGTAACAAAGGAATCACGCTATGTAACAAAGGAATCACGCTATGTAACAAAGGAATCACGCTATCTAACAAGGGAATCACGGTATGTAACAAAGGAATCACGCTATGTAACAAACTGATCACGCTATGTAACAAACTGATCACGCTATGTAACAAAGGAATCACGCTATGTAACAAAGGAATCACGCTATGTAACAAAGGAATCACGCTATGTAACAAAGGAATCACGCTATGTAACAAACTGATCAGGCTATGTAACAAAGGAATCACGCTATGTAACAAAGGAATCACGCTATGTAACAAACTGATCAGGCTATGTAACAAAGGAATCACGCTATGAAACAAAGGAATCACGCTATGTAACAAAGGAATCACGCTATGTAACAAAGGAATCACGCTATGTAACAAAGGAATCGCGCTATGTATCCAAGGAATCGCGCTATGTAACAAAGGAGTCACGCTATGTAACAAAGGAATCACGCTATGTAACAAAGGAATCACGCTATGTAACAAAGGAATCACGCTATATAACAAAGGAATCACGCTATGTAACAAACTGATCACGCTATGTAACAAAGGAATCACGCTATGTAACAAAGGAATCACGCTATGTAACAAAGGAATCACGATTTGTAACAAAGGAATCACGCTATGTAACAAAGGAATCACGCTATGTAACAAAGGAATCACGCTATGTAACAAACTGATCAGGCTATGTAACAAAGGAATCACGCTATGTAACAAAGGAATCACGCTATGTAACAAACTGATCAGGCTATGTAACAAAGGAATCACGATATGTAACGAAGGAATCACGCTATGTAACAAACTGATCACGCTATGTAACAAAGGAATCACTCTGTGTAACAAAGGAATCACGCTATGTAACAAAGGAATCACGCTATGTAATAAAGGAATCACGCTTATATAACAAACTGATCACGCTATGTAACAAAGGAATCACGCTATGTAACAAAGGAATCACGCTATGTAACAAAGGAATCACGCTATGAAACAAAGGAATCACGCTATGTAACAAAGGAATCACGCTATGTAACAAACTGATCACGCTATGTAACAAACTGATCACGCTATGTAACAAAGGAATCACGCTATGTAACAAAGGAATCACGCTATGTAACAAAGGAATCACGCTATGTAACAAAGGAATCACGGTATGTAAACAAAGGAATCACGCTATGTAACAAACTGATCACGCTATGTAACAAAGGAATCACGCAATGTAACAAAGGAATCACGCTATGTAACAAAGGAGTCACGCTAGGTAACAAAGGAATCACGCTATGTAACAAAGGAATCACGCTATGTAACAAAGGAAACACCCTATGTAACAAAGGAATCACGCTATGTAATAAAGGAATCACGCTATGTAACAAAGGAATCACGCTATGTAACAAACTGATCAGGCTATGTTACAAAGGAATCACGCTATGTAACAAAGGAATCACGCTATGTAACAAACTGATCAGGCTATGTAACAAAGGAATCACGCTATGTAACAAAGGAATCACGCTATGTAACAAACTGATCAGGCTATGTAACAAAGGAATCACGATATGTAACGAAGGAATCACACTATGTAACAAACTGATCACGCTATGTAACAAAGGAGTCACTCTGTGTAACAAAGGAATCACGCTATGTAACAAAGGAATCACGCTATGTAATAAAGGAATCACGCTTATATAACAAACTGATCACGCTATGTAACAAAGGAATCACGCTAAGTAACAAAGGAATCACGCTATGTAACAAAGGAATCACGCTATGTAACAAACTGATCAGGCCATGTAACAAAGGAATCACGCTATGAAACAAAGGAATCACGCTATGTAACAAAGGAATCACGCTATGTAACAAAGGAATCACGCTATGTAACAAAGGAATCACGCTATGTAACAAAGGAATCACGCTATGTAACAAAGGAATCACGCTATGTAACAAAGAAATCACGCTATGTAACAAAGGAATCACACTATGTAACAAAGGAATCACGCTATGTAACAAAGTAATCACGCAATGTAACAAACTGATCACGCTATGTAACAAAGGAATCACGCTATGTAACAAAGGAATCACGCTATGTAACAAAGGAATCACGCTATGTAACAAAGGAATCACGCTATGTAACAAAGGAATCACGCTATGTAACAAAGGAATCACGCTATGTAACAAAGGAATCACGGTATGTAAACAAAGGAATCACGCTATGTAACAAACTGATCACGCTATGTAACAAAGGAATCACGCAATGTAACAAAGGAATCACGCTATGTAACAAAGGAATCACGCTATGTAACAAAGGAATCACGCTATGTAACAAAGGAAACACGCTATGTAACAAAGGAATCACGCTATGTAATAAAGGAATCACGCTATGTAACAAAGGAATCACGCTATGTAACAAACTGATCAGGCTATGTTACAAAGGAATCACGCTATGTAACAAAGGAATCACGCTATGTAACAAACTGATCAGGCAATGTAACAAAGGAATCACGCTATGTAACAAAGGAATCACGCTATGTAACAAACTGATCAGGCTATGTAACAAAGGAATCACGATATGTAACGAAGGATTCACGCTATGTAACAAACTGATCACGCTATGTAAGAAAGGAATCACTCTGTGTAACAAAGAAATCACGCTATGTAACAAAGGAATCACGCTATGTAACAAAGGAATCACGCTATGTAACAAAGGAATCACGCTATGTAACAAACTGATCAGGCTATGTAAAAAAGGAATCACGATATGTAACAAAGGAATCACGCTATGTAACAAACTGATCACGCTATGTAACAAAGGAATCACTCTGTGTAACAAAGGAATCACGCTATGTAACAAAGGAATCACGCTATGTAACAAAAGAATCACGCTATATAACAAACTGATCACGCTATGTAACAAAGGAATCACGCTATGTAACAAAGGAATCACGCTATGTAACAAAGGAATCACGCTATGTTACAAAGGAATCACGCTATGTAACAAAGGAATCACGCTATGTAACAAAGGAATCACGCTACGTAACAAACTGATCAGGCTATGTAACAAACTGATTACGCTATGTAACTAAGGAATCACGCTATGTAACAAACTGATCACGCTATGTAACAAAGGAATCACTCTATGTAACAAAGGAATCACGCTATGTAACAAAGGAATCACGCTATGTAACAAAGGAATCACGCTATGTAACAAACTGATCAGGCTATGTAACAAGGTCATCATGCTATGTAACAAAGGAATCACGCTATGTAACAAAGGAATCACGCTATGTAACAAAGGAATCACGCTATGTAACAAAGGAATCACGCTATGTAACAAAGGAATCACGCTATGTAACAAAGGAATCACGCTATGTAACAAAGGAATCACGGTATGTAAACAAAGGAATCACGCTATGTAACAAACTGATCACGCTATGTAACAAAGGAATCACGCAATGTAACAAAGGAATCACGCTATGTAACAAAGGAATCACGCTATGTAACAAAGGAATCACGCTATGTAACAAAGGAATCACGCTATGTAACAAAGGAATCACGCTATGTAACAAAGGAAACACCCTATGTAACAAAGGAATCACGCTATGTAAGAAAGGAATCACGCTATGTAACAAAGGAATCACGCTATGTAACAAAGGAATCACGCTATGTAACAAAGGAATCACGCTATGTAACAAAGGAAACACGCTATGTAACAAAGGAATCACGCTATGTAATAAAGGAATCACGCTATGTAACAAAGAATCACGCTATGTAACAAACTGATCAGGCTATGTTACAAAGGAATCACGGTATGTAACAAAGGAATCACGCTATGTAACAAACTGATCAGGCTATGTAACAAAGGAATCACGATATGTAATGAAGGAATCACGCTTTGTAACAAACTGATCACGCTATGTAACAAAGGAATCACTCTGTGTAACAAAGGAATCACGCTATGTAACAAAGGAATCACGCTATATAACAAACTGATCACGCTATGTAACAAAGGAATCACGCTATGTAACAAACTGATCAGGCTATGTAACAAAGGAATCACGCTATGAAACAAAGGAATCACGCTATGTAACAAAGGAATCACGCTATGTAAAAAAGGAATCACGCTATGTAACAAAGGAATCACGCTATGTAAGAAAGGAATCACGCTATGTAACAAAGGAATCACGCTATGTAACAAACTGATCAGGCTATGTAACAAAGGAATCACGCTATGAAACAAAGGAATCACGCTATGTAACAAAGGAATCTCGCTATGTAACAAAGGAATCACGCTATGTAACAAAGGAATGACGCTATGTAACAAAGGAATCACGCTATGTAACAAACTGATTACGCTATGTAACAAAGGAATCACGCTATGTAACAAAGGAATCACGCTATGTAACAAAGGAATCACGCTATGAAACAAAGGAATCACGCTATGTAACAAAGGAATCACGCTATGTAACAAACTGATCACGCTATGTAACAAACTGATCACGCTATGTAACAAAGGAATCACGCTATGTAACAAAGGAATCACGCTATGTAACAAAGGAATCACGCTATGTAACAAAGGAATCACGCTATGTAACAAAGGAATCACGGTATGTAAACAAAGGAATCACGCTATGTAACAAACTGATCACGCTATGTAACAAAGGAATCACGCAATCTAACAAAGGAATCACGCTATGTAACAAAGGAGTCACGCTATGTAACAAAGGAATCACGCTATGTAACAAAGGAATCACGCTATGTAACAAAGGAAACACCCTATGTAACAAAGGAATCACGCTATGTAATAAAGGAATCACGCTATGTAACAAAGGAATCACGCTATGTAACAAACTGATCAGGCTATGTTACAAAGGAATCACGCTATGTAACAAAGGAATCACGCTATGTAACAAACTGATCAGGCTATGTAACAAAGGAATCACGATATGTAACGAAGGAATCACGCTATGTAACAAACTGATCACGCTATGTAACAAAGGAGTCACTCTGTGTAACAAAGGAATCACGCTATGTAACAAAGGAATCACGCTATGTAATAAAGGAATCACGCTTATATAACAAACTGATCACGCTATGTAACAAACGAATCACGCTATGTAACAAAGGAATCACGCTATGTAACAAACTGATCAGGCCATGTAACAAAGGAATCACGCTATGAAACAAAGGAATCACGCTATGTAACAAAGGAATCACGCTATGTAACAAAGGAATCACGCTATGTAACAAAGGAATCACGCTATGTAACAAAGGAATCACGCTATGTAACAAAGGAATCACGCTATGTAACAAAGAAATCACGCTATGTAACAAAGGAATCACACTATGTAACAAAGGAATCACGCTATGTAACAAAGTAATCACGCAATGTAACAAACTGATCACGCTATGTAACAAAGGAATCACGCTATGTAACAAAGGAATCACGCTATGTAACAAAGGAATCACGCTATGTAACAAAGGAATCACGCTATGTAACAAAGGAATCACGCTATGTAACAAAGGAATCACGCTATGTAACAAAGGAATCACGGTATGTAAACAAAGGAATCACGCTATGTAACAAACTGATCACGCTATGTAACAAAGGAATCACGCAATGTAACAAAGGAATCACGCTATGTAACAAAGGAATCACGCTATGTAACAAAGGAATCACGCTATGTAACAAAGGAAACACGCTATGTAACAAAGGAATCACGCTATGTAATAAAGGAATCACGCTATGTAACAAAGGAATCACGCTATGTAACAAACTGATCAGGCTATGTTACAAAGGAATCACGCTATGTAACAAAGGAATCACGCTATGTAACAAACTGATCAGGCAATGTAACAAAGGAATCACGCTATGTAACAAAGGAATCACGCTATGTAACAAACTGATCAGGCTATGTAACAAAGGAATCACGATATGTAACGAAGGATTCACGCTATGTAACAAACTGATCACGCTATGTAAGAAAGGAATCACTCTGTGTAACAAAGAAATCACGCTATGTAACAAAGGAATCACGCTATGTAACAAAGGAATCACGCTATGTAACAAAGGAATCACGCTATGTAACAAACTGATCAGGCTATGTAAAAAAGGAATCACGATATGTAACAAAGGAATCACGCTATGTAACAAACTGATCACGCTATGTAACAAAGGAATCACTCTGTGTAACAAAGGAATCACGCTATGTAACAAAGGAATCACGCTATGTAACAAAAGAATCACGCTATATAACAAACTGATCACGCTATGTAACAAAGGAATCACGCTATGTAACAAAGGAATCACGCTATGTAACAAAGGAATCACGCTATGTTACAAAGGAATCACGCTATGTAACAAAGGAATCACGCTATGTAACAAAGGAATCACGCTACGTAACAAACTGATCAGGCTATGTAACAAACTGATTACGCTATGTAACTAAGGAATCACGCTATGTAACAAACTGATCACGCTATGTAACAAAGGAATCACTCTATGTAACAAAGGAATCACGCTATGTAACAAAGGAATCACGCTATGTAACAAAGGAATCACGCTATGTAACAAACTGATCAGGCTATGTAACAAGGTCATCATGCTATGTAACAAAGGAATCACGCTATGTAACAAAGGAATCACGCTATGTAACAAAGGAATCACGCTATGTAACAAAGGAATCACGCTATGTAACAAAGGAATCACGCTATGTAACAAAGGAATCACGCTATGTAACAAAGGAATCACGGTATGTAAACAAAGGAATCACGCTATGTAACAAACTGATCACGCTATGTAACAAAGGAATCACGCAATGTAACAAAGGAATCACGCTATGTAACAAAGGAATCACGCTATGTAACAAAGGAATCACGCTATGTAACAAAGGAATCACGCTATGTAACAAAGGAATCACGCTATGTAACAAAGGAAACACCCTATGTAACAAAGGAATCACGCTATGTAAGAAAGGAATCACGCTATGTAACAAAGGAATCACGCTATGTAACAAAGGAATCACGCTATGTAACAAAGGAATCACGCTATGTAACAAAGGAAACACGCTATGTAACAAAGGAATCACGCTATGTAATAAAGGAATCACGCTATGTAACAAAGAATCACGCTATGTAACAAACTGATCAGGCTATGTTACAAAGGAATCACGGTATGTAACAAAGGAATCACGCTATGTAACAAACTGATCAGGCTATGTAACAAAGGAATCACGATATGTAATGAAGGAATCACGCTTTGTAACAAACTGATCACGCTATGTAACAAAGGAATCACTCTGTGTAACAAAGGAATCACGCTATGTAACAAAGGAATCACGCTATATAACAAACTGATCACGCTATGTAACAAAGGAATCACGCTATGTAACAAACTGATCAGGCTATGTAACAAAGGAATCACGCTATGAAACAAAGGAATCACGCTATGTAACAAAGGAATCACGCTATGTAAAAAAGGAATCACGCTATGTAACAAAGGAATCACGCTATGTAAGAAAGGAATCACGCTATGTAACAAAGGAATCACGCTATGTAACAAACTGATCAGGCTATGTAACAAAGGAATCACGCTATGAAACAAAGGAATCACGCTATGTAACAAAGGAATCTCGCTATGTAACAAAGGAATCACGCTATGTAACAAAGGAATGACGCTATGTAACAAAGGAATCACGCTATGTAACAAACTGATTACGCTATGTAACAAAGGAATCACGCTATGTAACAAAGGAATCACGCTATGTAACAAAGGAATCACGCTATGAAACAAAGGAATCACGCTATGTAACAAAGGAATCACGCTATGTAACAAACTGATCACGCTATGTAACAAACTGATCACGCTATGTAACAAAGGAATCACGCTATGTAACAAAGGAATCACGCTATGTAACAAAGGAATCACGCTATGTAACAAAGGAATCACGCTATGTAACAAAGGAATCACGGTATGTAAACAAAGGAATCACGCTATGTAACAAACTGATCAGGCTATGTAACAAAGGAATCACGATATGTAACGAAGGAATCACGCTATGTAACAAACTGATCACGCTATGTAAGAAAGGAATCACTCTGTGTAACAAAGAAATCACGCTATGTAACAAAGGAATCACGCTATGTAACAAAGGAATCACGCTATGTAACAAAGGAATCACGCTATGTAACAAACTGATCAGGCTATGTAAAAAAGGAATCACGATATGTAACAAAGGAATCACGCTATGTAACAAACTGATCACGCTATGTAACAAAGGAATCACTCTGTGTAACAAAGGAATCACGCTATGTAACAAAGGAATCACGCTATGTAACAAAAGAATCACGCTATATAACAAACTGATCACGCTATGTAACAAAGGAATCACGCTATGTAACAAAGGAATCACGCTATGTAACAAAGGAATCACGCTATGTTACAAAGGAATCACGCTATGTAACAAAGGAATCACGCTATGTAACAAAGGAATCACGCTATGTAACAAACTGATCAGGCTATGTAACAAACTGATTACGCTATGTAACTAAGGAATCACGATATGTAACAAAGGAATCACGCTATGTAACAAACTGATCACGCTATGTAACAAAGGAATCACTCTATGTAACAAAGGAATCACGCTATGTAACAAAGGAATCACGCTATGTAACAAAGGAATCACGCTATGTAACAAACTGATCAGGCTATGTAACAAGGTCATCATGCTATGTAACAAAGGAATCACGCTATGTAACAAAGGAATCACGCTATGTAACAAAGGAATCACGCTATGTAACAAAGGAATCACGCTATGTAACAAAGGAATCACGCTATGTAACAAAGGAATCACGGTATGTAAACAAAGGAATCACGCTATGTAACAAACTGATCACGCTATGTAACAAAGGAATCACGCAATGTAACAAAGGAATCACGCTATGTAACAAAGGAATCACGCTATGTAACAAAGGAATCACGCTATGTAACAAAGGAATCACGCTATTTAACAAACTGATCAGGCTATGTAACAAAGGAATCACGCTATGTAACAAAGGAATCACGCTATGTAATAAAGGAATCACGCTATGTAACAAAGGAATCACGCTATGTAACAAAGGAATCACGCTATGTAACAAAGGAATCACGCTATGTAACAAAGGAAACACGCTATGTAACAAAGGAATCACGCTATGTAATAAAGGAATCACGCTATGTAACATAGAATCACGCTATGTAACAAACTGATCAGGCTATGTTACAAAGGAATCACGGTATGTAACAAAGGAATCACGCTATGTAACAAACTGATCAGGCTATGTAACAAAGGAATCACGATATGTAATGAAGGAATCACGCTTTGTAACAAACTGATCACGCTATGTAACAAAGGAATCACTCTGTGTAACAAAGGAATCACGCTATGTAACAAAGGAATCACGCTATGTAACAAAGGAATCACGCTATATAACAAACTGATCACGCTATGTAACAAAGGAATCACGCTATGTAACAAAGGAATCACGCTATATAACAAACTGATCACGCTATGTAACGAAGGAATCACGCTATGTAACAAAGGAATCACGCTATGTAACAAACTGATCAGGCTATGTAACAAAGGAATCACGCTATGAAACAAAGGAATCACGCTATGTAACAAAGGAATCACGCTATGTAACAAAGGAATCACGCTATGTAACAAAGGAATCACGCTATGTAACAAAGGAATCACGCTATGTAACAAAGGAATCACGCTATGTAACAAAGGAATCACGCTATGTAACAAAGGAATCACGGTATGTAAACAAAGGAATCACGCTATGTAACAAACTGATCACGCTATGTAACAAAGGAATCACGCAATGTAACAAAGGAATCACGCTATGTAACAAAGGAATCACGCTATGTAACAAAGGAATCACGCTATGTAACAAAGGAATCACGCTTTGTAACAAAGGAATCACGCTATGTAACAAAGGAAACACCCTATGTAACAAAGGAATCACGCTATGTAATGAAGGAATCACGCTATGTAACAAAGGAATCACGCTATGTAACAAACTGATCAGGCTATGTTACAAAGGAATCACGCTATGTAACAAAGGAATCACGCTATGTAACAAACTGATCAGGCTATGTAACAAAGGAATCACGCTATGTAACAAACTGATCAGGCTATGTAACAAAGGAATCACGATATGTAACGAAGGAATCACGCTATGTAACAAACTGATCACGCTATGTAACAATGGAATCACTCTGTGTAACAAAGGAATCACGCTATGTAACAAAGGAATCACGCTATGTAATAAAGGAATCACGCTTATATAACAAACTGATCACGCTATGTAACAAAGGAATCACACTATGTAACAAAGGAATCACGCTATGTAACAAAGGAATCACGCTATGTAACAAACTGATCAGGCTATGTAACAAAGGAATCACGCTATGAAACAAAGGAATCACGCTATGTAACAAAGTAATCACGCTATGTAACAAAGGAATCACGCTATGTAACAAAGGAATCACGCTATGTAACAAAGGAATCACGCTATGTAACAAAGGAATCACGCTATGTAACAAAGGAATCACGCTATGTAACAAAGTAATCACGCAATGTAACAAACTGATCACGCTATGTAACAAAGGAATCACGCTATGTAACAAAGGAATCACGCTATGTAACAAAGGAATCACGCTATGTAACAAAGGAATCACGCTATGTAACAAAGGAATCACGGTATGTAAACAAAGGAATCAAGCTATGTAACAAACTGATCACGCTATGTAACAAAGGAATCACGCAATGTAACAAAGGAATCACGCTATGTAACAAAGGAATCACGCTATGTAACAAAGGAAACACGCTATGTAACAAAGGAATCACGCTATGTATTAAAAGGAATCACGCTATGTAACAAAGGAATCACGCTATGTAACAAACTGATCAGGCTATGTTACAAAGGAATCACGCTATGTAACAAAGGAATCACGCTATGTAACAAACTGATCAGGCTATGTAACAAAGGAATCACGATATGTAACGAAGGAATCACGCTATAAAACAAACTGATCACGCTATGTAAGAAAGGAACCACTCTGTGTAACAAAGAAATCACGCTATGTAACAAAGGAATCACGCTATATAACAAACTGATCACGCTATGTAAAAAGGAATCACGCTATGTAACAAAGGAAACACGCTATGTAACAAAGGAATCACGCTATGTAATAAAGGAATAACGCTATGTAACAAAGGAATCACGCTATTTAACAAACTGATCAGGCTATGTAACAAAGGAATCACGCTATGTAACAAAGGAATCACGCTATGTAATAAAGGAATCACGGTATGTAACAAAGGAATCACGCTATGTAACAAAGGAATCGCGCTATGTAACAAACTGATCAGGCTATGTAAAAAAGGAATCACGATATGTAACAAAGGAATCACGCTATGTAACAAACTGATCACGCTATGTAACAAAGGAATCACTCTGTGTAACAAAGGAATCACGCTATGTAACAAAGGAATCACGCTATGTAACAAAAGAATCACGCTATATAACAAACTGATCACGCTATGTAACAAAGGAATCACGCTATGTAACAAAGGAATCACGCTATGTAACAAAGGAATCACGCTATGTAACAAAGGAATCACGCTATGTAACAAAGGAATCACGCTATGTAACAAAGGAATCACGGTATGTAAACAAAGGAATCACGCTATGTAACAAACTGATCACGCTATGTAACAAAGGAATCACGCAATGTAACAAAGGAATCACGCTATGTAACAAAGGAATCACGCTATGTAACAAAGGAAACACGCTATGTAACAAAGGAATCACGCTATGTATTAAAAGGAATCACGCTATGTAACAAACTGATCAGGCTATGTTACAAAGGAATCACGCTATGTAACAAACTGATCAGGCTATGTAACAAAGGAATCACGATATGTAACGAAGGAATCACGCTATGTAACAAACTGATCACGCTATGTAAGAAAGGAACCACTCTGTGTAACAAAGAAATCACGCTATGTAACAAAGGAATCACGCTATATAACAAACTGATCACGCTATGTAAAAAGGAATCACGCTATGTAACAAAGGAAACACGCTATGTAACAAAGGAATCACGCTATGTAATAAAGGAATAACGCTATGTAACAAAGGAATCACGCTATTTAACAAACTGATCAGGCTATGTAACAAACTGATTACGCTATGTAACTAAGGAATCACGATATGTAACAAAGGAATCACGCTATGTAAGAAACTGATCACGCTATGTAACAAAGGAATCACTCTATGTAACAAAGGAATCACGCTATGTAACAAAGGAATCACGCTATGTAACAAAGGAATCACGCTATGTAACAAACTGATCAGGCTATGTAACAAGGTCATCATGCTATGTAACAAAGGAATCACGCTATGTAACAAAGGAATCACGCTATGTAACAAAGGAATCACGCTATGTAACAAAGGAATCACGCTATGTAACAAAGGAATCACGCTATGTAACAAACTGATCAGGCTATGTAACAAAGGAATCACGCTATGAAACAAAGGAATCACGCTATGTAACAAAGGAATCACGCTATGTAACAAAGGAATCACCCTATGAAACAAACTGATTACGCTATGTAACAAAGGAATCACGCTATGAAACAAAGGAATCACGCTATGTAACAAAGGAATCACGCTATGTAACAAAGGAATCACGCTATGTAACAAACTGATCAGGCTATGTAACAAAGGAATCACGCTATGAAACAAAGGAATCACGCTATGTAACAAAGGAATCACGCTATGTAACAAAGGAATCACGCTATGTAACAAAGGAATCACGCTATGTAACAAACTGATTACGCTATGTAACAAAGGAATCACGCTATGTAACAAAGGAATCACGCTATGTAACAAAGGAATCACGCTATGAAACAAAGGAATCACGCTATGTAACAAAGGAATCACGCTATGTAACAAAGGAATCACGCTATGTAACAAACTGATCACGCTATGTAACAAAGGAATCACGCTAAGTAACAAAGGAATCACGCTATGTAACAAAGGAATCACGCTATGTAACAAAGGAATCACGCTATGTAACAAAGGAATCACGCTATGTAACAAAGGAATCACGCTATGTAACAAAGGAATCACGGTATGTAAACAAAGGAATCACGCTATGTAACAAACTGATCACGCTATGTAACAAAGGAATCACGCAATGTAACAAAGGAATCACGCTATGTAACAAAGGAATCACGCTATGTAACAAAGGAATCACGCTATGTAACAAAGGAATCACGCTATGTAACAAAGGAATCACGCCATGTAACAAAGGAAACACCCTATGTAACAAAGGAATCACGCTATGTAATAAAGGAATCACGCTATGTAACAAACTGATCAGGCTATGTTACAAAGGAATCACGCTATGAAACAAAGGAATCACGCTATGTAACAAACTGATCAGGCTATGTAACAAAGGAATCACGCTATGTAACAAAGGAATCACGCTATGTAACAAACTGATCAGGCTATGTAACAAAGGAATCACGATATGTAACGAAGGAATCACGCTATGTAACAAACTGATCACGCTATGTAACAAAGGAGTCACTCTGTGTAACAAAGGAATCACGCTATGTAACAAAGGAATCACGCTATGTAATAAGGGAATCACGCTTATATAACAAACTGATCACGCTATGTAACAAAGGAATCACGCTATGTAACAAAGGAATCACGCTATGTAACAAAGGAATCACGCTATGTAACAAACTGATCAGGATATGTAACAAAGGAATCACGCTATGAAACAAAGGAATCACGCTATGTAACAAAGGAATCACGCTATGTAACAAAGGAATCACGCTATGTAACAAAGGAATCACGCTATGTAACAAAGGAATCACGCTATGTAACAAAGGAATCACGCTATGTAACAAAGGAATCACGCTATGTAACAAAGGAATCACACTATGTAACAAAGGAATCACGCTATGTAACAAAGTAATCACGCAATGTAACAAACTGATCACGCTATGTAACAAAGGAATCACGCTATGTAACAAAGGAATCACGCTATGTAACAAAGGAATCACGCTATGTAACAAAGGAATCACGTTATGTAACAAAGGAATCACGGTATGTAAACAAAGGAATCACGCTATGTAACAAACTGATCACGCTATGTAACAAAGGAATCACGCAATGTAACAAAGGAATCACGCTATGTAACAAAGGAATCACGCTATGTAACAAAGGAATCACGCTATGTAACAAAGGAAACACGCTATGTAACAAAGGAATCACGCTATGTATTAAAAGGAATCACGCTATGTAACAAAGGAATCACGCTATGTAACAAACTGATCAGGCTATGTTACAAAGGAATCACGCTATGTAACAAAGGAATCACGCTATGTAACAAACTGATCAGGCTATGTAACAAAGGAATCACGATATGTAACGAAGGAATCACGCTATGTAAGAAACTGATCACCCTATGTAACAAAGGAATCACTCTATGTAACAAAGGAATCACGCTATGTAACAAAGGAATCACGCTATGTAACAAAGGAATCACGCTATGTAACAAACTGATCAGGCCATGTAACAAGGTCATCATGCTATGTAACAAAGGAATGACGCTATGTAACAAAGGAATCACGCTATGTAACAAAGGAATCACGCTATGTAACAAAGGAATCACGCTATGTAACAAAGGAATCACGCTATGTAAAAAGGGAATCACGCTATGTAACAAAGGAATCACGCTATGTAACAAACTGATCAGGCTATGTAACAAAGGAATCACGCTATGAAACAAAGGAATCACGCTATGTAACAAAGGAATCACGCTATGTAACAAAGGAATCACGCTATGTAACAAAGGAATCACGCTATGAAACAAACTGATTACGCTATGTAACAAAGGAATCACGCTATGTAACAAAGGAATCACGCTATGAAACAAAGGAATCACGCTATGTAACAAAGGAATCACGCTATGTAACAAACTGATCACGCTATGTAACAAAGGAATCACGCTATGTAACAAAGGAATCACGCTATGTAACAAAGGAATCACGCTATGTAACAAAGGAATCACGCTATGTAACAAAGGAATCACGGTATGTAAACAAAGGAATCACGGTATGTAAACAAAGGAATCACGCTATGTAACAAACTGATCACGCTATGTAACAAAGGAATCACGCAATGTAACAAAGGAATCACGCTATGTAACAAAGGAATCACGCTATGTAACAAAGGAATCACGCTATGTAACAAAGGAATCACGCTATGTAACAAAGGAAACACGCTATGTAACAAAGGAATCACGCTATGTAATAAAGGAATCACGCTATGTAACAAAGAATCACGCTATGTAACAAACTGATCAGGCTATGTTACAAAGGAATCACGGTATGTAACAAAGGAATCACGCTATGTAACAAACTGATCAGGCTATGTAACAAAGGAATCACGATATGTAATGAAGGAATCACGCTTTGTAACAAACTGATCACGCTATGTAACAAAGGAATCACGCTATGTAACAAAGGAATCACGCTATGTAACAAAGGAATCACGCTATGTAACAAAGGAATCACGCTATGTAACAAAGGAATCACGGTATGTAAACAAAGGAATCACGCTATGTAACAAACTGATCACGCTATGTAACAAAGGAATCACGCAATGTAACAAAGGAATCACGCTATGTAACAAAGGAATCACGCTATGTAACAAAGGAATCACGCTATGTAACAAAGGAATCACGCTATGTAACAAAGGAAACACGCTATGTAACAAAGGAATCCCGCTATGTAATAAAGGAATCACGCTATGTAACAAAGAATCACGCTATGTAACAAACTGATCAGGCTATGTAACAAAGGAATCACGCTATGTAACAAAGGAATCACGCTATATAACAAACTGATCACGCTATGTAACAAAGGAATCACGCTATGTAACAAAGGAATCACGCTATGTAACAAAGGAATCACGCTATATAACAAACTGATCACGCTATGTAACAAAGGAATCACGCTATGTAACAAAGGAATCACGCTATGTAACAAAGGAATCACGCTATGTAACAAACTGATCAGGCTATGTAACAAAGGAATCACGATATGTAACAAAGGAATCACGCTATGTCACAAAGGAATCACGCTATGTAACAAAGGAATCACGCTATGTAACAAAGGAAACACGCTATGTAACAAAGGAATCACGCTATGTAATAAAGGAATCACGCTATGTAACAAAGGAATCACGCTATGTAACAAACTGATCAGGCTATGTTACAAAGGAATCACGCTATGTAATAAAGGAATCACGCTATGTAACAAAGGAATCACGCTATGTAACAAACTGATCAGGCTATGTTACAAAGGAATCACGCTATGTAACAAAGGAATCACGCTATGTAACAAACTGATCAGGCTATGTAACAAAGGAATCACGCTATGTAACAAAGGAATCACGCTATGTAACAAACTGATCAGGCTATGTAACAAAGGAATCACGATATGTAACGAAGGAATCACGCTATGTAACAAACTGATCACGCTATGTAACAAAGGAATCACTCTGTGTAACAAAGAAATCACGCTATGTAACAAAGGAATCACGCTATGTAACAAAGGAATCACGCTATATAACAAACTGATCACGCTATGTAACAAAGGAATCACGCTATGTAACAAAGGAAACACGCTATGTAACAAAGGAATCACGCTATGTAATAAAGGAATCACGCTATGTAACAAAGGAATCACGCTATTTAACAAACTGATCAGGCTATGTAACAAAGGAATCACGCTATGTAACAAAGGAATCACGCTATGTAATAAAGGAATCACGGTATGTAACAAAGGAATCACGCTATGTAACAAACTGATCAGCTATGTAACAAAGGAATCACGATATGTAACAAAGGAATCACGCTATGTAACAAACCGATCACGCTATGTAACAAAGGAATCACTCTGTGTAAATAAGGAATCACGCTATGTAACAAAGGAATCACGCTATGTAACAAAGGAATCACGCTATATAACAAACTGATCACGCTATGTAACAAAGGAATCACGCTATGTAACAAAGGAATCACGCTATGTAACAAAGGAATCACGCTATGTAACAAAGGAATCACGCTATGTAACAAACTGATCAGGCTATGTAACAAACTGATTACGCTATGTAACTAAGGAATCACGATATGTAACAAAGGAATCACGCTATGTAAGAAACTGATCACTCTATGTAACAAAGGAATCACGCTATGTAACAAACTGATCACGCTATGTAACAAAGGAATCACTCTATGTAACAAAGGAATCACGCTATGTAACAAAGGAATCACGCTATGTTACAAAGGTATCACGCTATGTAACAAAGGAATCACGCTATGTAACAAAGGAATCACGCTATGTATCAAAGGAATCACGCTATGTAACAAACTGATCAGGCTATGTAACAAGCTCATCATGCTATGTAACAAAGGAATCACGCTATGTAACAAAGGAATCACGCTATGTAACAAAGGAATCACGCTATGTAACAAAATAATCACGCTATGTAACAAAGGAATCACGCTATGTAACAAAGGAATCACGCTTTGTAACAAAGGAATCACGCTATGTAACAAACTGATCAGGCTATGTAACAAGCTCATCATGCTATGTAACAAAGGAATCGCGCTATGTAACAAAGGAATCACGGTATGTAACAAACTGATCAGGCTATGTAACAAAGGAATCACGCTATGAAACAAAGGAATCACGCTATGTAACAAAGGAATCACGCTATGTAACAAAGGAATCACGCTATGTAACAAAGGAATCACGCTATGTAACAAAGGAATCACGCTATGTAACAAAGGAATCACGCTATGTAACAAAGGAATCACGCTATGTAACAAAGGAATCACGCTATCTAACAAAGGAATCATGGTATGTAACAAAGGAATCACGCTATGTAACAAACTGATCACGCTATGTAACAAACTGATCACGCTATGTAACAAACTGATCACGCTATGTAACAAAGGAATCACGCTATGTAACAAAGGAATCACGCTATGTAACAAAGGAATCACGCTATGTAACAAAGGAATCACGCTATGTAACAAACTGATCAGGCTATGTAACAAAGGAATCACGCTATGTAACAAAGGAATCACGCTATGTAACAAACTGATCAGGCTATGTAACAAAGGAATCACGCTATGAAACAAAGGAATCACGCTATGTAACAAAGGAATCACGCTATGTAACAAAGGAATCACGCTATGTAACAAAGGAATCGCGCTATGTATCAAAGGAATGGCGCTATGTAACAAAGAAGTCACGCTATGTAACAAAGGAATCACGCTATGTAACAAAGGAATCACGCTATGTAACAAAGGAATCACGCTATATAACAAAGGAATCACGCTATGTAACAAACTGATCACGCTATGTAACAAAGGAATCACGCTATGTAACAAAGGAATCACGCTATGTAACAAAGGAAACACGCTATGTAACAAAGGAATCACGCTATGTAATAAAGGAATCACGCTATGTAACAAAGGAATCACGCTATTTAACAAACTGATCAGGCTATGTAACAAAGGAATCACGCTATGTAACAAAGGAATCACGCTATGTAATAAAGGAATCACGGTATGTAACAAAGGAATCACGCTATGTAACAAACTGATCAGCTATGTAACAAAGGAATCACGATATGTAACAAAGGAATCACGCTATGTAACAAACCGATCACGCTATGTAACAAAGGAATCACTCTGTGTAAATAAGGAATCACGCTATGTAACAAAGGAATCACGCTATGTAACAAAGGAATCACGCTATATAACAAACTGATCACGCTATGTAACAAAGGAATCACGCTATGTAACAAAGGAATCACGCTATGTAACAAAGGAATCACGCTATGTAACAAAGGAATCACGCTATGTAACAAACTGATCAGGCTATGTAACAAACTGATTACGCTATGTAACTAAGGAATCACGATATGTAACAAAGGAATCACGCTATGTAAGAAACTGATCACTCTATGTAACAAAGGAATCACGCTATGTAACAAACTGATCACGCTATGTAACAAAGGAATCACTCTATGTAACAAAGGAATCACGCTATGTAACAAAGGAATCACGCTATGTTACAAAGGTATCACGCTATGTAACAAAGGAATCACGCTATGTAACAAAGGAATCACGCTATGTATCAAAGGAATCACGCTATGTAACAAACTGATCAGGCTATGTAACAAGCTCATCATGCTATGTAACAAAGGAATCACGCTATGTAACAAAGGAATCACGCTATGTAACAAAGGAATCACGCTATGTAACAAAATAATCACGCTATGTAACAAAGGAATCACGCTATGTAACAAAGGAATCACGCTTTGTAACAAAGGAATCACGCTATGTAACAAACTGATCAGGCTATGTAACAAGCTCATCATGCTATGTAACAAAGGAATCGCGCTATGTAACAAAGGAATCACGGTATGTAACAAACTGATCAGGCTATGTAACAAAGGAATCACGCTATGAAACAAAGGAATCACGCTATGTAACAAAGGAATCACGCTATGTAACAAAGGAATCACGCTATGTAACAAAGGAATCACGCTATGTAACAAAGGAATCACGCTATGTAACAAAGGAATCACGCTATGTAACAAAGGAATCACGCTATCTAACAAAGGAATCATGGTATGTAACAAAGGAATCACGCTATGTAACAAACTGATCACGCTATGTAACAAACTGATCACGCTATGTAACAAACTGATCACGCTATGTAACAAAGGAATCACGCTATGTAACAAAGGAATCACGCTATGTAACAAAGGAATCACGCTATGTAACAAAGGAATCACGCTATGTAACAAACTGATCAGGCTATGTAACAAAGGAATCACGCTATGTAACAAAGGAATCACGCTATGTAACAAACTGATCAGGCTATGTAACAAAGGAATCACGCTATGAAACAAAGGAATCACGCTATGTAACAAAGGAATCACGCTATGTAACAAAGGAATCACGCTATGTAACAAAGGAATCGCGCTATGTATCAAAGGAATGGCGCTATGTAACAAAGAAGTCACGCTATGTAACAAAGGAATCACGCTATGTAACAAAGGAATCACGCTATGTAACAAAGGAATCACGCTATATAACAAAGGAATCACGCTATGTAACAAACTGATCACGCTATGTAACAAAGGAATCACGCTATGTAACAAAGGAATCACGCTATGTAACAAAGGAATCACGCTATATAACAAACTGATCACGCTATGTAACAAAGGAATCACGCTATGTAACAAAGGAAACACGCTATGTAACAAAGGAATCACGCTATGTAATAAAGGAATCACGCTATGTAACAAAGGAATCACGCTATTTAACAAACTGATCAGGCTATGTAACAAAGGAATCACGCTATGTAACAAAGGAATCACGCTATGTAATAAAGGAATCACGGTATGTAACAAAGGAATCACGCTATGTAACAAACTGATCAGCTATGTAACAAAGGAATCACGATATGTAACAAAGGAATCACGCTATGTAACAAACCGATCACGCTATGTAACAAAGGAATCACTCTGTGTAAATAAGGAATCACGCTATGTAACAAAGGAATCACGCTATGTAACAAAGGAATCACGCTATGTAACAAACTGATCACGCTATGTAACAAAGGAATCACGTTATGTAACAAAGGAATCACGCTATGTAACAAACTGATCAGGCTATGTAACAAAGGAATCACGCTATGAAACAAAGGAATCACGCTATGTAACAAAGGAATCACGCTATGTAACAAAGGAATCACGCTATGTAACAAAGGACTCACGCTATGTAACAAACTGATTACGCTATGTAACAAAGGAATCACGCTATGTAACAAAGGAATCACGCTATGTAACAAAGGAATCACGCTATGAAACAAAGGAATCACGCTATGTAACAAAGGAATCACGCTATGTAACAAACTGATCACGCTATGTAACAAACTGATCACGCTATGTAACAAAGGAATCACGCTATGTAACAAAGGAATCACACTATGTAACAAAGGAATCACGCTATGTAACAAAGTAATCACGCAATGTAACAAACTGATCACGCTATGTAACAAAGGAATCACGCTATGTAACAAAGGAATCACGCTATGTAACAAAGGAATCACGCTATGTAACAAAGAATCACGCTATGTAACAAAGGAATCACGCTATGTAACAAAGGAATCACGCTATGTAACAAAGGAATCACGCTATGTAACAAAGGAATCACGGTATGTAAACAAAGGAATCACGCTATGTAACAAACTGATCACGCTATGTAACAAAGGAATCACGCAATGTAACAAAGGAATCACGCTATGTAACAAAGGAATCACGCTATGTAACAAAGGAATCACGCTATGTAACAAAGGAAACACGCTATGTAACAAAGGAATCACGCTATGTAATAAAGGAATCACGCTATGTAACAAAGGAATCACGCTATGTAACAAACTGATCAGGCTATGTTACAAAGGAATCACGCTATGTAACAAAGGAATCACGCTATGTAACAAACTGATCAGGCTATGTAACAAAGGAATCACGCTATGTAACAAAGGAATCACGCTATGTAACAAACTGATCAGGCTATGTAACAAAGGAATCACGATATGTAACGAAGGAATCACGCTATGTAACAAACTGATCACGCTATGTAAGAAAGGAATCACTCTGTGTAACAAAGAAATCACGCTATGTAACAAAGGAATCACGCTATGTAACAAAGGAATCACGCTATATAACAAACTGATCACGCTATGTAAAAAGGAATCACGCTATGTAACAAAGGAAACACGCTATGTAACAAAGGAATCACGCTATGTAATAAAGGAATAACGCTATGTAACAAAGGAATCACGCTATTTAACAAACTGATCAGGCTATGTAACAAAGGAATCACGCTATGTAACAAAGGAATCACGCTATGTAATAAAGGAATCACGGTATGTAACAAAGGAATCACGCTATGTAACAAAGGAATCACGCTATGTAACAAACTGATCAGGCTATGTAAAAAAGGAATCACGATATGTAACAAAGGAATCACGCTATGTAACAAACTGATCACGCTATGTAACAAAGGAATCACTCTGTGTAACAAAGGAATCACGCTATGTAACAAAGGAATCACGCTATGTAACAAAAGAATCACGCTATATAACAAACTGATCACGCTATGTAACAAAGGAATCACGCTATGTAACAAAGGAATCACGCTATGTAACAAAGGAATCACGCTATGTTACAAAGGAATCACGCTATGTAACAAAGGAATCACGCTATGTAACAAAGGAATCACGCTATGTAACAAACTGATCAGGCTATGTAACAAACTGATTACGCTATATAACTAAGGAATCACGATATGTAACAAAGGAATCACGCTATGTAACAAACTGATCACGCTATGTAACAAAGGAATCACTCTATGTAACAAAGGAATCACGCTATGTAACAAAGGAATCACGCTATGTAACAAAGGAATCACGCTATGTAACAAACTGATCAGGCTATGTAACAAGGTCATCATGCTATGTAACAAAGGAATCACGCTATGTAACAAAGGAATCACGCTATGTAACAAAGAAATCACGCTATGTAACAAAGGAATCACGCTATGTAACAAAGGAAACACGCTATGTAACAAAGGAATCACGCTATGTAATAAAGGAATCACGCTATGTAACAAAGAATCACGCTATGTAACAAACTGATCAGGCTATGTTACAAAGGAATCACGGTATGTAACAAAGGAATCACGCTATGTAACAAACTGATCAGGCTATGTAACAAAGGAATCACGATATGTAATGAAGGAATCACGCTTTGTAACAAACTGATCACGCTATGTAACAAAGGAATCACTCTGTGTAACAAAGGAATCACGCTATGTAACAAAGGAATCACGCTATGTAACAAAGGAATCACGCTATATAACAAACTGATCACGCTATGTAACAAAGGAATCACGCTATGTAACAAAGGAATCACGCTATGTATCAAAGGAATCACGCTATATAACAAACTGATCACGCTATGTAACAAAGGAATCACGCTATGTAACAAAGGAATCACGCTATGTAACAAAGGAATCACGCTATGTAACAAACTGATCAGGCTATGTAACAAAGGAATCACGATATGTAACAAAGGAATCACGCTATGTAACAAACCGATCACGCTATGTAACAAAGGAATCACGCAATGTAAGAAAGGAATCACGCTATGTAACAAAGGAATCACGCTATGTCACAAAGGAATCACGCTATGTAACAAAGGAATCACGCTATGTAACAAAGGAAACACGCTAGGTAACAAAGGAATCACGCTATGTAATAAAGGAATCACGCTATGTAACAAAGGAATCACGCTATGTAACAAACTGATCAGGCTATGTTACAAAGGAATCACGCTATGTAACAAAGGAATCACGCTATGTAACAAACTGATCAGGCTATGTAACAAAGGAATCACGCTATGTAACAAAGGAATCACGCTATGTAACAAACTGATCAGGCTATGTAACAAAGGAATCACGATATGTAACGAAGGAATCACGCTATGTAACAAACTAAACACGCTATGTAACAAAGGAATCACTCTGTGTAACAAAGAAGTCACGCTATGTAACAAAGGAATCACGCTATGTAACAAAGGAATCACGCTATATAACAAACTGATCACGCTATGTAACAAAGGAATCACGCTATGTAACAAAGGAAACACGCTATGTAACAAAGGAATCACGCTATGTAATAAAGGAATCACGCTATGTAACAAAGGAATCACGCTATTTAACAAACTGATCAGGCTATGTAACAAAGGAATCACGCTATGTAACAAAGGAATCACGCTATGTAATAAAGGAATCACGGTATGTAACAAAGGAATCACGCTATGTAACAAAGGAATCACGCTATGGAACAAACTGATCAGGCTATGTAACAAAGGAATCACGATATGTAACAAAGGAATCACGCTATGTAACAAACCGATCACGCTATGTAACAAAGGAATCACTCTGTGTAACAAAGGAATCACGCTATGTAACAAAGGAATCACGCTATGACACAAAGGAATCACGCTATATAACAAACTGATCACGCTATGTAACAAAGGAATCACGCTATGTAACAAAGGAATCACGCTATGTAACAAAGGAATCACGCTATGTAACAAAGGAATCACGCTATGTAACAAACTGATCAGGCTATGTAACAAACTGATTACACTATGTAACTAAGGAATCACGATATGTAACAAAGGAATCACGCTATGTAAGAAACTGATCACTCTATGTAACAAAGGAATCACGCTATGTAACAAACTGATCACGCTATGTAACAAAGGAATCACTCTATGTAACAAAGGAATCACGCTATGTAACAAAGGAATCACGCTATGTAACAAAGGTATCACGCTATGTAACAAAGGAATCACGCTATGTAACAAAGGAATCACGCTATGTATCAAAGGAATCACGCTATGTAACAAACTGATCAGGCTATGTAACAAGCTCATCATGCTATGTAACAAAGGAATCACGCTATGTAACAAAGGAATCACGCTATGTAACAAAGGAATCACGCTATGTAACAAAATAATCACGCTATGTAACAAAGGACTCACGCTATGTAACAAAGGAATCACGCTTTGTAACAAAGGAATCACGCTATGTAACAAACTGATCAGGCTATGTAACAAGCTCATCATGCTATGTAACAAAGGAATCGCGCTATGTAACAAAGGAATCACGCTATGTAACAAAGGAATCACGCTATGTAACAAACTGATCAGGCTATGTAACAAAGGAATCACGCTATGAAACAAAGGAATCACGCAATGTAACAAAGGAACCACGCTATGTAACAAAGGAATCACGCTATGTAACAAAGGAATCACGCTATGTAACAAAGGAATCACGCTATGTAACAAAGGAATCACGCTATGTAACAAAGGAATCACGCTATGTAACAAAGGAATCACGCTATGTAACAAAGGAATCACGCTATCTAACAAAGGAATCATGGTATGTAACAAAGGAATCACGCTATGTAACAAACTGATCACGCTATGTAACAAACTGATCACGCTAT
Source organism: Deroplatys truncata (assembly GCA_030765065.1). Taxonomy (NCBI): domain Eukaryota; kingdom Metazoa; phylum Arthropoda; class Insecta; order Mantodea; family Mantidae; genus Deroplatys; species Deroplatys truncata. The sequence continues at coordinate 415,591,257 of CM060990.1, read as the reverse complement.
GTAACAAAGGAATCACGCTATGTAACAAAGGAATCACGCTATGTAACAAAGGAATCACGCTATGTAACAAAGGAATCACGCTATGTAACAAACTGATCAGGCTATGTAACGAAGGAATCACGCTATGTAACAAAGGAATCACGCTATGTAACAAACTGATCAGGCTATGTAACAAAGGAATCACGCTATGAAACAAAGGAATCACGCTATGTAACAAAGGAATCACGCTATGTAACAAAGGAATCACGCTATGTAACAAAGGAATCGCGCTATGTATCAAAGGAATCGCGCTATGTAACAGGAGTCACGCTATGTAACAAAGGAATCACGCTATGTAACAAAGGAATCACGCTATGTAACAAAGGAATCACGCTATATAACAAAGGAATCACGCTATGTAACAAACTGATCACGCTATGTAACAAAGGAATCACGCTATGTAACAAAGGAATCACGCTATGTAACAAAGGAATCACGATTTGTAACAAAGGAATCACGCTATGTAACAAAGGAATCACGCTATGTAACAAAGGAATCACGCTATGTAACAAACTGATCACGCTATGTAACAAAGGAATCACTCTATGTAACAAAGGAATCACGCTATGTAACAAAGGAATCACGCTATGTAACAAAGGAATCACGCTATGTGACAAAGGAATCACGCTATGTAACAAAGGAATCACGCTATGTAACAAACTGATCAGGCTATGTAACAAGGTCATCATGCTATGTAACAAAGGAATCACGCTATGTAACAAAGGAATCACGCTATGAAACAAAGGAATCACGCTATGTAACAAAGGAATCACGCTATGTAACAAAGGAATCACGCTATGTAACAAAGGAATCACGCTATGTAACAAACTGATCACGCTATGTAACAAAGGAATCACGCTATGTAACAAAGGAATCACGCTATGTAACAAAGGAATCACGCTATGTAAAAAAGGAATCACGCTATGTAACAACGGAATCACGCTATGTAAGAAAGGAATCACGCTATGTAACAAAGGAATCACGCTATGTAACAAACTGATCAGGCTATGTAACAAAGGAATCACGCTATGAAACAAAGGAATCACGCTATGTAACAAAGGAATCACGCTATGTAACAAAGGAATCACGCTATGTAACAAAGGAATCACGCTATGTAACAAAGGAATCACGCTATGTAACAAACTGATTACGCTATGTAACAAACGAATCACGCTATGTAACAAAGGAATCACGCTATGTAACAAAGGAATCACGCTATGAAACAAAGGAATCACGCTATGTAACAAAGGAATCACGCTATGTAACAAACTGATCACGCTATGTAACAAACTGATCACGCTATGTAACAAAGGAATCACGCTATGTAACAAAGGAATCACGCTATGTAACAAAGGAATCACGCTATGTAACAAAAGAATCACGGTATGTAAACAAAGGAATCACGCTATGTAACAAACTGATCACGCTATGTAACAAAGGAATCACGCTATGTAACAAAGGAATCACGCTATGTAACAAAGGAATCACGCTATGTAACAAAGGAATCACGCTATGTAACAAAGGAATCACGCTATGTAACAAAGGAATCACGCTATGTAACAAAGGAATCACGCTATGTAACAAACTGATCAGGCTATGTAACAAAGGAATCACGCTATGTAACAAAGGAATCACGCTATGTAACAAACTGATCAGGCTATGTAACAAAGGAATCACGCTATGAAACAAAGGAATCACGCTATGTAACAAAGGAATCACGCTATGTAACAAAGGAATCACGCTATGTAACAAAGGAATCGCGCTATGTATCAAAGGAATGGCGCTATGTAACAAAGAAGTCACGCTATGTAACAAAGGAATCACGCTATGTAACAAAGGAATCACGCTATGTAACAAAGGAATCACGCTATATAACAAAGGAATCACGCTATGTAACAAACTGATCACGCTATGTAACAAAGGAATCACGCTATGTAACAAAGGAATCACGCTATGTAACAAAGGAATCACGCTATATAACAAACTGATCACGCTATGTAACAAAGGAATCACGCTATGTAACAAAGGAAACACGCTATGTAACAAAGGAATCACGCTATGTAATAAAGGAATCACGCTATGTAACAAAGGAATCACGCTATTTAACAAACTGATCAGGCTATGTAACAAAGGAATCACGCTATGTAACAAAGGAATCACGCTATGTAATAAAGGAATCACGGTATGTAACAAAGGAATCACGCTATGTAACAAACTGATCAGCTATGTAACAAAGGAATCACGATATGTAACAAAGGAATCACGCTATGTAACAAACCGATCACGCTATGTAACAAAGGAATCACTCTGTGTAAATAAGGAATCACGCTATGTAACAAAGGAATCACGCTATGTAACAAAGGAATCACGCTATGTAACAAACTGATCACGCTATGTAACAAAGGAATCACGTTATGTAACAAAGGAATCACGCTATGTAACAAACTGATCAGGCTATGTAACAAAGGAATCACGCTATGAAACAAAGGAATCACGCTATGTAACAAAGGAATCACGCTATGTAACAAAGGAATCACGCTATGTAACAAAGGACTCACGCTATGTAACAAACTGATTACGCTATGTAACAAAGGAATCACGCTATGTAACAAAGGAATCACGCTATGTAACAAAGGAATCACGCTATGAAACAAAGGAATCACGCTATGTAACAAAGGAATCACGCTATGTAACAAACTGATCACGCTATGTAACAAACTGATCACGCTATGTAACAAAGGAATCACGCTATGTAACAAAGGAATCACACTATGTAACAAAGGAATCACGCTATGTAACAAAGTAATCACGCAATGTAACAAACTGATCACGCTATGTAACAAAGGAATCACGCTATGTAACAAAGGAATCACGCTATGTAACAAAGGAATCACGCTATGTAACAAAGAATCACGCTATGTAACAAAGGAATCACGCTATGTAACAAAGGAATCACGCTATGTAACAAAGGAATCACGCTATGTAACAAAGGAATCACGGTATGTAAACAAAGGAATCACGCTATGTAACAAACTGATCACGCTATGTAACAAAGGAATCACGCAATGTAACAAAGGAATCACGCTATGTAACAAAGGAATCACGCTATGTAACAAAGGAATCACGCTATGTAACAAAGGAAACACGCTATGTAACAAAGGAATCACGCTATGTAATAAAGGAATCACGCTATGTAACAAAGGAATCACGCTATGTAACAAACTGATCAGGCTATGTTACAAAGGAATCACGCTATGTAACAAAGGAATCACGCTATGTAACAAACTGATCAGGCTATGTAACAAAGGAATCACGCTATGTAACAAAGGAATCACGCTATGTAACAAACTGATCAGGCTATGTAACAAAGGAATCACGATATGTAACGAAGGAATCACGCTATGTAACAAACTGATCACGCTATGTAAGAAAGGAATCACTCTGTGTAACAAAGAAATCACGCTATGTAACAAAGGAATCACGCTATGTAACAAAGGAATCACGCTATATAACAAACTGATCACGCTATGTAAAAAGGAATCACGCTATGTAACAAAGGAAACACGCTATGTAACAAAGGAATCACGCTATGTAATAAAGGAATAACGCTATGTAACAAAGGAATCACGCTATTTAACAAACTGATCAGGCTATGTAACAAAGGAATCACGCTATGTAACAAAGGAATCACGCTATGTAATAAAGGAATCACGGTATGTAACAAAGGAATCACGCTATGTAACAAAGGAATCACGCTATGTAACAAACTGATCAGGCTATGTAAAAAAGGAATCACGATATGTAACAAAGGAATCACGCTATGTAACAAACTGATCACGCTATGTAACAAAGGAATCACTCTGTGTAACAAAGGAATCACGCTATGTAACAAAGGAATCACGCTATGTAACAAAAGAATCACGCTATATAACAAACTGATCACGCTATGTAACAAAGGAATCACGCTATGTAACAAAGGAATCACGCTATGTAACAAAGGAATCACGCTATGTTACAAAGGAATCACGCTATGTAACAAAGGAATCACGCTATGTAACAAAGGAATCACGCTATGTAACAAACTGATCAGGCTATGTAACAAACTGATTACGCTATATAACTAAGGAATCACGATATGTAACAAAGGAATCACGCTATGTAACAAACTGATCACGCTATGTAACAAAGGAATCACTCTATGTAACAAAGGAATCACGCTATGTAACAAAGGAATCACGCTATGTAACAAAGGAATCACGCTATGTAACAAACTGATCAGGCTATGTAACAAGGTCATCATGCTATGTAACAAAGGAATCACGCTATGTAACAAAGGAATCACGCTATGTAACAAAGAAATCACGCTATGTAACAAAGGAATCACGCTATGTAACAAAGGAAACACGCTATGTAACAAAGGAATCACGCTATGTAATAAAGGAATCACGCTATGTAACAAAGAATCACGCTATGTAACAAACTGATCAGGCTATGTTACAAAGGAATCACGGTATGTAACAAAGGAATCACGCTATGTAACAAACTGATCAGGCTATGTAACAAAGGAATCACGATATGTAATGAAGGAATCACGCTTTGTAACAAACTGATCACGCTATGTAACAAAGGAATCACTCTGTGTAACAAAGGAATCACGCTATGTAACAAAGGAATCACGCTATGTAACAAAGGAATCACGCTATATAACAAACTGATCACGCTATGTAACAAAGGAATCACGCTATGTAACAAAGGAATCACGCTATGTATCAAAGGAATCACGCTATATAACAAACTGATCACGCTATGTAACAAAGGAATCACGCTATGTAACAAAGGAATCACGCTATGTAACAAAGGAATCACGCTATGTAACAAACTGATCAGGCTATGTAACAAAGGAATCACGATATGTAACAAAGGAATCACGCTATGTAACAAACCGATCACGCTATGTAACAAAGGAATCACGCAATGTAAGAAAGGAATCACGCTATGTAACAAAGGAATCACGCTATGTCACAAAGGAATCACGCTATGTAACAAAGGAATCACGCTATGTAACAAAGGAAACACGCTATGTAACAAAGGAATCACGCTATGTAATAAAGGAATCACGCTATGTAACAAAGGAATCACGCTATGTAACAAACTGATCAGGCTATGTTACAAAGGAATCACGCTATGTAACAAAGGAATCACGCTATGTAACAAACTGATCAGGCTATGTAACAAAGGAATCACGCTATGTAACAAAGGAATCACGCTATGTAACAAACTGATCAGGCTATGTAACAAAGGAATCACGATATGTAACGAAGGAATCACGCTATGTAACAAACTAAACACGCTATGTAACAAAGGAATCACTCTGTGTAACAAAGAAGTCACGCTATGTAACAAAGGAATCACGCTATGTAACAAAGGAATCACGCTATATAACAAACTGATCACGCTATGTAACAAAGGAATCACGCTATGTAACAAAGGAAACACGCTATGTAACAAAGGAATCACGCTATGTAATAAAGGAATCACGCTATGTAACAAAGGAATCACGCTATTTAACAAACTGATCAGGCTATGTAACAAAGGAATCACGCTATGTAACAAAGGAATCACGCTATGTAATAAAGGAATCACGGTATGTAACAAAGGAATCACGCTATGTAACAAAGGAATCACGCTATGGAACAAACTGATCAGGCTATGTAACAAAGGAATCACGATATGTAACAAAGGAATCACGCTATGTAACAAACCGATCACGCTATGTAACAAAGGAATCACTCTGTGTAACAAAGGAATCACGCTATGTAACAAAGGAATCACGCTATGACACAAAGGAATCACGCTATATAACAAACTGATCACGCTATGTAACAAAGGAATCACGCTATGTAACAAAGGAATCACGCTATGTAACAAAGGAATCACGCTATGTAACAAAGGAATCACGCTATGTAACAAACTGATCAGGCTATGTAACAAACTGATTACACTATGTAACTAAGGAATCACGATATGTAACAAAGGAATCACGCTATGTAAGAAACTGATCACTCTATGTAACAAAGGAATCACGCTATGTAACAAACTGATCACGCTATGTAACAAAGGAATCACTCTATGTAACAAAGGAATCACGCTATGTAACAAAGGAATCACGCTATGTAACAAAGGTATCACGCTATGTAACAAAGGAATCACGCTATGTAACAAAGGAATCACGCTATGTATCAAAGGAATCACGCTATGTAACAAACTGATCAGGCTATGTAACAAGCTCATCATGCTATGTAACAAAGGAATCACGCTATGTAACAAAGGAATCACGCTATGTAACAAAGGAATCACGCTATGTAACAAAATAATCACGCTATGTAACAAAGGACTCACGCTATGTAACAAAGGAATCACGCTTTGTAACAAAGGAATCACGCTATGTAACAAACTGATCAGGCTATGTAACAAGCTCATCATGCTATGTAACAAAGGAATCGCGCTATGTAACAAAGGAATCACGCTATGTAACAAAGGAATCACGCTATGTAACAAACTGATCAGGCTATGTAACAAAGGAATCACGCTATGAAACAAAGGAATCACGCAATGTAACAAAGGAACCACGCTATGTAACAAAGGAATCACGCTATGTAACAAAGGAATCACGCTATGTAACAAAGGAATCACGCTATGTAACAAAGGAATCACGCTATGTAACAAAGGAATCACGCTATGTAACAAAGGAATCACGCTATGTAACAAAGGAATCACGCTATCTAACAAAGGAATCATGGTATGTAACAAAGGAATCACGCTATGTAACAAACTGATCACGCTATGTAACAAACTGATCACGCTATGTAACAAAGGAATCACGCTATGTAACAAAGGAATCACGCTATGTAACAAAGGAATCACGCTATGTAACAAAGGAATCACGCTATGTAACAAACTGATCAGGCTATGTAACGAAGGAATCACGCTATGTAACAAAGGAATCACGCTATGTAACAAACTGATCAGGCTATGTAACAAAGGAATCACGCTATGAAACAAAGGAATCACGCTATGTAACAAAGGAATCACGCTATGTAACAAAGGAATCACGCTATGTAACAAAGGAATCGCGCTATGTATCAAAGGAATCGCGCTATGTAACAGGAGTCACGCTATGTAACAAAGGAATCACGCTATGTAACAAAGGAATCACGCTATGTAACAAAGGAATCACGCTATATAACAAAGGAATCACGCTATGTAACAAACTGATCACGCTATGTAACAAAGGAATCACGCTATGTAACAAAGGAATCACGCTATGTAACAAAGGAATCACGATTTGTAACAAAGGAATCACGCTATGTAACAAAGGAATCACGCTATGTAACAAAGGAATCACGCTATGTAACAAACTGATCACGCTATGTAACAAAGGAATCACTCTATGTAACAAAGGAATCACGCTATGTAACAAAGGAATCACGCTATGTAACAAAGGAATCACGCTATGTGACAAAGGAATCACGCTATGTAACAAAGGAATCACGCTATGTAACAAACTGATCAGGCTATGTAACAAGGTCATCATGCTATGTAACAAAGGAATCACGCTATGTAACAAAGGAATCACGCTATGAAACAAAGGAATCACGCTATGTAACAAAGGAATCACGCTATGTAACAAAGGAATCACGCTATGTAACAAAGGAATCACGCTATGTAACAAACTGATCACGCTATGTAACAAAGGAATCACGCTATGTAACAAAGGAATCACGCTATGTAACAAAGGAATCACGCTATGTAAAAAAGGAATCACGCTATGTAACAACGGAATCACGCTATGTAAGAAAGGAATCACGCTATGTAACAAAGGAATCACGCTATTTAACAAACTGATCAGGCTATGTAACAAAGGAATCACGCTATGAAACAAAGGAATCACGCTATGTAACAAAGGAATCACGCTATGTAACAAAGGAATCACGCTATGTAACAAAGGAATCACGCTATGTAACAAAGGAATCACGCTATGTAACAAACTGATTACGCTATGTAACAAACGAATCACGCTATGTAACAAAGGAATCACGCTATGTAACAAAGGAATCACGCTATGAAACAAAGGAATCACGCTATGTAACAAAGGAATCACGCTATGTAACAAACTGATCACGCTATGTAACAAACTGATCACGCTATGTAACAAAGGAATCACGCTATGTAACAAAGGAATCACGCTATGTAACAAAGGAATCACGCTATGTAACAAAAGAATCACGGTATGTAAACAAAGGAATCACGCTATGTAACAAACTGATCACGCTATGTAACAAAGGAATCACGCTATGTAACAAAGGAATCACGCTATGTAACAAAGGAATCACGCTATGTAACAAAGGAATCACGCTATGTAACAAAGGAATCACGCTATGTAACAAAGGAAACACCCTATGTAACAAAGGAATCACGCTATGTAATAAAGGAATCACGCTATGTAATAAAGGAATCACGCTATGTAACAAAGGAATCACGCTATGTAACAAACTGATCAGGCTATGTTACAAAGGAATCACGCTATGTAACAAAGGAATCACGCTATGTAACAAACTGATCAGGCTATGTAACAAAGGAGTCACGCTATGTAACAAAGGAATCACGCTATGTAACAAACTGATCAGGCTATGTAACAAAGGAATCACGATATGTAACGAAGGAATCACGCTATGTAACAAACTGATCACGCTATGTAACAAAGGAGTCACTCTGTGTAACAAAGGAATCACGCTATGTAACAAAGGAATCACGCTATGTAACAAAGGAATCACGCTTATATAACAAACTGATCACGCTATGTAACAAAGGAATCACGCTATGTAATAAAGGAATCACGCTATGTAACAAAGGAATCACGCTATGTAACAAACTGATCAGGCCATGTAACAAAGGAATCACCCTATGAAACAAAGGAATCACGCTATGTAACAAAGGAATCACGCTATGTAACAAAGGAATCACGCTATGTAACAAAGGAATCACGCTATGTAACAAAGGAATCACGCTATGTAACAAAGGAATCACACTATGTAACAAAGGAATCACGCTATGTAACAAAGTAATCACGCAACGTAACAAACTGATCACGCTATGTAACAAAGGAATCACGCTATGTAACAAAGGAATCACGCTATGTAACAAATGAATCACGCTATGTAACAAAGGAATCACGCTATGTAACAAAGGAATCACGCTATGTAACAAAGGAATCACGCTATGTAACAAAGGAATCACGGTATGTAAACAAAGGAATCACGCTATGTAACAAAGGAATCACGCTATATAACAAACTGATCACGCTATGTAACAAACGAATCACGCTATGTAACAAAGGAATCACGCTATGTAACAAAGGAATCACGCTATGTAACAAACTGATCAGGCTATGTAACAAAGGAATCACGCTATAAAACAAAGGAATCACGCTATGTAACAAAGGAATCACGCTATGTAACAAAGGAATCACGCTATGTAACAAAGGAATCACGCTATGTAACAAAGGAATCACGCTATGTAACAAAGGAATCACGCTATGTAACAAAGGAATCACGGTATGTAAACAAAGGAATCACGCTATGTAACAAACTGATTACGCTATGTAACAAAGGAATCACGCAATGTAAGAAAGGAATCACGCTATGTAACAAAGGAATCACGCTATGTAACAAAGGAATCACGCTATGTAACAAAGGAATCACGCTATGTAACAAAGGAAACACGCTATGTAACAAAGGAATCACGCTATGTAATAAAGGAATCACGCTATGTAACAAAGGAATCACGCTATGTAACAAACTGATCAGGCTATGTTACAAAGGAATCACGCTATGTAACAAAGGAATCACGCTATGTAACAAACTGATCAGGCTATGTAACAAAGGAATCACGCTATGTAACAAAGGAATCACGCTATGTAACAAACTGATCAGGCTATGTAACAAAGGAGTCACGATATGTAACGAAGGAATCACGCTATGTAACAAAGGAATCACGATATGTAACGAAGGAATCACGCTATGTAACAAACTGATCACGCTATGTAACAAAGGAATCACTCTGTGTAACAAAGAAATCACGCTATGTAACAAAGGAATCACGCTATGTAACAAAGGAATCACGCTATATAACAAACTGATCACGCTATGTAACAAAGGAATCACGCTATGTAACAAAGGAAACACGCTATGTAACAAAGGAATCACGCTATGTAATAAATGAATCACGCTATGTAACAAAGGAATCACGCTATTTAACAAACTGATCAGGCTATGTAACAAAGGAATCACGCTATGTAACAAAGGAATCACGCTATGTAATAAAGGAATCACGGTATGTAACAAAGGAATCACGCTATGTAACAATGGAATCACGCTATGTAACAAACGGATCAGGCTATGTAACAAAGGAATCACGCTATGAAACAAAGGAATCACGCTATGTAACAAAGGAATCACGCTATGTAACAAAGGAATCACGCTATGTAACAAAGGGATCACGCTATGTAACAAAGGAATCACGCTATGTAACAAAGGAATCACGCTATGTAACAAAGGAATCACGCTATGTAACAAAGGAATCACGGTATGTAAACAAAGGAATCACGCTATGTAACAAACTGATTACGCTATGTAACAAAGGAATCACGCAATGTAAGAAAGGAATCACGCTATGTAACAAAGGAATCACGCTATGTCACAAAGGAATCACGCTATGTAACAAAGGAATCACGCTATGTAACAAAGGAAACACGCTATGTAACAAAGGAACCACGCTATGTAATAAAGGAATCACGCTATGTAACAAACTGATCAGGCTATGTTACAAAGGAATCACGCTATGTAACAAAGGAATCACGCTATGTAACAAACTGATCAGGCTATGTAACAAAGGAATCACGCTATGTAACAAAGGAATCACGCTATGTAACAAACTGATCAGGCTATGTAACAAAGGAATCACGATATGTAACGAAGGAATCACGCTATGTAACAAACTGATCACGCTATGTAACAAAGGAATCACTCTGTGTAACAAAGAAATCACGCTATGTAACAAAGGAATCACGCTATGTAACAAAGGAATCACGCTGTATAACAAACTGATCACGCTATGTAACAAAGGAATCACGCTATGTAACAAAGGAAACACGCTATGTAACAAAGGAATCACGCTATGTAATAAAGGAATCACGCTATGTAACAAAGGAATCACGCTATTTAACAAACTGATCACGCTATGTAACAAAGGAATCACGCTATGTAACAAAGGAATCACGCTATGTAATAAAGGAATCACGGTATGTAACAAAGGAATCACGCTATGTAACAAAGGAATCACGCTATGTAACAAACTGATCAGGCTATGTAACAAAGGAATCACGATATGTAACAAAGGAATCACGCTATGTAACAAACCGATCACGCTATGTAACAAAGGAATCACTCTGTGTAACAAAGGAATCACGCTATGTAACAAAGGAATCACGCTATGTAACAAAGGAATCACGCTATATAACAAACTGATCACGCTATGTAACAAAGGAATCACGCTATGTAACAAAGGAATCACGCTATGTAACAAAGGAATCACGCTATGTAACAAAGGAATCACGCTATGTAACATAGGAATCACGCTATGTAACAAAGGAATCACGCTATGTAACAAACTGATCAGGCTATGTAACAAACTGATTACGCTATGTAACTAAGGAATCACGATATGTAACAAAGGAATCACGCTATGTAACAAACTGATCACGCTATGTAACAAAGGAATCACTCTATGTAACAAAGGAATCACGCTATGTAACAAAGGAATCACGCTATGTAACAAAGGTATCACGCTATGTAACAAAGGAATCACGCTATGTAACAAAGGAATCACGCTATGTATCAAAGGAATCACGCTATGTAACAAACTGATCAGGCTATGTAACAAGCTCATCATGCTATGTAACAAAGGAATCACGCTATGTAACAAAGGAATCACGCTATGTAACAAAGGAATCACGCTATGTAACAAAATAATCACGCTATGTAACAAAGGAATCACGCTATGTAACAAAGGAATCACGCTTTGTAACAAAGGAATCACGCTATGTAACAAACTGATCAGGCTATGTAACAAGCTCATCATGCTATGTAACAAAGGAATCGCGCTATGTAACAAAGGAATCACGCTATGTAACAAAGGAATCACGCTATGTAACAAACTGATCAGGCTATGTAACAAAGGAATCACGCTATGAAACAAAGGAATCACGCTATGTAACAAAGGAATCACGCTATGTAACAAAGGAATCACGCTATGTAACAAAGGAATCACGCTATGTAACAAAGGAATCACGCTATGTAACAAAGGAATCACGCTATGTAACAAAGGAATCACGCTATCTAACAAAGGAATCACGGTATGTAACAAAGGAATCACGCTATGTAACAAACTGATCACGCTATGTAACAAACTGATCACGCTATGTAACAAAGGAATCACGCTATGTAACAAAGGAATCACGCTATGTAACAAAGGAATCACGCTATGTAACAAAGGAATCACGCTATGTAACAAACTGATCAGGCTATGTAACAAAGGAATCACGCTATGTAACAAAGGAATCACGCTATGTAACAAACTGATCAGGCTATGTAACAAAGGAATCACGTATGAAACAAAGGAATCACGCTATGTAACAAAGGAATCACGCTATGTAACAAAAGAATCACGCTATGTAACAAAGGAATCGCGCTATGTAACAAAGGAGTCACGCTATGTAACAAAGGAATCACGCTATGTAACAAAGGAATCACGCTATATAACAAAGGAATCAAGCTATGTAACAAACTGATCACGCTATGTAACAAAGGAATCACGCTATGTAACAAAGGAATCACGATATGTAACAAAGGAATCACGATTTGTAACAAAGGAATCACGCTATGTAACAAAGGAATCACGCTATGTAACAAAGGAATCACGCTATGTAACAAAGGAATCACGCTATGTAACAAACTGATCACGCTATGTAACAAAGGAATCACTCTATGTAACAAAGGAATCACGCTATGTAACAAAGGAATCACGCTATGTAACAAAGGAATCACGCTATGTAACAAAGGAATCACGCTATGTGACAAAGGAATCACGCTATGTAACAAACTGATCAGGCTATGTAACAAGGTCATCATGTTATGTAACAAAGGAATCACGCTATGTAACAAAGGAATCACGCTATGTAACAAAGGAATCACGCTATGTAACAAAGGAATCACGCTATGTAACAAAGGAATCACGCTATGTAACAAAGGAATCACGATATGTAATATACTGATCACGCTATGTAACAAAGGAATCACGCTATGTAACAAAGGAATCACGCTATGTAACAAAGGAATCACGCTATGTAAAAAAGGAATCACGCTATGTAACAAAGGAATCACGCTACGTAAGAAAGGAATCACGCTATGTAACAAAGGAATCACGCTATTTAACAAACTGATCAGGCTATGTAACAAAGGAATCACGCTATGAAACAAAGGAATCACGCTATGTAACAAAGGAATCACGCTATGTAATAAAGGAATCACGCTATGTAACAAAGGAATCACGCTATGTAACAAACTGATTACGCTATGTAACAAAGGAATCACGCTATGTAACAAAGGAATCACGCTATGTAACAAAGGAATCACGCTATGAAACAAAGGAATCACGCTATGTAACAAAGGAATCACGCTATGTAACAAAGGAATCACGCTATGTAACAAACTGATCACGCTATGTAACAAAGGAATCACGCTATGTAACAAAGGATTCACGCTATGTAACAAAGGAATCACGCTATGTAACAAAGGAATCACGCTATGTAACAAAGGTATCACGCTATGTAACAAAGGAATCACGGTATGTAAACAAAGGAATCACGCTATGTAACAAACTGATCACGCTATGTAACAAAGGAATCACGCAATGTAACAAAGGAATCACGCTATGTAACAAAGGAATCACGCTATGTAACAAAGGAATCACGCTATGTAACAAAGGAATCACGCTATGTAACAAAGGAATCACGCTATGTAACAAAGGAAACACCCTATGTAACAAAGGAATCACGCTATGTAACAAAGGAATCACGCTATGTAACAAACTCATCAGGCTATGTTACAAAGGAATCACGCTATGTAACAAAGGAATCACGCTATGTAACAAACTGATCAGGCTATGCAACAAAGGAATCACGCTATGTAACAAAGGAATCACGCTATGTAACAAACTGATCAGGCTATGTAACAAAGGAATCACGATATGTAACGAAGGAATCACGCTATGTAACAAACTGATCACGCTATGTAACAAAGGAGTCACTCTGTGTAACAAAGGAATCACGCTATGTAACAAAGGAATCACGCTATGTAATAAAGGAATCACGCTTATATAACAAACTGATCACGCTATGTAACAAAGGAATCACGCTATGTAACAAAGAAATCACGCTATGTAACAAAGGAATCACGCTATGTAACAAACTGATCAGGCTATGTAACAAAGGAATCACGCTATGAAACAAAGGAATCACGCTATGTAACAAAGGAATCACGCTATGTAACAAAGGAATCACGCTATGTAACAAAGGAAGCACGCTATGTAACAAAGGAATCACGCTATGTAACAAAGGAATCACGCTATGTAACAAAGGAATCACGGTATGTAAACAAAGGAATCTTGCTATGTAACAAACTGATCACGCTATGTAACAAAGGAATCACGCAATGTAACAAAGGAATCACGCTATGTAACAAAGGAATCACGCTATGTAACAAAGGAATCACGCTATGTAACAAAGGAATCACGCTATGTAACAAAGGAAACACGCTATGTAACAAAGGAATCACGCTATGTAATAAAGGAATCACGCTATGTAACAAAGGAATCACGCTATATAACAAACTGATCACGCTATGTAACAAAGGAATCACGCTATGTAACAAAGGAATCACGCTATGTAACAAAGGAATCACGCTATGTAACAAACTGATCAGGCTATGTAACAAAGGAATCACGCTATAAAACAAAGGAATCACGCTATGTAACAAAGGAATCACGCTATGTAACAAAGGAATCACGCTATGTAACAAAGGAATCACGCTATGTAACAAAGGAATCACGCTATGTAACAAAGGAATCACGCTATGTAACAAAGGAATCACGCTATGTAACAAAGGAATCACGGTATGTAAACAAAGGAATCACGCTATGTAACAAACTGATTACGCTATGTAACAAAGGAATCACGCAATGTAAGAAAGGAATCACGCTATGTAACAAAGGAATCACGCTATGTAACAAAGGAATCACGCTATGTAACAAAGGAATCACGCTATGTAACAAAGGAAACACGCTATGTAACAAAGGAATCACGCTATGTAATAAAGGAATCACGCTATGTAACAAAGGAATCACGCTATGTAACAAACTGATCAGGCTATGTTACAAAGGAATCACGCTATGTAACAAAGGAATCACGCTATGTAACAAACTGATCAGGCTATGTAACAAAGGAATCACGCTATGTAACAAAGGAATCACGCTATGTAACAAACTGATCAGGCTATGTAACAAAGGAATCACGATATGTAACGAAGGAATCACGCTATGTAACAAAGGAATCACGATATGTAACGAAGGAATCACGCTATGTAACAAACTGATCACGCTATGTAACAAAGGAATCACTCTGTGTAACAAAGAAATCACGCTATGTAACAAAGGAATCACGCTATGTAACAAAGGAATCACGCTATATAACAAACTGATCACGCTATGTAACAAAGGAATCACGCTATGTAACAAAGGAAACACGCTATGTAACAAAGGAATCACGCTATGTAATAAAGGAATCACGCTATGTAACAAAGGAATCACGCTATTTCACAAACTGATCAGGCTATGTAAAAAAGGAATCACGCTATGTAACAAAGGAATCACGCTATGTAATAAAGGAATCACGGTATGTAACAAAGGAATCACGCTATGTAACAATGGAATCACGCTATGTAACAAACTGATCAGGCTATGTAACAAATGAATCACGCTATGAAACAAAGGAATCACGCTATGTAACAAAGGAATCACGCTATGCAACAAAGGAATCACGCTATGTAACAAAGGGATCACGCTATGTAACAAAGGAATCACGCTATGTAACAAACTGATCAGGCAATGTAACAAAGGAATCACGCTATGTAACAAAGGAATCACGCTATGTAACAAACTGATCAGGCTATGTAACAAAGGAATCACGATATGTAACGAAGGAATCACGCTATGTAACAAACTGATCACGCTATGTAACAAAGGAGTCACTCTGTGTAACAAAGGAATCACGCTATGTAACAAAGGAATCACGCTATGTAATAAAGGAATCACGCTTATATAACAAACTGATCACGCTATGTAACAAAGGAATCACGCCATGTAATAAAGGAATCACGCTATGTAACAAAGGAATCACGCTATGTAACAAACTGATCAGGACATGTAACAAAGGAATCACGCTATGAAACAAAGGAATCACGCTATGTAACAAAGGAATCACGCTATGTAACAAAGGAATCACGCTATGTAACAAAGGAATCACGCTATGTAACAAAGGAATCACGCTATGTAACAAAGGAATCACGCTATGTAACAAAGGAATCACACTATGTAACAAAGGAATCACGCTATGTAACAAAGTAATCACGCAACGTAACAAACTGATCACGCTATGTAACAAAGGAATCACGCTATGTAACAAAGGAATCACGCTATATAACAAACTGATCACGCTATGTAACAAAGGAATCACGCTATGTAACAAAGGAAACACGCTATGTAACAAAGGAATCACGCTATGTAATAAAGGAATCACGCTATGTAACAAAGGAATCACGCTATTTAACAAACTGATCAGGCTATGTAACAAAGGAATCACGCTATGTAACAAAGGAATCACGCTATGTAATAAAGGAATCACGGTATGTAACAAAGGAATCACGCTATGTAACAATGGAATCACGCTATGTAACAAACTGATCAGGCTATGTAACAAAGGAATCACGCTATGAAACAAAGGAATCACGCTATGTAACAAAGGAATCACGCTATGTAACAAAGGAATCACGCTATGTAACAAAGGGATCACGCTATGTAACAAAGGAATCACGCTATGTAACAAAGGAATCACGCTATGTAACAAAGGATTCACGCTATGTAACAAAGGAATCACGCTATGTAACAAAGGAATCACGGTATGTAAACAAAGGAATCACGCTATGTAACAAACTGATTACGCTATGTAACAAAGGAATCACGCAATGTAAGAAAGGAATCACGCTATGTAACAAAGGAATCACGCTATGTCACAAAGGAATCACGCTATGTAACAAAGGAATCACGCTATGTAACAAAGGAAACACGCTATGTAACAAAGGAATCACGCTATGTAACAAAGGAATCACGCTATGTAACAAACTGATCAGGCTATGTTACAAAGGAATCACGCTATGTAACAAAGGAATCACGCTATGTAACAAACTGATCACGCTATGTAACAAACGAATCACGCTATGTAACAAAGGAATCACGCTATGTAACAAACTGATCAGGCTATGTAACAAAGGAGTCACGATATGTAACGAAGGAATCACGCTATGTAACAAAGGAATCACGATATGTAACGAAGGAATCACGCTATGTAACAAACTGATCACGCTATGTAACAAAGGAATCACTCTGTGTAACAAAGAAATCACGCTATGTAACAAAGGAATCACGCTATGTAACAAAGGAATCACGCTATATAACAAACTGATCACGCTATGTAACAAAGGAATCACGCTATGTAACAAAGGAAACACGCTATGTAACAAAGGAATCACGCTATGTAATAAAGGAATCACGCTATGTAACAAAGGAATCACGCTATTTAACAAACTGATCAGGGTATGTAACAAAGGAATCACGCTATGTAACAAAGG
Source organism: Deroplatys truncata (assembly GCA_030765065.1). Lineage (NCBI taxonomy): Eukaryota > Metazoa > Arthropoda > Insecta > Mantodea > Mantidae > Deroplatys > Deroplatys truncata. The sequence goes on along the minus strand of CM060990.1, from coordinate 415,573,141 downwards.
AATCACGCTATGTAATAAAGGAATCACGGTATGTAACAAAGGAATCACGCTATGTAACAATGGAATCACGCTATGTAACAAACTGATCAGGCTATGTAACAAAGGAATCACGCTATGAAACAAAGGAATCACGCTATGTAACAAAGGAATCACGCTATGTAACAAAGGAATCACGCTATGTAACAAAGGGATCACGCTATGTAACAAAGGAATCACGCTATGTAACAAAGGAATCACGCTATGTAACAAAGGAATCACGCTATGTAACAAAGGAATCACGCTATGTAACAAAGGAATCACGGTATGTAAACAAAGGAATCACGCTATGTAACAAACTGATTACGCTATGTAACAAAGGAATCACGCAATGTAAGAAAGGAATCACGCTATGTAACAAAGGAATCACGCTATGTCACAAAGGAATCACGCTATGTAACAAAGGAATCACGCTATGTAACAAAGGAAACACGCTATGTAACAAAGGAATCACGCTATGTAATAAAGGAATCACGCTATGTAACAAACTGATCAGGCTATGTTACAAAGGAATCACGCTATGTAACAAAGGAATCACGCTATGTAACAAACTGATCAGGCTATGTAACAAAGGAATCACGCTATGTAACAAAGGAATCACGCTATGTAACAAACTGATCAGGCTATGTAACAAAGGAATCACGATATGTAACGAAGGAATCACGCTATGTAACAAACTGATCACGCTATGTAACAAAGGAATCACTCTGTGTAACAAAGAAATCACGCTGTGTAACAAAGGAATCACGCTATGTAACAAAGGAATCACGCTGTATAACAAACTGATCACGCTATGTAACAAAGGAATCACGCTATGTAACAAAGGAAACACGCTATGTAACAAAGGAATCACGCTATGTAATAAAGGAATCACGCTATGTAACAAAGGAATCACGCTATTTAACAAACTGATCAGGCTATGTAACAAAGGAATCACGCTATGTAACAAAGGAATCACGCTATGTAATAAAGGAATCACGGTATGTAACAAAGGAATCACGCTATGTAACAAAGGAATCACGCTATGTAACAAACTGATCAGGCTATGTAACAAAGGAATCACGATATGTAACAAAGGAATCACGCTATGTAACAAACCGATCACGCTATGTAACAAAGGAATCACTCTGTGTAACAAAGGAATCACGCTATGTAACAAAGGAATCACGCTATGTAACAAAGGAATCACGCTATATAACAAACTGATCACGCTATGTAACAAAGGAATCACGCTATGTAACAAAGGAATCACGCTATGTAACAAAGGAATCACGCTATGTAACAAAGGAATCACGCTATGTAACATAGGAATCACGCTATGTAACAAAGGAATCACGCTATGTAACAAACTGATCAGGCTATGTAACAAACTGATTACGCTATGTAACTAAGGAATCACGATATGTAACAAAGGAATCACGCTATGTAACAAACTGATCACGCTATGTAACAAAGGAATCACTCTATGTAACAAAGGAATCACGCTATGTAACAAAGGAATCACGCTATGTAACAAAGGTATCACGCTATGTAACAAAGGAATCACGCTATGTAACAAAGGAATCACGCTATGTATCAAAGGAATCACGCTATGTAACAAACTGATCAGGCTATGTAACAAGCTCATCATGCTATGTAACAAAGGAATCACGCTATGTAACAAAGGAATCACGCTATGTAACAAAGGAATCACGCTATGTAACAAAATAATCACGCTATGTAACAAAGGAATCACGCTATGTAACAAAGGAATCACGCTTTGTAACAAAGGAATCACGCTATGTAACAAACTGATCAGGCTATGTAACAAGCTCATCATGCTATGAAACAAAGGAATCGGCTATGTAACAAAGGAATCACGCTATGTAACAAAGGAATCACGCTATGTAACAAACTGATCAGGCTATGTAACAAAGGAATCACGCTATGAAACAAAGGAATCACGCTATGTAACAAAGGAATCACGCTATGTAACAAAGGAATCACGCTATGTAACAAAGGAATCACGCTATGTAACAAAGGAATCACGCTATGTAACAAAGGAATCACGCTATGTAACAAAGGAATCACGCTATCTAACAAAGGAATCACGGTATGTAACAAAGGAATCACGCTATGTAACAAACTGATCACGCTATGTAACAAACTGATCACGCTATGTAACAAAGGAATCACGCTATGTAACAAAGGAATCACGCTATGTAACAAAGGAATCACGCTATGTAACAAAGGAATCACGCTATGTAACAAACTGATCAGGCTATGTAACAAAGGAATCACGCTATGTAACAAAGGAATCACGCTATGTAACAAACTGATCAGGCTATGTAACAAAGGAATCACGTATGAAACAAAGGAATCACGCTATGTAACAAAGGAATCACGCTATGTAACAAAGGAATCACGCTATGTAACAAAGGAATCGCGCTATGTAACAAAGGAGTCACGCTATGTAACAAAGGAATCACGCTATGTAACAAAGGAATCACGCTATATAACAAAGGAATCAAGCTATGTAACAAACTGATCACGCTATGTAACAAAGGAATCACGCTATGTAACAAAGGAATCACGATATGTAACAAAGGAATCACGATTTGTAACAAAGGAATCACGCTATGTAACAAAGGAATCACGCTATGTAACAAAGGAATCACGCTATGTAACAAAGGAATCACGCTATGTAACAAACTGATCACGCTATGTAACAAAGGAATCACTCTATGTAACAAAGGAATCACGCTATGTAACAAAGGAATCACGCTATGTAACAAAGGAATCACGCTATGTGACAAAGGAATCACGCTATGTAACAAACTGATCAGGCTATGTAACAAGGTCATCATGTTATGTAACAAAGGAATCACGCTATGTAACAAAGGAATCACGCTATGTAACAAAGGAATCACGCTATGTAACAAAGGAATCACGCTATGTAACAAAGGAATCACGCTATGTAACAAAGGAATCACGATATGTAATATACTGATCACACTATGTAACAAAGGAATCACGCTATGTAACAAAGGAATCACGCTATGTAACAAAGGAATCACGCTATGTAAAAAAGGAATCACGCTATGTAACAAAGGAATCACGCTACGTAAGAAAGGAATCACGCTATGTAACAAAGGAATCACGCTATTTAACAAACTGATCAGGCTATGTAACAAAGGAATCACGCTATGAAACAAAGGAATCACGCTATGTAACAAAGGAATCACGCTATGTAATAAAGGAATCACGCTATGTAACAAAGGAATCACGCTATGTAACAAACTGATTACGCTATGTAACAAAGGAATCACGCTATGTAACAAAGGAATCACGCTATGTAACAAACGAATCACGCTATGAAACAAAGGAATCACGCTATGTAACAAAGGAATCACGCTATGTAACAAAGGAATCACGCTATGTAACAAACTGATCACGCTATGTAACAAAGGAATCACGCTATGTAACAAAGGAATCACGCTATGTAACAAAGGAATCACGCTATGTAACAAAGGAATCACGCTATGTAACAAAGGTATCACGCTATGTAACAAAGGAATCACGGTATGTAAACAAAGGAATCACGCTATGTAACAAACTGATCACGCTATGTAACAAAGGAATCACGCAATGTAACAAAGGAATCACGCTATGTAACAAAGGAATCACGCTATGTAACAAAGGAATCACGCTATGTAACAAAGGAATCACGCTATGTAACAAAGGAATCACGCTATGTAACAAAGGAATCACGCTATGTAACAAAGGAATCACGCTATCTAACAAAGGAATCACGGTATGTAACAAAGGAATCACGCTATGTAACAAACTGATCACGCTATGTAACAAACTGATCACGCTATGTAACAAAGGAATCACGCTATGTAACAAAGGAATCACGCTATGTAACAAAGGAATCACGCTATGTAACAAACTGATCAGGCTATGTAACAAAGGAATCACGATATGTAACGAAGGAATCACGCTATGTAACAAACTGATCACGCTATGTAACAAAGGAGTCACTCTGTGTAACAAAGGAATCACGCTATGTAACAAAGGAATCACGCTATGTAATAAAGGAATCACGCTTATATAACAAACAGATCACGCTATGTAACAAAGGAATCACGCTATGTAACAAAGAAATCACGCTATGTAACAAAGGAATCACGCTATGTAACAAACTGATCAGGCTATGTAACAAAGGAATCACGCTATGAAACAAAGGAATCACGCTATGTAACAAAGGAATCACGCTATGTAACAAAGGAATCACGCTATGTAACAAAGGAATCACGCTATGTAACAAAGGAATCACGCTATGTAACAAAGGAATCACGGTATGTAAACAAAGGAATCTTGCTATGTAACAAACTGATCACGCTATGTAACAAAGGAATCACGCAATGTAACAAAGGAATCACGCTATGTAACACAGGAATCACGCTATGTAACAAAGGAATCACGCTATGTAACAAAGGAATCACGCTATGTAACAAAGGAAACACGCTATGTAACAAAGGAATCACGCTATGTAATAAAGGAATCACGCTATGTAACAAAGGAATCACGCTATACAACAAACTGATCACGCTATGTAACAAAGGAATCACGCTATGTAACAAAGGAATCACGCTATGTAACAAAGGAATCACGCTATGTAACAAACTGATCAGGCTATGTAACAAAGGAATCACGCTATAAAACAAAGGAATCACGCTATGTAACAAAGGAATCACGCTATGTAACAAAGGAATCACGCTATGTAACAAAGGAATCACGCTATGTAACAAAGGAATCACGCTATGTAACAAAGGAATCACGCTATGTAACAAAGGAATCACGCTATGTAACAAAGGAATCACGCTATGTAACAAAGGAATCACGGTATGTAAACAAAGGAATCACGCTATGTAACAAACTGATTACGCTATGTAACAAAGGAATCACGCAATGTAAGAAAGGAATCACGCTATGTAACAAAGGAATCACGCTATGTAACAAAGGAATCACGCTATGTAACAAAGGAATCACGCTATGTAACAAAGGAAACACGCTATGTAACAAAGGAATCACGCTATGTAATAAAGGAATCACGCTATGTAACAAAGGAATCACGCTATGTAACAAACTGATCAGGCTATGTTACAAAGGAATCACGCTATGTAACAAAGGAATCACGCTATGTAACAAACTGATCAGGCTATGTAACAAAGGAATCACGCTATGTAACAAAGGAATCACGCTATGTAACAAACTGATCAGGCTATGTAACAAAGGAATCACGATATGTAACGAAGGAATCACGCTATGTAACAAAGGAATCACGATATGTAACGAAGGAATCACGCTATGTAACAAACTGATCACGCTATGTAACAAAGGAATCACTCTGTGTAACAAAGAAATCACGCTATGTAACAAAGGAATCACGCTATGTAACAAAGGAATCACGCTATATAACAAACTGATCACGCTATGTAACAAAGGAATCACGCTATGTAACAAAGGAAACACGCTATGTAACAAAGGAATCACGCTATGTAATAAAGGAATCACGCTATGTAACAAAGGAATCACGCTATTTAACAAACTGATCAGGCTATGTAAAAAAGGAATCACGCTATGTAACAAAGGAATCACGCTATGTAATAAAGGAATCACGGTATGTAACAAAGGAATCACGCTATGTAACAATGGAATCACGCTATGTAACAAACTGATCAGGCTATGTAACAAATGAATCACGCTATGAAACAAAGGAATCACGCTATGTAACAAAGGAATCACGCTATGTAACAAAGGAATCACGCTATGTAACAAAGGGATCACGCTATGTAACAAAGGAATCACGCTATGTAACAAAGGAATCACGCTATGTAACAAAGGAATCACGCTATGTAACAAAGGAATCACGCTATGTAACAAAGGAATCACGGTATGTAAACAAAGGAATCACGCTATGTAACAAACTGATTACGCTATGTAACAAAGGAATCACGCAATGTAAGAAAGGAATCACGCTATGTAACAAAGGAATCACGCTATGTCACAAAGGAATCACGCTATGTAACAAAGGAATCACGCTATGTAACAAAGGAAACACGCTATGTAACAAAGGAATCACGCTATGTAATAAAGGAATCACGCTATGTAACAAACTGATCAGGCTATGTTACAAAGGAATCACGCTATGTAACAAAGGAATCACGCTATGTAACAAACTGATCAGGCTATGTAACAAAGGAATCACGCTATGTAACAAAGGAATCACGCTATGTAACAAACTGATCAGGCTATGTAACAAAGGAATCACGATATGTAACGAAAGAATCACGCTATGTAACAAACTGATCACGCTATGTAACAAAGGAATCACTCTGTGTAACAAAGAAATCACGCTATGTAACAAAGGAATCACGCTGTATAACAAACTGATCACGCTATGTAACAAAGGAATCACGCTATGTAACAAAGGAAACACGCTATGTAACAAAGGAATCACGCTATGTAATAAAGGAATCACGCTATGTAACAAAGGAATCACGCTATTTAACAAACTGATCAGGCTATGTAACAAAGGAATCACGCTATGTAACAAAGGAATCACGCTATGTAATAAAGGAATCACGGTATGTAACAAAGGAATCACGCTATGTAACAAAGGAATCACGCTATGTAACAAACTGATCAGGCTATGTAACAAAGGAATCACGATATGTAACAAAGGAATCACGCTATGTAACAAACCGATCACGCTATGTAACAAAGGAATCACTCTGTGTAACAAAGGAATCACGCTATGTAACAAAGGAATCACGCTATGTAACAAAGGAATCACGCTATATAACAAACTGATCACGCTATGTAACAAAGGAATCACGCTATGTAACAAAGGAATCACGCTATGTAACACAGGAATCACGCTATGTAACAAAGGAATCACGCTATGTAACAAACTGATCAGGCTATGTAACAAACTGATTACGATATGTAACTAAGGAATCACGATATGTAACAAAGGAATCACGCTATGTAACAAACTGATCACGCTATGTAACAAAGGAATCACTCTATGTAACAAAGGAATCACGCTATGTAACAAAGGAATCACGCTATGTAACAAAGGTATCACGCTATGTAACAAAGGAATCACGCTATGTAACAAAGGAATCACGCTATGTATCAAAGGAATCACGCTATGTAACAAACTGATCAGGCTATGTAACAAGCTCATCATGCTATGTAACAAAGGAATCACGCTATGTAACAAAGGAATCACGCTATGTAACAAAGGAATCACGCTATGTAACAAAATAATCACGCTATGTAACAAAGGAATCACGCTATGTAACAAAGGAATCACGCTTTGTAACAAAGGAATCACGCTATGTAACTAACTGATCAGGCTATGTAACAAGCTCATCATGCTATGTAACAAAGGAATCGCGCTATGTAACAAAGGAATCACGCTATGTAACAAAGGAATCACGCTATGTAACAAACTGATCAGGCTATGTAACAAAGGAATCACGCTATGAAACAAAGGAATCACGCTATGTAACAAAGGAATCACGCTATGTAACAAAGGAATCACGCTATGTAACAAAGGAATCACGCTATGTAACAAAGGAATCACGCTATGTAACAAAGGAATCACGCTATCTAACAAAGGAATCACGGTATGTAACAAAGGAATCACGCTATGTAACAAACTGATCACGCTATGTAACAAACTGATCACGCTATGTAACAAAGGAATCACATAATGTAACAAAGGAATCACGCTATGTAACAAAGGAATCACGCTATGTAACAAACTGATCAGGCTATGTAACAAAGGAATCACGCTATGTAACAAAGGAATCACGCTATGTAACAAACTGATCAGGCTATGTAACAAAGGAATCACGTATGAAACAAAGGAATCACGCTATGTAACAAAGGAATCACGCTATGTAACAAAGGAATCACGCTATGTAACAAAGGAATCGCGCTATGTAACAAAGGAGTCACGCTATGTAACAAAGGAATCACGCTATGTAACAAAGGAATCACGCTATATAACAAAGGAATCAAGCTATGTAACAAACTGATCACGCTATGTAACAAAGGAATCACGCTATGTAACAAAGGAATCACGATATGTAACAAAGGAATCACGATTTGTAACAAAGGAATCACGCTATGTAACAAAGGAATCACGCTATGTAACAAAGGAATCACGCTATGTAACAAAGGAATCACGCTATGTAACAAACTGATCACGCTATGTAACAAAGGAATCACTCTATGTAACAAAGGAATCACGCTATGTAACAAAGGAATCACGCTATGTAACAAAGGAATCACGCTATGTAACAAAGGAATCACGCTATGTGACAAAGGAATCACGCTATGTAACAAACTGATCAGGCTATGTAACAAGGTCATCATGTTATGTAACAAAGGAGTCACGCTATGTAACAAAGGAATCACGCTATGTAACAAAGGAATCACGCTATGTAACAAAGGAATCACGCTATGTAACAAAGGAATCACGCTATGTAACAAAGGAATCACGCTATGTAATATACTGATCACGCTATGTAACAAAGGAATCACGCTATGTAACAAAGGAATCACGCTATGTAACAAAGGAATCACGCTATGTAAAAAAGGAATCACGCTATGTAACAAAGGAATCACGCTACGTAAGAAAGGAATCACGCTATGTAACAAAGGAATCACGCTATTTAACAAACTGATCAGGCTATGTAACAAAGGAATCACGCTATGAAACAAAGGAATCACGCTATGTAACAAAGGAATCACGCTATATAATAAAGGAATCACGCTATGTAACAAAGGAATCACGCTATGTAACAAACTGATTACGCTATGTAACAAAGGATTCACGCTATGTAACAAAGGAATCACGCTATGTAACAAAGGAATCACGCTATGAAACAAAGGAATCACGCTATGTAACAAAGGAATCACGCTATGTAACAAAGGAATCACGCTATGTAACAAACTGATCACGCTATGTAACAAAGGAATCACGCTATGTAACAAAGGAATCACGCTATGTAACAAAGGAATCACGCTATGTAACAAAGGAATCACGCTATGTAACAAAGGTATCACGCTATGTAACAAAGGAATCACGGTATGTAAACAAAGGAATCACGCTATGTAACAAACTGATCACGCTATGTAACAAAGGAATCACGCAATGTAACAAAGGAATCACGCTATGTAACAAAGTAATCACGCTATGTAACAAAGGAATCACGCTATGTAACAAAGGAATCACGCTATGTAACAAAGGAATCACGCTATGTAACAAAGGAATCACGCTATGTAACAAAGGAATCACGCTATGTAACAAAGGAATCACGATATGTAATATACTGATCACACTATGTAACAAAGGAATCACGCTATGTAACAAAGGAATCACGCTATGTAACAAAGGAATCACGCTATGTAAAAAAGGAATCACGCTATGTAACAAAGGAATCACGCTACGTAAGAAAGGAATCACGCTATGTAACAAAGGAATCACGCTATTTAACAAACTGATCAGGCTATGTAACAAAGGAATCACGCTATGAAACAAAGGAATCACGCTATGTAACAAAGGAATCACGCTATGTAATAAAGGAATCACGCTATGTAACAAAGGAATCACGCTATGTAACAAACTGATTACGCTATGTAACAAAGGAATCACGCTATGTAACAAAGGAATCACGCTATGTAACAAAGGAATCACGCTATGAAACAAAGGAATCACGCTATGTAACAAAGGAATCACGCTATGTAACAAAGGAATCACGCTATGTAACAAACTGATCACGCTATGTAACAAAGGAATCACGCTATGTAACAAAGGAATCACGCTATGTAACAAAGGAATCACGCTATGTAACAAAGGAATCACGCTATGTAACAAAGGTATCACGCTATGTAACAAAGGAATCACGGTATGTAAACAAAGGAATCACGCTATGTAACAAACTGATCACGCTATGTAACAAAGGAATCACGCAATGTAACAAAGGAATCACGCTATGTAACAAAGGAATCACGCTATGTAACAAAGGAATCACGCTATGTAACAAAGGAATCACGCTATGTAACAAAGGAATCACGCTATGTAACAAAGGAATCACGCTATGTAACAAAGGAATCACGCTATCTAACAAAGGAATCACGGTATGTAACAAAGGAATCACGCTATGTAACAAACTGATCACGCTATGTAACAAACTGATCACGCTATGTAACAAAGGAATCACGCTATGTAACAAAGGAATCACGCTATGTAACAAAGGAATCACGCTATGTAACAAACTGATCAGGCTATGTAACAAAGGAATCACGATATGTAACGAAGGAATCACGCTATGTAACAAACTGATCACGCTATGTAACAAAGGAGTCACTCTGTGTAACAAAGGAATCACGCTATGTAACAAAGGAATCACGCTATGTAATAAAGGAATCACGCTTATATAACAAACAGATCACGCTATGTAACAAAGGAATCACGCTATGTAACAAAGAAATCACGCTATGTAACAAAGGAATCACGCTATGTAACAAACTGATCAGGCTATGTAACAAAGGAATCACGCTATGAAACAAAGGAATCACGCTATGTAACAAAGGAATCACGCTATGTAACAAAGGAATCACGCTATGTAACAAAGGAATCACGCTATGTAACAAAGGAATCACGCTATGTAACAAAGGAATCACGGTATGTAAACAAAGGAATCTTGCTATGTAACAAACTGATCACGCTATGTAACAAAGGAATCACGCAATGTAACAAAGGAATCACGCTATGTAACACAGGAATCACGCTATGTAACAAAGGAATCACGCTATGTAACAAAGGAATCACGCTATGTAACAAAGGAAACACGCTATGTAACAAAGGAATCACGCTATGTAATAAAGGAATCACGCTATGTAACAAAGGAATCACGCTATACAACAAACTGATCACGCTATGTAACAAAGGAATCACGCTATGTAACAAAGGAATCACGCTATGTAACAAAGGAATCACGCTATGTAACAAACTGATCAGGCTATGTAACAAAGGAATCACGCTATAAAACAAAGGAATCACGCTATGTAACAAAGGAATCACGCTATGTAACAAAGGAATCACGCTATGTAACAAAGGAATCACGCTATGTAACAAAGGAATCACGCTATGTAACAAAGGAATCACGCTATGTAACAAAGGAATCACGCTATGTAACAAAGGAATCACGCTATGTAACAAAGGAATCACGGTATGTAAACAAAGGAATCACGCTATGTAACAAACTGATTACGCTATGTAACAAAGGAATCACGCAATGTAAGAAAGGAATCACGCTATGTAACAAAGGAATCACGCTATGTAACAAAGGAATCACGCTATGTAACAAAGGAATCACGCTATGTAACAAAGGAAACACGCTATGTAACAAAGGAATCACGCTATGTAATAAAGGAATCACGCTATGTAACAAAGGAATCACGCTATGTAACAAACTGATCAGGCTATGTTACAAAGGAATCACGCTATGTAACAAAGGAATCACGCTATGTAACAAACTGATCAGGCTATGTAACAAAGGAATCACGCTATGTAACAAAGGAATCACGCTATGTAACAAACTGATCAGGCTATGTAACAAAGGAATCACGATATGTAACGAAGGAATCACGCTATGTAACAAAGGAATCACGATATGTAACGAAGGAATCACGCTATGTAACAAACTGATCACGCTATGTAACAAAGGAATCACTCTGTGTAACAAAGAAATCACGCTATGTAACAAAGGAATCACGCTATGTAACAAAGGAATCACGCTATATAACAAACTGATCACGCTATGTAACAAAGGAATCACGCTATGTAACAAAGGAAACACGCTATGTAACAAAGGAATCACGCTATGTAATAAAGGAATCACGCTATGTAACAAAGGAATCACGCTATTTAACAAACTGATCAGGCTATGTAAAAAAGGAATCACGCTATGTAACAAAGGAATCACGCTATGTAATAAAGGAATCACGGTATGTAACAAAGGAATCACGCTATGTAACAATGGAATCACGCTATGTAACAAACTGATCAGGCTATGTAACAAATGAATCACGCTATGAAACAAAGGAATCACGCTATGTAACAAAGGAATCACGCTATGTAACAAAGGAATCACGCTATGTAACAAAGGGATCACGCTATGTAACAAAGGAATCACGCTATGTAACAAAGGAATCACGCTATGTAACAAAGGAATCACGCTATGTAACAAAGGAATCACGCTATGTAACAAAGGAATCACGGTATGTAAAAAAAGGAATCACGCTATGTAACAAACTGATTACGCTATGTAACAAAGGAATCACGCAATGTAAGAAAGGAATCACGCTATGTAACAAAGGAATCACGCTATGTCACAAAGGAATCACGCTATGTAACAAAGGAATCACGCTATGTAACAAAGGAAACACGCTATGTAACAAAGGAATCACGCTATGTAATAAAGGAATCACGCTATGTAACAAACTGATCAGGCTATGTTACAAAGGAATCACGCTATGTAACAAAGGAATCACGCTATGTAACAAACTGATCAGGCTATGTAACAAAGGAATCACGCTATGTAACAAAGGAATCACGCTATGTAACAAACTGATCAGGCTATGTAACAAAGGAATCACGATATGTAACGAAAGAATCACGCTATGTAACAAACTGATCACGCTATGTAACAAAGGAATCACTCTGTGTAACAAAGAAATCACGCTATGTAACAAAGGAATCACGCTGTATAACAAACTGATCACGCTATGTAACAAAGGAATCACGCTATGTAACAAAGGAAACACGCTATGTAACAAAGGAATCACGCTATGTAATAAAGGAATCACGCTATGTAACAAAGGAATCACGCTATTTAACAAACTGATCAGGCTATGTAACAAAGGAATCACGCTATGTAACAAAGGAATCACGCTATGTAATAAAGGAATCACGGTATGTAACAAAGGAATCACGCTATGTAACAAAGGAATCACGCTATGTAACAAACTGATCAGGCTATGTAACAAAGGAATCACGATATGTAACAAAGGAATCACGCTATGTAACAAACCGATCACGCTATGTAACAAAGGAATCACTCTGTGTAACAAAGGAATCACGCTATGTAACAAAGGAATCACGCTATGTAACAAAGGAATCACGCTATATAACAAACTGATCACGCTATGTAACAAAGGAATCACGCTATGTAACAAAGGAATCACGCTATGTAACACAGGAATCACGCTATGTAACAAAGGAATCACGCTATGTAACAAACTGATCAGGCTATGTAACAAACTGATTACGATATGTAACTAAGGAATCACGATATGTAACAAAGGAATCACGCTATGTAACAAACTGATCACGCTATGTAACAAAGGAATCACTCTATGTAACAAAGGAATCACGCTATGTAACAAAGGAATCACGCTATGTAACAAAGGTATCACGCTATGTAACAAAGGAATCACGCTATGTAACAAAGGAATCACGCTATGTATCAAAGGAATCACGCTATGTAACAAACTGATCAGGCTATGTAACAAGCTCATCATGCTATGTAACAAAAGAATCACGCTATGTAACAAAGGAATCACGCTATGTAACAAAGGAATCACGCTATGTAACAAAATAATCACGCTATGTAACAAAGGAATCACGCTATGTAACAAAGGAATCACGCTTTGTAACAAAGGAATCACGCTATGTAACTAACTGATCAGGCTATGTAACAAGCTCATCATGCTATGTAACAAAGGAATCGCGCTATGTAACAAAGGAATCACGCTATGTAACAAAGGAATCACGCTATGTAACAAACTGATCAGGCTATGTAACAAAGGAATCACGCTATGAAACAAAGGAATCACGCTATGTAACAAAGGAATCACGCTATGTAACAAAGGAATCACGCTATGTAACAAAGGAATCACGCTATGTAACAAAGGAATCACGCTATGTAACAAAGGAATCACGCTATGTAACAAAGGAATCACGCTATGTAACAAAGGAATCACGCTATCTAACAAAGGAATCACGGTATGTAACAAAGGAATCACGCTATGTAACAAACTGATCACGCTATGTAACAAACTGATCACGCTATGTAACAAAGGAATCACATAATGTAACAAAGGAATCACGCTATGTAACAAAGGAATCACGCTATGTAACAAACTGATCAGGCTATGTAACAAAGGAATCACGCTATGTAACAAAGGAATCACGCTATGTAACAAACTGATCAGGCTATGTAACAAAGGAATCACGTATGAAACAAAGGAATCACGCTATGTAACAAAGGAATCACGCTATGTAACAAAGGAATCACGCTATGTAACAAAGGAATCGCGCTATGTAACAAAGGAGTCACGCTATGTAACAAAGGAATCACGCTATGTAACAAAGGAATCACGCTATATAACAAAGGAATCAAGCTATGTAACAAACTGATCACGCTATGTAACAAAGGAATCACGCTATGTAACAAAGGAATCACGATATGTAACAAAGGAATCACGATTTGTAACAAAGGAATCACGCTATGTAACAAAGGAATCACGCTATGTAACAAAGGAATCACGCTATGTAACAAAGGAATCACGCTATGTAACAAACTGATCACGCTATGTAACAAAGGAATCACTCTATGTAACAAAGGAATCACGCTATGTAACAAAGGAATCACGCTATGTAACAAAGGAATCACGCTATGTAACAAAGGAATCACGCTATGTGACAAAGGAATCACGCTATGTAACAAACTGATCAGGCTATGTAACAAGGTCATCATGTTATGTAACAAAGGAGTCACGCTATGTAACAAAGGAATCACGCTATGTAACAAAGGAATCACGCTATGTAACAAAGGAATCACGCTATGTAACAAAGGAATCACGCTATGTAACAAAGGAATCACGCTATGTAATATACTGATCACGCTATGTAACAAAGGAATCACGCTATGTAACAAAGGAATCACGCTATGTAACAAAGGAATCACGCTATGTAAAAAAGGAATCACGCTATGTAACAAAGGAATCACGCTACGTAAGAAAGGAATCACGCTATGTAACAAAGGAATCACGCTATTTAACAAACTGATCAGGCTATGTAACAAAGGAATCACGCTATGAAACAAAGGAATCACGCTATGTAACAAAGGAATCACGCTATATAATAAAGGAATCACGCTATGTAACAAAGGAATCACGCTATGTAACAAACTGATTACGCTATGTAACAAAGGAATCACGCTATGTAACAAAGGAATCACGCTATGTAACAAAGGAATCACGCTATGAAACAAAGGAATCACGCTATGTAACAAAGGAATCACGCTATGTAACAAAGGAATCACGCTATGTAACAAACTGATCACGCTATGTAACAAAGGAATCACGCTATGTAACAAAGGAATCACGCTATGTAACAAAGGAATCACGCTATGTAACAAAGGAATCACGCTATGTAACAAAGGTATCACGCTATGTAACAAAGGAATCACGGTATGTAAACAAAGGAATCACGCTATGTAACAAACTGATCACGCTATGTAACAAAGGAATCACGCAATGTAACAAAGGAATCACGCTATGTAACAAAGTAATCACGCTATGTAACAAAGGAATCACGCTATGTAACAAAGGAATCACGCTATGTAACAAAGGAATCACGCTATGTAACAAAGGAAACACCCTATGTAACAAAGGAATCACGCTATGTAACAAAGGAATCACGCTATGTAACAAACTGATCAGGCTATGTTACAAAGGAATCACGCTATGTAACAAAGGAATCACGCTATGTAACAAACTGATCAGGCTATGCAACAAAGGAATCACGCTATGTAACAAAGGAATCACGCTATGTAACAAACTGATCAGGCTATGTAACAAAGGAATCACGATATGTAACGAAGGAATCACGCTATGTAACAAACTGATCACGCTATGTAACAAAGGAGTCACTCTGTGTAACAAAGGAATCGCGCTATGTAACAAAGGAATCACGCTATGTAATAAAGGAATCACGCTTATATAACAAACTGATCACGCTATGTAACAAAGGAATCACGCTATGTAACAAAGAAATCACGCTATGTAACAAAGGAATCACGCTATGTAACAAACTGATCAGGCTATGTAACAAAGGAATCATGCTATGAAACAAAGGAATCACGCTATGTAACAAAGGAATCACGCTATGTAACAAAGGAATCACGCTATGTAACAAAGGAATCACGCTATGTAACAAAGGAATCACGCTATGTAACAAAGGAATCACGCTATGTAACAAAGGAATCACGGTATGTAAACAAAGGAATCTTGCTATGTAACAAACTGATCACGCTATGTAACAAAGGAATCACGCAATGTAACAAAGGAATCACGCTATGTAACAAAGGAATCACGCTATGTAACAAAGGAATCACGCTATGTAACAAAGGAATCACGCTATGTAACAAAGGAAACACGCTATGTAACAAAGGAATCACGCTATGTAATAAAGGAATCACGCTATGTAACAAAGGAATCACGCTATGTAACAAACTGATCAGGCTATGTTACAAAGGAATCACGCTATGTAACAAAGGAATCACGCAATGTAAGAAAGGAATCACGCTATGTAACAAAGGAATCACGCTATGTAACAAAGGAATCACGCTATGTAACAAAGGAATCACGCTATGTAACAAAGGAAACACGCTATGTAACAAAGGAATCACGCTATGTAATAAAGGAATCACGCTATGTAACAAAGGAATCACGCTATGTAACAAACTGATCAGGCTATGTTACAAAGGAATCACGCTATGTAACAAAGGAATCACGCTATGTAACAAACTGATCAGGCTATGTAACAAAGGAATCACGCTATGTAACAAAGGAATCACGCTATGTAACAAACTTATCAGGCTATGTAACAAAGGAATCACGATATGTAACGAAGGAATCACGCTATGTAACAAACTGATCACGCTATGTAACAAAGGAATCACTCTGTGTAACAAAGAAATCACGCTATGTAACAAAGGAATCACGCTATGTAACAAAGGAATCACGCTATATAACAAACTGATCACGCTATGTAACAAAGGAATCACGCTATGTAACAAAGGAAACACGCTATGTAACAAAGGAATCACGCTATGTAATAAAGGAATCACGCTATGTAACAAAGGAATCACGCTATTTGACAAACTGATCAGGCTATGTAACAAAGGAATCACGCTATGTAACAAAAGAATCACGCTATATAACAAACTGATCACGCTATGTAACAAAGGAATCACGCTATGTAACAAAGGAATCACGCTATGTTACAAAGGAATCACGCTATGTAACAAAGGAATCACGCTATGTAACAAAGGAATCACGCTATGTAACAAACTGATCAGGCTATGTAACAAACTGATTACGCTATGTAACTAAGGAATCACGATATGTAACAAAGGAATCACGCTATGTAACAAACTGATCACGCTATGTAACAAAGGAATCACTCTATGTAACAAAGGAATCACGCTATGTAACAAAGGAATCACGCTATGTAACAAACTGATCAGGCTATGTAACAAGGTCATCATGCTATGTAACAAAGGAATCACGCTATGTAACAAAGGAATCACGCTATGTAACAAAGGAATCACGCTATGTAACAAAGGAATCACGCTATGTAACAAAGGAATCACGCTATGTAACAAAGGAATCACGCTATGTAACAAACTGATCACGCTATGTAACAAAGGAATCACGCTATGTAACAAAGGAATCACGCTATGTAACAAAGGAATCACGCTATGTAAAAAAGGAATCACGCTATGTAACAAAGGAATCACGCTATGTAACAAAGGAATCACGCTATGTAACAAAGGAATCACGCTATGTAACAAAGGAATCACGCTATGTAACAAAGGAATCACGCTATGTAACAAACTGATCAGGCTATGTAACAAAGGAATCACGCTATGAAACAAAGGAATCACGCTATGTAACAAAGGAATCACGCTATGTAACAAAGGAATCACGCTATGTAACAAAGGAATCACGCTATGAAACAAACTGTTTACGCTATGTAACAAAGGAATCACGCTATGTAACAAAGGAATCACGCTATGAAACAAAGGAATCACGCTATGTAACAAAGGAATCACGCTATGTAACAAAGGAATCACGCTATGTAACAAACTGATCACGCTATGTAACAAAGGAATCACGCTATGTAACAAAGGAATCACGCTATGTAACAAAGGAATCACGCTATGTAACAAAGGAATCACGCTATGTAACAAAGGAATCACGGTATGTAAACAAAGGAATCACGCTATGTAACAAACTGATCACGCTATGTAACAAAGGAATCACGCAATGTAACAAAGGAATCACGCTATGTAACAAAGGAATCACGCTATGTAACAAAGGAATCACGCTATGTAACAAAGGAATCACGCTATGTAACAAAGGAAACACGCTATGTAACAAAGGAATCACGCTATGTAATAAAGGAATCACGCTATGTAACAAAGAATCACGCTATATAACAAACTGATCAGGCTATGTTACAAAGGAATCACGGTATGTAACAAAGGAATCACGCTATGTAACAAACTGATCAGGCTATGTAACAAAGGAATCACGATATGTAATGAAGGAATCACGCTTTGTAACAAACTGATCACGCTATGTAACAAAGGAATCACTCTGTGTAACAAAGGAATCACGCTATGTAACAAAGGAATCACGCTATGTAACAAAGGAGTCACGCTATATAACAAACTGATCACGCTATGTAACAAAGGAATCACGCTATGTAACAAAGGAATCACGCTATGTAACAAAGGAATCACGCTATGTAACAAAGGAATCACGCTATGTAACAAACTGATCAGGCTATGTAACAAAGGAATCACGCTATGAAACAAAGGAATCACGCTATGTAACAAAGGAATCACGCTATGTAACAAAGGAATCACGCTATGTAACAAAGGAATCACGCTATGTAACAAAGGAATCACGCTATGTAACAAAGGAATCACGCTATGTAACAAAGGAATCACGCTATGTAACAAAGGAATCACGCTATGTAACAAACTGATCACGCTATGTAACAAAGGAATCACGCTATGTAACAAAGGAATCACGCTATCTAACAAAGGAATCACGGTATGTAACAAAGGAATCACGCTATGTAACAAACTGATCACGCTATGTAACAAACTGATCACGCTATGTAACAAAGGAATCACGCTATGTAACAAAGGAATCACGCTATGTAACAAAGGAATCACGCTATGTAACAAACTGATCAGGCTATGTAACAAAGGAATCACGCTATGTAACAAAGGAATCACGCTATGTAACAAACTGATCAGGCTATGTAACAAAGGAATCACGTATGAAACAAAGGAATCACGCTATGTAACAAAGGAATCACGCTATGTAACAAAGGAATCACGCTATGTAACAAAGGAATCGCGCTATGTAACAAAGGAGTCACGCTATGTAACAAAGGAATCACGCTATGTAACAAAGGAATCACGCTATATAACAAAGGAATCACGCTATGTAACAAACTGATCACGCTATGTAACAAAGGAATCACGCTATGTAACAAAGGAATCACGATATGTAACAAAGGAATCACGATTTGTAACAAAGGAATCACGCTATGTAACAAAGGAATCACGCTATGTAACAAAGGAATCACGCTATGTAACAAACTGATCACGCTATGTAACAAAGGAATCACTCTATGTAACAAAGGAATCACGCTATGTAACAAAGGAATCACGCTATGTAACAAAGGAATCACGCTATGTAACAAAGGAATCACGCTATGTGACAAAGGAATCACGCTATGTAACAAAGGAACCACGCTATGTAACAAACTGATCAGGCTATGTAACAAGGTCATCATGTTATGTAACAAAGGAATCACGCTATGTAACAAAGGAATCACGCTATGTAACAAAGGAATCACGCTATGTAACAAAGGAATCACGCTATGTAACAAAGGAATCACGCTATGTAACAAAGGAATCACGCTATGTAACAAAGGAATCACGCTATGTAACAAAGGAATCACGCTATGTAACAAAGGAATCACGCTATGTAAAAAAGGAATCACGCTATGTAACAAAGGAATCACGCTACGTAAGAAAGGAATCACGCTATGTAACAAAGGAATCACGCTATTTAACAAACTGATCAGGCTATGTAACAAAGGAATCACGCTATGAAACAAAGGAATCACGCTATGTAACAAAGGAATCACGCTATGTAACAAAGGAATCACGCTATGTAACAAAGGAATCACGCTATGTAAGAAACTGATTACGCTATGTAACAAAGGAATCACGCTATGTAACAAAGGAATCACGCTATGTAACAAAGGAATCACGCTATGAAACAAAGGAATCACGCTATGTAACAAAGGAATCACGCTATGTAACAAAGGAATCACGCTATGTAACAAACTGATCACGCTATGTAACAAAGGAATCACGCTATGTAACAAAGGAATCACGCTTTGTAACAAACTGATCACGCTATGTAACAAAGGAATCACTCTGTGTAACAAAGGAATCACGCTATGTAACAAAGGAATCACGCTATGTAACAAAGGAATCACGCTATATAACAAACTGATCACGCTATGTAACAAAGGAATCACGCTATGTAACAAAGGAATCACGCTATGTAACAAAGGAATCACGCTATGTAACAAAGGAATCACGCTATGTAACAAAGGAATCACGCTATGTAACAAAGGAAACACCCTATGTAACAAAGGAATCACGCTATGTAACAAAGGAATCACGCTATGTAACAAACTGATCAGGCTATGTTACAAAGGAATCACGCTATGTAACAAAGGAATCACGCTATGTAACAAACTGATCAGGCTATGCAACAAAGGAATCACGCTATGTAACAAAGGAATCACGCTATGTAACAAACTGATCAGGCTATGTAACAAAGGAATCACAATATGTAACGAAGGAATCACGCTATGTAACAAACTGATCACGCTATGTAACAAAGGAGTCACTCTGTGTAACAAAGGAATCACGCTATGTAACAAAGGAATCACGCTATGTAATAAAGGAATCACGCTTATATAACAAACTGATCACGCTATGTAACAAAGGAATCACGCTATGTAACAAAGAAATCACGCTATGTAACAAAGGAATCACGCTATGTAACAAACTGATCAGGCTATGTAACAAAGGAATCACGCTATGAAACAAAGGAATCACGCTATGTAACAAAGGAATCACGCTATGTAACAAAGGAATCACGCTATGTAACAAAGGAATCACGCTATGTAACAAAGGAATCACGCTATGTAACAAAGGAATCACGCTATGTAACAAAGGAATCACGGTATGTAAACAAAGGAATCTTGCTATGTAACAAACTGATCACGCTATGTAACAAAGGAATCACGCAATGTAACAAAGGAATCACGCTATGTAACAAAGGAATCACGCTATGTAACAAAGGAATCACGCTATGTAACAAAGGAATCACGCTATGTAACAAAGGAAACACGCTATGTAACAAAGGAATCACGCTATGTAATAAAGGAATCACGCTATGTAACAAAGGAATCACGCTATGTAACAAACTGATCAGGCTATGTTACAAAGGAATCACGCTATGTAACAAAGGAATCACGCAATGTAAGAAAGGAATCACGCTATGTAACAAAGGAATCACGCTATGTAACAAAGGAATCACGCTATGTAACAAAGGAATCACGCTATGTAACAAAGGAAACACGCTATGTAACAAAGGAATCACGCTATGTAATAAAGGAATCACGCTATGTAACAAAGGAATCACGCTATGTAACAAACTGATCAGGCTATGTTACAAAGGAATCACGCTATGTAACAAACTGATCAGGCTATGTAACAAAGGAATCACGCTATGTAACAAAGGAATCACGCTATGTAACAAACTGATCAGGCTATGTAACAAAGGAATCACGATATGTAACGAAGGAATCACGCTATGTAACAAACTGATCACGCTATGTAACAAAGAAATCACTCTGTGTAACAAAGAAATCACGCTATGTAACAAAGGAATCACGCTATGTAACAAAGGAATCACGCTATATAACAAACTGATCACGCTATGTAACAAAGGAATCACGCTATGTAACAAAGGAATCACGCTATGTAATAAAGGAATCACGCTATGTAACAAAGGAATCACGCTATTTAACAAACTGATCAGGCTATGTAACAAAGGAATCACGCTATGTAACAAAAGAATCACGCTATATAACAAACTGATCACGCTATGTAACAAAGGAATCACGCTATGTAACAAAGGAATCACGCTATGTAACAAAGGAATCACGCTATGTAACAAAGGAATCACGCTATGTAACAAAGGAATCACGCTATGTAACAAAGGAATCACGCTATGTAACAAACTGATCAGGCTATGTAACAAACTGATTACGCTATGTAACTAAGGAATCACGATATGTAACAAAGGAATCACGCTATGTAACAAACTGATCACGCTATGTAACAAAGGAATCACTCTATGTAACAAAGGAATCACGCTATGTAACAAAGGAATCACGCTATGTAACAAACTGATCAGGCTATGTAACAAGGTCATCATGCTATGTAACAAAGGAATCACGCTATGAAACAAAGGAATCACGCTATGTAACAAAGGAATCACGCTATGTAACAAAGGAATCACGCTATGTAACAAAGGAATCACGCTATGTAACAAAGGAATCACGCTATGTAACAAACTGATCACGCTATGTAACAAAGGAATCACGCTATGTAACAAAGGAATCACGCTATGTAACAAAGGAATCACGCTATGTAAAAAAGGAATCACGCTATGTAACAAAGGAATCACGCTATGTAACAAAGGAATCACGCTATGTAACAAAGGAATCACGCTATGTAACAAAGGAATCACGCTATGTAACAAACTGATCAGGCTATGTAACAAAGGAATCACGCTATGAAACAAAGGAATCACGCTATGTAACAAACTGATCAGGCTATGTAAGAAAGGAATCACGCTATGAAACAAAGGAATCACGCTATGTAACAAAGGAATCACGCTATGTAACAAAGGAATCACGCTATGAAACAAACTGATTACGCTATGTAACAAAGGAATCACGCTATGTAACAAAGGAATCACGCTATGTAACAAACTGATCACGCTATGTAACAAAGGAATCACGCTATGTAACAAAGGAATCACGCTATGTAACAAAGGAATCACGCTATGTAACAAAGGAATCACGCTATGTAACAAAGGAATCACGCTATGTAACAAAGGAATCACGGTATGTAAACAAAGGAATCACGCTATGTAACAAACTGATCACGCTATGTAACAAAGGAATCACGCAATGTAACAAAGGAATCACGCTATGTAACAAAGGAATCACGCTATGTAACAAAGGAATCACGCTATGTAACAAAGGAATCACGCTATGTAACAAAGGAATCACGCTATGTAACAAAGGAAACACGCTATGTAACAAAGGAATCACGCTATGTAATAAAGGAATCACGCTATGTAACAAAGAATCACGCTATATAACAAACTGATCAGGCTATGTTACAAAGGAATCACGGTATGTAACAAAGGAATCACGCTATGTAACAACCTGATCAGGCTATGTAACAAAGGAATCACGATATGTAATGAAGGAATCACGCTTTGTAACAAACTGATCACGCTATGTAACAAAGGAATCACTCTGTGTAACAAAGGAATCACGCTATGTAACAAAGGAATCACGCTATGTAACAAAGGAATCACGCTATATAACAAACTGATCACGCTATGTAACAAAGGAATCACGCTATGTAACAAAGGAATCACGCTATGTAACAAAGGAATCACGCTATGTAACAAAGGAATCACGCTATGTAACAAACTGATCAGGCTATGTAACAAAGGAATCACGCTATGAAACAAAGGAATCACGCTATGTAACAAAGGAATCACGCTATGTAACAAAGGAATCACGCTATGTAACAAAGGAATCACGCTATGTAACAAAGGAATCACGCTATGTAACAAAGGAATCACGCTATGTAACAAAGGAATCACGCTATGTAACAAAGGAATCACGCTATGTAACAAAGGAATCACGCTATGTAACAAAGGAATCACGGTATGTAAACAAAGGAATCACGCTATGTAACAAACTGATTACGCTATGTAACAAAGGAATCACGCAATGTAAGAAAGGAATCACGCTATGTAACAAAGGAATCACGCTATGTAACAAAGGAATCACGCTATGTAACAAAGGAAACACGCTATGTAACAAAGGAATCACGCTATGTAATAAAGGAATCACGCTATGTAACAAAGGAATCACGCTATGTAACAAACTGATCAGGCTATGTTACAAAGGAATCACGCTATGTAACAAAGGAATCACGCTATGTAACAAACTGATCAGGCTATGTAACAAAGGAATCACGCTATGTAACAAAGGAATCACGCTATGTAACAAACTGATCAGGCTATGTAACAAAGGAATCACGATATGTAACGAAGGAATCACGCTATGTAACAAACTGATCACGCTATGTAACAAAGGAATCACTCTGTGTAACAAAGAAATCACGCTATGTAACAAAGGAATCACGCTATGTAACAAAGGAATCAGGCTATATAACAAACTGATCACTCTATGTAACAAAGGAATCACGCTTTGTAACAAAGGAAACACGCTATGTAACAAAGGAATCACGCTATGTAATAAAGGAATCACGCTATGTAACAAAGGAATCACGCTATTTAACAAACTGATCAGGCTATGTAACAAAGGAATCACGCTATGTAACAAAGGAATCACGCTATGTAATAAAGGAATCACGGTATGTAACAAAGGAATCACGCTATGTAACAAAGGAATCACGCTATGTAACAAACTGATCAGGCTATGTAACAAAGGAATCACGATATGTAACAAAGGAATCACGCTATGTAACAAACCGATCACGCTATGTAACAAAGGAATCACTCTGTGTAACAAAGGAATCACGCTATGTAACAAAGGAATCACGCTATGTAACAAAGGAATCACGCTATGTAACAAAGGAATCACGCTATGTAACAAAGGAATCACGCTATGTAACAAAGGAATCACGCTATGTAACAAAGGAATCACGCTATGTAACAAACTGATCAGGCTATGTAACAAACTGATTACGCTATGTAACTAAGGAATCACGATATGTAACAAAGGAATCACGCTATGTAACAAACTGATCACGCTATGTAACAAAGGAATCACTCTATGTAACAAAGGAATCACGCTATGTAACAAAGGAATCACGCTATGTAACAAAGGTATCACGCTATGTAACAAAGGAATCACGCTATGTAACAAAGGAATCACGCTATGTATCAAAGGAATCACGCTATGTAACAAACTGATCAGGCTATGTAACAAGCTCATCATGCTATGTAACAAAGGAATCACGCTATGTAACAAAGGAATCACGCTATGTAACAAAGGAATTACGCTATGTAACAAAATAATCACGCTATGTAACAAAGGAATCACGCTATGTAACAAAGGAATCACGCTTTGTAACAAAGGAATCACGCTATGTAACAAACTGATCACGGTATGTATCAAAGGAATCGCGCTATGTAACAAAGGAATCACGCTATGTAACAAACTGATCAGGTACATAGCGTGATCAGGTTGTTACGCATCCTTTTCCACGAATGTTTCCAGAGAGTATCCTTTTTTCCATGCTCGCATTCGTTATGTTCTGTTGAGAGCATCCTTTTCCACGAATGTTTCCAGAGAGCATCCTTTTTTCATGCATGCATTCGCCAGGTTCTGTCGCTTTCGCCATGTTCTGTTGAGAGCATCCTTTTCCACGAATGTTTCTAGAGAGCATCCTTTTTCCATGCTCGCATTCGCCATGTTCTGTTGAGAGTCTCCTTTTCCACGAATGTTTCCAGAGAGCATCCATTCCGCTGCTATGCGTAGATCGCGATTCCCTCCGACGTCCTCACCCTGGATATATACATAGCTGCGTGTTATGAATTCATTCATTCGCTTTTAATTCCTTCGAGCGTTAGCATTCCCGTATTCATTTAATTTCTTTTAGTTTTAGCATGAGCTACTGCCGGGGAAAATCTGAGCAACTAGCGAATGAGAAACTCAATTTTTCATACATTACACATGGAGGAAAACACGTTATTAGATGCTGTATATGCGCGCGGATTTTTAAGAATCGTTCTTTGTCAAGATTTAAGCTTCATAGAGCAACATGTTATACTGGATCGACTCTCTCTCCTACACTCGAAGATCCGAAGATGTATAGAGGGGGATGTTATACCGGATCAAGCCTCTGTCCTTCACTGGAGGCTACTGATGGTGAAAAATCTGGATACAGCGGGAGTCTCGAGAATATGAAATCATATGATGATGATTCAGTGATATCTACGCTTGAAAATCCAAATAGACTAGTAAATATATTGAGGTTATTAATTGCCTCGAGGAACGCTGGTAATAATGGTCACACACAAGAAATTGAGGAGATTATAAGTAAGCTGAAAGCTTCTAAAGTTATAGCATGACAGGATCGAGAAATTGTGTTAATCAATTACAGTCATGGTTAACAGGAACGTTGAAATATCAAAACCTTGTACTTATAAAATACATCATCCTGACATTCTTGAGATGTTTAGTTTTTTTATGGATAATGCATGTCTCTTTCTGTGTGATGTATATGATTATATAACTGAGTGTTTTAGAATGTCTAGACTATCACCTTTGTCTTTAGGAAATATGTATGTTTTTGTATAGGAATGTAATAGGAAAATGTTTATAAAAAATAAATGTTGTTTATATTACATAGACCTCATTTTTTTATTAATCCTTTTATACACCTCATATCATACAGCCCAATATTAAGATGGTTCTGGCTTCTAGATTCTCATTTATTCAAGTCTCTTTCAGTAATAGTTCAATAATCTTTTTTGTTTAGATTTCATGTAGCATCAATGTTTTTAAGATAGGCATTCTCCTTAAACAATTATGAAATTATTTATGAATTCAATGGTATAGGCTGGTATAGCAGTAATAATGAGAACATAATTTATATATATATATATTATTGTTATATTCTACACACGCGGATGTTTTTTTCCATGCATGTTCCGCGCTGCTGCAATTCTTAATTGATTGAGGTCACTGGGAGGTGTTGAGAATGTTCCTATCACATTTCTGTTTATGATGTTTTAAGCTATCTCGTTCTTCCTCTTCATTTACATTCATCTGGGCATTCCTGTAACACACATTCACATTATTTGCAGCTTCTTGTAGGTATATATTTCGATGTGGAGAATCATTGCAAGGGGTATTAAACTTCTTTCTGTACGAAATCACACAGAGTACAATCTAGACATTATTTACACATTTTTTTAATACAGTGATGCATGCTTTTGACAACTGCTATCCTACTGGAAATTATTTGAAACTTGCTGTAGGTATCTGCTTTGAGGCAAAGAATCAGTGAATAGACTATTAAACTTCTTTCTGCAGATCCTCGCTCAGATTACATCCTGGACGTTATTTTTTTACATATTGATGTATACTTTAGACAAGTGTTATCCTACTGAATTGTGAATTTATAAACTCTACGAATGTAACTCTAAATGAAGCTTTGAAAGGATAGCTGAATTATTTCTACAAACCTTAATAGGAAGAAAAGACAATTTACATGTCTTAAACTTGCCGGCTGGTACTACTCCATGATATACCATTTGAAACTTCCCTGGCATTTCCTCCAACTGTTGGCTTCTTAGGGTTGAATATCCTGTCGGAAGAAACACTTGCTTATTCTCTAAAAGTGCAACGACTCTAGCACCGTATCGAGTATCAATTTTTCTTAAGGATTTTATATTATAAGGCTCCTCTGGCTGAAGATCTTGTAGTCTTTGAACGGCTGGGTAAATGCTACCCTCAGCCAATGTGTTAAGTTGAGATGTCAAACTTTCTGCATTAGGAAGAGAAAAACACATATTCTTTATTAGAGAATGTGTTGCATAACAAAATTTCATTTATTTGAAAGTTACAAAATTATTAACTTTTTTCTGAAAATGATAATATGTGTAAATATAACTGAGGTTCTGATTCACTAATGAAGTTCATTAAGTACTGTATTTTTCGATTTAAATGTTTTAATATAATGTAGATATTTACTTTGTTAGAGCGAATGATTCGCGCAACAGTCCTTTTGTAATATTCTAAAGCAAAAAACGTTAATAAGGTATTCAAATAATTGTATTTTCTCCAAAAGGAATATAATTCACTCTGTGAAATCCTGTATTTAAATATCTGGAATAATAATTACTCAACAAGGTGAATACTTAACTAAATTGTTCCCATTTTGAGAATTCGCGCAGTTAGCTATTAAATGTAGAATAAGCTTGCCTAAACTGTTCACATTTCAGAAAATTCACTTGTCTAGCTATTAACTTTTAGAATGCTCAGCTATTCGCATATAAATGCCATGCATTAAAAACAAGAACGCAAATATAAGTTAAATGTACAGAGTAATAATTTAACTTTTAAAGTAAATGAAGTGTTTTGTTACAACTTACCAGACATGATGTTCGTTGAAATTTCACTTTGAATGAGAAAAGTTTGCAGAGATCTTAGCTCGCTGTGTTGTCACAATACAGTGAAATCGTCGGAGAAGCTACTGCTTTTATATCGTTTCACCTGATAAAATCTGAAGGGGTGAGAGGTGTGACTGTATATAATACAGCAATTTTGATTGGCTACTCCAACCTTCGAGAAGAAGGAGAGGGAAATGCTAGCCTCGCACAGGGGCATTTCGTAAGCAAGCCTAAACCTGTTATGGGGAAATCCTTCGATCACGCCAGCGTTCCTTAAGGGGAATGTTTCTGCGTATGATGCTAGAAATAAAAATATATTTTATTTTTTACATGTACCGCTAAAATTCATTGTTAATTATTGTTACATTACCAAATTAATCACAGAGTGAAAATAATGTATCTTTTCTGTAGATATAATTTTCCTCGAACCAGCGACCTTTCGATTGTGAATAGACACGTCACAGATGTTTTAAAAAAACGTCTGATGCTATGTGATGGCTTTAGAATTCTATTCTCTATGCATTACCACGGGAAAACGATTAGCGAGTTACCGCTTGAGAAAAGTTAAAAGTATTTGAAAATTTAAACCAATATCAAAAAATCTGATGTGATACACTCACATGACTTTCTCTACTCTTGTACAAACTATTTTACAAGCACTTATTCCCTATATGCTTCATGTTAATCGAGATATCGAGATGTCAATGTTATTGGTAATTTTCATGTCGATACAAGGTGAATATGGGGGGTTTTAAGCGATAGTCAAATATTTTAACGCTGGTTGCTATGTGGCGCATTCCATTCTCTTTGCATGTCCAGGACATAAAAACAAGAATAATGAATTTGAGAAAAAAGTATAAGTATTGGAAATTTTAAGGGAATAACAAGCAATATCTCGAAAACGATTAACTCAACAACAAGAATGTATATGATATAAATTATGTATTTTATCGCGATCTGCATTTTTTGTGTAGTAAAATTTTGTCTATCTCTTATGGTTTATCAGTTTTGCAAAAGTCGTTCAGAATGAAGTATACTTTGGAGACATTCCCAGAAAAACCCGCCTCCGAAATAAAGTCCACTTCCTGAAAATAATAACAATATTAATAATAATATAGAATGTGTAAAAAGAACTTCATAAAATGTTGAAAAATATTCTTACCGGTCGGTGGTTGCTGCATGTATGGGCAAGGACCCGACCATGCTGATTTGGCCCCATGAAGGCTTGGAAGCCATGTGGTACCGGTGCAGCGGCCGATGGATGCCCGATCCCAAAATAAACTCCATTTCCTGAAAAAATAATAATAATATTATTATTAATAATAATATAGAATGTGTAAAAGAACTTCGTAAAATATTGAAAAATTCTTACCGTTCGGTGCTTGCTGCATGTATGGGGCAGGGTCCCATCCCTGCTGATTTGGTACCAGGAAGTTCTGGAAGCCTGGTGGTGGCGGTGCAGCGGTCGCGAAGCCTGCTGGTACAACGCTTGCGAAGCCTGGATGTACCTGTGCAGCGGTCGCCTGTTGAGCGATGCCGCCTCCGAAATAAAGTCCATTTCCTGGAAAAAATAAATAATAATAATAGTATAGCATGTTTAAGTACAGAGTTCTAAAGAATCTACACTCTATACGTGAAAAAAATACATGTTTTAAACACCTGCGTTAAAAATACATAGCATTCTGGGAGATCGAAAGAGTTATGTGACTGCATATGGGTGAGAAACTCCCCTTAAATATATCATTTTCTCCTTATACAATCCGGAACTCTATGCTGTCGTAGGTAGGTCTTTGTGTGCCAGAATCGGCATTGTATGTCTACTATTATGTAATTATTAGTTACAAATGCTCAAACAGCAGTCTGTAAATTCTTACCTTACGAGTGTTGGTGCATGTACGGGGACAGAGCCACCTCCATGATGATTCGGTCCCATGAAGGCTTGGGAGCCAGGTGGTGCCGGTGCAGCGCTCGATGGATGGCCGATACCAAAATAAAGTCCACTTCCTGGAAATAATAATAATAATAATAATAATAATAATAATAATAATAATAATAATAATAATAATAATAATAAAGAATATGAGCAAGAAGTTAATATGAATTGTTACATTACTTATTTAAAAACTCTGAAGTATGCTTACCATTCGGGTGTTCGGGTGCCTGAATCATTACGGTATTTGATGAGCGATCCTGCAGCCGGCGGCCCAGAAAATTCGAGATATACATTTCATTTCTCATTACAATATCTTAAACATATAATATTTTATTCAATATCGTTAGAGTCATTTTTGAGAAAATTAAAATTTTCGAGAAATGTTCCATGTAAAGGGTAGTCTGGTGTGAGGCATTTTCTTTGAAACCTTCGTGTCGCATCTCTGGAAGATACTGAACCTAAATACCAAGTTTGGTGTTTTATCCGCCTCATCGTTTCTGAGTTATGCTTCACAGGCACACTCTCAGACAGCCATGCTTTTTTTCGGATTCAGAGGGCCTCAAAACATGTATTCCCAGTGAAATCTCGGTATCGATTTTTTTGGGTGGAATACATCACTTCTTCTACTTACTATACGTACTATAGAAAGTAAAAACTCATTCGCAAATACTTAATGTCGCACAAATATTACTTGAAATGAATTTTTGTGTGTGTGTGTATTAAGTTTATATTAACATGCTGGAATATTCGAAAAATATCTCTCGAATGGACGGGGTATTTAAAATCGTACTCGTCCTATGTTTATTAAGCCCAATCTTTTTAAAAATGGAATAAATTAAGAGTAACGAGGATTGTTTAGGTTAGGCTCCATATTTCATTATTTATTTAGAATTAAACAAATGCTATTAGTCGTAATAGTTATACACGCGTAATAATCATGCACATACGTTACCAACCTGATGCGCAAGTCAATTCATATACAATTAATTAATAAAAAATATTTGATTGTTTTCATCGATCAGCGAGAGCCTTATTTATTTTTAATAACGCATGTAATATTCACCGTTCTGAATACTTTTTATTCTTCATATTACTCTCGCCAAATCATATTTCTTTGTTTAAGATACCGAAAAAAATCAGTTTAATTTTTGATATCATGCATGCATTTCTTGTATGCGAGTATTTAAATAATGACAAAGATACAATCGAATGTTTAAGTACAGAATCTATACAGTATACGTTTAATTGAAAACTTAATCATTAATATTCTTCATGTAGAATTATATTAATTATCGGGAAAACATTTTTTGTGGTAAGCTTAAAACATATCTAGACTTGGTTTTCCACGGATTGTGATGGATTTTCTGCACCGGGGAAGCCATTAAGAACTTCTTTTGTATCACTAATGGCTCTATACAGGACCTTGTTTTGCCTTCTTCTGAAGATATTTGTTCTTCAGAGCACTTAGGATGTTTAATGAACTGGAAACGACTGTCATTGTTCACTAAGGGCTCTATACAGGACCTTGTTTTTACCTTCTTCTGAAGATATTTAATGGCGCGGAAGCGACTGCCGTTGTCTGCTAATGTGTCTACATATGCATTCTTCAGGGGTGTGCACCATATTTCTTTCAAGTAGGGTACGCAAGTGAATAATTCGTTGAATTTCTCAAAGTTCGCTACGTCTTTAGAAAGAACATTTAAAACGAATATAAAATTTATATTTGAAGTCTTCGTGCGTGTTACTTACAGGTACGCCTGTTTTGAATTGTAGTTATTACTTCTCTCGAGCGAGAAGAGACATAGCGGACTTATATTTTTAACATCTGTTGGAGCGTACTCCGAGGTGATGGATACCCCTAGCCATTAAGAGCAGGTACTGAGGGAAAACCCAAGCGTCCTGGTTTAACCGCTCCTATTTAGACGAGGTACAGCTGTCGCATGCGTCTTGTTTTTCGTAAAGGGTTCTCGTGTTAACGTCTCATACAAGCTATTTGCAATTTCGCTTTAAGTTGCTTTTTAATTCATCTAAGCAATGTAATATTTTTTTATAAACCCTCCATTCAAAAGAAGAATTAAACAAATGTTATTACTCGTAATAATCGCGCATATACGATAACGAACAGTTGCGCGCGAGTCAATTACATTAATCAATCAAAAATACTTAATTGTTTTTAATCCATAGACTGCGCCGTTTCATTAGAAGTGAGATATTCATGGTAGATGAATAATTGAGTGAGATATCTCTAGGCGCGCAAGTCAATTACATTAATTAATAAAAATATTTAATTGTATTCATCGATCAGCGAGAGTCTTATTTATTTTTAATAGCGTATGTAATATTCACCGTATTTAATTTATTTCATAATCAATTCCTCTGGAGCCAACATGAACGCACCTCGCATGTTAATTCGACTTTATTTTTTTTTCCGGAATCATATTTCACAGAATTATATAGAGTTAAGATGGCCGTCTTGCGCACACATTGAGTTTAAGTATGGTGAATTCACAACTTTCGGATATGACCACCAGGGGCGTCGTGAGGAAACACTCGCTGGTTCAGAGAGAAAAAACCTGTTTCACTCATATTACCGCCTTGCGCGCTCGTGTAGGTTGCGAACTGAAGCGCGAATGGAGGGGGTGCGCTAGTCGACTTGCCCCCCTGAAAGTATCGAGAGCCAGCCATTCGAATGAAACGTCTCGCGGTGGAAGGTTGCGCTCGGGGTTCCAGCGCAATTATCACGCGATAACGACTGTTACGTCAACTCTGTCCTTTCATCTAAGTGTTGTAATATTCTTATAAATCCAAAATATATTTTCCCTCAAAAGTAGAATTAAATAAATGTTATTACTCGTAATAATTATACACATGCTACCACACATATACGATAACGAACAGTTGCGCGCGAGTCAATTACATTAATCAATCAAAAATACTTAATTGTATTCATCGACCGACTAGCCGCGTTTCATTAGACGTGTAATTTATTGACATTAGTAGATGTATAAATGCCGGTTTAGGGGCAGCTGCGCGCGATTCAATCAAAAATACTTAATTGCTCGAAGAACAGCGTTTAATTGCATTAGTAGTAATATGATGGCGGTTCTATTTTTTTTCAATAATGTTTTGAACATTATCTAATTGATTGACACAATTATGTACTCAAACGATTTGCCGATGTGCGGCAGGCATCGAGAATCGCATTCCCACATCGCCAGGGTGGATTTCCAGGCCAACGTCACGCACCGAGAACCCCCACATATACTGCATCACCCGAGCGGCACATCCCCTACCCCAAGCCAATCACACGGCAGGGATTTAGAGAAGTCACAATGAGGGGGCGGGAATGTAGTCACCGTATAGGAACAATACACACTCTCCCACCTATCCACAGGGAACCAACCAGAACACAAAGGGGAGGGAGAGTACGCGTATGGGCGAGGGAGGGGGGCGGGCCACCGGCACGTGACCAGACCACAGGGGGGAGGGGGGAGGACTTGCCGGCACAGACCCTGTCGGCATTAGGTGAGCCCTCAAAGGGAAGGGGGCGGGGCTAGCGGCACGCGAAAGGGGCGGCATGTGAGGCCTCAAAGGAGGGGGTGGGACTTGTCGGCAAAGATCAAAGAACCTTATCAGATGGCGGCAAATCCTTTGAGGGCTCAAGTCGCCATAATAAGGCTACTGGTGTTGACCCACCCTTAGCCTTGACAACAGCGTTCACTCTCGCAGGCATACTTTCAATCAGGTGCTGGAAGGTTTCTTGGGGAATAGCAGCCCATTCTTTACGGAGTGCGGAACTGAGAAGAGGCATCGATGTAGGTCGGTGAGGCCTGGCACGAAGTCGGCGTTCCGAAGCATCCCGAAGGTGTTCTATAGGATTCAAGTCAGGACTTTGTGCAGGCCAGTCCATTACAGGGGTGTTGTTGTCGTGTAACCACTACGCCACAGCTCGTTCAGTATGAACAGGTGCTCGATCGTGTTGAAAGATGCAATCGCCATCCCCAAATTGCTCTTCAACAGTGGGAAGCAAAAAGGTACTTAAAATATCAATGTAGGTCTGCGCTGTGATCGTGCCACGCAAAACAACAAGGGGTGCAAGCCTCCTCCAGGAAAAACACTACACCTTAACACCACCACCTCCGAATTTCACTGTTGGCACTACACACGCTTGCAGATGACGTTCACCGGGCATTCGCCATACCCACACTTTGCCATCGGATCGCCACATTGTGTACCGTGATTCGTCACTCCACACAACGTTTTGCCACTGTTCAGTCGTGTAATGTTGACGCTCCTTACACCAAGCGAGGCGTCATTTGGCATTTTCCTGCGTGATGTGTGGCTTATGAGCAGCCGCTCGACCACGGAATCCAAGGTTTCTCACCGCACGCCTGTCATAGTACTTGGAGTGGATGCTGCTGCAGTTTGGAATTCCTGTGTGATGGTCTGGATGTCTGTCTATTACTCTTACGACACTCTTCAAATGTCGGTGGTCTCTGTCAGTCAACAGACGAGGTTGGCCTGTACGCTTTTGTGCTGTATATGTCCCTTCACGTTTTCACTTCACTATCACATCGGAAACAGTGGACCTAGGGATGTTTAGGAGTGTGGAAATCTCGCGTACAAACTTCTGACACAAGTGACACCCAATCACCTGACCACGTTCGAAGTCCGTGAGTTCCACGGAGCATCCCATTCTGCTGTTTCGTAATGTCTAATCACTACTGAGGTCGCAGATAATGTGTACCAGGCAGTAGGCGGCAGCGCAATGCACCTAAGATGAAAAACGTATGCTTGTGGGGTGTCCGGATACTTTTGATCACATAGTGTATGTAGGAGCGATTAGTTCCACCAACTTGAAATAATTTCCAAGCGAAATTTTCATATGAATAATATAATATGGGAGCGCTTCTAGAAATAAGAGTAGAGAAAGCAATTGAGCGTACCATAGCTCATTTTTTGGATTTAAGAACATTTCTCTATTGTGTATTGTATTAAAGCGCGTGTATTTTGTTTTTCTTTTATGCGCAAAGTTATCGCGAAAGTGTGTTATATTACAAACGCGCAAACGCGAAACTTTAAAAACGAAACGCCAAATTTTATAGTGATTATTGCTAATAAAACACGGCTCTATTAATAATGAAGTATTAATGAGCTGAACTACTACCTGCTTCGCTCGGCAGGATTCCTAGAAGCCTGGAACTGTTACCTGCTTTGACCTGGAGGAATGAGTGTATGTAATTATTTGCCGTTATTTGCCCTTAAAGGTACGGGAGGAATGGGTGCTATTTTTATGACTCCGGGAGGAATGGATATACTGCACCCGCTCCTCGAGAGATTACTGACCCAATTCAATGGCTTGTAAGTCCTTCAAAGAGGAGGATATCCGTAGAAGAAAAAGTAGTACTAGTTCATTTAAACTCATTTTTGTCAAATTACATGCCCTGTTTTCTCTGCAATAATGTAACACAAATAATATAATAAATTTTAACTAAACAATCGAGATGGTACGCTATAGCTGAGAATGTACTCTTTCAAACTTACTGGTTAATTTTTGTTAAAATATAGGTATAAATATGGAATAATTAATCATAAATTTTAAGAGTTACAAAACATTCTTTTCGCTAACTAGTATTGGTAAGCAAATAAATAATTACATCAAAGTATTCAAATGGGATGAATATGTAAAGTAACGATTGTACATAAAAAGAATACGAGAAAGAGGGATTCCATACAGCGTTTTAATTCTTTAGTTCAGAACTCTACAATTCCCTTCACTCGGTAAAGATTGTGCTTACTATTTTGATTAAAGGTTACAGCACTATAGTAAAAGTTAAACACTGTATTTTATTTTCCGTTCTCCATACAGAGGTATTCATGATTCTGTATTGATTTCGTAAATACGGCACCGTCCAAGTCGTCTTGCTCTAATAGGAAGCGATTGAACTGTGCTATCTTTACATAAGTGAGCGCGTGTCATATGGACAGTCGATTCAGAGACACCCATAACAACCTAGTCCGTCATTAATTTATTTAAAGCAAAAAAGATTTGAATAAACTTCAATCCATAATTCACACATGTGCTCTGTCATCCTCCGTAGTTTAAGGGTACCATACTAGCCCCTCGTTCCCGAGTCGCGGGTTCAAACCCAGCGGAGGTCGATTGATTTTTTCGGGCGTAAAAATCCTTAGCATGGCTTCCTTTGGAAAGGAAGTAAAAGTGGCAGTCCCGTGTCATAGATTTACGGCTCGTGAAAGAACCTTAAGCCTGATAGAGGCCTCTGAGAAAAATAACCGGTCTTTCACGCCCAGTATAGAATGCGACGCTAAGAACCACAGTGGTTAAAGAGCGTCTCTAAATAAAACTCAATTTAAGCTTTTTTTCCGCGTGCTGTTGATTTGTTGCACATTAGCACGCTGATAAGTAGAGCTATACCAAAAAAAATATTATTGCTATTTTTCAGAGAAATGCCCAAGCACATGAAATATTAGAAAACATCTATAATCATTTTGGACGTCACCACTTGCTCGTCGTAGCAGTTAAAGGAACAATGTATTTTATTGTTTTGACAAAATGTAACATATAGTCATTAAAAGAATCTGTGTTTGTTTTGTTTATGTTACACTACTATAAACTGTTTGCCCTACTTTTACAGTGAATTCAATATTTAAAACGGCTGTTGTTATAACAGTATTGTACGAATTTAATCCTCTTTTTAGGGCAGAGGAAACCTCTTTGCTTTTCCTGTGCTTCATCTGTTTTTCAGCAGGCAGCCAAGCATAGTAGTAATAATTTATATAACTTATATGTGATGAAATGGCAATGCATGAAACACTCATATGCTTCATCAACTGTAACTATGAAAGCAATGCACTCAACCTTGAGGTTTTACTCGAAAAGGCACTCATATGTATTCATCTTCTTGAGTATGTGTTACTTAATTGTTTCAACATCTTCAGAAGATAGTAAGAGGCTAGCGGTCACTTGTTCTTCAAATTGAATATACGGGTTTTAGACAACTCACTATATCCTTGCCTTCCTTTGTGAGGTTGCGTCACTACTGTTAGGATAAATCGTGCTGTCACCATGCATGATAGATATTGGTATCAAATTCGTCTTCTATTTTATCTTCGACATGCAGGAGCAGAAAATAATTTATTGTTCCCAACACG
The DNA here is from genome assembly GCA_030765065.1 of Deroplatys truncata. Lineage (NCBI taxonomy): Eukaryota > Metazoa > Arthropoda > Insecta > Mantodea > Mantidae > Deroplatys > Deroplatys truncata. The sequence continues at coordinate 415,535,235 of CM060990.1, read as the reverse complement.
CTGGTTATTGGCCTATATTTGACTGAAAGGAGTAAACTTCACGTGTCCCTCTCACCTTCGTTTCACCGTTACTGAGAAAAGCAACCGTAACCGCAACAGGATATACATATACATATGTCATATACAGAGTGAAGTCACGGGATACCTATAGTATTGCAAATAGTTGCAACATTACGCACTTTAAAATAATACCGCTCCTAACAGCGCTTGTTTTCTATTTAGAAGACATATACCAGATTGCCAGCATTTAGAAACCTCAATGCAAGAGTTCCTAGCTGCGCATTTCTATATGTGAAAAATAAAAAAAATTCTCGGTAAGAAATTAACAGTGTTTATATCCTATCTAACAACGTGAGCGATCGCGGATTAAATCGCAGGAGCACAGAGGCCACCGAGACTTTTCAAACTCTTTAGCTGCCAATATATGCATCATTGCTGTCATTCGTGAAGCTCCGGATGGGTAGAAGAAGCCTACATGGATTTCTGGTCAGATGTGCATGCTCATCACACTATAAAGTGGGAGAAGCTTTGAGCACTGGTTTTATAATGTTATACTTTATTAATTTCCAAATCAGTATTTGTATCCAAAGAAAAAGTCGCTCTAAATTAGCCATTTTATTTGATACGATGCTGTAGACTTATCTACTTCAGAATTACAACAAAGAACTAAACTACGGCAAGGCTGTGTTATTTTATTGAAGAAAACGTCTTGCTGTGCCTAGGTTGTTCCCGACTTAAGTGCTTGTAAATTATTGATTCATGTTCTTCAACCTACAACTGTTTGTTTCGGAGGAAATTTAATATTTATCTTGAACAGAATTGTTTTGAAACCTCTCATATGATGTATTAGTTGAAGCTGCTAATAAACAGTATTACTGAGTTCTAAAGCAACTACACGTAAAATGTCTCTCGTGGATACAGGAAAATAATTCAAGCTAAAAAGATAGTAAAGGCGATAATTCTAATGGTCAGAAAATATATAGTTAAATATCACTCATTAATATATTGTCATATATTAACTGAAATCAAAAATGACCAAATTCCACAGTTTTGGCATTATAGAACTGAAATTAGCACCATTGGAAAGCCCGTAGAAAAACTACCACTATGTTATAAACCTTGTATATATTGAGTAATAAATGAGCCCGTAATCATGCAGTGTTACTTGCAAGATTTTCCACAGAAAATAAAGTTTAGAGACCGTTCCTGAGGCAGACATTTTTACCGCCCTCCCTACCAAAGCGACCGCGAACCTAGAATAAACCATACGCAGTTCCACCAAGGTTCGAATCGGGGTAGATATTCGCCGGACAGCCAACGGCCAAGTAATCGAGGCACGGGCCCGAGATTTCAACGGATGCCCGAGGATGATGACCGACGAGAAAGATACCACAGTGATGAGTAGGCGACCTACAGCCGTGTACCTGACAACGCGACCGGCATGAACGTCGCTGCAACTAATAATCCACAAATGGGAAACTGAATCGGGATTCTACAGCGACCCGGGAGGAATCCTGCAACTCGTTAAGGGAGGTCACTCACCTTAGAGGGTCACTATGTGCGCTGGAAAACAATTTTCGCCTGGGGGTGCTAGAAAATAAGGAATAGAGGAACAAAGTTCACCGGGAGAAAATGAGTTAATTGAGTCTCCCAAGATGAAAATTAATGTGTTTGGAATACCCGTATGTGCCTTATTAGACAGTGGTGCTAACATTTCCGTCTGTTCAGAAAATTTTTATGAAGAAATTATTGTCAGTGGAAGGAAACTGCAACAGCTACCTATCACTAACGTGTTTTGTACTTTAGCAGTAGGAAAGCAAAGACAAAGAATAAAGGGACAAGTGTTGTTTGCGATAAATATTGGGGTATTTTACAGTGAAATCATCTGCTTTATTGTACCGAAATTGAATGTACATTTTTTGATTGGCACCGACTTATTGTATAAGCACAAGGCTAAATTGGACTTTGAAAATAAGGTTGTGAGGTTAGAAAATGAAGAACACGCGTTGACGCTACCCTTTATTAAAACGACCCGTGAAACTGAGCATAAACGTCTTCCCGAGGAAAGAGATATAGCTGAGGAACAATTCTTTGTAGAAATGATAAAATTAGGCACAAATAGCATAAATGTAATAAGTGAAGAGAGAGTTGATGAAAATTTTCTAATGAGAGCCGAAGAAATACATAAAGGAATAATGTGTCTGGACGCAAATATCGTCGAAGATGAAAACGGGCCGAAAAATGAGCTCGCTATTGAGCCTGTAAACGGTGCTGAATACACAAGAGGAAGGGACGTGTTTACTGCCGGTGGGACGCAGATAACGGGAGATATGTTTCAAGAAAAGGTCTCTCACACCACGGGGCTAACGTCACTCGAAAGGGACAGTCTAAAACGCGTATTAAAGCGAAACCAGTATGCATTTTCAGAAGTGCCGGGAAAATGCAATAAGTATACCTACAGTTTTCAGGTACGAAATCTTCAGCCTTTTACCCATAAATCTCGGAGCCTCCCTATGTCTTTACAGGCGGAAGCTGAACGAGTAATTGAAAATATGATTAATCAAGGCATTATAGAAAATTCAAATGCACCCTTCGTGAGTCTTCTATGTTGGGTTTTAAAAAAGGATCAAAGCTTAAGGCTGACAATAGCTGCGAGGAGAGTGAATAAACACACTGCCTGACCATTTTCGCCCGGAACCCATCGATGATTTGCTCCATAGGGTGAATCGGGGCAAGTGTTTCTCCATAATCGACCTCGTGTCGTCATATTGGCAAATACCATTGGCAGAGGAAGTGAAAGACTACACCTCCTTCTTATTTAATGGGAAATTATTACGTTTTTCTAAGACAGCCTTTGGGATGAAAAACTCTGGAGTTGCACTATAAAGGGCTACCAATGCAATTTTCGGAGATAGCATTAGAAGCTATGCGTGCCAATATGTGGATGATTTTTTGATCTACATTGAAACGTTTGAAGCGCACTTACAACATTTGGACTATATTTTAAAGAAATTCGCCGACAGCGGCATGACAGTACACTTTAAAAAGTCTCAGTTTGTCATGCGAGAGGTAAACCTTCTAGGATATATCGTATCCGATAAAGGGATCAAGCCAGATCCAGAGAAGATCGAAAGTTTCCTGAAAATTCCGAGCCCCAAGAATGTAAAACAAATTAGGAAAATTTTCGGCCTGGTACAATACCAATCCAAGTTTTTGATAAACTTCGCAAAAGAGGCTGCACCACTTCGAGCATTACTATGCAAAGGAAGAAAATGGCTCCGGACAGAACTCGAAGAAGAAGCCTGGCGGCGATTAAGAGCATTATTCGCCAGCATCGTACTCCTGGAAAGGCCACGTGACGACCACGACTTCCATGTCTACACCGACAGCTGTACCAAAGTTTTTGGAGCAGTATTAACCCAGATCTATGACGGAAGCTCTCACGTACTTGCGACGGCAAGCAGATCATTATTGCCAGCAGAACGCAAACAGTGCATCTCTTTGTTGGAAATCGCCGCACTGTTCTTTGCATTAAGAAAATTTCGATATTGCATCCTGAATAGGAAGATCATAGTATATACACCTACCACTTCAGCCTGTCTTTTATACAGCAATGCAAGTTAACTAGCAGCAAAATATCAAGGCATGTGCAGGGAATTACCGCACACGATATTGAAAACAAGCACATTCCCGGAGCACAAAACATATTCAGTGATCTCCTTTCCCCATTGCCTGGATCAGTACCCGAGAACAATAGTAAAGAATTTCACGAGGTATCTCTTATGAAATTAGACCTCTCAATGAATAAAACGTTGGTGAAAAATTTGCGGCAAATTAATAAATTTTAGAATGCAGACGACGACTTGAAAGTGTTATTTCTTACAGCACCAGACATCGACGCACAGATGCAGGGTAAGACAGGAAAGAGAGAAGGCATACTTTATAAATTGGACAGCCGAGAAGACCGGATTTGGTAACCCATATTTCCGATGACATTAGAATCGGATGTACTTTAAGCCTTCCACCTGTCACTCATTCATGCTGGAACTGTGCGAACAGCCCTTAACATTGCGTGTACGTTCTACATAAAGCATCTATGCAGAAAGGTCAGGAAATTTGTTGCCGCCTGCGACTTTTGCCAGCGCGCAAAGTCTCTAAACACGAAATTCGACTTAGAACCGCCATGAAAGCCATAGAAAGGGAAGGGCCGAACGAGTTGGTTTGTATGGACGGCCACGGCGAGTTACCGATGGGCAAATTTGGCTACAGATATATATTGGTACTAATCGACGTGTTTAGCCGTTTTTGTAAAATATATCCAATGAAGAAACTCACTTCAAAGTCATGTATAAACAAAGTTTTACAGACAACATATCCAAGTACGGTCATATCAAAGCGCTGCTGTCTGATAACGCGAGCATTAACAACAGCAAATAGTTCAATAAAGTATTGACCGACAAAAATATAAAAATCTACCATAGTACAAATTATTTTGCAGCAGGAAACAGAGCCGAGAGAACTATCAGGGACCTCACGACGTTTATAAGAGTTGTCTGCTTTGAACGACACTCTTCGTGGGTCGATTACTGCCCTTTAATCGAATCCATAATGAACAACTCCATCCATCCAGTCACTAAGCACGCGCCACACTTTCTCATGACGGGAGAGAACCCGAAGGACATCATATCCGGTTTGCCTGCAACTATCGTCGTAAGCGCTGACACCACCCTGATAGAAAAGTGTCAAAAAGCAATCACAAGAACCCGGAGAAGGATCAAACTAAGGAAGGCGAAGACCAAGCGACACAGGAGGAAATGTTTGCCCAATATAGACGAGCAAGTTCTCGTGAGAAATCACCGACTTTCATATCAAATCAATAAAAGGTACTTCAGAATGGAGTTACATTACATCGGCCCCTATAGGATAACAAAACAATTTGGCGCACATTCCTTTGAGCTGTTTTGTGACAAGAAGAATAGAATCTTCTGCCGGTATCATCTAAAACTCTTAAAGCCATACTAAACAAAAGATAATACGGACTAAGTTTTCGACAAAAAGCAGCAAAATGTAAATAAATGTAACTCGTAACATAATTTGTATTAGGGAATCCCTCTGCATGACTGTATCAGACAAGTCGAGCTATAGACAGCATAATCAAAGTGTAAATCTATGCATTGTGTTATATAAGTATAACAGGTTGTAACATAAATTTATTGTATTAGCTTCAAGGAAAATATTGCTATAAAATTGTATACTGGCGAAACATGCCAAAAAAAGGAAAGTGCCTTTACCAAGATTCTCATTAGGGAAATATTGTTGCACATAGTAAGCAGGCTAGTGAAAAAAATAATTAAATACCCCAAACAAAAGAGTGTGTGGGAAACAGTTTGACCCAGTAGTGTTGTGTGAAGTTAAACCAGCTGACCATAAGTTATATGAGGGTCGCACAAACATAAAAAAAATGGTAAACAGGGGTGGACAATCACCTTGCCGAGTATGACACTTCGGAAGTTTAGGCAGGAGTAAAACAAGTAGCAAAGGGAGCCAGAGATTATCGATGCTGCATTAAAGCAAAAAAATGTATGTGATCGTGCTATGATTCTTTTTGTACTAGTATTAAGAGTAATAAGGGCATATTTATATACATTTAGCTATAATTATGTATTAGTGTTAGGGTTATTAGGGCAAGTTATGTAAAAGATAAATTTCACTCGTGGTCAATTTAACATTCCCATAAGGGGCATTTTGAGGCAATAATTCTGAATGTCAGAAAATAAATAGTTAAATATCACTCATTAATATATCATCAGGCATTAACTGAAATCAAAATTGACCAAACTCCACAGTTTTGGCATTATAGAATTGAAATTAGCACCATTAGAAAGCCCGTAGAAAAACTACCACTATGTTATAAACCTTGTATATATTGAGTAATAAATGAGCCCGTAATCACGGAGTGTTACTTGCAAGATTTTCCACAGAAAATAAAGTTTAGAGACCGTTCCTGTCATTGTTATATTTCAAATGCGGTGGCGTGGGTAACGTATTGTCGTTGTCTACAGTTAGGAGTTTCGGCGAGCCGTTGGGGATACACAACGTCTTTTAAAAGGCAGTTAAAAATACAAAATGTTTGAAGTAATCAATGAGAAATCACAACAAAATAGCAGAAAGGAAAATAACCAATGAGAAGATGATAAAGATTGGCGACGTGCAGATATCACAAAGGTTTGCTGCTAACAATATAAAGATTAGTGGGGGAATGAAAAAGTCAGTCAGTCCAGGTTTGTCAGTAGAGTTCGAAGTCTAAATCTGTGCGTAACAAGTCTAGTCCCGTGGCGCAAAGAAATCATGTAACAGTTACGTTTCGCGAGTCGAGATTTTAATTCCTCGCAGATGAATTAATGATAGAAAATAATAAGACATAGGAAAGTATTGTAATCTATAAGCAGTTAAACAAGTGAAGAACTAAGTATATGATTATTTCTGGCGTTGAAAAGAAGTGAAGTAATAGATCAAAAATCGGCACGCGAGAACCAAGTTAAGAACACGAGTATGTCGGGGAAGTAAAAAAAACAAAAGAATGGCAGATTAGCAAAGGGAATGTTTATTGGTGCGGCATAATAAACTTGCAAGTGTCAGAATGAATCATTGAAAGTGAATTATCGTGTTTTTTTCCTTAAGTGCACCATATAACTGCATCCCGTATCCTTTGACATTACCCACAATTACTTTTCATAGCCAAAAAGAGAAGGGTCGACCCTGAGATTCAACCTGGACCCTACAACTGTGACAACTCTGCTGGACCGGGCACAACAACAACGATATTATCACAGGTAATAAACCCACTTCACCATCGACGAAGAAAGAAAAAAAAAAAACGCTACAATATAAAATCTATGAAAAATATAATAGAGGTAGGGAACTTTTTGGGCAGAGTAGGAGCGAAATGGATGAGGAAAATTAGCAAGGAAGACATAAATGAGTATTAAATTAAATTACAGTAGTATTTATTTGATAAGTTGTAAGTAGGAACCAACAACTCGACAACCTCAAGGTTTGAGTTTGTTGTGGTCCAAGGAAAGCAACTCAAGGTATAGTTAGAGTTAGATTAGAGATTAAATAAATTTATAATTGTACTTTTAGATTAAGAGGAATGCTGGCTACCAGTATTTCATACTGCTGGATACCAGTAGTTATGAGGTCAGTTTTCTTTATATTTTATTTTATTATTTTTAGAAACTCGGTTAAGAATAAACGTGTGTAAAATTGTTTTTGTAAATTTATAGAATTAATTGGGTTAATAAAATTACTTACTTACTTACTCACTTACTCACTCACTCACTTACTTTCTCACTCACTCACTCACTCACTCACTTACTTACTCACTCACTCACTCACTCACTTACTTACTCACTCACTCACTCACTTACTCACTCACTCACTCACTTACTCACTCACTCACTCACTCACTTACTTACTCACTCACTCACTCACTCACTTACTTACTCACTCACTCACTCACTTACTTACTCACTCACTCACTCACTTACTCACTCACTTATTCACTCACTCACTTACTTACTCACCCACTCACTTACTCACTCACTCACTTACTCACTCACTCACTCACTTACTCACTCGCTCACTCACTCACTTACTTACTTACTTACTGACTTACTGACTTACTGACTTACTGACTTACTGACTTACTGACTGACTGACGGACCGACTGACCGACTGACCGACTGACCGACTGACCGACTGACCGACTGACCGACTGACCGACTGACCGACTGACCGACTGACCTACTGACACACTTACTTACTTACTTACTTACTTACTTACTTGCTTACTTACTTACTTACTTACTTACTTACTTACTTACTTACTTACTTACTTACTTACTTACTTACTTACTTACTTACTTACTTACTTACTTACTTACTTACTTACTTACTTACTTACTTACTTACTTACTTACTTACTTACTTACTTACTTACTTACTTACTTACTTACTTACTTACTTACTTACTTACTTACTTACTTACTTACTTACTTACTTACTTACTTACTTACTTACTTACTTACTTACTTACTTACTTACTTACTTACTTACTTACTTACTTACTTACTTACTTACTTACTTACTTACTTACTTACTTACTTACTTACTTACTTACTTACTTACTTACTTACTTACTTACTTACTTACTTACTTACTTACTTACTTACTTACTTACTTACTTACTTACTTACTTACTTACTTACTTACTTACTTACTTACTTACTTACTTACTTACTTACTTACTTACTTACTTACTTACTTACTTACTTACTTACTTACTTACTTACTTACGTACTTACTTACTTACTTACTTACTTACTTACTTACTTACTTACTTACTTACTTACTTACTTACTTACTTACTTACAGGAAACTAAGCGTGATTAAGGAATGCCTAATATCAGGAGGGATGTCAATGATCCACTTTTGTGTGTTTTAGGTGCATTAACCGTATTGTTATTGATGAAGCCTTTGATAATAAATATTTTTTTAAGAAACTGGACCAGTGCTGCGCTTACGGAATGTCTAAAATTTTCAAATCCATATATCACAGGTTATAATAAGCTTGGGGCAATGTTAAACTAGTACAAAAAGGTTATAATGAACGGTAGTGCACCATTAAATGTGGAATAATTAAATAATTTAATTAAGGAACATGAAGGAATTAATTTGTAAACGGAAACTCAATAAAAAGATTGTAAAGGCTCAAAGCAGATATTTAAATATAATTATATACACGAAGTTATCAGAAAACCGATTCATGACCTACATATCCTAGGTGTATTCGTTGTACATCCCATTGTAACCAATGTTGCAACGTTCTTCCAAGAAGCCAGCTGTTTTTGCTTCTCTTACATCGAGGGTTCTGTTGGGGCTTTGTTTTCAGTCAATAGACGATTATAATCAGCCTTAAAGATTAGGCTTTAAGTATTCCCAAATCTGAAGAGTATAATATGCGCCTGGTCTATTCCAGTTTTCATCTTTGTATTTATGTATGTATACATGTAGGTATGTAGGTATGTATGCATGTATGTATGAATGAATAAATGAATGAATATCCGATTTGTCCCTGAAGGGCTAAGGCCTCCTCTTGCGAGGGGTAGCTCGATATGACTCATGGGGAGCTAGTCCGCATAAATGGTGTTTATTTGTTGCGTTATTTCTTCCGCACTTCGCACTACTGTTCACTCACTTCTTTGCGACTGGCACTACATGATCTTTTTGGGGGGTTCCTCACTTCGCATACTTCTTCCCTTAATTCCGATCCGACACTAGGTGGTTGTGTTTAACATTTCCTGCCTTCTTCGGATGTCTCTCCAGCTGCTGCGGTCGTGAGCAGTCCTGGTACAGTGTGCTCCTACTGCTTTCTTGAAGGCGTCGTCTCATCTTGTTCCAGATCTGCCTTGCCGTCTCTTGCCGATGTAGAGGGTCCACATTGTAGAAATGTATGCTAATCTGTTGTTCTGGAGTCTCGCCACGTGGCCGCCCCATTTCCATTTCAATTTGGTGGTTCGTTGGGATACACTTCCAGCTTTGTTATTTCCCTTAACCTGGTGTTCGGCACGTTGCCTTTGAGGGATAGTCCTAACATCTTCCTCCATTTTTCTCTGGCAAACGTGAATAAGTTTCTTTTGTGTTTCCGTCAAGTTCCAAGTTTGGCACCTATATAGTAGTGATGGGAAGATGCAGGAGTCTAGTGTTTTGATTTTTATTTTCCGGTTGAGGTTTCTTGTCCAGTAGAATGAATTTTCGGACCCAAAATGATTTCAATGCTATTGCTATTCTGCGTTTTAGTTCTTCGTTCATATTGTTCTGCATTCCTACCAGTTGTCCTAGGTATATGTATTCTGGTACATACTTAATACATTAGTGTAGCTGTAATTGGTATGTCTTGGCTATTTGCCATTATTTGCGTTTTGCTTACGTTCATCGATAGGCCGGCTTTTTTGCTGAAGTTGTTTAGCTCCTCGATCATTTTGCAGATCCTTGGCATCACTGGCGAATAGCACAACGTCATCAGCAAATTCTAAGTTTGTGAGCCTGTATCTATTTACTATGATACTTTATTTCTTTCCCCAGTTCAGTTCTCGGAATATCTGTTCCAGCAAGCTCGTGAATAACTTCGGGGAAATTGGTTCTGCTTGCCGCACTCCCTTCCTATTTTAAATTTTTGTCCCTCTCATTGCTTGACTACTTTGGCTGTGATTCGCTGTACAGTTTAACTATTATTCGAGTGTATTTTGTCTCGACTCCTTTACTTTCTATTGCCTCTATTACACATCTGCTTTCTACCGCGTCAGAGGCCTTTGTGTAACCTATGAATGCTGGTATAGGGGTAGGTTGAATTCCTCTTTTTTCACTGATTTGTTTGACCGACTGTAGATGATTTATCGTGCTGTAGCCTGTGAGGAAGCCTGCTTGATCGGGCTGCTGACTCTCGTCTAAAGTCCCTGTTATTCTTCTAATTATTTTGAGAAGAACTTTCAAAGGTTTGTAATTAGGCTGATAGGTCTGTAGTTGTTTAGATCTATCTTGGCGCCTTTTTGTGTAATAGTATGATTTTGCTTATTTTCCACTGTTCTGACAATTCCTCGGTTTGAAGGATGTTGTTGAAAGTTTCTGTGAGCGTTTCAAAAGTTGTGTTATCCGCAACTTCATATGTTCATTCCGCATGCATTTTAAAGTTCTTGGGTACCTCAATGCTTGCTCTCACTTCACTTTGTATGATTGGAGGAACTTCCTATCGTCGATGTTTCTTGAATGGCTCTTAGTGGTAAGCGTGTGATTTTGTATAGAGCTTGTGTATAGGGACAGGTAGAAATTAATTGCTGCTCTTATGATGCCTTCCCTTGAATTTTTTTTCTCTCCATTACCTTCCTCTGTTCATCTGTCGTTTTGCTTTCCTTGTTGAGTTGGTCGTTTCCATGATTCGTACAGTTACTCTTGTGTTACAGTCACGTAGGTCATTGCGAACCTCTCCCTTCGTTATTTTGTCGATCTTCGTGTAATGTTTCCTGTTGGTTTCGCTGTCATCTCTTGTGCGTAGAAGATTTTTCTCTGCTGCATTGGTACGATCGTGTTGCGACTTAGTCTTCCAAAGTGTACCTTTTCCGGAATGCTTTTCTCCGCTGTTCTGGTTGCTTGATGAATGGATTCCACTGGTAAGTTGTATAGGCTGTGAGAACCTGTTCCTGGAGTTTCTTGCTTTTTCAGGAGCTGTTCCTGTAGAGTTTTGGTGCATTTTATCTCGTCCATTTCCTCCGTGAGAGCTGTTAGAGAATGTTTAAGATTTCTTCTTTTCTGTCGATATTTACGGTGACCCTTACCAGCCTGTGATCTGTTGAGAACTTTCGGCTTTGCGCTACTTGTATGTCCCTTATTCCCGCTAGACTGTCACTTAAAATGTAGTCTGTTTGGCTTTTAGTTGTACCGTTGGGGTGGTGCCAGGTCCATTGTGCACTCTGGTGCGTTCTAAAGAATGAGTTCCATATTTTCATTATTTGCTCTGTGGCCAACTGTACTAGACTCTCCCCTCTGGCATTTCTTTCTCCGTACCGTATGGTTCAACTGGGCCTTTTTACCATTACTTTTGTTGCCTATTTTGCTATTGAAGCATCCCATGATGAAGTTCTTTGTGCTCTGTGTTTTTTGATTGTGACTTCTAGCAGATCGCAGAACTTTTCGATTTCTTCTTCGCTGCATTCCGCTGTGGCGCCTATATACAAATGACTGTAGTAGCACATTTATTGGATTGTGTTTTTAAGACAATTATTCCTTCAGATATTCCAACTGTTATTTATCATATATTTTACGCCTTTTTTATTAGAAGGTCTGTTCCTCTTTGTCCTTTAGTTGGCCTTTATAGCAGAAAATATCGCCATTTCCTTTTTCCATAATAGCTTCACCTTCAACGTATCTTGCTGAAACCCAGGATATCACCAGGAGAATTCTGTAGGGCTATTTTAGTTCTTCTTCTGTTTCTTCTGTTATGATGGTATTATCGTTCAGTGTGGCTATTTTTAGTTCTTGGTTTATTGCTTCAGTCTGGGGACAGTGATGTGATGGTCTGTGTGGTTCTATCTGTTCTGTTGTAGTTTTAGATCCTTCCAGTTTAACCAGTTATTGTTTATCATTATTTTCTGGTAGCCTATTTTCACCTCGTTTCCTGTTTCTCTCTCTTCTCTTGCTCTTCTCCTTAGATCTCTTTGTATGTCTCTTTCTTGTTTTGTCATATCGTCGTCGATAAAGTAGTCCAGGCCTTTCTGTTTATTGTTGTTCTTCATAATGGATATTTTGTCCTCTAAGCATTTCAGTTTGACTCTCGCGAGGCCCATATCCGTACTGTGTTTCCCTATGTGCGTGGCTCTTATTAATTCTGTATTGTTTTCTGTCTTCTCTATGATTTGTTTTACATTTTCAGATAGTTCTTTCGGTGTTCCGTTATCTATTCCTTTGCTTTTGACTATTATGTTGTTCTTTTTGTCTCTGATTTGTCTCCTCTCTTCCCGTTCTTGTAGTCGTTTTACTTCAGGTTCAAGTTGTGTCATTTTTTCATTTGAGTTGTTCCCTATGTATTTTACTTTAGTTTCAAGTGAGCAGCATTTTTCTTCGACGATTTTTTTCATTCCTGTTATTTCTTCTCTCTGTTCTGAAATATATCCCTTTGTTTCCTTTCTGAACTCATGGATTTGTTCTTTCAGTGTCTGTATTTCTGTCAAAATACTTGAAAAAATTTGTTTGATCCCCTGTTCATTTACTTCTTGCTTATCGTTTAACAGAGACATGATTGTGCTCTTAGCATTTCTGCCTTTGCTACTGGTTTGTTCGTCTTGTCTCTTCCTCGACATCCCTACGGTGTGTGGTTTCCATTACAAATGTCGTTCCTGGTCGGTTTCTTCTTCCTGGTGCTTCCAGCTGTGTTCTCTAGATGCCGCTAATTGTCACCATGTTTGTCTCTCTCCTTGTGTTGTCCTGTTGATTTGCAGATTGGTATCACTGGTGCAATATGTCTGGCCTCGGTTCATCCTTGTATACATCGCATTAATAGTGAAACAGACAAACGAGTGTTGCCTTACGATAAAGACCTATTTTTTTAATGATGTTATTTAAATATATTTTCAGCAATAACAGAAGGTATGCTCTGTCCTACAATACATGTTAATTATGCAAGTATGTTCATATCAACACCAGAATAAGGGTGCACCATAAATGTGTGTATGGTGTAAATATGTAGGTATGTTCTAGCGCGTTATTATATTTACTGAGGTTGTCTCTAAATCAGATATGGGCGAGCGCGTGTCACATCCATGAGGGAGAGCCATAGAGGGTTACTGTTACATAACGTAGCTACCCCCTTTGTCCGAGCAGTGGCAAAACGCAATTCTTAGTTTTGGAAAGCTAGAAATGCATATTTATTATAATGCATGTATGCATCAAATGAAAAAACAAAATTGAGTGTTTTATCCATTATTATTCATACAATAAACGTTTAAAATTGAAAATATCGCATACTTGTTATCAAACTGAACAAATAAATATAATATCGCTTATAAACTTGCAAGGAAATGAACAAACAATACTCAATACTTATAGATTTTACAGCAAGTATATATCTTGTTTCAAGAAAAAATGTTGAGTTGCTCATTAAAGTCAAGGGTACTATCCCATACTTTTTACTTTCTCTACCACGTACCTAGCAGTTAGAGAAGATTCTGTACAAAAAACTGATACCGAGATTTCACTGCAAATATGAGTTTTGAGGCCCCCTGGATAAAAAGAAAGGCAGTTTTAGAAAAATATCGAGTATGTGTCTGTGTGTCTGTGAACAGCATAAGTCAAAAACGAAATCTGGAATAATTACCAAACTTGGTATTTAGGTTCAGTATCTTTCAAACATGCGACACAAAGGTTTTCAAGAAAATCCCCCATCCAAAACTTACTTTATATGGAAAACTTTTCGAAAATTTTTATTTTCTAGAACATTGTTATAACAATGTTGATCAAAATACCATATATTAAGGATATTTACATGACAAATAAAATGTGTATCTTAAATTTTCTGGGAATAGCCCGTAAAGTGCTCTTCATTCGAAGGGAATTTGGTATAACCCTGTATAGCTAGTAAACATTAAGTGATAGACGAAAACGTACTACAAAAAAGGTGTAAATATCTTTAAAGTAAACAATTATATATAAACACACATACGCGAGTGCATACACACAGTACATTGCAGCATCTTTCTATGCTACAAAATGCGAAAGAGCCCATTTTTCCCTAAATGTCCTACCAATTCCTGTGGAATGATTTTTGTAATTGCGCTAAGCAGCTTTCTACCACTGGATTAGAAGACTGTTTGTGTGCTGCAAAAAGCAAACGAGAAGGGGAGGGGTGAAGATCGCTTGACACGCGGTGATACGCGGGGTTAAGAGTACCCATACCTGCTCTAGATGCCACTGATCTTCTCTTCCCTTTTTTACAAATATCTGCTTTCTTACTTTATCCACTACAGATACTACTGCTGCTGCTTCTACTACTACTACTACTACTACTACAACTACTACTACTACTACTACTACTACTACTACTACTACTACTACTACTACTACCACTACCACTACTACGTCATGTATCTATTAGTAATTATTTTCATGCAATTATTTTATTACTATTAGAAATTCTGCCGAGTATAGGACGAAGAATCAACCTAAAGTACGAGGGCGGATAGATATGTCCATGACTTTGACGAGAGATAGCGTTCTAATCACAGGTTTCTTGTTTGCACCCTAGTCTTACATCTATTCTGGGTATAATCGGAGAAATTTGTCATTTGTTTCTTAGAACATTGTTGACAGCGTCTAAAATAAGCAGATGTGTGTTGCTTCGTAGAAAATAAAGAAAAGTGAATTTTGTGTTCCGATAAAGCACAACGTTTTGCGTGGTAAGACGGTGAAGGAAACGGTAGAAAAGCTGAAGAAGTATCATGGGGACTCTACTCCATCACATGACATGGTTCACAAGTGGTTCACAGAACTTCAATGTGGCCCTTTGAGCACAAGAGATGCCGTGCGCACAAGACAGCCGATTGAGGTCACAACAGAAGAAATGATGAACAAAGTTCACGATATTGTGTTGGAAGACCGCCGAGTGAAAATCCGCGAGATAGACAAGACGTAAGCTTCTCGAGTGAACGGGAGTAGCTTATTATAGAGAGAGCGAGGCCACTTTTTTGGGCATATATAGGAAAGGATAGGGACAACGAGGGTAGATACCAGGTTGAGAGAGCCTTCAGGGAGCAAAATATGTTATATGGGAGAGATAGGGAATACGAGGGCTGATGCTAGGCTAAACAGGGTTGAAAGAGGAAAATGCATTTATATGGAAGAGATAGCGGAGAGGTGTTAGGCTAGACAGAGGTTGGGGAGTAGAGTATGATTTATATGACAGGTATAGGAAAACGAGGAGAGGTGTTCGGCTAGACAGAGTTGAAGGGTAGCGTATGTCTTTTATATGGAGGAGATACGGAATACGAGCGTTGATGCTAGGCTAGACAGGGGTTGCAGCAGAGTGAAGTACGTTTATGTGGGAGAGATAGGGAATACGAGGAGAAGTGTTAGGCTGGACAGATGTTGAGGAGTAGAGTATGCGTTTATATGTATGAGAGATATAGGAAAACGAGTAGAGGTGTTAGGCTAGACAGATACTGAAGGAGGAGTAATATGAACTTATGTACAGGAGAGATAGGAAATACGAGGGGAGGTGCTAGACTAGACAGGACTTAAAGGATAGAGTATGGTTTTTATATGGGAGAGATAGAAAGCTGAGGACAGGTATTAGGCTAAGAGTGGGTGAATGGTAGAGTATGCGTTTACATGAGAAAAGGTGAAAACGGGGAGAGATCCTATGCTAAGAGAGAGAGAGAGTTGAAGGAGAGGGAAGTATATTTTTATGAGAGATAGGGAATATGAGGAGAAGTATTAGACTAGACAGATGTTGAGGAGTAGAGTATGCGTTTATATGTATGAGTGATATAGGAAACGAGTAGAGGTGTTAGGCTAGACAGATACTGAAGGAGGAGTAATATGAACTTATGTACAGGAGAGATAGGAAATACGAGGGGAGGTGCTAGACTAGACAGGACTTAAAGGATAGAGTATGGTTTTTATATGGGAGAGATAGAAAGCTGAGGACAGGTATTATGCTAAGAGTGGGTGAATGGTAGAGTATGCGTTTACATGAGAAAAGGTGAAAACGGGGAGAGATCCTATGCTAAGAGAGAGAGAGAGAGTTGAAGGAGAGGGAAGTATATTTTTATGAGAGATAGGGAATATGAGGAGAAGTATTAGACTAGACAGATGTTGAGGAGTAGAGTATGCGTTTATATGTATGAGTGATATAGGAAACGAGTAGAGGTGTTAGGCTAGACAGATACTGAAGGAGGAGTAATATGAACTTATGTACAGGAGAGATAGGAAATACGAGGGGAGGTGCTAGACTAGACAGGACTTAAAGGATAGAGTATGGTTTTTATATGGGAGAGATAGAAAGCTGAGGACAGGTATTATGCTAAGAGTGGGTGAATGGTAGAGTATGCGTTTACATGAGAAAAGGTGAAAACGGGGAGAGATCCTATGCTAAGAGAGAGAGAGAGTTGAAGGAGAGGGAAGTATATTTTTATGAGAGATAGGGAATATGAGGAGAAGTATTAGACTAGACAGATGTTGAGGAGTAGAGTATGCGTTTATATGTATGAGTGATATAGGAAACGAGTAGAGGTGTTAGGCTAGACAGATACTGAAGGAGGAGGAATATGGGCATATAAAGGGGGAGGTGCTAGACTGACAGGACTTGAAGTGTAGAATATCGTTTTTTATATGGGAGAGGTAGCAAACCTAGGAGAGGTATTAGACTAGGGGGGTTTGAATGGTAGAGAATCCGTTTATATGGACAGACGGGTAAAACGGAGAGAGATCCTATGCAAAGAGAGAGAGAGTTGAAGGAGGGGAAATGCGTTTATATTAGAGAGGTAGGGAAAACAATGATAGATGTTAGGGAGGTTAGTCTTGTTGCATATGTAACGTTCAGTCTTCTCCAGGAAAGCACAATTCAACATTTAGCAGGTGAACATATTTCACGGTTTGGATGCAACATAGTTGTGCATGATTTCACAGGCAATTCAGGTAG
Organism: Deroplatys truncata; assembly: GCA_030765065.1. Taxonomy (NCBI): domain Eukaryota; kingdom Metazoa; phylum Arthropoda; class Insecta; order Mantodea; family Mantidae; genus Deroplatys; species Deroplatys truncata. The sequence goes on along the minus strand of CM060990.1, from coordinate 415,517,987 downwards.
TATCATCATAACTGTTTGGGTTAATTCAGGTAGTATCACAGGGTAGGACAGATTTCATGGTTTAGCTGTGTATAGCTCCGTATGATTTCACGGGTAAGTCAGACAGTATCATAGGCATTTACGATAATTCAAGTATCATAACTGTTTAGCTTAAATCAGGTAGTATCACAGGAAAGGACAGATTCCGGGAAGCGGATATAGCATAGTTCTGTATTATTTCATAGCTAATTCAGATAGTATAGTAGGTATTTAGGATAATTCAGGTGTCATAGGTGTTTAGAGCCACTCAGTTATTATCCTAGGTATTTAGGTTAATTCAGCTAGTATCACAGGAGGCTAGATTCTAGGGGCAGGCGCATCATAGCTGTATATAATTTCGCTGATAATTCAGCTAGAATCATAGCTGTTTAGGATAATTCAGGTAGTATCACAGGATGCGGCGGATTCCGGGAAGCGAATATAGCATAGTTCTGTATGATTTCACCGGTAATTAGATAGTATCGTAGGTATTTATATGGCTTCTCGTCAGATCGTGTTCAGCAAACCTATATACATCGGTATGAGTGTGTTGGACATCTCCAAGACATTAATGTAACACTATCATTATGATGTGTTGTTGCCATATTATGGGGTTGGAAACCTAGAGTTTATGTATATGGACACTGATTCATTCATTCATCGTGTGACAACTGAAGATGTCTACCAGGAAAAGGTATGTTTTCTTGAGCATCCGGATACAGCTGATTATCCTGCAAGCCATATATGCCACTCTACTCAGAATAAAAAGGAAATGGGAAAATTTAAAGATGAGGCTAATAGCCAAATAAGCTTGAGATTTTTTGGACTACGACCTAAGATGCATGCCTTAGATGTTCAAGAATTGTGTGATAAAAAAGATTAAAAATATAAAACGCAGTCCTATTAAGCAGTACATTACATTTGACAGCTATACAGACTGTCTTAAAACTGTGAAATCATCAGAACGCCCACGAAATTAATCCTATCACGAGAGCCGTTCGCTGTGTGCGTGTGTGGCTAGTAGCTCAACCGGTCGGTGTGTTTACACATTACTCTACGCCGTTCCTTGGTCTAGTTTGCTATAATATTCACAGTCTCGTCTGTGTTTTCGTAGGCGTATATATACGTGTAAGACATACTTCGACATGGATGATCGTCCTACAACTCTGGTCGTTAGTTTTGTGGAACGAGATATCATTCGACCGACGGCTTATGAGATACATGAATGGATTTTTGATACGCTAAAATTGGAAGAGGACGATGTCACTGGATTACAAGTTAATGGTATTACTAGACAAATCTTCATTAAATACAAAACGCCAGACATTGTGGAGGAGGTTTTGAAACAGTCAAATGGAGAAGTTAGTTTTGTATTGTCAAATGGACAACGGACGAAAGTGATACTCGATGTAGCCGGTTTTGGAAGACGGGTAGTCAAAGTGTATAATTTGCCATTGAGTTTTTCCAACCGGAAGATAAATATGGCATTAGCAGTTTATGGCACTGTGCTGCAAGTGAGTGACGATATTTGGAATCCCTCTTATCGCTACAAAGTTACCAATGGAGTGCGTACTGTATATATGTTATTGAAAAAACATATACCGTCGTTTCTGAATGTCGGGGGTTATTCCGCTTTGGTGAGTTATACCGACCAACCTATTACGTGTGCCATATGCCATACGGCCGGTCATCTGCGTAATCAGTGCCCCAGGAGACCAATGCCGCGAATACCAAATGCTGAAAAGGATACACCCACTTGGGCGAAATTGGTTGCTGGTACGCTTCCAAAACAACGGATGCCGTTACCAGAACAGGTAGCGGCGGCAGGAACCGACTCTGGTCAACAGTTGTTTAATTTGGAGACAGTGGCTGATCGGCAGTATAGCCGCGATGTCACCTTTGAAGAACGTGCGAAGAATGACGACATCACAGGTGTAGCTCACGACAGTTCTTGTAATTTGCAGGAAAACCTAAGCGAAGCAGTCGTCGTAGATGGTCAACCTTGGTCCTACGACAACAATATGGAAACTAAGACTGTCTTAGAGGCGGTGGAGACTAGTACGACTTGCAAAGACACGTTTTCAGTAAGAGAAGTGGTGGAGCCGGCAGAAACAGGTGTCAGCGTGCCGGAAGAGGTTGCATCAGCAGCTACTTCTTCCATGGCGGAGGATGTGCGGATAGATGTCTCGTTAGCTGAGAATACCGTCACCACTACGCCACCTGTGTATGAGGTTATAGTTAGCCAACGTGATCTTCGATTAGAAAAACGCAAAAAGAGTGCGTCGTCACCGACAAGGCAGTCCAAAAAACCGAGTAAGCCGGTGAATAAGTAATCCTCCTCGTTTATATGGTGTTGATACTTCAAACCTTGGCGACCGTGAACGTTAATTGTCTCAGGAGTAAAGCCAAGCAAACTTTGTTAAGAGATTTTGTGTACGATAATGACATTGATATTCTGTTTTTGCAGGAGAATAATGAATACAAGCTAGATTTCTTTGGACCGCAATATAATTACATTTCCAATGTTGGGGATTCCCAGCGTGGTACACCGATTGTTTACCGCTCGTCTTATGGTATTCGATTAGCGGAGAGGCATGTGAGTGGTAGGATTACATCTTTATTATTGGAGGACAGCAATATTCTTCTGGTGAATCTATATTTACCCTCGGGGTCGAACAGAAGGAAGGAACGCGAAGCTTTCCTCACCTCGGAACTGCCGTTCTTTTTGCGTCATAAATACGATAAACTACTTCTAGGTGGGGACTTTAATTGTGTCACCAGTGCTAAGGACCAGACAGGCCAATATTTTCCGTCACCTGCTTTAGACCTTGTGTGCCAAGCCTTGGAATTATGGGACGCATGGGAACATTTGTATGCCAATTTGGTTGAATATGCGTTTCATCGCTATAATAGTGCTTCGAGATTAAATCGATTTTATGTGAGTAAATCGATGCGGCAGATGGTACGGACCATGCAAGTTCATCCGGTACCCTTTAGTGATCACCATTCCTTGATCATGAAAATAGCTCACACTGCGAGGAGACCCACGGTGGGGAGGGGCGTTTGGAAACTTAACAATACGCTGCTTCAAGATCCAGTAATTTCCGAGAAGTTCTCCCATATGTGGGCGAGGTGGTCAAAAACAGCTCAAAGTCGAACCCCCAATAAACTGAATCAATGGTTATATACTTTTAAACCGGCTGTATGCAACTTTTACAAAGGGGAAAGAATAGTAAAGAGTAAGAACCGACGGCAACTGTTGAACTATTATTATGATTTGTTAAATCACTTATTTGACCTACAACGCCATGGACAGGACGTGACCAATCACTTTTCTGCAATAAAAAGGAGAATGTTTTGTCTTCAGGAGGAGCTTTATCACGGTGCACAACTGCGTTCTGGCGACCCTTCTGTAGTACGAGAATAGAAAAACTCGCTTTTTCATCTAGCGTCTGAAAAACGTCGTGGTGAGCGGAAATACATCTCCCACTTACGCGCTTCCACAGGGGATTTCTTAGCAACAACGCACGACATACTTCAAGAGGCCTATCAACACTTTTCTGATAAATTCGGAGCAGTTGAAGTTGATGTCTCTGCGCACCAAGATGTTTATCGTCATGTAACACAACAGATATCCCCAGATGCCAATACCGTCTTAATTCAGGGGATTACGTCTGAGGAATTGTGGGCTGTTTTAGCCTCAGCCAGTCTGGAGTCGGCGCCTGGACCTGATGGACTCAGTTATCGGTTTTACAAAGCCAACTGGAAGATCCTTAAGGATATCCTGCTCGACGTTATGTTGGGGGTACAGCGTCATACAGGCACCTTAACGAGGTTCAATGAATGTATCATTGTGTTAATCCCTAAACAGACGGTTACAACGGAACTAAAATCATTTCGGCCCATTACGCTTTTGAATGCAGATTACAAGTTGTTCACGAAGATCTTGGCTAACAGGTTGAGGACCTATCTGCCTGACATCATTGGACCTGGACAAACGTGCGGTATACCGGAGATGAAGATCACACATGTTCTAATGAAGTTACGATATGTCATTATCGCTGGTGAACGGAATCCCAACATGGTGGCAGCCTTTTTGGCTTTAGATTTCACGGCCGCCTTTGATAGGATTAACCACGATTATCTATGGGGTGTTTTGAAGAGATTTGGAATTTCACAGCCATTTCAAAGCCTTTTACAATCTCCTTATCGAGATGCGCACTCCCGAGTTCAAATTAATGGCTTTCTTACGCGACCAGTACTTATATCACAGTCGATACGACAGGGATGTCCCCTCTCTGTGATGCTGTATACTTTATGCGTGGAACCGCTGATTAGAGGCATGGCGACATTACTTTCTCATTCCAATAATCCGTTCAATTGTGAAAGAATTTTGGCTTATGCTGATGATGTCACCTTGATTCTCGCTCATACTGATGATCCTGACAAACTGGCGCCGCTATTAACCACATACCAGGATGCCGCTGGAGCTTTGATAAATTATGGCAAGTCACAAGTATTACCATTGAATAGCTGGCCAACGGACACTGCTCGATTTACCTGTAGCAGTTCAGTGAAGATATTGGGCGTTATTTTTACCTCCAGGCTGGAAGGGTTAATAGCGCAGAATTGGAAGCGACTTGTACCTTATGACCTCGCAGTTGACACGGAATTTAAACTTTATGCAAAAAATCTGGCATGTCAACATCTTTGTGCTCGCGAAACTCTGGTATGTGGCGCAGGTGATACCGATGTTACCACAATATTCCCAGCAACTAGAAAGAGCGATTGGCTACTACGTTTGGAAAAATCACTTCTATAAAGTAGCCTGACCCCAATTACGCAGAGCAATTACGGAGGGTGGTTGGAATCTTATTGATGTGCAGATTAAATGTTGGGCTTTATTGCTCCATTCTATATTGAGTACTCTCCACAGACACGGTGCCTATCAGGTTGTACAGTTTTGTATGAACATGGCTGGGACGGCTGCCGGACACTTCAAACAGGTTCTGACAGACTATAGAAGAATACTACCTGTGATAGATACGTCGCTCAGTATTCCCACCACCTAAACGTTATATACCACGTTGCTGAAAGATTGCATGACAGTGCCTGCAATAGAACGGAAGTACTCCAATTCACCATGGCAGCGGGTATGGAAAATGTTGCTTATAAACTATATACCCTTGGAGTGGAAGGTTTCTTTTTATTTCTTCATCAACGAATTGATACCCACAGAGTCGAAGCGGTATAAACATAATTTATCCTTGGCACCTTTTTGTAAGCGTTGTGGTGGTGTGGACACTCAAATTCATTGGATAACCACCTGTGTTAGAATCAGGGACATCTGGAATTGGACCAAGAATTATATAGGTCAATTACTCGGCAGTTGTTTGGAACATTGGACTACGTCTGTCCTATTAGCTTGGGACCTTCAGAAGGGAGCTACCAAAATTACACAGGTGTGGTTAACATTGGCACTCTATCATTACTGTTTGCACGAAGAATCCCCATCTCTCCTCACTTTCCAAAAATGGCTTCGGTCAGAGCGATACAAGCTTCGGCGACAACCCCGAATATGGAACGTATTAACTTTGCAGTTGGATTTCACGCTGTAAAAAAAATAGACCACGAAAGACTGCCGTTACATTTATCCTTTAATTTAAAAGCAATGCTGTAATATCTCGTTATTTAACATGCATTGCAAAGAAAAAAATTAAATAACAATAAGCGTAAAAAATAAATAAAAAAATTAAAAAAAAAACAGTCGGATAAAAAAAAAAGAGCCCGCTGTTACCACAGTGCAAGTGAATAAAATTACATTGAATCCCTTTGATGATAATAGAGTTTTGCCGAGGATGAAATAACTACCTATGCGTATGGGCATTACAGCATTACAAACAGTGCTTAAGAGTATGTAAGTCGAAGATGAAGATTTTCTCCGTGAGTCTACAATTTAAAAAATGGAAGTTTGTCCATGTGATTTGTCTACACCTAGCATACACCTGATGAATAAAGAAGATGGAAGGGGAGGCGTTAACCCTGCCATTAGGAGTAAACCTAGTGCTAGTCTCAAGCCTAGATAAAGGGGAGAAGCGCCTACAACGAACTCAAATAAAGGAATGTTATCGTAAAACTTTTCAATTTGTAAACAAATATGCAGTTTATCCATCTCCGTCTCGCACACTAGTTGTTTAACATATAAAAAGTTTGTAAGATTTAAAAAAAGTATATAAAAGTGTTGTAACGTTGGATAAGAAATGTTTATAATCTAATTACTCTCTATATTGGTACGAATACTTGTGACGCTATCTGAATTACCTGCTAAAATGATTTAGGTACCTGTGATACCACCCGAATCATGCGAAATTGCCTTAAATAGCTCTGGTACGAATCCCTGCTCGAAATTAGCACGACCACCTGCGATACTATCTGGTTTACCCTAAATATGAATGATACTAGCTGAATTAGCTGTTAAAATGACTCAAATACCTTTGATACAACCTGAATCACCTGCAATGACCTTGTGCTTTCCTGGAGAAGGCTGGACATTACATATTCATCAAGACTAACCTCCCTAACATCTATTATTGTTTTCCCTACCTCTCAAATATAAACGAATTTCCCTCTTCTTCAACTCGCTCTCTCTCTCTCCCTTAGCATAGGAACTCTCTCCGTTTTACCCGTCTCTCTATATAAACGCATTCTCTACTATTCAAACCCTCCTACCCTAATCCCTCTCCTCGGTGTGCTATCTCTCCCATATAAAAAACGATATTCTACCGTTCAAGTCCTGTCGGTCTAGCACCTCCCCTCGTATACCCTACCTGTCCTGTATATAAGCCAATATTCCTCCTCCTTCGGTATCTGCCTAGCCTAACACCTCTACACTTTTTCTTATGTCACTCATACATATAAACGCATACTCTACTCCTCACCATCTGTCTAGCCTAACACTTCTCCTCGTATTCCCTATCTCTCATATAAACATATTTCCCTCTCCTTCAACTCTCTCTCTCTCTCTCTCTCTCTTAGCATACGATCTCTCCCAGTTTTCACCTTCTCTCATGTAAACGCGTACTCTACCATTCATCCCCTCGTAGCCTAATACCTCTCCTCGGTTTGCTATCTCTCCCATATAAAATGCATATTCCATCCTTCAAGTCCTGTCTAGTCTAGCACCTCCACTCGTATTCGCTATCTCTCCTGTATATAAGCTCATATTCCTCCTCCTTCACTATCTGACTAGCCTAACATTTCTCCTCGTATTCCCTATCTCTCCCATATAAACCCATTTCCCTCTCCTTCAGCCCCTGTCTAGCCTAGCATCAACGCTCGTATTCCCTATCTCCCCCATATAAAAGACATACCCTACCCTTCAGCTCTGTCTAGCCTAACACCTCTCCTCGTTTTCCTATACCTCTCATATAAACCATACTCTACTCCTGAATCTCTGTCTAGCCTAACACCTCTCTGCGGTTTCCTATCTCTTCCATATAAACGCATGTCCCTCCTTCAAGCCCTGTCTAGCCTAGCATCAACACTTGTATTCCCTATCTCTCGCATATAAAAGACATACTTTAGCCTTCAACTCTGTCTAGCCCTACACCTCTCCTCGTTTTCCTATACCTCTCATATAAACCATACTCTACTCCCCAACCCCTGTCTAGCCTAACACCTCTCCGCTATCTCTTCCATAGAAATGCATTTTCCTCCTTCAACCCTGTCTAGCCTAGCATCAGCCCTCGTGTTCCCTATATCTCCCATATAACACATATTCCTCCTGAAGGCTCTCTCAACCTGGTGTCTACCCTCGTTTTCCCTATCCTTTCCCACATATGCCCAAAAGGTGGCCTCACTCTCTGTATAATAAGCTACTAACGGGTGTACAAAATTCTGCACGAATTTTTGGGTATGAGAAAACTGTCAGCAAGATAGGTGCCGCGACTGCTCACAGTTGTCAACAAGCGGAATCGTGTGATCATTTCACAGGGATGTTTGAACATGCTCCAGCGCAACCCAAATGAGTTTTTGCGGCGTTATATCACGGTTGATAAAACTTTATTTATTACTATCAACCTGAAATCAAACAACAATCAAAACAGTGGATTTCCTTCGGCGAACCTGCTCCTAAGAAAGCGAAAACCACTCCGTCTGCAAGTAAGATCATGCACGCTGTCTTTTGGGATTCATAAGGGATGATAGACATCCACTACCTGAAAAGCATAAAACGATCACAGATTCATATTATGCCGCAATGCTGGATCAGTTTCACAAGGAACTGTTTAAAAAAAGACCCCATTTGGTGAAGAAAAAGGTTCTCTTTCACCAGCATAATGCACCCGCAAACAAGCCAGCCATTGCCATCGCAAAATTTGTGGTATTGGCTAAGAATTTCTACCTCACCCACCATATTCTCCAGATTTGGCTCCGAGAGACTTCTTTCTCTTCGTAAACCTGAAAAATTGGCTTGCTGGTAAGAAATTAACGTCCAGTGAACACATCATGGCAGAAACAACCTCATATTTTGCAGACTTCGAAAAATCACATTTTTGGAAGGGTTAAAAAAATTGGAGAAACATTGGACAATGTGTATTGAATTGAAAGTAGACTATGTTGAGAAATAAAATTGATGCTGTGGAAAAAGTTGTTATTTTCTTTAAAAAGTCACTGACTTATCAATCCGCCCTCATAATTGCGAAGGCAAACTCACAGACTGTGTATTATAATCCCTCGTTTGTCTGATCTAATTTTCATGTCACGCCCCTTTCCCAGCTCATTAGCTCCCCATTCATTTTCTCATACTCAATGGTTCATTTCTCCTCTTTTCGAGCTGTCTTGTAATTCGTTGATGGGTCTTTTTATTTCTGTTTTTAATAGTGGTTAATTTGGATGTGCGTTTTTAGACACACCTCCCGATTTGAATATGAAAGGAAGCCGCCCTGTATACTTTTCATGTCAAATAAGTCTTAAAGTGCATATCATAGAAGTCGATGGAGGATTAGCTCTAAGCCGTTGGGTTCGAGACCCAAGGTAATGTTTTGAATAACCTGCATTTTTTAATAATTTTGCATATTAAGATACCTAATGTACAGATTCAGTTTATGACACCAATTACAGTTTTATCAGAAATTCAGTGTTATAATTATATATGCGATAACCCGTAGTATCGAACACATTTCATTGCTTTAATTAATTTCCATAATAAAGCATTAAAATAAAGTGTACTATGGTATACCAACGAGCATTGCAATTTTATAGGAACACAGAGAAGCGATTGTAGCATTAAACATTATGGATTAAAGTTTGCTACGTTTTTATCCCCTCAGACGAACAGGTGCTGGCCCCAGCGGATTCAGCATCTGCAGAGACATCCAGGATTGTTGCAACTTCCTGTATAGCATGATTAACCCTCCGTCAGGCGCGCGCTTTGGTAGAACGCCGTTAGTCGCGCGGGGCCTAGTAGACCCTCGCTATATTTTTGTTGTTATTGTTTGTATTTTTGTTTTATTTCGTTTATTTTCTTTTTTCCTGTGTTTACCTTTATATAGATTAAGCGTACAAGGCTTTGATTAGTAGGTATTATGTTACAACATAAAAATACGAGCTAAAATACGAGTACATATACGTTATAAATTGTATTACATAAGTATAAAGAAATACATTGCCATTTCCAGGTATACATACAACTTGTAATTTCAAATGTTCAGTTACTCAGAATCATCTACTCTCTCACCCGTGTTTTCCCCGACTAAGCAACTTTCGCAAATAATATTAGCATGTTTGCTCAAACACAGGGGAGTGTTACATTTCCCACATGCATATTTAGTTTTGCAGTTCATTTTGTCTTTGTTGCAGGGTGCACATCGTTTCCTTTTCAATGTGCATAGTGGTGTATTTGACAATTCATCCACCCCGGATTCTTCAGCTTTATATTTTGTCAAAAGGCCTTTCAAATCACCCGGTAGATTTGATGCTGTTGCTCTCCTTTGTAGCTGTTGTAACAGTAATGCTAAAGATAGTGCTTTCAAATACTCTTTTCTTGTGGAATATTTATTTTGGTTTCAAAGGAAGATAACCCTAGAATTGATACCTGCTATGTTCAAGATATGGTAAAACATAACCATGGGCCACCTTCTCGTTGTTCTTGCTACATTGTATGTAGCACACAATTTATCTACTACATCAACTCCAGATTTAGTGTCGTAACGCAGGATTATTTCAGGCTTTTTCTCAGCACCTTCTGATAACTGGATGAAACATGTAGACTTGAGAGCAAAACTATTGTTTTACCATTTTTTGGAACATATGAAACAAGCGTTTCATTTTTTGTGAAGCCAAATATGCTTTCGTACTGACTGCGATCTTTTGGAGAAGAGAAATTAGTGGGTAACTCTTTTTTGTTCTTTCGCACTGTACCGACGAAAGAAAGTTGTCTTTTGCGCAATTCATTCACCAGCGATACAGTGGTAAACGTTTCGTCCAGTGCCAGAGATTGGTTCAGTTAGTCTCAGCACTACAGCCTCTGCCGAGTTAGTTTGCAAATATAGTCCGTCCGGCTGCTGTTCACGATAAATCTCCATGTTAGTTGCATAAAACAGTTTTGCATCACTCAAACAGAATCTATTTATGCCATACTTATTTGGCTTGGATGGTATATATTGTCTAAAACCACATCAACAGCCACGAAATGACGGCAACTGTTCGTCGACAGTGACATTTTGTCCAAGAGAATAATGGTTCTGACAGTTGTTCAGAAACAATGTAAACATTTCTCTAAAAGCAGCCAATTTATCCAATCTTCGTCGCTCCAGTCTTGAGCTTTTGTCATCAAAGTGAATTCAGCGTATTATAAAATGAATCGTTTTTCGGACATAGTCATTCGGAATAGAGGAATTCCAAGATCATCGGTTCTCCAAAACTCGTGAATATTCTGGCATCCACCACGAAAAATTCCTGCCAGGTACAATAAACCTAGGAAAACTTTTATTTCTATTACATCTGCAGGTCTGCTGTCTCTTTCACGATCAAATTTGTGCTGCACACTGCTAATGTAAGTATTTGAGCTTTCGACAATCAAATCAACTATATCTTCGGTAACAAAAATCAATTTCCATTTTCGCATTTTTGGCAGCTTCTACCACACCAGGAATTTTGGTCAATATATTGTGAGCTCTTGTCTGTGTTATATTCCATTGTGTTTTTTTCCATGTTGTTCCATCTCTTCCTGTAAATAACAACAGAATGTATTTTTAATAATAATAATAATAAGAAGAAGAAGAACAAGAAGAAGAATTAGTATGATAAGCATATGATGTTACCTATAAAATACATGTTATCACACAAGCTGCTTTCATCGTCTTTTTCTTCATCTTCATGCTGAGTTTCTGAATCTAAAGATCTCGTTTCGAGTTTATCTTCTGAATCAGAATCATCTGATACATATAAGTTGTCATCCTCGAGCAAGGCATCATAATCGCAAAGTAGGCGATGTACTTCTTCCAAATTATTCGGATTCTGTAGAGCGTACCATTTACTCGTATTCATGACGAAGCAGTAACATATCCTTGTAATAGCAAAGCAATGTTGTGCAAAAGCTAATGAGAAACAAATCTGTCAACAATATGTAACGAGAGCAGGCGCGCGGGGCCTGGTTGACCTGTGCGATACGTAACTGCTGATTAGTCATTCCTCCAGCCAAACAAATAAACAGATAAGGTTATCGCTGCAGCAAATAATCACGCAAGGTGTAATGTTAGATGTCCTAGTCAGGCAATTGCATAGGTGCGTTTGTTCGAAAATTATAACATTTATATAATGCCAGAGGTCTCTCAGGCCCTAGCGACTGACGGAGGGTTAAAAAGTAAGTTTACTTTCTTGATTTTGCTGCGGTTACGTAAATAACTATATTTCTTTTTCGTTCTCGTGTGGATAACCTCATGTGTTTTACTTTTCAGTGTAGAAAGGATTATGTATTTTACGTTTCGTATAAGAACCTCATGTATTTTACCTTTTACGTGTAAAAATCTCAGCTATCTTATCTTTCCGTGTAAGCGGTCCCAAGTATTTTACATTTTCGTGCAAAAAATCTCATGTATTTTTCTTTTCATGTAAAAAATTGTTGCATTTTTCGTTTTAATTTAAAAAATCCACACGAACCTTTACGTTTATATGTAAAATACTTCATTCATTTTAAGCTTAGGTGTATATTACTGCATATATTCTATATTTTCCTGCACAGAGCATCATGTATTTGCGTGATTATTCAGATGAAAACAGAGGCAAGTAGAACCGAAGAAACTCTCAGTGATTCCAGACGACTAGCGCCGGACGAATGCAACATGCTCAGACATGTCCAAATAATTTTGACGCCAAGTGGCATTAGGTGGTAGCAAACGGGTCCACACAATTTACCAACTCACCACTGTCTGGCGTTAGGTCAGGTGGAGATAAATAAGTTCAAACAAGCCCAGCTGCCTCCAGACAGGCAAAAACGGGGCAAAGAAATTCATATAAGTGCTACGTCCAGGATTACCACCACCAGCATCACTACTACTACTACACCTCAAGGTGCTATTACTGCTTCTATTGCCGCTACTATCACTGCTGCTATTACTACAACAGCTGCTTCTCCTACTACTGCAACTACTTCTACTACAATTGCTGATGGTACTATTGCTACTACCCTTATGCTGCCACTACCATTAGAACTGCTACTCCTACGGCTACAACAACAACTACTACTACCACTACTACTGCTACTACTCCTGCTAGCTACAGCTACCACTGTTGCTACTACTAATACTACTGCTGCTACTATTGCTGCTGTTGCTGCTACTACTAATACCACTACTATTGCTACTAGTAGCTATTGCTTACATATGTTTTGCTGCTGCTACTACTACTACTCCTACTACTATTACTAGTACTGCTACTACTACTACTACTACTACTATTACTACTACTACTGCTACTACTACTACCACCCATTACTAAAAAATAGCAAACTATTTTAGCACTGCTACCACCACTACTACTAGCACTATTATTTTGAGGAGTGTTTAATTTCCGTTCTTACTTCTCAGGAAACTACAGGCGGTGGGCACTTATGATACATGAAATCAAATTCTAATTGAAAAACAAAATTTGGGATGGAAACGTCTCAGGCCTATTATTAGGGTACCTTTTGGGCATTTGCTGCTTGCGAGGACTAAAGGAAGCCTGGAAAAGAAAAAAAACTTCAGTTCGAAAGGGCAGTCCTGGTGGGATTTAAATCGCAGACCTCCCGTTCACGAGTAGTCGGTACCTTTATGACCTTGGCAACACGTGTCGGTGAACTTCTAGTTCAATTATTACTAGAACTTCTACTATCAGACTGCACCACTTACTACTCCTAGTATAAATGCTACTACACTACTGCTATTACTAGCACTACTACCACTATACTACTATTAATGTTGCCAATATCATACTGCTACCACTCTTACTGTATTAAGACTACTACTACTATATTACTGCTACTTCTGAATAACTGCCTCAGTACTACTGCACCAACAACTAATATCACTACTATTACCACCACTACTGCCAGTACGACCACACATCAATAATTGCTATTACTGCTACTACTACCACTGCTGCCCTGTAACTCGCTCTACAATTGCTACTATCACCTTTGCTACGTAAGTACTACATTACTTCCATACCTCTACTACTAATACTACTACTACTACTACTACTACTACTACTACTACTACTACTACTACTACTACTACTACTACTACTACTACTACTACTAGTTCATTACATCTGCTGCATAACCCGTATTATTATTTATAGCACCATAACAATTGTACAATAATGTTGCCTCTGCTACTGCCACTACTATTACAACTACACTTTTATTACACTAACATTGTTAGTACGTTACTGCTGGTAGCATTACCATACTTAAGTATTAATACTGTTACTACTGCCTCTAATACCATTTCTACTACATCTATTATCACCTCTACCATATTACTTTTAAGTATTATTCCTAACCCTACTTCTATTCGAATGCCACCATTAGTATTACCGCTACTATCGCTGCAAGTACAACTGCGACCACTGTCACTGCTCCATCCCTTCTTTTATATATCTACTACTACTACTACTACTACTATTACTACCACCACATTTTTCATACGGTACTACTGCTATGACATTACTAACATAACCACTACTTCTGCTACTGCTACTACTACTAGCGCAATCGATATTACTACCCACAGCACTACTCCTACTTCACTACCAATATTGTTACTGCTCTGACTATACCGCTGATGTTGGTGGTACCACTACTACTACTTCTACTACCAACAGCAATACACTACACTAGTACTACTACTACTACTAGTAATCCTACAGCACTATTGCTACTGCATTACTAGTAGCATTACTGCATTTCTGCTAGCGTTACCACCAGCACTATTGCTCTTATACTGCTACTACTACCATTTACAACACTGTCGCTACTACTATTAGTAGCTTTATTGCTGCTGCTGTAATACTACTGCTGCTACTATTGCCACTACCACCACTACTAGTTTACCCCCTTTGCTCTAATATTACTACAACCACCGTCACTAGCATTACCATTTCTGTTACTGACATTATCGCAACGACACTGCTGTTGCTAGTACTGACAGGAATACTGATAGTCAGTAAGACTACTACTACTGCGCTAATAATAGAATTCTTAATAGCACCGTTGATACTGCACTACTAATTCTGACACTATTAGTACTACCGCTACTATTACTACTACTACTACTACTACTACTACTACTACTACTACTACTACTGCTACTACTACTACTACTACTACTACTACTACTACTTGCACAACCTAGCAACAGTACTGCTACTCTTCGACTACTAGCATTAGCACTACTGCACTTCTACAACTAGTACTACTACTACTCTACCGTTACTGCTACTACTAGTACTACTAGCAGCACTAGCGCTATTACTCTACCACTAGCACTACTTCTACTGCATAAAAGCTCCTATTACTGCTAGCATTACCGCTATGAGCACTTCTTCTACTCCGCTACTACAAGAACCACCACTACTGTTACTGCAGACCTACTAGTAGTACTTCTGCTGCACTACCATTTCTACTAATACTGCCGCTGCGGTACTACAACTACCACCACTAACTCTTACTACTATGTATCTATTTCTTACTGCTAGACTACAACTATCACTACTACACCTGCGTTACTACTACTACTACTAATGCTCTACAAACAAACACAACTACTATTACAGCATTACTGCTAACATCACTACTGTGCTGTACTAGCTCGATCACACTGCTACCACTACACTACCATTTTTACACTTTTACTACCGCCACAAAATTAATACTGCCGCTCTCACCAGCACCACTACTACCATTATTATTATTATTATTATTACTATTATTATTATTATTATTACTGTTCTTTATATAGCCACTGGTACTAGATCCTCTACCACTGCAGTATTCCTGCTGCTGCTTCTACTGCTATCATTATTGTTGCTGAAGGTCCTGCTGCTGCTGCTTCTAGTACTGCTACTGTTACACTGCTATTTCTACTACTACAGTATTACTGCTGGAGATGCTACGGTTGCTGCTGCAGTTAATACTGACTTTTAAATCGTCCGGTATGGTGTTTCTATTAACTTAATGCACTACCTAGGAAGACATATAGAGCATTTTAATTTCGGCCTGATGAACTAAAGCAGGAAGATTATTTTAATGAAATAAATTCAAATAATGCTGTCGTTTCTGATGTTTATAGATGGTACTAGCCAAGATGTTATGGCAGCATTTAAATAGTAATGCAGCAGGTCCAAAGTGATCGACTAAGTGAAGCACTGGTTTCCTCCACCTTCAAAATGTTCATATGTACTGAAATCATTTAAATTCTTCTAAGCAGTTTGGTTAGTTTTATTGAACTAGACAATACCTTCTAATAATAAATTGCAACTTTTCCTTTATTCCAATATAAAACTACGTCACGTATTTTGAAGTAATCCTCACGCAAGCCTTTTGAATAAACTTGTTGCCCATACTACTAATTACTCCTTTCAAAAGCATGAGAATAGTAGGAGAACATGTTATGTTCTGACTCACGCGTGACAGGGGGTTAATGTGACCCATAGCCGACACGGCGTTTTTAGTCTCACAGTAGTGTGCGTAGCGGTATATTCGTATTGCGCCGATAATCAGTTTCCATCAGGGATCCGGCTAACGAGGGTCATTAGGAAGGAGGTGCTGGTCAAGGGCTTTAAGGAAAAGCTATTCAGTTCGGCCAGTAAGGCCCTATATACAAGGGAGGAAAGGATTAAACAAATCTTCAAAAAATATCAGTATAATCATATACTATTACAGTTAGGTAATCATTTTACGCGCTATACACATATGCAGCTACATACCAATATATAAATGTTCATACAAGTAGAAATTGGAGTAAGTCGATTCGATTTGCTTTTAGCTAATGTTAATACTTATTCTTTAGGGACAGTTTTATGTAAAACTATTTGTTACCGCAATGAATCTGAACGGGCGTACTAGATGGGAGTTTGCACGTTTCTCGAAATCTCTACTCCTCCTCCTCTGTTCCACATCTGTAAAAATTGTTGCAAAGTTTCCTGTTTGTATGTTGTGCTGTTTGGAAATAGGCACGTAATTTAAAAACAAGTGTTCTCATAAATTAAAATTTAGGCAATTTTGGCATTTATGTGCTCTTTATGATGCGGTTTATCAGTGAGACATGTTTTGCTTTCTCTATAGCCTATCTATTGATTTTCCCAAAACTGCTCATCAAATTTTTCAGATATCAGAATGGCAAATAAAATGTCTATCTTGAATTTTCCAGGAACAGCCTAAAATGTTATCTTTACGTTAGTGAATTCCATGTAACTTAAAAGTCATAAAGAATAGACAAAAACTTACTATATAAAAATTTAGATAGAAAAAAATGTTCAAAATATTTCTTTTCCTAAGAATTAGGAATATTTCGCGTCGCATGTTTACATGATTCCATGTGTAAGTATCAGTGAGCGGAAATCTTCTAAAGGTATGTGCCTTTTTTTTCTCCTCCCGCATAACGTCATCAAATACAAAAACATATAATGTTGTACACTTACTTTCTGTCTCATTACAGTTTCAAAGATACTATTCATATGAAACGCGATTCTTCAGTTTCTTTATTTTTCGTCATGATGATAAAATGTTAGGCTAGAAATGATTTCAGTTTTAGTGGAATTAATAATTTTTGCATGCTTATATGCAAGGCAGCGAGCTGTTACAACTCCTATCTGTTTATCTTGAGATCATGGGGCAAAAAATAAACACTCACGAATTATCAAACTATTTCTAAGAAATGACTGAAGCTGGAAAAATATAAATGTATTATGGTATGAAATACTTTGAAAAACGTTGCGCTAGAAAAAAAACTATTTTGGGGAGGGCGTGTACTTTAATGAGCTCTAAGTTTTTCCTGAAATATGTTTTTGCCTATCCGGTATGGTTTCCCAGTCTAATACGGCTTTGTAGTATTTACTAAACGTGGGGATGAGTTCACGCCTATTCCGATAGAATTCAATAGATACAGTTAGTTTACCACGTTCGTATCACAAACATTTGGTATTTTAATAAAAAAAACGTTAGAGCCGTTTTTAAGAAAATAAAAAAATGACAAAAATTCATTCACATAAAGGGTGGTTTGGGATAGTTGGAATTTCGTGCAAATATTCTTGTCATATCCTTTGAAGATGATATATAAAGTTTGTTTCTTTAGTTATGACGTTCGCACACCGCCACATATACAAAGGGGCCTTTCGAAAATGCTTCGGTGACCTCAAAAGGTGTATTTCCAGTGAAAACTCGCTTTCGAATTTTTGAGCCGAATTCAGTATGTACTATTTCTTCCTAACATAGGTATGCTGTAGAGAAAGTAAAAATCAGCTATAACAGCTGACTGTCTTGTATAAGTGTAGGCATGGAGGAATAAGTATAGCAAAGTCAAATGGCTTCAGTTGAAATAACTTCTAGCCAAATATTTTGAGCCTAATTAAGGCAGGATTTGGAGCAGCAGCTTTGGTACGATGTAATGGAATATTTGGTTGGAGCACAACACTTTCAAATCTAGCATGTAGAGGAAGTAAAACGGGATGTTAACCTTGTAACAATCACTAAGCTTTGCTGAAGGTTTTCATTTAAGTGGTCAAAAAATATGTAACATGGATAATTTTAGTAATATAAAATACTGACAGTAGAAGTGTTTAAATAATTTTAATGTGCATTGCAATATACACTACGAGAGCAGTTCTAGAAGTACCCGACCTGACGTATAGATAGCGGTTGTTGTTTCAAACAAATGACTATGGTAGAAGGTACCAACCTTATAAAGTTTAAGTTTGACGATTGACAATGCTACATTGTTTAGTAATTGTTTGGCAGCCATCAATAGTGAACGCTCTCAGCAAATTTGTGAACGGAGATAAAACTGGTCATCGTTAAGTGATACAATACTTTCATTTCAAAGGCCTTAGTCCAACTAATATTAAAGCTGAGCTACATTCTACTCTGGGGGAGTCCGCTTCTTCATTTACAGCAGTAAAATATTGGGTGGCAGAGTTTAAGCAAGGCTGTAGGAGTTACCAAGATAAATATTGCGGTGGTCGACCAAATGAGGTGACCACGTCAGAAATTGTGAAGACAATCCACAGAATGGTATTGGATGACAGTCGACTGAAAGTGCGCGAGTTAGCAGACATCGTAGGCATTTCAAAAACTGCTGTACATCGCATACCGACTGAAAATTTGGACATGAGAAACCTGTGCACAAGAAGGGTGCCGCGTTTACTCACAGTGGAACAAAAACAGCGTCGTGAGGATGTTTCAGTGGAGTGTGTGGCGAGGTTTCGCTGCAATAAAACGGAGTTTTTGCGTGGATTCATAACCATGGATGAAACATGGGTAAATCACTTCACATCTGAGACGAAGAAACAGTCAAAACAGTGGACTGAAAGGTGAGAATCAGCTCCAAAGAAGGCAAAGACAGTTCCATCTGCAGCAAGGTCATGGCGTCGGTTTTTTGGGATGCGCGTGGGATAAATTTCATTGATTATCTTGAAAACGGAAAAGCAATCAATGGTCAGCATTATGCGAACTTATTGCAGCGTTTGAATGATGTAAACAAGCAAAAACGCTGCATTTAGAGAAAAAGAAAGTTTTATTTCATCAATACAATGCACCAGTTCACACATTCATTATCGCTATGGCCAAAATCAATGCGTTAAAGTTCAAAATGCTTCATCATGAGTAGGTACATTAGAGGAATCCGAGGCCACTTTTTTGGGCATATATGGGAAACGATAGGGAAAACAAGGCTAGATGGGGCGGTTCAAGGAGGAAACTGGGTTTATATGGGAGAGATAGGGGATACGACGAACACACGTGTAATCCTCTAATGACCGCACTAATGACCGTCGCTAATGGATATTCTTGTAATACATGTGTAACCACTTATGACCGTCGCTAATGGATATTCGTTGTAATACATGTGTAACCGCTAATGACCGTCGCTAATGGCCGGCGCTAATGACCTTCGCTAATGCATATTCTTTGTAATACATGTGTAACCGCTAATGACCGTCGCTAATGACCGCCGCTAATGGATATGCATCGTAATACATATATAAGCGCTAATGGCCGGCGCTAATGGATATGTTTGGTGATACATATATAAACCGTTAATGACCGCCGCCAATGGTATGTCTATTGGACACACGCGCGATCCTGCTACAGAGTGTTTAACATAAACAGGGCTGTGGGATAAGAGTGTACGAGGATCAATGTGATAAAACCGATAAGGAGGATAAAAGGAATGATTTAACCAGTAACGAGCTCTGATGCTATAAAGCATATAATTAACGAATCAGGGTATCGAACGCAGCAGTGATATGAACGAAATTCACAGTACCGAGCCCCCTTGATATAAAGCATATGAGTAACGAATCCTGGTATCGAAGATACATGAAACATACATACGCATGCACACATACATACGTATATACATACACACATGCACACACATACATACATGCATACACACATACACATACATACATGCATACACATACATACATAGACACATGCACTCATATACATACATACATGTATACACACATACACATTATGCATACACACATACATGCGTACATGCATACACATACATACATAGACACATGCACACATATACATACATGCATCCACACATAGACACATACATACATAGACACATACACACATATACTAACATGCATACACACATACACACAAGCCCACATATACATACATGCATACACACATACACATACATACATCATACACACGTACATACACGCATGCACACATACATACATGCAAACATATATACACATGCACTAATGCATACACACAAGTACACATATACATACATGCATACACACAAACACACAAGCACACTTATACCTACATGCATGCACGCATACACATACATACATCCTACATACATACATACCCATACATAGACACATACACACATACATAGACACACACATACACACATACATACATGATACATACATACATGTACACATAGATACAACATACATACATATACACACATAGACACATACATACACTTATACTTACACATACACACAAGCACACATATACATACAGGCATACACACATACACATACATACATACATACATAGACTCATACATAGACACATACATACATGCAAACATACATACATACGTACACTCATACACACATACATCTGTACATATATACATACATACACAAATACATACATATACATATATATACATACATGCAAACATACATGCATACACACATACACACAAGCACCCATATACATACACACATACACATACATATATCATAAATACATACACACATAGACAGACACATACATACACACATACACATTAATATATATCATACATACATACACATACATACACATACATACATAGACTGACACATACAAACACACACATACATACAAACACACATACGTACACACATACACACATACATACGTACATACACAAATACACACATACATTCACATACTTACTTGCAAACATACATACGTACACACATACACACAAACACACGTACATATATACACACATACATGCATGCAAACATACATACGTACACACATCATACATACATACGTATACACATACATACATAAATACACACATACATACACATACATACATGCAAACATACATACATACACACATACATAGACACATACATACATAGACACATAATACACAGATACATACATAGACACAACACATACATACACTCACATACATGCAAACATACATACGTACACACATGCATACATACGTACATATATACACACATACATACACAAATACACATACATAGGCACATATATAAATGCAAACATATATACATACACACATCATACATACGTACACACATACACACAAATATACGTACATATATACACACATACATACACAAATATACACATACATACATAGACACATATATACAGACATGCACACATATACATAAATGCATACACACATACACACAAGCACACATATACATACATGCATACACACATACACATACATACATCATACACACATACACACATACATACACATACATAGACACATACATACACGCATACATACACATACATACACACATACACACATACATACACATATACACACATGTAAACAAACATGCAAGCAAACATACATATGTACACTCATCATACATACATACATACGTACACACATACACACATACATCCGTACGTATATAAACACATACATACACAAATACACATATACATAGACACATACATACATGCAAACATACACGCATATACACACATACACACAAGCAACCATATACATACGTGAATACAGATATACACGTACATACATCATACATACACACATACATACACATACGTACTCACAAGCACACATATACATACATAGATACACACATACATACACATACATGCAAACATACATACGTACACACATACACACATACATACGTACATAATGTGGCGTATGCCTAAGATGATAGGATACACGACTCTCTGGGCACCGAGATCCGTGACAGCAGTCTGCCTGGGAGTAGGGGAACTAGGTGTTAGGGGAACTAAGTGTTAGGGAGGGGATAGCGTCAGTGACGCCTGAGTTTTTAGCGTTGATTTAACAGTTAGTAAGTAAGATTCGTGCAGGAAAGACGTGCGACTGCTAAAGCACGATGTCTTCGTCGGTAGACAATAGGAAAAGAATGTAAGTAATGTAATTAGTCTTTATCCCATTAAATCCTTCGCCATCCACTCTTTTGGAGTCTTAATTATGGTAGTGTAGTGTCCCTCCTCTCCTTTAAAGCCAGGTATTATGTTGGAATAGCCATTATTTTCTGTACTTTCTTTAGCTGCGTCCCTCGTCGTAGCCTCGCCATGTGAAGTTCTTGTTTAATTTGCCCGTACCTCTTGCAAGCGAGTAGCTCCCATCTGTTCTTGTAAAGTAATTTAAAGAGAGGCATACGACAGTTGATGAAGGCGCCGGGTATAATTTAATTTTTTTTGTAACATTTTTAAGTGAAACATTTTTTCCCTCTGAAATGTAACGGTTTGTGGTCCTCCACGTGGTCGCTAAAACTCTAAATTTGTTTCTGGCTTAAGGGTAAGGATTTTCATGGCATAATTTGTGATTTCCATATTCTAAATTTTGTTGCTATAATTTCTGAAAGTCTCGTTTCTAAATTTTAATTTTGAGTTCATTTTTGCATTTTTTCCATTGTCTGTCGGCGTGACGCTAAAACTTCTGACTCCATTTTCCTCTTATTTTGGCTTTATTTCTATTAAATTGTATTGCTGTGCTAAGTGGTTCGTGCTGGTTATTTTCAAATATATTTTTGTGAAAGGTGAGTTGTGCAACGCGTGAGATATTTGCAACTTTCGAAATGTGCTCGTCACGTGTTGGCGATCTAGGTGAAAATATTGTTTTCTGTGCTTATTAGCAGTGGTTTTGGAAGCTTATAACTTTATATTCCAGTGATTGTGATTTCTAACTGTTTACTATACTTTTGTGGGGCATTTTTCGTGTAACTTTTAGGTACGCACGGGTGTTATGTAATTTCCGCGTGGTCATGCATTTCAGCACTAATTCTAGCTTGTGAAACCAGTCTTCATCAGCACGTGTTTTGGCGCGTTTATTTGCGTGTGTATATCAGGTCAGATACATTTGTTTTAAAGGAAAAAAAAAGAGAGAAGGATTTTTTTTGTGCTACGTATAAATTGCAAGTCTTTATTCTGCTCTTTTTGAGATAATGTTAGCGGTGGTCACAGTAGGTGTGACATGTTTTTTTTTCACTTCCAGTTCGAGGTTTCTCACTGAAGACATTTTGTTTTTCTTCCATGTGTTCATTCTGTTTAAAAATCTTGGTATTGTGTCCAAGTGGTTTGCGTGTCATGCTTGTGTAAACCGTATGTTGGTATAATTTTCTGATATTTCGCCGTGGGCGCTTAATTGTAATACTTCTGGTACTGTTTTATTTGGCTATGTTCTGATCTTGCTACTTACATTCATGTGATGCTATAAGTGTTTCGTTTGGTGTCATCTGTTTTGCGTTTCATATTGTGCATTTACTGGTTGTGTTATCTTTTGTGCTGCAATCATGCCGAAGCGACGTACTACGCAGAAATCTGATATGGCAATTGCTCCAGTTAGCGAGCATAGTGTAGAGGAATCTAAGTCCAGTATTAGTACGCCTGTTGTTACTCAGTTATCAGTGATGTCTAATCCGCCTGTCGTGGCCAGTACAATGCAGTCAGCTGTGTGTCGCCCGGTCATTGACCCCTCTTACTTTGAGAATTCCAGCAAGTTGTCGGCGCATGAATTTCTGCAGAACTTTGAAATGGTCGCTGCTGCTAATGGCTGGTCAGAAGAAATGAAATTGAAATGCTTTCCATGCTATTTACGAGACACTGCCGCATCATGGTTTCAAACTTTTCGCCATCGCCACCCTCACCATGATTGGGTTTTCTTGTCTACACAATTTCTAAATGCATTTCAGATAACAAACCAGAGTGATATTCTGGAAATGAAACTCAGACAGCGGGTACAGTTGGATGATGAACCTGTTATTAGTTACATCTATGACGTGCTATCTTTATGTGACCAAGTCAACCCAGCTATGTTGCAGTTGGAACAAATTAAACACTTATTTAAAGGTCTTAGACCTCTGTATGTACAATCTTTATTGCCATTAAATCCTCAAACTGCTGATGAGGTAATACAAATCATTCGACGAGTGGACAAAGCACAGTTTTATATGCAGAACCGTGAACATCTAGTGTCTGCTCAATCTCAGGCGGCAGTGGTTACGCCACCCTCTGATCTATTTAATAATGCATCTGTTCCTGCTGTTACTTTACCAGCTTCTCCTCAGCCTTCTCAGGCTTCTTCTCTTGTGGACGTACCTATCGATCCTATGCATCAACTGATTGATCGTGTGGAACAGTTATGTAACAGAGTTAACCAGTTTCAGTTACCATCTTCGGAGAGAACTTCACAGCATTCACAGCTTCCACGGTCATCTGACTTCAACCGGAGGGATCCAACCGTCACCTGCTATAGATGCAACAGGCAGGGCCACCTGGCTCGCTTTTGCCGGAGCCGCCTCCCGCAGTCAAAAAACGACTGGCGCCGAGCCTCATACGACGAGACGTAGCAGCACCACCACCGCCCACCAGCATGGCTGCACCTCAACGGGACATAGCTACATCTCAACGGGATGTGTCTGCATTATCAGGTCAGATCTTGCAAGTTACTGGTCGTATTGCCCAGACAGAGCTCTCCATCTTGCTCGATACAGGAAGCGCAGTGAGTATTGTGAATGCTGTACATGTTCTTGACCATTCTACGTTAAAACCTATAGAGATGATGCTCCGCACTGCAGGAAACAAGTTACTTGATGCGCCTTACCACACTGTGTTAGATTTCCATATTAATGATGTTCTTTTTCAGGAGGATGTACTAGTTGTGAAAGAGTTGTCCCATGATTTAATTTTAGGCGATGACTTTTTGCAGACCCATGACGTTATAATTGACTATGCACATAATCTTATAACCCTGAAATCTTCTAAGAATGATGCGTTTAGTATACCAATAACCCTAACACAAGGACCTTTTGTTGATATGGCAGTAAACCCTCTCCAAGATAATGATTGTGCAGATTCTGGTGTTAAAATGGCAGTTATGAATGATGTTAAAATTCCACCTCTGTCTACATGCTATATATCAGTTAAGCCTTTGTCAGCCATTAGCAATGAGGTTATGTTTGAACCTGCTCTTAACATAATGCAAAAGAAGAACCTTTCCATTCCACCGTTGTTGTGTCATTCTGCCTCTGAACTTACTATTCCAGTGCACAATAATACTTCAGTTCCACAAACATTGTTTGCAAATACAGTCTTAGCCAAAGCTTATGATGTGGCACTCGCCCAGAGTAATTCTGTTTTATCATCCGATGTTACTCCTCTGCCAGCTCCAAATTGTAATTTTAATGTTAATGGTAAACTCCTGGAAACCCAAAAGGCTGACTTACATGCTTTATTATTGAAATATAGTGATCTTTTTGCCACAACATTACAAGAACTTGGTACTACGGATGTTGCAGAATTTGATATCAAAGTAAATGACCCTAAGCCAATTAAGCAAAGACCATATAGATTTCCTCATAAACAAAAGGAAATTATTGCTGAGCAAGTTAAAGAGATGCAAGATGCTGGCATTATCAAGGAATCACAGTCCTCCTGGGCTTCTCCTGTAGTACTTGTCAAAAAGAAAGATGGCTCCATGAGATTTTGTGTCGACTATAGAAAATTGAATGCTGTTACAGAGACCTCCTCTTTCCCTTTACCATTGATAGATGATTTGTTAAGTTATTTGGGGGAGGCTAAATGGTTTGTCTCATTAGATTTACTGTCAGCATACTTTCAGGTACCTATTGCAGAGGATAGCCAAAAATATACCTCTTTTGTCACTTTTCAGGGTTAATATCAATTTACACGCTTGAGTTTTGGGTTGGCAAATGCCCCTAGGTTTTTCAGTTACATCGCAGACAAGTTGTTAGGCGATTTGAATTTTAAAAAGGCTATTGCATATTTGGATGACATTGTTGTTTTTGCTAAAACCTTTGAGGAGTTGTTACAAAATCTTGAGGCTGTTTTTCAACGTCTGGATCGCCACAAGTTTAAACTCAAACCAGAAAAATGTTTCTTCGCCATGCAAAAGATCAAACTCTTAGGCTTTGAAGTCTCTAAAGATGGTATTTCCCCTGATTCTGATAAAGTTGTTTCCATTCAAAATTTGCCTCGTCCTAAAAATGTTCGAGATGTGAGAAAAGTTTTGGGATTGTTTAATTTTTACAGGAAATTCATCAAGGACTATGCTAATATTGCTCAACCACTAATTCAGTTGACTAGGAAGAATCAAAGTTTTATTTGGGGATCTGATCAGCAAACTGCATTTCAAAATTTGAAGGACTTATTAGTTTCGGCCCCTGTCTTAGCTCACTATACTCCTGGTGCTTATACCGAACTACACTCTGATGCCAGTGGACTAGGGGTTGCCTCAGTGTTGTATCAAAAGATTGATAATGTGTTGAAATCAGTGGGCTATGCTTCGAGGACACTATCTAAATGTGAACGTAATTACAGTGTTCCTGAGTTGGAACTGTTGGCCATTCTGTTTGGAGTTACCCACTTTCGTAGTTTTGTTTATGGCTACAAGGTTCATATTGTATCTGATCATCACTCCCTTTGTTATTTAAATAATTTGAAAGATTTGACTGGGCGTTTGGCACGATGGAGTTTGAAATTGCAAGAGTTTGATTACACCATTTCCTATAAATCGGGCAAGAAACATCATGATGCTGATACTCTATCGAAATTTCCTGTGTTACAACCTACAGAAAGTGATCTTGAATAGCTTGAAGAACTCCCCACATGTTTGCTGTCATCAGTTGAAGTTGCTGACCACCAGAAGAAAGATACTGGGTTACTTGAGCTTATTAATGCTCTCCATGATCCTCCGTCGGCCCCTGCTAAGCTTCAGAGACAAGTTTCCAACTATACACTCAAATCAGGGGTTCTTTATCGTAAAAATGCTGGCTCCACTGGCCCTCTCCATCTGCTGGTTATTCCAGAAGCTCTAAAACATGAAATTCTTTCTGCATGTCACGATGATCCTCTTTCAGGCCACTTAGGATTCTCAAAAACATTTGCCAAAATTCACTCCAGATATTACTGGATTGGAATGAAGAAAGATATTGAACATTTTGTCCGAACCTGTCTCAGCTGTCAAACAAGAAAAGGACCGAAGAATCAGAAACCAGCAGGCTTATTGCAACCAATTCCGGTTACATCTGTAGGCAAGCGGTGGGGTATTGATTTGCTTGGGCCTCTCCCACGCTCAAATTCTGGACACAAGTATGTTGTCGTTGCGACCGAGTATGCTTCTCGCTGGGTCGAGTCTGCGTCGCTTTCTTCAGCAACAATCCCTCAAGTTGCTAAATTTATTTTGCATAACATCATCTGTAGGCATGGAGCCCCTGCTGCCTTGTTATCTGATCGTGGCTCAGTTTTCTTAAGTGAGGTGTCACAAGAATTGTTGAGATCTTTATCAGTGTCTTCCAATTTCACCAGTGCTTATCATCCAGCTTGTAACGGACTTACTGAAAGATTTAACCAAACCCTCTTAAATATACTCAGCCATTTTGTGGACAATAATCAGAAGAATTGGGACTCAATTTTGCCCTATGTTATCTTTTCGTATAACTCAAGTGTTCAAGAGTCCACTAAATTTTCACCCTTTTTCTTGATATATGGTCGAGAACCTTCTTTACCTAACCAGGTTCAGCTACAAGCTACGTCTAATGACCTTTTTGTGAGACAGACGTTGCAAGAGATTCAGAAGGCACGGGAGGTTGCTGTTGCTAACATTACAAAGCAGCAGGTGAAGCAAAAAGAAGCATTTGATGCTAAACACAGAGATGTGGTTTATAATGTAGGTCAATTAGTTAAAGTTTTCACTCCTATTAGGAAGAAAGGTAAATCTACAAAGTTGCTACATAGATATTTTGGCCCTTTTGAAATTATCCGACAGATCACTCCCGTTACCTACCTTGTTGGTCGACCTCATGCTCCCCGTACCAAACATCAGAGTGTTCATGTGTCACGCCTTTACCCTTACTATGATCCTGTGGGTCCTTATAGACTGTAAAGTCTGAGTTTGTGATGCTTAATTAAGCTTTGCTTTTAGGAATGTGTGATATGAATGTCTGCTAAATTAAAAGTGTATTATTATTTTGGGTGTAACTTAAATTTTAAATTATGTTTTGGGAACTGCAAATCATTTGTTTTGTTGTGTTATGCTGCAGGAATGTGTTTCATGTGTACTATGTGCTTAATTGAGCTTTCATTTTCAGGAATGTTCTGTGACAATATTGTTTTGAGTAATGATGTGATGTTGTTTTGTTGCATTCGATTTGATTTGATTTGACTCGATTTGATTTTGGGTTTCATAATGATGCTGTGATTTTTATTTGCAGAAAATTGTTGCATGAATAGTGTGTGTATGTATGTGTGTATTTGAGGTTATGTGATATATGTGAGATTTGCCTCGGTGGGAGTGCCAAAGAGTAACCCCGATGGCGTAGTATGAGGTTATGTGAGAAATATGAGTTGAGATTTGCCTCGGTGGATGTGCGTAAGAGTAACCCCGATAGTTGAAGTGTATGAATGTGTTGATTTTTTCAGGAGGGCTATATGTACCTGGAAAGTTGATGTGATGTGATGATTTCGGAGATTTTGGCTTATTGGTGTTGCTGTAACGTGCCCAGTATAGCGTGCGTGATGAATTCACACGAGAGATTAAATGGATGGAAGTGATTGTAATGTGAATAATTTTTTTTTCTGTTTATGCAACAAGTTTAATTCCATCTTAGATAGCAAATTTTAATACCAACTGTTTTCCAGCTTAATTTTGATTTGGAGGATGTGGATGCAACAGTATAATGTCATGTTATTTGTGTCATTCCTGGAATTTTAATGTGATTTCTTGAAGGTTATGCCTATGTTAGATGTTTTGAATTTGCAGCATGGTAAATGAGACACGTCAATGAAAATGTTTTGTTTTTGAAGAGAAAATTGAAAGTTGAGATAAAGATGATAATGACTGAAGTAATGATGCTGATTGAAATACTGATGATAATAATGAGATGAGGCAGATAGTACTGTGGACGAGAAACTGTATTAGTGACAGAGTATGACAATAGTAGTTGAAAGCATGTCACGTGGCGTAGTTTGGAGATGTATTGTGGATTTATTTTGTAGTTTGTAGTAATGCATACAGTAGTTTTCAGTAGCTAGCTAAGTGAGTGTTGCGTGTAATTTGGACCATGGTCAGTGTGAATGAGTTCATTTCATTGTCATGTGTGATTGTCTTGTAAGTGCACTTATTTTCTTTTGTTAGTGATACCAGCTGGTCATTAAGATTTAATATTGGGATCCCAAATAAGGTTATGCTTTTCTGTCATGTTATTGTATGAAAAGTCACTGTTCTTGATATAATGTTAATGTATTCTGAGTCTGTTTTAATGTTTTATTTGGATTGTGAAGCATTGTGAGTTAAATTTTGGATGGCAACTCTCTATAAAATTTAGTTTTTATGCCAATTTGTACTTATTTTTTTTCTCTTTCTTTGCCCATGTCAAAAGAATTTTAGTGCAAACCTTTCAAATATCTGATTGTACATGACAACCGTTCTTTTTATGTGTGATTGTTTGTTGGAGCACCCTTTTTATTCTTTGGTGGTTTTGTTGTAGTATTTTGCTGTGGCGGAGCTCGAAAGGATAAGCGAGCAACCCACGTGGCACACCAGAAGTTCAAGACACACCACAAGGAAGCTGTCGGGCAGCCACTACACTGCCGTGGCATGAGGAGCCACCATGTCGGGGGGCAGTCCAAGCCAGCGACTGCCCACCCCGTTGTCATCACCAGAGACCTGCACGAATAACAATTCTACAGCCAAGACAAGTCGTCGTTGTGGGCACATTATAAATATACTCACAAACAGTTCCAGCGGACCATCAATATCTTGTGCAGTGTAGTGTGCGGGTGAACTGAGGCAGCGTGGTGTGTATGCGTGTGCGGGGTGCTCGAGCATTACTGCTCCAACAATATTATCCGATAGAACTCAAGATTCTCGAGACTCCACTACGCCCAGTAATATTCTTTGTCGTCGTCTGGGTGTTTATCACACATGTGTTTTGTTCCTTATTGTATGTCATTTTTTGTTATTTTAATGTCTTTTATTTTGTTTGTTTGCCTTGTGTCGACGGGGGCGTCGATCTCGGTGGCCAGGGGGAGATGTGGCGTATGCCTAAGATGATAGGATACACGACTCTCTGGGCACCGAGATCCGTGACAGCAGTCTGCCTGGGAGTAGGGGAACTAGGTGTTAGGGGAACTAAGTGTTAGGGAGGGGATAGCGTCAGTGACGCCTGAGTTTTTAGCGTTGGTTTAACAGTCAGTAAGTAAGATTTGTGCAGGAAAGACGTGCGACTGCTAAAGCACGATGTCCTCGACGGTAGACAATGGGAAAAGAATGTAAGTAATGTAATTAGTCTTTATCCCATTAAATCCTTCGCCATCCACTCTTTTGGAGTCTTAAATATGGTAGTGTAGTGTCCTTCCTCTCCTTTAAAGCCAGGATTTATGTTGGAATAGCCATTATTTTCTGTACTTTCTTTAGCTGCGTCCCTCGTCGTAGCCTCGCCATGTGAAGTTCTTGTTTAATTTGCCCGTACCTCTTGCAAGCGAGTAGCTCCCATCTGTTCTTGTAAAGTAATTTAAAGAGAGGCATACAACAATATATACACACATACATACACAAATACGCACATACATAGAGACATATACATGCAAACATATATACGTACACACATACACACAAACATATGTACATATATACACATATGTACACAAATACACACATACATACACATACATACATAGACACATACATACACACATGCACACATTTACATAAATGCATACACACATACACACAAGCACACATATACATCCATACACACATTCATAGACACATACATACACACATACACACATACATGCAAACATACATACGTACACACATACACACATACATACATATATAAACACATACATACTTACACAAATACACGCATAAATACACATACATAGACTCATACACACATGCAAACATACATGCATGCAAACATACATACGTACACACATCATACATACATACATACATACGTACACACATACACACATAAATCCGTACATATATACACGCATACATATACAAATACACACATACATAGACACATACATATATGCAAACATACACGCATACACACATACACACAAGCACCCATGTACATACGTGCATACACACATACACATACATACATCATACATACATACACACATACATACATACACATATACATATACATAAATATATAGACAGACACTTACATACACACAGCAACACATATACATACATACGTACACACATACACACATACATACGTACATACACAAATACACACATACACACATTCATACGTACACATACATAGACACATACATACATGCAAACATACATGCATGTAAACATACATACGTACACACATCATACATACACAGATACATTCATACATACAGGCATACTAAACACATACAAACGTACATATATACACATACATACAAAAATCCACAATTACATACACATACATGCATACATACACACATACATACACACACATCCATCGTACACACATACATACACACACGCACACACATATATACACACATACATACACATTCGTACATAGACACATACTTACACACATGCACAAATATACATATATGCATACACACATACACACAAGCACACATATACATACATGCATACACACATACACATACATCATACATACATATACATAGATACACAACATAGACACATACATACACACATACACACATACACGCAAACATACATACATACACACATACACATACATACATCGTACATACCATACATGCATATACACATACATTCATACATACATACGTACGTACATACACACATACATACACCCGCACACACATACATACACACACATACGTACGAAAATACAGACATACATACGTACATATATACACACATACATACATAGACACATACATACACACATTTATACATTGTACATACATACACACATACACACACGCACACACACATACATTTATACATACACACATACATACACACATTCATACATACATACATACACACATACATACACACATTCATACATACATTCATACATACATACATACACACATACATACACACATGCAAACATAGACACACACATACACACATACATGCAATCATACATACACATACATACATACGTACACAAATACTGATATACATTCTTACATATATACACACATACATACGTACATATATACACACATACATATATACACAAATATTCACATACATACACATACATAGACACATACATACACACATTTATAGATCGTACATACATACATGCACACATACACACACGCACACACATACATTCATACATACACACATACATACACACATACATACACACATTCATACATACATACACAAATACATACACACATTCATGCAAACATAGACACACACATACATACATACATACATGCAATCATACATACATACGTACATATATACACGCAAGCACACATACACACATACATATACATACATACATACATAGACACATACATACATGCAAACATACATATATACATACATATATACACAAATCGTACATACGTGCATGCATACAGACAGACAGACATTTAGACATACTACTACATATTGGTTTATTGGTTTTTCAACATACCTTTATTTTAGTTCATCGTAGGTGCCTCTCCCCTTTTTAGCTAGGTTTGAGACTAGCACTAGGATTGCTCCTAATGGCAGGGTTACCACCTCTCCTTCCATCTTCTTCTTTCTTCATCAAGCGGCTTCTAAGTGTATACCATACGCATAAACTTCATTTTTTTAAATTGTGGACTCACGTGAAAATCTGTATCTTGACGTACATTCTTTTAAGCAATTTGTAATACTATAATGTCCTAAACATAATGGGTATAGAACCTCATTATACCCCCTTCAGCTGCTTTTTCATAAACAATCAATTAAGAGTATTACTTTTCTGAACCTGGCAATTGTTAGCACTAACCCTGGACCTTTTGATGAGTAGAGAATCATCGTTTGCTTGCTTTCTTTTTCCCCCTCAGCTGACCAGATATTCCGCTGGATGTTGAAGGGATGCTGCTGGAGTAGGAGGCTGGTACTACACCAACCATGCTGCGAGACTCCGGTCTCAGCGAAATGATGCTGGATGAGGGGGAGACCGATGATGGAGTGAGTACATCTTCCGTCAGCGTGTAGGGTGATGAGGTTGACAGTGGAGCAGTCTTAACTACATCAATCTCCTGCGATGACGAACTCTGTGCTGTAATGCATGTGCATGGGCTCCTCTCATCATCCGGAATATTTCCTGGGAATAATAATAGTAATAATAATAATAATAATAATAATAATGGTAGTATAGAATGTGTAAAAGATCTTCATAACAAAATGTTGAAAAAATTCTTACCATTCCATGGTTGTTGCATATATAGGCTTGAGTTCCATCCCCACTGATTTGGTGTCGTCAGGCTTCCAGAACTTTCAGACCTATACAGACCTATGTGTGTATACATGTACGTATGTTTGTGTGTATGTGTGTACGTATGTATGTATGATGTGTGTACGTATATATGTTTGCATGTATATATGTGTCTATGTATGTATGTAAGTGTATGTATGTGTGTATTTGTGTATGTATGTATGTATGTATGTGTGTATGTGTGTGTGTACGTATGCATGTTTGCATGTATGTGTGTGTATATATGTGTGTGTCTATGTATGTATGTGTGTATCTATGTGTCAATGTATGTATGTGTTTATGTATGTACGTACGCATGTATGTACGATGTTTGTATATCTGTGTATGTATGTTTGCATGTATGAATGTGTATTTGTGTACGTATGTATGTATGATGTGTGTACGTATGTATGTTTGCATGTGTGTATGTGTATATGTATGTGTGTATCTGTGTATGTACGTATGTATGTGTGTACGTATGTATGTTTGCATGTATGTGAGTGTATGTGTCTGTCTATGTATGTATGTGTGAATGTATGTGTTTATGTATGTATGTATGTGTGCATGTATGTATGATGTATGCATGTGTATGTATGTATGTAAATGGATGCTTGTGTGTATGTGTGCATACATGTATATAAATGGATGCATGTGTATGTATGTGTGTACATATGTACGGATGTATGTGTGTATGTGTGTACGTATGTATCTATGAATGATGTGTGTACGTATGTATGTTTGCATGCATGTATGTATGTTTGCATGTATGTATGTGTCTGTGTATGTGTGTATTTGTGTATGTATGTGTGTATATATGTACGTATGTATGTGTGTACGTATGTGTGTTTGCATGTATGTGTGTGTATGTGTGTGTCTATGTATGTATGTATGTGTGTATGTATGAGTGTATGTATGTATGATGCATGCATGTATGTGTATGTGTGTATGCATGTATGTATATGTGTGCATGTGTGTATGCATGTATATGTGTGCATATATGTATCTGTATGTATGTGTGTATTTGTGTATGTATGTGTGTATATATGTGCGTATGTATGTGTGTACGTATGTATGTATGATGTGTTTAGTATATATGTTCGCATGTATATATGTTCTATGTATGTATGTGTATATATGTGTGTATTTGTGTATGTATGTACGATGTATGTATGTGTGTATGTATGTTTGCATGTATGTATGTTTGTATTTGTGTATGTATGTATGAGTGTATGATGGGTGTACGTATGTATGTCTGCATGTATGTATGTGTGTATGTATGTATGATATATGTATGTGTATGTATGTATATGGGTGCTTGTGTGTATGTGTGTATGCATGTATGTTTCTATGTATGCGTATATATGTATGCGTATGTATGTGTGTATGAGTGTACGTATGTATGTATGATGTGTGTACGTATGTATGTTTACATGCATGTATGTATGCATGTATATATGTGTCTATGTATGTATGTGTGTCGTTGTGTATGTATGTGTGTATATAAATGTACGTATGCATGTGTGTATGTATGTATGTGTGTATGTATGCGTCTATGTATGTATTTGTGTATGTGTGTATGTATGTATGATGTTTGTATGTGTGTATGCATGTATATGTGTGCATGTGTGTATGTGTCTATGTATGTATGTGTGTATATATGTACGTATGTATGTGTGTATGTGTGTACGTATGTATGTATTATGTGTGTACGTATGTATGTTTGCATGTATGTATGTGTCTATATATGTATTTGTGTATTTGAGTGTGTATGTGTGTATATATGTACGTATGTATGTGTGTGCGTATGTATGTTTGCATGTATGTGTGTATGTATATGTATGTGTGTATGCATGTATGTATATGTGTGTTTGTGTGTATGTGTATATGCATGTATGTATATATGTGTGCTTGTGTGTATGTATGTGTCTATGTATATATGTGTATGTATGTGTATGTATGTATAAGTTTATCTATGTGTCTATGTATGTGTACGTGTGTATGTGTATGTATGATGTATGTATGTGTATATGTATGTGTATGTGTGTGTCTATGTATGTGTGTATGTATGTGTCTATGTATGGGTATGTATGTATGATGTATGTATGTCAATGTGTGTATGCATGTATGTATATGTGTGCTTGTGTGTATGTGTGTATACATGTATGTATATGTGTGCATGTATGCATGTATGTATATGTGTGCATGTGTGTATGTATGTGTCTATGTATGTGTGTATGTGTATGTATGTATGATTTATGTATGTGTATGTGTGTATGCATGTATGTATATGTGTGCATGTGTGTATGTATGTACGTATGTATGTGTGCATGTGTATGTATGTATGTTTGCATGTATGTATGTATGAATGTGTATGTTTCTATGCATGTATGAATATGTATGCTTGTGTGCAAGTGTATGTATGTATGTTTGCATGTATGTATGTTTGTATGTATGTGTGTATGCATATATGTATATGTGTGCATGTGTGTATGTATGATGTATGTATGTGTATGTGTGTATGCATGTATGTATATGTGGGCTTGTGTGTATGTGTTTATGCATGTATGTATATGTGTGCATGTGTGTATGTATGTGTCTATGTATGTATGTGTATGTGTGTGTATGCATGTATGTATGTGTATGTGTGTATGCATGTATGTGTATGTGTGTATGCATGTATGCATATGTGTGCATGTGTGTATGTATATGTGTGCATGTGTCTATGTATGTATGTGTATGTATGTGTATGAATGTATGTATGTGTGTATGCATGTATGTGTATGTGTGTATGCATGTATGTGTATGTGTGTATGCATGTATGTGTGCATGTGTGTATGTATGTGTCTATATATGTATGTGTGTATGCATGTATGTATGTGTGTGCATGTGTGTATGTATGTACGTATGTATGTGTGGATGTGTATGTATGTATGTATGTATGTATGTTTGCATGTATCTTCGATACCAGGATTCGTTACTCATATGCTTTATATCAAGGGGGCTCGGTACTGTGAATATCGTTCATATCACTCCTGGGTTCGATACCCTGGTTCGTTAATCATATGCTTTATACTATCAGAGCTCGTTACTCGTTAAATCATTCTTTTTATCCTCCTTATCGCTTTTATCACATTGATGCTCGTACACTGTTACCCCACACCCCTGTTTATGATAAACACTCTGTAGCAGAATCGCGCGTGTGTCCAATAGACATACTATTAGCGGCGGTCATTAACGGTTTATGTATGTACCACCAAGCATATCCATTAGCGCTGGCTATTAGCGCTTATATATTTATTACGATGCATATCCATTAGCGGCGGTCATTAGCGGTTACACATGTATTACAAAGAATATCCATAAGCGAAGGTCATTAGCGGTTACATATGTATTACAACGAATATCCATAAGCGACGATCATTAGTGCCGGCCATTAGCGACGGTAATTAGCGGTTACACATGTATTACAACGAATATCCGTTAGCGACGGTCATTAGCGGTTACACATGTATTACAACGAATATCCATTAGCGACGGTCATTAGCGGTTACACATGTATTACAACGAATATCCATTAGCGACGGTCATTAGTGCGGTCATTAGCGGATTACACGTGTTTTCGTCGTATTCCCTATCTCTCCCATATGAACCCATTTTCCTCCTTGAACCACCCCATCTAGCCCTGTTTTCCCTATCCTTTCCCATATATGCCAAAAAAGTGGCCTCGAATTGCTCTAATGTATCTACTCTCTAGCACCCTATTCGCCAGATTTAGGCCCCTCTGATTATTTTCTGTTTCCAAAGTTCAAGGAATGACTTGGTGGTAAAACATTTGCCAACAATGAAGAGGTGGAGTCTGCAGTCGATGGCTATTTTGCAGAACTCGACGGTTTTCACTATAAGCAGGGTATCGAAGCAATTGAACATCACTGGGAAAAGTGTATGGAGCTGAAAGGAGACTATGTAGGGAAATAAGAGTGTTTTGACCAAAATTTTTGTGTTTTCTTTGTTAGGTCGGGTAGTTCTGGGACAGTCCTCGTATACCTATGGAGAAATATTTAGTTTTATGCATTAAACTTTAATTGTTGTTGAAGTTAATTAACTAACGAAGCTAAACGGAAGTTTGTGATATAAGTACATAACTTAGAGATTTTAAACATATAATTTTTAACTTTTTATATGGTTTTTCATAGATTTTCATAGGCACTTAGCTTAAAAATAAACTTTCTTTCCTTAACTCAGGCTTGTGTCTGGCAGCTATGTTATACACTTTGCTCGCGTTTAAAAGTTTCTTTGCAGAAAGGTTTCATCAGTGCTTTATATACAGAAATGTTCTACATATCGCAGCTCACAGTTACGGATTTTTTTATTTGTTTGTTTTTTAATGGAGGGATGAATACTGTTACATACTAACTTCACCCTCTTTCGGAGCTGAGAGTGTGGGACTCGCCAGTAGGTGGTCATACCCACTACAAAATCCTCCACTGCAAGGAGGAGGAAGCAAGGAAAAAGGAAAAAGAAAATCAAAGGTGATAATGGTGCGGTCTCACGTAGCACCCGCGTTAGTCCGACGAAAGTTTCTATGCTACCGCCCAATAGACGGGAGCGGCTAAAATATAGGTTCCAGGCTACACACATTGAAGTACTACCTTGACTGTAGCCTAGAGGTTCAAGTGTGATAGTGTTGCAGGAAAGATGTGAAAAAATGAAGTTATTCAGGCACATGTTGACGTCATTTCTGTCTCTCCTGAAAGATGGTTCTGCATTTCGCCGCAAGGAAACGCTGCTTGGCAGGAGGGAGCTCCATCGGTGTTGGTCGTTGGGATGGCTGCTGTGGAGCTGGATGTCTTGTGGTGTGGTGATGAACTTTCTGATGTGAAATGGTCATGATGTTCTTGAAGTTCACCTCCAGGGCCTGCAGATGAGTGCTGACGCTGTCCAACCTTGCCGTCAAGTCGGCGGCGAAGAGCAGGTGTTAGTGTTGTGCCCAAAGGCAGGGAACTGGTCGTTCCATTCGGGTTGCTTCAAGCCGAAGACGTCTTCCCAACAGGCTCAGCCTCGACATTAAGGCAGCCTCCTGGTCTACGACGCTGGGCTTCTCCAGGTGGATGGTGGCGTGGGTTCCCGGGCAGAAGTGATGCCTGTGGCTCTCATTGCTAAGTGATATTGCTGTAGCGCTGTGACCAGCACGAAACCTACTGGCGGGTCCCGGGGTGGGCCATAGATGACCTCGTGATTCGGCTGCTGAGTGGCGGCTGCTGTGTTGGCTGAGCGGCGGTGGCAAACGGCCCTCTCCCGAAGGGGGGGGGGGCGGGGCAATGCTGCGCTACTGCGTTGCTAGGCCGCGGCGGCAAATGCTCATTCTCGGGGTCTCGTACTTCCTCGGAAGCTGTTGTTATGCTCGAAGGCTCCATGGCAGCCTTTTTCATCTTGAGCATGTCACCTTGCTGCGTTGCTAGCTCGAAGTGAAGTCTCTATTTGCTGTACATTGAATATATATTGACTGGTAAACACAGTAATAGAATCCAGATGAAGTCTGAGAATTACTTATTCATCGGCGCAATAACAGTACCTGTGAAGAAGGTAATAGTAACAACCCACCGTGCACGTCAAGGATGTAATGACTTTCCTGGAAAGAATGGTCAGGGAGACATACTGACCACCGGCGCAACACAATATTTCCCGCGCGTAGCACGGCTATGATACCAACGTCAGAATGAGTGCGTCGTTTAAGTTGTGTATGGTGGGAAGGTGATAGAGAAATTGAAATGTTCAATGCACCATCGGTTTTTCATTTAGGGGTTAAAGTAGTATTGTGGACGGTATTCATTTTAGTGTATTTAAAATATTAATATACTGATGGTATTGCAAATGCTAATTATATGAAAGCCCCACCCCTCTGCTCCCATAGTGGAACATAAGCTGCATATAGATAATACACCAAAATTAAAATGTTGATTATTCCTATGAGAAATGGGTATAGTTGCAGTGTATTAATCTAAATGTGTGTGTTTGCAATGGTCCTGTTTTAATTTTTGATATTTTTGTGCGAGTACTGCTTTCCAGAACTGAAGGTTTAAACAGTCACTTAGTTTCAATTGTTTTAGTGCTTAGGCCTCTTAATTTGCAGTAGCTACAACTGTACAGTTTGTAAACCAAGCATATTGACTTTCATACTGGTCAGCCATGGTTCATTATTTAAATAATAAACGGAATTTTATAAACATAAACTAAGACAGAAATGTTACAAGGAGTATTAAATCTATGGTGAATTTATACCGCCACAACATTTTAATTTTCACGCGGAAATATATTCAGACCACTTAAGCTTTAGAGTTGTAGTTTCAAGATTCCTTTCATAGAGATGATGTAAGCAAATCCTTCATCACAAAGTGCTTTTAAAGCTGAATACACTTTCACAGATCCAAAATTACTTAAATTATATTTGCAATGAAATGTTTAGT
This sequence comes from Deroplatys truncata, assembly GCA_030765065.1. Taxonomy (NCBI): domain Eukaryota; kingdom Metazoa; phylum Arthropoda; class Insecta; order Mantodea; family Mantidae; genus Deroplatys; species Deroplatys truncata. The sequence continues at coordinate 415,477,521 of CM060990.1, read as the reverse complement.
AATTTCTTTGGAATAGCTAAGTTTGATGCAGATGAGATTTGGAATATTTACTGCTACCCTCTACTAATGAAAGGAGAACAACAATTAATAGAATCGTTGTGTTTTATACTGCACCACTGTCATATTTTCTAAAGTACCACATAGTTTTTATGGTATTAGTACACATAAGCAGCTTGCAGAGGTGATTACTATAGAATCGTTGTGTTTTATACTCCACCACTGTCATATTTTCCAAAGTACTACATAGTTTTCATGGTATTAGTACACATAAGCAGCTTGCAGAGGTGATTACTATACAATCGTTGTGTTTTATACTGCACCACTGTCATATTTTCCAAAGTACTACATAGTTTTCATGGTATTAGTACACATAAGCAGCTTGCAGAGGTGATTACTATAGAATCGTTGTGTTTTATACTGCACCACTGTCATATTTTCCAAAGTACTACATAGTTTTCATGGTATTAGTACACATAAGCAGCTTGCAGAGGTGATTACTATAGAATCGTTGTGTTTTATACTCCACCACTGTCATATTTTCCAAAGTACTACATAGTTTTCATGGTATTAGTACACATAAGCAGCTTGCAGAGGTGATTACTATAGAATCGTTGTGTTTTATACTCCACCACTGTCATATTTTCCAAAGTACTACATAGTTTTCATGGTATTAGTACACATAAGCAGCTTGCAGAGGTGATTACTATACAATCGTTGTGTTTTATACTGCACCACTGTCATATTTTCCAAAGTACTACATAGTTTTCATGGTATTAGTACACATAAGCAGCTTGCAGAGGTGATTACTATACAATCGTTGTGTTTTATACTGCACCACTGTCATATTTTCCAAAGTACTGCATAGTTTTCATGGTATTAGTACACATAAGCAGCTTGCAGAGGTGATTACTATAGAATCGTTGTGTTTTATACTGCACCACTGTCAAGTTTCCAAAGTACTGCATAGTTTTCATGGTATTAGTACACATAAGCAGCTTGCAGAGGTGATTACTATAGAATCGTTGTGTTTTATACTGCACCACTGTCAAGTTTCCAAAGTACTGCATAGTTTTCATGGTATTAGTACACATAAGCAGCTTGCAGAGGTGATTACTATACAATCGTTGTGTTTTATACTGCACCACTGCCATATTTTCCAAAGTACTGCTTAGTTATAATGGTATTAGTACACATAAGCAGCTTGCAGAAGTGATTACTATACAATCGTTGTGTTTTATACTGCACCACTGCCATATTTTCCAAAGTACTGCATAGTTTTCATGGTATTAGTACACATAAGCAGCTTGCAGAAGTGATTACTATACAATTGTTGTGTTTTATACTGCACCACTGTCATATTTTCCAAAGTACTGCATAGTTTTCATGGTATTAGTACACATAAGCAGCTTGCAGAAGTGATTACTGTAGAATCATTGTGTTTTATACCGCACCACTGTCAAGGTTCCAAAGTACTGCTTAGTTATAATGGTATTAGTACACATAAGCAGCTTGCAGAAGTGATTACTATAGAATCGTTGTGTTTTATACTCCACCACTGTCAAGTTTCCAAAGTACTGCATAGTTTTCATGGTATTAGTACACATAAGCAGCTTGCAGAGGTGATTACTATAGAATCGTTGTGTTTTATACTGCACCATTGTCATATTTTCCAAAGTACTGCATAGTTTTCATGGTATTAGTACACATAAGCAGCTTGCAGAAGTGATTACTGTAGAATCGTTGTGTTTTATACTGCACCACTGTCATATTTTCCAAAGTACTGCTTAGTTTTAATGGTATTATTACACGTAAGCAGCTTGCTGAAGTGATTACTAACCTATTCGAAATGTTAGAGAAGATGGTCTCGAAAGATTTATAAAATAGACTCAAGTGGCTCAAAAATCACACTAACCAACTATAGCATCACCGCAAACCATCTGGCTACGGCTCATCTCTACGTATATTAGTTAGTGCTGCTGCAAATAGAGCTGCATAAAAAATATCTGCTGCTTGGCAAGTTGCGTTACCAAGCCTAATTGGGGAGACTTTTTTTCGGTTTAAAACGTATCCGTTTGCACTAAAAGGCCAAGGTTCTTGAAATGCTGACCATTAAGCTCTTGCCTGCTTCGGCAAACAGAGTTTTAAAGAAATAATTTTCATATGTCTCACAGCGGCTGAAAAGCTTACACATTCAAACAGGAAATTGTGGAGGGTGTTCATTCTATGTGGTCGTTATTGTAATTGAGCACATCATTAAGATATTCTGAAACCCCATAATAACGTAATTATGTACCTTTAAAATAGCACGAAGTATTAATTGTTATTATAGATTCTATTTGCACCGTCTCAACTATCTCCCTTGTTACCTCGTTTCTTTCTGTTTTCTTTCTTCCAGAATATCATTTAAGCTTTCTAGACCAAAACCTAATGAGACAATGTCATGTCTGTGTTATTAAATTTACTTTTTTTTTCAAGGTAAGTGTTAATAAAAGTGATGTGTATTTGAAGGTTATAAGACATACTAAATGTGTATGTTTCTTTTAACGTTTGTCCGTTTGCTTTAAGCTTTATTTCTCACTGTCTGGTGTGGTGCAGGCAGTAAAATGAAAACAGAAATATGTACGCCCAGCACAAGAAATGTGATTAACCTTCCTCACTCTTACAATGGTATCACAAAGCCTGAAATGCTCTCAGCAGCCCAACATTTTTGATAGATATGACTACTGTAAGCCCTTTACAAGCAAATTTCCCGTTATTAACATATTTGTCTTTCTATTTTAGAAATTCAGTGTTAATTTTATTTTTTTCTCTATTTTGAAGTAACTAATCCCATAATGACTTTCTGGAGTTAAAATTTATTTCCCATTTAGTTTCGTTAGAACTAACGGTTGGATTAATTTTAGTCTAACACCACATTTATAGATTTACTTAAATCTATCGAACATTATGGGTCCTTGCACTTGTGCAAAATCTTGCTATTATATCGTTTATATACAGAATAACGAAGTAAGTGGGCTTTCCACAGAAGTGTTCCACAAAAGCAAAACAGAAGTTCAGTTAAGATGGGTCGTTAAGACAGAACCTCTCGGAGAAAGCTTGTAAAAATTGTATAACGTACCAAGGTTTTTTAATTACACAAAAATAAGTTCACTTCTATTTTAACTACCTGGGAAGGCTTAGGAAAGCAACACTACAAAAGAAACATAATGTGTTGGGTGAATTTGCACATAATAATAATAATAATAATAATAATAATAATAATAATAATAATAATAATAATAATAATAATAATAATAATAATAATAATAATAATAATAATAATAATAATAATAATAATAATAGTGTTTAACAGCGTTTGCATTTAGTAAAATTCTATAACACATAATTGCACAAAATTACTATATAAAGAAAGTAAACATCTTCAATATGTATTATAAATATTAGAATAATTATTATTAAAGTAAAAACGCGCATTACTAACAAAAGAACTAACTTCAGTACTAAAGTACACAACTCATAGAATGCTATAATACTTATTAAGGGAAGCATTATTGAAAGGAATAATTAACGTTGATATTTAAGGTGTTAAAAACCGAGTGAGATGGCTCCGCGGTAACGTGTGAGGCTAGCATTTGGGATGATCCCGAGTTCGATTCCCTTGAATGCCCAAACTGACCTTGGGTTTCTCATGGTTTTGTCTTGTCGCTAGGCGAATGCTCGGGCGGTTTCTCATCCATCACGATTTGCTTTCTTTAATTTCCCTTTTATTCCATTTTTCCTTCTTGCCTTTAGGTGCTTCAGAAATGACATTTTTAAGATCGGTGCTACGTGTAAAACTGACGGAACATATAAGAAACGAATATATTAGTCATAAATTCCAAATACAAAACACAACAAAAAAATTCAAGACCATCGAACTTTAGGGAAGAATGAATGAATCCCTCATCTCAAAAGAGGTTTCAACTACTCCCCGAGAGGGATAAGAAATGTTAGTCGTCCTAGGTTACGTTGGAACCACAATTCTGAGGGGACCGGAACGGGCCTATAGGCCCAAAGCATGCTGATGATGATCTTGCAGGTGTGCTTCTAGGTTTCGTGGCGTATGCCACTGCCGGAAGATGGCGCGGATGCTTGCTCAAAGGAAAGAGTACTCACCGTGGACACTAGAGGGCTGCTTGGTCGACGGATCATTCATCGCTTTCTCTAGGCAGCTACAGCAGTGGAAGAGTCATAGAGCCTAGCACTGTTAAGGAGTTCCGTGCGCCTTTGTGGCCCTTCGCCTGCGGCCTATAGCCTCCTGCGGTTCCTTCACTTCAACCCTTCCTGGGGGTTATAGCCACGATAGATCTATGTAGGTCGCAGTGCGCGAGGTGTCCCCTCCGTTGTATAATCTATACCTATACCTATAAGGTGTTAAAATCTCCAATGCTACAATTACGTCCTAAGTACAATACTAGAGGGGAATGACTCCCGACTAATTGAGGTAAATCGATATGCATATTATTTTAATTTTCTAAATATTCTATTACACAAAAGTAGACTACTAACTTCATTTATAATTTATATAATTATTGAACTTCTCACAAAAACTACTATTCTTGCAGTCAACTTTATCACTATAAACTAATTTAATAACATACTATTTGAAACCAAGTCTATTTATCTGCTGTAGTAAATTATTGAAATTTCTTTAACGTTTTCCAAGTATATGAAGTTGTAGGGGACAGAAAACGGTTTAACAGGAGTTTTATATAAAATTTTAAAATTCCCCTACCCTTAATATGGGAAACGCGCAAGGACTTAAAAACGGACTGATTCATTATGGCCATTTCTGATAAAGGGTTATGCCTGCAACACAATGTCCTTGAAAACAAATATGGGTCATATCAAAAAGGGTCCATAGCTGCAAACTACTGCTCCCTGCCTTTTTAATATGCGAATATGCCAAAGTTTTCATCTTTGAAACTCCGAAATTAAAATTTTAGAGGAAAAGAATGTACATAAGTAAAACTGGGATATTCGATTGCTCACCCAAATTTGACCAAGACCTTAGCTACGAAACTAGATCAGTACCTTATTTATAGGCAGTTGTCCAGCGTCTTATGAACTTAATGAGTCTCTTCGGTTTATATTTGTTATATTCCTGTTCGCTCTCTTAACACAGATTTTATAGCTTTTACTGCAAAACAAGTATTGGCTATAAACCAACTAAATGGCCTTCATTATTAAATATAGCCCATGTTACGCTCATTTTCATACGTTTTCACTGTGGAGGCCTGCGGAGGAAGCAGAAATGTGCCAATGTAGAGATATCTGTGCGCATCGCATTAGCCTTTTATATATATATATATATATATATATATATATATATATATATTTGACAATTCTCGCCTATCATTAAAAGCTTTACTGCTACTAATAACTTTTCAAATGTTACATTTAGAAAGGTCGGGTTTCCCACGCGGGATTAAATGCGCATCAGCTTACTTCAATAAGAACGTTTGACACAAAAAGATAGTGGTATGTGTGCATTCCTAAGGAGAGCTATGTTTTGCTTTAGGCATGCGCACCTTCCGCTATACCAAAAGGAATGCTCCCATTAACACGTGGGTATGTATGTAGTTGATGTAGAAAGCTGAACATAGCCGATGATCCAGCAGAAATAATAACTACCTCGACACCCAAAAGGACAAGCTGTTTGTAGCCCGTTTAAAGGCGAGGTGTTCGTGAAACAGAAGCGAAGTTGGTGCAGAGAGGTATATAGAGTCAGGCGAGTGCAGCCCACACTCTCGCAGTGACACACTCGCTGCCGTCTCCTCATCCAGACACAACCATCACCATGGTAAGTAAACCATGTTACCTGGAGCAGCAGTGCTCATGCAAATATCATACCAATATATTTATTTTATTTACTGTTGCAAAGCGGGACATATGATATTACCGCTATAGCTACTTCTTCAATTTCTGACGATGACTTTGTAGCATGAAGTATTATATACACCATCCCACCATCGCTTAAGCGTGACTGTAATATTACATTTCCATTTTATTTTAATTCATGTTTTCCTTAGTATAAACTCTTCTTAATGGCTCAATAATTCATCTTAAGTAATTTATTTTTCACAAACGTCTGACTCCGCGCTATCTCAGAAATATTTCTTAGCTACTAAAACAACTATTCTTCTGATCCTAGAATTGGTGAAGAAGCACAAAATCCGATCCAGGAAGTGAATGAACATGTTCATAAACACCCTATTGTATCTTACTCTTATAAATTGAAACAATTTTGCAATTATGTAGAAAACCAGCAGCACTGCACTACAGTGAACCTATCAGCAGAATGTTGATACATTTTATACTGCGAAAGACAGCAGTATTCTTGTGAGTAAAATCCTGTACATTTTTTCCAAAACACAGAAAAATTAAATAAAAACGCTTCTGGTATGAAGGAAATTCCCAAATATGTCAAGGATAAAACTAATTGCTTGAACCAAAATAACAGTTACTTACGTAATTAATGCTGTTATGTTTATTGTTTATGGTATCCTGGAAAAATATTAAGGAAACTTGCGACTGAAAATGCCATTTTCTAAAGTTTTTAATAGATTTGAGTGATGCTTTTATCTAAATGTATCTTGCGTTAACACTTTGTTTTAAAATTTCACTTCAACATGTTTTTAGTTTCCAGAAAATCGAGTTTGAAAAATGAATTACACTACTCAACTCGAACGTCCATCACAATGAAATTCTGAAAATAATCTTACTTCTTAACATCCATATAATTTACCCGATCATGCTTTACTGGTTTTAGTTCAAAAGGAAACATCTATTTTTTATATTATTATAGAGTAAATTTATATTTTTAAAATTTCCTTTTGCTTTAAATATCGATAACTTAAACACCGTTTGCAACATAAAATGATATTTTTAGTTGTTTAACGTTTTGAATGTATGCAAGAAACTTCAGCAAAACCGAATGAAAACTCTAATGTATGAAACATTTTGAACTGCCAAAGCTGCTGACAATAAAATTCTAAAAACTTAATTTTAAAATTAAATGAGTATAAATTCTAGTTTGTTACCTTTTGAATATAAAAGCAGTCATTCACAATGTCAAAGTGAAAATTACTTCGGAAATTTTAACCTTTGAGTATTTTTGCATGCGGAATTCTAAAGTCTGTTTTCCGAAATTTCTAAGGAATTTTAGAAATGCGTTCCCTTAAATGTAAAATATTTAAGTGGTATATTTTTCCGGTTTAAACATTTTGCTATAAGAAGTCTAACACCAAAATAGACTGGTAGTAAAGCTGGACCACGCTGTTGCTGATGGCAATATAACCGGTACTGCTAATCGTTGGTGAAACACTACAATATACAACTCATGGTGGAAATAGCTTTCCTATCTAGAATGTGTATTGTAAATAGCATATAATAAGTTTAACTTAGTGGTAAAACAGTGCAAATGTATGAACGTAAGAGAGTGCTGAAAAAATCGCCACCTTCTCCTTATTTAAGGAGTGTCTACGTTCCTACTGAAAGAAATGGGAGCTGAAATGTTCCCAACGTTCACCCTCTCTGTCATTTAAGCGAACTTTACTCTTCTTAGTTTCACGCACAAAAGTCTCAATCACTAATTACATTAACACATATTAATAAATTAGTTTACAGCTAGCGAAGATTCACATACCAACACAATTGGCCCAGGTCATTGGAACACGGATCGTGAACGGGAGGTCTGCGGTTCAAATCCCGCTAGGACAGTTCTGACTGAGGTTTTTCTCGGTTTTGCTCAGTCCTCATAATTGGCAAATTCCGGGGAGGTAGCCTATGCTCAAGTCTGGAATATTTCCTTCCCAAATTTGTTTTCCCAATTATGCTTTCATTTCATGTTTTATCAGTGTCCGTCGCCTGTGGCGCCTATGCACTAAGAACGCGCGGTATGCAACACTAAAAAGTAAAAAAAGGTTCCTTCACGTTTTTATTCATCAGAATGTTTTATCCTTCTCTTATAGCTGGACTAGACCTATGACGTTTCTTTTTTTTTTTCTTTCTTTCTTTTTTTTAGTTCCCCTGTTTACCCAATTTATGAGTACTGCGTTTTATTGTTTACTTTACCGCTTACTACTTCAATTACACATACAACACATACATACGCCCATGCCCATGGCGGGACTCGAATCCGCGACCCTCAGCTTGGCGGAGCGCCGAAGCAATACGTTCCAGCGACCACGGCTAGAGGGCCGGCATGTTGACCCAGGGGAGAATGAACCAAAGGTGAAATAAGGGAATGTTATGTAAGTCGTAAAGAATGAAATATTAAACACCCATACCAAGGGAAACGCTGTGAAGATCAACAAGCTAGGTAGCAAAACCAAATAGAGATATCAACTGAAACTGCCGACAAAGTCCACATTGTTATTGGAACTGTATGGAATTCGGTCAATATTCTCGCAGCTTCACGATGAGACACACAATGATTATTTTATTATTAATTCCAAATTGTAACAAGCCTAGACCATAAAGATTACATTTAGTAATGTTAAGGATATTACTGCAAGTACTATTCCAATACTATGCTTTTCAAATTAATACATACGATTTCTTTGGAAGTTCAGCTCCATAAGTGTTTGTATGTACTAAACATCTTGTTGAAGAACCCCTTTAACTCCTTAAGAACCAGAAAAGCTTAACTAGCCTACAGCTTCGTTGTGGGCAAGAGAGACAGACCTTGTTTTGTCTCCAAGATTCAGTCAATCATTCAATCAATGCTAAGATACCTAAGCATGAAAATATAAGGAAAGGACATTATCATAATTCCCGTAACTTATTTTTACAGTTAGGCAAACTTTTGGCAAAAATAATAAATCGTAGAACTATTATTAAATATACAGCATACTAAGTAGCACACAGTTCTGATCGTTCTTCATGATCAAGTGTACAGCAGTTCTTCTTCTTTCTCTTCTTGTTTATATCCTCATTTTCCTCTTCCTCCTTCTCTTCTTTTTCTTACTCCTCCTGTTATTCTTCATACGTTTTCTTCCTCATGTTCTTCTTTACCTCCCCTTTGAGGCTTTGATTTTCGTTCTTCATTGCCTGATCTTGTTACCTTTCCTGCTTATTAACTACGGTTGGTAGGAGAGGTATTGCACTCCCCCAAAAAATTAAATATCAAGATTTCAACGAAAATACACGTTTTGGGGACCCGGGACCCAAAAAGGCGTTGCTATGGATTATTTCGTTCGCGCCGTTGTGTATGTTTTCCGTCTGTTTCTCTATCTCTCTATGGTTGTGTATGTATGTGCCTATGTGTCTCTGATGTTCACATGGAAAAAATGTAAGATATCAGTTTCTTACATACGGCTCTATTGATTTTAATTAAAATATATTTTGAGATAGTGGTATGAGAAATCCGATATATACTTGAGCTTTCTGCCAATAGCCTGCAAAGTGCAATATATTCTGATTCACTTTTATGCAGCCGGGGAACCACAATATAGGGATTAAAACTTTCAATAGAAAAAATGAAGATCTCATTAAAATATAGTTACAATTTCTGACAAATAACTGTTTTCTGGCATTAGACACTTCCGACATTTGCCATTGTTGTTTGATGTTTTCAATATTTTAAAGATTTCTTTTCCGAGGCTTACTGTCCGTTCTTTGTTTCTCATCATCCATGCAAAGAGTAAGGCAATATCAACCAGATTATTAAATTTGCTTTTTAAAAATAGACTGACACCCCATTCTTCTCCATGTACCCCCATAGCTAAAACGACATTTCTAATGAAACCATTTCTAACAAATATCTAAAGAAAACTACAGACAAAGTATAGCATTGTATGATCGCTTGCATAAAAGACATTGTGAAAATAATAATTCCACTCCAGAAATATAAAACAATTTAAATAGCGCACAATGAATTAACTTTGTTAGCACTGTGTACAGCCTGGAAAACTAAAAGGGATTCGCTTGGATACAGGGTTACCAGAGAATTGATAATGAAAGGGCTGTTGAAACAGAATCCACTGGGAAAAATTTATTTTTACTTCCTCTACCACTTACCTCTACCACTCCAAATAAGTGTGGAGATTTCACCAGAAGTATTTGATTTGAGCTTACTGAAAGGAAAAAAAATGATTTTTATAAAATGTCCCCGTGCGTGCGTGTTTGTGTGTGTCTATGAAGAGCTAGACTCAAAAGGGAAATGTTGGATAGTTACCAAACTTGGTATTTAAAGTTAAGGATCTTTCAGAGATAGTTCGCAAATATTTTCAATAAAATACCCCCTTCCAAAGTACCCTTTAGATGGGAAAGGTTTTGATAGCTTTTAGTTTTATAAAAAATAATTCTAACAATTTTTATTAAAATACTACATATTCATGACACTAACTCAGCAAATGAAATATATACATCACGAATTTTCTGCACTGGCCTGTGAAGTCCTCTTCGTTTGTAAAGTATTTTGTACAAGTTTGTATAATGAGTAAGCCATGGGTGATTCAAAAGATGATTGCACTTCACAAAAAAATGTAGCTCTCTTTAAAACACACTATTTAACTCAAATAACTCTTTTTATGCAATAGCCATTTCGAAACATCCGCTATTGATTTGAATTTTTTAATATCCACTTCACTATTTCATTTATACTTCCTCCACCACGTACGTAGCAGGTAGAGGAGGTATTGCATTACACACAAAAATCACATACCCAGATTTCATTATAAATACATGTTTTGATGCACCCTGAGTAAAAAATGAGCACTTTAACAAAAAAAAGTCCGTGTTTGTGTCTGTGAGCAGCATAAATAAAAAACAAAAGGTCCGGTGAACAACAAGTTTGTCATTTAATTCACTAGCTTCTAAAAATGTGACACAAAGATATTCAAGAATATCCGCCCACCCCACGCTACACTTTACATAGAGAAGTTTTCCTTATTTTTGTTTTCTCAAATATGGCTGTATCAAGTTTGATTAAACTAGCATATGTTTAAGATATTTACATGAAAAATAAAATGAGTATCTTGAATTTCCTGGGAATAACTTGTGAAATGCTCTTCATTCAGAAGGAAGTTTGCATATAGTTTTGTATAACGTGCAAACTATAAGAAATAGGCAAAAACTTATTACACGAAAATTGCAGATCTCTTTGTAATACACCATTTATATCCAATAAGATTTTTGTGGCATTCAGCCATTTCCGAGGAAACATACCAATTGTTTCAATTTTTCGATACTTTGAATTTTTTAAAGCGTTGTTCGCTATTCAGTTGTTTCTCGCGATGTAATAGAAATAGCATGGAATTTTAAGGCAGGCATTTAGAGACAAACTTCTCAACATCTGACTATCGATTCGGTTTCCTGTACCAACAACGGAACGTGTAAAGAAACTAAATCTACAAACGTTTATCTCGATTAGTAGATAAAAAAATAAGTATTCGTAGAAGCGCTATAAAAATATACGATAGTGGGAAGAGAAGGTCATGTGAATGTACTGCAGCAGATGCTCTTTTTAAAGTGATTTGGCTAATGAGTTGTTTCTCACGATTTCATGGAAAGACTATGAAACTTCAAGTCCAGCATATAGCGTCCCAGTTTTAAATATCTGATTAATGATTCCGTTTCCTCTATCTCCTTATACTTACAACGAAATGTATAATGAAACCATTTCTGCAAATCTTTATCTGGATTAACATGAAGTAGATAGAAAATAAGTGTTTGTGGGAATAGTCTGTAGAAGCCATGTAAAATAAACGCAGTGAGTAGAGAACGTCGCGTGAATTGGGGAAAAAAAAAACAATGTGTGTGTCTGTCTGCCTGTGTGTGCCTATGTAACTATGAATAGCATTACAGTTCAGTATTTTCCAAAGATGCGATACTGAGACTTTCAATAAAATCCCCATCCAAAATCCCTTTACATGGAAAAATTGCAATAATTTGGGTTTTCTCAAAAATGTCTCCAACAGTTTGTATTAAAATGCCATTATGTCTGCGAGAAACAATAAAAATAATAAGAATTATACTTTTAAATAGTTAGGTTTGTTTTGGAATGAAATTTTTTTTTTATTGTTCCAAATATGTAACGTCTGAAGCTTTTAGAATATGAGACTCCTTTAGAAAATTCACAGTATGGGCATTGCGTGAATTGTGGTATTACTCAAACTTTTACTGTTCCGCCGCGTTTGTTCTAACTTTAGTACTTCCGATACATCAATTATTTTCTTATTAATTCTAACACGAATGTCTTCTATACCATCTACTTCCGACACTGATAGTCTTTAGCGGAGGTTGGAATTTATAAATTTGTTTGCGTGATAGTCGTTAGAGGTACCCTTCCTCGAAGTTAACAAGATTACTCTACGCTTCTATCTACCAAGTTTAATTCTTTCTACAAACTCGTTATTATATATATATATTGTATATATAATATATTACTTATCTATTAATTTAAATAAAAACTTATCTTCTTTGCTGTCCAATAGCGTCTTTTCCCTAACGCGATCTCTTGGCGTCTCATCTTAGTTGTTGATTTTTCCTATTGCATTGTGTTTCTACCGTTTCTCTAGCGATATTGTACCTTCTGTCTAAATTTCTGTCAATGTACTATCTTAACAATACTGCTATCGATTCTCTTTAGACCTATTGTATATATGCATCTTGCTTTCGTTACCTTGCCACAAATCACGTACTATGCTTTTGTACACGTTATTTTTTATATTTATTAGCCGCTTTGCCAAATTGAATACATATGGGTTGTCATAAATTAAACTAAATTAAAATCTTATATGCAACATTTCTTAAGGCCATATAATGGATTTGTCAGCAATGTTGAGCAAACATGTCTCTTGAATGCAGACATAGGTAAATTTCTTAAATCTAATGGCAGAGCATTATAAAATTTGTAGGAAATATGAACAAAACTCTTTTCAGTATAATATATTTATATGTATATATACATATATATTCAAGGTATTGCGTGTATTGTAATCATGTGCAGTAGAACAAAGAGTCAAAGTATTGAATCTGGATTTTACATACAAAAGACAGCCCAAAATAAACATTGCCGGCAAACTTAATATCCCTAATTCAGTAAATAGTGATTTACAGTGTGTTCGCGATTGAACACCACAAATGACTTTCACAGCTCTTTTTTTTGAGTATAAGTAACCTGCATGTTGAAGTATGATTGCCCCACAGAAGAATTCCATATCCAAGATAACTATATATAGCCATAATTAACCATAACTAGTCATGCTCTTGATAGAGTATCTTTCAATATTCGAATCATAAATTTATCACTATTTAGTTGACTTATGAAGTAATCAACGTGTGTATTCCAACCAAGCCCCGACTCGAGATGAATTCGAAGAAACTTTGCTGATACACAAGAACTGCCGTTTATGTCAAGTAAAAACTTAATATCGATAGTTTTATTTTTATTTACGCTGAGTTTCTTGGCAGCACACCAGGAGTGTACGCTGGAAGAAATATTGTCGAGTTTACTGTTCATAGTGGTTTCACTTATATGTGAAACTCCTAATGCAACATCATCTGCGAACATATAAGCTTCTACACAGTCAAATTTAGTACATGCAGGAAGGTCATCAATATAAATAATAAACAGTACTGGCCCAAGTATGGAACCCTGTGGGACACCATACCTCATACATTTAAAATCAGAAATTTGGCCGTAAAGAAAAACAGATTGAAAGCTACCTTTCAAGTATGATCCCATGAAAGCAATATTGGTATGATTAAATCCATAATATTGTAGTTCCTCTAATAAAATATGCGAGATGGAATCAAAACCTTTAGTAAAGTCATAAAAACGTCCACAGGTTAACCTGCCTCTCTATAACGCATCAAAACGGTTTTGCAAAAATCTGGTAATTGCCTTAATTGTGCTTTGAGAATGCCTAAATCCATATTGGTAACAAAAGAGCTTTTAGTTTCAAAATAAATAATAACCTGACTATTTATTAAAATTTGTAAAATATTTTTAACACTGTGGAAATTATACTGATAGGTCTATAATTAATAAGATCATTTTGTTCCCTTTTTATGCAGTGCAATGGCCTTCACATATTTAACACCATCTGGAAATATACATTCATCAATGCAGATTTTAATGGCTTGCATATAAAACGTGCTGCCTAGTATTATTGATTTAGAATTCAAGTCATAGATATCACGACATGAACTACTTGAGTTTTAAAATAGCAAGACAGACATCTTCCACGGTAAATTGCTTAAACTGAAATTCTTGGGAGGCTTATAACGTTTATTTAAAAACATTTTAAGGTCGAGAATGTTATTAAATTTACTAAAAATGCCGTCAACTTGTTTAATAAAACGAGAGTTAACATCTTCTACTTTAAAATCTGGCAAAGGGAAATTAGATTTTGAATTATTGTTTGTTAATTCAGAAAAAGCTGACCACGTGGTCTTAGATTTATTAGCAGAATTGCGTATTAAGTTTGAATAGTATTCAGCTTTCGCTGTCTTAAGAGCCCTTTTATACGTATACTTAAGTTTCCTAAATCTCTCTTGTAGTTCGGCCATTTCGTTATATTTAATTCAATCATAATAATACGGACTTGCATTTCTTAGGTTACGAAGATCACTAGTAAACCACTTATTACCGTCCTTGTTGGAAGAACGAGAACAAATGCAAGTGCAATATATATTTCAATAACTACAAAATTTATTTTGTAATTAATTTTTTATATGACTCGATAGAAATGTGGATAATATTTTTCTTATTTGCGTTTCCCTTACCTAAATAAGTAATATTTACATTATTTTAGAATACACTTTTTATAAACACTATGTTCAATTTTAATTCTTTCTTATTTTTGTTTTACATTCCTTACGGACTTTCACAGTTCGAATCCCGTTTCTTATCTCTCGTTTTCACATAACTTCTTTAACCTATTTTCCTTTTTCTGAATCTTAAATTATATTTTTCTTTCATAACATTTTAATTCATGCCATTAAATATCCACTCTGATGAAAACAGAATTGCTGTGGAAAACTTCCTTCTGGGTAAGTATAACCCTTTACATTACTGATAATGATGACATTAAATGTGTTATACATTTACACATGTTTTGAACAGCAACATTTTATTCACTTCTTTTTAACGCACTTATACTTATTTAACACATACAGCGGTCTACTAAGCGTTCATTTACATTTGATGTTTCTCTGTAATATTCGAGTATTTGTGCATTTTTGTGATCATTTGTTTCATGTACGTGTATTGGCATAAATTTGTGTTCTTCATTATACATTTTGTGTATGTGCCTTCCACCAGTCGCGTCATATGTCTGCTGGTATTTCATCTGATTCTTTCATCTCCTTGCATGGACGAAGTATTTGTCTACGATATCTTCCTATGATCTTGTCCTTATCATCCTTCAGTTCATATGTATGTTCACCCAACCTTCTTATAATTTTGCATGGTCTTTGACATATAAATTTTATTGTTGCATGAATTTTTCTCTTCAGCTCTGGAAACCTTCGAGTTTTCAATAGTAGTTCATCTTCTGCTTCCGAGCCGTATTACTTTCTACGTCTTCAGGCGTTTTGTTTCCTCTTTTCTGCTTTCTGTAGCATTTTGTTATACTGTTTCAAATTTCTTTTGTTCTGACCATACTTCTCTTCCTTTATTTTTGTTGGAACTCCTTCTGGCTGCTTCGGTTTTCTTTCTAACATTGATTTTGTACTGCGAAAATTGTTGTTGGGCATATTCATTTATTATGCTTCTACCTGTCGTACCTTCTGAAATAAAATGCCACGTCTGTTGCGACAAAATATTTTTAGGTACATTCAAATTTACTTCATGATCCCCTCGCATGGATTTCCTTGAGGGTAATATGCTGGTGCATTATATGGCTTAATGTCCCTTTCCTGTGAAGTACCCTAAATATTTTACTTTTGTGTACGGTCGCATTGTCTGAAAGTTTTGGGTTTACATTTCCATGCTTAGAAATGTACTCTTATATCTTGTTTACACGTGTTTGGTTTCGCTTCTTCTCATAGGATCAATTTTTGTAAATTTCGTAAATATATCTCTCATTACAAAAATGTACCTATACCGTGTTACAGGCATCTTTCCATATACATTTATAGCTACTAATGAATATTTTTCACCTCTGGTAATAGTCCGTGGCTCTATGCCATATTTCAAAACCCCTGTCGCTCAAATGTCACAGATTTTCCCGATTAATATATTGCTGGGAGTAAAATCAGGGGAGATACTGTTGATTTTTCCATCTCCTGGGTTAGAGCATAATGGAGCTATAGCTTCTGAACTCGAGTGAAATACTTAGCTCTATAACTGCATTGAGGGTTTCTTCTGCAGAATGAACCAGCAAAAGCCTTTAAAATAGCTGTAGGCGACGGACACATGTTTAAAGGTATAGGGAAAATGTGAAAAAAAAAGTCGGCACAAAAACTGTGGCTAAAATACTTCCATCACTGTCACATCACTGCTCTTATTTCAGGTCATCCTCCTTCCCATTCCTCACCGTACAGTATCTGGAACCAGCAAAGGCAGGATTCGTCTCGGTTGTCTTTACAATAGCACTTGAAAGGGGATGAGGGAGTATAATCACCAACCAATGCATTTGTAAGGAAACTGGCCTCTTCTATATTTATAAGTGAGTTATATGTTAACTTTCTTGTGGTACGGATTTCTGTTCATTAATGAAAACCGATGCCATGCGGATGTTTTACGCGTGTTTCTAAAAATGATAGTATAGAGTATTTTCAGTAATGGCAGAAAACGTTGGTGTCCTCCAGGACCTTTTAAGTCTTCCGTTAGAGCAAATACTTAAGGTAGAGATTTTGGGAAGACCGCTTGTGCTTCTAAATATATTCTAGAACCGATGTTGAAAGAACAACGCTTTTGCAGTGTGTTGAAGCCTCAAATTTAAAAAGGAAGTAACTGAATATATGGTTGTTCTGCAAAAAGCAGATTTTTTCCATGCTTACTTTTCGCTAAAGAGATTACTGCTAGCTGGGTAAAAGCGGGTGTGCGTGACTTAAGTCTTCTGACTGAAAATATTAAAGAAACACGAAGAATCACTTGTTCACAAAACCTCAACGCTGGAATTCTCAGTGCTTGGTAAAACGATACCAAAAACAACTAGGCACTGCGTTCAATAAGAGTGTCGCAAAGCCTAATTATGTCAGAAAATATAGACATACGTTATCGAAAATTATCGATGAAATTACGATAGAAGAAGAACGTCTAACGTCCTTGGCAATGATCTCCGTTGAAAAATCTATTATTACGGAATATGTGGATTTCAACAAGGGGATTATCGACACCTTTTCAGCAAAAAAGGAGAGGATGGATTTTCGCTACATTTACCAACAACAACATACACTTCCGTATTTTGGTTCTGGTGAGTATTCGCTTTACAACTGTAGTTAGATTTATTATTACTCACTCCCAAAATCCATTCGTACCTATTGATGCGGGTGTGTAGATGCAGACGTTGAAGATTAAAAACGTTATCCCCCATTACCAACATGCGCGAGGAAACACAGATACAGATAAGTATTTTCTGACTTTCTTTTCCAAATGCCTGATATACATTACTTCAATAATTGTAATGCTGTTCTTTTGCTGACTGATTATGTTGAAGTGTTCTGGATTGTCAACATTATTGCTTTTCCTCGTACACTTGAAAATATTTACCTACCATTTTCTTTCATTATTACCGTGTAATTTGTATAATCTTTCATTATGTTTACCTATAATGGCTTTTATGTGCTCCTTGATATCTGGGTAATATTCGTTTACTAATTCTAGAACATCTCTTTGTACCGTACTAACGTTTTGCGTATATTTGCTAAATTCCTTACTCCGTTTAAATGTAATTTCATGAACATTATTTCATTGGTTGGGTTTAAGGGCGTCATTCAGGGCTGAAGGCGGGTCAATTGCCCGCCATAAGTTACGAGAAATAATTAGGCCACTGATTACTATTCCTCTACCAAAAGAAATTCTACGACAACCATACTTTTAATATAACTATTTCACATTCAAGAAATAAAATACAATTTTAGACTAAACGTATCGCTATAAATTCACACGAAAATTCGGTAAGCTGTTTCAGGCAATCTTGCCCCTCACTCAAAGCAGATGTTGAACTGATGCTCCTTTGTGGGTTGGATAAAGGTTTAGGTATACGCTGTTCCTCTTTTATACTAGATAAAGTATCACTAGGATAGGAATAGTTAATGAAGGAGAGAACTTCGACGCCCAATGGATCTTTTGAGCGTACACCCCAGGAGGAACGAATGAGTTGAGGGAACCGCAGGAGACGTGTGGGTTGCAGAGCGAGGTCGGCGCAAGTCGACAGAGACGAGCAGTGTTCGCTAATAGTTCCAGGCTTGACTACCCGGCCACCGGATGGTCACTTGGAGACGTCTTTCAAGTGGGATCAGGGAAGCACGACCCAGCAGTGGAGGATCGATAGGCTTCCTTCCAGCAGGACCGAGAAAAAGTTCCAAATCGCAAGCCTCGGCACCACCTGGCCGAAACTGACGAACCACAGCACTGGAGTCAACCTGAAATATGAAAGGGAAATGAAGAGAGAGGAAATCTGTGGTAGAATACTCCACTCCAGCATCCGCCTTTGTCAACCAGGGAAAACCGAGAAAAATCCATGGTCTGACTAGACGGACATAGGAAATCGAACCTGGAACCTCCAAAACGCGAGCCTCACAAGTTGTTGCGGAGCCATCTCGCTCGGTAAAGTATCACTAAGAATATTATCTTTCCGTGTTATATGATATTGTCACATCCATGGCTGGATGGACATAGGGGGAATAGCGGTGTCAGGGTAGAACATCTCAAGCTTGGCTTAATTTTACTCGCTTGGTTTATTAAATTCAGATACCTGCCATGTTGAGTTTACATTAAAGGGGGAACAAAGCTAGAGTACATGTAAGATCTTACCTTAAAGTACTTGTCGTGTGTAATGTGGACGGACCTGTGAACCCATCGTTGTAGCTAGCAGATTAGGATGCTGACGGGCAGCGATTCGACCCTGTCTAGCATGTGTCGGTCTTCCCCGAGCAGCGCTCAGGCGCCTGCTTAAATAGACAAGAACCGACTCAATCTTAATGACGTCTATATCCTGTTTGTGGTAAGCCGACGCCATACTTAAGTATGATTGAGCGGAATTGTGTAGGATTGAGCGGAAACACGTGATCGGTTCCATGTTGCAAAAGGCAACATTATTCTAAGAATTTCCATGGGAAATGACGCAAATGAGGTAGCCCACATACATCCCGTCACGTACACATCTTAAGAAAGTTTCTTAAGGCAGAAAATGTAAAATATAATTCTATTAGAATTTAGAAGAATGAGCCATATTAATGTTAAGATCCAACTTAATGCAAAATAAACGAGTCCGTCTAACATCACATGCGACAATACTCCCCTGCTCTAAGATGACACCACCTGGTGGCCTTAAAAACCATAAAAATAAATAGAGCAGAAATAAAGTTCAAAGGGGTACCCAACATTGCAAAACAAACGAATACAAAAGCGAAGTACAATTAGATATAAAGAAATACAAAGTTACATCAGGGCACTTAGGCAGCCCAGCACACTTGCCAGGTGCCAATTCAGATAACAATTGCAAAATGAAGTATAGCCCTGCCTGCATGGAGCTAATAAACACTATACATTACGTGGCTGCAGAAAAAAAACGTTAGGATTGTATAGGGGGAAAATGGAAAAGGAAGGAGGGTTACAAGGTGAGTCGCAGATCTAGCTCTAGCGAGGACAAGTCCCATCACGGCACAACATCACTGCATTGTCTGGTAAGTCTAGGACACACTTTAGCACTATGTCCAACGGCGGACCAAAAAGTGCAAGTTTATGCTTGTCGAACGCACCTGTAAGGAACGTGTATAGAATTTCCGCACTGCCAGGAGAAGAGGAACACGAGTTCATGTGTCCTCACAGAAAGTCAGCAACGGCAGGGAAATCCGGCGGAAACCACGTAGAGAGTGCGTTCGTAATCAGTGAAATACTGAAGGATGCACTTGAAGAGTCGTTTTATCAGCGATGAGAACTGTTCATATGCATTCTATTGTTTTCCCATAGTTGAATGTCATCGTGCATCCCATACGCCGTTAAGAGTCCAGTGCGTCCCATTGTGAAAATGAAGCCGTGAATTTCCTTGCTGTAGTCCTCGCGTCGAAGTGGCGACCATGCCGTAGCCATAAAACCAAAGAAAGAAATAAGGGTTAGGGGTGGAACATAAACTAGTCACAAGGGCACGTTAAATAACAGTAGGAAAAAACAATCGGTGGGAAACAACGGAGGGGGGAATGAAAGGAAGGAAATATACAATGTGCCACTTAAATTATCAAACAAAAATATTAATCAAATTCACAGCGAAACATGTGAGAGGCTGGAGCAGGGTGAAACATCCATATAGCCAAGCCAGACAACATAAATGTCTGAATGAGGGTGGAAAAAAGTGTACAAAGTATTTCCAAGGCAGCATAGGCCAAAAATTTCGTTAAAAGCTACTGTCACAAGACAGAGAGACAGGTAGGCACACGCATGTTTCACCGCACACAGAATACATAAACTGTAACTTCTGTACAATGAACATAACAAAAGTTTAACATAAACGGAAAATTCCAGTTTCCTGTGTATAATAATAAAGTATCAAAACAATTGATTCGTTCGTGAAACTATAAGGTTGCTTAATTTTCTAATATAAAAAACCAAGCGAACACAATGTTGTAAAGCTTAAAGTTGCCGAGGAGAACGAGGGAGAAAAAAAGAAATTTTCATTCAAAAATGAGTATAAAAGGGGTGGAGGAAGTGAGAGAAAAGAAAAAAATTAATCTCTACCATCCCACGCCGACCATAAATGGACGGAAATAATGTGTAGAACAATTGACTCAAGGTAGCACCCTACCACAATAATAGTTCAAAAAATGTGCACAGAGTTACATTGTGAGGGGGTGTGCCTCAAAGTGAATGTCTAATAGGTACACGGGTATTCAATGGGAAACGGTGGGTAGAAGTTCTGTAGTAAAAAGGAGGCAGACCTGCCAAATCCGTAGGGAATAACAATGATTAAAAAATTATTATCATACAGAATAAAATACATCTGGCATTTCTCAAGCTTACAACCTGTGTTCAATTGGAGGTAAATAGTATAAGGAAACAGTCTAGCTTTTATTAGGTCATACAATAACACAAAAATGCAATGGCTTCCTAAGTGAAGCCATGCAGAGAGTAGATAAAGTGCTCAGGAGAGCTAATTGCAATTTATGCAATATTGCATATTAAAACAACAATAAATAGATTACATCATACATTACACAACTGTTATTTTAATATCTGGCACCCTGGGAGAGAAATGAGCAATATTGTCATATCCTAGAGGTTATCAGTATGAGGTATTGAGAAAATCAGCCCTTCGTGGAACCTATGCCACGTAAAAGAAAAATTATTGCTATGCATATGTAATTCATAGCCAAACACTCTATATCTCAATCATTTACTTCAGCATAAATAAAATAACTCAGTACCAATATCCTGATACTAATTATGTGTGTCTCTACACACACACACACACACACACACACACACACACAAAATGAAATTCACTGTAATATCAGATTTGCAAGAAAGACTGATATCAATCAGAAAAATCGAAATTGCTGAATATTTGTAATCAAATCCGTGCGCACGGGAAAAAAACGTAGATATCAAAATCTACCCATGAACTCATTAATAAGTATATAAGAGCTCAAAAAATTAAAAATGCTAACGGAACCTGGCGGTAAACCCGAGAGCGTAACGAGTCGGTAAAATCATCCCTATACTCTTATCATATGTTCATACCATTAAACTAGGGGGATCTTATGATTTACCCTTAGTTAATGCTGAAATTTAAAATTCGGCTGTAAAACGTGTAATAAAATCACTGATAATCTCTAGGTATCTTTAAAGTTAATAAAAGAACTCTCATATACTTTTCTCAAACCATAACCAAGATAAGTTAAGCGGAAGTCGCTTCCGTATAAATTTCCCAAGAGGCACTCTCAGGGAGAGATGCTTCTGTCTATGAACAGAAATAAAACAGAATTATGCGTACCTTTAATTGTGAAATAAGTCCAAAGTGTGCTTCCAAAACTGTCGTCGGAAACTGACGATATATGGAGGAGTGTCCAATAACAGTGTTCGAAGAGCTTGTGTATAATTCAACCGTACTGGCATAGCAGTTGGCACATAAAACATTCCTGTAATCATAACTTGACAAAAATATTAAAACATATACCGTAAATAAAATATATGTACATGAATATAAGCGATGTTGCGTAAGAAACTTATGTTTCCTAAATATCGCAATTAACAGGATGCTTTCCAAGCACTGTTTCCTGCATATAATTACGTGCGTATACCAGCCTGGTATAGCAATTATGTATTTACAGATTAGAATGATATATCCTCCTAAGCTGAGGTTGAAGTTAAGAACTAACCGAATAAAGTTCTCGCAACGCGGAACATAATTCAGGCAATATTTACGTATTAAGTAAATACATGTAGTGAAGTATTTAAGGTAACTAGGACGTATGCAAAACATTTATATAGAATTCTCAAAATACGAGAAGAAATGTGTATTTATTTATTTTATAGGAGTTAAAGAATCCTTCTTTCTCCATAACACCAACATACTTAAAATTAAAAGGAAAAACATGCTAGCATTACATCGTTTAGGTTGTATATTAAACATAAACAAAGTTAGGTATAGTTGGAGAATTCGTCGTAATTGGTAATCTATCGTCCTTAATTTTGTTAGGAACCAAATTATCGTAAACTTGACATGCGTTGAACAGAAAAATTCCATATTTCGTTATTTATGAGACTTAAGTAGGAAAAATCCACGGATGTGGTTGTAACCACGGAGAAACTCTAGCAGCACCGCAAAATAGTTATAGCACGTCATACCGGCCGGAAATCTAACTCAAGGTGTCTGTATGCGCGAAGTTATTCACGCAGACATTAAAGAAAGCAACATGAGTGGTGTGCAACGTGTGTTGGCTGATTATGATGATGCAGTTGAGCACCTTGTGGCATTCCTCAAGAACCAGAGCGTCGCACAAAAGAGGAATATGGCGAAGCATCAAAATCATGTAAAAACTGTGTGTCCATCACGTAAGTAAAATAGAATATTGTAATTCAAAATTGTAAGAGCCAGTTTCGAAGAAGAGAAAAAAGTAAAAAAAATTGAAAATATGTAAACCTATGTATCGCAGCTCTGAAAAATAGACATTACATTACTGGGGGTAACATATCAAAAGAATAAGTCCGTTTTGGAGTTAACGGTATTCCTTGACATAAGCACCGTGAGCAAAAAATAAAAAAAAAAAATTAGAGAAATGATTATGTCGGTCCAAGGTGACTTCACACCGTGCATTTCCATGGAAATCTCGGAATCGAAATTTCGATGGAATGCAATAGTTGTTCACTTTAAGTGCTGTGTACCTAAGCAGAGAATGGAAGGATTGTGTCCTCAAGCTGTTTCTTAATTATGTTAGTGAAGTGCAAGTAACCATACCTAATGATAATCACAGATTATTAATGACAGAGCTTATGGATCTGAGGTATAGCGTAAAGCTAGTTAGTGTTCATATGCATAATATTGTGAGTTAGTGGCAGGTAGTAAGCAAAACAAATTAAGTGTCATTGATGTGCAAGGAAGCAACTAAAGAGGTAGTGGATTACCACTTGCTGAATTTCGAAACCGAAATAATTATGAACATAAAGTAAACTACAGATAAAATCTACGAGTGACATCCGTAGCCTCGTAACAAAAAATTGATGGATTATTTAGTTTATGAGAGGGGGCAGGTATATCTGTACCTGGTGGTTGTTATCTATCATTAATAACTTCCGGTGGATAGACATTCCGCCGAAGAGGAAATGCCGAGTGATCTTGTATCCTAATTGTTTCAGTGGCGTGCAATATTGGCCAAAACAGATGTGTTGTTTACTTATATTTAATGCGTAATTGATAATGCGGTCTTTGTCTCGTTAGGTTTATGGGGTAGAAGAGTGAACTGCAAGTATATAGAACTTTCTAGACGTCTAATCCTTCTATGTAATCGATATTTTATCAAAATTAACATGAGTAATAGTTAACATTTTTTGCTATTGGTTATTGATTTAAGGGCTTACAATCATGGACTAGATATTTGGTGACTATATATGCATATGCGCATGGTATGGGAATAAATCATCGTTTGCATTAATGAATACTAAGAGCAATCAGTCGTAATTAAAAGTAATTTGGACTTAATGAATACAACAAACTTTAACATAATAAAAAATTAAGGAAAATCATTATCGCTGTCAATTTGTGTTATCAGCGATTTCCGTTTCAGTAGTCTTCTCTATATACTGAAGGTAATTTCAGGGGCGTGCAGCCATTCGAAAAAAAATTAACAAAGATTATGGTTATCGAGTCATTTATAATTATTGTAAGTACTACCAATGTTAGGATTGAGGTTATCATTAGTTTATAATTAGTAATGCTATAATTGTGATTATTATTAGTATTATTTGTGATACTACTGTGGTGTGATCAACAACAATGTTGATATTATTGAAGTGGGTAATATTATTATTGCAGTTGCAATCATTAAGTTGTTATTATTATTATTATTATTATGATTATTATTATTATTATTATAATAATTATACGCGTTGATCGTAGGATGTTGATTCTTTATTCTTTGGTTTTCTTAATAGTGTTAGATCAATTTTATGAGCATCCGCTACATATAATATTGGTTTAATCGATTATTGATGTACTCTTATATGAAAAAAATTATAGGAACTTAGTCAATGATTACTATTTGAGCTTTTTAAGGTAGGAAAGAGAATTATATTATTACAATTGTTGATACTAATATCATTCTATAGGTATTTGTTGAACATCATTATCCTATGCGTATTTAAGTACATGCCTTTAACGCTTATCCTGGGTAATGCAACAGTAATTTTGTACAATTAAGAGTTAAGTACTGCTACAAGTATTAATAGGTAAAAGAACTGAGTCTAAAATTTTAAACTAAGGTAAAGGGGGGTAGGTGTAGTGGGTCAAATTGTACATTTACCAACATTACTAGTAACCTAATGTTAATTTACATTCTGTATGTATATGCTGATTATTCTAATGAATGTACATCCTTAGGTGATCCTAAGGTGTTAAGTGTGGTTTCTCTTTTAGATTTTGAATCAGGAATAGTCTAAAGATTTTAACGTTTCTATGGGTGATAGTTAAATTGCTTGGTGCTCTACACATTAGGGTCTGGAGTTCGAGGCTTGTTAAAGAACAGGGGCTTATGTTAGTGAGATAACCGAATGAGTGATCGATACGATGACTGATATGTGAATGAGGAAGTGAATCATATTGGTCTATTCACTCTACCAATACTTTGTTTATCTTTTAAATGTATTTATTTAAGAGTCATCAATTATTGTTTGTACTTAAGGCTTTACTAACATCGTTATGCTATTATTTATTTATTTATTTGAAATTAATGTCTGTTAAGTGGTTTATAGTACGGATATAGCCTGGAAACGTGAATTATTATTTTTTTGTATTTTGCTTACAAATATTATTATGTATTATTTATTTAACTACTTATTTATGTCTGATTAATGCTGGAGATAAATTATATTATAGACAGAGTCTGTTAAATCTGTTTTTAGTTTATGTAAGGTTCATTTTTTTCTTTTTTTTTCATTTACACTTAGTTGCTTGCCGTTAGTACCTATCTTTGGTTACCTAGCTGTATTGTGATTTTTCTTTCTCTACCATTTATGTACTGCTACTAGTATAATAGGTAAGGGACCTATTGTGGCTTTCTAATATAATGTAACATAAAAAAATGCAGTAGATAAAACTGTACTTTTACCACATTTAATATGAATTGACTATTAATTATGTTATATATACGCCTATTATCTTATGATCTTTAGTTTTTCTGAAATTTATTTCTCCTGAACGGTTTATAGTATGGGTATAACCTGGAGACGTGAACGATGCTTTCGTTTCTTCTGGGTCCTCTTGTATTTCTTATCTTATAATTAACTGGCGATGTCTGTTGCACAATTTCAAAAGGGCCATAGTACCTGTGTAATAACTTAGGTGATTTGCCTTTCTTACGTATCGGGGTGAACAATTTCACTAGCTGTCCTGGTTGGAACTTAAGTGATCGTCTCTTCCTGTCAAAGATTTGTTTATACTTATTCTGCTTGCGTGTTATGTTAGCTTTAGCAGCTTCTCTAGCTTCTTTAATTCGAGTCTGTATTTGTTTGACAAACAGATTGTCGGTCGTCGCTTTCAATTGAACCTCTTCCGGTAATGTAGGATGTCGCCCGTAGAGTAGGAAAAACGGGGACATCCCTGTAGACTCTTGTCTACTGGTATTGTATGCAAAGAGTACGTGCGGTAGCGCCGCGTTCCAATCGTCCTGTTTCGTGGAGGTGTGATGTGACATCATGTTAATGACTGTCTGGTTTGCTCTCTCTACCAATCCATTACAGGCTGGATGATATGCCGTAGTGAAGGTAGATTAAACACCCATTAGTTTTAATAGTTGTTTGGTTACATCACTAAGAAACACTGCTCCTCTGTCGGACAATAATTCAACTGGTGCACCGTGACGACATATAATGTTTTCAAGTATGTATTTTGCAACATGCTCTATAGAACCCTTCGGGATAGCCTTTCCCTCTGTCCACTTGGACAGGTAGTCGGTAGCAATTACACCCATTGCATTACCTCTTTTTGACCTTCTAAATGGTCCAATCAAATCTATACCCCATCTAGCGCCTACATGAGACACAGGTATAGGTTGTAAAAGTCCGGCTGGTTTAACATTTCGGGGTCCCTTACGCGATTGACAACTTGGACAACCCTTGACGTATTTCTCAATCTCTTTTCGCATTCCTATCCAGTAGTAACGCGAACTGATTTTGGTGAAGGTTTTGGTAAAGCCTAGATGACCTGACAGGGGGTCATCATGACATGAAAATAAAATTTCATGCTTTAACTGTTCGGGTATCACCAACAGGTGCAACGGTCCGGAGGCTCCTGCATTTTTGCGGTATAGCACACCTGATTTTAAGGTGTAAGAGGCTGCCTGCCGCTGTAGTTTTGGTGAGCCCGTGTTCGGATTTTCTAATGTAGTAATTAATGTTCGAAGTTGAGGGTCACGTTGTTGTTCTTGTGCAACTTGCACTGGCGTTAGCAAACAAGTGATAAGTTCGTCCGTTTGTTCAACTATATGGGGTTTAGGTTCATCAACTGGAAAACGGGATAGCGCATCGGCGTCGAGATGACGTTTACCCGACTTATACTGGATGGTGAGGTTATATTCGTGAAGTTTAAGTGCCCATCTAGCCAAACGTCCTGTTAGGTCTTTTAGATTTCGTAGGTAGCATAACGCATGATGGTCAGTTACAACATGGACGGGAAAACCATAAACATAGGGTCTAAAGTGTGTCAAGCCGTAAACAATGGCAAGTAATTCCAATTCGGAAATGCTATAGTTCTTCTCATGCTTGTTCAAAGACCTAGAGCAGAAAGCTATGGGGTGAAGTTGTCCAATAATTTCTGTAATAGAGCAACCCCTATCCCGATAATGCTGGCATCGACGTGCATTTCTGTATACGCTCCCGCTGAAAATGACCGAGAACGGGGACCTGAGTCATCAGAAGCTTTAATTTATCAAAAGCATCTTGATGGCTTTGAGTCCATTCAAAGTCTTTGTTCTTTCGTGTGAGTTCGTGAAGGGGGCTCGCAATGGAAGTAAAATTTTGTATAAACCTTCTGTAGAAGCTAAATAAGCCCAACACTTTGCGTACGTCACGTACGTTTTTGGGAGTCGGCAATTGTGTGATGGCTCGGAGTTTATCAGAACCCGGTTCAATTCCGTTAGCCGAGACTTCGAATCCAAGAAGTTTAATTCGAGACATTCCGAAGAAGCATTTTTCAGGCTTTAATTTAAAGTTGTGTGTTTGCAGTTTGCGAAATACTTTCTCCAAATTGTTAAGCAATTCGGGGAATGTGGATGCGAATACGACAATGTCATCGAGATAGACCAACGCCTTTTGAATTTTGGATCACCTAGCAGCTTACTGGATATTTCCGAAAAGAAACTTGGGGCGTTGCGTAAACCAAAAGCTAATCTTTGGAAGCAAAGGTGGCCTTGATCTGTGCAGAACCCTGTGTATTGTTGGCTATTTTCCTCAATCGGGACTTGAAAATATGCACTGAGCAAGTCTAAAGTGCAATACCATTGAGAATTTCCCAAATAACTAAGGAGATCGTCAATAAGGGGTAAGGGGTAGGATGAAGTCGTTGTTACTGCATTTAACTTTCGATAATCAACAAAAAATCGCATTTCACCATTCTTTTTCTTCACTAAGACTACAGGCGCAGCCCAAGGGCTATGCTCTTCCTTGATAATACCTGCATCGAGCATCTCACGCACCTGGGATTGTATTATTTCTCTTTGTGCCTGAGATACACGATAGGGTCTTTGTTTTAAAGGTTTCTCATCAGTGACTTGAATTTTAAATTCACCTATGTTAGTTTTTCCTAGCTCCTTTGATTGTGTAGCAAATACGTGTCGGTATTTCTGCAATAAAGCACTCAATTGTATTTGTTGGTCCTGTGTAAGTTGTGAGTTGAAGTTAAATTTTGCATTTTTAATGTCGACTGAGTGTGTATCTTCGGGAGACCAATTTGCAGCTTGTATTAGCGCTACTTAATGCGCATAAGCAAGAGTGGTTCCCGCGAAAATTGATTTAGGCTCCATTGTATTATTGTGTACTGGGATGGCACATTCTTTACGAGCTTCGCAAAAGATAGGGGATATTTGCAAATTTTTCTTCTGCATGATAGCTCCTTTTGGTTCTAAGAGAATTCTACCCATTACATTAGGAGGCAGTTTCACTTTAACATTTACTGATGTGAAACGGGGAATGCGAATATCGTGTATACAACACTCTTTGTGTGGCACTGCGGTTTCCTCGTTCGATTCCACGGTAATTTGTGCCAATGGGCATCCTAATTTTTCGCCACAATGTAATTCTAATTGGGATGAGTCTGGAAGTTTAAGAGTAATTGTGTATGTTTCCAAGTCAATCAGGGCCTTATATCGGTTCATGAAATCCATGCCTAATAGGAGATCATGTCCGAACTCTTTAACAACAAGAACATCCTCCTCAAAGGATATGCCATTAATGTTGAAGCAAAGAGTGGTGGAATAACATACATCTAGTAATGTATTATCTGCTGTCCGTAGTATCAAATCTTTCGGAATCGGGTGGGTGGGTGTGGTCACAAAATTTTGTTGTACTATACTGACTGCGCTGCCTGTATCAAACAGTATACTCACTGGTTGATTGGCAACCGTACCTTGTATAGTAATGACATTTACCGACTGAATAAGTGCCGTCGCTTGTTTTGGTGTACTCTCGGTAATGGACGTCACGGAACTTATTCCCGTGACGTTCCTTGCCCGTTTGGGTGATGGTATTGTTGTCTGCAGTTCGGGGCAGTATGTCCTGTCCGTCTGCATTTAAAACATGTGAAACTATATTTTGGCATGCGACGGGAGGCATTAGGGCCACGCTATGTTCCTCTCGAGGCAACGTTAATACCACCGCGTTGACTATAGCCACTACACCCACGGCTTTGTCTAGTTGCATCATATTGCTGCGGAGCATTGCGAGGCGTGTCAATAATTGGCCTCTGATATTTAAATTGCAAAGTTTGCATTTGTTTCTGGAAGTCACGAATTTGGCGCTGCAGTTGCTCTACGTCTGATCGTGGACTTGGTTGGCTGACCAGTGATACTGGTTTGGATGCGGGAGGTAGTTGGGCATCAACCCTTTTACCAGCCAGGTACCTGGCCGTTTCTACGCGTCGAACAACCTGTATAAGCTCTCTAATAGATTGTGGGTTCGAGGGGAGGACACTTTCTATTAACGAGGGTTTCAATCCGCGCACAATATGGCGAATTATTTCAGGTTCGGCCATGCCTGGATTTACCTGGTTACAGAGAGCTAGTACATCATATATGTAAGTCTCTGTTGATTCAGACAGGTCCTGCACTCTGTGACGTAAGCGGCATTCTAAAATATCATGCGCCGCTGGTACGAATGCTGTCTGAAGGGCATGTTTTAGGTCGGTCCATTCAAGATGCGGGTGACGGAGGGAATATATTTTGAACCAATTTGCTGCTGCGTCTCGTAAATAGCATGGTAAATATTGTAGTTTGTGCTTATCTTCCCAACCATTCGCTGTAGCTATGGTTTCAAAGTTATAGAGGTAGTTTCCAACGTCCTGACCGGGTTTGCCTTCGAATTTTCCAGGGTCAATGAAAGGTCGTGCAAAAGGCACATTCGCGGTAATGACTGTTTTGCACTGGGTCCCTTCGGGAACCGAGGGTGCGGCCGACGTAGAGGTCGTATTCATTGCTATAATGTCTTCCGTCGAGCTTGAACCTGAAGACGGTAACGTTTCAAAATAATCTTGTAACAAAACTGTGTTGTTCAGGTCACCCACGCTTAAACTACGTTCCTTTGGTGCAAAATACTGAATGGGAGTCAAACCTCGGAGTCGTCTACTAGATCTAACATGAATATGGGACATATGCGCTTGATTCTGAGTCTCAGTGTTAGTATCCAAAATAGACTGATATTCACGGATTAACTTTCCGATTTCGGCACTAATAGGGCTATCGCTAAGATACTTTGGTAATAATTCCATGCAAAGGAGAAAAGAACATATAACACTCAAATAATACTTAGATAGTAAGCTGAATATTTAAAAAGAAGAACTTAATAACTAGAAAAATTTAAAATTTGGTTTTCGGCATTAGGAGCCGCGAAAAAACCCTGTAAACTTGGAAAATTGAGAGGCCGAAGATCGGACCTCACTTTTCAATTAAAATAATTTCGAAAAGCTGGCGCCTTCGCCATATTGTCAACTCAAGACATGCGTGTTGCGCTATATTTTTCTAGAAAGGAGGCAAATACAGAGAGATACTGACTTGAACCATGCCACCTTGAAAAATTAAATTTGAAGTGGCTGGCCGCTTGGGGGACGTCATAAAAATGAAGTAGAGAGGCCGGTGCCTGTACCATAAACATCTTATAAGGAATAAGAAACAGAGGTACCGGGATCGATACCCGGCGCCTCCACCATATTGTCACATCCACGGCTGGATGGACATAGGGGGAATAGCGGTGTCAGGGTAGAACATCTCAAGCTTGGCTTAATTTTACTCGCTTGGTTTATTAAATTCAGATACCTGCCATGTTGAGTTTACATTAAAGGGGGAACAAAGCTAGAGTACATGTAAGATCTTACCTTAAAGTACTTGTCGTGTGTAATGTGGACGGACCTGTGAACCCATCGTTGTAGCTAGCAGATTAGGATGCTGACGGGCAGCGATTCGACCCTGTCTAACATGTGTCGGTCTCCCCCGAGCAGCGCTCAGGCGCCTGCTTAAATAGGCAAGAACCGACTCAATCTTAATGACGTCTATATCCTGTTTGTGGTAAGCCGACGCCACACTTAAGTATGATTGAGCGGAATTGTGTAGGATTGAGCGGAAACACGTGATCGGTTCTATGTTGCAAAAGGCAACATTATTCTAAGAATTTCCAAAGGAAATGACGCAAATGAGGTAGCCCACATACATCCCGTCACGTACACATCTTAAGAAAGTTTCTTAAGGCAGAAAATGTAAAATATAATTCTATTAGAATTTAGAAGAATGAGCCATATTAATGTTAAGATCCAACTTAATGTAAAATAAACGAGTCCGTCTAACATCACATGCGACAATATGGTATCAGTTTAGCTCTTGTATATGCTTTGATATCTTTGAACTTGTTAGCTTGCACCTTCGGTAAAATAAAGACTAGCATAGTTTGTATATAAAAGAACTTTGCAATTTTATGTGTACATATTGGCTAAACACTTACAAAACAACGTATACAACTCCAATTTCTAATTCTGTGATACATGCATTGCCTTCTACATTGTTAAAAAAGCCCTGACGCGTTTTGTATTATCTTCATTTCCTTGAGTTAGAATTGCTGCATATGATTTTATGCAAGATCCGAATAAATGCAATATTCTAAATTCTAATATGGCCTTTCTAAAACATTACTTTCTTGGAATTATTTCTTTATACTTGTCAACACTATTTAATCCTGTTCGGTCAACTTCCATGTTACAACATTCTTTAATAGTACTACGAATGGTGCTATCTTTTCTGCATACTTTAAAACAAATTTACTGATATTACAGAATACCTAATAAACCTTTATGCTGCTTCATATTCTTTGGTGCAGGTGCATTTTGTATGGCTTTATTTCTGTCAGGGTTTGGCTTAATTCCATTTCCAGAAATTATATACCCTAACAGTTAAGTTTTTTCTACAACAAATTTATATTTTATCAAATTTACAGTAATGTTGTTCTCTCTTAGCTTACTTAGTATAAATCTATGTGTTTTAGATGTGTAGGAAAATCATGTTCATATATTAAAATCATCTAAATATTGTGCCAAAAATTATTTTATTTCCCCACCGAAAATTTTGTGTAAGGTTCTTAGTAATGCACTGCTACTTGTTGATAAGCAGAATGCGTAGTTCTTAAACTTATATGTCACTCTATTGTGTAAACATTCTGTGTAATTCCTAACTAATTTTTGTAATGGTATTTGCTAAAATGGTGCCACAAAATCTATATTTGAAATATATGTATTTATGCTTCCTTTTGCTGTGACCTGGTCAACTCCTTTTCATAAATTATGTGGTGTGGTGTGGGCATTAGTTTTCCTTGTGTCAATAGTTATTCTTAAGTTGTTACTACTAGGTTTATGTACTCAGCATGGTTTTATGTGTAGCAATATGGGAACTTAAATCCCCAGTCAGATAGATAAGAGCTATTACTGCACCCGCTTCCTTCCTAATAGGGTTAGGTGTAAGGCTGCGTTTGCGATATGTTACTGATAGAAATTTCACTTCAAAAGTGTTTTCGTACTTATTGGTTTCTCACTAAATAATAAATTTTCTTATTTAGTACTGATCTTGGTTGTTCCCTGTGGTCTCTACTAATAGTGTGAGTTTGTGTTACCTTGATATTTATTGTGTTCTGTAGGTGTGTATTTATTTTAATATTTTCTGTGCTAAACATTCTTTCTTTACTTGGAAATTTTACTTCCTCTTGTACACAACTTATTCAATGTGCACTGTCACAGATGCAGTCATTAATACTTACTTTACTAGTATGTAATCGTGGTAATATATTTACTTTTATCACTTCATAATTGCATACATTAACGCGTCGTTCGTGGATGCGTGAGCGCTGCGCTTACTTGTGGTTTCAAGGTGTGTTATATTGTTTACCATTGAAGCCAATAGAGTGAGATGCTGTATACCTTTCTGTTAGATCTACTCGAATTTCAATAAGATATTGAATAAAACCGGTGATGTATTCTACATCTTAACACTTGGCGAGAACAAATGAGAACATTGTTCTTCTTATAATAGAGGGCTGCTAAGCACAAATACAAAGGGTGGTAGTGGTATAAAACAGATAATATAACGCAAGAAGTTGTGTACACATAGATTATAAATATTAATAACACGGGTATTACGACACTTTCAGTGATTAATTACAGAATAACGTGGCATGAGTTCTGGAGTATTCAAATATTACGTTCTCCTGTTTGTAGCAGAAAACCTCTTATCAATGAACTAATTTTGCGGCTCACAAGTTGATAGTGTTATATGACTGTGTTGCCGTCGTGTTATTGTTTCCGCTATACTGAAGTAACACGTTGTTTGTTGTTCCGCTACTATGCTGACTCACTGCTGATTGATCCTCCGTAGATCTTAGGTACTGACTCACCACTATGCTAGTTTACGCACTTTTATGTAAATGTTTGATTACGAGATGGAACGTCAAGAGCAGCAAATACCAAAATGGCTCCAGGAAGCAGAGGATGAATCTCTCACACCATTTGAATTTCTGAAGAAGATAGTACGTCAGGTCAGTGGAGGATACTGAAAATTTAGCCAAACACATTGAATAAGATTTTGCTAAGAATATGTCACTGAAATAGAGGAAAATACCTTAGATCACACATTAAATGTGATGTTCTGTAAGGTAAAAATGAATGCCCTGTTTATATAATTTAAGAAACGATACTGGGACAGTAATGTTTTTCGAAGCCACAAATTACAAATACCTGTCAACTGAATTGTGTAATAATAATAATAATAATAATAATAATAATAATAATAATAAAGCATGACAGTGGTCGGTACTATATGTCACTACACTCACATGGTGACCAGTGGCGGGATCCTAATGAACTTGACCAACGCCTGATTAATGTACTCCACAACAGATATCCATCTTCAATCTGCTCGCAGTCGTCTCGCTTCTAGAGCTGCCGATTGCTAACTCTTCCTGTAATAGGGGATTACTGCAACTTTATTGCGATTCTTAATTATCGCTGATACGAAGCGAAAAATTAAAATTGTCCTTGCAATACCACAAAATGCGCTTCAGAATATTGAATTTGTGCGGAGTTGTGGCACTATTAAGGCTATAAATTCACTTTGCCAGTCACATATCCATACTCCTAGCATGCCTTCGGACTTCGTTTTTCTTTTGCTTAACAATAACTACTTTGCAATATACACTACATATAGGTAAACATTCTAAGCGTTTATCCATCTGGCACGATTCATTGAACCATTATTCACTGTACACATACAATGCATTACCGGTATCTATTATTGCTATACATTGTACACATGATATTTATATTTTTAGCGTTGGAGAATCTAAAAAGTCTATTACTGTGTTTGTTTGATTAGTTTATTGGCTCTCGTTATTGCTTCTTTCTGCAACAGTTATGCTTGTTCAGGGACTCCGTGTATTAATGGTTTTCGGGGTTATGTGTCGAAGTGAAAGAATAACCCCTTTTTAGTTTCCCTATGATTGGGAATAGTTGGCACCTCTGCCAATCGCTTCTGAATGTACATTTATTAAATTCAATGTTTTCAGCTTGCGTGACTGTCTGGAACCTCTGGGTTCGTAGTTTGAGGGTGCGAAAAGTTCCAATTTGGACCACAATTTTGCATTCTTTTTCTCGGGTTCCCATACATCTATTTCCATGTTGTGTTCTCACATCGTTCTGGTGGAACGTGATATTATTGAATTAGCTAAGCCTACTTTGATACATTTTGTGAGCGAGCGTTCATAGCTCGAATCTCTTTCATGTTTAAAATATTTACGTAACAAATAAAATGAATATCTTGAATGTTCTGGGAAGAGACTGTGAAGTTCTCTTCATGCGGAAATAATTTACAGCAATTTTGTATGACTTGCGAACCATAACAGATAGACAAATCTTACTACACAGAACATGTAGATCTCATTAAAGCACATATTTATTTCAAATTCCCCTTTAGGGAATCAAGCATTTCCCGGATATCCGTTGTTATTATTTTGAATTTCTCAGTACTTACAGGATTTTTTGAAGTGGCCATTATTCAGTTGTTCCTCGCGACGTCATGGAAAGAACATAAAAAGTCAAGGTCAGCATTTACCAACACGCTTTTAAACATTTGACGATATTTTTTGTTCCCTGTATCCAACCTATATCTACAACGAAGTATACCATGAAACCATTTCTGCAAAGGTTTATCCCGATTAATATGGAATAGGAGGAAATGAAGTTTCATAATAATAGTTTATAGAAGCTAAATAAAAAATTACAATGGGTAGAGAGGGTCATGTGAATCTAACTTAAGATTTTTTAGTGTGTAACGTCCCTTTTAACCACTCGAGTCTTCAAACACAATACAAAAATGGTGGAATGATGCTGAAATGAACCCAAGGTATATTAGGGCGAGAGATACCCTTAATTTGCCTTGCAACAAAATGGAAAAATCTCGGGGAAAAATGATCCAGGCAGCTCACCCAACCCAGAATCAATCTCAAAACGTTTAGTTTGGAAGGCTGACACGCTCACCAGCAGAAGTAGCTTGGCTAACGACTTATAGTTCAACATTAAAAGAATTAATTCAAGCAGTGTAACATTGCGAAGTCTATTAGGTTAATACTGTTTATTTCTCTATAGTTCAAGAAATAATCTCCGATAATATGCTGTCAAAGAGGAAATGGAAAACCATGAATGAATTTCTCCCGTTATGTCTTGGTTAGGAATAAGAGAAGTAATCATTTTATTTTTGGTGTCTTAGAAAGGGTTGAATGTCAAAATCCAGGGTGTTTTGTAAACAGCTGTTTGTTACTTTTAAATTTTTCAACAAGAAAATGTGCGCGCTGGTGGGAACAAATTTGCATTCTTATTTATTCGCATTTTATTGAAATACATTAGAGGAACCACAAGGGAGTTGCTCTGAATGGATTAAAGTTGTATTTTATGACTAACATCGGCGTATTTAAATGAACTGTTCATGTGTCCCGCTGTATTGTTCTAACGATTGCTCCCAGGGACAGGATTAATATTTTATTTCTCTATGACAGTGCTCTCTGCTTCACAATGAAATCTTAATAAAGCCCTAAGATAATAAAATATGTCATATTTTTCTCACAAAAGCTCCACAATACAATTACTAAAGATACAAGGGCGCCAAATTTTGACTTCGGTAGCCCTCATTTGTTGATGTATTATCCTAATCGAATCACAAGCATTAAGAAAACTGTAACATGGGTTATAAGACATAATGTAGTTTCCGCCGATTGTTTTTCGCTTTTCTTGATGATGTATCTTAGTGTAGTATAAATATGAACTAAGCTTTTAAAATTTACGTCTAAAAAATACACTGAGTTCAATAAAAAAACTATGAGTGAACCTAAGAAATGTCTTCTCTTGTACTTAATTTCCAAAATATGTTATGGGGAATTTTGAATATTAAGCTTGTTACAACTACAAGGGGAGCAAGTGGAACGCAATTCAAATGGTAACACAACTATTTATCGCATATAGCCAACTGTTTATGTCTACAAGATCGAAGAACTAATTCGATTCACATCCTGCCTTGAGTAAGTCGCAGGTGACACTTAGTGTATGGTGATTCCTATATTGAGGCCTATCGTGAAATCTATCCTAAAGTTTGAATTGAAACTGGAATTCGCAAATTTCTAGCATATAATTCCCTTTTATTGCACTTCTTGCTTCCATATAGTAGTAGCGGAGAGAGCGCACGCGCCCTAACCAATACCTTAGGAATGAGCAATTTTATTGTTTATTAAAGGGATCTCAACAACACATTACTTCCCGTGTTACCACGTGTTGTAGGTCCAGCTGTAACGCGAAAGTTTCCAGTTCTCATCAGCAACCGTCGTTCGATGCAATGTTATGGGATATTACCTAAGCAAGAAAAGCACGGCGGCGGCGTTCTTTGCGTGTAGAGACAAGCGAATGTCATATCTTAATAAGAACTCTAAATTTGTTATTCAATTATCAAATATTCCTCAAATATACATACACCAAGCCGCATATGCGACACGCTTATTGACAAACGTAAAAGGGACTACACTTTTGATTGGCAAAATTCATTGGAATGCGGTATTTATTTTCCCTTCTTGTAACCTTGATAGATGAATCGTCACTTCGTGTTTTAAGCTCGCACTGAAAATGATAAGCATTTCTCAAAATAATGTCAGTGTGAAATGCATATATATCCACACATCTCTCTGATCACCCAACAGAATAATACAGAAAGTGAAAGGTTACAAGAACGCCAAACGGTGAAGCTTGATTTTTCCACTAAGTCCACAACAACTAAGCACTTATAACTAACTCTATGATACGTTCTGGCTGTATTATGCGGTATGGTTTTACAACAGGACATACACGATGTGGAACAATAATCATGTTTTGTTCTTGTTAAGTGCGGGGCTCTCTCCCCCCTCTCTTTCTCTCTCTCTCTCTCTCTCTCTCTCTCTTTGAGTTGCCTATTTATTAAAACACAAAAGTTAGGCTGTTATACGCAAAGCTTGTCTGATAAAATCTTAATAGCACGTATAATAATACGTTTTAAATTTCCAAAAGGAAATTAAAATAAATAACATGAAGAAATTACAGACCATCTTCGTGGTAGGGAGCAGAGTGGCTGCCTTATAGCTCAAAGGACTTAAGTTCGAATGTAGGACGAGATGAGTTTTCTGTGTTTCCTTTTGTTCTGAGAAAAAGAATCAGTGATTCCCAGCACAAAGTACCCTGAGGTTATTTCAGCCTTCATTTAAAATGTTCAATAGTCTTCAGACGCATGAGATTTTTATACTTTGAATGATGAACTATAATTTAAGTAACGCAAATAACAGGTAAGGGCCGGTTTCACCAACCGATGTTAAAAACACTCTATCATCTTGTTTGTTAACAAGGTGTTCAAAGTTTAACATAAGGTTAAAACTTTTGCGTTTCATCAAGCTTTTACAGAAAATTGTTAGCTAACATTTTGTTAACATCAAAGGCAATTGCGAAAGCTAACTTTTGAGAAGGCGGTGGCCGAGCTACACTGCTTCTGAACGTACTCCGATGCACTTTTGTCTATGTATCGCTGCCCTCTCTGTGTCAGTAGCCGACAATGGCCATGTGATGTTCCCGATTGTTTGAGGTTAGAATCACGATGTCAACTGAAATAAATGTTTCGCCGTTTGAAACGCATTAATTAACATATGATCAATAAGTATAGACGTATTATCATGTACGAAAATGCTGACGGTCTTACATTAAAGGATAATATTGCAGCCTGGGACAAAATCCACGAGTAATTTAATTGGAATGAACGCGTATCTCTTAAGTCCAGTAAGCAACTGCGGCAATTTTATGCTAACATAAAGTGCAGCACCAGAAACGTTAGGTGTGAAGAGCGTTTAAGACGGTTTAAAACTGTTGGTGGACACTTCATTGAAACTAAAGTTTATGAAAATGTGCTATCTCTGATTAATCAAGCAGACCCGAAAAAATATACTGTTTGCTTCTTGAAGCAATTGCTTTGGAAATATTCCGGATAAAGCCGCAAGCGGTAGCTTTGAAAATACCAACATTATCACCCACCATAAATGAAAAATGTTAGTGGCATAAAATCTAAGTACCTAATTAACACTTGT
Organism: Deroplatys truncata; assembly: GCA_030765065.1. Taxonomy (NCBI): domain Eukaryota; kingdom Metazoa; phylum Arthropoda; class Insecta; order Mantodea; family Mantidae; genus Deroplatys; species Deroplatys truncata. The sequence continues at coordinate 415,438,274 of CM060990.1, read as the reverse complement.
AGCATAGGAGAAAAAGGCATGTGTCTGTTGGTAGCATTCTAACCTCTTATTTCCCATAAAACCATGCTCGAGTTCTTAGGCAGTCTATATCCCTTTAAAAATTCTTCCTTTTGCAGGGTTTCAGATTTATTATGACGTACGACTGCTCTTCTATTAGGAATGTCATTAAAAATGCCAATTGTTGCAAACTCGCATCAACAGCTTGGTTTGGGGCAGCCATTTTCCAATTTCTAACATTTTTTAAACGCCTTAATACAGGAGTATGGGGATGTTAAGTTAACACCGGCGTTAACACATTGTTAAAGTTAACATTGTTTGATGAAAGAGAATTTGTGTTAACTTCAGTGTTAAATTAGTTTAACACTGTGTTAAAATTTAGCATCTGTTGGTGAAACCTGCCCTAAGTGTACTGAATACCAATTATCTAAAACTTAATAATGACACAAACATCTGTTGTGACTATCAACCACCAACTTCGGAGTAGAGTCGATAGTACGTTGAATCCAATCTCCGATTTAAACTACCATGTCAGTTTACAGTGTGGAAATCCTTACTTCACCACTTTAATGCCGAGAGACTCTTGAGGATAAAGGCGTTACTTGCGGTTTCGAGTTGTACGTGCATAACAAACAGACATATTGACAAACACCCATACCCGAGTCGGACTCAAAACAGCAGTACGTTACATATAGAACACCAAAACGAGTGGATCCACAAAATCGAATCCGTGACCTTTGAATCTGGAAGTTAACACGCTAGCTACCAGCCCACCGAGCCAATCTTTATAAGTATAACCCATCGTGTAGCGGAGGCAGTACGAATATCGGTTTGAGTTTTGGCCAACGTTGCTCCAAATGGGCAGTTTATCGCGACGCTCTTTGCGTCGACACCTCCATAGCGGAATGATAGTAAAGATGTAGGACTGCGCATGTAGGATGGAGTTACGGGAGAGAAGATACGTCATCTAGCTTGCAAACACTCATTGATGTCGGCTACAAATCAGGAATAGTTTAGTTTTAGACGGTGTTATTCGCGACTTCAGCATCACACTCCCTGTAATTTTGCTCCGTTTTCTCAAAATAGACGATTAGGTAATATGATTTTGAATTAACTCTAAAATGTGTGAAGCTCTCCACATAGACTCTCTGTACAATTGCCAAAGCTAAAAAAAATGGTGTTAATTCTTTGGACATTTACACTTCTGTAGAAATACATATAAACATAACCAATTAATAACATTAAAGCTGTTAGATGAATTTTTAACTAAAATTCTTGTACATGAGTTTTACACACACTTTTATGAATAACACAATTACAAAGAGGTATTAACAGACTAATATTAATATTATTAATAAATAGGCAATACATTTCTGTAGATTGAAGTGAGAGCCTTCCATTATTGTACTCTTTGTTTGTTCCATTTATACCCCCCCTTTAACTACATTGGTCTTATCGGCGGCCTTTCCTTTGGAACTTATTGTCTATTGGCAATGGTGTTAACTCGTGTAAGACTTGTCGTAGGATTTCTTGCACTTTTGGCTTTTTAATTATTAGATCATACGCACATTCACACTCTCATTCATACCTCCAGACTCTGGGAAGAATAGGGATTACTCTTGGCTAGAGAAGAATTCCCACCCCCCAGCCGGGAATCGAACACGGGACTGCTCGCACAGTAGGCAATTGCTCCACCGACTGAGCTACGGGGCCAGCCTATTGTACTGGTGTCATTGTGTCGATGGACAATAGTAGCTTATTATAAAGAGATCTGGAACAGTTTTCTGCGTTTATATGGGAAAGGATAGGGAAAACGATGATAGATGAGGAGGTTCACGGAGGAAAATGCGTTTATATGGGAGAGATAGGGAATACGGGGGGCTGATGCTAGGCTAGACAGGGGCTGAAGTAGGGGAATACACTTTATATGAGAGAGATAGGAAATATGCGGAGAGGTGCTAGGTTAGACAGATGCTGAAGGAGGGGGAATATAGGCTTATACTGGAGAGATAGGGAATACGAGGGAAGGTGCTAAGAAAGACGAATGTTAAACGTGCAATACGTTTATACAGGTGACATAGGGAATACAAGGAAAAAAGCTAGGATAATCAGAAAGCTAGTGGAGTATACGTTTATACGGGAAAAGTAGGGAAACGTTGATAGGTGCTAGGGAATGGTTAAAGAAACTGTAAACAAAGAACCGCATTATTCAAGAACTTTAACAACAAAACGATTCGAGTATAGATCATTTGTAAGGTGTTCGAGGAAGGGCCTTTAGTGGAAAAACCCCCCTAAGTTAGTATGGGGGATTTGGGGTTTCTGGCGCAATTAATATGCAGGAATGTGTATTCATATGCAAATGAGCTCCCCTCCCATCCTCTCCCCCCATGACCACCTCCTTGATAATTCCAGGTGCAGGTGAGGGTCATAAATCTTGTTGAGTATAATGGAAGCTGGACAGTTAAGCAATTAAGGGTGTCAATCAAATGTAAAAACGAACAAAGGGGTCATAAATTTACGCTTCTGTGACAAAGGCAGAGATGTTCTTCTATCCATTCCATAGCCGGTCACTTCTGCACCTGCAGCAGTTCACCCACCCCCACTCACATTGTTTCTCGAACACTTGCAAGAGGCTATCCATCACTGTCAAAATGAACAAAGAGTATGCTGCACAAAGGAACAGTCGCCATTGTATCCAGCTCTATTGTTTACTTTTAGGTGAAGCCACCTGGCATCTCCATTCCACTGTCCTATAACAAAAGAACAATGCTTGCCCTTCAACTGTCAAAATGAACAAAGGCCATGATAAATTAGGGTCGTGACAAAAGAGAACTGAAGCCCGTTAACAAAGAAACAAGTTCTATTGTATTCTCTTTCTATTGTCCGGGGCAACGCTTCTTTAGAAAGACCCCCTGTGGGCATCCCATTCCACAACCCTATAACAAAAGAACAAAGGTGGTCCCTTTCCATTGTTCGAACACCTGCGTGCTTAACAAAAGAATCTGAGGGAGGCTTTACGCTCGCTCTGTTTGTTCGCGTGAAAGACAGAGAGGTCTGTTTACGTGCTATACGTAAACACTTCAACAACGTCAGAGTCAGCCATCATGGTTTTTGCCTTGAGGGGCTGTTCTCTCCGAATGTTTTACGAGGTTCTACGAATATACCCGAGCATAGTTAACAAGCATTCTGTTTGGCTCATTTCAAGCAGCGACTCCGAAAAAGCGCTTAATATATATTTCATTACATGCATTAAACCTCTGTGTATACTTGGATATCCATAGATCGGTGCTCGATTCTCACTGCAATCAAAAGTTTATTGCTAATAATAAATTGATGATTGATGTTATTACCCTAATTAATAAAAGCGTGTTCAGAGGGTCCTAGATCGAATCTTACCCAGCGAAACTCTAATACGTAATAACTATTAAACTATGTACGGTCAGATTAAAATGTGTTTAACAAATATAATTATTTATATTAAACACATGTGTATACTTAGGCATCCAAATTGATACTTTGTTAGGTAAAACATTATTATATGATTACCCTGATTAATGAAAGGGTGTTCAGTGGATCCTAGCTTGAATCTGCGAATGCTCTAATGCTTAATAAATATTAAACTATTGGAGTAAGTGCGCTCAGATTAAAATGTATGTATTTAACAAATATAATTATTTATATTAAACACATGTGTATACTTAGGCATCGAGATTGATATATTGTTAGGGTAAAACATTATTATATCATTATTTTGAATAATGAAAGACTGTTCAGAGGTCCTAGCTCGAATCTTACCCTGAAACTCTAATGCTTAATAAATATTAAACTATTGGATTATGTGCGGTCAGATTAAAAACGTGTTTAACAAATATAATTTAATTTATATGACATTACAATGTTTAATGAACTGTATTCTTAGGAACCCAGAGGCCGCTAGTTCGAATCTTACCCAGCGAAACACTATAATAAATATTAAACTAGGTGAGCATGGGCGCTCGGATTAAAATTGCATTTAGCAAATATAAGTATTTATATTAAACCCCTGCGTACAATTAGATATTCCGATGACTAGACACGATTCTTTATTTTGTTTCTTCTTCTCTCTCTTTCTTTCTTTACCCTCTTTCAATCTATCTATCTCTTTCTTTCTCCACGGCTTGTACACATCCAAGCGTTCACATATACACGAGCACTTGTACATACATCAGCAAACATACACCAGTACAATTACGCACAACACACACACATTCACATACACACATATACCTGTTCACTTACACACACATCCACCCACATATACACACATGCACATACACACTCACATACACAACCACCCACACACACGCGCACAGGCATTTACACACCTCATACGTATATAAATACATACATACACCAGTGCGCTTACACTCACACACATACATGAACGCGCACACACACGCATACACACAAATACACGCACACACACTCACGTACATACATACACTGTTACACTTACACACTTGCACACTCGCACGCGCACACACACACAAACACGAGCGCATACGCCTACAAGCTTAGACACATACAGCAGTACACGGGCACACACAAGCGCATACACACATAACATTGGAAATTATTGCCTTTACAGGGTTCTAAAATATTCATCTTATTTCCCTGTAACCTAGCAAAATGTAATTCTTTTCAGGCTACCACCCTCACATGACTTTTATCACAACACATTTCTTATAGCTTGCGTAAACACAATATGGAGGTACTCTGAGAGAGAGAGAGAGAGATAGAGCGCTAGAGAGGGGGAATTGAAGCAATTAGGGATAGAAGTGCCGAGAACCTCTGGGCATGCGCAGGAAGAGAAGATGTCATTGGCTGCAATAATCATGTGACGTGCATACATTCCCTCCCATCCACCAGACTGTTTAACCATGTATTTCAATATAAAAGATATCGCCATGAATCATCGTTTTATTATTAAAAATTCGGTACATGATTGTTCCAAAATGGTTCGTGTCACCTCTATAATTAGGATACCTTCAATCACTAGTCTTTATTGTGCTAATGAGTCTAGATGTGTTAACATCGTCTTCTCTCCAGGAATAATCAGCTTTCTAAAGTGATATCAAGGTGAGGCAGTCTACCTTTCATTGAACAGTGATTTATAAGTTATTACATCAAGAATAAGGATGAATAACTCTGCATATAAGGACATAACTCCTAGTGCATCAGGATACTCTTGTATTAAATGCAGGAAGAAATTCCTCCGAGGTTATGACAAGAGAAGGCATCAGATGTGTTGCAAGAAGCTCTTCAAATGCATGCATTATAATGTAACCTTCAAAGATGGTTATAAGGGTCAGCGACATGAGGATGTATGTGAAATAAACAGACCTCAGAAGAAAAGAAGATTGCAGCCAACTAAACATCAGTTATTAGCAACAATGGATGACTGTGATATGAAAGAATACGAGACATCGTTTGAAGGACGATTGAGATCGTATTTTATACGATGTAATTCAACGAAGGACCTGAAAATGTATTTGAATGAGGCAAAACAACGGATAATCCAGGCTGTACATAAAGAGCTTAGCATTCACAAGAGCGTAAAAATTAATCTGCTAGCCGAGTGCCGTTTTGTAAACAGTATCGGAGAAACCTGTGACAAAACATTTAAAACACGGAATCAGCCTGTGTTTCTAGAAACTGATCTGGAGTCAATGATGGATGCGAAATACAAGAAATTGGATACTGAAATGGAGGAATCACAGCTTAAGGGTAGCAACTGGGCCCTACTTGCTGTGGAAGTGGTTCGACTTCGTATCAACAAGTACAATCCGTTACGAGGAAGTAGCTACATACAACTACCGGCATCTGTTGAAGCAAGAAAAGCCTGTATAAAGTTCCAGAACTTTAGCGATGAGAAATGTTTCATGTACTCCGTATTAGCTAAATTCATAGGGAGGAACGCACATCGTGTGAGCAAATACGAGCAACATCAAGATAAGTACGACTTCAGCTGCGTTCCTTATCCTACTACAGTTTCTCAAATACCTAAATTTGAAAAGCTTAACAAGATGACTATTAATGTTTTCGGATTGGATGAGAAGCATGAAGTGTTTCCAATAAAGGTTGTTGAGACTGAACTACATGAACACCGTGACCTGCTACTATTGAGAGACAGTAGTGGAAAACATCACTATGTATATATAAAGAATTTTGAGAAGCTCGTTCGACGCCAGAAAACTAAGCGTAATGGACGTGTTTATGCATGTAAGCGCTGTTTTACACATTTTGATGATCAGAGTGGGCGAAGTGGGCTGGAGAAACTGCAAGAACATTCAGCCATATGTAATCAACATTCTGTTGCAAGGGTAGTTATGCCTACCAAGGAGAAATCAATTGTTCAGTTTAAAAATGTTGAGAGGATGTTGAAACTACCTTATGTTATCTATGCTGATTTTGAGAGTATTCTCACTCCATGTCATACGTGTATACCAAATCCTGAAACTTCCAATACAACTCCTTATCAAGAGCATACACCTATGAGCTTCTGTGTTTACGTGAAGCCTTCATCCTGTGTTGAACATATTGAAACTGATCTTCCTAAGCAACCTCATGTATATCGTGATGCTGATGCTGCTGAGAAGTTTATGGAGTACCTATCGTTCCTTGCAAAGGAAATTAATAATGTATACAAATCAGCCAAGCCTCTGAAACTTACGGACCAACAGCAAAAGGATTTTGAATCTTCTACGACATGCTACCTGTGTGGAAACGGCTTTACTGGAGAAAACTACAAAGTACGCGATCACGATCACATCAGTGGTGAATATCGTGGAAGTCTACATAATGAATGTAATTTATTCTGCAAAACACCTATATATATCCCAGTCTTCATGCACAACCTCAGCGGATATGACTCGCATTTCATTGTCAAGGAGCTGGGTTGTACATGGAGAGGATTGAGGTAATTCCTAGCTCTGAAGAAAGCTATATCTCATTCACCAAGTATGTAGGAGATATAAAGCTTCGGTTTGTGGATAGCTTCCGATTCCTCAGTACAAGCTTGGATAAGCTTGTAAGAAATCTAACCTCATATCCTGAAACCCTAAAGTACTTCGGAGAAGACAAATTGAAGTTGATGACTCGTAAGGGCGTATTTCCATATGATTTTGTCACGTCGTGGGATGTTTTGAACGAGACCTGCTTGCCTCCTAAGCACACCTTCTACAATATATTAAATGAAGAAGAAATTACTGATACTGACCATGATCATGCTAGAAATGTATGTGAGCTGTTTAATGTGAGAAACCTGATCGAGTACAGCGATCTCTACTTAACTTCGGATGTGCTTCTACTAGCTGATGTCTTTGAAACGTTCAGAGAGCAAACCCTCAAAACACACAAAGTTGAACCAGCACATTATTTTACCTCTCCAGATCTTACATGGGATGCAATGTTACTGTATACAGGAATTAAGCTGGAACTGTTTCAAGCTTATGATCAGCTGCTTATGGTAGAATCAGGCATAAGAGGAGGTTTATGCCAAGTTTCCCATTGATATGCAGAGGCTAATAACACGTATATGGAGAAGTTTGATCCGTCGAGACCAACCCAATTCATTACATATGAGGACGCTAATAACCAATATGTGTGGTCAATGTGCCACGCTCTCCCTTATGGAGGATTTGAGTGGGTGTCACCTGAAAAAATCGACTTAGAAAGACTACAAGAAGATGATCCTCACGGGTACATATTAGAAGTCGACATCGAGTATCCTGCAGAACTTCATGATCTACACAACGATCTACCTTTCCTGCCTGAGTGTATGAAACCATTGCAGGCATCTACAAAGAAACCGATACCCCATTTTGGACCTCGAAAGAAGTATGTACTGCATTACATGGTTTTGACACAAGCTCTTAATCACGGGTTACATTTGAGTAAAATCCATCGTGTGCTACGATTCAGACAGTCTCGATAGTTGAAACCTTATGTGGAATTTAACAACAAGCTACGACAACAAGCTGCAAATGATTTGGAGAAGGATCTCTACAAGCTCTTTAACAACGCCATGTTTGGAAAAACTATGGAGCATCTACGTAACCGTATGGATATACGGTTAGTAGCAAATGAGAAGACTCTGGAGAAGTTGATCGCCAAGCCTACGTTCATCGATAGGACGATATATGCTGCTAATCTAGCTGCTGTACATATGGCGTCTCGTCAGATTGTATTCAACAAGCCCACATACATTGGCATGAGTGTGTTAGACATTTCCAAGACATTAATTGATCACTATCATTACGACGTGTTTTTGCCTTATTACGGAGCTGAAAACCTAAAGCTTATGTACATGGACACTGATTCATTCATTCATCGTGTAACAACTGAAGATGTGTACCAGGACAAGCTACGTTTTCTTGAGCATCTCGATACATCTGATTACCCTGTCAACCATATATGCCATTCAACTCTAAACAAGAAGGTGCTTGAGAAATTTAAAGATGAGGCTAATAGCAAAATCATTCTACGTTTTGTTGGACTACGACCTAAGATGTATGCCTTAGATATTCAAGGATCGATGATAAAAAAGATTAAAGGTATAAAACGTAGCGCTATTAAGCAGTACATTTCGTTTGACAGCTATACAGGCTGTCTTAAAACCTGCGAAATCATCAGAACGCCCATGAATCTTATCCTATCACTAAAGCACGCTGTTAGCACAGTGCAAGTGAATAAAATTACGTTGAATCCCTTTGATAATAAAAGAGTTATTGCCGAGGATGGAGTAACTACCTATGCGTATGGATATTACAGTATTACAAACAGTATTTATGGGAATGTAACCCGAAGATGAAGATTTTTCCCGCGAGTCTACAATCTTAAAAAAAATTAAAGTATTCTCATGTGCTGTTTATGCACATAGCAGACCAATGGTGAAGAAAGGAGAAGATGGAAGGTGAGGCGGTAACCCTGCCATTAGGAACAAATACTAGTGTCAGTCTCAAGCCTAGATAAATGGGAGAGACGTCTACCCTTACAATTCTTGTTTAATGAAGCAATGATTTAACTGATAAAGCTGCTACACTTGAACAAAACATGTTAACATATAAAACAATAAAGCTGTCTAAAAATGTTATAATAACTACTCAACCATGTGGACGCGTTAGTTATGCTACATCTGTGTACTCTTAACTGTTTCATTCTTACCATCTCACCCGCTAACTGTTTAACATACAAAAGCTTGTAGCGTCTAGAAAATATATAAATGTAGTGTAATCTTTGATACTATGACTTATCTATTAAAATGAAGTTTTCATTTCGATAAATTTTCAGTAATAATCGTTTGTGATTGGTTAAAGCATGAGTTACATGAACATATTCCACAACTGCAGCAACATCTGCTGCATCAAGAGCTACAGCAACAACAACCGGTTACAGAGCATCTGTAGCAGTAGCAGCAGTAAATCCAACATTTGTAGATTCAGTATCCTCAGCAACAGCAAGCATCACAACAACAGCAACGGCAAATGCGACAGATGTAGTAGCAGATACAGCATCTATAGCAACAGCATCTATAACGATAGCAGCAATAGATCCTGCAACTACAGAAACATCAGACGCATCCTGCACAATAGCCGTAGCAGAAGCAAATACACAACAGCTACAGTAGCAGATACAGCAGCTGTACAACAATAGATGCAACAGATCCTACAGCAGCAGCAACAACCGGTTACATAACGGCTTTAGCAGCAGATAATCCAGCAGCTATAGATTTAGTGGTCTTAGCAATAGCAAGCATCACAGCAATGATATTCCAGCTGTAGATTCACCCACCGCAACAACAGCAGTCATCACGGCAGCTGTAACGTCAAATGCGAGAGCTGTAGTAGTAGATACAACACTGCAACATCAGCTACAATAACAGCAACAGATCAGGCAGCTGTAGCAACATTAGACACAGCCAGCACAATAGCTGTAGCAGAAGTAAATACAGCAGCTAACGTAGCAGATACAGAGGCTGTACAACGATAGCTGTAACAGATCCTACAGCGGTAGCAGCATCTGCTACAACAATAGCAGCAGCATCATTCGCGGTCACAACACTAGCAGCGGTAGCAGCAAGACGTCCTGTGGTAACAGCAGTAGCTAATATATTAGTTGCAGATTCTGTAATCGCATTTATGAAACTGAATTACTTTTTAAAAAAATGGCCTCGAATACCTTGGATACTACTTGAATCAGCTGAAATTACATTAAATAACAGCAATGAAAATCAGTGATTGAAATTATCACAAACACCTGTGATTCTACTCTATTTGTTTAAATACAGTGAAACAGCTAACATTTCCAGCAAATAGCTTTCCGTGACGATTATGTATAAAGTCGCTTTCAAAATCTAGTAGTTGAATATGTAGCGAACAAGCCTGCTTCACCAACTCTATCATAGCAAGTAAAAATAAATAATGCTTAATGAATGTATGCTAATGCTTGTGAACAATGACAGAGTATAAAAGAACAATTCAATAATAAAAATCAATTAGTATACCATGAGAGCTAACAAGGTTAAGATCGCAAGAGGCTCTGGTTTAATTAACTCTCTTATTAACCGGATGCCATTTGAAGTGCATATACCTGGTTACAGATACTGCGGGCCTGGAACAAAGCTAGAAAAAAGGTAAAGAGAGGGGACCCCGGAATCAGCCCCTTTAGACGAACCGTGTAAACTTCACGACATTGCATACGCTCAGCATAAAGACTCTGCATCGAGAAACATTGCTGACAAGGTCTTGGCTAAAACGGTGTGGAAAAGGGTGCAATCATCTGATGCTACATTAGGTGAAAAGTTGGCGGCGAGACTAGCAACAGCAATTATGAAGGGAAAGGTGGCCGTTGGTGCTGGATGCAGGAAGAAGAAGGAACCTCTCTTACCAATTATTGCAGCTCTAGTTGCTGCCGCTGGAGGTGCTGCGCAAATTGCCTCAGCAGTAAATAAGAAAAAGTCAGCAGATAAACAACTTGCCGAAATGATGAGACATAACAGAGAAATTGATGGAAAGGCGGCTGTTGGCGCTGGATCCAGGAAGAAGAAACGAGGATTTCTACCTCTGTTACCAATTATTGCAACCCTAGGAGCCGCCGCTGGAGGTGCATCACAAATTGCTGCAGCCGTAAATAAGAAAAAAGCTGCGGATAAACAACTTGCTGAAATTATGAGACGTAACAGAGAAATTGAAGCAAGAGGGAGAAGTTTTCGAGTGAAGAAGAATAAGAGGAGGAACACCGAAACGAAGAGGAGACAGAGTCTGAAAGAGAATTCAAAAAACTCAGGCAGAGGGCTATGCTTGTCCCGGAAAAAGCATTGAGTAACATAGACCTCGACTTGTACGCCCGGCGTTTAAAGATTCCTCATTTTAGGGGTGTATACATGATCGATCAGCTGCCCTCAAGACCTCGTTACAGAGAGAGAATTATTGTTAATCTCGATACTTCAGAGAATGAAGGCACTCATTGGGTTGCTATAAAGAAGGATGGTAACGTGTAATTTTATTTCGATAGCTTCGGAAACTTGAAGCCTCCAAAAGAGATAGAAAGGTATCTCAGAGATGCTAAGGTACTGTATAACACTAAGAGGTTTCAGAGTTTCAGCTCGGTCATCTGCGGGCACTTATGCTTGCAATTTCTATCACAATGAGTTACATTATTGACGTCAGTGGCAACGAGTCTGTTCTTACTACATACCTGAATCCTCCTCTTCAGTTAGATCCAAAAGGTCATTATGAAATTGCTCTATTGAATTTGAAACCTTCTATTCCATTCCCAATGTTGATAGTAATAATCAATTTCATTACATACACAATGATGAAATTAAGATCATTGATATACCTGATGGAACTTATGAGATTACTGATATTAATGAATACATCAGAGATAAGCTAGGCGTGGATGAGAATGTCTCTTTATTACACCTAATAATAACACAATGAAGGCTGAAATTAAATGTCCTTTCACTATTGATTTTTTCGGTGATCGTTCTATAGACTCGCTATTGGGCTTCAGTGGCAAAGTTATTCCTGCTAATCAGCTGGCTGAATCTGATTACCTGGTGAATATATTTAAGGTGAGCATCATACAAATCGAGTGCTGTATTGCAACAGGCTCTTTCATCGACGGTAAAAGCGGGCACTCGATCTATGAGTTTTTCCCCTTCTGTTACGCCTGGGTATCATATTTCACATGTATCAACAACTCCATTTTACCTGTTATTTGTAAACATCCGCTTCATAGAGCAAATCAGTCTTCGGATAGGAGAGCATAACGGCAATATCATTGACTTTAGAAACAGTGATATAAGCACAATGCCCATACATTTTAGAAGAAGAAATCAGCGACGCGGAGAATACGTATAATAACGAAATGCTTCGACCTGCTCTTCATACACTACACCTGGCACCCATTGGGTTAACAACACGTAATCGACAGTTCCTCCAAGCATTTGACTTCAGAATCCTATAACAATGGACATCTTCAATGTTACCGGGACATTGCTTTCGCAATGACACCGAGATTAGAGGATAAGATCACTAAAGAAGAGGAACATTTGTTTTTACCATATAATACATCAGCTCTGGACGCTAACAACGAGATCAGAATCCCTTGTCAAGCTGAGCAGTTATATACTTTACCTAGTTGAAGTTGTCTATACCACAATGTAAATATTACTAAATCTAATGGAGCAGCTATTACTACAAAGCTTATGCACAATAGGCAGTCGGTTTTGGTGCTGATTCAATCCAGGGGTTCTAAAAACTGTATTATACCGGCTCAGGGTTAAGAGAATGGTGCTGTTTAATCTGTACTAATCGAGTGGAGAAGGCCTGTGATTAAACCTTCTGATGCTGAGATCCTCAAGACAGCCAAGCTGGATAAGACTCTGTTTCACCCATTTAGGACAATGGATCTGCATACTCAACCTGCTGTGTCGCAAACTAAATCATTCACCTGGAATGTCGCCAGCACATCAAAAATGGAGAATCCGAGATTTGTCATTTCGGGCGCTTAGACTTTAAGATCGAGTAATGTATCTAAAGACGGTTCCCTTTTTGATCATTTAACATAACCAATTTGAGACTTTATCTTAATAGTAATGTTATCCCTATCATGGATATTTGGACTTTGGAAACTCGAGATTTGCATCATTGTATGGCATGTACTTAAGCTCTTATTATGAAAAAGAGAATTATCATTTATTGAAGAGAAAAGATTTTCTTAAATTTGCTCCTATATTTGTTATAGATTGCTCACATCAACCAGAGGAAGTTGTAAATTGTGCTGTTAACATTAGAGTAGAAATTCAAGCTAGTGAAAATATTCCTGCACTGACCACATTGTATTGTTTAATAATTCGCGATAAAGTATTTACATACAAGCCTCTGACTCATGTGATGCAGCTTTTATTTTAAACTAATCATTTTAAGGATTTATTTTTCATTAGGGTGTAAGGATTTTTAATGAATAAAAACACTGTGTAAAAGCATACTTTCATTCTTTTTATTGCTATTATTTATCGTGCATTTCCATCACTTTCTTCCTCCAACTCCTGGTTCCAGCATATGTCGTTACATTTGAAACAGACAGGTTACCTAAATGGTAATCTATAAACGATTCAAGTCCTTTTAGCCTGCAAATTTCATCGTCATTTAAAAGTATTTCACAATCATTTAAATTAGTGTTCAAAAATTTTATTACTGTCTCTCGCATATAAGCAACAATATCATAAGAGAAAACAATATTTTCGCAATATTCCACACGCTGACACTTTCTTGATTGGAGGAATGCTTTGAATGTAGGAAGACTCTCTCGAATTATCTCCCAGCTTTAATTGTTATGTATACAAAATTTGTCTGCGTTTTTCACTATAAGCACTGGAAGATCGTAGAAGAATCCTATCCTAACGCTGTACCTTTCGGAGATGTAGACGTCTCGACACCCGCTTCTTACCGGCATGTTTCTTGGGTGTCTCGATGTTGCTTATTCTATTCTCCAATAGCGTCAGCCTCCGTTGCAGGTCTGCAAAGCTGCCCCTCTTCTTCTTCCCCTTATTGCACCGCCTGAAACATTACACAATGAAAGTCCTAGAAAAGTGCTTGGGGAAGTGAAGGTAGGCTGAAAAGAATTACATGTTTTTATTATTGCACACTTAAAATGAAACATAAAAGATTTGTATAAACATTAGGATATTGATTGTTATTTCAGTGCATTAGATATAACTAAATTCAAAAATATGTGATATTGTGATTTTTTTATAAATTCTATAACGTGTATCTTTTATATCTTTATATGTATTATCAATGAGTCATTTGTTTTTTTTATGATTTTTTCATGTTAAAATAGGAGAACATTCAATACTTAAGTTTGATATTTCTACATACCTTCTCTGTAGGTATAAAAGAAAATTTACATGTCTTAAATTTCCCCATCTCCGCATTACCGTTATACTGGAGGTATACTTTGCCTGGTATTTCTGCAATCTCTTGATCAGTTAAGGAATTATAGTGCTCTGGCAAGAACACTTGGCAATCCTCCAGCGAAGATACGATCCTGGTACCGTATCTTGTTTGAGCTCTCTTTAAGGACTTTATCTCATATTTAAGACCCATTTCGAGATCTTGAACTCGTCGAGTCTGTAGGAAACTACGCTCTTCAACCATCTTGTTAAGTCTATCAGTTAAACAATCTGTAACAAACATTGATATGAATTATTATTTCACTATATTATTCAAGTTGAACGACAAGTTATACATTTCTTTATATTAGAACTATGGTGTGTGTTGTGCTACATCACCAAATGTTTTAAAAGTATGCTTATGAATGTGTAGAGAAACAAAAAATGAATAGAGAAAATCGTGTGAATGTTCATGATGGATGAACCTGCTGAGAAACAGAGAATGAGTAGAGGAAATGTATGAATGTTAATAGAGCATGAAACAGAGAAACAAAGAATGAGCGGAGAAAATCGTATGTTTACCTAAGAGGAATGTGTACCGAAGATCATGTGAATGTTTATAGAAGAAGAATGAGTAGAAAAAAATCCTGTGAACTGAAGAAGAGTACGCAGAGAAATCTGTGTGAGTGTAAAGTTCAGATTAAAAAATATGATTCTCTTGCAACGGATCGTCTTTTATGTACTGTATCGTTTAAATAAAAATAAGTGCATTGTAAAACCAGCAGGGATTTTTTTGTATAGTTATCTAAAACCACACTCACCTTGCATTGTTACCTGTTGAATGCTGTACATGTAGATGGCCTGCACCTCTTTTTAAATTAATAAACCTCGCGTTTTTTTACGTTCTTAAAACTTTAAATGTAGAGTTAATCAGCTCACAATGTTTCTAGCAGACGCGGGTATCTGTTTATATAGTGCTCTATACCCCTCCAGGCGATATCGGCACATCGTCACGATGGGGTGGAGAGGGGAGGGAATGTATACACGTCACGTGATTATTGCAGACAATGATATCTACGCCTGTTGCGCATGCGCAGAAGTTCTCGGCACTTCTATCCCTACTTGCTTCAATTCTTTCTCGCTCCCTCTCTCTCTCTGTCACACACACTCAGAGTACCTCCATATTGTGTTTACACAAGCTATAAAATTGTGCTGGGACGGGTGTCATGTGAGGTTGGTAGCCTGAAATGAATTACATTATGATAGGTTACAGTGAAATGTGACAAAGATTTTTAAACCTTCTAAAGCCAATAATTTCCAATGTTATGTGTTTAGATGTGCATATGTGTGCGTGTGTATGTGTGTGTATGTGTGCACGTGTGTGGGTTGGTGTTGGTGTTTGTAAGTGAACAGTTATGTGCGTGTGTGTATGTGCATTTGTGCGGCTGTGTATGCGCGTGTGTGTATGTGCTTGCATGTGTGTATGTGGCGGTTTGGTGTTGGTATGTGTAAGCGAACAGGCATATGTGTGTGTGTGTGTGTGGTTGTGTATGAGTGTGCACGTAGGAGCGTTTGTGTACGTAAGTGCCCTGGTATATGCATGTGTGCGTATGTGTTTGTGTGTGTACGTGAGTGTGTGACTGAGGGTACTGGTGTATGTATGTGAATGAGTGTGTGTGCGTGCATGTGTGTATGCGTATGTATGTATGTGTGTGTGTGTGGGTATATGTAAGTGAACAGGTATATGTATGTGTGTATGTGAGTGTGTATGTGCATATGTGTGTGTGTAAGTGTACTGGTGTATGTTTGCTGATGTATGTACAAGTGCTCGTGTATATGTGAACGCTTGGATGTGTACAAGCCGTGGAGAAAGAAAGAGATAGATAGATTGAAAGAGGGTAAAGGAAGAAAGAGAGAGAAGAAGAAAGAACATAAAGAATCGTGTCTAGTCATCGGAATATCTAAGTATACGCAGGGGGTTTAATATAAATAATTATATTTGTTAAATGCAGTTTTAATCCGACCGCCCATACTCACCTAGTTTAATATTTATTATAGCGTTTCGCTGGGTAAGATTCGAACTAGCGGCCTCTGGGTTCCTAAGAATACAGTTCATTAAACATTGTAATGTCATATAAATTAAATTATATTTCTTAAACACGTTTTAATCTGACCGCACATAATCCAATAGTTTAATATTTATTAAGCATTAGCGTTTCAGGGTAAGATTCAAGCTAGGACGACTGAACTGTATTTCATTATTCAAGGTAATGATATAATAATGTTTTACCCTAACAATATATCAATCTCGATGCCTAAGTATACACATGTGTTTAATATAAATAATTATATTTGTTAAATACATACATTTTAATCTGAGCGCACATACTCCAATAGTTTAATATTTATTAAGCATTAGAGTTTTCGCAGATTCAAGCTAGGATCCTCTGAACACCCTTTCATTAATCAGGGTAATGATATAATAATGTTTTACCTAACAAAGTATCAATTTGGATGCCTAAGTATACACATGTGTTTAATATAAATAATTATATTTGTTAAACACATTTTAATCTGACGGACATAGTTTAATAGTTATTACGTATTAGAGTTTCTCTGGGTAAGATTCGATCTAGGACCCTCTGAACACGCTTTTATTAATTAGGGTAATAATATCAATCATCAATTTATCATTAACAATAAACATTTGATTGCAGTAAGAATCGAGCACCGATCTATGGATATCGAAGTATACACAGAGATTTAATGCATGCAATATAATATATATTAAGCGCTTTATCGGAGTCGCTCTTTGAAATGAGCCAAACAGAATGCTTGTTAACTATGCTCGGGTATATTTGTAGAACCTCGTAAAACATTCGGAGAGAACAGCCCCTCAAGGCAAAAACCATTATGGCTGACTCTGACGTTGTTGAAGTGTTTACGTATAGCACGTAAACAGACCTCTCTGTCTTTCACGCGAACAAACAGAGCGAGCGTAAAGCCTCCCTCAGATTCTTTTGTTAAGCACGCAGGTGTTCGAACAATGGAAAGGGACCACCTTTGTTCTTTTGTTATAGGGTTGTGGAATGGGATGCCCACAGGGGGTCTTTCTAAAGAAGCGTTGCCCCGGACAATAGAAAGAGAATACAATAGAACTTGTTTCTTTGTTAACGGGCTTCAGTTCTCTTTTGTCACGACCCTAATTTATCATGGCCTTTGTTCATTTTGACAGTTGAAGGGCAAGCATTGTTCTTTTGTTATAGGACAGTGGAATGGGGATGCCAGGTGGCTTCACCTAAAAGTAAACAATAGAGCTCGATGCAATGGCGACTGTTCCTTTGTGCAGCATACTCTTTGTTCATTTTGACAGTGATGGATAGCCTCTTGCAAGTGTTCGAGAAACAATGTGAGTGGGGGTGGGTGAACTGCTGCAGGTGCAGAAGTGACCGGCTATGGAATGGATAGAAGAACATCTCTGCCTTTGTCACAGAAGCGTAAATTTATGACCCCTTTGTTCGTTTTTACATTTGATTGACACCCTTAATTGCTTAACTGTCCAGCTTCCATTATACTCAACAAGATTTATGACCCTCACCTGCACCTGGAATTATCAAGGAGGTGGTCATGGGGGGAGAGGATGGGAGGGGAGCTCATTTGCATATGAATACACATTCCTGCATATTAATTGCGCCAGAAACCCCAAATCCCCCATACTAACTTAGGGGGGTTTTTCCACTAAAGGCCCTTCCTCGAATACCTTACAAATGATCTATACTCGAGTCGTTTTGTTGTTAAAGTTCTTGAATAATGCGGTTCTTTGTTTACAGTTTCTTTAACCATTCCCTAGCACCTATCAACGTTTGCCTACTTTTCCCGTATAAACGTATACTCCACTAGCTTTCTGATTATCCTAGCTTTTTTCCTTGTATTCCCTATGTCATCTGTATAAACGCACTCCACCTTTAACATTCTTCTTTCTTAGCACCTTCCCTCGTATTCCCTATCTCTCCAGTATAAGCCTATATTCCCCCTCCTTCAGCATCTGTCTAACCTAGCACCTCTCCGCATATTCCCTATCTCTCTCATATAAAGTGTATTCCCCTACTTCAGCCCCTGTCTAGCCTAGCATCAGCCCCCCGTATTCCCTATCTCTCCCATATAAACGCATTTTCCTCCGTGAACCTCCTCATCTATCATCGTTTTCCTTATGCTTTCCCATATAAACGCAAGAAACTGTGCCAGATCTCTGTATAATAATCTACTCACAATACTTGCTTTATCTGCTGATTACTGTTTTAGGTTGTTAATAATAACGATTCGTGAGAATAACTTATATTATCATTAGATAATACACAAAAGAAAGCAGTGCTTTAACTGTGTGACTAGCACCTTTTGTTAGCAACAATAAGAGTTGTTTCTTCAATAATTTTTGAAATAGTATGTCTTAGTGAGCTTCGCTATGTGTAGGTAATTGTATAATGGCGTAATAGTTTCGTGGTATTGTGCCAGTTATAATTTTAATTTAACGGACTTTAATAGCTATGAATTTATACACTTTGAGATATTTTGGACGAACTTTATTTAAATAACTCCAGGAAATTGTCTTATTTTTCTGGCCAATCATTTCCCGGATATTGAAGTAAGCAGAGATTAGGTGATGTCGTCCTCCGTGGTGTAGTGGTTACCATGCTAGCCTGCAGTTCCGGAGATCACGGTTTCAAACCTGGCTAAGGGCGATGGATTTTTTTCGGGCGTAAAAATCCTTAGCATGCCTTCCTTCCGAAGGAAAGTAAAGCCGATGGTCCCGTGTCGTAGATTTACGGCAGGTAAAATAACCTAAAGCGTGATAAAGAGGTCTCTGAGCAAAATTACCGGTCTTTCACGCCCAATATAGAATGGGACGCTAAGGACTACAGCAGTCAAAGTGCATCCATAAATAGAACTCAATTTCATTTAACCCTCTGTATGCAAGCTCCACTTTTTATGTTCGGCATAATGTATTTGCACAGCTCTACACTATTTTTGTTACCTAAATGAGAACACTTAACTCATTTATCTTGTTATGCAACTTATAACTCAGCAAACATTTCTGTGCTCTAGTTGTTTTAGGTTAATTAGACAGGATGATCGACTTTTGCCTTTTTTGCCGTTCTCTTGAAACTCTGTGTTTATCTTTCATGCTATTTTCTCTCTGGCATTTTTACAAGACTAGCTTTTGGTTTGTTTTTATTGTCGGTCCTGGTCTCTTATTCAGCTCTAGCCTCCAGAATTTCCGATAGGTTTAAACAGCATCAACTTAGTTGTTTCCTTACTACTTATGTGAATGATTTAGATATAAAGGACCTTAAACACGGAGAGGGCAAGGAGGGAGAGTTACATGTCTTAATATGAAGAGCAAGTGTTGTTATGGCCGATCAGTACGGGGTACACAACAAGTATTCTTTAAGGTATTAAATTTGCATCTAATAGTTGCCATTTCCCGCTGGTAGTGGAGATTTAAAGTCGATCGGAGGAAGTAAGGGAAGGAGATGGGAATGGGAGAAGAACACTAAGCAGTATAGTGACTTTAAATGAGAAACTGTTAGCCATATGAAGCTATCTCAACACACATGTTTGTAAATGCGGAAGCTTGGGTATGATCGGCAATAGGAGCCAGGACTCGACGCTGATCATGCCCAAATGTATTGTATTAGCTCAACACTCAATAAAGATATCATATCATATCATACTGCTTATGGGTTATATTTGTATACATTTTGTATTTGTTGGACCAACATACCTCTTGCTGCTGCTCGTACCCTTACCTTGTCCCCCACACGCCTCCCATATTTCGCTTCCCCTATTCCTTTATTTTCTACTACGTTTTATAATCTCTTTTTGTGTTTTTCCCGCGCTATCTCTCGCGCCATCCGTCGACTTCCACTCTATGCCGCACGAGTACTCGCTGACACTGGACCCGTCTACTTCAGGTGCTTCATGGTGAGCTCTTGTTTGAGGACACTCCCGAAATGCTGCTTCGGCACTGTTTTCGCCTTCGCGTCTTGCAGTGAGGGGACTGTTTTCTCTCATGGATATTATTGGGCGAAATGGTGTGTGTACACCCAGTGGCCGTTGCCGACGGAGCGCGGGCCTGTCTATGGTGAGGTTAGGCCCGTACCATGTGATCAAAACTTATCAGGTCTACCTCCTCAAAGTATTTCCACCTGCACAGGCGCTTCAGTTATTAAGTGTAGTTTTTTACTCAACTGTTACGAATGTAGTTTTCCTCTAAAACTTTTCCTCCAGATTTATCTTATGTTGTATTCATGTGGCTCCACGACGGACTTATGTTATTGTTTTTGTAAGAAAGGCATCAATGGACAGTGACTGCAGCAAATTCAAAAAACTTAGTCTCACACTTGCTCATACAGGGTGTTACCAGTGTGTTTACATATGCTCCTCAGGACATGTGCTTACTGTAACAGCGACTAGACTGTTCTCACTTTATCATTGCGAGTACTACTGTGTTTGCTTGTGTCCTTCCTTTCTTTTCTCCTTTTCCTTCCCCTGGGTAGAATCTATCTTTTTTCCCCCTCCCGTCGCCGCTCCTGTCATATCCTCAGTTATCCGTTCTGTCCGACCCATCATATGTACTGTGAGTATAATTCTGTATTGTGTGCTTTTTCTCCTCCAAGGTTAGGTACCCTTACTTTTGTATTCTTTTTTTTCTTAGTAGGTTTTGTCACACCTGTGAACAGCTGGTTTTCCCGGCGCGGTGGAGGTTGTAATGGTTATAATTTTATTTTAACACATTTTGATAAATATGATTTTATACACTTTGAGATATGCAGGACAAACTTTGTTTAAGTAACTCCAGGAAACTACCTTTAGAATTCTTGCCAGTTATTTCCCAGATGTTGAAGTAAGCAGAGATTAGGTGACCGCAGTTTGGTGTAAAAAATCCCTTCATGTCCGACACGTGGGTGAGTTACGCAATTTCTGCTGACATACGCTTACGTCAGTTACTATCTAGGCACTAATCAGCATGTCGTCGAGTCTTTAAATTTAGGGATTTTTTACGGTCCTCTCTCGACCAACCACGTAGCTTGCGGGAA
This sequence comes from Deroplatys truncata, assembly GCA_030765065.1. Lineage (NCBI taxonomy): Eukaryota > Metazoa > Arthropoda > Insecta > Mantodea > Mantidae > Deroplatys > Deroplatys truncata. The sequence goes on along the minus strand of CM060990.1, from coordinate 415,416,740 downwards.
TCTTTGCTGGTCAGTTCTTTAATTCATTTAGTGTTAATTTGCAATTGCGACGTAGGCGCTATTCTCGACGACGATGGGCAGCCGGACTTCCTCTGCCATGTAGGCAAATATCCCAGCTGTTTAATTCTTCCATTTTGAAATGTAGTTTAGATTGTATTAGACAAATTAAACATTAGAAAAATTGGGAACAGAAGTTACACGTCTTATAATGGCACTCTTTCACCATCCTGGCTACCGCAACGTGTAACCCTCTTGAGGCCATCCTGTGTTGCGTTCCCCCACTTTTTACGTGGCGTCTGGTGAGGGCGCTGATAGCGTCGTCGCCGGGCTTACGTCACAATATTGTTATTCAAACGACTAAGATTAACCGATAGGTACCTGAGTTACAAGTAATTGCATTATCAAAACGTTACTTATACAATAATTGTGGTAAACAAAATCTAGTTTTAGTTGTTCGCTGTACTCGGCTCATCTGCCACTGTTTTATCAAAGAACAGCAAACTCCAGACACGCATTCCTTTGGACTTTCAGCCCGCATTTGTTCACAATGTTTTGAAAAGGAAGATTACTACATGATATTACAACAGAGTTGTTTAATTACTCACCAGTTCGCGCGCGAAAAATCAAGCTGGATGCTGTGCCAACAATAAACCTACCTGATGTCAGTTCTTTGGAAAATGTTTCACGCAGAGCGGAGGGACAAAAACAGAATGTGGCGAATTTTTGTAGAGAAATTCTCAAAGGATCAATAAAATAACCAAATTAAACTGACAGATATGCATTTCTATAGCTTATTGAACTTTAATCAATATTTAACATTTACAAAGATAGAGATTAAAAGTGACTGCACAATTTTACTTTGTTTCATTCAAGAGACGGAGAAATTAGCATCAATGAAGTAATAGAGGACACAGTGACACAAGCAGATGTCGTGAAACCTAATCAGGAATTGCTTTAACGAATTAAAGAGTTGGAGGAGAAAAACCAGTTCTTAAACTTGAAAATTGAAGAATTGGCTGCGGCTAACAGCAAACACGAAGAAGAGATAAGGAAGCTGCATGAGCAGGTCATGTCGCTTAAGTCAAGTAAGAAAACAGAAATGAAATCTAAACTAACGGACAGTTTGTCAACATTTTATTACGTTTGGATAAACTAAAGCTATCATAAATTAAAACAGATAAAAGCAAATGGACAGTAGATTATTACAGCAGTGTTATAACGCTAAGAAATATAAGCCCAACAATTTACGTTAAATAAAACTCGTCGTTTTCTATTGCCTGGTGTATCAACATTAAGAAAATTAGCTACAAAGATTTGTCGCTACAGAAAGGCGTACTTCATAACATAATACATTTTGTGCAAGACAAAGCTACACGCTAGCCATAATTACAAAGAGTAACAGTCCTGACTTTTCACGAAATGTACTGGAATGAAGAAGTGTCTTTTGGCGGAAGAGAAATACAAATAGTTGAACCACATTAAAATGTACAAGTTGCTTTTGCACATGGCCTTTTTGAAAATTGTAAACAGCCCATTTTCTATAAGTGTGACCCGCCAATGACCAAAAAATTTCTAACGGATACAATCTGCCAGTTAGAATGTAATGGTTTTCTGGTTGTAGACATTGTGAGTTATATAGGGGGAAGTAATAGAGGACTGGAAAGAATTAAAATATATTTCTATCAATCTCAGTTGCAGTCTCTAACGCCAGTGACTTGTGAAGGGAAGTATTTGTGTTTGCAGATGTTCCTTACTTGTTGAAATTGCATAGGAACCATTCTGTTGATAATGGTTTCAGTATAGATGGTATAAAAATTACAATAGAGTCTTACGTATTTCAGGAACTTCAGATATGAAATTGTTTCCAAACTAGCACTTCTTCACCTAAATGTGCATGGCACTCAAAGGCAAAAAGTCAGCCTAGCAGCACAATTGTTTTTAATAGCGCAGGAAAGGCATGGAATGGTGTGGTGAAAATCACCAATTAAAATCAATGACTTGGAAAGAAACATCCTCAATGCGGAAACTAATGAATGGCTGGTTTGGCTTATTTAATTCTGCCACAAAAGTTGGCAACCATCGTGGAAAAACAGTTGTGGAACAGATTTTCCCACTCCAAATAATTTACTAGAAAAAACAAATGAATCCGCATCAGTAGTCAGAATTGGAGAAGGAAATAACCATCCGCCCTACCAGCATGGTTTTCAAATCAGTATCAAATTACTTAAGTGCTTTTATGAGGCAATGAAAGCCAAATACAATATAGAAAACAGTATTACCAGAAAAGTAAATCAGGATTGTGTAGACAAACTTGTTTCTGTTATTTGAAGTACAGGAAGAACACATGATCATCCTTCAGCATTAGAGTGTAAGTATAAGCTAAAATAGTAAATTTTGGTAAAACAAAGTCCACTGTTAGAGCTTTGTCAAAGTAATAATACTTCTGATCTTCTATCTGCACAGGAAAAAGTGCTTACTACTTGTGATGTAAATTAGGGAAAAAGCACAGATGCATTACAAATGGAGCTTTATACAACCGCAGAATTATTTAAAGGAATCTTGAAATCAGAGGGTGTAGAAGTTCAAGAACATTAAGAAGCAAATGTGCCAGAAGCTGTGTATGAAGTATAGGCACAAAAGCGCATACCTCAAAATGGGCTTGAATATATTGTGGGTTACATAGCATTTAAATACATAATCAGTATCCTGATTTAGTAATACACACAAAACTGATGCCAGCTGACAACGAAAATTGGATTCGCACTCTTTCAAATGGAAATTGTGTTCTGCCTTACAAGAAACTCCAGTTGGTTGTCAATATATGGAAAACGTATTTTTAAACATGCATGGGGGATTTGTGTCACATGATAAACAAAACATTAAAAGAACTGCGGAATTTTTCAATAAGGCAGTCAAAAACAACAAGGAAATTATTTTTACCATTCCACAGGAAGCAGTAAGTACATTGATTCGGACGAAAACCTTTATTAGAATAAGAAAATTTAATACAAGAATAAAATTTTCTGGTAGTTAAAAAAAATGTATCGCCTAGAAAATGAAAAGAATTATTGTTTCGCTGCTTTGAAAAAAATGTTCCACACAATGCAATTACGGTTTTAAAAAATTAATATTTTATAATTTCAGATTTAATGGCATGTAATGAATGTTTAATTATCTTACTAGTTTGGAAGAATATGTTAAATATAGACCTCAATTTTTAGCTTGAACATTTACACAACATTGATATCATTATTTAATCACTTTGTAAGTAAGCTTGGTTAAAAAAAGATCAACTCGTCATTTTAATATTGTTATTTATAAGGAAGTATACCAAATTTTACAAATTCATATCCAAAACTGCACTGTGTGCAAGAATCTGATAATAAGAATGTTAGGACACATGATCAGATTTCCTCGGAGAAGAATAGCATGCTCTATAATTATAATGTTATGTGTCATCCCTTTGAATTCCTTCAAGTTGTGACGAAGGCATTTGACATATAAATGAGAAGCAACCCTATTGATTATAATATAACTGGTAGCTTACTTGAAATATAAAAAAGGATCCCTCACCTAAACAAATTGGTTTGCATATCCAAATTTTAAAGCTGGATAATAGCAGCATGCAATATATCACTTCCTGGTGCATTTTTTCAGAGAAATGCATTGGGTTAATCAGATTTCCTCTATCTTGAAGAAGAATGGGTTAAACCTTATTGAGTACCCTAAATGAGTTCACATATTGCCCCAGTGAATATGTACACGCAACTTGCACATGAAAACAAAGCTGTGGAGGTGTGATTAAGGACAAACGTGAAAGGGTGAAAAACATGGTTTTAATCAATAACAGTTGCTTTAACTCCTGTAGAATTCAATACTCACAACAAAACTAGATATAGCAGTCCTGCTATGATATAATGACAAGGCACTTCTCTTTGATATGCTAATTTTATTATATCTATCGCACACTTTGAAGAAAGTCAAACGACATATAATACAATAATTAGAGACTATATTATTCTTGTTGAAGGAAATCTGATTACACATTCCCGAGAAAATTGCACCCTGAAATGGTATGTTGCATGCCGCCGATATCCACAATTTTAGGACGCCTGATGTGAAAAATCAATTTAAACGGTATCTTTTTATCAAAATATGGCTTCATACGCAGAGACGGATTTTTTACAAAGGGAGACCGCCCACTGAGGTATAAATTTGCGATTTGCGGCTTTGTACAGAGGGCTCCAAATGTTTTCCGTTGCACCGGGAGCGGGGCAAGCGGGGTGCTTATCGAGAGGTTATTCCAGGTATCTTAGCTCATACCCGCTCTACAAGGAAGGTTAAGAAATGTAGGGTAATAGTGCATTGCGCCGACGGTCGCTTCTCCCCCGACCTCTTTTCCAAGAATCCCATTCGGTGTATTCGTCCGGCTAATGAGGTCATTATGAAGAGCTGTCAATCAATGCGGTTTAAGGAAAAATTACCCGTTTAGACAACTAAGACCACAGATAGAAGGAAGAAAAGGATTAAACAAATCTTCACAAAACATTAGTATAACTGTATATTTGTGCAAAGTAATAATTTTATGCATTATATACGTACATGCATACCAACGTATAAAAGTATATGCAAGGAGAAATTGGGGAAAATAGTAAGTGAAGTATTTAATTTGATTTAGTTAATATTAATACTTATTATTTAGACACAGTTTTGTGTAACACAATTTACCTCCATGAATTTGAAATAACAATATCCAACATCTGTGATGGTGTTACTGAGAGACGTGGTAGGGAGTTTGTACGTTTCTCGAAATCTCTACTCCTCATTTATCCCGCATTTTCTAAAAAGTATTACGAAGTTTCCTGTTTGCATGTTGTATTGTTTATGGAAATACATAACTTAAAAACGAATGTTCTCAGAAATTGTCTTTTATAATTTTTCGCACTTAAAATGCTCGTTACGATGCAGCCTATCAATGCGAAATTTTAATTTCTCTGCAGCTTTTCATAAAAGGGCCCACCAAATGTTTAAGATGCTAGAATGGGAAATAAATTTATATCTTGAATTCTCTAGGAATAGTCTACAAATCCATTTTTACTTTATGTGAATTTCATGCAACTTAAAACCATAAGGAATAGGCCAAAAAACCTTCTGCATAAAAAGCTGTAATCTCAAGAAAATGTTCAAAGGAATTTTTTTCCTAATTTATTATAGAAATATTTCTTGTCGTATGTTTACAGTTCCCACATGTAAGTATATCTGCACAGTATGCGATTCTTCTTTTTTTCCACTTGCATAATCTCATCAAAAACGAGAAATATGATGCGGTACATTTACATGACTTATCCTATTCCTTACAATTTCACGGGTATTTACTATTCATACAAAATGCAATTCTTCCTTTTCCTAACGTTCTCTATGATAAAATATTTGGGTGGAAATGATTTCAAGTTTAGCGGAATAGTTAGTTTCTACATATTCATGTTCAAGGCAGTGAGCTGTTACAACCCTCCCTCTCTCTCTCTCTCTCTCTCTCTCTCTCTCTCTCTTTCTCTGTGTTTCTGTCATGAGATCATGGAGGTAAACAAATGAACAGTTTGCGAATTTTTAATCTATATTTGCTAAATGTACTTAACAAGATATAAATGTATTATAGCATGAAGTGTTTGACACTAAGAAAAAATTATTTTGGCAATGAGATTTAATGAGATTCACGTTTTTCCTGAAATTGTTTTTGCCTATCTCTAATGGTTTCTCAGTTACATGCAGCTTTGTAATATTCACAAACATATGGTACCTCGTACTTTAATCAAGATCGTTAACATCCGTTTGTAACAAAATGAAAAATAACGAAAAAGTAGTTTGGGGTGGATAAAATTTTGTGAAAATGTTCATGTCACATTCTTGTAAGATATAGAAATTAATTGAATCAGGGACTTCAAAACATGTATTTTCGAGTGAAAATTCGCCTCGGGTAGGTTGTAGAGAAAACATGCCGACTTTCTTGCATAAGCAAGAGCATGGCGAAATAAATATAGCAAAGTCATGTAGCTTCATTTGAAATTACTTCTAGCCAAACATTTTGAGCATTAGTAAGGCAGGATTTGAGGCATCACTTTTGAGACGAATACTGTAATATGCAAGGGCAATGCAACATTTGGTTGGAATACAATACTTTCTTACCTACGATCTAGAGGAAGTAAAAACGGGAATGTTAACTCTGGAAGAATTCCTAAGTTTTGCTGAAAGTTTAATTCAAGTGGTTAAGCATGTGTAACCTGTCGAAAATATATTCCCTAGCAATTTTTATTTATTTATTAATTTTTTTGCTGAATCGTGTTCCCCAACAAGTTTGTAATTCACGTCGTTATATGCCTCAGAGAATAAACGCGCGTTTCAGTTTTTACGTATACTCCGCCATTTCTGAGCGGTGTGTAAGCTGCAGTTTGCGACATTTGAAAAATTCAATAACCCGCAACTCGCGCTTCCGTTTGCTGTACATGGAATAGATATTCATTAGTAAACACAGTATAAAAAGCAAGACGAAGTCTGAGAACGTCTTGATCTTCGGCGCAATACCAATACCTAGTCGGATATAAGTTTAAAATGTTAGCGAAAATCTTTCCTGCAAATTAACTTTTAAGATTTTCATCGACAAGGAAAATGTTGGATATACATTTAACACTTTAACGAAAACCTTTCCTGCAAATAAACTTTTAAAGTTTATCTTGATGTACTAAAGCCTGTCCTCTTTCTTGTACCTGTGGTCCCATTTGAGTAACCAGTTTTTCCTTAAACCGCGGTGATTGACAGGTCCTTCCTAACGACCCTCATTAGGCGGATCCTAATGGATTTTGGTCATCGGCGCAATGCAACAACACCGGAAATGTAACAGGCTAAACAAAATATCACTCCAACACATTTCCCTTAGACTTGGCTGTAAGAATGTAATAACTGTGAAAAAAAAGCAGCAATAACATTATAACATAGTGACATAAGCAGTATGCAAGCTAAGTTTTAGGAATTAGAGGCATCATATTATTGTATAAGAAGCAAGTGTTAAAACAAAATGGTTTGGTTTTTTATATATTTACTGCTTTCTCTACCCATTATTAACTAACATATGTACTTTATTTTCATAATGTCCTTATGAAGTATGGTTTTTCCGTGCATCGTGACAACAATTTAGGCCAGAAATTATTTAAAGTTGCAATCTAAGTTACACTTTTCCCTACTTGGTTGCATGCAAGATGCCGTAATGACAACCAGCCGCTTATTTATTCCACAACTCATATTTTTACTGTCTCTACTATTTACCTATAATAAGTAGGGAAAGTGTTGTATTCCACCCAAAAATTAAAAAACGAGATTCACTGGAAGCACACTTTTTGAGACCCACTGAATCCAAAGAAAGCATTTTTACTTTTCCTACTACGCACTTACAGTAAGCAGAGGAAGTATTGTATTCCACCCAAAAATTCAATAACGATATTCACCGGAAACATACGTTTTGAGCCCTATTGAATTTACTTTCCCTACTACGCACTTACAGTAAGTAGAGGAGTTATTGAATTCCACCCAAAAATTTAATAACGGGATTAATACTCGGAACGGAAATACTCGTTTTCAGACTCCCTGAAACCAAACAAAGCGTTTTTACTTTCTCTACTGCGTAGTTACAGCAAGTAGAGCAAGTATTGTGTTCCACCCAAAAATTGAATAAGATTCACCGGATATACACGTTTTGAGACCCCCTGAATCCAAACAAAGCATTTTTACTTTCTCTACTACGTAACTACAGGAGGTAGAGAAAGTATTGTATTCCACCCAAAAACTGAATAACGAGATTCACCGGATATACACGTTTTGAGACTCCCTGGATCCAAACAAAACATTTTTACTTTCTCTACTATGTAGTTACAGTAAGTAGAGAAAGTATTGCATTCCACCCAAAAATTGAATAACCAGATTCAACGGAATTCACATTTTGAAACCCCTGAATCCAAAGGAAGCATTTTTACTTTCTCTACTACGTAGCTACAGTAAGTAAAGAAAGTATTGTGTTCCATCTGAAAATTCAATGTCGTAATTTCACCAGAAATCACGTTTGTGAACCCTGAATCCAAAGAATTTATTTTTAGACCATGGTCCAATTTTGTGTGTGTGTGTGTGTGTGTGTGTGTGTGTGTGTGTGTGTGTGTGTCCACAAATAGCATAACTCAAAAGTAAAAGGTTGGTTAAAACCCGAACTTGTGTTTAAGCTCAACTTCTTCCAAGAATGCGACACTGAGATTTTAAAGAAAATCCTCCACTCCAAACTATCCTTTACATTGGGCATTTTTCGAAATTTTTTATTCTTTCAAAAATGACTCTAAGAATTTTGATTAAAATACATATGTTTAAGCTATTTTCATGATAAATAGAATGTATATCTTTTATTTTCTAGGAATAGTCTGTAAATTAGTCTTTATTGCCAATGGCTTTTGATAATTAGTAAATCGTAAGAGAGAGACAAAATCTTACCGCACAACAACTGTAGATCTTGTTAAAGTACAAAATTTATGTAAAATAACATTTTTATTTTATGTCAAATAACTTTTATAATTTACCTATTCTGAAAGTTTCTTTGTTATTAGTTTAAATTTTCAAATACTTTATACTTCCCTCAACTGCAAATATCTATTGTTTTTCTTTCTTTCTTTCTTTCTTTCTTTCTTTCTTTCTTTCTTTCTTTCTTTCTTTCTTTCTTTCTTTCTTTCTCGTGCTCATACAAAGAGAACAGAATTTTAAAGCTATCACGTCTGTGGCTCATATTTGGGAGGTTGTGGGTTGGATTCCTCTGCCGACATTCCTGACCCATAGGTTTTTTCGGGGGATTTTCCCGGGTCGCCAGGCGAGTGCTGGGAAGGATTCTCACATCCCCGAATTTCCGGACCTCAATTTCATCTCCGTTCTAATTTCCCTTCATCTTTCATCCATTGGCCTGTTTCAGGGTTGGAAGTGTCGGCGATGGTGTTTCAGTGCAGTGTGACAGGGGAACATAACGTTTTTTGTGACTTTTTCCGTCCCTCAGCTTTCGGCTGACTGTCGGGAGTATCCTAACTTCCTTGAGGAGCGTTGGACACCCTCTGTGCTGGGTGGAGTCGCCGGTCTGCCTGTCGTCTGACGTGGAGTCTCTATCTAAAAACTTAGGGACCTTGACATTCCTGTGCCGTTTTTCCTGGTTACGGACGCTCGGTGTCTTGTCACGCCTCATCCTGCCTCCCGGAGACGCCCCCTTGTGGGGCGTAGGCAGAATATCCACTATGTGGATCAGTGCCGAGTCCCCTCTGTAGCCAACCTATCCAAAGCTATCACGTAGCGATCAGCTTTGGAATTTGGCTATCGCTTTAGCTTAATATGTTCTGGTTATACCTACAACGAATTGTGAAGATAAGTGATGAAGGTTTATGGGTATTACAATGACATAGGTGCAAAATAAGCTTTGTAAGAAGAGTAAGTAGAGAAAATCATGCGAACGCAACACATCATATTTTAGGGCAAAACCTCCATATGCGTTCGTCTCTGTAAACAGCATAAATCAAAAGCGAGAAGTCGGTTAACTACCAAACTTGATATTTAAGTTCAGCATCTTTCAAAGATGTGACAAGGATTTTCAAGAAAATTTTCCCATCCTGAACAACCCTTTACATGGAAAAATTTTCGAAGTTTATTTTCTTAAAAATGGCTCTAATGATTTTGATTAAAATACTCATTGTTTAAAATATTTTCATGACAAACGAAATATATATTTTGAACTGACTGAGAAGAACCTCTAAAGCCTTCTTCATTCTGAATAACTTTTGTATAATTGGAAAACTCTAAAACAAAGTTTTGATACACAAGAAATGCAGACCCGTTAAAGCACGCAGTTTGATATATATATATATATATATATATATATATATATATATTATGAGATTAACTAACTCCCAGATATTTTTTGTTTTTGGTTTGAATATTTTTTGTATCTGAGAAGTCGCTATTCGTTTTGTTTTTGTCGCGGTCATATAAACAGCATGGAATGTCAAAGCATCACATAATGACATGCTTTTTGAAAATGTGACTATCGCTTTATCTACATATACTACAACGAAACATGTAAATGTGAACTTTTTCTTTTGGTATTTAATTGAAGTCCTTTAACCGGGTAGGCCATTAGGGACGGTGAATGAACGAAATGGTTAAAATTATGCTCAAATGGGCCCGAGGTCATTAGAAATTAGAATAAAACATTCATCTTCTCAGGATAAGAGGAAACCCTGGAAAAAACTTTACCCAGGTATTTCACTTTAACCGAGATTCTAACCCGGGACCTCTTGAATGTGAGGCAGACCCCCACAACACACAGATGAGCTAAATGTGATTTGCAAGTTTATCTGGATTATAAGAAGTAGACAGAAAAATAAGATTTAGAAAACAGAATTTGTAGAATGGTGAGAAGTGAAAGTTATGTGAATGCAACACGTTAGTTTGTTCAATTTAAGATAATAGTTAATCTATATTTAAATATAATTCTTCCTAATCATAATTCTCGTGGTAATGCAAAGAACGTGGAGTTTCAAAGACAACACATAAAAATCTGACTATCGTTTGAGCTACTGCATTCTTCTTATAGTTACAACGAAGTTTGTTATGGCAGTTTCATCTCAATTAACAAGAGGACTCTTTCACTCAAGCCGTGTGTAGGACAAGGTTGGAAAGATAGAATCAGATTGAAAAATTCAATGTCATAGCCGAGATTTGAACTACGGATCTTCCAGTTTAAGTCCAGGTGGCGCCGCGGTAACGCGTGCGACTCGCATTCGAGAGATCCCTAGTTCGCTTCCCGCCTACTGCCAAATCTGACCCACGGTAATTTTTTTCGAGAGTTTTCCCGGGTCGTCAGGCGAATGCTGATATGATTTCTCTCAGCCCCCGAATCGTTCCATTCCTCATTGCATTCATCCTTAACCCCGTTAGGTCTGTTTCAGGATTGGTAGTGTCGGCGATGGTACTCCAGTGCCGCGTGGCACAGAAAAAGGTGTCTCTCTGTGGAACCTTATCCGTCTCTCGGCCTTCAGCTGGTTGCCAGGGTATAAGGACCGCTTCTTGAGGGGCGTTGGCCCCTCTGTTTGGGGTGGGTCCCTGGTTTGCCTGCTCAACTGTCAGGGCGTCTCAATCTGGAAATTTTAGAAACTTTGCCATTGCTGTGCCGTCAATCCTGGTTCCGGCAGCTCGGTGTCTCTCACCTCGTCCCTCCCTCCCGGGAGGGTCACAAACACAATGTCCTCATTCACTAGATCGGGGTCGAGTCCCCTCCGTTACACATTCCATTCCATTCTAGACCAGAGAAGAGAAACATTTTAAGAATTCAGAACGTGAATCGCAATACAAAGCTTTGGGGGGGGGGCATCTTCAGGTTTGAAACTTGAAAGCAATTTAGTTTTCAGAAAAGAGTGCTTTCAAATAAACCAATTGCAACAAAAGCACATCAACCTATCTGCATTAACACTTCGGGTCACTATTTTGAAAATTTAGCTTATATGATATCCTAAACGAATAAAACAGCCATATAGAAACTGCATATTTTGCGCTAAAGGTTGTTTCCTCGTATCCATTCACATTTTGCATACAATACCTAAATAGGTGTTTTTACTCTACGTCCACTGGCACGGTTTTTCTTCTTTTCACTTGTGAGTGTGCATATAAGGAGAATTATGTTTCAAATAAATCAATCTTTATTCGTTTTTCAGTAACAAACGCAAAATATATCTCACTTTGAAGAAAATTTAATGGTATACCTAATTGTTTCCAAACTGCTTCAATAGTTTGACATTAATATTACTTTTGCTGCTATGTTTTAAAACATTACTTGAATATTATCAGAACTGAATGTGCCAACTGTATGGAAATACACACTTAGCGTTAAACGTTGTGATCAATATCTATGACAATTAAAAAGCAAAACGATCTTATATTCAAGGTAATAAATACCCTCCGAGCACGCGTAGAACGTTATATTGATGATAATTATGAAACTATTATTATTAATATTATTATTTATTACTAGCAACAAACGTTAAAAACAAGATGTACATTATGCGAACCTTGTTTCTGAAGAAAATTACTGAATCTTAAACTTGTGTAGCACCCGCATGAAGAGTGCAATATTTGACTTTTAAGCAACATATTATGCAAAGAATATGTTAATTTATTTCGCTTGAATAGTTCTAGTAAAGAGAAAAGTATTTGGTTTCGTCTTCTTTCATCTTAGAGTCAGGTCGCTGAATGTATACACAGAAGTAAATGTGACCTTTGAGACAAAAGCGGCACGCTGGCTATAGCCAGGAATGACTAGTCGAGAAGAAATTTCTTCCCCCTCTTCCTCTACACCCCTTGTCCCATCGGAAAGTATTTGAAGCCCACTGTACAATCGGAGACTGCCCGCTCAGAAGAGGTGAGGTGGAGGCGGCTATTTACATAGGGAGACCATCTGCTATTTTAATGAAATGTGAATTTGCGATTTGTGATTTCAATTGTCAAGGAACAGGGGCGTACGTTCAGTGGACCAGTAGGACGAGACTAGTTCCCTAAGTATCATAATCTTATATATAAGCTTTATTAAATTTCATGTTTTAACTTTGACAAAAATGATATTCTTCTTTCGCTCAGTGCCTGTACCTTAGCCAACACTCTAATCATCCCTTGCCGTCAGTAACAACCAATCAGCTTGCCTAAGGCTACTGTCCATTCCAAACCAGAGTGCCTCTCACAGTAAACAAACTCTTTGTATTATCCGCGCGAAAGTAGTTCGCAATCCCGCCCTTAATGGCACTTGCTCCCTTCTCAATGCTTGTTGAACATCGTTTCAATCTGTAACAAGGCGCCCTGCGTGAGAATCATAGTTCAAAATGCAACCAGAGGTAACAATCGATTTTATAAACATGCGAAAATGAACATTTTACTTACGTTAATCACAATCCTCGGGCAAAAGAGCAACACCCAAATCCGGATTCTCCGAAGATAACTCAGATGCCATATTAGAATCAGATCTACTCTCCAATATAATGGCAAGCTTATCCATAATTGCACACCCCTGTCGCACACAAAATAAGTTTCCACATTTTATTCTCCTTTTTTATGTTCTATTATGTCTGTTTATATTCCCTGCGCGTTTTGGTTACACTTCTCACTGAAACGCCTGCAAAATCGGGCATTGGTTCATAATATGCACCAATGCAAGTGTAGGGTATTTTTCTAATAGTGAGTTGAATATATTAAGTTTTGTTTGTTTTTCGCCACATTTTAACAGTTTGCCGCTTTTGTTTTGAACAGCTTATTCGCACCACACGCACCTTTCTCTGCCATGTGAGCTCGAATACCAACTGACTAAATCACAAGAACAAGATTTGACCTGAGCTGAGCATACGTGTGCTAGCGTATTATGAATGACTGTTCGCTTATCATATTTCCTGTGTTACGCAAAGTCATATTCGGTACTCAGATAGCACCTCTGGGGATTAATTGCTACATTTCTTGTATACGCAAGAGAATGGCAGTCATGCATACAGTTGGTATGAACAAGCAAGATACTCTCGGCGTTAGCGTAACAGCAGACGAAAATAATATTTTGTAATCTCTTAACGTTTAGTATGTATCCATTATCTTTAGCAATGAGTTTTTATGATAACTGCAATAAAATGTACAGTTCTATACCTTTCCTGCTCTAATATTTCAGTGTGCAATACATGTATTAAGGAACTATTTACGTTGGCGTAAGAGTGTGTTCTTGGGTTCGTGACAAGCAGAAGCACGTGCTTCTATTTACATCAGAGGAAACTCTGGTTTGGAATGGACAGTAGCTGCACTGCATGTGTTCCTCCTGCCACGTTAAAAAGACCACACGGTTAGGCGGTCGCTGGTAAACAACTTTTGTGTATCTATTCTTGTTAGAAAGAAAATGTTAGTACGTTTATTGTTTTTGTGCATTATGAGTTAAGTGCTGAAAGTGTGCCTGTGAAGTGTCACACGGATCAAAAGAATAGTGTGTGTTTTATGCTGCTTAGTATTCATGCAGAGGGACTTGGTTCAGGATACAAGCCCTCTGCATCTCACATCAACTTAAACCTCATTCGGCAGCGCAGCCAGTCATGCCTGCCAACAGTCACAATGTTACGTTTTGGATCGTTTGTTGAGTACCTCGTACTTCGTAGAGTACTTCGTAGAGTACTTCGTTTGTAGCTTTGGGTTTTCAGAAAAGCAAGACATTATAGTAAAAGGTAGGCCTCTTCGAATGTTTCTACGAATACACAAATGAAAAACTATGTACGTAATTTCAAAATTAAATACTAAAAACCTTCAAAATGGCTAACTGCATTTAAATCGAGAAATCAATTATTTTGCTAGCCTTGTATTGTTTTTGAAACCGACAAGGAGTATGCAATAGTGTAGATTTCTCTGATATCAGTAATTTTCACACAGCAAATTCCACATGACATGACGCAGACACATTTATCTGCAATAATGAAATTGAAAACTTTGGTAAAACAAGGATAGGCTTTCAACCAAGTGAACATCGCAGGTGGGATTTTTTGATACACAATGCCGAAGTTGACTCTTACAGAGAAATAATGAAGAGATTAATCGATGTAACTTGCTTACTGGCAAAGCAAGAGCTACCTTTCAGAGGTCAAAATGAGCATAATAAACCCCTAAATCGGAGAAACTATATTGAGTTCTTGCACACACTGTCCAGTATGACATCAAATCAGATACACACAAAGCGCAAAAAGTTTCAAAGGACCGTCAAATCGAATTCAAAATTATGTTATTGAAAGTATTAGTGACGTAATGCTAGACACAATAAGGAAAGAAGTAAAATGTGCACATTTTACTGCTTTAGTGCTGGACAAAACGATGGTTGTTGTAAAATTATCTCAGCTTTCCAATGTCATTCGTTATGTAAACGAGGGTGAAATTCAGGAGAAATTTTTAGGCTTTACGGATGTCAGCAATAATCGCAATGCAGTTGCGTTAAGTGAGCATGTGTATAAAATCCTTACGGACTTTCAATATGAGTCTGAGAAGAAGCTCTAAATTCAAGGATATGACGGGGCTGCAACATTTTCCAGTCATTTAAATGCGTTTCATGCACCAGTGAAGAAAGGATTTCCCAATGCGCTATTTGTCCACTGTTATGCTCAACGATTTAACCTAACTTTATCGCAGTCAGCGCAATTCATAAAGGAATGCAAAATATTTTTCAAGACATTGAGTGATTTTTGTTCATTTCTTTCTTATTCAACAAAGTGTGTAAATGCACTGAATGCATCGGAAGTCAGGAGGAGGTTTCCATCCATGTCAGTTACGCTTTGGAATTACAACTCTAGGATTGTGAATACAGTGCATGAAAATAGGACAGAACTGATCTCATTTTTAAGCATATTGTTGATGACCCAGACCCCTGGTATAGTGACGGGTTTATTTGTGGTAGGGTATATTTGGCATAATTGAAAGATTTCGCCTTCTTTTCATTCATAGATTGCTCTCAGTGATACATTATTCAACATCTCCAGACAAAGACTTTTGATGTAAATTATTGCATTACGGAAGTGAAAGAGACGATTCCTTTCATTCAAGAAACTTGAAACAATTTTGATGATATCTATGCAACACTAGATGAAGGTAACACGATTAAGAATGAAGCTAGAAAGCGACGTCCGGAAGGATTGGACGATCCCAAAATGAAATATTTGCGTCTTTACAACGAAATAATTGACACGATAATTAGCTAAATGGAAAACCGATTTCGTGATCTAGAATAACTAAAATGTATTGAGCTGCTTTATTCGAAAAGGCTTGAATCGTTCAAAATCAGATTTCCCGATTTTTTTACATCTCTTAAATCAGCCTGTAAACATTTGTCTGATTTCTAAAATTTGCGAAATGAATTAATGGCTGTTTATGGATTGTCAGACTTTTCAGACAGGACATTGACTGAGATCGCAAGTTTTTGAAATTCGCCGAGCTAAAAGAAGAAGCATTTCCAAAGTTTATAAATTATGCTGCCTCATAACCACAATTCCAGTGAGTACATCTAGAGTAGAACGTACGTTTTCCGATTTAAAACGCGTAGAGTTACCTACGGAACACTCAGTGCGAAAACAGTCTTTCCCAATTTTCATTGTTATTGATCGAAAAGTCTCTATTATACAAAATTCAGAGTCAAAGACATTTTTATGAGCCTGTCATAGAAACATTTGCCCGAAATGGAGAGAGGAGGGTTCCGTTTATGTACGGAGGAAAATGAATGAGGTAAGCTTTATTTTCGTTCTAGTATGTATTACTTATAATAACATTTTTAATGTTATTCTCCTGTGTAGATTTGTTAAATAGTGTCATGACAGTTCCATTACTGCTGATCCCTCTGAAAAATATCACCTCATGCCACTATCAAGGGATAACCCCACTGGAAAGGGGGGGACGACATTTTACAAAGGGAGATCACTCACTAACAGGGAGGGCAGCATACGCTCTTAGATGATTAAACTTAGTGAACACTACTTTGGGCCACCATCACGCTCACGACCTAACACCGAATGTCTATTGAGGAATGCACATGCACTTATTGTTGATTGTTGGCTGCGTGTGATGCAGAGGTTACTTTTTCCCCGAAGATTACTAAAATACAACTAGTACAACTTTGGCATTTTTCCGTCATTATCAGATAAGTCACTAGAATCCGGTGATACTTGAGTTGTTAGGTTCCATTCACAACTGGCAACTCTTCCTCAAATATCCACCAGTTGCTTGTATTCCGAAGATTAGTTATGTGGTACCTGTTAGGTTGGTGCCCCCTTTATGGATCGCAGTGGTTCAAACTTCGCACGCCGACCATTTAGTCACTAAGGACCGTATTCATAGATTTCACATAGGTCTGGACTATCTCCAGACTCATTTGGTCCGGAAGAAAGGCCGACCAAGAGTTTGATATTCATAGACGATAAAAAGTCTCGGACCAAGAAAGGCCGTGGATCAGCAAGAATAAAATGTTACACGACGAAGAAAGGTAGTTCTGCGCTTGCGCAACTGCCATAGAGTAGTAAACTAACCACTCTTACTCCCTAGTTTTTAACTTTCTATGGTCGTTTCACAGCTGTTTTTAATCGGTTCAGTGCTCACTCCTTGCCTTCAGCAAATAAAATAACCTAAAAGCGTGCATTAAAATGGTTGGAGGAGGAAAATGCCTGTTTTCCTTAATACAAAAAATGGTGAATACTATTGAAAACAAATCGGTTTCGACAAATGCAGACGCAAAAAAGAAATTAAAGAAAAAAAGAAAGAGAAAAAGAAAAAGAGGAGGAAGAATGGAGGGAGATAATACATATATAGGCAGTAGTTTTGTGCATGATTCTAACCTATTGCCACCCCTCCCTTTTTGCAAACGTTTCTCTCCACCAGGTACACAGTTTCATGGCATTGTTAATCATTTCAATAAGAATTTAACTTGCTGGAATATTAACTTTTAACCTTAAAATTTCAGAATCAAATCGTATTTAAATAGGAAGGAACATTTGCTGTTATTGAAATCTCACCCTGGATCTTAACCAAATAAATATTGTGTGATAGTAATTATACGAAATAATTCGCTGAGAAAATTCTAATACATGATAAACCTTCCGGGAGTTGGAATCCTCCTCTCCTCGCCGAGAAAACGTAAGTAAAGCCTGAATTACTTCGAACTTAACCCAAGTGACTTAACTCAACGCGACATAACGTGCAGATCTTATAAATTGTACTAAATGGAGCTATTTCGAGTTGTCTTAACGTGGCTTCTTTAACGACGTAACTTAAGAATTTGGTAGTGTCGAGCTTTTCCTTCCCGTTATTCAAATTTAATGTGGCATGGCAATTAGAACCAATCGGCTTGAAGCAGTAGCACGAAGTAATAGAAGAACAATTAATCAATCAAGATTCATTCCCGTTACGTTAAGCGCATCCTAATTAAACCTTTAGTGTAGCAGAATTTATTAACTTTGCATTACATCCCGTCATGTTACGTAAAGTGCATAGTAATCCCGGTTTAACGAAGGTAAATCTAGCAATGACATATGAGTCATTAGATATAATGCGGCTTACTGACGCCTTACTAAGGTCAGTGGTGCTTTCTTGATACTCTTCTCTTGCATAATATGGAAGTGCTATTACCATCGTATCAATCGAGATACTCAAACCTCGGTTATCGTCTCTGTCATATAGGTTAGTATGAATCCGTTTTATCAGCCTTCTAACCTTTGCTTTACTAAACCTGTATTTTTTTAAGTTTAGGCTCGCCATACTTTCCAATTGTGTCTAATTTTGGTAGATAGGTTTACTCCACCGTCTCATTTCGCGAATTCTACGCAAGCAGCCACGCCCATTACTCCAAAGTCATCCATTTTGTAAAGATGGTCTGCCTTTAATCTACCCCTCTGAGGTAGACCAAAAGTTGGTCCCGAACAAGGCGTTTGATCCTCGGACCAATGCAAGTCCCGGTCTATGAATAAGAAAATCGATGGTCCGCTGTAAATCCACCGGAAGTAGCAAGTTGGTCCGGACCAAAATCGACCATGAATACCGCCCCAAATCTTTGGTTCTCCTATATATAACGGTAATAAGAAAATAGCTTTTGTAAATTATAAAGACCATTGCATGTTAATCTAGATAAGCATTTGCAGAAATAGTTTTATTACACACTTCTTTGCAGGCACAAGAATTTTAGGGGAATGCAGTAGACTTAAATGAGAGTAAATGCTTTTAAAAACGGATCACTATGCGCTTTTCTCTAATTCCGTTCTCTTTGCATAACCTAGAGAAAAAAAATAACCAATAGCGATATTCCACTGTGAGAAGTCCAAGTATTTGAAAATACAAACCAACGACAAGGAATATCTCGGAAATAGTAAACGCCACAAGAAAATTTGTGGCATAAGTTGTGTGCTTTAGGGATATAGACATATTTTGTGTAGTAACATTATGTCTATAACAATGGTTTACCAATTGTACAAAAGCAATTCAGAATAAAGAGGACTTAACAGGCTATTCTCAGAAAATACAAGGTATGCGTTTTATTTATGTTGAAAATATCTTAATCATATGGTATTTTAATCAAAGTTGTTAGAGCTATTTTTATAAAATAAAAAATTACACAAAATTTTTCATGTAAAGGTTATTTTGGATTGAGGGATTCTCCTGAGAATCTTCGTGTTGCATCTTTGAAAGACACAGTACTTAAATCCCCAAATTTGGTATTTACCAAGCTTTGTTTTTAGTTATGCTATTCACAGACACATGGGTTTTTTTCTAAAAATAATTTTATTGGGTTTCAGGGACCTTAAAACATGTATTTTTAGTGAAATCTCGGTATGGAATTTATGGGTGGAATACAACGGTGCTTACTGTTGTACTTCTTACTATTAAGTACGTAGTACAGAAAGTAAAAGTGCTTGAATCTTTAACATTAAAGATTGACTTTTGAGGTTCCAAAAGGTGCGCAGAATGCGTACATGTAAATGTTAAAAGGAGATTGTAGTCTTCAGAAAAGACCAAAATAATTCACCGTGTTACGTCAAGGACTTGAGATACCAAAGTTACAACGAAACAGCACACATAACTATTGAAAATAAGTCAAAGGGGACAAATTTGTAACACGAATGTTAGGAAGCATGAATACCTAATTAGTGAATTGGTGAACTGCACTACCTATAGGTTGCATAACATATATTAATAGATGTTTTAAGTTGATACATTATATTCGTACACAATGAATAATTCCGAGTAAAACCATGATATGAGGCGCATCCAGAAAGTAAGGTTCACTAATTTGTTTAAAAAAAGAAAACATAGTTACATGAAAAACTTTATTGGCAACAGATACAGCAATGTTTGAGCTATTTTTCGACATAGTCACCACAGAATTGAGACACTTGTCATATCAGGGGATCAACTTTTGTATTCGTATGTCTCAGAAGTCTGCCGCCTGTGAATGGAACCAGTGTGTGACAGTCGTCTTCAGCTCTTCGTCGTTATCAAAACGCTGACCAGAGAACAGGAGTTTCTTGAGGTGCAAGAAAAGATGGAAATCGCTGGGAGCAAGATCAGGACTGTATGGTGGATGATCAAACAGCTGCCAGCCGAACTCCTGCAGAACAGTTGCTGTGCGCCGAGCTGTATGTAGACGAGCATTGTCATGGAGCAGCACAACACCTGCAGTAAACATTCCACGCCTCTTGTTTTGAATGGCACGTCTCAATTTCCGCAGTGTTTCACAGTAACGGTCAGCATTCACTTTCACCTCTGGGTAGGAAGTCAATGAGCAGAATGCCCTTCCTGTCCCAGAACACCATGCACATCACTTTCTGCACCGACACGGTCTGTTTGAATTTAGCCTTGACCGGAGATCCACTGTGATGCCAATGAATTGACTGCTGCTTGGTTTCCGGGGCAAAGTGCGAAATCCACGTTTCATCGCTCGTGGCGATCCTTTCGAGGAACTCGTCGCTGTCATCATGATACTGCTGCAGAAATGTCAGTGCTGCTCCTAAGCGTTTCGTTTTGTGCTCCTGTGTCAGGTATTTCGGCACCCACCTGGCACACAAATTCCTAAACAGCAGGTGCTTAGTGACAATTTCGTGCAACAGGTATCGCGATATCTGCGGAGAATAGCTGCTGAGCTCCGTAATCGTGAAGCGGCGGTTCTCCACGATGCACTGACGCACCAGCTCAACAAGGTCATCATTTACGAGGGCGGTCGCCCACTGCGCTCTTCATCATGGGCATTTTGACGACCTTCGGAAAACTGTTTACACCAGCGACGCACCATCCGTTTGCTCATGATGTTCGGCCCGTAGACCTGACAGAGCTGACGAGGAATTTCGATCGGCGCTATGTTTTGTACAAGGGGGTACCTTATCACTCATCGAACCTCGCAGGTGGCGGGAGAACGAATAAGAGCCGCCATTTTGGGCCACTGGTGCCGCGCTACTGATACCAGGCGGGATGTGTCCGGCCGGCATATGATTGATATGTCATAGATATGTTCTGAGTGCGCAATTTTCCCGGCTAAATACGTTTACTTTAAAGGAAACGAAACCGAGAAACTTACTTTCTGGATGCGCCTCGTACATTTTCCCATTAAACTGGTATTTTCCATGAGTAATATACGTATTTATTTCGGCCGAAGTGGCTGTTAAGTGCCTTCCGGTATGTTATGGTTCATAGTCTGCTAGCTGAACTGTGTACGTACTGGATGTTATCACCAAAGACCAATGCTCAAATATTGACACATGAAGGCAAAAGTTTTGTTTTCATTTTTGATAATCTTATGGCTGATATTTGGGCACCGAATAGATAAGTTTCTTCTGTGCTATTAGTTATAGCAGATAGTTTAATTATGCACATTTCACCTAAATCATAAGCTGATATTAAAATGTCCTGTATTTAAAATTATAAAAGTTAACAGCATTAGATTAATGTGGAATGAAAAACATAAGGCATATAAATACATTTTACTCCTTGTAGATATTCCTGCATACAAAAGAAAGGCAAATTGTTCTGGAGCAATATGCATAAACTAAATAATGCTAAACTCCCAATTTACTTGCCTAAAATTCATATTTTAATCCTTGATTCCCAGGTAGATACAACCTCAAGGACTATGACGTCATTCTGGAGTCTATCATGGACAGATGTTTAATAAACTTTACCCTTTTCTCTCAAACTGTTTCAATAAGTGTTTGAAATGTCAACCCTATAGGCGGATGCATATCCTAAATCTAACCATCAGCACCAGACTAGAAGTAGGAGTAGGCCTAGGTACGGAGGAGGACTTAGTACCTCGACCTACAAGAACTTTTGTGCCGAAACCCCTGATAGGGTGCCCCTAGGAGGGAGGGGTGAGGTGATAAGAGACAGAAGGTGGCCAGACCAGGAGGCACGACAGGGCAGGGGGCATGGTCCCCACCTTTTACACATTGAAACTCCCCGAATGGCAGATGGTGCAACCATCTCCCCTCCCCCTGCAGGCTTGCACACCGTAATGGGGGCCGGGACTCGGAGACCGTCACCATTTCGGGGAACGAAGAATAACACAGAGCATTATTTTCCCCTGCAATGCATCGCCGAGACTCCCGCCGACACTTCCAACCCTGAAACAAACCAAGTAGATGAAAGGTGAAGTGAAATGAGAATGGAGGTGGAATGGAAGGACAGAACACTCGGGGATGTAATGAGCCTTCCCAGCATTAGCCTAGCGACCCCAGGAAAGCCTAAAAAATTCTGGGTCAGGAAGGTCGGTCGCGGGGATCGAAACCACGACCTCCTGAATGCGAATCACAGACGTTACCGCCTGAGGCAATCCGCTCGGTATCACCAGTCTATCTCGTCGCATCATAGCCCGTGTGATGTTGCAGTAAGCCAAGATGATACATTCCCTGAGATGTTGAGGAGCTACTGACTACTCCCGATACACACGTCTTTAAGGTAGGCCCCCAATAAGAAAATGTTTAACGGGGCTTGGTTGGACGAGCTGGCTAGATTATTGGTTCATACCTGTCCGAACCACCTTTTGGTAGGTGGCTTTGGCATGATATATTACGCAACGGGTCGAATGAGTTTTATTATTTATGGACGCTTTTTAACAGCTATGGTTTTCAGCGTCCCATTCTACATATATTGGGCGTGAAAGACCATAAATTTTGCTGAGAGGCCTCTTTATCACATTTGAGGTTCTTTTGCGTGCCGTAAATCACACGAGACTACCCTTTACTTCCCTTCCGAAGGATGCCAAGTTAAGGATTTTTACGCCCGAAAAAATCCATCACCCTCCACCGGGTTTGAACCCGCGACTTCGAGAACTAGATGCTAGAATGGTACTCCTAGACCGTGGAGTTGTTGCCCCATCGTATTGATACCACATTGCTATTCGTGTCTGCAACACTTTAAAAACAGAGTGTACTGCTCGTGTTGTTAAAAGTGGACGCAGGGATTTCCACTATGAGGGCCATCATAAAAATGTGGTATGTCAGTATACCAACCGAAAATCTGATGACCCATTGGACCTAAAAGGCAGTCTATCGCATCCAATGGGGGTTCACAATACTCTTACAATGAATTTTGTGGTGATTTACTTGCCTATGCCTTGGAATTCTGTTTCGTCTCTGAATAACACAGCTAACAAGAAACGTGGATCTTCCTCAATCCTACGTAGCGAGCGCCACTCTTCGTTCATGATACGAATTGCGTAGCTCCTGGTGTAATTACGTGGAGCGAGGATGAAACTTTGCATTATATTGTATTCTCCGCGCGGAAAGTTTGCTAATATGGGAACGCCTGCCAATTTCCCACGTAACTATAGTGCGAGTGAGGAAAGACTTATGAATCACTCGCTCTGTCATTGTCTGGTCACAGATACGGTGATCTCGTTTTAGGGAAAACGTCATATAAAGTATTCCTAAGTCTAAGAAGTTTTGAAAGCGTAGGAATTCTTCTTAGTTGAAATTTCTGTCAGTATAGGTGACGTTCCCTTGTTGCATTCTGCGCACCTCCGCGTAAAATAACACCATATCCAGATATCGCTTTATCAAAAGCATTGTTTCTCAGTGTGCAGCAGGGACTACATATTTAATGTTATTAATATTTATAATATTTGATGTACTTGGATTTGAACAAACGCCATGTTATTGTAGAAAGTTCTCGAAATATAGACATGTGCGGAAGTATTGTCCAGCATCGTAATTGAACACGAACCTTCACCGTTACAATTCCGCGTGGTACCCCTTGCACTAGCAAAGCATTTTCATAGCTAAGAAGGACACTCTCTCCAAGGAGTGCACATACAACGTCAGATCTTCTTAGATTATATTGATGTCGCCGATTACGAGTTTACACCGGCACTGCACTAAGGGAGAAAACTTCACTTGCTCATGCTGCAGCGTTAAACGCCGCCGCGTTTTGTGTATGTACTCCAATTCGAAGACTAAATGGGTTTCACTTTAAAGAGTAGCTCCTGATGTAAACAAAGGAGCGTGTACGAAAGTAAACTGAGTGTATGCTCACGGGCTGACGCCGCTTTCTAAATGGTACATAGGTCACAAAATAGTTCGCTAAGTACTAACAAAAACTACTGGATCTCATCTGTAGTATATAACAAGCCTACGTTAAATGTTTTCTTATGTTCAATTACTTCAAAATGAGTCCAAAATAAGTCATTGTACTTTATCAGAAATTGAGCGAACAACATGCGCAGACTGGCTTCTGCTGTTAAGTTCCGGATGCGCGGAGGTGGGAACGTTTAGTAAACCGCCGAACACGCGCGCATGTGGAACATTGCAAAGAGAAGCCTTTAAGGAGTGGCGAGAAACTTTTTTATTCTGACGTGGTCTGAAAGTTTATTACAAACTCTATAAGAGGTATTCCGTGTTAGCTGTTAAGGATAATGTTAACTTGACAGGGGGTGCAGAGTACTGAATGCAGTGTATCTGCATTGAACATTAATTCTTCACGCAGTGAAGGTTAAATAAAGGGAAGTCATCCACGCTCGGAAAATCAAGGAAACTCAAAAGTCGGTGTTAGACGCTCAATATTACGAATCTGTGCAGAATGCAGTACAATGCAGAGTTCATTATTTCTTCTGCAATAATGAACCAGCTGTTATCAAGATATTGCTTGCGTTTATGAACGATAACCTCGATCTTTATGCCTTCAAATAAACATCCTCTCATAAACTGTTGCTTCAAAGAGGTTTTGAACTCCGCAAAAAAGCGAGTTGTAGAGTTTGAGGAAATATTCTTATGGGGAAGAGGCTACCTTAGGGAAATTCGTGCGAACACACGAGAAGGGCAGAATCTGTATTTTCTGGACTAAACATGCGTAAATGAGAGCCACAGAAATTCAAAGATGTGGGTACACTCAGTTTTACGTGGAAAAAGCAAGCATTTCTTTCGGGACTAAATACCAGACTAAAAACCTCAAGGGCAAAGCAAGTTTCATCATGTTGTTATACATTGGAGGTGACGATGGCTTTTTACCGGGAAGGAATAGAATCTCTATCAGACTAGGTATGTTAACATTTTGTTTTCATATACTATTATTTATAATGGTTATTTACATTTCATTTTCGCAGTGTTTTCCGCATTTGTTATCTAAGCAGTTCCGTGTTTAAAAAACTATGTCGCGAGAAGAGGTTAGCGGGACGAATGCGTGCGATGGTAGTACCCAGTGCTATGTGGTTAGTAACGCCGCAACTCCTACAATACAAGCGAGAAGCCCATGGGGTACACTTTGTGCATTGTTTACATGGGGAAATATTATTAAACTACCATAATGCTGCATTCTGGTGACCTAGCTAATTCATGTGTTTGCGCTATTTGTATTTGATTATAATTAATATTAATGTAGTTGTGATGATGACCCGTTCAAAGAAGATAATTCGGCTATAGAATAGGTTTCAACTGCATGCAATAGTAGCAGAGATTGGAAATCAGTAGGTACTTTATGTGAAATGCAATAGGATCGTCTGAAGTATCCAAAAGAGAATTAAAGGCAAACCTACTAAACTGTTTACAAAGATATCATGAACGTAGGGGCATTGAAAGTTCGAAATTTGGCATCATCTTCAACCTCACGTCAGTCGAGTAAGTTTACACGATTCGAGTTTAACAACAATTTGTGTGGAATGATGGTATCAGCTAGTATCCTATTTTATAAACCTACGAATATACACCGCTAGGAAGCTGCCGTGTATCACATCGATGCACGAAGAGTGTTTATCATCGGAAGATGTGATAATCATAAATCAGGGGTTCCCAACTGACCTTCAGAAATATCAATTGTTGTTTCTTGAGGAACTTGAAGAATAAAGAAATTACCAGATTTCAAGTTTATGAGTTTTCTGCGGCCATGAGTCGTGTGTCGGTAAAAATCGAGTAGAAGTAATTGAGATGCATAATTCACCTCCTGCAGGTGACACAGGAAATCGAACTCTGCCGCAAAAGCATAAGTCGTCCGGCTATTCCTTTGTTGTGAACCTTGCCCGCCGGGAACCACGTGGTGGCAGCCGGAAGCACAAAGCATGCAGACAGCATGCGGCGAAACCAGATGCAAAGAAAAACTGGCACGTTTGAAGTTTCTATTACATTTTGAAACTTCTCGTTACTTTGCTCCTCCAGTCAGTTACTGATAATTCAGCATACAGCTGAGAATCAAAACAGATCAGCATTGTTTATTTACGAGTGTTTTTAGTGCGTCAATTTCAATTTTTAATATCGTTAAGTTTCGTGCAATGGAGCGGTAGCTGATAACCGGATCCTCCCAGGGTCGAATTCATAGTTGTCGCTTATTTCAAGGAAGTCCTTAAGCAGCGATTTCCAGTACGCAGATGCTACCTTTTCAGGCGAATAAGGAAATGCTTATTCATATAAGGAAGCTGCGACCTCCGCTTATTTGCAAAAAGAGAGCTGACGCCATCTTGCATCAACTGCCTACAACGGAGATTAAAGATAACAGAGATTTCGTGTAGTATATTGAATTTCATAATGAAATTCTACTGAGTATTAATAAATGTATTTGCGTGATTTGCAGCATTCACTTGAAACGTATAAGGATGCTGAATTTAAGAAGCGATATCGGTTTACCAAAGCCACATTTGTAATAATCTAATGCGTCTGCTAAACATCGCAACCTTAAATAACAGAGGTTATGAAGTCGCAACGTGAGACAGGCTTACCTGAAAAGAGAATGTATCTCAGTGCGATGACACTATTCATATGTTTTCTGTTCAGAGGTTTTCCTATTTATGTTCTCCAAAATTATTAGTTCCCTAGAAAACGAGATTCCGCTGCATTTATTCAGAATCATTTAATAAAATCCTGAAAATAAAACACGGAAGTATTTCTGCAATAAATAAAGTACATCTCTGCAGTGCTTTTCTCGATCAAATTGCCTATTTTGTATAATCACTACGACTGCAATGGATCACTTAACAAGTCACGCGCCTTTACCATTAATTCGCGAATATACGTTAGGTTATCCAAATCTTGAACAGAGGTTTACCGATTTCGCATGTAAAACCTGTTCAAGCTATTGTAAGTAATTGGCTTCCTTGCTTTTCTGCTTACTGCTAGATGGTATGGTAATTGCATTTGCAGTTTGCTTGCAAGCATGTATATACTCAGTGCGCAGATAGTTGTAAATACTTCTGGCTACTAACACTTTACGCTAGAAAGTGGTTTTTCAGTTTTAAAACAGTCTACGAATGAATACCACTTAAGCCTGTACATCACATAGCGTCCGATTGCCTGCATTCTACGATGTCTTTGTATCTCAGCAGCAACTCTTTAGTTGCTTTCTTTCCGCTCGCTGAAACGTTTTCCTTTTGGCATGTTTTCGACCTAGCTAATGTAACTGTTAAACTAACACTACAAACCCTAAACTACACTTACAATCTACTTGATTTTAAACTAAAGTTAACTAATTAATAAAACCATTTAAAGCTAGCAAACTTCTACCACGTGCTCAACAGCTGTTGTGAACAAAACAACAACGAATATGGAAATGACGGCTGCCTATGTAGTCACCTGCATGTTGTTTACACATTCCTTCGGGCAGCTGGCAGTGAAACAGCTGAACCATGTTGCCACATGTGCTTCGGAAATAAGTAAGCATTTAGCGATGAGCACATGAATACGGTCTATGTATACCAAATGGTAATAAGCGTTTCCTTATTAGAAGGAAATACTTATTGCTTAAGCATTTACTTTTGATATAAGCGACGATTATGAATTCGACCCTTAAATAGTCATCAAATCCTTCATTATAGCATCTCCAATAGCTGTGGAAAGAGTATACTTGCGGAAGCCCAGAAAATTATAACGTATATAAAAAAAATTAACGAAAGCACATTGGTGTGTCATACTTGGTAAGTTACCAGGTTCTTCAAGCTGGTGAAGCCGATACTATCGCCGAGAACCATACAAAGTCTTGTGCAAAGGCCATAGTTTAATTTCTGCAGGATGGAACAGCCACAAAATTAATAGACAATCCAAATTAATCCTTTGCAAAATAACACTATTTCACGAGGCATCAAGGACTTAATAGATGACGTGAAAGCTACTTTACTTTCAAAATTCACTAAATATTCGTTTCAAATGGATGAGTCAACAGGCGTATCTAAGTTGGCAATTTTTTCTTTTTCTTTTTGAACATTTATTGCAAACATTTTGTAACTGACCGACCAAGAGAATTAGAAACAAACGCGACGGAATTTCAGCGCTAACACACAGCCTAACACAAAATAAATGAGCAACAGCCAGTCGAGTTCAATTCGAAAAAAATCGGAAGCATTCGCTGACGCTGCATTTACAATATACGATTTAATCCCACCGTGCGTTCAAAGCTATGCAATAAGTAGGAAGATGCCTTTCAGTTGGTTTGTATGCATGGTAGCCGGGCGGTGAAACGCATGTGTCTCGTACTTGGAACAACATGGGTTGAATCCTTCGTTTGAGTTTCTTTGATTTAAACTTGAATTTATTAAAAATATGACAATGCCGTATGTTTTCCATACATAAGACATCTTTCAATTTTAAGACATACATGCATAAGAACCACAAACAAATTTCTCTTTTCGTTTTCAAAATACATAAAATATTAGTAAGAATTGTAAGGTGAACAACTGAACCAAATATTTGAATTAATATGGATGTGCAAACTCTCTGTCTCATTCTTCAGCTATGAATGGCGCTGGCCTGATCATGCGTGCACTTCATAGCCTTGGAGCATGATATGTTAGCAATCATACTGAATTTTTCTGTGGCTGAGCGCACAGGTAAGGATGAAGCTACAAGGAGATCTCTTCTTACGGTAGTGAACGTTACTGGATACTCTGTGTATCCTGCAAGTCCCTATATGTACGGCTACGACGTAGGTGCGGTTATCCAGGGAAGGGATTGTTCGTCGTTGCTCTCGTCCGAGTCGAAAACGTTTGTCCACTCCTCAGCAGGACACTGCACTTCTAGAAGAGTCAGACAGCAATTCCTTCCAGCATGTGTCTACAATAATAAGAAATTCTAATTGCCCTGGATCGAATCACACAGCCTTGGGTCGTTTGACTACAGCAGGACTCTTTGCTCGATCGGCAGCTATAACCATTGAAAATGAGTCAAAGGGGACAAATTTGTAACACGAATATTAGGAAGCATGAATACCTAATTAGTGAATTGGTGAACGAGCGTGAGGCAGTGAAACAGCTGAACCACCCCTTCTTCAAAAGGTGAGGTGAGATCTTACAGACGATCACAGATTATGTCGTCTCGCATTTGCAGAAGAAGATGTCATCCATAACTGGAATTGGGTTACATTCACAGACGAGGTGAAATTTTCATCTACAAATGGGGAGAAAGGTACTTACCGCCCCAGATGAAAACGCTACGAGCAAACCACGGGGCACAAATATATTGCCAAAGTCGCGTATCTGTGTCGTGTTGGGATTGGATATTACGAGATGGTGTAGGTGTGTTGTGGTAGCGCGATGGCACATTAAAAAGCCAGCAGTACAAATACGTCCTCGAAAAATTATGGTTCCTTCCGTAAGGACTGGATGTTCCGATGGAATGATTTAATTCCAGCAGGATAACCATCCTGTCCACACAAGTCAACGGTTTTCAAACAAGCTTACTCAAGGCAACATATCATAGCAATTGATTGACCTCCTTGCTCGCCATATTTAAAACGTATTGAAAATGTGTGGCAGACGTGAAGAAAGCTTTGGTGTTTAATTGGCGTGTAAGATAACGCAAGACAAACGAGGTTTCGTGGGACCAAATACAGGATGCTTCGGAGGAAGTAGCCTCTCGTGAAGACTTGGCTAGGCATTTGATAACATCCATGAGTAGCATATATAGGGGAAAGCTGGCACAGTTTTTTTTGCGTTTATATGGGAAAGGATAGGGAAAATGAGGATATATGCGGCCCTTCAAAAGGAAAAATGCGTTTATATGGGGAAGTTAGGGACTACGAGGGTCGATGCTAGGCTAAGACAGGGGTTGAAGGACTGGGGATGTGCTTTATATCTGAAGGTAGGGAATACGAGAAGAAGTGCTATGCTAGACAGGGCTTGAAGGGTAGAATATGACTTTTATATGGGAGAGCTACTAGACTATTCAGAGTTTGAAGGGTAGAGTATGGCTTTTTATATGAAGAGACGAGGAAAACGAGGGGAGTAGCTAGGTTGAAGGAGCGTTCAAGGAGGAAAATGCGTTTATATGGGAGAGATAGGGAAAACGAGGAGAGTGAGATATGCTTTATACGACAGAGATGGGGCATACGAGGGGAAGTGCTAGCGTAGACGAGATTAAGGAGTAGGGTATACGTTTATATGAGGAATATAGGGAAAACGGAGACATGTGGTATGATAGACAGAAGCTGGGCCACTTCTGCGTTTATATGGGAAAGGATAGGGAAAACGAGGGTAGATAGGGAATACCAGGGCTGATGCTAGGCTAGTCAGATGCTGAAGGAGGGATGGATACGCTTTATACGAGAGAGATAGAGAATACAAGGAAAGATGTTATACTAAACAGGACTTGAAGGGTAGAATATGGCGCTTTATATGGGAGAGATAGCGAACCGAGGAGAGTTATTAGGCTAGGAGGTTTGAATGATAGAGTAGGCGTTTATATGCGAGAGATAGGAAATACGAGGGTCGATGCTAGGCTAGACAGGGCTGAAGTAGGGGAATGCGCCTTATATGAGAGAGGTAGGGGAATATGAGGAGAAGTGTTAGGCTAGACAGGGTTTGAGGTGTGGAATATGCGTTTATATGGGAAAGATAGGGGAAACGTGTACAGATAATAGGCTAGACAGATGCTGAAGGACGGGAATATAGGCTTATACGGGAGAGATATGGAAATACGAGGTGAGATGCTAGACTAGACTGATGCTGAAGGAGGAGGGGATACGCTTTATACGGAAGAGATAGGGAATACGAGGAGAGGTACTAGACCATACAGGACTTGAAGGGTATAATATAGCGTTTTTATATGGGAGAGCTAGCAAACCGAGGAGAGGTATTAGGCAGGAAGTTTTGAATGACAGAGTATGCGTTTATATGGAGAGACGAGGAAAACGAAGGTAGGTGCTAGGTTGAGAGAGTCTTCAAGGAGGAAAATGCATTTATATGAGAGCGGTAGGGAATACGAGGAGAGGTGCTAGTCTAGAGAGGGGTTGAGGAGTAGAGTATACGTTTATGTGGGAGAAATGTGGAAAACGGGAGTGGTACAAGGATAGACAGGGGTTGAAGGAGGAGGAATGTAGGTTTATACGGTAATATAGAGAGTAATTAGATTATAAAACATTTCTCATCCAACGTTACAACACTTTTATATACTTTTTTCTAAACCTTACAAACTTTTATATGTTAAACAGCAGTGCGCGAGACGGAGAGGGACAAACTGTATATCGGGTTACAGTGAAGTATACGTCCTAACCTATTCCCACCTTGTATGTTCTGGATTTTCTCATTGTCTATTCATTCCTATCATCATCTAACGTAACCACGTAACAAGACGTAACACAACGTAACATAACAGCATGACAAGACGTCATACTAAGTAACATAAGCACATAACCACGCAACATCACGCGACATCTCGTAACCAGAAACGTCACACGACGTAACAACACGTAGCAACTATGTAACCACGTAACAAAACGTAAGAACAACACGTAACCAGCCCATTGCTAAGGTAATCTAAGCTAATCCATCCTTCATAACTTAGACAATAAGTACGAGAGCCTAGCCTAGATTAACCTGACCAATCCCAAACGTTCATCTCATCATCTATTCCACTCAGTCATCGTCTAACCTAATCTGGCTAACCAGAGATAACCTCAACTTTCTTTTAGTGAAATTGCAATGTTTTATTCGGGTTTTATTATTCGAGAGTTTTAATTGGAAAGTTTACGCCAACATACCTTTATTTTAGTTCGTTGTAGGTGTCTCTCCCCTTTTTATCTAAGCTTGAGACTAGCACTAGGATTGCTCCTAATGGCAGGGTTACCACCTTCCCTTTCATCTTCTTCTTTCTTCATCAGGCGTCAGATAGTTGCATACACAGCACACGGATAACCTTCATTTTTTTTAAGATTGTAGACTCACGAGAAAATCTTTATCTTTGACTTACATTCTTTTAAGCGCTAGTTGTAATGGCGTAATGTCCATACGCATATATCGTTATTCCATCCTCAGCAATAACTCTTTTATCATCAAACGGAGTCAATGTGATTTTATTCACTTGCACTGTGGCAAGAGCATGCTCCCGAGACAGGATCAGATTCATGGGTGTTCTGATGATTTCTCCGGTTTTAAGACAGTCAGCATAACTCTCAAATGTAATGTAATGATTACTAGCACTACGTTTAATGCCTTTAATCTTTTTTACCATTGAGCCATGGATATCTAGGGCATACATCTTAGGTCGTAGTCCGACAAAGCGCTGGATGATTTTACCATTAGCCTCATCTTTAAATTTTCCCAACACCTTCTTGTTTAGAGCTGAATAGCATATATGGTTGACAGGGTAATCAGATGTATCTAGGTGTTCGAGAAAACGTAGCTTATCCTGGTACACATCTTCAGTCATCACACGATGAATGAACGAATCAGTGTCCATATACATGAGCTTCAGGTTTTCAAATCCATAATATGGCAGCAACACATCATAATGATAGTGGTACATTAATGACTTGGAGATGTCCAACACACTCATACCGATGTATATAGGCTTGTTGAATACGATCTGACGAGAGGCCATATGTACAGAGGCTAGATTAGCAGCATATATGGTTCGATCGATAAACGTAGGCTTTGCAATTAACTTTTCCAGAGTCTTCTCATTTGTCACCAGTCGTATATCCATACGGTTACGAAGGTTTTCCATTGTTTTTCCAAACATGGCGTTGTTAAACAGTTTGTAGAGGTCCTTCTCAAAATCATTTGCAGCCTTTTGTCGTAGTCTGTTGCTAAATTCCACATACGGTTTTAACCACTGTGACTCACGGAATAGTAGCACACGATGAATTTTTGTTAACCGTAGTCCATGATTAAGTGCTTGCTTCAAAGCCATGTAATGTACTATATACTTCTTTCGAGGTCCAAGATGAGGTATCAGTTTCTTTGTACTCGAGTCCTTAGGCTTCATACACTCAGGCAGGAATGGTAAATCATTATGCAGATCGTGAAGTTCTGCAGGATACTCGATATCGACTTCTAATATATATCCATGAGGATCATCTTCTTGTAGTCTTTCTAAGTCAATTTTTTCAGGTGATATCCACTCAAATCCAGCATAAGGGAGGACGTGACACATGGCCCACCCAGATTGGTTATTAGCGTCCTCATATGTAATGAATTGGGTTGGTCTCGACGGATCATACTTGTCCATGTAAGCGTTATTAGCCTCTGCATAACGGTGGGAGACTTGACATGAACCTCCTCTTATACCGGATTCCACCATGAGCAATTGGTCATAATCCTGTAACAGTTCCAGCTGAATTCCTATATACAGAACATGGCATCCCATGTAAGTCCTGGAGAGGTAAAATAATGGGCCGGATCGACTTTATGCGTTTTGAGGTTTTGATCTCTAAATGTCTCAAAGACATCAGCTAGAAGAAGTACATCAGATATTAAGTAGAGGTCGCTGTACTCGCCCAGGTTTCTTGCATTAAACAGCTCCCATACATTTCTAGAATGATCGTAGTCAGCATCACTAATTTCTTCTTCATTCAATTTATTGTAGAAGTAGTTCTTAGGAGGCAGGCAGGTTTCGTTCAAAACATCCCATGAAGTGACGTAATCATAGGGAAATACACCCTTACGTGTAATCAACATCATCTTGTCTTCTCCGATGTGTTTCAGTGTTTCAGGGTGCGATGTTAGATTCTTCACCAGCTTATCCAATCTTGTACTCAGGAACCGAAAACTATCTACCAACCGAAGCTTTATATCTCCTACATACTTGGAGAATGATATATAGCTTTCATCAGAGCTAGGAATTACTTCCACCCGCTCACTTGTACATCCCAGCTCCTTAACAATGAAGTGTGAGTCATACCCGCTGAGGTTGTGCATGAAGACTGGAATATGTTTAGGTGTTTTACATGCTAAATTACATTCATTATGTAGACTTCCCCGATATTCACCACTGATGTGATCATGGTCGCGTACTTTATAGTTCTCTTCAGTAAAGGGTTTTCCACACAAGTAGCATACTGTAGAGGCGTTGAAATCCATCTGTTGTTGATTTGTAAGTTTCAGAGGCATAACAGATTTGTATATATTATTAATCTCCCTTGCAAGGAATGACAGGTATTCCATAAACTTCTGAGCAGCATCAGCACCACGATATCCATCGGGATGCTTAGGAAGACCAGTTTCCAGATGTTCAACGTTGGTTGATGGTTTAACGTAAACGCAGAAACTCATGGGAACATGCTGCTGATAAGGGGATGTATATGAAGTTTCAGGATCGTGTATGCATGTATGACATGGAGCGAGAATGCTTTCAAAGTCTGCATAGATGACGTAAGGTAGTTTCAACATCCTTTCAAAATTTTTAAATTGCACAATTGATTTCTCCTTTGTAGGCATAACTACCCTTGCAACACCATGCTGATTACAGATGGTGGCATGTTCTTGTAGTTTTTCCAGTCCACTTTGTCCATATCGATCGTCAAAATGTGTAAAACAA
This sequence comes from Deroplatys truncata, assembly GCA_030765065.1. Lineage (NCBI taxonomy): Eukaryota > Metazoa > Arthropoda > Insecta > Mantodea > Mantidae > Deroplatys > Deroplatys truncata. The sequence continues at coordinate 415,381,935 of CM060990.1, read as the reverse complement.
CGCTTACAGGTATAAACACGTTCTTTATGCATAGTTTTCTGACATCGAATAAGTTTTTCAAAATTCTTTATATAAACGTAGTGATGTCTCCCACTACTGTCACTCAATAGCAGGAGGTCACGGTGATCAGGTAGTTCAGTCTCAGCAACCTTTATCGGATACACTTCATGCTTCTCATCCAGGCCGAAGACATTGATAGACATCCTGTTAAGCTTCTCGAATTTAGGTATTTGAGAAAGTGGCGTAGGGTAGGAAACACAGCTGAAGTCGTATTTATTTTGAAGTTGTTTGTATTTGTTCACACGCTGTGCATTCTTCCCTATGAATTTAGCTAATACAGAATACATGAAACATTTCTCATCGGCAAAGTTCTGGATGTTAAGGCAGGCTTTTCTTGCTTCAAAAGATGGCGGTAGTGGTATGTAGCTACTTCCTCGTAACGGGTTGTACTTGTTGATACGAAGTCGAACTCCTTCCACAGCAAGCAGAGCTCACACCGACGTCATATTTTTTGTGGTTTGTCTTGGTCTGCAGGCGATTGTCTGGGTGGTTTCTCGTCGATTCCGTTTTCCTTTCCCTTTAAATCTTTTTCATTTATATCTTTCACGTGTACTTCTAGAGTCCTTGGTTCGAGTCCCGTTGGACACTCACTGTAGCCTGGGATTTTCGTGGTTTTCCCTGGTCTACAGGCGAATGCCTGAGAGGTATATGCTATCACGATTTCCTTTCATTTGCATCTTTGTGCTTCTAGGATTCGTTTCGCAGAGGGAATGCTTGCCTCTTGCTCGGTCAACGGATCGTTCATCACCTTCACGAGTCAAGCTCTCCGAATCTGTACGATTATACCCGAACAATAGATACATCTTCACAATACTTTACACTTTCTCTAAGCATACGAAGCTATACGGAGACGCTCGAACATCAGTGTAACACGAATTGAAATATAAGAGCTTACACGCTTCATCACCGTTTTTAGTATTAATATTCAGTATAATTGATCAAAAAAGTTCGTGCTTCCTCTATAAATAGAACGAACTTGAGTATTGAACTTCATTCTGTTAATCATCTCCGAGGTGGCCACATCGTTCTTCTCCTAGAAAATAAGCAACCTTCTAAAGCGTTATCAAGGTAAAGAGGCGTACATTTCCTTGAAGAAAGGTTAATACCTTATTATATCAAGAAGAAAAATGAATAACTCCTCATAGATGGATATCATTCCTAGTGCCTCAGGATATTCTTGTGGTAAATGCTGCAATAAGTTCCTCCGTGGATATGACAAAAGACGACATGAGCTACGTTGTAAAAAGTGTAAATATTGTAATGTAGCCTTCAAAGACAGTTATAAGGGTCGCCGACACGAAGATGCGTGTGAAATAAACAGACCTGAGAAGAAACGTAGATTAGAACCCACTAAGCACGAGTTATTTTCTATCATGAATGACTGTGACATGAAAGATTATGAAACTTCATTCAATGGACGCTTGAAATCATATTTTATACGATGTGAATCAGCTAAGGACCTGAATATGTACCTGCATGAGGCGAAACAGCGGATAATCCAGGCTGTATATAAAGAGCTTGGTATTAACAAAAGTGTGAAAATTAATCTGCTAGCTGAGTGTAGATTTGTTAACAGTGTCGGAGAAACCTGCGACAAAACATTTAAAACACGGAATCAAGCTGTTGTCCTAGAAACGGATCTGGACTCTATGTTGGAAACGAAAATGAAGAAGATGGTCACTGAAATGGAGGAGTCTCAGCTTAAGGGTAGCAACTGGGCTCTGCTTGCTGTTGAAGGAGTTCGACTTCGTATCAACAAGTACAACCCGTTACGAGGAAGTAGCTACATACCACTACCGCCATCTTTTGAAGCAAGAAAAGCCTGCCTTAACATCCAGAACTTTGCCGATGAGAAATGTTTCATGTATTCTGTATTAGCTAAATTCATAGGGAAGAATGCACAGCGTGTGAACAAATACAAACAACTTCAAAATAAATACGACTTCAGCTGTGTTTCCTACCCTACGCCACTTTCTCAAATACCTAAATTCGAGAAGCTTAACAGGATGTCTATCAATGTCTTCGGCCTGGATGAGAAGCATGAAGTGTATCCGACAAAGGTTGCTGAGACTGAACTACCTGATCACCGTGACCTCCTGCTATTGAGTGACAGTAGTGGGAGACATCACTACGTTTATATAAAGAATTTTGAAAAACTTATTCGATGTCAGAAAACTATGCATAAAGAACGTGTTTATACCTGTAAGCGTTGTTTTACACATTTTGACGATCGATATGGACAAAGTGGACTGGAAAAACTACAAGAACATGCCACCATCTGTAATCAGCATGGTGTTGCAAGGGTAGTTATGCCTACAAAGGAGAAATCAATTGTACAATTTAAAAATTTTGAAAGGATGTTGAAACTACCTTACGTCATCTATGCAGACTTTGAAAGCATTCTCGCTCCATGTCATACATGCATACACGATCCTGAAACTTCATATACATCCCCTTATCAGCAGCATGTTCCCATGAGTTTCTGCGTTTACGTTAAACCATCAACCAACGTTGAGCATCTGGAAACTGGTCTTCCTAAGCATCCCGATGGATATCGTGGTGCTGATGCTGCTCAGAAGTTTATGGAATACCTGTCATTCCTTGCAAGGGAGATTAATAATATATACAAATCTGTTATGCCTCTGAAACTTACAAATCAACAACAGATGGATTTCAACGCCTCTACAGTATGCTACTTGTGTGGAAAAACCTTTACTGAAGAGAACTATAAAGTACGCGACCATGATCACATCAGTGGTGAATATCGGGGAAGTCTACATAATGAATGTAATTTAGCATGTAAAGCACCTAAATATATTCCAGTCTTCATGCACAACCTCAGCGGGTATGACTCACACTTCATTGTTAAGGAGCTGGGATGTACAAGTGAGCGGGTGGAAGTAATTCCTAGCTCTGAAGAAAGCTATATATCATTCTCCAAGTATGTAGGAGATATAAAGCTTCGGTTGGTAGATAGTTTTCGGTTCCTGAGTACAAGATTGGATAAGCTGGTGAAGAATCTAACATCGCACCCTGAAACACTGAAACACATCGGAGAAGACAAGATGATGTTGATGACACGTAAGGGTGTATTTCCCTATGATTACGTCACTTCATGGGATGTTTTGAACGAAACCTGCCTGCCTCCTAAGAACTACTTCTACAATAAATTGAATGAAGAAGAAATTAGTGATGCTGATTACGATCATTCTAGAACTGTATGGGAGCTGTTTAATGCAAGAAACCTGGGCGAGTACAGCGACCTCTACTTAATATCTGATGTACTTCTTCTAGCTGATGTCTTTGAGACATTTAGAGATCAAAACCTCAAAACGCATAAAGTCGATCCGGCCCATTATTTTACCTCTCCAGGACTTACATGGGATGCCATGTTCTGTATACAGGAATTCAGCTGGAACTGTTACAGGATTATGACCAATTGCTCATGGTGGAATCCGGTATAAGAGGAGGTTCATGTCAAGTCTCCCACCGTTATGCAGAGGCTAATAACGCTTACATGGACAAGTATGATCCGTCGAGACCAACCCAATTCATTACATATGAGGACGCTAATAACCAATCTGGGTGGGCCATGTGTCACGCCCTCCCTTATGGTGGATTTGAGTGGATATCACCTGAAAAAATTGACTTAGAAAGACTACAAGAAGATGATCCTCATGGATATATATTAGAAGTCGATATCGAGTATCCTGCAGAACTTCACGATCTGCATAATGATTTACCATTCCTGCCTGAGTGTATGAAGCCTAAGGACTCGAGTACAAAGAAACTGATACCTCATCTTGGACCTCGAAAGAAGTATATAGTACATTACATGGCTTTGAAGCAAGCACTTAATCATGGACTACGGTTAACAAAAATTCATCGTGTGCTACAATTCCGTGAGTCACAGTGGTTAAAACCGTATGTGGAATTTAACAACAGACTACGACAAAAGGCTGCAAATGATTTTGAGAAGGACCTCTACAAACTGTTTAACAACGCCATGTTTGGAAAAACAATGGAAAACCTTCGTAACCGTATGGATATACGACTGGTGACAAATGAGAAGACTCTGGAAAAGTTAATTGCAAAGCCTACGTTTATCGATCGAACCATATATGCTGCTAATCTAGCCTCTGTACATATGGCCTCTCGTCAGATCGTATTCAACAAGCCTATATACATCGGTATGAGTGTGTTGGACATCTCCAAGACATTAATGTACCACTATCATTATGATGTGTTGCTGCCATATTATGGATTTGAAAACCTGAAGCTCATGTATATGGACACTGATTCGTTCATTCATCGTGTGATGACTGAAGATGTGTACCAGGATAAGCTACGTTTTCTCGAACACCTAGATACATCTGATTACCCTGTCAACCATATATGCTATTCAGCTCTAAACAAGAAGGTGTTGGGAAAATTTAAAGATGAGGCTAATGGTAAAATCATCCAGCGCTTTGTCGGACTACGACCTAAGATGTATGCCCTAGATATCCATGGCTCAATGGTAAAAAAGATTAAAGGCATTAAACGTAGTGCAAGTAATCATTACATTACATTTGAGAGTTATGCTGACTGTCTTAAAACCGGAGAAATCATCAGAACACCCATGAATCTGATCCTGTCTCGGGAGCATGCTCTTGCCACAGTGCAAGTGAATAAAATCACATTGACTCCGTTTGATGATAAAAGAGTTATTGCTGAGGATGGAGTAACGATATATGCGTATGGACATTACGCCATTACAACTAGCGCTTAAAAGAATGTAAGTCAAAGATAAAGATTTTCTAGTGAGTCTACAATCTTAAAAAAATGAAGGTTATCCGTGTGCTGTGTATGCAACTATCTGACGCCTGATGAAGAAAGAAGAAGATGGAAGGGAAGGTGGTAACCCTGCCATTAGGAGCAATCCTAGTGCTAGTCTCAAGCCTAGATAAAAAGGGGAGAGACACCTACAACGAACTAAAATAAGGTATGTTGGCGTAAACTTTCCAATTAAAACTCTCGAATAATAAAACCCGAATAAAACATTGCAATTTCACTAAAAGAAAGTTGAGGTTATCTCTGGTTAGCCAGATTAGGTTAGACGATGACTGAGTGGAATAGATGATGAGATGAACGTTTGGGATTGGTCAGGTTAATCTAGGCTAGGCTCTCGTACTTATTGTCTAAGTTATGAAGGATGGATTAGCTTAGATTACCTTAGCAATGGGCTGGTTACGTGTTGTTCTTACGTTTTGTTACGTGGTTACATAGTTGCTACGTGTTGTTACGTCGTGTGACGTTTCTGGTTACGAGATGTCGCGTGATGTTGCGTGGTTACGTGCTTATTTTACTTAGTATGACGTCTTGTCATGCTGTTATGTTACGTTGTGTTACGTCTTGTTACGTGGTTACGTTAGATGATGATAGGAATGAATAGACAATGAGAAAATCCAGAACATACAAGGTGGGAATAGGTTAGGACGTATACTTCACTGTAACCCGATATACAGTTTGTCCCTCTCCGTCTCGCGCACTGCTGTTTAACATATAAAAGTTTGTAAGGTTTAGAAAAAAGTATATAAAAGTGTTGTAACGTTGGATGAGAAATGTTTTATAATCTAATTACTCTCTATATTACCGTATAAACCTACATTCCTCCTCCTTCAACCACTGTCTATTCTTGTACCACTCCCGTTTTCCACATTTCTCCCATATAAACGTATACTCTACTCCTCAACCCCTCTCTAGACTAGCACCTCTCCTCGTATTCCCTACCGCTCTCATATAAATGCATTTTCCTCCTTGAAGACTCTCTCAACCTAGCACCTACATTCGTTTTCCTCGTCTCTCCATATAAACGCATACTCTGTCATTCAAACCTTCCTGCCTAATACCTCTCCTCGGTTTGCTAGCTCTCCCATATAAAAACGCTATATTATACCCTTCAAATTCTGTATGGTCTAGTACCTCTCCTCGTATTCCCTATCTCTTCCGTATAAAGCGTATCCCCTCCTCCTTCAGCATCAGTCTAGTCTAGCATCTCACCTCGTATTTCCATATCTCTCCCGTATAAGCCTATATTCCCGTCCTTCAGCATCTGTCTAGCCTATTATCTGTACACGTTTCCCCTATCTTTCCCATATAAACGCATATTCCACACCTCAAACCCTGTCTAGCCTAACACTTCTCCTCATATTCCCCTACCTCTCTCATATAAGGCGCATTCCCCTACTTCAGCCCTGTCTAGCCTAGCATCGACCCTCGTATTCCCTATCTCTCGCATATAAACGCCTACTCTATCATTCAAACCTCCTAGCCTAATAACTCTCCTCGGTTCGCTATCTCTCCCATATAAAACGCCATATTCTACCCTTCAAGTCCTGTTTAGTATAGCATCTTTCCCTGTACTCCCTATCTCTCTCGTATAAAGCGTATCCATCCCTCCTTCAGCATCTGACTAGCCTAGCATCAGCCCTGGTATTCCCTATCTACCCTCGTTTTCCCTATCCTTTCCCATATAAACGTAGAAGTGGCCCAGCTTCTGTCTATCATACCACCTGTCCCCGTTTTCCCTATATTCCTCGTATAAACGTATACCCTGCACCTTAATCTTGTCTACGCTAGCACCTCCCCTCGTATGCCCCATCTCTGTCGTATAAAGCATATCTCACTCTCCTCGTTTTCCCTATCTCTCCCATATAAACTCATTTTCCTCCTTGAACGCTCCTTCAACCTAGCTACTCCCCTCGTTTTCCTCGTCTCTTCATATAAAAAGCCATACTCTACCCTTCAAACTCTGAATAGTCTAGTAGCTCTCCCATATAAAAGTCATATTCTACCCTTCAAGCCCTGTCTAGCATAGCACTTCTTCTCGTATTCCCTACCTTCACATATAAAGCACATCCCTAGTCCTTCAACCCCTGTCTTAGCCTAGCATCGATCCTCATAGTCCCTATCTTCCCCATATAAACGCATTTTCCCCCTTAAAGTGCCGCATATACCCTCGTTTTCCCTATCCTTTCCCATATAGACGCAAAAAACTGTGCCGGCTTCCCCCTATATATGCTACTTCCATGCCCCGTAGAATGAGAGCATTAATAGAAGCAGACGCTTAACACATCCGATATTAAGTTAACTGCTATTTTTATTTGCTTTTCATTTAGCAATATAATATTTACTTATTTCATATTTAGTTTGAAAACGAGAACTCGAGTGTTTCAGTTTTTATGTGTGAGCATAGTAGTAGGAGTCGGAATAGATACGGAGGGGCACATAGGACTCTACCTACAAGATATTTTGTGCCTATACCCCTGACAAGGTGCCCCGAGGAGAGAGGTGGGGTGAGAGGAGACAGAGGGCGATCAAATTAGGAGGTACGACAGGGGGGAGGGCACCTACCTTTTACAGATTGAAACTCCCAGAATGGTAGCTGGTGCAACCGGCTTCCCCCTGAAGGCTACCACATTTCACTGTTGAGCCCGGGACTCGGAGACCGCCCTCATTCCGGGGACGAAGTGCTACATAGAGCATCCTTTTCGCCAGCCATGCAACGCCGAGTATCCCAGCGACACTTTCAACTCTGAAACAGACCAAGCAGATGAAAGGAGAAGTGAGATGAGAATAGAGGTGAAATGGAAAGACAGTATATTCGAGAGATATAATGAGCCTTCCAGCATTCACCTAGCGATCCGGGGAATCCCCGAAGAAACCTATGGGTCTGGAATGTTGGCCGCGGAAATGAAGCCCAAGATCTCCCGAATACGGGCCACAGACGTTACCACCTGAGTCATGAATCAGGATTGCCTGCTTATGCAGGTATTGAAAACGCAGATCTCGAGCCAGATATTTGGCTCCAGCTGTCCCAGATTCGACAAGATGTACAGTAGCGCTGTTACCTTCTTTTTATGTTCACGATACTTCTAAGAGCACTGTATGAAATGTCCACCTCTTGAAGTCCGGTAAATTTGAATCGTTATTCACTGCATTTAAAACTGTTGTCTGTTGTTGGTGGTTCATTATCAACAAAGAAAGCATGAGCATTGAAACGGATAGCACACTTTACAAAATCATCTACTTTGTCGAACACAGTTCTGAGCTTATTTCAGCATACGTATTTCTTTAAACTCTTTGCAATATCTAACACAGACCACATAAAAACACCTATAAATTCGGCCCTGAGTTACACTGCACTATTTACTGTCACTGAGCGGTCTCTCTGCATTAGAGAATTAATCACATTTTGCACTATTTGATTTTCGCCATTCATGGATTGGATTGGATTGTGATGCGGAGGGAATCCGGCACCGATTTAGGAAATGAAGATATTGTACCGACACCCCAGGAGGGAGCGTCCCCGAGAGGAAGGGATGAAGTGATGGAAGACACCGGACAGCCAGAACCAGGAGTGACAGCACAACAATGACAGGGTCCCTACAGTTTCCAGATATAGACGTTTCCATCGCCGACACTTCTAACCCTGAAATAAACCCTGAATAAAATAATTAATGAAACTAATTAGGTGAACAGGAAATTCAGGGAATGAAAGAAATCACTCCAGCATTTGCCTAACGATCCGGGAAAATCCCCAAAAAGAGCCATGGGTCAGAGTGGGAGGTCGCTCGGATCGAACCCGAGATATTCCGAAGGCGAGCCACAGGCGTTACCGCCTGAGCCATTCCGCTTGGCTTTACCGCTCTTTAATGGATATTCGTTTACTTCAGGCATGTTGACGCTATTGGCTTTGCTTACCACTAGCACTACACTTAATCGTAACTAAACCAAATTTAGCATAGAAAATGGCACCTAAAAGCGGTAAACAAGTCCTGTGTAAGTCAAACATGTTAATTGATTATTTTCCCTTATGGTAATTGTCAAATAATATGGAGACTATTTCTAGCTTAGCATTCACTGGGAGACAGTTGCAGCAGTAGATGTATTTCGGTCAACGGCCAATCACATTCTTTATGTGCTAAACAGGCTAAATATAATGGATATAGAATACCAGTAATCAAGACTTCCAAACTGTCATTATTGTTCTTAGTCTAGCGTACGGAAGGCCATTTGACTGCAAACAAACTTATTGCGGCTATAAATCCCATATAAAATTAATTGATTTAACATCCACTTTATTCTCTGTGCATTTCTTGTACTTTAGAATTCAAAGCTCAAGCCCCTTCTTAGCTCTGACCTTACAAGTGCGGAAGTTTTATGCTAAGTGTAAGTAGCTTTAACGCCTTCATTTTGCTTTTCATTTCCCTTCATCCTTTTACCAGCAGAAGTTTATCGCTGGAAGGATGCTTCGTAAAGGTTAAGAGATTGGCATGGCTGCAGCACAACATGAAATGCTTGCGAGATGAACACAGAAATATCTTGTGTTGAGTAGACGTATTTATAGGTGAGGAGTGGTATTTTCGTTTACGCTACAGCTCATGCTCTGCAGATTACCCATTAGAATGTGAAACCAATTGCAAGCATGTGATGCTACATCACGTTTCGTGCTATTTCTGTCCTATCATCAATAAAGTGCAGAAATCAACCATGTTTTGAGAGAATCAATAACCTGATTTAAATGCGCACACATTAAGACTCTCTGTCCCCCATCTCCCCCCTCTCTCTCTCATATACACATGTATAGTAATACGTTTCTTGTTAATACATTTATGTCTTATTGTGCTTAACCAGAATTAATTATAAAGCAAAAAACCTAGAAACCAATCAGTTTATATAGATCTGAAAGTATGATAATATAGAAAGGTTTCGTTGTATGGAAGCTTAACAAAGGAGAGGGCTAGCACTCCAAAAATGAACTGGACTCGAGGATGGATGATTCAAACCTGGTACAATAGGATGTTTCTATTTATTTATTGGTTTTTTATTTGTTTATTCATACATTAATTCATATGTTTAGTTTAAATTCCTTTTAAACTGAGCTGAAGAATTACCTAAATATTAATAATAAGTCTTTAATTATTGGCGTATTTTTTGCATGTAATTCTGTACGATCATGTTTACTTGTTGAATTCTAATGTTCTGTCATGTGTACTGAGGAGACCACTAAAACTAGTTTTAATTAAAGGCCTTAGCAGAGGGAACTTGGTTATAACTTAAATGCGGTAATGTTTTAAGCGTAATATTCCGTTCGAAATCAAAAGCAGCAAAAACCGGGAGAAAATGTTAAGACTACAGGATGAAGCGAATATAAGAAGTGAAAGCTAAATAGCAAAAACTGTGTGAATTTGGAATTCGCTAAAAACGAGCTAAACAAGCTTTTTCTGAATGTAGGAAGTAAATTCCAGGTCGGTTGGAAATTATATAAACAAAAACCAAGCCACCACATAGTGTTGCTAACTTAAACATTAAAGCGTTCAGATAGGTAATGTTGAGTCAGAAACATCCTTTCCGTATTATGCTTTAATTTCCTAATATTTTCTATGGAAATCTTTCTTTGTGGTATAAGGGAAAACTCGATATCGAATGCAATACTTCCCTTAACTTTGGTATCTAAAACGATGGAGAAGATTAGAATGTAATTGTCCATACGTTAGAGTATAGGAAATATTTAGTTTTAATATATACCTTACATACTTTCCATATTCAGGGTGGAGATACGGATATGTCAGATAAGATATTTCCGTTACAGTGTATGGACAACGTTGTTGTTGGTACAAACCTATTGATAGTGCTGCGGTTTTGACAATATAAACCTATGTCATGCCAATGTAACACCGAACAACAATAGTGTAATATTTGTTATAGCTATACCATCATAAGGAGAAGAGAATTTAGATATTGAAAATGGAACAGCAAAACATTTGGATACAAGTTTATTGGATGAGATGGTCGTACTTGACAAATCACTAACATCTTCACCTGTTAAAGTAAAAAGGAAAAGCATAGGCTACGCTGACTGAGGAAATTTATAACGTAAATTGATATGAAGTAGTAGTTGATCAGCTTAAGAACTGTTAAATAACGCTATATCCACCCTTATTAAGAAAATAAATAGATAAAGGGAACAAAGTGTTGGGGATTCTGGATATTACAAAACTATTCCAGTTTACTACCGAAAGCCTGTCCTGATTTTGCCAGATTAAAAAGAAGTGTTAAATATTCAGCAATAGTAAAACCAGAAACTTTATAAGGAATTATCTCCCAGAATAATAACAGAGTGGGCAAAAATAAAATAACACCTACCAAAATATGTAGGGCAAGAATAGTAGCAGCACATGAAACCGGAAAAAGATTCCCCTCTGAGCCTAAGAATTGTAATGAATATTTTTTACATCGATTGTAAATAAACAAAATTGAAATGGAAACAAAAGAGAAATATGATAATAATGTTAAGCAACTTTCCAGTTCTGAATTCACCAAAGCAGCTGAAGATCTGTAGCAAAGTATAAAGGAAATAAATTTCCCCAAACCCACTTCTAAACCCTAAAGCAAAACGGATATGGCAAAACCAAAGTCAAAAGCAAATAAACGAATGTGAATTATACACACATATATTTTGTTAATATATGAGACATAGGATACGTTATCGTAAGAGTGCATGTGAGCGTTCGAATCTATTTAGTACAATTCTTCTGATTTTTAGAAAGGTACTTGTAATGGCATTGTGTTTCATTTGTGATGTTTTTATAATGGTTACTTTGAGATATTTCTCTTACTGATGACATGCACTTTAACATTTCGCTGCATTTGAACTGTCCCCGCTTCTTAATCACCAGGTTCCTGTATCTTTCGTTATAAGGATAATTGTTTCTCCTACTTAATGCTCATCAACATCAAGACGATCATTTAAATTAATTGCTACATTATGTAAGATAAGAGAGGATATCAGTTTTTTTAAATATTTTCGAGTGATATTCTGACACAGTTACAAAGGTTTAAAAACCTTGGTTTCATTTGTTGAAATATTTTTTCGTCCACCACACAGTGCTTAAAATGAATAAAAGAAACTATATAATCTTCATTTCTTGATTTAAATGGCGTTATGGGCAGATATACGCAGATTCCATTTCCCCTTGCGCCTAGCTACTCAAGCAGGATAGGAGATGAACTAGACTGTTCTACAAGACAAGATTGAGCGCAGAATGCACTGGGTGGCTCGGAGAGATTCTCAGCAGTAGATTAGTGACCTACTCTCCGGTCACTGCAGGGGCTTCTGTTGTGATGAACTGAAAACTCAAAGAGGATGTTCAAAATAAGCTCCATCCTGATTTATGTACTTGCGACCCTCCTCATTAGACCTTCTCGCACCCTACATAACATTACAGGTGTTATAGTTGCATTTGCTGCACGAATTCTGTTTGTGAGGTGATTTCTGTAGAGGTAATTCTCGGTAAACGTGATCTCTGATGTAGCCTCAGAGAAAACAGCCCATGGGAATAAGATTCGGGAATCTCGGTGGCCACTCTATGCAGTCCAGCTTGATGACCGGGATATTTCCTATCGTCCTCGGTGGTGTAGTGATTATCATGCTAGCCTCTAATTCTCGAGGTCGCGGGTTCAAACCCGGCGGAGGGCGATGGGTTTTTCGGGTGTAAAAATTCTTAGTATGTCATCCTTCGGAAGGGAAGCAAAGCCGGTGGTCCCGTGTCGTAGATTTACGGCACGTAAAAGAACCTCAAGCCTGATAAAGAGGCCTCCGAGCAAAATTATCGGTCTTTTACACCCAGTATAGAATGGCACATTCAGAACCACAGCAGTTAAAGAGCCTGATAAATAAAACTCAATTTAATTTGGTATATTTCCTATTCAATATCCCCTATGTGCGGCGTGCGGCACGCCTTGCGTTGCATGGCCAACTTTTTGAAAGGTCATGCCCTGACGAATGTCTAGTGTCACATCTTCCAACAAAGTATCCAAATAATGTTCAACAAAGACAAAATATCTGGAAATATTCGGCTATAAAGTTCTCATGCTTGTCTGCCGCTGATGCTCTCTAAAATCTAACAATATAATCATAACTCCTTTAAATTGACCCTAATTCTATGTTCCCATTTAAAAGCATTATATTGACCGTAAGATGACCATCATAATGTCCTCCAAACAAAACCGACTAATGGAATTTACTTTCCCGCATAATATCAAGCAACTTTTATTCAAGACATTTCTTTCTACAACGCTTAGTTTTGGAGATATACTACAGTTTCAACTTAAATGGTCCACCAATGTATACAGCAGAACTCAAAAAGGAAAAGTTGGATAAATATGGACACATATATTTAAGACCAACATCTTACACGGATGTGGCATCAAAGTTTTCAAAATTCCTTCCTTCCCAAAATATTGTTTACATGGAACAACATTCCTTATATTTTATTTTCTCAAGAATGGCGATTTTGATTCAAATGCCATATGTTTGAGATATTGACACGAAAATAAAATGTAAGTCTTGAATTTTCTGGGAATAGTATATGAAATCCATTTTACTGTTAGTGGATTGCATTTAACTGAAAACAAAGGGGGAGGCAAAACACGTGATTGCAGAAAAAAATGTATGTTAACGAAAGAATACACAATTTGTTCGAAATACATTTATATTTTACATCAACAGTTTCTTTTAAATATTTCATGCTGTACGTTTGAATTTTCGCAAGTGCAAGTAAATGTGATGAAGAGCATTTAAAGCTTTGCGATACTAATTTTTTTCTTTCTTTTCACAGAAGCTTTTTTTTCGAGTGAAGGAGAAAATGATTTAATCACTGACCCCAGCCCCGATGGGAGTCGGGACTGAGAGTGTGGGACTCACCAATAGTCGGCATACCCACTAAAAACTCCTCCACCGGATGGAAAAAAGGAAGAAGGAAAAGTGGAATGGCGTGGCTTCGCGCGGTCCCGCATAGTACCCGCGTTAGTACTTGAAGGCTGTTGGCTGCCGCCCTGTGGGCGGGAGCGGGTAAAGGTAGTTACTAGGTTGCAGCCATGAAACCTGACTGCAACACTAGTGGGAATGGCGAGGGTTTAGGAAGTGAATGGAAGTTAGGATTTAGGAGGGTGCTGACGATGATGTTCCTGTTGCTGGTTGAACTCTTTGCATTGCTGCAAGAAGCTCGCGACTTTGGCCGGGTCCGTCTTCGGCCGGTGGCTGAGAGATGAGACCCGGATGGCTTCGGTGATGGCTGTGAGTCTTGAAGAGGTGCTGTCGAACTGCCCAGCCAGGAAAACCTGTTGGGCAGTTGATGATGTTTGAAGTTCCCTGATGAGTTCCTCCAGGGCTGTTAGCTTCGTCGTCATGTTCAGGAACTCCGCATGGAGATCCTGAACGGCGTCGCGTAGGCCCTGGACTTCCTCGATGATCGGCGAGAGTGAAGGTGCTGGTATCGGCGTTGGTGGTACTGGTGTCGGCGCTGGTGATGGTGCTGGAGGCGGTGGCTGTGGAGATGTCACTATCTGCGGCGTAGGTGCTGGCGGCGTCGGCGATGCCTTCCTGCGGGGATGCAGGGGGCAGAGCGCCTGGCCGGTGAAGTGTGATGACCCTCCACAGGTCGCACAGTAGCGGCGTCGGCGGCGAAGGTCGTGCTGGGTACACGATGAGGTGGTGCAGGCTGCTCCACAGTAGTGGCACCTGGGTTGAGCTGCGCAGGACGTCTCATTGTGCCCGTAGGCACAGCAGCGTCTGCAGGGAACCTGGCGTTCCACTCGGCTGGCCTCGATGCGTAAGCACCGCCCTAACAGGGGCAGGCCCGCCCTCAAGGCAGCTTCGTAGTCGCCAGGATCTGCGAACTCCATCCTGACGAGCGATGTGGGTCCCTGTGCTCCGTGGATCCTGGTGGCCTTCAAGGCTGAAGGCCACTGCTGGTGGGCTGCGGTGACGAGGAACCTGGCTGGTAGGTCCCTCGGGACCCCACGGACGACGGCACTGTACCTCCCTTGAGGCACAGGCTGGCTCTGCGGTGGCTGGGAAGTGCCCAGAATCGGCAGCGTGGATGCCGGTGAGTGACGCGGCGACTGCCGAGGCAGTCGCGGCGAAGCGGCGTTGGCTGGCGGCGGTTGCGGCATAGGTTGCCCTAGGCAGCGGCGGCTACGGCGAGATCTCCTCGGCGGGTGCTGGAGGAGACGAAGAGGTTCCTGCCTTAGCAGGAGCGGCGGCAGAGCGGACCTTCTTCTTCGCCATCTCGGAGCTGTGTGTGTTCCAAAAACAAATTAAATCACCTGAGTGCCTGTTCTACATTTTGCATCTGGGTGGTGGTAGTTGAAGGGATATGGGTAGTGGTTTTTGTAGTAGTGACGGTATTCATAACGGTAGCAGCAATATATTAATATTTTATTACCATTAATGCACATGATTAGTAACATCATATTTGTGTATATAAAACACACAAAAACAGTTATACTACTTGCTTCTGTTCTAAATTACATAGAATGCGCACTATAAAACGTGTTTGGAGAAATACATGCGAATTTCGTTTCAACATCGAGAATAATTAATGCTTCAGTCCGATTTATGTCAGCGCTAAAACTGATTCGCTACTACGCTTCTCAGAACCGTTGCGTCTCCAGCCCTAATTCAGTCTGCGCGCAGTAAAATACGGCTATACAGTACTGACATATAACAGTCCATCTCTGTTCTCAATACCCAATCTTACCTGCTTTCGTAAACAGAGTTGTCAGACTTTCGTCTCTATCATCTTGAAAAGGTTGTTACTTGCAATAGTGATCATTTATGATCATAAATGTTGTTTAGTTATAAGAATGACGCTTAAGTATTGGGGAATCAATTTTATTTATAATTAACATAAAAGACCTACCCGTTGCGGTATAGGGTCTTTCAACAAGAGTGTCCTATCTTTGAACTTAAATAAAACACGTTCTATAATGTATAGAGGTTTATTTCTTTTTTATTTTGGAACACAATTAATGTCATTACGTGTGGAAGAGATCATCAGTTAAGTGACCGCCGCGAGTTCGTTGGGTTGCGCGTATACGCTTGACCCAGTTTTCAATCACAGAAGAACGTAAATTAGGCCCAACTTCACGAATAACACGCGTGATGTTATGTATAGGATCATTTACTGTTTCTGGCTGGTTGACATAAACTCGAGATTTAACATAACCCCACAGGAAGTAATCCAACGACGTTAAATCACATGACCTCGGGGGCCAGTTGACATCACCACCACCACCTGTGGCACCATCTTGCTGGAACCAGATGTTTCTGAGATCCATACCATCCAATTGAGGCCAAAAATAGTCCCTTATAAGAGTCCGGTATCTTTCTGCATTGACAGTTAGAGCTTCTCCATCTTCATCTTGGAAACAATATGGACCAATGCTTCCATACCAAAATCCACACCACACAGCAACCTTTTGGGGATAAAGTGGTCGTTCTTGAATCTGCATTGGATTGTGATTGCTCCAAAGCGGCAATTTTGTTTGTTAATACAACAATGCATCCAAAAGTGGGCTTCGTCGCTGAAGATGATTTTTTGAACAAAATCTGGGTCAGCTTCCAATGGCTCCATAGCCCAGTCAGCGAATACACGGCGCAACCTATGGTTGTTAGGCTTTAGTTCTTGAGTTAACACCATTTTGTAAGAGTGAAACTTCAAGTCCAGATGCAGAATTCGCCAAGTTGTGGTCGGCGAAAGCCCCAATTCTTGCGCTCGAAGAGCAATTGATTTGTTTCCGTTCTCGCGTACACTCTCACGAACGGCGCATATGTTTTCGTTGGAGCGCTTACGTCGATTACGTACAGGCGTTCTTTGATCGCTGACAGAACCACTTCTTTTAAATTTATCGATCAAACGCCGAATCGTTCTCTCGCAGGGATGATTATGTATACCTTAAACTTCACGCAATACACGGAAGGTTTGGCGAACAGATGATCCATTTTGATAATAAATTTTCACAATTTCTACGCGTTTCTGAATGCTATAACGCTACATGGCTATTTGTCAATAACAATTGTAACCACAGGAAAAAAATGACTACTGTAGCTCAATAACAACGGCAGCTATCACATGTTAAAGATAGGACACTCGTGTTGAAAGACCCTATACATTCCACAAGATGAAGTATTAATTATTGTTCTGAAGAACCGTTCCATAATAATTGCTACTACAATTAATATTATCTAAGTAAAGTTTATGGTTCAACTTTTTCTGTTACCTCTTCCTTCTTTGTTTATATTTGTACACATAGACAGGCAGTAATAAATGTATCAGAGTTTGTTCTGCAATGCTCATGGGCTACATATTTAAGACTATTCTAAAGTCGCGTATAACGTGATACTATATGCTTTCTTTGTTTTAATAAGTAATGTAGTAGTATTACCAACATTCAGTAGCATCGAAAACTATATACCTATACCTACTATATAATACGCTTATTTAAAATCTTGCAAATATAAACGGTATTGCTGGGAACAATAAGGATTATTCGATATAATTACATTGTTTAATAACGAACGCTTTTATTTTAAAAGTAATCCTTTCCGCACTGCTTGACGTGGAAAGACTATGTTCAAGCCGATTTAATTTCTTATTTATACCTGGTAAAATACACCGGAGATTTGTTTAGATTTTGAATTCACTAAACATCCTCATTTTAGATGTGATTTCTGTAAATATGTTCTTTTATAGAAACAATTAATTTTTAAGCATATTCAAAACTGCTATACGTCCGATATGATCTACGCAGTTAATAGACTTAAAACTATAAACACAAATAAACAATTATAATGTAGAATGTCGAATTATCCAGATAATAGGTTATGCACGAGCGATAAACTGGTTATGTAATAAATAACGATTTGGGTATATAATAACGTTATAATGATTAAATGAATCGCTGTAGCTTATAAAAAAAATGCAACTGCTTTATAATTCATCTCTCCCAAATTTTGCCACCTTCCAGTAAAATCTCTAGATTTACTGTACTACAGAAGGCTCCAAATGTTTTCCGGTGGACCAGGGGATGTAGAGGAAGAGGAGAAAGGAATGTCTTCTCGACTAGTCATGCCTGGCTATAGCCAACAGTAAGCGCCGGTTGCGTCTCAAAGGTCACCTTTACTTTTGCGCATTCTCGTATAATTCAGCGACCTGAACCTAAAAGGAAAAAAGACCTAACCAAACACATTTCTCTCTACTAAAACTATACAAGCGAAATAAATTAACATTTTTTTTACATAATATTTTGTTTAAAAAGCAATTATTGCACTATTTATGCGGATGCTACAGAAGTTTAGATGCATTGTTCAGTAATTTTCTTGAGAAACAAGTTTCACATAACGTATATCTTGTTTTTAACGTTTGTTGCTAGTAATAATAATAGATTCATAATGACCACGCAATGGACTATTCCATACGAACACTGACAGGAGAGGGTAGTTCTTATCTTAATATAAGTTTATTTTGCTTTTTAATTTTCATAGAGATTGATCACAACGTTTAGCGCTAAATATGTAGCTCCATACAGTTGGCACATTCATTCTGATAACATTCAAGTAGCGTTTTAAAATTACGGAAGCAAAGGTAATATTAATGTCAAAATGTTGAAGGTGTTTCAGCGCAATTAAGTGCAACATTCAATGTTCTTCAACATGAGATATATTTTGCGTTTATTACTGAAAAACGAATAAAGATTGTTTTATTTGAAGAATAATTCCCCCTTACACACACTCACGATACAAAGAGAGAAAAACCGCGCCAACCATATAGTGGACATAAAATACAAGCCGCTATTGTATCTAAAAGGACAAAATGTTAATAGATATGAGGAAATAACGTTTAGCGCAAAATATGCAGTTTCTACATAGCTGCTTTATTCAATTAGGATAACATATAAGCTAAATTTTCAAAATAGTGAGACGAAAGTGTTAATGCAAAACGGTTGATGTGCTTTTGTTGCAATTGGTTCCTCATTTGAAAACACTCTATTCCGAAAATTCAATTGCTTTCAAAAGTAAACTAGCTTGCAAATTAAAAATATGAAGAAAGAAAAGGGAGAAAGAAAGAAAAAAAAAGACCTTTGAAAATAACATACGGTGCTAGACATAGATACTTTGTATTATGATTCACGTTCTGAATTCTTAAAATGCTTCTCTTCCCTGGTCTAGCATGGAATCGAATGTATAACGGAGGGGACTCGTCATATATCCAGTGAATGAGGATATTGCGTCTGTGCCTCTCGGGGGACGCCCCCGGAAGGGAGGGAGGAGGTAAGAGACACCGGGCGGCCAAACCAGATGTGACAGCACAGCAATGACAGGGCCCCTACATTTTCCAGATTGAGACGCTCCGAAAGTTGGGCAGGCAAACCAGGACCCAGCCCCACACAGAGGGTCCAACGCCCCCAAGGGGCAGACCGTATACCAGCCGAAGGCTGAGAGATGCATAAGGCTCCACAAAGAGCATCCTTTTTCCCTGCCACGCTGCACAGAAATACCATCGCCGACAACTCCAGACAGACCTAACGGGGTTAAGGATGAATGAAATTAAGAATGGAACGATATGGAGGGACAGGAAATTCGGGGGCTAAGAGAAACCACTCCAGCATTCGCCTGGCTACCCGATAAAACCCCCGGGAAAGCCCATAGGTCAGAGGTGTGGTCGCGGCGAAGCGAACCAGTGACCTCCCGAATGCGAGTCGCACGCGTTACCGCGGCGCCACCTGGACGGAACCTAGAAGATCCGTAGTCCAAATCTCGGCTATGGCATTCAGTTTTTCATTCTGATTCTACATTTCAAACCTTGTCCTATACACGACTTGTGTGAATGAACAATTAGTTACTTTTTGTTAATTGAGATAAACTTTCATTACACTCTTACAAGCCTCGTAAGTATAAGAATAATACAGCAGCTAAAATGATAGTCAAAGTTTTATGTGGTGCCTTTGGAATTCCACTCTCTTTGCATTACCACGAGAAAAATCTAATGTGTTGCATTCACGTAACTTTCTATTCTCACCATTCTAAAATTATTTTTACTAAACTTTATTTTTCTATCTAATTCTTGATAATCTAGATAAACGTTCAATTCACATTTAACCCATCTCTATCGTGTGGGGGTCTGCCTCACATTGAAGAGGTACCGAGTTTGAATCTCGTTTAGAGTTAGTTATCTGTATAAAGTTTTTTTCGGGGTTTTCCCTTATCCTGAGAAGATCAATGTCAGACAGCTCTAAGAACCTCGGGGACATTTGAGCGTCATTTTAACAACTTCCTTCCTTCACTTTCCGTAATAGCCTACCCGGTTAAAGGACGTAAATTTAATACCAAAAGAGAAGGTTCACATTTACAAATTTCGTTTTTGGATACGTAGATAAAGCGATAGTTCCATTTTCAAAAAGTATGTCATAACGCGAAGCTTTGAAATGCAATGCTATTTGTATCACCGGGATAAAGACAAAACGAATAGCGACTTCTCAGTTACAAAGAGTATTCAAACCAATCACAAAAATATCTGGGAAATAATTATTTTTTTAAAATCTATGTATGACAAACTGTGTGCTTTAACGGGGTCTGCATTTCTTGTGTAGTAAAACATTATCCATTTTTACCGTTTGCCAATTATACAAAAGTAATTCAGAATAAAGGGAGGCTCCTCTCAGAAAATTCAAAATATATATTTCGTTTGTCATAAAGATATCTTAAACAGGGAATATTTTAATCAAAACCGTTCTAGCCATTTTTGAGAAAAAACAAATTTCGAAAATTTTTCCACGTAAAGGGTTGTTTGGGGTGGGGCAGATTTTCTTGAAAATCGTCGTTTCCTATCCTTAAAAGATGCTGAACTTAAATATCAAGTTTGGTACTTGACAGCTTCTCGTTTTGGAGTTATGTTGTTCATTGACACGCAGGGATACGGAGCTTTTTCTAAAAAAATTGTTGTATTCACCTGACTTTCTCTACTCACTCTTCTGCAAACTATTCTTACAAAGCTTATTCTTGCATCTGCTTCATGTTAATACACATAAACCTTCATTATTTATTTACGCGTTTCGTTGTAGGTATAAGTAGAACCTATTAAGCTAAAGTGACAGACAAGCCCCTCAAAGCTGATCGATGTGTGATAGCTATGGTTGGATTGGCTACAGAGGGGCCTCGGCACTGATCCACATAGAGGATATTGTGCTACACCCCACGAGGAGGCGTCCCCGAGAGGAAGGATGAGGCTAGAGTAGACACCGGGCAGCCGGAACAAGGAGTGACGGCGCAGGAATTGCAGGGTCCCCAATTTTCCAGATAGAGGCTCCCCGCCAGACGGACAGGCAGATCGGGGACCCCAATCCACACAGAGGGGTCCAACGCCACTCAAGGGCGTTCGAAGATCCCCGGCAGCCACCGAAAGCCGAGGAACGGAGAGAGTCACAAAGAGTATCCTTTTACCCTGCCACACTGCACCGAAACACCATCGCCGACACTTCCAACCCAAAAAGAGAGCAACGGATGAAAGGTAATGGAGCGACAGGAAATTCAGAAATAAGAGAATCCTTCCCAGCATTCGCCTGGCGATCCGGGAAAAACCGCTGAAAAAAACCCATGGTTCACGAAGGTCGGTCACGGGAATAGAACCCAAGACCTCCGGAATGCGGGCCATACACGTGATAGCTTTGAAATGCTGTTCTGTTTGTACGAACACGAAAAAGAAAGAAAGAAACAATGAACGATAGAAAGAAAGAAAGAAAAACAATGGCGATTTTCAGTTGCGAGAAGTATAGGTAAAGTATTTGAAAATTCAAACTAATAACAAAGAATATTTCAGAATAGGTTAACACCATAAAAATGTTATTTGACATAAATTTCGTGCTTTAACAACATTTACATTTGTTGGGCACTAAGATTTTTTTCTGTCTCTCTTATGGTTTACTAATTATCAAAAGTCATTCAGAATAAAGACGAATTTACAGACCATTCCTAGAAAATTAAAGATATATTTTATATAACATGAAAATAGCTTAAGCATATCATTTTAATCAAAATCGTTATGGGCATTTTTGAAAAAAATAAGAAGTTTCGAAAGATGTTCAATATAAAGGGTAATTTTGAGTGAAGGATTTTCTTCAGAAGCTTTGTGTCGTATCCTTGAAAGATGTTGAACTTAAACACTAGGTTTAGTTTTTAACCGACTTTTTGTTTTGAGTTATGCTGTTCACGGATCCACACACACACACACCACACACACACACACACACATACACACACAAACATACATACAAAACCTTTTTCTAAAAATGAGTTCTTTGGGTTCAGGAAGTCTCAAACATGATTTCTGGTAAAATTACATTAAATTTTGTCTGGAATAAAATACTTCGTCTACTTACTCTAAGTGCATAGAAGTGAAACTAAAAAATGCTTTCTTTGTATTCAAGGGTCTCAAAGCGTGTATTTCCGGTGAATCTCGTTATTGAATTTTTGGATGGAATACAATACTTCCTCTACTAACTGCAACTACGTAGTAGGGAAAGTAAACATGCTTTCTTTGGATTCAGGGGATCTTAAAACGCAGGGGGCCTTGTTTCCTGTGAATCATGTTTTGAATTCTTGGGTGTAATATAATACTTCCTTTACTTACTAACACTATGTAGTAGAGAAAGTAAACATGCTATCTTTGGATTAATGGGTCTTAAAACGCGTATTTTCAGTGAATCTCGTTATTGAATTATTGGATGGAATACAACACTTCCCCTACTTACTGTAACTACGTAGTAGAGAAAGTAAAAATCCTTTCTTTGGATTCAGGGTGTCTCAAAACGTGTATTGCCAGTGAATCTCGTTATAGAATTTGTGGGTGGAATACAATGCTTTCTCTGCTTCTTATAACTACGTAGCAGGGAAACTAAAATGTTTTTTTTTTTGTGATTCAGGCGGTCTCAAAACGTCTGTTTCCAGTGAATCACGTTATTGAATTTTTGGGTGGAATACAATACTTTGTCTGCTTACTGTAAGTGCATGGTTGAGAAAGTAAAAATTCTTTCTTTGGATTCAGGGGGTCTCAAATCGTGTATTTCATGTGAATCTCGATATTGAATTTTTGAGTGGAATACAATACTTTTCCTTCTTATTATGGGTAAGTAGTAGATAGTAAAAAGACGAGTTGTGGTATAGATAAGCGGCTGTTTGTCCTTACAATATCTTGCATGCAACCAAATAGTGAAAAAAGTTAAACTGTAACTTGAAATAATTTATGGCCTAATTTGTTGTCACGATTAAGGTAAAGTGTACGAAAAAATCATACTTTATGAGGATATTATGACAAATAAAGACATGTTAGTTGATAGTGGGTAGAGAAAGTAGTGAATATTGAAAACCAAACCATTTTGTTTTAACATTCACTTATGATATAATGATACGATGCATCAAATTCCAAAAAAATACTTATGTCGCTGTACTGTAATTTTATTGCTGTATTTTTTTCCCACAGTTATTACTATCTGACAGCCAAGTCTATAGGAAATGTGTTGGAATGATGTTATCTTTAGCCATATTACATCCCATAACCTTGTAGAGCAGGTATGAGCTAAGACACCTGGCATAACCTCTCGATAAGATGCTCCGCGGTTACAAACACGTGGCACGGAAAACATTTGGAGCCGTCTGTACGTACCTGCTCTTGAATATAGTATTGTGCCAGTGCGCGGCTCTGCCGAAATACTACTCGCCTTTAGTTGTATTACAACTGGGACGCACCAGAGAGCAGCAGCACCACGGTTGCTTGGAGCGGATTCACGCGCTCGGCTAAACCTGTCTCGGCTGCCTTACGTGGCAATCGACTGTAGCCCGGTGAGTCACGGTCGATCGTTTTCATGAAAATGCAGACCTCTAATAGCGACCAAGCCTGGGATCCCTTAAACCTGCCCAGTTTCGTGCGAACCCCTCTGACCACCGCGCATGACTGCATTGCATTCAAAGGCGGCATTCATGTGGCGTGATTGTGACGCTCTGCATTGGTATATTCGTTCACTGTAGTTAAATTGTGAGCAGTACACTCAACAAAATGTTAGGAGCTGTAAAGCATAGTCACCAACACATACAATTACGCCAGTTTTGCGACAAGGGACGGTAGGTAGCCAGTAGTAGGTGGATGAAGTTGCAGTTCAGTACAACTTTTCTGTTCCTGGCCTTCGCGAAAGACAAATACTTCTGAAGGTTTGGCATGAAGGACAGCGAGTAAAAAATAACTACAACAGTAAACTCTTTGCGGATTGGTGGATGCAAAGCAATGGAGGCGGAGAGATAGATAAAGGTACAGACGAATAGAGGGGCAGAGCACCGGATGTATAGGTTCCAGGGCTCTCTGTGCTTCTACCGTGGCACCTGGGAGGGAGGGATGAGGAGCGACCAGATCCAAATGACGATGTGTGCAAACATGGCCGGGGTCCGTAAAGGTTTCAGTTAGAACGCATCCGACGCCGCCCAACCCCAATCACAAGTCCCTAACCCCGGCGGTCCCCCGAAGAGGCCCACACTGGGAGCGGACCCTCACTGAGCAATCCCGACCGTCGCTAGGAAGAAACCTCCACATGGTGCACATCCACCTTCCAGCCGCAACACGCTGAACACCGTCGCCTGGTCCTACAGCTCTGAAACAAGTGACCGCGAAGGAAATTGTGGGGTCAGGAGAGTCGTGGAAGAAGAGGAACCAACCCAGCATTGGCCTGTTGCCCCAGGAAACCCACGAAAATTCCACGGGTCAGAGTGGGCGATCGCCGGGAATCGAATCCAGGACCTCCGAATGTAAGCCTTACGCGCTACCGTAGATCCATCTCGCTCGTTAAGAGAGAGATAGAGAGAGAAAATGGGAGAGAGAGACAGAGAGGGAATGAACTAGTAGAGTAGTTTCTAAATAATGCGTCTTAGTAAACGCAGTTTATGAGAGGTATATTAAGTTAAACGAAACAAATATATATTAGCGATTATTTCATTTGTTACTCAATTATTTTGCGATCGACAAATCTAACTTTGCTCGGTGTTTTTAGAATAATTGGGTATTATTTAAAGCATCAAAGTTCTGCTGCAGTTAGCACCATATTATTCATACTATTACCCACATTTATGACTTTGTATTTAAAAAATCTTACAAGCTGAGTAAAACGTTCTAAGCTAACAATTACATAAATAATAATATAAATTTCCCTATTATGAAAATTTTACCACATTTTACACCACAATGAACAATACAGTTGTGGCAACGTCAGATGAAAATTATTTAAAAAGGGAGAAATCCGAATAAACGTAGCCAATTACGTTCCGGCCAAGACAGGTCAGATGTGGATTATTTTACATTTAGTTTCACAAATTTTCGAAACACATCTACACTTCTAGCAATGGTCGTTTTTACGATTTCACTGTAAAAGCATAGCAAACCGAAAACACACTCACCTTGAACAAGACATATAACAGATGCATTTCCGCCTCCTACACTTACCTATTGTACCAGAACTGGTTCCGAAATGTGGAGGAATACAACGCTCTCACTATTAGGAGAGCTCTCCACCTCTGAGGAGATATTTGCAATACGGATTGGTCCCTCCAAATCGCGGGTGGTTTTGGATATGAGTTTTAAAATCTCTACTGGAAATTTATAGAGCTGCCACATGCCCGTATTTATGAGAGCTACCGGACACGCCGAGTGATTCGATGGGCTTCAATGGAGGTGTTATCGTGTTAACTCCAAAAAAGTCTGCTCCAAACTCTCTCCCCACAGTATAGGTTTATTATACTCTTGAACGCTGACGGTAAAATGTTTGCCAAGTTGTTAGGGAGGCGCCTCGCCCAGCGCTAAGTGAGATTATCGGGAAAGAGCAAAAATGTGGTGTGCTTGGGAAGCAGATCACGTAGAACTTGGAATTACTACGATACGACTTTCTACCTTGATGCTAATCCTCATGAAAGTGCAGGCATTATAGCTTTATACCTTGATTGGGCGTTTAACAATATTGATCATGGCTACCTATTAGGGTTTTGGACGAGGGTACAAGCATTGAATAAACTAATCCTGAAGGATATTGAAGATAATTAAGAAGCGCTTAAAATAAGACTGCAATGGACGACGGCCGAAGTCAAGCATGCGAAATATTTGTGCGTTTATAAGTTCCGGCGTAAGGGTTTTCCGAACTGCCCAGTCTATTAGAAATGTGAGCTATTCATTAATTTTCGTTTAAAACATTTGTCATTTCTAACGTATGTACTGACTTGTTTTCTAATTCTGTAGATAATGTATTACACTCATCGCCATCTTTACCTATAGTGGAATTATGTAAACTTAAATTGTGAGATTCTTTATTCAAAAGGTTTGCTTTTTTCTTTAGATAATTAATTTCGATGGAGTTGAAACGTTGTGAGATAATGTCTTAAAATTTCGGTAATACCAAACAAAATAAAACTGTAAGACTATAAATAATACTAAATATTCGGTTCTTAAATGTAAATATGTAGGTTTTAAAGACTAGAAATAATCTCTGACAAGTAACACCTTTCCCTACCTAAATTATTACTAGCCGTATATTGATACAGAAAGAAGCACAACCAAACGGCTATACCTTCTGTCACATTAAGAAATAAAACAGGTAAAGGGCTTAGCTGCCCTTAGCTATGCGTTTCTTGAGTGCCGGAGCCTGCCCAAAATAGTTTTATGTAGTTCTGTTTTGCTTTCCTGCGCTCCAGGCAAACTGGGCAAGTGAAAATGCAGTATTTGCACAACCTCACGCAAATGTTTGATAATCTGTAGGGATGGTGTTCGTTTTACCGTCAAGTAGCACTATACCACCATATTGTCCCGCCATGAAGCAAACATTTGCACAGCCCTAAGGCAGCCAAAGTTCACAGAGGACTCCTCCCACAATGGAAGGGAAGGTCAGGTCATGTCAAGTCAGGGAGTGGTTCTAACAGCTACCTTTCATAGCACCAATTGATATTCCAATTCAAAAAGGTGAGTTTATTAAACAGTCACAAGTATATGTATCGTTTAATGAATGAAACTGCTTAATAATTAATGATAAATGCAAATGCTTTGTGGTAATCTTTATTTGTTTAATAAATAGCCAATCCATTGTCATCATGCAAGATATCCTTATCTACTACCTGTACTTATCTCAGGAAGGTGAATATTCCTTACATAAAATCACGCGATATAATTAATAAACTTCAAACCTCTTGTATCATTCCCCACAACTTTTGTGGCATATTATATAAGTTGTTACCAGAATGCCATTCATCCTACGCTGAACTTCAGCCCAAACGTCCTCGATCGAGTTGAGATATGGGCTATTAGGGACCTAAGACATAATTGAGACCATCTACTGAACCTCAAAGCATCGCTGGGATAAGCGAGTGTATAGATACAAGACAGATTCTGCAGTAAACAAAGCCAGTGAACAGTAATGTATGTTTATGTAATGATTTAAAGGTTAAGCTTTGATGCACATAAAGCCTATTACAAACGTACATATGTGCAATAAACATGAAAAATTAAGTCAGGTCTGCGGATGCCATTCATAACAATCGTTAAATTGGATTTTAAAGAAATAAGTATATGTTTATACTCTTGAAGACTTGTCTAGAATGTTTTAATGCGAGCATTTACTTCAACGTTTTATAGAATATTATTTATCTGCTGAAAATACACATTGTCACTCTAAAAGTTTTGAGAACGGACGCAATAATGGACGCTTAGATCTGATCATTGCATCTTTTCAAAATATTCTGCATTGCATTCTATACACCGACTCATCCCTGCAAACCATTCCTCAAATCATGAGCGGCATTCTTCTTTGGAGAGAGTGCAAATACATTCTTCGTAACTAGCTACTGCGGCTTCCGGTGACACAAATCGATGACCTCGGAGCTTTTCTTTGATTTTTGGGAATAGTAAAATGTCACATGGGGCCAAATCTGGACTGTAGGTAAGATTGGACAAATATCTGACTCCTGCAGAAATTGGGTTGTTTCTTGTGCAGTGTGGGCAGAGGTATTGGCATAATGCAACAAAATTCCACACAGACCAGTCTTGGGACGCTTTTTCTCGGTTTATTGAACACTTGTTGCAGACATTTTGTGGTATACTATCTGGTGTAACACCTTTTGTCACTCAAGCGGAATCATAACAATGTGGCCACTTGCTGAGAAGAAGGAACAGATCATCTTCTTGCCAACACTTCTCGTTCGCTTCACTTTTGTCGGAGAATCTTATTCTGGGAAGACCCAGACCGATGACTGTGGTTTGGTTTCTGGATCATACTGGTAAATCCAGCTTTCGTCATCTGTTACAATGTTAAATGTGTTTTTGGATTTTCCCCCATTGAATTTTTCAATCATTTCCTAGCACCTTTGCACAGATGCTAGTTTCTGCTCATTTGTAAGGTGGTGGGGGATCCAGCGACTGTAGAGTTTTCTGACGTCGTTTTTCTTTCAGGATTGTTTTCACTGCTGCCAATCCAACATTTAGGTCTTCTTAAATCTAACCATATGTGCAACGATGATATTCTCGCAAAATGCGGTCTACGTTCACCACATTTTCATCCATTATTGTTGTAGCTGGCCGTTTTTCTCGGTCTTCATATTCGAGGGAATCCCTTCCTCTTCTAAACTCTGCATACCATCGATAAATGGTGGATTGCAAAGGGCAAAGATCTCCAAACGCATGATACAGTCTTTAAATTCATTTTCTCTCCCCTAAATCGACTTTAAAGTCTTAGAAAATCATAGCACGGAAATGCTCTCGCTTGAGATCCATCCTAGCGTATGGCGTAGCAACACCTGCTATACATACACGCGTGGTGCTGAAGATGCACATTGTTGGAGCGCATCCAGACTTGCACATTTTGCTATCTGACCTTCAATCTGAAGTTAGACAAAGCTGCTTTGACTTACCACTACTCATTGTTGCTCATTCTAAAACCTTCAGAGTGACCTTCCTATAGTTAACTCTGGCTGCAGTAATCGCATACTGGAGAGCATTGTATTCTTCAGGATGTAAACTTATTTTTGGGAAGGCAAGTGTCTCTATTTGCGACACAGAACCTCCTAACCTATAAATCTTTTCTTGACGTGGACACGTCCACTATATCTAGATGCCGTGTATTCTGGGTGGAACCTTCTGCACACATTTTGACAAAATACTTGTATAGGGCCATAGCTATTGTTAGGGAAAGTCTTCTCATTCCAAAATATTATAGTTTTGTATGGATATTGACAATATTCAGGTAGAATGCAATGCGATTCTACTCAAAGTGCATCTGTTAATAATACATGTGTGATAGCTGCCCTTCGTGACTTAAAGTAAGCTAAGCAAAGGATAAAGGTACGTATTACGGAGGGGCCTCCGGAAACGGGGCAGAGCACTGCACGCAGGCCAGGCGGCCCTTTATGCTTCCAACATGGCCACTGGGAGGGAAGGATGAGGGGAGAGATCTTAAGGGCAACCAGATCTGGATTCCGACAGGAGCAAGCACAGACGGGATCCCTAACGTTTCCAGACAGAACGCAACCGACGCCGCACGGTCCCTACCCAAAAGCCACCAATCTCCAGGGCCCTCCGGAGCGGAGTTTCACGCTGAGGAGAGCCCTAACTGAACTGTACCGCAACGTCGCCAGGGAAGAAACCTTTACAGAGCGCAAGCCACGGCCCAGGCGTAACCCGCCGCCTGGTCCTAAAACCCTGAAACAGATAACAAGGAAGATGATTGTCACAGGAAATGAGAAGGAGAGCCGTGGTAGATAAATTCGCCTGCCGACCCGGAAACCCCACAAAAAACGCATAAGCCAGAGTGGGCGGTCGCCAGGGATCGATCCCGGGACCTCCCGAATGCGGGCCACAGACGTAATCGCGTGAGCAATCCCGCTCGGTATGTAAGCTAACTTCTTAAGGCGATGAACAACATTGCAGGTGTTCCTACGCAATAAATTTAAGCAGCATAATAAACCCTTTTTAGAAGTGACTTTATTGCACTAAAGCTAAATGTCTTTTTACCTTCTGGATTATTCAGAAATTAAAATTACTAATGCTATTCGTGTATACATGCAACTCTCTTCTTAAACAGAAGAAGAATTTTTACAGAGACAATCGATCACAGCACTATTTCACTCTAGTCAGCAATGTTACCGAGTGAGCTATCCCTGCAGGTGTTAACAGGTGATTTCATAGATATATTTGACTTCTGCAAATGTATAGGAGTGCTATCTCGTGATTCAATGGCGCTTTTCAAAAGGAAAATATTTCAGAAAATGAGTTCACAAATGGGAATGTTCACTGTTAGCTGTTTCCGTATATCTGAAGAACAAATACGCTTTTCTACCGTTCCTGGAAGTGAATAAATAAAGCTTAAGCAGAAATGTGACTGTGATTTGCCCTGCACACTAGTTATTTCTTATCCAGAGCTGGCAGCGCAATCCTTCAATTTGTAAGCTCAATAGTGTATTAGTCCCAGGTCATGGTAATGCCATCTTTAAAGTCACCTTCATAACGGATTCTGATTACATATCACGTGAATGTTTAGAACATTACAGTATCTTATGTTCTACATTCCTATTCAGAATTCATTAGTTTGATTTGCTTATTTACATTTAACAGCAGCGGTAATAAGAAATTGAGTAACATAGTATAATATATCCTTCACAATCAACAATTTGAAGAAAAGTCGGTTGTCAGCTATCACGAAAGAAGGTCGTGTTTACACCTCTCTCTGTGCGTTCGCGTTCAGTTCTCGAAGGAACGTAATTCCTTTTTCAGTGTTTATTTCTACATTCGCGTGTGTTATTGCGTGTGTTCACGTCAATT
Source organism: Deroplatys truncata (assembly GCA_030765065.1). Taxonomy (NCBI): domain Eukaryota; kingdom Metazoa; phylum Arthropoda; class Insecta; order Mantodea; family Mantidae; genus Deroplatys; species Deroplatys truncata. The sequence goes on along the minus strand of CM060990.1, from coordinate 415,351,159 downwards.
ACTGTTTTCGCTTACATTTTTAAGTGTAGTTATCGTACAAGTGCCTTATACCGCTCTCATGCCAGAACGTAATACAGGCGAGCTTCTTCGCTCGGCTATTGATTTAGCTTATGCTAATGCCGATCAGGAACATGTGTCTGTTCCTCAACTTGCTCCGACTGTATCACACCAGCCCGTCTTAGCTCATTCCTCACCGTCGAGTTTGTCTCCAACTGTTACCTCTACACCATCTGCTTCCGCGCTACCCGTGTCTACCACTGTGCTTCTGTCTTCTCCAATGTGTGTTGTGACTACCCATTCTGCAAAAGCTTCCAATGATATCCACATGGAGGATTATTCCCTATTACACGGCCTCTGTGCCAGCACATCTACCAGCCTTGTGCGCTCCGCTCCGCCCTCTTCACCACCGGCAGGACAACATAAACGTGTTTGTGTAGCAGCGCCTTCACAAACGTCAAATGCTCCACGTTATGCCATTCCTACGCATAATCGTCTTCAGACTTTGGAAGATGATACTGCGCCGGAAAATACTCCTCCGGCTGTTCCACATCTAAGAAGCGCATTCCACCAATATGTCTACGTAATGTACACAATTATCAATTACTCTTGCATGACATTAAGCAACATGTTACGTCCGAGTTTCATACTGAGTTGCGTGGATCTATTGTTAAGTTATATTCCTCTACCTCTTCTGATTTTCGCAATCTCACTCGCTATTTCACAAGCATCAAGCAGGAATATTTTACATATAGAAATCCAGTGGATAAGATTTCTTTCTGTGAACATTCGAAATGTACCTTCTCTCTCAGTGATAAAGAAATATACGATGAACTGTGATCTCAGCAGTATCCTGTTCAAAAAGTCACTAGCTTATTCAACAGAGCTAAACAAGCTATTCCTCTTTGTGCCGTCGAGTTGTTGAACGATTATTCGGGCAGAGGTATTCTCAATTTCACCCGTTTACTCTACAGTGTGGTGACTGTGGAACCCTGCCGCCGCAATGCAGACTTAGCACAGTGTACTCGATGTCAAAACTATGGTCACACGAAAAACTATTGCCAGATAGGGTCCCGCTGTTTTCGCCGTCTGGGTGAAAATCATTACTCAAAGTGTGCTAAACCTACTACCACGCCAGCACAGAGCGTCAATTTCCATCAAGAACACCCCGCAAATTATCGTGACTGTCCTCATTATTTGAAATTCAAGCAACGTTCCATTCAGGGGACACTTTCGCCACAACGTTCACCACAACGTCCCCGCAGCCTGCTCCGTCAGAGTTGCCTCGGCAGCCTCGGGATATCTCTACCTCACAGCATCAGCTCCGTTCGTCCCATCAGCAGCAACAACAGAAACAACAGCAGACGCTATCTCCCGACCAGGCTTCATCTCGCTCTTCTGCACGCAGATCATTTTCTGGCTTTCTGCGTTCTCCTTCCTCTCGTCCGAGTGCCTCATTGCCTGCTGCAAGACCTCTGGTGATTCACGTTCTTGGGCCTGGTTTACTGATCTGTTCACACAACTATTTGCTGTCCTTCGTACTTTTCTTATACCTTATTTGCCACAACTTCTGAACATTGTTCATACATACGTGACAAGTATTAGTATCAATGGTACTCCCTAATCGCCGCTCTGTTAATAGTCTCACTCTCCTCAAATGGATCGCCAATGGCCTTCAAAGCAAACGAGCTTCATTTATCTCTTTCTTCACAATGCATAACATAGATATCGCCTGTGTCACGGAAACTCATTTTCTTTCCAATGAACAATTTACTCTTCCTGGTTATCACGTTTATCGGCGCGATCGAGCATTTTTAACGGCCTCAGGGGGTGTTTCCCTTGCTGTGAGACGTCGGCTCCATCATAGCGCCATCTTTCTCGCTGATTTCCCAGCATTAGAAGTTGTTGGTATTAAACTTCACTCTCCTGATGATAAACTTCACCATCTGGTCCTCATCGGTGCCTATAAACCTTCTAATTACAACCTCAACACACATTTTCTTTCATTTCTTTTTCCTGATCGTGGCCGCATTCTTCTATTACGCTATCTGAACTGTAAGCATACCTCCTGGGGATGTAGAACTACTAACACCAATGGCCGTCGTCTCCAACAATTTCTCAGCAGTTCTCTCTGCAATATTCTGGCTCCTTCTGATCCCACTCATTATTCTACCAATCCCAAGGTATCTCCGGATATCATTGACATTGGCATTTATAGAAACCAGGGTTTACGACTTTATATGAACTCTCTAACCGAGCTGAATTCTGACCACTGCCCAATCTTAGCTGCTTTCTCCCTTGGTCTGGGTTTCATTCCTCCGCCACCACGGCTCATTAATGGCTACGTGCACTGGGATGCTTTTCAAGAACGGCTGAATGCGCCTCTGTCAACCTCCTATCACATTGTCACTCCGGAAGATATTGATGCATTTTACAGATGCCATTTGCTCCAGCCTACGCTATTCCACGGTCTCTTCTCAATGCCCTTTTCCATCCCAACTACCCCCCTTTCTTATTGTCCTCAGTCAAATGAAGAATCACATTCGGCGTCACTGGCAGCGGGAATGGCAACCTTGGCTCCGTCAGATTAATTGGGCGTATACGTCGTGTGAAACTGGAACTCGAACACCACGCTTCCAAACCTTTCAACGCCACCTAGCCACTCTTTCTCCAGATGACCACATGTTCCACAAACGACTTGAAGCATTCTTTGGAAAACCACCGTTGTTTGTAGCCTTCATCATGGCGATACACTTATTACGTCTTCTTTTGACAAATGTGAGGTTCTGGCTTCACATTTCGAGCAAACATTTACTCCTGATTCTGGTTTTGATGTTCCTACTTCCCAATCCCTTCGTACAGAACATGCTTTTAAATCGCAATCCACTGTTCCTGTCCGAATGTCTTTTACCAGCCCGGGGAGTTGTCGCATTTCATCTCCCGCCTTCCGAATAAGAAATCTCTTGGACTCGACCTGATTCCCAACATCGTATTAAAGAAACTCACCAAAAAGGCTCTGGCTTACCTTTCTTCCATTATGAACGCTGCCTTACGTCTCGGCTACTTTCCCGCCGCTTAGATACTTACTCAGATTATTGTCTTTCCTAAACTCAATAAGCCCCGGCATTTACCGTCAAGTTACCGTCCAAATAGTTTAGTACCCAACCCTTCCAATCTCCTTGAGAAGGTTATTCATCGTCGTTTGTCTCAGTTTGTCTTCCGGAATAATGTTATCCGGCCATTTCAGTTTAGCTTTAGACCAGATCACTCTGCTAAACACCAACTATTCCGTTTCACTCAAGCCGTTGTTCATGGATTTGAAAATCGACAATATACACCGACCACGTTCATGAATGTCGCCCAGGCTTTTGATAAAGTGTGGCACGATGGCCTTATGCTCAAACTCTTTCGTGTAGGCCTTCACCAGTACTTGCAGGAAGTTTTTGCTACTTTTTTCGAATCGACAGTTCGTCGTTTGTATACGTGGCACATGCTCCTCACTGAAATTTATTCGCGTTGGTGTCCCCCAGGATTCCATCTTAGCTTCACTTCTGTTCAGTGTTTACACTTCAGATCTTCCGCACCTAGAGCTTGCAGAAGTAGCGTTATATGCCGACGACACATTTCTTTACTACTCCCATCACGATCTTCCTACTGCTCCTGCTGCCCTGCAGGTTTCCTTGACCTCTCTTATTCACTGGTACACTACCTGGTGCATTTCACTGTACCCCCACAAGACAGAGGCAAATATTTTCTCTCTCCGTACCATTCGTTCACCCCCATCCTTGTATATCCATAACACCTGTATTCCCTGATTACCTTCTCCTGTTCTAGTAAAGTATTTTGGAGTGTTTTTCGACACCACCCTTACCCGGCGCCCACATATCAATCGTGCTGTTATCCTTGCTTCAGCCAGGCTTTCTCAGCTCTATTCGCTACTCAAAAGTTTGCATATCTCTTGGACTTGATTCCTGTCTATGGTTATACCGTCCCCCATTACCCCTGTCCTGACCTACGCTGCTCCTATCTGGGGTGGAGCTTGCAAATCCCACCTACGTTGTTTGCAAGTAGTTAAGAACAAGGTGCTGCGGTTCGCTATTAATGCTCCCTGGTTCGTGCGCAACCATCAACTACACCAAGAACTCTGCCTTCTCCCTATAAATGAGTTCATCCGCCAAACCACACGCCGTTTTTTCTTCTGCCAACAGGAGCTTCCTGGAGCTGTGGAGTATCATCTAGGCATCAGAACATGCCGCCAACGCGCCTCGGAAAACGGCTTCCTCAAGATATCCTACTTAGTTCCACGTCAAGCTCCGAAGACTCCGACCTTTAGTATCTTACAGACTGTTCCGTTGTGAGTTGCATTGTATTTGTGATCTATTGTGCTACTTCCTCTTTTATTAGACACATTGCCGTTATGTTCGAAGAGCTACGTTGATGTAGCCAATCTCTCCACTTTTTAGCAGTTGTTTCCTTTTTATATATTGTTCTCCCAGTTTTGTAAAGCATTGTTGCAGATCGATCTTTGTAAATAAAAAAAATTCAAGAAATAAAGGAAAAGAAAAAAGAGAGAAAAAATATTCCGCACGGCTTGAACACGAAGTCTAGTGTCACTGCCTTGAGAACTCCCTACTTGATCAGTGAGCCACACATGTACACTTTTTGGCATTGCAGCAAACGCTTGCATGTACCATTGAGGTGGTATCAGCGGCGTGCTTTCTCAAATTTGTTTTGGCTTATTGCACAAAATCATGCGCTCCGAGACCACAAGTATCCTATCTCCAGTTGTTCCGCCAACACCCCTCTAAAATCCCTTAAAGTTAATCGTGGACTTATGAAATAGCCTGTATGCTCATACATACATACATACATACATACATACATACATACATTCATACATACATACATACATACATACATACATACATACATACATTCATACATACATACATACATTCATACATACATACATACATACATACATACATACATACATACATACATACATACATACATACACATATATTAATGTAGGAGGGCGCCACTAGAGAATCTGATTTCTATTTCCATTATACGTATATTGTGCACATGCGAAGTGCGAAGTTTCCGGATACTCAGGGTAGTATGTGTAATACTGAGGTAATTTAAACAAATTAATAGGATAATAAACATAAAGTAGCAAAAATATGACGTATTTTTGTGTCATTAAAATGTGATGTGATAATAAACATTAGTTTCATTTCTTTTCATTTTGTTCGAACGGTTTATTTACTCTAAAGAATAAATGACCAAGCTAAGCCTTTCTTTCTGGCATGAACCACTTCTGAGATAAGCATTATTATATGTTTGAATTTTTAATGCTTTGTAATTTGTTGAAGGTGCCGTCCCTATTTTCTTGTATTTTTGTTCTGTAATTTTAACACCTAAATGACAGGTATACGGGTTTCGTTGAACTTTATTTCTGGAACTTTAGCACCTGGTATTTTCACATAAAGATTTCTAATTATGTTATTAAACGCTAACATAAATGTTTGTTACTCTCTGCAAGTAGCAGCAGATTTTTAATTTGCTTATAACAGACAATTCTCACGGACTGATTTTGCTCCTTTTCAGCTATATACTCGTATATATATTTATTGCGGATTAGGATGGGGTGGGCCCACGTTAAATAATCAGTGGCACAGTATGCCTGGAGGATGACTTAAAGTAGATTAAATTGAATTTTATTTATGGACGCTCTTTTACCTGTTATGGTCCTTAGTGTCCCATTCTATATTGCGCGTGAAAGACCGGTAATTTTGCTCAGAGACCTCTATCAGGCTTCAGGCTCTTTTACGTGCAGTAAATCTACGAGGACCACCGGCTTTACTTCCCTTCCGTAGGAAACTATGCTAAGGATTTTTACGCCAGAAAAAATTCATCGTCCTCCGCCGGATTTGAACCCGCGACCTCGAGAACTAAAGACTAGTATGACAACCACTACACCACGGGGGACGACTCTGGATGATGATTGGGCAGGTAGACGCACCCAGTGTGAGACTTGATTTGTAACTTTTCAAAACGTATTACCATACTCGCTTTTTTAAGTAATATTGCATTCTAAACAATGATTTTTGGGTTGCTTGTACTTACGTGAAATAAATAACAATCCAAGCCAAACGCTGAATTGCGTTACGTTTACTGGGTGTTCGGAAACTTATGACCGGCAGTGTATATAATCGCAGAACTCGTTCAGTTAACCTGCAACATAGCTCTGTTAAACGGTAGTTATCACACAGACTGACGTCGCTGCAGTTTTCTGCAATGAAGTTCCTCTTCAGGTCATCAATGTCCTAAAATGTAGTTTTTAACCTCCAGACTATTTACGGGCTGCCAGCGCTAGGTCAGGATACATGTAAACAAAAATAAACCACCTGTTTGTTTGTGGTCAGGGACGCAATGATCTACATTCTATACTCCAGAGGTGGGCAGAGGTCAATTTTGCGCCGACAACATAACAAAACGCAACCCTCACAAGAAACTCGGTATAAGGCATTGCTGCGAGGGAAGGGGGGGATTATGGTTGAGAACACCTGCAGTAACGGTTGATAGCAGTTTAGTTCACTATTCTATTGTGTTTATGTTGAGTTCATACATTTTTTAAAAGTTTCTTATTGTCTTTGTAATGGTTCTTCGAGGCAAATTAAGATTATTAAAATTGGGAAAATCTTAAAGTGACAATTTCCACACCTCTTGTCAGACATTGTTTCAGAGATTTATCCTCTTGAAAAGGCTTTAAGGACTCAGCGATCCCCCAGAAAGTATGTAACTAGCATATTTAGTTTTGTTTACAGCCATCAATTTTCGGGACTTTCTGTACAATGTTCTTTGCAGTTAACTTCTGCAATGGTTTCGCACGTTCAGTTCTTAAAACAAATGAAATAGTAATAAAACTAACAATAATACAGTACAACTTCCACGTGCAACACCTACCTGTAATTTCACCATATGAGGCATGACGTCTAACGTAGTGTCTATGGATGTTGCCTCTAAATGCGTCATGTAATGTTTTTGAGCAGATTAAACATTTTACAATCTCTCCTTTTGCACGGCAAAAACCCTCATCCTCCCATTCTAGACTAATTTGCGTTTTCTGAAAAATTTAGTTTAGTAGACAATGCCATAACGAACTATTTAAGTCCAGCCACCCTCTTAGCTCTAGCTCTAGCTAGCAACCCAGACTGTGTGCGCTTTCAGTTGCGTTACGTTGTGACTACACTCTGATTCGCGACACAACTTTGCCCACCTCTGGTATAAGCGGAAGGTGGTATGTTATAATAAATGCTCCTTCTCTCAATGCTTAAATATGCCTAGTAACAATGTTCTAACCCGAGCAGAAGATTCAGGCGGCAACGTCTGTGGCCTGCATTTCAGAGGCCGTGGTTTGGATTCCCGTAGCCGACCTTCCTGACCCATGGGGTTTTCGGGGATTTCCCCGGTCGCTAGGCGAATTCTTGGAAGGGTGATTACATTCCCTGAATTTCCTGTATCTTCATTTCATCTTTATTCTCATTTCACTTCAACTTTCGTCTGCTTGGTTTCTTTCAGAGTTGCAAGTGTCGGCGGGAGATCTCGGCGTGTAGATGTCAGGGGAAAAGAATGATCTAAGGAAACCTTTGTCTCGCACTGCGAGTGGTCTCCGGTCCCGGGCCCCCCACGGAATGTGTAAGCCTATAGGGGGAGGGGTTGGCGGCAGCAGCCAGCACCCGGGGAGTTCCAATCTCTAAATGGTAGAGACCCTGTCCTCTGCTTTCGTGCCTCCTGATCCGGCCTCCCTCTCTCTCCTCTCACCTCATCCCTCCCTCCCGGGGGCGTCCCGTCAGGGGCGAAGGCACTAAAGGTCGAATTGCTAAGTCCCCTTCCGCTTCTAGTCCTATCCTATCATAACAATGTACTATGCACAGTTTAAGCCATAATAAGGCTGCATCTGAAACCCTAAAGAATTAGCAGCATAAAACCACACTGATCCGAAGTGGTCCAGTGATACTGGAAACATACATTATAAGGACATTTTAATTCATTAACAAAACTTGTGAAAAATAAACAAAGCTTAAATTTCAACTTATCAACTAAGCCAAGATCGAAATTAAGGCATTTTGAAAAGTGTTACTATAAATATAGGCATTACAGAAGAAAGATTGAATATCTCGTATATTGATTTAACTACTCCCCATTAATCACATATTTGCAACACTGAACTCTATTTTTCTACTAACCTCAGTATAATATACGCGAAGTTATTAGCTGCAGAGGTAAGTTGTTAAATAGTAATCTGGAACGATTCCAACATTAAGTTGGGAAGGTACAGTACTTTTGGCATTAAATTGTATTTTTCCACCAACTTTAATATATTTGGGGAAATATTAAGGGGTGAGCAAATACAAATGCTGGCGTGAGACGACCGTAACTTACAGTATGATATAGCAGGAGCGAGAGTAGCGGTTAATTAGCAGAGTAGTCGACAATGTTCGTTTTTTGGAATAAAAAGCAGTTACATTTGTATTTTGAACTTTCTTGTTGAGGAATAACAATTGAGAACATACGCCTGTTTGCAAAATCCGAGAAAATTAAAAACAAACAAGAAAACATGAAATCACTTCTTTGATCGGTATTTCCTGTACCACAGTGATAAATCTGTCATCACTGAACGCAACGTAAGTTTAATTTTTGCTTATTATATGTTTCTGCATTTATTGTTTCTGCCTCTTTTCTTATTTCATATCAAATGCCTCAGCGTTAATATAAACGCTCTTATTCATCATCCAATGTACGCTCTTCGTAAGTAGATTACTTTGCACAGATATAACAGCTGACGTAACCAAATCGATAGTTGATTTCTTGTCCCCTCCTAAACGCTCAGCTTAGCTGGAGGAAAGGGATTATGCCCTAGCAACTACTTTCTTTGGAGGATCTGAAATAGGCAAATCACACACCTAAGTTCGCCTGAACTCCTGAGCATATTCACTGTATCGTTAAGCCACAGATGTTAGAACTGTATGGTATGCATGGCGTTCCCGAATCCCCGTCCACTTCTTAAAGTTACTTCTTGTAGTTGTGCACGACGCGCCGGTTATGTTGGTTATATGTTGCAGCGGAGGTACAATTTCTAATAGTTACGAGCTGTGGCTATTTCAATGTAGTGATGTGTGTGTTCATCGAAACATGTGCTGACGCTCCTTAAGGGAATCAATACTTCCGTCGAATTCCACAAATGTGGCACTAAAGGCAGTAGAAAGAATTGTTTGTCATGTGATAAAAAACTTAGGAGCTTACAGTAAATTCAAACAGCACTAATGTTTTCATGAAACCAAAATTATATTTTATTTTCTTCTTAATATACTACTGCTGATTAGTTAGTACATTAATAAAGGAACTAAAACATAATACAAACTATAAGTCTTAACCTTGTTTACAAAATTAGTACTGTAATCGCTGCAACTATTCAAATACTACAGTCTTCGTTGTGCTTTCCGTCTCCCGCTGTGTTTTCACTTGAAATTTATATTAGTAAACAATGGCATGTGCAACATAGGTCTCGATACTGCCATTCTTCCGTTTATCCCTCGATTTCGTTTGACAAACCACCTATACGTTTGCACTGGTGAAGACGCCGCACGTATAATAGTATACATGCCAAAGAATTTCTGTGGTCACATTAAGGTAAACAACGACAATTCGTCTGCAGAGAACCGCAGTAGTTTGGTCTGTTGCAATATAATTGTGCTTTTAGATGCCCCCATAGAAGAAACTCTTAAGAGATTGAGGACCGGTGAAAGACAGGACCAGAATATAGGCTCCTGCCTATCCTCCGTGGATAGACAAGATGTAGAAAAGCCTCCACCATGAAAGCATGTGTGTCGGTGTACCATTCAGCTGTGGCCAGTGAAGAGTTGACATTGCCAGTGGAACATCTTCTACAGGTTTACCATCCATTAGATGAGTCTGCAGGGAGTTCACAAAACCCTCTCCATCGAGGTCGCTTTCAAGGGAAAAACTGGTCCAATAATATCTCTTAAAATACTACACCTACATTCAGCTTTTTATTTCAGCTACATTATTTCAGCAATAATAAATTATTATTTATATTATTAGTTTATACATATAGCATAAAACTAAATTAATAATTCAGTACATGCATTATAAGCTCTATAATACTACGAGGGCGACACTGAAAACATTTAGAAAATCAAACAAGGATTAGTATTAAAAAACATAACCAATTTTTCTGATTTTCAAAATATTTCCCTTTAACATCAACACATTTTTGCATTCGATGAAACCAGACCTTAGAACAATGATACCACTCTTTCTGAGCCACTTCAGAAACCAGGCTTTTACAATGTTCTACTGCTTCATCTGGTGCTGAAAAACTTAGTGATTCCACGCACTTTATCTTTAATTTTTGGAAACAAACGGAAATCACAGGGTGCTAGGTTAGGTTAGGGCTGTATGGTGGAGGGTCCATAGTGCTGACCTTTAAGGCATCAAGATACTCAGGTGCTAGTTTTGCTGTATGCGAGGATACATTATTATTATGTTATATTATTTTACTTTTTAAAGAAGTTTTTCAAAATTTTAATGTAAAAAAACAGTTGTGTATCAATTTCCAGTAACGATAAGTTTATCTTCTAAAGCTATAGTAGCAATATGTCCCGTTTTAGAAACAAAAACTAGAACCGTCTTTTAACAGCACTGCGATTTCCTCGGACTTTTGTAGGCTTAGGCTCTGTTCGAAAGACTCATTGAGCCGTTTGACTTTACTTTTCAGGACCATAACAATAAATACAAGATTTATCACCAGTAACAATATTCTAGTCTAAGTTTGAATTGGACTTGGAATTTTTTCAGAGTATTTCTGCATCGATCAATGCGTTGCTGTTTTTCATCGGGAGTCAGTTCATGTGGAATCCATCGACAACAAAGTTTTCTCATGTCTAACTGTTGATATAAAATGTTTTGGATTTGACTCATACCAATGACTAATGTCGCCCAAATAAATTCATAAGATGTCTGTGGAACTTCTTCAAGCATTGCTTGAACAGCGGTAGTATTTTCATCAGTAACAGAAGTTTTTGGGCGTCCTTCAGGAAATTCCCCACTAAGAAAAACCCGATCTCCTATAAATTCGCTGTACCAATTATAAATTGTTGCCTTAAATGGGGCATCTTCGCCAAATGCATTTCCAAGCCGATATTCCCGTTATTTAAGCATTAATGAGGATTTAAATAATAAAAAATCATAGCCCGGAAATGTTCTCTAGTCAAGTACATTTTTGGGTGAACACAAAATTTTTAAATGGTGATAATTAACAAGCTATAAGAGCAAATCGAACGAACTACACGGCAATCAACTCGCAAAACATTAGAAAGTATCTTTCAAATATAAAAAATGTCATTTATTTTAGAAATACGGCATTGTAATGCTTTAGAATATTGCCCTCCTACACGAAATGTACAATTAATAGTACACAAACAACTTTTTGACTAGATCGATGTAAGTTAAATGTTAGTACACCACCTAGACTTGCCCCATACCGGTGATATTGTTAGCAATACCAGAACGCGTTCAAATAAAATAACTAAAACTTAAGCAGGCAGTCCTACGCAAATAAAATATGGAGTAATAGAGATGATTTACCATACCTGATATGTCATTTGGGTTACCTATTCGAACAAAGCTGTCGGCGATTCCGGAACACCGTGTGTACCTTCATACTCTGTAAAGCTTTAATATCTTATTTCTTGGCTTCAGCATCTTAGCAATAGAACGCGCTAAGCTGACGTATTTTAGAAGAAAGACAGCATAATTTTTGCCACTAAGTTTTGATATCCAGAACCCTGGGGACTGATTTCTTGACAAATATTCCCTGAATTTAAATTTAATTTAATCTAGTACTAGTGTGAATCACGCCTTGAGGAACACTGGAGTAAGAGTACACAAATGGAGGGGCTCCCAGAAACTGAAGCACGGCACCGCAAGTACACCAGAGTAGCCCTTTTTTGTTTCTGACGTGACTCCTGGGAGGGAAGATGAGGGAGAGACCCGAAGGGTGACCAGATCCAGACGATGATATGCATTAGCAAGGACGGGATCCCTAACAATTTCAGATGGAGCACATCCTGGCGCCGACTAGCCCCGCCTTAGCCCCGTGCCCCCTGGGGTCCCTTTGGCCCGCGACATGCGCCCACTGGGGAAAATAGAAAGTTTGCATTTTCAGTTTAATTAGAATTTACACCTCAATAAATAACTTAGAAATACTAAACAGAGGTTACGCTTTTCAAGATTTTCCATGTGTTATCTTGTTGACTTGGTTGATTTTGTACGTGAACTGTTTTATTCTAGTGTGGTATTCCCTCCTACCAGTTTTACAGTAAAATTTTATCTATCCCTACAACACAATGTACTTTAAATAATCCTTGTATAATTTTTTTGGTATTACTAAACATTTTATTTAAACTTATTCTACGCCAGTAGGGTAAGAATAAGAGTTCAGAAACAAAGGCATACCACTAATTGATTACACTGTAAACATGTTGACAAGAAATACTGTTGACAATAAACCATTCTTCAGAAATGAAATTTCATACATGGATAAAAAAACCTGCATTTTTGTGCTTTAATGAATATTAATTCAAAATATGCATACAACTACAAGGAAAATACAGGATTACCATTACGTCGAAAAACGCATAACCAAATCCCGAACCTTCCTACTATTCATTATTCCAACTCATGGATTTCTAATACGGCAGAAAAAATAGACCCGAATAAGAAAAGTTAGTGTTCCAGCTAATACACCATAGAGGATGGAGAAAGTCATGTGAATGTATCACCTGTAAATATAATGCATGGACATCGAACACAGCAGATAATACCAAAGCATAAACGCATAGGTAGAACGGGTGCTGGCAGACGTCGAATGAGGTAAAGAGGTACGTCTTTTAAAGCTCCTTCAACGTTCAGTTATTTCTCGTGATTGAATGGAAACAGTATGGAATTTTAAGGTCGGCATATAGAGTGCTGTCCTTAAACATCTGATAGTCGCTTTTCCTTCTGTATCCGTAGAGGCAAGAGAAAGTCATGCGAGTGTATCACCTCAGATATTTTTATTAAGTGCGTGACAGAATATGATTTTTCATGTTATGAATATATGTAAGGATATTTTAACTAGTGCTTAATAAGAATTTTTTCTAAGTTTTATTTTATTGTTCAATGCAGCGATCAAGTTTACTATTATTATTAATTAAGGAGCGAAGTCGCACTTTCTCGACAAGCTAAAATGGCCAGTGGAGTTAAAATCACGGAACACTCTCTTGAACTCTGTAAGTGCACGAGCAATGCCGGTAACCTGATGTATACACAATACGTTATTTATACAGCGCTATGTCTGAAACCGAATTCCAGGGGTGAGCGATAGCATCCATATTTATGAACCTATCATCATATCGTTCGACACCATGGAATACACGTTTATACAATGCTTATAATCATCTGCATTAATTTCTTCACAATTCAATATACTCTATACATGCCCTCCATCATCAATAAAAAATAAATCAATCAACAAGGAAGGCGTCATAAGTGACATTAAAACCGCTTTAAAAATATAAAGGATGAAAAAGTTTGCATATACTAACAATTTTCTGAGGAAGAAAACAATTCTAATAACTTCCGCTGTGCAAGAAAGCATCTACTTGTTTATTTTAAACAGACTGATGTTTCAGTTTCCGACTAAAAATAAGCAGCTATATAAGATCCTTACATTGCTCCAGGAAAATTATATTCAGAAAAACAATGCTTTATTTTCATTATTTACTCTAAAATTATAGTTAAATAATAGATGTAATACGTTAATTATACATACCTATGTAGGAGCTCGGAGTCTCAAGGGTGGGATAGTATCCTATGCATCTACTTATCATAATATAATGATATGATAAAATTTTTGTAAGAAGAAACGATTCTAATAAAGGGTCCGTCACATAAAAATCCTGTTTAGGCTCGAAAATCTCCTAAATGAAAAATCCGTGTTCTCTATGGTCGAATGAACATTAGTTGAAAAGACATGTTTACATTCGACAGTCAAGTCTGAATACGGCTACTTCATAACACTGGGCTATTTTTCTTTCCACAACGACCCAACGAAAAAACAGTTGTTGCAAGCCAATGAAGAGCTTTCATTTCAAGAACCAATAAACATAAATTTTTAAAACAGGCTAACCAACCCGATTGAGTAATCTCTAAATCACTACATATGCGTGGATATTAATCTGGATTCTAGCTATTGGGGTACAAGTGTTTAATATATGCAGGACTGTATAAAGCCTGTATTTCATTAAAAAATTCACTCTCACAAGAAACTGACCTGTGTGTGTGTGTGTGTGTGTGTGTGTGTGTGTGTGTTTGAAAGTGCTTTGGTTTGTAACTACATTGTTCTCATTCGGTGTAAGCCAATACTTCATTTCTGCGAAAATGTCTGGTGAGTTTTAAAGATATCCATCCCCTATTTTAAAATGTATCTCGTGTTGCATGCATTGGAAGATCTTTTATAATATACAGGCTTTTCTCTAGTATTACCCCATCTGAACATGTAAATTATATGCCCTTAAGACTCCCTCTCCCTCTTATACAGCATATTTAGGGAAAATAGGTTAAAAGTGTAGCTATTAAATACTTCATATATATTTTTTTTTTAAAATAGCTTTTTGATAACGTTTTTGCTATAAGGTTTAAACGCTTGAGAAAAACAGTTAACAAGAATCCATTGTGTATACATCTAAGCGAAAAATAGGTGTGGTGTTTACTTTTTCTAATGTAATGTGAATAGTATACTGATAATGGCCAGAGCATAAGATTTTTTTCGAGTTGTATAACTGACTCGTCTTAAAATTAAAAAAATATATACACTAAATACTATATCTTTTACATTATACTGATGCTATAATATAATACTTAAAGATCATTCGCCCTAACAAAGTAAATGTTTGCATTATATTTAAACATTTAAATCCGAAAATGGCATGCTTAATGGACTTCATTAGTGAATCAGTCTCTCCGTTAATTCCGCATATATTATTATTATTATTGTTATTATTATTGTTATTATTAATACTATTATACTATACGCAAATGTTAATAATAGTAATAATTTCAACAGACTATAAAATAAATTTTTAATGAAATTCAGACCTTATTAAACAACTTGTTTCCTAACGCAGGGAGTTTAGCAAACCATCTTAACCAGCTGGCCGAGAATTGCATTTCCGTCCGTTCAAAGACTAGAACATCTTCAGCTGGAGGAGCCTTATAATATAAAAGCCATAAAATATTTGATACGAAACATGGTGTCAGAGTAGTGGCAGTCTTAGGCGAAAATCAGGTTTTTCCTCCAGCGAGATATTCAGCCCTAACAAGCGAAAATTTGGAGGAAATGCCCGGAAAGTTTAAAATTTTATATCATGGATTAGTACCAGCTGGCAAGTTTAAGACATGTAAATTGTCCTTTATCTCTCTTAAGCTTTGTAGAAGTAATTCAACTCACCTTTCAATTTTTCATTTAGAGAGAGAGCCTTTGAGTTTATAAATACTCTGCTCACTAGGATAACATTTGCCTAAAGCGTGCATCACTGTATTAAAACAAATATATATTCTATTATATACATCACGTGTGTAAATAACTCCATGAATAGTAGGATGGTTTGGGATTTGGTTATCCGTTTTTCGACGTAATGGTAGTCCTGTCTTTTCCTTGTAGTTGTATACATGTTTTAAATTAATATTCATTAAGGCACAAAAATACAGCGTTTTATCTATGTATGAAACTTCATTTCTGAAGGATGGTTTATTGTCAACATTATTTCTGTCAGAATTTCGTCCCTCGTGACGTGTCCCTCGTGTATGTACCTGTTCCATCAGGTATTATAGAGAAACAAACACCTCCTTTCTAAATTATTTTCAATCAAGTCATGCGTGAAATGACATGAATCCTTCATCTGTTACCAATACAATTATTCTAAGAATTTCAGAGGTTCGCAGCGTGCTTAAACAATCATGGGAATGTTAGAGCTGGCTTTTCATATGTTGTGGAAATACACCATTAAAAGTACAAAAAAGGGAATGGATTGTTGTCCTGCCATTTTTTTCAAATAATGTTCATTCATTCATAAAATATATGGATTTTCTACTTTGGAGATTTTCGTTTTAACAGGTCTTCCTAAGTGTATATATTTTTTCGGAAATGGAGGTAAGCATACCATCAGTTATAAACGATAGAAGTCTTATTCCATTTTTTGTGTTCCGATTCGGAAAGTGAAAATGTTTTTAAGGCTGGTTTAAAGAATGTTTTGTGTAATTTGAAAGTCGCGCATGAGTTTGATTTAAGGCGAAATGGAATGAAAGAGCCAGACGATAAGGTTATTTTTAGAAGTCAAAGAACATGTATTTAGTTTTAAGGTGATTATGTATGTTTACTGTCAACCCTCCTCCGGGTTTAATATTCTTCTGGGTCTAGTTAATGCGTGGGAGTCTTGTTGTCTGTTTTTAAAAATATTTTCGTAAACAATTCTTAGATATGGCTTTGCCTTCAGCTTTCAGGGAATATGTTTCTCAAATCCTCAGTAATTCAGGGCGCTGGTTCCTACCCTTTATTTACGGCATAAAAGTCCAGACAGCAGAGAGAGTGGGAGACAGAGAGAGAGAGAGAAGTAAATGTCCACGTAAATAATCACCTGCACATGCGCCTATATGAAAGAAAGTCTAAAGTGATATAATGATAAACGCGTTTAACATAAGAGATTAATATTACAAATATTTCTGATCCCATATCCCTGGTTCGAATACTGATTCAACGCAATTTATTCCTTGAAAGCCGCACATGCCTGTGATTTTAAGACGAAATGAGGTGTTGGGGAGAGGGAAAGAGAGAGAGAACAGTTTTATTTTTTGGAAATGTTAAAAGCATATCCTGGGAGGCTTCCAACTTTGTTTATCCCATACGGAAACCGGCCAAGCAGGGACCTACTGATAGCTGCGTGAAAGACAGGGAGAATGGATAGGGATATGGGTGTAGTAAAAGGAGTTAACAGGCTCAACACGTATGCGAGAGCGTACTTGCCATTCTGAATCTGCTTTCCCTCTGGTCACTATGGCGGGTGTAGGTACACCAGGGACTTGCCGAAAATTAACTATGCCAGTCGAGCTGAGAAGCCGTATGAGGGAGGATGTAGGCTTTCATGTAAACGAAAATATCAATTTTACATACGTTAGCGTCCTACGCATTTTTTGAAGTAATCATTTACGCTAACTGTTTTTTTGGTTTTACATTTCTCATTAATCTAAGATGTGTTATATTCCTATAAGCCTGAAAATTTCTCTCGAAGCACAATCAGACAAGTTTTATCAATCGTAACAACTATACACTCGTAATAATCGGTTGGTTAAGTGTTCGATTCATCGCCAGCTGTCTCTCAATGTGTAATATAATTACACAATCAAGTACTTTGTTATGTCAGGAATTTTGTCAGTATCGCATTTTTAATTTGTTTATTCAAATACTACAGCCTCTGATGATATAGAAGGGTTTTTAAATTGATGCGCCGGTATGAAACAGAGAGAGAGAGAGTTGAAGAAGAAGAAGAAGAAGAAGAGGAGGAGGAGAAGAGAGGTATGCATATGTGCGTCTGTCTCAATCAAATTTGTCAAGTACTTAAAATCGCGATTTTCTTTGGTAGAAAAGCACTAATAAAACAAGTGATTTTATTATGTAATCAATTATACGTTTACGAGAGGGGATAGCAGCTTTAGAACCAAATAGGAGGGTAGCGGCATGTTTCTTTGCAGCGGCATTTGTAATATCGACAAATTATGTTGAAACGTGTAAAACAACAATAAGCCAATTAGCGACTTCCCTTTATCCTTGTATTACACATGTACAACTGTTATCTGATTGACGGACATGTCAAAACACTTATAAATCAAAATTTAGTCAGCTAAATGACACTTCCATTACCGACAAGCGGTAACGAGTCTTTGAAGGCTCGCATGTCAATTAATATACACTTAATTATATTAATTGATCAGTGGCACGCGACCATAGCGACGGGCTTCAAAGCTTCGTGTCAGTGGCACGCAATAATTATATTAGCCTATCAATGGTACGCGACCAGCCATTTAGGGTACGTGATACTGGGAATCCAAACCGCTGGAAGGCGATATAACCTTTATTAAAGGTTTAAGCCTTTGAAGTAAAACGCATGTTACACATGTAATATCATTGTCTGATTGATTGACAAGCACTTAGAGGTGCAGTCTCTTTCGGCAGTAAGCCACCTCAAAGATGACGTGTCAAAACACGTGCCGACTCCCTTGCAAGCGGTTTCACGCTTACACACATACAGTAACAAGTCTTTGAAGGCTGGCGAGTCAATTAATATACACTTAATTATAGTAATCAATTAATCCCACGCGACCAGCTATTTAGAACATAGCTACCGGAAATACGAACTTCAAAAGGCGATAACTCTTTGTGAGCGCGTTAGCCTTTTGATGTCGATGAAGCGAGTTAATCTTATAGATGTACGATCATTATCTGATTGATTGACATGGCATACAACACCTGTTAACTCTTGTCAATCAAATTTGACCGCCACATGCGGCGAGTGACACAAAGGATTGAGAGGTACTGAGGTGTGAAAACACGTGCTTTACACATGTTTACAGTGTAACCAATTAATGGTATTCCTTTGTTTTTGAACTCTTATTGTTACCCTACTTGCGCCTCATTACCGATTGCATGTTTGAGTGGAGAAATATCGGTTTTCACTGAACAACAGAAAGTCACACAATGAATATTATGCATTAGTGCATCGCCACAGAGTTTCCTTATAATTTACAAGTACTGCAGTATACACTTATACACGTGTTTACTTAATGCTAAAAGATGAGCACTACAGCAAAGATGGATTAGTTTTCAGCACTCTGCTATTTCTACAAGCCTCTATTAACAGTGCATACTATAAAATATAAGCATTTTGACGTACATGTCTGCCTTAAGGGAAGACGGTGGCAGACATGGCACTGATATATTTGTAAATTCATATCTCTTACGTTTTTGGTTAAATCTCACTGAAATATGGTACACTTATTTAAAGGGAGCTAATATGTTTGAAATAAGTTTTACAGGGTTTTTAATAAATTATTAATGCTGCTAAAGGTTTTTGAATTGTTTGCTACATTGTTAGGTTATGGTACACCTTTTCACTATTCGCAGGCAAATTTTTCTAATCTTTTGTATGGTAAAGTAATATGCACTAATAGATTAACATTTGACTGGAGTAACATTTTCGTAAATTATTGCGATTACTTTCTGTGATTTTTCAATTTGAATATTTTTAAAGAAGAATTTTCCGTATATTTTCAAACGTAAATCTGTTTATACTCCGTATATTAAAATTCTGTTTCACTTAAATATTGCTTTTTAATGGAATGAGTGCTAAATTTCATAAACATCCTTCCAGTTGTTCCTGATATATGTGTTCCTAAGGTATAAAAATTTTAGTTTGCAGAAAAATCAGTTTATATTTTGGATGAACATTTCCTTAATCATACCTTAGCTAAAAACTGTCCATATCCATATTCTTGTTGTTCTTAATCATCCGCTGCAGCTCTTTTAGCTCCTCTGCTCCTTTATCCCGCAATTTTTTTCTGTCTTATACACTGAAGCCTCTGTATTTGCCATTCGTTGTTCATCCATGATCCGCAGTATCTGTTCAGTGAAGACTCCAGTGTAAAGTCCATTTTCCTGAAGTTGTGAAGTCTTGCTACATTCCCATCATTAAACAATGCTGCAGCTTCCAAAGCAGAAATATTTACTACCAAATTGGAAACAGATATAGTCATTGGATATCTCTTCGAAGTTAGAGCATTGAAGCTTTCATTTGGTTTCCGTTTTGCAATGCATACACTTTTCTAGTAGTTCTGATGAAGACAGTGCTCGAAAACGTGGTTTAATGGTCATTGCTACCTCATAGGGAAGGCTATTACTATGGCTATAACTTTCCCAGTTTCCTTTCCTTCCAGGAATTTGCACCACTTATAAGAACATAGGACATGTTCAGGTGAATTGTCTGTTGACAAGTAATGAAACCAAATAGCCCACACTGCCTTCCTAATATTATCCAAGTCTGCGAGGTCTTCTCTAGTTGCACCACCATAATACACTTGTAGGCAGTCAAGTCTCTTCTTTTTTAGCCCAGTTTTTCCTCCCAGTGACTTCCCATCCTCCATAATTTGCCTTTATTGTCTGCAACAGTCTTCTGAGTCACCCAAACATCCTCTTCTGAATATGGCCTAAGCACTCTATTTTTCAATACTGCAGTCTTTTCCATAAGAAAGCATTAGAGTCTCCATATCCTAAGTACTTTATGTATCTTATTGCATACTTTTGCGAAGACCTATGGAAAATCAGTTTCATACCTGCAGCTTCAATCCCAACACTGGAGCCTATATAATTCCTTCTACAAACAGCTTTGTGTGCTTCTTGCCATTGTGTTTCCTTAATTCCATTATATTTCTCATACTTGCACAATATTTAATTATATTTCTTGTACAGAGAACATGCAGAGCTGTACTTAGACACTATCTGTAAATCTAATACCTTTCCAGTCTCGGCACTAATGACTGTTGAAACTCTATGCAATGAGGTATGTCCCCTCTTCATCCGTGAACTGTCACAGGAAACTGGTAAATCTTTGCTATTAGTTGTATCACAGTTTTCTTGAATAGCCCCTTGAACTTCCATTTTCATGCTCTCTTCACTTATATCTGCAACTGCATTGAAGAGAGCTGTATTCATTGTAGTAAATTTTAGTGGAGATCCGGGCATGTTCATCACACCACCTAAAAGGTTTCGACCTTCGTTTCCAAGCCCTATGCATCTTAATCCATAATAAAACCTCATTTTGGCTTCACAGCTTCTATTACCGGCCTTTGATGTCTTGAATGATGTGTTAATAACACAGTTTTCACATAAAATGTGTAATGTACTAATTAAATCTTCGCTATTTCCATCATCTACCAAACTCAATTTCCTCTACAAACAGAGCACTTGCAGGTTTTTATAATTCTTCTGCTAGCAATTCCAGATCCACAATTCTGAAACCTGTAATTATTTAATGTTTTCTTCTCCAAGTACAATACTTGACCAAAATTTTACTTTAGATTCACTTGGAGATAAGCTAATGTTTGCATGTACAGACCTAACCCTAACCTCAACACCATTTTGCCCCTTCATAGTGGTAATATGGGACTTAACATATTTTTAATACTCTACCATGCCTTGGCATTGTAAGAAAGGATCAATACACACACCTTTCACAAAGAACGGCACAATAACTCAAACAGCTCAAACCTTACTCTAATTCCACTACACCGAATAAAACTTATTTGTGAAGTTCCACAGCCTTCTGAACAAAACTGCTCTGACTACAAAATGACTTGTGCGACTACACAAAAAATGTAAGGCTTCTAAAAGTATAGTTTCAAGGTACACAAGCAAAATTGAGCAAGAAAATTGTTCCTCCACTAGAAGACTTATAAAAGTGGGCATGGCTCATTACACTGTTTAAGGTTTTAATTCTTTACACCACGTGTAGTTCGAATTTTAAAGTAAAAATCTGGTATAATATATCCAAACATTTGTACTTTGAAATAAGCAAGTAAAAATATGTTGTGATCTTTTCATTATTTGTGCCACCATCTCACCAAGTGATATTAACCTACTTTATTACAACACGGATTTTCGTGGTAAAATTGCTTCCATTTGTGTTCTGTGAATATAACGTGGGACCAACAAGCCGTGTACGGTACATTGTACTGACGTTTAAGCCTTCTCAGCTCTCTCAGATATGAAGCAATGCTTGATCTTGTTAACAATTTAGGTACGCACATTGTACTGGTTAGGAAATTACACCTAAAAATATAGACACATAGCATATAGTTGATGCCAAGTTAGAGAAAACTTGATCAGTTAGTTAGCTTAAGAAATGGATGCCTAGGGTGTTCATATTTCCCATAGATGCTTCCTATTATTACCTCAGTTTTAATATCATAGTTGATTTTTTTATGGAACGGATTGTAACCTCTGCTTTGTTTCTTTATTTCCGGTCCAGGAAGATGACGACCAGAAAATGCACAGTAAGTATGAAGCATTCACCTGTGGTTAAGGTAACACATTTTCTCTAATTACATTTGTAAGATTGTAGTTTTCATTATTGTGATTTGAGTGGATACACACAGCTCAAAACATGAGCAACATGTACTTGCATTTAAATAAGCATACTTGCGGTATGGCACTTGCCTTATGAAGAGGATCTAAAACCTGTATAGCCAATGTTAAATATGACAAATTTATACACCTTTTAGCAGAATCCTACGGCTATGGCAGGTGTGATGAAGTGGGTCTTTGGCACCTGCCAATATTTTTCATATTGTTTGGATTATTTTACATGATAGATTCTATTTGTGGTGAAATTTAAATATATATGTGTCTCATTTAAGAATTTCTTTGCATTTATGATTGTGAATCAAAATATTTTATAAAAAAATCAGTAGAAGTGAAAGGACTTAACATACTGACTTTACAAATTACATTTATGTACAGTAATGATTATATCGCAAAAGAAGTGCAAAATAGCGAAATAACGCAATTTTCGGAATTATTTCCTTAACCGCAAAAATCAGCATAACCTAAGTATGGAGTGGCATTTAGAATTTTTTCATGAATTGTTATTCTACGATGTAATTCATATAATTATATAGTGTAACAATATAAAACACGACGAATGACAGATATTTGAAATTCACTGGTTTAACCAAACCCAACCTAGTGGGATTGTTCAGGCAGCAACGTCTGTGGCCCGCATTCGGGAGGTCCTTGGTTCGATTCCCGGTGACCGCACAATCTGACCATGGAGTTTTTCTTGGTTTTCCCCTGGTCGCCTACGCGAATGCCGAGGTGGAGTATTCTACCATGATTTCTCCGTTCCTTTGTTTTCCTCTCATTTAATCTCTCCCTTTCACCTTTCTGGTGTATTTTCAGGTTCTACGGTGCTGGCGGTGTCGGGTAGATGGCATAGATGCTTGCGCATTTGAACGATTTCTCCCCGTCAATGGCAGGGTGCGTTGTCCCGCCCGTTAGGTTCACTTCTTAGCCCTTTCTCGGGACTCTTCGCCTCTATTGGTACGCAAGTGTTCAAACTAGAAGTATTAGGGACTTCTGCACGTCTCTGTGGGCCTGCTACCTGCGGATCTGGGCCCCTTGCGGCTCCTTCGTCTCATCCCTGCCTCCCGGGGGTGTAGTCACAATAGATGAAGTTGCTCGCAGTAGCGAGGTGTCCCCTTGCGATAAGTACATCCTACATCCTAACAATACCCGACAGCAGAAGTTCAGGAAAGCTGTGAGTAATATTTGCAGATATTCATCCATGATTTATATTAAAGCGCAGCAGTTTGTCCCGGAACTGAATAAATCCATAGAACTAACATTAGTTAAGAGGGTTCCTACCGAGCGAGATGGCTCCGAAGTAACGCCTGCGAATCGCATTCGGGAAGTTCCGTGTTCGATTTCCTTCAACCACTTTGGGTTTTTCGTAGTTTCGCTGGTAGGTAGGCGAATGCTGGGGGAGGTTCTAATCTACCACGATTTCCTTTCCATGATTTCCCTTTCGATCCTTCTCCTTCTCATCTTTCAGGTGTAATTCTAGTTTTGGTGGCATATGGAGGTGGCGGGAAGATGGCGCGGATACTTGCTCAAAGGAAAGAGTACCCCCGTGGACACTAGAGGGCTGCTTGCACAACGGGTCATTCATCGCTCTCTCTATGTAGCTCCAGCAATCGGAAGGGTTCTCAAGTCTGGAACTTTTAGGAACTTCCGCGTTTCCGGGTGGCATGTCTGCCTACGGTCTGTAGTCTCCGGTGATTCAATCACTTCATCCGTTCCTTCTGGGGGTGGTAGCCACAATAGATCTATGTAGGTCGCAGTATGCAAGATGTCCCCCTCCGTTGTATAACCTGTACCTAAAACAGGATTCTTAAAATACAAACAGAGAACAGTTTTGTATCCTTTTTATGTACTTGAGCTTTTGTGGCCCCATACTCATCTAAAATAGCGGCAGGAACCACCAAAAATTCATAAAGTACCTAATTTGTTTTATCAGCTGCGTACTGAATTTAAAGCTGAAAGAAATAAGAAGCTACAAGAACACATGGAAGATTACATTCCCTCGCGCTTGCTGGCACTCTGTGCTTAGGTAGGAACATATTTTAACCTTTTCACTTAAATGTATTACGTCTTGACAATTTTTTTCCTGTGAAAGAAACAACCTCTTTAAGATTCCGTATGTACAAAAGTTTGATAAAATTTTAGATGAGATAGAAAATGTTATTTCTTCCAATGGTGAGTTTAGACTCATGCAGGGATGCTGCGCGCCCACAGCGGGGCAATGGTTGGTATTCTGTGATGATTAATGGCTTGAATTACGATCTCCGGTAAAAGCTGAGGTTTTCTAACTTGTAGTTATTGCTAGCTGTTGGTTAAGCGGAGTGCTCCGCATTACGAACGCAACGTAACTGTAGGGTATTTAACCTGGAGTTTGTTGACAATTTAGTATGATTGGCAACATTTTCGTGCGCGATTTCACACTACCCAGGTGGAAACTTGTAACATTAGATCTTTAAAAGGTTTTCTGCTATATTTTCTTGAGTAAGCTTCTATTAAATTAGTTTGAAAGATTTTGCGATTAATATGCATCGTTTCGGGTGGCTGGATACATTCAGTAACATAATAAGCACACTTGTTAATATTACGATTTGGGTAGGTTAGGTAGCGACACATTTCTAAGGGTTATACCGTTGGGTTAGTTTGAATTGGAATACCTAAAGTGCGTTTCGATATGGTTAAAAAAGAATGAGTTGCCGTTAATACAGTTCTTGGAGGTAGTGTAACATAGTATAGATATACGTGTAGCGTAGTTTGAAGATAAAATGCGTTAGAGCAATTCGCATTAATAGGTTGTGTGGGATTCACTTTCAATATGATTTAGGTAAATAGAAAATAGATTTTGCATACAATATAAGAACACGTTGCTAGCGGAGAATGCTAGAGTTTGTCTTGATTCTTACATACGCTAACACATATTGTATTAGTGTTGCTGTTAAAATATTAGAGCACGAATGAAATGGTTTACGTGATGTGCATCAGTATCGTGCTTATTTTATTTCTACCAGGTGCTTGATGGCATGGAGGTATTAGCCATAAGGTTACTCCATTACATTGAAATTTTTGACGGTTACATTTAAGAAACAATTTCGGAAGCTGTGTTGAATTAAAAAAAGACCATAAATTCAGGAAGAGATTGTGATGCTACTATAAATCATTACAGAGCATAGGTTTCATAGAAAATAGAGCCATTGTGCAGATTTCGTTAACCTGAATCATTTCCCAACTTCCTCATCCCTCTCCTCGAGTTTATTTTACGAGATCTTATTCGTACTATATAAGTAATTTTTAAGCACTCACCTTGGTATCGCTACAAAAGGGATAATGTAGGGCTTTCGCTAGATTAAAACATTTTAGAATATTAAATTATGTAGGTTTCGCTGTTAGCACACTGTATATGGTGTGAATAAAGTTGTTAATAAATGCTTATGCTTAGAAGAAAACCCCCACAAACAAACAAACAAAAAATGGAAAGTCTATATTAAGTAGCATTTCGCCGTTAATATACTCAGGTAGGTTAGCGTGGAAAAATGTTGGGTGGTTTCGGAGTAATAACTTATATATGTTTTTGCTTTTGGCTGCCCATAGTCGGAAAATAGGGCATTTTGGAATATAAGGTTAAGCTTCTCTGTTATTTTGTAAAGGTTACTTGCAAAATAAGCTAGACGCACGAATATTGGGTTATTATGAGTTGCGTTATATATTTAAGCAAACATGACTGTCATTCACATTAAAAAAAAGAGAGAATAAAATGTAATGCAACTATGTCTAAAAGTAATTCTGGAGGCACTGTGTAGCAGAAATGTAATAGAACTTAAAAGAACCAGTGCAACATTCGATAATATAATAATCTTTACGAAATTCCCCATCGTCCCAAACATGAAAATTACTCCTTCGGAAGTCCAATTATTTTGGCTTTCCTGCTGTTATATAAATATTGCTATAATATTTCGCCTTGGAGTCGTTATTGTCTATCAATCGAGGCCGAAGATAATTTTTATATGGCTATCTGCAGTTAGTACCATAACCGCTACCCGAAGTGTCGTTAGTTCTTTTCTAAGAATAACTCCCGTTTTAGCTGTTAACTCTCCGTCAGTCGCTAGGGGCCTGAGAGACCCCTGGCATTATATAAATGTTATAATTTTCGAACGAACGCACCTATGCAATTGCCTGACTAGGACATCTAACATTACACCTTGCGCGATTATTTGCTACAGCGATAACCTTATCTGTTTATTTGTTTGGCTGGAGGAATGAATAATCAGCAGTTACGTGTCGCACAGGTCAACCAGGCCCCGCGCGCCTGCTCTCGTTACATATTGTTGACAGATTTGTTTCTCATTAGCTTTTGTGTAATATTGCTTTACTATTGCAAGGAGCTGTTACTGCTTCGTCGTCATGAATACGAGTAAAAGGTACGATCTACAAATTCCGAATGATTTGGAAGAAGTACATCGCCTACTTTGCGATGATGATGCCTAGCCCGTGGATGACAACTTATATGAATAAGATGACTCTGATTCAGAAGATAAACTTGAAACGAGATCTTTAGATTCAGAAACTGACCATGAAGATGAAGAGGACGATGAAATCAGCTTGTGTGATAACATGTATTTTATAGGTAACATCATATGCGTATGATAATAACTCTTCTTCTTTTTCTTCTTCTTATTATTATTGACAATACATTCTGTTGATATTCACAGGAAGAGATGGAACAAAATGAAAAAAAAAATGCCTTTGAAAATAACACAGACAAGGGCTCACAATATATTGACCAAACTTCTTGGTGTGGTAGGAGCTGCCAAAAATGCGGAAACGGAAATTGATTGTTAGAACCTTTTTGTTACCGAAGATATAGTTAGTTGATTTGATTTTTGAAAGCTCAAATACTTACATTAGCAGTGTGCAGCACAAATTTGAGTGTGAAAGAGACAGCAAACCTACAGATGTAATAGAAATAAAAGCTTTTCTAGGCTTATTGCACCTGGCAGGAATTTTTCGTGGTGGTCTCCAGAATATTCACGAGTTTTGGAGAACCAATCTTGGAATTCCTCTGTTCCGAATGGCTATGTCCGAAAAACGATTCAGTTTTCTAATACGCTGTATTCGCTTTGATGACAAAAGCTCAAGACTGGAGCGACGAAGATTGGATAAATTGGCTGTTAGAGAAATGTTTACATTGCTTCTGAACAAATGTCAGAACCATTATTCTCTTGGACAAAATGTTACTGTCGACGAACAGTTGCCGGCGTTTCGTGGTCGATGTGCTTTTAGGCAATATATACCATCCAAGCCAAACAAGTATGGCATAAAGATATTCTGTTTGAGTGATGCAAAACTGTTTTATACAACTAACATGGAGATTTATTGTGGACAGCAGCCGGACGGACCATATTTGCAAACTAACTCGGCAGAGGCTGTAGTCTGAGACTAACTGAACCAATCTCTGGCACTGGACGAAACGTTACTGCAGATAATTGGTTTACCAGTGTATCGCTGGTGAATGAATTACGCAAAAGACAACTTTCTTTCGTCGGTACAGTGCGAAAGAACAAAAAAGAGTTACCCACTAATTTCACTTCTCCAAAAGATCGCAGACAGTACGAAAGCATATTTGGCTTCACAAAAAATGAAACACTTGTTTCATATGTTCCAAAAAGGGTAAAACAGTAGTTTTGCTCTCACGTCTACATGTTTCATCCACACAGTTATCAGAAGGTGCTGAGAAAAAGCCTGAAATAATCCTGCATTACAACGACACTAAATGTGGAGTTGATGCAGTAGATAAATTATGTGCTACATACAATATGGCCAGAACAACGAGAAGGTGGCCCATGGTAATTTTTGACCATATCTTGAACATTGCAAGTATTAATTCTAGGGTTATCTTCCTTGGAAACCAAAATAAATATTCCACAACACAGGAGTATTTGAAATCACTATCTTTAGCTTTACTGTTGCAACAGCTACAAAGGAGAGCAACAGTATCAAATCTATCCGATGATTTGAAAGGACTTTTGACAAAATATAAACCTGAAGAATCCGGCGTAGTAGAATTGTCAAATACACCACTATGCACATTGAAAAGGAAACGATGTGAACCCAGCAACAAAGACAAAATGAACTGCAAAACTAAATATGCATGTGGGAAATGCAACACCTGTGTTTGAGCAAACATGCTAAAATTATTTGCGATAGTTGCTTAGTCGGGGAAAACGCGGGTGAAATAGTAGATGAATCTGAGTAACTGAACATTTGAAATTACAAGTTGTATGTATACCTGGAAATGGCAATGTATTTCTTTATACTTACTGTAATACAATTTATAAGTATATGTACTCATATTTTAGCTTGTATTTTTATGTTGTAAGATAATACCTATTAATGTAAGCCTTGTACGCTTAATCTAAATAAAGGTAAAAACAGGGGGAAAAAAAAGAAAATAAACGAAAGTTAATATCTAACCGGAACCTTAACCAGAGATCGTAATACAGGTCCTAAAAATGTAACCTACTGGGCATTTATCGTATGGTTTCGGGAAAAAAGCTTAGAGGGTGCATATAATTAAATAAAGGAATTTAGAATGGACCCTTTGAGATTACGATGCAGCGCGCCCACAGCAGAGCATGGATTTGAATCCTGTTACGATTAAATCTGTAACTTTGAGAGTATTTATTGTAGAATTTCGGAAAAAAAACTTAGAAGATACATATAATTTAATTGAGGAAGTTAGATTGGACCACTTCCAGATTGCGATGCTACACGTCCGCTTTGGGCATGGGTTCGAGTCCTGTGACGAATAAAAAAGCGTCACTTGGATAACTTTGATCGTAGAATAGCAGAAGAAACTTAGAATATACATCTAATTAAATGTGTGCCCGCTGTAGGCATGTGTTTGAGTAGTGAGAAGCTCATACGATTAAAATGAAAAGTTTTGTTCGTAGAATATCGGAAACAAATTTAAACAATGCATCTAATAGACGTTTTAGAGACTGTGATCCTGCTCGACCGCTGTGGGCATGGGTTCAAGTCCCGCGAAGTTTAAAGGATTGTAACCGAGAGTTTTCACTGTAGAATTTCGGAAAAAATATACATCTTATCAACTTTCGAATGCACGAATTATTTTGTTGCGTATGGCGCTCTTCCTCTAATTACTAATCCGGCTTTTATATGCCTTTCTTCGGCACCACAACCAAAGCGATTCGAATATCTGTGATCGTTATAGGGATACAAAATGGACTGGCCATCCATTCGAAGCCAAACGTCGCGAGTTCGAGTCTCAGTGGCCACAATCTAGTGTGCTGTGTTAAAGGGTGAGGAGGGCCCAAGTAAAATAATCGATGTAATGGCATGCTTGGTTGCTAAGGCGTTACATTTGACTGAAGTCGCGTGGATTTTGTATCTACATATTTAAAAAAGATCAGTAGAGTTACATTGAAAGAATAAATTCGTTTGCAACATAAAAAGGTATAAATATCTTAATTTATTGCTAAAGGTTAATATACTATGGAATTAACAAATGAACTGTTAATACGAGTGAATTCTAAAACTTTACCTAAACTTCTCTGTTGCCAAAAGGCAATTCTATCCATTACAAAGTTAAACGGAGAAAGCTACAATGGACCCCTTTACGACTGTGATGGTATATATATGGGTCCGAGTCCCTTGAGGCACCCTTTCGTGATTTTGATGTTGTGCGTTTCGGATTGGGATATCGAAAAACCACGTGATATAAAAAGGATGGAACTAAATATATAATTAAATCATGCATTGCATACGGGCGATGCAGAGAACGGAAATATGATATTGAACTACGTAGTATTGGGCTGTCGAAGTTTCTAGAAGCCAGTTAATTGTAAATCAAAGTAATTTTTCGTTCTTAGGCCCATCTGTTTCGGAGCTCTCACCTTCTCCTTGTAATGAGGGTGATGTTCCGGTTTACTTCATATTAATCAAATATAACTCTGTTTGTACAGTCCAAAAATATCACACATGATCTTAAACAGATATTGCTCGAGAATGACTTCAAGTTCACGTGCTTTTTTATTCTTGAGACCGATTATTTTGTAATCCTGACCTCCTTATGATAACATAACGGATTTCCTTTGGTCCATATGCCAAGTTACACATTGCATTACATCCCCCTACCATATTCCTTTGTACTAACAACACCTGCATCTGAGTCCAGTCTGGCAGTGACTCCATTAACAAGTCTCATTCTGTATGACATTTCCTACATGTTTCAAAGTTCCCACATTTCAAACTGACGGCAGGAACCGGTGTAAGTATGTATGCTATGCGCTGTTATATATGAGAATCTAGTCTTTTCCACCTCATTATTCGAAAAGGAATCCTTCGGAGAGTTTAGAATGTTCAAAGAGATTGTGATACCAGAAATAATTCACTTTTGGAGTAAATGTGACTAGGAAGCTCCCCATTATGCCTATTACCATACAAAAACTGTAATGTGCTCATACATTCAACGGTAGGTAACAAGTATACCGTGATCAGAACTCTTTGTGCGATGTATGTACAGAGAACTGTACAATCTACCAAAAAAGGAACTAGTAATTAGCACATCTCTATTTACTGGTATACCTGCCTATAATTAGACATAAAATAGCTAACATTTCCTCTTTTTACAGAACCGATCGCTGAAGAACAAGGATCTAGCGATGTTGATATGGTAGATATCTTTGCTACAAGAAATGCAGCGGAATGTCATTGAGAGTTCTGCAATGGGTATATCTATACAGAATTATGTATGAACTCTTCGGAGAATGAACGAATGGCATCATAAGAGGCGTATTCAAAAACTAAGGTCCGGTAACAATATTTAACGGATGGTAGACCAGAGTGACATGTTACGCCTGCAGCGCTATCTACCGACTCCTGAAAAACCTACCACAGTGTTGGTGTGACACAGTAGGCATTTTACAGTCGGTGAGAGCAGATTACAATGGCGACAATAGTAGATTCGGTCAGGTGTGAAGTGCGCGGTGTGATTAGACTTTTGCTGGCAAAAGGATCGTCAGCTGCGGATATCCATCGTGAGTTATACCTCGTATATGAACCGGACATAATGAGTGATAAACAGGTTCGACACTGGTGTCGAGAATTTTTAAATGGCCGCATAAATGTGCACGATGAAGAGGGGAGTGGTAGGCCCAGTATTCGGAACAACGACATCGTTGAGAATACTACTTGAGAAAGTGAACCAAAAACTTCGAAGTGATTGGCGTTTGAAGATTAGTGGTCTGGCTAATGAACTCTCAAATGTTTCTCGAAACTCACCTTAGAGGATTGTCACTGAACTGCTTGGAAATGGAAAAATTTGTGCGAGGTGGGTGTTAAAACTGCTCACCTGTCAGCAAAAAGTCCAACGAATGCGTAGTGCACGACAGTCTTTGGAGCGCTATAGACAGTATGGAGATGGTTTATTTTCCCATATTGTTACTGGCGACGAGACAAGGATAGCGTACACTAACGCAAGATCGCAAAAACAGTCAATGCAGTGGCGCCTTTCCGGTTCACCCAAACTAAAAAGTGTAAGCAATCGCCGTACACGAATCGCAAAATGATAGCTACCGTGTTTTGTGATGAAAACGGCGTCCTTTTGATTGATTTCATGCACTGTGGGTCAACAATTACAGCTGACGTTTACTGTGCAACACTTACGAAACTGAGATGTGGGATCCAAAATCAACGCCGTAGGAAATTGTCGTCTGGCATCATCCTCCCGCATTTCCTCTGCTTGCATTTCAAACGGTGCCTAGGTGGGTAGTGATTTCAAACCGAGGAGGAACTTAAGACGAGCGTGACCATTTGGTTCAAGTCCCAAGTGGCAGACTTCTATGCCGGGGGGTTAAAGAAGCTGGTGCAGGGCTAAAACAAGTGTATAGATGTGAACGGCGATTGTGTGGAAAAGTAAAGTACATATGTAGGCACATATTACTGTCAATAAAAGCCTTGTCTCATGAGCGATGTTGTTATTATGAGCAAACACACCTTAGTTTTGGAATACGCCTCGTACTTCTTATGCAATAAAAATTTATGTGTGTACTAGCTGAAGAAGAGACAGTGAAAATAAGTATTAATGTAAAACTATTGGAATATACTTTAATTCTTCTTTTGTAACAACTGTATATCTAACGTAAAGAATCACCTCCTTACCACAGTTCATATCACAACGCTAAACATACCGTGATGTCATAAATCCTGTGGTGAATGGCATAGATGAAGTAGATGTTCCCATCGCCGAGCAGGATACCCAGCCTATGGACGATGTGCAGAAGGCAGACAGATTACTGTTTGATGAGAATGCGACAAAATGCATGAGAATCTACTGCTACTACCACCACCACTACTACTATTAATACTACTACTACTACTGCTACTACCACTATTACTTCAGAAGATCCGTAAGCGTTTATCAAGGACACAAACTGAAACTAGAAAATATTAAGGAGAGTATCTTTTCGCATCTAGAAAGGACCTTCACTCCTGAAAATCTTGTTTCTCAAGCGTTTTTGTTGTCTGTAACCTAAAGATTATGGCTAACAGATTCAACCTGTGTAACGTTTCAGGACCTGTAACAAATCCTGTAAGAAGAACATCTCTGCTGAGAATCTTAGGAAGCTGGGACTGTGTATGGGACCGAATGCGCCATATTGTCGGTCATTCGACAGGAGACATCTTCAAGAAAAAACAAACAAATGTGCTCCAAGGCGTTTACATATCTAAAAGCCTATAGCTAACGTAGAAATTTTGTATTCCATCGCTCTAAATCAAAACAGACATTTAGAGGTTTGTGTACATGACGCTAGACTGGGAAATAATGCTCAGAAGGTCTCCCAGTATTCAAAAGGTCCCCGAAAGTGAAAAAGTGCCCATGTTGCGAGTACAATGAAAATACTTTATTCTCATATATTGCTGCCACTATGGTAAATGGAAAACTTATACTTTATAACACTAATCTAAATGACGTGAAGTATTTTAAGTATGGCTGAAATAATGGGACCGAAAAGACCATTATTATTTATTGACCGTTATTTATGTAACCTAACCATTGTAAATGAAGTGACATATGCAGGAAAAGGAGTTTGTGAAGGAAACTGCTGCATTTATATGGTATAGTAATAATAAACGTATGAATATTTTCTATATGAACTGCATTTATTCAGAAAGGCGCTTTATATCTCCATATTCCTCGCATTCCTTACAGTTCTAAGCTCATTAAAACAAACACTGTTTAACATGGGTTAAGGGCATGCTGATAAATACTTTGTCATGTATGATTAAACAATACAATGATCTCTGGGGTGGTATATTTGCACTTGACTGAATTTCAAGTCTAATTATAACAGCTCTATTTACAGTGTCTTCAGGTTTATGGGAGCAGTCTATGATAAACATCGGCGCATGCGTAAGAAAATCTTTTCCCTTCAGTAGGGGATAATTTTCTTTAGCGTAATAAGGGTTCTGGGCTTTGAATACGTTTCATACAGCGATGCAAACCTAGAGTTTACAAAGCCCAAGTTCATATCGTGGTAGGGATACTATTCATTATTCAGATAAAGTCTCAGCTTAGTTAGTTTGTAATGACCAAGCTTGGAACAGCTTTTCCATGCATTATTCATTCCTGGCAATTGAGAGCGTCGTTAACAAAAAAATACTTATTTATTCCTACGTCTGAGCACCAAAAATAATAACTTCCGTTTTCTCCGGCCTCGACGTTGTTGCGACGTTTAAAGTGAATGATATAGTTTGTGGCACAGCAGGTTAAGTATGTAAATCCATGGTTCAAAGGATAGTATGTAGAGATCCGTCTGACTAAATAATCTTGGGAAGCTCTACTTTTTTAGCATCAGAAATGCGCATTACAGGCATCCTTCACTCAATAAGCAGAAGTTTAATAATATCATTGCTAGAATTCCGCTTTCTTAATTCTTACATCGAATGAGTACCAACCCGAACTTCCTATTGCATAATAGATGCTTGTGATCATCAGCAAATCCTAGAAGCATTGACAGAGGTACTATAGCAATGAAGGGTTCAGGCCGTTATAACCATCTAAAATGACCATCATAACGTCCTCCAAACAAAACACGACTAATATAATTTACGTTTTCCCATAATATCAAACAATTTTATCATAGATTTCTATAACGCTTAGTTTTGTGTATGTTGTACAGTTTTAACTTAATGGTCCACCCTGTATATTATCATCAGGGCTAGAATAGTTAGAAAAGCCACATTTTTATGCACAGTAGATATAATTACTATTATGATTATTCATAGTTGTTTATTATTATTAGCATTGTTATTAATGTTGTTTAAATTACGCTTAGTTATTTATAGTTTGAATTCAACTCTAGAAGGATGTTGCAGGGACATCTACCATTATATTAAATTGCTTATATATGGTAAATTGTACTGACATTGTATAGTGTTATCAGGAATTAATAAATGTAATTCAAAGGAACGTATTGCTGACGTAAGGGCTCCAGTCAGTCGGGAGGAATATTCAGATGTAGTGTTATGTGCTACTTATGGACTGTGAGCAGAATGCTATATTTTATTGCCATGTCAGTCAAAAGAAAAAATCCGCCACATTACCAGGGGAATGTCAGAGTTCAAATACTTTCTGGCCCAAGGGTAGATAATCACGTGAACGTGAATTTGGTCACGAGGAATATTTGTTTAATATCGTGAGTAGCTTATTTAGGAGAGATCGAGCGCAGTTTTTTGCGTTTATATGGGAAAGGATAGGGAAAACGATGATAGATGGGGGGATTTACGGAGGAAAATGCGTTTATATGGGAGAGATAGGGATTACGAGGGCTGATGCTAAGCCAGACAGGGCCTGAAGTAGGGGAATGCACTTTATATGAGAGAGATAGGGAATACGTGGAGAGGTGCTAGGCTAGACAGATGCTGAAGGAGAGGAATATAGGATTATACTGGGGAGATAGGGAATACGAGGGAAGGTGCTAAGATAGACGAATGTTAAAGGTGGAATGCGTTTACACAGGTGACACAGGGAATACGACGGAAAATACTAGGATAATCAGAGATCTAGCGGAGTATACCTTTATACGTTAGAAGTAGGGGAACGTTGATAGATTTTAGGGAATGGTTAAAGAAACTGAAAACAAAGAACCGCATTATTCAAGAACCTTAATAACAAAAAGACTTAGAGTATAGATCACTTGTAAGGTTTTCGAGGAGGGATCTTAGTGGAAAAACCCCCTAAGTCAGTAGTAGGGATTTAGCGGTTCTGGCGCAATTAATATGCATGGAATGTCTATTCATATGCAAATGAGGTCCCCTCCCCCCTCCCCCCTCAGTGCCTTGGTAGTTTTAGTTGCAGCTGTGGGCCATAAATCTTGTTGAGTACAGTGGAAGCTTGACAATTAAGCAATTAAGGGTATCCTTCACCTGTCAAAACCGAACAAAGGGGTCATAATTTATGGCTCTGTAACAAAGGCGAGATGTTTTTCCTACCCATTCCACATCAGCCTACGTGCTTTCCGGCACTGCAGCAACTCACACCACTCCTATTGTTTCTCGAACACGTGGAGGAAGTCATCCATCAATGTCAAAATGAACAATGTGGATGCAGGACAAAGGAGGAGATTCTGTTGTGTGCCTTTCTATTGTCCGGGGCAAGGCTACTTTCTGGCATACTCATTCCACTAGCTTTTAACAAAAGAGCAATGCTTGCCCTTCAGCTGTCAAAATGAACAAAGCACATGATGAATTAGGGTCGTGACAAAAGAGAACCTTGACCCTGTTAACAAAGAAAACAAGTTCTATTGTCCGGGGCAAGGTTTCTTCCTGGCATTTCTTATTCCACAACCTATAACAAAGCCGGTCCCTTTCCATTGTTTCTCGAGCACTGCGTGCTTGACAAAATAATCCGAGGGTGGCTTTATGCTAGCCTTGTCCTTGTTCGCGTGAAAGAGAGAGAAGCTTGTTTACCAGCTATACGTAAACAATTTAACAACGTCAGAGTCAGCCATCATGGTTTTTGCCCTGAGGGGCTGTTCTCTCCGATGTTTTACGAGATCCTACGAATATATCCGAGCATTGTTAAACAAGCTCTCTATTTGGTTCATTTCAAGCAGCGACTCCGAGAAAGCGTTTAATATACATTTCATTACATGCACTAAACCTCTGCGTGGATATCCATAGATCGGTGCTTGATTCTTACTGTAATCAAAAGTTTATTGCTAATGAGAAATTGATGATTGATATTATTGTATCATTACCCTAATTCATAAATAAGGCGTTCAGAGGATTGTAGCTCGAATCTTACCAAGTGAAACTCTAATGCGTAATAGCTATTAAACTATGCAAAGGCAAATTAAAATGTATTTAACAAATATAATTTAATTTTTTATATATCATTACCCTAATTAATGAAAGGGTGTTCACAGGGTTCTAGCTCGAATCTTACCCAGCGAAACTCTAATGCGTAATAAATATTAAATTATGCAAGGTCAGATTAAAAATCATTTAACAAGTATAGTTTAATTTTTATATATCATTACCCTAATTAATGAAAGGGTGTTCAGAGGGTTCTAGATCGAATCTTACCCATCGCAACTCTAATGCGTAATAACTATTAAACTCTGCAAGGTCAGATTAAAATGTATTTAACAAATATAATTATTTATATTAAACACAGGTATATACAGTATGCAAGGTCAGATTAAAATGTATTTAACAAATATAATTATTTTTATTAAACACAGGTATATACACAATGCAAGGTCAGATTAAAATGTATTTAACAAATATAATTATTTATATTAAACACCGATGTATACTTAGGTATCCAAATTGATACTTTGCTAAGGTAAAACATTATTATATCATTACACTGATTAATGAAAGGGTGCTCAGATGGTCCTAGCTCGAATCTGCGAAACTCTAATGTTTAATAAATATTAAACTACGGGAGTATAGGCGATCAGATTAAAACGTGTTTAACAAATATAATTTAATTTATATGACATTACAATGTTTAACGAGCTGTATTCTTATGAACCCGGAGGCCCTTAGTTCGAATCTTACCCAAGGAAACGCTAGAATAACTATTAAACTAGGTGAGCATGGGCGGTCGGATTAAAATTGCGTTTAACAAATATAATTGTTTATATTAAACCCTGATGCATACTTAGATATCCCGATGCCTGGACACCATTCTTTCTTATTCTCTCTTTTTCTTTCTATCTATCTCTTTCTTTCTTCTCGACTTGCACACATCCAATCGTTCACATATACACGAGCACTTGTACATACATCAACACACATACACCAGTACACTCACACACATACATACGCACACACATGCACATACACACACCAGTACCCACACTCACACACACGCACACACACGCACACGCCCTCACACACAGTCACAAACACAGCATTCACATACCTCATACGTATACCTGTTCACTTACACATGCCCACATCAACACACCCCCACACTCACACATACACACATACGCACACATGCATATACCAGTGCACTTACGTACACAAACGCATCTACATACACGCTAATACACAACCACACACACACACACGCGCACTCCAATACAGCTCATGCAAGCACATACACTCACATACATACATGCATACATACACAAGTATACTTACACACACACATACGTCTGCAGGCATAGACGCGTACATCAGGGCAAGCACATGCACACATACACCCATAACATTGGAAATTATTGACTTTACAGAATTTAAAAATCTTCGTCTCATTTCACTGTAACCTAGCAAAAATATAATTCTTTTCAGGCTACCACCCAACACATAGCTTTCATCACAACACATTTTTTTAGTTCATGTAAAGACATTATGGAGGTACTCTGAGAGAGAGAGAGAGCGTTAGAGGGGGGGAGGAATTGAAGCAAGTAGGGATAGAAGCGCCGAGAGCCTCTGCGCCTGCGCAACA
Source organism: Deroplatys truncata (assembly GCA_030765065.1). Taxonomy (NCBI): domain Eukaryota; kingdom Metazoa; phylum Arthropoda; class Insecta; order Mantodea; family Mantidae; genus Deroplatys; species Deroplatys truncata. Next base: position 415,312,868 of record CM060990.1, on the reverse strand, counting down.
GGCGATGATGTCTTTGGCTGTAATATTCACGTGACGTGTATACATCCCCTCTCCACCCCTAAACCCCCACCATGATGATGAGACGACATCACCCGGAGGGGTTTAGATCACTATACAAACAGATACCCAAGTCTATTAGAAACATTGTGAGCTCATTTACCCTACATTTAAATTTTTTAAGAACGTAAAAAACATGAGGTTTTTTAATTTAAGAAGAGTTGCAGCCCATCTACATGTACAGCATTCAACAGGAAACAATGCAAGGTGAGTGAGTTTTTAGATAACTATACAAAAATCACTGCTGGTTTTACAATACGTTTATTTTTGTTTAAACGACACAGTGCATGAAAGACGACTCGTTGCAAGAGAATCATATATTTTAAGCTGAGCTTTACACTCACATGGATTTCTCTACACATTCTTCAACAGTTCAAAGGATTTTCGATGTACATTTTTCTTGCATAAACATTCATACTATTTTCTCCACTCATTCTTTGTTTCTCTGCAGGTTCGTCTTCCATTAACATTAATACATTTTCTCCGCTCATTCTTTGTTTCTCTATACATTCATAAGCATACTTACTAAACATTTGGTGATGTAGCACAACACACACTTTAGTTCTAATATAAACAAATGTATAAATTGTCATTCAACTTGAATAATGTAGTGAAATAATAATTCATGTCAATGACTGTTACAGATTGTTTAACTGATAGACTTAACAAGATGGTTGAAGAGCGTAGTTTCCTACCGACTAGACGAGTTCAAGATCTCGAAATAGGTCTTAACTATGAGATAAAGTCCTTAAAGAGAGCTCAAACAAGATACGGTACCAGGATCGTATCTTCGCTGGAGGCTTGCCAAATGTTCTTGCCAGAGCGCTATAATTCGTTCACTGATCAAGAGATTGCAGTAATACCAGGCAAAGTATCTCTTCAGTATAACGGTATGGCAGAGATGGGGAAATTTAAGACATGTAAATTGTCTTTTATACCTACAGAGAAGGTATGTAGAAATATCAAACTTAAGTATTGAATGCTCCCCTATTTTAACATGAAAAAATCATAAATAAAACAACTGACTCATACAGGTTATAGAATTTATAACAAAATCACAATATCACATATTTTTTTAATTTAGTTATATCTAATGCAATGAACTAACAGCAATATCCGAATTTTATACAAATTTTTATATTTTATTTTAAGTGTACACTAAGAAAAATATGTAATTCTTTTCAGTCTACCTTAACTTCCCCAAGCACTTTTTCTAAGACTTTCATTGTGTAATGTTTCAGGCGGTGCAATAAGGGGAAGAAGAAAAGGAACAGCTTTGCAGACCTGCAAAGGAGGCTGACGCTATTGGAAGATATAATAAGCAACATCGAAGCACCCAGGAAACATGCCGGTAAGAAGCGGGTGCCGAGACGTCTACATCTCGAAAATGCACAGCATTAAGATAGGATTCTTCTACGATCTTCCAATGCTTTTAGTGAAAAACACAGACAAATGTGTATACATGACAATTCAAGACTGGGAGATAATTCGAGAGTGTCTTCCTACATTCAGTGCATTCCTCCAAACGAGAAAGTATCCGCGTGTGGAATATTGTGAAAATATTGCTTTCTCTTATAATATTTGTTGCTTATATGCAAGAGACAGAAATAAAATTTTTAAACACTAATTTAAATGGTTGTGAAATATTTTTAAATAGAGATGAAATTTGCAGGCTAAAAAGACTTGAATCGTTTATGGATTATCATTTAGGTAACCTGCCCGTTGCAAATGTAATGACATATGCTGGAACGATGAGTTGGAGGAAGAAAGTGATGGAAATGCAGGATAAATAATAGCAATAAAAGAATGATAGTATGCTTTTACACAGTGTTGTTATTCATTAAAAATCCTTATACCACTAATGAAAAAACGAATCTTTACAATGATTATTTTAAAATAAAAGCTGCATCACATGAGTCAGTGGTTTGTATGTAAATACTTTATCGTGAATTATCAAACAATACAATGTGGTCTGTGCAGGAATATTTGCACTAGCTTGAATTTCTATTCTAATGTTAACAGCACCATTTACAACTTCCTCTGGTTGATGTGAGCAATCTATAACAAATATAGAAGCAAATTTAAGAAAATCTTTTCTCTTCAGTAAAGGATAGTTCTCTTTTTCATAATAAGAGTTTCAAACTTTGAGTACAAGTCATGCAATGATACAAATCTCGAGTCTCCAAAGTCCAAATTCATGTCATGATAGGGATAACATTCACTATTAAGATAAAGTCTCAAATTAGTCATGTTACAATGATCAAAAAGGGAACGGTCTTTAGATACATTACTCTATCTTAAAGTTTGAGCACTCAAAATGACAAATCTCGGCTTCTCCATTTTTGATGTGTTGGCGACATTCCAGGTGAATGATTTAGTTTGCGACACAGCAGGTTGAGTATGCAGATCCATGGTCCTAAATGGGTGAAACAGAATCTTATCCAGCTTGGTTGTCTTGAGGATCTCAGCATCGGAAAGTCGAATCACAGGTCTTCTCCACTCGATGAGTACAGTTTTAACAGCAGCACTCTCTTCACCCTGAGACGATATAATACAGTTTTTAGAATCCTTGGATTGAATCAGCACCAACACCAACTGAATATTGTGCATAAACTTTGTAGTAGTAGCTATTCCATTAGATTTAGTAATACTTCCATTGATGTATAGATAACTTCAAATAGGCAAAGTATATAAATGCTCCGCTTGAAACGGGATTCTAATTTCATCATTAGCGTCCAGAGCTGATGTATTATACGGCAAAAAACACATGTTCCTCTTCTTTAGTGATCTTCTCATTGAATCTAGATGTCATTGCGAAAACAATGTCCCGGTAACATTGAAGATGTCCATGATTTCATTGTGTTATTACTAGGTCTAATAAAGAAGACATTCTCATCCACACCTAGTTTATCTCTGATGTATTTATTAATATCAGTAATCTCATAAGTTCCATCAGGTATATCAATGATTTCATCCTTGTGTGGGTAATGAAATTGATTATTATTCCTATCAACATTGAGAATGGTATAGAAGCTTTCAAAATTCAGTAGAGCAATCTCATAATGACCTTTTGGATCTAACTGAAGAGGAGGAATTAGGTATGTAGTAAGAACAGACTCGTTGCCACTGACAGCAATAGTGTAACTCACTGCGATATAAATTGCAAGCACAAGTGCCCGCAGATGACGGAGCTGAAACTCTGAAACCTCTTAGTGTTATACAGTACCTAAGAATCTCTGAGATACCTTTCTATCTCTTTTGGAGGCTTCAAGTTTCCGAAGCTATCGAAATAAAATTACACGTTACCATCCTTCTCTCAAGCAACCCAATGAGTGCCTTGATTCTCTGAAGTATCGAGATTAACAATAATTCTCTCTCTGTAACGAGGTCTTGAGGGTAGCTGATCGATCATCTATACACCCCTAAAATGAGGAACATTTAAACGTCGGGCATATAAGTCGAGGTCTATGTTACTCAATGCTTTTTCCGGGACAAGTATAGCCCTCTGCCTGAGTTTTTTAAATTCCCTTTCAGGCTGTGTCTTCTCTTGGTTTCGGTGTTTCTTCCCTTATTCTTCTTCACTCGAAAATCTCTCCCACTTGCTTCAATTTCTCTGTTACGTCTCATAATTTCAGCAAGTAGTTTATCCGCAGCTTTTTTCTTATTTACAGCTGTAGCAATTTGTGATGCACCTCCAGCGGCGGCTCCTAAGGCTGCAATAATTGGTATAAGCGGCAGAAATCCTCCTCGTTTCTTCTTCCTGGATCCAGCGCCAACAGATACCTTTCCCATAATTTCTCTGTTATGTCTCATCATTTCGGCAAGTTGTTTATCTGCAGCTTTTTTCTTATTTACAGCTGTAGCAACTTGTGATGCCCCTCCAGCGGCTGCTCCTAAGGCTGCAATAATTGGTATAAGCGGTATAAATCCTCCTCGTTTCTTCTTCCTGGATCCAGCGCCAACAGCCGCCTTTCCCTCAATTTCTCTGTTATGTCTCATCATTTCGGTAAGTTGTTTATCTGCTGCCTTTTTCTTATTTACTGCTGAGGCAATTTGCCCTGCACCTGCAGCGGCAGCACCTAGAGCTGCAATAATTGGTATGAGAGGTAGAAATCCTCCTCGTTTCTTCTTCCTGCCACCAGCATCAACGGCCGCCTTTCCCTTCATAATTGCTGTTACTAGTCTCGCTGCCATCTTTTCACCTAATGTAGCATCAGATGATTGCACCCTTTTCCACGCCGTTTCAGCCAAGATTTTGTCAGCAATGTTTCTCGATGCAGAGTCTTTATGCTGAGCGTATGCAATGTCGTGAAGTTTACACGCTTCGTCTAAAGGATTGATTCCCGGGTCTTCTCTCTTTAATCTTTTTTCTAGCTTTGTTCCAGGCCCGCAGTATCTGTAACTAGGTAAATGCACTTCAAATGGCATCCGTTTAATAAGAGAGTTAATTAAACCAGAGCCTCTTGCGATCTTAACTCCCTTAGCACTCATGGTATCCTAATTGATCTTTATTATTGAATTGCTCTTTTATACACTGTCATTGTTCACAAGCATTAGCATATATTCATTAAGCATTATTTGTTTTACACAGAATGATAGAACTGGTGAAGCAAGCTTGTTCGCTACCTATTCAGCTATTAGACTTTGAAAGCGACTTTATACGTCATCGTCACGGAAAGCTGTTTACTGGAAATGTTAGCTGTTTCACTGTATTTAAACAAATAGGGTAGAATCACAGGTGTTTGCGATAATTTCAAAAGCTGATTTTTATCGCTGTTATTTAATGTAATTTCAGCTGTATCAAGTAGTATCCAAGGTATTCGAGGCCATTTTCTTTAAAAAAGTAATTCAGTTTCATAAATGCGGGTACTGAATCTGCAACTAATGGATTAGCTACTGCTGTTACCACACGAAGTCTTGCTGCTAGTGTTGCGACCGCGACTGATGCTGCACTTATTGTTGTAGCAGATACTGCTACAGTTGTAGTATCTGTTACAGTCATCGTTGTACAGCCTCTGTAACTGCTACGATAGCTGCTGTATTTGCTTCTGCTACAGCTATTGTGCTGACTGTGTCTAATGTTGCTACAGCTGCATGATCTGTTGCTGTTATTCTTGTAGCTGATGTTGCTGTGTTATATCTACTACTACAGCTCTCGCATTTGACGTTACAGCTGCCGTGATGACTGCTGTTGTCGCGGTGTGTGAATATACAGATGGAATATCATTGCTGTAATGCTTGCTGTTGCTAAGACTGCTAAATCTATAGCTGCTGGATTAGCTGCTGCTGCTAAAGCTGTTATGTAACCGGTTGTTGCCGCTGCTGTAGGATCTGTTACATCTGTTGTTGTACAGGTGCTGTATCTGCTACGGTAGCTGTTGTGTATTTGCTTCTGCTGCGGCTATTGTGCAGGAAGCGTCTGATGTTTCTGTAGCTGCAGGATCTATTGCTGCTATCGTTATAGCTGCTGTTGCTATAGATGCTGTATCTGCTACTACATCGGTCGTATTTGCCGTTGCTGTTGTTGTGATGCTTTCTGTTGCTGAGGATGGTGAATCTACAGTTGTTGGATTTACTGCTGCTACTGCTACAGATGCTCTGTAACCGGTTGCTGCTGCTGTAGCTCTTGCTGTAGTGAATTTTGCCGCAGTTGTCGAATATGTTGATGTAACTCATGCTTTAACCAATCACGAACGATTATTACTGAAAATTTATCGAAATGAAAACTTCATTTTAATACATGAGTCATAGCATCACAGATTACATTACATTTATATACTTTTCTAGACCCTACAAACGTTTATATGTTAAACAGTTAGTGGGTGAGACGGTAAGAATGGAACTGTTAGAGCACATAGAAGTAGCATAACTATAGCGTTCACATGGTTGAGTAGATATTCTAAAATTTTTAGACAGCTTTATTGTTTTATATGTTAACATTATTTGTTCAAAAGTAGCAGCTTTATCAGTTAAATCATTGCTTCATTAAACAAGAATTGTAAGGGTAAACGTCTCTCCCCTTTATCTAGGCTTGAGACTAACACTAGTGTTTGCTCCTAATGGCAGGGTTACCGTCTCACTTTCCATCTTCTCCTTTCTTCACCATTCGTCTGCTAGTTGCATACACAGCACGCGAGTAAACTTCAATTTTTAAAGGTTGTAGACTCGCGAGAAAATCTTCATCTTCGACTTAAATTCTCTTAAGCACTGTTTGTAATACTGTAATGTCCATACGGATAGGTAGTTACTCCATCCTCGGCAATAACTCTTTTATCATCAAAGGGATTCAATGTAATTTTATTCACTTGCACTGTGGTAACAGCATGCTTTCGTGATAGGATTAGATTCATGGGCGTTCTGATGATTTCACAGGTTTTAAGACAGTCTGTATAGCTGTCAAACGAAATGTACTGCTTAATAGCGCTACGTTTTATACCTTTAATCTTTTTTATCATCGATCCTTGAATATCTAAGGCATACATCTTAGGTCGTAGTCCAACAAAGCGTAGGATGATTTTACCGTTAGCTTCATCTTTAAATTTTCCCAATACCTTCTTGTTCTGAGTAGAGTGGCATATATGGTTGACAGGGTAATCAGCTGTATCGAGATGCTCAAGAAAACTTAGCTTGTACTGGTACACATTTTCAGTTGTAACACGATGAATGAATGAATCAGTGTCCATATACATCAGCTTTAGGTTTTCAGCTCCGTAATAAGGCAACAACACGTCGTAATGATAGTGATACATTAATGTTTTGGAGATGTCCAATACGCTCATACCAATGTATATGGGCTTGTTGAATACAATCTGACGAGAGGCCATATGTACAGCAGCTAGATTAGAGGCATATATCGTCCTGTCGATGAACGTAGGCTTGGCAATCAGCTTCTCTAGAGTTTTTTCATTGGTCACCAGTCGTATATCCATACGGTTACGCAGGTTCTCCATAGTTTTTCCAAACATGGCGTTGTTAAAGAGCTTGTAGAGATCCTTCTCGAAGTCATTTGCAGCTTGTTGTCGTAGCCTATTGTTAAATTCCACATAAGGTTTCAACCACCGAGACTGTCAGAATTGTAGCACACGATGGATTTTTGTTAGTCGTAACCCATGATTAAGAGCTTGCTTCAAAGACATGTAATGCAGTACATACTTCTTTCGAGGTCCAAGATGGGGTATCAGTTTCTTTGTAGATGCTTCCAATGGTTTCATGCACTCTGTCAGGAAAGGTAGATCATTATGCAGATCGTGAAGTTCTGTAGGATACTCGATATCAACTTCAAATATGTACCCGCGAGGATCATCTTCTTGCAATGTTTCTAAGTTGATTTCTTCAGGTGGCGCCATCTGAAATCCTCCATAAGGGAGGGCGTGGCACATTGCCCAACCATATTGGTTATTAGCGTCCTCGTATGTGATAAATTGGGTTGGTCTCGTCGGATCAAACTTCTCCATATACGTGTTGTTAGCCTCTGCATACCGATGGGAAACTTGGCATAAACCTCCTCTTATACCTGATTCCACCAGGAGTAGTTGATCATAATCTTGTAACAGTTCCAGCTGAATTCCTGTATACAACAACATTGCATCCCATATAAGCCCTGGAGAGGTAAAATAATGTGCTGGTTCAATTTTGTGTGTTTTGAGGGTTTGCTCTCTGAACGTCTCAAAGACATCAGCTAGAAGAAGTACATCTGAAGTTAAGTACAGGTCGCTGTACTCTCCCAGGTTTCTCACATTAAACAGCTCCCATATATTTCTAGCATAATCGTAGTTAGTATCACTAATTTCTTCTTCATTTAATCTATTGTAGAAGCAGTGTTTAGGAGGCAAGCAGGTCTCGTTCAAAACATCCCACGACGTGACAAAATCATATGGAAATACACCCTTACGTGTCATCAACTTCAATTTGTCTTCTCCAAAGTACTTTAATGTTTCAGGATGTGAGGGTAGATTTTTTACCAGCTTAACCAAGCTTGTACTGAGGAATCGGAAGTTATCCACAAACCGAAGCTTTATATCTCCTACATACTTGCTGAATGAGATATAGCTTTCTTCAGAGCTAGGAATTACCTCAATCCTCTCACTTGTACAACCCAGCTCCTTGACAATGAAATGTGAGTCATATCCGCTGAGGTTGTGCATGGAGACTGGGATATATTTAGGTGTTTTACAGAATAAATTACATTCATTATGTAAACTTCCACGGTATTCACCACTGATGTGATCATGGTCGCATACTTTGTAGTTTTCTTCTGTAAAGCCTTTTCCACACAGGTAGAATGCCTTAGAAGACTTAAAATCCTTTTGCTGTTCGTCCGTAAGTTTCAGAGGCTTGGCTGATTTGTATACATTATTAATTTTCTTTGCAAGGAACGAGAGGTATTCCATAAACTTCTGAGCAGCATCAGCACCGCGATATACATGTGGCTGCTTAGGAAGATCAGTTTCAATATGTTCAACACTAGCTGATGGTTTCACGTAAACACAGAAGCTCATAGGTGTATGCTCTTGATAAGGGGTTGTATAGGAAGTTTCAGGATTGGGTATACACATATGGCATGGAGTGAGAATACTCTCAAAATCAGCATAGATAACATAAGGTAGTTTCAACATCCTCTCAACATTTTTAAACTGAACAATTGCTTGCTCCTTGGTAGGCATAGCTACTCTTGCAACACCATGTTGAATACAGACGGCTGCATGTTCTTGTAGTTTTTCCTGTCCACTTCGTCCATATCGATCATCAAAATGTGTAAAGCAGCTCTTACACGCACAAACACATCCATTACGCTTAGTTTTCTGGCGTCGAACGAGCTTCTCATAATTCTTTATATATACATAGTGATGTTTTCCACTACTGTCACTCAATAGTAGCAGGTCACGGTGTTCATGTAGTTCAGTCTCAACAACCTTTATTGGATACACTTCATACTTCTCGTCCAATCGGAAAACATTAATAGTCATCTTGTTAAGCTTTTCAAATTTAGGTATTTGAGAAAGTGGTGTAGGATAGGAAACACAGCTGAAGTCGTACTTATCTTGAAGCTGATTGTATTTGCTCACCCGTTGTGCATCCTTCTCAACGAATTTAGCTAATACGGAGTACATAAAACATTTCTCATCGCTAAAATTCTGGATGTTTATACACGCTTCTTTAGCTCTGACAGAAGGTGGTAGTGGAATGTAGCTACTTCCTCGTAACGGATTGTACTTGTTTATACGAAGTCGAACCCCTTCCACAGCAAGCAAAGCCCAGTTGCTACCCTTAAGCTGAGACTCCTTCATTTCAGTCACCAATTTCTTGTATTTCGCATCCATCATTGACTCCAGATCAGTTTCTAGAAACACAGGCTGATTCCGTGTTTTAAATGTTTTGTCACAGTTTTCTCCGATACTGTTTCAAATCGGCACTCGGCTAGCAGATTAATTTTTATGCTCTTGTGAATGCTAAGCTCTTTATGTACAGGGTGGATTATCCGTTGTTTTGCCTCATTCAAATACATATCCAGGACCTTCGTTGAATTACATCGTATAAAATACGATTTCAATCGTCCTTCAAACGATGTCTCGTATTCTTTCATATCACAGTCCTCCATTGTTGCTAATAACTGATGTTTAGTTGGCTCCAATCTCCTTTTCTTCTGAGGTCTGTTTATTTCACATGCATCCTCGTGTCGTTGACCCTTATAACCATCTTTGAAGGTTTCATTACAATGCATGCATTTGAAGAGCTTCTTGCAACACATCTGATGTCTTCTCTTGTCATAACCTCGGAGGAATTTCTTCCTGCATTTAATACAAGAGTATCCTGATGCACTAGGAATTATGTCCTTATATACAGAGTCATTCATCCTTATTCTTAATATAATAACCTATTACTCACTGCTCAATGAAAGGTAGACCCCTTCACCTTGATATCACTTTAGAAAACTGATTATTCCTGGAGAGAAGACGATGTTAACACATCTAGACTCATTAGCACAATAAAGACTAGTGATTGAAGGTATCCTAATTATAGAGGTGACACGGACCATTTTAGAACAATCATACTGAATTTGTAATAATAAAAAACCATGATTCATTGCGATATTTCTTCTATTGAAGAATAGTCGTGGTGAGGTGGAGAGGGGAGGGGATGTATACACGTCACATGATTATTGCAGCCAATGGAATTATCACCTGTTGCGCATGCGCAGAGGCCCTCCGCGCTTCTATCCCTACTTGCTTCAATTCCTCCCCCCTCTAACGCTCTCTCTCTCTCAGAGTATCTCCATAATGTCTTTACATGAACTAAAAAAATGTGTTGTGATGAAAGTCATGTGTTGGGTGGTAGCCTGAAAAGAATTATATTTTTGCTAGGTTACAGTGAAATGAGGCGATGGATTTTTGAATTCTGTAAAGTCAATAATTTCCAATGTTATGGGTGTATGTGTGTATGTGCTTGCCCTGATGTACGCGTCTATGCCTGCAGACGTATGTGTGTGTGTGCGCGAATGTGTAAGTATACTTGTGTATGTATGCATGTATGTATGTGAGTGTATGTGCTTGCATGAGCTGTATTGGGGTGTGCGTGTGTGTGTGTGTTTGTGTGGTTGTGTATGAGTGTGTATGTAGATGCGTTTGTGTACGTAAGTGTACTGGTATATGCATGTGTGCGTATGTGTGTGTGTGTGGGAGGTGTGTTGATGTGGTCTGTGTAAGTGCACAGGTATACGTATGAGGTATGTGAATGCTGTGTTTGTGACTGTGTGTGAGGGCGTGTGCGTGTGTGTGCGTGTGTGTGAGTGTGGGCACTGGTGTGTGTATGTGCATGTGTGTGCGTATGTATGTGTGTAAGTGTACTGGTGTATGTGTGTTGATGTATGTACAAGTGCTCGTGTATATGTGAACGATTGGATGTGTGCAAGTCGAGAAGAAAGAAAGAGATAGATAGAAAGAAAAAGAGAGAAGAAGAAAGAATGGTGTCTAGGCATCGGGATATCTAAGTATGCATCAGGGTTTAATATAAACAATTATATTTGTTAAATGCAATTTTAATCCGACCGCCCATGCTCACCTAGTTTAACAGTTATTATAGCGTTTCGTTGGGTAAGATTCGAAATAAGGGCCGCCGGGTTCATAAGAATACAGCTCGTTAAACATTGTAAGTCATATAAATTAAATTATATTTGTTAAACACGTTTTAATCTGATCGCGTATACTCCCGTAGTTTAATATTTATTAAGCATTAGAGTTTCGCAGATTCGAGCTAGGATAATCTGAACACCCTTTCATTAATCAGTGTAATGATATAATAATGTTTTACCTTAGCAAAGTATCAATTTGGATACCCAAGTATACATCGGTGTTTAATATAAATAATTATATTTGTTAAATACATTTTAATCTGGCCTTGCATACTGTATATACCTGTGGTTAATATAAATAATTATATTTGTTAAATACATTTTAATCTGACCTTGCAGAGTTTAATAGTTATTACGCATTAGAGTTGCGATGGGTAAGATTCGATCTAGAACCCTCTGAACACCCTTTCATTAATTAGGGTAATGATATATAAAAATTAAACTATATTTCTTAAATGATTCTTAATTTGACTTTGCATAATTTAATATTTATTACGCATTAGAGTTTCGCTGGGTAAGGTTCGAGCTAGAACCCTGTGAACACCCTTTCATTAATTAGGGTAATGATATATAAAAAATTAAATTATATTTGTTAAATACATTTTAATTTGCCTTTGCATAGTTTAATAGCTATTACGCATTAAAGTTTCGCTTGGTAAGATTCGAGCTACAATCCTCTGAACAACTTTTTTATTAATTAGGGTAATGATACAATAATATCAATCATAAATTTCTCATTAGCAATAAACTTTTGATTACAGTAGGAATCGAGCAGCGATCTATGGATATCCACGCAGAGGTTTAGTGCATGTAATGAAATGTATATTAAAGCTTTCTTGGAGTCGCTGCTTGAAATGAACCAAACAGAGAGCTTGTTTAACAATGCTGGGATATATTCGTAGGATCTCGTAAAACATCGGAGAGAACAGCCCCTCAGGGCAAAAACCATGATGGCTGACTCTGACGTTGTTAAAGTGTTTACGTATAGCTGGTAAACAAGCTTCTCTCTCTTTCACGTGAACAAGGACAAGGCTAGCATAAAGCCACCCTCGGATTATTTTGTCAAGCACGCAGTGCTCGAGAAACAATGGAAAGGGACCGGCTTTGTTATAGGTTGTGGAATAAGAAATGCCAGGAAGAAACCTTGCCCCGGACAATAGAACTTGTTTTCTTTGTTAACAGGCTCAAGGTTCTCTTTGTCACGACCCTAATTCATCATGTGCTTTGTTCATTTTGACAGCTGAAGGGCAAGCATTGTTCTTTTGTTAAAAGCTAGTGGAATGAGTATGCCAGAAAGTAGCCTTGCCCCGGACAATAGAAAGGCACACAATAGAACCTCTTCCTTTGTCCTGCATCCACATTGTTCATTTTGACATTGATGGATGACTTCCTCCACGTGTTCGAGAAACAATAGGAGTGGTGTGAGTTGCTGCAGTGCAGGAAAGCACGTAGGCTGATGTGGAATGGGTAAGAAAAACATCTCGCCTTTGTTACAGAGCCATAAATTATGACCCCTTTGTTCGGTTTTGACAGGTGAAGGATACCCTTAATTGCTTAACTGTCAAATTCCATTGTACTCAACAAGATTTATGGCCCACAGCTACAACTAAAACTACCAAGGCACTGCGGGGGGAGGGGGGAGGGGACCTCATTTGCATATGAATAGACATTCCATGCATATTAATTGCGCCAGAACCGCTAAATCCCTACTACTGACTTAGGGGGTTTTTCCACTAAGATCCCTCCTCGAAAACCTTACAAGTGATCTATACTCTAGTCTTTTTGTTATTAAGGTTCTTGAATAATGCGGTTCTTTGTTTGCAGTTTCTTTAACTATTCCCTAACATCTATCGACGTTCCCCTACTTCTAACGTATAAAGGTATACTCCGCTAGATCTCTGATTATCCTAGTATTTTCCGTCGTATTCCCTGTGTCACCTGTGTAAACGCATTTCACCTTTAACATTCGTCTATCTTAGCACCATCCCTCGTATTCCCTATCTCCCCAGTATAATCTTATATTCCCCTCCTTCAGCATCTGTCTAGCCTAGCACCTCTCCACGTATTCCCTATCTCTCTCATATAAAGTGCATTCCCCTACTTCAGGCCCTGTCTAGCTTAGCATCAGCCCTCGTATTCCCTATCTCTCCCATATAAACGCATTTTCCTCCGTAAATCCCCCCATCTATCATCGTTTTCCCTATCCCTTCCCATATGAACGCAAAAAACTGCGCTCGATCTCTCCTAAATAAACTACTATCGTGTGTTCTAAGTATGAATTGTACAAACAAGGTTATATTTGATTGGTATGAAATCAAGGAGAAAACCAGCCCAATACCCGAGAATGTTCGAGTTCCGCAAAATATGTATCTAAGAAAAAACAATCACTTAGAAGTAGAAATAACTGGCTTCTGGAACCTTCAACAGCTGAATACTATACAGTGCTATATCGTATTTCTCTCCTCTGCATCACTGGTGTGTAAAACATGATTGGATTATATATTTACTTCCATCTTTTTATATCATATGTTTTTTCGATGTTCCAATCCGATATACAGAGCACAAAAATCTCGAAGGAGTCCTTCACTGGACTCCAACATATACGCACAGCATTACAATCAGGAAGGGGTGCATTCTAGCTTCCTTAATTTAATTACATGCGCTTGTTTATTTTTTTTTAGAACTTCTTCCATAAATGTTCACAAAGTTTGAATCTTTTAACCTTCATAGTACTGGTACCCACGCCCACAGCGGGCAAGTAGCATCACAATTTCGAAGGGGCCCATTCAAAATTTCCCAATTTCATTACATGTTTCCGAGTTTTGTTCTGAAAATTTGTTCTGAAATTCTGCTCTCCAAGTTACATTCTTATCGTCACAGGTCTCAAACCCATACCCACAGTGGGCACGCGGCTTCACATATGCAAGTTCCTTTCTAACTTCCGCTACTTAATTAGATGTATTTTCTAAACTTTTCCGCAAATTCTAAGATAAATACTCTCCAAGTTACTTTTCTTAATCGTCACAGATTGGCGACCAATGCCCAGCCGTAAGCGCGCAGCAGCTCTCCATCGGTGCAACTTCATATTTTCATATTCTTATCAGATGTCCGGTATTCATCCACTTCATAAGGTGTATTTTGAAAGGAAATATGGCTAAAATGTAAGATGAATTTAAGGCATTAAAGTAGACGGTTGCTAAACCGGAAAACGCATGCACCGGTAGATTGGATGAATTTCGTAATTATGAAGGAACTTACGACAAAGACCCAATGACATAAGAGGGAGGAGAGGAAGTTGGCGGAAAGAATGGCATGGAAGGAGGAGAAGAAGAGGAGTTGGAATACGAGACGAAATGGAAATCAAAATGGTAGCTGGAACTGAATACATTAATTGTATAACAGAATCGGTTAAAAATAAATATATAACTTTGTTGATAATTTTATTTTTGTATTTTAAATATTTTTGTTTTCCTATTTTTGTAGTAGTACAAATATATGTCTGCAAATCTAACTTTCTTTTTGATTTTGTACTGTTTTAGTGGTAGTTTTATGGCAGCTATGAAAATATGAGAAGGAAGGGAACCCTAACTAGGTAAAATACGAAGAGCGTCAATGTAATACACACACGCACACACACAAGCAATAAAGTAGCATAGTGTAATATTGAAACAAATTAATATAAGTGTAGTACAAAAGCAGCAAAATGATGGTTATATTGAAACAACATTGATATGAGCTTCAGATGACGGTATGGGTTTGGAACATCATTTAAGGAGCAAATGCGAAGCGCTTTGCAATAGAGACACTTATGATGGATCTCTGGGTTAATGTAAAACCCACTTATAAAACATTTAAAGCAAAGAGCGTGATTGATCAAAGAATGTATTTCCCAATTACGTGATCAATATGGTTTCCAATAATAAATATACTGAGAGTTTTGATTGAGCAAACTGTAATTGCACCTTTTGTACAAACACCTAGTACTCATAATATACCCCATAGAAAAATTAAAGCAAATCAGAAAATAAACGAAGCCGTATGAATGAATATACACACTACGAAATGCAACATTAAGTAAAGAAAAGCTCGGAAACAAAAGAAGTAGTGTATAGAGATTTTTAAGAATAATGACGGAGAAAAAAATCTATCCTCCTGCTGATAAGTTTGTCCCAAAAACAAGTACAACACTATATATAAACACACTGTAAACAGATATACGTAACATCGATATGCACAAAAAGCTTCTCTATACATTAATGAACTACACACTGTTGTAAAAAATAAAAAATAAAGCTTCTCTAAACACTATTGAAATAAACACTGTTCTAAAAACAAAGTAGCACTATAGCGCACACTGGCACATTTCAAGAAAGAAATATTTTCTTCTCGGTATGAGCGTAGTGCATTCTTGCCTGGGAGACAAGGGCACGAATGGAGCTATTTCAAGGGGGCGGCTGCTCTTTTGCGCGCAAAACGCCTCTTTGTGTTTGGTGTGTTGGATAGCAAAAGCGGAACGGTGACGTCACTTACTAGGTCTTGCGAGTTGGACTCGATTCCCAAAGAATCAACTTCAATGGCATTGTCCGCACAGGTCGCGTGCTGGCACCATGCGCTGCTGTACAGCTGGACGAGAGTTTGAAGTGCAGACTTCTGGAAATGAGGTAAGACGCCTGTTGGATTTTCAGTTGCCGAATTCGGATGCTGCGCAAGAAAGAAGCGGCAGCAACGACTAAAAACTGGGTATATCGGGCCGAAATGTGGGGTCTGCGCTAAATCAATGTCGGGAGGAGGTTGTTGACGGTAGATAGGCGTAAACACGTAGTCGGCCGGAAGGGGTAACGGGGTGGGATGTTTTACTGGAATACTATCAAGGGAAAGGGGATTGGATATTTTAACAGTGGAGAGTGACGAGGAAGAAAGTGGAGATAATGAGGAGCAGGTCCAAGAAAGTACAGGTATGGAAGGATGTTGTGGTGATGCAGCAGCACGGATGGTTGAAGGAGAACTTTCCAGTGATGTATCTGCACCGATGACTGACGCCGCTTCACTGGCGATGTCGGCCACATTTTCGGTGTCGCCGGAATGGTGTTGTACTTGAAGAGAACAAGAAGAAGAAGATGCTGAGATGTCGATGCCGCATGCCGAACTTGGTTCTTCTGACTAGATATATGGTGATGGCTGCCTGATGGACAGAATATCGCCAAAGGCACTCTGGAAACTAGGGAGCGAATGAAATGTATCTTCAGGATGTTTGTAGCTTAGAGAAGTAGTTTGTTCCTGACGTCGGTAAATATTTCAGTGCAGAAGCGTTCAGAAGAAGGATAAAAGCTTGTCTTTTAACCTGTTATCGCTCCATGGTGTTAGCAAGATACAAAAAACTGAGAATGGAGGCAGAAAGTCGAAGTTAACACTTTTAATGTAGGGGTGGTTAGGAGAGAGACTCACGTAACGCAATATGGTGACCATGATAAAGTTCTAGAATGTGTTTGTGAACTACTAAATTGGCTGTGTGAACGGAAAGCTCACTAGTAAGATTGACTTTAAATGTGGTTTTGTGGTACATAAATTGCTCCATATCGAAAACCAATGTTGCAGTGTTTCGATGGTGTGACCGGAAGTGCCTCGAAAAAGCAGTCGATTACAAGTTTGTAAGTTGTGGCGAGATAAGCGGCCGGAGTTTCTAATTATGAATGTAACTGTGCTGCGCAGACGGATTTTGTGGTAGCGATAAGCCAACCTTAAAAGAGCAGGGCGATAAGCCACTTGCAGAAGTGAGGATTTGCTGTAAAAGTGGTATTGTTGAGAAACTATGCGTTTTAATATTATAAATTGATATTACTTTACGCGTATGACCTATGTTTCACATAGCAATACTATGCCGTCCTCCGTGGTCTAGGATATGCTAGCCTCTAGTTCCCGAGGTCCCTTGTCTTAGGCTTACGGCACGCAAAAGAACCATTTCTAATAAGAAGTCCTCTGAACAAAATTTCCGGTCCTTCGCACTCAATATGGAATAGGACGCTAAGAGCCACAGAAGTTAAAAGCGTCCATATATAAAACTCAATTGTTTAACACAGCGGTATTATGACTAATGTAATGCAAAACAAATGCGTTACATTTAATTCACGCAGTACATGCGTAATGTTGCCGTTGAATACATTAGGACAAAAACGCTATACAGCTGGCGCACTGATCTGCGCTGTTAAATAGGCTTTAAAAGACAGCAAGCAGAGTGCTTAGCAAGCTTGTATCGTATTTGTGAGAAAATTTTGTTTTAACGGAGCAGTATGCAGCCGTAAAATGGGGTAAGTTAACACTTAGCCTTGTATTCCACATTCGAAATCACGGGACAAACAGAAAAGGATGAAGAAGCCTTTTGCTAGTTTTACTCAAACCGACAGTACTGTGAACCCGATACCTATAGATGTAGACCCAGAGCAATGCGTAGCGCTGATGTTTACCGATGTTCTAAATGTTACAAAATAGAATTTCTGGGAAAATAAATTTACGCGTATTTAGGTGTATCCATATGAAACGAAGAGCAGCCATCCAAAGCCTTTAATATGAGCTTTCGGCGTATTGAGCAAGTGAATACCAATGCCGTTATAAAATCTGTTGGAAAGGAGATGCAAAGTAGTCACCAATTCTTTCTCGGAGGACCGCTAAAAGTACCCTTTGTGTAGACGAAAGAGGTGTTGGGTGCGTGTTATAAGCCATCCGATGTTTGCTGTCGTCCTCCGTGGACTAGTGGTACCGTGCTAGCCGCTAGTTCCCGAGGATGCGGGTTCGAACCCGGCGGAGGGCGATGGATTTTTTCGGGCGTAAAAATCCACGGCAATAAAAGAATCTCCAGCCTGATAAAGAGGCCTCTGAGCATAATTTCCGGTCTTTTGCGCCCAATATTCAACGAGACGCGAAGGACCATAGACGTTATAGGGCATCCATAAATAAAACACAATTTAAGTTGAATCCTATGTCTATAGTGCCAATAAAGTTATCGTAGAAATGAAGAACAATGGCAGCTTGTGTTTACTGAGAACCATTGCCATATGTAAAGAAAAATCGTACGGTGACGTCAACTACCGAACGATGATGCGCTCTGAATATCTGCAGAAGCAGAAGGCTATAGCACTGAGCAAAAGTATAGGTAAGCCGAACTACAGATTTACTATAGATGACGTCAGGCCCCTTGGACTATATTAAACGGCTACGCGGTGACGGTGTTTGCCGATCATACCGGGAAGCATGTGCTGTATGCGTCAAAAACGAATGCGATAAACACAATGTCGTCATGATCCATGAAGGGAAATTTAAAGCTATCGTGTGCTAGCACAATGTACAGCTTTAAATGTAAGTTTTATTACCGTCAGTGCCATTATCCCTCAGTGAACAGAAATAGTTTCATATCTTAGGTGTAACGAAATCTGTTCAAAATGTCACCAACGGTGCGATAACCGATGTGGACCGTATACACGCCACAGCAAATGTAACCGCGACTTTAGGGGACCAATATATTTTGCTAATCACGCTAAGAAAAGCGCTTTTTACCCGAAGTCGCTGTCCGTGCGCGATGTGAAGAAGGTATGTACATTTCACAATAAGCTTGTAAATTTTAGCACAAAAAAGCGCTCACGTGTGTGGAGAAAAGTATTGCAGCAATTGCAAGACTCACGAAACGACGGCCACAGGGGTTACATACAACCGTACGCTTCAAGAAGCAAATGTAACCATTACGTGTTCAGGTTCATATACTTTGAATTTACGGGGAAAACTCCGTACAATGCTAAACAGAACACGTACGATCATGTGGTTAATTTGTGCGAGTTATACCAAGCCTATACTCTTTGAACGCTACAAGGTAACATATTACACGGAGCGTGGCGTTAAGAAATGGGTTTTTATCGATTACCCAGTGAAACAACTGTTTGAGCACATCAAGAAGCCGAGGTTCGAAGCCTGGGACGTCATCGTGATGGCGCATAAACTTAGATCGTAATTTTTATTAAAGTACATGGTGGACCATTTAAAATGGATGCTAGAGCTTATCATGAATGAGAGCAGGATCTGCAGAATTAGGTATGGTGACGTCACATTTTCGACTCGATCAACTCTCTACGCATGCCACTGTCTCGCTTTGCCAAGACCACTGGATTGAAGGAATGCAAAGGTTATTTTCCTTACTTGTTTAATACGAAGGAAAACGAGCTCCACGTGCGTCACATTCCTTACAAAGGTATTACTGTCCGAAAGGCATGTTAAACAGTGGCACGAAGAAAAAGCGACCTTCGGATATGCCTTCGACATGAAGGAGGAAATGGTGACATATTGCCCAATGAATCTACTTCTACTAAGACAGGGAGTTGCAAAATTTAGAAAGCAATTCTTAGACAATAATGGGCTAGACCCGTTTAGAGAATGCGTCACCATAGCGTTGTTATGTATAGGCGTGTACAGGAAGCGATTCATGCCGTAAAACAAAACTCGCTCATAGATGCCGGTGGATACCGTCTAGAGGACAAGCAGTCCCAAATAGCATGCGTACGCCTAGCTTGGCTAGAGTTACAGAACTATGTGATCATTCAGCATGCTACAAGAAGACGGGAAATTCAAATTTTAGGCCAAAAGGTGGACAGGTATAAAGAGGAAGAGAATTTTATGTATGTTTACTTAAAAACGGCATGCCGCTGTATAAAGACGGGAAATGAAACCATGGCCTCGAGATACGAGAGCATCGAGAATGTCACCCAAAGGATAGGGATTCTGGTTGCACCATGGTGTAAATTTGGGAGTGGAGTGCGAGATCATTGCCAGATGAAGGTGAACGAGGACGTTGCACGCCATGCAAAACATTTTCCCATATCCGAGCACCTGAACCCCAAAGACGACTTTATGGAGGCCGCATGAATTATGCGAAGACGTACGAAGCGAAGGGGGACCCGAGGGTGTTTTATTACGACGTGTGGTCTGTACCCGTACGAGAACAAAACGAAGCCCTACCCCGTGGGTAGCCCCAAGGTTCACATGGAACGCTTTCCGCACTTGGAAAACGTAGTGGAAGCATCCTGAAGTGCAACGTCCCGCCGCCGAAAAGCCTGTATCACCCGGATCTGCCGGTGCGCATTAACCGCAAGCTCATGTTCCCGCTATTTCATGCTTGTGCAGAGGCATAGATCCAGAGCGAGTGCCACCACGGAGACGATTACAATACCTTGACGGGTACCTAAGTCGTCCATCAGATCAAGGTGACCTTGGAGGAAAAATGGCTTCTTAAGGGCTACAAGATATGGAAGTATGACGTGGTGCATTACAATCCCGTCACTGGAGATAAAAGACTGCTACAGGACTGCATGAATCACTTCCTCAATGCGAAGACCCAATCCTCCGTTTGGCATTGGGATTGCGACACTCCTGCAGCAAAAGAGCAGTACGCGAGGCAGTTCTTGGAGCGCGTGGGCGTCCCCCTAGCTGCGAAATTCATTGCACTATACGCTGACAGACGAAAGCTGCTCAAGGTGATACTGAACTCGTTTTGGGGAAAGTATGGTCAGAGGGACAATCGTGCGAACTGATGGACCGGCACGACAAGCTTCCGGACTTGCTCAACGAACCGGGAGTAAAATGCAATCCTACGCGCCCCTCATCACCAGTATCATGTACGTGGTATGGAGGTCCTGCGAGCAGATTCTGGAGGTGAAACACACTACCAACACCGTCATTGCGCCTTACACCACGGGGCACGTTCCCTGGTGCTCTCCCCGTACCTCCCCCCAGGGGCTCACTTTATGTGAGTACGGGTGTTGGCGTACCCGGTGTTTCCCGAGCCACTCATCACCATCTTCATCACTTCATCCCCGTCCGGTCGCGGTGGGTTCGTTATCGTGACCAGGGGATACAAGGTAGGCTCTCGTGCGTTCTGTGCATATCATTTCATGTCGCCCCTCGCCATCGTTTCTTTCTTCTCTTCTACTTCTGCAGATTTCGCCCCACGCCCTACCATTTAAACATCTCTTTTACTTCTTCGCCGGCCTACCTTGCGTGCGAAAAGCCCAAATATTTTTAGTTTCTTTTATCTTTTTATTTAAATCCTCCGTAGACACAGCCTGACGGATACCCGCGCACGAGGTGCGCAGCCGGGTGAGTGGGTAATGGCGTCATTCCCACAACCCGGGGTCGTCATGTAGGGTTTGTTTTCGTATCCGCTGTTCAACTGCAGTCCCGCGGGGGGCCATTGCATGAGCTGCTGAATTCTGACGGCGATTGGGTCCCTCTGTCTATGTTTTGGGAGGTGTGACCCTGGGGTGAGATCGGTATAGATAGGCCACTCACCCAAGCCGGGGTAACGCCCGGGAAGTCAGGGCCCGAGGTCGGAGACGATTGCAATGGTGGAGGATTTATATCGCTATGGAGCACCCTTTCTCCATTAGTACCAACAAGCGCCGAAAAGTTTACAAAACAGAAGTGACACCACCAACAACTGGTTGTTACTTGGTCATTTCACGAACCGAAGAAGGGCAAAGTTTTGAGAAGGTGAATCCTTTCATTATTCAGAAGGGCATTCATGCTATTGCTGGTGCGGTTCAGTCCTGCACTCGTCTACGGAATGGTTCCTTATTAGCACAAACGAAGTGCGATCAGCAAAGTAAGACCTTGTTGCGCGCTACGCTTCTCCACGGCTATCCCATCCGTGTGGAGAAGCGCCGCACATTGAATTCCTGTCAAAGCGTTATTACCCCCCATAGCCTCGATGGTATGTCGGACGATGAACTCGTAGAATATCTTTCAGACCACAAGGTGACAGCAGAGCATCGAGTGCAGGACAAACGCGACGGAGTATTGGTACCCACTCGTACCCTGTTTATGACATGATGGAGTCGATCTGCCCACGAGCATTTCAGCAAGGTACAAACGCATTGCGGTGAGGCCTTATAATCCTAGACCTCTGCGTTGTTTCAAATGCCAACGTTTTGGGCATACGCAAGTCTCCTGTAAAAGTGCCGTTACCATCTGTGCCTCGTGTAGCCAGCCGTCACACAAAGGTACCTGTACCACAGTCCCCGTCTGCGTTAACTGCAAACGGTCTCATTCTGCGTCATTTTCGGACAGTCCGCGGTAATTGGACGAGAAGGCGATCCAGGAGATCCGGGTAAAAGAGAAACTCATTCGTCGAGGCCCGGAGGCGTTACCATGCGCGCCAACCTTCTCTCCTGCGATCTGGTACGTTTTGTTCTATTGGTGCCTCGCCAGTACCACGAGTAGATGCCGAAACTCAGACCTGGACCATGACTGCATTAACCGCAACTACCTTCCGGCCGTCAATTTCTGGTATAGTTAGCAAGCCATATATAGCTGATCCCAGGTCAATGAAGTCGCAAGACGCTGAAAAGAAAGCAAAGCAGAAACTTCGTAGGGAAGATTTTTTGAAGGACCCTCCCCGTTTGCGCGGTAAGAAAACTTCACCTTCTCCTCCTCGGAGGTCGCAGTCCCAGGACGCTCCTGGGACAAGCCGCGCTCAGCGGCACCCTTTACCCATAGTACCCAGAACCGTTTCTCGGCGCTTGAATCGGTTTCTGGCTCTGAGCGCGTGGGCCCTCCCTTTGAGGAGGCTATGGAGTCTGACCAACTCCATACCAAAATCCCGATCCCAAAGTTTAAGCACAAGGTAATTTTGAGCCGCCTTTCTAAGTAAGATGTTTATCCCTTTCTTTATGGCTAACCTGACCTGGAATTTACGTGGTCTACGATCGCATAGGGCGGATTTGCAACTTTTATTGCGTTCCCATTCACCCATGGTAGTGTGTTAGCAGGAGACTGAGCTTCGCCCTCACGATTCTTTTGATCTCCGAGGGTATACTCCGGATAGTTACAATCTTGAGCCGGAGGAGGCTACTCCTGCCCATGGATGTGTCATGATATTAGTGCGTAGCGACGTTTATTTTCAAACTCTCGCTCTTAGGTCCGCCTTGCAAGCTGTTGGCGTAACCGTTCAATTACCCGGCTTTTGCTTTTCTGTTTGCTCTGTCTATTCACCTCCATCATCTCCCCTCGCTTTCGCGGACATTCGATCTCTCCTGTCCGCTCTCCCAACACCATTTCTTCCGTTGGGAGATGTTAATGCCAATCACTCACTGTGGGGTTCGCCAAGGGCTTGTGCGAGGGGAACTCTTCTTTTCGGCATTTTTTACCAGTTCAATCTTTGCATCTTCCATACAGATGAACCTACTTTTCTTTCTGATTCTTCTGGAGCATTCTATCACCTGGACCTTGCCGTTTGTTCACTCCAGCTTGCTAGTCGACTGCAGTGGAACGTCGTCGCTGACACCTACTCCAGCGACCATTACCCCTGCATCGTTTCCCTTCTATCTCACCACGTCTAGCATTACCTGGATATTCAGAAAAGCAGACTGGAGATTGTATTCCAGCCTCGTGTCTTTGCGGACCAGCCCTTCACTGACGTTAACCAAATGGTGCAGCACCTTTCGTCTACGATTCTATCTGCCGCCGAACGCACAATTCCCCGATCATCCTCTCACCCTCGGCGTATATCTGTTCCGTGGTGGAACGAGGATTGTCGGGACGCCGTTCGTGCTCGTAGGACTGCGCTTAGGGTTTTTCGGCGACACCCTACACTTGATAATTTGTGACTTTTAAACAACCGCGCGCCAGGGTTCGTCGCATTATTCAGGATATCAAGAAGGCACCTTGGACTCGTTTTGCCGAGTCTTTTAATCGCTTTACGCCTTCATCTGTTGTTTGGGATAAACTTCGTTGCTTCTCAGGTATAGTGTCGCATTGTACTTTTTCTGGCGTTCAGGTTCCCAATGCCACCATAGTGGATCAGGCTACCATCGCTAACAATCTGGGTGCTGCTTTTCAGGCGGTTTCCAGTTCAGACCATTATTCCACCGGCTTTCGCTCTATCAAAGACCGGCTGAATTCCGACACCTTTAATTCTTGGTCTGGTAATAATGAATGTTATAATGAACTTTTCACAATGAGGGAGCTAGAGGACACTCGTCATTGCTCTAGGCACTCCGCTCCTGGGCCGAACGGCATTCATATCCTGATGCTACAGAACCTTTCAGCCAATAGTACGCTCTCTCTCTTACAGGTCTATAACCGTATTTGGCAAGACGGCTTCTTTCCTTCCGTTTGGCGCGAAGCCACCATTGTCCCTATACTTAAGCCAGTGAAGGATCGCCAACTACCTTCCAGTTACCTCCCTATCTCCCTCACCAGTTGCCTTTGCAAGGTGATGGAGCGCATGATCAACGGGTGGTTGACTTGGTGGCTCGAGTCTCAGAAACTTATGGCCAACGTTCAGTGTGGATTTTGTCGCCACCGCTCTACCGTCGACCATCTGGTGTCTCTGTCGACGCATGTTATGAACGTATTTCTGGGAAAGTGTTAAACAGTGGCTGTATTTTTTGACCTGGAGAAAGCTTATGACACTTGTTGTAGGGGAGGCATTTTACGTGCACTCCATGCATGGAATTTCCGCAGTCGTCTTCCCATACTTCTTCGGGAGTTTATGACGGATCGCGTCTTTCGTGTATGTGTGGGTTCGGTTTTATCTAGTCGTTTTATTCAAGGGAACGGAGTACCGCAAGGCTCTGTACTCAGTGTCACAATTTTGCGATTGCTATCAACCCCATTGTTGATACAGCATGCGCGTCGTCTGCCAAAACGTTGGCTATGCCAAAAGGCAGACCCACGCAAACGCGCAGTGGAGCTAAAACTTGACACTCAGTTAAAATGTGACGCACCGTTAAGGGCAAGTCACACTGCTGACACAGGGAAGCGGGATCACCACTGAGCAGGTAACTATGACTAAAACGGCAACGTCCAATTCGTAAACGGGCTAAAAGTACCTCCTCCCGACGTGAAGAACGAGAAGAGGTACCCCAGATTAACGGGAGAGGCTTAACCACCCGCAACTTGTTCCCCCGGAGGGCCGTCCACTCATCGCGCCAGCGTGAGAGGATGCGGCGACGTAAAATAACACACGAATCTGACGAGGGAACAACAGAAGTAAAAAATCTGGGTAATAAAATCGCCGATTTCGCAGCGGCGTCGGCAGACTCATTACCTGAGATGCCCACATGACCTGGAATCCACATGAAGGACACGCTGATGCCAGAGGCACTAAGCGAGTGGAGCAGGTCATGTATGCGCTGTACGAGCGGGTGGTAATGGTACAGCGCTGTAATAGTCTGAAGGGCACTCAAAGAATCCGTACAAATAAAACAGTGCCGTAAGGCGTGCCGCTGAATGTATAAAACAGATTGATAAATGCTTAAAGGTTCGGCGGTAAAAATTGAACATTGTCCAGGTAAACGAAACTTAAAACTACGGTGCCCAAAAACAAAGGCACATCCAACTCCAGCTTCAGTCTTAGATCCATCAGTAAAGATAAAATGGAAGTCCCCGAATTGAGCCCGTGCTTCTAAAAAAGCCGATCTAAAGACTGAAGCAGGGGTCTCAGTCTTCGGCATCGACTCTAGCTCAAGGTGACAGTGGGCCTCAGCGCGGGACCATGGAGGAAAACGCGTTTCCCCCCGTGGAAGGGCCGGCGCTGGCGGAACGTCTAAATGCCGAAGGAGCTGTCGAAAGCGAACCCCTGGTGGGAGCAAAGCAGAGGAGCTAATAAAATAGTGACGATCAAGTGACTCCTCGAAAAATAACTCGAAGGACGGGTGGTCAGGCAAGCTTGAGAGTCGACAGGCATAACTGCACAACAGCATCTCACGCCTGAAGGACACCGGAGGCTCTGCAGCTTCAGCATACAGGCTAAGAACAGGGCTGGTTGGAAAGGCCCCTGTAGCGACTCTTATGCCACGATGGTGAATGGCATTTAATCGACGTAACACAGATAGACGTGCCGACGAATAAACAATACACCCGTAATCAAGCTTGGATCGGACCAAAGAGCAATAAAGGCGAAGAAGGACGGTCCGATCAGCTCCCCAGGATGTGCCACTTAAAACAGGTAAAAGAGTAAGAGATCGGTCACACTTAGCTTTTAAAAAGGAAATGTGCGAGGTCCAACACAACTTCCTATCAAAAATCAACCCTACAAATTTCGCCTCGTCTGCAAACGGAAGTATCCCTGGCCCAAGATGGAGAGAGGGCGGAGGGAAATACTTCCGGCGCCAGAAGTTGATGTAGACGGATTTCTCGGCGGAGAAATTAAAGCCGTTGGCGTTACTCCAGGCGTAGAGACGGTCGATACAGCTCTGGAGACGGCGTTCGAGTAGACAGGTCCGCCGTGAACTACAATAAATGGCAAACTCATCAACAAAAAGGGACGATGAAATGCCAGGTGGAATACAATCAACAATGGGGTTGATAGCAAACGCAAAATGTGTGACACTGAGTACAGAGCCCTGCGGTACTCCGTTCTCTTGAATAAAACGACTAGATAAAACCGAGCCCACACGTACACGAAACACACGGTCAGTCATGAACTCCCGAAGAAGTATGGGAGGACGACCGCGGATATTCCATGCGTGAAGTGTACGTAAAATGTCGCCCCTCCAACAAGTGTCATAAGCTTTCTCCAGGTCAAAAAACACAGCCACGGTTTGACACTTTCTCAGAAATCCATTCATAACATGCGTCGACAGGGACACCAGATGGTCGACGGTAGAGCGAAATCCACGAAATCCGCACTGAGCGTTCGCTAAAAGTTTCTGAGACTCAAGCCACCATGTCAACTGCCCATTGATCATGCGCTCCATCACCTTGCAAATGCAACTGGTGAGGGAGATAGGGCGGTAGCTGGAAGGTAGTTGGCGATCCTTCCCAGGCTTCAGAATAGGGACAATGGTGGCTTCGCGCCAAACGGAAGAAAAAATGCCGTCTTGCCAAATACGGTTATAGACCTGTAAGAGAATGAGTTTACTGTCGGCTGAAAGGTGCTTTAACATCAGGACATGAATGCCGTCCGGCCCAGGAGCGGAGTGCCTAGAGCAATGAAGAGCGTGCTCCAGCTCCCTCCTTGTGAAAAGTTCATTATAACACTCATTATTAGCAGACCGAAAATTAAAGGTGTCGGAATCCAGCCGGTCTTTGATAGAGCGAAAGCCGGCGGAATAATGGTCTGAACTGGATACCGCCTCAAAGGCAGCACCCAGAGTGTTAGCGATGGCAGCCGGATCCGCTATAGTGGCATTGGAAACCTCAAGGCCAGAAATAGTACAATGCGACACTTTACCTGAGAAGCGACGAAGTTTATCCCAAACAACAGATGAAGGCGTAAAGCGATTAAAAGACTCGACAAAACGAGCCCACGACGCCTTCTTGCTATCCTGTATAATGCGACGAGCCCTGGCGCGCGATTGTTTAAAACTCACCAAATTATCAAGTGTAGGGTGTCGCCGAAACACCCCAAGCGCAGTTCTACGGGCACGAACGGCGTCCCGACAATCCTCGTTCCACCACGGAACAGGTGGCCGCCGAGGTTGAGAGGATGAACGGGGTATTGCGCGTTCGGCGGCAGCGAAAATAATAGACGTAAGTTGCTGCACTAGTTGGTTAATTTCGGAGAAGGGCTGGTCGTCAAAATGCACGAGGCTGGAATACAAGCTCCAGTCGGCTTTTGCGAATATCCAGGTAGGTACTCTGGAATGCTGTACGTGGTGCGACAAAAGAGAAACGATGCAGGGGTAATGGTCGCTGGAGTAGGTGTCAGCGACGACGTTCCACTGAAGACCATGAGCAAGCTGGAGTGAGCAAATGGCAAGGTCCAGGTGAGAGAAGGTACCAGAAGAATCAGAAATAAAAGTAGGTGCACCTGTATTGAGGATGGAACGATTGAACTGATAAAAAATGTCGGAAAGAAGAGTTCCCCTCGCACAAGCCCTTGGCGAACCCCATAGTGGGTGATGGGCATTAAAATCTCCCAACAGAAGAAATGGTGTTGGGAGAGCGGACAGGAGAGCTCGAATGTCCGCGGGAGCGAGGGGAGACGATGGAGGTGAATATACAGAGCAAACAGTAAACAAAAAGCCGGGTAAGTGAAGGCGAACGGCAACAGCTTGCAAGTCGGATGTAAGTGTGACAGATTTAAAATGAACGTCGTTACGCACTAAGAACATGACACCTCCATGTGCAGGAGTACCCTCCTCCGGTTCAAGGTCGTAGTGAACCGGAGTATATCCTCGGAGATCAAAAGGTTCGTGAGGGCGAAGCTTAGTCTCCTGCAAACATACGACCATAGGCGGATGGGAACGCAATAAAAGTTGCAGTTTCGCCCTATGCGATCGTACACCACGTACATTCCAGGTCAGGATAGCCATGAATAAAAGGGATAAACGGTCTACTTAGAAGGGCGGCTTAAAAGAATCTTTTGCTTAACCTTTGGGCTCGGGCTTTTTGTATGGAGTTGGTCAGACTCCATAGCTTCCTCGGAGGGAGGGCCCACGCGCTCAGTGCCAGAAACCGATTCAAGCGCCGTGAATCGGTTCTGGGTGGCGATGGGTGAGGGGTGCCGCTGAGCGCGGCTTGTCCCAGGACCTTCCTGGGACAGCAACCTCCGAGGAGGAGAAGGTGAACTTTTGTTACCGCGCGCACGCGGAGGGTCTTTCAAAAAATCTTCCCTGCGTAGTTTCTGCTTGGGTTTCTTTTCAGCGGCTTGCGACTTCATTGACTTTGGACCAGGTTTATACGGCTTGGTAACAGTAGCTTTAATGGACGGCCGGATGTTAGTGGCGGTTAATCCAGTCATGGTCCAGGTCTGAGTTTCGGCATCTACTCGTGGTACTGGCGAGGCAACAACAGAACTAAATGTGCCAGATCGCAGGAGTGAAGGTTGGCGCGCATGGTAACGCCTCCGGGCTTCAGTGAAGGAGAGTTTTTCCTTTACCCGGATCTCCTGGATCGCCTTCTCGTCCAAGTACCGCGGACAGTCGACAAACGAAGCAGAATGAGACCCTTTACAATTAACGCAGACGGGGGCTGTTGAACAGGTACCTTCGTGTGAGGGCTGGCTACGTGTTGCACAGATGTTAACGGCACTCTTACATGAGACTTGCGTATGCCCAAAACGTTGGCATTTGAAACAACGCAGAGGTCTAGGTATATACGGTCTCACAGAAATCCGTTCGTACCCTGCGGAAATGCTCGTGGGCAGATCGACGCCATCAAATGTGAGAAACAGGGTACAAGTGGGTACCAATACACCGTCGCGTTTGGCCTGCACTCGATGCACTGCAGTCACCTTTTGATCGGATAGATAGTCTACTAGATCCTCGTCCGATATACCATCGAGGCTATGGATGGTAACGACGCCCCGACAGGAATTCAATGTGCGGTGCTTCTCGACACGGATGGGATAACCGTGGAGAAGCGTAGAGCGCAACAAGTTCTGACTTTGCTGATCGGACTTAGTTTGTGCCAATAAGGAACCATTCCGTAGACGAGTGCAGGATTGAACCGCACCAGCAATACCATCTATGCCCTTCTGAATTATAAAAGGGTTCACCTTCTCAAAGTTTTGTCCTTCTTCTGTTCTCGAAATGACCAAGTAACAACCAGATGACGGCGGTGCTACTTCTATTACAATAACTTTTCGGCGCTTGTTTGTATTAATGGAGGAAGGGTGCTCCATAGCGAAAAAAATCCTCCACCATTGCAACCGTCTCCGACCTCGGGCTCTGACTTCCCGGGCGTTACCCCGGCTGGGGTGAGTGGCCTATCTATACCTATCTCACCCCAGGGTCAACCTCCCAGAACATAGACAGAGGGACCCAATGGCCGTCGGAAGTCAGCAGCTCATGCAATGGCCCCCCCGCGGGACTGCAGTTGAACAGCGGATACGAACACATACCCTACATGACGACCCTGGGTGGTGGGGATGACGCCATTACCCACTCACCCAGCTGCGCACGCGGTGCGCGGGTATCCGTCAGGCTGTGTCCACGGAGGATTAAAAGAAAGATAAAAGAAACTAAAACTGTGTGGGCGTTTCGGATGCAAGGTAGGCCGGCGAGGAAGAAAAAGAGATGCGTAAATGAATGGACGTGGTGCGAAATGTGCAGAAGGAAAAGCGAAGAAAGAAACGATGGCGAGGGGCGACATGATATGAAATGCACAGAACGCACGAGAGCCTACCTTGATTCCCCCGGTCACGAGAACGCACCCACCTCGACCGGACGGGGGTGGAAGGATGATGATGGCGATGATTGGCTCGGGTACCCCGTGTGCGCCTAACCCGTACTCACAAAAGGTGAGCCCCTGGGGGGTAACATGAGAGATGTAGAGCTTTATCTGATTTGTAAATAGGTATAATAGTTGCACTTTCCATTGCGTCCAAAAAGTAAACTCATTGAGCGCAGGAATTTAATACATGCAACAGCCATGCGGGTCGAATTTATACCAGAGATTTAAGCTGGTCAACAGGAATGAAGTGATGTCCACGAGATATTCCGGTGGACATGCCAAGTAGTAGATAACACAATTCAGTGGGACTTGCTAACGAAAACGGCTGGAGAGGACGGGAAAAAGGGAAATTGCGGACAGCCATCACTATATTGTGATTGTAACTAAGGTAACGTGGCTTAGAAGGAACGGGTTGAAAATGCTCAGCATAATGAGTGGACAGAGTGTTGCAGATATCTGCCGGCGTATACACGGTTCCACTTGCAGTAGTGACAGTCGGAGAAAGTAGGATCGAGCGGATGGGCGAGGAATCAAAGCATTTCGTTCTTCTGCCGCATTCTAAATTTTCAGGAGAATAACTCGCTCCGGACATGTTTGGATATGCCGCTTTAAAATTCCGCCTGCTTGTTATACTTAATAGTGCCTGAGATCACTAATGCACAGCTAGATAAGGTGAACACGTCGTGAGGCTTGCACAGGCCTGACGCATCCTGGAAGGCTGTAGGCCAAAGTGACTGAATGCAAGGCTAAACAGTGCTGTAGCAGTGGTAAGTCTAATAAAGTCGTTTGTAAACGTAGATACTACAAAGTGAAGTTCATGCTGTTGCATTCCACTCAGTTGTCACAACAGGAACTTTTGGCGGATGCACACTAGAACAGGAGTAATCTATAACCACCGGAACAGAAAGGAAATCAAATAGCAGGTCAAGAATAATATAGACTGAAATTGAGTTTTATTTATGGACGCTCTTTAACCTCTGTGGTCCTTAGCGTTCCGTTCTATATTGGGCGTGAAAGATCGGTAATTTTGATTAGAGGCCTCTTTATCAGGCTTGAGGTTATTTTACGTGCCGTAAATCTATGACACGGGACCACCGGCTTTACTTCCCTTCCGAAGGAAGCCATGCTAAGGATTTTTACGCCCAAAAAAATCCATCGCCCTCCGCCGGGTTTGAACCCGGGATCTCGGAAAATATAGATGGAGGAAGAAGTCGATTGGATATAGGAAATAAGGATATCTAGTTTGTACTTAGAGGCATCAGACTATGTCTGTGTAGAAGAACCCGAGGCAATAGTGTTACAGCGGCAACGTTCGGAGTGATGTAAAAATGTCGTCCCAAGTGGATTGATCGTTCGAGTATGCCAATATCTTACGCTTACCGCTAAAATCACCATCGAGCAGAAACTTAACCAAATGAGTTAGAATTTCCAGATCATGAACAACATCGACATACGTGGTAGTAGGTGGCCAAAAACTGACACAATTTTTTAAACTTTATTTATGCACGCTCCTTAATTGCTGTAGTCCATAGCGTCCCATTCAATATTGGGCGTGAAAAACCGGTACCTTTTATCAGAAGCGTCTATATCAAGCTTGAGGTTATTTTATGTGACGTAAATCTACGGGTTTACTTCCCTTCCGAAGGAAGCCATGCTAAGGATTTTTACCCGAAAAAATCCATCGCCCTCCGCTGGGAGCTGACCCAATGGTAACCTTCGCACACCGTAACAGTAGTACAATTGACTGACTTTAGTGTGGCTGGAATTGGAACACAAACATTATAGGTGTAGGATTTAAAGTAGATACACGTGCAGTCTACCGTCTGATAGGATTGAGAACCATGATAAGAGGTATAATATGACGCGCTCCCCTTCTGGAGGAAATGGACTTTTGCACCAATATAATGTTCTATAAAAGAGTTTGCCAAACTGCGACCCTAGAACCGAACCCGGCCCACAAGCTGATTTTGTTTGGACTCGCTACAAACTTCAAGATATATAAACAAAAAGAAGCCTAGAGCCTGCATCAGATTAATTTATTCATGAATTTACAATGATTATATAGAATATCATATAAAATTAAGCCCTCGACGTTTTAGTTAACATGCATACAATTCACAGCTCACATAATGAGTTAATGACCTACTAAATAAGAAATACAATGGAGTTAATTTGGTTGACATTTATAAATGACTGCCGAGTGACGCATTACCTTGTTTGAATGACTTTGCCAGGCTACCCAAAGTATTGACTTCTAGGTTTTTCGAGGACTGATATCAGTGTTCGCATCAACGATTTCTGATAAGACATTTTCATGTGAGAATAATTATTGTAAATGTAGGTCTGTTATAGGTGATGAACACTTAGAGGCCGTTTTGATGATAAACAGCACAGAATTAGAACCACACATGTCTGCAATTGTAGCATACAAATGTCAGATTCATTCTTCTCGGTGAATATGAACCGCTATTAACCTAAAGATACTTTAGTAACAGGTGTTAAGAATTATATCAGTTGTCAGGAGACTATGAATGAAAGACCAATCATATGTTGAGCATATAATTACATGAGTTATTAATATGTAAGTGTGGATTGTAATTTAATGAAGCACTGTGTTTAGAAACTAATCTGATCTGTGTGCCTCGTACCTGTGAGTTTATTGTTCCTATCTTGATCTTAAGTTGTTTCGCTCGTAACTTATTCTCTAGCGGTTATTTGGGCCCCGTTATAAGAAATTTGGAATCCGCTGTCTATAGCTTCCTATGTGAAGAAGGGTTCTAAATACTATTAGTTTTCTTGGAAGATTACAAAGATTCCAAACCCAGAATACGTAATGGATGGTGAAGTTTACTCTATACGTTTACAATACAGAAAACATCTTCAAAGGGTAGGATTCTTTTACTGCTAATGTGTGGAGCTCATTAAATCTTGACGAAAGTCTCCCGTAATGTAGTAAAATTTATGACTTTCAGAAAAGCAACGAAGCCTCGAAGAGTGGTAAACTCCGTAGGAGCAGCAAGAACAAAAGTGGTAGCAGGTGATCTAGTGCCCGGAAAATGTTCAGATGTGAGTGAAGTAGAAATAGGCAGTTTAATGATATTTAGCTTATTCTGAAAAGGTGGAGAAAGTTCTTTGGCGTAGGAGAGAAGTTGTTGACTCCGTGTAGTTAGCGATGAGAACTTCCTGACGGATTACAAAGGTACCAGGAGGGTTAGGATCTTAACGTCAATTTGATAATGATGGTTGCCGGTGCCTTTGACACAGCGTGGTTTGAGAGAAAATTTTGTGGCTTGTGACCAAAACGCTGACATCGATAACGCTACTTTGGACCTCCACGCCTGATATAATCTTCATCACTGACTCTCAATTGAAACACGTATTTAACATATTTGATTTTCATGTTGCTAATGCACTGCTTAATCGTATGTGTCCATTAGGCAGCGGAAGAAACTGCTTTGCCTTCGTCGCAGGATCCCCACTGAATTTCCATGGTTACCGAATGGTAAATCTTGACTTTGTGTTGTAGTAAGCCCGTTTTTACTAGATACGGCACCACAGGCGGTGAACACTGATGATGCATGCAATGAAAAGATATTTGGAAAAGGAAATTAGGAAGGAAAACGCTCCAGGCGTAAGTTTAAGGTATCTCTCCAGCATGTGCCAGTTAAGAAGTCTGAAGAAAACTTGTAAAATACCTAAATAGGGTACCTAATTGATGGTACTGGCGGGATTTGTACCGCGGAGCTCCCGAACGCAAGATTCAAACGTTACTGCGGAGCCATCTTGCTCGGTTGAAGAATCTCGATGTTTCCATTTTGCAACTCCAGTTTGATATCATTTAATGGGGTGTTCGGAAAAACGTCTTTGAGAGCATATCGAAAAACAGGTTAGATTTTCGAGTGAAAGTGTAAGGCTGAAACTTTTAATTATCAATAAAAATACTGATGGTAGTGAAATCTGAGAAAGCATCGAGAAGAAGCTTAAGGGAATTTTTCGTGTAAGTTACACGAAGAGCTGCTTTGAACATTGAGCAAATTGCAGACATAAGGGTAGAAAATACGTTTTAGTGGTAGGAAGTGACAAAATAGGCGAAGGAGGTGTACGTTCCTTGAGACTGTGTTTAGAAAACAGCAGCCAGTGCAGAAAAAGGTGTAAATGGCTTTTACATAAGAGGGTTGGAGTGTTGATTATGTGCTAATAAGGCCAAGGTAAGATTAATTAAGCAAAATGTCGAATGGGACGTGTGGAACTAGATGTGTAACGCTGTGCACCATGTCCAGCTATAGAGATTGCGCGAGGTAAACTTCAACATCAGAAATATCCATAACAAGGTTCTGGTGTTGTGATAGTGTCACTGAATATACTTCGTGACCGATGATTCACAAGCTTGAATCGTTAATATGTGCACACGGCGGTTTCATTTACGATATACAATTCGAAATGTAGTTAATACACGTGGTGAGGCACTATTTTCCATGGCGCATTGCACCGCAAGATTTCCGTGAGCGAAGGATTTGGTCGACATACAATTTAACAATACACAGCACTAACGAAAGTAACACTGAGGAATAAAGGGGAAACGTTGTAATGTAGCCAAAGTAACCTAAACGAACACTCTCGAAGCAATACTGCACACGATGAGTACAAAATAGAACAGCATGTAATCACGTTCACCCAGCCTGGCATAATAATCGACGGTACAAAACATTTTTGAGCTGGCTTGCTTCACCACTGATTGCGTGTACTCTAGCATTAGATCAACAGAACTACCTCCACATCCTCTTGTCCTTCAAAATTAATACGAGCTTTCCCTGGCTGGATGCAATGTTTAACGCAGTCTGTTTCTATTGAGCTACGATGAATGGCGCAGGATCACTACACCAAGAAAGTTAAAGCGTTACAGAACAATTACTTCTCGCATTATCTGTATGTAGATGTTTTCCATTTGTTTTAGAATTTCTCTTAATCTTTGAAGGAAAAAAATGAAATGTAAATTAAACGGGCTTTTTCGGTATGTTTGAAACCTCAGAATATGTGTGCAGCGAACAGAAAGTTAGAATATAACCTTGAACATTTTAATGAACAGAGACCTTTATAAAGGAATGTGACATTTCTACGCATTAGTATTAAATATGTATAGATTGTGAGCTAAAAGATTAAAGTGAGCGAATACTGTTTTAATAAATCAACTAGTATATTTTATCATAAAATTAGATACATGATTAATAGTGTTTCCAATAATAAGTCAATCAGAATGTCCATACCTATCCATGAGCATGTAAAGTAAAAACAAACGCTTTTGAACATATGTGGTCGACTTTCACCGGGAGATACCTAATAAAGAAAAGACGTAACCTCTTTATAGGTATTGATGAAAACTTCTTAGGAACTGCCGATGAATATAATTATTTTACGTTTTAACCTGCTCTTTGATGCACTTTGTGCGTGACAAATCAGTTTGTTTTTGCAGCGTGCTGGAGAGCGTTTTCTAATTACTGTCGTTATGCCGTTCGAGGATAACATCTCAGAGATACAAGCAAGACCAGAAACATGGCTTTCTTCTCATCCAAGTTACAGAAACAGAACAGTCGGAAGGAAAAATGGAGTGAGATTGCACTCAAACTTGGGAGTGAAGGTAATTTTATTGACACATTTTGTGACTGTATTTATCATAAAGTAGTTTACAAATCTGTTCTTCATATTTTTTGCTACTGTAGAGGAACTATTGTTTTGTATACTGAGAGGAGTATTGTCTCCACTTACATTAGCATTTACTACAATGTAATCGCTGTCACTATTTTCATCACGATCTCTTATAACATTATGTAAGAGACAAGCAGCTTTTATTACAGGACAAGTAGGTTCCACGGTCGTTTCTATAGGTTTACCTAGTATACGCCACTTGGCATATAAAATTCCAAAATCACACTCTACGCTTTCTCCCACGAGACAGTCTCTGATTAAAATATCTTCTTTTGCCATTCAAAATCCTTTCCGGAAATGGACGCATCGAATATCTCTTTAATGGATATGCTTTGTCCTCAATGAAAACATACGGCAAGATACTGTTGTTTCTGGAACAATGTTAAATGATGGTACATTAAATCTGTCTTCATCAATTAACTTCTTAAGAAGAGAAAAAATAAAATGTCCCGCCATCACTTTGCCTTTCGCTTCCACCAACTTCTATTGTTAAAAATTTTGCTATTTATATCTGCTACTCCCTGCAATGTTACTGAAAAGTAATTCTTATAATTATAGTATGCCGATGCAGAATGAGCAGGACAAATTATTTCACAATGTCGGCAAACAATTGCATGAATACAATTTGGAAATTGCCATAGTCCTTGATACTCATTTGTAGCATTCTTCAAGTCTTCCCTAGAAGGCGGCGGCATGTATATATTCACTAATTCTGACCAAATTGCAACGCGTGCTTCATAAACTATTGTTGCAATGGTTGTCTTCTCCATGCGAAAGTTGAAATCCAAAGCTCTGAATGCCACTCCCGTGACAAGATATCTGCAATAAAGCTATAAACGAGGTTCTCTTATTGTGCTTTTCTTCCGGAAGAATCACTAAAAAAAGAAATGGAAACATCTGAAAGATCAATTCAGGAAGGAGATTAAAAACCTTCCAGCTTGTAAATCTGGAGCTAACGCACACATAAATTATACTTCCTGGCAGTATTTTAAAATTATGACTTTTCTGAAAGATGAGCAAATGCGAGCAACGTCCACAGGTAATTTACGTAATAGTCAAATTCTGAATGCAGTGGATACCGAAGGTACGACATCCAGTCTTCAAAATGAAGATGAAGCAGCAGCACATGCAAATACTGAGAAGCAACAGTCCATGCCATCACCAAAGGTATCAAGAAAACGATCAGCTAATGCTATGAGAGAAGATAGGTTGGATTTGGAAGGGAAAAGCCAATCCTTCTTCTTATGAAAAAACGTATCAGTAAGAATCAAGCCAATGAAGAACTAAAAAAGATGCCGATTACATATTTCTTATGAGTATACTTCCAAGCATGAGAAAATTAACCGAAGTTCAGAAATTGCGTTTTAGAGGAAAAATAAATGAGTTGCTACTAGATGTAATAACCCAAAACCGGCATATTCATGACAATACTCACTGTGGTTATTTTCCCAAATCTATTTTCAGTCAAGTAAACTATGCTACTAGTGCCAGTGACATGCGCTTTATTTCACACACAAAGATTTGAGAGATGATATTTGTTATATTCTGCTTAACTTAAAGTCACAATAAGCTTCTCCACAGGAGATACTGTTATATGAAAGCAGGTATCTTTGATCCTTAGGTGGGGTTCGATCTTCTGTAGTATGTAATCAAAGGCTGACACATACATTCCTGTATACTCATGAAATTTTGCGGGATCAGATATTACAGTGTCGTACAATGTGTGAAATTCTCCAAAATATTATTTTTGTTTAACAACACCACTTGGAACCCTTTTTATATTAAACAAATAAAGTTTTAGAAGCGTGTATTCTTCTAAAACCATATCAAATATCAATTTCCCCGTTTCCATTCTACACGTCTATTTCACTTTCCTGCTGTAGTATTTAACACCATCAGCACCAAACGCTCTCCACTGCACAGAGGGCACACCAGCGGGCTCAAGCGTTGCTACGTAATAACGCTGCACGCACAGCAGCACTCAGGCCGTACCCTGATACTTCAGTGGTACTCATGCATACATACATACATACATACATACATACATACATACATACATACATACATACATACATACATACACACATACATACATACACACATACACACATACACATACATACACCAAACATAATATGTGTTAATGTATTCATTATATATAAGCTAGTATAGGGTAGAATGGGACTATTTAACGAAGGGGACACGCAGCACTTCGAACCCCAATGGATCTTCTTTGCGTACAACCCTGGGAAAAACGCATGAGGTGAGGAAACTGCAGGAGACGTGTGGGTTGCAGAGCGAGACCGGTGTCAGTCGATAGAGGCGTGCAGAGTTCCCTAGTAGCTCCAAGCTAGACCACCCGGCCACGGGAGTGTCCCTCAAAGGCGTCCCTCAGTGGACGCTCGACAGGCTTCTCTCTAACACAACCGAAAAGAAGTTCTAAATCGTAATCTCTGCGCCATCTGCCCAACACCGACGAACCACAGCCCGGAGTCAACCAGAAAAATGAAAAGGGAATAAAATGAGAGGAAATGCGGGAGAGCGAAATCTGTGGTAAAAATACACCACTCCAGCATCCGCCTTTGTGAACTCGCAAATATCACGAGAAACACATGGTTATTAGGCGGCCACCGGGAATCCAACCCAGGACCTCCCGAATGCGAGCATTACACTTTACCGCAGAATTGAATTGAGATTTATTTGTGGAACGCTCTTTAACTACACTGGTTATTAGCGTCCCATTCTATATTGGGCGTAAATACCGGAAGTTTTGCTCAGAGGCCTCTTTATGAGGCTGAGGTTCTTTTACTTGCCGCAAATCTAAGACACGGAACCATTGGTTTTACATCCCTTCCGAAGGAAGCCATGCTAAAGATTTTTATGCCCGAAAATGACCATTGCCCTCCGCCGGGTTTAAACCCGCGCCCTTGGCATTTACCGTGGAAGTCTATTAATTATATAACACACAAACACACACACACAGAGTAAGAGATATACAGAGACCGTAAAAGAAATATGTACGCACTTTAACAAATGAATTATTTATTATGTATTGGTACTGAACTTAGTTATACATCACAGTTTTAACACACGTTGTCTGCAGGTGTTCAGTTACTTTCGGTTCTGCCAGTAATCAGATGCATATCGCAACGTCGAATTGTTACCTGATCAACTTTGGTGAATGCGTCCGTGGGGATTTCTGCAAATTTTGGTGTAGTTACTTGATAAACGGCCTCCAGCGTAAGCAGTATCCTGCGATAACTGCATCCTTAAATGTCCTCCAAAAGTAAGAGTCCAGAAGTGTTAAAAGCGGTGAACGTTTTGTTGGCACAACACACTGTATATATAAACTGCCCTTGTAATTGAGAAAGTTTATATGCTTAGAATTTCTACACTCCTAGCATCACTAAGTAGACCTAGACAGAAGATGGATCCTATTAAACTGCTTGATTATTGTCTATACCAGATATTCACACGTGGTAGATTGACTGAATTAGCTACATGAAAATCTGGGTTATCGGGTACCAAAGAAAACCATTGTTCCATTAAGTTTAATTGGGTCTCATCAGACCACACAATGTTTGTAACATACTTTTAATTTTCGTTTACCATATGCTGAAACCATTCAAAAACTGCATTCCGTGTTCAGGATCGTCTCTGTTTAATGCATGCACTAATCTTGCTATGTAAACTTTCCACTTAGTGGTTTTCAAAATGTGTCGCACACTCGCGCTGCTAACCTCTGTTTCAAGAAGACATTGCGTAGTACATTTCTGAGATGAGGTAAACCTTTCAAGACCATAGCCGAAAAAGCAGGACTTGTGAGCTTACGAGGTCTTCCTATCTTGTCTTGTGCATATCACAAATGACTCCATGTGTCTAAAAGGTACCACAAAGACACAATTGTCAGGAATATTTAATATAATGTTACAAACTCACACTCCACGCACGTTGAATTTCAGACACATTTTCATATTTCAACTATCACTTAAAATGAGCTTCCGTTCCTCAAATGGCAAACGTGACCTGGCCGTTTTCATTCACTACCATACGTCACATATTAGTTAAAAGAGCCATACGGGTACCAACATCTGTTGAGAAAACACAATACAACACGTATTTCAAAGATAATTCAACGGAACTCTGAAACCAATATCCAGATGCCACGTGTTAAAACTTCCACACATTTTTCGACAAAGCCTGTATATGCTTACCTTATAATGCCTTAGAATTTAAACCCTAATGATGGGAAGAAAATCTAGTTTGGCTCCTAAGGAAGCGTCGTAGCCGGTCCCAATTATTAGTTTCCCTTGTCCATAAAATAATGCGCCTTTCTGGAATTATACAGAACGTTCTGGTTCACTGGTTTGTCTTCTTTTCTTTTTTCACGTCTCGTACGGGTTTTTACTTTTTATTATATATATACTGCCGTTTGTGAAAATTGGAACACCAAGAAGGAAACGCATGAATTTAATACCACAGGTTAGCTACATGACAAGTAACAAAAGATAAACTTTTCAAATATATGCATGGCCATTGAGCCCTAATATTCAGTATTTGGTGTGGCCTCCGTGCGCTGAAATTAGAGCTGCTGTACACCATGGCATTGAATCAAAAAGGTTCTGAATAAGTTCCTGAGGGATTTCCCTACACGCAGTTTGCATTCGAGCCAACAAATTCGTTACACTTGTTACTGGAAGACCATAAAGCACCAGGTGCCGACCAACCATATCCCAGACATGTTCGATGGACGACATGTTAGGGTACTGCAGACCAGGGAAGCAGTGGTACCAATCGCTCTTTGAAGAAGCCTTGTCCTATTGAAATGTGGCCTGTGCAGATGCCTGAAGCAGGGAGAGTACCTCAGGCTCTACAACCACCTTTAGGTGCCGGTTGCCGTTCAAAGTGCCCTCAATTCGTAGGAGGCGAGATCGGCTGTTGAAAACAATGGCGTCCCAAACAATCAAACCTGGTATTTGTGCGCTGCCGCTCAACAATGCAGCCATCCAGGTTGCACTCACCACGGTTCGGACACTATGCGGTCATCACTGTAGGACACGTAGACGCGGGACTCGTCCGAAAAAACTACATTTTGCCACTCAGCACTGCAGTGACGGTGTTCATATGGCCATTGCAGTCAGAGGAGCTTGTGGTTTCTGGACAATGGAATCCGACGTAATGGCATGCATGCAACCGGTGCAACCGTTGATGCAGACAAGTTCACACCTGTTGCACTGCTCCAGCATCGAGCCAACACTGTGGATGAAACTATCGGTCCGTTATGGCCATGCGAACAAGATGACGGTAATCCTGTGCTGTAGTCACGTTTCGTGGTCAAGTACTCGCTCTTCGCTGCGTACGACCTTCATATATCCACTGCTTCAACACACGCATCACTGTCGTAGCAGCACGCCCTGTACGAGGCTAAATGTCACGGTATGACAAACCCGCTTCCCGGAGACCGACCATTCTGCCCCGTTTAAACTCACCCAAATGCCGATGTTGCTCCCTTTGACGTCGACGAGGCATACTCTTACCTATTTTGTTTCCACCTTGTTTGACAGCTCGGTACTGACTACACTGGGCGCAACACTGACCTTGTCGGACCGACACGAGAGCGGTCTGCTCGGCTTACGGTACCCCATCTCTCTGCAAACCTAATCACGTATTGCTTGCACACACTTCTACACTTCCACCAAGTTTGGAGTTATTCGGGTAATTCTTTCCTAGTGCTGCAATTTTCACAAACGGCAGTACATATATATATAGAGAGAGAGACAGAAAGTTTAGTTTTCTTACTGAAGGCATTTTCACACCTCTACCTCCATATTTATTTATAATATGTAAGCGCCAACAGAATTTAAGCATTAATGCTGGCAGGAAAATCTGGTTCCAAGCAGTATATATAGCTCAGAGTTGGTACTGAAAATTGTATCTATATGGAAGAGATAGGGAAAATAAAGAGAGATGCTAGGCTAGGTTGGGGTTGAAGGGCAGAAAATGTGTTTTGTGGGGGAGATAGGGAAAACGAGCACTTGTACTAGGGAGGTTAGCGGTTGAAGATATTCAAGGGTGGTTACAGGAACAATTTAATATTCTTGGAGATTGAAGGATGGTGTATGCATGGTGAGACGTTTGAGGAAGCATTTGCTATATTTCGGACACTGGAGCAGATATTTATTGCACCTTTACCAACATTTTATACCTTGGCACAGGTGTTATGAAGAGATTTTACAAACATTTTGAGCGCTTTTAGGAAAATTTTGGGAATTTTTGTGACAATTTTGGTCACTGGTATACCTACTTTAAAGCTTCTGATAGGGGTATTTCAGACACTTTAAATGTATCCTGGATAAAGTATTAGCACAGGCTTTAGGACACTTTGGAACACCAAAAGGGAAGGTTTTAGACATTTCAAGGTATTTAGAAAATGGAATAGGTATTTTCGTAACCGGTGCAGGCATTTAGAACTATTCAGGATATTTTGAAGATATTTTGGGTAATTATAGAGTGATTTTGGCATTAACGCACATATATTGTGTAAATCTTATGAGTAACTCAGGTATTAACAGAAGTATTTTAGGGTAACCTCTTGGGTAATTTTGGTATTAACACAGGCATTTTTGGCAACTTTATGGATAGTTCTGGCATTAATACTGATATTCTGGGGTCATTTTATGGGTAATTGAGGTATTAATGAAGTTATTTTGGTTAAATTACAAGGGTAATTCAGCTACTAACAGAGATATATTCGCGGAATTTCATTGCAAATTCTGGTATTAGCACTTGTACTATGGACAATTTCATGGGTAATTCTGGAATTAACACAGGCATTTTAGACATTTATAAGGGAAGTTCATACGAACTAAATAGGTTTTTTGAGCACTTTTATGGACATTTCGGAAACCAACATAAGCAGTTTGGACACTTTTGTGCGTGTTTCAGATTACTTTGACGCTTATTTGGCTGCTTTTATAGGCATTTTGCGCTGCTTTTATGAGCATTTAGAGCGCTGCAATAGGTTTTAGCATACTTTTAAGGCATTCCATTATGTTTTATATACATTTTGTTTCGTATTATAACCTAGTTTCTGATGCTTTGCAGTAATTTCTCTCATTTTAAAGTCATATTGAATTCTTTTATAAACTTCTGTATATTCCAATGCTAACTTGCAGTAAACTATGTATGGCTAACCGTCTCTCTCAGACATAGGGCTAGTCTAAACTAACCCATCCTTGTGTTTTGAGAGATATTATAGCGTTCTATTCGACTTTGTTGTTTTGTGTGGTTACATTGTTTTGGCTACGCGTGGTGCGCTTATCAGCTTTATTTAGGTTCATATAAAGTTAATCGGTGTTTCGTTATATAAGGATTATAAGGGTAGGCTCCTCTCTTTATACAGGCTTAAGACCGAAACTAGAAGTTGCCCCTAGCGACATGCTTAATGCCTTCCTTTTCCATTTTCTTATTCCTATTTCTTCATCCCGCGTCTGCTAGGTGTATACGTAGCACTTGTGCAAACCTACATTTTGTAGTTGTAGACTCATGGAGAAAATCCTTATCTTGAGATCACAGTTACACTCTTATACACTGTTTACGCCACTGCAATGTCCATATGCATATTCCGTCCTATGCAATGACAGCTTTATTGTCTTAAGTCGTCAATGTAATTTTATCCGCTTGTACTAACGTAACGATATGCTGTCGTGACAGGACCAAAGTCATCGGTGTTATTATTATTTCTTTGGTTTTCAGGCAGTCCGCATAGCTATCAGATGTGATGTAATACTTAACGACAATACGTTTTGGCCTTTAGTCTCTTTTATCACACAGCCATGGATATTTATTGCATACATCTTTGGTTGTAAGCGGATACTGCGACGGATGATTTTACCATTAGCTTCAGATTCTCAGCTGCATAATACGGCAGCAAGACACTATAATGGTAGCGGTACATTGTGTCTTAGAGATGTCCAAAACACTCATCCCGATCTATTATGCTTATTGAGGAATTCCGTCGTGAAGCGTTACGTACAGCAAATAGTTTAGCACAATACATAGTTCTGTCGATGAATTTAGGCTTAGTAATCAACTATTGCAGACTCGTTCCACTCGTAACCGGTCGTACATCCAATCGATTATGTAATTTCTCCGTGGTTTTTCCAAACATTGCATTATTGAAACGTTTGTAAGATCCCTCTCAAAATAATTTGCAGCCTGTTGTCTTAACCCGTTATTAAATTCCACGTAACGTTTTAGCCATTGTGACTGCCGGAATTGTAGCACACAAGGGACTTTTCTCAGACATAGTCCATGCCAAACAGATTGCTT
This sequence comes from Deroplatys truncata, assembly GCA_030765065.1. NCBI lineage: Eukaryota > Metazoa > Arthropoda > Insecta > Mantodea > Mantidae > Deroplatys > Deroplatys truncata. The sequence continues at coordinate 415,268,491 of CM060990.1, read as the reverse complement.
CAATGTCATGCAATGCAGTACGTACATCTTCCGGGGTCCAAGATGAGGAATTAGCTTCGTTGTAGACGACTGCTTGGTCTTCGTGTACTCTGGTAGGAAAGGTAGATTTTTATGGAGGTCGTGAAGCTCTGTATGATATTCTACATCGACTATTAATTTATATTCATGAGGATCATCTTTTTGCAGTGTTCCTGGTTTTAAACCTTGACGAGAAACCCACTTAAATACACCATAAAGGAGGACGTTGCAGATCGCCCAACCATATTAGTTATTTGCGTTGTTATATTGTTAAACTGAGATGGTTTCAGAGGACCAAACTTCTCCATGTAAATGGTGTTAGTTTCTGCGCAAGGATGGTATTATTGGCATAAACCTCCCCTCGTGCCGTTCCCACCATGAGAAGCTGATCGTAGTCCAGAAGCAATTGGGGTTCAATTCCGGTGTACAGCAGCATGGCATCCCATGTAAATCCTGGAGAGGTAAAATAATGAGCATGATTAAGTTTATGCATTTTCAGTGACTGGCTCTGAATGTCTCAAATATATCAGCTAGGAGATGGACTTCTGAAGTTTAGAAGAGATCGCTGTATTCAGCCAGGTTTCTCATATTAAAATGCTTTCATACATTTACAGAACGATCGTAGTCATTATCACTAATTTCTTCTTCGTTCAGTTTATTGCAGAAGGCTTCTGTTGAAGCCAGACGTGTATCGTTCAAGACATCCCACGATGTAACATAGTCGTGGGCAAATACCGCCTTACGTGTTATCCGTTCAACTTGTCTTTTCCAATGTACCTGCACGTCTCAGGATATGCTGATGTGTTTTTCACTACCTTATCCAGACTGGTAGTCAGGAAGCGACAGGTATCCACAAAATGAGGTTTAATATCTCAAACATCCTTAGAGAATAAGATGTAGTTTTTTTGACAGTTAGGAATTACCTCCAGTTGTTCATTTGTGCAGCAAAACTCCTTAACAATGAAATGCTAATTATATCCGTCTAAGTTATGCATGAAGACAGATAATTATTCAGATGTTTTGCAGGTTTGCAGGCTAAATTGCACTTATTATGTAGATTTCCTCGGTATTCAGTGCTATTGTGGTTGTGGTCACATACTGTGTTGTTCCCTAATGTAAATCTTTGAAACTTAAATAACACTCTAGAAGACTTTAAATGCTTTTACTGTTCAACTGTAAGTTTCAGAGTCTGTGCCGATTTATATATATTGTCGTTTGTTTTCGTAAGGGACGTTAGGTATTCCATGAACTTCTCAGCAGCATCATAAGCACGATATACATGAGGCTGAGTAGTAAGACAAGTTTCCAGATTTTCAACTGTGTAAACAGGTTTCACTTAAGCACAAAAGCTCATTTAAAAATGCTTTTGGTAAGGAGGTGTTTAAGAAGTTTCAGAATTGGCAGAGCATGTATGTTAAATGCTCTCAGTTATCTGGATTGCTAGCCTTAAGACTAAGGTTGTTAACCCCCCGTCAGTCGCTAGGGGCCTGAGAGACCCCTGGCATTATATAAATGTTATAATTTTCGAACGAACGCACCTATGCAATTGCCTGACTAGGACATCTAACATTACACCTTTGGCGATTATTTGCTGCAGCGATAACCTTATCTGTTTATTTGTTTGGCTGGAGGAATGAATAATCAGCAGTTACGTGTCGCACAGGTCAACCAGGCCCCGCGCGCCTGCTCGCGTTACATATTGTTGACAGATATGTTTCTCATTAGCTTTTGTGTAATATTGCTTTACTATTGCAAGGAGCTGTTACTGCTTCGTCATGAATACGAGTAAAAGGTACGATCTACAAAATCCGAATGATTTGGAAGAAGTGCATCGCCTACTTTACGATGATGATGCCTTGCCCGTGGATGACAACTTATATGAATAAGAATACTCTGATTCAGAAGATAAACTCGAAACGAGATCTTTAGATTCAGAAACTGACCATGAAGATGAAGAGGAAGACGATGAAAGCAGCTTGTGTGATAACATGTATTTTATAGGTAACATCATATGCGTATCATAGTAATTCTTCTTCTTCTTCTTATTATTATTATTATTATTATTATTATTATTATTATTATTATTATTATTGTTATTATTATTATTGACAATACATTCTGTTTTTATTCACAGGAAGAGATGGAACAAAATGAAAAAAAAAACACCTTTGAAAATAACACAGGCAAAGGCTCACAATATATTGAACAAACTTCCTGGTGTGGTAGGAGCTGCCCAAAATGCGAAAACGGAAATTGATTGTTGGAACGTTTTTGTTACCGAAGATATAGTTGATTTGATAGTTGTAAGCTCAAATACTTACATTAGCAGTGTGCAGCACAAATTTGATTTATGAAAGAGACAGCAGACCTACAGATGTAATAGAAATAAAAGCTTTCCTAGGCTTATTGTACCTGGCAGGAATTTTTCGTGGTGGACGCCAGAATATTCACGATTTTTGGAGAACCGATGACCTTGGAATTCCTCTATTCCGAATGGCTATATCTGAAAAACGATTCAGTTTTCTAATACGCTGTATTCGCTTTGATGACAAAAGCTCAAGACTGGAGCGACGAAGATTGGATTAATTGGCTGTAGTTAGAGAAATGTTTACATTGTTTCTAAACAACTGTCAGAACCATTATTCTCTTGGACAAAATGTTACTGTCGACGAACAGTTGCCGGCATTTCGTGGTCGATGTGCTTTTAGACAATATACACCATCCAAGCCAAACAGGTATGGCATAAAGATATTCTGTTTGAGTGATGCAAAACTGTTTTATACAACTAACGCGGAGATTGATTGTGGACAGCAGCCGGACGGACCATATTTGCAAACTAACTCGGCAGAGACTGTAGTGCTGAGACTAACTGAACCAATCTCTGGCACTGGACGAAACGTTATTGCAGATAATTGTTTCACCAGTGTATAGCTGGTGAATGAATTGCGCAAAAGAAACTTTCTTTCGTCGGTACAGTGCGAAAGAACAAAAAAGAGTTACCCACTAATTTCACTTCTCCAAAAGATCGCAGACAGTACGAAAGCATATTTGGCTTCACAAAAAATGAATCACTTGTTTCATATATTCCATGAAAGGATAAAACAGTAGTTTTGCTCTCAAGTCTACATGTTTCATCCGCACAGTTATCAGAAGGTGCTGAGAAAAAGCCTGAAATAATCCTGCATTACAACGACACTAAATGTGCAGTTGATGCAGCAGATAAATTGTGTGCTACATACAATGTAGCCAGAACAGAGGTGGCCCATGGTAATTTTTGACCATATCTTGAACATTGCATGTATTAATTATAGGGTTATCTTCCTTGGAAACCAAAATAAATATTCCACAAGACAGGAGTATTTGAAATCACTATCTTTAGCTTTACTGTTGCAACAGCTACAAAGGAGAGTAACAGCATCAAATCTATCCGATGATTTGAAAGGACTTTTGACAAAATATAAACCTGAAGAATCCGGAGTAGATGAATTGTCAAATACACCACTATGCACATTGAAAAGGAAACGATGTGAACCCAGCAACAAAGACAAAATGAACTGCAAAACTAAATATGCATGTGGGAAATGCAACACCTGTGTTTGAGCAAACATGCTAAAATTATTTACGATAGTTGCTTAGTCGGGGAAAACACGGGTGAAATAGTAGATGATTCTGAGTAACTGAACATTTGAAATTACAAGTTGTATGTATACCTGGAAATGGCAATGTATTTCTTTATACTTACTGTAATACAATTTATAACGTATATGTACTCATATTTTAGCTTATATTTTTATGTTGTAAGATAATACCTATTAATGAAAGCCTTGTACGCTTAATCTAAATAAAGATAAAAACAGGAAAAAAGGAAATAAACGAAAGAAAACAAAAATACAAACAATAACAACAAAAATATAGTGCGGGTCTACTAGGCCCCGCGCGACTAACGGCGTTCTACCAAAGCGCGCGCCTGACGGAGGGTTAAGGATAATCGTTGGTAAGGAATTGATCTAGATCGTACTTAAAGAGAGTAGGAGGTACTTGGGTGGCTTCAAAAATAGAGTCTAGTAAAGAAGAATGGAAGAGGATTTATTATGCGAACGGACGCAGTGTCCTGTAGACCTCATTTGGTGTGAGTGTCCCTCATTTGCTCTTTTCGGGTCTATTTATACAAATCAGCAGGCAAGTACTGAGGGTGTTGGTTCCTGGCAACAAATAGTTACATAATTACATACATTTAAGAAGGTTCTAGAACAATATTACACAAGATTTCTTACAAGAACAGACACAAACATGCATATACGACACACACGCATACACGTTACACACATACATTTACACAATACGCATATACACATATATGTAGTCAAAAATACATACAGTCGTCCTCCGTGAACTAGTGGTACCGTGTTAGCTTCTAGTTCCCAAGGGCGCAGGTTCAAACCCGGCGGAGGGCGATAGATTTTTTTGGGCGTAAAAATCCGTAGCATGGCTTTCTTCGGAAGGGAAGCAAAGCCGGTGGTCCCGCGTCGTAGATTTACGGCACGTAGCAGAACCTCAAGCCTGATAAAGAGGCCTCTGAGCAAAATTATCGGTCGTTCACGCCCAATATAGAATCAGATCATAGCAGTTAAAGAGCGTCCATAAATAAAACTCAATTTAACTTTAATTCATATATACATGTTACACACATACAAGTAGCCACATGCATATAGACACACACACACACACAGATCCAACTCTTCGATCTCCTGACTTAGAGTTTGACAATGTGATTCTGTTAAATGAAGGCTCCTTGCGTAAGAAACGAGATTTCTTAACATCGGTTCACTTTATACAGAACTATAAAAATATGTTTTTATCATAATTTATAAGATAAATTACATGCTCTTATTGCATTGTATTTATTCACATTACACCTCCACTCTAAAAGACAGTTTTTGCCTATTCGTAAATACTTTAGTGAAATGCCTTATTTTTACTCCTAGTCCTGTAAGCTACAGAGGTTTTAACTTTCTCAGAGATATCTTCCTTTGACGGGAGAATTTTATTCAAATGAAGCTTGCTTCTCATTACTGGATCAATACCGTACAATACTTTATTTTTAGAGCCATAATTGTGAATATTTACACAAATGAGATCTATGGTTTCTTTCCAGCAATGTTTAGGGGTGCATTTATCCCACAATCTCTACATATTTTTCTGGAATAACAATTAAGACAGCAACGTCACAGATGTTAAAGTGCCAGGTAGAGCTCCCCATATAATTACAAGAACATACCACTGAGAGTAATCTTTACTTTCTTGTTCTTTACTTAGCTTATTCACTTCATCTATTTTAATGCTAGCTAATCCCAGATCACATGATGAAGACATTACATTTACCACATGTACATCAAGCTGCAATTTATTATATAATAAGAGTTTTCCCTAGAACGGAAACAACAATAAAAATTTATAGGAGCATTGGGTGTGAAATCATTTGACAGATTACCACTGTTAGTGTATACTACTGGCCACATAAATTTTAATAGTTGTATTAATTATTTCCCCACTTTCATTCTTCGGAGGGCTTTTCTGACTTATTTGCGTGTTTGTTGTACTATTACTATTATTTTACTGTATATAAATTGTTTAAAAGGTTTTACTTCTGGGTGTATTGTCTGGGGTTTATTCATGTTTGTAATGTAGGCTATTATTCGCTAGTAGCTGTAAGGCTTTAAATCAGGGTTTAAGTTACAGTCGCTTTATGCTACTCGAGGACGAAGCAAACGACGAACTTTAAAACAACATTCGCAAAAATGCGACAACAATCTGCCACAGTAACAATCGATATGCTACTTGTTTGTAAGAGACTATAAACACAACCTTTCAACAAGCCGTAACAATGTCACAAAAACAAATGATATGCCACTTTTTATCCCAGCTAGTCAAGCTCACTTCTTATCTGGTCTGCGTGGTTTCACTCATTCTTGTCAAAAGTACACTATGTATGTGTGTGCTTTTTAAGAAGTGATGTATAAATTTGTTTTACGGAAGAAAAGGGAAGTCCCAGTGAAGCTAAAAATGGACATACAAAAGAAACAATATCCTATTACTAAAACAGGCATAACAAATAAGGAACTAGTGGAAAACTGGAGAGTGCTATGTATATGAGTGGTGCAAAGTGCAGTATGTTGGAGAAACTGTGTGTAGTTTGTTCGAGAACACGAAACAGATCTATTTTGTGTCATCATTAGGTAAGCTGTAGTATTAAATTTTCACAACAAACGCGAGAAGTTAACAGCTTAAAACAGTGTTTTAATATAGAGAGCAACGCAAATGATAATTATAAAGCCACTCCTTATATCTAACTGAAATTAGGTTCCCCTGAAAAAAATTCCCCCTGTTCAAATGTATTTGATTATAAATGTGGACCTAATTAATTTGTTACTGCAGTTCTAAATTATTTCCGCGTTAATAAATAATTTGGATTCCATATATCACAAGTATACCTTCTATATAAGCTATAAGATAGATACGAGTAAATCCGTGACTACCAAAAGTACTTTATTTTTCTTTTACATTCAGGATATGGTGTTCTTAAAGCCGATACGTAAAGAAGGAATGAAATCTCGGCCGACCAAAAGAATTCTGTTCGAGGGTCGTTAGAGGCACCAAATGTTGTAAAGCCTCGGGTATATCCTGTAAAAGCGCTGAGGAAAGTGTAGTAGCCGCTATGAAAATAATGCACACAATAACGAAGAAACATATTGCTGCAATAAGTCTTTCCGTATTAAAAAAACTGCATATAGACTTAGGATTCTTTCTTTGACCAAATTAGCTTTATGTGTCAATGCAAATTATGAAAGTTATGATAGTATTCATGATATGGAGGATGCAATGTGTAAAATAATTGCTGATGACATTTTATCGAAAATAAAGTCAGCCAGGTGGTATTCAATTATGATAGACGAGTCTACTGACATTACCCAAACAGATACTCTAATCATGTATGTGAAAATAGTGTAGAAGGGGAAAATGTACACGCATAGCTTAACACTATATCCGCTAAAAGGATGTACTTCGAGACATATACATACGTATATTCATGTTTCGTAGGACTTTTGGATAGGCAAGACATTGATAAGAGCAGGTGCTTCTCAACTGCTACTGATGGTGCATCTGTTTTGACAGGTGTTCGACCTGGGTTGGCAACTCTTTTTAAAAAAGAATACCCCCAAGTATTATCTATGCATTGCGTGGCCCATCGATTAGCTCCAGCAGTCAGTCAAACAGCAGAATTCTGCTCGGAGCTTATGAAGTTTCAAGATATTCTAAACAGTACATGTATAGCTACTTTGAACAGTCACCAAGGAATTCCAAAGCATTAAAGAATATGCCAGATATACTTAATGAGCGAAGGAAAACATTGTTAAAACGTTTGCCATTCGTTGGCTCTCATTGGGAGAGGCGGTAAATTCACAATATGTAAATTGGAATTCTTCGGTATCTGTGCTGGAAAAAGACAAAAGACCACTATCTGCTGGCTTACTAAAACTCGTAAAGTGTCTAAAATTTTTGTTACGGTTGTCTTTAGTGAGAGATGTCATGTTTCCTGTTAACAAAATTTTATTTGACTTTTCAAAAGTCAGATTTAGATCCAGAGAGCATGCAAATTAGCGTGAACTCATGCATACAGGGGCTCGTGGACGTTAAATGGAAACCTGGTCAAAATTACAGTTCTTTTCTTGATAAAGAACCTCCAGAATTTAAAGAAGGTGAGTTTGGCTTTCCGGAAACTTAATATAAGATTCACTGTAGCATAGAAGTGCTGTTAGGACCCATGATTTGTAAATTCTTAGATAATTTTTATAAATTTAAATGAGAGACTAGAGAATTAAATAAGACTGGAGTATTTCATATATTGTATCCTAAAAACAAAAGAAATGATGGTCAGTATGGCAATAAGTAAATCACAGAAATATATGCACTAATTTTATTCTTTCACAACTATGAATTTAAATGATGTGTTACTGGAATGGGCATTGTTTAAGAAGATGTTGAACAGTAGATGTAATGGAATGGATTTCAAAGAGCTGGTAGAGTTCATTGATACTAATAAGATGAGTGAACAATTCCCTCTTATAGATTTAATTACAGAGTACGCCCTACTATTCCCCTGCATACAGTTGACTGCGAGCAAGGGTTTAGTTGCACGAACAATATAGAAAGAGAAGTCAAAATTCGCCTTTCTGTAGAAAGAGTTAGCAAACTTCTGATAGTTAATTAATATTAAAGGACCATCTCGCAATGACTTTGATTTTGAAAAGGCATTCAGTGTGTGGAGTATGAACAAAAACCGACGTATTCTAATGTGATATAGTGTAATGCAAAATATGCAAATAAATACTGACAATTTACTGTAGATATGATATGGAATGTGTGTATCTATATGTGTAAAAGTTAATTTAATAAAAGAATAAAGCTTCATTTAGCAGATTACTGTTGGCTTCATTTCAATATACACATATATCACTTTTAAAACCCTCATTAATAGTATAATTTATGAATATTTCTACCAGCCGAACTTTGCACAAACTTATCATATTCTGCACAAATGTAAATTTTGACTTGTGCACTCTTGTGACATTCTTTGATTTTCTAGCCTAACCTTCAGACTGCTATGCGGGATCGAACTGGACCCCAGTGTTAAACGTTTTAGTTTTTGTGAGTGAAATATTTAATTTAGAATGTTGAAACTTTTGTAATGTGTTACAAATGTAATTAGCTTTATTGCCATAAAGTAATTCCGTAAAGTGTTCAATAAATACAATTGTAAAAAAACTACAACTTGGGTTCCACTAGAACCCCTCATAGCAGTTCATGTCTCATAAACTTTTCTGCATCTTGAGAGTTTTAGGTTAGCTGCCTTGTGCTTTTCAGTTATTCTAGGATACATTGTTGGTTTGAAATTGTGTGGAAACAGTTCAGTATTCTCCTAGTGTGCATTGTAAGGTGTAGTAATGTCGAAGCATAAAGGTGAAACATTTAAAAGGCCGATATCAGTTATGTTCAAGAATAAAGGATAGAAAAGCTAGAAAAAATTGTGAGAGTTGCAAGAAATTCATTTGCGATACCCACTGTAAGAAAATGCATAGATTAGTGTGTCTTGAATGTTGCACTTAGTGAACATGAATTGTAAAACTCCATGTATAAAACTTAAACCGTACCGGTAGTATATTATAAAAATGTTAAAATGCATCTGTGAATCCCAGTGAAAAGGAAACAAAATAAAGGTAAAAATAAATAATAAAGCAAATTATTTCATCTAATCTATAGTGCTGGAAAATCAAAATCACATTGTAATTTTCAATTCGGTACAGTGCTAATTTTGAGGTACATTGTTCGTAAAAAATGTTGAGACATCGGAATTGTTGTTTTAAAATAATTTTATTTGTTCTAAGTAGAACATAAAATCATTATATTGTGTTAGTTTGAATTTTCTTCCTGGGATCCACTTGGGTCCCTGTCAGCGCTTTAAGGAAGTATGAAAGTTAACAGTCTGAACGTGAAACCCTGCTTTAAACATTCTACGTTATGCCACTTGCTTGGTGCTTCTTGTTTATTCTAAGTTACACTGCCAATTTTTTATATATTCCTGCTCGTTCATGTTCGACATGTATACTTGTGTTTGTAATGCATTTCTTTTGTCGTTTGAGAAATTGTTATGTGCATTTTCTAAATGAGGTAGTCTAGCTAAATCTAGGCACATACTTTGAAATGTGCTAACAATCAATTTTCCAAGTTGGATTTAGTGTTGGGCAGATGAGCTTTTGTTTCATGTGTAAATGCATTACGTACCACGTCATAGGTCTTCATTGTTCCAGAGGCCTTGTTAATATACTTACAGGAGCTGCTGATAACTAAACTAATTCAAGTCATAATATTAAAACCAGCTAAATGGAAATTGTTGGCCCAATTTTATCTTAGTCTTTGCTGCTTGCCATCTAAATTTATGTTCGTTATCACATTAATAGTTCCGTCTTCAGTTTAAGGTTTCTGGGTCAAACTTTAGATTTTCAGGGGCTATTTTTACTGCCGGTTATCAACTTATATGGGGCCAGGTATTATTATTATTGCTTCTTAATATTTATCTACTGGACACCATAGAAAGTTTTCTTAATACCAAGGTTAAGTTGTAGACTTTATGACCATACCTTTAGCTTTGCTTCAGTTTGGTTATTTTTGCCATTATTAAGCAGCTTTAGCAGCTTTGAAAGGTTTTGCTTTACTAAAGGCCGCCTTATTCACTCACTGTTGGTGAGCCTTAGTTTAAAACCTAGCCATTAGTTAGATTTACTGTTACTGCTTGGTTTTATATGCATTTAATATGTATGATTTCTCATAAGTAATGTTTATTACAAATGTGTTGTTACAGGAAATGATTCTAATCTTCAAAGAAAAGATCATTAGATTTTATAATTCTGGGCCACCTTTCAGCGAGGTTTGCTATTCCGCAAAACCAGTTGCTGCTTTTTATTCCATAAAATTCGTTGATACCCATTTCAACTCTTTCTACATTTTCAAAATTTTTTCCACGCAGAAAATGAGGCATGGATCTAAACAGATAGCAATTTGATCGCAGAGGATAAGGACTATATGCTGGATGTGGTAGCAGTTCGATTCCTTCCAATTGCTGAATTTTGTCCATTTTTCTTTGAGCTGTATAATGTCTCGCAATGTCCTGCTGCATGAGAACTGTGTTTCTATTAACTAATGCTGGGTACCTATCCTTATATCTTGATGAGCTTGTTCCAGTTGTTGAGAATAAAGATCCCCATCTATTGCATGTCCATTTGAAACAAATTCCTAGTAAACTACACCTTCAAAATTCCACCAGACACATATCATTATGTTAGGGCCAAACCGACTTTTTTAATGACAGCGTTTGTAGGCTTACGCGTATCGAGCCACTGATTTGAGGTGTCAGTGTTGCGGTAATTCATCCACTTTTCATCAATGTAATGATAATCCTGATAAATCTATCATCTCAGGGATTAGTGATAAGTTGATGACAGATATCCACTCTATGTTGAGCTTGATCAGGTGTGAATTCATGTGGTACAAATTTACAGCTTCTGAACGATTTAAGTGTCTTAATATGGCAATGTATCGTAGCATTTGAACCACCAAATTCTTCTGGCAACTTCGGAGTGCTTGTTTGTGAATTTTTCTGCAAAACTCTGCCTGTATTCTCAATATTCCATAACTTGGGTCTGCCAGAGCGTTATAAAGCTTTAATGTTTTCGTCTCCATTATTGAAACACCGGGAGCATCGGTGCTACTCGCTCACTAACGACATCTTCATTTTCGACTTCACATATTCTTCGAGACGCGGCAGCAGCTTTATAAACTTGTAGTTCCAGTAGTGCTTCAGAGGGACCCTAACCTCAAACATTTTTGTCTCCATTTTAAAATCCTGTGTTACCAACTCTACCTGCCAACATGTTAATTATATGGAACAATAACCATAGCACCCTATAAAAATTATTGACAAAAATAAAAGCATATACATGTACGATATAAACCCAATTAAAAATCCCACTTTACTTATGAGACAACCTAATAATAACAAATGAACTTGATTTACACGTTATAGTTTTTCATTAAACTTTAAATGGTACCACTTTTTGGTTGTTATTTATTTTATAGTGGTTTTCCACTTGAAGTCTGATCTTTCTTAAATCATTTGAAGATTGAAAGTAGTATAAATCCCGGATGAGCCAATTGGATTAACGATAATCCTGCCGCTAGGGGAGCTAGTGTCGCTAGTGTCGCTGCGAGCGACGGCGGCAAGTTTGAAAAGCGCCATGAGCGGAAGGATTATCGTTATTGCAATTGGTTCATCCGGGGCGAGCTAAAAGAATTGAGGATTAGGGAAAGATGAAGGAAAAACAGGAAGTGACGTGGAGTGTTTTGATTGGTAAAAATAAGACGAAATGTGATTGGCTCGTTAATTCGGGTGGAAGATGAAGGAAGGAAGATGAAAGAGTATGGAGGACACGTGATGGAGAGGAGCGGGGTGGCGAGGTGTTGTCTGTGCGGAGGTCGGGACTGAAAGAGGGAAAAGATGGCGAACGAGGAATAAAAAGTATAACAGAAAGTGACGTGTGAAGTTGTGATAGGTGGGAATAAGAAGTGATGTTATTGCTGGAAAGGAACAAATGAAAGTTGTTGATTGGTAAGAATAAGAGAGATTATGATTGGTGGAAAGAAAAAGGTGTGGGAGTGGGGTATGTTGGAGGTGATGGGAAAGGTAAGTTTTGCTAGCAACAAGATTTGCTAAAGCCTCTCCAGAACTGATCAGCAATTTTTGAACGTTGGATGGTAGTTTTCTTGAGTGGATAGAGAGATGGGGCGATATGAGATGCGGTGACGAAAATGGGAGCTAAACAAGATGGTTGAGACAAGAGGTCTAAGGACGAGGAAATTTCGAGGTTAGTGGTCAACATGGCGGACGCAAGAGGTGGGGGCAAGGAGACGCGGTGGTGAGAATGGGAACTAAAAGAAGATGGCGGTAGCAAGAGCTTAGAAGAGCAGATTTTGAGGTTAAAATAGTGGGAACTAAAAATGGCGGAGGGTCGGCGACAAGGAGATGCGGTGGCCACGTTAATTCGGGTGGAAGATGAAGGAAGGAAGATAAAAGAGTATGGAGGACACGTGATGGAGAGGAGCGGGGTGGCGAGGTGTTGTCTGTGCGGAGGTCGGGACTGAAAGAGGGAAAAGATGGCGAACGAGGGATAAAAAGTATAACAGAAAGTGACGTGTGAAGTTGTGATTGGTGGGAATAAGAAGTGATGTTATTGGTGGAAAGGAACAAATGAAAGTTGTTGATTGGTAAGAATAAGAGAGATTATGATTGGTGGAAAGAAAAAGGTGTGGGAGTGGGGTATGTTGGAGGTGATGGGAAAGGTAAGTTTTCCTACCAACAAGATTTGCAAAAGCCTCTGCAGAACTCATCAGCAATTTTTGAACGTTGGATGGTAGTTTTCTTGAGTGGACAGAGAGAGAGAGATGGGGCGATATGAGACGCGGTGGCGAAAATGGGAACTAAACAAGATGGCGGTGACAAGAGGTCTAAGGACGAGGAAATTTCGAGGTTAGTGGTCAACATGACGGTCGCAAGAGGTGGGGACACGGAGACGCGGTGGTGAGAATGGGAACTAAAAGAAGATGGCGGAAGCAAGAGCTTAGAAGAGCAGATTTTGAGGTTACAATAGTGGGTACTAAAAATGGCGGGGTGTCGGCGACAAGGAGATGCGGTGGCGAGCGTGAGAACTAAACAAGATAGCGGATGAAAGAGGAGGGTAAGGAGGTTTGAGGTTACAGTACCAAAACACGAAAGGATATATTCCTACGCCAAGCAGGCCCGAAAAATAAATATGCGTGTGGTACTCTTACTGGTGTTGATGCGTCACGAAAAGAGCAGCAGCTTCACGCGACGCGAAAAAATAAAAGCAAACTGTTTTTGAAAATGCTTAACCAGCTTTAAGATCAACCAACATCACTACGCACTGATATACCTAGGTTTTTTAAAGCGGTACAGACGCCCTTTGCACAGACGTAATTTAACTATACCAAAAACCTGGTACTGGACCATCGTAATGGTCGCTAGCGTACGTAGGAGCAGGGTTCTCATAGCCGGTCGAAAGCTGTCAAAAACGTGTACGACGTAGGTGTTGACAGTAGCTACTGCCGAGTCAACCGTCGAGGTGTGAATGAACGAGATCTGTTCTTGCCGGCAATCTGGTTTGGAGATGTGAGGAGCGGTGGCAAAAATGTGAACTAAACAAGATGGCGGAGACAAGAAGTGAACAACGAGGGGATTGGAGGTTAGTGGTCAATATGGCAGACGCAAGAGTGGTAATCAGCAGTGGATGTGCGTGACGATATGCCGCTGCGATGAAAGAGCTGCAAACTGCGCGATAACTTGAAAAATGTTGCCCGGCGTGACGCATTGCGCGGCGCGCGCGCGTTTGCCGTAAACCGTTACAGTTGCCATACTTATATGATCCGTCTTTTTTTCGTTTTTCTTTTTTTTTTCTTTCTTTCTTTTTTTTTTTTTTTTGTTTTTTTAAAAAATAACTAGTCTTTCGGGGGTTTTCTCTGGTTGGTAGACGAATGCAAGCTATGTCTGCTTTTTTCATAGGTTTTCCCTGGTTGGTAGGCGTTTGCTGTAGTGGTTGACGAACCCTTTCTAATTTTCGTGGTTGTCCCTGTCCGGTAGGCAAATGATGAAGTTTTCCCTTGTCGGCGCACGGATACTAGGCACATACTCGCACACACACACACACACACACACACTATAATAGTAGCGTATAAAAAAAATTAACAAACAAATTCCACACAATGACAAAATTGAAAATGTATATATATTTTAACACAAAAGTGTGCAGTGCATAAGAAAATAAAAATTAAATAGGCACACACACACACTATAATAGTAGCGTATAAAAAAAATTTAACAAACAAAATCCACACAATGACAAAATTGAAAATGTATATATATTTTAACACAAAAGTGTGCAGTGCAAAAGAAAATAAAAATTAAATAGGCACACACACATTTAATAGTAACGATACCGCTTGATAAGGCATAAATTGCACGTTGTTTATTAGGGCAATGCATGTTGAAAGTTGGCACACTGGGAAGTGCATGTTGAAAGTTAGCACACAGGGAAGCTCGGTCGCGCTGTGGTCAGCATGGTTCCCAAGGTCAGTTTTCATGCTAACGTGCAGTTTGCACGATGTGTAGAGCACGTGCTTCCCCGTATGATGGCCAAACACCGACACAGCTGATAGCTTGTCGGCTTATTTCATGTTCATATTCCTTTTCAACGCATTTCGTTTAGAGGTATTGTTTATTTGCTTTTCATGATATACGTTTTTGGTATAAGTTTTTTGCATTAATTTTATATAACGGATTGCGAAAATGGAAGTTTCTATGGCGAATCTGCTGTAGTTGTGGCCCGTCGAAGTAGCTTAAATTAGCCAAAGAAAAGCGAATAATTTACATTGTGAGTGAGTTTAGAAGTAGATGTGATCTGTTCAATAGCTTGTGTCCACCTACCCGCCCCTCGACGGTGTTTTACTTCTATAGGCGAATCGCGTACGAAACAAAACAAACGTAGCCTTAGGTTGGGATTACTTCTTTTTATTTAAGCTTACGTTTCTGAATTCAGGGAAGGTTAGCCTTACGTTAGGGTTTTCTTAATGTAAGCTTGCGTTAAGTATCTACCACTGTTACGGTAAAGCAACTTCTTTAATACCACATCATCGTCATCGCTGTGGGGGACAGTGGGATCGCTGTGCGGGCCACAACTAGAGCATAATGTCCGTTTCTATTTGTATTTATGACAACTATGAAAATACAAGCAGGACAGGCTTTTTGCACCTACCATGCTGTTGCTGATGGTGCGCTTGGCGGCCATATTCGACAGGGTGCGGTTGGCGGTCATATTCGACAGTTTATTGCAATGCATGCACCAAGGGCACACAGCCACTTGTTGCTCGCGTCGAAAATTTGTGCGTGATTTTTCTCAGATTTTATGCACCGCACACACAAAATCACTGCACACGCCACTGATAGTTTTAAATATTTGACACTGATGTTAAAGTTGTGGCAGGGCACTGTTTTTAACTGCATACGCACTTAATAAATCACATAGCCGTGCGGAAATACTTAACTTTCAGCGAAAAGCACTAGTGAGGAGTGCAAGCTCAACCACTATTAGCAACATGTAGCAAGCGTTATAGTTCTGCTCGCGTCGAAAGTTTGTGCGTGATTGTTCTCAGATTTTATGCACCGCACATCACAAAATGACTACACACGACACTGATAGTTTTAAATATTTGACACTGATGTTGAAGTTGGGCAGGGTACTGTTTTTAACTCCACACGCACTTAATAAATCACATAACCGTGCGGAAATACTTAACCTTCCGCGAAAAGCGCTAGTGGGGTTGCAAGCTCAACCACTATTAACAACATGTAGCAAGCGTTATAGTTCTGCTCACGTTAGTATCGGAGAAAACAGTAAAAAGAACGGTTCTCATGTGCAGCGGGGAGCAGCAGAACGTGAATGACCGTGTGCTGATCAAGCAGTCGATGTGTGTTTCAAAATGGCGGCCACGGTTAAAGAACTGCAAATTGCGCGATAACGTGAAAAGACCGTGGGAACGGATGCTGACAAAGCAGCGGCGTTTAAACAGTTGCAATTGCCGTGCGAACGGATGCTCGTCAGCGAGAAAATCTTTTAAATGCGGTTTTATGGTCGATGGTAGGGAAAAGTGCAGCGGTGAATGGATGGATGGTGTGACCGGAAATGACTGCGATTACAACTTGGCAAGTTGAGGCGAAATAAGGCGTCAGGATTTTTAATAAGGCATTTAACTTGACGCGCATGCTGAAACTGCGGTTGCGATAAGCGAACTTATAAAAACCCAGTGCCAAGAGCGGCCGGCCGTAGTGAGAAACGGGAGCGATAGTGGATTTTGCTGTAAAATCGTGCTATTTCACGTGATATAAGTTTTAGAGCAATACGCGCACATGTGCGGGTGTCTTCATCGATCGGTATTGACCATCGCCCTAGTGATAGCAGAACATACGCCGCAGCAGTTAAAGCCGAGAAAAAACAATTTAAAATGAAAACAAAAATAGCAGCAGCATTTTGCAGGTAAAGAGCGATCGGTGCATTCGGACGATAAGATGGAGCCGCAACCCGGGGGAAGTCGCGATGACACCTTGCAGCCTACGTTCGAAATTATAGGGCACAAGCAGAGAATGCTGCCAAGGCTTTTTTCCGGCTTTACAGAGTCTCAAATTACCGTATACCCGGTCCCCAGAGATGTTAACCCGGAGCAATGGGTATCGCATTTGTTTAACGATATTCTAAACTTTGCGAAAGAGAACCTGTTAGAAAACGAACCCGGATATTTAGGCATATCCATAACAGACGAAAAGGAGGCGTCTAAAGCCTTCAATATAAGCGTAAGGCGCGTAGAGCAATTGAATGCGGATGTCATTGTTCGAAGCATCGAAAAAGTAATGCAAAGTAACCAACAATTCTTGCTAAGCGGGCCTCTTCATGAAACGTTTGTGTGGACCAAGGAGGTCTCGGGTTCGTGCCACCAACCTTGCGATGCCTGTAGGGACAATAAAGGCATTGTCGAAATAGCCAACAAAGACAACTTGTGTTTAGCAAGAGCCATTGTTGTAGTTAAAGCCAAAGTGGATCGCGACGTCAACTATAAAACGATGACGCGCTCCGACTATCCGCAAAAAGCGAAGGCCGTAGCCTTGTGTGCGAGCATCGGTCAAGGCCGCGACAGCTGTACGATAGATGACGTCAGACGCTTTGACGCTGCGTTAAAGGACTACGCTGTGACGGTGTTTGGCGATCATACGGGGAAGCACGTGCTGTACGCGTCGGATAAGAAATGCGATAAATACATTGACGTCATGCTCCACGCCGGGCACTTTAATGCTATCGTGAACCTTCACAAGTGCTTTAAATGCAAATGGTATTGCCGCCGGTGTCATTATCCCTCGGCACACAAAAAAGAATTTCATAGGTGCCACGCCAGGTGTGCTAAATGCCATCAGCAGTGCGATGCGCGATTTGACGCCTACATACGCTGCGCCGGGTGCAACAGAGATTTTAAGGGACCGACATGCTTTGCAAACTACGCAAAGAAAGGCGTTTTTTACCCAAAGGTGCTGTCGGTGTGCGATGTAGAAAAGGTGTGCACGTCTTGCAATAAGCTCGTGAATGCGAGGCACAGAAAAACCGCGCACGAGTGCGGGGAAAAGTACTGCTATCATTGCAAGACACACGTGAATTCTAACCACATGTGCTATATGCAACCGTATGCCGCAAAGAACAAAAGAAACCGGTACGTGTTTATGTTTGTCGACTTTGAATGCACGCAACACATTCCATATACCGACAAAAAGGACACATACGACCTAACTTGTGCGTGTTGTACCAATCCTGCCCGCACTGCATCGACGAACGCCACAAGACGGCATACTGTACCGAATGCGGTTGCAAAGAATGGGTGTTTATGGACGAACCCGTGAAGCAGCTTTTCGAGCACATCGCGCAGGCGAGGTTCGAAACCTGGGACGTCTACGTCGTGGCGCATAACCTCAGAGCTTACGACGGGCAGTTTTTATTAAAGTACATGGTGGTGCACTTAGACTGGGCGCCGGAGCTCATCATGAACGGAAGCAAGATCTGCAGGATGAGCTACGGTGACGTCACATTTCTAGACTCGCTCAACTTCATACCCATGCCACTCTCACGCTTTTCCAAAACCTTCGGATTGAAGGAATGCAAAGGTTATTTCCCGTACCTGTTTAACACGAAGGAAAACAGGCAGTACGTTCGATTCCCGACAAAAGGCATTACTGTCCGGAGGGCATGCCGGCGGAGGGTCGGAAAGCCTTCGAGCAGTGGCACGAAGAAAAGGCGTCCTCCGGGTACGTCTTTGACATGAGGGTGGAAATGGTGGCGTATTGCAAGATGGACGTATTTCTACTCAGTCAGGGAGTTTCCAAATTCAGAAGGGAATTCTTGGACGAGAACGGAATAGACCTTTTCAGAGAATGCGTCACCATCGCGCAGGCGTGCATGTGCGTGTATAGAAAGCGCTTTATGACGCTTAAAAAAATTGCCCTCTTGCCAGCGGGCAGGTATCGACCAGCGGACCGGCAGTCTCGCGCCGCATGCATATGGCTAACTTGGCTAGAGATGCAAAACCGCATCGCCATCCAGCACGCCATGCGAGGACGCGAAGTTAAAATCGTGGGGCACAAGGTGGACGGGTACAGAGAGGCTGAAAAAACCGCGTACTTTTTCCACGGCTGCTTTTACCACGGCTGCAGGCGGAGCTTTCACAATCGCCATGCGGTGATATACAACTCGGGACACGAAACCATGACCTCTAGGTTAGAGAGCACCGAGAAGGTCACGGCCAAGATCAAGGCCGCCGGCTACGCCGTGGTGGAAATGTGGGAGTGCGAGTTCAACGCCGCGATGGAGGCCAACCAGGACCTCGCGCGCCACGCAAGGGACTTTGCGGTACCGGAACCTCTGAACCCCAGAGACGCCTTCTACGGAGGTCGCACCAACTGCACCGAGACGTACTGCGAGGCGAAAAGGGATAGCAAGATCTACTACTACGACGTAGGCAGCCTGTACCCGTACGTGAACAAGACGAAGCCCTACCTCGCGGGTCATCCCAAGATCCACGTGGATCGATTCCCGCGCTTGGAAGACGTGGGGGGCGGTTTGGTGAAGTGCGAGGTTCTACCGCCGCAACACCTGTGCCACCCGGTGCTACCGGCGCGCATCGGCGGCAAGCTCATGTTCCCGCTATGCCGAGCTTGTGCGGAGGCGGAGAACCAAGACGAGTGCCACCACGGTGAGCGCGAGAGGGCGTTGTCGGGTACCTGGGTGGTCGACGAGATGATGCTGGAGGGTGGCGGGAAGGACGTGTCCAATTTTTTCACCAGAGACTCCCATCACAAGCGCTTCGGCATCGTCTACATCCTGCAGAACGTGTTTCCGCATGGTCAGAAATATCGCAACATCTCTCTGAATGCAAACTACGCCGTGGTCTTCAAGAACAACCGGGACAAGATGCAGATTGAGAGACTGTGCCAGCAGATCGAACCCAGGAACTCTAGGTTTCTCTTGGAGGCCTTCGAGAAGGCCACCGAACGCCCTCACGAGTATCTCGTGTTGGACTGCACTCAGTACACGCCCGCGCGATACAGGTATCAAACCGGCGTGCTGCCGGGGGAAAACCTCTCTTATTTCGTACCCAACTGGGACCGCCGAGAGTACTCGGGTTCGTTTCGTTCTATATTATCACGGCAGGGTCTTACCCAACTGAAGCCATTGATTTTAAATAAAAAGTACCGCTTTGGGAGCGAACGTCATTATCGCGCAAGCATGGCTAAAGGTAGGTTAAGGCTTGCGACGCTGACCAGTACTCGCATAGCGAGACAGCACGGTAATTTGACGGCTCTTGCCAAGGCGAAGGCCCCTCTGCGCAAAAAGTTGTTAAAAAATGCCGATGGCGATCTGATCAAGGCCATTGGCGAGTGTATGCTCAACGTGTGCAGAGGTAACGTGCAACTTCCCGCAAAGTGCTTGGGTCGCCTAAAGAAGCACAAGGCTTCTTGGAGGAAGTTGACGGATAAACGAGTTCCTCTGAAGAAGAAGAAGAAGAGCATCTTGGTTCAAAAAGGAGGTTTTTTGCCGGCATTTCTCCTACCCGTTTTGGCTTCGCTTGGCGGCGCGCTAGTGTCGAAATTAACAGGATGAAGTACGGCAAGCAGATCCTCGTTGCACCGCAGCCAAAGACCGTCGATAAGCTTCACGCTATAGACCGCACCATATCCAGATTGGCTAAAAAAATTCTGAACCTGCAGAGCGCAAAGCTCTCTGCTGACGAAAAGTGACGGCTCGTAAAACATAAATTGGACAACTACCTCGATCTCGTGGCACAAGTCAGAAAGCCCTTCCTCGGCGACGACGACGACGACGACGATTACGAAGACGTGCACGAACGCGTGCCGGTGAAGCAGGAGGTCGAACCCCGAACCATAAAGGTCAACCTCCTCTCGCCTCGAAAAAAGAAGAGGGCAAACCCTGCCACCCCGAAAAAGAAATCGAAATCGCCTTCCGCGTCGTACCATTTTCGCAAACGCGTCTGGCAACCCCTGTACAAGTAAAGCATGAAGGAATGGAAGGCGCTAAGGCGATACTATGCCAAACCGGAACACTATGCCGGTTTGGGTACGGTCAAGCCCCTTCGAAAGGTCACGGGTGCGTGTAAGGCGAACATCGAGTCCTTCCTTCAAACCCAGGACAGTTACACTCTGCACAAACCGGTCAGAAACCGGTTCCCCACCAGATATTATCACGTGACGAATATGGACGATCTTTGGGAGGCCGATCTAAACGTCATGAACAGCGTGAGGGAACATAACAAACCTTACGTGTACATTCTGACCGTTATCGACGTATTTTCCAAATATGCTTGGGCCGTACCCCTGAAATCAAAGCTGGGTACCGAGGTTGCGCAAGCGTTTCGCTCCATATTCTCCCAACGCGTCCCCAGGGTCCTCCAAACGGACAAGGGAACCGAGTTTACCAACAAGACTTTTCGCGACTTTCTGAAGAAACACGACGTGAAACATTACACAACCAAAAATAACGTTAAAGCCAGCGTCGTGGAGCGCTTTAACCGCACCTTAAAAACCAAGATGTGGAGGTATTTCACGCACAAAAACAGTTACAGATACCTGGAGGTCCTTCCGGCCTTACTCGAGTCGTACAATAGCTCGCATCACAGGTCCATAAAAATGGCTCCGAAGGACGTGAACGAATCTAACATTTTACGAGTGTACCGCAATCTCTACGCAAATAGGACCCTACCTCGCGCAGGGAAACCCAGATATTCCGTGGGCGATCACGTGCGCATCTCTAAAGAAAAAATGAAATTCGACAAGGGCTACGAGCAGAATTGGACGGACGAAATATTTCGGATAGCCGAGGTGGTGCGCGGTCGGCAAGTGGTATATAAGTTGAAGGATCTGGCCGGAGAAGCCATAGACGGCACATTTTACACCGAGGAGCTACAAAAGGTCGCGCTACCTCGGACGTTTAAGATCGAACGCGTTTTACAGAACAAGGGACGAGGGCGCAACAAGCAGGTCTTGGTAAAGTGGAAGGGGTATCCGGCAAAGTTTAACTCGTGGGTTCTGGCTTCGACCATCGATTCAACATGATTAAGACCAAGCCCTTCTCCATCACTCTCGTGAGCAACGCTTCCATGGAAAACTTTACCGACAACACCACGGCCAGATTTTCTAACATCTTGCCCGAGAGAATCGTTCTGCAGGGAGAATGGGAGGTCGCCCTGCAAAAGGTCAGGTATCCGGTGAAATTTTATAACCTTTCGCGAGACGACGCCCGTCTGGTGGGCACCAAGTACACCATGACGCTCCTCCCCACGCATTCCAAATTCAGCCTGGAAATGCCGCAAGGCATCGTGCACAATCCCAAAGACATGGTGAACCTCGTCAACGCCGTTCTACTCGAACACTTGCACGTGGAAAACTTCTTCCTCTTCGACGAGCGCAAGAAGACGGTGGGCGTGAATGCCGCCGTCGCCCATCCCGAACCACTACCCGACATTCCGTTCGACGGGTTTGTGGAAAATGTCGCGCGCACGGCCGTACCGTACGCGGTCGGCGAATACGAAGCTCTGAACGATGCGCCCCACCAGAGACCCAAGCCGAAACCGAAACCGAAGCCCCTGGCTTCGGGGCAGCAGAAACCCGCGGCGGCTCTTCCCGTCAGACCCAAACCAGACGTTTCAAAATCGGAGGACCCTGCGGGACCTCTACACCGCATCCACAGTTTGCTCTTAACGCCCGCTATGGCAAAAATGTTGGGTTTCGAGCCCTACGTCAACGTCATTCACGAAAAAGCTGCTAAACACCCCGTAGATCCTTATATGGGGTTTCCTTACGAAATGTTCATCTATTGTAATCTAGTGACCCCGCAAGTCGTGGGCGACACCTTCGCCCAAGTCATAGAGATCGCGGCCGTGAAATACGAAAGAAGCAACAACACTTACATGAGCGACGAAAAGACGTTTTTTCCCCAAAATTGGGTACCCTTGATTTAGCAAGACTTCAAGACGGTCAACATAGATTTAAGAAACGGTTACGGCGATCTCTTGCCATTCGCCGACGGATTTTCCTCTACTATAGTTCTCGCTTTTCGTCCGAAACAGGCGTAATGGACGTGCACGCCGTGACGCGGTACTACCTCAATCAGGCCGGCGGCGCGTTCCACGATCGCGATTTCATTCTCTACAGCGGCAAGCGCTACCAAAGAGGCAGCGGTCTCTTTTCAGCCCTCGGAGGGCTCTTCAAAAGGTTGCTACCGTTTTTAAAGAGCGGAGCAAAAGCAGTCGGAAAGGAGGCTTTAAAGGCGGGCGCTCACGTTCTGTCCGATGTGACTGTCGCGGGAGCAGCGCCAAAGGAAGCGCTCCAACGGAGGCTCAAGGAGTCCGGATACAATTTAAAGCGAAAAGCCGACGAAAAGCTCGATGCCATGCTCGGTTCCGGCGCCAGGCGCCTCAAGACAATAAAACCGAGCAAATGCAAAAAGAGCAAGCAGTCGAAGCTCAAACGCGCTAGGCGTAAGGTGCAAGACGTATTTTCGTAATGGCAGACGCGGCCGTCCACATGAGTTCCGAACTGGACCTCTTTACAGAGGTGCCGTTTCAGATGAGCATCGAGGAGTCACGGTTCCTATACCTAAACCCTAAAAACACTTTAATGAAAAATGCCCCCATCACCTTTCATTATTCCGGAAATGCGGACGATTACCTAGACTTGACCTACGTTGTACTCGAACTCATGGTGCGCATTGTAGATGACAAAGGAGAGGCCTTAAACGCTGACGCTAACGCCACTCTGGTCAACAGCGCCTTAAATTCCCTGTTTCAACAGGTGGAGGCAACCCTCAATAACGTCATCGTCTCCATGCCGCAAGCCGGTTACCCCTATAGAACCTACCTCGAGACGCTTCTCAATTACTCCGAAGATGCCATGAACACCAAACTAGAATCCACCCTCTGGAGAAAGGACACGGCAGGCATCATGGACACTTTTATCGCCAATGCGGGTTTTCAGTGGCGTCAGGGGTTTACCAAAGAGAGCAACGTCGTACAGCTCATCGGTCCTCTGTCCAACGCTCTTTTTAGACAGGATAAGCTGCTTTTGAACAACGTTAGCATGACCGTCAAGCTCAATCCCGCCTCTCCCCAGTTTTATCTGTTTTCCGACGTAGATACCTTTAAGGGTTACGCCGACATCGCGTCTGCCACGCTGCGCTTAAAATCGGTGCGGCCCTCGCCGACCATAAAGCTCGCGCACCAGGCCGTGCTCTTAAACGGCAACGCAAAGTACCATCTCAAGGACGTCAGCTTTCACGCTCTCAGCATCCCCAAGGAGTCCAGGGCAATGACGTTTAGCGACGTGTGCGTAGGGCAAGTTCCCAAGAGAGTGGTAGTAGCTATGGTCACCGACAAGGCCTATTCCGGCCATTTTAACTTAAATCCGTAAAACTTGAAACATTTTAAAATGAACTTCTTTCAGCTCTACGTGAACGGGCAACCCGTTCCCTCCCAACCTCTGCAACCCGACTTTACAAAGGGACACTATTTGCAATGCTTTCAAACCCTGCAGGATGGCCTAGGCATTCATTTCAAGGACGAGGGACACTCCATCTCCAGAGAAACCTACCCGCAAGGGTATACGATAATGGTTTTCGATCTCACTGCAGACATGAGCGCTAACGAGTCTCACATCTCGGGTCAGCGCCACGGAACCGTCTCTATAAGCATCGTTTTTGCCGATAAATTGACAGAACCGGTCATACTGCTGCTGCTAGCGGAAATACATCGCACGGTCGAAATCGACGCCAACCGATCCATTTTGGTATCATGAACACCTTTCAAATTCAACGGTTTCTATCGACATGCCCCTCTACGCGCTCTCACTTTTTAGGCGTCTACCCCTGCGATAAACTACCCGTACTTCACGGCATTCGAACGCCTCCCTTGGCGCTAGTGGCTAACACCGACCCCAGCACCAAATCCGGGCAACACTGGGTTTGCATCTTTGTGGACAAAAACTCGCATGGAGAATATTTTGACAGTTACGGCATAGGACCGCTTTCGCCCCATTTTCTCCGGTTCTTAAATTCGGTCTGCGGGACGCGTTGGTCCACCAACGCCAGAAGGCTGCAAGGTTTCGACAGCACCACTTGCGGTCATTACGTCATCGCCTACCTCACCCACCGCTGCTCCGGCTTACCTAAGCATAAATTCTTCTCAAAATTTCACGTCAGCAATCACGCGCATAATGATGTCGTCATTCGCAAAACGTACAAAGACGCATGCCGCGCAAAGTGCTCTGACGCTCAGCAAACTTGTCAACCCTTGAAGGTGAGTACGTGTGTGTGTGTGTGTGTCACTATTCATCACATCTAACCTAAACCATCCTCTTGCACGTGCTTTCAGAAGACGCTCCTGCTCATATAAAAAGCAACGTCACGGTGCCGCTCGCCTCATTCAGAGTGTACCATGCAGCACGCGTTTACAGTCATGCTGCCATGCAGCACGCCGACCAGGCAGGTCCGCACCTATGTATTAGCTTGCTTTTTTCTATCCCGTTTATCTTTCTATCCCTCACATTATTATTATTGTTTTGTGTGTTCCAGTATAACCGGATGTCAAACCCCGACCACCTCAAAACCCGGGGAAAAAAGGAAACTACCCATCTTCGACCTCCAACAGCATCCCGACAGCCCTGCTCCGCCAGCACAGTTCCAACACAGTGCAGTTGTGTGTCCTCTGGCGGATATCTACTTCCTCAACCCGCAACAAACTAAATTCGTCAGTGTGGGATTCTCCCCCCAGCCGCCGCACCATCTCGTCGTCACCATTGCCAAATGTGGACAGCACAACGCAGTCGTCATGAGTTCCTCGCAGTGGCAGAAACTCGTCGAAGCCATCCCCATCATTCACAAACGCTTGAATGACCCACAGGGACGTCTACAGGAATTTCAATTCAGCGACAGCGTCACCATCGTGTTTAAGTTTGTGTTCGGAAAGCTAAAGCTCGTTTTCAAAGACCCGCAAGGCGCATCCGTTACGCTCAACCAACAAGAATGGCACGTGTTGCATGCCCTGCAGCGCATCATTACCGACATCATGTATCACAAAAAGAACGAAGAGACGGACGTGCAAAATCAAATCATGGCACACCACAAGTACATGCTTCACAACCATGGCTCCAACGTTCCCTTACATAATATGAATTTCACGCAGTTCACCAAGTACATACGGTGCGCCAATTTTAGAACATTCCTCGAGGTTCATCATTTCCTCAACACCCATTTCGCACTGCGCATCTCACAAAATAGTCCTTAGTGCGCATGTATTTCTACCGGCGTTCCAACCGCACCTCACCCAATCATCTCGCGCCCTTCGCTCCCGCATCATGGGTTACAGAAATTACCTGTCGGTGTACTACCATGACAGTAAGGTGTTTAAAAACTACGAGGTGGACGGTCACCCCCATAAAAATACACCTTGTGCACTTCGCTTCGTCGACAGCACCTACGACGGAAAATCCGTCTCCGCCAGAGTTCACAGCTGCGAAACCAAAATTCATTTTGTGCTATCTAACATGTACTTCAACGATATCCATTTCAAAGCACATAAAGAAGACGCACAACATCAGTGGCTCCAATTTGTGCCCGCAAGAGGTTTACACATCGTTTTCTACGAACAGCAATACATTTCCACAGACAAAATGCAGCAAATGTTAAACGAAAACCCCATGTGCTACGGCACGTGCTTAGCGGCGCATTTGGGTCGCGAATCACCCTATATCATACCCGATCACATTCACGGCGTTTGCATGTTCAGCACCGTTCAAAACAGAGTTCTCCTCCAAGACGAAAACCGTTAAATCAACGGACACAGTGTTTTTCCTGCGGATGTTGTGCAATAATCGATAAGCGCTTCCGGCGGATGTAGTGAACCTCCAACGAACGTTTCCCCCACCAGTGCTTCCCCTGATGTGGTAATTCTCCAACGAACTTTTCCCCCACCAGTGCTTCCCCCTGATGTGGTCTTTTGCATGTTCAGCACCGTTCAAAACAGAGTTCTCCTCCAAGACGAAAACCGTTAAAACAACGGACACAGTGTTTTTCCTGCGGATGTTGTGCAATAATCGCTAAGCGCTTCCGGCGGATGTAGTGAACCTTCAACGAACGTTTCCCCCCACCAGTGCTTCCCCCTGATGTGGTAATTCTCCAACGAACTTTTCCCCCACCAGTGCTTCCCCTGATGTGGTAAATCTCCAACGAACTTTTCCCCCACCAGTGATTTCCTGCTTCCGGCAGTTGGGTTATATTTATGCACGCGCATTCTTTTCCCCTTCATTCGGTGCTAGCCAGCCGTGGGGGAATGCCAGGACCGACGTGTAAAGACTTCCACTGCTCGTTTTGCTTTCACCAAGCGTGCAGCTGCAAACTTAGGCACCGTCTCACCCGCCTGTGCACGCAGCGTCAACTCGGTTTCTACGAAGACCTCGATCAACTCAACAAGCAAATTCAACAATTCCTTCGAAGGTACTCCGCTAGAAATACCACATGAACTGCTTCATCGTGCTCTCGATAACGGACGAAGAATCCACCTGCTACTGCCCAGGGAACGCCAAGTGCTGCTGCAGAACGGCATATACATCTTTGAACGCTATCCCCCAAGTGACGTCGACCATGTGTGGAACCAACTTCCCAGAGACGCACAGGTAGTTTGCGCACCTTATCGCAGGTGTAAACAACACTACAACCTTCCTCATCAAACCACTCATATAGACGGTCCTCCCCCGTTTATCAAAAACTGCCATCTGTGCCGTTATAATGTCACAGGACGCTCTTAAAGAGCTAGAAGAACTTTCCCGCAGCGCCGACACTCTCAGCGTATCTACGCTTGAACAGCACGTACCGTATCGTGTCGTCGGCGTCAAAACAATCGACACCGTTCACGGTACAAAGCTCGTCGCCAAACTCGACAACGACACAGAAGTTTTCCTACCAACAAGATTTGCAAAAGCCTCTCCAGAACTAATCAACAAACTCAACTCTGCCTCATTCTGCATCATATACGCAGGCGAGGAAAAACTACGCAGCGGTTTCAAACGTCACGTCGTCACGTTCTCCCCATATAACCCTAAATAATGTCCGACGAAACCTATCCCGTCCCCGTGGGGAACAATATTAACCTACAACTCATTCTCAACGCAACTTCACCTATCCGTATCCTCTGCATCTCCAACTCCTATTTCCGCAACAGCAGAGTTGTCACCATCACACTCGACGTCCAAGGGGCTCACGCGGTCCACGTCAAATGCGTACCTACCAAAGTGCACCAGCATCAACAAGACGCACTATGCATCATATACCTCGGCAACAGCAACATTCCTGCTCTAACCAACAAAGTCACATCCACAGGATGCTTCTCAACCAGCCATTACAACGAATTTACCATCCCCATCTATATACCAACCTTCACCGAGTTCGTCAACGAAAGTTTCTCTCACCTGCTCGTCACCTACATCACCAAACCTATCCACCAATTTACCGTCGATAGCAGCAGCAGCAGCGATGACAAGGACTCAAAGTGCACCACGTACTTTAAAATCATTGTTGTGCGCGAAATCTGTGTGTCCTAGCGCCTCAACAAACTATGAATTTTAATGTGCTTTTTTTCTCCTAATATTTCTTATATTGTTCATTTATTGTATTCATATGTTAATCTCCTGTAATCAAATAATCCATTATGTTATTCTCAAACTATGTATTCATATGTTAAGCAAATAATACATCATGTTAATCTAAACTATGTATTCATATCTTTATCCAATGTACTGTATTTCAAATTATAAATAAAGAAAACAGTCCCGGATGAGCCAATTGCAATAACGATAATCCTCCCGCTCATGGCGCTTTTCAAACTTGCCGCCGTCGCTCGCAGCGGCACTAGCAACACTAGTGCCCCTAGCGACAGGATTATCGTTAATCCAATTGGCTCATCCGGGACTTATACTACTATTGAATCTTAGCTACAGAGTTAGTATATCGGTTTTAGATTAGACTGAACTATAACCTTGTCATATTTTATAAAATCAAACCTTGTAAACTGATTCAAATATAATTCTGGTATGTTAAGTATAAGTAGTTGCTGCCTTGTAGATAATTATAACTTTACTTTACGTCATCAACTGAAATTTCCGTTGGTTTAAAGGATTATTATAATTCGCAGATAATTAATTGCTCACCTCCACCCAGTACCAACAGTTCTTGAATTTTACCAATTTGATTTTTGGCCTCATAATATATTCCTTTTCATGTACGTGAAACATTGCTGGCTGTGTATATAGTTACTGGTGTAACATTTGTTACTTTTCAGCAAGGATAATCGTTTTCAATAATTGTATTCATTGTCATTTTTGTCTGCGCCATCATTAATGCCTTGATAGTATACTGCGTAGATGGCTGACCTGTTTCTGACTGGTAGTACTACTTTATATACTTGCTATAATTTATCCATGGGTATTTATGGCTGCCACCATACCTCATTGCTGCTATACTGATTGTAAGTTAATGTTTAATGATTATATTGGGCCTTCTTCCACTTGGATTGGTCTATCATTAACTTATTTCCACCCGAAGCTGAATAGTTAGATCGTTCTAACTGTGCACAGCTGGAGTTCAGAATTACAGCATTGCTCCAAAGTTTGAGCGGTATTTGGATAATTATTGGCTTTTGGGTTTCGATAAATCCTTTTGGGCCTCATTTTATTTTGAGTAGCTTCAAAATACGCTAGTTGCCCATATTTCTCACGAGTTTCGCTGTAACTTTAGAGTTTAGTGCTCTATGTACAATATTATCCCATTTCTGCTTTAGCTTTAATTACACTATATTCAGTGAAGGTACATATGATGGGCAATTAATTTCATCGTGGGCGAATATATATACCATTATTATATTTGTTCTACGCTTGCTATATTTACGCCTGTGTTACTGCTCGCTTATAGCTTATAACTATGGCAGCTATTTTCTTACAACTAACCTGATTTAAATAGGGATACTATTGGCATGCCAATTAGTTCGTGTTTTTGGGCCCTTTTCATATAATTTTCCCGCAGCTTAACTTCACTTTCAAGTCGGTTCAGTGCATTAATTCTTTAGTCTGGGCTTTAAGTGTATGTATACAGGACGGACCGTTTAAGTTGAGACTGTACAGCATCTCCAAAACTAGGCATTGTAGAAAAAATGTGTTGAATAAAAGTTGCTTGATATTATGTGGGAAAGTAAACTCCATTAGTCGTGTTTTAAATGGTGGACGTTGTGATGATCGTTTTCGGGTCAATTTAGTTTGTTTAAATTGCAACTTACAATTTTATGTTGTTTCCTCACTCCTCATAAAGAACTAAACAACATTTGTATAAAGCACTTTGTAATTCTTACACCAACGTAAATAACAGCGACAATTCTGAATGGCTGTGTACGAAAAGCGCAATGAATGGTTGGACCGCCCAGGATGGTTATTTTAGGATCAAGCTACGTTTTGTAATTGGGAACCAACATTTTTTATTTGGTTTCCTTGTTCCTAATCACAAAATAAACAGCTTTTTATAAACCATTTTTTAAGGAGAAAACAACTTACAAAATGTGGTTTCCTACTTAAAAATTGAAATTGACTCTAAATTTACCATCATAATATTTTCCGAACAAAACACGACTAATGGCATTTACTTTCCCACATAATATCCATTAACTTTTATTACAGACATTTATTTTTGCAACGTTTAGCTTTCGAGATATTGCACAGTCTCAAATTAAGTGGTCCATCCTGTATAAAGACACCTGTAGAGGATGAAGCTTGACAATAGATATTAGTGCCCTAATTTGTTTAAATGGCTTTTTGTTTTAATAAGGTTTTATAAGGGTTAATGATGTGTTTAATATGCTAGCCTTTTATTGCAAGCGGGAATCACACACGCACACACATATTCCCGTTTTGGGCCATATTTTCGTCACCTGTTGTTATGCCATTATTAGAAGAGTCCCTTTCACCTCATCCTATTTTGCAGCCACTACATCAAGCTGTTTGCTACTGCTCAGGCAGCTCTGCTGTCTATTTCCCGACCGACTTTGTCAAGTCTCGTGCTCTTTTGCGCTTTGCACTTGGCACATCCTGGGGCTCTCTTGTAATCCTCTGCAATATGCTCTGAACCTTAACACCTGAAACATGGATATCTGGTAGCGTATTAACTTCATTTTTTATTTGGGATCTCCTTATCCTTCTTTATTCCTGCACCATACCAACTTCCCACTTTAAAACCTTGGCTCCCTTTAAACCCTAGTGATTTTACTTTTTCTTCCTCTTTTAGTGCAGTCTACACTCATTGAGCTTACGATTCCTCCTCCCCTTTAGCTTTCACAATATTTAATTCTATCACCTTAAGACCTGCATTAAAAGCTCCTTTTGAAAATTCTCCTATCAGCTGTAAGCCACATTCGACATTTCGAGTGTTATATCTGTGTTCCAATTTTTTAAATCTATTTTTAACTTATCTCTTAAGCTCCACTCCTATTACGTAATACGCGAGCCCTATTGAGGTACATCTTCTACCATGTCTTGTTTGGATGCGAATAAAACACCAGTGTATGTCTTACTGAGAAGTTCTCTTTCAGGATGGCTATAACTCGAACCCATGTTTCCTTTTCTGTTCTAAATAGAAGTCTATTTCTTGCATCGCCAGTAATTTTTGACTCAATGAATTTTAAGAGAAGCTGTTGTTTACTTGGACGTACTACTTGGGTTGCGGCTTCAGCTCCCTGAATGAACTCACTTAAGTGTTTAGTGTTGTCTTCAAAAGGTCTAAGAATTAACTTAATTGCTTCAACAACTGAAGTATAGTCACCCTCATTGGTCTCTGCCATGGTTGATGGACTAACCTTTTAAAGATGTAGGATGGATGGAGGTGCACAGTTTGGCTTCAAGTGATAGCCCGGTCGGCTCACTCCAGGGTAGAAGTACCGCTCACAGTGCAGGCTGCAATGCGCTTAACAGCAAGGTCGTCCCTCAGGCTCGGCTACGGCTCCTTGTGGTGACCTCCAATCCACGAACTTAGGTTCAACTGGTGATGAAAAGGTACCATGGGCCCTTGTGGATTCCTCCGAAGCATTGTCCCCTCGAGGAATTCTTGGTCCCACCTCAGCACAGTAACGATCCCTCCGGCCTGGTCAGCTGCGAAAATCCAGAAGCCAGTGAATTTCCTCTCCTCTATCCAACCGCGCTACCACCATGTCATGCTCTCAGCTACCTGGATTGACATCCTTAAGACATTAATTGCTAAGGATAGTCGTTGGTAAAGAGTCGAACTAGGTCGTACTCAAGGACAACAGGAGGTTTTTGGGTGGCTTCAGAGACTAGGACTAGGAAAGAAGAATAGAAGAAGATTTATTACACGAACAGATGCAGTATCCTGTAGATCTCTCTTGGTGTGAGTCGCACTTGCTGTTAGCAGGACTATTTATGCAAATCAGAAGACAAGTACTTAAGGTGTTGGATCTTGGCAACAAATAGTTACATACAGTTAATAAGGCTGTAGAACAATGTTAGACAATATTTCCTTACAAGAACATACACATACGAGTGGAAACGCACATATATGTACATATATACATGTAGACACACACACATACAAGTACACACATTCATGTACAACTCCAAATCTTAGACCTCTTGACGTGGGATTTGGCAATGTGACGCTGTGATATGAAGCCTCCCTGTGTAGAAGACCACATTTCTTAACACTGATTCACTTTATAAAGGACTACGAAAAAATATTTTAATTACAGCTTGTGGCATACGTTATATACTTTTATTACACTGCATTCGTACACGTTGCATATAGTACGGTAATGTTCTCAAAATTCTGCATAGTTGACGTAAGCAAGCGTCATCATCCTCTCCACATCTTTAAATCGAACGATAGAGTTGTCCTTTGTAGGCATAATATCCTTGCAATATCATGTTGTCTGCAGATAGCGGAATGTTCTTGTAGTTTTTTCCAGACCGCTTCCGCCATGCCGATCATCAAGATGCATGAAGCAACGCTTGCATATACATATCATTCCATCATGTTTTGCTTACTGGTGTCAAATGAGTTTCTCAAAAATCTTTACATACACCTGGCGATATAGTCTAGCATCTATCAGCGGTAGCAGGTCGTGATGGTGAAATATTTCGGTATCAACGACCTTTATTGGAAACACTTCTTGCTTCCAATCCAGTCCAAAAGCTTAGATAGATATACTGCTGGGCTATTGAAACTTCGGGATTTGGGCTAATGTCGTAGAGAACAAAACACCTATGAAGTCATAATTATCTTCAAGATCCGTATATTTTTTGCCGCGTTATGGCATCTTGTCGCTGAACTTAGCGAAGACAGCATACATAAAACACTTTTCGTCATAGATCTAGATGTTTATACAGGATTTCCTTGTTTCACCAGATGACAGTAGAGATATGTAGCTACACTCTCAACGTGGGTTATATTTATTGATACAGAGTGGAACTCCTTCCCTGCAAGTAGAGAACAGTTGCTCCCTTTAAGCTGAGATTGTTCCATTTCTGAGATAATTTTCCTGAACTTTCACTCCAACATGACGTCTACATTGATTTTCAGAAACACAGGGTGATTTCGTGTTTTGAATGTTTTTTACAGGTTTCCCCAGCGGCAACCAGAAATTGGCATTCAGTCGGTAGATTAATTTTCGCAGTCTTATGAAGGCCAGCTCTCTATAAACGGACTTGATTATCCGCTGCTTTGCTTCCTATATGTATACATTCATGTCCTTGGACGAATTACAGTGAATGAAATACGATTAGAAGCGTTCTTCAAATTCTGTCTCGTACACTTTCATCTTTCATCCCTCCGTTGTAGACAAAAGTTGGTGCCGGGTAAGCTCTATTTTGATTCTCTTGTTAAAGCTATATATTTCGCACAAACCGTGATGTCACTCTCCCTTTCAGCTAGCATTGAAGAACCAATTACAATATTTACACTTGAGCACTCATCTACAAGTCATCTCATGCTGTCTCTTCTCACAACCTGTAGAAACCTCTTTCCACAATTGCTGCAGGTATATCCTGGAGCAGCGCTTGGAATTATTTCCCGTTATGCTGCGCTATGCATCTCTACACTTGATGAAATGACGTCAACATCCTTTTTCAACTGATGCAGACTTCTTGACAGCTTGACAACATTTCGGCACTCTCGAAAACTGATTTGGCTTAGAGGAGATGATATACTCGTCTCAAATCAAATTAGCATAATGAAGATATAAGTCCTTTTTCCTTGGGGGGAATATTGCATTATTGCACTCAACCCCAGCTAGTGTGCAATGGCTGGGGATATGTAGGGCTCACCGCTCAGTTGCGGAATGCCCACTAAACACCCCTCCACGTGTTGTCATGTCATGCAGTGTACTATCGCGCTGTCATGCATTTGCCGGATCCCGCATAGCACCCAATTTAGTATGTGTAGAGCTAGATTCCAGGATGTGCTGTATGCGAACGCGTCAACGATATTTATGTCATGGTCCATGAAACCTGAACAATATCAGTAACAGTTCATGAACTATTGCTGGTGGATGGTTAATTGCTTACTTGCTAGTTGTTTGCTCGTTGTGCAACGAGTGCTCGCTTGTCATGATATTTATGGCCTGTCTTATTCTCTAAAATTACAGAGCTACATGTCTACTTGTGTGCTACGCATACATTTTATTCTACGGTTACAGCTAATATGTTAATGTCTTACTATCACTGCATGGTGTAGCAGCAGGTGCTAGCTTTCGTCGGTAAGCCCCGTTCGCCAGTAATGCAAAGGCGACCGTCGCTCTAGGTAGATCCGGTTTTTTGCCCTTCGTCAGGTATGCTGTCCGTGTAGCTGCTGATGTCATCGGAGTGACCGACTCCATTATGCAGCAGCCCGCCGTTATCTGCCCACGGTGGGAGGTCCTTTCTCCCGGATCGCCTGAGCAGTGGTTGAGGGCTATGCAACGGCCCGGTCTGATAAGGAAGAAATTAGAGGAAAAAATCCATGTTAGGATTATGTGGAAAGTAGTCAGTGTCAGCGTCAGTCCGTGTCAGAGTTGCAGAAGATTGTCGAAGAGGTGTATTTCTTGTGTGTGTTCTTGGAAAAAATTTTGGTGGAATAGTGATAGGGGTCTGTGGTGTTTCATTCCTTGTGTATCGTAGTTCCCTAACGCTTCTATTAGTGGGTTATGATCAATGTGTAGCTTTTGTGTGTATCACGTGGTAGTTTCGTAAAGAATTCTTCCACTTTGTGCATCTTAAGCTCGTCATATAATAAATTAAATGGTGCTACATAAGGCACTTTGGCTATCATACGCAATATTTTATTTTTGATAATTTGTCATCTTTTGATGTATGTTTTGGAGGCATATCCCCATACCGGTACAGTTTAGGTGAGGATCGGACTATGATTGTGTTGTGCAGTATAAGTCCATTTTGAGGTTTAATTGAGTATACATGTTGATGATTGGGTAAAGTCTGCCTAATTGGGCATTGGCTTTTCTCGGATCTGTAATATGTGCATTTTCCAGGTTTGTCCCCAATCCATTTTGGGTCCTAAAAGATATATGTTTTTCGAGTGGAGGAGAAAATTCTCTTTAGCACTTACCTCAGCCTCGATGAAACTCGGAGCCTGGGAGTGTGGGACTCGTCAATATGTGGCCATATCAATTAAAAACTGCTCCAACGGATAGGACCTAAGATTAGAAAAGAATGCGCAGGAAAATGTAGCGCGATCCCGCATAACACCCGCGTTGGTCATGCAAACGATACTTTCCTGCCAATCAATGGGCGGGAGCGGACGTAAGGTAAGATCCTAGGCTACAGTCATGACAAATTGCCTTGACTGCAGCCTAGAGGTTAAAAGGTGATAAGTAGGGAAAGTTTAGAAGGTGATAATTAAGGAATGGTTAGGTAAGGGTGATTTTGTCGGGGTATCAGTGTCGTCTTCTTCCCTGAGTGTTGCAGAAGGTTCGGTACTTCTCTATCACGCGCTGATGTTCATGTGGCATGGTGAATGGTGTATGCTATTTTTGTGCTGGCTGCAGGTGGTCGGTTGCTTAAGTATTTTGGTTCTGAGGTTCAGAGTAACCAGGCGGCTGTGGATTTTGTCCAGTCGTGCAGGAAACTCGGCGGCGACGGTTTCCCGGTGATGACTGGCGG
Source organism: Deroplatys truncata (assembly GCA_030765065.1). Classification (NCBI taxonomy): domain Eukaryota; kingdom Metazoa; phylum Arthropoda; class Insecta; order Mantodea; family Mantidae; genus Deroplatys; species Deroplatys truncata. Next base: position 415,232,493 of record CM060990.1, on the reverse strand, counting down.
CAGCGGTGATGGTTACCTGTAGTTCCTGGAACTTCTCGGTGATGGTGGAAGGCTTCTCTTCCATAGTGGCTAAGCGGGCCCACATGTTCAGTACCTCCACATGGAGGTCCTGTATGGCGTCACTTCCCCGATTGAGACTGGCGGTGCTGCTGTCTGTCCATCGGCTGATGGCTTGCTGTTGGCGGTGTGTTTTGCCTGCTCCTCAGGTAGAGGAGTCACTGGGTCTGGCCCTTGAAATGCAAAGTACCACTGCGGATGGCACACAAATGTCGGCGGTGGCGACGAAGATCATGTCCAGTGCACTCTGTCGTGAGAAATTTGGCGCCACAGTAGTAGCACCTCGCCGATGAGAAACACGCGTCGGCACTGTGACTTAAGGCACAGCATCGTCTGCATGGAATTGGACGTTCCTGGTGACTTGCCTCACCACGCAGGCTCCGACATATGAAGGTCAGGCCGATGCCAAGGCAGCCACAAAATTGGCGTGCTGACCAGCTCCAGACGAACTAATGGCGTGGGGCCCGGGGTAACGTGATTTGGATACAGATTTAAGCGATGGAGCGCCCTGTTTATAGAAAACTACGAACAACCCTGAAAACAAGACATTTCAATTCTATGGTGTATAGCGTCTTCTATTTCCCCCCACTCTACGCGAACACGCATATTTTAAGCATTTCGAGGCTTTAGAGAATGGTTTGTATATTAAGCATAATTTATACCTAATTGTCTATACGTTTTCCCATTTTATATGTTTTCAGTTCAATCGTACTTTGAATTTAGCAATGAAATGATCATTAAGTATCTAGAACTTCAACATTCTACTAGCATACCAATGAATTGTTGCTATTATGCGACGTGATCGGAGATACAAGTTATTAGTTCAGCTCTAAACTCTTTACGTAGAACGTCGTTTTTGCTGTATATAATTGGTGTTAGCATCTACGTATCTATTAAGTACTTCCATATAACGTAAAACCCAAGCGCAGTCGAAATACGTAGCTCCATCCGAAAGGTTGAATCCCAACTCATTACTTTTCGTATATGTCGCCCCACCCAAACAGAGGCAAGCCATCTCACACCCATTTTGACTGAAGTATCTATTAAATCAGTACCCCCGCGTTCCCATAGCCTACAAAAAATAAAAATAGGAATAGATAAAATAAAAGCCAACCAAAAGTCTGCAAAAATAAAGGAAACGGGAAGAATACAACCAACAAACTACCATCACCAACACCACCAGCACGACCACCATCCTATCACAACCTCCACCACTACCATCACCACCAGCAACAGCACCCGCTCCATAAAAACAAAACCACAGTTACAAAAAAGTAAATAAAAAGTGAAAACATCATAACAGTCACAACAAAACCTCCATCAATACATTCATCTCCATCGCAAACACCATAGATTAAATTGTGGATGGTCATAAAAATACACCAATTGAAAATTAAAGAAGCCAAACCTACAATGTGCAGCAAACTATGAACAAAAGACCCAGTTCAAGCGATGTCACCCTCGATACGTTTGACGTTTTAATTTTATGATTAACGACATATTCATTAATGTAACCAATTTTCCTTAATTACTTCAACTCATTCATACTATCTAATGCTTGATGCCTCAAGTCTTTTGTTCCTCTTCGTTCTTCGTGTTCTTTGTCCTCCTCTATAGAATTTGTGTTAGAAGATATATGCGTTTACTTGGACGTTATTAGCTCACTAACACAATAAACGCCATTCACAATAATCATAAAAATACAACAAATAAAAACAGAAAGAAGGTGCAAAAGTCAAACCAACTAAGTAGAGCAAACTGTCAAAAAAGACTTGTCATAGGTTCTGTCAGTATCTGTATACTTACCTTGTTGGTTTAAGGGTAATGGCATAATCACTAATGTTACCGATTTTCCTTCTTTCCTTCATTTCGTTTGTATATGCTCTTACTCATGTTATTCTTCTCCCTCTTTCTCATTAGTGATAGTAGACAGGGCGTGTTTCCTTGAATATTATTAGCTTTAAATTCAGGGAGAGATCTAGTGTTTCCTTAAGTTCGAATACGTGTTTTCTTCGAAATACATAAAACCTAAGATTCTAGAGCGGAACCATGTAATGCTTTATCAATAAAACTAGTTAGCAGTTTAAGTTTCAGCAATAGTAGTTACCATTTGAACTTTATTCCAGTCCTCGAAAACCCATAGTTCTGCAGATATCTGAAATCGACCTGGGAGACTCGATCTAAGATCTTTAGGAGATTATTATACTTCTAAGAATATTTTAAGGCCAGAAGATATGTTTATTTTATATTTTGTCGCTTAACAATATTTCTTCAGGAGGTATTAAATTTATAAATAACTTTCTTCAAATGAGTAATCGACCGAGTACGCCAAAAATTAATTACTTATGATCGTATTTCTGCATATTAAGCACAGCTTTAGTCCATTTACGTCATTAATCTAAGCCTAAGGTACAGAAGAAAATTACGGACCGCAATGAAAGTTTGAGATTCCAGCCAAGACTATTTCAAGTACAATTGTTGCGGGATTGATAATAGCTACAATCCAAGATTTTCTTCAACCCTTTAGCACCAAGAGTTCCGAAGATAAACAAGTTTAAAAGACTAACACGCAAACCCGGAGCTTTGGATACGACCATATACATTCTAAAAAATTCGGTTAATGCCAAAACTTTAATGAAATTTGTTACCAGCCTTATTTAAATTAGTTCAGCGTTATATAAAATTAAATTTAAAGCTGTACTCTAGAATGGAACTAGGAGCCTTATTACAAATTAGCACAAAACGCAACACACGCACTTTGAGCTAAGAATGTAATTTCTTTTCACCGCATTTTTCTAGCTCTTTTCATTTAAGAGATATAAGCAATCAAAGAGTAGGAGAAAGTTGTTGATTCCAGCACATTTAATATCAAAAAATGCGAATTTATATACACCCACACAAATATATGCTCCCCCTTGTTAATCATGTGTAATTTGTATGCCCCAACCCACATGCCATTAATCATGAGAATGAGGTATTTGGAATAATTGACAGTTGGTGTGTGCATATATTTGCATGAATGAAAATATGTGGAATTTTTCTCCACCCAGCTTAATTCTAGGTGGTAGAAGACTCCTATTTCGAATCCAGGGCACAGTTATAATTTCAACTCCATATAACTCCTGAACTAGGTTAGATAAAGGCGTCAAATATGTTTTACAAAATTTATAGCGTTACATGAATTGTTCTGAATATATACGCTGGCATGCAAAGCTCCAAATTCGAGACTTAATTTTTAAAACTTTATTATCTCCGGAACATTCGGTACCAAGGATTTGAGATATAGCTTCAATTCCAGCTATTAACAATCTCATAAGCAATTAGAGTTCAAATAGCTTTGGTTCGATTCCCTATCTTTCAATTATGTTCCAAATTTTCTTCTGTATCCTAAGCTTATGTCGTTTAGATTAACGGCATATTTTGAATATAGCTGTGTCCAAACTACAAAATTAGGATTATATATAATTTTCTTCCTAGCATCCTCGGTTTGATTACTCATTCTACGGAATTTGCCTCTAAATTTGATACTCCTTGACAACATACGGTTAAAGCGACAAAAAATGAGGTAAAGAGATGATGTAATCGCGAAATTTCGTTATAATGATAATAACTGCCTAAGGGTCTTGGTTCGAGTCCCCCCAGGGTCGATTTCGAATATCTTCAGAATTATGAGTCTTGGAGGGCTAAAATAAAGCTCAAATGTTAGCTTTTATTCCTGAGAATTAAATTACTAAACAGTCTTACCGATAAAAATTTACTTGTTTCGACTCTAGAACCCCAAAATTTGTATAATTAGAATAAAATTCATTCGAGGTTAAGGGAAAGCTTGTATTTTGACTGAATTTAAAGCTAATAACGCTCAAGTAAACCCATGCGGAGTACTACTACAACTAGTGGGAAAGAAGAAGAGGAATAACATACTTATTGTGGTAAATATTAGGAAATATTAATGAAATGAAGCAAAGAAGTAGAATCCGCGACATTAATGATTGTGCTATTACTCTTAAATAAACACGGCAAGTGTATCGCACCTGACATCACCTGCAATGAGTCTTTTTTATATCCTGCTGTACATTGCTGGTCTGCCCTTTATTCTTTCTTTTGTTCTTATTTGTTGTATTTTTATAATCATAGCGAATGAAGTTTATTGCGTTAATGAAAATATATCGCCCAAGTAAGCGCATATTATCTACTAACACTAAAGAGAAAGACGAAAGAGAATATGGAGAACGAAGAGGAATAAAACACTTGAAGCATCAAATCTTAGATGATATTAATGAATTGAAGTAAGGAAGCAAAATCGGAGACATTAATGTATATGTTTTTACCCTTAATTAACACGTAAGTGTATAGCTGGTGACACCGCCTGTGAAGAGTCGTTTCTTGATGATTTGCTGTACTTTGTTGGTTTGTATTTTTTAGTTCTTTCTTTTTTTAATCGTTGTGCGTTTATAATTATGCTAAATTAAGCTTACTGAGTAAGTGTCGAGTTATGTTGTTTGAGATGAAGATGCATGTATGCAGTTCTTTTGGTAACGGTTATCCCGTTTTCCCTCCTTTATAGTTATTTGTTTCCGCATTTTTTATTTCTAATGGAGCGGGTGCTGGTGGAGATGGTGGGGGTGTTGGCGGTAGTAAATATAGTTTTATGTATGGACGCTCAATAACCACTATCATTCTCAGCGTCCCACTCCATATTATGTGTTAAAGACCGGAAAGCATGCTCAGATGCCTGCTTATCACGCCTGAGGTTCTTTTACGTGCCGTGAATCTAATACACGGGACTACTGACTTTACTTACCTTCAAAAGGGAGCTATGCTAATTACTTTCGAGCCCAAAAATCCATCGCTCTTCATCGGTTTTGAACCCACGACTTCGAGAACTGGAGACTGGTATAGTACCTGTGGACCACGGAGGACCCTGGCGGTGGTGATGGTGGGGATAGTGGTGGTGGCGGTGTTGGTCGTGGTAGTGCAGGTGCTGATTGTGGTAATATTTTAATGGATGCTTCTGTCGAAATGAATGGAGATAGCTTGGCTGTCTTTGAATGTTACGTCATATAGGAAGAGTTATGAGACAAGCTTGAACGTTTCAGCTGGAGCTAGGCATATCGACTCGACTGTGTTTACGTAATACAGAAGTAGCTAATAGATCCGTAGACGATAAAACGAATTGCATACAACAAAACCGGTTGTCTATGTAATGCTTTTAGAGCGGAATTCATAACCTGTGTCTCCGTTCACGTGTTATAATGTTAAAAAGCATACATATGGCGGTGAAATACTGACGTTTTAGATACTTAATTATCATTTCAAAGCACGATTGCACTGAAAGTATATAAAAGGAAAAAATACAGATAATTACGTATAAATGATGGTTAATGTACAAATTATCTCCTTAATACCTCGAAATAGTAAGAAAATGCGTGTTCGTGCCAAACAAGTAAAAAGTAGAATATCCTATACAACCTCCAATCTGAAATGCCTTGTTTTCTGAGAGGTCTGGGAGATCACAAGGAAGAAGCAACGTAGGTTCACTGAGCCTGCTAAGGCAGGTACTTCTTCTCCTCCGGTATCCGCCGAGTGGAATTCGACGCAGCTGCCGCAGCCCGGGGCAACTCACATCTCGACCGCCGCTTTGACGCCAACCACAGCAGCTTCGCCGCGACTGTGCCCGCAGTCGCCGCCACCTTCACCGGCATCCACGCCGACGATTCTGGGAGAGTCCCAGCCTGCGAAAACGCAGCCTGTACTTCATGGGAGATACAGCGCTGTGATCCGAGGGGTCCCGAGGAACCTGCCAGTCAGGTTCCTCGTCATCGCAGGTCACCAGCAGTGGCCTTCAGCCTTGAAGGCCATTCGAATCTTCGGAGTCCAGGGACACACGTCGCTCTTCAGGATCGAGTTTGCAAACCCTGGCGACTACGAAGCGGCCTTGATGGCGGGCCTGCCCTTGTTCGAGTGTTACTTACGCATCGAGGCCATTACCACTACTCTGGTTCCGCCAGCGCAACTGCATCGTGTAACCAGCACGACCTACGCCGCCGCCACTGCTACTGTGCAACCTGTGGATGGTCGACGCACTTCATCGACCAAGCGCTCTGCCCCCTGCATCCCGCAGAAAGGCACCGCTGAAGCCGCTACCACCAACACCGCAGCCAGCGTCCGCTCCACAGCCACAGATTCCAGCACCGTCGCCAACACCAACACCAGCACCATCACCAGCGCCAATCATCGCAGTCACCGAGGAAATTCAGGGCCTACGCGGCGCCGTTCAGGATCTTCACGCGGAGTTCCTGAACATGTCAGCGAAGCTGACAGCCCTGGAGGAACTCATCAGACATCTCCAAACCACGTCAGCTGCTCAATAGGTTTTCCTGGCTGGGCAGCTGGCCACCACAGCAACCAGACTTCACGCCATAGAAGACACCATCCGGAACTCAGCTCTGGTTCCCCGACAGAAGAGAGACCCAGAGAGAGTCGCCGGCTTCTTGCAGCAATGCAAGGAGATTAACCAGCAACAGCAGCAGTATCGCCATCATCCACAATCCTAACTCCCATTTCCTTTGAAATCCTCGCTACTCCCACTAGTGTTGCAGTCAGGTTTCATGGCTGCATCCTAGTTACCACCGTTACCCGCTCCCACCCATAGGGTGGCAGCCAACTGCTTTCATCTACTAACGCGGGTGCTATGCGGAACCGCACAAAGCCACGTTCTAATACACTTCAGATAAATTATATCTTCACTGTGCTAGTTTGGTATCAGTCCAGTACATCATCTCCTCTAAGCCAAATCAGCTTTGGAGAGTGCTTAAATGTTGTCAGGTGAATATTAGAACAGGGGTTGACACCTAATTTCATCAAGTGTAGAGATGCATAATGCTAAACACTAGGACATCATTCCAAGCGCTACTCCAGGATCTACCTGCTGAAAATTTGGGAAGAGTTTATTACTAGCTTATGACAAGAGACATGATATGACTTGCAGACTAGCCTTCACGTGTAAACTTTGCACTGCATTCTTCAATTCATCTCCCTCTACAAGGGAGAGCGACATGACGTTCTGCGTGAATTTATCAGTTCTAAGACGAAAATAAAGATAGAACCCAGCTGGCACCAGGTTTTGTCAACAATGAAGGAATGTAGGGTGAAAAAGTGTGAAACAGCACTCAGAAGATGCTTGAAACTCATTTCAGCTGTGACTCATTCTAAGACATGAATGTATACATACAGGAAGCAAGCCAGCGTAAATTCAAGACGTTTAGAGAGAGTTGGACATTTGAAAAAGTGTGACAATTAAGCTACAGCTGGAATGCCGATTTGTGAACGCTATTGGGGAAACGTTTGATGAAATATTCAGAACACGAATTCATCCCGTGGTTTTAGAAGCCCATCTAGACGCCACGTTTTGGACAAAGTTGAAGACAGTCAACTCAGAAATGGAAGAACTTCAAATTAAAGGGAGCATCTGGGCCTTACTAACTATGGAAGGAAGTCGACTCCGTATCCATACCTAAAATCCAGTTTAAGCGTTTAGCTACCTACATTTACCGCCATCTGTTCAAGCAAGAAAAGTCCGTGTAAAAATCCAGAACTAAGACACAAATTTTTATGTATGCTATCCTTGTTAAATTCAGCGACAAGAACGCATAACGCGTCAAAAAGTATAAATATATTGAAGATAAGTACAGCATCACCCGTTTTTCTTACCTTACAACATTGGCTCAATTCGCTAAGTATGAAAAGCTCTCAACAGTATGTCTGTTAGCGTTCTGTGCCTGAATGAGAGACAATAAATGTTTTCCGTAAAGATTGTTAATACTGAACTATCTGACCATTGCGGCCTGTTACTGTTGAGAGACGCTACTGCGCCACATCACTATATATATATATATATATATATATATATATATATATATATACTAAGAATTTTGAGAACCTTAATCAATGCCAGAAAACAAAATATGATAGTGATGTATATATACATATATATATATATATATATATATATATGTAAGTATATATATATATGTCACAACAGTTTTATTTACCACAAATTGTGTGCTTTAACAAGATCTACATTTTTTGTGCAATAAGATTTTGTCTGTCTATTAGATAGATATATATTTCATTTCACTTCGTTAGTTACATAAAATAATTCTCATATAAGATCTATAATACATAATTTTATCTCTACACATTACTCTTTGCATATCACTTTCACTAAGTTGCTGCATTACTAACGGCCCGCAAACATCCAACACCATGGTTGTCGAGTCATTGGGTCCTATTTAATTTATGATTCAACAATCTACATTTTCTTTCTATTCCCTATTTCTAATTTTTTCAACCATTTATTTCTCACTACACCTAAATATTTTCCTATTTCAAATAAACTTTCCTTGGATTTAACTCTTAACAACCTTTTACCTATAATTTCATTTGGTGATCTAGACCAATTGTTTCTTTGTAATTTTTACCTCATATTCATTGTTCCTTCGCATTCTAACATTAAATGCCAGTAATTGTTAAATTTTCTATTACATAATGGGCATTTGCCTTCATTTTCTCCTTCTCCTATGCCTTTTAACCTCACCACCCCTGACCTAGCCCAGGCAAAGCCCTCTCTTGCTGTTTTATTACAAACATCAACATAGTTTTCTCTCTCCCATGTAATTTTAATCTCTGTATATACATGTAATGATCTTTTTGAATTAAAACTACCAATTATTTCCTGTCTTTCCTTATCTTCAATCCTCAATCTAACTCTTTTCCAACATCCATTCTCACGTAATTGTCTATATTTCCAAATATACCCACACCCTATTTCATTGAGAATTGCTTCTAGGCGCTTATACCAAGTATCCTCTTTATTTAATTTGCACTGAACCTCCAAACATTGTTTTAAAATAGTATTATTCTCTGATTCCTCAATTCTCAACCAATATTTCACTATTCTTTAAATAATTTTCGCCTTACTACCAAATCTCCCTAACTCCATTTATGCAATCCGATTAGGTGAGGCTCTTGGTAGACCCAGAATTATTTTATAAAAGCTCCTATGCACTTTATTTATCTGTTCCCACCCCTCCTCAACACCCCAAATCTCTGCACAATACAGCATTTTTGTCTCAACGACTGCTCCATATACTCCTTCTATCCATTTTACGTGCATCCCAGGTATTTTATCCAAACATGCTCTAATAACTTTCATTGCCACTTTTCCTTTTGGTAAAGCCTGTTTCTTTTGTTCTCCCCATCTACCGTTGCTACTTAGTCTTACTCCCAGATAATCAAAATTTCTGACAACCTCAATTTCCTTACCTTTCCAACTCTATTTTTCGTCCCTTCTCAACTTATTACCCTTTTTAAATACCATTATTTTTGTTTTGCTTGTATTAACCCAAAGACTCCACTTGTTACAAAAACTCTCTATTGCTCCAATTACTTTGTTTAATCCCACAGTAGTTATTGATCCTGCAACCAAATCATCCGCGAATAATAACCCTGGTATCTCCTCATTCCCAATTATTGGAGAGTGACCATTTTCAAACTTAATTATATCTAGAATATCGTCAATGAACAAATTAAATAATATAGGGCTTAACTTGCAGCCTTTTCTTAAACCTATACAATTTTTAATCTCCTTCGTCCTTACATTTTTATCAAATCTTCTACAAAAATCCTTATTTTCATATATTGTTTGTATTGTTCTTATACACTTGTTACTCATTCTTTTCATACCCAATTTGGTCCATAAGGCTTCCCTAATTATTGTGTTGAAAGCTTTTTCTAAATCAACCAATAAGATATACAATCTTCCCCTTTTGTTTGATAAATATTTATTTACCATTGAAGATATTATAAAAATATTGTCTACTGCTCTCTTGTTTTTCCGAAATCCCACGTGTAGATCAGATACTTTTCCCTCTTTCTCCGCTCAACTTTGCAATCTTTCAGCCAAAACCCCTGTATAAACTTTACCTAACACTGATAACAAACTAATCCCCTTATAATTTTCCAGGGTTATCCACCTCCCCTTTATTATTAAATATTGGCACCACTATTGCTGTTTTCCAACCCCTAGGAACCTTCCCCCTTCAAATATAGCATTTAATATCCTAACCAACAATTCTAATCGATTTTCATTTAGACTCCAAGCTTTCCAAAACTCCCCTGGTACGCCATCAATACCGCATGTTTTGTACCTTTTCAATCTATTGATTTGTTCCCTCACTTCCCCTACATCTATCGTCTTATCCAATTGCTCAACATAATTGTTATTTTCCATTACACAATTTGTTTGGTTATCATGTTGCCCTCCTAGCAAATGTTTAAAATCCTTGAACCATTCTTCCGCACTTATATTATTTTCTCTTGCTCTAACCTTATACATTCTTTTCACCAACATCCATATTGCTTTGCTATCATTTGCTTTTGCTGCCTCATGTAACTTTATACTCATCCTCTCTGCCCATTCTCTCCTCTTTACTTACAAGTTTCTGTATCCCCATCTTGCAATCAAGAACTCCTCTCTGTCCTTTTGCCATTCTTCCTAGTTCTTAGTTCCCCTAAAACTCTTTGTTTTGCCCTCCTACATTCTTCACCGTACCATCCCTTCTGTTTCCTATCTATACAATCTTTCATTTTCATCCTTACACCTGCATACTTTACTAACATTTCTAACTTTAAAACTGCTTCGTCCGTTTTATTTTCTTTCAGCAGTTCTTCTGCCTCTTTCTCCCTTATTACCCCTATGTCTGACCCTAATTCCTTCATAAAGACTTCTGTCTCTTCATCCCTCCATTTATATTTATCAATTTTAACTCCTCCTTTATGTTCTCGTTTTAGTTTATTCTTATATGTACTTATAAAACTTAGCCTTAATGGGAAATGGTTACTAGAACATATTGTATTCAAGACTTCAAAATCTGCAATATTTATATCTAAGACTATTGAGTATAACGTATAGTCAATCACACTCTGACCATTATAATTGACACAGGTAAATTTCCCCATTTCATCTTTCCCTTTTACCCCATCACACATCTCCATATTGAACTCCTCACAAAATTCCACCAGCTTTTTTCCTTCACCATTCATTACTTTATCTTTACTCATTCTTCTTACCATCTCTTTTTCTCCCCCCATTAATTCATACTCAGGATCTATTAGCTTTATTTGACTTACTCCTACTCTGGTATTGAAATCACCCATTATCATAAAGCTACTGTCCAAATATCTGTTTGATAACTCCTCAATATCCTGTCCAATTAAATTGAGTAAGTTTGGATTATAAAAATCCGAGGCACTTGGCGAGTTATATACCACTGCAAGACATATCTCTTTCTTCTCCCCTGTTACACTTAACCCTCCGTCAGGCGCGCGCTTTGGTAGAACGCCGTTAGTCGTGCGGGGCCTAGTAGACCCGCGCTATATTTTTGTTGTTATTGTTTGTAGTTTTGTTTTCTTTCGTTTATTTTCTTTTTTCCCTGTTTTACCTTTATTTAGATTAAGCGTACTAGGCTTTCATTAATAGGTATTATCTTACAACATAAAAATACAAGCTAAAATATGAGTACATATACGTTATAAAGTGTATTGCAGTAAGTATAAAAAAATACATTGCCATTTCCAGGTATACATACAACTTGTAATTAAAAATGTTCAGTTGCTCAGAATCATCTACTATCTCACCCGTGTTTTCCCCGACTAAGCAACTATCGCAAATAATTTTAGCATGTTTGCTCAAACACAGGGGGGGTGTTGCATTTCCCACATGCATATTTAGTTTTGCAGCTCATTTTGTCTTTGTTACTGGGTTCACATCGTTTCCTTTTCAATGTGCATAGTGGTGTATTTGACAATTCATCTACGCCGGATTCTTCAGGTTTATATTTTGTCAAAAGTCCTTTCAAATCATCGGATAGATTTGATGCTGTTGCTCTCCTTTGTAGCTGTTGCAACAGAAAGCTAAAGATAGTGATTTCAAATACTCCTGCCTTGTGGAATATTTATTTTGGTTTCCAAGGAAGATAACTCTAGAATTAATACCTGCAATGATCAAAATATGGTCAAAAATTACCATGGGCCACCTTTTCGTTGTTCTGGTTACATTGTATGTAGCACACAATTTATCTACTGCATCACCTTCACATTTAGTGTCGTTGTAATGCAGGATTATTTCAGGCTTTTTCTCAGCACCTTCTGATAACTGTGTGGATGAACCATGTAGACGTGAGAGCAAAACTACTGTTTTACCCTTTTTTGGAACATATGAAACAAGGGTTTTATTTTTTGAGAAGCCAAACATGCTTTCGTACTGTCTGCGATCTTTTGGAGAAGTGAAATTAGTGGGTAACTCTTTTTTGTTCTTTCGCACTGTACCGACGAAAGAAAGTTGTCTTTTGCGTAATTCATTCACCAGCGATACACTGGTAAACCAATTATCTGCAGTAACGTTTCGTCCAGTGCCAGAGATTGGTTCAGTTAGTCTCAGCACTACAGCCTCTGCCGAGTTAGTTTGCAAATATGGTCTGTCCGGCTGCTGTCCACAATAAATCTCCATGTTAGTTGTATAAAACAGTTTTGCATCACTCAAACAGAATATCTTTATGCCATACTTGTTTGGCTTGGATGGTATATATTGTCTAAAAGCACATCGACCACGAAATGCCGGCAACTGTTCGTCGACAGTGACATTTTATCCAAGAGAATAATGGTTCCGACAGTTGTTTTGAAACAATGTAAACATTTCTCTAATAGCAGCCAATTTATCCAATCTTCGTCGCTCCAGTCTTGAGCGTTTGTCATAAAAGCGAATACAGCGTATTAGAAAACTGAATCGTTTTTCGGACATAGCCATTCGGAACAGAGGAATTCCAAGATTGGTTCTCCAAAACTCGTGAATATTCTGGCGTCCACCACGAAAAATTCCTGCCAGGTACAAGGTCTGCTGTCTCTTTCACAATCAAATTTGGGCCGCAGACTGCTAATGTAAGTATTTGAGCTTTCAACAATCAACTCAACTAGGTATATCTTCTCTAACAAAAAAGGTTCCAGCAATCAATTTCCGTTTTGGCATTTTTGCAGCTCCTACCACACCAGGAAGTTTGGTCAATATATTCTGAGCCCTTGTCTGTGTTATTTTCAAAAGTGTTTTTTTCATTTTGTTCCATCTCTTCCTGTGAATACCATCAGAATGTATCGTCAATAATAATAAGAAGAAGAAAGAGAAGAATTACTATGATACGCATATGATGTTACCTATAAAATCCATGTTATCACACCAACTGCTTTCATAGTCTTCCTCTTCATCGTCATGGTCCGTTTCTGAATCCAAAGATCTCGTTTCGAGTTTATCTTCTGAATCAGAGTCATCTTATTCATATAAGTTGTCATTCACGGGCAAGGCATCATCATCGCAAAGTAGGCGATGTACTTCTTCCAAATCATTCGGATTTTGTAGATCGTACCTTTCACTCGTATTCATGATGAAGCAGTAACAGCTCCTTGCAATAGCAAAGCAATATTGCACAAAAGCTAATGAGAAACAAATCTGTCTACAATATGTAACGAGAGCAGGCGCGCGGGGCCTGGTTGGCCTGTGCGACACGTAACTGCTGATTATCCATTCCTCGAGCCAAACAAATAAACAGATAAGGTTATCGCTGCAGCAAATAATCGCGCAAGGTGTAATGTTAGATGTCCTAGCCAGGCAATTGCATAGGTGCGTTCGTTCGAAAATTATAACATATATATAATGCCAGGGTTCTCTCAGGCCCCTAGCGACTGACGGAGGGTTAATACGCACCACAACACCGAATTTTCTCCCAAATCTTTACACACTTTCACTTTGCATTTCAAATCTTTCCTAACAAATATACCTAACCCACCTGACATTCGTTCTCTTACGCTCTTTTTTGTTCCACTTTTCCCGTAGAACTCAAAGTCGCTTATTTCCACAAGAAAGTCGTTTGCCAACCAAGTCTCTACCACCCCTATCACATCACCTAATCTTAAGATCTGCATTATTTCTCTGTTCTTTAACTTTTCAAACAATCCTTGTACATTTCAGAATATAACCCCGAATTCCTTTTGCTATATATATACATGCAAGCGTTGGTTTACGTATTTTGATCACTGGTATGGCAGAAGCGCTTTGGAAACACTCCAAGAACATTGCAATATCTGCAGTCAACATGATATTGCAAGGACAGTTGATTCCTACCAAGGACAACTCTACCGTTCGACTTAAAAGTGTATAAAATGTTGAAGTTTCCTTACGTCATCTATGCAGATTTTGTGGAGCATTCTCATACCGTATCATGCATGCTCTGCTAATCCTGAAACCGAGATCGCGGGTTTAAACACCGCGGAGGGCGACGCATTTTTTTCGGGAGTAAGAAATCCTTAGTATGGCTTCCTTGGTAAGGGAAGTAAGGCCGCTGGTCCCGTGTCGTAGATTTGGGCACGTAAAAGAACCTCAAGCCTGGTAAAGGTGCCTCTGAGAAACATGTCCGTTCTTTCGCGCCTAATATGGTATGGGAAGCTAAGAACTGTATCAGTTAAAGAGCATCCACAAGTTAAAAGCAAACAAAAGTACTCAAAAACTAATCATGAGTCTTCCTATATACTTCCGTATGAGAAGCATTCTCCAATACGCTTAAAGGCCTATGTAGGACCTGGCCAATTTGTTAAAGTTCTGTAAAGTGGCCTTCCTATTCAGCATTATACATATCGTGGTTGTGATGCTCATGAGAAGTTCATGGAATACCTAACATCCATTGCGAAGAAGATCGACAGCATATACAAATCTGTTAAGCTGATGAAACCTACGAATGAAGCATAAACGATTACCGGGTCTTTTACAAAGTGCTATTTATGTGCTAAAGGATTTGCAGAACTGAAGTACAAAGTACGCTGCCATGACCATATCAGAAGCGAATAGTGAGGAAGTCAGCACAATAAGTGCAATTTTTCCCGTAAAACACCTGAATACACGCCTGCCTTTATGCATAACCTACGCGGATATAATTCGCATTTTATCATTAAGGAGCTTGACTTTACAAGCGAAAGAGTGGAGGTAGTTTCGAGCTTACAAGCAAGCTACATCTAATTCTGTAAGTACGATGTAAATATTGAGCTCCAGTTTGTGGACACCTATGGTTTCCTGAGTGCCAGTCTGGTTAAGCTAGTGAAAACCCTAACAGCATACCATGAGACATGCATGTACTTCGGAGTGGACAAGTTGTACTTGATGACTCGTAAAGGAGTATTTCCCTATGACCATGCTACATCGTGGGATACCTTGAGCGATACATGTCTGCCTTTGACGAAAGACATCTACAATAAACATAACAGAGAATAAGATAGTGTGCTGATAACGAGCATGCTGAAAAAGCATGAAGGCCATTTAATATAACAAACCTGGGTGAATACAGTGATCTCTACTTAATCTCCGATATTCTTCTCCTAACTGATGTCTTTGATATATTCAGACATTGAAAATGCATAAAGTTGATCCTGCTTATTATTTAATCTCTCCAGGACTTACATGGACTGCCATGCCGTGCCACCGGAATTGAACTCCAGGTGCTATCGTTACGTAGAGGTTAACAACATTTACATGGAGAAGTTTGAACCACTAATACCGTTTTATATTATGACATATGAAGACGCAAATAACTAATATGGTTGTGTAATGTGCACGGTCTCCATTATGCTGGATTTCTCCTCAGATTTCGATCTAGAAATACTACCAGAAGATGATATACCAGACGAGTCAACTGCCCATAGGTAATCCTATCTATAAAACTCGGGGTTCATAGTCTACTGTGAAAACATTGACTCCCTTATCAAACAAAGCTATGCCCTTCTATTCGGTACTATACTCAACCAGTATTAATGATTCAAGGCATGAATGATAACAAGGAGCTGCGAAAGGCTTAAGAACGACGTTTTTTGTAGATATAATGCATGCAAGGAGCTAGAGGAGCGTTCTCCCGAAAAGCAGGACAGATTACGTGGGATCTGGACGAGTGGGTGGTTAGCTGACGGAATGTGGTGAACCAAAAGATAGCTTTGAAGGTTCAAATATAAATTGTTTTGGTTCTTTTTCCCTTCTCCTTGTGTTTATTTTCTGTATTTTATTACACTAACTTACATATTTTTGTTATTGGCTTTCCTGTGAACCAAAGCCGCAGGAGCTACAATCAAATATAAATTGTGTTGAGTAATTAGCTTTCATTCTTTTGGGCACATGTATACGCTATTAATTCTAACAGTTTTTGTTTCATGTTTAAACCTTATTTTTTACTTCTACTGACAAAGGATTTACAAATGTGCTAATTTCAGGGGTAAATAGAATAATAAATTGTTAAAGAGCGTAGATTTCATCAACGAAGTAAATCTTGAAAATCAAGACCCCTTCATGAATGCACATTTGAGTACGTTGCCGGAGAGATCTTCCTGCATGCTGTAACATGCGCGGTGTAATCTGCCTGCATTCTTCACGTATGAGCGCCCGTAGATGATTTGGGCTTTACTGTTTTTAAGCTTAGACCCGTTACTTTAAATTATCAAACAGAAATAAATGCAGTGGGGTGTGATCAAGTGACTTAGGGGGCCATGCGATTGGGCCCACTCGGCCAATCCATGTTTGCGGATATGTCCTATCCAAGTGATTCCTTAGAATCAGTGACCAGTATGATGGAGCTCCATCTTGCTGGAACCACACCCCTGTCCTTTTCACTAGTGGCACATCTGCTAGTAGCAATGATAATTCCTCTTGTAGAAATGCAAGCCACCATTGTTCTGTGAGTTTGCTTTAAAAAGTGCCGTCCAGTTAACTAGTCGCTTAATATTTCCCACCAGGCATTAATGCTCCAATGCACCTGGAATGCAGCTTCTCTCATCCAGTGATGATCGCCTATTCTCAGAAGTGCATATTATGACGGTCAGCAGTTCGTTATTGTGGAATGTGGTTTCATCACTGACGGGGACTCTTCCTAAAAACAATGCATTCATTTGCGCTCGCTGCTGTAGCCACTGTGCATTTACCACTCGCGCTTGAAGGTTGCGTCCGTGGAGAGCCTGGTGTAGTTGCAGATGGTACGGATGCTATTTATTGCGGTGCAATATGCGCATCACTGCGGACGGACTTAGACTTATGTACAGATCTTGTGCTATGGCCCTTGAACTGGTATGTGGATTGTCTATTATTGCGTTTCGCACAGCCTCTAGAGGTTACTGGAGTATTACGAGCAGGTGGTGCTGTTCCAAATCATCCTGTTTCACGAAGGCGTCCTTCAACCCTTCGAAAAGTGCCTGCAGTAGGTGCCCTCCTTCCTGGAAACTGTTCTTCATACAGGTGTTTTGCTGACAGTGCATTACAGCTTGTTTCTGCATAGATTAACAGTATGACAACATACTCGTTGTTTGTATACATTATGACAGCAGCCGTGTTTCTTAGAAACGTTCCTAATACTCAGTAGATAATGGAGGGTTTATTCAGCCAAGCACTGACGCAGGAACATATAGTTAAAGCCAATTGGCATGTATGAAGTGTTTTAAACTTGGTTGAATGGGCCAAACATCATAGCGAGCACAACAAATCGTCTACTACGAAGTATAGGTTATCCACCTGGCAGTGGAAAACATTGCGATTGTTCTATTTTGTATACACTTATAATGTTATCAAAATTGTTCTTTGGATCATAATATCAAATTATGGGCCCAAAGAGAGAAAACAAAAGTGAATAAAAAGTTCGAACCAACACGAAGGATTTGAACCCGAACTAGAGTAACACAGTGGTAAAGCAACCACGATAATACTATTAAGCCAATGCTACCTTGCGAGGTGAGGTTCCTATACGAATAAATTATTGCAGAATTCAGAACCCACTTCGAATTTTTACGCAATTTTGGCAGCTTTATCCTGCGTTTGCAGCTGGTTTTGGTAGTTTTAACTCAAATAAGCAAACTGCATCAGCCGTTTCAATTGCTGTACGAACTGAAAGATTTCATACCTCGTGACAGAAGTGAAATTATCTACCAAATACTTAACATTTTTAATAAGGCTGTACAACGAACCTTTGTTGGATGAGGGTTTAAATCCAATTGGTCGCACTGCGTAGATATGCCACTTTGTTTTCAAATAGCTTTTTTCAACCGATATATGTGATAAAATGTTCCATCAGGGGGATTTTCAAAGGCATGTATGAATGTATGCTAAAGAATAAAAGTTTGCAAAATCAGTTAAAGGTGCTATTGAGCTCCCAGTGCCTGTGTGGAATATTTTTGGCATCAACATACATAGCGATTGCATTCTGTCTCGTAAAACACCCATGCACTTAGTAATCCATCCCTCCTCTATAAAGTGTTATGCAAATGAGCCATTAGAAGGCTTTCAAGAAAGGCGTAAATCACATATGTCGCTTAGCACGTTGCATAAATCCAAAACTAAATAGAGGCAGCTGACGCACCTGGTGTATATACGAGGGCGGATCGAAAAGTAACGCACAATAATTTATTTCTGCCGTGGTATTGAAGCTGGAATGTTGCAAATTCACACACACATAGCTTGAAGTTTTCACTACAGAGTGTAGTTCTTTTTTCATGTGCTGCTCTAGCGAGAGAAGCGTAAACTACGCAAAAAGGGTGGCGCGCATGTTACTATCGTCCACGTGTGAAGAGCAGAGAAGTGTGGTTCGATATTTGTGAGCCAAAGGCCATTAACCGAGTTATATTCACAGCGACATGCATGGCGTATATGGGGATGATTGTATGGACCGTAGCAATGTCTCCAGGTGGTGTGCATTCTTCCTAGAGGGCTGTGTAAACCTTAGTGATTCGCCACGCCCCGGGATGCCGGTAAGAGCTGCAAGCCTGCAGAATGTCAGAGGCTTTGATGCAGAAATTTTTAACGACCGGCGTGTGCAACTACGAACCTTGTCGCAACAATTCAACATTTCCTATTGTGCAGTGTCCATGACACGTTGAAATTTCGTAACGTTAGTGCGCGTTGGGTGCCTAAGTACCTGACAGACAACCACAAGTGCCAGCGAATGATGAGGAGCTTGAATCACCTAACGTGGTACACCGCAGAAAGGCATGAGTTTCTGAAAGGTATCGTCACTGGTAATGAGCCCTGGGCATACCACTACACGCCCGAAACCAAGCAGGCAAGTATGGAGTGGAAACATGCAGGTTCCCCGGTGAAGAAACAATTCAAAGTGACTCAATCTGCTAGGAAAGTGCTTGTGACGGTGTTCTAGGATATGCATGGTGTTGTATCGGTGGACTTTGCTGAACACGGGACCACTGCGAATGCTGCAGCGTACATGAAAACTTTGGTGAAATTGCGTCGTGCCCTTCGTGACAAACGCAACATGGATGCTGACTATGTCAAAATTTTTCATGAGAATGCTCGCCCCCATGTTGCTGGTGCTGTTCATCAGAAAATCACAAAACTTCGTTGGGAGGTGCTACAGCATCCACCATAATGTCCGGACCTTGCACCGTCGGACTTTCATCTGTTTGGTCCCATGAATAAATTCCTGGCCGGCCAACACTTGCGACAGATGCGGAAGTGAAATCAGCAATCCGCAGATGGCTATACTTCAAGGAAACGGACATCTACGAACAGGGCATATTGAAACTGGTATCTCGATGGGATAAATGTGTTGAGAAACTTGTTGGCTATGTCGAAAAGTAGGTAAAAGGTATAAGTTCATTTGCTATTGTGGTTTTTTTAACTATTAAACTTTTTTAAAAAAATATTGTGCTATACCTTTCGAACCGCCCTCGTAATATTTGCGTGTCCTGCTTAGCTCCACAACCTGCATAACTTTTAACTTTTCTGCATGAGTGCCTGAAGCCCAATGAGTTGTCTACAAGGTACCTAATTCCTCATCTTGAACCTGAA
The DNA here is from genome assembly GCA_030765065.1 of Deroplatys truncata. NCBI lineage: Eukaryota > Metazoa > Arthropoda > Insecta > Mantodea > Mantidae > Deroplatys > Deroplatys truncata. The sequence continues at coordinate 415,212,509 of CM060990.1, read as the reverse complement.
ATATGCATGTAGTACATTACCTGACCTTGAAGCCAGTTCCTAGTTAGGGACTACGTATAAGGAAAATCCATCGTGTGCCGCACTTCTGACAGTCACAGTGGTTAAAACCTTAGGTCGAATTTAATAACCGGCTATGATAACAGGTTGCAAATATGTTCGAGAGGGATCTCTATAAACTTTCTAATATAGCAATATTTGGAGAAAACATGGAGAACCTACGTAATCCGATGCATATAGGACTTCTTACAGTAAGAATAACCTGAAAAAGTTGATTGTTAATCATAAAATCACCGTTAGAACTATATATGGATCTAAGCTAGCTGCTGTACATACAGCCTCGCAAGGGATTGTATTCAACAAAACTACATAAATTGGAATGTGCCTGTTGGACATTTCTAAGACGTAAGTCTACCTCTATCATTGCGATGTGTTATTGCCATATTATTGAGCTCAAAATCTGAAGCTTATGTACATGGATACAGATTCCTTCATCCATCGAATGACAACTAGAGAGGTACACGAGGACAAGCTACGTTCTCTTGAGCACTTAGACACGGCTGATTTACCTGCAAGGCGTATACATCGCCCACACAAAACAGCAACGTTTCAGAAAAAATTAAAGATGACGCTAATGGTAAAATTATCTATTGCTTTATTGGCTTACGACCTAAGATGTATGCACTAGATATACATGGCTCTGTAATGAAAACATTTTAAAGGTATAAATCGTGGTGCCATTATGCAGTGCATCAGATTTGATAGCTGTGCGGACTACGTTAAATCCAAAAAATAATAATAACACCCATGAATTTGATCCTGTCAGGACAGCGTATTTTTCTGTCAGTAGAAGTGAATAAAATTACGTTGACGTCTCATAATAACAAAACAGGCATTACAGAGGTCAGAATATCAACATATGCATATGGACAGTACAGCGCTGTAAACAGTGATAAGAGAATCCGACATGGATCTCAAGATATATATTTACTTCATGAGTTTACAGTTATAGAATACGGATTACAAAAGTGCTGCGTGTAAACCTAGAACACATCTAATGAAATAATAATAATAATAATAATAATAATAATAATAGGGTAAAGGAAGGCATAACATCTGCCAGTATGACTGATTTATAATGCTGATGTCAAGCCAAGATAAAGACCAGAGGTGCCTACCCATACAATCCTTTTCTAATGACCCACCGATAAACTTTATATGAACCTAAATGAAACTATTGAAGTCATCACCGTAACCATACAAAAGTGAGGACATAAAACAACTAAACTGAATAAAGCGTTATAACAATCTCCTAAAACACAAGGATGGGTTTGTTTAGACTTGTTCTATATGTATTAGAAAGGCTGTTACCCATACATAGTTTATCGCATGTTAACATTGGAATATACATTAGTTCATAAATGGATTCAATATGACCTTAAAACGAGAGAAATGACTGCATAACATCACAAATCATGTACAATACGAGAGAAAATCTCTATATAACATAATTGAATGCCTTAAAGGGTATGCCAAGCGTCTGTTCCAGGGCTCTAAATGCTCAGAGAAGCATTCCGAAATGCCTATAAGATAGTCAAATATACCGTCAAAGGACTCTGAACTGCCCATAGAGGTGTCCAAAGACCTATGACAGTGTACGAAATGCCCATAGAAGTGCTCAAAATACGTATGCAAGGTGTCCAAAATGCGCATGAAAATTAGTCCAAATACCTGTGTTAACACCTGAACTACCCATCAAATGGAGCCAAAGAACCTGTATTAATACCTGAATTACCCATGAATTTGAGCCTAAATACCTGTGTTCATGCAACAATTATCCATGAAATTGCTTTAACGTACCTGTGTTAATGCCTGAATTATCCATGAAATGGGCCCAAAATACTTGAATTAATCCTAAAAATTAGCCTTAAAATTTCCCAAAATACCTTCCGGATGTCATGAATGATTGTATAACCTGTAGCAATATTCTGAGAATACTTCCTCCAGATTTCAAAGTACCTTTGAAATGCCTGAAGTTTCCCCTGCTGGTAATCTAAAGCTCCCAAAACGCCTGTGCTAATACCTAGCATAAAATACATTCAAAGAGCCTAAAATGCTCCCACCGTAACCCCGCAAAAATGCTTACAACAGTGTCAAACTACTTTAAAACTACATACAATCGTTCAAGATGTTCTAAAAGTCTTAAAAACCTGTACCAATGCTGAGAATAATAGCTTCAGTTACTAAAGTAAGTTGAAATGTCTGAAACTTGCCCTGCTTGTGTTCCAAAAAGCCCTCAACGTCTGCACTAATCCCTGATCCAAAGCCCAGAATATATTTGAAGTGTCTGAAATACTCCTAACATAACCCTTCATAATACGTATGTCAATGACCGAAAGTCTCATAACAGTTCCTAAATTTTCCTAAAAGTGTTCAAAATGGCGGTAAGAGCGCATAATAGCACCTGTTAAGGCGTCTAAAAAGCTCGTAAAATGACTTAAAGATATCTTCCAGCGTCAGAAATACAATATACCCTATCTCCAGCGTATCACCACGCATACTCCTACTTCATCTACCTCCAATAAACGCTAAATTGTTCCTAGAGCCACCCTTATACACCTTCAACCTCTAGCCCTAGCACCTGTCCTCGTTATTCTCATCTCTCCCACATAAATGCATTTTCTGCCGTCTAACACCAGATCAGCCTAGCATCTCTCCTCTTTTTCCCTGAATCTTCCCACATAAACACAATTTTCAGTGCTATCCTTTTCCTATATAACCTACTGGTTTACTCCTGAACAAGTTCCATAAATAGCACCGAATATAGTTTATCCTGTACATCAAATAATACAGTTTCTGAGTTTCTACACAACCTACTGGTTCATCATAGCCTTTCTTTACTCTGATCTCATCCGAGCTTTTACCTTTTCCCTGGTAAAGTATAAAAGCAATTACACTCCACCACCTCTCTACTTATTAGCTTTTTGTTTTCCATTAAATTTTGTTTGCATGTGTTAACTTCTCATAACGTTGTTTTATAAGTTACCTTCATCTTTAAGCTTTATTAAGCAATAAACCCCTTCCAAATAAGGTTTCTAAACTACAATTGAGGTTAATTTTGTAGCGTGATATATAGATGACTTCACGCATCAAAAACAGTTTTTCGCTGAATGGAAGGGATTTGAATATTAACCTTTTTCTAGCCAATCATAAGACCCATAACCAAATCAAATTATGGCATTAATTCCGAATACGGAATTAGTTTTCTCAGTGATGAAATTGTTTTAGGAATTAGACCCGTCTGCAGAAACTCCGGCTGTACTGTACCGTAAGGCTTATTGTGCTGACTCTGTAATAATCGCTACCCGTTCACGTTAGTCCTGTGTCCCTCACCAGATTACACCAGCCCAATTGTGTGTAGCGGTAGTGGTCCTCTGGTTCCATAAATAATTTCCCTTGATGCTAATGGTTCACAGGGCATGATATGTGATAGGCTGTTTCAGTTTCACAACCATACAATCTGTGCTGCCCTGAAACATTCCTATTATGTGTAGGTGCTTTCTCATTGGTGCATGCCCAGTGGCAAGGGCTACTATTTCTTTTAACTGAAACTTACTAAATTTAAGCAGTTTGTCAGTTAGAGATTTGCATGGTTCTTTGATAAACAATTTCCCATGCCGAATTTCTGGAGTTCCCTTTCGCGTAAATAGTATTTTTATAACAGTTTGTAATGGCCACTCGAATGGAACACTTAGGTGTACCTAGAGGTGGCTCTGGTTTGGGTTTCAGTTGTGCGATACTTGCTTTGCAAGTTCGTCAGCTTTCTCATTGCCTTCAATTTGTTTGTGCCCGGGATCCTTGACAAACAAACTTTGTTATGTTCTGCCAAGTTGGTTAAGGCAGCAATACATTCACGTACCAGCCTAGTGGAAATAAAGGACTGTTTAAAGCCGCTAGTGCTGCCTAACTGTCAGAAAGGATGAAGATCTCTTTATTTATATACTCAGTTCTAAGATTTCCTTTTACACGTTGTAGAATGGCAAATACTTCGGCTTGAAATACGGTGGCTACCAGGCCCAATAAATTACTAAAGCTATACCTGGGCCTTAAACCAAATACCCCAGAAACCGTTCCTGAGTCTGTTTTTGAGCAGTCTATGAACCAGATCAAAGAACACTCAGGCAGTTTCTGATAGGATTCTTGCCATAAGTTCTGTTCAATTATCGATATCTTGAATTTCTTATGATAATGTAAAGTTTTTCCGAGGTAGTCTCCTCACGTCTTGTAAATCGGATCCACTGCCTCCTTTGTTACGGATAAGATTCCTGATACAATCCTAGAATTCTTAGTAGTTTTGGTTTGTTCAGTCTATGGGAAGCCATTCTGTTCTTCTCCTTTTCCAAAATATACAAAGGGTTCAGACTCAAGCGTGTTTCCATTGCTGCAGTATGGGTTGTACTCATTGCCCCAATTATTGCTATGCAGTCCATCCCTTGGATCCTGTTTTGTTTTGTCTTGGTGCTTAATTCTCGTGTCTTAGTCCACTAGACTATAACACCGTACAGTAATGATGGTCTGATTACCCTAGTATATAGCCAATGTAGCAGTCTAAGTTTTAGTCCCCATTTCTTACCGTGCATTCGTCTTACTATAGAAAAAGTAGTGATGGTTTCTCTATGTGTTTTTCTATATGTTGCTTCGAGACCAGCTTGGAGTCGAGAATTACTCCCAAGTACTTAACCTCTTCCTACATACTTAATTGGTCACCATTGAGAAACAGAGGCCCAAGTTGTTCTAACTTTCTTCTTCTGGGAAAAGAGACCAGAAAAGGAAAATCCTATGTTTTCTGGGGACCAGTAGTTAGCGCCTCAGAATTTAGCTAGTGTACTACCTTATAAAGTGTTCTTTGCATGAGTTCCTTAAGAGTATTTAAAAGGTTTCCACGAACTATGATGAACATTTAATCAGTATAGACATAGGTTGTGTAGCAAAGTCCGCTCACCACTTCCAGCAATCTGTCTACAACCTGATTCCACAGGAGAGGAGATATAGCTCCATGCGCTATTGCAGCAAACATTTCTGCCCGCAAGGGATGCATATACAACTCTGTGTTGGGCATGAATTCTATCCAGCTACAAGAGACTTCATCACCTTCACGCTCTCTAACAGCTGTTGAAACTGCCTTGAAGGATGTATTGTCAAACGCTCCCTTAATAGCCATGAAGGGACCCAACACCACTTCCCCAAGTCCCATAGTTGTTTCCATATTGTGAACATCTGGAAAAGCGCAGCTTCTGTGGAATATCATACTCTATAAGCAAACTGATTCTGATGTAAAGATTTGGCTACCAAAACACCTCCCCTGATTCACCAATCCAGCTGTCTCTCCAAAGTTTTTGTCATAAATGACATTAGACTGAATGGTCTGTAGGACTTAGGCCGGGTCATAGGTTTCCCGGGTTGTGGTATAAATACCACCTTAACATGCTCCTGACTGATCGAATATATCCCAGTGCCAAGCTTTCACTGAGAATTTGTGTTAAGATCCTATAGAGTTCAAAGCCGTGTTGGAGCATGATAGGCATAATGCCATATCTGCCAGGGGATTTGTAGAGTTCAAATGAGTATACAGCCCATTTTATTTTTTCATAGCATATTACCATCTTAAGTGTTTGCCAGTCATCCTTCCTTGAGTACCCTGATGAGAATTTCAGTCCTAAACCGCTCCAGTCCCCAGGAGGCTCTGTTAGAGGTTCTGAGGCGGGGAAATGAGTTCTTAGTGGTTACTTTTCCTCAGCAGAGTTTGTGAATTCCCCATCATCTTTTTAAACAGTTGAAATTGGGTTTGGTCTTCACTTAGAGAGAATTCTTTGGAGTCTGGCATAGTCAGGAGTCGGACCAATCTCCTCACAATGGTCCATTTAAGAATCCCTCTTGGCCGTCCTTAAATCTTTATTATATTGAGCTAAAGCATTCCTGTATTCAGTCCATGAGCCTGAATACTTTGTTTTATTAAAGAGTCTTCTTATATCTTTCCTTTTATGCACTAAGTCATTACTTCACCAGGGACATCCTTACGTGAACTCTGTGCATACGAGGATAGCTGCTACTGAAGGCTTCAGTTTTTCCTCCTGAAAAAGCCTAAAGGCCATCTGTAGGTCCGCATAATTATCAGCTTCAGTATCAATTTTGCTCTGAGATCCTGAGCTGAGGTTTCTCTGTAGGAATCTCAGCCAGTTTTCCTACGATTTTTATATCGTTTTAATTGTTGGAGAAAAACAGAACACTCAAAGTATATGTATCTGTGGTCTGAACAACCTACCTCATCAGATACATGCAATGACTTTATTAAGTTACCAGTATAATTGGCAGTTTTTATTGTGTCTAAAAGCTCATTCCTATTGGCTATATCAAAATTTGGCCTCTTTTTACGTTCATTATATCTAAGATACAAGACATAATAAAATTGAAGGAATTCTTACCACTTTGATTGATATTAGTTCTTCCCATTCAGTATGATGGGAGTTTGCATCACATCCATAGATTAATTGGAAGTCGTCCTTTAAGCACCCGGTTACCAACCCTTCAACTTGCTTTGAGGAGGAGGTTCTGGGTCATCATATGGAAGGTACGTCGATCCGAGGACAACCTCCATCGGTCCTTCCATATTTAATTATTGTAGTTTTACTACCGTCAGATATCTGGAACAGAGATGCATAAGCGGCAGTATCCTTATTCCTTGTTTTGCAAGGATGCAGGTCCTTGGAGTCTCGTTAGATCTACTATAAACTATTTCTCCACCTACCTATTTCCGACCTCTAATGTCCCCCATGGAAAACCAAGGTTCTTATATGAGGGCCACATCGTAAACCCCTCATTGGCACGCACAAGGCAGCGGGAACAGCCCAGCTGTAGTGGAGGTAAATCTGTAGTAGCTTCGTCTTGACCTGAAGTCTTCTCCATCATCTTTTCCTTCAGGGGTCGAAAGTCCTTATTTCCGAACCCCCAGAAATCGTTGAAATTACGACTTTCCAGCTATCTAAACGAGTGGAAATCTAGTGATAAGGCCACCGTTTTCCTCCTTTTCAGTCACCTTGTAGCTCAGAAAATGCCAATCGTGTGTGTTGAGGCCTGTGTTTTGATTTCTCATCCTCAACATGAGGGTTAGAATGCCGACAGTTACAGGAATCCATACAAATTTCCTTGATCTCTTCGGAAAGTCCTTGGCGTTTGCAAATTGCAATGCCAATCACTCCCAAAAGTCCCCAAGTCCGGCAACATCGCCTACCAGCCACTGCTTCGTTTCTGCGTTTTCACAGGTTATCTATAGTATCCCCTGCGAAAAAATAGTATTTACAAATTGCGGAATTACCTGCTCCGGAGACTTGGTGTCCGCAACCTCCAAGATTTTTTATTGCATCAGTTCTGATTGTGCCTTATCAAACTTGATTTTATGGTCCACACAACTGGGATGGCCATTTCTACTCCAGTCAAACCTTCCTTAAAAGAAATATTTTGCTGCTGTGACCTCCTGTCTTTAGGTACTGCTGGGTAGGGATACTAGAGTCTGAGTGAGGTCTTTTCTTTCCTCCACTGGGCTCAGTTCCCTTCACTTTAATAGAGGTCTTATTGGCCGGGTTCTCAATAGCCGAGGTTCCCTCTTTCATTTTCCTTTCTTTTACGAGTATTTTTACTCTGGGCCCCCGAACGCCTGTTAGTTTTCAGTCTCAGCTGTTTGACGCCTGACACTAAAACCTCCTCGGGGTGTTCTAGCTTCTTTCACTGGACCGGCGGAACTGGTTGACGGGTTTGTGGAGTGAACCACTTTCTTTACAACCTCTGCCGCTAGATCCGAAAGTTCCATTCATAAGTCTGAGAAAAGAAGCCTCCTTGTTGGGTTAGTTGTATATTTTCATCTCGTTCCATTTTGTCCCACGAGTAGCGGGAAATACCTATTAAGGTCGACTGCGGCAGAGCACCGCTATGACCCAGCAAGGCTGTGATACTCTGGGAAGTCGCCTGGTATCTTTGAGGTTCCGTTAGATACACAATTCCCTGGTGTCATTCATCCTTTCGGCACGGACTAAGGCTTACGCCGCACTTTACACGTTATGATTGGGGAGTTGGTTCGCGGTCTCCGTAGAGAAAACCCGCCCTGAGAGGTTAACTGGTGGTCGCCTCCTAGTAACGGGAATTGGCTATCCACCACCTGCCAGAGTGCTCGCTTGCCGCTCAACTGTTTCCCCTACCATACCGAAATATTCCGAGGGGACCGGGCAGTGATGATTTAGTTTCCCTAAATCTATTCAGTTTCGCATTCTTGTATATCATCTTCTCTCACTCTCTTAACTATCTATGGTTCAGGGTTCTTAATTCTCTGATTCAATGTTCGTCTGCTCCTCTACAGGCCTTGACCCTAGGCACGATTGTAAGACCCATTGAGTGTAAGCTCTACCTACGCGGAGGGTACGACGACTAGGTAATCAAGTAAGTAAATCTATTCATCCGATTACGAAACGTTTCTCTCTGATGTGCAAGAACGGCAGAGAATCTGTGTATAAATCGTTAGTTCGCTTCTCTACAAGAGCTTTTTGCCAAATAGGAATCGGTTATGAAGATGCAGCGTACCAAATTACACGGAGGTTTTGGCATTATTGCAGTACTAACACAGTATAACACTGAAACATGTGGTGCCAAAAACGTACCCACCTCTGTACAAAGACTTAGAGACAACCGATTAGCCAGCACACGAAGAAGAGCGAAAGCAGAGAGGAAAGAGTGTCGGTTAGAAACAGCGCAGTGTAGGGCAAGCAAGTCCCTGTAATAATGACATGCGTCGAAACGAAGGTTCTATATTTTTACCTCAGTAGAAAGTAACTTTTTAAATTATAATGTAGTCCTTTATTTATACCCTAACCGCTAAAGCTTTAGTAAAACCTATCCATAGTTTTACAGAACGTGCCTTAGACTAAGTGTTAAGCTTGGAAGTATCTCTTTGCTTTTGAGCAAGTAATTTGATTTACCAGGAGTGTACAATATGTTAAATTAAAGTTCTTTGGCAGTAAATTATTTGTTACAGAATGACATTTGGTAAACATATAATACAGCATTTACATATAAAATCATTACTTAAATTTTCTCTAGTTTATTCATATTTTGAGAAAATAGTCGCCCCTTTTGTGAATATTGCAATGCACTTATAAGATGATAAAGTACCGAAATCGTAGTATGAAATCAATGTGTCTACTGCTGAAGTGCGAATGTCTTCCTACAACTTTCTAAATGAAAGATGTACAATCCTAGCCTCTTCTGTTAATGTTTCTTAAAGTTTCAATCATATATTGCGAACTAACTAATGTACAGACATTTTTATATACCTGGACGACTACTTACTATTTTCTTTTTTGTTTTTCAGTCATGCGCAAAGCATTCCAGATGTTCGATACTCAAAAATGCGGGTTCATTGAGACAATGAAGATCAGCACCATACTCAACACAATGGGACAACTCTTTGATGACAATGAATTACAGGCCCTCATTGATGAAACAGACCCAGAAGGCAAGTATATTTCACTGTATGCAAAATGCTTTGTGACAAGGAAATATATTGCTTTAACATGCAAAGTAAAACTTAAATGATACATAACAAAAAGGATTTTGAGGGTGAAAAGCTAGCAAAACTAATGACCCAGGCACAGGAGTTATGTGACACTTAGATACCGTAATTAGGCTAATTTTTGGAAGCTTCCTGCCCAAAGACACTCGTGTATTTGTCGCCCCTCTATGCGCTTGTAGAAAAACAAATATCACTAACTTGTGTACTATACGACTATGGCTTCTTTTGCAGGTTTAAACGTTAACTCGGCTTGGCCTCTGAGCTGCAAAGTCGTTAATGACCAAATAAAAACAAAAATACTGCAGATTAGATCGGACTCAATGGCAAGAAGAGTCACGTAGTATCCTCGTATCCTCGTTCATTCAAGACCGTAGATAGTTCATAACATACTTAAATGTTGAGGAAGAGTGCTCCGCTGGATATTACTAACAGCTGCGCACATAAGCATGCGCAGAGTAACGTCTTCATTAGGATCACAATTTGGAGACGTTTCTGTCCAGTTCAACGACTGAGTTCCACTGTTATGCTTAGTTCATTAGCTATTGACAAACGATGAGCTCGTAAGTGAAGGCATTTATCGACGAATGAATCTTTTAAGCCACCTGAATAACAATTCAACAGCACTATATACGATCCAGAACCTCTGGAATATCTAGTTCAGCGTTCTTGACAAACACGGAATATTGTTCACAGTTGGATTTGTACGTTAGATATCCCTTTGTAATTTTATTTTCAATCAGTCTAACACGGTTTCAAATGAGCTGTTCTTGAATTCCGTGCTTCCATACTGTTTCGAATATTGACCTGATATCGTAGGTATGTATATCAGGCTAACCATAAGTTAGAAGTTATAGGCGATCATAAACCTGACACCTTGTTTTGTAGTCTTACAGATCTGTAAGCGGGTGGTTGTGTTTAGGTAAGTGTAGGATAATGATATCTAAGTTATGATGAAGGTGATGATGACGACTCTAAGGAAGGAAACATGAAAGACTTGGGATGAGGTGGAGATCAGTGTGCAACATGGTAAAATTTATAGAGAATTAGGTAGAGGTAGGAGAGAGTAAGATAGTCTCCATTTATGAGTTCACACAGAACCAGCCTAATACACGAGATAGGACAGATGTCTTGTATATAATGGAATGCTAAACAGGAATGCCGCTGAAACGCATTGTCAATCATAAACTTTACAGCATGGTTGGTAGTGTCATCTTACATAAATTATGTAAGAGTGTTGCTAAGTCTAGTTGGGATAGAATAATGATGAGTAACTTCACCTGAAATATTGACAATGACATTAGCCTGCATTATTAATAAGACTTCACCAGCAAAAAATGAAATTAACCTTACATAAGCTAACATAACCTAACACACGAGATGGGAATCGATGTCTTAGGTATACATGCTATGCTAAACAGGAACGCTAGCAGTCGATCATTAACACCACAACATACTTTGTAGTATCATATTGCAGAGATGATCTAACAGAATTGTTACATCTACTTGGGTAAGGATGATCAGGGTAAACTTGCCTAACCGGTTTATAACGTCATTAAATCTTACATATTAACATATAAATAATACTTGATCGGTGAGAAATGTAAGTAATCTAAACCAATAAAAGCTAACCTGTCCTAAACTAACACACTAGTTGGGATGTATATCTTAGCTGTACATGCTATTTTAACCAGGAAAGCAAGAAAGCACAGTTGTTCATTCAGGTCAATTAATATGACACATTGACTTTTGGTTTTGCCTTAGAGAGATGTGGCTTTATATGTGGCTGATCTGCAGAGGAGTGTATCGGTATTTGGTTAGTCATAGTATATTTCCGGTAAATTAACTACAACATTATTTGTAAACTCTCAACTTGGTATACCAGCGAGGTTTGCAGTCTCGGCTATCCAGCAGGTGTCAGAGATCTACTCTCTCCTTGTAATTGATACTGTGTATTATACTTAAGTTTAAAAGAAAAAATGATTGTTTTGGTTATGTTAACTGAACGCGTTACTCTTTAGACTTTACGTAAAGTCATATGAAGAGCCACTAGGTTAAATCCATATATGATGCTATCGATAAATGCTGGTTTTGCTAGGAGCTCTTCTACCATCTTACTGTCCGTCACAAGATGTATGTCTATACTATTCCGAATATTCTGCATGGTTTTTCCAGAAACTGCAGTATTAAATAGCTTACATAAATCTCTTTCAAAATCAATTTCAGCATGCTTTCGTACATTCTTATGAATCTCAGCGTAAGACCTTAACCACAAGGACGGATGAAATTGTGTTGTACCAAGAACTTTTGATAGTACTTTTCTACGACTAAGAGCTTGTTTCACGACCATATAATAAACTACACACCTCTCCCGAGTTCGACCTCCAAGATGAGTAATTGCCTTATTTGAAGACGACCCCTTAGGCTTCATGCACTCTGGCGGGAAAGGTAAATAATGATACAGGTCATGGAGTTCTGAGGAATATTGGACATCAATTCCTAAAATATATTCGAGAGAATCATCTTGTGCTAGCGAATCTAAGTGAGCATCTTCTGGAGAAACACACTGAAATCCGCCATAAGAACATGCATGAAGTACCGCTCATAACGTCATCGTCCTTTCTAACACTCCCGATACGGCCTATGACCTTCGGGGATGAGCTTCCAGCAAGCGATGACTGGACTCATTTACAAGGTGGAGGTACCCAGCGGACGGAATTCGTTGCCTCCGATGCTAGGGTGATTATGAGAACGGCATTGGAATCAGAGTATCTACTGCTTTTACTAAGGACTGCGAACCACGTTGGGGCATGGAGGTATTTCACATGAGCAAATCAGAGGTGAAGGCGTGGATAGAGTCGACTTAAAATCGCTACTCCAGATACGGGAATCGAACCCCGGATCCGCAGTACGAGTTCGCAAATGAAACCACTGTGCTACCCCGGCGCTCGCTCGTCCATAATGTTAATTTTAGTGTTCGTATATAACATATTGAGGATGTTTCTGATCATCAAACTGTTCCGTGTGCCAGCCTTTAGCTTTAGTGTAAGGGTGAGGACACTGACATAAACCTCCTATAACAGATTCCTCCATGAGAAGCTGATTGTAATCCAACTAGTTAACTAATCGTAATTGAGAAACTCGTGCTCAATTCCTATGTATAAAAACCTGGCATCTCACGCAAGTCCAGGAGATGTGAAATAATCTGCCTGATAACTTTATGAGTTTAGAGGGTTTTGTCTATGAATGTTTATAAAAACATCTGAGGTTAGGTAAACATAGCTGCATTCACCAAAATTTCCCGTCTTGAACTGTTCCCATACATTTATAGTATGTTCAAGGTCTTGAGCATTAACTTTTGTATACAACGCCTCCTCTGAAGGTAATTTGTTTCTCGTTCAATGCATCCCATGAAGCAGTGTAATCATACGGAAATATTCCCTTATGTGCCATCAAACTCAACTTCTTTTCTCCGAAGTACTGCAGTATTTAAGGATATGGTATTAGATTTTCTGCCAAATTATCGAGGCTTCTGCTCAGAAACCCGTATACAAACCTAAGCTTGATATCACCAACATACCTCGAGAATGAAATGTAGCTTTCCTCTGAATTCGTAATTATACCTAATCGCTCACGTGTGAACCAAACTGACTAATAACAAAATGTGAAGCATATTCACTCAGATTATGCATGAAAACTGGAATATAATATAAATTTGTACAAGCTAGGTTACACCCCTATTATGTAGGCTCCCACGATATTATATACTGATATGATTACATTCTCTTATGTTTTAGCTGTGTTTCTGTGAACTCTTTATCACACAAGTAGCATACAGCAGATGAGTCCGAATATTTTTTTTTGTTCATCTGTCATTTTCAATAACTGCAGGTTTATATATTTGACTGATGTTTTTACAAGAAGAGTTAGATACTCTACAAACCTCTCAGCTGTATTATGACCTCGACGTACATAAGATTGAGAAGAGCGATCGGTTTCTCGGTCACCAAACAATTGTGAAGGTTTCACATTGGTACAAAAGCTCGGCAGAGTGTGATTGTCGTATGGTGCTGTATAACTCACCTTAGGATTGGGTGTGCAAGTGGTGTGGGTTGAGAACGTAAAACAACACATTCGAAAATATTTATGAGTACTGTTTAACGCCACTTCTTACTGCATACTGTACCGCAAGCGGTGCACATTGTTGAGACATGAAGTGATAATTGGGAAAGGAAGTTTAGGAAGGAAACGTTTCCGGCCTAAGTTCAACGTACCTCCCCGGCATTAGCCAGTTATGAGGACAAACAAACACAAAACCCACAATCTGGGACGACCACCCTTTTGCTATTTGAACCGCACATCTTCCGTTTACTTGCGCGTGCCTTAATGAACTCACCTACCCGATTCAATGTTCACAACTCTGAATTTTTAATCAAGCTTATATTGTACATTGTTCTGGTATGAGTATTACTAGTAATATTGTTTATTTTAACAATTAGGTTTTGTAACCTGAAGGGTTTATTAAAAACCTAAATGTTATAAAACAGCAGCTTTTAATTGTATTGACGCTATAAATATTAATTTTTAATTATGCAGTAAAAATGCTCACTAATACTGATCTATATATAAGCCTAATAATGTCATTCAAGTGTTAAAAACTTCCTAAACTTCAGTTGCTGTACCGCTAACCAGAACTGAATATTACACATAGAATGCTTATGATAAAATGAAAATCTCAGGAAGAAGGAAAGGAGGAGGAGGAGAAGGAAGAGAATGAATCAGAAGATTAATCTTGATCTTTCGTACTGTTTTGACGTACCTTGTCTCGGCCTGCATTGGCACCTCGATTAATAGATCGAATGATGGAAATTCTGGCAGGTATTGCGCACCAATGCGTCGAGTGTTAATTCATGAGTGTTGCTGGTGGGCAAAGTCCTGTGAAATACCCGGAGGATATGCGTATATAGCAAAATGTCGTCCACTGTAAATTATACTGATTTCAAGCCATATAACGCTAGTTCCATGCATTGGTTTTAGGTGAGGTGACAACTCACAATACATGCACATGTGAACCTTTTGATGGTAACGAATGCAAGAGCGTTGAGTGTATTTACCTATGAACTACTTTCTTTTTCTAACCAATAACGGGGGAGAGCGGGATCACGGAGTGGCGATCAACCAAGAAAGCTCTACATCGCCTCCTAACGTAAATAGTATACCGCATGCAGGACAGTGATGGGAGATAGGTGTTTGGGTACCACTTTGGACCCCAGTAGTTGGTGGAGAAAGATGAAGGGCTCCCATGCAGTGCATGGAAGAGCAGTACGCATGCAATAGGCCCTTTCAACTTTCTCAGCCGACATCCAGCGTCACGCCTGGGGTAATCCATGTGCTTTAATTAGCGCGTATAGAAGATTTCTGGTGTGGTGTGTATTAGAGACCTGAACATCGGACGTAAAGATGCGTACTACCCATTTACTGCGTACCTAGCCACTATTATCCACTTACTTTGGTATAAAGTTTCTGTTATTCTTTACTGCATTGTTAACCGGTAGACTCAAATATTTAGTGGCAGATGTGTAAAATTATGAGTACCTGGCTTTTGTACTTTGCCGTTTGGGTTGCATCAATGACACTGCGTTGTCTTACCTCTAATCGCATGGCTGCGGTTTGCAGCTACGTTTGTCCACACTGAGTTTTGCATCATGTTTATTGATCTCAAAACTTATCATGCATAGTTTAAGGTAAACTATGCAGTTTCGAATGTAGCCCCTGTTTACACGTGTTTATATATACGTTTACAATATAATTATGTACACTATTTATTTATTCTAAGGTGCCAATTCTTGTCATTTATTTTGCCAGTGGCACTTAGGTGGCCACACCAATAAGCAGTCCTCCCAGTATAACAGCTTAGCTACACTAGAGCGGTAAATGTTAGGAGGTCCTCATTCCACGGCATGGCATTGACCGTGTAGCAGAAGAGCTTGAAGGCTACTGCTGCTCCTAATGAACTGTGTGGTATATGTGTGAATGCTCGTAGTTAAGTGTAGATAACCATATAACTAAGTTGTCAAAGTATTTTTGTATACCAACTTCCGACTCCCGATACATATGTTTCTCTCAAATAGGGATATTAACGTGGGTGCTTTTCATAAGCAATGTCTTAGACCTCTGCTGCTCTAATAAGTTCATTGTGATAGTTCCATTTCTCGTGTAGATTACAGCTGAAATATTCCATATGTTCTTTTATGAAATGCACTTTTAACCCTTTATGTAGCAAGTAACCCGGTGCCACTTCCGATAATCTCGCAATGATGGAAAGTATTCTATTTTGCATTTTGGAGCCTTTTAATACGCCTTTTAGCATTATGTCTCCATATGGAGCAGTTTATGTAAGAATTAGTCTAATTAGTATTTTACAAAGTGTTATTCCCATTTCTAACTTTAAGTTACAGTTGGGATTTATAATTGGGCAGTTTGTCTAGTTGTCCGATTGCTTTGGCTCTTTCAAAGTTGATGTGTTGCTTTCATGGATAACTCTGGTTCATTGTTTTACCTAGTTAGGTAACCTGGGTCTTCTATTCGATAGTCTTCAGTGTAAATGTAACTGGATGCAGTCCATGCTTTTGTGACAATGAGTGTGTCATTTTGTATATATTATCGGTCTTTACCTGTCCTAGCGTTTACTTATACTCTGCATTTCATGAGCCATATCTGAAGGGTGTTAAGTGCGTTTTCTAACCTTGTTTGTATTATACGTAGTGTTGTTGATTCTGTAACGAATGCCGTATCATCAGCACATGCATACTTGTCTACCCTTGCGGTCTCTGGTACATGGTCTATATGTAGATTAAAAACTGTAGCTCCTAGTAGGCTTTCTTGGGAGACCTCACCCTAATTGGGCGTCATGATGAGACTTCATTGTTGACTGCAGTGCAGAGTGATCTACTTGTTAGGTAGCCTTTTAGCTAATAGAGTCCATATATTCCAAACAGATAAGTTATTTTGAGTCAACCGGAATGCCAAATCCGGTCAAGGGCGTATTCTGTATCTAAAAGGATAGCTCCAGATGATATTTTCATGTAAAACCCTCTTGTTGTAATTCGGAGATGTAATGTTGTCGAGTGCTGTGCTCTGAATCCAAAGTGCTTACTAATGAGCATGCTACTTCTGATATGTGTGCTAATGCGTGTTAGTCATATATTCTATAACACTTTACTCATAGTATTTAATAAGCAAATGGGTCTGCAATTTTAGGGTAAATACTGGTTTTTTATGCGGTTTAGGAAAGAATAGTAATTTTGCCTTTCCCAATGTGAGGGAAGCTGCGTTTCTCTATTGCATAATTGAAGATGCATACTATCAATTGTAACACTTTAATCGGAAGGTGTTTCAGTAGATGCGGTATGATGCACTTAATTTACCTTGCATTTGTGTTAAGCATTTCTTTGCGTGTCTGCACTCTTCCTATCATATCTGCCATTGCTTCTGTTTCCTTCATAAATAGATGTTCGCACGGAACGGCACTCGATTTAAACACTTCTGTAAGGACATATGCAAAAGTTTCTGCCTTGTCTCGGGTACTTTCAGCTATTTGGTTTGTTGTATAGAGGGGTCAGTAGGTGTGTGTAAGTTCGCGTGCAGCTTTTGGCTATGTTCCAAATGGTCTGGTTTTGTGGGTCGAAGACTTATAACGTATCTGGTAAATTTCTGAATAAGCTCACTAGATTGAGTCCATAGTTCCATGTACTCTTTGGGATATATAAAGTTTCCGTATTTTTGCCATTTTACTCCGGCGCGGCTTCTTCCTTAAATTATTAATCCAGTGTTGCGAGGGAAGGCTATAGCTGCTGTAATTCGGTGCCTAACGGGAACGTATTGTTCTGTTGCTTGTTTAACCCTTCTGTTCTCCTTAAAAATAGTTTACACTCTTTCACCTTCGGGTCATAATGACCCGATAAAAAAAATCCTAATATATCTGTTAAGGAAACATTTTTATGTCTTTTAATTGCATTTAATTCTTTCTTAATACCGTTTAAGAACTACTATGCAATGTAACTTTGGTATTGGACGAAATACAGTCAGAGAAACTGAATATAATTATATTTTTTCCTTCCTTTTAATTAGCATGTCTCAATATACAATAAAATAAAAATGGATAAATGTATTTTCAGAAAAAATATCAAATTATAAATAAATGAAGAGTATTCATTTTTTCTGAAGTAAAACCTTTATCATAACTTACAACATTCTTATTCTTCTTTGGAGAATAGAATACAACTGTGGTATCTTTTTTGAAATAGAATTTTTAACTGTGGACCTCTTCTTTGCTTGATAAATTAGGGAGCTCAGCCTTGTTTTTTCTCAATGTCCCCAAAATTGTGAGTTTTCTTTTGAGAAGTGCTTGACCCAATACATAGGGTGTAAAAAAAGTATCACATGTAACATTCTGTCCTCTTAGCTCATAAGTCAGATCCATGACAACACGCATACCTTGGTTTTTCTCACGTGCTATGCCTGGTGGTTTCCCTGTGTACATTTGTGCTTTCAGAGCATATTATGAAGTAGCACTGTCACATAGTGTCCAAATTTTTATTCCATATTTGGCGGGTTTACTTGGAATATATTGATTGAAGGGGCAGAGACCTCTGAAACCCACCAGTTGCTCATCAACCGTTAAGTTTGATCCAGAATTGTATAATTTTGCAAGTGTTTCCACCGACTGTTCCCACAAGTCCTTTATAGGTGCTAGTTTGTCATTTGCTCTCCGTTCCCGTCGATCAGATTTGTCATCAAAACGTAACACTCAAGAAATGAAAAAGAAACTTTTTAGTGACATTGTAGCAGGAAAAATGGCTCCACCTCGTTCTGGATCCCACAAGCTTCTTGTTGATTCGCCATATGATTTATAAACACAAGCTAGAAATAGTACACCAATGTATGCTTCTAAGGTAATTTCATCTAAATCTTCCTATTTATCACCGTACACTCTTCGGGCCTCAGTATTAGTCATTTTCAGTACAATACTGCAAAGTGTTTTGTTCATAATTCCTTGAAAATAAGATTTTATATCTCTTACTCTGGATGCTCTTCCATGTTATGGAAAGGCTGCTAAACTCCAATTGATGTTTTTATATTTCGACTGAAACACTTCCACATTTTGAAAATTGTCACTTCTATCATCATTGTCTGAAGAACAATCTTCTGATTCCGACGTAGGGTAAATGCTACCTTCACTAGTATGGTTTTCGTCTTCTGAAATATCCTCCGAACTATCAGATACATTGTCAAAAGCTTCCAATTCACTTTCGGTAGGGCAACGATTTGCCATGATAAAAGCATTTCACCACTCACTGTGATAAGTAAAATTATATCCTCCTTCAACAGTCAATCAGATGTAACTGATATGTATTCTCCTGCGTTTACTTCATCAACAATGTATTGCCCATTGTTACAAAAGCAATTGGCTGCTATATTGTTGTGTGAATTGACATACATATGGCTTTAGATACAGTGCGACATGAAACTTAATGGAAAAAATGTTAAAATTCATTTTAAAAGCAATCGGGCCATTATGACCCAAAGAACACAAGTGTAACAATTTTAATTATAAAAAAACAAATGTAAGTTTTCTTTAAAATTCAGGTTTTATGAGTAGTACATATGAAGAGAAAGAAATGCATAAAATTACAAGTATCAGCTATCAAATTTAAATTAGTAATAGAAAGATATATTTCTTGTCGGGTCATATTGACCCAAAGATAACAGCAGGGTTAATTGCTACTTCGATTAAGCAGTCCACCGTTGTTTCAAAGGCTGACCATTCAGTTTGTATATAGTTAAGCCTAACAGGCTCGCATTTGAACGTTATATGGGGCTTCTATCTCCAGTAACACTGGGAGGAGATCTAAGGTCAAGTTGTTTATTACGCATGTGTTGAAGGGCATGTCTTTGAGTAGTGCAATGTCAAGTATGTCGGAACTGTAATTTTCTGCTCTCGATATGAATGTTGTTTTTGTCCGGTCCAGTTAAAACACTGGTGGCAATGCTAATGTAA
This sequence comes from Deroplatys truncata, assembly GCA_030765065.1. Taxonomy (NCBI): domain Eukaryota; kingdom Metazoa; phylum Arthropoda; class Insecta; order Mantodea; family Mantidae; genus Deroplatys; species Deroplatys truncata. The sequence goes on along the minus strand of CM060990.1, from coordinate 415,192,839 downwards.
GTTAATATTTTATTACATAGAATGCTGGTCATTTTGCAGTTCCCGAGAAGGTGTTTTGCACTAAGGTTTTTTGCAGCTATTACTTTACGTTCTAATCGTATTAGCGTGTATAGGCTGTCCGTGTGTCTATCGCCAGAGGGGTTGTAAGCGGCTATAAACGTTACCTCTATATTATGACATCTAACGTTTACTGCTGTAACATCCATTCGCTTTAGCTATGGTATTAAAAGTTGATGGTGTTGCCTTATTTTTCTTTTACTATAGCGGTGCTTACGACTCTTACATTTCTGTCGCATCTATATGGGCCACAGCATGGGACCGAAAAGTGGCCCACGGGTCCTAGATATTTTTCGTTTAGTAGCGCTATGTGTATAGAAAATCTTTGTAAACATTCTGTTAATATTTGCGGATAGGTTGCATATTTTTTCAGTATGCTACATTTATTCATTGGACGTTATTAATGCATAATTGTGATAGTACATTTATGAAACTGGTTATACAGTGAAAGTTGTGTAGCGGGTTGCAGTTCGGTACGGAACGCTTCTCCAACAGCCAAGTGGCATGTTCCTGAAAGGAATTCAAGCCTAGAATAATATCTGGGTTTCCCAGCAATCTAAGGAACATTACCATGACGAGGTTGTTTCTGTCGTGCTATATCTTCATGTTGTGTCGCTTGAGTTTGTCACAAATGAGGACCGTGGCCTGAGCGGAAGTGATCCGTAGCAGTGATATGCTTTATCATGGCAGAAGAAGAGCCGAGTGGTAGGTGGGTTGTTCCTCAGCAATCCTGATTGTACCATTGGCCTGTGAGCAGTTTCGGTGTGCTGACTTGGGTCTGGTGGGTGTTCAGGCTGCTCCTTGGCTTCTTCTTTTTCAGTAAGGCCTGAATTTTTGGAGTAATACTTAAAACTACGGCATGGCCGCCCGAGGAAACCAGTGATGTTATATTGTAACGCCCCACTTTAGAATGGGTAAAGACATTACAATTTCGTAGCGTAGCAGAATTAACCGCTGGTGAGCAACTCTGAATAGCAAGACACAATTAACAAAAACGATAAAGTACATTTAATATAATAAACAAGTAGAGCCAATGAAAGTGAGCAAGGAAACCATTTCAGAATTAAGTAATAGAATTAATTAAGAGAAAGATCAGTTTCTGGTTACCTAGTACCTTAGAGCAGAAGTTACGCTGGATGCCATAACCAAAGTTGGGCGTTGATCTGGACAGCGCCTCCGGTCGCACCTGGGGTTGTTCCTATCAAGGCTTAACATAAACCTTTATGTACATATTTTAACTTATTTCACAACGATTATATAAGCTGTCCCGAAGCATAGTATCTTACAACTCAATATATATTAACATTCCATTATATTTAATGCATCCTCTAGCATTGTAGGTACATGATAACTTGATTCGTATGACATCACTCCTGAACGGAGAGGAGCTCTGTAGCAGTTATTCTTGTCAGAACATATTGTCCCTTCATGTATTATCTCCCTCCACACCGTGTCAGTACTATCTCTAGAACTACCACCATATACAGCGTTGTCAATGCTAATATTGTGTCGTTTCTTTTAATTAATATTAATTATTTAAAAACCAATATTATTTATTTTAATAAAGGTTTATTAAATTTACTGCCAAGTCTAACATTATGATGATTTTTACTCATTTGCTCAATATTTCTTTTCCTTCCTTCTTCTTAGTCCTAGAAAGGAATAGTGAGCTATTAATAGATTGCTGTTTTAAAATCGGAGGATACCATTATAATTTATGACATTTCTCCAAGTATTAAAGTTTGTGATGTAGGTGAAGAAGTTAAAGGGTAATTGAAAGCTCTGGAATGTAACCATATTCATTTTGACTTAAAATATATGCTACTTAGCTTTCTGTGCTAAATTCCGCTGTTAATACCGTCTTCTGACTCTCTATGTGAATTAATTTGAGAAATATTTGAAACCAACTCTTCGGGAGTGGATTAAAATCCATTTGGTAGACACTTAATTGACCCTCCTTTCCATGCAAGCAGAAAATGTCTAATATTTTTAATCACCCTAAACATAAAAGTTCAATAATTATATAATGCAGTATAAAATTGAAAATTCGTGAATAGAGTCCACTAATTTCTTAATGAAATTCATCAGCAAAATGATTCTTCGTAATTAGAGAGCACTTTAACGAAATTTTATCCGGAAATATACGATGTTAAACACGCAGGGAGAAGGAACTCTGGTATTTTCTGATTAAAATGATTATTATTAAAATAATTTGCTGTTCCAGAGAAACTGGCCCTAATTTTATCACATATCTTGCTAAAAATTGTTAAGCACATATGAAATTAAATTTTATACAGTTCTGCAACCTACGACTCCAACAATTCATAGTAGCTAAATGTGTAATTCGAGGTACCTACTTAGAGGTCAGTATGTGGTGTTAGAATCGCCACGTAATCTAGTCCAAGAACTTCAATAAAGAAATCATTACCCTTTCCAAACTTTTCATTGTCACCCTCAAACTGTTGGTTCGGAAATTTCTATGGTTCAGACATGCAATTAATCAACTACCTTCTTCCTGTCAGTGATAGCCAGCATTTTATCAGTCACTCAGGTAACGGAGGTGTTATGCGTGATTCTACCACACCTCTCCCTTGAATTTCCAATCAAACTTCACTACGTAAGGACACACCTTCCTTCTTATTGCCCTTGTCATACCTGTTATCTGGGCGAAATAAGCTTACTCTTCTCCCATTAAACTCTAGAACATTCTTCGCCTTCCCTAAAAATGATATTTCTATTGTATTATTAGCATTCTGTCCGTATGATACTACTCTGATTAACGGTATAGCAACTAAGTTTCAGAAAGAATTTAACAAGTTGAAAGTGTATATAAATTGAATAAGGGTATCAACCGTACGCAGATCAGTATTAGTAACCATTTTACAGCCTTTTAATAATATTTAACATTTATATAATCAACTCAAATAAATGCTCCTGATTAGCGGTATAGCAAATGAGATTTAGAAAGCTTTTAAGTATTCGAAGGTGTATATAAATTCAATAGGGTCATCAAGCATATATAGATCGGAATTTTATTAATCATTTTATATATATGTAGTCAATTTAAATAAAAGCTCCTGTGTGTATTTGACCAATAACTTTTTATTAAACTTTTCATCTTACAAGACGTAATCTCTAAATAGTATTACAACTAATACTTATATTCACACAATATTTAATATAAGCTTCATTAAACATGCAGTTGTATACGTCTAGATTTAGATTCATATATAGAGCGGATTAAAGAGATGCAAAGCAGCACATTCCAAGAAATATTTATGAATACTAATCCTGCTACAACTTTAATCAATGTGGAAAAAGCTTTCAGAGGAGCTATGGCAAGAGACATCACGAGATTATTTTTATAGGTTCCTTAAGAGCAACTACAAGAAGCAATGGCGTAAAGAGGTATGCAGATTAATCACTGCTAGGAAGAAAATAAAAACATAGCCGCAGACGATGATAACGGAAAAATGTAACATGAAACATTACGAGACAGCATTTGAAGGAAGTTTGAATACATATTTCATTCGCGTTAACACGCCTAATGACATACTCATACCTATAAGAGTTAAAACAACAAATAACTGAATCAGTTCAGAAATAATTGAGGATTCATAAATCTGTAAAGAATAGCATTATGGTTGACGCCAATTTATTAATGCTAACAGTAATATTACAGGCAAATCCTTTTAAAACAGTAATCTCTGTTTCTACAGACTGATTTAGTGTCTTATTACAGACAAAATTCAAGAACCTGGTTTCAGAAATGGAGGAATGTCAGCTTAAGGGCACCAATTAGTCTTAGCATTACATTGGGGGGTTCATCTTAGAATTGATAAGTATATCCGTCTTTGATACTTGTATTTCGCTACCGCCAACTGTGGAAGCTAAGGACTGTATAATTCCACAGAATTTTAAGGGTAAGAAATGTTTTATGTATGCAGTCCCAGAAAACTGCAATGATAAGAGTGCTCAATGAGTCAGTAAATGTAGTATGTTTAAAGGTATGTACCACTTCTCATTATCATATTTCCTACTTTTCTGAAATACATGAACATATTTGAAGAAAAGAACACCACATCTATTAATGTGTTTGTATTGTATGAGAAATATAATCCGGTAAATATAAACGTAGTGAATAAATGGGCACCTGATAATCGTGATCTTCTTCTGGTGGGTGATACTATTAGCCGCAATCACTATGCATATATATGAAAAAAGTTTGCTACACTCATTCGAGGGCAGAAAACCAAGCACACAGAACAGACATTTGCATGCAAATGCTGCTTCAGTCATTTTGATGAACAGTATGGTGAAAGTAGGCTGAAGAAATAGAGAAAGAGTAATTTCGTAGGGAACCTCATACACCTAGCGCTGTTATGCCTACAAAGGCGAACTCTAAGGTCTGGCTTAAAAATGAAGAGAGAATGCTCAAACTTCCTTACATCACATACACTGCTTTTGAGAACATTCACTTCCTTTACCATACTCACACAATTCGGTACCTTTTTAATATACAATTTCGTTTCCATGCTTTTTCTTCCGGAAACAGAAGGACCAATTAAAAGTTCCAAATGCATAACCATAAGGTCGCGATTATTACATTTTTATCACCTGTTTATTATAATATTTATTATAACCATTATTGCTTTTGTTGTGAGATTTAATGAACTGAAAGTACCTTCAATACAAAGTGACAAACGTGAACCGTAGACTGTTTCAAAATGCTTTCACTAGGGCAACCGCATTTATTAATATGGGTCTACAGGTTTGCGTCTGTGGAAGTGGAGCCATGGCTAAGAAGGTTTCTGAGTGATAAACTGTAACTTTGGTGAAATATACATTTTTGTGTATTATGATTATGCAAAATACAAGTCTATCAACCCTATGTTATCTATTGTTTGTGTTTCAAGACAATGCAATCCTTAGGGTTTTAAAGATGATACCTGGGTATAATATAAACTATTTTATTTCATCCATAAGTAAACTGGACTTTCAGTCCCGTACTCAAATTTAGATCATTTTTTTACATTCAGAGTTTCTTTTCTCCCTGCAGGTTTCAAACTATAAGCTTGAGAATCATACTTTATATTCTGCACACGCGATTATTTAAATTAACTATCTCACTACTTGATATAATGCTACATATTTCTTGAAATAAAACATATATTATATCAGGATTAAAATATAAACTTTAATGCCGAGTCAACTTATCACTATTATTTGTTTCGCTCATCTAACAAATATGTAAATGTGAATTCTAAATCTAAATACCTTCATACATAAGGTGAATGTTATTGGAGGATTACTTAAGCATTCCGTTTCGGACATATAGGTGGAGATAGATTTGGAAAATACTCTCTCGCTCTATACCAGGCGAGTCAGCTGCCCCTATTTATTTTTGAATTTATGCAACCTGAAGCGACATATGTGACTTACGACTTTCTTGAATGCCTTCTAATGGCTGATTTGCGTAACGCTTTATAGAGGAGGAATAGATAACTCAGCGCATTAGTGTTTTACGGGACAGAATTCAATCGCTATGTATGACGATGCAAAAAACATCCCAATCTGACACTGGGAGCTGCAGAAGCACCTTTAGCCAATTTTACAAGTTTTTATTGTTTAGCATACATTTATGCACGTCTTTGAAAACGCCACTGAACGAACAACCTATCACACGTATTGGTTCGCAAAACCATTTAAAAACCAAATGTCAGATTTATGGAGTGCGACCAATTGGATTTAACACATCAGTCAACGTTGTACAGCCTTGTCAAAAATGCTAAGTGTTAGGTAGATAATTTCTTTTCTGTCATAAACTATGGCACATTTCAGTTCATACAGTAATTATAATGACTGATGTAGTTTATTTGTTTGAGTTAAAACTACCAAAGCGAGCTCAAAACACTGCTTGAAGCTGCAAAAAGCATGTAAAGATTCGAGGTGGGGCCCAGTTCTGCGATTACTAATTCGTATAGGAACCGCAACTCGCAAGGTAGCTTTGGCCGAATGGTATTATCACGGTTGCTTCAATAGTGTGCCGTATCAGTTCGGGGTCGAATTATTCATGTTGAATTCAAACTCGTTATTACCCCTTGTTTTATCTCTTTGAGCCTATAATTTGATATTATGATACAAATAACATTTTTGGTAACATTATAAGTTTGTACAAAATAGTATAATCGCCATGTTTTCCACCGCAAAGCCCAAATCATCTACGGGCACTCATACGTGAAGAATGCAGGCAGACTACACCGCGCATGTTACAACAAACAAGGCCTCTCCGGTAACGTACACAAATGTTAAGTGATGAAGGGGGTCGTAATTTTGAATATTTACTTCGTTGATGAAATCCACGCTCTTTAGCAATTTACTATTCTGCTTACCCATGCACTTAGCACATATACAACTCCTATGTCAGTAGAAGAAGTGAAACATAAGCTTTAAATATGAAACAATAGCTGTTAGGTTTAATATCGTCGATATGCGCCCCAAAGAATGAAAGCTAACTACGTAACACGATTTACAACACCAAATACAGTACAGACTATTGTGGTAAACATACAAATTATCTACTTGTATTTCTTGTGTTTTGGGCTTACACGAGAGCCAATAACAGAAATAAATAAATAAATTAGTATACTAAAATACAGAAAATAAACACAAGTAGAAAGTAAAAGGAAGCGAAAGTATTTGATGTTCCCATTAAATTCGAACCTCCGAAGCTAACGTTTGCTTCACCACATTATAGCAGCTAACCCACTCAGCCAGAATCCCCGTATTCTACCCCTTGTTCGGGAAAACATTCCTCTATCGCTGCCCCTAGGTATTTCATATCTATGCAATCCGGAATTTAGAGTCTAATGTGAAAACATTGACCCTTTTAGCAAACAAACTAATACTGTAGCTCTGCTCTTCTATTTGTTACTATACGCAATCACCATTAATGATTAAAGGCCTGAATGAGAACCAAGGAACTGCGAAAGCCTTAAAAAAAAAAGACGGCGTTTCAATGATATAATGCTTGTAAGGAGATAAAGGAATGTTTTCCCGAAGAACGGGGTAGACTGCGTGAGTTCTGCCCGAGTGGTTTAGCTGCCGGAATGCGGTGAAGCAAGCGGAAGGTTCGAATCTCATACAAACAAAATCGTTTTGGTTCTTTTTTTTCCATCTCCTTGTGTTTATTTTCTGTATTTTAGTGTACTAATTTCTTTATTTTTATTACTTGCTCTCCTGCGAGCCAAAGACATAAGAATTACATTCAGATAATTGTGTATCATGTTTACCCTAATAATCTGTACCGTATCTGGTGTTGCAAATCGCGTTACGTAGTTAGCTTTCATTCTTTTGAGCGCATATCGACGATATTAAATCTAACAGTTTTTGTTGCATGTTTAAACCTTATGTTTCACTTCTTCTATTCACAAAGGAGTTGTAAATGTGCTAAGTACACGTGTAAACAGTATAATAAATTGTTAAACAGCGTGGATTTCGTCATTTCCAAATGACGACCAACATCATCAATGCACATTTGTGTACGTTGAACGAGAGACCTTCTTGCATGCTGTAACATGCGCAGTGTAATCTGCCTGCATTCTTCACGTAGATGATTTGGGTTTTGTGGCTTTTGAGCATAGATCCGTTCCTTTAAATGATCCCACAGAAAGAAATCAATTGGGTTGAGATCAGGTGATCTAGGTGGCCATGCGATTGGGCCCGTCAGCCAATCCATTTTTGCGGATATGTTCTATGTAAGTGATTCCTTACAGTCAGCAACCAGTGCGCAGGAGCTCCATCTTGCTGGAACCACATTCCTGTTCGTTTCACCACTGGCACATCTTCTAGGAGCAATGACAATTCTTCTTGCAGAAATGCAAGGTACCGTGGTCCTGGAGGTTACCTTCAAAAAGTATGGTCCAATTAGCTGGCCTGCTAATATTCCGCACCAGATATTGATACTCCACTGTACATGGAGTGCAGTTCTCTCATCCAGTGAGGATTGCCTATACTCCGGTAGTGCATATTATGGCGGCTAACAGTTGCGTTATTCTGGAATGTGTCTTCATCACTGAAGAGAAAAGTTCCTAAAAACTCTGCATCCATTTGGGCTCGTTGCTGTAGCCATTTTGCATATATCACTCTCGCTTGAAAGTCTTATCCATGCAGAGCCTCGTGTAGTTGTAGATGGTACGGATGATATTTATTACGGTGAAATATGCGCATCACTGAGGACTGACTTATGTACAGATCGTCTGCCCTTGAACTGGTATGTGGATTGTTTTCTATTGCCTTTTGCACAGCTTCTTCATTGCCTCCAGAGGTTACTGGAGCTCCGCAAGCAGGTGGTGCTCTTCCAAAGTATCCTGTTTCACGAAAGCGTCTTTCAACCCTTCGAAAAGTGTCCTCCTTCCTGGAAACCATTCTTCATACAGGCGCTTTGCTGACAGGGCATTAAACCTTGTTTCTCCATAGATCAACAGCATGTCTACATACTCGTCGTTTGTATACATTATGACAGCAGCCGTTTCTCGTAGAAAGGTTTCAGATACTGGGAAGATAATGGAGAGAGACTTATTTATTCACGCGAAGCATAGACGCAGGCGAAATAGCTAAAGCCACTTTGCATGTGTGAAGTGTTTTAAAGTTGGTTGAGCTGGTCACGCTAATACTAACCACAAAAAAACACCTACTACGAAATACAAATTTTCCACCTGCCACCGGTGGGAAACATGGGGATTATTCTATTTTGTATACGCTTATAATGTTATAAAATTTTTATTTATATCACAGTATCGAATTATAAGCCGAGAGAGATAAACAAAAGGTAATAAGGTGTTTTAACTTAACCCGAAGGATTTGAACCCCAACTGAAGTGATACAGTGTTAAAGCAACCACGATAAAATCATTCGGCCAATGCTACCTTGCGAATTGAGGTTCCTACACGAAATAGTAATCGCAGAACTGGACCCCACCTCGAATCTTTACACGCTTTTTGCAGCGTCATACAGTGTTTTGAGCTCGGTTTGGTAGTCTTAATTTAAACAAATAAACCCCATCAATCATTACAATTACTGTGTGATAGAAATGCGCCACAGGTTGTGAAATAAGAGAAATTATCTACCTAATACTTAGCATTTTTGACAAGGCTGTACATTGACTAACGGTTTAAATCCAATTGGTCGCACTGCGTAGATATGCCATTATGTTTTCAAATGGTTTTGCCAACCGATGCATGTGATAGGTTGTTTCTTCAGGGGCGTTTTCAAAGGTGTACATGAATGTTTGCTAAATAAAAGTTTGTAAAATGGCTAAAAGTGCTACTGCAGCTCCTAGTATCAGGGTGGGATGTTTTTTTGTATCGACGTACATAGCGATTGCATTCTGTCCCGTAAAACACTTATGAACTGAGTTATATATCCCTCTTCTATAAAGTGTTATGCAAATCATCCATTAGAAGGCATTCAAGAAAGGCGTAAGTCAGATATGTCGCTTAGCACGTTGCATAAATTCAAAAATAGATAGGCACAGCTGACTCACCTGGTATATATATATGCGCATATACACACATACGTGTGTTGTTGACGAACTCTATATTAACTCCAGAACTGTGGAAGACTGACATTTCACTCCTTTTTTACCCGAAACTATCTACATTTGCAAATACAAAATTAAGCTAGAGTATTACATCGTAAGAAGGAAAAGGAACTGTACCGGTAGCTGTAAACCGTAACATGGTTTTTGTATACTGCAGCTGAATCAGTGTCAGGGTGTAGCAAACATTTAGCGTAAGCTATGTTTTTGGTCGAACTGGGTGGTAAAGCGGCTTTTCTTTACATCAGCGAGTTGCTCCCTAGATTAACTGTATGTTGTGTGACAACATTAAAGCAACGCTATTCATACTTTTAATCTTTAACTAGTTGAAGTTGCATAATAAGGAAAAATTTACATTAGTTTTTTCGGTGTTATCACCGGTATCACCGGTTGCATTAACGGCAAACCGCTGAGTTACATATATAAATACTAAAGCAACTGAGTTATAGGATGCTAAACGAAATGTCACTAAATATTCGTCATACAAACTGAGCGAAGGTTCTGGATACAATAGGGCTTATCTAAAATCATCTTGCTTCCCAAAAATGAAGATGGCTAGTTTTGAAAAGTTGTCATTCATGGCAAAATAAAGACCACCAAAATTCGACACAATCTTGTATTTTGTGTCAGCCCTAAGCTCTCTTGAGGCTTCTTGCACGGTTTTGGAAGCTACGTTTACTGTAGAGTCTTCACTTATTTATTTCTGTTCACACTCAGAAAAACAAGCATGGTTCTCTATGAAAATGTAATACATTTAAAGCTACCTTTCTACGCAGGCTTTATAGCATATTGTTGTCAAATTGAACTTTAACGCGACATAGAATTTTACGACCCATGGAACTTCTTCATTGATCCGAAACTAGCCCAAATGTAATGATCTCCAACATCTTGCCCACAAAATGACTTAGCTTCATCACTCACAAATCCAACACGACTTTCAAAAGTGTGTATTTGACAATGTAGATCCGTAAATTCTGTCCCTGGAATTTTATATTTTGCTCTATATTTCTATCGTTCAAATATGTAGTTAGGGGTGGCTCAGTGAAATTTATAGCTTACCAGTAATATTATTGCAAAATAATCATCATCTTCAAATGTAATTAATGTATCTGAGATTCTTACAGCACCAATTGTAGGTACTACCCGAGCTTCTTTGAGTTTCTTCCAACCACTGATAAGGGTGTTCCTTCTCTTTCCGCATTCATAGCGATTATTAAGTATTCAGAATAGAAGTGGAATTTCCACTGATAACGGAATCAACACCATTCTTGTTTATTTAGAAGGATGGGACAGGACAGTTGGTTTAGGCGTCACGGATGTCCGCCCTGTTTCACAACAGGATGGAACTTGTGTGAAGATAAACCGGAGTGGATAGTATACTTTAATGCATTTTAAACCTAGTATACTATATTTTTTGAAGCATGCATAGACGCAAATAATCCTGCAAGCCAGCGATTGTTGCACAAATAGCTCCGGTGTCTTCCTTTCAATGTCTGAAGGACAATGAACAGCTGGACAAATTTGGAGAACAAGTTTCTGATCCATGCTAAGATTAAGAACTTATTCCGTGTTGCATGCGTTGAGCCAAGATGCTTTTATTACCTGAAAATATGTCGCATATATTATTTCCCAAACAGCACTTATCTTACAGATTATGCAGATGATCCTGGACCTATTCTATTACCAGCAAAACGGTTCGTTGGATGGTGAAGTAGGAGTTTATTCGCATAAATTTAATTTTGGGATTAGCATCTTAATTTCTTTCTTATCCACATCATCACTCCGTCCTTACCTTCCGTTTTTATAGGGATACTGTCACAACCAAGCGCTGCTAGTTGTGATACAGGCATAAAAATTTCTTTCTTGTAAAAGTAGAAGCTGTCCTTGTAATCTGCGTCCATGTGCAGAAGGAAGGGAAACAAATTGTCCATCTATATGTTTAATGTGGTTCTTCTAATAGAGTTACAGATTCACCTTCCTGCAGAAGTTAATGTCATTGATCGCTATTTTATCCTACGTTAGCAGCTTATGTTTACGGTTATTAAAACAAAGGCCCCGAATAAGCTTGTAACCGTCTTTTTATCTGTAATCTTCTTAATTTCTCTCGAGATCTTCCGTTTATTAACTTTGATACCTTATTTCTCAGAGGACCTTACTTCCAAGCCTTGTAATGCAACTGTTGCTATTTGAGTCCATACACCTTGAGACGCCTGTCCTGAAGGCTACTGAAAATAACTTTGGTAAATGCAGGCGAAGCTGGGAAATAGTAGATGTTGATTCAAGTTCAGAATCCCTTCTGCTGATTTATACTTTCGAAACCGAAGGTTCATAACATCTTTTTCCTTCCTCCGAAACGAAGTCGTACCTCGGTAGATTTATGCTCTTCTCGCTTTTTCACATCCTTATTATGTAATTTTCTGGTCCTCACCACACGACAACTACTATTCATTAATTTTCTTTCATTCCTGATATATCTCAAAAGTAGTAACTTTATTTACAATTTTTTTCGTTTTAGTACAGGTTTACAACCGCTTGCAAAGTTCGGGTACTTAAGATGGCTGTAGGTTGCCATGGTAGCTTAGTTGGTGAGAGCAGTGGCACCGAACGCTGAAGACCTATGTTTCAAACCTCGGTTGTGGCATTCAATTAGTAGCTGTGATGAAAGCAACTACTGCGCCAGAAAGAGCACCAAACAGCAGGGAAGCTCCAAAGGCAAACCATGGCATGCATTGGGAATCTAACTAACATTTAACAAATTAATGTATGTGGTGATATAAAAATTGATCATTTTACATCCAGTCTTCGAAGGCAACAGCTTGGCTATTTATTTGCAATATACCACATGAAACATATGATGCCGTCAAGTACAAAACTCGCCATATTCAGGTAAAGCAGGTTTTCAGAAAATGTAGAAAACTAATATTAGGCAAACAGCAGAACCTTAAAATTATCAATGTTATAATGTTCGGACTAGACCCTTAAAGATGCTTGTATTCTCTTGAAAATTAGTCTGAAATAATACGGCGGTAAATCAAAATTTAACTTTGGATAAGGCGAGTTTTCCACACAACGGTAGTGGATTTGGAGAGATTTGGTGGAAACACAATACTAAATTACAATTAAGTGCAAACGTTTTCGGATTTACTTCTTAATATTTGTGTTTGACAATGTTAATAAATGACTTATTGCAATATTTGTACAATTATAACCATTTCTGATTTCATTTTCATTCAAAAAACTAAATTTTCACAATTTTTCACCCATTTCGCATAAGCATATCAATGAAGCACTCGTTTCAGAGTTTGCTCACTAAAATTGACGAGTTTTCATATCACATACATCTTATGACTTGTAAAATTTACATATGTCTAAACTGTAATACTAATAACCAATGTTCAAAAACAAACATATCAAATTCTAAGTTGTCCTTCCTCACTATCCAAGAAACTCTCACAAACAGCATCTACTTCTTTATCGTCATTGGCAATATTGCTTTTAGATATTAAATTCTTCTAAAATACAGGCTTACATTTTCCTCCCATTTAACACCAAATGTTTTTTAATAAACTTTCACATCTTTAACTTTTAACTTTAAATATATTTCACAATAACAAAAAATTCATTTTTAACTTAATTAATTATTTTATATATTAAACTCTATAGGGTCTTCTCGTCCCTCCTTTACTTTTACACCTACATCTAAATGCCTTGCAGTATGCATTTCTAAGGTTTTGCCTCGCTTCAGAATGGTCTTGCTAACACACAAATCGGGCCGATAATTTGCCTTACGTCTAACTAGAACTTTGCCTGAGGTAGAACGTTGTAAAATAATATGCTTAGATGCCTTAAATTTAAAATGCCAGGATCCTAGTGATTTCAATATTCCTTTGCAGCATACTTCCAATCTTGTACAAACACACTTGCTCCTAGGCTGATTACCTTTCCATGATTTTTATAGATTTCAAAACATTCTTGAGACTACTGTTAGTGCTTCTCATTCTTATTTCTTTCTCTATTTGCCCGAAAACACAATCTGCAGGGATGAGTAAATGGCCAGGAATAGGAAAGATCATTTATATTACCTGCACGTTCCGTAGTGCTTGAACAGCAGGCCATTTATTATACATGCCTATCATACTGGTGTTTTTATTTTTTCCACAGCAGGCATCTGCAAATAGCCTTACTTTCTTAACTCCAGAAAAATCGGATTTGCACAGTTGACCGTATACTGCTGACACAATTTTATTTCAACTTTGGGACGTTCATTTTCTGTACAAACAGAATTACAAACATTCTGATTTGTCAGTGTTGTCTTGGATGAATCCTGCACAATGGAAAAGCTATACTTGTATAAGTGCCTGCTGTAGTATGCTGCTGATCCTGTATTTTTGACAGTACCATATTTTTCTGACAGTCAAATGAAAATGTTGCTACTTTATTATCTTCTTTCAGAAGATCAAAATATGCCTTAGCTCTAAGCGTATGCATTCGTTTAGCTATCAGCAAATCAGAACGTTTAGTTTTATCTGTTTACAATTTTATTTTCTCATCATAAGAAAGACAAAGTGAGCATACATCAGAAACAGGGCTTTTGAAGCCTATATTAAATTTCGCATTAAAATATTACAAAAGGAACTCTTAGACACTTTCAATGAATTAGATGCTTCTGCATTATACATACGCCTCATTTTATTAAAGCTTAATTCCCTTGGTAAGTATTGCCGTGTTAATGTTTTACTCCTACAATAATGGACGTCAAGTACTTTAAACTTCTGTATGAATTTAATTACAGATTCTCTTTTTATAACTATGTTTTGTGACACCCTGTCTCCATCTCGGATTTCATTTGGCGCCACTCCAATTTCAAGGTGTCTTTTGTACTCTGTCTTTTAATATTTGCAAAATGCCCAGAAAAGTTTTCTGACACACCTGAACTGGCAGATCTTGTACACGTTTCACGCAATACTGCGTTGTAAAAGCGTTCCGAAAATCCTCTTTGACTGCACACTGCTGTTTAGGTATGTCAGTTGAACAGTAAGTCATTATAATGCAGTCTCGTTTAATTTTAGAACTGCAGCTGTAGAAGGCTTCGCGGAATTTCCTTATGTCCTTTTATGTCATGTTACTGCATAGAAATGACTTGCTGTTTTTTGTTGCAGGCAGGCAAGCGTGGGCCGAGGCTTGCTGAATGCCTTTAACAATTGAGACTGTATTGTAAACAAACCTGCTTATTCCTATATGAGTCATATTTGTCAACAAGACAATACTACTTAATTGTAATTCGATCATACATACCTTTCCCTCTTCTCTGTTTCACGTTTCGATTCACTGGATGCCCGTTTCCTAGTTCTACCCTTTCCACCAACTTCGAGATATCAGAGGACTCCAAAATAACACGTCTGCACCTTAGACTAGTCAAAACTATACTAAAACAGTTGAAATCACACAGGACTGCCAATGTAGGGACACAGAGAAGCGAAACTGTTATATTTCTTACTGCTGAATAAGGCGAGCTTTACTCTTCACACAGCACAATTGTAATTGGAACAAATATTGGATAAGGCAAGCTTTACTCTGAATTGTAAGATGGATTAGAGTATTGCATTGAACAGCAGTTTTATGGGCTCTCTTGAAGGAGTATTAGATGAATTTTGTTCAAACCTAAAGTCACCAGTTCGTAGAGAACTGCAAGAAGTATTGAATCCCATGTCTAACTGAATTTTTTTAATTTTTGGATAAGACGAGTTTTGCAACGAGTTTAGTAAGCTTTCCAACAAGAATCCAAAATAGTTGGTCCACAGCTATAGGTAATACATTTGTAAGCTCAGATAGAATTAAATGTTGCACTGTCTTATCAATGTCAAATGCACTGTTGGATCACAAGGTGCAAACTCTGTCCATTCTTATTAAAATATTCTTTTATAACACCTTACGGCTAAGGCTCCGGCCTACTTGACCTCCATATTTAATGCTGCTTACGCTTGGATATTTTGTATTATCATGGAAACATGCTGTGATTATCGTTCTTTCTAAACCTGCATTATCGCCTTCTTCGCTCCCTAGTTATCGTCCTATTAACCTATTGGCTACACTTGCCAAGCTTTTTGAAAAAGTCATGCACAAACGATTAAGCAAATTTCTAATGAACAACGCAGTGATCTCACCACAACTATTTGGATTTCGCAGAAACCACTCTACAACCCTCATATTCTGCGATTCATTCAAGCGATTGCTCGCAGTTTATAGCTTAAACAACACACGGTCGCGGCATTTCCGGACTTCAAATAGGCCTTTGATCGCGTGTGACACGCCGGTCTGCTCTACAAACTTTGAAGCATTGGGTTGCCGGAACATCATGTGATTGCTAGCTTTCTCTCACGTCGTACTTTTCGAGTACGGATAGGTCCTAATCTGGTCTCTGTGCGGTCACTCATGTCTGGAGTGCCTCGAGGTTCCATTACAGCATCTGTGCTGCTCAATGTCTTCACCTATGACATACCTCTTTTACCACATGTCAACATCGCCATGCACGCTGAGGATATTGCCACATTTACCATCCACTACGAACTAGATATTGCTGCTCACAATTACAGACATCTCTTAATATTGTAGTACAAAGAGCGCCAAATAAAATTTCGCTGGGCCTCGAGTTTATGTTACATTATTTATCGTTGTACGTGGCCTTGCGAAGCCATGGCCAGTTCATTGGCTGCTTTGGGCCACGGTGCAAGGGTGCACAACTCTTTCTGCTAAACAGTTACACCAATAACCACAACAAAGTTTACAGAATGGCGTAGTAACGAAATATACGTTTACGCTCTCGATAGTATTGGCTAAAAGAGAAAGAAGTAGAGTGAGTGCATTCAATTTGTCATACAGACCTCCTATTGTGTTTGGTAGCCATACCTTATCGTCTGGTGCAGGACACGCCTTTCAAGGGGTTAAAAGTTGAGGGGAAAGCTTAATGAGCACCCAGGTTAGCGAAATATAGAATCTGCAGTGTGAGAAGATTTTCAGGGGGTTAAAATTAAAGCTTGAATGATTTTTGTTAAATACATAACAAGACAATACTTTATAAGAAAAAAGTAAACAGAACTGTATTCTTACAGTAATATCAATGCTTGTTGCTGCATAGAACCTAATATAACTAAATAATAAATAAATAAAGTAGCACGTTTTCCCTCTAATTTAAACTATGATTGTTAATATACCTTTACTAACATACTGCTGATCTTAGGAATACAACAGAATTATAGGCAAAGCTGTCACCCAATTTTATTGCTACAATATGTACATCACATTCATGTAAACCATATACATATTTATCTCTAGTTTCTAAACATGATCATTCAATTGTAACAAAAGAGTAATTTATTTAATCATGGAGATCCTTATTCTCACAAATATATCACATAAATCATAAATCCTTATATACAAACATATATTTCTCTAGTTATACTCAATACTGTTGTTTCCACTTGATTTCAATTAGGTTTTTAAGCACCTATATAATATAACAAGTTTTCCTCTTTAGCATACATATATGGCAAGTTTTGTGTGTGTGCGTGTGCGTGTGCGTGTGCGTGCGGGTGTGTGGTTCTAAATATCTATCACTGAATCACTTGCAGCTTTTGTTTGCATTAGTATTGCGTCCACCATCCGTTATTATCAATGGCCGCATTTACCCTTCTGTTCATAGAGTTGACAAGGGACGCACAAATAGCAGGTATTCTCCTGACACTCTCCCACACTTCCGGCACGTGCTGTAAAAGGGACTCTTTACTCCGCTCTGGCCTAGGATCCCATTCCCTTATTATTATTGCCCATACTTGCTCAATGGGATTTATATCGAGCCTTTTGGATGGCCAATTTACAGCTAATATATAAGGATGAGCCTGTAACCAACCTCTTGTGTTTCGGGCAGTGTGGACACTGCTATTATCCTGTACAAAACTAATATCAGTCATCTCCTCTTCGGAATAAACTACGCGCACGCTAGGGAGCATACAGTGTTGAGGGACTTGAGTGCACTCCACAAAATTCATTCTGTGTGAAACTTGATGCATTTCCCCGACTCCAACAGATGTCATCCAACCCCACACAGCCACACTTAATCGAGCGCTCTTGTTCTTGGCTAGAACGTGCTCTGGAGCATATCGCGTGTTGTCTGGTCGCCACAATGAAAGTCTTCCGTCCTCTTCACATGAGAAATCTTTCTCGTCGGAAAATACTAGTTTCCCAGAAGCTATCAGATTTGCTAAGAAACTCAAGTACGAAGCCTATGCGGCATTCCCGATGGTATTCTGTCATATTTACTTTCTTAGCTGCCTTTCTATGCCGAATTCCTCCTTCAGGGAGGCGCCTTCTCACAGTGGTGTTTTCGCAGTTTAACTGCAAATCTCGCCGTAACACAGTCGCCGGTCGGAACGGTTTCTCTCTGTTTGCATTTAGTAAATGAATATCATCATCTGCGGATGTTTTACGGGGAGTTCCGGCTCTCTGACGAGTATGTAGACCGTTTTCCCCATTTTCCCGACATTTCCTTATCCAGTGTTTTGCTATACGTTTATGCACTGCCGTTGCAATTGCTGTAACAGTGCGACCAACCTCCCATATACCCACGATACGTCCAAGAGTAATGTCGTTAGTATATATTATCACAATTAATCCTATAGTAGGTTCACACTATGTTAACCACTAAAAGCTATTCAGCAACTCTGCAAGACGATTAGTTTCAAAATTCGAATAATTATGACAGCTTTGTAATATAAAAAGTGCAAAATTATTTACCCAGGCAATGAGCTTAACTTGATTACCATCTGGATTGTGGCTTTGGAATTTCAGAAGACAAATTGCACCACACTGTCTCTTCATTCCTGAAAGCTTAGATGTCTGACTATTCAAAGTGAATTGAAGCCAATAGAAAACAAATAGGCATATTTTTTTAGCTAAGGAAAAAGTACTTTAAAGAAATAGGAATTATGATAATACTACTGCTACAGAACTTCTTTTAATAAATCAAGTATGAAAACTGTGATCATTTGAAGGAATGAATGTATTGATGAACATATTATTATATAAATTCAATATGAACAATAATGACAATGCTGATCACATACTTTAATGCTAAGAAGCATAGCCGTAATGCAAGCAAACTTACTTAAAAGGCTACGGAACATTAGCACAAATGCATATAATCTACAAATTATTTGCAACACTCTGTAGGATTAGCTTCTTATTTTCAGCAAAAGTAATAAGCATATCCTCCTGACCAGCCTACTTCAATGTTGCTAGTCCTCAGTTCTGTACAATATGAAGCACAAAAGTGAAACATTTTTTCATGAAAACATGTTTTCGTCGGATCAGGTTCACGGAATTCTATGCTCTCTATTTAAGATAATTAATTATCAACTCTTAACAGGTACTGCAAATTTACATTGAAGTAATGGAATAAATGGAAAGATGGGTCGATTTCGTATTGTTAACTAAAGAAATAATCAAAATATTTACCTTTGTCAAAGTGAAAATGACCTCACCTTCATCTCATCAGTGGATACAACAAAGGATGAGGGTATGTTTGACTGAAAATATAATGAAGTAGAAAGGCGAGTCTTGGTGCTGTGAGCTAGAGCGCGGAGGTCTGGTTCCCGACTATAGAATGCGTTCAGATTCGATCCCCTCCATTGGAAGGCGGTTCGATCACCTCCCGGGTTGAGGACAGATGCCCACCGAGGAAAGCCAGGAGCTGCGATAGGCAGCGGTCCTGGCCTCGTCAGCCTACGTTTCGGCTGGGGGACGTGTGATGCTGGCCACGTTACCTCTCCGAAGATGTTGGATAATCGTCCACTTCTGCCGTGCGTAAGTGTCCGTGAGCCCTGCATTCGATTTGACAGGCCTAGGCCGCGTGTGAGCTCTACCGGCACAAGATTTACTTTTTAAATTTGCATTATTTGAGAAGTTAAGTGTTTCTGACATACTTGTCCTTTTATTTACTTCGTTGTGAATTTAATAGCTTCTTATATACGCTATGATTCTTAGCTACCCATTCTATATTGGGCGTTAAAGGCCGGAAATTTTGCTAACAGGCCTCTATATCAGGCTGGAGGTACTTTTACGTGCCGTAAATCTACGACACGGGACCTTCGGCGTTACTTCCCCTTTCCGAATGAAGCCATGGTAAGGATTTTTATGCCCGAAAAAAAACCGATCGCCTTCCGCCGGATTTGAACCCGCGATCTCGAATTCCATAGCGATGAGAATTATGTAGCACCTTTATTTTTCTGGCTGATTTTAAACATGAGCGTACGGTAACATATTACATTGTCCCTTGGTGAGAAACATTTGGAGCTTTCAGAGAGTGATTTGTGTAACGAAAATAGTTACCCGAGAATAACATTTACTTCTCCCTCGAAGGTTCGAGTGCCACGGAAGGCCAGAGTGGAATTGTAGCTCTCAGGTTGGTGCACTTGGTAAGAGGCGTAACGTTGTCTGATTGTTAAAATCTGTAAGAGGTCATCAAGGGTATGCAGGGTGACATTCGAGGTCAGTCAAAGTCAGATTAGGTTCACTTTCTGTCAGATTAGGGAAATATAATAACAACACAAATCGGATGTCAAAGTCAATTCCCGGGTGAGGTACTTCAGCCGAGGTACGAGACGGTTCGAGTGAAGTTCGAGATCATGTTAAGCCAGCATGTATCCGAGTTAGTTCAACAGAGCAGAGTCAGTCATTCGGGCAGTTGTTTAACATTCATTGGGTTGTTTTGAATGTCTGAGCTACGCTGTGCTAGTTTGCGAGAAAATGTCCACCACGAGTATGTTGTGGATTTCAAGAGGTGAAGCTGTGAAATGGTAAATTCTTACGCCGATTAGGAACTTTTTACGATGCAGTAGTAGTGTGTGTGAAGGAGATTAGTCCTAACGAGTGGTCATTCATGGGGTTCTGTAGCAGCGTTCTAGGACGCTGTGTCGTCTGTGTTATCATTTCCGCCAAAACATGTGAAGTGCTGTATGGTTCAGTGTAGTGTAATTCTCTGATCAGAATAAAAGTAATGGAAATCCAAAAGGAAGGACAAGTATTTCTTTATTCGCACTGTGACAGCCCTGGCAGTGTAACTGACCACATACCTCGTGAAATCTCATGATTGAAATGTAGGTTAATCTGAATAAACGTTACAATATGTGAGATATTTACATAATAAGAAGGATTACCGTTAAGAGTGAACGAGCAGTACTGCTGTTATATTTACGTTTTGTAAAAACAGAAAGTAACATAAAGTTAACGCCTAACTTCGAAGCCACTTATAGTACTTTGCATTTGCATGATTTTGAAGTAAACGTGGATTTAGATACCTTTATTAATGTAAGGAGCAATATCACGAGGTTATTTTGATCTCGTGTAATGCGCAAATTAAAGTAATTAGGCAAGGGAGTTACTCTTTTTTAAGAGGCCAGCTCTATCCAGTTGCTTATATAGATTTAAGAGCTGCTTCCATCTGAATAAACTATGGGAGAATGTGTGGTTTAGGACATTCCTATTTTATAATGCTCGAAGGGGCCATAGTGCATTAGATGTACGTAAGTGTACAGTGGAGCACATGTGGATTTGCAGATTCCAGACCAAAATAGACAACAGATAAGTAGCTATTGAATGAAATGTTAAAGCGAATTATTAGCAATAATTTTAATTGTGTTTATTGTTAATACTTCATTTATTTGTACGTATATTGGCACCTTTATGGTCTTATATGAGAATTTTGGTAAAACCCATTAAGCAACAACATTTTTAGTCGTGTTGTTGTGGATACTGTATCCTTGGTTTATTCTTATACAGTCATAACAAGGAAGAATTTGGTAACGAACCCTGGATCGGGAGTAGCATATCTAAACACTATTGTGGCGCACGGTGGAGGTTTATGATCGTGCCACTAAATATGGCGTAACGAGAGTAACCTCAGCAGCCAACGGAACCGTGTTATGTAACGTAGTGTGAGCGCCAATGCAATAAATACCAGCGCCAGGATAGGACTAGAAGCGGAGGGGGACTTAGCCCTAGATCTACGCAGATCTTTTGTGCCTATGCCCATGATGGGCGCCCCCGGAAGGGAGGGATGAGGTGACACAGGGCGGCCGGACCAAGAGGCACGACAGGCATAGGGCAGGGCTCCTACCATTTACAGATTTGAACTCACCGGATGCAGACTGTTGCTTACACATCCCCTGGGAGGTCGGAGCTCGGAGACCGCTCACAGTCAGGAGAACGAATGTTTCCACACAGCATTTTCCTCCCCTGTCATGTACACACCGAAATCTCCCGGCGACACTTACAACCCTGAAAGAAGCCAAGCAGATGAAAGGTGAAGTGAAATGAGAATGGAAATGAAATGGAGGGAGAGGAAATTCGGGGGATAGAATTATCCTACCCAGCATTTACCTGGCAACCCGGGGAAAACCCGAAAAAATCACGACTCAGTAAGATCGGCCACGGGAATCGAACCCAAGACCTCCCGAATGCGGGCCACAGAAGTTACCGCCTGAGCCATACCGCTCGGTATAATAGTGATCACTGACGGGTGAGAGGGGAAATAAATTATACTGTAATAAAATGGCGACCGAACAGGTGTCACGATTGGAAATAAGATATTAATCAGAATTCAACCAGCTCACCTAATTAATTATAATTATACTAATCAGAGAGTGCATTGAATGAACACTTCTTTCAACACATACTGGTTTGCTAGCAGTCAATAATATGGACAAAGCTTAAGCATGAAACACTGTGGTATATGAGGTGTATTAAACACATAATCATATAACCGATTAAAATACTGCCAACTGCACAAAGTATACTAGGTAAGAATAAAACGATTTTAAATGCTGAACTATAAATCCGAGTGTATGGAAAAGAAAGCCATTTCCCAATGTTTTAATATCGTGGTATCACCAACACTGTTTGTAGCAGACATAGCAGTTACATTTCATCCATACATCATCTGCTCTAAAAGTGAGCAAGCAAAATCTTTTTACTTTGAGTTAAACAGTATTCCATTTGAATTACGAGAAAGTAAAGTTGCTTCAAATAATTAGAATTAATATTTGCCATAAGATATGTGTACATTAAATTATGCGGAAAATCAGTATTGCTTGTGAATAAACCCTTGCTTGAAATTTTTCTTTTGAGAATTAAGTTTAATGACATTAATTTCCTTTCACATGTGTTTCATCTGTTAAGAATATTACCACCGAAAAGTTTTACGGCAGTTAGGATCCAAAATATTCTCATTAAATATTTGTCATTAATAAAAGACAACAGAAGATGGAACGCTATGAAATCCATGTTACTTGTGGAATGAGTAAAGTGGGGTTTTAGGACGCAAAACCGGAAAGAACATTAGCACCCTTGAAAAGTTAAAAACGGAAACGAACAGAAAAATTGCGATACAAAAAAGTCAGTCTAAAATAGTAGCATGCTTAAAGCAATAGAATAAAACATAAAACACAGCCAAAAAAATTAAAGTACATAGTGTCAGCGGCTGAAGAACGCCAATCTGAAATCGAAGTAGTGGAAGCAACCTGGTCTAAAGCACATAAAAGAGGCAAACAAGGAGCGCGAACACAAGTCAAATGTTGGCAAGCATACTGCTGCGTCTAATAAAGGTTAAACACGCCATAAAGCCAATAGGTCATCCGCAAAAATGGTGGGCAATGCAGTACCCCAGTCCAAGGGTCAACGAATAAAGGCTAAAAACGGACTCTCCTCTGAAACATGCCGCACAGTTAAAGATGTGGCACAACGATGTCAAATGGGTACCAGCTCTTCGCGCAGCAATGACGATGGTTAAAAATACAGTGCCCTATGCGAAGAGAGATAAAATGACCTCCTCCTCTCCACTGAAATGTCGGAAAGAAGACGTATTCCAGGTAGAGGGAGCGAGTTTATATCACGTAACTTATTACCCTGAATAGAGGATCACTCATTACACCAACGAGATCGTATGGCCCTTCATAGAGAATTACTAAAATCGTCCGCATGAACATAAGAGTTAAAATATCTCGGGAATAAAAGAACATCCTTTGCGGCGGCAACAGCGGCCTCAGTTCCGGGTATGCCAACTTGATCAGGGACCCAAGCAAATAATAAGCTTAATCCAGCATTGGTAAGCAGTTGAGTAAAATACTGGTTACGCTGCACAATGGAATGTTGAGCATACATCACCAAAGACTATTGTGTCCGTACACAAATCTCAATTTCGGAAGCTGCTTGCTACACAGCAAGGAGTCCAGCAGTAAAAATTGAACACTGCTCCGAGAAACAGTAGACAACGTTCTACACCAAACACGAAGGCACATCCTACGCTATGATCATACTTTGAGCATCCGTATAAATAAACACTCACAAAATGGCAACGAAATCTTTGCGAAAGCTACACGGAGGACCGGATTGGTGTCCTGGACTTCGGCATGCACGTTAAATCAAGACTGAAAGGAATATCTGGGTGTGAGTAGGCCGGGTGCATCGGTATACTGGCTAAATAATAAGCATAGCTGCAAAGAAGAACGTCACGTCGGTAAGAGATTCGCTAGAAGCTACCGATATTCAAGTCACCATGTCAAACGTCAGTTGCGCATGCGTTCGTTAAAATTATAGATACAACTAGTGGGAAAATTTCCAGGTTGCCAAATGCGGTTATAGATCTAAAGGAGAAGGTGCTTTCTCGCTGAATAAAGATTTTGGGGGAACACAATGTGTACAGAATCAATACCAGAAGCTGAATGGTTAAACACTAAGGTGTCTCTAGTTTGCGAAAGGTAAAGGGTCTGTTATCTCTTCGTGGTGCTGAAGCAAATGACGTTGCATGAGCTTTCACCGTGACCTTGTGAGAAATAAAGTCGGATGATAGCGAGCTGAACTGGAGATGCCATCGAGGTTTTGCCTAGGGCGTCAGCAATAGCAGGTGGTTCAAAAGAAGTATCAGTGTCCACCCGTAGACCGTGGATAGAAGCAAACAGAGTTCTCCGGCGATGCGATTAATTTTGTAGCAAACAAGAGATTTAGGTTCAGAGCAATGGAAACCAGCTACATAGGGCTCCCAGAAGCCTTTCTTACTATTGGAAATTATCTTACGAGCCCTGGCGCGTAGTTGTTTATAATTCACTGGATTATCGAGCGTAGGATAACACCTAAACTTTCGAAAAACACCCCTTCTTACACAAACGGCTCTCGTATATTCCGGCCCACAAAGGAACCGGTAAACGTCTGGGGTGGAAAGACGTAGACGAAGGAGTTAAAATTACAGATTTAGATGCTCCACTAAGAGGTCCGCTGTGCATATCTCGCAATGAGAAATTCGGGTCAGACGGGGAAAGAGCAACCGGTCAGACTGCATAACCGACATTAAGGGAGGCCAATGGAACATACATGGAATGACAGTAGACTAACCACACATGGGAAATTATTGCTATAGTGCGTATCAGCAATGGCATGCCATTTCAAACGGTGAGTAAGCTATGCAGAGTAGAGGCTATCATCCAGAGGGGAAAATGTGCTGGTGAAATCGGTGAGAAAAGTGGATTCGCCGGTATTCAGAACTGAAAGTGATGTTGATGCAGAAAACTAGACAAAACCCCTTCCCTCGCGCACGCCTTAGGGTCCGCCAAATAGAGTGATACGAAATGAATTCCCCCAGGCATATCAGAGGTAGGGTGCTGTAAAATCAATAACACGAGTTTAACCTGTGCAAGAGAAGAAGAAGGAAGAAAACGAAGTTACAGACAGAGTAACTAAACCCAGAAGGGGATAAATGTATCCCAACAGCTTGCAGAGGCGTGGTGAGCGGAACACGATGTTAACACAAGTCATCTCGAATAAGAATTGTAACACTCCTGTAGGCAGGAGAAACTTTCTCCGGTGCAAGATCGAAGAGCTCCGCAATGTATCTACGAATGGTAGAAGTCTCCTGAGGGCGAAGCATGATCTTATGCAGACAGGCGACTAGGGGTGAATGAGTACACTGTAGCCTATCCAACTCTGCTCATTGTGCCGAGACCACGTATATTCCAATGAGGATTCATAATGAAAGCCAGGAAGAAAGGAATGTCTCGTAAGCGCTCGCCGGAAGGAAGCAAAGTATGATCGGTTATTTACTAGGCGGAGTGGGTCGGTTGACCTTCATC
This sequence comes from Deroplatys truncata, assembly GCA_030765065.1. Classification (NCBI taxonomy): domain Eukaryota; kingdom Metazoa; phylum Arthropoda; class Insecta; order Mantodea; family Mantidae; genus Deroplatys; species Deroplatys truncata. The sequence continues at coordinate 415,167,012 of CM060990.1, read as the reverse complement.
TTTTTCTTTCGAATAGGGCTGCATCCCTATTTAGGATGTCCAACAATCTGAAATCCCTCTGTGCCACCATCGCTGCTAGCGGATTTGGAGCAGATTGTTCGAGTTCTGGAATGAAAGCAAGATTGACCCATGAACGAGTTATAGAGCATTGGTGACTGGGGAGATCGATAACTACTCCAGAGATTGAATCCGAGGTTGAGGCTGGTATTGTGAAAGATTTTACAATTTGTGCAGTAACCAGTAGAGGAGAAACGTGTTCAGCACAGGCACTAGTTTGGAAGCCTATGGAACCAAGGCAGGTCTGCACAACGGCTTACACCAATCCCGTTCCCTAAGTGAGTCCCGGGGTTTCCTGTGATAAAGTGAAGTATGTTGTATGTCAGCCAAGGCTAAGCAATGGCTAAATTATCCGCATTAAAACACAAAAAAGATAATGAAATACTCTGGAGAAACAAAGCATGCGTTAAACAAGAGCGAAAAGTGCAGGAAATTAGTTTAAAAGCCATATCAGAAAAAAAAAGGTTATATAGAAGCGAACACAACCAAGTCAAACAAATGCTTCATTTACTTTTTAACACTAGATTTAGCTTTCTGTCATAATCAATTTATTCAGATGAAACACAAAGATATAAAGGAAATAAATACGCAGATGGTAACCAGGAAGCTAATACTGAAGTCATTTGTAAATCTTAAGTTGTAATTTCAAAAGAGTGATCAGGTGTTTCCTAAGTGCGACAAATGGCTGCCCCTTTTCAAATGTACTGAAAAGACTGTATTAAAGTTACCTTTTTGATATTGTACATAATCCATGCTGTAATAAAGATAAGCATACAGATATTAGGTTTCCATCTTCGGCTGAAAACACAAACTTGCCTTTTCTAAATCTTTACCAGAGGAACAAATTTCTGGTTAATGTTGACACGGCTACCATGATAAAGTACTCGTTATGCCCATATACGTATTAATTGTGCACTTTACGAACATCTTCATAGAGGAAAAAAATATATTTCTGTCCAGATATCATGACTTCATCAGCTTTTCCCGTAGTCACTCTTTAGTTTTTCCTTGCATTTAGAGCTGCAATGGACGACGAGCAAATCAGCCTCTTCTGTCTTCCTGTCGCACACTTATATGTCAAAAGCAGCATTCACCTTCTAGCCACTTCCCTCTTCCGACCGTATCGTCCTGCGTGGTCTAGGTGTACAATGCTAGCCTCCAATTTCCAAGATCGCGGGTTCAAACTCGGCGGAGGGCGATGGATTTTTTCGGGCTTAAAATCCTTAACATGGCTTCCTACAGAAGGGAGGTAAAACGGATGTTCCATGCCGTAGATTTATGATACGTAAGGAACCTCAAGCCTGCTAAAGAAGCTTCAGAGCAACATTTCCGTTCACGCCCAGTATAGAATGGGATGCTAAGAACCATAGTAGTTATTTAGTTATAGAGCGTCCATAAATAAATATCAATTTAATTCTTCCTACCGCTCACTGACGCGTTGAGCATCGAACTCGTACTCTAGCCTCACGCAGGTAAGAATTCGTTGAGTGATCAGCAGACAGCAGTGGACTGAATCTTATAAGAACAACTCTGATGGCGGTGATCCCTCCCTTTATACCGTCCCGAACCTCGCAAAGTTTCACTAGAAGGAGAGGAAGGGGAGGTCTGAAAGTTGCTGCTTAAATCCTGATAAACTTTCCAGGCATTTTGAGAAAGAGGAATTTCTTCCCCCCTTTCTCTCTCCAACAAATATTGTTCCGGTTGGCACCTGGAATCCACGGCGCGGAAGGCCGGATAAGATTCCATTACATAGCTCGCTTCTCAGAGCTGGTGGTCATCCGGAGGAATTCTGCGATATAGCTCAAGACAATAAGGGTGCGCCATCATCAGCTTCCCTTGATTCTTAATGGGGATACTAAATACCACTACGTTGATCTAGGTGTTCACCTTATTCGGGCCGTCACAAGAAGGTTGCAGATTTGGCTACTTCCCTTTAGCCCTCATGGGACGATAAAGCCATACGAAGTCATCCTCCTGTAACCCGGCACTGTTCGCCAAACAGTCATATAGTGCCTTCAGCCGTTAGCTGGCTAACTTCAGGTGCTCCCTGGAGAGATCGTAGATGTCTTCTAGCCATTACATCACGACCCCGACGTAATGTTTTCCGGTTGGTCAGCATCAGGGGGCGTACCAAACAACAGATCATATGTCAGCTATTTCTCCTGGCACAGGAGAAACAACTCCACACTCCTAAACCCATTGATGGCTTAATACAACTTTCCAGAAGAGTCCTCAATCGTGTTGGTGTAATGTCCCGTTATCCCGCTCTACTGGGGATGAAGGAGAGTTGTACATCTCGAGGTGCTGCAGGAGATCTTGCATGAGGTTGGATTCTAAATTGGTCCACAGAACCGACAGAAGAGGTTCTTCAGCAACAAGTCAGTAAGAACCGAAACTGTACATACACAGTAATAGGTAGCGATATTCAGCGTCTCGCCTAGAGAGAGGGACTTCCATGTTGGTGATTAGTCGTTCGAAGGACGTTTGTAAGTGTACTATAGCAATCCGCCCCGTTTGCGTGTTTGGGGCCCACGATTATAGCACAAATGTAGCATTTTTGGCATCCACACTCTACGTCATTTGGCCGTTGTAGCCAACAAAATCATTGACACATCTTCTTTGGGGTGTTATTCACTCCAAGGTGCCCTGCGATAGCACTGGAATGGGCCTCCTCAAGAAGTTCCTATACATCAGGCATCGGTACTACTGGATGTTAAAATTCACTTTCCCTTCTATAAACTCCCACGCTCCCTTCAGCACACTGTTCCTGACAAACTGGATGTTCTACTGCGCCTAATAGCTCTTAGAAATCTGGATTCTGGGAGTGACATTTGTACGCGCACGTTGTTTGCTATACTTTTAACCGTCAGGGTAGACACACAGTGCTCGCTTCTCAAATTCCTTTCATCTTCTCTACCGCATTTGCGCCTCTTCTTCACCTTCCTGCAGTAGCTACAGTTTTCCTGGTACAGTCTTTGGAAAGGAAATACGCGGTAAATCAGCTGCCCGGCGATCCGAGATTAGATCATACTGTCATAGCCTTTGTCTTCAGTAGACTTGGCGAAGCGTTTTCAACAATTTTCTTAGATTCCCAAACTGATGCTCGAGTGTTTTTCTTGTAACAATATCGTCAAGATAGGGTGGGAAAGCGTCGTAGTTAAGGACCGTCATTACTGACTGCAAGACTCCCTGGAATATTGCGGGGCGTTGCGAATTCGTAAAGGAATTATCATGAATTTCCACAGTCCATTCTTAGAAGAAAACACTGCTTTCTTATTGATGTCGGGAGGAAGTGTTAGTTGACAATATCCAGTCTTCAGGCCCCGCATGTATAACTACAGAGTCCCACCAAGCTTTGCAGGGTATGATTAATCCTTGATAATGGACATCAGTCTTTTTAGTACGTCATGAAACTTCCGGTAGTGAACGCAGAGTCGCAGATCTTCATCCTTGTTTTTCACTAGTACTCCCGGCCAGGATCACAGTCTATCGGATTGCTGTATTATACCCTTGATCTACATGTCCTGTGTTCCGTTCTCAACTTCCTTCCGCTTTGCTAGCGGGAAACGGTGAAACTCCTGTATAATTTTCCGAGCATCGCTGGTGTCGATACAATGCTTCATTCTATAGAAATGACCATAATTATTGTCGGATAGGCTGAAGGTGTGCTGGAATTCGGCTAACAAGTTACGATCTAATCCTTCCCTCCTGGTGAAAGGTTCTCAAACACAACCTGATGAGGGTTATCCAGTTCCGCGGTTTTCGATTGGCTATCGGTGTCTCCGATCGTAGGTGTTATATAGGCAGCTGGCTCATAATTTACCATAACAGATTCGCTAAACAGGATATTGTTCCCATTTTTGGCGCTAAGGAGCCGCACTAGGTTAATTTCTCAAGCCAGAAATAGCATTTAGTGAGTAAAACCCATTTTGGTGTAGTTCTTTTCCGTCCAAGATCAAATTGTTGTTAGAGTTCTCTATGCGCACACTGGCCTCTCTGTCGTTCTACACGTAAGGAGTCTCACCAACTGCAACCTCTTCTCCGAATGGTTCGCCAGGATCTTGTTGTGGCCCAGCTGGAATGTGTGACGCCTAAAACGAAACTTTATAACAACGGACCCAAACCATCCATATGCTATTAGTTCACCTCGCCGTTCCCAGTTCCGATGTTCAAGTGAAGTTAGGGGAAGTTGATGACGGTGGTAACATGTCCCACTTCACGCCGGCCCTTAGCGGTTTTCCTAATCTTCTGCCGAAGTACGCCTGTAGTCCGGCCGTATGAATCCGAGTTCTTCACTCACAGCTCCACTTCTACCGCGATTAAGTTGTTGCTTTCGGTGGCAGCTACCGCCATTCGCAATTGTCACTTCTCTGAACGGCACCGGTGTAGCTCTTCTGGTCATCGTTTGCCGCTTCAATGAGGAGGGTAGGCGCAAGGCCATCTTTGATGTATCGGTATTCCGCTAGTAAAAGCTGCTGTTTCGCCCGGTCTCTTATGACTGATAAATGCGTTGGTTGCCTCCATGGAGGTAATGCATGGTACATATACATCAAAGGCCGGTGTATCGTTCGCTCAACCACCATGGTTTCTTCCTACAAGGTCTCGCCAGGTTGTTGCACTCTGGCCTTTAGTTGAACCCAGTAAGCTCGTTAGATCCATTCATACGCTCTAATTAAATCTTTAGCCGGGCCTGCAGCCTCTGCTTTGGTTGTTTTATTTAAAAGCGTTCGGTAATGCTAGTCACTTGTCACAGCTTAAGAGACATGTGCATTTTGTATACTAAGACTGTTAAATTAATCTGAATGATTTAATTGACCTATTCTTATTAAAGTAGTATGCTTATAATACGATCACTAATGTAATATTTTCTAATACACAGTGAAATAATAATAATAATAATAATAATAATAATAATAATAATAATAATAATAATAATAATAATAATAATAATAATAAGTATAATAATACGTCGCGTGTATCATGAACTTCCTCAGGATTAGGTGTTAAGTAGCCTATATGACCCATGTATCCCCAGATGGGCTTTCTGTAAGAGTGGTTAGGACTGCGGGTTTTTAACGAAAGGGTTATGATAAGACACTCGCAGCTGATTTAATTTTGTACCACCCGTGAAATCCCCGCAATATACAACCAACAATACCGGCACGCCATGAGCAATTACGAGATATAGCTTCAAGAAGTGGATGAGGATATGGGAGAATCTTGTGTGCGTTATTTATATTATCTGTATAAACGTGCTGACAAATGCGTAGCGAAATAAATCAAGAATCTTTTAATTTTACGAGTTATACTTTTCAAGAAAAGACACCGCTAATATGTACAACCTTAAGCACATCCGAAAGTTACACACATGTAGAAATTCCGAACACATTTATACATTTAAGAAAACTATTTGAATGTCACTTTCTTGTCATTCGCTGTTGAAGGGATATTTTTTAACTCTCCAGTCAGTAGACTTCCTTAAGGTTTAATGTCAAGAATATTGACAGACAATGAATAAAACGCAAATATATTGAGGGACTGCTTGCAAATTAAAATTTCACGCTAGACTTTACTCCGCAATAACGAAATGTAAACTTTATAGATGTTGCTGATTGTTATACTTAGTGAAAATCAAATAAGCCTGATTAATTTTCTGTTCTTATTTATAATGTTATAGGAACGGGGAAGGTGAATTTTGATGGCTTCTGCCGTATAGCAGCTCACTTTCTAGAAGAGGAGGATGCCGAGGCTATGCAGGAGGAGTTGAAAGAAGCTTTTAGACTTTATGATAGAGAAGGTATTCATAACTTGGTAACGGTTGAAAGTTGAATATAAGTGAAAGAAGAAAGTAACAAACATAATGCGCTTAGGCAAGAAATTAACAAATGTTTTATATCAATATATTATATAGTTCCACATAATATTTTCAGTAAACCCATTGGGGATTCACATTTGATTTTCAACACAAATAGTCCCTCGATTTCTGTTCTCATAAGTGCTCCAGGATATCGTTTTGGTTGCGCATTACCTGCACCAGACAATATCTAAAAACCTGATATAAACGTATAAGTTTGCTTCAGTGGATTCATGTAAATAGAAATTATGATAATTATTTTAGAAAGATTTTTAAATTACACAGCAAGTAGTAATGTAGTGTAGTTTGAGGGACGTTGGAGGATTCCGATACCCTCGCACCTCGACCATTAGAAGTTTTTGTGCTGTCCCTTATGCCCAGTTTTGGAACTCACGGGCACAAATACTCATGCCTCATGCCCTTGGCAGGATTCAAATCCGCGCCTTTTGTGGCACAGATTGCCGAAGTCAAACGCTCCAGGGACCGCGGCTACGCGGGGCCTCCACACAGCAGTTTACTGCAGACAATAACTTTATTACATTTCATCAGAGTATGAGAGCAATAGAGAGCTATAAATCGACAGGAATTGTTATAATTCTGATTAAATTGTTATGTTTTCAGGCAGATATGTTAGACTCAAATCTCAAAAGAGAAGTTTGCGTGTATTCCAGCCTTGTTGTACTACTAAACGTTTCAGATTCTTCCAATAAATATATGAACCTACTTAATAATAAAAATGTAAACATTATCGTCATGGCTGTATATCGTTTATCCATAGCAAACTCTCGCACCCCCTTGAAGCAACTTGAGGGCCCCTTAGAAATTTTATTTACGCCTAAGCATGACATAGTCGAATACTGCGACAGTTCGTTTTGATTACGCAATTCCGCGTCAGGTAGAATTGGTAAAACTTCCTTATTGCTAATAAATATACTCTACAAGGATTGACTACGCTCTCGTATAGAAATTATAAAATCTGTGCTTCAGGTCTTGTCAAATAGCACGAGCAATAAGATGAGGAAAGGTGAACGGGGTATGTCTTATGCTATACTGCTGGAATACAATGTCACTCGAGGGTGCTCTTATACCGGTATGAAACATACCCTGGACATGAATATAAAGTGATACATTATCGGACACCCGCAACATATTGTTATGTGCAAAAGCTGCTGTATCATTGTGTTGTATATAATTGGGAAATGATACTGCATTGGCATATGTAGACGATAGTTCCAGAATGCAACGTGGTATTTACGACAACAGTTGCACCTTGCTTTCACTGCGAAACATTAAAATATGTCTTCACTATGTAGTACCATTTTCGTTAACTTTCTTAGTGGATATTAGTGAAATAGTAATTTGACAATTAAAGAAACTATGGCTTGTTACTGGCTGATGTTGTGACGTACTTCTCTCTCCCCGATCACAGCACTGCCCACCAAGAGTGGATCGTATTCGCCAGAGAAAAATTTCACTTTAAAGGCATACAATGTTAAGGATTATTAAGGCCACAAAACAATATTAAGAACTGTGCAACGAAAGATCCTGGTATAAGATATAATAGTAACTTAAAGCCAAGACTTAGAAGAAGAATAATTTTGGAACTTACAACCTTCATTAAAAATAGTTACCAATTCTGCTAATAATTGTACATAAAGGTTCCTTTATTTCACAACTTTCTATACATTGACTTTACAATTCACCACTCGTTCCCTTCAAAATTCAACTTTCTTGCAACAAGATAGAAATAATATTTATGTACTGCAACCACTATAATGCCCAATATTTTACAACAAATACAAAAGTTTAACCGCCTCGTGTACGACAGTTGTTAGTAATGTGCAGAAAGTACTTGCGAAAAATTAAAGGTTAAAAAAGTTTACCAATTCCAAAAATTAAAACGTTCATCACGTGTTCGCTGCAAATAGTTGGCCGCAATGTTGCTCCAAAAACAAAGCTTGTCGACTGGTCTGGTAGTCCCTGCGTAGATCCAAAAGTAAACTTCTGGCGCCGCACGGAAGGGATGAACGCGGCAACAGCACTGCTGTTCCCCTGATGCGGCGCTCCATCGAACTATTTCCCCTCCAAATGATGTGGCGTCCAGAAATGTACCTCTTAGGTCTGTCTGCAAGCGGGAAGTTCTAATTCGGTTTTACAGTTGGCGCCCAAGTTGAAGGAGTGACGATTCCCCATGTTATTTAAACTGTTTTGAGTGGGTGCCCAAAATGGCACAGGAAGTACAATATCTATCATACTACTACTATAGCGTGTTATTCCAGAGAATATCTTTGGGCAGGAACGCCCCGTTTATGTGGACCAGAAGGGCCAGACCCTTCCTAAATGTACTGTGGAAGATTTTTAATCACAACTATCCTTCTACTTACAATTTATAAATTCAGAATTGAATAAAGCCATGCTAAACATGAATAAATTGTATTTCCTTAGATCTAACTTTCGCGGTCGTAGTAAACATAAATGTGTCATACTGTTTTGTATGGGAGCAGTAAACATAAATTTCCTGATTATTACGCTGCCATCGGCCTGTTCGGAACACCTAGCGCGAAGAGTAGTTTAAATTTCATTAATTGGCCTGAATGAGTTTACATGGACTTATAGTTTTCTTCCGTTAAGAGGGGGTTGATTTCTCTGATTAGTTTCGTCTTCTCTTGGCCGGCTCTCATATCTCTTTCTTCCCCTTTCACTTGGATCGTCCTCAACCGTCAGACAATTGACATCGCACAGCTTACTTGCAGTTACTAGAGCGATAAATAAAACTGCTAAACAACTCTTCTCTATCCACTTCCCTTGTCTAAAGGTTTATGTAGTTATCCGGAAAACTATTGTCAATGCGAAGAAAAAAATGCAGAAAAGCTTTGTCTCACATTAATTGTAATCGATATGGTTTTTCCTCAGGAATATGTCATAACAGCAATTACACTGGCCAATACACATGTTGGTGCTTTGGAAGTTGGACTTATTCTGGGGTATAGTGGTGCCGCTGAATCCGAAAATAGCATCAGTATTGTCCTATAAGCTCTAGTTTTTTAGATGGAGCTAAGGCACCTTGTACGCTAATTCAATCATACTAAATATTTACTACATACACATTATGCATCCTTTGCACATTTAAATAAAGCATAGCTTGTGTAATATTACACAGTATTGAACACAAGATCACTCCATTTACTAAATTTGAGTTGAGCACAAGATAATTTAAGTACTCGACCTGCAAGAAGGTTGTTTTGTAGGACTTCTTCAAATGAAATCTGCCAGGACAGTCTCTCTGAAAACTCCATCGGTAATCTGCCATCATGTGGTATTCCATCTTCCTTTGTATCCCTCTTTCGTAGTTTTTTATTCCTGTTCTTCGCTTAACTCAACAAGATTCTCAGGAAAATGGTCTAAATTGCTCTATATGTAATGGACTTTCATATTCATATTACAGCTGAGCTTATGAAAATTACGGAGCGTTTCCCTATCCCATTCAGGATAGTTATCCGATTTATGGTAGCCAAGGAAGTTTTGTACAACAAGAATAAAAGATGAGCATTCACCAGACTAAACTCTATTCATACAATTTGTGAAACATGTATCCTTAATAGGCTGTCCTATCTGGGTACCACAAAACCCCCTGTTTTCGGATTTTCCTTGCTCAGTCCTGAGAGTTACTTGAACTTTTATGTTCAAGATTCTAACAAACTATTTCATTAAGCCAAGCTTGATATGTAAAGGTAGAAGGATGATTTTCTTCTCTCAACCAAAGGTACATTCATGACATTTCTGTCTCCAATTGCCAAATCCCCTCTCAATAAAAAATCTTCTTATCTGGTACTCATATTTGGCTCCACTATTCAAAAAACACGAGAACAGGGACATTCTGTGTAGTCAGGTTGCTGTCCAGGGAGAAGGTTTATCATCTCCTTTTGTGATCCTTTTGTTCCGTCCAAACCATTCACATAGCAAATTTAAGACAGCTCCTCTCTCGTTTTGTCCACTGTCACAAATGCTCCACACAAATTTTCCAAACAATATGGGGAGCGCATGGCTTATTTTCGTCTTGAAATGAAAACAACCAAGATATGCTCCTTTCACAAAGTCAGAAATAGGTTTCCTGCATCCTTTCAGGGTGTAATTACCACGGATGAAGCAGATTATATCTGGATGGTTCAAGCATTTTGTTCTTGAGGAAGCTATGGCATTAATTCAATGCACAACCAATCATTTTATCACATTCATCTCTATAGTTCTATCTAATCTCATCAGGATAAAGGTACAGACGAACGGAAGGGACCCTCGAAACCGCGGCAGACCACCGCACGTAGGCCATCCGGCTCCTTGTGCTCCTGCTGTGACACCTCGAAGGGAGAGACAAGGGGCGAGACGTGAAGGGAGAGCAGTTCCGAATGACGACGGTTACAAGCACACACGGGGTCCTAAATGTTTCTAGACTGAACGTCTCGAACGCCGCCCGAGCACACCCATTGAGCCTGGAATCTCCGGGGAAGCGTCCCCAAAGGAGCGCCTGCTCGAAGGCATCCAGAGGCGGGTATCCAACCGAGTGATCCCTAGATGACGTCAAGAGGAAACCTCCACAGAGCGCATATCCACCGTCCAGCCGCAACCCACCGAACACCAGTCGTCTTGTCCTGCAACCCTGAAACAGATGACATGGAAGGTATTGGGTACATAAATGAGCGGCATGAGAGTCGTAGAAGATGAACTACCTCAGCATTAGTCTGCCGAACTGGGGAAATCAGAAAAATTCATGGATCAGAGTGGGCGGTCTCCAGGGGTCGAACCGGGACATCTCCTATGCGAGTCACACAAGTTACCGCGGATACACCTTGCTCGGTAATCTCATTAGGGACCGATACTCTATTTGCAGACATTGTATAAAGTATATTTTTTGTTCTTAAATTTTTGTTTTGCTCATCACCATCTAAGTTGGCTTAGCTACATCTCCAAAACTAGAGCTTATAGGACAAAGCTGATACTATTTTTGGATTAAAAATTACCAATATAACCAAGAATAGGTCCAACTTCCGATGCACCACAAAAAATGCTTTTTTCGTTGAGCAATTTTATTAATGAAGAGAAGACATTTAAAGATCAAGTATCTATCAATTCACGGCTTCGTTCTATCCTTATTGCCTCTAGTGGTTGTATCTATACTTTCCTAGTTTTTGCTCATAAAAAGTTGATGAGTTTCACATTTCATTAATATTTGCGGGAACTAAAATTCGACATGCAGAATGTGCCCATCTATTTCATAAAATAAGAACCCCACCGCCAAAACAAATAGGTAATAAGGTGATTAAATTTTTCTTCTGTAACTAGAAATTGCATAATTACAACTGTGAAATATTTTAAAATGCTTCGGAATGATAACCAGTGCTAGATGGTCCATAATCGCAATACATAGCTATTTCTAAAAAAATATTTTCTTGTCAGCGAAAACGCTTTATACCTTTGTAAAGAGTGCTATCGCTTTAAATGGATATTAAATTATATAGAAAATGAAAGCTCTCTAATAATTTTCATTATACTCACGAATATATTCAGGCTAACACACCCAAATTTCTACATATTCTTTATAGTTAGATGAATCGCTTAATGTATAGTGAATTAGGTTTAGTTATTCATTCATTTAAAAACTTAAATCACAGTAGAAATGAAATATAGGTTTACATTTTCAACTTAAATAATGAAGCAAAAGGAAATTGATAAAGAAAAACGAATAATGCTATTTGTACTATCGGCTACCTGAAACTCACGTTATTTGAACACGGAAATTTGTTTGTTGGGCTTATGACGTTTTAAATTGTACTCCTCATAGAAGTTCAGTTATTCTATAGACAAAGCGCTGTGAAACCAGCATAATTTTAATTGTGTAAATAATGCTTGAGTTTAAGCGGGTTACTGTAGTAAGTCTGCAAATTTTCACACGCCTATGTAAATAAATAGATAAATTCGATACTTATAAGTATCAATGACAAGTTTCTTGCAGTATATTTCCTAAACACTCTAAATATTTGCATGCATTTATAAGTTATTTCGAGGCTAGGGTGTTACCAACTGCCTCACTCGCCCACCCTTCGTTTAGAACCGTTGGCCCCCAATGCCTCTTGCTTTCTTCATTAATGGGGAAATGGTGTTTATATCCTGAGTAACATAAAACAGACACTGTGATTTTGCTACGCTGGTAGCAACCATAACCCGCATGGTTTAGTAGAACGTTAGAGATACTCATCTACGTGCAAAATAAACAATATTATAATAGACCCCTCAAAGCGTTTTTGAAGCCTTTGGTGCACAAGGTGCAGAATAATTAGTAATATAAAACATACCGCAACAGACAATGTGAGAAATAGAACTCTTTTATGTCAAGCATCATTTACGTCATTACAGCAGCAGAGTGGGTGCACATTTATTAATAGTCTACCTATATTGTTTTTGCAGTAACTGACCTAACACATTACTGCTTGAAAAATTCACCCATTCGTTTCTAATTATGACATAGTGAATTGTTTCCCTTTGTAGACTAATTTGTGTGTGTTTATTAGAATTAAACAAATATATGCCGCACTGCCAAAACAAGAGCAAAAGTGTATTGCTTGCATAGGTTTATTTTTATATTACAATAACTCAATGATAATTTAAGTAAATTGAGCACAATAAAATGGATATAAAGCACACTTTATCACATCTATTACACACCTGTAATACAAATTACTCTAAAGTAGCTTCAAGTGATTGATTTTTTCTAAGAGCTAAACAGTTTTGAGCGTGTGTCGAATCTACAGATAGCTTTGTAGGAAGCTAAAAAAATACATAGTGATGCTTGTGAGCGAGATCTGAGTGCTAAAATCCAGACAGAGTGCAGAGCTCACTTGATGTCTATAGTATTTTTTGTGTTTTATTTAAGCAGTTCATAAATCCTTCCAGCATTGTAATTCAGTTCCAACTATTGCATGCTAATGCATATACGAATGCACAATGCTTAGCTTTTATGTTGTTTGAGGTGCTTTCATTACACAATTCGTGTCTTAAGGATAAAATGCTAAGCTTGGTTAAGATTTAAATCCGATGATAATATTCATATTCATATGAGAGTTATCACTTTCCACAATGACATAATATTTACTTATACACAATTCAGTTATTTTGGCATATCTTTCAGGAAACGGTTACATAACAACGGCCACTTTACGGGAAATATTAGCTGCTCTAGATGATAAACTTGGTCCAGAAGACTTGGATGGCATAATCGCAGAAATTGACACTGATGGATCCGGAACTGTAGATTTTGATGGTAAGTTTATATTCATACTTGTATAACTGCTCTTTTGACTGGCCGTGAGAACCTGTTGTCGGAGATCGTACTTCAAATTCCGACAGGGACACGATTATTCTTGTTGTAATTTAACGACCCAGATTTAGCTTACTTACAACCAATGTGAGAAATTAATTATCAAAACATAAATGAACCCAAATAATGGTTTAGTATAAAGTTTGGCAACAAAAAGTATTTGTAACCTTAAGTCCCATTAAAAATTAGAGTATTTTGGAGTATTTCAGATCTCTTGAAGCTTTATGGGATACATGAAATACATATATCTAAATGCTTATTCGAATGTAAAGCTATTGTGACCCACCGCCTGCAGAATCGACACAGAATGCCAGAGATTCGTGATTTGACAGTTTTTCTATGTAAGAATGACAATTTATCAAAACCCAGCAACAGTAGCGTGACGTTAGAGATGCATTCCGTTCTAGAGTCTCCTTCTGTAGGTCAGCCCATAGCATCACAGTGACAATTCAATACATCCGAACACCCAGTACGTAAGCCTTGATATCGGCTTCATTATCGCGAAGCTTCTGCTTCTGCTCAGTTGGCGACTGAGGCTGCTACTTCGTCCTCCCTGATTCCGTCCAAAAGTAAATCAAGGGTCCCGACTATAGTCTTCGATTATACCCCAACACTGTGAGTCAGCTAGCCAAATTGACCAACACCGACATGGGCGAACTACATTGTTGAAGCACAGACTCGTAAGCGAGAGGAGCATGCTTCCAATTCAACCAGGATTGCCCTATCTGACTGAGGTTTTTCCAGGTTTTCCTAGTTCTCATAACTGGCCAATGCTGTGGAGGTACCTCAAACTTAGGACTGAAGTGTTTCCTTCACAAATATCGTTTCCCATTATTTAATTCGTTCCATGTATCACCTGTGTCCACCGCTTGTGGTGCCATACGGATAACAAAGGGCATTATACATTGAATATATGTATATTGAGCATAATTACGATACAGGCGAATAGAATTCGCATTTAAGTGCGCCTCCAGAGGAGAACAGCTAGTCCGTCGTTGCCTTACTATGGACGAAGCCTAGCGGTTTCCATATCCTCACACGGAGAAGAGGGAGGAACTCCAAATGTTAATGGCCGTAGGCATTTATGCCAATGTTGTTAAAATATTCGGTAGAGCTAAGAGAACAAGGAGTTAAGCTAACCGATACAACTGCAATAGATCACCACCAACGCCACGCAGAATTATAGCAATACACCCCTGCCGGTTTTACTTCATTGTGGAAGCTGCGGCCTTGGATAAGCGCTGCCGTCTCGACGGCGTCCGCGCCATTCTTAGAAGAACATTTAGCTAGAGGTCAGTTCACAGCCGGTACATTACCCTAAATATCTTGTATATAGTCACATATATGCAAAGAAAGCACGAGCCCTAAGGTGCCTGAGATGTGGCGGTAGCTAACTGGTGTTGGAAATGCGCGGCTAGACTGAGTCTGGTAGCAGGATGGAATACCACAATGCAGGCATAATTTATGTAGAAAACGTCCAGATGACAACAAAGGTAAAGAAGATCAGGAACATCCTGAAGCGAGGATAAGTTCCTTTTGGTGACCAAAAAGTTACCGAAGACAACCGCGTTAAAGAGAATGCCGGCATATGAACGTCATTCAGCATTGCAAGTCCATTTTGTTTCCCATCCGGGCCCCAAACATTCTCCATCCCTCCTCTATCTCCTTTTATCTGCCCCCTAAAATGTTTATATTTGTTGCGTAACTGGGAAAACTCACCGTGGTCGCTTCAGTTTTCTAGTACTGAGCAGGCCAATCAGATGATATCTGCCAGCTTGGCATGTGTCCTCCTGATTCTAAAGGTAAATGTACGTATCACGGAGAGGCCCCCGGAATCGGGACAGAGTACCGCACGCAGGCCAGTCGGCCCATTGTGCTTCCTACCTGACCTCTGGGAGAGACCCAAAGGGCGACCATATCCGGATGCCGACGGCGCAAGCATGAACGGGGTCCCTAACGTTTCCAGATAGAACGCATCCGACGCCACATGGTCCCTGCCCGCAAGCTAAAACCTCCAGGGATCCGCAGCGGATCCCCACGCTGAGGAGAGACCTGACTGAACGGTACCGCAGTGACGACAGGGAAGAAACCTTTACGAGCACAGGCCACCTCCCAGCCGCAACCCGCCAAACACCGTCGCCTGGTCCTACAATCTTGAAACAAATGACAAGGAAGATGATGGGTACATGAAATGAGAGGAAGGAGAGTCGTGGTGGAAGATGAACTACCCTAGCATTTGGCTGGCGATCCGGGGAAACCACGAAAAACCCATAGGCCATAGTTGGCGGTCGTCGGGGATCGATTCGGGACGTCCCGATTGCGGGCCACAGACGTAACCGCCTGAGCAATCCCGCTCTGTCTTCCCAATTCTAGTTACTCAGCTTCCGAACAGTGACCAGACATCAGATAGGTTATTTAAGCTTAGAAGACACTCTGATAATACAGGGCATTAGGGAGCACTGTGAGGTGATGAATTGGGTTACAACAATGACTCAAGTATCTCTAGCCATATTCTGTAACTTGCGTCATACGTGTCGGAGGAGTGTCGACACTTTAATCCGTGCTATTTTCCCCCTGCTCAGAGATGTACCGCACTAGCCACTATAAATGCCGCCGCCCCTAATGAGAAGTAGTGCATATGCTTTCGCCCACAAAACATTCAAATTTCGCATCTCAACACCAATGATCCCACATTTACTAGGATATTTGATTGAGTTGACGGCACAGCACAGCTTAACGTTGAGCTGATACGACGGACGGATATAGAGCAGGGTTACTCACCGTTTTAACTCGCGGTTAAAATTGACGTACTTATTGGGTAGACCCTACCCTAAACATTCGAGGTTAATGTTACGGTGCGCTGAAGATGAGATTGATTATAAATAAATATAAAGCTATATGAAAACCTAAAGAAAAACTGCACTATGTCCATGGATTATATTTTTAAAAACTTGAAACACAACATAGTAACTAAATTAGTTTTCAACTACCACAAAAAACCAGATATTCTGAAAACCTGGTCACAAATAGAAGTATTTGGAACGTTCAATAAATAACAAGCAGCCATTTACATTTGCACTGAGAGGCCTGTGGTAGCACATTTGTGCCGTTTTATAACATTTGGTTCAATGGATGATAACTTCAATCGAATACTTCGTTATCCATTACAGCGGATTTGTATTGTGTTTTTGTAGCGTAACAGGCGAAAAATCTCACTTCACAGATGTATGTGATTAATAAAGGCAGCAATACATACTCTGCTTTGTCAGAAGGGAATTTTAGTTTATCTGGTAAATACAGCTAAAGCTCCGAGAGCGCTTGGTTTTGCGAGGCGAATTTTAATTTGCTTGAGATGTCAAATCTATGAGTAACTCGTAATCCGCTAAGTGAAAAAGTGTGTGTGAGATTTGCTTCTATCTGAAATTGAGCGCATTCGGTATCCATTTGAAACTATCAAGCACCTTCTCTTGAGGTTTCGGAAAATAATGTTCAAAAAGTACTTCAATACTTGGGGATATGCCTGAATCTTTATTGTACTTTTTATTGAAGTTTTATGTTATTTGCATTCAAGAAGCTGATATTTATTTATTTATTATTCGGTGTCAATTAAAATGTTAATTAACAAAGCCGACCTAGCATGGTTAATGCATTGTAACCAACAATGTAATATATTTGTGATGCTACATTTTTGTATAAATTTAAGATGTCATAGAAGTAAGCCCAATGTGAGTCGTGAGGGCGAGACACGACACTAGTTTGTCACAAATCCAATGGTGAGGGAGAGAAACCTGAGTAAAAAGGAACAAGTCAAGGTATTGCGGCTATCTCTAACAATAAGCCTCCTTCTGGAAAGCCTGGGGGACAGTTCAGTCAACAAAAGATAAACAAGGAAGAACATTGCTGTTATTGGCTACACAGAGGGACACGCCATCCATGGAGCCAATTATAGTTTAGCTACAAGTTTAAATTCAAACATACAAACAACGCTACAACACTCTTACTAAAACAATTCAGTTCGTGACTTGTTACTCTCAGTGGCAGACGTGTATAAATAGTGCCATTGAAAGAGCTTAACAATAGACATACATACACGTTAAAGTCCGTTATGACTCACAGGCAAGCTTCATTAGCCTATAAACATGTAAAAACGTATTCATCTTTTTGTGCGTAAATAACAAAAAAAGTTCTTTTTAATAATATTAGTGGTGGTATATATACATACATATATATATCAAACCTAAAGAACAGTGTACTAGTTATTCAACATAACCCCTGTGTCTTCCCACTCCCTGCAAGAGCAAAGTGCCTCCCGGCACTACCGAAGCATATTAAAACAATTCCATACACTTTCATACTCCACACCCACAATAACAATACAAGTTACATACACAAACTGGAATGAGAATATTATCCCAGGGTTACCACTACCGAGATCAGCAACGTGCACCACCAGACCTTCAGAGCTTCCAACAGTTACATGGCTCACCAGATCATCACACCGTTTACAATGAGAGTACGCGGCAACAGGTTTTATCTTGAAAGAAGACCCTTTGGTGTTTGCAACATAGACTCTGCTTTACCTTGCAGGGATAGATTCATGTGCTTAATTTGCCAGAAATTACAGCCAAATACACTAATTTCCACGTTAAGTCTTCGTTATTTAAAACCTCGCCAATAAAGCCTTATGGCCCATCAAAATTTCTGCCACCTCTTGCATGCAGTTCTATAAAAATGTCAATGTTTTTTCTCGGAGAA
Organism: Deroplatys truncata; assembly: GCA_030765065.1. Taxonomy (NCBI): domain Eukaryota; kingdom Metazoa; phylum Arthropoda; class Insecta; order Mantodea; family Mantidae; genus Deroplatys; species Deroplatys truncata. Next base: position 415,148,977 of record CM060990.1, on the reverse strand, counting down.
ACCATCTTATTTAAGTACGCAGATGGAGGGACTGATGCTGACTTCCCATAAATCCACAGAGTACTTTGAAGAGTCTACTTTTAAGATGTTGCGACTATCATTTGCATGCATCATTCAAAAGTGTAATAGGTTCAGGTATTTTTTTTCTCGAGGTTACCGCGTGCCAATGAAAAGAATGGCTTGTGTTGCAGTTCTTTGCCGTATCTTTAATTATGGGAAACTCCAGCATTGTGTATTGTCACTGCCTTGCAACATCTGTGCATATATCTGCACAGATTTTCCACTGAATTTCATTTGATATTACAAATTTATTCGAAAGAATATTTGTTCAACCCTGATGTATTGGTTGCTAATGTTATGCAAAGAAGAAGGTATTCCTGATAGCTTTGTAGGTAAACATAACGAGAAAATACCTTAAAACCGCCAACCCGATGATGTCAGGCCTCTCATCCATTTGTAGTGTGAATTTTGTACACCAGATACGGCTGGCAACTGTGCCTTTCACGACATCGAGCACATCGCTGGTTCGTCTAGCAACGGTATTGTTTCTCAAAAGAACCTTGTATACTAGTTTAACACATTTTCCATCAACTGACAATACTGATTGTACAAGTCTTAATGACAGTGTCTTCAATGGTGTCCATCTCGAGCTACACAATGACTTATTGCCTAGGATGAATGCATTGCTTTTTCATTGTTAGCTTTAGTATAGTTTCCTGTAAGGCCTAAATTTTGTTACACCTCTTGTAAGAATTAGAATGCTTATCTTTGGAACCCGGAAGGATTTTCCTTGAAATGAAGGCGCAGTTGAGCAGGAAATATGGACATATTGGTCAACACGATTGTGTAAATCACACAGGGAGGTCCATCATTAGTTGTTTCTATGAATCCCATATTCAAGCATAGTGTTTTCATTTCCGCCAGTCCTCTCAAGGCAATTTCTCTCCACTTTGCAACGATTCCTCCACTACACTCAATTACCCTCTTGATGTACGTAGCATTGTTGTGGCAGTAGACTCTTGTTATAACTCTGGTCTCAGATGTGAGGGGGGAGGGACTGGCGGGGAAAATGTAGTAAGAGGCAGATATATAGAGCGAGAGTGGGAATTATCGTACATCACTTTTGACTGGATCGGCAGGTGTGAAACAACTATAGCTTTGTTTCCTATTTTCATGTCATTATAGGAAGTATTTGCCCCATAATCCAGCTTCTAGCGCAATTAGCATATAATAATTGATATTGTGTAGCTGATTCGGATACTGCTTTTTCGCGGAGTTCTTCTGTTAATCAAATGCTTCAGTGTATTATTTATAATTATTTTGTCTTTGGCGCAGTAATGAAGTCAGCTAATAAATTATCTTCGCTTTAAAATATATTTTTTTTCTTCGAAAACCTGTTTGAAGCCAGCAATCCATGCCTAAAGAAAATCTGAGAGGAATATGATGATAACTGAATCTATCCTTCATTGCTCATACTGCCAAAACAAAACAAACGGACTTTCCTTCATTCAAACAGGTCTTTTACTGTTTAATGATTGTATCTTTTTCGTATAAAGCGTAAATCTTTTCAGGTAACGATGAGCCCTTAATTGCAAAATGTGTATGCATTAGAAAAATATATTAAACGTTATACTCTATATTATTGAAAACAATAACTTAAAATTGAACCATAATGTTGAGACAAAACCTTAAGTCTGATAGTGAGAAAACTTGACATAATATTACTACAAATTTTAAAGTATATATCCACCAGTTCATTTAAATCGTAAGGAAGTGAATGAAGAAAGGATAAATTAATGTTTATGAAGCTTTTATTAAAACTTAATTACTTAGATTTAAAGTCAGTTTTACCTACATCTACTGAAAGACTAATAATGGCACTCCAGTCAATTAAGTACGTAATATCAGTAATGCAATTTGGAACACGGCTAACACAATTATACGACCTGTAAAAGAACTAAAACGTACCGAAGAGGTAAAATACACATACAACTCGTATAATGTCTAGCAATTCACATTTTCGTTTTTTATATTCACTGTGACGTAATTCCAAGTCAACCAGTAAGCTGCTATTTATGAGGGCTTAGTTTGTAGAAGCTACGTGCAGATTCCAAGCATATTCGAAGAGCTGGCAATGAGTGAAAAACTACCCGAAAGTATAATTCCTGGAACATCCCATCGCAGTGCAGCTAAGGATAGTAGAATGACCATGTTTCACCTGCAGAAAGGTCGTGAAGTTTACCTTCAGAAATTTTCGCTCAGTGTGAAATTTAATTATCTTATTTTGAGTTTACGTAGATTCTGTTTCATATTCGAAATTTAATTATATTTCCTTCATTTTCCTGAAGTGGCTCAGATTCCCTGAGAAGAGCACGCAATGGCCTAAGGCCTCCGCAGAGCACTGGTTGGAAGCTGCTGCTCTAGAGAATCTTTGGTCTGCTTAGGTCAGTTGCACACACGAAGAATCCCGCAAACAGAGATGGAAGCGAGGATATAACTCTAACAAGCTCCCATTTGCAAGCACATACGCGCCATGCCGCCTCCAATATAACATTTGGAGACCATTCCCAAAAGAACCAGTATCGGCTGAAGGAAAACGGCTCTGATAATAGGTTGCCCGTTGCCACACACATTCAGGCCAAATACCAAGCCGTAATCTATGCATACCCGAAATTCTCACTGGCAGGGAACTTCAAAGCTAAACATAGGAAATGGGACTGCATCTTAAAGACACTGTATTGGAATGGAATGGTGTCTTCAAGGCATATCACTTGCAGCTTCCATAAAATACGCCGAGGGTCGTTAGATGTCTCAGTTTTGCAAGTTCCTGAACATTGGCCCGCGTGGGAATGTGCTCAATTCTGGAAAATGAGCATAAGGGACATATTATACAACACTATTTGGGCTTAAAAAACTTTCTGAACATTGGCCCGCGTGTTAACGTGCTGGATTCTAAAAACATTGACCATTAAGAGACATATTGTATAATACTACTTGGGCTTAAATGATTCAGCTATGAATTCACAGCCGTGCAGTAGCTGGCGTGCCGAGAGGTTGTTCGCTGTGTACGTGTGTGGCTAGCAGTTCAACCGGTCGATGTGTTTACATTTTACTCTACGGCGTTCCTTGGTCTAGTTTGCTATAACATTCACAGCCTCGTCTGTGTTTTCGTAGCCATATATATATATATATATACATATATTCTAAAATTTGAAGAGGACGATGTCATCGGATTACAAGTTAATGGTATTACTAGACAAATCTTCATTAAATGCAAAACGCCAGATATTGCGGAGGAGGTTTTGAAACAGTCAAATGGAGAAGTTAGTTTTGTATTGTCAAATGGACTACGGACTAAGGTGATATTCGATGTAGCCGGTTTTGGAGGACGGGTAGTCAAAGTGTATAATTTGCCATTGAGTTTTTCCAACCGGAACATAAATATGGCATTAGCAGTTTATGGCACTGTGCTGCAGGTGAGTGACGACATTTGGAAGCCCCTCTTATCGCTAAAAAGTCACCAATGGAGTACGTACTGCACATATGCTATTGAAAAAACGTATACCATCGTTTCTGAATGTCGGTGGTTATTCCGCTTTGGTGAGTTATACAGACCAACCTATTACGTGTGTCATATGTCACACGGCCGGTCTTCTGCGTAATCAGTGCCCCAGGAAACCAATTCCGCCAATGCCAAATACTGAAAAGGATACGCCCACTTGGGCGAAATTGGTTGCTGGTACGCTTCCAAATCAACGGATGCCGTTACCAGAACAGGTAGCGGCGGCAGGAACCGACTCTGTTCAACAGTTGCTTAATGTGGAGACAGTGGCTGACCGGCAGTATAGCCGCGATGTAACCTTTGAAGAACACGCGAAGAGTGCTGACATCAGAGATGTAGCTCACGGCAGTTCTTGTAATTTGCAGGAAAATCTAAGCGAAGCATTCGTCGTAGATGGTCAACCTTGGTCCAACGACAACAATATGGAAACTGAGCCTGTCTTAGAGGCAGTGGAGACTAGTGCAACTTGCAAGGACACGTTTTCAGTAAGGGAAGTGGTGGGGTCGGCAAAAAAGGTGCCAGCGTGCCGGAAGAGGTTGCATCAGCAGCTGTTTCTTTCATGGCGGAGGAAGTGCAGATAGATGAATCGTTAGCTGAGAGTAGCATAACCACTACGCCAACTGTGTATGGGGTTATAGTTAGCCAACGTGATCCTCGATTAGAAAACGCTAAAAGAGTGCGTCCTCACCGACAAGACAATCCAAAAAAACCGAGTAAGCCGGGGAACAACTAATCCTCGTTTAAATCGTGTTGATACTTCAAACCTTGGCGACCGTGAACGTGAATTGTCTCAGGAATAGAGCCAAGCAAACTTTGCTAAGAGATTTTGTGTATGATAATGACATTGATACTCTGTATTTGCAGGAGAATAATGAACACAAGCTAGATTTTTTTGGACCGAAATATAATTGCATTTCCAATGTTGGGGATTCCCAGCGCGGTACAGCGATTGTTTAGCGCTCGTCTTATGGTATTCGATTAGCGGAGAGGCATGTGAGTGGTAGGATTACATCCTTATTATTGGAGGACAGTACCTCGAGGGTCAAACACTAGGAAGGAAAACGAAGCTTTTCTCACCTCGGGACTGCCGTTCTTTTTGCGTCATAAATACGATAAACTACTTCTAGGTGGGGACATTAATTGTGTCATCACTGCTAAGGACCAGACAGACCAATATTTTCCGTTACCTGCTTTAGACCGAGTATGGCAAGCCTTGGAACTACCGGACGCATGGGATTATTTGTATGCCAATTTGGTTGAATATACGTTTCAGCGCTATAATAGTGCTTCGAGAATAGATCGATTTTATGTCAGTAAATCGATGCGGCAGATGGTACGGACCATGAAAGTTCATCCGGTACCCTTTAGTGATCACCATTCTTGATCATGAAAATAGCTCAAACTGCGAGAAGACCCACGATAGGGAGGGCTGTTTGGAAACGTAATAATACGCTGCTTCAAGATCCAGCAATTTCCGAGTTCTCCCATATGTGGGCGAGATGGGCAAAAACAGCTCAACGTCGAACCCCCAACAAACTGAATCAGTGGTTATATACTTTTAAACCGGCTATACGCAACTTTACAAAGTGGAAGGTATAGCAAAGTCTAAGAACAGACGGCAACTGTTGCACTATTTTTACTATTTCTTAAATCAATTATATGACCTACAAGGCCATGGACAGGACGTGACCAATCACTTTTCTGCAATAAAAAGGAGAATGTTTTGTCTTCAGGAGGAGCTTTATCACGGTGCACAATTGCGTTCCGGCGACCCTTCTGTAGTACGAGAAGAGAAATACTCCCTTTTTCATTTAGCGTCTGAAAAACGCCGTGGTGAGCGGAAATACATCTCCCACTTACGCGCTTCCACAGGGGATTTCTTAGTAACAACGCACAACATACCTCAAGAAGCCTATCAACACTTCTGATAAATTCGGAGCAGTTGAATTTGATGTCTCTGCGCAGCAAGATTTTTATCCTCATATAACACAACAGATATCTCCAGCTGCCAATACCGTTTTAAATCAGGAGATTACGTCTGAGGAATTGTGGGCTGCTTTAGCCTCAGCCAGTCTGGACTCGGTGCCTGGACCTGTTGGTCTCAGTTATCGGTTTTACAAAGCCAACTGGAAGATCCTTAAAGATATCTTACTCGACGTCATGTTGGAGGTACAGCGTAATACAAGCACCTTAACGGGGTTTAATGAAGGTATCATTGTGTTGATCCCTAAACAGACGGTTAAAACGGAACTAAAGTCGTTTCGGGCTATTACGCTTTTGAATGCAGATTACGATTTGTTCACAAAGATCTTGGCTAACAGGTTGAAGACCTATCTCACTGACATCTTTGGACCTGGACGAACATGCGGTATACCGGAGAGGAAGATCACACATATTCTAATGAAGTTACGAAATGTCATTATCGCTGGTGAACGGAATCCCAACATGGTGGCAGCCTTTTTGTCTTTAGATTTCACGGCCACCTTTGATAGGATTAACCACGATTATCTATGGGGTGTTTTGAAGAGTTTTGGATTTTCACAGCCATTTCAAAGCCTTTTACAATCTATTTATCGAGATGCGCACTCCCGAATTAAAAATGAATGGCTTTCTTACGCGAGCAGTACTTATAGCACAGTCGATACGGCAGGGAAGTCCCCTATCTATGATGTTGTATGCTTTGTGCGTGGAACCGCTGATTAGAGGCATGGCGACACTACTTTCTCATTCCAATAATCCGTTCAATTGTGAAAGAATTTTGGCTTATGCTGATGATGTCACCTTGATTCTCGCTCATGCTGATGATCTTGAAAAACTGGCACCGCTGTTAACGACATACCAGGATGCCTCTGGAGCCTTGATAAATTATGGCAAGTCACAACTGTTACCGTTGAATAGCTGGCCAACGGACACTGCTCGATTTACCTGTAGCAGTTCAGTGAAGATATTAGGCGTTATTTTACCTCCAGGCTGGACGAGTTAATAGATCAGAATTGGAAGCGACTTGTACCTATGTGCATTTCTCTTATCACCTCACAGTCCACACGGAATTTAAACTTTGTGCAAAAAATCTGGCATGCTAACACCTTTGTGCTCGCGAAACTCTGCTATGTGGTGCAGGTGATACCGATGTTACCACAATATTCCCAGCAGCTGGAAAGAGCGATTGGCTACTACATTTGGAAAAATCAATTCTATAAAGTAGCCCGACTCCAATTACGCAGAGCAATTACGGAGGGTGTTTGGAATCTTATCGATGTGCATACTAAATGTCGGGCTTTGTTGCTCCTTTCTATATTGAGTACTCTCCACAGCCACGGTGCCAATCAGGTTGTGCAGTTTTGTATGAACATGGCTGGGACGGCTGCCGTACAATTCAAACAGGTTCTGACAGACTATAGAAGAATACTACCTTGATAGATACGTCGCTCAGTATTCCCACCACCAAAACGTTATATACCACGTTGCTGGAAGATTCCATGACAGTGCCTGCGATAGAACGGAAATACCCTAATTCACCATGGCAGGGGGTAAGGAAAATGTTGTTTATAAACTACGCATATACCGTTGGAGTGGAAGGTTTCTTTTTATTTCTTGATCAACGAATTCATACCCACAGAGTCCAAGCGATATAAATATATTTTATCCTCGGCACCTTGGTGTAAGCGTTGTGGTGGGGTGGACACTCAAATTCATCGAATAACCACCTGTGTTAGAATCAGGGACATATGACATTGGACCAAAAAACAAATAGGTAATTTAATCGGCAGCTGTTTGGAACATCGGACTACATCTGTCCTATTAGCTTGGGAGTTTAAGAAGGGGCTACAAAAATTACACAGTTGTGGTTAACATTGGCACTCTATCATTACTGTTTGCACGAAGAATACCCATCTCTCCTCACTTTCAAAAAATGGCTTAGCTCAGAGCGACACAAGCTTTGGCGAAAACCCCGAATATGGAACGTATTAAATTTGCAGTTGGATTTTACGCTGTAATAAAAATTAATCAATAAAACAAAATAAACTGTAAAACTTTTTTGTAAAAGTCTTAGAAGGTACAGGTAATACATTATAAAAATAAAAAATAAAAAAGGAATCCTTCATGGACACGTGCCAAAGCAGTCATCTGCCTGTCACGTACAGCAGAAGTACAGTTGCCTAACAGTAAAGTCTCTGAGGACACGTCTTGAAGCTGCCATCTGCCTGTCACGTACAGCAGAGATACAGTTCCTAACAGTAAAGTAAAAAACTTTAAAAAAAATAAAAAAATAATTCAAAACTCTAAACAGGATGCAGTGAAGGAAGAACTGCACAACGTACTAGAGATACATGGTTGCTGAAGCTGGTGATCTACGGTGAATCTCCCGATAGCGACCTTGAAGCAAGCTTTGAACTCAATCGAGATCTCAGTTCACCCGCTCAGCTAAATGTTGCGGAATTAGCTTTCTCGAATAAATATTGACAACGGTGAAGGAGCTGAATTTTCGTTTTGTAAGAGAGAGCAGCAATTTATACACGCTGTGGCACCATTTACACGATTTCCATAAACGTTCCAGACGTTTGGGAAGTGTGATGCAGGGACACTAATATGACACGGTGTTATGAACACTACCACAGTTATGGAACGTGAATAATAAGCCCGGTAGGACAATACAGAATAGATGCACCCAGAAAGTTCCATATGAAACATACCGTGGCGCATAATTAAGAACTAAGAGGTGGCCAAAGCTATCACTCCTAAAACAGATGTTCGTGACCGTCTATTTTATTAGCATGAGGAAGCAATCTCTGTGCTGGCAATGAATTAGAGACACACTACCATTCAACGGAAACTTTGTTGACGAACACAGCGTATACGCAATCATTCGCTCAAAAGAAGACGTATTAATGAACAAGAGGTATAAAATTGAGAGAATGCGAGCGTACGTGTTAATGCATCTAAAGAAGTAGAAGAAAAGACGAAGAGGCTGAACGCGGCCTGGTATTACCGGCTCACTTTGGCTATTCCCTGCAGACTACATATGTAAACTATTTTCTACCTCACTGAAACGTTAAATGCATGTATAAAGCGGAGATCATATACGTTTTGAAACTAGGGAATATCGCGTTTATCCCTGGATTAGAGCCATCGTCTGATCACCCTGTCGTCGAAAGACTAACTTTTATATACCTAAACCTAGCAAGTTCATTCCAGAGGAACTGCCTGAATTTAAATCCTATCATTCGACAAAGTAACAACTTCGCGTGATGAAGAAAGCCGCTCTGGGAAACATAAACATCTGTTCAGAACAGTCATATTGTTTGAGATGGAGAAAGCTTTTCCTAGAACCTAGTATGCTGGATTAATGTACAAATTACTCCGAGAAAATAAGTCAGTAGCAGCCATAGAACTAACACACGGCTCTATAGGAATTGTACGTTCGATTTTAAAATGTATGTAAAATCATCAAATATTGGGGATATAACAGTCAAGCAACCTGAAGATGGCATAATCTCTCCGACGCTTTTTTCAGTTTACCTTTCAGATTTCCTAACCAGGGCTTGAAATGCGATTATCCGGGGTGCGCACGATGTACCAATTTTAGTGCAAAGCATGAGTTCTGAACACATAGGCGGACAATCGTCCATCTAATGTAAGTGGAACAATGGAGTTAAAATATAGCCTGAGAATTAAAGAGAAAAGTGAAGCGATTCAAATTATAAGTGCCGCAATTGTAAGTGCCGAGTTTAAACTCCAAGACCAGCCAATAACCTGTAAACCAAGGATGAAGTACCTCTAAGTAATAATCGCCAAACGCCTGCCACAGTATGCATATCAAAAGAGCAAAGGCCTGCAAAGTAGTTAGCAAAGTGGACAGTATTGAAAGTCAACTCTGTAGTGATACATATCAAATTGTATACTTATAAAGCATTTACATTTATACAAGGTATACTAACAATTATGCAATATTCCTGCGACGTTTGGAATATGTTGTTCTATCAAACTCGATGTAGCTGCAAAGAATACCGGTGCAGAAATGACAATATATTTTTCTCAATACCATCTTCAACATCGACACCATTTTCCTCTTCGCTTCTGTATGTAACCTCAGGTCCGGAGAATACGATGGAAACCATATGGAGGATTATCAAGGCAATCTATTCTACACACAAAGCATCATTACCTGCTGCGGTCTCTAGGTATTTACGCTCCCAGCACTGTAGATGTATTGATCTTCCCCTGTCAAAGAAAGTGCTGGGACCCAAATGACGATAAGTCACTAAAAGTAACCCACCATAACTGTACGTGCTCCCCAACTTACAATTAAATTAATTTTATTTATGGACGCTTTTTAACTACTATGGTCCTTAACGTCCCATTCTATATTGGGGTGAAGGACCGGTAATTTTGCTCAGAGGCCTCTTTATCAGGTTTGAGGTTATTTTACGTACCATAAATCTACCACAAGGGAGCACCGTTTTTACTTCCCTTCCGAAGGAAGCCATGCTAAGGATTTTTACGCCCGATAAAATCCATCGCCCTCAGCTGGGTTTGAACCCGCGACCTTGGGAACTAGAGGCTAGAACGGTACCACTAGTCCACGGAGGACGACTCCCTAACTTACAAAAGTCACAATCATGGTCTACCTCTATCCTACTGTGACTGTAAGAAAAGCAGTGTTTTGGGGTTGGGGGGGGGTTCTGCTTAAGTTAATCAGTATTAGACATGGCCGCAAATTAAAAAGTTCAACGTAACTGTAAATACCAATTGCGTTCCTACCAATCATCCATGGAAATGCACGTAACCTAATATTGCTACCATATCAATCTCCCCACTCATTATCAAAGAAGCTCCTCACTAAAGGAAAGCAGGCAGATATAGGCACATTGTGGCTAGGCACAGCATATAACTCCACTCATGAAAAAGTGATAGCTGGGCCGAGCATATGGCCTGGTGTGTTTCCTTCTTTTCTTTTTTATTTGTTTACTTAAATTTCCAAATTTATATTAAACCATGCATTGAATGACACATTAGCGTAGAAGCTTTTGAGATATACGTAATGTGACAGGGTTGTTTTCACCTCTCACACTGTGGGCGTGTTCACCTGTGCCATCCGGCCTAGCGCTACAATTAACGAAGCGGCATTTAGTCTCCTCTCTATTTCGGTCGCTCACTTGAGTGTCGAGCACAGCACTACTAGACTGTGCTGAGGTTGCTCGTCAAAGTGTCAAAAATGGGACTAAGTTTCTGATCTTTCGTCCATATCTATATCGCTGACTGGTGAGTCAAACACAGGTCTCTACTCATAGACAGCAATAAAGAGAACATGAAACTTCCACTGACGACGATTACGCTCAATTTAACCCGAGCTGTTTCCTCGAGGAGGAGTTCGACAGATAAAGGTTGAAGACAGCTCCAGAAGCTTCTGCTTGCTTACCAAATAGCGTCTCGGTCTGGAGAGAGGGCCTCCCCTTCTCTTACCACCATTCTTAGGGGTAAGGAATTGGATTTAAACGATATATAGAAGGAATGTTCAACAGTTATTAGCAGAAATGAAGACTGTGATATCGGAAATGAGAAAGATGTAACCAGAAATAAAAACTGAAATTTTGCATATAGTAACGAAGAACATGAAATTCGAATTGGAGAATATAGAGATGGAAATGAATAACGAAATGGAGAAAATGAAATTCGGACTCGCTCTTGACATTGGCTTGGTAAAATATGAGATAAATGTTACATTAAAAAGATTTGAAAGACGACATTACTAAGTAGTAAGAAGAAATTAAATCTGACAGAAAGAAACAGCAATGCTTTTGAAGCACGTCTAAATCAGCAAGAAAAACGATTGTATAGCAGGCGAAGGAAAACAAAAAAATGATAAGAGGCCCTAGTGGAGCAGATGTGCTGCGGTAAAGAAACCAAGATCTGCTCCGAAGTTATAGCGTGTGCCACTATTATGAGACCAATTAATGCAAAAATGACGAAGCCACCGAAGTTCGTCGGCACTTTTAATGGGTGATGCTTAAGTGGCAGGTTAAGGGCATTTGAAACCACAGGGATGAACATGGCGGGGAAGACAAATCAGATTTTGGCTACTCTGCAGGTGTAAGCAACTGAAACTCTACACACCTTTTCCGCTGGTGGCTCGGCTTAAGAGTTAATTAAAGCTTTAGAGAGGTGCTATGGAGAACATGGCGTGTCGAAATGTTGCAATGTCCAGCTAAAAACAAAACTGTGACAACTTGGCGAGACCATACAGGAACTTGCTATGGAGGCACAGCGCAATCCGGGCTCTGATAGATTTGATACTATACTTTATTTCCAAAGAGACCATAGACAGGGATTCATTAGCGGCGTAGGAGTAGTAGAGATAAAACTAAAAATTCTTTTAGCGGAACACAAGCGCGGATGCCCTCCCCATTGAAGAAGCCCAGATGAAGCCGGCAGAACTCGAACGCATAAAAAATGGACTGCAAGGGCAGCTCGACCGAAGATCACGAATACCGCAAAAGGGTGGCGTGAAGAGGGATATCCCGGAGTCATAACCTTCACCTCGCTTCACGTTGAACTCCGTGTCTGGCACAAGCAGGATGGTTCTGTAGGGTACTGGTAGCTACGAGGAATCACTGAATATCCTCAGGCTTGATGTGTTACGGGGTCTACCTAAGAGGAGCTAGCAGCCATCTACCGCACCCTACCGCTGAGTACAGGAAGCACGAAGGAAGCCTAATTGGAATTTAGCCCTTGGCAGGAGTAGTCCAAAGTTGTAGGTTTTCATTGCCGCACTCTTTGAGGTAGTATTTTGGGCATGAACGACCTACGGTCTTTTGATGCCAAGGAAAACGTCCGGCGTTGCATATTATATCAGGGTCGCGATAAGGTTCTGCTGAAACATAGGGAGAAGGGTTTGCAATAGCTGGGGCTTTTACTTGCACAGTGAGAAGTGGTACTAGTGTGGAGCGAGAGAGTGATAATGGCACGGGCCGAAAGTCCCCTAAAGAGAAGCATACTTCCGTGCGGAGGAGTATCAGAACAAGATAGTCTTTGGAATGCTAAGACGCTACTTCCGGCTCTGGAGTCCACTTGGCGAGGATCATTAAGGCCACCAACTAGGACCAGGAGCTGCTTAGCTGGACATTCCAATAGAGTTTTGCACCGGTCGCCTGTATAATGCCTGACTCCAGAGATTATGAGAGTCCAACGGCCACAAGAAAATGGATAGCGTTCTGGATACCTTCTCCAGGAGGGGGTGATACCTTTTCAAGAGGAGAAGAGAAGTAAATTCTTATCCTGCTCACAGAACTCCAAGATACCTTCAGCCCTTCAGAATATGTATATGGGATTAATGGTACTGATGTAACACATTGAAACGGTGATGCTGTGGTGATTGAGCCGTCGCCTAGCCGAGTCCCCTGGAAAGGCCGAAGGAAATGGAGAAACGAATAGCGAATATAGGGACCAGACTAATAATAGGTGAAACGTAATAGCCCATGGACTTCGCTTGTAGTGCCAGCGAAAATGCTGGAGATCTACTTTCTACATAAACGACCGAAAACTGAGTGACGTCACAGTGGAACAGTTTCCGCTGCCAAAGATGGATGTCACACTGGACAATTTAGCGGTAGTCTGGTGACTTTCCACCCCGGACCTGATGTCGGGATATTGGCAAGTGGCGACGCATTATTCCGGCTACAAGGAGAATGCATCTTTTTATGCCGGAAATTGGTGGTTGTAGTTCACGGTAATCTCTTGGATGAACTGAGAAACCTGAGGAAGGCGTTTTAAGGCTTTGCAAAGCCAACCTTAAACTAAACCCAAAGAAGTGTCAATTTCTCAGAAAGGAAGTGCGCCGCCAAGGATCAATGGTAATCCCTGATGTAGTGGCTACGGACCAGGGAAGGTTCAAACCATCAAGTAGCGGCCCAGGCCGAGGAATAAACGAAAACGTCGGCGGTTTCTGGTTCTCTGCACATACTACCGGATATCCGTTCCGGGGATTGGAAACATCACCAAACGTTCACAAAACTCTCTGAGAAACCACGAGCTTTCCGGCCTGATGAAGCTGAGGTGGTACTCCAGACCGCCTATGGAGATCCTCAAAATCACCCGCAAGGACTCATACGGACAGGTGATTCGCCTCTAAACGAAACATTGCGCCCAAGTTTGCCTGGGCTTTTGTAACTTGGAGTGACATATGTATTGCTGGGTTCAACAGTTTAAGGTCTACATCTTTACCTTGGAGTATCAGATGTCTCGTTGGGTTCAATAGTTTAAGGTAGCCTTGGAGTAGCGAGCAAGAAGAAGCCATTTTATGGGGCTGTCATTTCCCTAAGAGCATGCCAAGAAAACTGCTGCCACTGGGTTAAGGTGTAGACGACGGGAATGTTGCAGCCTCAAACCCGTTTATGATACAACCTGCGTAAGATTAAGATGAAGAGACCTTTAAGAGGGAGTAGCTGCAGGGTACATACACAGTGCGGATCTTTTTGCATAAGGAGAAGCTGGCGCACTGCCTAAGTGGACGTATCGTGCACGTATCGTGGATGCACAGCTCCTATCGGTAAGAGCCATTGGACGCAGCGGTTTTCCTGGTAGTAAGGCACGTAGTATTGAAGAGGTGTGGGAGCATTCACACGAGAAAATCAAGGTGGAAATGCCAGTTTCCCCATGAACAATATGAAAGAAGTTCTCCTACAAACACACACCGTTACTACCGAATGACACCTCGGTGCAATAATGCCCTAGATAAGCTACATTTCCCATTTTACTTGCCACATTTGCGAAGAGACATGAAGAGGCGTGTCAGTAATGTGAGAATTGCGCGGCTACTCTTCGACCCCGGAAACGCTGTCGAGGCCAAATACAAAACTACAGCGTCGGAGTGCCCTTCGAATGCAATGCTTAGACGCGGAAAGTGCTTTATGAGCACAGCCATGGGAATCGCATGACCGGTGGTTTATGCGATTTCCAATCAACGGCATCCACTGTGGCTAATTCAATAGCGAAAATATTTTTCTGCTGGTACGGATTCCCAGCGAGGTCCACAGTGACCAGGGGAACGTTTCGAATCCAACATTGTAAAATAATTGCTGCAAAGCCACGGGAACCCAACGCTCCTACCACACTTTTTTTTATTTACACTCAAACCTGATAATATATCACTATATCAAGACGTTCAATGAGAACTTTCTGAAAGAAGTATCCCTCCTTTAGATTGGAGTGTCCGGTTGCCATTGTTCCCCTTGACCTAAGGAGCGTCACTATATGAGTACCCTGGAATGACACCTGCCAAAATGGTGTTCAGAAGGGAGCTACGGCTACCATGCAACCGTTTGTTTTGACGTCTCTCAATGCAGAGCACCCAGCAAGGAATTATATCGAGCTCCAACGCACAGTTTTGAAGACATCGGTTATCTCAACAGTGAATAACTGAAGCTAGGAAGTGATAAAATGAAGACACGGTGTGACTGCCTAAGGAACGGTGTCGGATTCCGCGAGAGTGACCTCGTGTTACTTTGCTTTTCACGATGTCTAATGTGAATTCGCCAAAGTTACAGCGTTTGTAGAAGGGCCATTTAAAGCTATTGACCAGCACGACGAGGTGGTATATCGTCCATTCTTAAGCGTCAACACCGAGGAGAGCTTTTACTGCTGCACATCGATCGTCTTGCGCCATATCTCGTAGCTGTTTGAAGGGACTATCTCTGAGGTGAGAGCTATGTAATGGACCTGTTGCCCGCATCATACACCTGAGTAGTGGGTATGTTCTACGCCAGCCAAGCTTTTAAAGGAGAGAGGTGGAGACGCCCTCAGTTACCAAATAGTCCGAAACGCTAATTGATAAGCAAAGAGAAGCTTCTGGACGTAGTTCCATAAACTGCAGCTGACGAGGCTTCTTTACGCGCCGCTCATACCATGTACAATATTTGTCCCCAGGGGAAGCTGTTTGTGACGTTCTGTGCTGTCTACGTGACAATTCTTGAGTTATACGCATCAGTGAAGGATAGAGAGAGCGATGAAGGTCGAAAACGCATCCTGTGTGCAACACTGTTAAACGACCGGAGGAGAGGGAAGGAGTCCTGTGTTTGATATTCTAGCGAGTAACCGGAAGAGAGGATATGGTTATTTAAAAGAGTGCCACGTCCAAAAAATCTTAAGGTTGACTGGGAGAAAAGTACACGAAGGCACAGTAGAAAAAATAAAAAACAAAGAAATTCGCTTCTGAAAATCTGTAGCCGAAAGGGCAGTACTGTGTTACAGCGACTGCACCGTCGAGAATTTTTTAGTTCTCGGATTACCTAAAAACCTATTAATTGCAAAATTTGATACAGCTTTCTGGAGAATTTAAATGCCAATTCTTCAAATGGTTTCGCACAAAGAAGTTACAGACATGGGAAGAGAAAGAATAGGGCTTGCAAATAAAACAACACAGGTGTTTGACATATTTTATTATTTTGGAACGGTAGACGTATGACAGAAGCATGAAAAACCTGCTTGGAGAATTCTACTACCTTGTTATATGCCTTCTAATAAACAAAAATGTATGCTTTCCATGCTGGGTTTAGAAACTTTTTTGTTACAAATATATGTTCCCCTCTTCTTAAGTTCTTCTCCATGCTTTTTATTGACTCGTTTATTCACTTTCCTGTAAGCTTCATAAAACAACCTAAAGTGCATTGAATGAAGTACAGAAAGCAAAGTGACAGTATCACGTTATAGAAACGGTGCACTTCGACATACTCCTGCCAAGGGAGGTGTCAAAATAAGTATTACGAAAGTTGGAAGAGTAATAAGAACCACGTTCTATAGGAATTGACTGAGTTCTCAGTATGTATGTACTCCTACCTGAAGGACGAACAAGCTTAGTTGCCTTGTTTATTGACAAGTTAGCCATTTTGCAGAGATATACCTCACTTACACTATTCTTCCAAAGGGAATAAATTTAAACAAGCACGGTACTTCAAGGTTTTGATACGCTCTAAATTTAAACAAAGCCGAATGGAACCATATCAATATTCAGCAGAGTTAGTACTATTTATCGACAAACGTACCGAAACAAGTCCTTACATTAACCCAGAAAAATTAAAGCAGAGTTTTGGATGTTTGTCCCCTAATGGACTCATCTATATTGACGGTAGGCGAAACGAAAACACCTGTCTTGCGCCTCCTTCGAGCCAGCATATGATTTTCCAGTTACCAGAGAAATTCACAACCATCATTAATGGCCCGGTGTGTTTGTGCTTGCTAATGCTGTGGTAGGTTTTCAGCTACCAAAAGCGGCCTGGTGAAGATAATTTATGTAAAGTGCATTTATCCTAATTTTTGCAAACTTAAAAAGAAAGTAATGCACTAGGAATTAAATGCAGGCCTGTTGTAGTAATATATCATCCGATATAAATTATCATACTTACTTTATACTTCGCAATACATCGAGACATCCATCTTCCTAAGGTCCATACATGGTTGCAAGTATTGCTATTTTGTTGTTGATAATAGTAACGATATACTGCTGTATTGTAATGAAGCAATTTCATTTATATTAATTCCATAATAAAAATTTCATTTTCAGAATTTATGGAGATGATGACTGGAGAATGATGGAGAGAAGATGAAAGGAACAGAAATATGCTCTCTCTCAATATATTTGGAGGAAGGCTACAATCCGAGAAATCACAATATAATGTAATTTGTGCACATGCAGCACACTTTGGAGCCAGATATTTTCGAAGGATTTCCTTAAAATTCTAAATTCAAACATGTTTTGCCTTTCAATTTGAACATATTATAAAACTAACAACGTTTGGAAGTGTAACAGCTTTTCTGTTCGAAAATAAAGAATATTGCATACTGAAAGAAAAATAATTGCCTTCATTAAGATTCCTAATCCCGATTGTAACTTCAAACTGATGATGTTGAGGATGCCCTTTGCCCTTTATTTCCTTATAGCCTTCTAATGATTATCTTAAAAGCCCGTTGGTTTCTTATTTTACAGTTCTATGGTATTGTAGAGTGTGTAGCCATCCCTTAACATGATATACCTTAAACATTTTCTCCACTATAACAGAAGTGTATACTACACATCTCCTGTACAAACGGCAATAGTTCTGATTTACTTATTTTTGCCTGTTAACTCATACATACTCCACCAGCGAGGGATTTAGAAGGCTTTACTGCTATGGACGGGCATGTAGGTGGTCATAATATTTAAGATGTAAACTCACTCCACATGATATCCTTCTACAGGAAGTAACAAAAATGTACGGCACAAATTGCAGCACTCATTCCTCACACGTAGACGAAGAAATTGTGTTATATGAAGATGGGTCTGGAAACACTTTATTTCCATGTTACAACACATTTTCTCCATCTCATTAATTACGGGAAACACACACGAACAGAACGTTAGAATCGAGGGGAACATACACTCTTAGATACGTCTGGTTACGCTGTTATTATCGTAGGTGCACCGCCAGTGTTTTTGTTTTACATGTCACTGTGGCCATGCGACTTAAGTCATTGCTTATTTACTGATAACATCAACTGTTCCAGTGAGCAGTACGACCTTGGCAAGCACACGAGTTACTACCTATTAGCAGAGCTGATCACATACTTGGCTCGTGCAATGGCAGTGTACACAAATGCAGAGATGGCAGATGCCCATTTGATGTATGGATTGGCAGATGGTAATGGTGTTTGCGCTCAACATTTGTACCGGGAGAGATTTCCAAGACGAAGGTGCCCCGACAGGAAAACGTTTCAAGCCACTGTTCGTCGTCTTAGGGAACATGGGGCATTTCAGTCTGATACTCACGACTGGGGGAGGCCGAGAAGGACGAGGACACCGCAACGGGAGGCGGCAATTCCTCAGGCAGTTGACGACGATCCTAGTGTCAGTACAAGGAAAGTAGCTGCAACAATGATTGTTGACCACATGACTGTCTGGGGAGTGTTACACGAGATGCGGCTGTATCCATGCCATTTACAGCGTGTGCAGGCAATATCAGCAGATGATTTTCCTGCACGGGTACACTTCTGCGAATGGTTTATGCAACAAAGTGTCAACCCTAATTTCAGTGCAACGGTGCGATTCACATATGAGGTCGTCGTTTCAACGAAATTAGATTGTAAATTATCACAATCGGCATGAATGAGCTGATGTCAATCCTCACGCAACTGTTGAAGCAAGTCATTAATAAATATTTTCTGTCAATGTTTAGGCCGACATTGTTGATAACTGTTTGGTAGGGCCTCACGTTCTTCCAACCAGGCTCAACTGATAAAGTTACCATAATTTCTAGAGAATGTTCTACCTTATCTGTTAGCAGATGTGCCTTTATCTGTGCTACAAAGCATGTACTTCATGCACGATGGAGCACCTCCTCGTTTTAGTTTTAATGTCCATCGGCTTCTAAATAACAGATTCGGAGACAGATGGCTGGGTAGAGGTGGACCAATTATCTGGTATTCACCCTCCCTGGGTCTAAACCCACTGGACTTTTATTTGTGGGGCCATTTGAAGGGTCTTCTGTATCGAACCCCAGTACCAGATGTTCAGAGTCTCCGTGCCCGTGTTATGGAAGGCTGTGAAACCATACGCAATGCCCCAGGGATACAGCAGGACATCTGGGATTCACTACGACGGCGGGTTGATGCATGTATCAATGCTCACGGAGGGAATATTGAATATCTCCTGTGAGAAAGACTTGCATGTGGCGTGCTGGTGCGTTCTATTCTTGTGTGTTTCTCATGATTAATGAGTTTTAGAAAATAAGTTATAACATGGTAACAAAGCGTTTCCAGACCCATATTCATATAACATAATTTCTTCGTCTACGTGTGAGGTCTGTGTCCTGCAATTTGTGCAGTGCATTTTTGTTACATCCTGTATAGCCCATAGAATAGTGTCGCTATGGCCAGGAGTTTACTCATTTAGGTCCTCAAATCACAACACCTAACTCCATTTCTACGTGACTTTCTTTAGACCTTAATGAGAGTTCACTACTATGGCCAGGCGTTTACTTACTCGTGTGCTCAAGCCATAGTACCCAATATACACACTCCGTTTCTACATGTTGCATTTCTTTAGGCCATGTTAAGGTGCTTTGTCCAACAACAAAGTGCGTTTGATTAATAAATTGTAAGCAAAGCGTGTGGTGTTTAAAGAAAGCAGATGAAATGGGATATTGTATTTTAGATACTTGACACCACTAGATAAACAGGAGGATACATTTTGAAATAGAAATGGAATTCACTTGCTGCAAAGCACAGTTATAGTATTTCAGATAATTATACTTCAAAACAAAGGACACGTTAATGCAGTTTTTGGTATATTGCTTTTTGCAAAAACCCTCGCAAACATTTTATCACTTTTATCTTCTCATTATTCATATTCAGGTTTTGGGTCATCTTTGCCTTCATTAAATTAGATTAGATTGGATTAGTTTAGAAAGGAATAGTATAAGTCCTTCGAATTCTCCACACTGCGACCTTCAAAAGATCTATTGTGAATTGCCCACCTTATAAGTCCCTTTTAATTTAATGCTTCTAATATTGCCTATAATGTTCTTAGCTGATGTTAAGGCAATCTGTTTTAGGGGTTGGAAAAGCAAACTGCAGTTGCCCTAATCTCTGTCGGGCAATTGCTTCGTATTCGTTAGGTATATGTCTTGCCGTTTCTTTTTCTTCAAAACAGAATCGGCATACGTTCACCGCAGCAAATTGCCTTAATACTGCACATCGGAAACAATTAAATTTCAGTCTTCACATAACAATGTAATTTAACTCACTATACCAAAGATGGAGATGAGTATGCAGTAGATTGTTATAAATAAAACACTGTACGAAGCAACTGCATTTTAAGTATCGCTGAATGTTAATTTAACACACTATTTACAAGACGGAGATGAGTTTACAGTAGATTGTTATAAAGGAAACACTATACCAGGCAAACTGCATTTTAAGGAGCGCTGAATGTTAACAAAATATACCAGAAAGCTGCTCGAAAATATAAATCCAAAACAAAGAAAAGTACTGGAAGCATTTAAGACTACTTTCAGCAGTCACTGTTAACAAATCAGCAAATTCGGCCTCAAAAACAACTTCGAATCCAGTAGATGTATTTAGTAATAAAAAACGCCCAGCAAGTACCGCAATGCTTGCATGCACGGTTTACCTAAGGTAAACTTGTGGAATAAAACTGAAATAAACTGAAAGCAGTCAGAGAGTGTCTAATTTAGTAGATAAGGCATACAATTAATGAAAGACCGTTTTATTTGTAATATGTTTGCATACTGAGGGATCAAGAACTCACTGGAAGCGAATACAAATCAATTACGAATATAAACACAACATACACATTCTGCATTTTATTTATGAAAATTTTAATAGTATAACAATACAATCAAGCACTTCATTTTATATCAACAAATTTCACAGTCTGTCCTTTATTAAACAAAATTATACCCTTTTTACCGTAAAACCTTTAAAGCGCCATTGCAAATAGAGGTGATTACGAAGATAGTATATGCTTATTGAATCACCACTTTGTGTATTTAGGGTATAATATTCATAGCAAGTTAATTCGTTTCTTCATAGGCAGAAGAGCCAAAGGTACCATCGTTGTTCCGTAATGATGATCGTAATACTAATACTTAAATGTGTAAAAGTGAAGAACCACAAATGAGTATCTAAGTTTAAAATAACGACAAATTTCCTCTACATCGGTTCAATTCTCCTATCGTAATTAGCAGTAAACAGGTCGCTGGCCCTCGATAGGTATTCTGAATGTCTGAAAAGCTTATTGGGCTATCTTTTCAGTGACAAACATGAAAATACTGAATAGCCGTTCGAGAATCGTAAAGTTATTCAGATACATTTTGTTTCGATTTAGATTACCCATGCCCGTTTTGTCACCCAGAGGTGCTCGATTTCATGCTCCTCTAGGGGAAAATTTATGGGCATGTGTTTGGCTCATTCACAGTCCCAAGTCCCCCGACATTCCAGCTGTGGTTCTTCTTTGCATGAGTTTGTCATTCAAAACGTCCACTCACATAGGCCATAGATGGAGACGCATGTCGTGGATAAACAATGCCCTGGTATTTGGGGAGGTGTATTGGATCCTGGCGTTTCTTCACGACTTTTTTCGAGGAAGGTGCATCTTAATGTGTCTATAAACCACTGCTTTGGTTTCCCAATTAGCGCTTAATAGGAGGTTAGGAGGCCATGAACCGGTCAGCAATAAGTTACCAACTAAACCCTATAATAGGACTTTCAAACCCGCTATATGCCCTGTGACGTCCCGCTCTTCCAATGGAATGACCCCATGTTGGGCTCCGTGGTAGGTAGAAGACACTAGGGATCCAATTAGCAGCCAATGTTTTATGACTACAACCAATATTAAAAGAAAATCACAGATGCAATATAAAAGGTAAGTGTAGTGTCATCCGCCCGTTACTAAGTGATTAGCAGAATGGAAGAGGTCCAGAGATTTCAAAATGTCAACCCATTCTTAATTCAATCGGGCCTTGATACAGTAATTGGTCCTATGAAATCTTGTGCAAATCTAAGGAATGTTCCTCTTCTTGTTGAGGCATACCATGCCAAACAATTTGATAAATTGCACAAGAATAAATTACTCCACGGAAAACATGACGATGTCAAGAGGCACCGCGGTCTGAACTCTTAGAAGGCAGTAATTACCACTCCTCCTTTGGATAATCTGCCGGAGGAAGACATTCAAGTTTTCGGCGTGATAAGGGTATCATTTCAGTTTATCGTAACCGAGAGAAGCACGATTGTGCTCAGGCGCCTACCCGTATCGCTTTTCTTAATTTGTATTGGGTAGATATCCCTCAAAATAATACGGCCAGCTACGAAGCTACAGTTGTTCGACCATATACTTCACTGCCAATGATTAAATTTCAGTGTGAACCCTGTGGACAAATGAACCACTTTTGTATATGTCAACTGCGATAAGAATGCGGACAGCGGAGACTGTCTATCAGGTTCTTGCTGTGACTGTCGAGGTGCCCATCTGTCGACTTCCCGAGAATATCCACGTTTCTTGAACGAGAAAGCAATGGAGAAGCTACGGGTGAAAGAACGTTTGACTTTCAATGAAGCCGTGACTTTGCTTACATCAGGGATTTTTATTTTAAGTACGTGTGTCATGTAATAGACTCCCAATACTACTTGTGTTTTATATCATTCCAACTACTCATCACACCTCGGACATAACCACTGGATAATCCGAAAATGTGTTCGGGTCCGATTGCTTCAGTAGTTGATAACCTTTAGTCAAAGCATCTGCCCTTTCATTACCATGAATAATTCCCATATGTCCCGACACCCATAACAGTGGCAGTCTGTCATCCTCTGTAGTGGTATCATGATAGCCTCTAGTTCAAGAGGTCCCGAGTTCAAACCCGGCGGAGGTCAACGGATTCTTTTCTGGCGTAAAAATCCTTGGCATGGCTTCCTTCGGAAGGGATGTAAAGCGGATGGTCACGTGTCGTAGATTTACGGCACGTAAAAGAACCTCAAACCAGATTAAGGAGCCTCTGAGAAAGATGTCCGGTCTTTCATGCCCAATACAAAATGAGACGCTAAGAACCATAGTAGCTAAAGAGCATCCACAAGTAAAATTCAATTTAATTTAGTGACACTGTGTTATGTTCAACTAGCTTCTAGTAACTTGCAGACAAGTTTTAATTTGACTTCATTTGCTTCAAGAGTCTACATGGCTGCTTGATTCTCTGAAACTATAGTAATGCACCTATTGATATAACCCTTACATATACGTTCTGTGTGCTAGCCTAAATAGCATATACTTCTTAGTGTTAAACAGTGGCATATTGACCGAGATTTATGCCAGTCCCTTGCCACAGCCAAAGATTCCTGCAGGTGTGCCATGAGCAGCCTTCGATCCATTTATGAATCACATTGATCTACGATAGATCATTTGACCAAGACCTTTGTTTTTCATTGACTGCTCCGCTCCGTGTAAGACACAGAGAATCCTATTTGGACAGCCCTCCTTGTTAGCATTTTGTGCGGAATCACTTAAAAGATAATCCAGGAAACTGTCCCAGGGAACTCCTGATGTCCATAGGCAATTGAATTTAAATTTTCAATTGCATTAGATTTACGCCTGTAATAACCAAATCTATCCTCTGCCTCTCTCCAGAGAGGCAGAGGTGGGAGTTTTAATAAAATTTCCAAAGCCGTTATACGATTTGTTCTAAAAGCACCTGTACCTTTGATGCAAGCCACTCTCTGTAGCCCAGAAATTTGAGTCCTGCAAACCGCAAGCCTCACTCTACGCCACCATATGAAGGCAGTATAAAATATTATATGCCTGAACATAGTAATAAAAATCCATTACACCACTTTAGGTTTCAGTCCCCAAGTTTTACTAAACATACGCCTGCAGGTCCAATAGGCCCTCCATGCTCTGTCTACACTCCTACCCGCCTTTTTGTTCTAACTCAATCCCTTGTCTAATTTTAGACCAAAGTATTTAACGTGGGTGGAGAATTCCATGTACTCTCTCCAATACTGGATTTCTCCATGTTCCTATATTTGTGCTCCTTGTGGAGGGTACAACATCCATTTTACTGGCGTTAATTGATAATTCACAGCCAGCACACCAATTGGTTACTCATTCCAGTAACATCTACTTGTAGCACCACAGAAACCCTTGTAGGGAATTTCCCTCTGATTTATAATTGCCAAAACCATATGCATACCCAATGGTGAAATATCCATTATTGCTCAGAAACATAAATCAGATCATCCACGAAAGGGTTCCAAAGAAGTGGTGGAAAAACGCCTGCTTGTGGACAGCCCCTTGCCATGGAGACATAAATGATCTCTTTGCATAAAGTGAAAATTATATTTGTCTTTTAATATGGAGTTTGATCCATCTACAGATGGTATGATGTACACCATATTTTGTAGCAGCTTTATGGTAGCCTTAGTAAAGGCTGGTGAAACATTCTCGACATAAAAAACGCTCTTAAAGAATTTTCCCGATGATGCAAAGCCCTTCTTACTTAGCTATAACATAGTGCAATGCAGTTTCTACAGACCTTCCAGGGTAATGTGCACTTTGGTATACGTGTAAGGAATTCTTCCTTAGTACACACTCCCCAATATGTCTGTCAAGCTTCTTCATCGCTTTCAACAAAACCGATGATATAACAATCGGACCATAAGCTTTGGTGTCACTATAAATAAACCGTCTAGGCTTGTGTATTTAAGTCACCCTTACTTGCCTCCAGGACAATATAAATTGCCCTAAAGATTGGATGACTCTATATATGTAACAAATTAGGCCCAATATACAATCAATCCCTTTTTGTAACAGCGCGGGTGTCAGTTGATTTGGGCCTGACTATTGAAAGTGCTCAAATGAATCGAAAGCCTATCGTACTCCAGTGTAAGTAAGTAATGAAGGCTTCCAGACCTCCCTGTTTGTGTTCACAGGTTCCATGTATAGCTGTGCCTGTCCAGTTACTTGTCCATCTCTCATTATAAAACCAAGAAGGTGAGCTCTAAATACTTCTAGCCCCGCTAGACATATTTTCAATATTCTGGCAGCGTCATTCCATGAAGTTCGTTTAGCCTTACTAATAGTCCTTTTACAATGGGTGAGGCCGGGCATATAGATATGCCAATCACCCGTCAATTTTGCGGTATAAAACAGCCTCCTAGTGTTTTGTCTGAGTTTGCTTAATTCTTTGGACTACCAAGGAACACTCCTTGATGAATTAGCAATCTTAAACTTACAACTGTTGTGGTAGTATAGGAGAATTCATTGCTGCAACTAGTTAGCAAAAAAATTCCAAATCCTCCACAGAACCTATGCTCTTTGAAGTTCCCAACTCAATTGATGGCAATTTTGGTCGATATGAGTCCCTGTCCTTTCAATGGTTTTAGGATTTCTATAAATAATTGATTCAAGCTCAATTGACATTATATTTATACATACATACCTGTAATCAGACGGCATAATATGTTCTGATACATTCCAATTTCAACCAGGTTTTCTACAAATGCAATTCACATTTCAATTAATGATCTCTAGCTTCTAGACGTAATAAAGGCTCATTAGTTGCCTCTATTAAATATATGAAGCTTTTATTTACCAGATAGTCAGTCAGTATCGGTTCTGTTATATTGATATCAGTGCTCTCTATGCAGTGTGATGTGCATTGGCATCACATCTGAGTATGAGCTCAGGTCTTGATGTTTCTTCGTAGCTTATAAGGTCTCTCAACATTGAGGATGTTAGATTCCCTCCATCATAGGGGAGATAGACAGAGGTCACTGAAAGAGACCTTCTGCGTCCATTTACACCTAAAATTATCTTAACTGGTGTTACGTCCTTAGAACGAAATCTTAAGGTTTGTATTGCATTGAACCATTCCTTGATATAAATACAACTCCGCGATTAATACTATTACTGGCACTTAACAAATAGTCCCCTTTAATATCCATTCCCCTTACGATAACCTTGTACATATATCCAACATTTCTGTATAAGAGCTATTTTAACATTGTGACTAACACTTGTTTCAAACGACAGCAATAGCTGCCTTATAATGCTGTAAATTAATCTAAACTTTGAGACCCTCTCCATAGATAGACTCTAATGAATCTTACTTATATATCCACAGTAACTCTGGTCTCTATGGGTTAGGTGGTAATCTCCGTTGCCAGGTCTCCACTAGCTACCTTGGTCCTTTAATCCACTCAGGCCTCTACATGTTTCTCATGATCAGTAACGATCTTAAAATGATTCTGTCCCTTCATTTAATTCTAAAGTAAATGAGTTAGAATGATGAAACAAAATTTAAAGATTATGCATTCTCATCATCTTATGGAGAGATTTGACCCTCTAATATTTTGGTTGTAGGAGGCGTGTTCTTCAATTAAGAACAGAGTAGTATATATATGAGGCACCTGGCACACTTGCGTTTATATGGGAGAGATAGGGAAAACGAGGGTAGATACTAGATTGTGAGAGCGTTCAAGGAGGAACATGCGTTTATATGGGGAGATAGGAAATATGGGAAGGGATGCTAAAATAGAAAGGGCTTGAAGGGTAGAACATGTGTTTATATGGGAAAAGATAGGCATTACGACGAGAATTTCCAGGCTAGACGGGGGTTTAAAGGAAAGAATATACGTTTTATGCCAAATGATAGGGATTACAAGCATAGATGCTAGGCTAGACAGGGATTGAAGGGTAGAATATATGTTTTATATGGAAGGGATAGGAAACCGTGGAGAGGTGCTAGGCTAGGTGGGTAGGAGACTAGAAAAGGCATTTGCATAGCAGAGATAGGGAATACGAGGACATATGCCAGATTAGACAGGGAGTGAAGGACGGAATATCGGTTTATACAGAAGAGATAGGGAAAACATGGAGAGATTCTAAACTAGGAGAATATTGAAGGATAGAATTTGCGTTTTATATGAGAGAAATTGGGAAAACAAGGACAAATGCTAGGCTAGACAAGGCTAATAAGTACAGTATGTGTTTTATGTAGGAGAGGTAGCAAACGGAGGAGAGGTGCTAGGGTAGTAGGGGTAAGGGACTAGAAAAAGCATTGATGGGGATGAGATAGGGAATACGAGGAGAGATGCTAGGCTAGATAGAGGCTGAAGGAGGGAATTGCGTTCATGCGGGAGAGATAAAGAAAACGTGGAAAGATGCTAGACTATCAGGAGGTTAAGGACTAGAAAATGCGTTTATATGGGAAGAGAAAAGGAATAAGAGAAGAGATGCTAGAGAAGACTGGGGCTAAAGGTATTCAGGGGTGTTTTCCAGAAGGATTGGGAGAACAACTTTAAGGTATTTAGAGCAAAGGCACAATGTAACCATCTCGGAGGGCACTTAGAAGCAATTTCTGGGTACAAGATTAGCTTACCTTGCAGGTATTCTGATGGTGTTTTGATGCAGTGGAACGGGATTTGATATCCTCTTACTGGCTTTAGGTCATTTTTAGATATAGAAACAGGTATTGTAGGTTGTTGGTGTAAGCATTTCGAAGGTATTTCTGCCACTATAGTAGGAATTGTTAAGCATTTTAGCATCCATTTACAAGCCTTTAAGGCATGGGTACAGGCTTTTAGAGTATTCCGAAGGACTTTATGGAAATTGTAGCAGTTATTTTGATGGTATCTACATGTGATTTTAGAGTATCCTAATGATTTTTAGAATGACTGGGCATTATGGCCATTTTATGCCGCTTTAGCTTCAACATATATTTTTTCGAGGAATTTGGCGAGCGTATTTTAGGCTCCTTGAGCGTATTTTAGATTATAGAATTAGATATGGGCACAGGCTCTTAAGATATTCGGGTACACAGGCAGGAGAATTTCAGGCGTTTCATGGCCATTTTTGGAAACTGGAGAAGGTATTTCAGGATATTGATACAGATTTTTAAAAGATTTTTAGAGAATTACGAGGAACTTAATGCTGCTTTCAAGTGTTCTGGTACCATCACAGGTATTTCTTCGAGGGTTCTGGTAAGAGTATTTTAGGCTCTTTAAGTGTATTTTAGACTATGGAATTAGGCATGGGCACAGGTTTTTACAACATTCTGGTACATGGGCAGGGGGAATTTCAGGCCTTTCAAGGGACTTTTTGGAAACTGGAGAAGATATTTGATAATATTGTGAGAGGTTTTTATGATTTTTCAGAATATTTTGAGGTATTTTATTTTGTTATAAAGTGTTTTGATGTTTTCACATGTATTTTTTCGAGGGTTTTTGTATGAGTATTTTAGGCCCTTTAAGGGTATGTTAAGCTATGAAGTTAGATATGGACACAGGCTTTTAGTATAATCTGGTACACTGGAATGAGAATTTCAGGTGTTTCAAGGTTTTTTGTAAACTTGAGCAGGTATTTTCAGGTATTAGTGCAAGTATTTCGAGAGTATTTTAACACTGCATTTCAACACCTCCAAACACATAGATACACCCGCACAAAACTTTTAACACTTCCTCCAAGTATACGAACCTAAACGAAGACTTACGAACACCTCTTGACACATACATATATATGCTCAACACATAACACTTCCTCCAAGCACACGAACCTGCACAAAGACCTACGGACAGGCTCGAACCCATGTGCAACATTATTGAAATATAAGAGCTTAGACGCTTAATCACCGTTTTATTAATAAAATTTAGTATGTGATTGATCTAAAAGGTCCGTATTCCTTCTATAAATGGGTGATCTCGAGCGCTGGACTTCATTGTGCTAATTAGTCTTGAGGTGTTAACATCGTGTTCTCTCCAGGAATAATCAGCTTTCGATCGTGTTATCAAGGTAAAGCGGTCTACATATCCTTGAATAAAGATTGATAGTTTGTTACATAAAGGATAAAGATGAATAACTGTATATATAAGAATATCATTCAAGAGTTACTGGTCACGCTTGTAATAAATGCGGGAAGAAATCTCTGCGAGACTATGATAAGTGAAGGCATGAGATGGGCTGTAAGCGGCTCTTCAAATGTAAACATTGTAGCTTAACCTTCAATGATGGTTATAAGCGACAACTGCACGAATATATATGTGAAATAAGCAGTCCTCAGAAGAAAAGCAGATTGGAGCCTACTAAACAGCAGTTATTATCTACAATGAAGCTCTGTGACATCAACGAATATGAAACCTCAGTCGACGTACGATTGAAATCGCATTTTATACGATGCGAATCATCTAAGGTTCTGAATATGTACTCGCATAAGACAAGACAACGGATAATCCAGGCTATGTATAAAGAGCTTGGTATTCACAAGAGTTTGAAAATTAATCTGCTGGTTGAGTGGCGATTCGTGAACAGCATCGGAGAGACCTGCGACAAAACTTTTAAAACACGAAATCAGTCTGTGTTTCTAGAAATGGATGTGAACTCAGCGTTGGAGCGAAAATTAACAATTGGCTACTGAAATGGAGGAATCGCAGCTTAAAGGTAGCAACTGGACCCTGCTTGCTGTGGAAGGAGTTCGACTTCGTATCAATAAGTATAACCCGTTACGAAGAAGTAGCTACATACCACTACCGCCATCTATTGAAGCAAGAAAAGCCTGCATAAACATCCAGAGCTATAGCGACGAGAAATGCCTCATGTATTTAGTATTAGCTAAAATCGTTGAGAAAGACGCACAGCGTGTGAGCAAATACGAGCAACTTCAGGATAAGTACTATTTCAGCTGTGTTCCTTGCCCTACTCCACATTCTAAGATATCTAGGTTTTAGAAGTTTAACAGGATTTCTATCAACGTTTCCGGCCTGGATGAGAAAATTGAAGTGTATCCAATAAAGATTATTAATACTGATCTACCTGAGCACCGTGACCTATTACTATTGAGTGATAGTTGTGGAAAACATCACTACATATATAAAGAATTCTGAGAAGCTAGTTCGACGTCAGAAAACTAAGCATAAAGAATGCGTTTTTACCTGAGAGCACTGTTTTACACATTCCGATGAACGATATGGAGGAAGTGGCCTAGAAAAGCTAGAAGAACATGCACCAATCTCTAATCAACATGATGTTGCAAGGGTAGTTATGACTACCAAGGAGAATTCAATTGTACAGTTTAAAAAGTTTGAGAGGATGTTGAAATTACCTTATGACATCTATGCGAATTTTGAGAGTTTTCTCACTCCATGTCATACGTGCATCCCCAATCCTGAAACTTCCTATACAACCTCTTATAAACAGCATATGCCTATGAGTTTCTGTGTTTACGTCAAACCGTCATCCGGCGTTAAACACCTCAAAACTGGTCTTCCTAAGCAACCCTATGTATATTGTGGTTATGATGCTGCTCAGAAGTTTATGGAATACCTGTCATTCCTTGCAAGGAATATCGATCATATATATCAATCTGCCAAGCTTCTGAAACTTACAGATCAACAGCAATAGGACAAGTTGAAGTTGATGAATCGTAAATCAGTATTTCCCTATGATTACGTCACTTATTGGGATAATTTTAATGAGACCTGTCTGCCTCCCAAGGACTCACTCTCCAATAGATTAAATGAAGAGGAAATTAGTGGTGCTGACTACAATCATGCTAGAAATGTATGGGAACTGTTTAATGTGAGAAACCTGGGAGAATATAGCGACCTGACTTAACCTCACATGTTCTTCTTCTAGCTGATGTCTTTGAGACATTTAGAGATCACACCCTGAAAACATACAAATTTGATCCAGCACATTATTTCGTCTCTCCAGGATTTACCCGGGACTCTATGTTGCTGTATACTGGAATTAAGCTGGAACCACTACAAGATTATGATCAACTACTCATGGTGGAATCAGGCATAAGAGAAGTTTTATGCCTAGTTTCCCATCGGTATGCAGAGGCTAATAATATCTACATGGAGAAGTTTGATCCGACGAGTCCAGCCCAATTTATCACACACAAGGACACTAATAACCAATATGGTACGTAAATGTGTCATGTCCTACCTTATGGTGGATTTCAGTGGGTTTTACCGGAAGAAATCAAATTAGGAGGACTGGAAGAAGATCATCCTCACGGATACATATTAGAAGTTGACGTCGAGTATCCTGCTGAACTTCACGATCTACACAATGAGGTACTATTCTTGCCTGAGTGTACGAAGCCTAAGGACTCGACTACAAAGAAACTAACACCCTATATTGGTCCTCGGAAGAAGTATGTAGTACTTTACATGACTTTGAAGCAAGCTACATTCTCATGGTTAAAACATTATGTATAATTTAACAACAGACTACGACATAAGACTGGAAATGATTTCGAGAAGGATCTCCACAAACTGTTCAATAATGCCATGTTTAGAAGAACTATGGGGAACCTGCGTAATTGGGTGGATATATTGTTGGTTACAAACGAGAAGACTCTGGAAAATTTAATTGCTAAGCTTACGTTTATCCACAGAAAAATATATGCTACCAATCTAGCTGCTGTGCATATGGCCTCCCGACAGCTCGTGTTCAACAAGCATATATGAGTATATAAGTATGTTGGGCATCTCTAAGACATTAATGTACCGCTATCGTTATGGTGTGTTGTTACCGTATTATGGAGTTGAAAACCTGAAGCTTATGTATATGAACACTGATTCATTCGTTCACCAAGTGACAACTGAAGATGTGTACCGGGGACAAGCTACGTTTTCTTCAGCATCTGGATACAGTTGATTATCCTATAAGCCAAATATGTTATTCAGTTCTAAACAAGAAGGTGCTTGGAACATTTAAAGAAGTTGTAAAATCATCCAACGCTTTGTCGAACTACGACCTAGGATGCATGCACTAGATGTCCACAGTTCAATGATATAAAAAATTAATGGCAAAAAACGTAGCTCTATTAAGCAGCACATCACATTCGACAGCTATACAGACTGTATTAAAACCAGAGAAATAATAAGAACGCCCATGAATCTGATTCTGTCACGAGAGTATGCTATTACCACAGTGCAAGTCAATAAAATTACATTGACTCCATAAGACGATAAAAGAGTTATTGCCGAGGATAGAATAACGTATGCATATGCACATTAAAGTATTACAAACAGTGTCTAACAGAATGTGACCTAAAGATGAAAATTTTCTCCGTCAGTCTACAAGTTTAAAAAAGTGCAAGTTTACTCAAGTGCTGTGTATACACCTAGAAGATACCGGATGAATAAAGAAGAACGAAAAGATGGAAGGGGAAGCGTTAACTCTGCCATTAGGAGCAAATCCCAGTGCTAGTCTCAAGCCTAGCTAAAAGGGGAGAGACGTTTACCCTTACAATCCTGATATAACAAAGCATCTATTAACTGCTAAACTCAATACGCTTGGCCAAAAATATAACCACATAAAAGCAGACAAGCTTAATAAGGACAATAATGCCGCTAGCAGTGTTTAAGGCTGGGTTAGAAAAGACATGTTTCTTACACGTTAGCATTAGAATATACAGAAGTCCTCAAAAGCGCCGATATGACTGTAAAACGACCGAAACAGTTATAGAAAATCACAAGCTCTGCATAACACAACAGAAAATCTCTATAAAACAAGAGAATATCTCAAAACCTAGTACCAATGCTATGAAAATATCGGTCCTGTTTTGTAAGGGCCGTCAAAATACAGCAAAAGAATAAAAATGAGCGGAAATACCTGCAGCTGTGTATAAAATGCTTATAAATGCACACTAAAGTCCTCTAAAATTCCTACTGCAGTGGCTAAAATACACACGAAATGCCTGTACCAATACCCAAAAATACCTGTTCCAGTTTACAAAAAACATTGAAACACCTGAAATTCTCATTCCAGTGTACCAGAATATACTAAACGCCTGTGTCTATACCTAAATTCATAGCCTAACATAACCTTAAAGATCCTAAAATACTCATACAAAAACCCTCGAAAAAAATGCTTGTGAAAACATAAAAACACTTTAAAACAGAATAAAATACCTCAGAATATTCTGAAAAATCTTCCAAACCTCTAACATTATCAAATACCTTCTCCAGTTTCCAAAAGCCCCTTGAAGGGCCTGAAACCCTCCTGCCCATGTACCAGAATGTTCTAAAAGTCTGTGCCCATGTCTAATTCCATAGTCTAAAATACCCTTAAAGAGCCTAAAATACTCTTACCAGAACCCTCGAAGAAATACCTGTGATAGTACCAGAACACTTTAAAACAGCATTAAGTTCCTCATAATTTTCTGAAAAATCTTTTAAAAATCTGTATCAATATCCTGAAATACCTTCTCCAGTTTCCGAAAATGCCCATGAAACGCTTGTAATTCCCTTGTCTGTGTACCCGAATGTCCTAAGAGCTTGTGCCTATATCTAATTCCATAGTCCAAAAACCCTTAGACAGCCAAGAACACTCTCACCAGATTCCTCAAAAAAATATATGTTTAAGTTAAAACGGCATAATATGCCCAGAATGCCCTGCCATTCTAAAAACCATCAGGATACTCTCAAACTATATGCAAATACCAACCAAATATCTGGTACAACTTCTATAAGGCCCTTCGGAATGCTCTGAAAGCCTTTACCCATGCCTTAAAAACCTGTAAATGGATGATAACATGCTTAACAATTCCTATTACAGTGGCTGAAATACCTCCGAAGTGCTCACACCAACACCCTACAATGCCTGTTTCTGTGTTTGAAAATGTCCTAAAGCCTGTAAGAGGATGTCAAATATCCGTTTCACTGCATCAAAACGCCATCAGAATACCTTCAAGCTAACCTAATCTTGTACCCAGAGATTGCTTCTAACTGCCCTCTGAAATAGTTACATTGTGTCTGTGCTCCAAATACCTTGAAATCAACCCTTCTGGAAAACACCCCTGGATACCTTTAGCCCCAGTCTTCTCTAGCATCTCTTCTCATATTCCTTTCCTTTTCCCATATAAACGCATTTTCTAGTCCTCAACCCCCTCCTAGTCTAGCATCTCTCCACGTTTTCTCTATCTCTCCCGTATGAACGTATTTCCCTCCTTCAGCCTCTATCTGGCCTAGCATCTCTCCCCGCATTACTTATCTCATTTCCATAAATGCTTTTACTAGCCCCCTACCCCGTCTAGCCTGGCACCTCTCTTCGGTTTCCCATCTCTCCTACGTAAAACACATATTCTGCTCATTAACCTTCTCTAGCCTGGCATTTCTCCTTGTTTTGCCTATCTCCCTCATATAAAACTCATAATCTTTCCTTCAACATTCTCCTAGTCTAGCATCTCTCCACGTTTTCCCTATGTCTCCCGTATAATCCCATATTCCGTCCTTCAATCCCTGTCTAGCCTGGTATATCTCCTCATATTCCCTATCTCTGCTATATAAATGCCTTTCGTAGTCTCCTACCCGCCTAGCCTAGCACCTCTCCAAGGTTTCCTATCTCTTCCATATAAAACACATATTCTACCCTTTAACCCCTCTATAGCCTAGCATCTCTTCTCGTATTCCTATCTTTTCCCATAAAACGTATATTCTGCACTTTTAGCCCCTGCATAGCTGGCATCTCTGCTCGTAATTCCTATCTGTTCCCACAAAACATATATTCTGCCCCTTCAACCCCCGTCTAGCCTGGCAACTCTCCTCGTAATCCCTATCTTTTCCCATATAATCACATCTTCTACTCTTCAAGCTCTTTCCTTCCTAGCATCCCTCCCCATATCTTCAATCTTCCCCATATAAACGCCTTTTCCTCCTTGAACGCTCTCCCAACCTAGCATGTACCCTCGTTTTTCCTATCTCTCCCATATACACGCAAAAGGGCCTCAGGTGCCCCTATAGTAGGTGAGTCAGCCGGTTCTAGGTATTCGTATCTATGCAACCCGCAATTTATAGTCTAATGTGAAAACATTGATCCTTTTAGCAAACAAACTGTTATTGCAGCTCTGGCGTTCTATTCGGTACTAGCATTAATGATCTAAAGCTTCAATGAGATCCAAAGAGCTGCGAAAGCCTAAAAAGAACGGCTTTTCATGGTTATAATGCTTGCAAGGATATAGTGGAATGTTTTCCCGAAGAGGGGGATAGACTACGTAGGTTCTGGCAGAGTGGGTTAGCTGCGTTGTGTGGCGAAGCAAAGGTTAGCTTAGGAGTGTCGAATCTGATACAAACATCAAATCGTTTTGGTTCTTTTTCTTTCTCCTTGTGTTTATTTTCTAATTTTAGTGTACAAATTTATTTATTTTTGTTATTGACCCTCCTGTGATCCAAAGACATAAGAATTGCAATCAGATAATTGTGTATCATATTTACCCTAATAATCTGTATCGTATTTGGTGTTGTAAACTGTGTTACGTAGTCAGCTTTTACTCTTTTTATGCATATTGACGATATTAAATCCAACATTTTTGTTTCATGTTTAAACCATATGTTTTACTTCTTCGATTGACAAAGGAGTTTTAAATGTGCTAAGTTCACGGTTAAACAGAATAATAAGTTGTTAAAGAGCGTAGATTTCATAAACGAAGTAAATGTTAAAAATGACGATCCCCTTCATCAATTCACATTTTCGTACGTTGCCGGAGAAACCTTCTTGCATGCTGTAACATGCGCGGTGTAATCTGCCTGCATTCTTCACTTATGACTGCCCATAGATGATTTGGGCTTTGCGGTTCTTGAGCATAGACCTGTTCCTTTAAATGACACCACAGAAAGATATCCAGTGGGGTGAGATCAGGTGATGTAGTTGGTCATGCGATTGGACCCCCTCGGCCAATCCATTTTGCGGATATGTTCTATGTAAGTGATTCCTTGCAGTCAGTGACCAGTGTGGTGAGTCTCCATTCTGTTGGAACCATATTCCTGTCCGTTTCACTAGTGGCACATCTTATAGGAGAAATGGCAACTGTTCTTCCAGAAATGCAAGGTACCGTTCGTCCTGTGAGGTTGCCTTCAAAAGAGTACGGTCCAATTAGCTGTTCTCCTAATATTCCGCACCAGACATTGATGCTCCACTGTACCTGGAATTCAGCTTCTCTCATCCAATGAGGATTGCCTATACTCCAGTTATGCATATTATGGCGGTTAAAAGTTCCGTTATTGTGGAATGTGTCTTCATTACTGAAGAGAACACTTCCTAAAAACTCTGCATGCGTTTGCGCTCGCTGCTGTAGGCATTGTACATATATCACTCATGCTTGAAAGTCGTGTCCGTGGAGACCCTCGTCTAGTTGAGATGGTACGGATGATATTTATTACGGTGAAATATGCGCATCACTGAGGACGGACTTATGTACAGATTTTCTGGCCTTGAACTGGTATGTGGATTATTTTCTATTACGTTTCGTACAGCTTCTTCATTGTCTCCAGAGGTTACTGGAGCTCCGCGAGCAGGTGGTGCTCTTCTAAATGATCCTTTTTCACGAAGGCGTCTTTCAACCATTCGAAAAGTGTCCTTCTTCCTGGAAACCGTTCTTCATACAGGCGCTTTTCTGATAGTGCATTACACCTTGTTTGTCCATAGATCAACAGCATGTCAACATACTCGTCGTTTGTATACATTATGACAGCAGCCCTGTCTCATAGAAAGGCTTCAGATACTGAGTATATAATGGAGAGAGACTTATTTATTCATGTAAAGCATTGACGCAGGCGCAAATATCTAACGCGACTTTGCATGTGTGAAGTGCTTTAAGCTTGGTTGAATGGGTCAAGCTAATACTGACCACAATAAAACACCTACTACGAAGTACAAGTTATCCACCTGCCAGTGGAAAACATGGCGATTATTTTATTTTGTACACACTTATAATATTATCAAAAATGTTATTTATATCATAATATCAAATTATAGGCCCAAAGAGATAAAACAAAATGTAATAAGTTGTTTGAACTTAACCCAAAGGATTTGAACCCTAACCGAAATGACTAGTGTTAAAGCAACCACGATAATACCATTTGGCCAGTGCAAACTTGCAAGCTGAGGTTCCTATACGAATAATTATTATTCGCAGAACTGGACCCCACCTCGATTCTTTACACGCTTTTTGCAGCGTCATACAGTGTTTAGAGGTTGGTTTGGTAGTTTTAATTCAAATAAACTGCATCAGTCATTACAATCACTGTATGATCTGATACACCATAGTTTGTGACATAAGAGAAATTATGTACCTAACACTTAGCATTTTTGACAAAGCTGTACAACGTTGACTGACGGCTTAAATCCAACTGGTCGCACTGCGTAGATATGCCATTTTGTTTTAAATGGTTTTGTGAATCGATGCATGTGATAGGTTGTTCCTTCAGGGGCGTTTTCATAGGTGTGCATGAATGTATGCCTAATAAAAGTTTGTAAAATTGGCTAAAAGTGCTACTGCAGCTCCCAGTGTCAGGGTGGAATGTTTTTGGTATCGACATACATAGAGATTGCATTATGTCCTGTAAAACGCTTATGCGCTGAGTTATCTATCCCTCCTGTATAAAGTGTTATGCAAATTAGCCATTAGAAGCATTCAAGAAAGGCGGAAGTCAAATATGTCGCTTAGCACGTTGCCTAAATTAAAAAAATAAATAGAGGTAGCAGACTCACATGGTATATGCTACTGTACAGTTGTAATATTTTGCGCTGCAGTCGCTTTTTTGAGCATGCGCAATCAGTTTCTCCTTTATTAGGAAGCCGGACGCAGGTGTAATCGATCGTCATTGTGTTTTCCTGTTATAGCGCTTTGAAGTGCTCAGAACAATTGAACGACCCGCCCCATGTGAAGTCAGATCGGTGATTCTTTTTTTTTATGCGAGAAATGTTACATCAGCAAACATTCATCGCCAATCGGGTGAGGTTTATGGGGAAACAATAATGACTTATGGAATGGTGAAGAAGTGGTTTAGACCGTTTAACGAAGATCATGAAAATGTGCATTTAAAATTTTAATTACTTATTCTAATTAAATTTACACTTTTTGATTGGAAATCAAATGTAATAATTTTATAGAATTATTTCCTTACATCTTCACTAAGAAACTATTTCTAAAATTATATCCTTTGAATAAAAACCAATAAGTCGCGGAGCGGCTTACCGGCTGTGATCACGAATGATTTGGTACAAGCTGCGGAAGAAAACATTCGTGAGGATAGATGTTTAACCATATAAGTTTTGTCTGGCATTTTCCACAAATTTCAAGGTCAGTCCTCTACAACATTGTGACAGAAGCTTAGGATTTTGGAAATTGTGCTCAAGATGTGCGCCCAAAGTCGCACAAAACAACCAACTGCTGCTGCACTGACTTTTCTCACGCAATATGCTAAGGAAGGCGATGATTTGCTAACGCACTTCGTTACAGGTAATGAGACATAAGTGTTTCACATCACCTGTGAATGAAAGCAACAATTAATGAATGGACTGGAGGCACACATCGCCCGTGAAGAAGAAATTCAAACAAATGATATCCACTCGCAAGATCAAGTGCATGGTTTTCTGAGACAGGCAAAGTGTTTTGCTGGTTGAATTCTTTCCCACAAAAAACATGCGACAGATGGAAGTTAGATAATTATCTGCTTCCCATTGTAGACACAGTTGGCATTTGAGAAATGACGATTTTAAATCTTAATATTTAACATGCATGTAAATGACTTATTGTAATTTTTAAATTCAGGCAAATAAAATTTTATATAAAAATTATTTATACTTATTAGAGTGAACGATAGAGGAATATAGATACAAATGAAAGGAAAACTACTTCAATTTGTGACTTTCGTAACATCTTAGGAAAAAGCTAACTCCAGCATGTTCATGAATGCAACGTGAGGCGATAACTCTGATGGTCAGAAAAGACATAGTTGAATATCACTCATTAAAATATTATCAGGCGTTAATTAAGATCAAAATTGACCAAAATCCACAGTTTGGGAATTGTGGAATTCAATTTAGCACCATTAGAAAGCCCGCAGAAAACTACCACTATGTTACTGTCTTTACCAAGATTCTCATAGAGACACGTTATCTTTGTACATAGTAGGCAGGCTAGTGAAAACAAAAGGTTAAATACCCCAAACAAAAGAGTGTGTGAGGGAAACAGTTTGACCCAGTAGTGTTGTGTGAAGTAAAACCAGCTGGCCGTAAGTTATGTGAGGGTCGCACAAACATAAAAGCGCTAAACAGTGGTGGAAAATCACCTTGCCGAATATCACATCTAGGAAGTTTAGGCAGGGGTGACAAAAGTGGCAAAGGGAGCCAGAAATTATCCATGTTCCAGTAAAGCAGAAAAATTTATGTAATTGTCTTATGCTTCTTTTTGTATTAGTATTAAGGGTAACAAGGGTATATTTATGTTCATTTAGGTATAATTACGCATTAATTAGGTTATTAGGGCAAGTTATGTAAAATATAAAATTTCACTCGTGTTCAATTTAACTTTCCCATAAGGGATGCTTTGAGGCCATAATTCTGATGGTAAGAAAAGAAATAGTTAAATGTCACTCATTAAAATATTATCAGGCGTTAATTAAAATCAAAATTGACAAAATTCCACAGTTTTGGCATTGTGGAATTGAAATTAGCACCATTGAAAAGGCCGCAGAGAACTACCACTATGTTATAAACCTTGTATATAGGCTGCGCCTATTTATTTTTGAATTTATGCAACGTGCTAAACGAGTATGTGACTAATGCGTTTTTTGAATGCCTTCTAATGGCTGATTTGCACAACACTTCAACACTTTATAGAGGAGGGATAGATAACTCAGTGCATAAGTGTTTTACGGGACAGAATACAATCGTTATGTATGTCGATGCCAAAAACATCCCACCCTGACACTGGGAGCTGCATTAGCAGTATTAGCCAATTTTACAAACTTTTATTCTTAGCATACATTTATGCACCCCTTTGAAAACACCCCCGAAGGAACAACCTATCACATGCATCGGTTGCCAAAACCATTTGAAAACAAAATGGCAGATCTACGCAGTGTGACCAATTGGATTTAAGCCATTAGTTAATGTTGTAACGCCTTGTCAAATATACTAAGTGTTAGGTAGATAATTTTGTTTCTCTCTCAAACTATGGCATATTTCAGTTCATACAGTAAATGTGATGACTGATGCAGTTTATTTCATTGAATTAAAACTACCAAACCGAGCTCAAAACACTGTATGAAGTTGCAAAAAGCGTGTAAAGATTCGAGGTGGGGTGTAGTTCTTCGATTACTAATTCGTATAGGAACCTCAGCTTGCAAGGTAGCATTAGTCGAATGGTATTATCGTGGTTGCGTTAGTACTGTGCCACAGTAACTGTTTGGGGTCAAATCCTTCGTGTTGAATTCAAACTTTTTACTACCTTTTGTTTTCTCACTTTGGGCCTATAATGTGATATGATACAAATACATTTTTTGATAACATAAGTGTGTACAAAATAGAATAATTGCCATGATTTCCACTGCAAAGCCCAAAGCTACGGGCACTCATACGTGAAGAATGCAAGCAGATTACACCGCGCATGTTACAGCATGCCAGAAGGTCTCTCCGGCAACATACACAAATGTGCATTGATACAAGTGGTTGTCATTTTGAACATTTACTTCGTTGATGAAACCACGCTCTTGAGCAATTTATTATTCTGTTTCTCCGTTAACTTAGCACATTTATAACTCCTTTGTCAATAGAAGTGAAACGTAAGGTTTGAACATGAAACAAAAGCTGTTAGATTTAATATCGTTGATATGTGCCCAAGAGAATGAACGCTAACTACGTAACACGGTTTACAACTCCAGATATGGTACAGATTATTAGGATAAACATGATACACAATTATCTGCTTGTAATTCTTGTGTCTTTGGCTCACAGAAGAGCAAATAACAAAAATAAATAAAGCAGTATACTGAAATACAGAAAATAAATACAAGGAGAAAGAAAAACCCAAACAATATGATGTTCGTATTAGACTCGAACCTACGAAGCTAACCTTTGCTTCACCACATTCTGGCTGGTAGCCTAGTAGGCTAACTCACTCTCTCCCGGTATTTGGGAGAACATTCTTCTACCTCCTTGCAAGTATTATATCCATGAAGAGCCGCTTTTTAAGCCTTTTGCAGCTCCTCGGTTCTTATTCAGGCCTTCAAACATTAATGCTAGTGGCGTATAGTACCGAATAGAAGAGTGGAGCTACAATAACAGTTTGTTTGCTAAAAGGGTCAATGTTTTCACACTAGACTATAAACTGTGGGTTGCATAGATACGAATACCTAGCGGCAATTAACTCACCTGGTGTAAAGATTAGTGGGGGATGGAACAGTCAGTTTTTACTTCATCTTCACTTCACTTCAGTTTAGTTCAGCGTAAGTTGCAGTTTTTAAGCCGACGCCTAAGAAATATGTAATCGTCAATTTCCGCGGGAGGAGATCTTTAATCCCTCGCAGTTGAGTATTTACGTGTAGTAGAGTGTAACAAATGATGAATAATTAACTAGGGAAATATTAAGCGTGTGAGCTGTTGTTAAGATAAACCTAAGTACAGTGAGTGATAAACAATAAATCCTGCACGAGAGTTAAGTGCATGAGGGGTTGGGAGAACAAAAGAATGCCAGAGCAGCACAGGAAAGTATTTTAGCCCAACATATGCATTGCAAGTAATACCTACGGTGATTCTAATGACTCAGTGAAAGTGAGGCATTTTTTTTTGTCGGTGCACCATCAACCTACATCCCCATCCTTGAACACTACCATCCAAATTACAGCTCATCATAGCCGAGGAGAGAAGGGTCGACCCTAGGATTGAACCTGGAACCCACAACTGCGACGACTCTGCTGGACCGGGCACA
Source organism: Deroplatys truncata (assembly GCA_030765065.1). Lineage (NCBI taxonomy): Eukaryota > Metazoa > Arthropoda > Insecta > Mantodea > Mantidae > Deroplatys > Deroplatys truncata. Next base: position 415,107,157 of record CM060990.1, on the reverse strand, counting down.
ACGAAACATCATCACAGGTAATAAACCCACTCACTTTATTCGAAGAGAAAAAACGCTACAAACGTTAATAAATAACAAAATTGATGTAAATAAGAATACAACATTTAAAGTGTACAAAATCTAAAATTCAATAGAAGAAGGAATTATACATTTTCTGAACACGCACACCTACTTGCTATTTTTTGCAATCTTCAGAGACAGATTCATCTCTGGTACAGTACTTGTCAGATTTGTGGATTTCTTCATGCATATTTTGTTATTACAACAAAAAACTATTTATATGGTAATGAATTAAAATTTATCCTCACAACTATTAATTCTTTCACAGTCTCAACCTTAGTCTGTTTCTCTCATCAGATCACATAGGATTTACTAAAGAAAATATACGTTCTACACGTGAACTGCTTCCTGACAATGCCAAATAAAAGCCTGTCACGTGTATCGTCATATCAATCCTCTTTGCACTCTCACTTTGACTGTTTATTTTCGTTCTAAATTTACTGATAACTACTCGAATAATTCTTCACCCATGATAATTCATAAAATAGATCTTCGTCGTCCACTAAAAACTTGATACAACTACCTTTATGAAAGAACAGGTTTCTTGTAAAGAATGCCGCTTCAGTTAACATTTCAAGTTGATCCTATCCATATATTGAAGTGAAATCAGAATGGGCAAGTACCACTCCTCAATGTACCCAATAATGGTATCATGGAAGTTAGTGGAGTATATTTTGTAGAACTGATCAAAAGTAGTATGTCCATTGTATTCAAGCTGTTTAAGCTGATCACTCACAGAAGTAGTCCAAACTCTTTCAGACTTTCTGAAATTTATCTTGTTGAATAAACTATTGGTTTTGTTCCTCACCTTTATTACTGCTGAGTCTTCCTTTACCATGTACTTAATTGAATTTTAAAATAATTTCAATTGACTAATAAGGAAATGGAGAATGATAAGTGAAAATAGATTTTCCAAGCACCTCTTAATTGTGACAGGACATTTGTCCTTGGATAGAAAATGTGACTGTGGTACGAAATACATATCTGTAATTCTCTCCACAGCTGGCAGAAGTGATAACCACCTTGTTTTCGTGTGGTCTAAAATGGTTTTATATTCTGTTTCTGCAAAATCACGAAATGATTTCAGAGACGCAACTTTTACAGTATAAATATGAAGATGTTAGTATATCCTATTAAGAAGTTGTCAATCAATTGGTAAACAGTCCGCCCCAGCTTAAACTGCATTATTCAGCGTGCAGGACACCTTATACCTATCAAGTTATTATTTGCTTTTTCTTGTAGCTTGTAACAAAATTGTTCTTTCCCTTTCCTGTTTTCCCACCGAGATTTGAGTTTGCACTGTCGGCCGAAATAATTACAACTTTCTCACAAATTACAAATTGTTTTAATGCTTCTACGAGTAGTAGGTAGGAATGCAGTATATCAGATGTTTCTCTGCTCTAGCTAATGAACTCTAAAATTTTTACATTAATCCCATTTTCTGGCTTATAAACCCTAAAAACCAGTGGAATTAGCATTACAGTCCAATGGTTGGACGAATCTATCATTACTGACCGGGCGGGATGGCTCAGGCGGCAATGCCCGAGGCCCGCATTCAGGAGATCGTGGGTTCGATTCTTCCTGACCCATGGACTTTTTCGGGGTTTCCCCGGGTCGCTAGGAGAATGCTGGGAATCTTCCTTACATCCCCTGAATTTCCTGTCCCTCCATTTCACCTCCATTCTCATTTCACTTCACCTGTCATCTGCCTGGTCTCTTTCAGGGTTGCAAGTAACAGTGGAAGGTCTCGCCGTGTGCATGGCAATGGGAAAAGGATGCTCTAAGTAAACCTTCGACGGCCGAAAAGGGGCGTTCTCCGGATCTCGGGCCCCGCAGGTGATGTGTAATTCCACAGGGGGAGGCAGCCGTCTACACGAGCTATAATCCGAGGAGTTTAAACCTGTAAACGGTAGGGACTCTGCCCTCTGCCGGTCGCGTCTCCTGGTCCGGCCGCCTTCTGTATCCTCTCGCCTCATCCCTCACTTCCGGGGGCGCCCCGTCTCGTGTACAAAAGATCAGCGTAAGTCTAGGTGCTAAGGCCCCCTCCGCTCCTAGTCCAATACTATCCTTACTGAAATGAATCGGCCTTCTTTTAACTCTTTAATAACTCATTGAGTTACAAATGGAGCAATGACATTTGTAATTGTTGATTTACACTTTGTCTGCGAACACATGGACGGTTGAAGAGATGTTTTAGGATAGCCGTGGTGCAATCCTAGATCTGAAACTATGATTGTGAATAGCTTTATGATACGCAAATATTACTTCTTGAGCTGCGAGTTGTCTTTTCATGTCACTAATTTGTTTCACGCTAATATAATTAATAATGTTACACTTCGAACTTCCACTTTTTAAATTCGGTTTGTGTTTCTTCGTTTTCACGTGGCTGATGGCAGGTGATCTTCCACCGTGTCCAATATAAAAATTTGTTTTACAAAAGTGCACTCTACATTCCCTCCTTGCCCTAAGATAAACGGAAAACCTGTCCTAACGTTATCGTTTATAGTACTTTTTCCTTTCGGCATAATTATTACACCTATATGTCGATTAATTACGATAACTTCAAAGCGCATTCACTCTAGTCAGCGACACTGACTCATGCACTCTTTGAATTGGAACAGCTATTACCCAGAATTCCTTCTTCCTGCGACCGTACAGGTAGCTACCTCACATAACTGAACCAATGAATCGGCCCAGACCAATGGGTTTTGAAGTGTGGTTAAAAGCGACAGCCCTATGTCAGTTGTTTTACTAGGATGTAAAACAACTCCTGCGGGACGAAATATACAACAGCGGCGCTGATACGGAGTGATCATGGCAATTAACAGCGTCGTTAACGTAGTACTTTTTAAGTATATACCAAAGAATACATCTTGCATACGCCAAAGCTAACGAATAAAATACCCAAGAAACAACTATTTTAATTGAATTTTGCGTAATTAATAACTGGAGAAATCTGAGCATCACAGTGCTCTAACGAAACAAAATGTTCCAAGGAAAGGAAAAGCAAAACGTGAGACATTTGGGCGTCGCGAAAGGAATTGTCGGGACGTTGCGACATTTTGCTAAAAACTGGAAATGTTCCGGAAAAAACGGGAGGGATGGAACTCTAATTTAGACCCAAGGAGAGTGTGTAACTAATTTAGTGAAATTTAAATACGACAAGGCATATTAACCAGCATTTTGGTTGCTGATGCGTTGTTATCTTTTATTTGGATTGAATTTATTTTCAACTAAATATAGCCTCATAATTATGATTACATGATTATGTACAACCTCCAATACAAATTATTACATCCACTAAAACAGAAATAAAGATCTTCTTACCTGCTCTCAATATTGCCTTTATAATGTGGCTTGGCTAAATATATTTAGGCCGAATAAGCACAACTCCAAGTTATCTTTTATTTAGTAATTTAAAATAACGTTAATAATCTAAAGAAGTAATAAGAATTTTAATATGTGTTTGAATACAGAAGTTGCTTATACATGTATTTTAACTACAGATCCTATGGGTTCGCTATCATAATGGCTTAGATGACAATGTACAAACAAATATTATCGCTACTATTGATTTCCTCCTCTGAGGAATTCGAATATTCCACACAAAAGCAACGTTTCATTATTTTACCAGTGTTACCTACAAGCAAATTTAGCACACAGATAACCCTTCACATTGGCGTTATTATCATTGCACTTTCATTATTTCGCAGTGGCTTCCCTTTCTGTTTGTTGTAGAAATACCCAAACTCTCATCAGTAATTCCAGGTCTGTATATTATTTCCTTAAAGCCATCCTGCACTATCAATGTGTGCTACATTTGTGTTGTGTATAATGTATTTTAAACAATGAGTGCAAAATTCAACAATGTAAGAATAAAATAGCTTCAGAGAAGTGTACAATGTAACAATATACTTCTCCAGACCAAACAATGCAATGTGTTATGAGAGTATTCTTGTTGGTAATCTAAGACTGCTTATTAAATGTGTCAAAACTATCGGAACCAGTACTTGGTAGATTTAAAACGAGCTTTAAAATTTGGAGGTGACTTTTTAAATGTTATTGTAAGCACTAACCACCATATTGTGGAAAAGCAGAACAGTTTCCAGATCCTAACCTTTTTTTCAAAAGGGAGCCGTGAGCAGTCAAAATGTTTAATTAGTCAGAACGACCCCAACAGCGCCTCTAGTGTTACACATGACACATTAGCCAGGGCTCGAGAGGCACATCTCTCTGTATGATAATTATAATATAGTTTTAAAATCTTACCAGTCTAATTCATATACTTTGGAGTCAGATATCTTTACACGTGCCAGCTTTTGAATAGCATTCCAAATTAGGAACCGCCAACATCCCATCATCCACCAGACCACAATTGAAAGGCTTATTTCCAAAGTGTCTAATATAACAAATTGTTGAATTTTATATATTTATAGCAAACAATAAATTATATGTTTCTCTATCATTTCTCAAAGGAATATGTTCCTCGTGGTTTATACCGTTTATTTAAGCTATTGTGAAAATGTAGTAATACTAATTCATAAATTGTCTTTTGACTCCAGGACTGTTTAATACGTCATGTTACTGCTTCTAATAGTAACGGATTTGGTAAGTTTAGTGTCAATATCCACAATAAAGGAAGAAGTCATAAGACACACCTATAATTATATCTGAAATTTTTATTTAAAAATAAAAAACTATGCCCTGGAGATTCATTTATCATGGATTTAAAACACCTTGGAAATAAACTATTCAATATAATTACATATTTGGACTCTTCATGAAATTACACCTCAATCCCATTTGTCCCATGCCAGGCGACAGGGATTAAGGCCGATATTTACAAATGACAGCCGGATTAATCTTACTTCAAAAAAATCATATATAAATGAGGAATCGAACAAAAATTTCGGAGGGCACATCTCCGTGTAAAATAGATAGTATATATTTTTAAACGTTATTGATAATTAGAAAATAAATGAGAGAACGGAGGCATAAAGGATATGGCGCCATCTGATAAGCTTCTTTGATCTATGCCGCTAGCCCCGCCCCCTCCCTTTGAGGCCTCACATGCCACCCCGGTCGCGTGGCGCTAGCCCCGCCCCCTTCCCTTTGTGGCCTCACCTAATGCCGACAGTGTCTGTGCAGGCAGGTCCTCCCCCCCTCCCCCTGTGGTCACGTGCCGGTGACCCGCCCCCCTCCCTCCCCCATACGCGTACCCTCCCTCCCCTTTGTGGTTTGATTGGTTCCCTGTGGATAGGTGGGAGAGTGTGTATTGTTCCTATACGGTGACTACATTCCCGCCCCCTCATTGTGACTTGTCTAAATCCCTGCCGTGTGATTGGCTTGGGGTAGGGGATGTGCCGCTCGGGGTGAGGGGTTATATGTGAGGGTTCTCGGTGCGTGACGTTGGCGATGTGGGAATGCGATTCTCGATGCCTGCCGCACATCGGCAAATCGTTTGAGTACATAATTGCGTCAATCAATTAGGTAATGTGTGTTATTGAAAAAAAAAATAAGAATGCCCATCATATTACTACTAATGCAATTAAACGCTATTCTTCGAGCAATTAAGTATTTTTGATTGAATCGCGCGCACCCGCCCCTAAACCGTTACTTATAACCTACTATTGTCAATAAATTACACGTCTAATGAAACAAGGCTAGTCTGTCGATGAAAACAATTAAGTATTTTTGAATGATTAATTGACTCGCACGCAACTGTTCGTTATCGTATATGTGTGGTAGCATGTGTATAATTATTACGAGTAATAACATTTATTTAATTCTACTTTTGAGGGAAAATATATTTTGGATTTATAAGAATATTACAACACTTAGATGAAAGGACAGACTTGACGTAACACTCGTTATCGCGTGATAATTGCGGTGGAACACCGACCGCAACCTTCCGCTGCGAGACGTTTCACTGGAATGACTGGCTCACGGTGCTTTCAAGCGACAAGTCGACTAGCGCACCCCCCCCCACTCACGCTTCAGTTCGCTACCTACACTAGCGCGCCAAGTGGTAATATGAGTGAAACTCCAGCGAGTGCTCCCTCACAGCGCCCCTGGTGGTCATACCCGAAAGTTGTGAATTCACCATATTTAAACTCATTATGGGTGCAAGACGGCCATCTTAACTCTATATAATACCTGCGAAATATGATTCCGGAAAAAAAATAAAGGTGAATTAACATGCGAGGTGCGTTCATGTTGGCTCCGGAGGAATTGATTATGAAATAAATAAAAAATAAATAAGACTCTCGATGATCGATGAATACAATTAAATATTTTTATTAATTAATGTAATTGACTCGCGCTCCTAGAGATATCTCACCCAATTATTCATCTACCATGAATATCTCACTTCTAATGAAACGACGCAGTCTATCGATTAAAAACAATTAAGTTTTTTTTGATTGATTAATGTAATTGAATCGCGCGCAACTGTTCGTTATCGTATATGCGCGATTATTACGAGTAATAACGTATCGATTAAAAACAATTAAGTTTTTTTTGATTGATTAATGTAATTGACTCGCGCGCAACTGTTCGTTATCGTGTATGCGCGATTATTACGAGTAATAACGTTTGTTTAATTCTTCTTTTGAATTGAGGGTTTATAAAAAATATTACATTGCTTAGATGAATTAAAAGCCTGCATATCGGAGTACGCTCCAACTGACGTTAAAAATAAAAGCCCGCTATGTCTCTTCTCACACGAGAGAAGTAATAATTACAATTCAAAACAGGCATACCTGTAAGTAACACGCACGAAGACTTCAATATAAATTTTATATTCGTTTTGAATGTTCTTTCTAAAGACGTAGCGAACTTTGAGAAATTCAACGAATTATTCACTTGCGTACACTGCTTGAAAGAAATATGGTGTACACCCCTGAGGAATGCATATGTAGACACATTAGCAGGCGACAGTCCCTTCCGCACCATTAATTATCTTCAGACGAAGGTAAAACCATGGTCTTGTATAGAGCTCTTAGTGAACAATGACACTCGTTTCCAGTTCATTAAGCAGGCTAAGTGCTCTGAAAAACCACAGACCCTCGGGGTAAATAACTATTAGCGACACAAAAGATTTTCTTAAGAGCTTCCCCCGTGCAGAAATTCCATCATAGACAGTGGAAAACCAAGTCTAGACATGTTTTAAGCTTACCACAAAAAATGTTTTCCCGATAATTAATATAATTCTACATGAAGAATATTAATGATTAAGTTTTCAATTAAACGTATACTGTATAGATTCTGTACTTAAACATTCGATTGTATCTTTGTCATTATTTAAATACTCACGTACAAGAAATGCAAACATGATATCAAAAAATTAAACTGATTTTTTTTCGGAATGTTAAACAAAGAAATATGATTTGGCGAGAGTAATATGAAGAATAAAAAGTATTCAGAATGATAGATATTACATACGTTATTAAAATAAATAAGGCTCTCGCTGATCGATGAAAACAATTAAATATTTTTTTATTAATTAATTGTATATGAATTGACTCGCGCATTTGCTTGCTGTCGTATGTGCATGATTATTACGACTAATAGCATTTGTTTAATTCTAAATAATGAAATATGGAGCCTTGCCTAAACAATCCTCGTTACTCTTAATTTATTCCATTTTAAAAAGATTGGGCTTAGTAAACATAGGACGAGTACGATTTTAAATACCCCGTCCATTCGAGAGATATTTTTCGAATATTCCAGCATGTTAATATAAACTTAATACACACACACACACAAAAATTCATTTCAAGTAATATTTGTGCGACATTAAGTATTTGCGACTGAGTTTTTACTTTCTATACTACGTATAGTAAGTAGAGGAAGTGTTGTATTCCACCCGAAAAAAATCGATACCGAGATTTCAACGTAAATACATGTTTTGAGACCCTCTGAATCCGAAAAAAAGCATGGTTGTCTGCGAGTGCGCCTGTGAAACATAACTCAGAAACGAAGAGGCGGATAAAACACCAAACTTGGTATTTAGGTTCAGTATCTTCCAGAGATGCGACACGAAGGTTTTAAAGAAAATGCCTCACACCAGACTACCCTTTACATGGAACATTTCTCGAAAATTTTAATTTTCTCAAAAATGACTCTAACGATATTGAATAAAATATTATATGTTTAAGATATTGTAATGAGAAATGAAATGTATATCCCGAATTTTCAGGGAATGTCACCCAAAGTATTCTTCATTCTGAACGACTTTTGCAAAACTGATAAACCATAAGAGATAGACAAAAATTTTACTACACAAAAAAAATGGAGATCGCGTTAAAATACATAATTTATAACATATACATTCTTGTTGATGAGTAAATCGTTTTTGAGATATTGCTTGTTATTCCCTTAAAATTTCCAATACTTATACTTTTCTCAAATTCGTTATTCTTTTTTTTATGTTCTGGACATGCAAAGAGAATGGAATGCGGCACATAGCAATCAGCGTTAAAATAATTTGACTATCGCTTAAAACCTATCATATTCACCTTGTATCGTCATGAAAATTACCAATAACATTGACATCTCGATATCTCGATTAACATGAAGCATATAGGGAATAAGTGTTTGTAAAAATAGTTTGTACAAGAGTAGAGAAAGTCATGTGAGTGTAACACATCAGATTTTTTGATATTGGTTTAAATTTTCAAATACTTTTAACTTTTCTCAAATGGTAATTTGCTATTCGTTTTTCCAACGGTAATGCATAGAGAATAGAATTCTAAAGCCATCACATAGCATCAGACGTTTTTTAAACATCTGTAACGTATCTATTCACAATCGAAAGGTTGCTGGTTCGAGGACAATTATATCTACAGAAACAATACATTATTTTCACTCTGTGATTAATTTGGTAATGTAACAATAATTAACAATGAATTTTAATGGTACATGTAAAAAATAAAATATATTTTTTATTTCCTAGCGTCATACGCAGAAACATTCCCCTTAAGGAACGCGGCGTGATCGAAGGATTTCCCCCATAACAGGTTTAGACGTGCTCACGAAATGCCCCTGTGCGAGGCTAGCATTTCCCTCTCCTTCTCAAATTTTTGGAGTAGCCAATCAAAATCGTTGTATTATATATCTTAAACTTTCACTCATACATTTTTATATCGCAAAAGAACACTATAAAAAGGCTGCTTCGTCGGGAAATCTCACAGTTTCTCCGCTGAAATCAACGAGTTAAGGTCTCTGCAAACTTTTCTCATTCAAAGTGAAATTTCAACGAACATCATGTCTGGTAAGTTGTAACAAAACACTTCATTTACTTTTAAAAGTTAAATTATTTCTCTGTACATTTAACTTATATTCGCGTTCTTGTTTTTAATGCATGGCATTTATATGCGAGTAGCTGAGCATTCTAAAAGTTAATAGCTAGACAAGTGAATTTTCTGAAATGTGAATAGTTTAGTTAAGTATTCATTTTAGGTAAGCTTATTCTACATTTAATAGCTAACTGCGCGAATTCTCAAAATGGGGACAATTTAGTTAAGTATTCACCTTGTTGAGTAATTATTATTCCAGATATTTAAATACAGAATTTCACAGAGTGAATTACATTACTTTTTGGAGAAAATACAATTATTTGAATACCTTATTAACGTTTTTGCTTTAGAATATTACAAAAAGTCTGTTGCGCGAATCATTCGCTCTAACAAAGTAAATATCTACATTATATTAAAACATTTAAATTGAAAAATACAGTACTTAATGAACTTCATTAGTGAATCAGAACCTCAATTATATTTACACATATTATCATTTTCAGAAAAAAGTTAATAATTTTGTAACTTTCAAATAAATGAAATTTTGTTATGCAACACATTCTCTAATAAAGAATATGTTTTTTTTCTCTTCCTAATGCAGAAAGTTTGACATCTCAACTTAACACATTGGCTGAGGGTAGCATTTACCCAGCCGTTCAAAGACTACAAGATCTTCAGCCCGAGGAGCCTTATAATATAAAATCCTTAAGAAAAATCGATACTCGATACGGTGCTAGAGTCGTTGCACTTTTAGAGAATAAGCAAGTGTTTCTCCCGACAAGATATTCAACCCTAACAAGCCAACAGTTGGAGGAAATGCCAGGGAAGTTTCAAATGGTATATCATGGAGTAGTACCAGCCGGCAAGTTTAAGACATGTAAATTGTCTTTTCTTCCTATTAAGGTTTGTAGAAATAATTCAACTATCCTTTCAAAGCTTCATTTAGAGTTACATTCGTTGAGTTTATAAATTCACACTTCAGTAGGATAACATTTGTCTAAAGTATACATCAATATGTAAAAAAATAACGTCCAGGATGTAGTCTGAGCGAGGATCTGCAGAAAGAAGTTTAATAGTCTATTCACTGATTCTTTACCTCAAAGCAGATACCTACAGCAAGTTTCAAATAATTTCCAGCGGGATAGCACTTGTCAAAAGCATGCATCACTGTATTAAAAAAATATGTGTAAATAATGTCTAGATTGTACTCTGTGTGATTTCGTGCAGAAAGAAGTTTAATACCCCTTGCAATGATTCTCCACATCGAAGTATATACCTACAAGAAGCTGCAAATAATGTGAATGTGTGTGTTACAGGAATGCCCAGATGAATGTAAATGAAGAGGAAGAACGAGATAGCTTAAAACATCATAAACAGAAATGTGATAGGAACATTCTCAACACCTCCCAGTAACCTCAATCAATGAAGAATTGCAGCAGCGCGGAACATACATGGAAAAAACATCAGCGTGTGTAGAATATAACAATAATATATATATATATATAAATTATGTACCCATTATTACTGCTATACCAGCCTATACCATTGATTTCATAAATAATTTCATAATTGTTTAAGGAGAATGCCTATCTTAAAAACATTGATGCTACATGAAATCTAAACAAAAAGATTATTGAACTATTACTGAAAGAGACTTGAATAAATGGGAATCTAGAAGCCAGAACCATCTTAATATTGGGCTGTATGATATGAGGTGTATAAAAAGATTAATAAAAAAATGAGGTCTATGTAATATAAACAACATTTATTTTTTATAAACATTTTCCTATTACATTCCTATACAAAAAACATACATATTTCCTAAAGACAAAGGTGATAGTCTAGACATTCTAAAACACACAGTTATATAATCATATACATCACACAGAAAGAGACCTGCATTATCCATAAAAAACTAAACATCTCAAGAATGTCTGGATGATGTATTTTATAAGTACATGGTTTTGATATTTCAAAGTTCCTGTTAACCATGACTGTAATTGATTAACACAATTTCTCGATCCTGTCATGCTATAACTTTAGAAGCTTTCAGCTTACTTATAATCTCCTCAATCTCTTGTGTGTGACTATTATTACCAGCATTCCTCGATGCAATTAGTAACCTCAATATATTTACTAGTCTATTTGGATTTTCAAGCGTAGATATCACTGAATCATCATCATATGAAGATTTCATATTCTCGCGACTCCCGCTGTATCCAGATTTTTCACCATCAGTAGTCTCCAGTGAAGGACAGAGGCTTGATCCGGTATAACATCCCCCTCTATACATCTTCGGATCTTCGAGTGTAGGAGAGAGAGTCGATCCAGTATAACATGTTGCTCTATGAAGCTTAAATCTTGACAAAGAACGATTCTTAAAAATCCGCGCGCATATACAGCATCTAATGACGTGTTTTCCTCCATGTGTAATGTATGAAAAATTGAGTTTCTCATTCGCTAGTTGCACAGATTTTCTCCGGCAGGAGCTCATGCTAAAACTAAAAGAAATTAAATGAATACGGGAATGCTAACGCTCGAAGGAATTAAAAGCGAATGAATGAATTCATAACACGCAGCTATGTATATATCCAGGGTAAGGACGCCGGAGGGAAACGCGATCTACGCATAGCAGCGGGAAAAGGATGCTCTCTGGAAACATTTGTGGAGAAGGAGGCTCTCAACAGAACATAACGAGTGCGAGCATGAGAAAGGATGCTCTCCGGAAACATTCGTGGAAAAGGATGCTCTCAACAGAACATGGCGACTGCGAGCATGGAAAAAGGATGCTCTCTGGAAACATTCGTGGAAAAGGATGCTCTCAACAGAACATGGCGACTGCGAGCATGGAAAAAGGATGCTCTCTGGAAACATTCGTGGAAAAGGATGCTCTCAACAGAACATGGCGACTGCGAGCATGGAAAAAGGATGCTCTCTGGAAACATTCGTGGAAAAGGATGCTCTCAACAGAACATGGCGACTGCGAGCATGGAAAAAGGATGCTCTCTGGAAACATTCGTGAAAAAGGATGCTCTGAACAGAACATGGCGACTGCGAGCATGGAAAAAGGATGCTCTCTGGAAACATTCGTGCTGATCACGCTATGTAACAAAGGAATCACGCTATGTAACAAAGGAATCACGCTATGTAACAAACTGATCACGCTATGTAACAAAGGAATCACGCTATGTACCAAGCTCATCACGCTATGTAACAAACTGATCACGCTATGTGACAAAGGAATCACGCTATGTAACAAAGGGATCACGCTATGTAACAAAGGAATCACGCTATGTAACAAAGGAATCACGCTATGTAACAAGCTCATCACGCTATGTAACAAACTGATCACGCTATGTAACAAAGGAATCAAGCTATGTAACAAGCTCATCACGCTATGTAACAAAGGGATCACGCTATGTAACAAAGGAATCACGCTATGTAACAACCTGTTCGCGCTATGTAACAAAGGAATCACGCTATGTAACAAAGGAATGACGCTATGTAACAAAGGAATCACGCTATGTAACAACCTGTTCGCGCTATGTAACAAAGGAATCACGCTATGTAACAAAGGAATCACGCTATGTAACAAACAGATCACGCTATGTAACAAAGGAATCAAGCTATGTAACAAGCTCATCACGCTATGTAACAAAGGGATCACGCTATGTAACAAAGGAATCACGCTATGTAACAACTTGTTCGCGCTATGTAACAAAGGAATCACGCTATGTAACAAAGGAATCACGCTATGTAACAAACAGATCACGCTATGTAACAAACTGATCACGCTATGTAACAAACTGATCAAGCTATGTAACAAACTCATCAAGCTATGTAAAAAAGGGATCACGCTATGTAACAAAGGAATCACGCTATGTAACAAAGGAATCACGCTATGTAACAAAGGAATCACGCTATGTAACAAGCTCATCACGCTATGTAACAAACTGATCACGCTATGTAACAAAGGGATCACGCTATGTAACAAAGGAATCACGCTATGTAACAAACAGATCACGGTATGTAACAAAGGAATCACGCTATGTAACAAGCCGTTCACGCTATGTAACAATCTGATCACGCTATGTAACAAACGAATCAAGCTATGTAACAAAGGAATCACGCTATGTAACAAAGGAATCACGCTATGTAACAAAGGAATCACGCTATGTAACAAACTGATCACGCTATGTAACAAAGGAATCACGCTATGTAACAAAGGGATCACGCTATGTAACAAAGTGATCACGCTATGTAGCAAGCTCATCACGCTATGTAACAAAGGAATCACGCTATGTAACAAAGTAATCACGCTATGTAACAAACTGATCACGCTATGTAACAAACTGATCAGGCTATGTAACAAAGGAATCACGCTATGTAACAAAGGAATCACTCTATGGAACAAAGGAATCGCGCTATGTAACAAAGGAATCACGCTATGTATCAAGCTCATCACGCTATGTAACAAACTGATCACGCTATGTAACAAAGGAATCAAGCTATGTAACAAGCTCATCACGCTATGTAACAAAGGAATCACGCTATGTAACAAAGGAATCACGCTATGTAACAAACTGATCACGCTATGTAACAAACTGATCAGGCTATGTAACAAAGGAATCACGCTATGTAACAAAGGGATCACGCTATGTAACAAAGAATCCACGCTATGTAACAAAGGAATCACGCTATGTAACAAAGAATCCACGCTATGTAACAAAGGAATCACGCTATGTAACAAGCTCATCACGCTATGTAACAAACTGATCACGCTATGTAACAAAGGAATCACGCTATGTAACTACCTGTTCGCGCTATGTAACAAAGGAATCACGCTATGTAACAAAGGAATCACGCTATGTAACAAACAGGTCACGCTATGTAACAAACTGATCACGCTATGTAACAAACTGATCAAGCTATGTAACAAGCTCATCACGCTATGTAACAAAGGGATCACGCTATGTAACAAAGGAATCACGCTATGTAACAAACAGATCACGCTATGTAACAAAGGAATCACGCTATGTAACAAGCTCATCACGCTATGTAACAAACTGATCACGCTATGTAACAAAGGGATCACGCTATGTAACAAAGGAATCACGCTATGTAACAAACAGATCACGCCATGTAACAAAGGAATCACGCTATGTAACAAACTGATGACGCTATGTAACAAAGGAATCACGCTATAAAACAAAGGCATCACGCTATGTAACAAAGTGATCACGCTATGTAGCAAGCTCATCACGCTATGTAACAAAGGAATCACGCTATGAAACAAACTGATCACGCTATGTAACAAACTGATCAGGCTATGTAACAAAGGAATCACGCTATGTAACAAAGGAATCACTCTATGTAACAAAGGAATCGCGCTATGTAACAAAGGAGTCACGCTATGTAACAAGCTCATCACGCTATGTAACAAACTGTTCACGCTATGTAACAAAGGAATCAAGCTATGTAACAAGCTCATCACGCTATGTAACAAAGGGATCACGCTATGTAACAAAGGAATCACGCTATTTAACAAACTGATCACGCTATGTAACAAACTGATCAGGCTATGTATCAAAGGAATCACGCTATGTAACAAAGGGATCACGCTATGTGACAAAGGAATCACGCTATGTAACAAAGGAATCACGCTATGTAACAAGCTCATCACGCTATGTAACAAACTGATCACGCTATGTAACAAAGGAATCAAGCTATGTAACAAGCTCATCACGCTATGTAACAAAGGGATCACGCTATGTAACAACCTGTTCGCGCTATGTAACAAAGGAATCACGCTATGTAACAAACAGATCACGCTATGTAACAAAGGAATCACGCTATGTAACAAGCTCATCACGCTATGTAACAAACTGATCACGCTATGTAACAAAGGAATCAAGCTATGTAACAAAGGAATCACGCTATGCAACAAAGGGATCACGCTATGTAACAAAGGGATCACGCTATGTAACAAAAGGAATCACGCTATGTAACAAACTGATCACGCTAAGTAACAAAGGAATCACGCTTTGTAACAAGCTCATCACGCTATGAAACAAACTGATCACGCTATGTAACAAAGGAATCAAGCTATGTAACAAGCTCATCACGCTATGTAACAAACTGATCAAGCTATGTAACAAAGGGATCACGCTATGTAACAAAGGAATCACGCTATGTAACAAAGGAATCACGCTATGTAACAAACTGATCACGCTATGTAACAAAGGAATCAAGCTATGTAACAAAGGGATCACGCTATGTAACAAAGGAATCACGCTATGTAACAAAGGAATCACGCTATGTAACAAAGGAATCACGATATGTAACAAAGGAATCACGCTATGTACCAAAGTGATCAGGCTTTGTAACAAGAGCATCCTTTTTCCATGCTCGCAGTCGCCATTTTCTGTTGAGAGCATCCTTTTCCACGAATGTTTCCAGAGAGCATTCTTTTTCCATGCTCGCAGTCGCCATGTTCTGTTGAGACCATCCTTTTCCACGAATGTTTCCAGAGAGCATCCTTTTTCCATGCTCGCATTCGCCATGTTCTGTTGAGAGCATCCTTTTCCACGAATGTTTCCAGAAAGCATCCTTTTTCCATGCTCGCAGTCGCCATGTTCTGTTGAGAGCATCCTTTTCCACGAATGTTTCCAGAGAGCATCCTTTTTCCATGCTCGCAGTCGCCATGTTCTGTTGAGAGCATCCTTTTCCACGAATGTTTCCAGAGAGCATCCTTTCTCATGCTCGCACTCGTTATGTTCTGTTGAGAGCCTCCTTCTCCACAAATGTTTCCAGAGAGCATCCTTTTCCCGCTGCTATGCGTAGATCGCGATTCCCTCCGGCGTCTTTACCCTGCATATATACATAGCTGCGTGTTATGAATTCATTCATTCGCTTTTAATTCCTTCGAGCGTTAGCATTCCCGTATTCATTTAATTTCTTTTAGTTTTAGCATGAGCTCCTGCCGGAGAAAATCTGTGCAACTTGCGAATGAGAAACTCAATTTTTCATACATTACACATGGAGGAAAACACGTCATTAGATGCTGTATATGCGCGCGGATTTTTAAGAATCGTTCTTTGTCAAGATTTAAGCTTCATAGAGCAACATGTTATACTGGATCGACTCTCTCTCCTACACTCGAAGATCCGAAGATGTATAGAGGGGGATGTTATACCGGATCAAGCCTCTGTCCTTCACTGGAGACTACTGATGGTGAAAAATCTGGATACAGCGGGAGTCGCGAGAATATGAAATCTTCATATGATGATGATTCAGTGATATCTACGCTTGAAAATCCAAATAGACTAGTAAATATATTGAGGTTACTAATTGCATCGAGGAATGCTGGTAATAATAGTCACACACTAGAGATTGAGGAGATTATAAGTAAGCTGAAAGCTTCTAAAGTTATAGCATGACAGGATCGAGAAATTGTGTTAATCAATTACAGTCATGGTTAACAGGAACTTTGAAATATCAAAACCTTGTACTTATAAAATACATCATCCAGACATTCTTGAGATGTTTAGTTTTTTATGGATAATGCAGGTCTCTTTCTGTGTGATGTATATGATTATATAACTGTGTGTTTTAGAATGTCTAGACTATCACCTTTGTCTTTAGGAAATATGTATGTTTTTTTGTATAGGAATGTAATAGGAAAATGTTTATAAAAATAAATGTTGTTTATATTACATAGACCTCATTTTTTTATTAATCTTTTTATACACCTCATATCATACAGCCCAATATTAAGATGGTTCTGGCTTCTAGATTCCCATTTATTCAAGTCTCTTTCAGTAATAGTTCAATAATCTTTTTGTTTAGAATTTATGTAGCATCAATGTTTTTAAGATAGGCATTCTCCTTAAACAATTATGAAATTATTTATGAAATCAATTGTATAGGCTGGTATAGCAGTAATAATGGGTACATAATTTATATATATATATATATATATATATATATATATATTATTGTTATATTCTACACACGCTGATGTTTTTTCCATGTATGTTCCGCGCTGCTGCAATTCTTCATTGATTGAGGTTACTGGGAGGTGTTGAGAATGTTCCTATCACATTTCTGTTTATGATGTTTTAAGCTATCTCGTTCTTCCTCTTCATTTACATTCATCTGGGCATTCCTGTAACACACACATTCACATTATTTGCAGCTTCTTGTAGGTATATACTTCGATGTGGAGAATCATTGCAAGGGGTATTAAACTTCTTTCTGCACGAAATCACACAGAGTACAATCTAGACATTATTTACACATATTTTTTTAATACAGTGATGCATGCTTTTGACAAGTGCTATCCCGCTGGAAATTATTTGAAACTTGCTGTAGGTATCTGCTTTGAGGTAAAGAATCAGTGAATAGACTATTAAACTTCTTTCTGCAGATCCTCGCTCAGACTACATCCTGGACGTTATTTTTTTACATATTGATGTATACTTTAGACAAATGTTATCCTACTGAAGTGTGAATTTATAAACTCAACGAATGTAACTCTAAATGAAGCTTTGAAATGATAGTTGAATTATTTCTACAAACCTTAATAGGAAGAAAAGACAATTTACATGTCTTAAACTTGCCGGCTGGTACTACTCCATGATATACCATTTGAAACTTCCCTGGCATTTCCTCCAACTGTTGGCTTGTTAGGGTTGAATATCTTGTCGGGAGAAACACTTGCTTATTCTCTAAAAGTGCAACGACTCTAGCACCGTATCGAGTATCGATTTTTCTTAAGGATTTTATATTATAAGGCTCCTCGGGCTGAAGATCTTGTAGTCTTTGAACGGCTGGGTAAATGCTACCCTCAGCCAATGTGTTAAGTTGAGATGTCAAACTTTCTGCATTAGGAAGAGAAAAAAAACATATTCTTTATTAGAGAATGTGTTGCATAACAAAATTTCATTTATTTGAAAGTTACAAAATTATTAACTTTTTTCTGAAAATGATAATATGTGTAAATATAATTGAGGTTCTGATTCACTAATGAAGTTCATTAAGTACTGTATTTTTCAATTTAAATGTTTTAATATAATGTAGATATTTACTTTGTTAGAGCGAATGATTCGCGCAACAGACTTTTTGTAATATTCTAAAGCAAAAACGTTAATAAGGTATTCAAATAATTGTATTTTCTCCAAAAAGGAATATAATTCACTCTGTGAAATTCTGTATTTAAATATCTGGAATAATAATTACTCAACAAGGTGAATACTTAACTAAATTGTCCCCATTTTGAGAATTCGCGCAGTTAGCTATTAAATGTAGAATAAGCTTACCTAAAATGAATACTTAACTAAACTATTCACATTTCAGAAAATTCACTTGTCTAGCTATTAACTTTTAGAATGCTCAGCTATTCGCATATAAATGCCATGCATTAAAAACAAGAACGCGAATATAAGTTAAATGTACAGAGAAATAATTTAACTTTTAAAAGTAAATGAAGTGTTTTGTTACAACTTACCAGACATGATGTTCGTTGAAATTTCACTTTGAATGAGAAAAGTTTGCAGAGACCTTAACTCGTTGATTTCAGCGGAGAAACTGTGAGATTTCCCGACGAAGCAGCCTTTTTATAGTGTTCTTTTGCGATATAAAAAATGTATGAGTGAAAGTTTAAGATATATAATACAACGATTTTGATTGGCTACTCCAAAAATTCGAGAAGGAGAGGGAAAAACAAGCCTCGCACAGGGGCATTTCGTGAGCACGTCTAAACCTGTTATGGGGGAAATCCTTCGATCACGCCGCGTTCCTTATGGGGAATGTTTCTGCGTATGACGCTAGGAAATAAAAAATATATTTTATTTTTTACATGTACCATTAAAATTCATTGTTAATTATTGTTACATTACCAAATTAATCACAGAGTGAAAATAATGTATTGTTTCTGTAGATATAATTGTCCTCGAACCAGCAACCTTTCGATTGTGAATAGATACGTTACAGATGTTTAAAAAACGTCTGATGCTATGTGATGGCTTTAGAATTCTATTCTCTATGCATTACCGTTGGAAAAACGAATAGCAAATTACCATTTGAGAAAAGTTAAAAGTATTTGAAAATTTAAACCAATATCAAAAAATCTGATGTGTTACACTCACATGACTTTCTCTACTCTTGTACAAACTATTTTTACAAACACTTATTCCCTATATGCTTCATGTTAATCGAGATATCGAGATGTCAATGTTATTGGTAATTTTCATGACGATACAAGGTGAATATGATAGGTTTTAAGCGATAGTCAAATTATTTTAACGCTGATTGCTATGTGCCGCATTCCATTCTCTTTGCATGTCCAGAACATAAAAACAAGAATAACGAATTTGAGAAAAAGTATAAGTATTGGAAATTTTAAGGGAATAACAAGCAATATCTCAAAAACGATTTACTCATCAACAAGAATGTATATGTTATAAATTATGTATTTTAACGCGATCTCCATTTTTTTTTGTGTAGTAAAATTTTTGTCTATCTCTTATGGTTTATCAGTTTTGCAAAAGTCGTTCAGAATGAAGAATACTTTGGGTGACATTCCCTGAAAATTCGGGATATACATTTAATTTCTCATTACAATATCTTAAACATATAATATTTTATTCAATATCGTTAGAGTCATTTTTGAGAAAATTAAAATTTTCGAGAAATGTTCCATGTAAAGGGTAGTCTGGTGTGAGGCATTTTCTTTAAAACCTTCGTGTCGCATCTCTGGAAGATACTGAACCTAAATTCCAAGTTTGGTGTTTTATCCGCCTCTTCGTTTCTGAGTTATGTTTCACAGGCGCACTCGCAGACAACCATGCTTTTTTCGGATTCAGAGGGTCTCAAAACATGTATTTCCGTTGAAATCTCGGTATCGATTTTTTTCGGGTGGAATACAACACTTCCTCTACTTACTATACGTAGTATAGAAAGTAAAAACTCAGTCGCAAATACTTAATGTCGCACAAATATTACTTGAAATGAATTTTTTGTGTGTGTGTATTAAGTTTATATTAACATGCTGGAATATTCGAAAAATATCTCTCGAATGGACGGGGTATTTAAAATCGTACTCGTCCTATGTTTACTAAGCCCAATCTTTTTAAAATGGAATAAATTAAGAGTAACGAGGATTGTTTAGGCAAGGCTCCATATTTCATTATTTAGAATTAAACAAATGCTATTAGTCGTAATAATCATGCACATACGACAGCAAGCAAATGCGCGAGTCAATTCATATACAATTAATTAATAAAAAAATATTTAATTGTTTTCATCGATCAGCGAGAGCCTTATTTATTTTAATAACGTATGTAATATCTATCATTCTGAATACTTTTTATTCTTCATATTACTCTCGCCAAATCATATTTCTTTGTTTAACATTCCGAAAAAAAATCAGTTTAATTTTTTGATATCATGTTTGCATTTCTTGTACGCGAGTATTTAAATAATGACAAAGATACAATCGAATGTTTAAGTACAGAATCTATACAGTATACGTTTAATTGAAAACTTAATCATTAATATTCTTCATGTAGAATTATATTAATTATCGGGAAAACATTTTTTGTGGTAAGCTTAAAACATGTCTAGACTTGGTTTTCCACTGTCTATGATGGAATTTCTGCACGGGGGAAGCTCTTAAGAAAATCTTTTGTGTCGCTAATCGTTATTTACCCCGAGGGTCTGTGGTTTTTCAGAGCACTTAGCCTGCTTAATGAACTGGAAACGAGTGTCATTGTTCACTAAGAGCTCTATACAAGACCATGGTTTTACCTTCGTCTGAAGATAATTAATGGTGCGGAAGGAACTGTCGCCTGCTAATGTGTCTACATATGCATTCTTCAGGGGTGTACACCATATTTCTTTCAAGCAGTGTACGCAAGTGAATAATTCGTTGAATTTCTCAAAGTTCGCTACGTCTTTAGAAAGAACATTTAAAACGAATATAAAATTTATATTTGAAGTCTTCGTGCGTGTTACTTACAGGTATGCCTGTTTTGAATTGTAATTATTACTTCTCTCGTGTGAGAAGAGACATAGCGGGCTTTTATTTTTAACGTCAGTTGGAGCGTACTCCGATATGCAGGCTTTTAATTCATCTAAGCAATGTAATATTTTTTATAAACCCTCAATTCAAAAGAAGAATTAAACAAACGTTATTACTCGTAATAATCGCGCATACACGATAACGAACATTTGCGCGCGAGTCAATTACATTAATCAATCAAAAAAAACTTAATTGTTTTTAATCGATACGTTATTACTCGTAATAATCGCGCATATACGATAACGAACAGTTGCGCGCGATTCAATTACATTAATCAATCAAAAAAAACTTAATTGTTTTTAATCGATAGACTGCGTCGTTTCATTAGAAGTGAGATATTCATGGTAGATGAATAATTGGGTGAGATATCTCTAGGAGCGCGAGTCAATTACATTAATTAATAAAAATATTTAATTGTATTCATCGATCAGCGAGAGTCTTATTTATTTTTTATTTATTTCATAATCAATTCCTCCGGAGCCAACATGAACGCACCTCGCATGTTAATTCACCTTTATTTTTTTTCCGGAATCATATTTCGCAGAATTATATAGAGTTAAGATGGCCGTCTTGCACCCATAATGAGTTTAAATATGGTGAATTCACAACTTTCGGGTATGACCACCAGGGGCGCTGTGAGGGAACACTCGCTGGAGTTTCACTCATATTACCACTTGGCGCGCTAGTGTAGGTAGCGAACTGAAGCGTGAGTGGAGGGGGTGCGCTAGTCGACTTGTCGCTTGAAAGCACCGTGAGCCAGTCATTCCAGTGAAACGTCTCGCAGCGGAAGGTTGCGGTCGGTGTTCCACCGCAATTATCACGCGATAACGAGTGTTACGTCAAGTCTGTCCTTTCATCTAAGTGTTGTAATATTCTTATAAATCCAAAATATATTTTCCCTCAAAAGTAGAATTAAATAAATGTTATTACTCGTAATAATTATACACATGCTACCACACATATACGATAACGAACAGTTGCGTGCGAGTCAATTAATCATTCAAAAATACTTAATTGTTTTCATCGACAGACTAGCCTTGTTTCATTAGACGTGTAATTTATTGACAATAGTAGGTTATAAGTAACGGTTTAGGGGCAGGTGCGCGCGATTCAATCAAAAATACTTAATTGCTCGAAGAATAGCGTTTAATTGCATTAGTAGTAATATGATGGGCATTCTTATTTTTTTTTTCAATAACACACATTACCTAATTGATTGACGCAATTATGTACTCAAACGATTTGCCGATGTGCGGCAGGCATCGAGAATCGCATTCCCACATCGCCAACGTCACGCACCGAGAACCCTCACATATAACCCCTCACCCCGAGCGGCACATCCCCTACCCCAAGCCAATCACACGGCAGGGATTTAGACAAGTCACAATGAGGGGGCGGGAATGTAGTCACCGTATAGGAACAATACACACTCTCCCACCTATCCACAGGGAACCAATCAAACCACAAAGGGGAGGGAGGGTACGCGTATGGGGTAGGGAGGGGGGCGGGTCACCGGCACGTGACCACAGGGGGAGGGGGGGAGGACCTGCCGGCACAGACACTGTCGGCATTAGGTGAGGCCACAAAGGGAAGGGGGCGGGGCTAGCGCCACGCGACCGGGGCGGCATGTGAGGCCTCAAAGGGAGGGGGCGGTGCTAGCGGCATAGATCAAAGAAGCTTATCAGATGGCGGCATATCCTTAATGGCTCCGTTCTCTCATTTATTTTCTACTGTAATTACATATTTGGACTCTTCATGAAATTACACCTCAATCCCATTTGTCCCATGCCAGGCGACAGGGATTAAGGCCGATATTTACAAATGACAGCCGGATTAATCTTACTTCAAAAAAATCATATATAAATGAGGAATCGAACAAAAATTTCGGAGGGCACATCTCCGTGTAAAATAGATAGTATATATTTTTAAACGTTATTGATAATTCTAATCCATATACCCTAAAACATTTTCACACATGTCCAGAATCGAGCGGCATCCCAAATTAAAAACCACATCTGTATGACTTCTTAAAATTATTATTCACTAATAGAAATCGCTAAAACAAATTTGGATTGAGAGCGGATTAGTTTACTTTTAATCCAGTAAGGATTATCTGTGATTGAGGAACCATTTTCCTACTAGTGTTATTATTTTGTAGGTATTGATAATAATTTATGCAAAAGCAAATGGATTGTAACTAAGTCTTGAAGGTGCGTGCTACCTGACATTCGTCAGTCCTATGTATTTGTGATATTGCGAGCTATATGCTTTGTTGTTGCATGTTTAAATAAAATTTATATAAATTAGATTTAAGCTTCTATTATTAAGAGTATAAATAAATTGTCTGGTTTTGTTTCGGTGTGTGCCTCTAAATGGCTGATATGAAATAGTAATTTGATTTGGTTTACCAATTATATATAGATATAATATTAATATATTTTATTCGTTTTCAATTATTCAATTTTGAAATTTTTTGTATATCATAGAATCTACCTAGTTTGTTTTTACATTAAATGTGTATAAGTAAAAATTTTCAATTATAAAACCTATGATTTTGTTCCTTCAGCCAAAGTAAAAACACGTGTACTTTGTTTAGCCGATTTTATTGTGGATATAAAAATTCAATAAATACATGAAGGACTGTTTTAGGCATCAGATAAACTAGGTAAACTAATTTAATTTCCGTATTGCAGTAACGTAAGCGTAGTCTGCAGCCACTTTCAGAAACTCAGCACACATTCTATTGTAAACCATTCGTTTCCTACACCTCAAAAAATCATTTTCTTATTCCGTCGAAGGAAAACGTGTACAGCCAATTATCTCCTTTACCAAAACATTTTTCTACAACAAAATTATATAAAAGACAAGGAAAATACTTTCTAAGTCTTTGAACGTTTTCAAAGAACTCACTGGTGTCTCTGTGATTTAAAGAATTATATGTATATCCCTTCCACCCATTGTACACTGCGCTATTCTTTGGCTATTTTAGTAGAGTTTAGTGCCCGTCCTTACTGCATACGGCACCGCGGGAAGTCGCCACTGATGATTAAATACCAGATGCTAATCGCATAAAAAGTTAAAAATAGGCAGGCAAAAAGGTACTAAACACTTAAACTGAGCAAGCAAAATAGGAACAAAAATCGTCAAATTAAATGATAAAACATTTACGGCAGTGTGCAGAAGGCGACAATACGATGTTTCTTGTTACCAATTGAAATAATACATTTGAATCGTGGAGTATTTAATCAAAATAACATTTCCGATACTCGGATATTAATACATAAATAATCAGACCTAACCAAAGCACTGTATGAACAATATTGTGTATTACATTAGCGCACCGTATCACTTTCAATACACAATACATTTTGCCAGTCAATAACGGTTATTCATTTTACATAGTAAAAGTATCCCGTTTTTTAAAATAACCCACTTTTAGATTTTGCCTCCTATCAGACAGGACATTTTCAGTACTAAAAACGACCTTTACACTTCTACTGACGTTATCGGAGTGTACTTGAAGAGCGTTGGAGTTTGTGGATACATACCATTTGAAACATTGATTTCACTGCTAAGAACCTTCCTATTAATTTTAACTGCTGAAAGTCACTATTATCTCCAAGCTCCTTCATGTTGGCCTGCATCACGTGGGACAGCTTGAATATCTGAAAATTAATGTCCACAATATCCAGTGAATTTATCGACGTCTTATTTCTCTTTTCAAGATATTTGATGGCATCTGGTAGTACAACATAGTGAGCAACTATGAAAGTCATGCTATTTTGCAAAATGCCTTTCAGTAGCAACTGCTTCCCTATCATTATTTGATGCTGAGTGAACTTTACATACTCTGTTATAAACACTTCTATAATCTTGTCAAAATTCGTTGCATAATATACAACGCCACAGTTATTCATGTGTCCAATTTAGTTAAAGCTGGTTGCGGAGGTAAGACTTTTCTTTGAAAAACTTAGTTCTGCATGAAGAGTTAAGAAATACCTTTTTGGAAATGGAAATCAAGGCATCTACTTCTGGAAAGAGACTGCGAACTTCCCTTCATATTCTTATGTAGTGCATGGTAGAGGCACGTGACATGCAGCATTTTGGTAAAAGACTTTGAGCATCTTGGTAGCTTTCTTCATATAGACCGCAGCATCAGAAGTAAACAGAAGAACAACCTTGTATTTTACGCCTTCAAGCCGTAATATATTTAATACAAAGTTGAATAGTTGCGCCACGGTTGAACTGTTAGTTATTTCTGTTTACAAAGGACCGTCTCTCATTCTAGAGGGTCCTGGTTTATATGGCAGAGGTATATATTAGACAGTTAGAGGATTGGTCAAAGTTCATAGTACCAATCACTACATTAGCAATGAATCGGCCACAGGGATCGGTACTTTCATCAACCGAAGCCCTTATCTTTTTACCACCGACTCTTTCTATAATTCTGTTAATGGTATCATTATAACAAAATCTACACATGATTTATGCAAAGTGGTCTCACTTTGGATTGCCTGTTTTCTATATTTCTGTAAGAACTTCCTAAAGGTTACAGATACTAGTTTAAGTAAGAAGATGAGAGCAGCAATATATGCCTTAAAGAGATCCACTGAAAATTGTGTCTGGCATTTGGATAGAGTGGGAAGATATCAGAATTACTTTTGGTATATCTTTGTTTTTACAAATTGCTGATTTATGTTTTACAGCTTGTACCTGCTATTAAACGTGACACTTTTTGCGCAGTCATTGATGTTTCACAGGCTTTGCCAAGCAGGATTGAACCATTATATCAGTTGGGAATATTTACATACCAAACTCTCTCCGAAATTATTAAGGTTTACTTTTAACGTTGTCTGTTCTTAAGGCATCATTGAGTGAGTAAAGGTAAAACCACATTAGTCCCACGACAATGCACGAAATGTGGCATCGTATAAAACAGAGGCCCGCTCTGTGTGCATATTATTACCACGTCTTGGCTCCTCACACTTATTTCAGACATAGAAGGTGGATGATGGTTTCAGCAGTTTTTCCAAATTTGAAGCATACACTGAAAATACTGTAGTGGCTCTTATTATTCGGGAAAGGAAGCGACAGAAGTGGCACATTAAAATATAGTTTAAAAGAGAAAAATTTGACAAATTTTGTACTTGGTTTAAATAACTGGATCAAGACCAGTAACGCTTTCGTATGTACTTAAGAATGAGTTAAAACGATGTTTAATTTATTCATAATCTAATAAGAGAAAATACAAAAAGTGTACCCTCAGTTTCGAAATAGAATTAAGAGAAAACATCAACTTTTAGGGGTTGCGTTCTACAAGGTGATTACAATGGGAGAAAGAGTCATTTCTGCTCCATAGTTCTTAAATAACAACGATTATCGTAGAAGTAACTTACTTTGTTTTTCTTAGCAAAAGAGACACACTTTTATTACTTTCTAGTCGTAGTAGAATAGGGCAAAAATTACATTAAAATTATACAAATATATTTCCTGCCTTACGTTTTCAATCATGAATTCTTCCGTAATGAACTGCACATGCACTCACACAATTCACAAATGACCGGTGCAGCAGAAAATACAGGTGAATCACCTAAAGCTTGCACCGCAAATATTTCGGAAATGGAAAGTGCTATTGATGTGCAGTTTTCACAGCATTGATTGGTAGTCAGGGGCTGTGCATTTAGGCTATAAACAGATTTTAATAATACAGGGAAAGTGTATTTCTTGAGCAAAAATACAATTTTTAAATGGAACAATGCCTAGTTACATCAACAGAATAAAGATAGGGTAAGCTGGAATGTCAGTGGAGTTTGTTGCAGGATTCTAGTGCAACTGGCTTACGAGAAATGTTATTTTGAAACTTTTACGCACTGACACTTGTGCAACCTGTGGTAGCACAAACTAAAGAAAGAAGAAAAAAGGGAATTACAATACCTCTGTGGATTCTTACAAGTAAAGAGAACATAGCCCTTTAAAGATTGTGTTCAAAATGACCACCGGCAGCTTCAATACACGCTTTCGGTCTGCTATGGAAACACGTTCTTGCATTTCAGCGAAAATATTAGAGCAGGCAGCAGTAATACGTCGTTT
Organism: Deroplatys truncata; assembly: GCA_030765065.1. Taxonomy (NCBI): domain Eukaryota; kingdom Metazoa; phylum Arthropoda; class Insecta; order Mantodea; family Mantidae; genus Deroplatys; species Deroplatys truncata. The sequence goes on along the minus strand of CM060990.1, from coordinate 415,079,626 downwards.
CATGTCGCCTGGTATAGTTGGTACATCCTTGTAGACAGCGTCTTTCAGCCTTCCCTACAGAAAGAAGTCTAAAGTAGTCAGATCCGCTTAACGGGCCGGCCAAGGTACAGGTACTCTTGCTCCAATCCAACGTTTGGAAACAATCCGTTAAGACAAGCTGTAGTACTTCGCGCACTATGGGCTGGACAGCCATCATGTTGGTACCACAGGTTCCTCCTAGTCTGCAAAGGAACGTCTTCTAGCATCTGTGGCGGATGGTCTGTCAGGAGGCTGCGATGCTTGTGAAAGTTCATTGTTCCTTCTATGAACAAAGGCCTATGAGCTGATGGTTCACTATCCCACACCACACGTTCAAACTCCATGGACGCTGACTTTCCACCTGACGAAGCCAACGGGGATTGTCAACAGACCAATAGTGCATGTTTCTGCGCTTTACCTGGCCATGATTAGTAAATGTTGCCTCATCACTAAACATTTAAACAAGATACATGATGAATCTGGAGTATCATGTCTTAATGTCCATGTACAAAAGTTAACAGGATTCTCAAAATCGTTTCCATTCAGCTCTTGATGGATAGAGATGTGATAGGGATGGAACCTATGTCGATGGAGAATGCGCAGTATACTTGCCTGACTTATGCCACTTCCACGTGCGATTGTGCGGGAACTAATTTACGGATCTGGTGCAACGGCAGCCAAAACATTGATTTCTGCCTCTTCTCTAGTCACTTGTTTGTTTCTGTTACGTTTTCTAGGTGTTACAGTACCACTTTCACGTAACTGGTTGAAGAGGTTGATAAATAGTTGCCGAGATGGTTGACGTCTATTGGGATACGTTTCCGCATACACCGTGCAGGAACGAAATGCATTCTTCCTATACTCTCCACACACCATTGAGCATGTCGGCTTTTTCCGCATTAGTAAACCCCATCTTCCACTCACGACTTACTGCTTGAACTGTCACAAGCTAGCTGACCAGAAAGTCGCAATGCAATCAATGAACAGAAAACACAATGCAAACAAACATAACAACATCGTACCTAGCAACTAAGAAGGTTGAATGGGAAAAAACAATTCGCGGGGTGGAACTTTTCAAAATACGATTTCTCGTAAACCACTTGTACTAGAATTCTGCAACAAAGACCATTGACATTCTAATTTACCCTATTCTATTCTGTTGATGTAACTAGGCATTGTTCCATTTAAAAAATTGTATGTTTGCTCAAAAATACACTTTCTCAGTATTGTTAAAATCTGCTTATAGGCTAAATGTACGGGCCCCTGACTACCAATCAATGCTGTGAAAACTGCACATCAATAGCACTTTACGTTTCCGAAATATTTGCTACGCAAGTTTTAGGTGATTCACCCTGTATAATGGGACGGCACGGGTGCGACGAGTGAAATGACGTGCTATCCGTGGCTGTTAGTACTGTAATTCTAAGAAATAAGAATAAATGAAGAATCCAGTACCACACTTTGTCTCTTGAACGTAAAGACATGAGAACTCACACATTAGTGATTCCAGCGAGCACACTTAAGCGGGCATGCTGGAGCACAAAGTGTGCCATTGTTACAAAATTTTTAACAGTATATATATTATTGCGCTGAAAATGATATTGCTTCCTGTACCTTCTCTTTAGTTGTTCAATAAGCCTTAATAATTGTAAGGTGCAAGCGTGTAGATAAGACACTTTTACGGTTTGTATCTAGAGCTGCACGATTGGCGCACATCGTGCGCCATCGCGCCTGGTCATATAAGCTTTTTTATACTGATTGTTGTGTAGATATTAACGTTATTGCTTCTTAATTTTAACTTATTACGTCATAAGGTGCATTTCTCTTTAAAAAAATATGTTTGCACAGCGTTTATACCTGCTAAATGGTTTGATTTTAGGGAAAACGTTGTAACACCAAGTGAAAGATGATTATAATTACGTTTTTGGCGGTGAATTCTCTGACGGAGAAGAGTGCATTGAAGACAACGATCATGAAACTAATTCAGGAATGGATTACAATCTTGACAGTTGTTCTGCTAGGCATTACAGCACTCAATTTGAGTTTTTTGTTGCCAAAGATAAAAGTGGATGGATCAAAGGGAGCCCGCAAAATAAAAAAGCTTCCCGTATAGCACAAAAAAACATAAAGTGTTACCAGGGCCTTAAAGAAAAGCTCAGCGCATCGAAGACGAAATAACTGCTTTCAGCAGTATTGTCAGTGTTGAAATGATCGGTCAAATTGTGCAGTTCACCAACATGTACATAGAAAGAAGAAGAGCAGATGTGAACTTCTCCAGAGAAAGAGACGCAAAACTGACAAGTGAAGTGAAATTAACACTTTATTGGGTCTTCTTTGTTTGACTGGTCTAAAGAGAGAAAATCACCCAATGCAATTGAATTCTAAGGACGGTTTAGGAATGCCAATTATGAGAGCCTGCATCAGTTATAAAATATACCTCTTCCTGATTAGGTCCATGTGGTTTGCTGATAAATAATTCACAAGAAGACAGACGTAAAGTTAATAACCTGGCAGTGATCAGAATATTTCTGAATCATTTAGTAATGAACTGCAGATAATGCTACAACGTTGGGAAATCTGTGCTTTTAATGAGAAGCTAGAACAATTTAGAGTAAGCTGCTCCTGGTTCCAATATATACCAAATAAGCCAGCAAAATACGGCCTAAACGTGTCTGCTTTTTGTGACACAAGGACGTATACAAGTTCTCTAGAAGTTTACTGTGGGAAACAACCGGATGGACCGTACCAGATTTCTAACAAACCAATTGATTTTTTTTCATAGATTCATAGAGCCGATAAAGGAAAAAACCATAACCTGACAACTGATAACTGATACACCACCTACCGATGGAGACTGTCTCTACTAGCAAACAAAATAACTTGCAGTTGAAATCATGTGCCACAACAAGAAGGAAACCTTACAACAGTTTCTAAAAAGTAAGAATCACGAAATCGGTTCAACCCTTTTTGAACATCAGCAACAAATTATTATGGCATCCCATGTACCAAAAAGGAATAAAACATTGATCCTCATATCTACCACGCATGATGAAAGTACCATAGACGAGGAAACTAAGAGACCACGCATAATTCTGGACTACAATATGACCAAAGGAGTGGTGGACACCATGGATCAAAATAAGTGCTGCAAGTACTCGTGTCCCGTATGACCAGGAGATGGGCAATGGCGCTGGAAAGAAGTATATAATTGTGTGTACTAAACTGCAATGTTTTACGGCATTTACTATCTGAAAATGGATAAAATAATTTGACTTGTAATGTAAAAAAGCACAGTAACATAAAAAATACAATCATTTGGAACTAGCAGCAACTTATGTATCAATTTAATGGCAGCTGAATGTGGCCCACCGAATGCGCCAGCACTCCCGTTCACATAACATTATTAGGCACACCCGCTTCAGGATTAACTGATTTGTAAAAGCCAAAAAAACACACTTGTCGCACAGTAGACATAAAGGCCAATACGGAGCCACAAACAGATGCCGACAACTGATAAGATTCTTTGTTCTATGCCGACAAGCCCCGCCCCCTCCCTTTGAGGGCTTAGATGCCGCCTGGTCGCGCGGGCCGCTAGCCCCGCCCCCTCCCTTTGTGGGCTTACCTAATGCCGACAGGGTCTGTGTCGTAAGGTCCTACCCCCTCCCCCATGTGGTCTGGTCGCGTGCCGGTAGCCCCTCTCTCCCCTTTGTGGTCTGATTGGTTCCCTGTGGATAGGTGGGAGAGTGTGTATTGTTTCCATACGCTGGGTGCGCACCCTCCCTCCCCTTTGTGGTCTGATTGGTTCCCTGTGGATAGGTGGGAGAGTGTGTATTGTTCCTATACGCTGGTTACATTCCCGCCCCCCCTCATTGTGACTTCTCTAAATCCCCTCCGTGTGATTGGTTCCCCTGCGGATAGGTGGGAGAGTGTCTATTGTTCCTATACGCTGGCGACGTCATCCCGCTCTCATAGCGTCCTGTCTAAATCCCACCCCTGGTGAGGTGTGTGGTAGGGAATGGTTTTCTCGATGCCTGCCGCCCATCGGCAAATCGTTTGATTACATAATTGTGTCAATCAATTAGGTAATGTGTTATTGAAAAAAAAGAATCAATGTTTATATACTGCTAATGTCCGGCCATCATGTCTCTAAAGGAGTGAGGTTATTAAACGCTGCTCGTCGACCAATTAAACGCGGCTCGTCGATCGATGAATACGATTAAGTATTTTTGATTGATTAATGTAATTAAGTGTATATGAATTGACTCGCGCGCACCTGGTCGCCGTCGTATATGTGTACTAGCATATGTATAACTATCACGCTCACGGTCTTAACCCCTCTCCGGCAACAGTCCGTCATGTAATGAAAAACCCGGCAGCCGACTTCTGTCTGGTAATAACAAGTTTCACCCCCACTCCACGGCTGTGTGCGTGACGTCACTAACAAGTTTCGATGTGTAGACTAGCTCGGCTCCACCCTGTCTGCGTCGATAAATCATGTTAAAACACGCTCGCCAATGGCTTTCCTATGTATTCAAAAACAGACACCTGGCTTCTGCCTGGAGGGTGAATATCAGGTCCCAACATGCATTCCGCCCCCTCCACCGCCGCGTGACGTCACCGTCTACAGTATATAAGGAACGCCGGCAGCCAGAGCGATCATTTATTGTTTTTTCAGTGTTCGTTCAGTGATAATCGAAATGGCTGGTGATAATCGTGCATCTGATGTGAATGATTACTGGAGCGAGTGCGGAGAAGATTATTTTCACTACGTATACTTCCATACCGAAACATGCAATAGTTTAATGCATTCAGTATTGTGTACTCAACCATCGCATCATGATCAGATGACTACACTGGAAGTGTGTACAGAGAGCTTTCCTGTTTATCGAGGAGCGAACGTATAAGTAATACATTTTATTTTCTATAACTCTGTAATATATTGTACGCATGCTAAATGAAATCTAACTTGAAATTATTTTATTCTTTCAGTGAAAATCGCATGGGTGATGATGTGGAGGATCTTAGCGATGTCGATGAAGTTGACGATGTCTTCGTCTCGAAACATCTAGCTGAATGTGATACAGAGTCGTGCACCGGATACATGCATTCTGTGCTTTGTACTAACCCAGCCCAGTATGAACGCATGACATCCCTCTTCCTATGAAATGACAACTGCGTGGTCTACCAGCGCAGGAAGAGAAAACTCGAGTAAGTAGAAGAAATGTTAAATTACATATTCATTTACTGCTTCTAATGCTACTCTGTGTCTAACCTAAAATTCAATTACTACAGACTGCGAATGACTGCACCTAAGGTACCCGTGCCAATAGAGGAGCTGGATCCTGAGAGACGCGATGTCGATATAGTAGAATATCCAATCTCAGAGCGCCATGCGCAGCCTATGGATGAGGATACCGCTCCACAACCCGCCATTACTACTACCCCTGATGATAAAGCAACGAGGGTACAGGAGTGGATAAATCAGACGACTCCAGATTGCTCGCCCGAGATACACACAGAATCGTGCAAACCCGTGAAGTGAGTATGACACTCTTTAATAGTACTTTTTGTGTGACAAGGGGAGAGGATTTTTCTAATATATGTATTTTCTCTTCCAGACGCATGAAATCATTAACTAAACCTATTTTTAACATTGTTTTGAATATATGTTGCAGGGATGTGAGGAGGGAGCGGTGGAAGAGGCAGAACGAGACTGGGGAGAAAAAGCAGAAGAGAAGGTGTAAGAGGAGGATCCTCAACGAGGGTCCTATGGTCTTCTTATTCATTGAAGATACCCTGCATTTGCTGGAGGAGCATGGAGAATCGATCACATGCGCTTGATGACGTCAGCATCTCCCCCTCCCATTCCGTAAACATTGGACTATACTAGGACATCCCCTCCCTCTACATAAATTGTGAAAGTGATAAATCATTTGTTTATATTACAAAATCAGACTGGGATATAATATCCACAAACATTCCAATGATTGAAGATTACCTACGCCAAACAAAAAAGTTTGCGTGTGATGTATATTGTGACAATGTAATTTATGCATACAATATTATTGTATTTTTGAACATTCAATTCATTTCATAAATACTTGTTTAAATAATAATGTAATATCTTTAGACATTGAGGGTGTAAGGAACCTAAAACGGCTATTGCCCTATATTGAAAGACATTTGAATATTTTACATGATTTCTGCAAGTCAGGAGGGATTAGTTTTTCAGGGGTAGGAGGGGGAGAAGGAAAATGCTTGAAATGTATGCTAAAGTCAATAAAAGAGTGTTTTAGTATATAAATTCAATTTATTATTCATAACCTTATCCTAGTACATTCCTTCACAAAAACCATTCACCCAAACATATGCATAATTATATAAGTGCTTGCATCACGTGAGAAAGAGGTTTGTAGGTAAATACTTTGTCATGTAGAACCAGACAGTACAGTGACGTCTGGGCTGGTATATTTGCAGATGCTTGAATCTCGATTCTGATGTTCACAGCTCCATTTATAACCTCCTCGGGTTGGTGAGAACAGTCTATTACGAATAATGGTGCATGGTGAAGAAAATCCTTTCTCTTCAAGAGGGGATAATTATCTCTTTCATAATAGGAACTTTGAAATTTACAGTACATTTCATATAGTGAAGCAAACTTTGAATTTTTAAAGTCCAAGCTCAAATCATGGTAGGGATAGCATTCACTTTTGAGGAATAGATTCAAATTAGTAATGTTGCAGTGATCAAACTCGGAACTGTTCTTGCTATAATCACCCAATCTTGCAGTCTGCGCACACACTATGATGAAGCGAGGTTTCTCGAGCTTAGATGTTGTTGCTACATTCCACGTGAAAGATCTTGTCTGGGGTACAGCAGGCTGGGTATGAAGATCCATAGATCGAAAGGCAAGGTGTAGAGGTTTATCAGACTTGACAATTTTTAGAATGTGAACTCTTTCAGCATCGGAAAGACGAATTACAGGCATCCTCCATTCGATTCTAGTTAACTTTACATTAGCTTCCTCTCCATTCGAACTCAGGACACAGTTTCTAGAATCTTTGGATCTTATGAGAATCAATTCAAACTTGCTGTTGAGTATAAGCTCCTTGTGGTCATCAGCAAATTCAAGGAGCATCGAGAGAGGGACTACAGCATTGAGAGCTCCATTCGTCGCGTGTACTATATCAACTTCTTCACCAGGATAGGCCCATCCAGCATTCAGCAGCCGATTCGACTCCATTGGGTTGAGAGTCACATAATTTCGTATAGTTGTAGTAATTCCAGGATTCCTTGTTCTGTCTATAGTTGTAGCATTCATATCTAGTCGTATCAAAACAAACATGAAGGCTATAGCATTATTAGCGAGCTTCGCTGTAGTAGGGGATCCATCTACCTTGGTGAGAGCACCTTAGATGTAGAGATAACTCTTGTTAGGTAGCGTATACAAATCTTCAGCTTGGCATGGTATTCTAATTTAATCGTTTACATCCAGAGCGGAGGTGTTGTATGGAAGAAAAATATGCTCCTCCTCCTTGGTGATCTTGTCGTCAAAGGCCGGAACTTCTGTCACGTTTAAGATGTCCATTATAGCGTCCTGTAACCTAACCCCTCGAGGAACCTGCGGTTAGCACGTGTTAACTCCTCGGAAGCTGGAGAGGTAGTATGCTTCGAACGTGGTGTACGTCGTCTATTATAGTATTTGCGATGTCTTTTAAAATGTATTGCCATTGCGTCTTATGTGGAATCTTGTAGTGATAACCTCGTTCCTGAAGTTGATCGCCTTTCCGTGTTGATCTACCACTTGAATAGTGATCTGGTCTATATAGTTTGTATCTATGACCGGCAAATATATCGGGTTCGAGGGTTCGCTTTTACCATCAATGAAAGAGCCTGTTGCAATACTGCACTCCACACGTATGACACTCACTTTAAATATATACACAAGATCGTCAGATTCAAACGCTTCTCCAGCAGGAATTATTTTAGTGTCTGTGAATCCTAGAAGCGAACCAATAGATCTAGCCTTAGAAAAGTCTATTGTATAAGGACATTTAATCTCAGCCTTCATTGTATTCTTTTTAGGCCTTATAAAGAAGACTTCATCATTCAATCCTAGTTTATCCTTTAGAAATGCATTGATATCGGCAATCTCGTAGGTTCCATGTGGGATGACAATGGTTTCAGGTTTACCATTATGAATATAATGAAATCTATTATTACTTTCATCGACATTTGGTATTGAATAGAATGTTTCAAAATTCAAGAGAGCAATCTCATAATGACCTGGAGGACCTAGCTGTAGAGGCGGGTTTAGATACGTTGAAATAACAGTGTCTGACCCACTCACTGTAACTGTATAACTCATCTTGACGATTTAGCAGCTTCTAGGATAAAACAAATTGCAAGCACAAGTGCCCGCAGAAGACTGAATCGTAAATTCTGGTATCTCTGAGTATTATAGTGATTTTAACACCTTGTAGATATTTCTCAATCTCAGGAGGCGGTTTCAAATTACCGAAACTATCAAAGTAGTATGAGACATCACCTTCTTTCCTTATAGCAACTCAGTGTGTTCCTGCATTATCAGAGGTATCGAGATTGGTAATTATTCTCTCTTTGAAGTGAGGTTTTAAAGGAAGTTTGTCAATCATATAAACTCCCCTAAAATAAGGAATTTTTAAACGTTTAGCATAACATTCGATGGCTACGTTACTTAGGGCTTCCTCCGTTATATATACAATCCTCTTCCGCCGTTTTTTGACTTCTTCTTTAAACCTTTAGATCCTCTTTTTTTCAAGGACCTTGCTATTTTAGATGCAGCGGTTAAAGACGACATCAGCAGCATTGCAGGTAAGAATCCTCCTTTATTCCTCTTCTTACACCTTCTCTTTCGGAGTCCCTTTCCTCGGGTCTCCATCGCCTTGTTATGCCTCGCAGCTTCTGCTAAGTGCCTATCAGCAGCCTTTTTTTAATTAACTGCAGAGGCTATCTGAGCAGCGCCGCCTGCTGCAGCGCCTAAAGCAGCAATGATTGGTGTCAATGGTAAAAACCCTCCTCTCTTCTTCTTCCTCTTTCCGGCTCCTACTGCAACCTTTCCCTTCATGATTGCAGTTACTAGCCTTGCAGCTAACCTTTCACCAAAAGTTGAATCTGATGACTGCACACGTTTCCAAGCCTTCTCTGCAAGAATCTTATCCGCTATTTGTCTTGAAGCGGTGTCCTTATTCTTAGCGTACGCGAGGTCGTGCTGTTTGCAAGCTTCGTCAAATTGGTTAATTCCGGGGTCTCCTCTTTTTAGACGTTTATCCAATTTAGTACCAGGCCCACAATATCTATATCCAGGTAAGTGAGCTTCAAAGGGGAGCGAAGTAATTATGGAATTAATAATTCCAGAGCCACGCTTATACTGCAACGAACTCCCTCTCTTAGCTCTCATGATATACTAAGCGAGTAATTGCATGCATTAGCCCTTTTATATCATTGCATTCAATCATTAACTACTTTACATCCGGTAATATATAAACATCGCACATACATTTTATAAGTTAGTTGTTAACATGGAGCTTGTTAAGCAGCACTGCTCTCTACCTATTCAGGTATTAGACTTTGAAAGTGACTTTAGAAGTGATCGTCATGGCAAGTTATTTCCATCTAATGTCAGAGCTCTTATTTTAGGGAGCTCCAGTGCAGGAAAAACAAACGTATTACTCAATATGCTACTCCATGAGAATGGACTACGTTTTGAAAATTTGTATATTTATTCAAAGTCTCTCTATCAAACAAAGTACCAATACCTAATTAAAGTGCTTGGAAACATCGAAGGTATAGAAGTGAACACCTTCGACAACGGAGATGATGTTTTGCATCCTTCTGAAGTCAAAGAAAATTCAATCTTCATATTTAATGACGTCATCACTGAAAAGCAGGAAAAGATAGCATCCTTTTACAGTATGGGTAGACATCGAAATGTCGACTCTGTATATCTAGCATAGTCCTATGCTAAAGTTCCAAAACATTTAATTCGCCATAATACAAACATGATAATACTCTTCAGACAAGACAATTTAAACTTAAAGCACATTTACGAAGATTATGTAAATACCGACATGACCTACAATGAATTTAAAGATCTATGTAAGAGCTTTTGGGAGAGTGTATCAGAAGGAAGACCCTTTGTTGTGATAGTTCCTGAATTTCACATGAATGTGGGGCGATATAGAAATGGTTTTGATATATATATATATTAAGCTCGACAAAAAAGAAAATGATCATTCGTAGTTAATCATGAGCATCGATAGGTTCGGCTCTCAGAGAACTGGGCCAGTTAGAAGAGTGTTTGATCGTTTTATCATAAATAGAGACGTCAAAGGAAACTATCAATTCAAGAATAAGAGATTGTGCAATCTTCACGATCCTGATGATAATCATGATGCCTCCAATAAGAATTATGTGGATGCTCTCGAAATTAGGATGCACGATTTCTCTCAGCAAGCTGCTAACAATGTTGAGGTTATGGCTAAGACCCTGATCGATGAATTGATTTTAAGATATATCCTCAACAGGGATAAGGAAAATAACATCGTGATGGATAAAGTTAGATTGAAGGTATTGCTAGATCCTGTTCACGATAACGATGTTGCAAATAAAAAGTTCATCACTGGATATGTCAATTCACGCACGCAGTCGAGAGATGGTAATGGTATCATTATATTCGACAATAAGAGAATCACTGATATAGCAGATCCTCTCGGAGATACGGATGCTGTAAATAAAAGATATGCTAGAGCTATGATCATTAGGAAATCGAACGAGACGCGACAGCAGTTAAACGGGTACTTGCCAAAGGAAATCGAGATGCAAATAGGTAAGAAGCTGCTAGACATCACAGCAAATCTGAATAAAACTACGAGTAAAGTGGATACTCTAACAACCTCTACAAAAGACAGAGTGGATTCTGTAATGGACTCTATTAAACAAGTTACCGCGGAGCTTGATAGAGAAAAAACAAATCTTCAGAATCTTTGCAATCAGAAAATTAGTAATTTAGAAAAGTGAGCGATGAAGCGAGTTTCAGATTTAGAGGCTACAGTCAGCCAGTTAAAGATAGAGGTTTTGAATACTCTCAAAACTGATTGCTGTAATGATAACCTTAAGAAAGTGGAGGAAAATGTAAATATGATGATGGACGCCTACAAATCTAATATGCAGCAAATGACGAGTCTAGAAGAATCAGTCAGAAGCCAGTACGCCAGTACGGCAATCTTTGCTGAAGCATTCAAGACACATACACAGGAGCATAAGAAAGAAACCGAGCAACTGAGAACTTCGATAGAGATGTTAGCTAAGGCTATCGACACGTTGAGAACTCAAGCTGAACGCAGACTATAAATTGAAGGTAATCGTCTATTTTCACATCATTTGTAAGATTGATAGTGAAAGCATAAGACTTAAAGAGTCTGTAGCCGAGCATACCAGGGCTGTAAAAGAAAAACTGAGAGCTCTAAAAGGTCTCAGGTTTGAGACTCAGCATGTCATGTCCAAAGCTTTGAAGCCTGTAACCGCCCCCCTCAAGGATATTTTGGACATTCAACGAGGGTTGACTGTGAAGACCGTCAAGAATGAAGATGGTGATTCTACAATTATTTCTACTTACCTTCAACACGTTCGCTCAAAAGACAAGGAGCATATTGATACATTGTACGGTGTGAGATATCAGGATGGAGGTTATATGCTTGGAAATAAAGATATTCATTTTATAAATAATCAAATATTGATAGCGAACGCCTCAGATTTCTGCATACACCAGTGAAGACTTGGAGAGGTACGCCAAGATTATGAAAAGTACTTTTCTTCATAGAAGTGGTTACACCAGACACGGTCGCTTGAAATCTGGTAAATCTTATAAATACAAGAATATAATACGCCCCTTGCTCAATACACATTCAGGTCTAGAACTGGCATGGAAGGAGCATAAGCCTGATAAGGAGGTTGACTACGTTTTCTGGAGAAATCCTAACACATTAGTGAATAGACTGAGGTTACTTATTGCTTCGAGGGACGCTGGTAATAATAGTCACGCTCAAGAGATTGAGGAAATTATCAGGGAGTTGAAAGCATCTAAAATTATAGCATGACCGTCAAACAGAATATCGCCAGACAGCTTCACGGATCGGCGAGGAGGAACTATTTACAACGCAAAATTATCAGCAAAGGTATGAATGATTTATTACAAATTGATTTGATTGAAATGATACCATATGCAAGAGTGAACAAAAATTTCAAATACATTCTGATCGCAATCAACTTTTACTCTAAAATGTCATATGCAAAACCTTTAAAGGATAAGGGCGGAGTTAATGTTGCAAAGGCTATGGAGGATATTATGTAAGAAATGGATGTCCCTCCCAGGAATATTCAAAGCGACAACGGGAAAGAATTTTATAACAAGTTCTTTAAACGTTTAATGTTAAAGTATAATATTAACCACTACAGCACCTATACCAATGTGAAGGCTGCGGCTGTTGAACGTTTAATTCTAACCTTGAAGAATATGATGTACCGAGAGTTTTTAGTCCAAGGCTCATACAAGTGGCTAGATCTTTTACCTAGAATCCTTGTAAAGTACAATGATACCTTTCATTCAACTATCCGCATGAAGCCTAATGAAGTGAAAAACAACGATCTTCTTCTGACTGTGTATAACTATAATCCAGAACGAAGAGAGAAGAAGTCTTCAAGGAAGTTTAGTGTTGGTGATTATGTCAGGATATCTAAACATAAAGGACATTTTGAAAAGGGTTATGAATCTAACTGGAGCGTTGAAATCTTCAAAGTATTTCGTGTGAATCGTACCAAGCCTACAACATACATACTAAAGGATAGGAATGGTGAAATCATAAAAGGTGGCTTTTATGGACATGAACTAAAAAAGACTAACTATCCTAACACATATTTAGTAGAAAAGGTTATACGTAAACGTGGAAACAAAGTTCTTGTAAAGTGATATGGTTTTGCAGATACTCAATGGATTGATATAAAGGATTTAGTGTAACGTGTGAAGAATTAATAAAGACCAGTTTTTATGGTTGTAAAATCATGAGTATTTTTTTTTAAAAAATCCTTCATATTTTTTCTTTTTTGAGGGAAAAATGTAGGCACTTAAAATACCCTCACATACTATAAATGAATATATACACTATTAACATTATCGGAAGGGAAATTAATATATAAAAACCCTCTCATACTTTAAATGAATATATACAATAACATCATTAGCGGGAAAAATTATTACATAAAAACCCTCATACACAATTTAAAGTAAACATATACACTATTAATATTATCGGAAGGGAAATTAATATATAAAAACCCTCACATACTTTAAATGAATATATACAATAACATCATTAGAGGGAAAAATTATTACATAAAAACCCTCATACACAATTTAAATTGGTATATACACTATTAGCATAAGCAGAGGGAAAATTATTACATAAAAACCCTCATACACAATTTAAATAAACATGTACACTATTAACATTATCAGAGGGAAAATTAATATATAAAAACCCTCACATACTTTAAATGAATATATACAATAACATCATTAGAGGGAAAAAATTATTACATAAAAACCCTCATACAGAATTTAAATGGATATATACAAAATTCAGGTTGAAAAAGTAAAAACAAGAAATCTTTCAATATTTACATTATATACATATTTACAAGTTTAGGCACTAGCAATCACCAGGTCTAATGGAATAATGGCCCCACGCTAGTCTTATAGCTTCCTTCCATCAACTTCCTCTTATCGTCACCCCCCTTCAATGCCAATTTGTTTGTCTCAATGGTGTTAATTTTGTGATTTTTACTCCGAAATGTTTTTTGTACCGAATAAATTTTTAGACTATGGTCCTTTAAGCACTCAAAATAATGGCCGAAATCGATTTTATCCATACCCGCCCTGGTGATGCCCTTAGCTTTCTTAATTGTCTGCCCTCCGTATCTGTATGCGTATAGTTTTGCTCTTATTCCGACATACTCCTCCATAACCAAGCCGCCCAATTCATTCTTGAACAACCCAAACTTTTTCCTGTTGGCTATCTTAATACCATATGCATTATCCTTTTCGAAGTTTGAAGTGTCGAAATATTGGGGGTTCTCCCTGATGAATTGATAGATATCAGAACTCGTTTCAAAAATGAACGAGCCTGTATCCAGGTAATTCAGCAGCAACTCTTTCAAATTTGGTTTCATGATATTATAAAAGAAGTCATACATGATAAATTTTGAAATGTCCAAAATTGCATGGCCTATGTAGATTGCTTTGTTCATATGCACTTCCTCTCTGCCCAGTTCGATTCCTACAAGATTTTCCTAAAAAATTATGGTGCGTAGGTAAGTGCTGCGTGCTGTCAACTTCTTTGCCTGTTCCCATGTTCCAACTATTTTGAAATCATTGTATTTTCTCACATTCTCTATAAATTTCCCATATACAGCGTTATTCATTTTTTCCAAAGGTTTTGTCCGAATTTTTATTTTTCTTGGGCTCTCTTCTCGGTGTTGACGTCGATATATGTCTTCAGCCAGTTAGACTAGTCGTAGGACACAACCCTGTGAATATGTCTCACAGTTAGCCCCTGCTCGATACACTGCTGCATCACCCTGTAGTGCAAGACATATTTGCTTTTCTGTTATAATGTTGCAAGCAGTTTCTTGTATTGGCCATTCGGTGGTGTCGCGCTCTGTGGGCAGAAAGAAAGCTCGTTATGGGCGTCGTGGATATGGTCGGGGTATTTGATATCAGCCTCTAGCATATAGCCAGTCTCTGAGTCTTCTTTGATTTCTGCGAAGTTTAGGCTGTCAATTTCTTCTCTGGTGAGCCATATCAGATTTTTGTACGGTAGGGCAGACCCCATAGAAGCTCCATATAAGTTGTTTATGTCCCAATAGGACAGGTGTTTAACAGGAGCATGCTGGTCAAAGTTGGACATGTATCTGTGGTTAGCTTTGGTGTAGCCCTTCACCACTGTGCACAGTTCACCTCTAATTCCCGATTCGAAAGATTCCAGCATGCTCTTGTCGGATATTAAGGAAAGTTTTGTCTTTGTTATCTTCAACATAGCGTCAAAGGCGAGTCCTGGTAATGTATAAAACCATGTTGGGTCAAGTTTATACATTCCCAGGATGAGATCTCGAAACTTTTCGAAAATATCTGCCAAGAGCAGTATATCTGTTTTAGATATAGATCGCTGTATTCTCCGAGATTCCGGATATTAAAGGTATCCAAGACTTTTACAGCATACCTGTATTCCTCGTCGGTAATGTGGTTGTCAGTTAGTGTGCTGTAGAAGGCCTCCTTCGGTGGTAGAGAAGTTTATTTGAGTATGGCAAGGCTTGAATCATAATCATATGGAAATATTCCCTTGCTCTTTGCCAGCTTAAAATGCTCATCAACAGGATATTCTGCCCTTGTTATTTTAAAGTCACTCTCCTCCAGCATGTCAACCAGGCTGGACAGCTTGTCGTCAAGAAACTTAAAGCTGTCCAGAAACCTGAAGCTGATGTTCCTGTACCGTTTGCTAAACGCTATATACCTTTCACCACTTTGAGCGATGCACGATACGGGCTTATTATCATATGCCAGCCGTCCTATCAATAAGTGGCTGTCATAATTAGATAGACAATGAAAAAAGATCAGTATGAAATTAGGGACCTTTCTATTCAAATTGCATCTATTATGAGCAGCACCCAGATATTCCCCTGTCACATGAGCGTGATCCCTCACGCGCAAATCGCCCACAGTAAAAGCGGCAAGGCATATATGACACTCAGAGGCATTATCAAAATTCTGTTGCTCTTCAAGGCTTAAATCCATGAGTTTAGGATTGGAATACACATCGATAACGTCATCAGAAATTGATGGCATTTGGACCTCTAAAGAGAAAGAAATTTGACAATGCCTCGTCATGCCTACATACCACCTTCAAGGCAATAGACATTGCTTCATGCTCTTAAACGGTTCGGGTCCAACTCGAGTTGCTTGAAGGCTCGCAAGAGTGAACCTTGCCCAGAACAGATTCAATGTCTGCGTATATAACAAAAGGTACAGGAACGCTTTTGGAGAATGCTTTAAATTCAAGGTATTCATCCTGTTGAGGCATTTTAAGCAGTTGGCATTTCCCGCATCTTAACCTATGTGCTTCCAGAGCCTTCTCAGTGCCACACCTCTTAAGACATGCCTCGCATGCCCACACTCTATGCCCATGTTTGGTGACTTGACTGCTTACAAGCCTAGACATGTCTTTAATGAGGCAGTAGTGCGACTTTTCATCCTCTTCAATAAACAGCAGGTTGGCGTGATGCTGCTTCTTTTCAGCTGTTTGGTATAGGGGAATAATGTTGTCATTCTCCTCTATACCAAACACTGAAATGGATACTCCATTATTCTGCTTTTCAAAGGGGTATACTGTTGTTCTATATCCATGGTTACTAGCAGGGAATTTAGAGGCTAGCATGCACCATGCGAAGCAGAAATTATCTTTATTCTGGATATTTAAAACAGCGTACTTATTCCTAATTTTCTGCGGTAGTTCAATGTATGAACCTGCGTGCAAAGGATCGTACTGTGTAAACCCCATCACCAGGCTGAGTATCTTTAACAAGGACTTCGACGATGCTCCCCCCTCAAATTTAGAAATGTTTTCCAAAATATCCCCCGCAATTGAAGAGAAGATCTGATTGAGATCGCTTGACGGAAGTATCAGTACAGGCTTAGAATTAAAGCCGGTGGAAAGAAACTTCTCTTCATCAGGTTTGTGGATTAAATATTCAAGTTCCATGGAACAATTCATTTTTAATCCACTCCTGCTTTTCTGCAAAACGTTTTCCGCTTCTTTAATAATACGCTCCTTGCACTCATCTAAAAAGACTCTGGGGTCGAGTATTTTTAATGTATTTTCTATTCTACTATTAAAAATACGTCCCTTGAACGTTGATTGGATGGTATTGCATTCCAGGCCCTGGCAATTACTAGCACTAACCTTGGCTTTCTTAAATGCAAGTTGCTCGCTCCCGTTCGATGTCGGTCCTCTCTTTCCATTCATAGGTTCTACATCATCGGATGAGGAGGAGGTTGACGGTGCAGCGGCTTCATCGTTTGCGCCTGAGGAGGTCGATGGTGCAGCGGTTTCATCGTCTGCGACTGCGGAGGTCGATGGTTCACTGTGTATAACTTCCTCCAGAGTGTCGAGTGATGAGGAGGGGGACGGTGCAGCGGTCGTGTCTTCATCAATCTCCTGTGATGTTGACTCCTGTGTTACTAGGTCCATAGGCTGTCTTCCAATGTCACCCAGATCATTTCCTGGAATAATAATAATAATAGTATAGCATGTTTTAAAGTATGTTAATATGACATGTTACCTTAATTTATATAAAATGTTGAAGAATGCTTACCATGCGACTGTTATTGCACGCATATGTCAGAGCCCCATCCCTGCTGATTGGGTGCAGGGAAGGCTGAAGGTGCAGCGGCCGCGTGTTCAGTGATCCCAGCCCCGAAATAAAGTTCACTTCCTGGAAATAATAATAATAATAATAATAATAATAATAGTACTATAGCATGCGTAAAAGAACTTCGTAAAATGTTGAAGGATTCTTACCATTCAGTGGTTGCTGCATGTATGGGGCAGGGCCCCACCCCTGCTGATTTGTTGCAGGAAAGGCGTGTGGTGCAGAGGGTGCGTGATGAACAAACCCGCCTCAGAAATAAAGTCCACTTCCTGGAAATAATAATAATAATAATAATAATAATAATAATAATAATAATAACAATATTATTAATAATATAGAATGTGTAAAAGAACTTCATAAAATGTTGAAGGATTCTTACCGTTCGGTGGTTGCTGCATGTATGGGGCAGGGACCCAACCATGCTGATTTGGCCCCATGAAGGCTTGGAAGCCAGGTAGTGCCAGTGCAGCGGACGATTGTTGACACATCCCGAAATAAAGTTCACTTCCTGGAAATAATAATAATAATATTAATAATAATACTATAGAATGTGTAAAAGAAGTTCATAAAATATTGAAAAATTCTTACCGTTCGGTGCTTGCTGCATGTATGGGGCAGGACCCCACCCCTGCTGATTTGGTACCAGGAAGGTCTTAAAGCCTGGGGGTGGCGGTGCAGCGGTCGCGAAGCCTGGATGTACCGGTGCAGCGGTCGCATGTTGAGTGATGTCGCCTCCGAAATAAAGTCCACTTCCTGGAAAAATAAATAATAAGAATAATAATAATAGTATAGCTTGTTTAAGTACAGAGTTCTAAAGAATCTATACGCTATACGTGAAAAATACATGTTTTAGACACATGCGTGAAAAATACATAGCATTCAGGGAGACCGAAAGAGTTATGTGACTGCATATGGGTGAGAAACTCCCCTTAAATATATCCTTATCTCCTTATACAATCCAGAACTCTATGCTGACGTAGGCAGGTCTTTGTGTGCTAGAATCGGCATTGTATATCTACTATTAAATAATCTTTAGTTACAATTGCTCAAACACCAGCCTGTAAATTCTTACCGTTCGGGTGTTGCTGAATGTACGGGGCAGAGCCACATCCCTGTTGGTTTGGCACCAGGAAGGTTTGGAAGCCTGGTGGTGCCGGTGCAGCGGTCCATGGATGACCGATCCCAAAATAAAGTCCACTTCCTGGAAATAATAATAATAATAGTATAGCATGTTTTAGAAGATGTCAATATGAAATGTTACATTAATTTTTTTAAAACACTGAAGAATGCTTACCATCCGGGTGTTCGGGTGCCTGAATCATTACGGTATTTGAGGAGCGATCCTGCAGCCGGCGGTGGGTATCCTGCTGGAGCTGGATGTAAGCCTCAGCTATGTTAGCAGAACTGAATGCTGAAAACGTAATTAATTTACGCGTTAGATTTTATTTATTTATTTATTTACTCAGTTTTTTTAAAGAAAAGTTATATTGTTAATTTAATTTACTTTATTGCGAATAGCTTATATACAGAAATGTCACTGTATTTAACAATCAAGAAATTTCTATTACAAATAAAGCACGTGTATTTCTCGACACAGTCATGGAAAATATCTCTTTTAACGTGATGGAAACAGACTGAAAGTATTTACTAAATAAATGCGCGAGAGGAATGAAACATTCACAGTGAATGTTCGACCAATGCATGCAATCAGGAAGTCCGCGGATCGATTACCGTCGGTTACCCTCGGAAGAATATTTATACAGAACATTTACTATTCGATTCGAAGGGTTTTCAAGTAATTGTATTTTCTCTAGAAAGGAATATAATTCACTTGGTGAAAACACGTATTTAAATACCCGAATATTAATAACTCAACAAGATGAATACTTAACTAAACTGTTCACATTTTTTTTGAAAATTCGCGCATCTAGATATTAACAGTAGAAGTTCAACTATTCACATATAAATGCCCGACATTAAAAACAAGAACACAAATATAAGTTAAAATGTACTGAGTAATAATTTAACTTTTAAAGTAAATGAAGTGTCCTTTACAACTTACCAGACATGATGTTCGATGAAATTTCACGTTGAAAGAGTAATGTTTGCAGAGGTCTTAGCTCGTTGATGTCAGCTGAGAAACTGTAAGAATGTCCGGTGAAGCAGCCTTTTTATAGTGTTCTTTTGCCATATAAAAATGTATGCGGGAAGGTTTAAGATATATAATACAACGATTTTGATTGGCTACTCCAAACCTTCGAGTAGAAGGAGAGGGAAATGCTAGCCTCGCACAGGGGCCTTTCGTAAGCAAGCCTAAACCTGTTATGGGGAAATCCGGCATCACGCCATCCCTCCTTAAGGGAATGCTTCTGCATATGACGCTAGAAAATAAAAATATACTTTATTTTTTACATGTACCGCTAAAATTCATTGTTAATTATTGTTACATTACCAAAATAATCACAACCTTTAAACACCTTTTACCCCTGTTAAATAAGACTGTTATTCATCAAATATTTCATTCATCTATAGAAAAAAGCTTTTAAACAAATATGGTTCGATCTCTCTGCTGGAATATTCAAAAAATATCTCTCGAAGGTAGGGTATTTAAAAACGTTCTCTTCCTATGTTTACTAAGAGAATAAGCCAATCTTTTTTAAATGGAATAAAACTTGATTGCCTGTGAGCAGGAAATAATACTTGGAGATAATTGTAATAGTCACGAATGCTTACTGAGACAATCTATACACTACGCGTGAAAAATACATGTTTTAAACAGAGGCCATTCCTATAATCTATATGAGCAGGGTTAGTTTTCCTGTAAGAACGCTATGCGTGTAATTATAATTTCAGCGTAAAAAGAAAATATCGCTTTTCTCCGTTTAATTTTTCCTGGCGGTAGAGTCATATTCAATATTTTATTAAAAGAAATAAGAGGTAGTATACTATGAAACTTAATCATTAATGATCTTCGTGTAGAATTTAAATTACTTATTGCAGGAAAAAAATGCTTTAGCAGGCTTGTAATTGTCTGGTTTAGGATTCTCCTGTGTTTGCATGGGTGACCTACGCAGAGCAATTAGGTACAATTAATTAATAAAAATATTTAATTGTATTCATCGTTCAGTGAGACCATTATTTATTTTTAATAACGTATGTAATATTTAACTATAATGTTAGCCGTATTTATTTTGTTTTTTAATAACATATGTAGTATTCACCGATCAGTGAGACGCTTATTTATTTTTAATAGCGTATGTAATATTTCTTAAGTTGAATTCTTTCCACCATCTGAATTCTGAATACTTTTATTCTTCATATCACTCTCGCCAAATCATATTTCTTTGTTTAACATTCCGTATAAAAATCAGTTTAGTTTTTGATATCATGTATGCAATTCTTGTATTGAGTATTTAAATAATGGCAATCATACATTCGAATGCTTAAGTACAGAATCTATACAGTATGCGTTTAATTATAATTTCAGCGTAGAAAATATTGCTTCTCACCGTTTAATTTTCCTGACGCTAGAGTCATATCCAACATTTTATTGAAAGAAATAAGAGCTATGAAACTTAATCATTAATAATCTTCATGTAGAATTTATATTAATTATCGGGGGAAAAATTGTTGTAGTAAGCTTAAAACATGGCTAGGCTTGGTTTTTCCACGGTTTGTGATGGAATTTCTGCACAGAGGAAGCCATTAAGCTAATCATTAAGAAAATCTATTGTGTCGCTAGAAGTTATTTACCCAGAGGTTCGGGGTTTCTCAGAGCACTTAGGAAACCAATTAAGATGTTTAATGTAGGGTTAAAACGTCTGCCAATGTACGCTGATGAGGGTATACAGGACCTAGTATGCATTCTTCAACCCTCTTAACATGTTTAATGTAGTGGAAACGTCTGCCGTTGTCCGCTAATGAGGATATACAGGACCCATTAAGCTAATCATTAATAAAATCTATTGTATCGCTGAAAGTTATTTACCCAGAGGGTCGGGGTTTTTCAGAGCACTTAGGAAACCAATTAAGATGTTTAATGTAGGGAAAAAACGTCTGCCATTGTCCGCTAATGAGGGTATACAGAACCCAGTATGCGTTCTTCAACCCTCTTAAGATGTTTAATGTAGTGAAAACCCTCAGCCATTAAGAGCAAGTACCAGGGAAAAACCCTAGCGTTCCTGGTTTAACCGCTTCTTAAGTTTCGTTGTATTAGACGATGCACAGCGGTCGCCTGCGACTTGTTTTTCGTAAAGGGTTCTAGTGTTAACGTCTCACTCTAGATATTTACACCGTCCTTTTCAGTCGGTTTTTTAATTCGTCTAAGCAATGTAATATTTTTTATAAGCCCTCCGCTCAAAAGAAGAATTAAACAAATGTTATTAGTCGTAATAGTTATACAAGCGTAATAATCAACTTAACACCTCCATATACGAGAACAACCAGGTGCGCGAGTCAATTCATATACAATTGATTAATAAAAAAACTTCATTGTTTTTATCGATCGACGAGCCGCGTTTAATTTCAAATGCGATGTCATTAGTAGGTAAAAATGGGGGAGATAGCTCCAGGTGCGCAAGTCAGTTACATTAATCAATAATACTTAATTGGTCCACGAGCAGTGTTTAATAACCTCACTCCTTTAGAGGCATGATGACCGGGCATTAGCAGTATATAAACACTGATTCTTTTTTTCAATATCGCTTTACCTAATTGATTGACACAATTATCTCATCAAATCGTTAACATGATTTATCGACGTAGACAGAATGGAGCCGGCTAGTCTACACATCGAGACTTGTTAGTGACGTCACGCACACAGTCGTGGAGTGGGGGTGAAACTGGTTATTACCAGACAGAAGTCGGCTGCCGGGTTTTTCATTACATGACGGACTGTTGCCGGAGAGAGGTTAAGACCGTGAGCGTGATAGTTATACATATGCTATCACACATATACGATGACGACCAGTTGCGCGCGAGTCAATTCATATACAATTAATCAATCAAAAAAATACTTAATTGTATTCATCAATCGTGGAGCATCGTTTCATTACATCACCCTTTAGAAGTGCAATGTGCGGACATTAGTAGTAATAAAATGCCGATTTTTTTTCAATAATGTTTTATGCATGGACGAACATTACCTAATTGATTGACACAATTATGTACTCAAACGATTTGCCGATGGGCGGCAGGCATCGAGAAAACCATTCCCTACCACACACCTCACCAGGGGCGGGATTTATACAGGACGCTATGAGAGCGGGGTGACGTCGCCGGCGTATAGGAACAATACACACTCTCTCACCTATCCGCAGGAGAACAAATCACATGGAGGGGATTTAGACAAGTCACAATGAGGGGGCGGGAATGCAACCAGCGTATAGGAACAATACACACCCTCCCACCTATCCACAGGGAACCAATCAGACCACAAAGGGGAGGGAGGGGCCACCGGCACGCGACCAGACCACATGGGGGAGGGGGTAGGACCTGACGACACAGACCCTGTCGGCATTAGGTAAGCCCACACAGGGAGGGGGCGGGGCTAGCGGCACGCGCGACCAGGCGGCATCTAAGCCCTCAAAGGGAGGGGGCGCGGCTTGTCGGCATAGAACAAAGAATCTTATCAGTTCTCGGCATCTGTTTGTGGCTCCGTATTGGCCTTTTATACCTACTTCGTACCACTTCCACGAAACATTTGTCTTCACATGCAACGACACATGCTCAACAATACATTTATACAGAAAGCGTGACAATAAATAGTTAACAGAAGTGACAACTGCTTCTAGAAAAATCCTGTACAAGAACTACTACATAAACCTCGTGAGCATATAATAATAATGGCATCTAGTGTGTCAGTAAGCTTAAATAGCGTAGTATATGTATGAACTCATGAGATGCAAAATGTGCGCGTTTCAACACTTTCCCCTATTCATTTTCCAATAAGATGCGGTTAATTAGAAGAAAAGTCAGAGGTATTTATAGGCATTATCAGCTAAAACTTGCAAAATAAGCAGAGTTAGCTTTATAAAGAGAAACAGCGCTAAATGTAGCCGTTAAGTAATTTTACGATATATATATATATATATATATATATATATCTGTATGTTTTGGTCGAGCGTAACAGTTAAGTATGGGCATTTTGCCCAACATCTGGGCTCTACTGATGCTACATGAAATGAAATGGTGTCTGGGAAAGAAAACTTGGGAATAGGGCATCTTAGGCCTTAGTTTAGGGTGCCTCCCCGGCATTTGCCAGTTATGAGGACTGAGGAAAACTGCGAGAAACCTCAGTCAGGAAGGAGGGTCCTGGTGAGATTTGAACCACAGACCTCCCGTTTATGAGCCCGTGCCTTAAATATCTCGGCTATTCGTGTCATTATTGTTTGGCTTAAAAAGTCTTCAAGACGTATAGCAATTTGGCCCCCTACTCCAAATCGTTTCTCTTGACCTCACTCTGGTATATGGATAGTGATTTATGTTACAAACAACTGGGTATTTTTCAGATTCTTGAGTGGAACAAAATAATTATTACTTAACTGAAACCTATTATACATAATGTTTAACAAATTTAAAGTAATAACACAGATAAGCATTATGCTTTTACATAGATGAATGCGAATCGCAATAAAACGGCAATATATAGAAAAAGTCGTATAGCTATTACACATAAGATTTTAAGGGATAATTAGAATTTGCTGTTAGTGATTTTTAAGTGATGGCTAACTCGTGCAAAATAAATACTGCATTGTCAACATTTAAACAGATAACAGGAACTATAGCCTTCGGTCAAAGGTTTCGACGCGTGATACTGTTTAGCTTTAAACGTACCTTCTGGATGCTTTCAATGCAAAATAAAATGTTGAGGTCAGAAAATAAGTTTGTTTTTGGAGCTTAGGAAATATATAACTTATGGTTACTTAAATACTAAGGCAACTCATAATTTATTTTGCCTTACATTATATCTTTGTACATAAATTAATCTTCTCCTAAAATCTCAATAGTCTCCAATACGATAAGCTGATTAGTCACTCATTGATAGCAGGCATTTTTTATGTTTTTAAGCAAACCTATTCTCCGGGTGCGCTATATGCTTGGCGTATCTTTAGTATGCTTTGTATTCTAATTAATATAACTTCTGACATTTATCTTCACATACCTTTATGCATATGCATATACAGAACCCCGTCTTTATAGAGAACATGATAATTGCGGTGTTTTCTATGCCCAAAGTATTTTTGTTAATATTCTCAAATTAAATGATTGTGATTTTAATTTATGGACAAAGTTATGAGAAAATATTGCATAAAACGACGCTAAAAGCAAGCATTAACATTCGCATACTACAGTCGTCTTCTTTGTGCCGAATTTTGCATATTAGTCACTTTTCCAATCGTTTTATTAATGTTTTACACTTTAAAAACTGAGTTTAGACTTTTCGACTCTGGGTAAGGCGTTATCTTGCATTCTGTATGTTTTATGCAGTAAAATCGCTAAGGTTCAGTGGCATATGGCGAGGGTCTTGATTGCGAAATACAATATAAGTGAAAGATACAAAACATATGAAACATACATATACGTACACACAACTCTGAATTATACGAACATAATCTAATACCTAGCATCTTTACGTGAGCCCATTGTCCTCTTTATATTCAAAGATTCTTCTAAGAAAACTTAAATTTTTAACACAGTAGTGAGAGTAGTTGCAATTTTTTGTTCATTGCAGTTTTGAAATTAAAATTTAAATAAATCGGCACACAATCTGTTTTAATGTAAAGTGTTTTCAGTTTAAGTTTAAAGGAGTTGTAAACAATACCACGTGACAAGAGAGCATCTCATTGGCTGGTGGGCAAACTACAACTTTTTCCGCCTAGTATGTCGTCTCTTCCTCTACATAAAACAGTTCGGTTGAAATCTAACATTCTGTGGTTATTCTTATGTAGACATATTAAAAAAGCCATTATTGTAACAGTTAAAATTATGAAACAAAATGTGCTTGTTCAGATTCACCTATAACTAAATTAACGCTGTAGCAGAGGGTTTAAGAAGTTATGCGCTGGCGCTGCAGTTCGTTTCCGATTCCCGGATAAGCCGTCGCATACTCTTTGCCACGCGTTGAGAAAATAGTTATTGCTTTCGAGACTGCAATGGCTAAGTATACTCTGCCACTGTGGAAAACACAAACGCGGAAAATAGAAAGAATATATTTGTGTTAGATATCTTTCAAAAATTCTGTGCAAATTCTTTAATCGACAATGAATAGAATTAGCTGTTGTTTAGCAGTAATTGAACTTTTACGTTACTGACACAGAACTGTTGTTCGGATTGCTTGTGTTGCGTTTGTTTTTTTGTTGTGTTTTCTAACCTACAGTGCTAATCATTTTCTTAAAATGTTAATGCAAAAGTTATTAGTCATTAAATGAATGATTTATAAAACATGAAGCTATGAACATTTAATCCAGTAGCTATAATTACAGATACCGAACTATTTAGGAAGCACTTTTACTTGTCAACTCATAGTATTATGTATTAGAAGTTTCGAACGCAACGCAAAATATACGAGTAAGACATAAAAAGTTTAAAAGCTAATAATCCCCAAGCTGCGCAATGCACGGCATTCTCATTCCGTTTGAAGCAATGTCCTCTCGCCAGTGCTTAGTTCACGTCATCCTCCGCGTGTTGCTGCCCATGTGCTCGGTGTAATGTTACATTAAGTTTTGTTTACTTCCACTTTAAAGTTCGAGTGAAAAAGGCATAGGCATTTTAACTCCTCATATATAAAGGATAGTAGGGTATGTAGGAGGGAGCTGGCGCAGAAAATTTTGTTTACATGGGAACAAATTGGGAAAACGAGGAGAGATGCTAGGATAGGCCGGGTTGTAGGGTAGAAAATGCGTTTATATAGCAGTGAGAGGGAATATCAGGAGAGATGCTAGGGAAGGCTGGGTTTGAAGGTATTTAGCGTTGTTCACCAAACCTGTGGAGTATTTTAGGGGGTATTTAGAGAACTAGAACAGTTATAGCTATTTCGTGAAAGCACTTATAGATCATTTTGGCGCACTTTTAGACTATTTTCCTGCTATGCTGAAAGTATTCTGGAGCAGTGGGATAGTTATTAATATTATTTTACAGGCTTAAAGGATATTTCGGAACACAAGCAGGAGCATTTCATGTATTTCAATTGTATTTTGGAAACTGGGATGGTGTTTTAATGGTATTAGCACAGGGTTTTGGGACTTTTGAGGTAGTTTGAAAGTATTTGGAAACTGGAACTGATATATCCGGTATTGATCCAGGTTTTAGTTCATTTAAAAACATTCTGAACGTATTTAAACAATGTTTAAGTATGTTAACACTTTTGCAAGCATTTTGATGGGTTCATGTAGGAGTATTTAGGGGTTTTCGAAGGTAGTATAGGTTATGAATCAGGTATTGCCACTCGCTTTTACAGTATTTTGTAACACGAATAGGAGAATTTCAGGTATTTCAAAGGTATTTTGGAAATTGGAATAGGTAATTAATTGTACTGATGCAGGTTTGGGACATTTCATTCTTTTGTACGTGTTTGGGGTTAATTGCATGGGTAATTCTGGTATTAACACAGTTATTTTGAGGCCATTTCTGGAGTAATTAAGGTATTTAGGGGTAATTTCATGGGTAATTCATATATTAACACAGTCATTTAGGCAATTTCATGGGTGATTTTGGTATTATCACAGGTATATTGTCGTGACTTCTATAACATTTTAGCTAAATGAGGGGCAGAGCGACTAGTACCGAAGGATCTTAAAGTTAATATTTCACATTATGCGAGGTCAGACGGGGGACCCAGCTGAGAGAAATTATGAAAAATATTAGAAAGTTCCTAACAGAAGTATTATCACATGGTGTGGATGAGGGAAGGGATCTATCTACTACAATAATTTACATTAAATGAAAGTGGATGGCAACTACATTTATTAATAAAAGGGGATTACATTACCTCCTTGCTTCCTTGTCTGTTGGTGAGGACGCCATAATGCTGGTATGGGCAGCGTGCACACACCAACAACTTGCCTCTTGCAGCAACTAGCCTTGAATGACTAAACCCAAGCTCACTCGGCGTGGTAACACTATACTAGAACTGGTTTATCCCCTCCACTCTTGTGCAATATCCGATCTGGGCCGCCAGGTCACATACGCAATAATGCTCGTACGTCACATCATTGGAGCAATTTTAGGAATAATTCGTGTATTAACACAAATATTTAGGGGTGTTTTCATGGGTAATTCAGATATTAACACAGGTATTTTGGGTAACTTGATGGTTAATTCAGGTATTAACACAGATACTTTAGGATATTTCATGGGTAATTCTGGTATTAACCTTAGAAAGCCTAAGGTGTGTGCATTGGACTCACAGCGATTAAAATTGTGTTAGTTAGAACATTTTGTGTATACAATATCACGATGGGATTGTCTGTATTCCTAAAAAATGGTAAAATGGACCCTATTCCAACATTAAAATGAATTTATTCACTTAATTTCTTTGTTGTTTATATAAAACTGATTCTGCAACAGCAAGCCTGAGGTGAGTCTGCTGAACACACATCTCCCTTCATTTTCCTACATTTGGCTCCCTTGTGTAATGTGTCTGTTGCAATTATGTTCATTTCTGACAGTTTTATTTACAGTCAAACCTTTCCTGTGAGCAGTGTCTAAAGGTTGACTGAGAAGGGACAAGAATCTTATCTTATTGCTCTTTGGGAACACGATGATGAAAGTGACGATAACAATTTATTTTCTGATAGTGAAGACATCAGTTACAACCCCTCGAATAATATAAGTAAAATAATCATATTAAAAACGCTATTGAACACACAAATGCAGAAAGCGTAAGTGAGAATGAAAGATATACAGCTATAGTTCAACCTGATCAAAATCTACAGAGAAAAACACTGATTTGAATGGAGTAAAAACTCACCTCCTACTTCAAAGGTAATGGTGCACAAGATTATAAAATTCCCTCTATACAAGGTTGTACTTCCACCACAAACGTAAATGGACACAACATAAAATTGCTTTCAGCTTTTCTTATCATTCACTATTCTCTGTGAT
Organism: Deroplatys truncata; assembly: GCA_030765065.1. Taxonomy (NCBI): domain Eukaryota; kingdom Metazoa; phylum Arthropoda; class Insecta; order Mantodea; family Mantidae; genus Deroplatys; species Deroplatys truncata. The sequence goes on along the minus strand of CM060990.1, from coordinate 415,050,985 downwards.
AGCGTGAAGTTTATTAACTAGAAAGCAGAGAGGGTTTTCAGATTAAAAAACAATATTTGGAAATCATGTGATAAAGTAGACATGTGTGCCTTCATTGAACTCCTTTTAACAGCTGGGTATATGAAATGCAATCACCTTGGTGTTACTGCATTGGGGCATCCAAAGTATGGGTCTCCAATATTCCGTGCAACAGTGATCAGGGACGGATTCAAGGAACTTCTGATTTTTTTTCGCTTTGATGACAAATGAAAAAGAAGCGAACGCCGCAAGAAAGACACGTTTGCTTCAATCGGTACTGCTTGGGAAGCCATTTGCAGAAATGCTACAAAGTTGTTTTCCAGGCAGAAATCTTACTATAGATGAGCAACTGGTGCTTTTCAGGGGGCGTTGTTCCTTCCGACAATATATGCTATCAAAGTCAGACAAACATGGCCTGAAAATACTCTGGATTGCCGATTCAAAGATGTTCTACCCTTTGAAGGAAATTCTCTATTTGAGTAAAGAGAGACACTAGGACCTCAAATATTGGTTCTAGTGTGATATTTCCTTTCGTTGAACCATATAACAACTCAAATAGAAATATAACTTGTGACAATTTCTTCACTGATATGCAACTTGCCAAGCAACTATTAAACAATGGTGTTACTTTATTTGGCACAATAAGAAAGAACAAACCTTTCATTCCCTCAGTTTCAGTCACAAAAGACTAGACAAACCGAAACATGCCTTTCAGGTTCCACAAATCATTTTACCCCAGTATCTTATGTGTCGGACAGAAGAAAGGCTGTGATTCTTCTGAGCAGCATGCATCATTCAAGTGACAGTTATTGAAAAGGCGAAGAAACCAGATATTATATTGCACTACAATGAAACGCAAGGCGGACAGTCTGCATCAACTTGTACACCCTACTCCTGCAAAAGAAAGCCAAACTGCTGTCCAGCAGCATTTTTGACGAATTTCGTTGATATTTGTAGCGTGGCAGCATATGCGGTATGGCTGACAACAAAACCTCAGTTGAACAATACCAAGGAGAAGAGCGGGCGAAGGCTCTTCCTTATTGATCTTTCTGAGAATCTCATCAGCCAACATCTAAAAAGAAGATCAAAACTACGACTACATCGTAAAATTTTACAGGCAACAGGATCAATGTTACCAGACAGAATCCAGAATCCATCAACATAAACTGGTGCAACTCATACGACGAAGAAATGTAACCTGTGCGACTGTAAGAAGAGAATAATATAAAGGCAAAATTGTGATAAATACAAGAAAAGAACTTGTGCAGATAATTCTCGTTGTGAAAGTGTGTGCATTCAATGTCAAAGGTAAAAAGCAGAAAACAGGGTTTCCAAGACATCCTATCATCAAATTATAACAAAAATACTTATTTCCCAAGGATGTGTAATTTCAGTATTTATATTAACAATATTTGCTAAATAATAATTTGTCGAAATAATTAATAGATATAACATTAAATAAAAATATAATCGAAATGCTTTACGCCAAAAAAATACCTAAAAGAAACCAATGAATAAATCAAAATTGCAGGTGAGTCCAATGGATTTACCTGCAGTCAGTTAAGGTGCAAACAACCTTAAAGACTTCAAGGGTTATCACGGGTATATTAGACAATTTCATAGTTAAAAAAGGTATTAACGTAGTGATTTTGGGAGTAATTTAAGGATAATTGAGGTATTAACAAACGTATTTTTGGGACAACTTTGCGGGAAATTCATGTGTTAACACAGTTACTTTGGGGTTAATTTCATGAGTAATTTATGTATTGACGCAGATGCTTTGGGGTAATTTTATGGGTAATTCTTGTAATAACACAGGTATTTTAGGGTAATTCTATGCACAATTCATATATTAACACAGATATTTCGGGTTAACTTCATGGGTGATTCTGGTATTTGCATAGGTGTTTTATACAAACTTGCGAACATTTAGGGCACGAGAATAGGTATTTTGATCAGTTTTATGGCCAGTTTTGACACTGACGTAAGTATTTTGGACACTATTATGGGTAATTCGCAGTGCTATGAGGGTATTTTCCCTACTTTTAGGAGCGTTTCGAACACTTAAACAGCTAATTAGCATACATTTAGGCATTCTGTAACGTTTTATAGAGATTCTGTCTCCTATTATACCTAGGTTGTGACTTTCTGTAAAAATTTCTCTAGTTTACAGTCACATTGATTCCGTTTATGATCTTACCAATATTCTAATATAACACGTGGAAAACTATGTATAGGAAGCAGTCTTTCTTAGACATATAGAACTGGTCTATACTAAGCTTTCCTTGTCTTTTAAGATATATCATAACGTGTTATTCAGTTTTGTCGTTTTTAAATCTTTACTTTTGGGGCTGCGCAAGACGAACTTATCATTTAATTTAGGTTTGCACACAGTTAATCTGTGTTTATTAGATAAGGATTGTAAAGATAGGCGCCTGTCCTCTGTATCTGGACTTGAGACCAGCACTAGGATATGAACCAAGGGGCAGAGTTATCACCTACCTTTCCCATTTTATTCCTGTTTCTTCATTAGACGTCTCCTAGATGTATATGCAGCACTTGTGTGTACTTCCATTTTATAATTGTAGATCATCAAGAAAACATTATCTTGAGATTCAAGTCTCATTCTCTTATACACGGTTTAGAACGATGTATTGTCTATATGCACATGCTAATATACCGACCTCTGCAATAACTCCTTTATCGTCGTAAGGAGTCAACATACTTTTATTCAATTGTGCTGACATGACAATGTGTAGTTATAAAAGGTTCAAATTAGTTGATGTTCTTACTATTTCATTATTTTTAAGGCACTCCGCATAGCTATCAAAAGTGATGTTCTGCTTAATGGCACACATTTTATACCTTTAATGCTTTTTATCACATAGCCATGAATATTTAATGTATGCACATTATATCGTAGTCCAAATTCGCGTTGGGTAATTTTACCATTAGTCCCATTCCTAAATTTTCCAAGTACTTTTAGTATTTTGTGTAGAGTGACATGTATGGGTTGTAAGCTAATCAAATCTATCTAGGTGCTCAAGAAAACATAGCTTATCCTAGTATACATCTCTAGCTGTTATTCTCTGTATGAAGGAATCTGTGTCAATATACAGAAGCTTCAGATTTTCAGCTCTATAAAACATCAGAATGGTAACCGTACATTAATGTCTTAGAGATTATCAACACACTCATCCGATGTATATAGGCCTGCTGAACAATTCCGTCGTGAGGCCGTACGCACAGAAACTAGGTTAGGACCAGGTATACTACTGCCAATGAATGTAGGTTTAGCAATAAACTTTTACCGACTCTTCTCACTCGCATCTAGTCGTACACCTATCCCATTATGCAAGTTCTCCATGTTGTCGCAACCTGTTATTAAATTCCACATGAGGTTTTAACCATTCTGACTGCCGTAAATGTAGCAGCTGATGGATTTTCCTTCGATGCAATCCATTACTTACAGCCTGCTTTAAGGCCATATAATGCACTAGATACTTCTTCCGGGGTCCTAGATGAGGAATTAGATTCTCTGTAGAGGTCTCCTTGGGCGTAATACAGCCTGGTAGGAAACCGTAGATCGTTATGCGAGTTGTAGATCTCTGCAGGATATCCGACATCGACTTCTAATATATATATATGAATTGTCAGAATGCTGATAACACTTAAAAATGACAAACCATTGTAAAACTGAAATCAATAAGGTGTAATATAATTTTGAGTCAGATTAATACTCCATGCTCCTTTTACTGATATAGAACACATTTCGTTAGGACCTTCCTAACATCAATAGCTCATGTCGACTGTTGGGTTTTGGTTTAGCAAACTCCCTGGTGACGATTGAGGAGTCTTTCTCAGTGACCTGATGAACCAAAAGTTTGGGTTCTCGTTAAATGTGGTGTCAAAACTGACGATTTTTCCTTCATATTTCTTTATGAAGATCTTTACCCATGTAGATAATGTTGTAGAATGTAGATAATGTAGATAATGTTGAATATATATATACGTAAGGGTCATCATTTGTAATGTTTCTAGATTGAAATCTCGAGGAAAAACCCACTCAAATCCAATATAAAGAAGGGCGTGACAGAACACTCAACTGTTATGGTTATTTGCGTTGTCATATGTGATACATTGAGGTGGTTTCAGTGGTTCGAACGTCTCCATGTATATGTTGTGAACTTCTGCGTAACAATGGGCAGCTTGGCATAAGCCTCTCCTTATGCCGGATTCCACCATGAAAGGCTGATCATTATCCAGAATCAATTGTACCTCAATTCCGGTGTACAGTAGGTGGCATCCCATGTAAGTGCTGAAGAGGTAAAGTAATGATCAGGATCCACTTTATTCGTTTTCAGGTTCTGGTCTCTGAATGTCTTAAATTGGGAGTTGTCTTAAGTTAGTAGAATAAAATCGAATGTTAGGTTGAGATCGCTTTATTTATCCAGATTTATCATGCGAAACTGCATCCATACATTTTCAGCATGCTAGTAGTCAGCATCACTACTTTCTTCTTCATTAGAAGGCTTCTCTCGAAGGCAGACGTATCTCGTTGGACATCCCACTATGTAAGTAGTCGTCGGAAAATACTTCCTTACGGATCATTAAATTCAGCTTGCCTTTTTCTGAACTAATTGCATGACTCAGGATATCGTTTTCACCAGCTTAGTCAGACTGGTAAGCGGTAAAAGATAGGTATCCACAAACCTGAGTTTAATACCTCCAACATACTTAGAGGATGAGGTATAGTTTCCTTCTGAGTTTGAAATTACCTCCACTAGTTCACTTGTACACCCAAGCCCATTAACGATGAAATGCGAGTCATATCCTCTGAGGTTATACATGAAGACCGGCATATATTTAGGTGTTTTGCAACTAAATTATGCAGACCTCCTCGATATTTGCCGTTGATACAATTATGGTCACATACTTTGTAGTTCCTATAAGTTCCTTAGCACAGAAGTACCACTGTGTAGAAGACTCCATACACTTTGTAGTTCATATGCAAGATTCAGTGACTTAGCAGGTTTGTATATACCCTCGACGATCTTCGCAAGGGATGTTAGGTATTCCACGAGATCCTTAGCAGCATCATAACCACGATATACATAGGGCTGATTAGAAAGACCAAATTCCAGACCTTCAACACATTCACTAAGCACAAGCACAAAAGCTCATCGGAGAATGCTTGTGATAAGGGGCTGTATAGAAAGTTTTAGGATTAACAGAGCATGTAGCGTATAGTATGGTATCGTATGGTATAAGGATGCTTTAAAAATCTACAAAAATAACGTAAGGAAGCCTCAACATCCTCTCCACATGTTTAAATCAAACGATGGAGTTGTCACTCGTAGGCATAACTGTCCATGAAATATAATTTTTACTGCAGATAGTAGAATGTTCTTGTAGCTTTTCCAGACCACTTCGTCCATACCGATTATTAAAATGCGGTAAGCAACGCGTGCATGTATACACAGGTTGAATCACCTAAAACGTACACCGAAAATATTTTGGAAGTGAAAAGTGTATTGATGCGCAGTTTTCACAGCATTGATTAGTAGTCAGGGCCTTGTACATTTAGCCTATAAACAGATTTTAATAATACTTAGAAAGTGTATTTTTTGAGCCAACATACAATTTTAAATAGAACAATGCCTAGTTACATCAACAGAATAAAGGTAGTGTAGATTAGAATGTCAATGGTCTTTTTGCAGAATTCTAGTGCAGATGATTTAAGAGAAATCGTATTTTGAAGGTTTCCACCCCAACAATTGTTCGCGTGGTAAGACGGTGAAGGAAAAGGAAGAATATCTGCGCAAGTATTATGGGGACTCTGCTCCATCTCATGGCATGGTTCACAAGTGGTTCACAGAATTTCGATGTGGCCGTTCGAGCACAAGAGATGCCGCGCGCACAGGACGGTCGGTTGTGGTCACAGCAGAAGAAATGGTGAACAAAGTTCACGATATTGTGTTGGAAGACCGCCGAGTGAAAATCCATGGCATAGCCAAGACCGTAAGTATCTCGAGTGAGCGGCTGTATAACATTCTGCACCAATTTTCTGTTTATGAGAAATCTGTCAGCAAGATGGGTGTCGCGACTGCTCATGGTTGAGAACAAGTGGAATCGTGTGACCATTTCACAGGGATTTTTGAACATGTTTAAGCGAACCCAAATGAGGTTTTGCGGCGTTATATCACAGTTGATGAAACTTGGATCTATTACTATCAACCTGAAACCAAACAACAATCAAAGCAGTGGATTTCTTTCGGCGAACCTGCTCCAAAGAAAGCCTAAGCATTCTGTTGTCAGGAAAAATCATAGCAGCTGTCTTTTGGGATTCACATGGGGTAATAGACATCGACTACCTGAAAAAGGGTAAAAGGAAAGGGAAAAGGAAAAAGGTTCACATTATGCCGCAAGGCTGGATCAGTTTCACATGGAATTGTTAAAGAAACGATCCCATTTGGTGACAAGAAAAGTTATCTTTCAGCAGGATAATGCACCCGCACACAAGTCAGCCATTGCCACAGCAAAATATGTGGAATTGGGCTACGAACTGCTACCTGATCCACCATATTCTCCAGATTTGGACACGAGCGACTTCTTCCGCTTCGCAAACCTGAAAAATTAGCTCGCTGGGAAGAAATTCACGTCCAGTGAACACTTCATGGCAGAAAAAACCTCATATTTTGCAGTCTTCGAAAAGTCGTATTTTTTGAAAAGGTTACAAACATTGGAGAAACGTTGGACAACGTGTATTGAATTGAAAGCAGACTATGTTGAGAAATAAAATTTATTTTTTGGAAAAAATTTTTGTTAAAAAGTCACTCACATCAATCCGCCCTCGTATATTGTATGTATGTGGATGTATACGTGGGCGTGAACGTTACCGTGTTGGTCATTGAAAGTTTTATCGCCATCCCTGTGTAAGAATTAAAGGGGGCTATATATGCCTTTATTGCATTTCATGAGTTTTGGTGTAGAGTTCCCTTAGCATGGCTTCCTTCGAAAGGGAAATAAAGGCGGTGGTTCCATGTCGTAGATTTACGGCACGTAAAAGAACCTCAAGCCTGGCAAAGAGGTCTCTGAGCAAATTTACCGGTCTTTCACGTCCAATATAGAATGGGACACTAAGGACCACAGCAGTTAAAGAGCGTCCATAAATAAACTATTATTATCTTCCGTCTATTGAGAGACGGTAGCGAAGTATAACGTTGTTACACTATAGTTTTGCCCACTATGAGGGTTGGGATATATGTGTTTGCTCTTCGTGTTGTTCTTTACCTGCGTAAGAATTCGGAGGGGAATAAAGTGCCTTTCTTGTATTCATTATGGAAGTATCCATATCTCAGTTCCTCTTTAGTTATTTATATGGTTACAAACCATGGCTTTTTGCACAACTTGATCATGCTTTAAATTTATGCAATGTATAAAGTATAAAAGTCTGATGCTATTAAAATGAATTTATAATTATTTAGCTTGAAACCAGAATTTGTGTGTTAATGTTACATACGGTTTAGCTAGAAATTTCATTATAACTCTGTATAACGTCTCTGTGAAAGGATCGTAGGTTCTATCCCTGGTTGAGGAGGTGGAGAATTTTCCTTCAACTGAATTATTCTTAGTCCGAATACAGACTTACCTTAAATAATGATAAGTATTCAACAATCTGAACCAATATAACGAAAATCTCGGACATGTAAATACTAACCTATTTACCGGAGTCTTGGATTAGGCACTTAATGCCTAACTTGCGTATTCTCATAACTAAGGGCACAGAGATGAAATAAATGTCAAATATGCAGTTATATGACTGAAATCGTAAACTCTTAAATTATACGAGTCTGGATACCCTGGATCGAATCCCTGTGCTTTCATTGGGCACGTCGAACAGTTTGTTTTCTGTATTTTAAATATATTAACTATTGTGAGCGTATATAAATACATTTGACATAGGGAATTAATAGCGAAAATAATTTTTCTCCTAGCGTCCTAGGCTCCATTACTAATTCGATGGAATTGAATTCTAAATTATATCATTCTTAAACAATAAAATTAAACCGGCTGAATAAAAAGCAAACGCATGTTCTAGTCTTGAAATTTTGTTTTAATGATAATAATACCTAAAGGCCCCGGTTAGAATCTCGAAGGATCGATTTGAAATATCATGAAAACCATGGGCCTTGGACGTCTGAAATAAAGCTTAAATGCTAGCAACCATTGCGGATATATATAAATCACTAAATACTTTTATTGCTAAAAGATCACTTAGTTCGACTCCAAACGCTTAATGTTCGTAGAACTCGTAAAAATTATATTACACTGAATTTAAGGAAAATCTAGGAGTTTCACTCAGTTTAAGGCTCCTTCAGGTAAATGCGTACCGCTTACAGTCACTAATGATAAAGGAGAAGCAGAAGAAGAAAAAGAGTAGAGGCATAAAAGGATTATAGCATCACATTAACACATAATAATGAAATTAAATAAAGAAGGAAATGTGTGGCATTAATGCTCATGTCTTTAACCTTAAATCCGCACATAAAGTGTATAGGTGGTTACATCGCGTGTGATGTAACTTTTGTTGATAGTGTGCTGTAATTTGTTGTTTTGTGTTTTCTGTTCCTTCTTTTTTATTTGTTGTATATTTTAATCTTGTGTTCAATGAACTTTATTGCGTTAGCGTCGGGTTATAGTGTTTGTGGTGTAGCTAGATGTGAGTTTTTATTGGGGCGGTTATCCTGCTTTCCTTCTTGTTACCTCCTTATTTTTATCCGTTGTTTAATAACTTATTTCTCGTATATTTATGGGGGGAATTGTGATAGTATGGTGGTGATGACAGTCGTGATGATGGTGGTGGTTTACTGGTTATGATTGTCCTGTTTTCTTTATTTTTATCTTTGTAGCTTTTTATTTATTTTTTCTGCCTGTTTTTACTTCTTATGTATTGTATGTTATGGAAAAACAGTGAGGATTTAATTTATGCCTTTGAGAGATAGCTTATCCATTTTTACGTGTGACATCATGTAGGGTGAGTTATGAGACACATCTCAATGTGTTGGTTAGAGCTATACATTTTAGCTCAGTTTAGATTCTATAAAATATAGAACTGGTTAATAGAACCATAGGTGCTAAAGATAATGACATATATCAAAACTGGGCTTTCGTCGTAACAGTTTAAAGCTGAATTAATTACTTGTATCTCTGATCACGTGATATAATGATAAAAAGGCATTGATATGCCCCTGAAACCGGAGTTTTAGATATTTAATCATCGTTTCATTGTTAGCTTCAATACATGATTGGACTGAAAGTATATAAAACGGGAAACATATTAATACCTATGTATTAATGGTGTTTAATATATGAATTATCTTCTTAAAACCTCGAAACACTCCAAATATGCGTGTTAACGTCGAAATGGAAAACACAAGAACTATTCACCATTGGATCCGAAATCTCGTAACCTTCTTATACGTACGTAACTCCCGATAAATAGGATTCACAGGAGCTTATATCTTCATTGTACTAGTTTGCTCTAGTGGAAATCATGATCTCCTGTAAGACAAATCAGCTCTTCAGAGTACTTAGAAGTAGTCAAGGTGAAGAATTATTCTGTATCACTTCAATACGGAGTATTACATAATTTCATCAAGTGCAGAGATGCAGAACGCTACATACCAGGAAACCATTCGGAGCGGTACTGGATATACCTATAGCAAATGTAGAAGGAGGTCTCTAAGAGGTTATGGCATGAGATGCCATGAGATGAGTTGTAGACGAGTCTTCAAGTGTAAATATTGCAGTGCAATCTTCAATGATAGCTACTAGGGAGAAAGGCATGAAGATGTGTGGGTGGATTAAGCAGCTCCAAGAAGAAAATCAAAATGGAGCCTACCAGACACTAGCTTTTCTCAACAATGAATGAGTGTGACATGAACATATACGAGAGGACATTCGAAGGACTCTTGAAATGGTATTTCATTCGATGCGATTGATCCAAAGACAGCAATGATTACCTGCACGGAGAAAAGCAGCGGATAATCCAAGCCGTTTAGAGAGAGCTGGCCATTCACAAGGGTGTGAAAATTAATCCAGTCTTTGAAGGCCGATTTGTGAACTCTATTGGAGAAACCTGTAACGAAACATTCAAATCACGAGAAAATCGTGTGTTTCCATAAACCCATCTAGACGCCATGTTGCTGACAAAGTTCATAAACTCGTCTCAGAAATAGAAGAATCTCAAGTTAAAGGGAGTAACTGGCTCTTGTTCGATGTGGAAGGAGTTCGACACCGTATCAATAAATACAATCCACTTCAAGGTAGTAGTTATATACCTCTACCGCCAACGTTGAAGCAAGGAGACCCTGTATAAAAATCCAGCACTATGGCGACAACAAACGCTTTATGAAGGGCGTCCTCGCCAAAAACGCAGAGAAGGATCCGCAAGGCATTAGCGAGTATAAGGATCTTGAAGATAAGTACGACTTCTCATGTGCTTCGCACTCTACGACTTTGGCTCAAATACGTAAGTTTGAAAACTTACTTAACAGTATGTATGTGAATGCTTTAGGAATGTATAAGAAGCAAGAAGTACTCCCCATAAAGATTTCTGATACCGAACTGTCTGACCATCGTGATCTTTTACTGCTGTGTGATGTTACTGGGTGACACCATTATGTATAAACAAAGAATTTTGAGGAGCGCCTTCGATTCCAGTAAACAAAACATAATTAAGTGATATATACATGCAAGCGTTGATTGCCGCATTTTGATGATCGCTATGGGCGAAATGGTCTGGAAAAGCTGTAAGAACATTACCATAACTTCAGCCGACATGATATTGCAAGGGCAGTTATGCCTACAAAGAACAACTCTATCGTTCGATTTAAAAATGTGGAGAGAAGGTTGAAGCTTCTTTACGCCATCTATGCAGATATTGCAAGCATTCTGATACCATACTATACCATACATGCTCCGCTAATCGTGAAAATTCCTATGCAGCTCCCTACCACAAGCATTCTCCACTGAGCTTTTATGTTTATCTGAAATGTAGTCAGTCTATTGAAGATCTAGAAATTGGCCTTCCCATCCAATACAAATGTATATCGTGATCATGCTACTGAGCTCATGGGGTACCTAACACACCTTTCCAAGAAGAACGAGAATATATACAAATCTGCTAAGCCTCTGAAACGTACAAATGAACAACAAAAGAATTTCGAGTTTTCTACAGAGTTGGAATTATGTGCTAAGGAACTTACAGAAGAGAACTACTATAACGCTGTACCCTTCTGGAAAGGATACCTGTATTTATATAAAATCCTTAGAGATAATTACTGCTGATGTGATGGCCTCTGAAAGATGTTATGTAGATCATCACTGTTGGATGCTGATGTAAATTACCCTTATTGTTTTCAGATATACAGCTTTAACGTGTGTATACTTAAATGTTGCTATGTTTTAGTGTGTTAATGTCTGTATTGCTTCGGTAGCTATAATTTTGTAGTAGGCATTTTACTCTTGTCGGAGTTTGTGTAGCGGCTTAGAATAATGTAAATAATGTAACACACACAATTCAAAGTACGAATAATTAAATTTATTGCAACTCTGTTGGCTACTTTCGCATATAACACTGGTATAAACTGATAAACTTAGTCGCATTGCCAGAGTATTTGCGTGCACTCGAACCATTTTATAAGTACTCACTGCTCTTATTGATTATTGGCATCATTAGCACAAGGTATTATGTTACTTGATAGATAAGTGTTCTTGTTGTTGTACTGAGGTAATGATTGTACTTCTGTAGGAATTCGGCACTTCTTTACGATAATTCACACGGCATCATGTGTAGCTTCTACACACCATGCGGGCGAGGTACAAATAAAAAACTAGTGAATTTACAATGGAATCCTTAACTTCGCGTCTATTTACGTTTAAGCGATGAGAACGTGGCTTCCATTGGATACTATAATAACGTATCATATGTATAAGTCTATAACATGCTCTGTACTATTGACATCTTATATAAATGTTTGCTAGCTTTAAAACTGCTATCGAATGTTCTATAAGCTTAATCATTGTTGTTCATACTACATTGCTAACACAGAATATATTTTGTTACCTTCTTTCATACTGAATTCAGATTGTTACAATATTTATAGGAACTTATGTCTTCTAGCTGCAAAACGAAATACTTTTGGCGTTGCTTTTCTTTAAATTGTATTTACATACATATATTATCGTAACATAGCTCTTTAAAATCATTACATTTCTCTTGTAGGATGGTAATATCGTTTCATTCGTCGTGAATAATTAAATAACAATGCTTAAAATATTTAAGCTTTGTAGTAGGGGCTAAGCGCTTTGCGTTACTAGTAGATACTGTTTCATATGCCCCTATTATAAATACTTAATAAGGATGTATGTTCTCGCTATACTTAGGAAGTATTTGTGGCATTCTTTTTGGTTGCAATCATTTCACTGCAATTTATTTTGTGTGAACTGCATTGCTCTGCTTTTGAGTGATCACCATTGCAGTACCTTGGTGTGAACGACACTGCACTGCTATTAGCTTTCACTTTTACGTGTGCTATATGGTTTGTCTTTGACATTGACCTAAGTCATGTCAGTACTGATTTTGGTAGCAGCTCACGAGTGTATACATTGTTGTGTTAAGTGATACAAATATTGTTTTAATTTCTAACTTGTCACATATCCAAATTTATATTGTATTGATAATATAGTCCTCATTTTGTCTAACAAGAATGCCAAATTATGATGAAATATTTACAATGTTCTATACATATGTTATTTATGTGAGCTTTCCTTTTCTCTATACCTCCTTGGTACATTAAATGATGATATCCACATGTTTTCTTCATTTACTGTTTACATGAGTCTTTTATTACCTTTATAATACAATAGCTCAAAGTTTTATATATTTCGTACTGCTAGTACACAAAAGTCATACTAATGAGTGTGCATTACTACGTATCTAATTATTCTTCTCATTTTCCGTCTTAGAGCTTCCATTCTCATTGTCTTCCTGTTTGTACGGTTTTAACATATCGATGGGATAGTCTCCAACGAAGTGTTTTGCATCGTCGTCGTACAACTCGTACGTGTTTAAACTTAGTACCTTTGTAACCTTGTATGGTCCTTTGTATTTCGTGCAGAGTTTATGCTTTAACTTATTAGCTTTATAAGATAATTGTTTTGTTCTTAGTAACACCATCTCGTCTGTTTCAAGTTCCATTCCTTTTTATTGTTTTGCTTCTCGTGTTTTCCTTCCTCTTAGCTGTTTCCCTTTCATCCTATCCATTGCATTTTTATACGTTTCTTCTGTAGTAATTCTTGTTTCGTAATCTACTGAAATTTCCAGAGGTACACTGAGGTTTAGTGTTTGCTTTAACAGTTGTCCTTTTTGTAGTTCGATTGACCGATATCCTGTTACATTGTTTGGTGGGTAATTTATTAGTTCATGGATTTGGTTGACGTGGCTGTACCATCCACTCTGTTGGTTATGGTACAGAATACGCAAACATGTTGATAATTCCTTGATTTGTCGTTCTATTGGATTAGCCTGTGCATGATATTTGGAGATAAAATATTGTTTAATCCCAGCGTTACGCAAACCTTCCATGAACTTTCCTCCAGTAAAGGTGGTACCATTATCGCTGAGAATGACCTTGGGTTCTCCTTCTTCATGCATATACATGTTCATTATCTTGCCTAAGCATGCTGCACAGTTTGCTTTTCATATGGAAAATAATCTGACATACTAAAAACATCTAAGGTGGCAAATATACATTGGTATCCAAATGTACTCCTGGGAAGAGGTCGTTTGATAGCAATACTTATACGCATTTTGGTGTATCTCTTATTGCTGAATTATGTTTGTAAGTGTATGGCGCATTGACCTACTTAGCTCGTTGACATATGTGACGGAATTATACAAGTATGCGAATCTTTTTCCGTAGTTTTATAAAATATAGTTCTCGTCTAAAACTGATGTTGTCCTATCTATTATGGGATATATTAGACCTGTATGGAAGCTGTGTACAATATCTTTTCAATTTCTCGTGGTATACATGACTTTCAGCTGGAGTTTTCTTTTCCATGCCTTTTGTATAATGCTTGCTTGTATTGCTACAATATTTGTTTCAGCCTTGGATACCTCAAAAGCATTCTTCTTTATGTCTTAAATTTTGGATCTGCATCCTGGAGTGTAGCAAAGTTCTCGAACTTTTGCTTTAATCGACTGGTAAGTTGTATGTCGATTTTCAGTATCTATACTTCATTTCTGGGTACTGGACTGCTCTCAGTATGTCTGTATGTTGCACTATACGTGATAATAGATAGCTATATGTGTTATCTTTACCTAGTATACGCATTATTGTCAGATATAAAGATGAAATTTATGTATTATATCGCATGAATTTTCCGCACAAAAATTTGCACTTCTGTAGAAGTGTAAGACTTATATGGTCTGAATAGACAGTAATTTTTGCTGATATATGCATGTTTTGAACTTCATTAATGCGTGAAACAACACACCTAGGTCCAGCATTGTGGCTGTAGCGTTTCGTTCTACTGTTGTGAAGTCTCAGGATGTTGTTGCTATGACGTGAATTCACCAACTTTATTTCTCTATCCTAGTATACCTGAATATGCCAGTATTGAAGCATTTACATAAATTTCAAAAGGTGTGTTATCTGTTGGTCTTTCTAGTAGGATTGAATTCGAAAATAGTTGGTTTATTCTCTCAAAGCATTGTTGTTCTGGCATCCACCGCCATCTATGACCTTTCCTTAAAAGTTGTCTTAGTGGTTCTACTTCGGCAGCATACCGCGGTACAAACTTGCTTTATAGTTGAGTATGTCCAGTAATCTTTGTAGTGAACGGGTCTGGTTTTATTCCTTTTTCATCCACAATGTAGAGTTCATTTTTTACACAGAACCTGGACTATTGAATGTTTACGGTCATATTGTGTGCATGTAGCTTGCTGAGCACATATTTCACACGTTCTAGGTGTTCTTCAGGCGTAGGGCTACAAATGATAAAATCGCCCGTATGTCTTAGAAGAAACATTACTCTTAAAACATGTCATATATAGCTCTTCAAAAGCCGCTACTAAACGTTTTCAGCCCGAAAGGTGAGGTTACAAAACGAAATTGCTTCTCAAAAGCTATGAATGAGGTGTAGTCCTGTACCTTTTCATCTAATAGGACTTGCCAGAATGACGACGTCATGTCGATAGATGCTATGTATTTTCCTCTTGCTAATTTTGCCAGAATTTGCTCGATAGTTTCATTATTGAAATAGTCGCTTGCCATATATTTATTTAGGTACCTATCATCTAAGTTTAGCCTTAGTGTACCATCTTTTTTTGACCAGAAAATTGGATTGATGTGGTTGTCATTACTTGGCTCAATAATATTATTTTGTAGCATTCAATAAATTAGTTTAATGGTTTAAGCATGCGGTGCTTTTGGGAGGTTACAATAGGTATACTCGTATGGCGCAATGTCGCTTACATGAAAGGAATGCAGATAGACATTACATTTACCTTGTACGTCACTAGAAACATTTTGCTTTTAAAAAGCATGTGCAATAATAAATTGTTGTTGTTTAGATATTAGATTATATGCTTCGGTACACCGGGGTTTTATTTCTCGCTCTCCTTCCACAGTACATATTACAGATTGAGAAGTTGTTTTGTAATCAGATGTTCATGGCTTGCTAATGTCATGCCCTCTGTATTTGAATCTTTGACACGCATATCAATCTGGTCTTGTATATGTTTAACATCCGCCTGTCCAC
The DNA here is from genome assembly GCA_030765065.1 of Deroplatys truncata. Lineage (NCBI taxonomy): Eukaryota > Metazoa > Arthropoda > Insecta > Mantodea > Mantidae > Deroplatys > Deroplatys truncata. The sequence goes on along the minus strand of CM060990.1, from coordinate 415,035,136 downwards.
CCTTATAGCATTTTACAAAAACTTCTGTGTCTAATATCTGTTTCCTCCGCAGTATAATTAATATTATTCTTTACTTTCTCGAACAATGGAGCTACAGTATACTTCTAATTATTCTTAAACATGATCACTGTTGTTGATAAATCTATTTCACTACCATACTCGTGGATTATAGAGCAGCCTAGCAGGAATTCCACTACTCAATTTTTTATTACTAGACACATTATTTCGAATGTAGAATTTTCTATGGTTACGGTTGACAGTACCTGTAGCTTGATAGGTTCTGTGGCTTTACTTATAACAACACTGCATATTACATTTGTACATGGTATGGCCATTAACTTTATACCTTCGTTGCAGAGCTCATCCTATGGTTCTTTGGTTACAAATTGTTATTGTGGAGTCGGTGTCTTCAGTAATTAGTATTTCTTTGTGAGCAATTTTTGCCTTTATTCTTGTTGTCTCGTTAGCACCACTATGATCAGTCTTTGGTGATTAATTTGTTACAATTTTAATGTGTATTTGTAGTCTGATCTTCTGCGTATTCTACAGACGTAAGTGAATGGACAGAAATTGCACCTATGTTACCAACCTGCCCACTCAAAGGGTTTTCCAGATATTATGAATTACTAGTGTATACAGGGCTACCATTGTTTATTGCGGCTACTGTAATTTCTGTTGCGTCATTTTGTTTTTTGTGTATAGCGGTTCTTGGTTTCTGCTGTTTACAAATTATGTATATCTACCCCTTTGGCTACCTTCTGCTCTGTAGTGGTTATGGTGTTCCGTGTCATTGTTATGATAATTCCACCGTTCATTTCTTTGATTAGTGTTGAGGACTGTTTTGTGATCTTTGACTTCTGGTCGATGTTCTTTGAGTTTGCATGTAGTATGCATTTTCATGCCAGGGTGTGATAATTGTTATTTCGAATATGCCTTGTGTTATTGTGTGAGTCTGTTGGCCCACATTTTTTATGGTTATTATCTCGTGCATCGAAATTTAAATGCCTCCGACTACGAGGATTTAATTTTCTGATCCCATAATTATGTGATATCTCCTCCGCTTGAGCTTCTGGTGATGAGATTAATTCTGTGAGTTCAATTATGGTGTTTGGTTTAGCAATGAGAATGTACTGATGTATCCTGAAAGGAAACTGGCATGATATTAGTGCTAAGAAATCTGTTTCCTGAATTGGTGGTGAGAGATTCCTATCCTGGCTTGAATAATCAAGTATATATGCAGCCATCGGTGTGTCTTCATGTGGGTTGTAGTTTCCATGACACAATAATGCTTTAATCTTATGTGGTAATGCTGTGTTCCAAACCTTATTTAGAAGAAGCTGACGAAATGTGACATAACCAATGTTGCCTGTTGATATGAGAATTAACCAGCATAAAGTTTTCTTATCCAGGGTACATCGTACCGTTATCATTCTATGGCTTTTATACGTGTTTAATTTGCATGTACTCGTGTAAGTCGGCTAAGTGTAATACCGGATTTAAGTCTTCATTAAACTTTGGCAACGGCGAATCATTGAGTATGTTTGAATACTTTTGCAAATTTGGTCGTACACTATTATGATCTATATTTATGCCAACAGGCTGAGATTCCACAGGAGTTATGAGAAAACCGCCTGCTTCCCTCCCGTTGTTTATCATACTTGAGGATATACCTGTATCAGTGTTGTGAGGACACATATCATTGGTATCATTTGTAACAGCATGTACATGGACACCTGAATTACTATTTACTACAATGTTATTGCTTGTACTACTTTGCTTTGCAAGGTTGGCAGAGATTCTGTTGATCTTATGATTCATTTCAGATCTCATTTTATTTAATTCTGTCATAAAATTGGTTGCTTTTGTATCCACAAACTCTGTATTTTTATTAATTTTACATGCTTACATTTGTATTCTCTATCTTGTCATTTAGGTTGCATTTTATTATTTCCAGACATGTGCTGACCTTGCTTTGCAAAGTTGTGCCCACTTCTTGTCTGATATCATTTTTACTGATTACTATTTTCTCATTTAGACTTTTAGTTGCTGCAGTTAACCTTGTAGTTCTCTTCATGCATGCATTGCTTATTAAGTAACACCTAGAATTTAACTCAGTACTACATAAATTTATCTTTTGTTCCTAAGTATTGCTTAGTTCTTCACAAATGTTTCTTTTTGCCTATCTATTTTCTCTTCTAGCGTTTCAAAGGAAGTTTCAGTTCTCTAGTTTTCATTGATTACTCTAGCATGCTCATTTAATTCTTTGTGAAGTTTCTCACCTATCTCTATTTGTTCCCATTTTGCCTGTTCAAGCGTTCACTTATCTCTCCGTTAAGTTGCTCTCCTAGCTCTATTTGTTTCCATTTGAAAGTTTCATTATTCTACTGAAGTGTTCTTATTAACCTCTTCTAGAGGTGTTAACTGACTTGATTCTACTCTAACTTACTTACTTTGGTCACCCCTTATTTTGCTTTCTGAACCTAACATTTAACCTAGCTTAGTATTCATGATGTTCCCTTTCTACATTTTGTGAAATGTTTACATCATTCCCCTGAGCTACTAATGCTGTTGGTTTAACATGTCCAGTTGCTTCCCTCTGTTCATGCATATTTATATTATTTTCTAAGCTACCATGTGTTTCAGCTGCTAAATTACTTTCCGGTTCGCTATTAGTTACCAGCATGTACATGTATCTCCCTATCCATTTTTACAGAACTATTACGTTTTCTAGGCAAGACTATTTTCTTTCTGTGACTCCTTAAAAGCATGACATGCAGTATGTAAACATATTTTGAATGACAGACCTTGTATTTTCTGCTTACTATTTGTTCCTATGATAATACATTCGTAGTAGTTGTCCATGATTTCTCTATTTTATGATATTTGCCCCTCTTTCCTTTAACATTCGTACGCTGCTAGCGTTGAAACTACGCTGTTTTCTGCTATGGTGTTGCGTTGTTTTCTTGTTTTCTGCATCTCTCGTTGTTGGGTCCGGTGTTCGACTCTGCGTTGTTTTCTGCTATTGTCTTCTTTCCGCTCTTTCTGCAAAGTTCACAGCCGCAGTTTTACCTTTCTGGACTTCCGCTATGTTTTTTCTGACCCCCTGCGATGTTCTTGTCTTCTGAGACGTTTTTCCTGCCCCCAACGGTGGTGGCCAATTTATATAACGTTGTACCCTTCACGAAGAGGATACCTATTGTTATATAAAGTTCATAGAGACACTTACTGCTGATCTGGTGGCCTCTGGAAGAACTTATGCAAACCATCACTGTTGAACGCCTTTATTGTTTTCAGATGTGTGCCTTTAACGTGTGTATACTTAAATGTTGTTATGTTTTAGTGTGCTAATGTCTGTTTTACTTCGGTAGCTATAATTTTGCGGTAAGATTTTTCTCCTGTCAGGGTGTAGTGCAACGACTTGGGTAATGTAAATAATGTAACACACAAAATTCAAAGTACCTATAATTAGATATATTGAAACTTTGTTGGACACTTTCGCCTACAACACTGATATAATCTGATAAACTTAGTCGCATTGCCAGAGTATTTGCGTGCACTCGAACTATTTTATAAGTACTCACTGCTCTTATTAATTATTAGTATCATTACACAAATTATTATACCACTTGATAGATAAGTGTTCCTGTTATGGCACTGAGGTAATGATTATGATTCTGTATGATTACTGCACTTCTTTACGATAATTTACACACCATCACGCGTAACTTCTACACACCATGTGAGCGCGGTACGAAGAAAAAACTAGTGAATTTACTACGGACTCCTTAGCTTCACGTCTGTCTACGCTTAAGGGTATAAAAAGGTGGCTTCCATTGGGCACTATAATGACGAATCATATGTATAAACCTATAACATGATCTGTACCATTGACATCCCACATAAGCTTTTTCTAACTTTGAAACTGCTGTCGAATGTTCTAGAAGCTTATTCATTGTTGTCCATACTACATTTTAACACAGAATATGTTTTGTTACTTTCTTTTATACTGAATGCACATTGTTGTAATATTTATAAGAACTTTTGTCTTCTAGCTGCAAACTTGAAATGCTTCTGGCTTTGTTTTCTTTAAACATTATTACCATACATATATTAATGTAACACATAACTCTTTCAAATCACTACATTTCTGTTGTAGGATGGTAACAGAATTGTATTTGTCGTGAGTAATTAAATAACAATATTTAAAATATTTAAGCTTTGTTAGTAGGGGCTAAGCATTTTTGGGTTAATAGTGGATACTGTCTCACTACAAAGTCATCAACACAATTATATTAACAGTGAATATTGTGCAAGTCTGCATAATCAATTGAATTTAATTTACAGAAAGCTTATATATATATATATATATATATATATATATATATATATATATATATATATATATATATTTACCTGTCTTCATGCATAACCTAAGCGTTAATTATTCGCACTTCATAGTTAAGTAGCATGGCTTTACAAGTGAACGGATGGAGGTAATTTGGAACTCAGAAGAAAACTATATGTCATTCTCCAAATATGTTGGAGATATTAAACTCAGGTTTGTGTATACCTGTCGCTTCTTGCGTATCAGTCTCACTAACCTAGTGAAAAACTTCACAGCATATCCTGAGATGCGCAAGTACTTCAGGGAAGATAAGTTGAACATGATGACACGTAAGGGAGTATTTCCCTTTGACCACGCTACATACTGGGATGTCTTGAAGCAGACACGTCTGCCCTTGAGAGAAGCCTTCTACAATAAACAGAACGAAGAAAAAGCTTAGCGATACTGATTATGATCATGCTGAAAATGCATGGGAGCAGTTCAGTATGAAAAACCTAGGTGACTACAGTGATCCCTACTTAAACTGCGATGTTCTTCTCCTAGCTGATGTCTTTGGGACATTCAAGGACCAGACCCTGAAAACACAAAAAGTTGATGCTGCGCATTATTTTATTTCCGCAAGTCTTACATGCGATGCCTTGCTACTCTACAACGGAATTGAACTCCAATTGCTTCTCGATAATGATCAGCTTCACATTGTGGAATCCAGCATTAGGAGAGGTTTATGTCAAGTTTCCCATCGTTACGCCAAAGCAAACAACATTTACATGGAAAAGCTTGAGCCATCACAACCATCTCAATTTATCATATATGACAACGCAAATAACAAATATGGTTCGATGATCTACCACGCCCTCCTTTATGGTGGACTTGAGATGGTTTCTCCTTGATATTTCAATCTAGAAGCACTACAAAAATGATCCTCATTGGTATATTTTAGAAGTCGATGTCGATTATCCTGCAGAGATCCACGACCTGAACAACGAATTACCTTTCCTATCAGAAAGAATGAAGCCCAAGGTGTCATCCATAAAGAAGCAAATTCCTTATCTTGGACCCCGGAAGAAGTATGTAGTGCATTGCAAGATTTTGAATTAAGATGTTGGTCATGGACAACGTCTGAGGAAAATCCATCGTGTGCTACAATTCCGACAGTCATAATGGTTAGAACCCTACGTAGAATGCAATAACAGGTTACGACAACATGCTGCAAAGGATTTGAGGAAGGATATGTACAAGCTTTTGAATAATACAAAGTTTGGAATAACTATGGAGAACCTGCGTAATGGGATGTATATACGACTGATTACGAGTGGGAAGAGTCTGTAAAAGTTGATTGTTAATCCTAGATTCATCGACATAACTACATATGACCTTAATCAGTTGCTTACGTATAGCCTCACGACGGATTGTATTCAATAAGCCTATGTACATGTGTGTGTGTGTGTTGACATTTGTAAGACATTAATGTACCGCTAACATTATGATGTGTTGTAGGCAAAATATGGAGATGAAAATCTGAAAGTTTGTATTTATGTATGTAGACAGAAATTCCTTCATCCATCAAGTGACAACTAGAGATTACCATGGCAAGTTACGTTTACTTGAGCACTTAAAATAATCTGATTACCCTGCAAACTACATATGCCACTCTGCACAAAACAAAAACGTGCTAGGAAAGTTTAAAGACGAGGTTGATGGTAAAATCATAAAAACGGTTAGTCGGGTTATTACGACCTAGGATGTATGTGCTAGATATCCTTGGCTCTGTGCTAAAAAGATTAAGGAACACTAGGAGGGCATTTTTTGTCAAAGTCGGTAAAAAAATTGAGTATTTTGTTTTATCCAATTAGTTCTTTGAACATTTGAGCGTCCACAGAAGGTCAGCATTTGCAATTACCCCTTCTCTTCGGTCGCTACAGCTATTTGAAGAGCTCCGCGCGTGAAATGTTTTTTCCTTTAAATCAGCCAGCCTCGCCTACCTGCTTGTCTGTACACATTATTCGCGATTTTTGCTTTTCTGTAAATGCGAAGTCAAATTTTGCGCTTCTAACTCTTTGAATATTAGAATACTTCTTGGTTGTGCCATCAGTGCGTATTTTGGTAATTATTTGATTCGTATTCTAAATAAAAGTCAATACGCAGAATTCATTGCTTGTAGTTTGCTGTATTTGTATCTTGTTCGTTATGTAGCGATTCTTCTAAGTAAAAATACGTTGTATACATGCAAAATTTGCTAACGTGTACGGCATCTTCGTATGATATGCAAAATATAATATGCTTCTATTTGCGTCTTTTGAGTTGATCAGTATTTATTCCCAGCTTAATGATTTCATGTGAGTTTGTGTTTTCGTGTGGTTTCTGGATTTTTCAGTGAAAAATATACATTCTGTGAATTGAAGCTTGTATGCGTTGAAGGGAAGGCCTAATAAAACAAAATACAACTGCAGACATTACGGGAGGCACAAGGAGTTCCAAAGAAGATAATCTGAGGTGAGTGTAAATAGTTTAATCCCACGTAATCTCACACAAAAGCTGTATTTGTAATTGTTCTGCAATTTTTGAGCTTGGAGGAAATTAAACTATAAGAAAATAACTTAATTTACAAACCGTAAGTGAAACAATCAGAAATTTCATAATTACTGAGAAGAACGTGCGATGTGGATGTCTAAAGAATAGGAAATCCATTAGAATCCACAGAGACTAAAAAGGGTGCTTATCTATGTAAGTATCAAAACAAAAAATGAACTATAGAAACCAAATAAATATTGCCACATGTATAATTTAGCGTACTGTAGCTATGGCACAAAAATATTTTTGTCTACTTCATTACGTTCCATTTTAGAGATACAAATTTAATCACTTATTTAGATTTATCATTAATTTATTACACATATTATACAACTAAAATAAAACAAACATTACTGCAGGTATAATGTGAAATTACTTGGCAATTTTTGAAACTACATTAGAATTTCATAAATAATGTTAGCGCACATGGTATTACACCCCAGGTGCTGAACTCGGCTTGGGTGCACATGTAAATTATTTTGCAATTTAGGAATCCACAATGACTAAATGTGTCAGTACCAGTAATAAGCTGTAGACAAATCAAATAAATAGCAGCATAGGGTGGCTATGATACAAAAATTGTTGTGTACTTCATGTCATATTTTGGAGACATATTTAATTATATATTTTCATTAATTCGTTAATTCCACACATTACATAATTAGAACTAAACAAATATTATTGCAACTCTAATGTGAAATTTCTTGACACCTTAGGTAACTATATTAGATGCCTGCAGCAGAGTGGTGCAAAGTGGACAGGTAAATTTACTAGAACTTAGAAGTACGATATTCTTTTAAATAGCAATATTATCAGTAAATACAAAGGATATATTGTTACAGGACAATCATAAACTCCCATTGAAAGCCAAACAACATGTGGATAAGAAACTATCTGGGCATCTTACTCAGATGATAGATGAGCAGAGTGAATCAAACTATTTGCTGATTCATACCAATACATTCCATGAACGTTTCAAAAATCTGAAATGTCCGGATTGTAATTTTGGCACACTGAATGGTGTGGCAAAGGAATAACATATATTTCTAAGAAAGTTGCACTTTTTAAATCTATTAATGTCGCTTTAACATTAAAGTCACAATGTGACTACAATAGAATTTAATAATTACAATATTTTGAAACAAATTACAACGTTGATTATATAACATTATACAACTTTATTTCTTTTAAAAGCTTTACTATGTTATGACAGATAGTTGGATCACTCAAAGCCACCGAGAGGTTGGCAGGAATATCACACTGAAGCCGCTGAACATCGTAGATGGGGCACTGTGCAACCATATGCTGAACTGTGAGAATGTAGTGACAGTGCTTGCATGTAGGCCGATGATCTTTTCCAAGGAGATATGAATGGGTAATTGCAGTATGTCGGATACGTAGCCTGGTAAGAAGTACCTCGTTCACGACGAATTAGGTGTTTTATCGGGTAACTGAAACTACGATTGGGGCTTAAGGCGATTAGTTTGTTATTGGGTGTGGAACTCCAGTGTAGCTTCCACTTCTTACATGTTTCATACCTTAGGAAATTTTGGAAGTCGTAATGTGGAACCTTGAGTTCGGCCAGGCTTGGAGAGTGGCATGTTGCCTCTTTAGCTGCTTCATCAGCTTTTTCATTTTCATATATGCCCATGTGAGATGGCATCTATGCAAGCGTCACACGTTTATTGCAGGTTTCTATCTCATTATGTAGCTGTAAAATGTTCTGCACTAAACCATTTCTGGGTGACTTCTGTTGAAGAGCTAGAATTGCGCTCATGGAGTCAGTGAAGATGATATAACAACGGTGTTCAACTTTCATTATGTATTCCAGGGCAAATCTTATGGCAGATTGTTCACAGGGGAATATAGAGAGGTAATTCGGAAGACAATAAGAAATTGTATGTTCAGGATGTACCACAGCACAACCACTACTCCCATTCATTTTAGATCCATCAGTATATATAGATATGAAGTTTTGTTGAAGTTGAATTTTGTTTATAGTTCATGTGGACAATCTTCTGGACAGCATATACTAGTCCTAGAGCTTAAGTCCAGCAGAGGATTGTACGGCCATTCTACGATACTAATAGAAGAAGAGTTGAAGCCTTCTTAAACATGGGAGTTGGCCACAGGAATGTGCAAAATCTCTGCATGTATCGTATATGTCAATGCGTTCCATGGAGTCCAAGACATTTACAAGCCACATGAATCACCTAGCATCAAAAGCCATCATTTTAAAAGACAAGCTGCTAAGTGGGTGCTAATGATGGTTCGCAAAGCATATGAAGGATTCCTGCTTGTGAATGTCAGTGCTATCGGCATTGCTGTGTCTCATGAAGGTACGTGGTACAAGCGTATTCACACTTCCTTATATGGGATAAATCTGGTGATAGATATTTTGACAGGACTAGTAATTTATTTTGAAGTACTGTCGTCATTTTGTCATTACTGTGTCTCCCTGGCCAATGTAACGGATCCTAGTACCCCAGAATATATCATTATGGAGGAAGACCACAGTGAAAGTTGTGAGTGCTTTAAAATTATGACGGTGCTTCAGGGTTCATGGAGGTTTATACTGCTGACATCATGTGGAGGCGGTCAGTACAGAAGTATGGAATGAGATGCACAACTGTACTAGCTGATGGAGACACAAGACTTACCAGCACCTAATTGCAGTGGCGTTGTGTGGTGCTGATGTGGAAATAGTGAATGAAGAATTTATCAATTATGTAGCTAAGAGGGTTACTACAGCTTTCTTCAAGCTAAAGAGAGACACTACAGACTCTGGATAGGTGGTCCTAGCCGTGGTACGCTGAAGTTAGAAACTATTAAAATACGAACCAGCTACTACAGAATGGCCTTCCAGAAGCATTTGCCAGATATTAATACAATGAAAAATGCTATATACTCTACACTTTACCATTATGGATCAACAGACCAGAGGCCAGAACATCAGAAGTGCCCACAGGATCAGGCTCTTGGTGCTTTTATAATAGAAGTATAGCTATCGGTGAAACTCAGCAAAGTATTCTAAAAGTGCTTCAAAACGGTATATAGGTTCATATCCAAAATAGCTAAAGCTGTGCCAGTGTTCTAAGCACCCTTTAAGGTTGCTCCACAAGTCTGGTGAACCTCCCTAAACACCTTCAATCCCAGCATTCACTAACATCTCTCCTCGTATTTATTATCTCTCCCATATAAACGCATTTTCTAACATTCAGCCCGTCCTAGCCCAGCATCTCTCCTCGTCTTCCATGTCTCTTCCCATATAAATTCAGTTTTCTGCGCCAGCTCTCTCTCACATATCCTACTCAGGATGTTAACGAATACAGAGACCTAGTTGCACAGAGTGTACAGATATCTTATATAAGCTATTTGATATGGGCAATGTGTGGTTCACGACTAAACATAACGCAATTTTATTTTCTAAACATTTTGGCATCAGAAGCTCATAAGTCGATGGTAAAGCCAAACCGGGTGAAAAATTGGTTTAAAATGCCTTTAAAGCTGCTTTGCGAAGGGAAACATATAGATTTTTAGAGCTAGTTAAAGCCTTATAATCATTATAAAGGTCTCGAACTAATCGTTTGACACTACGATGCTGAACATCGATTAACTGCCTTGTTGTCTTAAGTAGTCTAGCCTAGAGACAGTTATTTAACTGCTCGTATCAGCTAATACATAGCGCAAAAGCTGATGTTCCGTAGGTCATAGTTTCGATTCTTGCAATGCAGTTTTTTTATTTAATATGAACAAGTGCTGCGATAGGCATACCCAAGGAGACAACTCTATTTCCTTTTGGGCTCAGTGGGGTTGGTTACCTGAGGATTGTCCTAGAGGCAACTTAGAGATCACTTGCGTATTCTCTGAACTTGCAGATATGCATCTTATTTATCGTGAAACAAGAGACAATGGCAGCTACATATGTATGAGGGAAAGATATCCCAATAAATGACAGCCATATTACTCTATCTTCCAGTCGATCGATAGACGTTTGCAAGAGTGTGGAACGTTCAAGGGTAAACGGAGATAATATGGGCACTACAAGAACTGGGCGCGCAGGGCATTTTTAGCGAAATATTTTTCATAGAAGTACAGGAGAACAATTTACGAGAACTCACTCTATCTCACGTGCACTAAGAACTAACCATGTTAGCTTCTGGCAAACCGTAATACATGGACAACTTCATCTCTTTCTTCGTAAAATGGTGTAAGCTTTAGTTGTGATAGACTTTGGTCCCCGTGTACAATTTTGTAATAGGACTTTGCCGCAGCAACCAGAATTATTTTATCGGTATTGCTCACTTCTTATCAGTATTGTTCACTAATGAGGCGGTGTTCACCAGAGACGAAGTAGTTTTAAACCCAAAAATTCACCAGCAGATGTTTTCGGTAAGCATGTCAGTTAGAATTATTTTAGACAGTGTTAATGGATCATATCTGCTCCCTAATCAATTAAAAGGGCATATTTATTTCCATTTATCGGAAAAAATTTAACCTGTATTCCTAGAAGTTATGCTTCTGTATATTCGGCATTTAATATGGCTCCAGCATGGTGGAGTTCCTCACATCTCTGCTTGGCTGTCCTAGAACATCTTGTCCAAGCTCTCTCTGTCCAAGGGAAGTGTGACTGTAGCTTGGCCACCACACTAACCGAATCTCAATCTTATTTCTTTTCTGAGACCACCTCAAATCTATGGTATATGAAGCACCTGTCAACCCAGAAGAGGTACTAATTGCTCAAACAGTTTAAGTGTGTGATGTTATTCGTCACATATCAGGAATATTAGACCAAGTACGACAGCCATTATTGCGCAGATTTCAAATTTGTTGTAAAATACAGGTCGCAATTTCGAGTAGTTTTTAAATGATGCATAAAGCCTTAGGTGAATTGTTCGGATATATTACCTTTAAAGCACTTCAGTTTTAAACGCAGTATATTAATTATATTGCATTAAACATGACTTTAGGCTTTGTAAGCAGTGGTTTTAATTAAATTAATTTATGTACTAGGACTTGCTTGTATAATTTGAAACAGCAACTTGAAATGAAGCTAAAAGGTACCATTATGCCTTATTCAAAAAATAAAACTATTATACACCAGACTGAAACTCGTTGAACCCTCTTACTCAAAAGCTAACATACTAACCATTGAGACAGAAATATGCTTTGTAACTTCCGTCCCTTAACGTGTATTATATTGAGTGGCATCTTCATCACCCAGTGGCACAGCGACACTGTACAAACAGAGCTTCAATTTCTAAAATTAAACAGGTAGGAGTAGGTGGAGAAAGAGTGGTGGAGCGCAAAAATGCGCTATTATTGAGGGGGTAGGGAAAACGAAGAGGAGTGCTACGGTGGGTAGAGTATAGAGGTGCTCGAGTGGGCTTATGTGAACAATTTATCCTTCACTGGAGATGAAGTGGTAAGGTTATACGCGCATCAGCGTTCGTTGTCGGGTATGCTGTATGATGTATGATTTAAGAGCATTGTATAGCGAATGTATCTAGATCCATCTTAACACCCCTCTAATAATTCCTTCTCTCCTAAGGTAGATCGTCCTTTTGATCATCTGTCTTATACTGTCATCATCTAAGCTAACCTAGACTTCCCATGTAGACGTAGGCTCGGTACATTTCTCTCGTTTTACAATGACTTTGTAGTACTTTACAATAGTTTATACAATTTTGTGGGCTTATCGGTCACATTTACATTCATATTGATAGAGAATTCTAATGTTTACGGTGATTTAGATCATTTTTACAGTGCTTTCCAGCACTTTACACGCATTTTAGGCACTCGCATAGCTATTATGGGAACGTTTTACGAGCAGATCAGGCTCTGGGACGGGCCTTTTCTGTTATTTGGCTACGTTTCAGCGTGTTTTAAACATATTATGCCCACTTTTGCAGCCTTTCTACACACTGGACCAGGTATTTAAATATATATTGGGGGTGCTTTGACGACATTTTAGAGTCCACTTACCACCATTTTGAGCATCAAAATACGTATTCTTAGCGTGTTGGCACAGCCAATTTGAGGGTATTTTAGACACTGGAGCCGGATCCCTGCAGTATTTTAGGACACTCGAAAGGTATATTAGTACTGGTGTAGCTATTTTCTACTAATAGCACAGGTTTTAAAATATATTGGAACGCTAGCATAAGGCATTTCAACTATTTAAACCAATGTAATGGTTATATTCAAGTTTTGATACAATTAATTCAAAGGTATTTTTGTAAAATACATCAAATTCTGTGGTTTTTGGTGCATTTTGAAGATTTTTTGACACGCAACTGTGCTATTCTTACGAGAGGAGACATCTTTATATTATTTTGAGGCATTTGGAGGGTATTTTGAAACGCTTTACAGCTATTTTAGACACTTTAAAAACATTTAAAACGCAGCAATGGGCATTTCGAGCTCTGGCAGACGTATTTTGAACAATACTACAGCCGTTTGAGCTCTTTTATGAACATTTTTAACGCTTTGAAGTTATTCTGCTATACTTTGACAGAGATTCCTCGCGTTTTATAGTAGCTTGACACTGTTCATGTTGATTTGCTATAAACCATTTTGTTAGTTTTACAGCGATTTGCTATCTTTTACAAGAATTTAAGGACACTTTCAAAGTTTTTTTTACAATTTGACAGTGTTTAATGCATTCTTCACTTGTTTTCAACACTTTTTATACATTTTTACAGTACCTTTAATACACTATTAAAATCGTTTTCTGAATCCTATGTTAACTTCTGTATGTTGAGCTTATGGCATGTCAGAAGTGGAGAAATAAGTTGTGTATGGTTTACAGTCCTTCTGAAGTTTAATCAACTAACCTAACCCATCCTCACCCAACCTAGCATAGAGCTTCCTCTCATCATCTATTCTATCCTTCCATCGTCTGCCCTAGCGTTGGAAAAAACATGCTAACCTATGCTAATACACCAACCTCTCATTATATATTCCATACTTGCATCGTCTGCCCTAAACTTGGACCAACATCATAACATAACCTATTAGATTATCCCCTCATCATGTACTCTTTCTTCCATCGTCTGTCCTAACCTTACACTGAAACCCCTAAAGTAGACATTCCAACAACAACCTATCCTAACCTAATTGAACATCGATTGTCATTCATTCTATCCTGACACCGTCACCCTAAACTTACACCTGGCAATACGTGAACAAACGTGAAATAAATTGTACTAAAGGAAAAGAGAAACGTAAACAAACGTGACCAAACATAACGAAAATGTAAACCAAGCTGTCCTAGTTGTGACTTAACGTAACAAAACGTAACCAAATGTAACTCAAATGTAACCCTAAGCTAACTTCTCTGCCATAACTTACACAATCAGTATGCACGCCTAACCTAACCTACTCAGGCTAGGAAATTCTCCCATCATCTATTCTACTCAGTGATCACCTAAACTAATATGAAGCTATACTAACCTGAAGCCAAGAATTCTAAGTTAAACTAGTGCATTCCTTATACTCTATCCTGCAATCGACCTTCCGTAACCTATCACAGAACAGCATTCCTTATACTCTATCCTGTAATCGACCTTCCGTAACCTATCACAGAACAGCATTCCTTATAATCTATCGTGCAATCGACCTTCCGTAACCTATCACAGAACAACATCACAAAAATAGAATGTGGCCTACCCTAGCCTAAGTAATCCAAAGCTAAGCTAACCTCACTTAGACCACCATTCATAACCTACAAAGTCAGTACGCAAACCTAACGTAGCCTAAAACATCCAAAGGTAAACTAACCAATCCTATCATCATTTAAATAGACGTTCAGTTTTCTAACCTAACCATTAGTTTCCTTTAGCGCAAATAAGGGTTTTATTCAGGTTTTTAACTAAGACTCGTGATTAAACGTTTTATGTCAGCGTAGCTGTATTTCCAGATTCATTTTAGTTTGTTAATTGACATCTTTCCTCGTTTATCAGGGCTTGAGAACAGCACTAGAAGCTACTCCTAGTAGCAGAGCCACCAACTTTCCCTTCCGCTTCCACTATCCTTCCTATTCTTTCTTTATCATGTTTATTCTGGATATATGTGAGTGCTAGTTGAATAAGTCTCCATTTTCTGTAAAAACGGAGAAAACGAACATAACTAGGTATGCAACGCATTCTCTTATGCTGTGCTCCCAAAGCTGTAATGACCATAAGAATGTGCATATACATATATACCATCATCTTCAATCACTCTTTTGTCGCCATGAGATGATAGAGGAATTTTGTTAGCTTCAACTGTTGCAACAAAATGATGAGGCTGAATTAATTTTATGCAACTTCTTATGGTTTAGTTGCCTTTTAGGCAACTCACATAACTACGAAATAATACAAAGGTCAACAGCACTTCGCTTAATATTCTTAATCTTTTTATTTATGCTTCCATCTACAACGAACGCATATATTTTAGGTCTAAGGCCGAAAATGCTTTGAAAGTCTTACCGTTGGATTCATCGTTACATTTTGCCAACAACGTTTGGTTTTAAGCTGAATAGCGTATACGATTTTTAGAGTAATTAGAGGTATCTAGGCACTCAAGCATGTGTGGTTTATACCGAATACGAGGGTGATAGAAAAGTAATGCACTATAATTTTTTACAAAAGAGTTTAATAATTAAAATAACAACAAAAATCGCAAATGAACTTGTCTTTTACCTACTTTTTGACACAGTCACTCAGTTTCTCAGCACATTTCTCCCATCGTGATACCGGTTTCAATATGCCCTGTTCGTAGAAGTCTGTTTCCTTGGAGTATAACCATCTGCGGATTGCTGACTTCACTTCCGCATCTGTCGCAAAACGTTGGGCGGCCAAAAATTTCTTCATGGGACCAAACAGATGAACGTCCGACGGTGCAATGTCCGCACTATACTGTGAACGCTGGAGCACCTCTCAACAAAATTTGGCGATTTTCTGACAAACAACTGCAGCAACATGGGGGAGAGCATTATCATGAAGAATTTTGACATCGTTAGCATTCATGTTGCGGCGTTTGTCACGAAGGGCACGACGCAAACCAACCAAAGTTTTCATGTACGCTGCAGCATTCGCAGTGGTTCCGTGTTCACCAAAATCCACCAATACAACACCATTCATATCCGAGAACACCGTCACAAACACTTTCCAAGCAGATTGAATCACTTTGAATGTTTTCTTCACTGTGGAACCAGCATGTTTCCACTCCATACTTGCCTGCTTGATTTCGGGCGTGTAGTGGTATGCCCACGACTCATCACCAGTGACGATTCCTTTCAGAAAGTCATGCCCTTCTGCGGTGTACCGCGTTAGGCGATTCAAGCTCGTCATTCGCTGGCCCTTGTGGTTGTCTGTCAGGTTCTTAGGCACCTAGCGAGCACTAACTTTACGAAATTTCAATGTGTCATGAACAATATTGTACACTGCCCCATAGGAAATGCTAAACTGTTGCAATAATATTCGCAGTTGCACACCCCGGTCGTTCAAAATTGCCGCTTCAATGCCTCTGACATTCTGTGGGGTTGCAGCTGTTACCGGCCTCGCGAATCACTGAGGTACACACCGCCCTCTAGGAAGAATGCACACCACCTGGAGACATTGCGCCGGTCCATACAATCATCCCCATACACGCCTCGCGTGTCCCTGTAAATATCACTCTATTAATGCCCTTTGGTCCAGAAATATCGCACCAGTACTCTCTGCTCTTCACACGTGGACGACAGTAACTTGCGCGCCATCTTCGTTGCGCAGTTCACGCTTCTCTCGCTGGAGCTGCACATAAAATAAAAATACCTTCTGTAGCAAAAAATTCAAACTATATTTATCTGAAATTGCACCATTCCAGCTACAATATCAAGACAGAAAAAAATGTTGTGCGTTACTTTTTGATCCGCCCTCGTACATCCGTTGTAGTCATTGGATGTATGAAGGAGTCAGCATCAACATACAGGAGTTTGAGGTTTCCAGAGATAATACGAAGTAACACACCATATTCATACGAGTACATGAGAGTTTTTGAAATGTCTAGCACATTCATGGTTAATCATATTGGTTTGTTAAGAACAATCTGCCGTGAATCCATAACTAAAGCCGTCAACTTATTTCCACATATAGTTCCATCAATGAATTTAGGTTTTGATAAAAGATGTTCCAACGTTTTACGATCTGTAACAAGGGTATATACATGCGATTAGGATGTTTTCCCTTAGACAGAATTGTTAAACAGCTTTTAGGAAACCTTCTCAAAAATCCTTTCTGGCCATTTGGTGTAGCTTGTTATTAAATTACATATGGTTTTAACTATCACGATTGTCAAAATCGTAGTGCACTGCACTTTTGTTAAATGTACTTATCCGAGTGAGCATGTTTTAAAGTCCTATAATGGACCATATACATTCGTCGATATCCAAGGTGAGGAATTAACTTCTTTCAGAAGAATGCTTTGGTTTTTAGACACTCGGGCAGCAATGGCAAATCATTATGCAGGTCATGGAGCTCGGTTGAATATTCGATATAAGCTTCCAAAATACACCCGTGTGGGCCATCTCCTTTCAAAAGTTTTCGGTCGATATTTTTAGGAGAAATTCAAATCCGCCACAATAAGGGGCGTGGCTCACTGCCTAACTGTATTGGTTATTGGCGTCTTCGCATGTGATAAATTGAGATGGTTTCTGTGAATCAAACTTCTGCATTTAGGCGTTAATAGCCTATGCATGCCGGTGAGAAACTTGATATAAACCTCCCCATACGCCAGATTCATGCATAAGAAGATGATCGTAAATAAGTAGAAATTCCACTCAATTGAAGCATATAGAACAATGACGTCTCAGGTAAGTGCCGGAAATTTGAAACGATGTGCAGAATCAACTTAATGAGTTTTCAGGTTTTGGTACCTGAATGTTTCAAAATCATCGGCGAAGAGAAGAACATCTGAAGTGAAGCAGAGGTCATTGTTCACGCCTAAAAGTCTTATGCTAGACTAATCACAATTTTTGAACATGCCCGTCTTCATCATTGCTAATTTTTTCTTCATTTAGTTCATTGTAGAATGCTTCTCTCGAAGGCAGGCGTATGTTATTCAAGACATCCCACGATGTAACATAATCATAGGGGAAAACAAATTACGGACTATGAAGCTCATATTCTCTTAGCAGATGTGTTTCTCTTTTTCGGGTTACGTTATTAAGTTTTTAACTAGCTTATCCAGACGGGAACTCAGAAAGCGATATATGTCCAAAAATCGGAGTTTAATATTTTCAGCAAGCATGCAGAATGAGACTAGCTTCCTTCATAGCTCCAAATTACCTCCACTCTTGTACTCGTAGACCCCAGCTGCTTAACGCTGAAATGCAAATCATATCTGCTCAGGTTATGAATGGATACTGGAGTATAATTGGGTGTCTTATAAGCCAAATTACACTTAGTTTCCAAACTTCACGGTATTCGCTGCTTACATGAACATGGTCGCGGACCTTGTAGTTCTTTTCTTTAATTTCCTTACCACACAAACAGCACCATGTAGACGACTGAAATCCTGTTGTTGTTAATCTGTAAGTTTCAGGGGCTTAACATATTTGTATATACTGCCGATTCTCTTTGCAAGAGATTCTAGGTATTTCATTAAATTTTCAGCGTCATCTTAACCAAATATACATAAGAATGACTAGGAAGATCAGTTTCTAGACATTGAACACTGAATGATTGCTTGTTGTCGACACAAAATCTCATCGGAGAATTTTTCTTATAATAAACTGTATAGTAAGTTTTTGATTAGCAGAGCATGGTTAGGTATGGTAGGAAACTCTCTCAAAATCCGCATAGATGGCACAAGGTATTTTCAGTATATTTTCCACATTTTTGAATTCTACGTATGGGTTATCTTGAATAGGTATAACTGTCCTTACAATACCATGTTGACTGCAGACAGTGAAATGTTCTTGTACCTTTTCCAAACGGCCTAGTCCATTCCGATTATCAAAATGCGAGAAGCAGCGCTTGCATGTATATATCGCTTCATTATGTTTCGTTTTCTCTCGTCGAATGAGTTTCTCAGGAATCTTTATATGTATACAGTATACTGCATTCCAGTAGCATCACTTATTGTCCTCCATAGTCTAGCGGTAACACGCCAGCGTAGTACCCGCTGTTGCGGTTCCAAACCCGTTAGACGGTAATGGATTTTTCTGGGCATGAAAATCCTTAGTATGGCCTCCTTCGAAAGGTAAGTAAAACCGGTGTTCCCATGTCCAAAATTTACGACAGATAAAAGAACCTCAAGTCTGATAAAGAGGCCTATGAGCAAAATATATGGTCTTTCACGCCCAATATAGAAGGGAACGCTGAGGACCATAGTAGCTAGGAGCGTCTAAAATAAAACTCAATTTGCCTTTGTAGCGTCACTCCACAGAAGAAGTTCACAATACTCAGTTAGTTCTTTATCAAATACATTTATGGGAAACAGTTCTTGTTACTCATCCAGTCCAAAACATTTATAAACATATTACCAAAACTGAATTATTTGAGCCAATGTAGTAGTAGACGAAAAATATGTGAAATCTATTTATCTGTATTTATCTTCAAGTTGGTTGAGTTTGCTGACACGTTGCGCATCCTTATTTATGAATTTTGCAAGGATGCCATACATAAAGTATTTTTCGCCATGTTAGTTCTGAGGATTTATACACGCTGTTTAGCGCCAACAGATACAGGCAGAAGAATGTAGCTGCTTCCTCGAATAGTCTTGTATTTGTTAATATGAATCCGAACATCTTCCACAGCAAATAAGGCCCTATTACTTCCCTTAAGCTGCGAATCTTCCGTTTCAGAAATCAGTTTCCTGAGCTTTACCTCTAACAGGACGTCCAGATTGGTTTGCAGAAACACAGCATGGTTTGTGTGTTGACTGCTTTGTCGCAGGTTTCTCCAAAGACGTTCACAAATTGGCATTCAAAGAGTAGATTAATTTTCACACTCTTGTGAATATCTCACTCTCCCTGAACGGATGGTATTATCCGCTGCTTTGCGTCATGAAGGTACACATTCATGTACTTGGATGAATCACATCGAATTAAATAAAAGTTCACACGCCCTTTGAACGCAGTCTCGTAATCTTTCATCCCACACTCATCCATTGTTGTCAAAACCGTGTGTCTGGTAGACTCCTTCTTCATTTCTTCTTAGAACCCCTTGATCCACATACCTTTCCATGACGTTCTGGCTTATAGACATCAATGAAGAATGAGTTACAATGTTTACCCCTGAAGGGCCGCTTGCGGTCTATCTGATTTCCTCTCTTTAATAACTGTGTAGAAAGTTTTTTTCACATTTGCTGCAGGTATACTCAGTAACGCTTGGAATCAGTTCCTGATATGTAGCGTTGTGCATCTATACATTCTGCTATACACAGCAAACTCCCTATCAACAGTGATAAGTATATCTCTAATCGTTTATTCAAAGAACACACTTGTTCACCTTGGCAACTTCTAGACACACTCGAGAGCTGATTTCGCTCAGAGATGATCTACTCGCGCAATGTAGATATATATAAGCTCGAAGGAACCCCTATTTGTAAAGCAGGCAGAGAAATCTCAGGAATCAAGACAATTCAGATGCAACGCTGTAGCATTTTATTGCTTTTACTTTTCGACGTTAACACACATGTTTAAAGTATTTTTAGGTTTTA
This sequence comes from Deroplatys truncata, assembly GCA_030765065.1. Lineage (NCBI taxonomy): Eukaryota > Metazoa > Arthropoda > Insecta > Mantodea > Mantidae > Deroplatys > Deroplatys truncata. The sequence continues at coordinate 415,014,534 of CM060990.1, read as the reverse complement.
AGAGAACAAGTTCTCCATTAAACATGATTTATTCCGAATTATTTTGGTTTTGTCGTTTTTATATACCTTCAATCCAATCATGATGTGAATACAGCAATGAAATTCTGTATAATGTCTAAAACGCAGGTATTTTATTAACATATAACGTGTTTTAATGATATGTAGCGTAATCGGGGATACTAGTAGTTATGTCAGTCTAAAACCTTTACGTGTAAAACGGCTTTTTTGTATATCACTCATTTTAGCGTCTCCACGTATATTAACGCCCCCCATATAACGTCACATCCGGACAGAGAGAGGAAGTTTGTCTTTATCAGACACTTTGAAACTCGTCTCATAAGTGGCTGTTTATAATGTCACAAACAACACATTTTAACAGATGCATCCATTAAAAGAATACTAGCGCCACCGCCGCCGCCGCTACCACCACCACAGCGGTCACCATCACTACCACCTTATTACCATTCACTATATCTTAAGCTTAAAAATAACAATACCGTCAGACCATTAAAACAATACCTAGTACAGAAAAATTAACACTTTCTCTATCACCGCAATGCTAAAAACCAACGTAAACGATTTTCTTCCGAGTCTTTAATTCATTCATATATTCTATTATTTTACATTTTGATCGGTACTCCGTTACAATTATGTCCTCCTGTGCATTTGAATATTCTAGACCGCAGCAAGGAGTAAAGGAAGCTATGTTAGTTTAGTACTGAGTGCTTTCTAGTAGCTTCTATATTTGCGGGGAAGGCAGGAGAGGGGAAATGGCTTATGTGACTCCGAAAAGATAGCATAAAGAGAGAGCAGAACTAGGTCTGACGCTGACTGGTAAATTACAGAGTGGCAGGCTGCCTTGTGGGCAGTTAAGAGCGTTTAGTCCAGCTGATTATTACCATAATATGTTACAGTAAATACATGGGACCGGAGTATAATGGTTAAATATGTGTAATTCATCAACATAACTCACGCATAGTAAACTCCTCGTATCGTGACGCACTTCAAAGGCTTAAGAAGACTGCTGAAAATTGTTGCAGAGAACATCAATGGAAAGGAAAAGATTACCTGAAGAAACATGATCTTCGCAGGAGAGACAGTCAAAGTTAAGTGGGTTTAATGGAAATAAGTAGCGACGGGTCTCTTTGTGAAGATTCAGCATTATTGGAACCAGGCGTTCTAATGGGGAACATCAACATTTCCAGAAATTCAACAAGAACAGCAGTCTTGTGGCGAATTATTAAACTGACTGAGGTTTGTCCATGTTGTAATCTCTTTATGTAATATGCAGGGTAGCATTATATTCAGAAATTTTGGCCATTATAATTATATCAAATTGGGGGTTTAATAAATCATAATTTTCACAATTAGCAAACAGCAAGAAGCAAACGTTGAAGGTGTGCCTGTGCTCATTTTAAGGTATAGAAAATGTTTATCATTTTGTGAATAAGCATTTATCTTGATTCAAAACTAAAGCGTAGATGCTATATTGAAATTCGTTGCTATCATACAGTGAATAACCAGTAATGTTAAATTGTGCTAAGCTAAAACTGAAAAGAAATGAGTGTGAAATACTGCGCACGAATAATCGAAGTGAACTTCAAAGTAATGGTGTTGCCAATTATACCTGGCATTTGCAGATATTCTTAGATAGAAAGAAGTAAATAACTGCATTACGATTGAGGTAAAATATTGCTTTATCACTATTTACATTTTATTGGTTCATTATTTAATTATATCAAGAGCGTTAACAAATTCCTGCTGAATAAAGAGAATATGCACATAGAAAAACTAAATGGAGTTTTATTTATGAACGCTCCTTCACTGCTATGGTTCCTAGCGTCCCGTTCTCTATAGCACACGTTTAAACCCCATGGACGCTGACGTTCCACCTGGCGAAGCCAACGGGGATAGTCAAAGGAACAATAGTGCATGTTTCTGTGGTTTACCTGGCCATGAGTAGTAAATGTTGCCTCACCACTAAACAGGATACATGATGAATCTGGAATATCATGTATTAATTTCCATGTACAAAAGTTAACACGATTCTCAAAATCGTTTCCATGCAGCTCTTGATGGAGAAGGATGTGATAGGGATGGAACCAATGTCGATGGAGAATGCGCAGTACATTTGCCTGACTTATGCAACTTCCACGTGCGATTGTGTAGGAACTAATTTGCGGATCTACTCCAACGGCAGCCTAAATTTTAATTTCTGCCTCTTCTTCAGTCACTTGTTTGTTTGTTTCTGTTTTTCTAAGTGTTACAGTACCAGTTTCACGTAACTGGTTGAAGAGGTTGATAAATAATTGCCAAGATGGTTGATCTCTATTGAGATACGTTTCCGCATACACCGTACAGGAACGAACTGCATTCTTCCTACACTCTCCATACACCATGAGCATGTCGGCTTTTTCTGCATTAGTAAACTCCATCTTCCACTCACGACTTACTGCTTTAACTGTCACAAACTGACCAGAAAGTCGCAATGCAATCAATGAACAGAAAACACAAGGCAAACAAACACAACAATGTCGTACCTAGCAACTAAGAAGGTTGAATGGGACAAGCAATTGTTGGTGGTGGAAACTTTTCAATATACGATTTCGCGTAAACTATTTGCACTAGAATCCTGTAACAAAGACCATTGACATTCTAATTTACCCTACATTTATTCTGTTGATGTAATTAGGCATTGTTCCATTTAAAAAATTGTATGTTTGCTCAAAAAATTAGTTTCTCAGTATTATTAAAATCTGTTGATAGGCTAAGTGTACGAGCCCCTGACTACCAATGAATTCTGTGGAAACTGCACATCAATAGCACTTTTTGTTTCAGAAATATTTGCAGTGTAAGTTTTAGGTGATTCACCCTGTGTGTATATATATATATATATATATATATATATATTACATGTTGTGTGGTCTTGAACCATTCCCACTTTAATCCAGCGCTTTGTTTCTTCATGTTAGAGATAAATCTTAAAGTTATTGAAGAAGTTAACTACTGTCTCAGGTAAGCAAAGCGATATTTGAACTACGTATATTTTGGTTGTTTTACGGAGTCACGAGATAGTGCGTTACATGTTTCCGTTGCTTCTTCATTCGCTCTTTCCGTATTTCCTTCATTCTGCATAGAATCAGTACACGGTATGAGATTCCGTAGACGATTAATACTCAATTGTCGTAGAGGACCATTTCATTTCACTCCAATTCTGAATAAAGTAATTTTTCCCAATTATACACATTTTATTGCCTTAGAATCGAGCCAAGTAATTGTTTTCAGCACAAGTACTTTATTATCTATTTCTCCACAAAACTGGATAGTATTTAAACTTTATTTCACCCGTCTAAGGCCAATAGCTTGGAAAGTACCTGAAATCGACCCTTCGGTACTGGAACCAAGACCTTTCGGCAGTTATTCTTATTATAGCGTCATTTCAAGAGCAAAACACCTGTTTACATTTTATTCAACGGCTTTATCTAAATTAATTCAGAAGTTATCAAATTTATAAATAAATTCCATCGAATCAGTAATCGAAACCGGTAGGCTAGGAAGAAAGCCATTTATAATCTTAATTTAGTATGTTAAGTCCAGCTACATCGACTTTGCGACGTCAATCTAAGTGACGCAGAGTAGGGTAGGTAGGACAGACCTGGGCCACTTTTGCGTTTATATGGGAAAGGATCGGGAAAACGATGGTATATGCGGTGGAAAATGCGTTTATATGGGGAAGATAGGGACTACGAGGATCGATGCTAGGCCAAGTCATGGGTTGAAGGACTGGGGATGTGTTTTATATGAGAGATACGGGGAATACGAGGAGAAGTGTTGAAATAGATAGGGGTTGAGATATGGAATATGCATTTATATGGGAAAGATAAGGAAAACGTGAACAGAGGCTAGGATAGACAGATGCTGAAGCAGGGGGAATATGAACATATTTACAGGAGAGATAGGGGATACGTGGAGAGGTACTAGACTATTCAGGGTTTGAAGGGTAGAGTATGACTTTTTATATGAAGAGACGAGGAAAACGAGGGTATATGCTAGGTTGAGAGAACCTTCAAGGAGGAAAAAATGTTTTTATATGGGAGAGATAGGGAAAACGAGGAGAGTTCTGAGGTAGAGCAGGGACTGAAGGAGGGAGAGATATGCTTTATACGACAGAGATAGGGCATGCGAGGGGAGGTGCTAGTGCAGACAGAGGTTAAGGAGTACGGTATTCGTTTATATGAGGAATATATGGAAAACGGGGGCAGGCGGTATGATAGACAGAAGCTGGGCCACTTTTGCGTTTATATGGGAAAGGATAGGGAAAACGAGGGTAGATGCGACAGTTCAAGGAGGAAAATGCGTTTATAGGGGAGAGATAGGGGAAACGTGTTCAGATAATAGGCTAGACAGATGCTGAAGGACGGGAATATAGACTTATACGGGAGAGATGGGGAAATCCGAGGAGAGGTTCTAGACTAGACTGATGCTGAAGGAGGAGGAGATACGCTTTATACGGAAGAGATAGGGAATACGAGGAGAGGTACTAGAAGGGTAGAATATAGCGTTTTTATATGGGAGAGCTAGCAAACCGAGGAGAGGTATTAGGCAGGAAGGTTTGAATGACAGAGTATGCGTTTATATGGAGAGACGAGGAAAACGAAGGTAGGTGCTAGGTTTAGAGTCTTCAAGGAGGAAAATGTATTTATATGAGAGCGGTAGGGCATACGAGGAGAGGTGCTAGTCTAGACATGGTTTGAGGAGTAGAGTACACGTTTATATGGGAGAAATATGGAAAACGGGAGAGATACAAGGATCGACAGAGGTTGAACGAGGAGGAATGTAGGTTTATACGGCAATATAGAGAGTAATTCGATTATAACACTTTTCTCATCCAACGTTACAACACTTTTATATACTTTTTCTAAACCTTACAAACTTTTTATATGTTAAACAGTAGCGCGCGAGACGGAGAGGGACCAACTGTATATCGGTTTACAGTGAAGTATATGTCCTAACCTATGCCCACCTTGTATGTTCTGCATCTTCTCATTGTCTATTCATTCCTAACATAATCACGTAACAAGACGTAACCAACAAACGTAACCACGTAACAAGACGTAACATAACAGCATGACAAGACGTCACACTAAGTAACATAAGCACGTATCCTCATAACATCACGTGACATCACGTAACCAGAAACGTCACACGACGTAACAACACGTAGCAACTATGTAACCAAGTAACAAAACGTAAGAACAACACGTAACCAGCCCATTGCTAAGGTAATCTAAGCTAATCCATCCTTCATAATTTAGACAATAAGTACGAGAACCTAGCCTAGATTAACCCGACCAATCCAAACGTTCCTCTCATCATCTATTCTACTCAGTCATCGACTAACCTAATCCGACTAACCAAAGATAACCTCAATGTTTTATTCAGGTTTTATTATTCGAGAGTTTTAATTGAAATGTTTACGTCAACATACCTTTATTTTAGTTCGTTGTAGGCGTCTCTCCCCTTTTTATCTAGGCTTGAGACTAGCACTAGGATTGCTCCTAATGGCAGGGTTACCACCTTCCCTTCCATCTTCTTCTTTCTTCATCGGTCGTCAGCTAGCTGCATATACAGCACACGGTTAACCTTCATTTTTTTAAGATTGTAGACTCACGAAAAAATCTTCATATTCGACTTAAATTCTGTTATGCACTACTTGTAATGCTGTAATGTCCATTGGCGTATGTCGTTATACCGTCCTCAGCAATAATTCTTTTATTGTCGTATGGTGTCAATGTAATTTTATTCACTTGTACTGTGGCAAGAGCATGCTGTCGCGACAGGATCAGATTCATGGGCGTTCTGATAATTTCTCTGGTTTTAAGGCAGTCAGTATAGCTCTCGAACGTGACGTACTGCTTAATAGCACTACGTTTTGTGCCTTTAATCTTTTTAATCATTGAACCGTCGATATCTAGGGCATACATTTTAGGTCGTAGCCCTACAAAGCGTTGAATGATTTTACCATTAGCCTCATCTTTAAATTTCCCAAGTACCTTCTTGTTTAGAGGTGAATAGCATATATGGCTTGTAGGATAATCAGCAGTATCTAGGTGCTCAAGAAAACGTAGCTTATCCTGGTACACATCTTCAGTTGTAACACGATGAATGAACGAATCAGTGTCCATATACATAAGCTTCAGGTTTTCAGCTCCATAATACGGTAGCAACACATCATAGTGATACCGGTACATTAATGTCTTGGAGATATCCAACACACTCATACCGATGTATATAGGCTTGTTGAACACGATCTGTCGGGAGGCCATATGTACAGCAGCTAGTTTAGAAGCATATATAGTCCTGTCGATAAACGTTGGCTTTGCAATTAACTTTTCCAGAGTCTTCTCATTTGTCACCAGCCGTATATCCATACGATTACGCAGGTTCTCCATAGTTTTTCCGAACATAGCATTGTTGAACAATTTGTAGAGATCCTTCTCAAAATCATTTGCAGCTTGTTGTCGTAGTCTGTTGTTAAATTCCACATACGGTTTTAACCATCGAGACTGTTGGAATTGTAGCACACGATGGATTTTTGTTAACCGTAGTCCATGATCAAGAGCTTGCTTCAACGTCATGTAATGTAGTACATACTTATTTCGAGGTCCTAGATGAGGTATCAGTTTCTTTGTAGGAGAGTCCTTAGGCGTCATACACTCAGGCAGGAAAGGTAGATCGTTGTGTAGATCGTGAAGTTCTGCAGGATACTCGATGTCGACTTCTAATATGTAGCCGTAAGGATCATCTTCTTGTAGTCTTTCTAAGTCAATTTTTTCAGGCGATACCCACTCAAATCCACCATAAGGGAGAGCGTGACTCATTGCCCACCCATATTGGTTGTTGGCGTCCTCATAGGTAATAAATTGGGTTGGTCTCGACGGATCATACTTCTCCATGTAGGTGTTATTAGCCTCTGCATAGCGGTAGGAAACTTGACATATACCTCCTCTTATGCCAGATTCCACCATGAGTAATTGATCATAATCCTGTAACAATTCCAGCTGAATTCCAGTGTACAGTAACATGGCATCCCATGTAAGTCCTGGAGAGGTGAAATAATGTGCAGGGTCGACTTTGTGTGTTTTGAGTGTTTGCTCCCTAAATGTCTCAAAGACATCAGCTAGGAGAAGCACATCAGAGATTAAGTAGAGATCGCTGTACTCGCCCAGGTTTGTGACATTAAACAGCTCCCATACATTTTTAGCATGATCGTAGTCAGCATCACTAATTTCCTCTTCATTTAATTTATTGTAGAAGGAGTCCTTAGGAGGTAAGCAGGTTTCGTTCAAGACGTTCCATGAAGTGATGTAATCATAGGGAAATACCCCCTTACGGGTCATCAACTTCAACTTGTCTTCTCCGAAGCACTTCAATGTTTCAGGGTACGATGTTAGATTTTTTATCAGCTTATCCAAGCTTGTACTCAGGAACCGAAAACTATCCACAAACCGGAGCTTTATATCTCCAACATACTTGGAGAATGATATATAGCTTTCTTCAGAGCTAGGAATTACTTCCACCCGCTCACGTGTACATCCCAGCTCCTTAACAATGAAGTGTGAGTCATATCCGCTGAGGTTGTGCATGAAGACAGGGATATATTTAGGTGTTTTGCAGGCTAAATTACATTCATTATGCAGACTCCCCCGATATTCACCACTGATGTGATCATGGTCGCGTACTTTATAGTTCTCTTCAGTAAAGGTTTTTCCACACAAGTAGCATACTGTAGAGGCGTTAAAATCCATCTGCTGTTGATCTGTAAGTTTCAGGGGCATGACAGATTTGTATATATTATTAATCTCCTTTGCAAGGAATGACAGGTATTCCATAAACTTCTGAGCAGCATCAACACCACGATATACATAGGGATGCTTAGGAAGACCAGTTTCCAGATGTTCAACGTTGGTTGATGGTTTAACGTAAACACAGAAGCTCATTGCTGTGTGCTCTTGATAAGGGGTTGTATAGGAAGATTCAGGAGTGGGAATACACGTATGACATGGAGTGAAAATACTCTCAAAATCCGCATAGATGACATAAGGTACTTTCAGCATCCTCTCCACATTTTTAAACTGTACAATTGATTTCTCCTTTGTAGGCATAACTACCCTTGCAACACCATGCTGATTACAGATGGCTGCATGTTCTTCCAGTTTTTCCAGCCCACTTTGTCCATATCGATTATAAAAGTGTGTAAAGCACCGCTTACAGGTATATAACACTCCATCATGCTTAGTTTTTTGACGTCGAACGAGCTTCTCAAAATTCTTGATATATACATAGTGATGTTTTCCACTACTGTCACTCAATAGCAGGAGGTCACAGTGGTCAGGTAGTTCAGTGTCAGCAACCTTTATCAGATACACTGCATGCTTCTCATCCAGGCCGAAAACGTTGATGGACATCCTATTAGGCTTCTCAAATTTAGGTATTTGAGAAAGCGGAGTAGGATAAGAAACACAGCTGAAGTCGTACTTATCTTGAAGTTTCTTATATTTGCTCACCCGTTGAGGCTTGACGCTGACAAATTTGGCTAATATAGAGTACATAAAGCATAGCTCATCAGTTAAACTCTGGATGTTAATGCAGGCTTTTCTTGCTTCAACAGATGGCGGTAGGGGTATGTAGCTACTTCCTCGTAGCGGATTGTACTTGTTAATACGAAAGCGCAATTTCTTTATTTTGGTTTCCAGCATAGAGTCCAGATCCGTTTCTAGGAAAACAGCTTGATTTCTGGTTTTAAATGTCTTGTCACAGGTTTCTCCGATACTGTTAACAAATCTACACTCAGCTAACAGATTAATTTTCAAACTCTTGTGAATACCAAGTTCTTTATGCACAGCCTGGATTATCCGCTGTTTTGCTTCATGCAGGTATATATTCAGGTCCTTAGTCGATTCACATCGTATAAAATACGATTTCAAACGTCCAAGGAATGAAGTTTCATATTCTTTCATATCACACTCCTCCATTGCAGAAAACAACTCTTGCTTTGATGGTTCTAATCTACGTTTCTTCTCAGGTCTGTTTATTTCACACGCATCTTCGTGTCGACGACCCTTATAACTGTCTTTGAAGGCTACATTACAATATTTACACTTGAAGAGCTTTTTACAACGTAGCTCATGTCGTCTTTTATCATATCCACGGAGGAACTTCTTACAGCATTTACCACAAGAATATCCTGAGACACTAGGAATGATATCCTTATACGAGGACTTATTCATTTTTCTTCTTGATATAATAAGGTATTTACCTTTCTTCAAGGAAATGTACGCCTTGATATCACTTAGAAAGCTGATTATTTTCTGTGAGAACAGCGATGTTAACACCTCAGAGATGATCAACAGAATGAATTTCAATGCTAGAGGTTGTTCTATTTATAGAGGAAGCACGAACCTTTATGCATCAATTATATAACGTATTAACCCTTCTTCAAGGAAATGTGCTCTTCTTCACATTGATAACACTTTAGATTATTTTCTGAGAGAACCGCGATGTTAACATCTCAGAGATGATCAACAGAATGAATTTCAATACTCAATTTCGCTCTATTTATAGAGAAAGCACGAACCTTTTTTTAATCAATTATATCCTGATTATTAATACTAAAAACGGCGATGAAGCGCGTAAGCTCTTATATTCGTGTTACGCTGATGTTCTAGCGTCTCCGTATAGCTTCGTGTGCTTAGAGAAAGTGTAAAGTATTGTGAAAATGTATGTATTGTTCGGCTATAATCGTGCAGATTCGGAGAGCTTGACTCGTAAAGGTGATGAACGATCCGTCGACCGAGCAGGAGGCAAGCATTCCCTCCGCGCAACGAAACCTAGATGCAAAAGAAAGAAAATCGTGATAGATGAGAAACCACCCAGACATTCGCCTGCAGACCATGGAAAACCATGAAAAACATGTCAGAGCGAGCGTCCAACGGAACTCGAACCAGGGACTCTAAAAGCACACGAAAAAGATACAAATTATATAGAATGAAAGGAAATCGGTGTCGATGAGAAACCACTCCAGCATTCGCCTGCAGACCAGGGAAAACCCTAAAAAATATGATGTCAGAGGGATCAACCAACAGGAATCAAACAAAAGACCTTATAAGCATATAGGTTAAGATGTAAATCAAATAAAAATGTAATAAAATCGTGCTAGATGAGAAACCACCCAGACATTCGCCTACAGACCAGGGAAAACCACGAAAAATATGTCAGAGTGAACAACCAAAGGCAATCGAACGAGGGAAGCCATCAGATTACTCTAGAAGCATAAAATTGCAAATGAAAGAAAATCGTGATAGATGAGAACCCACTCAGGCATTCGCCTGCAGACCAGGGGAAACCATGAAAAAAAATCAAAGGTCTGAGCGACTGGCGGATAGAGTGTGCGACCGACAGGGAAATCAAACAAAAGGTCTCTAGAAACAAAAAAGACGCAAATGAAAGAAAATCGTGATAGACGGGAAACCACGCAGGCATTCGACAGCAGACCAGGGAAAACCATGAAAAATCGAGATCGGAGTAAACAATTGATTGAAATCTAACCCTGAACCCTAGAAATTTTCGTGAAAAATGGATTGAAAGGGAATCGTGATAGCAAATATCACTACAACATTCGACAGCAGCCCAGGGAAAACCATGAAAAATCGAGATCGGAGACACCAATTGATTGAAATCTAACCCTGAACCCTAGAAATTTACGTGAAAAATGGATTGAAAGGAAATCGCGATAGTAAATACCACTACAGCATTCGACAGCAGACCAGGGAAAACCATGAAAAATCGAGATCGGAGTAAACAATTGATTGAAATCTAACCCTGAACCCTAGAAATTTACGTGAAAAATGGATTGAAAGGGAATCGCGATAGCAAATACCACTACAGCATTCGACAGCAGACCAGCGTAAACCATGAAAAGATCCGCGATCAGAGTAAACAATCCATGGAAATCTAACCCCTGAACCCTAGAAATTTACGTGGAAAAATGCAAATAAAATGGTTTGAAAGGGAATCGTGATAGCAAATTCCACTACAGCATTAGGTAGCAGACCAGCGAAAATCGTGAGAAACCTAAGGCCAGAGTGCTCGTCCTTACGGGAATCGAATCCGAGACATCTCGAATGCAAAGTGCTGCCGTTATTGACTGAACAAAACAGTAAAAACAGACCTCATTCGCAGTCGACATGCTTAAACACGTTAACTTTCACCATATGACGTCACAGTCGGGGACAGTTTGACTATAGCCGCCATGTCGAGACATGCACATTTAGACATCTCATATTCTAGAGTCATATACAGAAGTTTCATACCAACGTACTCACTACGCTCGCAAAGATAATCTAAAATTTCATCGTTGAAATACTTTGGAAATAGCGTAGAAGTTTTCCGTCCTTTTTTAATTAAATTCATGTATATACCCTATTATTTAGTGATTTTTTCAATAATTTCTCCCTCTCATGTCCATCATTCTTCAAAGAATCAGTGTACAATATGCATTTTTATACGTTTTAATGTTCGTTTATTTTTAAAACCGCTGCATTTGCCTGTAATTACGAGCAATAATTTTTTTCATATTTACTCCGATTTTTAGCTTGTAGAATCGAATTAGGAAATGTTTTAATAAATGTATTGTATTTTTTTAGGTTAAAGTATCTACATTTTTAAAGTTACCATGCTCGTTATTTGTTTTTAGTATAAAGATTGTTATATTTTCATTTTTAAGACTTCCTTTGTTAAAGATAATGTCTTGCAATCTATTTTTAAATTTCTTTTAAAACCAAAGCGAACGTTAACAACTATAATGGCTGTCTTCATGTATCGGAAAGCTAACATGGCCGCTTCAGCCGTCTTTTTCCATAAACGGAAGCATGCGTTGGAGAAGCGTCCCTTACATGTCGATAAAGAAGCGAGCGCCCGACAGAGCGAGGTAGAAAGAAGACCTTCTTTCAGCGTCCACCAGATAGCGGTAAAGTAGACCGTGCCATGAGATACAAACACTGAGAAAGAGACAGAGGGGAGGGGGGAGGCGGAGCAGACGCGCTGGGAGAGAGAGGCGAGACCCTTCAGTTCGGCACAGCACGCCGTAATGTTCGGAGCTATACGTAGTGGCATGCATATACCAACGCAGCGCTCGTCAGCGTCTTACGTAATTTAGTTATTTACGCTCAATCCACCATTAAAATATACATTCATCTAAGAGATGTAATATTCGTGAGGATGACAGATGTCCAAATATACATAACAAAGAAATTAGTTACTGATATAAATGTAATATCGTACGTTCACCATTTTACTTTTAATTACTTTTTTATTTTACTTGAGGAAGACTGCATTCATGTCACTGGATACAATCCTAGTCCTCCAGCCCGACTTGGAACAACAATCAATAACGCGCTACAATCCCAGGATATAATCGGTAATAATAAAAAAAAAATTTGGTAAAGACTGTCAAATAGAAACCTCTGTAAACGTATGTATTTCCCCTCACTTCCCCTCTCCCCCCACAGTAGTAAAATAAATAGCGATACGCAGCTTCAAAGCCGATGTCGACAATTGATAAGTTCCTTTCTTCTATGCAGTCGACTCCCAACCCCGCTTTTTGCTATTCCGACACCGCCATTTACGATGAGAACAATAATGCATTGTCCTGTGTCTCTGATTTGCGGTGAAAGAATAGCACACAAAAGGAAAGGCGTGAAAACATTTAACCTTTTTGGTTTCACCCTTAAAAGCTACTGGACCACGATGCCCCCACCTCTCTGCTCTACTCCAACGCTGGCTTAAGCGATTTGAACAATAGCCCACTGTTCTCCAATACCGAGACCAGCATTAGGTCAGGCTACAAAGAGGGGAAGTGGTTACACCCCCTCTAGAGGGCCTGACAGTAGAGCAAAGAGAGGGCGTGTTCAGTTCCATTTCAATCCATTTTTCACGTAAATTTCTAGGGTTCAGGGTTAGATTTCAATCAATTGTTTACTCCGATCTCGATTTTTCATGGTTTTCCCTGGTCTGCTGTCGAATGCCTGCGTGGTTTCCCGTCTATCACGATTTTCTTTCATTTGCGTCTTTTTTTGTTTCTAGAGACCTTTTGTTTGATTTCCTTGTCGGTCGCACACTCTATCCGCCAGTCGCTCAGACCTTTGATTTTTTTTCATGGTTTCCCCTGGTCTGCAGGCGAATGCCTGAGTGGGTTCTCATCTATCACGATTTTCTTTCATTTGCAATTTTATGCTTCTAGAGTAATCTGATGGCTTCCCTCGTTCGATTGCCTTTGGTTGTTCACTCTGACATATTTTTCGTGGTTTTCCCTGGTCTGTAGGCGAATGTCTGGGTGGTTTCTCATCTAGCACGATTTTATTACATTTTTATTTGATTTACATCTTAACCTATATGCTTATAAGGTCTTTTGTTTGATTCCTGTTGGTTGATCCCTCTGACATCATATTTTTTAGGGTTTTCCCTGGTCTGCAGGCGAATGCTGGAGTGGTTTCTCATCGACACCGATTTCCTTTCATTCTATATAATTTGTATCTTTTTCGTGTGCTTTTAGAGTCCCTGGTTCGAGTTCCGTTGGACGCTCGCTCTGACATGTTTTTCATGGTTTTCCATGGTCTGCAGGCGAATGTCTGGGTGGTTTCTCATCTATCACGATTTTCTTTCTTTTGCATCTAGGTTTCGTTGCGCGGAGGGAATGCTTGTCTCCTGCTCGGTCGACGGATCGTTCATCACCTTTACGAGTCAAGCTCTCCGAATCTGCACGATTATAGCCGAACAATACATACATTTTCACAATACTTTACACTTTCTCTAAGCACACGAAGCTATACGGAGACGCTAGAACATCAGCGTAACACGAATATAAGAGCTTACGCGCTTCATCGCCGTTTTTAGTATTAATAATCAGGATATAATTGATTAAAAAAAGGTTCGTGCTTTCTCTATAAATAGAGCGAAATTGAGTATTGAAATTCATTCTGTTGATCATCTCTGAGATGTTAACATCGCGGTTCTCTCAGAAAATAATCTAAAGTGTTATCAATGTGAAGAAGAGCACATTTCCTTGAAGAAGGGTTAATACGTTATATAATTGATGCATAAAGGTTCGTGCTTCCTCTATAAATAGAACAACCTCTAGCATTGAAATTCATTCTGTTGATCATCTCTGAGGTGTTAACATCGCTGTTCTCACAGAAAATAATCAGCTTTCTAAGTGATATCAAGGCGTACATTTCCTTGAAGAAAGGTAAATACCTTATTATATCAAGAAGAAAAATGAATAAGTCCTCGTATAAGGATATCATTCCTAGTGTCTCAGGATATTCTTGTGGTAAATGCTGTAAGAAGTTCCTCCGTGGATATGATAAAAGACGACATGAGCTACGTTGTAAAAAGCTCTTCAAGTGTAAATATTGTAATGTAGCCTTCAAAGACAGTTATAAGGGTCGTCGACACGAAGATGCGTGTGAAATAAACAGACCTGAGAAGAAACGTAGATTAGAACCATCAAAGCAAGAGTTGTTATCTGCAATGGAGGAGTGTGATATGAAAGAATATGAAACTTCATTCCTTGGACGTTTGAAATCGTATTTTATACGATGTGAATCGACTAAGGACCTGAATATATACCTGCATGAAGCAAAACAGCGGATAATCCAGGCTGTGCATAAAGAACTTGGTATTCACAAGAGTTTGAAAATTAATCTGTTAGCTGAGTGTAGATTTGTTAACAGTATCGGAGAAACCTGTGACAAGACATTTAAAACCAGAAATCAAGCTGTTTTCCTAGAAACGGATCTGGACTCTATGCTGGAAACCAAAATGAAGAAATTGCGCCTTCGCATTAACAAGTACAATCCGCTACGAGGAAGTAGCTACATACCCCTACCGCCATCTGTTGAAGCAAGAAAAGCCTGCATTAACATCCAGAGTTTAACTGATGAGCTATGCTTTATGTACTCTATATTAGCCAAATTTGTCAGCGTCAAGCCTCAACGGGTGAGCAAATATAAGAAACTTCAAGATAAGTACGGCTTCAGCTGTGTTTCTTATCCTACTACGCTTTCTCAAATACCTAAATTTGAGAAGCTTAATAGAATGTCCATCAACGTTTTCGGCCTGGATGAGAAGCATGAAGTGTATCTGATAAAGGTTGCTGACACTGAACTACCTGACCACTGTGACCTCCTGCTATTGAGTGACAGTAGTGGAAAACATCACTATGTATATATCAAGAATTTTGAGAAGCTCGTTCGACGTCAAAAAACTAAGCATGATGGAGTGATATATACCTGTAAGCGGTGCTTTACACACTTTTATAATCGATATGGACAAAGTGGGCTGGAAAAACTGGAAGAAAATGCAGCCATCTGTAATCAGCATGGTGTTGCAAGGGTAGTTATGCCTACAAAGGAGAAATCAATTGTACAGTTTAAAAATGTGGAGAGGATGCTGAAAGTACCTTATGTCATCTATGCGGATTTTGAGAGTATTTTCACTCCATGTCATACGTGTATTCCCACTCCTGAATCTTCCTATACAACCCCTTATCAAGAGCACACAGCAATGAGCTTCTGTGTTTACGTTAAACCATCAACCAACGTTGAACATCTGGAAACTGGTCTTCCTAAGCATCCCTATGTATATCGTGGTGTTGATGCTGCTCAGAAGTTTATGGAATACCTGTCATTTCTTGCAAAGGAGATTAATAATATATACAAATCTGTCATGCCCCTGAAACTTACAGATCAACAGCAGATGGATTTTAACGCCTCTACAGTATGCTACTTGTGTGGAAAAACCTTTACTGAAGAGAACTATAAAGTACGCGACCATGATCACATCAGTGGTGAATATCGGGGGAGTCTGCATAATGAATGTAATTTAGCCTGCAAAACACCTAAATATATCCCTGTCTTCATGCACAACCTCAGCGGATATGACTCACACTTCATTGTTAAGGAGCTGGGATGTACACGTGAGCGGGTGGAAGTAATTCCTAGCTCTGAAGAAAGCTATATATCATTCTCCAAGTATGTTGGAGATATAAAGCTCCGGTTTGTGGATAGTTTTCGGTTCCTGAGTACAAGCTTGGATAAGCTGGTAAAAAATCTAACATCGTACCCTGAAACATTGAAGTACTTCGGAGAAGACAAGTTGAAGTTGATGACCCGTAAGGGGGTATTTCCCTATGATTACATCACTTCATGGAACGTCTTGAACGAAACCTGCTTACCTCCTAAGGACTCCTTCTACAATAAATTAAATGAAGAGGAAATTAGTGATGCTGACTACGATCATGCTAAAAATGTATGGGAGCTGTTTAATGTCAGAAACCTGGGCGAGTACAGCGACCTCTACTTAATCTCTGATGTGCTTCTCCTAGCTGATGTCTTTGAGACATTTAGGGAGCAAACACTCAAAACACACAAAGTCGACCCTGCACATTATTTCACCTCTCCAGGACTTACATGGGATGCCATGTTACTGTACACTGGAATTCAGCTGGAATTGTTACAGGATTATGATTAATTACTCATGGTGGAATCTGGCATAAGAGGAGGTAAATGTCAAGTTTCCCACCGCTATGCAGAGGCTAAAACCTACATGGAGAAGTATGATCCGTCGAGACCAACCCAATTTATTACCTATGAGGACATTAACAACCAATATGGATGGGCAATGAGTCACGCTCTCCCTTATGGTGGATTTGAGTGGGTATCACCTGAAAAAATTGACTTAGAAAGACGACAAGAAGATGATCCTTACGGCTACATATTAGAAGTCGACATCGAGTATCCTGCAGAACTTCACGATCTACACAACGATCTACCTTTCCTGCCTGAGTGTATGACGCCTAAGGACTCTCCTACAAAGAAACTGATACCTCATCTAGGACCTCGAAATAAGTATGTACTACATTACATGGCGTTGAAGCAAGCTCTTGATCATGGACTACGGTTAACAAAAATCCATCGTGTGCTACAATTCCAACAGTCTCGATGGTTAAAACCGTATGTGGAATTTAACAACAGACTACGACAACAAGCTGCAAATGATTTTGAGAAGGATCTCTACAAATTGTTCAACAATGCTATGTTCGGAAAAACTATGGAGAACCTGCGTAATCGTATGGATATACGGCTGGTGACAAATGAGAAGACTCTGGAAAAGTTAATTGCAAAGCCAAAGTTTATCGACAGGACTATATATGCTTCTAAACTAGCTGCTGTACAAATGCCCTCCCGACAGATCGTGTTCAACAAGCCTATATACATCGGTATGAGTGTGTTGGATATCTCCAAGACATTAATGTACCGGTATCACTATGATGTGTTGCTACCGTATTATGGAGCTGAAAACCTGAAGCTTATGTATATGGACACTGGTTCGTTCATTCATCGTGTTACAATTGAAGATGTGTACCAGGATAAGCTACGTTTTCTTGAGCACCTAGATACTGCTGATTATCCTACAAGCCATATATGCTATTCACCTCTAAACAAGAAGGTACTTGGGAAATTTAAAGATGAGGCTAATGGTAAAATCATTCAACGCTTTGTAGGGCTACGACCTAAAATGTATGCCCTAGATATCGACGGTTCAATGATTAAAAAGATTAAAGGCACAAAACGTAGTGCTATTAAGCAGTACGTCACGTTCGAGAGCTATACTGACTGCCCTAAAACCAGAGAAATTATCAGAACGCCCATGAATCTGATCCTGTCGCGACAGCATGCTGTTGCCACAGTACAAGTGAATAAAATTACATTGACACCATACGACGATAAAAGAATTATTGCTGAGGACGGTATAACGACATACGCCTATGGACATTACAGCATTACAAGTAGTGCATAACAGAATTTAAGTCGAATATGAAGATTTTCTCGTGAGTCTACAATCTTAAAAAAATGAAGGTTAACCGTGTGCTGTATATGCAGCTAGCTGACGACCGATGAAGAAAGAAGAAGATGGAAGGGAAGGTGGTAACCCTGCCATTAGGAGCAATCCTAGTGCTAGTCTCAAGCCTAGATAAAAAGGGGAGAGACGCCTACAACGAACTAAAATAAAGGTATGTTGACGTAAACATTTCAATTAAAACTCTCGAATAATAAAACCTGAATAAAACATTGAGGTTATCTTTGGTTAGTCGGATTAGGTTAGTCGATGACTGAGTAGAATAGATGATGAGAGGAACGTTTGGATTGGTCGGGTTAATCTAGGCTAGGTTCTCGTACTTATTGTCTAAGTTATGAAGGATGGATTAGCTTAGATTACCTTAGCAATGGGCTGGTTACGTGTTGTTCTTACGTTTTGTTACTTGGTTACATAGTTGCTACGTGTTGTTACGTCGTGTGACGTTTCTGGTTACGTGATGTCACGTGATGTTATGAGGATACGTGCTTATGTTACTTAGTGTGACGTCTTGTCATGCTGTTATGTTACGTCTTGTTACGTGGTTACGTTTGTTGGTTACGTCTTGTTACGTGATTATGTTAGGAATGAATAGACAATGAGAAGATGCAGAACATACAAGGTGGGCATAGGTTAGGACGTATACTTCACTGTAAACCGATATACAGTTGGTCCCTCTCCGTCTCGCGCGCTACTGTTTAACATATAAAAAGTTTGTACGGTTTAGAAAAAGTATATAAAAGTGTTGTAACGTTGGATGAGAAAAGTGTTATAATCGAATTACTCTCTATATTGCCGTATAAACCTACATTCCTCCTCGTTCAACCTCTGTCTATCCTTGTATCTCTCCCGTTTTCCATATTTCTCCCATATAAACGTATACTCTACTCCTCAAACCATGTCTAGACTAGCACCTCTCCTCGTATGCCCTACCGCTCTCATATAAATACATTTTCCTCCTTGAAGACTCTAAACCTAGCACCTACCTTCGTTTTCCTCGTCTCTCCATATAAACGCATACTCTGTCATTCAAACCTTCCTGCCTAATACCTCTCCTCGGTTTGCTAGCTCTCCCATATAAAAACGCTATATTCTACCCTTCTAGTACCTCTCCTCGTATTCCCTATCTCTTCCGTATAAAGCGTATCTCCTCCTCCTTCAGCATCAGTCTAGTCTAGAACCTCTCCTCGGATTTCCCCATCTCTCCCGTATAAGTCTATATTCCCGTCCTTAAGCATCTGTCTAGCCTATTATCTGAACACGTTTCCCCTATCTCTCCCCTATAAACGCATTTTCCTCCTTGAACTGTCGCATCTACCCTCGTTTTCCCTATCCTTTCCCATATAAACGCAAAAGTGGCCCAGCTTCTGTCTACCATACCGCCTGTCCCCGTTTTCCATATATTCCTCATATAAACGTATACCGTACTCCTTAACCTCTGTCTGCACTAGCACCTCCCCTCGCATGCCCTATCTCTGTCGTATAAAGCATATCTCTCCCTCCTTCAGTCCCTGCTCTACCTCAGAACTCTCCTCGTTTTCCCTATCTCTCCCATATAAACGCACTTTTTCCTCCTTGAAGGTTCTCTCAACCTAGCATATACCCTCGTTTTCCTCGTCTCTTCATATAAAAAGTCATACTCTACCCTTCAAACCCTGAATAGTCTAGTACCTCTCCACGTATCCCCTATCTCTCCTGTAAATATGTTCATATTCCCCCTGCTTCAGCATCTGTCTATCCTAGCCTCTGTTCACGTTTTCCTTATCTTTCCCATATAAATGCATATTCCATATCTCAACCCCTATCTAGTCCAACAATTCTCCTTGTATTCCCCGTACTTCTCATATAAAACACATCCCCAGTCCTTCAACCCATGACCTGGCCTAGCATCGATCCTTGTAGTCCCTATCTTCCCCATATAAACGCATTTTCCACCGCATATACCATCGTTTTCCCTATCCTTTCCCATATAAACGCAAAAGTGGCCCAGGTCTGTCCTACCTACCCTACTACGCAGCCTAAGAAACAGTTTGAACTATAAATATTTCTTAGGTTGATTGCCGCAAATAATAGTTACAAACCAAGCTTAGTCTGAAATCTGTAGCAGTCTTAATTCTAGAAATAATAAAGTTTTAAGAATCGAAGTGAAACCAAGGACTTTAAATAAATGAAATTTCTTCACAACAGTATAGGAAATGTGAATGTAATAAAGTTTCTCTGATGTCTTTATCTAAATTACTTCATGAGTGCTTAAGTTTATACTTAAATTCCATCGAATTAGTACTCTAACCGAGAACACTAGGGAAATAGTATTTATAATTTTGATTTTCTATGCTGAACACAGCCATTCGTACATTACAGTATCAATTTAAGTGGTTTAGCCTAGGGTACAATGGCAAATTAAAGAAGTCTGTGAATGGTCCGGGTTCGAACCAACACCATTTGAAGTCTAATTATTTAATGTAATGATTGCAGATAATATTAGATATCGCCAAACATAACGTTAACTTTTTGACGCTCTTAGTTCTGCATATACTCAATTTTTAACAATTACAAATCGAATGTAGGACTCCAGATACCAGTATATACATTCATTACAATTTACTATATTTTTTAAATTTAATAAACTTTATTTGAACGTCTATTTAGATCGGTTCAAGAGTTATAAAAAATGAAGTTTGTAATCATACCATGGATTCGAACTAGGTTTCCTTTGCCAACTTGGAATGACATATAAATTACGTAGTATCCAAGGTATGTAATTGCTTTTTATTCTATTGTACTGTATCTTTTAGTTCAGGGAATATAAGCCTTTAAAAGACGGTGATAATATGGAGGTGGTAGAGTTATAAAATTTATGAAGCTATCAAAAGGTATTTGTCGGCTTTGCTGGCCAGGAGACGCTAAAGCATACGCAATCCGGTGCAATTACTGTCCATTAGGCTTCTTTTGTCTCCATATCCCCCAAAGAATTGTAAAAACATGTGCAATGCAATTATACACTCAATTAAGTTAATCGCAATACACGCATCATTAGCCCTCATTAATATGCAAAAGTGGTCTGGTTCTCTCGAATCCAGGGTATGACTTTAAATTCAATTTCTTCTAACTCCTGAAGAATTTAGATAAAGACGACAAACGAATTTTGTTAAAATTATGGAGTTACGTAAATTGTTCTAAATGTTTAATGCTAGTATCTAAGTTCCGGGGTTTGACTCGAAATTCCTAAAACCTAATTATCTCCAGAGCTAACGGCAGTCGAATGTCGCGATTAATTTTGGCTGGTCGCTAATATTATCTGCGATCATTACCGCAAATAATTAGAGTGAAATGTTTTTGGTTCATATCCCTCTCGTTCAATAACGTCCTTTATTTTCCTCTGTACCACTAGCTTAAACGACTTAGATTCATAATGTAAACTTCAAATAGCTGTGTTCAACAAACGAAATTAAGGTTAAAAATAATTTTCCTCCTAGTGTCCTCGGTTCAAATACTGGCTTGATGGAGTCTAATCATAAACTTATTAAGCCTCAAAGAGATTTAGTAAAAGATGTCAAACAAAATTTATTATATTTATAGTATTACGTAGAGTGGTTATTTCAAGCCCAGATTCGACGTCTAGTTTTCAAAAGTTGATTACTTCTAGAATTAGCAATGCTATAGACTATAGACACTAAAGTTGGATTTTAGTATTATTATCTGCAATTAACATCGCAAACAACCAGACTACAAATGGCCTTGGTTCGGATGCGAATATTTCAATGACTTGCTTAGTTTTCCACTGTACCCTAGGTTATCACTTAGATTGACGGCGTAAAGTAAATATAGCTGATATTAACATATAATGCTAATATTACAAATAGCCTCTAGCGTCCTGGGTTGAATTACTGATTCAATGAAACATACTTATAAGTTTAATAACTCCTAAAGAAGTTTAGATAAAAACGTCACACAAAAAACTAAAAATACCCTGCTCCTGAAATATCTTCAGCATAATAATTGTCTAGGATTCTCGAATAGAGTCCAGAAGGGTCGATTTCAGATATACTAAAAAAATATTGGTCTTAGACTTGTGGAATAGGCTTTAAATAGTGGCTACTTTTGATACGAATTAAATTGACATACATTTTTTAGAAACTTTTGTTGGTTGTATTCAAAAGCTTAAAAGCTAATTACTTCACATGAGATTGGTATGGAATTTAATGGCTTTCTACTATAATTGAGTGTTAATCATCTACAGAATCACATACTGTTACTGATTCTACGGAGAATGAAATAAAGACGGAAAGACCGGACGAAAAATGCACGGAAAAAACAAATAATAAAATATATGAATGAACTGAATTAAAGTAGGGAAGAAAATCGTTTACGTTACATTTTAAGTACACATTTCTAAAGCACTGCTGTAATAGTGATGTTGTTGACTTTGTTGTAGTGTGTGTCATGTTGATAGTCTGTAGGTGTTGTTACTTTTTATGCTTAAGTTTATTGTAAATTATCATATTAATGATAGTTATAGTGGTGTCTGTGATGGTGCTGGTTGTGGTACTTGTTAAATGGATGCATACGTTAAAATGGGAGTGTGAGAGGACGTGTCTCTATTTGGGGAGACCTCTCTATAGGTACTTATGAGACAAGCTTCAACGTGCCTGATGGAGCCAGCCGTCACGTCTCTGCTTGGGTGTGACATCATATGATGGACCTGAATACATGTAGAGACACTACAATTAGTGGTGTACAAGAAACCAGTTTTCTATGGAAAGGCTTTAGAATCATACTAACTGCTAGTATATCGTTCACGTTATATATCGCTAAAACGGCTTCGATACAGTAATGAAATGCCTTCATTTAGACGCTTCATCACCATTTCATTGCTGAATTCACTACATGATTGGATTGAAACAATATAAAAACGATAAAAGGTAGACAATACCGAATAAATTATGTTTGATGTATAACTTGTCTTCTAATAACCTCGAAATTGTTTAAATAAGCATGTTAACATCGGAAAGAAAAAAATAAAACGTTACAGCATTGGACCTGTAATGCCTTATTTTCTGAGATCTCCTGGCCTGCTGTATAATTAGGGGTCCCATCGGCTTCATATTTTTGTAGTACTAGTTTTCCTCTAGGCGAAATCAGCCCTCGAGTGTGTCTAGAAGTTTACAAAGTGAACAGGTGTGTTCCTTTGGATAGGGTGATCGAAGGTATGTCAGTATTTATGAGGATGTTGCTGTATTTAACAGATTGTAGAGATGAATAACGCTACGTACTAGGAAATAATCATGAGTACCACTCGATATATATGTAGCAAATATGAAAGGAGTTTTCTACTAGGTTATGACAAGAGAGGGCATCGGATGGCTGCAAGTGGCTTTCAATTGTAAACACTGTAATTCACTGTTCAGTGTTAGCTCTACGGAAGAGCGTCATGAAGAGGTGTGGACTGAGGATTTCTAAGCATAAAATGAAGACAGAGCCTATCAATCACCACATTTTGTCAACAATGGATTAGTGTGGGATGGGGAGTACTGGAGTGCATTCGAAGGGCGTGTGAGCTCTTATTTCATTCGATGTAATTCATCTAAGGACATGAACATACATCTATAAGAAGCAAACCAGCGGATAACCCAAACCGTTTAGATAGAGCTGGCCATTCATCGGGGGGGGGGGTGAAAATTAATCTGGCTGTTGAGCGCCGATTTGTGAAAGCTGTAGGAGAAACCTGTGAAAAAACATTCAAAACACGAACTCATCCAGTGTTTCAGCAAACCTATCTGGACGTCATGTTGGAGACAAATTTCAAGAAAATGTTTTCTGAAATGGAAGAATCGCAGCTTAAGGGAAGCACCCATGCTTGGTGATGCGGGGTTCGACTCCATATTAACAAGTACAAGTTTCTTCTTGGAAGAAGTTACAATACTTGACCGTCATCTATTGGAGCTAAAGAAGCGTGTATGAATCCTCTGAACTATCATGATGAAAAATTGGTTCAGTATGCTATGTTTGCAAAACTCATACGAAATAGTATCCGCAAAGTGTCAGCAAATGAAATCGACTTAAACATATGCGCGATTTTTCATATATTTCGTTTCCTACCGCAACGGCCCAAATATCAAGATTGAGTAACATCTTTATAAATGCGTTTGGACTGGATGAGAAACAATGTTTCCAATAAAGGTCATTGATAAAGAATCAAGCGATCATTGTGATCTTCTACTGTTGAGAGATGCTACTGAAAAATTAAATTGAGTTTTATTTATGGACGCTCTTTAACTACTATGGTTCTTATCGTGCCATTCCATATTGGGCGTGAAAGACCGGAAATTTTGCTCCGATGCCTCTTTATCATGCTTGAGATTCTTTTACATGCCGTAAATATACGACACAGGACCACCGGCTTTACTTCCCTTCGAAGGAAGCCATGCTAAGAATTTGTACGCCCGAAAAATTAATCGCACTCCGCCAGGTTGAACCCGTAACGTCAGGAACTAGATGGTAACATTAGACTACAGAGGACGACTTGGATGTTCTGAACTACAACGCTATGTATATATAAATAAATTTAGAAGCTCGTTTGATGTCAGAAAACGAAAATTAATGGACGGCTGCAAAAGCTGCTTCATCCGTTTTTATAATTGGAATTAACTAGGCGGTCTGGAAACGCTACAAAAGATCCCGCTATCTGCAGTCTACGTGATATTGTAAGGACAGTTATGCCTATAACGAATAACTCTACTGTACTATTAAGATGTAGAGGAAGTAACAAATCTATCAAGTTGGCAGTTCCGAAGAAGGATAAAAATAGTGGATAGGGAAGAAAACTGGCCTGAGGGAGTTAATTTCCACCAATTTGAATTCTAAGAATCCCAATAAAGAATCACAGAGCATAAATAGGCATAACGGGAAAGAAGAGAAAACAAGAGGTGATGCGTAAAAAAAGATTAAGCTATGGAATCCAGAAGGTCTGGACAGTATTAAAAGGCACATACCTGTGAATATCTTTAAAAAGGATATAGTTATTCTGACGGAAACGATTTTACTTACAGAACTAATCATGCAAGGATATTGCAGTGATTACAATCTAGCCAGACAAGGAATGGCAGGCAAGTCCATCGGAGGGATATTCTGCTTTTATAAGCCGTGGTAAGCTCCGTCTGGGGTTATCATAATTTTACCAAAACTATTACTGATTAAACTAAGTCCAATTAAAGTTATCTGCTGTTATATCAATCAGAGAATTCGGCACAGAATATATTATAGAGAATTTAGAAAATAGTTTAGGTGTATAGAAAAAGAGCAACCGCTCTTAATGACGGGTGATTTCAGTTGTGGGACAGCTAAGGCAAGCACAAAATCCGGGTTCATCTTAGAACATCTGAAATATTAAGGGTTCACGTTCATGAATAACGTCAAAAAACTTACATATGTATGTCACAATGGGACAAGCTGTATTGAGCTAACCTTCTGGAACGCAAACGTAGAAAGGGAGGCAATAGAAGTCCTCACAATTTTAGCTATATCTCCCCTCAGGAAGCACCAACCCGTAATAGCAACAATACAGACTACCGAGGGAAACCCTAAAGAAAAAGAAAAATACTGAAAATAAGAGAAAACTAAATAAAGAGGCACTGCAGATATCAATGATAGAGAAGGAAGAAATAAGGAACGCTATCAAGGGGGGTCACTTATATTACGCAATACATAAAATAAAATTGCGTAAGAACAAGAGACTAACAGAGCAGATCATACAATAGGAAGGAATATACTTGGTTTGATGTGGAATATCCCCAAGAATGCACTAGGCAAAACACACAATGGTCCCCCAAGACATAAAGAATATGGGGAAGTAAGAGGATACAAGAAGTTATTGAAAATTAGGAAAGAAGCGTATGTGGAGGAAGAAAACAGTTACATGATAGAAGCTGCGAAAGAAAACCCTCTACGCAGCACTTAAGCCAAGGAAGCCGAGCTTTACAGCGACGATACAGATGAAAACCTAGGAAGTACACTTCACCCGGATAATTAGCCAGGGAGAAGAAGGGCCGATACAAAGAGAGATACCACACTAAACACTAGAGGTCTTCCATATAATCATACTCCAAGAGGTGGCAAAACAAAAAACAAGCTGAAGATAAGGAAAACACAAGGCCCATATACAATAGTAAATCAACATACTGAAACCTCAGGAGACACTCTGGGTGTAATATGGGAGTAACTATTCGACAAATTTTTGGAGATGAGAAATCCAAGGGCATAGAGAAAATCGAAAATCAAGGTGATGTATAAAGGGAAAGGACAAACAGAATCACCATTCTCATGCAGGACAATGGCTTTAGAGGACACCACGTTTAAAGTATTCAATAAAATACTGAAGAAAAGACTGTCATAAGTAACGGAGAATAAACTATGAAGATCAGTTTGGAATCAAGACCGGAAAACCTTCCCTATAGGCTGTCGCATATCTGACCAGAGACATAGAGGACGCCTTACAGGAGCGGAGAGGCAAGATGTACAACATCTTTATAGATGACTAGAAAGCGTTGGATACGCTAGACAGATCAATACCAATGGAGAAACTGGGAAATAAGATTGGGCCAGATGTTTACCTAACCAGAATTATGAGAGGGTTACTGCGACACAACCTTGTGACAATTCCAGATGGCATATCTCATTCTGATCCAATTAAGGAATTTATTTGGGTTCCACAAGGGGATCAGTTAAGCGCCGTGTTTAACCTGACTACGACCGATGTAACGATAACTATAGGCAGAGAAACGCAGACAACTGTTTATATATATATATATATATATATATATATATATATATATATATATATATATATATATGCTGACGACATGGTCATGACGGAAAACAGGATGGAGGATCTACAGTAGCGTTAAGACTAGCTTGTTGGATAGGTGGAGGCAAATAGCTGAGAATATATAAGAAAACGCCGTGCAAATGACTTTCCGACAGGGTGGAAAGAGAAATTAAGCAGAGACAGTTACATTCGGAGAACACATTTCAATGACGAACTCCTTTAAATACTTAGCGGTAAGTATCCAGACAACGGGGACCACTTTCAGAAGTTATGCAAAAGAGAAAGCCACAGCGGCCATAAAAGCCAGATACAATATACACCATCTGACGCAAATTCTCCCAGACCTGACAATAAAGCTGTTTCGAAAAAAACAATGTTGCAATACTGTCGTATAGTATCCATTTAATATGCGAAAACCTAAACAAAACGTTTTAAAAGATTTCAAAGAAGTAAAGGCAATATACCTTTAAAGAGCAATAGGAGAGTCGAAATATAGCCCATGAAGATACGTGTATCTGCTGACACGAGAGCCCTTTCTGATGGAGGATCTACACTGCAATTTCAAAATGAGTTCTATACTACAAGCGCCATAATCGACGGAACTTGGATAGGATCCATTCAGAAATGAGGAACGTCGTTACGAGAATTGCCGTGCACGGATTTCATCATAAACTATGCGACGTAACAAGGTTTCATGTAATAAAGGATAAACGTGTATGTAAATACTGTGAACTAAAATGCGACAAATTGCATGTGCTATGCTGTGCTAAATTCTCCATATCAGTGATAGCACTCAGAAGAACTAGAGATTTCTGGAATCTTGCATGCTTGTACGCATTTCATTTTATTATTAATATAGAGAGAGGATGCTGTAGAGTTCTTACGTCATCTGTAGGGATTATGAGAGTATTTTTATTATATGCCTAACTATATATCCTTTACTAATCCTAAAAATAGCTAAACAGCTCCTTATCAGAAGAATTCCTCGATGAGCATTTGTGTTTACAACAAGTCGTCATCCACTTTTGAATGTCTAGAAACCTATGCTCCTACTCAATCGTATGTAAATCGAAGCTATGAAGCCAATGAGAAGTTCATGGAATACCTAACATCTCCTGCGAGAGATCGGTAATATATACAAATCTGCTAAGCCGCTGAAACTTACAGATGAACTACAAAAGTATTTCGAGGCTTCTACATGATGAAGATGATGATGATAATAATATAGGGTTTAAGGGCACTAAACATCTAGATTCATCAGCGCCCTTACAACGTATAAAATTTAAAACCCATAAATAAAATATGGGACACTAACCCGCACGGTCGCAAACATAAAAAAACCCGCAAATTCTAAAAACCAACACACTAAAAGCATGGTCAATTAAAGAGTAAAACAACACGTCAAAAACTGTAGAATACGAGGGATATGAGCGCCATACGCCCACCAGGGAGAAAAAACCCATTAAGAAGACAATACAGAAGCACAAAACTAAGAGATGCTCAGCGTATCAAATGCGCCGATTAAAATCGCTGTCACTGATAAAACGTAAAAGACATTCTAAAGCATGCGCGTCGTCTGCAAAAAAGTTGGCTATGCCAACAGACAGACACACACGAACGCGCAATGGAGCTACAACTAGACACTCTGTTAAAATGTGACGCACCGTTAAGGGCGCATCACACTGTTCACAAAGTAATGCGGGGTCACCACTAAGCAGGTATCTATGACTAAAAGGCACTGTCCGATCCGTAAAGGAGCTAAAATTACCTCTTCCCGACGAGAGGAGCGACAAGAGGTACCCCAGACTAACGGGAGAGGTTTAACCTCCCGCAAATTGTTCCCCCGGAGGGCCGTCCACTCATCGTGCCAAAGCGAGAGGATGTGGTGACGTAAAATAACACACAAATCTGACGAATGAATAACAGAGGTAAAAATTCAGGGCGATAAAATTGCAGATTTGGATGCGGCGTCGGCAGACTCGTTACCTGAGATGCTCACGTGGCCTGGAGTCCATATGAAGGAGACGCTGATGCCAGAGGCACGAAGCGAGTGGAGCAGGTCATGTATGCTCAGTACGAGGGGGTTGTAATTGTACAGCGCATTAATGCTCTGAAGGGCACTCAGAGAGTCCGTACAAACAGCAGTGCCGTAAGTTGTGCGGCTGAATGTATAAAACAGATTGATAAATACTAAAACGTTCGGCGGTAGAAATCGAACATTGCCCAGGTAAACGAAAGGTAAAGGTATGTTCACCAAAAGCAAAGGCACACCCTACTCCAGCATCAGTCTCAGACCCATCAGTATATATAAAATTAGAGTCCCATTATTACGCCTGTAGTTCAAAATACGCTGATCTAAAGACTGAAGGAGTCTCAATTTTCGGCATCGACGTTAACCCAAGGTGACAGTGCGCCTCAGAGCACAACCATGAAGAAAAACGCGTTACCCTCCTGGGATGCCCCGGCGCTGGCGTAACGCCCAAATGCCAAAGAAGCTGTCGAAATCGAACCCCTGGAGGGAGCAATGCAGATGAGCTAACTAAATATTGCCGATCAAGCAAATCCTCGTAAAATAACGCGAAGGTCGGGTGGTCAGGCAAGCTT
The DNA here is from genome assembly GCA_030765065.1 of Deroplatys truncata. Taxonomy (NCBI): domain Eukaryota; kingdom Metazoa; phylum Arthropoda; class Insecta; order Mantodea; family Mantidae; genus Deroplatys; species Deroplatys truncata. The sequence continues at coordinate 414,985,130 of CM060990.1, read as the reverse complement.
GAGAGTCGACCAGCATAGCTGCACAAAAGCATCTCACGCCGGATGGACAGCGGAGGCTCTGCAGCTTCAGCGTACAGACTGGGTACAGGGCTAGCTAGGAAAGGCCCCTGTAGCGACACCTATATCACGATGATGAATGGCATTCAAGCAACGTAACACAGATGGACGTGCCGATGAATAGACAATGCACCCGTAATCAAGCTTAGATCGGACCAAGGAGCGATAAAGACGCAGAAGAACGGTCCGATCAGTTCCCAAGGATGTGCCACTTAAAACACGTAAAAGATTAAGAGAACGGTCACACTTTGTTTTTAAAAAGGAAATTTCAGAAGTCCAGCTAGCTTTCGATTAAAGATCAACCCCAAAAATTTCAGCTCGTCTGCAAAAGGAAGGACCTCCGACTCCAGATGGAGAGAGGGCGGAGGGAAAGCCTTCCGGCGCCAGAAATTGATGCAGATAGACTTCTCAGTGGAGAAATTAAAACCGTTGACGTTATTTCAGGCGTAGAGACGGTTCATACAGCTCTAAAGATGGCGTTTGAGCAGACAGGTCCGCCGTGAACTGCAATAAAAGGCAAAATCGTCGACGAAAAGGGACAACGAAATGCCAGCTGGAGTACAATCAACAATGGGGTTGATAGCAATCGCAAAAAGTGTGACTCTGTGTACGGGGTCCTGCGGTACACCGTTCTCTTGATTAAAATCACTAGATAAAACGGAGCACACACGTACACGAAAGACGCGGTTTGTCTTAAATTACCGAAGAAATATGGGAAGACGACCGCGGAAATTCCATGCGAGAAGTGTACGTAAAATACCGCCCCTCCAACAAGTGCCATAAGCTTTCGCCAGGTCAAGAAACACAGCCACTATTGGACACTTTCTCAGAAATCCGTTCATAATATGCGTCGACATCGACACCAGATGGTCGACGGTAGAGCGATGCCAACGAAATCCAGACTGAGCGTTCGCTAGAAATTTCTGAGACTCAAGCCACCATGTCAAACCCTCGCTGATCATGCGCTCCATCACCTTGCAAATGCAACTGTTGAGGGAGATAGGGCGGTAGCTGGAAGGTAGTTGGCGATCCTTCCCAGGCTTAAGTATAGGGACAACGGTGGCTTAACGCCCAACGTAAGGAAAACAGCCGTCTTGCCAAATAGGGTTATAGACCTGTAAGAGAAAGAATTTACTTTCGGCTGAAAGGTTCTTTAACATCAGCACATGAATGCCGTCCGGCCCATGAGCGGAGTGTCTAGAGCAACGGAGAGCGTGCTCCAGCTCCCTTATTGTGAAAAGTTAATTATAACACTCCGTATTAGCAGAACGAGAAGTATAGGTCTTGGAATCCTGACGGTCTTTGACAGAGCGAAAGCCGGCGGAATAATGGGCAGTACTGGAAACCGCCTCAAAGGCAGCACCCAGAGTGTTAGCAATGGCAGCTGGATCCACTATGGTGGCATTGCAAACCTGAAGGCCAGACACAGCACAATGCGACACTTTAACGGAGAAGCAACGAAGTTTATCCCAAACAGCAGAGGAAGGCGTGAAGCGATTAAAAGCCTCGACAAAACGAGTCCAGGACGCCTTCTTACTATCCTGAATAATGTGACGAGCGCTGGCGCGCCATTGTTTAAAAGTAACCAAATTGTCATGTGCTGGGTGCCGTCGAAACACACTAAGCGGAGTTCTCGAGTACGAACGGCGACCCGACAAGCCTCGTTCCACCACGGAGCAGGAATACGCCGAGGGCGAGACGATGAACGGGATGATGATGATGAAATGCGGTTTAAGGGCGCTAAACAGCTAAGGTCATCAGCGCTCGCGATGAACGGGGAATCGTGCGTTCGGCGGCAGAGACAATCGTAGACGAAACGTGCTGCACCATTTGGTTAACATCAAGGAAGGGCTGGTCCTGAAAACACACGAGGCAGGAATGTAATCTTCAGTTGGCGTTTCTGAATAGCCAGGTCGGTAATCTGGAATGCTGGACGTAGTGAGACAGAAGAGAAGCATGCAGTAGTAATGGTCGCTGGAGTAGCGGTCAGCGACGACGTTCCACTGCAGAGGACTAGCAAGCTGAACTGAGCAAACAGCAGGGTACAAGTGAGAGAATGTACCAGAAGAATCAGACAGAAAAGTAGACTCACCTGTATTGAGGATGAACAGGTTGAACTGAGAAAAAACGTCGGAAATAAGAGTTCCCGTCGCACAAGCCCCTGACGAACCCCACAGGGGGTGATAGGCATTAAAATCTCCCAACAGAATAAATGGTGTTGGGAGAGCAGACAGGAGATCTCGAATGTCCGCGTGAGAGAGAGGAGACGATGGAGGCGAATACACAGAGCAAACGGAAAAGAAAAACCGGCTAGGTAAAGTGTAACGGCAACAGCTTGCAAGTCGGACGTAACTGTGAGAGATTGAAAATGAACGTCGTTACGCACTAATAACATGACACCTCCATGAACAGGAGTACGCTCATCCAGTGCAAAATCGTAGCGAACGGGAGTATACCCATGGAGAACAAAAGGATCGTGAGGGCGAAGCTTAGTCTCCTGCAAACACACGACCATATGTGAATGGGAACGCAATAACAGTTGCAGTTCCGCCCTATGCTATCGTACACCATGTAAATTCCAGGTAAGGATAGCCATGAATAAAAGTGATAAACTTTTTACTTAGAAGGGTGGCTCAAAATTACGTTTTGCTAAACCTTTGGACTCGGGCTTTTTGTATGGTGATGGTCAGACTCCATAGACTCCTCGAAGGGAGACCCCACGCACTCAGTGCCAAAAACCGATTCGAGCGCCGAGAATCGGTTCTGGGTGGCAATGGGTGAGGGGTGCCGCTGAGTGCGGCTTGTCCCAGGAGCATCCTAGGACCGCGACCTTCGAGGAGGGAAGGTGAACTTTTGTTAACGCGCGCACGCATAGGGTCTTTAAGAAAATCTTGTCTACGAATTTTCTGCTTTGGATTTTTACAGTGCCTTGGGACTTCAGAACCTTAAGAGCAGCTTTAGATGGCTTGATAACAGTGCTAGAAACGGACGGCCGGATGGTAGTGGCGGTCAATACAATTATGGTCCAGGTCTGTGTTTCGACATCCTTTCGGGGTATTGGCGAGGCAACAACAGAACGAAATATACCAGATCGCAGGAGCGAACGCTGGCGCGCATGGTAACGCCTCCGGGCTTCAGCGAAGGAGAGCTTCTCCTTTACCGGGATCTCCTGAATCGCCTTCTCTTCCAAGTACCGCGGACAGTCGGCAAATGAAGTCAGCAGCTCATGCAATGGTCCCCGCGGGAATGTAGTTGAACAGCGGATACGAACACGTACCCTACATGACGACCCCGGGCGGTGGGGATGACGCCATTATCCATTCACCCAGCTGCGCACCCAGTACGCGAGTATCCATCTGGCTGTGTCCACGGAGGATTAAAAGAAAGAAAATGGGAAAATAAAACAAAGCTGTGTGGGCGTTTTGCATGCAATATAGGCCGGCGAGGAAGGAAAACAAGTGTGAATGAATGGTCGTGTTGTAAAATGTTCGGAAATACACAAGTCAAGAAAGAACAATGGCGAGCGGCGGCATGGAACGAGATGCAAAGAACGCATGGGAGTCTACCTTGAGTCCCCGGGTCACGAGAACGAACCCACCTCGACCGGACGAGGGTGAAGGGATGATGATGGTGATGAGTGGCTCGGGCACCCCGGGTAAGCCAAACCCGTACTCACACAAGGTGAGCACCTGGGGGGCATCTTCTACAGAGTGCTACTTGTGTAGTAAGAAATTTACAGAAGAGATCTACATAGTCCGCGACCACGATCATGTAAGCGGCGAATATAGTTAAAGTCTACATAATAAACATAATCCGGCTTGTAGAACGCCTAATTGTATTCCAATTTTCATGCATAAGTGGATATAATTGGCATTTCATATTTAAGGAGCTGAGCGGTACGAGTGAAAGGATGTAAGGTAATTGCTAGCTATGAAGAAACCTAAATATAATTCTCTAAGTACTTAGAAATTATTAAACTCCGGTTTATGGATACCTATCGGTTTGTGAGTGCTAATCTGGATTAGCTAGATCAAGACCTAATAATATATTGCGTAACTAAGAGGTGTCTTTGACAAGGGAAGTCAAACTTCATGACTCGCAATTGTGTATTACTTTATGGTTATGCTACATCATGGTATGTCCTGAAAGACACGCACTTGCCTTCGAGGGAAGCACTCTATAATAAACTGAATGAAGACGAAATTATCGATGATGACTACGAGCATACCAAAAACTTGCGGGAACTTGATAGCATAAGCTATTTAGGCGAGTACAGTCACTTGTAACGGACTTAAGATGTTCTTCTCTTCGCCGATGTTTTTGAAACATTTAGACACCAAAACCTGAAAACACATAAAGTTGATCCTGCACATTGTTTTACAGCTCCTGGACTTATTTGGGACGACATGATTCTATATTGTATTGGTACATTTGTCCTTAGTGCTAGTATAGTGTTTCATGTTTAATTTTTGGACGTGCAATTCTAAATTGGTAACCCCGAAAACTTTAAGCTACCACACGTTAGTTGAGTGACAAGTCGCGGAAGGCGCTGTGCTAGATGGTATTCAACCCCGAGCCATTGCCCACCAAATAGCTTAGTTAAGCGAGGACATTCAACTGAAGAATGACGTACTGTTGCATCCAGCCACTTTTTGTAACCACTGGTTCTATGCCTCATGGTCGATTTTGGACCGTCTTGCAGAGAGCTACCGCGTCGGTCTGATTCTTGAACGACCACGTGGTCCAAAGTGTTATTTTAGAATGTGATAATTCGCGAACGCCATATATCATCACCCTCCAAAACAGGTAAGGCACTTCCTTATCCAATTATTTGTTAGCACCTTTCCGGCCTCGTGCCATACTTATATCATAAATTATATTTTTGTAGTACTGTGAGGCTATCATATAATTGCTCAGGATTGCCCTTGGTCATACCTGCCTCCTTTCCCATAGCAATTACTATAGAGTAACAAAAACGTTAAGGACCTTTCCCATCCTGGGTTTCCTTTCTTGTTCAGTGAGTCACTCTGGTTCGAGTACGAACACCAAAGTTAGAAGCAGCTTGTGTCGGTAGACGCACAGGTCTCCCGCCAGATTTCGGGGCAGTCACACCCCTTGCATCATATGAGCTACCCCTCCAATTAACTGTGACATTTTGTAACGCTCAATCCCTTTCAACCCCTATTTATACCTAACAACTTGGTGTATGGCACCGGTTTTTTTGAGCTCCTCATTTCGAAACCCTTAATTCCGTCACTTATTTCAACCCCAAAAACTTGGAGTTGTAGATGTCACGATCGCAGTAGGGTAGTTACGCCTGTGACCCGTTACAGCATCCCCCTAAACCACCCAAAATAATACACTGGAATTAAGCTGGAATTGCTGCTTCATTGTGATTAACTTCTCATGGTGGAATCTAGCATAAGAGTAGGTTTATATCAAGTTAACCACCGATATACAGGGGCTAATAATGCCTACATGGAGAAATTTGGTTTACTGAAACCATCTCAGTTTATCACATACGAAGACTCCAATAACCAATATTGTTGGCAATCTGCCACGCCCCTTCTGCTGCCGGATTTGAATGAGTTTCTCCTGAAAATATCGATCTAATCCGTTTAAAAGTAGATGAACCACACGGATATATTTTAAAAGTTGATATCGAACATCTTACTGAGAACTATTGTCTGGATAATGATTTACCATTCGTGCCCAAGTGTCTGAAACCAAAGGATTCTTCTGCAAGGTTGTCAGTTCCTCACCTTGGACCTCGACGAAGGTATGTTGCCCATTAAGGGACTTTGAAACAAGTTCTCCCGCATGGACCACAGCTATGAAATAGGCATCGTGAACTACGATTTCGACTATCACACTGGTAATAAATATACGTCAAACCTAATTACATGCTACGACAGCCGATTATAAACGATTTTAAGAAGGTTTTCTGCAAGCTGTTCATGAATGCTATTTTCAAAATTAAATTGAGTTTTTTATGGAGCCTCATTAACTGCTGTGGTCCTTCACATCCCATTCTATATCGGGTGTGAAAGACCGATAATTTCGCGCAGAAGCCTCTTTGTCAGGCCTGAGGTGGTTTTACATGCCGTAAGTCTACACCACGGAACCACCGGTTGTACTTCCCTTCCGAAGGAAGCCCTGTTAAAGATTTTTGTGCTCAAAAGTTCCATCGCGCTCTGCGTGGTTTGAACCCTGACCTTGCGCTCTAGAGGCTAGCATGGTAACCACTACACCACGGAAGAACACATTGTTATCTTCGGGAAACCAATGGAGAACATCCGGAATCACACATGTGTATATATATTTGACTTGTGGCAGATTGTAAAACTTATGTTAATTGATAGAAGTATATATCGAGACAACATGGCAACTGTACATAATGCTTTACTGCATATTGTGTTTAACAAACCAATATGAATACGCATGAGTGAGCTAGACATTTAAAAAAACCATGCACCCTTTTCAATATATGTTGCTTCCGTATTATAAAGCTGGAAACCTCAATCCCCTGTACATGCTTACTGACTCTCTAATACATTCAGTGAGTCCAATAAATGTGTAACAGCGCAAAGTACACATGCTTGAGTGCCTAGAACCCCTAATTACCCTAGAAATCATATAGGCTATTCAGCTCAAAACTGAAAATTGTTGTGAAAATTTAACGTTGAATCCAACGGTAAAACATTCAACGATTTGTAGATCTTAGAGCTAAAATGTATGCTCTCGATGTTGATGGAAATGCAATTATAAACATTAATGGTATTGATAAAAGCACACTTAAACTCCATTTTACCTGGGATAGTTGTGTTTATTGCCTAAAATTGAATGAAACCATAAGAACTGCTATGGATTTAATTCATTCCCGTCAATATGTTGTTTCGGTACTTCCAGCTAAAAAAATCGCTCTATTATCTGATGCCGGCAAAATAGTGATTAGAGATAGCGGAATATCTACATATGGTAATGGTCATTGCATTGTGAGCCCTGCATAGAAATTTTGAAACCTTAATGTTTTTCTTTTTGTGCACCTGTTTGCATAAACTGGGAGTAGTGCTGGTCAAAAGCCCACGGACAACAGGAGAGATGCCAAGCGACAAAATCAAACAAATCTCAAAATACATCTATGTTAACATAAAACTTCCTAATTTAGAGCCTCCAATAATGAAACCTGAATAAAACGCCTAAGTTTCACTAAAAGAAATTCAAGTTCGGCTTTTGTTAGCTTAAAAGTCATAATGTATACCTGAGGATAGGATTGTTTAGTTCACCTTTGGAAGGTTTAGTTAGGCTTGTATAGTCGTCCTCGGTGGTGTAGTGGTTACTATTCTAGCCTCTAGCTCCAAGGTCGTGGGTTCAAACCTGGCGGAGGACGATGAACCTTTTCGGGCGTAAAAATCAATGACATGGCTTCATTCGCAAAGGAAGTAATGCCGGTAGTCTCGAGTCGTGGATTTGTCGCATGTGAAGGAACCTCAATCCTGATAAAGAGGCCTCTCAGCAAAATTACCAGTCTTTCACCTCTAATATAGAATGGGACGCTAAGGACCCCAACAGTTGAAGAGCGCCCATTCATAAAAACTCAGCTCAGATTTTTAGGCTTCCATACTGATTGTGTAATTTGTAATAATGGTCCGGTTTATATTGGGTTAGCATTGGATTGCTTATACCAGGGGAAGATAAGTTCTGTATAGAATAGGACGTTTGATGCTAGGTTAAGGACGGTCGATTGCACGATAGATGATAAGGGACGATCTAGTTCAGGTTAGAATGCCCGTTATCAGGTATGTATGGTATCACATTGGGTTGGATGATGACTGGATAGAATAGATGACGAGAGCATGACCTAGGCAGGGTAAGGTTAAGTTAGATTTGGTTAGGCCTACATACTGATTGTATAAGTTAGGAACGGATGAGAAAGTTTAGGTTGTCTTAGGAAATCTTTGGTTACGTTAAGTCACATTTTGTTACTTTAGGTTTATGTTGGGTTACGTTTTGTCACGTTTGTTTACGTTCTTGATTACGCCTTTCCAGTTTATTTACGTTCGGTTATAATTTGTTACGCTTTTATCACGCTTGGTTACGTTTAGGCACCTTCTTCGTAAGGTTTCGTTAATTTTAGTCCATTTTGTTGGCGTTTGGTAACATTTCGGTGGGCTAGCTTACGCTTTCATCACGTTTGGTTACGTGCTTGGTTAACTTTGGTCACGTTAGTTATGAGTAGTATAACTGGCTTTATAGTCAGTTCGTTGACTCCTGATGACGTCATCACCGCAAGGAATGTAACATAACCAAGGCGGCATGTAATATAAACAAGGCCGCTGCTGCGACCACGTGCTAAGACTTGCTATATCGACCTTCGTCTAGCTAGCACGTTCCTTGACGTGATCACCCTAGGGCATGAAGGCCGCAGACAAGTCCGCCGCCGCGAGCACACCTAAACAGGTGTATTTTAAAACCCGCTGTGTTGGTCTTGGTCACGGCAACAGAATAAAAATTTAGTTTTATAAAGCAATGATAAAAAAGAATGAATAAGTAAATAGCATTCATTGGATATTAGTAATATTGTTTATTTGATACCATTGCAATGGAAATATTAATTTTTTGCTAACAAAATGTTTCGTTATTTGGAGAAGGCCTTTCAATATCGTTTTGATGTGAAATAGGCTTATAAGAGTACAGCTAGTGTAGGTAAACTAGTTTTATTTCCTACTTGCAGTGCGAGTGTAATTGTAGGTCAACTAGTTGCAGTTGCTGCGCATAATGTCACGCCTTTGACTTCGCATAAGCGGTAGTTAGATGCACTTATTTCCTGGTTAAATTGTATATAAAGTGTGCATTGCTTTGTTAGATATTAACTTTGGAGGAGAAAAAGGAATGAATATGGTAAGCTATGAGTTTAACTTATATATTTTATAACATGTACTTCTTTATACATTTACAATATTTTTGAGGCAGAATATAGTTAGGATAAGCAAACTTTATATTCTTTCTTACATACTAATAAGTACAATATCTTTGAGGCAAAGGATATATACTTATAGTTAGCAAAGCCAAGATTTATATCTTTTTTACATATTTATAAGTACAAATAATGGTTTAGAGCATACACAACAAACCCAATTAATATTTTTCTTACATATTAATAAGTACAATATCTTTGAGTACATATAGTTAGCTAAGCAGAGATTTATATTTCTGTTACATATTAATAACTATAAATAATGGTTTAGAACATACACAACAAAACCAATTAATATTTTTCTCACATATTAATAAGTACAATATCTTTGAGTACATGAAGCAAAAAATTTATATTTTTCTTACATATTAATAAGTACAAATATTGGTTTAGAGCATATGCAACAAAACCAATTGTTTTGCGTAAACCACTTCATCCATAAATGAATCTTCATATTTAATGACCCTTCTATGTTTAAAAGCTCTATAGTGTTCTTCTCTGTAACACAAAAGGTGGCATCGTTTGTTAGTGTCTATAGGGTAATAAAAGGCTTTAATTTCAATAGGAAAATCTATAGGAATTGTTTTTTCAATCGAAAGATTGAATTCGTACGCATTAATAATTATATACATAAAATTATTATTATATGTGTCTGCATGCAAAAAACTTAATTTTGCGTTTACGAATTAAATGTTCGATGCTCAAACTTTTAATGAAGGAGGGCTCTTAATACAGATTTTGCAATTGTAAGTATTTGTGTTATTACACTGAAACAGGTTTTTATATTTTTGTAAGATGGTGCTTGGGTTTGAGCCCAAACATTTAACTTTGCTATGGAATCACAAAGACACAACATAGAAAACAGATCGTTGTGAAATGAACCAAACATTACAAGCTTTTGAAAGTCAATCCTAAAGCTTCTAAAAATACATGAAATCCTCCCAGTTGTTTAGCAAGGTTACAGAATTTTGGGAATGAACGTAGGTTATCTTTACTATAAACTCATATGTGTCGCATTTCACTTTTCAAAATAAAGATTTTGTGAGCAAATATGGTAGACTACGATTTTTTGAATGGCTAAGTATAAAATTCACATTGTTTGTAACGTAATTAGGATTTGACATAACATGAATCTTAACATCTCTTCTTCCTTCTGAGTTTTGTTTAGAGCAACATATAAGGAAAAACATTTAGGTTCCATGTCCACGATTCCGGCCATATAGCACGCAAATGTGCCTCCCACAGCACAGCAGATACTTTCTTTTGATAGCCAGTGCATAATCCAAACAATAGTAGACCAGCATTCTAGTAAACGGACAGGTGCAAACTCTTCAAAAAAGGTTTTGATACCAGTTTCTTTTTGTAGTAAATTATATATGTTTGTTTAATTTCCTGGTAGAATTACAGATGAAAGTATCCATCTATAAAAATGCAAAAATAAAAAAAAATACTAAAATTTTCCCGTACTGCCAAAGCCACTGTCGCCCCTATTGGCAATACTTAATTTCTGAACATAATTTATTTTATATACATTTTTTTCACATATCAATTGAGCGATTTTTATATTTTTAAGAATATGTTGTCTTTATTTGAGTTGTTTAACATTATTACACAATTTTCCCTGTAAAATCTCTATCTATACATCCTCCTCTTATTGACAAACCTAAAAGAGCTATGCTAGACTTTTCAGCAATGCAAAGATAAGTGTTTTTTGGAGGTGTTGCAGAAATTCATGTTGGTATCATTACGGTTTGCAGAGGTTGTATTTCATGCCCTTTAGGTGAAAAAATGTCTAAACCAACGGATTCTTCAGTGCATCTTACGGGTCTCTTAATATTATATCTAAGTAACTTGATCTGTAGGGTCATCTGAAAAGATAGAGAGAACTTTTGTTTCCTCTGAAATAAAATATCATAACCGTTATTAGAAGTAAACCCTAAAAATTAAAACGTTAACGAATGTTTTTCATTATTAATGTCATCAACGCCCGTTTCCTTAAAAACGCTTATTTACTTTCTTGGAATAAATACTTCAGCTAGGTCTTCAGTGCTTTTTTGAAGTTTAATAGATATTGATGTTCCATATTTGGTGGTGACTTTTGTAGCTCCGATCACTTTATACGGAACATTCATTAATAGATCTCTACGTTGCATAAATTTAATATTCTTTTCTTGATTAAATTTTGTAAGGAAATCCATTCTGTAAAGAAGATAAGTATTCGCCAATAGCTATTTGAAATAGCTATAGTTTTCTTTTAAGAATAATAAATAGAGTAAAATAATTTACCTTGTTGATGATTGCTGCAGCGTCCAGGAGTAAAGTGATGTTTCAATGCAACGTATGGCCTCCTTATATACAGATGCACATAGCATCAGCACCAAGGACGACAAGTGAAAGTTGTATTTTTAACTGCATCTATTAGGTATATAAGACAGGAGAGATAATCTCGGCCACCGACTGTTCCACGTTAAACCTGCTACTGATAAACTTCACGTCAGAAAATGTATGTAACATAAAGTTAACACGCTTTGGAAATTCAAATAGATTTTACGCACGCTTATATTATCTTGGTCTGTTCTTTTAGCATGGAAAATATTAACGTCCTAAATGAAATACGCAGAGAGTATAAAAGGTTCAGCGCACACGGGAGATATTACGATATTCAAATAAATCCTTCTTCCAAAACTGAAAATCCTATCCTTTACTTTAGAAATAGCACGCAAGCTGTGTTAGATATTATTTTAAGTGGTGTGAAACCCAGTATTTTGGTGGTTCTGTCAATAAGCAACTCTGTGAATGTACAAGATAACCCGATAGGACTAAGCTTCTGCAGAAGCGATCAGGTATCTCTGGATGTATTAATGTCTGTTATAGAGAAAGTATGCCAATCTAACGCTATTGTTTTTGCCACATATACCTTATCCATAAAAGTAGCTCACGTTGAAATGCCTTTAAGATATGGTAGATTCAAAACAAAATGTCGACATTTATCCGCATTGGCGCACATAAAAAAGTCCATCGTTGGAATTAAAAGCAGAACAAAATGCTTAGCTCATGCTATATTGGTAGCTATAGCACATTTCGATAGAGACCCAAATTACGTAAGTTATAGAAAATTCCGAAAAATTTCTTCCAAAGTCGAGGAGCTTCTAAAGGCCACAAATGGTTATCTAAGCAATGGTGGAGAATTAGCAGAATTGCAAAAATTTCAGGACCATCTTTCCGAATACAGAATCATAGTTTATGAAGGATTGTGTTGCTTCACAAAAACTTTTAAATCTCCTGTATGATGCACAGGAAAAACACTATAATGTGAGTAAGTCTCACGGGTGCCATGTCTAAAGAATATGTTTGAGAAGGATGCAATTAGGGAATGAGTTACGATGGAACAAAGACGCATAAATGCAATTATCGATTCTCCGGATGTAATTGACTTCCGCCCTGCATTTTAGAAGGAAACTACATATATTGTAATAAATGCAATAGGTACTTTAGAAGCCAAAGCTGAATGAATAATCATGTGCAGAATACAATTGGCACTCAAATAATTCGCGAATGGAAGCGGCATTGTTTAATTTGTAGTCAACAGTTAAAGCCAAATCATCAGTGTTATATGTCATATTGTAGAAGCTGTAAAGGTAACGAGATGCCGGGCCAATTTTGCTATATGCCAACGCTTAGCGCAAAAATACCTTCATCGGAAAAGGTGTTATTCGTGTTTTACGACATTGAATGTACTCAAAACAAGCAAATAGGAGATAATACATATCTTTATATTCCCAATTTACTCTGCTTAGAGCACTATAGTTTTCTTTGCAAAAAAACAAGGATACGAGCGAAGGGTGCAGCCAGTGTGGAAAGCGCAGGCATTCATTTTGGGGCAATGGCTGCATCAAACAATTTATGGAATATTTGCGCCAAAATAAACCTTTTTGTGAAAAGATCATTGCAGTTGCACATAATGCCAGAGCCTACGATCTCATGCTCATCTTAGATTATGCAATAAAACCGGGATGGGTACCGGATTTAGTAATGAATGGTGCTAACATTTTATCCATGAAAATGTAACACATAACCTTTCTGAATAAATTTTACCCATAAAATTGAGAAGTTTGCCGTAAGCTTCTGGAATAGATTGTGTGACAAAAGGCCACTTTCCGCATTACTTCAATACTCCCGAAAACATGAATTATTTAGGTTGTTATTCCGGCCCCATCCATTACCGCATCGATTACATGATGCAAGATGAACGCAGAGAATTTTTCAAATGGTGCGAGAAGGAAAAATATGGCATTTTTTATTTTTGAAAAGAGATTGAAGCCTACTGTATGGCAGATGTTGGAGTGTTGAGAGAAGCGTGTTCTATATTTAGAAACACTTTCCTAGACATCCGTAGTATTGACGTATTTCAAGGATCTATTATGATAGCTTCGGCATGCAACAAAGTATTTAGAAAAAAATATTTGAAACCGAAAACTATAGGACTTATTCTTTGTGGAGGTTATAGGAAAGCCGATAAACAATCCATAAAGGCTCTCATGTGGCTTACGTATGAAGAAATTAAAAGGGGGATTTGCATTAAACATGCAGGTAATGGTAGAGAGGTGAGAATACCCGAATTACCTAACTTTAAAATTAGATGGTTTTTGTGAGAAGACGAGAGAGGTATTTAAATTCATGGGGTGTTACCACCACGGCCACGTGTGTCTTACTAATAGAGATGTGCCCGTCATAGACACGCGAACAGAGACGCTTGCAGATAGATACGAGCTCACCATGAGTCGAATAAATAAAATTGTGTCGGCAGGTTACGTGTGTCACGTCATGTGGGAGTGTGAATTTGAGGACATTCTAAAACAACATCCGGCTCTACACCATATTCCACTCATTCTTAAGGATTCCCTCTACGGAGGTAGAACGGAAGCATTGAACACCTATTGCAAAACTGACGAAACAACTCGCATTAATTATTACGACGTGATGTCTCTGTATCCTTATATATGTAAATATTTTAAGTTTCCCGTAGGTCATCCCATAATTCAAATTGGCGAAGATTGCGCCAATATTACGGAAATACTTAAAAAGAGGGGGTTATAAAATGTAGAGTTTCGGCAACAAATAGAAGTCTTTATCATCCCGTCCTGCCCTTTAGATATTGCCAAAAGTTAATATTTGGTCTTTGTTACATCATTGCGAAGGAGGAAAATGACGGTGAATGTAGCCACGACAAGGAGCTAATCGGTACTTGGATCATAGACGAGGTACGAATAGCCGTTCAAATGGGTTACGAAGTTAGAGAAATTTTTGAATTTTACGAATACAAAATATAACAGTATGATAGAGATGAAAATAAAGGAGGGCTCTTTGTAGATTACATTAATAGTTTTTTAAAATTAAAAGCAGAGGCATGCGGGTATCCCTCTTGGGTTAAGAGCGATGAGGATAAGGAGAAATGCATTCGAACTTTTTTCTTTTGGATAAGTCGACAATTAGAAAAAATCCAGGTGCAAGGTCTCTAGCAAAATTGTGTCTAAACAGCTTTTGGGGAAAGCTCACCGAACAAAGCAATCGGTCGCGCACGAAAATGATTGGAGACCCCGCGGAGTTGTTTACGTTCCTGACCACGCCCGGCATAGCAGTGCAGAATCTAATGTTTGCGAGTGACGAGATAGTCTGGCTCTCGTGGAAATATGCCGAAGAAGTCAAGTGTCCTCCACTGCGCACACCAATGAAGTGTTAGGAGCTTACGTTACCGCAGGTGCAAGGCTTAAGTTATACACCTACCTAGAGGCACTGAATAGGGACATATTATACACAGATACGGATTCGATACTGTTTACGGTTAGGGAAGGCGAGAAGTGTAACGTCGAATGCAGCGATAACCTGGGAGACATGACGGATGAGCTCGCGGATTATGGAACGGATTCCTATATTTGGAATCCGCATCCGAAGGCCCAAAAAATTACGCGTACAAAATACGCCTAGCAAATGGTGATTTCAAAGCTGTTTGTAAAGTGAGAGGAATAACATTGAATTACGCCTCTTTTCAGCTGGTTAATTTTGATTCAATAAAAGATTTAATTCTTGGAGAAAACGTGGATCGAAACATTGTAGTTACAACGGAAAAGAAAATAAAGCACAAAAATCGCATGGCTTGTATATCGTCTCCGAGCCGGAAGATAAAACCTATAGAATTTGTTTTGACAAGAGAAGAAGTATTTCTAACGATTCCGTCCCTTTCGTATATATAAAGCCTGACTGAACGAGCCGACTTCTCTCATTATGGATTCCGAGGTGGAATGAACGGTATCGAAGTACGTGGAAAACCGAAGATTGAAGAGAGGCTTAAAATATTGTACGAAAATATTGTAGCCCTTATTTCCTTAGAAGTGTTTGCTCAGTATCCTGCCTTCGATGTAGATTAGGTGATGTACAGGTTAACGGACGAATTGAGGGAAAAACTAAACGTGTTTCGCCGATGTAATGTTTCCCGTAGTAAAATTTCAGCACCCTTTTACGCAGATCGTTTGTGGTATTTCGGTTTCTGGTAAGACCGTGTTTTGTGTAAATTTAGTAAACAATTTGAACCATTTGTGCACTGTTCGAAAATTTAAAGAAATATTGTGGTGTTATAGCGAAAAGTCGGCCGTGCCAAAGTTAAAACACGTAAAATTTCACGTTGGTGTGCCGGAGTTTGAGAACCAGAAAGTAGAGCCAAAACAAGTAATATTAGTATATGTCTTAAACTCTGCATATTTCAGAGAGGTGTGTGACCTGTTCACGAAGGGAAGTCATCATAGAAACATAGACGTAATTTTAATCACTCAAAATTTGTTTCATCAAGGTAGGTGCAGAGATATATCATTGCAGAGATATCTCGTTAAACGCTAAATACATTGTGGTTTTTAAAAACGTTAGAGATAAAATTCAAGTGGCTCATCTAGCCAGATAAATATAACCCGAAAATTGGAAATCACTTTTTCAGGCGTATCTGGATACTACGGGAAAGCCTTACGGCTATATGCTATTCGATCTGTGCAAGGAGACCGATAGCAGATTACGATTTAGAACCAACATCTTTCCATCGGAGTTCCCTGTCGTAGCATATCAGCATGAGCAAGCGGATAAGATCCAACTATCACATGCTACACGTGCTTAAAAGTGCCAAGCCTAAGCTCAGGAAAGCCATTTTGGAGAAGTCCGACAAAGAGTTAGTGTTGACTATTATAGAATGCGCTTTAAATCTTCTAAAGGGCAACTGTAATCTAAGCAAATGCACCATTCGCAATCTAGGAAGATATAAAAATAGTGAGGCGAGTGGTGGATAAATCTCTAAAGGTTAACAATGAGAGAAGATTTTTAATTCAAAAGGGAGTATCTTAGCTTCCTCTGCTGACTGCCGTACTGATCGGACTTTCGTCTCAAATACAGCGTTAGATGCTGCAGAAATCATTTTTAGTTTCTCAGCGCTACATAGACATCCACTGCTTGTAGAAAAAGACTTCGAAGAAGAAGCGGAGAAAAAGAGATGCGTACGAGGAGCTGATCAAATTTAAATCCAGTGGCCGCCGACCGTATCTGCCGCCGCCGCCGCTGCCGCCCCGAACCTCTTCTCCTCGGTTCAAAAAGAGGCTCGTCTTCCCTCCAGAAACGGTCTACGAGAAGCAGAAAGCAGAAGAATAGTTTGACGAAGAACAATTGAGGTCTCTGCCATTACCGGCCCACGAGAAAAAAGAAGTAGAACAGTTTACAAATAGAAGCTTTCGGTACATAGCAGGTCCTTACCTAGCTCCATATTTGCACACTCCTAGGGCAGCTGACACCGTATTCGGCAATTACAAGGATAGGGACGGCAACTTCAAATTTGGCGATTCCATTATTCGTATAGAAGACAACGATTTGTATGTAAAGAATAGGTATGTTAAGGGAACTCTGGATCTCTGGGAATTGCTAACTAGGAAGAAGGTGGATCTCTTGAAAGTCACCTCTTCGGGCAAGAGTAAATATAGACAAATTCTTCTTTTAACCAACGGCCACCTGCAGAATAACGAAGCTTTTAATCAGATAAAATCGAACATAGGTAGCAAATATAAAGAAATAATTGCCGATTTGTTTCCGTCCAAGACGTGGACGGATTATTAGCAATGAATCAGAAGTATTTTTATCCCGAACAACCTTCAGCTTTTTGCACCGTGCAGAAACTTGCATCTCTTACGGGAAATAGACGTAAAGCGGAGGATTTGCGTTTCCAACAAGATGCCTACACTTTGCACAAACCTGCGAGGAGAAAATTTCAGAGGAACCACTACACGGTGAATAACGTTAACGATATTGGAAAATCGACTTGGCCGATTTTAAGAGCATTAGAAAGTATAACGATGGAATTCAGTATCTCCTAAGGTGTGTAGATTGTTTTTCCAGATTTGCACGTGTATAACCCACAAAATCAAAATCTAGTACGGAAACTGCAAAGCCCTTTGAAGCCATCCTATATTCCGTTCCTCTCGCAGTCAGATCCGACAGGGGAGAAGAATTTTTAGGATCTGCATTTCAGAAGCTTTCAAAAGAGAAGGACATCAAGCATCAAGTTTGCAGAAACCCCGATGTAAAGTGCGCCAAGGTCAAGAGATTCAATCGCACCATTAAGTCTAAAATATACAAGTATTTCACTTACAGGAACTCGTAGAGATATATAGACAATCTCGATAAATTTGTTCGCGCATATAGTCGCACCATCCATTCGTCAATAGGAGTGACTCCAACCGAAGTGAATGAGAAAAACGTGTTACACATATAGAAATCCCTATAGAGAAAACGAGGTAGCATTAAACCCAGACCCGTCAAGTTCGCCGAAGGACAAACCGTGAAAATAAGCAAAGAAAAGATGAAATTTGCCAAAGGTTACGAAAAAACTTCTCAACGGAGATTTTCAAAGTTGTAAAGGTTATAAAACTTTCGCCGCAACCCGTGTACGAACTACACGATCTGAACGGAACTCTCATAGGACAGTTTTACAGTAACGAACTAACTCCGGGAAGAATTAACAAACTCACTTTGTATAGAATTGACAGAATACTAAAAACTAGGGTGAGGAATGGCAGAACGCAGCATCTCGTTCGCTGGAAAGGATATAGTCCCGACTTTGACAACTGGATCGATGCATCATGGATGAGTTTTACGTAACCGTGTTGAGCGATTCTAGCGTCAATTTGTATCCCGCGAATTTGCATGCTAGTTTTCGTAACGATTTAGCAAAACCGGTCAATCTTCAGAGGGATAAATGGGTTGTAGGTCTCGCAGAGCTTTCTTATTCTTACGGTTACGAGTCCATAGTTGAGAACATACTTAACGAAGCCGGAGAACTGATCAAAAATGTCGTCATAACAAGAGCTGGTAGAATTGTGTTTGAAAAATGGAGTTAAAGAACTTTAAGGTGCTGTACACCTCGCTAAAGAATCTGGTAACAGACTATGTACATCGGGAATTGCTCCTGACGGAGCTGCAGGGTTACCACATTTCTCATCAGAGAGCGATAAAAGAATTGCAAAACGCTAAGAACAAATGGGTCCCAACACACTCCATTACACAAAAACCAAGTGGAAAGGCTATCAGTATATATTTAAACATTACTAAAGGTAAAACGGGAACACTTTTTAACGTAAAAATAGAATATATTATGGTTTAGGCGATCTTGTGGACAGAATAACAAATTCTCTGCCAAATCTCGATTCCTATAAAATTGTTAATCAAAATATGCTCACAGAAGTAACTAACGATATGAAAACCCTTTTCGTTAGTTCTCACAGAAAAAGCTCTTTGCAGTGTATTTCCGGAACCGAATCCATTTTTGTTTACTGCAATCTCATCGAACCGCAGCTGCTCGGTAGCTCCTACGTTAGGTGCATAAGAATTATTCAGTTTCCCTCGTACACTAGTCATCACAATTTTGAAAACATATTTTACGTTCCGGTAGAACTTAATCATTTTCGAACCGTAGCAATTGAAAGGTTAACAAGTTTGGTGATCTGGCTCGCTTGAGCAGTAGCGTTATACCTACCATTGCCGTGCTGTATTTTAAGAAAGTTAAGTATTTTTTATTTTCAGATGGCCGTCGAATACTGCGGAGCCTTCCAAGGATTCCATAACCCCGAGGGAAGGGTTATCATTAAAGAGTTGGTCGTAGCGGTGGTCAAGGCGGAACAGGAAGTGTTACACTACCTGTTCCGTAAACCAGAGATTCCCGAGAATGCGTGGCCCTTGAAGTATAAGAAAACGAACACATGGTTACCAAATAATTTTCATGGTATACCATGGTGTTCGGGCTACATAGATTTTGCTCCAAAAATTCCAGATGGAATATTGTTTGTTAAGGGTAGCATGATTAGTAAATTACTAAAACCCGATAATTATACGGTATATAATATTGAGAATCTAGGTAGCAACCACAAAATTGAATATTTGGTCACTGCACCTGCTTGCCGGTGGCATACGTTTAACACCGTCAGGTTGCCAAATTGGAGGCACTAGGCATAGCAAAATGGATAAAAGAAAACGGCTGGGAATTTAATATTTAAATTAATTCCTGTGGTTCTCTTTAAGCGGTCAATATAAATTAGGTTTTTAAATTTAAAATCCATGTATTTGACAATGGACCCGCTTACAGCGTACTATGTAAACCAGAGTGGAGGGCACCTCGGTCAGTACATTGGACCGCTGTACGTAGGAAGCCCATACGAACAGCAAGGTAGAGGCATATGTAACTTTTTGGGTAGTCTGTTCAGAATTTTTAAGTACATCCTCCTATCCGGGGCAAAAACTTTGGACAGGGAAGCCCTCACCACGGGTGGAAACATTATGACCGATATTGCTGCACGACAGGAAGGTACAAAAGTCAAAGATATCGTGGTAAAACGAGTCATGGGAGGTAAAAAAAGTTAGAGTGTAGGTTACAGCAAGGAAAGCGTAAGAGAAAGAGATCAGCTCCATATAAAGCCAAAAAAGCTAGAGAAATTTTTATTAAATACAGAGTGCAACATGTTGCCAACAGCACATGCTCCCGAGATAGCACCATGATCGCCTGCACAAAATCAGAATTGGATATTTTTGCAAAAAAGCCAATTCAGTCGGCAGTGTAAGGAAACTTCAATACCGTAATCAAACCCATCGCACCAGTAGATCAATCCGTATTGGAATTTGTTATTCCTGGAGATAGGGAACACTAGAACGATTTAAATGTTTATTTGATGATAAAAGGAAAATTTGTAAAGCCGGATGGTTCAAATATAGCAGCAACAGATAAAACGACGGGTGTTAACAATTTATTGCCCTCCTTGTTTAGTCAATTAAGCGTTTCCCTAAATGGAACATCCATCACTCCATCTGAAGATCTTTATCATTATCGTAGCTATTTAGAAGCCTTGTTTACGTACGGTAACGATGCATCGAAAAGCCATCTTACTAACGCTTTCTGGTACATCGACACGGCTCTCCACGGTCTCTCCGGGGCCGATGCTTCGAAAAACGGAACGCTGGAAACCGGAGATTCTAATCACGGATGGAAGGAACGTCATCATAGGAGCAATGCGTCTAAAGAAATAGTCATGTTTGGTAGATTACATGGGTATATCTTCAATTTACCCACTTTGTTACTACCGGGACTTACACTTCAAATCAAGTTGACTAAAGCGAAGGACTCGTTTTATATGAGTGTTAACGCGGATCTACATGCTAGATTTCAATTCCTAGATACCACTCTATACGTGAAAAAGATAAAACCAGCTCCTAGCCTCTTAATGCTCATATGAATGCTTTAGAAAAAGTAAATACAGGATACGATATAACGCGATTCGATGTCAGATCCTTTACTTTCGCAGCTGGGTAAAGTACCATGTCTATAGATAATGCTGTATTCGGTCCGCTACCTAACAGGATACTCGTAGGTATGAAAGAAAATACAAATTTTTCCGGAACTCGCACCACAAATCGTTTCAATTTTAAGCACTTCCATTTGGAATATTTTGCGATTTACGTTAACGGCCAGAAAATTCCGGCAGAAGGTCTTTATATCCATACTTCTAGCGAAAAAGTTTCAACGTTAGCCTACCAAACGCTCTTTTCCGTTTCTGGCATCCATCACACCAACAGCGGAATTCAAATCACGCAGGATATATATAATGGGCTATTTCCTAGTGCTTTTCAATTTAACGCCAGACAGTGCCGCTTCAGAAGGTCACGTTTCTCTATCAACTAACGGAAATATAAGAATAGAGCTCAGATTTAAAAACAAGCTAACACAGGCCATCACGTGTATCATGTACTGCGAGTACGAAAACTCTATTCAGATAGACAAAGATCTAAAAGTGCGCCCGGATTTTTAATTATGAACACCTTAAAAATAGAACAAACTTTGCGAGGCATTCCAAATTTTGCAGGCGTTTTTGCACCGGACATGTTGCCCACAGAGTTTACTAAACCGTCTACATTCGTAATACATTTATATCCTGACAACCTACCTGGTTCACACTGGATAGCTGTAACTCAAAACTCAAATTCTTTTGCATGGTATTTCGATTCTTACGGCCTCCCTCCCTTTATAAAATCCTTGAAAGACTTCATGCCATTTCACTTCATTGTGAATCAATGCCAAAAATTCAAAGCCTCTACTCCGACATCTGCGGCCAGTACGCGTGCCTCTATACTCTCTAGGTCTGCACCAGAGGATACAGCATGAACGAGTTCGTAGCCCTGTTCAACTGTGCCGATTCAGATCGTCAGGCCAGGGAGATGTACCACAGAGAATTTCCAGTCTGGCGGTGCAACAAGGGATAGCGATGCCTACCGTGTATAAAGGTAAGCAGCTCGATTATTTTTCGGTCAGTCCTTGTGCAAGATGGAAGGAAGTCTTGTCGTAGATTATACAGCGCACAGAGGAAACGGTAAAGAATTAATCATAAAGGAATTGGCGATCATTGGAAAAGGGATTGTTCAAACCTTTCATTTTGCAAGCCCATATCCTTGAAATAGTAAATTAGATGCGATTAACAGAGAAAATAAAAATGCAATGCATTTCATTGATGATTACGTTCCATACAGCATGCTAGAAACCTCTGGAAGAGGCGGTGGTGGCGCATATCTCTCTCTTCGCTTACGACGAGGATAAATGTGAAGTTCTTTCCGCACGCTGCGATAGAACGTTTATCAATTTAGGAAAAGAATTTAGTTGCCCCAAGCCAGAAAATCTCTATCATCAGTTACACTGTGGATTTCCTTGCCATAATTTCTCAAACACTCACTGTGCATGCAAACACGTTCACGCCATGTTCAATTGGTTAAACCATCATAAGCTTAAAAACTTAACACCAGATGTCCTGCTGATAGTTCTAACAGACACGATGCTTCTTTTGTTTCAGCTGTGGAGCAGTCGACGAGATGAGCTCAAAAGGTAAACAGATCCGAAAGCCACTACGCCGGGTGACTCCTCCTCCGGAACCCGTGTTGCATCGCAGGTCTTACTTTCTCAACAAACATCACTCCAGATACATCAGCCTGGGTTTCTTCAAAAGAAGAAGTTACGAAGCCCACGTGAAAATTGGCGGAGTAAAGCAGGCAAGAGTCGTCCTCTTGTCCTAGTACTTCCCGACTCTGCTGAAGCACCTACCTAAACTTGCCGAACATCTCTGCAAAGGGCAGTCGTACAGATGCATCGAAGAACAGTTTTGCCTCAAATCCAGAAATGGGCATCGTGCCAGGATACAATGCGAAGACTCACACGTCATCCTTTGTTTAGATGATGTAAACTATCTATTGTACAAAGCAAATTTGTTGCAATATCAACTTGCAAAATATGTCTTAGCCACAACAGATGTAAAAGACTATGTTAACAGTGCTTCAGGTAGTAGCACTTATGTACTTCCAAAAGAAAATGCTTCATGTTTCGTCCTTTACGATGTTATTTGTGACGAAATAAACTCCACACTTGTATCTTATAAGGATGAATAAAAGAAAAAGAAACTTACATTCACGTCCTTTATTTTCCTTTACATCAAAATACCCTCCCATCCCTAATTATACCTAGAAAAATCAGTAATAATTAAAAGAAAGGATCAGCTAGAGCAATATTTTATTTAGATGATAAATTCAGCCTTCAATGCCAAGAAAGTGCTAGCTAGACCAAGCCCGGGTCTGTTTAGGTGTGGTCGTGGCGGCGGGCTTGTCTGCGGCCTTCATGCCCTAGGGTGATCACTTCAAAGAACGTGCTAGCTAGACCAAGGTCGACGCAGCGAGTCTTAACACGTGGTCGCAGCAGCGGCTTTATTTATGTTATATGCCCTGCAGTGATGACGTCATCAGGGGTCAACGAACGGACTATAAAGCCAGTTATACTACTGTTATGCATTGTTCACGCCGTGTACATGCTTGGACATGTTTTGCTAGGTGCGAGGTCCGGATAGAATAGATGATAAATTATGTTCAATTAGGTTAGTGTAGGTTAGTGTTCGATTGCCTAGGTTTTGATGTTTGGTGCAAGGTTGCGGCAGAGGATGGAAGGATACAGTTCGGGATGAGAAGATCATCTATTAGGTTAGATTGGGATGTTCGGTACAAGGATAGGGCAGACAGTGGAAGAACATAATAGATGATAAGAGAATGCTCTAGGTAATGTTAGATTAGGTTAGTTATGTATTCCTCAGAAGGACTGTAACCCATAAAAATTGTATTCCTCGAAGTCTCGCACGCCAGCATCTCAACATATAGAAGTTTACAAAATATTTAGAAGAGGACTTTAAAAGTATATCAAAGTACTGTAACATTTTACGAAATGCTTATAAAGTGTCCAAAACGGGAGAAAAATACATTGAATACTATAAAAAGGTAAAAGCAAACTTCGAAAATGCGTCCAAATTCTTGTAAAACATAACAAGTTGCTCTAAAGTTACAGAAATATGTGTACAAGTTGGCAAATGAACATGAAAACAGTATTAAGCTACTCTAGAATGTGAGAAAGTTCTATCAAAATATATTAGAATGGCTTCAAGGAGTTGAAAATGTTCAAAAAAGAGCTCAAAGTGTAATATTGTTCAAGATAGGGCTACCAGAGCCCGCAATATTTATTCGTGCATTCACGATATCTTGTAAGTGTGTAAAATCGCCGTAAAGTGTTTCGAAATGCTTTTAAATACCCCCAAAAGGCCCCAACATTTCTAAAACTGCCTCCCTTCTCGAAACTATCACGCTACTGTACATAAAATACTTTCATAAAGATCCAAGTTGTCGCGGTATCGTTCGTGTTATCTTATTTTCTGAGCGCCTGTTATTGTTTTACTATTTTGAATTTTGGGTTCTTGGTCCTCCGGCTAGCTATTATTACTCAGTCGAGCAAATCTCTTGAACAGGGTGTGTAAACGGAAAGGAGTTGATACTAAAAGATAACACTGAAAAGAATTTGTATTTACACTTTTGCCGTCACACTATATCAATTTCACATAATTACTCTTGATACACGCCCGACTGAAACTGTTATATTTTCGAATGTAACTATAATCAGTTATTTGCCGCGCATTATTAATTCGCGTATTTCACATTTTGTAACTAACTTTACGACGCGAGTGATTCTGTAGAATTGCGTAACGTGTAATTCGTGAATGCTTCTGTTGAACTGCGCGACGTGTAACTCGTGAATGATTCTGTAGAATTGCGCGTTACTTGTCTCTGTCTTCAGAATTTATACTCCCTCGCCCCAATATGCTTAAACATTATAACAGAGCTGCTATTGGTTAATAACGCGCGCCAACATCAGGGTCTATTTGTTTTATCCAATCAAAATTACGAACATATATGCTCTAGGGAAGATATTCCCTCCATTTCTAAAGAAAGGCACGATACTCTGACGTCATTTGTTTGCCTCTTCTAATTGATAAACAACTCACCCCCTCGTTTCATTGTTACCCGCTCCTATTGTCAGTTTCAGTGAGGCCATGTAAACTTATTTCCTAACAATGCTTATAATTAACAAGCATCTCAAACCATTGTCATACAATAATGTTAATTTACACTACAATCACTCTGGCGTTCACAGTGCTGTGATATAAAATACTGCCTCAAAGTACCATACATTTCCTGCCCTTGGGTCAAAAATACCTTCAAATTTACTGTACCAATACTTTAAATATACCTATTCCAGTGCATAAAACATTTTATATATCCTCTATACGTGTTTCCAAAATGTTTAAAAGCCTGTGGCATTATTTGAAAATAACTACACCAATGGCTAAAATATCCTTGGAGTGCCCTAGAATGCCCTAAAAATTCCTGCTCCAATGTCTTAAATACCCTTGAAATGGCCGTAGCAGCACCCTAAGTACACCTGTTTTGGTGCCCAAAATGACCGTAAGGGAACTCTAAAATGTCTTCGAAGCATCCCCGATGTGCACTAGAATACCTGCTGCAGTGTCCAGAAAGCCTGTAAAAGTGGACATACTTCAAACACTCTTAAATGTAGCAAAATAATCGACAAAACCTGCCCCAGAAGCTGACAAGGCCGTAAACGTGTCCCCAAAAAGGCTATGTCGGTGCCTTAAATGCTGTAAAAGTGCTCGAAAATGCCCTAAATTGCTGTAACACATCACAATATTCTAAAAACATAACAAATATGGATGTAAATATTACCAAAAAGCCCACAAAGGTGGTATAAACTACTGTGAACAGCAAACAATCAGTGTAAAACGAGAGAAATGTACCAAGCTTAGGTCTACATAGGGGTGAAGTCTAGGTTAGGTTAGGTGATAAGAGTATAGGGTACATGATCAAAGGACGAGATAGCTTAAGATAGAAGAGATTATTAGAGGGGCGTTATTTTAAATAGACCTAGATACATTTGCTATAGAATGATTTTAATTTCTACATCATACATTGTACCCGACAACGAACGTTTATTTGCAAATATTCCTGCCCCTCCAGCTCCAATGAAAGCTAAATTGTTCCCAGAACTAGTCCCGAAAACTTTCAACCCCTACCTTCCCTACCACCTCTGCTCCTCTTCCCTATCTCTTCCATATAAGCTCATGTCGTGCGCTCGACCTCGCCTTCTCATCCTACTAACAAGCTATAAATTTTCTATACCCAATTACTTTTCTAATAAAACTTCTCTGTGAAATTATTTTGGTGCAGTTCATTAACACATATTTATATATAATTAAAGACTTAAAACATAAGAAGTCGGTGGACGACAGTGTTATATTATACTTTTGAAATTCAGACTTCAATAGAAATTGCTTTGAGAATAATTTATCTAGCTTTCCTGAAAAACTCCTTCTCATTAGTACAAACGTGGTTTCATGCCGTGTGAAATTGGTTTCGAAACTTTTTAACAAATCTATATAAACCATAACACCTTGTGATTAAACAGAATTTAGATGAAGATGCACTATGCTAATAAGTAATTTATACACATGGTAAGCAGAAGAAAATATGCTTGTTTAACGGAAAAAGCTGTAACGATTCAGATTAATTATCTGGAAAACTATGAGAATGTGGCATGCTCCAACCTCCTGCATGTCGATCTCGGTGGCTCAGTTGGTTAGGCACCGGGCGTCTGATACCAAGGTCGTGGGTTCAAACCCGACCCAGATCGATGGCTTTTATGTGTTCTTAAAAGTTACAGTCCCGTGTAACTAGATTTACTAGCATGCAAAAGAACTACCGGGGAACGAAAATTCGGCACACCGATGGTATTCATATATGCCTGGCAATTAACAACGTCGTTAAAACACACACACACACACGTGTATATGTATATATATAACCCCTGAACTTTACGAATACTGTGTTGATGCAAATAACATTTCTGGTGTAAATTTAACATCTGAAATGTTATTCATAATTTATGAATTTCATAAGTTATACATATACATGCGATTTTATATTAAATAACAGGATGAAAGCGTTCATCACGCAAAATATCAAGGTAAGTTCTTTCCAAGAACCGCATATATAAAATGTGGGTAAGAAAGCTTTGAAAATTTAAAGTTGTGCACTAATCTCACGTTATACTTAAAACTCAGAATAGTTGTTAAAGAGTGTTAATACCAATTTTCGTCAGAACAGAACTGGAAAATCCCTAAAAATATATCAGTGAGGTCTTGGGGTTATTACAACAATTTGAAACTGAAATATTGGACAATTTACTCTCTACGTTCCGGAAACATCTGAGGACAATGGGGCTATATGAAAGAGGAACCTTTGTGTACTGTGTTTAGAAGCCAATGAAACTGCGAAGCACATCTTACCATAATGCAAAGAGATAAAATGAATGAAATACCAGATTCTTGAAGCCACTGAGCAACTATAGACAGGCCCTAATATAATGAGATAAATAAAACTAATCAAGAATGTGGATATTGATTCCTAGATTAGAAGAAAGGAAGCGCACAAAAAGTCTATTTAGTCTGAGGCTCTTAAGGTAAACCAGCTTCCAAAGCGGTCGTGGTCATTCTCTACCTTTAAATGTAGAGCCTGATTATTTTGTGAATTAGAAAAGAGTTCAGTAATACCGCTAATGAATAAGAAAGGCACTCAATAGTCTCTAACGTCAGGTGCTACTTGAAAGAGGGTGATATACAGTCTGTGAGCAAAGCACACAGGCACGCATTCACCATACACAAGCGCAAGAAAAAACATACGTCTATACACTCCAAACACCCACAGAGGTATATATACACAAACATACACACTTCCACAATTACACACACACACACACACATCCATAAACCCATACGTACAACCGCACACTCTCACTACAACACACACACACACGCACACATACACACACAAGTTATTTAAAGTAATTCGTGTGTTTTAGAGTGTGCCGGCACGAAGTGTAGCGAGTGGACGTGTTTGCGTACATCACTTGTCTCGCGTTTGAGATGAGGAGCTCAGCAGTTAGAGCGTTAAATTGGTGACTTTAAAGGTGACATTTCACTGTAACAAACCATGAGTATATTGCCACTGTACTTAGTTATTTCTGAGTACAATCATTAGTTAACATTACACAGACTCATAAAAGGAACTCTACCAGCGGATCAATACGCTTAAAATTCAATTTCCTAACGATGCACATAGGCTGTCTGCCTATAAAATACATAATTGCGTTGTTGATGCCACGAAGCTTACTGCAGATTAGGTGGATACACTACAATTACACAGCCGAGATTTTGCAATCTACTTGATACTGCTTTCGGTCACACTGCACAATACAATCTTAAATGGCTATTTGAGCATGAGGGTTTTAAACAGTTTTAATATGACACTGAGGCTGAAGTACATCTTTAGATTAGCGCCTCCGATCTCCAGAGTGTGACAGTGCTCGAATTTAACGTGCTATCTGAAGTACCATATTCGACGATTACTGGTGCCCTTGGTCAATTCGGCCGAATTCACGAAATAAGAATTGAACATTGGCATCCGCACCAGTTACTACCCGTGAAGGAATGCGAGCCATCAAAATGGGCATAAAGCATTGCATACCCCTTTCGTTGAGAATTGGAGTTCACACCGATTCCATCAATTGTCTAGTGCAAATTTAGCTATACGTTGCCTGCGAGAGATCGGCTATTTGAATCACAATTGTAACACTTTGACCGCACAGCCGCACTCCATTGCTTAGTAACGTTATTGAGCAGACAGCTGCGGTTCACCGGGTCACTTCTACACCTACTGAAACACCAATGAAAGAATAAATGCAGGAAACGGATCGAGAGGATTTAGACCAGCTGAAAGTCAGTCGACTGGAGGTTCCTGTTCCTACTGTAAGTGAAGACACTGGACTGGCACATAGCAACAGCAGTGAAGTAGATATTACTGCACCTCTTCTGAACCCGGAATTTGCAGGAAGGGGAGAGGGCTGAAGGGTTACCACCGGAGAATGTTCGCTTCAAGTCAGAAACGGCAGTGCAGGACAACACTCTCGATAACGTGGAAGCAGAGAAGCACTCACGAGATCCCCTTCTAAGTAGGCGACGACAATTGGACGAGCCTAAAGAGGGCACCTTAAACTATGTATTTCTGGTGAATCCCCGTAACATTTTTGGGTGAAATGTAATACTTTTACCACCTATTAGATACATGCTAGAGAAAGCAAAAGTCTTGTCACATAGAAAATAAGTCCGATCCCCTACAGCTCTCAGGAGTAAATCCTTTTCGTACGATTCTCGTTAAGTATAAACCGCATTAACAGCACTGGGTAATGTAAGCATGTCATGTCGCATTTGACATTAGGTTATAATAACCAAGAAATGCATTGCCTTAAGCAGACATCACCTGTCTTATTCTTATTTTATTATTGATATATGACATCCATAGATACTGAATCACTTGGATTTGTTACCTTTTAATTTATATGTCACACATCCTTTGAACGTGAGTTGTAAGTATAATTAATGTAAACCAGTATGACGTCATTCTAAACCAGCATTATCATGTCGCCCCATTCAGCGAATCCTGTCAGTTGTCACTGAACAAGATGAGTACTTGGCTTCGAGATTCCAATAGTTGACATCATGTATCTATTTAACGGATTTCTTTCGTAAGTGGTTCGAATTCCGCTTATATTGGGTACGGTGCCTCACTGTAGGCTCTACCTCTACGTATTCAAATTCCATTATAAGCTCACATCCGTATAGATTATAACATTAAAATAGCTTTAGGGCATTCAATGACAAAGATAGTATAAATGCATGAGATGAAAACTAGAAAGAACAAACTAATTGGAGACAGTCTGCCGGCTAAAACATGCAGAGTATTCCATAAGTATATAATTTCGTTCTGAGATATGCATCCGAGTTCGAATCTCTGAGCGACAGAGTATCTATAATATAAAAGGTAAATATTGTTACATGTTGGGGTGAAGGCCAAAAAGGTTACCAAAAAATTGCTAATTTAGGTCATTCCAACACGCACATGGGAGCGCAACCCGCTGGCAACAAAAAGTCCGGAACCTTGTGTGTAAATTTAAGGAGATGGCGTGAGTCTTTATATTACACTGAAGAACTGCATAACACACATTACCCTTACATACCTGAGATTTATTCACAAACGCTTGGCGACTCTACATAATTAACAAAGGAAACAGGATGGAAGGAGATGCCACAGACCGTAGACGGGCCACACACACAACTGGCCCCAACGATCACTTCCACTGGAGTGACGCTATCCTACACCCACCAACTGTGTCTAGCCAAAACCAGACAGGGCTGACGTCATACCAGACGGTTTCAAACAGAACCTTCCCTTCGGCGTGATCCTCACCGAAAGGAAAGACCGTTAAGCAGAAATATAATTAAGGAGAGCCAATAATGCTACGTCTGGTAGCAATAATACTGCACAACAGTGCGTCTGGTTATGACAGTAAAGTTAATATGCCACATCTCCCCTACTTACAAGAATGAGGCGTCCCCGCCGAAAAAGAAAGAGAACAGAAAAAAAATACGAAAATACAAATTGAAAGAATACAAATGAATTGAATTGAGAGTAGGCCTGTGATCACTTCCTGCATGAAAATTTACAATTAATAATTTGTAAATGTGTAATGTAGTTCCCCCCAGCTCGCAAATCCTCTTCTGTACATAACAGTTCGTGGTGCAAAATGTTTGAGGCCAGCTATAGAAACAAGTTTGAGAATGGCGCCGTAGCTTTGCATTGTTCGTTGAATTTCACCAAAACTTAACCACACCCGCCGACGAAATGACAGAAGCTAGAGCACAAATGAGAGCTGTTTGGTAACATACCAGATGCTATAGCACAACACGCAGCCTGTGACGGCCATAATGGAAAAGCACAGCGAGCTTGCTGTACAGTTCAAAGCCTGTTCTGTAGCCGACGGGCCCTGTCCACACAGACGAAGACAAGAAGTAACTCCCTGGTGTAATTTTGTGGTTGAGTGACAGCCCAATTGTTGTTGTGGTGCTGCTAGGTGACTTTTGCGAGTGAAGCCGGGTGAACAACCACCATTCCCTGCATAAGCTGAAGGTGTCCTCTTCTGTGGAGGGGAGCGTTACCTGGAGCTACCGGCTGACTGAAACAATATTCGGGGATGCATCAGGTTTTAAAATATACAAAGTCAAACAGAGAAGACACAAAATATAAACGTTACAAAAAGGCAGGGGACACACAAAGCTAACAAAATTTAAACCCAGAGCAAGGTCTTGAAAAAGAACATTGAACGCTCTGTTATTTGATGTAATTAGCAAATACTGATCAGTATATTTAAAAACTGTAGCTAACCAAACCAAAATTAGATTACAATAATTTTTAATATTTTTGCATTACACAAAGATAATAAGCCTCTTGATACTTTACAATGGAAGCTGTACATAATACTTGTATTATCCTGTGACAATACAAACACAAATAAGGACTAAAACACATTTATAAATTGGTACCAAAAACACTATCCCTAAAGAGTTGGTAAGTGAATCTACCAACAAACTACAACATAGCTACAGAAATACACACTAACTACAAAACCTATTATAGGTAGGTAGACCATTACCAAACAGTTATATTAAAGACCTACTCCCAAACAAAAGCTCTATGCACAGTTAACAATGACTACCGCTAACTCTTTTTATATCCCCCTTTTTTATTCTCATGATAGGAATGTGGACCAAGCCCCAGTCAAAAGGATTCTGAAAAATATATTCATAGAAACACAAAACAAATAATGAAAACAGTCGGAACTGACCAAAAGAAATAAATTATCAGAAGTAATCATTGTGACACACAACAAATTTAAAGATCTTCCAATTTTGAGACACGTACTCACCCACACAAGAAATTGTAGGGGGTGGATATCTACATTGCTGCCGGACAGAAGGATGACACTTCAAACATTCCCATCATTCCGGAAGGTTGCTGTGAACAGACGGTATAACACTTCCAGCACAGTGGACACGAACCGCGTCGTCGCTGCAACAAAGCTCATATATTCGATAAACAGCAATCCTACATCACTGTGGACATACAGCAAACACAGCGAGTAATTCATCTTACTAAATACATATCAGCAAATTAGCAAGTGATCAACAAAAACATTTCCCTCTTTTATATCACAACATTAAAATACCCTCATAAAGCTAAAAAGAATCACATTAAAGCATCATGATAGGTGCATGTCACATCTATTACACAAAACAAAATGTAGTGTCACAACAAAGTAAATGGAGGAATAAGCAAAAAAGTCTGTTATCTATAAGAGAAAGCAATTAACAGTTTATAACTTATATGGTCCTACGGGATCGTAGCAAGGGAAGATGCGAGAAAAATGTACTGGCTGGGTTTTGGTCCTAGGAACTTTAGAACGAAGGATTGCATAGGTGACAGGTGTGATTTGCTTAATAACTTCAAAGTGACCAAGGTATCGATGAAGAAGTTTGGTACATTTTCCTGTTTTCCTAAAGGGAGTAAAGGCGTTGACAATTTGACATACTTGAAGTTTCACATCACGACGCTTCATATCATATCTCTGCTTCTGCTTCAGTTGCGGTTGGTTTATTTTGGTGATAGCGGCTTCCCTAGCATTCTGTATATCCTGCAGAGTATTATGGATAAACAAATTGTTAGAAGATGACGGAGTTGTACCTGGTGAGGTAAAGTGGGTTCTCGGACATAAATTAAGAAAAAGGGTGAGAACTTAGTAGTTTCCTGGACAGAGGAGTTGTAAGGGAAATTAACTTAGGGCAAAATTTTGTCCCAGTTTCTTTGGTTTGAGTCAGCGAAATGATTCAGCATATTGGCCAGCGTCTGATTAAAACGCTCAGTGAGGCCGTTGGTAGCTGGATGATAAGAACTTGTAAAGTTTGACGAAACTGACAAGGATTTGAGCACTTCCTGCGTCACCTCACTAATGAAGACCGACCCAAGGTCAGAAAGTAACATTGCTTGGGCACCATGGCGACAAATAATGCGATGTAAACTAAACTTGGCTACATGTGGAATAGTGGCAGCAGGTAAGGCGCCTGCTTCCACCCAGCATGAAGCATACTCTATGCAGACGATGACGTGGCGACTGCTAGAATTTTACCGTGGTAAGGGGCCCAAAAGATCAATGCCCCAACATTCACCTATGGCGGTTACGGGGATGGGTTGTAGAAGACCAGCTGGCCGTTAATTCTTAGGATCCTTTCTAGTTTGACAACTGGGACAAGTACAGACATAATGTTCAATATCCTTCTTCATGCCTACCCAGTAGTAGCGAGAATTAATATTACAGAATCCTAAATGGCCGGACAGAGGCTCGTCATGACATGAAGGCAAAATCTCGTGCTTCAGAGACTCAGGAATCACTAATAAGTGAATAGGCCCTGTTCACCCAAACTTCTTCCTATAAAGTACATTGGACGTGAGTGCATAAGTAGACGCCTGACGCTGCAATTTTGGAGAGGCGGTCGATCAAAGCTGTAAAGTAAGAATGAGAGGTCCAAGAAAAGGACCCGCATTCTTCTTCTCAGCAACCTCGAGGTGAGACAACAAACAAGTAACGAGGTCGTCGAGTACTTCGACCTTATGTTCCTCAGGCTGCCAGACAAGGAAACGAGATAAAGTGTCATCATTATGTAATTTTCCAGATTTGTAACCGATAGCGTAATCAAACTCTTGTAATTCAAGAATCCAGAAAGCTAGCCCTCCTGTTAAGTCTTTAAGGTTGTTGGGATAACACAAGGAATAGTGGTCCGAAACAATATTATTATATAAATAAACAAAACATCTGAAACATGCCAACCTAAAAACGATGGCCAATAATTCCAATTCTGGAACACTGTAGTTTTTCTCACACATAAGGCGTGTCCGAGACGCATACGCCACTGGTCGACGATGGTCATCCTGCCGTTGGAGGAGAATACTAGCAACTCCAAGACCATTGACATCAGTATGGAGTTATGTAATGAGTTAACACCTGTGCTGAAGCTAAATCATATTTTAACTGTCAAAAACCTTGTTGTTCGGACCCGAAGGAGGTCTTGGTATTTTCTAGTGAGCTGGGTCAAAGGATGAGCAATATTGCATACTCTTTAGCAAATTTCCTATAGAAATTAAGTAAACCTAACATCCTGGTATATACCCAACATTCTTGGGTGTGGCTAATTTTTGGATGATCGTAACCTTTGGATGATCCGGATCAGTAGAAAGACCGTCTTCAGACGCATTAAAACCTAACAGTTTAACTTTATTCATCACAAAAACATTTTTCAGGCTTGAGCTTAAAATTATATCGCTCCAGTTTCTGAAAAACCTCCTCTAGAGTGTCAAGCGGCTCCTGGAATGATATGGTGAAAGCCAAAATGTCAGCAAGATATGCTAGAGCTTTCTTATAGTTAAGTCGCTTAATAATTTATTAGCAATGTAACTGAAAAAGCGTGGAGCATTAGATGAACCAAAACTAAGTCTCTCCAATTGATACTGCCCCTGATCAGTGACAAAGCTCGTGAACTGCTTAGAACTTTTCTCTAAGGGTACCTGAAAATAAGTCGACAATACATCAAGAGAACAAAACCAGGAACCTTAATTAAGGTAACTGGGTAAGTCATCAATGATGGGTAACGGAAAAGAAGTGACTGTTACACCATTTAACTTCCTACAGTCAACACAAAATCCCATGGACCCATCTTTCTTCTTGACAAGTACAACAGGAGATGCCCAAGGAGACTGAGAATCAGTAATAATCCTTCCTTTCTTGAACCTGTTGAGCAATAACTTTTTTCTGTTTATGAGGAACCCTATAGAGCCGTTGTTTGATAGGAGTGAGGTCAGTGACCTGTGTAGAAAATTCAGCAACATCGGTCGTCCCTAATTCTTGCAATGAGGTAGCAAAGACGTGAGAGTATTTAGGCAAAACCTGATGAAGCTGGTCAGAGTGGCTACTAGAAAGCTTATTATTAACATTAAAGTTGAAATTATGAGCTTTCAATGTAGAAACATTCCTGGGAGAGATCGAAGTACTCTGTACAAATCCAACATCTTGCACAGTAGCGAGAACAGTATTAGTAAATAATGTTACAGGTTGTGCTGAAGTGTTGTGCATACGAAGAAAAATTTTATCTCTGGGTTCACAAACAAAAGACGGAATAGTAATATGCTTTTTGTGCAAAATGCTTTGTGAAGGCCCTAACATAGCAGCATGAGAGGGAGACTGGAAAACTATATTGAAATATTACAAACTGAAAAAGGTGTTACTCTGACATCAGTTTTAACAAAAGCCATAGTTGTAGATTTTTCACAGGGCTCTATGTCAGACACAGGCAAAACTACCTTTTCTAAAATATCAACCCTACAAATGGCATCTCCTACTGCGATAATAACTGTGTTATGTGCATAATAAATGACAACCTTATGTTCACTTAAGAAAGTATTACCCAGAATGAAATCAGCTGCTAAATTCTTTATTACTAAAACATCTTCCTCGAATGAAAAACAATTAATATGGGAAGGCAAAACAGTGTGGTAAGGAGCATCCAATAATTTTTTCCAGCGGTGCGCAGGAGCACGTCAAAAGGCTCCAGTTTGGCAACTAAAATTAAAATTAAAATGAGTTTTATTTAGGACGCTCTTTAACTACTATGGTTCTTAGTGTCCCATTCTATATTGGGCGTGAAAGACCGGAAAATTTGCTCAGGGGCCTTTTATCAGACTTGAGGTTCTTTTACGTGCCGTAAATCTACGACACGGGACACCGGCTTTACTTCCCTTCCGAAGGAAGCCATGCTAAGGATTTTTACCCCCGAAAAAATCCATCGCCGTCCACCGGGTTTGAACCCGCGACCTCGGGAGCAAGAAGCTAGCATGGTACCACTAATCCACGGAGGATGACAGTTTGGCAACGTCATGGAGATGGCGGGCATGGATGATGTTAACAGCACTGCCTGTATCCAAAAGAATATTAATTTGCTGTCCGTCGATGAGCCCAGGGACCTGCAGGATTTGGTCCAGAGGAAGAGAAGCACTGGCAACAGTAGGTTGCTGCCCATCACTGCGAGGCGACACTACCTGTGTGGATGTGAGGCGTGGCACTGCTCGTTTTTTGGCTGAGATACCTGTTGCTAATAAAACCTCGGTGTACCCTGATTTGCCACCTCTGAAACAAATTAGAGTTTGGCGCCGATCTTGAGGTGCTGAATGCGGTTGTCATTGTCCCCTCTGTGTGGAAAATGATGGTCTGTTCCCCTCAGGATTAGAGGATGCGTTCAATAAGTATAACCGGCTGGCCAAACGCTCCACTTTTGCAGCTAACTCAGTGACATCACTATTAGGAGGAGCTGGAAGAGCAGGCAAAGGTGAATGACCTGAAAGAAAAGGTTTAATAGTCCCAGCTGGTAAGGTTAAAGGTGGAGGAGCCGAAACATGAACAGAATACTGCGACTGTGCAGCGGTCAAGTGCTCTCTTTGGGTCATAAAAATTGAGCTTTGTCCACCCGCTTAAGAGCGTGTAAGAGTTCATTGAAAATAACAGGGTTCATTGGAAGTATAATATTTATATACTCAGGGTTTAGACCTTTTAATAAATTTCTTATTTGCTTAGTTTGAGACATACGTGGATTAACTTGATCACATAATGACAGAATATCATAAACATATTGCAAACAGGTTCAGAATTTAACTGAATCCTTTTTGAGAGTTTCATTTCTAAGAATTTATCTTGCTGAGCAACCTGAAAAGTTGTAATAAAAGAAGTTTTTAAAAGACACCAATCATGAGAGGGATGCCTGTGACAAAATGTCTGAAACCATTGTATGGCAGTATCTTTAAAGTACTAAGATAAATACTTTACTTTTTGTAAATCTGACCAGTTACTAGCAATGGTTACCCTTTCAAACGTATTCAGAAAATCAAAATGATTGTCTACTGCAGCATTAAAGAAAGAAGGTTTGACAGAAAGTCGTGCAGAGGATGAATGTATAGCGGACAAGGTACTCTGAACAACTGCCTGTACAAATGTAATTAAATCATTGTTGGTGGCCACCAAGGTCGTTGGCCCATCATCTAGTGGAGGTCGAAGGATAAGGCTCGTCCACAGGGATGTCTGAAGATTGTCTGGTACCTCTCTTTGGCATAACGAATCTATATAGTACAGTATTACTACAGAAATACAGGCAAAACAATTAACTAGACAGAGGTATTGCATTTAAACGGTGACTGTAATGAAGAGGCTGAGTAGAACTATACCTTGTAGAAATATTATTGCATGAGAAACAAAATTAGGTATGAGAAAACTGCATTCATAAAACAACACAGTTAAAATAACTCCATAGACAATGCCAGAAATTAGCAATAAGTCAAATATATAAGTCACTAGTACACAGGGTAATAATTAATCACTCAGTATGAAGCAGTATAGGCCAGTAACATTCACAGAAACATATATGACAGCGATAAATAATTATAACATTATATCACAGTTAAATAAAATCAAAACAGTTATATTATGAAGTTGGAAGAAAATAAGCTTAATGAGACTGAATATGGGAAAAAATGAACACAATTTCAGTAGTAAAATTGTACACAAAGTAACAGTGTGTGCTAAAATTAGTAATTTTATGCTGAAAAGTGACTACAAATAGTCAAATGCAC
Source organism: Deroplatys truncata (assembly GCA_030765065.1). Classification (NCBI taxonomy): domain Eukaryota; kingdom Metazoa; phylum Arthropoda; class Insecta; order Mantodea; family Mantidae; genus Deroplatys; species Deroplatys truncata. The sequence goes on along the minus strand of CM060990.1, from coordinate 414,947,482 downwards.
TATAACGAACCAAATCAAGGTAGTAAGGTAGATGAAAAAAATTCCCAGTATTCAGCATAAACTAGCAATGCCTGTGCTAAAATTATATATAAATAATTCTGACAGTATCTGAAATTTGATACAGTAAGCCTTGATTGTAAAGAAAAACAATTAATCATAGCACTGGTCAGACGTTTTAGGATATCCAACAAATCTGTAATGCAATACAGTAACAAATTTGTCATAACAAAGCAAGATTCATAAGCATTAATAGTTTCGCTGGCACACATTATTAACAGAGGCACATAATCTAGTAGTAATGTGGCATAACACGCATAATAATGCCAATATTATGAGGCAAGGGACAAACTTGAAACATTACTGTAGTCGTATCAGGCATACAAAGTCTAGAATTTTCACAGAAATAACTGAGAAACTGCTCACATGCATAATATAATCATCATATTAAATCTCGCTGACTCGCTGTCACGAGCGCTTTAAGCTGTACTACTAAATGGCATGATTAAAAAATGAAAAAATAAAACAGACAAAACTGAAAGGCACCTATGAGTAGTATAAGACCGGATGAGCCAATTGGATTAACGATAATCCTGCCGCTAGAGGCGCTAGTGTCGGTAGTGTCGCCGCAAATTAAGAGCGACTGCGGTAAGATTGAAAAGCGCCATGAGCGGAAGAATTATCGTTATTGCAATTGGCTCATCCGGGACGAGATAAAAGAATTGAAGATTAGGGAAAGATGAACGAAAAAGAGGAAGTGACGTGGAGTGTTTGGTTGGTAAAAATAAGACGAAATGTGATTGGTTCGTTAATTCGGGTGGAAGATGAAGGAAGGAAGATGAAAGAGTATGGAGCACACGTGATGGAGAGGAGCGGAGCGGCGAGGTGTTGTCTGTGCGGAGGTCGGGACTGAAAGAGGGAAAAGATAGCGAACGAGGGATAAAAAGTATAACAGAAAGTGACGTGTGAAGTTGTGATTGGTGGGAATAAGAAGTGATGTTATTGGTGGAAAGGAACAAATGAAAGTTGTTGATTGGTAGGAATGAGAGAGATTATGATTCGTGGAAAGAAAAAGGTGTGAGAGTGGGGTATGTTGGAGGTGATGGGAAAGGTAAGTTTTCCTACCAACAAGATTTGCAAAAGCCTCTCCAGAACTCATCAGCAATTTTTGAACGTTGGATGGTAATTTTCTTGAGTGGATAGAGAGATGGGTTTGAAAATGGGAACTAAACAAGATGGCGGAGTCAAGAGGTCTATGGACGAGGAAATTTTGAGGTTAGTGGTCAACATGGCGGATGCAAGAGGTGGGGGCAAGGAGACGCTGTGGTGAGAATGGGAACTAAAAGAAGATGGCGGAAGCAAGAGCTTAGAAGAGCAGATTTTGAGGTTAAAATAGTGGGAACTAAAAATGGCGGAGGGTCGGCGACAAGGAGATGCGGTGGCCAACGTGTGAACTAAACAAGATGGCGGACGCAAGAGGATGGTAAGGAGATTTGAGGTTAAGATTTTTAGGTTAAAACAGGACGTAAGCATGGGAACGAAATCCAAGATGGCGAAGGCAATGGTGTGGACGAGGAGATGTGAGGTGCGGTGGCGAAAATGGGAACTAAACAAGATGACGAAGACAAAAAGTTTAAGGACGAGGAGATTTCGAGGTTAGTGGTGAACATGGCGGGCGCAAGAGGTGGGGGACGATGAGATTTGAGGTCAAGATTTTTAGGTTAAAACAGGACGTAAGAAGGGGAACTAAATCCAAGATGGCGGAGGCAAGGGTGGGACGAGATGTGAGGCGCGGTGGTAAAAATGGGAACTAAACAAGATGGCGGAGGCAGGAAGTCCAGGTTAAAAAATATGAGGTAAACGTGGAGAACTTAAACCAAGATGGCGGAAGCGTAGTGGTGAAAATGGGAACTAAAGAAGATGGCGGAGGCAAGAAGTCGAGGGACGAAGAGATTTGAGGTTATGGTCAACATGCGAAAGATGCCGAACGCAACAGATGGTGACGATTAGATTTGATGTTGTGAAAACTAAACAAGATGGCGGACGCGCGTGGTCAAGAAGATTTCACAAAAGAAAAAATAAATATCATACCTTGAACGAGAATGGAAGCAGCCAGGTAACTAACACGAAAGTTGAAAACACAAAAGAGCGCGGAAATATAATGCTTGTGTAAAAAGGAAGGCAGGAAGTGACGTGGCATGTTATGATTGGAGAAAATGAGACGATTTGTGATTGGTGAAAATAAAACGTGATTGGATTGGACAAAGGAATAAATAAGGCGAAGTGAAGGTGATTTGCGGCGGTATTGACGATAGCCGTGATCGTTAACGCATCTGTTGGGATTGAAACCCAGTACCAAAACCCAAAACATTAAAAAGTTACTCTTTGAACCTTCGTTTTGAATGTGACATCACAACTTCGAATTAAACGTGAACTTTAACGGTATTTTAAATAGGAATGTTGGTGGAATGTGGACTTCTTTTTTACTTTGGGACTCAAACCCGGTACCAGAACACTAAACCATGTATTTCTACCGCAACGCTGTTTTAAAATGTGGTGGAATCTGGAGTTTGTAGTTTGGGACTCGAACCCAGTACCAAAACACCAAAGGATATATTCCTACGCCAAGCAGGCCCGAAAAATAATTATGCGTGTGGTACTTACCTCTTACTGGTGTTGATGCGTCACCAAAAGCGCAGCACCTTCACGCGACGTGAAAAAATAAAAGCAAACTGTTTTTGAAAATGCTTAACCAGCTTTAAGATCAACCAACATCACTACGCACTGATATACCTAGGTTTTTTAAAGCGGTACAGACGCCCTTTGCACAGACGTAATTTAACTATACCAAAAACCTGGTACTGGACCATCGTAATGGTCGCTAGCGTACGTAGGAGCAGGGTTCTCATTGCCGGTCGAAAGCAGGTGTTCACAGTAGCTACTGTCCAAGTCAACCGTCGAGGTGTGAATGATTTGAGATCACCGCCATTTAGATAGTACATAGTAGGATCCACGAGGCCGGGGACACTAGGTTCCGCGGAACTTCCACCTACCATGTTTTGAGTAGCCATGGAATGATCTACCTCGCCGTGCAGCGGCAGAAGTGGAGGGGATGGCAAATGTTGGTTGGAAAATTCGCCCGGCGGCCATGTTGTTGTGTGGTAGGTGGCTTCCGTCATCTTACCCAGGCTTTTTCTACCTGCCATGGAATTTCTGATGGTGCGGTTGGCGGCCGTATTCGACAGTTTATTGCAATGCGTGCAACAAGGGCACACAGCCACTTGTTGCTCGCGTCGAAAGTTTGTGCGTGATTTTTCTCAGATTTTATGCACCGCACAACACAAAATCACTACACACGCCACTGATAGTTTTAAATATTTGACACTGATGTTGAAGTTGTGGGGGGGCACTGTTTTTAACTCCACACGCACTTAATAAATCACATAACCGTGCGGAAATACTTAACTTTCAGCGAAAAGCGCTAGTGGGAATGCAAGCTCAACCACCATTAGCAACATGTAGCAAGCGTTATAGCTCTGCTCGCGTTAGTCATTCCTCCTACCATGTTGTTGTTGATGGCGCGGTTGGCGGACATATTTGACAGTTTATTGCAATGCGTGCAACAAGGGCACACATCCACTTGTTGCTCGCGTCGAAAGTTTGTGCGTGATTTTTCTCAGATTTTATGCACCGCACAACACAAAATCACTACACACGACACTGATAGTTTTAAATATTTGACACCGATGTTCAAGTTGAGGCAGGGTACTGCTTTTAACTCCACACGCACTTAATAAATCACATAACCGTGCGGAAATACTTAACCTTCCGCGAAAAGCGCTAGTGGGAGGGCAAGCTCAACCACTATTACAAACATGTAGCAAGCGTTATAGTTCTGCTCACGTTAGTATCGGAGAAAACAGTAAAAGAACGATTCTCATGCGCAGCGGAAGCAGCAGTACGTGAATGACCGTGTGCTGATGAAGCAGTCGATGTGCGTTACAATATGGCCGCCGCGGTTAAAGAGCTGCAAACTGCGCGATAACTTGAAAAATGACCGTGTGAACGGGTGCTGATAAAGCAGCCGCGTTTAAAGAGCTGCAAACTGCGCGATAACTTTAAAAATCGCCGTGCGAACGGATGTTCATCTGCGAGAAAATCTTTTAAATGCGGTTTTATGGTCGATGGTAGGGAAAAGTGCAGCAGTGGATGGATGGATGGTGTGACCGGAAGTGCACCGGAAATGACTGCGATTACAACTTGGCAAGTTGTGGCGAAATAGGGCGTCAGGATTTTTAATGAGGCATTTAACTCGACGCGCATGCTGAAACTGCGGTTGCAATAAGCGAACGTATAAAAACCCTGTGCCAAGAGCAGCCGGCCGTAGTGAGAAACGGGAGCGATAGTGGATTTTGCTGTAAAATCGTGCTATTTGACGTGATATAAGTTTTAGAGCAATACACGCACATGTGCGGGTGTCTTCATCGATCGGTATTGACCATCGCCCTAGTGATACCAGAACGTACGCCGCAGCAGTTGTTCCCAGAGTGTTAAAGCCGAGAAAAATAGTTTAAAATAAAAACAAAATAGCAGCAGCACTTTGCAGGTAAAGAGCTATCGGTGTATTTCGAGGATAAGATGGAGCCGCAACCCGGGGGAAGTCGCGATGACACCTTGCACCCTACGTTCGAAATTATTGGACACAAGCAGAGAATGCTGCCAAGGCTTTTTTCCGGCTTTACAGAGTCGCAAATTACCGTAAACCCGGTCCCCAGCGATGTTAACCCGGAGCAATGGGTATCGCATTTGTTTAACGATATTCTAAACTTTGCGAAAGGGAACCTGTTAGAAAACGAACCCGGATATTTAGGCATATCCATAACAGACGAAAAGGAGGCGTCTAAAGTCTTCAATATAAACGTAAGGCGCGTAGAGCAATTGAATGCGGATGCCATTGTTCGAAGCATCGAAAAAGTAATGCAAAGTAACCAACAATTCTTGTTAAGCGGGCCTCTTCATGTAACGTTTGTGTGGACCAAGGAAGTCTCGGGTTCGTGCCAACAACCTTGCAATGCCTGTAGAGATAATAAAGGCATTGTCGAAATAGCCAACAAAGACAACTTGTGTTTAGCAAGAGCCATTGTTGTAGTTAAAGCCAAAGTGGATCGCGACGTCAACTATAATACGATAACGCGCTCCGACTATCTGCAAAAATCGAAGGCCGTAGGCTTGTGTGCGAGCATCGGTCAAGGCCACGACAGCTGTACGATAGATGACGTCAGACGCTTTGACGCTGCGTTAAAGGAATACGCTGTGACGGTGTTTGGCGATCATACGGGGAAGCACGTGCTGTACGCGTCGGATAAGAAATGCGATAAATACATCGACGTCATGCTCCACGCCGGGCTCTTTAATGCTATCGTGAACCTTCACAAGTGCTTCAAATGCAAATGGTATTGCCGCCAGTGTCACTATCACTCGGCACACAAAAAAGAATTTCATAGCTGCGACGCCAGGTGTACTAAATGCCATCAGCAGTACGATGCGCGATTTGACGCCTAAATACGCTGCGCCGGGTGCAACAGAGATTTTAAGGGACCGACATGCTTTGCAAACCACGCAAAGAAAGGCGTTTTTTACCCAAAGGCGCTGTCGGTGTCCGATGTAGAAAAGGTGTGCACGTCTTGCAATAAGCTCGTGAATGCGAGGCACAGAAAAACCGCGCACGAGTGCGGGGAAAAGTACTGTTATCATTGCAAGACACACGTGAATTCTAACCACATGTGGTATATGCAGCCGTATGCCGAAAAGAACAAAAGAAACCGGTACGTGTTTATGTTTATCGACTTTGAATGCACGCAAAACATTCCATATACCGACAAAAAGGACACATACGAGCATGTACCTAACTTGTGCGTGTTGTACCAAGCCTGCCCGCACTGCATCGACGAACGCCACAAGACGGCATACTGTACCGAATGCGGTTGCAAAGAATGGGTGTTTATGGACGAGCCCGTGAAGCAGCTTTTCGAGCACATCGCGCAGGCGAGGTTCGAAGCCTGGGACGTCTACGTCGTGGCGCATAACCTCAGAGCTTACGACGGGCAGTTTTTATTAAAGTACATGGTGGTGCACTTAGACCGGACGCCGGAAATCATCATGAACGGGAGCAAGATCTACAGGATGAGGTACGGTGACGTCACATTTCTAGACTCGCTCAATTTTATACCCATGCCACTCTCCCGCTTTTCCAAGACCTTCGGATTGAAGGAATGCAAAGGTTTCCCGTACCTGCTTAACACGAAGGAAAACAGGCAGTACGTGGGTTCGATTCCCGACAAAAGCATTACTGTCCGGAGGGCATGTCGGCGGAGGGTCGGAACGCCTTCGAGCAGTGGCACGAAGAAAAGGCGTCCTCCGGGTACGTCTTCGACATGAGGGCGGAAATGGTGGCGTATTGCAAGATGGACGTATTTCTACTCAGTCAGGGAGTTTCCAAATTCAGAAGGGAATTGTTGGACGAGAACGGAATAGACCCGTTCAGAGAATGCGTCACCATCGCGCAGGCGTGCATGTGCGTGTATAGAAAGCGCTTCATGCCGCTTAAAAAAATTGCCCTCTTGCCAGCGGGCGGGTATCGACTAGCGGACCGGCAGTCTCGCGCCGCATGCATATGGCTAACATGGCTAGAGATGCAAAACCGCATCGCCATCCAGCACGCCATGCGAGGACGCGAAGTTAAAATCGTGGGGCACAAGGTGGACGGGTACAGAGAGGCTGAAAAAACCGCGTACTTTTTCCACGGCTGCTTTTACCACGGCTGTAGGCGGTGCTTTCACAATCGCCATGCGGTGATATACAACTCGGGACACGAAACCATGACCTCCAGGTTAGAGAGCACCGAGAAGGTCACGGCCAAGTGCAAGGCCGCCGGCTACGCCGTGGTGGAAATGTGGGAGTGCGAGTTCAACGCCGCGATGGAGGCCAACCAGGACCTCGCGCGCTACGCAAGGGACTTTGCGGTACCGGAACCCCTGAACCCCAGAGATGCCTTCTACGGAGGTCGCACCATCTGCACCAAGACGTACTGCGCGGCGAAGGGGGATAGCAAGATCTACTACTACGACGTATGCAGCCTGTACCCGTACGTGAACAAGACGAAGTCCTACCCCGCGGGCCATCCCAAGATCCACGTGGATCGATTCCCGCGCTTGGAAGACGTGGGAGGCGGTTTGGTGAAGTGCGAGGTTCTACCGCCGCAACACCTGTACTACCCGGTGCTACCGGCGTGCATCGGCGGCAAGCTCATGTTCCCGCTATGCCGCGCTTGTGCGGAGGCGGAGAACCAAGACGAGTGCCACCACGGAGAGCGCGAGAGGGCGTTGTCGGGTACCTGGGTGGTCGACGAGATGAAGGTCACCCTGGAGGAGGGGTACCGCCTCTTCCGGGTCCACGAGATCTGGGAGTACGACGTGGTGCGGCACGAACCGACCACCGCAGACAAGGGTCTCTTCGAGGACTACGTGAATCAGTTCTTGAAGATCAAGACCGAAGCCTCCGGCTGGCCCTCGGATTGCGACGACCCTGCCGCAAAGCAGCAGTACGTGGAGCAATTCTTCGAGCACGAAGGCGCCGCCCTGGATCCCCAGGCCATCGCCACCAACCCCGGCAGGCGGGAGCTGGCCAAGCTGATGCTCAACAGCTTCTGGGGCAAACTGGGGCAGAGGAAAAACCTCCCCACGTGCGAGCTGGTGGACCGGTACGACCGCCTCCTGAAGCTGCTCAACGACCCTGGCGTGGAAGTGCAGACCTACGTGCCCGTCACCGACCGGATCATGTACGCGGTGTGGAGGTACTGCGAGCAGCGCCGCAAGGTCAACCCCACCGCCAACGCCGTCCTGGCGGCCTACACCACGGCTCACGCAAGCCTGGTGCTCTACTCCTACCTCAAGAGGCAGGGAGAACGGGTCTGCTACTTCGACACCGATTCCGTCTTCGTCGCCGCCGCTCCGTGTGACTGGACGCCGTCCGTTGGACGCCTCATGGGGGACATGACGGACGAGCTGGAGAAGTACGGGCGGGGCTCTTACATCGTCCGGTTCGCCTTCACGGGGTCCAAGAGCTACTGTATGGAGATCGTTTGCCCCGAGACGGGCAAGACCTTCTCGGTGTGCAAGGTGAAGCGGGTCACGCTCAATTCGGGCAACCTGGAGCTGGTGAACGCCGAGGTGATTCGCGACGTGTTGCTGAGGGACAACGACCGTGCGGTGAAGCTGGCGGGCACGTACTTTTCGCGGAAACCGTTTTGGACGGTCGTCATCGAACCCAGCTCGAAGATGTTTAGGATGGTGGTCAACAAGCGCGTTCTGGCCGGTGATCACGATTCCCATCCCTACGGGTTAAAGAGGAACGCATAAATGAGACGTCTAGAGCCGCGCCAAAGTCATTTCGAACCGGGCGCCCCTGAGGAGACGATGCCCGGTCTCCGAGACCTGGGTCGATTCGTGTTTCCCAGCACGATGCTCGTGGCGGGGCCGTCGCGCTGCGGGAAGTCGACCTTCGTGAAAAACCTGTTACGCCACGCGCGCCGGATGTTCGACATGCGCCCCAGGAGGGTGCTGTGGTGCCACCATCCGGAGTATTCGCCGAGACTCGAACCCTCGGCTCTGCGTTGCGAGACCCACGCGGGCATACCCGAACTTGCTTCGGTGGGCGAGAACGACCTCGTCGTCCTCGACGATCTGATGCTGGAGGGGGGCGGGAAGAACGTGTCCAATTTTTTCACCAGAGACTCCCATCACAAGCGCATCGGCATCGTCTACATCCTGCAGAACGTGTTTCCGCAGGGTCAGTAATATCGCAACATCTCTCTGAATGCAAACTACGTCGTGGTCTTCAAGAACAACCGGGACAAGATGCAGATCGAGAGACTGTGCCAGCAGATCGAACCCAGGAACTCTAGGTTTCTCTTGCAGGCCTTCGAGAAGGCCACCGAACGCCCTCAGGGTATTTCGTGTTGGACTGCACTCAGTACACGCCCGCCCGATACACGTATCGAACCGGCGTGCTGCCGGGGGAAAACCTCTCTTATTTCGTACCCAACTGAGACCGCCGAGAGGACTCGGGTTCGTTTCGTTCTATATTATCCCGGCAGCGTCTTACCCAACTGAGGCCATTGATTTTAAATAAAAAGTACCGCTTTGGGAGCGAACGTCATTATCGCGCAAGCATGGCTAGAGGTAGGTTAAGGCTTGCGACGCTGACCAGTCCTCGTATAGCGAGAGAGCACGGTAATTTGATGGCTCTGGCCAAGGCGAAGGCCACTCTGAGCAAAAAGTTGTTAAAAAATGCCGATGGCGATCTGATCAAGGCCATTAGCGAATGTATGCTCAACGTGTGCAGAGGTCACGTGCAACTTCCCGCAAAGTGCTTGGGTCGCCTAAAGAAGCACAAGGCTTCTTGGAGGAAGTTGACGGATAAACGGGTTCCTCTGAAGAAGAAGAAGAAGAAGAAGAAGAGCATCTTGGTTCAAAAAGGAGGTTTTTTGCCGGCATTTCTCCTACCCGTCTTGGCTTCACTTGGCGGCACACTAGTGTCGAAATTAACAGGATGAAGTACGGCAAGCAGATCCTCATTGCACCGAAACCAAAGACCGTCGATAAGCTTCACGCTATAGACCGCACCATATCCAGATTGGCTAAAGAAATTCAGAACCTGCAGAGCGCAAAGCTCTCTGCCGACGAAAAGTGGCGGCTCGTAAAATATAAATTGGACAACTACCTCGATCTCGTGGCACAAGTCAGAAAGCCCTTCCTCGGCGACGACGACGACGACGATTACGAAGACGTGTACGAACGCTTGCCGGTGAAGCAGGAGGTCGAACCCCGAACCATAAAGGTCAACCTCCTCTCGCCTCGCAAAAAGAAGAGGGCAAACCCTGCCACTCCAAAAAAGAAATCGAAATCGCCTTCCGTGTCGTACCATTTTCGCAAACGCGTCTGGCAACCCCTGTACAAGTAAAGCATGAAGGAATAGAAGGCGCTAAGGCGATACTATGCCAAACCGGAACACTATGCCGGTTTGGGTACGGTCAAGTCCCTTCGAAAGGCCACGGGTGCGTCTAAGGCGAGCATCGAGTCCTTCCTTCAAACCCAGGACAGTTACACTCTGCACAAACCAGTCAGAAAGCGGTTCCCCACCAGATATTATCACGTGACGAATATGGACGATCTTTGGGAGGCCGATCTAAACGTCATGAACAGCGTGAGGGAACATAACAAACCTTACGTGTACATTCTGACCGTTATCGACGTATTTTCCAAATATGCTTGGGCCGTACCCTTGAAATCGAAGCTGGGTACCGAGGTTGCGCAAGCGTTTCGCTCCATATTCTCCCAACGCGTCCCCAGGGTCCTCCAAACGGACAAGGGAACCAAGTTTACCAACAAGACTTTTCGCGACTTTCTGAAGAATCACGACGTGAAACATTACACAACCAAAAATAACGTTAATGCCAGCGTCGTGGAGCGCTTCAACCGCACCTTAAAAACCAAGATGTGGTGGTATTTCACGCACAAAAACAGTTACAGATGCCTGGAGGTCCTTCCGGCCTTACTCGAGTCGTACAATAGCTCGCATCACAGGTCCATAAAAATCGCTCCGAAGGACGAGAACGAATCTAACATTTTACGAGTGTACCGCAATCTCTACGGAAATAGGACCCTACCTCGCGCAGGGAAACCCAGATTTTCCGTGGGCACTCACGTGCGCATCTCTAAAGAAAAAATGAAATTCGACAAGGGCTACGAGCAGAATTGGACGGACGAAATATTTCGGATAGCGGAGGTGGTGCGCGGTCGGCCAGTGGTATATAAGTTGAAGGATCTGGCCGGAGAAGCCATAGACGGCATATTTTACACCGAGGAGCTACAAAAGGTCGCGCTACCTCGGACGTTTAAGATCGAACGCGTTTTACAGACCAAGGGCCGAGTGCGCAACAAGCAGGTCTTGGTAAAGTGGAAGGGGTATCCGGCAAAGTTTAACTCGTGGGTTCTGGCTTCGACCATCGATTCGACATGATTAAGACCAAGCCCTTCGCCATCACTCTCGTGAGCATTGCTTCCATGGAACACCTTACCGACAACACCACGGCCAGATTTTCTAACATCTTGCCCGAGAGAATCGTTCTGCATGGAGAATGGGAGGTCGCCCTGCAAAAGGTCAGGTATCCGGTGAAATTTTATAACCTTTCACGAGACGATGTCCGTCTGGTGGGCACATAGTACACCATGACGCTCCTCCCCACGCATTCCAAATTCAGCCTGGAAATGCCGCAAGGCATCGTGTACAATCTCAAAGACTTGGTGAACCTCGTCAACGCCGTTCTACTCGAACACTTGCATAGTGGAAAACTTCTTCCTCTTTGACGAGCGCAAGAAGACGGAGGGCGTGAATGCCGCCGTCGCCCATCCCGAACCACTACGCGACATTCCGTTCGACGGGTTTGTGGAAAATGTCGCTCGCACGGCCGTACCGTACGCGGTCGGCGAATACGATGCTCTGAACGATGCGCCCCTCCAGAGACCCAAGCCGAAACCGAAACCGAAGCCCCAGGCTTCGGGGAAGCAGAAACCCGCGGCGGCTCGTCCCGTCAGACCCGCGACATCTACCACAAAACCCAAACCAGACGTTTCAAACTCGGAGGACACTCCGGGACCTCTAAACCGCATCCACAGTTTGCTCTTAACGCCCGCTATGGCAAAAATGTTGGGTTTCGAGCCGTACGTCAACGTCATCCGCGAAAAAGCTGCTAAACACCCCGTAGATCCTTTTATGGGGTTTCCTTACGAAATGTTCATCTATTGTAATCTAGTGACCCCGCAAGTCGTGGGCGACACCTTCGCCCAAGTCATAGAGAGCGCGGCCGTGGAATACGAAAGTAGCAACAACACTTACATGAGCGACGAAAAGACGTTTTTTCCCCAAAATTGGGTACCCTTGATTCAGCAAGACTTCAAGACGGTCAACATAGATTTAAGGAACGGTTACGGCGATCTCTTGCCATTCGCCGACGGATTTTCCTCTACTATAGTTCTCGCTTTGCGTCCGAAACAGACGTAATGGACGTGCACGCCGTGACGCGGTACTACCTCAATCAGGCCGGCGGCGCGTTCCACGATCGCGATTTCATTCTCTACAGGGGAAAGCGCTACCAAAGAGGCAGCGGTCTCTTTTCAGCCCTCGGAGGACTCTTCAGAAGGTTGCTACCGTTTTTAAAGAGCGGAGCAAAAGCAGTCGGAAAGGAGGCCTTAAAGGCGGGCGCTCACGTTCTGTCCGATGTGACTGTCGCGGGAGCAGCGCCAAAGGAAGCGCTCCAACGGAGGCTCAAGGAGTCCGGATACAATTTAAGCGAAAAGCCGACGAAAAGTTCGATGCCATGCTCGGTTCCGGCGCCAGGCGCCTCAAGAGAATAAAACCGAGCAAATCCAAAAAGAGCAAGCAGTCGAAGCTGAAACGCGGTAGGCGTAAGGTGCAAGACGTATTTTCGTAATGGCAGACGCGGCCGTCCACATGAGTTCCGAACTGGACCTCTTTTTAGAGGTGCCGGTTCAGATGAGCATCGAGGAGTCACGGTTCCTATACCTAAACCCTCAAAACACTTTAATGAAAAATGCCCCCATCACCTTTCATTATTCCGGAAATGCGGACGATTACCTAGACTTGACCTACGTCGTACTCGAACTCATGGTGCGCATTGTAGATGACAAAGGAGAGGCCTTAAACGCTGACGCTAACGCCACTCTGGTCAACAACGCCTTAAATTCCCTGTTTCAACAGGTGGAGGTAACCCTCAATAACGTCATCGTCTCCATGCCGCAAGCCGGTTACCCCTATAGCTCCTACCTCGAGACGCTTCTCAATTACTCCGAAGATGCCATGAACACCAAACTAGAATCCACCCTCTGGAGAAAGGTCACGGCAGGCATCATGGACACTTTTATCGCCAATGCGGTTTTCAGTGGCGTCAGGGGTTTACCAAAGGGAGCAACGTCGTACAGCTCATCGGTCCTCTGTCCAACGCTCTGTTTAGACAGGATAAGCTGCTTTTGAACAACGTTAGCATGACCGTCAAGCTCACTCCCGCCTCTCCCCAGTTTTATCTTTTTCCGACGTAGATACCTTTAAGGGGTACGCCGACATCGTGTCTGCCACGCTTTGCTTAAAATCGGTGCGACCCTCGCCGACCATAAAGCTCGAGCACCAGGCCGTGCTCGCAAAGGGCAACGCAAAGTACCATCTCAAGGACGCCAGCTTTCACGCTCTCAGCATCCCCAAGGAGTCCAGGGCAATGACGTTTAGCGACGTGTGCGTAGGGCAAGTTCCCAGGAGAAAGGTAGTAGCCAAGGTCACCCACAAGGCCTATTCCGGCCATTTTAACTCAAATCCGTACAACTTGAAACATTTTAAAATGAACTTCTTTCAGCTCTACGTGAACGGGCAACCCGTTCCCTCCCAACCTCTGCAACCCGACTTTACAAAGGGACACTATTTGCAATGCTTTCAAACCCTGCAGGACGGCCTAGGCATTCATTTCAAGGACGAGGGACACTCCATCTCCAGAGAAACCTACCCGCAAGGGTATACGATAATGGTTTTCGATCTCACTACAGACATGAGCGCTAACGAGTCTCACATCTCGGGTCAGCGCCACGGAACCGTCTCTATAAGCATCGGTTTTGCCGATAAATTGACAGAACCAGTCATACTTCTGCTGCTAGCGGAAATACATCGCACGGTCGAAATCGACGCCAACCGATCCATTTTGGTATCATGAACACCTTTCAAATTCAACGGTTTCTATCGACATGCCCCTCTACGCGCTCTCACTTTTTAGGCGTCTACCCCTGCGATAAACTACCCGTACTTCACGGCATTCGAGCGCCTCCCTTAGCGCTAGTGGCTAACACCGACCCCAGCACCAAATCCGGGCAACACTGGGTTTGCATCTTTGTGGACAAAAACTCGCATGGAGAATATTTTGACAGTTACGGCATAGGACCGCTTTCGCCCCATTTTCTACGGTTCTTTAATTCGGTCTGTGGGACGCGTTGGTCCACCAACGCCAGAAGGCTGCAAGGTTTCGACAGCACCACTTGCGGTCATTACGTCATCGCCTACCTCACCCACCGCTGCTCCGGCTTACCTAAGCATAAATTCTTCTCAAAATTTCACGTCAGCAATCACGCGCATAATGATGCCGTCATTCGCGAAACGTACAAAGACGCATGCCGCGCAAAGTGCTCTGACCCTCAGCAAACTTGTCAACCCTTGAAGGTGAGTACGTGTGTGTGTGTGTCACTATTCATCACATCTAACCTAATCCATCCTCTTGCACGTGCTTTCAGAAGACGCTCCTGCTCATATAAGAAGCAATGTCACGGTGCCGCTCGCCTCATTCAGAGTGTGCCATGCACCTCGCGGATACAGTCATGCTGCCATGCAGCACGCCGACCAGGTAGGTCCGCACCTAAGTATTAGCTTGCTTTTTTCTATCCCGTTTATCTCTATATCCCTCACATTATTATTGTTTTGTGTGTTCCAGTAAAACCGGATTTCAAACCCCGACCACCTCAAAACCCGGGGAAAAAAGGAAGCTACCCATCTTCGACCCCCAACAGCATCCCGACAGCCCTGCTCCGCCAGCACAGTTCCAACACAGTGCAGTTGTGGGTCCTCTGGCGGATATCTACTTCCTCAACCCGCAACAAACTAAATTCGTCAGTGTGGGATTCTCCCCCCAGTCGCCGCACCATCTCGTCGTCAACGTTGTCAAATGTGGACAGCACAACGCAGTCGTCATGAGTTCCCCTCAGTGGCACAAACTCGCCAAAGCTATCATCATCATTCACAAAAGCTTGAATGACCCACAGGATCGTCTACAGGAATTCCAATTCAGCGACAGCGTCACCATCGTGTTTAAGTTTGTGTTCGGAAAGCTAAAGCTCGTTTTCAAAGACCCGCAAGGCGCATCCGTTACGCTCAATCAACAAGAATGGCACGTGATGCATGCCCTGCAGCGCATCATTACCGACATCATGTATCACAAAAAGAAGGAAGAGATGGACGTGCAAAATCAAATCATGGCATACCACAAGTACATGCTTCACAACCATGCCTCCAACGTTCCCTTACATAACATGAATTTCACGCAGTTCACCAAGTACATACGGTGCGCCAATTTTAGAACATTCCTCGAGATGCATCATGTCCTCAACACCCATTTCGCACTGCGCATCTCACAAAATAGTCCTTAGTGCGCATGTATTTCTACCAGCGTTCCAACCGCACCTCACCCAATCATCTCGCGCCCTTCGCTCCCGCATCATGGGTTACAGAAATTACCTGTCGGTGTACTACCATGACAGTAAGGTGTTTAAAAACTACGAGGTGGACGGTTACCCCCATAAAAATATACCTTATGCACTTCGCTTCGTCGACAGCACCTACGACGGAAAATCCGTCTCCGCCAGAGTTCACAGCTGCGAAACCAAAATTCATTTTGTGCTATCTAACATGTACTTCAACGATATCCATTTCAAAGCAGATAAAGAAGACGCACAACATCAGTGGTTCCAATTTGTGCCCGCAAGAGGTTTATACATCGTTTTCTACGAACAGCAATACATTTCCACAGACAAAATGCAACAAATGTTGAACGAAAACCCCATGTGCTACGGCACGTCCTTAGCGGCGCATTTGGGTCGCGAAACACCCTATATCATACCCGATCACATTCACGGCGTTTGCATGTTCAGCACCGTTCAAAACAGAGTTCTCCTCCAAGAGAAAAACCGTTAAATCAACGGACACAGTGTTTTTCCTGCGGATGTTGTGCAATAATCGCTAGGCGCTTCCGGCGGATGTAGTGAACCTCCAACGAACGTTTCCCCCACCAGTGCTTCCCCCTGATGTGGTAATTCTCCAACGAACTTTTCCCCTACCAGCGCTTCCCCCTGATGTGTAAATCTCCAACGATCTTTTCCCCCACCAGTGATTTCCTGCTTCCGGCAGTTGGGTTATATTTATGCACGCGCATTCTTTTCCCCTTCATTTTGTGCTAGCCAGCCGTGGGGGAATGCCAGGACCGACGTGTAAAGAGTTCCACTGCTCGTTTTTCTTTCACCAAACGTGCAGCTGCGAACTTAGGCACCGTCTCACCCGCCTGTGCACGCAGTGTCAACTCGGTTTCTACGAAGACCTCGATCAACTCAACAAGCAAATTCAACAATTCCTTCGAAGATACTCCGCTAGAAACACCACATGAACTGCTTCATCGTGCTCTTTTGGTATCTCGATAACGGACGAAGAATCCACCTGCTACTGCCCAGGGAATGCCAAGTGCTGCTGCAGAACGGCATATACATCTTCGAACGTTATCCCCCAAGCGACGTCGACCTTGTGTGAAACCAACTACCTAGAGACGCACAGGTAGTTTGCGCACCTTATCGCAGGTGTAAACAACACTACAACCTTCCTCATCAAACCACTCATATAGACGGTCCTCCCCCGTTTATCAAAAACTGCCATCTGTGCCGTCATAATGTCACAGGACGCCCTTAAAGAGCTAGAAGAACTTTCCCGCAGCGCCGACACTCTCAGCGTATCTACGCTTGAACAGCACGTACCGTATCGTGTCGTTGGCGTCAAAACACTCGACACCGTTCACGGTACAAAGCTCGTCGCCAAACTCTACAACGACACAGAAGTTTTCCTACCATTAAGATGTGCAAAAACCTCTCCAGAACTCATTAACAAACTCAACTCTACCTCATTCTGCATCATATACGCAGGCGAGGAAAAACTTCGCAGCGGTTTCAAACGTCACATCGTCACGTTCTCCCCATATAACCCTAAATAATGTCCGACGAAACCTATCCCGTCCCCGTGGGGAACAATCTTAACCTACAACTCATTCTCAACGCAGCTTCACCTAT
Organism: Deroplatys truncata; assembly: GCA_030765065.1. Taxonomy (NCBI): domain Eukaryota; kingdom Metazoa; phylum Arthropoda; class Insecta; order Mantodea; family Mantidae; genus Deroplatys; species Deroplatys truncata. Next base: position 414,930,491 of record CM060990.1, on the reverse strand, counting down.
CCGTATCCTCTGCATCTCCAACTCCTATTTCCGCAGCAGCAGAGTTGTCACCATCACACTCGACGTCCAAGGGGCTCACGCCGTCCACGTCAAATGCGTACCTACCAAAGTGCACCAGCAGCAACAAGACGCACTATGCATCATATACCTCGGCAACAGCAACATTCCTGCTCTAACCAACAAAGTCACATCCACAGGATGCTTCTCAACCAGCCATTACAACGAATTTACCATCCCCATCTATATACCAACCTTCACCGAGTTCGTCAACGAAAGTTTCTCTCACCTGCTCGTCACCTGCATCACCAAACCTATCCACCAATTTACCGTCGATAGCAGCAGCAGCGATGACCAGGACTCAAAGTGCACCACGTACTTTAAAATCATTGTTGTGCGCGAAATCTGTGTGTCCTAGTGCCTCAACAAACTATGAATTTTAATGTGCTTTTTTTCTCCTAATATTTCTTATATTGTTCATTTATTGTATTCATATGTTAATCTCCTGTAATCAAATAATCCATTATGTTACTCTCAAACCATGTATTCATACGTTAAGCAAATAATACATCATGTTAATCTCTTTTATGTATTCATATCTTTATCCAATGTACTGTATTCAAATTATAAATAAAGAAAACAGTCCCGGATGAGCCAATTGCAATAACGATAATCCTTCCGCTCATGGCGCTTTTCAAACTTACCGCCGTCGCTCTTAATCCGCGGCGACACTAGCGCCCCTAACGGCAGGATTATCGTTAATCCAATTGGCTCATCCGGGACTTATACTACTCCTATGGTTGTTAGAAAAAACATAGCACCACATAATGAAATTCACACCAGACTGCGAGCATTGTCCTCAGACCTATATAAGAAAATAAAATGTATAATTTGCAAAAATACTTTGCAAAGGCACATGTCTTACATACAAATGAAAACACAGGAAAGCAAAGAACACACACAGCAAAGAAAGTGACATCTTGGAATGGAGAAAAGAAAAGAGTGCGGGAGGGGGAATTGCAAATAGCGCGGAGGGAAGGAGAGAGGGAAGGGAATGATGCAGAATTGCCAAAGGTTTATGTGACCATCATACGAGTTAGAAAACACACAACAAAAATCGAAATTTGGAAGCCAAAAGGAAGCACGGAAAAAGATTTTTGCTGCGCCAAAGGGAAACCAACACGCCGATCTCTGGAAAGACAATTTAGAGTTTCAAACGTAACGGTTTCGTTATGAGACCAAAATATACTGCATAAGCGTGGTACGCAATCCTGCAAAATTTCTGTCACATTACTACAATCTTATATAAAAACTCACAGCACACACCCACACACAAATATTACACACACGCTTACATTTCACAAAACTTACCTTGATTCACAGAGCTTTATGCAAGAGCCACTGGACACAATCACAAAATATCACAATACTTGCATGTTTAGAGCACTCGCACAAAAAAAACACACACTGCGATCTCCAACAAAACTGCTACACCAAAAACTCGGCGTCTTTCACCAAAAATGTTACATCCAGGGGTGAAGGCCAAAAGGGTTACCAAAAATGATTAATTTAGGTCACCCAACACGCACATGGAGTGCAACTCGCTGGCAGCAAAAAGTCCGGAACCTTGGTGTGTAAATTGAAGGGGATGGCGTGGGTTTTTATATTACGCTGAAGAATTACACACATTACCCTTTCATACCTGAGGTATATTCCCAAACGTTTGGCGACTCTACATAATTAACAAAGGAAACAGGATGGAGGGAGATGCCACAGACCGTAGACGGGCCACACACACACACGACTGGACCCGACGACCACTTCCACTCGAATGACGCTATCCTGCCCCCACTAGCCGTGTCTAGCCAAAGCCAGACAGGGCTGACGTCATACTGGACGGTTTTAAACAGATCCTTCCCTTTGGCGTGATACTCACCGAAAGGAAAGGCCGTTAAGCAGAAATATAATTAAGGAGACCCAATAATGCTACGTCTAGTAGCAACAATATAGCACAACAGTGCGTCTGGTACTGACAATAAAATTAATATGCCACAATATATCTGAATTTGTTCAGTGTTGCATGCTCATGTGCAGAAATATGTCATTGGTTTTCCTATACGTGTAGAGTCTGCAAAATAAAATACCTAGCCAACTCCATTAGCATTGCGTTAAGTACATGCCGCCAAAAGAAAACGCAAAGGCAATGTCTCTAAAGGCGTTTATTTTTTATTTGCTTACAAATAAAACCCTACTCTTTTCTCACCATAGAGAACATTCTCTGTATAATATACCTAAAAATGGACTATATTCCACTAAAGTCATATGCAGGGGAGTCTAAAGTGGGAGAAAAGTCTAAGGGCGCTCCCGTGCGTACGCACATAATAAAGTCGTAAAAACCGTCTAGACTAGCCCCATTAGCTGTGCATTAAGCGTTGTCTATTCAGATAAAAACCAAGCTTATATAGTTATGAAACTCTGCCTCTTTCTCGCTGGAAATCAAATTCCGTGTACAAAAACACACAGCAAATTTATATAAATAAGCGAGGTGTCGTTCAACACGTAATACTTGACCTTGTTAAACGAGACTGCGGAAATCTCAAATTTGAAGAAACCTATTACACATCATTACCATCAGTGAAGGAAATAGAGAAATTCTGCAACACTTCAGTTCAGAACCAAGGCTATTGCCATAACGATATTGGAGTACTGTAAACGAGCGACGTAAACCGGTTTGGAAGCTTGGCTTGAACTGTCGTTCTCGATGGATGATCGCTGGCACTCCTGATTTCTTTCCGTTCGCCCTACAACCCCTGGGGCGGGGAATCGCTTCCCGGACACGCCGAGTGCTCCTATTCTGTTATAACCACGAGAGCAACACAGAGTGATCGGTAGCGTAAGTAGCTTATATCAGGGATAGCTACTTTGTAGTAATGTACTGCGAGAGCGACGCCGAGGCCGAATAGTTATACTGCTCGCCTCTCACCAAGACGGCTCGCGTTCAAGCCCAGGAACCCGCATGTGGGATTTGGGGTGAACAAAGCGGCGTCTGGGCGGGATTTGTACGGGTTCTCCGGTTTCTCCCGCCATGTTTCATTCCACCGCTACTGCATCATCACCTTTCCCATCCTTCACCTCTCATCAGCATCTATCATCCACATCCTTGCTCTCATCCCGAGCGTGTGGCTGATCACCCATCCTGGTCTCTCACTCTCTGCTCCGTAGGCTGTCTGCTCCTGGCGTTGTCATACGTCCTGGGGGTGTGAGTCGTCGGTTTTGGTGGACGTTAAGGAGAGAAGGCTCTGACCCGGATGGGCTGTTTTCCCTTATACTTAATACTGTACTTGTCATACTGCAAACCGGAGTTAGACCTCCCGTGTTGAACAATTTGTCTGTTTCTTTGTTTACCTTTGTAATTGAATGACATATAACGATTTCGTATATAAGTATATTTATGCAGAAATATACCTTACGCACATGTAACAAATTCTCATAGTGCAGAACACGGTTTTAAGATAAATTTCAGATTGTTGCCTATAAGTAGGGTAATTTTGGGGCTTCTAAAACAGTTAATTTATGCATGGCTATTCATATGCTAATTAGCCCCCCTCCCCCTCCCCCACCCCCCGCAGTGCCTTGGTAGTTTTACTTGCACCTGAGGGTCATAAATCTTGTTGAGTACAATGGAAGCTTGACAGTTAAGCAATTAAGGCTGTCAATCAACTGTCAAAACGAACAAAGGGGTCATAAATTTAAGGTTCTGTAACAAAGGCGAGATGTTTTTCCTACCCATTCCACATCAGGCCACTTAGCAGTTACCCACTCCACTCCTATTGTTCTCGAACAGTGGCATACTCATTCAACAACCCAATAACAAAGCCGGTCCCTTTCCATTGTGTAAGAGATTCTATTGTGTGTGCCTTTCTATTGTCCCGGGGCAAGCATTCTTTAGAAAGACCATCTGGCATACTCATTCCACAACCCAATAACAAAGCCTGACCCTTTCCATTGTGTAAGAGATTCTATTGTGTGTGCCTTTCTATTGTCCTGGGCAAGACTAGTTTAGAAAGACACCTGCGGCGTTCCCATCTCACTACTCCATAACAAAGCCTGACCTTTTCCATTGTTTGACCGCCTGGCACCTTAACAAAAGAATTCGAGGGTTGCTTTATACTCGTCCTGTCCTTGTTTGTGTGAAAGAGAGAGAAACTTGTTTACCAACTCTGCGTAACAACGTCAGTCGGCCATCATGATTTTGCCTGAGGGACTGTTCTCTCCGATGTTTTACGACATCCTACGAATATACCCGAGCATAGTTAACAAGCATTCTGCTTGGTTTATATCAGCCAGCGACTCCGAAAAAGCGCCTAATACACATTTCATTACATGCATTAAACCTCTGCGTGATATCCATAGATCGGTGTTCGATTCTTACTGTAAACACAAGTTTATTGCTAATGAGAAATTAATGATTGATATTATTATATCATTACCCTAATTAATAAAGAGGTGTTCATAGAATTCTAGCTCGACCCTTACCAAGTGAAACTCTAATGCGTAATAGCTATTAAACTATGCACCACCAGATTAAAAAAATGTATTTATCAAATATAATTTAATTTTTTATATATCATTACCCTAATTAATGAAAGGGCGTTCAGAGGGTTCTAGTTCGAATCTTACGCAGCGAAACTCTAATGCGCAATAACTATTAAACTATGCACGACCGGATTAAAATGTATTTAACAAATATAATTTAATTTTTATATATCATTACAATAATTAATAAAAAGGGTGTTCAGAGGGTCCTAGATCGAATCTGCGAAACTCTAATGCTCAGTAACTATTAAACTATGCACGGCTAGATTAAAATGTATTTAACAAATATAATTCAATTAAGGAAACGGTGTTCAGAGGGTTCTAGATCGAATCTGCGATACTCTAATGCTTAATAAATATTAAACTATGCGAGTATTGGGCGGTCAGATTAAAACGTGTTTAACAAATATAATTTAATATACACGACATTACAATGTCTAACGAGCTGTATTCTTAGGAACCAGAGGTCCCTAGTTCGAATCCTGCCCTGCGAAACGCTATAATAACTATTAAGTTATTGAAGCAGCGGGCGGTCGGATTAAAATTGCATTTAACAACTATCATTATTTATATTAAACCTGGTGCATACTTAGATATCCCGATGCCTAGACACCATTCTTTCTTCTTCTCTCTTTTTCTTTCCATCTATCTCTTTCTTTCTCCACAACTTTTACACATTCAGGCGTTCGCATATACAGGAGCACTTGTACACACATCAGCAAACATACACTGGTGCACGCATGCACACACACACGCACTCACGTACATGCAAGTACACGCACACACACAAGCACATACACACACGCACATACATACACCAGCACACCCACATACATGCATACACCAGTACACACACACGTATTCACGCACCTCATGCGTATACATACATACACCAGTGCTCTTACACTCACACATACATATACATGGACACACACACACATACACGCACACACACTCACGTACATACATACATACATACACCGTTACACTTGCACATACGCACACGACCACACACACACACACGTGCAAGCACATATGCCTGTTCACTTACACCCAGCAGCACACGACCACACACACACACACGTGCAAGCACATATGCCTGTTCACTTACACCCAACATCACCCAACCCACACACACGCACACACCAACTCACGCGCATGTCCTGATTGAAAAGAGACAAAATGACGCAATAAAAACTAATTATAGCTCGGGATGCAAGCCTCCATTTACGATTTGCTCGAAACCGGTCTTGATGAATGGGTTCATCTTTTAATAACTCCAAAGCTAATTAAAATAAAGACAGTAAATAAACTTTATTACTTTTATGTCATTAGTTCCTTTCTTGTGCATGTATATTAGAGTCCAGGTGTTATGGGTTCGATCCTTAATTTTAAAATCTCAATTATCTCAGAAACTAGCAGGGATTAAGGTGCGGACCAAAGCACGATTTTTAGTTTCTATGATGAACAATTAATGCTTTATATAATTTCCAATCAGTTGTCCCTAGCTCGAATCCCGATCTTTCAGTGACTTCCTTAATTTTCCACTGTGTTCTAGAATATATCACTTAGATCGATGCTGTAACTGCATACAGGTCTTTTAAACATAAGGTAATATTATAAATAATTTTCTTTCTGGCGTTCTGAGTTCGAATACCGATTCAATGAAGTTTACTTATAAATTTAATAACATAGTAAATAATTAAGACAAAGGCACCAAATAAACCTATTACGTTAATAATATCCAGCGGGTGTATATTAGGGTACCTGACGTCATGGGTTCGATCCTTAAGTTTAAATCTCAATTATTGCAGAAACTGACAGAGATAGAACTGTAGACGAAAGCATGTTTGATAGCTCATACAATGAACAATTAATGCTGTATATAATTTCCAGTCAGTTGCCCCTAGTTCGAATCCCGATCTTTCAATGACTTCACTGATTTTCCTCTGTATTCTAGAATACATCGCTTAGATTGATGCTTTAACTGCATGCAGCTTTGTGTAACGACATTATGGAAGTACTCTGTGTGAGAGAGAGCGAGAGAGAGAGAGAGAGAGCGAGCGAGAGGAAGTGAAAGAAGTAGGGATAGAAGTGCTGAGAGCCTCTGCGCATGCGCAGCAAGAGATGATGTCATTGGCTGCAATAATCACGTGACGTGTAAGCATCACAGCCATGATGTATCGGCATCGCCTGGAGGGGGTTTAGATCCCTATATAAACAGATATCTGCCCATGTTAGAACTGTTGTGCACTTATTAACTTTACATTCAAGTTTTAAAGAGCATTAAAAGCAACGTGAGCTGCAGGCCGTCTACACATTCAGCACACATCAGAACGTGGCAATGCAAGGTGAGTTTTACATAACTATACAAAATCACTGTTGGCTTTTACAATACATTTAATTTTGTTTAAACGTTACAGTACATGAAAGACGATTCGTTACAAGGAGCATCATATTTTCTAATATGTGCTGTACATTCACATGGATTTCACTGCATACTCTTCTTCAGTTCACATGATTTTCGCCACACATTCTTCTTACATAGACATTCATACGATTTTCCCCCTCATTCATTGTTTCACTATACACTCACATGATTTCCTCTACTCATTCTTTGTTCCCCTACAGGTTCATGCTCTGTTAACATTCACATGACTTTCTCTGCACATTCTTTGCTTCCATTAACATTCACATGATTCTCGGAACCCATTCTTCTTACATAAACATCCATACGATTTTCCCCCTCATTCTTTGTTTCGCTATACACTCATATGATTTCCTCTACTCATTCTTTGTTCCCCCTGCAGGTTCATGCTCTGTTAACATTCACACGACTTTCTCTGCACATTCTTTGCTTCCATTAACATTCACACGACCTTCGCTACACATTCTTATTACTTAAACATTCATACGATTTTCCCCCCTCATTCTTTGTTTCACTATACATTCGCACACGATTTCCTCTACTCATTCTTTGGTTCTCTGCTGGCTCATCTTCAATGAACATTCACATGATTTTCTGTACTTATTCTTTATTTCTCTACATATTCATAGGCTTACTTACAAAACATACACACCCTAGTTCTAATATAAAGAAGTGTATAACTCGTTCCTCAACTTGAATAATGTAGTGAAAATAATAATTCATGACAATGTCTGTTACAGATTGTTTAGCTGATAGACTTAACAAGATGGTTGGAGAGCGCAGTTTCCTACCGACTCGTCGAGTTCAAGATCTCGAAATAGGTCTTAACTATGAGATAAAGTCCTTAAAGAGAGTTCAAACAAGATATGGTACCAGGATCGTATCTTCGCTGGAGGATTGTCAAGTGTTCTTGCCAGAGCGCTATAATTCGTTAACCGATCAAGAGATTGCAGAAATGCCTGGGAACGTATACCTCCAGTATAACGGCATGGCAGAGACGGGGAAATTTAAGACATGTAAATTGTCTTTTTTACATGCAAAGAAGGTGCGTAGAAGTGTCAAACTTAAGTATTGAATGTTCTCCCATTTCACAATGAAAAATTCATAAATAAAACAACTGACTCATTGATATTACATATAAAGATACAAAAGATGCATATTATAGAATTTTATAAAAAATTTACGAGATTACAATATCACATGCTTTGAGTTTAATTATATCTAGCGCATTGAAATAACTCTAAATATCCGAATGTTTATACAAAACTTTGTGCTTCTTTTTACATGTGCCATATGCTTCATTTTACATGTATCAAAACAAAAAAAGCAATTCTTTTCAGGTTGCCTTTACTTGACCAATATAGTTTTCTAAGACTTTCATTGTGCAATGTTTCAGGGTGTGCAATAAGAGGTAGAAGAAGAGGAATAGCCTGTTGCCATGCAAAGGATGCTGACGCTATTGGAGGGTGGAATAAGCACCATCGGCACTCACAAGAAACATTTCGGCGAGAAACGGGTGCTGAGACATCTACATCACCGAAACACATTAAGACAAGATCCTTATATAACATTACTGGGTATACAATGTAAATTCCGGTCAATTTTGTATACAATTCAATGCATAGCTGAGAGTTAGCTCGAACTAATCTCCCTATATTCACTGAAATTAAGCATTGTGAGCAATAATTTAAGTGAATGTGAAAATACTTTTAAATAGAGATGAAATTTGTACCCTAAAAGACTTGAGCCCTGTATACATTAACAGCATTAAGACTGTTTGCCGCGCTGGAATACAAATTATGAAAATAAAGACTTTCATTTAAATAATAAGGAAATTTGCATAACCTGCTGTTACAAGTGTAGTGACATATACACAAACAATGAGTCAGATGAGAAAGTGATGGAAATGTAAGATAAATAATCACAATAAAAGAATTAAGGTATGCTTTTACATAGTGTTTTTTATTCATTAAAAATCTTTGCATTCCTAATGAAAAATAAATCATTACAATGATTAGTTTAAGTTATGTCACAATGATCAAAAAGAGAACCGTCTTTAGATGCACTACTCGATCTTAAGTCTGAGCACCAAAAAAGACAAATCACGGCTTCTCCATTTTAGATGTGGTGTCACTATTCAGGTAAATTCCTGTAACACAGCAGGTTGAGTATGCAGATCCGTGGTCCTAAATGGGTGAAACAGAGTCTTATCCATCTTAACAGTCTTGAGATCTCAGCATCAGAAAGTCGAATCACAAGCCTTCTCCACTCGATGAGTACAGGTTTAACAACAGCATTCTCTTCACCCTGAGACGATGTAAAGTATATAAATGTTCAACTTGACAAGGGATTCTAAACTTGTTGTTAGAGTCCAGAACTGATGTATTATATGGTGAAAACACATGTTCCTCTTCTTAGTGATCTTGTCGTCGAATCTCGGTGTCATTGAGGTGTCGATAACATTGAAGATGCCCATGATTATAGGATTCTGAAGCCCAATAACTGTAGGAACTGCTGATTGCGTGATGTTAACTTGATGGGCGTCAAGGGCAGAACATGGTGTGTGCGTGGAATCATTCCATTATTATATCCTCGATGTCGTTGACGTCTTCTAAAAACTATAGGCATTATGCTTATATCCTTGTTTCTAAAGGCAATGATATTGCTGTTATGCTCCCCTGTTTGCTCTATGAAGCGGATCTTTATGAACAACAGGTAAAATTTGATTTGAGGGTTCCTGTGAAATACGGTATCCTGCCGTAACTGATGGGAAAACTGGTAGATGGAGTGTCCACTTTTACTATAGAGGAAGGAGACTGATGCAATACTGCACTCGATTCGAATGATGCTCACCTTAAATGTATTCACTAGGAAATCAGATTCAGACAGCTGATTAGATGGAATAACTTTGTCACTGAAGGGCCACAGAACGTTCCTATAGAACAATCTTTGGAAAAAATCAAGAGTGAAAGGACATTTTAATGACATTTTTATTATTATTATTATTATTCACTGATCTAATAAAGAAGACATTCGCATCCTAATATGAGGAATCTTCCTAATATGAGGAATCTTTCTAACTCTTTTATGGTTTCAAGGTTCTGCAGATGCTAATCACGCTATAAAACCACCCAGCTTTAAATCCTGAATAATGTCGTTAATCGCATCGGAAAAGTCATTTTTATCAGGTGTATGAAGCCTCATGAATACCCTTAGCATGTTTACCAAATCATTAAGATCGGTGTAGCGGCATAGCATCTCCTCTGTATACGCTTTGGATATATCTTCTAATCTAGGTGAGTTGACACTAGTATGCTTGCTTTCATTGGTGTGTTTATTCAGAGCTTGCTCATTCAAAGAAACTGCTCTCATTGCTTCATCAGTGGTGGCTCTTGACGTTATTACAGGGTCGCTTGAACTGTTCCAAGTACGGTACATCTTGAATCCCGCTCTTCGGGACTTGAGAAGATTTCAGGATCTCGTTTGGGTGTTGTAGTCAATGCACAGCTGGTCATTGCTTTACAGCATCTTCTCCTATGTTGCTTAAACCTTGAAATTGTCCTGTTTTTTAAAGTTCTATTACATATGCAGCACTTAACAAAGCGATTACTCCTCCCTTGGAAAACATACGAAAAATCAAGATTCTCGTAAATTGACTGTAATTGTCCGTCTTTGTGAGTGTTCATGCTCAAGCAGTATATATAAACTAGTCAATGTATACTGTAGATGTTGAATTCGTATACGATAACACGAGACTGAGCTATTTTTTAACATTTATGTATTTATATATGTACTCAGGTTTTGGTGTATATAAACAGCCATGTCCGAATTAGACTAAGCAAAATATTGTAGCATTCGCGCATAATAGCTGTAATTCCGTTAATTATAACTATCTCATTAAGCACAACCAGATTCAAGTAGCTAGAAATGGATTCATAGAGGTAAGAGTACAAGTTTTCTTGATAGCACAGAGAATGCGAGAGTTGAGGGAGATACTGGCCATTTTCCCTTTGCAGGTCACCTTTTTCCCTTTGCTGGCCACCTTTTTCCCTTTGCTGGTAACATTTTTCCCTTTGCTGGTCACGTTTTTCCCTTTGCTGGTTTCATTTTTCCCTTTGCTGGTCCCATTTTCCCTTTACTGGTCACCTTTTTCCCTTTGCTGGTGACATTTTTCCCTTTACTGGTCACCTTTTTCCCTTTGCTGGTCACATTTTTCCCTTTGCTGGTCACCTTTTTTCCCTTTGCTGGACACCTTTTTCCCTTTGCTGATCACGTTTTTCCCTTTGCTGGTCCCCTTTTTCATTTTGCTGGTCACATTTTTCCCTTTGCTGGTCACCTTTTTCCCTTTGCTGGTCACATATTTTCCCTTTGCTGGTCACGTTTTTCCCTTTGCTGGTCACGTTTTTCCCTTTGCTGGTCACATTTTTCCCTTTGCTGGTCACTTTTTTCCCTTTGCTGGTCACCTTCTTCCCTTTGCTGGTCACCTTTTTCCCTTTGCAGGTCACGTTTTTCCCTTTGCTGGTCACATTTTTCCCTTTGATGGTCACGTTTTTCTCTTTGCTGGTCACCTTTTTTCCCTTTGCTGGTCACCTTTTTCCCCTTGCTGGTCACGTTTTTCCCTTTGCTGGTCACCTTTTTTCCTTTTCTGGTCACCTTTTTCCCTTTGCTGGTCACCTTTTTCCTTTGCTGGTCACCTTTTTCCCTATGCTGGTCACGTTTTTCCCTTTGCTGGTCACCTTTTTCCCTTTGCTGGTAACGTTTTTCCCGTTGCTGGTCACCTTTTTCCCTTTGCTGGTCACATTTTTCCCGTTGCTGGTCACCTTTTTTCCGATTGCTGGTCACGTTTTTCCCTTTGCTGGTCACGTTTTTCCCTTTGCTGGTCACGTTTTTCCCTTTGCTGGTAACATTTTTCCCTTTGCTGGTAACATTTTCCCTGAATGGGTTACATGATAGGCAAGTCAAGAACATTGACATGAAACAGTTTCCACTAAGTTCACATCTAAAGTCGCTTTCAAAGTCTAACATATCAATAGGCTGTGAGCATTCTTGTTTCATCCTCTCTAGCTTGACAGCTAAAGTAAAATAAATCTCTCTTAATGTATATACGCTAATGAGAAAGTATAAAAGGACTATCCTGAATAAAAATCGATTAGTATAACGTGAGAGCCTAAGGTGGTTAAGCTCGCAAGAGGTTTCGGTTTAATTAACTCTCTCACTAGCCTGCAACCGTTGAAATACATTTACCTGGTTACATAGGCTGAGGAACTGTGGTAAAGCTAGAGAAAAATTAAAGAGAGGAGACCCTGGAATCATTCCGTTAGACGATTCGTGTAATCTTAGTGGCATTGCCAATGCTCAGCATAAGGTCTCTGCTTCGAGAAACATTGCTGACAAGATCTGGCTGAAACGACTTGGAAAAGCGTGCAAACATCTGATGTTACATTAGGTGAAAAAGTTGGCAGCGTGACTAGTAACAGCAATTATGAAGGGAAAGGTAACTCCAGGTGCAGTAACCACGAAGAAGAAACGAGGAGGATTTCTACCTCTCATACCAATTATTGCAGCTCTAGGCGCTGCTGCTGGAGGTGCAGCCCAAATTGCCTCAGCAGTAAATAAGAAAAAGGCAGCAGATAAACAACTTGCCGAAATGATGAGGCATAAGAGAGAAATTGAGAGAAAGGCATCTGTTGGCGGAGGGTCCAAAAAGAAGAAACGAGGAGGATTTCTACCGCTCATACCAATTATTGCAGCACTAGGAGCCGCGCTGGAAGTGCATCACAAATTGCTACAGCTGTAAATACGAAAAAAGCTGCAGATAAACAACTTGCTGAAATGATGAGACGTAACAGAGAAATTGAAGCAAGAGGGAGAGGTTTTCGAGTGAAGAAGAATAAGGGAAGAAACACAGAAACGAAGAGGAGACAGAGCCTGAAAGGGAATTCAAAAAACTCAGGCAGAGGGCTATACTTGTCCCTGAAAAAACATTGAGTAACATAGACCTTGACTTGTATGCCCTACGTTTAAAGATTCCTCATATTAGGATGCGAATGTCTTCTTTATTAGATCAGTGAATAATAATAATAATAAAAATGTCATTAAAATGTCCTTTCACTCTTGATTTTTTCCAGTGATTGTTCTATAGGAACGTTCTGTGGCCCTTCAGTGACAAAGTTATTCCATCTAATCAGCTGTCTGAATCTGATTTCCTAGTGAATATATTTAAGGTGAGCATCATTCAAATCGAGTGCAGTATTGCATCAGTCTCCTTCCTCTATAGTAAAAGTGGACACTCCATCTACCAGTTTTCCCATCAGTTACGGCAGGATACCGTATTTCACAGGAACCCTCAAATCAAATTTTACCTGTTGTTCATAAAGATCCGCTTCATAGAGCAAACAGGGGAGCATAACAGCAATATCATTGCCTTTAGAAACAAGGATATAAGCATAATGCCTATAGTTTTTAGAAGAAGTCAACGACATCGAGGATATAATAATGGAATCATTCGACGCACACATCATGCTCTGCCCTTGACGCCCATCCAGTTAACATCACGCAATCAGCAGTTCCTACAGTTATTGGGCTTCAGAATCCTATAATCATGGGCATCTTCAATGTTATCGACACCTCAATGACACCGAGATTCGACGACAAGATCACTAAGAAGAGGAACATGTGTTTTCACCATATAATACATCAGTTCTGGACTCTAACAACGAGTTTAGAATCCCTTGTCAAGTTGAACATTTATATACTTTACATCGTCTCAGGGTGAAGAGAATGCTGTTGTTAAACCTGTACTCATCGAGTGGAGAAGGCTTGTGATTCGACTTTCTGATGCTGAGATCTCAAGACTGTTAAGCTGGATAAGACTCTGTTTCACCCATTTAGGACCACGGATCTGCATACTCAACCTGCTGTGTTACAGGAATTTACCTGAATAGTGACACCACATCTAAAATGGAGAAGCCGTGATTTGTCTTTTTTGGTGCTCAGACTTAAGATCGAGTAGTGCATCTAAAGACGGTTCTCTTTTTGATCATTGTGACATAACTTAAACTAATCATTGTAATGATTTATTTTTCATTAGGAATGCAAGGATTTTTAATGAATAAAAAACAATATGTAAAAGCATACCTTAATTCTTTTACTGTTATTATTTGTCTTACATTTCCATCACTTTCTCATCTGACTCATTGTTTCTGTATATGTCATTACACTTGTAACAGCAGGTTATGCAAATTTCCTTATTATTTAAATAAAAGTCTTTATTTTCATAATTTGTATTCCAGCGCGGCAAACAGTCTTAATGCTGTTAATGTATACAGGGCTCAAGTCTTTTAGGGTACAAATTTCATCTCTATTTAAAAGTATTTTCACAGTCACTTAAATTATTGCTCACAATGCTTAATTTCAGTGAATATAGGGAGATTAGTTCGAGCTAACTCTCAGCTATGCATTGAATTGTATACAAAATTGACCGTATTTTTTCATTGTATACCCAGTAATGTTATATAAGGATCTTGTCTTAATGTGTTTCGGTGATGTAGATGTCTCAGCACCCGTTTCTCGCCGAAATGTTTCTTGTGGGTGCCGATGGTGCTTATTCCACCCTCCAATAGCGTCAGCAACCTTTGCATGGCAGCAGGCTATTCCTCTTCTTCTTCCTCTTATTGCACACACTGAAACATTGCACAATGAAAGTCTTAGAAAACTATATTGGTGAAGTAAAGGCAACCTGAAAAGAATTACATTTTTTGTTATGATACATGTAAAATGAAGCATATGGCACATGTAAAAAGAAGCACAAAGATTTGTATAAACATTCGGATATGTAGAGTTATTTCAATGCGCTAGATATAATTAAACTCAAAGCATGTGATATTGTAATCTCGTAAATTTTTTATAAAATTCTATAATATGCATCTTTTGTATCTTTATATGTAATATCAATGAGTCAGTTGTTTTATTTATGAATTTTTCATTGTGAAATGGGAGAACATTCAATACTTAAGTTTGACACTTCTACGCACCTTCTTTGCATGTAAAAAAGACAATTTACATGTCTTAAATTTCCCCGTCTCTGCCATGCCGTTATACTGGAGGTATACGTTCCCAGGTATTTCTGCAATCTCTTGATCGGTAAACGAATTATAGCGCTCTGGCAAGAACACTTGACAATCCTCCAGCGAAGATACGATCCTGGTACCATATCTTGTTTGAACTCTCTTTAAGGACTTTATCTCATAGTTAAGACCTATTTCGAGATCTTGAACTCGACGAGTCGGTAGGAAACTGCGCTCTTCAACCATCTTGTTAAGTCTATCAGCTAAACAATCTGTAACAGACAATGTCATGAATTATTATTTTCACTACATTATTCAAGTTGAAGAACGAGTTATACACTTCTTTATATTAGAACTAGGGTGTGTATGTTTTGTAAGTAAGCCTATGAATATGTAGAGAAATAAAGAATAAGTACAGAATATCATGTGAATGTTCATTGAAGATGAGCCAGCAGAGAACCAAAGAATGAGTAGAGGAAATCGTGTGCGAATGTATAGTGAAACAAAGAATGAGGGGGGAAAATCGTATGAATGTTTAAGTAAGAAGAATGTGTAGCGAAGATCGTGTGAATGTTAATGGAAGCAAAGAATGTGCAGAGAAAGTCGTGTGAATGTTAACAGAGCATGAACCTGCAGGGGGAAAAAGAATGAGTAGAGGAAATCATATGAGTGTATAGCGAAACAAAGAATGAGGGGGAAAATCGTATGAATGTTTATGTAAGAAGAATGGGTGGCGAAAATCATGTGAATGTTAATGGAAGCAAAGAATGTGCAGAGAAAGTCATGTGAATGTTAACAGAGCATGAACCTGTAGGGGAACAAAGAATGAGTAGAGGAAATCATGTGAGTGTATAGTGAAACAATGAATGAGGTGGAAAATCGTATGAATGTTTATGTAAGAAGAATGTGTGGCGAAAATCATGTGAACTGAGGAAGAGTATGCAGTGAAATCCATGTGAATGTACAGCACATATTAGAAAATATGATGCTCCTTGTAACGAATCGTCTTTCATGTACTGTAACGTTTAAACAAAATTAAATGTATTGTAAAAGCCAACAGTGATTTTGTATAGTTATGTAAAACTCACCTTGCATTGCCACGTTCTGATGTGTGCTGAATGTGTAGACGGCCTGCAGCTCACGTTGCTTTTAATGCTCTTTAAAACTTGAATGTAAAGTTAATAAGTGCACAACAGTTCTAACATGGGCAGATATCTGTTTATATAGGGATCTAAACCCCCTCCAGGCGATGCCGATACATCATGGCTGTGATGCTTACACGTCACGTGATTATTGCAGCCAATGACATCATCTCTTGCTGCGCATGCGCAGAGGCTCTCAGCACTTCTATCCCTACTTCTTTCACTTCCTCTCGCTCGCTCTCTCTCTCTCTCTCTCGCTCTCTCTTACACAGAGTACATCCATAATGTCGTTACACAAAGCTGCATGCAGTTAAAGCATCAATCTAAGCGATGTATTCTAGAATACAGAGGAAAATCAGTGAAGTCATTGAAAGATCGGGATTCGAACTAGGGGCAACTGACTGGAAATTATATACAGCATTAATTGTTCATTGTATGAGCTATCAAACATGCTTTCGTCTACAGTTCTATCTCTGTCAGTTTCTGCAATAATTGAGATTTAAACTTAAGGATCGAACCCATGACGTCAGGTACCCTAATATACACCCGCTGGATATTATTAACGTAATAGGTTTATTTGGTGCCTTTGTCTTAATTATTTACTATGTTATTAAATTTATAAGTAAACTTCATTGAATCGGTATTCGAACTTAGAACGCCAGAAAGAAAATTATTTATAATATTACCTTATGTTTAAAAGACCTGTATGCAGTTACAGCATCGATCTAAGTGATATATTCTAGAACACAGTGGAAAATTAAGGAAGTCACTGAAAGATCGGGATTCGAGCTAGGGACAACTGATTGGAAATTATATAAAGCATTAATTGTTCATCATAGAAACTAAAAATCGTGCTTTGGTCCGCACCTTAATCCCTGCTAGTTTCTGAGATAATTGAGATTTTAAAATTAAGGATCGAACCCATAACACCTGGACTCTAATATACATGCACAAGAAAGGAACTAATGACATAAAAGTAATAAAGTTTATTTACTGTCTTTATTTTAATTAGTTTTGGAGTTATTAAAAGATGAACCCATTCATCAAGACCGGTTTCGAGCAAATCGTAAATGGAGGCTTGCATCCCGAGCTATAATTAGTTTTTATTGCGTCATTTTGTCTTTTTTCATTCAGGACATGCGCGTGAGTTGGTGTGTGCGTGTGTGTGGGTTGGGTGCTGTTGGGTGTAAGTGAACAGGCATATGTGCTTGCACGTGTGTGTGTGTGTGTGTGGTCGTGTGCTGCTGGGTGTAAGTGAACAGGCATATGTGCTTGCACGTGTGTGTGTGTGTGTGGTCGTGTGCGTATGTGCAAGTGTAACGGTGTATGTATGTATGTATGTATGTATGTATGTATGTATGTATGTATGTATGTACGTGAGTGTGTGTGCGTGTATGTGTGTGTGTGTCCATGTATATGTATGTGTGAGTGTAAGAGCACTGGTGTATGTATGTATACGCATGAGGTGCGTGAATACGTGTGTGTGTACTGGTGTATGCATGTATGTGGGTGTGCTGGTGTATGTATGTGCGTGTGTGTATGTGCTTGTGTGTGTGCGTGTACTTGCATGTACGTGAGTGCGTGTGTGTGCATGCGTGCACCAGTGTATGTTTGCTGATGTGTGTACAAGTGCTCCTGTATATGCGAACGCCTGAATGTGTAAAAGTTGTGGAGAAAGAAAGAGATAGATGGAAAGAAAAAGAGAGAAGAAGAAAGAATGGTGTCTAGGCATCGGGATATCTAAGTATGCACCAGGTTTAATATAAATAATGATAGTTGTTAAATGCAATTTTAATCCGACCGCCCGCTGCTTCAATAACTTAATAGTTATTATAGCGTTTCGCAGGGCAGGATTCGAACTAGGGACCTCTGGTTCCTAAGAATACAGCTCGTTAGACATTGTAATGTCGTGTATATTAAATTATATTTGTTAAACACGTTTTAATCTGACCGCCCAATACTCGCATAGTTTAATATTTATTAAGCATTAGAGTATCGCAGATTCGATCTAGAACCCTCTGAACACCGTTTCCTTAATTGAATTATATTTGTTAAATACATTTTAATCTAGCCGTGCATAGTTTAATAGTTATTGAGCATTAGAGTTTCGCAGATTCGATCTAGGACCCTCTGAACACCCTTTTTATTAATTATTGTAATGATATATAAAAATTAAATTATATTTGTTAAATACATTTTAATCCGGTCGTGCATAGTTTAATAGTTATTGCGCATTAGAGTTTCGCTGCGTAAGATTCGAACTAGAACCCTCTGAACGCCCTTTCATTAATTAGGGTAATGATATATAAAAAATTAAATTATATTTGATAAATACATTTTTTTAATCTGGTGGTGCATAGTTTAATAGCTATTACGCATTAGAGTTTCACTTGGTAAGAGTCGAGCTAGAATTCTATGAACACCTCTTTATTAATTAGGGTAATGATATAATAATATCAATCATTAATTTCTCATTAGCAATAAACTTGTGATTACAGTAAGAATCGAACACCGATCTATGGATATCACGCAGAGGTTTAATGCATGTAATGAAATGTGTATTATGCGCTTTTTCGGAGTCGCTGGCTGATAGAAACCAAGCAGAATGCTTTGTAACTATGCTCGGGTATATTCGTAGGATGTCGTAAAACATCGGAGAGAACAGTCCCTCAGGCAAAATCATGATGGCCGACTGACGTTGTTACGCAGAGTTGGTAAACAAGTTTCTCTCTCTTTCACACAAACAAGGACAGGACGAGTATAAAGCAACCCTCGAATTCTTTTGTTAAGGTGCCAGACGGTCAAACAATGGAAAAGGTCAGGCTTTGTGATGGAGTAGTGAGATGGGAACGCCGCAGGTGTCTTTCTAAACTAGTATTGCCCAGGATAATAGAAAGGCACACACAATAGAATCTCTTACACAATGGAAAGGGTCAGGCTTTGTTATTGGGTTGTGGAATGAGTATGCCAGATGGTCTTTCTAAAGAATGCTTGCCCCGGGACAATAGAAAGGCACACACAATAGAATCTCTTACACAATGGAAAGGGACCGGCTTTGTTATTGGGTTGTTGAATGAGTATGCCACTGTTCGAGAACAATAGGAGTGGAGTGGGTAACTGCTAAGTGGCCTGATGTGGAATGGGTAGGAAAAACATCTCGCCTTTGTTACAGAACCTTAAATTTATGACCCCTTTGTTCGTTTTGACAGTTGATTGACAGCCTTAATTGCTTAACTGTCAAGCTTCCATTGTACTCAACAAGATTTATGACCCTCAGGTGCAAGTAAAACTACCAAGGCACTGCGGGGGGTGGGGGAGGGGGAGGGGGGCTAATTAGCATATGAATAGCCATGCATAAATTAACTGTTTTAGAACCCCCAAATGTACCCTTCTCCTATAAATCAGCTCTCTCTATACATATAAATGATTTTCCAAACATTTTCTTTTATACATATAATTTTGAAAGCATAAATGAGAGAAGCTGCAGAGGCTGGATGATTCAATACAAGCACCTCGTCAATATCTGATGATTTGCATATGGTTTTAGTAGCGAAATAGGTTATATAGGAGACTTATGGCTTGTATGATGAAATTTAGAAGCTACGGTTATAAGTTTCTAACGCGCCAGTACGCCACTGGCTAATGATGATACTATTCGATAGCACAACACACAAAAACGAACGGACGCCTTAGAGGATACTTTTCTGGCGTAATGGTTATGATATTAGCTTTAGAGTAAAGTATGGTCTATGTTTTCGAGTTTCGTTCACTACTTTTTTGTAGAGCATATTAATGGACGTTTGCAATCAGTTTAAATTCATATTTGAATTCATGCATTTTAATTTCAACATATCAGTAGAATTAATTACAATCCTTCCTAACAAAATTTTGAATCATGCTTAATGAATACGCATGCACTACTTTATAATAGGAAATAGCTTAAAAGTTGAAAGAAATAAAAACACCGATATTTTTACGTTAGTTTTATAAGAATTGCTCGAAATTGCGAACTGCATTTTCAAGACAATGTTCACTGTGATCAAGGAGCGATTGCCGTACCCTATCCAAGATTTCTGGTGTGTGTCGAATAACCGTTACATACTGCTATTATTCGGGGAATTAAGTCCACTTCTGAGGTGTTTGATACACCATAGACTTGAGGTGACCCCAGAAAAAGAAATCCACTGGAAGGAGGTCCAGAGAGAGTGGTGGCCACGCTACTGTTGGACTCCCTTTCCGATCCATCGGGCAGGAAAAACTAGATTCAAATGCTCTCGCACAGCCAGGGAGAAATGGGGTGGAGCTCCATCACGTTGTGGCCGCATTTGGCGATGAATATGAAGGGGTACATCTTATATAAAAATTATAATGTTCTGCAACAAATAAAGACAAATATATCCATTTAATCGAAGGCAAAGGAGATGTGAGCCAGTGTCATATTTGAAACAATTCCGAAGCATACGTTCACCGAAAACGTCTGCTGGTGACTTTGCTCTGAAGCAGCATGTGCATTGGCGTAGTCACACACTTGGCCTTTTCTTGAGTTAAAAACAAGACCACCTCTGGCAAACAAGGCCTCATTAGCAAACAATACCGACTATATATATTTATATATATATATATTTATATATACATATTGGAAAAATAGTAATTGATACTATTTGTTTAGTAAAACTACTTTTTCCGGCCTAAAAATCTTTAGCATGACTTAATTTTGAAGGGAAGTAAAGCCGGTGGCCTCGTGTCGTAGATTTACGGCACGTAAAAGAACCGCAAGCCTGTTAGAGGTCTCTGAACAAAATTTCAGGTCTTTACGCCCAGTATAGAATGGGACGCTAAGGAAAATGTAAGTTAAAGTGCGTCCATATATAAAGCTCAATTTAAATTTGCATGTAAATGGCATCGTTTACCCTTTTGCAGAAAAATAGAGACAAAGTAATGTTTCAATGCGTTTAGGATATTTCAGTTTTTCAGAAAAAATAGGTTTTCATGCAAATAATATCCTTTACTTTTCTAGAGTAAATATATCTCCACAAACTGCTTATTAGCATGTACTTATGCCTTTTCATAACCTTCATTTTCCTTATACACCAATCATTTTGTATTATGTGCATGGTTTGCAAAGAATGTATTTGTTTTAATAGCAGCAGGAGTGAAAATTTTCTGAAAAAATTATAATGATTAGTGATGAACATTAAGACTACTACATCGATGAACTATGTCTGAATTGTAATAAATCTGCATCCTCGCAAAAATAAAACAAAGAAAGCAAAACTGAATACCCTTGCACATGGAGATTTCCATTGCTTTACAAAAATATCCCTCTTTAGCCATGCATACCTAGGGTGTCATAATCACATGCATTTCTCCAATACGTTAGAACTCCACATACCTTGTAGAAACAGTGTTCGTGAGTATAAGAGTGATTCTTTCAGTTCGCATTAGTATTGATCAGTTTATTGATTGGCTGGAAATAATTTCAAATG
Organism: Deroplatys truncata; assembly: GCA_030765065.1. Lineage (NCBI taxonomy): Eukaryota > Metazoa > Arthropoda > Insecta > Mantodea > Mantidae > Deroplatys > Deroplatys truncata. The sequence continues at coordinate 414,908,776 of CM060990.1, read as the reverse complement.
TAAGCGATACAAACGTGCCGGCGTGCACGACATAATTGTTCATACATAGAACGTGCCAGTTTTGTGCAACTAAGAATTGCATACACGAAACATAGGGAGAAAAAAAACAACATAGGAATGCTGCACGTCAGCTCATCTTGGGATGTGAGACAACGCACAACGCACATGGCGAAAGGACTAATGCTACGAAGAAAAAACAATACTTGCAATAAAGACACGATAAAGTATTGGTAGGTTAGGGAAATTACCATCCAGAATTGTAATTCTGTATTGGGGTAATAAGGTAATACCTCCTCTCTGGTTTAGAGGCAAGGTTTATTCTCCCAGTTTAACAACCAAATATTGTTAAGTATAAGGATTGCTAGCATATCCTTACTTTTTGTACAAATGAAATAATTGAGTACCGGTGAGAAGAAATATAAGGGTTCTGAAAATTCGTGTATTCTCATTTTGACTAATATCTGGCTACTTTTAAAATGTCGTCATGACTTCGCTTCAAGACACTGTAGAAAAAACTTCCCTTAGATCCCGCTAAGAAGAAGAAGAAGAATTACAGCTAACCTGCTGCCACGCCAGCACTGTTCGACGAGCTGGCGGTAGCCATCGCCGCTTCAGCCCCTAGACATCGCTGGCTCATCCAGCGCTCGCAGCGCCACTCCACGGAACACATCCATTGCCAACTCAGAAATCGCGGCATCTCTTCGCCTGCTGCAGTGGCCTCCCAGCCTATAACTATTTTCCCAAAGCAAAGCAACACACCGCATGCATTTCATCAATCACCGTCTATGGAGTAAAGATCTGTTCGAATGCTAATTACAACTGCATGCCCAGGGTTCTCTCAGTCTCTATCAACTTCACAGAAGTATTGTACCAACATTGATGACTCCTCACCTCACGGCAGGACTACAAGAACCCCCACCGACACATATCCGAGTAAAGGGTGTCACTGTGCAGTCATATAAGGGGTCCATGACCAGTTGCCTCCACAGTTCGTCCTAGAACCTGCGCAGCAACAGCCCTCGCCACTGAAAACTTCCAGGATTCACTCCCACACTGAGTCAATGCCGTTCTGCCCTTTATCTTTAGTGATAGGGCGCATTTCACTGTCGCATTAATTACTGGCCTAAGTTTCTTGGGTAAAATCCGACGAAACGAGCTCAACCGCACAACGAAAGCCACACCGTACCATCGCTGCTCTTGCCATTGCCATGAGGCACAACCTTCCACTATTATTGTGCCCAGCCTCTCATCGACCTCCACCGGGCGCGATCTGACTCACCGACGGAAGTGATGTGCCACATGCCACGGAAGCAACAACTTCACGGGCCAGATCTCCTGCCCATTCTATTCCCGCAGTGCACCCTAGACATTCCACGGACTTCAACCGTAATAAGGCTGCACTACATCTAACTACGCTGCAACGCATCAACACCAACCGATTAGCACCACATCACAAATGGTAGCTGTTTCTGCAACCAACGATGTAATGCTACAGCCCCGTCAGCGCATTAACACTACACCAACACCGGCCAAAGAAACCGCTGACAACATTACTCTACTAGAAATACTGGTATCTGTTGCCAGGATCAAGAGAAATCTGCATACCCACGCCCTGCAGACGCCCCAAAATAGGTGAATGGAAAAAGAATACATAACAACAGCACCGCCCTTTCCACAGTAGCCAGACAATTAAACTAATCTCGCCGTTAACCCCATTCAAACCACAAACGACACACACATTCTGGCAACCATTCAAAGCAAGCTTCACCGAATAAGGAATAACCAGCCAATCTTCAACGCATTCCGCGCCGAAAATTTTACACAAACTGAAATCAGAATATGTGACTTGAGATAAGAAGAGCGCACACAAAAGAGCATTATGTTATACACAACTATAATTAAATAAACACACATATTAAACTCCAAAACCCCATGTAATTCCCCCAGTGCTACAGCGTTATGGCTGTAGCCGGAAGAAAACAATGGACCCACTCCCGTCTACTGGGTGGCAGTTCGCAACACCCGTGTTACTAGGAGAGGTGTTCAAGTTGGACTCCATCATTCCTCTTCCAGGAAATGCTACCAGATTCCCACTGAAATTTTCTTTCTGTCACCTCTTCCTTAAACCATACGCTTATCACAACGAAATAAGCCAATCTTCTATTTCAAACTCTTCAACTACATTACTCTCTCTCCCCAACAGAAAAGAAGTAGATAATCTCTTACAGTCTTGGAACTTCACGTCACCCAAATCAGTTGAAATAATGAATGATATTCTTTACCACTCAAAATACCTCACCTCATAAAAAGGTACATTTAAAACAGGTGAGCTCAGATCAAAAGAAATTGGTTACAGAATAACGTGTACGGTATGCATAGACAACCAAATAACTACTGTTGTTCAAAATAGTACTGCGTTTAATCAGGCATGACAACATCTAGAAGAAAGATATACACAGTGGACCATTTAAGTTGAGACTGTACAAAATCTCCAAAACTAGGCGTTGTAGAGAGAAATGTCTTGGATAAAAGTTGCTTGATATTATGGGGGAAAGTATATGCCATTAGTCGTGTTTAATTCAGAGAACGATGTGATGGTCAATTTAAGGTCAATTTAAATTCACTCTAATTGTAGGTTCTCATTTAAAGATATTAAATTAAGCCTAAAATGACCATCATAACGTCCTCTAAAAACATGACTAATGGCATTTACTTTCCTCCATATCAAGCAACTTTTATTAAAGACATTTATTTCTATAACGCTTACTTTTGGAGCCATTGTAAGTCTCAACTTAAATGGTCCAACCTGTATACTGGCTTACAAAGTACATCTTGATAATTGGGTTATAATTTAAGTAATTGAAACAGAATACTGTGTTCGAATTCTACTTCTTGAAACCGAACACATCTGCAAAGATGAGACCTAGTACTTTAGATGAGCATGTAATCATTTTTGCAGCGCGACTGCATTTTATCGATGGGCTATAGGCCTTGGAAGTTTTCGTAATCTATCAAGTCTAGATTTCAAGCTCTTCTCAAAGACGACGAAGATACCAATGATTGTATAAAAACATTTGTCTTTTCATAGCTATTTTATTTATGGATGAACCTACAAAGTAGGATTCGGCTGATATATCTAAATCTTAAAAAGCAACCAACAGTGATTAAGCTTGGATCCACAGTTCAACTTATATCAGCCCAGTAGGATGTTAAAGATAGTGTAATGGAGATGACGAATTTGTGTTAAAAGTTTAACTGAGCAGTTATATTATTCGATGTTTTACGTTACGAGGTTATACCAATTGGGAATAACATTATTGCGGTCAGAGAAGTCATCGGCTTCCGGGATCCTAAGGACAAGAGAAAGCATTATCAAGTTTATTGAAGCATCGCCAGTATGCCATTTGAAGCGGATCAACTACGGGTATTCGCCGTAACCACATTACTGGACCACCTCTGAAAAGTGGCTTATTTGGCACTCAGGAGCCCTCCAGGAGTAGTCAGCAAATGTTAACAATAAAGCATGTGGTTTATTTTAATACATTTATCCTGCATTAATCTCATAAAATGTTTACGTTTTCTAGCTAATAATACTACGTTAATAAGAAAAATGAAGCAAGTGTAATAAGTGGCAGCCATTTATCCAGCAACTGACTTTTTAAATTAAAAACTTCGTAAACATAAAATGCAATAGCTTAAAAAGAAAAACCGCAGTTCTCAAGTATAAAACTAAGATGGATTGTGTAGTATAAGAACCAGGTAAGTCATCATTCTACCCCTCTCTCTTCTTCCCTCTTTCCCTGTATCTCTCTCTCTCTCTCTCTCTCTCTCTCTCTCTCTCTGTCTCTCTGAGTTAAGACCAGATTTGCAATCTCTTACTTACTGTCTGCCAATTTGTGAAGAATTTTGTTTCAAAATCGACATCCCTTTGTTGTACGGTTATCGTACCTTTATCATTGCTTGTACTACTGTCATTGTAGCTGCTTTTTGCATTGTATTGATATAAGATGAAACAAAAACGGAATGCTATAGTGCCAGTTTGTAACAAAATTTTACAACAAAGAAGAAAAATAAGGTGTTTTGGTACTGTTTCTCGCCAGTTCTTACCGCAGATGACACCACAGGCGGTGACACTGATGATGCTGAAATTAAATGAAATTGTAACTGATGAAGGGAATTTAGGAAGGAAACGTTCAACATTTGACATTTGCCATTCATGATGTCTGAGGAAAATCTGGAAAAAACCTCAGTTAGGGAGGAAGGTTCTGCCTAGATTTGAACCGCAGACCTCCCGCCCACGAGTCCATACCTTAACGACCTTCTACTATCCTTGTCGGTAAACATATAATTAAAAATTTGAAAAGTTTTAGTGCGGTTTTGAGATTATGCTTTTGAAAAGTTACGCAGAAGCTGATTAAAAATTCCATGGTGCACTTGGGCAACTAGATTACACTGATTGCATTTGTATCTCGTGTGCTGTATTGAATTGCATTGACTATTTAACTTATGTGACCTCATCAAAATTGTACCAATGATATGAAAGCAAATGTTAAATTTGTACCAACCATTGCCGGATGCCGTAGTGAAATCACAAAATTCGTTCACCGCCGCGATTTGCGTTTGTCTTCAATTTCAGTCTCAAATTAATCGACATCCGACTGTTTCTAATTGTCTACCAAAGGATAAATATTCATAACAGAAATGTACAATTAGGAGCTAACTTAGCCAATGTTGCACGCCTAACTTATTAAACTCGAATTACGAATTAATTCATTCCGTTTATATTCTCCCATTTTTTTATGAAATAATTGTACAATGATCTAGAGGATTCTTATGGTGAATGCTCCCTTTTACCCCTTATAATTGTAATTTCGCACAGCCTCGGCCAATGACGGATGAAAAATCCCCCAATATTCACGCAAAAGAATTCGAGTCATTGGCGGAATGTCTGACTTCCATAAGGTCCCCCGACAGTCTTTCAAGTTCTGGAAATGCTGCATAGCCTATACGTACCCTTAGACAGTAAAACGGTTATTGGTTGGCATGGTGGAGTAACGTATAGATAATTACAGTAGGTAAAATATAAAATCTTTGTACCTTCTCTTGGGTCGCACGGTTATTTAATAACATAAAAGCTATTGGTTTTCACATAATGCAGAAACCCTTAACGTATAGAACGAAATGGAAGTGAAGCTAGTGATATGCAGATTCCTTTCCCAGGCTTAAATTTAACCTCTTTGGAAAATACACGCAGTCTGCCACCATCGAGAAAAGTAATTTTCTCAAATTGGTGACAAAATAGCGGTTGACGGATTTTTAATGCCATCTGGTCATAATTTTCGCTCTTATATACAATTATTTAGCGTACTCTGCTAATGAATCTAATTATAATAGGCAATAAGCAAAACTTTCTTATATGAAGATTATGAAAACATTTTGGCATTGATGTCATATGCGTGTCGTAGAATTATAAGCAGATTCGACTCCTTTTTGTTAATCTGCGTCTTCTATTGTATGTAATGTGTGTGTGTGTGTGTGTGTGTGTGTGTGTGTGTGTGTGTGTGTAATTTTTTCAGTTGTTGGTGACAAAATAGCGGTTGACGGATTTTTAATGCCATCTGGTCATAATTTTCGCTCTTATATACAATTATTTAGCGTACTCTGCTAATGAATCCGATTATAATATAAGTACAAAGGCAATAAGCAAAACTTTCTTATATGAAGATTATGAAAATATTTTGGCATCGATGTCATATGCGTGTCGTAGAATTATAAGCAGATTCGATTCCTTTTTGTTAATCTGCGTCTTCTATTATATGTAATATGTGTGTGTGTGTGTGTGTGTGTGTGTGTGTGGGTGGGTGGGTGTGTGTGTTTGTTTGTTTGTTTGTTTGTAAAGAAAGATCGATGGGATTTGTCTCACTTTACATCCATTTTCTGGGGAGTAACAACAGCTATATATTACTTCTTGGCAATCTTAAGAGAATATCAAGGGCTTTTTCGCAAGCATTTTCTTTTACAACTGTGATGTGTTCGTATTCTAGTATATAGGCTTTGTAAATACTATTTAGTCTTTTAGTAACGTATTATTTGAAATTATGTGTGTTATTGCCCATGTCCAATAGGAATGTTTCAAGTGGCATATGCCTAACGAGTTTTATAATGTATTTAACAAATGAGTATGACATGTGCTCTTGATGTATGAGGGAAAAGGAAACTTTTATCACAAGCATGCTGTACACTTGGTTTGAGTATTATTTTATGTCTAATGTGTCTTTACTAGATGAGAAAATATATATTGCTTTATACGGGTAGAAAATTCAAGTCAAAAGGTATTTTTGTTGCTTCATGAGTAGTTTAAAATGCATTCTAGTTTCAGAATTAGGAAGTTATTAGTATAAATTCTTCTATGCAATAATAACTCTTTAATGATGTGAGACAGTTTATTATTACTATTATTATTAAAACTGTTAACATTACTATTATTAACATTATCAACATTATTGCCATTATTATTGCTGTGTTGTTTGCTAGCTTTGATTAGGTATGAGGCATATATAATGTGTAATTTTATTAAATAATAAAAGATAACTGTTATTAAAGAACACCAAACAAGTAGCAATAGTCACGGAGTTGACATAAAAACAAAATTTGCTCTAAATGTGTAATACACTTAGAAGAAAACGAATTCTCTAATCATAGAGTGTAGGCATTATCCCAAGTAGGTTTTTATTAACTGAGTATCGAGTAGCGCTGTTGTTGCTGTTGCTGCTATTGCTATATTTACGTTATTGTTTAAAGCCATACATGCCATATCCGACTATGAAAGAAAGTATAAAATATAAGTGAAAATAAATTCGGTTGACTACATCCTAAGCATCGCGGAAACAGAACAAATAAACAGCAATGAGGAGCTGCCTAACCCGCACATGAATCTAAACGAACCCTTGCGTAAGAGACAAAAGCTTTACATTTTTATATAGGTTTTGATTAATTTTCTGTCATTCATTGAATTATGGCGTGTTTATTCATCCAACATTTTAAACCCATGTTATGGGGCAAAGGAAACAGGAATGGAGAACGCAGGAACTATACTTAGAACTCAGCACTTCCAACATTTTGAGTTGAGAATGCATTTAAAATAAAATGTATAGCCATCTTTGTAGATGGTTTATTAACATTTGTGTGTATTAATTCATTGATTAATTTAGTGATAGGTATATTACTTTATTATCACCATCATCATCACAAACATCAGCATAATCCGCTTTAGCATCACTACCACCACCACCACCACCACCACCACCATCACCATAAATTTGTATCTTCCTGTATGTTAAGGATCTATTACAAATACAAGTATATTCATTTATATCGACGAGTGTAATAACCGAGGTCCAGTGACAGTTATCATATAATCTTGGAGTGAGGTCATCTTGAAAGACCAAGTTCGGCTGTCTTCTGAAGTAATGGATCCAAGGGTCATATGAGATTACTGAATGATAAACCGATTTATCTTTACCAGTACTAACGCACATTTGAAACCTCAGCTGCATACTATTTGAGAACTCTGGTAGTATCTACGTGTATTCTTATGATATCACTTTTGCTAAGAGATAATGGCCGTTACCACGTATTTAAATACTATAATGCTTGATTATCTCTGGATGCATGTTTCAGACTTACTGTTGGGAAACCAAAATCAATGTATTTCATCGGGATTTTCTCCAAAAGAACAGAATTAATTTATTTTACTTTAAAGATATAACGAAATTGAATTATCTCTACCATTATATTCAATATTTACACCATTTACGGAATTATTTACAGGTTTACAAATAATGCGTTCATGATTGTCTAAATTTCAAGTTGTACATTTTTATTAGTAATGGTGTCTTGTGGATAGAACGAGAAAGCTTTAAACAGTTTCCTTTCCTTCAAATATCCGACAACATTATTTAACAGGACTGGTTGTTTTAAGTGACCTTGCCTTTCTCTTGAACACTTGGTATTTTTACATTTTATTTCATTTTCTGTTAACAATTTATACAAAATTGGCGTTATCATATATGCATACTGGTTTATATGCATAATAGCCTCAAACTTTACTTTGGCATATTGTTTTAATTTTTCCTTATATGGTCAGAGGCGTTCTCTTTTCTATTTTTTTTAATTTACGCTATTATCTAATTTCTTTCATTTCATTGTCCACAAGGACATGCTTGTATTTTGTGCATGCACTTCACACTATTTTTGAAATGCAGATCAGTACACCCGCTATTTTTTATGAAAATAGTGAATACTTGAAATGACTTTTACTACAATTTCGTTTTATTTTGCTTGCACTTTAAACATTAACCATTAAATTTTGCTATACTATTAATAATTTGCGGCAAGTAAAATATAAACTTTACATTATCATAACAGCCCTTTGTTCTATTGCAGCCCTGCAATCAGCTGACATGTAATTTAGAGATTGAAATATTTACATTTCTCAAATGTGTTTCGGCAGAATTGCAGTTTTCTAAGCGGTGTTTCTATAAAGACTTTAGCATTGGCTAAATACCGTAAAACAAGCCTATCGTTGTCTATTAGGGCTTAATCCCATCCAGCGTTCTAGGGCGAATAAAAGTAATGGTCCTATGAGTGGTGCACTCACATTTCCTTATTTACATGTGTATCCAAAACATTTGTGTTGTTAATACTACCTAACCAAAAATTTATGCACAGAGTGAAACCTGCTAGTAAAGTACGCAGTTTGTATTAGCACAAGCAAGGCTTTACTTAAGTGCATTACCAAGGTGGCGTTGGAATCATTTTCGCCCACGGAGAGATGTGATAATACATTGCGAAATTTCCTAACATGTCCCTCATATATTTCATTTCGTCAACATGTTATTATACTGAAATATTTCGTGATACATGACGTCTTTCAGTATAACTACTCACGCTTTGAACATTAAGGGGAGTCGTCAAGCCTTATCTCACTAATGTTAAATTAGCAATGTTAATGACCCGTTTTCTGAGAATCCACTTGATATAGAAATGCAATATTTTCACATGACATTTATTCATTCCTTTTGAGTATACTGATTTGTTTTTATGTTAAGATACTGCTGGAAAAAATATATGTTTTGTAAGCATCTAAAATTGTCTACATTTCTCACATTTTATTTTTTAAAAAATAAACTATTTGAACAACTTCAACTAAAACATTTCCAAATGATTATGAGATAGTTGCACTACGTGGTAAACGTTTTATGCAAATTCACCTTATAGTTTCAGAGAAAACCGGTAATTTTTGTTGAAAAATGTTGTTTTGATTAATTCGCATTTAAAGTAAAAAAAATCTACAAAACTGACTTAATCATAATATTTTCATAAACTAATTTATGATAGTAAATATTTGAGTATTTTAATGAACCCAACACCAAATTAAGCGAATTATCTACATTTTTATAAAATGCAAAAAATAAAAATCTATTTCTTTTCATTTTTGTTTTGACGACTCCCCTTAATAGCATAGAATTATTAACACCTCACTTGGCTAAAGCCTGTTGCGCCACCTTCACAGCGTCTTATTTACATTGAAGGGATTAGATAATGCTCCTGAACGTCGTTTTCTTGCATGCATAGGGCAATACACACATTGTGCAGCACTCCATGTATTATTGGAAAGTGAGGAAGGACATCATTCATGTTTTCCCTTGTGGGAGCTTTAGTCCTTCGACAGCTCAGTCAGTCAATCAATTCTTGTGTTAATCTTCGATTTCTCTGGTGCTGTAAAGACCGGATTGCTTTAAAGAGTCAAAGGTCTAAAATGTTGAAGTCAGGGCTGCTGGGTGGCTGCTTCTTCCGGACAGTATTCCATTCAGCTTTATCGGGCAGCACAAAAGAATTTGAGGATCCTAATCAGAAAAAATTAGCTTTGCTTTGTCCTTCTGCATTATTACTGTCCTCTTCTTTCAAACGGCCGGAATCTGTTGCTGGATAGCTGGAATATACTTCTTGATAAGCGTTTGCTGGATATCATTTTGTGTCAATTCTGTTTTAGTGTTCATGAGTCTCATATGCTATATTTTTATTGCTCTTTTCAATTCCTTACGTCAGTGAACGGCCAAATGCCTATTCGGCTGTTTTAACCAGTGTATGTAGTGCCAGTCCCATCTAGGACTTGCAACTGCTGTTACAAACATGATCTTAAGAATACATAATTTGCGTTTGCATTTGCGTTACGGAGGTTCTTCATCTTAGATGTGTTAATACTTCTGAGGTATCTTAGTGAAACGGAACCACTTTTCAGGAATAAGCCGGAATTCGTACAGAGCCCTGCATAACTATTCCTTCCATCATGGAAAACCAAAATCAAAATGGTTCATGTTTATTACTATCCGTAAGAAGGAACTTCAATTTGGATGAAATCCTTTTATTCTTCTCACTCTTTGAAGTACGAAATAGAGTTCTTTTAACATAAAGACACCACTTGCCTTGAAACGTACTGTAACTTAGCTCGATGTCAAATCTGGGTTACAATTAGTGACGTTACTTGGTAGTTATCTGTTTCTTTCATAGCAAACCCAATTACGATTTTTCTACCCTTATTTTGTTGCAACAGGAACATCATAACCGCATTAAGGCACTCGTTTTTAACTGTTGTTCTTTGATATTCTCCAATTTGACTACGATTATAATTCTTTGTCTTCAACTAAAACATTGCTACCGGGGGCAATTCGACTCCTGCTCATATTGAGCTCCATTTCAGTTTACTAAATTTAGCTTCAAACGACCACACAGAATCTTACAAAATTTGCACATAATGCAATATAAGGTAAGAGATGCCGCATGGGTGGTAATCCTTGTTTCTAAAGTTTCAGTATACCGTATTATGGGCTGGAGGAAATATAAAATGTTTCAACGGCGAGTAAGTGTATTACAGGTTCCCCTTACTTTACACAAGGTACACCCTTTTTGCACCCCTTTCCACTGTCATGTTAGGTGGCGTACAACTGGAGTGTCCTTGGCCAACGAAAACTTTTTATTGGTTAAATTTGCTTTATATATATAATTTCATAAACTAAAACTTGTATAAAACAATAGCTGTATGGCTTAACATTTCCTTCGATTAAATTTGTGTTTTAATTTGTACTTTGGGTGCTCTCTGACAACACTCAGGATGAAAGGTTATTCAGCCTTTGGAATTACTTTAACTCACTTACGATTTCATATCATTTTTAGCCTTCTAGTGTTCTGAATGTCAAAGACTGCACATTGGCACTTATTTTGGCACTTCTTATAAAACTTAGAAAATAGGGCCAACATTTGCAATGAGAAAACGTTAAACTTTGAGCTATTAGGTAGGAAAATCTTAATACATCGCAAAACACAACTAGAATATAATTCATCAAGACTCCTCTTCATAAAAATGAAATGTAATCAACAACAAAGATTAATTACCACTTGTGAATGAAATACATCAAAATGGCTAAGCGAACTTTTAAACCTGTACAGATAACCAAAGATAAGAAAACATGTACTCATGTACTTAACATCAAAACTCCAAACTACGACTGATGCCAGTGTACTGGAAAGTTTCTTTCATTCCTCATCACTCAGAACTCCGCGGCCTCCTAAGATGTCTACATATCTCGCAAACGCATAGGTTATTCAACGCACTACGTAAAATGTTGAAAGTTTTAGATACCTGTTTCTTTGACATGTGGTTTTTGTAACATCCAACGCCCTTTGAAGGCTCTCCTCTCTATAGCTACGGTAGGGCCGTGATACAGGTTCATTTTGATGCTTTCTTGGCATCTTAACCTTCTCTTTGCCTAGAACGAACACTGTATAACCATAGTTACCAAATAAAACAAACAATTGACAACAACACGTAAAAAAATATAAGTGTCAAAGTCACCAGTTACCGGTACACATCCTCAGTCGTCTTCTTCTCTATCGGAAAAGTACTCAGCTCTACTGCTATTCGTTTCACTCGTGCAACTCCTCAGCTTTACACCTGCCTCATCTCACAATACAGAATGACAGAAATACTTCTAAAATAATTAAAATCTTCACTTCGTATAGACAGTCGTATATTAATATTGTCATCGCATTTCTGTTTTATTGTCTCTGCACTCTGACACTTTCATCACCAGTTGGTAGCTCTTCTTCTTCCTCAAAACCATTTTCCTGGCATCGTAGGGGCTCGAAATACGCATCCTGCAGATACCTAGCCGCCTTGTGTAGAATCACACAGTAAGGATAACAGAAGGTATCCTCTACGTGGCAAACCTTATCTTGCTATGTTGTTTTGGGAAACGCTGTCTTAGTTAACAAAAACGCCGTTCAATAATAAGACGTTCCTTAGATATTCAAATGTTATATGACCTCTCTTCGGTAGTCGCAGCATTATGGTATGGGTTCATAAGCCATGGTGCAATACCATAAGTTACATCTCCGAGCAGTAGTGCATTTGCATCATTTTCTGTCATTACCCGACGAAGACTAAAATTTTTGCATATGCGCTCCTTCGGATAGATCCAGGTCAGTTTACATTAGTAAGGTTTTCGCTTATATTATACCTGATGAGAACGTTTACGCTCGCAAACCTTTTCTGTTAATATAGTCATCAACATGATTTTTATGTTCTTTGATACGAGGGCTGATCAATCAAGACTGAGACTCATTTTTTTTCACAGTATTTATTAGTCCATTTCAATGTTGACATGATATTTTTCAAAGTAGTCCCCTCCTACTTGAATGCACTTTTTATACCGTCTCTGCCAGTCCTCGAACACATGGTGCAGGCCATTCTTTGTCAAGTATTTGAGAATCGCCTCACTTTTCCTCTGCAGGCTTCAGGGCTCTCAAATCGAATGCACCGGAGCTTTGCCTTTAGTGATGGGAATAAAAACGAAATCACAGGGGGCAAGATTGGGGTTATAAGGCGGATGCAGTACGCAGGTGATGTTGAATTCCTGGACTTGATTTGCGACGTGAGGCCATGCGTTGTTGTGATGAAGTCGCCACCCATTTTGATGAAGTTGTGGATGTTTCCTTGCAATGTGTTTCCTCAGTGTAGCCAATACTGGCGTGTAGTACGCTGCTGTAGCAGTAGTGTGAGGAAGAACAATAATCACAGCAGCTGTGTTGATGTTGACTTCAGTGATAGCAGAAGCCGAAGCACCAGGCCCACCTTGCTTAGCACAGAGAACTCGCCCTTCTTTGAAGTCCTTGTACCACCTAAACACTGTTGCACGAGATAGTGCATCTTCACCGTATGCTTGCTTTAGCTTTTCCAAAGTTTCAGAGGCTGTATGATTTAAACAAAAACAACATTTTATTGCTCCTCTCGTGTGGAGTGGTATGCGAAATTCAAGTCGGGGCAACAATACACAGCATTACTACCAACCTACCGATACAAAAGTGCTGCCGTCTATGGACATTATAAATGAAACCCCGCTCTTTTCAAATATTCATGGTAGAGACAGGAAACTCTCAAGAAAGCTACAGGAATAAATCAGTTCAATCTTTATTGATCAGCCCTCGTAAAATGTGAGAACAGTCTACTGCCCCAATAGCAGTTGCCATTGATTTGCTGGCCTGTAGAGCTGCAGTATCTGGAAATTTAATCCAATTTGTAAGTTCTCAAAATTTCTTCAAAACGATGCTTTATGAATCACCAGAATCTTCTGCCACACCAGACTGGGAGAGAAGCCAGTTTCTCCAGCACAGCGCAAAAAGATTATAAGTTGTCCTTTTCTGGTCAGAGCGTTTCATCTCGTCTCTGCATATTCATGAAAAACATGTTGGGAGAGCCATTCCAGCTTTTCATTTCAAATCTGTAAAGTATTTTGTTGTATTTGTATTGGATTCCCTACGCATTTTATAATGCTTTTCTCTCCTTTTATGGACGCTCACTTGCAATTTAGCCATCACCTTCTCGTTGGAAATATCCCCTGAGGTAACTTAAGAAATGTTAATTGTGGCTCTTTCAGTGAAGTCAGATCTACATTTTATGTACGCCACAACTGGAGTCCTGACTCATTATCAGAAGGGGTTGAGTCTCTGATAAGATCAAAGTCATGCTAAACTTGAGACGGGGTTTCTACGAATATGAAAACGAGACGTGACTCAGTACCAGTGACTTTAACTCACGACGCGCTTTTGTTAGTACCACCCATTCTAACAGATATTTGTAGACAAATTTTAACAGATACACTGAACTCGGGGATCACTCTGTTGCAAGCCGCTAATATTTAATCGTGTCCTGTAACTGCGGGGAAGAAATTTGGTAATGAATAAATGACAGAATTTTCAAAATACTGTCCCGCTGAAAATCCTCGAAGTGAACGCCTGCATCAGCTGATAAATCTTCAGTTAGACGAAGATGAAGAGATTTCAACTGCTGGAAGAAAAACTTATTCAAAAGTTGAAGTTTCCCCATGGTGCCAGGAAAAAATCCGCAGAACTTCATTGGTTTATGCGGGAGAAATATTTTGAAGGCATCTATTTACATAATTCGTCCATAATTTCAAAATTAGGGTACAACAATTTGCAGAAAAGGGGAAAAGGTATCATTCAACTAGAATCTCAACTCCTTTTTCCAACTTTTCCCGATTTCGTTGCCCTCACAATGAAATTTTCCACCTTAAACAATACCAATTGTGGGCATATTAGGATATGAATAGGTGACATAAATTGTAGATTGTACAATAGTTTGTATATATTTCTACCCAAGGAAAGATAAAAGCTTTTTGCTCTCATTTCGCGGTTGAAACCACTCCAATCGGTGTAATATCTACAGGAAGGAGTATACTTTGAGAGCCACTCTCTAGCTGTTTCCAAAAACCTTTCTGCCGCTTACTCTTTTCCTCATCTTCTTTTTCCTCCATTACGAATGCCCATGTGAGGAAGTTTATCTTCCTGCGTTTTAATTTTATAGTATCTTTTGAGAATGTGCTAGAATCTACTCTTCCAAATAAATAGTGTTTTTTGTTTTATTTCCAAGATCCAAGGCTAAAAATCTTTGTCGGTTATCCGTTTCTTTTCTATTCTTGCTTCTAAAACGAGAAAACACTTTATGATACATACGTTTTTTTAGCCGCAATGGAATTTAAGAGCGTGGGTTCTATGTGTTTTTCCAAGTATATAATAATAGCCTCTCACCAAACCAAACCTTCTGCAAAAATAACACAATGAAATGCGCCTCTTCCCAGCTTCGTTTACCAACACGGGTAGCCGAAATCATTAAGACATCGACCTGTGAATAGTATGTCTTGGTTCAAACGCTGCCAGGGCCGTCCTCCCTGAGGTTTTCCCAGTTTATCTGAGTCCTTATATGTGGTAAACGATGGAAGTACCCTAAGGTCCGGAACGTTTCCTTTCCAAATTTCCTTTCCCAATTATAATTTGATTTTATGTATCATCAGCTTCCACCGCTCTCACTGGTGGTTTCGTATGCACTAAAAGCGGGCTTTAAACGTTATTTAAAGGATAAACAAAAGCTAATAAAAACAACTTCGTTTAACTAGAGACATACAGCGTTTCTCTTGCATGCGTTGATAATATTCCCATTTCTTTTTTTCTGTGGAATGGAAGCTTAACCAGAACTAGCGGACTTCGTTAGAGACTGTACTTACTGTTAAAGCCCCATATCCCAACACGGGGCTAGAACGTGGTTCTGCTACACGGCTTGTGCTTGAGGGTGCATTTTGCACGCGAAGAATGAAGATAATCTATCACCACGATTAGTATCTGCTACTTCTTCTTTTCTACATGTATAATCTTTTCAGGATAACACCATCACGTTTAGGATTTATTTCCAATAAATTATTAACATGCCGGCTAATTGCCTTTTCTTCCGAATGTATTACGCTCGAAGCAAAATCACGCTCTTAAAAATGACGCAAGGCGTACTCTAGCACATTAAGAGGACCCATGTGTGATTCTTTAAAGAAACTCAAGATAAGGGAACCTAGGTTCTGCTTCTTCTCCTCCTTCTCTGTTTACCCTCTCCTTTGTTACGACGTATATCCCCATGACTTACAAGCCTGGGGATAGGCGCCTGTCGGGGAGCACAGACTATGGATCGGAGAGAACAGCCATAATAGGTAATCAGCCCGAAGGCTGGTATGACAGCGAGGTAGGTGATGATATGAAATGGCGGTGAAATGAATGAAAGGAAAGGTGATGATAGAGAAATTGGTGGAATGAATGGCGGGGGAAAGTTAAGAGCCCAGATGCCGCTTTGTTAACCACAAATCCCACATGCGATTCCCTGGCATTGAACTCGGGCCGCCTTGGTGAGAGGCAAGTCGTCTAATTACTCGGCCACGGCGACGCCGGAACCTAGGTTAATATCACATAATAATACCCGTGGCAGGTAGAGCCCACAAACAGAGCCAGTGCTATCGTCATGTCTATTATACACATGGACAAAAGACTCTGCCGTCAGAGTTGCCCAATCCCTTCTCTACTTCACCATGTTATGTTTCCTATATGTGCCAAGATGTCGTCAATTCATTATAAATTAGTCTCAGTTAAAAACACAGCTCATTTTTGGAAAATAGATCTCTTATAGCACATATGTGACACGGGAAACGTTTTGAGATGTGTTTCGATATGAAAGTAGTGATTGTTTCGGTGTAAGTAGAAAGTTAATTATTTACAAAGCCGACAATAAATTATCACAATTTTTTTATTTTTCTCTAGATATGCTATAAATACTCTTCTAACTTACAACCGTGACAACATCGCGTTATTGCCTTAAATAAGAATACAATCAGATTATATTTTCATAAACGGCGACAATATTATAGGGTATGAATATCATCGCTGGTCGAAATGACATCGTTGCGTCCTCAGACATCTGATTCGATGTAGACATGGTGCAACAGTCCGACTATCACGGCATGACTGGTAACTGGCATCTTACACCAAAGATCAAGGCAGGTTGGTGGACTCGCTTTGTACACCTTACTCTTCAGGCAGCCCCATTGAAGGAAATCTAAGGGAGCAAATCCAACAGGTCACAGCAGAAGTCCAGCTCCATCTCCCGCACACGCGTGATCGACATATTTTACCACTCTCTATAGTGATGAACGGATACGCCGTGGAACTGAAACCAGTGATCCGTCACCAATGCGAAAGACACATTCTCCAATAGACCTAGTAGCACAGCTTCCTCCACAAGAAGTGTGGAAATCCCTTTAGGTCATATCATACCAGAATAATCAGAGGTTCGTGCCACCCAACAGTGCATATTAATCCCGTTGTTGGCTACGTCGCTGAAGAAGATATTCAGTTTACGCCCTAGGACACGTCGTATTATGTATTTCGAGATCTCAAATAGAAACCTAGACCCTTGTTAACAGCAATAACGTCTTCTTTCGAAGGCATTCACACAAGATCCTATGAGATCATCATTCTATATGGATGTTAACGGTTACTATTCCTCACGATGCAGTGCACGACATTCTTCTTACTACCCCAGTCTGTGACTGTAGCTCTAATGCTCACTTTCGGAATGTCGCGAAGGCGCCAGGTACTTTATTACATTAAGCATCCCTCACTGGTCGTTTCTGCAGTGTATCTATAATAAATACAACAGCTAATACCTATATTTTTATTTATTATGACAGTTGTTTCATAAAATTTCTTTAAACGAAACAAATCTCTCATAGTTAAAGAATTGTAAATACCAATAGCAGCTGTTCTAGCTATTCGGGCTACCTAAAGCATTTAATGAACAGCTAAAATCGCAAACCTTGTCCATACTGCAGGTAACTTCCAAACGAGCTTCTCAAGAACTACCTAGGAATAAAGTTTAAGTAATATTTCAGTTCAGGCTTCTCAAAGACCTTTGGATTCGTAGGCTAACAGACTTTTCTGCTTCTCAGGAGGGCGTTTTCAGGCATTCTAGTTCTAATACTTTTGTACATAATATACATTTATCCACTTGAGCGCTATTTAGTTAGTAAATGTTATAGCCAGAGACCCTTCTTGCGCTCTGCATTATGCTAGTATGTGCTACTACCCAGATATAATCTCTGAAGGCCGCCATGCTTGCTACCTTGTTTGTAAGCTACCGGAAGATCAAACTGAATATAACGTATTCAAACAATACACATGCCATGTTACACTATATTTTGTGATGCATAACATAGAGTCACGGATGTGAAATTCGATTCTAATCGCCTTCTCCATATAATTGTGCACAGTTTCATTAAATGAATTGGAGCTTATTCCACAAGCAAAACATGGGATTTGAGCAACTCGAGTATTTCTTATTCAAGAAAAAGAAAGAAAGAAAACCACCGCACTACATTCTCCGTGTAGAAAACGTTACTTCATACGATGATGGATCATTGGCATAGCTTCTTTTGTTTTTTCTTTATGTGTGTATGTGGGTGTGAAGCTGTGTTGCAAATGTTATACATCTTTGCCGAAGAGGAAACTAAAAACGTTTAAACTGTACAACGGAAATGAAACGAAAGTAAACAAATTTAAACATGTAGAAATACCAAATAGTTTAATTCATCTTATATAGATACACATTTCCGGATCAGAAAGATTGGTATCCAAATTGTTTGAAGCGTTCATTACTCCAAATTTGGGTACCATTGGACTAAAATCCAATAATGGGAAAAGGAAATAAAAGTGAACCTCATGAGCACACATTTCTTACTTGCCATTATACTAATTTCAGTACATAATTGCTATTTTCCAAGAAAACTACTTATCACGTTTATCCTTTCAGTATAACACCTATGTCCACCGCTTGTATGCGAATCTTAAGCCGATTGCAAAATTATACTCGATATGGAACTATGAATACAGAATTTTTGTTGGTGAGTATATTCTCTTACAATAATTTTAGTGTTATAATGACATTTTGAGAATAAAAAACTACCTTGAACATATGAAATGTATTTTAGGCTTTTCAATACCTGAATACATTATGATGGACAATCATTTATAAATGGGTTTGCTGCAAAGCAAAATTTGGCAGCATAATATCTCTAACTTGTGTCGTTCTCAAAATTCACTGCTGCATAAAGCTGTAGTTTAATAATATTCATCAATGGTCTTGTGTTAATACTACATATATTCATATGCTTTAGTGTGTCAGGAAAATTAAAACAGCTTTTGCAGATTGATGAGGAGAGCAAATCTTAGAGTGTTTTCATGTGGTGCAGCTTTTGTATGTAACTGACAGTTTAAAATATGACACTAGTTTGGATGCGAAGAAGGCACAGACATGCCGGAATTCTATGAACTCTTAAAAAGCATAACATTTGTAAAATAATTGTAACAAGTTACTGCAATGAAACAAAGCAACTCATAGCACATTTTTTCTGCTATTAATAATGACTTTCTTAACTTGCCACTTTCATTTTACAAAAAACACTGACCTATTTAACTCACTCGATTACAGTAAACGCAATTACGTACACGGGCTGAGAAAACATTCACTCTTATTACGGCGGTCTCAATTGCTCTGTGGATAGCACGGACACTAAAACATGAGCTTTATGCTCTTCACTACAATGGTAAAGCGGATTTTACTTCTTTGGTAAAAGAAAAATACCCCTATTTAATTTAGAAACGGCCCAATGCCTTTGTTAGAAAGAAAATTTTAAAACGCCGTTACACACACTAATTCAACGTGCCAAATATTTTGCTTATTTGTTGAAATACCTTTATAACAAGTTCTATCTGTTGAGATGATATCTTCTGTTACGAAGGGGACTGGATGTTGATCCAGAGGGGATATTGCACCTATGCCCTACGAGGGGGCGTCCCTGGAAGGAAGGACGAGGCGAGAGGAGACACCGGGCGGCCGGATCCAGGAGTGACGTACAACAATGAAAGGGTCCCTAAGTTTCCAGAAAAACGCACCCCAGGAGTTGGACAGGTAGACCGGGGACCCCGTCCCAAGGGTGTCCAACGCCCCTCAAGGCGTTACGGATAGTCCGGGAGCCAGCCGAAAGCTGAGCAGTGGATAGAGCTGTCACAGAGGATCATTTTCCCTACCACGCTGCACCAAAACACCATCGCCAACACTTCAGACCTTGAAAGAGACCAACGAGATGAAGGATGAATGAAATGATGAATGGAACGAAATGGAAGGACAGGAAATCCGAGGCCAGAAAGAAACCACTCCAGCATCTGGCTGACCAACATCGAAACCGTCGAAAAAGTCCATGGGTCAGAGTGGACGGTCGCCGAGGTACAAAACCGGGACCTCCGGAATGCGGGCCACGGAATGCTGCTAGAGCCATCCCGCTGGCTTAAAGAGACCGTAAATCAAATGAGCAAACTCGCGGTGTGCTCGTGGTCTGCTGGCGGTTTGCGCATAGTTTATCTTATGTGCATAAGGAAACCCTCCGAGAAAAACCTTATCCAGAAAATTCACCTAAAGGATGACTGAACCTGACTCCCCCAATTTGGAAGACACAAGCTAAAGTGAAGGTAATAAAATCAAAGGAAAATAGTTACACGCAAGTAGTATCTCATCAGTACCCGCAACTAAAACCGAGCTCTTATTTGAGCAATACGAAAACATTACGCTTCAAGTCGAGGAGCCTGATTGTTAGAAAGGTAAGTAATTCTCTATCGGAGTGTTCTAGGAACGTTTTCTTAAAGTAGCTGATAATATTTTGAATTTCTTTTGATAAAAACAGAAATAATGTCTGCTGTAATATACCTAACCATATTCTACAGGATGAGCAAAAGACTCCGAACCGCCTGCACGGTGTTTTTCCCGTCCTCGTCCTCGGCGCTGGTTGCCGTCTGCTGCTATCATAGAAAGCCGCGGATGAAACCATAGAACATTTTTAAAACTACTTTTAAAGGCTTCACTTACCAACTTTATGAAAGAAAATGCTGAAACTGGCCACCGTCGTTGTCCATACATTTTTGGCACCTCTTTAGAAAACTATCCATCATGGAATTTTTGGGGGGAATTTTACAAACGATGACTGATGTGGTCTAATGTTTCTTCGGTAAGAACGGAACGGCGTCTTTTAGATTTCTTAGCCTGAACACTTCCTGTGGCCTGAAATTTACTGCAAAGCTCATGGATTGTTGTACGGCTTGGAACTTTTACAGCTGGAAATCTTTCTGCAAATCGTATTTTCACTTGGCATAGTGAACACATACGAATCATAAATAAATACAGGCTGTGCAGTAGAAAACATATACTGAGCCATAATATACTTTGTGACTAAGTACAGGACAAAATAATAAATAACTCGTAATAACACATGACATTACGTCAACTCAAAACTGGACTTCACACTGCAGAGTAAAACCACAACAACGTGACTTTGTTTATAGCAGCAGTGCGTTATCGTGTTTTATCATATTTCCACACACCCGTGGAAAAACACCGCGCAGCCGGTAATATTGTTCATAAAATACCCCTCCGAGGTATCTTAAAACATAAAGTGTATAAGACAAATCCACACACTCTGGAAGAATTAGAACAAAATATCCGCCAAGAAATTTCTCAGCGTGAACTACGGCGAGTGATGGATAGTTTCCTAAAAAGGTGACAAAAATGTATGGACAACGACGGTGGCCAGTTTCACCATCTTCCTTCGTAAAGTTGGTAAGTAAAGCTTTTAAAAGTAGTTTTAAAAATGTTGTATGGTTTCATCCGCGCCTTTCTATGATAGCGTCAGACGGCAACGAGCGCCGAGGACGCGGAAGGAAAAATACCACGCAGGCGTTTCGGAGTCTTTTGGCTCACTCTGTATATAGAAGAATGTATCCCTGATATTATGAAATTTCAGACTGTCGAGAAATCCACGTTCATTAGCAATGCTAAGTACCAAAATGTGAAAGGATGTATAGGTACTAATTGCAGACCAATTTCTTTACTGATCCTTCACGTTCTATTGCAAAGTGCACTGACGTTTGTGAAAATTGCAACACCAAGAAAGAATTTCCCGAATAACTCCAAACTTGGTGTAAGTGTAGAAGAGTGTGCAAGCAATACGTGATTAGGTTTGCAAAGAGATGGGGTACACGTAGGTCGAGCAGAGCCTTTTCATGTCGGTCCAACATGGTCAGTGTTGCTCCCAGTGTAGTCAGTGCAGAGCTGTCAAACAAGGTGAGTAGGGTATATAGGAGAGAGCTGGACCACTTTTTTTCGTTTATATGGGAAAGGATAGGATAAACGAGGCTAGATGGGACGGTTCAAGGAGCAAAATGCGTTTATATGGGAGAGATAGGGAATACGAGGACTGACGCTAGGCTAGAGAGGGTTGAAGGAGGGAAATACATTTATATGGAAGAAATAGTAGAGAGGTGCTAGCCTAGACGGAGGCTGAGGAGTAGAGTATGGTTTATATGAAAGGTATAGGAAAACGAGGAGGGGTGTTAGGCTAGACAGAGTTGAAGGGTAGAGTATGTCTTTTATATGAGAAGTATAGGAAAACGATGAGAGGTGTTAGACTAGACAGGGCTTGAAACGTAGTGCAGGGTTTATATGAGAGATATAGGAACAGGAGGAGGGGTGTTAGGCTAGACAGAGGTTGAGGAGTAGAGTATGGTTTTAGATGAGAGATATAGGAAAACGAGGAGAGGTGTTAGGCTAGGAGGGTTTAAGTATGCGTTTATAAGGAGAGACGAGAAAACGGAGAGAGATCCTATGTTAGGATACACAGGTGTTTAAAGCTAGAATGTGTTTTATATAGGCTAGATAGGAAACCAAAGAGATACTCAGCTAGACAGGGGACAGGAGAGGAATGCGCTTTATGAGAGGTAGAGGATACGGGGAGTGGTGTTAGGCTAGACAGAGGTTGAGAGTAGAGTATGCGTTTATATGTTTGAGAAGTATAGGAACAGGAAGAGGGTGCTAGGCTAGACAGAGGTTGAGGAGTAGAGTATAGGTTATATGAGAGGTATAGGAAAACGAGGGGAGGTGTTAGGCTAGACAGAGGTTGAAAATAGAGTATGGTTTATATGAGTGGTATAGGAAAACGAGGAGAGGAGTTAGACTAGACAGAGGTCGAGGAGCAGAGTATGGTTTATGTGAGAGTCATAGGTAAACGAGAGAGGCGTTAGGCTAGACAGAGCTAGAGGAGTAGAGTATGGTTTATATGAGAGGTATAGGAACAGGAGGAGAGGTGTTAGGCTAGACAGATACTAAAGGAGTAGCAATATGGGATTATATACAGGAGAGATAGGGAATAGGAGGTGCTAGACTTGAAAGCGACTTTAGACGCGAACTTAGTGGAAAACTGTTTCATGTCAATGTTCTAGACATGCCCATCACGTAACCTATTCAGGGAAAAAGGTGACTCGTTCAGGGGTAAAAGGTGACTGCTCAGGGAAAAAGGAGGTCCACAAAGGGAAAAAGTTGACTAGCAACGGGAAAAAGGCGACCAGTAAAGGGAAAAATGTCACCAGCAAAGGGAAAAAGGCAGCCACCAAAGGGAAAAAGGTGAGCCATAAAGGGAAAAAGGTGACCTGCAACGGGAAAAGCTAACCCGCTAACACTAACAGGTAAGTAATTCAGCTAGTATTGCAAGAGACTGACTGGATCATAGCAGTGTATGATTTCACAGGTAATTCAGCTAGTATCGTATGTATTTAGGCTAATTCATCTAGTATCACTGGAGGATAGATTCCAGAGGCTAACTGCATCATGGCTCTGCATGATTTCACAGGTAATTCAGCTAGTATCTTAGGTATTTAGGCTAATTCAGCTAGTATCACAAGAGGATAGATTCTAGGGTTGGGTATAGCTTAGTGTCGTATTTCACAGGTAATTCAGAGGGTATCGTAGGTATTTAGGTTAATTCAAGTATCACAGACGTTTAGAGTAATTCAGCTAGCATTACAGGAGGGTAGGTTCCAGGGGTCGGTTATAACATAGCTTCGTATTTCACAGATAGTTCAGGTAATATCGTAAGTATTTGAGGTAATCGACATAGCTTCACAGATATTATTGATAATTTCGATCAGAGATTTGTATCACAGCTATTTAAGGTAAATGCAGGTGATTCAGGTTGTATCAATGGTATTTGAGTCATTTTAACAGGTAATTCATCTAGTATCATTGATATTTAGGGCAAACCAGATAGTATCACAGGTGCTCGTACTAATTTAGAGCAGGAATTCGTATCTGAGCTAGTTAAGGTAATTTCACACGATTCGGGTAGTATCACAGGTATTTAAGTCATTTTAACAGGCAATTCAACTAGTATCACAGGTACTCATGGTAATATAGAGAGTAATTAAATTATAAAACATTTCTCATCCAACGTTACAACAATTTATATACTTTTTTCTAAATCTTACAAACTTATTATATGTTAAACAGTTATTGTACGATGCGGAGAGGGATAAACTACATATTGGTTCACAAATTGAAAAGCTTTACGTCAACATACCTTTATTTTAGTTCGTTGTAGATGTCTCTCCCCTTTTATCTAGGCTTGAGACTAGCACTAGGATTGCTCCTAATGGCAGGGTTACCACCTTCCCTTCCATCTTCTTCTTTCTTCATCAGGCGCCAGCTATCTGCATATACAGCACACAGATAACCTTCATTTTTTTAAGATTGTAGACTCACGAGAAAATCTTCATATTCGACTTACATTCTTTTAAGCACTGTTTGTAATGGCGTAATGTCCATAGGCGTATGTCGTTATACCGTCCTCAGCAATAATTCTTTTATCGTCGTATGGTGTCAATGTAATTTTATTCACTTGTACTGTGGCAAGAGCATGCTGTCGCGACAGGATCAGATTCTGATAATTTCACTGGTTTTAAGACAGTCAGTATAGCTCTCGAACGTAACGTACTGCTTAATAGCACTACGTTTTATACCTTTAATCTTTTTTATCATTGACCGTTGAATATCTAAGGCATACATTTTAGGACGTAGTCCAGCAAAGCGTTGAATGATTTTACCATTAGCCTCATCTTTAAATTTTCCCAATACCTTCTTGTTTAGAGGTGAATAGGATATATGGTTGACAGGGTAATCAGCTGTATCGAGATGCTCAAGAAAACGTAGCTTATCCTGGTACACATCTTCAGTTGTTACACGATGAATGCACGAATCAGTGTCCATATACATAAGCTTCAGGTTTTCAGCTCCATAATACGGTAACAACACATCATAATGATAGTTATACATTAATGTCTTGGAGATATCCAACACACTCATACCGATGTATATAGGCTTGTTGAATACAATCTGACGAGAGGCCATACGTACAGCTTCTCTAGAGTTTTTTCATTGGTCACCAGCCGTATATCCATACGGTTACGCAGGTTCTCCATAGTTTTTCCAAACATAGCGTTGTTAAAGAGCTTGTAGAGATCCTTCTCGAAATCATTTGTAGCTTGTTGTCGTAGCCTGTTGTTAATTCCACATAAGGTTTCAACCACTGGGACTGTCGGAATTTTAGCACACGATGGATTTTTGTTAGTCGTAGTCCATGACTAAGAGCTTGCTTCAAAGCCATGTAATGCACTACATACTTCTTTCGAGGTCCAAGATGAGGTATCAGTTTCTTTGTAGATGATTCCAATGGTTTCATACACTCTGGCAGGAAAGGTAGATCGTTGTGTAGATCGTGAAGTTCAGCAGGATACTCGATGTCGACTTCTAATATGTACCCATGAGGATCATCTTCTTGTAGTGTTTCTAAGTTGATTTCTTCAGGTGTCACCCACTGAAATCCACCAAAAGGAAGGGCGTGACACATTGCTCACCCATATTGGTTATTAGCGTCCTCGTATGTGATAAATTGGGTTGGTCTCGACGGATAAAACTTATCCATATAAGTGTTATTAGCCTCAGCATACCGATGGGAAACTTGGCATAAACCTCCTCTTATACCTGTTTCCACCATGAGTAGTTGATCATAATCTTGTAACAGCTCCAGCTTAATTCCAGTATACAGTAACATGGCGTCCCATGTAAGACCTGGAGAGGTAAAATAATGGGCAGGATCAACTTTGTGTGTTTTAAGGGTTTGCTCTCTGAACGTCTCAAAGACATCAGCTAGGAGAAGTACATCCGAAGTTAAGTAGAGATCGCTGTACTCTCCCAGGTTTCTCACATTAAACAGCTCCCATACATTTCTAGCATGATCGTAGTCAGTATCAGTAATTTCTTCTTCATTTAATCTATTGTAGAAGTAGTCCTTAGGAGGCAAGCAGGTTTCGTTCAGGACATCCCATGACGTAACAAAATCATAGGGAAATACACCCTTACGGGTCATCAACTTCAATTTGTCTTCTCCAAAGTACTTTAGCGTTTCAGGATACGAGGTTAGATTTTTTACCAACTTATCCAAGCTTGTACTGAGGAATCGGAAGCTATCGACAAATCGAAGCTTTATATCTCCTACATACTTGGTGAATGAGATATAGCTTTCTTCAGAGTTAGGAATTACCTCCACACGTTCACTTGTACAACCCAGCTCCTTAACAATGAAATGAGAGTCATATCCGCTAAGGTTATGCATGAAGACTGGTATATATTTAAGTGTTTTACAGGCTAAATTACATTCATTATGAAGACTTCCACGATATTCACCGCTGATGTGATCATGGTCGCGTACTTTGTAGTTTTCTCCTGTAAAGCCTTTTCCACACAAGTAGCATGCTGAAGAAGACTCAAAATCCTTTTGCTCTTGATCCGTAAGTTTCAGAGGCTTAGCAGATTTGTATATGTCATCAATCATTTTTGCAAGAGATGTCAGGTACAGCATAAACTTCTGAGCAGCATCAGCACCACGATACACATAGGGTTGCTTAGGAAGACCAGTTTCGAGATGTTCAACACTGGATGTAGGCTTCACGTAAACACAGAAGCTCATTGGTGTGTGCTCTTGATAAGGGGTTGTATAGGAAGTTTCAGGATTGGGTATACACGTATGGCATGGAGTGAGAATACTCTCAAAATCAGCATAGATGACATAAGGTACTTTCAGCATCCTCTCACCATTTTTAAACTGAACAATTGATTTCTCCTTGGTAGGCATAACTACCCTTGCAACACCATGCTGATTACAGATGGTTGCATGTTCTTGCAGTTTTTCCAGTCCACTTCGTCCATATCGATCATCAAAATGTGTAAAGCAGCGCTTACAAGTATAAACCCGTCCATTATGGTTAGTTTTCTGGTGTCGAATGAGTTTCTCAAAATTCTTTATATATACGTAGTGATGTTTTCCACTACTATCACTCAATAGTAGCAGGTCGCAGTGTTCAGGTAGTTCAATATCAACAACCTTTATCGGATACACTTCATACTTCTCATCTAGCCCGAAAACGTTAATAGACATATTGTTAAACTTCTCAAATTTAGGTATTTGAGAAAGTGGAGTAGGGTAAGAAACACAGCTGAAGTCGTACTTATCTTGAAGTTGTTTGTATTTGCTGACGCGTTGAGGCTTGGTGCTCACGAATTTAGCTAATACGGAGTACATGAAACATTTCTCGTCGCTAAAGTTCTGAATGTTTATACATGCTTTCCTTGCTTCAACAGCTGACGGTAGTGGTATGTAGCTACTTCCTCGCAACGGATTGTACTTGTTGATACGAAGTCGAACTCCTTCCACAGCAAGCAAAGCCCAGCTGCTACCCTTAAGCTGAGACTCCTCCATTTCAGTCACCAATTTCTTGAATTTCACTTCCATCGCTGACTCCAGTTCAGTTTCCAGGAAAACAGCTTGATTCCGTGTTTTAAATGTTTTGTCACAGGTTTCACCAATACTGTTAACAAATCGACACTCAGCCAGCAGATTAATTTTAACACTCTTATGAATGCTAAGCTCTTTATGCACAGCCTGGATTATCCATTGTTTTGCCTCTTGCAGATACATATTCAGGTCCTTAGGTGACTCGCATCGTATAAAATACGATTTCAATCGTCCTTCGAATGAAGTTTCGTATTCTTTCATACCACAGTCCTCCATTGTTGACAGCAACTGATGTTTAGTTGGCTCCAATCTTCATTTCTTCTGAGGGCTGCTTATTTCACATATATCTTCGTGTCGCTGCCCCTTATAACCATCTTTGAAGGTTACATTACAATTTTTACATTTGAAGAGCTTCTTGCAGCTCATCTCGTGTCTTCTCTTGTCATAACCTCGGAGGAACTTCTTCCCACATTTTCCGCATGCATATCCAGTAGCGCTTGGAATAATATCCTTATACGCTGAGTTATTCATCTTTATTCTTGATGTAATAACGTATTAATCACTGATCAATGAAATGTAGCCCTCTTCACCTTGATACCACTTTAGAAAGCTGATTATTCTTGGAGAGAACAGGATGTTAACACCTCAGAGATGATCAACAGAATCAACTTCAATGCTAGAGGATGCTCTATTTATAGAGGAAGCACGAACCTTTATGCATCAATTATATATCGTATTAACCCTTCTTCAAGGAAATGTACTCTTCTTCACATTGATAACACTTTAGATTATTTTCTGAGAGAACAGCGACGTTAACACCTCAGAGATGATCAACAGAATGAATTTCAATACACAAGTTCGCTCTATTTATAGAGAAAGCATGGACCTTTTTTAATCAATTATATCCTGATTATCAATACTAAAAACGGTGATGTAGCGTGTAAGCTCTTATATATTTCAAGTCGTGTTACACTGATGTTCGAGCGTCTCCGTATAGCTTCGTATGTTTAGAGAGAAGGTGTAAAGTATTGTGAAGATGTTATGTATTGTTCGGCTATAATCGTACAGATTCGGAGAGCTTGACTGGTGAAGGTGATGAACGATCCATCGACCGAGCAGGAGGCAAGCAGTCCCTTCGCGCAACAAAACCTAGATGCAAAAAGAAAGAAAATCGTGCTAGATGAGAAACCACCCAGACATTCGCATGCAGACCATGGAAAACCATGAAAAAATATGTCAGAGTGAGCGTCCAACAGAACTCGAACCAGGGACTCTAAAAGCACACGTGAAAGATACAAATTATATAGAATGAAAGAAATCGGTGACGATGAGAAACCACTACAGCATTAGGCAGCAGACCAGCGAAAATCGTGAGAAACGTAAGGTCAGAGTAAACAATCGATGGAAATCTAACCCCTGAACCCTAGAAATTCACGTGAAAAAATACATATAAAATGGTTTGAAAGGGAATCGTGATAGCAAATACCTCTACTGCATTAGGCGGCAGACCAGCGAAAATCGCGAGAAACGTAAGGTGAGAGTGCTCGTCCCTACAGGAATCGAATCCGAGACATCTCGAATGCAAAGTGCTGCCGTTATTGTCTGAACAAAACAGTAAAAACAGACCTCATTAGCACTCGTCATGCTTAAGCACGTTAACTTTCACCATATGACGTCACAGTCGGGGACAGTTTGACTGTTGCAGCCATGTCGGGACATGCATATTTTAGACATCTCATATTTTAGAGTCATATACAGAAGTTTCATACCAACGTACTCACTACGCTCGCAAAGATAATCGAAAATTTCATCGTTGAAATACTTTGGAAATAGTGTAGAAGTTTTTCCGCACTTATTTAATTAAATTCATGTATATACCCTATTATTTAGTGATTTTTTCAATAATTTCTTCCTCTCATTCGTCAAAAATCAGTGTACAATACGCATTTTTATACGTTTTAATGTCCGTTTATTTTTAAAACCGCTGCATTTGTCCGTAATTACGAGCAATAATTTTTTTCAGATTTACTCAGATGTGTAGCTTGTAGAATCGAATTAGGAAATGTTTTAATAAATGTATTGTATTTTTAGGTTAAAGCATCTACATTTTAAAGCTGCCATGACCGTTATTTGTATTTAGTATAAAGATTGTTATATTTTCATTTTTAAGTCTTCCTTTGTTATAGATAATGTCTTGCAATCTATTTTAAATTTCTTTTAAAACCACCTGAACCCTAGAAATTCACGAGAGAAAATACAAATAAAATGGTTTGAAAGGGAATCGTGATAGCAAGTACCTCTACTGCATTAGCCAGCAGACCAGCGAAAATCGTGAGAAACGTAAGGTTAGAGTGCTCGTCCCTACGGGAATCGAATCCGAGACATCTCGAATGCAAAGTGCTGCCGTTATTGTCTGAACAAAACAGTAAAAACAGACCTCATTAGCAGTCGACAGTGCTTAAACACGTTAACTTTCACCATATGACGTTACAGTCGGGGACAGTTTGACTGTCGCCATCATGTCGGGACATGCATCTCATATACACAAGTTTCATACCAACGTACTCGCTACGCTCGCAAAGATAGTCTGAGATTTCATCGTTGCAATACTTTGAAAATAGTGTAGAAGTTTTTCAGCCCTTATTTAATTAAATTCATGTATATACCCTATTATTTAGTGATTTTTTCAATAATTTCTTCCTCTCATTCGTCAAAAATCAGTGTACAATACGCATTTTTATACGCTTTAATGTCCGTTTATTTTTAAAACCGCTGCATTTGTCCGTAATTACGAACAATAATTTTTTTCAGATTTACTCAGATGTGTAGCTTGTAGAATCGAATTAGGAAATGTTTTGTATTTTTTAGCTTAAAGCATCTACATTTGTTAAAGCTGCCATAACCGTTATTTGCATTTAGTATAAAGATTGTTATATTTTCATTTTTAAGACTTCCTTTGTTAAAGATGTCTTACAATCTATTTTTAAATTTCTTTTGCAAAGATAATCTAAAATTTCATCGTTGAAATACTTTGGAAATAGTGTAGAAGTTTTTCCACCCTTATTTAATTAAAATTCATGTATATACCCTATTATTTAGTGATTTTTTTCAATAATTTCTTCCTCTCATTCGTCAAAAATCAGTGTACAATACGCATTTTTATACGTTTTAATGTCCGTTTATTTTTAAAACCGCTGCATTTGTCCGTAATTACGAGCAATAATTTTTTTTTAGATTTACTCAGATGTGTAGCTTGTAGAATCGAATTAGGAAATGTTTTAATAAATGTATTGTATTTTTTAGGTTAAAGCATCTACATTTTAAAGCTGCCATGACCGTTATTTGTATTTAGTATAAAGATTGTTATATTTTCATTTTTAAGTCTTCCTTTGTTATAGATAATGTCTTGCAATCTATTTTAAATTTCTTTTAAAACCACCTGAACCCTAGAAATTCACGAGAAAAAATACAAATAAAATGGTTTGAAAGGGAATCGTGATAGCAAATACCTCTACTGCATTAGCCAGCAGACCAGCGAAAATCGTGAGAAACGTAAGGTTAGAGTGCTCGTCCCTACGGGAATCGAATCCGAGACATCTCGAATGCAAAGTGCTGCCGTTATTGTCTGAACAAAACAGTAAAAACAGACCTCATTAGCAGTCGACAGTGCTTAAACACGTTAACTTTCACCATATGACGTTACAGTCGGGGACAGTTTGACTGTCGCCATCATGTCGGGACATGCATCTCATATACACAAGTTTCATACCAACGTACTCGCTACGCTCGCAAAGATAGTCTAAGATTTCATCGTTGAAATACTTTGGAAATAGCGTAGAAGTTTTTCAACCCTTATTTAATTAAATTCATGTATATACCCTATTATTTAGTGATTTTTTCAATAATTTCTTCCTCTCGTTCGTCAAAAATCAGTGTACAATACGCATTTTTATACGTTTTAATGTCCGTTTATTTTTAAAACCGCTGCATTTGTCCGTAATTACGAACAATAATTTTTTTCAGATTTACTCAGATGTGTAGCTTGTAGAATCGAATTAGGAAATGTTTTGTATTTTTTAGCTTAAAGCATCTACATTTTTTAAAGCTGCCATAACCGTTATTTGCATTTAGTATAAAGATTGTTATATTTTCATTTTTAAGACTTCCTTTGTTAAAGATGTCTTGCAATCTATTTTTAAATTTCTTTTGCAAAGATAATCTAAAATTTCATCGTTTAAATACTTTGGAAATAGTGTAGAAGTTTTTCCACCCTTATTTAATTAAAATTCATGTATATTTCCTATTATTTAGTGATTTTTTCAATAATTTCTTCCTCTCATTCGTCAAAAATCAGTGTACAATATGCATTTTTATACGTTTTAATGTTCGTTTATTTTTAAAACCGCTGCATTTTCCCGTAATTACGAGCAATAATTTTTTTTCAGATTTACTCAGATGTGTAGCTTGTAGAATCGAATTAGGAAATGTTTTAATAAATGTATTGTATTTTTAGGTGAAAAACAACGATCTTCTTCTGACTGTTTATAATTATAATCAAGACCGATTTGTGTTTAGTATAAAGATTGTTATATTTTCATTTTTAAGACTTCCTTTGTTTAAGATAATGTCTTGCAATCTATTTTTAAATTTCTTTTAAAACCAAAGCGAACGTTATCAACTATAATGGCTACCTTCATGTATCGGAAAGCTAACATGCATGCTTCAGCCATCTTTTAGAAGCGTACCTTTCATGTCGGCATCGGACGGGAGCGAGCAGCTGGCGGAGAGGAGAAGGCTTGCGAAAGGCGGCTGAGGGGTGGCACCTGGAGGGAGTAAGGTAGGATGAAAGGCCGGCTTCATGAGGCTATGAGAGCTACACGAGACCGCCAGTACGGCATGGCACGCCGTAAGGGTCGGACCTATACGTAGTAGCATGCATATACAGCTACAGCTCGCGCCAGCGTCTTACGTAATCTAGTTTTTACGCTCACTATACCATTTAAATATACATTCATCTAAGAGATATAATATTCGCAAGGATGACAGATGTCCAAATATACATAACAAAGAAATTAGTTACTGATATAAATGTAATATCGCACGTTCACCATTTTATTTTTAATTACTTTTTTTATTTTATTCGAGGATGACTTTGTATTCATGTCACGGGATTCAATCCTAGTCCTCCAACCCGACTTGGAACAACAATCAATAACGAGCTACAATCCAAGGATATAATCGGTAATAATACAAATATCTTTTTTTGATAAAGACCGTCAAATAGAAAGGCCTGTAAACGTATGTATTTCCCCTCACTTCCCCTCTTCCCCCACCCTACAGTAGATAATATATGGCAACACGCAGCTTCAAAGCTGATGTCAACCACTGATAAGTTCCTTTCTTCTATGCCGCCGACTCCCACCCCCGCTTTTTGCTATTCCGACACCGCCATTTACGATGAGAACAATAATGCATTGTCCTGTGTCTCTGTTTTGCGGTGAAAGTATAGCACACGTGAAAAAACTTAACCTTTGTGGTTTCACCCTTAAAAGCTACTGGAGCATGATGCCCCCTCCTCTCTGCTCTACTCCAACGCTGGCTTAGGCGATTTGAACAATAGCCCATTGTTCTCCAGAGAGGGCGTGCCCAGAGTACGGGATAGGATTAGAAAGGATGGGGTAGGGGGATCGGGTGTCCAGCAGCATTTAAGGGTGAGGTCACAAGGGAAGGGGTGGGGGAGGGGTGACCGCCAGCACGTGACCAGACCACATGGGGGGAGGGGGCGCGGCTAGTGGCACGAGCGAGCAGGCGGCATATAGGCCTCAAAGGGAGGCGGCGGGTTTTGTCGGCAAAGATCAAAGAACCTTATCAGATGGCGGCATATCCTTTGAGGGTTCAAGTCACCATATATTATCTACTGTAGGGTGGGGGAAGAGGGAAAGTGAGGGGAAATACATACGTTTACAGGCCTTTCTATTTGACGGTCTTTATCAAAAAAAATATTTGTATTATTACCGATTATATCCTTGGATTGTAGCTCGTTATTGATTGTTGTTCCAAGTCGGGTTGGAGGACTAGGATTGAATCCCGTGACATGAATACAAAGTCATCCTCGAATAAAATAAAAAAAGTAATTAAAAATGAAATGGTGAACGTGCGATATAACATTTATATCAGTAACTAATTTCTTTGTTATGTATATTTGGACATCTGTCATCCTTGCGAATATTATATCTCTTAGATGAATGTATATTTAAATGGTATAATGAGCGTAAAAACTAGATTACGTAAGACGCTGGCGCGAGCTGTAGATGTATATGCATGCTACTACGTATAGGTCCGACCCTTACGGCGTGCCATGCCGTACTGGCGGCCTCGTGTAGCTCTCATAGCCTCATGAAGCCGGCCTTTCATCCTACCTTACTCCCTCCAGGTGCCACCCCTCAGCCGCCTTTCGCAAGCCTTCTCCTCTCCGCCAGCTGCTCGCTCCCGTCCGATGCCGACATGAAAGGTACGCTTCTAAAAGACGGCTGAAGCATGCATGTTAGCTTTCCGATACATGAAGGTAGCCATTATAGTTGATAACGTTCGCTTTGGTTTTAAAAGAAATTTAAAAATAGATTGCAAGACATTATCTTAAACAAAGGAAGCCATAAAAATGAAAATATAACAATCTTTATAATAAATACAAATCGGTCTTGATTATAATTATACACAGTCAGAAGAAGATCGTTGTTTTTCACCTAAAAATACAAATCATTTATTAAAACATTTCCTAATTCGATTCTACAAGCTACACATCTGAGTAAATTTGAAAAAAAATTATTGCTCGTAATTACGGGAAAATGCAGCGGTTTTAAAAATAAACGAACATTAAAACGTATAAAAATGCATATTGTACACTGATTTTTGACGAATGAGAGGAAGAAATTATTGAAAAAATCACTAAATAATAGGGTATATACATGAATTTTAATAAAATAAGGGTGGAAAAACTTCTACACTATTTCCAAAGTATTTCAACGATGAAATTTTAGATTATCTTTGCAAAAGAAAATTAAAAATAGATTGCAAGACATCTTTAACAAAGGAAGTCTTAAAAATGAAAATATAACAATCTTTATACTAAATGCAAATAACGGTTATGGCAGCTTTAAAAAATGTAGATGCTTTAAGTTAAAAAATACAAAACATTTATTAAAACATTTCCTAATTCAATTCTACAAGCTACACATCTGAGTAAATCTGAAAAAAATTATTGTTCGTAATTACGGACAAATGCAGCGGTTTTAAAAATAAACGGACATTAAAACGTATAAAAATGCGTATTGTACAATGATTTTTGACGAATGACAGGAAGAAATTATTGAAAAAATCACTAAATAATAGCGTATATACATGAATTTAATTAAATAAGGGCTGAAAAACTTCTACACTATTTTCAAAGTATTGCAACGATGAAATCTCAGACTATCTTTGCGAGCGTAGTGAGTACGTTGGTATGAAACTTGTGTATATGAGATGCATGTCCCGACATGATGGCGACAGTCAAACTGTCCCCGACTGTAACGTCATATGGTGAAAGTTAACGTGTTTAAGCACTGTCGACTGCTAATGAGGTCTGTTTTTACTGTTTTGTTCAGACAATAACGGCAGCACTTTGCATTCGAGATGTCTCGGATTCGATTCCCGTAGGGACGAGCACTCTAACCTTACGTTTCTCACGATTTTCGCTGGTCTGCTGGCTAATGCAGTAGAGGTATTTGCTATCACGATTCCCTTTCAAACCATTTTATTTGTATTTTTTCACGTGAATTTCTAGGGTTCAGGTGGTTTTAAAAGAAATTTAAAATAGATTGCAAGACATTATCTATAACAAAGGAAGACTTAAAAATGAAAATATAACAATCTTTATACTAAATACAAATAACGGTCATGGCAGCTTTGAAATGTAGATGCTTTAACCTAAAAATACAATACATTTATTAAAACATTTCCTAATTCGATTCTACAAGCTACACATCTGAGTAAATCTGAAAAAAAATTATTGCTCGTAATTACGGACAAATGCAGCGGTTTTAAAAATAAACGGACATTGAAACGTATAAAAATGCGTATTGTACACTGATTTTTGACGAATGAGAGGAAGAAATTATTGAAAAAATCACTAAATAATAGGGTATATACATGAATTTAATTAAATAAGTGCGGAAAAACGTCTACACTATTTCCAAGGTATTTCAACGATGAAATTTTAGATTATCTTTGCGAGCGTAGTGAGTACGTTGGTATGAAACTTCTGTATATGACTCTAAAATATGAGATGTCTAAAATATGCATGTCCCGACATGGCTGCAACAGTCAAACTGTCCCCGACTGTGACGTCATATGGTGAAAGTTAACGTGCTTAAGCATGACGAGTGCTAATGAGGTCTGTTTTTACTGTTTTGTTCAGACAATAACGGCAGCACTTTGCATTCGAGATGTCTCGGATTCGATTCCTGTAGGGAGGAGCACTCTCACCTTACGTTTCTCGCGATTTTCGCTGGTCTGCCGCCTAATGCAGTAGAGGTATTTGCTATCACGATTCCCTTTCAAACCATTTTATTTGTATTTTTTCACGTGAATTTCTAGGGTTCAGGGGTTAGATTTCCATCGATTGTTTACTCTGACCTTACGTTTCTCACGATTTTCGCTGGTCTGCTGCCTAATGCTGTAGTGGTTTCTCATCGTCACCGATTTCTTTCATTCTATATAATTTGTATCTTTCACGTGTGCTTTTATAGTCCCTGGTTCGAGTTCCGTTGGACGCTCACTCTGACATATTTTTTCATGGTTTTCCATGGTCTGCATGCGAATGTCTGGGTGGTTTCTCATCTAACACGATTTTCTTTCTTTTTGCATCTAGGTTTCGTTGCGCGAAGGGACTGCTTGCCTCCTGCTCGGTCGATGGATCGTTCATCGCCTTCACCAGTCAAGCTCTCCGAATCTGTACGATTATAGCCGAACAATACATAACATCTTCACAATACTTTACACTTTCTCTCTAAACATACGAAGCTATACGGAGACGCTCGAACATCAGTGTAACACGACTTGAAATATATAAGAGCTTACACGCTACATCACCGTTTTTAGTATTAATAATCAGGATATAATTGATTAAAAATGGTTCGTGCTTTCTCTATAAATAGAGCGAACTTGAGTATTGAAATTCATTCTGTTGATCATCTCTGAGGTGTTAACATCGCTGTTCTCTCAGAAAATAATCTAAAGTGTTATCAATGTGAAGAAGAGTACATTTCCTTGAAGAAGGGTTAATACGATATATAATTGATGCATAAAGGTTCGTGCTTCCTCTATAAATAGAGCATCCTCTAGCATTGAAATTCATTCTGTTGATCATCTCTGAGGTGTTAACATCGTGTTCTCTCCAAGAATAATCAGCTTTCTAAAGTGGTATCAAGGTGAAGAGGGCTACATTTCATTGATCAGTGATTAATACGTTATTACATCAAGAATAAAGATGAATAACTCAGCGTATAAGGATATTATTCCAAGCGCTACTGGATATGCATGCGGAAAATGTGGGAAGAAGTTCCTCCGAGGTTATGACAAGAGAAGACACGAGATGAGCTGCAAGAAGCTCTTCAAATGTAAACATTGTAATGTAACCTTCAAAGATGGTTATAAGGGGCAGCGACACGAAGATATATGTGAATTAAGCAGCCCTCAGAAGAAAAGAAGATTGGAGCCAACTAAACATCAGTTGCTGTCAACAATGGAGGACTGTGATATGAAAGAATACGAAACTTCATTCGAAGGACGATTGAAATCGTATTTTATACGATGCGAGTCACCTAAGGACCTGAATATGTATCTGCAAGAGGCAAAACAACGGATAATCCAGGCTGTGCATAAAGAGCTTAGCATTCATAAGAGTGTTAAAATTTATCTGCTGGCTGAGTGTCGATTTGTTAACAGTATTGGTGAAACCTGTGACAAAACATTTAAAACACGGAATCAAGCTGTTTTCCTGGAAACTGATCTGGAGTCAGCGATGGAAGTGAAATTCAAGAAATTGGTGACTGAAATGGAGGAGTCTCAGCTTAAGGGTAGCAGCTGGGCTTTGCTTGCTGTGGAAGGAGTTCGACTTCGTATCAACAGGTACAATCCGTTGCGAGGAAGTAGCTACATACCACTACCGTCAGCTGTTGAAGCAAGGAAAGCATGTATAAACATTCAGAACTTTAGCGACGAGAAATGTTTCATGTACTCCGTATTAGCTAAATTCGTGAGCACCAAGCCTCAACGCGTCATCAAATACAAACAACTTCAAGATAAGTACGACTTCAGCTGTGTTTCTTACCCTACTCCACTTTCTCAAATACCTAAATTTGAGAAGTTTAACAATATGTCTATTAACGTTTTCGGGATAGATGAGAAGTATGAAGTGTATCCGATAAAGGTTGTTGATATTGAACTACCTGAACACTGCGACCTGCTACTATTGAGTGATAGTAGTGGAAAACGTCACTACGTATATATAAAGAATTTTGAGAAACTCATTCGACACCAGAAAACTAACCATAATGGACGGGTTTATACTTGTAAGCGCTGCTTTACACATTTTGATGATCGATATGGACGAAGTGGACTGGAAAAACTGCAAGAACATGCAACCATCTGTAATCAGCATGGTGTTGCAAGGGTAGTTATGCCTACCAAGGAGAAATCAATTGTTCAGTTTAAAATGTTGAGAGGATGCTGAAAGTACCTTATGTCATCTATGCTGATTTTGAGAGTATTCTCACTCCATGCCATACGTGTATACCCAATCCTGAAACTTCCTATACAACCCCTTATCAAGAGCACACACCAATGAGCTTCTGTGTTTACGTGAAGCCTACATCCAGTGTTGAACATCTCGAAACTGGTCTTCCTAAGCAACCCTATGTGTATCGTGGTGCTGATGCTGCTCAGAAGTTTATGCTGTACCTGACATCTCTTGCAAAAATGATTGATGACATATACAAATCTGCTAAGCCTCTGAAACTTACGGATCAAGAGCAAAAGGATTTTGAGTCTTCTTCAGCATGCTACTTGTGTGGAAAAGGCTTTACAGGAGAAAACTACAAAGTACGCGACCATGATCACATCAGCGGTGAATATCGTGGAAGTCTTCATAATGAATGTAATTTAGCCTGTAAAACACTTAAATATATACCAGTCTTCATGCATAACCTTAGCGGATATGACTCTCATTTCATTGTTAAGGAGCTGGGTTGTACAAGTGAACGTGTGGAGGTAATTCCTAACTCTGAAGAAAGCTATATCTCATTCACCAAGTATGTAGGAGATATAAAGCTTCGATTTGTCGATAGCTTCCGATTCCTCAGTACAAGCTTGGATAAGTTGGTAAAAAATCTAACCTCGTATCCTGAAACGCTAAAGTACTTTGGAGAAGACAAATTGAAGTTGATGACCCGTAAGGGTGTATTTCCCTATGATTTTGTTACGTCATGGGATGTCCTGAACGAAACCTGCTTGCCTCCTAAGGACTACTTCTACAATAGATTAAATGAAGAAGAAATTACTGATACTGACTACGATCATGCTAGAAATGTATGGGAGCTGTTTAATGTGAGAAACCTGGGAGAGTACAGCGATCTCTACTTAACTTCGGATGTACTTCTCCTAGCTGATGTCTTTGAGACGTTCAGAGAGCAAACCCTTAAAACACACAAAGTTGATCCTGCCCATTATTTTACCTCTCCAGGTCTTACATGGGACGCCATGTTACTGTATACTGGAATTAAGCTGGAGCTGTTACAAGATTATGATCAACTACTCATGGTGGAAACAGGTATAAGAGGAGGTTTATGCCAAGTTTCCCATCGGTATGCTGAGGCTAATAACACTTATATGGATAAGTTTTATCCGTCGAGACCAACCCAATTTATCACATACGAGGACGCTAATAACCAATATGGGTGAGCAATGTGTCACGCCCTTCCTTTTGGTGGATTTCAGTGGGTGACACCTGAAGAAATCAACTTAGAAACACTACAAGAAGATGATCCTCATGGGTACATATTAGAAGTCGACATCGAGTATCCTGCTGAACTTCACGATCTACACAACGATCTACCTTTCCTGCCAGAGTGTATGAAACCATTGGAATCATCTACAAAGAAACTGATACCTCATCTTGGACCTCGAAAGAAGTATGTAGTGCATTACATGGCTTTGAAGCAAGCTCTTAGTCATGGACTACGACTAACAAAAATCCATCGTGTGCTAAAATTCCGACAGTCCCAGTGGTTGAAACCTTATGTGGAATTAACAACAGGCTACGACAACAAGCTACAAATGATTTCGAGAAGGATCTCTACAAGCTCTTTAACAACGCTATGTTTGGAAAAACTATGGAGAACCTGCGTAACCGTATGGATATACGGCTGGTGACCAATGAAAAAACTCTAGAGAAGCTGTACGTATGGCCTCTCGTCAGATTGTATTCAACAAGCCTATATACATCGGTATGAGTGTGTTGGATATCTCCAAGACATTAATGTATAACTATCATTATGATGTGTTGTTACCGTATTATGGAGCTGAAAACCTGAAGCTTATATATATGGACACTGATTCGTTCATTCATCGTGTAACAACTGAAGATGTGTACCAGGATAAGCTACGTTTTCTTGAGCATCTCGATACAGCTGATTACCCTGTCAACCATATATCCTATTCACCTCTAAACAAGAAGGTATTGGGAAAATTTAAAGATGAGGCTAATGGTAAAATCATTCAACGCTTTGCTGGAATACGTCCTAAAATGTATGCCTTAGATATTCAAGGGTCAATGATAAAAAAGATTAAAGGTATAAAACGTAGTGCTATTAAGCAGTACGTTACGTTCGAGAGCTATACTGACTGTCTTAAAACCAGTGAAATTATCAGAACGCCCATGAATCTGATCCTGTCGCGACAGCATGCTCTTGCCACAGTACAAGTGAATAAAATTACATTGACACCATACGACGATAAAAGAATTATTGCTGAGGACGGTATAACGACATACGCCTATGGACATTACGCCATTACAAACAGTGCTTAAAAGAATGTAAGTCGAATATGAAGATTTTCTCGTGAGTCTACAATCTTAAAAAAATGAAGGTTATCTGTGTGCTGTATATGCAGATAGCTGGCGCCTGATGAAGAAAGAAGAAGATGGAAGGGAAGGTGGTAACCCTGCCATTAGGAGCAATCCTAGTGCTAGTCTCAAGCCTAGATAAAAGGGGAGAGACATCTACAACGAACTAAAATAAAGGTATGTTGACGTAAAGCTTTTCAATTTGTGAACCAATATGTAGTTTATCCCTCTCCGCATCGTACAATAACTGTTTAACATATAATAAGTTTGTAAGATTTAGAAAAAAGTATATTAAATTGTTGTAACGTTGGATGAGAAATGTTTTATAATTTAATTACTCTCTATATTACCATGAGTACCTGTGATACTAGTTGAATTGCCTGTTAAAATGACTTAAATACCTGTGATACTACCCGAATCGTGTGAAATTACCTTAACTAGCTCAGATACGAATTCCTGCTCTAAATTAGTACGAGCACCTGTGATACTATCTGGTTTGCCCTAAATATCAATGATACTAGATGAATTACCTGTTAAAATGACTCAAATACCATTGATACAACCTGAATCACCTGCATTTACCTTAAATAGCTGTGATACAAATCTCTGATCGAAATTATCAATAATATCTGTGAAGCTATGTCGATTACCTCAAATACTTACGATATTACCTGAACTATCTGTGAAATACGAAGCTATGTTATAACCGACCCCTGGAACCTACCCTCCTGTAATGCTAGCTGAATTACTCTAAACGTCTGTGATACTTGAATTAACCTAAATACCTACGATACCCTCTGAATTACCTGTGAAATACGACACTAAGCTATACCCAACCCTAGAATCTATCCTCTTGTGATACTAGCTGAATTAGCCTAAATACCTAAGATACTAGCTGAATTACCTGTGAAATCATGCAGAGCCATGATGCAGTTAGCCTCTGGAATCTATCCTCCAGTGATACTAGATGAATTAGCCTAAATACATACGATACTAGCTGAATTACCTGTGAAATCATACACTGCTATGATCCAGTCAGTCTCTTGCAATACTAGCTGAATTACTTACCTGTTAGTGTTAGCGGGTTAGCTTTTCCCGTTGCAGGTCACCTTTTTCCCTTTATGGCTCACCTTTTTCCCTTTGGTGGCTGCCTTTTTCCCTTTGCTGGTGACATTTTTCCCTTTACTGGTCGCCTTTTTCCCGTTGCTAGTCAACTTTTTCCCTTTGTGGACCTCCTTTTTCCCTGAGCAGTCACCTTTTACCCCTGAACGAGTCACCTTTTTCCCTGAATAGGTTACGTGATGGGCATGTCTAGAACATTGACATGAAACAGTTTTCCACTAAGTTCGCGTCTAAAGTCGCTTTCAAGTCTAGCACCTCCTATTCCCTATCTCTCCTGTATATAAACCCATATTGCTACTCCTTTAGTATCTGTCTAGCCTAACACCTCTCCTCCTGTTCCTATACCTCTCATATAAACCATACTCTACTCCTCTAGCTCTGTCTAGCCTAACGCCTCTCTCGTTTACCTATGACTCTCACATAAACCATACTCTGCTCCTCGACCTCTGTCTAGTCTAACTCCTCTCCTCGTTTTCCTATACCACTCATATAAACCATACTCTATTTTCAACCTCTGTCTAGCCTAACACCTCCCCTCGTTTTCCTATACCTCTCATATAACCTATACTCTACTCCTCAACCTCTGTCTAGCCTAGCACCCTCTTCCTGTTCCTATACTTCTCAAACATATAAACGCATACTCTACTCTCAACCTCTGTCTAGCCTAACACCACTCCCCGTATCCTCTACCTCTCATAAAGCGCATTCCTCTCCTGTCCCCTGTCTAGCTGAGTATCTCTTTGGTTTCCTATCTAGCCTATATAAAACACATTCTAGCTTTAAACACCTGTGTATCCTAACATAGGATCTCTCTC
The DNA here is from genome assembly GCA_030765065.1 of Deroplatys truncata. Classification (NCBI taxonomy): domain Eukaryota; kingdom Metazoa; phylum Arthropoda; class Insecta; order Mantodea; family Mantidae; genus Deroplatys; species Deroplatys truncata. The sequence goes on along the minus strand of CM060990.1, from coordinate 414,866,006 downwards.
CGTTTTCTCGTCTCTCCTTATAAACGCATACTTAAACCCTCCTAGCCTAACACCTCTCCTCGTTTTCCTATATCTCTCATCTAAAACCATACTCTACTCCTCAACCTCTGTCTAGCCTAACACCCCTCCTCCTGTTCCTATATCTCTCATATAAACCCTGCACTACGTTTCAAGCCCTGTCTAGTCTAACACCTCTCATCGTTTTCCTATACTTCTCATATAAAAGACATACTCTACCCTTCAACTCTGTCTAGCCTAACACCCCTCCTCGTTTTCCTATACCTTTCATATAAACCATACTCTACTCCTCAGCTTCCGTCTAGCCTAGCACCTCTCTACTATTTCTTCCATATAAACGTATTTCCCTCCTTCAACCCTCTCTAACCTAGCGTAGTCCTCGCATTGCCTATCTCTCCCATATAAACGCATTTTCCTCCTTGAACCGTCCCATCTAGCCTCGTTTTCCCTATCCTTTCCCATATAAACGCAAAAATGTGGCCCAGCTCTCTCCTATATACCCTACTAAGGTGGAAACAATAAAGTAAGTGCCACGTCGACGTCAAAGGGAGCAATATCGGCATGTGTGTGAGTTCGAACGGTGCAGAATGATCAGTTTCCGGGAAGCGGGGTTGTCATACCGTGACATTTCGGCTCGTACAGGGCATGCTGAAACGATAATGATGCGTGTGTGAAAGCCGTGAATAGATGAAGGTCAAACGCAGCGAAGAGGGGCTACTGGACCACAGAATATGACCACAGCACGGGATGACCGTCATCTTGAACGCATGGCCATACCGAACAGTACAGCTGCATCCACAATGTTGGCTCGAAGCTGAAGCACTGCAACAGGTGTAAACTTGTCTGCAACGGTTCGTCGCCGTCTGCTGCAGGTTGGACTGGTTGCAAGCATTCCATTACGTCAGCTTCCATTGTCCAGAACCCACAAGCTCCTCCGAATTCAATGGGCACGTGAACACCGTCACTGGGGTGCTGAGTGGCAAAAGGTAGTCTTTTGGACGAGTCCCGCTTCAACGTGTCCTACAGTGATGGCCGCATACGTATCCGGCGGTACCGTGGTGAGTGCAGCCTGAACGGCTGCATTGTTGAGCGGAATAGCGGACAAACACCAGATGTGATGGTTTGGGGCGCCATTGGTTACAACAACCGATCTCGCTTCCTACGAATTGAGGGCACTTTGAACAGCAACCGGTACCTACCAGTGGTTGTAGAGCCTTAGGTACTCCTCCTGCTTCAGGCATCTCCACAGGCCACATTTCAACAGGACAATGCCCGGCCGCATACTGCGAGGAATGTACAAGCCTTCTTCGAAGAGCGACGGGTATTATTCCTTCTCTGGCCTGCACGTTCACCTGACATGTCACCCATCGAGCATGTCTGGGATATGGTTGGTCGGCACCTGGTGCGCCACGCTCCTCCAGTAACCAGTGTCACGGATTTGTAGGTTCGGAAGCAAACTGCGTGTAGGGAAATCCCTCAGGAACTTATTCAGAACCTTTTTGATTCAATGCCACGGCGTATAGCAGCTCTAATTGCAGCGTTTGCAGGTCACACCAAATACTGAATATTAGGGCTCAAAGGTCACGTATAGCTTTGAAAAGTTTATCATTTGCTACTTGTCATGTGCCTAGCCTGTGCTATCAAATTCATTGAACTCATGCGTTTCCTTCTTGCTGTTGCAATTTTCACAATAAGCAGTGTATAATATTATTTAACAACACATATGGATGGTCACGTATGTTTCTTTTGTACACTTAAGAATTATTTTAGGAAGGAATGATATGCCTTTCGTTCTAGATATGAAAACTTAAAGCGCACCAGAGGTTAAAAATTCTGCATTATTTCTAACTTATTTGATATACTATAAATGGAATTCCAAAACTTGAGTCCATATTTCAAACATTGAGAGGTAATTATATATCTTCATTTACAAGTATTAAGGTATAACTGGTGCATTTTCTGCATGGGTAGTTGGGGCTGCGAAAAAGCCTCGGTTCTTAAGAATGTTAGGCATACTGCAGTGGCACTGTAGTAAAGCTGTGTAATAAGCTGTATGTTATTCCAGCCTTTGGTGACAACTGCATTCTCAAATTACGTAACGCAATAAGTCTGTATACTGAAAGTACTGCATTTCAAGTGGATATTAAAAATTTAGTGACGTCCTCGAGCATGTAATGATGTAAGTACGTATTATTGGGAATTCAAAAAAACAGAGAGATGCCGTCAAACCGTACGGACAGTTAATTAGGTAATTAATTACCTTAATGACTTTTAATGGATGTCAGCAGAGCGGTTCTAAAGATAAGGGATAACAAATTATGTTAAGTAGATCATAAACTCCGTTAATGAGGGTATAAATTCTGATAAGGATGACATTCATTCAGATCAGGGGCTATAAATATCAATTGGGGTGACATTAATAGCTAAAGGAATTCCCCACCACCCTGAGAGTTCAAAATTTCAAAGAAAAAAGGTCCACAGCTGAGCCAATAGTTACAATCTGTTTAATTTTAATAACCTTTGGTGGTATACTTTGACGTGTAGTTATAGGTATGTGTCACTAAAGGATTAACTACACGTCATCTTTTAAACAGATTTCCCTAGAGGATGTGGATCGGAACTTACCTTAGCATATATAAAGGAAAAGGTATATTTACAGTATTCACTGTTCTAGAACATGTCTCCCTTTATTTTCCAAATAGTTAAGTTGAGCCTGGAAGTATATTTTATCCCACTAAACTTAATAATTCAAATATTTTTTTTATTGTAAACTTTTTAGCTTTAACATTTGCTTGAAACTAATTCACAAAATGATTCTCTTCACATGTCATATTCCCTTTACATTTACATGCAAATGCCTTTCGTTCTCCCAGTATGCACCGTGGCCTACCATCAGGAATCTTTGGCAATAATTTTGAAAGCTTTACTCACCGAATTGTGTAAATTAAGAACATTTTGACAAATCCAAAAGAAAGTAATATAGCTGATGACTGTCAATTACCCCCGCGAATGTCGCCCAGCTGTCTACGTAATCGGTCTCTCTTATGGCGACTAACTACCCTTCTTTGACCTGCTGGGAAAGTCCTCTTCTCTGGTGTTTCCTGCATTGTCTGCTAGGGCTGCCGCCGTGTGATTGGCCCTCAACTCGACCAATCAGAATGCATTATAGCGGGATGTTACTAGGTTCACTTGACGTCACCGCTACTGCAGGTCCAAAATCTCTGGATGTAGCAAAGCTACAGTGATAACTAAGCGAAATGGGAAGAAGGAGCATCCAAACGCTCACAGCTACGACCCTCATCTACATGAATTCAACTTCCCCACCACTTAGAATTTCAACATAACAGAGAGAATCCGACAGCCGATAAGCATGCTAAACATGAAGTCAATGTGAATGACAAGGAGTTCCAACAGCCACGCCGCTTTTTTAAGATCACAAACACGCCGAAGGGTTATTTGCATGTTCTATCCTGAATTGCATTTAATATATTGCAAAAATTTGCATATTGACTGTCCTACTCTGACTGTAGTCGACTAAATTCAATTTCTTGCAATTAACCCTAATTTTTAATATGCAACATCAATAATACGTATTAATGTATAACAATATGAGGTGTTGTAGAGAGTTCAATGACGGCCTGTTTCCATCTTTAGCTATAAATTAAAAAAATACAAATTTTACACATAACACCCTTCTCTAAAAAAAAATTGTAAGAATACAACACCCTATGGCATATACGCGTATGTATTGATGAGTCCGCTAACGATTACATAGTAATTCCCAAGTATATACTCGTTATAAGACTACCCAATCAATATTATAACGCGCAACCCTCAAAGCAGAGACAGATAGAGCGGGAGATTAGTACAAACAATTATTTAAAATAATATAACGAATACGATCCTACATACAAGCATACTCACGCATCCACATACACACAAAAGCAAAATAATTACGAAAAATATAACACTAGAACATGATTACTAGCGTAATACGTGCTTCCCTTAGTTCATCTCAGGGTCGAATATGTTCTACTACAGTGCTAGGTGTTCCTAAGAGGGTTACACCTCATCCCTCCAGCCCACAAAACTGCTCAGTCGGGTGAAGCAGAAATAAAATCACTCTCGTGCTAGAGAAGGGGAGGGTGCCAGCATGCTTCCCGACATATATCGCAGGCCAACTCGCGTAAGATACTGCTCTCAGCGAAGGGTGGCGGTGGCAGCTGCTAGCCTAAACAATAGGTGAAGCTCTTTTCACACAAAATGAGACATGCAACTTACGTATTTCTTGTATATTAAGTACACTCTCCTATCCTTTCTGTTGGAGTATTCATTATATCACGGGCTTTTAAAATGTCTGATGTAAAACTTCAAGATTTTCCTTTCTACTTCACGTGCCGATGTACTAAGAATTAGCTTACGTCCATCCATAAATATCACGTCTCTTTTATCGTTCTCGTCCACCGCAAAAAAGATATTTGTAACACGCAACACACTATGTAATTTTGTAAACTCATTGCAAATCGACAATGCTTTAAATTTTTAAGACAAACTTATTGTTGATACTTTAATTCACACTAGAAAACTTCTAAGATCATACACACAACGACAGTAATCGCTAAGTACAAATTGTTTTCGCATATAAACTGAATTGACACTGAAGGTCCAATTCCGAAAACTTGGAATTTGAGGAGCGATTTAAGAAGGAAAACATTCCGTTGCCAAAGGAAAGGGACGTTTGCAAGTTTACAAAAGATTTCACTAGTGTCAATGGCCACCGAATAGGCTCCACAAGGGGGTCTTTCTATTTAAAAAATCCGGGATTTTAGCTTCAGCTTAGCCTCGAAGCAACTTGTTTGTGCGAATACAACAGCACTCATAGAGTCCAAGACTGAGTTGATATAATGGCAACCAGACATATAGAGTGCAGTTGAAAATCCCAGAGCCAACAGTAGCTGCACCAACCCTCTGTACCTGCTCATGGATATTGCGGCTTTCCTATTTTGCTCGCTTAAAAGCCATTTTTCTTATTCCCTGCTACTGCCGCGGTAACATTTGGGAATGGGTGACTTTCGCTGTTAAAGCAGTGGTTCGTAAAACAATATTCCTCTAAGTGAGTAGCAGAACATTTAAACAAAGTGTTTAAAAATAGATATAAAATTAGATGTTAATAGTTAGAAAACCGCTGAAGCGGCATTTCACTAGCTTCACTCGAGAAACCGCCCCTGGAGGGTGGCGACATTTCTCCCCTAGCTTGCCAGACATTTCTCCTCTTTGTCTTTCAGTTACCTTGGTGACTGCAATTAGTGTCGCACAGGTATGCGGGCGACCCTCCTAGACTCTGGCGGTTTCCTTTACAGTAGAGGTACAATTCTGTGCTATTTAAAAAAATAAGAAATGTTATAACTCGTGTAAAAAGGAGTAGAGCAATGTTTTTGAAATATAGTTTCTCTGATACAAAACTATGTTTACACAAGGAAAGAAACTTTATTCTCTTTCTGACAGAGTTAAAAACATACTTTGGATTACGATATCGCCCCCCATTGGGTTTACATACAAAGGGTATATTACGGTAGGAACAGAAACACAGGAAAATGTTATTATGTTTCCTCGCATTTAAAAAGCTCCTAAACACTTCGCTCCTGTTTTAAGCATGTTAATGCAAGCTAGGCAACATGTTTAAAGTTAAATAGTCCTAAATAAATATTTTCCAAAATGACATAAAATTCCTAGATAGAGATAAACACTTTTCCTATACCATGTACGACATGAATGTTTGCTTTTGTAGAAATGCATTAGTTTTAATCCAGCGCGCTTTAAGCCTTGATAATAGGAACTGCATTGCCTAGCATTACGTTAGGCAATATAAACAAAACACCTAAGCTATTTAACTCCAAGCTATAGGTTTTCTGAGGTATCACAAACATTGTAATTATTTCCAGCATGCCTAGACCATTTCCCACACAATATCTTTCCCTAGCTATAAATTCCACTGATAATAATAAAAATAGCACCTAAAGATTTTCGTTTACATAATAATCGTGTAGTGAAGTAATTTAATTTTGAGAATACAATTAACCTAATAGTCTACATATTTCAATAACTCTCGTGGGCATGCAAACTCCTTCTCACCCTGTTCATTCCATTAGCCTATACGCTAATCTTTTACCAATCAACTCACTGCATACAAACCATAAAAGAGGTGTTAGCAAACTTCCTTCACTCTATCAACTCATTCCGTACAGAAAATCAAACAGCGGAGAGGCTATTATAACTGTATAATGCATACATGTATAGAGACATAAAAATAGGAGCATTTGTTCAAGAATAAAAACGACTGTTGTCATAGTGGTAGTTAGCTGGTATATATCTGAGAGAGTTTTGAACTTCAACGCCTCAACTTTTCAGAGATCATCTTGTCTTTAACTTCACTCCACAGTTTAGAAATGTGGGTATGGACATTCTTATTTTAAATATAAATTCTTATTTATTTAAACATTATTTTAAACTTTTGGCATGCAGCTTTCGTGAAGTGAAATAACGGTACGAACACGACAAATTTATATTTTAAAAACTACAAGAGGTATTTTAAACATGGTGATATATATCAGAAGTGCCATTTGAAACGACCGTTTTGCTATAAAGAAAATCTGTTTTAAATTGGATATATACTGTATGTTTTAAGCGAATAATCCATCTCCTAAACGGTTTCACTACTTCTTTAAAGCTGATATACCGCAAGTATTCAACTGAATCAAAAGTACATTATCACCGCGTGTATACAAAAGAACTCTGCTGCTGTAAAACATTCATTTTAAAATTCCAAACTCACCGAAATTAAGTGAAACAAGGATAAAAATGGTGTCAAAATAATAAACTTGTGAAACAAAGAAGTTCCAGGCAGTTTGAAGTATTTTAACCAGACATAAGGGTGTTTCAATTAAAAAACAAGGAAACAGCCGACGAAGGGTTTAACAACACTGGCACGTTCATTCAGAATCATGCTTCTTTAAAAGACACATTCATTCAGAATCTGATTCTAAACAATACTTTAATATATATTCCTTGTTAAAGTATTTTCATAAATTAAAACACTGTAAGTAGAATAAACAGGCGGGTACAGAGCCTCAAAGACATGCCGCCGACTCCGTCCCCTTGCTTTGTGGCCTTACCCTTAAAGCCGCCGACTCCGCCCCCCCTTACCTGTGGCCTTACCCTTAAAGCCGCTGACCACGTCCCCTCTTTGTACTCTACTCTGAGCTCGCTCGGCTGAGGTGTAGAACAAAGGGCTATTGTTCCTTTGTGGCCTCATTATCACAAGCCGCTGAACACACTCCCTCTTTGTGGCCTGACCTAATGCCGCCTGACTCTGTGCCGTTGGCCACACCCACTCCTATGTGTGCTAATAGATTTCCGCCCGGTTCTGTGCCGTTGGCCACACCCTCTCTTAGTGGCCTAACTGTTGCACATCTGGCCATACCCCTCCCCTCCCCTTTGTTGCCTAACCCTTACACAGCTAACCACACACTCCCTTTCCCTTTGTGGTCTAACCCCGTACGCTGTCTACGCCTCCCTCTTTGAGTGTACTGGTCTGAATGGTTCCTTGCAGAGGGGTGGGAGAATGGGTACTGTTCCCGTACGCTCGCCACGCCTCCCTCTTTACGGACTGTTCTGAATGGTTCCCTGTAGAGGAGTGGTGGTAATAGGGTATTGTTCCCGTACGCAGGCCACTCCCATCCCTCTCTAGTGGCCTGACCTAATGCCGTCCTGGGTATAGGAGAAAAATGGGTTATTGTTTTCGTCGCGTGTCGCCCCCCACGCAAATCGATGTAGGTGATCAAAAATAATCAGGGTTTATACGGCTAACGTCCTGGCATGGCGCCTCTGAAGGGTTGGACGCAAACCCCCGCCGCATGCATCCCCACCGCATGTATCTTGATTGATGAATGTAATTAAACGCTGTTCGTCGATCGATGAGTACGATTAAGTATTTTTATTGATTAATGTAATTAAGTGTATATCAATTGACTCGTAATTGATTATTACGAGTGTATAATTATTACGACTAATAACATTTGTTTAATTCCACTTTTGAGGGAGTTTATAAGAATATTACACCACTTAGATGAATCCATGGCTGAAAGGACAGAGTTGTCGTAACGAAACGTTAACGATGATAATTTCGCTGAAAACCCGCAATCGGTCCATCCCCTGAGCATTACACCACTCGACTGAACCCTACCACAACTGCAAGCAGGTTACCTGGCATCCCCTCCCTTCCCTCTCGGTGCTGCTCACGACCTGCAGCGCGCGCGCTCTAGCCGACAGAGTCGAAAGCTCGCTCTCCTGCTCAGCGATGAAGATGCCGGAAGTAGCAATTTTAAGAGTTTAACGAACGCATGGCGGCCATGTTGACTCCGGGGAAAAAGCTAGCATAAATCATTTGAAATGGCCGATAAGGAACTTCACGCTTCAAGATATTTTTTACAAGGTTTGTTTACACATAGTATTGGCTCTGAAAAATAAATTCGGTTAACATTATAGCTGAATATTACATATGCTATAAATAAATAAATAATGGACTCGTCGCTCGATGAATGCAATTAAGCATTTTTGATTGATTAATGTAAATAAGTGTATATGAATTGACTTGCGCACATGTTTGCCATCGTATGTGTGTTAAGGTGATTATTACGCGTCTATAACTATTACGACTAATAACATTTGATTATTCTGCTTTTGAGGGAAAATATTTTTGGGTTTATAAGATTATTACATCACTTAGATGAATTAAGAATGCATGACTGAAAGGACGGAGATAGCGTACATACTTAACACGAGACGTTAACGCGTGATTCATTCACTGAAAACCCGAGCGCGCGGTCCATCTCCTGTAGGTGTTGTCGCGCTAATGATCTTCTGGATCTATAGGCATGGGTTGACCGCCTGATCCCTTCCCCAAACACCCCTTCCCTCTCCATGCCTGGCACAGCCTTCCGCGAATTTTTACGCTCTCTAGCAGACAGCGTCAAAGGTCAAGTTAAATATTACATGCGTTATTAAACAATAAATAATGGATTATGGAGAGTACCCTAAAGAAAACAGCTTCCTTCTTACTCTTTACCAAACAGCTGAAAAGCAGCACAAATATATCAAGAGAGTCGATAAAGCACTCCACGCGCATAGGCATGGACATTAAAACAGGCGTTTTCGATAAAGCACTCCACGCGCATAGGCATGGACTTTAAAACAGGCATTCTCGATAAAATACCACACACGCCAACGCAAACACGTGCATAGGCATGGGCCTTAAAATAGACATCGCCAATAAGGTACCCCAGCCCGCTCACACAAGCAAGTGCATTGGTGGGAACTTTAAAACAGACATCTCTAATAAAGTACCCCAGCCCGCTCACACAAGCAAGCGCATAGGTAGGGACTTTAAAACAGACATCGCCAATAAAGTACCCAACCAGCTCACGCAATCACGCGCATATCCACAGTCTTTAAAACAGACGTTACCGATAAGGTACCACACGCGCCAACGCAATCACGCGCATATGCATGGACTTTAAAACAGACATTGTCGATAAAGTACCACACTGCCAGTGCAAGCACACGCGTAGGCATGGACTTTAAAACAGTCATTACCGATAAAAAAACGCATCCATCACGCAAGCACTCTCTCTCTCACTCTCTACATTACGCCAACGATTTATATAGCGGTTTACGCACCCTTGCAAAAATATGTTGTACACCTTTGTAAAGGGTAAACCCTACCGCTACCTTGGTTTCTACACAGGCTTAATGGACGGGATTCCTGAGAAGAGAGAGTCTAAAGCGGGTGAATGGATTTTCCCCAAGACGCCAGAAAATACAGCGAGAGGAACAAGGATAATTTATTTTCATTACTAACGCTAAAATTATATTATCGTCAAGAAAGCTTATTTGTTTATTCCATTTAAACAGACTGGTGTTACAGCAGCCATATCTAAAATTATTTGATCCAGCATCATTCCAATAGAATAAATATCAGAATTCTCTGAGAGATAATGTGTCTATTCACATTCGAGAGGCACTGGTTCGAATCTCGGTTAGGTGATTTACCGCGCAAGGCAGAAAGATCGGCCCATTACGAAGACTTAAAATTATAAATTTCTTATTTGTTTAAAAGCTTTTTCTTCACCAGTGATCTTCGAAAAATTCGACGAGTTATTCAGTTGCACACCCCTTGCAAAAATATGTTGTACATCCCTGACGAGAGTATACCGACAGGCCTCGGGAAATTTCCGGTAGTGTTCTATAGCCCATTTAGCGTCAATGTCAAACCCTTCCCATTAAGGCGTGCATTGTGTTTTAAAATGATTTCTCATTCTCCTGAAAAGACCATCCTTGGCGGAAAACCCTGGTCATATAGACGACGGTGTAAATATCCTAACTTGTTATATACTTCTCAAATACAAGAATTGTTTGCATGATACCGACAATTAAACTAATTGTTATGGAAAGCTAAACAAATAAATACGTTTTGGAGAGGGTGATTCGAAGAGTATGGTATTTTAAAATTAAAATGGACGAAAGAATTGAACTTAAGCGTTCCAATGTATCTAATATTTTTCTTAATGTGTCTTTTTAGCTAACCATTCTTAAGGTCTGCTTTATAGATGAATGAAATATTTGATGAATGACAGTCTTATTTAACAAGGGTACAAGGTGTTTAAAGCCTGTTTTGATAAACACTACTTCGTGGTAACGTGTGAGGTTTGAATTCGAAAGGTCGCGGATTCGATTCCAGGTGATCACCCTGTCTGTCTTTAGGACCTGCATGAAGGTCTACGAATACATAGATACAGTGCAAGCCCTCCCATTAACGGTTTTTATAAGCAAGGGTTTAGTTGGTAACGTCTATGGACTGCAATCGGAGGTTGTGAGTTCAATTCCCAGCAGCTGACACTGATCCTGACCCCAGGGGTTCTTCAGGTTTCCCTGGTTGCTAGGCGAATGCTGCGAAGGTTCATTACAACACCGAACTTTTTCCTCCACCCTACATTCTCCTTTTACTCAGGCTTTCATCTCTCCGGCTCTGACTGGTAATATTTAATACTGAACATCGGCACTCATGCGATACAAATGCTTTATCAATAAAGTAACGTAGATGTATATTGCATGTAGATAAAAGGACAGGGATGACGTAGTGTTTAAAACAGAAATTTTCGCACCCTCGGGGTAGATACAGGGAATACCTCAAAACATGCATTCTGAGAAGATAAGTTGTAAAAGTCCTATATATAGAGTGCTATCCTTAAACAGACGCAGAAAGAAAGGAAAGCTGTTCGAGTGTATGTTTTTTACTTCTCTTTTGATGTGACAGCATATACAGCTAGTAATTCCACATTCTTAAACATGTCGATCGCTTACTCCGACCTCGTAGTTTTCGTGATTTTCCCTTGTCTGTAGGCGAATGTCTGAGTGGTGTATGCTAGCACGATTTCCTTTCATTCTATATAATTTGCATCTTTCAGGTATGCTTCTTGGATCCCTGTTTCCATTACCGTCTGTCACTCACTCTGCCCTCGGATATTTCGTGATTTTCACTGGTCTGCAGGTGAATGCTAGTAGTTTCTCATCGATTAAAACTTCCTTTCCCTTTAATTCTTTTTCATTTGCCTCTTTCACGTGTGCTTCTAAGGCCCCTGGTTTAATTACCGTCGGCCGCTCACTCTGAACTCGGATTTTTCCTGATTTTCCCTGATCTGTAGGCGAATGCCTGAGTGGTTTCTCATCTATCACGGTTTCCTGTCATTCTATATAATTCACATGTCTCATTTGTGCGTCTAGGAACCCTGGTTCGCTTCCCGTTGGTCTCTTACCCTGACCTCAGGTTTTTCGTTGTTTCCTTGGTCTGCTGGCGAATGCAGGAGTGGTGTATGCCATCGCGATTTATTTTCATTCGCATCTTTGTGCTTCTAGGCTTCGTTGCGCATGGTGACTGCTTGCTCAAAGGATACTTATCCCTTGCTCGGTTGATAAATCTTTCAACACACTCACGAGTCAAGCACCCGAATCTGAACGATTATACCCAAACAATACATACATCTTCACAATACCTTAAACTTACTCTAAGCATCCGAACCTGTACGGGGACGTCCGAACACCGCCGAACAATACATCATCGTCGCAATACTTTGCTCACTCTAAGCACGCGAAGCTATACGAAGACATATGAATACATGCAATCAGACATAAACATCTCTGACCGAATCTCTAAATACTCGAACACTCAGGAAAACTTACGGACATGTCCTTACCAGATCCCATAATCAGATTGGAATGGCAGGATTTAATGTAGATATTTATTTACAATCATAAAAAGAACAGATCACATCTAAACAGTGTCTTAGACAGGAACTTTCTCTTTAAGACACGATATGTATGCTATTCCTTTGTTTAGACTCAATAGAGGTTCCAAACTTACATATCGGAAAAAGTTGTGTAGGCAATTTAGGACGCTCTTAAAGTTAAGACAACTTTATCGAGGATTCTCTTAAGCAACGCACGATATGTAACATTTACCAGATAATGCTTCTCATATATGCTTACAATTGCGAGTTCGCGAATTCAGATGCATGTATCCGACAATCAACTAATTTTTTCACCGTTTTGTTCAGAAACTTGATAAATGTATATTGGGCGTGAAAGACTAGTAATTTTGCTCAGAGGCCTCCATCAGGCTTGAGGTTCTCTTACGTGCCGTAAATCTACGACACGGGACCACCGGCTTTACTTCCCTTCCGAAGGTAGCCATGCTACGAAATTTACGCCCGAAAATTGCATCGCCCTCCGCCGGGTTTGAACCCGCGACGTCGGGAAATAGAGGCTAGCATGGTAACCACTACACTACGGAGGACGACACCCAACTAAGGTCATTTGCGTGTTACACACTAACTAATCGAGTGGAATAGCTCAGGTGGTAACGTCCGTGACTTGAATTCGGATCGAGGGTTCATTCCCAGCAACCTACACCTCCTGACCCCCAGAGGTTTTTCGGGTTTCCCTGATTGCTAGGCGAATGCTGTGAAGGTTCGTTCCACCTCTGAAGTTTTCCTCTCACGTTTCACCTCCATCCTCATTCTAATTGTTTCATCTTCTTGGTTGTTTCAAGTGTCGGATGGGGAGTCTCGGCATAAGCACAGCTGGAAAAAGGATGCTCTCTGTAACTTTCATCCACGGAATGAGGGTGGTCCCCGAATCCTGGATCTCTCAGGAGATGTGTAAGTCGGTAGTCCTCGAGAGGAGCAATAGATTGCGCCAGCTACCACCAGGGAATTTTTTAATCCGTGAAAGATAGGGTCCCCGCCCTCTACCCTATAGATGTTACCTCTCTTCACACACAACTCGCCTCTCCCAACCGTGAAATTAAACACCCCGGAAATGTCCGGATAATGTATTTTATAGCTATAAGTTCTTTATATTTCAAAGTTCGTATTAACCATTGTCGAAATTGATTAACACAATTTCCAGATCCTGTCATGCTCAAACTTTAGATGCTTTCAGCTTACTTATAATGTCTTCAATCTCCACCGTATGATCACTAATACCAGCTTCTTTCGATGCAGTTAGTAACCTCAATATATTTACCAGTCTATCCTGATTTTCAAGCGTAGATATCACTGAATTATCATCAATGGAGAATTCAAATTCACGCGACTTCCGATGTATTCTAACTCCTCGCCTACAGGAGACCTGAGTGTGGGAGAGAGGCTCGATTCAGTATGAGATCTTGCTCTATGAAGCTTAAGTCTTGACAAAGAACGATTCTTAAAAATCCGACCGCATATACAACAATTAATGAGTCGTTTTCCTCCATGTGTAATGTATGAAAAATTGAGTTTCTCATACGCTGGTTGCACAGATTTTCTCCGGAATTACTTCATGCTAAAACTGTAAAGAAATTAAATGAATACGTGAGTGCTAACGCTCGAAGGAGTTAAAAGCGAATGAATAAATTCATATCACGCAACTATGTATATATTTTAGATGAGAACAGCGGAGAGAACCTCTATCTATGCACAGCAACGTGAAAGGATGCTCTCTGGAAACATTCGTCCTCCGCGCAACGATTGTTCACGGAGGCAGTAAATGTCAGGTTGGATGGAACAGACTCCATGTTCAAATCTTTAAAGGGTAGGGGCCCCGCCCTTTCACTGTCACGTCTCCTGGTCCGTCCTAACAGCATAACATCACGTTACAACGCCACGTAACCAGAAGATGGCGGGTGCGAGCAGGGAAAAAGGATACTCTCTGGAACAAGAGTCATTCGGACCGTTCCAGCTCGTCCCGCGTCTCTGTCATACACATTTCGATGAACTGTTATCTTCTGAATTAAAGTTTGATGGTCTTTGTAGATCTGAACAACTTGCATTGCACTGGATGTCCCTAACATTTCCAGATCTCGTACCGCTCCAGCTCGTCGCACATTTCTGCCATCTTCATGTCGCCGATTTGTTACCTTCTGAAGTAAAGTCTGGCAGTTGGTTTAGATTTTTAGTCTGCATTGCGCTGAGGTGGCCCTAACATTTCCAGCTCCTGGACCATTCCAGCTCGTCGCTCGTCTGTGTCACCTGTATGTCGAGGATCTGTGGCATTCTGAAGTAAAGTTTGGTGATCGGTATAGATCTGAACAGCTTACGATGCACTGGGTCTCGCTAACATTTCCGCTCTCGGACCGTTGCAGCCAGTCGCGCGTCTCTGACATCTACACTTCGATGAACTGTTACCTTCTGAATTAAAGTTTGGTGGTCTGTATAGATCTTTGCAGTCTGCATTGGGCTGGGTGTTCCTAAAGTTTCCAGATCTCGACCGTTCCAGCTAGTCGCGCGTCTCTACCATCTTCATGTCAACGATCTGTTACCCCCTGAATTAAAGTTTGGTGGTCTGTATAGATCTGAACAGCTTATTGCGCTGGATTTCCCTAACTTTTCCAGATCTCGTACCGCTCCAGCTCGTCGCACATTTCTGCCATCTTCATGTCGCCGATTTGTAACCTTCTGAAGTAAAGTCTGGCAGTTGGTTTAGATTTTTAGTCTGCATTGCGCTGAGGTGGCCCTAACATTTCCAGCTCCTGGACCATTCCAGCTCGTCGCTCGTCTGTGTCACCTGTATGTCGAGGATCTGTGGCATTCTGAAGTAAAGTTTGGTGATCGGTATAGATCTGAACAGCTTACGATGCACTGGGTCTCGCTAACATTTCCGCTCTCGGACCGTTGCAGCCAGTCGCGCGTCTCTGACATCTACACTTCGATGAACTGTTACCTTCTGAATTAAACTTTGGTGGTCTGTATAGATCTCTACAGCCTGCATGGCGCTGGATGTCCCTAACATTTCCATCTCCTGAATCGTTCCAGCTAGTTGCGCGTCTCCACCGTCTTCATGTCTTCGAATTGTTACCTTCTGAATGAAAGTTTGGTGGTTGGTTTAGATCTGTACAGCATGCATTGCGCTGAGGTGTCCCTAACGTATCCAGATCTCGGATCGTTCCAGCTCGTGCCGCGTCTCTGTCACCTGTATGTTGATGTTCTGTGGTCTTCTGAATGTTGTTACAATTTCTGAATAGGCTGTTACATATCGTGGTTAGGCTGTTACATACCGTGATTGGGCTGTTACATACCCTGAATAGGCTGTTACATATCGTGATTAGGCTGTTACATACAGTGATTAGGCTGCTAAATATGGGCTGCTACATACCGCGATTGGGCTGTTACATACCATGATTAGGCTGTTACATACCGTGATTAGGCTCTTACATACAGTTATTAGACAGTTGCATACCGTGATTAAGTTGTTACATACCGTGAATAGGCTGTCACATAACGTGATTAGGCTGTTACATAACGTGTTTAGGCTGTGATATAACGTGATTAGGCTGTTACATATCGTGATTGGGCTGTTACATACCGTGATTAAGGCTGTTACATACCGTGATTGGGCTGTTACATACCGTGATTAGGCTGTTACATACCGTGATTAGGCTGTGTTACGTTACGTGTTTAGGATGGTCCAGGAGACGTGACAGTCAAAGGGTAGGGTCGCTACCCTTTAAATATTTGAACTTGGAGTCTGTTCCATCCAACCTGACATCTACTGCCTCCGTGAACAATCGTTGTGCGAATGACGAATGGTTACAGACAGCATCCACTGCTATTCATAGATCGAGAATATTCAAAATATCTTTCGCAGGGAGGGCTGTTTAAAAAGATTTCTCCTCCTATGTTATATACTTACTAAGAGAAGAATGCACGTTTTGAAAGTCCGTGTATTTTTAATTTGAGTTCAGAGTTCGATTTCCCTCTGGTATTCAATACCGCTTTAGACTCTGCATATCTAAACAAGCAAGGGTCTGCCACAGTCGTCTTTTTATTGTTGTTATGGGAACAATAATTGTGCAAGTAACGAATGTTTAGGTACCGGATCTATACACCATACCCCGTAGGAAAATATTTTACACTCACGCTTATAAAGATCGTTAATGAGTGGGCTTGCCATGCGCGGTAAATCACCTAACCGAGATTCGAACCAGTGACATCTCGAATCTGAAAAGTCACGTTATCTCTCAGAGAATTCTGATATTTATTCAATTGGAGTGTTGCTGGATCAACTAATTTTAGATATGGATGCTGAAACACCAGTCTGTTTAAATGGAATAAACAAATAAGCTTTCTTGACGATAATATAATTTTAGCGATAGTAATGCAAATATATTATCCTTGTTTCACTCGATGTAATTTCCGGCGTCTTGGGGAAAATCTATTCACCCGCTTTAGACCCTATCTCTTCTCAGGAATCCCGTCCATTAAGCCTGTGTAGAAACCCAGGTAGCGGAAAGATTTACCCTCTTCAAGGGTTAACAACATATTTTTGCAAAGGTGTGTAAACCGCTATATAAATCGTTGGCGTAACGTAGAGAGTGAGAGAGAGTGCTTGCGTGATGGATGCGTTTTTTATCGGTAATGACTGTTTCAAAGACCATGCCTATGCGTGTGCTTGCGCTATAAGTGTGGTACTTTATCGACAATGTCTGTTTTAAAGTTCATATCTATGCAGGTGATTGCGCTGGCAGTGCGGTACTTTATTGACAATGTCTGTTTTAAAGTCCATGCATATGCGCGTGATTGCATTGGCGCGTGGGGTACTTTATCCAAAATGTCTGTTTTAAAGGCCATGGCTATGCGCGTGATTGCGTGAGCTGGCTGGGTACTTTATTGGCGATGTCTGCTTTAAAGTCCCTACCTATGCGCTTGCTTGTGTGAGCGGGCTGGGGTACTTTATTGGCGATGTCTGTTTTAAAGCCCATGCCTATGAACGTGTTTGCGTTTGCGCGTGTGGTACATTATCGACAATGTCTGTTTTAAAGTTCATGGCTATGCGCGTGGAGTGCTATATTGACTGTCTTGATATATTTGTGCTTGTTTTTAGCTGTTTGGTAAAGAGTAACAGGGAAGGCGTTTTGTTTAGGGTACTCTCCATATTCCATTATTTATTTAGTTCATTATTTATTTATTAATAACGTATGTAATATATAACTTGAACCTTCGTCGCTGTCTGCTAGAGAGCGTAAAAGAGGTGCGCGGAAGGCAGTGCCTAGCATGGAAAGGGAAGGGGTGTTTGGGAAAGGGATGAGGCCCATGCCTGCAGATCCAAGAGATCATTAGCGCTACAGGCCCTACAGGAGATGGACCTCGCGCTCGTGTTTTCAGTGAAAGAATCACGCGTTAACGTCTCGTGTTATGTATTTACGTTAACTCCGTCCTTTCAATCATGCATTCTTAATTCATCCAAGTGATGTAATATTCCTATAAACCCAAGAAATATTTTCTATTAAATGTAGAATTAAACAATTGTTATTAGTCGTAATAGTTATACACGCGTAATAATCACCTTAACACACATACGATAGCAACCAGGTGCCCAAGTCAATTAATATACGCTTATTTACATTAATCAATCAAAATGCTTAATTGTATTCATCAATAGACCAGTCCATTATTCATTTATTTATTAATAACATATGTTATATTCAGATATAATGTTAACCGAATTTATTTTTCAGCCACAGTCCTATGTGTAGACAAACCTTGGAAAAAATATCTTGAAGCGTGAAGTTCCTTATCGGCCATCTCAAATGATTTATGCTAGCCTTTTCCCCGGAGTCAGCATGGCCTCCATGCGTTCTTTAAACTCTTAAAATGGCTATTTCCGGCATCTTCATCTTTGAGTGGGAGAGCGAGCTTTCGACTCTGTCGGCTAGAGTGCGCGCGCTGCAGGTCGTGAGCTGCAACGAGAGGGAAGGAAGGGGATGCCGGCTAACCTGTTTGTAGTTGTGAGAGGGTTCAGTCGAGTGGTGTAGCGCACAGGGGAGGGGCCGCCTGCGGGTTTTCAGCGAAATTATCATCGTTAACGTCTAGTTACGACAACTCTGTCCTTTCAGCCACGGATTCATCTAAGCGGTGCAATATTCTTATAAACTCCTTCAAAAGTAGAATTAAACAAATATTATTAGTGGTAATAATTATACACGCATAATAATCACCTTATCAGGCACACATATACGATGGTGACCAGGTGCGCGACTCAATTCATATACACTTAATTACATTAAGCAATCAAAAATACTCAATCGTATTCATCGATCGACGAACAGCGTTTCATTACATGAATCAAACAAGATACATGCGGTGGGGAGAGGTTTGCGTCCAATCCTTCAGAGGCGCGATTGCAGGCCGTTAGCAGTATAAACCCTGATTCTTTTTTATCACCTACATCGATTTGCGTGGGCGGCGACACGCGACGATAACAATAACCCATTGTTCTCCTATACCCAGGCGGCATTAGGTCAAGCCACAACAGAGGGACGGAAGTGGCCTTCGTACGGGAACAATACCCTATTACCTCCACTCCTCTACAGGGAACCATTTAGAACAGTCCGCAAAGAGGGAGGCGTGGCGAGCGTACGGGAACAATACCCATTCTCCCACCCCTCTACAGGGAAAAATTCAAACCAGCACACTCAAAGAGGGAGGCGTAGACAGCGTACGGGGTTAGACTTCAAAGGGGAGGGGAGGGGTGTGGTCAGCTGTGTAAGGGTTAGGCCACAAAGGGGAGGGGAGGGGTGTGGTCAGCTGCGTAAGAGGTTAGGTCACAAAGAGAGGATGTGGCCAGCGGCACCGAGCTGGGCGGCATACTAGTAGCACACAAAGGAGTGGGTGTGGCCACCGGCACAGAGCCAGGCGACATTAGGTCAGGCCACAAAGAGGGGGTGTGGCCAGCGGCTTCTGAGGGTGAGGCCACAAAGGGACAATAGGTCCTTTGTTCTACACCTCAGCCGAGCGACCTGAGAGTAAAGTACAGAGGGGGCGTGGTCAGCGGCTTTAAGGGTAAAGCCACAAAGCAAGGGGGCGGAGTCGGCGGCTTTAAGGGTAAGGTCACAAAGCAATGGGGCGGAGTCGGCGGTATCTCTTCGAGGCCCGTACCCGCCTTTTTATTCTACTACTGTACATGCTTAACTGAAGCAAATACGCCATTCTGACGTATATGCAAATCTATGCGGCAAAATAGTGCACCTCTGAATACATACAGTCATAGGAGCATGCATGCATCCACTTGTACATGCATACATCTAGGTATAAATACACTCATAAACATACCAGGTGAGTCAGCCGCCCCTTCCTTTTTGGAAGATATGCCACCCTTCAATATGCATTTGCGCTTTAAGTCCATTTTATTCGCTTACTAACATCTATTATCTGATGTTTTTAGGTAGCGAAAGCTAAAAAATTAGAGAAAAGGTCGTTTAAGGGCAAAAACTACTCAGCACTAAAGTTTAACTCAAAAGCATATGACTCGTATACTGAGAGCAGTCTCTGGATTACCAGGCAATTTTGCCAACTTTTACATTACGGTATACATAACCACGCAATTCAGTAAACGCCTCTGATAAAATGGACCTATCATATGTGTCCACTATCGAAATCATCTAAAATAGGTAATGGTGGAATTTTGTAACTAGAGACGGGATTGGTTGCAACAAATTAGAGGTAAACCACAATGGTTGCAGTACAATCAAGGCACTCACGTTATTAAATAACAGTTTGCTTAAATTTCGTCAAATAGCATAAACAAATCTGATGCCATTTTAATAGTAATGTTAACACGTCCAACAAAGAATCAAGGCTGTTTTAAAAGGCTATAATATACACGATAAAAATGCAACACCTTGCTTGAAACCGCAAGGTGATTTCAAACAACTGTCCAAGTAGCAACGTGGAATTCTGGCTGTATGCTGCATGCTAACAACTGGTAACACGGGTTCCGCCTCAGTGTTGTATATGTGCCTTTTAATCTCATTTAAGCTTAGGAATAGATATTATAAGAATAAAGGTTTCAAGTCCCCTAGTTTTAACGTAATTTTAATCTAAAGGTTCTTGGTTGTCTACACTTTGTGAAAGAATATGTGTAGTAACCTAAACATAAACTTTACGTTAACGCTCTGGTTACTTATACATAGATATGCCCAATATTTCACATTTCTGTTCCATTTGACTGGTTTTATACTGTTAAGTGTTGTCTTGAATGTCGACTCTCTTCACATGTAAGCTGTTACACAAAATGTGTGCCAGTCCTTCACCACATATCCGACATACGAGTACGATGATGTGCTCGTTATCTACGTAGAGTTGAGAATGGATGCACAACGAGCTCAGCATCTATACCAGGAGAGATATCCAAATAGACAACACCTAACAGCAGACACTTTCCGTAATGTTAAAAGACGTCTGCGTACAAAAGCGTCATTTGGAAGAATGCCTCCTGTTAGACACACACCAGCGACATCTGGTGTTAATGTAGAATCTGTTTTGAATGCCATCCTGAATAATCCGCACACCAGTACACGTTCAATTGCTCAGATAACCATTAGGCAATCTGTACTGTGAATATTGAATGCTAACAAGTTTCATCCGTATATTTTGCACCTACACCAAACACTTCAAGGGAGAAATTTCGCAGCTGAAATGAACTTCTTTGAATGGATGTTGAGGTTTGTAGCAAACGATGTGGGGTTCGTATCCAGAATCCCCTTTTCTGACGAATCAAGATTCAACAATAATGGGATCGTAAATCACCACAACATGCACTATTGCAGTGTTGATAATCCTCACTGGATAAGGGAGGCAGCATTCTAAGAGCAGTGGGGAGTGAATATCTGGTTTTAACTTCCGGGTGGCCACCTTGTTGAACCATTGTGCTTCGAGGGGCATCTAACAAAGCATGCTACCTGGAACTTCTCCATAACGAGCTCCCCTTATTACTACTGTATGTGCCACTGCAGGAGCGAATGACGACGTGGTTTCAGCACGATGGTGCTCCTCCGCATAGGTCTAAGTTCGTCTGTAATCACCTAAATGCAACACATCCTGGTCCCTGGGTAGAAAAATAAGGACCAGTCTCCTGGCCAACCGGATAACCTGATCTAACACCTCCTGACTTCTTCCTCGGAGTCATTTAAAGCAACGCGTTCATGCAAAGGAGCTAGATCATACAGAAGGCCTTTGTCAACGTATTACGGTATATCCATTACACCTACCATGATATACCGAGGAAGAAGCTCCATTCAACGTCGTGCCCAACTGTTCATTAGCTCAGAAGGTCATCAGTTCGAACACTTGATTATTAGAAGAGTCTTGTTTGAGGATTAGTATTCTGTTAAATAAAAAGCGTCATATAAGGACCACAGTAGCATATCAACACGAGATTATAATAATAACAGAATACATTTCTATACGCTGCATCCAAGAACCAATATTGTGAAGGTACTACAATTTCGATGCTAAACTGTGATATCTGATTTCGTTATTGTCTTAGATCAAATTGTGCATCCTTATTTCATGTAAATCAAATTTATCTATGTTGCGTTTAAACAGTTACCTACCTGTAGTTTACGAATAAAGCACTAAACTGTAGCAACATTGAATGCAAATAAAACTAAAAATTAGACATTATGAGGATAACTAAAATTATAAACACAATATTAGTTTAAACCAAGGTTATTTATGAATATTACAACACAGTAAAAACTTAAAACACGCAGCTGATTCAAGCCACCTCTATTCCAGACTGATTATTTACAAACCACATGATCGTTCCAACTGAGCTAGCTAACTATAAACCTGATAAGTCGACACTCAATTTAGCATAATGTGTAGTATTTGCTTGTTCCAGTGTAGGATGAAAGGTATGATAGGAAAATTCGCGGATAAAATTATCCAACCCAGCATTCGCTTAGCGACCGACAAAAACCACAAAAAAGAATCTTCGGTCAGATTGGTCAGCCCCTGGAGTTTGAACCCGGGACCTCCCGAATGCGGACCCCATTGTGTGCAGATATGCGTCTTGTGACTGGCTGCAAAATGCTTGGGTGTGGGTGTGCTTATACACGCGTGTGTGCATGTGTGTTGCTTTATGTAAAAATAGCTTTAATTAGTAAAATTTCTCTAATGCACCTTTTTTACAGATTCATTGAGTTTTCATTAATTAGGTCTTTTGGAATGGTCATGATATCTTCTGTTTTGTGTATATATATATAAATTAGATCCAGTTTCTTGCAAATTCCCGATTGGGTGATTGAATGACCTTGTTCACAAGCTACAAGCATTAACCGAACCGGATGGCTCAGGTGGCAACGTCTGTAGGCCGTATTATGGAGGCTGCGGGTTCGATCCGTGGTGACCGCCCACTCTGTTCGTGGGTTTTTGGTTTTCTCTTATTACATGGGGAATGCTGGAGTAGTGTCATCTATCACGGCTCTCCTCTCTCCCCATTTCATCTCCCGCTTTCACGTTACAGGTTGACTCCCGGGTTGTGTGTCGGACGCCGGCGGGCCGATGCCGCAGGGGCTTGATCCTTGGAACTTCGTCTGGGCCCCGTCAGATGACAACCGTTCGAGCCACCACTGCTAGGTTTAGCTGCCGAGCTCACTCCGGCCGAGTGATCAAGCCAGTAGCTATTAGGAAACTGTAGTCTTTGTCGTCTGAGTCGGCCGGTTCTGTAGACCATAATTATGTTACCTGCAGTTCCTTCATCTCATCCGTTCCTCCCGGGGTTGTATGTACAAAAGACCTCTGTGTGGGTCGAGGTGCTGGTGTCCCCTCCGTCTACTAATAATAATCCTAATTACATTTATTAGGTGATTCCGGTTTCTAAAGCAACCTCTCGCTAGCTTACTTTCCAGAGCTTCATGAGCTATTTAGATGCTCTGTCTGAAAGCCGTCTTATAGTGTGACCCGGTTCAATTAACATAATATTATCTTACTCTCTTCTCTAATTATTATACCTAATCCATCCACAGATAGTGTTTTGTAATTACTATTAGCTATCTTCTCGACGATTCCATGAAATGGGTGTGTAAAAGGAAAATAATTAATTCACTGCATTCAATATCTTTCGTAACTGTTCAGATTGGCATGCATATTCTGTCCTCTCCCTTACTTTACGTGCTGAAATATGTATTTTATGTGATATTAGCCTTTTAGGCTCTTTCACATCGTAGTGTATTACAAATATGAGCTTTGTGCAATAATATGCAATTGTAACAGTAATCTCTGGTTCTAGTTTGAGGGGGGAATTCCAATTAAAAAGGACTTTTAAAGGATTTGGTTAAATAGACACAATAAAAGCAAATAAAGTAAAACTTTGCATCTGAAAAGAACATTAAGGTTAGGCAATACCATTAGTATAATAATTGTGGTGCAAAGAATGCAAGTGAAGCAATAAAAGATGCATTTATGTTATGTTCTGTAAACCTATATGATTTGATATTCCATAAATTGCAACACGTATAGAAGCAAAGAAGTTCAATAAATTCAGAAAACTATAAACGATGATTTCATTTAGACTATGTGTATATGTATTTCACGTAATCACTATTCCTTGCAACAATTACAGCAGTATCAGTTACCATCAATCTAGAAGCACTGTTTAATGACTATGGTTGAGAAACATTGAATGAATACCTACAATACCGCGAAACTCTAAACGCACATGATATAAAATATTTGTATATGGATTCACATGAACACTACTCATTACGACGATGTCATATACTTTAGCACTGCTCTGACCTCTCTCTTCTTAATTAGTATACGTGAACGTCGACACTGTACCGCAATTATACGAATTTGGAAGCTTTTATGCTCTTGAAGAAACTTCTTATCTTCTTCTTGTTCTTATTGTACATTAAGTCTAGGATATGAAGATAATGAATGATGGTGGTGGCTTAGAATAGGTGATTATGATGGTGATTATGATGTTAATGATGACAGTAGGAACAAAAATCCGGTTCTGGCCCACAAAGGCAGATGCCGACAGCTGATAAGGGTAATTACATGTGTTTTAACATATGTAAACATATGTAAACAAGTGTAACCAGCTAATGACCGCCGCTAATGTCAAGTCTAATGGATATGTGTGGTAATACATATGTAGACATATGTAACCCTCTAATGATCGCCGGAGATGCCGACAGGTCCTACCCCCTCCCCCAAGCGGTCTAGTCGCGTGCCGTGGCGTCCTGACTTGAGTGATTTGTTTTCTCGCGGCCTGCCGCCCCTCGACAAATTAATTAGGTAATGCTCGTCAAACATTTTTTATGACTACTAATGCCCTTGATTAATTAATTGTATATGAATTGAATCGAGCGCTAGTGTTAGCTTGTGTATAAGTAGCGCGCTCACGGGAACAGTCTGTCATGTAATGAAAACACTGCAACCTTCTTCTGTCTGAGGAAAGCTGTTGTCCATTAGCTGACAATGTGGCTTTCACCACATTAATAGACTTTTAAGTTTGCATTCCGGATCTGTTTACATACATTAGCGAACAACAACCTACTTCTGCCTGATGGTAACGGTGACCTCCATTAGCTGACAACGTTAGACGCTTTCACCACATTAGCGAACAACAGCCCGGCATGTAATGAAAAAACCCGCAACCTACTTCTGCCTGATGGTAACGGTGACCTCCATTAGCTGACAACGTTAGACGCTTTCACCACATTAGCGTACAATGTCAGTAATTGTTTTCCTAAGTGCTCTGCACGACTCTCACCACTTCAGGTTTTAGCGAGGAAATGATATAAAAAGCAGCAACTTCTCCAGTGAGTTCCAAGTTGACCGGGATGGCTGGGGTCGAATCCTAGGAGTGATTACAAATTCAGCTTCTAATAACTCAGACACTAATTACGATAAAGACGTCAAATAAAGTTTATTACATTAATGTCATTAGGTAGTTTCTTGTGAATGTATATTTGGGTACATGGTGTCCAGGGTTCGAATACCGATAAAATATAATTTAATTATAAATTTAATAAATCCTAAACTAATTAAGATAAAGACGCCAAATAAACTTTATTGCGTTTATGTTATTAGATAGTATCTTGTGGATGTATATTTGGGTACCAGGTGTTCTGAGTTCAATCCTTAATTTCTTAAATCGTCATTATCTCAGAAACTAAGAGAGGCAGAGGAGTGGACCAAAGCATGATTGATAGCCCCTATGATGAATAATTAATACTGTATATAATTTTCAATCAGTTGTCCTTATTTCGAATCCCGATCTTTCAATCACTTACTTATTTTTTTCTCTATACTCTAGAATATATCACTTTGATTGATGCCGTAACTGCATACAGCACCCTTAAACATATCAAACTAATATTGTAAATAATTTTGTTTCTGGTGTCCAGGGTTCGAATACCGATAAAATGTAATTTAATTATAAATTTTATAACTCCTAAACTAATTAAGATAAAGACGCCAAATAAACTTTATTGCGTTTATGTTATTAGCTAGTAGCTCGTGAATGTATACTTGGGTACCGGGTGTTCTGGGTTAATCCTTAATTTTTTAAATCGTCATTATCTAGGAAACTAAGAAAGCTAGAGGAATGAACCAAAGCATAATTGATAGCTCCTATGATGGGTAATTAATACTGTATATAATTTTCAATCAGGTTTTTTTATTTCGAATCCCGATCTTTCAATCACTTACTTATTTTTCTCTATACTCTAGAAGATATCACTTAGATTGATGCTGTAACTGCATACAGCACCTTTAAGCATATCAAACTAATATTGTAAATAATTTTGTTTCTGGTGTTAAGGGTTCGAATACCGATAAAATGTAATTTAATTATAAATTTAATAACTCCTAAACTAATTAAGATAAAGTTGCCAAATAAACTTTATTGCGTTTATGTTATTAGGTACTTACTTGTGGATGTGTAATTAGATACCTGACCTTCTGGGTTCGATCCTAATTTTTAAATCACCATTATCTCGGAAACTAAGAAAGCTAGAGGGATGGACCAAAGCATAATTGATAGCTCCTATGATGGGTAATTAATACTGTATATAATTTTCAATCAGTTTTTCTTATTTCGAATCCCGATTTTTGTATCACTTATTTTATTCTCTATACTCTAGAATATATCACTTAGATTGATGCTGTAAATGCATACAGCACCTTTAAACATATCAAACTAATATTGTAAATAATTTTGTTTCTGGTGTCCAGGGTTCGAATACCGATAAAATGTAATTTAATTATACATTTAATATCCTAAACTAATTAAGATAAAGACGCCAAATAAACTTTATTGCGTTTATGTTATTAGGTAGTATCTCGTGGATGTATATTTGGGTACCTGATGTTCTGGGTTCAATCCTGAATTTTTTAAATCGTCATTATCTCAGAAACTAAGAGAGGTAGAGGAGTGGACCAAAGCATGATTGATAGCTCCTATTATGGGTAATTAATACTGTATATAATTTTCAATCAATTGTCCTTATTTCGAATCCCGATCTTTCCATCACTTACTTATTTTTCTCCATACTCTAGAATATATCACTTAGATTGATGCTGTAACTGCATACAGCACCTTTAAACATATCAAACTAATGTTGTAAATAATTTCGTTTCTGGTTTCCTAGGTTCGAATACCGATAAAATGTAATTTAATTATAAATTTAACAACTCCTAAACTAATTAAGATAAAGACGCCAAATAAACTTTATTGCGTTTATGTTATTAGGTAGTATCTTGTGGATGTGTAATTAGATACCTGACTTTCTGGGCTCGATCATAATTTATAAATCACCATTATCTCAGAAACTAAGAGAGGTAGAAGAGTGGACCAACGTATGATTGATAAGTTCTATACTGGGTGATTAATGTTGTATATAATTGCCAATCAGTTGTGCTTGATTCGATTCCCCATCTTTTAATTACTTCCTTAATTTTCCTCTGTACACTAGAATATATCACTTAGATCGATGATGTACCTGCATACAGCTTTGTTTAACATGTTGAGCTAATATCATAAATTATTTTGTTCCTGGTTTTCTGGGTTCGAATACCGATTCAATGAAATTTATTTACAAATTTAATAACGCGTAATCCAATTTAGATAGACATGTCAAGGTAATCGCAAACAGAGTATCTTGTCCTTAAATATCGTTACCATGACAAATATTACTTTAAAGTACTCAGATCGAATCCCAAAGGGATGATTTCATATATCTTCAAGCCTAGGGATCATATCAGGTTCTAATAAAGATTAAATGCTTGACGCTGATGCGAGGGAGCTAAAATACATTTATTAAAAGTATTACCCGGTTCGATTTAGAAGCTTAGAATCTGTGTAACAATGGAAAAATTGCTTTTCTCGTGATTGTAGTGAAATGTAATGGGCTTTCTGTGAGAAGGTGGAAAGGAAGAATTGAAAAGGGAATGAAAACATGACATAATGTAGTATATACATACATTTAACTAAATAAGGAGGAAAATCTTCTCGTTACCTTTTAAGCTTTTACTTTAAGTATTGTGATAATACAGATGGAATTAACCTTGGTACAATAGGTGGTGGTGGTGGTCGTTGTAGGATTTGAATTTGAAATATATGTCTGAATGAGCGTGGGAGAATGCTTCTCTTGCTGGTGTGACAGCATAAGCAGGTAGTTATGATTGATGCTGTCAGAAATCATGTCTCTAGGTGTGACGTCATAAACATCCTGCTTCTGGGCGTGAGATTATATGGCTGAGATTAATACACGTTGAGGGATCATATACAGCGGGTTATGGAGCGAGTTTATGATTGATCTAAAAGGTTCGTGCTCCCTCAAAAATTATGTTATAAGGGAAAGGATGCTCTCCTGAAACATTAGGTCTCTAGACAGAAATTGTTCACAGAGACGGAGACGTCAGGATAGATGAGTGCATCTTATATATGAGAGAGGTAGAGGAATATGAGGAGAAGTGCTAGGCTAGTCAGGGTTTGAGGTGTGGAATATGCGTTTATATGGGAAAGATAGGGGAAACGTGTACAGATAATAGGCCAGACAGATGCTGAAGGACGGGAATATAGGCTTATACGGGAGAGATAGGGAAATACAAGGAGGGGTGCTAGACTAGACTGATGCAGAAGGAGGAGAGGATACGCTTTATACGGAAGAGATAGGGAATACGAGGAGAGGTACTAGAAGGGTAGAATATAGCGTTTTTATATAGGAGAGCTAGCAAACCGAGGAGAGGTATTAGGCAGGAAGGTTTGAATGACAGAGTAGCGTTTATATGGAGAGACGAGGAAAACGAAGGTAGGTGCTAGGTTGAGAGAGTCTTCAAGGAGGAAAATGCATTTATATGAGAGCGTTAGGGAATACGATGAGAGGTGCTAGTCTAGAGAGGGTTGAGGAGTAGAGTATACGTTTATATGGAAGAAATATGGAAAACGGTAGAGATACAAGCGTAGACAGTGGTTGAAGGAGTAGGAATGTAGGTTTATACGGTAATGTAGAGAGTAATTCGATTATAAAACTTTCCTCATTCAGTATTACAACACTTTTATATACTTATTTTCTAAACGTTACAAACTCTATATATATGTTAAACACTAGTGCGCGAAACGGAGAGGGACAATCTGTATATCAGGACGACGGAGGGAACTGCGATCAATGCATAGCAGGGGGAAAGGATACTCTCTTGAAACATTAGTCATCTAGACAACTATTGTTCACGATGCCCGTAGACATCAGGTTGAATGGGATAGACCTCAGGTTCAAATCTTTAAGGGTACGGACCCACGCCTTTTGCCCGTCATGTATACTAAACCATCCTAACAGCGTAACATTACGTTACAACGACACGTAACCAGAACATGGCGAGTGCGAGCATGGAAAAAAGGATGCTCTCTGGGAACATTCGTGAAAAAGGATGCTCTCTGGAAACACTAGTCATCCACACAACGGATTGTCCCTAACATTTCCAGATTTCGGACCGTTCAACATCATGACACGCTCCTGTCATCTACATTTCAACGAAATTTTACCTCCTGAATTAAAGCTTGGTGCTCTGTATAGAACTGCACAACTTGCATTACGCTGCGTGTCCCTAGCGTTTCCAGCTCCTGAATCGTTCCAGCTAGTGGAATGCCTCTACCATCTTCATGTCAACGATCTGTTACTCTGAATTAAAGTTTGGTGATCTGTATAGACCTGTGCAACATGCATTACGCTATGTAACAGACTCATCACGCTATGTAACAACATGATCACGCTATGTAACAAACTGATCACGCTATGTAACAACATGATCACGCTATGTAACAACATGATCACATTATGTAACAACCTGATCACGCTATGTAACAACATGATCACGCAATGTAACAACATGATCACGCTATGTAACAACATGATCACGCTATGTAACAACCTGAGCACGCTATGTAACAACATGATCACGCTATATAAAAACATGAGCACGCTATGTAACAACATGATCACGCTATGTAACAAGATGATCACGCTATGTAACATCATGAACACGCTATGTAACAACCTGATCACGCTATGTAACAACATGATCACGCTATGTAACAACCTGATCACGCTATGTAACAACCTGATCACGCTATGTAACAACATGATCACGCTATGTAACAACATGATCACGCTATGTAACAACCTGATCACGCTATGTGACAACATGATCACGCTATGTAACAACATGATTACGCTATGTAACAACCTGATCACGCTATGTAACAACCTGATCACGCTATGTAACAACCTGATCACGCTATGTAACAACCTGATCACGCTATGTAAAAAAATTATTACGCTATGTAACAACCTGATCACGCTATGTAACCACATGATCATGCTATGTAACCACATGATCACGCTATGTAACAACATGATCACGCTATGTAACAACATGATAACGCTATGTAACAACCTGATCACGCTATGTAACAACCTGATCACGCTATGTAACAACATGATCACGCTATGTAACAACATGATCACGCTATGTAACAACTTGAGCACGCTATGTAACAACATGATCACGCTATATAAAAACATGAGCACGCTATGTAACAACATGATCACGCTATGTAACAAGATGATCACGCTATGTAACAACCTGATCACGCTATGTAACAACTTGATCACGCAATGTAACAACCTGATCACGCAATGTAACAACATGATCACGCTATGTAACAACATGATCACGCTATGTAACAACATGATAACGCTATGTAACAACATGATCACGCTATGTAACAACCTGATCACGCTATGTAACAACATGATCACGCTATGTAACAACCTGATCACGCTATGTAACAACCTGATCACGCTATGTAACAACCTGATCACGCTATGTAACAACATGATCACGCTATGTACCAACATGATCACGCTATGTAACAACATGATCACGCTATGTAACAACATGATCGCGCTATGTAACAACCTGATCACGCTATGTAACAACATGATCACGCTATGTAACAACATGATCACGCTATGTAACAACCTGATCACGCTATGTAACAACATGATCACGCAATGTAACAACATGATCACGCCATGTAACAACCTGATCACTCTATGTAACAACATGATCACGCCATGTAACAACATGATCACTCTATGTAACAACATGGTCACGCCATGTAACAATCTGATCACTCTATGTAACAACATGATCACGCTATGTAACAACCTGATCACGCTATGTAACAACATGATCACGCTATGTAAAAACCTGATCACGCTATGTAACAACATGCTCACGCTATGTAACAACACGATCACGCTATGTAACAACATGAACACGCTATGTAACAACCTGATCACGCTATGTAACAACATGATCACGCTATGTAACAACCTGATCACGCTATGTAACAACCTGATCACGCTATGTAACAACATGTTCACGCTATGAAACAACCTGATCACGCTATGTAACAACATGATCACGCTATGTAACAACATGATCACGCCATGTAACAACATTAACACGCTATGTAACAACATGATCACGCTATGTAACAAACGATCACGCTATGTAACCACATGATCAAGCTATGTAACAACATGATCACGCTATGTAACAACCTGATCACGTATGTAACATGATCACGCTATGTAACAACATGATCACGCTATGTAACAACATGATCACGGTATGTAACAACCTGATCACGCTATGTAGCAACATGATCACGCTATGTAGCAACATGATAACGCTATGTAACAAACTGATCACGCTATGTAACAACATGATCACGCTATGTAAATAGGGACGACCATTTAAGTTGAGGCTATACAATATATCCAACACTAAGCGTTGTAAAATGAAATGTCTTTAACAAAACTTGCTTGATATTATGACGAAAGTAAATGCCGCTAGTCGTGTTTTGTTTGGAGGACGTTATGAGGGTCATTTTGGGTGAACTTATTTTTTTTTAAATGGTAACCTACAATTAGGGTTCCATTTACAAAAGACCCTGAAATGACCATCACAACGTCCTCCAAACAAAACACGACTAGCTGCATCTACTTTCGCCATAATATCAAGCCAGTTTTATTAAAGACAGTTCTTTCTGCAACGCTTAGTTTTGGATATATTGTATAGCCTCAACTTAAATGGTCCTCCCTATTTACATAGCGTGATCATGTTGTTACATAGCGTGATCAGTTTGTTACATAGCGTGATCATGTTGTTACATAGAGTGATCGTGTTGTTACATAGCGTGATCATGTTGCTACATAGCGAGATCAGGTTGTTACATAGCGTGATCATGTTGTTACATAGCGTGATCATGTTGTTATATATCGTGATCAGGTTGTTACATAGCGTTATCATGTTGTTACATAGCGTGATAGTGTTGTTACATAGCGCGATCCTGTTGTTACATAGCGTGATCATGTTGTTACATAGCGTGATCATGTTGTTACATGGCGTGGTCATGTTGCTACATAGCGTGATCAGGTTGTTACATAGCGTGATCATGTTGTTACATAGCGTGATCGGCTTGTTACATAGCGTGATCATGTTGTTACAAAGCGTGATCAGGTTGTTACATAGCGTGATCAGGTTGTTACATAGCGTGAACATGTTGTTACATAGCGTGATCAGGTGGTTACATAGCGTGCTCAGGTTGTTACATAGCGTGATCATGTTGTTACATAGCGTGATCAGGTTGTTACATAGCATGTTTATGTTGTTACATAGCGTGATCATGTTGTTACATAGCGTGATCAGGTTGTTACATAGCGTGGTCATGTTGTTACATAATGTGGTCATGTTGTTACATAGTGTGATCAGGTTGCCACATAGCGTGATCATTTTGTTACATATCGTGATCAGGTTGTTACATAGCGTGATCATGCTGTTACATAGCGTGTTCATGTTGTTACATAGCGTTCTCAGGTTGTTACATAGCGTGATCATGTTGTTACATAGCGTGATCATGTTGTTACATAGCGTTATCATGTTGTTACATTGCGAGATCAGGTTGTTACATATCGTGATCAGGTTGTTACATATTGTGATCATGTTGCTACATAGCGTGATCATGTTGTTACATAGCGTGATCAGATTATTACATAGCGCGATCATGTTGTTACATAGCGTGATCAAGTTGTTACATAGCGTGATCAGGTTGTTACATAGCGTGATCATGTTGTTACATAGCGTGATCATGTTGTTACATAGCGTGATCATGTTGTTACATAGCGTGATCATGTTACATGGCGTGATCATGTTGCTACATAGCGTGATCAGGTTGAAACATAGCGTGATCATGTTGTTACATTGCGTGATCGGGTTGTTACATAGCGTGATCAGGTTGTTACATAGCGTGATCAGGTTGTTCCATAGCGTGAACATGTTGTTACATAGCGTGATCAGGTTGTTACATAGCGTGATCAGGTTTTTACATATCGTGATCATATTGTTACACAGCGTGATCAGGTTGTTACATAGCGTGTTCATGTTGTTACATAGCGTGATCATGTTGATACATAGCGTGATCATGTTGTTACATAGCGTGATCAGGTTGTTACATAGAGTGATGAGATGTTTACATGGCGTGATCATATTGTTACATAGAGTGATCATGTTGTTACATGGCGTGATCAGGTTGTTACATGGCGTGATCATCTTGTTACATGGCGTGATCATGTTGTTACATAGCGTGATCAGGTTGTTACATAGCGTGATCATGTTGTTACATATCGTGATCAATTTGTTACATAGCGTGATCAGTTTGTTACATAGCGTGATCATGTTGTTACATAGCGTGATCAGGTTGTTACATAGCGAGATCATGTTGTTACATAGCGTGATCATGTTGTTACATAGCGTGATCAGGTTGTTACATAGCGCGATCATGTTGTTACATAGCGTGCTCAGGTTGTTACATAGCGTGATCATGTTGTTACATAGCGTGATCATGTTGTTACATAGCGTTCTCAGGTTGTTACATAGCGTGATCATGTTGTTACATAGCGTGATCATGTTACATAGCGTGATCATGTTGTTACATAGCGTGATCATGTTGTTACATGGCGTGATCATGTTGCTACATAGCGAGATCATGTTGTCACATAGCGTGATCAGATTATTACATAGCGCGATCATGTTGTTACATAGCGTGATCAAGTTATTACATAGCGTGATCAGGTTGTTACATAGCGTGATCATGTTGTTACATAGCGTGATCATGTTGTTACATGGCGTGATCATGTTGCTACATAGCGTGATCAGGTTGAAACATAGAATGATCATGTTGTTACATTGCGTGATCGGGTTGTTACATAGCGTGATCAGGTTGTTACATAACGTGATCAGGTTGTTCCATAGCGTGAACTTGTTGTTACATAGAGTGATCAGGTTGTTACATAGCGTGATCAGGTTTCTACATATCGTGATCATATTGTTACATAGCGTGATCAGGTTGTTACATAGCGTGTTCATGTTGTTACATAGCGTGATCATGTTGTTACATAGCGTGATCATGTTGTTACATAGCGTGATCAGGTTGTTACATAGCGTGATCATGTTGTTACATAGCTTGATCGGGTTGTTACATAGCGTGATCATGTTGTTACATAGAGTGATCAGATGTTTACATGGCGTGATCATATTGTTACATAGAGTGATCATGTTGTTACATGGCGTGATCAGGTTGTTACATGGCGTGATCATCTTGTTACATGGAGTGATCATGTTGTTACATAGCGTGATCAGGTTGTTACATAGCGTGATCAGGATGTTACATAGCGTGATCATGTTGTTACATAGCGTGATCAGGTTGTTACATAGCGAGATCATGTTGTTACATAGCGTGATCATGTTGTTACATAGCGTGATCAGGTTGTTACATAGCGCGATCATGTTGTTACATAGCGTGATCATGTTGTTACATAGTGTGATCATTTTGTTACATAGTGTGATCAGGTTGTTACATAGCGTGATCATCTTGTTACATAGCGTGATCAGGTTGTTACATAGCGTGATCATGTTGTTACATAGCGTGATCATGTTGTTACATAGCGTGCTCTGGTTGTTACATAGCGTGATCATGTTGTTACATTTCGTGATCACGTTGTTACATAGCGTGATCATGTTGTTACATTGCGTGATCAGGTTGTTACATAGCGTGATCAGGTTGTTACATAATGTGATCATGTTGTTACATAGCGTGATCATGTTGTTACATAGCGTGATCAGGTTGTTACATAGCGTGATCATGTTGTTACATAGCGTGATCAGGTTGTTACATAGCGTGATGAGGTTGTTACATAGCGTAATCAGGTTGTTACATAGCGTGATCAGGTTGTTACATAGCTTGATCAGGTTGTTACATAGCGTAATCATGTTGTTACATAGCGTGCTCATGTTGTTACATAGCGTGATCAAGTTGTTACATAGCGTGATCAGGTTATTACATAGCGTGATCAGGTTGTTACATAGCGTGATCATGTTGTTACATAGTGTGATCAGGTTGTTACATAGCGTGATCATGTTGTTACATAGTATGATCAGGTTGTTACATAGCGTGATCAGGTTGTTACATAGCGCGATCATGTTGTTACATAGCGTGATCATTTTGTTACATAGTGTGGTCATGTTGTTACATAGTGTGATCAGGTTTGCTACATAGCGTGATCATCTTGATACATAGCGTGATCAGGTTTTACATAGCGTGATCATGTTGTTACATAGCGTGATCATGTTGTTACATAGCGTGATCAGGTTATTACATAGCGCGATCATGTTGTTACATAGCGTGATCAAGTTGTTACATAGCGTGATCATGTTATTACATAGCGTGATCATGTTGTTACATAGCGTGATCAGGTTGTTACATAGCGTAATCAGGTTGTTACATAGCGTGATCAGGTTGTTTTATAGCGTGATCAGGTTGTTACATGGCGTGATCATGTTGCTACATAGCGTGATCAGGTTTTTACATAGCGTGATCATGTTGTTACATTGCGTGATCGGGTTGTTACATAGCGTGTTCATGTTGTTACATAGCGTGATCATGTTGTTACATAGCGTGATCATGTTGTTACATAGCGTGATCAGGTTGTTACATAGCGTGATCATGTTGTTACATAGCGTGATTATGCTGTTATATAGCGTGATCATGTTGTTACATAGCGTGATCATGTTGTTACATTGCGTGATCAGGTTGTTACATAGCGTGATCAGGTTGTTACATAATGTGATCATGTTGTTACATAGCGTGATCATGTTGTCACATAGCGTAATCAGGTTGTTACATAGCGCATTCATGTTGTTACATAGCGTGATCATGTTGTTACATAGCGTGATCAGGTTGTTACAAAGCGTGATCATGTTGTTACATAGCGTGATCATGTTGTTACATAGCGTGATCATGTTGTTACATGGCGTGATCATGTTGCTACATAGCGTGATCAGGCTGTTACATAACGTGATCATGTTGTTACATAATGTGATCGGGTTGTTACATAGCGTGATGATGTTGTTACATAACGTGATCAGGTTGTTACAAAGCGTGATCATGTTGTTACATAGCGTGATCATGTTGTTACATAGCGTGATCATGTTGTTACATGGCGTGATCATGTTGCTACATAGCGTGATCAGGCTGTTACATAACGTGATCATGTTGTTACATAATGTGATCGGGTTGTTACATAGCGTGATGATGTTGTTACATAACGTGATCAGGTTGTTACATAGCGTGTTCATGTTGATACATAGCGTTATCATGTTGTTACATAGCGTGATCATGTTGTTACATTGGGTGAACAGGTTGTTACATAGCGTGATCATGTTGTTACATAGCGTGATCAGGTTGTTACATAGTGTGATCATGTTGTTACGTAGTGTGATCAGGTTGTTACATAGCGTGAGCATCTTGTTACATAGCGTGATAAGGTTGTTACATAGCGTGATCATGTTGTTACATAGCGTGATCATGTTGTTACATAGCGTGCTCAGGTTGTTACATAGCGTGATCATGTTGTTACATATCGTGATCAGGTTGTTACATAGCGTGATCAGGTTGTTACATTGCGTGATCAGGTTGTTACATAGCGTGATAAGGTTGTTACATTGCGTGATCAGGTTGTTACATAGCGTGAACATGTTGTTACATAGCGTGATCAGGTTGTTACATAGCGCGATCATGTTGTTACATAGCGTGATCAGGTTGTTACATAGCGTGATCAGGTTGTTACATAGCGTGATCATGTTGTTACATAGCGTGATCAGGTTGTTACATAGCATGATCAGGTTGTTACATAGCGTGATCATGTTGTTACATAGTGTGATCAGGTTGTTACATAGCGTGATCATGTTGTTACATAGCGTGATCATGTTGTTACATTGCGTGATCATGTTGTTACATAGCGTGATCATGTTGTTACATAGCGTGATCAGGTTGTTACATAGCGTGATCATGTTGTTACATAGCGTGATGAGTCTGTTACATAGCGTAATGCATGTTGTACAGGTCTATACAGATCACCAAACTTTAATTCAGAGTAACAGATCGTTGACATGAAGATGGTAGAAGCATTCCACTGGCTGGAACGATTCAGGAGCTGGAAACGCTAGGGACACGCAGCGTAATGCAAGTTGTGCAGTTCTATACAAAGCACCAAACTTTAATTCAGGAGGTAAAATTTCGTTGAAATGTAGATGACAGGAGCGCGTCACGATGTTGAACGGTCCGAAATCTGGAAATGTTAGGGACAATCCGTTGTGTGGATGACTAGTGTTTCCAGAGAGCATCCTTTTTCACGAATGTTCCCAGAGAGCATCCTTTTTTCCATGCTCGCACTCGCCATGTTCTGGTTACGTGTCGTTGTAACGTAATGTTGCGCTGTTAGGATGGTTTAGTATACATGACGGGCAAAAGGCGGTGGTCCATACCCTTAAGGATTTGAACTTGTGGTCTATCCCATTCAACCTGACGTCTACGGGCTCCGTGAACAATAGGTGTCTAGATGACTAATGTTTCAAGAGAGTATTCTTTCCCCCTGCTATGCATTGATCGCAATTCCCTCCGTCGTCCTGATATACAGTTTGTCCCTCCCCGTTTCGCGCACTAGTGTTTAACATATATATAAAGTTTGTAAGGTTTAGAAAATAAGTATATAAAAGTGTTGTAATGCTGGATGAGGAAAGTTTTATAATCGAATTACTCTCTACATTACCGTATAAACCTACATTCCTACTCCTTCAACCACTGTCTACCCTTGTATCTCTACCGTTTTCCATATTTCTCCCATATAAACATATACTCTACTCCTCAACCCTCTCTAGACTAGCACCTCTAATCGTATTCCCTAACGCTCTCATATAAATGCATTTTCCTCCTTGAAGACTCTCTCAACCTAGCACCTACCTTCGTTTTCCTCGTCTCTCCATATAAACGCATACTCTGTCATTCAAGCCTTCCCGCCTAATACCTCTCCTCGGTTTGCTAGCTCTCCTATATAAAAACGCTATATTCTACCCTTCTAGTACCTCTCTTCGTATTCCCTATCTCTTCCGTATAAAGCGTATCCTCTCCTCCTTCTGCATCGGTCTAGTCTAGCACCCCTCCTTGTATTTCCCTATCTCTCCCGTATAAGCCTATATTACCGTCCTTCAGCATCTGTCTGGCCTATTATCTGTACACGTTTCCCCTATCTTTCCCATATAAACGCATATTCCACACCTCAAACCCTGACTAGCCTAGCACTTCTCCTCATATTCCTCTACCTCTCTCATGTATAAGATGCACTCATCTATCCTGACGTCTCCGTCTCTGTGAAAAATTTCTGTCTAGAGACCTAATGTTTCAGGAGAGCATCCTTTCCCTTATAACATAATTTTTGAGGGAGCACGAACCTTTTAGATCAATCATAAACTCGGTCCATAACCAGCTGTATATGATCACTCAACGTGTATTAATCTCAGCCATATAATCTCACGCCCAGAAGCAGGATGTTTATGACGTCACACCTAGAGACATGATGTCTGACAGCATCAAACACGTTTAAACTCGTCTCATAACTACCTGCTTATGCTGTCACACCAGCAATGGAAGCATTCTCCCACGCTCATTCAGACATATATTTCAAATTCAAAGCCTACAACGACCACCACCACCACCTATTGTATAAAGGTTAATTCCATCTGTATTATCACAATACTTAAAGTAAAAGCTTAAAAGGTAACGAGAAGATTTTCCTCCTTATTTAGTTAAATGTATGTATATACTACATTATCTCATGTTTTCATTCCCTTTTCAATTCTTCCTTTCCACCTTCTCACAGAAAGCCCATTACATTTCACTACAATCACGAGAAAAGCAATTTTTCTATTGTTACACAGATTCTTAGCTTCTAAATCGAACCGGGTAATACTTTTAATAAATGTATTTTAGCTCCCCCGCATCAGCATCAAGCATTTAATCTTTATTAGAATCTGATATGATCCCTAGGCTTGAAGATATATGAAATCATCCCTTTGGGATTCGATCTGAGTACTTTAAAGTAATATTTGTCATGATAACGATATTTAAGGAATAGATACTCTGTTTGCGTTTACCTTGACATGTCTATCTAAATTAGATTACGCGTTATTAAATTTCTAAATAAATTTCATTGAATCGGTATTCGAACCCAGAACACCAAGAACAAAATAATTTATGATATTAGCTCAACATGTTAAACAAAGCTGTATGCAGGTACATGATCTATCTAAGTAATATATTCTAGTGTACAGAGGAAAATTAAGGAAGTCATTAAAAGATGGGGAATCGAATCAAGCACAACTGATTGGCAATTATATGCAGTGTTAATCACCCAGTATATAACTTATCAATCATGCTTTAGTCCACTCCTCTACCTCTCTTAGTTTCTGAGATAATGGTGATTTAAACATTATGATCGAACCCAAAACGTCAGGTATCTAATTACACATTCACAAGATACTACCTAATAACTTAAACGCAATAAAGTTTATTTGGCTTCTTTATCTTAATTAGTTTAGGAGTTATTAAATTTATAATTAAATTACATTTTATCGGAATTCGAACCCTGGATACCAGAAACAAAATTATTTACAATATTAGTTTGATATGTTTAAAGGTGCTGTATGCAGTTACAGCATCAATCTAAGTGATATATTCTAGAGTATAGAGAATAAAATAAGTAAGTGATTGAAAGATCGGGATTTGAAATAAGAAAAACTGATTGAAAATTATATACAGTATTAATTACCCATCATAGGAGCTATCAATCATGCTTTGGTCCATGCCTCTAGCTTTCTTAGTTTCCGAGATAATGGTGATTTAAAAAAACAGGATCGAACCCAGAACGTCAGGTATCTAATTACACATCCACAAGATACTATCTAATAACGTAAACGCAATAAAGTTTATTTGGCGACTTTATCTTAATTAGTTTAGGAGTTATTAAATTTATAATTAAATTACATTTTATCGGTATTCTTACCCTGGACACCAGAAACAAAATTATTTACAATATTAGTTTGATATCTTTAAAGGTGCTGTATACAGTTACAGCATCAATCTAAGTGATATATTCTAGAGTATAGAGAAAAAATAAGTAAGTGATTGAAAGATCGGGATTCGAAATAAGGACAACTGATTGAAAATTATATACAGTATTAATTACCCATCACAGAAGCTATCAATCATGCTTTGGTCCATCCCCCTAGCTTTCTTAATTTCCTAGATAGTAACGATTTAAAAAATTAAGGATTGAACCCAGAACACCCTGTACCCAAATATACATCCACAGGATACTACCTAATAACGTAAACGCAATAAAGTTTATTTGGCTTCTTTATCTTAATTAGTTTAGGAGTTATTAGATTTATAATTAAATTACATTTTATCGGTATTCGAACCTGGACACCAGAAACAAAATTATTTACAATATTAGTTTGATATGTTTAAAGGTGCTGTATGCAGTTACAGCATCAATCTAAGTGATATATTCTAGAGTATAGAGAAAAAAATAAGTAAGCGATTGAAAGATCGGGATTCGAAATAAGGACAACTGATTGAAAATATATACAGTATTAATTACCCATCATAGGAGCTATCAATCATGCTTTGGTACACTCCTCTACCTCTCTTAGTTTCTGAGATAATGACGATTTAAAAAATTAAGGATTGAACCCAGAACACCGGGTACCCAAATATACATCCACAAGATACTATCTGATAACATAAACGTAATAAAGTTTATTTGGCGTCTTTATCTTAATTAGTTTAGGAGTTATTAAATTTATAATTAAATTACATTTTATCGGTATTCGAACCTTGGACACCATGTACCCAAGTATACATTCACAAGAAACTACCTAATGACATTAATGTAATAAACTCTATTTGACGTCTTTATCGTAATTACTCTCTGAGTTATTAGAAGCTGAATCTGTAATCACTCCTAGGATTCGACCCCAGCCATCTCGGTCAACTTGGAACTCATTGGAGAAGCTGCTGCTTTTTATATCATTTCCTCGCTAAAACCTGAAGTGGTGAGAGTTGTGCAGAGGACTTTAGGTAAACAATTACTGACATTGTACGCTAATGTGGTGAAAGTGTCTAACGTTGTCAGCTAATGGAGGTCACCGTTACCATCAGGCAGAAGTAGGTTGCGGGTTTTTTCATTACATGCCGGGCTGTTGTTCGCTAATGTGGTGAAATCGTCTAACGTTGTCAGCTAATGGTGGTCACCGTTACCATCAGCAGAAGTAGGTTGTTGTTCGCTAATGTATGTAAACAGATCCGGAATGCAAACTTAAAAGTCTATTACTGTGGTGAAAGCGTCTAACATTGTCAGCTAATGGACAACAGCTTTCCTCAGTCAGAAGAAGGTTGCAGTGTTTTCATTACATGACAGACTGTTCCCGTGAGCGCGCTACTTATACACAAGCTAACACTAGCGCTCGATTCAATTCATATACAATTAATTAATCAAGGGCATTAGTAGTCATAAAAAAAGTTTGACGAACATTACCTAATTAATTTGTCGAGGGGCGGCAGGCCTCGAGAAAACAAATCACTCAAGTCAGGACGCCATGGCACGCGACTAGACCGCTTGGGGGAGGGGGTAGGACCTGTCGGCATCTCCGGCGATCATTAGAGGGTTACATATGTTTACATATGTATTACCACACATATCCATTAGACTTGACATTAGCGGCGGTCATTAGCTGGTTACACGTGTTTACATATGTTTACATATGTTAAAACACATGTAATTACCCTTATCAGCTGTCGGCATCTGCCTTTGTGGGCCAGAACCGGCTTTTTGTTCCTACTGATGACGGTTAGGGAATGATGCTTATGTATGTGTGTGTTTTTCCGAACTGATTATGTTTTTATTAGAAATTTCTGTTTTAACAATATTTATATCCTGTGTGTGTATGTGTGCTGTTCCATGATTAGTATAGATGAGTGTATGCTTATTCCTAAGCCCTTAAATAACGTCTTAATGTCATGACTGATATTGGGATTAACGGAGGTTGAGATACTAATATTGGAAACATGTTGTCAAAACTAAGGCGTCGTCCTGCACGTCTATGGGTTGGTAATTGCAATTATTATGATTATGTGTGCTTATGATGGTTGATATGGGTGATTTTGGCAATGTTTCAATGCATGATAAGGGCCATGCATTTTGCGAGCGCATGAATGGGTGGAGGAAATCGTCTGTTATCACTGATGATTGGGGGATGCATGCTGTGACGCTAGATGCTGCAAAGAAGCTGTTATCGTCGATGAATCTGGCAAGTCAATTGTCCAATGTGTTGATGTTGGGATTGACGGTGACTCTGTTAATGATAAAGGGGGTGTCAGTTCTGCGATTAGCACAATCAATTTCATTGATTGAAGTGTTGCTGTTGATGATAATTTTAATGATTCTTTTTGTATAGGTGAAACCGGTATGTTAACGATTGAGTGCGTTGATTGTGAAGATGATGAATCAGCGACATCAACAGGGATTATTTTGACGCCTTTAATAATGGTGGAAATGTTGACTGTGATGGCGGCGAAGCTTATGTGGATTGTGATGGTGATGATGGTGATAGCAATGATGAAGATGATGATGAAGGAGGCAAGAGGCTTGTGTTGTGGCATACATTATCTGGACTAGAATAGTATATTCTCCCGAATTCAATGACACCATTCAACTCAGCTAGCAAAGATTAGTCACAGCTGTTGGCGTTTTCATGATCTTGTTTAGGTGCCAGATAAGCCCTATGAGTGCCTAAGAAGATATAAGTAGATTAGAATCATAGCTCACATGATCCAAAATATTAAAAATTGAGGTAACAATATATTATATTTTGTTTTCTACATAGAATAGGCAGAGATTTGTCTTCATTTATCATTTTGTCCATGGTAAAATAGGCGACAAACATCCCATTTTGTAATGTAGTTGCAATTGGGACAGTATTAACAGTGAAATTGACAAATTGATTTTAATTATGAGTCGAAATAATGTTAAAAGCCTTCACTTACATGTTAAAAGCCTTCATTTTGTGTCAAAACGAAATAACTTGAACTAGTACATACTGGTTTTCGGTTGCATAACAGAAATTGTGTTTTTGGCCCATGTGGGTTATGACTTTAACCTACGCATATACAGGGTGTTGGGGGTATGAGTGCGCAGATTTCGCATGCTGGGGTATCCAAATATTACGATAATAAAGTCCAATAACAACTTCATCTATCTTGAAGGCTAAAGGGAACATTGAACATTATTGAATGCATCATCTGCACAGTCTGGCAGGACTTAAGAGCCGAATGTTTTGTTTTGATTTGCGGCCAGGCATGCGTTCGCACCTGCA
Source organism: Deroplatys truncata (assembly GCA_030765065.1). Classification (NCBI taxonomy): domain Eukaryota; kingdom Metazoa; phylum Arthropoda; class Insecta; order Mantodea; family Mantidae; genus Deroplatys; species Deroplatys truncata. Next base: position 414,822,207 of record CM060990.1, on the reverse strand, counting down.
ACGAGTGAAAGTCTAAACAAGGCCAGCGCTTGAAATCAGGTTGGTCACGTGCCTGTGTGTTCATTATCAGCTACTGCCAGTAACTAGGGAGAGGTGGTTTTCTTTCAAGGTATCCGATCGTATTCATGAGACCTGAACTAAAAGCTGTGTAAGAGGCTAAGTATAAGATTTAGTCTGATGATCAAAGATAATGCAAATTAAAATGTGATTTATAAAAATACTTCATTCAGGCGCATCGTGGATAATTAAATCAAAGCCAGATCTTTGCTAAACAGGAAGTTTATTATTAGTCAATACCTGCAATATTAATAACACGATATGTTTATTTACAGTATATGCTAAAAATGTGCTCCGTTAGCATCTACGCAGCCATCGCATCTTCTTAGCCAATTTTGCCCTACACACGTTACAGCTTCTGCGTTATGTCCAATGTCGAGGGCTGCTTCAAACACGCGTGTGCGAAGATTATCAATGATAGCAACCTCGACATGTTGCACCTTAATCTTCAAACGTCCCCAGAAATAAGAATCTAAGGCATTGAGATCTGGAGATGTTGCAGGCCAAGGTACTGGTACAAATCGCCTATCCAACGATCAGGAAATGTGCGATTAAAATGTCGTCCAACAACTGTATGATGTGAGAGGACGCTCCCTCATGCATAATCACATGCTTTGCCTCGTTTGAAGAGGAACATCCTCCAAAAGAGAGGGCAGATTTTTTTTAAGAAACTGCTGATAAGTTGTTCCAGTCAATCTTGTGGGTAATACAAAGGGCCTATCAACTTACCTGGAATTATCCCAGCCCAGATGTTGAGTGAAAACTGGTGCTGAAATAAGCTTGTCGCACTGTGTAAGGATTTGCAAAGGTCCACATACGATGATTATGAAAATTCACTCACCATTACGTGTAAAATATTCACGTAATGGTATAGCACCTGTGACGAAAAATTAGGATTGCGCACACGCTGTTCCTTTAGCCATTGACAGAATGCTACTCTAGGCGCGTAATCATTTATTTCGAGGTGCTGCACTCACTGAATATGATATGGGCGAACTAACTGTTCTCTTATATGAACTGCCCAATTTGATACACCAACAGTACGTGCCACACCTCGTGTACTTGCACTGGATCGTCTTCCGCCAACTGAAAGATTGCTTCCTCTACCTGCAGTACCACGTTCGAGCGCTGTGGTCCTCGGTTTTCAGGTTGGGGAATCACACTTCTCGATTCTCGTACTCGCTGAGCTACTGCATCAAATGACCTTGGGGTTGGAATTCTCTTATTGGGAAACTTATCCCTATACAAGCGTTGCGCTTCACGTGTGTTGCATTCGGATTTGCCATACGCAAGTAGCATATCTAAATACCCTTGATTTGTAAAGACTGCCATAGTTCTGAATGCATTTAACGCATTTGAAGCACTGACAGAATCGGCTGTTGTGCAAGGTGTCTAGGCAGGTAGTTTTACTGACAACATTCCTGATCTTCCGGGCTACACAAACGCCAATGTTGTGCAGGTACCAAGCGTATGCCCAAGAATTTATTCCCATGGACACGCTGGAATCCAAACCTGGAATATCATTTTGTGACTAAACGACTCATTTTACCAAGAAATGGTAAAAACACGAACAACTCATCCTTTGTAGCTCTACTTCCCTATTCTAATTGCAGAAGTAAAGGACAAAGGAGTGGTGACATATTCGCAATCAGACGTTTGACTAATTTTATTTTCTAATAATGCAACTATGCACTGTAAAGGAAAATGGTACAGGAAGTTATGCTTTAGCTTAACGTCAGGAAGTTGCCGTTAAAGTCTGCGTACTCATACTCCTAACAACTTTTATAAAATTTAACATTAGTGTGGCTTGGTGTACCGTGACAGCTTCATTCCTGTAATATACGAAACTTATAAAAGACATGAAATAGATAACGCAGCACATTTAAGAAACTAATACATTGTCTCTCATCACTTCACTTTGCTTCATTTCCTCACAAAAGAAACATGCCTACATTAAAAATTATATATTTTCCTTGATGAATATTTGAAATAAGAGCATGCCCTAGTTTTGACCTGCAGAAAATCTCCATCTGGATTACATACTAAGATGGTGTTGAAGGATTCCAGTCCCATGTCAATGTCATAGTCGAATCTAAAAAACAGTTCGAATCCTTTGCATTTTAGAGACAGAGAAAGAAAGGGAGGGAGAGAGTGTGTGTGTGTATGGTATGCCTGTAATAATTTAAATCTCTCAAAATAATGAAAAGACAATCAGTCAGGTAAAACTTCAGTTACCTCTACGTGTGTGTGTGCGTGTGTGTGTGTGTGTGTGTGGTATGCATGGATGCCCCTAAGCTTGTGTATATTTATAAATGCATGTACACTTGGACGTATGCATGTGCATGTACATGTATGCATGCCCTTATGAGTGTATGTACATATTTAGAGGTATATGTATTTTACGCATATATTTCTGTATATAGTACTTTGCTTTCACACTGTGGCCACCGCACGGTGGCTCGCGTGCCGGCCACCAAAGTTGAGACTCTCATCTAAGTAGCCTCACAACGATAATAAGCACACACCTTAGCATAAGAGATGTGGGAAACGTCCTTCTCTATCCCCATATTTCTAGCACCATCTAAAATGTTGATTTACACTTGAGAACTTTATATCCGAAATTGAGTGATTTTCTCGCTTGATGTTTTCTTATCTTTCTTATTATGTATGGAGTTTATTGTAAGCAAATTATTTTTCATGTAATCATCAAAGTTAGTTAAATTTATATAATTGGATTTTATAAAATGATAAACTGACCCACGCTTAATTTCTTTTCTGGCAAAGTATGGTTACATTTATATGTCTACCTTTTGTACCAAAATAATAGATGTTGGGACACAAAGAAACCTGATTTTACACATGATGTTCTCTTGCATGACGCACAAATTAGTGCGCAGTAAATGCATACAGAATAATAGGATCTATACCTTTCTAACTAACAACAATTGCTAAGAGGTACAGAAATTTCTTACTCACGCTATTTTGAACAGCTTGGCCGACGTTGAATGTCAGTGTGTATTTTTCCAACAAGACTTTGCTACCAACAAGACTTTAAATTTAGTTAGGAATTTTTGAAGATCGGGTAATAATCAGTAAGGAACTATGGCCCTCACGATTCCTTGATTTCACTGTATACATACAGGGTAGACCATTTAAGTTAAAACTGTACAATATCTCCAAAACTAAGCTTTGTAGAAAGAAATGTATTGAATAAAATTTGCATGACATTATGGGGGACAGTAAATGCCATTAGTCGTATTTTATTTGGAAAACATTGCAATGGTCATTTTAGAGGAAATTTAAATTCACCCTAATTGTAGGTTCCCATTTTAAAATTTAAATTGACCCTAAATGACCATTATAACGTCCTCCAAACAAAACACGACTGATGGCATTTACTTGCCCCTATAATATCAAGCAGCTTTTACTCAAGACACTTCTTTCTACAAAGCTTAGTTTTGTAGGTACTTTACGGTATCAACTTAAATGGTCCACCCTGTATACAGGATGAATCAACTAAAACTTGCACCGCAAATATTTCGGAAATGGAAAGTGCTATTGATGTGCAGTTTTCACAGCATTGATTGGTAGTCAGGGCTCGTATATTTAGCCTATAAACAGATTTGATTAATACTGAGAAAGTATATTTTTTGAGCAAACATACAATTTTTAAATGGAACAATGCCTAGTTACATCAACAGAATAAAGGTAGGGTAAATTAGAATGTCAACGGTCTTTGTTGCAGGATTCTAGTGCAAGTGGTTTACGAGAAATCGTGGTTTCCGCCCCGACTATTGTTTGTCCCATTCAACCTGCTTAGTTGCTAGGTATACAATGTTGTAATGTTTGCTTGCATTGTGTTTTCTGTTCACTGATTGCATTGCGACTTTCTGGTCAGTTAGTTTGTGACAGTTCAAGTAGAAGGTTGTGAGTGGAAAATGGTGTTTACTAATGCAGAAAAAGCCGACATGCTCATGGTGTATGGAGAGTGTAGGAAGAATGCAGTTCGTTCCTGTACCGTGTATGCGGAAACGTATCCCAATAGATGTCAACCATCTCGGCAATTATTTATCAACCTCTTCAACCAAATACGTGAAAGTGGTGTTGTAACACCTAGAAAACGTAACAGAAATAAACAAGTGACTGGAGAATAGACAGAAATTAATATTTTGGCTGCCGTTGCAGTAGATCCGCAAATTAGTTCCCATACAATCGCACGTGGAAGTGGCATAAGTCAGGCAAGTATACTGCGCATTCTCCATCGACATAGGTTCCATCCCTATCACATTTCTCTTCATCAAGAGCTGCATGGAAACGATTTTGAGAATCGTGTTAACATTTGTACATGGGCATTAAGACATGATACTCCAGATTCATCATGTATTTTGTTTAGTGATGACGTAGGGCCCGGATTTCTAGGTTTTAACCTATATTTTTCCTGGCTATTTAATTAACACATTTCAAGATATATATTCGTTTCACATTTCCTGGAGCAGAATATGCGAATTTCATTACACCTAAAAAAAACTAAATGAGGAGTTGGCACCTAAAATAACCTAAATAGCTGTTTTTTCTTTTTCGAAATGAAGAATGTTATTTTCGAATTGAAACTCATTGTAAAATTATTTCCACCACTTATAGCCAGCAGATAGTTCAAGTTACTACAGTTACGCGGCACTGTAGTGTGGATGCTGCTGATAGAAGGTCAGGAGGAGCGTAACGGATCGCCTCCAATCGTTTGTAATTGTTGTATAGTAAAACAATGCCTGAATCAAATTTATTGAAAAAGTGGATTGCTGCAGATTCACACTTCACTTTTGCTGCCTACATGTTGAAGGCTGGGGGGTTGGAGGGTTCTACACTCCTTCCACCCAACTATGCTAGATGTTACGTGCCTGGCCCACGGCCTGCACCGCCTTGAAGATTAGAAGCCACTTCGATGACGTGAACAGCCTGATATCTTCGGTCGAAAAGGTTTTCTTAAAAACCCCAACACATATATAATGCAAACACTCATTGAAGACTGGAAGTGGGAAACGCTGAAAGTGCCAAAATTGTGTAATGTCAGATTTTGCATGGAAACCACTGAATGTGCCAAGGCGACTAACATGGGAAAAGTTGGCGGTACCATACAGGTTTCCTTGCTGTTCATAAGACATCCGGTAGATGTACCAGGAAGTATGTTCCATCGGTAGTGGCATGGTGAACGCTGTATGTGCCATGCGCCAACAGCTGTACTTGTTGGATCCCGTCTCTGTTGTGAGCTCCTACTATTGTAGTGCTTTGCATATTGTGCATTCATTTCCATACTGTGTTCCTCAATACTTTGTTATAATAGAAAGGAAGGGAAAAGTTACTGAATTAAAAAGATGTTCAGAACTAAGAATTCAATGAAAGCCATATTAAACTTACAAAGGAACAGCTGTTGCTGCGAAGCAGCCACCAGCACGTGCTGTAATCTATAATCATTGGTGTGAAATCAAATTTTTAGTATCCGGTCATAGTTACATGCCTTCTGATCGAGACTTTGGTATCATAGAAAAAAGGAAGAAGAATGTTAAATGCATACTGTCTGAAGAACTGGTAAATATGGTGGCTACAGCTAGAGTAAAAAATCCCTTTAAGGTGGTAAACATGGGTGAAGGTGATTTCTTGGCTCTGGCTTCCTTAGGTGACACATATCTGAACATGAGCAAATTGAAGATAACGGAAGCTTCAGTTATATGTTTCAGTTCGGACAAGAAAGGCAAGCTTCTAATGAAACTTCTTTTGATGAAGGAGACTGGAATAAGATCTCTGTCTTCAAGAAAGGGTGGGAATTCAATGATCTGCCATCCTTATAAAATGTGCCTCAACTTCCACTGACAAACGAAGATAATGCAGAGGAAAAGAAGGAATTACTTTGATTAAATTTCTTTATGTGAAATACAGGGTATTTTATGAATCTTTGTGTCAGTGATATCAGACTACAAGAACTTGGGTGGACATTGAGCATTCTCTTGGTTTAGTCGCACGGTATATACAGCTTTACCGAAATGTACAGTTTTATAGGAGCCTGTGCTCAATATCAAATGTCCTTTTTAAAAATATTTGAATGAAAAGTTAACAGTGATGTTAAGTATCAGAATTTATGTTTAATTAAAGGCAATTGTTTGTAATATAGATTTTATAAGTTTTTTCCACTTTCTTGAATGTTTATTTTTGGGACATACAGCGTTTCCCATTTCCAATTGTTCAAAGAGAAAGTACCAGCAACCCCTCTTCCATCTGAGCCAATACTTACCCGCTGGGGAACTTGGCTGTCTGCGACCATTTACTATGCCTAGCACTTAAAAGACGTTAAAAATTCCGTCAACGAATTGTATGAAACAGAAGCTTCCTGCATTGCCAAGGCTAAGAAATCACTGGAGTGTTCCACTCTTGCCGCTTCGCTTGCATACATTAAGACAAATTTTTGTTTTATACCAGGGGCTATTCTCCGGTTGGAAAGTAAAACTTTGCCATTAAAAGATGCTCTAGATATCATTGGCAATGTTTCCAGTAAAGAAATACCTGGGCAGTGGGAGTTGCATGTTCTTCGAAGTTGGAGAAGATCCTTCAACGAAATCCTGGTTTTGAAGATGTGAAAATCATAAATTCAGTATTGCAGGGAGAAAAGTACACAGGAAGACTACCCTTAGAACCTCCTCCACGGGCATCTATTCTCTACACTCCAATGTCGTCATGTTCCGTTGAAAGAACTTTTTCTTCATATAAGAATGTGTTACGTGATAATAGGAAATGGTTTATATCAGAAAATTTGGGAATGTATGTATCTGATGACATGCCAAAAAATAAATCTCACAAATAAGTGCCAGAAAAACAAAATTATTGTTGCCGGTATTGATCCACGAAGCAAAACATAAAAAAAACTATTTTAATCAAGAAAAACCCCAAAATAACCTATTTTAAGCATATAAGACACCTGAAATTAAAATTTATTCCACCTAAAAATCCGGGCCCTAGTGATGAGGCAACATTTACTAATCATGGCCAGGTAAACCGCAGAAACATGCACTAATGGTCTGTTGACAATTCCCGTTGGCTTCGTCAGGTGGAACGTCAGCGTCCATGAGTTAAAACGTGTGGTGTGGGACAGTGAACCATCAGCTCATAGGCCCTTTGTTCATAGAAGGAACAGTAAACTCGCACAAGTATCGTAGCCTCCTGACAGACCATCAGCCACAGGTGCTAGAAGACGTTCCTTTGCAGACTAGGAGGAACCTGTGGTACCAACATGATGGCTGTCCAGTCCATAGTGCACGAAGTACTACAGTTTGTCTTAACGGATCGTTGGATTGGACGAAGAGGACCTGTACCTTGGCCGGCTCATTCACCGGATCTGACTCCTTTAGACTTTTTCTGTGGGGAAGGCTGAAAGACACTGTCTACAGGGATGTACCAATTGCACCAGACGATATGAAACGACGTATTCCTGCTGCCTGCTCTAAAATTTCCGCTGAAATGCTAGAACGTGTGCAGCAGTCTTTCCATAGCGGACTTGAAGCGTGTATTCAAGCTGCCGGTGGTCATTTTGAACACAACCTTTGAAGGGCTATGTTCTCTTTAGTTGTAACACTACACAGAAGTATTATAATTCCCTTTTGTTTTTTCTTTAGCTTGTGCTACCAAAGGTTGTACAAGTGTCTGTGCGTAAAAGTTTCAAAATAAGATTTCTCGTAAACCACTTGCACTAGAATCTTGCAATAAACGCCACTGACATTCTAATTTACCCTACCTTTATTCTATTGACGTAACTAGGCATTGTTCCATTTAAAAATTGCGTGTTAGCTCAACAAATACACTCTATCCGTATCATTAAAATCTGTTTATAGGCTAAATGTACGAGCCTCTGACTACCAATCAATGCTGTGAAAACTGCATATCAATATTATACCACTTTCCATTTCCTAAATATTTGCGGTGCAAGTTTTAGCTGATTCACCCTGTATAGCGTATTTACTTCAGTTAAATAGCTGCACTGTATTAATTTATGAAAACACTTTAACAAAGAATGTATACCTATTAAAGTACTGTTTATTACCAGAGACCTTTGAACTATCACGATTCTGAATGAATGTATCTTTTAAACAAGTAGGATTCCGAATGAGCATATGTCTTGTTAAACGTTTCGTCAGTTCGGCCTGTCTTTGTATCTTAATTTAATCACTTGTGCCTGGCTAAATGCCTGTTATTTTAAAATACTTGATACTACCTGGATCTGCTATATTTCACAAGGTTATATTTAAACGCATTTTCTATACGTGTTTCATTTAAATTCAGTGCGTTTGTAATGTTGGAATATATATTTTAGTTTTACAGCAACAGAGTTTTTTACTATCGCGGCGACAGTATTTTTCTGATTCGCTTAAACAGTTGTGTTATGTGATCTTTAAAGAAGTTAGGAAGCCTGGATATTTAGAAAATGCGTGTATTTCGCTTAAAGAAAAACAAATAAGTTTCGAATATTCAACCCACATTAAAGGAAATAAATTCAGTATTCACTGTATTATTAGAAAGGCACAACACTTAAATTCAGATATACAGTTTTTTAATAACATTATATAAAAGTAAAACATATTTTAAACAGATGTTTTCCCTATGATGAGGCGGTCATTTCAAGTAGCACTTTTAATACCTATCATGATATTTAACGTATAACTCTGTGATTTTTAAAATATAAATTAGCTATAGTCGTGCCGTTATTTCACTTCTCAAATAAAGTGCATACTAAAAGTTTAAAATAAGGTATAAACGAATAAGAATGTACATTTCAAATAAATACGTCCATGGCTAAAATTTCCAAGCTGTAGAGTGAAGTTAAAGACGAGGTGATCTCCGAGGAGCTGAACATGTGAAATTCAAAATTGCGTCAGCAATATACGAGCTGTCACTAGTGATTCTTCTTTACTAAATGCTCTGCTTTTATATGTCCCGTATCTATGAGTAAGCTTTTAAGATCATAACTATTAATACCCTAGCTTACAAATTCAGAACAAAAATAATAGAGTATCCTATCCTAGTTTATATTTTTAACTTCATAATAATCACACTAATCACATAATTTAGTAAAAATATTTAAAATACTTCACCTTAAAAGCGTAGGCATTATACTAACTAGCCTTCAGTTCCGAAGGTTGCGGGTTTCAAGCCCGGCGGAGGGCAATGGATTTTTTTCGGGCCTAAAAATTCTTAGTATTGCTTCCCTCGGAAGGGAAGTAGGGTCGGTGGTCCCGGGTCGTGTATTTACGGCACGTAAAAGAACCTCAAGCCTAATAAAGAGGCCGCTGAGGAAAATTACACGCCCAGTATAGAATGGGACACTAAGAACCACAGCAGTTAAAGAGCGTCCATAAATAAAACTCAATTTCATTTTTCCCTCTTTGAGTTTTTGTAAGGAATGTATTGATTCGGTGAAGGAAGGCTGCTATCCTGTCTTCAATGGTTTGTAAGCAGTGAGTTGATTGGCGAAAGTTTAGTGTGTATCTATAGGCTAATAGAATGCGCTGGGTGAAAAACGGTTTGCTTTCTCGCGAGACCTATTCAGACATGTAGACTTTAAGTTAAATGTATTCTCAAAAGGAAATTACTTCAAAACACGATTTTTCATGTAAACCAAAATCCTTAAATGCTAGTTTATTGTTGCTATTATTATCATCATAATTATTATTATCATTAGTGAAACTTATAGCTAAGGATATATATTGTGTGAGACATTCTCTGGGAATGCTTTTACAACATTGCTAAAATAATTAACATATCGGTGATACACTTAGGAAACCTTTATGGTTTGATGATACATTTATTTAAAGTTTTTATTTTGCTTTTGAGAGGAAACTCATTATAAAGGCTTAAAAGGCTCTGGATTTTAAATTAATTATTAGAAAAGGGTAACGTGTTTTAAATGGATTATGCTGTGACAAACTACGTACTTTTATTTCCATTCTCGTGGGATGTGCAATTCAGCACTTTTCGCAAAATGCGGTACATAACATGCCTAGATTTCTTATGCCTATTTTTGCATAAGGAATAGGATAATTATTGTTTTTATTATGCAATGTAGTAGCCCCTGGATTTAAAATTCTTATTAGAGCTAAGAACATTACATTAAGAACGGGCGGTGAACAAGTGAGGATAGGGACAGATCATAGAAGCATCGACTGCGTATACTAAGAGGTAGCAATTTTAATTATTTGGGTATATAGTTATATACATGTTCCTCCCTTTCAGGGTTATTTGTTAAGATTAAAAGGGATGGAAGGTTGTGTGTACTTGGAGTACTTATGAAAATATTTATTATGATTTACCATTACATTACTTTATTTCATTATTTTATATCAAACGAATGTGCGAGGGAAATGACATGGAAGTTAGAACATATTGGATAACATACAGTCAGACTGGAGCCGTGAAAGAGCAGATTTTCTGAAATTCTTGGAAGAGGGGGAGGAATGTGTTAGTGAACAGGCTCACATATATCTAGATGAGTTACGAGACGTTCGTCTTCATGTGGGTACGCCTTAACGTCCATACGAGTTTCATATAACATTCGTAATACATCGCTATACTGGGGAAAAATTTAAATTGAGACTGTGCTATATCCAAGACTAAGCGTTGTAGAAACAAATGTCCTTAATAAAGGTTGTTTGATGTTATGGGGGAAACTAAGTGTCATTAGACGTGTTTTGTCTGAGGGACGCTATGATGATCACTTTAGAGTAAATTTAATTTTTAAATGGTAACCTATATTTTGGGTCAGTTTAAATTAACTCTAAAATGAACATCACAAGGTCCTCAAATTGAAACCCGAATAATAGCATTTACTTTCCCCCACAATATCAAGCAACTTTTATTAAAGACATTTCTTTCTACAACGCCTAGTTTTAGAGATGTTGTACAGTCTGAACTTAACCGGCCCACCCTGTATATTCGCCAGTATTTGAATGAGTATATGAGCGTAGTCTCTCTCCTTCTCCCTCTCTCTTTCTCACTGCGCTGATTTAATTAACATTGCAACTGTCATGCAAATACTTGTGAATTGCTATGCAATCGCCAGCGTATTTATTACCACACATATATATATATATATATATATATATATATATATATATATGCTGTAGGGTGTTGTATTCCTACAATTTTTAAGCTAAGGGGTTAATTATAAAATTTGTATTTTTTTGTTTATAGTTAGAGATAGATGTCAACATATCCCGTTGTTTAACTCACTAAAGGAAATCGTATTGCTTTTATATATTACTAAATATTATTATTGTTGAATTATTCAAAATTATGATTAATTATGCAAAATGGAATATAATGGATTGGAGTCGGAGCAAGACGGCCAATATGCAAATTTCTGCCACATATTATATGCAAATCAAGATAGGATATGCCAATAATCTATCGGCGTGTTTGTAATCTCAAAAAAGCGGCGTTGCTATCACAACTCTTTGTCATGGAAATTAATAACGTCTTTAGCATACTTATCGGCTGCCAGAATCTCTCTATTATTTTAAACTGGCAGAGGGAGGAAAAGTTGATCTATACTTCATGCAAATGAGGGGCGTGGCTGTCGGCATTTTTCTTGGCAATTTTGAATTCTCAGGGCGTGGGGGGACTTAGGCAGTAATTAATATCACCCTAATTATTATTTACAGTCCCTGACCTTAATAAATGTCATGCTTATCGGACTTTATAGTCTTATTAACTGAATGTATGACCCAATTCAATTAATTTATTATCCATTATCTTTAGAACCACTCTACCGACACCCATTAAAAGCCATTAAGCTTATAAATTAACTAATTGGTATTCCTCTTTAGATATTGGCTTCTCTCTGTTATCTTCAGTTGCCAATAGTAGCTAATGATACGTACCGGATAAGTCTTTTCAGTCTACAATTGGGAAGTTATGCAGTCCTGGCACTGCACAGGCTATGCCGTAAACACTGTCCACTGCATCGTGTCGTTTCAATTTCGGCCGAAATTACTGCTTTGCACCGCTGTGCGTGCATTGACTTGCACTTGTAACTCAATAGTGTGTGCTTTGGCCTGCAGTGGTGAACATCCCATGTTCAAATGCTGCCACTCGAAGGTACTTTTTACGTTTAGTAAATTTAACGAGAACTGATAGTTTGGCATGGAAGTGTCATTTCACTTAATTAGTTTAATTATGTGCATTTTATTAAAACACAAGTTGTCAGTTGTTAGAATCTGCTTTAATGAACATCATAATTAAGTGCATATAACATGGTAGTTTTAACTTACAAACATAAGGCACCATTAAATAATATTTTACTATTTAAAGATATTCTTTCACACCAAAGAAAGCCAATACATTGTTCTGAGGGTTTACAAAATGCAGTACGTGCAAACAATCTAAACGTTTGCAAGCCCATATTATGATCGTTATGAATCTCTCTGGTTTCCAAAGTAGTGTATTTAAAAGTGACTATGACATCACGCCGGACCATCATACAGATAAACCTTTACAATTTACCCGTTTCCTCCATGTGTTTGTAATAGGAATTCGGCCTTGTCGCCATGCCGGCGGATGCCAGATCTCAGTCTAACCATCATCGCCAGCCTAACCCGATGCAACACGACCGGTGTGATGTTACGGCAAACTAAGATGATGCATTGCCTGAGCTGTTGAGGACTCATTGGCCGCTCCTGGTACACGATATTTTTAAGATAATCCCATTAGAAGAAATCTAATGGGATTAGATCTGGTGAGCGTGCTGGCCAATATATTGGTACATGCCGTCCGATCCATTGCTCAGGGTAGGTGGCATCGAGATAAGCCGTTACACGACGGGCCGAATGAGCTGGCGCCCCATCACGTTGGTAGCACATAGTTAGTTGGTTCTGCAACGGCACTTCATCCAGTAGAGTAGGCAGCTGGTGTTGTAGGAAGTGGAGATAGTGATTTCCAGTGAGTTGCCCATCATAAATATACGGGCCTATTAGGCGATCACCGAATATCCCAGCGCATACGTTGACTTGTAAGGCCGCCTCTCGCATCCAATGTGGGTTTACAGTGCTGCAGTAATGCATGTTGTGGTGACTTAAATGGCCTGTGTTGTGGAACCCTGATTCGTCTGTAAATAACACAGTTGCCAAAAAATGTGGATCTTGCTGAATTTGTCGTACGATCCATCTAGCAAACCGCACTCTTATTCCATGGTCCCGCTACAGTAGCTGCTGGTGTACTTTAAGAGGATAAGCGTGAAACCTTGCGTCATGTGGTATTCTCCAAGCGGAAGATTGGCTAATATTGAAATGCCTGTGAATGCCCATCGTACTACAATGCGGATGCTGAATGATATGGCCAGTCACACGATCCGTCTTTGCTTGGCCACAGACAGCGTGATCTCTTCAAGGATGTGGTGTCTTGTGCACTGTTCCTGATTCCAGAAGGCGGTTCGCAACTCGCAAAAACGTGTGATCCGTAGGAAGTGTTCTCTGTGGAAACCTCTGTTAGCATAGGCGACGTGCCTCCGTTGCATTCTGCTGCGCTTCCCCGTATACTAACAGCATCTCCAGATACTCTCTATTTGAAAACATCGTTCATCAGTGAGCACGAACGGCTGGAACTTCGATTATATAGTCAAATTCACTTTCTAGTACATTTGGAAAAAATCACGATTTGCTGGAACTTTCTCGAAACATGAACAGAAATGAATAAAAAACTAAATTTTTCGCAGGCGTGATTTGAACTTGCAACCTTCGCCATTTCTTTTCAGCATGTTAACCATTGCGCTACCAGAGTAAGTTAACAACTAGCACCACGGTAGCCCTAATCAGTGGGCTGGTGACTGCGGTGTCAGTACCTGCATTACACATAGTAAAATGAAGGGTTGCCTAGTTACCAATCAGCAGGATGAGAAGACTCACGTGGTGTATGTATTTACATATTAGTTACCAGAAAAGACGGTATGAGGGTATTTTCCTCCGCTCGTCTCCTGTTGCAATAGCCTTGGATAGGAAACCTAGGGATTAATTAGTAATTTTGCGAGAAATATTAGCTACTTTCTCCTTAACCCGCCTGTTGCTTATACATGAAAGTGCCGCTCAAGGTGCACTAAATCCACAGTCTATAACTTGAGAATTTTAATGTTACTTCACACCGGTCTCCTCTTCTTATGGCATATTCATTAACTTTGTGCAAAGTCTGCGAAATCAAATTCAGCATTAGAACCTTTTAACAAGTTTTGTGACGATTGCGATAAGCTTAATGGCATGTTCAAAATAAATAAAGATATAAAATTTATTTCTACATGCAAAACGATTAGATGCAGCGGCATATCATCAAAAGAGAAAGGTAGACAGTGTCTACTCACAATTTTAAGACAAACATTGTTTTATCGGTTTTTGGTTTTAAGACTTCCATCGTAATTAAAATATAATTAGCGTATTATATTGCACATAAATAACTTACGAATCTTCATTATATGTATATTTCCAAAGATACGTTTTCCTCTCTTGTACAAAGTTGTCCCTCTCGACATTTCCATATGCGTCTGCTCTGCTACTGCAAATGTAAAGAAGCAGAATAATATGTGGTTGCGCTGCTACCTTCACTTTCTTTCCGAAGGCGGGATCTAGCACCTCTTGGATTGACACATTGGACTGTGTTTACCATCAGCATCACTCATAATGCTTTGCGCATGCTCTCTTTACCCACTCATGTTCGATGCCAATCTTTAACTGGCCAGGATAGACATGTCAGTAGTAATGAAACACTCAGACCAAAAGGTTGCTTACAGGTTTGAAAACCTATATAATAAATCTATAAAAACACTAATTAACAAGGTGTAAACAAGATAATTAACAATATGAATAGTAGGGAATTGCGGGCGCCAGCGCACATAATATGCAGGAATGTGCAGCTAATATGCTAATCCGATCTCCCCTCCACCTGACACGCCCTCCTGGTACCCTTTTCTTTCAGCTGAGGTCATAAATTTTGTGAAGTATAATGGAAAGATTGACAGGCATGCAATTAAGGTCGCCCATTACCTGTCAAAATGAACAAAGGTGTAATACATTATGCTTTGTAACAAAGGAGCAGATGCTATTCTCCTCCTTTCCGTTTCCGTACACGTGCGATTTCTGAGGGCCACATCTGTGGCAACCTCCTCCCCCAGCTGTATTCTATTCTCTCTCCAAACACGCTCACCTGGCAATATAACAAAGACCGTACCTTTTCCTGTCAAAATAAACAACGGTGTAGTAAAGTATGCTTTGTTACAAGAGAACAAGCGCTATTGTCTCCATTACATTGTCCTGCACAGGTGTTTCTTAGGAAGGACACACATGCAACAGCCCCCTTTACCGCTGCCTTCCATTCTCTCCAAAAACGTGCAATATAACAAAGAGAGAGTCTGGTGCAGCAATAACACAGTAACTCTAGGACTCTGTGCTATTATACATGCCGTATCTTTGTTTGACCGTATAAAAGAGAGAGAGAGAGAGGGACCCCTTTCACACGAGGGGCAAGCTTCATTTACCTGCTAGGCAATAAATTCGCCTCGCTCAAACTCGATGTCTTGGAACCGACTCTGTCCCCGCGGAGAGTTCTCTCTGAGAGCAGCCGAACCTTCACGAAGACCTACGGACATCTCCGAACATTGATATACACGATCAAAGCATCCCTAACACTTCCTCCAAGCACATGAACCTGCACGACGACCTGCGGGCATCACCGAAAATAGTTATACATGTTCAACTCTCTGCTTTTGCGCATATTGTATCTTTCAAACAGCGATATCAAAAACAAGTTTAACACATATCATTACCTATATTAAACCTCTGTGTATACTTAGATATCCTTAGGTCTGTGTTTTAATCTTACTGCTGGCAAAACTTTAAATGTTTTAATTGCTAATGAAAAATTGATACTTTGATAGTGTAAAACATTATTATATCATTACCCTGATTAATGAGAGGCGTTCTCGGCTATACAGAGGTTCGAGTTCGAGTCTTAATGTAGTGAAACGTTAATGCTTATAGGCAAATAAAATTTAGGAGCATAGATGAATGGGGTAAAACATGTTAGTGTTTATACACCATTACTATGCTTAATGCAGGGTATTCTTAGGTACCCTGAAGGTCCTAGTTCGAATCTTACCCTGCGAAACTCTAATGCATAATAAATATTAAACTATGGGAGTATGCGTGGCCAGATTAAAATATATTTAATAAATATAATTATTTATATTAAACCCTTGTGTATTCTTATGTATCCTGATGCCTGGACACGATTCCTTATTTCCTTTCTTCTTCTCTCTTTTTTCTCTATGTATCTCTTTCTTTCTTCTTTACTTGCATATACACGAGCACATACATAGAACCATTACACATACATATACGCAATACACATACATACACCAGTGCACATACATACCCCAGTGCACACACAACAGGCTACAAACATACACCCATATACCAGCGTACGCACACACACGCACACCCCCACACACACGTACAGATACATACGTAGACATACACAGTACACTTACACACGTGCACACACATACGCCTACAAACATACACATCTACAGAACTGCTCGCGCACACACACACATACACACACGCACGATATCATTGGGAATAATTGTCTTTACAGAATTAAAAAACCTTTGTTTCATTTCCCTGTAACGTAGCAAAATGTAATTCTCTTCGGATTACAACAATTATATGACTTCCATTCCCCACGCATTTATTATAGCTCGTGTTAAAGACATTATGAAGGTACTCTCTGACAGAGGGAGAGAGAGAGCGAGTCGGTGAGAGAAGGAGAGAGAGAGCGGGAAATTGAACCAAGCGGGGATAGAAGTGCTGAGAGCCTCTGCGCTTGTGCAACAGGTGATAATTCCACTAGGTGCAATAATCACGTGACGTAAACACCCCTGCAAGGACCATGTGCTGACATCCAGGGGGGAGTTAGATCTCTATATAAACAGCTAACGACGCTGGCTAGAACCATCGCGAGCTTATTAAATCTACAATTTAAATTTTTTAAAGAACTTCAAGAATAGCAACACGAGGTTTTTATTTAATTTAAGAAGAGGTGTGAGTCGTCGATTTCTACACACACAGCATTCATCAACACGCTACAATGCAAAGTGAGTGAGTTTTTACATAACTATACAAATCAGTGTCGGCTTTTTACGATGCATTTAATTTTGTTTAAACGATGCAGTGCATGAAAGACGAATCGTTGCATGAGTATCATATTTTTAATCTGAATTTTACACTCACATGGTTCTCTCGGCACGCTCTTCTTCAATTCACATTCATGCGATTTTCTCTACACCACTTTCTTGCAGTAATATTCACACGATTTTCTCTATCCCCGTCATTGTTTTACCATCACATGGATGTCTACAGCTATTCTTCTTCCATTAACATTCATACGATTTTCTCTACACATTCTACTTCCATTCTAATTCACACGCTTATCTCTACCCGCTCTTTGTTTCACCATCACAGGCATTTCTACACACACTCTTCTTCTATCACAATCACACAGATTTCATCACCTACATGATTGTCACAAACTAACACTTCTACCAAGCACCCGAACCTGTGCGAAGACCTACGGATATCCCCGAACACAAACATTCATAAACATGTTATAGACGTTCTCGGGCTTCAGGCCAGGTGAGGTGATGTTGGTACATCGACGTTTCGGAAGCGCGCATCTCTCATCTTTAGGATGCTGAATGACTAGATCGGGTTTCTTTTTTCCGTGGGGGGAAAATTCATTGCTGCATTCAATCCCCAGCCGGTGTGCAATGGCTGGGGGGACATGTGGGGCTCCCCACTATTAATAATATCGTGCATTGTAGTCGGGTCCCGCATATCACTCCGGTTAGTCAAGGAAAGGTGTGTAGCTGGCATGCGATGCATGCGAGCGCGTCAATAGTTAGTTACCCGGAATTACACATGACTGGTGCCCTGAGTAATCCAGGGTGATTAGTCGTTCATTACACTAGGTAATTGTGATACTTGGTTACATTCTATGAAATTACTGAGGTTTGCTTTCTTGCAGATTAGTGCAATTGTCATTATTGTATATCTAACCTATGTTAGAGCAAAAAGTTTGTGGAAATACTCTTAGGCTATGATACCAGTCGTCTTGAGTTCTTCCGAGTTGCTTCCCTTGGGAAGAGTGTCAAATATTTCAGCCAGGAGGATATCCTGTGACGTCCGTGATGCAAGGCTGTCTTACTCGTCTTCTCGTGGTCCTTAGCTGAAGCCGTTCGTCGTTATGCCCACACAGATAAGCAGCCAACCCATCTCGGCGCAGCTGCACGAGTGTGTCACGCGGGGAGGCCTTCTTCTCCCGGAGCCGCCTTGGCTGGGTAGCGCAAGGACTTGAAGGCTGCTGCATGGACCGGAACTATGTAACAGTGAGAAGGTGATGAAGTGAGATTAGTTTTTGTTCGTGTTCTAGGTAATTTGGTGTTTTAGGGGTGTCTTAGGAGGTTTTCTAGGAATTCTTGGATGTTAGGCTCTCTCGCGTTGTGGAATAGTGTTCGGTCGAAAATTGAGAGAGGACGCTTATGTTTATTCGCTTCTGTTCTATGGTTACCTATGTTGTAAATATGAGCGTTGTGATGTGTAGGAAGCTTTTTGTATGTGTCAAACGTAAGCTTTTTAATAAATTCTTCGATGGTATGCATTTTTAGTTCGTCATGTAGTATGTCAGCGGAAGCTATTGTTGCCACTTTTGATACTAAGCGTAAGATTTTATTTTGGCAAGTTTGTAGTCTTTTGATGTGTGTTTTAGAGGCGTATCCCCACACAGGTGCCGCATAGGTTAGAATGGGGCAAATTACTGTTTTGTAGAGGGTTAGGGCTAATTTAAGGTTTAATTGATTATTTAGGTTTATCAGAAGGTATAATTTGCCCAATTTGGCATTTGCTTTTCCCCTGACTTGGTTTATGTGGGGTTTCCAAGTCAGACCTTGGTCCATTTTCAGCCCTAGCCA
Source organism: Deroplatys truncata (assembly GCA_030765065.1). NCBI lineage: Eukaryota > Metazoa > Arthropoda > Insecta > Mantodea > Mantidae > Deroplatys > Deroplatys truncata. The sequence continues at coordinate 414,803,111 of CM060990.1, read as the reverse complement.
TGTTACATTCGCTGTCCAGTTTATGTTCTCACCGAAGAGTGTGAGCGGCTGTAAACTGTGTCTTGGGAATCTGTAATTTGTTCGTTTTGTGAAGATTATTGCTTTGGTCTTTGGGGCGTTTGCTTTGATCCGCCAGTTCGTTAGCCAACTCTCCAGCTCTCGAAGAGCTGGGTGTGTATAACTTGTGTTTGGAAAGATTGCGTCATTATTGTTGTATCGTCAGCGTATATGTAGAGGGTGCTGTTTACAGTTTTGGGGATGTCGTTTATGTATAAGTTGAACAGTGTAGGCCCGAGTATGGTTCCTTGAGGGAGGCCCGCTTTGATGGAGCTAATGGAGGATCGACTGTTGTTCACTGAAGATTGGAACTTTCTGTCCAAGTAGTTAGCCATTAGTTTTATTAGCGAATCCTGAATGCCTAATGAGGGTAACTTTTTCAGTATTCCCGCATGCCAAGCTTTGTTGAAAGCCCGCTCCACGTCGAGTAGTAATGCTCCTGTGGACTTTCGAATGTTGGAACCGTATGTGATGTTCTCTGTTGCCCTTAAGAGTTGCAAGTACGTAGAGTTTTTCGCTCGGAAACAGAACTGTTCCGGAATGAGGATATCGCGCTTATTGATGCCTGCGTTGAGTCTTTTTAGTATTACTCTTTCTAAAAGCTTGCCTAACGTATTCGGTAAGCTAATAGGGCGATAGTTGTTGGGATTGGAGAGGTTCTTCTGCTTTTTCGGGAAGTGTAGTACGTGGGCAGTTTTCCATCTTTCGGGGAACAGCCCATTTGTTAATGGGAAGTAGAAAAATATTGCTAATAGATGTATCGCGTCATCTAGTAGGTGTTTAAGAGCTATTTTTTCGTGGGGGAAAATGCATTACTGCATTCGACCCCCAGCCGGAGTGCAGTGGTTGGGGGGATATGTGGGGTTCGCCGCTCAAAGCACGGAATACCCACTAAAAACCCTACCACATGTTAGTTGTATATTGCTGTGTCATATCGCGCATTCATGCTTGCATGCATTTAGTCGGGTCCCGCATAGCACATTGGTTAGTATGTGAATGGCTACTTAGCTGGCATGCATTGCATGCGAGCGCGTCAAGTGTTACTTGCTGGTATTGCTCATGAAACCTGAACAATACCATTGGGTTATATGCGTTGTCTCTTATGTTGTTAATATATGGTTAGTTTAACTTAAAATCTAATTTGTGCGTTGATTGCAGGGAGTGCCTGCGTGTCATGTGACTTAACGTTAATTTACTGCTAACTTAGATAAGTATTATAGTGTATCATTTTATAAATAATTGAGAAATTGCTGTGATTGAGGCCTGTGCTGTTCTTCCCAGCGGTTCCTGTTCGTCAAGTGGGCACAGGCTTCAGTCGTGTGATCCGGCCTTCTAGGTTGTTCGTTGTGCTCGTTGTCCTGATGGTCGCCATATAAGGTACACTATAGTAGCTATATTAGGTATACTTTTATTCGAGTGGAGGAGAAAATGATTTAATCACGATCCCCAGCCCCGATGGGAGTCGGGACTGAGAGTGTGGGACTCACCAATAGTCGGCATACCAATTAAAAACTCCTCCACCGGGTGGAAAATGGAAGAAGGAGGAAAAAGTGAAATGGCGTGTCTTTTTGCGGTCCCGCATAGCTCCCGCGTTAGTATGTGAGAGATGGAAGCTTCTGCCCTATGGGCTGGAACGGGTAAAGGTAGCTACTAGGTTGCAGCCATGAAACCTAACTGCAACACTATTGAAAATGGCGAGGGTTTAGGAAGGAATTTGAATGGTGATTGTGGAAATGGATTGGTGCAGAACTTACTTCTGTTGAAGATGTAGTGCTCGGCTTCTGAATTCCTCTTCGTATGATGCGGAGGCCTTCGGCGGTTGCTTGGGGCCTCCGGTTTGGCTGGCTGCTGGAAGTGGGCCCGGAGTTCGTGCTGCTGCGCTTCCAGAGATCTGATGGTCATGTCGATGGTATCTAGGTGTTGAGTAATGGTATCCGTTGCTGAAGATGAGGTTTGGATGGCGTTGTCGATGGTGCTGAGTCTAGAAGTGATAGTCTCGAACTGCCCAGCTAGAAAAACTTGCTGAGCAGCTGAGGTGTCTTGAAGGTCCCTGATGAGTTCCTCCAGCGCTGTCAGCTTCGTCGTCATGTTCAGGAACTCCACGTGGAGATCCTGAACGCCGTCGCGTAGGCCCTGGACTTCCTCGATGATCGGTGCTGAAAATGTTGGTGTCGGCGCTGGTGATGGTGTCGGCGTCTGTGGAGGTGCTGCTGGCTGCGATGAAGATGCTGGCGGCTTCGGCGTTGCCTTCCTGCGAGGATGCAGGTGGCAGAGCGCTTGGACGGTGAAATGTGTTGACCCTCCACAGGTCGCGCAGTAGTGGCGTCGGCGGCGAAGGTCGTGCTGAGTGCACGATGAGGTGATGCAGGCTGATCCACAGTAGTGGCACCTGGGTTGAGCTGCGCAGGACGTTTCGATGTGCCCGTAGGCAGAGCAGCGCCTGCAAGGAGCCTGGCGTTCTACTCGGCTGGCCTCGATGCGTAAGCACCGCCCTAACAAGAGCAAGCCCGCCCTCAAGGCAGCTTCGTAGTCGCCAGGGTCTGCAAACTCCATCCTGACGAGTGACGTGGGTCCCTGTGCTCCGATGATCCTAGTGGCCTTCAGAGCTGAAGGCCACTGCTGATGGGCTGCGGCGATGAAGAACCTGGCTGGCAGGTCCCTCCAGACCCCTCTGACGACGGCAGTGTACCTCCCATAAGACACAGGTCGAGTCTGCGGTGACTGGGTAGAACCCAGTGTCGGTGGCGTTGGCACCGGTAAAGCTGTCGGCAACTGCGGAGGCAGTTGCGGCGAAGCTGCGTTGGCCGGCGGCGAAGCGGTGGTGGAGGCGTAGGTAGCCCTAGGCTGCGGCGGCTGCGACGAGATCTCCTCGGCGGGTGCCGGAGGAGAAGAAGAGGTTCCTGCCTTAGCAGGAGTGACGACGGAGCGACCCTTCTTCTTCGCCATCTCGGAGCTGAGTGTGTGAGTGTATACTTTTTTTTCGAGTGGAGGAGAAAATGATTTAATCACTAACCCCAGCCCCGATTGGAGTCAGGACTGAGAGTGTGGGAATCTCCGAGCGTCGGCATACCCACTAAAAACTCCTCCACCGGTTAGGTCGTGGGTTTGAAAGGAAGTTCAAGGGAAAGGTAGCACGGTCCCGCATAGCACCCGTGTTAGTCGAACGAAAGATTCTATGCTGCCGCCCAATGGGCGGGAGCGGCGTGAAGTGCGGTCCTAGCCTACAGCCATGACAAATTACCCTGACTGCAGCCTAGGGGTTAGGAAGTGGTAATAGAAAATGGGGTTCAATAAGAGATAATACGAAGGGATGGTGATGAAGGTGGACTTACTCTGGCGCTGGAGGCCGTCGTCGTTTGGACTGGTCCTACACAAGCGCACGGCATTGTGCAAGAATTCGCTGCTGGCTCTCGGAGATGACCAGCGTTGACTTCTCTGGTGGTTGTGGAATGTGTGATGATGATGCTGATGGTCTTCTTTCCTCGAAGCTGGTCTCCAGGTTTTGTAGCCGTGTAGAGATGAGGTGCAGTTTTGTCAACAGGTCAGCGGCGGTGGTTTGTTGCTGGGAAGTGCCAGCAGTGATGGCGGTCTGCAAATCCTGGAGCTTCTCGGTGGTGGTGGTGATGAAGTCGTCCAGAGCCGCGATGGGCACACCTATGTCCAGGACCTCCGCGTGGAGATCCTGAACGGCGTCGCGCAAACCCTGGATTTCCTCGCGGTGTAGTGGGATGACCCTCCACAGGTCGCACAGTAGCGGCGTCGGCGGCGAAGGTCGTGCTGGGTGCACGATGCGGTGGTGCAGGCTGCTCCACAGTAGTGGCACCTGGGTTGAGCTGCGCAGGTCGTCTCATTGTGCCCGTAGGCACAGCAGCGTCTGCAGGGAGCCTGGCGTTCCACTCGGCTGGCCTCGATGCGTAAGCACCGCCCTAACAAGGGCAGGCCTGCCCTCAAGGCAGCTTCGTAGTCGCCAGGATCTGCAAACTCCAACCTGACGAGCGATGTGGGTACCTGAGCTCCGTGAATCCTGGTGGCCTTCAAGGCTGAAGGCCACTGCTGGTGGGCTGCGGTGACGAGGAACCTGGCTGGCAGGTCCCTCGGGACCCCACGGACGATGGCGCTGTACCTCCCATGAGGCACAGGCTGACTCTGCGGTGGCTGGGAAGTGCCCAGAATCGGCAGCGTGGATGCCGGTGAGTGATGCGGCGACTGCGGAGGCAGTCGCGGCGAAGCTGCCCTGGCTGGCGGCGAAGCGGCGGTTGCGGCATAGGTTGCCCTAGGCTGCGGCGGCTGCGGCGAAATCTCCTCGGCGGATGCCGGAGGAGATGAAGAGGTTCCTGCCTTAGCAGGAGCGGCGACAGAGCGACCCTTCTTCCTCGCCATCTCTGAGCTGATTCCAGCGCGATGATGTCTCTATACTTATATATACTTATTTGCCTCGACGGCTAGCACGTACCTCGTAGAAATTTTTTTTTTTTTTTTTTTTTCCTTGGGGGGAAAAATGCATTATTGCATTCGACCCCCAGCCGGTGTGCAATGGCTGGGGGGATATGTGGGGCTCGCCGCACGGGAGCGGAATACCCACTAAAAAACCCTACCACGAGTTAATTGTATATTGCTGTTTAAACGTGCATTTGTTTGCATGCTTTTAATCGGGTCCCGCATAGCACCCCGGTTAGTATGTGAATAGCTACTTAGCTGGCATGCATTGCATGCGAGCGCGTCAAATGTTACTTGCTGGTATTGCCCATGGAACCTGAGCAATACCAGTGGGTTATTTGCGTATGTTTCTTATATTGCTAGTATGTGTTAAATAATGCCTAAGATCTAAAATGTGTGTTGTTTGCAGGGAGTGCCTGCGTGTCACATGACTTAGCATTAACTTACTGCTAGGTTGTACTATTATTGTTATATTAGATTTAGATAAATTGAACAATTTTGTATTGTGTCCTGTGCAGTCATCGTAGAAAACACGAGGTGATCGCGCTTGGTTGGCATGGACGGACCTCGTAGAGAACCCACTGCTCTGGATGTTGCTTTTGGAGTCTGGTTTTGTGATTTTGGGTCTCCTTATTTCAATCTTGATTACCGGTTTCCATGCGGGACTGAACTGTAGCCCATCATCGCGGTTCGGTGTGCTCTTCTCGTGAGGAAATAGCCAGTGCCTCCTTGATTCTGAGCTCCCAGTAACCGTCACATTTGGCCAAGATGGGTGTGTCGCGGAAGTTAGCTCTGTGGTCCATTTCAAAATAGTGTTCTGCCAAACCAGACTTCTCAGGCTGCAACAACGCATGGTTCTGTCATGCTCCTTGACCCTGGTCCTGCCGGTTCGTCCAATATATGGAGCCCCGCACTCACAGGGAATGCGGTACACTCCCGGTACATTGAGCCCAAGCTGGTCTTTCACTGTTATCAATAAGCTTTTAATTTACGGAGGCGGTTTGTGAATTGTCCTGATGTTGTGTTTCGTCAACATTCTGCTGATTCTGCCGGAAAGGTTGCCGGTGTATGAGATGTAGGCTGTGCCGGTATGCTTTTCAGAGGTTTGCTGTTTGAGAGACTTCCTTTTTTGCCTCTAGTAAGTGCCACTTTGACGCCGTAATTAGAGTAGCCGTATTGGCGGAAAAAATTCCACATTGCCCACGATTTAGCACCTCAACCTCAGCTCAGAACTCTTGAAGCCACAAGTATATACACCACCATAGGTCAATATCGCGTATTAATGACGGCGGCGTACGCCCCACCAGGCACACTAAACACAGCAGACATAGATGCACTCATGCAGCTAAACAACAGGGTAATAATTGCAGGTGATCTAAACGCAAAACCCCAAATATGGGATTGCAACGAGACCAACCGCGAAAGGTCGGCCCTCTTTAACCTAGAAAACAACTCGGACTATATAATTCACACACCAGCCGAACAAACATATATTCCTTACAGCAGAAACCAGCGCTCAGAAATCCTGGACACAGGAATCAGTAGTAACTTAACACGTAGAATAAACCTCCAGGTCAAAAACGAGCTATCCTCTGGCCACTTAGCGGTCATGATAACTCTGGAGGATTCTGTAGCTCAAGAACCTCCAGCCCAGCGCCGCAACTACAACAAAGCGGACTGGGACATGTTCGCAATGACTGTGAGGGAACGTACCTACAACAGAACCAAACACTGTTGAAAGTTTGAACACAGCGGTTGAACAACTAGAAAAAGCTATCCAAACCGCAACCACAGAAGCGGTGCCGTTAAGTAAACCGAAAACAAATTACACACAACTTCCGCAAGACATACACATGTTAGCGCAAGAAATAAATCGAGCCAGGCGAAAGGGGCATAAATCGAGGCATCTGGTGGATCAAGAATACTTCAGACACCTCAACGCACTGGTCTAAGTTCATATCCCAGCAATGGCAAAGCACACTCGATAACCTCAACTATGAGAGAGACACGGTGTGGCGAATAGCCCGCTACTAACTGAAGACCGGGTTCACATCCCACCATTACATCACAACCAAAAGCTTGCGTCAACGGACCAATAAAAAGCAAACACGTTAGCAGATGCGTTACAAGAAACATTAGCTCCAAATCCCACTCCATTTTTGCCCACTTTTCACGGCAGTCACCGAGGCGGAAACAGAAAACTACAAAGAACCAGAAACACACAGCATGGTACGTAAAACATGCCCAAGCGAAATTAAATGGCTAATCAGGCATCTCAAGAAGAGAAAAGCCCCAGGACCAGACAGCATTCCTACCTCAGTGCTCAGGAATTTGCCGGAGGATGCAATAAAACTATTTTCGAAAATATTCAACTTCGTGCTATTAAGCGGGCACATTCCAGACAAATGGAAGCTGGCCACTGTGGCCTACTTCCCTAAGAAAGGGAAAGATTTGTCCAACCCGCACAGCGACAGACCAGTTAGTCTACTCAGCAGAATAGGCAAACGTTTAGAAAAGGTAATACTCAAACGCCTCAACGTTCAGTTAATTAAACAAATACACTAATTCCAGAAAAGTTTGGATTCCGCACCAAACATTCAACGATCCCACAATTACTCAGGGCAACAGAAAATATCACGTACGGACTCCATACAAGAAAATCCACAGGCGCACTCTTTCTTGACGTTGAACGTGCGTTCGACAGAGTTTGGCACGCCGGAATTTAAAGAAACTCAAAACACTAAAAAAACATGACTCGCTAATCAAACATGTAGCAAATTATTTAAACAACAGAAAATTTCAATCCAAATTTAACAACCATCTTTCTACAAAGCGACCAATCAGAGCAGGAGTCCCACAAGGGAGTTTGCTCGGGCCGACACAATTCAATATATATATCAACAATATTCCAAAAACCGCTAACACAAACTTATACATTTACGCGGACGATACAGCAATCATGATACAATCAGGTAAAATCGAAGTTATCCACAGTAGGCTCCAAAACATCCTCAATGAATTGGAGGACAGGTTTGCAAAATGGCGCATTAAAACGCTCCAAAAACGCAAGCGATAATATTCACAAAACGCAACAACCACAGCTTCCCGAAACACCAGCTGCCGCCGCTTACCACATTTGGTGAAAACATAAAGTGGAAGGACGCGGTATCCTGGCTTGTCCTCAAAATGGATCAAGGCCTAACGTGGAAGAAACACATCACACAAATACGGGGAAAAGCAAACGCCTAATTAGGCAAGCGCTGCCCTCTCATCAACATGGACACCCAGCTCAATCTCAACATGGGTTTCACGTTATATAAAACACTGTTACGACCAATATTCACTTATGCCGCACCTGTCTGGGGGAATGCAGCCAAAACATACATCAAAAGACTAGAAGCATTTCAAAATAGAATTTTGCGCATGGTAGCTAAGGTACCATACGCAGCGCCATCTGATTTACTATAGTAGAAGAATTCATTGAAAAGCTAACTTACGACATTTATAAAAGCTTACGCCTACATCACATTTATTTATTTCAAGCATTAGGCAACTACGATTCCGAAAACTACAAACATAATAGACCACTTTCTCTATTCTAAAGAACGCTATCCCAAGACAACACGGAAGAACAAATCCAACAGCTTCTAAATAATCTACTCCAAACGTGCCAAGGACAGTGACACAGGACTTCTAATCTCTATATCCCAAAACTAATCTTTTTCTTACTTTCTACCCTTGTTTCAGTCCACGCCCGTCGCAGAGCTCTCAAGTCCTCAGCTACCGCTGAGGCGGCTCGGGAGAAGGGGCCTCCCACCGTGAACGATGTGGGCAACGAAAGATGGGCCGATGCATTATGGAGTCGTTCACACAGACGACAATGGCGACCATCAGGACAACGAGCACAATGAAGGACCTAGAAGGCCAGATTATACGACAGACGCCTGTGCCCACTTGACGAAGAGGAACCCCTGCAAAGAAGAGCAAAGGACGCAATCCCAACAATTTTTCAATTACTCATAGAATAATATACTACAATACTTATCTAACTTAGCAGTAATATAACATTAAGTCATATGACACGCAGGCACTCCCTACAAACAACACACAAATTAGATCTTAAGCATTAAATTAACCATATATTAACAACATAAGGAAATACGCATATAAACCACTGGTGTTGTTCAGGTTTCATGGGAAATACCAGCAACTAACATTTGACGCGCTCGCATGCAATGCATGCCAGCCAAGTAGCCATTCATGTACTAACCGGGGTGCTATGCGGGACCCGACTAAAGAATGCAATCATGAATGAACGTTCTTAAACAGCAATACGCAATTAACACGTGGTAGGGTTTTTTTAGTGGATATTCCGTGCTTTGAGCGGCGAGCCCCACATACTCCCACAGCCGTTGCACACCGGCTGGGGGTCGAATGCAATAATGCATTTTCCCCCCGAGGAAAAAAAACATCTAGCCATTTAGCATCCTGAAGATGGGTGAGATGCACGCTCCCGAAACGTCAATGTACCAACATCACCTCACCTGGCTTGAAGCCCGAGATCGTCTAGTACATGTTCGCTGGCAGGAAAGCTTCAGTTCTTATTCATAAACATACTTTCAAAAAACTGTTGTCTTGTAGCGCAATACATAATTTAGTTTTAATATAAAGAATTGCATAACTTGTCCTTCCATTTAAATAATACATTGAAAAATAATTCATGATCAATGTCTGTTACAGAATGTTTAGCAGATAGACTTAACAAGATGGCTGTAGAACGCAGCTTCTTACAGACTCCGCGAGTTCAAGATATTGAAATAGGTTCTTAAATACGAGATAAAGGTCTTAAAGAGAGCTCAAACAAGATACGATATCGCGATAATATCTTCGCTGGAGGATTTCCAAGTGTTCTTGCCTGAACGTTATAATTACTTAACCGATGACTAGTTGCAGAAATGCCTGGAAAAAATATATTTGATATATAAGGGCATGGCAGAGATGGGGAAATTTAAGACATGTATATTGTTTTGTACCCGCAGTGAAGGTATCTAGAAATGTCAAACTTAAATATTCAAAGTTTTCTTATTTTGCTATAAAAATTCATATACAAAACAGTCAGCTCATTGATATTACACATAATACATGCAATATATAAAATATTACATATAAAAGATACATGCAACAGAATTAAGTAATAATTTCTTAAATTAATCACAATGTCACATATTGTGAATTCAGTTGTATCTATCACATTCAAATGACGCCTGATATGCGAATCTTTATAAAAAGTTTTGTGTTTAATTTTCAATGTATCCTAACGAAAAATGTAATAATTTTCAGGTTACCTTCACTTCCAAAACCATGTTTTCTAAGACTTTCATTGTGTAATGCTTCAGATGAAATAGGGGGAAGAAGAAAAACGGATTTGCAGCTCAGGAAAGGATGCTGGCGCCTTTGGAGGATAGAATAACCAGCCTCACTACATCACCGAAACATGCAATAAGCGTGCGCAGAGACGTCTACATCTCTAGAAGGCACAACGTTAAGATAGGATCCATATATAGCATTCCAGGATATACGGTGAAAAACACGGACAATTTCGTATACAATCCAAGGCATAGCTGAGAGTTAGCTTGAGCGAATCTGCCTATATTCGGTGAAAATGAGAATTGGGGACAGTAATTTAAGTAATTGTGAAAATACTCTTTAAGTGTTTATGAGACTTATAATTTTAAAAACACTTGAATCCTGTATGTATTAACAATATTAAGACTATTTGCTGTAGGGAAAAATGATGAAAATAAAGAGACTTTCATTTAAACCATAAAGCAAATTTGCATAACCTATCCATTGCAAGTGAATTAACATATTCAGGAACGAGAACTTGGAGTAGCAAGTTACTTGAATTGTATGACAAGAAATAATAAAAAAAGAATGAAGGTATGCTTCTACATCATGTTTTATTCATTAAAAAGTCCTTAGGTTTCTAATGAAAAAGAAATTCTCACATTACAATGATTAGTTTAAAGTATAAGCTGCATCACATGAGTCAGAGGCTTGTATTTCAATACTTTATCATGAAGTATTAAACAATACAATGAGATCTGTGCAGGGATATTTGCACTAGCTTGAATTTCTATTCTGATGTTGACAGCTTCATTTACAAATTCCTCTGCTGAGGCGAGCAATCTATAACAAATATAGGGGCATTTTTAAAAAATCTTTTTTCTTCAATAAAGGGTAATTCTCTTTTTCATGATAAGAGCTTGAGTACATGTCATACAATAATGCAAATCACGAGTTTCCAAAGTCCAAGCTCATATCGTGATAGAGATAACATTCACTATTAAGATAAAGTCTCAAATTAATTATGTTGTAACGATCAAAAACGGAACAGTCTTTAGATGCATTACTTGATCTTTAAGTCTGAGCGCCTAAAATGACAAATCTCGACTTCTCCATTTTTGATATGCTGGCGACATTCCAGTTAAATGCTTGCAGAACAGCAGGCTGAGTATGCAGTTCCATGATCCTAAATGGGTGAAACAGAGTCTTATCAGGCTTGGCAGTCTTGAGGGTTTCAAGCATTTTAGCATGAGAAGGTAGAATCAAAGGCATTCTCCACTCGATTCGTGCACGTTTAACAGCAGCAGCATTCTTTTCACCCTGAGGTACTATAATACATTTTTTTGAGTCATAGAGTCGATTCACCACCAACTCAAACTTGCTATTGAGTGTGAGCTCCTTGTGATTGCCAGAAAAATCCCAGAAGCATCGAAAGCGGGATTTTTGCATTGAAGGCTCCATTTGCTGCATGTACAATGTCAATGTCTATTCGAGGATAGCACCATCCAGCATTCGGCAGACGTTCAGATTCCATTGGGTTGAGAGCAGCATAGTTGCGTAAAGTTGATGAGATCCTGGGGTTTCTGGTTCGATCAATAGTTACCCCGTTCATCTCTAGTCGAATCTCCTCAAACATGCATGCAATGGGGTTATTGGCAAGCTTTGCAGCAGTAACTGCACCACTAGGTTTAGTAATACTTCCATTGATGTATAGATAACTTCAGTTGTGTAAAGTATATAAATCCTCTGCTAGACAAGCGATTCTAATCTCGAAAATTGACTTGCTCTATGAAGCGTGTGTTTATGAACGGCAGGTAAATTGGATTTGATGGTTGTGAAACATAATATCCACCCGCAACAGATGGGAAAACTCATAGATCCAGTATCCACTTTTACCGTCGATGAAAGAGACTAATGCAATACTCCGCTGGATTCGTATGATGCTCAACTTCACTAGGAAATCAGATTCAGTCAGCTGATTATCTGGAATAACTTTATTGTCACTGATGCCCCAGAGGGTTCCTATAGAACAATCATTGGAAAAAATCAACATTGAAAGGACATTTAATTTAAGGCTTCATGGTATTATTATTAATGCATCTAATAAAGAATACATACAGGTCTGAAATGAGGAATCATTAAACGCCCTGAATACAAGTCGAGATAGATGTTACTCTATGCTTTTCCGAGACAAGTATAGCCCTCTGCCGGAGTTTTTTGAATTCCTTTTCTTGCTCTGACCCCTCTTCGTTTCGTTGTTCCTCGCCTTATTCTTCTTCACTGAAAGGCCCCTCCCTGTTGCTTCAATTTCTCTGTCATATCTCATCATTTCAGCAAGATGTTTATCTGCAGCATTTTTCTTATTTACGACTGTAGCAATTTATGATGCACCTCCAGCGATAGCACCTAGTGCTGCAATAATTGGTAGGAGAGGTAGAAATCCTCCCCGTTTCTTCTTTTCGGATCCAGCACCAACAGATACCTTCCCCTCAATTTCTCTGATATGTCTCATAATTTCGTTCAGTTGTTTATCTGCCGTCTTTCTTTTATTTACGGCTGTGGCAATTTGTGCTACACCTCCAGCGGCGGCACCTAGGGCTGCAATAATTGGTATAAGAGATAGAAATCCTCCTCGTTTCTTCTTCTTGGATCCAGCACCAACAGCTACCTTTCCCTTCATAATTGTTGATAGTATCCGCGCTTGCAGCTTTTCGCCTAATGTAGCATCAGATGATTGCCCCCTTTCCTCACCATTTCAGCCAAGAGCTTGTCTGCAATGTTTCTCGAACCATAATCCTTATGTGGGGCGTAATCAATGTGGTGAAGTTTGCATGCTTCGTCTAATGGGTTGATTCCGGAGTTTCCTCCCTAATCTTTTTCTAGCTTTGTCACAGGTCCGCTGTATCTGTAACCTGGCAAATGTGCCTCAAATGGAATCCGTTTAATGAGAGAGTTAAGTAAACCTGGACCTCTTGCGACCTTAACCTCCTTAGCTCCCATGGCATACTAATTGATTTTATTGCCGCATAGTTCTTTTATACTCTGTTATTACTTATATTCATTAGCATATATACATTAAGTGTGATTTATTTTAGTTGATATGATGGAGCTGGTAAAGCAAGATTGCTCGCTTCCTATTCAGGTGCTAAACCTTGAAAGCGACTTTAGACGCGAGCTTCATGGAGCGCTGTTTCCTGTCAATATTAGAACAGTAATTCTAGACAGCTCCAGCACGTAATCCTCTCTCGCTTAAAATGTAGCCCACTCTCGTTAAAGGTAACCAACTCATTCTAAAAGGTATCCCACTGACGCAAAAGGTAACCCACTCACGCTAATAAGGTAACCCACTCTCGCGAAAATGTAACCCACTCACGCTGAAAGGTAACTCATTCATGCAAAAAGGTAACCCACTCACGCTAAAAGGTAACCTGCGCACGCAAATAGGTAACCTAATCACGCTAAAAGGTATCCCACTCATGCTAAAAGGTAACCCACTCACGCAAAAACATAACCCACTCACGCAAAGAGGGAACCCACACACACTAAAAAGGTAACCCAGTCACGCAAAAAAGTGACCCACTCACGCTAAAAGGTAACCCACTCACGAAAAAGGTAACCCATTCACCCAAAAAGGTAACCCACTCATGCAAAAAGCTAACCCAATCACGTTAAAGGGTAACCCACTCACGCAAAAAGGTAACCCACTCATACTAAAAGGTAACCCACTCACGCTAAAGGATGACTTGCTCACGCAGAAACGTAACCCACTCACGTTAAAAAGATAACCCGCTCACGCTAAAAGGTAACCCGCTGTCTCTAAAAGCTCTGATATATGTACACCAATTTCGCCAAATGAGGATGCACGAGTTTTCGCCTCGACCTACCTAGACGCGTATCTCACTCAACTTAAACATTCCCTGTGCTAACTAACCAGCAGTTGTACTCCTACCCCTATGAATCCATTTTATGCTACTTGAATTTGTATGTAATTAATGAAATAGTTATAATTAACAGAACTACATGATTAAAATGTGAATACTAGAATATTTCGTTTGACCTAATTTGTTTATGATGGTTTGTATCTATCAAAGCCTGAGATCATATATAATATGCGTAAATGTCGAATCATAGTTCGGTCTCCTATTGTCGTATACGAACTCAACATCGATAGTATACATTGACTACTTCATATACACTTATTGAGCATGAATACTCATAAAGATGCTTATTTACAGTCAATTTACGAGAACCTTGATTTTTCGTATATTTCCCAAGGAAGAAGGAATGGTGTTAAGTGCTGCATATGCACTAGAACTTTAAAAAATAGATCTATTTCAAGGCTCAAACAACATAGGAGAAGATGCTGTAAAGAGATGACCAGTTGTGTAGTAGCTGGAAATCCTGCACGTGATACTGAAAACTCTTCAAGTTCTGAAGTGACGGATTCAAGATGAACAGTACTTGGAAATCCCTCAAGTGATCCTGAAATAGCATCAAGAGCTGTCATGAATGAATGAATCAGAGCAGTTTCTTATGAGCCATCTCTGAATAAACACGCGAATGAAAGGAAAAATTCAAGTGTTAACTTACCACGGCGAGAAGATATACCCAAAGTAAATATTGAGGAGATGGTGTACCTCCACACCGATCCTAATGAATTAGTAGACCTCCTAAGGGTGCTAATGATGTTACATACACCAGGTAAATATGAATTTTCGGATGACATTAGTGACATTATTCAGAAGTTAAAGACGGCTGGTTTTATAGCGTGATTAGCATCTGTGGAAATTTGAAAACAACGAAAGAATTAGACAAGTCCCTCAGAGGTGTCAAGGTTCTATATAACACTAAGAGGTTTAAGAGTTCTAGCTCAGTCATTTGCGGGCATTTGTGATTGCAATTCCTATCACAATGAGTTACACTATCACTCTTAGCTGCAACGAATATGTTATACCTGAATCCCCCTCTTCAGATAATCCCTAAGTGCGTATTATGAGATTGCTCTATTGATTTGTTGAAAACATCTACTCCATTTCCAATATTGATCAACGTAATAATCAATTTCAATAAATTTACAATGATGAAATTAAGGGTTCGATACACCCTATGAAACTTACAAATTTACCGATATTAATGAATTCCTCAGAGCTAAGTTAGGGGTGAATTAGAATGTCTTCTTTATTAGATCGATTAATACTTACGGCATGAAGCCTGAAATTAAATGTCCTTTCAATGTTGATTTTTCCAGTGATCGTTCTATAGGAATCCTCTGGGGCATCAGTGACAATAAAGTTATTCCAGCTATTCAGCTGGCTGAATCTGATTTCCTGGCGAATATATTTAGTTGAGCATCATACGAATCCAGCGCAGTATTGCATCAGTCTCTTTCATCGACGGTAAAAGTGAACACTCGATCTATGAGTTTTCCCATCTGTTGCGGTTGCATATCATATTTCACAAGAACAATCAGATCCAATTTACCTGCCGTTCAAAACACACGCTTCATACAGCAACTCAGGCTTCGTATAGGGGACCATAACAGTAATATCATTGACCTTAGAAACAACGAAATAAGAATAATGCCCATAGATTTTAGAAGAAGAAATCATAGTCTTCTAGGATATAATAACGGGTTGATTCGACGCCCATTGGCAACCAGTTCGTTAACGTCATTTACTCAAAAGTTCCTCCAGGTATTGGGCTTTAAAATCGTATAATCATGGATATCACCACCGTTAACGAGACGCCGAGATTCGACGACGAGATCACAAAAGAAGAGGAACATGTTTTTTTGCATTATAATACATCAGCTCTGGAATCTAACGACGAGATTAGAATCACTTGTCTAGCAGAGGATTTATATACTTTACATAATTGAGGTTATCTGTACATCAATGGAAGTATTAATAAACCTAGTGGAGCACCTACTACTGCAAATCTTGCCAATAACTCCATTGCATGCATGTTTAAGGAGATTCAACTAGATATCAACGGGGTAAATATTAATCGAACCAGAAACCCCAGGATCTCATCAACTTTACGCAACTATGCTGCTCTCAACCCAATGGAATCTGAACGTCTGTCGAATGCTGGATGGTGCTATCCTCGAATAGACATGGACATTGTACATGCAGCAAATTGAGTCTTCAATGCAATAGTACCGCTTTCGATGATTTTGGGATTTTTCTGACGATCACAAGGAGCTCATACTCAATAGCAATTTTGAGTTGGTGGTGATTCTACCCTAGGACTCTAAAAACTGTATTATAGTACCTCAGAGTGAAGAGAATGCTGCTGCTGTTAAACTTGTACGAATCGAGTGGAGAATGCCTTTGATTCTACTTTCCCATGCTAAAATGCTTGAAGTCCTCAAGACTGCCAAGCCTGATAAGACTCTGTTTCACCCATTTAGGACCATGGAACTACATACTCAGCCTGCCGTTCCGCAAGCATTCATCTGGAATGTCCCCACCATATCAAAAATGGAGAAGTCGAGATTTGTCATTTTAGGCGCTCAGACTTATAGATCAAGTAATGCATCTAAAGACTGTTTCCTTTTTGATCGTTACAACATAACTAATTTGAGACTTTATCTTAATAGTGAATGTTATCTCTATCACGATATGAGCTTGGACTTTAGAAACTCGTGATTTCCATCATTGTATGACATGTACTCAAGGTCTTATTATGAAAAAGAGAATTACCCTTTATTAAAGAGAAAAGATTTTCGTAATAATTCCCCTATATTGGCTATAGATTGCTCGCATCAAACAGAGGAATTTGCAAATGGAGCTGTCAACATCAGAATAAAAATTCAAGCTAGTGCAAATATCCCTGCACAGATCTCATTGTATTGTTTATGATGCAGTAATTTGTATCACAAATTACTTAAATGTAAATAATGATTGTAATATGAATATGCATTTTTATGTGACATTGATTTCAGATGTTTATTAATTGTAATTATTATTGGGAAATAAGTTTATACGGCCTTACTGAAACTGTCAATAATAGCGCAATAATGCAAAGAGGGGGGTGAGCTGTTTATCATTATTGGAAACAAGGAAGTTACGTAATGTTGGCGCGTTTTCGGTAGAAACTTCTGGAATGTTTTCTCCCTAAAGCATATGTATTCATAATTTTCATTGGATATTAAGATTGACGCTAATGTTGGCGCGTTTTATTAGCCAATTGCAGTTCAGTTATAATCTTTAGGCGTATCTAGATGCAGGAGTATAAATAGGGTAGGTTAGAAGTAGCTTCATGCTCAGTTCATCAAAATTCTTTGTACACTACACGTCGTCTTCAGTTCGTCAGTTCGTCAAAATATTTGTATGAGACACGTCGGCTATAGATTCACAAATTACGAAAAATCTAAAGTGTTGTAAAGTTAATAATACACAAAGTTGAAGTACGCGAATTAAAAGTGATAAGTAAGAAGTTATTATAACAGTTTCAGTTTGGCGAGTATCTAGATCAATGTGTAAAAGTGATAGTGAACGTGTTCGACAATAAAAATTATAAAACAAATTTCTTCATCAGTGTTCTTTTTGGATAAAAGATTCCTTTCCGTTTACACAACCCTGATCAAGAGATATGTTCGACTGAAATAATAGCTAGCCGGAGGACAGTAAACAAAACTTAAAATTCTTTCAAACACTAATACTACCACAAATTGCTAACACTAGATGGAGCTACGAACCGAACAAATGAATGACGTCACAAGATGGCTTCAACACTGATGTAAACAAACATTATAAGTAATACCGCCGCAAATTGGCTACCACAACGTGGGGCTACAATAATGTTACACAAATAACATTAATACCGTCGCAAATTGGCACCCAGAACGTGGGGCAGAGTAACCAGGAAAGGAACACGATGACCAGGAAAGGGGCAGAGTGACCAGGAAAGGAACCAGGACGTGGAACGAATGCAGCAGTGAAATGATCTACAAGACGCAGATTCCAGAAACAACTATAGGAACGACAGACTACGCGGATGATTGGACATCGTAATTCCGAGATTACAAGGCAACAGGTGAATTCAACTACAAAAACATCGAGAAGATGCAGATTCCAGAAACAACTATAGGAACGACAGACTACGCGGATGAGTGGACACAAAAACATCGAGACGACGTAGATTCATCATAACACAACGCAGAAGCAACATATAATCTAGAAGAGAGGGGCAGGAAGCTGGACATCAATGTACCAGCAACAGACAGCATCACAAAGGTCAGAGTATCGTAATTTTTTTTTAGAAAACAAAATTGTAACCTTCAAATATACTTAAGGTGTGGTAGGATAAAGAAAACAATGGCTACTAATAATACAGAAGAAATAATTATGGAGGGAGATAATGTAACAGTTAGCTGTAATTCAATACAGGTTACAGAAAATAGCTCAAACTTTTTAGGATTTGAGGGTGGAAATGTTAGCGCAGAAAGTGAGAATAGAATAGCAGGAAATATTAATTCTGATACTAGTATGATTATGGAAGTGCTGAAAAATTTGAATGAGAATATGAAAAAGACTAATGAGAATATGGAAAAGAATAATAGGGAACTGAGGGAAGATATTAGTAAGAGTATTACAGATCAATTAAGGGAAGATATGCAAAAGAGTCATAGGGAATTAAGGGAAGATATTGGTAAAAGCTTAGAACAAAACAGGGAAGAAATTGAAAAGAAATTCATGGAGCTAGATAGTAGTATGATTAGAATGAAAAATGAAAATCAAGAAATGATAGCAAATGAAATAGGTGAAGTTTCAAAGAAAATGTTGGACATGAGCAGGGAAATATCTAACCAGAAAAGTGAGGTTAATAATAAAATAGAGCATGTTGATGTAATATGTACAGAGCTAGGTAGCCGAATGAGTAGCATTTCAAGTGAGTTAAAAGAGATGATGGAGGCTACAAATGCAGATTTAATACAGGTGCAAGTTAATTTCAGAGGGGAAATATCTGAAATTCAGAAGGAGTCAGAAACACAGAGAAATAAATTGTCTAATGAAGTTAAAGATTTGTCTAAAGATTTGAATCAAAAGCTAACTTCTGAAATTAACAAACACCAAGCTGTTCAAATTGAGAATAATAAAAAATTGGAACAGACAATAGAAAATCTGCAAGGTACTGTAAATAGGTTAGAATTGAATTCAAGGGCAAATATATGTGATGTGAATGTATCAGATGTACAAAATAATGATAGAGGTAGTTCCTCAGGTATGACTAATAATGTGAGTGATGCGGCAGCTTCATCTATAGCTAATGCTGAAACTCAGAGTGCACAAGTAACACTAGAGAATTTAAATATGGGAGTAGGGAATTTGCAAAATTACAATCATATCTTAAGTGATTTTCCACTTCCAAAATTTAATGAAAACTCCAGTCCAGTACAGTTTATTGCAGACTTATCAGAGTATTTTCAAATTAAAAAGATACCTGAAGCATTAAAAATGATAATTGTCAAAAGATGTTTGGACCAGAAAACTTTAGATTGGTTACAAATGGTATCCGGGGGTGAAATTTCATATGAATCCTTTCAGAGATTATTCATGAACAGATTTTGGAATGTTACGGTACAGCACAGAATTCGAGCAATGCTTAGTCATGGTCAATTTAATCCACGAGAGGGAATATCAATGACTGATTACTTACTGAAACATGCAAGTCAGGTTAGGAACTTGTCACCTCCAATCAATGAGGAAGATTTTGTGAGTTTGCTCACAAGACATTATCCTTTGAGGATACGAAATTACTTATTAATTGCAAAACCACGCAGCATCTATGAGATGACAGAATTAATGACAGCTTTGGAACAACAGGAAGAAGATATATCTCGGGAGTGGGAGCATAGATTTTTAGATGTGCGAGTTAGACGAAATTACCAAGGTAGTTATCAGCAAAGTAGAGGACAAGACAGACGTCATGAAAATAATACCAGACAACGGTATCAATCATACGTTCCACAATTTGAAAGATCAAGGACAGATGGGAGACCAGGTCGACAGGAACAAATAAATTATGTCAGGACAGAAAGATTGCCTGAAAGAGGGCAAAATTATGGAAGGCGGTACATTAGACAAAGGGGAAATTTCACTCACTGGAGGGAAAACAATAACCGGGAAAGATCTGAGGAACGGCAAGAAAATTACGTGCCAAGGGGACATAATGTCAGAAATCGAGGATTTCGAACTCGAGGAAGGGGAACTCAAAACAATGGTAGCGACAATGAGATAGATTTAGCGCCTGTTAGGAATGGCAGTCCCGTACGTGAACATGGAAATAACCAGGAAAACTGTAAATAGACTCCTGTGTAGTAGGTTCTCAGGACGTCTTTAATAATTCAGTATCCATTACCAATACAAATAATATGCCTACACACACACCCTGTAATAAGATTACAGCAACAAAAGATAAGGGAGAAATATTTGAGTCACCTAATGTTAGGATGGAAATTGCGAAGAAAGAGATCATTGCAACTATAGATTCTGGTTCGTCAGCTTCAATTTGCTCACAGAAATATTACATAAATTTGATTAATGAAGGTAACAAAATTATGGCTCTTCCCACTAGTAATTTAGATTGTCGTGTTGCAATCGGAAGAACTACACAGGTCATAAAAACACAAGCTCTACTTAACTTACTTATCGGCGGAGAGAATTTTGAGGTTATGTTTCTAATTGTAAACCATCTGATTTGTGACATAATTATAGGATGTGACTTCCTACACGAATATGAAGCATGTATAGATTTTAAACATGAAGAGTTAAGAATGACAAAAGACGATAGAGAAATAAGGGTACCATTTATAAAAGAGAAAGTTTCTGTAATCGAGATGACGAAGGATGAGAAAAACCTTTGTGACCAAGAGTTTTTTGTACAAATAACAAAGACTGATACAAATAGTCAGATAAAGCAGGTAGTCACAGAATATGAAGGGAATACCACGCCATATTTTCAACAGCTAGCAGAAATGCCAGAGAAAGTAGAGAAATTTGCAATCCAAACAAAAGACGACCATGTGAGCGAGACAGACAACAGCTGGGAAGAGAAGAGAAATGAGGAGATAATATACAAGTGTGAAGAAGCTTATAATATTGCGATAATGCAAAAACAAATCCTTCATGATGTTTTGATGAACAATAGTTCAGTATTTAGTAATATCCCAGGCAGATGTAATGTATATCAGCATACATTTCAAGTAGAAGACGTACCACCATATAGGCACAAGTATGACAACTTACCTATAAGTCTTCGGGACAAAGCTAGACAACTAATAAATAGCATGTTAGAAAATGGGATTATTGAGCAAAGTAATTCTCAGTATATAAATTCAATCTGCTGGAGTATTAAACGAGATGGTAGTTTGAGATTAACATTAGACGGTAGATATGTCAACAAGTATATGAAACCAGATTATTTTCAAAGTGAGGGAATTGAACAACTAATTACGAAACTTTCAAGAGGGAGATTTTTGACATCCATTGACCTCACTGCATCATATTGGCAAGTGGAATTAGATCCACAAGTGCCTGATTACACTTCATTTCAGTACTCGGGGATCCAGTATCGTTTTTGTGTAAATCCTTTTGGTTTAAAAAACTCAGGAAGTGGATTTTTGAGAGCCATTCACAGTATCTTTGGAAATTCTGCAGATGACTTTTTAATAAAGTATATTGACGACTTCCTAATCCTTAGTCAAACATTTGAAGAACACATGAATAATGTCCATTATGTGTTAAATAAACTGCAACAACATGGTATGACTGTAAACATACAAAAATCAAAATTTTGTGTCAAGGAAATAAATTTTCTGGGTTATGTAGTGGATGAACGAGGTATAAGACCTGATCAGAAAAGAATAGAAGCAATAATGAAAATTCCACCACCAAGGAACGTAAAACAAATTAGACGTCTCTTAGGGGTATTGAACTTTCAGAGTAAGTTTGTACCAAGATATTCGGCTGAAATAGAACCACTGCGGCAGCTTCTCCGAAAGAGCAATAAGTGGAAATGGACAGAGGATCATCAAAAATGTTTTGAGAGAGTAAAAGAACTCTTTGCTAAGTCCATATTACTCGAGAGGCCCAGAGAAGATTTGGAATATGAGATTTATGTCGACGCATCAATGCAAGGATACGCCGGAATTTTAGGACAGCGAGACATCAACAATGACTTTCACGTCATTAGTACAGCTTCTAGAGGACTTACAAATATTGAGCGGAATTCTTCAGTGACTCAGCTAGAAATTGGAGCACTATATTTCTCATTAATTCGTTTTAAAACCTATATTTATCAGCAAAAGGTGAAAGTATATTCAGACCACATCAGCTTAACTTTCATACAACGGTGTAGATTATGTAGTGGAAAACTTGCTAGATACATTCATGCAATATCTGCATTCGATATTGAGATTATACACATTCCTGGCAAGAATAATACCTTCAGTGATTTGCTATCAAGATTGAACTACAACCCACAAATTCCCGAAAATATTGAAAGGCCTAGAAATGAAGTCAAAATATTGACAATTGAAATTCCTTTAAGCAAAGAAATGATTAGAAAATTGAAACATATGGGGGAAATTCAAAATGAGGACTCAAAATTATTTGAACTTAAAGAAAAGGCACCATTAATTGAAGATGCAAAGAAAGAAATTGTAGCAATTCGGGATGGGACATTATACAAGAAGCATGGAAAAGAAGTGCCTAGTTGGAAGGTAATGGTTCCGAAAAGCATGGAAAAGGAACTAATTAAGAACTTTCACGAAGGGTTAGCACACTCAGGGACGGACCGGACAACTTCTATGATTTTAGAGAATTTATACATATCTAAATTGCGTCAGAAAGTTCGAAAATTTATATCGTGCTGCAACCTGTGTCAGAAGGCAAAGCAAATAAATGCAGCATATGCATTTGAGACTAATTCGGTTTTAAGGGATAAGCCGAGATGTGTAATTAGTATTGATATTCATGGTCCGATGCCCCCAAGTCAATTTGGAAACAAATATATATTTGTCTGTTATGATATATTCAGCAAATATGTAAGAATTTACCCTTTGAGAAAACCTGCAGGTTTAGCATGTTTGAATAGACTACTCAAGTCATATATAATAGAAGAAGGACCTATCCAATCTGTATTAAGCGATAATGCTTCGTACTTCACAGGAAAAAAAATTATGGATGGACTGAAAGAAAATGGCATTAAACAATATTTTTCGTCAAGATACAGACCGAACTCCAACCCAGTGGAGAGGGAAATTAAGGAAATTTCAAATTATTTAAGGGTGTTGTGTCATCGAAAACAAACCCAATGGTATGGATACGTGAACTTCGTTCAGAATCTACTAAATGAAACCGTAAACAATGTGACAGGATACAAACCATGTGAACTTAAGTTAGGAAAGAAGATCAATACAATGTGTAAAGAAATTCCAGAAGCCATTCCAGATGCGCATTCGATACCACAAACAGAAGAAGAGATGTTCCGAAAAGCATTCGAGAGGATGAAGAAAAAGGCCATAAAAAGAAAAATTAGACATGAAGAAAAGAAGAGAAAGGAATGGAGGATCAAAATTGGAGATTTAGTTTTGGTTAAAACCAAGAAATTGTCGGATAAAGCAAATAAACTTTATTGGCGAATGTTTCTCAAATACCATGGACCATATGAAGTTGTTGAAGTATATGGAACAAATACATATGAGTTATGTAATCCAACAACTCGAAAAAGCATAGGAAAGTTCCATATTGAGATGCTGAAACCATACAACAATGAAGATCAAGGTGAAACAGAAAACAAAGATGATAAATAGTAAATGTTGGATAGTTAAAGACGAAATGCAGAGCAATGTATTGGAAGGTAAGAGGGTTAAATAAATATGTACGTCATGTGAAAGGAGAAATAAATTTTGGACATGACTAAATGTTTAAGAGGAAAATAACATTTTATTAGTAACTGAACATATGAAATAAAGCATGATGTTATATTAAAGTAAAGTACATAAATACTATTCCAAGTGTATTGTTAAGATAAAGTACAAAATAACAAAAATTGGTGAATATAATTAGAAACAAATATTTATGTACCAAATAGAACATGTGAAACAGTGCCTAGATTTAAGAGATGTAAATAGATGTGTAGAGGGTGAATATTTTTGGTAAATATGTTTAATAATTACAAAAAAATTCTTGAATTGATAAATTTTTGTCAACAACTTAAGAAAGTAAACAATTTTGTAACAGTAATTAAATAATTCTGGGTACAGTATTTGCTATAAAAAATTTTTTTTGTAATGTCAGATTAATGTCTAGAAACATTAAACAAGAGCCAGTAAGTAGTGGCGAGATAAAAAAAAAATATGTCGTGTGTTAAATGCGTGTGAAGTGTTAAGTGAAAGTGATAGCGTGTGTTCCAAGACTTAGGAGACTAAAAACCCAATTATAAAATTTCCAAACAAGTTGTAAATATTCATAATTATGTTTCTAGTGGGGCATATGATGCAGTAATTTGTATCACAAATTACTTAAATGTAAATAATGATTGTAATATGAATATGCATTTTTATGTGACATTGATTTCAGATGTTTATTAATTGTAATTATTATTGGGAAATAAGTTTATACGGCCTTACGGAAACTGTCAATAATAGCGCAATAATGCAAAGAGGGGGTGAGCTGTTTATCATTATTGGAAACAAGGAAGTTACGTAATGTTGGCGCGTTTTCGGTAGAAACTTCTGGAATGTTTTCTCCCTAAAGCATATGTATTCATAATTTTCATTGGATATTAAGATTGACGCTAATGTTGGCGCGTTTTATTAGCCAATTGCAGTTCAGTTATAATCTTTAGGCGTATCTAGATGCAGGAGTATAAATAGGGTAGGTTAGAAGTAGCTTCATGCTCAGTTCATCAAAATTCTTTGTACACTACACGTCGTCTTCAGTTCGTCCGTTCGTCAAAATATTTGTATGAGACACGTCGGCTATAGATTCACAAATTACGAAAAATCTAAAGTGTTGTAAAGTTAATAATACACAAAGTTGAAGTACGCGAATTAAAAGTAATAAGTAAGAAGTTATTATAACAGTTTCAGTTTGGCGAGTATCTAGATCAATGTGTAAAAGTGATAGTGAACGTGTTCGACAATAAAAATTATAAAACAAATTTCTTCATCAGTGTTCTTTTTGGATAAAAGATTCCTTTCCGTTTACACAACCCTGATCAAGAGATATGTTCGACTGAAATAATAGCTAGCCGGAGGACAGTAAACAAAACTTAAAATTCTTTCAAACACTAATACTACCACAAATTGCTAACACTAGATGGAGCTACGAACCGAACAAATGAATGACGTCACAAGATGGCTTCAACACTGATGTAAACAAACATTATAAGTAATACCGCCGAAAATTGGCTACCACAACGTGGGGCTACAATAATGTTACACAAATAACATTAATACCGTCGCATTTAATAATTCATGATAAAGTATTGAAATACAAGCTTCTGACTTATGTGATGCAGCTTATATTTTAAACTAATCATTTTAATGTAAAGATTTCATTTTCATTAGGAATGTAAGGATTTTTAATGAATAAAACATGATGTAGAAGCATACCTTCATTCTTTTTTTATTATTTCTTATCATACAATTCAAGTACTTTCCTACTCCAACTTCTCGTTCCTGCATATCTTATTTCGCTTGCAATGGTTAGGGTATACAAATTTGCTTTATGGTTTAAATGAAAGTCTCTTTATTTTCATCATTTTTCCCTATAGCAAATAGTCTTGATATTGTTAATACATACATGATTCAAGTTGTTTTAAAATTACAAGTTTCATCAACATTTAAAGAGTATTTTCACAATCACTTAAATTACTGTTCCCAATTCTCATTTTCACCGAATATAGGCAGATTCGCTCAAGCTAACTGTCAGCTATGCCTTGAATTGTATACGAAATTGTCCGTGGCTTTCACCGTATATCCTGGAATGTTATATATGAACCCTATCTTAACGTTGTGCCTTCTAGAGATGTAGACGTCTCTGCGCACGCTTATTGCATATTTCGGTGATGTAGTGAGGCTCGTTATTCTATTCTCCAAGAGCGCCACCATCCTTTCTTGAGCTGCAAATCCGTTTTTCTTCTTCTTCCCCCTATTTCATCTGAAACATTACACATTGAAGGTCTCAGAAAACATGCTTTTGGAAGTGAAGGTAACCTGAAGATAAATACATTTTTCGTTAGGATACATTGAAAAAGAAACACAAAACTTTGTATAAACATTCGGATATCAGGCGCTATTTGAATGTGATAGATATAACTGAATTCAGAATATGTGACATTGTGATTTCATGAGTTTTTTATTAAATTCTATAGCATGTATCTTTGATATGTAATATTTTATATATTGCATGTTTTATATATAATATCAATGAGTCAGCTGTTTTATTTATACATTTTTATAGTAAAATAGGAAAACATTCAATATTTACGTTTGACATTTCTAGATACCTTCACTGCGGGTACAAAACAATATACATGTCTTAAATTTCCCCATCTCTGCCATGCGTTTATATATCAAATGTATTTTTCGAGGTATTTCTTCAAACTCGTCATTTGGTAACGAATACAGTGTTCAGGAAAGAACACTTGGTAATCCTCCATTGAAGATACGATGCTGATACCGTATCGTATTTGAGCTCTCTTTAAGGCCTTTATCTCATAGTTAAGACCAATTCCGGGATCTTGAACTCGCCGAGTCGGTAGGAAGCTGCGCTCTTCAGCCATCCTGTTAACCTATCTGCTAAAACTTCTGTAACAGACATTGATTCTTAATTATTTTTTCAATGCCTTATTCAGATGGAAGGATAAGTTATGTATTTCTTTATATTAAAACTAAATTATGTATTGCGCTACATGACTAAGTTTTGTGTAAGTATGTTTATCCATGTTTGTGTTCAGAGATATCCGTAGGTCTTCGTACAGATTCGGGTGCTTGGTAGAAATAGTAGCTCCTGACATTGATGTAGGTGATGAAATCTGTGTGATTGTGAATGGAAGAAGAGTGTGTGTAGAAATGCCTGTGATGGTTAAACAAAGAGCGGGTAGAGATAAGCGTGTGCATGTGAATGGAAGAGGAATGTGTAGAGAAAAACGTATGAATGTTTATGGAAGAAGAATGGGTGTAGAAATCCATCTGATGAGAAAACAATGAGGGGGATAGAGAAAATGGTGTGAATATTAATGGAAGAAGAGAGTGTAGAGAAAACTGTATGAATGTGAATGAAAGAATAGCGCGCAGAGAAACCATGTGAGTGTAAAGTTCAGATTAAAAAACATGATACTCAAGCAACGATTCGTCCTTCATGCACTGCATTGTTTAAAGAAAACTAAATGCATCGTAAAAAGCCGACACTGATTTGTATAGTTATATAAAAAATCACTCACCTTACATTGTAACGTGTTGATGAGTGCTGTGTGTGTAGAAATCGACGTCTCACACCTCGTCTTAAATTTAAAAAAACACCTCCCGTTGCTATTTTTGAAGTTCTTTAGAAAATTTAAATGTAGAGTGAATACGCTCGCAATGGTTCCAGCCAGTGTGGTTAGCTGTTTATATGGAGATCTAACGCCCCCTGTCTATGTCAGCACATCGTCATTGCAGGGATGTTTACACGTCACGTGTTTATTGCACCCAATGGAAATATCACCTGTTGCACATGCGCAGAGGCTCTTAGCACTTCTATCCCCCCCTCTCATAACCTGGCGCAACATGGCCAGTGTGATATCACAACAAGCTAAGATGATGCGTTCCCTGAACTATTAAGCGGTCATTGGCCGCTCCTGGTACAGTGGGCTTCAAATGTTTTCCGATGGACCAAGGGGTGTAGAGGGAGAAGGGGAAGAAATGTCTTTTCGAATAGTCATGCCTGGCTAAAGCCAACAGTGAGTGCTGATTTCGTCTCAAAGGTCACATTTAGTTCTGTGTATACTCGTATAATTCAGTAACCTGACTCTAAGAGGAAAGAAGACGAAACTAAATACTTTTCTCTTTACTAGATCTGTCCAAGCGAAATAAATTAACATTTTCTTTGCATAGTAAGTTGTTTAAAAATCAAATAATGCACTCTCTATGCGGGTGCTACACAAGTTTAAGATTGAGTAATTTTCTTGAGAAACAAGGTTTTCATTATGTATATCTTGTTTTTAACGTTTGTTGCTTGTAATAAATAATAATAATAATAATAATAATAATAATAATAATAATAATAATAATAGCTTCATAATTATCACCAATGGAACATTCTACGCGTTCTCCGAAGCAGATGGTATTTATTACCTTGAATATAAGTTCCTTTTCCTTTTTAATCGTCATAGATATTGATCAGAACATTTAGCGCTAAATGTGTAGTTCTATATAGGTGGCACATTCAGTTCTGATAATATTCAACTAATGTTTTCAAAATATGGAAGCAAAAGTAATGTTAATGTCAAACTGTTGAAGTAGTTTGGACACAATTAAGTGCAACATTAAATTTTCTTCAAAATGAAATACATTTTGCGTTTGTTACTAGAAAACGAATAAATATTGTTTTATTTCAAACATAATTCCCCTTACACACTCTCACAAGAGAAGGAAGGAAAGCCGTGCCAGTCGTATAGTGCACGTAGAGTAAAAACACCTATGTCGGTGTTGTATCCAAAAGGAGAAAATGTTAATAGATACGAGGAAACAGGTTTGGCGCAAAATATTTGCAGTTCCTATATAGCTGTTTTATTCGGTTAGGATAACATATAAGCTAAATTTCAAATTGGTGACCCGATAGTGCTAATGCAGACAGGCCGATCACCTTTGTTGGATTTTTTTAATTTGAAAGCACTCTATTCTAAAAATTAAATTGTTTTCAAGTTACAAATCTGGAGATGCGCCTCCCCCCCCCCCAAAAATACTTTTCATTACGATTCACGTTCTGAATTCTTAAAATGCTTCTCTTCCCTGGTCTGGAATGGAATGGGATGTGTAACGGAGGGGACTTGACACCGTTTAATTCAATGAGGATATTCTGTTTTTGCCCCTCAAGGGGGCACTCCCGTGAGGGAGGGACGAGGTGAGAGACACCGAGACACCGGGCGGCCGGAACCAGGAGTGACGGCACAGCAATGACACGGTTCCTAAAGTTTCCGGATTGAGACGCCCTGACAGTCGGGCAGGTAAACCAGGGACCTCGCCCCACAAAGAAGATCTAGGACCCCCAAGAAACGATCCGTATACCCTAGCAACCAGCCGAAGACCAAGAGGCGGATAAGGTTCCACAGATAGCATTCTTTTTCTCTACCACGCCGCACCGGAATACTGTAGCGGACACTTCCAACCCTGAAACAGACCTAACGGGGGTAAGGATGAATGAATAGAGGAATGGAACGATATTCGGGTGCTGAGAGAAATATCAGCATTCGCCTGATGATCCGGGAAAACTCTCGAAAAAAAAACCGTGGGTCAGACTGGACTGTCGCCGGGAAGCGAACTAGGGATCTCCCGAATGCGAGTCGCAAGCGTTACAGCAGCGCCAACTGGACGTAAACTGGAAGATCTGTAGTTCATATCCTGGCTATGACATTGAATTTTTCAATCTGATTCCATCTTTCCAATCTTGTCCTAACATGACTTCAGTGAAAGAGTCTTCTTGTTAATTGAGATGAGCTGCCATTACAAACTTCGTTGTAAGTATAAGAAATATGCAGTAGCTCAAACGAAGTCAGATTTTTATGTGGTATCTTTTAAACTGCACGCTCTTTGCATTACCACGAATACGAACTGACGTGTTGCATTCACGTAACTTTCTCTTATCACCATTCTAAAATTCTTTTTTCTAAATCTCATTTTACTGTCTACTTCTTATAATCCAGATAAACTTTCAAATCACATTTAGCCCGTCTCTATGGTGTGGGGGGCCTGTCTCACATTCAAGCGGGGCCGAGTTCGAATCTCGGTTAAATTGAAATACCGGAGTAAAGTTTTTTCCAGGGTTTCTTCTTATCCTGAGAAGATGAGTGTTAGATTCTAATTTCTGGTAACCTCGGGCCCATTTGAGCATCATTTTAAGCAGTTCGTTAATTCACCGTCCGTAATGGCCTACCCGGTTAAAGTAATTTGATTAAATACCAGAAAAAAAGGTTCACATTTACACATTTCGTTGTAGTACACGTAGATAAAGCGATAGTCACGTTTTCAAAACGCATGTCACTACGTGATGCTTTGAAATTCCATGCTGTTTGTATAACCGCGACAGAAACAAAACAAATAGCGACTTCTCAGTTACAAAAAGTATTCAAACCAATAACAAAAATATCTCGGAAATAGTTAATCTCATAAAATATATGTATAACAAACTACGTCCTTTAACGGGGTCTGCATTTCTTGTGTAGCAAAACTTTGACCAATCTTTTAGAGTTTACCAATTATACAAAAGTCATTCAGAATGAAGACGACTTGAGAGGCTCTTCTCAGTATGTTCAAAATATATAATTCATTTGTTTGAAAATATTTTAGACAGAGAGTACTTTAAACAAAATCGTTAGAGCCATTTTTCAGAAACCAAAAATCGAAAATTTTTCCATGTAAAGGGTTGTTCAGGATGGGGGAGATTTTCTTGAAAATCCTTGTCACATCTTTGAAACATGCTGAACTTAAATATCAAGTTTGGTATTTAACCGACTTTTCGCTTTGGATTTATGTTGTTCACAGACACGCAGACATGTGGAGCTTTTGCTATAAAATATGTGTTGCAATCACATGACTTTCTCTACTCACTCTTCTACAAACTATTCTTACAAAGCTTATTTTGCATCTATGTCATGTTAATACCGATAAACCATCACCACTTATTTTCACAACTCGTTGTAGGTATAACCAGAACATATTGAGTTAAATCTATAGCCAAATCCTTCAAAGCTGATCGCTATGTGATAGCTTTGGATTGGTTGGCTACGGAGGGACTCGGCACTGATCCTCATAGTGGATATTGTGCCTAGGCCCTACAAGGGGGCATCTCCAGGAGGAAGGATGAGGTGAGACCATACACCGGGCGTCCGGAACCAGGAATGACGGCACAGGAATGGCAGGATCCCTAAATTTTCAGATAGAGACTTCCCGTCAGACGGACAGGCAGACCGGGGACACCATCCAGCACAGAAGGGGTCCAACGCCCCTCAAGAAAATTACGATTCTACCGACAGCGAGCCGAAAGCCGAGGGACGGAGAAAGTCACAAAAATCATCCTTTTCCCCTCCCACACCGCACCGAAACACCATCGCACACTTCCAAACCTAAAAGAGACAAACGGATGAAAACTGAAGGGAAATGAGAATGGAGATGAAATGGAGGTTCAGGAAATTCAAACAAATAACAATGAATATTTCCGAATATGTAAAATATAAAACATAAAAGTGTTATTTGACATAAAAATAAACATAAAAATTTTATTTGACATAAAAATAAACATAAACATGCTATTTGAGATACATTTTCTGCTTTAAGAAGATCTACATTTGTTGTAAAATAAGATTTTGACTCTCTCTTACGATTTACTAATTATCAAAGGTCATTTACGATGAAGACGAATTTACAGCCTATTCCTAGAAAATTAAAGACACATATTTTATTCATCAGGAAAATAACTCAAACAATTGCATTTTAATCAAAATCCTTAGAGCCATTCTTTCTCGACTTTAGTGTGTTCGGCTTTGAAAGAAACTTTTCACAAGTGCACATAGAATCCCACACAGCTGTGATTCTGGCAGCAAACGATCGAACACATGGACATATAGTGGAGTCAATATGTTTGAATAATCTAGAGCAATGCATTCCTTAAGTTTACTTTTCACTAAGGTGTCGTTTTGAGAATCAGCAACCTCAAATTATAACTCTGGCCTTACCTTAAGAATGGGTATGTCAAAACAGTTTGCAAAAGGTAATAAATTAATTTCCATGTTTGCAAAATCACAAAATCCTCGATCTCTAAATTTGGTAAGTAACATTTCCAGGAAGTCGCAGTGTTTATTTATTCGATAACCACAAACATTTACAAGTGAATTTAGGCAAGGAAAATTATGTAGTTCACGTTCTTTCCGTTGCACATTCGAAATATTTATCACAAAAGAAAATGATTCCATCGCATCATACAAGTCAAAAATGCTCTGATCAGGACATTGAAGTCGGCAGTTCAGCTTCTTCAATCGTTAAAAAGTATCTGTTATTAAAGAAATTCACTAACCCAGTTTTCGTCTTCTAAATCTTGGTTTACCTGAAAGCTAATCATGTATTGCATTAGTAATTTTGGATTATAGTGACCACAATGAAATAATAAAATCCAAATAGCTCCTTTTGTTGCTACTACTTTTAACAACAATACTACTACTACTACTACTACTACTACTACTACTACTACTACTACTACTACTACTACTACTACTACTACTACTGATACTTTTATTCTACTACTACTACTACTACTACTACTACTACCACCACTATTACACTACTATTACTACTACTATAATAACTAATTACAAAAGCATACCTAAACGTATTATGTAATTATTTAACCTATATATAATATGGCAGGTATTCGTCTTCCACTCCTAGGTCTTATGGCAGATCGCGGAACTTTCAATGTTTCAGAAAACAAAACCTAATTTTATTAAGTCTTAACAACAATAAGCATTACCTTTTCTGCATTCAAAATGTTTTAGCACCGTACCTCCTGATGGATAAATGGGAAAAGAGTAAGTTTTCAGGCACTTTTCACCTTTTAAATAATTGCTTTAAATTCGCTATCAGACCCTTCTTTTCCCCAATCATTGCTGCAGCGCCATGTGTTGCCACTGATACCACCCTATTCAACCATAGATTCTGTTGTTATACTGTATCTTTCAATCCTCGGAACACTTTTTCTCTCCTTATTTGTTCCTTAAGAGTTACAAGATCCAAAATATGCTCGTGTACAGAAGGATTCATGTTTACACCACTAAAGATTACTAACTGAATTATTTATGTCTGTTGTCTCACCTGGTGACAGATAGTAGTTTACAAGCTCATAACTTTATTATAACAAAGAGACAGTCTGGTGCAGCGATAACAAAAGAACTCTTTGAGCCTGTGCTATTATATCTGTCGTGACTTTGTTTGACGGTGGAAAAGAGAGAGAGAACCGTTTCCCACTAAGCAAGGGTACTTACTTACGAGGCTTTACCTGCTAGGCAATATATACCCCTCGCTCGACCTCGCCGTCTTGGAACCGTCTCTGTCCCCGCGGGCAGTTCTCTCTGAGAGCAGCCGAACCTTCACGTAGACCTACGGACATCTCCGAACATTGATATACACGATCAAAGCATCCCTAACACTTCCTCCAAGCACATGAACCTGCACGACAACCTGCGGGCATCACCAAAAATAGTTATACATGTTCAACTCTCTGCTTTTGCGCATATTGTATCTTTCAAACAGCGATATCAAAAACAAGTTTAACACATATCATTACCTATATTAAACCTCTGTGTATACTTAGATATCCTTAGGTCTGTGTTTTAATCTTACTGCTGGCAAAAGTTTAAATGTTTTAATTGCTAATGAAAGATTGATACTTTGATACTGTAAAACATTATTATATCATTACCCTGATTAATAAGAAGCGTTCTCGGCTATCCAGAGGTTCGAGTTCGAGTCTTAATGTAGTGAAACGTTAATGCTTAATAGCAAATAAAATTTAGGAGCATAGACGAATGGCTTAAAACATGTTAATTTTTATATACCATTACGATGCTTAATGCAGGGTATCCTTAGGTACCCAGAGGTCCTAGTTCGAATCTTTCCCTGCGAAACTCTAATGCTTAATAAATATTAAACTATGGGAGTATGCGCGGCCAGATTAAAATGCATTTAACAAATATAATTATTTATATTAAACCCTTGTGTATACATAGGTATCCCGATCCCTAGACACGATTCTTTATTTTCTTTCTTCTTCTTCTCTCTTTTTTTCTGTCTATTTCTTTATTCTTGACTTGCATGTATCCAAGCACTCATATATACACCAACACATACCCAAAGCCATTAAACATACACATACACACGCATATATACACCAGTGCATTTAAACACACATACAAATAAAAACATACACCCATACACCAGTGTACACACACGCACACACGCAAACACACACGTATACACGCACATACGCCAACAAACGTACACACATACACCAGTGCACGCACACACACATACACGCGCACGATAGCATTGGAAATTATTGTCTTTACAGAACGCAAAGAACTTGGTTTCATTTCCCTGTAACCTAGCAAAATGTAATTCATTCCAGACTACCACATTCACATGACTTTCATTTCCCACGCCTTTTTTATAGCTCGTGTAAAGACATTATGGAGGTACGCTCTGAGAGTGAGAGAGAGTGAGAGAGGGGGGAATTTAACTAAGCGGGGATAGAAGTGCTGAGAGCCTCTGCGCATGTGCAACAGGTGATATTTCCATTGGGTGCAATAAACACGTGACGTGTAAACATCCCTGCAATGACGATGTGCTGAC
This sequence comes from Deroplatys truncata, assembly GCA_030765065.1. Lineage (NCBI taxonomy): Eukaryota > Metazoa > Arthropoda > Insecta > Mantodea > Mantidae > Deroplatys > Deroplatys truncata. Next base: position 414,768,658 of record CM060990.1, on the reverse strand, counting down.
ATAGACAGGGGGCGTTAGATCTCCATATAAACAGCTAACCACACTGGCTGGAACCATTGCGAGCGTATTCACTCTACATTTAAATTTTCTAAAGAACTTCAAAAATAGCAACGGGAGGTGTTTTTTTTAAATTTAAGACGAGGTGTTAGACGTCGATTTCTACACACACAGCACTCATCAACACGTTACAATGTAAGGTGAGTGATTTTTTATATAACTATACAAATCAGTGTCGGCTTTTTACGATGCATTTAGTTTTCTTTAAACGATGCAGTGCATGAAGGACGAATCGTTGCTTGAGTATCATGTTTTTTAATCTGAACGTTACACTCACATGGTTTCTCTGCGCGCTATTCTTTCATTCACATTCATACAGTTTTCTCTACACTCTCTTCTTCCATTAATATTCACACCATTTTCTCTATCCCCCTCATTGTTTTCTCATCAGATGGATTTCTACACCCATTCTTCTTCCATAAACATTCATACGTTTTTCTCTACACATTCTTCTTCCATTCACATGCACACGCTTATCTCTACCCGCTCTTTGTTTAACCATCACAGGCATTTCTACACACACTCTTCTTCCATTCACAATCACACAGATTTCATCACCTACATCAGTGTCAGAAGCTACTATTTCTACCAAGCACCTTTTTCATGGTTTTCCTTGGTTTGCAGGCGAATGCCTGGGTGGTTTCTCATCTATCACGATTTCCTTTCCCTTGCAATCTCATCTTTAACGTGTACAATCTCAAGGTCTCCCTGGTTCGATTTCCCGTCGATTGCTCACTCTGACTTCAGATTTTTTCGTCGGTTTCCCTGGTCTGTCAGCGAATGCCTGGATGGTTTCTCATCTATCACAATTTCCTTTCCCTTGCAATCTCATCTTTAACGTGCTGCTTCTAGTGTTCAGGAGTTCGATTACCGGTTACGGCTCACTCAGGCCTCGGATATTTCATGATTTTCCCTGGTCTGCAGGCGAATGCCTAAATGGTTTCTCATCGATTCCGATTTCCTTTCCCTTTCATTCTTTTTCATTTATATCTTTTACATGTGCTTCTAGGGTCCTTTCTTTTATTTCCCGTCGGTCACTCACTATAGCCTGGTGATTTTTCATGGTTTTCCTTGGTCTGCAGGCGAATGCCTGAGAGGTGTATGCTATCACGATTTTCTTCCATTCTATTTCATTTACATCTTTCATTTCATTCACATCTTTGTGCTTCTAGGTTTCGCACGCATGGTGAATGCTTGCTCAAAGGATACTTGCCTCTTGCTCGGTCAACGGATCGTTCATCACCCTCACGAGTTAAGCACCTCAATCTGTACGATTATACCCGAACAATACATCATCCTCGCAATACTTTACACTTTTTCTAAGCACCCAAACCTGTACGGAGACGCCCGAACATCAGTGTAACACGAATTGAAATATGATGTGAATGAAATGAAAGATGTAAATGAAATAGAATGGAAGAAAATCGTGATAGCATACACCTCTCAGGCATTCGCCTGCAGACCAAGGAAAACCATGAAAAATCACCAGGCTATAGTGAGTGACCGACGGGAAATAAAAGAAAGGACCCTAGAAGCACATGTAAAAGATATAAATGAAAAAGAATGAATGGGAAAGGAAATCGGAATCGATGAGAAACCATTTAGGCATTCGCCTGCAGACCAGGGAAAATCATGAAATATCTGAGGCCTGAGTGAGATGTAACCGGTAATCGAACTCCTGAACACTAGAAGCAGCACGTTAAAGATGAGATTGCAAGGGAAAGGAAATTGTGATAGATGAGAAACCATCCAGGCATTCGCTGACAGACCAGCGAAACCGACGAAAAAATCTGAAGTCAGAGTGACCAATCGACGAGAAATCGAACCAGGGAGACCTTGAGATTGTACACGTTAAAGATGTAAATGAAACAAACTGAAACAAAATCGTGATAGATGAGAAACCACCCAGGCATTCGCCTGCAAACCAAGGAAAACCAAGAAAAAAATATGACACATTGAGAGGCTGACGGAAATCGACCCAGGGGCCCTAAAAGCACAAGTGAAAGATATAAATTATATAGAATGAAAGGAAATCGTGATAGATGAGAAACCACCCAGGCATTCACCTTCAGACCAGGGAAAATCACGAAAAATTTGATGTCAGAATGAGCAGCCAACGGGAATCCAACCAGGGTGACGTTTAGATTATACACGTGAAAGATATAAATAAAAAACTGAAAGAAAATCGTGATAGATGAAAAATCAGCCAGGCATTCGCCTGCAGACCAGGGAAAACCAGGAAAAATCTGAGGTCAGAGTGAACAGCCGATGGTAATCGAACCAGGGAGACCTTCGGATTGTACACATGAAAGATGTAAATGAAAGGGAAATCTAATCGTGGTAGCATACACCACCCAGGCATTCGCATGCAGACCAGGGAAAACCGCGAGAAACCTAAGGTCAGAGTGACCGCCCCTACGGAAATAGAACCGGGGACATCCAAATGCGACCCACAGACGTTATCGCCTAAACCAGTCCGTAAAAACGGGTTTATCCCATACAACTCATAACAATAGGCTGCCATGTCAGATGACGTCATACCTAGAGACAGACTGTCTAAGATCAGCCCGATATGTTGAAACGCGTAGAGAACGGACATAATCACTCAGACAGATGTTTGCATTCAATGCCTACCATGCCAACTACCGCAACCCATTACAAAGCTAAGTTAACATGATTTCTATTATAATACTTTAGAAAAAGCGTAGAAGTCTTATATTCATGTATATACCCTACTATTTAGTGTTTTCAATCCTTTTCAATACCTTCTTTCCCTCATCCCCATCATTCACTCTAAAGAATCAGTACACAATATGACATTTTTATACGCTTAATGTCCATTTATCAGAGAAAACCACGCTTAAAATACTTTCTTTATATCTCACCCTCTTTCACCCCCAAACAATCAGCGCGCAATCGACATTTTTATACGCTTAATGTCCATTTATGACAGAAAACCACGCTTAATACTCATTTATAACAGAAAACCACGGCTAATACGCAGTTATCACAAAAAACGGTTACATTTGACTGTAGTCACGAGCAAAGTAATTTTTTCCAGAGTTACTCTAATTTTAAGCTTGTAGAATCGTATTAGAAAAGTTATTGTAATTTTTACTCAAAGTGTGAACACATTTTAAAGTCACCGATCCCCAGTATTTGCATTTACTGTAAAGATTGGCATATTTAATTTTTAAGGTCGTCTTTGTTAAATATAATGTCTTGCAATCCATTTTTAGATTTCTTTTAAAATCAACGCAAGGGCGCGTTTAAGACATATAATGTCAGTCTTCATATACCCAATATGGCTGCCATGCGCGTTGAAACCTTCAATATGGAGACTTCCAGCGTCTTCCCCACAGTTTCTCATGTGAACGAGAGAGCGCGCGCGGAAAGGAGGTGGGGGAAGGTAGTAACAGGCAGGGAAAGGGATAAAGTGGGGCGGTATGAGCGAGAGTGTGGAGGGAATAACCAGGCCTAGCCATTAAACAGGATGGACAGCAGTTCATTGAGCGGGAGAACGCTACGTAAGGCGGATCGATGGCTGTCCAGCACACTTTAAGTCGCGTCAACGTCTCGCGTGTTCTTTAAGTTATTTTACCTTTTTTAGTCATGCATTCATCTAAGAGATGTAATATTCGTCAGGTCCACAGTAGTCAAATAAGCATTACAAAGAAACTACCTTATGATATAAACGCTTATTCGACGTCTTTATCTTAATTACTTTTGATGTTATTCGAAGATGAATTTGTATTTATTACACTGGATTTAACCCAAGACCACCAGGTCAACTTTGAACAACAGTCAATGACGCGTCACATTCCAAGGATATAATCAGCATTTACTGCATATCGCTATCTCTTTCCATTCAGGAGATGTAAGCAGTTAACAGTAATAATAGATTTTTTGCGACAGAGCGTCAATTAAAATGGCCTGTAATCGAATTAATTACCTCACAGCACCTGTTATGCTTAATGTATTGTGTATTAGGCAAATTCGTCAGCGTCAAGCCTCAACGCGTCAGAAAATACAAGCAACTTCAAAATAAATACGACTTCAGTTGCGTTTCCTACGCTACGCCACTTTCTCAAATACCTAAATTTGAGAAGCTCAACACGAAGTCTATCAACGTCTTCGGCCTGGATGGGAAGCATGAAGTGTATCCGATAAAGGTTGCTGAGAATGAACTACCTGAACACCGTGACCTCCTGCTATTGAGTGACAGTAGTATAAAACATCACCACGTTTATATAAAGAATTTTTAAAAACTTATTCGACGTCAGAAAACTAAGCATAAAGAACGTGTTTATACCTTTAAGCGTAGTTTTACACATTTTGATGATCAGTGCGGTCGAAGTGGACTGGAAAATCTACAAGAACGTGCCTCCATCTGTAATCAGCATGGTGTTGCAAGGGTAGTTATGCCTACAAAGAAAAAATCAATTGTAAAGTTTAAAAACTTTGAAAGTATGTTGAAACTACCTTACGTCATCTAGGCAGACTTTGAAAGCATTCTCACCCCATGTCATACATGCATACCCAATCCTGAAATTTCATATACAACCCCTTATTAGCAGCATGTACCCATGAGTTTCTGCGTTTACGTTAAACCATCATCCGACGTTGAACATCTGGAAACTGGCCTATCTAAGTATCCCTATGTATATCGTGGTGTTGATGCTGGTCAGAAGTTTATGGAATAGCTGTCGTTCCTTGGAAAGTATATTAATAATATATACAAATCTGCCATACCTCTGAAACTTACAGATCAACAGCAGATGAATTTCAACTCCTCTACAGTAAGCTACTTGTGTGGAAAACCTTACTGAAGAGAACTACAAAGTACGTGACCATGATCCCATCAGTGGTGAATAACGTGGAAGTCTACATAATGAATTTAATTTAGCCTGCAAACCACCTAACTATATTCCAGTCTTCATGCACAACCTCTGTGGGTATGACTCACACTGCATTGTTAAGGAGCTGGGATGCACGAGTGAGCGGGTAGAAGTAATTCCTAGCTCTGAAGAAAGCTATATATCATTCTCCAAGTATCTAGGAGATATAAAGCTTCGGTTTGTAGATAGCTTTTGGTTTGTCAGTACAAGCTTGGATACGTTGGTAAAAAATCTAACATCGTAACCTGAAACACTGAAACACTTCGGAGAAGACAAGATGAAGTTATTGACTCGTACAGGAGTATTTCCCTATAATTACGTCACTTCATGGGATGTTTTGAACGAAAACTGATTGTCTCCTAAGGACTCCTACAATAGATTAAACGAAGAAGAAATTAGTGATCCTAACTACGATCATGCTAGAAATGTATGGCAGCTGTTTAATGTAAGAAACCTGGGTGAGTACAGCGCCCTCTACTTAATCTCTGATGTATTTCTTCTAGCTGATGTATTTAAGACATTTAGAAGTCAAACCCTCAAAACACATAATGTCGACCCTGCTGATTATTTCACCTCTCCAGCACTTACATGGGTCGCCATGTTGCTGTATACAGGAATATAGCTAGAATTGTTACAGGATTATGACTAATTACTCATGGTGGAATGCGGGATAAGAGGAGGCTTATGTCAAGTATCCCACCGTTATGCCGAAGCAAACAACGCCTACATCGAGAAGTATGAATCGTCGAGACCAACCCAATTCATTACATATAAGGACGCTAATAACAAAGATGGTTGAGCTATGTGTCACGCACTCCCTTATGGTGGATTTGAGTGAACATCACCTTAAAAATCGACTTAGAAAGACTACAAGGTGATACTCCTCATAGATACATATTAGAAGTGGACATCGAGTATTCTGCAGAACCTCACGATCTACACAACCATCTACCTTTCCTGCCTAAGTGCATGAAACCTAAAGACTCGGGTACAAAGTAACTGATACCTCATCTTGGACCTCGAAAGAAGTATGTAGTACATTACATGGCTTTGAAGCAAGCACTTAATCTTGGACCACAACTAAAAAAATTCATCATGTGCTGCAATTCAGACAGTCTCGATAGTTAGAACACTATGTGAAATTTAACAACAGACTACGAGAACAGGCAGCAAATGACTTCGAGAAGGATCTCTACAAGCTCTTTAACAACGCCATGTTTGGAAAAACTATGGAAAATCTGCGTAACCGTATGGATATACGACTGGTGACAAATGAGAAGACTCTAGAGAAGCTGATTGCTAAGCCCACGTTTATTGAACAGGGCGATATATGCTGCTAATGTAGCTGCTGTACATATGGCCTCGCGACAGATCGTATTCAACAAGCCTATATACCTCGGTATGAGTGTGTTGGACATCTCTAAGACATTAATGTACCAATACCATTATGATGTGTTGCTGCCATATTATGGAACTTAAAAACTAAAGGTTATGTATATGGGCATTGATTCGTTCTTCCATCGTGTGATAACCAAAGATGTGTACCAGGAAAGGCTAAGTTTTCTTGACACCTAGATACAGCTGGTTACCCTGTCAACCAAATATGCTATTCAGCTCTAAACAAGGTGTTGGGAACATTTAAAGATGAGGCTAATGGTAAAATCATCCAGCGCTTTGCCGGACTACGACCTAAGATTTGTGCCTTAGATATCCATGGCTCAATGATAAAGAAGATTAAAGGCATAAACCGTAGTGCCATTAATCCGCACATTACATTTGAGAGTTATACTGCCGGTGTTAAAACCGGAGAAATCATTAGAATGCCCATGAATCTGATCCTATCACGACAGCATGCTCTTGCTACAGTGCAAGCGAATAAAATCACATTGGCTTCGTTTCATGATAAAGGAGTTATTGCTGAGGATGGGATAAGGACATATGCGTATGGGAATTACAGTATTACAAGCAGCATTTAAAAGAATGTAAGTCGAAGATGAAGATTTTCTCGTGAGTCTACAATCTTAAAAAATGGAAGTTTATCCGTGTGGTGTGTATGCAACTAGCATACGTCTGATGAAGAAGGAAGAAGATGGAAAGGAAGGTGTTAACCCTGCCATTAGGAGCAATCCTAGTGCTAGTCTCAAGCCTAGATAAAAGGGGAGGGACACTTGCGACGAACTAAAATAAAGGTATGTTGACGCAAAGCTTTTCAATTAAGATTCTTAAATAATAAAACCCGAATAAAACATCGCAATTTCACTAAAAGAAGGTCAAGGTTATCTCTGGTTAGCCAGATTAGGTTAAACGATGACTGAGTAGAATAGATGATGAGAGGATGGTCTGGTATTGCTTAGATTAAGCTAGGCTAGTCCCTCCTAGTGATTGTCTAAGTTATAAAGGATGGATTAGCTTAGATTGTCTTAACAATGTGTTGATTACGTGTTGTTCTTTCGTTTTGTTACGTGTTTACATGGTTGCTACGTGTTGTTACGTCGTGTGACGTTCCTGGTTACGACATGCCACGTGGTGATATATGGTTACGTGCTTATGTTACGTGGTGTTACGTTGGTTACGTCTTGTCACGTTGTTACATGCTTATTTTACGTGATGTGATCGTCTTGTTACGTCTTGTCACGTGGTTATATGCTTATGTTACGTAGTGTGACGTCTTGTCATGCGGTTACGTGCATATGTTATGTTACGCTGTTATGTTACGTGGTGTTACGTCTTGTTACGTGGGCTAGGTTAGACGATGATAGGATTGAATAGATAATGCGAAGATCCAGAGCATACAAGGTGGGGAGAGGTTAGGACGTATACTTCACTGTAAACCAATATACAGTTTGTCCCTCTCCGTCTCGCGCACTAGCTGTTTAACATATCAAAAGTTTGTAAGGTTTAGTAAAAGGGTATAAAAGTGTTGTAACGTTGGATGAGAAATGTTTTATAATCTAATTACTCTCTATATTACCGTATAAACCTACATTCCTCCTCCTCTTCCTCCTTCAACCCCTGCCTATTCTTGTATCTCTCCCGTTTTCCATATTTCCCCATATAAACGCATACTCTACTCCTCAACCCCTGTCTAGACTAGCACCTCTCCTCGTATTCCCTACCGCTCTCATATAAATGCATTTTCCTCCTTGAAGACACTCTCAACCTAGCACCTACCTTCGTTTTCCTGGTCTCTCCATATAAACGCGTACTCTGTCATTCAAACTTTCCTGCCTAATACCCCTTTTCGGTTTGCTAGCTCTCCCATATAAAACGATATATTCTAGCCTTCAAGTCTTGTATGGTCTAGTACCTCTCCTCGTATTCCCTATCTCTTCCGTATAAAGCGTATCCCCTCCTGCTTTAGCATCTGTCCAGCCTAGCATCTCTCCTTGGTTTCCTACCTCACCTGTATATACTTACATCCCCTCCCTTCATTATCTGTCTAACCTGGCATCTCTCCTCGTTTTCCATATATCTCATATAAAGTATACCCTACTGCTTAACCTCCGTCTACACTACCTCGTCTCCCCGTATTACCTATCTCTGTCGTATAAAGCATATCCTTCCCTCCTCCAGTCTCTGCTCTACCTCGGAACTCTCTTCGTTTTCCCTATCTTTCCCATATAAACGCATTTTTCCTCCTTGAAGGTTCTCTCAACCTAGCATATACCCTAAACCCTTGTTTTCCTCGTCTCTTCATATAAAAACCCATACTGTACCCTTCAAGCCCTGAATAGTCTAGTACCTCTCCTCGTATTCCCTATCTCTCCTGTATATATGTCCATATTCCCCCTGCTTCAACATGTGTCTATCCTAGCATCTGTTCACGTTTTTCGTATCTTTCCCATATAAATGCATATTCCACATCTCAAACTCTATCTAGTCTAGCACTTCTCCTCGTATTCCCCCGCCTCTCTCATATAAAGCGCATCCCCACTACGTCAACCTCTATCTAGCCTAGCATCGATCCTCGTAGTCCCTATCTTGCCCATATAAACGCATTTTCCTCCGAGAACCGCCGCATCTAGCCTCGTTTTCCCTATCCTTCCCCACATAAACGCAAAAAGCTGCGCCAGCTTCCCCTTTAATATGCTAATCTCGGTATTCCATTTTGGGTGTAATACATACCTTCTTTGCTTACTCTGAGTGTGAAGTAGAGAAAGTAAAAAAGCTTACTTTGGTTTCAGACGGCCCCAAGACGTCTGTTTTTAGTGAATGACGGAATTGAATTTTTGGGTGGACTACAATACTTCCCCTACTTACTTTAATTGCGTAGTGGGGAAAGTAAAAATGTTTTCTTTGGATTCTGGTGCCTCAAAACGTGTATTTCCAGTGAATTTCGTTATTGAATTTTTGGGTGGAATACAGTACTTCCTCTTACTGTAAGCACGTAGTAGGGAAAGTAAAAATAGCAAAGTTTCAAAATATGTATTTCCAATGAATCTCGTTATTGAGCTTTTGGGTGGAATACAGTACTTGCTGTAGATACTGTAACTACGTAGTAGAGACAGTAAAAATTCTCTCTTTGGATTCAGGGATCTCAAATCTTGTGAATTACGTTAATGAATTTTTGGGTGGAATAAAATACTTGCTCTACTTACTGCAACTACGTAGTGGATAATGTGGAAATGCTTTATTTGCATACGGGGGCTCTGAAAATGTGTATACTTCCGGTGAATCTCGTTATTGAATTTTTGGGTAGAATATAATACTTTCTCTACTTATTATAGGTAAGTAGTAGAGACAGTAATACGTAGAGTTGTGGTATAGATAAGCGGTTGTTTGTCGTTACGGCATCTTGCATGCAACCAAATAGGAAGAATGTAACTTAGATTGTAACTTAAAATAATTTGTGGCCTAAATTCTTGTCACGGTTAAGCTGAAGTGCACGGAAAAGCCACACTTTAGAAGAACATAATGAAAAGTAAAGAACATATTAGTTGATAATGGGTAGAGAAAGTACTGAATATTGAAAACCAAAACATTTTGTTTTAACACTTGCATATTATACAATGAGATGATGCCTCTAAATCCTAAAAGTTAGTTTGTATACTGCTTATATCGCTGTGCTGTAATGCTATTGCTGTTTTCGTTTCAGAGTTATTACTTTCTTGGTGTCAAGTGTAAGGAACATTTAATGGAATGATATGTTCTTTAGCACTATTACATCCCCTAAGCTCCTAGAGCAGGTATGATCTAAGGCACCTGGCATAATCTCTCGATAAGACGCCCCGCTCTCCTCCCCAGAGCTACAATCACGTGGCACGGAAAACATTTGGGGCCGTCTGTACGTATGTATGTATATGTTTGTGAATGTGTGTACCTGTATATGCACCTCTGCACATATAGTGCATGTATGAATGTGTGTATGGTTATACATGTAGGTATTTATTCACACACGTATATATCGATGCGTGTCCGTATGTTAGCATATATGAGTGAGTTTTTATATGTGCGTTTATATGTATGTCTTGTGTGTACGTATGTTTGTATGAATATATAGGTATGTTTATATGTATGTCCGTATGCGCATATGTGTGGATAGCTGGGTGTTTATATGTTTATGTTTATATCTCTGTATATATGTATGTATGTATGCATGCATGCATGTGTATTTATATGCATGTAGGTATGTGTGTACACTTTTTTTCAAAATTAAAGGCCTCGCCCCATACCCTTGACCAGAACCTACCCAATGCCACTAGGCAATACCATTAGCAAACATAAGGCGACCCTTAATTGGAGGGTGAGAGGCAGCTTAGTTAAATGTTGTATGTTTTCTGTATTTTCTTCAGCTTTGTCAGCAGTCAGTCTAGTTTCGAGTTTGATGTTGTAAATTTGCAAACCGGTGAGTTAGTTCACAACATGTCGTTTCTTTTCCGACTCTGGGTATCACCTGAACCTGAATCTGACGATGCGAACCAACATCAGGTACCTTCTTTACTAAAGACCCCGTAAAAATAAAAATAGCTCCGTCACTGGGAGAAGTGCTAGGTTACGTAAACAAACATCTTCATGTGTATCACCCTAGAATCGCTCTCCACAGTTTAAGAAACACCAAAGGCTTGGCAACTGTGAGATTTGCGTTAAACTACAAAGCTTGTAAAACCAACCCTCAACGCTCTGATGGCTAGGTAGGGGTGGAAAGCGAGGTTCTCAACTTTTGAAAAAATATTGTATGTACGTATGTATATATGAGTAGTGGGACATGGCAGAGCTGGCGCACTTAATATGCAGGAATGTGTGTTCATATGCAAATGAGATCCCCCACCTCCTCTCTCACCCCCTTCCCCAGCTCCTTGGTACTTCCAGGTGCAACTGAGGATCATAAATCTTGTTGAGTATAATAGAAGCTTGACATTTAAGCAATTAGGGGTGGCAATTAACTGTCAAAACAAACAAAGGAGTCATAAGTTTTACGCTTCTGTAACAACGGCAGAGACATTATTCTACACATTCCACATCCGGCTACGTGCTTTCCTGCACTGTACCAACTCACACCACTCGCAATGTTTAACAATCACGTGCAAGAGGCTATCCATCACGTCAAAATGAACAAAGAGTATGCTGGACAAAGGAGCCGATTCTATTGTGTCCCTTTCTATTGTCCGGGGCAAGGCTTCTTTAGAAAGACCACCTGGCATTCTCATTCCACTACCGTATAACAAAAGAACAACGCTTGTCCTTCACCTGCCAAATGAACAAAGGCCATGATAAATTAGCGTCGTTGCAAAAGAGAATCTGAAGCCCGTTAACAAAGAAACAGGTTCTATTGTATTCCCTTTCTATTGTCCGGGGCAAGGCTTCTTTAGATAGACCACTTGGCATTCCCATTCCACTGCCGTATAACAAAAGAACAAAGCTGGTCCCTTTCCATTGTTCGAACATGTGCACGTTTGACAAAAGAATCTGAGGAAGGATTTATACTCGCCCCCTGTCTTTGTTTGTTCGCGTGAAAGACAGAGAGATCAGTTTATCTGCTATACGTAAACAATTCAACCAGCATACGAGTCAGCCATCATTGCGTTGGCTTTGCCCTGAGGGGCTGTTCTCTCCGAATGTTTTAGGAAGTCCTACGGTTATACCCGAGCAAAGCTAACAAGCTCTCTCTTTGGCTCTTTCCAATCAGCTATATAAAAACGTATTTAACATATGCCGGTACATGCATTAAACCTCTGCGTATACTTGAATATCCATAGATCGGTGTTCGATTCTTACTGAAATCAAAAGTTTATTGCTAATGAGAAATTGATAATTTGATAATATTATATCATTACCCTAATTAATGAAAGAGGGTTCAGAGGCCCCTAGTTCGAATCTTGCCAGGCGAAACTCTAATGCACAATAAATATTAAAATGTATTTAACAAATATAAATGAATTTTTATATAGCATTACCCCGATAAATGTAGGATATTCTTAGGTGTACAGAGGTGCTAGTTCGAATCTTATCCGGAAACCCTAATGCTTAATAAATACTAAATTATTGAAGCATGCACGGACAGATTAAAATGCATTTAACGAATATAATTAGTTATATTAAACACATGTGTATACTTAGGCATACTAACTGATACCTTGTTAGGGTAAAACATTATTATATCATTACCCTGAATAATAAAATACCGTTCAGAGGTCATAGCTCGAATCTTACCTGGAAAGTCTAATGCTTAATAACTATTAAATTATGGAAGAATGCACGAGCAGATTAAATACGTATTTAACAAATATAATTTCAGTTTTATATGACATTACAATGTTTAATGAGCTGTATTTTTAGGAACCCAGAGGCCCCTATTTCGAATCTTACCCAGCGAAACGCTATAATAAATATTAAAATAGGTGAGCATGGGCGGTCAGATTAACCCTCCGTCAGTCGCTAGGGGCCTGAGAGACCCCTGGCATTATATAAATGTTATAATTTTCGAACGCACCTATGCAATTGCCTGACTAGGACATCTAACATTACACTTTGCGCGATTGTTTGCTGCAGCGATAACCTTATCCGTTTATTTGTTTGGCTGGAGGAATGACTAATCAGCAGTTATGTGTCACACAGGTCAACCAGGCCCCGCGCGCCTGCTCTCGTTACAAATTGTTTCTCATTAGCTTTTGTGCAATATTGCTTTGCTATTGCAAGGAGCTGTTACTGCTTCGTTACGAATACGAGTAAAAGGTACGATCTACAAAATCCGTTTGATTTGGAAGAAGTACATCGCCTACTTTGCGATGATGATGCCTTGCCCGTGGATGACAACTTATATGAATCAGATGATTCTGATTCAGAAGATAAACTCGAAACGATATCTTTAGATTCAGAAACTGAGCATGAAAATGAAGAGGAAGACGATGAAAGCAGCTTCTGTGCTAACATGTGTTTTATAGGTAATATCATATGCTTATCATAGTAATTCTTTTTCTTCTTCCTCTTCTTCTTCTTTTTCTTTTTCTTATTCTTATTATTATTATTGACATACATTCTGTTATTTACCGGAAGAGATGGAAAAGAATGAAAAAAATCGCCTTGGAAAATAGCACAGACAAGAGCTCACAATATGTTGACCAAACTTCCTGGTGTGGTAGGAGCTGCCAAAAATGCGAAAACGGAAACTCATTGTTGGAACCTTTTTGTTACCGAAGATATAGTTGATTTGATTGTTGAAAGCTCAAATACCTACATTAGCAGTGTGCAGCACAAATTTGATCGTGAAAGAGACAGCAGGCCTACAGATGTAATTGAAATAAAAGCTTTCCTAGGCTTATTGTACCTGGCAGGAATTTTTCGTGGTGGACGCCAGAATATTCACGATTTTTGGAGAACCGATGATCTTGGAATTCCTCTATTCCGAATGGCTATGTCCGAAAAACAATTCAGTTTTCTAATACGCTGTATTCGCTTTGATGACAAAAGCTCAAGACTGGAGCGGCGAAGGGTGGATAAATTGGCTGCTGTTAGAGAAATGTTTACATTGTTTCTGAACAACTGTCAGAACCATTATTCTCTTGGACAAAATATCACTGTCGACGAACAGTTGCCCGCATTTCGTGGTCGATGTGGTTTTCGACAATATATACCATCCAAGCCAAACAAGTATGGCATAAAAATATTCTGTTTGAGTAATGCAAAACTGTTTTATACAACTAACATGGAGATTTATTGTGGAACAGCAGCCGGACGTACCATATTTGCAAACCGAGTTCGGCAGAGACTGTAGTGCTGAGACTAATCAATCTCTGAACCAATCTCTGGCAATGGACGAAACGTTACTGCAAATAATTGGTTTACCAGTGTATCGCTGGTGAATGAATTGCGCAAAAGACAACTTTCTTTCGTTGGTACTGTGCGCAGGAACAAAAAAGAATTACCCACTAATTTCACTTCTCCAAAAGATCGCAGTCAGTACAAAGAATATTTGGCTTCACAAAAAATGAAACGCTTGTTTCATATGTTCCGAAAAGGGGTAAAACAGTAGTTTTTCTCTCAAGTCTACATGTTTCATCCACACAGTTATCAGAAGGTGCTGAGAAAAAGCCTGAAATAATCCTGCATTACAACGACACTAAATCTGGAGTTTATGTAGTAGATAATTGTGTGATACATACAATGTAGCTAGAACGAGAAGGTGGCCCATGGTAATTTTTTACCATATCTTGAACATGCAGGCATTAATTCTAGGGTTATCTTCCTTGGAATCCAAAATAAATATTCCACAAGGCAAGAGTATTTGAAAGCACTATCTTTAGTTTTACTGTTACAACAGCTACAAAGGAGAGCAACAGCATCAAACCTACCCGGTGATTTGAAAGGCCTTTTGACAAAATATAAACCTGAAGAATCCGGCGTAGATTAATTGTTAAATACATCGCTATGCACAATGAAAACGAAACGATGTGAACCCTGCACAAAGACAAAATGAACTGCAAAACTAAATATGCATGTGGGAAATGCAACATCTCCCCTGTGTTTGAGCAAACATGCTAAAATTATTTGCGAAAGTTGCTTAGTCGGGGAAAACACGGCTGAGATAGTAGATGATTCCGAGTAACTGAACATTTTAAATTACAAGTTGTATGTATACCTGCAAATGGCAATGTATTTCTTTATACTTACTGTATTACAATTTATAACGTATGTGTACTCATATTTTAGCTTGTATTTTTGTTTGGCAATATAATACCTACTAATGAAAGCCTTGTACGCTTAATGTAAATAAAGGTAAAAACAGGAAAAAGGAAATAAACGAAAGAAAACAAAAAATACAACCAATAACAAAAAAATATAGCACGGGTCTACTAGGCCCCGTGCGACTAACGGCGTTCTACCAAATCGCGCGCCTGGCGGAGGGTTAAAATTGCATTTAACAAATATAATTATTTATATTAAACCCCAGCGTATACTTAGATATTCCGATGACTAGACACGATTCCTTATTTTCTTTCTTCTTCTCTCTTTCTTCCTTTTCCCTCTTTCAATCTATCTATCTTTTTCTTTCTCCACGACTTGTACACATCCAGGCGTTCACATATACACGAGCACACATACATACATCAACACGCATATACCACTGAACGCACACACACCAACACCAACCCACACACGTATAAACACATGCACACACATGCAAGCACATACACACACATAAACGTGTGCAATCACATACACGCACACACACTAACGCACACGCACGCATTCACACACGCATTCAAACACCTCATACGTATACAAACAAATACATACATACACCAGTGCGCTTACACTCACACACCAACAAACATGCACGCACACACACGCATACACACACATAAAGAGGCACACACTCATGTACATACATACACCAGTACACACACTCACATACTCCTGCGCAACACACGCACAAACCTACGCTTACATACATATATATATATATATATACATACCAGTGCACTTACGTATACAAACGCACCTACATAAACTCTCATACACACATACAGGTACGAAGTCATTGGAAATCATTGCCTTTACAAAATTCCAAAATCTTTGTCTCATTTCACTGTAACCTATCATAATGTAATTCATTTCAGGCTACCACCCTCACATGACATCCATCCCAACAGATTTTTATAGCTTGTGTAAACACAATTTGGAGGTACTCTGAGTGAGAGAGAGCGAGAGGAACTGAAGCAAGTAGGGATAGAAGTATTGAGAGCCTCTGCGCATCGCAGCAAGAGATGATGTCATTGGGCGCAATAATCACGTGACGTGTATACATCACCTCCCCACCCCACCATGACGATGTGCTGATATCGCCTGGAGGGGTTTAGATCCCTATATAAACAGATATCCGCGCCTGCTAGAAACATTGTGAGCTGATTAACTCTACATTTAAATTTTTAAGAACGTAAAAAAAACGCGAGGTTTTTTAATTTAAGAAGAGGTGCATGCCATCTACATGTACAGCATTCAACAGGAAACAATGCAAGGTAATTGAGTTTTGAGATAACTATACAAAATCACTGCCGATTTTACAATGCAGGTATTTTTGTTTAAACGATACAGTACATGAGAGACAATCCGTTGCAAGAGAATCACATTTTTTTAATCTGAACTTTCCACTCACACGGACTTCTCTACACATTATTCTTGCATAAACATTAATACGATTTTCTTCGTTCATTCATTGTTTCTCTGCAGTTTCATCTTCCGTGAACATTCACACGATTTTCTCTACTCATTATTCTTCTACTAACATTGGCGCCATTTTCTCTGCACATTCTTCTTGCATAAATATTCATATGATTTTCGCTCTACATTCCTCTTACGTAAACATTCACACGATTTTCTCCACTCATTTTTTGTTTCTCTGCAGGTTCATACTCTATTAACATTCATACATTTTCTCTACTCATTCTTTGTTTCTCTGCAGCTTCAGATTCCATAAACATTCGTACGATTTTCGCTACACATTCATCTTACATAAACATTCATACTATCTTCTCCGCTCATTCTTTGTTTCTCATTCACACGATTTTCTATACTTGTTCTTTGTTTCTCTGCAGGCTCATCTCCCATGAACATTCACATGATTTTCTGTACTTATTATTTGTTCCCTACACATTCACACGATTTTCGCTACACATTCTTCTATTAATATTCACACGATTTTCTCCACTTGTTCTTTGTTTCTCTACACATTCATAAGCATACTTACAAAACCCTTGGTGATGCAGCACAACACACACCTTAGTTCTAATATAAAGAAATGTATAACTTGTCCTTGTACTTGAATAATGTAGTAAAATAGTAATTCATGTGAATGTCTGTTACAGATTGTTTAACTGATAGACTTAACAAGATGATTGAAGAGCGTAGTTTCCTACCGACTCAACGGGTTCAAGATCTCGAAATAGGTGTTAAATATGAGATAAAATCCTAAAAGAGAGCTCAAACAAGATACGGTACCAGGATTGTATCTTCGCTGGAACATTGTCAAGTGTTCTTGCCAGAGCGCTATAATTCGTTAACCGATCAAGAGATTGCAGAAATACCTGGGAAAGTATACCTTCAGTATAACGGTATGGCAGAGATGGGGAAATTTAAGATATGTAAATTGTCTTTTATATCTAGAGAGAAGGTATGTAGAAATGTAAAACTTAAGTACTGAATGTACCCCTAATTTAACATGAAAAATTCATAAATAAAACAACTGACTCATTGATAATACATACAAAGATACTAAAGATACACGTTATAGAATTTATAAAAAATTCACAATGTCACATGCTTTGAGTTTAATTATATCTATAGCATTGAAATAACGACCAATATCCGAATTTTATACAATACTTTGTTTCATTTTACATGTATCATAACAAAAAAGTAATTCTTTTCATACTACCTTCACTTCCACAAGCACTTTTCTAAGACTTAATTGTGTGATGTTTCAGGCGGTGCAATAAGGGGAAGAAGAAGAGGAACAGCTTTGCAGACCTGCAAAGGAGGCTGACGCTATTGGAGGATAGAACAAGCAACATCGAGACACCCAAGAAACATGCCGGTAAGAAGCGGGTGCCGAAACGTCTGCATCTCGAAAAGGCATAGCGTTAGGATAGGATTCTTCTACGATCTGTCAGTGCTTATAGTGAAAAACACAGACAAATTTGTATACATGACAATTCAAGATTGGGAGATAATTCGAGATAGTCTTCCTACATTCAATGCATTCCTCCAATCGAGAAAGTGTCCGCGCGTGGAATATTGTTAAAATATTGTTTTCTCTTATAATATTTTTGCTTATATGCAAGAGCTGGATATAAAAATGTTGAATACCAATTTAAATGATTGTGAAATACTTTTAAATAGCGATGAAATTTGCAGACTAAAAAGACTTGAATCGTTTATAGATTACCATTTAGGTAACCTGTCTGTTGCAAATGTAATGACATATGCTGGAACGAGGAGTTGGAGGAAGAAAGCGATGGAAATGTATGATAAATAATAACAATAAAAAAGAAGGAAAGTATGCTTTTACATAGTGTTTTATTCATTAAAATTCCTTACATTTCTAATGAAAAAACAAATCCTTACAAAGATGAGTTTAAAATAAAAGCTGCATCACATGAGTCGGAGGCTTGTATGTAAATACTTTATCGTGAATTATTAAACAATACAATGTGGTCTGTGCAGGAATATTTGCACTAGCTTGAATTTGTATTCTAATGTTAACAGCAACATTTACAACTTCCTCTGGTTGATGTGAGCAATCTATAACAAATACAGGAGCAAATTCAAGAAAATCTTTTCTCTTCAATAAATGATAATTCTCTTTTTCATAATAAGATTTTTGAAACTTTGAGTACATGTCATACAATGATGCATACCCGAATTTCCAAATTCCAAATTCATGTCATTATAGGGATAACATTCCCTATTATGATAAAGTCTCAAATTAGTTATGTTACAATGATCAAAAAGGGAGCAGTGCTTAGATACATTACTCGATCTTAAAGTTTGAGCACCCAAAATGACAAATCTCGGCTTCTCCATTTTTGATGTGGTGGTGACGTACCAGGTGAATGATTTAGTTTGCGGCACAGCAGGCTGAGTATGCAGATCCTTGGCTCTAAATGGGAGATACAGCGCCTTGTCCGACTTGACAATGTTCAGAATTTCAACCCTTTCAGCATCATAAATTCGAATCACTGGCATTCTCCACTCGATTGGTGCAAGTTTAACGGTTGCATTCTCTTCACCCTGAGGCGCTATAATACAGTTTTTAGAGTCATTGGTTCGAATCAGCACCAATTCAAACTTGCTATTGAGTATCAGTTCCTTGTGGTTGTCAGCAAATCACAGAAGCATCGAAAGGGGTTCTATGGCGTTGAAGGCTCCATTTGCTGCATTCACAGTGTCCATATCTTCTCCAGGATAGCACCATCCAGCATTCAGCAGACGATCAGATTCCATCAGGTTGAGAGCAGCATAGTTGCGTAAAGTTAATGCGATCTCGGGGTTCCTGGTTTGATCAAAAGTTGAGCCGTTCATATCCAATCAAATGTCCTCAAACATGAATGCAATGGCGTTATTGGTAAGCTTTACAGTAGTAGCTGTTCCATCAGGTTTAGTAATACTCCCCTCGATGTATAGATAACTTCGATTAGGTAAAGTATATAAATCCTCAGCTTGACAAGCGATTCTAATCTCATCATTAGCGTCCAGAGCTGATGTATTATATGGTAAAAACTCATGTTCCTCTTCTTTAGTGATCTTTTCCTCGAATCTCGGTGTCATTGCGAAAGCAATGTCCCGGTAACATTGAAGATATCCATGGTTATAAAATTCTGAAGCCCAATGACTGGAGTAAGTGCCGATTACGTGTTGTTAACCCGCTGGGTGTCAAGGGTAGAGTATGAAGAGCACGTCGAATCATTTCATTATTATATCCTTGACGTCGTTGACTTCTTCTAAAATCTATGGGTATTATGTTTATATTATTGTTTCTAAAGTCAATGATATTGCTGTTATGCTCACCTATACGAAGGCTGATTTGCTCTATGAAGTGGAGGCTTATGAATAACAAGTAAAATGGACATCTTGATGCTTGTGAAATATGATACCCAGGCGTAACAAAAGGGAAAACACATAGATCGAGTGTCCGCTTTTACCGTCGATGAAAAAAAACTGTTGCAATACTGCACTCGATTCGTATGATGCTCGCCTTAAATATATTCACCAGGTAATCAGATTCGGACAGCTGATTAGCTGGAATAACTTTGTCGCTGAAGCCCCCAGAACGTTCCTGTAGAAAAATCATTTGAGAAAATCAACAGTGAAAGGACATTTAATTTCAGCCATCATTGTGATATTATTGATATAATAAAGAAGACATTCTCCTCCACCTCTAGCTTATCTCTGATGTATTCATTAAAATCAGTGATCTCGTAAGTTCCATCACGTATATCAATGATCTTAATTTCATCATTATGTAGATAATTAAATTGATTATTACTCCTATCAACCTTGCGAATGGAATAGGTTTCAAAATTTAATAGAGCAATCTCATAATGACCTTTTTGGATCTACCTGAAGAGGAGGATTCAGGTATGTAGTAAGAACAGACTCGTTGCTACTAACGTCAATAGTGTAACTCATTGCGATAGAAATCCGCAGATGACCGAGCTGAAACTCTGAAACATCTTAGTGTTATACAGTACCTCAACACCTCTGAGGTACCTTTCTATCTCTTTTGGAGGCTTCAAGTTTCCAAAGCTATCGAAATAAAATGACACGTTGCCATCCTTCTTTATAGCAACCCAATGAGTGCCTTCATTCTCTGAAGTATCGAGGTTAACAATAATTCTCTCTCTGTAACGAGGTCTTGAGGGTAGCTGATCGATCATGTATGCACCTGTAAAATGAGGAATCTTTAAACGTCGTGCATAAAAGTCGAGCTCTATGTTACTCAAGGCTTTTTCCGGGACAAGTATAGACCTCTACCGGAGTTTTTTGAATTCCCTTTCTGGCTCTGTCTCCTCTTCCTTTCACTGTTCCTCGCCTTATTCTTCTTCACTCGAAGACCACTGCCTCTTGCTTCAATTTCTCTGTTACGTCTCATCATTTCAACAAGTTGTTTATCTGCTGCCTTTTTCTTATTTACGACTGCAGCAATTTGTGATACACATCTAGTGGCGGCTCCTAGGGCTGCAATAACTGGTAAGAAAGGTAGAAATCCCTCTCGTTTCTTCTTCATGGATCCAGCGCCAATAGATACATTTCTTTCAATTTCTCTGTTATGTCTCGTCATTTCGGCAAGTTGTTTATCTGCTGCCTTTTTTCTTATTTACTGCTGAGGCAATTTGCGCTGCACATCCAGCAGCAGCACCTAGAGCTACAATAATTGGTATCAGAGGTAGAAATCCTCCTCGTTTCATCTTCCTGCATCCAGCATCAACCGCCACCTTTCCCTTCATAATTGCTGTTACTAGTTTCGCTGCCAACTTTTCACCTAATGTAGCATCAGATGATTGTACTCTTTTCCACGCTGTTTCAGCCAAGGTCTTGTCAGAAATGTTTCTCGTAGTAGAATCCTTATGCTGAGCGTAGGCAATGTCATGAAGTTTACACGCTTCGTCTAACGGATTGATTCCAGGGTCACCTCTCTTTAACATTTTTTCTAGCTTTGTCCCGAGTCCGCATTATCTGTAACCAGGTAAATGCACTTCAAATGGCAGGCGGTTAATGAGAGAGTTAATTAAACCAGAGCCTCTTGCGATCTTAACCTTGTTAGCTCTCATGGTATACTAACTTATTTTTATAGTGCATTGTTCTTTTATACTCTGTCGTTGTTCACGAACATTAGCATATATTCATTAAGCATTGTTTATTTTACATTGTATGATAGAACTGGTGAAGCAAGCTTGTTCACTACCTATTCAGCTGCTAGACTTTGAAAAGTGGCTTTATACGTAATCGTCACGGAAAGCTGTTAACTGGAAACGTTAGCTGTTTCATTGTATTTAAACAGAGTAGAATCACAGGTGCTTGTGATAATTTCAATTAATCACTGATTTTTATCGCTGTTATATAATGTAATTTCTGCTGTTTCAAGTAGTATCTAAGGTATTCGAGTCCGTTTTTTTTAAAAGTAATTCAGTTTCATAAATGCGGTTACTGAATCTGCAACTAATGGATTAGCTGCTGCTGTTACCACACGGCGTCTTGTTGCTATCGCTGCTAGTGTTGTGGCCGCGACTGCTGATGCTGCTATTGTAGCAGATGCTGCTACAGCTGTAGGATCTGTTACATCTATCGTTTTACAGCCTCTGTATCTGCTACGATAGCTGCTGTATTTGCTTCTGCTACAGCTATTGTGCTGACCGGGTCTAATGTTGCTACAGCTGTAGGATCTGATGCCGTTATTGTCGTAGCTGATATTTCAGTGATGTATCTACTACAGCTCTCGTATTTGATGTTACATCTGTCGCAATGACTGCTGTTGCTGTGGCGGCTGAATCTATAGCTGGAATATCATTGCTGTGATGCTTGCTGTTGCCGACGCTCCTGAATCTACAGTTCTCGGATTAGCTGCTGCTACTGCTACACGTGCTGTGTAGCTGGTTGTTGCTGCTGTAGCTCTTGCTGCAGTGGATGTTGCTGCAACTGTTGAATATGTTGACGTAACTCATGCTTTAACCAATCACGAACGATTATTACTGAAAATTTATCAAAATGAAAACTTCATTTTAATAGATAATTCATACTGTCACAGATTACACTACATTTATATGCTTTTCTAGACCCTACAAGCTTTTATGTTAAACAGTTAGAGGTGAGACGTAAGGATGAAACAGTGAGAGTGCATGGAAATAGCATAGGTAGCTAGTGCATCCACATGGTTGAGTAGATATTATAACATTTTGGACAGCTTTATTGTTTTATATGTCTACATTTTTATCAGTTAATTCATTGCTTCATTAAACAAGTATTGTAAGGTTAGACGTCTCTCTCCTTTATCTAGGCTAAGACTACCACTAGTATTTGCTCCTAATGGCAGGGTTACCGCCTCCCCTTCCATCTTCTCCATTTGTCTGCTATGTGCATACACAGCACATGAGTAAACTTTAATTTTTTAAGATTGTAGACTCGCAGAGAAAACCTTCATCTTCGGGTTACATTCTCTTAAGCACTGTTTCTAATACTGTAATGTCCATACGCATAGGTAGTTACTCCATCCTCGGCAAACACTCTTTTATCATCAAAGGGATTCAATGTAATTTTATTCACTTGCATTGTGCTAACAGCGTGCTTTCGTGATAGGATTAGATTCATGGGCGTACTGATTATTTCACAGGTTTTAAGACAGTCTGTGTAGCTGTCAAACGTAATATAATGCTTAATAGCGCTACGTTTTATAACTTTAATCTTTTTTGTCATCGATCTTTGAATACCTAAGGCATACATCTTAGGTCGTATTCCAAAAAAGCGTAGAATGATTTTGCCATTAGCCTCGTCTTTAAATCTCCCAGGCACCTTCTTGTTTAGAGCTGAATGGCATATATGACTGACACGGTAATCGGCTATATCGAGATGCTCAAGAAAACGTAGCTAGTCCTGGCACACATCTTCAGTTGTTACACGATGAATGAACGAATCGGTGTCCATGTACATAAGTTTCAGGTTTTCAGCTCCGTGATATGGTAACAGCACCTCATAATGATAGTGATACATTAATGTCTTGGAGATGTCAAACACGCTCATACCAATGTATATGGGCTTATTGAATACAATCTGACGAGAGGCCATACGTACAGCAGCTAGATTAGCAGCATATATTGTCCTATCGATGAACGAAGGCTTGGCGATTAACTTCTCCAGAGTCTTCTCATTTGTCACCAGTCGTATATCCATACGCTTACGTAGGTTCTCCATAGTTTTTCCAAACATAGCGTTGTTAAAGATCTTGTAGAGATACTTCTCGAAGTCATTTGCAGCTTGTTGTCGTAGCCTGTTGTTAAATTCCACATAAGGGTTCAACCACTGAGACTGTCGGAATTGTAGCACACGATGGATTTTTGTTAGTCGTAACCCGTGATTCTCCCACCGAGGCGGACCGGGTTCAATCCCAGGGACCTGCATGTGGGATTTGTGGTGGACGAAGCGGCGTCTGGGCGGGTTTTCTCCGGGTTCTCCGGTTTCCCCCGCCATTCATTCCACCAACTGCTCCATCATCACCTTTCCTTTCATCCATTTCACCAACATTTCACTTCATCTACTTCCTTCATCCCACACCAGGCATCGGGCTGATCACCCATCCTGGATGTTCTGTCTGATCCATGAGTGTCTGCTCCTCGACGGGCCTCTGACCCCAGGCACCCGCCTGTAAGTCCTGGGGGGTGTAAGTCCTACATAAGAGGAGGGTAAACAGATAATGAATGAATGAATGAACGTAACCCGTGATTAAGAGCTTGCTTCAAAGCCATGTAATGCACTACATACTTCTTTCGAGGTCCAAGATTAGGTATCAATTTCTTTGTAGATGATTTCAATGGTTTCATACACTCAGGTAGGAAAGGTAGATCGTTGTGTAGATCGTGAAGTTCTGCAGGATACACGATGTCGACTTCTAATATGTACCCATAAGGATCATCTTCTTGTAGTGTTTCTAAGTTGATTTCTTCAGGTGGCACCCACTGAAATCCTCCATAAGGGAGGGCCTGACACATTGCCCATCCGTATTGGTTATTAACGTCCTCGTATATGATAAATTGGGTTGGTCTTGACGGACCAAACCTCTCCACATACGTGTTATTAGCCTCTGCATACCGATAGGAAACTTGGCATAAACCTCCTCTTATACCTGATTCCACCATGAGCAGCTGATCATAATCTTGTAACAGTTCCAACTTAATTCCTGTATACA
This sequence comes from Deroplatys truncata, assembly GCA_030765065.1. Taxonomy (NCBI): domain Eukaryota; kingdom Metazoa; phylum Arthropoda; class Insecta; order Mantodea; family Mantidae; genus Deroplatys; species Deroplatys truncata. The sequence goes on along the minus strand of CM060990.1, from coordinate 414,743,812 downwards.
GTAACATGGAATCCCAATTAAGCCCTGGAGAGGTAAAATAATGTGCAGGATCAACTTTGGGTGTTTTGAGGGTTTGCTCTCTGAACGTCTCAAATACATCAGCTAGAAGAAGCACATCTGAAGTTAAGTAGAGATCGCTGTACTCGCCTAGGTTTCTCACATTAAACAGCTCCCATACATTTCTAGCATGATTGTAGTCAGTATCAGTAATTTCTTCTTCATTTAACCTATTGTTAAAGGAGTCCTTGGGAGGCAAACAGGTCTCGTTTAAAACACCGCACTACGTGACAAAATCATATGCAAATACACCCTTACGTGTCATCAACTTCAATTTGTCTTCTCCGAAGTACTTTAGTGTTTCAGGATATGAGGTTAGATTTTTTACCAGGTTATCCAAGCTTGTACTGAGGAATCGGAAGCTATCCACAAACCGAAGCTTTATATCTCCTACATACTTGGTGAATGAGATATAGCTTTCTTCAGAGCTAGGAATTACATCCACCCTCTCACTTGTACAACCCAGCTCCTTGACAATGAAATGCGAGTCATATCCGCTGAGGTTGTGCATGAAGACGGATATATTTAGGTGTTTTGCAGAATAAATTACATTCATTATGTAAAATTCCACGATATTCACCACTGATGTGATAATGGTCGCGTACTGTGTAGTTTTCTCCTGTAACGCCTTTTCCACACAGGTAGCGTACCGTAGATGACGCAAAATACTTTTGCTGCTGTTCGGTAGGTTTCAGAGGCTTGTCATATTTGTATACATTATTAATTTCATTTGCAATGAACGATAGGTATTCCACAAATCTCTAAGCAGCATCAACACCACGATACACATATTGTTGCTTAGGAAGACCAGTTTCAATATGTTCAACATAGGATGATGGTTTCACATAAACACAGAAGCTCATTGGTGCGTGCTCTTGATAAGGCATTGTATAGGAAGTTTCAGGATTGGGTATACATTTATGGTATGGAGTGAAAATACTCTCAAAATCAGTATAGATGTCATAAAGTAGTTTCAGCATCCTCTCAACATTTTAAAACTGAACAATTGATTTCTCCTTGGTAGGTATAACTACCCTTGCAACAACATGTTGATTACAGTTGGCTGCATATTCCTGTATTGTTTCCAGCCCGCTTCGTCCATATCGATCATAAACATGTGTAAAACACCGCTTACAGGCATAAACACGTCCATTACATTTAGTTTTCTGGTGTCGAATGAGTTTCTCAAAATTCTTTATATATACGTAGTGATGTGTTCCACTACTGTCATTCAATAGTAGCAGGTCACGGTGTTTGTGTAGTTAGGTCTCAAAGACCTTTATTGGAAACACTTCATGCTCTTGTCCAACTCGAAAGCTTTAATTGTCATCTGGTTAAGCTTCTCAAATTTGGGTATTTGAGAAAGTGGAGTAGGGTAAGAAACACACTTAAAGTCGTACTTATCTTGAAGTTCCTCGTATTTGCTCACACGTTGTGCATTCTTCTCGACGAATTTAGCTAATACGGAGTACATGAATCATTTCTCATCGCTAAAGTTCTGTATGTTTACGCAGGCACCTTTAGCTCCGACAGATGGCGGTAGGGGTATGTAGCTACTTCCTCGTAACGGATTGTACTTGTTGATACGAAGTCGAACCCCTTCCACTGCAAGTAGTGCCCAGTTGCTACCCTTAAGATGTGATTCCTCCATTTAAGTAACCAATTTCTTGTATTTCGCTTCCAGCGCTGAGTCCAGATCCGTTTCTAGAAAAACAGGCTGATTCCGTGTTTTAAATGTTTTGTCACAGCTTTCTCCGATACTGTTTACAAATCAGCACTCGGCTAGCAGATTAAGCTTTATGCTCTTGTGAATGCTAAGCTCTTTACGTGCAGCGTGGATTATCCGTTGTTTTGCTTCATTCAGATACATACTCAGGTCCTTCGTTGAATTACATCGTATAAAATACGATTTCAATCGTCCTTCGAACGATGTCTCGTATTCTTTCATATCACAGTCCTCCATTGTTGATAGCAACTGATGTTTAGTAGGCTCCAATCTTCTTTTCTTCCGAGGTCTGTTTATTTCACGTACATCTTCATGTCGCTGACCCTTATAACCATCTTTGAAGGTTACATTACAGTGCATGCATTTGAAGAGCTTCTTGCAATACATCTGATGTCTTCTCTTGTCATAACCTCGGAGGAATTTCCTCCTACATTTAATACAAGCATATCCTGATGCACTAGGAATTATGTTCTTATATGCAGAGTTATTCATCCTTATTCTTTATGTAATAACGTATTAATCACTGTTCAATTAAATGTAGGTCTCTTCACCTTGATAAGACTTTAGAAAGCTGATTATTCTTGGATGAACACGATGTTAACACCTCTATACACATTAGCATAATAAAGAAAATTGACTGAAGGTATCCTAATTATAGAGGTGACACGGAACTTTTTAGAACAATCATACTGAAGTTTTAATAATAAAACGATGATTATCTCTTACATATTGAAATACATGGTTAAACAGTCTGGTGAAGGAGAGGGGAGGGGATGTATACACGTCACATGATTATTGCGCCCAACGACATCATCTCTTGCTGCGCATGCGCAGAGGCACTCAGCACTTCTATCCCTACTTGCTTCAATTCCTCTCGCTCTCTCTCTCTCTCACTCAGAGTACCTCCATATTGTGTCTACACAAGCTATAAAAATGTGTTGGGATGGGTGTCATGTGAGGGTGGTAGCCTGAAATGAATTACATTATGATAGGCTACAGTGAAATGAGACAAAGATGTTTGAATTCTGTAAAGGCAATAATTTCCCATGTTATGGGTGTATGTGTGTATGTGCTTGCATATGTGTACATGCACTGATGTATGCGTCTATGCCTGCAGGCGCATGTGTGTGTATGTGAGTGTGCGAATGTGTAAGTATACCGGTGTATGTATGTATGTGAGTGTGTGTTTGAGCTTGCATGATGTGTATGTGGGTGTGTGTGTGGCTGTGTATGTGCATGTGTGTACGTGTGTGCGTTGGTATGTGTAAGTGAACAGGTATATGTGTGTGTGGTTGTGTATGTGCGTGTGTGACTGTGCGTGTATGTGTGGTTCTGAATGTAGGTGGATTGGTGTTTGTATGTGTAAGTGAACAGGCATATGTGTGTATGTGCGTGTGTGACTGTGCGTGTATGTGTGGTTCTGAATGTAGGTGGATTGGTGTTTGTATGTGTAAGTGAACAGGCATATGTGTGTATGTGCTTGCATGTGCGTGTTTGTGTGCATGTGTGTATGTGCGTGTGCGTACACTGGTGTATGCGTGTTGATGTATGTATGTGTGCTCGTGGATATGAGAACGCCTGGAAATGTACAAGTCGTGGAGAAAGAAAGAGATAGATAGATTGAAAGACGGAAAAGGAAGAAAGAGAGAGAAGAAGAAAGAAAATAAGGAATTGTGTCTAGTCATCGGAATATGTAAGTATACGCCGGGGTTTAATATAAATAATTGTATTTGTTAAATGCAATTTTAATCTGACCGCCCATCCTCACCTATTTTAATATTTATTATAGAGTTTCGCTGGGTAAGGTTCGAACTAGGGGCCTCTGGGTTCCTAAGAATACAGCTCAATAAACATTGTAATGTCATATAAAAATTAAATTATATTTTTTAATACGTATTTAATCTGCTCGTGCATGTTTATATAATTTAGTATTTATTAAGCATTAGAGTTTCCGGGTAAGATTCGAACTAGCACCTCTGTACACCTAAGAATATCCTACATTAATCGGGGTAATGCTATATAGAAATTAAATTATATTTGTTAAATACATTTTAATCGGACTGCACATAGTTTAACATTTATTGTGCGTTAGAGTTTCGCCTGGCAAGATTCGAACTAGGGGCCTCTGAACCCTCTTTCATTAATTAGGGTAATGATATAATATTATCAAATTATCAATTTCTCATTAGCAATAAACTTTTGATTTCAGTAAGAATCGAACACAGATCTATGGATATTCAAGTATACGCAGAAGTTTAATGCATGTACCGGCATATGTTAAATACGTTTTTATATAGCTGCTTGAAAAGAGCCAAACAGAGATTTTGTTAGCTTTGCTCGGGTATAACCGTAGGACTTCCTAAAACGTTCGGAGAGAACAGCCCCTCAGGGCAAAGCCAACGCAATGATGCCTGACTCGTATGCTGGTTGAATTGTTTACGTATAGCAGATAAACTGACCTCTCTGTCTTTCACGCGAACAAACGAAGACAGGGGGCGAGTATAAAGCCTTCCTCAGATTCTTTTGTCAAACGTGCACATGTTCGAACAATGGAAAGCGACCAGCTTTGTTCTTTTGTTATACGGCAGTGGAATGGGAATGCCAAGTGGTCTATCTAAAGAAGCCTTGCCCCGGACAATAGAAAGGGACACAATAGAATCGGCTCCTTTGTCCAGCATACTCTTTGTTCATTTTGACAGCGATGGATAGCCTCTTGCACGTGATTGTTAAACAATGCGAGTGGTGTGAGTTGGTGCAGTGCAGGAAAGCACGTAGCCGGATGTGGAATGGGTAGAATAATGTCTCTGCCGTTGTTACAGAAGCGTAAAATTTATGACCCCTTTGTTCGTTTTGACAGTTGATTGACACCCTTAATTGCTTAACTGTCAAGCTTCCATTATACCCAGAAAGAGTTATGAGCCTCAGCTGCACCTGGAGGTACCAAGGAGCTGGTGAAGGGGTGGGAGAGGAGGTGGGGGAGCTCATTTGCATATGAATACACATTCCTGCATATTAAGTGCGCCAGCTCTGTCATTTCCCCCTACTTATATGCATGAATATATGGTTCCATATGTATGCATGTATATATAGGGTGTCCGGAGAAAAGATTCCAGTACTTATAGAGGAGGTAGTATGCAACAAAATAAGAAAAACAGTTCCTATAAACTTTGGCTGTAGACTTAGTATCTGCTAAATGATGGTTCACTACACTACCATTAATGATTACCATGTCCTTGATCCACCCTTCACAAAAGGTGCTCGATATGACCGCCATCCATTGCAATGCAGCCTTCCACCTTGCGTCTCATGGAATCGTGCATTCTTCGGAACACTTCTGCTTGTTGCTGGATTGCGTCATAGGCATTGAACACGCTTTCTCGTAGTGTTCGCACATCAATCATGGGGACTGCATACGCCATGGTCTTTAAATATCCCCAAAGCAAAAATCTAAAGCGTTAATATCAGAAGAACAGGACGGCCAAGGTATTGGCCCTCTACGATCATTACATCGTCCATGAAAGCCTCTTGTTAGCTTTCGCCTGATCCTATTATGAAAATGGGCCAGTGCTCCAGTCCAGAGAAGAACAAGAAAACAAATTAGAGTACTGCAGCGACAAAACAAAACATGCACCATTTGAGCACTACCGCACACCAGAACGTAATAATGTGAGACTGATAGAGCAATACGTATGTAGTGCGTAGTGGAATACTGTAGGTTGTCTACTATTGTGTTCTGTGTTTTCTTGATACATCATATGCAAACACGATGTGCTGCATAGTAGCAAGCCTTTACGTACAAAGTGTTCTCATTGGTTTCGTGCCAAAGCGCTAGGAGTGCAGGATATGCTCCTCGTAATAAAATAAGACCGTAACTCAGGAGATAATAGGCTTATGACCAATGCTTATAGGAACTATTTGTCTTCTTTTGTTGCATACTACCTGTAAATATTGGAACCTTTTTTGGGACACCTGGTATATATTTGTACGTCTGCATTTGTGTATATATGCATGGGTGCTTTTATGTTTAGGTGTGTAGATATTTATGCACATTTATATGATTTGTATCCGTATATATATGTATATGTACATGTATTATTTATTTGTACAGACGCCTCTAAATGTTTTCCACATGTAGGGAGTAAGCTGGGTGACTTATCGAGAGTTTATGCCAGATGCCTTACCTCATAACTGCTCTACAAGCTTAAGGGACGTAACAGTGCTAAAGAAAATATCATTCCAACACATTTCCCTTAGACTTCCTGTAAGAAAGTAATAACTGTAAAATTAAAACAGCAATAACATTACAGCACAGTAATATAAGCAGTATAAAAAGTGATTTTTAGGAAGTAGAGGCATCATATTATTGAATAATAAGCAAGTGTTAAAACAAAATTGTTTGGTTTTCAATATTCACTACTTTCTCTACCCATTATCAACTAACATATGTTCTTTACTTATCATAACATCCTTATAAACTAAGGTTTTTTCGTGCACATTACCTTATCGTTATAACAATTTAGGCTAGAAATTATTTCAGGTTACAACCTAAGTTACACTTTTCACTATTTGGTTGCATGCAATATGACGTAATGACAAACAGCCGTTTATCTATACCACAAGTCTTCTTTTTACTCTCTCTACTATTTACCTATTAACAAGCAGGAAAAGTATTGTATTCCGCCAAAAATTGAATAACGAGATTCACCGGAAATACAGGTTTTTGGGGCACCCTGAATCCAAAGAAGGCATTTTTACTTTCTCTACTACGTAGTTACAGTGGTAGAGAAAGTATTGTATTCCACCCAAAATTCAAAAGAGATTCACCGTAAATTTCGTTTTGACACTCCCTGAAACCAAAGAAAACGTTTTAACTTCTCTACTACGTAGCTACAGGATATAGATTAAGTATTGTATTACACCGAAAAATTCAATAAAGAGATTCACCGGAAATTCACGTTTTGAGACTCCCTGAAACCAAAGAAAGCATTTTTACTTCCTCTACTACGTAGTTATAATAAGTAGAGCAAGTATTGTATTCCACCCAAACACTGAATATCGAGATACACCGGAAATACACATTTTGAGGCTCTCTGAAACCAAACAAATCGTTTTTAATTTATCTGCTACGTAGCTACAGGGTAGAGTGAAAGCGTTATTATCCGTACAAAAATTCAATGAAGGGTTTCACCGGAAACACACGTTTTGAGACCTCCTGAAACCACAGAAAGCGCTGTTACTTTCTCTACTACGTAGCTACAGGGGGTAGAGAAAGTATTGTATTCCATCCAAAAATTGTATAACGAGATTCACCGGAAATACACGTTTTGAGATTCCCTGAATACAAAGAAAGCATTTTTAATTTGTCTACTACGTAGCTACAGGAGGCAGAGAAAGTATTGTATTTCATCCAAAAATTCAATATAGAGATTCACCGTAAAACACACGTTTTGGGATTCCTTGAAACCGAAGAAAGCGTTTTTACTTTCTCTACTACGTAACTACAGGAGGTAGAGAAAGTGTTGTATTCCACCCAAAAATTCAATAAAGGAGTTCACTGGAAATGCATGTTTTGAGACACACTGAAACCAAAGAAGGCATTTTTACTTTCTCTACTACGTAGTTACATTAAGTAGAGCAAGTATTGTAATCCACCCAAAACTTTAATGACGAGATTCAACGGAAATACACACTCTGAGACCCATGCAAAGTAAGCATGTTTACTTTCTCTACTACGTAGCTACAAGAGTTAGAGAAAGTTTTGTGTTCCACCCAAAATTTCAATAAAGAGATCCATCGGAATTACACGTTTTGAGACGTCCTGAAACAAAAGAAGGAGTTATTAATTTCCCTATTACGTAGCTACAGGAAGTAGGGGAAATACTGTATTCCATCCAGAAATTTGAATAACGAGATTCACCGGAAATACACGTTTTGAGACTCCCTGAGTCATTTTTACTTTCTCTACTACGTAGGTACAGTAAGAACAGCAAGTACTGTATTCCACCCAAAAACTGAATAACAAGATTCACAGGAAAAGCCGTTTCGAGAACCCCTGTATCCAAAGAAGGCATTTTTACTTTCTCTACTATGTAGCTACAGTAAGTAGAGAAAGTCTTGTGTTCCACCTCAAAAATTCAATATCGTTGCGACTCCTTGAATCTCTGAATTTACCTTTAGGAAAAGTCCATGTGTGTATTTGTGTGTGTGCGCGCGCGCGAACAGCATAACTCAAAAACAAAAAGTTGGTTAAAAACTTAACTTAGTGTTTAAGTTCAGCTTCTTCCAAGAATTCCATACGGAGACTTTAAAGAGGATCCCCAACACCAAACTACCTTTAACATTGGAATTTCTTCGAAATTTTTTATTCTTTCAAAAACGGCTCTACAAAATGTGATTAAAATACGTATGCTTAAGCTACTTTCATGATAAATAAAATGTATATCTTTAATTTTCTACGAATAGTCTTAAATTCGTCTTTATTTTGAATGACTTTTGATAATTAGTAAATTGTAGGAGAGGACAAAATCTTACTGCACAACAAATTTAGATCTCGTTAAAGAACAAAATTTATATAAAATAACATTTTTATTTTATGTCAAATAAATTCTGTTTTACCTCTCTGAAATATTTTTGTGATTATTTTGAATTTTCAAACACTTTATACTTCTCCCAACTGCAAATAGCTATTGTTTTTCTTTCTTTTTTCTTTCTTTCCTTCTCGCGTTCATACAAAGAGAAAAGAATTTTTAAACTATCACGTCTGTGGCTCGTATTCGGGAGGTCGTGGGTTCGATTACTCTAGCCGAACGTCCCGACCCATGGGTTTTTCTTCGGGTAATTTTTCCGGGTCGCCAGGGGAATGCTGGGAAGGATTCTCACATCCCCGAATTTACTGTCCCTACATTTCATCTCCATTCGCATTTCCCTTCATCTTTCATCCTTTGGTCTCTTTCAAGGTTGGAAGTGTCGGCGGTGGTATTTTGGTGCAGTGTGGCAGGGGAAAAGGCGCTCTTTGTGATTGACTTCGACCCTCGGCTTTCGGCTGACTGTCGGGGGTATCCTAACCCCCTTGATGGGCGTTGGACCCCCTCTGTGCGGAGTGGATTCCCCGGTCTGTCTGTCCGTTTGACGGGGAGCCTCTATCCGAAAATTTAGGGGCCCTGCCATTCCTATGCCATCTCTCCTGGTTCCGGCCGCCCGGTGCTTCCTCTCGCCACATCCACCCTCCCAGGGACGCCCCGTGTAGGGCATAAGCACAGTATCCTCTCTGTGGATCAGTGTCGTGACCCCTTCATAGCCAATTCACTCCAAAGCTATCTATAGCAATCAGCTTTGAGCGGTTTGTCTATCGCTTTAACTTAATATGTTCTACTTATAACTACAACGAATTGTGTAAATAAGTTACGAAGGTTTATATATTAACATGAAATAGATGCAAGAATAAGCTTTGTAAGAATAGTTTGTTGATGAGTTAGTAGACAAAGTCAGGTAAATGCACCACGTCATGTTTTATAGTAAAAGCTCCATATGCCTGTGTGTCTGTGAACTTCATAACTCCAAAACGAAAAGTTCATTAAATACCAAACTTGATGTTTAAGTTCATCATCTTTCAAAGCCGTGACACAAAGGTTTTCAAGAAAACCTTCCCCCTCTTCGAACAACGCTATACATGGAAATATTTTCGAAATGTGTTATTTTCTCAAAAATGGCTCTAACGAGTTTGATTAAAATACTCTCTGTTTAAGATATTTTCATGACAAACTAAATATATATTTGAATTTTCTGAGAAGAGCCTCTCAAGTCTTCTTCATTCCGAATGACTTTTGTACAGGCTGATTTATGAAGAACGGACATACTTCTTTCTTTAATTATTGTGTTCGAAATTTACTCAATGCCCCAATTTTTGCATCAAATTAAGCAGAATGTTCTGGAGTTTTGATTGCCTGTCACTAGATGCGCAGATGTTCATGTTTTATTCATAATTGTTAGTGTTATTGTCGGCAACTGCTTTCGAGATTTTGTTCTAGTCAACGTGAAAATGTAGTACACATTAAACGAACGATGATGATGATGAGATGGGGCTTAAGGGCGCTCAACTGCATTGGTTATTAGCGCCCTTACAATGTATAAAATATAAAATTAAAAAGTCAAAAAACTAAGAAACCACGCACAAAACCGCTTTGTCAAAAACACTAAAAAACACAACATACCAAAGACTAAAATTTACGCACTAAACTCATGGTCACTAAAAGAATAAAACAACGTGTCAAGAACTGTAGAATGCAAGGGACATGAGCGCCTTATGTCCGTCGGGGAAAAGAGCCCCATTAAAACCGACAATATAAAATCGCAAAGCTAAAAGACGCTCAGCGCATCAAATGCGACGATTAAAACCAATGTCACTGATAAAACGTAAAAGACATTGTACAGCATGTGCGTCGTCTTCCAAAACGTTGGCTATGCCAACAGGCAGACCCACGCAAACGCGCAGTCGAGCTAAAACTTGACACTCAGTTAAAATGTGATGCACCGTTAAGGGCGCATCACACTGCTGACACAGTGGAGCGAGGTCACCACTGAGCAGGTAACTATGACTAAAAAGGCAATGATCAAATCGTAAACGGGCTAAAAGTACCTCTTCCCGACGTGTAGAACGAGAAAAGGTACCTCAGACTAACGGGAGAGGTTTAACCTCCGGCAATTTGTTCCCCCGGAGGGCCGTTCACTCATCGCGCCAAAGCGAGAGGATGTAGCGACGAAAAATAACACACGAATCTGACGAGGAAACAACAGTGGTAAAAAATCTGGCTAATAAAATCGCCGATTTGGCAGCGGCGTCGGCAGACTCGTTCCCTGAGATGCCCACATGACCTTGAATCCACATGAAGGAAACGCGAATGCCAGAGGCACCAAGCGAATGGACCAGGTCATGTATGCGCTGTACGAGGGGTGGTAATTGTACAGCGCCCGAATATTTTGAAGAGCACTCTGGGAGTCTGAACAAATAAAACAGTTCCGTAAATCGTACCGCTGGACGCATAAAAGCGACTGATAAATACTAAAACGTTCGGCGGTAAAAATCGAACATTGCCCCGGTAAACGAAAAGTAAAACTAGTTTCACCAAAAAGCAAGGCACACCCTACTCCAACATCAGTCTTAGACCCATCAGTATATAAAAAATGGCAGTCACCTAATTGGGCCTGAAGCTCTAAAAAGGCGATTCTAAGGACTGAAAAAGGGGTCTCAGTCTTCGGCATTAACGTTAGACCAATGTGAAAGTGGGCCTCAGCGCGCAACCATGGAGGAAAACGCGTTTCCCCCCTTGGAAAGGCCGGCGCTGGCGTAACGTCCAAATGCCGAAGAAGTTGACGAAAACGAACCCCTGGAGGGAGCAATGCAGAGGAGCTAACTAAATAATGCCGATGAAGCGAATCCTCGTAAAATATCGCGAAGGACTGGTGGTCAGGCAAACTTGAGAGTCGACAGGCACAGCTGCACAAGAGCATCTCACGCCTGAAGGACAGCAGAGGCTCCGCAGCTTCAGTATATAGGCTAGGTACAGGGCTGGTTGGAAAGGCCCCTGTAGCGACTCTTATGCCACGATGGTGAATGGCATTCAATCGACGTAATACAGATGGACGCGCCGACGAGTAGACAATGCACTCGTAATCAAGCTTGGATCGGAACAAAGAGGGATAAAGATGTAGAAGGACGGTCCGATCATCTCCCCAGGATGTGCCACTTAAAACACGTAAAATATTAAGAGAACGGTCACACTTTGCTTTTAAAAAGGAAACGTGAGAGGTCCAGCTCAGCTTACGATCAAATATCAACCCCAAAAATTTCACCTCGTCTGCAAATGGAAGGACCTCCAACCCAAGATAGAGAGAGGGCGGAGGGAAAGCCTTCCGGTGCCAGAAATTGATACAGACGGATTTCACGGCGGAGAAATTAAAGCCGTTGGCGTTACTCCAGGAGTAGAGATGGTCCATATAGCTCTGGAGCCGGCGTTCGAGTAGACAGGTCCGCCGTGAACTGCAATAAATGGCAAAATCGTCAACAAAAAGGGACGATGAAGTGCCAGGTGGAATAGAATCAAAATGGGTTTGATAGCAATTACAAAATGTGTGACACTGAGTACAGAGCCCTGCGGTACTCCGTTCTGTTGAATAAAACGACTAGATAAAACCGAGCCCACACGTACACGAAAGACGAGGTCCGTCATAAATTCCCGAAGAAATATGGGAAGACGACCGCGGATATTTCCATGCGTGAAGTGTACGTAAAATGCCTCCCCTCCAACAAGTGTCATAAGCTTTCTCCAGGTCAAAAAACACAGCCACGGTTTGACACTTTCTCAGAAATCCATTCATAATATGCGTCGACAGGGACACCAGGTGAACGACGGTAGAGCGATAGCGACGAAATCCGCACTGAGCGTTCGCTAGAAGTTTCTGAGACTCAAGCCACCATGTCAACCGCCCATTGATCAAGCGCTCCATCACCTTGCAGTTGCAACTGGTGAGGAAGATAGGGCGGTAGCTGGAAGGTAGTTGGCGATCCTTCCCGGGCTTAAGTATAGGTGGCTTCGCGCCAAACAAAAGGAAAAAAGCCGTCTTGCCAAATACGGTTATAGGCCTGTAATAGAAAGGGTTTGCTGTCGGCTTAAAGGTTCTGTAACATCAGGACATGAATGCCGTCCGGCCCAGGAGAGAAGTGCCTAGAGCAATGAAGAGGGCGCTCCAGCTCCCTTATTGTGAAAAGTTCGTTATAACATGCATTATTAGCAGACCGAAAATTATATGATGCGGAATCTAGCCGATCTTTAATAGAGCGAAAGCCGGCGCAATAATGGTCTGAACTGGAAACCGCCTCAAAGGCAGCACCCAGAGTGTTAGCAATGGCAGACGGATCCACTATGGTGGCATTGGAAACATGAAGGCCAGACAGAGTACAATGCAACACTTTACCTGAGAAGCGACGAAGTTTATCGCAAACAACAGATGAAGGAGTAAAGTGATTAAACGACTCGGCAAAACGAGTCCAAGACGCCTTATTGCTATCCTGAATAATGCGACAAGCCCTGACGTGCGATTGTTTAAAAGTAGCCAAATTATCGAGTGTAGGGTGTCGCCGAAACACCCTAAGCGCAGTTCTACCAGCACAAACGGCGTCCCGATAGTCCTCGTTCCACCACGGAACAGGGATACGCGGAGGGTGAGAGGACGAACGGGGAATGGCCCGCTCGGCGGCAGATAGCAACGTAGACGTAAGGTGCTGCACCATTTGGTTAACGTTGGTGAAGGGCTGGTCAGCAAAATGCACGAGGCTGGAATACAATCTCCAGTCGGCTTTTCTGAATATCCAGGTAGGTACACTGGAATGCTGAACGTGGTGAGACAACAGAGAAACGATGCAGGGGCAATGGTCGCTGGAGTAGGTGTCAGCGACGACGTTCCACTGCAGACGACTAGCAACCTGGAGTGAACAAACGGCAAGGTCCAAGTGAGAGAAAGTACCAGAAGAGTCAGACATAAAAGTAGGTTCACCTGTATTAAGGACGGAGAGGTTGAAATGATCAAAAATGTCGGAAAGAAAAGTTCCCCTCGCACAAGCTGTTGGAGATCCCCAGAGGGGGTGACGGGCATTAAAACCTCCCAACAGAAGAAATGGTGTTGGGAGAGCAGATAGGAGAGCGCGATTTTCCGCGTTAGCGAGGGGAGATGATGGAGGTGAATATACAGAGCAAAAAGAAAAAAAGCCAGGTAACTGTAGTTTAACGGCAACAGCTTGCAAGTCGGACGTGATAGTGAGAGTTTGAAAATGAACGTCGTTACGCACTAATAACATGACACCTCCATGAGCAGGAATACTCTACTTCGGTTCAAGATCGTAGCGAACCGGAGTATTCCCTGGAAGATCAAAAGCGTCGTGAGGGCGAAGCTTGTTCTCCTGCAAACACATGGCCATAGGTGAATGGGAACGCAATAAAGTTGCAGTTCCGCCCTATGCGATCGTACACCACGTAAATTCCAGGTCAGGATAGCCATTAAGAAAAAGGGATAAACTGTCGACTTAGATGGGCGGCTTAAAATTATCTTTTGCTTAACCTTTGGGCTCGGGCTTTTGGAATGGAGTTGGTCAGACTCCATAGCCTCCTCGAAGGGAGGGCCCACGCGCTCAGAACCAGAAACCGACTCAAGCGCCGAAAATCGGTTCTGGGTGGCAATGGGTGAACGGGGCCGCTGTGCGTGGCTTGTCCCTGGAGCATCCTGGGACTGCGAACTCCGAGGAGGAGGAGAAGGTGAACTCGGAGGGTCTTTCAAAAAAATCTTCCAAACGAAATTTCTGCTTCGATTTTTTTTCAGTGCCTTGTGACTTCATAGACTTTGGACCAGGTTTAGAGGGCTTGATAACTGTAGCTGAAATGGACGACGGAATGGTAGTGGCGGTCAATGCAGTCATGGTCCAAGTTTGAGTCTCCGCATCCTCCGGGGTACTGGCGAGGCAACAACAGAACTAAATGTTCCCGATCGCAGGAGCGAAGTTTGACGCGCATAGTAACGCCTCCGGGCTTCGGCGAAGGAGAGTTTCTCCTTTAGCCGGATCTCCTGGATCGCCTTCTCGTCCAAATACCGCGGACAGTTGGCAAAGGAAGCAGAATGAGACCCTTTGCAATTAACGCAGACAGGTCCTGATGAACAGGTACCTTCGTGTGACGGCTGGCTGCATGACGCACAGATGGATACGGCACACTTACAAGAGACTTGCGTATGCCCAAAACGCTTGCATTTGAAACAATGCAGAGGTCTTGAAATACAGAGTCTCACAGCAACACGTTCGTACCCTGCTGAAACACTAGTGGGTAGATCGACGCCATCGAACGTGAGAAACAGGGTACGAGTAGGTACCAACACACCGTCGCGTTTAGCTTGCACTCGATGAACCACTGTAACCTTTTGGTCGGAAAGATAGTCGACCAGCTCATCGTGTGATATTCCGTCGAGGCTGTGAGTGGTGACGACGCCTCGACAGAAATTCAAGGTGCTGTGCTTCTCAACACGGATGGGATAACCGCGGAGAAGCGTGGCGTGCAGTAAGGTCTTACTTTGTTGATCGGACTTACTCTGAAACAACAATGAACCGTTTCGTAGGCAAGTGCAGGAATGAGCAGGACCAGCAATTGAGTCAATGCCTTTCTGGATTATAAAAGGGTTCACCTTCTCGAATAATTGTCCTTCCTCTGTACGGGTAATCACTTAGTAACAACCATCTGTTGGTGGTGCTACTTCTGTTACAATAACTTTTCGGCGCTTGTTGTTAATAATGGAGAAATGGTGCTCCATAGCGAAAAAAATCCTCCACCATTGCAACCGTTTCCGACCTCGGGCTCTGACTTCCCGGGCGTTACCCCGGCTTGGGTGAGTGGCCTATCTATACCAAACTCACCCCAGGGTCACACCTCCCAGAACATAGACAGAGGGACCCAATCGCCGTCAGAAATCAGCAGCTCATGCAATGGCCCCCCGCGGGACTGCAGTTGAACAGCGGATACGAACACAAAGCCTACATGACGACCCCGGGTGGTGGGGATGACGCCATTACCCACTCACCCAGCTGTGCAACCTCGTACGCGGGTATCCGTCAGGCTGTGTCCACGGAGGATTAAAATAAAACGTTAAAAGGAACTAAAAGTGTGTGGGCGTTTCGCACTCAAGGTAGGCTGGCGAAGAAGTAAAAGAGATGTGTAAATGAATGGACGTGGTGCGAAATGTGCGGAAATTGAAGAGAAGTAAGAAACGATGGCGAGGGGCGTCATGTAAGGAAATGCACAGAACGCACGAGAGCCTACCTTTAGTCCCCCGGTCACGAGGACGAACCCAACTCGACCGGACGGGGATGAACGGATTAAAATGGCGATGTGTGACTCGGGAACCCCCGGGTACGCCAACACCCGTACTCACATACGGTGAGCCCCTGGGGGGTTTATTGAACAACTCTTCATTGTAAAGCAATACTGGAATACGAATTCGATTACAGCTGCTTAAAGGGTATACCAGAGAGAATTTGGTGTTAACAATCCTCCCCAAAGAAAATTAATACTGGAACTGGCAAACAAATTCGAAACAACTGGATCTCTGGTGAGTGAGAAAGGCAAGACTCGTTCTTCTAGGCTTCCCACAGTGGTTGTTGACGTAAGAGCACGACTGTATCAGTCACCCAAAAGATCATTAACGGCCTGTATTACGATCTCCGGTTAAAAGTCATGGTTTGTAACCTATCAGTTATCGCTACCTGAAGGTTAGGTGCTTTGCCGCGTATTACAAACGCATATCAACCGATGGTTAGTAACCCTAAGGTTTATGATGCTGGGCGAGAAGTTGGCAACACCAAAGAGATATGTATTTCTCCTTGGCAATAGTTTTCTGAGTGATTTCACTGTTTATACAACGCTATCTCGTGGTAACCTGCAACATTATAGCGTCATTATTGGTCATTAGTAACAAGGCGAGCGGACAGACTATTATAGATTGTGAACGGTTTTGGAGATTTTTTTTAGAGAATTTTGACATGAACATAACCTAAAATGTAATTTATATAAATGTCATTGAGCATACAAGATGCGGTTCTAGTACGTTATTGGATTACTGAGCTACAATAGGATACCGTAAGCAATAGTTATAATTACCTTTTTATTAGCTTTTCCGTTCGCGAAAGCTATTATATTTATAGAAAAGCAACATCGATGGTTCTAATGTTGATTCGGATTTACACATGTTGCCTGACATTTAAGTTCAACACAATATTCTTAAGTTTGTTGCATCTTTCTAATACCGTTCCTTGGTTATTCTATTTGGAAAACTATGCCACACTTCAAAGTTTCGTTAAAAATAGTGTTAAGAGTTTTGACGTAAAAGTTTTACGAATATCACTTTAATAACCGAAAACCATAGTCTTTTGACGCAAACATTTCATGAATATCACTTAAAACTAACGTGGAAAGCCATTCGACAATTTTAAAAACCAACCTAAATATAAACTAATACGCAAAATACGTTTATCTTTGCCCACATTGCTTGTCATTTAACCTAAAATGTTTGGCCTTCCAAAAACAATCCAAGCACAATGGTTAGTTCCTTACGCCCAGACAGTAATATTTAAGACTGGGTGTTGGAGTGAACTATTCTAATGTATAGATAACATTTCCAAAAACTTGAAAATATATTCTGAATCACTCTCAATAATCAATCTCTGCCGGTGGTACGCCATGTTTCATTCGGAAATACGAGTTAACTCCAAGGTATCATCTTTATCCACCACTTGAGGTGGTGGTTAGTTTACCTCCAAAAATAACTCCCGGGTAGCCCTTAACCAAAGATTGTAATACAGTCGCAGTACGTAACTCTCAAGTAAATCTTACCCCAAACCTTAACCGGAGATCGTAATACAGGCCGTAAGACGTTTGTCGCAGGAGACAGAGTACAGCTACTCAATGTGTCAGAGAGCTGTGAAATGTGCAGGCCTAAAGCCCTATAGGATTACGCTTATCCATCAGTTACAGGAACCAGATAAGAATAGACGACTGAATTATTGTCGTTGGTTTCAGTCGTTCATTGTGCAAAATCCTGCCATATTGTCCATCACATGGTTCACAGATGCAACATGGTTCCATTTATCCGGCTATGTGAACTCAAATATTGGGCCAGCAGAAATCTATATGTTATTCGTGAAGCAGCTATGCACCCGGTTAAAATAGGAGCTTGGTGCGCAATATCCGCACAGAGAATAGTGGGACCAACTTTTTGTTTAAAACAATGTGAACACTACAGGGTACTGACGGATTTTCGTGGAGTTTGCTGAGCAACTAGACGATGTAGAGCTGAGTCAAGGATATTTTCAACAGGACGGCTCTACATGCCATACATCAAATGAATCCATGGCACTGATTGCAAGTTTCTTTGATGACCGGATACTTTCCAAGAACCTGTAGCCAGCGAGATCTCTGGATTTGACATCGCCGGAGACTTCTTTCTATGGGTTACTTAAAAGATAAGGTTTATGCCACACGTCCCCAGACATTGGAAGATCTAAAGCACAACATTACACAGGAGATTCAAGCTATTTTCAACAGAGTCCTCCAACGAGTGGCCAGTAACATGGAACGACGTGTTGAGTTGTGGCTTATGCAGGATGGAGGACATATTCAACATTTGCTGTAGAGGTAAATAATCTCCCAAAATTCTTCTGCATTTCAGGTATAATAAGTTGTCGCTAGCATAACTCGTTTTGAAACAATTACAGAAATAAGTGTGTCAGGTCTTCATAAATCACCCTGTATAACTGGTAAACTGTAAAGGATGGACAAAGTTTTGCTACACAAGAAAAGCACACAGTTTGGCATACGTATATTTTATGAGATTAACTATTTCCCAGATATTTTTGTGACTGGTTTGAATACCTTTTGTAACTGGCAAGTCGCTATTCGTTTTGTTTTTGTAGCGGTAATGCAGACAGCATGGAATTTCAAAGCATCATATTATCGCTTTATCTACGTATCCTACAGTGAAATGTGTATATGTGAACTGTTTTTGGTATTTAATTAACGTCGTTTAACCAGGTAGGCCATTACGGACGGTGAATGAACGAAATGGTTAAAATGGTACTCAAATGGGCCCGAGGTCCCTAGGGCTTAGAGTTGTCTGACATTCATCTTCTCTGGATGAGGGAAAACCCAGTAAAAATCTTTATCCAGGTAACACACTTTAACCGAGATTAAACTCGGAACCACTTGAATGTAAGGCAGACCACCACACCACAGAGATGGGCTAAATGTGAACTGGAAGTTTATCTATATTATCATGAGGGTAACAGAAAAATAATATTTAGTAAACATAATTTGTAGAATGGTGAGAAGAGAAAGTTATGTGAATGCAACACGTTAGATTTTTCTCGTGGTAATGAAAAGAGCGTGGAGTTTCAAAGGCACCACATAAAATTCTGACTATCGTTCAAACTTACTTCTTATACTTCTTATACTTACAGCGAAGTTTGCAAGGATAGTCATCTCAATTAACAAGAAGACTCTTTCATTCAAGCTGTGTGTAGGACAAGGTTGGAAATATGGAATCAGAGTGAAAAATTCAATAGCATTACCGAGATTTGAACTACGGATCTTCCAGTTTACGTCCGGGTGGCACCGCGGTAATGCGTGAGACTCGCATTCGGGATATCCCTTGTTCGCTTCCCGGCCACCGCCCACTCTGAACTCACGAGGTTTCCTCGGGAGTTTTCCCGGGTCGTCAGGCGAATTCTGATATTTCTTTCAGCCCCCAAATATCGTTCCATTCCTCATTTCATTTAGCCTTAACTCCGTTATGACTTTTTTAGGATTGGAAGTGTCTGCGATGGTGTTCGGCGCAGCGTGGCAGAAAAAAGGATGTTCTCTGTGGTACCTTATCCGTCTCTCGGTCTTCGGCAGGTTGCCAGGATATATGGACCGCCTCTTGGAGCGTTAGACCCTCTGTGTGAGGTGGGGTCCCCGGTTTGCCTGCCTGACTGTCGGGGCGTCTCAATCTGGAAACTTTAGGAACCTTGTCATTACTGTGCCGTCACTCCTGGTTCCGACCGCCTGGTATCTCGATGTCTCTCACCTCGTCCCTCCCTTCTGGGGGCGTCCCATCGAGGGGCACAAGCACAATATCCTCATTCACTGGTACGGGATCGAGTCCCCTCCGTTACACATCCCATTCAATTTTAGGCCAAGGAAGAGAAGCATTTTAAGAATTCAGAACGTGAATCATAATAAAAAGCATCTAAGTTGTTTCTTTCTTCAGATTTGTAACTTGAAAGCGAGTTTACTTTTGAAAACAATTTAATTTTCAACAAAATCACATCAATCGTTTTGCATTAGCACTTTCAGGTCACTAGTTTGAAAATTTAGCTTATATATTATCCTAACAGAATAAAACAGTTATATAGAAACTGCATATTTTGCTCTAAACGTTATTTCCTCGTACTATTAATATTTTCTCCTTTTAGATATAATAACTGTTTTTACTCTATGCCCACTATACTGTTGGCACGGTTTTTCTTCCTTTCACTTGTGAGTGCGTGAAGGGGGAATAATGTTTCAAATGAAACAATCTAAATTAGTTTTTCAGTATCAAACGCAAAATATATCTCATTTTGAACAACACTGAATGTTGCACTTAATTGTGTTCAAACTGCTTCAACAGTTTCAAATTAATATTACTTTTGCTTCAGTATTTTTAAAACGTTACTTGAATATTATCAGAACAGAATATGCTAACTGTATGGAACTACACAATTAGAGCTAAACGTTGTGATTAATCCCTATAAAAATTAAAAAGAAAGACGCAAACTTATATTCAAAATAATAAATAACCTCTGTTTTGAACTGCGCGTAGAACAGTCTATTGGTGGTAATTATGAAACGATTTTTATTAGTATTATTATTCCTATTATTATTGGCAACAAACGATAAAAAGAAGATACGCATTATTTTCACCTTGTTTCTCAAGAAAATTATTGAATAATGCATCTTAAACTTCTGTAGCACCCGCATAAACAGTGCAATATTTGATTTTTAAACAACATACTATGTAAAGAAAATGTTGGTTTATTTCGTTTGGATAGATATAATAAGGAAAAAAGTATTTATTTTCGCCTTCTTTCCTCTTAAAGTCAGGTCACTGAATTATTCGAGCATACACAAAAGTAAATGTGACCTTTGAGACGATATCTGCACTTACTATCACCTATAGCCAGGCATGACTAGTTGAGAGGACATATCTTCTCCTATCTTCCTCTATAACCCCTTGCCCACCGGAAAACATTTGGAGCCTTCTGTACGTATATCTATCTATGTACTGTCAGTGACTCAGGAGATTGACTTTGTCCTTGAACTGCAAGCGTGCAGTGGACTGGGAGCGTCTTGCGTAAGATGTAGATAGTGTAACACCAACAGTTCAAAAATATTGTCAACAAGTGCAGTCTTACTGCAGGCAGTGTCAGAGGATGCTACAGTGTTAAAACGCGTTGTATCGCGAGTGTAAAATTAATATAATCCACTAGTGAAATGGCTAACTTTCGGAAAAAGGGAAAAACCATTCATAGCGAAGCTCGCGAAATAATAAACCATGTAAACGAGCAATGCAAAAACGAAGCAGAGCAGAAACAACTAATTCTGCCGATTTCGCGAGGGATGAGAGAACAGGCAATTACTGGGGTGTGTCTGTGGGAATGTTTAAGAATATAAGAAAATGCGAAGAGAACAGAAGGAAGCCCTTTACGCACTGCAGGCAAGACAAGACCTCCAAATCCAGAACGAAATATAAATATAGACGATTTCGACATGTGCTCATTAAGCGGACAATAATGGACTTCGTCAATAAAAAGATAGTTCCGACATGTAGAAAGTTACTCCTGTAGTTAGAAGTAATATACAATTTCCTTGGGGGGTAGAGTCTCTAAGGAGAGTTATTCGGAAATTGGGATTTAGATGGCGGAAGTGCCGAGGAAAGTGAACAATCTTAATCGAAAAGCCAAGAATTGTTGAATGGAGATGCAAATGCTTGGCTGAGCTAAGGGGATACCGAAGACAAGGCAGGGATATCGTTTATTTGGATGAAATGTGGATGGACAATAATTTAACATTCAAGAAATTTTGGCAAGCTGATGGGATCACAGGGGTGCTTACTGATGGCAGTGCAGGAAACAGACTCATTGTTGTTCACGCATGCTCCGAGAATGGATTTGTTTCTGGAGCATTGCTGATTTACAAGGCAGGATCAGTAACAGGTGATTACTATGGGCAAATGAACGGTGTCAACTTCGAACGATGGGTGAATGAATGCTTGATTCCAAAACCTTCCGGAAAATCTGTAATCATTCTAGATAATGCTCCTTATCACACCATTCAGATTAATAATTCATTCATTAATTCATTATCTGTTTACCCTCCTCTTATGTAGGACTTACACCCCCCAGGACTTACAAGCGGGTGCCTGGGGTCAGAGGCCCGTCGAGCAGCAGACACTCATGGATCAGACAGAGCATCCAGGATGGGTGATCAGCCCGATGCCTGGTATGGGATGAAGGAAGTAGATGAAACGAAATGATGCTGAAACGGATGAAAGGAAAGGTGATGATGGAGCAGTTGGTGGAATGAATGGCGGGGGAAACCGGAGAACCCGGAGAAAACCCGCCCAGACGCGCTTCGTCCACCACAAATCCCACATGCAGGTCCCTGGGATTGAACCCGGTCCGCCTCGGTGGGAGGCGAGCGGTCTAACCACTTGGCCACGGCGCCGCCCATTCAGATTAATAAGCCCCCAAATAAATACGACACAAAGTTAGCATGATGTGATGGCTTCCGAGTTCATTGCGAAGAAAGCATGCTAAAGCATCAACTTTTTTCTTTGATAGAAATGAACAGACCAAGAGAAAAGGTATTTAAGATTGACCGCATCCTCAATGCACATGGACACTCCACTCTGTATCTGCCGCCTTACAATTGCGATCTTAATATCATGGGTGACAGTACCTGCAGAACACTGGGTAGGATATCACCGGCATGTTAGAAAGTTAGAAGATTGTTTGTTACTGGTCCATGGATCGTGTGGTTTCTGATGTGATCGATCAGATTATTATTTCAAATGCAAACGACAGTTCTTCTGATGAGCAAGAAGGGATATCATCCGATAACTCGGACTGCGAATCATCTGCATCGATCTTGCATACCCTTTGGATTAATGAGGTTATTAAAATAATATTCCACATTTATAGTGTCATAAATATACTGTTTTACATGTATGCACGCTTTACAAGTTCACTTATTGAAAGTATGATCATAATTGTTTTGCTTGATGCGGTAATAATGTACTATTGATGTTACTTCGCCTAATATTTGTTGTCGCGGAAAGAAAGGATAAGTACCTTTGGAGCAGGGTGTAAAACAATAAAGCGATAGGAAAGAATAACACAACCCTCTCTCAGGTTCGCTTACGTAAACCTCAAGGACAAAGCTAAACTCCTGAGTCACAGACAATACGGTTGTACGCTTTGTGTATGTACATAGCTACCTACATATGTATGCATGTATAAATGTTTATGTTTACTGGTATGTTAATATCTACGTTTCCGAACGCCGTATTTTCTGGGCACACTGGATGACCTTTGACAAAGAATTTATTATTATTATTACTATTATTATTATTATTATTATTATTATTATTATTATTATTATTATGTGAAGCTACTAAGACTACCATTAAGATCACAAGAAAGGGGAATTAATGTATTCTTCGGAAATCGATGATTTTGTTGAGGAATTGAAGCATTCTGGAACAATCAGAAGTACATATTAAAGATAAAAGAGTTATATCCATCTGAATGAAGCTATTTTTGTTATGATCATTTATATAAATGTGCAAAATCGATAAACTTGCTCTCAATCTACGCTATCTGAATTTTGGCATAATTGAGGTTTTTAATTTTCCGTGATATTCTGCAGGTAAATGTGTTTTCAATGTCTCTCCTAAAAGCCTCTCTTCATCTAAATCTGTTAGACAAAGATAAAACAAACCTGCACATGTTAGTAGTCTTTTAGTTGTGATTTCTTAGAAATATTTA
Source organism: Deroplatys truncata (assembly GCA_030765065.1). Classification (NCBI taxonomy): domain Eukaryota; kingdom Metazoa; phylum Arthropoda; class Insecta; order Mantodea; family Mantidae; genus Deroplatys; species Deroplatys truncata. Next base: position 414,720,374 of record CM060990.1, on the reverse strand, counting down.
TTACGCACAAGAAGGATCACCCTTCACACCAACTAATTGTAGTCATGTATCACCAGAGCGGAATAGAAAGCGCCTAAACATGTTTTCAATTGCAACGATTGTCCTGCGTTCTGATCTCATAAACATGTATTGCCCGAGAGAATAGAAGGGGCTCTGTACAAAAATGTGATGAATGCTCAGGTGAAACAATTGTTAGCTTAAAAATATCGAACTCTGTACTAGGAATGTTGTATTATGAATCCATTTTAATTGTAATGTATTGCCAAGGTATCTTAAAGTTTCACCCTATTCTACCATTCATTGAATCTTAATTTGGTTTAAAACTGCTATCGCTTACTAGTTTTGGTTCACTTTTAATTAGCATTTGGAGTTAAATTATATGCACAAAATTTTGACACACTTTCAATTTAACACCTTGTACCATTATTTCTTTAAGGCTAATCACCTTAAGAATTTGAATCAAGTCTTGTTCTTTTAAGTTTTTTGTCATTTAAACATAATTAACTTTGAAGCTATATATTATCTTTAGCTCGAAAACATATTTTACCTTTTTATTTCATTGCATCCTAATTCAATTCGAAGCCATTTATTATCCTAAGAATTTTCATAAAGCTATTACTTTACCTATTGATATCATTTAATCTTTATTTTCTTGAGGCTATTATAGTTCTTATAAACTATATTTTATTTTCATTTATATAGCCCTCTTTAACTTCTGTGGTGATGGAGAAACTCCTCGTTACTGTAGATTCTTTAGCACTGGCTTTTGATCAATTCTATCTTGAACAACAATCTTATTCACTGCCACATGCATACTCCAATACTCTGAAGAGGAGTAGGAAGGGGATACTTTTAATTGAAAATATTCCCCCGCCGCAGCCGGGAATTGAACCGGGGACCTCAGGTTAATAGTCCTTAGCACTTTACCTCAGAGGCAGTCGTTAAGATTTTATTTGCACACATTATGACTTAACTTGAAGTGTAATAGCATTGCATAATTACCAATATATATTACATTGAGAGCCACATATCTTCATTAATGCTGAAGCTAATAATGAGTACTGCCTTAACGCTCTAGAGAGCTATCTTAAAGAGGTTACAGAATATTTCGATTTCACTGCATCTTTGACATTCCAGGATCGAGACTACAGCATCTTTAGATCTTAGCACCTCTCAAAACGCGGTATCCTTAAATCTTACATCGCGACACCTAGAATCTACAAAATGCTAATATCTTAGAACGTTTTTACTTTTCCTAGCGTATCTAACATCCCACGATAGTGGGATCTGCAATGTGCACTCAACGAGATTCAACGTGAAGATAGTTCACATGATTACAGCAAAGGTTTGCTCTCGAAATTTTAAAAGTATTTTATATTTCGCAAAGAATATAAAGGCTGATTCACCTAAAATTTGCACCGCAAATATTTCGGAAATGGAAAGTGCCATTTATGTGCAGTTTTCACAGAATTGATTGGTAGTCAGGGGCTCGTAAATTCAGCCTATAAAGAGATTTCTAATAACACTTAGAAAGTGTATTTTTGAGCAAATATATAAATTTTTAAATGGAACAATGCCTATTTATATCAACAGAATAAAGGTAGGGTAAACTAGAATGTCAGCGGCGATTGTTAAAAGATTCTGGTGCAAGTGGCTTACGAGAAATCTTAATTTTGAAACCTTTACGCACCGACACTTGTACAACCTGTGGTAGCACAAATTAAAGAAAAAACAAAAGGGAATTATAATACTTCTGTGCATTGTTACAACTAAAGAGAACATAGTCCTTCAAAGGTTGTGTTCAAAATGACCACCAGCAACTTCAATACACGCTTCCAATTTGCTATGGCAAGACTGCTACACACGTTCTGGCATTTCAGCGGAAATTTCAGAGCAGGCAGCAGTAATACGTCGCTTCATATCGTCTGGTGTAGCTGGTACATCCTCGTAGACAGAGCCTTTCAGCCTTCCCCACAGAAAAACGTTTAAAGGGGTCAGATCCGGTGAACGGGCCGGCAAAGGTACAGGTCCTCTTCGTCCAATCCAACGATTTGGAAACAATCCGTTAAGACAAGCTGTAGTACTTCGTGCACTACGGACTGGACAGCCATCATGTTGGTGCCACAGGTTCATCCTAGTCTGCAAAGGAGCATCTTCTAGCATCTGTGGCAGACGGTCTGTCAGGAGGCTGCGATACTTGTGAAAGTTCATTGTCCTTTCTATGAACAAAGGGCCTATGAGCTGATGGTTCACTATCCCACACCGCACGTTTAAACTCCATGGACGCTGACGTTGTACCTGACGAAGCCAACGGGGATTGTCAACAGGCCAAAAGTGCATGTTTCTGCGGATTATCTGGCCATGATTAGTAAATGTTGCCTCATCACTAAACAACATACATGATGAATCTGGAATATCATGTCTTAATGTCCATGTACAAAAGTTAACATGATTCTCAAAATCGTTTCCATGCAGCCCTTGATGGAGAGAGATGTGATAGGGATGAAACCTATGTCGATGGAGAATGCGCAGTACACTTGCCTGACTTATGCCACTTCCATGTGCGATTGTGCGGGAACTAATTTGCGGATCTACTGCAACGGCAGCCAAAACATTAATTTCTGCCTCTTCTCCAGTCACTTGTTTGTTTTTGTTACGTTTTCTAGGTGTTAAAGTACCTTTTTCACGTAATTGCTTGAAGAGGTGGATAAATAATTGCCGAGATGGTTGACGCCTATTGGGATACTTTTCCGCATACACTGTACAACAACGAACAGTATTCTTCCTGCACTCTCCATACACCGTGAGCATGTCGACTTTTTCTGCATTAGTAAACCCCGTTTTCCACTCACGACTTACTGTTTGAACTGTCACAAACTAACTGACCAGAAGGTCGTAATGCAATCAGGTAACAGAAAACATAATGAAAACAAACATAACAATATCGTAACTAGCAACTAAGCAGGTTGAATGGAACACAATTGTGGTTGGTGGAAGCTCTTCAAAATACATTTCTCGTAAACCACTTGCACTAGAATCCTGCAACGAAAACCATTGACATTCCAATTTATCCTACCTTTACTCTGTTGGTGTAACTAGGCATTGTTGCATTTAAAAAATTGTATGTTTGCTCAAAAAATACGCTTTCTCAGCATTATTAAAATCTGTTTATAGGCTAAATGTGCGAGCCCCTAACTACCAATCATTGTTGTAAAAACTGCACATCAATAGCGCTTTCCATTTCCGAATAATTGCCTTATAAGTTTTAGGTGATTCACCCTGTATATATATCTTCGCATGTAAGCGATTTGAATAGACATAATTGTTAAGGCGAGACGAAATGGACTGGCCATCCAATTCAAACACAAACGTAGTCAGTTCGAATCCCAGCGACTGCAGTCAAATGTGCCCTTTGGTACCGGATGGTGAGTATCCACGTAAGCAACCGGTGAGATAGCAGGCGTGGATGATGGCGGGGTTACATTTGACTGCATTTGCTTGGATTTTGCTTTTTGTACCAAAAAACTACAATAGTATTTAAGTTTATAAATACATTTATGTTACCAATAGCTACAAATGCCAGCATTTTGTTGTTAAGGCACAGCGTAAAATGCAAATAACGAAAAACACTTTAAGTGTTCTCAAAATAAATTTTAATATGCACTTTGCATATCGTGAAGCAGCGCATTTAAGGGCTCGTGGATTTTATTGTCAACCATCATGTTTTTGGAGAGACGCGTTGTTGGATGTATGCCATTAGATGGCAGAAAAGGGGAGTGTCACATGCACACATTGGTTGATTGAAATAGTCACAACAGATCAAATTGTTCAAGTCATATCAGCAGAAATACCAGATATGTCGACATTTATCCAGACTTATTTCTAGTTGTCACCAAAACCATGATTCATGGTCCATGTGTCATATTCAACAACAATTCACCATGCATCTGATGGAAGATGCACGAAACGATACCCAGGAAACTTATTTTCCGAGACTATTACTGGAAATTACGGATGTCCCTCTATCGTCGGCGATCAACTGAAGATGGCGGCTAATCCATCACTTTAAAAGTAGGAAATAATGAAGCTGAAGTCGATAATCTTTGGGTTGTACCGTGTTCACCGTTACTCTCGAAAACGAACAAAGCACACAACAATGTCGAGTATTGCAATTCGGTCGAATTGATCACGTACATTTGCAAATTTGTCAACAAAGGAAGCAATACGTTAGTTTTTGGAGTGGGAAGTGCAACCACATCTACAGATGAAATAGACCAATATCAACTGGGACGCTACCTTAGTAGCAATGTAGAAGTATGGTGCATTTTATCATTTTCATTCCATGAACGACATCCAAAAGTTGTTTATTTGACAGTGCACCTTGAAAATGGACAGCGCGTACACCTCACAACAGAACGTACAAGTGTAAGGGTATTGTCACTACCGCCAACAAGATTAACTGAATATTTCTCATTTGCATGGAAAATATGTATGTTTGCAAAGACGCTAGTTTACTCTCAAGTGTAAACATACTACAATGGAATGCATCGATGAAAATGTTTATACATCTCAAATAAGATAAAGTGGTTGAAGAACATCCCAATTTATATACGACCGACACGTTAGGCCATCCGTAAACTGTTCATCCAAACAAATCAGAACGCTCTTACTTGCGATTACTGTTAATCAACGTACGTGGACTGACATCCTTCCAAGAATTAAGAACAGTAAAAGGGCCTCGTATGTGCCACTTATCGTGAAGCTTGAAACGATATCTTGACATGTCTAGCCATATAAGTTATATGGAACTACATGTAAAGAACGCTTAAGGAAGCATGCTATCAGAGAAGAGTTAATGAAAACTTATCAAATGGGATGGAGAAAATTAAGAGAAAATAAGAATTTAGAAATGGATTTGATATAATAGAAGTAAAATTGTACCGAAGATTCATTGCAATAAACTTTAGGCTTATGTGATCTTGACTTTAATAACATTAAACAATGTCGAACATATTGTTAACCTTACATATAACACAAAATGAAGCTTGCATAGAGACAGTCTTACCTACCAATAGGATTGCAGAAAACCAAGTTGCCATAGTAATAGGTGACATAAATGCATGAAGCTATAAGATGAAGCTAAGCTAAAAGCTCACTTTTCTGCAGCCCTCAAATGGGAGAAGTTGCGTTCGCCTGCGTGCCAAATATTATTACGCATAAACTACTTTGAACCGTGATTTGTGTTTAAAAAGGGCACTAATACACTGTGTAAACGTAAAAAAGTGATAATTAGGGCGTCGACATCGGAGTCGCTACGTGGACGAAAGCGTATAGAAGAGGAAGGTAAGGGTGTAGCGATAAGGGTTACCCCCCAGGGGCACACCTTATGTGAGTACGGGTGTTGGCGTACCCGGGGATTCCCGAGCCGATCATCGCCATCATCATCGTTCCGCCCCCGTCCGGTCGAGGTGGGTTCGTTCTCGTGACCGGGGGACACAAGGTAGGCTCTCGTGCGTTCTTAGCATTACATTCATACCGCGCCTCGCCATCGTTTCTTTCTTCTCTTCTCCTTACACACATTTCGCCCCACGCCCATTGATTTACACATCTCTGTTCCTTCTCGCCGGCCTACCTTGCGTGCGAAACGCCCACACATTTTAGTTTCTTTTATCTTTCTTTTAATCCTCCGTGGACACAGCCTGACGGATACCCGCGCACCAGGTGCGCAGCTGGGTGAGCGGGTAATGGCGTCATCCCCACCACCCGGGGTCGTCATGTAGGGTGTGTGTTCGTATCCGCTGTTCAACTGCAGTCCCGCGGGGGGCCATTGCATGAGCTGCTGACTTCTGACGGCGATTGGGTCCCTCTGTCTATGTTCTGGGAGGTGTGACCCTGGGGTGAGTCTTCTGGTATAGATAGGCTACTCACCCAAGCCGGGCTGACGCCCGGGAAGTCAGAGCCCGAGGTCGCAGACGGTTGCAATGGTGGAGGCGTTTTTCGCTATGGAGCACCCATTCTCCATTGTTAACAACAAGCGCCGCAAAGTTTTAGTAACAGAAGTGGCACCGCCAACAGCTGGTTGTTACTTAGTGATTACCCGTACCGAGGAAGGTCAAACTTTCGAGAAGGTGAACCCTTTTGTTATCCAAAAGGGTATTGATTCAATTGCTGGTCCGGTTCTTTCCTGCACTCGGCTTCGTAATGGCTCGTTGTTAGTGCAAAGCAAGTCCGAGGCACAAAGTAAGTCCTTTTTGAGCGCCACGATTCTCCACGGTTATCCCATCTGTGTTTAGAAGCACCGTACCTTGAATTCCTTTCGAGGCGTCATCACTAACCATAGCCTCGATTGTATGTCGGACGAAGAGCTAGTGGAACATCTTTCCGACCAAAAGGTAACGGCAGTTCATCGAGTGCAGGCTAAACGCGACGGAGTATTGGTACCCACTAATACCCTGTTTATAACATTCGATGGCGTCGATCTGCCCACGAGCATTTCCGCAGGGTACGAGCGGATTTCTGTGAGGCCTTATATTCCTAGACCTCTGCGTTGTTTTAAATGCCAACGTTTTGGGCATACGCAAGTCTCCTGTAAGAGCGCCGTTAACATCTGTGCAACATGTAGCCAGCCCTCACACGAAGGTGCCTGTTCAACAGCCCCCGTCTACGTCAATTGCAAAGGGTCACATTGTGCTTCCTTCGGTGACTGTCCGTGCTTTCTGGACGAGAACGCGATCCAGGAGATCCGGGTAAAGTAAAAATTCTCCTTCGCCGAAGCCCGGAGGCGTTACCATGCGCGCCAACCTTCACACCTGCGATCTGGTACATTTAGTTCTGCTGTTGCCTCGCCAGTACCCCGGAGGGATGCAGAGACTCAAACTTGGACCATGACTGCATTGACCGCCACTACCACCCAGCCGTCAAAGCCTATTACTGTTACCAAGCCCTATAAACCTGGTCCAAAATCTATGAAGTCACAAGCTCTTGAGAAGAAATCGAAGCAGAAATATCGCAGGGAAGATTTTTTAAAAGAACCTCCGCGTGCGCGCGGCAAGCCAAGTTCACCTTCTCTTCCTCCTTCTCGGAGGTCGCAGTCCCAGGAAGCTCCTGGGACAAGCCGCGCTCAGCGGCCCCCTTCACCCGTTGCCACCCAGAACCGATTCTCGGCGCTGGAGTCGGTTTCTGGCTCTGAGCGCGTGAGCCCTCCCCTCGAAGAGGCTATGGAGTCTGACCAACTCCATACAAAAAGCCCGAGCCCAAAGGTTAAGCAAAAGATTATTTCAAGCCGCCCTTCTATGTAGACAGTTTATCCCTTTTATTCAGGGCTACCCTGAGCTGGAATTTACGTGGTGTTCGATCGCATAGGGTGGAACTGCAACTTTTATTGCGTTCCCATTCACCTATGGTCGTATGTTTGCAGGAGACCAAGCTTCGCCCTCAAGACCCTTTCGATCTCCGAGGGTACACTCCGGTTCGCTACGATCTTGAACCGGAGGAGGGCGCTCCTGCCCATGGAGGTGTCACGTTGTTAGTGCGTAACGACGTTTATTTTCAAACTCTCGCTCTTACGTCCGACTTGCAAGCTGTTGCCATTAGACTGCAGTTACCCGGTTTTTTCTTTTCTGTTTGTTCTGTGTATTCACCTCCATCGTCTCCCCTCGCTCCCGCGGAAATTCGAGCTCTTCTGTCCGCTCTCCGGACACCAGTTCTTCTGTTCGGAGATTTTAATGCACATCATCCACTATTGGGTTCGCCAAGGGCTTGTGCGAGGGGAACTCTTCTTTCCGACATTTTTTACCAGTTGAATCTTTCAATCCTCAATACAGGTGAGCCTACTTTTATTTCTGATTCTTCTGGAACATTCTCACACCTGGACCTTGCCGTTTGCTCACTCCAGCTTGCTAGTCGTCTGCAGTGGAACGTCGCCGCTGACACCAACTCCAGAGACCATTGCCCCTGCATCGTTTCTCTTCTGTCACACCACGTACAACATTCCAGAGTACCTACCTGGATATTCCCAAAAGTCGACTGGAGTTTGTATTCCAGCCTCGTGCACTTTGCGACCAGCCCTTCAACGACATTAACCAACTAGTGCAGTACTTTGCGTCTACTATTTTCTCTGCTGCAGAACGCGCAATTCCCCGTTCATCCTCTCAACCTCGGCGAATGCCTGTTCCGTGGTGGAACGAGGATTTTCGGAACGCCGTTCGTGCTCGCAGGACTGCACTTAGGGAGTTTCGGCGCCACCCTACACTTGATAATTTGGTGACTTTTAAACAATCGCGCGCCAGGGCTCGTTGCACTATTCAGGATAACAAGAAGGCGTCGAGGGTTCGTTTTGTCGAGTCTTTTAATCGCTTTACGCCTTCATCTGTTGTTTGGGAAAAAACTTCGTCGCTTCTCAGGTAAAGTGTCGCATTGTACTGTTTCTGGCCTTCAGGTTTCGAATGCCACCATAGTGGATCCGGCTGCCATCGCTAACACTGTGGAAGATGCCTTTGAGGCGGTTTCCAGTTCAGACCATTATTCCGCCGGGTTTCGCTCTATTAAAGACTAGCTGGATTGTGCACCATATAATTTTCGGTCTGCTAACACTGAATGTTATAACGAACTTTTTACAATGAGGGAGCTGGAGCACGCTCTTCATTGCTCTAGGTGCTCCGGTCCTGGCCCGGATGGCATTCATGTCCTGATGTTACAGAACCTTTAAGCCGACAGCAAACCCTATCTATTACAGGTCTATAACCGTATTTGGCAAGACGGCTTTTTTCCTTTTGTTTGGCGCGAAGCAACCTATACTTAAGCCCGGGAAGGATCGCCAACTACCTTCCAGCTACCGCCCTATCTTCCTCACCAGTTGCAACTGCAAGGTGATGGAGCGCTTGATCAATGGGCGGTTGACATGGTGGCTTGAGTCTCAGAAACTTCTAGCGAACGCTCAGTGCGGATTTAGTCGCTATCGCTCTACCGTCGTTCACCTGGTGTCCCTGTCGACGCATATTATGAATGGATTTCTGAGAAAGTGTCAAACCGTGGCTGTGTTTTTTGACCTGGAGAAAGCTTATGACACTTGTTGGAGGGGAGGGATTTTACGTACACTTCACGCATGGAAATATCCGCGGTCGTCTTCCCATATTTCTTCGGGAATTTATGACGGACCGCGTCTTTCGTGTACGTGTGGGCTCGGTTTTATCTAGTCGTTTTATTCAACAGAACGGAGTACCGCAGGGCTCTGTACTCAGTGTCACACATTTTGTAATTGCTATCAAACCCATTTTGATTCTATTCCACCTGGCACTTCATCGTCCCTTTTTGTTGACGATTTTGCCATTTATTGCAGTTCACGGCGGACCTGTCTACTCGAACGCCGGCTCCAGAGCTATATGGACCATCTCTACTCCTGGAGTAATGCCTACGGCTTTAATTTCTCCGCCGTGAAATCCGTCTGTATCAATTTCTGGCACCGGAAGGCTTTCCCTCCGCCCTCTCTCTATCTTGGGTTGGAGGTCCTTCCATTTGCAGACGAGGTGAAATTTTTGGGGTTGATATTCGATCGTAAGCTGAGCTGGACTTCTCACGTTTCCTTTTTAAAAGCAAAGTGTGACCGTTCTCTTAATAGTTTACGTGTTTTAAGTGGCACATCCTGGGGAGATGATCGGACCGTCCTTCTACATCTTTATCCCTCTTTGTTCCGATCCAAGCTTCATTACGAGTGCATTGTCTATTCGTCGGCGCGTCCATCTGTATTACGTCGATTGAATGCCATTCACCATCGTGGCATAAGAGTCGCTACAGGGGCCTTTCCAACCAGCCCTGTACCTAGCCTATATGCTGATGCTGCGGAGCCTCTGCTGTCCTTCAGGCGTGAGATGCTCTTTGCAGCTATGCCTGTCGACTCTCCAGCTTGCCTGACCACCCGTCCTTCGCGGCATTTTAGGAGGATTCACTTGACCGGCAATATTTAGTTAGCTCCTCTGCTTTGCTCCCTCCAGGGGTTCGATTTCGTCAGCTTCTTCGGCATTTGGACGTTACGCCAGCGCCGACCCTTTCAAGGGGGGAAACGCGTTTTCCTCCATGGTTGCGCGCTGAGGCCCTCTGTCACCTTGGGTTATCGTCGATACCGAAGAGTGAGACCTTTTCTTCAGTCTTTAGATCAGCGTTTTTAGAACTTCAGTCGCAATTTGGGGACTTTGATTGTATCTTTACTGATGGATCTAAGACTGATGCTGGAGTAGGATGTGCCTTTTTTGTGGTGGAAATAGTTTTACGGTTCGTTTACCTGGACAATGTTCAGTTTTTACCGCCGAACTGTTTAGCATTTATCAATCTGTTTTATACATTCAGCGGCACGACTTATGGCACTGTTTTATTTGTACGGACTCTCTGAGTGCCCTTCAGAGTATTCATGCGCTGTACCATTACCACCCACTCGTACAGCGTATTCATGACCTGCTCCACTCGCTTGGTGTCTCTGGCACCAGCATCTCCTTCATGTGGATCCCAGGTCATGTGGGCATCTCAGGTAATGAGTCTGCCGACGCCGCTGCCAAATCGGCGATTTTATTACCCAGATTTTTTACCTCTGTTGTTCCCTCTTCAGATTCCTGTGTTATTTTACGTCGCCGCATCCTCTCGCGCTGGCGCGATGAGTGGACGGCGCTCCGGTGGAACAAGTTGCGGGAGGGTAAGCCTTTCCCGTTGATCTGGGGTACCTCTTCTCGTTCGTGTCGTCGGGAAGAGGTAATTTTAGCTCGTTTACGGATTGGAAATTGTGTTTTTAGTCATAGGTATTTGCTCAGTGGTGACCCCGTACCACTCTGTTGGCAGTGTAATGCGTCCTTAACGGTGCGTCACATTTTACAGAGTGTCAGGTTTTAGCTGCATTGCGTGCTCGAGTGGGTCTGCCTGTTGGCCTAGCCAACGTTTTGGCAGACGACACGCGTGCTGTAGAATGTGTTTTACGTTTTATTCATGACAGTGATTTTAATCTGCGCATTTAATGCGTTGAGCGTCTTTTAGCTTAGTAATTTTATTCTGTCTGTTTTTATGGGGACTCTAATCCCCAGTGGACAAAAGGCGCTCATGTCCCTCGCATTCTACAGTCCTTGACACGTTTGAATCTTTTATTGCCTATGCTTTTAGTGTGTTAGTTTTTGGCATTGTTGTATTATTGTTGTTTTAACTTTTTGGACATCGCGGGTTTGTGTCCCGATTTTTAATTATGCGGTTCTTTTATATTTTTGACTTTCTATTTTATACATTGTAAGGCCTTGATGACCTTAGCAGTTTAGCACCCTTAAACCGCATCTCATCATCATCATCGATAAGGGTAAAATTGATCGCGTGCGGTGCCGTCTATGCAAGAGTAATTACGCATGTCTCGTGAACATGAGGATTATTCCTGCAATACTGCTTATAACACATACAACTGACTTACGAGGCGCATTCCAAAACTAAGGCCCGGTGAACAATATTTAACGCATGGTAGGCTTGAATGACGTTCCACGCCTCCAACGCTGTCTACCTACTCCTAGGGAACCTACCACAGTGTTGGTGTGACGCAGTAGGCGTTTGCCAGTCGGTAGCAGGAGATCGCAATGGCCATGATAATCGTAGATCCCGCCAGTTGTGAAGTGCGCGGTGTGATTAGATTTTTTCTGGCAAAACATCGTCGGCTGTGGACATCCATCCTAAGTTATGCCTCGTGTATGGATCGGGCATATTGAGTGACAAACAGGTTCGAAACTGGTGTCGAGAATTTCGAAATGGCTGTACAAATGTGCACGATGAACACGAGTGGTAGGTCCAGTATTTTGACCGACGACATCGTTGAGAAGGTAAACCAAAAACGTCGAAGTGATCGGCGTTTGACGACTAGTGGTCTGGCTGATGAATTCCCAAATGTTACTCGAACCTCACTTTACAGGATTGTCACTGAACAGCTTGAATGTCAAAAACTTTATGCAAGGTGGGTGCCAAAACTGCTCACCGATCAGCAGCACAAACAGCAACGAATGCGTAGTGCGCCACAGTTTTTTGGAGCGTTATAGACATGATGGAGGTGGTTTTGTTTTCCCAAATTGTTACGGGTGACCAGTCATCGATATCGTACAACAAAGGGTGGCGAAAACGCCTTCCTTTCGCGAGTCACCAAATATGCAACACGCTGCATCACTCAGCAGCACGTGAAAAGCAAATGGGAATATGGCAGAGAGGGAGCGGCGCCTGTGAGTCAAAATAACTCACGAGTCACGTTTTCGACACCTCTGGCGTTTACCAACGCAGAATCGAATCAACAGTCAATGCAATGGCGCCGTTCCGGTTCACCCAGACCAAAACGGTGTAAGCCGTACACGAATCGCAAAGTGATAGCTACAGTGTTTTGGGACGAAAAGGGCGTCCGTTTGATTGATTTAATGGACCGTGGGTCAACAATCACAGCTGACTTGTACTGTGTAACGCTTCCCAATCTGAGACGTGCGATCCAAAATCGACGCAGCGGGAGACTGTCGTCTAGTGTCATCCTCCTGCACGACAACGGATGCTACTGCTAAAACCAAAGAGATGATTCATGACTTTCGTTGGGATCTATTTGATCAATGTCCGTACAGTCCCGACCTGGCACCAAGGGACCATTTCCTCTTCTTGCATTTGAAACTGTGGCTGGGTGGACAACGATTTCAAACCGACGATGAACCCAAGACGAGCGTTACAAACTGGTTGAAGTCCCAGACGGCGGACTTCTATGTCGAGGGGTTAATGAAGCTGGTGCAGCGTTACACAAAGTGTATAGATGTGAACGACGATTATGTGGAAAAGTAAAGTATGCATGTAGGCACATTTTACAGTCAATAAAAACCTTGTCTTATGAACGATGTTGTTATTATGGCAAACGGAACTTAGTTTTTGAATACGCCTCATATATAACTGCAAACCGAGCGGAATGGCTCAGGCTGTATCGTCTGTGGCCCACGGTCGGGAGGTTGTAGGTTTGATTCCCGTGACGAACCTTCCTGACCCATGGGTCTTTTGGGCTCTCCTCGGGTCGACAGTCGAATGCTGGGAAGTATCATTACATCCCTCGAATTTCCTGCCCTCCATTTCATCTCCATTCTCATTTTGCTTCACCTTTCATCCGCTTGGTCTGTTTCAGGGTTGCAAGTGTCGGCAGGAGGTCTCAGCGTAAGTATGGTAGGGGTAAAGATACCCTGAAGAAGCCTTTGTCCCCCGGACTGCGAATGGTCTCCGTGTTCCGGGCCCCCAAGGAATGTGTAAGCCCACAGGGGGAGGAGAGCCGGCTTGCACCAGCCAGCACCACGGAAGTTCAAATCTGTAAATGGTAGGGCCCTGCACTCTCCTGTTGTGCCTCCTGGTCTGACTGCCCTCTGACTCCTCTCACCTCATCTCTCCCTCCAGGAGGTGCCCCGTCAAGGGCCTAGATTCAAAAGATCTACGTAGGTGGAGGTGCTAACTTCCCCACGCGTCTTATCCTATCGTATATAAAAGATATGTCTTTATTAATTCCATAATGCAAAATCCTACGTCACGATGTGCACATGGATAAGATTCTATGTCCGTTTATTGTAATTAATTACAAGCCCAATTTTGAAACCTGTAGTTTATATAACGGAATATCGCCAGAAATGAATGTCACGCATAGTTCTTCATTAAACGTTTGATTTCATGGAGGTAACTCTTGCTGTAGTAGTTTATCCTCACATTTTGTAATACAGCGCTTGTTTGTTTCTGGGTGGGCATGTCTACGCACGCTACTCTACCTATTATGCGCAGAAACAATTGTGCTATTGCACGGTTTGCAATAAAAGTTTACATTATAATACAGAAAACATTTTCCCCATACTCCAATATATAGTTTTGCAACGTTGTTACTTTCTTTCCCCTTCATTTGGCATTCAGTCTACGTGAACGCTGTGAGGGATACACTTTATTCAACTGTACAGGTGGCCCTCTCGTTTTAACAGTGGACTTCACGACGTCTCTAAACAAACGTAACGACTCCGATGTCGCAGCCCTAGGAATAAGTATAATTCTATTTGTGAAGGCGTTGTTTATTTCGAGTGAAAAAAGAAAAGTCAGATCTGTTCCGCGAATCTAAATCTATTATTCTCTTACGAGACCAGGACCTGAGATACACACGTAGAAACAAGTTTATTTCCACAGATCAGCCGCTGATATATCAAAGCCGAGATAAATATCAGTAACGAATCCACAGAACGCCCTGCTACACGACACCATGTGCAAAACAGCTTCCGAGATTACGTAAGAACAGAATAATACTTCGTAACAAGCCTGCCAAGAATTAAATCTTCTTTTAAGCGATGCACATTGAAGCGCTTCACTCGCTGATGCATCGGATACTACTCAACCACCGCAAATACGCACGTTATTTGCAATTACAACGACAACGTAGTTCCCATCCAATCCAAAAGATATTTGGGAAAAATACAGACTACATGAGTGGGGACAATCTACATAATTTGGTGCAACAAATCAAAATCCTGACATTCAGTTCACACCAATCTTGTAAAATGAGGCATTAGTTTCGTTTGAGGACATACGCTTGACAATCGCTAAAAAAGCATTGATACAGTTGGGAATGGCTGTGTCTGCAAACGAACTTTTCGATCATGATTTGCAACGAGAAATACAAATTGGGTATTGGGTACATTTGTTCAAACGAGACTTCCAAAATTGGTTCCAGAACAATACATAGCGTACGACAGAATTATGCGTGCAATTGCAAGTCAAAGCGGCAGATTTTATTTCCTGGATGCACCAGGAGGTACAGGCAAAGCTTTTCTTATTTCACTTATTTTTGCAACAATGCGATCACGAAAAAATATTGCACTGGCAATCACATCCTCTAAAATTGCGGCAAGTCTTTTGATGGTGGCAAAACATCGCATTCAGAACTGAAATTGCCATTGAATATGCAAGTTACTGAGATACGAACATGCCATAGTCAACAAAAATTCTAGAATGCATAAAAATCTGCAGTCATGTCCACTCATTATATTGGATGAATGTGCTATGGCGTTCAAAAAGGCATGGAAGCACTTTATCGTACACTAAAAGATTGGAGAGGAAATGAACAGTTCTTTGGTGGCGCACCCATTTTATTGTCTGGCGATTTTAGACAAGCTCTACCAACTGTACCACGTTCAGCATCCGCTGATGAATTTAATCCATGTCTTGAATCATCAGTTTTATGGCGATACGTGCAGAAATTTACTTTTAAGGCCAATATGCATGTACAACTACAGCATGATGCATCCGCTGAACGTTTTCCAACACAACTGTTGGACATTGACAATGCAAAAATGGCAAATGATGAATCCACACAATGTATCATATTGCCAACAAACTTCTGTAAAGTCAAAGAAGCCACAAACAAATCGATTCAGAAGTTTTTTCCCAAATATCACACAGAATTGCAAAAATCATCAGCAGTCAAAACGAAATACCAGGCAAAGCAGGAATGTATAAGTCCATCGATACTGTAATGATTCCATACGAAGTTGTCAGTTATCCAATAGAATTCTTTAGCTCACTTGATTTGCTAGGCATTCCACCGCACGTTTTAAAATTGAAAATTAGTGTGTCTGTCATTTTTCTCCAAAACATCAATCCATCACGAGTTTGTAAGGGTACCAGGATTTCTGTGAAAAATACGATGCACAATATCATCGAAGATACAATTTTGAATGGAAAATTTAAAGGATAAGATCTACCGTTGCCACGCATCCCAATGATTCCGACAGATATGCCATTCGAATTCAAACGCTGCAGTTGTCGGTGCGACTTGCATTTGCAGTGGTCATCAACAAACCACAGGGACAGTTGCTACAAGTTTGTGGACTTAATTTAGAAAATCCATGCTTCTCAAATGGACAGCTCCATGTTGCCTGCTCACGCATCAGGAAACCTGACTTATCTGTGTACGTGCCAGACGAAAAAACAAAAAACACTGTGTATCCAAAACCACTTCCATAAACAGAATTAAAACACAAACACTTTCTTTCCTTGAGTGGCATTGGAACGCATGCCAGGTATTTTATATACATATGTAATTGTACACACTACCCTCTATTCAAATTGTATTTAAACCTCAATAGTAGATCTAACATGCATATTCAATAACTATTTTAATAAGAAACGCATTCGTTGGACATACAATAATAAGGCCATAAACCTTTCAATAGCATCTTTCACTTACTGGTAATACATAACGCTTGACAGAACACAATAACATATTACGTAACCTCCTCCCCAGGTGTAAAACGTTTTACGGTTAACGAAGATATTTAACTAATTAAATTAATTACCTTGTTTATATCTTATTAATTAGCGCCTTTAGAGATCTATTACATTCGCTTTCACTCTTGTTGGAATAGCTCCGGTATTTTATTACTACCCACGTCTATGGTGGGCCTTCTACATGCAATCATAGCAAGTTTATATCGTCCACTGACACCACATTATCTTTCTTCTGAGTGTGTGAGTATTTGTGGTAGACTTTGTAGTGCACTTGATTAATACAATCAAATATGGTAAATCCGGGGAAGATGGTCACGGTTTTAAAACGTTTTATTGTGTGAAAAATTGTTAAGCAGAAATGTGTTTAAATAGCTAAATGGATCCATTGAAGATTAATATTTGTAATAGTAAGTGCTCATGACCACACAAGCTTATTTTGGATGAAAAAACCCAAAGTTTAGAAACCTATGCATTGCGCATCTCTCCCTATGAGTGATGGGGGGAGATAGCTGTGTTGTATAGAGATAGATGGCCACACATTTGTCGTACTCAAACAGCATGTTTAGTGATTTAATGATATAACAATAATTATGGAAAACATGTTATACATGTTTGTTTTTCAGTTAGTAGTCAAGTTCATGTAAGCAATTGTACCTGCAGAAAACGTTTTGGTGAAAACTGTAAAATAAATATGATATTAATTTTTCTTTGTTACAGTGTTTCAGGCCAAGTTTTTCGGTGAAACTGTATGCTAGACTGTGAATATCATCTCTTGTTAGAGAAAAACCACACTTCTGGATTTTCTTAATGATTATATTGCAGCAACTTCTCTCCATTTTCGCTACCAAACAACCACCTTGTCCCATTAGTCTTTTTGATACATGTCAGCTTTCACCCTTCGTTCCTGAGTCTTTCTGATATATTGAATGCTATACATATATCTTTCGAAACACCGCGAACACTGCTGGCTATCTTTTGTATCTTTCGGTATTTTAAAAGCATGTGAAAGACGTGCAAGTATGAAAAGCATTTAAATGACCTACGTCACTATAGCCCTGGTTATACACAGGTGATAAAATTGGTAATTATGTCGAAGCGGTTATCACGATAGAAATACGCTAGTCATTATCTGTAAGCTAATCGCTTTATCTTAGAAGAAGTAAAGCTCGCACATATTTTGCTCTGAATGCACACACAGGGATTTCTTATCACCTGAATCCGTAAACGTTTAAGTCTTATATGAAAACCAGTTATTTAGTGCTCTGTAGTATATTTTAAACAAAGGTAAGTGGTTTTTTTTAAACTTGCTAGACATTTCGGTGGATTACAGTAGTGGCTTCCGGCGAAGACGTAATATATACACTTTTTGCTTAGCGCGATATTAACAGGTAGAGAGAGGTTGAATTCTTTCGAGACAGTGGAGTTTTCAGATGAAAACAGAACCTTTTATAGTCCCTGGCTGACGCAGCTGGCGTCTTCCTACATTCCTTTAAGTGTAAAGCATTCTTTTCTACGGTCTCGTTGTGTGTGCTTAATAGGACGGAGTGAGAGGGGGAGAGTCGTGTTTTTTAAAGATCTCTACTTTCAGGAAATGGATTTCAGTTGTTAGCTCCGGCATATATTCAGAGAACCCCTTCTATGTAAGTATTCGGTTTGTAGCGTATTTTTTGTGTAATGACGTTGCGTCATAGATCCAGGGGCTTCATACCTTTAACGCTTTAATGTCCATTAATCATATCCTGTTTTGTTAATTGATTTTTATCGATGATAGCTGCTGTTTCTATATGTTACCCTTGTATATCGTGATTATACCAGCCCTGTTGGTAGAGCAATTTCAGTTGTTCGCTCTAGCATATATTCAGAGAACCCCTTCTATGTAAGTATTCAGTTTGTAGCGTATTGTTTGTGTTATGACGTTGCGTCGTGGAGCCAGGGGCTTCATACCTTTAACCCTTTAATGCCCATTAATCATATCGTGTTTTGTTGATTGATTTTTATTGATGATAGCTGCTGTTTCTATATGTCACCCTTGTATATCGTGATTATACCAGCCCTCTTGGTAGAGCAATGCGTGTAAAATATACAACTTTTAAGGAAAAGCGGAAGATAATATATCACAACTTCATAACTACCATCATAGGATGCTACAATAGATTGATTGGCGAAGGAATTAGCGACGATAACTACTAGTATGGTATAACTGCGCTATGTTGATTACCATAAGAAACTAGGATGAGCAGAGCGGACTCTACTTCATTTCAGTTGTGCTTCTCCTCGCTGTTATCTTTGATACGGTCAGAGACCTAATCCTGAAAACATTAACAGTTCATTCTACATATTATTTTGCATCTCCAGGCTTCCATAGTTTGCCATGAACCCATGCACCTTATTGTTTTTAGAATTATTAATGAATTGCATATAACTTCCCGTGATGATAGAATAGGGTATAGAGTGTGTTTAGACGCTTTGACATACAAGAGCACACTCTCAACTCATCACAATTGGTGTAATCTTGCTGTACTTTGTTCTCAATTCAGATCATTGATTACAGTGATCCTTTCCTAAAATGTTAAAGTATGCATAACACACAGAAGTTCCTCGCATTATAATTTACTTTGTTTGTTTCCGTCCAAAGTCTTAGTCATAGAACACAACGGTATTTAACCATTTAGTTACATCTATCACAAGCAGAAGTCTTAAACGTAATGAAAATACCGCCTTTTCCGCTCTCTGTAATATATGCCGCGACTACAGAAAATTGTTGACTCCATTTTAATGAAATCTGATGCTTAGTTTACGTAGTTTGTTTTCCTTTTGCATTTGGGAGGCCCCGCGTTCGATTTCCGTCGACCGTTCACTCTGACATTGGGTTTTCGGGGTTTCTCTTGTCGGTAGGCAAATTCTGGAGATTTCTCATCCATCACGACTTCCTTTTCCCTTTCATTACGTTTCCTACTCATATTTCGGGTTTAGCGTTGTGCGTCGGTCCAGACAGTTGGCGCGGATGTTTGCTCAAAGTAAAGAGTATATTTCGTGGACACTACAGGGCTGTTGGCTTGCATCCACTTTGAGCCTTGCCAGTGAATAGAGCAAGCACGTGTGTTAGCATGACGCTTTGCCGTACAAGAAGGTAAACTGTGTCACATTTATTTAGTATAATATATTTGACATCTAACTCTATGCTATGTGAATTATTTATGTAGGTGGTCCCTTCCTTCCTAGGCCATGATGATTTAATAATATTTTGGTGGCTTTTAGGTATTTTTGGAACTTTGTTAGCTTGCCCCCGTCGGACCTTCTGTTAGGAAAGTGTGTTGCTTTAGATCCCACTCCTGTGCTCTACTCCCCGTAAAGGAGTGAAATAAAGGAGGCTTCGACAATTGGTGTGAGGGCCGGGTATGATTTAATATTTTGGAGTGTAGAATTTTTTTCTCCGCCTTGAAAATATAATTCACGTAATTTGGTTTTCCACGTGTTCCAATGTAACCTGTAACTTTCTAGTTTGAGCTTGCTGGTAAGGATTTCCTTTTGAAAATTGTCTTATTGTGGTTTAAATTAAAATACAAGTATTTGCTTAAAGTCCGGTGTTTCTGGCATTATTGTGAGTATACTTTGAATTTTTTTACAATGTCTTTCTGTTGGCGGAGCGTCGTTAAGTTTGGCTTCGCTCTTCCCCTTATCATGGTTTAAATTCTTTTGTATGAGGAACTTTCTGCAATGTTCATTATAGTTTTCTCGTGTTTTGAAGTATTTTTGTGACCTTTTGAAATTTGAGTTGTATCTTGAATGTTGTTAATGCAGTTGCCACTCTTATCTTGTGCTCCTAAAATTTCTATTTTCAGTCCTAAATACTAATATTTCTTAGAGCTTTCATTGGCTTTTGCACTTATTCTAGCTTTCTACCCATTACCATATTTTTGTTGTATTTTTCCTGTTGCAACTTTTATGTAAGCACGTGTGTTGCTTACTGTTGCGTAATCTTGCGTGATTTCGTAAATCAGAAGAAATTATAGATTGTGAAGTACATTTCTTACAGTTTACGTGTTCTGTGAATTAAGTTGCGTGTGGTTGTAAGGAAAGTGAAGTGGATATGATGTGAAATTTGGTTAGGGTAATGTTTGTTTGTTGGTTGAGAAATGTATGTACTAGTGTGTGGGTTGGTAACAGAGATCGTATGATGTCAGAATAGTGGGGAAAACGGTTCGTTAGAAGGTAGCGGCAGTTGCCTCTCTCTCTTGCAAGGGAGCATTCGTGTAGCATGGCTACCATGATTGCCTCGTCGCCGATGGCAAACAGGTAACATTTTGTGTATCTATTAACATCCAATACATCTTGGTTAAACTAAAGCCCTGGCATGTGATTTCTAGTAGATATTTGATCCTTCTTCCTTCCCATACAATGTTTTTAGGAATCTTTAGGTGTATTTAGGATTTTGTTGAATCCGCCCCGTCCGATCTCGTGTAGTTTATTGTTTGATCCTTTTCACGGTACCTATCGCTCTACCCCCATTGAGCTAAAACATGTAAAGAGGTTACGACAATTGGTGGAAGGCCGGGGATAATGTAATATTTTGTAGCAAAATTTTTTTTCTAAAATGTAGCGTGTTTCGTCATCCACGTGTTCGTTGGAACATGTAACTCCTTAGTTTGGCCTTAATGGTAAAGGTTCATATTTGAAAACTGTGGTGGTGTGTTTTCAATTCATTTAAAAGTATTTGTGTAAAAGTCCCGTCTTAATATCTTTATTTTGGGCACACTTTCAAATTTTATACATTGTTTTGCTGTTGGTGATTGGCGTAGCACGGTAATTCTTGGCTTCATTTTCACCTACCATTATGTAAATTATGTAAAATTCTGTTTGTATGAGAAATTGCTTGCACTAAACTTATAAATTTTTTTGTGTTTTTGAGAATTGTGAAAATTGAGCGATATATGCAACTTTGATAATGTGGTCATCACGTGTTAGTTGGTGTGTTTGGGGATGCTGTTTTCTGTGCTAGGTAGTAATATTGTTGGGAGCTTGTAATCCTATATTGCATTGATTTTGATTTTCTACTCATTACTATATTTTTGGGTGCATTTTTCGTGCAACTTTTATGTACGCAAGTGTGTTACGCAATCTCCGCGTGGTCATGCAATTTATTAACAATTCTAGAATGTGAAGCCGTGTTCTGTGCGTTTATTTTCGTGTGTGTGTATAAAAAGTCAGGTGCACCTATTTAAGAAAAAAAAGAAGGAATTCATATTTGTGCATCGTACTCCGGTAGGCATAAATTACGTGTGTAGCATTTTCTGCTCTCTATGGAATAATTTGAATACTAGTCACAGTAGGTGTGACGTAATTTTTTTAAGGTCCAGTCCGAGTTTCCTCGCTGAATACATCACTTTGTTGTTTTTTCTTCCATGTGTACACTCTGTTTTGAAATCTTGCACTTGTCTTTCTAAGCACTATTTGGCGTAATTTTGCTGCACCGTTGCCATATTTGGTTTTATATTTTTTTTGGAAATTATTTTGAAACAGTTGATTGATCGTGTAGAACAGTAATGTAACCAAGTTAACCAGTTTCAGTTATCATCTGCTGTACCAACTTCGCAGAGACCTTTACAGCTTCCACGATGATCCGACCAGCAGGATTTATCCACCCCCATTTAATGTCGAGGGTGTAGTGATGTGTGTTACAAGAAATTTTAAAGTTGCACTGGTAAAAGGATAAAATGGAAAACGACCTGTATGTATGTGCACATGGTGTGTACCAAAGTGTGGTACGAATTACTTAAAGGTTTCACAATGCAGACAGGTATGCTAAATTTTTATTTTGTTTCACTGACTAATGCTTAATTAAGCTTTGCTTTTCAGGAATAAAGTGTGCTATGTATGTCTGTGCTAAATTTGAAAGTTTGTTACCATTTTGTGTGGGTTGAAAATTTTGGATTTTATTTTGGGCAATAGAAATTATTTGGTTTGTTATGTTATGCTGCAGTGTAATTATATGATGTGCAATGTGTTTAATTACCTTTGACTTCCAGGAGTGATATGTGAAAGTTAATTTGGTAATGAGGTGCTTGTTGTGTTGCATTTCTTTTTGGTTTGATTTTGTGTTTCATTATGATGCTATAATCCTTCTTTGCAGAAGTTGTTGCATAAATTTATGTATGTATGTGAAGTTATGTGAGTAGTATATGGAAGATTTGCCTCGGTGGGAGTGCCGAAGAGTAACCCTGATGGTGGTAGTGAGATGTGATGAGTTAACGTCAGCTTCGATGGGATAGCTATAATGTAACCTTGAAGTATGAAAGTTTGAGTTTTCAGGAGGGCTAACATGTACCTGGAAATTCGTGGTGAGAAGTTGAGAAATATTTTGCATATTGGTGTTGCTGAAACGTGCCCAGTATAGCGTGTGTGATGTATTCACATAAGAGAGTAAATGTAATGAATTGAATGCGATGAGAATAATTTTTTCAGTTTATGCAACAAGTGTTAATACAATCTTATACAGCAACTGTTAGTACCATTTTATACAACAAGTTTTAATACCATCTTTTACAGAAAGTTTTAATACCATCCATTTTCCAGCTTAATCTTGATTCGGTAGATGTGGATGCAACAGTGTAATGCTATGTTATTGGTGTCATTTCCAAAATGTCAATGTGATTTGTTCAGTTTATGCCTATGTCAGGTATCTTTGATTTTGCACCTATTTGAATGAGATATGTCAGTGAAGATATTTAATTTTCTCAGTAATTACTGTGGATCATGAAGATAGAAATGATGATAATAATGATCATAACGAGGAATATAAAGATAGTAATGTGAAGAAGAAGGTTGTGTTATTGCAAGCAAAGCCTGAATATTTGTAGTTTGACGCATGTGATGTGGTGTTTATTGTTGAAGTATGTAGCAATGTTCTTAGTAGTTTTGGGTTGTTATTAAACTGAGTGTGTTGTATTATTGGAGCCATGGTTAGTATGAATGATTTCTTTTCACTGTCATGTATGAATGATTGAAAAGTGCACTTATTCATTTTGGTTATTAGTTGTACCAGCTGGTCAAAAATAATATTGGGATCCCAAATGTTTTACTATATTTGTGTTCCGTTATTATGTGCAAACTATGGATATAATTCACATAATATTTCTGTATTCTGACCCCTTCATGTCTCTTTATTTTGATTTGTAAACATTTTTTGTGAAATTTTGGCTTGTACCCCTTTGCAGAATTCAGTTTTTATGTCAATGTGTAATCCTCGTTTTTCCTTTTCTTAGTATTATGTTTCAATGTTTCTAAATTTCTGCAAAACTTGTGGCATCGTTTGATTACATTTTCATGAGTGACATAATACTTTCTTCTTCTTCCCTGTATGATGTTTTCGGAGCACAAATTTTACCTTATATTGCACCTGTTATAGTGATTTTGGCTGATTCGGGAGCTCGAGTGTCCAGAGCAGTGTCCCCGCAGTACAGTCCCATACCTGAGGCTGCACAGAGATACACCAGAGAGAGCTACTCCCAGTTCACTACACTGCAGGTGGCAAAAGGAGCCACTATTCGGGGGGCAGTCCAAGCAAGCGATTACCCTCCATGTCATTATCATTGTGAAACAACAACTCTACGGCTGAATCCTCTTCGTTGTGTATGAGGTGATCATTTCCATCCACAAGCAGTACGACAAGATGTGGTGCAGTGTAATGTGGGTGTGACAGTAGCAGCTAGGTGTAATGTGCGTGTGCGGGGTTTGTTTTTACTGAATGAGATAAAACATCTTTATGTATATCGTCGGTGGCACTCGAGACTCCATCTTTGTATTAGCTCTGTATAAACTTAATAACAGGTACTGACACTTATATCTTCTTCTTCGACAGACATTCAGCTCTATCTTTAAATATTCAGATAATTTTGTAAAGTATGTCATTCATTTTTGCTGTCTCTGTTCTTTGTAATTTTCTGTAAGTGATAAACTCCTTCTTGCCTCGACGGGGACGTCGATCTGGGTGGCCAGGGGGAGATGTGACATTTGGTTAGGGTAATGTTTGTTTGTTGGTTGGGAAATGTATGTACTAGTGTGTGGGTTGGTAACAGAGATCGTATGATGTCAGAATAGTGAGGAAAGCGGTTCGTTATAAGGTAGCGTCAGTTGCCTCTCTCTCTTGGAAGGGAGCATTCGTGTAGCATGGCCATCATGATTGACGCGTCGCCGATGGCAAACAGGTAACATTTTGTGTATCTATTAACATCCAATACATCTTGGTTAAACTAAAGCCCTGGCATGTGATTTCTAGTAGATATTTGATCCTTCTTCCTTCCCATACAATGTTTTTAGGAATCTTTAGGTGTATTTAGGATTTTGTTGAGCTCGCTCCGTCGGACCTTGCGTATTTTATTGTTTGATCCTGTTCACGGTACCTATCGCTCTACCCCCCATTGAGCTAAAATATGTAAAGAGGTTACGACAATTTTAAAAAGTTCATGCTTGTGACTCATACTTAGGTACGTATAACTACGTTCTGTATGACGTTTTCGGCTTTTTGTGTTAATTTGTGCGCTAGTCACAGTATGTGTGCCTTATATTTTTTCCTCCAGTTTTAAGTTTCCTTGCTGAAAACATCGTTTTTGCTAAATTTTTTGCACATGTGTAGTGTCTGCTGTAAAATGTTGGTCTTGTATCCGAGTGGCTTGTGTATCAAGTCTGTGAAAAAATAGAGATGTGGTGTATACAGTAGGACAATTAGCGAAAATTTGTAGTCCTATAAGAAAAAAGGCAAATGTACTACGTTGTTATATAGATATTTTGGATCTTTTGAAATTATCAAACAGATGACTCCTGTTACTTATCTTGTTGGTTGACCTCATGCTCCTCGTATTAAACATCAGAGTGTTCATGTGTCACGCCTTTACTCTTGCTATGATCTTGTGCGTCCTTATAGACTATAAATGTTGAGTTTCGTATATGCTGTTTTCATTATCATATTGGCCTAAGTGTTGGAATGATGAAGATGATGAGATGCGGTTTAAGGGCGCTAAACAGCTAAGGTCATCAGCGCCCTTACAAAGTATAAAATTTACAGTCCAAAAATAAAAGTCCGATAAGAAACCGCGTAATTAATAAACGGGACACAAACCCGCGATGTCCAAAGGTAAAAAACAAAACACCAAATTCCAAAACGAAAACACTAAACGCATAGTTAATAAAAGAGTAAAACAACGTGTCAAGAACTGTAGAATGCGAGGGACACGAGCACCAGATGTCCATTGGGGAGGAAATGCCCCATTAAAAAGACAATATAAAATCACACAGTCAAAAAACGCTCAGCGCAACAAATGCGTCGGCTAAAACCAATCTCACTGATAAAACGTAAAATACATTCTACAGCACGCGCGTCGTATGCCAAAACGTTGGCTAGGCCAACAGACAGACACACACGAACGCGAAACGGAGCTAAAATTTGACACTGTCTTAAAATGTGACGCAGCGTTAAGGGCGCAAAACACTGCTCACAGGGTGGTGCGGGGTCACCACTGAGCAGGTATCTATGGCTAAAAAGACAATGTCGGATTCGTAAGCGAGCTAAAAGTACCTCTTCCCGACGACACGAACGAGAAGAGGTACCCCAGACTAACGGAAGAGGTTTAACCTCCCGCAACTTGTTTTCCCTAAGAGCGGCCCACTCATCGCGCCAGCGCCAGAGGATATGGTAACGTAAAATAACATAAAAACCTGAGGAAGGAACAACACAGGAAAAACATCTGGGTGATAAAATGGCCGATTTGGCAGCGGCGTCGGCAGACTCGTTGCCTGAGATGCCCACATGACCTGAAATCCACACGAAGGGGACGCTGATGCCAGAAGCACCAAGCGAGTGGAGCAGGTCATGAATGCGCAGTACGAGCGGGTGGTAACTGTACAGCGCGTAAATACTCTGAAGGGCACTCAGAGAGTCCGTACAAACAACACAGCGCCGTAAGACGTGACGCCAAATGTATAAAACACACTGATATATAGTAAAAATTTCGGCGGTATAAATCGAACATAGTCCAAGTAAACGAAAAGTAAAACTCTGTGCACCAAAACCAAAGGCACATCCTACTCCAACATCAGTCTTAGACCCATCGGTATATATACATACATTTTTCACAGCTCCGAGATGGCGAAGAAGAAGGTCCGCTCTGCCGCCGCTCCTGCTAAGGCAGGAACCTCTTCGTCTCCTCCAGCACGCGCCGAGGAGACCTCGCTGCAGCCACCGCTGCCTAGGGCAACCTATGCTGCAAACCACCGCTTCGCCGCCAGCCAGCGCCGCTTCGCCGCGACTGCCACGGTAGTCGCCGAGTCACTCACCGGCATCCACGCTGCCGATTCTGGGCACTTCCCAGCCACCGCAGATCCAGCATGTGCCTCATGGGAGGTACAGCGCCGTCGTCCGTGGGGTCCCGAGGGACCTGCCAGCCAGGTTCCTCGTCACCGCAGCCCACCAGCAGTGGCCTTCAGCCTTGAAGGTCACCAGGATTCACGGAGCTCAGGGACCCACATCGCTCGTCAGGTTGGAGTTTGCAGATCCTGCCGACTACGAAGCTGCCTTGAGGGCGGGCCTGCCCTTGTTAGGGCGGTGCTTACGCATCGAGGCCAGCCGAGTGGAACGCCAGGCTCCCTGCAGACGCTGCTGTGCCTACGGGCGCAATGAGAGGACCTGCGCAGCTCAACCCAGGTGCCACTACTGTGGAGCAGCCTGCACCACCGCAACGTGCACCCAGCACGACCTTCGCCGCCGACGCCGCTACTGTGCGACCTGTGGAGCGTCGTCGCACTTCACCGGCCAGGCGCTCTGCCCCCTGCATCCCCGCAGGAAGGCATCGCCGACGACGCCTGCACCTACGCCGCAGATCGTGACATCTCCACAGCCACCGCCTTCAGCACCATCACCAGCGCCGACACCAGTACCAACGCCGACAACAGCACCTTCACTCTCGCCGTTCATCGAGGAAGTCCAGGGCCTACGCGACGCCGTTCAGGATCTCCACGCGGAGTTCCTGAACATGACGAAGCCAACAGCCCTGGAGGAACTCATCCGGGAACTTCAAGCATCATCAGCTGCCCAACAGGTTTACCTGGCCGGGCAGTTCGACAGCGCATCTTCAAGACTCACAGCCATCACAGAAGCCATCCGGGTTTTATCGTTCGGCCACCGGCCGAAGCCTGACCCGGCCAGAGTCGCGAGCTTCTTGCAGCAATGCAACGAGTTCAATCAGCAACAGGAACATCATCGTCAGCACCATCCTAGATCCTAACTTCTATTCACTCCCTTAAACCCACGTCATTTTTACTAGGGTTGCAGTCAGGTTTCATGGCTGCAACCTAGTAACCACCTATCCCGCTCCAGCCCATAGGGCGGAGACATCCATCTTTCACGTACTAACGCGGGTGCTATGCGGGACCGCAAAAAGCCACGCCATTCCACTTTTACCTTCTTCCTTTTTCCACCGGTGGAGGAGTTTTTAGTGGGTATACCGACTATTGGTGAGTCCCACACTCTCAGTCCCGACTCCCATCGGGGCTGGGGTAAGTGATTAAATCATTTTCTCCTCCACTCGAAAAAAAGGTATATATAACATGACAGTCCCCGAACTGCCCCTGTAGTTCCAAAAAAGCGGATCTAAAGACGGAAGCAGGGGTCCCATTTTTCGGCATCGACGTTAACCCAAGGTGACAGTGGGCCTCAGCGCGCGACCAAGGAGGAAAACGCGTTTCCCCGCGTGGAAGGGCCGGCGTTGGCGTAACGTCAAATGCCAAAGTAGCAGTCAAAATCGAACCCCTAGAGGGACCAATGCAGAGGAGCTAAGTATATATTGGCGATCAAGCGAATCCTCAAAAAAAAATACCTCGAAGGAAGGCTGGTCAGGCAAGCTTGAGAGTCGACAGGCATAGTTGCACAAAAGCATCTCACGCCGGAAGGACAGCAGAGGCTCTGCAGCTTCAGCATACAGACTGAGAACAGGGCTGGATGGAAAAGCCCCCGTAGCGACTCTTATGCCACGATGGTGAATGGCATTCAATCGACCTAACACAGATGGACGTGCCGACGAATAAACAATGCACCCGTATTCAAGCTTGGATTGGACCAAAGAGCGATAAAAGGGTAGAAGGGCGGTCCAATCAGCTCCTCAGAATGTGCCACTTAAAACACGCAAAAGATTAAGAGAACGGTCACACTTTGCTTTTAAAAAGGTTATGTGCGACGTCCAGCACAACTTCCTATCAAAAATCAACCCAAAAAATTTCATCTCGTCTGCAAACGGAACCATCTCCAGGCCCAAGATAGAGAGAGGGCGCAGGGAAATGTTTCGGGCGCCAGAGGTTGATGCAGACGGATTTTTTGGAGGAGAAATTAAAGCCGTTACCGCTACTCCAGGCGTAGAGACGGTCGATACAACTCTGGCGACGGCGTTTGAGTAGACAGGTCCACCGCGAACTGCAATAAATGGCAAAATCGTCAACAAAGAGGGACGATGAAATGCCAGGTTGAATACAATCAACAATGGGGTTGATAGCAATCGCAAAAAGTGTGACACTGAGTATAGAGCCCTGAGGTACTCCGTTCTCTTGAATAAAACGACTAGATAAAACCCAGCTCACACTTACACGAAAGACGCGGTCCGTCATAAACTCGCGAAGAAAGTTGGGAAGACGACTGCGGAAATTCTATGCATGGAGTGTACGTAAAATGCCGCCCCTCAAACAAGTGTCATAAGCTTTCTCCAGGTCAAAAAATACAGCCAATGTTTGACACTTTCACAGAAATCCGTTCATAATATGCGTCGACATAAACACCAGATGGTCGACGGTAGAGCGATGGCGACGAAATCCGAAAGAAGCGTTTGCCAGAAGTTTCTGAGACTCAAGCCACCATGTCAACCGCCCGATGATCATGCGCTGCATCACCTTGCAAACGCAACTGGTTAGGGAGATAGGGCGGTAGCTGGAAGGTAGTTGGCGATCCTTCCCAGGCTTAAGTATAAGGACAACGGTGGTTTCGCGCCAAACGGAAGGAAAAATACCGTCCTGCCAAATACGATTATAGACCCGTAAGAGAAAGCGCTTACTGTCGGCTGAAATCTTCTTTAACAGCAGAACATGAATGCCATCCGGCCCAGGAGCGGAGTGCCTAGAGCAATGAAGAGCGTGCTCCAGCTCCCTTATTGTAAAAAGGGCATTATAACATTCCGTATTAGCAGATTGAAAATTATAGGTTGCCGGTCTTTAATAGAGCGAAAGCCGGCGGAATAATGGTCTGATCTGGAAACCGCCTCAAAGGCAGCACCCAGGATGTTAGCGATGGCAGCTGGATCCACTATGGTGGCATTGTGAACCTGAAGGTCAGAAACAGTACAATGCGACACTTTACCTGAGAAGCGACGAAGTTTATCCCAAACAAATGATGAAGTCGCAAAGCGATTAAAAGACTCGACAAAACGAGTAACCGACACCTTCTTGCTATCCTGAGTAATGCGACGAACCCTGGCGCGCGATTGTTTAAAAGTCACCAAATTATCAACTGTAGGGTGTCACCGAAACACCCTAAAGTCAGCTCTACTGGCACGAACGGCGTCCCGATAATCCTCGTTCCACTACGGAACAGGCATTCGCCGAGGTTGACAGGATGAACGGGGAGTTGCGTCTTCGGCGGAAGAGAAAATCGTAGACGTAAGGTGCTGCTCTAGTTGGTTAATGTCGGTGAATGACTGGTCGTGAAAATGCACGAGGCTGGAATACAAGCTCCAGTCGGCTTTTGAGAATATCCAGATAGGTACTCTGGAATGCTATACGTGGTGTGACAGAAGAGAAACGATGCAGGGTAATGGTTGCTGGTGTAGGTGTCAGCGACGACGTTCCACTGCAGACGACTAACAAGCTGGAGTGAGCAAAGGGCAAGGTCCAAGTGAGAAAATGTAACGGAAGAATCAGAAAGAAACTTAGGCTCACCTGTATTGAGAATAGATGGATTGAACTGATCAAAAATGTCAGAAAGAAGAGTTTCCCTCCTTGGCGAACCCCACAGTGGGTGATGGGCATTAAAATCTCCCAACAGAAGAAATGGTGTTGGGAGAGCGGACAGGAGAGCCCGAATGTCCTCAGGAGCAAGGGGAGACGATGGAGGTGAATACACAGAACAAACAGAAAAGAAAAAAACGGGTAACTGCAGTCTAATGGCAACAGCTTGCAAGTCGGACGTAAGAGTGAGACGTTGAAAATGAACGTCGTTACGCACTAACAACATGAGCCCTCCATGAGCAGGAGCACCCTCCTCCGGTTCAAGGTCGTAGCGAACCGGAGTGTATCCTCGGAAGTCAAAAGGATCGTAAGGCGCAGCTTAGTCTCCTTGAAACACACGACCATAGGCGAATGAGAACGCAATAAAAGTTGCAATTCCGCCCTATGCGATCTTACACCACGTACATTCCAGGTCAGGATAGCCATTAAGAAAAAGGGATAACTGTCTACTTAGAAGGGCGGCTTAAAATTACGTTTTGTTTAACCTTTGGGCTCGGGCTTTTAGTATGAAGTTGGTCAGACTCCATAGCCTCCTCGAAGGGAGGGCCCACGCGCTCAGAGCCAGCAACAGATTCAAGCGCCGAGAATCGGTTCTGGGGGGCGATGATTGAGGGGTGCCGCTGAGCGCGGCTTGTCCCAGGAGCTTCCTGCGACTGCGACCTCCGAGGAGGAGAAGGTGAACTCTGCTTACTGTGAACACGCGGAGGGTGTTTTAGAAAGTCTTCTCTTCGAAATTCCTGCTTCGGTTTTTTCTCTGTAGCTTGTGACTTCATAGACTTTGGATCAGGTTTAGAGGGCTTGGTAACAGTAGCTGAAATGGACGGCCGGATTATAGTGGCGGTCAAGGCAGTCATGGTCCAAGTTTGAGTCTCTGCACAGTTCTGGGGTACTGGCGAGGCAACAACAGAACTAAATGTTCCCGATCGCAGAAGCGAAGGTTGGCGCGCATGGTAACGCCTGCGGGCTTCGGCGAAGGAGAGTTTCTCCTTTACCCGGAGCTCATGGATCGCCTTCTCGTCCAAATACCGCGGACAGTCGCCAAATGAAGCAGAATGTGACCCATTACAATTGACGCAGACGGGGGCTGTTGAACAGGCACCTTCTTGTGAGGGCTGTCTACATGTTGCACAGCTGTTAACGGCACTCTTAGATGAGACTTGCGTATGCCCAAAACGTTGGCATTTAAAACAACGCAGAGGTCTAGGTATATAAGGCCTCACAGAAATCCGTTCGTACCCTGCGGAAATGCTCGTGGGCAGATCGACGCCATCAAATGTTAGAAACAGGGCATGAGTGGGTACCAATACGCTGTCGCGTTAGGCCTGCACTCGAAACACTTCGGTCACCTTCTGATCGGAGAGATATTCCACCAGGTCCTCGTCCGATATACCATCGAGGCTATCCGTGGTAACGACGCCTCGACAGGAATACAATATGCGGTGCTTCTCAACACGGATGCAATAACCGTGGAGAAGCGTAGCGCGCAACAAGGGCTTAGTTTGCTGATCGGACTTCGATTGTGCTAATAACGAGCCATTCCGTAGCCGAGTGCAGGATTGAAACGCACCAACAATAGCATCTATGCCCTTCTGAATTATAAAAGTTTTGTCCTTTGCTGTTTTTGAAATGACCAAGTAACAGCCAGATGTCGGCGGTGCTACTTCTGTTACAATAACTTTTCGGCGCTTGTTTGAATTAATGGAGAAAGGTTGCTTCATAGAGAAGTAAATTCTTCACCATTGCAACCGTCTCCGACCTCGGGTTCTGACTTCCCGGGCGTTACCCCAGCTTGGGTGAGCAGCCTACCTATACCTATCTCACCCCAGGGTCACACCTCCCAGAACATATACAGAGGGACCCAATCGCCGTCAGAAGTCAGCAGGTCATACAATGGTCCCCCCGCGGGATTGCAGTTGTACAGCGGATACGAACACAAACCCTACATGACGACCCCGGGTGGTGGGAATGACGCCATTACCCACTCACCCAGCTGCGCACCTCGTGCGCGGCTATTCGTCAGGCTGTGTCCACGATGGATTAAAATAAAAGGTTAAAAGAAACTAAAAGTTTGTTGGCGTTTCGCACTCAAGGTAGGCCGGCGGAGAAGGAAAAGAGATGTGTAAATGAAGGGAAGTGGTGAGAAATGTGCATAAATAGAAGAGAGAATAAAGAAACGATGGCGAGGGCCTCATGGAATGAAATGCACAGAACGCACGAGAGCCTACCTTGAGTCCACCGGTCAGGAGAACGAACCCACCTCGACCGGACGGGAATGAAACGATGAAGATGGCGATGAGTGGCTCGGGAACCCCTGGGTACGCCAACACCCGTACTCACATAAGGTGAGCCCTGGGGGAATGTTGAAATGAAGTGTGTTATATATGTCTTTGCTAAATATAACGTATGTCACCATTGTGTGTCATGAAAATCTTAGGTTTGGTTTTGGGTAATGGGGATTATTGTTTGGTTTCTTATATTATGCTGCAGTGTATTTTTTGATGGGTACTTTGTGTTTAATTTGGTTTGACTTTCAGGAATGATTACGTGAAAGTGTTACTTTGTTAATGATGTGCTTTATTCTGTTGCATTCTTTTGACTTGATTTTGGTGTTTCATTATGATTCTGTGATTTTTTGTCCTTGCAGAAGTTGTTGCATAAATTTTGTGTATTTGTGTCAGGTTATGTGAATAGTGTATGGAAAATTTGCCTCGGTGGGAGTGCCCAAGAGTAACCTCGATGGTGGTATTGAGATGTGATAGTTAATGTAAGCTTCGATGGGATAGCTACAATGTAACTTTGAAGTTTGAATGTTTGTGAGTTTTCAGGAGGGCTAGCACGTCCCTGGAAACTCGTTGAGATTAGTTGAGAGACGTTCTGCATATTGGTGTTGCTGAAACGTGCCCAGTATTGCGTGTGTGCTGTGTTCGCAAAAGAGGTGTAATGCAATGAGAATAACTTTTTGAGTTTATGCAACAAGTTTTAGTACCATCTATTTTCCAGCTTCATCTTGATCCTGTAGATGTGGATGCAACAGTGTAGTGCTATGTTATTTTTGTGTCATTCCTGAAATGCTAATGTGACTTTTTCAGTTTATACCTACGTTAGTACTTTTGGTTTTGCACTATTTGGCAGCTACTTTGATGAGACAAGTCAGTGAATAAATTTTTTTCTCAGTAAGTACTGTGTATGATGAGGATGAGAATTAGGATGACGATGATAGGAATGATGATCATTATAAGAATGATGCTAATAAGAAGGATAGGATAGTAATGAGAATTTGTGCTGTTATTGATAGTGAAACATTAGTATGTGTACTTTGAAGCATGTAATGATGTGCTTATTTTGAAGCATGTAGTAATGTTCACAGTAGTTTTGGTAGTTATTCAAATGAGTGTTTTGTATTATTTGTGATACGGTTATTATGAATGATTTTGTTTCATTGTTATGTATGTATGAATGATAAGTGCACTTATTTATTTTGTTAGTTGGTTGTACCAACTGGTTAGATTTAATATTGGGATCCCAAATGATTTGCTATATTTGTATTGTTTTATTATGTGTAGACGATGAATATAATTGATACAATACTCATGTATTTTGGCTTCTTCGTGTATCTTTATCATGCTTCTTAAACATTTATTGTATAACTTTGACCTGTAACCTTTTGAAAAATTCGGTGTTTATGTCAGTATGCAATCATTTTTCTTTTTCTCAGTACTAAGATTACATGTTTGTAAACTTTTGCCAAATTTGTGGCATTTTCTGTTCATGCTATTTTAAATGACATACTATTTTCTTATTTTATATATGATTTTGTTTTGGGAGCACAAGTTATACCTGTTTGTAATTCATGTTGTACTGATATTTTGCTGTTTGGAGAGCACGAGTGCCCACTATGGAGTGACCCTGCTGTAACGAGACACGCCAGATGCTGAATGTAAACCAAGGAGAGTTTCTGCCTGGTTTTGTTACCTGCACTTTGTGGCAAAAGGCGCCACGTTTAGGGGAGTCATCCAAGACAGCGATTGCACCCTCATTATCATTAAATTACGTCGGAATTGAGAAAGGGCTCTGCAGTTGATATTTCTTAATTATGGGAGATGTTGGAGGTTCACTCATGAACAAATACCTCAACAATTTGTGCAGTGTAATTATAGTTTAACAGTGGCAGCAGTTTTCAATGTGCGTGTGCGGGACTCACAAGAAGAAACTTGCAAGATACGTTTTAACAAATATCGTCGTTGGCACTCAAGACTCCATTATTTTTTTATACTTTTCACAAACATGTTAATAGGCAATAAGACACTCAACATTTTTTGATAGACATTACTGCTCCATTATATCATTTCAAACATCAAATTATCATGTGAAGTATGTCATATATTTGGTTTTCTGTAATTTTTTATGCCTTCTTGCTTCGACGAGGACGTCAACTTGGTTAGCCAGAGGGAGATGTGGCATATGAGGTTGGTAACACTGTAATATGTGGTGTGGTAACATTGTATGGTTAACGCTTAGGTTGGAAATGAGAGCAGGTATTGACGTAGCAGAAGGGGAGGGGTTAAACTGGTTTTATCTTGTGGTAGCGTGTAGCTTGCGTCCACTTTGAGCCTTGCCAGTGAACAGAGCAAGCACGTGAGTTAGGATGACGCTTCGCCGAAAAAGAGGGTAAACTGTATCACTTTTATTTAGTATGATATATTTGACATCTAAGTCTACACTATGTGAATTATTTATGTAATTGGTCCCTTCCTTTCTATGCCATGATGATTTAATAATATTTTGCTGGTTTTTAGGTATTTTTGGAACTTTGTTAGCTTGCCCCCGTCGGACCTCGTGTTAGGAAAATGTACTGCTTTAGATCCCGGTCCTGTGCTCTACCCCCCGTAATGGAGTGAAACGAAGGAGGTTCCGACAATATCTCTACCCCAATTTTGCTTAATACACTCCACATAAGCGCTATTTCTATTGCTTATAAAGTCACGTGTCCTCGTTTTTATGTGTCTGTATATGCAGGCGTGGTGAAACAGTGAGTGTAGTCTCTCCCGCCTTCTCAGTCTTCCTCATGAGACACTTTGATCTCATTCCTGGGTGAATATTATTAGTGGTGGTATACCTGAGATTAGCATTACAGAGGGTGCTTCTTTAAAACGCAACATATGTCTGAGGTAGCTTGCAGGCATTATTTTCAGTATCTAATTAATGATGCTTAATAGAATTATATATTTTCTACTCCAGCATTTTGTGCTAAGATCTTTGAAACCCTTTAGACAATGGGAAATAATATTATTCTTCAAACATTTTGCAGCGCTAGCTGTCGGGTTAGCGCACTTTCCTCTCTCTCTCTAATACATTCTGCGGAGGGTCACGAAACGAACCCAGGATCTCAAAAATGCCAGATAGAGACGTCATCGGCTGAACCATCCTGAGCCATCGCTCGGACCTAGTAAAACTTAAGGAGTTAAAACGTGATTGAAAAGTAAAATGACAGAAGTCGATCTTACGCATGGCAGTGAAACTTAGGTATTTACAGTATTAAACCACGTTTTAATGTAGAGTTTGTATAAAATGTATTACCCGTTTAAGCAGCGTTCCTGCTCCACTACATTTTTCTTTGTGTATTTTTTTCTACTAGTACACTGGTTTTGTATTCCTTGTACAAAGCACTTAACATATAGATATTGCTTCTATTGCACCAATGAACTTTCAGTTACATTCTCAAAAATGAGATGTTTATAGAGCCAGTTATTTTAAAGGCCACACTTGAATTGTTTATGAATGATGTTAGAAACATCAGTATTAACTACTCCTTTATCTAATCGCATCCCTCTATTAAAATGGTGGCATATTTTCATAAGCGAAAGGTTTGTGTTGTAAAACATTGTAATAACATTTTAGCGTAGCACGCTTATTTTAAAACACTTTGTGTGCTACACCCATAACATTTTAACGCTCTGGTATATATGGGCAGCAGGGTCATGGCGTGAATTTTATTGAAGCAACAAGGTGAACCTGCAAGCAGATTTGCGTTTGTGTGAGGGTTACGTCGATTTTAATTTATGTTATAAACATAGGATAAGTATGTGCCTATATCGACTCTGAAGGAAAACTGAATGTTTGCATTAATGATAGTAAGCACAACATGCTGAAAATAAGTAATGGCGCTTAATAGGAGGATTTTATACTCCAACATTTTGTATTATTGGAGGTTAAGGATAGTTCATATGAAAAGCATTAGCATAATAACGTAATGCTTAGCGCAACTGTTACTAGGCTCGGTATTGGAGGCGGGAGATTTATAACATATGCTCTTTCATGTCATTCTTTATTCAGGCTGCCACCTTTTTTGAAATTGAGTCAGCATAACTAAGGTTTATTCCGTGTAACTTGCCTCTGTATCTCATAACGGTCACATGCGCTAGTCACCTCTCATCCGAGATTCAAACTCGCGTCCTCTTGGATGTGTTTGAAATTGGGTCAACATAACTAAGGTTTGTTCCATATAACTTTGCTTCCGTATCTCTTAGCGGTCACGCGCGTGATACCAAAATCGAGATCCTGTGTCATTCTTAGCGATTTGATTAAACGGGTAATCAATCTTTTGGATAAAAAATGGCCCGTGAAGCATCTAATTGTGGCATGTGTGTAGGACCTTCAAATTTTTATCCTGTCATTGGGGAAGAGAAGAGTCCATTAGCGCAAGAGCCTTCACGTGCAGTTCCGGGCTAAAAGCACTCAAGGCTTTTCGTGACCAGGATCCCGGAAGTGTTTACATCATAGGCACTGATTTGCGTGGGTGGGGTGTGACGTCATTGTAGCTAATTAGTATGCATATGGATTCAGAGTCCTTACTTCTTCCCTACTCACGTGAGCAATAGTCGTTAACAAGGATTGAAATCCTGTCGCCAGCTTAATTTCAAAAGCTTCACACCACAGTTGCGACAATGACATCCCTTGACCATTTCTTACGTATGTCCTTCTTCCCCAAAATTACCATAAGGCATGTTCTAACAAATTAATTCTGCAATTTTACTTAAAATCCCGTTTCTTTTTTCTATAAAACCTTAATTATCTACCTTCGATTAAAAAACGGCATGTATAAAAGCTAAAATATGTTGATCCTCCTAGATCCTTCTGAGAAAGACGTAAAACTCAAAAGAAAATTTAAAGCAATTGTTGCCTAAAGAATAGGTAAGTTAAAAGTGTAGTCCTACGAAAATGCTTCCCTGTTACTACTAAGGTTGAAGAGCCATGGTTAGTCAGTAAGTGACTCTGAAGCTAAAACAATGAAGCACGCCGGAATAGAAGGTCATATTTAAAATACATATATGCCTTATATGTTAGAAAGGAGCTCAGTTTGGTTATTATTTGTCTGCAACTTCAAACAAAGAAACTATAAAAATGCGACGTATTAATCCAGGATGTTTGTGAACAGAGGTGCAAATAGGTACACATATCTTAAAGGAAAATATGTTATCCAAACGTTTTTGTTAGGCTACGCTACTGATAAGTATAAAAGCTGCAAGGTTTCGTACCACCAATGTTACCCAAAGTTATTAGTGCTGCCGGAGCACCCCTGACCATATATCATGCTAAATGTACCCACACAACTCACACTGTGACCGTAAGCTATTAACTTCATTGCAGAATCGTTAGAACAATATAAACGCAACGCATAAAATGGCTCCGCTGCCTAACACGCTTCATTGAGATTCTTGTAGAAATAACAGTGTTAATGACAAAACAGTACAGTGTTACTTTGAAATCTTTAGTATTCCTAAAGGGAAACATTTCTCTTTTTTCAGTGTTATGCCGTTTTTCCCCTGATGGTTCTGTTCCGCCTTATCTGTCTTCATACAGGCAATTAATCTGCATTTGTCCATTCATATTACATATTCACCACTGAGTATATTGTTTACACCTTTTATTAAGTTTAGGTCTGGTTTGTCAGATATTAATATACGTATTTACTACTCACTGTACTTTTACCTTGTCTAAAAGTGCTGGGATCATCTCTTTCACAACTTCAGGGAGATAACCAAGATAGGAAAGGTAGAATAAGATGACTGAAAAATTCAATGCCATAGGCAGGATTTGAACCACGGATCTCCCGGTCGCCGTTGCTTTAACCACTGAGCTACCATGGCAACGTGCCGATACGACATTAAATTCTCCAACTGATTCGCATTTTTCCCGGTATACCACAAGGGGATCT
This sequence comes from Deroplatys truncata, assembly GCA_030765065.1. Classification (NCBI taxonomy): domain Eukaryota; kingdom Metazoa; phylum Arthropoda; class Insecta; order Mantodea; family Mantidae; genus Deroplatys; species Deroplatys truncata. The sequence goes on along the minus strand of CM060990.1, from coordinate 414,681,847 downwards.
CAAATTGTATTGAGATGGCATACCCCAATGGCGACTTACATTCTTTGTAAGTACTTTATAGTTACAACCAGTATTAGGTCAATTAATGAAATTAATTGTTCCTTCACACAAGCCATGTGTTGGACAAAGTTGGAAAGGTAGAATCAGATGACTGAAAAATTCAAAACCGTAGCTGAGATTTGAACCACGGATCTCGCGGTCGCCGTTCGTTTGCTCTAACCACTGAGCTACCATGGCAACGTGGCAACAACATTAAATTCTCCAAGTGATTCGCATTTTTCAGTCATCAGATTCTACCTTTCCAACCCTGTCCAACACATGGCTTGTGTGAAAGAACAATTAATTTCATAACCAAGGTCGTTCTCCTTCTTCAAAAGTGATGACAATTTGAGTTAACTTTGCAGTTTGGGCAGCAATAAAGGCAACTTCGCATTGAATATCAGATTCACGGAAACGTTCTCCCTCTATAGCATTGGCCACCTCCAGTATCTTGAGGTTTGTTGCGTAATATGAGACAACGATAATCAAGTTAGTTATCTCGACAGCGTTGATTGCGGAGGTAGGGGAAAATGTAGGTACGCGGTCTTTGAATCACTGCTTACAGCTTGCAGGAAAACTTTAGTAACGAAGACTAATGATTAAGAAATCGCGACACCTCCTTAGTAATACGACGAAAACAATGTGAGAATCAAATTACGTTACATATTGTTGGAAAAAACCTCTTAAGTTTGTATCAGTATTTTCAGGTATGGTGTGCCATCTGTGAGAAATAAAATCATTTAAACACACTGTTAGCGCATTTCCTTTATAAAATGAAACCCGTAGGAGGACTAATATTAATTATTGCCAAAAAGACCACTAAATTAAAATTACAAAACAATTTCAAAACATAAGAAAGTGATAAAAATTCAGAAAAGGGCAAAATAGTATAAAATGAATATTAAGATACAACAAAGGCAAAAAGTCAATATATATACTTACTACAAAATTTGCTATATTAGAATACTATGTCTGTATATTTCAATATTTTCTGATGGTTACCAAATAATAACTTCACGCCCTATCTATAGCATTGAAACTATGTTAGAAACCTCGTTGCCAATCGGTACGCTATGAGCGAGAAGTATGAGTTTGAAGATGTAAGAATGTACACATAAATCCTTCTTTTTGTAAATTCTTATACTCATAAAACAAAAATAAATATTAAATAGCTGTAATTTAATAGAATGTGTTTTCGTGGCTATTAACAGCTGTTCTTCAATGCCTTAAACTGTCATAACGGTTTAAATACATAAAATAAAAAGCGGAATGCGCTCTTGAATAACACAATAGATAAAAAGTAGCACTTGATATGCAAATATGAAAACTTGTGTCTGTATAATGCAAGGAACTCTACTTAAAAGTCTTTTTAAATGTTTATTTAAGTCCAAATTTATCTGTTTTATTCAAATCCAAGGTTACAGCTGAAACTGCTATCTGATGCAATAAATCTTAAATTAACTTTATATTACTGGCAAATTGTTTACTCTCGATTCATCGATGAATGTTTTAAAATCGAGATGGATTGGATTTGCGTTTGTAACAGCGTAAAATCCTGAATCCTGCTAGCTTTTAAATTATTTTTAGAGAGGGGATTAAGCTCATCCGTATATTGTAACCTTTGAATTTGTTGCGGTTTTGTAGAGAAAGTTACTGCCTTGGGAATCTGTGTAGGAGGTTCGTCACACAAAAAGAATATAAATGCTAAGGCGTGTGATAAGTTTCCGAATACAATCAGAAAACCAGAACTACTCTTATGGTTCTGAGTTCGGGATTATTATAAAGGCTACTTCTATGGGGTTCCACGGTATATCCTTGATAGCCATTAGTGATTTACCTTGTGTTGTTAGCAAGGGGTCAAAACAGTATCTTTCGCACATAATACCAGTGAATGTATATCAAGAGAGTCACATTAGTAGCTAGGTTAACAAGGCATTTCAACTTGCTGTGAATTAGCTTTCTCGAAATTACGTTAAGATTGATTATATAAATATAATAACCAACGTTAACAGGTAGCTGATGTATGCGTTATTTACTGTAATTACACTATACGCTAAATTCTTCATGCGAAATTCGGTAGAAAACTCAGCTCATAATGTTTTACTTCTTACACGGAAAACTGTGTGAGCAGCATACTTTGCCTACATTCAGGTACAGAATAATCCTTTCAGGTATATCTAAGCACAGTAAGAAGCGCTTTATGTCACAAAAAGAGATATGCAAGTTATTTCCTGATTGGCTGGAGTTTCCATTCCGGTACGCCTTTATAAAAATCTTACGCTTACTGGACAGTACATATATTCCTTCCTGGATTGTCTTGCAGACAGTCACGATAGGATTTACAGTTAATCTAGTTGTGCATGACGACCGTATTTACCATGCCAGTGACTTTACAGCCCTACCTAAAACTGTTCCAATAAACGTTGTTTCTGTTCTATAATAGAAGTTTGAAATACATCTCTAGTTACTTTACGTATGGTATAATATATGTAAATACAAAATAAAAAAGAAACTATTTCACTGTTAAATACTCATACCCACGGGAGAATACTTCAATATCCATAACACGTATTACTGTAAACTTTTAGTATAATGTAGTTACGTATTTACAAGTACACACCAGTTTAACTCTGTTACTTATTCCGAGTCGAATTATGCACGACGTTTCTGTAGCCACATATAAGTCGGCCACGATATTGTTGCACTTGACCTAGCGGAAACCTGCATTTGAATACACGCTGAAGCCAGCCTAGCGAAGTACAATATTATTGTGGTCGAGTTATAGCATTGTAACTGGGGATGGATGTATGGTTTAGTTAAGTGTTTTGTTTCTGACGGAGGTTATGTATGTTGCATGACAAAAGCAACCTCCTACAGCATTGTTCATTGTACGATCCTGCGAACGAAAGCAAACGAAAAATGATATAGGCGACAAGAATTTAAACAGGAAGTACTGGACAAAAGGATAGAAAATATATGTTGATGATAAATATCAATTTGGTAATTTTATTAAAATAGAACAACTTACAGTCATACTTGCGTTATCCTGATATATGTTGAGGTCTTACTTTGCTTCTTCTTCCTTTATTTCTGTATTTTACCTCTTTTTCATCGTGTTTCGAAATTAATAGAAATCGTCCCTTTTAAGGTACCATACATGTTAAAACAAAACCATTCGGTTTAACACATATTTCAGTGTTAGGTAAGTAATGAAGAAAGATGAATATTACAAGAAACATACATAATACTGCACGGTGTGCAAGAGAATGTGATACCTCTTACATAACTGATTTTTGAAACCAAAATTATCCCAAACTTTACTCTCATTTATTGCACATGAGCGTGTACCTGTTCCGCATGCATCTTACTTCCTATTTATTTCCTTCTTCATTTTTTCTTGTTTTTGTAATCTTAAGATCCTTTAACAGAATCAACCTCGTATTAGGCAATGAATATAAAAGTAATGCGCGAGGTTCTAAAGCTTTAAGGTTACCTGATGTTCCATCCTAAGGAATGAGCAAAAAAAAAAAAAAAAAAATACAAGAATAAAATCCTCAGCCAGTAGCTTGACCCAATCAGGATTCTAACCCGACTCAGTGACCAGGAGCCAAAATCCTTATCGCTTTTTAGACGCTTACTGCTGTACTGTTTCCCAATATGACTGGAAAACAACGGAATCTTTCACTTCGTACTCCTCTCCTTCGAAGAAATTAATCAGCAGACCATACAATCTATTCTCTTAGGAGGATCGGAGAAGTCATATTTACTGAAGGTAGTTTACGTGGAGATAAAAGCAGAGTATGGTAGCAACATATGTGTAAAACTCGTTTTGATAAGCTTAGAAAACTATTTCTAGGCACAGGAGAACCTCAATGGTGTCCTTCATGTTCTAATGTTGGGCCAAATGTTATCAAACATTATACGAAATGCTTGAATTACTTAAGTCACATATTTTATCCTTATCTCCTTGAATAAATATAGTTGGATAGTAATCTTCCTTAGCATAATACATCTAGAGAGTCCAAGAGTCCGTGGCACAACACACATGGCCTTTAAAATAGACAGGATATTGGACCAAGCGTTTGTTTCGTAATTGATAGCTGTAAAAGTACGGACGCACTTGGTTCTTTTGTTTCTTATGTATATATTATTTTGATTCTTATTTGCAAAAATAAGCGTTGCCAAACTTCAGAAGATGTCGTTCAGCTGATGGGTGTAAAGGAAGATATTAATTTATTTCCCATCATCAGTCTCCTTAAAGTAAAGATGAAACTAGTCTCTGTGAGAACTCGGTAAAAACTAGGAGGATAATGGCAATAGCTGTGTTGAAAGAAACGCCAATCATCGCCGACATGAATGTCAAACATCTCATGCGGGGAAAGTATAATTCAAAAAAGGGACAACCAAAATTTCGAATTAATTATCTGATCCGCGGAACATATACGGAATCATTTAAGAAATATTGCTTAATAACACCAAAACTGCAGGATTCAGATTCTAAGCTTTGCAGTGTGTAGTGTACACGTACAGCAGACTAAAATACAACACAGTAACATTTTGAACCATTCCAAGGAATTTTTAAACATTTGCAAAATGGGGAAGGTAAAATGTTTACCTTATTTCTTGAACCTTGGTATGTAAACATCTTAAACACATACACCCCCTCAAGAAAGTATTCGTCTGCACTTTAAAAAAATTCTAGCAGTCCAATTAGTGCAGGGAAAACTCTAATTCTTTGGATACAAGGATCAAATGCTGATACAGTTTGCGTGTTTTGGCGGTTTTTCAGATCATTTATTTTATCAGTTTTATAAACTTTTGAAAAAATGTGCTAAAATTGCAACCTTTTTGTACGTGGTGTTTTCAAAATTGTGTTTCATGTATTGGGCGCAACATTGTTTGTACATATATCCACACACTTTCATCGATATGTGACCTAAATAGGTGGAGAAATTAATTCGTAAAGTCCTAAAAGTGAGCCGAAAACGAGGAATTCATACAAAAATCTTGAAAATTCCCAACTTTAACATTTTGTTCCTCCGTCAAATAAATTCGTATTTGCACCGCAATATCAAGTATTACTCAAAAAACTTACTCTACTGAGTGCATGTAGGATAATTTTGAAAGTACCACGTACAAAACAATTGCAAATTGGCATATTTTTCAAAACTTTATAAAACTGATAAAATGGACGAACTTAAAAACCGCCAAAAGACGTAAACTGTATTACCATTTGATCTTTATGTCCAAAAAAAATTATATTCTTCCTTGCATTGATTTGGTTGCTAGAACTTTTTAAAGTGCAGACGAATACTTTCTTGAGAGGGTGTATGTTAACATTTAACCGCCTTTACCATTTCCTGTTTACTTCCGAATCAATGAAAAGTGGGAGGAAAGTTTTGCAATAGCCTTTCACAAATGGTTCCCTAAAACTGGACAAAACATTTTGTAAAATGGTCCCGTGTTTATCGGAATGAAGTGTGCTTCGTGTTATCTTTCGCAATCATAGCTCGCCCTCAAGATCTTCATACCTTGATTGAAAAAGTGAAAGACAGGCACGTTTTAAAAGGCAATTTTTTACTTCGTGGTTGCCCATTTCCACCTTAACATCGGTTATTTATCCATAATGGTAAATTACCAGAATCATTTTTGTTACAGTTTAATGTTTTTATATATTTAGATATCAACTAAATGAATTCATCCAGAACAAAAGCATACGAAAAAAAATAAAGAGATGGTGATGTATAGGAAGAAGAAGGATTCTTTTTGGTTATAATTTACATAAATTCAAATCATTTAACCATTTATGGCATTAAAATTATGTTGGTTTTTTTTGGTCTCAATGGGCAAACTGATATTACTGATTCGACAGTAATAGGTTTACTGGTCGCCATTAGGCCATCAAATGCTCACAGAAAGAGCATGTAATCCAGTTGAGTTAAAGGAACAGTACTTGTGTAATCATATGACTTACGGTAAGGCTGGTTGTATTATTGCCCCGATTTTCATAAGTGTTCTCATCTTAAGGTTCTCGAAAAGTGTACTTTTTTCTCCCCGTTTACTGTTCTTAACAGTCGCTGGTACTTTCAATTGAGTGTAGTGACCAACGTGGGTTGCGTCATCAGTTGGTGTGCCCGGTTCCCCCCGCTCGTGTAGAGGACACGTCCCTCACAGTATATTATCACCAGTGGCTGTGGCAGGTTGTGGCTGACTCTCAGCACACACGATGATATTTCACCATGGAACTATATGTGCACTCCTCTTTTTGGGTGTCTTTGGTAAGCTTATTGTCTCTCTACTAACATTATTCTTCTTTCTAAATATTACTTGTTTTCCTTAATTATAATTATTTTCCTCAATTTTGTTTCTTCTTCCTCTCCTCTTTTGGGTGCTGGATTGTGATCAAAATCGAGCAGGCAGCACTGACTGAAATAATCATCTATGGATATGTAACACAGCTGGTTAGGGACTAAGAGAACGCGTGATGAATAATAGAGCACCATAGAAGGGATTACATGACTGACGCATGCTTTCTATGTTCATTTTTAAATGCATTTACGTAAGCAGGGCCTCTTTGGTTCCTGCGGTTTACTTTAGTTTAACACACAGCATTTAATTACAATCTTCTGTTACTACATTAGGCGGCGCCGTGGCCGAGTGGTTAGACCGCTCGCCTCCCACCGAGGCGGGGGTTCAATCCCAGGGACTTGCATGTGGGATTTGTGGTGGACAAAGCGGCGTCTGGGCGGGTTTTCTCCGGGTTCTCCGGTTTCCCTCTTCATTCATTTCACCAACTGCTCCATCATCACCTTTCCTTTCATCCATTTCACCAACATTGCGTTTCATCTACTTCCTTCATCCCATACCAGGCATTGGGCTGATCACCCATCCTGGATGCTCTGTCTGATCCATGAGTGTCTGCTCCTCGACGAGCCTCTGACCCCAGGCACCCGCTTGTAAGTCCTGGGGGGTGTAAGTCCTACATAAGAGGAGGGTAAACAGATAACGAATGAATGAATGTTACTACATTACCTTCCATAATTATGTACAAAAACGGAAATAGTATTTCAATCTTTCATTATTGTTTGTTGCTCTTAATATCTTAAATATACGATTGTATTTTCTTTTTTCTTTTGTAACAAAGGTTTGGGCTGCCTCGTTAAAAATTAAACCTCTACACCGTCTCACAAAACGTTTCCTAGCGGTTATTCTAAAGGAAATTGGATGTGGATCTAATGTATTCTAGTAAGTGATCAATATGTTCAAGAACCAACCAGAATGTATAATGCTAAGTACCACATGTTCTCAACTTCATATATGTTGCTAGACCCTTTAATTTTATTATTTCTTCAAAGAGTTTAAAGTGAAGGATTGTGAGCCAAAGTAGCGGTTTACAGTACAGATACCTAAGTAGTTATAAATATATTTTTTAAATAATGCTTAGCACAAAGATAGGTTGCAATCAAGGCGCAGCTATTTAGTTCTTTTATCTGCAGAACACGATATTTTTATTTACATCTTGGTTTTTGAGAAGTTAATGTGAGTGGCAGAAAAATTCATGCACTGAAAAGTAAGACTGGGCACAGTGTATGGACTTCTTTGCCCAAGAACGGTTAGCTCTTACTGCTTGCAGTTGCACGTAATTACCAAGAGCCGAGTCACGGGATTGGTAATACAATCAATTTAGCAGCGATGGACGTAAGATATCTTAACGAGATCCCATTGTGTGTGGTGTAACAACGTAAGGCACCAGTATTATATTTGTCAACAACGCTATAACATGCATGATACTTATGTGCAACAATTTACATACGTAAATTTCGCTGTCAATGAGATTGAAAAAATAAGATTTATATAAGCTCGATGAAATCTAGGGGCAACATGGTCATTTTCATTCCAAAGCGCAAAAGCCTTTCCGCTTTTATCGTAACGACTACAAGCATATTTAAGGTTTTCTCTCCAAATATAGTCTAATTTAGTTAAATATCCTTTAACATAGTAATATATTTACTGTAATATTCTATTAATGGGGACGCATTATGGTTATAATTTTCTTCAAATGTATTTCTCGCTTTAATAAATGGTAAATTTTCAGTTACCATTGCTTACAGCATATATAAGGACAAGGCAGACTGTTTGAAAGTGAATTTGAAGTGTATAGAAAATTGTTGAATTTGAACAGAAAACCTATGTGAAATTTGAACTTATTGTAATACTTCCCTAAATTGATATTTTCTCTTCTGCTTCTGATACTTGTATTCACCGATAAGTAGAAACGTGGCATCGGTGCATAATTTTCTTTACGTAATAAACTAGGTGGATGAAATTTACGAGCCAAATGTCGGGTAAAATCCGGAGACTCGAATGGGATTGTCCTTCAAATACATTTGAGCCTTATGGGTTTTACTTCCACTAGTCTGCAAACCTTATTTGAGCATCGCAAAGGCGGAGATGCTATCGCCTTGTTTAGGTGGACAACACGGACCGATATTTCACTGTGCAAAGGCGTCAAGTATTTCGTATCCGTGGCTATCATCCACAATTTTGCTCTGCTTTATAGTTATGAAGCTCCCATTAAATGTGTTCTTAACACTTATGGCTGGTATATGGGTCACAGGCACACTATTGTTCCACCTATAAAATACGAGCGAAATAGTTACACCTTTTAAATAATTATGGTTATTTTTCTTTTACCACTTACATATACGTATATCAAAACCTAAAGGAATGTCTATGATTATCCCTATTTTCCGTTTAATTTTGTTGTTTATTATATCTTGACACGAAAGCTTTAAGACAAACATCTGCATAAAATAGCACAAACTATTCACAAAATCAGTAGATTAGAATAACGCATCATGCACTGCTTTATAAGAATTCAGGAATTTATTCATCAGATGCACCAAACCTCATAGGTTTTCCCATGGTGGTAGTTCTGAAGACGCGATGTTTACAATAATTTCGCTTTGTGTGTTTCCGATTCCAGCCAAGACGCATGTAAGCATTACATACCAATAATTATGTCTATATCATGGAGGTAGGGTATTAACTAGAGACAGCGCTAAACTGACTGCTTACGAATGAAATCGAGCCGTCGTCTGCACAGAAGACGCCATATTGGACCTATACATTCTCTTGTGGGTTACACATATGTTTGTAGTGTATTTTAATAGAATTTGAGGTCAAATCATGGGAATACATTATCCTGCGTATGGTTGTGATAACGCCCAAAGATCTGAGGACAAAAGTTTGTTTTCGCAGCTATTAAACACCATATACTCTGCAATCTTTAAATTGTCATACAGTTCACCTGTGTGAATGTAAGTTGTAAATAATTAATTTAACATATGATGCAAGTCACACGCGTAATTGGCAGTAAATATGTCATTTTAGTAGTTAAAATAGGTTTCCGATTTCAAGGCCTGATGTCTTGGATAATTGGCTTAAAGCTGTTCAAAGAGAAAACTGGAAACACTGAAGATACAGCAGCCCATGTAGTAGTCATTTCACAGACTACTGTTACAAGCTGAGTCCTGGGATTGAAAGTATGAGGTCATTAAAAGAAAATGCAGTCCCTTCTGCATTTAAATTTCCTTCCCACTTATCAAAAGTAGTTAAACCAAGAATACTGATTCGGCTACCGGCTGTGATTTGTACCAGATGTCGCGCAGAGGATAACGAATACTGTAGTATTTTTAATAATTACAGTATTAATAGCACATGTTAACACTACTAATCTCAAGTGGTATTTTTCACTTTTTTGTTTACTCCTACATTAAAGGTTGATTTAACTCTCAAACATGACATGCAAGATATTTGTCTAAATCTGGAACAGCAAGTGTGAATAGTAATTATTTTACTTTCAAATATAATCTTCAGGGTCTAAATTTTACGGACATTTATATTTTAAAAACTATGCACAATCAAAGCTAAAGCTTGTTACTTTCACTACAGATGTAACTTTGATATGAAAGGGACAGGAAATTGTTTAAAAAGACTACATAAATATGTCACCCTAAGGCCTAAGGCTCATAATTGTCCACATTGTCTAACAAAGCAATATCAATGACTAAATGCAATTGGGGTTTTTCAAATTACGTGTAAACAGTTTGTCCTTTTACCAGTAAAACGTTAAGGGTATAGTTCAGTCCCTTTTGCATGTAAACTGTTGAGGCCATAGTTCAGTTCTGTTGCAAAATTGTCGTAGCTTTTGCTACACACTAGCACTGGTATTGCCAGTGAATGGAAATCGGAGCAATGGTCGCAAATTGTGAAACGCCCAAAATTTGGTAAGGTTACGGAGAGATTATTGTAAGTAAAAGAGAAAACGTCAGACTATGTTTAATGTTTTCTTAGTCGTAATTATAAGATGTTAATCGCGTATATTTCTTAATTAGAGCGTAAACGCAAATGTTACATTACAAAGGTTTAAATCATATGTAACTGTATGATTCATTATCGCATTCCCTGATGTGTACGTTCATTATATCGGGGAGCTAGCAGAGAATGACTCACATTCTCAGTAGTTAAATAGTAAGCCATCCACCTGTTGTATATATCCATGATGTATATACAACTTAAGACGAAAGAGTGAGTTTAGATGGAGAAAAACTTCGAGAGTACCTCTTTTTCATGACTTTACCGCGCTATTAGTTAGGAAGCTTGAGCTAAGTTTTCAACTCTTCAAAGGGTTTGCCGCTCACAGATTTGCTTTTAAATTATCCTTGGAGACCGGTTGCTGCTATCAAGAGTAGAGCTCTTCAAAATATGAAAGGAAGTTCTGAGAATACCTGAAATGAAAGGATTTATGAAAATTCCAACGAATAATTCTACGCTTTATTAGTCGATTACTAGAAGCCCAGCAGTATAAAAAATAATATCCCTGATATTAAACGTGGCAGATGCTGAAAGAAGCGTTTTAAGCTTATAAGCCCACTTGCCGATTAGTTAAATTTAAAACATTTTTTTAATTTTTTTTATTCAGATTGAAATAAAACAATTGCCGAAGCTTAGTCTTTGACCATCCATACTGTTTTCGAAAATGTTCAGATGTTTTCTGCAGTCATCCCGCTTCACACTACGGACGAGGCCAGAAATAAATTCAACGACTGCGAAAACATAAGAAAAGTCTGTATGAGGAACTCAGCCCTTATTATGAAATAAATAGTAATGTTTTAAAACTATAATATAGTACAATACAACTATAATATAATATAGAACATATTATGTTCAATTTACCCCTCTGCATACAGTCGCGTGGAGGGAGATAGTGTCTTTCAGTGGACGCATGCAGTCAAGTGAATAAAACTACTTGTTGCATTAGTCTGCTAACATAGGACATTTACAAATTAATACTAATAATAATTTGTTGCATAAAGCTCAACGGGGTCAGCGCCACCCTTCGAGTCTCGTAATCGACTATGGTCACAACTACAACAAGGCTAGGTTTATGACAATTTTCGGACATTTAAAAACTCGAAATTCTTAGACTTCAGTTAATGCACCCTGTATGTCCATTGAGGGTTTCTTGCTTTTTTGTGTATTTCATCATAAGAAGTACCACACAATGTATTTCCAGTCCATCCTGCTAACTGGGTTCTTTTATGCTGACAGACGGATGCCTTTAACGAAACGTTTAGTAATGTATGACAGATTATACCACATCGCGTCATTTATTTAAATAAAAACAGGGTAGAATTTGGTTGGCAAAGAGAACATGTGAATCACTTCTATCAACATGCTATTTTGTGGCAATGACACGCTATATTTTGCAGAGACAGTTTTTGCCTTAAGGTTTAAGGCGTTCATTGTAAATGTGCTTTATAACTGTTGCAGAGAAAAGTATTAGCATTCATTAATAATTTTTAATATTAACACTAGGTACAACATTTGCAACAAAAGCTTCTAATGCTTCCTAATCCCTCATAATAGTATTACTATTTTTCTCTGATTTGTAGCTTTTATTCAGACCGTTATGCAAGAAAGAAGTTTTATAAGTTACAAATTAAAAGCAACATTACCAACGATATAGTATAGTTGCACCGTTGTATGGGTAAATGAGAAAGTAATCATTCGGTAAATAAATATGCATTGTATTAATAAAACTGAACCTATGCTGGGTTTTCAATTATGAGAGCTTACTCAACACTTAAAGAGATTTGGAGTACTTAAACGTAATCATATATAGAAATGATTTATTTAAAATAAAGCAGAGTTGTCCATACTCTAAGGTATTTTGTGCAGAGAACATTCTTAATTTTATTCAAATGAACAAGTAACTATAACAGTAATCATAAAATTCTATCCACTGGAGAATAAAGGAAATAACACAAATCTTTAGACGAAGGTACTGTGGTCATGAAAGCAACAGTTTCCAAGTAAGAAAGCAAATGGAATGCTACATTACAGTAAATGGGTTTTAAATTGAAACATGGCCGCTTTGACGCTACCTGATGGGTCTAGGAGGCGGGGTGCGCTAATGACCATCCAAGTGCTGAGAAACCCTGCCACAGTCATCTTCACTGCCTAGTCTCTCAGTATCAGTTGTACGTATGTACATACTTGTAATAATGTTGTTGCCAGTTGCACTTTTGGTACTGAAATTTGGAAAATATCCTGATATCTTCGGCCGTCCTTGCTTCGCTGACTTTCGTATTGTTACAAGCGGGTGTTGGCTGTTCTCTTCTAAGTTTCATGTTTCAGCCTAATCCAGATTTTAAATACAGTAGACCCTCGCTAATTCGAAATCGGATAAACCGAAAACTCGGTTAATCTGAAGTAACTGCTCGGTCTCTGCCAAATTACATGGAAAAATCTACCGCTTAAACCGAATTTCGGATAATTTGTACTACGAACTAAAATTTGGTCCCATCATTAGATATTCTATGTTATTCTTCGTTTAAACCGAATATGTAAGTTGTGCGTGCACTACGATACTTTCCGTTACACATTTCACATGATTTTTCTCAATTTTCTTTTTCACCGTCCGGCGCCATACTTCAAAAGAAGGCCCGGGAAATCCCCAAGAAAGGAGGAATTTCTGGGTTGTGTGTTCTGAGGGATGATTATGGCGTTTTCAGAAGAGGCATAAAATTAGTGCTGTCAGTGTGGGGGGATTCACATAGAGTAAAGAGGAAGATGCCAATGAGTGGGCGCGGGAGTTTCAATCTAAGCTCTCTCATCATCACCCAAGAAGTGTGTTTAATATGGGTGAAGCAAACGTTTTCTATATCTTGATGCCTGAAAAACACTACGTGCCAAGCGCGGAAAATGCCGTGGAGGAAAATGCAGCAAGGAGATACTGACGGTGGTCCTGTGTTGTAATTCAGATGGTTCTGATTAACTCAAACCATTAGTGATTGTAAAGTACAAAAATCCACGTTGTTTTAAAAAGGACAACCTATTCAATCTGCCTAGTCAGTACGAGAACAACAATAAAGCTTGAATGACCAAATCTGCTGAAGATTTCGCAACAAATGGCTGCGAGAAAAATGAATATTTTGCTTGGTTTTGACCACTGCTCGGCACATTTCAATAAATGGAACTTTCGAACATAGAACTTGTCTTCTTACTAGCTAACACCACGAGCCGTCTGCAACCACTGGATCAAGGAATAATCGCCTCAATGAGGTGTAGTTATAGTCGCCGAATGATTAAGGCTGCCATCAGTGCAATAGAACTACAAGAAATAGTTCCACATTGGAATGTACTGCAAGCTATCCGCAACATATCTGCTGGTTAGGATGAAGTTACAACAGACACCATAACTAACTGTTTTAAGAACGTCTGGATAGCAAACGATACGGCCGCTGAAACTGAACAGGAAACCGATTATCCAGATCTGAGCTTATAATGTGGATACAATTGGAATTCCGATAATGCTCTTCTGCACGGTTACAAACGGTTGGTGCCCTCTTGCACCGTCATTATGGAAGAATGGACGTAAGTAGACAACATCTGTGCTGCTGAAGAACCAGTCATTTACTGATGATGCAGAAGAAATTGATAATTCTTTACTGTCATCTTCTGAGGAGGAACATGAAGATGCGACCCCGCGCTGAGGTTACAGCTGCAATTTGTGTTCTCGAGAGGTTTGCTGCCACTTCTGATGTCTCCACGGCATTTCAGGCTGCCATGGATGAGGTATCTTCAGAAAGTGCCATAATACTACGACCAACGGTCTGCCAACAACAATTGATGATTCTTTTTTTTTCAAATTATAGAACTAAAATGTGTAATGGATAAGAGTTTTAACTAAAACATGTGTTCCGATTAAAAGTTTGTGTTAAAAGAACAGTATATTTAAAGTGTTTATTAAGATTATTGTGTGTTGTATTATACGACTAACTAATTCAATGAGTACAATATTGTTCTAAATAGTATTAGGAGGGAAATGAGCATTCAAAATCACTTAATATGCAAGAATGTGTATTCATATGCAAATGAGGCCTCCCCACCCCCTCCCGCACCTCCTGGTACTTTCTGCTTGCAGCTGAGGGTCATAAATCTTGTTGAGTATAATGGAAAGCTTGACAGGTAAGCAATTAAGGCTGTCAATCACCTGTAAGAATGAACAATAGAATAATAAATTACGCACTTGTAACAAAAGCGGAAACGTTATTCTACCCACTCCATACCCGCACAAGTGTGAACTTCTGCATTTAAACAAGACAGCGCTAGCCGCATTGTGTGACGAACACGTGCAAAAGAACAAAAGGTTATCCATCACCTGTCAAAATGAACAATAGAGAATGGAGTATTGTAAACAAAGGATCAGATGCTATTGTCCCAGCTCTATTGAATTCTCTGAGTGCGTACTTTTAGAAATGTCACCTGCAAACTCACAGTCGCATTGTTTGACGAACACGTGCAAAATAACAATAGATCAGACTTGACTCGAGCTAACAAAGGGGCAGATGCTATTGTATCCCTTTTTATTGTCCAGAGTAAGAGTTTCGTTAGAAAAACCACACCTGTAGAATCCCGCTGCCACAGACATATAACAAAAGGATAACCTGGACCCTGCTAACAAAAGCTTGAATGACACAGGAACATATTCTATTGTATCCCTTTCCATTGTCCCGGACACGAGCATGTTAGATAGATATAACAAAAGAAACTCGTGGAGGCTTTTTACTGGCCCTGTCTTTGTTTGACCAAGGGAAAGTCAGAGAGGTCAGCTTACCTGATAGATCATAACAAAACCTACCACCACTCGAGCCCAAAATCATGCCACCACCACTGCCCAAGGCTACTTCACTCCGAGAGCAGTGTGTCTTCACAAAGTCCTACGGGTATACCCGAACATACTTATACAAGCTCTCTGTTTACGCTTCTATCGGTACTTTCAAACAGCGACATCAAAAAATGTATTTAACGTATATCATTACCTACATTAAACCCACGTGTATACTTAGATATCAATAGATCGGTGTTCGATGCTTACTGCAAACAAAAAGTTTAATGTTTTAATTGTTAATGAGAAATTCATGCTTTGATAATATTATATCATTACCCTGACTAATGAAAGGGTGTTCAGAGGTTCAAGTTCGATTCTTACCCTGCGAAACTCTAATGCCTAATAAATATTAAGCTATGAGTGTATGTGCGGTCAGATTAAAATGTATTTAACAAATATAATTTAATTTTTATATATCATTACCTTGATTAATGAAATACGTTCACGGATACCCAGAGGCCCCTAGTTCGAATCTTACCCTGCGAAACTCTAATGCCTAATAACTATAAAATTATGGAAGCATGCACGGGCAGATTGAAAATGTATTTAATAAATATAACCTAATTTTGATATGACATTACGTTGTTTAATGAGCTGTATTCTTAGACACACAGAGGCCCTAGTTCGATTTTTACCGTATGACATTCTAATGCCTAATAAATACTAAACTAGGTGAGCATGGACGGTTGCATGAAAATGCATTTTACAAATATAATTATTTATATTAAACCTTGGGGTATACTCCCGATGCCTAGACACGATTATTTATTTTCTTTCTTCTTCTTCTTCTCTCTTTCTTTTCCCGTTTCCATTTTTCTATCTCTTCATTTCTTCTTGACTTGCACACATCCAAGCGTTCACATATACACGAGCACTTGTACATACATCAACAAACATACACCAGTGCACACGCTCATGCACCAGAGCGCACACACACATACACACATGAACACACATATACACATGCACGCAGACACACATACATTCACCAGTGCACTTACACTTATATGTACTTACACACACATGTACATACACACACACCCTCGCGCACATCCTGAATGAAAAGATATAATACGATGCAATAGAAACTAATTATAACCTTGGAATGCGACAGCATTTAAGAATTGTTCCAAGCTGTCCGGGATGCCTGGGTTCGAATCCTCGGAGTGATTACAAATTCATCTTCTAAAAACTCCAAAACTGATTAAGATGAGGACGCCAAATAAACTTCATTACTTTCATGTCAATAGGTAGTTTCTTGTGTAAATACATTTGGATGCCTGGCATCCTGTGTTCGATCCTTAATTATTAAATCCCCATTATCTCAGAAACTAAGAGATAAGAGGGGTGGACCAAAGCATAATTGATAGCTCCAATGATGGGTAATTAATACTCTATATAATTTCCAATCAGTTGTCATTATTTCGAATCCAGATATTTCAACGACTTCCTTAATTTTCCTATATTCTGTAGAATTTATCACTTAGATTGGTACTGTAACTGCATACAGGTCGTTTAAACATGTCAAAATAATATTATAAATAATTTTGTTTCTGGTGTTCTGAGTTCGAATACTGATTAAATGAAATTTATTATAAATTTAATAACTCCGGAAATAATTAAGGTAAAGACACCAAATAAACATTTTTACGTTTATGTCATTAAGTAGTATCTTGTGAATGTATATCTGGGTACCTGGCGGCATGCGTTTGATACTTAATTTTAAAATCTCTATTATCTCAGAAACTAGCAAAGATAGAGTTGCAAACCAAAGCTTGATTATTAGCTCCTATGATGGACAATTAATACAGCATATAATTAACAGTAGTCCTTAGTTCGAATCCCGATCTTTTAATGATTTACTCAATTTTCCTCTATACTCTAAGATATGTCACTAAGTTTAATGTCATAGCTGCATACAGCTCTTTTAAACATGTCAAACTAATATTATAAATAATTTTGTTTCTGGTGTTCTGGGTTCGAATACTGATTAAATTAAATTTACATGCAAATTTAATAGCTTATAACATAATTTAGATAGACACGTCAAATAAAAAGCAAACAGAGTACCAGCTCTCGAAATATTGTTATCGTGAGAAAAATTACTTTAAAATACTTAGTTCGAATTCTGTAGTGGTAATTTCATATATCTTCAAGCTTATGAATCATACCAGCATTCACTAAAGATTATATGGTGGATGATGCAGGGGAGCTAAATTACTAAAAATATATTCACTAGAGCATTACCAGGTTCGATTCTAGAAGCTTAAAATATGTGTAACTCTGGAAAAATTACTTTGCTTGTTATTGTAGAGAAATGTAATGGTATTCTGGGATAACCGAGTATTAAGCGTACAGGAATGTCATATTGTATACTGATTCTTTGGAGAATAAAAGTAAGTTGGAAAGGAAGAATTGAAATGGGAATAAAAACAAGAAATAATGCAGTATATGCATGCATTTAACTCATTTTTCATGCAATGGTTTAGAGATGCATTAAATGCATGATCAACGTTCATGTTACATCATTAAAAGTCATTGATGTGAGTGAAATATCAGAGTTTAACCGCTTAATCGGTATTTAATTGCTTAAGTCATCTCACGTTTGGCTTGAAAGTATATAAAAAGCAAGAGAATATATAGAGAATAAGAAATAAATAATGTTTAGTATATAAATTACATTTTTATAGTAGATAGACTCAACATGATGGTAAAGAGGGCAGCTTCCTGCCGACTCGTTGAGTTCGAAAACTCGAAATAGGTCTTAAATATCAAAGAACTTAAAGAGAGCTCAAGCAAGATACGGTAACAGGATTGCATCTTCGCTGGATGATTGTCATGTGTTCTTTCCCGGACGCTATAATTCGTTAATGAACGAAAAGCTTGCAGAAATGACTGGAAAATTATATCTCGAATATAAGGGCTTGGCAGTAATGTGGAAATTTAAGGCATGTACATTGTCTCTTGTACCCGCAGCGAGGGTATGTAGAGTGAGTGAGGAGTGAGTGAGTGTGTGGGGTTTAAGGGCCCATCGACAACTAGGTCATTAGGGCCCGAGGTCAAAACTTAAAACCGTTAAAGCCTAAAAGGCATATTGCATTCTAAAGCACTATACAAACCTAAGATTAAAGCCTAAAACCATAAAAGATATATGTTAAAAGCTAAAAGGAAGCGAAGAACTACACAGGCATAGGTCTAAAAGCTTAAAATCAGAATATAAAAGAGATAAAGGCAACTTACACCTGCGCATAAAATCCAATAGTTAATAAAACCGAAGTGCCTGATCGACAGTCACAGGGTCGTCGCCTAAAACATCACGCAGGGTATGACCTAGACCAAAAGAAAGGCGCTCACGGGCGAATCGCGGACATTCGAGTAAAACATGTGAGACGCACTGGCGAACGTCGCATGTTGGACAAACTGGGGCCGGCTCTCCGCGCAAAAGATGTCCATGAGTGGCGCGTGTATGACCCAGGCGTAGACGAGCGGAACAACCTCGGATCGCCGTGATTCCCTGCAAGAAGAGGGCCAGGGGTGGACGGTGTCCCTAAAAGTTCGCAGTTGTGTACCACTCAACGCCACCCATGACTCCTGCCAGGCCAGAAACATATTACGCCGGAAGTAACGCTGGACATCTCGGTAAGGCACAGTCGGTGTAGAAAACTCCGACAAATGGCAGGCAGACTTTGCAGCCGCATCCGATTCCTCATTGCCGGCAATGCCCACATGGCCGGGGATCCATGTAAAAACTAAATGATATCCTCGGTAATGCAGCTGGGAGACGATGTTCTGAATTTTTACGACTAAAGTGGAGGAGCCGAGACACTGTTGTAAGGCTTGAAGGGCGCTTAAAGAGTCGGAGCAGATAAGATAAAATCCTGGAGATAAAGTGGAGATAAAAAGCAAGAAATAAAAGATGGCAGAGGGCTCGGCGGTAAAAACGGAACTGACGTCCAAGAGGCGAAATGAGTGAGTCGTGGCGTTAACGACGAAAGCACATCCTGTAGCACCACCCACTTGTGAACCATCAGTAAAAACCGGAGTGTAGTTCCGGTAACTCCCCAAAAGCTCGGCAAAAAGTCGACGGAACATCAACGGTGGGGTGGAGCGGCGAGCGTTGTCCGATAGGGCTAGGTCAAACCGGGCGCGCTGGAGTTGCCACGGTGGACAACGTCCAAAGGAGAACCGCTCCACAGCAGGCAGTCGGAGGTCACTGAAACAAGAAAGTCGCGAAACCGGATACCGCTGGGGCGGGAAGAGCTACTATTCCGCACATAACGGACAGCGAGAGCCGGGTGTAAAACAGAGTTAAAACAAGGGTGACCTGGATGAGCCGCCAACCTTGCAATATAAGAACATAGTAAAAACTAGCGCCGAATAGACAACGGGGGTTCGCCAGAGTCAGCGTATAAACAGTCGACACGACTAGTGCGGAAAGCCCCAGTTGCAACACATACCAGAATGATGGACAGTATCCAAGAGCCGGAGTTTAGAAGCGGACGCGGCGCTGTAGACAAAACAGCCATAATCCAGTTTGGACCGAACCAAGGAGCGGTATAGTCGCAACATTACGGTGCGATCACCGCCCCAAGAAGCGCCAGCTAAAAGCCTGAGTACCCGAAGAGAGCGATCGCACGAAGCACGAAGCCGACGAATATGGTACTCCCAGGTACGTTTGCATTCGAGGTAAAGACCCAGGAACTTGAGGTGCGGAACAAACGGCAAGGGTGTGCCGAGCAAGTGAAGGTCAGGAGGAGGATGTATACCACGAAGGCGATAAAAGTGAGGGCACTGCGTTTTCGAAGCGGAGAAACGAAAGCCGTTGCGTAGAGATGTTATGGTCAGCTGTAGTTGACGCTCGATGTGATCCACACTATAAGAACGATAATATATAGCAAAGTCATCAACATACAGAGACATCGGAAGATAGCTACGAACAACGCTAGAGATGCCGTTAATGGCTACCGCAAAGAGAGTGACGCTAGGAATCGACCCCTGGGGTACACCATTCTCCTGGATACGCTCCTGAGATAGCGTGTTTCCAATGCGGACACGAAAACATCGAAGCTGTAAAAAGTTTGAAAGAAAGGCAGCTAAATGACACTAAATGGCCACGCAAACCATAACCATGGAGCGTACGAAGAATACTGTAGCGCCAAACAGTGTCATACCCTTTCTGCAGGTCAAAGAAGGCACCCACGACATGCTGCTTCAGGAGAAAAGCGTCTTGCACATAAACCTCCTGCCGAGCCAGGTTTTCCACACTAGAGCGATGACGAAATCCACACTGCACATTGCATAGGAGATTATTGCTCTCTAGCCACCACATCAACCGAACGTTAATCATTCTTTCAAAGGTCTTACACACAATACTCGTCAGAAAAATATGCCGGTAGTTAGATGGAAGTGACAGGTCGTTACCGGGTTGCGGGATAGGAATGACAATACCCGTCCGCCACGAGCAGGGAAACTCCTGTTGACGGCACATGCAGTTGAAGATCCCAAGTAAGAATGAAATCGCCTCAGGCGGAAGATGAAGTAGCATTTGTCGGTGGATATCATCAGGACCAGGGGAAGAATCCCTGGCGAGAGACAGAGAATGCACCAGCTCGTCAACGGTAAAAGTTGCGTTGTAGGACTCGCTACAGTCGCTGTTAAAATCAAGGACCAACCGCTCCGCAGATGCTTTAATGGGTAAAAACGAGCTATCATAACTAGCCGTCTGGCTAAAAGTAGCAAATGAGCTGGCAAGAACTTCGGCTATATCGGGTTCGCTGGTAAGAGTGGAGCCGTTTACGGCAAGACCGGGAATGATCACCCTGTGACAGCTGCCATACATACGCCGAACTGCAGACCACACCTGTTGTGCAGAACTGCGATGGGAAAGACAAGAGACATAGGTCTCCCAAGACTTGCGTTTGGCATTCCGAAGCACAAAATGTGCCCGAGCCCGAGAACGTTTAAAAGCAACGAAATTCCCCTCAGTGGGATGTAAATGAAAGACACGCAGGGCACGTATGCGTGCCCGAAGGGCCAAACGGCATTCCGTGGTCCACCAAGGGACAGGAACGCGACGTGGGGCGCAAGAACTACGAGGAATGCTGGAATCCGCTGCGAGTAAAAGAGAACAAGTAAAATACTCCACCATGTCATCTATAGTGGCAAAACTAGTAGCGGTGAGATGAATCAGGGAACGAAACCTCTCCCAATCAGCCTTAGAAATAATCCAGGGAGGATGTCGTGAAGGTAGAAGATAGTGACCGGATAAACATATGGCAATGGGGTAATGATCACTGCCTAAAAGGTCTAAAAGCACCGACCAATCAATGAGAGGAAGTAATGCCGGGCTGCAGAAAGAAAGATCTAAGACTGAGTGGGTGCCATAGGCAGAAGATAGGAAGGTAGGGACACCAGTATTTAAAGGAAGTAAGCCGGACATGTCACAAACGTCTGCAATAAGGCAGCCACGAGCGTCATCAGTATCGGAACCCCAGAGAAAATGTTTGGCGTTGAAATCACCAACGAAAAGTAGCGGTGGAGATAGCTGTGCCAAAAGGGCCCGAAGTTCGTGCGCTTGAACTACACTGAGCGGTGGCAGATACACATTGCAGACAGAGAAACAGACGCCCTCCAATCTGACTCGCACAGCCACAGTCGACAATGGTGTGCGAAGCGTTATGTTGGCAGCACAAATAGTATGCGGCACCAAAATAGCAACCCCACCGCTGGCACGCTGTCCAACAATAGAGTCATGTCTAAAGCAGGAGAAGCTCCGAAGATGCAAAGCGTGAGTAGGCTGCAGATGGGTTTCCTGTAAACAGACGATTGAGGGAGAACGTTGGGAAATTAAACACTGTAAGTCCGGAAGGCGTGCCCGAAACCCATTAACATTCCAGTGGAGTATCTCCATTCATAAAAGGCTAAGATGACCGCTTGAGTTTCTTCCTCACCTTATCAGATTTCGGAACAACGACAGTAAAAGCCGCATCCTCTGGCGAACCCTCCGATGCCCGGGAACCAGAAGAGCCTCTGCGGCTCGTGGAACGGGACCTGGACTTCACAGAGGAAGTGCGACTACTCGGTCTATGTTGAGGCCAAGAACGAACACCCTCAGTAGACGTCGCTGAAGGGTGAGCATTGGTAGACGGCTTGCAAGCTGTAGGCGACACGGCTGAAGATAAAGACTGTACACAACTGTCAACACGAGACGATGGAGAAGTATTCGCAGGAGGCTCGGTTTGTGTCGAAGCATGGGCAGCGGACGTGAGTGGCGAGCAAACAGTGGGAACAGGAGTGCAGCGGACGGTGGATGAATAACCAGTGGTGTTTGCAGGTTGAAGTTGCGCAAAGCGCCGCCGTGCTTCAGCAAAGGTGAGGCGTTCCTTAACGCGCAAATCCTGTATACACTTTTCGTCCAAAAAGTGAGAACACTGTCGTGAGCTAGACGGATGACATCCTCCACAGTTAACACAACTAGGGTCACGAACACAGGCCGCGCCGTCATGGGCAGGTAGGCCACATTGATCACAGAGAACAGGATGTGCACACGAGCGGGTAGCATGGCCGAAGCTTTGGCACCGAAAACAGCGCAAGGGTTTCGGAATTTAAGGGCGCACGGAGGCACGTTCGTAGCCACAAAAAATGAACTCCGGCAACACAGTACCTTTGAAAGTTAGAAACACAGTACGCAGTGGGTATTCCTGACCGTCCTGTTTGTGAGATAGCCGGTACGCCTGACAGACACGTTGATCGGAGAGACAAGAAACTATGTCATCGTTGGAGAGATCATCGAGACTGGAGGTGGTGACAACCCTCCGAACATAGTTTAAGGACTTATGTGGGACTACCCGGACTGGATAGGAGCCCAGCAAACTCGTTTTTAACAGTTTCTGGGACTGCTCGGCGTTGGCGGTCTCGAACAATAACGTACCGTCTCGTAGTCGCGTCGCGTTTTTTACCTGGCCACAGATCCGATCCACCTAACGCTTTATGTAAAAAGGGCTAAGGTCCTTGAACGTTTTTTCATCACTTGCTAAATTCATAACTAAAAATATGTCAGTGAAAAGGGTTTTTCGCGGATACATGATGAATGGACCCCATCCGGAACCGTCGGCGTCAGCCTGCCATCCGGGGGTTAAAGAAAAAAGACACCATATCTCCACGGTCTGCGCCGTCGTGGGAACCCTCCCAAGACCGATCTCAAGGCGTACTTCAGAAGGGCTACCCCCAATCTCCACTGCTAGTCCATATGTGTAAGCCGTTCACCACACACACCCCGGCTTTAAGCCCCTACCATGGGTATAACCGCCCATGGCTCCCCACTCTAGGCCGCGCTGCGAGCAAGACACAGACACGGATACAGGGGAATTGTGGTAGATTACACCGAGACTCCGTCAGCGGTAACACGTCCGGGCCGTGATACTAATCCAACGACACACGGTCGTTGAAAAATTAACACAAGCCGGGCCCCCAGAGAGCTACGTGGGTGTACATGACGGCGTTGACGGGCTTCGCACCTAAGGTTACACACAGGGGCAGTGCGAGGGGTCCGCCCGACCTTCGCGCCTGACACCTCCGTAGAGCACACATGTCGGAAGCCGCGCGGGAACCGTGGGAAAGAACCACGGAGACAGAAAATATCCCTGCTGGTGAGACAGGAGCTAATAAGACTAAAACGTAAAACTAGAAATCAGAATAAGCCTAGAAGAGGAAGGGGATCGTGAACAAATGAATAAAAAATGCACGTGGCACAGTAGATGAGAAGGGAGGGGGAGAAATGTTGGCAAGTGCCTCGGGACCCCGGGCGCGCCTAACCCATACTCACACGAGGTGAGCCCCTGGGTGGCTATGTAGAAATGTCAGACTTAAGTATTCAATGTTTTCCTGCTTTGCTACGAAAAAATTCATAAATAAAACAGCTAACTCATTGATATTACATATAAAGATACAAAAGATACACGTTATAGAATTTATAAAAAATTCATAAAATCACAAAGTCACATGTTTTGAATACAGATATATATCGCATTGAAATGGCGTCTGATATCCGAATGTTCATACAAGTCTTTTGTGTTTCATTTTACATGTATCATAACAAAAAATGCAGTTCTGCCAAGTTACGTTTACTTACAAAAGCATGTTTTCCAACATGTTCATTGCGTAATGTTTCAAACGGAATAAGGGGAAGAATAAGAACAGATTGCAGCTCAGGAAAGCCTGCTAACGCTCTTGGAGGTTAGAATAACTAGCGCCCACACCTCCAAGAAACATTTCGGCAAGAAGCGGGTGCTGAGACATCTACATCACCAAAACACTTTAAGACAGGATTTTATATAACACTCCAGGGCATACGATGAAAAAACACGGACAATCTTTACACTATCCAAGGCATAGCTGAGAGATAGCTCAAGTGAGTCTCCCTATATTCGGTGAAATAGAATTTTTGAATACTAATTGAAATGATAGTGAAATACTTTTAAATAGCGATGAAATTTGCAGGCTAAAAGACTTGAATCGTTTATAGATTACCATTTAGGTAACCTAACTGTTGCAAGTGTAATGCCATATGCTGGAACGAGGAGTTGGGGGAGGAAGGTGATGAAAATGCATGATAAATAATAATGAAGCTATGCTTTTACATTATGCTTTTATTCATTTAGAAATCCTTACATGCCTAATGAAAAAATAAATTCTTACAATGATTAGTCTAAAATATAAGCTGCATCACATGAGTCATAGGCTTACATGTAAATACTTTATCATGAACTGTTATACAATACAAGGAGTTCTGTACAGAGATATTTGCAATAGCTTGAATTTCTATTCTGATGTTGATACAGCCATTTAAACTTCCTCTGGTTGATGAGAGCAATCTATAACAAACATAGGAGAAAATTTAAGTAATCTATTCTCTTCAATAAAGGATACTGCTCTTTTTCATAATAAGAACTTGAGTACATATCAATCAATGATGCAAATTCGAGTTTCCAAAGTAAAAGCTGCTATCGTTATAGGGATAACATTCACTATTAAGATAAAGTCTCAAATTAGCTAGTTACAGTGATCAAAAAGGGAACAGTTTTTAGTTGTATTACTCGTTCTTAAAGTCAGAGCACCCAAAATGACAAACCTCGGCTTCTGCATTTTTAGATGCCGTGGCGGCATTCCAGGTAAATTTTTGCGGCACAGCAGGCTGATTATACAGATCCATGCTCCTAAATGAGTGAAACAGAGTTTTATCCAACTTGGCAGTCTTGAAGATTTCAAACATTTCAGCATCAGAACGTCAAATCACAGGCATTCTCATAATAATACAGCTTTTAGAGTCCTTGGATCGAATCAGCACCAACACCCACTCTCTATGGTGTATAAGCTTTGAAGTAGTAGCTGGTTTATTAGCCTTTTAGTAATATTTCCGTTGATGTATAGATAGCTTCAACTAGGTAAGAGTATAAATCCTCTGCTTGACAAGGGATTCTAATCTCGTCATTAGCGTCCAGAACTGATGTATTATACGGTTAAAACACATGTTCCTGTTCTTTAGAGATCTCGTCGTCGAATCTCGCCGTCCCGGTAACACTGGTGATATCCATGATTATAGGATTGTATAGCCCAATGCCTGAAGAAACGTTTGATTAAATGACGTTAATGCACTGGCTGTTAATGACAGAGCATGGAGTGGGCGTCGAATCAAGTCGTTATTATATCCTGCAAGCCTCTGATTTCTTCTTTTAAAATCTATGGGCATTATGCTTATATCCTTGTTTCTAAAGTCAATGATATTGATGTTATGCTCTCCTATACTAAGGCTGATTTGCTCTTTGAAGCGGATGTTTATGAATAGCAGGTAAATTGGATTTGATGGTTCTCGTGAAATATGATATCCAAGCGCAACAGAAGGGAAAACTGATAGATCAAGTGTCCTCTTTTACTATCGAGGAAGGAGAGTGATGCAATATTGCGCTAGATTCGTATGATGCTCAACCTAAATATATTGACCAGGAAATCAGATTCAGCCAGCTGATTAGCTGGAATAACTTTGTCGCTGAAGCCCCAGAACGTTCCTATAGAACAATCATTGGAAAGAACTCAACAGTGAAGGGACATTTAATTTCAGGTTTCATGGCATTATTATTAATTGATTTAATAAAGAAGACATACACCCTAAAATGAGAAGTCTTTAAACATTGGACATACAAGTAGGGATCTATGTTACTCGATGCTTTTCCGAAACAAGTATAGCCCTCTACCAGAGTTTTTTGTATTCCCTTTCTTAATCTGTCCCATCTTCGTTTCGACGTTCCTCCTCTTATTCCTCTTCACTCGAAAACCTCTCCATCTTTCTTCAATTTCTCTTTAATGTCTCATCATTTCGGCAAGTTGTTTATCTTCAGCATTTTTCATTTTTACGGCTGTAGCAGTTTGTGATGCACCTCCAGCGACAGCGCCTAGGGCTGCAATAATTGGCAAGAGAGGTAGAAATCCTCCTCGTTTCTTCTTCACAGTTCCAGCACCAACAGACACCTTTACCTCAATTTCTCTCTTATGCCTCATCATTTCGGTCATTTGTTCATCTGCAGCCTTTTTCTTATTTACTGCCGAGGCAATTTGCTCTGCACCTCCAGCTGCATCACCTTGAGTTTCAATAATTGGTATGAGAGGTAGAAATCCTCGTTTCTTCTTCCAGGATTCAGCACCAACAGCTACCTTACCCTTCATAATTGCTTTTACTAGCCTCCCTGCCAACTTTTCACCTAATGTAGCATCAGATGATTGCACTGTTTTCCATGTTTTTTTAGCCAAGTGTTTGTCTGCAATGTTTCTCGAAGCAGAGCCCTTATGCTGAGCGCAGGCAATGTCGTGAAGCTTACAGGCTTCGTCTAACGGGTTGATTCCAGGGTATCCTCTCTTTAATTTTTTATAGCTTTGTCCCAGGTCCGCGGTATCTGTATCCAGGCAAATGCGATTCAAATGGAAGCCGGTTAAGGAGAGAGTTAATTAAACCGGAACCTCTGGCGACCTTAACCCCTTTGCTCTCATGGTATACTAATTTATTTTATTGCTACATAGTTCTTTTATAATTTGCCAGATGGTTGCATTCATTAGCATATATATATTAAGGGTGATTTATTTTATTTTGGCTGCCAAGATGGAGCTCTTGAAGGAAGAATGCTCGCTGCCTATTCAGCTGTTAGACTTTAAAAGAAACTTTAGACGTGAACTTCATGTAAAACTTTTTCCTCTCAATGTTAGAACGCTATTTCTAGACATCTCCATCACGTAAGCGCTCACGCAATAAAGGTGGCCCACTCACGTAAAAAGGTGACCCACTTACGGAAAAAGGTGACCCACTTACGGAAAAAAGGTGACCCACTCTCGCAACAAGGTGACCCACTCACGCAAAAAGCTCTCAGATATGTACACCATTTTCGCTAAAGTAGGATACATGAGCTTCAGGCTCACGCTAGGTAGACCCGTATCTCACTCAGCTTGCACATTCTCAGTGCAAGTTGCACTTTTACCCCTATGAATCAATTTCATGCTACTTGAATCTGCGTGTACTTAATGAAATAGTTATATTTAACAGAATTACAACATTAGTGTGTGAATACTAAAATATTTCGCTTGGTCTAATTTGGATATGATTATTTATGTGTATCAAAGCCTGAGGTCATATATAAATACGTAAATGTCGAATAATAATTCAGTTTCCTGTTGTCGTATACAAACTCAACATCTATAGCATACATTGACTAGTTGATATATACTGCTTGAGCATGAATACTTGTAAAGATGCTCAATTACAGTCAATTTACGAGAATGTTGATTTTTCGTATGTCTCCCAAGGGAGAAGGAGTCGTTTGTTAAGTGCTGCATACGCTATAGAACTTTAAAAAACAGAACTATTTCAAGACTCAAGCAACATAGGAGAAGATGCTGTAAAGAGATGACTAGCTGTGTATGGACTACAACCCCCAAACGCGATCCTGAAATCTCTTCAAGTTCCGAAAAGCGGGATTCAAGATGTACAGTACTTGGAACTCATTCAAGTGATCCTGAAATAGCATCAGGAGCTATCACGGTTGAATCAATAAGAGCAGTTTCTTTGAATGAGCAAACTCAGAATAAACACACCAATGAAAGCAAGCATTCTAGTGTCAACTTACCAAGATTGGAAGATATATCCAAAGCGAATATTGAAGGAGATGCTATACCGCTACATTGATCCTAATGACTTGGTGGGCTTGCTGAGGTTGCTGAAGATCTTCCATGCACCAGATATAAACGACTTTTCTTATGCCATTAGCAAGATTATTCAGAACTTCAAGCTGGGTGGTTTTATAGCGTGATTAGCATCTGCGGAACCCTGAAAGCAGCGAAAGAGTCAGAAAGATCCCTCATAGGCATTAAGGCGCTGTGTAACACTAAAAGGTTTCAGAGCTTCAGTTCAATCATCTTTGGTCACTTGTGATTTCAATTTCCATCACAATGAGTTATACTATTGCTGTCAGTGTCAACGAATGCGTTCTTACTTCATGCCTGAATCCTCTTTAGATAGATCCAAATGGTCATTATTAGATTGCTTTATTGAATTTTGAAACCTTTTATTCCATTCCCAATATTGATCAGAGTAATAATCAATTTCATTACATACACAATGATGAAATTAAGATCATTGATATACCTGTTGCAACTTATGTGATTACTGATATCAATGAATACATCAGAGATAAGCTAGCGGCGGATGAGGTTGTCTTCTTTATTAGACCAACTAATAATAATGCCATGAAACCTGAAATTAAATGTCCCTTCGCTGTTTATTTTTTCATTAGGCATGTAAGGATTTCTAAATGAATAAAAGCATAATGTAAAAGCATAGCTTCATTATTATTTATCATGCATTTTCATCACCTTCCTCCCCCAACTCCTCGTTCCAGCATATGGCATTACACTTGCAACAGTTAGGTTACCTAAACGGTAATCTATAAACGATTCAAGTCTTTTAGCCAGCAAATTTCATCGCTATTTAAAAGTATTTCACTATTATTTCAATTAGTATTCAAAAATTCTATTTCACCGAATATAGGGAGACTCGCTTGAGCTATCTCTCAGCTATGCCTTGGATAGTGTAAAGATTGTCCGTGTTTTTTCATCGTATGCCCTGGAGTGTTATATAAGAATCCTGCCTTAAAGTGTTTTGGTGATGTAGATGTCTCAGCACCCGCTTCTTGCCGAAATGTTTCTTGGAGGTGTAGGCGCTAGTTAGTCTAACCTCCAAGAGTGTTAGCAGGCTTTCCTGAGATGCAATCTGTTCTTTTTCTTCCCCTTATTCCGTTTGAAACATTACGCAATGAACATGTTGGAAAACATGCTTTTGTAAGTAAACGTAACTTGGCAGAACAGCATTTTTTGTTATGATATAGTAAAATGAAACACAAAAGACTTGTATGAACATTCGGATATCAGACGCCATTTCAATGCAAAATATATCTGTATTCAAAACATGTGACTTTGTAATTTTATGAATTTTTTATAAATTCTATAACGTGTATCTTTTGTATCTTTATATGTAATATCAATAAGTTAGCTGTTTTATTTATGAATTTTTTCGTAGTAAAATAGGAAAACATTGAATGCTTAAGTTTGACATTTCTACAAACCCTCCCTGCGCGTACAAAAAACAATTTAATTGCCTTAAATTTCCACATCTCTGCCATGCCCTTATATTCGAGGTATAATTTCCCACTCATTTCTGCAAGCTCTTCGTGGATTTCCGAATTATAGCGTTTAGGCAAGAACACATGACTTTTAAAGATGTAACATGAACGTTTATCAAGCATATAGTTCATCATTAAACCATTACATGAAAACTGAGCTAAATGCATACATATACTGCTCTATTTCTTGTTTTCATGCCCAATTAATTCTTACTTTCCAACTTCCCTTTATTCTCCAAAGAACCAGTATACAATATGACATTCCTGTACGCTTAATTCTCGGTTATCGCAGAAAATCAAAACATTTCACTACAAGCACAAGCAAAGTAACTTTTCAGAGTTACACAGATTTTAAGCTTCTATAATTGAACCTTTTAATGCTTTAATAAATGTATTTTTAGTAATTTAGCCCCTCTGCATCATCCACCATATAATATTTACTCAAAGCTGGTATGATTCATAAGTTTGAAGATATATATCACCATATCGGTATTCGAACTGAGTACTTTAAAGTAATTTTTGTCATGACAACGATATTTCGGGAGCTGGTACTGTTTGCTTTTTATTTGACGTGTCCATCTAAATTATGTTATAAGCTATTAAATTTATATGTAAATTTAATTTAATCAGTATTCGAACCCAGAACACACGAAAACAAAATTATTTATAATATTAGTTTTACATGTTTAAAAGAGCTGTATGCATTTATGACACTAACCTAAGTGATATATCCTAGAGTATAGAGGAAAATTAAGGAAATCATTAAAAGTTCGGGATTCGAACTAAGGACTACTAACTGCCAATATATTCTGTGTTAATTGTCCGTCATAGGAGCTAACAATTATGCTTTGATTTGCACCTCTGTATCTGCTAGTTTCTGAGATAATAGAGATTTTAAAGTTAAGGATCAAACCCATGACGCCAGGTACCCAAGTATACGTTCACAAGATACCACTTAACGACATAAACGTAATAATGTTTATTTGATGTCTTTATCTTAATTATTTCCGGAGTTATTAAATTTATAATAAATTTCATTTAATTAGTATTCGAACTCAGAACACCAGAAACAAAATTATTTATAGTATTAGTTTGATATGTTTAAAAGACCTCTATGCAGTTACAGTATCAATCTAAGTTATATGTTCTAGAGTATAGAGGAAAATTAAGGAAGTCATTGACGGATCGCGATTCGGGCTAAGGGCAACTGATTCAAACTTACATAAAGTATTAATTACGCATCATTGGTGCGATCAAGCATGCTTTGGTCCACCCCTCTGTCTCTCTAAGTTTCTGAGATAATGGGGATTTAAGAATTAATTATCGAACCCGTGACGCCAGGCATCCAATTTAACATAACCAAGCAACTACCTATTGAAATGAAAGCAATAAAGTTTACTTGGCGACCTTATTTTAATTAATTTTGGAGTTTTTAGAGGATACATTTGTAATCACTCCTAGAATTGGAACTCAGGCATCCCGGACAACTTCGAACAATTCGTAAATGGTGCGTCGCATTCCAAGGTTATAATTGGTTTCTATTGCATCGTTTTATATCTTTTCATTCAGGGTGTGCGTGAGTGTGTATGTTTACGTGCATGTGTGTGTAAGTACATATAAGTGTAAGTGCACTGGTGAATGTATGTGTGTGCGTGTGTATGTGTGTGTTCATGTGGTGTATGTGTGTGTGTGTATGCGCGCACTGGTGCATGAGCGTGTGCACTGGTGTATGTTTGTTGATGTATGTACAAGTGCTCGTGTATATGTGAACGCTTGGATGTGTGCAAGTCGAGAAGAAAGAAAGAGATAGAAAGAGGGGAAAAGGGAAAAGAGAGAAAGAATCGTGTCTAGGCATCGGGATATCTAAGTATACGCCAGGGTTTAATATAACTAATTGTATTTGTTAAATGCATTTTAATCCGAACGTCCATGCTCACCAGTTTAATATTTATTAAGCATTAGAGTTTCGCACGGTAAGAATCGAACTAGGCCCTCTAGGTGTCTAAGAATACAGTTCATTACACTTCGTAATGTCATATAAAAGTTAAATTATATTTATTAAATACATTTTTAATCTGCCCGTACATGCTTCCACAATTTTATAGTTTTTACAAATTAGAGTTTCGCAGGGTAAGATTTTAAGTAGGGGCCTCTGCGTACCCGTGAACGTCTTTCATTGATCAAGGTAATGATATATAAAAATTAAATTATATTTGTTAAATACATTTTAATCTGACCGCACATACTCATAGTCTAATATTTATTAAGCCTTAGAGTTTCGCACGGTAAGAATCGAACTAGAACCTCTGAACACCCTTTCATTATTCAGAGTAATGATATAATATTATCAAAGCATGAATTTCTCATTAACAATTAAAACATTAAACTTTTTGATTGCAGTAAGAATCGAACACCGATCTATGGATATCTAAGTATACACATGGGTTTAATATGGGTAACGATATACGTTAAATACATTTTTTTGATATCGCTGTTTGAAAGAGCCGATAGAAGCGTAAACAGAGAGCTTGTATAACTATGTTCGGGTATACCCGTAGGACTTGCTAAAGACACACTGCTCTCAGAGGGAAGTAGCCTTGGGGAGTGACGGTGGCATGATGTCCGGCTCGAGCGGTGGTATATTTTTTTATAATCTAGCAGGTAAACTGTCTTTCCCATGGTCAAACAAAGACAGGGCCAGTATAAAGCCTCCACGAGTTTCTTTTGTTATATCCACCTAACATGCACGTGTCCGGGACGATGGAAAGGGATACAATAGAATATATTCTCTTGTCATTCAAGCTTTTGTTAGCAGGGTCCAGCTTGTCCTTTTGTTATGTCTGTGGAAGTGGAATTCTACAGGGGTGGTCCTTCTAACGAAACTCTTACTCTGGACAATAGAAAGGGATACAATAGCATCTGCCCCTTTGTTAGCTCGGGTCAAGTCTATTCTATTGTTATTTTGCACGTGTTCGTCAAACAATGTGACTGCGAGGTTGCAGGTGGCATTTCAAAATTTCACACTCAGGGAATTCAATAGAGCTGGGACAATAGCATCTGATCCTTTGTTTACAATACTCCATTCTCTATTGTTCATTTTGACAGGTGATGGATAAGCTTTTGTTCTTTTGCACATGTTCGTCAAACAATGCGAGTTCACACGTGTGCGGATATGCAGTGGGTAGAATAACGTCTCCACTTTTGTTACAAATGCGTAATTTATTATTCTATTGTTCATTTTGACAGGTGATTGACAGCCTTAATTGCTTACCTGTCAAGCTTTCCATTATACTCAACAAGATTTATGACCCTCAGCTGCAAGTAGAAAGTACCAGGAGGTGCAGCAGGGGGTGGGGGAGACCTCATTTGCATATGAATACACATTCCTGCATATTAAGTGATTTTGATGCCCATTTCCCTCTACTAGTACTGTTTTAAGAAAATTACGACAAGCATTTGAAAGTATACTTTCTCAATTAAACATCCGACACATATACCATATAACAATAGTTAGTTTTACTTTTTCTTAGAACTGGAACACCCTCATTCGTTGGTACGCATAACAAGAGAGAAAGTGAACTTAACAGTCTTATTTTGCCATTTCAGATATCACGGGATTATTTTTACAAACTTCGATAATTCAAACTTCCTTAAACCGAATTGGCTATTTTTCGATCCCTTGGAATTCGGTTAAACAAGGGTGCACTGTAGCAAGTTTGGTAAGTATAGGTTTAGAGGTTTGGCAGTTAAGGGTTACCAACTGTCGTGTGGAATATAATGCGATCTCTTTCTACTTTTAATGCTTTAACCTAAAGCAAATGCACTATGCACATAGCAAAGCCCAAGCTTAATTTTACTTGGATCAGTTTACTTTCTTTACTATCTACCCAGGAGGTAGAGACAGTTTTGCACTCAACCACAAATTTGATGTCGAGATTTCACTGGAAATGCACGTTCAGAGGCCCCTAAAATCCAAAAAATCTGTTTTTAGAAAAATGTCTGAGTGAGTAGGATAACTCAAACGAAATTCAGAATAAATACTAGGCTTGTTAGCTTAAGCTTAGTACCTTCCGCAGTTTCAACAAGGAAGATTTTCAAAAAAATCCCCCAACCCCAACTGCACATTATAACAAAACATTTTTGAAATTTGATTAAAGTACCAAAGATGCTTACATGTCAAATAAAATTTATACCTTGTTTTCGGGAAATATACTGTGAAGACGTTTTAATTCGAAAGTTTGTTTTTTTACGTTCTGTCTAACTGGTAAACTATAAGGTCCTTTCAAAGCATACAATTTATTTGATAACTTTTTATGTCATCAGCCATTTCCGAGATATCCGTTGCTATTGTTTTGAATTTACAATATGTCATTTTTAAAGAGTTATTGCTAATCAGTTGTTTCTCACAATGTCATGAGATGAGTATGGGCTCTGAAGGGCAGCATTTAGCGCCCCGCTTTTAAACATCTGAATATCGATTGGGTTTCCTCTATCCCTCTTGTGCCCACAAAAAAATTTGTAATGAAACTGTTTTTGCGACGGTTTACTTCGATTAACATGAAGTAGATAGAAAAGTAAGTTTTCTTATCAATAGTTATAGAAGTTATTAAATATCAACGATAACGGCATGTGAAATTAACATCAGATTTTTTCATTAGTAGTATAGTAGTTTTCTTCTTCCTGTTTTACCCTTACATGTATCAAAACCTCTTGATAATTCATTTTTAAAGTGGTCTGCTAAATTCAGTAAGATGTACAGTAAATACACTAGTGTGTGCTAATGCTATTAGGCACGCCTTTTTAAAAAATATTTCTACAAACATAGGCTATTTTACAAATTCATCTGGAATCTCCCTTAAGGAAACGAGGCACACATTTATCATAAAACACAATCACTAGGCTTTGAAAATTAAATAAGTGGTATGCTCTCATTATTGTAAGCTGCATTATGTAGTGTGGGAGATAAGACTCTTGAACACATCCATGATATGCAAAGTGTCCCATTGCACATGCTTCCAGTCCAGGCTACACGGAAAAGCGTCGCTGTTTGAACCAGAATTTCGAACCTGATCTTACATGAAACATTTTCTGACAATATACATGAGGCGCTCAACAGTTTTGTACCCTCAAGTGCGATATTTCTAAGTATGTTTTCTCCTTCTTATTTAGAAACCTCTTAAGTTTCGAATCTACTTCAATAGGAAGTACCATGTTAAATTGCATGATATAAATATATACATATCCAAATATTCGATATAAAAAACTGGAACCTCATAGGCATTTCCAATATTTTCTAACTGAATATTAATAACTTTGTGAAATTGTTACGTCAAATTTGCATTTATTCTCCCTGTATTTGGAAGGTTAGAACATACTGAAATTAAAATTAAGTTGCTTCACTTATGAGCGTTACTTATAAGCTAAGTAGAAGCCTGTAAAAGAACAAAATGTGTGACAGAACGTAAACTACTACATCGAATAAGTTCGCTTAGGTAATTTTCTCTCAGAAGACGAACTTTCGGTGAATTAGATGTCTAAATATACTTAACCTTTATCGAACCAGGTATGGTCTTTTTGACTTCGTTGCTTTTAAATCAGCAGAAGCTATACAGGTGCATGGGCACGTAATCCTGCATTATTGGCGGCCAGTGCGTGAGAGCTTCTTTCATTTTAGCTTTCGTAATAGGCCCAGATTTTTGGCTGGGGCTATATTTTCGACGCGGTCTAAGAGACCACACCTGGATATCCACTACGTCATCAATAGTCGCTCCTCCCCAAGGTATTAAGGCAAATGATCCCGATTTTGATCGTAAAGTGTTTCAAAGGAAGGCTATTTAAACTGGGAACTTCCATGCTTTGCACAACTTCTGATGGAGGGAGTGTACCTCCAGCAAAAGAAGTGCACAGCTGCGCCGCTCTTGCAAGATGCCTATAGTTTTTAAACGCACTATAAAGCCTTGTTGAAATTCTCACAATAAATGAAAACATGTGAATGCTAAATGAGCAATGGAAAGCTCATGGCCATGAGATACTGCATGTTCGTCGGTATGTTCCCAATCTTCTACGGTGTTTTATCCTGTCGAGGATTAAGACATACAGCACTATCCTGTATGCAGCAGCTTTGCCTCGGTGCGGAACAAATAAACACGACGGTTCTCCATGCACCTCCATCTCCAAGTGTGTGCACTGTGAGGGTGCCCATCCTGCATTCTCTATCACATACCCTGTGTATAAGGAAGAATGCGCCATTTAATAACTCAGGGTTAATAAAAAAACTTGGCTGTCGAGAGGCGAAGGAGAAATTTCGCCCCTTGTTTCGCACGAAGTTATTTCGCGAATCTCTCAGTCAGGTTCCTCGGTCTACAGCTACTGCTACTCCCGTTTCTTCGAAGTTGAACCGTACCTGGAATTCTACCTGTAATTCGAGAACTAGTCAAAGTGGAAGTTGTTCTATTCCCAACCTATGATTTCACCCCTTTTCAGCCCTCTTTCATTTCCACTCCTTTGGAACCTTCCAAGCCCCTCCGTCAACACTTTACTTCTCCCCAATCTCATCAGTCGGGAACCTTTCACCTTCCGACCGTCACTTGAAGTGGCTAATCAGTTTGACACTTTACTCTTAGCAATCCAGCAGATCCACCTATGGATACCGACCAGGCGGGTGCTGCTCCTGGTTTCTTCGAGAGAACTACCTGTTTGCCACATTCACTACGATGGGAACCCCCGGAGTGCGTCAGAAGTCCTCCATCTGCCACAGCTTTGCAGTATTCCACCTCCGGTACCCCGTCATTGACGTTGGAGTTCCTGGGAACTTAGACACATTGAATGCTTCTCATCTACCACTGCTTTCTGCTGCATTTTTGTCCCCCGCTGTCTCTGACAGCACTGATATCATCAATTCTCCATCTACTATTGGTGTGGATAGGGACATTTCTTAATGACCTCCAGCTGTGATGTCTCCCTTCCCTAAGCAGTTGTCCACAGCTGATTCTGTGAATCTGACTCAAACTACTACCAACATTTCCGCAGCAAAAATTTCACCTGAGATGACCAGTGTTAAATTACAGACTCAGAAGTAGTCCAAAGCTGCTGTGAAATACACCACTGCTGTCAGCACTACGGATAAGTCTTTCAAGCAGAAGCCGTTTTTCTCGCCAAACTCCTGGGTGAAGAACTTTACCTCTAAAGTTCGCGAGCGGAAAGCATTTATCGAAGTCTTTTGGAACTGTAGAGGCAAACTTTCACTTTTAAGAGCTTTTACCCTTTTCTCACGGATTATTGGTTTCCATTTTATCCTTTACTTCTAATTGTCTCCTTGCAGTGGAATATACGTGGTTACCGTTTCCATTAGAAGGAGCTAGACCTTCTGCTTTCTATTTATCAGCCTTTGTGTTGTGCTCTCAAGAGACTAAACTCCGCTCCGAAGACCATATGCGCTTTCTTCACTACATGGCTTTTCGTAATGATCTCCCTGTTCCTGATGGTGGTCATGACCATAGGGGGACCTGGGTCTTGATGCGTCGGGACCATTACTGCACTCCGGTTCAGCTATATACGGATTTACAAGCAGTGGCTTCCCGTATTACCTTGTCATCTCTTTCTTTCATACTTTGCATTTGTAGCTTCCACCTAATTCTTCTGGAGCTGCGGAGGGCTTTCTATATTTGCTTCCCCAGCTCCCCCAGTCGTTTCTTACCTTAGGTGATCTCAATGCTCATCATCCCTTGTGGGTGGTGGTCCGCAAGTGTCCTAAGGGTACTCAGATTGCTGCAATTGCAGATCTCCACAAATTAGTTACGCTCAATTCTGGGCTTTCCAAATATTTTGTGGCATTAGTCCTGGGTTTAGAGCGCGCTTGGGCTAAAGCTCTTGCCCTGGTAGACCTTCGTTCAACATATGGTTCTACTGGTTCTTTTTCTTGTCTTGGCCTTTCCTTCTGTTCACCACGGCTCGCTGCGTCTTTGCACTGGTCTGTGGTTTCTGATACTTAACGGCAGCGACCCTGTTTTGTTTCCTATGGTTGCTCTCAGAGTTAACCCTACTTGCCTGCCGACGTAGGTGTTCAGTAGGGCAGACCAATGACCCCCTTACTCTGAACTTGTGGACCTAGATAACACTATTCCTCTCCTTGTATTGATGCATGGTTACAGTATCTTCGGGACAAGGATACTAGACGGTGCTGAGCTTTTCATTCCTGAAATGCCGTTTACTGCACGCCGTACTCTAGTACCTTGTTGGTCGGAGGAATATAGTACAGCTCTCCGAGCTCACCGAAAGGTTCTTGAAAGTGCTCGATTGCCATCCGACACTAAAGAATGTGGTTACTTTTTAAAATGCTGCGTGCCGAGGCTCGGAAAATAATTCGACCGTGTAAGAACTCTTCTTGGGAACATTTTGTCTCCACTTTGTCACGCTGCACCTTTTCCTCCTCCTGGGTGTGGAATAAAATTCGCCGACTTTGGGTTAAATTTTCTAGTTCATTTATCCCTGCGCATTCTGTGAATTGCAATATCGCTACTGATCTCCATCATATAGCCAATTCTGTGGGTGGAGTTAGTGTTTCTGCCTCTAGTTCTGCCCAATATGATCCCCAATTCTTGGTTGTCGAGGATCGGGTACAGTGTTCTATTTTATATTTAATTTCTTAGAACATTGAAGACTATAATCTGCATTCTCATTAGCTGAATTGGATTTAGCCTTGTCGGTCACTCCTGAAACTGCCCCTGGCTGAGATGGTATACATGCACTAATGTTTAAACGTTGGCTTCCAAGTAGTCAGCTGTTTCCTTTAGGCACCTTTAACAATATTTGACTGCGTGACGCTTTCCAATTCCAGTGACGCGATCCACACATCGTTCCTATTCTTAAACCTGGAAAAGACCCACGGTTGCCCACTAGCTAACTACCCGTTTCTATAATAAGCAGTATTTGTAATGGAACGGATAGTCGCTAAGCGATTAATGCTGTGTCGTGAAACCTATGCTCTTCTCACTCCTGTACAATGCGATTTTCGACAGTAACATCCTAGGAGCTCACTTTGTAAGAGTACGCGTTTGGCGCACATGGGGTCACAAGCCACTCATTGCCATCTCATCCCTCCACCCTTGTCCGGTCGAGGTGGGTTCGTCCTCGTGACCGGGGGTAGACTCTCGTGCGTTTTGCGCATTTCATTCCATGCCGCCCCTCGCCATTGTTACTTTCTTCTCTAGTCTCTCTTTACGAGCATTTCAGAGCACAACCATTCACACATCTGCTTCCATTTCTCGCCGGCATAACTTGCGTGCAATACGCCTACACCCTTTGGTTTCTTTTCCGATTTTCTTTATTTTAATCCTCCGTGGACACAGCCTGACGGATACCCGCGCACTGGGTGCGCAGGTAATGGTGTCTACCCCACCACCCGGGGTCGTCATGTAGGACCTGTGTTCGTATCCGCTGTTCAATTGCAGTCCCACGTGGGACCATTGCATGAGCTGCTGACTCTCAACGGCCATTGGGTCCCTCTATCTATGTTTTGGGAGGTGTGACCAGTATGGATAGGCCACTCACCCAAAGCGGGATAACGCCCGGGAAGTCAGAACCCGAAGTCGGAGACGGTTGCAATGGTGGAGGACCTCTTTCGCTATGGAGCCCACTTTCTACATTACTAATAAACAGCGTCGAAAAGTTATCTTAACAGAAGTAGCACTACCGCCATCTGGTTGTTACTTGGTCATTACCCGCACAGAGGAAGGACAATCTCTTGAGAAGGTGAACTCTTTTATGATACAGAAGTGCATTGACACTATTGCTGGTTCGGTCCAGTCCTGCACTAG
Organism: Deroplatys truncata; assembly: GCA_030765065.1. Lineage (NCBI taxonomy): Eukaryota > Metazoa > Arthropoda > Insecta > Mantodea > Mantidae > Deroplatys > Deroplatys truncata. The sequence goes on along the minus strand of CM060990.1, from coordinate 414,642,038 downwards.
ACTACGAAACGTTTCATTGTTAGTTCAAAGCAAGTCCGATCAAAAAGTAAGACCTTGTTGCGCGCCACTATTCTCTACGGTTATCCCAACCGTGTTGAGAAGCACCGCACCTTGAATTCCTGTCGAGGCGTCGTCACCACCCATAGACTCGATGGTAGGTCAGACTATCAAGTGGTCCACTATCAGATCAACAGGTAACAACGGTTCATCGGTGCAGGCTAAACGCGACGGAGAGTTGGCACCCACTCGGACGCTGTTTCTAGCTTTCGATGGTGTCGATCTGCCCACGAGTATTTCAGCAGGGTATTAACGCATTGCGGTGATGCCCTATATTCCCAAACCTCTGCGCTGTTTCAAATGCCAACGTTTTGGACATACGCAAGCCTCTTGTAGGAGTGCCGTATCCATCTGTGCCTCATGTGGTCAGCCCTCACACGATGGTGCCAATTCATTACCACTTGTCTGCGTTAATTGCAAAGGGTCTCATTCTGCGTCATTTACTAATTGTCCGCCGTACTTGGACGAGAAGGCGATCCAGGAGATCCGGGTAAAGGAAAAACTCTCCTTCGCTGTGTCCCGGAGGCGTTTACCACACGCGCCAAACTGCGCTTCTGGGATCGGGTACATTCAGTTCTGTTGTTGCCTCGCTAGTACCCCGGAAGGATGCCGAAACTCAGATCTGGACCATGAGAGCCATGACCGCAACTACCATCCGGCCGTCCATTTCTGACACACTGGTTGAGCAATCTAAAGCTCGTCCTATGGTACTGAGGTCTCAAAGTACTGAGAAAAAGCAAAGCATAAATTTCGTAAGGAAGATTTCCTTAAAGACACTCCGCGTGCGCGCAGTAAACAATGTTCACCTTCTCCTCCTCGGAGGTGGCAGTTCCAGGACGTTCCTGAGACAAGCCGCACTCAGCGGTACCCTTCATCTTTTGCCACCCAGAACCGATTCTGGGCGCTTGAATCGCTTTCTGGCACTGAGCGCGTGGTCCTATCTTCAAGGAGCCTATGGAGTCTGACCAACTCCATAATAAAAGGCAGAGCCCCAAGGTTAAGCAGAAAGTTATTTTGCGCCGTCATTCTAAGTAGGATGTTTATCCCATTTATTTATGGCTATCCTGACCCGGAATTAAAGTGGTGTACGATCGCGTAGGGCAGAACTGCAAGTTTTATTGCCTTCCCATTCTCCTATGGTCGTGTTTGCAGGAGACTAAGCTTCACCCTCACGATCCTTTTGATCTCCGAGGGTATACTCCGGTTTGGTACGATCCTGCACACTGGATGAGAATACTCCTGCCCATGCAGTGTCATGCTATTAGTGCGTAACGACGTTCACTTTCAGACTCTCATACTTACATATGCGTTGCAAGCTTTTGCCGTTCGGCTTCAATTATCCAAATTCAATTCCTCCGTCTATTCACCCCCATCGTCTCTCCTCACTAGTGCAGACATTCGAGATCTCCTGTCTGCTCTCCCAGACATTTCTTCTGTTGTGAGCTTTTAATGCCCATCACCCATTGTGGGCTTCGCCAAAGGCTTGGGCGAGGGAAACGCATCTTTCCGACATTTTTGTTCAGTTTAATCTCTCCATCTTTAATACAGGTGAGCCCAATTTTCTTTCTGATTATTCTGGTACATCTCTCACTTGGACCTTGCCATTTGCTCCATCCATCTAAAATGTTGTCTGCAGTGGAACGTCGTCTCTGACACGTACTCCTGCGTTCATTTCCCCCTCATCGTTTCTCTTCTGTCTCACCACGTCCAGCATTCCAGGGCACCTACCTGGCAGCTCAGCAAAATCGACTGGAGACCGTATTCCAGCTTCCTGTGTTTTGAGGACCAGCCCTTCTCTGACGTTAACCAAATGATGTAGCACCTTACCTCCACGACCCTATCTGCCAGCGAACGCACAATTTCCCGTTCGTCCTCCCAACCTCTGCGTATTCCCGTTCCGTGGTAGACCGAGGACTGTCGGGACGCCGTTCGTGCCCGTAGACCTGCGCTTAGGGTTTTTCGACGACATCATAAACTTGATAATTTGGTTACCTTTAAACAATCGCGCACCAGAATCGTCGCAATATTTAGGATAGCAAGAAGGCGTCCTGGACTAGTTTTGTCGAGTCTTTTAATCGCTTCACGCCTTCCACAGTTGTTTGGGATAAACTTCGTCGCTTCTCCGGTAAAGCGTCGCATTGTACTGTGTCTGGCCTCGTTTCCAATGCCACCATAGCTGATCCGGCTGCTATTGCTAACTCTCTGGGTGCTATCTTTGACGTGGTTTCCAGTTATAACCATTATTCCGCCGGCTTTCGCTCCCTGAAAGACCGGCTGGTTTCCGAGACCGATAGTTTTCGGTCTCCTAATCAGGAGTGTTATAATGAACTTTTTGCAGTGAGGGAACTGGAGTAGGCCCTCCATTTCTTTAGGCTCCCCGCTCCTGATCCGGACGGCATTCATGGGCTGATGTTAAGGAACTTTTCAGCCGACTGTAAACTCTTTCTCTTACAGGTCTATAACCGTATTTTGCAAGACGGCGTTTTTCCTTCACTTTGGCGTGAAGCCACCGTTATCCCTATACTTAAGCCTGGGAAGGATCGCAAACTACCTTCAACTACCGCCCTATCTCCCTCACCAGTTGCATTTAAAAGGTGAGGGAGCGCATGATCAATGGGTGGTTGACATGGTGGCTTGAGCCTCAGAAGCTTCTGGCGAACGCTTAGTGCGGATTTCGTCGCCATCGCTCTACCGTCAATAATCTGTCATCTCTGTCGAACGGATATTATGAACGGATTTCTGAAAGGTGTCAAACAGTGGCTGTGTTGTCTGACCCGGAGAAAGCCTGTGGCATTTGCTGGAGGGACGGCATTTTACGTACACTTCACGCATGTAATATACGCGGTCTTTTTCCCATATTTCTTTGGGGGCTTATGACGAATCGCGTCTTTCGTGTACGTGTTGGCTCGGTTTTGTCTAGTCGTTTTATTCAAGAAAACGGTGTACCGTAGGGCTCTGTACTCAGTGTCACAATTTTTGCAATTGCTAACAAGCCCATTGTTGAGTATATTCCACCTTTTATTTCATCGTCCCCTTTCGTTGACGATTTTGTTTTTATTGCTGCTCAAGGCGAACCTGTGTGCCGGAATGCCGACTCCAGAGCTCTATCGACCGTCTCTACACCTGCAGTAACGCCAACATCTTTAATTTCTCCGCCGAGAAATCCGTCTGTGCCAATTTCTGGCGCCGGAAGGCTTTCCCTTCGCCCGGTCCATCTTGGGCCGATAGTCTCCCATTTGCAGACGAGGTGAAATTTTGGGTGATTATCTTTGATATAAAGCTGAGCTGCACTTCGCATATTTCGTTTTTAAAAGCAAAGTGTGGTCGTTCTCTTAATATTTTAAGTGTCTTAAGTGCCACATCTTGGGGAATTGATCGGATCATCCTTCTGCGTCTTTATCGCTCTTTGGTCCGATCCAAGCTTCACTACGGGTGCATTGTCTATTCATTGGCGCGTCCATCTGTGTTACGTCGCTTGAATGTCATTTACCATCGTGGCATAAGGGTCGCTACAGGGGCCTTTCCAACTACCCTGTACCCAGTCTGTATGCTAAAGCTGCAGAATCTCCGCTGTCCTTCAGGTGTGAGATGCTTTTGTGCAGCTATGCCTGTCGACTCTCAAGCTTGCCTGACCACCCGTCATTCGAGCTATCTTTCGAGGATTCGCTTGATCGCAAATATTTGTTTAGCTCCTATGCCTTGCCTCTTCTCAGGGGGAAACGTGGTTTTCCGCTTGGTTGCGCGCTGAGGCCCACTGTCACCTTGGTTTAACGTCGATGCCGAAGAATGAGACCCCTTCTTCAGTCCTTAGATCAGCCTTTTTAGAATTATAGGCGCAATTCGGGGAATATCATTGTATATACACGGATGGGTCTAAGACTGATGTTGCAGTAGGGTGTGCTTTTATTTTTGGCCATAATAGTTTTACCTATCGTTTACCGGGGCAATTTTCAATTTTTGCCGCCGAACCTAGTAGTATTTATCAATCTCTTTTATACGTCCAGCGGCACGACTTATGGCACTGTGCTGTTTTTACAGACTCTCCGAGTGCTCTTTAGGGTATTTGGGTGCTGTAACCTACCGCCCTCTCGTACAGCACATTCATGACCTGCTCCACTCGCTTGGTGCTTCTGGCATTAGCGTCTCCTTCGTGTGGATTCCAGGTCATGAGGGCATCTCAGGGAACAAGTCTGTCGATGCCGCTGCCAAATGGGAAACTTTATCACCCTGATATTTTATCTCTGTTGCTCCCTCCACAGATTTATTTGCTATTTTACGTCACCGCATCCTCTCGCTTGGGCGCTATGAGTGGACGGCCCTCCGGGGGAACAAGTTGCGGGATTTTAAGCCCCTCCCGTTAGTATGGGGTATCTCTTCTCGTTCTTCTCGTCGGGAAGAAGTAATTTTGGCTCGTTTACGTATCGGAAATTGCGTTTTTGATCATAGACACCTGCTCAGTGTTGATCCAGCACCACTCTGTGAGCAGTGTGATGCGCCCTTAACGGTGCGTAATATCTTAGCAGTGTGTCAGGTTTTAGCTCCATTCCGCGTTACTGTGTCTCTGCCTGTTGGCGTATCCAACGTTTTGGCAAACAGCGTGCATGCTGTAGAATGTCTTTTACGTTTTATCAGTGACAGTGGATTTAGTCGGCACATTTGAGGCGCCGAGCGACCTTTAGCTTTGTGATTTAATATTGCCTGTTTTAATGGGGGGCTCTTCTCCCCTGCGGACATATGGCGCTCTAGTCACTTGACTTCTACAGTTCCTGACACGTCGTTTAATCTTTTATTGTTTTATTTACAATGTTTTTAGTGTGATGGTTTTTAGATTTTGCTATCTTATTTTTTAGTGTTTTAGACTAAGCGGGTTTGTGTCGCGTATTTTAGTTTTTGCATCTTAAATTTTATTCGTTGTAAGGGCACTGATGACCTTAGATGTTTAATGCCCTTAACCCCCATATCATCATCGACAGCGGCGGTCTACTGTTGACCACTTGGTTTCATTCGCGACTGGCATTTGATTCTTTTCTGCGCAGACAACAAGACAGTGCCTGTCTTTTTTGACTTGGAAAAGGCCTATGATACCGCCCGGCGTATAGAAATCCTCCGCAGGATCCTCCGCGGTCATCTATCTGTCTTTTTGCAGCAGTTGGTGGATATCCGTACTTTCCGAGTTCGGGTGGGATCTTATTTCTCCCTGGTCTTTAGACAGGAGAACGGTGTGCCTCAAGGTTCGATGTTGAGTGTTCGTTTGCTTGCTAAACCATTAATCCCTTAGTGTCGAACGTTCCATCGGATGTCACTCCATTTCTCTTTAAAGATTATTTTTTAATTTGTTTTATTTCTGGCAATACCCGCTTTATCCAACGGCGCCTCCAGTGTTTTCTTGATACTTTAAAACATTTGAAGTTGTTAGAATGGATTCAAATTTTTAGGTGAACAAATACGCCGGCATAATTTTAAGGGGTCGTAAGGAGTTTCCTGCCACCTATCTCTCTCTTGTTTGAGTGGAACTGTTGTTTGTTGAGGAGGATAATTTTTCGACCTCATTTTTTACCGTAAGCATTTTACCTCATATTTTATATCTTCGTGGACGTTGTACTCGGTCCTTGCAATTGCTTCCTGTCCTTAGTGGCACTTCTTGGGGTGCCGATCGTGTGCTCTTGCTGCGTCTCTACCGGGCTTTAATACGTTCGAAACTCGACAGTGTGTCCATGGTCCATTCTTCTGCTCGGCCATCTATTTTGCGTAGATCGGATTCTGTCTATAAAGACCTTACACTAACCCTGGGAGCTTTTCGTACTAGTCCCATTTGTAGTTTGTATGCGGGATCTGGTGAACCATCCATTTGTATGCTTCGGGATATTCTTATTTGTAATTATGCATGCGCTTTACGTGCCATGCCTTCTCACCCTTCCTATTCTTTGGTACAGCTTTGGATTATCGTTATCGCAATAGCCCATCTGCACTGCTTTCTGCGGGTATAGATTTCTGAACTAACTGTTAAAGTTGGATACAGTACTTCCCTTCCCCTGCCGTAAGGGATTTCATCGTTTTCCTCCATGGATACGCCAAAACGCCCTGCGTTGCCTTGATCTTGCTCAATTGCCCAAGGACACTATTGCCGCTCCTATATATGCAGCCCATTTCGCGGCTTTGAAATAAGACTTTCCTGGATACCATTTTCTACATACTGATGGTTCTCGAATGGATCAATCGGTAGGCTGCGCTGTGGTTATTGATTCACCTGTCGTTCACAGGACTTGCTTGCCCCTTAGCATTTCCGTTTATTCTGCCGAACTGTTTGCTATATTTAAACTCACATTTTTCATCTGCTCCCTTTCTCTGCACCCCAGTGTCATTTGTTCTGATTCTCTTAGTGCTTTACTTAGTTTACGGGATCTCTATAGCCAACACTTACTTGTTCAGAAAATCCATGACTAGTTGCACTCTCTCTATTTTGCTGGCGTTCGGATGGTCTTTGCCTGGGTTTATGAACGTCGTGGCATTATAGGAAATGAACAGGCTGATCAGGCAACAGGTGAACCGATGAACAGGTTCTCCGCTCCCAATGCACGGATTTGAAGGGTTTTCTGCGCAGAAAGATACTCTCTCAATGGCGTGAGGAGTTGTTTACATCTACCGCCAAATTCCGAGAGGTTGGGGCTACTCTTCTTTGGCGTTGTTCTCGCCTATCACGTTGTGAGGAGACCGTGGTTTCTCAGCTTCGTATTGGCCACTGCTGTTTTAGCCATGGTTACCATCTTAGGTGTGAGCCATTGCCTCGCTGTCTGCATTGCAATGTGCCCTTAACGGTGAAGCATTTCCTCACCCAGTATCGCTACTATTCCGCCCTTCGGGAACAACTTGCGCTCTCTCCTAATTTAATTACGGTTTTAGGGGATGACTCCTGCCGCTATCGCCAAGCTTTTTCGCTATGATAAACTCAGGGGTTTCCTTACAAAAATTTGATTCGTGTAGTTTCTGGGGTGTTAATTGACTTTCAAACTGTGTTAGTACTGACTTAACTCCTTGCGTTTGCTGAGAATTAGTTTTGGTATATACTGATTTTTGAGTTTTTTTAAGTGTATAGCTTAGGTATCTTTTGTTTATTTTTTCTATTTTTGCAATTTAAGTAGCTTAAGCCTGTAATTGCTTTGTATGCATTGTTTATGTATTCCACATGATTTAATCTGTAGCCAGATGGTGGCGCTATAACCACAGAGTTTTGCCATTTAAACAGCTGTTAATATTACTATAGAAGTTGGAATTTATAGCCTATGTCTATATGCTGGCTTAGAAGTTCCATACTCTTTCCATGACATAGTGAGAAACAACTGAATAAGTAAGAAATTTCAACCAACAATAATGGATATTTCGGAAATGGTTGAAACTACGAAATATTTACTTGGTATAAATTGTGGGTTTTAAAGAGATAAACATTTTTGTGTAGTTACTTACTCTACCTTATGGTTTATCGTTGTTACGAAATTATATTAAAACTCCTCCCGAGCAAAGAGAACTTCACTTCAAACAATTTACGCATTTTATTTGTCATCTAAATATCTTAAAAGATGCAGAATTCCAATGAAAGTCCTAATGCATTTTTGAGAAAATAAATATTTTCGAAAATCTTTCGCAGTCAAGGGTAGTTTAGGGGGAAAGTTTTTTAAAATCTGTGTGGTATCTTTGGTAGATACTAAACTTAAATACCAAGTTTGGTATTCATTCGTCATTTCGTTTTCGAGTCACACACACACACACACACACACACATCCGCGCGCGCGTGTACGTATCCTTTTCTACAAAGGTTTTCTTTATTCAGGAGCTTCAAAACGTGTATTTACGATGAAATCTATACATCGAAAATTTGGGTGGATTACAGTATCTTCTCTTGCCTACTAGAGGTAGGTGGCAGATAGAGCATAAATGACAAAACCATTGAACACTTCAAACCAATAGTAACAGATATCCCGGAAATGGCTGATACCACAAAAAGTTATGTAAATACATTGTGTTTTTTAAATCTATCTACATTTTTTGTGTAGTATACTTTTGTGCATCTCTTATGGTTTACCGATTTCAGAAATTATACAAAATTCCTTTCGAATGAGCACTTCATAAGCTATTTCCAGAAAATTCAAGACATACATTTTGTTTCCCTATAAATATATTAAACGGTATTTCAATCAAAATCGTTAAAGCAATTTTTGAAGAAATAGAGATACCCAAGATTGTACAATGTAAAGAGTGGTTTGGAGTGCGGATTTTCTCAAAAATCTTCGTGTCGTATCATTGGAAGATAACTTGAAGTCCCAAGTCTGGTATTTAGCGAACATTTTGTTTTAGAATTGTGATGTTGACACACACACACACACACACACGGACATTTTCCTAAAAGTCTGTTACATTCATATGACTTTCTCTACGTTTATTATATTTAACTTCTAAGAAACTATTCTTACGAAAGCTTATATTCTATCCCCTTTATGTTAATGAAAATGAACCTATGACTCCGCGTTTATGCGCTAGGCTCTCATTCTGGAGGTTCTGCTTTCGATTCCCGTCTACCACCCACTCAGACCTTAGGTTTTTCTTGGTTTTATCTGATCTGTAGGCTATTGGGGGTGATTTTTCATCTACCACGACTTCTATTCCATAATTTAATTCAGTTTCCTTCTTAGCTTTCAGATGTTCTTATGTTTCATGGCATATATGGCGGTGCCGAGTAGATGGCGCGGATGCTTGCTCAAAGGAAAGAGTACTCACCGTGGACACTAGAGGGTTGCTTGCTACACTAGACGGCTGCTTGATAGACGGGCCGTTCATCGCCCTCTCTATGTTGCTCCAGCAGTAGGAGGTGTCTTCGAGCCTGAAACTGTTAGGGACATCCGCGCGTCTCTGTGGTCTGGCTGCTTGCACCTGTAGGCTTCTGTGTTTCTTTCGCTTCATCCTTTCTTGCTGGTGGTGGTAGCCACAATAGATCTATGTAGGTCACAGTGTGCGAGGTGTCCCCCTCAGTTGTATAATCTATACATTACGCATTTCTTTATAGGTACAGAAGGTTCCAAATGTTTTCGGGTGGACATGCGGGTGTAGAGGAAGAGGGGGGAAGGAATGTCCTCTTGACTGTACTCTGAGGTTTAACTAGGCAGGTTTTCTACTGTCCTTGTCTCTCACAGAGTGCTGTCCTTTCCAGCAGAGGGGGTGTGACGGCAACTAGTTCTTTTTGCGGTTTGTGGAAATTCCAGACCCATAGAAGCTCGCAACCCTCCCGCTTCTATTGTATGCTGACTGAAGGGTGGAGTGGCGTATGAGCTGTGGAACTGTAAGTGTTGTTTTGTGGTCTTACATGATACGCAAGATATTTTCTTTGTTACAACATATGGATATAATGTTTAATTATTTTCTAGTAGTTTTGGTTGTGTATTGTTTCAAATTGGGTCTCGAGGGAAAGTCTTAAAAGCAGATGGTCGGGAAATGGTAGTTAAAGATCAGTTTCTTCAGTGATGAATGTGACGCATTGAAATGTAGAAATCCGGCTATTTCAGTGACAAGTATAGTTGACAGAACTGCTACTACTACGGGTATTTCTGCTCGTTCCTTCCAGCGAATTTTAAAAAACACAAAAATGCTGAAGCTAGTAGCGGTAGGTTGCAAACTTCAAGTAAGAAGCGCCCGAATATGGGATCGCAAAAAAACAGAAATACTCATTCACGGTAGTTACTTTCTGCCTAGTTTGCAGGACATTTATGAGTCTTTAAAATTCAAGATTTACTGAATGGTAGCGTGTGGTCGTCAAGAAAAATTCTTAAAAAGCTTCATTTCAGTTATAGTAAAAATTCGCAAGGAAGACCCTTTTTAGTTGAACGAATGAATACTGTTTCTAAACGATTTCAGTTTTTAGGACGAGTGAAGAAAATGAGGGCTACTGGTAGGTCTATAGTGTACCTGGATGAAACGTGGGTAAATATGAACCATACGAGAAACAGTATATGGAAGTGTGACGGTAATGAAAATGATTTCCCTCTTAAAACACCAATAGGCAAAGGAGCGGTTTATAGTTGTACATGCTGAATGTTCAACGTAATGACTACCATGAACAAATGGATAACATTTTCAAGGATTGGTTTGTCAATAAATTGCTACTTAACATTCCTTTTAATAGTGTCATCGTTATCGGCAATGCTGCTTATCATTCCATAGAAATTAATGAAGCACCCACTTCACCTTCACTCAAATCCCATATGCAGGAATGGCTCCGTAATAGAAATATTGAGTTTGATCCACGAGCGACGAAACCGGTGCTATACGAGTTAATTAAATTGAAAACAGACAGTTTCAAATTATAAAATTGATACACTCGCAGAAATGGATAGACATACTATAGTACGGTTGAACCTGAAGCTGGTCGCTTCCTCGATGCGTAACAATTAAGCCTCTCCTTCCTCCGGCTAGCGTTGAGCGGTGTCGACTCTGTAAATTCTACAGGGGGTGGTAAAATTGTATAAAGTTTGCGATAATAAAAACATCGGATCTAGTGAATATTGGCTTTCTTATACTGTTATGTTACACATTCAGGAACGCGAACCACCACTTCGCCAATTATCCGCGACTGACATCGAGCTGATTTGTTAATCGGCAGTATTAAGAAGTATTGTAATGTTTTCCCTGCGTTCATAGCCGCGGCCTAACTTGTACGTGCAGAGTTCAGCTAAGTGTGTAGTTGGTTGTATTCCGGCGCAGAGTTCAACTAAAAGTGAAGTTACTTGTATTTTTTGTGAATTTCGCCATCTCAAATATTGTCCAAATTACACAGCGCCGAGTTCGGCTAAGAGTGAAGTTACTTGTATTTTGAGGATTTCGCCATGTCTGATTTCATCCCTACTCCGCCTATGTCACGTGATTATTTTGTGCGATTTTCAATCATGTGACGATCTCCTGTTTTCGTATTCGTCAGTTTGTATTCCTGACTATACATTTACTGGCTAAAATTTCAGTTCTGTTCAGCTTTCTCTTCCCAAGGTACTATTTACAATTAGTTTAATTTATGCTGTAGCACGTACATATGTTTATGGCTTTAAGCCTTTTCTCGGCACAAATACCATGTTTCTTCCGCTTTGAAAAGAAATAGCACTTTCCACGTAGACCCTTTTTAATGGCTCAGTGCTTTTGTGTACGTATACAGACAGACCTTTTCCTGTCCCAAGAAAAGGGATGGGCTGGTGACTCGAACCTTACTTCCTCAAACAATTGCAATACTTTGTATGAAAGTTTTTCCTTTCGAGTTATAATATTAAATACAACATTTTACATCTTTGTTTAATCTATATACAATCAAATCAAATACGGAGCCGAGTTGACATTTTAAATCTTTATTTAATCTATATACAATCAAATCAAATACGGGGCCTAGTTGAACAGTATCAAACTTTATGATTGTTGTTTTAATGCTGTATAACTTATATGGGCGCAAGTCAAGAACGGTGTTGCCAAACATACTATTTCATTTAAAAGTGGTGATGTAAAATCGTTGTTTGATAATGCGATTACAAAAGTGATTCCAGACAACTGGAAAGGGCCTGTAAGCATGTGTGAAACACTAAGCAGTTTTACTGGGAGAAAGACGGTGTGGTACATGAAATTACGGACAGATAAGTCATAAATTTAGAAGAATTGGAATCGGAAGATGAGTACGAAGATTCGTTTGAAGTTTCTGACGGTGAATCGGAGAATGAACAACAACAGTTTGGAGAGGACACTACTACTTAAACCTCACGGACTGCAGTCATAGCTGATAGCAAGTTCCGGTATCGTCTCAAAGGTCACATTTACCTTTATGTATGCTCGTATAACTCAGAAACCTGAATTTAAGAGGAAAGAAGACGATACTAAATACTTGTCTCTTAACTAGATCTATCCAAACGAAATAAATTAAAATTTTCTTTACATAACATGCTGTTTAAAAAGCAAATATTGCACTATTTATGCGGGTGCTACAGAAGCTTAAGATGCATTATTCAGTAATTTTCTTGAGAAACAAGGTATACATAATGCATATTTTGCTTTTAATGTTGTTGCTAATAATAATAATAATAATAATAATAATAATAATAATAATCGTTTCATAATTATCACACAATGGACTGCTGCTCTACGTGAACTCCGACAGCAGAGGATATTTATTATCTTGAAATATCAGTTTGTTTTGCCTTTTGATCTTCACAGAGATTGATCACAAGGGTTATCGCTATGTGTGTAATTCCATACAGTTGGCACATTCAATTCTGGTAATATTAAAGTAATGTTTTAAAAATACGGAAGAAAAAGTAATATTAATATCAAGCTGTTGAAGCAGTTTCAGCATATTTAAGTACAACATTAAATTTTCTTCAAAATAAGTTATATTTTGCGTTTCTTACTGAAAAGCGAATATAGATTGTTTTATTTGAAACGCAATTCTCCATTGCTCACACTCATAGGACAAAAGGAGAAAAACCGTTGCCAACAGTGTTGTGGACGTAGAGTAAAAACAGCTATTGCATCTAAAACGAGTAAATGCTAATTGATACGAGGAAACAACGTTTAGCTCAAAATATGCAGTTTCTATATAGCTGTTTTATTGGCTTTAGATAATATTTAAAAATAGTGACATGACAGTGTTTATGCAAAACGGCTGGTGTGCTTTTGTTGCAATTGGTTCCTCATTTGGAAGCACTCTATTCTGAAAATTCAATTGCTTTCAAAAACAAAGTTGCTTTCAAATTTAAAAAACTGAAGAAAGATAAGGAAAAGAAAAAAGCTTCGAAAATAACACAAGGTGTTAGACTTGATACTTCGTATTATGATTCAGGTTCTGAATTCTTAAAATGTTTCTCTTCCGTAGTCTAGAATGGAACGGAATGTATAAAGACGGGGTTCTCTACAGATCCAGCGAATGAGAATATTGTTCCTGTGCCCCTCGAGGGGGCGCCCCGAAAGGGAGGGACGGACGGACGAGGAGAGAGACACCGGGCGGCCAAATCAGGAGTGATGGCACAACAATGACAGGGTCCCTACAGTTTGCAAATTGAGACGCTCCAAAAGTGGGGCAGGCCAACCACCCCACACACATGGTCCAACGTCCTCAAGGGGCGGACCGTATACCACGGCAACCAGCCGAGGACCGAGAGATGCCCCCCAGGGGCTCACCTTATGTGAGTACGGGTGTTGGCGTACCCGGGGGTTCCCGAGCCACTCATCGCCATGTTCATCACTTCATCCCCGTCCGGTCGAGGTGGGTTCGTTCTCGTGACCGGGGGACTCAAGGTAGGCTCTCGTGCATTTTGTGCATTTCATTCCATGTCGCCCCTCGCCATCGTTTCTTTCTTCTCTTCTATTTATGCACATTTCGCCCCACGTCCATTCATTTACACACCTCTTTTACTTCTTCGCCGGCCTACCTTGCGTGCGAAACGCCCACACACTTTTAGTTTCTTTTATCTTTTTATTTTAATTCTCCGTGGACACAGCCTGACGGATACCCGCGCACTGGGTGCGCAGCTGGGTGAGTGGGTAATGGCGTCATCCCCACCACCCGGGTTCGTCATGTAGGGTATGTGTTCGTATCCGCTATTCAACTGCAGTCCCGTGGGGAGGCCATTGCATGAGCTGCTGACTTCTGACGGCGATTGGGTCCCTCTGTCTATGTTCTGGGAGGTGTGACCCTGGGGAGAGTTTGGTATAGATAGGCCACTCACCCAAGCCGGGGTAACGTCCGGGAAGTCAGAGCCCGAGGTCGGAGACGGTTGCAATTGTGGAGGATTTTTTCGCTATGGAGCACACTTTCTCCATTATTAACAACAAGCGCCGAAAGGTTATTGCAACAGAAGTAGCACCACCAACAGCTGGTAGTTACTTAGTGATTACCCGTACAGAGGAAGAACAATCATTCGAGAAGGTCAACCCTTTTATAATCCAGAAGTGCACTGACTCAATTGCTGGTACTGTTCATTCCTGCACTCGCCTACGACACGGTTCATTGTTGGTTCAGAGTAAGTCCGATCAACAAAGTAAGCCCTTGCTGCGCGTCACGCTTCTCCACGGTTATCTAATCAGTGTTAAGAAGCACCGCACCTTGAATTCCTGTCGAGGTGTCGTCACCACTCACAGCCTCGACGGAATATCAGACGATGAGCTGGTCGACTATCTTTCCGACCAAAACGTTACAGCGGTTCATCGAGTGCAGGCTAAACGCAACGGTGTATTGGTACCTACTCTGTTTCTCGCGTTCGAAGGCGTCGATCTGCCTACTAGTATTTCAGCAGTGTACGAACGTGTTGCTGTGAGGCCCTATATTCCTAGACCTCTGCGTTGTTTCAAATGCCAGCGTTTTGGGCATACGCTAGTCTCTTATAAGAGAGCCGTATCCATCTGTGCCTCATGTAGCCAACCGTCACACAAAGGTACCTGTTCATTAAGATCCGTCTGCGTTAATTACAAAGGGTCCCATTCTGCTTCCTTTGCCGAATGTCCTCGGTATTTGGACGAGAAGGTGAACCAGGAGATCCGGGTAAAGGAGAAACATTCCTTTGCCGAAGCTCGGAGGCGTTACCATGCGCGACAACATGCGATCGGGAACATTCAGTTCTGTTGTTGCCTCGCCAGTACCCCGGAAGGATGCGGAGACTCAAACTTGGACCATGACTGCATTGACCGCCACTACCATCCGGCCGTCCATTTCATCTACAGTTACCAAGCCCTCTAAATCTGGCCCAAAGTCTATGAAGTCACAAGCCACAGAGAAGAAATCGAAGCAGAAATTTTGGAGGGAAGATTTTTTGAAAGACACTCCCTATGCGCGCGGCAAGACAAGTTCACCTTCTCCTTCTCCTCGGAGGTCGCAGTCCCAGAATGCTCCTGAGACAAGCCGCGCTCAGCGGCCCCCTTCACCCGTTGCCGCCCAGAACCGATTCTCGGCGCTTGTGTCGGTTTCTGGCTCTGAGCGCCTGGGACCTCCCTTCAAGGAGGCTATGGAGTCTGACCAACTCCATTCCAAAAGCCCGAGCCCAAAGGTTAAGCAAATGACAATTTTAAGCCGTACTTCTAAGTAGACGATTTATCCATTTTTCTTAATGGCTATCCTGACCTGGAATTTACGTGGTGCCCGATCGCATAGGGCGGAACTGCAACTTTTATTGCGTTCCCATTCACCTATGGTCGTGTGTTTGCAGGAGACCTAGCTTCGCCCTCACGACCCTTTTGATCTTCGAGGGTATACTCCGGTTCGCTACGATGTTGCACCGGAGGAGGGTATTCCTGCTCATAGAGGTGTCATGTTATTAGTCCGTAACGACGTTTATTTTCAAACTCTCACTATTACGTCCGACATGCAAGCTGTAGCCGTTAACCTACAGTTACCTAGCTTTTTCTTTTCTGTTTGCTCTGTATATTCACCTCCATCGTCTCCCCTCGCTAACGCGGACATTCGCGCTCTCCTGTCTGCTCTCCCAACACCATTTCTTCTGTTGGGAGATTTTAATGCCCATCACCCCCTCTGGGGTTCGCCAAGGGCTTGTGCGAGGGGAACTCTTCTTTCTGACATATTTGATCAGTTCAATCTCTCTATTCTCAATACAGGTGAGCCAACGCTTCCTTCTAAATATTGCGGTACATTTTCTCACTTGGACCTTGCCGTTTGCTCACCCCAGCTTGCTAGTCGTCTGCAACGAAACGTCGTCGCTGACACCTACTCCAGCGATCATTACCCCTGCATCGTTTCTCTTCTGTCACACCACGTACAGCATTCCAGAGTACCTACCTGAATATTCACAAAAGCCGACTGAAGCTTGTATTCCAGCCTCGTGCATTTTGACGACCAGCCCTTCACCGACATTAACCAACTAGGGCAGCACCTTACGTCTACGATTTGCTCTTCCGCCGAACGAGCAATTCCCCGTTCATCCCATCACCCTCGGTGAATGCCTATTCCGTGGTGGAACGAGGATTGTCGGGACGCCGTTCGTGCCCGTAGAACTGCACTTAGGGTGTTTCGGCGACACCCTACACTTGATAATTTGCTGACTTTTAAACAATTGCGCGCCAGGGCTCGTCGCATTATTCAGTATAGCAAGAAGGTGTCGTGGACTCGTTTTGTCGAGTCTTTTAATCGCTTTATGCGTTCAGCTGTTGTTTGAGATAAACCTCGCCGCTTTTCAGGTAAAGTGTCTAATTGTACTGTTTCTGTCCTTCAGGTTTCCAATGCCACGATAGTGGATCCGGCTGCCATCACTAACACTCTGGGCGCTGCCTTTGAGGCGGTTTCCAGTTCAGACAATTATTCCGCCGGCTTTCGCTGTATCAAAGACCGGCTGCATTCCGCAACCTATAATCTTCGGGCTGCGAATACGGAATGCTATAATGCGCTTTTTACATTGAGGGAGCTGGAACACGCTTTTCATTGCTCTAGGCACTCCGCTACTGGGCCGGAAGGTATTCATGTTGTGCTGTTAAAGAAGCTTTCATCCGACAGTAAGCGCTTTCTCTTACGGGTCTATAATCGTATTTGGCAGGACGGCCTTTTTCCTTCCGTTTGACGCGAGGCCAACATTGTCCCTATACATAAGCTGGAAGGATCGCCAACTACCTTCCAGCTACCGCCCTAGCTCCCTCACCAGTTGCGTTTGCAAGGTGATGGAGCGCATGATCAACGGGCGGCTGACATGGTGGCTTGAGTCTCAGAAGATTCTGGCGAACGCTCAGTGTGGATTTCGTCGCCATCGCTCTACCGTCGGCCACCTGGTGTATCTGTTGACGCATATTATGAACGAATTTCTGAGAAAATGTGCAACAGTGGCTGTATTTTTTGACCTGGAGAAAGCTTATGACACTTGTTGGAGGGCATTGTTTTACGTACACTACACGCATGGAATATCCGCGGTTGTCTTCTCATATTTGTTAGGGAACTTATGACGGACCGCGTCTTTCGTGTACGTATGGGCTCGGTTTCATCTAGTCGCTTTATTCAAGAGAATTTAGTACCGCAGGGCTCTAGAATCAGTGTCACACTTTTTAATATTGCTATTAACCCCATTGTTGATTGTATTCCACCTGGCATTTCAACGTCCCTTTTTGTTGACGATTTTGCCATTTATTGCAGTTAACGGCGGACCTGTCTACTCAAACGCCGTCTCCAGAGCTGTATCAACCGTCTCTACGCCTGAAATAACGCCAACGTCTTTAATTTCTCCGCCGAAAAATCCGTCTGTATCAATTTTTGGCGCCGAAAGGTTTTCCCTGCGCCTTCTTTCCATCTTGGGCTAGAGATACTTCCGTTTGCAGACGAGGCGAAATTTATGGGGGTGATCTTTGATAGGAACTTGAGCTGGATTTCGCACATTTCCTTTTTAAAAGAAAAGTGTGACCGTTCTCTTAATCTTTTACGTGTTTTAAGTGGCACATCCTGGGGACCTGAGCGGACCGTCCTTCTACATCTTTATCACTCTTTGGTCCGATACAAGCTTGTTTACGGGTGGATTGTCCATTCGTCGGCGCGTCCGTCTGTATTACGTCGATTGAATGCCATTCACCGTCTTGGCATACGTGTCGTTACGGGGGACTTTCCAACCTGCCCTGTACTCAGTCTGTATGCTGAAGCTGCAGAGCCTCCGCTGTCCTTCCGGCGTGAGATGCTTTTGTGCAGCTATGCCTGTCGACTCTCAAGCTTGCCTGACCACCCGTCCTTCGAGGTATTTTACGAAGATTCGCTTGATCGGCAATATTTCGTTAGCTCCTCTGCCTTGCTCCCTCCAGGGCTTCGATTTCGAAAGTTTCTTCGGCATTTGGGCTTTACGCCAGCGTCGGCCCTTCCCGGGAGGAAACGTTCTCTCCTTTCCTACATGGTTGCGCGCTGAGGCCCACTATCACCTTGGGCTGACGTCAATGTCGAAAAATGAGACCCCTTCTTTGGTTCTTAGATCGGCTTTTTTAGAACTTCAGGCGTAGTTCGGAGACTTTCATTTTATATATACTGATGGGTCTAAGACTGATGTTGGAGTAGGGTGTGCCTTTGTTTATGGTCATCGTAGCTTTACATTTGGTTTACCCGGGCAACGTTCGATTTTTACCGCCGAACGTTTTAGTATTTATCAGTCACTTTTATACGTCAAGCGGTACGACTTACGGCACTGTTTTATTTGTTCAGACTCCCTGAGTGCTCTTCAAAGTATTCGCGCACTGTACAATTACCACCCCCTCGTCCAGCGCATATATGACCTGGTCCACTCGCTTGGTGCTTCTGGCATCCGCGTCTTCTTCTTGTGGATTCCAGGTCATGTGGGCATCTCAGGGAACGAGTCAGCCGACGCCGCTACGAAATCGGCGCTTTTATTACCCAGATTTTTTACGTCTGTTTTTCCCTCGTCAGATTCGTGTGTTATTTTACGTCGCCGCATCCTCTCGCTTTGGCGCGATAAGTGGACGGCCCTCCGGCGGAACAAATTGCGGGAGGTTAAACCTCTCCCGTTAGTCTGGGGTACCTCTTCTCGTTCTAAACGGCGGGAAGAGGTACGTTTAGCCCGTTTACGAATTGGACATTGCCTTTTAGTCATAGATACTTGCTCAGTGGTGACCCCGCTCCACTGTGTCAGCAGTGTGATGCGTCGTTAACGGTGCGTCACATTTTAACAGAGTGTCAAGTTTTAGCTCGACTGCGCGTTTGCGTGGGTCTGCCTTTTGTCATAGCCAACGTTTAGGCAGATGACGCGCATGCTGTAGAATGTCTTTTACGTTTTATAAGTGACATTGGTTTTAATCGGCGCATTTGATGCGCTGAGTGTATTTTAGCTTTGAGATTTTATATTGTCAGTTTTAATGGGGCTCTTCTCCCCACCCGACAAAAGCGCTCATGTCCCTTGCATTCTAGAGTTCTTGACACGTTGTTTTATTCTTTTTTTGACCATGATTTTATTGTGTAGATTTTAGTTTTTGGTCTGTTGTGTTTTTTTAGTGTTTTTGACCTAGCGGGTATGTGTGTGGTTTTTTAGTTTTTTGACTTTTAATTTTATATTTAATACATTGCAAGGGCGCTAATAACCATACCAGTTGAGCGCCCTTCAGCTCCATCTCATCATCATTACCGAGAGATGGATAAGGTTCCAGAGAGAGCATCATTTTTCCCTGCCATACCCCACCCCCAGGGCTTCACCTTATGTCATTACGGGTTAGGCGTTCCAAGGTTGCCCGAGCCATTTATCGCCATTTTCATATGATCATCCCCCTTCCGGTCGAGATGGGTTCGTCCGCGTGACCGGGGGGCTCAAGGTAGGATCTCGTGCGTTCTGTGCATTTTATTACATGACGCCCCTCGCAATCGCTTCTTACTTCTCTCTTCTATTTACGCACATTTCGCCCCACATCAAATCCTTTACACATCTATTTTCTTTCTTCGCCGGCCTACCTTGAGTGCTAAACGCCCACACACTTTTAGTTCCTTTGTGCTTTTATTTTAATCCTCCGTGGGCACAGACTGACGGATACCCGCGCACTGGGAGCGCAGCTGGATGAGAGTGTAATGGCGTCATCCCCACCACCCGGAGTCGTCATATAGGGTACGTGTTCCTATCCGGTGTTCAACTGCAGTCCCGCGGGTGGGCATTGCCTGAGCGCTGACTTCTGACGGCGATTGGGCCAGTCTATGTGCTGGGAGGTGTGACCCTGGAGTGAGATAGGTATAGATAGGCCACTCGCCGAAGCCGAGGTAACGCCTGGGAAGTCAGAGCACGAGGTCGGAAACGATTGCAATGGTGGAGGATTTCTTTCGCTATGGAGCACCCTTTCTCCATTACTTCTAACAACTGCCCCAAAGTTTTGGTAACAGAAGTAGCACCACCGACATCTGGTAGTTACTTAGTCATTACGCGAACAGAGGAAGGACAATCGTTTGAGAAGGTGAACCCTCTTACAGTACAGAAGGGCATAGACTATATAGCTGGTTCGGTTCAATCCTGCACTCGACTACGAAACGGTTCATTGTTGGTTCAATCGAAATCCGAACAAAGTAAGACCTTATTGCGGGCCACGCTTCTCCACGGTTATCCCATCCGTGTTGAGAAGCATGCACCTTGTTTTTTGTCGAGGCGTCGTCACCACCCATAGCCTCGATGGTATATCGGACGAGTACCTTGTCGAATATCTTGCAGACGAAAAGGTGACAGCGGTACATCGAGTGCAGGCCAAACGCGACGGCGTATTGGTACCCACTCGTACCCAGGTTTATAACATTTGATGGCGTAGATCTGCCCACGAGCATTTCAGCAGTGTATGAGCGTATTGCGGTTAGGCCTTATATTTCTAGACCTCTGCGTTGTTTTAAATGCCAACGGTTTGGGCATACGCAAGTCTCATGTAAGAGTGCCGTTACCATCTGTGCCTCATGTAGCCAGCCGTCTCACAAAGGTACCTGTTCAACAGCCCCCGTCTGCGTTAATTGCAAAGGGTCTCATTCTGCGTCATTTGCCGACTGTCCGCGGTACTTGGACGAGAAAGCGATCCAGGAGATCCGGGTAAAGGAGAAACTCTCCTTCGCTGAAACCAGGAGGCGTTACCATGCGCGCCAACCTTAGCTCCTGCGATCGGGAACATTCAGTTCTGTTGTTGCCTCGCCAGTACACCGGAAGGATGCAGAAACTCAAACCTGGACCATGACTGCATTGACCGCCACTACCATCCGGCCGTCCATTTCAGCTACAGTTATCAAGCCCTAAAAACCCTGGTCCAGCGGTTATGAAGTCACAAGGTACTGACAAAAAATCAAAGCAGATATATCGTAGAGAAGATTTTTTAAAAAACCCTCTGCGTGCACGCGGTAAGAGTTCACCTTCTCCTCCTCGAAGGTCGCAGTCTCAGGATGCTCCTGGGATAAGCCGCGCACAGCGGCCGACTTCACCCATTGCCACCCAGAACCGATTCTCGGCGCTTGAATCTGTTTCTGGCACTGAGCGCGTGGGCCGTCCCTTCGAGGAGGCTATGCAGTCTGACCAACTCCATACAAAAAGCCGGAGGCCGAAGGTTAGGCAAAAAGTTACTTTCAGCCGCCCTTCTAAGTAAGAAGTTTATCCCTTTTATTCATGACTATCTGACCAGGAATTTACGAGTTTACGATCGCATAGGACGGAACTGCAACATTTATTGCGTTCCCATTCAACTTTGCCGTGTGTTTGCAGGAGACTAAGCCTCGGCCTCACGATCCTTTTGTTCTCCGAGGGTACACTCCAGTTCGCTACGATCTTGAGCCGGAGGAGGATACACTTGCTCATCGAGGTGTCATGTTATTAGTGCGTAATGATGTTCATTTTCAAACTCTCACTCCTACGTCCGACTTGCAAGCTGTTACCGGTAAACTACAGTTACCTGGCTTTTTGTTTTCTGTTTGCTCTGTGTATTCACCTCCATCGTTTCCCCTTGATCACGCGGACGTTCGCGATTTCCTGTCCACTCTCACAACACTATTTCTTTGGTTGGAAGATTTTAATGCCCATAACCCCCAGTGGGGTCGCCAAGACTTTTGCGAGGGGAACTCTTCTTTTCGATCTTTTGATCAGTTCAACCTCTTCATCCTCAATACCGATGAACCTACTTTTCTTTCGGATTCTTCTGGTACATTCTCTCACTTGTACCTTGCCGTTTGCTCACTTCAGCTTGATAGTCGTCTGCAGTGGATGGTCGTCGCTGACAACTACTCCAGCGACCATTACCCCTGCATCGTTTCTCTTCTGTCTCACCATGTCCAGCATTCCAGAGTACCTACCTGGATATTCCCAAAAGCTGACTGGAGATTGTATTCCAGCCTCGTGTATTTTGACGACAAATACTTCACCGATATTAACCAAATGATGCAGCACCTTACGTCTACGATTCTATCTGCCGCCGAACGCGCAGTTCCCCGTTCATCCTCTCAACCTCGGAGTCTACCTGTTCCGTGGTGGAACGAGGATTATCGGGAGGCCGTTCGAGCCCAAAGAACTGCGCTGAGGTTGTTTCGGCGCACCCTACACTTCATAATTTGGTTACTTTTAAACAATCGCGCGCCAGGGATCGTGCACTTTTCAGGATAGCAAGAAGGCGTCTTGGACTCGTTTTGCCGAGTGTTTTAATCGCTTTGCGCCTTCATCTTTTGTTTGAGATAAACTTCGTCGATTCTCAGGTAAAGTGTCGCATTGTGCTGTGATTGGACTTTCAGGTTCCCAATGCAACCATAGTGGATCCGGCTGCAATCGCTAACAGTCTGGGTGCTGCCTTTGAGCCGGTTTCCGGGTCAGACCATTATTCCGCCGGCTTTCGCTCTGTTAAAGACCGGCTGGATTCCTTAACCTATAATTTGCGGTCTGCTAATAATGAGTGTTATAATCAGCTTTTCACAATGAGGGAGCTGGAGCACGCTCTTCATTGCTCTAAGCACTCCGCTCCTGTGCCGGACGGCATTAATGTGCTGATGTTAAAGAAGCTTTCAGCCGACAGTAAACTCTTACACTTACAGGTCTATAACCGTGTTTGGCAAGACGTCTGTTTTCCTACCGTTTGGCGCGAAGTCATCATTGTCCCTATCTATAGCCTGGGAAGGATCGCCAACTACCTTCCAGCTACCGCCCTATCTCCCTCACCAGTTGCATTTTCCTGGTGATGGAGCGCATGATCAACGGGCGGTTGACATGGTGGCTTGAGTCTCAGAAACTTCTAGCGAACGCTCAGTGAGGATTTCGTCGCCATGGCTCTACCATCGACTATCTGGTGTCTCTGTCGACGCATATTATGAATGTATTTCTGAGAAAGTGTCAAAACATGGCTGTGTTTTTTGACCTGTAGAAAGCTTACGACACTTGTTGGAGGGGCGGCACTTTACGTACACTTCACGCATGGAATATCCGCGGTTGTCTTCCCATATTTCTTCAGGAGTTTATGACGGACCGCGTCTTTCATGTGCGTGTGGAATCGGTTTTATCTAGTCGTTTTATTCAAGAGAACGGTGTACCGCAGGGCTCTGTAGTTACTGTCACACTTTTTGCGATTGCTATCAACCCCATTGTTGATTGTATTCCACCTGGCATTTCCTCGTCCGTTTTCGTAGACGACTTTGCCATTTATTGCCGTTCAAGGCAACCTGTCTGCTCGAACGCCGTCTCCAGAGCTGTATCGACCGTCTCTACGCCTGGAGTAAGGACAACGGTTTTAACTTCTCCACCGAGAAATACGTCTGCATAAATTTCTGGCGTCGGAAGGCTTTTCCTCCGCCCTCTCTCCATCTTAGGCCGGAAATCCTTCCGTTTGCAGAGAGTTGACATTTCTTGGGTTGATCTTTGATAGGAAGCTGAGTTGAATATCGCACATTTCCCTTTTAAAATCAAAGTGTGATCGTTCTGTTAATCTTTTACGTGTTTTAAGTGGCACATCCTGGGGAGGTGATCGGACCGTACTTCTTCGTCTTTATCGCTCTGTGGTCCGATCCAAGCTTGATTACGGGTGCATTGTCTATTCTTCGGCACGTCCATCTGTGTTACGTCAATTAAATGCCATTCACCATCGTGGCATAAGAGTCGCTACAGGGGCCTTTCCAACCCGCCCTGTACCTAGCCTATATGCTGAAGCTGCTGAGCCTCCGCTGTCCTTCAGGCGTGAGATGCTTTTGTGCAGCTATGCCTGTCGACTCGCAAGCTTGCCTGACCAGCGTCTTTCGAGTTATTTTTCGAGGAGTCGCTTGATCGGCAATATTTCATTAGCTCCTCTGCATTGCTCTTTCCAGGGATTCGATTCCGACAGCTTCTTCGGCATCTGTACGTTACGCCAGCGCCGACCCTTCCAAGGGGGAAAACGCGTTTACCTCCATGGTTGCGCGCTGAGGCTCACTGTCACCTTGGGTTAACGTCGATGCCAAAGAGCGAGACCCCTTCTTCAGTCTTTATATCAGCGATTTTAGAACGACAGTGCAATTCGGGGAATGTCATTTTATATATACTGATGGGTCTAACACTGATGCTGCTGTAGGGTGTGCCTTTGTTTTTTATGAACATACTTTTAGCTTTCGTTTACCTGGGCAGTGTTCGATTTTTACCGCCGAACGTTTTAGTATTTATCAATCTGTTTTATACATTCAGCGGCACGACGTACGGCACGGTGTAGTTTGTACGGACTCTTTGATTTCCCTTCAGAGTATTAACGCGCTGTACACTTACCAGCCCCTCGTACAGCGCATACATGACATGCTCCACTCGCTTGGTGCCCCTGGCATCAGCGTCTCCTTCTTGTGGATTCCAGGTCGTGTGGGCATCTCAGGAAACGAGTCTGCCGACGCCGCTGGCAAATCGGCTCTTTTATCACCGAGATGTATTACCTGTGTTGTTTCTTTCTCAGATATTTATGTTACTTTACGTTTCCGCATCCTCTCGCACTGGCGCGATGAGTGGACGGCGCTCCAGGGGAACAAGTTGCGGGAGGTTAAACCTCTCCCTATAGTCTGGGGTTCCTCTTCTCGCTCTTCTCGTCGGGAAGAGGTAATTTTAGTTCGTTTACGAATCGGACATTGCATTTTTAGTCATAGATACCTTCTCAGTGGTGAACCCGCACCACTTTGTGGGTGGTGTGATGCGCCCTTAACGGTGCGTCACCTTTTAACAGTGTGTCAGGTTTTAGCACAATTGCGCGATCGTTTGTCTCTGCCTGTTGGTATAGCCAACGTTTTGGCAGACGACGCGCATATTGTAGAATGTCTTTTACGCTTTATCCGTGACAGTGGTTTTACTCGACGCATTTAATGTGCTGAACGTCTTTTTAGTTTTGTGATTTTATATTGTGCGTTTTAATGGGGTGCTGTTCTCCCCTGGGGTCCTATGGCGCTCTGGTACCTTGACTTCTACAGTTCCTGACACGTAGTTTAATGTTTTATTGTTTGATTTACCAAGTTTTTGGTGTGGTGGTTTTTCTAGACTTGGATATGTTTTTTATTGCTTTGACTAAGCGGGTTTGTGTAACGTATTTTATTTTCTGGATTTTAAAGCTTTATACATTGTAAGGGCGCTGATGACCTCAGCTGTTTAGCGTCCTTAACCCCATATCATCACCTGCCATACCGCATCGGAACACCATCGCCGACACCTTCATCCCTGAAACAGACTTAACGGGGTTAAGGATGAATGAAATGAGGAATGGGACGATATGGAGGGACAGGAAATTCGGGCGCTAGGATAAACCACTCGAGCATTCGCCTGACGACCCTGGATAGCCCCCGAAAAAGCCCATGGTTCAGAGTGCGCGGTCGCGGGGAAGCGAACCAGGGACCTCCCGAATCCGAGTCGCACGCGTTACCGCGGCACCACCTGGACGGAACCTAGAAGATCCGTAGTTCAAATTTCGGCTATGGCATTCACTCTGTCCAACCTTGTCCTATACACGACCTGTGTGAATGAACAATTAGTTAACTCTTGTTAATTGAGATAAAGTGTCATTGCACTCTTATAAACCTTGTAAGTATAAGAAGAATACAGCAGCTAAAACGATAGTCAAAGTTTCATGTGGTGCCTTTGGAATTCCACGCTCTTTGCATTACCACGAGAAAAATCTAATGTGTTTCATTCACGTAACTTTTCTATCTAATTCTTGATAATTCATACAAACTTTCAATTCACATTTAACCCATCTCTATGGTGTGGGAGTCTGCCTCGCATTCAAGAGGTCCCGATTTCGAATCTTGGTTAGAGTTGGTTACCTGGATAATGTTTTTTTCCGGAGTTGTCCCTTATCCTGAGAAGATGAATGTCACGTAAATCTATGCTCTAGGGACTTCGGGCGCATTTGAGTATCACTTTAAGCATTTCATTTCTTCACCGTCCGTAATGGCCTACCCGGTTAAAGGACGTTAATTAAATACCAAAAGAAAAAGTTCACATTTATACATTTCGTTGTAGGATACGTAGATAAAGCGAGAGTCCCATTTTCAAAAAGCATGTCACAACTCGAAGCTTTGAAATGCCCTGCTGTTGGTATGACCGCAACAATATCAAAACAAGTAGCGACTTCTCAGTTACAAACAGTATTCAAACCAAAAAATATCCGGAAAATAGTTAATTTCATAAATTAACACGGCAAACTCTGTGCTTTAGCGAGGTTTGCATTTCTTCTGTAATAAAGCTCTGTCCATCTTTTACAGTTTACCAATTATACAAAAGTCATTCAGAATAAGAAAGATTTGTGAGGCTCTTCTCAGAAAATTTAAAATATATACTTTGTTTGTCATGAAAATATCTTAAACAGAGTATTTTAATCAAAATCCTTAAAGCAACTTTTGAGAAAATAACAAATTTCGAAAAAAGTTTCATGTAACGGTTGTTCGAGGTGGGGAAAATTTTCTTGAAAATCTTCATGTCACATCTTTGAAAGATGGTGAACTTGAATATTAAGTTTGGTGTTTGACTAACTTTTCGTTTTGGAGTTGCGTTATTCACTAACACGTAGGCATAAGGAGCTTTTTCTATAAAATATGTGCTGCATTCACATGACTCTCTCTATTCACTCTTCTACAAACTATTCTTAAAAAGCTTATTCTTGCATCCATTTCATGTTAATACAGATAAACCTTCTTTACTTATTTACACATTTCGTTGTAGGTATAAGTAGAACATATTAAGCTAAAGCGATAGACAAGCTCCTCAAGGCTGATCGCTATGTGATAGCTTTGGATTGGATTGACTACAGAGGGGACTCAACCTGATCCAAATAGAGGATATTGTGCCTTCGCTCCACGAGGAGCCGTCCCTGGGGGAAGGATGAGGCCAGAGGAGATCCGGGCAGCCGGAACCAGGAGTGACGGCTCAGGAATGGCAAGGTCTCTAAGTTTCCTGATAGAGATGCCCCAACAGACGGACTGGCAGACCGGTTACCCCACCCCGCACAGAGGGGATCCAACGCTCCTCACGGGGGTTCGGATACGCCGGCAGCCAGCCGAAAGCCGAGGGACAGAGAGAATCACAAGGAGCATCCTTTTCTGCTGCCTCACTGCACCGAAACACCATCGCCGACACTTCCAACCCAGAAAGAGACCAACGGATGAAAGATAATAGAGGGATAGGAAATTCGGGTATATGAGAATACTTCCCAGCATTCGCCTGGCGAACAGGGAAAAACCGCCGAAAAAAAATCCATGGGCCAGGAAGGTCGGCCACGGGAATAGAACCCATGACCTCCCGAATGCGGGTATATACGTGATGGCTTTGAAATGCTGTTCTCTTTGTATGAACACGAGAAGAAAACAAAGAAAGAGAGAGAGAGAGAGAGAGAGAGAGAGAGAGAGAAAGAAATTTGCAGTTGAAATAAGTATAGGTGAAGTATTTGAAAATTCGAAGTTATAACAAAGAATATTTTCAGAGTGGCTTAACACCATAGAAATGTTATCTGATATAAATTTCATGCTTTAACAAGATCTACATTGGTTGGGTAGTAACATTTTTTTCTCTCTTACGGTTTACTAATTATCAAAAGTCATTCACAATAAAGACGAATTTACAGACAATTCCTAGATAATTAAAGATATACATTTATTTATCATGAACCTGGCTTAAACATACCTATTTTAATCAAAATCCTTAGCCATTTTTGAAAAAAAACAAAGTTTCCAAAAATTTACCATGTAAAGGATAGTTTGGATTATGGGATTTTCTTCAAAATCTTCGTGTTGCATCATTGGGAAATGTTGAACTTAATCATAAAGTTTGGTTTTTAACCGACATTTTGTTTCGGGTTATGCTGTTCACGGTTTGACACACAAACACACACACATATACACTTAGACTTTTTCTAAGAACACATTCTTAGGATTCAGGGCGTCTCAAGCGTGATTTCTGGTGAAATTCCATTGAATTTTTGGGTGGAATACAATACTTCGTCTACTTTAAGTGCATAGTAGGGAAAGTAAAAATGCTTTCTATGTATTCAGGGGGTCTCAAAACGTTTATTTCCGGTGAATATCTTTATTGCATTTTTGGGTGGAATACAATACTTCCCCTACTGTAACTACGTGGTGGGGAAAATAAACATTCTTTCTTTGGATTCAGGGGATATCAAAACGTGTATTTTTAGTGAATCTCGTTATTGAATTTCTGGGCATAATACAATGCCTCTATTACTGTAACTACGTAGTAGAGTATGTAAAAATGCTTTCTTTGGATTCAGGGGCTCTGAAAATGTGTAGTTCCAGTGAATCTCGTTATTGAATTTTTGGGTGGAATACAACACTTCCTCTACTTACTGGAAGTGTGTAGTAGGGAAAACAAAAACGCTCTCTTTGGATTCAGGGGGTCTTAAAACGTGTATTTCATGTGAATCTCGTTATTAAATTTTGAGTAGAATACAATACTTTCCCTATGTATTATACGTAAGTAGTGGAGGCAGTAAAAAGAAGAGTTGTGATACAGATAAGCGGCTGTTTGTCGTTACGTCATCTTGTATGCAACCAAATCGGGAAATGTATAACTTAGACTGTAACTTGAAATAATTTCTAGCCTAAATTGTTGTCATGCACGGAAAAATCATCACCCCTCTTTCATTGTCACGAAACAAAT
Organism: Deroplatys truncata; assembly: GCA_030765065.1. NCBI lineage: Eukaryota > Metazoa > Arthropoda > Insecta > Mantodea > Mantidae > Deroplatys > Deroplatys truncata. The sequence goes on along the minus strand of CM060990.1, from coordinate 414,613,401 downwards.
AGAAGGGTGTTTTAAGACGCCTCCTATTTATGCGCTGGACAGACGATAAGGATTACTATGGATATTGTTTTTGCCCCTATTGGAACGCTTGGAAATGGACTTGTGTGAACAGCGCTTGAAACCGAAGTGCAGATGGGATAAGAACTGCTCTCAGAGTGCACTCCATTTTTTCACAACTGTTCCAGCGGAATAAACGAAACCCAATCAATAGTTAGATGTTTGAAACCGGGCTGCTATATACTAGCTTAAAAGTCCACGCTAATGTTATGACTCGGTAGAAACAACTCAATAGTGACAGCACTTCAAGAAGTGTAAACATATTAAAAAATACAAATGAATAATGTTAACTCGCTAATGGCTGATACCACAAGAACATTTATTTCAAACAAAATGTGTGTTTTGAAAGAATTATGCGCTTTTGTCTAGTATGGCTCTGTATACCTCTGAAGGATTAATAATGATCCTTATACAAAGTTATACAAGGTTCCTTCGGAGTGAAAAGCACTTCACAAGGTAATTTCAGAAATTGAGGATATACGTTTTGTTTGGTATGTAAATATTTTGAACAAAGGTATTTGTATTAAAATCATTAGAGGTATTTTTGAGAAAGTGTAATTTAGAATGGGGGGATAGCCTGATTGCGTGCAGGCAGGCATGTTTGGTAGATAATGGGCTTATACACTATATACTAAGTTTCATATATATCAGACATTTCGTTTCTGAGTTATGCTGTTCACACACACCCACACACGCACGCACGAAAACACACACCCCCTCCCACACACACACACCCACACAAACACACACACACACCATGCCTTTTTTTAAATATGCTTTTGTGGGTTCAGGAGGCCGCGAAATATATATTCAAATCTCGATATCGAATGTTGGCGTGGAATAAAATAGTAAAAATCTGATGCTACATTCACATTAATTTTTTATACCCACTGTCATTTATTTTTTTAAAGCTTCTACAAGTTCTTCTTGCAAAAGCATATTCTTCTATCTGTACTTAAGTTAACTGAGATAAACGTTTGCATACGGCTTCATTACACATTTCGTTACAGGTACAAAGGGAGTAGCGATAAAAAAATGCTATGTTTAAAAACTGTTCGCTGTATACTGGTCTTGAAATTACACAAGTTTCCATGACTGGAGAGAAACGGCTGAATAGCGACAGCCCTTTTAAAATTGACAAGGGTATTGAACAATTGAAGGCAGCAATAACGGATATCTCAGAATGGACTGACCCCAAGGCAAGGGTTATTTGAAATACGTGTATTAACCCCTTAGTATCCAGTGTAACATAAATTTATCGCATGCCCTGCATTTTTATGCCTTTACAATGGTTCATTGTTGAACGTCTTTAAATCTGAAATACGCCTTTTGATGTTCTGGAATGTCTAATATTTCTATATTTTCTACTGCAAGTAATTGATATCAGAGAGTGAAGTTTTAATTTTACGGAGTCCACTTTCTTTACAAACTTTAGAAATGGAGTAAGAATCATATCTTTGAATTGTATGTTAACCATTTTGATCTTGTATAAAAGTAAAGCTAAGCTCTAATGAGAGTAAAATATTGTTTTTATATTTTGACACTTTCTTAAAAAAACAAACATTATTTTATTCTGACTAGTAGTTAAAATTAAGCCACCTTCATCATTTTGTGGTTAATGTCCCCGTCTGCTGATCAGGAGGTCTTGGGTTCGATTCCTGCTACCTCAGCAAATGTTTTGAAGGGCGTTTTGTTATATTTGTGGTTTGGATGACATAATTATTAGCATACGTTAATTTCTATCACTTTATAGATCTTACCAAAATGCTTGAACCTGGATTTATGGTCGAGGAAGCTTTTAACGCATTATTTGGTGAGGAAAATACTAACATAAGAGATGTTTTTATTTGTCCCCCTGGCTCCAATACTTTGACTGGTGAGGTTTCAGCAGAAGATGATGGTGAGATACATGATAATCTCTGTGGAAAAGGGCCGTATTTCCGAGTCTGAAGTACGAACTACAAATGGAACGCGGCTATGATGTGATCAATACACCATGTGAACACCTGCAGTCCGTGGGATTAAGTTGAAACACCACGTTTAATGCTACCTGACTGGTCTAGGGGGGTTGCGCTAATGATAGTCCGATTGCTGAGAAACCATGTCAGTCACCTCTTACTTCTAATCTCTCAGTAGCAGTTGTACTTGTAATAGTGTTGTTGCCAGTTGCACTTTTGGCAGTGAAATATGGAAAACATCCTGATACCTTCAGTCGTCCTTGCTTCGCTGGCTTTCGTAGTGTTACAAGCGGTTGTTGGTTGTTCGCTTCTTAATTTCACGTTTCAATGTAACCAAGATTTTAAATAGTAAGTTTCAGCAGTAACGGTTTTGAGATTTGGCAGTTAAGGATTGCCAACTGCCGTGTGGAATATAGTGCTTTCTCGTTCTACTTTCCATGTTTCAACTTTAAGCAAATAAGCTGTGGTGTCAGACTGAAGTAGCTATCCTATTCATCAAAACAAAGATTTTAAGGCAAGACATATAACCAGTTCACTAAGAATGCAAAACGTATAGACGCAGGTTGTGGAATTACCACAAAAGACTTGCGCAGCTATAATACCCCATGTGAAACAAGAAATACGATTGAGGTCTTCGAGCTATTTCTCGACGCTGAACTAGTTTGTCTTCATTGTTGAAGGGTGTTGGGTCCTAATTTTTAACATATTTAGGCTTTGTTTTTTGGACATCACAACACATACTCGTAATTGCCTAATAGCCTATTTATGTTATTGTTTTCTAATAACATGCTAACTGTTCATATGTTAAAAATTTTCCTCTTATTATTGCCTAGTGTTACATATATGATACGACATGTTGCGGCCAAACTATAGATACTAAAAATAATGTTCAGTTCTGTGTTTTTCACTTCATCTAACTCCAGCGTAGTGAAAAAAATGAAAATGTCAATAAAAAGTAGTTTGGGCACTAATGGGTTAGAGATAATATTCATTTGTTTAATAAATTTGTTTGTATCTAATGCATTACCTGTTATAAGTATCTAAAATTCATTCGGAATGAAAAGGAATTTATACGTTATTTCGCAAAGGATTGCAGTTACATTTTATTTATGATGTGAATATGTAAATATACCGTACTTTAATAGAAGTTCTTACCTATTTTTCAGAAAACCAAAATATTCAAAAATAATTCCATGTACATGGTAGTATGGGATAGGATTGGGGTAAGATATTACTGTTGCATCTTTGGGAGATACCAACTTGTATATCCAGTTGGTATTTACCCGAGATTTTGAGTTATGCTGTTACTCTCTCTCTCTTTCACACATACATACATGCATACATACATGCATACATGCATACATACATACATACATACATACATACATACATACATACATACATACATACATACATACATACATACACGCGCGCGCGGCTATTTTTCTAACGAGGGGTTTTTGGATTCAACCTCAAAACATGTACCTACTTTTGGTGAAATCTTCATAAAAGTTTTGGTTGTAAAACAATACTATTAAACTACTAGTTATATGGTAAAGAAAAGTAATTTTTTTTAATTCAGGTGGCCTCATAATATATAACGGTGAAACTTACAATAGAGTTTTTGGGTGGAATACATTACCTCTTACTATAATCAGTCAAACGTATATAAATAAATATCAGTTTCCTTTATTCTTTTTTTTTTTTGCCGAGAATGTAAAAGTTCATACTGATGTTCAATTTCTCCCAGTAGGGGGAGAATAAGAGATTCAGGCCAATTAATATTGCAGGAATCTGTGTTCATATGCAAATAAGATCTTCCCCACCCCCTCCCTCACCTCCTGGTACTTTCTGCTTGCAGCTGAGGGTCATAAATCTTCTTGAGTATAATGGAAAGCTTGAGAGGTAACCAATTAAGGTTTCAATCATCTGTCAAAATGAACAATGTGTTTAATAAATTATTCTTTGTAACAAAAGTGGAGACGTTATTCTACCCACTCCATATCCGCACACGTGTGCACTTCTGCACTGAAGCAACCACCTACCAGTCGCATTGTTTAACGACCACGTGCAAAAGAACAAAGGTTATCCATCACCTGTCAAAATGAACAATAGAGAATGCAGGAGTACTGTAAACAAAGGATCAGACGCTATTGTCCCAGCTCTATTGAATTCCCTGAGTGTGTACTTTTAGGAATGCCACCGGCAAACGCGCAGTCGCATTGTTTGACGAACACGTGCAAAATAACAATAGAACAGACTGGACTACAGTTAACAAAAGATTGATTAACAAAGGAACAGATTCTATTGTATCCCTTTCCATTGTCCCAGATACGTACATGTTAGGTAAATATAACAAAAGAAGCAGTCTGGCATGGCGTTAAAAAAAACTCGTGGAGGCTTTATAGCTGGTCCTGTCTTTGTTTGACCGTGGGAAAGACAGAGAGGTCAGTTTACCTGCTAGATCATAACAAAATCTACGACCGCTCGAGCCTGACATCATGCTGCCCTCACTGCCTGAGGCTAATTCCCTAAGAGACCAGTGTGTCTTCCACGAAGTCCTAAGGGTATACCCGAACATACTCAACTATGAGAGTTTGTGCGGTCAGATTAAAATGTATTTAACAAATATAGTTTAATATTTTATATATCATTACCCTGATTAATGAAATACGTTAACGGGTACCCAGAGGCCCATAGTTCCAATCTTACCCTGGGAAACTCTAATGCGTAATAACTATTAATTACGGAAGCATGCACGGGCAGATTAAAATGTATTTAACAAATATAATTTAATTTTTATATTACATTACAAAGTTTAATGAACTGTATTCTTAGGCACACAGAGGCCCTAGTTCGAATTTTACCCAGCAAAATGCTATAATATATATTAAACTAGGTGAGCATGGACGGTCAGATTAAAATGCATTTAACAAATATAATTATGTGTATTAAACCCTGGCGTATACCAAGATATCCCGATGCCTAGACACGATTCTTTATTTTCTTTCTTCTTCTCTCTTTCTTTTCCCTTTTCCCTCTTTCTATCTCACTCATTCTTCTCGACTTGCACACATCCAAGCGTTCACATATACACGAGCACTTGTACATACATCAACAAACATACACCAGTGTACGCGTTCATGCACCAGTGCGCGCACACACACATGAACACACACACAAACACACTCGCGCACACACACATAAATTCACCAGTGCACTTACACACATGTACTTACACACGCACACACACACGCACACACACACGCACACGCACACACACGCACACGCACACACCCTGAATTAAAAGAGATAAAGCGATGCAATAAAAACTAATTACAACCTTGGAATGGGACGCGCCATTTACGTATTGTTGAAAGATGGCCCGGATGCCTGGGTTTGAATCCTAGGAGTGATTACAAATTCATCTTCTAATAACTCTAAAACTAATTAATATAAAGATGCCAAATAAACTTTCATGTTGATAGGTAGTTTCTTATGAATATATACCTGCATGCCTGGCATCCTGGGTTCGATCCTTAATTTTTAAATTTCCATTATCTCAGGAACTGAGAGAGATAGAGGGCTGAACCAAAGCATGATTGATAGATCTGATGACGATTAATTAATAATGTGTATAATTTCTAATCAGTTGTCCTTAGTTCGAGTCCCGATCTTTCAATGACTTCCTTAATTTTCCTCTATACTCCAGAATATATCACTTAGATTGATGCTGTAACTGCATACAGCTCTTTTGAATATGTCAAACTAATATGATAAATAATTTCGTTTCTGGTGTTCTGTGTTCGAAAACTGATTAAATTAAATTTACATACAAATTTAATAGCTTAAGACGTAATTTAGATAGACACGTCAAATAAAAATTAAACAGAGTCACAGCTCCCGAAATATCGTTATCATAACAAACATTACTTTAAAGTACTCAGTTAGAATCCCGAAGTGGCGATTTCATATATCTTTAAGCCAATGAATGATACCAGCTTTCAGTAAAGATTATATAGTGGAAGATGATGCAGGGGAGCTAAATTACTAAAAATACATTTGTTAAAGCATTACCAGATTCGATTCTAGAAGCTTAAAATCTGCGTAACTCTGGAAAAATTACTTTGCTTGTGATTGTAGTGAAACGTAATGGTTTTCTGCGATAACCGAGTATTAAGCGTACAGGAATTCCAGATTGTATTCTGATTCTTTGGAGAATAAAGGGAAGCTGGAAAGTAAGAACTGAAATGGGAATGAAAACATGAAATAATACAGTATATGCATGAATTTAACTAAACAAGGGAGAAAATCTTCTACGCTACCTGTTAAGTGTATATTTCTAAAGTATTGCGGGAATAGATTTGGAGTTAACCTTGGTGCAATGGTTAGTGGTGGTGGTTGAGCTAGGCTTTGAATGGCAACATCTGACGGAATGAGACTGAGAATATTTCTCTTGTTGGCGTGACATCATATACAGTTAGCTATTAAACGAATTTAAATATGTTTCATAGAGCCAGATATCATGTCTCTCGGTGAGGTTATATTTGTGAAGTTAATATGCTCAGAGCACTAAAAAGAGTGGTATATAACAAACCAGTTTTCATGCAATGGTTTAGAGACCAATTAAATGCTTTTCAACGTACATGTTGAATCATTAAAAGATATTGAGGTGAGTGAAATATCAGAGTTTAGCCTCTTAATCAGCATTTAATTGCTTAGGTCATCTCACGATTGGCTTGAGGCGTACCCGGAGTGCCCGAGCCACTCATAGCCATATTCACATATTCATCCTCGTCCGGTCGAGGTGGGTTCGCTCTCGTGACCGGGGGACACAAGAGAGGCTCTCCTGCGTTCTTTGCATTTCGTTCATACCGCACCTCGCCATCGTTTCTTTCTTCCCTTGTCAGTTTCCGACCATTTCGCACCACGACATTAGTACATCGCTTTTTCTTCCTCACCGGCCTACCATGCGATTAGCGAGGAGAAGGGAGAAGGAATCGTTTTGTTAAGTGCTGCATATTCAATAGAACTTTAAAAAACAGATCTATTTCAAGACTCAAGGAACCTACGAGAAGATGCTGTAAAGAGATGACCAGCTGTGTAGTGACTGCAACCCCCGCACGCGATCCTGAAATCTCTTCAAGTTCCGAAGTGAGGGATTCAAGATGTACAGTACTTGGAACTCAATTAAGTGATCCTGAAATATCATCAAGAGCTACCACGGATGAATCAATAACAGCCGTTTCTTTGAATGAGTAAACTCTAAATAAACACATAAATGAAAGCAGTCATTCTATTGTTAACTTACCAAGACTAGAAGATATATCCAAAGCGAACATTGAAGGAGATGCTACACCGCAACACTGATCCTAATGACTTAGTAGACTTACTAAGGTTGCTAATGATCCATACGCCAGATAAAAGTGACTTTTCTGATGCGATTAGCGAGATTATTCATAAGTTAAAGATGGGTGGCTTTATAGCGTGATTAGCATCTGCGGAACCTTAAAAGCAGCGAAAGAGTTAGAAAGATCCCTCATAGGAATTAAGGTGCTGTATAACACTAAGAGGTTTCACAATTTCAGTTCAGTCATCGGCAGTCACTTTTGATTGCAATTTCCATCACAATGTGTTATATTATGGCTGTCATTGCCAAAGAATCTGTTCTTACTTCATGCCTGAATCCTCCTCTCTAGATAGATACAAAGGATCATTATTAGGTTGCTCTATTGAATTTTGAAACCATCTATTCCATTCCCAATATTGATCGGAGTAATAATCAATTTCTTAACATACACAATGATGAAATTAAGATCATTGATATACCTGATGTTTACTTATGAGATTACTGATACTAATGAATACATCAGAGATAAGTTAGGGATGGATGAGGATATCGTCTTTATTAAATCAAATAATAATAATGCCATGAAACCTGAAATTAAATGTGCTTTCACTGTTTATTTTTTCCAATGGTTGCTCTATAGGAACGTTCTGGGACTTCAGGCGAACAAAGTTATTCCAGCTAATCAGCTGGCTGAATCTGATTTACTGGTGAATATCTTTAAGTTGAGCATCATACGAATCTAGCGCAGTATTGCATCAATCTCCTTCTTCGATGGTAAAGGTGGACACTCGATCTATGAGTTTTCCCATCTGTTACGCTTGGATATCATATTTCACAAGAATCATGAAATCCAATTTACCTGCTATTCATAAACATCCACTTCAAAGAGAAAATCAGCCTTCGTGTAGTGGGACAGAACAGCGTTATCATTGACTTTAGAAACAAGGATATAACTATAATGTCCATAGATTTTAGAAGAAGGAATCGGAGGCATCGAGGACATAATAACAACTTAATTCGACGCCCGCTCCCTACTCTGCCATTGACACCCAGTGTGTTAACGTCATTTAATCAAAAGTTTCTTCAAGCATTAGGCTTTAAAATCCTATACTTATGGATATCACCAGTGTTACCGGGACGGTGCGATTCGAGGACGAGATTGCTAAAGAAGAGGAACATGTGTTTTTACCGTATAATACATCAGCTCTGGACGCTAATGAAGAGATTAGAATCCCTTGTCAAGCTGAACATTTATATACTTTACCTGGTTGAAGTTATCTATATATCAATGGAAATATTACTAAAATCTAATGGAGTAGCTACTACTGCAAACATTATACGCAATAGACAGTCGCTGGTGGTACTGATTCGATCCAAGGACTCTAAAAACTGTATTATACGGCCTCAGGGTGAAGAGAATGCTGCTGTTAAACCTGTACAAATCGAGTGGAGAAGGCCTGTGATTCGAGTTTCTGATGCTGAAATGCCTGAAATCCTCAAGACTGCCAAGCTGGATAAGACTCTGTTTCACCCATTTAGGACCATGGATCTGCATACTCAACGTGCTGTGCCGCAAGCATTTACCTGGAATGTCGGCACCACATTTAAAATGGAGAAGTCGAGATTTTTCATTTTTTTTGCTCTGACTTTTAAGATCGAGTAATGCAACTAAAGACTGTTCCCTTTTTTATCATTGTAACTAGCTGATTTGAGACTTTATCTTAATAGTGAATGTTTTCCCCATCGCGATAGGATCTTTGACTTTAGAAACTCGAGATTTGCATCATTGCATAATATGTACTCAATCTCTTAGTATGAAAATGAGAATTACACTTTATTGAAGAGAAAAGATTACTTAAACTTATTCTTATATTTGTTATAGGTTGCATACATCAACCAGAGGAAGTTGTAAATGGCTGTGTCAACATCACAATAGAAATTCAAACTAGTGCAAATATCTCGGTACAGACCTCCTTGTATTGCTTAATAATTAACGATAAAGTATATACATATAAGCCTCTGGTTCATGCCATGCAGCTTATATTTTAAACTAATCATTGTAAGGATTTATTTTTTCATTAGGAATGTAAGGATTTTTAATGAATAAAAACATTATGTGAAAGCATAACTTCATTATTTATAATTATTATTTATCGTGCATTTTCATCACTTTCCTCCTCCAACTCATCGTTCCTATATATGACGTTTCACTTGTAACGGATAGGTTATGCAAATTTCATTATTATGTAAATGAAAGCCCCTTTATTTCCGTAATTTTTATTCCCAACAGGAAACAGTCTTGATACTGTTAATGTATGCAGGATTCAAAACTTTTAGGGTACAAACTTCATCCCTATTTAAAAGTATTTTCACAATCCTTTAAATCACTGCTAACAATTCTTATTTTTACCGAATATAGAGAGACTCGCTCGAGCTAACTCTCAGCTATGTATTGGAATGTATAGAAAATTGCCCGTGTTTTTTCATCGTATGCCCTGGAGTGTTATATAAGAATCCTGTCTTAATGTGTTTCGGTGATGTAAATGTTTTAGCACCGGCTTCTTACCGAAATGTTACTTGGAGGTGTTGACGCTGGTACTTTTTTGTTAGGATACATGTAAAATGAAACGCAAAAGATTTCTATAAACATTCGGATATCAGACGCTATTTCAATGTGATATATATATATATATATATATATATATATGCATTCAAAACATGTGACATTGTGATTTTAAGAATTTTTTATAAATTCTATAACATGTATGTTTTGTATTTTGGTATGTATTGTCAATGAGTCGGCTGTTTTATTTATGATTTTTTTCATCGTAAAAACACTCAATACTTGAGTTTGACATTTCTACATACTTTCGCTGCGGATACAAGAGACAATTTTTATTCCTTAAATTTCCCCATCTCTGCCATACCCTTACATTCGAAATATAATTTTCCAGGCATTTCTGCAAGCACTTCGTTAATTAACGAATTATAGCGTTGCGGCAAGAACACTTGACAATCATCCAGCGAAAATGCGATCCTGTTACCCTATCATGTTTGAGCTCTCTTTAACGTCTTTCTCATATTTAAGACTATTTCGAGTTCTTGAGCTCGCCGAGTCGGCAGGAAACTGCGCTCTTCAGCCATCTGGTTAAATATTGTGCTAATAAAAAGTAACTTATATATTGAGCATGATTTATTTCTCATTCTCTATATAATTTCTTGTTCTTATATACTTTCAAACCAATCGTGAGATGACCTAAGCAATTAAATACTGATTAAGAGGCTAAATTCCGATATTTCATTCACATCAATGTCTTCTAAAAATGCAACGTGTACTTTGATCAAGCATTTAATTCGTCTCTAAACCATTGCATGAAAACTGGTTTGTTATATACCACTCATTTTAATGCTCTGAGCATATTAACTTCAGAAATATAACCTCACCGAGAGACATGATGTCTGGCTCTATGAAACATATTTAAATTCGTTTAATAGCTAACTGTATATGATGTCACACCAACAAGAGAAATATTCTCAGTCTCATTCCGTCAGATGTTGCCATTCAAAGTCTAGCTCAACCACCACCACTAACCATTGCACCAAGGTTAACTCCAAATCTATTCCTGCAATACTTTAGAAATATACACTTAACAGGTAGCGTAGAAGATTTTCTCCCTTGTTTAGTTAAATTCATGCATATACTGTATTATTTCATGTTTTCATTCCCATTTCAGTTCTTACTTTCCAGCTTCCCTTTATTCTCCAAAGAATCAGTATACAATCTGGAATTCCTGTACGCTTAATACTCGGTTATCGCAGAAAACCATTACGTTTCACTACAATCACAAGCAAAGTAATTTTTCCAGAGTTACGCAGATTTTAAGCTTCTAGAATCGAATCTGGTAATGCTTCAACAAATGTATTTTTAGTAATTTAGCTCCCCTGCATCATCTTCCACTATATAATCTTTACTGAAAGCTGGTATCATTCATTGGCTTAAAGATATATGAAATCGCCACTTCGGGATTCGAACTGAGTACTTTAAAGTAATGTTTGTCATGAAAACGATATTTCGGAAGCTGGAACTCTGTTTACTTTTTATTTGATGTCTATCTAAATTACGGCATAAACTATTAAATTTGTATGTAAATTTAATTTAATCAGTATTCGAACGCAGAAAACCAGAAACAAAATTATTTATAATATTGGTTTGGCATGCTTAAAAATGCTGTATGCAGTTATGACATTAACCTAAGTCATATATCCTAGAGTATAGAGGAAAATTGATGACATCATTAAAAGATCGGGATTCGAACTAAGAACTACTAACTGTCAATTATATGCTGTGTTATTTGTTCATCATAGGAGCTAACAATCATGCTTTGTTCCGCACCTCTATCTCTGCCAGTTTTTGAGATAACAGAGATTTTAAAATTAAGGAGCATACCCATGACGCGTGGTAGCCTAATATACATTTACAAGAAACTACCATATGACGTAAACGTAATAAGGTTTATTTGGTGTCTTTATCTTAATTATTTCCGGAGTTATTAAATGTATAATTGAATTTCATTTAATCTGTATTCGAACTCAGAACACCAGAAAGAAATTATTTACAATATTAGTTTGGCATATTTAAAAGACCTGTATGCGGTTACACCATCAATATAAGTGATATATTCTAGAGTATAGAGGAAAATTAAGGAAGTCATTGAAAGGTCGGCATTCGAACTAAGGACAACTGTTTGGAATTATATACACTGGTAATTACCCGTTATAGGGTCTATCAATCATGCTTTGGTCCACTCCTCTGTCTCTCTTAGTTTCTGAGATAATGGATGTTTAAAAATTAAGAATCGAACCCAAGATGCCAGGCATCCAAATATACGTTCATAAGAAACCACCTATTGACTTGAAAGTAATAGAGTTTATTTAATGTCTTTATCTTAATTAGTTTTGGAGTTATTAGAAGATGAATTTGTAATCACTCCTAGGATTTGAACCCAGGCATTCCGGCTAGCTTGAAACAATGCGCATTCCAAGGTTATAATTGGTTTTTATTGCATCGTTTAATCTCTTCTCATTCAGGGTGTGTGCGTGTGTGTGTTTGTAAGTGCTTATGTATGTGGTGAATTTATGTGTGTGCGTGAGTGTGTTTGTATGTGTGTGTTCATGTGTGTGTGTGCGTGAGTGTGTTTGTATGTGTGTATGTGTGTGCACTGTTGCATGAGCGCGTGCACTGGTGTATGTTTGTTTATGTATGTACAAGAGCTCGTGTGTATGTGAACGCTTGGATGTGTGCAAGTCGAGAAGAAAGAAAGAGATAGAAAGAGGGAAAAGAGAAATGAAAGAGAGAAGAAGAAGAAGAAGAAGAAGAAGAAAGAAAGAAAGAAAATAAAGAATCGTGTCTAGGCATCGGGATATCTAAGTATACGTCAGGGTTTAATATAGATAATTATATTTGCTAAATGCATTTTAATCCGACCGTCCATGCTCACCTAGTTTAATATATATTATAGCGTTTCGCTGGGTAAGATTCGAACTAGGGCCTCCGGGCGCCTAAGAATACAGCTCATTAAACTTAATAATCTCATATAAAAATTAAATTATATTTGTTAAAGACATTTTTAATCTGCCCGTGCATGCTTCCATAATTTAATAATTATTACGCATTAGATTTTCGCAGGGTAAGATTCGAACTATGGGCCTCTGGGTACCCGTGAACTTATTTAATTAATCAGGGTAATGGTATATAAAAATTAAATGATATTTGTTAAATACATTTTAATCTAACCCCACTTAATCTCATAGTTTACTATTTATTAAGCATTAGAGTTTCGCGCGGTAAGAATCGAACTAGGACCTCTGAACACCCTTTCATTAATCAGGGTAATGATATAATATTATCAAAGCATCAGTTGCTCAGTTAGAGAAACGTAGAAGTGAAGCGGGAAAAATGAAATGGGGAGAAAGAGAAAAATCTCCTTCATTAATGCATTAAGAAATGCGTATCTCGGGTACTGTTGGTACCATATACAATAAATTATAACAAATTGGGTTATATGAAACTGAAAAACAAGATTTTTTGCTCCTATCAAAAGCGAGGGACCTATTATTTTCTCTAGGAATGACGCTGTGTAGATAGCGGAAATATTGTATTAGATTCAAATTCAAACCACAAATTTCAACGGAAATAGTGTCTTGAGGTTCATTGATCCCCAAAAGATTTTTAGAGAAAGGTAGATGTGTGTGTTTTTTCGCCGATCAAAGTTATTCTCCCCACCCAAAAGATCACTTTACGTGAAAAAGGTCAATTTTAAATGGCTTAGACGATTTTAATTAAGTATTATATGTATGGCACATTGAACAAAGCAAATTTGGATACAACATTTTCTGCAAGCAGCCTGTGAGATTCCCGTTGACCTAGCAGATTTCCTCTAACTGGGGAACTATCAGATTAAAAGAGAAAACAGGGCTTATCGCAAGAAAAATGTAGAGCTCGTTAAAATATGAAATTCATCTGCATATTATAACACTACTGAGGAATAAACCGCATAGTGCGCTCAGTTTTACGAGTATCCCACTCCTCAGCGGGAAATGGTAATAAAATAAATATTTTGTTTGATTTTATTAAGATTTTGGAAACGGCAGTTGGTTTTAATTTGTGGTAAAATTTCTTTTATATCCAAATTGGCAAAAATTATGAAATATTTTGCTTAATTGATAGTTATTGACGATTGTCCAAAACATTATTATAAATGGCATGTTCTGAGGACAGTATTATAGCGTGCTTCTGTCGTTAATACCTTCACAAATATACTGAAGTTAGTTGAAAATAATAAATTGCTGCTACCAGTACAGTATGTACTACAGGTGTAAAACTGTAGACGGGAGCATGATTTCAATTCTAAGCTTCAGTAGAAACCCGTCATCCTAACCACACTACACAACGTATAATTGTGGTTATGTAGGTTAAAGCGGCTACTAAACGTTTATTATTATTATTGTTATTATTATTATTATTACTATTATTATTATTATTGTTATACTTTAACGCATTACATAATACTACATTTGTATTTATATTATAAATATTATTATACTCCACGAATTATAAAACTACCAATACACAGAGAGAATATTGGTTAGCTGGATGAAACAATGAAAACTTAATATTAGTAAACGCAATACACTTGCTTCTTACGCGATGACCGTGCAACCAATAACAGAACGCTTTTCAATAACACTCTGAAACGGAAGTAAGTACTCCAATGTAATGCAATATAATGGTTAAGACTCGGTACTTGGAACCCGGTATGCCCTGCGGTCAACTTGGCTACAGTATAAAGTAAATAAAGCTTACACAAAGTGTACTCAATGGCAGAACCTCTGTGTTGATAGGTGGTGTTTGCTGACGTTGAATACCGGTTGCATAGGCACACAAGATCCCAACTACCGAGTCTTGAGGCTAAATCCATAGTCCTTATTTAAAGGACACTCATACTTAAATCTCACTTGAGTGGCAATATGAGATTTTACATATGTTGTACCTTAGCGTCGAAACCTTAAACATGTCCTGAGGATCAAATAAATGTGCTTGCCCTGGCAGCACTGCATTAAAACATCGATAATCGGTCCAATTCACGGAACTGGCATGTCTTGGGAAGAGGAGGAAATTATGCTTCATATTGTATGGGTGCTGATGACCATAGCTGTTTAGCGCCCTTAACCCATATCATCACCAATTATGCTTCACATTTATTCCTGAATATGATATGTTTTCTTTGCTTCTCTGATTGCCACCTCTGTACAGCCTTGTATCCCCAAGGACTTAACTACAGTGTGGTTCAAGACAAGCTGTACAGAGATATTAATGGACTCACAGAAACCCTGTACCCGTAATCAACACGGGATATTAATGGTGGTCGGTGACATTGCCAGTGCTCGAGCAAGTGGGATGCAAATGGTATGCGAGCTATGAACATTTGGCGAAGAAAGTATCTCAATTTAATGTTCTCTCGTGCATATACATTCGCATCCATTATCATAATCATCACAATTACGGGGCGTGTTTTTAAAGTAAGTACCGTTTCAATATTTTGTCACTGCAGCGCTACAGTCGCGATCACATGCGCAATTACTTCCTCCATTCATTAGGAAGCCAGACGTAGCTGTAACCGATCGTCACTTTGTGCTTGTTGCAGCGTTTTGAACTGTTCAAAACAATCGAACGATCCGCCGAATGTAAAGTCACATCAGTAATTAGATTTTTGAATGCGAGAAATGTTACTCCAGTAAACATTCATTGCCAACTGTGAGGTTTATGGAGAAACAATGATTGACAACGCCCGACAACGCACACCCATACAAATTCAGGATCTGATCGCATCATTTGTTTGGGAACAATTCGACTACCCTCCCTACAGTCCGGGATTTGCACAAAGCAACTTTAATCTGTTTCATCATCTGAAGTTCTTGGTGGAAAAAATTCAACGAGGATGATGTGAAACAAGAAGTACAAACTGGGCTTTCATCACAGGCGGTGTCATTCTTTGACGAAGACATACAAAAGCTGGTTTCGCGTTGCAACAAGTGCCTGAATAACGGCAGTAATTATGTGGAGAAGTAGTGTAAGGTGTAGGGTAATGGATAATAATGAAGTATTTGGAAAATAATTTTCTGTTATGTTTTAAAAAATCACCCTTACTTTAAAAAACACTCTTCGTACTATTGTCTGTCGGAACTCAGCTGACTGGCAGTCAACGTAAGTACACCGAAAGTACCGTCACAATTGTAACGGAATTTGACTTTCAGCATCGTTAAAACCGTTGAAAGACAATATTTCAGCACGTTTTATTATACTGTAGGGTAACAAACTTCCTGGATTAAGATTTCGTTGCAGACTGCCAAACATTACAAAATTCGTCAAACGTGATATTGTTTTGAGGCTTATCCCGCTAGAAAGACAGATTACTTAATAGACGTTTTCTTCAAGTACGTGTTATTTGAAGACCGGTTTTAAAAATCTTAATGCTACAAATAGTTTCAAACTTTTAAAGTAATGTAGCACTGCACTAGCGCTCTATTTGCTTCTAAACTGCAGAATATTCGTAGACTTGAAGATAAAAACCTTCATTTAGTTTGGAAATATAAACCACAGACACATTGCATCTCGTAGCTATAAAGGTACGTGAACAATTAGTAGGAAAATATAATTGAACGCCTATTTCGACCAAATCGATCCTTCGGTCCTTTAAGGCTCCAAAGTTATCGTGATATCTTCATAGAATGGCTGTTTCTTCATTAACTGCTGTAGAAGCTTTTGGAATTGCATATTCCCCAAAGAATAACTTTTTTAAAATTGCAATCCTAGACAAGGTTCTTTCCTCAGATTCTGTAGTAGAGGAGATGGATAGAATAAGCAAGAACAACCTAGTACGCAAAATGCCCTTATACTGCGCATTTCTAACATTTTTTCGGTTGAAATTTGTCTGTACTTCACATTGATATACAAAATAAACTTCGTTTCTTAAACGATCTGTCTTTGGAATCATAGATCAATAGAAACTTTTCTCTTAAAGTTTATTAGAAGTAAACCATATGTGGTAATTAGGTTTTGTGGAATTGGCATGCAAACAAATGGAAGCTTTTCACAATCGTGAAATCTCTTGTCCATTTCTACCAAAATGTGGTCCAGAATTTCATAATATAAAGCTCGGTAAATGTGAACACATTCACATTGGGGAAGGAAGCTGTACTCTCGCATGAGACGCTTGTCCGTCATTTTGCTGGCCTCTTCAATTATAAATAAAAAACACTACGTTCCTGTCTTTTTTTAAGTATATCATAAGTTGCCATATTTTTATCCCCTTTTCCAGACATCAAACAGTATATTTTCAAATAATATTTCACTAAACACCACAGAAATGTTAATTCAAAACCGTTCGTGGTTAGTAGAATCATCGTAAAACTGTTCACAGCAAACTACGGCTTCGAGAAATTCCTTTCAGCATTTTCCCAGTCGTTCACAATTACACAGTTTCGAGTTTGAGCTCCAGTGAACAGGTATTATACGGTTGGAATGCATGGTCCCAATGCTAAGGTAATTGCGTAGGTTCTCTTAGCTAAGTGATGAAAAATGGTGGGAATTCCAGCAAGAAGAACAAAATATACGCTTTTCCTTTTTTTCAGCTGTATTGTAAGACCATATCGTTTAATTGGTGTGAGAGGCAGTATATAATGTGACAGAAGCTTTCTCCTTAATTTCTTTCTGAGTCCATTTTAATAGCTAAACCGCGTTTCGCCATCACACGGTCTTAATTTGGGCTTGTAGCCAAATGGTTCTAGGAGTATGTCCAATAACGCAAAGCTTCAGATGTTCTTTCGGCACTTCCATAGTAGGAACCTAAGGAACGCTCCGACACAGCTTAATTACTATTAGTGAACTTCACTATTATAGAATACTGAGACACCTGTGTGATATGTCGTATCATCTACCTGAACAGAAAAACCAGCCTCCAACTAAGTTTTTTTACAAAATAATTAATGTAGGGTGAAATTCTCTCGATTAGTTCATTCTCTTTGATTCACTGCAGAACAGACTTTTTATCATAAGAGAGGTATCAAACCCTTCATTTCAAAACGTGCATTGTAATTTGTCGGATGTGTCTAGCCTAGAGAGGTGGGAGACAGCGCACTTGATCCTTGTCAGCCTTACCGTGGTTTTCGGTAGGGCCGAATGTTTGGGGTTGGCGCGCGTAAGTGGCATACCCACTTCCGTCCTTGCAATAGTGGGTAGGAGTAATACCTCAATACCTAGTTGGACTCCATGAATTGAGGTATTGCTCTAATAGAAAGCCCCAGGAAGAGGCTAGAACCTTTCTCTGGTTGAAGAAGGAGAGCTTAGGCTCCGGATAGACTTTTGACATACACTGTAGCATAAGGTGGTCATGTCTAAAAGTTAACTGTCTACTTCAACTGCAAGGTCTAGGCATTCCAAGTGTAATCCTGCAACAACAGCGCAATGTGCTACGCAGATGGACATCGCTGGCTGAAATATAGAGTAGCTATTTTGTCACGTGAATCACTCCCCTATCTCGCTTACCAAGGCCTACACTTCAGTCAGTTAATAAAAGTATTGCTTCACTGTAGTGCTGCTGAATTCCTAAGGCTTATAGTAAAACTGGTAGCTAATTGTTTGCATGCTGACGTTCTATAAGACATATTTTTTAAGACATTGCAAAACTTCAAGCCAGCTTTGAGCATGAAGCTCTTGATATTTATTAGAATTATGTTTATTTTTATTTCTGCAGGACTACTCGATTCCAACAATGTCGACAGCTTCATAAAACTCAGAGTCTTATTGTTTCATAATGACAATGAAATGCTAATTCTTCCTTACTTAGAATACATCAATTGCTAACTGTAGGAAAAGCCTGTTTAAACGAACATTTTCATTAAACTCCGCAATATAAAGTGTTAACATTCTCCTTCAACGCATATGAGATTGTATTTAGATTTGTTTCGAAACTTCTCAGATTTACCTAGCACTTCAAATGCTCTTTCTATCCTGAGTGTTTTTGTAACGATTCCGTTATATTCAGCAAAGTAGCAAATACTTCTATATTCTAAATGTCGCTTCCATTGCTAAAATCAAGCATGACTAAAAAATAATTGCTGCAAATTTGGAGAAGCGCAACCACGGCTTCTTAAAGCATGAGCGTTTATCACTAAGATAGTAGCATTTACCTGAATATTTCACTTCACTTGTACCACATATTTGTAGAGATTCAGTAAGGCACCCACAATTTAAAACTTGCTTCTTATCTTCGGTTTTGCTGAAGTGAAAATGGCGCTTCTAAGAAAACAACCCTATCATAAGCAGCATTGGTGTTATAACTTAACACCTTATTTATCACTTATGCACTCAGCGTAGCATAACGTTACACATGAGTCACTTTCGGCACGTACTCGGAACACAACACAACTGATCAGTCGAATCAGAACACACAACTGAACTGCTGTGTCACAATTCACAACTGAACTATACTGATACTGTCCACTTTAGCAGTACACTTTTCACTTCGTAAATTCTTGACTTATTCCGGATAAGAGCAACCCCTTACACAGCCCTCCCATACAAAGCAGAATGTTCTAGAAAGGGAGCCTACTAGAACCCGCCGAGGGGAATGTTGCGGAGCAGAAAAGCGGCACATAATGGACTATTGTTCCACTGGCCAGTCGAAGGTACCACCTAGGTCATGAGTTGGGAGACACTTTCCGGTGGCCATGCTAGTAGCTTTGCGACTTCGGTCACACTGCTCCGTCTGCAGGGCTGGTCGTCCAGGCCAGTACTGTTACAGAGCACTAGATGGTGTACTTCCAGTATCTTCCCACGTGGCAGTCTCTGGATGCGATACATTACTTCAATGACCCTCTTTACCACGCGGTACGGCCCTTACCATGCTTGTTAAAGCTTGAGACAACGCCCCTTGGTCCGGTTAGGACAATACTGCCACACCAGATCACCCTGCTAGAAACATTGGTTTTTGGCCTTCCGAACCTAACGGGTCTTCATCCGGTAGCTCACCACCTGAATGTGTTGACAAACTATCTTGTGCACATCGTGAGGACGTTATACCAAGTTCTCCACGTAGTCTACTGCCGGCTGTTCTGCCCCGGAGAGTCCCGAACATCAGGTCGCATGGAAGACACAGCTCCCTTAGGAGGACCAAGATAGCTGGGTCAGCCCGGTGGCGTGCGTTGACGCGGGTAGGCCAGCAAGAAAAGTGAAACCCCGACATCCCAGTCCCGCTGATGATTAACCACGACTTTCCGCAGTGTTCAAGTTTCTTGATATAGCTCCCGACCACGCCGTCTGACTATGGGTGGAGAGGCGTTGTGCACGTCTTATGCACTCAAACTCCGGTGCTTTTTTGATCTGGTTCGACTCGAAGTTGGTGCCCTGATCGCTGTGTAGGTATAATGACACCCCAAAGCAGCAGAACAGTTCTTCCACGAGGTAGTCCGCGATCGTCTTGGCCTCCAGGTTAGGAATGGCTACACATTCGGCCAGTTGGTGAAGTAAACCAAGACCACAAATGCATACTTGTTACCCCCGTCGGACACTGGGAACGGTCAAGCTATGTCGATCGCGATGCTTTTGAAGGGTGCTTCCACGTTATACTGCTGCATGTGAATTCAGCTCCTAGACTGCGTGCCGCGACTCTGCTCACACACGTAACATTGGTGGCACCATGTCTCAGCGTTTCGCCCGTAGCCTCAAGTAGTAGTACCTTTCTCAGAGCCTTTGGACTGTTCGGTTGGGTCCAAGATGTCCTCCCAAACTCCGCTTATACACTTCCGCTAGGGCTTCCGTAACCTTGCTCCGAGGAAGGATCAGCACCTTTATCTGGGTATTCCCCCGGTGACTCCTAAACTCTGAACGACACATCTTCCTTTTTTCAGTGAATCCCAATGCAACCTTGTCGCACCCAGGAGTAGTGTGTTGGTTTTCCGAGCTTGGCCTAGTCCCTGTCTCCACTACACTCAGGAGCGGCTTCGAGTCGGCGTCCGCCAGTTGCTTACTCCTCAACCCTACGCTATGCCATCCATCTGCAAGCCCGCCGAAATCGTAGAGACAGCTGCGGGGGGCTCTTTCTCCTCCACTTTAGTACAGTGGAACCATTCCTCTGGGCAGAGATTCCTTGACAGGTCATCCGAATGGGTGTGGCTCCTTTCTCTCCGATATCAGCTATCGTGGAACCTCTAAACTCAGCGGGCTGTCTGGCCCTCTAGGATCTTAAAACTCAACAGCCGGGTGAAGGTGCAGTGGTAAATCCCGAGGTGGAATGGCTGAATGTACAGGTACTTGGTACTTAAGTATTCCAGCGCCTTCATTAGTGCCAAGAGTAATGCAGTGGTTGTTTTCCACCTTTAAGGACAATCTAGATTTAGTACGCTATTACCCGCTCCTTTCCTTCCTGTATCTGCGACTGTACGCCTCCAATATCACTATCGGTGACGTCGATGTCGAGGATAAAATCACATTGTGTAAATCCTAAATCAGCCTCATTGCAGAGTGCTGATTTAAGTGCCTGGTATGCGTTCTGAGCCTCTTCTGTCCACATACACGGCTGATGTTCTTCCGTTAGAAACTTGAGGTTTCGCGATATTGGAGAATCCTCTGACGAATCGGCGGTAGTAGCTGCATATGCCCAGAAATCTGCGCAACTTTATGTTTTGGGCGAGGTCCATCTCTTTCAACCAGAGCCTTATTGGGATCCCTAGCCACGCCAGTTAGACTATGTGACCCAAGTAGTTAACCTCATTGCAGAAGTTCTTCGCGTTCAACTTCAGGTTGGTTGCTTGCAGTCTGTGTGATCTGTTGATCAGGTTCTCAAGATAGTCTTCCAAGGTGTTGCCAATGACGATGATGTTATCCATGTACAGCAGGCAGGTGTCGTAAATCAACCCCCTCATTACTGACTCAGTTAGACTCTGGGATGTGGCTTTCGCTTTGCAGTGGCCAAAGAGCATAAAGTAAGCTGCCGAAGCCCTTGGCATGTCGAGGATATGGTCTTCTCCTTGTCTCTGGGATCTTTAGCCAATTGCTAGCATTTCGATTTCAGATTCAAAGTCGAAAACCACCGGGCACCAGCAAGGGTGTCTAGGGTGTCGTTAATCTGAGGCAAAGGAAAAGATCTTTCGAATTACAGCATTCAGTTTCCTATAAACCACTCAGAACGGTAGCTTGACGTTCTTCACCATGACCACTTGTGAGCACCAAAGGCCGTTGGACTCTTCGATAATGCCTCAGATCTCATGCCCTATAGCATGGCTCGTTGCTCCGCTTGCTTCTATAGAGGAATACACCTTGTTGGTTGTCGGATATGTCGGACGTCTCCGGTGTGAATGTGCTGGAGTAATTGCCGTCCCCTTGACTGAAGGCAGTCAGGTATTGTTTAAGTTGATTTCGGATCTTCTCCAGTTGTGTCGTGATCAGATGGTCAAACGCCATCTTCAGCAATTTTCCAGTTGGAGCCTAGATCTTGCGATGCTGCTGGCTCCTCGTATCCGTCTCACGGCATTATACTCGCAGCTGGCTTACAAAAAAAAATATTGTTTTACTTTCCCAGCTCCGTTCAGCCTGTATGTCCTGATGGGTGTTCGGTGTAAACAGTCTTACAGGCACTTCTTCCTGGCAAGGCAACAATTCCCTGGCAATGCATAATCCATCTAAATGTTTCTTCTGGTAGAAAACTAGAATCTTTAAATGCTGGCCTCCCAAGCGTGTCCTCACAGTCAATTCGTGTCTTGCGGGCACAACCCCATCCTCCATCAGGATCAGACTGTAGATCCCACGATGTCTGTTGTGGCTCTGAAGCGTTATCTCGTCTCGGCAGAGTCGCACGACACTCTTGCCAACATCGACCATCGCGCCGTGACTCCTAAGGACATCCAGTCCCAGTATCGCATCCTCAGCCACCTTTGCGACGAGCGCCTATTGAATTACAATGCACCGTCTCAAAGTAAACTCCAGCAAGGCCGCCTTCTCTACTGCAAGGTTGCGCCCGATGCCGTCACTATAGGGTCGATTCCGTTTCCTTGACGGCAAGCCCCCCGCTACGTCAGGTCTGATTATGGTCACGGCTGCACCTGTGTCCACTAGTATCGGGCACATTTTACCTTGCAGCCAGTACTTCCCACGACAAGGCTGTTATCCATTCTTCTGTTCAAAGCACACACCACTCGAGGGAATGGCTCCGACGTGTCACTAGCCAAGCCGGTCCTTGCTCGTTTCTCACCTGCTCTTCGGCTTTGTTGTGAACAGCCTTTAACAAGGTGTCCGGTCTAGCTACATCCCCAATATAGCACTCGTCAACGTCCTTTGCCTGATCCTTTGTAAACAAAAATTATCCAATACTCCTGCTCTTCGAGATAGGTGCAGCTTTTATGTTGGCCGCCTACATCCTCAACGCGGCCGTAAGCGCCTCACCGACGGTCTTGTAATCGCTGAGCACCAGACAGTCGTATTTTGGCGTCACGCACCTCGTCGACAAAAGAATGGTCACCTTCCTGGGACACTTAACTGGGCGGGAGATTCATCAGAACTTTCGTTGTTCACCAACTCTTCAATTGTCAGAATGAGGTTCTACAGTGACGTCTCCCCTGTCTGTTGAAGACTGTAATAGACTGCGGCCTAGTGATGGTTCACGCAGTGGTTTTCGAGGGCCTTCCAAATTCTCCGGACACTACCTACGTCGAAATCGCTTCCAAAACTTCAAACTTTAGACACTCGTCTCTAGAGGCTGGGTATCAGCTGTACGGCTTCCTCCTCTACTGAGCATTGGGTGTGGGCGATCACAGCGGCGAATTGTCGGCGGCAGACTTCAGAAGTTGACGTCCCGTCGTATCTGGGTGGCTTGACGAGCGCAAATGTTGACGCATTCTTTCGTCTTGACCTTCAAATTATTAGGTCTTCCATCATGGCGTTCAGTTTCTTGGTGCTGCCATCGACTCTTCCTTCCAGGACGCTAAAATATTCTCCGAAGTCCTCCAGGGCGTTAACGCATTGGTCGAGGTCTTTCACCTTTCCGCCGAGCTCTTTCATGCCTTTTTCCATGCCAGCCAATCGTTTGTCAGTTTTGGTCGATAGCTCCGTCTTTATCTTCTTGAACATTTGTGTCTTCATTTCATATTCATTTCTGCCTGCACCTTTTCTACCACGGAATTCACTGTAGTTATTTCAGTTTCCATATTGTCCATCCTCTCCATTCCGGATTTAATTTCCGTCTCCATCTGCTCCATTTTCGTCTATATCTTTGTACGAAATTCCTCCATGGTGGTTTTTATATCCCTCCTGAAAAATGAGGACACCAGTTACTGCGAAACAATCTTAGTTTTCACTTAGGCATTCTGCATAGCACAAACGTTACACTTTCGTAACTTTTGGTACACACTCGGAAAATAGCGCAACTGATCCGTGGAATCACAACTGAACTCCTGAGTCGCAACTCACAACTAAACAGCTTGTCAAATCTCAAAACAGAGCTGTACTGTCACTGTCCACATTTCACTTCGTAAATCCTTGACTTATTCCTTGTCAAGATCAATCCCATATATAACACCACATACAACGTGGTATGTTGTAGGAAAGGAGGTTACTGAATATGCCAAAAAACAAATTCAGCCTTATTAATGGGCGCACTTTAGCTAGTGTGCTTCTTAGCGTTTCATTCTATATTGGACGTGAAAGACCGAAAGTTTTGCTCAAAGACCTCTTTATTAGGCTTGAAGTTCTTTTACGTGCTGTAAATCCACGACACGGGACCACCGGCTTTGCTCCTCTTCCGAAGGAAACCATGCTAAGGATTTTTACGCTCGAAAAAATCCATCGTCCCTTCGGGTTTGAACCCGCGAGCTCGAGAATTAGCGGCTAGCATAGTACCACCAGACCACGAAGGACGACTACCAGAACATTCCGAATGGGAGGTTATGGAATAGGGAAGCGGCACATAATGGGCTGTTTCGCTGGCAGTTGAAGGCCCCACCGCGGTGCCGGGCTAGGAAGCGCATGCCGGCATCCCTCGGGTAGCTTCACGCTTACGGACGGAGTATTTAAAACAGCACCAGCATTAAATAAGGAAGCGTACTCTACACTATAAGAGGAAACAGACGGTAGACTCTCTACTATACGGCTCACGACTACCTGGTCTCCGTACTAAATAAAATGTAAATGGATTTAAACCACTTGAATATTAAGTTAGCAGCTTATATTCGATCAACACATTTTCTTCCTGCTTGAAAAACACTTCAATCATTTTATCACGGATAATTATTATTAATTTACTATACGTAGTATACTTTGCCAATGTATTGCAACAGGGCGTCTGCTACAATCCTACGTGGAGTGCGAATAAAACAAGCTCAAATTTACGAAGTATGAACTTCCTCGCCCGTAGCCAGCCTACATATTTTTGGAGGGCCTGTCAGAAATTCGGGGGGGGGGGGAAGTAAGTGAAATGTGCACTTACAAAACACTATGGCTATTGCTTTAATTTTCTCCATATACTCAGAACATAAAATAATTTTGTACCTAAAGGTCTAATGAACTATGTCAAACTGCTGTTAAGGTATTAACATTCATATTTGAAATTAATAACATTTAATATTAATATGAAATGCTACTTGGAGCCTACAGTTTATCGCATCTCTTCAAAAATGTTAAATATAGGTCAGTATACGAACCTAAATAAATTATTGTGCATGCATTGCTTAGTCTTAATTAGCTTAAGGGAAAATTATATTTTAATGCCTACTCGTTATTGAGGTATTAACTTTTCAGTATGAATAATGGAAAAATATTTCATTTGCGCTGAACTATTCAATAATCCTTAACTACTGCCCGTTGACTTTTAAATCCTTAATCCTTAACTAGTTTCCGTTAGTTTTTAAGTCCTTAATCTTTCTGAAAATTTCAATAAGCTGTGAACTGCTGCCCAATGAGCATTTTGGAGGGGTGAAAAAACGTTGAAAATAATATATAAAGAAATTGTGTTTTAAAGCGTAATGGCATGCAAATGGGTGCATAAGCAAATTAAATAGCCGTTTGGGGATTTAAAAATTGTGGATATTAATGAACCAATTGTGTAATATAAAAATACAGGTATACTAGAAAAAATAGAAACCGAAATAAATCTTGCAAATTTCAACCATTCATTGTCAACAAACCGGACTATAACCGCAGAGTAAACTTATGGATTTTCAGCTTTCCGCTTTTCAGAGTATGTTCAAGTTGACAAAAAATAACATGTCTATAGAAGAAAGAAAAATACCCAACAATTGGAATATGTTAGTAAAACTTTTCTTAAACTTTAATTCACAAAATTTATAACAGAGGTATCTAAATTGATCTATTTACTGATTTCCTTTTTATAACTGAAAATACATAAGTTGACTTTTCTTTCACAAGTCAATTAGAGTCGTTGAAATCTTAAAACAAATGTTAGGTGATCACTGTTGCTGTGCTGCTGGGAATCACCAATGCAATCTGGTTTATAATATCAACACCTTAGACACCCCAGGGGCTCACCTTATGTGAGTACCGGTGTTGGCGTACCCGGGGGTTCCCGAGCCACTCATCGCCATATTCATACCTTCATCCCCATCCGGTCGAGGTGGGTTCTTCTCGTGACCGGGGGACACAAGGTAGGCTCTCGTGCGTTCTTTGCATTTCATTCATACCGCTCCTCACCATCGTTTCTTTCTTCTCTTCTACTTCTACACATTTCGCCCCACGTCCATTCATTTACGCCTCTCTTTTTCTTCCTCGCCGGCCTACCTTGCGTGCGAAACGCCCACACAGTTTTATTTCTTTTACATTTTATTTTAATCCTCCGTAGACACAGTCTGACGGATACCCGCGCACTGGGTGCGCCGCTGGGTGAGTGAGAAATGGTGTCATCCCCATCACCCGGGGTCGTCATGTAGGGTATTTGTTCGTATCCACTGTTCAACTGCAGTCCCACGGAGGCAATTGCATGAGCTGCTGACTTCCGACGGTCATTGGGTCCCTCTGTCTATCTTCTTGGAGGTATGACCCTGGGGTGAGCTAGGTATAGATAGGCCACTCACCCAAGCCGGGGTAACGCCCAGGAAGTCGGAGCCCGAGGTGGGATACGGTTGCAATGGTGGAGGATTTCTTTCGCTATGGAGCACTTTTTCTCCATTATTACTAACAAGCGCCGAAAAGTATTTGCAACAGAAGTAGCACGGCAACATCTGATTGTTACTTAGTTATTACAAGAACAGAGGAAGGAAAATTGTTTGAGAAGGTGAATCCTTTTATAGTACAGAAGGGCATTGACTCTATTGCTGGTTCGTTTCAGTCCTGCACTTGCCTTCGAAATGGGTCATTATTAGTACACAGCAAGTCCGATCAACAAACTAAGACGTTAATGAGCGCTACGCTTCTCCACGGTTATCCCATCCGTGTTGAGAAGCACCGCACCTTGAATACTTGTCGAGGCGTTGTCACCACGCATAGCCTCGATGGCATATTGGACGAGAACCTGGTAGAATATTTTGCAGACCAGAAGGTGACAGCGGTTCATCGAGTGCAGGCCAAACGCGACGGCGTATTGGTACCCACTCGTACCCTCTTTCTAACATATGATGGCGTCGATCTGCCCACGAGCATTTCCGCAGGGTACGAACGGATTTCTGTGAAGCCTTATATTCCTAGACCTCTGCGTTGTCTTAAATGCCAGCGTTTTGGGCATACGCAAATCTCATGTAAGAGTGCCGTTAACATCTGTGCAACCTGAAGCCAGCCCTCACACGAAGGTGCCTGTTCAACAGCCCCCGTCTGCGTCAATTGCAAAGGGTCACATTCTGCTTCATTTGGCCACTGTTCGCGGTATTTGGACGAGAAGGCGATCCAGGAGATCCGGGTAAAGGAGAAACTCTCCTTCGCCGAAGCGCGGAGGCGTTACCATGAGCGCCAAAGTTCGCTCCTGCGATCGGGAACATTCAGTTCTGATGTTGCCTCGGCAGTACCCCGGAAAGATGCTGGGACTCAAACTAGGACCATGACTGCCTTGACCTCCACTAACATCTGGCCGTCCATTTCAGCTACTGTTACCAAGCCCTCTAAACCCGGTCCAAAGTCTATGAAGTCACAAGCCACAGAGAAAATACCGAAGCAGAAATTTGGAAGAGAAGACTTTTTAAAAAACCCTCCGCGTGTTCACACTAACCAAAGTTCACCTTCTCCTCCTCGGAGGTCGCTAGCCGCGCTCAGTGGCACCCCTCACCCATCGCCACCCAGAACCGATTCTCGGCGCTTGAATCGGTTTCTGGCACTGAGCGCGTAGGCCCTCCCTACGAGGAGGCTATGGAATCTGACCAACTTCATACCAAAAGCCCGCGCCCAAATGTTAAACAAAAGGTAAATTTAAGCCGCCCTTCTATGTAGACAGTTTATCCCTTTTTCTTAATGTCTATCCTGACCTGGAATGTACGTGGTGTACGATCGCATAGGGCGGAACTACAACTTTGATTGTGTTCCCATTCGCCTATGGTCCTGTGTTTGCAGGAGACTAAGCTTCGCCCTCACGATCCTTTTGATCTCCCAGGATATACTACGGTTCGCTACGATCTTGAACCGGAGGAGGATACCCCTGCTCATGGAGGTGTCATGTTGTTAGTGCGTAACGACGTTCATTTTCAACGTCTCACTCTTACGTCCTACTTGCAAGCTGTTGCCTTTAGACTGCAGTTACCCGATTTTTTCTTTTCTGTTTGCTCTGCGTATTCACCTCCATCGTCTCCCCTTGCTCCCGCGGACATTCTAGCTCTCCTGTACACTCTCCCAACACCATTTCTTCTGTTGGGAGATTTTAATACCCCTCACCCCCTGTGGGGTTCAACAAGGGCTGGTGCGAGGGGAACTCTTCTTTCTGACATTTTTGATCAGTTCAATCTCTCTGTTCTCAATACAGGCGAACCTACGTTTCTTTCTGATATTTCCGGTACATTTTCTCATTTGGACCTTGCCGTATACTCACTCCAGGTTGCTAGTCGTCTGCAGTGGAACGTCGCCTGATACCTACTCCAGTTACCATTACCCCTGCATCATTTCTCTTCTGTCACACCACGTACAGCATTCCAGAGTACCTACCTGGATATTCACAAAAGCCGACTGGAGCTTGTATTCCAACCTCGTGCATTTTGACGACCAGCCCTTCACCGACATTAACCAACTAGTGCAGCATATTACGTCTACGGTTTTCTCTACCACCGAACGCGCAATTTTCCGTTCATCCTCTCCACCTCGGCGACTGCCTGTCCATGGTGGAACGAGGATTGTCGGGACGCTGTGCGTGCCCGTAGAACTACACTTCGGTTGTTTCGGCGACACCCAACACTTGATAATTTGGTGACTTTTAAACAATTGCGCGCCAGGGCTCGTCGCATTATTCAGGATAGCAAGAAGGCGTCGTGGACTCGTTTTGTCGAATCTTTTAATCGCTTTACGCCTTCATCTGTTGTTTGGGATAAACTTCGTCGCTTCTCAGGTAAAGCGTCGCATTGTACTTTTCCTGGCCTGCAGGTTTCCAATGCCACCATAGTGGATCCGGCTGCCATCGCTAACACTCTGGGTGCTGCCTTTGAGGCGGTTTCCAGTTCAGACCATTATTCCGCCGGCCTTCCTTGTATCAAAGACCGGCTGGATTGCGCAACCTATAATTTTCGGTCTGCTAATATTGACTGCTATAATGAACTTTTTACAATGAGGGAGCCGGAGCACGCTCTTCATTGCTCTAGGTACTCCGCTCCTGGGCCGAATGGCATTCATGTTCTCCTGTTAAGGAACCTTTCAGCTGACATTAAGCGCTTTCTCTTACGGGTCTATAATCGTATTTGGCAGGACGGCCTTTTTCCTTCCGTTTGGCGCGTAGCGACTATTATACATACACTTAACCCTGGTAAGGATCGCCAAATACCTTCCAGCTACCGCCCTATCTGCCTCACCAGTTGCCTTTGCGAGGTGATGGAGCGCATGATCAACGGGCGGTTGACATGGGGGCTTGAGTCTCAGAACCTTCAGGCGAACGCTCGGTGTGGATTTCGTCGCCATCGCTCTACTGTATACCATCTGGTGTCTGTCGACTTATATTGTGAAGGGATTTCTGAGAAAGTGTCAAACCGTTGCTGTATTTTTTGATCTGGAGAAAGCTTATGGCACTTGTTGGAGGGGCGGCATTTTACGAACTCGCCATGCATGAAATTTCCGCGGTCGTCTTCCCAAATTTCTTCGGGAGTTTATGACGGACCGCGTCTTTCGTGTACGTGTAGGCTCGGTTTTATCTAGTCGTTTTATTCAAGAGAACGGAGTACCGCAGGGCTCTGTACTCAGTGTCACACTTTTTGCTATTGCTATCAACCCCATTGTTGATTGTATTCCACCTGGCATTTCATCGTCCCTTTTGTTGACGATTTTCCCATTTATTGCAGTTACCGGCGGACCTGTCTACTCGAACGCCGTCTCCAGAGATGTATCGACCGTGTCTACGCCTAGAGTAACGCCAACGGTTTTAATTTCTCCGCCGAAAAATCCTTCTGTATCAATTTTTGGCGCCGGAAGACTTTGCCTCCGCCCTCTCTACATCTTGGGCCAGGGATACTTCCGTTTGCAGATGAGGCGCAATTTTTGGGGTTGCTTTTGATAGGAAGTTGTGTTGGACTTCGCACATTTCCTTTTTAATAGCAAAGTGTGACCGTTCTCTTAATCTTTTGCGTGTTTTAAGTGGCACATCCTGGGGAGCTGATCGGACCGTCCTTCTTCGCCTTTATCGCTCTTTGGTCGGATCGAAGTTTGATTACGGGTGCATTGTTTATTCGTCGGCACGTCCATCTGTGTTACGTCGATTGCACGCCATTCACCATCGTGGCATAAGGGTTGCTACGGGGGTCTTTCCAACCAGCCCTGTTCCCAGTATGTATGCTGAAGCTGCAGAACCTCCGCTGTCTTTCCGGCGTGAGTTGCTTTTGAGCAGCTATGCCTGTCGACTCTCCAGCTTGCCTGACCACCCGTCCTTCGCGATATTTTTTGAGGATTCGCTTGATCGCCAATATATAGTTAACTCCTCTGCATTGGTCCCTCCAGGGGTTCGATTTGGACTGCTACTTCGGCATTTGGACGTTACGCCAGCGCCGGCCCTTCCAAGGGGGAAAACGCGTTTTCCTCCATGGTCGCGCGCTGAGGTCCCCTGTCACCTTGGGTTAACGTCGATGCTGAAAAATGAGACCCCTCCTTCCGTCCTTAGATCCGCTTTTTTAGAACTACAGGCGCAGTTCGGGGACTGTCATTTTATATATACCGATGGGTCTAAGGCTGATGTTGGAGTAGGATGTGCCTTTGTTTTTGGTGCACAGAGTTTTACTTTTCGTTTACCTGGACAATGTTCGATTTATACCACAGAACTTTTTAGTATATATCAATGTGTTTTATATTTTCAGCGGCACGTCTTACGGCGCTATGTTGTTTGTCCGGACTCTCTGAGTGCCCTTCAGAGTATTCCCTCGCTGTATAGTTACCTTCCGCTCGTACAGCCATGACCTGATCCACTCGCTTGGTGCTTCTGGCATCAGCGTCTCCTTCGTGTGGATTCCAGGTCATATGGGCTCTCAGGCAACGAGTCTACTGACGCCGCTGCCAAATCGGCCATTTTGTCACCCAAATGTTTTACCTGTGTTGTTCCTTCCTCAGATTTTTGTTATTTTACGTTACCGTATCCTCTCGCGTTGGCGCGATGAGTGGGCGGCTCTTAGGGGGAACAAGTTGCGGGAGGTTAAACCTCTTCCGTTAGTCTGGGGTACCTCTTCTCGTTCTTCTCGTCTGGGAGAGGTACTTTTAGCTCGTTTGCGAATCGGACATTGTCTTTTTAGCTATAGATACCTGCTCAGTGGTGACCCCGCACCACTCTGTGAGCATTGTGATGCGCCCTTAACGGTGCGTCACATTTTAGCAGAGTGTCAAGTTTTAGCTCCGTTGTGCGTTCGTGTTGGTCTGCCTGTTGGCCTAGCCAACGTTTTGGCATACGACGCGCGTGCTGTAGAATATCTTTTACGTTTTGTCAGTGAGATTGGTTTTAGCCGACGCATTTGAAGCGCTGAGCGTCTTTTGACTGTGTGATTTTATATTGTCTTTTTATTGGGTCATTTCCTCCACAGTGGACATCTGGCGCTCGTGTCCCTCGCATTCTACAGTTCTTGACACGTTATTTTACTCTTTTATTGACCATGCTTTTAGTGTTTTCGTTTTGGAATTTGGTGTTTTGTTTTTTTTTTTTTGGACATCGCGGGTTTGTGTCCCGTTTTTTAATTATGCGGTTTTTTATCGGACTTTTATTTTTGGACTGTAACTTTTATACCTTGTAAGGGCGCTGATGAACTTAGCTGTTTAGCGCCCTTAAACCACATCTCATCATCAACACCTTAGAAATCTGAGCCATAGTTAAGTACTTGTTCTGTAAAGAGTTCAAGACTCAAGGACTCATCTCTCGTTTACAAGATTGCTCAACAGCTGTAATTGATTTGATATTTTGCAGCAACTTCTGGTTTTGGTCTGTGTGAATGACTGAGATATGAATGGCTCTAGATTTTCCATGGTGCATTTGCCACAATGCCTGGTATGGCGGTGAAGGACAAGGACATGAAATGTAGTGATGAAAGGGATTATAGAAAGATTTGCGGATCAAATTATCCAAACCAGTATTCACCTAGCGACCGCGGAAAACTGAAGTAGCCTTCGGCCAAATTGGTCGCCCCCTGGGGTTTGAACCGCCAACCCCCAAATGCCGGTTACAGACGTTACCACCATCTCCCTTTGTCATTTTAAATTCATACATTGGGAATATGAATTCTGATTTTGAATGTTTTATCATTCTGATTGGGCTATAAAAATATTTGGAGGGTCAGGTCACTCTTACTTCTCCCCAGCTACGATCCTGCTACTACCTGTAATTTTTGCTGTCAGTTATGTATCGGAAGTCTACAGGAGCGAAATATGTACATTCACCACTATTCTGGCTGAGTTAGTGACTTGCTACCTATTTACTTACTTAAGGGGGTGATGGGCGAAATTCCTATTTTGCACAATTTTAAAGCTAGATGCTTAATTTTTAAACACACATTTCAGGTTTTATGTGGAACTATTTGGCAGAGTTTCGTTTTTGTATGTCAATTAGTTTTTGAATTATTGAAAATTTTCTTTCGAAATGAAATGAAATTCACCCCATACTTTCTTGAAAAAAGTTTGAAGTTTTTTTACAAAACCAGAAACTCATTTAGATAAACTTGAAGCATGGGTTTTTTAATATCTTAGTTGTAAGGGAAATTTAAAAAAATTATGACCTGCATAGCAAAAATATCAAAATGTTTGCAATCACTACACACATTTTATTTTTATCTCAAAAAGTATTAAGTAAATCCTGAATTGCATGCGTCAGGTTTTTTTTTATGCTTCACAGAATGTACGGTAAGCATATTAGCCCTCTAACACTTAATTTGTGGATGTAAATTTGCTTTGAATGAATAAAAGTATAGCAAAAATTAAAGTGAGAAAAAATTAGTTTAAATGTTTGCGTGGAGTTAACCAGAAATAATTATTTTCAGGCCTTTCTAGGGGTGTCCAGCTTATATGTGTAATTTATACTCTTGTTTCATTACAAGCACTGCAAATTAGTTCTAATTTATGGCATAAGCCAAGCCTTTTGGTGCCAAGTCCTATGTACAAACTCGTTTGATTGTGGTCCTTATACTTCAGGTCAGTCACCAATGACGACAGTAAAACTGGTGGCCACCAACATATATATTTACAGTATTTACTGTTTACAGCAGGTATATGTTCACAATTATCCTCCAGCTGTTTCTGCCTTAAATTGTTGTACTGTACACCACATTCTTGCTCATCTAAATTCATCACAGTGTTGCTTACATTATTTACACATGTTTTTGGCCCATGTAAATAAAACATTTAATTTCATGTTACACGACATCTACCGACAAAGCTGCTATTGCTATGTTACACCGATCACGGTGGCTCACTGACAACCTATAAACTAAGCTTCACGGAAAAAAATGCCACAAAAATCGGTAAAAAAGGGGGAATTTTTACTTCATGCACCGATTTCATCCCTTCCATGCCTTCTCAGGGACATTTAAGGAGTGCAGACCTTTAAATATGATGTAATTAGAGCAACTTCTAGGCACTGTAGGGCTATAAAGCTTTGCGTATGTTCACTTCAAATCACCTAGTATTTTTGGTGCAAAAAAATGTGAAATTTTGTCATTTTTGGTCTCATTTTCACTAATTTCCCCTTAATTACCTGCTTGTTTTGCTTGCCAAGTTAGATGAAGTGTGATGAAAATAGGAAAAACAATATTGAAAGGCAACCATAAACTTGCTGAAGCTTTATTGGCATGAACACTTAAGTGGAGATAAAAAGCTCTATCCCACCAATGTTAAACCATCAAGATACATGACTCATTGTCTCAAACAGTTTAAGATATGAGACTGAACCTTTTACAGGATGTACATGCACACCTTCCAAGTTCACTTATCTACTTTTATGCAATAATTTTTCTATTAAGGAGGATCGGATTATTTTCTTAGTTACGCCATCTTTTGATTAAAATTTATCAGAAATTGTTTTTACAACAATTAACCATGAAGTTAACACCAAAGTAGGTGCACAAAAGCAATTAGGGGTTGTTTTTATCATCTTAAAATTAATTTTAGGTATCTTCAACAATTTCTGAGAAAACGGGTAATTTATAACAGAAAATATTGCTCAGAAAAAAATTAATTGAACTGAGTTTTATTTATGGACACCCTTTAAAGGTGTTCAAAGTAAACGTTGGAGAAAACAAACTCGCAAACATTGCAAATAAGGATACACATGGTCTAATCACACAGAAGCTGCTATACCTAACAGTAGTGCCAGTTTGTGGAGCAAACTCTTTCCTAAAGGACTATCTAAAGGTTACCACTCTACTCCAAGATGTGTAGGAGTTGCGAGTCTTTTCCTGTGAAGTTTTGCAGATTTTACAGTATAACATAACCGTTAAAGCACTATTTTTAAAAACAGTTTAAAATATAAGCGTGGTGACTACAGTGATAAAATATATATTACATTAAAATGAACTTCGAATTAAGACTTCATCAAAAACTAAGTCATTTTGCGTAATTTTCACTACTTAATCTCCCCTTAAGAGATAATGGCTTTGCTGTTACCGAGGCGATATTACAGGGAAAGCATTGCGATTTATGTGACAAATAGAAGATTCAGAATTTACCATCAATGACAGAAGGTTAGATAGGGGGAAAAAGCAATTCGGAATTCCCCAGTTTACCATCCGCTACATGCGCTGATACGGAGGCTGTACGTTTGTTCAAAGACTGTCTTCTTAAGCTCTTCGACAGGGAGGGAATTTTTGTGTAGCGGTTGTGTGTAAAACTGCAGTGAGGCCGATTTAAATTAACATGCTGCCTAATAAAACGATTGCATAAGGAGGAGAAAAAGAAGGAAATCTACACCAGAATACAAGAAAAGTAAGGACGATCTTAGTTTGCAGTAATGCAACCGGAAAACCCAAGCTTAGGCTTACGATAATACGAAAGTCAAAGAAACCTAGAGGTTTTAAACAAGAAAAATCTGGAATCACTACCCCTACATTACACAACCAAAAGGAAACCACGAATAGAATCAGAAATATTAAATAGCTGGTCCTAAAATGAATTCGTTCTGTAGAAAGATTTGAAACACAGTTGCTGAGAAATGCTGCACTACTTAATGCAACTTCGTGTCCTATCAATGACGAACTAGTAAATTGAGATATCAAAGCTGTATTTGTGCTATCCAATGCAATAATTGTCACTCAATGGACCAGAGAAATCTATAAATGCATCGTCGGTTCTTCTCAGTTCGTTTATACCAGGAATTGACGAAATGAAGACTGCGTAACCACTCTGAAAACATTAACTTTCCAGATAATATATTAAGGGCTAGTCCAAGCATGGGAAGAGATAACAAACATATCACTTATAAGGACCTGTAGAATCTGTTTGGAGCATGACGGTGGAATTTTCAACCTTGAAATCGTGTGCAAAAACGAAGTAGACTATAAAAATTGCGAAGTTGTTTCTTTGGTAAAATAAAATACACCAGGCTGTGACGACATCGGTGCAGAGGACATTACCGAGTGGATGGCTAAAAACAAAGTTGATGAAACACGTGACAATACTGCGGAAACTGTGACACAGAGGGAAATAATAGAGGAGGAGAGTAGTATAGAAATAAGACTTTATGCCCACTTAATATGCAGGATAGTGTATTCATATGCAAACGAGATCCCCCACCTCCTCTCCCACCCCCTTCCCCAGCTCCTTGGTATTTTCAGTTGCAGCTGAGGGTCATAAATCTTGTCGAGTATAATGGAAGCTTGACAGTTAAGCCATTAAGGCTGTCAATCAACTGTCAAACCGAACGAAGGGGTCATAAATTTACCTTTCTGTAACAAAGGCGGAGACGTTTTTCTACCCATTCCATATCCGGCCACTTCTGCACCAACTCACCCCACTCGCATTGTTTGTCGAACAAGTGCAACAGGTTATCCATCACTGTCAAAATGAACAAAGAGCATGCTGGACAAAGAATCACACGCTATTGTCCCCAGCTCTATTGTTTACTTTTAGGTGAAGCCACCAACTCACCCCACTCGCATTGTTCGTCAAACACGTGCAAAAGGTTATCCATCACTGTCAAAATGAACAAAGAGCATGCTGGACAAACAATCAGACGCTATTGTTCCCAGCTCTATTGTTTACTTTTAGGTGAAACTACCTGCGAGCTCGCAGTCACATTGTTTGACAAACACGTGCAGGCGAACAATAGAAAGGCTTGACCCGGGCTAACAAAGGAACAGATTCTATTGTATTCCTTTCTATTGTCCGGAGCAAGGCTTCTTTAGAAAGACCACCTGTATAGCATCCCATTCCACAGCTGCATAATAAAAGAACAAAGCTGAACCCTTCTGACAAAACCTTGAATGACAAAGGAACGGATTCTATTGTGTCCCCTTCCATTGTTCGGACACGTGCATGTTATAAAAAAGAAACTGGGGAAGGCTATATACTTGCCCTATCTTTGTTTGACTGTGGGAAAAGAGAGAGGCTTGAGTTCCCATGGGACAAGCATCATATAACAACTAGACCCCAAATTCCACCCCATCCCACCTCGAATTCTTAGCATCACCTGCGTTGGCTTGCCCTGATGCCAGTTCCCTCTGAATGTCTTAACGAAGTCCTACGAATATACCCGAACATAGTTAAACAAGCTCTCTGGTTCTTTTCAAACAGTGATATAAAAATGTACTTAACATATATCATTACATGCATTAAACCTCTGTGTATACTTGGATATCCATGGATAGGTGTTCGATTCTTACTGCAATCAAAAAGTTTAATGTTTTAATTGCTAATGAGAAATTGATGACTTGATAATATTATATCATTATCCTGATTATTGAAAGGGTGTTCAGAGGGTCGTAGCTCGAAACTTACCAGGCGAAACTCTAATGCATAATAACTATTAAACGATGAGAGTATGCGCGGTCAGATTAAAATGTGTTTAACAAATATAATTTAATTTTTATATATCATAACCTAATTAATAATAGGGTTTTCAGAGGCCCTACTTCGAATCTGCAAAACTCTAATGCTTAATAAATACTAAATTAAGCGCGATCAGATTAAAATGTGTTTAACAAATAAAATTTAATTTTTTATATATCATTTCCTTAACTAATGAAAGGCCGTTCAGAGGTCCTAGTTTGAACCTTACCCTGGAAAACTCTGATGTATAATAGCTATTAAATTATGGAGGTGTGCAAGATAAGACTAAAAATTTATTTAACAAATCTAATTATTCATATTAAACCCTTGTTTATACTTAGATATCCCGACGCCTAGACACGACTCTGTCTTCTTCTCTCTTTTACTTTCTATCTATCTATCTATCTATCTATCTATCTATCTATCTATCTATCTATCTATCTATCTATCTATCTATCTATCTATCTGTCTATCTATCTATCTATCTATCTATCCATCTCTTTCTTCTCGACTTGCACACATCAGAGCGTTCACATATACACGAGCACAAGTACAAGCATCAACAAGCATACAGCAGTGCATGAGCTTATGCACCAGAGCACGCACACAACCACACACACGAACATGCACATACACACTCACGCACATGCCCTGAATGAAAAGAGATATAAGCGATGCAATAAAAACTAATTATAAGCTTGGGATGCAAGGCGCCATTTGCGAATTGTTCGAAGCTGGCCTGGATGCATGGGTTCGAATCCTAGAAGTGAATACAAATTCATCTTCTAATAAATCCAAAACTAATTAAGACAAAGACGCCAAATAAACTTTATTACTTTTACATTAATAGGTGATATCTTGTAAATGTATATTATGGTACCTGGCGTCCAGGTTTCGATCCTTAATTTTTAAACCTCAATTATCTCAGAAACTATCAGGGATAGAGGGGAACACCAAAGCATGGTTGTTAGCTCTTATGATGAGCAATTAATACTGCATATAATTTCCAAACACTTGTCCCTGGTTCGAATCCCGATATTTCAATGACTTCCTTAATTTTCCGCTGTACTCTAAAATGTATCACTTAGATCAATGCAGTAACTGCATACAGGTGTTTTAAACATGTCAAACTAATATTATAAATAATTTTTTCTGGTGTTCTAAGTTCGAATACTGATTAAATGAAATTTACTTATAAGTTTAATAACAAGGAAATAATTAAGATAAAACCACCAATAAACTTTCTTACGTTTATTTCATTAGGTAGTATCTTGTGAATGTATATTCTGGTACCTGCTGTCATGGGTTCGGTCCTTAAATTTTAAATCTCCATTATCTCAGAAACCAGCAGAGATAGAGGTGTGGACGAAAGCATGTTGGATAGCTCCTACGATGAATAATTAATAATGTATATAATTTCCAATCAGTTGTCCCTAGCTCGAATGCCGATCTTTCAATGATTTCCTTAATTTTCCTCTGTACTCTAGAATATATCACTTAGATCGATACTGTAAATGTATACAGCTTTGTGTAAAGACATTATGGATGTACTCAGAGAGAGAGCGAGAGCAAGAGAGAGGAAGTGAAAAAGTAGGGATAGAAGTGCTGAGAACCTCTGCGCACGCGCAACAGATGATCCCATTGGTGTAATAATCATGTGATGTGTAAGATCACCGCCATGGTGATGTGCTGGCGTCACCTGAAGGGCTTAGATCCCTATATAAACAGATATCCGAGTGTGCTAGAACTGTTGTGAACTTATTAACTTTTCATTTAAATTTTAAATAACTTTAAAAGGAACGCGAGGTGTTAATTTAATTTTAAGAAGAGGTGCAGGCTATCTACACGTGCAGCACGCGTCAACACGAAACAATGCAAGGTGAGTGAGCTTTTACATAACTATACAAAATCATGGTTGGCTTTTACAATACATTTAATTTTGTTTAAACGATACAGTACATGAAAGACGAATCGTTGCAATAGCATCATGTTTTTTAATCTATACTTTACATTGACATGGATTCCTCTGCGTACTCTTCTTCAGTTCACAGTGGTTTCTCTACTCATTCATCTTCTATTAACATTAACACCATTTTCTCTGCACATTTTTCTTGTATAAACATTCACATGATTTTCGCTACACATTCTTCATACATAAACATTTACACCATTTTCTCCGCTCATTCTTTTTTTCTCATTCACACGATTTTTTCTACTTGTTCTTTGTTTCTCTGCAGGTTCATCCTCCATGAACATTCACATGATTTCTGTACTTATTCTTTGTTTCACTACACATTCATACGAGCATCGCTACATATTCTTCTATTAATATTCACACGATTTTCTCCACTCGTTCTTTCTTTCTCTACACATTCATAAGAATACTTACAAAACCTTTGGTAATGCAACACAACACACAATTCAGTTCTAATATAAATAAATGTATAACTTGTCCTTCAACTTGAATAATGTAGTGAAAATATTAATTCATGTGAGTGCCTGTTACAGATTGTTTAACAGATAGACTTAACAAGATGGTTGAAAAGCGTAGTTTCCTACCGACTCGCTGAGTTCAAGATCTCGAAATAGGCCTTAAATATGAGATAAAGTCCTTAAAGAAAGTTCAAACAAGATACGGTACCAGGATCGTATCTTCGCTGGAGGATTGTCAAGTGTTCTTGCCAGAGCGCTATAATTCGTTAACCGATCAAGAGATTTCAGAAATACCTGGGAAAGTATACCTACAGTATAATGGTATGGCAGCGATGGGGAAATTTAAGACATGTAAATTGCGTTTTTACAACCAGAGAAGGTATGTAGAAGTGTCAAACTTAAGTATTGAATGTCCTCCTATATTACAATGAAAAATTCATAAATAAAGCAACTGACTCATTGATATTGCATATGAAAATACAAACGATACAGGTTATAGAATTTTATAAAAAAATTACCAAATCGCAATATCGCCTGTTTTGAATTTAGTTATATCTAACGCAATGAAATAACGATCAATATCCGAATGTTTATACAAATCTTTTGTGTTTCATTTTACATGTATCATAACAAAAAATGTAATTCTTTTCAGGTTGCCTTTACTTGATCAAAGCAGTTTTCTAAGACTTTCATTGTGCAATGTTTCAGACTGTGCAATAAGGGAAGAAGAAGAGGAAAAGCTTTGCAGACATGCAAAGGAGGCTGGCGCTATTGAAGGACGGAATAAGCAGCATCGACACCTCCAAGAAACATTGCGGCAAGAAGCGGATGCTGAGACATCTACAACACCGAAACACGTTAAGACAGGATTCTTATATAACATTCCAGGGCA
Source organism: Deroplatys truncata (assembly GCA_030765065.1). Taxonomy (NCBI): domain Eukaryota; kingdom Metazoa; phylum Arthropoda; class Insecta; order Mantodea; family Mantidae; genus Deroplatys; species Deroplatys truncata. Next base: position 414,572,530 of record CM060990.1, on the reverse strand, counting down.
TAGGATGAAAAACACGGGCAATTTTGTATACAAGCCAATGCATAGCTGAGAGTTAGCTCCAGCAGGTCTCCTTATATTCGGTGAAAACAAGAATTGTGAGCAGTAATCTAAATGATTGTGAAAATACTTTTAAATAGTGATGAAATTTGTACCCTAAAAGACCTGAGCCCTGTATACATTAACAGCATTAAGACCGTTTGACGCCCTGGAATTACAGTTATGAAAATAAAGAGACTTTCATTTAAATAATAAAGAAATATGCATAATCTACTGTTACAAGTTACATATACAGAAACAATGAGTTGGATGAGGAAAGTGATGAAAATTGATAAATAATAATAATGATAATAATAATAATAACAATAAAGAATTAAAGTATGCTTTTACATCATGTTTTATTCATTAAAATCCTTACATTCCTAATGAAAAAATAAATCCTTACAATGCTTAGTTTTAAATATACCCTGCATCACATCAGTCAGTGGCTTGTATGTAAATACTTTATCGTGAATTATTAAACAATACAAGGAGGCCTGTACAGCGATATTTACACTAGCTGGAATTTCTATTCCGATGTTGACACAGCCGTTTATAACTTCCTTTGGTTGATGAGAGCAATCTATAACAAATACAGGAGGAAATTTAAGTAATCTATTCTCTTCAATAAAGGATGACTCTTTCTTTATAATAAGAGCTTAAGTACATATCATGCAATAATGCAAATCCCGAGTTTTCCAAAGTGCAAATTTATGTCATGATAGAGATAATATTCACTATTAAATAAAGTCTCAAATTAGCTAGTTACAATGATCAAAAAGGAAACAGTCTTTAGTTGCGTTATTCGGTTTTAAAATCAGAGCACCAAAATGACAAATATCGGTTTCTCCATTGTTAAATGTGAGGTCACCATTCCAGGTAAATCCTTGTAACACAGCAGGTTGAATATGCAGATCCATACTCCTAAATGGGTGAAACAGAGACTTATCTAGCTTGTCTGTCTTGAGGATCTCAGCATCAGGAAGTCGAATCGCAGGCCTTCTCCACTCGATCAGTACAGGTTTTTTATAAGCAGCACTCTTCACCCTGAGACGGTATAATACAGTTTTTAGAACCCTTGGGTCGAATCAGCACCAAAACCGACTGTCTATTGTGCATTAGCTTTGCAGTAGTAGCTGCTCCATTAGATTTAGTAATATTTCCATTGATGTATAGATAATTTTAAGTAGGTAAAGTATATAAATGCTCAGCTTGACAAGGGATTCTAAACTCGTTAGCGTCCAGAGCTGATGTATTATATGGTAAAAACACATGTTCCTCTTCTTTAGTGATCTTTTTTTCGAATCTCGGTTTCCCGATAGCATTGTAGATGACCACGATTATAGGATTCTGAAGCCCAATACCTGGAGGAACTGCCGATTGCGTGATGTTAACCCGCTGGGTGTCAGAGGTAGAGCATGATGTACGTGTCGAATCACTCCATTTTTATATTCTCGACGTCGGTGACTTCTTCTAAAATCTATGGGCATTATGCTTATATCCTTGCTTCTAAAGTCAATGATATTGCTGTTATGCTCTCCTATACGAAGGCTGATATGGTCTATGAAGCGAGTGTTTATGAATAGGAGGTAAAATTTGATTTGATGGTTCTTGTGAAATATGGTATCCAAGCGTAACAGATTGGAAAACTGATAGATCGAGTGTCCTCTTTTACTATCGAGGAAGGAGACTGATGTAATACTGCGCTAGATTCGTATGATGCTCAACCTAAATATATTCTCCGGAAATCAGATATAGGCCGCTGATTAGCAGGAATAACTTTGACGCTGAAGGCCCCCAGAACTTTCCTATAGAAGAATCATTGGAAAAAATCAAGAGTGAGAGGACGTTTTAATTACAGGTTTCATTGCATTATTATTATTGTTAATTGATGTAATAAACAAGACATGCATCCTAATATGAGGAATCTTTAAACATTGGACATTCAAGTAGGTATCTATGTTAATCAATGCTTTTTCAGGGACAAGTATAGCCCTCTACCAGAGTTTTTTGAAATCCCTATCTTGATCTGTCTCCCTCTTCGTTTCGATGTTCCTCCCCTTATTCTTCTTCACTCTTAGGCCTTTCCCTCTTGCTTCAATTTCTTGGTTATGCCTCATCATTTCTGCAAGTTGTTTATCTGCAGCTTTTTTCTTATTTACGGCTGTAGCAATTTGTGATGCACCTCCAGCGGCGGCTGCTAGGGCTGAAATAATTGCTATAAGAGGTAGAAATCCTCCTCGTTTCTTCTTTTTGGACCCGCTGCCAACAGATATCTTTCTCTCAATTTCTCCTTATGCCTCATCATTTCGGCGAGTTGTTTATCTGCTCACTGTTTCTTATTTACTGCTGAGGTAATTTGCGCTGCACCTCCAGCAGCACCTAGAGCTGCAATAATTCGTATGAGAAGTAGAAATCCTCCTCGTTTCTTCTTCATGGATCCAGCACCAGTAGCTACCTTTCCCTTCATAATTGCTGTTACAGGTCGCGCTGCCAACTTTTCACCTAATGTAGCATCAGATGTTTGCACTCTTTTCCACGCTGTTTCAGCCAAGATCTTGTTAGCAATGTTTCTCGAAGCAGAGTCCTTATGCTGAGCGTAGGCAATGTCGTTAAGTTTACACGCTTCGTCTAACGATTGATTCCAGTCTCCTCTCTGTAATTTTTTTCTAGCTTTGTCCCAGGCCCTCAGTGTATGTAACCAGGCAAATGTGCTTCAAACGGTAGCAGTATAGTGAGAGAGTTAATTAAACCGGAACCTCTTGCGACCTTAACCGCCCTTAGCTCTTATGGTGTACTAATTTATTATACTTTCTCTGCATATGTACATTAAGGGCGATTTATTTTATTTTAGGTGTCAAGCCTGAGCTGGTTAAGCAAGAGTGCTCGCAGCCTATTCAGGTGTTTTACTTTGTAAGCGACTTTAGACGCGAACTTCATGGAAAACTGTTTCCTGTCAATGTTAGAACACTAATTCTAGACATCTCCATCACGTAACTCGCTCACGCAAAAAAAGGTGACCCGCTCAGAGAAAAAAGGTGACCCGCTCAGGGAAAAAGGTGACCCACTCCGGGAAAAACTGTGACCCACTCCGGGAAAAAGGTGACCCAATCAGGGATAAAGGTGACCCACTCAGGGAAAAAGGTTTCCCGCTCATGGAAAAAGGTTTCCCGCTCAGGTAAAAGGGTGGCTCACTCTCGCTAAACGCTCTCAGATATGTGCGCCATTTTCGCTAAAGAATGGTGCATGAGCTTCAGACTCAAGCTAGGTAGACCAGTATTTCACTCAGCTCTCGCAATCTCAGTGCTATCAAGTAACCTGCACTCTTACCCCTATGAATCCATTTCATGCTACTTTAATCTGCTTGTACTTAATGAAATAGCTATCACTAACAGAATTACAACATTAATGTGTGAATACTAAAATATTTCGATTGTTCTAATTTGAATATGACTGTTTATACGCATCAAAGCCTGAGATCATATATAAATACGTAAATGTCGAAAATAGTTCAGTCTCCTGTTGTCGTATACGAATTCAATATCTACAGTGTACATTGACTAGTTTATATATACTGTTTGAGCATGAACACTCATAAAGATGCTGAATTACAGCCAATTTACGAGAATCTTGATTTTTCGTATGCTTCCCAAAGGAGAAGAAATCGTTTTAACTGCCGCATATGTAATAGAACTTTAAAAAACAGAACAATTTCAAGGCTCAAGCAACATAGGAGAAGATGCTGTAAAGAGATGACCAGCTGTGCATTGACTACAATCCCCAAACGCGATCCTGAAATCTTCTCAAGTTCCGAAGAGCGGGATTCAAGATGTACCGTACTTGGAACCAATTCAAGTGATCCTGTAATAACATCAAGAGCTACCACAGATGAATCAATAAGAGCAGTTTCTTTGCATGAGCAAACTCTGAACAAACACACCAATGAAAGCAAGCGTACTAGTGTCAAATCACCAAGATTAGAAGATATATCCAAAGCGAATACTGAGGAGATGCTTTACCGCTACACCAATCCTAGTGATTTGGTAGATATGCTAAGGGTGCTAATGATGCTTCATACACCCATTAAAATTACTTTTCTGATGCTATTAGCGAAATTATTCAGCAGTTAAAGCTGAGTGGTTTTATAGCGTGATTAGCATCTGCGGAACCTTGAAACCAGCGAAAGAGTTAGAAAGATTCCCTCATATGCGTTAAGGCACTGTTAGGAGGTTTCAGAGTTTCAATTCAGTCATCTGAGGGCACTTGCGCTTGCAATTTCTATCGCAATAAGTTCCACTATTGCTGTCAGTGGCAACGAGTCTGTTCTTACTACATACCTGAATCCTCCTCTTCAGCTAGATTCAAAGGGTCATTATGAGATTGCTCTATTGAATTTTGAAACCTTTTATTCCATTCCCATTATTGATCAGAGTAATAATCAATTTCATTACATATATAATGATGAAATTAAGGTCATTTATTACCTAATGGTACTTATTAGATTACTGATATTAATGAATAACATCAGAGATAAGCTAAGGTGGATAAGAATGACCTCTATATTAGAACAATTAATAATAATAATAATAATAATGCAATGCAACCTGTAATTAAAATGACCTCTCACTCTTAATTTTTTCCAATATAAAAATAATATAAAACGTTCTATAGAAACGTTCTGGTGACCTTCAGTAACAAAGTTATTCCTGCTAATAAGCTGTCTGAATCTGATTTCCTGGTGAATATATTTAGGTTGAGCATCATACGACTCTAGCGCAGTATTGCATCAGTCTTCTTCCTCGAAAGCAAAAGAGGACACTCGATCTATCAGTTTTCCCATCTGTTACGCTTGGATACCATATTTCACAAGAACCATCAAATCAAATTTTACCTCCTATTCATAAACACTCGCTTCATAGACCATATCAGCCTTCGTATAGGAGAGCATAACAGCAATATCATTGACTTTAGAAACAAGGATATAAGCATAATGCCCATAGATTTTAGAAGAAGTCACCGACGTCGAGGATATAAAAATGGAGTGATTCGACACGTACATCATGCTCTGCCTCTGACACCCAGCGGGTTAACATCACGCAATCGGCAGTTCCTCCAGGTATTGGGCTTCAGAATCCTATAATCGTGGTCATCTACAATGCTATCGGGAAACCGAGATTCGAAAAAAAGATCACTAAAGAAGAGGAACATGTGTTTTTACCATATAATACATCATCTCTGGACGCTAACGAGTTTAGAATCTCTTGTCAAGCTGAGCATTTATATACTTTACCTACTTAAAATTATCTATGCATCAATGGAAATATTACTAAATCTAATGGAGCAGCTACTACTGCAAAGCTTATGCACAATAGACAGTCGGTTTTGGTGCTGATTCGACCCAAGGGTTCTAAAAAACTGTATTATACCGTCTCAGGGTGAAGAGAATGCTGCTTATAAAAAACCTGTACTGATCGAGTGGAGAAGAACTGCGATTCGACTTTCTGATGCTGAGATCCTCAAGACAGCCAAGCTCGATAATCTATACATCAATGGAAATATTACTAAATCTAATGGGGCAGCTACTACTGCAAAGTTTATGCACAATAGACAGTCGGTGTTGGTGCTGATTCGACCCAAGTGTTCTAAAAAACTGTATTATACCGTCTCAGGGTGAAGAGAATGCTGCTGCTAAACCTGTACTAATCGAGTGGAGAAGGCCTGCGATTCGACCTTCTGATGCTGATATCCTCAAGACAGGCAAGCTGGATAAGACTCTGTTTCAACCATTTAGGAGCATGTATCTGTATACTCAACCTGCTGTGTTACAAGCATTTACCTGGAATGGTGACCTCACATCTAAAATGGAGCAACCGATATTTGTCATTTTTGGTGCTCTGACTTTAAAACCGAATAACGCAACTAAAGACTGTTCCCTTTTTGATCATTGTAAATAGCTAATTTGAGGCTTTATCTTAATAGTGAATGTTATCCCTATCATGACATGAATTTGGACTTTGGAAAACTCGGGATTTGCATTATTACATAATATGTACTTAAGCTCTTATTATAAACAAGAATCATCCTTTATTGAAGAGAATTGATTACTTAAATTTCCTCCTGTATTTGTTATAGATTGCTCTCATCAAACAGAGGAAGTTGCAAACGGCGTGTCAACATCAGAATAGAAATTCAAGCCAGTGTAAATATCTCTGTACAGGCCTCCTTGTATTGTTTCATAATTCACTATAAACTATTTACATACAAGCCACTGGCTGCTGTGATGCAGGTTATATTTACGACTAATCATTGTAAGGATTTATTTTTTCATTAGGAATGTAAGGATTTTAATGAATAAAAACATGATGTAAAAGCATACTTTCATTCTTTGTTATTATTATTATTAATATTATTATTATTATTGTTAATATTATTATTTATCATTCATATCCATCACTTTACTCATCCAACTCATTGTTTCTGTATATGTCATAAAGCTTGTAACAGTAGGTTATGCAAATTGCTTTATTATTTAAATGAAAGTCTCTTTATTTTCATAATTCTTATTCCAGGCGGCAAATGGTCTTAATGCTGTTAATGTACACACGGCTCAGGTCTTTTAGGGTACAAATTTCATCACTATTTAAAAGTATTTTCACAATCATTTAAATTACTGCTCACAATTCTTGTTTTCACCGAATATAAGGAGACTCGCTGGAGCTAACTCTCAGCTATGCATTGGCTTGTATACAAAATTGCCCGTGTTTTTTCATCGTATGCCCTGGAATGTTATATAAGAACCCTGTCTTAACGTGTTTCGGTGTTGTAGATGTCTCAGCACCCGGTTCTTGCCGCAATGTTTCTTGGAGGTGTCGATGCTGCTTATTCTGTCCTCCAATAGCGTCAGCCTCCTTTGTATGTCTGCAAAGCTGTTCCTCTTCTTCTTCCCTTATTGCACAGTCTGAAACATTGCACAATGAAAGTCTTAGAAACCTGCTTAGATCAAGTAAAGGCAACCCGAAAAGAATTACACTTTTTGTTATGATGCATGTAAAATGAAACACAAAAGATTTGTATAAACATTCGGATATTGATCGTTATTTCATTGCGTTAGATATAACTAAATTCAAAACATGCGATATTTCGATTTTGTAATTCTTTATAAAATTCTATAACATGTATCTTTTGTATCGTTATATGCAATATTAATGAGCCAGTTGCTTTATTTATGTATTTTTCATTGTAATATAGGAGAACATTCAATACTTAAGTTTGACACTTCTACATACCTTCTCTGGTTGTAAAAAAGACAATTTACATGACTTACATTTCCCCATCGCTGCCATACCGTTATACTGTAGGTATACTTTCCCAGGTATTTCTGCAATCTCTTGATCGGTTAACGAATTATAGCGCTCTGGCAAGAACACTTGACAATCCTCCAGCGAAGATACGATCCTGGTACCGTATCTTGTTTGAACTTTCTTTAAGGACTTTATCTCATATTTAAGGCCTATTTCGAGATCTTGAACTCAGTGAGTCGGTAGGAAACTACGCTTTTCAACCATCTTGTTAAGTCCATATGTTAAACAATCTGTAACAGACATTGACATGAATTAATATTTTCACTACATTATTCAACTTGAAGGACAAGTTATACATTTCTTTATATTAGAACTAAAGTGTGTGTTGTGCTGCATTACCAAGGGTGTTGTAAGTATTCTTATGAATGTGTAGAGAAACAAAGAACGAGTGGAGAAAATCATGTGAATATTAATAGAAGAATGTGTAGCGAAAATCGTATGGATGTATAGAGAAACTAAGAATAAGTACAGAAAATCATGTGAATGTTCATGGAAGATGAACCTGCAGAGAAACAAAAACGAGTAGAGAAAATCGTGTGAATGAGAAACAAAGAATGAGCGGAGAAGATCGTGTGAATGTTTATGTAAGAAGAATGTGCAGAGAAAAGGGTGTGAATGTTAATAGAAGAATGAGTAGAGAAACTCCTGTGAACTGAAGAAGAGTACGCAGAGAAATCTATGTCAATGTAAAGTACAGATTAAAAAATATGATGCTCTTGCAATGAATCGTCTTTCATGTACTGTATCGTTTAAACAAAATTAAATGTATTGTAAAAGCCAACCGTGATTTCGTCTAGTTATGTAAAAACTCACTCACCTTGCATTGTTTCGTGTTGACGCGTGCTGCACGTGTAGATGGCCTGCCCCACTTCTTAAAATTAAATTAACACCTCGCGTTCCTTTTAAAGTTATTTAAAATTTGAATGTAAAGTTAATAAGTTCACAACAGTTCTAGCACACTCGGATATCTGTTTATATACGGATCCAAACCCTCCAGTTGACGCCAGCACATCATCATGGCGGTGATCTTACACATCACATGATTATTACACCAATGGGATTATCATCTGTTGCGCGTGCGCAGAGGCTCTCAGCACTTCTATCCCTATTTGTTTCACTTCCTCTCTCTCTCTCAGAGTACATCTATAATGTCTTTACAGAAAGTTGTATGCATTTACACTATCAATCTAAGTGATACATTCTAGAGTACAGAGGAAAATTAAGGAAGTCATTGAAAGATCGGCATTCGAGCTAGGGACAACTGATTGGAAATTATATACAGTATTAATTATTCATCGTAGGAGCTATCAAACATGCTTACGTCCACACCTCTATCTCTGCTAGTTTCTGAGATAATGGAGATTTAAAACTTAAGGATCGAACCCATGACGGCAGGTACCCAAATAAACATTCACAAGATACTATTTAATGAAATGTAAGAAGGTTTATTGGTGGATTTTTCTTAATTATTTCCTGTGTTTTTAAATTTATAAGTAAATTTCATTTAAGGGGACACAACGGGGAAAATACTTTATTTAGGGCAAAAAAAATCGAAATGCTGGTTATTACATTAAAAATAGTGTGACATTTCCTCTATCGAATAACATTTAACTTCGATGGTACGCCATTTTAAATGGCCTAGCGGCCATTTAACTGTAACCGTGCATTCATTTAAATGCCCTCTATTCAACTGCCACGCCCCACATTTAGATCGCATAATGCAGTTGCGATGTATTCTTCGCTGTAAATTTGAATTTGAAACCTGCTGCGCTTCAAAGGCTGAGCATTCAGATTCTGCAGATGACTATGTACAACACTAGTCAATAGAAATACTAAACATTTAATAATAAAACGTGATTTTTTCCTTTGAACGTTATAAGAACAGAGAAATCCAAATTAAATTGCTACACCTTACACTGCAGAGCAACTCGCATACATAATGTTTTATAAGCAGTTTTACGAATATAAATGGAATTTGTATTGATACAAACACTCAAAATGGTTTCCTTCTGCATATAACCTCGTGGATGACTGTTGACGTTTGTGTATGCAAGTAAAAGTTTTTATTTTAGCAATTCTTGTGTGGCTGTAAAAATGAGTCGACTCTGTTATTATAGAAGAAGTGTTAATAAGAAACGACCATCAAGGAGATCTGCTGCAGATACTGTAAATCGAAATAAAATGAATAAATATCAGACAGCTAGCAATAATGAAGCTGGAAACAGTAATCTCTTAGCTACTGAAACTCCTTTTACTATAAATAGTGTGCATAGTAATGCAAATATTATGGACACTGATATAAATATTTTGGGCAGTAATGTAAATATAATTGATAGCTCTGTAAATAGTAGCTCTACAGAGAGTTGTGTAAATAATAAACCAAAGCCAGCTGCTTCAGAGCAAACGTTTTAGAGTTGTTTTCATACTTTACCCCTAGAACTGAAATACTTGACACTGACAAGAATTTCACATTAATTCATAATTAGGTACTCCAAAGCTTGTTGAATAATCTGCTATGCAGCCAGTGAAAACAAATGACAATTGATACAGAAATAAAAGAACATTTTGGTCTTTGTTCAAAATTAGTGATAAAATGCACCAAATGCTAACACATTTCTTCAGAAGTTTATAGTTCACCCGGAACAGAAAATTCTAGTTCTAGTAGACCTCCCTTTCTTGTAAATAGAGAAACTGTTGATGCCTTTACTGCAATAGGTAAACGGCATAGTTGTTTAGTGCAATTTTGTTTATCTATGGATCTACATGCTCTAAGAGGAAAGGTGCCATCTCCTTCATCTGTAAATATTAGCACACGCCGTGACCAGCGGCGCATCATTCAGTCAAAGAAAAGGATTGCGAAGCAGCACATTACATACTGAAAGCAGGTTAAATTGTTGAAATTAGCATCAGAAGAGAGGAGGAAGGTAGCTGAAGAGGATACCTATGGTGGTGGGGAGTTTTAGAGCGAGTACAGGTGTTTGCAAATTTTCTTTTCACTTTTTCTGCTATCGACATTTTTGTATGTATAAAATATCCCTGGCGCAACAGTTTTGATCAAAACAGCTTCAACGTTTATATGGAAGATCCTCAATAGTTTACAAATAAAATTTACCTAATAGCTCTCTTTACATTTTAATCAATAACTGAAATGAGCTATGACAATATATTTTTTTTCCTTTTAATAGAAAAGTTAACACACAAATATTTGAAAATGTTTAACTTTATAATTAATAACTTAAAGACAAATTAAATAGGTAATTACTGTTTCCATACTTATAATACATCAAAATATTGAATATGAACTAAAAATAATCAAAATTGTGGCGCGAGGGATATTTTATATAAAACAATAGAATTAATAATTAAAATATTCATACAATGACAACTACTCACCTTGGAGGCATGCAATTTGGTTTGTGAACTCCACTAAACTAGATACACCATTTTACGAAATTGGGTTACTCTAGGACTGAAAATAAAGAAGTTAGCATTTTCACCATTGTGTCCCCTTAATCAGTATTCGAACTTAGAACACCAGAAACAAAATTGTTTATAATGTTGGTTTGAAATGTTTAAAACACCTGTATGCAGTTACAGAATTGTTCTAAGTGATATATTCTGGGGTACAGAGGAAAATTAAGGAAGTCATTGAAAGATCGGGATTCGAACTAGGGATAACTGATTGGAAATTATATGCAGTGTTAAAAGCCCATCATAAGAGCTACTAACCATGCTTTGGATTGCTCCTCCAACCCTGCTAGTTTCGGAGATAACTGAGGTTTAAAAATTAAGGATCGAACCCTGAACGCCAGGTACCATAATATACATTCACAAGAAACTACCTATCTGAAAGTAATAAAGTTTATTTAGCGACTTTGTCTTAATTTATTTTGGATTTATTAGAAGATGAATTTGAAATCACTCCTAGGATTCGAACGTATGCATCCAGGCCAGTTTCGTACAATTCATAAATGGCGCCTTGTATCCCAAGCTTATAATTAGTTTTTATTGCAACGTTTTATCTCTTTTCATTCAGGGCATGTGCGTGAGTGTGTATGTGCATGTTTGTGTGTGTGTGTGAGTGTGTGCGCGTGTTCACTGGTGCAAGAGCTCATGCACTGGTGTATGCTTGTTGATGCATGTACTTGTGCTCGTGTATATGTGAACTCTCTGATGTGTGCAAGTCGAGAAGAAAGAGATGGATGGATGGATGGATGCATAAAAAGAAAGAATCGCGTCGGGATATCTAAGTATAAACAAGGGTTTAATATAAATAACTAGATATCTTAAATGCATTTTTGATCTTCTCGTGCACGCCTCCATAATTTAATAGCTACTACGCATTAAAGTTTTGCACGGTAAGATTCGAACTAGGACCTCTGATGGCCTTTCATTAATTAGGGTAATGATATATAAAAATTAAATTATATTTGTTAAACACATTTTAATCTGACCGCGCATTCTCTCATAGTTTAATAGTTATTACGCATTAGAGTTTCGCCTGGTAAGATTCGAGCTACGACCCTCTGAGCACCCTTTGAATAATCAGGATAATGATATAATATTATCAAATCAACAATTTCTCATTCGCAGTTAAGACATTAAACTTTTTGATTGCAGTAAGAATCGAACACCTATCTATGGATATCCAAGTATACACAGAGGTTTAATGCATGTAATGATATATGTTAAATACATTTTTATATCACTGCTTGAAAAGAACCAGAGAGCTTGTTTAACTATGTTCGGGTATATTCGTAGGACTTCGTTAAGACATTCAGAGGGAAATGGCATCAGGGCAAGCCAACGCAGGTGATGCTAAGAATTCGAGGTGGGATGGGGGTGGAATTTAGGGTCTAGCTGTTATATGATGCTTGTACCGTGGGAACTCAAGCCTCTCTCTTTTCCCACAATCATACAAAGAAAGCGCAAGTATAAGCCTCCCCCAGTTTCTTTTGTTATAACATGCACGTGTCCGAACAATGGAAAGGGACACAATAGAATCCGTTCCGTTGTCATTCAAGCTTTTGTCAGAAGGGTTCAGCTTTGTTCTTTTGAAATACAGCTGTGGAATGGGATGCTATATAGGTGGTCTTTCAAAAGAAGCCTTGCTCTGGACAATAGAAAGGAATACAATAGAATCTGTTCCTTTGTTAGCTCGGGTCAAGACTTTCTATTGTTCGCCTGTACGTGTTCGCCAAACAATGCGACTGCGAGCTCGCAGGAGGCTTCACCTAAAAGTAAACAATAGAGCTGGGGACAATGGCGTCTGATTCTTTGTCCAGCATGCTATTTGTTCATTTTGACAGTGATGGATAACCTCTTGCACGTGTTCGACAAACAGTACGAGTGAGGTGAGTTGGTGGCTTCACCTAAAAGTAAACAATAGAGCTGGGGACAATAGCGTGTGATTCTTTGTCCAGCATGTTCTTTGTTCATTTTAACAGTGACGTATAACTTCTTGCACGTGTTCGACAAACAATGCGAGGGGGGTGAGTTGGTGCAGAAGTAGCTGGATATGGAATGGGTAGAAAACGTCTTCGCCTTTGTTACAGTAAGGTAAATTTATGACCCCTTCGTTCGGTTTGACAGTTGATTGACAGCCTTAATTGCTTAACTGTCAAGCTTCCATTATACTCGAGAAGATTTATGACCCTCAGCTGCAACTGAAAGTACCAAGGAGCTGGGGAAGGTGTGGGAGAGGAGGTGGGGAACCTCATTAGCATATGAATACACATTCTTGCGTATTAAGTGGACACAAACTCTTATTTCTATACTAATGAGGAGATATCTTTATACGACACGAAATACGTTATCCCACTTTCGGAAGTACTGAAGACGATTGAGATAGTACTGCATAGTGCATTAGTGAGCAGGAAGAAGCAATGCCATCTACTGTATTATCTACTTGCACGATTGCAGGGACGTTGCGTCGTTGAAGAAGGCTAATAAAGAGAAGCAATTATGAATCAAGGAGTTTTTCACAGATAAAAAGTTAAGTTTTGACTCAGACAGGCGGAGGAAACATTCAGAACTTGAAATGTCCACCACAAACGAAAAATGAGTTGGACATGAAATCGTCTTATTTTGCATTGGCTCTACACTTTTCTGCGTCTAATGTCATTAAAAACCGATCAGGTCCCTGAAAAATGGCGTGTTAAAGTAGTACTTTTCATTCAAGATCTGTTATGTCCAACAAAAATTTTAAACCCACCTTCCTTGTTGGCTTCAATCAAAATTTGACACATTACCAAGGCGATTCCTTAAAATTCTGACATGCCCAAGTTAGCTACTTTTGCGTTTATGCTTGTGTCAACACTGTTATTAGTTGTGAAGGTTTCTGATAGGATGTTCTGAGCTTCAAACACCTTACTGCTGTTGCGTTCGGGGTCTTTCTGGTGTACTTTGAAGTGCTGAATAATGTAGGTTTCAGTTGCTGATGTTTTTGAAGGGTCAATGAAAAAGAAGAACAATCCTTTGGTATGTGAAACTGCTAAAATGGAAAGGTAAGTCAGAATGAGCTGTTATTTACTATATTGCAGTTTGTAATATATTAATATGGCGCTGTCAGTGCGTTGTTGATTCTCATATGTAAAATGAATACAGTGAATGCATTTAAAAGCATTTCAAATCTTGCATACATTATCAGTATGAAACCTCAATTTTTTATGCTCACTTCTGTTTTTACCTGCTCAAATTTATTTGCGACTGTAATTTTTCTTGGTATATTCTGCTTTCTGCAATGGCTTATATTATGTCTATAGTTTTTTTCAGGTACTCGGACAATAGCCCAAATCTGAAAGGGTTTAAATGGTCTTGCAAGCACGACTTCAAGTCAGTCTTGTATGAAGGTGACTGATTTAATGAAACCTCGGGCCAAGATATCAAACAAAGAATAAATCTCATCAAGACCAGATATTATGTCATTAGGTTGCTGTAGCTGTGCCTAGCAGAAAACACCGAAGAGCTACTACCAGAGAGGGAACGGAGAAACCAAAAAGATATTCGTGTACTGTTTCGTAAGTAAAGCTGTGATGAATTTTTAGATTTTTGTTAAATAGGTACTTTTCTTACTGCACTGCGTTCTAAAACAAAAAATCAAAATTATGAAATATCTGTTCTCTTCCCTTCACTTCTATCCTGCCATTTGTGCTTAATAAAATATTACATTTCTCCCTTTACTCATGCTCCTGTTCTGAAACCACTGACTCCCACTTGTGATAACCTTGCTGTTGTCATTCCAGTACGCATGTCGCACTGTTTCGAAACACTTTTCTATCGCCTATCTTTCCTATTTTTTGAACTGGAAGATGGTTCCATTGGACACTTCAATTCCGGTCTCCCGAATAGATGTTCATCTTAAAAGTCTCTCTTTTACAGCTCATAACATATAGGATTAAGATATAATTAGGTAACACACAGGACATACTATTCTGACTACTTGATCCAGTCTCATCGGAGATGGGGTGAACATAGTGCAGATGCTTGCGCGCTACAGGCATCTTCTTCACCTAAAATACGCCGCAGAAATCCAAATTCATTGTCAAATGGGGCATTTCTGAACAATATGTTAACAAAAAGTAAAATGCCGAAGTGAAATTTATTTAATTAAGTCTCTGAAGTTGATGTGTACATTTATACCCACCTTGATAATCTGTGTGTGTTTTGAGCTTTGTATGAGAAGGCTTAACGCACTCCACTAAAACGGATTGTTTTATATTTCAAATTCCTTGTTCACACAGTAAGATGCCTGTATGTGAGACATTTTTCACTGAAAGCCTTGGCATTTCACGCACCAGGATAAATGGGCTTGCTAAGTTCTTCATGAGGGTAGAACTCCTAAAAAAAAGTGGAGGAGACAGGAAATTAAATATATCTGTGGAGAAGAAAGCCGCAGGTTGTAAGTTTATCAGCTCCCTTAAGGGACGTGAAAGCCGTATAACAGATCAAAAACCACAAGAATTTACTTTCCAACAGAGCTCCGTATTTCCAAACTGTGTAGAATGTACAATGACAGCGGTGATCCAAAAGAGTCCTTTGCCAAGTTTAGGGGGGGTTGTTAATGATTTGAGCATTGACTTCATTACACCTGCAAGTTATACCTGTTCAACCTGCACACGTCTAACAAATTAAATAAAACACAAAAGCGATGAAAAAATGAACAACGCGCCAATGATGCAATTAAGATCACTTAGATTAAGTGCAAATACATTTTATAAGCTAGCAAAAGAGGCGCCTGAATGTTTTGTTACTTTTTGCTTCGATCTCGTGCAGATACAGCTTCTCCCAAAAACTGCCATTCAAGAGGCTTATTACAGGCGTCAGAATGACTTTTATGCTCTTTGTTTTGTATAACTGGACTCAAAACAGCCAGTATTTTACACGTGAACAGAGAATCAGGTTGGAATAGGTGTGACAGAAGTAGTAATAGTCCCGGATGAGCCAATTGGATTAACGATAATCCTGCCGCTAGCGGCGCTAGTGTCGCTAGTCGGTAAGTTTGAAAAGCGCCATGAGCGGAAGGATTATCGTTATTGCAATTGGTTCATCCGGGACGAGCTAAAAGAATTGACGATTAGGGAAAGATGAAGGAAAAACAGGAAGTGACGTGGAGTGTTTTGATTGGTAAAAATAAGACGAAATGTGATTGGTTCGTTAATTCGGGTGGAAGATGAAGGAAGGAAGATAAAAGAGTATGGAGGGCACGTGATGGAGAGGAGCGGAGTGGCGAGGTGTTGTGTGTGCGGAGGTCGGGACTGAAAGAGGGAAAAGATGGCGAACGAGGGATAAAAAGTATAACAGAAAGTGACGTGTGAAGTTGTGATTGTTGGGGATAAGAAGTGATGTTATTGGTGGAAAGGAACAAATGAAAGTTGTTGATTGGTAAGAATAAGAGAGATTATGATTGGTAGAAAGAAAAAGGTGTGGGAGTGGGGTATGCTGGAGGTGATGGGAAAGGTAAGTTTTCCTAGCAACAAGATTTGCAAAAGCCTCTCCAGAACTCATCAGCAATTTTTGAACGTTGGATGGTGGTTTTCTTGAGTTGATAGAGAGATGGGGCGATATGAGATGCGGTGGCGAAAATGGGAACTAAACAAGATGGTTGAGACAATAGGTCTAAGCACGAGGAAATGTCGAGGTTAGTGGTCAACATGGCGGTCGCAAGAGGTGGGGACAAGGAGACGCGGTGGTGAGAATGGGAACTAAAAGAAGATGGCGGTAGCAAGAGCTTAGAAGAGCAGATTTTGAGGTTAAAATAGTGGGAACTAAAAATGGCGGAGGGTCGGCGACAAGGAGATGCGGTGGCCAACGTGAGAACTAAACAAGATGGCGGACACAAGAGGAGGGTAAGGAGATTTGAGGTTAAGATTTTTAATTTAAAACAGCGCGTAAGCATGGGAACGAAATCCAAGATGGCGAAGGCAATGGTGTGGACGAGGAGATGTGAGGCGCGGTGGCGAAAATGGGAACTAAACAAGATGACGAAGACAAAATAGTGTAAGGACGAGGAGATTTCGAGGTTAGTGGTGAACATGGCGGTCGCAAGAGGTGGTGGGCAAGGAGATTTGAGGTTAAGATTTTTAGGTTAAAACAGGACGTAAGAAGGGGAACTAAATCCAAGATGGCGGAGGCAAGGGTGGGACGAGGAGATGTGAGGCGCGGTGGTAAAAATGGGAACTAAATAAGATGGCGGAGGCATGAAGTTGAGGTTAAAAATATGAGGTAAACGTGGAGAACTTAAAGCAAGATGGCGGTGGCGTGGTGGTGAAAATGGAAACTAAACAAGATGGCGGAGGCAAGAAGTGGAGGGACGAAGAGGTTTGAGGTTAGGGTCAACATGCGAAAGATGTCGAACGCAACAGATGGTGACGAGGAGATAGAATTGAGGATTAGGGAAAGATGAAGGAAAAACAGGAAGTGACGTGGAGTGTTTTGATTGGTAAAAATAAGACGAAATGTGATTGGTTCGTTAATTCGGGTGGAAGATGAAGGAAGGAGGATAAAAGAGTATGGAGGACACGTGATGGAGAGGAGCGGGGTGACGAGGTGTTGTCTGTGCGGAGGTCGGGACTGAAAGAGGGAAAAGATGGCGAACGAGGGATAAAAAGTATAACAGAAAGTGACGTGTGAAGTTGTGATTGGTGGGGATAAGAAGTGATGTTATTGGTGGAAAGGAACAAATGAAAGTTGTTGATTGGTAAGAATAAGAGAGATTATGATTGGTGGAAAGAAAAAGGTGTGGGAGTGGGGTATGTTGGAGGTGATGGGAAAGGTAAGTTTTCCTAGCAACAAGATTTGCAAAAGCCTCTCCAGAACTCATCAGCAATTTTTGAACGTTGGATGGTAGTTTTCTTGAGTGGATAGAGAGATGGGGCGATATGAGTTGCGGTGGTGAAAATGGGAACTAAACAAGATGGTTGAGACAAGAGGTCTAAGGACGAGGAAATTTCGAGGTTAGTGGTCAACATGGCGGTCGCAAGAGGTGGGGGCAAGGAGACGCGGTGGTGAGAATGGGAACTAAAAGAAGATGGCGGAAGCAAGAGCTTAGAAGAGCAGATTTTGAGGTTAAAATAGTGGGAACTAAAAATGGCGGAGGGTCGGCGACAAGGAGATGCGGTGGCCAACGTGAGAACTAAACAAGATGGCGGACGCAAGAGGAGGGTAAGGAGATTTGAGGTTACAGTACCAAAACACCAAAGGATATATTCCTACGCCAAGCAGGCTCGAAAAATAATTATGCGTGTGGTCCTTACCTCTTACTGGCGTTGATGCGTCACCAAAAGCGCAGCAGCTTGACGCGACGCGAAAAAATAAAAGCAACCTGTTTTTGAAAATGCTTAACCAGTTTTAAGATCAACCAACATCACTACGCACTGATATACCTTGGTTTTTTAAAGCGGTACAGACGCTCTTTGCACAGACGTAATTTAACTATACCAAAAACCTGGTACTGGACCATCGTAATGGTCGCTAGCGTACATAGGAGCAGGGTTCTCATAGCCGGTCGAAAGCGGTCAAAAAGTGTACGACGTAGGTGTTCACAGTAGCTACTGTAGAGTCAACCGTCGAGGTGTGAATGAACGAGATCTGTTCTTGCCGGCAATCTGGTCCGGAGATGTGAGGAGCGGTGGCAAAAATGGGAACTAAACAAGATGGCGGAGACAAGAAGTCAAGAACGAGGGCATTTGAGGTTAGTGGTCAATATGGCAGGCGCAAGAGTGGTAATCAGTAGTCGATGAGCGTCACGATATGCCCGCTGCGATGAAAGAGCTGCAAACAGCGCGATAACTTGAAAAATATTGCCCGGCGTGACGCATTGCGTGGCGCGCGCGTTTGCCGTAAACCGTTACAGTTGCCATAATTATATTATCCGCCTTTTTTTTAAAAAAAATAATTAGTTTTTCGGGGTTTTCTCTGGTTGGTAGACGAATGCAAGCTCTTTCTGCTTTTCATAGGTTTTCCCTAGTTGGTAGGCGTTTGCTGTAGTGGTTGACGAAGCCCTTTCTAATTTTCGAGGTTTTTCAGGTTTTTCGTGGTTGTCCCTGTCCGGCAGGCAAATGATGAAGTTTTAACTTGGCGGCGCACGGATACTAGGCACATACTCGCACGCACAGACTATAATAGTAGCGTATAAAAAAATTTAACAAACAAAATCCACACAATGACAAAATTGAAAACGTATATATATTTTAACACAAAAGTGTGCAGTGCAAAAGAAAATAAAAATTAAATAGGCACACACACATTTAATAGTAGCGATACCGCTTGATAAGGCACAAATTGCACGTTGTTTGTTAGGGCAATGCATGTTGAAAATTGGTACACTGGGAAGTTGGTTCGCACAAAATCCACACAATGACAAAATTGAAAATGTAAATATATTTTAACACAAAAGTGTGCAGTGCAAAAGAAAATAAAAATTAAATAGGCACACACACAGACAAACACACACACATTTAATAGTAGCGATACCACTTGATAGTGCACATATTACACGTTGTTTGTTAGGGCAAACACCGGGAAGCTGGTTCGCGCTGTGGTCAACCGACTACTTCCTCAGCAACCGTTCAAACAGTCAGTTTTCATGCTATCGTGCAGTTTGCACGACGCGTACAGCACGTGCTTTCCCCGTATGATCGCCAAACACCGACACAGCTGTCATAGTTTGTCGGCATATTTGATTTTCATATTCCTTTTCAACGCATTTCGTTTAGAGGTATTGTTTATTTGTTTTTCATGGCAATACGTTTTTGGCATAAGTTTTTTGCATTAATTTTATATAATGGATTGCGAAAATGGAAGTTTCTATTTGTATTTATGACAACTATGAAAATATAAGGAGAAGGACAGGCTTTTTGCAGCTACCATGCTGTTGCTGATGGTGCGCTCGGCGGCCATATTCGACAGGGTGCGGTTGGCGGCCATATTCGACAGTTTATTGCAATGCGTGCAACAAGGGCACACAACCACTTGTTGCTCGCGTCGAAAGTTTGTGCGTGATTTTTTTCAGATTTTATGCACCGCACATCACAAAATCACTACACACGCCACTGATAGTTTTAAATATTTGACACTGATGTTGAAGTTGTGGCGGGGCACTGTTTTTAACTCCACGCGCACTTAATAAATCACATAGCCGTGCGGAAATACTTAACTTTCAGCGAAAAGCGCTAGTGGGGAGTGCAAGCTCACCACTATTAGCAACATGTAGCTAGAGTTATAGTTCTGCTCGCGTTAGTCTTTTCTCCTACAATGTCGTTGGTGATGGTGCGGTTGGCGGCCATATTTGACAGTTTATTGCAATGCGTGCAACAAGGGCACATATCCACTTGTTGCTCGCGTCGAAAGTTTGTGCGTGATTTTTCTCAGATTTTATGCACAGCACAACACAAAATCACTACACACGACACTGATAGTTTTAAATATTTGACACGGATGTTGAAGTTGTGGCGGGGCATTGCGCGGCGCGCGTTAGCCGTAAACCGTTACAGTTGCCATACTTATATTATCCGTTTTGTTTTTAAAAAAAAATCTTCGCCATCTTAGTTCACAAATTCACCGCTAATTCCTTCTCGTCATTTTTCATCCAATCACCTTTGATTTTATTTTCGCCTATCACATCACGTTATTTCAATTTGTCCACCTATCAGAGATCGTCTTATTTTCACCAATCACAACGTTCCACGTCACTACTTGTTCTACTTTTTAACCCTCGGTCGTGCATGTTTTGCGTCCTTGAGTTTCCATACCTCGCACACGCAACACCACAACGCGATAACATGTCCACGTGCTAGCTGGTGTACCGGTACGATCGCCTCCTGGGCCTGCTCAACGCCGAGGAAGTAGTAGTGCAGACCTGCGTACCCGTGAAGAACCAGGTCATGTACGTGGTGTTGAGGTAACTCCGAGGAGAGCCCCAAGGTGATCCACGCTACCAATGCCGTGATTGCGGCTTACACCACAGCACACAAGTGCCTAGTGTTATTTTGTCACCTGAAGCGAATTGGAGATCCAGTGTGCTACTTCGTCACCGACATCGTCGTCACCGTCCTCCCGAGGGATTGGCAACCTTCCGTGGGACGCCTCCTTACAGACATTGAGGACCACTTCGGACCGGTGAAGGCAAGCCATGTGCCGTTCACAAAAAAACAACTTATTTTTTTGTTTTTAGCATCGGTAAAACACTTTGTGGTGCAGTTGCTTGTACGTTCTTTTTGCAGCCAAACAATAAACGATGAAGTTCTCTGTTTTTCGGGGGTTTTCCTGGTTGGTAGACAAATGCAAACTCTTTCTACTTTTACATGGCTTTTTCCCTGGCTGGTACGCGATTGCTGCAACCGTTGCCAAAGCTCTTTCTTTTTTTCGTGCTTTTCCCTGGTGGGTAGACAATTAAACTTAAGTCCTTTATCCTATTTCGTGGTTTACCCCTGTTTACGGACGCATGCTCAGTGCGCTCTCTCACACACACACACACACACACACACACGCTCACAAATCTCTAACTAGTTTTTCGGGGTTTTCTCTGGTTAGTAGACAACTGAAAGCTCTTTCTGCTTTTTCATAGGTTTTGTGTTTGTTTCACATCAGCCGTTTCTAGCGCCATTAACGCATTTGCATCATGAACACTTACAGTTCTGCCTTGGTTTAATAGACTTGCTTACTTTTGTGTGTACAAACAAATAAAACTCAATTTAATGTTTGAGAGTTTGCAATTCTATTTTTGCTTTCTCTACTATGTACTTACAGTAAGTAAAGAAAGTATTGTACCCCACCCAAAAATTCTATGTCGAGCTTCACCGTTTCGAGGTTCCCTGGCCCAAAAAACCAAACATTTTTAGACAAAGATCCGCGTGTGTGTGTGTGTGTGTGAACAGTACAACTGGGAAACGAAAACTCGTTTAAATACGAAACTTGGCATTTAAGTTCAGGACCTTTCATGGGTGCGAGACGAAGGTTTTGAAAAAAATCTCTCCAATTCAAACTACTCTTTACATGCAAAAGTTTTCGTTATTTTTAATTTTCTCAAAAATGTCTCTTATATCATAATATATCAATTTTCAGAGCCTATAGTGAGTTAGGTCAGCTTAAGAGAGCTGGTATAATCTAGGATGCAGTTTACGTCAAAACTGCATACATTGTGCACATTTGTGAACACGAATCGTAACTCTTATGTAGAGTGTCAGTTACTAAAACTTATAAATTAATGTTATTTACATTTAAAATATTTATATTTAGTATTTACAAAACTGCATTAAGTTTTGGAGTAAAATTAGTAGTACCATTATTTTTTTTGAATGAATGAAATCCTCCTCTGTATTCAAGGTGTGAGTGATAAGGTATCTTTCTAATGCTGACTTGATTTTATTTTTATTATTTTTCAGTTCCTTACGGTTTATGATGGAAATGAATTAAACAATACATGTCATTTGCAATGTCCTTGCAAGGCCGATCTAGAAGTAGTCGATACATAAAATGTCACAGTTACTAAAAAAAAATCTGATGTGTAACACTCACATGACTTTATCTACTCCTGTACAACCTATTTTTAGAAACTCTTATTCTCCATCTATTTCATATTAATCAAGATAAACATTTGCAAAAACGATCTTTTGACATGCAAAGAGAATTACATTTTACACGTAGCGACCAGTTCTAAAAATATATGACTGTCGCTTAAGGCGTACTATGTTCCCCTTGTTTTGTATTTACAAGGGCAATATAGAAATACAGTAGCCTTTAAGCATATACATATCTCTTAATAACGGGTTGCTATGTGCATCACCATTCTCTTTGCCTCAGATTAATACTCTTTGCATATACAAGACAAAAACTGAATAACGAATTCCCATTTGAGAAAATAAGTATTGAAACATTTAAGGGAATAACAAGCAATATCTCGAAAATGGTTCACTCAACAAAAAAAATGTATATGACATAAACTGTGTATTTTAACGCGATCTACATTTTTTGTTTAGTAAAATTTTGTATACCTCTTATGGTTTACCACTTATGTAAAAGTCGTTCACAATAAGAATACTTTTGGAGACATTCCCAGAAAATTCGAGATATACATTTCATTTGTCTTAAAAATACCTTGAACATATGATATTTTAATCAAAATCGTTAGAACCATTTTTGAGAAATTTAAAATTTTCGAAAAATGTTCCATGTAAAGGGTTGTCTGGGGTGGGGGGATTTAATTGGAAACCTTCGTGTCGCATCTCTGGAAGATACTGAACCTAAATACCAAGTTTGGTGCTTATCCGATTGTTCCTTTCTGAGTTATGCTGTTCACAGACACACACACGCGGACATGTTTCCAAAAATGCATTTTTTTGGATCCAGGGGTCTCAAAACATGTATTTCCGGTGAAATCTCGGTATCGAATTTTTGGGTGGAATACAATACTTCCCCTACTTACTATACGTAGTAGAGAAAGTAAAAAAGAAAACTAGAAAAGTAAAATGCCTGGCCCGTTATAGAATGTATCAGAAATAAAGCATTCCCCCAGAGTAAGTATTGTTTGCATTACCAAAAGTTAAAGGAAATGAAACAAGGATTTAAAGCAGTTCTAAGTAAAAGTAACAATCCATACAGCCCCAAAGCACTGAATATATTGACATTCAGATATAGAAACAAAGTTACATTACAATTGAAGCGTACAGCATTTGAATTTCGCAACCGCAGTTTCAGCATGCGCGTCGAGTTAAATGCCTCATTAAAAATCCTGACGCCTTATTTCGCCACAACATGCCAAGTTGTAATCGCAGTCATTTCAGGTGCACTTCCGGTCACACCATCCATCCATCCACCGCTGCACTTTTCCCTACCATCGACCATAAAACCGTATTTAAAGCATTTTCTCGCTGACGAGCATCCGTTCGCACGGCCATTTTTTTTAAAGTTATCGTGCAGTTTGCAACTCTTTAAACGCGGCTGCCTTATCAGCAGCCGTTCTCACGGTCTTTTCAAGTTATCGCGCAGTTTGCAGTTCTTTAACCACGGCTGCCATATTGTAACACACATCCACTGCTTCATCAGCACAAGGTCATTCACGTACTGCTCCTTCCGCTGCACATGAGAATCGTTGTTTTTACTGTTTTCTCCAATACTAACGTGAGCAGAACTATAACGCTTGCTACATGTTGCTAATAGTGGTTGAGCTTACACTCCCACTAGGCCTTTTCGCGGAAGGTTAATATTTTCGCACGGCTATGTGATTTATTAAGTGCGTGTGGAGTTAAAAATAGTGCCCCGCCAAAACTTCAACATCAGTGTCAAATATTTAAAACTATCAGTGTCGTGTGTAGTGATTTTGTGTTGTGCTGTACATAATATCTGAGAAAAATCACGCACAAACTTTCGACGCGAGCAACAAGTGGATGTGTGTCCTTGTTGCACGCATTGCAATAAACTGTCAAATATGGCCGCCAACCGCACCATCACCAACGACATTGTAGGAGAAAAGACTAACGCGAGCAGAACTATAACTCTAGCTACATGTTGCTAATAGTGGTGAGCTTGCACTCCCCACTAGCGCTTTTCGCTGAAAGTTAAGTATTTCCGCACGGCTATGTGATTTATTAAATGCGTGTGGAGTTAAAAACAGTGCCCCGCCACAACTTCAACATCAGTGTCAAATATTTAAAACTATCAGTGGCGTGTGTAGTGATTTTGTGATGTGCGGTGCATAAAATCTGAAAAAAATCACGCACAAACTTTCGACGCGAGCAACAAGTGGTTGTGTGCCCTTGTTGCACGCATTGCAATAAACTGTCGAATATGGCCGCCAACCGCACCCTGTCGAATATGGCCGCCGAGCGCACCATCAGCAACAGCATGGTAGCTGCAAAAAGCCTGTGCTTCTCCTTGTATTTTCATAGTTGTCATAAATACAAATAGAAACTTCCATTTTCGCAATCCATTATATAAAATTAATGCAAAAAACTTATGCCAAAAACGTATTGCCATGAAAAACAAATAAACGATCCCTCTAAACGAAATGCGTTGAAAAGGAGTATGAACATCAAATAAGCCGACAAGCTATGACAGCTGTGTCGGTGTTTGGCGATCATACGGGGAAAGCACGTGCTGTACGCGTCGTGCAAACTGCACGATAGCATGAAAACTGACTGTGTGAACGGTTGTTGACGAAGTAGTCGGTTGACCACAGCGCTAACCAGCTTCCCGGTGTGCCAACTTTCAACATGCATTGCCCTAATAAACAACGTGTAATATGTGCCTTATCAAGCGGTATCGCTACTATTAAATGTGTGTGTGTGTGTTTGTCTGTGTGTATGCCCATTTAATTTTTACTTTCTTTTGCACTGCACACTTTTGTGTTAATATATATACATTTTCAATTTGGTCATTGTGTGGATTTTGTGCGAACCAACTTCCCAGTGTGCCAACATTCAATATGCATTGCCCTAACAAACAACGTGCAATTTGTGCCTTATCAAACGGTATCGCTACTATTAAATGTGTGTGTGCCTATTTAATTTTTATTTTCTTTTGCACTGCACACTTTTGTGTTAAAATATATATACATTTTCAATTTTGTCATTGTGTGGATTTTGTTTGTTAAATTTTTTTATACGCTACTATTATAATGTGTGTGTGTCTGTGTGCGAGTATGTGCCTAGTATCCATGCGCCGCCAAGTTAAAACTTCATCATTTGCCTACCGGACAGGGACAACCACCAAAAATCTGAAAAACCTCGAAAATTAGAAAGGGCTTCGTCAACCACTACAGCAAACGCCTACCAACCAGAGAAAACCTACGAAAAAGCAGAAAGAGCTTGCATTCGTCTACCAACCAGAGAAAACCCCGAAAAACTAGTTATTTTTTTTAAAAAAAAAAGAGGCCGATAATATAAGAATGGCAACTGTAGCGGTTTACGGCAAACGCGCGCGCCGCGCAGTGCGTCACGCCGGGCAATATTTTTCAAGTTATCGCGCAGTTTGCAGCTCTTTCATCGCAGCGGGCATATCGTGACGCACATCGACTGCTGATTACCACTCTTGCGTCTGCCATATTGACCACTAACCTCAAATCCCCTCGTTCTTGACTTCTTGTCTCCGCCATCTTGTTTAGTTCCCATTTTTGCCACCGCTCCTCACATCTCCGAACCAGATTGCCTTCAAGAACAGATCTCGTTCATTCACACCTCGACGGTTGACTCGACAGTAGCTACTGTGAACACCTACGTCGTACACTTTTTTGACCGCTTTCGACCGGCTATGAGAACCCTGCTCCTACGTACGCTAGCGACCATTACGATGGTCCAGTACCAGGTTTATGGTATAGCTAAATTACGTCTGTGTAAAGGGCGTCTGTACCGCTTTAAAAAACCTAGGTATATCAGTGCGTAGTGATGTTGGTTGATCTTAAAGCTGGTTAAGCATTTTCAAAAACAGTTTGCTTTTATTTTTTCGCGTCGCGTCAAGCTGCTGCGCTTTTGGTGACGCATCAACGCCAGTAAGAGGTAAGGACCACACGCATAATTATTTTTCGAGCCTGCTTGGCGTAGGAATATATCCTTTGGTGTTTTGGTACTGTAACCTCAAATCTCCTTACCCTCCTCTTGCGTCCGCCATCTTGTTTAGTTCTCACGTTGGCCACCGCATCTCCTTGTCGCCGACCCTCCGCCATTTTTAGTTCCCACTATTTTAACCTCAAAATCTGCTCTTCTAAGCTCTTGCTTCCGCCATCTTCTCTTAGTTCCCATTCTCACCACCGCGTCTCCTTGCCCCCACCTGTTGCGACCGCCATGTTGACCACTAACCTCGAAATTTCCTCGTCCTTAGACCTCTTGTCTCAACCATCTTGTTTAGTTCCCATTTTCACCACCGCAACTCATATCGCCCCATCTCTCTATCCACTCAAGAAAACTACCATCCAACGTTCAAAAATTGCTGATGAGTTCTGGAGAGGCTTTTGCAAATCTTGTTGCTAGGAAAACTTACCTTTCCCATCACCTCCAACATACCCCACTCCCACACCTTTTTCTTTCCACCAATCATAATCTCTCTTATTCTTACCAATCAACAACTTTCATTTGTTCCTTTCCACCAATAACATCACTTCTTATCCCCACCAATCACAACTTCACACGTCACTTTCTGTTATACGTTTTATCCCTCGTTCGCCATCTTTTCCCTCTTTCAGTCCCGACCTCCGCACAGACAACACCTCGCCACCCCGCTCCTCTCCATCACGTGTCCTCCATACTCTTTTATCTTCCTTCCTTCATCTTCCACCCGAATTAACGAACCAATCACATTTCGTCTTATTTTTACCAATCAAAACACTCAACGTCACTTCCTGTTTTTCCTTCATCTTTCCCTAATCCTCAATTCTATCTCCTCGTCACCATCTGTTGCGTTCGACATCTTTCGCATGTTGACCCTAACCTCAAACCTCTTCGTCCCTCCACTTCTTGCCTCCGCCATCTTGTTTAGCTCCCATTTTCACCACCACGCCACCGCCATGTTGGTTTAAGTTCTCCACGTTTACCTCATATTTTTAACCTCAACTTCATGCCTCCGCCATCTTATTTAGTTCCCATTTTTACCACCGCGCCTCACACCTCCTCGTCCCACCCTTGCCTCCGCCATCTTGGATTTAGTTCCCCTTCTTACGTCCTGTTTTAACCTAAAAATCTTAACCTCAAATCTCCTTGCCCACCACCCCTTGCGACCGCCATGTTCACCACTAACCTAGAAATCTCCTCGTCCTTACACTTTTTTGTCTTCGTCATCTTGTTTAGTTCCCATTTTCGCCACCGCGCCTCACATCTCCTCGTCCACAGCATTGCCTTCGCCATCTTGGATTTCGTTCCCATGCTTACGCGCTGTTTTAACCTAAAAATCTTAACCTCAAATCTCCTTACCCTCCTCTTGCGTCCGCCATCTTGTTTAGTTCTCACGTTGGCCACCGCATCTCCTTGTCGCCGACCCTCCGCCATTTTTAGTTCCCACTATTTTAACCTCAAAATCTGCTCTTCTAAGCTCTTGCTTCCGCCATCTTCTCTTAGTTCCCATTCTCACCACCGCGTCTCCTTGCCCCCACCTGTTGCGACCGCCATGTTGACCACTAACCTCGAAATTTCCTCGTCCTCAGACCTCTTGTCTCAACCATCTTGTTTAGTTCCCATTTTCACCACCGCAACTCATATCGCCCCATCTCTCTATCCACTCAAGAAAACTACCATCCAACGTTCAAAAATTGCTGATGAGTTCTGGAGAGGCTTTTGCAAATCTTGTTGCTAGGAAAACTTACCTTTCCCATCACCTCCAACATACCCCACTCCCACACCTTTTTCTTTCCACCAATCATAATCTCTCTTATTCTTACCAATCAACAACTTTCATTTGTTCCTTTCCACCAATAACATCACTTCTTATCCCCACCAATCACAACTTCACACGTCACTTTCTGTTATACGTTTTATCCCTCGTTCGCCATCTTTTCCCTCTTTCAGTCCCGACCTCCGCACAGACAACACCTCGCCACCCCGCTCCTCTCCATCACGTGTCCTCCATACTCTTTTATCTTCCTTCCTTCATCTTCCACCCGAATTAACGAACCAATCACATTTCGTCTTATTTTTACCAATCAAAACACTCCACGTCACTTCCTGTTTTTCCTTCATCTTTCCCTAATCCTCAATTCTATCTCCTCGTCACCATCTGTTGCGTTCGACATCTTTCGCATGTTGACCCTAACCTCAAACCTCTTCGTCCCTCCACTTCTTGCCTCCGCCATCTTGTTTAGCTCCCATTTTCACCACCACGCCACCGCCATGTTGGTTTAAGTTCTCCACGTTTACCTCATATTTTTAACCTCAACTTCATGCCTCCGCCATCTTATTTAGTTCCCATTTTTACCACCGCGCCTCACATCTCCTCGTCCCACCCTTGCCTCCGCCATCTTGGATTTAGTTCCCCTTCTTACGTCCTGTTTTAACCTAAAAATCTTAACCTCAAATCTCCTTGCCCACCACCTCTTGCGACCGCCATGTTCACCACTAACCTAGAAATCTCCTCGTCCTTACACTTTTTTGTCTTCGTCATCTTGTTTAGTTCCCATTTTCGCCACCGCGCCTCACATCTCCTCGTCCACAACATTGCCTTCGCCATCTTGGATTTCGTTCCCATGCTTACGCCCTGTTTTAACCTAAAAATCTTAACCTCAAATCTCCTTACCCTCCTCTTGCGTCCGCCATCTTGTTTAGTTCTCACGTTGGCCACCGCATCTCCTTGTCGCCGAGCCTCAGCCATTTTTAATTCCCACTATTTTAACCTCAAAATCTGCTCTTCTAAGCTCTTGCTACCGCCATCTTCTTTTAGTTCCCATTCTCACCACCGCGTCTCCTTGCCCCCACCTCTTGCGACCGCCATGTTGACCACTAACCTCGAAATTTCCTTGTCCTCAGACCTCTTGTCTCAACCATTTGTTTAGTTCCCATTTTCGCCACCGCATCTCATATCGCCCCATCTCTCTATCCACTCAAGAAAACCACCATCCAACGTTCAAAAATTGCTGATGAGTTCTGGAGAGGCCTTTGCAAATCTTGTTGCTAGGAACACTTACCTTTCCCATCACCGCCAACATACCCCACTCCCACACCTTTTTCTTTCCACCAATCATAATCTCTCTTATTCTTACCAATCAATAACTTTCATTTGTTCCTTTCCACCAATAACATCACTTCTTATTCCCACCAATCACAACTTCACACGTCACTTTCTGTTATACTTTTTATCCCTCGTTCGCCATCTTTTCCCTCTTTCAGTCCCGACCTCCGCATAGACAACACCTCGCCACCCCCGCTCCTCTCCGTCACGTGCCCTCCATACTCTTTTATCTTCCTTCCTTCATCTTCCACCCGAATTAACGAACCAATCACATTTCGTCTTATTTTTACCAATCAAAACACTCCACGTCACTACCTGTTTTTCGTTCATCTTTCCCTAATCCTCAATTCTTTTAGCTCGTCCCGGATGAACCAATTGCAATAACGATAATCCTTCCGCTCATGGCGCTTTTCAAACTTGCCGCCGTCACTCGCAGCGACACTAGCGACACTAGCGCCCCTAGCGGCAGGATTATCGTTAATCCAATTGGCTCATCCGGGACTATTACTACTGACAGAAGTAAGCACTGCTTTATATAATTACCTCCGTCCCCTTAATATTGAGGGTATCAATGTAATTCGGCCATTTTCTGATGGATGTGAACGTCAAAATAGAAATAACCATGTTCTTCATTCACTTATGGAATGGATGAAAGCGGAATCTCCTGAAAATGTACAGGGCAATATGATGGTGTTTCCTGTTAAGAGGTCACAGCTTCTTGCAGCAGATGGAGTTTTTGGGAGAGTTGAGAAGAAGCTGTGCAAGGAAAGTACCAAAACTACTCCTGAGAAATACTCAACATTATATTCAGAGTTCGGGGAAGTTAAACGATTAGGTAGTTCCTGGAACTTATTTGATATAAAGCAGCTCTCTCAAAGTTATAACATTCTCAAAATACTAAGTGTTTGCAAAAGAATTTGTCTAAGAAAATGTCTGGGCAGAAAGGGAACTAGTATAAAGCTTGCATTAATGCGACATTATAGATTTGAACCAGAAAAAGAGCCAGAGGCTTCTCTGCTAAAGCGAGAGAATAATCTTGCATTCAGGCAACTTGGAGCATCAATGAATTAGCGCTCATCTCCCAGGAAATTTCTCAAGAGAAGAGAAAGTACTTTAAAGCTCTTCTCTAGTAGCAATTTGGAGAAAACGGGAATGGGCTGGAAGAGCTGAAGTGCTCTTCCAGCATACTAGAAGAAATCCGGGAAGGAAAAGAAAAAACTGAAGAAAGCCATGGTTAAAAGTAAAGAATGCTGTGTTTTTGTAATGAAGGGGAACCTATATGTTTACATGTATAGTTTTCTTTTGAGAGCAGAAGCAGCAGAAAAAGGCTGTTTTCGTGATATTTAGTATAGTAACTGTATCTCAATTGCAAACTACGTATATGTAATTTAAATGCAAATACGTTAATTTCATTCAAACTAAGACAAGTTCATGTGTTACTCAAAGAAACCCTGAAATGCTCTAATCTTTCAATCCGATCCTATTATGTCCATCCTATTTTACAGGCTATTGTGACCTACATAAATTCTGCACATTTGTAATTTAGACACAAGACTACAAACTAAACGCCACTCATTTTGATTCCCATTTCAAAATATTATTTCGAAAACTTTGTTTGTTGCTTTTAGCTCAAAATTAAGTAAAGTTGGCATGTCATGTTTTGAATGTTTTCACCTCCTTTCATCTTAGTTCTAGCTTTTCATTTTATGTTTAATCAAGTAAATGAACAGCGAAATAGGTTTAAATAATTTTGGAAAAATTAAGCCTAGGTTACTGTTTACTTTCCTTTAAAAGCGTATGCATTCATATCTACATGATTGTATGTTTCCGGAATTTAAGTTGGATGTAATAAAATGCATCTTAAGGTGCAAACAGTATAAAATATTTATTCCTTGACTTCCTTTTTCTGTAACAATGGTCTAAGACGTACAGTAAAAACATTTCATAAATAGTTATTAGGAGTCATTCACAATGTTACTTAGACATGAGCATAGACTCATGTTTCATGTCCTCTTAATGCATGCGTTCACATTGGCTGTCGTCATCAACATGGCCATAAACATATACGTAAACATAGAAGCTTGCATGCTCAAAGCTTTCATGTTTGTCTATTCAAACATAAACTATTCAGAGAGCTATTCTCCATACAGATAATTCTGCCATCTCCTATTTGATTTTCCGTCCTGTATTGACTCGATAACGAACTTTCTAAGATCACCGACCAGAAATCACCGAGATAGTTTACAAATCGCAGCAAAGCAAATTGTGATGCTCTTTTGTGAGTTAAACGTCCTCTAACCGTGTGGTCAGTTTTTCTAGCTTTTTATAAATGTACAACCTAAGACAAAATAAATGAGCAACTGCCAGAGAGGGAGTTCGATCCGCAAAGAGCCTCGGAAGCATTCGCTGACGCTACGCTCACAACACAAGATTTGATACCACTCTGCGTTCGTCTCAAAGCTACTCGATAAGTAGAAAGATGCTTTTCGTTATGCTTGTATGTATGGTAGCCGAGCGGTCAAACGCGTGTGTTTCATAATTGGGATAACCTGAGTTCGAATCCTTGGCGTAAATATGTTTTTATTATTTAAATAATTATTTGTTAAATATATGCCAATGCCGTATGTTTTCCATGTATAAGATATCTATTAATTTTAAGACATTCATGCATATAGACACAAACAAATTAAACTATTCGTTTTCATAATAAGTGCCATTTTAATAAGAATTCTTCAGTGAATTCCACACGGTTTCCATGCAATTGCATGGAAAACCAATTTTAAGGTCAGCGTGTAGCATTCACTTCTTAAGCATTTGACTATCGTCGTTTCTTGGTATCTATAACGAAATGTTATGTAGCTATTTATACAAATATTTATTTGGATTAAAATGTAGTGGATGGAAAAACAGGCTTTAGTAAGTATAATTTGTACAGCCACTATAAAGATAGAGGGATAGAAAGCCATGTGAATGTATCACATAACATTTTTCGTTTAGGACTATAATATTTACCTGTTCCTTTCGAGCTAAATAAGCTGGAAAACGAAAACGAGAGTGTTTCAGTTTTTATGTGCGAGCATAAAATCAAATAAGCCTTAGGAATGGGAAATTACATTATAGTATACGTAAAGAACATTGCGTTTTTCTGGAAAAAAGTAAGATTATGCTCGGGATACGAACCTCGGTAGGCCTTATTACTACGTATCTGCTCCGCTCGGCTGTAAGCGCATATTTAGTGATTGAGACTCAATCTGAAGGGTGACAATATGACGAAGCTAGAAGCACACCATTGTGAACCGGCCGTGGAAGCTATTTAAGACAAATATGCGCTTGGAGAGTCTGCTCTCTTTTGTTTTCTTTTTGGTCTTAGGATGCACGTGTATACTGTCGGTGGTCACACATACCGACATATAAGCTCAGCGGTTTCACGCTCCCTTGTGATTGACGGCTGATTATTTGTTTGTCGTTATGAATGGCAACATATCGCGTTAATGTCGATATGTTAATGGTTAATTTTCATTGTGAATGACCCATTACTTCCTTACTTCACCGAACGGCTCATTACAGGCAAACTGTAGTCTGTGGTACAACCACTGTCATATCAACTATTGAGCTAAACTTTGCCCTCGGAGGTTGAGCAGCGTGAAAGAAAGACTACACTTCTCCGCTCGGTGTGTTTAGAATCACAGCGCGTTCACTGCCAGAATAGTAAGAGTTACGTAGCGTACAAAATTACAGAAATAGGTTTATATTTAACCAATATACGTAATAAAGAAAATATCTGATAAAAACAATTGGGGAAGTGCCGCTTCTCCTACTATCCCTCAATAGCCGCCCCTTATACGAAGTTAGGGTTCGCAGTTCAAGGAGGCGAGATTTCTCGAACAGTACTTCCATAAATATGCTTTTAAGGTAAATTTTAGAAATTCTAACAATATAATTTTTAAATCATATATTTTGAAAGGTAGCATAATTTGATGGTGCAAGCAAATTTAAACGTATTGCGCACCCATTTCCTTTTAACCAACATATTAGTTTTGGTTCCTATTTGAGTTAGGAACGAAGAGCTCATACTATATTATATTGTAAAATTGAACCAAAAACTATTGCAGCAATGAGTTTGCAATTATAGTTTAGGAAATCTTAATTTACATCACATCCTTACCCTAAAACAATGTTTGAAAAGTAACCAAAATGTATAAACTTAGGCCTTCACCCGCCGGCATCAACACTAAAATATGTATTTCTATTTCCCGGACTTGTAGGCCGCGGTCTAGAAAGCATAAAAGGTACCCACGTTTCGTCAAGGACTGTGCTTGGCATTTTCAGGGTAATGGTGATCCGTGAACCTCGCTGGTCAGAATTCGAATGCGCAAAATACAAGAATAAGCTTTGTTTACCTTTCTATACAAATGGATTCATATAGTTTCAGAAGTACGCACCAAGTGACAGCACAGAACTGGCATATGCACAACAGCAATTACAACCGCAAAGTTTGATTTTAAATTCACAGAAAATCTAAAAAATGCGAGAAATTTCTATGAACAAGCAGGAAGGTGTGGCTAGCTGATTTAAAGGGACAAATATTACGCGCGGAGCTCTTTAAATAGCTGTAGCGACAGAAGGGAAGGGGTTAGTTACAAATGTTGAATTCCTGTATATCCCCAAAAGTTCAAAGAACCATTTGGAGCAAAGGAAAACAGTTTCTTTTTATTTTTGACCTATTTTGCCCAAAAATCACTTCCAGTTTCCCCTAATCGTCTTTCAAACGCTGGGTTACACACTGCTATGCCACACTCAGCGGTACTTGTCGACGGCAGTTGATGTCTCCCAAACTCGGTCTTAATCTTATTCATGGAGCTGCTTAATCCCAATACATTTTCAGGTCGCTGCCCCTTAGACATTGTTGTAAGATGTTTCGCTATGTTTACACTCGGAAAAGCTGTGCACAGACTATTTGACGTCGTCTCTTGTCATGGTTCTCAGATAACTGCTTTCACATTTGCTACAATTGTAGGACGGAATATTGTATGGAAAAACTTCTTGGAACATAGCGTCCTGTATCTCTATAATAGGTGAAATGAGGTAAAACACTTGTAAAGTATACGGATCAGTATGCTTTGAATACCCTATTAAAATAATAGACATCACCTTGACAATTTCTCAAGGCTATTGACAACTGATTTCACCAAGGACCTGACCTACTTGATTCGAAGCAAACTGACGCAATGAAGGTTCATTTTCTAATTGTGGAAGAGAAGTTCTTTTTACGCACTTACCCCAGATATGCTGAGTGTGTGAGTGTCGCCAATTCATATTGGCCCTACCCTCTAAAACCCCTCCACATGTTAGTACACATTCGTTATTTTGACATTCATGCATTTAATCCGATCCCGCATAGCACACTGGTTAGACAAAGATGAGATGCCTGGCATGCACTGCAATTGGGCGTCAATGGTTATTACCCGGAATTGCACATAAAGTGCTCAATGAGTAAACTCGGGTAGTTAGTCGTATATTATGCTTGTAATAAATGCAAATGTCTAGATTACAGCAACTAAGAGTATTATGTTGTTGCAGTTAGAGCAGTTGTCTTGGTTAGATAGTTTAATTTATATATCATGCATTAGACTGGCTGTAGTGCTTACTCTAATTTAAAAGGTAAATATTGTTAATCCACAGGTGCCTACAAAGCATTTTTGACGTTAGGCAATCCTCCGTTCAAGTTGTGTCCGGTTGCTTCCCCTGGATGGAAATAACGTATTTTGTGCCGGTTTTTCCGCCAGGAAGTATTTCTCGGGACGTCCTAACTGGTATTTGCAACATTTCCTTGCTCGTCCTCTCGTGGTCCGTCCCCCCAGGAGCTCAACTTATGTGAGTACGGGTGTTGGCGTACCCGGGGGTTCCGAGCCACTCATCGCCATATTCATCCCTTCATCACCATCCGGTCGAGGTGGGTTCTTCTCGTGACTGGGGGACACAAGGTAGGCTCTCGTGCGTTCTTTGCATTACATTCATACCACACCTCACCATCGTTCCTTTCCTCTTTTCTACTTCTGCACATTTCGCCCCACGTCCATTCATTTTCGCCTCTCTTTTTCTTCCTCGCCGGCCTACCTTGCGTGCGAAACGCCCACACAGTTTTATTTTTTTTACATTTTATTTTAATCCTCCGTGGACACAGCCTGACGGATACATGCGCACTGGGTGCGCAGCTGGGTGAGTGGGTAATAGCGTCATCCCCACCACCCGGGGTTGACCTGTAGGGTATGTGTTCGTATCCGCTGTTCAACTGCAGTCCCGCGGGGGGGCATTGCATGAGCTGCTGACTTCCGACGGCCATTGGGTCCCTCTGTCTATGTTCTGGGAGATGTGACCCTGGGGTGAGCTAGGTATAGATAGGCCACTCACCCAAGCCGGGGTAACGCCCAGGAAGTCAGAGCCCGAGGTCGGAGACGGTTGCAATGGTGCAGGATTTCTTTCGTTATGGACCACCCTTTCTCCATTATTACTAACAAGCGCCGAAAAGTATTTGCAACAGACGTAGCACCGCCAACATCTGGTTGTTATTTAGTTATTACACGAACAGAGGAAGGACAATCGTTTGAGAAGTTGAACCCTTTTATAGTACAGAAGGGCATTGACTCTATTGCTAGTTCGGTACACTCCTGCACTCGCGTTCGATATGGGTCATTATTAGTACACAGCAAGTCCGAACAACAAACTAAGACCATGTTGAGCGCTATGCTTCTCCACGGTTATCCCATCCGTGTTGAGAAGAACCAAACCTTGAATTCCTGTCGAGGCGTCGTTACCACCCATAGCCTCGACGGTATATCGGACGAGGACCTAGTCGAATATCTATCAGATCAAAAGATGACAGCAGTGCATCGGGTGCAGGCCAAACGCGACGGAGTATTGGTACCCACTCGTACCCTTTTTATCACATTTGATGGAATCGATCTGCCCACGAGCATTACAGCAGGGTACGAACGTATTGCGGTGAGGCCCTATATTCCTAGACCTCTGCGTTGTTTCAAATGCCAACGTTTTGGGCGTACGCAAGTCTCCTGTAAGAGTGCCGTTAACATCTGTGCAACATGCAGCCAGCCCTCACATGAAGGTACTTGTTCAACTGCCCCCGCCTGCGTTAATTGCAAAGGGTCTCATTCTACATCGTTTGCCGACTGTCCGCGGTATTTGGATAAGAAGGCGATCCAGAGGATCCGGGTAAACGTGAAAGTCCTTCGCCGAAGCCCGGAGGAGTTACCATGCGCGCCAACCTTCGCTCCTGCGATCAGGAACATTTACGTCTGTTGTTGCCTCGCCAGTACCCACAAAGGATGCAGAGACTCAAACCTGGTCCATGACTGCACTGACCGCCACTACCATCCGGCCGTCCATTCAAGCCACTATTATAAAGCCATCCAAAGCTGGTACAAAGGTTCAGAAGGCTCTAGCCACAGAGAATATAATGAAGCAGAAATATCGCAGGGAAGATTTTTTAAAAGACCCTCCGCGTGCGCGCGGCAAAAAACGTTCTCCTTCTCCTACTCCTCGAAGGTCGCTGTCCCAGGATGCTCCTGGGACAAGCCGCGCTCAGCGGCCCACTTCACCCGTTGCCACCCAGAACCGATTCTCAGTGCCTGAATCGGTTTCTGGTATTCCGCGCGTGGGCACTCCCTTCTTGGAGCCTATAGAGTCTCACCAACTCCATACAAAAAGTCCGAGCTCGAAGTTCAGCACAAAGTTATTTTGAGCCGCCCTTCTAAGTAAGAAGTTTATCCCTTTTACTCATGGCTATCCTGACCTGGAATTTACGTGGTGTCATATCGATTAGGGCGGAACTGCAACTTTTATTGCGTTCCCATACACCTATGGTCGTGTGTTTGCAGGAGACTAAGCTTCGCCCTCAAGATCCTTTTGATCTCCGAAGGTATACTCCGGTTTGCTTCGATCTTGACCCGGAGGAGGGTTCTCCTGCTCATGAGGTGTCATGTTTTTAGTGCGCAACGACGTTAATTTTCAAACTCTCGCTTTACGTCCGACTTGCAAGCTGTTGCCATTACACTTCACTTACCCGGTTTTTTCTTTTCTGTTTGCTCTGTATATTCAGCTCCATCGTCTCCCCTCGCTAACGCGGACATTCGGGATCTCTTGTCCGCTCTCCCAACACCATTTCTCCTGTTGGGAGACTTTAATGCCCATCACCCCCTGTGGGGTTCGCCAAGAGCTTGTGCGAGGGGAACTCTTCTTTCCTACATTTTTGATCAGTTCAACCTCTCCATGCTCAATACAGGTGAAGCTACTTTTGTTTCTGACTCTTCTTACTTTCTCTCACTTGGACCTTGCCGTTTGCTCAATCCAGCTTGCTAGTCGTCTGCAATGGAACGTCGTCGCTGACACCTACTCCAGCGACCATTGCCCCCGCATCGTTTCTCTGTTATCTCAAAGAATTCAGCATTCCAGAGTACCCACCTGGATATTCAGAAAAGCCGACTGGAAATTGTTTTGCATCATTTTGCCGACCAGCCTTTCACCGATGTTAACCAAATGGTGCAGCTCCTTACGTCTACGTTGTTATTTGCCGTCGAGCGAGCCATTCCCCGTTCGTGCTGTTACCCTCGGCATATCCCTGTTCCGTGGTGGAACGAGGATTGTCGGGACGCCGTTCGTGCTCGTAGAACTGCGCTTAGGATGTTTCGGCGACACCCTACACTTGATAATTTGGTGACTTTTAAACGATCGCGCGCCAAAGCTCGTCGCATTCTTCAGGATAGCAAGAAGGCGTCTTGGACTCGTTTTGCCCAGTCTTTTAATCGCTTTACGCCTTCATCTGTTGTTTGGGATAAACTTCGTCGCTTCTCAGGTAAAGTGTCGCATTGTACTGTGTCTGGCCTTTAGATTTCCAATGCCACCATAGTGGATCCGGCTGCCATTGTTAACACTCTGGGCGCTGGCTTTGAGGCGGTTTCCAGTTCAGACCATTATTCCGCCGGCTTTCGCTCTATTAAAGACTGCCAGGATTCCGCCAGCTATAATTTTCGATCTGCTAATACCGAGTGTTATAATGAACTTTTCACAATGAGGGAGCTGGAGCACGCTTTTCATTGTTCTAGGCACTCCGGTCCTGGGCCAAACGGCATTCATGTCCTGATGTTACAGAACCTTTCAGCCGACAGTAAACGCTTTTTCTTACAGGTCTACAACCGTATTTGGCAAGACGGCTTTTTACCTTCCGTTTGGCGCGAAGCCACCATCGTCCATATACTTAAGCCAGGGAAGCATGGCCCACTACCTTCCAGCCACCACCCTATCTCCCTCACCAGTTGCATTTTTAAGGTGATGGAGCGCATGATCAAAGGACGGTTGACATGGTGCCTTGAGTCTCAGAAACTTCTCGCAAACGCTCAGTGCGGACCGTCGACCACCTGGTGTCCCTTTCGACGCATATTATGAATGGATTTCTGAGAAAGTGTCAAACCGTGGCTGTGTTTTTTGACCTGGAGAAACCTTATGACACTTGTTGGAGGGGCGGCATTTTACGTATACTTCACGCATGGAATATCCACGGTCGTCTTTCCATATTTCTTCCGGAATTTATGACGGACCGCGTCATTCGTGTACGTGTGGGCTCGGTTTTATCTAGTCGTTTTATTCAAGAGAATGGAGTACCGCAGGGCTCTGTACTCAGTGTCATACTTTTTGCAATTGCTATCAACCCCATTGTTGATTGTTTTCCACCTGGCATTTCATCGTCCCTTTTTGTTAGCGATTTTGCCATTTATTGCAGTTCACGGTGGACATGTCTACTCGAACGCCGGCTCCAGCGCTGTTTCGACCGTCTCTCCGCCTGGAGTAACGCCAACGGCTTTAATTTCTCCGCCGATAAATCCGTCTGCATCAGTTTCTGGCGCCGAAGGTCTTTCCCTCCGCCCTCTCTCCATCTTGGCCGGAGATGCTTCCATTTGCAGACAAGGTGAAAGTTTTGGGGTTGATATTTGATCGAAAGCTGAACTGGACTTCTTACATTTCCTATTTAAAAGCAAAGTGTGACCGTTCTTTTAACCTTTTACGTGTTTTAAGTGGCACATCCTGGGGAGGTGATCGGAGCGTCCTTCTACATTTTTTCGCTCTTTGGTCCGATCCAAGCTTGATTACGGGTGCATTGTCTATTCGTCGGAGCGTCCATCTGTATTACGTCGATTGAATGCCATTCACCATCGTGGCATAAGAATCCCTACAGGGGCCTTTCCAACCAGCCGTGTACTTAGCCTATATACTGAAGCTGCAGAGCCTCCGCTGTCATTCAAGCGTGAGATGCTCTTGTGCAGCTATGTCTGTCGACTCTCCAGCTTGCCTGATCACCCGTCCTTCGTGATATTTTACGAGGATTCGATTGATCGGCAATATTTAGTTAGCTCCTCTGCATTGCTCCCTTCAGGGGTTCGATTTTGTCAACTTCTTCGGCATTTGGACGTTACGCCAGCGCCGGCCCTTCCCAGGGGGAAACGCGTTTTACTCCATTGTTGCGCGCTGAGGCCCATTGTCACCTTGGGTTATCGTCGATGCCGAAGAATGAGACCCCTTCTTCAGTCTTTAGATCAGCGTTTTTAGAATTTCAGTCGCAATTCGGGGACTTTCATTTTATCTTTACTGATGGATCTAGTACTGATGCTGAAGTAGGATGTGCCTTTGTTTGTGGTGGGAATAGTTTTACCTTTCGTTAACCGGAGCAATTTTCGATTTTTACTGCCGAACTTTTTAGTACTTATCAATCTGTTTTATACGTTTAGCGGCGCGACTTTGCGGCAGTGTGTTGTTTGTACAGATTCTCTGAGTGCCCTTCAGATTATTAACGCGCTGTACAGTTACCACCCTCTCGTACAGCGCATACATGACCTGCTCCGCTCGCTTGGTGCCTCTGGCATCAGCGTCTCCTTCAAGTGGATTCCAGGTCATGTGGGCATCTCAGGGAACAAGTCTGCTGACGCCTCTGCCAAATCGGCGATTTTATTACCCAGATTCTTTACTGCTGTTGTTCCCTCGTCAGATGTGTTTGTTATTTTACGTAGCCGCATCCTCTGGCTTTGGAGGGATGAGTGGACGGCCCTTCGGGGGAACAAGTTTCGTGAGGCTAAGCCTCTCCCGTTAGTCTGGGGTACCTCTTTTCGTTCATGTCGTCGGGAAGAGGTACTTTTAGCTCGCTTACGAATCGGACATTGTCTTTTTAGCCATAGATACCTGCTCAGTGGTGACCCCGCACCACTCGGTAAGCATTGTGATGCGCCATTAACTGTGCATCACATTTTAGCAGAGTGTCAAGTTTTAGCTACGTTGCGCGTTCGTGTTGGTCTGCCTGTTGGCCTAGCCAACGTTTTGGCAGACGACGCGCGTGCTGTAGAATGTCTTTTATGTTTTATCACTGACATTGGTTTTATCCGCCGCATTTGATACGCTGAGCGCCTTTTAGCTGTTTGATTTTACGCTATCTTTTAATGGGGGCACTCCTCCCCAGCGGACATCTGGCGCTCGTGTTCCTCGCATTTTACAGTTCTTGACACGTTGTTTTATTCTCTTGTTTACATGATTTTGGTGTGTAGATGTTAGTATTTGTTCTGTTGTGTTTTTTAGTGTTTTGACTTTTACATTTTATATTTTACACATACTAAGGGCGCTAATAACCTTAACAGTTGAGTGCCCTTAAGCCCCATATCATCATCAACATCATCGTGGTCCGTTGTTTCCCTTCGCCGTTGTGATCACACAGATAAGCAGCCAACCCATCTAGGCGCAGCTGCTAGAGTGTATCACACGCGGAGGTCTTCATCTCCAGGTGCCGTTTTGGCTGGATGGCGCAGTCTTCGGAAGCTACTGCGTGGACTGGAAATCTGTAACAGTGAGAAGGACATGTAAGCAGATTAGTCCTAGTCAATTAGGAAGATCTTGGATATTTTCTAGAAATTCTTGGATGTTAGACTCTGTCGTGTCATTGAATAGTCTTCTGTCGAATAGAGAAAGTGGTTATTTGTGTTTGTTGGCTTCTGTAGTGTGATTGCCTAGTTATGTATTAAAGGGTTGTGATTCTAGTATGCTTTTTGTATATGTCAAATGAAGGCTTCTTAATAAATTCCTCGATGGTATCCACTTTTAGATCATTGTGTAGCATGTCTGTGGTTGCGATTACTGGCACTTCGGATGCTAAGCGTAAGATTTTGTTTTCGAAAGTTTGGAGTCTGTTAACGTGTGGGCGGCGTATCCCCACACAAGAGCTGCATAGGTTAGAGCGGGGCGTATTAATGCTTTATGCGGTGTTATTTCTAACTTAAGGGTTAGTTGATTGTTTAGGTTTATTCGTGGACATGTATTGCCCAATTGGGCATTTTCTTTCCCATTGACTTGATTTATGTGGCCTTACACATTCGTCCCTATTCCATTTTAACTATCAGCCACGTTACATTCATGTTCCAAGTTATGTTCTCACCGAGCAGGTTGAGTGGTTGTAAACTGTATCTTGATAATCTATGATTTGTATGTTTTGTGAAAATTACTGCTTGACTCTTTGCGGAATTTCTGTGCCAACTTTCCAGTGCACAAAGGGCGTTCTGGAGACGGGAATGTATTCTGATTTGAATGTTTGCGTCGTTGTTTTAGTGTCGTCCGCATACACATATTGCACTGTTTGTAGTTTTGAGCATGTCATTAATGTATAAATATAATAGCATTTGTCATATTACACTACCTTGAGAGACGCCAGGATTCATGGGTCTAACGTTAGACTGCCATTTATTCACTGAGGATTGAAACTTCGTCTTTCAGGTAGTGAGCCATTAGCTTTACTAGAGAGTCAGGGATGCCTCTTGCCTTTTCGGTATGCCAGCATTTCATACTTTGTTGAATATACGTTAAACATCTAGAAGTAATGCTCCTGTAGACTTTCGTATGCTAAACCCGTTTGTAATGTTCTTTGTCACCCTTAGTTACAGAGTCTTTCGCCTGGAAGCCGATCTGTTCGGAAATGACAATGTCACATTTGATTATTCCTGTGTCTAGTCCTTCCAATATTACCTTTTTCAATAGTTCACCTAATGTTTTAAATACTGATTGGGCGAAGGTTGTTCTCATTGGAGAGGTTTTTTTGCCTTTTCGGAATGTGTCGTGTGTGGGCAGCTTTCCGTTTTTCAGGGAATGGCCTTTGTGTTAAAACGTAGTTAAAATTGTAACTTGTGGATGTATTGTGTTATCACGTAGGTGTTTGAGATCGAATTTGCGAATTTTCTCAGGCTCCGGGATTTTCCTTCAAGAAAATGTTTGATTAACCATTTAATTTCGGAAGAGCAAGTTTTTCTAACAAGATTATGAGTCTGCGTTTATGAAAGTCTTGCGCTTCTATCACTGTATTCACAATGATGTGCGGTAAAGAAGGAGCTTCTTTTGGAATTAATATGTCTTGAAAGGCGTTTCTAGTTTGTCAGATTTTTCTTCGTCTATAGTTGCTATTGATTGCTTGTGGTAGAGGGGGTTGTGTCTATTTTGTCTTACGTCAAGACTCTCGCTTTGCGCCAGACTGGGTTATTTTCGTGATCGTGGTTATCTAGAGTGTTTTGCCATCCTTGCACTGTGTAATTCGATGTTCTGTACCTAAGTAGGTCATTGAGATTTCCGAAGAATTTGAGATCAACTATGTGGGGTTCGCTGGTATTTCGTGTAGTTCGATTTCGCTTCGCTACCAACGCTAAATAAGTACCGCTGGGAATTTCGTGAGAAACTACTTCGGTGCGTGTACCTGGACTGCCGTGATGGTCGCTAACTTGATTGTACCTTCAAGCTGCGTTACGGCAGTGTCAAGAACTGCTTGGTAGTTTCTTCGGCCCTGTGAATGTTTTCACTAATACTGCGTTCAAAAATGTACCAGTTTGCTTATGCATAACTGTGCCTCGTAATGATTGCATTAGTATTATTAGCCAATCTAATGAGATGATTACTGGAAGATGCTCAGACGGTAGTCCATTTTTAACCTGAGGGTGATGCGTTCGTTTATGTACCTAGCGATTGCTATGTCCAGGATGTATGTATGTATGATCTTTGATTTTTGGAGAAGGGGATGAACGTGGGCTCATTTGGGAGTTAAATTGTGTATTTGGAATTGTTTTCGTGTGGAAGTAATGCAGTACCGCCTGCATTGGTGTTCCTGGATTACCAAATTTTGTGCTTGGCGTTAAGGTCTCCTGCTATTAATCTCCGTCGTTTATTTGGAGGATTTGGACAATATTTCCTGTGTTTAAGGGCCCGGTGGGTTATACACTGCTACCACTATTGTTCGTGCATCCTCAAATGTCATGAATATGCCGAATACCTCTATTGTCGCGAATTATAAGAAAAATGCTATGTCATGTAGAATACCTTGTTTATTAAAATAGTTTTGCCTCAGTGATGGTTTTTCCTATCTTGTCTATGTGAAACGTACCCCGTTACGTTAAATCTAGCGTTAGAGCTTAGGTTTGTTCCTATGATAAGTGCTATATGTATGTTATTTGTACTGGGAAAGTCCTATAATTCTGTGTTTTGTCTTAGTAAGGTTTTGATATTCCAATTGG
The DNA here is from genome assembly GCA_030765065.1 of Deroplatys truncata. Classification (NCBI taxonomy): domain Eukaryota; kingdom Metazoa; phylum Arthropoda; class Insecta; order Mantodea; family Mantidae; genus Deroplatys; species Deroplatys truncata. The sequence goes on along the minus strand of CM060990.1, from coordinate 414,528,393 downwards.
GTATTTCAAAATGGGTTTAAGGCAATTGAGAAAGTCAAGATATGTTGGGATTTGGCGGAAGACAGCAAAGTGCTCAGAATGGAGCGGCTCTCCGACTGCCTCTCGATGAGATGTAAGAACACATAGATACAAGTCTCCACGGGATGTTTACTCATCCTATGAAGTAGCATCTCTAGGGACATCTCCCTTTGGTAGGTACGTCCTAGATCTTCGTTGGTCCTCGGTGGCTGCTGTTGTGTGCCCCACCTTCTGTCAATAGGTGGCAGGGCTGTGATAGACGCTCGTTCGCCTTACGCACCGCACCCTCCAGAAGATAGCGAATCAGAGCAAGCTGCGGTGGTACTCCGGACATACTCGGTAGCGGTCACATGGCACAATGCGCAATAAAGAGCGCACTTCCTCGCGGGTGAAGGGGACGTCGCAAGGGGCCACATATGAGGCCCAGCGCAGTTCCAGCTCACCGTGACCGACTCCGTACACCTCGCTTCCATATTGCACTGGCGCGAGATTACAGGGCGGCTGTAGGATTCTGTCTTCACTCGGAAGTGGAGGACGAACTAGAACCTCCAAGTCACGAAGTCCACCATGTACATAGGCAAGGGTGTTCTGGTTCGCTTTAACTGTTGCAGCAGGACCACGCAGTTCACCGGCAGGTATTCCATTGTCAGCTACTTCTACATGGCTTCCTTTGCCCCACCGTAGTGAATGTTCACCACCAACCCAAAGGTCTGGTTCTGGGTATGCGCCGTCAGCTGAAAACCGATTTTCCTTTCCCAAAGGAACGCAACCAAGTGCCTGTAGTTGACGAAATTCCTGGTTTGCACAAGGAAGTCGTGAGACACTGGTCTTCGAATCCCTTAACTCTCGTTAGGGCCATCGGCGTAGAAGTCCTCCGTCAACCTCAACAAAGCAGAAATATTTCGTGTAATTTAGATGGGCGGTTACAGTAGGACTTTCAGAAATTGAAAAATTAAATTCAGTTTCATGTATGGATGCTCTTTAACTGATGCTGTTCTTAGCGTCCCATTCCATATTGGGCGTAAAAGTTCAATAATTTTTCCCAAAGGCCTCATTATCAGGGTTGAGGTTATTTTACCTCCCGCAAATCTGCAATACGAGACCACCGGCTTTACTTCCCTTCCGAAGGAAGCCATTCTAAGGATTTTTACGCCCGAAAATATCCATCGCCCTCCGCCAGATTTGAAACCGACACCTCGTGAACTAGAGCCTAGCACGGTAACAGCTACACCACGAATGACGGTGCAATGCTTTCAGGGCATCGGTATAGGACTGATGGGTTTTGAGAGGGACGGGGACGGGGTCGCGTCTGGAAGAGGGGCCAGGATGAAGAACAAAGGGTGCGGTGGTAGGATTGAGATGAGGTGGTGAAGAGGGCTGGGAATTGGGTTAGGGCAAGGTGCGGACCATGGAAGGGCAAAAAGGTGAGTGGAGATAAGGGGTTGGGGCAGGGTCAGCATATAGGAAGAAGAGGAAGAGTGGGTTTGGGTGAGAGGGTTGTTGGGGCAAGAGAGGAAGGTTAGGAATTCAGTTATGGCGTCGCAGCTGGACTGCTTATCATTCGTTCTTCAACTAGGGTGTGGAAGTTTGGAGTAGAGGTAAGGTTGAGCGTAATGGATGGCGTAGCCGAAGAGGTAAAGTCTCCGCTATTGGATTGGTTGGAAGGGACGGCACATTTCAGGTTCCTTCTGTTGACGTTTCCTCTGTTACACGCAACTCCAAGGCAGAAAAATTGAAACTGAATTTTATTTATGGACGCTCTTTTACTGCTGTGGTCCTTAGCGCCTATTCTATATTAGGCGCGGAAAACCAGTAATTTTTCTCAGAGACTTATTTTATAAGGCTTGAGGTTCCTTTACGTGCCGTAAATCTAGGACATGGGACCACCGGCTTTACTTCCCTTTCGAAGGAAGTCATGCTTTTTACGCCTGAAAATATCCATCGCCCTCCGCCGGGTTTGGACCCGTCACCTCGGGAACTAGATGCTAGCATGGTAACTACTGCACCACGGAGGACGAATCCGAAGGAGAGTACACCTTAACAGTCTCCCCTTAGACTTTGCATTAGAAGTAGAAGTAGGAACAGTTTGGAGTAAAGTTTAAGTAATAACTAGATGAAGTCAGAAGAGAGTATTGCAATAAAATAAAAAGTCTGTTTTGGGGAACCAAACCGAGACCTTGGAATGAGATAGGAGGAGGAAGATAAAGTCAAAGAAAACTAACAGTTAGTGGGCGCTAAAGAGCACGAAGAGCAGAGGACCTACTCAAGGGCGCCTAGATTCCAGTCAGCACAACGTTGGCCGCAGTTGTGTGCCTTTACCCAGCTAAGCTGTCAAACTGTCGCAACTAGTGGAGGTGTAGCACCACTAACTGTTCGGTCGTTGGCTTGATAGATGCCCGGAAGGGTCAGGGTCGGTTCGCCGCTCCTCGGACTACTTTGGCTGTTACCGGTGTTCTCGCTGTCGCCACCATCTGCCGAGTCCACTCATAGGAAGCATTAAGCTTTTTGGAAAATAATGGAACTGGAGATGTTGGGATGTAGAGGAAAAGTTGTTTTGATGGATGCAATTTCATTCGGGATCCCACAATAAGTACCTCCTTGATTGATGAGTATGTTACTGCTACTGCCGTATCGACTAAGTGGTAAGGTCTATGTACATGGCTACGCTCATTGGTGGAGCCCTAGTCCCGCTCATGTGTCGACATTTGTAGATATCATCTAAATCAAAATTTGCATAGCCCTTGTTTGCCTCTGCTTCGGATTTTCTTGTGGGCCACAAATGATAGGGTGTAGCACAGCCGATATGTTCGTATGCACACTCGACCATTCTGATTTGTACTTTCGCGTCATTGAGTATAGTAGTTGGCTTACGTTCTAATCTATGCAGCTTTTGCTAGATTGACTCGAGAGTTTCGTTGTAGTCGGGCTGTTCTAAATCGATGACTGCTGAGGGGATTTGGTTGTGTCGTTTAATGGTTGCGTTGAACGTAATGCTGTGGTGGCGGAACTTGGTGCTGAATGTCGTGAGGCGCCTCCGTCCTGAAAGTCGCAGCTCTGTGAGTCGTTAGTTCATATCCTGGAGTGTTGCCTGTATTTCGATGATTGAAGAGGGGAGTTCCGCGAGTATGGTGTAAGGTAGCCCTGTAATTGAGATATCCGCGCCGAGTTGAAAAGCTCTCAGCAATGACGTCTGGCGTTGATGAAGTAGTTGCAGTCGCTGTCGGCAGTATTGGAGAGGAGTGTGCTGTTGAGCTGGTTGACGGCGGTGAGGACCAGCCGGTGCTTGCTGTGAAGTTCTGGTGGTCTGAGTTTGTTTTCGGATATCTCGAGAAGGACTATCCCGCAATATGTCCCTTCCCTGACATGTTGCGCAGAAGTGGCGCCGGCAGGTGAGCTCATACATGGTGCAGGTTCCGGTCTGGTAGGGCGAGCCGCAGTAATGACTGCGTGGTAGTTCCTGCAGTTTGCCGCCAAGTGACCGTATTAACAGCATCGCCGACAGGGAGTAGATCGTGGAGTACGGCTCGCGTCAATTCTGTAGTGCTGGATGAGCGAAGGAAGTCCAGTGGTGAGTGCCGCTGTTAAGTGTGCACGATCCTTGAAAACAAGTCGGATCAGTGGCGTTGGTGTGGTTCCGGAGAAAATCCCAGAAATCCTCACGATCAAAGGTCAGTAGAGTTGGATGGCCTCCTGGACTATCATCTCTGGAAGCAGGCGGTGAACCCCGCAGATGACGGTGCTGTAGTGTCTGTACTTGACTGTAGAGACAACCGGGGCTGAGGTTCTGCTTGGAGGCTGGTGACGTCGACGTAGGATGCCGTAGGCTGTAGCTGTTCGGTGGCATTTGGTCTGCCATCTCTGTGAGAGATCGGTTGTGTTAAGGTTATGTCATTTCATATCCGAAGTTGAAAGGCTTTTCCGTTTTTTCTGTCCGACGTTAACATCATTATTTTACGTATTTCGAGATTTTAAGGAAATTTTATATCAAACATCATTTATACCCAAAATGATAGGCGCTTTTTTATACATTCATCCGAATCGGCCTCGAATTCCTCTATCCAACGGAGATTAAGCGTTTAGAATTGTGCACGTTCGTTAACATACCAATTCCTTTTTAACGATATGTCACATGATTGGAGCTACAAGTAGTTATTCAAATCTAAAACTTTTACATATAGAGCAGGTTTGTTGAATGCCACTCATTTTAGCATCTACGTATCTATTGACTCGTCCCTTATCTCAACACCTAAGGTAGCCAAAATGTATGGCTCCCTCCGACACATTGTAGCTTGTCTTATAACTCCCCATATGACGTCATACCCAAACAGAAACAAGTAGTCTTGCAGCCATTACGATATAAGCACCCGTAAAAACACCACCACCACCGGAGACACGTAAAGCAACTCCATGTACAATAAACCTAAAAATACAACAATAAAAAGTTTTAAACGTGGATAAAAAGGAAAACGACCCAGCAGAAACATGCTAATAACGTAAAATAAAACACAATGTCAACACCACTACAATTAAGATGATAATTTAGAGGTGAATGGCAGTTTAAACGCAATTTTCAAATGTCAATAAGCTGTAATTTGCATACCCGGTCCTCCTCATTTGAATGATTAATGGCGTTAAAAAGTTTGCATATAGATGGAAGGAATAAGGAGCAAAGCAAAAAAATTCAAACTGTTCAAAAAGAGCGGTCTGTGTATAACTCTCTGGAAATTAATCCACTTGTCGAATGCATACATCTGCTGGAGAAACTACTGACAACACGCTTTAAACACGTAATTAGTGTTTTAGAAACGGATCTAGGTAGGTTTATGAACGCAAGGTTCTAGAAATTCGTCCAGAGATGGAAGAATTTTGGCTTAAAAGTAGAAACTGGGCGTTGCTTGCCGTGGAAGGAGTTCGATTGAGAATTAATAGTTACAATCCCCTTCGAGAAATCAGGTACGTGCCTCTGCCACATTCTGTGGATGCTATGCCTGCATGCATAAATAATCGGTACTACAAGGATTAAAATGTTTTAGGTACGCAGTCTTAACAAAATGCATCTACAGAAAACCACAACATGTCAGTAAATATAAGGAGCTGGAAGCTATGCACATTTTTCATGCATTTCATTTGCAATAATGTTAGCAGATATATCAAAGTATGTGGTATGTGTATAAATGTATTTGGACTTGATGAAGATTACAGCCTGTTCCCTCTAAAGGTTGTTACTAAAGAACTTCATGAGCATCTCTTTTACATGGTGATAGCACTGGTGGAGATCATGAGTATATGAACAAGCTTGAGAAGCTTGTTGGGAAGCAAAGGACTAAACATAATGAAAGGATATACACTAGCAAACACTGCATCACACATTTTGATGGAAAAAAAGATGATGTTATCTGCAGTCAACGTACTATCGCTAGGATCGCTATGTCTACAAAGGACAGCTCAACTGTCTAATTTAAAATGTGGAAGAGATGACAAAATTACCTTACGTCATTTATGGACGTGTTCAGAGCAATTTCCTGCAATAAGATACATGCATGGCTAATCTTGAAACCACCTATACAGCTCCAAATTGGAAGCAATCTCAAATGAACTTTTGTGCTCCTGTGAAATCGGCGCCATTTCTTCAACATCTGGAAACCGTTCTTTCTACACAGTCTTATATATATCGTGGCTATTATGCAACCGAGAAGTTTATGGAATATCAAATTTCCCTTGCGAAGCAGATAAATAGTATATGCAATTCTGTTAAGCCCCTGAAACTAAAGATGAAAAACAAAAAACTTCAAATCCTCTTGAGTGCTGCTTTTCTGGTAAAAAAACAATCTAGAATCCAAAAGAGAACTGGAAATTAAGGGGCCACGATAACGTTAGCGGCAAGTACGCAGGAAGTGGAATATAGCACGCAAAACATCTACATATATATTTGCCTTCATGCGTAACCTGAGCACCTTTGAATAACATTTCGTCGTTAAGGAATTAGCTACACAAGCAAAAGAGTAGAGGTAATACCGAACTCTAAAGAACGCTACACCTGATTCTGGAGGTATTAAACTCAGGTTGCTGGATACCCAACATTTCCTGAGTACAAGCTTCGATAACCTAGTAAAATCCCTAACAAGGTATCCTGAAACAGAGAGGTACTTTGGAAATGAAAATTTCAGTCTGATGACTCCTAAGGGGATATTTCCTTCCCCTTGTCCCCAAGGAAATATCTTGACAAGACTTTGAATGAAGAAATTAGCGATGATAACTACCAGCATGCTAAAAATGTATGGAAGCAGTTTAATGTGAGAAATTTAGGTGAATACGGGCGAATTCCTCTAAACTTCAGATGCTTTTCTCCTCTTCGGTGTCTTTGAAGCATTCAGCCACCCATTCCTGAAAACCAGAATTTGACTCCGCACATTATTTCACATCTGCTGGGCTTACGTGGCACACTACGTTACTGTATATCGGAATTAAACTAGAATGGCTTCTGGATGATGATAGGCTTCTTACGGTGAAATCTGGCATAAGGACAGGTAAATGGCAAGTGTCCAATCCTTACGCTGAAGCAACACCGTTTACTTGGAGAAGTTTTGTCGACTGAAACTCTCATTTTAGTACATACGAAGATATTAAAAAACAAAAGAATGTTTGGGCGATGTGTCACGCCCTTGCTTTTGGAGTATTTGATTTGGTTTATCTTTTAGACATTAATTTAGAAGGACCTGTAAGATCATCCTCATTTATATACTGGAAGTTAACGTAGAGTATCCTGCTGAGCTTTATGATCTATAATCATTTACCATTTCTGCCGAGTGTCTGAAGCCGAAGGAGTCATCTGCAAATAAGCTAATTCCTTTAAATTGAGTTTTACTTATGGACGGTCTTTAACTACTATGGCCCTTAGCGTCCTATTCCTTTGAGCGTGAAAGACAGGTAATTTTGCTCAGAGACCTTGTTATCAGGTTTGAGGTTCTTTTACGTGCTATAAATCTACGACACGGAACACCGGCTCTGCTTCCCTTCCGAAGGAAGCCATGCTCAATATAAAGCTAATTTCAGTTTTTAACCTGAGAAGAAGTATCTTGTACATTATATTACCCTAAAACAAGCCCTTAGTCGTGGACTAAGTCTGAGAAAACTCCACTGTGCTCTAAACTTTCGTCAGACGCTTTGGTTAAAACCATAGGTGGAATTTAAAAACGGGTTACGGCAAGGTTCGACAAAAGATTTTCAGAAGGATCTGTACAAATATTTTAACCATACAATGTTTGGAAAAAATATGGAAAACAACCAAAATCGTATGCATATACGCCTTCTGACCAACGAGAAGACTATAGAAAAACTGATTGCCAAATGTATATTTATCGACAGATCAATATATGGAAGTAATCTGGTTGCTGTGCATTAGACCTCACGTTTAATAGTGGCCAGCAAGCTCTATACATTGCGATGGAGGTGCTAAGACATCTCCAAGACACTAATGCACCGTTACCGTTATGATGTATTTTTGCCGAATGATGGAGCTGAAAATCTGATGTTTTCGTATATGGATACAGATTCCTTCAGCCATCGTGTGTCCACAAGAGATATATACCAGGACCAACTGTGTTTCTTTGAGCACCAATATACATCTGATTAACCTAAAAACTCTATATTCTTCTCCACATAAAACAAAAAAGTGTTGGAAAAGTTGAGAAACGCACCAAATGGAAAATCATCCACCGCTTTGTCGGATTGCGACCCAAAATGCATACTCCTTATATCGATGACTATTTGATTATAAATATTAAAGGCATAAAACTTAGCGCCGATAAGAAGTACATCATATTTTATAGCTATGCGTTTTTTCTTAGGAATAACGAAACCACAGTAACTTCGATAAATTTGATCCCATCAGAACGGCATAATGTTTAGTCTAAAAGCAGCAAAATAGCTCAATCGCCTGATTATGACTAATTCTATATGATGGAATATCTGTTTTCTTACAGACACTTGTGTTGCAAGCCCTGCATAAGAGACGTATCTTAATACATTGGTCATCTCTGCGAACCTACCAGCAGAAAATGGACGTTGACTCGACTATCGATCACATAAAACTAGCTGACGCATTATGAAGAAAAAAGAAAGACGATAGCTCTGCCGCTAGGAGTAACTTCTAGTTCTGGTCTGAAGCCCTGATAAAGGCGAGGCGTCTACATTCCTTACCCTAAGATATTTAAACACTGTTTAAAACTATATACGTTCTAATAAAACACTCAAAATATACCATCAAGTAACCAACATTATGTCTAATATTCTTTAAACTATTACTAGTTCATGTAATAGAATGTGGCCAAAACGTTCCATATATATCCAACATTTAACCACATTCAACCAAAACGACACCAAATGTAACCACATGTAAGGAGAACGTAACCAACAGTTCCGCTAGTGTAACTAAGACGCAAGTAAGATGTAACGTTAAATTAAATGTATATGCCTTAGAAAGACTATACGCTACGCATAATTTATCCTCCCTCGCCTCATATGCTAACAGAATATACAAAGGTGTGCAAAGGACTAAGCAAATTACTTGAATGTGAATGAAACCGCTATAGCAATGTACAAAATATTCTCTAAAATACCCGGCACTACCGCAAAGCCAACAGATCATAATGTGTAACTTATAAAAATACTCTAAAACCCCGGCAATGGGCATGAAAACCAGTTGCCAAAATGGTTGTACCATTGCACTTAGATGCCTGCTCCAGTGCACATGAAATTAACGAAAAGGCCTCAAAATGTGCCTGAAATGCCTAGAAAAGTGCCAAATCAACCATTGTAAAGCTCAAAATATCCTCTAAATTCCCTAAATTGCCTCGACTAGCACCCGAAAATACCTGCTCCAATGCCTATAATGTCCAAAAAAGCGCTATAAAACCACCTCACAGTAAACCGAAATGTCCCATTGACAGAAAATACCTCCTAGAGCCTGTACATTTTAAGAGCGTACTTTAAAAATGCCCAAAATTCATTGAAAGGTGTCTAAAATTACGCTAAGGTTCCGAAATACCCGCAATATCTCTACCAGTAGCCTTAGAGCCACATTTACCTTCATCAGAACCCAGAATTCACTCAAAATGCCCTAAACGTCTATAAAAGTCCTCAAAATGGCTCTACCATTGTCCATTATGTCCCAAAAAGTGCCCGAAAGATTAAAAATCAGCCAATATTGCTCAATATTAATGTAAACCACAAGAGCTGTACTCTGAAATATAGACAAAATATGTAAGTCCACACAATATTCGCCAAAAAGCGGAAGATTACTGTATAATACTGTCAAACCAGTATAAAAAGCAGAGAAATCTTCTATCTTAGGTCTAAAAGGCGCCTAGATTCCAGTCGGGAGACTAATGGCTGCGGTCGTGTTACTTTGTCCGGCTAAGCTGTTATATTGCCGGCAGTAGTAGAGCGTTAGCACCGTTGACTGGTCGCTCGCTGGTTTCGTAGGCGCTCGGAAGTGACGGGGCCGTTTCGCCGCACCTCGGACCGCTTCGGCTGTTACCGGTACTGTTCTCACTGTTCAGAACCTGTGAAGGTTGTGACACAGAGTTGCACATGAGGCGATGTGCATAGCGTTATGGGTGGTTTACAGGCATCACTGGTCATTATCGAGATTCAAACTCTTAATAGGGACTGCAATTAGTTGCTTCTTCAGCGAAGTAAAGCTCATTGATGCAGCCATTACAGTATATTCTGCTATTGCACCGTTGAACATGTTTACTAAGAAACGATCTGGATTCCAATGACGCTGTTCACTGCCACATATGCAAGAGAGCTTTTACTATATATTATATCAGGTTGAGGCACATTGCCATATTACAGTAGCATACCTAGTGACCAACCATAATAAAACCGTGAATTGCAATTTGAATAGGAAGCAGCCCGTTTCATTTCTGGATGATTTCATTGTTTATCTGTCACAACCGCTTTCTGTTTAAGCACTTGACATAGGATTAGGATTACGCCACGGAGAACACACACAGCACCTCGACCCACACAAGCACTTGACATATGATGAACCTATTTCAAGCATATCGCAATACTCTGAACGCTACATGCATTCAGCAAAAGGTATAGGGGTATGCAAATCAGGTTCCTCGACAGCTTCAAGTTTTTGGATACAAATTATCTGTCCTAGCAGATATGCTGAGGAGCTGTGACTACAAGTATTAATAATGCGGAGTGTGTTCTGATCCAGCACACACAGACCCACCAAAGTTTAAAGGGATGTTCCCCTATACATATCCTGATAACGTGGAAAATCTTAAGAGCTGCCACTTATTGATCCTTTCGACAGCGTCTCGAAATATAAGATGCCCACGCCAAATTTTATGAAGCACCTTCTGCATTAAAGATCTCGAATATCCGAAACTGTATCTACAGACACAAATGCTGCTTTTACAGATTCCTTCGGAGATTTAGAGACTTGTCTGTGGATTAGTATAGCCCGGACCAAGCGTGCTGCACGACTCTCCTCTCATTAGCATTTCACGCCATATTGAAGACTGCGAAGGTGCAGCTCAACTTTTTCTCTCATCCCGGTATGATACAATTTTTGAGGAAGGTATTCAATGTGGATTGTGTATTGTCAAAGCGAGTTTAAGTAGTAGTTTAAGGAGGATATGGGTGGTATTATTATGAAGGGGTGTGCTTGAATGAGATCGAAGCTTTTAAGCAGACTGCCATGAAGACAAAGTGGACTACTAAGAGTTGTATACAATCATATGCATTTGGCAAATATTTCTACTGTTTGAAACCTCTAAACTTTCTGACCAAGCGGATTACTTTATAACTTCAAAACACAATATTTTGACCACTAAAATTAACAAAATTCTGACACACCAAGCTCAACATGTTTGAGGGATCCCAAGCAACTTTTGTATGGAGCCACTATTCCGTTAGGCTACTGTAATCCATTTACATTCCTGTTGAATCAGCCTATATTCCACAACTTCTTTATAATTAAATGTACATATTCAACTTCCTTAAGGACACTGGGTAGTCGTAAGGCAGTTTCAGATTGCTGTTTGAGTGTCGGATTTGATTTTAAGTTTCTCAACAATTGCTTAACACATTGAAGTGAAACTTGACACTGAATACAACAACCCTTTCCAAATATAATCCATGTAAAATTACCCATGTGTGCTAAAAGTAATGCTACACGCATATCATAAAGAAAATAAAAAATTTCAAAATAATTACTGATGGGGTATTCAGGCGCACCATCCTCTAAAACTATGTTACTTTACTGAAGCTTTTGTATGCTTTAATACTTGCACTACTTGACAATTTCCACCTAAGCGATCTTCCTACATCTGAAGACGACACATATCCCATAAAAGTTTATATAATGAACACAGAATGAGTGCTAAGTTTTACAAGCATATATACTTTAACACATTATATGTAACAATGTGAGGAATAATTTTAACTGAAATAAGTAGCTCTTGTACTGGGAAATGAACAGTAAAAATATCAACCATATAGCTTAAAGGGTTGCAGAGAAAAGTGCACCTAAATTATGAAAAACACAAATTACGGTGAACTGCAATTATACGTGGGTGTGGAGATAATAAACAGTGATCCACCACATTTAAACGTCCAAATTAATGTCCCTTATGAACAGAAAGCCCCAACATAGCATATACTTTGAAAGTTGAGAGTTTATAATTTTTAATCATAAATACAAAGAATCCATTTGTTTGACCCAAATAACTACGCAATGTCCTTAAATGATTTTATTGATTTTATATACAACTATATATTTTATATATACTTATAAATCATTAAGTGGATATGTGAATAACCTTTGTGGTTCATCTGCTTTACTAACAACATAACCATTTTTTGATGCTTACACGAAATCGACACTATCAATCCACTGTATATCTGTGAAACTATATAATTTCTAATGATTCCTGTTTCTTCGCCGAAAAAACACCTTTTGGATGAAATGTATTAGGATAGCTGATAAATGACAAATCATGTCCACAGAACTTCCTCTTACCTCCTCATACCCTTTTCCTTTAACGTGTATGTAATTGTATAGCCTTTATTCAAAGGAGCCTCTTGAAAAAATGCTGCAGTCCAATTCGGCGTGAATCGCACTTCAAGCTGTTGTTAATGTTTAGAAATCCTCACAAACAAACATCGTTACAGTTCCTAGGACTACTCTACTCCCTTTCTTGGTTACTGTAACGATACACGTGAGCAGAATATCACTATTCGTACTTCAAACTGCTCCTTGCGATTAGTAGAATGCCAAGTATCATTGTACTTTGCGATGACCCTGAGTAAAATGTCTAACCATTTAAAGTATCCTAGAGCTCAAAGTATTATGTATATTTAATTCTTTAGTTTCCTTATTAGATTAGACTGCTCCTGGGTCCTTTAAGCCGCGTTAGCTTCTCATTACTGCAGCCTTAAGAAATCCATTGTGAAAAACTCTAATCTATACTTCCCAGCTCAAATTAATGCTTCTGATAAGGCTTAATTTTTCTGGGTGGTAGTGAGACAGTTCGTCCTGGGCTAGGGAAGGCAGACTTTCTTGGGCGAGTAATCGCTTGCGATCGCAAAGTATATGCTTAGCCGTTTCCATTTGTTCTTGACAGAAACGACATTTGTTCGCAATCGTCTTTCCCACGGTGCAGAAATGATTACTGAGAGGACAATGCCCAACGAGGAGGTCATTCAGTATCTCCAACATCTGTTTGCTGAATGTGAGGATCACTTTTGATCTTTTAGCTGAGTGTTCTATGAACTCCTTGGAATGATTTACTTTTGGAACTATATCGCAATAGCTTTCGCATCTTTTTCGTTCCCAGACTTTTATCTTTTCGTTTAGGTAAAAATCTGGCACCCCGCAAAATCATTCTGGGACATTAAATGGAGTAGTGGCCTACTCCTTGGCTAGGCGATCAGCAATATCGTTGCCTTCAATAGCTTCATGTCCTGGAACCCACATTAATGTAACTGTTCATATCCACCAACTGGTTCATTGTTTGTAGGTAGTCTCAGACAAGCTTTGACTACTCAACACTGTATGCATTGAGAGCCTTTAATGCTGCCTGGCTGTCGGAAAAATATAAATTCTGGAGCCATGAAAACCTTTATCGACATTTACGTGTGCACGGATTTCCATTGCATGAATTTTTGCTTGAAATGTGGTTGGATTGTTACTAAGGGCTTTTAATAGGGCAAACTTTGGCTCATATACACCCACACCAACTTTTCTATTCCTTTTGAGCCATATGCATACCCTATGAGTTACCCGTTTTCAAAATTGGATCCTCCTTCGTTCCCCTGATAACGTTCAGTGAGAATTGCGTTAAAGGAACGATAAAGCTTAGATCTTGATGTCATAGAGTCCATAATATAATGAAGTTATCCTCTTTAAGCTCATTAGGAATTTTTGTATCGCCAGTTAGATCACCAGATTTCGACGCTAAATTTTTTGCAGGGTGAGAGCACTAGATAAGGCGGCTTTCCTCACTGTAATATAGAGAGGTGTTAAGCCTATTAAAGCCCCTATACCTGCTGCAGGGTAAGTGCTGATCGCACTGGTTATTCCAAAACAGGTGAGCCTTTAAATATGTTTAGACAGGCTACTCTTGTCTTTTGTACTGTTTTAGGCCACCAAGTCAAGGAACCATAGGTGACCATGGGTCTTACAATGGCCGTGTATAACCAGTGGATAATGTCTTGGTTTAAGACCCCATATTTCGTCAAATTGTAGAAAATCCTAATTACTGTAGTTTTTTTCGTAAACACTTTTAATTGAGGAATCCAAATTAGTCTACTATCGAGTACTATACCTGTTACTTAACTTGTCCTTCAAATACAGTTCCTTGAAGCATAGTTTCGTCGAGAATTTTATTGAAGCTGTAAGATATAGCTTCTTTCTTCTCGTGAAAGGAATAGTGACCTTTGTTTGGGCTGATGTTAAGTGCTTCCCTCTTGCACTACTCACTAGGTTAAGGGCTCTTTGTACGACTTCTATGAAAATATATTCATCCCTCCCTCTTGCCATTATTACAAGGTCGTCAGCATAACCTTGTGTTTCAAATCCAAAGTATCCAATTCCTCAAGAAGCGTGTCGAACATAAAGGTCCACAGAAGGGGCCGATAAAACCCACCTTGGGGGTAACCTCTATTGGCCCTTATGGTGACCTTCTCACTTCCGAAATTTGCTGAAATTCTCCGAATTCGTAGCATAGCTTTTATCCATTTTGTGAAGGTAAAGCTAATGCCCTTTCTATACGCAGTCTTTTCAATGGATACAAAGAAGGTGTTAAACGTTTGTTTTATACCAAGGAAGGCGCTAATAATGCTTCACTTGTGCGCAAATGCCTTTCAATCGTTATAACTCTGTGAGGAGCCGTTATTGTAGATGTCTGATCGAAAGGCAAATTGGTTAGATTGAAGAGGTCATTTAATTAGTATTCGCTTCTAACATAATTAAGATTTTTGCCATGATTTCCAGCAAAAAATAACTCGGAATAATAGGACGGTATAAATTAGGTTTATCAAATCTCTTTTGCCAGCCTTTTTGTACAAAGACCACCATAACATCCCTCCAAAATATAGGGATATATTGAAGGCTAAGACTTGCAATAAACACCTTAGTTATCGTAGGTACAACAACGTCAGAAGGCTTTTGTAAAAGTGCAGGGAGAATTTCATCCCGTCCTACTGTCTTATATGATAATGAAAAGTGCTAATAGCACAGTTAATGTTGATAGGAGTAACGCTACTGCCAGGAGGGCTCTTAAGTTGCCTCTGTGTACGTTTGAGGAAAGCTCCATTTTGTACGCTTGCTGTTCCCCCAGTATTACGTCAGAATCTGGAAAATGAATGCGAGTAGTTTCAGCGTATCCTCTTGACTCGGAGTATATTCCCCATCTGGCTTCCTTAAGTGATTATTGCTAGCGTCCTTGTCAAAAGATCGGTTGCCACAGATTTCACATTGGTATATTTACCGTAATGGTTCATGTTATACTACTGCATTAGCGTTATAAAGTATTTGTGAAACTATTTGATATTATAGAACCGAATATTCCTGGGATATGTTTTAAAATCTTTTAATATAAATTCATTTGCTTTGTTACATTTTTACCTTTCTTAGTCTTCTATGGTATTGCATTAGCGATTTTAGAATATAAATTAAGTGCAAGTGAAATATACATATTTGTAACTTTTATTTTCCCTTGCGTGTGGTATCAGTTCAATCAGGTAGGACTGTTGCATATATCTTAAGTACAGTTCTGAAACTTTTACGTTGTAATAAGTTTCTTCTTGCATCAGGAGGGTTATTTAGCAATAATCTTTAATAATGCAGTAAATCTATAAGTTTCCAGCTGACGGATAATGTATTCAACCTCTGCAGAACGATTTCTACAGAGATTGAATAAGCGATAGAATAAGCAGCCTTGGGCGGTTGACTAATGTATTTGAATCTCTCCAGAAGACGTAGCCCACTTCCTACTTGGACGACGTTTCTTCTACTCGAAGTCTAGACCTGTATGTGTATTGAGTAGAGGACGTATTATGTTCTTGTATTTATACAACTTAGTGCTTTCTACCGACCTTGCCTGTTATAACCACAACTGTGAAGAGGCTTTTTGTTCATCTGTGAATAAGTATCCAAGTTTTCACTGGTGTATCCTGACATCTCTGCTGCTCATTTGAAGATAAAGTCATGTAATGCTGGAATAGCTCAACGTTTCATTGGCTGTTCGAATCTGATTGTTTAGAAACTGAATACCTTTATTCCCTAGTATGTAACTCACATCTTCTTAGCGTACTCCACATATAGCATCCAGTGATCACTGTCCTTCGGAGTAACTTGCTGGTAAGAAGAGGCGTTACTGATTCCTCTTCATGCTTCTCCTCTCCTTTGATCGTAATGTTTTCATGTATATTCAATATATTTTTTAAAGGAGTAGGCACGGCCTGGAGACCTTAGGCATTAGACGCAGATACTGAAACTTGAGACCTTTTAGAACTCTGTGATTTTTCTTTTACAACCTTGGTATATTTGGTTACATATTCCTTAAAACTAAGCTCTCACTGCTCATCTTCCAAATTTCACATAGATCGCATATAATTGTTTAGTATAGATGTATAGAGATTTATTCCCTAGCACTAGCTCAATACGTAATGTCTGTGCATTTTAAGTCGTGTAACACCAATGGAGTGAATGTTATGCTGACAACTTAAATAATTCTAAGCAATAACACAAATATCATATACTGATAATTTTGTATCATGTTTGTATTATCTCTAATTAAACCCAGATGTATATAATCACGTTACAATGTTTGTCCATGGTGTAAACCGAAGCCATATTTCCTTACCTTTCGTTAATAATATCAACGAACGTAAACATTGAGTTTTCCTTTATTTCAAAGGTATTTACCACATTCTCGTCTTTATCATGCGTGTTGACTTCAATATCCTGGATGTTACAAATTACTTTTAAGAGGAATAGGTATTTAGGCTGGTAAAGGGACTTTGAAGAAATTTGCACATTTTCGAAACGTAGGCAATTCTCGTGAACCAACATATTTAATAAAATATTAATTTTGCCGGCACTAGTGCTGTTTAGAATAAGGAGTTTGGTATTATCAGGAGAGAGCTTATCATATCGATCATTTCTAATATCGCTTTCAAATCAAATTCTCTACAGGTAGAGAAGATTGTTGCTTCACAAGCTCCATCATGCGCGTGTTTGGGTGTGGGTGGTGGTTGTGAGGTTAAGTATTTAATGAGATCTAGGAGAAGGAAGAAGTCGCATAAGAGCTGAGATTATAAATGCTTTGATTAATTCGCTACCCTTTTAAGCTCTCTTCCCAGGTTACATATACTGCAGACCTGGTGCTAACCTACAGAAACGGTCAAGGAGAGGATACCTAACAATTAACTAAGGCAGGTATAGTCTATGAACTTGCGTACGCTAAGAATAGGGGCTTTGTCTTATGGCATTTAACTGACAAAATACTTGCAGAGAAAGCTTGCAGTTTACTTCATTCTACAGATGCAGAAATGCAATTTTATCCTTGATACTTAATCATTGCCGCTTTAGGAGCCGCGGAAGGAGGTGCTGCTCAAATTGCCTCCGCTGTGTAGAAGAAACAAGCTGCTGTAGACAGCTAGCTGAAATAAGGCAAAATAAGCAGATGCAGGCTAAAGGATGTGGACTTAGGTGAAAGAAGGGGGGATTGTACCGATACCATCCATGGTGGCATCTTTATCCTCTGCTTGTAAAACTGCCAGATCCTTAAAACATAGGGAATCTAAAGACATGAACTTAAAGAAGATAAACTAAACAAACTCTGGAAGAGGCTTGTACAGCCTAATACAAAACAAATGCGCAACAGCGAGAAAGGCAGTTCAATTCGGAAAACATCGGAGGCATTGGCTGACACTGCGTTCACAATACACGGCTTAATACTACCCTGTGTTCATTTAAAAGCTGTGCGATAAGTTGAAAGCTGCCTACAGTTTGGTTGTATGCATGTAGCCGAGCGATGAAACACGTGTCTAATTCTAACAATCTGAGTTCTAATCCTTGGTTAATTTCTGTTATTATTTAAGCCTAAATTTGTTAAATATATGGCAATGCTCTATATTATCATGCATAACACACCTATTAATTTTAAGACGTTCATGTATAAAAAGCACAAACAATCTACGCTTTTTCGTTTTCAAAATAAGTGCCATACTACTAAGAATTCTAAAAAGGAAAAATTAAGCCAAACATTTGATAAACTTAATGTTGAATGAGCAAACTCTGTCTCATTCTTTAGTTATGAATGGCACTGGCGTGATCATGTGCGTGCACTTCATAGCCCGAGTTCTGCATGATATGTTAGCAATTATATGGGCTTTTGCTATGGCTGAGCGCACACATAAAGACAAAGGCACAAGGAGAATTTTCGTTACGTTAGTAAACGTTACTAGATATTCTGTGTCTCAGGCTGCAAGAAAACTTTAAAGTCCCTATATTCCTACGAGGTGGGTGCGGTTATTCAGGAAAGGGATTGTTCGTCGTCGATCTCGTTGGGTTCGAAAACGTTTGTCCACTCAGCAGGACACTGCACTTCTTAAAGAGTCACCCAGCAATCCCTTCCAGCATGTGTCTACAATTAGAAGTAATTCTAATTTCTCTGGGTCCAACCTCACAGCCTTGCATTGTTTCTCTACAGCGGGGTTCTCTACTAAATCAGCAGCTAAGAAGCAGAGTCTTACAGGCGATCACAGAATTATGTCGTCTCGCATTTGCGAGAGGGGTTGTTGAACATAACTGGAACATATTTACACTCGCAGACGAGGTGACATTTTCATCTACATTGGGGGAAGGGGGCGGAAGTGAGTGCCTACCACCCCAGAGGATAACTTGCGATGCAAAGTACGTGGTACAAATGGATCGCCAAGGTCTCGTATGTGTTGTGTCGGAGTTGAATGTCACGAAATTATCTGTGTGTGCTGTGGCAGCCTAATGGCACATTAAATAGCCAGAGATTGTGCGTCCAGAGCAATGACGAAAATCTGTATCGAGACAAGGCAAGAAAAGTGATTGATTGGCTTCCTTGCTCGCCAGATTTGAATCCTGAAAATGTGTGGGCAGGTGTGAAGAAAGTTTTGGTGTTATACTGGCCTACAAGACAACGCAAGAGCTTAAATATCTTGAAATACAAATAAACTCAGCAATTGAAAACTACATTATAATATTCGTAACAAACATTGCGTTTTCTGCACAAAGGTTATGCTCGGCATACGATAATCGGTAGGCCTCATTTCTACGTACCCACTTATAATTGCTCGGCTGCCGACACATATTCAGTAGCTGGGACTCAATATGAAACGTGACAATAGAACGAAGCTCAAGGTATGCGTTCCGGGACACTAGAGCTATCCATCGAACGAGTTTTGGACACTATTTTGTACCATTTATGCCTTCGAAAATAAATGAGCAGCTGCATACGGGCAGGAAGAATGTACTGGATTTCGAGCGGTGTCCCTCCCTCAGACAATTCCATTTGGTGTACCGAACGGGTATGTGTCTGATTTCCTGTTCGAAAATTCAGTGACTAAACCCAAGGCGAAGCTTCAGTCCGTTTACTTCACTAGCGTTGCTGCCTTCTTTATACGTAGCTCAACTTCGCGTGATAATTGAATTATGATACAAGTGAAATACAAGTGCGGTCAACGGTCACAGCCGATATATGAATGTATGCACTAACAATGAATTACTAACAATAATAAGTTTAATCGTCTGTTTTTCAAGTAGCTTCTTATTCGGTTATTGTGCACATAGATTGAGGTATATTGTTGATTTGAAACCATGATAAAACTTCAGCTTATCCTAGAATTTGTATTGGGGTGTTTTCTATGAGCATTGTCCATTACTATCACACACCCTTCTTCCAAAAGGAAATTGTTAAACCGTTTACTAAACACTACATTACTCGTCTGTTTATGATAATCACCACCACTTTTTGACTGAAACACTAAATGTGCCCCTTCTTGAAGCCATATTTGGCCTATCTGGCATGGCAGATTATTAGATATTATTACGCTTTACCTAATAGAATTCATTCATAACATTCATATGCTGTAAGCTTAAAATGTTGAAACAAATATAAGTTATTGTTTTATAATGAGTTACTCTGTTATATTCTCCTTCAGCTGAAAATGTTTATTACTGTGTTCATTTACAGCTCTGTTCATTTCCTGGAAGTGTAAATTTCCAAAACAGAAATGAGTTACTGTTTTCAGTTACTGGTGCCTTAGCCCGAAGCATATGAGATAGAGCACGATAATGTATGGTATTACCCGAGTTTCTCATTTAGATTCTGGAAATGAACTCCACAATATACACATCAAATTAGCCCAGAACCAGGTCATACGTATTCAGCCTCAATATAAATCCTGTGAAATGTTGTTTGAAAATTTCTTTTAAGAGAACTATCTTTGGTTTTATTTTTATCATATTTTAATATTGTTCAACAATAAGTTGCTCTCAGATATAGTCATTCGTCATTACCGAATTTTCTCAGCTTTGTTAACTTGTATCTCGTTAAAGGAAAACGAAATTTTAAATACAATAAACTTATTTTCAGTACTGGACTTAGCTGTATATATCGTTAATGTAAATCAACAACCTGTGACTAATTAACCTGAACTTGTCTTAAAGGTTGCCAATACATGCTTTAATTTTATGGAAGTTGTGTAGTTTCTGGACTTTAAACAACAATCATTACTTCATTTGTTGCATTATAACATAATTTGTGATGTTTGTTTATGCAGATGGCTGAGCTGCTTATTCCTCGCACAAATTTAGAATGAAATTGCATATGAAGGCTTTATGATATTTATTTTGAAACATATTTTCATAAATATTTTACATGGGGCAAATGATAAAACAAAACACGAAAATGGAATTTGCGTATTGTAATTTATTAAAACAAATGTTGACTATAATAGTAGTTGGAAACAATCTTAAATCCTGTAACATGGCTTAACCTATTGTGATTCCTTTGCCTTAACATACTGGAGCAATACGCCTGATAACACCGCTATGATTCGAACGAGCGAATACCCGAAGGGTAAATACCTAATGGAACCCATTTCCCACGAGCGGGTATGCGAACCAGAAGCTCCACCATAGTTCGGAATATTAGTTGCTGCTTTTCGAACGAGTTGGGCTGGAAAAAACGGGCGAGTCCCATCATGTACCATATGAAACGAAAAGGTAAAACACATGTCCTTGACGGCTCTACGAGATACGATTGTGAACCGGCTGCGGAAACGTTTTCGACTTCGAAAAATACATGCTACGAGAGAGTGTTCGTTTTTTGTCTTAGGATGTATAAGTACATATACCGGAGAAGGTATTAAGAAACATGGAGAGTGAAATGTATGTAAAGCGCTTGTATATACCTCATTTTAGACGTGTATATTGATGTGTGCCGAGTTCGTGAACCGTAAAAGGAATGCGTACACAAGATACATGAGTACAAGACATAATGAAAGAGATGTCGCACACATTTTGAAGCATTGTTGAAAAACAGCATGCAGCCTACGTTATATTAGTGACCGTGCCAATTCCGTATCCGATTCTGAACAAGCTGTTAGGTTTCTGATCAAGACTGAGAAGATGATGAGGAGGACCTTTCGCTGCCTGACGAGGAGTCGCTACTGCCTTCATAAGAGATCACTATCTCAACTATATCAGGAACAATGCTTCTCTCCCAATTGCAGAACCCTAACATGTCTTTCTCCCAATATTATTTCTACAGCTTTTCCACATGTCTGCGGAAGCCTTCCCATTCAGATTTGGTTATCTCTGAAACCCTTTGAGAGAGACTTCGTGCTTTTATTTAGTGATAGATAACCCATCATATTTTGTCCTTTCATCCCTCGCTTCATTTTAACCCAGACAAACTCAATGGACTTGACATCACCCATGTAAGGTTATAAACGAATGACTTAAGCCCAGTGATTCCAAAAGTCTATCCATTTTTAAAACTTCCTTACAGGTTTCATATGTTCAGTGATTTTATACGGTTCTGGTCTAGGCGTGGACAGACTGCACAGAAGGTCCTTAGATTGCAACCACGAAGTCATGACTAATTTCAATGCACTACTGGAGGATGCCTTATCTTGTTCAACACTGTGATATACTATAGTATCTAACATTACCATAGATGAATTGGGAGATTTGGTGCTAGCATTTCAGTCTTTGTTTTTAAATACTGCCAATACATTTGACCATATTGGCCAACAATTATATTCCCAGTTTTATAAATAGGAAAGCCATTTTCCAAGCAGCCATTGAAATCTCCAGCATACACCATTTTGATTCTATTGGCAGATTTAACCTTTCTCTGAATGACCATTTATCAGTTCTTACAGTATACCTTAAGAGTATATTATCATCAAGCCAATTTTCATCAGTATACATAACATTTTGTCCATTCTGTTCCAATTATTTTATGGTGTTAAGGTAATCACCTCACCTTTTGCTCCTGCATGTTTTGCACTTATAACTTAATTTTCCTACCACACAAGAGATTTTCCCGCAAGCAAAAAAGTATCCACTTTACAATGAGCGGTTATTTCCTGGCTGTTGGGACAGATTGTATTCTTGTGCATAGGAATTGTGCATTATTCTTCGTATAACAGCAGCATCAACGCCATTGATTTGTACACACCAAGGTTTGGTCAGACAAAACCTTCACTGTCTCTTATACTAAACGCAGTGAATGATGAGTACAGGTTAAACCTGAAGAAAATGAAAGCCCAATCTGGTATACTGGTGGTTCTGAAACCAGATTTGGGACAGCGACTGAACTCTCTGGCAGCGACACCAAGCTTTGATTTAGCTGGGCGAGCATTTCACAGTATTTCAGATATTGGCTATTTTAGTTAATACTTGGGCAAATATTTCAGTCTTTGAGATATTTGATGTTTTATTTAGCACTTGGGAAGGTAAGACTGCGCTATAGGAATAGAGGAATTGTTATACTTTCAGATAGTAAGGAAAACTTGAAGGCCCTTGATAACCACTTGAAAAAGTCTACATTAGCTTGAGAATGCCGTGAGTCCATCACGCCGCTAGCTACCTACAATTTAGTTCAACTGAGGTGTGTGTCGGGGATTGTGGGGGAGATTCTGGGCAATGGCGGAGCAGATATAGCTTATAGGAGGGAAACTAAGCAATCTTTCATTACACCTGAAGCAGCATTGGAGCTGTCATCAGTATCGGTTAAACTGGTTATGAGCAGCTGGTTGCTCAGAGAACACGAGAAATACTGAAACTCGTCTGTAGATTTAAGGCACTCTAAAGCACAGATTGGATAGATTCAGGTCGCGAGAACTATTAAAATTATGGAGGGAAGATCTCTTGTGCAACGGCTGCTTTTCCAGGCCATTGAGAGCACCTTCATAGGGCACCAGCATAGGAAGGGACAGCAAACGAAAGCTTTTTATTCTGCAGACGATGACAACAGACAAATAAGAATGATGTTCATCTATTGTACGTTTGCCCAGCACATGCTCTCCAAAAGCCCTAATCTTTGGGAATAAATTTCAAAAATGGAGGAGGTTTTACCCATCAGTTCTAGTCTTAAGTTCATTAAGAACGTCAGTCTACTGGATCGTTGATATAACCGTGGATGCGGAATATATCTGCAAAGGTCGCAGTACAGAGCATTGTTGCCGCCTGCTAAAGTTTAGCATTTCTTTGCTGATTTTAAGTAGACATTTCAGAATATTCATTCTCTCTATCCTGGTTTCAGAAAGTGACAACACTTTGAATTATGCGGCCTATATAAATTATTTAACCCTCCCTTAGTCGCAACCAGTATTGTAACACGAGTGCCCACATGGATGACAATACTCGTCCCGCATTACTAACTTCGATCAAAAGTGTTTTGTTAAATGCGCAGCATTGTTGGATACTTCTATCAATAATACAATCTAGAATAAATAGTAATCGTAATAATTTATTACGAATTTGATTATTGTTTAACAGATGCATTACATCTTGTATGAAATAAGAGGGATCTGTTGGTAACATGAAGTGATTCAATATATACTTTGACTGGTTAAAAGAATACAGCACAATATGTTTATAGCTTTAAATGACAACAAATCACTTCTAAAAAGAAAAAGGAGTAGTCATATATACACTGTACTGTAGAAAAACAATCTACACAACCAGCATCTACTTGTCAGACAAACATTCTAGGCACACATTCCTTATATACTATGGACACACACACTTATTTCATTCATTGCAGGTACTTCTGCTCATTTTATCCCTGCTTCTAAAACGCAGATAACTCTTCCACGTGTTCCTGGTGTCTTATCCACGATGCAACTCAGCGGGCGTTGCAGACTAGCAAGAACTTTTGCTTTCTTCCTAATTTTAGCAAGAACCGTTTTAATTCTTGGTCTTCTTTCAATTTGCGGTTTAATAAATCCCCAGCTTATTTCTCCTAGAAATTTACAACTTGTTCTCCTTGCACTACTGCAATAAGTATAAATTATCATTGCGTTTACTGCACGGATATTGAAAAGAGAAAAGAAAATAGCCATGGGCCATTGACGTTCTTTGCTACGTTATAGTAATTGTAAAGCTGATCTACTGCTCGACTCCATTTTAGTTTTATTATAACCTGTGATTATCTCAGGTTTTTTGTTATCATCAGCGGTCACATTTATTTTCTCGTCATGATACATTGTTGAGATAAGTGTAGTCGACTTATTTTTTTATCTGATAGTACGATACTAATGTTCCAAATGGCTGTTAGGCATACAAGGATGTGTATATACTTCTAGATTTTGCTGGCAAAAATTATTTTGGAATTTCACGCTTTCTTTTTCAATGTTCCAATATAAGTCGTTTTGAGCTCTAGTAATTCTTCCGCTATTGGTACACTAGGCCAGTTGTCACCGGTGTCCTTTCTACCACCTTCCAATACAGATTGTAACAGTAATAACTATATCATCAACGTAATTTCTCTGTAGATGTGGTCCATCCGGCTGTTTACCACAATATATCTCTATGTGGATTGTGTACATGCTTCCTGCATCTACCAAGGCAAACACTTGTACGCCATACTTTGCAGGTTTACTCCTTATATCTACCTAGGTGAGCAATTTCCCCTGAATGCTAGGTATTGTTCATCTATAGTAAAATAGGAGCCCACTTCATAATGCCTTAGAAATTTCTCTAAACATTTAAATAATTTCCCTTATAGGAGGTAGTTTACCAACGGTAGTAGTCTTCTCTACTTGTTATGTCATCAAACCTGAGACAACGCAGCAGAAATCTAAATCTGTGATCACTCACTGATAAGTAGCCAACTTCAATGCCCCCACCCTGTGAATTGTCCCATATTTGCAATACATTTAGTCTACTGCTGCGATGATTATCAATAAAGTACCACAGCCCTTTCAATGCTATAATTTATGTTTCATATATATCTATGCATCCCTTTCTGTTTAATAGTTCTGCTGCTCTTTTTGTATGTAGATATCAGTATATTTGGCTATGAGTTTCAGAATGTCATCAAGAAATAAATTCAGGCAATCAATCAAAGTTTTAGCTTCAAAAGCAACATTTTTATCTCCTGGACCAGCTAGGTTGAGATTATGTGCTCTAGTCCGTGCAGCTAAGCTAGGCTTTATTTTACTGCAATTACTTCGATTTTCCCCCTTCAGAAAACATCTGCCGTTTCCGTACCATCACCGCCATCATTGTCATCAGAAAGTTCTTGTTCTGACTCAGAGCAGTGTTCAGCAACAGTACAGGATCATTATCTTCTTTACTATTACTATCTTCCAGGTTTATTTCCTCTTCGTCTAATTCTTTATTGAAAATTAGATGCTCGAGACATTGCACCAGAATAAACAACCGCACTTACGCCAGCAAGGATGCCACAGGAATTCAAATCATGGCTTCCAAAACAATAACGCCAGTAGCCGCGCTGATGACAACATTCGTTCACGTGAAGAAATGTTAAATATTACGTAAACACCTTGTAACAATCCAAAAATGGTAAAACACGCTTTGATTAAAGTATAAAATTAAGCTATTAGAAAGCTCATCATGGTTGACAATAATGGTAGAACGCTGTAAGGGGATATTTAATAGTGGCGGTGGATGACTATTGTTATCTACGCAACCACTTCCTGGTTCACTGTCTTTCAGTGCACAGTAGATGATTTTTTTGGAATTTCTGCAGATTAGTTCTTTAAACACCTATCATGACAATTTAAATATATATTTAAGAAAGTAGTTTGTTTCTCTAAGACTACAATAATTCTGAATGCTTAAAACATATTTTCACTGTGTTAGGAGTAACTTCTCTTAATGTAGGTAATCTTCAATCACAGTATTTCTTTGATGTATGTAGCAGTCTGGTTTTGCGTTATGTACAAATGCAGTTCTTCACTGGTATTCCTTAAGTCCAACAAGGGAATATAATAGTGCAGCCGATGTTCACACTGTGTGTTATGGATATACCGACATTATCAAGCGCGAAGACCACATATCGCCGCCATTCTGCATCAACAGCTGTTGCGGAGCTTCGACGATGGGAACAAGCACATGAACGTCATTGAGAATCTTCCTCTTCCGTTTAGAATTCTGTTTTTATGTACCGAATTCTTTCTATCCTTCCTTGTACCCCTACAACGGTAGATTGAGGTATACTTGGAAGCGAGTCAAAAAATTGAAGCATATAATTATGAGAGAGAAGTAAGTTTCTTTCTAATTCCCTTAAATTTATCCTACTACACATTCATATGAAATAAACACTGAAGCTTTTATTATGAGAATGTATTCCTCTTCAATATTTCATCAGCTTCTGACTGTAACCTATTTGCATGATCTATTGTCTTGTGATTTTAGTCCAGGCAAAGAAATTGGATTAGGATATAAGTGCAGGAGTACTTGCTCAAGAGTCTCTTATTTATTGACCATGCCTGTCACTATTTATTCTAAATTGATAAATTTTATTCGACGGTATTCCTTAACATATATTCTATGAAAAGCTATTTCAACATCTTTAAGTAAATATAATACGTTTACGCGAATTCGTTAAAATAAGACATTTTCGCTTTTTGTGGTATTTAGGGCACAGCACCTTTATATGGGATAGTATCCCAAGATGATCCAAATAAGATTTGTTGCACCCTTTCAACCTTTCAATGGATATCCATATATCTACATACTGGGATCGGGAACACGTACAGACTGCATGAAATCACTGTGCATCCGTCAGTAGTCTGGTATAGCCTTAACACGGGGGCTGGGTGTTGCAGCAGTGCTGGCTGCAACTTGTTTCTTAATGTGGAGCGAATTCTACAGGATGATCCGTTTGAGATGTCGGGAAAGTAAAACCTTACATATATATATAAGCAGATAGGATGCAAGTTAACAATGGGTTATGTTTCAGACTTCGTCTGCATGACATAGCAGCACTATAGTGCATAAGAGACAAAATTATGATCATGACACTACAGCGCAATGTATTGTGTGGTATGTAAACTGTATCGCACGAGGCGTGTGGGTTCTCGGATTCCCAAATAATACAGTTATACTTGACTAGGCCACTCATATGAAATGTGGCTTTTCCATGAGCATCCATTGATCTACAATTGATCGTCCGCTTCCTGCCTCTCGTATATGACAGCAAACCTTGTTTCTATCACACATCCTTCCGCCTGTGCAAGGCAATTAGAGACTATTCGCCAAGCACATGCACCAGTTAATATCTCGATGTAATGAGGCCTACAGAGAATTGAACTGACATTTGAAAGGTCGCTGTATCCATGTTACACTTGAAAATTTTGTATACCGTACGACACACTGAACACAATTATGGCGTGACCACCTTTTTGTCCACTATGCATGATAGTGCTGCCATGACATGCGGATGTCTGAAACATCAGTCATTGTTAACTTCCATCCGTTTCCGCTTATTTTACAACAAACTTCTCAGAGATGTGCGCATTAACCTCTTATATATATATATATATATATATATATATATATATATATATATATATATAGCGTTTTCCTTATGACATCTCAAACGGATCACCATTTATATTATTGCAATTAATGCTATTATGGACCTTAATAAAATATAAACGCTTTACAAGGTATTTGACAGTAAAATGTTTTCTTTTTTGTGTTACGTTTTCGCTAATTTTGGTTTGGAGAGCTTGGCTCTTAACCTCAGTATTTAAGATCGCTGCAATATCCACCACCCATGGACCCACCCTTTCCCGGACTATCAAAAAGGGGAAGCGGTGGAGTTTAGTAACTGTCATTAATTTGAGTAATGGTAATCAGTGTCATCCATAGCAACACCACTAGTTGCTTTCATCTTCGCTTTCATTTCCGAATGAATTGAATTTTATTTATGGACGCTCTTTAACTGCTGTGGTCCTTAGCGTCCCATTCTATATTGGGCGTGAAAGACCGGTAATTTTACTCAGAGGCCTCTTTATCAGACTTGAGGTTACTTTACGTGCCGTAAATCTACAACACGGGGCCACCGGCTTTACTTCCCTTCCGAAGGATGCCATGCTGAGGATTTTTACGCCCGAAAAAATCTATTGCCCTCCGCCGGGTTTAAACCCGCTTTCCTTTCCTTACTTGTGATTTACCTTAATAAATAATTCGTGAAATAGTTGATATTTACAAATATTTAGGTTACTAATAAATTACTATTTATATTATATACCGGTTTAATCGCTTATTGATTACTACGAGTACTTAAATTATATACATGCTTAATCGTTATAAAACTATGTATTAATAATCTTTCAAGATGGTGCTTTATGACACGAATATCCACTGCAGTACTCGCGCATAACTGAACAAAGTAAGCCTGACTTTTTAATTCCACAATAATTCCCACAAACAGATTTACAGGCAGACTACACTAAATATAAAGGAATCTTTGGCGCAAAAGGCTTCAAAGGAATCACTGGTTGGAGACTTTTTCTTCTCTCCTCCACTTTAATTTACCAACAGGGACTTCCATTTCAGTTTAGTAGCTGGAAAAGCATTGTATATTCATTTTTGTACCTGAAGTAAACTCTTACTATGTGTTTATGATATTTTTCGGTTATTAGAGGCAATTCTACGGATCAAAATTTGAACGCAAGCTTGAGACATTTTGCTTTTATGCCATATTCGTCAATCTGAAGCAACTGCGTTCATTGTGTACGCGTGTGCGTGTGTGCTTTTTATACATTTAAAGTGTAAATCTTTCTCGAATTAATTAGCAATTGTACATTTGCTATATCTTATTGCAAACATATTGGAGTAGATTGCTGATCTTCTACTGAAGACCTAACCATTTCATGTGTTTTTGCGTTTCCTAAGCCATAAACCCACGATGCAGTACCGAATTCGGTCATTGTATGCACAAATAAATAAGGAGAGTGCTTCAGTCATTGTTCTACTAGATGAAAATGCCATTGTCGTAAATTAGTTTGTTTGGATCGCTGCAACTATTTTGCTTACAAAAATGAATTGCCCTTTTCTCTGGAGTAAGAGCCTCCCATAAAATCAGTATACCTGAATCCTAAACTACAACCCACTTGGGTTTCTGTATGCAACATTAACATTCACTGTATCTACATCATCTTTAGCTGTCGAAGCTGATATTTCTATTTTATCCATTTCTGAAGCAACTGCTTGTAACAATTCTTTTTTGTTTCTCCTTGTTCTAAAACCTTTCCCTACGTATCACATATTATATGCTTTCTTCGAAGTATATGCTGCAAGAATTTCTCTCCGAGGCTCTTCTACTTTGGTCTTCGTTTTTAGTGGTGAAATGTTCTAGATATCCGTCGAGGGTGAGAAGGATAATATCTATAATTGAATGCAATATAATCGCAATGCATATTTCCAACCCCTCCATAAAAGGAACTGGTTTGTCAGGTCAAATCATGGATGAAATGTCCTACATCTAGTAGAAATGTTGCACAAAGAACATTAATATAGTTCTGTAAAACATTTTACAATATCTTAATCAATAAAGATTTTATTTGAATTTGCAAAGCGACGCATCAAATACAGATGTCGGCATAGAAACCAACCGGTATGACATGCATTCTTTTAGTTTCATGGGACTATCGCAAATGCATAAAATACTGTTGAAAAGCTATGGAGTATTCAGTATTACTTCCTTTGATCTAAACATCACTTTCATCGGCTTTGCCCAAGTCTGCACGTTGCCCTTTCTGCGTAATGTAACTTAACGAAGTTTTTACAGGGCTTTTTTTTAATCGCTGCCTACTGCAAAGGCCTGATCAAATTTAGTGACTATTGGATACCTACCCAAATGACAAAGATTAAAGTTCTCCCGATGCCTTTGTGAACGGATTACGTTCCTGAAGCCATACCGTAAACTTTTATATATCTATCTCGTCTCTCTTAAGTGTTTAATTCCCAATTTCAACATGTTGTTTATTGGATGTTATCGAACCTCCCAAAGCAATGTTTAAGGCTTCATGCACCTTTAAAAAAAATAGGCGATTCCGCGTATCCCTTTAGAACATGCAACTTCCTGATGGCTCTACCATGTGTCGCAACTTCGATAGATTTCATTGGGCCCCAAAATCATTGCACAGTATACATATCTGTCCAGGTGCCCGAACAAAATTTCTAAGTCACACCATAAGTATTGGATTCTTTGAAAAACAGCTCTCTCTCTCACTTTGTCAGTTTAGAGCTGATTTCTATGTAAATGGGCATAAGATAAGTGCCCTGAAAAATGAAAGTAGAGAAGAATTTTCGTTGTTTTTGCTAAGTGGATGTGGAAATTATCCGTTTCTGCATAAATAAATTGGAAAACAAATTCGCTGGATTTCAGTAAATTAATCCAAACTTTGGAGGTTTTGTTGGATTCAATATTTCTCAAAGAATAAAGCAGAGGAACATATAATAATAAAAGTAATAATAATAATTAATAATATTTCGAGAAAAATCTTGTTAAATTATTCAATTTGTGTTCCAAAGCCAAAAGAACACTTTTGAAAACCAATTACAAATAAATTGCCACTACAGTGGCACTAGTCAGTATAAACCACACAAAAAATGGCTATTATATGCTGATACTAAAGTATCCACCGAACCAATGGTTTGAGAAGCCAATGTTCACAGTTATGCAAGAATGATTCATGGCAGACTGACTGACCCGTCCTCGCACCTTGTTCTTGTTACCTGCTCTACACGTGGTCCCGACCATCAATTTCTATATTATGTGTATACTGTTGCAAAGCTTAAGCATTGCTCTGAAAGCTTCTTCATTTTTCTAATAATACATAACAAATGTGATAAACAGAAAATATTACGTTGTTCTAAAAATTAAAAATAAAGAAAGTAACGCAAGTAATTTAATTATTAATAAACTATATAATTTATAAAATGCCAAGTTAGCGGTTTTTAGCTTATATTCTAAGGATTAAAATTTTACCACGTTTGAGGCTTGAATAAAGGATAAGGAACATATGAAGAAAATTTCAAACGCTTGCAATTTTATGTTAGGTGAAGCGCGAGGACTTGAGAGAAGTCAATGAAATCATCTAATCATGAATGACTGGTTAATGCATGCAAATGAGATTGGCGACATCACAGCTGGCTGTATAAAAATACAAAGGATAAAGAGATTCCATTCTCATTCTATCCAAAAATCGTGCATGTCTTCCACCGCAATATCGTTAGTCATTGCAGACTCGTTGAAGGAAGTCATCTGAATAACAAATTAAATGTTACGTCTAAGTTCTTGCTTATATAGTGGTCTGTTTTCATATTGCAACCTGCTAATGACTCATACTTGAATGGAGGGGCCAATTTGCAAAACTCGTGTTAATGACGCCGCAGGCAGGTTGACGGCCGGTAGAGAGCGGGTGTTCCGAATTTATAGGTTTAGCAGGCAAGTCATAATACGCACAATTCCGTTCATCATCTGACACTCAGGTGTTCAAATCTTAATAAGACGGTTGCCAGATAAGCCACAACATGCTCAAGAGAGCTGCAACCATTGACCAAGTGAGTCGTACCGATTGTTGCCCAGAGTGAAGCAGGATAATTCGTTGCACTCTTTCAAAGAGTTAGGCGTATTTGTCATCGCAACCAATGGATTCTACAGGTGATACAACTATGGAAACGGTGTCTAAATGTGTTTCACGTTTAGCCTTGATAATACCCACATCGCTTTGTTTTTTCATATATATGATGTATCTATATTCTCTTTTGGGCTATATGCAAATTTTTTTACCATCTTCATTAAGATTCGCCCTATTCTAGTTTAGGACAGAGAAAATCCGAAAACGTCAATATATTTGCATGAACATACCTGAAATGGATATTTCGCATCTCGCTATTATCTCTGGTTGTAATATTTTGATGTGCAAAAATAATTAAATTTAGGTGATCGCTTGTTTTCTAATGCCTATCAAACTGCAGATACATCATCAGGTGGACGGCTTCTTATTCATATGCTAATTATGTCTTTAGCACGCTTTGAAGACAGTCAAAGGTATGCGTATATAGTATGGTAATTAGAGAGTGTAGTATTCCTCTTTTATAGAAGCAATCTTATTTAAAAATGCATTCCTGTGAAAATTGTATGCTCAATAATTATTTATGTCATATACCGGAATTATCTGGAGCTTTAAAAATTTGATATGCAGGTTAGTTCAGTTAGAATTGCGGTTTTGTTTTTACACAAAGAGTGGCTGCACACCCAGCGGTGACATTTTCACACGGGACTCCTGCTTAAGTGTTAACTTTCGGACTGCGGCTTGTTATAAAGTAAGTCCCTATGCTCGAAGGAGGGGGGCAGTATTTTACAAACGGAGGCCACCCTCTGTCTAATTAGGTGTAAATTTGGCGTTTGTCTTTCTGTTGTTAAAGTTGGCCACTCGCTGTAGATAGGAGAAAGAGGAGATTGACAGGCCTATTGCTACTGTAGCCCCATTTGCTTCCTATTGACATGACCAGTGAAAGGTTCACAATAAGTTAGCTACAATGTTTCACTTGGCTATATTTTTGTTTATCTAATCCTTAGTCCATGAATGTTTTAAATACATTCTGTGTAGTGAATCTGGGGACCAAATTATAGAAGTAGCACTCCTATGAGCTCACGGGAAAAGTGCTTTATTAGCTAAACATAATTTCATCTATTAAAGTTATTGTGGAAGCCGACGGTCAAAGAAGGTCTCCTAAATTTAAAGAGAAATACAAGGTGCCAAATAAAAACTAAAATAATGAACACAGCTTATTTGGCGCGCTAACTGTAATAGGTACGCCATCGCTGCGCTACGAGTACACCACGAAGACCCAGTATCTATAGTTCTCTGGTACAGCATTTCTTTATATTTAAATTCGTTTAACCAGGCAAGTCATATCAGACATGAATGAATGACATGGGTGAAATTATGCTTAAATGTGCCCGTGTCCATAGAGCTTAAAGTAGCCTCACATTTATCCTTTCAGGATAAAGCTAAAACCCCGAAAAAGCTTATCCGGGTAACTCGCCTCAGCCAAGATTAAAACTCGGAAACTCTTGAATGTGCGGCAGACACACTACCCCCACGCTACGCCCTCCCAGGGGCTCACCTTATGTGAGTACGGGTTTGGCGTACCCGGGGGTGCCCGAGCCACTCATCGCCATTTTCATCCTTCCATCCCCGTCCGCTCGAGGTGGGTTCGTTATCATGACCGGGGGACTCAAAGTAGGCTCTCGTGCGTTCTGTGCACTTTATTCCATGACTTCCTCGCCATCGTTTCTTTATTCTTTCTTTTATTTATGCACATTTCGCCCCACGTCCATTCATTTACACATATATTTTACTTCTTCGCCGGCCTACCTTGAGTGCGAAACGCCCACACACTTTTAGCTTTTCTACCCTTTTATTTTAATCCTCCGTGAACACCGCCTGACTGATACCCGCGCACTGTGTGCGCAGCTGGGTGAGTGGGTAATGGCGTCATCCCCACCACCCGGGGTCGTTATGTAGGGTTTGTGCTCGTATCCGCTGTTCAACTGCAGTCCCGCGGAGGGGGGCGTTTGCATGAGCTGCTGACATCTGACGGCGATTGGGTCCTTCTGTCTATGTTCTGGGAGCTGTGATCCTGGGGTGAGTTTGGTATAGATAGGCCACTCCACCAAGCCGGGGTAACTCCCCGGAAGTCAGAGCCCGAGGTCGGAGACGGTTGCAAAGGTGGAGGATTTTTTTCGCTATGGAGTCCCCCTTTCTCCATTACAACCTATAAGCGCCGTAAAGTTTATGTAACAGAAGTAGCACCACAAACAACTGGTTGTTACTTGGTCATTTCACGAGCAGAAGAAGCAGAAAGTTTTGAGAAGGTGAACCCTATTACTATACAGAAGGACATTGACGCTTTTTTTGGTGCGGTCCAGTCCTGCACTCGCCTTCGGATTGGTTCGTTGCTGGTTCACACCAAATCCGAACAGCAGAGTAAGTCCTTGTTGCGCGCCACGCTTCTAGACGGCTATCCCATCCGTGTTGACAAACGCTGCACCTTGAATTCTTGTCGAGCCGTCGTTACCACCCATAGCCTCGATGGTATGTCGGACGAAGAACTTGCCCACTATCTTTCTGATCAAAAGGTGAAAGCGGTTCATCGAGTGCAGGCTAAACGCGACGGTATTTTGGTACCAACTCGTACCCTGTTTATCACTTTCGATGGTGTCGATCTGCCCAAGAGTCTTTCATCAGGGTACGAGCGTATTGCGGTGAGGCCTTATATTCCTAGACCTCTGCGTTGTTTAAATGCCAACGTTTTGGGCATACGCAAGTCTCATGTAAGAGTGCCGTTACCATATGAGCATCCCTTACACGAAGGTCCCTGTTACACAGCTCCCGTCTGCGTTAATTGCAAAGGGTCTCATTCTGTGTCATTTACCGACTGTCCGCGGTACTTAGACGAGAAGGCGATCCAGGAGATCCGGGTAAAGGAGAAACTCTCCTTCGCCGAAACCCGGAGGCGTTACTATGCGCGCCAACCTTCGCTCCTGCGATCTGGTACATTTAGTTCTGTTGTTGCCTCGCCTGCACCCCGGAAGGATGCCCAAACACAGACCTTGACCATGAATGCATTGACCGCAACTGCTATCCGGCCGTCCATTTCTGACACTGTTATCAAGCCATCAAAAGCTGGATCCACGGTTCTGAAGTCGCAAGGCCCTGAAAAGAAGCCAAAGCAGAAACTTCGGAGATAAGAGTTTCTGAAAGATTCTCCACGTGCGCACGGTAAGAAAAGTCCACCTTCTCCTCCTCGAAGGTCTAAGTCCAAGGATGCTCCTGGGACAAGCCGCGCTCAGCAGCACACCTCGCCCATTGCCACCCAGAACCGATTCTCGGCGCTGGATTCGGTTTCTGGCTCTGAGCGCGTGGGCCCCCCTTTGAGGAGGCTATGGAGTCTGACCAACTCCATACTAAAAGCCCGAGCCCAAAGGTTAAGGAAAAGGTAATTTTAAGCCCCCTTTCTAAGTAGGCAGTTTCTCCCCTTTTATTCATGGCTATCCTGCCCTGGAATTTACGTGCTGTACGGTCGCATAGGGTGGTACAGCAACCTTTATTGCGTTCCCATTAAACATATGGTCGTGTGTTTCCAGGAAACTAAGCTTCGCCCTCAGGATCCTTTTGATCTCCACGGTTATACTTCGGTTCGCTACGATCTTGAGCCGGACGAGGGTTCTCCTGCTCATGGAGGTGTCATATTATTAGTGCGTAACGACGTTCATTTTCTAACACTCACTCTTACGTCCAACTTGCAAGCTGTTGCCGTTAGAGTACAGTTAGCCGGCTCTTTCTTTTCTGTTTGCTCCATCTATTAACCTCCGTCGTCTCCCCTAGCTAACGCGGACGTATGAGATATCCTGTCCGCTCTCCCAACACAATTTCTTCTGTTGGGAGATTTTAATGCCCATCATCCCCCGTGGGGTTCGCCAAGGGCTTGTGCTAGGGATCTCTTCTTTCTGACATTTTTTGATCATTTCAGCCTCTCCAAACTCAATACAAGTAAGCCTACTTTTCTGTCTGATTCTTCTGGCACATTTTCTCACTTGGACCTTGCCGTTTGCCTACCCCAGCTTGCTAGTCGTCTGCAGTGGAACGGCGCCGCTGACACCTACTCCAGCAACCATTAACCCTGCATCGTTTCTCTTCTGTCTCACCACGTCCAACACTTCAGAGTACCTACCTGGATATTCAGAAAAACCGACTAGAGTTTGTATTCCAGCCTCGTGTGCTTTGAGGACTAGCCCTTCACTGACGTTAACCAAATGGTGCAGCAATTTACCTCTACGATGATATCTGCCGCCGAACACACAATTCCACGTTCGTCCACTCACCCTTTGGCGTATTGCTGTTCCGTGGAGGAACGAGGAATGTCGGGACACCGTTCGTGCCCGTAGAACTGCACTTAGGGTGTTTCGACGACACCCTACAACTGATAATTTGGTTACTTTTAAACAATCGCGCGACAGCGCTCATCGCATTATTCAGGATAGCAAGAAGGCCTCCTGGACTCGTTTTGTCGAGTCTTTTAATCGCTTTACGCCTTCCTTTGTGGTTTGGGATAAACTTCGTCGCTTCTGCGTTAAAGTGTCACATTGTGCTGTGTCTGGTCTTCAGGTTTCCAATGACACCATAGTGGATCCGGCTACCATTGCTAACACTCTGGATGCTGCCTTTGAGGCGGTTTCCAGTTCTGATCATTATTCCGCCGTGTTTCGATCTCTCAAAGACCGGCTGCATTCCCAGAACTATAATTTTCGGTCTTCTAATAAAGAGTGTTATAATAAACTTTTCGCACTAAGAGAGCTGGAGCACGCTCTCCATTGCTCTAGGTACTCCGCTCCTGAGCCGGAGGGCTTTCATGTTCTGATGTTAAAGAACCTTTCACCCGGCAGTAAACTCTTTCTCTTACAGGTCTATAACGTATTTGGCAAGACGGCGTTTTTCCTTCCGTTTGGCGCGAAACCACTATTGTCCCTATCCTTTAGCCTGGGAAGGATCGCCAACTACCTTCCAGCTACCGCCATATCTCCCTCACCAGTTGCATTTGTAAGGTGATGGAGCGCATGATCAACGGGTGGTTGACATGGCGGCTAGAGTCTCAGAAACGTCTAGCGAACGCTCAGTGCGGATTTCGTCGCCACCGCTCTACCGTCGACAATCTGGTCTCTCTGTCGACGCATATTATGAATGGGTTCCTGAGAAAGTGTCAAACAGTGACTGTGTTTTTTGAGATAGAGAAAGCTTATGACACTTGTTGGAGGGGCGGCATTTTACGTACACTTCACGCATGGAATATCCGCGGTCGTCTACCTATATTTCTTCGGGAGTTTATGACGGATCGCGTCTTTCGTGTACGTGTGGGTTTGGCTTTATCTCGTGTTTTTATTCAAGAGAACGGAGTTCCGCAGGGCTGTCTACTCAGTGTCACACATTTTGCGATAGCTATCAACCCCATTGTTGATTGTATTCCACCTGGCACTTTATCGTCCCTTTTCGTTGACGATTTTGCCATTTATTGTAGCTCACGGCGGACCTAGCTGCTCGAACGCCGTCTCCAGAGCTGTATCGACCGTCTCTACGCCTGGAGTAACGCCAACGGCTTTAATTTCTCCGCCGAGAAATCCCTCTGAATTAATTTCTGGTGCTGTTAGGCTTTCGCTCCGCCCTCTCTCCATCTTGGGCCGGAGGTCCTTCCATTTGCAGAATAGGTGAAATTTTTGGGGTTGATGTTTCATCGGAAGCTGAGCTGGACTTCTCACATTTCCTTTTTAAAAGCAAAGTTTGACGGTTCTCTTAATCTTTTACGTGTTTTAAGTGGCACACCCTGGGGAGCTGATCGGACCGTTCTTCTGCGTCTTTATCGCACTTCGGTCCGATCCAAGCATGATTACGGGTGTATTGTCTATTCCTCGGCACGTTCATCTGTGTTACTTCGATTGAATGCCATGTATCTTCGCGGCATAAGTGTCGCTACAGGGGCCTTTCCAACCAACCCTGTACCCAGTCTGTATGCTGACGCTGCAAAGACTCCGCTGTCCTTCAGGCGTGAGATGCTTTTGTGCAGCTATGCCTGTCGACTCTCAAGATTGCCTGTCCACTCAGCCTTCGAGTTATTTTTCGAGGTTTCGCCTGATTGGCAAGATATAGTTCGCTCCTCTGCGTTGCTCCCTCCAGGGTTTCGATTGCGACTGCTCCTTCGGCATTTGGACGTTCCTACACCGCCGGCCCTTCCACGTGGGGAAACGCGTTTTCCTCCATGGTCGCGCGCTGAGACCCACTGTCACCTTGGGTTAACGTCGATGCCGAAAACTGAGACCCCTGCTTCCGTCCTTAGATCCGCTTTTTTAGACCTACATGCGCAGTTCGGGGACTGTCATTTTATATATACCGATGGGTCTAAGACTAATGTTGGAGTAGGAGGTGCCTTTGTTTTTGATGCGCAGAGTTTTACCCTTCGTTTACCTGGAAAATGTTCGATTTATACCGCCGAACGTTTTAGTATATATCAATGTGTTTTATACATTCAGCGGCACGTCTAGCCCTGTGTTATTTGTTCGGACTCTCTGAGTGCCCTTCAGAGTATTCAGGTGCTGTATAGTTACCATCCGCTCGTACAGCGCCTTCATGACCTCCTCCACTCGCTAGGTGCATCTGGCATTAGCGTCTCCTTCGTGTGGATTCCAGGTCATGTGGGCATCTCAGGCAACGAGTCTGCGGACGCCGCTCCTAAATCGGCCATTTGATCACCCAGATGTTTTACCTGTGTTGTTCCTTCCTCAGATTTTTATGTTATTTTACGTAACCGTATTTTCTCGCGCTGGCACGATGAGTGGGCGGCTGTTAGGGGGAACAAGTTGCGGGAGGTTAAACCTCTTCCGTTAGTCTGGGGTACCTCTTCTCGTTCTTCTCGTCGGGAAGAGGTACTTTTAGCTCGTTTACGAATCGGACATTGTCTTTTTAGTCATAGATACCTGCTCAGTGGTGACCCCGCACCACTGTATGGGCAGTGTGATGCGCCCTTAACTGTGCGTCATATTTTAACAGAGTGTCAAGTTTCAGCTCCGTTGCGCGTTCCTGTTGGTCTGCTTGTTGACATAGCTAACGTTTTGGCAGACGACGCGCGTGCTGTAAAATGTCTTTTACGTTTTATCAGTGACATTAATCTTAGCCGACACATTTGATGCGCTGAGCGTCTTTTGGCTGTGTCATTTTATATTTTCTTTTAAATGGGGCTTCTACTCCCCAGTGGACATATGGCACTCATGTCCCTCGCATTCTACAGTTCTTGACACGTTGTTTTACTCTTTTATTGACCATGCT
The DNA here is from genome assembly GCA_030765065.1 of Deroplatys truncata. Lineage (NCBI taxonomy): Eukaryota > Metazoa > Arthropoda > Insecta > Mantodea > Mantidae > Deroplatys > Deroplatys truncata. The sequence continues at coordinate 414,489,429 of CM060990.1, read as the reverse complement.
TTTTGTGTGTTGGTTTTTAGTATTTGGTGTTTTGCTTTTTAGTGTTTTGGACACTGTGGGATTATGTGTATATTTTAATTCTTGGTTTTTTAATTTTATATTGTATTCTTTGTAAGGGCGCTAATAACCGTAGATGTTGAGCGCCCTTGAACACCATCTCATCATCATCACCCACGCTACGGAGGTGGGCTTAGTGTAATTTATTGAGCAATTTAACGACATAGCCTTTATGAGAAATTTCACTAGAGAAACCAATGGTATATAAAACAAAACAACGTACTTTAGCTAAAAAATATACTAGAAGACCAAATGCAGTTCTTAAAACTTATTTCAAGGGAAAAATAGACATCAAACACCAAAATTGTTGGTCAAACTTCCTATTTCTCATTAATAATTCATTTTCTCAAAATGTTGGGAGTAGCAAACTTAGGGATATGGATGGTAGCAACGCTTAGTCCAAAAATTAGGAACCTTTGAATTATCAAGGGTATATCTGTATTAATAGAACAAGAGATAACTAATGATTTTCCTAATAACTTCGTAAACATTTTTGGTGACCAAAAGTCGTGCAGTGATCAGAATCAACCATAGAAGAAAATGATGTTGAACACAGAGGCATAATGCAACCTCTAATTCAGATTATATTGACTGCACTATATTTTTGTAAATCAAAGATAATCTTAAAAATGCAAATCAAACAGCCTAGGACATCTCCAGCTCCATATGATTCACTAAAGTAATTACATGATACAGACGGGTTTTCACTATCCGAAGGAAACCTATAGCTTTTCTTGGAGCAAAGCAGTTATTCTGTGGCCAAGGCGAAGAGTAATAATATTTCCTATACTGAATCAAAATGGCTATAGTAAGTTTCCTGAAAACAATGGACCAGCCGCATTGAACTCCATAATGTGGACGTACTGGAACAAATAATAGGTTACGATGAACATTATAATAAAGAATGTACAGCAGCGTTCAAGTGCGTTTCTGCAGTATGATTCAATTTGGACCATCTTACCACTGAGGTTCGACATTTTGCATAAGGTTGTACCTCTTAATGCCTAAAAACAGCCACGTTTCACTCAGAAGGCCTACGATATAGCCTCAAGGTGACAGTAATAGGAACTCTTTTGAACAGCAATACTTAATATCTCAGAGTTTATTTGCAACTTTCTTCAGAAGAGGTACATCCGAGAGAGCGCCCAAGGAAGCACACACCACAATGTAACAACTAAAAATGTGAGTCCCATAAGGAGTGCTATTACATGTCACTCAAATTTTAATACCTATATATCTGATATGACCATCCTAACAAGGCTCGCTTGTTTAACGAAACTTAAAGATATTTTACATAGCAAAATATTTGACTAGAAAAGTCCGTTACAATAGTACACATTACCTCTTACTGTGGTTACACACACGTAATACCATTGTCTAAAACTGGAATAAAATGAATTTCCTTTACAAAAATTACGTATGTTGAACTTTATGAATGCTATATGGGTAACCATAAAATTAATTTAAGCAGGATAATCCTCTTTGAACCTCATTTGAATCAACGCTGTCTTGTTTACTTCATCTTAGGAACCAGAAATCAGACTCTCAGAAGAACTACTAGTAAACCTCTTGTGGATAAAACCTGGGGAGCAGATCTTAGTTTGCCTATTAGATATACCAATTTAATACAAGTTAAGCTGAATTACACCTCAACAGTTTAACCCCCCAGGGGCTCACCTTATGTGAGTACGGGTGTTGGCGTACCCGGGGGTTCCCGAGCCACTCATCGCAATCTTCATCGCTTCATCCCCGTCCGGTCGAGCTGGGTTCGTTCTCGTGACCGGGGGACTCAAGGTGGGCTCTCGTGCGTTCTGTGCATTTCATTCCATGACGCACTCGCCATCGTTTCTTTATTCTCTCTTTTATTTATGCACATTTCGCACCACTTCCATTCATTTACACATCTCTTTTCCTTCTTCGCAGGCCTACCTTGATTGCAAAACGCCCACACACTTTTAGTTTCTTTTAACCTTTTATTTTAATCCTCCGTGGACACAGCCTAAAGGATACTCGCGCACGCGGTGCGCAGCTGGGTGAGTGAGTAATGGTGTCATCCCCACCACCCGGGGTCGTTATGTAGGGTTTGTGCTCGTATCCGCTGTTCAACTGCAGTCCCGCGGAGGGGGGGATATTGCATGAGCTGCTGACTTCTGACGGCGATTGGGTCCCTCTGTCTATGTTCTGGGAGGTGTGACCCCGGGGTGAGATAGGTATAGATAGGCCACTCACCCAAGCCGGGGTAACGCCCGGGAAAACAGAGCCCGAGGTCGGGGACGGTTGCAATGGTGGAGGATTTATTTTGTATGGAGCATCCTTTCTCCATTAATACCAACAAGCGCCGAAAGGTTTATGTAACAGAAGTGACACCACCGACAACTGGTTGCTACTTGGTTATTTAACGAACCGAAGAAGGGCAAAGTTTTGAGAAGGTGAACCCTTACATTATTCAAAAGGGCATTCATGCTATTGCTGGTGCGATTCAGTCCTGCACTCGTCTACGGAATGGTTCCTTATTAGCACAAACGAAGTCCGATCAGCAAAGTAAGACATTGTTGCACGCTACGCTTCTCCACGGCTATCCCATCCGTGTATAGAAGCATCCCCCATATTGAATTCCTCTCGAGGCGTCATTACCACCCATAGTCTCGATGGTATGTCGGACGATGAAATCGTAGACTATCTTTCAGACCAAAAGGTGACAGCAGTGCATCGAGTGCAGGCCAAACGCGACGGAGTATTGGTACCAACTCGTACCCTGTTTATAACATTTGATGGCGTCGATCTGTCCACGAGCATTTCAGCAGGGTACGAACGCATTGTGGTGAGGCCTTATATTCCTAGACCTCTGCGTTGTTTTAAATGCCAACGTTTTGGGCATACGCAAGTCTCCTGTAAGAGTGCCGTTACCATCTGTGCTTCATGTAGCCACCCGTCATACGAATGAATCTGTTCCACTGCCCCCGTCTGCGCTAACTGCAAAGGGTCTCATTCTGCGTCGTTTGCGGACTGTCCGCGGTACTTGGACAAGAAGGCGATCCAGGAGATCCGAGTAAAGGAGAAACTCTCCTTCGCTGAAGCCCGGAGGCGTTACCATGCGCGCCAACCTTCTCTCCTGCGATCTGGTACATTTAGTTGTGTCGTTGCCTCGCCAGTACCACGAGTAGATGCCGAAACTCAGACCTGGACCATGACTGCATTAACCGCCACTACCATCCGGTCGTCCATTTCTGGTATAGTTAGCAAGACATATAAAGCTGGTCCCAAGTCACTGAAGTCGCAAGCCGCTGAAAAGAAACCAAAGCAGAAACTTCATAGGGAAGATTTTCTGAAGGACCCTCTGCGTGCACGCGGTAAGAAAACTTCACCTTCTCCTCCTCGGAGTTCGCAGTCCCAGGACGCTCATGGGAAAATCCGCGATCAGCGGCACCCCTCACCCATCGCCACCCAGAACCGATTCTCGGCGCTTGAATCGGTTTCTGGCTCTGAGGACGTGGGTCCTCCCTTCGAGGAGGCTATGGATTCATACCAACTCCATACCAAAAGCCCGAGCCCAAGGGTTAAACGGAAGGTAATTTTGAGCCGCACTTCTAAGTAAGAAGTGTATCCCTTTTCTTTATGGCCATCCTGACCTGGAAATTACGTGGTCTACGATTGCATAGGGCGGAATTGCAACTTTTATTGTGTTCCCATTTACCTATGGTTGTGTGTTTGCAGGAGACTAAGCTTCGCCCTTACGATCCTTTTGATCTCCGAGGGTAATCTCCGGTTCGCTACGATCTTGAACCCGAAGAGAGTACTCCTGCTCATGGAGGTGTCATGTTGTTAGTGCGTAGCGACGTTCGTTTCAAACTCTCGCTCCTACGTCCGACTTGCAAGCTGTTCCAGGAACCGTTCTATTACCCGGCTTATCCTTTTCTGTTTGCTATGTCTATTCATCTCCATCGTCTCCCCTCGCTTCCGCGGACATTCGAGCTCTCCTGTCCGCTCTACTAACACCACTTTTTCTGTTGGGAGATTTTAATGCCCATCACCCACCTTGGGGTTCGCCAAGGGCTTGTGCGAGGGCAACTCTTCTTTCCTACATTTTTTACCAGTTCAATCTCTCCATCCTCAACACAGGTGAACCTACTTTTATTTCTGACTCTTCTGGTACATTCTCACACCTGGACCTTGTCGTTTGCTCACTCCAGCTTGCTAGTCGTCTGCAGTGGAACGTCGTTGCTGACACCTACTCCAGCGACAATTACCCTTGCATCGTTTCTCTTGTCTCACCACGGCCAACACTCCAGAGAACCTACCTGGATATTCACAAAAGCCGACTGGATATTGTATTACAACCTCGTGTATTTTGACGACAAGCCCTTCAACGACATTAACCAAATGGTGCACCTAACGTTTACGATTCTATCTGCCGCCGAACGCGCAATTCCCCCTTATTCCTCTCAACCTCGGCGTCTACCAGTTCCGTGGTGGAACGAGGATTGTCGGGACGCCGTTTGTACCAGTAGAACTGCTCTTATGGTGTTTCGGCGACACTCTACACTTGAAAATTTGGTTACTTTTAAACAATCGCGCGCCAGGGCTCGTCGCCATTATTCAGGATAGCAAAAAGACGTCTTGGACTCGTTTTGCCGAGTCTTTTAATCGCTTTACGCCTTTCCCTATTGCTTGAGTTATACTTCGTCGCTTCTCCGGTAAAGTGTCGCATTGTACTATGTCGGGCCTTCAGGTTTCCACAGCCACCATAGTGGATCCGGCTGCGATTGCTAACATTCTGGGTGCTGCCTTTGACGCGGTTTCCAGTTCTGCCGATTATACCTTCGGTTTTCGCACTCTCAAAAACCGGCTTAATTCCGAGACCTGTAATATTCGGTCTGCTAATAGTGAGTGTTATAATGAACATTTCACAATGGAGCTGGAGCACGCTCGCCATTGCTCTAGGCACTTCTCTCCTGGGCCGGACGTAATTCATGTCCTGATGTTACAGAACCTTTCAGCCGACAGTAAGGTGTTTCTTTTACAGGTCTATAACCGATTTTGGCATGACGGCTCTTTTCCTTCCGTTTGGCGCGAAGCCACCATTATCCCTATACTTCAGGCTGGGAACGATCGCCAAATACCCTTCAGTTACCGCCCTATCTCCCTCACCAGTTGCATTTGCAGGGTGATGCAGCGCATGATCAACGGGCTTTTGACATGGTGGCTTGAATCTCAGAATCTTCTTGCGAACGCTCAGTGCGGATTTCGTCGCCATCGATCTACCGTCGACCATCTGGTGTCCCTGTCGACGCATATTATGAATGGATTTCTGAGAAAGTGTCAAACCGTGGCTGTGTTTTTTGACCTGGAGAAAGCTTATGACACTTGTTGGAGGGGCGGCATTTTACGTACACTGCACGCATGGCATATCCGCGGTCGTCTTCCCATATTTCTTCGGGAGTTTATGACGGACCGCGTCTTTCTTGTACGTGTGGGCTCGGTTTTATCTAGTCGTTTTATTCAAGAAAACGGAGTCCCGCAGGGCTCATTACTCAGTGTCACATGTTTTGCGATTGCTATCAATCCCATTGTTGATTGTATTCCACCTGGCATTTCATCGTCCCTTTTTACTGACGATTTTGCCATTTATTGCAGTTCACGGCAGCCTTTCTACTTGAACGCCGTCTCCAGAGCTGTATCGACCGTCTCTACACCCGAAGTAACGCCAACGCCTTTAATTTCTCCGCCGAAAAATCCGCCTGTATCAATTTCTGGCGTCGGAAGGCTTTCCCTACGCGCTCTCTCCATCTTGGGCCAGGTATACTTCCCTTTGCAGAAGAGGCGAAATTTTTGTGGTTGATCTTTAATCGGAAGCTGAGCTGGATTTCGCACATTTCGTTTTTAAAGGCAAAGTGTGACCGTTCTTTTAATCGTTTACGTGTTTCAAGTGGCACATCTTAGGGAGCTGATCGGACCGTCCTTTTACATCTTTATCGCTCTTTGGTCCTATCCAAGCTTGATTACGGGTGCATTGTCTATTCGTCGGCGCGTCCATCTGTATTACGTCGATTGAATGCCATTCACCATCGTGGCACAAGAGTCACTGCAGGGGTCTTTCCAACCAGCCGTGTACCTAGCCTATATGCTGAAGCTGCAGAGCCACCGCTGTCATTCAGGCGTGAGATGCTTTTGTGCGGCTATGCCTGTCGATTCTCAAGCTTGCCTGACCACCCGTCCTTCGCGATATTTTACGAGGATTTGCTAGATCGGCAATATTTAGTTAGCTTCTCTACATTGCTCCATCTAGGGGTTCGACTTCGTCAACTTCTTCGGCATTTGGACGTTACGCCAGCGCCGGCCCTTTCACGGGGGGAAACGCGTTTTCTTCCATGGTTGCGCGCTGAGGCCCACTGTCACCTTTGGTTATCGTCGCTGCCCTTCTTCAGTCTTTAGATCAGCATTTTTAAAACTGCAGGCGCATTTCGGTGACTTGCCTTTTATATTTACTGATGGATATAAGACTTATGATGGAGTAGGGTGTGCCTTTGTTTCTGATCAGCATAGTTTTACTTTTCGTTTACCGGGCCACTTCGATTTTTACCGCCGAACGTTTTAGTATTTATCAATCTGTTTTATACGTTCACCGGCGCGACTTACGGCAGTGTGTTGTTTGTACAGACTCTCTGAGTGCCCTTCAGAGTATTAACGCGCTGTACAGTTACCACCCTCTCATACAGCGCATACATGACCTGCTCCACTCGCTTGGTGCATCTGGCATCAGTGTCTCCTTCCTGTGGATTCCAGGTCATGTGGGCATCTCAGGGAACGAGTCTGCCGACGCCGCTGCCAAATCGGCGATTTTATTACCCAGATTTTTTACTGCTGTTGTTCCCTCGTCAGATTTGTTTGTTATTTTACGTAGCCGCATCCTCTCGCTTTGGAGGGATGAGTGGACGGCCCTTCGGGGGAACACGTTACGGGAGGTTAAGCTTCTCCCGTTAATCTGGGGTACCTCTTCTCGTTCTTCTCGTCGGGAAGAGGTACTTTTAGCTCGCTTACGAATCGAACATTGTCTTTTTGCCATAGATACCTGCTCAGTGGTGACTCCGCACCACTCTGTGAGCAGTGTGATGCGCCCTTAACGGTGCGTCACATTTTAGCAGAGTGTCAAGTTTTACGCGTTCGTGTTGGTCTGCCTGTTGACCTAGCCAACGTTTTGGCAGACGACGCGCGTGCTCTAGAATGTCTTTTACGTTTTATCAGTGACATTGAATTTACCAGACGCATTTGATGCGCTGAGCGTCTTTTGACTGTGTGATTTTATATTGTCTTTTTAATGGGGCATCTCCTCCCCAATGAACATCTGGCGCTCTTGTTCCTCGTATTCTACAGTTCTTGACAAGTTGTTTTACACTTTTATTGACCATGCTTTTAGTGTGTTCGTTTTTGGAATTTGGTGTTTTGTTTTTTACCTTTGTTTCCCGTTTTTTAATTATGCGGCTTTTTATCGGGGTTTTTATTTTTGGACTGTAACTTTTACACTTTGTAAGGGCGCTAATGACCTTAGCTGTTTAGCGCCCTTAAACCGCATCTCATCATCATCATCATCAATAGTTTAAATTGCCGCCTTATTCTGATTACTGGATATATTAAACTCGACCTTTCTTAATAATGCTTGGAGCGTTTCAATGTGACCTAAATAGTAGCATGTGGATTGGAATGAAAGAACATCTAAACTTGGCATGTAAGTTTAAAATAACTGATTATACCCGTAAATATACAAATATGCTATTTAAAGGCCATATCACCCACTAAAGACCGTCATTACTACAGAACTTTTGATGTAAAGGTAACATAACGAAGGGAGCACTGGTTATTCCATGCTAACATCTCAAAATTACAGGTCATTTGCTGCACCTTGAGACTAGACTTACTCTTTTTAATACGTAAGTAAATATAATCAAGGGGGCTGTATTAAACACATGCAGTTTTACACTGACATTCTAGTATGGAGGGGAGTAATGGCCCTGATATGGTGCCATTTTATTTTACTATGTTCTACACATTCCTTGGCTTTTTCAGTGTTCATATGTGAATTATTCGATATAAAGCAAAATTCTGAAAGTAGTATCAAGGACTTGGATACAAATCGTTTATAATTCTGTCTCTCTAACGCAATGGTTTCCTTAAAACACACATTCATCCATCCAATAATGCAATAAACACAACACCCCATCACATCATGGGTGAAGGGAATCAAGGTACCCTAGCATGGATACCTTACCACAGGATAACAAAGGCAACGAATAAGCAGATTCTGCTGTCCAAGAAGTCAGCAAACAACAAAATGAGGCTATTATACCTACAGCTCATAAAGATATCACTTAAACAATAAATTTAAACGCAACTGCGACAAAAAATGTATCGGTAATCCCCAAGTAAATTTGTGAGGTAGTATCTTCTAAGTTCATGTTACTCGTTATACTCTTAAAGCTAAAATGCTGTGTCCAAATGGCAACAGCTGGAGTACATATTCGGCACACCAGGTCAAACATGTTGTAATTTTTTGTACACAACTGTCACTGAATATCAATAATGCCATCAATCACATCTTCACAGCATGTCTATTTTAAGGGAAAATGCAGAACAAACGGAATACAATAACTTATCTTTAATTAGCTGCCAGTAGTCTGAGAACGTATCTTCTCCTTTAAAGCATGTTTTCAAAACTGTGTAACGTTGTAATGTCATTGCAATTGTAATTTTACTGTATGAAACTCTATTTTGTTAAATCTTACGGCTGTTACATTCCATTATATTTAATTTGTTTTATCATTCTCTACTAAATGTACGTCGCGAAATATGTGAAGGTTATCCAAATCTTTTTCGAAAATTTATAGGTGTTTGAATGTGATATTTCCTTTCCATTCAAATAAGCTTCCGTGATTTCCTCTGACTTGAAAAGTGCTTCATTAAATAAAACAATGGAAAAAGAACAAAGAAAAATTCCTTTCCTCAGTTCAAAGCCCGCCATTAATGCTTTTATAAATTGTTATAAAAGAGATGTGATAGATAATAAATATAACCTAAGAATGACTAAATTGGAGGTTTCATATTAATTGCCTTATTCTAAAACTCTTGTGTACGCAATTCTTTCATTACAAAGGTAGAATGGAGTAGGAATTGTAATAACTAATTTGATCATGGGATAACTAGCTTCCTTAATACAGAAATGTCCTCTAAATATCTAATCTTTAACCTCAATTTCAAATCTCGTTTTGAGATTGGCTGCAATAGGTAAAGGTATATTTAACTCAATGAAAACTTTTAAAACCAAACGTTGATTAAGAAAATAAAACATTTTAAGTAAGTGCTGAGTAAGTATAAACATGCAGACTCGTGTGAATTATGACACTGGAGAAGTATTTCTATTTCCGCATCTGCTTCACCTGAATATTCTTTCAAGTGCATAATAGGTCCGTAAGAATAAAATGCGTCTCTGCTCCACAGCATGCAACAAATCATATGAACATATTGAAATACAATAAGAATATGATGAACCCGTGTTAAGAGAAAACATTTTAAAAAATACTGAAAACAACCATGAGGAAAGTAAAGGATCAGAAGTGCTATACATTAAGTTGAAGGACAATATGAAATCTTGGGGGATACATCTTTAAAGAATGAACTCGCAAAGAAAATAACTATACTGGAAAACACCACCAATCCCTGTGTAAATTGGCATTTATATGTAAGCAGTCAGAAGGGAACCTTGCACAAAATAGTACTTCACATATATCTGGGCGAGTATCATAATGTGGTAAGGAAGAAAATGAACAGTAGTTTGTTGCATTCCCAAATACACATTAGGACAATACAGAAACGAACTAAAACCTTATCATCTTTTATCTGGATTAACCCACTACAACATAAAAGACAAAAATCCCATTTTTGGATACAGACAGCTATTAAATGCGCATTTTTCTTTTTTATGCAAACCAAGCAAGGGAAACTTTATTACGTAGTTTCGAGAAATTTGTATGCTGCAAGAATCTTCGACTTTGGTGGATAAACTGCCCTCTTCTAGCTTGCTTCTGTTAGTAGTAAGCTTCTGTTAAACTCAATAATATGCTCCAAGTCAAGTCACAAGTGGAGAATAGAAAACAACCCTTATACGTCTGCAGTTTTTAACTTTGGCTGTACCCCAATCCTGTACTCCCTTAATTATGCATATTTCACAATTCTCACCATAGTGTTTCATATTTGCATGTTTCTTTGAACAAACATTCTATTTTGGTTTATGGTGGAGGTTCTAATTGTTTTCATCCTTTTCGTTTTAGGTACATACTGTCATATGGCACCAGGTAAGGGCGATAGTACTTTCATGAGTGTATATACATATATAATAACACTGCTAAATAATACGGGAAATGTCTTAACACATCATACTGATTTTTCCAAATACTAAATTTGTCAATTTGTAGTATTTGTTCATGGGGGAATCGTGCATGTCTGAGTTATACTGTATATCTATAAGGTTTAAAAGCGTTTCAGTCTCTAATAAACGTACCACAATCAGAATTAATACATTAGTTGCCAGTATTTAAACTCGGACATTCAGGTACTCAACACTCCTATAAAACGATGTATCCAGAACCAGTTTTACATACTGTAGAATAAGAATAATATAACATGAATGTGTAAGCATTTTAATAGTCATGTTTTATACATAGGAACATTATGTATTAGAGGTTGTTTACTCCTAAATATGTTGAAGTTTGTGTTCCTATTTTTCTTTAATATATGGCTCATTTCAATATCACTGAAAAGTTCTGCTATTCTTTTACCATGACTTCTATACCAACATCTTTGTTCCAAACAGTATTAAAATGTTAAATAAGCAGGGTTGTTCATAGGTGCCGTCAGTGTTTTTATAACATTGATATTTAAAAAAGTGTTGGAAATACATCAAAATAATTCATATCATCAGGCAGAAAATAATCAATTTTTTTTCATAATGGATGTCCTGACTCGCTTGCAGATATAACCGCTATAGGACAATAAATATAGCGGCATTTATTCATACGGGTGCTTATAATCCGCTAAAGTGAATCGATTGTGACAGTAAAAGGACAGTTTCCAATTGAACATATTACAACAACTGCAGAAAGAAATACATGCGTGGTTCAAGAAATCTCGAAGGCTGTAAGTTTTCTGAAGAAGTGATTTTTGGTTATGAAACCACTTTTCATGTCTCTGGCGTAGTGAACTGCCAGAGTGAAGGCATATGGGGCATGAATATGTCTCATTTATAGATGAGCATATCCCTAAAATGCATGTATTTTATAGGATTCTTCTTCGACGTTTTATTGTCCATTATTTGAAGAAACCAGGGAAGCTTCTAGTTATGCTGACAAATGGTTACTTCCAGTTAAAACGAGAGAGACATTCGTTTTCAATAGAATTAACTACGCCCTATTTTCACCAGGCCATCAGTGATCGTCTTTAGGACTTCTAAGCGTCCATAAATAAAACTCAATTTCATTTGTTTTCCTCCATACTACACACGGCCTTACAATCGCCTAGTTGAAACTTGCATTACTGTTTCGTTGATTTTTTTTCATTGAGGTTGCATCAAATATCGTGTGCAAGTATCTTCTATGCAACGATCAGAACTTTGAAAAATAATATTGCGTGCATTCGTTAGTACCAAGCGTGGGGTACCGGGACGTACGAATAACGCAAAACCTGCAATGTAGGATTGATTTATGCCGCATCACCACAGGTGCACATAATTATATAGCATCTGTAATACATATAATAGACGACTTGTGAGATTCTGCATCCTTGGATATGTCGTTTTACTGTGTCTGCCATAATTAAAGAACCATAGATATTTCAAATAACTAGAAATTTTTAAATAACCCTACATAAAAACATATCCTTTTGAGATACAATCTTCTCCGCACCGTTTTGACGTCGGTATTGCAGTTAGCTTAATGCTTCTATAACAATTTCTTTTCAAATAGGTTGATTGCACGATCATCTTCCCATAATTTATCAACCTTCAATGTTCTCATTTTGCCCATTGTTAATTCTCATCGGTACCAAAGGCAAATATATTTACTACTTCTCATTTTGGCGTGTGGAAAATCATAATAGATGAGAATTCTAAGTTGAACAGGAGTTTCGTCACGTGAAATACTCAATATATCAGTAACACTGCCGTAAAAGCTTAGCAGACGCGGTGGCTCCATTTCAAACCCCCCAGGGTCACACATTATGTGAGTACGGGTTTGGCGCACCCGGAGTCCCGAGCCACTCGCCGCCATCGTCATCCCTTCACCCTCGTCCGAGGTGGGTTCGTCCTCGTGACCGGGGGACACAAGGTAGGCTCTCGTGCGTTCTTTGCATTTCGTTTTATGCCGCCACTCGCCAAAGTTTATTTCTTCTCTGGTCTATTTCCGACCATTTCGACCATGACCATTCGCACATCTCCTTTTCTTCCACGCCGGCCTACCTTGCGTGCGTAACGCCCACACACTTTTGGTTTATTTTCTGCTCTTTTTTAATCCTTCGTGGACACAGTCTGACGGATACCCGCGCACTGGGTGCGCAGCAGGGTGAGTGGGTGATGGCGTCATCCCCAACGACCGGGGTCGTCATTTAGGGCCTGTGTTCGTATTCGCTGTTCAACTGCAGTCCCGCGGGGGACCATTGCATGAGCTACTGCTGACTTCCACGGCCATTGGATCCCTCTATCTATGTTCTGGGAGGTGTGACCCTGGGATGAGACTGGTATAGATACGCCACTCACCCAAGCCGGGCTAACGCCCGAGAACTCAGAGCCCGCGGTCGGAGATGGTTGCAATGGTGCTATGGAGCCACCTTTCTCCATTATTAGTAGCAAGCGCCGAAAAGTCATTGTAACAGAAGTAGCACCACCGCCATCTGCTTGTTACTTAGTGAGTACCCCTACAGCAGAAAGACAACCTTTCGAGAAGGTGAACCGTTTTATAATCCAGAAAGGCATTAACTGAATTGCTGGTCCGGTTCATTCCTGCACTAGACTACGAAACGGTGTATTGTTGGTTCAGAGTAAGTCCGATCAACCATGTAAGACCTTGTTGCACGCCACGCTTCTCCACGATTATCTCATCCGCACCTTGAATTCCTGTCGAGGTGTCGTCACCAACCATAGCCTCGATGGTATGTCGGAAGAAGAACTGGTAGAAACGTTTTCCGACCAAAAGGTAACGGCAGTTCATCGAGTGCAGGCTAAACGCTACAGAGTGTTTGCACCCACTCGAACCCGGTTTATCACTTTCGATGACGTCGATTTGCCCAAGAGTATTTCAGCAAGGTGCAAACGAATTGCGGCGAGACCCTATATTCCTAGACCTCTGCGTTGTTTTAAATGCCAACGTTTTGGGCATACGCAAGTCTCTTGCAAGAGTGCCATTTACATCTGTGCAACTTCTAGTCAGTACTCAACACGATGGTACCTGTTCATCGGCCCCGTCTGCGTTAATTCCAAAGGGTCCCATTGCGCGTCATTTGCCGACTGTCCGCGGTACTTGGACGAGAAGGCGATCCAGGAGATCCAAATAAAGGAGAAACTCCTCCGCTGAAGCCCGGAGGAGTTTCCATGCGCGCCAAACTGCGCTCCTGCGATAGGGTACGTTCAGCTCTGTTGATGTCTAGCCAGTACCCCGGAAGGATGCCGAAACACAGACCTGCACCATGACTGCTTGAGTGCGACTACCTTCCGGCCATCTATCTCTGGCACAGTCATCAAGCCATCTAATGCTGGTCTTAAGGTGCTGAAGTCATAAGGCACTGATAAGAAGTCCAAGCAGGAACCACGTAAGGAAGATTTTCTTAAAGACCCTCCGCGTGCGAGCGGTAAGAAAAGTTCACATTCTCCTCCTCGTAGGCCGCAATCCAAGGGGGCTCCAGGTACAAGCCGCGCTCAGAGGCCCCCTTCACCCATTGCCACCCAGTACCGATTCTCGACCTCCCAGGGGCTCACCTTATGTGAGTACGGGTGTTGGCGTAGCCCGGGGTTCCCGAGCCACTCATCGCCATCTTCATCACTTCATCCCCGTCTGGTCGAGGTGGGTTCGTTCTCGTGACCAGGGGACTCAAGGTAGTCTCCCGTGCTTTCTGTGCATTCCATTCCATGTCTCCCCTCGCCATCGTTTCTTTCTTCTCTTCTATTTATGCACATTTCGCCTCATGACCATTCATTTACACATCTCTTTTACTTCTTCGCCGGTCTACCTTGCGTGCGAAACGCCCACACATTTTTATTTTCATTTATCCTTTTCTTTTAATTCTCCGTGGACACAGCCTGGCGGATACCCGCGCACTGGGTGCGCAGCTGGGTGAGTGGGTAATGGTGTCATCCCCACCACCCGGGGTCCTCATGTAGGGTATGTGTTCGTATCTGCTGTTCAACTGCAGTCCCTAGGGGGGCCATTGCATGAGCTGCTGACTTGTGACGGCGATTGGGTCCCTCTGTCTATGCTCTAGGAGGTGTGACACTGGGGTGAGATAGCTAAAGATAGGCCACTCACCCAAGCCGGGGAAACGCCCGGGAAGTCAGAGACCGAGATCGGAGACGGTTGCAATCGTGGAAGATTTATTTTGCTATGGAGCCCCTTTCTCCATTATTTTTAACAAGCGCCGAAAAGTATTAGTAACACAAGTAGCGCATTCGACTTCTGGTTGTTACTTAGTCATTACGCGAACAGAGGAAGGTCAAACTTTCGAGAAGGTGAACTCTTTTGTTATCCAAAAGGGCATTGACTCAATTGCTGGTCCGGTTCTTTCCTGCACTCGGCTTCGCAATGGTTCGTTTTTAGTGCAAATCAAGTCCGAGGCACAAAGTAAGTCCTTGTTGAGCGCCACGCTTCTTCACCGTTATCCCATTCGTGTTGTGAAGCACCGCAACTTAAATTCCTGTCGAGGCATCATCACCACCCATAGCCTCGAAGGTATGTCGGACGAAGAGCTAGTGGAATATCTTTCCCACCAAAAGGTAACGGCAGTTCATCGAGTGCAGGCTAAACGCGACGGAGTGTTTGTACCTACTCGTACCCTGGAGATCCGGGTAAAGAAGAAACCCTCCTTCGCTGAAGACCGGAGGCGTTACCCTGCGCGCCAAACTTCACTCCTGCGATCTGGTACATTTAGTTCTGTTGTTGCCTCGCCAGTACACCGGAAGGATGCAGAGATTCAAACCTGGACTATGACTGCATTGACCGCCAATACCATCCGGCCGTCCATTTCAGCTACAGCTATGAAGCCCGCTAAACCTGGTCCAAAGATTATGAAGTCACAAGGTAATGAGAAAAATCAAAAAAGAAATTTCGTAGAGAAGATTTTTTGAAAGATCCTCCGCGTGCACGCGGAAAGAAGAGTTCACCTTCTCCTCCTCGAAGCTCGCAGTCCCAGGATGCTCCTGGGACAAGCCGCGCTCAGCGGTGACCTTCACCCACTGCCACCCAGAACCGATTCACGGTGCTTGAATCGGTTTGTGACACTGAGCGCGTGGGCCTTCCCTTCGAGAAAGCTATGGAGTGTGACCAACTGCATACCAAAAGGCCGAGCCCAAAGGTTAAGCAAAAGGTAATTTTAAGCCCTCCTTCTAAGTAGAGCAGTTTATCCCTTTTTATGGCTATCCTGAGCTGGAATTTACGTGGTGTTCGATCGCACTTTTATTGCGTTCCCATTCACCTATGGTCGTGTGTTTGCAGGAGACCAAGGTTCGCCCTCACGACCCTTTCGATCTCCGAGGCTCCCCACCGGTTCGCTATGATCTTGAACCAGAGGAGGGTGCTCCTGCTTATGGAAGTGTCATTTGTTAGTGCGTAACGACGTTCATTTTCAAACTCTCACTCTTAAGTCCGACTTGCAAGCTGTTGCCATTAGACTGCAGTTACCCGGTTTTTTCTTTTCTGTTTGCTCTGTGTATTCACCTCCATCGTCTCCCCTTGCTCATGCGGGCATTCGAGCTTTCCTGTCCGCTCTCCCACCACCATTTCTCATGTTGCGAGATTTTAATGCCAATCAGCCCCTGTGGGGTTCGCCAAGGGCTTGTGCATGGGGAACTCTTCTTTCTGACACTTTTGATCAGTTCATTCTCTCTATTCTCAATACAGGTGAGCCTCCAGCTTGCTAGTCGTCTGCAGTGGAACGTCGTCGCTGACACCTACTCCAGCGACCTTTACACCTGCCTCGTTTCTGCGCCGGATAACATTCATATTCCGCTGTTAAAGAACCCTTTAGCCGACAGGTAGCGCTTTCTCTTACGGGTCTATAATCGTATTTGGAAGGACGGCCTTTCTCCTTCCGTTTGGCGCGAAGCCACCACTGTCCCTATACTTAAGCCTGGGATGCATCGCCAACTACCTTCTAGCTACCACCCTATCACCCTAACCAGTTGCGTTTGCAAGGTGATGGAGCGCATGATCAACGGGCGTTTGACATGGTGGCTTAAACCTCAGGAGCTTCTGGCGAACGCTCAATGTGCAGTTCGTCGCCATCGCTCTACCGTCGACCATCTGGTGTCTCTGTCGACGCATATAATGAACGGATTTCTGATAAAGTGTCAAATAGTGGCGTATTTTTGACTTGGACAAAGCTTATGGCACTTGTTGGAGGGGCGTCATTTTACGTACACTTCACGCATGGAAGTTCCGCGGTCAACTTTCCATATTCCTTAAAGAATATAAAACCGTGTGGGCTCGGTTTTATCTGGTCGTTTTATTCAAGAGAACGGAGTACCGCAGAGCTCTGTACTCAGTGTCACACTTTTTGCAATTGCAATCAACCCCGTTGTTGATTGTATTCCACCTGGTATTTCATCGTCCCTTTTTGTTGACGATTTTGCCATTTATTGCAGTTCACGGTGGACCTGTCTACTCGAACGCTGTCTCCAGAGTTGTATCGACCGTCTCTACGCCTGGAGTAGCGCCAACGGCGTTAATTTCTTCACCGAAAAAAACATCTGTATCAATTTCTGGCGCCGGAAGTCTTTCCCTCCGCCCTCTCCCCATCTTGTGTAGGAGGTCCTTCCATTTGCAGGCAAGGTTAAATTTTTGCGGTAATGTCTGATCGAAAGCTGAGCTGGACTTCGCACATTTCCTTTTTAAAAGCAAAGTGTGACCGTTCTCTTAATCTTTTACGTATTTTAAGTGGCACATCCCTGGCTACTGATCGGTCTATCCTTCTGTGGCTTTATCGCTGTTTTGTCCGATCCAAGCTTGATTACGGATGCATTGTCTATTCATCGGCACGTCCATCTGTGTTATGTCGCTTGAATACCATTCACCATCGTGGCGTAAGTGTCGCTACAGGGGCCTTTCCAACTAGCCCTGTACCCAGTCTGTGCTCCGAAGCTGCAGAACCTCTGCTGTCATTCACACGAGAGCTGCTTTTGTACAGCTATGCATGTCGACTCTCCAGCTTGCATGACCACTCGTCCTTCGAGTTATTTTTCGAGGATTGGCTTGTTCATCAATATTTGGTTAGCTCTTCTGTCTTACTCCCTCCAGGGGTTCTATTTCGCCAGCTTCTTCGGCATTTGGACGTTACGCCAGCGAAGTTTCCTCCCAGGGTGAAACGCGGTTTCCTCCTTGGTTGCGTGCTGGGGCCCTCTGGTACCTTGGGTTAACGTCGATGCCGAAGAATGAGACCTCTTGTTCAGTCCCTAGATCCGCCTTTTTAGAACTTCAGGCGCAGTTCGGGGACTGTCATTTTATATATATATATATCGATGGGTCTAAGTCTGATGTTAGAGTAGGATGTACCTTTGTTTTTGGTGCACAGAGCTTTACTTTTCGTTTACCTGGACAATTTTCGATTTTAGCCGCCGAACGTTTTAGTATATATCAATGGTTTTATACAATCATTCAGCGCTGTCTTACGGCGCTGTGTTGTTTTTATGGACTCTCTGAGTGCCCTTCAGAGTTTTCACGCGCTGTAAAGTTACCACCCGCTCGTACAGCGCATACATGACCTGCTCCACTCGCTTGGTGCTTCTGGCATCAGCGTCTCCTTCGTATGGATTCCAGGTCATGTGGGCATCTCAGGCAACGAGTCTGCCGACGCCGCTGCCAAATCGGCCATTTTATCACCCAGATGTTTTACCTGTGTTGTTCCTTCCTCAGATGTTTATGTTATTTTACGTTACCGTATCCTCTCGCGCTGGCGCGATGAGTGGGCGGCTCTTAGGGGGAAGAAGTTGCGGGAGGTTAAAGCTCTTCCGTTAGTCCGGGGTACCTGTTCTCGTTCTTCTCGTCGGGAAGAGGTACTTTTAGCTCGTTTACAAATCGGACATTGTCTTTTTAGCCATAGATACCTGCTCAGTGGTGACCCCGCACCACTCTGTGAGCAGTGTGATGCGCCCTTAACGGTGCGTCACATTTTAGCAGGGTGTCAAGTTTTAGCTCCGTTGCGCGTTCGTGTTGGTCTGTCTGTTGGCCTAGCCAACGTTTTGGCAGTCGACGCGCGTGCTGTAGAATGGCTTTTGCGTTTTATCAGTGACATTGGCTTTAGCCGACGCATTTGATGGGCTGAGCGTTTTTTGACTGTGTGATTTTATATTGTCCTTTTAACGGGGCATCTCCTCCCTAATGGACATCTGGCGCTCGTTTCCTTCGCATTCTACAGTTTTTGACACGTTGTTTTACTCCTTTATTGACCATGCTTTTAGTGGGTTCGTTTTTGGAATTTGGTGTTTTGTTTTTTACCTTTGGACATCGCGGGTTTGTGTCAGGTTTTTTAATTATGCGGTTTTTTATCGAACTTTTATTTTTGGACTGTAACTTTTATACTTTGTAAGGTCGCTGATGACCTTAGCTGTTTAGCGCCCTTAAACCGCATCTCATCATCATTATCATCATCTTCTGTCTATCCACGTCCAGCATTCCAGAGTACCTACCTGGATATTCAGAAAAGCCGACTGGAAATTATTTTCTAACCTCGTGTGTTTTGAGGATCAGCAATTCACTGACGTTAACCAAATGGTGCAGCACTTTACCTCTACGATGCTATCTTCCGCCGAACGCACAATTCCCAATTCGTCCTCTCACCCTCGGCATATTCCTGTTCCGTGGTGAACCCAGGACTGTCCGGACGCCGTTCCTGCCCGTAGAACTGCGCATAGGGTTTTCAGCGGCACCCTCCACCTTATAATTTCGTAATTTTTAAACAATCGCGCTCCAGGTACTGTCGCATTATTGAGAATAGTAGAAGGCGTCCTGGACTCGGTTTGTTGAGTCCCTTAATCGCTTCTCGCCTTCCTCTTTTGTTTTGGATAAACTTCTTCGCTTCTCCGGTAAAGTGCCGCATTGTACTATGTCGGGCCTTCAGGTTTCCACTGCCACCATAGTGGATCCGGCTGCAATTGCTAACATTCTGGGTGCTGCCTTTGACCCGGTTTCCAGTTCTGCCGATTATACCTCCGGCTTTCGCACTCTAAAAAACCGGTTGAATTCCGAGACCTGTAACATTCGGTCTGCTAATAGTGAGTGTTATAATGAACATTTCACAATGGAGCTGGCGCACGCTCGCCATTGCTCTAGGCACTCATCTCCTGGGCCGGACGTAATTCATGTCCTGATGTTACAGAACCTTTCAGCCGACAGTAAGGTGTTTCTTTTACAGGTCTATAACCGAATTTGGCAAGACGGTTCTTTTCCTTCCGTTTGGCGCGAAGCCACCATTGTCCCTATACCTCAGCCTGGGAACGATGGCCAACTACCTTTCAGCTACCGCCCTATCTCCCTCACCAGTTGCATTTGCAGGGTGATGGAGCACATGATCAACGGGCGTTTGACATGGTGGCTTGAATCTCAGAATCTTCTTGCGAACGCTCAGTGCGGATTTCGTCGCCATCGCTCTACCGTCGACCAACTGGTGTCTCTATCGCATATGATAAACGGATTTCTAAGAAAGTGTCAAACAGTAGCTGTTGTTTTTTGATCTGGAGAAAGCTTATGACACTTGTTGGAGGGGCGGTGTTTTACGTACACTTCACGCATGGAATTTCCGCGGTCGTCTTCCCATATTTCCTTGGGAGTATATGATGGAATGCATCTTTCATGTACGTGTGGGCTCCGTTTTATTGAAGAGAACGGTGTTCCACAGGGCTCTGCACTCATTCTCACCCCTTTGCGATAGCTATCAACCCCATTGTCGATTGTATTCCACCTGGAATTTCATCGTCAGTTTCGTTGACCATTTTGCTATTTAGTACAGTCCACCGCGTACCTGTCTGCTCGAGTACCGTCTCCAGAGCTGTATCGAGCATCTCAATGCCTGGAGAAAAGCAAACGGCTTTAATTTCTCGCCGAGAAATTCGTCTGTATCAATTTCTTTCGCCGGAAGGCTTTTCCTCCGCCCTCTCCCCATCTTGGACCGGAGATACTTCTATTTGCAGACGAGACGAAACACTTAGGGTTGATCTTTAACCGAAAGATGAGCTGGACTTCACACATTTCCTTTTTAAAAGCAAAGTGTGACCGTTCTGTTAGTCTTTTACGTATTTTAAGTGGCACATCCCTGGCTGCTGATCGGTCCGTCCTTCTGTATCTTTATCGCTGTTTTGTCCGATCCAAGCTTGATTACAGATGCATTGTCTATTCATCGGTACGTCCATCTGTGTTACCTCGCTTGAATGCCATTCACCATCGTGGCATAAGGGTCGCTTCAGGGGCCTTTCCAACTAGCCCTGTACGCAGTCTGTACGCCGAAGCTGCAGAACCTCTGCTGTCATTCAGGCGAGAGCTGCTTTTGTACAGCTATGCATGTTGACTCTCCAGCTTGCATTACCACTCGTCCTTCGAGTTATTTTTCGAGGATTCGCTTGTTCTGCAATATTTGGTTAGCTCTTCTGTCTTACTCCCTCCAGGGGTTCGATTTCGCCAGCTTCTTCGGCATTTGGACATTACGCCAGCGAAGTTTGCTCCCAGGGGGAAACGCGGTTTCCTCCTTGGTTGCGCGCTGGGGCCCTCTGGTACCTTGGGTTAACGTCGATGCCGAAGAATGAGACCTCTTGTTCAGTCCCTAGATCCGCCTTTTTAGAACTTCAGGCGCAGTTCGGGGACTGTCATTTTATATATACCGATGGGTCTAAGTCTGATGTTAGAGTAGGATGTGCCTTTGTTTTCGGTGCACAGAGTTTTATTTTTCGTTTACCTGGACAATGTTCGATTTATGCCGCCGAACGTTTTAGTATATATCAATGTGTTTTATACATTCATTCAGCGCTGTCTTACGGCGCTGTCTTACGGCGCTGTGTTGTTCGTACGGACTCTCTGAGTGCCCTTCAGGGTATTCACGCGCTTTATAGTTACCACCCCCTCTACAGCGCATACATGATCTCCTCCACTCGCTGGGTTCTTCTGGCATCAGCGTCTCCTTCGTGTGGATTCCAGGTCATATGGGCATCTGAGGGAACGAGTATGCCGACGCCGCTGCCAAACTGGCAATTTTATCACCCAGATGTTTTAATTCTGTTGTTCCTTCCACGAATTTTTATGTTATTTTACGTCACCATATCCTCTCGCTTTAGCGCGTTGAATGGACGGCACTTTGGAGGAACAGGTTGCGGGAGGTTAAACTTCTCCCGTTAATCTGGGGTATCGCTTTTCGTTCTTCTCGTCCGGAAGAGGTAATTTTAGCTCGTTTACGTATCCGTCATTGTCTCTTTAGCCATAAGCAACTGTTCAATGGTGACCCCGCATCGCTCTGTGAGTAGTGTGATGCGTCACATCTTAGCAGAATGTCTGGTTTTAGCTCATTTGCACGTTAGTTTGTCTCTACCTGTTGGCATGGTCAACGTTTTCGCAGACGACGCGCATGCTGTAGAATGTCTTTTACGTTTTATTAGTAACACTGATTTTAGTCGGCGCATTTGATGCGCTTTGCGTCTTTTAGTTTTGTGATTTCTTTTTGTCTGTTTTAATGGGCTCTTCTCCCCGACGGACGTATTGCGCTCTTGTCGCTTGACTTCTACAGTTCCTGAAACGTCGTTTACGCTTTTATTTGTTTTATTCGCCATGGTTTTAGTGTGATGTCTTTTACAATATACTGTCTTGTTTTTAGTGTTTTACATTAAGCGGGTTTGTGGCCGGCATTTCAGTTTTTGGATTTTAAATTTTATACTTTGTAAGGGCGCTGATGACTTGGATGTTCTGTGCCCTTAAACCCCATCTCATCAACATCATCATCTCTCTCTTTGTCTCTCATCCAGTTATGTACACTCGGCCAATTCCAAACTGGCCGTCGTCTGAGAGACGGAGTTTGAATCGGGTCCTACCGTAAGCGTTCGGAACAGTCAGTCTTTATTCACAAGACTGCGAATATTCTTGTAGTAGTTAATATGGAATATCACAACAATAACCACAAAGTTCTTCCGATAAAATAATGAATACACGAGAATTCAAGCAGCGGGAAGTTTCAGTGTTTAACAGCAAATATTTTTAACCAAAACACACTTTACTGATTTATGGTTCTCAAGTGAGTATAACTAAACTCGTTACAATGCCACACTTACTGCAGCACTCATAACTCAGTGGTAGACAGTAGGCTTACTCCTCCTGAGATTCCCAGTTTCAATCCCCGTGGAGTCTCTCAAATTTCTTTTCTGGCTTTCATTTTAAACAAGTGACTAAAAATATGATGGGTTTGCTTCATTTTTTGTGTATGCTTCAAACACACTAAAATTATTTTAGATGGTTTAAAGTTCCTAGAAGAATCTTAAATTCTAAAAATTCTAATCCTTTAGTGATCACTCACGATTATTAATCCGATGAATACAGATATTTTTCTCTGAATAGTGCAAAATGCAACCACATATAAAGTAGGGACAATGGTTCTGTGCTGGTGACTTTCTTTCCTCGCGCACTGAAGAGAGTCTATGCCTAATGCCAGGCAGCTCTCTGTCCGTCTGCCTGCTGGAAGACGTGGGACTTTGCTGATACAACATAAGCATATATAACCACCCCACTGCATGACTGGTTTATTGTCACTACTGTCAGATTATTCTATCATTCTTTTATATTTACACATTATACACAAACCTTGTCGCGTTAATGCATCGTCGTAAACTAGCAGGGGCTTTATTAGTGTGATAAACACACTACACCAGAAATGTCACCACCGTCGTTTTCTTCTGCAAGACCTTCCCTTTCATCGTCATCAGTCTTCTCGTTCGCTGTCACTATATTTTCTAACCTGGATTACAGAATCTTCTAAGACATTTTCAACAGGCCTTGTTCTTCAATGTGTTTGTCTTCCTACTTAAGGTGTTGAGAGGCATTTTCCCACTTTTCTACGCTAATGTCCTCAACATGTTGTTAGCTAAGCTTAATCAATAACATCATTTAGTTTAAAAGGGTGTTCTAACAAGCTATCCATTGCTTTATATCAGCCCAGATGAGTTCTACTCGATTAAGACCCGAAGACTACGGCGGTAATCGGAGAACATTGTGTGCATGGCCTACAAACTATCAATGTAAACTTTCGGAATAGGCTTTGACCCTTACTTAGGTTGTAAAGCTCCAAACTTAGGATCCTTTCATGGAATGGGGCAAGTTCTGCATCGTATTTTGGTATGAGGCGATGGGGCGTTTTCCAACTGCACACTATGGTACGTTGCGTTATCCATCACCAAGACAGATCTGAGGGGCAAGGTAGGAATTAGTTTTTACATTAGCGATTTCTTTGTATTTATCCCCCTCATTATGTGTTATATTAACCTTTGTTATTTTTACATAAAACTTCGCAGAATGCAAGAACCTCTAATAAACACACCAAAATACACAATACCTATATGCAATCCAAGTTTAATTACAGAAACACAGGGATGTCATTTAGGGGCGCAGGGGGTCAATTGGCCCCCATCCTTTAGGTTACAAGCAACATTATTGCTCTACCAAATGAAACATTACAACTGTACTATTAATAGCAATATTTCACATTTAAGAAATAAAACATTATTTTCTTTTAGGCCAAATATATCGCTACAATCCACTTGAATATTTGTGAAACTGCTCCAAGCAATCTTGCCCCCCCAATGCAGAAATTGAAATGACGCCCCTACAGAAACATATAGTAACTAATTTTATTTATAAACACAACGTTTAAGGTAGCATCAACAGACGGCTGGCAAGAGAGATGTTACTCGAACTACTGCTGCCGCTAGAATGAATAGATGGCACTGACTGCGCATGTCCGAGAATTGGGGGCTCGTTCACTGTCCAGACAACCAATGCGCATCCAGCCTTCACCGGTACAGAACCATTGTCCCTGCTGTACACAACCCTATGACATCCTGCGTAGAACAGTGTTTATTAAGATGTAGGTAATGCCGTTGCATATAAGCTGCTGCTTTGTAAGATACTAGCATACCGTGGAATTAAAGAACACGCAAAAGAACACAGGACATTTGACACTGAACAGTACACCTCTATTACCCGTACTGATTTTTTTACAGGAAACATTAAATTTCCTTACTCAAGGCATTTCTTCTCAGTTTCATAGGACTGTTTTCACTTGACTCTTCCTATAATTTTGTTATGTGGCAAATTTAAACTTAATTTTACGTCCCATGTAAACTTCAACCGCTCAACATATTGATAACTCAGGACAACAGTGGTACAATTCAAAAAATGACAATTATGAGTTATTTACAGTGTTATATTCCACATACAATGCCCTTCATCATGTAAGACTGTTGCATCTCCAACTAATCATTAACATGGTTGACATAATTCACTATAGTTTTGGACGTTACGTGATCGTAGTTCAGTGCAAGAGTGTAACCTTTTGAGTTGTAACACTTTAACACTCATTGGAGCAACATAATTACAGTGCAACATTGGTTTGTGTTAAATTGTATCAGTTTTGGATGAATAACCATGAAAGCGCGTTTACACCAACAATGGATTTGAGCTTGCTGTACTCCGCAAAATGATGAAATTTTTTAATATTGAATAATATATTGAATATTATTGAATGTTTGGTTTCTTGCTCACTTGTAAAATGGATTGTTACAGAGGTAGAACACGTTGTCTTTGTACTTAAACAGAGATACTAACATTCTGGATGAAAGCAGAGAAAGCAGCCTTGCTCCAACTTTGATTGAATTAAAGGTAGGTATAATTTTGGTACCAATAATAATTATAGGTTATTATCTGAATACTCTATTTATATCAAATAATGTAGAAAATGCTTTACTGAATATATCATAATCTTTTTCTATCTTTCGGGCAGTGGATCCTGATTTCGTTAATGGTTTCCTCACCAATTCAATTTTTGCAAATGTGGTCTATAGCAGTTGTACCTTCAAGCCTATTTAGGTACTATTGATTTTAAAGCATTTATTTATTATCTTTTGAAATACCAATAACCTATTTTACATGACATTGGATTAAACTTTACAGTGCTGACGACAGGTGTTTTAATGAATTAGTGATAATATACATAAGCAATAGACCTAGAACAGTAAATTATAAACTGATTTTCATGCAATGAACTGAGGAAAACTCATAAAATAATGGAAATGTCAGCGAAGAAGCTCTATACGGCGAAATTCGAATTCTGACTGCACTTATAGACTAAGGGCATCCCAATACCGCTAATGCTTATTGTTGTTAGTACCAGCTTAAAAGTGTGGCTTTGCTTGTGATTATTCAATTGGGAATAAGTTCCTAAATTTTTTAAGAACTATTTTCAGCTAGTTTGAGAGGATTTAATAATTGTTACATAATTTTGGCCATTACAGGTTCCAGAACAATGCTTCCGCAATGATGCAATGATTCTTCAGGAACAGAAGAAAGAAATGATGCAACATATCAGGCAACTGACAAATAAGAACTGAAGAATGCAAATAAATTCAATACAATGTTTTAATCGTATGTAATACACAGAACATGCATTTCAGATAATCAGTGAGGCAATCCAAAATTTACACGAAATTCCGGAGGAAATAAATGACAAAGAATGGACAAATGCTACTGAAAACTTGACTACACAGAACAGTAAGTTGTTGCTACCATTGGCATCAACAATATCATTATTTTAATTAGATTGTTTTGTTCGTAAGGGTAAGACCTTGGTCTCCAAGAAATAGATTAGAATTCTGAGCATTTTAATTGCATGCTGTAAATTGATAAAGATACTTATATTTTCACAACTAAGGTTCCTATTTATTAATTTTACAGCCTCGAGTAACACATCCTTGATATCCGAGGAGAAACAACAATCCATTCGTTGTAAAGGAACATTTGGAAGCACAAATTGAATTCTGATAACCACATTTGAACTTTAAAGCGAATCATATGCCACCTCGGCAACTTAAACTAGGCTGGGGAGAAAATTTAATTTTGAAGTGCTTCGAAAAAATTACAACTCTGCAAAGAAATGGGTCGAAAATTCTGGAGCATGGGTGACAGCAGCTGCAAAGGGAATTCACTGCAAGACAAGCAAAAGCCATAGATCCTAAATATCGATATCCCAAGTGTGAAAGTGAACAATCTATACCTTTGGTTACTATTTTGAGATAAATGACAAAAATATTCCAGTTTGTAAGAAAAGATTCTTGGAAACTCTTGGTATCAGTCATAAGTACATAAGTACAACGTGAAAGAAGATGAGTGGCGAGAGAATGATTGAGACAGATAAGAGAGGAAAAATATATAATCATAAGAAAGTATTAAATGAATAAAGGAAAACGGTAGTAATATATCGCAAATTCATTTGAAAAAATAGAATCCCATTACTGTAGATCTAGAACAAAAAAAGAGAATATATTAGAGGATCGCTAAATATCTCGCGAATGTATCAACTATATAAATAAGTGTTTCCGAGGAGCTGTTCAACCTGTTAAGAAACATCGCTGTGTGTCAGTTTTTTATAATTGTTTTTACATTTCACTTTATAAGCAGAAGAAAGATCAGTGCATTTTTTGTACAAATTATAAACAGAGGAATCAGGAAGAGAAAGTGAATATGAAAAACATATGAAAGAAAAATTACTCTGCAGAGAAGAGAAAGAGAGGGATAAGGAGCAGTATAGTAGTGACCACAAAAGTGCAGTTTGTTGTTTTGATCTTGAAGCAGTACTGCCACTACTTTGTGGAGAATGTTCATCGCTTTATTATAAAAGAAAACTCTAGTTCTTTAATTTAAGTGTGTTTGGTGTAACAACTAAAGAGGTAATTTTGGTAGGGGGCGCATGAAGGGATAGCAAACAGGGGTTCTAACGAAGTAAGTACGTGTCTGATGAAGTACATTCAAATGAACAGGAAAAAAAGATATCAATAAATTTGTATTTTACTCTGACAGTTACATTGACCAAAAATAAAACAAGAACATTGCAGCTTAGCTTATCTTTGTAGTTGTGCGCATAGAAATTGATTACATTACGCAAAAATATTTAATAAACGCCTATACACAAAATGATAATTATTCTGTACATATTTTTTGTAGGGGCGGCCCCAGACCCGCCGCCCCCGGTGACGATCATCCACAGAGGCTACATCGTCTCCCCATGCTGTTAGTATCTAACATGCAACTAGGGGGGGGTGTTTTGTTAAGTGACGTGCTGGCGCGTGTAGGGTGAAGTGTGCTATGTAATCGGGTTCCGCGGAAGCACCCCGGTTAGTAACGTTAAACTACTCATGTGAGCATGCAGTGCATGCAAGCGTGCCAGGTGGGGTTTACCGGCGCAAGACATGGCGAGCCCTGGCTGGCGCTCGGTGGTTAGTACTGGTTAGGTTAGGATGGCAATGATAGGAATGCGTTAAAGAGCTTCGGCTTAAAAACTAAATGGGATGGCGCGGATGTTATCATGCAGGTGATCGAAGTGAGAGGTGTGGCGGGATTTTGATTACCGTGATGCTGCTGCTGCAGTGTTGCTGTCGTGGTGGATGGCTTATAGGTGGTTCCTTTATGGGCTGGCGCAGTGGCAGAGGCAGACCGTTGTTTTGAAGTTCCTGTTCGGTATGCTTGCCTGTAACTGAAGACGTATTAATAGTGACAAAGTTACAAAGTTATGGGATATAAGACGGTTTAGGTGTTCGAGAATCTCCTCAATAGGTACTTCATCGGACACGTTGCGGTCAAACAGGGCAAATGGTCGTTTGTGCTTGTTGATGGTGGTTTCATAAGTGCCTAGTGTTAGGATGAGGGGGTTTTTGCTTTTGGTGCAGTTGGTGTACAGATCGATTGCTAATTTTTTGATGAATTGCTCAATGGTGTGCATCCTGAGTTCTTGGTGTAGTAGTTTGGAGGTTGCAAGTTTGGGCACTCTGGCTATAATACGGAGGATTTTGTTTTTAAGGGATTGGAGCGTGCTGAAGTGGCTTTTAGCCGCGTACCCCCAGACGCCGGCCGCGTAGGTGAGTATGGGTCGGAGTAGCGTCTAGTAGAGGATGAGGCCTAGTCGTATCTGAAGGGTACTGTTGTAGTTGGTAAGAGGGTACAGTTTGCATAGTTGCGCATTGCATTTTCTGCGGACGTTAAGTACGTGGTCTTTCCAGGTGAGCCCTGGTCCATCGTGACGCCTAAGTAGGTGACGGTGTTGGTCCATGGTATGGGAGTGCCAAAGAATTGTATTGGTGGCTGCGTTTGCGCAAGCTGGCGGTGTTTGACCCGATTGGTGAAGATCATTGCTTGTGTCTTGATTGGGTTGACTTTAATGCGCCATTTGGTCAGCCATTCCTCATGTGCTAAAAGCGCCCGCTGAAGGCGAGAATTAATCTACTTGAGATCACCGGACTGTGCCATTACGGCAGTGTCATCTGCATAGAGTGAGAGGAGCGTGTTGTTAGTTTTTGGAATATCATTCATGTATATTGTGAAGAGGACCGGCCCTAGTACACTTCCCTGGGGGCTCCGGCCAGGACTGGGCGCAGCGTGGAGAGAGAGGAGTTAATAGAAGACTGAAATTTGCGGTTGTGTAGATAATTAGCAATGAGCTTGAGTGCGGTGTCTTGAAAGTTGTATTGGCTGAGCTTGCGCAGTAGGCCCTCGTGCCATACCCGGTAAAACGCCTGCTCAAGGTCGAGAAATATGGCACCTCTGGTTTTTCGTGTGTTAAACTCCTGCGTAATGTGTTCAGTGGTACGGAGGAGTTGCAATGTGGTGGAGTGTTTGGCGCGGAAGCCGAATTGTTCTGGAATTAGGATGTTGAAACGCGCAAGATGTGCATTTGGCCGTTTGAGTATGACTTTTTCAAGTAGTTTGCTCAGAGAGTTAAATAGGCTAATGGGTCGATAGTTGTGAGGGTTTGTGTTGTCTTTATTCTTTTTAGGAAAGTGTAGGATTTTGGCGGTTTTCCATTGCTCAGGATTATATCCTTGTTGTAGTGCAAAGTTGCAGATGGTGGACAGCACCTGAAGGGCGGTGAGTGGTAAACGTTTCAGTGCAATGTTAGGAATGCTATCTGAGCCGGGGGCCTTCTTTTTGTGGAGGTGTTTGATTATCCAGCGAAGCTCGGAGGGGCAGGTTTTTTGAAGTTTTTTGTGTGTTTGGCGCGTTCGGAAATCGGTTTTAATTGCTAGGGTATCTGCAACGAAGGCGTGATCAATCGGTTGTGTGTTTCTTGGAGAGCGTCTGCAAGGGCTTCAGCTTTCTCCATGTCGGAGGTTGTTACGCGTTGGTTGTGGTGTATTGGGGGAAGGGTCATCGGTTGCCTGGCGATACGCCAGACTGTTTGGTTTTCAAGATTAAGGTTAGTGAGAGTGGCATTCCATTGGTCTGTAATGTGCTCTGCAGTGCGTTCTCTCACTGCAGCATTGAGCCGGCGGAATTCGTCTAAGTCAGCTTGATGTCTTGAGCGCTGCCAGGCGCGTCTGGCTCTGTTATGCTGTGCTGTAAGGCGCTTCAGGTCTGGGGGAGGGGCGGGGCTACGGTTGCCCCGGATGCTGATTGGAGCGGCTTGCAATATGGCATATTTAGTGGTGTTCTCGAGGTGTGTTGTGGCTTGTTCTGGTTCTGGTTCTGCTTCTGAGGTGATTGGTGTTACCTTGAGCTGGTCTGTTATGGTGGAGCTAAAGAGTTGCCAGTTGGCCTTGTTGAAGTTATGGCGCGGTACTTGTGTATCTTGGGCAAGGCTGCCTCTGGTAGTTATCACTGGCAGGTGGTCTGAGGAGAGGTCGTTAATTGTAGTCATCTCAATGTTAAAGGCAATGTTGCGGGCAAGTGCTATATCCAGAATGTCTGAGTGCGGATTTCGGTTGGGAGGTACAAACGTAGATTCCGTGGGTGCATAGATAACAAAGTCGGACCGATTCTCATAATGAAGGTGTTTGTTGCCGGCAGTGTTTGAGGTACGGCAGTTCCAGAGTGGGTGCTTACAGTTTAGGTCACCCATGAGAAGTACCTGTGGGTGATGTTTGAGGAGTGCATCCAGGTCGTCTATTTCTAGTTCGCCTGGTGGGTTGTACGCGGAGACTAGTAGTACGCGGATGTTGTTGATAGTTACAAAAGCAGTTGTTGCTGTGGTTCTGAAAAGTGGGGGAGGTAGAGCCTGTACATGTTGATATTGAAAGATAACAACAAAGGGTCCTGAAAGGTGAAGTGATCGTTCATCCTTCACAGTGGGTAACGGTACAGCAGGGGCCAAAAAGAGTGGCACTGCATACAAAATGACTGAAATGTCTATTTATGATTGTATCAATTTCAAATATTTTGCAAATTCCTAGGGCAAAAAATACAACATAAATGAAAAAGAAAAAAGGTTTTGTGGGCAGACATTAAGATAATGCATTATGAGAGAAGTGAACCTCTCAAAATATTTTACAGAACATATTACTCTAGAAAGTAGGCGAGGAATCAGTGTCAGAAGACTTTCAAGAGACATGAGTACAAATGACATGACAGAATTCAAGAAAGTCTCTAATGAAGCTGCCAAAATTGATTAAAAAAGATGATTTAATTTCTTTATGTGATGAATATGTAATTCCTAGTATACACTAGGGTTTTTATAAAAACTTAAAAACTAAATTATATCATTCAATTGTTCTTGATTTCACCTAGTATGCAAAATGGAAAATATTCTGACCTGAGAAATTTTTGTGCAAATTTAAAATATAAACTTGCATTTTTCAAATGCATATTATTTTTATTATAAAAGTATTAAAATTGCACTCGTTTACATTTAGACTACTTCAAATTAGCAGTAAAGTTATACATTAAAGTCCTATTGTACATTAACTATAAAGTTTGTAGCTAAAATTCAGTGTCAGAGTGGTACAACTATAAAATACCGAATAAATTGTCAGAACCATACTGCAATAACTAAAAAAATAAAGGTAGATAGTGTATGTATGATTATTTTGTTGTAATAATTTAATAAATTGTGTTTATTTATGTGAATTGTGAAAAAGTGAACATTTAATTCTCAACAGTCCGTTCACAAGTAAGTCTCAAAGATCAGAAGGAAACTTTTTCTACTCCTGCTGAAAAATTGTTAATTTTGACTTGCAACATTCTTGTCCTAAGGTACCGATATATTAATACTCCGTATCACACACAAACCATTGACTAAGCATCTTTCAACAAAGTTAGATCACACCCTTTGGCGGGTAGTACCTTTCAGGTATGGGTATGATTGTGGGAAGAGGATTAAGGTTAAATCGACGAGCTATACTTAATTAAGCTAATATAACCAGTTCTTTGCATTGAACATTTCCATTAGTTTATTTCCCATTTTATAGAAATACGTATATATTTAAGATCGCAAAATAGTTAAAACTAATATATAGATGAACTACTGTCTATGCCATTTATATGAATATTGAATGAAATAGAGCATTTAACGTTCTAATTTAAATTTCACGGACCTGGTTTTGGGCAAAATTCACTCAAAGCAGCATATTAACTACACAGTTTTAATGCACTGGATCACGTTCCCTTGCAGTCAAGTATAAGACGTAAGGGTTCGCCTCTTTTTAATCCTCTACACTTTATCACATTATCTCGGCTATTGAACATTAAATTTCATGCGCATGTATAAAAAATAAGTACCCATATTGGTTATACTCTCTCTTCAAAAATATTTAATGTAGGCCTCGTCCACAGAAGAACGTACTTCATTCTGACCATTGTGGATGTAGGTAATACTTAGTATGAAATATAAGTACTACGAATGTAGGTCTAGGATTTTATCTTGCCCTTATCTCGGTAACCCGGTGGAATAAAAACACAGCATGAAACAAATGATGAATAAAGGCGTTCAATATAACTAGTTGTAATATGAGAGATCCAGCAAACCTATTTATTCATATTATGCAAATGGAGGGGTGATTAATATCTCACACCAAATATCATGCCCGCTAGGGCATTCATGGGACCGGCTTTTACAAAGCGGCGCAACAATGTGTATTGTTTGGTGAAATAAGGGTGACAAGTGACATTTCCAGGCGTTATACCCCTCCTGCTGCTTTCTATTGTCAAAATATGATTGTAATTAATCTTCTTTTGTTGCCCTTGAATGCCCCATTCACCGTTTGACAGGATATTTACAACTGAGTGGTGGTCTTTGGAATGTGTAGCATTCTCATGTGGCTTATAAAGAACTCCACAAGACACTCCAAAGATTGCCATGCTGTTTGCAGCACACTTTAGCATGCTAATTAATACCTTAACCTCACTTTCCTCTGCAGGTGTCGTGAAATACGGTGGAACAATTCAATTTTTTTAAGAAAATCCCTGCATTCCCGAGTTGAGGGATGCAAAGACCCCCGCAGCATTCCAAAACTGTCATAGACGAGCCAACATACTTAAGTATGCTAATACCTAAGCTCACTTTCCTCTGCGGGTGTCATGAAATGCAGCGGAATAATTCCATCGTTCTAAGAAAAGTACCACATTCCTGGGTTTTGGCATTCTCACGTGGCATGCAAAGACTCCCACAGTATCCCAAAACTGCCATGGATGAACCAGCACACTTAAATATACTAATTAATACCACACTGCACTTTCCTCTGCAGGTGTCGTGAAATACAGCGGAATAATTCAGTCTTTCTAAAAAAAAATTCCCACATTCCAGAGTTGCAGCATTCTCACGTGGCATACAAACACTCCCGCAGCATTCCAAAACTTGTCATGGACGAGCCAGCACACTTAAGTATGCTAATTAATACCTGGCCCCACATTCCTCTCACGCACCCTTAAAGAAACGCCTGCTTTTGTTGCATTCTCACGGGGCATTACAAAGACACCGCAGCACATTTCAAAGAACCCCTACATGGCAGTCCAGGCACACTTACGTATGCTAATTAATACCTCATCCCACTTCTCTCTCTCTCACCCTCAGAGAAACCCCCAAGCAATACCGCTGGACGCATACATTCCAATAACACGAGATACTGTAGAATAATTTCATCTTTCTAAGAAAAAAACTGCTGCATTCGAACGCTCCCTCGAAGGAATCTGTGGGAACAGTGGCATTCCCCATGTAAATCCCATTCCAGCAATATATGTGTCTATGACAAACGAATATGCCGCACGCATTCAGTAGCACCCGCCGCCGCCGCCCGTATATTTATATATAAAACAACCAGCATTCCATACTCTGACAACATAACAAGATCTAAGAAATCTCAAAGGGTGCTTCCCATACGGAAGTAATCAGAAACATAAAAAAGAGAGAGGGAGGGAGATACCGTGCAGGTTATATTGAAAGAAAAACGACAATACGATTGACTTATTCGTCACCAGCAAGCCCGAGTTTAAGAAACACAGATTTCATACTGACATATCTCTCTCTCTCTCTCTCTCTCTCTCTCTCTCTCTCTGTCTCTGTTCAGAGATATGCGTACATGCATTTAAGACTTTATTTAAAACTTATCTCGCGAGAGGGCAAACATATATTACGGTGATACTGAGTATCTTCGTACAGTCACAGCAAGAGCGTTATCCTTATTTTCGGGGTGCAAAGATTCATTATGAATAGCATATTTTATTTACTGAGTAAATGTGCTAGCATCTCACGTTATTAAACATTCTCTTCGAAAATATTACAGCATTTGTTGAAGCCAAAATCAGCCTATATTCATTTCTATCCAAGCGAAAATATTTAGAGTTCTTTACACATTGGTAGCAAACGGAAGAGCAAATATTGTATTCCACCCAAAACTTGAATAACGAGATGCCACGGAAATATACGTTTTGAGACCTCTGAATACAAAGTAAGCATTTTTACTTTCTCTACTACGTAGCTAGTAAGTAGAGAAAGTATTGTGTTCCACCTAAAAATTCAATGTCGTAATTTCACCAGAAATAAAATTTGTGACCTGAATCTAATGAATTCATTTTTAGAAAACGGTCTAAGTGTGCTTGTGTGCGGGCGCGTCCTCCACGAACAGCATAACTCGAAAGCCAAAGGTTCGTTAAAAACCGAACTTAGTGTTTAAGTCCAACTTCTTCCAAGAATGCGACACTGAGATTTTAAAGAAAATCCCTCACTCCAAACTATCCTTTACATTGGACATTTTTTGAAATTTTTTATTCTTTCAAAAATGGCTCTAAGGATTTTGATTAAAACACATATGTTTAAGCTTTTTTCATGATAAATATAATTATACCTTTTATCCTCTAGGAATAGTCTGTAAATCAGTCTTTATTGTGAATGACTTTTGATAATTAGTAAATCGTAAGAGAGACAAAATCTTGCAGCACAATAACTGTAGATCTTGTTAACGCACAAAATATATATCAAATAACATTTTTATTTTATGTCAAATAAATTTTATATTTTGCCTGTTCTGAAATTTTCTTTGTTATTAGTTTGAATTTTGAAATACTTTATACTTCTCTCAACTGCAAATAGCTATTGTTTTTCCTTCTTATTTGTTTCTTTCTTTCTTTCTTTCTTTCTCGTGATCATACCAAGAGAACAGAATTTAAAAGCTATCACGTCTGTGGCTCGCATTCCGGAGGTCGTGGGTTCAATTCCCCTGGCCGACCTTCCTGACTCATGGGTTTTTTCGGGGGGTTTCCCGATCGCCAGGCGAATGTTGGGAAGGATTCTCACGTCCCCGAATTTCCTGAACCTCCATTTTATCTCCATTCTCATTTCCCTTCATCTTTCATCCGTTGGTCTCTTTCAGGGTTGGAAGTTTCGGCGATGGTGTTTCGGTGCAGTGTTGCAGGGTAAAAGGATGCTTTTTGTGACTTTCTCCTTCCCTCGACTTTTGGCTGGCTGTCGCGAGTATCCTAACTTCCTTGAGGGGCATTGGACCCCCTCTGTGCTGGGTAGGGTCACCGGTCTGCCTGTCCATCTGACGGGAGTCTGTAACTGAAAACTTAGGGACCCTGTCACTCCTATGCCGTCATTCCTGGGTCCGGACGCCTGGTGTCTTGTCTCGCCTCATCCTTCCTCCCTCCCTTGTGGGGCGTAGGCACAATATCCACTATGTGGATCAGTGTCGAGTCCCCTCCGTAGCTAATCAATCCAAAGCTATCACATATCGATCAGCTTTGAGGGATTTGGCTATCGCTTTAGCTTAATATGTTCTGGTTATACCTAGAAAAAATTTTGATAATTAGTGATGAAAGTTTATCGGTATTAACATGACATAGATGCAAAATATGCTTTGTAAGAATAGGTTGTAGAAGAGTGAATAGAGAAAGTCATGTGAATGCAATACATAATATTTTATAGCAAAAGCTCCATATGCCTGCGTGTCTGTGAACAACATAAATCGAAAACGAAAAGTCTGTTAAATACCAATCTTGATATTTAATTTTAGGATCTTTCAAGGATGTGACAAGGATTTTCAAGAAACTCTCCCCCATCCTGAACAAACCTTTACATGGAAAAATTTTCGAAATTTATTTTCTTAAAAATGGCTCTAACGATTTAGATTAAAATACTCTTTATTTAAAATATTTGCATGACAAACGAAATGTATATTTTGAACTGGCTGAGAAGAGCCTGTCAGGTCTTCTTCATTCTGAACGACTTATTTATAAGTGGTAAACTCTAAAAGATTGGACAAAGTTTTGCTTTACAAGAAATGCAGACCCCATTAAAGCACGCAGTTTGTTATACCTATATTTCATGAGATTAACTATTTCCCAGATATGTTTTGTTATTGGTTTGAATACTTTTTGCAACTGAGAAGTCGCTGTTCGTTTTGTTTTTGTCGCGGTCATACAAACAGCATGGAATTTCAAAGCATCACGCAGTGACATGCTTTTTGAAAATGTTACTATCGCTTTATCTATGTATACAACAACGAAATGTGTAAATGTGAACTTTTTCTTTTGGTATTTAATTAAAGTCCTTTAACGGGGTAGGCCGTTACGGACGGTGAATGAACGAAATAGTGAAATGATGTTCAAATTAGTCCGAGGTCCATAGAAATTAAAATCTAACTTCCATCTTCTCAGGATAAGAAGAAACCCTGGAAAAGCTTTACCCAGGTATTTAAATTTAACCGAGATTCGAACTCGGCACAGTTTGAATGTGAGGCAGAACCCCACACCACAGAGATGGGCTAAATGGGATTTGCAAATTTATCTGAATTGTATGAAGTATACAGAAAAAATGAGATTTCTAGAAAAGAATTTGTAGAATGGTGACAAGAGAAAGTTACGTGAATGCAACACGTTAGTTTGTTCTCGTTGTAATGAAAGAGCGTGGAGTTTCAAAGACACCACATAAAAATCTGACTATCGTTTGAGCTACTGCATTCTTATACTTAAAACGAAGTTTGTATTGGCAGTTCATCTCAATTAACAAGAAGACTCTTTCACTCAAGCCGTGTGTAGGGCAAGGTTAGAAAGATAGAATCAGATTGAGAAATTCAATGTCATAGCCGAGATTTGAACTACGGATCTTCCAGTTTACGTCCAGGTGGCGTCGCGGTAACGCGTGCGACTCGCATTCGGGAGATCCCTACTTCGCTTCCCGGCGACCGCCCAATCTGACCCACGGTTTTTTTTTTTTTTTTTGAGAGTTTTCCCGGGTCATCAGGCGAATGCTGATAGGATTTCTCTCAGCCCCCGAATATCGTTCCATTCCTCATTTCATTCCTTAACCCCGTTAGGTCTGTTTCAGAGTTAGAAGTGTCGGTGATGGTATTCCGGTGCGGCGTGGCAGAGAAAAGGATGTTCTCTGTCGAACCT
This sequence comes from Deroplatys truncata, assembly GCA_030765065.1. NCBI lineage: Eukaryota > Metazoa > Arthropoda > Insecta > Mantodea > Mantidae > Deroplatys > Deroplatys truncata. The sequence goes on along the minus strand of CM060990.1, from coordinate 414,452,239 downwards.
TATCTATCTCTCGGTCTTCGGCAAGTTGCCAGGGTATACGGACCGCTTCTTGGGGGCGTTGAACCCTCTGTGTGGGGTTGGGTCCCCGGTTTGCCTGCCCGACTGTCAGGGCGTCTCAATCCGGAAACTTTAGGAACCTTGTCATTGCTGTGCTGTCGCTCCTGGTTCCGGCCGCTCTGTGTCTCGGTGTCTCTCATCTCGTCCCTCCCTCCCGGAGGCGCCCCCTCGAGAGGCAGAAGCACAATATCCTCATTCACTAGATCGGGATAGAGTCCCCTCCGTTAAACATCCCATTCCCTCCCAGACCAGGGAAGAGAAGCATTTTAAGAATTCAGAACGTCAATCTTAATACGAAGTACCTAAGTCCCTCTTTTTTTCTTTGTTTCTTTTTTTGGGTGGGGCCATCTTCAGATTTGTAACTTGAAAGGAATTTAATTTTCAGAATAGAGTGCTTTCAAGTGAACCAATTGCAACAAAATCACTTCAACCTGTCTGCATTAACACTTTCGGGTCACTATTTTGAAAATTTAACTTATATGTTATCCTAACCGAATAAAACAGCTATATAGAAACTGCATATTTTGCGCTAAACGTTGTTTCCTCGCATCTATTAACATTTTCTCCTTTTGGAAACAATACCTACATAGGTGTTTTTACTCTACGTCCACTATACGACTGGCAGGCACGGTTTTTCTTCCTTTCTCTTGTGAGTGTGCGTAAGGGGATTTGTGTTTCAAATAAAACAATCTTTATTGGTTTTTCAGTAACAAACGCAAAAAATATCATTTTGAAGGAAATTTAATGATGCACTTAATTGTGCCCAAACTGCTTCAACATTTTGAATTTAATATTAATTTCGCTTCCATATTTTTAAAACATTACTCGAATATTATCAGAACTGAATGTACCAACTCTATGCAACTACACACTCAGCTCTAAATGTTGTGATCAATATCTATGAAAATAAAAAGCAAAACAATCTTATATTCAAGCTAATAGATACCCTCTGCTTCGGAATACGCGTAGAACATTCTGTTGGTGATAATTATGAAACTATTATTGTTATTATTATCATTATATATTTATTACTAGCAACAAACGTTAAAAACAAGATATACATTATGCGAACCTTGTTTCTCAAGAAAATTACCGAATCTTAAACTTGTGTAGCACCCGCATAAAGAGTGCAATATTTGATTTTTAACAACATATTACGCAAAGAAAATATTAAGTTATTTCGCTTGAATAGATCTAGTAAAGAGAAAAGTATTTAGCTTCGTCTTCTTTCCTCTTAGAGTTAGGTCAGTGAATTATACGAGCATATACAGAAGTAAATGTGACCTTTGAGACGATACCGGTACTTACTGTTGGCTATAGCCAGGCATGACTAGTCGAGAGGACATTTCTTCCCCCTCTTTCTCTACAACTCTTGGTCCACCGGAAAACATTTAAAGCCCACTGTACATCACATTTTCCGGTGTGAATGACATTCTTCTGTAGGATAAAACCTTCTTGTGTGAAAAGAACGATCTTTGATATCGTAAGATGTCCCAAAACTTTAGTTTGAAAAATACCATTTTTGCTGAAGATAGCCCTTCGGAGGCTACAACTCATTTAATGTCTTGCATATACATACAAGGAAAGTAGAATATCCGGGGTTTCTATTAAGTAGGTACTTCTGGAACTTTCAAGAAACATTTATTCCGACGTCAACCTTTACAGAAATGAGCTTTTGTTTCGCGACTTTTTCGTAATATTCCTAGATTATTGCATGGAAAGTCCTGAAGATTCCAGTCAGTCTGGCTGCCTCAGTTGGTTAGGTGCTGGTATCCCGATCCTAAGGTCGCGGGTTCAACCCGGCTCAGAAGGATGGATTTTAAGTGAGCTTAAAAATAACAGCCCCATGTCAGTAGATTTACTAGCATATAAAAGAAATACCGCGGGACGAAATTCCGGCGCACCGGCGGCGCTGATGCGATTCCAAAAGTTGGCAGGGTCGTTAAAAAAACAAAAAGAAAGACAACAAAACTGAAGATTCCAATTTTGTAATATCTGGAAGTCTACCAAAATTACTTGAAATGCATGCAATAGAGCCTCTCAGTGTTAGGTTCACTGAAAGCAACTTGAGTTTTACATAGGGCTGATTCTGGGGAGAACTTTCTACTACCATCTTAACATTCAAATTGTTCAGCGTAAAAATTCATGACTTGTATCAAAGTATTCCACCTCAAGTATTGGCTCCGAGGCAGAGCTCTCCAGGGGCTCACTTTATGTGAGGACGGGTTTGGCATACCCGGGGTCCCGAGCTACTCATCGCCATCGCCATTCCTCCACCCTCGTCCGGTCGAGGTGGGTTCGTCTTCGTGACCGGAGACACAAGGTAGGCTCGCATGCGTTCATTGCATTTCGATTCATGCCGCCCCTCGCCATCGTTTCTTTCCTCTCTAGTCTATTTACGAACATTTCGCACTAAGACCATTCACACATATCTTTTCCTTCCTCGCCGGACTACCTTGCGTGCGAAACGCCCACACACTATTAGTTTATTTTCCGATTTTCTTTATTTTAATCCCCCTTGGACACAGCCTGACGGAAACCCGCGCATTGGGTGCGCAGCTGAATGAGTGTGTAATGGCGTCACCCCCACCACCCGGGGTCGTCATGTACGGTGTGTGTTCGTATCCACTATTCAACAGCAGTCCCGCGGGGACCACATCATGAGCTGCTGAATTTCCACGGCCGTTGGGTCCAACTGTCTATGTTCTGGGAGGTGTGACCTTGGGGTGAGACTGGTATGGATAGGCCACTCACTCAAGCCGGGGTAACGCCCGGGAAGTCCGAGCCCGAAATCGGAGACGGTTGAAATGGTGGAGGATTTCTTTCGCTATGAAGCCCTCTCTCTCCATTTCTAACAACAAGTGCCGAAAAGTTTTGATAACAGAAGTAGCACCATCGCCATCTGGTTGTTACTTGGTCATTACTCGCACAGAGGAAGGACAATCATTTGAGAAGGTGAACACTTTTATTATTCAGAAGGGCTTTGACGCTATTGCTGGTTCGGTTCAGTCCTGCACTAGACTTCGGAATGGTTCTTTGTTAGTTCAGAGGAAGTTCGAACAACAGAGTCAGTCCTTATTGCCCGTCACGCTTCTCCACGGTTATCCCTTCCGTGTTTGAAAGCACCGCACCTTGAATTCCTGTCGAGACGCCGTTACCATTCATAGCCTCGATGGTATGTCGGACGATGAAGTTGTCGATTATCTTTCTTATCAAAAGGTAGCAGCGGTTCATCGAGTGCAGGCTAAACGCGAAGGAGTGTTGGTTACCACTCCTACCCTGTTTATAACCTTCGATGGCGTCGATCTGCCCACTAGTATTTCAGCAGGGTACAAACGCATTGAGGTGAGGCCCTATATTCCCAGACCTCTGCGTGATTTCAAATGCCAGCGTTTTGGCATACGCAAGTCACCTGTAATAGTGCCGTCTCCATCTGTGCCTCTTGTAGCCAGCCCTCACACAATTGTGCCGGTTTATCATCCACCGTCTGCGTTAATTGCAAAGGGTTTCATTCTGCGTCATTTGCCGACTGTCCGCGGTACTTGGACGAGAAGGTGATCCAGGAGATCCGGGTAAAGGAGAAAATCTCCTTCGCTGAATCCCGGAGGCGTTACCATACGCGCCAACCTGCGCTCCGGTACATTCAGCTCTGTTGTTGCCTCGCCAGTACCTCGGAAGGATGCCTAAACTCAGACCTGCACCATGACTGCCTTGACCGCGACTCCTTCCAGCCATCCATATCTTGCAGAGTCATCAGGCCATCTAAAGCTGGTTTTAAGGTGCTGAAGTCACAAGGCACTAATAAGAAGTCCAAGCAGAAACCACGTAAGGCAGATTTTCTTAAAGACCCTCCACGTGTGCGCGGTAAGAAAAGTTCACCTTCTCCTCCTCGTAGGTCGCAATCCAAGGGTACTCCATGGACAAGCCACGCTCAGAGGCCCCTTCACCCATTGCCACCCAGAACCGATTCTCGGCGCCTGAATCGGTATCTGGCACTGAGAGCGTAAGCCGTCCCCACGAGGAACCTATGGATTCTGACCAAATCCATACCAAAAGCCCGAGCCCCAAGGTTAAGCAACAGGTTATTTTGAGACGCCCTTCTACGTAGACAGTTTATCCCTTTTATTCATGGCTATCATATCCTGAAATTTACGTGGTGTACGATTGAATAGGGCGGAAATGCAAATTGTATTGCGCTCCCATTCACCTATGGTCGTGTGTTTGCAGGAGAATAAGCTTCGCCCTTAAGATCCTTTTGATCTCGGAGGGTATATTCCGGTTCGCTACGATCTTGAACCATATAAGGGTACTCCTGCTCATGGAGGTGACATGCTATTAGTGCGTAACGACGTTCATTTTCAGACTCTCCCACTTACGTCCGACTTGCAAGCTGTTGCCATTAGGTTTCAATTACCCGGCTTCTTCTTTTCTATTTGCTCGGTCTATTCACCTCCATCGTCTCCCCTCGCTAAAGCGGTCATTCGCGACCGCCTGTCCGCTCTCCCAACGCCATCCCTTCTGTTGGGAGATTTTAATGCCCATCACCCCCTGTGTGGTTCGCTAAGGACTTGTGGAAGGGGAACGCTCCTTTCCGACATTTTTGCTCATTTCAACCTCTTCATCCTCAATACAGGTGAGCTTACATTTCTTTCTGATTCTTCTGGTACATTCTCTCACTTGCACCTTGCAGTTTTCTCCATCCAGCTTGCTTGTTTGCAGTGGAACGTCGTCGCTGACACCCACTCCAGAGATCATTACTCTTGCATTATTTCTCTTCTCTCTCACCAAGTCCAGCATTCCAGAGCACCTACCTGGCAATTCCATAAAGGCGACTGGAGACTGTATTCCAGCCTCGTGTGTTTTGAGGACCAGCCCTTCACCGATGTTAACCAACTGGTGCAGCACCTTACCTCTACGATTCTATCTGTCGCCGAACGCACAATTCCCCGTTCGTTCTCCCATTCTTCGGCGTATTCCTGTTCTGTGGTGGACCGAGGACTGTCGGGACGTCGTTCCTGTCCGTAGAACTGCACTTAGGGTGTTTTAGCGACGCCCCATACTTAATAATTTGGTTACTTCTAAACAATCGCGCGCCAGGCCTCGTCGCATTATTCAGGATAGCCAGAATGTGTCATGGATTCGTTTTTTCGAGTCTTTTGATCGCTTCACGCCTTCCTCTTTTGATTGGGATAAACTTCGTCGCTTCTCCGGTAATGTATCGCATTATACTGTGTCTGGCCTTCACGGTCCCTATGCTAATATAGTGGATCCGGCTGCCATTCCTGGGTGCTGCCTTCGAGGCCGTTTCCGGTTCTGACGATTATTCCCTAGCTTTCGCACTCTCAAAAGAACAGCTGGTTTCCGAGACCTATAGTTTTCGGTCTCCTAATCAGGAGTGTTATAATGCCCTTTTCTCAATGAAGGAGCTGGAGGACGCCTTCCATTTCTCTAGGCCCTCCGCTCCTGGGCCGGAATGCATTCATATGCTGATGTTGAAGAACCTTTCAGCCGACACGAACCTCTTTCTCTTACAGGTCTATAACCGCATTTGGCAAGACAGCGTTTTCCCATCAGTTTGGCGCGAACCACCATTGTCCCTATACTTAAGCAGAAGGATCGCCAACTACCTTTCAGCTAACGCCCTATCTCTCTCACCAGTTGCATTTGCAAGGTGATGGAGCGCATGATCAAAGGGAGCTTGACATGGTGACTTGGGTCTCAGAAACTTATAGCGAACGCTCAGTGCAGATTTCGCCATTGCTCTACAGTCGACCATCTGGTGTGTCTGTCGACGCATATTATGAATGGGTTTCTGAGAAAATGTCAAGTAGTGGCTGTGTTTTTTGACTTGCAGAAGGCTTATAACACTTGTTGGAGGGGAGCATTTTACGTACACTCCACGAATGGAATTTACGCGGTCGTCTTCCCATATTTCTTCGGGAGTTTATGACGGATCGCGTCTTTCGTGTACGTGTGGGCTCGGTTTCATCTAGTCTTCTTATTCAAGAGAACAGTGTTCCGCAGGGCTCTGTACTCAGTGTCACACATTTTGCTATTGCTGTCAACCCCATTGTTGATTGTATTCCACCTGGTATTTCATCGTCCCTTTTCGTTGACGATTTTGCCATTTATTGCACTTTACGGTGGACCTGTCTGCTCGACCGCCGTCTCCAAAGCTGTATCGACCGTCTCTACGCCTGGAGTAACGCCAACGGCTTTACTTTCTCCGCCGAGAAATCCGTCTGTGTCAACTTCTGGCGCCGGAAGACTTTCTCTTTGCCCTCTCTCCATCTTCGGCCGGATGGTCTTCCATTTGCAGAAGTGGCGAAACTTTTGGGGTTGATCTTTGATCGAAAGCTCAGCTGGACTTCGCACATTTCGTTTTTAAGAGCCAAGTGTGACCGTTCTCTTAATATTTTACGTGTTGAAGTGGCACATCCTGGGAAGCTGGTCGTACCGCCCTTCTACGTCTTTATCGTTCCTTGGTCCGATCCAAGCTTGATTGCGGGTGCATTGTCTATTCATTGGCACGTCCATCTGTGTTACGTAGCCTGAATGCCATTCACTATTGTGGTATAAGGGTTGCTACAGGGGCCTTTCCAACTAGTCATATACCCATTCTGTATGCTGAAGCTGCAGATCCTCCTCTGTCCTTCAGGTGTGAGATGCTTTTGGGCAGCTATGCCTGCCGACTCTCAAACTTGCCTGACCACCTGCCATTCTAGGTACGTTTCTAGGATTCGCTTGATCGGCAATATTTAGTTAGCTCCTCTGTATTGCTCTCTCCAGGAGTTCGATTTCACCAGCTTCTTCGGAATTTGGAGGTTTCGCCAGCGTCGACCCTTCTTCCCAGGGGAGAAGCGCGGTTTTCTCCTTGGCTGTGCGCTGATACCCACTGTCAGCTTGGGTTAACGTCGATGCCGAAGAATGAGACCCCTTCTTCAGTCCTCAGATTAGCGTTTTTAGAACATCAGGAGAAATTCGGGGAACTTTATTTTATATATAGTGATGGGTCTCACACTAATGTTGGAGTGGGGTGTGCCTTTATTGTTTGTCATACTAGTTTTACATTTCGTTTACCGGGGCAATGTTCGATTCTTACCGCCGAACTTTTTAGTATTTATCTATCCGTTTTATACATTCAACGGCACGACTTACGGCACTGTGTTGTTTGTACTGACTCTCTTAGTGCTCTTCAGAGTATTCGCATGCTGTACACCTACCACCCGCTCGTACAGCGCATTCTTGACCTGCTCGACTCGCTTGGTGCTTCTGGCATCAGCGTCTCCTTTGTGTGGATTCCAGGTCATGTGGGCATCTCAGGGAACGAGTCTGCCAACGCTGCTACCAAATCGGCAATTTTATCGCACAGATGTTTTACCTCTGTTCCCTCCACAGATTTGTTTATTATGTACAGTCACCGCATCCTCTCGCGTTGGCGCGATGATTGGATGGCCCTCCGGCGGAACATGTTGCGGGAGGTTAAACCTCTCCCGTTAGTCTGGGGTAGTTCTTCCCGTTCTTCTTGTCCGGAAGAGGTGATTTTAGCGCGTTTACGTATTGGACATTGCCTTTTTGGTCATAGACACCTGCTCAATTGCGACCCCGCACCACTCTGTGAGCAGCGTGATGCGCCCTTAACGGTGCGTCACATTTTAGCTGAGTGTAAAGTTTTAGCTCCATTGCGCGTTCCTGTGTCATGCCTGTTGACATTGCCAACGTTTTGGCAGACGACACGCATGCTGTAGAATGTCTTTTACGATTTATTAGTGACAGTGGTTTTGGTCGGCGTATTTGATGCGCTGAGCGTCATTAGTTTTGTGATTTTATATTGTCTGTTTTAATGGGGCTCTTCTCCCCGGCGGAAATATGGCGCTTTGTCCCATGAATTCTACAGTTCTTGACACGTCGTTTAATCCTTTATTGTTTTATTTCCCATGTTTATGGTGTGGTGGATTTTTAGTATTTGCAACCTTGCTTTTTAGTGTTTTAAAATAAGCGGGTTTGTGTCCCGTATTTTAGTTATTGGATTTTAAATGTTATACGTTGTAAGGGCGCCGATGACCTTTGATGTTTAGCGCCCTTAAGCTCCATCTCATCATCCAAGGCAGAGGAAGGTTAAGACAACTGCTGTTTGTAGCACTGAACTTCATGAGAAGCTTTCACAAAAACCTTTATTGCGGATGAAATAAGTTTAACTAAAAGGAAGTTGATCCTTATTTCTTCGGACAAACGCTGCAGCGCATGAGCAAAGTATGTTAAGTGTACTAGGTGCGGATATAATACGTTGAGGGCACTTGCAGCTTTCAACGTATTTTACACTACAGCATCGAGGAATATAAACATCACTTTTCATCTTGAACTCTATTCCGCCACTACGAGTCTGGCTATTGTCGAGTGATGCATATTGTGACGCAGCAGCTATGGCTTAAGGTTATCGGGAGGTCGGCGTCGTGCAGTTGAAGGTAAACAAAGATAAGTAGCTCTCGCCAGCATAAACATCGGAAGCGCCATCGTCAGATGAGTACAATCTTCTTTAAGTTTCCTCCTCTCCGTCTCCAGAACGTGCTAGAATGTTCTGTGAAATATTCCATTGGTTATATAAACGAACATTCTCGCGAGAACGGCCGGTCAGTTGAGTTGATGAGCGAGTTAACAAGTGTGTTTCGGGTGCAACGAAAAGTGTTGTTCTCCTAGGGAGCTTGTGAACTACTGCTGTGACGTACAGTGTTTGCTGCTTCCGCGAGATATTGCAAAAGTCCTGTGTTCGACTCCCCAGCAAGTGAACCGTCCGGAAGAAGAGACTACGTTGTGCGTATTTTGTTACGTCACGAAAAAGGTGAAGTGTAACTGAGTGTGAGAACTTAGAGAAGTGACAATGAAAAGTTGAATTAGATTACATTAACGAAGTGACAATGAAAAAATTTGTGAAGTGACAGTTAAAAACTGGACAAAGCCGTAATATATTCCAGGAGTTTGGAAGCAATCGGAAATAATTTGGTGGGCGCTTCAGGCTCAACTTTCCCACAATGACATTTGCTATATAGCGACCCATTACTTCTGTAGTCTCATCCAAGCGACCCATTTGCAGAAATCTTCTATTTCACTCTCATTTCATGCCTCTAAGAAAGTGCGGGCTGGCCCCGTATCTCAGTCGGTAGAACACCTGCCCGCTGTGCGAGGGGTCACGTGTTCGATTCTCGGCTGGGGTATGGAATTGTTTTCTAGCCAAGATTATTCCCTCTCCTTCCCAGAGTCTGGAAGTATGAATGAGAGATGAGAGTGTGAATGTATGTGTGTGTGTGTGTGTGTGAGCGTGTGTGAGCTAATGATTAAAACGCAAAAAGTTCAAGAAACCCACAAGAGAATACGAGTTAACACCATGGCCAATAGACAATAAGTTCCAAAGGAAAGACCGTCGATAACACCAATGTAGTTTGCATCACGACATATCTGCAGCTACCATCGTAAAACACATGTTCCCCCCCAAAAAGAAAAAGTGTTCGAGGTAGTAGGCTCATGTTGCATTTTCGTCAATAGAACTTGTTTTCTTGACAAATGGCATTCCGAATTATTTTGTGTAATGCACTTCGTATAGGTTGCTTCACTTGCTACTTCATAGAATATCCTATTTTCTTTTAACATATTTGATACAATATGATTTCACCATCTGTCATAAACTCTTCATTTTCAGCAAGTGAAGAACCTATTGGTGCCATAATATCGGGTGAGCAATCCTTGGTGGGACCGGTTTCGCGGTGTGCAGCCGGCCGGCGAGGCTGTTTGCTGTGCCAGCGGCGCGGGTGAACAGGAGGTCTGCGGTAAATATAGTACGGGTTGTCGTGTAAGTTATTTCTATCACACACACAAGATAAACACTAAAAAGAAAAGTAAATCTCCCACGTATACCAAGCAAGGAGATGGAACTGTCCCCCTTCATTATTAAACATTTGACACCTGCTTAGGAAATTGCCTATTGCAATCTGCACTTCCTCTGCGAAATGACACCGATTTAACCCCCTGCTATTTTTATCGCTGGGGGGGGATTAAAAGACAAAGTTTAGAAAATAAATTCACACACTTTAGATGAACTTAAAATAACATTTGATAAGATAATACGTCATTTCTCAGAAGGAACTGTAGAGTATATTGGGCAATTTCCTAAGCAGGTGTCATAAATGCTTCAACAACGAATGGAGGCACTTGTAAAGATCTCGTGATACGGATGACTTCTCAGAGAAAACTAAATAGAATTTATTCAGAACCACACTTGCAGTCTTGGCGGTTTAATTTGGATTTTGTTTATTGTTGATATATCGAGCAAATGTTTCAGTAATACTTAATCTTAACTTTAATTTTAATTAATTATTAGGATTTTTAAAGGAAGAAAGAATAGTCGGGCGTATAAACATAAATAATTAAAGAAATACACGGCAAAATATGTAATGTACACTGAAATATGTAAACTGAAATTTGAGTATAGCAGTGCCCATGCTTCAGTTCGTAGAAATGTTCTATTCCTGTGTGTCTACACATAAAGGAATATAATATGCAATTACATATGAATTCGGGCTCTAGTTATCAGTGTGCGAGTGCGAAAAAGAAAATGCTTATTCCCCTTTCAAAAGGGTTTTCTAATTTCTATAACAGGATGCTCGGTCTGTTTAAGGTTCTGAAGGGCAAAAAAATATGCCACGTTCTCACGCATAGACCAAATCAGGATTGCCTTAAATATATATACCTATTTTTTTACAGGGTTCGGAGGTGTTTTATAGCAACCTAACTATCTATGAACTGAGATCGAATTAGACTCTGGCCTATAATTATCAGGATAATCAAATGCAATCCCTCTAACGGAGCATCAGTGGCAAAACAAAATCCGTCTACCATGGTGGCGAATCCCACCGATAATGAAGAGGACTTCGAGCATTTCATATCAAATTAATTGTGCATCAACATTATTGACGAGTACTCTGAATCACAAGCATTCATCGGAGGAGGAGGAGGAGGAGGAGGAGGAGGAGGAGGAGGACGTAGCTTGTAAGAGATAACAGCCCAAGTACAGAAGCTGTGGGCGTCATCCTGAGTGACCTGAAATATCTAGCAGGTTAAATAACATTCACATCCGAAAGATTAGATGAAACATATGTACTGTAAATGAAACTTGCTCAATGCCGCGCGAAGCAACCAAGGAATGGTTATCGGTTATTTCTAAGCGAGGTCTTACACATTTAAGTTAGGAATGGATGAAAACAATCGCGCGGTTTGAAATACTGTTTTGTGCATAACGTGAACAAACCGTTTCATAAACAAAGTGAAACATGATAGTAACTTCACTAAAAATACTAATTTCGGCAGGTTGGGTAGAAAGCTGTTTCGCTCGTTTACAACAGAATTTATCAGAATAAGAAATTTTAATTTAAAAAAATAGGCAACAAGCGCTAAAAATATACGCAGCAAGCAAGAATAAGAAGTGGGCTGCTTCATCTTCCAAAACAGCATAAATCCAACACCAGCAACACTTAAGTTTCAATAATTCAAAATGTTTAAAAAAATGTACTAGCATATCTATTTATTGTATTCTTTACAAATAATTGTAAATTTCCCTTCATTACATTTAAAAAAAATGTGTTTCAGGGTTTTGCAGTACCTACACTTTTCGCTCAAGCAGTAGATGTGTCTTAGTAGTCTTGTTTGTACATAAATATATTACTAATTTAATGAAATTGTCACTCCTTTTGCTTTCCAGTATATATGTACCTACTATGTTTGTTGAAAATTGTGATAAAATATGCATTTTCAACAAAACTGAGAGAATATGTTAATAGTAAACAATCGCGAGGAATAATTAGTGGTTCACTCCATTGTGTATGTATTTCACGAACTCTTCACACACTTGTGTTACAGGCAGGTAGACAATGGGAGCTTCCCACCCCGGAGTGGCCCGCCTTTAGTTATCTAGTCACCATGATCATAACTAATTCCTTGTTGTGTGTATATACAAGGCTGAATCTGGGATGGCATCTGAGAGTTCAGTGTCCGGCACGCAGTGCACGGCTCCCGTCAAAGGTCCCCCCTCCATTATGCGGTGCATGACCAATACTAGGATGCTACATTTCCAGTGTTGCCAGCCCAAGAATTGTATTGCTAAAAGAAGCAAGAATTCAGTTGGTGACTGCCTTCGTAGTTGAAGGGTCAGTGAGCTGACTTCTCCCGGGAAGTCCCGGGTTCGATTACCGGCCGGGAGTGTCAACTTGTTTAATTAGCATTATTCCCTAACCTCCACAGAGTGTGGATTTGAGTAAATATGCGAGTGAAAATAAGTTATAAATGACAAAAACCTACAGTAACCTAATCTTAAAAAAGAAAAAAACAAAAATATCAAAGTCAGTTGGACATTAATAACCCGCATAGTGCCTAATTTTATCACAGTCAGCAATGTAGTCGGTGTTCACATAAGAACATGATATGCAAAACAGTTTACAAGTAATTTTTAGTAGACTGAAACAGGTTTCTTTCACACTTTCTCTGCCGACAATGAATTTGGAGCCTCTTGAATTGAAGAAGAAACACTTTTTTCTCCTACTTCCTAGTGTCAACTCTCAATGTTTCCTATTTTCACAATTGGCTAAGGAATATTGGCACATTTAAGGTACTTAATTACAGATTAATATTAATTTAATAACAAAGCCTAAGTCACAAGGGTCGCCGAAATGTTTCACCCAACTCCACAGCACTCTTTCCGGTTCTTTACGTGTGCGCAGTAAAGATGGGAATGGCAGGATTGATCAGCTCGTACGTAAACTTACAGCTGTGATGAATACCGAATACCTAAAGTTGGCCGACCAAACAAAGGAGATTACAAGGTTCACTCAAGTATACCCCATACGGTGTCTACAGAGCTTAGCTAACTAAATGACCAAAAAATGATTTATCCAAGCACTTCACCTCGTTTTGAATTTTATGCTCAGGCTCACTAAAATGAGTCGGACACCTCAACTCTATTGCATAGGTATAAGAAGAGTGGACAATGTTTAATGCAATGCATATGTGAAAATACGCAATTCTTAAACCTGTTAACATCAAATGCTATCCTTGCCATAAAAACACAATATAAACGTCACATGCAAACTTTGGTAGCTCTTTTTTGAAGTTATTGAGAAATTAACTTCATTAGCTTTTTAGACGTAAATGTTGAATTTTTTCAAATTGCTCTTTGAGGTGAATCACCAGAAATGTTTAATTAAATTTTAATTTTGGATTATTAAGATAATATAAATGCTAATGAATTTGTTCATGAAAGGTATCAAATATTAGTAAACGCATTTTCCCCTCAATTTAAATTATGCAGCATAAAAACTGTATAATTTCTCCATTTTTTAGTTTATGCAGAAAGCGCAAATCCGTTATTTAGTTCATTAATATACCACCGGTGAGAATTTCAGAAATGTTGCATAAAAATTAAATTGCAAGAGCAGTTTCAATATGACAAGATACGGTAAAACACCTTAGCCATGAAACAAAGCTATACTGCACCGCGCTTTAAAAGTAGCATTAAAAGCCATAGGTATTCTAATAGCAAAAAAACTAAAATAGTATATAAAATTAAATAGAGAATATCAAGCAGTAATTTACAAGAGTGAGCTTCAATTTTTCTTGTGTTATTTTTATTCATATTTAATAAAATGGATAAATTATGGCAGAGAACTCTAAGCTGGCCTTCACATCACTAATCACCTATGCCATTTTTTCCTACAGTATTGTGGTAATATGAAGCTACTTTACATCAGTATTACCGTATTTTGGTGAATAGACGCCTACGCATTTACATTAATTTGTCGAAAAGGTAGTAGATATATTTTAAATGTTAACAGTACAGTAATTATTTCATCCTCTCCCCTCTGCAGTCCGTATTTAACATTCAATAATTTTGCTTAATGGAAATTAAAAGACTTAACCTTAAAATCGAATCCATTCAGCTGTTTTCCATTCTCGTAATTTTCTTAGTTAAAATACTCTGTATGACGGCCTTGAAATTTTCACTAATTAATGAAGCTCCAACATCTTTAAAATTGATCTTCAATACGCTTCACATAAAACAATTTTAATATGTTTTCATTCTTCCGTGGCTTTTTCGAGTCGATTGATCCATGTTTCGTTGGTGAAGAAAAATACATTCATTTGCTTCAGTTCTGCATCTTGTTTCCAAACTAGCATGATTTCTATATAGTTTAATCAGCATTCATCTAAATTCTGATTTGGCTTTGTTTTTGCTTCATTCGCTAGCTAAGAAAAAAGCATAGAAGAAGCTAAATAAATCAGTGGCTACTTAATATTAATTACACTGATCAAATGTTGACAGATACCTTCGCTTGCATAGCTCGATCGTGAAGAATATAAATAGCAGTGGTGCACTCAGAGTTTGGTTCTGGGAAAGGTTTAACATCTATTATGCATTCGCTATTGCAAATCGCATATTAGCGTCTGTTATCAGTCCATCCATAAACACGAAATAATTCACTAGAGGCTGCATGTACAGAGTCAACATTTCTGTTTACATAAGTTTGAGTACATTTCGTAGGGCCCTTTAAACTCTGGTTAAAATCGGTAAAAATTTAAAGTTAATCCATACATACCATTTGTAGATCAATCTCTGCACCCACATATTTTAAATCTTATATATGCTAGTTTGAGAAGCATTTGTCGATACTTTCGAACTCTATGGAATACACAACAAAATTAAGTGTGGCTTATGGGGAGCATCCCAAAGCTTAACGACTTCAAGCAAACTGCTGCAAGTAGACAGTTGAAATGTAATATGACTAAGAACATTTCTTTACTCATCTTTAATGTGGTTTAAATTGGTACAGAAAGAATGGAAGTTTGTATGGAGGGCTCATAAATTGTATATATCTTTAGTTTATTTCCCAAGACATTCACAACACATAGTGCTGAAACAGCAAAATGAATACGCCTGGGGTTTAATGCAATGCATACATTTTCAATGTTGTTTTAATGCTACCATAATTTGTATATGCATACACCCGCCTAATTAGTAAAACAGCCTTTTCCTTCACTCTATCAGTAGCATGAAAAATTTAGCAATACTACCACCAGCGTTGCCAGCCGCCCCGGAATTTACGGGACAGTCCCGGATTTGTGCTAAATGTCCCGCGTCCTGGACAGTTCCTATCCGGGACAGCAATTTCCCCTTATTTTTTAGTGTTTTGAAACTTGAGCAACCAAAAAGAAGAAAAAAATATGTTAATGTTTTCACCTCTATAGTTGGCAAAACCGACTGCTATATTTATTTATACTGCAAAAAGTAATTCCCAGTAAGTTTTAACCTGTTATAATAGTTGATAGTGTTGGTTCTGATCCACTTAAATTGGTTCACTGTCTACAAATTTGCCAATTTTTGGGGATTGACTATCCTGGTAGATATGATGCCTAATAATTACTGATGTACCGCTTACTTTTCTCTTTTGATTGATATCCGTCAACAATGAAGGGTGTTTGTTAGAAGCTTGTGAAGTGTAGGTACATGAATACGTGGTTATTTGGTTGGGAAACAGGAAGTAAACTGATAATAAAACTGGATGGGAATTTGAAGAGTGGCGTAGCCAAAAAAATATTAAGGGGGTTTATGTATAGGGATCCACTTTTTAAACAATTTGAGTCAATGCAAATGATGAATGTCAATTAATCCTGAGATACAATATTTAAATAAATCGATTTTATATTCACAGATTAAGGTGCAGCGATTGGAGTTAAAATTAGGACAGGATGTTTTGCGCAGGCAGCAAATGCGTTGTGACAGAATTAATGACAACTGTGAAGTATTTTATATTGCCGATGTAGGCCATTTTATTTCACAACCAAATAGGATTTCTGGTTATGATCTAAACTGGGAGGTATTGCACTCATTTGGAAACCACTGAATTTTAGCATCGAAACGAAAACATACCCGGATATCTTAACATGGTTGTACTTGCACCATCTCAAGTACAGTTCCTGTTGGTCACCTTTGGCGATATTGTCCAAGACATGTGGCATAAATATAGCCCTATCAGTGATACAACTAGGAAGTATCTCGTCCACACCAAACTAGAAAGGTGGTATTATTTTAACGAAGCTATTTTTGCTACAGAAAAGAAAACCTTACCTTAGGTACGCCTCTATTTGAAACGCAAAGGTGATCATGTTGAAAAAAGAAGATAAAGTCTGTGTTTTTCGTAAGGATTGGAAAAGCTAACTCTAGCAATTGGGCAATTGGTTAGTATGCAAAGGAGATAATAAGTACAAAGCATTTTGTAAATATTGCCGTAATTGTTGGGGGGGCGAAATGCGCATCTGACCTTTATTTTGATTTCAGATATCTGGCAACCCTGACTACCACAATCGCCAATGTCTCCGAGGTTGGCAACCCTGTTGGTGGCACTCTGTGGAATATACTTTGACTGTTTCACAATTGGTACCTTAGCATGATGTAAGAATGCCATCAGGGTTGCCGATAGAAGACATTCATGGGAGCTCGGTATATGAAACTGACATTTGATCAACGGTAGGAATTCTCTCGCACGTAGCATTGCGAGTATAGGGTAGCCTACCATAAGAAAATAATAGGAATCACTGTCAAACTTGAATGCTCTGATGAACTTGATTTTCTGCTTTGTGAAGTAAGATGGGTGGTCGCATTTGAAGAAATTCATACTGATTTTGTCAATATACATTTTTTTTCTGCGGATTTCCTGAAGAGTTTTAACACCCAACGTCTCAGTTTCCCTATGCAGTTGTAAATTAGGTAGTGTATATCTATACTGACAGCAGCTCTTCGAAAGTGAATATTAACGTAGATTTTAGTGCTTCCCTAACTCGAGCGTTGGTGATACATTTTAATACCACCAACCCGGATAATTGAATTCAGAGTTATAAACAACCTTGCTGCTTGTCATTAGTAAAAGGGAGGGCAGTTCAGAGGAAAAGAAGACCGAGATTAACACTGATTTAGATGGTAATAATGATAAAGTTATCTGGCATAGTCTTTAAAATCAGGTCCGGCATAATTTAAGCTGAGTGGGTTGGCAACGCAGTACATTTCTTTTCACCTTGAAAACTTCATTCGCCTAGAGCGGACGAATGTGTGTGTATATAGTGGAAATTTGAGGAGTGTAACGCGTTGTCTGAGTCAGTACTGGAAGAGTGATGCTAGGATTACTGTTGCTGGTGATAATGTATACGCTGGGAAGTTTAATTTTATGAGCGAGTGACAGTGCATATAATCCATGAAACAGCTTTTTAATCCTAGAAGTTTAAAACTGCCTGGTAATAATTCAGTCCCACTCGGATGTGCTACTGGTGTTAGGTATAAACTGTGAAGTCCTTAAATGAGAGTGTATACAGTGCAAGAAAATTGATTATTTTAATCATAGATGGTTAAAATCATATAGTAGTCATTTAATCATACTCCACGCTTTGTTTACATTTCCCGATAAGTTCTTGTCATGTGAAAATATAGTTTAAGATTAACTGCTAAGTACTGAAAGTGATTTTCACTTCTTCGCAACCAGTTCATAATAATCTGTACAGAAACTCATTACGCACGGTAAAAGTGCTAAACGCTAATATCAGGTGGTATGGATTTATAGGAAATTCCTAAATGTTTCAGCTTTAAACCGGTCTTCGGTACCTCGTCCCCAGTAGTAAGTAAAAGCTTCAGTGTGTTGTAATTGTCATTTAATGTTAGTCCTGCTTCTGCAGAAAATATCTAATGTGCTAACTCTCACATGACACTCTGCCCACTATTGTGTGTTCTTATGTCTTCCACAAACTATTCTTACGAAAGCTTTTTTCGGCCTACTTCGTTAATCGAGGTAAACCTTCGTAGAAATACTTCATTACACATTTCGTTATAGGTACTCCCTTATGCCTATCGATAAGAGGAAACCGAATCGATAGTCGGATGTTAAAAAGCTATTTTGCTATATGGCGGCCTTGAAGCTTCATACTCTTTCCGTAACATCGCAAGAAACAATTGAATAACGACAGTACTTCAAAAATGACAAAAGTATTGAAAAATTCAAACCAGCAATAACGGAAATGGTTGATGCCATAAAAATGTATTTATAATAAATTTTGTGTTTTAAAGATGGATACATTTTATGTGAAGTGAGATTTTTCTCTATCTTGCCAATTATACAAAATTATGCAGAATTCCTTGAAAAAGAGGACATCGCAGACTATTCGCAGAAAATGCAAGATAGGTACACATTTTATTTCTCGTGTAAATATCTTGCATATATATTTAATCAAAATCGCTAAAGCCATTTTTGAGAGAAAAAAATTTAACAGCGTGTGTTGTTAACACATGCATACACACGGGCACGCGCACACGAAACTTCTAAAAATGCTTTGTTTTGATTCAGTGGGCCTCAAAACATCTATTTCAGGTGAAATCTCGATTTCGAATTTTTGGATGGAGTGAAATATTTTCTCTACCTACTAGGTACGTGGTAGAGAACGTGAAAAGGGAAATTATCTGGTAGGGATTTCATGGCGTTTGAACGCAGTTTCATTGTTGGCATAGCAAAGATTTTGTGTTGACAATTATTTTCAAAATTCGCATTGTAACGTTAATGTTAAATCCCGGTATTTCCAAGTGCAGAGCTTTTTATTTCAGGTCAATAACACGAATAGATTCAAACATTACTTATCAGACCATCAAACTGCAACATACTAAAGTTCTGACATTTTCGTTTTTCATAGTTGTCCTTCTGTCTGTTACAACTAAGTTATACAAAGAGAAAAATATCTTACTGTCAGTATTTGACATCGCTAGCCAAAGATATTGAAGGGACTTTTTACAGAAAATGTAGTAACTCATCTTTTGCTTTCAATGCCAAGAGTGCATCTAATTAGTTACCGTTAACACCATGACTTCAATAATGGCAAAAAATACTTTGTAACGAAGCAGATCAGAATTAATACAACTGGTTTTAAATGCATTTAGTTGTTGAATGCTACCATTACATTATTTAAATCACCGATGCTCGATTTTGTAACTAGCCTTGAAGGCTGAAACAAATTATCTAAGGCTTTTATTGTCATTACATTGTCAGTTTATGTTGCCATAATGGAGTCCAGTTTAAACAGTCATACGGCAGCAAACTTTTTTAAATTGTCTTCTACTGTATCTCTAACATTGGGTACCATGTGTTCTGCAAGTGTAATTATCTGCTTCCAAAGTGACCGCTGTCTAATATTTTGCATTTGACTCTCAGCGAGTTAATTCGGGATAAAAATAAAAGGTGAGCTACAGGTTATTCCTTAGATTGAAATTCTTATGTTGGATCTGTTACCAACCTGCAATTTTCAGAAACAAATGCTGCTTGTATCTTTATAATTTCGCAGCACTTGACATCGTTTAATTGATCATTTAACCAATCTTGCACAGGAACTGAAAGCTTTTTCTTTTTTATAAAAGAAATCGACAATTGCATCAAAATAGTTGGCAAGGTAAACCATTGAATTAAACCAGCTAGACTATCATGCCAGTAAAGGCAATGGGATAAGTTTAGCTTCCAAATTTGGGTGGTTTTCAGCGAGGTATTGTTTGTATTCGTTTTTTAGCGTTCGTGCATTTCGGAATACGTTCTTAATCCCAGGGACAAAACTGTTTAATTCCTTCAATTATTTTCTGCCATATTTCATCTAATAAATTGAATTTATGGCACCACCATTTGAAACCATATAAATGATCCCCAATCACTACTTCAAGCGACTTTACACATTTCACAATATAAGAGGCACTGTCAATACAAATGGCTTTAACATAGTGAGGTCATTTAAAGTCTGCAAAACTGCCTGACATGATGTGGTTGCGTTTGCTGCTTCTAGGAAAGTACACGAGCCAAGTTATAGCTGCTGGCAAGTATCGCCATCCAAAGTTCCTAAAATGACTGCATAGATATAAAGTTCTCTATATCGAAGTACAGGAACTGATTTATCTTGCGAATACCGCCAATACGGCTTGCTGATTGGCGGAGAGCTGATCAAGTGGTATCCGCACGCCATCTTGAGCTGATTGCCTCAATAAAAGCATAAGGAAACAGCTGTGTCGAAGCAGATTTATGAGTGAAATGCCAGATTGCTGTGCTTTCGGGTGCACTACGAGGGCACAAAAGGATATTAAATTATATAGGTGCCATTGATACTCAAACTTGGAGAGGAGGAGGATTTGGTTGGCCAAATCATTAGAAAGCACTGGGCTCCTGGAGAAGATGCAAGACATTGTGATGCAAGTATCTATTCCGTATTTATTTAACATTTACTTAATACTGAATTTTACGAATGATTAAATCTTTATATTACGCACTTTCAATCGTTTCGTGCTTCTGGAATGGAACATTTAAGGTTTCTGTGTACTATAAACAGCAATGTACTTATAAGCTAATTTTTTTCTGATTCTGATTATTTTTACTTCTATCAGTTTTGTTCAAGAGCTTTTTCTTTACTGAAAATGCAACCAGATTTATAGTTTGTACATTTTTTTAATTATTATTATTATTATTATAAACAATAGAGGCACAGGTTTCTTTATGCAGTTTATCAGTGCTAGCATTATCTATGTTCACATTTTCACTGTAGTCACAACTTGAAAAGTATAAATGCATTAACCTCTATATACATGGTGCTAAAATGACATTTTCTACTCTACTTATCAAATGCATTGATATATTTATAGCCAAAGGTTGCATGAAGTTAAAATCTCTAAATAGAAGAGTTTGTTAACGCTTTCAGCATGCTTTCACATCTAACCTATTTAACTGTGTTTATTTGCAATATTATTATGTGTTTCTAAAATGTTATTTTATAACTAGTATAATTTTTGTGAACTGTAAGCATTTAATCTGTAGAAATCCATCAAAGTATATAATGTTGCAATACTAGGCTGAAAAATATTTTAAAATACATATTTTATATGTTCCAAATGTAAAAGGCCACCGATATGAGCGGAGTATGGAACAATTAAAAAGCAAAACAAAAATGTTAAATACCACAGTATCGTCAAGTGTTGTAACTCAACTGATTGAATGTTCATAAGAAAAAGAGAGCATTTTACGTTGTGCTTGTTTAAAATACTAATTTGGTTCTGTCTTTACAAGATATCCATATACATTTTTCTTAGAATTATTAACTTTCCATGGTTTTGGTAATTCTGCAAATTTGTGTAATATTTTACGTTTTGTCCTGATATTGCATGAGAATTTGTAAAAGGGATCTATAGTAGTAAGCAAAAATCTTGGATAAAAAGTGCAGCTTTGTAACTAATTTCACCATCAGCAGAGCAGAAAGTCACCAATTGACGTTACGTTTCTTTAATATCATTTCTTAACCTATTTTAATATGTTCCAAATTCGGCTAAATTGATGGATAACACATCGGTAGACTTCCTTACGAATATCAAAAGTGTCACACCGTATTTTCTTCGTACCGCTTCTGTAAATGATAAAGTTTGTTAATAGTTATCACAATGCGACGAAACATTTCTAAATTGTTATTTTATCCTACGATTTAAGCTGTGGACAGGATGTCATGAATGCCATTGCAAGTCGCGTACATGCAGCGCAGGATTCTTTTATTTTACAACATTAATTTGCAAAAGCGTCGTTAACACATACCTAAGTAAAGTAATATTCTTAATGTCGGAAATACCTAACTTTGTACAAGTGTATTGGTGTACTTCTGTGTATGATTTTGTGCTTTATTTCGCTTTTTCTAAGATCGTGCAACCAGTCCGCATTACTTGTAGTGGGAAGAGGGGCGAGACTTCAGCCCAGCATGGCTGCCGCGCTGAACTTTACTGTACTTTGAATGTACAGAGCTTTACATAAACACAGTTAACACTGCTATCTGTTGTTTAGTCACAAAATATGGCAATTGGAATATCAACAAGGGACTCCTTTATTTGTAACTTCACTACTTCTTCTGCACGCTTCAGTAGATATTGTTTCCTCAATCAGTCAGCAGTAGGTAAATCCGCAGAGCCCGGAATGTATTTTTTCATCCATGAGCTCACAGCAGGGTTGTCTACTTTCTGAGGAGGAATGTTAGCCTAAAATAAAGTGATTTCTGTTGGAAAATTTGCGATACTCATGCATGTTCTTCACTTAACTTTAGACATTAACCTACTTTATTTCTATAATTTTTAAAATGTTGTTAAATCCGTGTGTTCATTTTTGTAATAGTTAATTAATAAATGAGGTTATTAGGAAAC
This sequence comes from Deroplatys truncata, assembly GCA_030765065.1. Taxonomy (NCBI): domain Eukaryota; kingdom Metazoa; phylum Arthropoda; class Insecta; order Mantodea; family Mantidae; genus Deroplatys; species Deroplatys truncata. Next base: position 414,429,906 of record CM060990.1, on the reverse strand, counting down.
CATCCGTGAATATTAGCATAGCACAAGTCATAAAAGGGCACAATGATGTGTACGTATGAAGACAAACTAATTATAACGTAAGTAGCATATTATAGGGGAAGCTGGCGCAGTTTTTTGCGTTTATATGGGAAAGGATAGGGAAAACGAGGGTATATGCTAGGTTGAGAGGCCCTTCAAGGAGAAAAAATGCGTTTATATGGGGAAGACAGGGACTACGAGGATCGATGCTAGGCTAGATAGAGGTTGAAGAATGGGGATGCGCTTTATATGAGAGATACGGGGGAATACGAGGAGAAGTGTTAGACTAGATAGAGTTTGAGATGGGGAATATGCATTTATATGGGAAAGATAGGGAAAACGTGAACAGATCCTAGGATAGACAGATGCTGAAGGAGGGGGAATATGAACATATATACAGGAGAGATAGGGGATACGAGGAGAGGTACTAGATTATTCAGCGTTTGAAGGGTACAGTATGGCTTTTTATATGAAGAGGCGAGGAAAACGAGGGTATATGCTAGGTTGAGAGAACCTTCAAGGAGGAAAGATGCGTTTATATGGAGAAAATAGGGAAAACGAGGAGAGTGAGATATGCTTTATACGACAGAGATGGGGCATACGAGGGGAGGTGCTAGTGTAGACAGAGGTTAAGGAGTAGGGTATACGTTTATATGAGGAATATATGGAAAACGGGGACAGATAGTATGATAGACAGAAGCTGGGCCACTTTTGCGTTTATATGGGAAAGAATAGGGAAAACGTGGGTAGATAGGGAATACCAGGACTGATGCTAGGCTAGTCAGATGCTGAAGGAGAGATGGATACGCTTTATACGAGAGAGAAAGGGAATACAAGGGAAAGATGCTATACTAAACAGGACTTAAAGGGTGGAATATGACGTTTTATATGGGACAGATAGCGAACCGAGGAGAGGTATTAGGCTAGGTGGTTTGAATGATAGAGTAGGCGTTTATATGCGAGAGATTGGGAATACGAGGGTCGATACTAGCCTAGATATGGCTGAAGTAGGGGAATGCGCCTTATATGAGAGAGGTAGAGGAATATGAGGGAAAGTGCTAGGCTAGACAGATTTTGAGGCGTGGAGTACGACTTTTATGGGAAAGATAGGGAGAACGTGAACAGATAATAGGCTAGACAGATGCTGAAGGAGGGGAATATAGGCTTATACGGGAGAGATAGGGAAATACGAGGAGAGGTGCTAGACTGGACTGATGCTGAAGGAGGAGGGGATACGCTTTATACGGAAGAGATAGGGAATACGAGGAGAGGTACTTACCCATACAGGACTTGAAGGGTAGAATATGACGTTTTATATGGGAGAGCTACCAAACCGAGGAGAGGTATTAGGCAGTAAGGTTTGAATGACAGAGTATGCGTTTATATGGAGAGACGAGGAAAACGAAGGTAGGTGCTAGGTTGAGAGAGTCTTCAACGAAGAAAATGCATTTATATGAGAGCGATAGGGAATACGAGGAGAGGTACTAGTCTAGACAGGTTGAGAAGTAGAGTATGCGTTTATATGGGAGAAATGTGGAAACGGGAGAGATACAAGCATAGACAGGGGTTGAAGGAGGAGGAATGTAGGTTTATACAGTATTATGGAGAGTAATTCGATTATAAAACATTTCTCATCCAACGTTACAACACTTTTATATACTTTTTTCTAAACCTTAGAAACTTTTTATATGTTAAACAGTAGTGCGAGAGACGGAGAGGGACAAACTGTATATCGGTTTACAGTGAAGTATACGTCCTAACCTATCCCCACCCTGTATGCTCTGGATCTTCTCATTGTCTATTCATTCCTATCATCATCTAACATAATCACGCAACACGACGTAACCAACAAACGTAACAAGACGTAACACAAAGTAACATAACAGCATGACAAGACGTTACACTGCGTAACATTAACACGTAACTACGTGTCAAGACGTAACACCACGTAACAAGACGTCACACTAAGTAACATAAGCACGTATCCACGTAACATCACGTGACATGTAACCAGAAACGTCACACGACGTAACAACACGTAGCATCTATGTAACCACGTAACAAAACGTAGGAACAACACGTAACCAGCCCATTGTTAAGGCAATCTAAACTAATCCATCCTTCATAACTTAGACAATAAGTACGAGGGCCTAGCCTTGATTAACCTGACCAATCCCAAACGTTCCTCTCATCATTTATTCCACTCAGTCATCGTCTAACCTAATCCGGCTAACCAGAGATAACCTCGAATTTCTTTTAGCGAAATTGCAATGTTTTATTCAGCTTTTATTATTCGAGGGTTTTAACTGAAAAGCTTACGTCAACATACCTTTATTTTAGTTCGTTGTAGGTGTTTCTCCCCTTTTTATCTAGGCTTGAGACTAGCACTAGGATTGCTCCTAATGGCAGGGTTACCACCTTCCCTTCCATCTTCTTTCTTCATCAGTCGTCAGCTAGTTGCATATACAGCACACGGATAACCTTCAGTTTTTTAAGATTGTAGACTCACGAGAAAATCTTCATCTTCGACTTACATTCTTTTAAACGCTGGTTGTATTGTTGTAATGTCCATACGCATATGTCGTTATTCCATCCTCAGCAATAACTCTTTTATCATCAAACGGAGTCAATGTGATTTTATTCTCTTGCACTGTGGCAAGAGCATGCTCCCGGAACAGGATCAGATTCATAGGTGTTCTGACGATTTCTCCAGGTTTAAGACAGTCCGTATAACTCTCAAATGTAATGTACTGATTAATAGCACTACGTTTAATGCCTTTAATCTTTGTTATCATTGAGCCATGGATATCTAGTGCATACATCTTAGGTCGTAGTCCGACAAAGCGCTGGATGATTTTACCATTAGCCTCATCTTTAAATTTTCCCAGCACCTTCTTGTTTAGAGCTGAATAGCATATATGGTTGACAGGGTAATCAGCTGTATCTAGGTGTTCGAGAAAACGTAGCTTGTCCCGGTACACATCTTCAGTTATCACACGATGAATGAACGAATCAGTATCCATATACATGAACTTCAGGTTTTCAGATCCATAATATGGCAGCAACACATCATAATGATAGTGGTACATTAATGTCTTGGAGATGTCCAACACACTCATACCGATGTATATAGGCTTGTTGAACACGATCTGACGAGAGGCCATATGTACAGCAGCTAGATTAGCAGCATATATTGTTCGATCGATAATCGTAGGCTTGGCGATCAGCTTCTCTAGAGTCTTCTCATTTGTCGTATATCCATACGGTTACGAAGGTTTTCCATTGTTTTTCCAAACATGGCATTGTTAAACAGTTTGTAGAGGTCCTTCTCAAAATCATTTGCAGCTTGTTGTCGTAGTCTGTTGTTAAATTCCACATACGGTTTTAACCACTGTGACTGGCGGAATTGTAGCACACGATGAATTTTTGTTAACCGTAGTCCATGATTAAGTGCTTGCTTCAAAGCCATGTAATGTACTACATACTTTTTCGAGGTCCAAGTTGAGGTATCAGTTTCTTTGTACTCGAGTCCTTAGGCTTCATACACTCGGGCAGGAATGGTAAATCATTATGCAGAACGTGAAGTTCTGCAGGTTACTCGATATCGACTTCTAATATATATCCATGAGGATCATCTTCTTGTAGTCTTTCTAAGTCGATTTTTTCAGGTGATATCCACTCAAATCCACCATAAGGGAGGGCGTGACAAATGGCCCACTTATATTGGTTATTAGCGTCCTCATATGTAATGAATTGGGTTGGTCTCGACGGATCATACTTCTCCATGTAGGCGTTGTTTGCTTCGGCATAACGGTGGGAGACTTGACATAAACCTCCTCTTATGCCGGATTCCACCATGAGTAATTGGTCATAATCCTGTAACAATTCCAGCTGAATTCCTGTATACAGCAACATGGCGTCCCATGTAAGTCCTGGAGAGGTAAACTAATGAGCAGGGTCGACTTTATGTGTTTTGAGGGCTTTATCTCTAAATGTCTCAAAGACATCATCTAGAAGAGGTACATCAGATATTAAGTAGAGGTCGCTGTACTCACCCAGGTTTCTTACATGAAACAGCTCCCATACATTTCTAGCATGATTGTAGTCAGCATCACTAATTTCTTCTTCATTTAATCTATTGTAGAAGGAGTCCTTAGGAGGCAGGCAGGATTCGTTCAAAACATCCCATGAAGTAACGTAATCATAGGGAAATACACCCTTACGTGCCATCAACTTCATCTTGTCTTCTCCGAAGTGTTTCAGGGTACGATGTTAGATTCTACACCAGCTTATCCAAGCTTGTACTGAGAAACCGAAAACTATCTACAAACCGAAGTTTCATATCTCCTACATACTTGGAGATATATATATATATATATCTTCATAGATAGGAATAACTTCCAACCGCTCACTTGTACATCCCAGCTCTTTAACAATGAAGTGTGAGTCATACCCGCTGAAGTTGTGCATGAAGACTGGAATATATTTAGGTGTTTTACAGGCTAAATTACATTCATTATGTAGACTTCCCCGATATTCACCACTGATGTGATCATGGTTGCGTACTTTATAGTGCTCTTCAGTAAAGGTTTTTCCACACAAGCAGCATACTGTAGAGGCGTTGAAATCCATCTGCTGTTGATCTGTAAGTTTCAGAGGCATGACGGATTTGTATATATTATTGATTTCCTTTGCAAGGAACGACAGGTATTCCATAAACTTCTGAGCAGCATCAACATCACGATATACATAGGGATGCTTAGGAAGGCCAGTTTCCAGATGTTCAACGTCGGTTGATGGTTTAACATAAACGCAGAAACTCATGGGAACATGCTGCTGATAAGGGGATGTATATGAAGTTTCAGGATTGGGTATGCATGTATGACATGGGACGAGAATGCTCTCAAAGTCTGCGTAGATGACGTAAGATAGTTTCAACATCCTTTCAAAATTTTTAAATTGTACAATGGATTTCTCCTTTGTAGGCATAACTACCCTTGCAGAACCATGCTGATTACAGATGGAGGCATGTTCTTGTAGCTTTTCCAGTCCACTTCGACCGCACTGATCATCAAAATGTGTAAAACAACGCTTACAGGTATAAACACGACCTTTATGCATAGTTTTCTGACGTCGAATAAGTTTTTCAAAATTCTTTATATAAACGTAGTGATGTCTCCCACTACTGTCACTCAATAGCAGGAGGTCACGGTGTTCAGGTAGCTTAGCCTCAGCGACCTTTATCGGATACACTTCATGCTTCTCATCCAGGCCGAAGACGTTGATAGACATCCTGTTAAGCTTCTCAAATTTAGGTATTTGAGAAAGTGGCGTAGGTTAGGAAACACAGCTGAAGTCGTATTTATTTTGAAGTTGCTTGTACTTGCTCACCCGTTGTGCATCCTTCTCAACGAATTTGGCTAATACAGAATACATAAAGCATAGATCATCAGTTAAATTCTGGATGTTAATGCATGCTTTTCTTACTTCAACAGAGGGAGGCAGGGGAATGTAGCTACTTCCCCGTAACGGAAAAAAATTACTTTACTTTTAATTATAGTCGAATGTAGCGGTTTTCTGTGATAACTGCGTATTAAGCGTGGTTTCCTGTGATGAATGGACATTAAGCGTATAAAAATGTCATATTGTATACTGATTCTTTAGGGTGAATGAGAGGGACGAGGGAAAGAAAGTACTGAAAACATGAAATAATAGGGTATATACATGAATTTAATTAAATAAGGAGAGAAAGTATTATAATAAACATTATTTTAACTTACCTGTGTAATGGATTGCGGTGTTGGTATGGTAGGCATTGAATGTAAACATCTGTCTGAACGATCGAGCGCGTTTCAACATGTCGGACTGATCCCCGACAGTCTGTCTACAGGTATGACGTCATCTGGCATGGCATCCTATTGTTATTAGTTGTATGGTATAAACCTGTTTTTACGGTCTGGTTCAGATGATAACGTCTGTGGTTTGCATTGGGGGTCCCCGGTGCAATTTCCGTAGGGACGGTCACTCTGACCTTAGGTTTCTCGCAGTTTTCGCTGGTCTGCCTGCGAATGCCTGGGCGGTTTCTCATCTATCACGATTTAGTTTCCCTTTCATTTACATCTTTCACGTGTATAATCCAATGTCTCCCTGGTTCAATTACCATCGGCTGTTCACTCTGACCTCAGAATTTTCGCGGGTTTCCCTCATCTGCAGGCGAATGCCTGGCTGGTTTCTCATCTATCGCGATTTCCTTTCATTCTATATAATTTACATCTTTCCCTGTACAAACTGAGGATCTCCCTGGTTCGATTGTCGTTGGTTGTTCACTCTGACATTAGATTTTTCTCGATTTCCCTGGTCTGCAGGCGAATGCCTGAGTGGTTTCTCATCGATTTCTATTTTCTTTCATTTTATTTGATTTACATCTTACGCGTGTGCTTCTAGAGTCCTTTGTTTGATTTCCTTGTCGGTCGCTCACTCGTTCCTGGGATTTTTCATGGTTTTCCCTGGTCTGCGGGTGAATGTCTGGGTGGTTTCCCATCTATCATGATCTTCTTTCGTATTTTTCATTACATCTTTCACGTGTACAATCTGAAGGTCTCTCTGGTTTGATTTCCGTTGATTGCTCACCCTGACATCATATTTTTTATGGTTTTCCTTGGTCTGCAGGCGAATACCTGAGAGGTTTCTCATCGATTTCGATTTCCTTTTATTGTATATAATTTGCATCTTTACCTGTGCTTTTAGGGTTAAGGAGTTCGATACCCATTGGTTGTTCACCCTGACATCATATTTTTTATGGTTTTCCTTGGTCTGCAGGCGAATACCTGAGAGGTTTCTCATCGATTTCGATTTCCTTTCATTATATATAATTTGCATCTTTACGTGTGCTTTTAGGGTTCAGACGTTCGATACCCATTGTTTGCACACTCCGACATCATATTTTTTATGGTTTGTCTTGGTCTGCAGGCGAATGCCTGGGTGGCTTCTCGGCGATTCCGTTTTCCTTTCCCTGTAAATATTTTTCATTTATATCTTTCAAGTGTACTTCTAGAGTCCCTTTTTGGAATACCGTCGACCACTCGTTCAGACCTGATACTTTTCGTGGTTTTCCCTTGTCTGCAGGCGAATGCCTGAGTGGCGTATGCTACCACGTTTTCATTTCATTCTATATAATTTACATCTTTAACGTCTACAATCTGAAGGTCTTCCTGGTTCGATTCCCGTTGGTCGCTCACTCTGGTCACGGATTTTTATGGTTTACCCTGGTCTGCATGCAAATACTGGAATGGTGTATGCTACCAATATTTACTTTCATTCGCATCTTTTTTGCTTCTAGGCTTCGTTGCGCAGGGGGAATGCTTGCCTCTTGCTCGGTCGACGGATCGTTCATTACCCTCACGAGTCAAGCACCCGAATCTGTACGATTATACCCTAAAAATACATCATCCTCGCAATACTTTACACTTTCTCTAAGCACTCGAACCTGTATAGAGACGCTCGAACATCAGTGTAACACGAATTGAAATATAAGAGCTTACGCGCTTCATCACCGTTTTTAGTATTAATATTCAGCATAATTGACCAAAAAAGGTTCGTGCCTCCTCTATAAATAGTGTGATCTCGAGCATTGGACTTCATTCAACTGAATAACTCTGAGGGGACAACAACGTTGTTCTCTCAGAGAATAATCGGATTTCTAAACTGTTATCAAGGTGAAAAGGCGAACATTTCCTTGAAGAAGGGTTAATACGTTATATCATTGATTCAAAAATGTTCGTGCTTCCTCTATAAATAGAGCGATCTCTAGCATTGAACTTCATTCTGTTAATCATCTCTGAGGTGTTAACATCGCTGTTCTCTCAGAAAATAATCGACCTTCTAAAGTGTTATCAAGGTAAGGAGGCGTACATTTCCTTGAAGAAACGTTAATACGTTATTATACCAAGAAGAAAAATGAATAAGCCCTCACATAAGGGTATCATTCCTAGTGCCTCAGGATATTCTTGTGGTAAATGCTGTAAGAAGTTCCTCCATGGATATGATAAAAGACGACATGAGCTACGTTGTAAAAATGTCTTCAAGTGTAAATATTGTGATGTAGCCTTCAAAGACAGTTATAAGGGTCGCCGACACGAAGATGCGTGTGAAATAAACAGACCTGAGAAGAAACGTAGATTAGAACCAACTAAGCATGAGTTATTTTCTACAATGGGTGACTGTGACATGAAAGAATATGAAACTTCATTCAATGTACGCTTGAAATCATATTTTATACGTTGTGAATCAGCTAAGGACCTGAATATGTACCTGCATGAGACGAAACGGCGGATAATCCAGGCTGTACATAAAGAGCTTGGTATTCACAAAAGTGTGAAAATTAATATGTTAGCTGAGTGTAGATTTGTTAATAATGTTGAAGAAACCTGTGACAAAACATTTAAAACACGGAATCAAGCTGTTTTCCTAGAAGCGGACCTGGAATCTATGCTGGAAACGAAACTGAAGAAGTTGGTTACTGAAATGGAGGAATCACAACTTAAGGGCAGCAACTGGGCTCTGCTTGCTGTAGAAGGAATTCGTCTTCGTATTAACAAGTACAATCCGTTACGGGGAAGTAGCTACATTCCCCTGCCTCCCTCTGTTGAAGCAAGAAAAGCATGCATTAAAATCCAGAATTTAACTGATGATCTATGCTTTATGTATTCTGTATTAGCCAAATTCGTTGAGAAGGATGCACAACGGGTGAGCAAGTACAAGCAACTTCAAAATAAATACGACTTCAGCTGTGTTTCCTACCCTACGCCACTTTCTCAAATACCTAAATTTGAGAAGCTTAACAGGATGTCTATCAACGTCTACGGCCTGGATGAGAAGCATGAAGTGTATCCGATAAAGGTCGCTGAGGCTGAGCTACCTGAACACCGTGACCTCCTGCTATTGAGTGACAGTAGTGGGAGAAATCACTACGTTTATATAAAGAATTTTGAAAAACTTATTCGACGTCAGAAAACTATGCATAAAGAACGTGTTTATACCTGTGCGCGTTGTTTTACACATTTTGATGATCAGTGCGGTCGAAGTGGACTGGAAAAGCTACAAGAACATGCCTCCATCTGTAATCAGCATGGTTCTGCAAGGGTAGTTATGCCAACAAAGGAGAAATCCATTGTACAATTTAAAAATTTTGAAAGGATGTTGAAACTATCTTACATCATCTACGCAGACTTTGAGAGCATTCTGGTCCCATGTCATACATGCATACCCAATCCTGAAACTTCATATACATCCCCTTATCAGCAGCATGTTCCCATGAGTTTCTGCGTTTATGTTAAACCATCAACCGACGTTGAACATCTGGAAACTGGCCTTCCTAAGCATCCCTATGTATATCGTGATGTTGATGCTGCTCAGAAGTTTATGGAATACCTGTCGTTCCTTGCAAAGGAAATCAATAATATATACAAATCCGTCATGCCTCTGAAACTTACAGATCAACAGCAGATGGATTTCAACGCCTCTACAGTATGCTGCTTGTGTGGAAAAACCTTTACTGAAGAGCACTATAAAGTACGCAACCATGATCACATCAGTGGTGAATATCGGGGAAGTCTACATAATGAATGTAATTTAGCCTGTAAAACACCTAAATATATTCCAGTCTTCATGCACAACTTCAGCGGGTATGACTCACACTTCATTGTTAAAGAGCTGGGATGTACAAGTGAGCGGTTGGAAGTTATTCCTATCTCTGAAGATATATATATATATATATATATATATATCTCCAAGTATGTAGGAGATATGAAACTTCGGTTTGTAGATAGTTTTCGGTTTCTCAGTACAAGCTTGGATAAGCTGGTGAAGAATCTAACATCGTACCCTGAAACACTTCGGAGAAGACAAGATGAAGTTGATGGCACGTAAGGGTGTATTTCCCTATGATTACGTTACTTCATGGGATGTTTTGAACGAATCCTGCCTGCCTCCTAAGGACTCCTTCTACAATAGATTAAATGAAGAAGAAATTAGTGATGCTGACTACAATCATGCTAGAAATGTATGGGAGCTGTTTCATGTAAGAAACCTAGGTGAGTACAGCGACCTCTACTTAATATCTGATGTACTTCTTCTAGCTGATGTCTTTGAGACATTTAGAGATAAAGCCCACAAAACACATAAAGTCGACCCTGCTCATTAGTTTACCTCTCCAGGACTTACATGGGACGCCATGTTGCTGTATACAGGAATTCAGCTGGAATTGTTACAGGATTATGACCAATTACTCATGGTGGAATCCGGCATAAGAGGAGGTTTATGTCAAGTCTCCCACCGTTATGCCAAAGCAAACAACGCCTACATGGAGAAGTATGATCCGTCGAGACCAACCCAATTCATTACATATGAGGACGCTAATAACCAATATGAGTGGGCCATTTGTCACGCGCTCCCTTATGGTGGATTTGAGTGGATATCACCTGAAAAAATCGACTTAGAAAGACTACAAGAAGATGATACTCATGGATATATATTAGAAGTCGATATCGAGTAACCTGCAGAACTTCACGTTCTGCATAATGATTTTCCATTCCTGCCCGAGTGTATGAAGCCTAAGGACTCGAGTACAAAGAAACTGATACCTCATCTTGGACCTCGAAAGAAGTATGTAGTACATTACATGGCTTTGAAGCAAGCACTTAATCATGGACTACGGTTAACAAAAATTCATCGTGTGCTACAATTCCGCCAGTCACAGTGGTTAAAACCGTATGTGGAATTTAACAACATACTACGACAACAAGCTGCAAATGATTTTGAGAAGGACCTCTACAAACTGTTTAACAATGCCATGTTTGGAAAAACAATGGAAAACCTTCGTAACCGTATGGATATACGACTGGTGACAAATGAGAAGACTCTAGAGAAGCTGATCGCCAAGCCTACGATTATCGATCGAACAATATATGCTGCTAATCTAGCTGCTGTACATATGGCCTCTCGTCAGATCGTGTTCATCAAGCCTATATACATCGGTATGAGTGTGTTGGACATCTCCAAGACATTAATGTACCACTATCATTATGATGTGTTGCTGCCATATTATGGATCTGAAAACCTGAAGCTCATGTATATGGATACTGATTCGTTCATTCATCGTGTGATAACTGAAGATGTGTACCGGGACAAGCTACGTTTTCTCGAACACCTAGATACAGCTGATTACCCTGTCAACCATATATGCTATTCAGCTCTAAACAAGAAGGTGCTGGGAAAATTTAAAGATGAGGCTAATGGTAAAATCATCCAGCGCTTTGTCGGACTACGACCTAAGATGTATGCACTAGATATCCATGGCTCAATGATAACAAAGATTAAAGGCATTAAACGTAGTGCTATTAATCAGTACATTACATTTGAGAGTTATACGGACTGTCTTAAACCTGGAGAAATCGTCAGAACACCTATGAATCTGATCCTGTTCCGGGAGCATGCTCTTGCCACAGTGCAAGAGAATAAAATCACATTGACTCCGTTTGATGATAAAAGAGTTATTGCTGAGGATGGAATAACGACATATGCGTATGGACATTACAACAATACAACCAGCGTTTAAAAGAATGTAAGTCGAAGATGAAGATTTTCTCGTGAGTCTACAATCTTAAAAAAATGAAGGTTATCCGTGTGCTGTATATGCAACTAGCTGACGACTGATGAAGAAAGAAGATGGAAGGGAAGGTGGTAACCCTGCCATTAGGAGCAATCCTAGTGCTAGTCTCAAGCCCAGATAAAAAGGGGAGAAACACCTACAACGAACTAAAATAAAGGTATGTTTACGTAAGCTTTTCAGTTAAAACCCTCGAATAATAAAAGCTGAATAAAACATTGCAATTTCGCTAAAAGAAATTCGAGGTTATCTCTGGTTAGCCGGATTAGGTTAGACGATGACTGAGTGGAATGAATGATGAGAGGAACGTTTGGGATTGGTCAGGTTAATCAAGGCTAGGCCCTCGTACTTATTGTCTAAGTTATGAAGGATGGATTAGTTTAGATTGCCTTAACAATGGGCTGGTTACGTGTTGTTCCTACGTTTTGTTACGTGGTTACATAGATGCTACGTGTTGTTACGTCGTGTGTCGTTTCTGGTTATATGTCACGTGATGTTACGTGGATACGTGCTTATGTTACTTAGTGTGACGTCTTGTTACGTGGTGTTACGTCTTGACACGTAGTTACGTGTTTATGTTACGCAGTGTAACGTCTTGTCATGCTGTTATGTTACTTTGTGTTACGTCTTGTTACGTTTGTTGGTTACGTCGTGTTGCGTGATTATGTTAGATGATGATAGGAATGAATAGACAATGAGAAGATCCAGAGCATACAAGGTGGGGATAGGTTAGGACGTATACTTCACTGTAAACCGATATACAGTTTGTCCCTCTCCGTCTCTCGCACTACTGTTTAACATATAAAAAGTTTCTAAGGTTTAGAAAAAAGTATATAAAAGTGTTGTAACGTTGGATGAGAAATGTTTTATAATCGAATTACTCTACATAATACTGTATAAACCTACATTCCTCCTCCTTCAACCCCTGTCTATGCTTGTATCTCTCCCGTTTCCACATTTCTCCCATATAAACGCATACTCTACTTCTCAACCTGTCTAGACTAGTACCTCTCCTCGTATTCCCTATCGCTCTCATATAAATGCATTTTCTTCGTTGAAGACTCTCTCAACCTAGCACCTACCTTCGTTTTCCTCGTCTCTCCATGTAAATGCATACTCTATCATTCAAACCACCTAGCCTAATACCTCTCCTCAGTTCGCTATCTCTCCCATATAAAACGCCATATTCTACCCTTCAAGTCCTGTTTAGTATAGCATCTTTCCTTGTAGTCCCTATGTCTCTTGTATAAAGCGTATCCATCTCTTCTTCAGCATCTGACTAGCCTAGCATCAGGCCTGGTTTTCCCTATCTACCCTCGTTTTCCCTATCCTTTCCCATATAAACGCAAAAGTGGCCCAGCTTCTGTCTATCATACCATCTGTCCCCGTTTTCTATATATTCCTCATATAAACGTATACCCTTCTCCTTAACCTCTGTCTACACTAGCACCTCCTCTCGTATGCCCCATCTCTGTTGTATAAAGCATATCTCATTCTCCTCGTTTTCCCTATCTTCTCCATGTAAACGCATCTTTCCTCCTTGACGGTTCTCTCAACCTAGCATATACCCTCGTTTTCCTCGCCTCTTCATATAAAACGCTATACTGTACCCTCCAAACGCTGAATAATCTAGTACCTCTCCTCGTATCCCCTATCTCTCCTGTATATATGTTCATATTCCCCCTCCTTCAGCATCTGTCTATCCTAGGATCTGTTCACGTTTTCCCTATCTATCCCATATAAATGCATATTCCTCATCTCAAACTCTATCTAGTCTAACACTTCTCCTCGTATTCCCCCGTATCTCTCATATAAAGCGCATCCCCATTCTTCAACCTCTATCTAGCCTAGTATCGATCCTCGTAGTCCCTATCTTCCCCATATAAACGCATTTTTTCTTCTTGAAGGGCCTCTCAACCTAGCATATACCCTCGTTTTCCCTATCCTTTCCCATATAAACGCAAAAGAACTGTGCCAGCTTCCCCTATAATATGCTACTAACGTAATTTAGGAAATTAACAGTAGCTGGAGCCTTACGTTCACAAACATTTCCGTAGTGTATATAATGAACTGCTTTTTGTCGCTTTTTGCCTTTTTCTGGGCTTGAAACGATTCATTGATACTGAGTTGCCTCTTGGCGAGTTACTTGTTTTAACTGCATCCTCCTCTCGCTTTACATGGCCCTAGGTTTTTATATGCTTTTCACACGCATCACGACTCTTCCATTCAAATCTTGTGTTACAGAATTTGCACATCACATCATATTAACACTTAAATAAAATCCTTGTTCTAGATATTGTTCAATGCAGGAGGTCGTACTAATTTCACTATGCCTTCCCATGTTTAATTGTTAACCCGTAAGTGCACGCAGGTGGTGTGTGAGACCAAGTAGAATATTTTCATTCACCATTGCTTACAAGAAGCTATCTTCTCAGTCCTTTAAGTGAGCATAATATGGTGTATTTCAACACCAACCTGGCATTCCAATAAAGCACTTCCAGTTAACTTACGACAAACAGTTCTGGGATATCACGGACCATCCGCGTGCACTGGTGTCAATTTGTTAGCTCTGCTGCGTTATTCCCGTGCGCGCATATATGCAGTATTGGCTTGTTTGGTGTTGTTTTCTTGCTTGGTACCTTATTTTAGTATCTTGTAAGTATTGCAGCTGCTAACATCTTTTGTTGATATTCTAAACATTGTTTCACAACTTCCAGCTTTGTGGTATGATGACGTAAATGTTGAATTAATGTTTGATATTTGTAACTTGAAATAAATGTACACTTTTGTATGTAAAATAAAAAAAATATTTCTCAGTTATCGTTTAAAAACATATTCTCGAAAATTTGAAAAATTCTCAAATTCTCGAAAAAATAAGCCTATACGCAATTTCCAATGTCAAATTCATACAAAACCCTTTTTTTTTAATTCAACTTTCTTAATTATCGTTAAAAACAAAAGCTTTTGCCTATGATTATTGGTAAGAAGTTGATAAGACATCTATTGTATAAATCCTAAATCCTGAAGGCAAACTTCATTAACAAAGAAGGGGAAGTATAAGCAAATTAATACGACGAATGATGTGATGCGTAAAGCAATTTTTTTACGTATCGGTTTGGATAGTGTATACTGACAATGTTCGGGACAGAAGGCAAAATTTCTTTGCAGCGAAACAATATTAGTTATTTACTTTTTCACAAAATATTTTAACAAGAAGTCATTTCTTAACCCCTTGCATAGAAATCTGCAATAATCTATGTATATCTGGGCAAAGGCGTGTAACCTTATATTTTAGGATTCGCAAAAACCATGCAATACTTCAGAACTTCTTAGAACTATCCCATATCCATATTTTCAGCCTGTTATGCGCAAATCTGCAACGATTGACCTATCTATATAGACCGAGCTTCGGAAAATAACAATGTGCAGCCTACTCGTGGTATATGCAGCCTAAATATGTGTATTGTGTGTTTACTAATGCATTGCTAATTTAATTTGGCAACTTGATAAGTTTTGATTATTACATCACGATTTTCAATTTTAAATCATTTTCTACCAGTTTCCTTATCTTTGGATTACTTACGTCAGGAGTACATAGCTGTATTTTTTTACAATTATTTGCGAATATATATGTTTCAAATACGAAAAATTTGTGACAGGCGGATAACTTTCTCTATTGGTTATAACTTTGCAGACGTGCATTCATTAAGTGTAATTCTTCTGTTCGTTACACAAACGTTTACACACTTAACGTTTTAAGAAAAGGGCTTCGCAGAATATTCACAACAAATCGAAGATTTGGATTTTGTTACTCGTATTAAGAGTTTAAACGCCTGCTATTTTAATAAAAATCCCAAAGAGCTGGTTTTTGGAAAATGAAAAACTTTTGCATGTAAATGGTATTTTGAGATCTTCTTTAAGATTTTTCAGATTTTTCGTTCCTGAGTTAGGGTGTTCACATAAACACACATCATTTTATAAAAATGCCATTTTGAGAGCGAAGTTTTAGTAGAATACGATACTTCTTCCACCTTCCCCAGGTGGTAGCGAAAGTAAAAATGCACACAACCATCGCCGCCTAAAACAATAATCATAGCAATATCGTTAACGGAGTTGCAAACAAAGATAAAGGATTTGGATAATCCTGACAACCTTTTAAGTAAATAGCAAGTCATAACATTGGTCTACTTCCTATGAAACGCGTATCTTTGATTATTTGCGTGACTTAACATAAACTTCGAAAGCTGTAAATAAAAATATCTGCTGAACTAACATTCAGTTGCAGTTGAACAAACATGCTCAGAGTAGGTTGGTAGGTTTCCACATAAAATATGTACATACATATTGTTCTCCGACTATGCACTTACTGCGTCCTTTTTATATGTTGAGATTTGTAACCACATTGAACACGCTGCA
Organism: Deroplatys truncata; assembly: GCA_030765065.1. Taxonomy (NCBI): domain Eukaryota; kingdom Metazoa; phylum Arthropoda; class Insecta; order Mantodea; family Mantidae; genus Deroplatys; species Deroplatys truncata. The sequence continues at coordinate 414,413,807 of CM060990.1, read as the reverse complement.
TTAAATTTCGCATGCGTTATTGCTTTGCATTTTCACATGGCGTATTCTGTGCCAGACTTGCATCTACCATATTTACACTAAAACCCTAGGAGCCTACATTTAAATCTAGAAATGGGAGGGAACAGGCCGAATTGCTTTGTATTGCTAAACACCCTTAAACGGCTAATTAATGCTTAAAAGCAAACTGTGCAGATATTCTGATTCACGCAGAATTATTTTTACTTTAAACACAGAATTTCTAAGGCTTAAAGTAAATATTTTCTACTTTATTTCCTCCAACTTAATGGTGAAATAAATTACCGTGATTTATTTAAACAATTGTTTATTCTACTATTTGTGGAGTAGCCAAGGAGGGGTTTTGGGGGTTGAAACCCCCCTCTTGCTAAAAGAAATGTAATCCTTTATAGCAAAAATATCTTCGTTAAGATAATGGCATCTTCCTAGGTTGGCGGGAACGAGATACTTCCTAATCGTATAATTGGTAGTGTTTTATATACGCCGCATGTTTTAGTCGATACATATCGCCAAAGGTGACAGCAACAGAAACTGTACTGTATATAGCGTTGGTACATACAACCATGTTAAGGTATCGGGGGCATGTTTTCGTTCCGGTGCTAAATTTAAGTGGTTTCGAAATGAGTGCAATATCTCTCAGTTTAGAACATAACTAGAAACCCTATTTTGTAGTGCAATAAAATGGTCTGCAACGGTAATACAGAGCACTACACAGTGGTCATTAATGCACGTGTCACAACACGCATTGCACTTAGAATACGTGAAATATCCACCGAGCGGGATGGCTCAGGCGGCAACGCCTGTGGTCCGCATTCGGGGAGGTCCCGGGTTCGATTTTCGGTGGCCGCCCATTCTGACCATGGGTTTTTTGTGGTTTTCCTCTGGTCGCCTAGGCGAATGCAGGGGTGGTGTATTCTACCACGATTTTCATTTCCTGTTATTTCACCTTTCTCCCTTTCATCTTCAAGCAGTGTCTGGTTTCTGTAGTGCGTCTGGTGATGGACAGATGGCATAGCTGATGCGCTTTGGAAAGTTTTCTCCCCGCTAACGACAGGGGGCGTTGGCCTGCCTGCAAGGCCGCTTCGTCGCCCTCTCGCGGGACTCTTCGCCTCTACTGGCGAGAGCGGGTGTTTCGTACTGGGAATGATAGGGACTTCCGTGCGTCCTTGTGATCCCGTCTGCCTGCGGACCGTGATCTCCTGCGGCTCCTTCACTTCATCCCTGCCTCCTGGAAGGGGTGTAGCCCAATAGATGTAGTTGGTCTAAGTGGCGAAGTGTCCCCCTTCGGTAAAATTCCATCCTATATCCTGAATGAAACATACTATCATAATTTTAATTTCAATTGCAGCACCTTAATCTGTGAATATAAAATCGATTTATTAAATATTTAAATTCAGGATTAATTCATATTTGTCATTTGAGTTGGTAAAATTGTTTAAAATTTGGATTCTTATACACAACCCCCCGTTTATTTTTCTGGCTACGCCACTGTATATTATTACAGCCCCTTAAAACGAAATGGATAATAACTGCATAAACACGGGTCTATGGGAAATTTCATTATCATACTTCACTTCTATTTTTCGCATTATGGTAGTGTGTGTTTAAAAATGTTACCTCCACCCTCTCTTTAGAGAATCCTAGGTCCGCAGGTAATGGAAAATTGCATACTTTGATTCGGAATCTGCAGGGTAGTTGTGAAGATGCATTTTCAAACCACACTACTCGCCAAAAAAATAAATGTATATCAACTTTATATTTCCAAAGGTAATTAGTATCTGCTATATCTCACGAGACACAGGCACAAAGGAAACCAGAAGAGAGTCTTGAGTATTGCCGGAGTGTGGAAGGTTTTGTCAAGCTAGTCTCCACAGGGATACCGTGTTCTCGCTGTGTTCTACAAAGGCCTCCTTTTAAGCTTTTGTTTAAACTAGGAAAGAAGAAGAAATTTAGAACAAACTGGTTTTATTGCTTTATAAAGTATTTGACTTTTAGGATTTATAAACTTTTGCATGCGTTCAAACCAATTCTCGAAAAATTATTTTCGACTCTGAAGTTGGTATCTCAGAAACATAATTTTAAAGACTTCAACAGCATTTTGAGGTGAAAAAAATCCCTGTTAACGCATCTTTTGCTTGCCATCCGGGAACAAAAAGAATCGTTATGCAATAAATCAGGTAAATACGGGCAATGAGTTATTAATTCGATGTTTTTCTCCTTCAAGTAATAATCCGTTTGACGTGATGTTTGAGAGCTGGTATTGTTATGAAGAAGGATGCGACGTTTTTGATAGTTTTTCCTGATTTCGTCGATGAGTTATAACAAACCAATTGTATACCATTAAGCATTAACTTTCCTTCCATCCTCTAAAGAATCGGCAACGACATGTCCAGTACAATCGAGAAAAAAAATATTATTTTCTTGGAAGTGCTTCAGAAACGAACAACTTTTGTGGGATTTGTTTCGTCTTGGAACAGCCAAACAATGGATTGTTGCTTAGTTTCAGATTCGTATTATTCTATCCAAGTTTCGCCACCTGTTACGATGCTTTATATAGATTCCGCAGTTCTTTATAATTTTATGGGCATTTCCTTACATTTCCTTCCATTAACACGATCGTTTTTTGAGCTTCAGTCACATTATGCGGAATCCATAGGCGACAGATCTTTCTCACAGCATGCAAAATTAAATGTACTGACGTCCTCGATATGCTTAAGGATGTCTCTGTTTTACTGTAGGTCAGATGCCGATATTGTTCTATCATGTTGCGTACAGCATCGATTTTTTTTTAGTAAGAACCGATTTCGTTTGACCTTCACAAAATTCATCACTGACGGACGCACGAACACGACGAAATTCCGCAAACCAAATTGCAAAGTCTTTTCTGATGGTGCTTCATTATCAAAAGTATAATGAAGCGATTGTTGTTGATTTAGGCCTTTACTAATATCGTAAAAACTCATCCAACGAAAAGGATCACCTGCAATTTCCTTTCTTTTCACAACATTGCTTTGTTTAAACGTTCACTGTAAACGAACTATTCGGTGAATTTCTAAGCTTGCTTCTGTTTTCACAATAACCAATGTAAACCTCTGTGAAACACTAATAACAGTTCTCAATATAGCCACCTGGTGTAGTTTGTAAACACTTAAAGGGCGGCCTTGTATCCTGATCATTCCACATAACTGTTTGTGTATCAGCTGTGTTCCTACTTGATTTCGACCTCAGTATGTAGCTTGCTATCTCGAATACAGCAAGTGCGGCTTATTGTTTTAACATGCAAGAGACTGACAGAGAGACCAAACGGTGCCTACTAGTCATTTCCACATCGGTAACAGAGAAAAAAAGAAGTTTACGAAATGTATGCTGTTACTAATTCTAGTCATTAAAACCTTGAAAACGTAGAATTAGGAAATTCTAATTTTGTACAAGGGAGAGCCAATCTGGAAAGACTCGCAGATGTACCTGAAAGAAAGTGTTACCGTTCCAGCTCGACCGGAAACTTAGCACAGGCTATTCGCCTATTGACCCCAAGGTAGCAATAGCATAAAGCGTCCAATATTAGCGTTTGCAGCTACCTAAAAGGCATGTTTTTTTCATAATATAATATTCTGTCTTCACTTTGTGTCTGTGTAGTACAGCCGGTTCAGTGTGTTAACCATGGCCAATTTGACGAATGCAAAAAGTATGGTTCTGTGCAAATAAATGCAGTTGTATGGTTGAAAATGTTTTGCAACAGACTTTTAGTTGACGCTCATTTGTAGAAAAGGGCATTGTATACGACTGACCACTTCCTAATTCAACGAATCTCGCAGAAAAAGCGTAATAATGTAATGATGGCAAATATTATAACTAAGGCTCGGATCTTGGGATCCGATGTGCCCCGAAGTCAACTGGGGCCACACATATGACGTAAGCAAAGCAAACACAACATGTATCTACTGACAATGAGTGACAGTACCTCTGTGGTGAAAGAGGTGTTTGTTTACATTGAATACCGGTCGCTTAGACATAAAAGTCCTAACTTCCGAGCCTTAATTATAACAATTTGTGTTATAGAGATAATCATTGCCTGTGTGGTTGTGTAAAACTGAATGAACTTTTCTGTCGGCCCTTTCATTTTCCAAAGGAAAAAAAAAACATGCCACAGAAAAGAAATGATATTGGGAAAATACGGAACATCTCGGAATTCTTAAATTACAATGTGAAGCTCTAAAACAGCAACATCGAAGTGGTGGTGGTGGTGGTGGTGGTGGCCTCTGCTGCTGCACATATAATAAAGTACTGAAACTAACTCCCAGCTTATCATGTTACGTCAAACCACTAGGCAACAACTGTATATCTGAAAGGAGGTTTTTAATATAAAAGCAAAAACATAAGTGCAAATTGTCGCCCTCTTGTTTCCCTCTAGATTACGGATAAGTAACTGGATTACGTCTAATGATAGTTTAACACTTAATTCAACATTTATTGCTCTGCATTGCGATTCTTAAGTAGGCAACGACGTCAACCATAGGTATTCTTTGGAAAGACTCTTTACGATTCTAGTTAACTTCGTTCTTCCTGTTCTAATACTGCCCCAGTTTGTATATAAGTACATATTTATTTTAACAGTAAAACATCTCTATAAACTCTCTATATATGTATTTCTCTTAAAACTGTAAGCCTTGCACGAATTTTAGAAGCATTTGTCGACATATTTGGAATTTTGTTGCAATTGAAACTCTTAAAGCTTGTTTGCTGGAATAGTTTAAAAATATTTAAGCATTTCAGGCAACCCGCTGCACCTGGAGTTGACATCTATACTACTTTAGAAAGAGAGAAAATGTGTGTGCGCCGGCGTGCGAGTATGTATGTGCGTAGGGTAATCTCAAAAACTACTCAACCAATTTTGATAATTCGTTTACCATTAAAAATTCAATTCTTTCTGACGGACATGGGCTGTAAAACACCGAATTACAATTCATTACTTACTAAAAAGGATTTACAAAACCTTCGTTGAGAATTCCAAAAAAGAGTTGATATATGCTGTACTTCGCAGAGAATGAGTGTAAAAACAAAAGGTGGGTTACATTCTATTACAAGCAATATACATAGATAGCCATAATGTAACACTTAAGTAAACAGTAGCCAGAACTTAAAAAGCAACATGGCTCCCAGTTATAAGGTTACGAATCGTGTGTTATACTTATTTCTTTAATTGCCATTTATCAAATATTGCAAATGTGCGTGTAATGAAAGTGTCAAAAAAGTTTCGAATAACCCTCATTCTAATCCTACTCATATTCACTGAAGTTTCTGGATGCCAAAACCTAGCAACGCCAAAGTAAGAAAGTTGTGTTTCTTTTATACTGATCATGTAATCAAGTTCGCTAGCATGCTAAATAATTGTATAAAGAGAGAAAATTGCTGACATTGCAAATCACTCAACCAATATTTTATAATCAACAACTGATGTAGTTTTCCTGGATAATCGTGGACTCTCCCTTTACCATAGAGGTTTATTTGGCGGCCTGAGAGTACGGAATCTTCATAATCAGCAGATTCACCCCTATTTCGTTGTACATGTTAGGGGTTTCTGCATTATGTGAAAACTGTGTAGCTTTAGTCTTATTAGATAATGGTGGGACCAAAAAGAAGGCACAAAGGTTTCAAATTTCACTTACTGCAATTATCTAAAACTTGCTCAACCATTCCCACCCATGATTGTACTGCCACCATACGGTAGTTATAGGTTATGCACCATTTCTAGAACTTGGAAAATTGTCCTAGGGAGGTTAAAGAAATCGGACGTTTTGCCAATGTTTCACATTCTTTTGCGTGAATATCAAGGTTTTCTTCATCCCTTGTTAGGCGGAGCTGTACAAAATTACAATTATGAGGCATAAAAGAGAGGATTCACCATAAAATCCTCTAGACCAGTTGTAATGAAATGACAATTCCACTCCATTTTGGAATATGCAATGAGCTATGACGTCACGCCCACACGATACATCCGTGTGTCTATGATGTAGCGACATACCTTCCGGAGTCCCCACGGCTATGATGTTACTTGGAAAGTGTTGGTTTTCCAACCTTCTAAAAGCATTTAAATGGGAGATAAGGAACTACACGTGAAGCCTCTTTTGCGATGACCAGGTGCATACTCGATGACAGGGGAAAAGTGAGTCATACACACATTGCACAATTAGACCACCCGATAAACATTTTTATTGAAGTTGATTATTTATGCAGTGTCAAATTGGCTGAAAATTACGCTATAATATCGTGTTTGGTGTCATTTCAAACGGATTATTCCCAGTGAATCTATTTATGCCACCACAATGGCACTATGTACGCCGTGAATTATTTTTATCGAAGGTGTTACTTAGCCGTTAATAAAATCGGTAAAAATAACGCTTCAGTGACGTACCTGGTGTCAGATTCAACTAATATTTTCCGGCGAAACCGATAATGCAATTAGATTTCTTGTATTGCTAACCTCCTATCCCAATTTGGTAATGCGATGTTAGTATTGTGTGTGCCTGTCGAACTTCGCGGATTACCAACATTGAATGTTGCATACCATTGAATCAACAAAATATTTAAGCGTTCTATAAATAATTGTGCCTGTACAATCAAGATCAAGAGTAATAACACCTCAAGCCCTCTTTAAGGGTATCTCACCGTCAAAGAGAAAATGTCGACACGCTAAGCATACGCATGTGTATATATTTAAAGAGTCCTTCATTTGATAGGGGAATGACTTCAACCCTTTCTCATCTGGTAATTCACGTACACCCGTAGCTAGGGTCGGTACAGGCCCTGCTTACTCTACGAGGGGTTCCGAGCTCGATTCACTTAATAGAAGGAGTTAAGCTTTTTTGCCGGGTATACATCATACACACACACACACCGCAGTCAGGCCGTATAAATATGGCAGGTCTTTTTCGGATGTTTTACGCATTCATATTATATTCTAAGCATGGAGATATAACCTGACATGATGATAATTTGCTAGGAGGAAAAGGGGTATACTAAAGCTTTATACATATTGTTCGTAGTATTTCCAACTTTAATTTAAATCATTAAGAAATATATCCACACAGCTAGAGGATTAATATGGAGAGGTGTGGGAATCCTAAAAATCGTGTATAGACGACGAATTGCATTGGAATATTAAAAACACTGTACATACAGGATGTATCACCTAAAACTTGCACTGCAAATATTTAGGAAATGGAAAGTGCTATTGATATACAGATTTGACAGTATTGATTAGTAGTAGTCAGGAGTCGTACATCTGGCCTATTACAGATTTTAATAATGATGTTAAGGTGTATTTTTGAGCAATCATAGTGTTTTTAAATGGAACAATGCCTAGTTACATCAACAGAATAAATGTAGGGTAAATTAAAATGTCAGTGGTGTTTGTTGTAAGATTCCAGTGCAAGAGGTTTACGAGAAATCTTACTTTGAAACTTTTACGCTCCTACACTTGTACAACCTGTGGTAGCACAAACTAAATAAAAACCAAAGGGAATTGCAATACTTCAGTGGATTCATACAAGTAAAGAGAACATAACCCTTCAAGGGTTGTGCTCAAAATGACCACCGGGAGCTTCAATACACGCTTCCAGTCTGCTGTGGAAAGACTGCTGCACACATTCTAGTATTTCAGTGGAAATTTCAGAGCAGGCAACAGTAATACGTCGCTTCATATGGTCTGGTGTAGTTGGTACATCCTTGTGGACAATGCCTTTCAGAGTTCCCCACAGAAAAAGGTTTAAACGGGTCATATCCGGTGAACGGGCCGGACAAGGTACGGTCCTCTTCGTCCAATCCAACGATTTGGAAACAATCTGTTAAGACAAGCTGTAGTACCTACTTCGTGCACTATGGGTTGGACAGCCATCATGTTGGTACCACAGGTTCCTCCTAGTCTGCAATGGAACGTCTTCTAGCATCTGTGGCAGATGGTCTGTCAGGAGGCTGCGATACTTGGGCGAGTTCATTGTTCCTTCTATGAACAAAGTGCCTATGAGCTGATGGTTCGCTATCCCACACCACACGTTTAAACTCAACGGACGCTGACGTTCTACCTGTCGAAGCCAATGAGGATAGTCAACAGATCAATAGTGCATGTTTCTGCGGTTTACCTGGCCATGATTAGTAAATGTTGCCTCATCACTAAACAAGATACATGATGAATCTGGAGTATCATGTCTTAATGCCCATGTACAAAAGTTAACATGATTCTCATAATCGTTTCCATGCAGTTCTTGATGGAGAGAGATGTGACAGGGATGGAACCTATGTCATTGGAGAATGCGCAGTACACTTGCCTGCCTTATGCAACTTCCACGTGCGATTGTGCGGGAACCAATTTGCGGATCTGCTGCAACGACAGCCACAACATTAATTTCTGCCTCTTCTCCAGTCACTTGTTTGTTTATGTTGCGTTTTCTAGGTGTTACAGTACCACTTTCACGTAATTGGTTGAAGAGGTTGATAAATAATTGCCGAGATGGTTGACGTCTATTGGAAAACATTACCGTATCACCGTACAAGAACGAACTGCATTCTTCCTATACTTTCCATACACCGCAAGCATGTTAACTTTTTCTGCATTAATTAACCCCATCTTCCACTCAGGACTTACTGCTTGAACTGTCACAAACTAACTGGCCAGAAAGTCGCAATACAATCCATGAACAGAAAACAATTCAAACAAACATAACAACATCGTATCTAGCAACTAAGCAGGTTGAATGGGACAAACAATTGTCGGGGTGGAAACTTTTCAAAATACGATTTCTCTTAAACCACTTGCACTAGAATCCTGCAATAAAGACCATTGACATTCAAATTTACCCTGGCTTTATTCTGTTGATGTAACTAGGAAGTAAAGCTTGGCGGTAGGTTTAGATCTGTACAGCATGCATTCCCCCCCGGGGCTCACCTTTTGTAAGTACGGGTTAGGCGCACCCGGGGTACCCGAGCCATCCATAGCCATTTTCACCCTTTCATCCCCGTCCGGTCGATGTGGGTTCGTTCTCGTGACCGGCGGACTCAAGGTAGGCTCTCGTGCGTTCTGTGCATTTCATTCCACGTCGCCCCTCGCCATCGCTTCTTTCTTCTCTTCTGTTTATGCACATTTCGCCCCACGCCCATTCATTTACACGTCTCTTTTACTTTTTCGCCGGCCTACCTTGAGTGCGAAACGCCCACACACTTTTAGTTCCTTTTAACCTTTTATGTTAATCCTCCGTGGACACAGCCTGACGGATACCCGCGCACCGCGTGCGCAGCTGGGTGAGTGGGTAATGGCGTCATCCCCACCACCCGGGGTCGTCATGTAGGGTATGTGTTCGTATCCGCTGTTCAACTGCAGTCCCGCGGGGGGGCCATTGCATGAGCTGCTGACTTCCGACGGCCATTGGGTCCCTCTGTCTATGTTCTGGGAGGTGTGACCCTGGGGTGAGATAGTTATAGATAGGCCACTCACCTAAGCCGGGATAACGCCCGGGAAGTCAGAGACCGAGGTCGGAGACGGTTGCAATGGTGGAGGATTTATTTCGCTATGGAGCACCCTATCTCCATTAATACCAACAAGCGCCGAAAAGTTTATCTAACAGAAGTGACACCACCGACAACTGGTTGTTACTTGGCATTTCACGAACCGAAGAAGGACAAAGTTTTGAGAAGGTGAACCCTTTCATCATTCGAAAGGGCATTGATGCTATTGCTGGTGCGGTTCAGCCTGCACTCGTCTACGGAATGGTTCCTTATTAGCACAAATGAAGTCCGATCAGCAAAGTAAGACCTTGTTGCGCGCTACGCTTCTCCATGGCTATCCCATCCGTGTGGAGAAGCACCGCACCTTGAATTCTTGCCGAGGCGTTGTCACCACGCATAGCCTCGATGGAATATCGGACGAGGACCTGGTGGAATATCTTGCAGACCAGAAGGTGACAGCGGTCCATCGAGTGCAGGCCAAACGCGACGGCGTATTGGTACCCACTCGTACCCTGTTTCTAACATTTGATGGCGTCGATCTGCCCACGAGCATTTCCGCAGGGTACGAACGGATTTCTGTGAGGACTTATATTCCTAGACCTCTGCGTTGGTTTAAATGCCAACGTTTTGGGCATACGCAAGTCTCATGTAAGAGTGCCGTTAACATCTGTGCAACATGTAGCCAGCCCTCACACGAAGGTACCTGTTCAATAGCCCCCGTCTGCGTTAATTGTAAGGGTCTCATTCTGCTTCGTTTGCCGACTGTCCGCGGTATTTGGACGAGAAGGCGATCCAGGAGATCCGGGTTAAGGAAAAACTCTCCTTCGCTGAAGCCTGGCGGCGTTACCATGCACGCCAACCTTCACTCTTGCGTTCTGGCACATTTAGTTCTGTTGTTGCCTCGCCAGTACCACGAGTAGATGCCGAAACTCAGACTTGGACCATGACAGGATTAACCGCCACTACCATCCGGCCGTCCATTAAAGCTACTGTTACCAAGCCCTATAAACCTGGTCCAAAATCAATGAAGTCGCAAGCCGCTGAAAAGAAGCCCAAGCAGAAAATTCGTAGGGAAGATTTTTTGAAAGACACTCCGCTTGCGCGCGGTAACAATAGTTCACCTTCTCCTCCTCGGAGGTCGCTGTCCCAGGAAGGTCCTGGGTCAAACCGCGCTCAACGGCAACCCTCACCCATCGCCACCTAGAACCGATTCACGGCGCTTGAATCGGTTTCTGGTACTGAGCGCGTGGGCCGTCCCTCCGAGGAAGCTATGGAGTCTGACCAACTTCATACCAAAAGCCCGAGCCCCAAGGTTAAACAAAAGGTAATTTTAAGCCGCCCTTCTAAATAGACCGTTTATCCCTTTTTTCTTAAGGGCTATCCTGACCTGGAATGTACGTGGTGTACGATCGCATAGGGCGGAGCTGCAACTTTTATTCCGTTCCCATTCGCCTATGGTCGTGTGTTTGCAGGATACTAAGCTTCGCCCTCACGATCCTTTTGATCTCCGAGGATATACTCCGGTTCGCTACGACCTTGAACCGGAGGAGGGTACTCCTGCTCATGGAGGTTTCATGTTGTTAGTGCGTAACGACGTTCATTTTAAACCCGTCACACTTACATCCGACTTGCAAGCTGTTGCCGTTCGCCTTCACTTACCCGGCTTTTTGTTTTCTGTTTGCTCTGTGTATTCACCTCCAGCGTCTCCTCTCGCTCCCGCGGACATTCGAGGTATCCTGTCCGCTCTCCCAACACCATTTCTTCTGTTGGGAGATTTTAATGCCCATCAACCACTGTGGGGTTCGCCAAGGGATTGTTCGAGAGGAACTCTTCTTTCCGACATTTTTTATCAGTTCCATCTTTCCATCCTCAATACAGGTGCACCTACTTTTATTTCAGATTCTTCTGGTACATTCTCTCACCTGGACCTTGCCATTTGCTCACTCCAGCTTGCACGTCGTCTTCAGTGGAACGTCGTCGCTGACACCTACTCCAGCGACCATTACCCCTGCATCGTTTCTCTTTAGTCGCACCACGCACAGCATTCCAGAGTACCTACCTGGATATTCGCAAAAGCCGACTGGAGCTTGTATTCCAGCCTCGTGCATTTTGACAACCAGCCCTTCTCCGACATTAATCAACTAGTGCAGCACCTTACGTCTATGATTTTCTCTGCCGCCGAACGTGCAATACCCCGTTCATCCTCCCAACCTCGGCGGCCACCTGTTCCGTGGTGGAACGAGGATTGTCGGGACGCCATTCGTGCCCGTAGGACTGCACTTAGGGTGTTTCGGCGACACCCTACACTTGACAATTTGGTGACTTTTAAACAATCGCGTGCCAGGGCTCGTCGCATTATTCAGGATAGCAAGAAGGCATCTTGGGCTCGTTTTGTCGAGTCTTTTAATCGTTTTACGCCTTCATCCGTTGTTTGGGATAAACTTCGTCGCTTCTCAGGTTAAAGTGTCACATTGTACTGTTTCTGGCCTTTAGGTTTCTAATGCCACCATAGTGGATCCGGCTGCCATCGGTAACACTCTGGGTGCTACCTTTGAGGCGGTTTCCAGTTCAGACCATTATTCCGCCGGATTTCGCTCTACTAAAGCCTGGCTGGATTCCGCATCATATACTTTTCGGTCTGCTAATGATGAATGTTATAACGATCTATTCACAATGAGGGAGCTGGAGCACGCTCTTCATTGCTCTCGGCACTCCGCTCCTGGGCCGGACGGCATTCATGTCCTGAAGTTAAAGAACCTTTCAGCCGACAGTAAACTATTTCTCTTACAGGTCTATAACCGTATTTGGCAAGTCGGCATTTTTCCTTCCGTTTGGCGCGAAGCCACCATTGTCCCTATACTTAAGCCTGGGAAGGATCGCCAACTACCTTCCAGCTACCGCCCTATCTCCCTCACCAGTTGCATTTGCAAGGTGATGGAGCGCATGATGAACGGGCGGTTGACATGGTAGCTTGAGTCTCAGAAACTTCTAGCGAACGCTCAGTGCGGATTTCGTCTCTATCGCTCTACCGTCGACCATCTGGTGTCCTTGTCGACGCATATTATGAATGGATTTCTGAGAAAGTGTCAAACCGTGGCTGTATTTTTTGACCTGGAGAAAGCTTATGACACTTGTTGGAGGGGCGGCATTTTACGTACACTTCACGATTGGAATATCCGCGGTCGTCTTCCCATATTTCTTCGGGAGTTTATGACGAACCGCGTCTTTCTTGTACGTGTGGGCTCGGTTTTATCTCGTCGTTTTATTCAAGAGAACGGAGTACCGCAGGGCTCTGTACTCAGTGTCACACTTTTTGCAATTGCTATCAACCCCATTGTTGATTTATTCCACCTGGCATTTCATCGTCCCTTTTTGTTGACGATTTCGCTATTTATTGCAGTTCACGGCGGACCTGTCTACTGGAACGCCGTCTCCAGAGTTCTATCGACCGTCTCTACGCCTGGAGTAACGCCAACGGCTTTAATTTCTCCGCCGAGAAATCCGTCTGCATCAACTTCTGGCGCCAGAAGTATTTCCCTCCGCCCTCTCTCCATCTTGGGCCAGGGATACTTCCGTTTGCAGACGAGGCGAAATTTTTGGGGTTGATTTTTGATAGGAAGTTGTGTTGGACCTCGCACGTTTCATTTTTAAAGGCTAAGTGTGACCGTTCTTTTAATCTTTTACGTGTTTTAAGTGGCACATCCTGGGGAGCTGATCGGACCGTCCTTCTTCGCCTTTATCGCTCTTTGGTCCGATCCAAGCTTGATTACGGGTGTATTGTTTATTCGTCGGCACGTCCATCTGTGTTACGTCGATTGAATGCCATTCACCATCGTGGCATAAGAGTCGCTACAGGGGCCTTTCCAACTAGCCCTGTACCCAGTCTGTACGCAGAAGCTGCAGAGCCTCCGCTGTCCTTCCGGCGTGAGATGCTTTTGTGCAGCTATGCTTGTCGGCTCTCAAGCTTGCCTAACCACCCGTTCTTCGATGTATTTTACGAGGATTCGCTTGATCGCCAATATTTCGTTAGCTCCTCTGCATTGCTCCCTCCAGGGGTTCGATTTCGACTGCTACTTCGGAATTTGAACGTTACGCCAGCGCCGGCCCTTACCCGAGGGGAAACGCGCTTTCCTCCATGGTCGCGCGCTGAGGCCCACATCCACCTTGGGCTAACGTCGATGCCGAAAAATGCGACCCCTGCTTCTGTTCTTAGATCCGCCTTTTTAGAACTACAGGCGCAGTTCGGGGACTGTCATTTTATATATACTGATGGGTCTAAGACTGATGTTGGAGTAGGATGTTCCTTTGTTTTTGGTGTACAGAGTTTTACTTTTCGTTTACCTCGACAATGTTCAATTTTTACCGCCGAACATTTTAGCATTTATCAATCTGTTTTATACATTCAGCGGAACGACTTACGTACAGCGCATACATGACCTGCTCCACTCGCTTGGTGTCTCTGGCATCAGCGTGTCCTTCATGTGGATTCCAGGTCATGTGGGCATCTCAGGTAATGAGTCTGCAGACGCCGCTGCGAAATCGGCTATTTTATTACCCAGATTTTTTACTTCTGTTGTTCCCTCGCCAGATTCGTGTGTTATTTTACGTCGCCGCATCCTCTCGCGCTGGCGCGATGAGTGGACGGCCCTCCGGGGAAACACGTTGCGGGAGGTTAAGCCTTTCCCGTTGATCTGGTGTACCTCTTCTCGTTCGTGTCGTCGGGAAGAGGTACTTTTAACTCGTTTACGGATTGGACATTGTGTTTTTAGTCATAGGTATTTGTTCAGTGGTGACCCCGCGCCATTCTGTGGGCAGTGTGACGTGCCCTTAACGGTGCGTCACATTTTAACAGAGTGTCAGGTTTTAGCTGCATTGCGTGCTCGTGTGGGTCTGCCTGTTGGCCTAGCCAACGTTTTGGCAGACGACACGCGTGCTGTAGAATGTGTTTTACGTTTTATTCATGACAGTGATTTTAATCTGCGCATTTAATGCGTTGGGCGTCTGTTAGCTTAGTACTTTTATTCTCTCTGTTTTTATGGGAACTCTTATCCCCAGTGGACATATGGCGCTCATGTCCCTCGCATTCTACAGTTCCTGACACGTTTTAATCTTTTATTGCATATGCTTTTAGTGTGTTTGTTGTTCAGAACTTTGTATTGTTGTTATTGTTATTATTGTTGTTCTTGTTATTATTGTTGTTATTGTTATTGTTATTATTGTTGTTATTATTATTGTTATTGTTCTATTATTGTTAGTTTTAGCTTTTTGAACATCGCGGGTTTGTGTCCCGTTTTTAACTATGCGGTTCTTTTACCTGTTTTATATTTTGACCTTATCTTTTATACATTGTAAGGGCGCTGATGACCGTAGCAGTTTAGCGCCCTTAAACCGCATATCATCATCATCATCATCATCATCATCATCACACCACTCGTACCCTGTTTATAACATTTGATGGCGTCGATCTGACCACGAGCATTTCAGCAGGGTACGAACGCATTGCGGTGAGGCCTTATATTCCTAGACCTCTGCGTTGTTTTAAATGCCAACCTTTTGGGCATACAAAAGTCTCCTGTAAGAGTGCCGTTACCATCTGTGCAACATGTAACCATCCGTCACACGAAGGTACCTGTTACACAGCCCCCGTCTGCGTTAACTGCAAAGGGTCTTATTCTTCGTCGTTTGCGGACTGTCCACGGTACTTGGATGAGAAGGCTATCCAGGAGATCCGGGTAAAGGATAAACTCTCCTTCGCCTAGGCCCGGAGGCGTTACCATGCGCGCCAACCTTCTCTTTTGCGATCTGGTACATCTAGTTCTGTTGCATCGCCAGTACCACGAGTAGACGCCGAAACTCAGACATGGACCATGACTGCATTAACCGCCACTACCATCCGGCCGTCCATTTCTGCCATAGTTAGCAAGCTATCTAAAGCTGGTCCCAAGGCACTGAAGTCGCAAACAGCTGAAAAGAAACCAAAGCAGAAACTTCGTAGGGAAGATTTTCTGAAGGACCCTCCGCGTGCGCGCGGTAAGAAAATTTCACCTTCTCCTCCTCGGAGGTCGCAGTCCCAGGACGCTCCTTGGACAAGCCGCCCTTAGCGGCACCCCTCACCCATCGCCACCCAGAACCGATTTTCGGCGCTTGAATCGGTTTCTGGCTCTGAGCGCATGGGCCCTCCCTTCGTGGAGGCTATATAGTCTTAACCAACTCCATACCAAAAGCCCGAGCCCAAAGTTTAAACAAAAGGTAATTTTAAGCCGCCATTCTAAGTAGACAGCTCATCCCTTCTTCTTAATGGCTATCCTGATCTGGAATGTACGTGGTGTACGATCACATAGGGCGGAACTGCAGCTTTTATTGCGTTCCCATTAGCCTATGGTCTATGTTTGCAGGAGACTAAGCTTCGCCCTTACTATCCTTTTGACCTCCGAGGATATACTCCGGTTCGCTACGACCTTGAACCGGAGTAGAGTACTCCTGCTCATGGAGGTGTCATGTTGATAGAGCGTAATGACGTTCGTTTTCAAAGTCTCAGTCTTACGTCCGACTTCCAAGATGTTGCCATTAGACTGCAGTTATCCGGTTTTTTCTTTTCTGTTTGCTCTGTGTATTCACCTCCATCGTCTCCCCGTGCTCCCGCGGACATTGGAGCTCTCCTGTCCGCTCTCCCAACACCATTTCTTCTGTTGGGAGATTTTAACGCCCATCACTCCCTGTGGGGTTCGCCAAGGGCTTGTGAGAGGGGAACTCTTCTTTCTGACATTTTTGATCAGTTCAATCTCTCTATTCTCAATACAGGTGAGCCTACGTTTCTTTGTGATATTTCCGGTACATTTTCTCACTTTGACCTTGCCATTTGCTCACTCCAGCTTGCTAGTCGTCTGCAGTGGAACGTTGTCGCTGACACGTACTCCAGCGACCATTACCCCTGCAACGTTTTGGGCATACGCAAGTCACCTGTAAGAGTGCCGTTGCCATTTGTGCAACATGTAGCCACCCCTCACACGAAGGTGCCTGTTCAACAGCCCCCGTCTGCGTCAATTGCAAAGGGTCACATTCTGCTTCATTTGGCGACTGTTCCCGCAATTTGGACGAGAAGGCAATCCAGGAGATGCGGGTAAAGGAAAATCTCTCCTTCGCCGAAGCCCGGAGGCGTTAGCATGCGCGCCAAACTTCGCTCCTGCGACCGGGAACATTCAGTTCTGTTGTTGCCTCGCCAGTACCCGGAAGAATGCTGGAGCTCAAACTTGGAACATGATTGCCTTGACCGTCACTACCATCCGGCCGTCCATTTCGGCTACTGTTACCAAGCCCTCTAAACTTGGTTCTAATTCTATGATACCACAAGCCACAAAGAAAAAACCGAAGAAGAAATTTCTAAGAGAAGACTTTTTAAAAGACGCTCCGCGTGTTCGCACTAAGCAGAGTTCACCTTCTCCTCCACGGAGGTCGTAGTCTCAAGAAGCTCCTGGGACAAGCTGCGCTCAGCGGCACCCCTCACCTATCGCCACCCAGAACCGATTCTCGGCGCTGGAATCGGTTTCTGGCTCTGAGCGCGTGAGCCCTCCCTTCGAGGATGCCCGAGCCCAAAGGTTTAACAAAAGGTAATTTTAAGCCGTTCTTCTAAGTAGACAGTTTATCTCTTTTTCTTAATGGCTATCCTGACCTGAAATGTACGTGGTGTACGTTCGCAAAGGGCGGAACTACAACTTTTATTGCGTTCTCATTCGCCTATGGTCGTGTGTTTGCGGGAGACTAAGCTTTGCCCTCACGATCCTTTTGATCCCCGAGGATATACTCCCGTTCGCTACGACCTTGATTCGGAGGAGGATATTCCTGCTCATGGAGGTGTCATTGTCTTAGTGCGGAACGACGTTTGTTTTCAGACTCTCACTCTTACGTCCGACTTGCAAGCTGTTGCCATAAGAGTGCAGTTACCCGGTTTTTTCCTTTCTCCTTGCATTGCGTATTTACCTCCATCGTCTCCCCTTGCTCCCGCGGATATTCAAACTCTCTTGTCCGCTCTCCCAACACCATTTCTTCTGTTGGGAGATTTTAATGCCCATCGCCCCCTGTGGGGTTCGCTAAGGGCTTGTGCGAGGGGAACTTTTCTTTCTGACATTTTTGATCAGTTCAGTCTCTCTATTCTCAATACAGGCGAGTCTACATTTCTTTCTGATTCTTTTGGTACATTTTCTCATTTGCACCTTGCCGTTTGCTCACTCCAGCTTGCTAGTCGACTGCAGTGGAACATCGTCGCTGATACCTACTCCAGCGACCATTACCCCTGCATCGTTTCTCTTCTGTCACACCACGTACAGCATTATAGAGTACCTACCTGGATATTCACAAAACGCGACTGGAGCTTGTATTCTAGCCTCGTGCATTTTGACGAGCACCCCATCACCGACATTAACCAACAAGTGCAGCACCTTACGTCTGCGATTTTGTCTGCCGTCGAACGCACAATTCTCTGTTCATCCTCTCAACCTCGGAGACTGCCTATTCCGTGGTGGAACGAGGACTGTCAGGACGCCGTTCGTGCCCGTAGAACTGCACTTAGGGTGTTTCGGCGACACCATACAATTAATAATTTGGTTGCTTCTAAACCATCGCGCGCCAGGGCTCGTCGCATTATTCAGGATAGCAAGAAGGTGTCGTGGACCCGTTTTTTCAAGTATTTTATTCGGTTTACGCCTTCATCTGTTGTTTGGGATAAACCTTGTCGCTTCTCAGGTAAAGTGTCGTATTGTACTGTTTCTGGCCTTCAGGTTTCCAATGCCAATATAGTGGATCCAGCTGCCATCTCTAACACTCTGGGTGGTGGCTTTGAGGCGGTTTCCTGTTCAGACCATTATTCCGACGGCTTTCGCTCTATCAAAGACCGGCTGGATTCCGCAACTTATAATTTTCGATCTCATAATACGGAGTGTTATAATGCCCTTTTTACAATGAGGGAGCTGGAGCAGGCTCTTCATTCCTCTAGGCACTCCGCTCCTGCCCGGATGGCATTCATGTTCTGCTGTTAAAGAACCTTTCAGCCGACAGTAAGCGCTTTCTCGTACGGGCCCCACAGGGGCTCACCTTATGTGAGTACGGGTGTTGGCGAAACCGGGGGTTACCGAGCCATTCATCGCCATATTCATCCCCTCATCCCCATCCGGTTGAGGTGGGTTCTTGTCGTCACCGGGGGACACAATGTAGGCTCTCGTGCCTTCTTTGCATTACATTCATACCGCACCTCACCATCGTTTCTTTCTTCTCTTCTATTTCTGCACATTTCGCCCCACGTTCATTCATTTACGCCTCTTTTTTCCTTCTTCGCCGGCCTACCTTGCGTGCGAAATGCCCACACAGTTTTAGTTTATTTTATCTTTTTATTTAAATCCACCGTGGACACAGCCTGACAGATACCCGCGCACTGGGTGCGAGGCTGGGTGAGTGGGTAATGGCGTCATCCCCACCACCCGGGGTCGTCATGTAGGGTATGTGTTCGTATCCGTTGTTCAACTGCAGTCCCGCGGGGGGGCCATTGCATGAGCTGCTGGCTTCCGACGGCGAT
The DNA here is from genome assembly GCA_030765065.1 of Deroplatys truncata. Taxonomy (NCBI): domain Eukaryota; kingdom Metazoa; phylum Arthropoda; class Insecta; order Mantodea; family Mantidae; genus Deroplatys; species Deroplatys truncata. The sequence goes on along the minus strand of CM060990.1, from coordinate 414,394,729 downwards.
TGGGTCTCTCTGTCTATGTTCTGGGAGGTGTGACCCTGGGGTGAGTCTGGTATTAATAGGCCACTCACCCAAGCCGGGGTAACCCCCGGGAAGTCAGAGCCCGAGGTCAGAGTCGGTTGAAAAGTTGGAGGATTTATTTCGCTATGGAGCACCCTTTCTCCATTATTAATAATAAGCGCCGTAAAGTACTTGCAACAGAAGTAGCACCGCTTAAAACTGGTAGTTGCTTAGTAATTTCACGAACTGAGGAAGGTCAAACGTTTGAGAAGGTGAAACCTTTCATTATCCAGAAGGGCATTGACGCTATTTCAGGTGCGGTTCAGTCCTGCACTCGTCTTTGGATTGGTTCCTTGTTGGTTCAAACCAAATCCGAACAGCAGAGTAAGACCTAGTTGCGCGCTACGCTTCTCCACGGTTATCCTATCCGTGTTGAGAAGCACCGCACCTTGAATTCTTGCCGAGGCGTTGTCACCACGCATAGCCTCGATGACATATCAGACGAGGACCTGGTGGAATATCTTGCAGACCAGAAGGTGACAGCGGTCCATCGAGTGCAGGCCAAACGCGACGGCGTATTGGTACCCACTCGTACCCTGTTTATAACATTTGATGGCGTCGATCTGCCCACGAGCATTTCCGCAGGGTATGAACGGATTCCTGTGAGGCCTTATATTCCTAGACCTCTGCGTTGTTTTAAATGCCAACGTTTTGGGCATACGCAAGTCTCATGTAAGAATGCCGTAAACATCTGTGCAACATGTAACCAGCCCTCACACGAAGGTACCTGTTCAACAGACCCCGTCTGCGTTAATTGTAAAGGGTCTCATTCTGCGTCGTTTGCCGACTGTCCGAGGTACTTGGACGAGAAGGCGATCCAGGAGATCCGGGTAAAGGAAAAACTCTCCTTCGCTGAAACCCGGAGGCGTTATCATGCGCGCCAACCTTCACTCCTGCGATCTGGCACATTTAGTGCCACGAGTACCACGAGTAGATGCCGAAACTCAGACCTGGACCATGACTGGATTAACCGCCACTACCATCTGGCCGTCCATTAAAGCTACAGTTACCAAGCCCTATAAACCTGGTCCAAAGTCAATGAAGTCGCAAACTGCTGAAAAGAAACCCAAGCAGAAACTTCGAAGGGAAGATTTTCTGAAACACCCGCCGCGTGCGCGCGGTAAGAAAAGTTCACCTTCTCCTTCTCGGAGGTCGCAGTCCCAGGAAGTTCCTGGGACAAGCCGCGCTCAGCGGCACCCCTCACCCATCGCCAACCAGAACCGATTCACGGCGCTTGAATCGGTTTCTTGCTCTGAGCGTGTGGGCCCTCCCTCCGAGGAAGCTATGGAGTCTGACAAACTCCATACAAAAAACCCATGCCCAAAGGTTAAGCAAAAGATTCTTTTAAGCCGTCCTTCTAAGTAGACAGTTTATCTCTTTTATTCATGGCTATCCTGACCTGGAATGTAGGTGGTGTACGATCGCATAGGGCGGAACTGCAACTTTTATTGCGTTCCCATTCACCTATGGTCGTGTGTTTGCAGGAGACCAAGCTTCGCACTCACGACCCTATCGATCTCCGAGGGTACACTCCAGTTCGGTACGACCTTGAACCGGAGAAGGGTACTCCTGCTCATGGTGGTGTCATGATTATGTTGCGTAACGACGTTTATTTTCAAACCCTCGCTCTTACGTCCGACTTGCAAGCTTTTGCCAATAGATTGCAGTTACCCGATTTTTTCTTTTCTGTTTGCTCTGTATATTCACCTTCGTCGTCTCCCCTCGCTCTCGCGGACCTTCTAGATCTCCTGTCCGCTCTCCCAACACCATTTCTTCTGTTGGGAGATTTTAACGTCCATCACCCCCTGTGGGGTTCGCCAAGGGCTTGTGCGAGGGGAACTCTTCTTTCTGACATTTTTGACCAGTTCAATCTCTCTATTCTCAATACAGGCGAGCCTACGTTTCTTTCTGATCCTTCCGGTACATTTTCTCATTTAGACCTTGCCGTTTGCTCACTCCAGCTTGCTAGTCGTCTGCAGTGGAACGTCGTCGCTGACACCTACTCCAGCGACCATTACTCCTGCATCGTTTCTCTTCTGTCACACCACGTACAGCATTATAGAGTACCTACCTGGATATTCCCAAAAGCCGACTGGAGTTTGTATCCCAGCCTCGTGCATTTTGACGACCAACCCTTCACCGACATTAACCAACTTGTGCAGTACCTTGCGTCTACTATTTTCTCTGCTGCCGAACGCGCAATTCCCCGTTTATCCTCTCAACCTCGGCGAATGCCTGTTCCGTGGTAGAACGAGGATCGTCGGGACGCCGTTCGTGCTCGTAGGACTGCACTTAGGGTGTTTCGGCGCCACCCTACACTTGATAATTTGGTGACTTTTAAACAATCGCGCGCCAGGGCTCGTCGCACTATTCAGGATAGCAAGCAGGCGTCGTGGGCTCGTTTTGTTGAGTGTTTTAATCGCTTTACGCCTTCATCTGTTGTTTGGGATAAACTTCGTCGCTTCTCAGGTGAAGAGTCGCATTGTACTATTTCTGGCCTTCAGGTTTCTAATGCCACCATAGTGGATTCGGCTGCTATCGCTAACACTCTGGGATCTGCCTTTGAGGCGGTTTCCAGTTCAGACCATTATTCCGCCGACTTTCGCTCTATTAAAGACCGGCTGAATTCTGCACCATATAATTTTCGGTCTGCTAACATTGAATGTTATAACGAACTTTTTACAATTAGGAAGCTGGAGCACGCTCTTCATTGTTCTAGGCACTCCACTTCTGGCCCGGATGGCATTCATGTCCTGATGTTAAAGCACCTTTCAGTCGACAGTAAACTCTTTCTCTTACAGGTCTATAACCGTATTTGGCAAGACGGCTTTTTCCCTTCCGTTTGGCGCGAAGCCACCATTGTCCCTATACTTAAGCCTGGGAAGGATCGCCAACTGCCTTCCAGCTACCGCCCTATCTCCCTCACCTGTTGCATTTGTAAGGTGATGGAGCGCATGATCAACGGGCGGTTGACATGGTGGCTTGAGTCTCAGAAACTTCTAGCGAACGCTCAGTGCGGGTTTCGTCGCTATCGCTCTACCGTCGACCATCTGGTGTCCTTGTCGACGCATATTATGAATGGATTTCTGAGAAAGTGTCAAACCGTGGCTGTATTTTTTGACCTGGAGAAAGCTTATGACACTTGTTGGAGGGGCGGCATTTTACGTACACTTCACGATTGGAATATCCGCGGTCGTCTTCCCATATTTCTTCGGGAGTTTATGACGGACCGCGTCTTTCGTGTACGTGTGGGCTCGGTTTTATCTAGTCGTTTTATTCAAGAGAACGGAGTACCGCAGGGCTCGGTACTTAGTGTCACACTTTTTGCAGTTGCTATCAACCCCATTGTTGATTGTATTCCACCTGGCATTTCATCGTCCCTTTTTGTTGATGATTTATCCATTTTTGCAGTTCACGGCGGACTTGTCTACACGAACACCGTCTCCAGGGCTGTATCGACCGTCTCTACGCCTGGAGTAGCGCCAACGGCTTTAAATTCTCCGCCGAGAAATCCGTCTGCATCAACTTCTGGCGCCGGAAATATCTTCTTCCACCCTCTCTCCATCTTGGGCCGGAGGTGCTTCCGTTTACAGACGGGATGAATTTTTGGGGTTGATGTTTGATCGAAGGTTGAGCTGGACTTCTCACGTATCCTTTTTGAAAGCAAAGTGTGACCGTTCTCTTAATATTTTACGTGTTTTAAGTGGCACATCCTGGGGAGATGAGCGGACAGTCCTTTTGCGTCTTTATCGCTCTTTGGTCCGATCCAAACTTGATTGTGTATTGTCTTTTCATCGGCACGTCCATCTGTGTTACGTCGTTTGAATCCCATTCATCATCAGGGTATTAGGGTCGCTACAGGGGCCTTTCCAACTAGCCCCGTGCCCAGTCTTTACGCTGAGGCTGCAGAGCCTCCGCTGTCCTTCAGGCGTGAGCTGATCTTGTGTAGCTATGCCTGTCGACTTTCCAGCTTGCCGGATAACCCGTCCTTCGCGGGATTTTACGAGGATTCGCTTGACCGGCATTATTTAGTTAGCTCCTCTGCTTTGCTCCCTCCAGGGGTTCGATTTCGTCAGCTTCTTCGGCATTTGGACGTTACGTCAGCGCCGAACCTTTCAAGGTGCTAAACGCGTTTTCCTCCATGGTTGCGCGCTGAGGCCCTCTGTTACCTTGGGTTATCTTCGATGCCGAAGAGTGAGACCCCTTCTTCAGTCTTTAGATCAGCGTTTTTAGAATTTCATTCGCAATTTGGAGACTTTGATTTTATCTTTACTGATGGATCTAAAACCGATGCTGGAGTAGGATGTGGCTTTTTGTGGTGGAAATAGTTTTACGTTTTGTTTACCTGGACAACGTTCAATTTTTACCACCGAACTTTTTAGCATTTATCAATCTGTTTTATACATTCAGCGGCACGACTTACGGCACTGTTTTATTTGTACGGACTCTCTGAGTGCCCTTCAGACTATTCATGCGCTGTACCATTACCACCCACTCGTACAGCGCATACATGACCTGCTCCACTCGCTTGGTGTCTTTGGCATCAGCGTGTCCTTCATGTGGATTCCAGGTCATGTGGGCATCTCAGGTAATGAGTCTTCCGACGCCGCTGCGAAATCGGCGATTTTATTACCCAGATTTTTTACTTCTGTTGTTCCCTCGTCAGATTCGTTTGTTATTTTACGTCGCCGCATCCTCTCGCGCTGGCGCGATGAGTGGACGGCCCTCCTGGGGAACAAGTTGCGGGAGGTTAAGCCTTTCCCGTTGATCTGGGGTACCTCTTCTCGTTCGTGTCGTCGGGAAGAGATAATTTTAGCTCGTTTACGGATTGGACATTGTGTTTCTAGTCATTGGTATTTGCTCAGTGGTGACCCCGCACCACTCTGTGGGCAGTGTGATGCGCCGTTAACGGTGCGTCACATTTTAACAGAGTGTCAGGTTTTAGCTGCATTGCGTGCTCGTGTGGGTCTGCCTGTTGGCCTAGCCAACGTTTTGGCAGACGACACGCGCGCTGTAGAATGTGTTTTACGTTTTATTCATGACAGTGATTTTAATCTGCGCATTTAATGCGTTGAGCGTCTTTTAGCTTAGTAATTTTATTCTGTCTGTTTTTATGGGGACTCTAATCCCCAGTGGAAAAAAGGCGCTCATGTCCCTCGCATTCTACAGTCCTTGACACGTTTGACTCTTTTGTTGCCTATGGTTTTAGTGTGTTAGTTTTTGGCATTGTTGTATTATTGTTTTAATTTGTTGGACATCGCGGGTTTGTGTCCCGTTTTTTAATTATGCGGTTCTTTTATATTTTTGACTTTCTATTTTATACATTGTAAAGGCGCTGATGACCTTAGCAGTTTAGCTCCCTTAAACCGCATCTCATCATCATCATCATCATCATCATCATCATCATCATCATCTCTTACGGGTCTATAATCGTATTTGGCAGGACGGCCTTTTTCCTTCCGTTTGGCGCGAAGCCACCTTTGTCCCTATACTTAAGCCCGGTAAGGATCGCCAACTATCTTGTAGCTACTGCCCTATCTCCCTCACCAGTTGCGTTTGCAAGGTGATGGAGCGCATGATCAACGGGCGGTTGACATGGTGGCTTGAGTCTCAGAAACTTCTGGCAAACACTCAGTACGAATTTCGTCGCCATCGCTCTACCGTCGACCATCTGGTGTCTCTGTCGACGCATATTATGAAAGTATTTCTGAGATAGTGTGCTACAGTGGCTGTAGGTTTTGACCTGGAGAAAGCTTATGACACTTGTTATAGGGGCGGAATTTTATGTACATTCCATGCATGGCATATCCGCGGTCGTCTTCCCAAGTTTCTTTGGGAGTTTATGACGGTCCACGTCCTTCGTGTATGTGTGGGATCTGTTTTATCTAGTCGTATTTTTCAAGAGAACGGAGTACCCTAGGGCTCTGTACTCAAAGTCACACTTTTTGCAATTGCTCTCAACCCCATTGTTGATTGTATTCCACCTGGCATTTTATCATCCCTTTTTGTTGACGATTTTGCCATTTATTGCAGTTCACGGCGGATCTGTCTATTCGAACGCCCTCTCTAGAGTTGTATCGACCGTCTCTACGCCTGGAGTAACGCTAACGGCTTTAATTTCTCCACCCAAAAATCCGTCTGTATATATTTCTGGCGTCCGAAGGCTTTCCCTACGTCCTCTCTCCATCTTGGGCCCGGGATACTTCCGTTTGCAGTCGAGGCGAAATTTTTGGGGTTTATGTTTGATAGGGTTCTGAGCTGGATTTCGCACATTTCCTTTCTAAAGCAAAGTGTGACCGTTCTCTTAATCTTTTACGTGTTTTAAGTGGCACATCCTGGGGAGCTGATCGGACCGCCCTTCTACATATTTATCGCTCTTTGGTCCGATCCAAGCTTGATTACGGGTGCATTGTTTATTCGTCGGCGCATCCATCTGTATTACGTCGATTGAATGCCATTCACCATCGTTGCATAAGAGTCGCTACGGGGACCTTTCCAACCAGCCTTGTACCCAGTTTGTATGCTGAAGCTGCAGAGCCTCCGCTGTCTTTCCGGCGTGAGATGCTTTTGTGCAGCTATGACTGTCGAATCTCAAGCTTGCCTGACCACCCGTCTTTCGAGTTATTTCTTGAGGATTCGCTTGATCGCCTATATACAGTTAGCTCCTCTGCATTGCTCCCTCCAGGGGTTTGATTTCGACTGCTACTTCCGCATTTGGACGATACGCCAGCGCCGGCCTTTCCACGAGGGGAAACGCGTTTTCCTTCATGGTCGCCCGCTGAGGCGCACTGTCACCTGGGGTTAACGACGATGCCGAAAAATGAGACCCGTGCTTCCGTCCTTAGATACGCTTTTTTAGAACTACTGGAGCAATTTCGAGACTGTCATTTTATATATACCGATGGGTCTATGACTGATGTTGGAGTAGGATGTGCCTTTGCTTTTGGTGCACAGAGTTTCACTTTTCGTTTACCTGGACAGTGTTCGATTTATACCGCCGAACGTTTTAGTATTTACCAATGTGTTTTATACATTCAGCGTCTTACGGCGCTGTGTTGTTTGTATGGACTCTCTGATTGCCCTTCAGAGTGTTCACTTGCTGTATGGTTACCACCCGCTCGTACAGCGCATTCATGACCTGCCCCACTCGCTTGGTGCTTCTGGTATCAGCGTCTCCTTCGTGTGTATTCCAGGTCATGTGGGCATCTCAGACAACGAGTCTGCCGACGCCGGTCTTATATCGGCCATTTTATCACCCAGATGTTTTACCTGTGTTGTTCGTTCCTCAGATTTTTATGTTATTTTACGTTACCGTATCCTCTCGCGCTGGCGCGATGAGTGGGCGGCTCTTAGGGGGAACAAGTTGCGGGAGGTTAAACCCCTTCCGTTTGTCTGGGGTTCCTCTTCTCGTTCTTCTCGTCGGGAAGAGGTGCTTTTAGCCCGTCTACGAATCGGAAATTGTCTTTTTAGCCATAGATACCTGCTGAGTGGTGACCCCGCACCAGTAGGCGAGCAGTGTGCTGCGCCCTTAACGGTGCTTCACATTTTAACAGAGTGTCAAGTTTTAGCTCCATTGCGCAGTCCTGTGGGCCTGCCTTTTGGCATAGCTAACGTTTTGGCGGACTACGCGCATGCTGTAGAATGTCTTTTACGTGTTATCAATGACAGTGGTTTTAATCGGCTCATTTCATGCGTTCAGCGTCTTTTAAAATTATGATTTTATACTGCCGTTTTTATGGGACCTCTACTCCCCCTGTGGACATATGACGCTCAGGTCCTATGCGTTCTACAGTTCTTGACACGTTTTACTATTTTATTGATTGTTTCACGTGTTTTTTGTAGTGGTTTTAACTATTAATGACTGTTTTAGCGTATTTTTTACTATGCGGTTGTTTACTCGTATTTTATTTTTGGAACTTCAATTTTATACTTTGTGAGGGCGCTGATGACCATAGCAGTTTAGCGCCCTTAAACCGCATATCATCATCATCATCATCATCATCATCATCATCATCATCATCATCCCTGAGTGCTCTTCAAAGTATTCGCGCTGTACAATTACCACCCCTTCGTACAGCGCATACATGACCTGGTCCACTCGCTTGATGCCTCTTGCATCCGCGTCTCCTTCATGTGGATTCCAGGTCATGTGGGCATCTCAGGGAACGAGTCTGCCGATGCCGCTGCCAAATAGGCGATTTTATTACTCAGATTTTTTACCTCTGTTGTTCCCTCGTCAGGTTCGTGTGTTATTCTACGTTGCCATATCCTCTCACTTTGGCGCGATGAGTGGACGGCCAATCGGGCGAACAAATTTCGGGAGGTTAAAGCTCTCCCGTTAATCTGGGGTACCTCTTCTCGTTTTACACGTCGGGAAGAAGTACTTTTAGCCTGTTTACGAATTGGACATTGCCTTTTTAGTGATAGTTACCTGCTCATTGGTGACCCCGCTCCACTGTGTCAGCAGTGTAATGCGCCCTTAACGGTACGTCACATTTTAACTGAGTGTGAAGCTTTAGCTCCACTGCGCGTTTGCGTGGGTCTGCGTGTTGACATAACCAACGTTTTGAAAGACGACGCGCACGCCGTAGAATGTCTTTTACGTTTTATATGTGACATTGGTTTTAATCGGCGCATCTGATGCGCTGAGCGTCTTATAGCTTAGAGATTTTATATTGTCAGTTTTAATGGAGCTCTTATCCCCGACGTACATAAGGCGCTCATGTCCCTTGCATACTACAGTTCTTGACACGTTGTTTTATTCTTTTAGTGACCATGATTTTAGTGTGTAGATTTTAGTCTTTGGTCTGTTGTGTTTTTTAGTGTTTTTGACCAAGCGGCTTTGTGTGTGGATTTTAGTTTTTGAACTCTTCCATTTTATATTTTATACATTGTAAGGGCACTAATAACCATAGCAGTTGAGCGCCCTTAAGCCCCATATTATCATCATCATCTAAAGGAAAGTTTGGTTGTCGATATAGATCTGAAGAGCCAGCATTGCGCTGGGTGTCCCTAACATTTCCAGCTTCCGAACCGTTCAGCTAGTCGCGCGTCTCCGCCATGTTTATGTCGTCGATCTGTTGTCTTCTGAAGGATGAGGTTGGTGGTCGGTGTGGATCTGTACAGCTTACATTGCGCTGGTTGTCCCTAACATTTCCATCTCTTGGACCTTTCCAGCTAGTCAGGCGTCTCTGCCATATTTATGTCGCCGACATGTTGCGTTCTGAAGTAAACGTTGGAGGTCGGTATAGATCTGTACAGCTTACATAACGCTGGATGTGTCCCTAACATTACCAACTCTCGGACCGTTCCAGCTAGTCGTGCGTCTCTGCCATCTACATGTCGAGGAACTGCTGCCTTCTGAAGGATGGGGATTGTGCTCGGTATAGGTCTGTACATCATGCTTAGGGAGGGGTGCAATCGTTGTCTGATGACTCCTGTTCCAGAGAGCATCCTTTTCCCCTGCTCGCCGTCTTCTGGTTACGTCTGCTGGTTACGTTTACTGGTTACGCTGGTTACGTTTACTGGTTACGCGGTGTTACTCTGTGTTACGTGGTTACGTTACGCGATGTAACGTGTTTAGGTCGGTCCAGGAGACATGACAGTCAAAGGGCGCGGCCCCTATCCTTTAAAGATTTTAACTTGGATCCTATTCCAACCAACCGGACGTCTACTGCCTCTGTGAACAATCGTTGTCCAAATGAGGTCCCAAGATTTTAAAGATTTGAACCTGGAGTCTGTTCCAACCAACGTCTACGGGTCCTGAGACTGATCACTGTCTGGATGACCAATGTTTCTAGAGAGCATCCTTTTCCCCTTCTATGTATATGCCTACACTCCCCTCCATCACCCTTATTCGAGATATTTACATAGTTGGGTGTTATGAATTCATTCATTCGCTTTTAATTCCTTTGAGCGTTAGCATTCACATATTCATTTAATTTCTTTTAGAGTTTCAGCATGAGCTTCTACGGGAGAAAATCGATGCAACCGACTTATGAGAAACTCAATATTTCACCCCTTACACTCGGAGGAAGACGAGTCGTTAAATGCTGTATATGTGAATGGATTTTAAAGAATCGTTCTTTGTAAAGACTTCAGATGCATAGAGAGAAATGTTATACTGAATGGTCTCTCAGTCCTACACTTGAGTCTCCTGCGGGCTAGGAATCAGAATACAGCGGAAGTCCTGTTTTTACTAGTTTGACGTTTCCATAGTGCGAGAATTCAGGAATATCTGCGCTAGATCTCTGACCTGCACTTGAGGCTCCTGCTTGTGAGGAATCGGAATATATTGGAAGTCGTGTGTTTACTAATTTGACGTTTCCCAATGGTGATAATTCAGTGCTTTCTACACTTGCAAATCCGAGTGGACTGGAAAATTATAAGTGAGCTGAAAGCATCTAAAGTTATGGCATGACAGACAAGATAATGGCATTAATGAATTTCGGCGATAGTTAACAGGAACTTCTACTATATAAAATACATTATCCAGACATTGTTTGGGTGTTTAACTTCACGGGTGAGAGGGGCGAGATATGTGGAGCCAGAGAACATCTTCAGGGTAAAGGGCAGGGCCCCTACCTTTCACGGATTCAAAAATTCCCTGGCTACTCTCGAGGACTGCAGACTTGCACATCTCCTGAAAGTTCCAGGATTCGGAGACCGCCCTCATTCCGTGGCTGAAAGTTACAGAGAGCATCCTTTTCCTTGCTGTGCGTATGTTGAGACTTCCTCCTCCGACACTTTCAACCCTGAAACAAGCAAGGAGATGAAAGATGGAGTAAAAATGAGGATGTAGGTGAAACTTCGAGAGGAAAAATTTGGAGATGGAATGAACCTTCACAGCATTCGCCTAGCGACCGGTAAACCTTGAAAACCTCACTGGTCAGGAGTGAAGGTTGCTGGCTTGAACCTTCGACCGCGAATGTAGACCCCAGGCGTTACCGCCTGAACCATTCCACTCGACTAGTTAGTGCGTGACAAATAAATTACCTTAGTTGTGTAGTCGTCTTAGAGCACTATCTTGATTACAGATGGTCCGAGTTATGTGTCTTCTTTCTTCAAGATTAAACTATGCAGCCCGTTCCGACAAAAAGACATCTCCCTATCAGGCTCTGGGTTACCTTATTGAATATATAACCGGATATTTATCAGGCGTCTGAGCAAAACCGTGAACAAATGGTTGATTGCCAGATATACGCGCCTGAAATCGCGAATTCGCAATTATTGTAAGCATATATAAGAAGCAAAATCCTGCAAATGTTGCCTGTCGTGCGTTTATTTAAGGGAATCCTCGATAAAATCGTCTTAACTTTAAGAGCAACCTAAATTGCCTACGAATGTTTTCCGATATGTAAGTTTAGGACCTATATTGAGCTTAAACAAGAGAATAGCATACATATCGTACCTTAAAGATAAAGTTCCTATCTAATACCCTGTTTAGATGTGATGTGCTGTTGTTATGGTTGTAAATAAATATCTACATTAAAGTCTATCATACCAATCTGATTATGGGTTCTCTTAAGAGCATGTCCGTAGGTCTTCGTGTATGTTCGAATATTTAGTTAGGCGCTCAGAGATGTGTATGTGTGACTGCATGTATTCATAGGTCTTCTATAGCTTCGTGTGCTTCGAGGAAGTGAACATGCATATCAATATACTCAAGCGTCTCGTACTCGTGCATGTTCGAGTAGTTAGAGAGGTTCTCATAGATGATTGTGTGACACTGCGACAGCTTCGCGTGCTTGGTAGAAGTGAACGCATGTATCTATGTATTCGTAGATATTCGAGCAGGTTCAGGCACTTGGAGAGTTGATCAGAGGTATTTATGTCTGTTTATGCATGATTGGGTGTGTGTGTGAGAGAGAGAGAGAGAGAGAGAGAGAGAGGAGACACAAGCTAGCTAGTGAGGGTGATGAACGATCCGCCAACCGAGCAAGGGACCAGTATCCTTTGAGCAAGCATTCAACATACGCAACGAAACCTAGAAGCACACGTGAAACTTGTGAATGAAATAGAATAAAAGGAAAATTAAATCGTGGTAGCATACACCGCTCCGGCATTCGCCTTTGTCAAACAGGGAAAACTGCGAAAAATCTGTGGCTAGATTGAGCGACCGACGGGAATCGATTCCGGGACCTCTCGGATGCGAACCACAGACGTTACAGTCTGAACCATATCGTAAAAAACGGGTTGTTGTATACCACTCGTGACAATACTCTACGCTCACCATAGGACGTCACACCATGAGATGGATGGTCTAGTCACCGACCGACATGTTTAAGCATGAATCATTACTAGCTGTATATGCCGTCATATCAAAAGAGAAGTAAAAACCATACACTCGAATGGCTTTCCCTTCCTTCTACGACTGTTTAAAGATAGCACTCTATGTACAGAACCTTCACAACTTATCTTCTCGAAAAAACATGTTTTGAGGGCGTTCCCTGTATTTTACCTCGATGGTGCGAAAATGTCTGTTTTAAACACTACGGCATTCCTATCCTTTTAGCTACATGCAATATACATTTACGTTTCTTTATTCATAAAGAATTTGTATCGCATGCGTACCGGTGTTCAGTATTAAATATTACTGATCAGAGCCGGGGAGATAAAAGGTAGTAAAATGAGAACGTAGGTGAAATGGAATGGAGTAAAAATTCGCGGCTGTAATGAACTTTCGCAGCATTCGCCTAGCGACCAGGGAACACCCCGAAAAAAACGGGGTTCAGGAGTGTCAGCTGCTGGGAATTTAACTCACAACCTCCGAATGCTGGCCACAGACGTTACCACCTGAACCATTCCGATCGATTGGTTAGTGCGTTACATGCAAATTACCTTAGTTGTGTACTCGTCTTAGAGCAGCATCTTGATTACAGATGGTCCTAGTTATGGATCTTCTTTCTTCAAGATTAAACTATGAAGCACGTTCCGACTCAGGCATGCCCCATTTGGCTCTGGGTCACCTTACTGAATATATATTTAAGAGAATGTTCTAGAAATGAAGGGATGCTTAAGTTGAATTCTCTTTCCTATTTTAAATCTAAATACAATACTCTTCTTATTTCGATCTCAAAATCATATTTCTTTGTTTAACATTCCGTAAAAATCAGTTTATTATCGGTATCATACAAACAATTCTTATATTTTACGGATATATATAAAATGCTACTAAACAAGTTAGACGATTTACAGCATCATCTATATGGGGAGGTTTTTTTCCGATAAGAACGGGCTTTTCAGGCGAATGAGAAATCATTTTAAAAAACACGCAATATACACTTGCGCTTATAAAGACGCATAATGGGAGGGTTTGCCCTTACCCGGTAACTCACCTACCCGAGATTCGAACTCGGGATCTCTCGAATGTGAAGTAGACACGCTACCTCTCAAAGAAACACGGTATTTATTTATTATCACCTTGGAGCCATGCGGGATCATATAATTTTTAGACTTGGAGGATGAAATACCGGTTTGTTTAAATGGAATAAACAAATAAGCTTTCTTCACGATAATAATAATAATAATAATAATAATAATAGTAATAATAATAATAATAATAATAATAATAATAATAATAATAGCGATAGTTACGAACGTTTAAGTACAGTTTCTATATTCAGGGTCTATACACCATAACCCCAGGAAATATATTACACCTGCGCTTATAAAGACGCTTAATGGCAGGGTTTACCCTTGTCCCGTAACGCATCTAACGGAGATTCGAACTCGAGACCGCTCGAATGTGAAGTAGACACCTACCTGTCAAAGAAGCTCGCTATTTATTTATTGTCACCTTGGAGCGATGCGTGATCATATAATTTTTAGACATTGAGGTTGAAACACCAGTCTGTTTAGAAAGGTTCATATTTCATTATTTATTTATAAATAACGTATTGTTTAACAATACGTTTAGTGCCAGTAATGAAAAGAAAGTATTGCTCCTCTTGATATAATACTTCCTGAGGCTATTGCCTGAATGCATGTATTGCTAAAATCCCACTCAAGTCTTAAATTTGAAGCATTCCCAGGTATATGGGTGGTGTTACCTCTTCTCAACTATGTCGTTAGGACCCCGTCCATTAAGTTGTAAACTGCAGATGGTCCCAAAACTGGAAAAACTCTAGCGCACCATGGTTTACCCTCCTCATGGATGGATGTCGTCCTCCGTGGACTGGTGGTACCGTGCTAGCCTCTAGTTCCCAAGGTCGCGGGTTCAAACCCGGCGGAGGGCGATGGATTTTTTCGGGCGTAAAAATCGTTAGCACGGCTTCCTTCGGAAGGGAAGTAAAGCCGGTGGTCCCGTGTCGTAGATTTACGGCACGTAAAAGAACCTCAAGCCTGATAAAGAGGCCTCTGAGCAAAATTACAGGTGTTTCACCAATATAGAATGGGACGCTAAGAACCATAGTAGTTAAAGAGCGTCCATAAATAAAACTCAATTTTTTTTTTTTTTTTCCTCATGGATATACAACATATTTTGCAAGGGCTATGTAAACCGCCATATAAATCGTTGGCGTCTCTGGCATAACGTATCGGTGAATTGGTAATTATATTACTGCAGCGTTGTGCTAGCGCAAACGAGAGAGAGAGAGAGAGAGCGAGATAGCGCGTACTTGAGCGGGTGGGTGTAGCACTTTATCAACAATGACTGTTTTAAAGTCCCTAAATGTAAGCGTTCTTGCGTGACGGCTGGGGTACTTTATCGACAATGACTGTTTTAAAGTCCCTGCTTGTGGGTGGGGTACTTTATCGAGAACGATTGTTTTAAAGGCCCTACCTATGAGCGTGCTTGCGTGAGTGGATGGGGTACTTTATTGACAATGACTGTTTTAATGTCCGTGTTCATGTTATTTTACTTGTCGAAGACTGCATGCATGAAGACCTTCTGTATTTTACCTCGAGTGTGTATATATTTCTATAGAGTTCTATTTATGTGCGCTCTTTAACCCTCCGTCAGTCGCTAGGGGCCTGAGAGACCCCTGGCATTATATAAATGTTATAATTTTCGAACGAACGCACCTATGCAATTGCCTGACTAGAACATCTAACATTACACCTTGCGCGATTATTTGCTGCAGCGATAACCTTATCTGTTTATTTGTTTGATTGGAGGAATGAATAATCAGCAGTTACGTGTCGCACAGGTCAACCAGGCCCCGCGCGCCTGCTCTCGTTACATATTGTTGACAGATTTGTTTCTCATTAGCTTTTGTGCAATATTGCTTTACTATTGCAAGGATCTGTTACTGCTTCGTCATGAATACGAGTAAAAGGTAAGATCTACAAAATCCGAATGATTTGGAAGAAGTACTTCGCCTACTTTGCGATGATGATGCCTTGCCCGTGGATGATAACTTATATGAATAAGATGACTGATTCAGAAGATAAACTCGAAACGAGTCTTTAGATTCAGAAACTGACCATGAAGATGAAGAGGAAGACGATGAAAGCAGCTTGTTGATAACATGTATTTTATAGGTAACATCATATGCGTATCATAGTAATTCTTTTTCTTTTTCTTCTTCTTCTTATTATTATTATTGACAATACATTCTGTTGTTATTCACAGGAAGAGATGGAACAAAATGAAAAAAACACCTTTGAAAATAACACAGACAAGGGCTCACAATATATTGACCAAACTTCCTGGTGTGGTAGGAGCTGCCAAAAATGCGAAAACGGAAATTGATTGTTGGAACATTTTTGTTACCGAAGATATAACTGATTTGATTGTTGAAAGCTCAAATACTTACATTAGCAGTGTACATCACAAATTTGATTGTGAAAGAGACAGCAGACCTACAGATGTAATAGAAACAAAAGCTTTGCTAGGCTTATTGTACCTGGCAGGAATTTTTCGTGGTGGACGCCAGAATATTCACGAGTTTTGGAGAACCGATCTTGGAATTCCTCTATTCCGAATGACTATGTCCGAAAAACGATTCATTTTTCTAATACGCTGAATTCGCTTTGATGACAAAAGCTCAAGACTAGAGCGACGAAGATTGGATAAATTGGCTGTTGTTAGAGAAATGTTTACATTGTTTCTGAACAACTGTCAGAACCATTATTCTCTTGGACAAAATGTCACTGTCGACGAGCAGTTGCCGACATTTCGTGGTGATGTGCTTTAAGACAATATATACCATCCAAACCAAAAAAGTATGGCATAAAAATATTCTGTTTGAGTGATGCAAAACTGTTTTATACAACTAACATGGAGATTTATTGTGGACAGCAGCCGGACGGACCCATTTGCAAACTAACTCGGCAGAGGCTGTAGTGCTGAGACTAACTGAACCAATCTCTGGCACTGGAGGAAACGTTACTGCAGATAATTGGTTTACCAGTGTATTGCTGGTTAATGAATTGCGCAAAAGACAACTTTCTTTCGTCGGTACAGTGCGAAAGAACAAAAAAGAGTTACCCACTAATTTCACTTCTCCAAAAGATAGCAGACAGTACGAAAGTATATTTGGCTTCACAAAAAATGAAACACTTGTTTCATATGTTCCAAAAAAGGGTAAAACAGTAGTTTTGCTCTCAAGTCTCATGTTTCATCCACACAGTTATCAGAAGGTGCTGAGAAAAAGCCTCAAATAATCCTGCATTACGACACTAAATGTGGAGTTGATGCATAAGATAAAATGTGTGCTACATACAATGTAGCCAGAACAACGAGAAGGTGGCCCATGGTAATTTTTGACCATATCTTGAGCATTGCAGGTATTATTTCTGGGGTTATCTTCCTTGGAAACCAAAATAAATATTCCACAAGACAGGAGTATTTGAAATCACTATCTTTAGCTTTACTGTTGTAACAGCTACAAAGGAGAGCAACAGCATCAAATCTATCCGATGATTTGAAAGGACGTTTGACTAAACATAAACCTGAAGAATCCGGCGTAGTAGAATTGTCAAATGCACCACTATGCACATTGAAAAGGAAACGATGTGAACCCAGCAACAAAGACAAAATGAACTGCAAAACTAAATATGCATGTGGGAAGTGCAACATCCCCCTGTGTTTGAGCAAACATACTAAAATTATTTGCAATAGTTGCTTAGTCGGGGAAAACACGGGTGAAATAGTAGACGATTTTGAGTAACTGAACATTTGAAATTACAAGTTGTATGTATACCTGGAAATGGCAATGTATTTCTTTATACTTACTGTAATACAATTTATAACGTATATGTACTCATATTTTAGCTTGTATTTTTATGTTGTAAGATAATACCTATTAATGAAAGCCTTGTACGCTTAATCTAAATATAGGTAAAAACAGGAAAAAAAGAAAATAAACGAAAAAAAAAAATACAAACAATAACAACAAAAATATAGCGCGGGTCTACTAGGCCCCGCGCGACTAACGGCGTTCTACCAAAGCGCGCGCCTGACGGAGGGTTAACTACCGTTAATTAAAATCGTAACAATGAGGATGTTTTGTTTACGGTACTATCCATATTTCATTATTTATTGATAACGTATTGCATAGATTATTTAAAAATAATTTTAGCGCCAGTAATGAAAACAGTATAGTATTGCTTCTCTTGATATAATTTTCCTGCTGCGATGTAGCGATCATGTAATTTTTAGACTTAGAAATTCCCTGTGTCTATAGGGGAAATCCACTCGCGCGTATAAGTCTGGGCTATTGTTTGAATGCATGTATTGCTAAAAACCCACTCAAAGGGTTATATTTGAAACATTCACTTTTAGATGTTATCTCTACTCAAGAATGCTGTTAGGAACCCGTCCATTAAGCTGTAAAGTGCATATGCCCCAAAACTGGAAAGACCCTAGCGCACCATGGTTTGCCTCTTTAGGGATATACAACATATTTTGCAACGGGTGTAAAACTGAATAACTCATTGTCGAATTTCTCGAAGACCGCTGGTGCGCGTGTTTAGAAACAAAGATTTTAAAACAAATATCAAATTTATATTTGAAGTCTTCTCAATGGTTCGATTTCTCTGCTGGATTAGTCAACATATCTTTCGATGGGGAATGTTTTGAAGTCTCGTTCCTATGTTATTTACATCCTTTCACGATACTTATGCATGTTTTGAAAGTCCATGTATTTTTTTGGCTTGAGTTCAGAGTTCGATTTCCCGCTAGTATTCAATACCGCTTTAGACGTTGCATGTCGAAACAATCACGGGTGTGCTACAGGTAAGTTTTCATTTTTTGTTACGAGAATAAAAAGAATAGTTTTTATTCATGATCGCTCTTTAACCGGTGTTAATTAAAAGAGCAACAAGGGAATGTTTTGTTTAGGTTGCTCTCTATATTTCATTATTGATTAAATAACGACTTGTATGTATGTTAGTCTGTATTTCATTATTTATTCATTTTATTTTTCAGAGCCAACCCTACATGTAAACAAGCCTTAGAAAAAACCTTGAAGCGCGAAGTTCCTTATCGCCCTTTCAAATGATCTATGCTAGATATTTCACCGGGATAATACTGAGCCAACATTGCCCCTCCATGTGTTAAAAAACTCAAGATGGCGGGCTTCCGCCTTGTCCCTTCCAGGCCGGAAGAGTGAACCTCTGCCGCTGCCCGCTAGAGCGCTGTAAGGAAAGCGGCTGTCGCCCGGAGGGGATTATTTAACTACAATGTTAGCCTCTATTTCATTGTTTATTTTATTTTTCAGAGCCAACCGTACGTGTAAACAAGCCTTAGAAAAAATATTGAAACGCGAAGTTCCTTATCACCCTTTCAAATGATTTATGCTAGTTGTTTCCTCGGGATAATAATGAGCCAACATGGCCGCCCTCCGTGTGTTAAAAAACAAAGATGGCTGGCTTCCGCCTTGTCCCTCCCAGGCCGAAAGAGTGAACCTCAGCTGCCCGCTAGAGCCTGAAAGGAAAGCGGCTGTCGCGCGGTGAGGGAGATGATAGGTAAATAGAGAACCGGTCAGGAAAACACGTCATTAGCGTTAGAGCGCCGGCAGGAGATGGGCCGTGCGCTCGGGTTTTCCGTGACAGATTCACTCGATAGCGTCTAGTGTTAGCTACTTACGCTAACTCCGTCCTTTCAGTCATGGATGTTTTTAGTTCACCTAAGTGATGTAATATTCTTATAAGCCCAAAGAAATTTTCCCTCAACACAGAATTAAACAAGTGTTATTAGTCGTAATAATTATACACCCGTAATAATCACATTTACACGCACATATACGATGGTAACCAGGTGTGCGAGTCAATTCATATACACTTAGTTACATTAATCAATCAAAGATACTTAATTGGAATAATTGTATTAATCGATCGACGAGCAGCGTTTAATTACGTTAATCAATCAAAATACATGCGGCGGGGTACTTCAATCGAGGTTCTTCGTCCAGCCCTTTAGAGGCACGAAGCCGGGACATTAGCAAAATAAATCCTTGATTTTTTTTCAATAACGACTTCACCTTTTGAAAAATAGCCCATTGTTTGACGGTCTCCGGTTGCTGGTATCAGCAGCACACAAAGCATCTCCATTAGCGACGAGAACAATGACCCATTGTACTCGTGCAAGGGCAACAGCCCATTGTTTTCCTCTGCTAGGTGGCATTCAGATCAGGCCAAAAAGAACAATTGCCCATTGTTTTATACCTCTACCGGGCGGCATTCAGACCAGTACACAAAGTACAATAGCCCATTGTTCTACAATGCTGGACGGCATTCAGACCAGGCCACAAAGGACAATAGCCCATTGTTCTACTCTCCCGAGCGGCATTCAGACGAGCACACAAAGGAGAGGGGGCGTGGTCGGCGGCGTTCGGGGTTAGTCCACAAAGGATGGGCGTAGCCGCTGGCGTGGAGCAAAGGGATATCGCATTACATCCTAACAGTTGTCGGTATCTCTTTTTATGCTCAAGGCCCCACCTTATTACTATTTCGGTTAATACCAAAGCTGGTATTTAAATTCGTACTTTAAAAAGCTGGAACACAAATGTTTACAAGAAAATCCCCCACCCTAAACAAACCTTTTGAATGGAAGCTTTTTCAAAATTTTCAATTTTCTCAAAACTGGCTCTACGATATTAAATAAAATGCCATATATTAAAGATACTTACATGACAAATAAAAATGTATGTGTTCAATTATCTGGGAATAATCTTTGAAGTCGTCTTCATTCTGTGGGAATGTTGTATTACCTTATAACTGGTAACTGCTAAACGATAGACGAAAACGTACAACACAAAGAATATAGATGTAGTTGCTGTAAGTAGAGGAAGTATTGTGTTCAATCAAATAAATTCGATACCCAGATTTCACCAGAATATATGTTTTGAGGCACCTGAATGCAAAAAGCAATTTAGAAAAGGTAAACATTTGTCTCTGAACAGCATGACTCAAAAAGCGAAAGAAAGCAATTTATATATCTAACTTCATACTTCAGTTCAGCATCTTCCAAAGGCGCGACACGAACATTTGCAAGGAAACGTCTTACCCCAAACTACACTTTACATGCAAGGATGCTTGAAATATTTGATTTTCTCAAATATGGCTCTAACGAGTTCATTAAACTCCATAGGTTTAAAAGATTTTCATGACAAATAAAAAGTATATCTTGAATTTTTTGAAAATAGCTTCTGAAGATCTGTTCACTGTGCATGACATTTGTATAATTGGTAAACCGTAAGAGATGGACAGAATCATGCTGCGCAAAAGATGTAGATCCTGTTAAAGCACACAATTTGTGGTATATATTGTGAAGAAGCGGCTCTGGCCCAAGGTTATCGGGAGGTCGGCGCCGAGCGGTCGGAGTAAACAACGATAACGTCCGCTAGCCAGCGTACACACCGGTCGCGGTATCGGCAGACAAACACAACCTTCTGGAAGTCCTATCTCCCCACTCCTCCAGAAAGTGTGAGTCGAGGCGGGTCGACTGTGAGTTGAGTCAGTCGCGAGTCTAATGAAGAGAGTTGAGTCACTGCGAGTCAAGTGTTAGAGGAGTTGCGTCCGACAGTTAGTGAGCAAGTTGGCAAGTAGGTTTCCCGTGCGACATAAAGAGCTATTCTCCGAGCGAGTTGGTGATGGCTGTTGAGAAGCACAGCCCCCCAGCGGCTCAGTCTATGTGAGTGCGGGTCTGGCGCACCCAAAGTCCCGAGCCTCTCATCGCCAGAGTCATCCCTCTACCCTCGTCCGTCCGAGGTAGGCTCTTCCTCGTGACCGCGGCACACAAGGTAGGCTCCCATGCGTTTTTTGAATTTCGTTCCATGCCGCCCCTCGCCTTCGTTTCTTTCTTCTCTAGTTTACTTACGAACATTTCGCACCACGACCATTCAAACATCCCTTTTTCTTACTCGCCAGCCTACTTTGGGTGCGAAACGCCCACGGACTTTAGGCTTATTTTACTCTTTTTTTTCTTTTAATCCTTCGTGGACACAGCCTGACGGATACCCGCGCATTGGGCGCGCAGCTGACTGAGTGCGAAATCCCCCCAGG
Source organism: Deroplatys truncata (assembly GCA_030765065.1). NCBI lineage: Eukaryota > Metazoa > Arthropoda > Insecta > Mantodea > Mantidae > Deroplatys > Deroplatys truncata. The sequence continues at coordinate 414,373,222 of CM060990.1, read as the reverse complement.
GGCTAACATTATGTGAGTACAGGTTAGGCGCACCCGGGGTACCCGAGGCATTCATAGCCATTTTCACCCATTCATCCCCGTCCGGTCGAGGTGGGTTCGTTCTCGTGACCGGGGGACTCAAGGTAGGCTCTCGTGCGTTCTGTGCATTTCATTCCTTGTCGCCCCTCGCCATCGTTTCTTTCTTTTCTTCTATTTATGCACATTTCGCCCCACGCCCATTCATTTACACATCTCTTTTACTTCTTCGCCGGCCTACCTTGAGTGCGGAACGCCCACACACCTTTAGTTTCTTTTAACCTTTTATTTTAATCCTCCGTGGACACAACCTGACGGATACCCGCGCACTGGGTATGCAGCTGGGTGAGTGGGTAATGGCGTCATCCCCAAAACCCGGGGTCGTCATGTAGGGTTTGTGTTCGTATCCGCTGTTCAACTGCAGTCCCGCGGGGGGGGCATTGCATGAGCTGCTGACTTCTGACGGCGATTGGGTCCCTCTGTCTATGTTCTGGGAGGTGTGACCCTGGGGTAAGATAGGTACAGATAAGCCACTCACCAAAGCCGGGATAACGCCCGGGAAGTCAGAGCCCGAGGTCGTAGACGGTTGCAATGGTGGAGGATTTGTTTCGCTATGGAGCACCCTTTCTCCATTATAAATAATAAGCGCCGTAAGGTATTTGCAACAGAAGTAGCACCGCCGACAACTGGTAGTTACTTAGTGATTTCACGAACTGAGGAAGGTCAAACGTTTGAGAAGGTGAACCCTTTCATTATTCAGAAGGGCATTGACGCTGATTCAGGTGCGGTTCAGTCCTGCACTCGTCTTCGGATTGGTTCCTTGTTGGTTCAAACCAAATCCGAACAGCAGAGTAAGACCATGTTGCGCGCTACACTTCTCCTCGGTTATCCTATCCGTGTTGAGAAGCACCGCACCTTGAATTCTTGTCGAGGCGTTGTCACCACGCATAGCCTCGATGGCATATCTGACGAGGACCTGGTAGAATATCTTGCAGACCAGAAGGTGACAGCGGTCCATCGAGTGCATGCAAAACGCGACGGCGTATTGGTACGCACTTGTACCCTGTTTCTAACATTTGATGGCGTCGATCTGCCCAGGAGCATTTCCGCAGGGTACGAACGGATTTCTGTGAGGCCTTATATTCCCAGACCACTGCGTTGTTTTAAATGCCAACGTTTTGGACATACGCAAGTCTCATGTAAGAGTACCGTTAACATCTGTGCAACATGTACCCAGCCCTCACACGAAGGTACCTGTTTAACAGCCCCCGTCTGCGTTAATTGTAAAGGGTATCTTTCTGCGTCGTTTGCCGACTGTCCGCGGTACTTGGACGAGAAGGCGATCCAGGAGATCCGGGTAAAGGAAAAACTCTCCTTTTCTGAAGCCCGGAGGCGTTCTCATGCGCGCCAACCTTCACTCCTGCGATCTGGCACATTTAGTTCTGCTGTTGCCTCGCCAGTACCACGAGCAGATGGCGAAACTCAGACCTGGAACATGACTGCATTAACCGCCAATACCATCCGGCCGTCCATTTAAGCTACTGTTACCAAGCTCTATAAACCTGGTCCAAAGTCTATGAAGTCGCAAGCTGCTGAAAAGAAACCCAAGCAGAAACTTCGTAGGGATGATTTTCTGAAGGACCCTCCGCCTGCGCGCGGTGAGAACAGTTCACCTTCTCCTCCTCGGAGGTCGCAGTCCCAGGAAGCTCCTGGGACAAGCCGCGTTCAGCGGCCCCCCTCACCCATTGCCACCCAGAACCTATTCACGGCGCTTGAATCGGTTTCTGACTCTGAGCACGTGGGCCCTCCCTTCGAGGAGGCTATGGAGTCTAAACTACTCCATACCAAAAGCCCGAGACCAAAGGTTAAACAAAAGGTAATTTTAAGCCGCCCTTCTAAGTAGACAGTTTATTCCCTTTTTCTTAATGGCTATCCTGACCTGGAATGTACGTGGTGTACGATCGCATAGGGCGGAACTGCAACTTTTATTGCGTTCTCATTCACCTATGGTCGAGTGTTTGCAGGAGATCAAGCTTCGCCCTCATGATCCTTTTGATCTCCGAGGATATACTCCGGTTCGCTACGACCTTGAACCGGAGGAGGGTACTCCAGTTCATGGTGGTGTCATGATTTTGGTGCGTAACGACGTTCATTTTCAAACTATCACACTTACGTCCGACTTGCAAGCTGCTGCCGTTCCCCTTCACTTACCCGGCTTATTGTTTTCTGTTTGCTCCGTGTATTCACCTCCATCGTCTCCCCTCGCTCCCGCGGACATTCGAGCTCTCCTGTCCGCTCTCCCAACACCATTTCTTCTGTTGGGAGATTTCAATGCCCATCACCCACTGTGGGGTTCTCCAAGGGCTTTTGCGAGTGGAACTCCTGTTTCCGACATTTTCTACCAGTTCAATCTTTCCATCCTCAATCCAGGTGCGCCTACTTTTATTTCTGATTCTTCTGGTACATTCTCTCACCCGGACCTTGTCCTTTGCTCACTCCAGCTTGCTAGTCGTCTTCAGTGGAACGTCGTCGCTGACACCTACTCCAGCGATCATTACCCTGCATCGTTTCTCTTCTATCTCACCACGTACAGCATTCCAGAGTACCTACCTGGATATTCAGAAAAGCAGACTGGATATTGTATTCCAGCCTCGTGTCTTTTGCGGACCAGCCCTTCACTGACGTTATCCAAATGGTGCAGTACCTTTCGTCTACGATTCTATCTGCCGCCAAACGCACAATTCCCCGATCATCCTCTCACCCTCGGCGTATTCCTGTTCCGTGGTGGAACGAGGATTGTCGGGACGCCGTTCGTGTTCGTAGAACTGCACTTAGTGTGTTTCGGCGACACCCTACACTTGATAATTTGGTGACTTTTAAACAATCGATCGCCAGGGCTCGTCGCATTATTCAGGATAGCAAGAAGGCATCTTGGACTCGATTTGCCGAGTCTTTTAATCGCTTTACACCTACAACTGTTGTTTGGGATAAACTTCGTCCCTTCTCAGGTAAAGTGTCGCATTGTACTGTTTCTGGCCGTCAGGTTCCCAATGCCAGCATAGTGGATCCGGCTGCCATCGCTAACACTCTGGGTGCTGGCTTTGAGGTGTTTTCCAGTTGAGACCATTATTCCGCCGGCTTTCGCTCTATCAAAGACCGGCTGGATTCCGACACCTTTAATTTTTCGTCTGCTAATAATGAGTGTTATAATAAACTTTTCACAATGAGGGAGCTGGAGCACGCTCTTCATTGCTCTCGGCACTCCGCTCCTGGTCCGGACAGCATTCATGTCCTGATGTTAAAGAACCTTTCAGCCGACAGTAAACTCTTTCTCTAACGGGTCTATAACCGTATTTGGCAAGACCGCCTTTCTCCTTCCGTTTGGCGCGAAACCACCATTGTCCCTATACTTAAGCCGGGAAAGGATCGCCAACTGCCTTCCAGCTAACGCCCTATCTCTCTCACCAGTTGCAGTTGCAAGGTGATGGAGCGCATGATTAACGGGCGGTGACATGGTGGCTTGAGTCTCAGAAACGTCTAGCGAACGCTCAGTGCGAATTTCGTCGCTATCGCTCTACCGTCGACCATCTGGTGTCCCTTTCGACGCATATTATGAATGGATTGCTGAGAAAGTGTCAAACTGTGGCTGTGTTTTTTGACCCGGAGAAAGCTTATGACACTTGTTGGATGGGCGGCATTTTACGTACACTTCACGCATGGAATATCCGCGGTCGTCTTTCCATACTTCTTCGGGAGTTTATGACGAATCGCGTCTTTTGTGTACGTGTGGGCTCGGTTTTATCTAGTCGTTTTATTCAAGAGAACGGAGTACCACAGGGCTCTGTACTCAGTGTCACACTTTTTCCAATTGCTTTCAACCCCATTGTTGATTGTATTCCACCTGGCATGTCATCGTCCCTTTTTGTTGACGATTTTGCCATATATTGCAGTTCACGGCGGACATGTCTACTCGAACGCCGTCTCCAGAGCTGTATCGACCGTTTCTACGCCTGGAGTAACGCCAAACGCTTCAATTTCTCCGCCGAGAAATCCGTCTGCATCAACTTCTGGCACCGGAAATATTTCCTTCCGCCCTCTCTCCATCTGTGGCCGGAGATACTTCCGTTTGCAGACGAGGCACAATTTTTGGGTTTTATTTTTGATAGGAAATTGTGTTGGACTTCGCGCATTTCTTTTTTAAAAGCTAAGTGTGACCGTCCTCTTAATCTTTTACGTGTTTTAAGTGACACATCCTGGGCAGCTGATCGGACCGTCCTTCTTCGCATTTATCGCTCTTTGGTCCGATCCAAGCTTGATTACGGGTGTATTGTTTATTCGTCGGCACGTCCATCTGTGTTACGGCGATTGAATGCCATTCACCATCGTGACATAAGAGTCGCTACAGGGGCCTTTCCAAGTATCCCTGTACCCAGTCTGTACGCAGAAGCTGCAGAGCCTCCGCTGTCCTTCCGGCGTGAGATCCTTTTGTGCAGCTATGTTTGTCGGCTCTGAAGCTTGCCTAACCACCCGTCCTTCGATTTATTTTACGAGGATTTGCTTGGTTGACAATATTTCGTTAGCTCCTCTGCATTACTACCTCCAGGGGTTCGATTTCGACAACTCCTTCGGCATTTGGACGTTACGCCAGCGCCTGCCCTTCCCAGGGGGAAACGCTTTTTCCTCCATGGTTGTGCGCTCTGACCCACCGTCACCTTGGGCTTACGTGTATGCCGAAGACTGAGACCCCTTCTTCAGTCTTTAGATCGGGTTTTTTTAGAAGTACGGGCGCAATTCGGGGATTTTCATTTTATCTTTACCGATGGATCTAAGACTGATGCTGGATTTGGATGTTCCTTTGTTTTTGGTCAATGTAGCTTTACGTTTCGTTTACCTGGACAATGTTCAATTTTTACCGCCGAACTTTCTAGCATTTATCAATCTGTTTTATACATTCAGCGGCACGACTTGCGGCACTGTGTTATTTATACGGACTCTCTGAGTGCCCTTCAGAGTATTAACGCGCTGTACCATTACCACCCATCGTAAAGCGCATACATGACCTGTTCCACTCGCTTGGTGTGTCTGGCATCAGCGTCTCCTTCATGTGGATGCCAGGTCATGTGGGCATCTCAGGTAATGAGTCTGCCGACGCCGCTGCAAAATCGCCGATTCTATTACCCAGTTGTTTTACTTCTGTGTTTCCCTCCACAGATTTGTTTGTTATTTTACTTAGCCGCATCCTCTCGGTTTGGAGGGATGAGTGGACGGCCCTGCGGGGGAACACGTTGCGGGAGGTTAAGCCTCTCCCATTAGTCTGGCGTACCTCTTCTCCTTCGTGTCGTCGGGAAGAGGTAATTTTAGCTCGTTTACGGATTGGACATTGTCTGTTTAGTCATAGGTATCTGCTCAGTGGTGACCCCGCTCCACTCTGTGAGCAGTGTGATGTGCCCTTATCGGTGCGTCACATTTTAGAAGAGTGTCAGGTTTTAGCTCCATTGCGCGTTCATGTTGGTCTGCCAGTTGGCCTAGCCAACGTTTTGGCAGACGTCACGCGTATTGTAGAATGTTTTTTACGTTTTATTTGTGACGGTGAGTTTTAAACTGCGCATTTGATGCGTTGAGCGTCCTTTAGCTTTTATTATTTTATTTTGTCTGGGGTAATAGGGACTCCACTCCCCAGTGGACATATGGCGCTCATGTCGCTCGCATTCTACAGTTCTTGACACGTTTTAATCTTTTATTGCCTGTGTATTTAGTGTGTTGGTTTTTGGGATATTTGTATTATTGTTCATATTGTTGTTATTATTGTTATTGTTGTATTACTGTTTTTTTTAGTTTTTTGGACATCGTGGGTTTGTGTCCCGTTTTTAATTATACGGTTCTTTTACCCGTCTTTTATATGTTGACTTTATATTTTATACATTGTAAGGGCGCTGATGACCTTAGCAGTTTTGCGCCCTTAAACCGCATATCATCATCATCATGAGTGGGTAATGGCGTCATCCCCATCACCCGAATCGTCATGTAAGGTGTATGTTCGTATCCGCTAATAACCTGCAGTCGGGGGGGAGGGGAAAGTCACACTCAGCGGCCCTATTCACCCCTTTACACCCAGAACCGATTCTCGGCGCTTGAATCGGTTTGTGGCACTGAGCGCGTGGGCCCTCCCTTCGATGTGCCAAAGGAGTCTGGCCAAATCCATACCATAAGTCCCAGCCCCAAGGTTAAGTCGCCCATCTAAGTAAGAAGTTTATCCCTTTTATTCATGGCTATCCTGCACTGGAATCAACGTGGTGTACGATAGCATAGGGCGGAAACTCAAATTTTATTGCGTTCCCATTCACACGTGGTCGTGTGTTTGAAGGAGACTAAGCTTCGCCCTCACGATCCTTTTAATCTCCGAAGGTATACTCCGGTTCACTACGATCTTGCACCGGATAAGGGTACTCCTGTTCTTGGAGGTGTCATGTTATTACTGCGTAACGGCGTTCATTTTCTCATCTCACTCTTACGTTCGACTTGCAAGCTGTTGCCGTTAGGCTTCAATTACCCGGCTTTTTCTTTTCTCTGTCTATTGACCTCCATCGTCTCCCCTCGCTAACGAGGACCTTCGAGATCTTCTGTCCGCTCTCCCAACACCATTTCTTCTGTTGGGAGATTTTAATCCCTATCACCCCCTGTGGGGTTCTCCAAGTGCTTCTGCGAGGGGTACTCCTCTTTCCAACATTTTTTCTCAGTTCAACCTCTCCATCCTCAATACAGTTGAGCCGACTTTTCTTTCTGAATCTTCTGGTACATTCTTTCACTCGGACCTTGCCGTTTGCTCACTCTAGCTTTCTTGTGTGCAGTGGAACGTCGTCGCTGACACCTACTCCAAAGATCATTACCCCTGCATCGTTTCTCTTCTGTTTCACCACGTCCAGCATTCCAGAGTACCTACCTGGATATTCAGAAAATCCAACTGGAAACTGTATCCAGTCGCGTGTTTTGAGGACCAGCTCTTTACTGACGTTAACCAAATGCTGCAGCACCTTACGTCTCCGATGCTATCTGCCGCCGAACGCACAATTCACCGTTCGTCCTTTCACTCTCGGCATATTCCTGTTCCGTGGTGGAACGAGGACTGTCGGGACATTGTTCGTGCCCGTAGGGCTGCGCTTAGGGTGTTTCGGCGACACCCTACACTTGATAATTTGGTTACTTTTAAACAATCACGCGCCAGGGTTCGCCGAATTATTCAGGATAGCAAGAACGCATCTTGGACTCGTTTTGTGGAGTCTTTTAATTGCTTCACGCCTTCTTCTTTTGTTTGAGATAAACTTCGTCAGTTCTCCGATAAAGTGTCGCATTATACTGTGTCTGGCCTTCAGGTTTCCACTGCCAACATAGTGGATCCGGCTGCCATTGCTAACACTCTGGATGCTGCCTTTGAGGCGGTTTCTAGTTCTGCCCATTATACCGCCGACATTCGCACTCTCAAGCACCGGATGAATTCTGTGAGCTGTAATTTTCGGTCAGCTAATAAGGAGTGTTATAATGAACGTTTTAAATAGGGTGAGCTCGAGCACGCTCTCCATTGCTCTAGGCACTCCGCTTCTGGGCCGGACGGCATTTATGTCCTGATGTTAACGAACCTTTCAGCCAACAGTAAACTCTTTCTCTTACAGGTCTATAACCGTATTTGGCAAGACGGACTTTTTCCTTCCGTTTGGCGCGAAGCCATTATTGTCCCTATATTAAGCCTGAGAAGGATCGTCAACTACCTTCCGGCTACCGCCCTATCTCCCTCACCAGTTGCATTTGCAAGGTGATGGAGCGCATGTACAACGGACAGTTGACATGGTGGTTTATGTCTCAGAAACCTCTAGCGAACGCTCAGTGCGGAATCTCTTACCATCGCACTACCATCGACCATCTGGTGTCTCTGTCGACGCATATTATAAATGGATTTCTGAGAAAGTGTCAAACAGTATCTGTGTTTTTTAATCTTGAGAAATCTTATGACATTTCTTGGAGGGGCGGCATTTTACGTAAACTTCACGCGTGGAATTTAAGCGGTCGTCTTCCCATATTTCTTCGGGAGGTTATGACGGATCGCATCTTCCGTGTACGTGTGGGCTCGGGTTTTATCTAGTGGTTTTATTCAAGAGAGCGGTGTACCGCAGGGTTCTGTACTCAGTGTCACACTTTTTGCGATTGCTATCAACCCCATTGTTGAATGTCTCCCACCTGTTATTTAATGGTCCCTTGTTGCTGACGATTTTGGTATTTATTGTAGTCCAGGGCGGACCTGTCTGCTCGAACGCTGCATCGACCGTCTCTACGCCTGGAGTAACGCCAACGGCTTTACTTTCTCCGTCAAGAAATTCGTCTGTGTCAAATTCTGGCGCGGGAAGGCTTTCCCTTCACCCTCCCTGCATCATCGGCCGGATACACTTCCATTTGCAGATGAGGCGACATTTTTGGTGTTGATCTTTTATAGAAAGCTTAGCTGGACTTCGCAAATTTCCTTTTTAAAACTAAGTGTGACCGTTCTCTTAATCTTTTACGTGTTTTAAGTGGCACATCCTGGGGAGATGATCGGGCCATTCTTTTGCGTCTTTATCGCTGTTTGGTCTGGTCCAATCTTGATTATGGGTGTATTGTCTATTCGTTGGCGCGTCCATCTGTGTTATGTCACCTTAAAGCCAATCATCATCGTTGCATAAGAGTCGCTACAGGGGCCTTTCTAACCACCCCTGTTCCCAGTCTGTTTGCTGAAGCTGCAGAGCCTCCGCCGTTCTTCAGGCGTGAGATGCTTTTGTGCAGCTATGCATGTCGTCTCTAAAGCTTACCTGACCAAGCCGTCCTTCGAGATATTTTTCGAGGATTCGCTTGATCGGCAATATTTAATCATGTCCTCTGCACTGCTCCCTCCAGGGGTTCGATTTCGACAGCTTCTTCGGCGTCTGGACGTTACGCCTACGTGGACCCTTCCCAGGGGGAAACGCGTTTTCCTCCATAGTCGCGCGCTGAGGCCCACTGTCACCTTGGGTTAACGTCAAAGCCTAAGAATGGGACCCCTTCTTCAGTCCTTAGATCCGCGATTTTAGAACTTCAGGCTTAATCTGGCGACTTCGATTTTATATATACTGATGGGTCCAAGACTGATGTTGGAATAGGCTGTGCCCTTGTTTTTGTTAAACGTGGTTTTACCTTTGGTTTACCTGGTGAATGTTTGATTTTTACTGCCGAACGTTTTTGTGTTAATCAGTTATTTTTATACGTCCAGTGGTACGGCTTACAGCACTGTTTTATTTGTTGAAACACCCTGAGTGCTCTTCAAAGTATTCGCGCGCTATACACTTAAGCCCGCTGGTACAGCGCATTCGTGACGTGCTCCACTCGCTTGGTGCTTCTGGCATCAACGTGTCCTTCGTGTGGATTCCAGGTCAAGAGGGCATCTCAGGGAACTAGTCTGCCGACACCGCTGCTAAATCGGCGATTTTATCCCCCAGATTTTTTACCTCTGTTATTCCCTCGTCTGATTTGTGTGTTATTTTACGTCACCGCAGCGTCTCGCTTTGGCGCGGTAAGTGGACGGACTTCCGGGGGAACAATTTGCGGGAGGTTAAAGCTCTCCCGTTTGATTGGGGTACCCCTTCTCGCTCTTCTCGTCGGGAGGAGGTAATTTTAGCTCGTCTACGAATCGTACATTGCCTTTTTAGTCATAGATACTTGTTCAGTGTTGACACAGCACCACTGTGTGAACATTGTAATACGCCCTAAACGGTGCGTCACATTTTAAAATAGTGTCAAGGTTTAGCTGCATTGCGCTGTCGAGTGTGTCTGCCTGTTGGCATAGCCAACGTTTTGACTGATGACGCGCGTGCTGTAGAATGTCTTTTACGATTATCAGTGACTCTAGTTTTAGCCGACGCATTTGATGCGCTGAGCGCCTTTTAGCTGTGTGATTTTATATTGTCTTTTAAATGGGGGTTCTATTCCCCAGTGGACATATGGCGCTCGTGTCTCAAGCGTTCAAAGTTCTTGACACGGCGTTTTACTGCTTTATTGTTTTGTTTACCCTGGTTTTTGTGCTGGTTTTAAAGTTTGATGGCTTGTTTTATAGTGTTTCTGACTATGTGGTTTTTACCCGTGTTGTTTTTTATTTTAAATTTTATACTTTGTAAGGGCGCTGATGACTTAAGCTGTTTAGCGCCATTAAACCGCATCTCATCATTATTGGGGTTCTCTGGTTTCCTCCGCCATTCATTCCACCAATTACTCCATCACTTTTCCTTTCATTCACCTCGCCGTCATTTCATATCATTCCCTTCCTCTCTCTCATACTGGGCTTCGGGCTGATCACACATCATGGCTATTCTGTGTGATCCATGGTCTGTGCTTCCGAACAGACGTCTGGCCCCAGGCACCTGATTTTGTGTCCTGGGGGTGTAAGCCCTAATAACGGGGAGGGTGAACTGAGAGATCAAAAATAATAATATAAAGGACAAACAAAAGAAGAATAAAATATTGACAGTCATGAATCACGGGAAGTATCCAATTAAAAAAAACAAAGTTAATATCATTTAGCATTATGGATTTGGTAAAATTTAATGATCTGTTTTTTGACCCTTGAGTAACAATTATTTGGTTCTATTTATGTGAGCCTATAATACTGAAAGTCACATCGGTGGCTTTGAGTTCGGAAACGTTGTTCATTGACAATAAAGTTCAATGTTGACATTTAACTACCGTTGAGTTGCATTACTGTACGTTGTTGTAAATATAACTTAAATTCCTTTTTTCATCTCTGTCTCTATCTCTCATACAATTTCTAACCCCGAGGAACCCCCAGGGGCTCACAATATATGAGTACGAGTTTGACATACCGGGGTGTCCGAGCCACTCATCGCCATATTCATCCCTTAATCCCCGTCCGTCGAGGGGGTTCGTTTTCGTGACAGGGGACTCAAGGTAGGCTCTCGTGCGTTCTGCGCATTTCATTCCATGACGCCACTCGCCATCATTTCTTTCTTCTCTACTCTCTTAACGCGCATTTCGCCCCACGTCCATTCATATACACATCTATTTTAATATTTTGCCGGCCTACCCTGCGTGCGTAACTCCCACACAGTTTTATTTATTTTACCCTTTTATTTTAATCCTCCGTGGACACAGCCTGACGGATATCCGCGTACTCGGTGCACAGCTGGGTTAGTGGGTAATGGCGTCATCCCCACCACCCGGGGTCGTCATGTAGGGTATGTATTCGTATCCGTTGTTTAACTGCAGTCCCGAGGTGGGGGGCCATTGCATGAGCTGCTGACTTCCGACGGCCATTGGGTCCCTCTGTCTATGTTCTGGGAGGTATGGCCCTGGGGTGAGATCGGTATAGATAGGCCACTCACCCAAGGCGGGTTAACGATCGGGAACTCAGAGCCCGAGGTCGGAGACGGTTGCACTTCTGGAGGATTTCTGTCGCTATGGAGCACTCCTTCTCCAGTACAAATAAGCGCCGAAAGGTTATAGTAACAGAAGTAGCACCCTCGATATCTGGTTGTTACTTGTCGTTTCTCGAACAGAGGAAGGTCAGTCGTTTGAGAAGATGAACCCTTTTATCATTCGGAAGGGCATAGATTCTACTGCTGGTCCGGTTCATTCCTGCACTCGTCTTCGGAATGGATCCTTATTAGCAAAAACGAAGTCAAATCAACAAAGCAAGAACTTGTTGCACGCTACGCTTCTCCACGGTTATCCCATTCGTGTTGAGAAGACCGCACCTTGAATTCCTGTCGAGGTGTCGTCACCACGCATAGCCTCGATGGTATATCGGACGAGGACCTAGTCGAATATCTCTCAGATCAAAAAGGTGACAGCAGTGCATCGAGAGCATGCCAAACGCGACGGAGTATTGGTACCCACTTGTACCATATTTCGTACATTTGATGGCGTCGATCTGCCCACGAGCATTATAGCTGGGCACGAACGTACTGCGGTGAGGCCCTATATTCCTAGACCTCTGCGTTGTTTCATATGCCAACGTTTTGGGCATACGCAAGTCTCATTTAAGAGTGCCGTTAACATCTGTGCAACATGTAGCCAGTCCTCACATGAAGGTAGCTGTTCAACAGCCCTCGTCTGCGTTAATTGCAAAGGGTCTCATTCTGCTTCATTTGCCGACTGTCCGCAGTTTTTGGACGAGAAGGCGATCCAGGAGATCCGGGTAATGGTGAAACGCTCCTTCGCCGAAGCCCGGAGGCGTTGCTATGCGCGCCAAACCTCGCTCCTGCGATCAGGAACATTCAGTTCTGTTGTTGCCTCGCCAGTACCCCGGAAGAATGCAGAGACTCAAACCTGGACCATGACTGCACTGACCGCCACTACCGTACGGCCGTCCATTCAAGTCACTGTTATAAAGTCATCTAAAGCTGGTCCAAATGTTATTAAGTCACATGGCGCCGAGAAGAAATCGAAGCAGAAATTTCGTAGGGAAGATTTTCTAAAACACCCTCCGCGTGCGCGCGGTAAGAAAAGTTCACCTTTTCCTCCTCCTCGAAGGTCTCAGTCCCAGGATGTTCCTGGGAGAATCCGCTCTCAGCGGCCCCCTTAACCCGTTGCCACCCAGAACCGATTCTCGGCGCTTGAAACGGTTTCTAGCACTGAGCGCGTGAGACCTCTTTTCAAGGAGCCTATGGAGTCTGTCCAACTCCATACAAAAAGCCCGAGCCCCAAGGTTAAGCAAAAAGTTATTTTGAACCCCCTTCTAAGCAATAAGCTTAACCCTTTTACCCATGGCTATCCTGACCTGGAATTTACGTGGCGTACGATCGCATAGGGCGGAACTGCAGCTTTTATTGCGTTCCCATTCACCTATGGTTGTATCTTTGCAGGAGACTAAGCTTCGTCCTCACGATCCTTTTGATCTCCTAGGGTATACTCCGGTTCGCTACGATCTTGAACCGGATGAGGGTACTCCTGCTCATGGAGGTGTCCTGTTATTAGCACGTAACGATGTTCACTTTCAAACTCTCACTCCTACGTCCGACTTGCAAGCTGTTGCCATTAGACTTCACTTAACCGGCCTTCTCTTTTCTGTTTGCTCTGTGTATTCACCTCCATCGTCTCTCCTCGCTAACGCGGACATTCGAGATCTCTTGTCCGCTCTCCCAACACCATTTCTCCTGTTGGGACATTTTAATGCTCATCGCCCCCTGTGGGGTTCGCCAAGTGATTTTGCAAGGGGAACTCTTCTTTTCGACTTATTTTCTCAGTTCAACCTCTCTATCCTCAATACAGGTGAACCTACTTTTCTTTCTGATTCTTCTGGCACTTTCTCTCACTTGGACCTTGCCGTTTGCTACATCCAGCTTGCTTGTCGTCTGCAGTGGAACGTTGTCGCTGACACCTACTCAAGCGACCATTACCCCTGCATCGTTTCTCTTCTGTCTCACCACGTCCAGCATTCCAGAGTACCTACCTGGATATTCAGAAACGCCGACTGGAGATTGTATTCCAGCCTTGTGTGTTTTGAGGACCAGCCCTTCACTGACGTTAACCAAATGGTGCAGCACCTTTCGTCTACGATTCTCTCTGCCGCCGAACGCACAATTCCCCGTTCATCCTCTCCCCTCGGCGTATACCTCTTCCGTGGTGGAAAGAGGATTGTCGGGACGCCGTTCGTGCCCGTAGAACTGCACTTAGGGTGTTTCGTCGACACCCTACACTTGATAATTTGGTTACTTTTAAATCGCTTGACGCCTTCCTCTGTTGTTTGGGATAAACTTCGTCGCTTCTCAGGTAAAGTGTAGCATTGTACTGTGTCTGGCCTTCAGGTTTCCACTGCCACCATAGTGGATCCGTCTGCAATTGCTAACACTCTGGGTGCTTCCTTTGAGGCGGTTTCCAGTTCTGCCCATTATTCCGCCGGCTTTCGCACTCTCAAAAACCGTCTGGATTCCGAGACCTACAATTTTCGATCTGCTGTGTTTTTAGAACTACAAGCGCAGTCGGGGAATTCCGTTTTATATATACTGATGGGTCTAAGACTGATGATGGAGTAGGGTGTGCCTTTGGTTTTGGTGACCATGGTTTTACCTTTCGTTTACCCGGGAAATGTTCCATTTTTACCGCCAAACGTTTTAGTATTTATCGGTCACTTTTATACGTCCAGCGGCAAGACTTATGGCACAGTTTTATTTGTTCAGACTCCCTGAGTGCTCTTCAGTGTAATAGCGCCCTGTAAAGTTGCCACCCGCTCGAACAGCGCATTCATGTTCTGCTCCTCTCGCTATGTGTTTTCGGCATCAGCGTCTCCTTCGTGTGGATTCCAGGTCATGTGGGCACCTCAGGGAACGAGTCTGCAGACGCCGCTGCCAAATCGGCGATTTTATCACCCAGAAGGTTTACCAGTGTTGTTCCCTCGTCAGATTTGTGTATTATTTTACGTCGCCGCATCCTCTCGCTTTGGAGCGATGAGTGGATGGCCCTCCGGGGGAACAACCTGCGGGAGGTTAAACTTTTTGCGTTAGTCTGGGTTACCTCTTCTCGTTCTTCACGTCGGGAAGAGGTACTTTAACTTGTTTACGAATCGGACATTGCGTTTTTAGTCATAGATACCTACTCAGTGGTGACCCTGCACCACTCTGTGTGCAGTGTGATGCGCCGTTAACAGTGCTTCACATTTTTTTAACAGTGTGTCAAGTTTTAGCTCCGTTTCCCGTTCGTGTGGGCCTGCCTGTTGGCATAGCCAACGTTTTGGCAGACGGCGCGCGTGCTGTAGAATTGCTTTTACGTTTTATAAGTGACAGTGGTTTTAAGCGGCGCATTTGATGCGCTGAAAGGTCTTTTAGTTTTGAGATTTTCTAGTGTTTTACTGGGGCTCTTCTCCCCGGCGGACATATGATGCTCATTTCCGTCGTATTCTACAGTTCTTGACATGTTTTACTCCTTTATTTACCATGTTTTTAGTCTGTCGGTTTTTAGAATTTGGTGTTTCGTTTTTTAGTTTTTTGACAGCGGGTTTTTGTACCATATTTTTGTTTTGAGGTTTTAAATTTTATATATTGTAAGGGCGCTGATGACCGTGGATGTTTAGCTCCCTTAAAGGCATCTCATCATCATCATCATCATCATCATCATCATCAAGACTCCGAGGAGGATAGGGACTAATCCTATACATACAAATACTTAACTCCATTCAAGAAGCCAAAAGGCTGACCATTTAACCATGAAGTCAGTCTCTTCACCTGTTGTTTCCATTGTATGTACATTTCTTTTCCTTTTCGGCACTTCAGTCGCTTTTGTTTTTAATTAACACAGAGATATGTCTGATAATTTTAATAAAATGTTAAATACTCCCTATACGTAACACGTTAGTGTGTGCTCAGCTTTTTGATACCTTAGAAATCAATGTTAACAAGTATGAAATGGGTTTTCAACACTCATTTTAATTCATTCATACTTAAGAAAACCTGTATCACATGGGTAATAAACATAAATATTTCGCTTTTCTTATACGTGCTAAATTACAGGATTTCCAAATTAAATTTTAATTTTGGACGCTAGTGTTCATGTAAGGACTATTATGAATGACTTAATTCTCTTAACAGTTGGCAACTCATGCTACTTAACACTGGATACTTTCCTTCGCAAATACTATTTCATAATAGCACATTAATTGGGCAGTTTGTGTGCATTAGTACGTTTATCTCGTTCCATGTATTCAGGACAGGTTTTGACACTGCAGCAGTTGCTCTCAGGCATGTAAGCGTAGTGGACCTTGATGATGAAGACAAAAGTTACATATTTCATAAAATCAAGTGTCATGGCTAAGACTCGAACCACGGATCTCAGTCTTTCCGTGTCAGAGATCTACCACTGTACTAATTTGGCGCTGTGAAGGAATCTTATCTGAATCATACAAAAGGGAGAGTTTCAATGCGAACTCAAATATTCCGAAATATAAAATCTTTCTGCCATATAACTGGTATGTTTCTTTTTCCCAAACGTCAAATCTTTGCTGCGACACCAAAACTTGTTATTTTTTTATCGAAACATGTTTGTATTAATGCTGCACAATCTGAAAACACAACATGTGGGAAACCGGTTATGCTAGTAGTCAGATTTACCAAGGTAGCGAAGAAGTTAAATAGATTCTGGGATACTTCATTCGCCTTTTGTACATGTGAAGTTCTTTGTGTAGTGAAATGTCAGATGTGTCGCCCATTGGTAATCATCAATGTTGATTTATTACGTTTGGTTGGGACTAACATACGAGGAGCTCCTTTTCGTGAAAATAGCATTAGCTAGGAGATGAATCAATGGACTGTTTTCCGATATTTCTTATTGTGTAAAAATATGGTAACCGGTTAGATACGGATACACTTTCAACCCTAGTGCATAATTATGACGCTAGAGATGATGGCAATGGACGTCGCTTGTAGTGACTCTAAGTACACGGCAAAAGCTGCAAGTCCTCTCATACCGTCACCAAGAGATCACCCTACCATCTGAGGCAACGTATTCCGCACGCTGAGTGCCCCAGCTAAGAAATGGGTCCAGTTATCGCTTGGTGGAATGAGTTATTCCCTGGAGGTCATAGGCCATATGGGGAGCGTTAGAAACGGCGAACTTTTGACAAGAAGTTAGAAGTCCCAAATGTTATCATGGTATTTGATGACAACGCACTAGAGAACATAAACGATGGTTATCAGTCAAGAGGTTTCAACACATATGAAAAGCTTTTGAAAAGATACCCTAAACGGGAGGATAACACTACTATTAAAACGCATTGGACGGTGACAAGTAAAAGGTAATAGCAACTTACAAAGTAATTAGTATTTTTAAGTACAATATCAAATAGGACATAATAGCTATGCCTGATGAGGCGCGACAAAATAAGTTTTTCGTTTATTACTGGCATTTGTGACATTAAGCGTCAGACTTCACCAGAATTATTGCGTGCCCAAACTTTCCAGCATCACTGGGATTCAGTACTAATTTGAAATGGAGTTTATTGTAACATTGCATCTTACAACTATGCTACAGGCCTGAACAGATAAGAAAGACGAAGAGATGGTTCAAAGAGATGAAATATTTCTTGTTGAAATTAATGGCCATGTCGCGACAGGAATATTCCAAATAATATTTGATGGAACTGCTTCCAGCCAGTGCAACTATGAGCATTCGGACCAAAGAAACAAATAAACATGAAAGGGGAGAGATACCGTCTCGATATTGCAATGAACATACAGCTACACAATTCATGTTGCTATGTTGATAGATGGGTGAATACATATAGGAATTGGAACAGACAAACTTTCTCAAATTGTTCAAGGATTTTGGCTGAGCGTTTTAATATAACGAACCCATGATCCGGTGATTTAGTACAGAGTAATGTATTGTCATAGACCTGTAGCATACACTTTTGACCGCAATTAGATGGGGTCTGCTGGATTATAAAGCCTACGTACTTAATCATTTCCTTCCGAAGCAGGTACTTTACTACCGTGAATTGTAGTACAAACAATCCAAAATTACACGAGTAATGAAACAAACCAGGGCAAAGTCCTACTAGTTTGTTAATCACTGTTGTACAGTGAAGTACACTGTGTACTCTTAAATACGCGTATCTGTTTCTTTACAGTAGCTGTTGAAAGTGTGAACCGTCGTTATCATAAGTCATGATAAACATACTGCGGCGAAAAAGTGGCTGTCGCACCTCTCTAGCGAATGTGAGAATTCTTGTAATCAGGTCCATTTTACTGTCGACTGGAGTCTCATAAACTGTTTTTACGTGACCCAAGAAGAAGAAGAAGAAGAAGAAGAAGAAGAAGAAAAGAGGAACATCGGTGACATATTTGGCGATTAAGTTGGCCATGTAACAGGGCTACAACGACAGATTTGTCTTTGACCAAAACGTTTATCAAGGTATCACCTAAACTTGTTTACAAAATGGCTCGACACTCCTAAATGTTGAAACCTTATACACCCACAAACTATAAGCGACACGTCGACCAGGTGCTGTGGAAGGATGCGTTCAGAAAACGTTTTCTGGAAAATACTGCTCGGTATGCTGAGAGCTACACACGGTCCAATAATTCCTTCAAACAATATAAAGAGGATGCTAAGAGAACCAAACTTGTCCTGCACTGCTAGCTGGCGTATGACTGGTTGGAGAGATAGGGGAGGCTCTCAACTTTGGAACTCTTATCGGGACGATGGTGAAAGCTTACAGACTTCCCCTTCTACCGCCCATTAACGAACCTTCTCGAGGCATTACAGGAAGCGATAACCGCAGCAAAGAAGGTGGTTGTTCTTGTGAGATTCATTTCAGTGTTGTCTGCTTTTCACTCAGCGAGTCCTGTGTGCGCGAGGCTAGAAGCCGCGTCTTGTCTTTGATACGTTTTTGGGAAATCGGGAGAGAATAGATTAGAAGTACGGTCCTGTGTTCAACACATGAGGGAGCAAGCGAGCGACCGGAAGAGACGAGGCTTATTTGAGCGCCGCTAATTGAAGCGTTGCGTGCACGTAAAACTGAAGAGCGACTAGGGGAAAAGTGGACAGGTTTACAATATAGACCAATGCTTCGTTACGCTTAATGAAATTCTGATTACAATATTGGTGAATCTGTGGATAACCTCAAAAGTGTCAACGTGGTTTTCTTAAAAAATATTATGTAATTTGCAATTGTATTTGATCAACTTTCTTTACTTAAACTATACGTTTTGTAGTCATTCGTATTCATTTGAGTATTGCATTGGAAGCCCTCACCTGTATCTATAGCAGATATGTCTTGCGTTGGGCTTATATAATGACACATACAAAGGCATCTTGTTAACGTTTTTAGAGTTTTCCAGAAAGACGGCGATTAAACACGTGTGTAATGTTCCCTTAACTAAAATTTAAAACGCATATTCTTCACTTGTCCAAACATTTCTTGGTTCGATGTTTCGTTACAGTAAAGTAACATAGAAACTTGCAAGAAAACGTTTTCCATTTAATAGAATGGTCTCAAGCTATGCTCATTTCAAGATTTGAAGAAAGGCATTCTTCAACACTACTGGTTATATTTAAGATCAAGGGGTAGTAGCAAGTACATTAGGTTCGTAATGTAACAAAAGATTAAGCAATGTGTTTGAGAGTTTGGATGGTTAGATTTGCATCACAGTTTTATAAATCGCAACTTATATGAATTTAAATTCGAGATAGTTTTTAAACTCCGGATAATTTTCCCCTCATTCAACCCCCTCAGGGGCTCACCTTATGTGAGTACGGGTTTTTGGCGCACCCGGGGGTTCCCGAGCCAATCATCGCCACATTCATCCCCTCACCCCCATTCGATCGACGATGGTTCTTCTCGTGACCGGTGGACCCAAGGTAGGCTCTCGTGCGTTCTTTGCATTCCATCCATACCGCACCTCACCATCGTTTCTTTCTTCCCTTATCACTTTCCGGCCATTTCGCACCACGACATTCGCATATCTCTCTTTTTCTTCCCCGCCGCCTACCTTGCGTGCGAAACGCCCACACAGTTTTAGTTTCTTTTATCTTTTTATTTAAATCCTCCGTGGACACAGCCTGACGGATACCCGCGCACCGCGTGCGCAGCTGGGTGAGTGGGTAATGGCGTCATCCCCACCACCCGGGGTCGTCATGTAGGGTTGTTGTTCGTATCCGCTGTTCAACTGTTGAATTTTTCCATCCTCAATACAGGTGCACCTACTTTTATTTCTGATTCTTCTGGTACCTTCTCTCACCTGGACCTTGCCTTTTGCTCACTCCAGCTTGCTCATCGTCTTCAGTGGAACGTCGTCGCTGACACCTACTCCAGCGACCATTACCCCTGCATCGTTTCTCTTTAGTCGCACCACGTACAGCATTCCAGAGTACCTACCTGGATATTCGAAAAAGCCGACTGGAGCTTGTATTCCAGCCTCGTGCATTTTGACGACCAGCCCTTCTCTGACATTCACCAACTAGTGCAGCACCTTACGTCTATTATTTTCTCTGCCGCCGAACGCGCAATACCCCGTTCATCCTCCCAACCTCGGCGGCCACCTGTTCCGTGGTGGAACGAGGATTGTCGGGACGCCGTTCGTGCCTGTAGGACTGCACTTAGAGTGCTTTGGCGACACCCTACACATGATAATTTGGTGACTTTTAAACAATCGCACGCCAGGGCTCGTCGCATTATTCAGGAAAGCAAGAAGCCGTCGTGGACTCGTTTTGTCGAGTCTTTTAATCGTTTTACGCCTTCATCTGTTGTTTGGGATAAACTTCGTCGCTTCTCAGGTAAAGTGTCGCATTGTACTGTTTCTGGCCTTCAGGTTTCCAATGCCACTATAGTGGATCCGGCTGCCATCGCTAACACTCTGGGTGCTGCCATTGAGGCGATATCCAGTTCAGACCATTATTCCGCCGACTTTCGCTCTATCAAAGACCGGCTGGATTCTGACACCTTTAATTTTCGGTCTGGTAATAATGAGTGCTATAATGAACTTTTCACAATGAGGGAGCTGGAGAACGCTCCTCATTGCTCTAGGCACTCCGCTCCTGGCCCGGACGGCATTCATGTCCTGATGTTAAAGCACCTTTCAGCCGACAGTAAACTATTTCTCTTACAGGTCTATAACCGTATTTGGCAAGACGGCATTTTTCCTTCCGTTTGGCGCGAAGGCAACATTGTCCCTATTCTTAAGCCTGGGAAGGATCGTCAACTACCTTCCAGCTACCGCCCTATCTCCCTCACCAGTTGCATTTGCAAGGTGATGGAGTGCATGATCAACGGGCGGTTGACATGGTGGCTCGAGTCACAGAAACTTCTAGTGAACGCTCAGTGCGGATTTCGAAGCTATCGCTCTACCGTCGACCATCTGGTGTCCCTGTCGACGCATGTTATGAATGCATTTCTGAGAAAGTGTCAAACCGTGGCTGTGTTTTTTGACCTGGAGAAAGCTTATGACACTTGTTGGAGGGGCGGCATTTTAGGTACACTTCACGCATGGAATATCCGCGGTCGTCTTCCCATATTTCTTCGGAAGTTCATGATGGACCGCGTTTTTCGTGTACGTGTGGGCTCGGTTTTATCTCGTCATTTTATTCAAGAGAACGGAGGACCGCAGGGCTCTGTACTCAGTGTCACACTTTTTGCGATTGCTATCAACCCCATTGTTGATTGTATTCCACCTGGAATGTCATCGTCCCTTTTTGTTGACGATTTTGCTATTTATTGCAGTTCACGGCGGACCTGTCTACTCGAACGCCGTCTCCAGAGCTGTATCGACCGTCTCTACGCCTGGAGTAACGCCAACGGCTTTAATTTCTCCGCCGAGAAATCCGTCTGCATCAACTTCTGGCGCCGGAAGTATTTCCCTCCGCCCTCTCTCCATCTTGGGCCAGGGATACTTCCGTTTGCAGACGAGACGAAATTTTTGGGGTTGATTTTTGATAGGAAGTTGTGTTGGACCTGGCACATTTCCTTTTTAAAAGCGGAGTGTAACCGTTCTCTTAATCTTTTACGTGTTTTAAGTGGCACATCCTGGGGAGCTGATCGGACCGCCTTTCTTCGCCTTTATCGCTCTTTGGTCCGATCCAAGCTTGATTACGGGTGTATTGTTTATTCGTCGGCACGTCCATCTGTGTTACGTCGATTGAATGCCATTCACCATCGTGGCATAAGAGTCGCTACAGGGGCCTTTCCAACCAGCCCTGTTCTTAGCCTATATGCTGAAGCTGCAGAGCCTCCGCTGTCCTTCAGGCGTGAGATGCTCTTGTGCAGCTATG
This sequence comes from Deroplatys truncata, assembly GCA_030765065.1. NCBI lineage: Eukaryota > Metazoa > Arthropoda > Insecta > Mantodea > Mantidae > Deroplatys > Deroplatys truncata. The sequence goes on along the minus strand of CM060990.1, from coordinate 414,351,439 downwards.
CCTGTCGACTCTCCAGCTTGCCTGACCACCCGTCCTTCCCGACATTTTACGAGGATTCGCTTGATCGGCAATATTTAGTTAGCTCCTCTGCATTGCTCCCTCCAGGGGTTCGATTTCGACTGCTACTTCGGCATTTGGACGTTACTCCCTTACCCGAGGGGAGAGGCGTTTTCCTCCATGGTCGCGCGCTGAGGCCCGCATCCACCTTGGGCTAACGTCGATGCCGAAAAATGCGACCCCTGCTTCTGTTCTTAGATCCGCGTTTTTAGAACTACAGGCGCAGTTCGGGGACTGTCATTTTATATATACTGATGGGTCTAAGACTGATGTTGGAGTAGGATGTGCCTTGGTTTTGGTGTACAGAGTTTTACTTTTCGTTTACCTGGACAATGTTCGATTTATACCGCCGAACGTTTTAGTATATACCAATCTGTTTTATACATCCAGCGGCACGACTTACGGCACTGTGTTATTTGTACCGACTCTCTGAGTGCCCTTCAGGGTATTGACGCGCTGTACGGTTACCACCCTCTCGTACAGCGTATACATGACCTGCTCCACTCGCTTGGTGCCTCTGGCATCAGCGTCTCCTTCCTGTGGATTCCAGGTGATGTGGGCATCTCAGGCAACGAGTCTGCTGACGCCGCTGCCAAATCAGCCATTTTATCACCCAGATGTTTTACCTGTGTTGTTCTTTCCTCGGATTTTTATGTTATTTTACGTTACAGTATCCTCTCGCGCTGGCGCGATGAGTGGGCGGCTCTTAGGGGGAACAAGTTGCGGGAGGTTAAACCTCTTCCGTTGCTCTGGGGTACCTCTTCTCGTTCGTGTCGTCGGGAAGAGGTAATTTTAGCTCGTTTACGAATCGGACATTGTCTTTTTAGCCATAGATGCTTGCTCAGTGGTGACCCCGCACCACTCTGTGAGCAGTGTGATGCACCCTTAACGGTGCGTCATATTTTAGCAGAATGTCAAGTTTTAGTTCCTTTGCGCGTTCATGTTGGTCTGCCTGTTGGCCTAGCCAACGTTTTGGCAGACGACGCGCGTGCTGTAGAGTGTCTTTTACGTTTTATCAATGACATTGGATTTACCAGACGCATTTGATGCGCTCAGCGTCTTTTGACTGTGTAATTCTATATTGTCTTTTTAATGGGGCATCTCCTCCCCAGTGGACATTGGCGCTCGTGTCCCTGACATTCTACAGTTGTTGACACGTTGTTTTACTGTTTTATTGACCATGTTTTTAGTGTGTTCGTATTTGGTGCTTTGTTTTTTACCTTTAGGACTCGTGGTTTTGTGTCCCGTTTTTAATTATGCGGTTTTTTATTGGACTTTTATTTTTTGACAGTACATTTTATACTTTGTAAGGGCACTGATGACCTTAGCTGTTTAGCGCCCTTAAACCGCATCTCATCATCATCATCATCATGCTATCGTGAGTTTCGTCGACTCCTATTTATCCCCTACAAAATGCACCCTTGCGTACGCCTCTGCAGAGTACTGCCCGTTATGTATGGTCGATTCTAGTGATGTATCAAAGGTTGCATGGTCTATTTCGATATATTATACTGTTTGTTAAAGGCAAAACCTTGAAATCTGTTAAACACGGTTTTAGTTTTACTTCAGTCGTAATGGCGTAGATTTATACGGTATTGTAACCACGATTACCCTATTGGCCATGCATTTATTGTGGATTAATATCTTCAAAGTTCATATTCCGGGATATACCAGCCGTATTTGCTCTATTCTGAGTTAACAGACGACACTAATCTCAGATATGGTTTTTATAACTTCAACCTCTGTTTTTAATCTTTTTTCAAAAATTTTAGGCTAATACTAAGAATGCATATGGTTAAGCTTACTTTATCACTCTTTCGTTTCTTCATGTTTGTATTATAAAACTGTTATTTAAACTCTCTTGCTATCCAGGTAACTACTAGAACTTTCTTAATCAAAATATTATCGTTATTTTGCTCAGTATTCATACAAATAACCCTAGCTGCTTAGTGCTTCTCATGAAGATTCGTTCATTCTTTAGATTTTACAAGGAATTTAACAATTTTCAAGTAAAATGATAAGATATGTTGTAACAAAAACAAAATTAATTAGTGAAAAACCTCTGACACATATAGAGAAGAAAAGTGCATCCTCTAAGATCGAATGTGTACAGTATGAACTGCATGGTAACGTTTATATTCAGTGCTGATTTCCCAACATAGAAAAATGGAAGAGTGACTGCAGTTATTATAAACTACTCAGCTTGATTTAAGAATCTCCATAGGTGATCGAAAGCTTCTTAAGTATGCAAGTCACCAAATTAACGAAAGTGATACTTTTGCTGTGTTGGCGGTGGTGTCATGGCTTCATTCTTGTCTCATCCCCAGCTGTGGCAAGCATGGGAGCAGAAGCTGCATCAAGGCAATTCCAACTGGGAACCGGCTTTGAATATAAGCTGGAGAGTACTACCCTTCTCAACGAACCCTCCAGTCCACGAGGCCCTCCTGGTAAAGATGTCGGCTTCCAAATTTTGGCAACTGTTACAGTTGGAGCGTTATGGCAACATCATGAAAATGCTTACGAAAAGCTTCTCCAAATACAGGTGGGTCATAAAATTACTACCACTTTAGATTTAGCCATGATTTTAGAAACATCAAAAATAATGAAAACCAAGGATATTAATCAATATTACGGTAGGCTTGCAAATAATATAATTTTAAAATCACGTCACTACTGTATTATGTAATAAGCATGATATTTAAATACTGCATTTAAGCCTTTGAAGGATCATTTTCTTATTTTAATGCTGAATTCACTTTGTACTCTGTATCATTTCCAGCCAGTAATACAATGTGCTATCGTAATTAATAACTGTTAATTAAGAAATATACTTTTCTTAAGAAAACCTGATTTTAATCCCCTTGTTTTTCAGGAGAGAATGAATAGTGGGGATTACATTAATTTCTTGGAAATTACTTCTTAGGGCAACATGAAGTTTACCCATCTGTTTAAATTGCTTGCTTTAACTCTTGAGATGTACGTCTGGTTTCCAGTCTAGTTTATTGAGTGTTTTCCTTTATTTCATACTGGCGGAACCTCCGTATCATTTTGTGCCCAGACTAGCCCCTTGATTAGCCAGTTTCGGATTGGCTGGAAAAAACTGACAAAAACAATTTCCTAAGTATACAGACTAGTCCTAGACGAGTAATGAGAGGAGCAGTAGAAAACAAGCAATTGAGTGCAATGTTTGCTGTCTGCACCTTGGATCTCCAGTTGTTGCTCTTCAGATGTCCTTTGCGATGTGGTAGAGTTATGCCCTGCCGGGACATGGTGGCGGTGTGGTGTAGTTCGCCTAGGATACACCGGGCAGGCAAACAGATTGGCCAGTATAGTGGCCCGAACTGCCACAGGTGGTAATGAATCGCAGTCTATGGGGAAGATTTTGGCCGATGCGATCGGCTGTAAGGGCCGACACCAAGGCTTTCTTACGCAGACGACCTCCGAGTGGCCGTATTGCCAGCATCAGCGGTAAGGCGTCTCTTTCTGTTGCGGCTTTCCTCAGTTTTTAGTTTTTGACCGATAAGGGGCAAACCCATCTCAAGGCAGTAGTGTAGTGGGCTCTGTCCCTGTAGGTGAGACGATTTGGTGGTGTTGGCCCATTGTGACTGGAAGCTCTCTTAGTGTTCACTAGAGATGGCCAAAGGTATTGTGCAGCATTCAAGATGAAGTGCGTAGTAGTCGGCGGTATACTCGACAGATGTCGGACAAAGAGTGGTCTTAGTTCACTAAGACAACTGGAGGCGTATTGGCACTGCTAATGCTGACTGTGTGCTATAGACTGATCTTCGGGAGCTGTACCGCTGGAGTAGCGGTAAGTGCATGCTCAGCTGCGGCTGGTGGAGATTGCTTTTCATCTTTGGAGAGAGCGTCGAAAGGAAAGTCGCTTTCCGCGACAGGTCACATCGCCCAAAGCTGGTGATGAAGCAGCGGCGCGTCTGTGTTGTTTCCTGGTCATCATCCTCTCGTCATCTGTCAACCGCGCCCGTTCCCGCCTAGATATTGCCCCTTATTTATACTAGCAGCCGCGGTAACCGAAACGGGCATGGCAGAATATTTTAGGTCTTTTTTTGCGGGCCGCTCCCACAACCGCAGCATCATGATCATGCGTATCCGTTTTTTCGGTTCATCTTTAGCAACCCAGTTAGTAGGACGAAAGTTGAGATGCTACTAAACATTACAAATGAACGCGTCTAATGCTGAATATCGGGATTACATAAGACTAGAGCAACCCACATTATGCTATACGTTTTTATATATACGTTTTATCTTCTCGATGAATATGCTTTATTTTTATGTGTTTCCTTCATACAAATGCACATCAGTACCTTGAATAAATATTTTTTGCCAGTAGAGTAAGTTTGTCTTGCAAATATATTAAGTTATGAAAGAATACACTAAAATAAGAGAAGAGTGAGAATCTAGTAACTTTTTTTCACGCTCAAACTCTATGCAACTCTCTTGAGATTGATTAATTGCAAGTTTTAGGTAATATTCAAGATTTTCTTCTGTCAGACAGTGATGTTTAGAACTTAACATTCAATTGAGCTTTGAAAGTGTTCTCCCAAAGAAAGCAGATGATAATGAAGCTATAATTCTTTCTTTGCCAGCTTACTTAGTGTAGGCATCTTAATGGAATGCTTCTATCAAAAGGATAAAGAAGTGAGTGACAGAAGATAAATTTTTTCCATGTGTCAGTGTTGCATATTTCTTCCCCTGTAACATCAGTGTTAGAGAAGTGTTTCAGTTCACCTGAAGTGATGCAAGAAACTACTCAAGAAACGTTGGATCTAAATTCTGAACTTCGTCCCAGAAGTTTTTTGTAGGATGGCATTCCATCATATATCTCTCAAGTTTTTTACATGCTAGACACCAGAACTTTGAAGTATATAAAGAGCTGATGATAGAGGATGCCAGATATGTATTGCATCAGTATTATCTGATTCCAAAATCTGTACTTTCTATACATACCATCAGAGATTTCAGCTCTAGCTATAAGTAGAAGGCTTTCATTTTCAACCAATCGTTTTAAATTTGTTGCACCAGCATTATCTTCACTATTTTCCACATCGATGCAAAGTTTTAACTGCATTGAAATTAATCCAGTGACATTGTCCTGCATTCAGCCATGTGTACCAAAGGGTAATTACATCAAATTGAGATGGATTAAATGTTTCTTATTCCCTTAATTAAATGCATGTGTGAAATTTGAAAACTCCACAGTATGTAACACTACATCTTGAAATTTATGCCACTTATTATACATAACAGTAATGTTTTTTTGTGTTTAAAAATTCTATCTTGTATGGCTATTTAAACATTAATTTGTTATTATATCAATTGATTGTTATATTAAAAATGTTTCACACAATGCATTTTTAAATATATGCAAATAAGAAATACAGATTTTACAGAAAATCGGTCTACAAAAGTGTATTATTAATTTTTTTATATTAACGCCTAATTACTCTAGAAACTTTATTGCTTTATCTACCCACCAGAAATCTTGATTTTTCATGATAATTTATTTCCCAAAATTGGAAGATTATTTTAAAAATATATACAGTCATTTCCTCTTATGTGCTTTTAAAATGAAGTACAAACATTTTGAAACAAAATAATAAAAATTTGCATCGTATAGAGCATTTTGAGTATGGAAAAATGCTGAAAAGGTTTGTGGGGAAAATAAGACTTAGAATTGGGCGTGCCTATTAATAAGGATACGCCTGCCCATTTATAGCTTCAGTTGTTTGGTAGTTTGAATACGCTGAGTGCAAGAAACGATACGTTTGCTTAAAGTTTAGTATTCATATTATTTTATTATGAGAAACATTAATTTCTTAATTTTTCATAATTTTTGGTCAAATTTCACTGATGCATTACCTTAAGCAGTCCAGTAATCTCCTCTTTCAGGCTGTAGTTTTCACTAAAGTAGTCGTAACAGCTTTAAAGAATTCATCACCAAATTTGAGTAAACATTTAATCCCTTCAGCACACAGATATAAAACACGAGCTCAAAAGGTAGAACGTAATAGCTGAGGTTCAACTCCAGCCAATTGCCTGCCAGCAGAAATCATATGTTGCACTGTCCGATTTTCAAACCCGGCGGAGGGCGATGGATTTTTCGGGCGCAAAAATTCTTAGCATGGCTTCCTTCGGAAGGGACGTAAAGAAACAAAGTTAGACATATGAATACTAATACTATCTAGTGTGTCAAATACTAAATGTTCTATAACAGCAGCAATGCAAGGTTGCACAATTTTGGTTTTCACAAAACGGGATTTTCTGCCCACAACACACAATGGAGCAACAAGGACATTCACCCCATTGTGATTCTTTATATTTACGTGGTTTCAACAGCTACTAGATAAACATAATTTCCCTGACATTTTTACTTAGTTTCCTGGAGATCTTCTTAAGCACACTTGACAAGATAGCTTCTCAAAGTGGTTTTACTGATAGGCGGTTTCATATCTGTAGCTGTTATTATCCACTAACGAAACCGTTCGTCTCGGAAGACATGGAACTGAATAGCAGCAGAAGTAAATTCTTTACTATTCCCTTCATATTTTCCTTTGAACCTTCCATACGCTGCCATACTTGAGGTACAGTACTGGTAGGTATGCTGCTCTAAGACAGACTGATGTTGAACCATGTCCATCACTGTTTCCTAGATCTATCTGAAAGCCCTTTTATGCTTATGGATTTCCTTTCAAAATTAATGCAATTTGGATATAAGGTTCATGGAATTTTTTCCTTTTCAGTCACAATATAATGTGTGCAAACCTTAGAATTTCATTTACAGCAACTTTTGTTATGCTGGTGTTCAGTAAACCTGAGTAGTATATGACGTCACGTTCTACCACAAGAAGTGGCATAAGTGATATAGGGGCTTCTAAAAATCTCTAGGAAGGGGTACCCTTGAGTGCAAAGGCAACCTAACCGAAGTATAGGTTCTGGTAAGGTAATGAGATCTTTTGGTGGAAGGAGGTGACTTTTTTCGATCTAATGGGTAGTTTAAGTGGCATTTGCGGTCACATGTTCATGTTTATTGCAATAAATACCTAAACGTCATGTTCCTTCTAACACAGATTAAAGGTCACGAGATGATCTGGAGGAATGGGCGATTCATAGCGTCAATTTTGTGTCACATGACGCGCTTTCACTTCAAGAAATGCCTAAATGCTTTGTTTCTTCTAGCACAGATTTGATGTCACTTGTGGGGAGCTAATTAGTTTAAGGATGAAACAAATTGTATCAATATCATAAGAACCGTCGCTACTAAGGGTTCCCACTCAAACGCTTACTAAGCACACTACATACCAATACTTCTGGACATCTGAAAAAACAAATGAGTATTTCTGCTTGAGAAACAACGGTAAGCATATATAAACATTTTCTACTCTCGGAAACATCAGCATAAAAAGGGATACTTTCTACACGCGCACACACATCATTTATATGCTTTAAAATACAGGAATAAAAATCTACGTCTAGATGCAAACGCGTCTAACGCGTGAAAGTGTTCTGTAAAATTTAAAGGTTCACCCTGCCAGTGGAGGGAAGAACGTCTGACACTTTAAAAAAAAGCATGAGAGTGTAGCGGAAAGTAAAAAAAATTATCCATCCATTTCCGCTCGTCTGTTTTCTCTTGGGATGTCCTCTTCATTAATAAAGACTTTGCCATACATGCTTACACGCACCCAAGTAAATATCCTTAAAATACTCTGAATATATAGACAAATGCACTACATATTATGGCTACAGGCAGGCGAAATTCAGGGATACCATGTTTTGGAACAGACTGTAGGCTAGAAAATCAGCTACTCTAATGCAGCTAAAGTCACCCTGCCGTTATCGGTAGTGTAGTGGTTACCACACTAGCCTCTAGTTTCTTCCGAGGTTGCGGGTTCAAACCCGGTGGAGGGCGATGGATTTTCTCGGGCGTAAAAATCGTTAACATGGCTTCCTTCGGAAGGGAAGTAAAGCCGGTGGTCACGTCTCGTATACTTACGGACGTAAAAGAACCTCAAGCCTGATAGAGGCATCTGAGCAAAATTACCGGTCTTTCACGCCAAATATATAATAGGACGCTAAGGACCATAGTAGTTAAAGAGCGTCCATAAATAAAACTCAATTCAACTTTTTAATTTAAAGTCACCCTCCCTGATCTGTGAGATTAAAAGCCACTGTTCCTTCTCTTAATTTCCGCATCCGACATATCGACTGGCTTCAGCCATTTAGCGATATATATTCCTCTACATTGAATGATAATGTATTTTAACTCAAGTGCTCTAAGCATATAACTGACTAGTTCAGGATATTAAATTACATTTATAAATCATCCTTTTAAAGCACAGTGAATCTTAGCTTTTCAGAGATGTAGATTCGTGGGAAAAATTAACTGCACACTTCTTGTATTATTTCAACAAGAACTTTCAAAAATATATTACATGCGTACAGCTGCAAGCAGAAACAAGACTCGTGATTACCTAAGATACAATGTCAAGAAGATTTATAATTTCCTGTTAAAGCACAGTGTCTCTTAACTTTTCCCACAGAGATGCCGGATTCATACCGTAAAGGTTAGTGAAGCATTCACTGACTTACTCAAACTAGTGCTCACACAGAAGTTATCACAACCAGCATGCTGTTTTCAAAGATTTCGGAGGATTGCGAAACCTGGGGGTAGGCATTTTCCGTTAAGTGTTCATGTATTACTCTAAGCTCGTAAATGCGTTTTTCTTTAACACAAAGGGAATTATGAGGGGTAGGAGCTTGAAAGACAAGCTAATATAAGAGCAGCTACAGAGCATACAATCCACAGTCGTCTTTTCGTTGAACTGCGACATACTGTAGTATTAGAGCAACAAGTGAGTTTTATTTTCATTCACCATTAGATTCTATTCTGTGCAAGTTAAGAGATTATTAATGATACATCATTATTCATCTACACAAGTGTCCTGCATCTTACATTTTGAGGCTGTGAAATATTTCGGGTGTTTAAATATCAACAGTATTTTCCTCCAAGAACATTTCATCTTATATTGCGAGGTGATTGAAATATTTCTTTTAAAGAATCGAATTTTCCGCTAATTAAATACCAAGATTTTTTCCTTTTTGGGTTGCTCTACACATTGAAGTCCTGAGCAAACCTTGTGTGCCTAGTAATATGATGGTGTTCATAATTAGAGTAAATTTCTGGAGAAAAACTACCTTAATTTGCATGCGTTATCCTAAAGCGTGTTGTGGCTAAGCATCTAATTTATTAAAGTTTGCAATTTTCTATAAATATTCACAGTTGCTTACTTGGCTGGTAGAACGTTCTTTCTTAGAGAGTTAAAGGTGGGATTTTCGCATTATTTGAAAAGAGCTGGCAACGTTGTTTACATACTTTTTCGTACAAAAATATGATAATGCACTTTATTTAAGATATTAATTCCGAATTGATTATGGAAAGGTACAGTAGGAATAACAACATCCATTGCCAAGTTTGATCTTCGAATAAGCAATCTTCGACTTCCCATGCTGCTACTGTTGAGCCATCTCGGCTAGATGTCGATTTGACATGTCAAATTTTCACTGTGAACACAAGAAGTTCTCAATTTATCTTGAGGTATCACACCCCAATGTCAACTTACCATATCTTTTTCATTCTGACTGTACCTTTCCAGCTTGCGAAAGAGCAGTTAATAAAACTGAATTGACTATGCTGCTTCAGCGAATCTTAAACTGTCCTCTGGTGCACATCCGCCATTGCGAAAGTAACCAATCATATTGGGTTGCGCTTGTGTTTGCTGACGATTAGTTCTGGTGTATATTGATTTGTGAGGTTTTTGTGTGTAACTTATGTATGTTTTGTTTATTTCTCTTCTTTTGAAATCTCAGTTACTTAAACCTGTAATTGCTTTGCATGTATTGCTTATGTATTCGACATCAATAAATCTATAGCCAAGAGTTAGCGCTGATGGCCACTAAAATAGCTGCTGCTGCTGCTACTACTACTACTACTACTACTACTATTGATGCTGCTAGTACTACTAGTAGTACCAATTTCCTTGCTAAAATCAGGAAAGATGACTCCCCGACTACACGGTGGAGCCTTGGTTGTGGGAGGAGCCGCTTTACTAATTACTTAACGACTTAACACGTAGCTCATTATATCGGCACGTTTTTTTTTTTGCACCGGATTGCACATCTTGAACAAATATCTTATAAGTAACTTTACGATATGAAGTCAAATCCATTATAAAAGGCACATATGAAAATTAAATTTTAAGGTAACTAAAAAACTGATTATACACATCTAGTTAGTGTTTTCCATGGTATAAGAGTCTTAAGACTGTATCTTTGGATGTATGGGGAAGCAGGAGCAGCAAATGAGTGCGTGATCGAAAGTCAAAATATGACTTTAAATCAGTAAGATGCTTAATAACACAGGAATCCGGGAAGTTTTTAATAATGTATTCCACTTATATTGTACAAAAGTGTTATTGCAATTAAAATAAATATTTTAAATATTCAAGTTTTGCTTTGTAAGAATTTATTGGTTAGAAGTATGTAAGTACAACAAAATTAGGTAATTTTGCGGCAAGATGTCTCGTGCACCACGTTGTTAGCGATAATTTGAGTCTGTATTGTGGGTAACCCCAAGTAATTGCGGTCGTATTGAAATTAGAGTCCCTGCCTCACGTCCCACCTCGCTGAAGTTCGGTTTGGAGGACCCTTCATTGACTGAAATATTCTGTTTGTACTTCTGCCTCGGCTAGCTATTTTGGTATGGTGTTCTGGGTCATCGAATGCACATGGACTCAGGTTCCTTGGTAAATAATGTCATTGATATAAAAGATGGTTGACGGACCAAGAATGTAGCCATAGTCTCACCTCGCTCAACTTTATTCACAACCTTCATATTGAACCTTAAGGTCGCGGGTTCAAACCCGACGGAAGGCGATGGATTTTTTTCATGCGTAAAAATCCTAAGCATGGCTTCTTTCGGAAAGGAAGTAAAGTAGGTGGTTCCGTGTCTAGATTTACGCCTCGTAAAATAACCTCAAGCCTGATAAACAGGCCTCTGAGCAAAATTTCCGGCCTTTCACGCCCAATATAGAATGGGGCGCTAAGAATCTGTGTCATTCGGGCATAATCCCCCTCACGACAGTTAAGAGAACCACCGAGAAGCGATGACATGGCCAGGTTACGTCATCGCTAGAAAAGAAACAAACATCCAGGAACTTCGAGCGACAGCCAGAACTGTTCTTTCGTCTGGTGGTAATGTCGCCCGGAGGGGAAGTGGTTCCTCTGAGCGCCACATTAGGGGAAAGGCACTGCTGTTGCTGCTTACATTCCCTCTCCTTTGCACCGAAAGCCTGGCTGGGGAAAACGTGAAGAACTGCAGAGTCGGTGAGTTTCAGTGAACGAGGTACTACAGCAGCAGTTTCGTGAGCAGTGGACACTTCGCGTACGTCCGAAGTTTCGGCCTTGGTAAAATCTTCTGTAACATATTTTGGCAGTAATTTTCTAAATTTCAATCATAGGGCGTACGCACGAATACTTGTCTAAATCGCTGTAAATTCTTTAGGAAAGGTGCTGTGAGCAAAAGCGCTATATTTGGGTGTAGGTTCTTAGTTCAATATTTTCTCCTATATATTAAATTCTCAAAGGGAACGAGTTGGGTGCTTTGTATGCCAAATGTACAGAATGATTGTAATACCAGAATATAATTTTCACGTTTAATGTTAAAGCCTGGTATCAGAACAAGGATATATGAACTTTACGAAAGAAATTGTAAGCTGAGAATTGTTAATACTTAAAAACTTAGGGATATGCTTTAGTAAACTTCAGACAAGAAGTATTGTGCACAGTTTTTTGTGTTCATGTTATTCCTTTAAGTTGCCTTAGTCGTCCTTCCTTTATCTTCTGTCTTTAAGCTATCTTGATTGGGGAATACGATCCACGCTTGGTGTGTGCTGATGTGATTTAGCACGAAGGTCAAATGGTCCACATAACTGCCTACACCAAGTAGCATTTTCTTCAACTGCAAGAAACACACTTCCACTAACAAAAATTTAAAGAAAATTAACGAAAATGGTTCCGGTAGTGTAAATGGTGAAAACAACGTAACGAAAAATGCTGGCGGAGCGTTTAAGAAATTCACCGTAACAAACCATAGCAATTAGGTTGTCCATAAATAAAACTCAATTTGATTCTGAACACTCAAATTGCTACCCAGAAAACTGTTGTCTCACGCTTTATAACACACACGCTCGTATATACGCAATTGCTTTCGGTTTTCGCGCACCTCGTCACGAGCATTTTCGCGTTCTTGACGAAGGCTGTAGGATATTTTAGAATTTGTATTTCTCATAACTTACAAAAATACATTCTTCTCAACAATAACATTATGAAAGATGCCGGTGTGCTTTAGTCACTATGTCTACATGTTAATCTGATCTTTACGAAACTTTCCGCCAAAATTTCACATTGAGCGTACCTAACATATTCACTTAGGACCTATATTACGATCTCCGGTTAAGGTTCCGGTTAGATATTAACTGGGAGCCAGGGAAAATTTTCGTATTGCGACCTTTGTTTAACATCTAACCTGGAGTTGTTATTAGCGATGAACTAACTGCCACCTCGGGAGACGGTTAGGGTAATAACTTGGAGTTAATCATACAAAACTGGTGTACTTTCGGCCTCGATTGACAGTCGATGGCTATTACATTAAATATTAGAGTGATGTTTGTATAACAGGAGGAAAGACAAGATAATTAGGCTTCCAAAATAGTATATTATGCAACGAAACTATAATGGTAGTAACTAAAACGCAAATATTACTATTATTAACCACGCGAGGGAAGCGAGGTTAATAATTATCATACGACGTTTTAATCACTATAATAGTCAAGATTCATACGATTGTTTATGCTCGAACATGTATCGAAATTAAAGGTTTCGTAAGTATACAATTCTGGTTTAAGTGATGTGTTACAATCGTCATTCCTTTATCTATGGTTACAATACAATGACCTTGTAGCAAATCTTTTAAACCAGGTTGCTAGCGTTGTGAGACACACTACGCAGAATAATAGATACTTGCGCTTTGACAATGTTACGTGGCCACATCTGATTGGTCGAATACCAATACTTTAATGAACAGGTGTACTTTAATGAGGCCCATTAAAGTACTGCTACCAGTCGTATACCCCCTCCCCGGGGGCTCACTTTATGTGAGTACCGCTTCGGCGCACCCGTGGTCCCGAGCCACTCATCGACATCGTCATCCCTCCACCCTCGTCCGGTCGAGGTGGGTTCGTGCTCGTGACGGGGCACACAAGGAAGGCTCTCATGTGTCCTTTGCACTTCGTTCCATGCCGCCCCTAGCCATTGTTTCTATCTTGTCTGGTTTATTTACGAACATTTCGCATGCCAACCATGCACACATTTCTTTTCCTTCCTAGCCGACCTACCTTGCGTGCGAAACGCCAGCAAACTTTTGGTTTATTTTACTATTATATTTATTTTAATCCTCCGTAGACACAGCCTGAGGGATACACGCGCACTGGGTGCGCAGCTGGGTGAGTGGGTAATGGCGTCATCCTCACCATCGGGGATCCCCCCAGGGGGTTCACCTTATGTGAGTACGGGTGTTGGCGTACCCGGGGGTTCCCGAGCCACTCATCCCCATCTTCATCGCTTCATCCCTGTCCGGTCAAGGTGGGTTCGTTCTCGTGACCGGGGGACTCAAGGTAGGCTCTCGTGCGTTCTGTGCATTTCATTCCATGACGCCCTCACCATCGTTTCTTTCTTCTCTCTTCCATTTATGCACATTTCGCACCACTTCCATTCATTTACACATCTCTTTTCGTTCTCGGCGGCCTACCTTGAATGCGAAACGCCCACGCACTTTTAGTTTATTTTAACGTTTTATTTTAATCCTCCGTGGACACAGCCTGACGGATAACCGCACACGAGGTGCGCAGCTGGGTGAGTGGGTAATGGCGTCATCCCCACCACCCGGGGTCGTCACGTAGGGTTTGTGTTCGTATCCGCTGCTCAACTGCAGTCCCGCGGGGGGCCATTGCATGAGCTGCTGACTTCCGACGGCCATTGGGTCCCTCTGTCTATGTTCTGGGTACTGTGACCCTGGGATGAGTCTGGTATAGATAGGCCACTCACCCAAGCCGGGGTAACGCCCGGGAAGTCAGAGTCCGAAGTCGGAGACGGTTGCAATGGTGGTGGATTTCTATCGCTATGGAGCCGCCTTTCGCCATTATTAATAACAAGTGCCGAAAAGTATTTGCAACAAAAATAGCACCACCAACGTCTGGTTGTTACTTAGTCATTACGCAAACAGAGGAAGTATAAATGTTTGAGAAGGTAAACCCTTTAATAGTACAGAAGGGCATTGACTCTATTGCTGGTTCGGTTCATTCCTGCACTCGACTTCGAAACGGGTCATATACAAGCAAGTCTGATAGACAAACCAAGACCTTGTTGCCGCGCTACGCCTCTCCACGGTTATCCCATCCGTATTGAGAAGCACCGCACCTTGAATTCCTGTCGAGGCGTAGACACCACAAATAGCCTCGATGGCATATCGGACGATGACCTAGTCGAATATCTTTCACTACAAAAGGTGACATCGTTTCATCGAGTGCAGGCTAAACGCGACGGAGTATTGGTACCTAATCGTAGCCCGTTTATAACATTTGATGGCTTCGATTTGCCCAAGAGCATTTCAGCAGAGTCCGAACGTATTGCGGTGAGGCCTTATATTCCTAGACCTCTGCGTTGTTATAAATGCCAACGTTTTGGCCATACGCAAGTCTCATGTAAGAGTGCCGTTACCATCTGTGCATCATGTAGCTAGCCCTCACACGAAGGTACCTGCTCAACAGCAACCCGTCTGCGTTAATGGCAAAGGGGTCTCATTCTGCGTCATTTGCCGACTGTCCGCGGTACTTAGACGAGAAGGCGATCCAGGAGATCCGGGTAAAAAAGAAACTCTCCTTCGCTGAAGCCCGGAGGACTTGCCATGCGCGCTAACTTTCACTCCTGCGATCTGGTACATTTAGTTCTGTTGTTGCTTCGCCAGTACCCTGGAAGGATGCCGAAACACAGACCTGGAACATGCCTGCATTGACCGCCACAACCATCTTGCCGTGCGTTTCTAGCTCTGTTTTCAAGCCATCTAAAGCTGGTCCTAAAGTTCTGAAGTCTCAAGGCACTGAAAAGAAGCCAAAGTAGAAGCTTCGCAGGGTAGATTTTCTTAAAGACCCTCCGCGTGCGCGCGGTAAGAAAAGTCCTCCTCCTCCTCCTCCTCAAAGGTCGCATTCCCAGGATGCTGCTGGAACAAGCGGCCCCCTTCACCCATTCCATCTCAAAACCGATTCTCGGCGCTTGAATCGGTTTCTGGCACTGAGCGCATGGGCCCTCCCTTCGAGGAGCCTATGGAGTCTGACCAGCTCCATACCAAGAGCCCGAGCACCAAGCTTAAGCAAAAAGTTATTTTGAGCCGTCCTTTTAAGTAAGAAGTTTATCACTTTTATTTATTGCTATCCTGAGCTGGATTTACATGCTGTACGATTCCATAGGGCGGAACTGAAAAGTTTATTGCGTTCCCATTCACCTATGTTCGTGTGTTTGCAGGAGACCAAGCTTCGTCCGCACGACCCTTTTGTTCTCCAATGGTATACTCCGGTTCGCTACGATCTTCACCTCCTTCTCATGGAGGTGTCATGTTATTAGTTCGTAACGACGTTTGTTTTCAATCTCTCACACTTAGGTTCGACTTGTAAGCTATAGCCTTTAGGCTTCGATTACCCGACTTTTTTCTGTTTCCACTGTCTATTTACCTCCATCGTCTCCTCTCGCTAACGCGGACATTCGAGATCTCCTCTCCACTCTCCCAATACCATTTCTTCTGTTGGGAGATTTTAATGCCCATCACTGCCTGTGGGGTTCGCCAAGGACTTGTGCGAGGGAAACTCTTCTTTCCGACATTTTTTATCAGTTCAACCTCTCCATCCTCAATACAGCTGAGCCTACTTTTCTTTCTGATTTTTCTGGAACATTCTCTCACTTGGACCTAGCCGTTTGCTCACTCTAGCTTGCTAGTCGTCTGTAGTGGAATGTCGACTCTGACACCTAATCAAGCGACCATTGCCCATACATCGGTTCTCTTCTGTCTCACCACGTCCAGCATTTCAGAGTTCCTACCTGGATATTCCGAAAATCCGACTGGGGATTCTATTCCAACGTGGTGTGTTTTGCGGACCAGCCGTTTACTGACGTTAACCAAATAGTGCAGCACCTTACCTCTACGATGCTATCTGCCGCCGAACGCACAATTCCCTGTTCGTCTTGTCACCATCGGTGTATTCCTATTCCGTGGTGGAATGAGGACTGCCAGGACGCCGTTCGTGCCCTTAGAACTGCTCTCATGGTGTTTCGGCGACTCCCTACACTTGATAATTTGGTTACTTTTAAACGATCTCGCGCCAGGGCACGTCGCATTATTCAGGATAGCAAGAAGTCGTCCTGGTCTCCTTTTTTCGAGTCCTTTAATCGCTTCACGGCTTCCTCTGTTGTTAGGGATAAACTTCGTCGCTTCTCCGGTAAAGTGTCGCATTGTGCTGTGACTGGCCTTCAGGTTTCCAATGCCACTGCTGTGGACCTGGCTGCGATTGCTAACACTCTGGGTGCCGCATTTGAGGCGGTTTCCAGTTCTGACGATTACTCCACCGGCTTTCCCTCTGTCAAATATCGGCAGGATTCCGAGAATTATAATTTGCGGTCTGCTAATACGGAGTGTTATAATGCACTTTTCACAGTGAGGGAGCTGGAGCATGCTCTCCATTGCTCTAGGCACTCCGCACCCGGGCATGACGGCATTCATGTCCTGATATTAAAGAACCTTTCAGTCGACAGTAAGCTCTTTCTCTTACAGGTCTGTGACCATATTTGGCAAGACGGCTTTTTTCCTTCCGTTTGGCGCGAAGCCACCGTTGTCCCTGTAATTAAGCTTGGTAAGGATCGACAACTACCTTCCAGCTATCGCCCTTTCCCCTCACCAGTTGAATTTGCAAGGTGATGGAGCGAATGATCAACGGGCGTTTGACATGGTGGCTTGAGTCTCAGAAACTTCTAGCAAACGCTCAGTGCGGATTTCGTCGCCATCGCTATACAGTCGACTATCTGGTGTCTCTGACGATGCATATTATGAACGGATTTCTGAGAAAGTGTCACACCGTGGCTGTGTTTTTTACCTGGAGAAAGCTTATGACACTTGTTGGAGGGGCGGCATTTTACGTACGATTCACGCATGGAATTTCCGCGGTCGTCTTCCCATATTTCTTGGGGAGTTTTGTGGCGGACCGCGTCTTTCGTGTACGTGTGGGCTCGGTTTTATCTAGACGTTTTATTCAGGAGAACTGTGTACCACATGACCCTCTACGCAGTCTCACAGTTTATGCGATTGCTTTTAACCCTATATTTGATTGTATTCCCCGGGGATTTCATCGTCCCTTTTTCGTTGACGATTTTTCTATTTATTGCAGTTCACAGCTGACCTGTCTGCTTGGATGCCGTCTCCAGAGCTTTATCGACCGTCTCTACACCTGGAGTAGCACCAACTGCTTTAATTTCTACGCCGAGAAATCCATCTGTACTAATTTCTGGCACCGGACGGCTTTACCTTCGCCCTCTCTTCATCCTGGGCCGGAAATACTTCCATTTGCAGACGACGTGAAATTTTCGGTGTATATCTTTGAGGAAAGCTGAGCTGGATTTTGCACTTTCCTTTTTAAAAGCAAAGTGTGACGGTTCTCTTAGTCTTTTACGTGTTTTAAGCGGCACATCCTGAGAGGCTGCTCGGACCATCCTTGTATCGCTGTTGGGTCCGATCCGAGCTTGATAACGGGTGCACTGTCTATTCCTAGGATCGTCCGTCTGTGTTACGTCGCCTTAATGCCATTTAACATCGTGGCATAAGTGTCGCTACAGGAGCCTTTCCAACCAGCCCTGTAACCAGTCTGGATGCGGAAGCTGCAGAGCCTCCGCTGTCCTTCAGGCGTGAGATGTTTTGTGCAGCTATGCATGTCGACTCTCAAGCTTGCTTGCTTGTCCTTCGAGTAATTTTTCGAGGATTCCCTTGATCGGCAATACCTAGTTGGCTCCTCTGCATTGCTCCCTTCCCTTCAGGGGCTCACCTTATGTGAGTACTGGTGTTGGCGTAACCGGGGGTTCCGGAGCCAATCATTGCCATCATCATCCTTCCACCCCCGTCCGGTCAAGGTGGGTTCGTTCTCGTGACCGTGGGACTCAAGTTAGGCTCTCGTTTGTTCTGTGCATTTCATTCCATGTCGCCCCTCGCCATCGTTTCTTACTTCTCGTCTATTTATGCACATTGCGCCCCACGCCCATTCATTTACACATCCCTTTTACTTCTTTGTCGGCCTACCTTGCGTGCGAATCGCCCACACACTTTTAGTTTCCTTTATCCTTTTATTTTAATCCTCCGTGGACACAGCCTGACGGATATCCGCGCACTGGGTGCGCAGCTGGGTGAGTGGGTAATGGCGTCATCCCCAACACACGGGGTCGTCATGTAGGGTTTATGTTCGTATCCGCTGTTCAACTACAGTCCCGCAGGGGGCCATTGCATGAGCTACTGACTTCTCACGGCGATTGGGTCCCTCTATCTATGTTCTGGGAGGTGTTACCCTGGGGTGAGATAGGTATAGATAGTCCACTCACCCAAGCCGGGATAACGCCGGGGAAGTCAGAGCCCGAGATCGGAGACGGTTGCAATGGTGGAGGATTTATTTCGCTATGGAGCAGCGTTTCTCTGTTAATACCAACAAGCGCCGAAAAGTTTATGTAAGAGAAGTGACACCACCGACAACTGGTTACTTGGTCATTTCACGAACCGAAGCAGGGCAAAGTTTTGAGAATGTGAACCCTTTCATTATTCAAAAGGGCATTGATGCGATTGCTGGTGCGGTTCAGTCCTGCACTCGTCTACCGAATGGTTCCTTATTAGCACAAACGAAGTCCGATCAGCAAAGTAAGACCTTGTTGCGCGCTGCGCTTGCCAACGTCCATCCCATTCGTGTGGAGAAGTACCGCACATTGAATTCCTGTCGAGGCGTCATTACCACCCATAACCTCGATGGTATGTCGGACGATGGACTCGTAGACTATCTTTCAGACCAAAAGGTGACAGCAGTGGAAACAGGTAATTTTAACACGCCTTGGTATCGGACATTGCATTTTTAGACATAGGTATTTGCTCAGTGGTGACCCCGCAACACTCTGTGGGCAGTGTGATGCGCCCTTAACGGTGCGTCACGTTTTAAAGGAAAGTCAGTTTTTAGGTGCATTGCGTGTTCGTGTGGGTCTGCCTGTTGGCCTAGCCAACGTTTTGGCTGACAATGCGCGTGCTGTAGAATGTGTTTTACGTTTTATTCGCGACATTGATTTTAATCTGCGCATTTGATGCGTTGAGCGACCTTTAGCCTTATAATTTTATTCTGTCTGTTTTAAAGGGGACTCTACTCCCCGGTGGACATAAGGCGCATATGTCCCTTGCATTCTACACTTCTTGACATGTTTTAGTCTCTTATTGCGATTGCTTATAGTGAGTTTTTGGGATTGGTGTATTGTTTTTAGCCTTTGGACATCGCTTGTTGTGTCCCGTTTTTTTACTTATGCGGTTCTTTACCCGTCTTTTATATTTTGGACTTTATATTTTTATACATTGTAAGGGCGCTGATGACCTTAGCAGTTTCGCGCCCTTAAACCCCATCTCATCATCATAATCATCATTGCTCCCTCCAGGTTCAATTTGGACAGCTTCTTCGATTTTTGGACGTTACGCCAGCGCCGGCCCTTCCCAGGGGAAACGCGTTTTCCTTCTTGGTTACGGGCTGAGGGCCAGTGTCACCTTGGGTTATCCCCCCAGGGACTCAACTTATGTGAGTACGGCTGTTGGCGTACCCGGGGATTCCGGAGCCACTCATTGCCATCTTCATCGTTTTATCTCCGTCCGGTCGAGGTGGGGTCCTTCTCGTGACCGGGGGACACAATGTAGGCTCTAGTGCGTTCTGTGCATTTCATTCCATGTCGCCCTCGCCATCGTTTCTTTCTTCTCTTCTATTTATGCACATTTCGCCCCACGCCCATTCATTTACACTTCTCTTTTACTTCTTCTCCGGCCTACCATGAGTGCGAAACGCCCACACACTTTTAGTTTCTTTTATCTTTTTATTTAAATCCTCCGAGGACACAGCCTGACCCACTCACCCAAGCCGGGGTCACGCTCGGGATGTGCACCCCTCACCCATCGCCACCCAGCACCGATTATCGGCGCTTGAATCGGTTTCTGGCTCTTATCCCGTGGGCCCTCCCTTCGAGGAATCTATGGAGTCTGACCAACTGCATACCAAAAGCCCGAGCCCAAAGGTTAAACAAAAGGTAATTTTCAGCCGCCCTTATAAGTAGACAGTTTATCGCGTTTTCTTAATGGCTATTCTAACCTGGAGTGTACGTGGTGCATGATCGCATGGGGCGGAACTGCAACTTTTATTGCGTTCCCATTTGCCTATTGTCGTGTGTTTGCAGGAGACTAAGCTTCGCCCTCACGATCCTTTTGATCTTCGACGATATACTCCGGTTCGCTACGAACTTGAACCGGAGGAGGGTACTCCTGATCCTGGAGTTGTCATGTTGTTAGTGCGTAACGACGTTCATTTTCAACGTCTTTCTCTTACGTCCGACGTACAAGCTGTTGCCATTAGACTGCAGTTACGCGGTACTTTCTTTTCTGTTTGCTCTGTGCATTCACCTCCATCGTCTCCCCTTCTTTCCGCCGACATTCGAGCCTTCCAGTCCGCTCTCCCAACACTATTTTTTCTGTTGGAAGATTTTAATGCCCATCACCCCTTGTGGGGTTCGCCAAGGGCTTGTGCGAGGGGAACTCTTCTTTCTGACATTTTTGATCAGTTCAATCTCTCTATTCTCAATACAGGTAGGCCTCCGTTTCCTTCTGATGCTTCCAGGTCATTTTCTCACTTATAACTTGCCGTTTGCTCACTCCAGCTTGCTAGTCGTCTGCAGTGGAACGTCGTCGCTGACACCTATTCCATCGACCAGTACCCCTGCATCGTTTCTCTTCTGTCACACCACGTACAGCATTCCAGAGTACCTACCTGGATATTCGCAAAAGCCGACTGGAGCTTGTATTCCAGCCTCGTGCATTTTGACCACCAGCCCTTCTCCGACATTAACCAACTAGTGCAGCACCTTACGTCTACGATATTCTCTGCCGCCGAACGCGCAATTCCCCGTTCATCCTCTCAACCTCGGCGAATGCCTGTTCCGTGGTGGAACGAGGATTGTCGGGACGCCGTTCGTGCGCGTAGAACTGCACTTAGGTTGTTTCGGCGACACCCTACACTTGATAATTTGGTGACTCTTAAACAATCACGCGCCAGGGCACGTCACATTTTACAGGATAGCAAGAAGGCGTCGTGGACTCGTTTTGTCGAGTCTTTTAATCGCTTTAATTTCTCCGCCGAAAAATCCATCTGTAATTTCTGGCGTTGGAAGGGCTTCCCTCCGCCCTTCCTCTATCTTGGGCCAGTGATACTTCCGTTTACACACGAGGCAAAATTTTTGGGGTTGATCTTTAATAGGAAGCAGAGCTGGATTTCGCACATTTCCTTTTTAAAAGTAAAATGTAACCGTTCTCTTCATCTTTTACGTGTTTTAAGTGGCACATCCTGGGGAGCTGATCGGACCGTCTTTATCGCTCTTTTGTCCGATCCGAGCTTGATTACGGGTGCATTGTCTATTCGTTGGCGCGTCCATATGTATTACGTCGATTGAATGCCATTCACCATCGTGGCATAAGTGTCGCTACGAGGACCTTTCCAACCAGTCCTATACCCAGTCTGTATACTGAAGCTGCAGAGCCTCCGCTGTCCTTCAGGGGTGAGATGCTTTTTTGCAGCTATGCCTGTCGACTCTCAAGCTCGCCTGATCACCCTTCCTTCGAGGTATTTAACGAAGATTCGCTTGATCGGCAACATTTCGTTGTCTTGCTCCCACCAGGGGTTCGATTTCGAAAGCTTTTTCGGCATTTGGACTTTACGCCAGCGCCGGCCCTTCCCAGGGGGAAACCGCACTTTCCTCCATGTTTGCGCGCTGAAGCCCACTGTCACCTTGGATTGACGTCAATGTCGAAGAACGAGACCCGTCCTTCAGTTCTTAGATCGGCTTTATTAGAACTTCAGGCGCAGTTCGGAGACTTTCATTTTATATATACTGATGGGTCTAAGACTGATGTTGGAGTAAGGTGTGCTGTTGTTGATGTTCATCGTAGATTTCCATTTCGTTTACCCGGGCAATGTTCGATTTTTACCGCCGAACATTTTAATATTTATCAGTCACTTTTATACGTCCAGCGGTACAACTTAGGGCGCTGTTTTATTTGTTCAGACTCCCTGAGTGCTCTTCAAAGTATTCGCGCACTGTACAATTACCAACCCTCGCACAACGCATACATGGCCTGGTCCCCTCGCTTGGTCCCCTCAGGAGCTCACCTTATGTGAGTATGGGGTTTTCCGAACCCGGGGGTTCCCGAGCCAATCATCGCCACATTCATCCCATCACCCCCATCCGGTCGAGGTGGGTTCTTCTCGTGACCGGTGGACACAAGGTAGGCTCTCGTGCGTTCTTTGCATCACATTCATACCGCACCTCACTATCGTTTCTCTCTTCTCCTCTATTTCTGCGCATTTCGCCCCACGTTCATTCATTTACGCGTCTATTTTACTTCTTCGCCGGCCTACCTTGCGTGCGAAACGCCCACACAGATTTAGTTTCTTTTATCTTTTTATTTAAATCCTCCGTGGACACAGCCTGACGGATACCCGCGTACGGGGTGCGCAGCTGGGTGAGTGGGTAATGGCGTCATCTCCACAACACGGGGTCGTCATGTAGGGTATGTTTTCGTATCCGCTGTTCAACTGCAGTCCCGCGGGGGGGGCCATTGAATGAGCTGCTGACTTCTGACGGCGATTGGGTCCCTCTGTCTATGTTCTGGGAGATGTGATCCTGGGGTGAGATAGGTATAGATAGGCCACTCACCCAGGCCGGGGTAACGCCCGGGAAGTCAGAGACCAAGGTCGGAGTCGGTTGCAATGGTGGAGGATTTTTTCGCTATGGAGCACCCCTTTTCCATTATTACTAACAATCGCAGAAAAGTATTTGCAACAGAAGTAGCACCGCCAACATCTGGTTGTTACTTAGTTATTACACGAAATGAGGAAGGACAATCGTTTGAGAAGCTGAACCCTTTTATTGTACAGAAGGGCATTTATGCTATTGCTGGTGCGCTTCAGTCCTGCACTCGTCTACGGAATGGTTCCTTATTAGCTCAAACGAAATCCGATAAGCAAAGTAAGACCTTGTTGCGCGCTACGCTTCTCCACGGCTATCCCATCCGTGTCAAGAAGCACCGCACATTGAATTCCTGTCGAGGCGTCATTACCACCCATAGCCTCGATGGTATATCGGACGAGGAGGTGGTAGAATATCTTGCAGACCAGAACGTGACAGCGGTCCATCGAGTGCAGGCCAAACGAGACGGCGTATTGGTACACACTCGTACCCTGTTTCTAACATTTGATGGCGTCGATCTGACCACGAGCATTTCCGCAGGGTACGAACTGATTTCTGTGAGGCCGTATATACCTAGACCTCTGCGTTGTTTCAAATGCCAACGTTTCGGGCATAAGCAAGTCTCCTGTAAAAGTGCCGTTACCATCTGTACCTCATGTAGCCAGCCGTCAAACGAAGGTACCTGTTCAACAGCCCCCGTCTGCGTTAACTGCAAAGGGTCCCATTCTGCGTCATTTGCCGACTGTCTGCGGTACTTAGACGAGAAGGCGATCCAGGAGATCCGTGTAAAGGAAAAACTATCCTTCGCTGAGGCCCGGAGGCGTTACCATGCGCGCCAACCTTCACTCCTGCGATCTGGCACATTTAGTTCTGTTGTTGCCTCGCCAGTACCACGAGTAGATGCCGAAACTCAGACCTGGAGCATGACTGGATTAGCCACTACCATCCGGCCGTCCATTAAAGCTACTGTTACCAAGCCCTATAAACCTGGTCCAAAGTCAATGAAGTCGCAAGCCGCTGAAAAGAAGCCCAAGCAGAAACTGCGTAGGGAAGATTTTTGAAAAAACCTCCCCGTGCGCGCGGTAACAAAAGTTCACCTTGTCCTCCTCGGAGGTCGCTGTCCCAGGAAGGTCCTGGGACAAGCCGCGCTCAGCGGCACCCCTCACCCATCGCCACCCAGAACCGATTCACGGCGCTTGAATCGGTTTCTGGCACTGAGCGCGTGGGCCCTTCCTCCGAGGAAGCTATGGAGTCTGACCAACTCCATACAAAAATCCCGAGCCCAAAGGTTAAACAAAAGGTAATTTTAAGCCGCCCTTCTAAATAGACAGTTTATCCCCTTTTTCTTAATGGCTATCCTGACCTGGAATTACGTGGTGTACGATCGCATAGGGCGGAACTGCAACTTTTATTGCGTTCCCATTCGCCTATGGTCGTATGTTTGCAGGAGACTAAGCTTCGCCCTCACGATCCTTTTGATCTCCGAGGATATACTCTGGTTCGCTACGACCTTGAACCGGAAGAGGGTACTCCTGCTCATGGAGGTGTCATGTTCTTAGTGCGTAACGACGTTCATTTTAAACCTGATACACTTACATCCGACTTGCAAGCTGTTGCCGTTCGCCTTCACTTACCCGGCTTTTTGTTTTCTGTTTGCTCTGTGTATTCACCTCCATCGTCTCCCCTGGCTCCCGCGGACATTCGAGCTCTCCTGTCCGCTCTCCCAACACCATTTCTTCTGTTGGGAGATTTTAATGCCCATCACCCACTATGGGGTTCGCCAAGGGCTTGTGCGAGGGGAACTCTTCTTTGCGACATTTTTATCAGTTTAATCTTTCCATCCTCAATACAGGTGCACCTACTTTTATTTCTAATTCTTCTGGTACATTCTCTCACCTGGACCTTGCCATTTGCTCACTCCTGCTTGCTCATCGTCTTCACTTCGTCGCTGACACCTACTCCAGCGACCATTAACCCTGCATCGTTTCTCTTCTGTCGCACCACGTACAGCATTCCAAAGTACCTACCTGGATATTTGCAAAAGCCGACTGGAGCTTATATTCCAGCCTCGTGCATTTTAACGACCAGCTCTTCTCCGACATTAACCAACTAGTGCAGCACCCTACGTCTATTATTTTCTCTGCCGCCGAACGCGCAATACCCCGTACATCCCCCCTCAGAGGCTCACCTTATGTGAGTACGGGTTTTTGGCGCACCCGGGGGTTCCCGAGCCAATCATCGCCATATTCATCCCCTCACCCCCATCCGGTCGAGGTGGGTTCTTCAAGTGACCGGTGGACCCAAGGTAGGCTCTCGTGCGTTCTTTGCATTCCGTTCATACCGCACCTCACCATCGTTTCTTTCTTCCCTTATCACTTTCCGGCCATTTCGCAGCACGACATTTGCATATCTCTTTTTCTTCCCCTCCGGCCTACCTTGCGTGCGATACGCCCACAGAGTTTTAGTTTCTTTTATCTTTTTATTTAAATCCTCCGTGGACACAGCCTGACGGATACCCGCGCACTGGTGCTCAGCTGGGTGAGTGGGTAATGGCGTCATCCCCACCACCCGGGGTCGTCATGTAGGGTATGTTTTCGTATCCGCTGTTCAACTGCAGTCCCGCGGGGGGGCCATTGCATGAGCTGCTGACTTCTGACGGCGATTGGGTCCCTATGTCTATGTTCTGGGAGGTGTGACCCTGGGGTGAGTCTGGTATAGATAGGCCACTCACCCAAGCCGGGGTAACGCCCGAGAAGTCAGAGCCCAAAGTCGGAGACGGTTGCAATGGTGGAGGATTTTTTTCGCTATGGAGCACCCTTTCTCCATTGTTAACAACAAGCGCCGCAAAGTTTTAGTAACAGAAGTAACACCGCCAACAGCTGGTTGTTACTTAGTGATTACCCGTACAGAGGAGGGACAATCCTTCGAGAAGGTGAACCCTTTTATTATCCAGAAGGGCATTGACTCAATTGCTGGTCCGGTTCTTTCCTGCACTCGGCTTCGTAATGGTTCGTTGCTAGTTCAAAGCAAATCCGAGGCACAAAGCAAGTCCTTGTTGAGCGCCACGCTTCTCCACGGTTATCCTATCCGTGTTGAGAAGCACCGCACCTTGAATTCTTGTAGAGGCGTTGTCACCACGCATAGCCTCGATGGTATCTCTGACGAAGACCTGGTGGAATATCTTGCAGACCAGAGGGTGACAGCGGTTCATCGAGTGCAGGCCAAACGCGACGGCGTGTTGGTATCCACTCGTACCCTGTTTATTACATTTGATGGCGTCGATCTGCCCACGAGCATTTCCGCAGGGTACGAACGTATTTCTGTGAGGCCTTATATTCCTAGACCTCTGCGTTGTTTTAAATGCAAACGTTTTGGGCATACGCAAGTCTCATGTAAGAGTGCCGTTAACATCTGTGCAACCTGTAGCCAGCCCTCACACGAAGGTACCTGTTCCACAGCCCCCGTCTGCGTTAATTGTAAAGGGTCTCATTCTGCTTCGTTTGCCGACTGTCCGCGGTACCTGGACGAGAAGGCGATCCAGGAGATCCGGGTAAAATAAAAACTCTCCTTCGCTGAATCCCGGAGGCGTTACCATGCGCGCCAACCTTCACTCCTGCGATCTGGCACATTTAGTTCTGTTGTTGCCTCGCCAGTACCACGAGTAGATGCCGAAACTCAGACCTGGACCTTGACTGGATTAACCGCCACTACCATCCGGCCGTCTATTAAGGCTACAGTTACCAAGCCGTATAAACCTGGTCCCAAGTCAATGAAGTCGCAAGCCGTTGAAAAGAAGCCCAAGCAGAAACTTCGTAGGGAAGATTTTTTGAAAGACCCTCCGCGTGCGCGCGGTAACAAAAGTTCACCTTCTCCTCCTCGGAGGTCGCTGTCCCAGGATGGTCCTGGGACAAGCCGCGCTCGGCGGCACCTTTCACCCATCGCCACCCAGAACCGATTCACGGCGCTTGAATCGGTTTCTGGCACTGAGCGCGTGGGCCCTCCCTCCGAGGAAGCTATGGAGTCTGACCATCTCCATACAAAAAGCCCGAGCCCAAAGGTTAAACGAAAGGTAATTTTAAGCCGCCCTTCTAAATAGACAGTTTATCCCCTTATTCTTAATGGCTATCCTGACCTGGAATGTACGTGGTGTACGATCGCATAGGGCGGAACTGCAACTTTTATTGCGTTCCCATTCGCCTATGGTCGTATGTTTGCAGGAGACTAAGCTTCGCCCTCACGATCCTTTTGATCTCCGAGGATATACTCCGGTTCGCTACGTCCTTGAACCGGAGGAGGGTACTCCTGCAAATGGAGGTGTCATGTTCTTAGTGCGTAACGACGTTCATTTTACACCTGTCACACTTACATCCGACTTGAAAGCTGTTGCCGTACGCCTTCACTTACCCGGCTTTTTGTTTTCTGTTTGCTCTGTATATTCACCTCCATCGTCTCCCCTCGCTCCCGCGGACATTCGAGCTCTCCTGTCCGCTCTCCCAACACCATTTCTTCTGTTGGGAGATTTTAATGCCCATCACCCACTATGGGGTTCGCCAAGGGCTTGTGCGAGGGGAAATCTTCTTTCCGACATTTTTTATCAGTTCAATCTTTCCATCCTCAATACAGGTGCACCTACTTTTATTTCTAATTCTTCCGGTACATTCTCTCACCTGGACCTTGCCATATGCTCAATCCAGCTTGCACGTCGTCTTCAGTGGAATGTCGTCGCTGACACCTACTCCAGCGACCATTTCCCCTGCATCGTTTCTCTTCTGTCGCACCACGTACAGCATTCCAGAGTACCTACCTGGATATTCGCAAAAGCCGACTGGAGCTTGTATTCCAGCCTCGTGCATTTTGACGACCAGCCCTTCTCCGACATTAATCAACTAGTGCAGCACCTTACGTCTATTATTTTCTCAGCCGCCGAACGTGCAATACCCCGTTCATCCTCCCAACCTCGGCGGCCACCTGTTCCGTGGTGGAACGAGGATTGTCGGGACGCCGTTCGTGCCCGTAGGACTGCACTTAGGGTGTTTCGGCGCCACCCCACACTTGATAATTTGGTGACTTTTAAACAATCGCGCGCCAGGGCTCGTCGCATTATTCAGGATAGCAAGAAGGCATCTTGGGCTCGTTTTGTGGAGTCTTTTAATCGTTTTGCGCCTTCATCCGTTGTTTGGGATAAACTTCGTCACTTCTCAGGTAAAGTGTCACATTGTACTGTTTCTGGCCTTCAGGTTTCTAATGCCACCATAGTGGATCCGGCTGCCATCGCTAACACTCTGGGTTCTGCCTTTGAGGCGGTTACCAGTTCAGACCATTATTCCGCCGGCTTTCGCTCTATTAAAGACCGGCAGGATTCCGCATCATACACTTTTCGGTCTGCTAATGATGAATGCTATAACGAACTATTCACAATGAGGGAGCTGAAGAACGCTCTTCATTGCTCTCGGCACTCCGCTCCCGGGCCGGACGGCATTCATGTCCTGATGTTAAAGAACCTTTCAGCCGACAGTAAACTATTTCTCTTACAGGTCTATAACCGTATTTGGCAAGACGGCATTTTCCCTTCCGTTTGGCGCGAAGCCACCATTGTCCCCATGCTTAAGCCTGGGAAGGATCGCCAACTACCTTCCAGCTACCGCCCTATCTCCCTCACCAGTTGCGTTTGCAAGGTGATGGAGCGCATGATCAACGGGCGGTTGACATGGTGGCTTGAGTCTCAGAAACGTCTAGCGAACGCTCAGTGCGGGTTTCGTCGCTATCGCTCTACCGTCGACCATCTGGTGTCCTTGTCGACGGATATTATGAATGGATTTCTGAGAAAGTGTCAAACCGTGGCTGTATTTTTGACCTGGAGAAAGCTTATGACACTTGTTGGAGGGGCGGCATTTTACGTACACTTCACGATTGGAATATCCGCGGTCGTCTTCCCATATTTCTTCGGGAGTTTATGACGGACCGCGTCTTTCGTGTACGTGTGGGCTCGGTTTTATCTCGTCGTTTTATTCAAGAGAACGGAGTACCGCAGGGCTCTGTACTCAGTGTCACACTTTTTGCGATTGCTATCAACCCCATTGTTGATTGTATTCCACCTGGCATTTCATCGTCCCTTTTTGTTGACGATTTCGCTATTTATTGTAGTTCCCGGCGGACCTGTCTACTCGAACGCCGTCTCCAGAGCTGTATCGACCGTCTCTACGCCTGGAGTAACGCCAACGGCTTTAATTTCTCCGCCGAGAAATCCGTCTGCATCAACCTTTGGCGCCGGAAGTATTTCCCTCCGCCCTCTCTCCATCTTGGGCCAGGGATACTTCCGTTTGCAGACGAGGCGAAATTTTTGGGGTTGATTTTTGACAGGAAGTTTTGTTGGACCTCGCACGTTTCCTTTTTAAAAGCAAAGTGTGACCGTTCTCTTAATCTTTTACGTGTTTTAAGTGGCACATCCTGGGGAGCTGATCGGACCGTCCTTCTTCGCCTTTATCGCTCTTTGGTCCGATCCAAGCTTGATTACGGGTGTATTGTTTTTCGTCGGCACGTCCATCTGTGTTACGTCGATTGAATGCCATTCACCATCGTGGCATAAGAGTCGCTACAGGGGCCTTTCCAACTAGCCCTGTACCCAGTCTGTACGCAGAAGCTGCAGAGCCTCCGCTGTCCTTCCGGCGTGAGATGCTTTTGTGCAGCTATGCTTGTCGACTCTCAAGCTTGCCTCACCACCCGTCCTTCGATGTATTTTACGAGGATTCGCTTGATCGCCAATATTTTGTTAGCTCCTCTGCATTGCTCCCTCCAGGGGTTCGATTTCGACTGCTACTTCGGCATTTGGACGTTACGCCAGCGCCGGCCCTTACCCGAGGGGAAACGCGCTTTCCTCCATGGTCGCGCGCTGAGGCCCACATCCACAATTTGCTAACGTCGATGCCGAAGAATGAGACCCCTGCTTCAGTCCTTAGATCCGCATTTTTAGAACTTCAGGCAACATTCGGAGACTGTAATTTTATTTATACTGATGGGTCTAAGACTGATGTTGGAGTAGGATGTGCCTTTGTTTTAGGTGCGAATAGTTTTACTTTTCGTTTACCCGGGCAATGTTCGATTTATACCGCCGAACTTTTTGGTATCTATCAATGTGTTTTATACATTCAGCGGCATGTTTTACGGCGTTGTGTTATTTGTTCGGACTCTCTGAGTGCCCTTCAGAGTATTAACGCGCTGTACTCTTACCACCCCCTCGTACAGCGCATTCATGACCTGCTCCATTCGCTGGGTGCCTCTGGAATCAGCGTCTCTTTTGTGTGGATTCCAGGTCATGTGGGTATCTCAGGGAATGAGTCGGCCGACGCCGCTGCGAAATCGGCGATTTTATTACCCAGATTTTTTACTTCTGTTGTTCCCTCGTCAGATTCGTGTGTCATTTTACGTCGCCGCATCCTCTCGCGCTGGCGCGATGAGTGGACGGCCCTCCGGGGGAACAAGTTGCGGGAGGTTAAACCTCTTCCGCTAGTCTGGGCTACCTCTTCCCGTGCTTCTCGTCGGGAAGAGGTACTTTTAACACGCCTTCGTATCGGACATTGCCTTTTTAGTCATAGATACCTGTTAAGTGGTGATCCCGCACCTCTGTGTGGTCAGTGTGACGTGCCCTTAACGGACCGTCACATTTTAACCGAGTGTCAAGTTTTAGCTCCACTGCGCGTTCGCGTGGGTCTGCCTGTTGGCCTAGCCAACGTGTTGGCAGACGACGCGCATGCTGTAGAATGTCTTTTACGTTTTATCACTGACATTGGTTTTAGCCGTCGCATTTGATGCGCTGAGCGCCTTTTAGCTGTTTGATTTTATATTGTTAGTTTTAAAGGGGCCCTTCTCCCCTGATATAAGGCGCTCATGTTCCTTGCTTTCTGCAGTTCTTGACACGTTTTATTCTTTTAGTGACCATGATTTTAGTGTGTTGGTTTTCTAGATATATTTATTGTTATTCTTGTTATTGTTATTCTTGTTATTGTTTTTATTGTTATTGTTATTATTGTTATTGTTTTTATTGTTATTGTTAATCTATTGTTATTTTTAACTTTTTTGACATCGCGGGTTTGTGTCCCGTTTTTTAATTATGCGGTTTTTTACCTGTCTTTTATATTGTGACCTTATATTTTACTCATTGTAAGGGCGCTGATGACCGCAGCAGTTTAGCGCCCTTAAACCGCATATCATCATCATCATCATCATCATCACGACTTGCAAGCTGTTGCCATTAGACTGCAGTTACCCGGTTTTTTCTTTTCCGTTTGTTCTGTGTATACACCTCCATCGTCTCCCCTCGCTTCCGCGGACATTCGATCTCTCCTGTCCGCTCTCCCAACACCATTTCTTCTGTTGGGAGATTTTAATGCCCATCACCCACTATGGGGTTCGCCAAGGGCTTGTGCGAGGGGAACTCTTCTTTCCGACATTTTTTACCAGTTCAATCTTTCAATCCTCAATACAGGTGAGCCTACTTTTATTTCTGATTCTTCTGGTACATTCTCACACGTGGACCTTGCTATTTGCTCCCTCCAGCTTGCTAGTCGTCTTCAGTGGAACGTCGTCGCTGACACCTACTCCAGCGACCATTACCCCTGCATCGTCTCTCTTCTGTCGCACCACGTACAGCATTCCAGAGTACCTACCTGGATATTTCCAAAAGCCGACTGGAACCTGTATTCCAGCCTCGTGCATTTTTACGATCAGCCCTTCGCCGACATTAACCAACTAGTGCAGCACCTTACGTCTACGATTTTCTCTGCCGCCGAACGTGCAATTCCCCGTTCATCCTTTCAACCTCGGCGGCCACCTGTTCCGTGGTGGAACGAGGATTGTCGGAACGCCGTTCGTGCCCGTAGGACTGCACTTAGGGTGTTTCGGCGACACCCTAAACTTGATAATTTGGTGACTTTTAAACAATCGCGCGCCAGGGCTCGTCGCATTATTCAGGATAGCAAGAAGGCATCATGGGCTCGTTTTGTCGAGTCATTTAATCGTTTTACCCCTTCATCCGTTGTTTGGGATAAACTTCGTCGCTTCTCAGGTAAAGTGTCACATTGTACGTTTTCTGGCCTTCAGGTTTCTAATGCCACCATAGTGGATCCGGCTACCATCGCTAACACTCTGGGTGCTGCCTTTGAGGCGGTTTCCAGTTCAGACCATTATTCCGCCGGCTTTCGCTCTATTAAAGACCGGCTGGATTCCGCATCATATACTTTTCGGTCTGCTAATGATGAATGCTATAACGAACTATTCACAATGAGGGAGCTGGAGCACGCTCTTCATTGCTCTCGGGACTCCGCTCCTGGGCCGGACGGCATTCATGTCCTGATGTTAAAGAACCTTTCAGCCGACAGTAAACTCTTTCTCTTACAGGTCTATAACCGTATTTGGCAAGACGGCATTTTTCCTTCCGTTTGGCGCGAAGCCACCATTGTCCCTATACTTAAGCCTGGGAAGGATCGCCAACTACCTTCCAGCTACCGCCCTATCTCCCTCACCAGTTGCATTTGCAAGGTGATGGAGCGCATGATCAACGGGCGGTTGACATGGTGGCTTGAGTCTCAGAAACTTCTAGAGAACGCTCAGTGCGGGTTTCGTCGCTATCGCTCTACCGTCGACCATCTGGTGTCCTTGTCGACGCATATTATGAATGGATTTCTGAGAAAGTGTCAAACCGTGGCTGTATTTTTTGACCTGGAGAAAGCTTATGACACTTGTTGGAGGGCGGCATTTTACGTACACTTCTCGATTGGAATATCCGCGGTCGTATTCCCATATTTCTTCGGGAGTTTATGACGGACCGCGTCTTTCGTGTACGTGTGGGCTCGGTTTTATCTCGCCGTTTTATTCAAGAGAACGGAGTACCGCAGGGCTCTGTACTCAATGTCACACTTTTTGTGATTGCTATCAACCACATTGTTGATTGTATTCCACCTGGCATTTCATCGTCCCTTTTTGTTGACGATTTCGCTATTTATTGCAGTTCACGGCGGACCTGTCTACTCGAACGCCGTCTCCAGAGCTGTATCGATCGTCTCTACGCCTGGAGTAACGCCAACGGCTTTAATTTCTCCGCCGAGAAATCCGTCTCCATCAACTTCTGGCGCCGGAAGTATTTCCCTCCGCCCTCTCTCCATC
Organism: Deroplatys truncata; assembly: GCA_030765065.1. NCBI lineage: Eukaryota > Metazoa > Arthropoda > Insecta > Mantodea > Mantidae > Deroplatys > Deroplatys truncata. The sequence continues at coordinate 414,318,037 of CM060990.1, read as the reverse complement.
TTGGGCCAGGGATACTCCCGTTTGCAGACGAGGCGAAATTTTTGGGGTTTAATTTTTGATACGAACTTGTGTTGGACCTCACACGTTTCCTTTTTAAAAGCAAAGTGTGACCGTTCTCTTAATATTTTACGTGTTTTAAGTGGCACATCCTGGGGAGCTGATCGGACCGTCCTTCTTCGCCTTCATCGTCTTTGGTCCGATCCAAGCTTGATTACGGGTGTATTGTTTATTCGTCGGCACGTCCATGTGTGTTACGTCGATTGAATGCCATTCACCATGGTGGCATAAGAGTCGCTACAGGGGCCTTTCCAACTAGCCCTGTACCCAGTCTGTACGCAGAAGCTGCAGAGCCTCCGCTGTCCTTCCGGCGTGAGATGCTTTTGTGCAGCTATGCTTGTCGACTCTCAAGCTTGCCTAACCACCCGTCCTTCGATGTATTTTACGAGGATTCGCTTGACCGGCAATATTTAGTTAGCTCCTCTGCATTGCTCCCTCCAGGGGTTAGATTTCGACTGCTACTTCGGCATTTGGACGTTACGCCAGCGCCGGCCCTTCCACGGGGGGAAACACGTTTTCCTCCATGGTCCCGCGCTGAGGCCCACTGTTACCTTGGGCTAACGTCAATGCCGAAGACTGAGACCCCTACTTCAGTCTTTAGATCGGCTTTTTTAGAAGTACGGGCTCAATTCGGGGACTTCCATTTTATCTTTACCGATGGATCTAAGACTGAAGCTGGAGTTGGATGTGCCTTTGTTTCTGGTCACTGTAGTTTTAAGCTTCGTTTACCTGGACAATGTTCAATTTTTACCGCCGAACTTTTTAGCATTTATCAATCTGTTTTATACATTCAGCGGCACGACTTACGGCACTGTTTTATTTGTACGGACTCTCTGAGTGCCCTTCAGAGTATTACTGCGCTGTACAATTACCACCCACTCGTACAGCGCATACATAACCTGCTCCACTCGCTTGGTGTCTCTGGCATCAGCGTGTCCTTCATGTGGATTCCAGGTCATGTGGGCATCTCAGGTAATGAGTCTGCCGACGCCGCTGCGAAATCGGCGATTTTATTACCCAGACTTTTTTTCTCTGTTGTTCCCTCGTCAGATTCGTGTGTTGTTTTACGTCGCCGCATCCTGTCGCGCTGGCGCGATGAGTGAACGGCCCTCCGGGGGAACAAGTTGCTGGAGCTTAAGCCTTTCCCGTTGATCTGGGGTACCTCTTCTCGTTCTTGTCGTCGGGAAGAGGTAATTTAGCTCGTCTACGGATTGGACATTGTGTTTTTAGTCATAGGTATTTGCTCAGTGGTGACCCCGCACCACTCTGTGGGCAGTGTGACGTGCCCCTAACGGTGCGTCACATTCTAACAGAGTGTCAGGTTTTATCTGCATTGCGTGCTCGTGAGGGTCTGCCTGTTGGCCTAGCCAACGTTTTGGCAGACGACACGCATGCTGTGGAATGTGTTTTACGTTTTATTCATGACAGTGATTTTAATCTGCGCATTTAATGCGTTGGGTGTCTGTTAGCTTCGTACTTTTATCCTGTCTGTTTTTATGGGAACTCTTATCCCCAGTGGACATATGGCGCTCATGTCCCTCGCATTCTACAGTTGCTGACACGTTTTAATCCTTTACTGCCTATGCTTTTAGTGTGTTGGTTTTTCAGCTATTTGGCTTGTTCTTATTGTTGTTATTGTTATTATTGTTGTTATTGTTATTATTATTGTTGTTATTGTTATTGTTGTTATTGTTATTATTGTTTGTTATTGTTATATTTGTTATTGTTATATTATTGTTAGTTTTAGCTTTTTGAACATCGCGGGTTTGTGTCCCGTTTTTAAATATGCGGTTGTTTTACCTGTTTTATAATTTGACCTTATCTTTTATACACTGTAAGGGCGCTGATGACCATAGCAGTTTAGCGCCCTAAAACCGCACATCATCATCATCATCACACCACGTACAGCATTCCAGAGTACCTACCTGGATATTCGCAAAAGTCTACTGGAGCTTGTTTTCCAGCCTCGTGCATTTTGACGATCAGCCCTTCACCGAAATTAACCAACTAGTGCAGCACCTTACGTCTACTATTTTCTCCGCCGCCGAACGCGCAATACCCCGCTCATCCTCTCATCCTCGGCGAATGCCTATTCTGTGGTGGAGCGAGGATTGTCGGGACACCGTACGTGCCCGTAGAATTGCACTTAGGGTGTTTCGGTGCCACCTTGATAATTTGGTGACTTTTAAACAATCGCGCGCCAGGTCTCGTCGCATTATTCAGGATAGCAAGAAGGCGTCGTGGGCTCGTTTTGTCGAGTCTTTTAATCGCTTTACGCCTTCATCTGTTGTTTGGGATACGCTTCGTCGCTTCTCAGGTAAAGTGTCAAATTGTACTGTTTCTGGCCTTCAGGTTTCCAATGCCATCATAGTAGATCCGGCTGCCATCGCTAACACTCTGGAATCTGCCTTTGAGGCGGTTTCCAGTTCAGACCATTATTCCACCGGCTTTCGCTCTATCAAAGACCGGCTGGATTCCGGCACCTTTAATTTTCGGTCTGCTAATAAAGAATATTATAATGAACTTTTCACAATGAGGGAGCTGGAGCACGCTCTTCATTGCTCTAGGCACTCGGCTCCTGGCCCGGATGGCATACATGTCCTGATGTTACAGAACCTTTCAGCCGACAGTAAACTCTTTCTCTTACAGGTCTATAACCGTATTTGGCAAGACGGACTTTTTACTTCCGTTTGGCGCGATGCCACCATTGTCCCTATATTTAAGCCTGAGAAGGATCGCCAACTTCCTTCCAGCTACCGCCCTATCTCTCTCACCACTTGCGTTTGTAAGGTGATGGAGCGCATGATCAACGGGCGGTTGACATGGTGGCTTGAGTCTCAGAAACTACTATTGAACGCTCAGTCCGGGTTTCGTTGATATCGCTCTACCGTCGACCATCTGGTTTCCCTGTCGACGCATATTATGAATGGATTTCTGAGAAAGTGTCAAACCGTGGCTGTGTTTTTGACATGGAGAAAGCCTATGACACTTGTTGGAGGGGCGGCATTCTACGTACACTTCACGCATGGAATATGCGCGGTCGTCTTCCCATATTTCTTCGGGAGTTTATGACGGACCGCGTGTTTCGTGTACGTGTGGGCTCGGTTTTATCTAGCCTTTTTATTCAAGAGGACGGAGTACCGCAGGACTCTGTACCTAGTGTCACACTTTTTGCAATAGCTATCAACCCCATTGTTGATTGTATTCCACCTGGCATTTCGTCGTCCCTTTTTGTTGACGATTTTGCCATTTATTGCAGTTCACGGCGGACCTGTCTACTCGAACGCCGTCTCCAGAGCTGTATTGACCGTCTCTACGCAAGGAGTAACGCCAACGTCTTTGATTTCTCCGCCGAATAATCCGTCTGTGTCAATTTCTGGCTCCGGAAGGCTTTCCCTCCGCCCTCTCTCCATCTTGGGCCAGGGATACTTCCGCTTGCAGACGAGGCGAAATTTTTGATAGGAAGTTGTGCTGGACCTCGCACATTTCCTTTTTAAAAGCAAAGTGTGACCGTTGTCATAATCTTTTACGTGTTTTAAGTGGCACATCCTGGGGAGCTGATCGGACCGTCCTTCTTCGCCTTTATCACTCTTTGGTCTGATCCAAGCTTGATTACGTGTGCATTGTTTATTCGTCGGCACGTCCATCTGTGTAACGTCGATTGAATGCCATTCACAATCGTGGCATGAGAGTCGCTACGGGGGCCTTTCCAACCAGCCCTTTTCCCAGTCTGTATGCTGAAGCTGCAGAGCCTCCGCTGTCCTTCGGGCGTGAGATGCTTTTGTGCAGCTATGCCTGTCGACTCTCAAGCTTGCCTGACCACCCGTCCTTCACGATATTTTTTGAGGATTCACTTGATCGCCAATATGCAGTTAGCTCCTCTGCATTGCTCCCTCCAGGGGTTCGATTTCGACTGCTACTTCGGCATTTGAACGTTACGCTAGCGCCGGCCCTTCCACGAGAGGAAACGCGTTTTCCTCCATGGTCGCGCGCTGAGGCCCACATCCACCTTGGGCTAACGTCAATGCCGAAAAATGAGACCACTGCTTCCGTCCTTAGACCCGCCTTTTGAGAACTGCAGGCACAGTTCGGGGATTGTCATTTTATATATACTGATGGGTCTAAGGCTGATGTTGGAGTAGGATGTTCCTTTGTTTTTGGTGCACAGAGTTTTATTTTTCGTTTTCCTGGACAATGTTTGATTTATACCGCCGAACTTTTTAGTATATACCAATCTGTTTTATACATTCAGCGACACGACTTACGGCACTGTGTTATTTGTACCGACTCTCTGAGTGCCCTTCAGGGCATTAATGTGCTGTACGGTTACCACCCTCTCGTACAGCGTATACATGTCCTGCTCCACTCGCTTGGTGCCTCTGGCATCAGCGTCTCCTTCCTGTGGATTCCAGCTCATGTGGGCATCTCAGGCAACGATTCTGCCGACGCCGCTGCCAAATCGGCCATTTTATCACCCAGATGTTTTACCTGTGTTGTTCCTTCCTCAGATTTTTATGTTATTTTACGTTACAGTATCCTCTCGCGCTGGCTCGATGAGTGGGCGGCTCTTAGGGGGAGCAAGTTGCGGGAGGTTAAACCTCTTCCGTTAGTCTGGGGTACCTCTTCTCGTTCTTCTCGTCGGGAAGAGGTACTTTTAGCTCGTTTACGAATCGGACATTGTCCTTTTAACCAAAGATACCTGCTCAGTGGTGACCCCGCACCGCTCTGTGAGCAGTGTGATGCGCCCTTAACGGTGCGTCACATTTTAGCAAAGTGTCAAGTTTTAGCTCCGTTGCGCGTTCGTGTTGGTCTGCCTGTTGGCATAGCCCACGTTTTGGCAGACGACGCGCATGCGGTGGAATGTCTTTTACGTTTTATCAATGACAGTGGTGTTTATTGGCGCATTTGATGCGATGAGCGCCTTTTTGGCATTGTGATATTATATTGCCTTTTTAATGGGGGCTCTCCTCCCCAGTGGACAAATGGCGCTCATGTCCCATACGTTCTGCAGCTCTTGACACGTTGTTTTACGCTTTTATTGACCATGCTTTTAGTGTGTTCGTATTTGGTGTTTTGTTTTTCACTTTTTGGACATCGCGGGTTTGTGTCCCGTTTTTTAATTATGCAGTTTTTTATCGGAATTTTATTTTTGGACTGTCACTTTTATACTTTGTAAGGGCACTGATGACCTTAGCTGTTTAGCGCCCTTAAACCGCATCTCATCATCATCGCTTTGGATGGATGAGTGGACGGCCCTCTGGGGGAACAAATTGCGGGAGGTTAAACCTCTCCAGTTAGTCTGGGGTACCTCTTCTGGTTTTACTCGTCCGGAAGAGGTACTTTTAGGCCGTTTACGAATTGGACATTTCCTTTTTAGTCATAGTTACCTGCTCAGTGGTGACCCTGCTCCACTGTGTCAGCAGTGTGATGCGCCCTTAACGGTGCGTCACATTTTAACAGAGTGTCAAGTTTTAGATACATTGCGCGTTCGCGTGGGTCTGTCTGTTTGCGTAGCCAACGTTTTGGCAGACGAGGCACATGCTGTAGAATGTCTTTTACCTTTTATAAGTGACATTGATTTTATTCGGCGCATTTGATGCGCTGAGCGTCTTTTAGTTTTGAGATTTTATATTGTCAGTTTTAATTGGGCTCTTCTTCCCGAGACATATGGCGCTCATGTCCCTAATATTCTACAGTTCTTGACACGTTGTATAATTCTTTTAGTGACCGTGATTTTAGTGTGTAGATTTCAGTCTTTGTTCTGTTGTGTTTTTTACCAAGCCTGTTTGTGTGTGGTTTTTTAGTTTTTTGACTTTCCAATTTTACACTTTATACATTGTAAGGTTGCTAATAACCATAGCAGTTGATCGCCCTTAAGCGCCATCTCATCATCATCATCGTCATCATCATCACCACCACCTTGGGTTAACGTCGATGCCGAAGAATGGAACCCCTTCTTCAGTCCTTTGATCGGCGTTTTCTGAGATTCAGGTGCAATTCGGGGACTTTCATTTTATATATACTGATGGCTCTAAGACTTATGTAAGAGTAGGGTGTTCCTTTGTTTTTGGTCAACGTAGTTTTACCTTTCGATTACCTGGGCAGGTTTCGATTTTTACCGCCGAACTTTTCAGTATTTCTCAGTCACCTTTGTACGTCCAGCGGCACGACTTACGGCACTGTTTTATTTGTTCAGACTCCCTGAGTGCTCTTCAAAGTAATCGCGCGCGATACACTTACCGCCCGTTTGTACAGCGCATTCATGCCGTTCTCAACTCGCTTGGTGCTTCTGGCTTAAGCGTGTCCTTCGTGTGGATTCCAGGCCATGTGGGCATCTCAGGGAACGATTCAGCCGACGCCTTTGCCAAATCGGCGCGTTTATTTCCCAGATGTTTTACCTGTGTTGTTTTCTCGGATTCTTATGTTATTTCACGACACCACATCCTCTCACTTTGGCGCGAAGAGTGGACGGCCCTCCACGGGAACAAGTTGCGGGAGGTTAAACTTCTCCCGTTAATCTGTAGTACGTCTTCTCGTTCTTCTCGTCGGGAAGAAGTGATTTTAGGTCGTTTACGAATCGGACATTCCCTTTTTAGTCATACATATCTGCTCAGATGTGACCCAGCACCACTCTGTGAGCAGTGTGATGCGCCCTTAACGGTGCGTCACATTTTAACAGAGTGTCGTTTTAGCTCCATTGCTCATTCGTGTCTCTCTGCCTATTGGCATAGCCAACGTTTTGGCAGACGACGTGCATGCTGTAGAACGTCTTTTACGTTTTATCATTTACAGTGGTTTTAGTCGGCGTATTTGATGCACTGAGCGTCTTTTAGTTTTGTGATTTTATATTGTCAGTTTTAATGTGGGCCTCTTCTTCCCTGGGGACATTTGGCGCTCCTGTCCCTTGACTTCTACAGTTGCTGACATGTAGTTTAACCTTTTATTGTTTTATCTACAAATTTTTATTGTCGTTTTTCGACTCTGATAAGTTGGCCTTTATTGTTTTAGTTAAATCGGTTTTGTGTCCCATCTGTTACTTTTTCAATTTTAAATTTTATACGTTGTAAGGGCGCTGATAACCATAGATGATTAGCGCCATTAATATCCATATAATCATTATCATCACCACCAGTCGTATAAATACTACATTTTGGCATGGTAGAGAATAAAAGTAATTTCTAGGTTTGGGTCGAAGGTGAATTTCGTAAACATTATTAGTGTGTCGAAAGTTGCACTGGTTTCTTAGGTTCTATTACATTGCTGCTGTATAATATCTCCAGGATTATTCTTAGACGGTAGATTGCATATTGTATTTTTCTTGTGTATAACCCAGTTTGCAAGTAACCTTTACAAAACATCTAACAGCGAAACTTAACCTTTCATTCCAAAATGTTCCTATTAACCTATCCTACAGGTACCTATAAAGGTATCGTATTTTACACTATCTCCAAGAACTATGTTAACGGTAAATCCTTTTTTTACAGAGTGTCAAGTTTTAGCTCCATTGCGCGTTCGTGTGGGTCTGCCTGTTTACATAGACAACGTTTTGGCAGACGAAGCGCATGCTGTAGAATGTCTTTTACGTTTCAAATGACAGTGACTTTAATCGGCGCATTTGACGCACTGAGCGTGTTTTAGATTTGTGATTTTATATTGTCTGTTTTAATGGAGGCTCTTCTCCCAGGCGAACATATGGCGCTCATGTCCCTTACGTTCTACATTTCTTGACACGTTGTTTTACCCCGTTATTGACAATGATTTTAGTGTGGTAGTTTTTAGAATTTGGTGTTTTGTTTTTTAGTATTTTCAACTTAGCGGGTTTGTGTCCCGTTTTTTAATTTTTGGATTTTAAATTTTATACATTCTAAGGGCACAGATAACCTTAAACCTTTATGACAATTAAACCCCATTACATCATCATCATCATTATTATTATTCTTTTTTAGCGATACCAAAACGCGCTTAACCTCTTCCACTGGGAACTAAACTAACAGCATAACCCTTAAAAACGTGCCGCTACATAACTTAAACAAATCGTAATATTAACAAGTACGCTTAATTACGTTCCTGAATGCATTCAGCCATCAGAAACGATCTGATTTTATATTAATCACACGACATTTCTGAAACCAATTTAATAGATACTACAGAACTTATTATAGACAAAACTAATTTGCCGAACTCAAGAAAATTAGAGCAGAAGCCTTATTTTAAAGATCTAATGTTATACGTTTCCACCTAGGTGACGTCAAATTGCGCAAGAAAACTTAGACAGCTATATAGCGTATTAACGAACGCCAGGTTAACCCCCCCCCAGGGGCTCACCTTATGTGAGTACGGGTTTGGCGTACCCGTGCTGCCCGAATCCAATCGTGGTCATCATCCCCCACCCTCGTCCGGTCGAGGTGGTTTCGTCCTCGTGACCGGGGAACTCAAGGTAGGCTCTCGTGCGTTCTGTGCATTTCACTCCATGACGCCCCTCGCCATCGTTTCTTTATTCTCTCTTTTATTTACGCACATTTCACACCACAACCATTCATTCTTACATCACTTTCCTTTCCTCGCCGGCCTAACTTGCGTGCGAAACGCCCACACACTTTTGGCTTATTTTACCATTTTCTTTATTTTAATCCTCCATGGGCACAGCCGACGGATACCCGCGCACTGGATGTGCAGTTGGGTGAGTGGGTAATGGCGTCATCCCCACCACCGGGGTCGTCATGAAGGTTTTGTGTTCGTATCCGCTGTTCAACTGCAGTCCCGTGGGGGGCCATTACATGAGCTGCGGACTTCCGACCGCCATTGGGTCCCTCTGTCTATGTTCTGGGTGGTGTGACCCTGGGGTGAGTCTGGTATAGATAGGTCACTCACCCAAGCCGGGGTAACGCCCGGGAAGTGAAAGCCCGAGGTCGGAGACAGTTGCAATTGTGGAGGATTTCTTTCGATATGGAGCCCCCTTTCTCCGTTATTAATAACAAGCGCCGAAAATTATTTGCAACAGAAATATCACCACCAACGTCTGGTTGTTACTTAGTCATTACGCAAACAGAGGAAGGACAATTGTTTGAGAAGATGAACCCTTTTACAGTACAGAAGGGCATTGACTCTATTGCTGGTTCGATTCATTCCTGCACTCTACTTCGAAACGGGTCATTATTAGTACAAAGCAAGTCCGATCAACAAACTAACACCTTATTGCGCGCTACGCTTCTCCACGGTTATCCCATCAATGTTGAGAAGCACCGCACCTTGAATTCCTGTCGAGGCGTGGTCACCACGATAGCCTCGATGGAATATCGGACGATGAACTAGTCGCATATCCTTCACAACAAAAGGTGACATCGGTTCATCGAGTGCAGGCTAAACGCGACGGAGTATTAGTACCCACTCGTACCCTGTTTATAACATATGATGGCGTCGATCTGCCCACGAGCATTTCAGCAGGGTACGAACGTATTGCGGTGAGGCCTTATATTCCTAGACCTCTGCGTTGTTTTAAATGCCAACGTTTTGGGCATACGCAAGTCTCATGTAAGAGTGCCGTTACCATCTGTGCATTATGTAGCCAGCCCTCACACGAAGGTACCTGCTCAACAGCAACCCGTCTGCGTTAATTGCAAAGGGGTCTCATTCTGCGTCATTTGCCGACTCTCCGCGATACTTGGACGAGATGGTGATCCAGGAGATCCGGGTAAAGGAGAAACTGTCCTTTGCTGAAGCCCGGAGGCGTTATCATGCGCGACAACCTTCGCTCCTGCGATCTGGTATATTTAGTTCTTTTATTGCCTCGCCCCGGAAGGATGCCGAAACATAGACCTGGACAATGGCGGCATTGACCGCCACTACCATCCGGCCGTCCGTTTCTAGCACCGTTATCAAGCCATCTAAAGCTGGTCCTAAGGTTCTGAAATCTCAAGGCACTGGAAAGAAGCCAAAGGAGAAACTTCGTAGGGAAGATTTTCTTAAAGATCCTCCGCGTGCGCGCGGTATAACAAGTTCACTTTCTCCTCCTGGAAGGTCGCAGTCGCAGGATACTCCTGGAACAAGCCGCGCTTAGCGGCCTCCTTCACCATTGCCACCCAGAACCGATTCTCGCCGCTTGAATCGGTTTCTGGCACTGAGCGCGTGGGCCCTCCCTTTGAGGAGCCTATGAAGTCTGACCAAATCCATACGAAGAGCCCGAGTTCCAAGCTTAAGCAAAAAGATATTTGGAGCCGACCTTCGAAGTAAGAATTTTATCCATTTTATTCATGGCTATCCTGAGCTGGATTTACGTGGTGTACGATCGCCTAGGGCGGAACTGCAACTTTCATTGCGTTCCGATTCACCTATGGTCGTGTATTTGCAGGAGACCAAGCTTCGTCCTCACGAACCTTTTGTTCTACGAGGGTACACTCCGGTTCGCTACGATCTTACACCGGATGAGGACACTCCTGCTCATGGTGTCATGTTATTAGTTCGTAACGACGTTCATTTTCAATTTCTTACACTTAAGTCCGACTTGCAAGCTGTAGGCGTTAGGCTTCAATTACCCGCCGTTTTCTTTTCTGTTTGCACTGTCTGTTCACCTCCATCGTCTCCCCTCGCTAACACGGACATTCGAGATCTCCTGTCCGCTCACCATTTCTTCTGTTGGGAGGTTTTAATGCCCATCACCCACTGTGGGGTTCGCCAAGGGCTTGTGCGAGGGGAACCCTTCTGTCCGACATTTTTTACCAGTTCAGCCTCTCCATCCTCAATACAGGTGAGCATACTTTTCTTTCTGATTCTTCTGGTACATTCTCTCAATTGGACCTAGCCGTTTGCTTACTCCAGCTTGCTAGTCGTCTGCAGTGGAACGTCATCGTTGACACCAACTCCAGCGACGATTAACCCTGCATTGTTTCTCTTCTGTCTTACCACGTCCAGCATTCCAGACTGGAGATTGTATTCCAGCCTCGTGTGTTTTGCGGATCAGCTCTTCACTGACGTTAACCAAATGGTGCAGCACTTGACCTCTACGATGTTATCTGCCGCCAAACGCTCAATTCCCCGTTCGTCCTATCACCCTCGGCGTATTCCTATTCCGCGGTGGAACGTAATCTGTCGGGACACCTTCGTGCCCGTAGAACTGCACTTAGGGTGTTTCGGTGACACCCTACACTTGTTAATTTGGTTACTTTTAAACTATCGCAAGTCAGGGTTCGTCGCATTATTCAGGATAGTAAGAAGGCGTCCTGGACTCCTGTTGTCGAGTCTTTTAATCGCTTCACGCCTTCCTCTTTTGTTTGGGATAAACTTCGTCGCTTCTCCCCCCAGGGGCTCACCTCGTGTGAGTACGGGTTAGGCGCGCCCGGGGTCCCGAGCCACTCGCCAACATTTCACCCCATCCATTCTCATCTACTGTGCCACGTGAATTTTTTATTCATTTGTTTACGATCCTCTTCCTCTTCTAGGCTTATTCTGATTTCTAGTTTTACGTTTTAGTCTTATTAACTCCCGTCTCACCAACAGGGATCTTTTCTGTCTCCGTGGTTCTTTCCCACGGTTCCCGCGCGGCTTCCGACATGTGTGCTCTACGGGGGTCTCAGACGCGAAGGTCGGGCGGACCCCTCGCACTGCCCCTGTGTGTAACCTTAGGTGCGGAGCCCGTCCACGCCGTCATGTACACCCACGTAGCTCTCTGGGGGCCCGGCTTGTGTTAATTCTCCAACGACCGTGTGTCGTTGGATTAGTATCACGGGCCGGACGTGTTACCGCTGACAGAGCCTCGGTGTAATCAACCACAAGTCCCCTGAATCCGTGTCTGTGTCTTGCTAGCAGCGCGGCCTAGAGTGGGGAGCCATGGGCGGTTATACCCATGGTAGGGGCTTAAAGCAGGGGTGTGTGTGGTGAACGGCTTACACATATGGACTAGCAGTGGAGTTTGGGGGGTAGCCCTTCTGAAGTACGCCTTGAGATCGGTCTTGGGAGTGTTCCCACGACGGCGCAGACCGTGGAGATATGGTGTCTTTTTCTTTAACCCCCGGATGGCAGGCTGACGCCGACGGTTCCGGATGGGGGTCTATTCATCATGTATCCGCGCAAAACCCCTTTCACTGACATATTTTTAGTTATGACTTTAGCAAGTGATGGAAAAACGTTCAAGGACCTTAGCCCTTTTTACATAAAGCGTGAGGTGGATCGGATCTGTGGCCAGGTGAAAAACGCGACGCGACTACGAGACGGTACGTTATTGATCGAAACCGCCAACGCCGAGCAGTCCCAGAAACTGTTGAAAACGAGTTTGCTGGGCTCCTATCCTGTCCGGGTAGTCCCACATAAGTCCTTAAACTCTGTTCGGGAGGTTGTCACCACCTCCAGTCTCGATGATCTCTCCAACGATGACATAGTGTCTTGTCTCTCCGATCAACGTGTCTGTCAGGCGTACCGGCTTTCTCGCAAACAGGACGGTCAGGAATACCCACTACGTACTGTGTTTCTAACTTTCAAAGGTACTGTATTGCCGGAGTTCATTTTTTGTGGCTACGAACGTGCCTCCGTGCGCCCTTATATTCCGAACCCCATGCGCTGTTTTCGGTGCCAAAGCTTCGGCCATACTACCCGCTCGTGTGCCCATCCAGCTCTCTGTGAGCGATGTGGCCTACCTGCCCATGACGGCGCAGCATGTGTTCGTGACCCTCGTTGTGTTAACTGTGGAGGATGTCATCCGTCTAGCTCACGACAGTGTTCTCGTTTTTTGGACGAAAAGTGTATACAGGAGTTACGCGTTAAGGAACGCCTCAACTTTCCTGAAGCACGGCGGCGCTTTGCGCAACTTCAACCTGCAAACACCTCTGGTTATTCATCCATCGTCCGCCGCACTCCTGTTGCCACTGTTTGCTCGCCTCTCACGTCCGTTGCCCATGCTTCGACACAAACCGAGCGTCCTGCGAATAGTTCTCCATCGTCTCGAGTTGACAGTGCTGTACAGTCTTCATCTTTAGCCGTGTCGCCGCCAGCCTGCAAGCCGTCTACCAATGCTCATCCTTCAGCGACTTCTACTGAGGGTGTTCGTTCTCGGCCTCACCATAGACCGAGTAGTCGCACTTCCTCTGCGAAGTCCAGGTCCCGTTCCACGAGCCGCAGGGGCTCTTCTGGTTCCCGGGCATCGGAGGGTTCGCCAGAGGATGCGGCTTTTACTGTCGTTGGTCCGAAATCTGTTAAGATGCGGAAGAAACTCAAGCGGTCATCTTAGCCTTTTTTGAATGAAGATACTCCACTGGAACGTTAATGGGTTTCGGGCACGCCTTCCGGACTTACAATGTTTAATTTCCCAAAGTTCTCCCTCAATCGTTTGTTTACAGGAAACCCATCTGCAGCCTCCTCACGCTTTGCATCTTCGGAGCTTTTCCTGCTTTAGACATGACTCTGTAGTTGGACAGCGTGCCAGCGGTGGGGTTGCTATTTTGGTGGCGCATACTATTTGTGCTACCAACATACCGCTTCGCACACCATTGTCGGCTGTGGCTGTGAGGGTCCGATCGGAGGGCGTCTGTTTCTCTGTCTGCAATGTGTATCTGCCGCCGCTCACTGTAGTTCAAGCGCACGAACTTCGGGCTCTTTTGTCACAGCTAACCCCACCGCTACTTTTCGTTGGTGATTTCAACGCCAAGCATTCTCTCTGGGGTTCCGATATTGATGACGCTCGTGGCTGCCTTATTGCAGACGTTTGTGACATGTCCGGCTTATTTCTTTTAAATACTGGTGTCCCTACCTTCTTATCCTCTGCCTATGGCACCCACTCAGTCTTAGATCTTTCTTTCTGCAGCTCGGCATTACTTCCCCTCATTGATTGGTCGGTGCTTTCTGAACTTTATGGCAGTGATCAATACCCCATTGCCATTCGTTTATCCGGCCACTATCCTCTACCTTCACGCCATCCTCCCTGGATTATTTCTAAGGCTGATTGGGAGAGGTTTCGTTCCCTGATTCATCTCACCGCTACTGCTTTTGCCACTATAGATGACATGGTGGAGTATTTTACTTGTTCTCTTTTACTCGCAGCGAATTCCAGCATTCCTCGTGGTTCTTGCGCCCCACGTCGCGTTCCTGTCCCTTGTTGGACCACAGAATGCCGTTTGGCCCTTAAGGCACGCAGACGTGCCCTGCGTGTCTTTCATTTACATCCTACTGAGGGGAATTTCGTTGCTTTTAAACGTTCTCGGGCTCGGGCACGTTTTGTGCTTCGGAATGCCAAACGCAAGTCTTGGGAGACCTATGTCTCTTCTCTTTCCCATCGCAGTTCTGCACAACAGGTGTGGTCTGCAGTTCGGCGTATGTATGGCCGGTGTCGCAGGGTGATCATTCCCGGTCTTGCCGTACACGGCTCCACTCTTACCAGCGAACCCGCTATAGTCGAAGCTCTTGCCAGCTCATTTGCTACTTTTAGTCAGACGGCTAGTTATGACAGCTCGTTTTTACCCATTAAGACATCTGCGGAGCGGTTGGTCCTTGATTTTAACAGCGATTGTAGTGAGTCCTACAACGCACCTTTTACCGTTGCCGAGCTGGTGCATTCTTTGTCTCTCGCCAGGGATTCTTCCCCTGGTCCTGATGACATCCACCGACAAATGCTACTTCATCTTCCGCCTGAGGCGATTTCATTCTTACTTGCGATCTTCAACCGCATGTGGCGTAGACAGGAGTTTCCGTGCTCGTGGCGGACGGGTATTGTAATACCTATCCCGCGACCCGGTGACGATCTGTCCCTTCCGTCTAGCTACCGGCCTATTTGTCTGACCAGTGGTGTGTGTAAGACCTTTGAAAGAATGATTAACGTTCGGTTGATGTGGTGGCTAGAGCGCAATAATTTCCTCTGCAATGTGCAGTGTGGATTTCGTCGCCATCGCTCTAGTGTGGACAACCTGGCTCGGCTGGAAGCTTATGTGCAAGACGCTTTTCTCCTGAAGCAGCATGTCGTGGGTGTCTTCTTTGACCTGCAGAAGGCGTATGACACTGCTTGGCGCTACGATATTCTTCGTACGCTCCATGGTTATGGTTTGCGCGGCCATTTAGCTGCCTTTCTTTCAAACTTTTTACAGCTTCGGTGTTTTCGTGTCCGCATTGGAAACACGCTATCTCAGGAGCGTATCCAGGAGAACGGTGTACCCCAGGGGTCGATTCTTGCGTCACTCTCTTTGCGGTAGCCATTAACGGCATCTCTAGCGTTGTTCTTAGCGATCTTCCGATGTCTCTGTATGTTGACGACTTTGCTATATATTATCGTTCTTATAGTGTGGATCACATCGAGCGTCAACTACAGCTGGCCATAACATCTCTTGCAACCTGGGCGCTACGTAACGGCTTTCGTTTCTCCGCTTCGAAAACGAAGTGCCTTCACTTTTATCGCCTTCGTGGTATACATCCCCCTCCTGACCTTCACTTGCTCGGCACACCCTTGCCGTTTGTACCGCACCTCAAGCTCCTGGGTCTTTACCTCGACCGCAAACTTACCTGGGAGTGCCATATTCCCCGGCTTCGTGCTTCGTGCGATCGCTCTCTTCGGGTACTGAGGCTTTTATCTGGAGCTTCTTGGGGCGGTGATCGCACCGTGATGTTGCGACTCTACCGCTCCTTGGTTCGGTCCAAACTGGATTATGGCAGTTTTATCTACGGCGCCGCGTCCGCTTCTAAACTCCGCCTCTTGGACACCGTCCATCATACTGGTATCCGTGTTGCAACTGGGGCTTTCCGCACTAGTCGTGTCGACTGTTTATACGCTGACTCTGGCGAACCCCCGTTGTCTATTCGGCGCTCGTTTTTACTCTGTTCTTATATTGCAAGGTTGGCGGCTCACCCAGGTCACGCTTGTTTTAACTCTGTTTTACACCCGGCTCTCGCTGTCCGTTATGTGCGGAATAGTAGCTCTTCCCGCCCCAGCGGTATTCGGTTTCGCGACCTTCTTGTTGCACGTGACCTCCGACTGCCTGCTGTAACGCGGTTCTCCTTTGGACGTTGTCCACCGTGGCAACTCCAGCGCGCCCGGTTTGACCTAGCCCTATCGGACAACGCTCGCCGCTCCACCCCACCGTTGGTGTTCCGTCGACGTTTTAACGAGCTTTTGGGGAGTTACCGGAACTACACTCCGGTTTTTACTGATGGTTCCCAGGTGCGTGGTGCTACAGGTTGCGCTTTCGTCGTTAACGCCACGGCTCATTCGTATCGCCTCTTGGACGTCAGTTCCGTTTTTACCGCCGAGCTCTCTGCCATCTTTTATTTCTTGCTTTTTATCTCCACTTTATCTCCAGGATTTTATCTTATCTGCTCCGACTTTTTAAGCGCCCTTCAAGCCTTACAGCAGTTTCTCGGCTCCTCCACCTTAGTCGTAAAAATTCAGAACATCGTCTCCCAGCTGCTTTACCGAGGATATCATCTCGTTTTTACATGGACCCCCGGCCATGTGGGCATTGCCGGCAATGAGGAAGCGGATGCGGCTGCAAAGTCCGCCTGCCATTTGTCGGAGTTTTCTACAGCGACTGTGCCTTACCGGGATGTCCAGCGTTACTTCATTCGTCATATATTCCTGACCTGGCAGGAGTCATGGGTGGCGTTGAGTGGCACACAACTGCGAACTATTAGGGACACCGTCCACCCCTGGCCCACTTCTTGCAGAGAATCACGGCGATCAGAAGTTGTTCTGACTCGTCTACGCCTGGGTCATACTCGCGCCACTCATGGATATCTTTTGCGCGGAGATCCGGCCCCAATTTGTCCGACTTACGACGTTCGCATGTCCGTCCCACATGTTTTACTCGAATGTCCGCGATTCGCCCGTGAGCGCCTCTCCTATGGTCTAGGTCATACCCTGCGTGTTGTTTTAGGCGACGACCCTGTGGCTGTCGATCAGGCACTTCGGTTTGTTTTAACTATTGGCTTTTCTGCGCAGGTGTAAATTGCTTTTATCTCTTTTATATTTTGATTTTAAGCTTTTAGACCTGTGCCTTTATAGTTTTTTTTCGCTTCTTTTTAGCTTTTAACATGTCTTTTAGGGTTTTGGCTTTTTTTCTTAAGTTTTATAGTGTTTTAGATTCCATTATGCCTTTAGGCTTTACCGGTTTTAAGTTTTGACCTCGGGTCCTAATGACCTAGTTGTCGACGGGCCCTTAAACCCCACTTACTCACTCACTCACTCGTCGCTTCTCCGGTAGACTGTCGCATTGTGCTGTGCCTGGACTTCAGGTTTCCAATGCCACCATATTAGATCCGGCTGCCACTGCTAACACTCTGGGTGGTGCCTTTGATACGGTTTCCAGTTCTGCCCATTATTCTGCCTTTTTTTGCACTTTCAAAGATCGGCTGAATACCGTGACCTATAATTTTCAGGTCTGCTAATAGGGAGTGTTATAATGAACTTTTCACAATAAGGAAGCTGGAGAAAGCTCTTCATTGCTCAAGCACTCCTCTACTGGGCCGGACGGCATTCATGTGCTGATGTTAAAGAACCTTTCAGCCCACTGTAAACTGTACCTCTTACAGGTCTATAACCGTACATGGCAAGACAGCTTTTTTGCTTCCGTTTGGCGCGAAGCCACCTTTGCCTGGGAAAGATCGCCAACTACCTTCCAGCTATCGCCCTGTCTCACTCACCAGTTGCATTTTCAAGGTGATGGAGCACATGATTTACAGGCGTTTGACATGGTGGCTTGAGTCTCAGAAACTTCTAGCAAACGCTCAATGCGGATTTCGTCGCCATCGCTCTACAGTCGACTATCTGGTGTCTCTATCGACGCATATCATGAACGGATTTCTGAGAAAGTGTCAAGCAGTGGCTGTGGTTTTTGACTTGGTGAAAGCTTATGACACTTGTTGGAGGGGCGGCATTTTACGTACGCTTCACGCATGGAATTTACGCGGTCGTCTTCCCATATTTCTTCGGGAGATTATGACGGACCGCGTCTTTCCTGTACGTGTGGGCTGGGTTTTATCTAGTCATTTTATTCAAGAGAGCGGTTTACTTCAGGGCTCTGTACTCAGTATCACACGTTTTGAGATATCTATTAACCCCATTGTTGATTGTACTCCAGCTGGCACTTCCTCGTTCCTTTTCGCGGACGATTTTTCCGTTTATTGCAGTTATCGGCGGATCTGTCTCCTCGAAAGCCGTCTCCAGAACTGTATCGACCATCTCTACGCCTAGAGTAACGCCAACGGCTTTAATTTCTCCGCCGAGAGGTCCGTCTGCATCAATTTCTGGCGCCGGAAGGCCTTCCCTCCACCCTCTCTCCATCTTGGGTCGGAGGTATTTCCATTTGCAGACGAGGTGAAATTTTTGGGGTTGGTCTTTGATCGAAAGCAGAGCTCGACTTCTCACATTTCCTTTTTAAAAGCAAAGTGTTACCGTTCTCTTAATCGTTTACGTGTTTTCAGTGGCACATCGTGGGGGAGCTGATCGGACCGTCCTTCTTCGTCTTTATCGCTCCTTGGTCCGATCCAAGCTTGATTACGGGTGCATTGTCTATTCGTCGGCACGCACATCTGCGTTACGTCGATTGAATGCCATTCACCATCGTGGTATATGAGTCGCTACAGGGCCCATTCCAACCTGCCCTGTACCTAGCCTATATGCTGAAGCTGCAGAGCCTGCGCTGTCCTTCAGGCGTGAGATGCTTTTGTGCTGCCTTGCCTGAGGAGTCCCAAGCTTGCCTACCACCCGTCCTTCGAGTTATTTTTTGAGGATTCGCTTGATCGGCAATATTTAATTATCTCCTCTGCATTGCTCCCTCCAGGGGTTCGATTTCGACAGCTTCTTCGGCATTTGGACGTTACGCCAGCGCCGGCCCTTCCCAGAGGCGAATCACGTTTTCCTCCATGGTTGCGCGCTGTGGCCCATTGTCACCTTGGGTTAACGTCGATGCCGATTAATGTGACTACTTCTTCAGCCCTTAGATCACCGTTTTTAGAACTTCAGGCGCAAGTTGGAGACTTACATTATATATATACTAATGGATCTAAGACCCTCAGGGGCTCACCTTATGTTAGTACGGGTTTTTGGCGCACCCGGGGTTTCCCGAGCCAATCATCGCCATATTCGTCCCCTCACCCCCATCCGGTCGAGGTGGGTTCTTCAAGTGACCGGTGGACCCAAGGTAGGCTCTCGGGCGTTCTTTGCATTCCATCCATACCGCACCTCACCATCGTTTCTTTCTTCCCTAATCACTTTCCGGCCATTTCGTACCACGACATTCGCATATCTCTTTTTCTTCCCCGCCGGCCTACCTTGCATGCGAAACGCCCACAGAGTTTTAGTTTCTTTTATCTTTTTATTTAAATCCTCCGTGGACACAGCCTGACGGATACCCGCGCACCGCGTGCGCAGCTGGGTTAGTGGGTAATGGCGTCATCCCCACCACCCGGGGTCGTCATGTAGGGTTGTTGTTCGTATCCGCTGTTCAACTGCAGTCCCGCGGGGGGGCCATTGCATGAGCTGCTGGCTTCCGACGGCGATTGGGTCCCTCTGTCTATGTTCTGGGAGGTGTGACCCTGGGGTGAGCTAGGTATAGATAGGCCACTCACCCAAGCCGGGGTAACGCCCGGGAAGTCAGAGCCCGAGGTCGGAGACGGTTGCAGTGGTGGAGGATTTATTTCGCTATGGAGCACCCTTCCTCCATTACTACTAACAAGCGCCGAAAAGTTTATGTAACAGAAGTGACACCACCGACAACTGGTTGTTACTTGGTCATTTCACGAACCGAAGAAGGACAAAGTTTTGAGAAGGTGAACCCTTTCATCATACAAAAGGGGATTGATGCAATTGCTGGTGCGGTTCAGTCCTGCACTCGTCTACGGAATGGTTCCTTATTAGCCCAAACGAAATCCGATCAGCAAAATAAGACCTTGTTGCGCGCTACGCTTCTCCACGGCTATCCCATCCGTGTGAAGAAGCACCGCACATTGAATTCCTGTCGAGGCGTTATTACCACCCATAGCCTCGATGGTATATCGGACGAGGACCTGGTAGAATATCTTGCAGACCAGAAGGTGACAGCGGTCCTTCGAGTGCAGGCCAAACGCGACGGCGTATTGGTACCCACTCGTACCCTGTTTATTACATTTGATGGCGTCAATCTGCCCACGAGCATCTCCGCAGGGTACGAACGAATTTCTGTGAGGCCTTATATTCCTAGACCTCTGCGTTGTTTTAAATGCCAACGTTTTGGGCATACGCAAGTCTCATGTAAGAGACTGTTAACATCTGTGCAACATGTAGCCAGCCCTCACACGAAGGTACCTGTTCAACAGTCCCCGTCTGCGTTAATTGTAAAGGGTCTCATTCTGCTTCGTTTGCCGACTGTCCGCGGTACTTAGACGAGAAGGCGATCCAGGAGATCCGGGTAAAGGAAAAACTCTCCTTCGCTGAAGCCCGGAGGCGTTACCATGCGCGCCAACCTTCACTCCTGCGATCTGGCACATTTAGTTCTGTTGTTGCCTCACCGGTACCACGAGTAGATGCCGAAACTCAGACCTGGACCTTGACTGGATTAACCGCCACTACCATCCGGCCGTCCATTAAGGCTACAGTTACCAAGCCGTATAAACCTGGTCCCAAGTCACATGAAGTCGCAAGCCGTTGAAAAGAAACCCAAGCAGAAACTTCGCAGGGAAAATTTTTTGAAAGACCCTCCGCGTGCGCGCGGTAACAAAAGTTCACCTTCTCCTCCTCGGAGGTCGCTGTCCCAGGAAGGTCCTGGGACAAGCCGCGCTCAGCGGCACCCCTCACCCATCGCCACCCAGAACCGATTCACGGCGCTTGAATCGGTTTCTGGCACTGAGCGCGTGGGCCCTCCCTCCGAGGAAGCTATGGAGTCTGACCAACTCCATACCAAAAGCCCGAGCCCAAAGGTTAAACAAAAGGTAATTTTAAGCCGCCCTTCTAAATAGACAGTTTATCCCCTTTTTCTTAATGGCTATCCTGACCTGGAATGTACGTGGTGTACGATCGCCTAGGGCGGAACTGCAACGTTTATTGCGTCCCTTTCACCAATGGTCGTGTGTTTGCAGGAGACCAAGCTTCGCCCTCACGACCCTTTCGATCTCCCAGGGTACACTCCGGTTCGCTACGATCTTGAATCGGAGGAGGGTGCTCCTGCTCATGGAGGTGTTATGTTGTTGGTGCGTAATGACGTTCATTTTCAAACTATCACACTTACGTCCGACTTGGAAGCTGTTGCCATTAGACTGCAGTTACCCGGTTTTTTCTTTTCTGTTTGTTCTGTGTATACACCTCCATCGTCTCCCCCCGCTCCCGCGGACATTCGATCTCTCCTGTCCGCTCTCCCAACACCATTTCTTCTCTTGGGAGATTTTAATGCCCATCACCCACTATGGGGTTCGCCAAGGGCTTGTGCGAGGGGAACTCTTCTTTCCGACATTTTTTATCAGTTCAATCTTTCCATCCTCAATACAGGTGCACCTACTTTCATTTCTGATTCTTCTGGTACATTTTCTCACCTGGACCTTGCCATCTGCTCACTCCAGCTTGCACGTCGTCTTCAGTGGAACGTCGTCGCTGACACCTACTCCAGCGACCATTACCCCTGCATCGTTTCTCTTCTGTCGCACCACGTACAGCATTCCAGAGTACCTACCTGGATATTCGCAAAAGCCGACTGGAGCTTGTATTCCAGCCTCGTGCATTTTGACGACCAGCCCTTCTCCGACATTCACCAACTAGTGCAGCACCTTACGTCTATTATTTTCTCTGCCGCCGAACGCGCAATACCCCGTTCATCCTCCCAACCTCGGCGGCCACCTGTTCCGTGGTGGAACGAGGATTGTCGGGACGCCGTTCGTGCCCGTAGGACTGCACTTAGGGTGTTTCGGCGCCACCCTACACTTGATAATTTGGTGACTTTTAAACAATCGCGCGCCAGGGCTCGTCGCATTATTCAGGATAGCAAGAAGGCATCTTGGGCTCGTTTTGTCGAGTCTTTTAATCGTTTTACGCCTTCATCCGTTGTTTGGGATAAACTTCGTCGCTTCTCAGGTAAAGTGTCACATTGTACTGTTTCTGGCCTTCAGGTTTCTAATGCCACCATAGTGGATCCGGCTGCCATCGCTAACACTCTGGGTTCTGCCTTTGAGGCGGTTTCCAGTTCAGACCATTATTCCGCCGGCTTTCGCTCTATTAAAGACCGGCAGGATTCCGCATCATATACTTTTCGGTCTGCTAATGATGAATGCTATAACGAAATATTCACAATGAGGGAGCTGGAGCACGCTCTTCATTGCTCTCGGCACTCCGCTCCCGGGCCGGACGGCATTCATGTCCTGATGTTAAAGAACCTTTCAGCCGACAGTAAACTATTTCTCTTACAGGTCTATAACCGTATTTGGCAAGACGGCATTTTTCCTTCCGTTTGGCGCGAAGCCACCATTGTCCCTATACTTAAGCCTGGGAAGGATCGCAAACTACCTTCCAGCTACCGCCCTATCTCCCTCACCAGTTGCATTTGCAAGGTGATGGAGCGCATGATCAACGGGCGGTTGACATGGTGGCTTGAGTCTCAGAAACTTCTAGCGAACGCTCAGTGCGGGTTTCGTCGCTATCGCTCTACCGTCGACCATCTGGTGTCCTTGTCGACGCATATTATGAATGGATTTCTGAGAAAGTGTCAAACCGTGGCTGTATTTTTTGACCTGGAGAAAGCTTATGACACTTGTTGGAGGGGCGGCAGTTTACGTACACTTCTCGATTGGAATATCCGCGGTCGTCTTCCCACATTTCTTCGGGAGTTTATGACGGACCGCGTCTTTCGTGTACGTGTGGGCTCGGTTTTGTCTCGTCGTTTTATTCAAGAGAACAGAGTACCGCAGGGCTCTGTACTCAGTGTCACACTTTTTGCGATTGCTATCAACCCCATTGTTGATTGTATTCCACCTGGCATTTCATCGTCCCTTTTTGTTGACGATTTCGCTATTTATTGCAGTTCACGGCGGACCTGTCTACTCAAACGCCGTCTCCAGAGCTGTATCGACCGTCTCTACGCCTGGAGTAACGCCAACGGCTTTAATTTCTCCGCCGAGAAATCCGTCTGCATCAACCTTTGGCGCCGGAAGTATTTCCCTCCGCCCTCTCTCCATCTTGGGCCAGGGATACTTCCGTTTGCAGACGAGGCGAAATTTTTGGGGTTGATTTTTGATAGGAAGTTGTGTTGGACCTCGCACGTTTCCTTTTTAAAAGCAAAGTGTGACCGTTCTCTTAATATTTTACGTGTTTTAAGTGGCACATCCTGGGG
Source organism: Deroplatys truncata (assembly GCA_030765065.1). Classification (NCBI taxonomy): domain Eukaryota; kingdom Metazoa; phylum Arthropoda; class Insecta; order Mantodea; family Mantidae; genus Deroplatys; species Deroplatys truncata. The sequence goes on along the minus strand of CM060990.1, from coordinate 414,294,725 downwards.
AACTGATCGGACCGTCCATCTTCGTCTTTATCGCTCTTTGGTCCGATCCAATCTTGATTACGGGTGTATTGTTTATTCCTCGGCACGTCCATCTGTGTTACGTCGATTGAATGCCATTCACCATCGTGGCATAAGAGTCGCTACAGGGGCCTTTCCAACTAGCCCTGTACCCAGTCTGTACGCAGAAGCTGCAGAGCCTCCGCTGTCCTTCCGGCGTGAGATGCTTTTGTGCAGCTATGCTTGTCGACTCTCAAGCTTGCCTAACCACCCGTCCTTCGATGTATTTTACGAGGATTCGCTTGACCGGCAATATTTAGTTAGCTCCTCTGCATTGCTCCCTCCAGGGGTTCGATTTCGACTGCTACTTCGGCATTTGGACGTTACGCCAGCGCCGGCCCTTACCCGAGGGGAAACGCGCTTTCCTCCATGGTCGCGCGCTGAGGCCCACATCCACCTTGGGCTAACGTCGATGCCGAAAAATGCGACCCCTGCTTCTGTTCTTAGATCCGCCTTTTTAGAACTACAAGCGCAGTTCGGGGACTGTCATTTTATATATACTGATGGGTCTAGAACTGATGTTGGAGTAGGATGTGCCTTTGTTTTTGGTGTTCAGAGTTTTACTTTTCGTTTACCTCGACATTGTTCAATTTTTACCGCCGAACTTTTTAGCATTTATCAATCTGTTTTATACATTCAGCGGCTCGACTTACGGCACTGTTTTATTTGTACGGACTCTCTGAGTGCCCTTCAGGCTATTCATGCGCTGTACCATTACCACCCACTCGTACAGCGCATACATGACCTGCTCCACTCGCTTGGTGTCTCTGGCATCAGCGTGTCCTTCATGTGGATTCCAGGTCATGTGGGCATCTCAGGTAATGAGTCTGCCGACGCCGCTGCGAAATCGGCGATTTTATTACCCAGATTTTTTACTTCTGTTGTTCCCTCGTCTGATTCGTGTATTATTTTACGTCGCCGCATCCTCTCGCGCTGGCGCGATGAGTGGACGGCCCTCCGGGGGAACAAATTGCGGGAAGTTAAGCCTTTCCCGTTGATCTGGGGTACCTCTTCTCGTTCTTGTCGTCGGGAAGAGGTAATTTTAGCTCGTCTACGCATTGGACATTGTGTTTTTAGTCATAGGTATTTGCTCAGTGGTGACCCCGCACCACTCTGTGGGCAGTGTGTCGTGCCCTTAACGGTGCGTCACATTTTAACAGAGTGTCAGGTTTTAGCTGCATTGCGTGCTCGTGTGGGTCTGCCTGTTGGCCTAGCCAACGTTTTGGCAGACGACACGCGTGCTGTAGAATGTGTTTTACGTTTTATTCATGACAGTGATTTTAATCTGCGCATTTAATGGGTTGGGCGTCTGTTAGCTTAGTACTTTTATTCTGTCTGTTTTTATGGGAACTCTTATCCCCAGTGGACATATGGCGCTCATGTCCCTCGCATTCTACAGTTCCTGACACGTTTTAATCTTTTATTGCCCTTGCTTTTAGTGTGTTGATTTTTCAGAACTTTATATTGTTTTTATTGTTATTCTTGTTGTTCTTGTTATTGTTGTTATTGTTATTGTTATTGTTGTTATTGTTATTTTGTTATTGTTCTGTTGTTAGTTTTAGCTTTTTGAACATCGCGGGTTTGTGTCCCGTTTTTAACTATGCGCTTTTTTACCTGTTTTATATTTTGACCTTATCTTTTATACATTGTAAGGGCGCTGATGACCTTAGCAGTTTAGCGCCCTTAAACCGCATATCATCATCATCATCATCATCATCAATGGATCTAAGACTGATGTTGGAGTAGGGTGTGCCTTGTTTTTGTTTAACGTAGTTTTACCTTTCGTTTACCGGGGCAATGTTTGATTTTTACCGCCAAATTTTTAGTATTTATCAGTCACTTTTATACATCCAGCGGCATGGGTTACGTGACTGTGTTCTTTGCACAGACTCTCTGAGTGCCCTTCAGAGAATTAATGCGCTGTACATTAACCACCCTCTCGTACAGCGCATACATGATCTGCCTCACTCCCTCGGTGTTTCTGGCACCAGCAACACCTTTGTGTGAATTGCGGGTCATGTGAGCATCTCAGGGAACGAGTCTGCGAACGACACTGCCAAATCGGCGATATTTTCACCCAGTTTGTTTACCTCTGTTGTTCCCTCGTCTGATTTGTGTGTTATTTTACGTCACCGTATCATCTCACTTTGGCGCGACGAGTGGATGGCTCTCCGGGGGAAGAAGTTGCGCGGAGGTTAAGCCTCTCCCGTTAGTCCGGGGTACCTCTACTCGTTCGTGTCGTGGGGAAGAGGTACTTTGAGCTCGTCTACGAATCGGACATTGCCTTTTTAGTCATAAATTCCTGCTTAGTGGTGACCCCGCACCACTATGTGGTCAATGTGATATGCCATTAATGGTGCGTCACATTTTAGCAGAGTGTCAAGTTTTAGCTCAATTGCGCTTTAGTGTGAGTCTGCCTGGTGGCATAGCCATTGTTTTTGCAGACGATGCGCATGCTGTAGAATGTCTTTTACGTTTTATCAGTGACAGCGGTTTTAGCCGAAGCATTTGATGCGCTGAGCGTCTTTTAGCTGTGTGATTTTATATTGTAATTTTAGTGGGAGCTCTACTCCCCAGTGGACATATGGCGCTCATATCCCATGCGTTCTAAAGTTCTTGACATGTCGTTTTACTCTTTTATTGTTTTGTTTACCACGTTTTCGTGTGGTGGTTTTAGCATTTGCGTGCTTGTTTTTTAGTGTTTTTGCTATGCGGTTTTGCCCCGTATTTTAGTTTTTGGATTTTAAATTTTACACATTTTAAGGGCGCTTATGACCTTCGATGTTTAGCGCCTTAACCCTATCTCCTCATCATCAACGCCAGGTTATCTGCCCTACAGTTACCTTGCGTTTGTAATATAGCCACTCCGTTTAACTAACAGGTCGCAGCAAGAAGTTAAAGAACCTCAGCTTTTAACCACCGGAGAACAGCGGTTCTTTGAGAATGCACCAAATTTCTGTCTGTTTGTTTGTATAGAGTAGAGGAAAAACACTTACGTACAGTTTTGGGATTGTGGAACTCTACCAACGGTATTGATTGTGGCCCTTCCCACTAAAAAACCTCCACTGGAGAAGTTTCAGGTAAATGCAGCAGTACCCCTATTGCACCTGGGGATTCAAGGACCGGATATGTTGGGTGAAGGTGCGGAGTCAAGACGTAACCATGGCCGAAGCCCTGATCACGCCCTGGCGGATTCAAAACAAGGGATCAGGTAAAGTAATGCTTCGTCTCCGGATGGAAACCTCGCCGTATATCCTAGTAATTCTGCTGTCCTGTAACAAAAGAGGACATAATCTAGCATTAATGTTACATTTAGTTCTATATAGTATTTTAGATTACTTTAGATTATTATGCACTGGGCTCTGCTCTCGCTCCATTGGGAGGTCGTCTTATTTTATGGACTTATACTCAGATTGTTGAGGGCCGTCTTATCTCATGCTCTGGCCTCCTTGTAGTCAGCGTCTTATTGCCTACCAGCGCGCCGTATTTCGGCCGCTAGAACGAACTAGAATTTGGTTAAGTTATCATTAGGATTTGTAAATATTAGTAAATTGTTATTAGGTGTTGGCGTCGGTGTACCTTACGATTAGTATTAGTAGTAATAATTGCTTAATCTAAAGAGTAAGTCCATTAATTGTTTGCCAATGTCCTCATCCAGATTGGGGGTCCCTCCTACCCTGGGGCCGTCTTGGCGCAGAGAGGAAGGATTCCGTAGGCTACTAAGTGTCACGTAATGCAAGCATTGTCATGGGTTATGTTTTACGGAGGTCTTACTGTGACGTCAAGGTATTTTTGTATGTTAATTTTAGGTTTGCCCAGGTCAAAGGTTCTGTCAGCTAGGGACAGCGGTTTTTTTATGCTTGTTTTCGTTCGTTTCGTGTGTACCTATTTCTTGTATTAGGTCATCACTGTTCTTTTCCTTGTGCTTGTGGAGGTTAAACATTTTACTCTTAATGAATTCAATTGAATGGAATTTTAATTCCTGATGTAGGACGTATGCCGGTGCTACCGGTGTTGTTTAGATATTATTCATATTATTCTATTCTGGAGTGTCTGTATCTTATTTGTGTGTTTTTGCAGCGTATCTCCATATCGGTCTGTATACTAATAATTGACCTAATAAATGTTTTGCACAGGGTAAGTCCCATATTCAGTCTCAGTTGGGTATTTGTATTGAAGATTGGCCTTGGCCCTGAATTTAGCGATTTGGTTATTCCAGGTAAGGCCTTCCTCCATAATTAGACCTAAGTAGGCCACTTGGTCCTTCCATTCAAATCCTTCGCCTTGGTAGCTAAGCGGCTGAAGAATATTTTTACCTTTTCGGTGAAGTAATCTTTTCGTGAAGTAATCTTGCGTCTTTCTGACGTTAACTTTGATTCTCCATATGGTGAACCAAGGTTCAAGCGTTTTTAAAGCATTTTGCAGGCATAAATGTATGATTAGCGGTTGAGTGGATTGCGTTACTATGGCAGTGTCATATGTATACATGTATTTATTTGATCTTACTAAATTAGACATATAATTCATGTGTACGCTAAACAATGTCGGCCCCAAAAGATTTCCTTGTGGGAGACCAGCTTTTATTGGTTTGGTGTTTGAAACTGCAACCTCTACAGAGCTGTGAAAGCGGCGATCGTAGAGATGATCCCTAATGAAGGCTACAGCAGAATCTGGAAAGCAGTATTGATTTAGTTTTCTGAGACGTCCTGTGTGCCATACTTTGTCAAAAACGGGTTTAATGTCTAAATAGAGGGCACCTGTTGATTTGCTAGTGTTTTGTCATTAGGTGATTTGTTCAGTCATTCTTAGTAGTTGTAGGGTGGTAGAATGTTGTGCTCTAAACAAGGTATTAGTATATTATGTTTCTGTATGTATTTGTTTATTCGTTTTGGTACTATTCTTTCTAACACTGTATTTATATCGTTCATGAGGTTAATTGGACTTTAATTGGTGGGTAGTGCTAGATTCTTGTTTGCTTTGGGGAATAGCAGAAATTTGGCTCCTTTCAAAGTTGGGGGAAACCTGCCGTGTTTTATGGCGAAGATAAATATATCGGCTAATAACCTTGTTGCTCTCTTAGGGAGGTTCCTTACCACATTTGGTATCTTGTCGGGTCCTGGCGTTTTCTTTTTTTTTTAGGCAGGTGTTAGGTGATCCAGTGTGTTTCGCATGGGTTCGTTTTTCGCATTTTATTGTGCGTCTGCGTTTAGCCCTTGTTGTCGGCCTTTTTCTATTTCTAATGTGAATTCCTCTTGGCCGACTGCTGGGTTGGGAGAGAATAGATTTTCTACATTGACCGCTAAAGCTTCGGCCTTGGCCTGGGGAGTCTCGACTATGGTATCGTTAATTTGGAGAGGAGAGATATTTGTTGGTGTGCGCGTTAAGCATTTCGCTATCCACCAAACTGAATTTTGTTAGTTTAGATTTTCGAGAGTGTTGTTCCATTATTATATGAATGTAATTTCTATCGTGTTTGTTTGCTAAGTCTCTTGCTTGGCAATATTTGGTTGGGTGCATTGCATTTCTGTTCTTTGCCATTTGCGTTTGACTCTATCTTGTGCTTCTTGCACCATCTTTACATCATGGGGAAACCAGTCTACTTGGTTGTAATTATGCCTTAGAGACGTTGGTTTGAACACAGCTGTAGTATTGACATTAATACCGGCAAGCGATCTGAATTGAGCCCCTGTAGTACTGGTAATTCCATGTGATAGAGTACATTATTTAAAGCCGCGATGTCTAGTATGTCCGGCGAGTGGTTCGGCATGTGGGATATAGAAGTGGGCTCTTCAGGGCGTGTTATTAAGTAATTCGTATTGTTGATGTAATTCAGAAATTTAGTGGCCTGTGGATTGGAGTTTGTGGAATTCCAAAGACAATATTTACAGTTGTAATGTCCTGCAGCAATTACTCCTCGTCCTAAGTTCATGATTCTGTTTGTCATCTGTATCCTATGTCTCCCGAAGGATTGTATATTGACGCTATAACAGTTTCAGTATTACGGAGGTTAAGTTTTGTTCCCGTGGTTTCGGCGCGAGTTAGAACTGGAGAGCTAGTTTAATAATGGTCTACGCTATACTGTATAGCTATCGCGGTTTCTCCTCTGTGGTCGCGATCGTTTTTGTACACTTTGTATTCGGGCACAGAAGGGCAGTATGTGTGATTTGCATGTGTTCCGACTAATAATATTTGTGTCAATTGTTTCTGAAGCAAATATGCTAATTCTTTCGTCTTTCTACGTATACAGTTCCAGAAAATTACTCTGTGTCGGAAATATCCATGACTAAAAGTTGCGAAGAGTTGTCAATAGTTCAGAGACGAAGTCAACTACATTAACAGTATCTGTTCCATTTCATTAATTACATCGCAGAACCTCTTAACCTTTATTTCTACTTTGTTCACTGGAGTTTTCCTCCAGGGCAGGCCCAGCGTCTCTGCCTGTTTGCCCAATACCATGCCAACGTCTTCGTTCTTTGTTGATTCCCAAGGGGGGAGCGACATTGCTGATACGTAGGCCCAGCTGCCTTCTGGAAGGGACCTGAATTTAAGGGTGGAGTGTTTGGGTGTAGCTCATCGCTGATTGGGTCAGACTAGGTGCTGAGCCGAGGTTGGATGCGACCGGCCTTTGCTTATCCTAATGAGCCATTCTGTGCTGTTTGTATACGCCTCTGCATTCATTAGCGTTCATCCTAGCCTGGGGGGTCTAAGTGGCTGCGCACAGGGCATGGTCTTTTTACGTGCAGTGAAGTATGCGGTGCAACCGCGCCAAGTTAAAACCATGACCCTGAGCGCCAAATAAACGCATAAACGCTCTAAAGGTGGAACTCTGCATGTCCCTTAGAAGTGGGGTGGGGGACCAACATTCTCGCTTCTCGTGCCACCGCCCTCTCTCCATCTTGGCCGGGGATACCTCCTTTACAGACAAGGTTAAACTTCTAGGGTTGATGTTTGATAGAAATCTGAGCTGGATTTCGTACATTTCGTTTTTAAAAGCAAAGTGTGACCGTTTTCTTGATATTTTAAGTGTTTTAAGTGCCACATCCTGGGGAGCTGTTAGGACCGTCCTTCTGCATCTTTATCGTTCTTTGGTGCGATCCAAGCTTGATTCCCCCCAGGGGCTCACCTAATGTGAGTACGGGTGTTGGCGAGTCGGGGGTTCCCGAGCCACTCATCGCCATCTTCATCACTTCATCTCCGTCCGGTCGAGTTGGGTTCGTTCTCGTGACCGGGGAACTCAAGGTAGGCTCTCGTGCGTTCTGTGCATTTCACTCCATGTCGCACCTCGCCATCGTTTCTTTCTTATCTTCTACTTATGCACATTTCGCCCCACGCCCATTCATTTACACATCTCATTTACTTCTTCGCCGACCTACCTTGAGTGCGAAACGCCCACACACTTTTAGTTTCTTTTATCCTTATATTTTAATCCTCAGTGGACACAGCCTGACGGTTACTCGCGTATGAGGTGCGCAGCTGGGTGAGTGGGTAATGGCATCATCCCCACCACCGGGGTCGTCGTGTAGGGTAAGTGTTCGTATCCACTGTTCAACTGCAGTCCCGCGGGGGGCCATTGCATCAGCTGCTGACTTCTGACGGCGATTGGGTCCCCCTGTCTATGTTCTGGGAGGTGTGACCCTGGGGTGAGATAGGTATAGATAGGCCAATCACCCAAGCAGGAGTAACGCCCGGAAAGTCAGAGCCCGAGGTCACAGACGGTTGCAATGGTGGAGGATTTATTTCGCTATGGAGCACCCTTTCTCCATTACTAACAACAAGCGCCGAAACGTCTATGTAACAGAAGTAGCACAGCCGACATCTGGTTGTTACTTTGTCATTTCACGTACAGAAGAAGGACAAAGTTTTGAGAAGGTGAACTCTTTCAATTATTCAGAAGGACATTGACGCTATTGCAGGTGCGGTTCAGTCCTGCGCTCGTCTTCGAATTGGTTCATTGTTGGTTCAAACCAAATCCGAACAGGAAAGTAAGCCCTTGTTGCGCGCCACGCTTCTCCACGGTTATCCTAACCGTGTCGAGAAGCACCGCACCTTGAATTCCTGTCAAAGCGTCGTTACCACCCATAGCCTCGATGGTATGTCGGACGGAAAACTTGTCGACTATCTTTCCGATCAAAAGGTGCCAGCAGTTCATCGAGTGCAGGCTAAACGCGACGGAATTTTTGTACCAACTCGTACACTGTTTATCACTTTCGACGGCGTCGATCTGCCCAAGAGTTTTTCAGCAGGGTATAAGCGTATTGCTGTGAGGCCCTATATACCTATACCTCTGCGTTGTTTCAAATGCTAACGTTTTGGGCATACGCAAGTCTCATGTAAGAGTCCCCTCAGGGGCTCACCTTATGTGAGTACGGGTTTTTGGCGCACCCGGGGGATCCCGAGCCAATCATCGCCACATTCATCCCCTCACCCCCATCCGGTCGAGGTGGGTTCTTCTCGTGACCGGTGGACACAAGGTAGGCTCTCGTGCGTACTCTACATTCCATTCATACCGCACCTCACCATCGTTTCTTTCTTCCCTTGTCACTTTCCGACCATTTCGCACCACGACATACACACAACACTTTTTCTTCCTCGCCGGCCTACCTTGCGTGCGAAACGCCCACACAGTTTTATTTCTTTTACCTTTTCTTTTAATCCTCCGTGGACACAGCCTGACGGATACCCGCGCACGGGGTGCGCAGCTGGGTGAGTGGGTAATGGCGTCATCCCCGCCACCCGGGGTCGTCATGTAGGGTATGTGTTCGTATCCGCTGTTCAACTGCAGTCCCGCGGGGGGCCATTGGATGAGCTGCTGACTTCCAACGGCCATTGGGTCCCTCTGTCTATGTTCTGGGAGGTGTGACCCTGGGGTGAGATAGGTATAGATAGGCCACTCACCCAAGCCGGGGTAACGCCCGGGAAGTCAGAGCCCGAGGACGGAGACGGTTGCAATGGTGGAGGATTTATTTCGCTATGGAGCACCCTTCCTCCATTAATACCAACAAGCGCCGAAATGTTTATGTAACAGAAGTGACACCACCGACAACTGGTTGTTACTTGGTCTTTTCACGAAACGAAGAAGGACAAAGTTTTGAGAAGGTGAACCCTTTCATCATTCAAAAGGGCATTGGTGCTATTGCTGGTGCGGTTCAATCCTGCACTCGTCTACGGAATGGTTCCTTATTGGCACAAACTAAGTCCGATCAGCAAAGTAAGACTTTGTTGCGCGCTACGCTTCTCCACGGTTATCCCATCCGTGTCGAGAAGCACCGCACATTGAATTCCTGTCGGGGCGTCGTTATCACCCATAGCCTCGATGGTATATCGGACGAGGATCTAGTAGAATATCTATCCGATCAAAAGGTGACTGCAGTGCATTGAGTGCAGGCCAAACGCGACGACGTATTAGTACCCACTCGTACCCTGTTTCTAACATTTGATGGCGTCGATCTGCCCACGAGCATCTCCGCAGGGTACGAACGGATTTCTGTGAGGCCTTATATTCCTAGATCTCTGAGTTGTTTTAAATGCCAACGTTTTGGGCATACGCAAGTCTCATGTAAGTGTGCCGTTAACATCTGTGCAACATGTAGCCAGCCCTCACACGAAGGTACCTGTTCAACAGCCCCCGTCTGCGTTAATTGTAAAGGGTCTCATTCTGCTTCGTTTGCCGACTGTCCGCGGTACTTGGACGAGAAGGCGATACAGGAGATCCGGGTAAAGAAAAAACTCTCCTTCGCTGAACCCCGGAGGCGTTGCCATGCGCGACAACCTTCACTCCTGCGATCTGGCACATTTACTTCTGTTGTTGCCTCGCCAGTACCACAAATAGATGCCGAAACTCAGACCTGGACCATGACAGGATTAAGCGCCATTACCATCCGGCCGTCCATTAAATCTACTGTTACCAAGCCCTATAAACCTGGTCCAAAGTCAATGAAGTCGCAAGCCGCTAAAAAGAAACCCAAGCAGAAACTTCGTAGGGAAGATTTTCTGAAGGACCCTCCGCGTGCACGCGGTAAGAAAGGTTCTCCTTCTCCTCCTCGGAGGTCGCTGCCCCAGGAAGCTCCTGGGACAAGCCGCGCTTAGCGGCACCCTCACCCATCGCCACCCAGAACCGATTCACGGCGCATGAATCGGTTTCTGGCACTGAGAGCGTGGGCCCTCCCTCCGAGGAAGCTATGGAGTCTGACCAACTCCATATCAAAAGCCCGAGCCCAAAGGTTAAACCAAAGGTAATTTTAAGCCGCCCTTCTAAGTAGACAGTGTATCCCTTTTTCTTAATAGCTATCCTGACCTGGAATGTACGTGGTGTACGCTCGCATAGGGCGGAACTGCAACTTTTATTGCGTTCCCGTTCGCATATGGTCGTGTGTTTGCAGGAGACTAAGCTTCGCCCTCACGATCCTTTTGATCTCCGAGGATATACTCCGGTTCGCTACGACCTTGAACCGGAGCAGGGTACTCCTGCTCAAGGAGGTGTCATGTTGTTAGTGCGTAACGACGTTCATTTTAAACCTGTCACACTTACATCCGACTTGCAAGCTGTAGCCGTTCGCCTTCACTTACCCGGCTTTTTGTTTTGTGTTTGCTATGTGTATTCACCTCCATCGTCTCCCCTCGCTCCCGCGGACATTCGAGCTCTCCTGTCCGCTCTCCCAACACCATTTCTTCTGTTGGGAGGTTTTAATGCCCATCAGCCACTGTGGGGATCGCCAAGGGCTTGTGCGAGGGGAAATCTTCTTTCCGACATTTTTTATCAGTTCAAACTTTCCATCCTCAATACAGGTACACCTACTCTTATTTCTGATACTTCTGGTACATTCTCTCACCTGGACCTTGCCATCTGCTCACTCCAGCTTGCTCATCGTCTTCAGTGGTACGTCGTCGCTGACACCTACTCCAGAGACCATTACCCCTGCATCGTTTCTCTACTGTCGCACCACGTACGGCATTCCAGAGTACCTACCTGGATATTCCCAAAAGCCGACTGGAACCTGTATTCCAGCCTCGTGCATTTTTATGATCAGCCCTTCGCGGACATTAACCAACTAGTGCAGCAACTTACGTCTACGATTTTCTCTGCCGCCGAACGCGCAATTCCCCGTTCATCTTCTCAACCTCGGGGGCCACCTGTTCCGCTCGTAGGACTGCACTTAGCGTGTTTCGGCGACACCCTACACATGATAATTTGGTGACTTTTAAACAATCGCGCGCCAGGGCTCGTCGCATTATTCAGGATAGCAAGAAGGCATCTTGGGCTCGTTTTGTCGAGTCTTTTAATCCTTCATCCGTTATTTGGGATAAACTTCGTCGCTTCTCAGGTAAAGTGTCACATTGTACTGTTTCTGGTTTCAGTTCTCTAACGCCACCATAGTGGATCCGGCTGCCATCGCAAACACTCTGGGTGCTGCCTTTGAAGCCGTTTCCAGTTCAGACCATTATTCCGCCGGCTTTCGCTCTATCAAAGACCGGCTGGATTCCGACACCTTTAATTTTTGGTCTGCTAAAAATTAGTGTTATAATGAACTTTTTACAATGAGGGAGCTGAAGCACGCTCTTCATTGCTCTAGGCACTCCGCTCCTGGGCCGGACGGCATTCATGTCCTGATGTTAAAGCACCTTTCAACCGACAGTAAACTCCTTCTCTAACAGGTCTATAACTATATTTGGCAAGACGGCATTTTTCCTTCCGTTTGGCGCGAAGCCACCGTTGTCCCTATACTTAAGCCTGGGAAGAATCGCCAACTACCTTCCAGCTACCGCCCTATCTCCCTCACCAGTTGCATTTGCAAGGTGATGGAGCGCATGATCAACGGGCGCTTGACATGGTGGCTTGAGTCTCAGAATCTTTTAGCGAACGCTCAGTGCGGATTTCGTCGCTATCGCTCTACCGTCGACCATCTGATGTCCCGGTCGACGCATGTTATGAATGGATTTCTGAGAAAGTGTCAAACCGTGGCTGTGTTTTTTGACCTGGAGAAAGCTTATGACACTTGTTGGAGGGGCGGCATTTTACGTACACTTCACGATTGGAATATCCGCGGTCGTCTTCCCATATTTCTTCGGGAGTTCATGACGGACCGCGTCTTTCGTGTACTTGTGGGCTCGGTTTTATCTATTCGTTTTATTCAAGAGAACGGAGTACCGCAGGGCTCTGTACTAAGTGTCACACTTTTTGCGATTGCTATCAACCCCATTGTTGATTGTATTCCACCTGGCACGTCATCGTCCCTTTTTGTTGACGATTTCGCTATTTATTGCAGTTCACGGCGGACCTGTCTACTCGAACGCCGTCTCCGGAGCTGTATCGACCATCTCTACGCCTGGAGTAACGCCAACGGCTTTAATTTCTCCGCCGAGAAATCCGGCTGCATGAACTTCTGGCGCCAGAAGTATTTCCCTCCGCCCTCTCTCCATCTTGGGCCAGGGCTACTTCCGTTTGCAGACGAGGCGAAATTTTTGGGGTTGATTTTTGATAGGAAGTTGTGTTGGACCTCGCACGTTTCCTTTTTAAAAGCTAAGTGTGACCGTTCTCTTAATCTTTTACGTGTTTTAAGTGGCACATCCTGGGGAGCTGATCGGACAGTCCTACTTCGCTTTTATCGCTCTTTGGTCCGATCCAAGCTTGATTACGGGTGTATTGTTTATTCGTCGGCACGTCCATCTGTGTTACGTCGATTGAATGCCATTCACCATCGTGGCATAAGAGTCGCTACAGGGGCCTTTCCAACTAGCCCTGTACCCAGTATGTACGCAGAAGCTGCAGAGCCTCCGCTGTCCTTCCGGCGTGAGATGCTTTTGTGCGGCTATGCTTGTCGGCACTCAAGCTTGCCTAACTGCCCGTTCTTCGATGTATTTTACGAAAATTCGCTTGATCGCCAATATTTCGTTAGCTCCTCTGCATTGCTCCCTCCAGGGGTTCGATTTCGATTGCTACTTCGGCATTTAGACGTTACGCCAGCGCCGGCCCTTACCCGAGGGGAAACGCGTTTTCCTCCGTGGTCGCGCGCTGAGGCCCACATCCACCTTGGGCTAACGTCGATGCCGAAAAATGCGAACCCTGCTTCTGTTCTTAGATCCGCCTTCTTAGAATTACAGGCGCAGTTCGGGGACTGTCATTTTATATATACTGATAGGTCTAAGACTGATGGTGGAATAGGATGTGCCTTTGTTTTTTGTGTACAGAGTTTTACTTTTCGTTTACCTCGACAATGTTCAATTTTTACCGCCGAACTTTTTAGCATTTATCAATCAGTTTTACACATTGAGCGGCACGACTTACGGCACTGTTTTATTTGTACGGATTCTCTGAGTGCCCTTCAGACTATTCATGCGCTGTACCCTAACCACCCACTCGTACAGCGCATGCATGACCTGCTCCACTCGCTTGGTGTCTCTGGCATCAGCGTGTCCTTCATGTGGATTCCAGGTCATGTGGGCATCTCAGGTAATGAGTCTGCCGACGCCGCTGCGAAATCGGCGATTTTATTACCCAGATTTTTTACTTCTGTTGTTCCCTCGTCTGATTCGTGTATTATTTTACGTCGCCGCATCCTCTCGCACTGGCGCGATGAGCGGAAGGCCCTCCGGGGGAACAAATTGCGGGAAGTTAAGCCTTTCCCGTTGATCTGGGGTACCTCTTCTCGTTCTTGTCGTCGGGAAGAGGTAATTTTAGCTCGTCTACGGATTGGACATTGTGTTTTTTAATTATAGGTATTTGCTCAGTGGTGTCCCCGCACCACTCTGTGGGCAGTGTGTCGTGCCCTTAACGGTGCGTCACATTTTAACAGAGTGTCAGGTTTTAGCTGCATTGCGTGCTCGTGTGGGTCTGCCTGTTGGCCTAGCCAACGTTTTGGCAGACGACACGCGTGCTGTAGAATGTGTTTTACGTTTTATTCATGACAGTGATTTTAATCTGCGCATTTAATGCGTTGGGCGTCTGTTAGCTTAGTACTTTTATTCTGTCTGTTTTTATGGGAACTCTTATCCCAAGTGGACATATGGCGCTCATGTCCCTCGCATTCTACAGTTCCTGACACGTTTTAATCTTTTATTGCCCTTGCTTTTAGTGTGTTGATTTTTCAGAACTTTATATTGTTGTTATTGTTATTCTTGTTGTTCTTGTTATTGTTGTTATTGTTATTGTTATTGTTGTTATTGTTATTTTGTTATTGTTCTGTTGTTAGTTTTAGCTTTTTGAACATCGCGGGTTTGTGTCCCGTTTTTAACTATGCGGTTCTTTTACCTGTTTTATATTTTGAACTTATCTTTTATACATTGTAAGGGCGCTGATGACCGTAGCAGTTTAGCCCCCTTAAACCGCATATCATCATCACGCCACCTGTTTCTCGGTGGAACGAGGATTGTCGGGACGCCGTTCGTGCCCGTTGGACTGCATTTAGGGTGTTTCGGCGACACCCTACACTTGATAATTTGGTGACTTTTAAACAATCGCGCGCCAGGGCTCGTCGCATTATTCAGGATATCAAGAAGCCGTCGTGGACTCGTTTTGTCGAGTCTTTTAATGGCTTTACGCGTTCATCTGTTGTTTGGGATAAACTTCGTCGCTTCTCAGGTATAGTGTCACATTGTACTGATTCTGGCCTTCAGGTTTCCAATGCCACTATAGTGGATCCGGCTGCCATCGCTAACACTCTGGGTGCTGCCTTTGAGGCGGTATCCAGTTCAGACCATTATTCCGCCGGCTTTCGCTCTAGCAAAGACCGGCTGGATTCCGACACCTTTAATTTTCGGTCTGCTAATGTTGAGTGTTATAATGAACTTTTCACAATGAGGGAGCTGGAGCACGCTCTTCATTGCTCTCGGCACTCCGCTCCGTGGCAGGACGGCATTCATGTCCTGAGGTTAAAGAACCTTTCAGCCGACAGTAAACTCTTTCTCTTACAGGCCTATAACCGTATTTGTTATGACGGCATTTTTACTTCCGTTTGGAACGAAGCCACCATTGTCCCTATACTTAAGCTTGGGAAGGATCGCCAACTTCCTTCCAGCTACCGCTCTATCTCCCTCACCAGTTGCATTTGCAAGGTGATGGAGCGCATGATCAACGGGCGGTTGACATGGTGGCTTGAGTCTCAGAAACTTCTAGCTAACGCTCAGTGCGGATTTCGTCGCTGTCGCTCTACCGTCGACCATCTGGTGTCATTGTCGACGCATGTTATGAATGGATTTCTAAAAAAGTGTCAAACCGTGGCTGTGTTTTTTGACCTGGAGAAAGCTTATGACACTTGTTGGAGGGGCGGTATTTTACGTACACTTCACGAATGGAATATCCGCGGTCGTCTTCCCATATTTCTTCGGGAGTTTATGACGGACCGCGTCTTTCGTGTACGTGTAGGCTCGGCTTTATCTAGTCGTTTTATTCAAGAGAACGGAGTACCGCAGGGCTCTGTACTCAGTGTCACACTTTTTGCGATTGCTATCAACCCGATTGTTGATTGTATTCCACCTGGCATTTCGTCGTCCATTTTTGTTGATGATTTTGCCATTTATTGCAATTCACGGCGGATCTGTCTACTCTAACGCCGTCTCCAGAGCTGTATCGACCGTCTCTACGCCTGGAGTAACGCTAACGGCTTTAATTTCTCCGCCGAGAAATCCGTCTGCATCAACTTCTGGCGCCGGAAGTATTTCCCTTCGCCCTCTCTCCATCTAGGGCCAGGGATACTTCCGTTTGCAGACGAGGCGAAATTTTTGGGGTTGATTTTTGATAGAAAGTTTTGTTGGACCTCGCACATTTCTTTTTTAAAAGCAAAGTGTGACCGTTCTCTTAATCTTTTACGTGTTTTAAGTGGCACATCCTGGGGAGCTGATCGGACCATCCTTCTGCGTCTATATCGCTCTTTGGTCCGATCCAAACTTGATTACGGCTGTATTGTCTTTTTATCGGCACGTCCATCTGTGTTATGTCGCTTGTTTCCCATTCATCATCCTGGTATTAGAGTCGCTACAGGGGCCTTTCCTACTAGCCCCGTGCCCAGTCTTTACGCTGATTATGCAGAGCCTCCGATGTCCTCCAGGCGTTGGATGCTCTTGTGTAGCTATGCCTGTTGGCTCTCCAGCTTGCCTGACCACCCGTCCTTCCCGACATTTTACGAGGATTCGCTTGATCGGTAATATTTAGTTAGCTCCTCTGCATTGCTCCCTCCAGGGGTTCGATTTCGACTGCTACTTCGGCCTTTGGACGGTACGCCAGCGCCGGCCCTTACTCGGAGGGAAACGCGTTTTCCTCCATGGTCCCGCGCTGAGGCCCACATTCACCTTGGGCTAACGTCGATCCCCCCAGGGGCTCACCTTTTGTGAGTACGGGTTAGGCGCACCCGGGGTACCCGAGCCAATCATCGCCATCATCATCCTTCCACCCCCGTCCGGTCGAGGTGGGTTCGTTCTCGTGACCGGGGGAATCAAGGTAGGCTCTCGTGCGTTCTGTGCATTTCATATCATGTCGCCCCTCGCCAACCTTTGTTTCTTCGCTTTTACTTCTGCACATTTCGCACCACGTCCATTCATTTACGCATCTCTTTTTCTTCCTCGCCGGCCTACCTTGCATCCGAAACGCCCACACAGTTTTAGTTTCTTTTATCTTTTTATTTAAATCCTCCGTGGGCACAGCCTGACGAATACCCGCGCACGGGGTGCGCAGCTAGGTTAGTGGGTAATGGCGTCATCCCCACCACCCAGGGTCGTCATGTAGGGTTTGTGTTCGTATCCGCTGTTCAACTGCGGTCCCGCGGGGGGGGGCATTGCATGAGCTGCTGACTTCTGACGGCGATTGGGTCCCTCTGTCTATGTTCTGGGAGGTGTGACCCTGGGGTGATTCTGGTATAGATAGGCCACTCACCCAAGCCGGGGTAACGCCCGAGAAGTCAGAGCCCGAGGTCGGAGACGGTTGCAATGGTGGAGGATTTATTTCGCTATGAAGCACCCTTCCTCCATTAATACAAACAAGCGCCGAAAAGTCATTGTAACAGAAGTAGCACCGCCGTCATCTGGTTGTTACTTGCTCATTTCGAGAACAGAAGACGGACAAAACTTTGAGATGGTGAACCCTTTTATAATTCAGAAGGGCATAGATGCTATTGCTGGTGCGGTTCAATCATGCACTCGCCTACGGAATGGTTCCTTATTGGCACAAACTAAGTCCGATCAGCAAAGTAAGACCTTGTTGCGCGCTACGCTTCTCCACGGTTACCCCATCCGTGTTGAGAAGCATCGCCCATTGAACTCCTGTCGGGGCGTCGTTACCACCCATAGCCTCGATGGTATATCGGACGAGGATCTCGTAGAATATCTATCCGATCAAAAGGTGACTGCAGTGCATCGAGTGCAGGCCAAACGCGACGGCGTATTGGTACCCACTCGTACCCTGTTTATTACATTTGATGGCGTCGATCTGCCCACGAGCATTTCCGCAGGGTACGAACGGATTTCTGTGAGGCCTTATATTCCTAGACCTCTGCGTTGTTTTAAATGCCAACGTTTTGGGCATACGCAAGTCTCATGTAAGAGTGCCGTTAACATCTGTGCAACATGTAGCCAGACCTCAGACGAAGGTACCTGTTCAACAGCCCCGTCTGCGTTAATTGAAAAGGGTCTCATTCTGCTTCGTTTGCCGACTGTCCGCGGTACTTGGACGAGAAGGCGATCCAGGAGATCAGGGTTAAGGAAAATCTCTCCTTCGCTGAAGCCCGGAGGCGTTACCATGCGCGCCAACCTTCACTCCTGCGATCTGGCACATTTAGTTCTGTTGTTGCCTCGCCAGTACCACGAGTAGATGCCGAAACTCAGACCTGGACCATGACTGGATTAACCGCCACTACCATCTGGCCGTCTATTAAGGCTACAGTTACCAAGCCGTATAAACTTGGTTCCAAGTCAATGAAGTCGCAAGCCGTTGAAAAGAAGCCCAAGCAGAAACTTCGTAGGGAAGATTTTTTGAAAGACCCTCCGCGTGCGCGCTACCAATAGTTCACCTTCTCCTCCTCGGAGGTCGCTGTCCCAGGAATGTCCTGGGACAAGCCGCGCTCAGCTGCACCCCTCACCCATCGCCACCCAGAACCGATTCACGGCGCTTGAATCAGTTTCTGGCAGTGAGCGCGTGGGCCCTCCCTCCGAGGAAGCTATGAAGTCTGACCAACTCCAAACCAAAAGCCCGAGCCCCAAGGATAAACAAAAGGTAATTTTAAGCCGCCCTTCTAAGTAGACAGTTTATCCCTTTTTTCTTAATGGCTATCCTGACCTGGAATGTACGTGGTGTACGATCGCATAGGGCGGAACTGCAACTTTTATTGCGTTCCCATTCGCCTATGGTCGTGTGTTTGCAGGAGACTAAGCTTCGCCCTCACGATCCTTTTCATCTCTGAGGATATACTCCGGTTCGCTTCGACCTTGAACCGGAGGAGGGTACTCCTGCTCATGGAGGTGTCATGTTCTTAGTGCGTAACGACGTTCATTTTACACCTGTCACACTTACATCCGACTTGCAAGCTGTTGCCGTTCGCCTTCACTTACCCGGCCTTTTGTTTTCTGTTTGCTCTTGATATTCACCTCCATCGTCTCCCCTCGCTCCCGCGGACATTCCAGCTCTCTCGTCCGCTCTCCCAGCACCATTTCTTCTGTTGGGATATTTTAATGCCCATCACCCACTATGGGGTTCGCCAAGGGCTTGTGCGAGGGGAAACTTTCTTTCCGACATTTTTTATCAGTTCAATCTTTCCATCCTCATACAGGTGCACCTACTTTTATTTCTGATTCTTCTGGTACATTCTCTCACCTGGACCTTGCCATTTGCTCACTCCAGCTTGTACGTCGTCTTCAGTGGAACGTCGTCGCTAACACCTACTCCAGCCACCATTACCCCTGCATCGTTTCTCTTCTGTCGCACCACGTACAGCATTCCAGAGTACCTACCTGGATATTCGCAAAAGCCGACTGGAGCTTGTATTCCAGCATCGTGCATTTTGACCACCAGCCCTTCTCCGACATTAATCAACTAGTGCAGCACCTTACGTCTATTATTTTCTCAGCCGCCGAACGTGCAATACCCCGTTCATCCTTCCAACCTCTGCGGCCACCTGTTCCGTGGTGGAACGAGGATTGTCGGGACGCCGTTCGTGCCCGTAGGACTGCACTTAGGGTGTTTCGGCGACACCCTACACTTGATAATTTGGTGACCTTTAAAAAATCGCGCGCCAGGGCTCGTCGCATTATTCAGGATAGCAAGAAGGCATCTTGGGCTCGTTTTGTCGAGTCTTTTAATCGTTTTACGCCTTCATCCGTTGTTTGGGATAAACTTCGTCGCTTCTCAGGTAAAGTGTCACATTGTACTGTTTCTGGCCTTCAGGTTTCTAATGCCACCATAGTGGATCCGGCTGCCATCGCTAACACTCGGGTGCTGCCTTTGAGGCGGTTTCCAGTTCAGACCATTACTCCGCCGGCTTTCGCTCTATTAAAGACCGGCTGGATTCCGCATCATATACTTTTCGGTCTGCTAATGATGAATGCTATAACGAACTATTCACAATGAGGGAGCTAGAGCACGGTCTTCATTGCTCTCGGCACCCCGCTCCTGGGCCGGACGGCATTCATGTCCTGATGTTAAAGAACCTTTCAGCCGACAGTAAACTATTTCTCTTACATGTCTATAACCGTATTTGGCAAGACGGCATTTTTCCTTCCGTTTGGCGCGAAGCCACCATTGTCCCTATACTTAAGCCTGGGAAGGATCGCCAACTACCTTCCAGCTACCGCCCTATCTCTCTCACCAGTTGCATTTGCAAGGTGATGGAACGCATGATCAACGGGCGTTTGACATGGTGGATTGAGTCACAGAAACTTCTAGCGAACGCTCAGTGCGGGTTTCGTCGCTATCGCTCTACCGTCGACCATCTGGTGTCCTTGTCGACGCATGTTATGAATGGATTTCTGAGAAAGTGTCAAACCGTGGCTGTATTTTTTGACCTGGAGAAAGCTT
The DNA here is from genome assembly GCA_030765065.1 of Deroplatys truncata. Lineage (NCBI taxonomy): Eukaryota > Metazoa > Arthropoda > Insecta > Mantodea > Mantidae > Deroplatys > Deroplatys truncata. The sequence continues at coordinate 414,274,675 of CM060990.1, read as the reverse complement.
ATGACACTTGTTGGATGGGCGGCATTTTACGTACACTTCACGATTGGAACATCCGCGGTCGTCTTCCCATATTTCTTCGGGAGTTTATGACGGACCGCGTCTTTCGTGTACGTGTGGGCTCGGTATTATATCGTCGTTTTATTCAAGAGAACGGAGTACCGCAGGGCTCTGTACTCAGTGTCACACTTTTTGCGATTGCTATCAACCCGATTGTTGATTGTATTCCACCTGGCATTTCATCGTCCCTTTTTTGTTGACGATTTCGCTATTTATTGCAGTTCACGGCGGACCTGTCTACTCGAACGCCGTCTCCAGAACTGTATCGACCTTCTCTACGCCTGGAGTAACGCCAACGGCTTTAATTTCTCCGCCGAGAAATCCGTCTGCATCAACTTTTGGCGCCGGAAGTATTTCCCTCCGCCCTCTCTCCATCTTGGGCCAGGGATACTTCCGTTTGCAGACGAGGCGAAATTTTTGGGGTTGATTTTTGAGAGGAAGTTGTGTTGGACCTCGCACGTTTCCTTTTTAAAAGCAAAGTGTGACCGTTCTCTTATTATTTTACGTGTTTTAAGTGGCACATCCTGGGGAGCTGATCGGACCGTCCTTCTTCGCCTTTATCGCTCTTTGGTCCGATCCAAGCTTGATTACGGGTGCTTTGTTTATTCGTCGGCACGTCCATCTGTGTTACGAAGATTGAATGCCATTCACCATCGTGGCATAAGAGTCGCTACAGGGGCCTTTCCAACTAGCCCTGTACCCAGTCTGTACGCAGAAGCTGCAGAGCCTCCGCTGTCCTTCCGGCGTGAGATGCTTTTGTGCAGCTATGCTTGTCGACTCTCAAGCTTGCCTAACCACCCGTCCTTCGATGTATTTTACGAGGATTCGCTTGATCGCCAATATTTCGTTAGCTCCTCTGCATTGCTCCCTCCAGGGGTTCGATTTCGACTGCTACTTCGGCATTTGGTCGTTACGCCAGCGCCGGCCCTTACCCGAGGGGAAACGCGCTTTCCTCCATGGTCGCGCGCTGAGGCCCACGTCCACCTTGGGCTAACGTCGATGCCGAAAATGCGACCCCTGCGTCTGTTCTTAGATCCGCCTTTTTAGAACTACAGGCGCAGTTCGGGGACTGTCATTTTATATATACTGATGGGTCTAAGACTGATGTTGGAGTAGGATGTGCCTTTGTTTTTGGTGTACAGAGTTTTACTTTTCGTTTACCTCGACAATGTTCAATTATTACCGCCGAACTTTTTAGCATTTATCAATCTGTTTTATACATTCAGCGGCACGACTTACGGCACTGTTTTATTTGTACGGACTCTCTGAGTGCCCTTCAGACTATTCATGCTCTGTACCATTACCACCCACTCGTACAGCGCATACATGACCTGCTCCACTCGCTTGATGTCTCTGGCATCAGCGTGTCCTTCATGTGGATTCCAGGTCATGTGGGCATCTCAGGTAATGAGTCTGCCGACGCCGCTGCGACATCGGCTATTTTATTACCCAGATTTTTTACTTCTGTTGTTCCCTCGTCAGATTCGTGTGTTATTTTACGTCGCCGCATTCTCTCGCGCTGGCGCGATAAGTGGACGGCCCTCCGGGGGAACAAGTTGCGGGAGGTTAAGCCTTTCCCGTACTCTGGGGTACCTCTTCTCGTTCTTGTCGTCGGGAAGAGGTAATTTTAGCTCGTCTACGAATTGGACATTGTGTTTTTAGTCATAGGTATTTGCTCAGTGGTGACCCCGCACCACTCTGTGGGCAGTGTGACGTGCCCTTAACGGTGCGTCACATTTTAACAGAGTGTCAGGTTTTAGCTGCATTGCGTGTTCGTGTGGGTCTGCCTGTTGGCCTAGCCAACGTTTTGGGAGACGACACGCGTGCTGTAGAATGTGTTTTACGTTTTATTCATGACAGTGATTTTAATCTGTGCATTTAATGCGATGAGCGTCTTTTAGCGTAGTAATTTTATTCTCTCTATTTTTATGGGGACTCTAATACCCAGTGGACAAAAGGCGCCCATGTCCTTCGCATGCTACAGTCCTTGACACAATTTAATCTTTTATTGCCTATGCTTTTAGTGTGTTGGTTTTTCAGATATATTTATTGTTATTATTGTTATTGTTATTATTGTTGTTATTGTTATTATTGTTATTGTATTTATTGTTATTGTTATTATTTTTATTGTTATTCTATTGTTATTTTTAACTTTTTTGACATCGCGGGTTTGTGTCCCGTTTTTTAATTATGCGGTTTTTTACCTGTCTCTTATATTTTGACCTTATATTTTACACATTGTAAGGGCGCTGATGACCGCAGCAGTTTAGCGCCCTTAAACCGCATATCATCATCATCATTTTCACCTTGGGCTAACGTCGATGCCGAAGACTGAGTCCCCTGCTTCAGTCCCTAGATCCGCCTTTTTATTGCTTCAGGCACAATTCGGGGACTGTCAATTTTTATGTACTGAATGGTCTAAGACTGATGTTGGAGTAGGGTGTGCCTTTGTTTTTGGTGAAACTAGTTTTACTTTTCGTTTACCAGGGCAATGTTTGATTTTTACCGCCGAAATTTTTAGCATATATCAATCGGTTTTATACGTTCAGCGGCGCGACTTACGGCAGTGTGTTATTTGTACAGACTCTCTGAGTGCCATCCAGAGTATTAACGCGCTGTACAATTACCACCCTCTCGTTCAGCGCATACATGACCTGCTCCACCCGCTTGGTGCCTCTGGCATCAGCGTCTGCTTCCTGTGGACTCCAGGTCATGTGCGCATCTCAGGGAACGAGTGTGCCGACGCTGCTGCAAAATCGGCGAATTTATTCCCCAGATCTTCTACCTCGGCTGTTCCCTCGTCAGATTTGTGTGTTCTTTTACGTCGCTGTATCCTCTCGGTTTGTTGCGATGAGTGGATGGCCTTTCGAGGGAATAAGTTGCGGGAGGTTAAGCCTCTTTCGTTAGTCTGGGGTACCTCTTCTTTGTCTTCTCGTCAGGAAGAGCTGCTTTTAGCCCGTCTACGAATCGGACATTTTCTTTTTAGTCATAAATACCTGCTTAGTGGTGACCGTGCACCAGTATGCGAGCAGTGTGAAGCGCCCTTAATGGTGCGTCACATTTTAACAGAGTGTCGAGTTTTAGCTTCATTGCGCGGTCGTGTGGGTCTGCCAGTTGGCACAGTCAACGTTTTGGCAGACGACGCCAATGCTGTGGAATGTCTTTTACGTTTTATCAATGGCAGTGATTTTTATCGACGGATTTGATGCGCTGACCGACTTTTAACATTGTGATATATTATTGCCTTTTTAATGGGGGCTCTACTCCCCAGTGGAGATATGGCGCTCATGTACCATACGTTCTACAGTTCTTGACACGTGGTTTTACTGTTTTATTGTTTTGTCTAACATGTTTTAGTTAGGCGGTTATAGCATTTGTGTGCGTGTTTTTTGGTGTTTTTGACTTGTCGGATTTTCCGTATTTGAGTTCTTGAATTTTATGTTTACACCTTGTAAGGGCGCTGATGACCTTTGATGTTTAGCACCCTTAACCCCATATCATCATCACACCAAGCTTGATTACGGGTGCATTGTCTATTCGTCGCCACGTCCATCTGTGTTACGACGATTGAATGACATTCACTATCGTGGCGTTGGAGTCGCTACTGGGGCCTTTCCAGCTAGCCCTGTACCTAGTTTATATGCTGAAGCTGCAGAGGCTCCGCTGTTCTTCAGGCGTGAGATTCTTTTGTGCAGCTATGCCTGTCGACTCTCAAGCTTGCCTGAACACTCGTCCTTTGCGTTATTTTACGTGGATTCGCTTGATTGGCAATATTTAGTTAGCTCCTCTGTTTTGCTCCCGCCAGGGGTTCGATTTCGACAACTTCTTCGGCATTTGGACGTTACGCCAGCGCCTGCCCTTTCAAGGGGGGGACGGGTTTTCCTCCATGGTTGCGAGCTGAGGCCCACTGTCACTTTGGGTTAGCGTCGATTTCGAAGAATGAGACCCCTTCGTCAGTCTTAAATCAGCGTTTTTAGAAGTTTAGGCGCAATTCGGGGACTTACATTTTATCTTCACTGGTGGATCTAAGACTGATGCTGGAGTAGGGTGTGCCTTTGTTTGTGGTGGAAATAGTTTTATCTTTCGTTTACCGGGGCAATGTTCGATTTTTACCGCCGAACTTTTTAGCATTTATCAGTCTCTTTTATACATTCAGCGGCACGACTTACGGCACTGTTTTAGTTGCTCAGAATCCCTGAGTGCTCTTCAAAGTATTCGCGCGCTGTACAGTTACCACCCGCTCGTACAGCGCATATATGACCTGCTCCACTCGCTTGGTGCCTCTGGCATTAGCGTCTATTTTATGTGAATTCCAGGTCATGTGGGCATCTCAAGAAACGAGTCTGACGACGCCGCTGCCAAGTCGGCGCTTTTATCACCCAGATGCTTTACCGGTGTAGTTCCTTCCTTAGATTTTTATGGTAATTAACGATACCGCATCCTCTCGCTTTGGCGCGATGAGTGGACGGCCCTCCGAGAGAACAATTTGCGGGAGGTTAAACCTCTGCCGGTAGTCTGAGGTACCTCTTCTCGCTCCTCCCTTCGGGAAGAGATAATTTTAGCTCGTTTACGAATCGGACATTGTTTTTTAGTCATAGATAGCTGCTCAGTGGTGACCCCGCACCACTTTGTGAGCAGTGTGATGCGCCCTTAACGGTGCGTCACATTTTAACAGAGTGTCAGGTTTTAGCACAATTGCGCGTTCGTGTGTCTCTGCCTGTTGGTATAGCCAACGTTTTGGCAGACGGCGCGCATACTGTAGAATGTGTTTTACGTTTTATCACTGAAATTGGTTTTATCCGACGCATTTGATGCGATGAGCGTGTTATAGTTTTTTATTTTATGCTGTGTTTTTTTAATGGGAACCCTTCTCCCCGGCTGAAATATGGCGCTCTTGTCCCTTGCGTTTTTACAGTTCCTGACACATCGTTTTAGTCTTGTGTTGTTTTATTTACCATGTTTTTTGTGATGTTTTTCAAATTTGCTGGCTTGTTTTATATTGTTTTTTACTATGCGGTTTTATACTAGTATTTTATCTGTGGATTTTCAAATTTTTACTTTGTAAGGGCGCTAATGACCTTAGCTGTTTAGCGCCCTTAAACCGCATCGCATCATCATCACTTCACATGCCAGAATTGCTGGCACTGTGAGCGTTGCTTCGGCTCTGTGGCGGACCTATACTCCTACATGAATTCGGAAGTGTACCAAAAATTCGAGGTCCAAAATGTTCCTGTTTTCTAGAGTGTCCCGTAGTTCAATTAGTAACTTGATCCTGTTGCGTCTGCTGATCTGAACGGCCATAATGACCTCGAAACCGCTCAGTTCCTCCTCTTCTCTAATCTCGTACCCGTTGACTTCGGCGTACAGCCCCTTAATCACAAACCGAGCGGTTCTTTCTCCAGGGTGGGGGATGAAGTAATACGGACACCTTTGAGCTTGAGGCGTTGTACCAAAGTCTGGTATTCACACATACACAACGTCTTCATTCAAAAGTCATCGGAGTTGCGGGCAGTGTTTGCAACTTACTTCTATTAATAGGTGCAAGTATTGTCGATATGTGTGATTAGTTTATGGAAAGTCGCGGCTTGATTCTTACTAACATAAATTGACACGGGATTTGACATTATGTACTGACTAAAACCGGTAGGCGTGTGTGGATTCGTGGCGTCATGTCTTATGTCCTTTGAAGTGCCAGGTTTGGGTGAGGAAAAGTAGACAGGAGAGGGTGCATGCGGAGTCGTGATGGGTGTAAGGCTTGAAGGTGTCAGGGAGACAGGTTCGGGTGGCGGAGACTTGGGGCTGGAGCCGGGAAGTCGGTCTTGAGACCTTCTTCCTAGGTGTCATTGTCTTCGTCGGTGGTAGCGTCGGTTTGATAGTCGGCGCAGTCCCGCTATCCTTCGCTATTCCTAGCAGTATAGCTAGTTGGGAGAAGAGGAAAAATAAGCGAGATAGCCTGATTTGCTACTACTGGCTTTTTAATAGCAACACCTAATACTAACCTAAGTTTAGAATAGAAACGAGGGAAATAGGATAGGAAACGAGAAACGTACAGCTAGTGAGCGCTAAAACGCACGGGAAGATAGAGGCTGAGCCTCGAAGAAGCGACTTAAATTAGTCTTTCGACTGCTCGCTATGGCCATATTTCCCCTACTTGTTTATATCGTAGGGCACAATGTTCAACAGAGCTATGCGTAGGCTTTGGTAATATTAGGTTGTCTCATATGTAATGTTGTTTTTAAGTTTGGTGTTTTATAGGATAGAATTAGTCTTCCTTGGTTTGCCAATGCTACTTACAGGAAGCCGTAACTATTACTGCGTATATTGCATGAATGTGTCAGTGGTGAGTTCTTAATATACAATCACAAATTGGAAGTACAAAGTTGGAGATTCCTTCCAAAGCACTACTGGAAACAAGATTATAAAGTTGCTGCCGCGGCTCGAAAAATATGTGAAGTGGAAGGAGAAAGTGTCGTTAGTGAGCGTGTGGCACAACGATGGTTCCAACATTTGAACACTGAAAGAGAAACACTAAAGATTTACCGCGTTCTGGAAGACCTAAATTATGGGATATTGAAAATACATGCAGAAATTTTGAAAGAAATCTGCAAACAAAGTAATCAAAGACTATCAAAAGAGCTTCGTCCATCAAAAGACACCATACATCTTCAGATTAAGAAAATTGGAAAATCAAACAGAAGCTGTAGATCTGTACCTCATGAATTGACACCTTCACAGGCTCAACATAGAGTGAATACCTGTAGTCAGGTTAGCGGCAATTCCATGGATGGTAGATTTATCAGGAGAATTGTCGCAAATGATGCAAAATGGGTCTATTACCGCAACCCTGCCGCCTCGAAACAGTGGCTTAGTCCCCGTCAACCTGCCACAATCATCGTTACGAAAAAATCAGTTTGGCTCTAAAGTAATGTGTGTCTGGTGGAATTTTGAAGTAGTGATACACTGGGGGTTTGTTCCAAACGGGCGTGCAGTCAATAGGAATCTTTCTACTCAACAACCTCCCAGGTGCTCACCTTATGTGAGTACGGGTGTTGGCGTACCCGCGGGTTCCCGAGCCACTCATCGCTTCATCCCCGTCCGGTCGATGTGGGTTCGTTCTCGTGAGAGGGGGATTCAAGGTAGACTCTCGTGCGTTCTGTGCATTTCATTCCATGACGCCATCATCATCGCTTCTTTATTCTCCCTTCTATTTATGCACATTTCGCACCACTTCAATACCCCTCAGGGGCTCACCTTATGTGAGTACGTGTTTTTGGCGCACCCGGGGGTTCCCGAGCCAATCATCGCCACATTCATCCCCTCACACCCATCCGGTCGAGGTGGGTTCTTCTAGTGAACGGTGGACACAAGCTAGGCTCTCGTGCGTTCTTTACATTCCATTCATACCGCACCTCACCATCGTTTCTTTCTTCCCTTGTCACTTTCCGACCATTTCGCACCACGACATTCACACAACTCTTTTTCTTCCTGGCCGGCCTACCTTGCGTGCGAAACGCCCACACAGTTTTATTTCTTATATCTTTTCTTTAAATCTTCCGTGGACACAGCCTGACGGATACCCGCGCACGGGATGCGCAGCTGGGTGAGTGGGTAATGGCGTCATCCCCACCACCCGGGGTCGTCATGTAGGGTTTGTGTTCGTATTCGCTGTTCAACTGCAGTCCCGCGGGGGGGGGCCATTGCATGAGCTGCTGACTTCCGACGGTCATTGGGTCCCTCTGTCTATGTTCTGAGAGGTGTGACCCTGGGGTGAGCTCGGTATAGATAGGCCACTCACCGAAGCCGGGGTAACGCCCGGGAAGTCAGAGCCCGAGGTCGGAGACGGTTGCAATGGTGGAGGATTTATTTCGCTATGGAGCACCCTTCCTCCATTAATACAAACAAGCGCCGAAAAGTTATTGTAACAGAAGTAGCACCGCCGTCATCTGGTTGTTACTTGGTCATTTCAAGAACAGAAGAAGGACAAAACTTTGAGAAGGTGAACCCTTTTATAATTCAGAAGGGCATAGATGCTATTGCTGGTGCGGTTCAATCCTGCGCTCGTCTACGGAATGGATCCTTATTGGCACAAACTAAGTCCGATCAGCAAAGTATGACATTGTTGCGCGCTACGCTTTTTCACGGTTATCCCATCCGTGTCGAGAAGCACCGAACATTGAATTCCTGCCGGGGCGTCGTTACCACCCATAGCCTCGATGGTATATCGGACGAGGCTCTAGTAGAATATTTATCCGATCAAAAGGTGACTGATGTGCATCGAGTGCAGGCCAAACGCGACAGCGTATTGGTGCCCACTCGTACCCTGTTTCTAACATTTGATGGCGTCGATCTGCCCAAGAGCATTTCCGCAGGGTACGAACGGATTTCTGTGAGGCCGTATATACCTAGACCTCTGCGTTGTTTTAAATGCCAACGTTTTGGGCATACGCAAGTCTCATGTAAGAGTGACGTTAACATCTGTGCAACATGTAGCCAGACCTCAGACGAAGGTACCTGTTCAACAGCCCCGTCTGCGTTAATTGAAAAGGGTCTCATTCTGCTTCGTTTGCCGACTGTCCGCGGTACTTGGACGAGAAGGCGATCCAGGAGATCCGGGTAAAGGAAAAACTCTCCTTCACTGAAGCCCGTAGGCGTTACCATGTGCGCCAACCTTCACTCCTGCTATCTGCCACATTTAGTTCTGTTGTTGCCTCGCCAGTACCAGAGTAGATGCCGAAACTCAGACCTGGCCCATGACTAGATTAACCGCCACTACCATCCGGCCGTCCATTAAAGCTACTGTTACCAAGCCCTATAAACCTGGTCCAAGGTCAATGAAGTCGCAAGCCGCTGAAAAGAAACCCAAGCAGAAACTACGTAGGGAAGATTTTTTGAAAGACCCTCCGCGTGCGCTCGGTAACAAAAGTTCACCTTCTCCTCCTCGGAGGTCGCTGTCCCAGGAAGCTCCTGGGACAAGCCGCGCTCAGCGGCACCCCTCACCCATCGCCACCCAGAACCGATTCACGGCGCTTGAATCGGTTTCTGGCAATGAGCGCGTGGGCCCTCCCTCCGAGGAAGCTATGGAGTCTGACCAACTCCATACAAAAAGCCCGAGCCCAAAGGTTAAGAAAAAGATTCTTTTAAGCCGCCCTTCTAAGTAGACAGTTTATCCGTTTTATTCATGGCTATCCTGACCTGGAATGTACGTGGTGTACGATCGCATAGGGCGGAACTGCAACTTTTATTGCGTTCCAATTCGCCTATGGTCGTATGTTTGCAGGAGACTAAGCTTCGCACTCACGAACCTTTTGATCTCCGAGGATATACTCCGGTTCGCTACGACCTTGAACCGGAGGAGGGTACTCCTGCTCATGGAGGTGTCATGTTGTTAGTGCGTAACGACGTTCATTTTAAACCTGTCACACTCACATCCGACTTGCAAGCTGTTGCCGTTCGCCTTCACTTACCCAGCTTTTTGTTTTCTGTTTGCTCTGTGTATTCACCTCCATCGTCTACCCTCGCTCCCGCGGACATTCGAGCCCTACTGTCCGCTCTCCCAACACCATTTCTTCTGTTGTGAGATTTTAATGCCCATCACCCACTGTGGGGTTCGCCAAGGGCTTGTGCGAGGGGAACTCTTCTTTCCGACATTTTTTATCAGTTTGATCTTTCCATCCTCAATACAGGTGCACCTACTTATATTTCTGATTCTTGTGGTACATTCTCTCACCTGGACCTTGCCATTTGCTCACTCCAGCTTGCTCATCGTCTTCAGTGGAACGTCGTCGCTAACACCTACTCCAGCGACCATTACCCCTGCATCGTTTCTCTTCTGTCGCACCACGTACAGCATTCCAGAGTACCTACCTGGATATTCACAAAAGCTGACTGGAGCTTATATTCCAGCCTCGTGCATTTTTACGATCAGCCCTTCGCCGACATTAACCAACTAGTGCAGCACCTTACGTCTACGATTTTCTCTGCCGCCGAACGCGCAATTCCCCATTCATCCTCTCAGCCGCGGCGACCGCCTGTTCCGTGGTGGAACGAGGATTGTCGGGACGCCGTTCTGCCCGTTGGACTGCACTTAGGGTGTTTCGGCGACACCCTACACTTGATAATTTGGTGACTTTTAAACAATCGCGCGCCAGGGCTCGTCGCATTATTCAGGATAGCAAGAAGGCGTCGTGGACTCGTTTTGTCGAGTCTTTTAATCGCTTTACGCCTTCATCTGTTGTTTGGGATAACCTTCGTCGCTTCTCAGGTAAAGTGTCGCATTGTACTGTTTCTGGCCTTCAGGTTTTCAAATACCACCATAGTATATCCGGCTGCCATCGCTAACACTCTGGGATCTGCCTTTGAGGCCGTTTACAGTTCAGACCATTATTCCGCCGGCTTTCGCTCTATTAAAGACCGGCTGGATTCTGCATCACACAATTTTCGGTCTGCTAATAATGTATGTTATAACGAACTTTTTACAATGAGGGAGCATGAGCACGCTCTTCATTGCTCTAAGCACTCCGCTCCTGGCCCGGATGGCATTCATGTCCTGATGCTAAAGCACCTTTCAGCCGAAAGTAAACTCTTTCTCTTACAGGTCTATAACCGTATTTGGCAAGACGGCCTTTTTCCTTCCGTTTGGCGCGAAGCCACCATTGTCCCTATACTTAAGCCTGGGAAGGATCGCCAACTTCCTTCCAGCTACCGCCCTATCTCCCTCACCAGTTGCATTTCAAGGTGCTGGAGCGCATGATCAACGGGCGGTGGACATGGTGGCTTGAGTCTCAGAAACGTCTAGCGAACGCTAAGTGCGGATTTCGTCGCTATCGCTCTACCGTCGACAATCTGGTGTCCTTGTCGACGCATATTATGAATGGATTTCTGAGAAAGTGTCAAACCGTGGCTGTATTTTTTGACCTGGAGAAAGCTTATGACACTTGTTGGAGGGGCGGCATTTTACGTACACTTCACGCATGGAATATCCGCGGTCGTCTTCCCATATTTCTTCGGGAGTTTATGACGGACCGCGTCTTTCGTGTACGTTTGGGCTCGGTTTTATCTAGTCGTTTTATTCAAGAGAACGGAGTACCGCAGGGCTCTGTACTCAGTGTCACACTTTTTGCAATTGCTATCAACCCCATTGTTGATTGTATTCCACCTGGCGTTTCATCGTCCCTTTATGTTGACGATTTTGCCATATATTGCAGTTCACGGCGGACATGTTTACTCGAACGCCGTCTCCAGAGCTGTATTGACCGTCTCTACGCCTGGAGTAACGCCAACGACTTTAATTTATCCGCCGAGAAATCCGTCTGAATCAACTTCTGGCGCCGGAAATATTTCCCTCCGCCCTCTCTCCATCTTGGGCCAGGGATACTTCCGTTTGCAGACGAGGCGAAATTTTTGGGGTTTATTTTTGATAGGAAGTTGTGTTGGACCTCGCACGTTTCCTTTTTAAAAGCTAAGTGTGACCATTCTCTTAATCTTTTACGTGTTTTAAGTAGCACATCCTGGGGAGCTAATCGGACCGTCCTTCTTCGCCTTTATCGCTCTTTGGTCCGATCCAAGCTTGATTACGGGTGTATTGTTTATTTTTCGGCACGTCCATCTGTGTTACGTCGATTGAATGTCATTCACCATCGTGGCATAAGAGTCGCTACAGGGGCCTTTCCAACCAGCCCTGTTCTTAGCCTGTATGCTGAAGCTGCAGGGCCTCCGCTGTCCTTCAGGCGTGAGATGCTCTTGTGCAGCTATTCCTGTCGACTCACCAGCTTACCTGACCACCCGTCCTTCCCGACATTTTACGAGGATTCGCTTGATCGGCAATATTTAGTTAGCTCCTCTGCATTGCTCCCTCCAGGGGTTCGATTTCGACTGCTACCTCGGCATTTGGACGTTACGCCAGCGCCGGCCCTTACCCGAGGGGAAACGCGTTTTCCTCCATGTTCGCGCGCTGAGGCCCACATCCAGCTTGGTCTATCGTCGATGCCGAAAAATGCGACCCCTGCTTCTCTTCTTAGATCCGCCTTTTTAGAACTACAGGCGCAGTTCGGGGACTGTCATTTTATATGTACTGATGGGTTTAAGACTGATGTTGGAGTAGGATGTGCCTTTGTTTTTGGTGTACAGAGTTTTAGTTTTCGTTTACCTGGACAATGTTCGATTTATACCGCCGAATTTTTTAGTATATACCAGTCTGTTTTATAGATCCAGCGGCACGATTTACGGCACTGTGTTATTTGTACCGACTCTCTGAGTGCCCTTCAGGGTGTTGACGCGCTGTACGGTTACCACCCTCTCGTACAGAGTATACATGACCTGCTCCACTCGCTTGATGCCTCTGGCATCAGCGTCTCCTTCCTGTGGATTCCAGGTCATGTGGGCATCTCAGGCAACGAGTCTGCCGACGCCGCTGCTAAATCGGCCATTTTATCACCCAGATGTTTTACCTGTGTTGTTTCATCGTCATATTTTTATGTTATTTTACGTACCAGTATCCTCTCGCGCTGGCGCGATGAGTGGGTGGCTCTAAGCGGGAACAAGTTGCGGGAGATTAAACGTCTTCCGTTGCTCTGGGGTACCTCTTCTCGTTCGTGTCGTCGGGAAGAGGTCATTTTACCTCGCCTACGAATCGGACATTGTCTTTTTAGCCATAGATACTTGCTCAGTGGTGACCCCGCACCACTCTGTGAGCAGTGTGTTGTACCCTTAACGGTGCGTCATATCTTAGCAAGTGTCAAGTTTTAGCTCCTTTGCGCGTTCGTGTTGGTCTGCCTGTTGGCCTAGCCAACGTTTTCGCAGACGACGCGCGTGCTGTAGAGAGTCTTTTACGTTTTATCAATGACATTGTGTATACCAGACGCAATTGATGCGCTGAGCGTCTTTTGACTGTGTAATTTTATCTTGTTTTTTAATGGGGCATCTCCTCCCCAGTGGACATTGGCGCTCGTGTCCCTGACATTCTACAGTTCTTGACACGTTGTTTTACTCTTTTATTGACCATGTTTTTAGTGTGTTCGTATTTGGTGCTTTGTTTTTTACCTTTAGGACTCGTGGTTTTGTGTCCCGTTTTTAATTATGCGGTTTTTTATCGGAATTTTATTTTTGGACACTACATTTTATACCTTGTAAGGGCGCTGATGGCCTTAGCTGTTTAGCGCCCTTAAACCGCATCTCATCATCATCATCATCATCACCACTGCAATACATTTACACATCTCTTTTCCTTCTTCGCCAGCCTACCTTGAGTGCGAAACGCCCACACACTTTTACTTCCTTTTAACCTTTTATTTTAATCCTCCGTGGACACAGCCTGACGGATGACCGCGCACGAGGTGCGCAGCTGGGTGAGTGCGTAATGGCGTCATCCCCAATATCCAGGATCGTCATGTAGGGTTTGTGTTCGTATCCGCTGCTCAACTGCAGTCCCACGGGGGGCCATTGCATGAGCTGCTGACTTTTGACGGCGATTGGGTCCCGCTGTCTATGTTCTGGGAGGTGTGACCCTGGGGTAAGATAGGGATGGATAGGCCTGACACCCAAGCCGGGTTAACGCCCGAGAAGTCCGAGCCTGAGGTCGGAGACGGTTGCAATGTTGGAGGATTTATTTCGCTATGGAGCACCCTTTCTCCATTAATACCAACAAGCGCCGAAAAGTTTATGTAACAGAAGTGACACCACCAACAACTGGTTGTTACTTAGTGATTTCGCGAACTGAGGAAGGTCAAACGTTTGAGAAGGAGAACCCTTTTATTACCCAGAAGGGCATTGACGCTATTTCAAGTGCGGTTCAGTCCTGCACTCGTCTTCGGCTTGGTTCCCTGTTGGTTCAAACCAAATCCGAAAAGCAAATTAAGACCTTGTTGCGCGCCACGCTTCTCCACGGTTATCCTACCCGTGCTGAGAAGCACCCCACCTTGAATTCTCGTGGAGGCGTTGTCACCACGCATAGCTTCAATGGCATATCGGACAAGGACCTGGTAGAATATCTTGCAGACAATAAGGTGACAGCGGTTCATCGAGTGCAGGCCAAACGCGACGGCGTATTGGTACCCACTCGTACCCTGTTTATAACATTTGATGGCGTCGATCCGCCCACGAACATTTCAGCAGGGTACAAACGAATAGCTGTGTGGCCTTATATTCCTAGACCTCTGCGTTGTTTTAAATGACAACGTTTTGGGCATAATTAAGTCTCATGTAAGAGTGCCATTACCATCTATGCATCATGTAGCCAGCACTCACACGAAGGTACCTATTCAACAGCCCCAGTCTGCGTAAACTGCAAAGGGCCTCATTCTGCGTCATTTGCCGACTGTCCAAGGTACTTGGACGAGAAGGCGATCCAGGAGATCCGGGTAAAGGAGAAACTCTCCTTTGCCGAGGCCCGGAGGTGTTACCACGCGCGCCAATCTTCTTTGCTGAGATCTGGTAGGTTTTGTTCTGTTGTTGCCTCGTCAGTACCACGAGTATATGCCCAAACTCAGACTCTGGACCATGACTGCAATGAGGGTTATTACCATCCGGCCGTCCAATTCTGGTATAGTTAACAAGCCATATAAAGCTGGTCCCAAGTCAATGAAGTCCCAGATCGCTGAAAAAAAACCAAAGCAGAAACTTCGTAGGGAAGATTTTCTGCAAGACCCTCCGCGTTCGCACGGAAAGAAAAGTTAACCTTCTCCTCCTCGGAGGTCGCAGTCTCAGGACGCTCCTGGGACAAGCCTCACTCAGCGGCACCCCTCTCCCATCGCCACCCAAAACCGATTCTCGGCGCTTGAATCGGTTTCTGGCTGTGAGCGCGTGGGCCTTCCCTTCGAGGAGGCTATGGAGTCTTAACAACTCCATACCAAAAGCCGGAGCCCAAAGGTTAAGCACAAGGTAATTTTGAGCCGCCCTTCTAAGAAAGAAGTTTATCCCTTTTTATGGCTATACTGACCTGGAATTCACGTGGTGTATGATCGCATAGTGCGGAATTGCAACTTTTATTGCGTTCCGATTCATCCATGGTAGTGTTTTTGCAGGGAACTAAGCTTCGCCCTTATGATCCCTTTGATCTCCAAGGTTATACACCCGTTCGCTACGATCTTATGCCGGAGGAGGGTACTCCTGCCCAAGGAGGTGTCATGATATTAGTGCATAGCGACGTTCATTTTCAAACTCTCGCTCTTACGTCCGACTTGCAAGCATTTGCCGTAATTGTTCAATTACCCGGCTTTTTGTTTTCTGTTTGCTCTGTCTATTCACCTCCATCGTCTCCCCTCTCCCGCGGATATCCGGGCTCTTCTGTCCGCTCTCCCAACACCATTTCTCCTGTTGGAGGTTTTAATGCCCATCACCCCCTGTGGGGTTCGCCAAGGGCTTGTGCGAGGGGAACACATCTTTCCGACATTTTTTACCAATTCAATTTCTCCATCCTCAATACAGGTGAACCTGCTTTTATTTCTGATTCTTCTAGTACATTCTCTCAACTGGACCTTGCCGGTTGCTCACTCCAGCTTGCTCGTCGTCTGCAGTGGAACGTCGTCGCTGACACCTACTCCAGCGACCATTATCCCTTTGTCGTTTCTGTTCTATCTCACCACGTCCAGCATTCCGGATTACCCCCCCCCTCAGGGGCTCACCTTCTGTGAGTACGGGTTTTTGGCGCACTCGGGGGCTCCCGAGCCAATCACCGCCATCTTCATCATTTCATCCCCGTCCGGTCGAGGTGGGTTCGATCTCGTGACCCGGGGACTCAAGGTAGGCTCTCGTGCGTTCTGTGCATATCATTACATCTCGCCCCTCGCCATCGCTTCCGTTTTCCCTTCTATTTATGCACATTTCGCCCCACGCCCATTCATTTACACGCCTCTTTTACTTCTTCGCCGGCCTACTTTGAGTGCGAAACGCCCACACACTTTTAGTTTGTTTTAACCTTTTATGTTAATCCTCCGTGAACACAGCCTGAGGGATACCCGCGCACTGGTGCGCAGCTAGGTGAGTGGGTAATGGCGTCATCCCCACCACCCGGGGTCGTCATGTAGGGTATGTGTTCGTATCCGCTGTTCAACTGCAGGCCCGCGGGGGGGCCATTGCATGAGCTGCTGACTTCCGACGGCCATTGGGTCCCTCTGTCTATGTTCTGGGAGGTGTGACCCTGGGGTGCGCTCAGTATAGATAGGCCACTCACCCAAGCCGGGGTAACGCCCGGGAAGTCAGAGCCCGAGGTCGGAGACGGTTGCAAGGTTGGAGGATTTTTTTCGCTATGGAGCACCCTTTCTCCATTATAAACAACAAGCGCCGAAAAGTTTTAGTAACAGAAGTAGCACCGCCAACAGCTGGTTGTTACTTAGTGATTACCCGTACAGAGGAAGGACAATCATTCGAGAGGGTGAACCCTTTTATCATCCAGGAGGGCATTGACTCAATTGCTGCTCCGGTTCTTTCCTGCACTCGGCTTCGTAATGGTTCGTTGTTAGTGCAAAGCAAATCCGAGGCACAAAGTAAGTCATTTTTGAGCGCCACGCTTCTCCACGGTTATCCTATCCGTGTTGAGAAGCACCGCACCTTGAATTCTTGAAGAGGCGTTGTCACCACGCATAGCCTCGATGGTATATCGGACGAGGACCTGGTCGAATATCTTGTTGACCAGAAGGCGACAGCGGTTCATTGAGTGCAGGCCAAACGCGACGGCGTATTGGTACCCATTCGTACCCTGTTTCTAACACTTGATGGCGTCGATCTGCCCACGAGCATCTCCGCAGGGTACGAACGTATTTCTGTGAGGCCTTATATTCCTAGACCTCTGCGTTGTTTTAAATGCCAACGTTTTGGGCATACGCAAGTCTCATGTAGGAGTGCCGTTAACATCTGTGCAACATGTAGCCAGCCCTCACACGAAGGTGCCTGTTTAACAGCCCCCGTCTGCGCTAATTGTAAGGGGTCACATTCTGCTTCGTTTGCCGACTGTCCGCGGTATTTGGACGAGAAGGCGATCCAGGAGATCCGGGTAAAGGAGAAACTCTCCTTCGCCGAAGCCCGGAGGCGTTTCCATGAGCGCCAACCTTCACTCCTGCAATCTGGCACATTTAGTTATGTTGTTGCCTCGCCTCTACCACGAGTAGATGCCGAAACTCAGACCTGACCATGACTGGATTAACCGCCACTACCATCTGGCCGTCTATTAAAGCTACTGTTACCAAGCCCTATAAACCTGGCCCAAAGTCAATGAAGGCGCAGGTCGCTGAAAAGAAGCCCAAGCAGAAACTACGTAGGGAAGATTTTTTGAAATACCCTCCGCGTGCGCGCGGTAACAAAAGTTCACCTTCTCCTCCTCGGAGGTCGCTGTCCCAGGAAGGTCCTGGGACAAGCCGCGCTCAGCGGCACCCCTCACCCATCGCCATCCAGAACCGATTCACGGCGCTTGAATCGGTTTCTGGCACTGAGCGCGTGGGCCCTCCCTTCGAGGAAGCTATGGAGTCTAACCAACTCCATACAAAAAGCCCGAGCCCAAAGGTTCAACAAAAGGTAATTTTAAGCCGCCCTTCTAAATAGACAGTTTATCCCCTTTTTCTTAATGGCTATCCTCACCTGGAATGTACGTGGTGTACGATAACATAGGGCGGAACTGCAACTTTTATTGCGTTCTCATTCGCCTATGGTCGTGTGTTAGCAGGAGACTAAGCTTCGCCCTCAGGATCCTTATGATCTCCGAGGATATACTCCGTTTCGCTACGACCTTGAACCGGAGGAGGGTACTCCTGCTCATTGGGTGTCATGTTGTTAGTGGGTAACGACGTTCATTTTAAACCTGTCACACTTACATGCGACTTGCAAGCTGTTGCCGCTCGCCTTCACTTACCCGGCTTTTTGTTTTCTGTTTGCTCTGTATATTCACCTCCATCGTCTCCCATCGCTCCCGCGGACACTCGAGCTCTCCTGTCCTTTTTCCCAGCACCATTTCTTCTGTTGGGAGATTTTAATTTCCATCACCCACTGTGGGGTTCGCCAAGGGCTTGTGCGAGGGGAACTCTTCTTTCCGACATTCTTTATCAGTTCAATCTTTCCATCCTCAATACAGGTGCACCTACTTTTATTTCTGATTCTTCTGGTACATTCTCTCACCTAGACCTTGCCATTTCCTCACTCCAGCTTGCTCGGCGTCTTCAGTGGAACGTCGTCGCTTACACCCTACACTTGATAATTTGGTGACTTTTAAACAATCGCGCGCCAGGGTATCGTCGCATTAATCAGGATAGCAAGAAGGCGTCGTGGACTCATTTTGTCGAGTCTTTTAATCACTTTACGCCTTCGTCTGTTGTTGGGGATAAACTTTGTCGATTCTCAGGTAAAGTGTCGCATTGTACTGTTCCTGGCCTTCAGGTTTCCAATGCCACTATAGTGGATCCGGCTGCCATCGCTAACACTCTGGTGGCTGCATTTGAGGCGGTATGCAGTTCAGACCATTATTGCGCCGGCTTTCGCTCTATCAAAGCCCGGCTGGATTCCGACACCATTAATTTTCGGTCTGCTGATTTTGAGTGTTATAATGAACTTTTCACAATGCGGGAGCTCGAGCACGCTCTTCATTGCTCTAGGCACTCCGCTCCTGGGCCGGACGGCATTCATGTACTGATGTTGAAGCACCTTTCAGCCGAGAGTAAACGCTTTCTCTTACAGGTCTATAACAGGGATACTTCCGTTTGCAGACGTGGCGAATTTTTTGGGGCTGATTTTTGATAGAAAGTTGAGCTGGATTTCGCACGTTTCCTTTTTGAAAGCAAAGTGTGACCGTTCTCTTAATCTTTTACGTATTTTAAGTGGCACATCCTGGGGAGATGATCGGACCGTTCTTCTACATTTCTATCGCTCTTTGGTCCGATCCAAGTTTGATTACGGGTCCATTGTTTATTCGTCGGTGCGTCCATCTGTATTACGTCGATTGAATGCCATTCACCATCGTGGCATAAGAGTCGCTACGGGGGCCCTGTATGCTGAAGCTACAGAGTCTCCGCTGTCGTTCCGGCGTGAGATGCCTTTGTGCAGCTATGCCTGTCGACTCTCAAGCTTGCCTGACCACCCGTCTTTCGAGGTATTTTACGAGGATTCGCTTGATCGGCAATATTTCGTTAGCTACTCTGCCTTGCTCCGTCCAGGGGTTCGATTTCGAAAGCTTCTTCGGCATTTCGACTTTACGCCAGCGCCGACCCTTCCCAAGAGGGAAACGCGCTTTCCTGCATGGTTGCCTGCTGAAGCCCACTGTCACCTTGGGTTGACGTCAATGTCGTAGAATGAGACCCCTTCTTCA
The DNA here is from genome assembly GCA_030765065.1 of Deroplatys truncata. Taxonomy (NCBI): domain Eukaryota; kingdom Metazoa; phylum Arthropoda; class Insecta; order Mantodea; family Mantidae; genus Deroplatys; species Deroplatys truncata. The sequence continues at coordinate 414,255,336 of CM060990.1, read as the reverse complement.
GTTCTTAAATCGGCTTTTTTAGAACTGCAGGCGCTGTTCGGAGATTTTCGTTTTATATATACTGATGGATCTAAGACTGATGTTACAGTAGGGTGTGCCTTTGTTGATGTTAATCGTAGTTTTACATTTCGTTTACACGGGCAATGTTCGATTTTACCGCCGAACCTTTTAGTATTTATCACTCACTTTTATACGTCCAGCGGTACGATTTACGGCCCTGTTTTATTTGTTCAGACTCCCTGAGTGCTCTTCAAAGTATTCGCGCACTGTACAATTACTACCCCCTCGATCAGCGCCCCCTCAGGGGCTCACCTTATGTGAGTACGGGTTTTTGGCGCACCCGGGGGTTCCCGAGCCATTCATCGCCACATTCATCCCCTCACCCCCATCCGGTCGAGGTGGGTTCTTCAAGTGACCGGTGGACACAAGGTAGGCTCTCGTGCGTTCTTTACATTCCATTCATACCGCACCTCACCATCGTTTCTCTCTTCCCTTATCACTTTCCGGCCATTTCGCACCATGACATTCGCATATCTCTTTTTCTTCCCCGCCGGCCTACCTTGCGTGCGAAACGCCCACACAGTTTTAGTTTCTTTTATCTTTTTATTTAAATCCTCCGTGGACACAGCCTGACGGATACCCGCGCACCGCGTGCGCAGCTGGGTGAGTGGGTAATGGCGTCATCCCCACCACCCGGGGTCGTCATGTAGGGTATGTGTTCGTATCCGCTGTTCAACTGCAGTCCCGCGGGGGGGCCATTGCATGAGCTGCTGACTTCTGACGGCGATTGGGTCCCTCTGTCTATGTTCTGGGAGGTGTGACCCTGGGGTGAGTCTGGTATAGATAGGCCACTCACCCAAGCCGGGGTAACGCCCGAGAAGTCAGAGCCCGAGGTCGGAGACGGTTGCAATGGTGGAGGATTTATTTCGCTATGGAGCACCCTTCCTCCATTACTACTAACAAGCGCCGAAAAGTCTATGTAACAGAAGTGACACCACCGACAACTGGTTGTTACTTGGTCATTTCACGAACCGAAGAAGGACAAAGCTTTGAGAAGGTGAACCCTTTCATCATTCAAAAGGGCATTGATGCAATTGCTGGTGCGGTTCAGTCCTGCACTCGTCTACGGAATGGTTCCTTATTAGCCCAAACGAAATCCGATCTGCAAAGTAAGACCTTGTTGCGCGCTACGCTTCTCCACGGCTATCCTATCCGTGTCGAGAAGCACCGCACATTGAATTCATGTCGAGGCGTTATTACCACCCATAGCCTCGATGGTATATCGGACGAGGACCTGGTAGAATATCTTGCAGACCAGAAGGTGAGAGCGGTCCATCGAGTGCAGGCCAAACGCGACGGCGTATTGGTACCCACTCGTACCCTGTTTATTACATTTGATGGCGTCGATCTGCCCACGAGCATTTCCGCAGGGTACGAACGGATTTCTGTGAGGCCTTATATTCCTAGACCTCTGCGTTGTTTTAAATGCCAACGTTTTGGGCATACGCAAGTCTCATGTAAGAGTGCCGTTAACATCTGTGCAACATGTAGCCAGCCCTCACACGAAGGTACCTGTTCAACAGCCCCCGTCTGCGTTAATTGCAAAGGGTCTCATTCTGCTTCGTTTGCCGACTGTCCGCGGTACTTGGACGAGAAGGCGATCCAGGAGATCCGGGTAAAGGAAAAACTCTCCTTCGCTGAAGCCCGGAGGCGTTACCATGCGCGCCAACCTTCACTCCTGCGATCTGGCACATTTAGTTCTGTTGTTGCCTGGCCAGTATCACGAGTAGATGCCGAAACTCAGACCTGGACCTTGACTGGATTAACCGCCACTACCATCCGGCCGTCTATTAAAGCTACTGTTACCAAGCCTTATAAACCTGGTCCAAAGTCAATGAAGTCGCAAGCCGCTGAAAAGAAGCCCAAGCAGAAACTACGTAGGGAAGATTTCTTGAAAGACCCTCCGCGTGCGCGCGGTAGCAAAAGTTCACCTTCTCCTCCTCGGAGGTCGCTGTCCCAGGAAGGTCCTGGGACAAGCCGCGCTCAGCGGCACCCCTCACCCATCGCCACCCAGAACCGATTCACGGCGCTTGAATCGGTTTCTGGCACTGAGCGCGTGGGCCCTCCCTCCGAGGAAGCTATGGAGTCTGACCAACTCCATACAAAAAGCCCGAGCCCAAAGGTTAAACAAAAGGTAATTTTAAGCCGCCCTTCTAAGTAGACAGTTTATCCCTTTTATTCATGGCTATCCTGAGCTGGAATGTACGTGGTGTACGATCGCATAGGGCGGAACTGCAACTTTTATTGCGTTCCCATTCGCCTATGGTCGTATGTCTGCAGGAGACTAAGCTTCGCCCTCACGATCCCTTTGATCTCCGAGGATATACTCCGGTTCGCTACGACCTTGAACCGGAGGAGGGTACTCCTGCTCATGGAGGGGTCATGTTCTTAGTGCGTAACGACGTTCATTTTACACCTGTCACACTTACATCCGACTTGCAAGCTGTTGCCATTAGACTGCAGTTACCCGGTTTTTTCTTTTCTGTTTGTTCTGTGTATACACCTCCATCGTCTCCCCTCGCTCCCGCGGACATTTGATCTCTCCTGTCCGCTCTCCCAACACCATTTCTTCTGTTGGGAGATTTTAATGCCCATCACCCATTATGGGGTTCGCCAAGGGCTTGTGCGAGGGGAACTCTTCTTTCCGACATTTTTTATCAGTTCAATCTTTCCATCCTCAATACAGGTGCACCTACTTTTATTTCTGATTCTTCTGGTACATTTTCTCACCTGGACCTTGCCATCTGCTCACTCCAGCTTGCACGTCGTCTTCAGTGGAACGTCGTCGCTGACACCTACTCCAGCGACCATTACCCCTGCATCGTTTCTCTTCTATCGCACCACACCCCCTCAGGGGCTCACCTTATGTGAGTACGGGTTTTTGGCGCACCCGGGGGTTCCCGAGCCATTCATCGCCACATTCATCCCCTCACCCCCATCCGGTCGAGGTGGGTTCTTCAAGTGACCGGTGGACCCAAGGTAGGCTCTCGTGCGTTCTTTGCATTCCATCCATACCGCACCTCACCATCGTTTCTTTCTTCCCTGATCACTTTCCGGCCATTTCGTACCACGACATTCGCATATCTCTTTTTCTTCCCCGCCGGCCTACCTTGCGTGCGAAACGCCCACACAGTTTTAGTTTCTTTTATCCTTTTATTTAAATCCTCCGTGGACACAGCCTGACGGATACCCGCGCACCGCGTGCGCAGCTGGGTGAGTGGGTAATGACGTCATCCCCACCACCCGGGGTCGTCATGTAGGGTTGTTGTTCGTATCCGCTGTTCAACTGCAGTCCCGCGGGAGGGGCCATTGCATGAGCTGCTGACTTCTGACGGCGATTGGGTCCCTCTGTCTATGTTCTGGGAGGTGTGACCCTGGGGTGAGTCTGGTATAGATAGGCCACTCACCCAAGCCGGGGTAACGCCCGAGAAGTCAGAGCCCGAGGTCGGAGACGGTTGCAATGGTGGAGGATTTATTTCGCTATGGAGCACCCTTCCTCCATTAATACTAACAAGCGCCGAAAAGTTTATGTAACAGAAGTGACACCACCGACAACTGGTTGTTACTTGGTCATTTCACGAACCGAAGAAGGACAAAGCTTTGAGAAGGTGAACCCTTTCATCATTCAAAAGGGCATTGATGCAATTGCTGGTGCGGTTCAGTCCTGCACTCGTCTACGGAATGGTTCCTTATTAGCCCAAACGAAATCCGATCAGCAAAGTAAGACCTTGTTGCGCGCTACGCTTCTCCACGGCTATCCCATCCGTGTGGAGAAGCACCGCACATTGAACTCCTGTCGAGGCGTTATTACCACCCATAGCCTCGATGGTATATCGGACGAGGACCTGGTAGAATATCTTGCAGACCAGAAGGTGACAGCGGTCCATCGAGTGCAGGCCAAACGCGACGGCGTATTGGTACCCACTCGTACCCTGTTTATTACATTTGATGGCGTCGATCTGCCCACGAGCATTTCCGCAGGGTACGAACGGATTTCTGTGAGGCCTTATATTCCTAGACCTCTGCGTTGTTTTAAATGCCAACGTTTTGGGCATACGCAAGTCTCCTGTAAGAGTGCCGTTAACATCTGTGCAACATGTAGCCAGCCCTCACACGAAGGTACCTGTTCAACAGCCCCCGTCTGCGTTAATTGTAAAGGGTCACATTCTGCTTCGTTTGCCGACTGTCCGCGGTATTTGGACGAGAAGGCGATCCAGGAGATCCGGGTAAAGGAAAACCTCTCCTTCGCTGAAGCCCGGAGGCGTTTCCATGCGCGCCAACCTTCACTCCTGCGATCTGGCACATTTAGTTCTGTTGTTGCCTCGCCAGTACCACGAGTAGATGCCGAAACTCAGACCTGGACCTTGACTGGATTAACCGCCACTAACATCCGGCCGTCTATTAAGGCTACAGTTACCAAGCCGTATAAACCTGGTCCCAAGTCAATGAAGTCGCAAGCCGTTGAAAAGAAGCCCAAGCAGAAACTTCGTAGGGAAGATTTTTTAAAAGACCCTCCGCGTGCGCGCGGTAACAAAGGTTCACCTTCTCCTCCTCGGAGGTCGCTGTCCCAGGATGGTCCTGGGATGGGCCGCGCTCAGCGGCACCCTTCACCCATCGCCACCCAGAACCGATTCACGGCGCTTGAATCGGTTTCTGGCACTGAGCGCGTGGGCCCTCCCTCCGAGGAAGCTATGGAGTCTGACCAACTCCATACAAAAAGCCCGAGCCCAAAGGTTAAACAAAAGGTAATTTTAAGCCGCCCTTCTAAGTAGACAGTTTATCCCTTTTATTCATGGCTATCCTGAGCTGGAATGTACGTGGTGTACGATCGCATAGGGCGGAACTGCAACTTTTATTGCGTTCCCATTCACCTATGGTCGTGTGTTTGCAGGAGACCAAGCTTCGCCCTCACGACCCTTTCGATCTCCGAGGGTACACTCCGGTTCGCTACGATCTTGAACCGGAGGAGGGTGCTCCTGCTCATGGAGGTGTCATGTTGTTGGTGCGTAATGACGTTCATTTTCATCCTATCACACTTACGTCCGACTTGCAAGCTGTTGCCATTAGACTGCAGTTACCCGGTTTTTTCTTTTCTGTTTGTTCTGTGTATACACCTCCATCGTCTCCCCTCGCTCCCGCGGACATTCGATCTCTCCTGTCCGCTCTCCCAACACCATTTCTTCTGTTGGGAGATTTTAATGCCCATCACCCACTATGGGGTTCGCCAAGGGCTTGTGCGAGGGGAACTCTTCTTTCCGACATTTTTTATCAGTTCAATCTTTCCATCCTCAATACAGGTGCACCTACTTTTATTTCTGATTCTTCTGGTACATTTTCTCACCTGGACCTTGCAATTTGCTCACTCCAGCTTGCACGTCGTCTTCAGTGGAACGTCGTCGCTGACACCTACTCTAGCGACCATTTCCCCTGCATCGTTTCTCTTCTGTCGCACCACGTACAGCATTCCAGAGTACCTACCTGGATATTCGCAAAAGCCGACTGGAGCTTGTATTCCAGCCTCGTGCATTTTGACGACCAGCCCTTCTCCGACATTAATCAACTAGTGCAGCACCTTACGTCTATTATTTTCTCAGCCGCCGAACGTGCAATACCCCGTTCATCCTCCCAACCTCGGCGGCCACCTGTTCCATGGTGGAACGAGGATTGTCGGGACGCCGTTCGTGCCCATAGGACTGCACTTAGGGTGTTTCGGCGCCACCCTACACTTGATAATTTGGTGACTTTTAAACAATCTCGCGCCAGGGCTCGTCGCATTATTCAGGATAGCAAGAAGGCATCTTGGGCTCGTTTTGTCGAGTCTTTTAATCGTTTTACGCCTTCATCCGTTGTTTGGGATAAACTTCGTCGCTTCTCAGGTAAAGTGTCACATTGTACTGTTTCTGGCCTTCAGGTTTCTAATGCCACCATAGTGGATCCGGCTGCCATCGCTAACACTCTGGGTTCTGCCTTTGAGGCGGTTTCCAGTTCAGACCATTATTCCGCCGGCTTTCGCTCTATTAAAGACCGGCAGGATTCCGCATCATTTACTTTTCGGTCTGCTAATGATGAATGCTATAACGAACTATTCACAATGAGGGAGCTGGAGCACGCTCTTCATTGCTCTCGGCACTCCGCTCCCGGGCCGGACGGCATTCATGTCCTGATGTTAAAGAACCTTTCAGCCGACAGTAAACTATTTCTCTTACAGGTCTATAACCGTATTTGGCAAGACGGCATTTTTCCTTCCGTTTGGCGCGAAGCCACCATTGTCCCTATACTTAAGCCTGGGAAGGATCGCCAACTACCTTCCAGCTACCGCCCTATCTCCCTCACCAGTTGCATTTGTAAGGTGATGGAGCGCATGATCAACGGGCGGTTGACATGGTGGCTTGAGTCTCAGAAACTTCTAGCGAACGCTCAGTGCGGGTTTCGTCGCTATCGCTCTACCGTCGACCATCTGGTGTCCTTGTCGACGCATATTATGAATGGATTTCTGAGAAAGTGTCAAACCGTGGCTGTATTTTTTGACCTGGAGAAAGCTTATGACACTTGTTGGAGGGGCGGCATTTTACGTACACTTCACGATTGGAATATCCGCGGTCGTCTTCCCATATTTCTTCGGGAGTTTATGACGGACCGCGTCTTTCGTGTACGTGTGGGCTCGGTTTTATCTCGTCGTTTTATTCAAGAGAACGGAGTACCGCAGGGCTCTGTACTCAGTGTCACACTTTTTGCGATTGCTATCAACCCCATTGTTGATTGTAATACACCTGGCATTTCATCGTCCCTTTTTGTTGACGATTTCGCTATTTATTGCAGTTCACGGCGGACCTGTCTACTCGAACGCCGTCTCCAGAGCTGTATCGACCGTCTCTACGCCTGGAGTAACGCCAACGGCTTTAATTTCTCCGCCGAGAAATCCGTCTGCATCAACTTCTGGCGCCGGAAGTTTTTTTTCCCTGCGCCCTCTCTCCATCTTGGGCCAGGGATACTTCCGTTTGCAGACGAGGCGAAATTTTTGGGGTTGATTTTTGACAGGAAGTTGTGTTGGACCTCGCACGTTTCCTTTTTAAAAGCAAAGTGTGACCGTTCTCTTAATATTTTACGTGTTTTAAGTGGCACATCCTGGGGAGCTGATCGGACCGTCCTTCTTCGCCTTTATCGCTCTTTGGTCCGATCCAAGCTTGATTACGGGTGTATTGTTTATTCGTCGGCACGTCCATCTGTGTTACGTCGATTGAATGCCATTCACCATCGTGGCATCAGAGTCGCTACAGGGGCCTTTCCAACTAGCCCTGTACCCAGTCTGTGCGCAGAAGCTGCAGAGCCTCCGCTGTCCTTCAGGCGTGAGATGCTCTTGTGCAGCTATGCTTGTCGACTCTCAAGCTTGCCTAACCACCCGTCCTTCGAGTTATTTTTCGAGGAGTCACTTGATCGTCACTATTTTATTAGCTCCTCTGCCTTGCTCCCACCAGGGGTTCGCTTTCGACAGCTCCTTCGGCATTTAGACGTTCCGCCAGCGCCGGCCCTTCCACGGGGGGAAACGCGTTTTCCTCCATGGTCTCGCGCTGAGGCCCACTGTCACCTTGGGCTAACGTCGATGCCGAAGACTGAGACCCCTGCTTCAGTCTTTAGATCGTCTTTTTTAGAAGTACGGGCTCAATTCGGAGACTACTATTTTATCTTCACCGATGGATCTAAGACTGAAGCTGGAGTTGGATGTGCCTTTGTGTCTGGTCACTGTAGTTTTAAGTTTCGTTTACCTGGACAATGTTCAATTTTTACTGCCGAACTTTTTAGCATTTATCAATCTATTGTATACATTCAGCGGCACGCCTTACAGCACTGTTTTATTTGTACGGACTCTCTGAGTGCCCTTCAGACTATTACTGCGCTGTACCATTACCACCCGCTTGTACAGCGCATACATGACCTGCTCCACTCGCTTGGTGTCACTGGCATCAGCGTGTCCTTCATGTGGATTCCAGGTCATGTGGGCATCTCAGGTAATGAGTCTGCCGACGCCGCTGCGAAATCGGCGATTTTATTACCCAGATTTTTTACCTCTGTTGTTCCCTCGTCAGATTCGTGTGTTATTTTACGTCGCCGCATCCTCTCGCGCTGGCGCGATGAGTGGACGGCCCTCCTGGGGGAACAAGTTGCGGGAGGTTAAGCCTCTCCCGTTAATCTGGGGTACCTCTTCTCGTTCTTTACGTCGGGAAGAGGTACTTTTAGCCCGTTTACGAATTGGACATTGTCGTTTTAGTCATAGTTACCTGCTCAGTGGTGATCCCGCTCCGCTGTGTCAGCAGTGTGACGTGCCCTTAACGGTGCGTCACATTTTAACTGAGTGTCAAGTTTTAGCTCCACTGCGCGTTCGCCTGGGTCTGCCTGTTGGCATAGCCGACGTCTTGGCAGACGACGCGCATGCTGTAGAATGTCTTTTACGTTTTATAAGTGACATTGATTTTAATTGTCGCATTTGATGCGCTGAGCGTCTTTTAGCCTTGTTATTTTATTCTGTCTGTTTTCATAGGGACTTACTCCCCAATGACATATGGCGCTCATGTCCCGCATTCTACAGTTCTTGACACGTTTTAAACTTTTATTGGCTATGCTTTTAGTGTGTTGGTTCTTGAGATATATTTATTGTTATTATTGTTGTTATTGTTATACTTGTTGTTATTTTTATTATTGTTATTGTTATGCTATTGTTAGTTTTAACTTTTTGGACATCGCGGGTTTGTTTCCCGTTTTTTAATTATGCGGTATTTTTACCTTTTATATTTTGACCTTATATTTTACACATTGTAAGGGCGCTGATGACCCTAGCAGTTTAGCGCCCTTAAACCGCATATCATCATCATCATCACTATCGCACCACGTACAGCATTCCAGAGTACCTACCTGGATATTCCCAAAAGCTGACTGGAGTTTGTATTCCAGCCTCGTGCATTTTGACGACCAGCCCTTCACCGACATTAACGAACTAGTGCAGTACCTTACGTCTACTATTTTCTCTGCTGCCGAACGCGCCATTCCCCGTTCATCCTCTCAACCTCGGCGAATGCCTGTTCCGTGGTGGAACGAGGATTGTCGGGCCGCCGTTCGTGCTCGTAGGGCTGCACTTAGGGTGTTTCGGCGCCACCCTACACTTGATAATTTGGTGACTTTTAAACAATCGCGCGCCAGGGCTCGTCGCACTATTCAGGATAGCAAGAAGGCGTCGTGGGCTCGTTTTGTCGAGTCTTTTAATCGCTTTACGCCTTCATCTGTTGTTTGGGATAAACTTCGTCGCTTCTCAGGTAAAGTGTCGCATTGTACTGTTTCTGGCCTACAGGTTTCTAATGCCACCATAGTGGATCCGGCTGCCATCGCTAACACTCTGGGTGCTGCCTTTGAGGCGGTATCCAATTCGGACCATTATTCCGCCGGCTTTCGCTCTATCAAAGACCGCCTGGATTCCGACACCTTTAATTTTCGATCTGCTAATATTGAGTGTTATAATGAACTTTTCACAATGAGGGAGCTGGAGCATGCTCTTCATTGCTCTCGGCACTCCGCTCCTGGGCCGGACGGCATTCATGTCCTGATGTTAAAGAACCTTTCAGCCGACAGTAAACTCTTTCTCTTACAGGTCTATAACCGTATTTGGCAGGACGGCATTTTCCCTTCCGTTTGGCGCGAAGCCACCATTGTCCCTATACTTAAGCCTGGGAAGGATCGCCAACTACCTTCCAGCTACCGCCCTATCTCCCTCACCAGTTGCATTTGCAAGGTGATGGAGCGCATGATCAACGGGCGGTTGACATGGTGGCTTGAGTCTCAGAAACTTCTAGCGAACGCTCAGTGCGGGTTTCGTCGCTATCGCTCTACCGTCGACCATCTGGTGTCCTTGTCGACGCATATTATGAATGGATTTCTGAGAAAGTGTCAAACCGTGGCTGTATTTTTTGACCTGGAGAAAGCTTATGACACTTGTTGGAGGGGCGGCATTTTACGTACACTTCACGCATGGAATATCCGCGGTCGTCTTCCCATATTTCTTAGGGAGTTCATGACGGACCGCGTCTTTCGTGTACGTGTGGGCTCGGTTTTATCTCGTCGTTTTATTCAAGAGAACGGGGTACCGCAGGGCTCTGTACTCAGTGTCACACTTTTTGCGATTGCTATCAACCCCATTGTTGATTGTATTCCACCTGGCATTTCATCGTCCCTTTTTGTTGACGATTTCGCTATTTATTGCAGTTCACGGCGGACCTGTCTACTCGAACGCCGTCTCCAGAGCTGTATCGACCGTCTCTACGCCTGGAGTAACGCCAACGGCTTTAATTTCTCCGCCGAGAAATCCGTCTGCATCAACTTCTGGCGCCGGAAGTATTTCCCTCCGCCCTCTCTCCATCTTGGGCCAGGGATACTTCCGTTTGCAGACGAGGCGAAATTTTTGGGGTTGATTTTTGATAGGAAGTTGTGTTGGACCTCGCACGTTTCCTTTTTAAAAGCAAAGTGTGACCGTTCTCTTAATATTTTACGTGTTTTAAGTGGCACATCCTGGGGAGCTGATCGGACCGTTCTTCTTCGCCTTTATCGCTCTTTGGTCCGATCCAAACTTGATTACGGGTGTATCGTTTATTCGTCGGCACGTCCATCTGTGTTACGTCGTTTGAATCCCATTCATCATCGTGGTATTAGAGTCGCTACAGGGACCTTTACAACTAGCCCCGTGCCCAGTCTTTACGCTGAGGCTGCAGAGCCTCCGCTGTCTTTCAGGCGTGAGATGCTCTTATGTAGTTATGCCTGTCGACTTTCCAGCTTGCCTGACCACCCGTCCTTCGCGGCATTTTACGAGGATTCACTTGACCGGCAATATTTAGTTAGCTCCTCTGCTTTGCTCCCTCCAGGGGTTCGATTTCGACTGCTACTTCGGCATTTGGACGTTCCGCCAGCGCCGGCCCTTACCCGAGGGGAAACGCGTTTTCCTCCATGGTCGCGCGCTGAGGCCCACATCCAACTTGGGCTGACGTCGATGCCGAAAAATACGACCCCTGCTTCTGTTCTTAGATCCGCCTTTTTAGAACTACAGGCGCAGTTCGGGGACTGTCATTTTATATATACTGATGGGTCTAAGACTGATGTTGGAGTAGGATGTGCCTTTGTTTTTGGTGTACAGAGTTTTACTTTTCGTTTACCTCGACAATGTTCAATTTTTACCGCCGAATTTTTTAGCATTTATCAATCTGTTTTATTCATTCAGCGGCACGACTTACGGCACTGTTTTATTTGTACGGACTCTCTGAGTGCCCTTCAGGCTATTCATGCGCTGTACACTTACCACCCACTCGTACAGCGCATACATGACCTGCTCCACTCGCTCGGTGTCTCTGGCATCAGCGTCTCCTTCATGTGGATTCCAGGTCATGTGGGCATCTCAGGTAACGAGTCTGCCGACGCCGCTGCGAAATCGGCGATTTTATTACCCAGATTTTTTACTTCTGTTGTTCCCTCGTCAGATTCGTATGTTATTTTACGTCGCCGCATCCTCTCGCGCTGGCGCGATGAGTGGACGGCCCTCCGGGGGAACAAGTTGCGGGAGGTTAAGCCTTTCCCGTTCATCTGGGGTACCTCTTCTCGTTCTTGTCGTCGGGAAGAGGTAATTTTAGCTCGTCTACGGATTGGACATTGTGTTTTTAGTCATAGGTATTTGCTCAGTGGTGACCCCGCACCCGTCTGTGGGCAGTGTGACGTGCCCTTAACGGTGCGTCACATTTTAACAGAGTGTCAGGTTTTAGCTGCCTTGCGTGCTCAAGTGGGCCTGCCTGTTGGCCTAGCCAACGTTTTGGCAGACGACACGCGTGCTGTAGAATGTGTTTTACGTTTTATTCACGACAGTGCTTTTAATCTGCGCATTTAATGCGTTGGGCGTCTGTTAGCTTGGTACTTTTATTCTGTCTGTTTTTTATGGGAACTCTTATCCCCAGTGGACATATGGCGCTCATGTCCCTCGCATTCTACAGTTGCTGACACGTTTTAATCCTTTACTGCCTATGCTTTTAGTGTGTTGGTTTTCAGATATTTGTCTTGTTCTTTTTATTGTTGTTATTGTTATTATTGTTATTATTGTTGTTATTGTTGTTATTGTTATTATTGTTGTTATTGTTATATTTGTTATTGTTATATTGTTAGTTTTAGCCTTTTGAACATCGCGGGTTTGTGTCCCGTTTTTAACTATGCGGTTCTTTTACCTGTTTTATATTTTGACCTTATCTTTTATACACTGTAAGGGCGCTGATGACCATAGCAGTTTAGCGCCCTTAAACCGCATATCATCATCATCATCATCGATCAGCGCATACATGACCTGGTCCACTCGCTTGGTGCCTGTGGCATCCGCGTCTCCTTCATGTGGATTCCAGGTCATGTGGGCATCTCAGGGAACGAGTCAGTGGACGCCGCTGCCAAATCGGCGATTTTATTACCCAGATTTTTTACGTCTGTTTTTCCCTCGTCAGATTCGTGTCTTATTTTATGTCGCCGCATCCTCTCGCTTTGGCGCGATGAGTGGAGGGCCTTCCGGGGGAACAACTTGCGGGATGTTAAACCTCTCCTGTTAGTCTGGGGTACCTCTTCTGGTTCTACACGTCGGGAAGAGGTACGTTTAGGCCGTTTACGAATTGGAAATTGCCTCTTTAGTCATAGATACTTGCTCAGTGGTGACCCCACTCCACTGTGTCAGCAGTGTGATGCGGCCTTAACGGTGCATCACATTTTAACAGAGTGTCAAGTTTTAGCTCCACTGCGCGTTCGCGTGGGTCTGCCTGTTGGCATAGCCAACGTTTTGGCAGATGACGCGCATGCTGTAGAATGTCTTTTACGTTTTATAAGTGACATTGGTTTTAATCGGCGCATTTGATGCGCTGAGCGTCTGTTAGCTTTGAGATCATATATTGCCAGTTTTAATGGGGCTCTTCTCCCCAACCGACATAAGGCGCTCATGTTCCTTGCATTCTACAGTTCTTGACACGTTGTTTTATGCTTTTATTGACTATGATTTTAGTGTGTAGATTTTAGTTTTTGGTCTGTTGTGTTTTTTAATGTTTTTGACCAAGTGGGTTTGTGTGTGGTTTTTTAGTTTTTTGACTTTTCAATTTTATAATTTATACATTGTAAGGGCGCTAATAACCTTAGCAGTTGAGCGCCCTTAAGCCCCATCTCATTATCATCATTCTCAACAGCTGGAACCAGTTCATGAAATTTTGAGACGGAGATACCCAGCATTAGTTAACTGAAATAGAGTCCCTTTGCAGCGGGGCAATGCAACATCCCATACTATAGGAACAACTATGACGAAAGTTCAGGAATTGGAATTAGTTGGAACTGCTACCACACCCAGCATACAACCTTGATCTTGCGCCTTCAAATTACCATCTGTTTTGATCCATTGCCCATTTCTTGCATGGAAGAAATTTCGCAAACGTTGAAGCTGTGGAAGGGGTCTCGCCGAATTCTTCCTGTCAAAAACCAGAGACTGATACCGTCGCGCGATAATAAACCCACTGAAAGATGGCAAAAGACCGTAGAATTTGATGATTTCTACTTTTAAGAGTAGTTTAATTTCTTGTCAGAAAACGTTTCAAATAAAGGCTTGCTAAAAAACCGACATTACTTATGAGACACATCTATACTACCGCGGCTATGCCGAGCCGTTGGCTTTGGTATAAATGCCGCGGCAATGCCGAGCCGTATCTACCGGTGGCTGCTGCTTTGTAGCGGACTGCTTCCTATTGCTTTTGTTGGAGCTCTTCTAGATGTTGGCTCGAGGGCTCGAGGCGAAGTCATGCCCAAACCCTCGGCTTGTTATTTGTAGTAATCGTCCTAAAGCTTTCTTCTCCCTATTGTCTAACACTTTCGTGCTCTTGAACGCTTCCGTTTCTTATGTAGTTCTCTTACATATTCATTGGCTTAGCCGTACATCACATTACTTAATTCTAATATCATGACGTTGCTGTAGGGTAGACCCCACCCTAAATTGCGCGCTGAGGCCCACTGTCACCTTGGGTTAACGTTGATGCCGAAGAATGAGACCCCTTCTTCAGTCCTTAGATTCGCATTTTTAGAACTTCAGGCGCAAATCGGGGACTTGCATTTTATATATACTGACATCTCTAAGACTGATGTTGTAGTAGGATGTGCCTTTGTTTTTGGTCAACGTAGTTTTACATTTCGTTTATCCGGGCAATGTTCTGTTTTTACCGCCGAAATTTTAGCATTTATCAAGCCATTTTATACATTCAGCGGCACGACTCGCGGCTCTGTGTTGTTTGTACGGACTCTCTGAGTGCCCTTCAGAGTATTACCACGCTGTACAATTACCATCCCCTCGTACAGCGCATATATGACCTGCTTCACTCGCTTGGTGCATGTGGCATCAGCGTCTCCTTCCTGTGGATTCCAGGTCAGGTGGGCATCTCAGGGAACGAGTCTGCCGACGACACTGCTAATTTCGGCGCTTTTATTACCCAGATGTTTTACCTGTGTTGTTCTCTCGGATTCCTATGTTATTTCACGACACCGCATCCTCTCACTTTGGCGCGAAGTGTGGACGGCCCTCCAGGGGAACAAGTTGCGGGAGGTTAAACTTCTCCCGTTAATCTGTAGTACCTCTTCTCGTTCTTCTCGTCGGGAAAAGGTAATTTTAGCTCGTTTACGAATCGGACATTGTCTATTTAGTCATAGAAATCTGCTCAGTGGTGACCCCGCACCACTCTGTGAGCAGTGTGATGCCCCTTTAACGGTGCGTCACATTTTAACAGAGAGTCAAGTTTTAGCTCGTTGCGCGTTCGTGTTGGTCTGCCTGTTGGCCTAGCCAACGTTTTGGCAGAGGACGCGCTTGCTGTAGAATGTCTTTTACGTTTTATCAGTGACATTGGTTTTAGCCGACGCATTTGATGCGCTGAGCGTCTTTTGGCTGTGAGATTTTATATTGTCTTTTTAATGGGGCCTTTACTCCCCAGTGGACATATGACTCTCATGTCCCTCGCATTCTACAGATCTTGACACGTAGTTTTACTCTTTTATTGAACGTGCTTTTAGTGTGTTGGTTTTTAGAATTTGGTGTTTTGTTTTTTAGCTTTTTGGACATCGCGGGTTTGTGTCCCGTTTTTTAAGTATGCGGTTTTTTACCAGTCTTTTATTCTTGGATTTTCCATTTTATACCTTGTAAGGGTGCTGATGACCTTAGCTGTTTAGCGCCCTCAAACCGCATCTCACCATCATCCCACCCCCAATGAACTCGGTTGTGGTAAATTACGCAACAAAGACACAAAAGATTTTCATCCTACTGCAAGTAACAGAAGATTTGCAGCTCGCAAGTGCCGCAAACCGTCAACTTTCCTCTCTGGATGTTGCTTTCCTGGACATAAAATTTGTCTATTAGATACACCTTTCTAGCATTAGTATACAAATGTACACACTTTCATCTAATTTCTATGCTCTGATTACAATCTTAATCTAACAAAATTAACATCAAAGATTACAATTACTAGGATTAACAATCTCCTATATTTGCACATATTCGTCACCTGACACGTATTATGAATATTATCAACTAAGAGGTAACACTACAGTCTCAGTTTGCAAAAAGAAGTAATTCAGTTGATTAATGCAAATACTATGTAAGTATATTTCAGTTATTGAATTTTCTTTCTAGGGTTTTGAATTATGACAACAATATTCACCTAGTTAAATGAGACAGGATGAATGGAAGACAGTATTTTTGTTTCTCCTGTAGAGTACAAGAAATAGCTTTTAATGTGCTTTATGAAATCATAAGTAAAGTTATTTCTAGGCTGCAAACTTTCAAAACACGTTTAAAATGAAACTATAGAAGTCATAACTGTAAAATGACCTTATTTAACTTTATGTTAATTTGAAATTCTGCTATTCATTTTCCAATCAAATAAAAATTTAAGAATATTTTAAACTAGATAGCAATTTAAATTTAAAAATCATTGGAACTTGCACACAGTGAAACAAATATTTTTAATTTAAATTCAAAATGAATTAATGCTAAGCTCTCATATTGCTCCAATTAGCCATTTACTGGTACCACAATAGACACATTAAAAATGTTCTGCCAGTAATTTGGTAAGAGGAGCAATGCGAGTGCTTAACATTGATTTATGTTCCCCTGCTTGTTATTGCATTCCTTTATCATTTATATTTGCAAAAGTTGCTTTTTGAAGTCGCATAATGAGGCAATGTTTAGGGAGCACTGGTATATAAAACTGTACCATAATATTACTAATAGGTCTTGATTATGATGGACTGTAGCTAATTTTAAATCTTGGTAATTTCTGATCAGAAAATTTTTTTCTTATAAATCCACTTATATCAGAGTAAGACGTTTTCAACTCTGGGGAGAGGATAAAAGAAAAACCAAAGAACTTTCATATCTATTTTTCTTATAAACTGTACAAAAAGGTTCTGAGGTTATATTAGCACCATTAGTTCAAGGGATGTAGTACATGTTAACAATTAAAGAAAGCACTCGCATTGGAGTAAATCAAAATTAACTACAGCTTTCTCTACCTCCTGGAAAGAAAACAAAATCTATTTGCTCTGTGGTAGAGCTTGACATAGGAAGCCAAAAATATTTGGTTTAAGTGCTGGCTACAGAATTGTTTTTTATAATTTGATTCAGTTTTCCAAAGTTGGACTATATATGGCTACTGTATAAGTTGATAAATGTAAATATTTATAACTGATAAGAATACCTTTAACTGTGTGTGGAAAAAGTGAAGAAATTCCTAACAGCAACAACATATACTAAATACATTTTTATTCCTTGTTGAATGTCCGAGGAAAAGAAACATAGACCCTATTTGACAGCCTCTCCAGCATGTAAGAAACCTTGGCATGTTGAGACATCACCTTATCAGCTGTGAGGTAGCCAGAATGATCCTGGAAGGGGTGAAAGACATGGTCTTTCTATGGTCTACCTGACTGTTGCCAAAACTATTACTTTAGAATTGCATATATCTGTACTTCATCCCCCCAGGGGCTCACCTCATGTGAGTACGGGTGTTGGCGTACCCGGGGGTTTCCGAGCCACTCATCGCCATCTTCATCGCTTCATCCCCCAGGGGCTCACCTTATGTGAGTACGGGTTTGGCGTACCCGGGGTCCCCGAGCCAATCATCGCCATCATCATCCTTCCACCCTCATCCGGTCGAGGTGGGTTCGTTCTCGTGACCGGGGGACTCAAGGTAGGCTCTCGTGCGTTCAGTGCATTTCAGTCCATGTCGCCCCTCGCCATCGTTTCTTTCTTCTCTTTTACTTCTGCACATTTCGCACCACGTCCATTCATTTACGCCTCTCTTTCTCTTCCTCGCCGGCCTACCTTGAGTGCGAAACGCCCACACAGTTTTATTTCTTTTACATTTTATTTTAATCCTCCGTGGACACAGCCTGACGGATACCCGCGCACTGGGTGTGAAGCTGGGTGAGTGGGTAATGGCGTCATCCCCACCACCGGGGGTCGTCATGTAGGGTATGTGTTCATATCCGCTGTTCAACTGCAGTCCCGCGGGGGGCCATTGCATGAGCTGCTGACTTCCGACGGCCATTGGGTCCCTCTGTCTATGTTCTGGGAGCTGTGAGCCTGGGGTGAGCTAGGTATAGATAGGCCACTCACCCAAGCCGGGATAACGCCCGGGAAGTCAGAGCCAGAGGTCGGAGACGGTTGCAATGGTGGAGGCTTTATTTCGCTATGGAGCACCCTTTCTCCATTACTCACAACAAGCGCCGAAAAGTCTATGTAACAGAAGTAGCACCGCCGACATCTGGTTGTTACTTGGTCCTTTCACTACAGAAGAAGGACAAAGTTTTGATAAGGTGAACCCTTTTATTATTCAGAAGGGCATTGTCGCTATTGCAGGTGCGGTTCAGTCCTGCACTCGTCTTCGAATTGGTTCATTGTTGGTTCAAACCAAATCCGAAGAGAAGTCTAAGTCCTTGTTGCGCACCACGCTTCTCCACGGTTATCCTATCCGTGTCGAGAAGCACCGCACCTTGAACTCCTGTCGAGGCGTCGTTACCACCCATAGCCTCGATGGTATGTCAGACGAAGAACTGTCGAATATCTTTCCGAACAAAAGGTGACATCTGTTCATCGAGTGCAGACTAAGCGCGACGGAATTTTGGTACCAACTCGTACCCTGTTTATCACTATCGACGGCGTCGATCTGCCCACGAGACTTTCAGCAGGGTACGAGCGTATTGTAGTGAGGCCCTATATACCTAGACCTCTGCGTTGTTTCAAATGCCAACGTTTTGGACATACGCAAGTCTCATGTAAGAGTGCGGTGACCATTTGTGCAACATGTAGCCAGCCCTCACACGAAGGTACCTGTTCAACAACCCCGCCTTCGTTAATTGCAAAGGGTCTCATTCTGCTTCATTTGCCGACTGTCCACGGTACTTGGACGAGAAGGCGATCCAGGAGATCCGGGTAAAGGAGAAACTGTCCTTCGCCGAAGCCCGGAGGCGTTGCCATGCGTGCCAACCTTCGCTCCTGCGATCGGGAACATTTAGTTCTGTTGTTGCCTCGCCAGTACCCCGGAAAGATGCAGAGACTCAAACTTGGACCATGACTGCATTGACCGCCACCACCATCGCGGCGTCCATTAAAGCTACTGTTACCAAGCCCTATAAACCTGGTCAAACTCTATGAAGTCACACGCCACTGAGAAAAAACCGAAGCAGAAACTTCGAAGAGAAGACTTTCTAAAAGACAATCCGCGTGTTCATAGTAAGCAGCGTTCACTTTCACCTCCTCGGAGGTCGCAGTCCCAGGAAGCTTCTAGGACAAGCCGCGCTCAGCGGCAACCCTCAGCCATCGCCACCCAGAACCGATACTCGGCGCTTCTATCGGTTTCTGGGTCTGAGCGCGTGGGCCCTCCCTTCGAGGAGGCTATGGAGTCTGACCAATTCCATACATAAAGACCGAGCCAAAAGGTTAAACAGAAGGTAATTTTAAACCGCCCTTATAAGTAGACAATTTATCCCTTTTTTTAATAGCTATCCTGACCTGGAATGTACGTGGTGTACGATCGCATAGGGCGGAACTGCAACTTTTATTGCGTTCCCATTCGCCTATGGTCGTGTGTTTGCAGGAGACTAAGCTTCGCCCTCATGATCCTTTTGATCTCAGAGGATATACTCCAGTTCGGTACGACCTTGAACCGGAGGAGGGTACTCCTGCTCATGGAGGTGTCATGTTAGTGCGTAACGACGTTCATTTTCAAGTTCTACCTCTTACGTCCGACTTGCAGGCTGTTGCCATTAGACTGCAGTAACCCGGTTTTTTCTTTTCTGTTTGCTCAGTGTTTCACCTCCATCGTCTCCCCTTGCCATCGCGGACATTAAAACTTTTCTGTCCGTTCTCCCAACACCATTTCTTCTGTTGTAGATTTTAATGGCCATCACCCCCTGTGGGGTTTGCCAAGGGCTTGCGCGTGGGGAAATCTTCTTTCCGACATTTTTTGCTAGTTCAATCCCTCTATTCTCAATACAGGTTAGCCTACGCTTCTTTCTGATTCTTCCGGTACATTTTCTCACTTGGACCTTGCCGTTTGCTCACTCCAGTTTCCCCTCAGGGGCTCACCTTATGTGAGTACGGGTTTTTGGTGCACCCGGGGGTTCCCGAGCCAATCATCACCATCTTCATCATTTCACCCCCGTCCGGTCGAGGTGGGGTCGTTTTCGTGACCGGCGGACTCAAGGTAGGCTCTCGTGCGTTCTGTGCATATCATTACATCTCGCCCTTCGCCATCGCTTCTGTCTTCTCTTTTATTTATGCGCATTTCGCCCCACGCCCATTCATTAACACGTCTCTTTTACTTCTTCGCCGGCCTACCTTGAGTGCGAAACGCCCACACACTTTTAGTTTCTTTTAAGCTTTTATGTTAATCCTCCGTGGACACAGCCTGACAGATACCCGCACACCGCGTGCGCAGCTGGGTGAGTGGGTAATGGCGTCATCCCCACCACCCGGGGTCGTCATGTAGGGTATGTGTTCGTATCCGCTGTTCAACTGCAGTCCCGCGGGGGGGCCATTGCGTGAGCTGCTGACTTCTGACGGCGATTGGGTCCCTCTGTCTATGTTCTGGGAGGTGTGACCCTGGAGTGAGTCTGGTATAGATAGGCCACTCACCCAAGCCGGGGTAACGCCCGGGAAGTCAGAGCCCGAGGTCGGAGACGGTTGCAATGGTGGAGGATTTTTTTCGCTATGGAGCACCCTTTCTCCATTATAAATAACAAGCGTCGAAAAGCTTTAGTAACAGAAGTAGCACCGCCAACAGCTGGTTGTTACTTAGTGATTACGCTACAGAGGAGGGACAATCATTCAGGAAGGGGAACCCTTTTATCATCCAGAAGGGCATTGACTCAATTGCTGGTCCGCTTCTTTCCTGCACTCGGCTTCGTAATGGTTCGTTGTTAGTTCAAAGCAAATCCGAGGCACAAAGTAAGTCCTTGTTGAGCACCACGCTTCTCCACGGTTATACTATCCGTGTTGAGAAGCACCGCACCTTGAATTCTTGTAGGGGCGTTGTCACCACGCATAGCCTCGATGGTATATCGGACGAGGACCTGGTAGAATATCTTGCAGACCAGAAGGTGACAGCGGTTCATCGAGTGCAGGCCAAACGCGACGGCGTATTGATACCCACTCGTACCCTGTTTATTACATTTGACGGCGTCGATCTGCCCACGAGCATTTCCGCAGGGTACGAACGGATTTCTGTGAGGCCTTATATTCCTAGACCTCTGCGTTGTTTTAAATGCCAACGTTTTGAGCATACGCAAGTCTCATGTAAGAGTGCCGTTAACATCTGTGCAAAATGTAGCCAGCCCTGACACGAAGGTACCTGTTCAACAGCCCCCGTCTGCGTTAATTGTAAAGGGTCACATTCTGCTTCGTTTGCCGACTGTCCGCGGTACTTGGACGTGAAGGCGATCCAGGAGATCCGTGTAAAGTAAAAACTCTCCTTCGCTGAAGCCCGGAGGCGTTACCATGCGCGGCAACCTTCACTCCTACGATCTGGCACATTTAGTTCTGTTGTTGCCTCGCCAGTACCACGAGTAGATGCCGCAACTCAGACCTGGACCATGACTGGATTAAACGCCACTACCATCCGGCCGTCCATTAAAGCTACTGTTACCAAGCCCTATAAACCTGGTCCAAAGTCAATGAAGTCGCAAGCCGCTGAAAAGAAGCCCAAGCAGAAACTACGTAGGGAAGATTTTTTGAAAGACCCTCCGCGTGCGCGCGGTAACAAAAGTTCACCTTCTCCTTCTCGGAGGTCGCTGTCCCAGGAAGGTCCTGGGACAAGCCGCGCTCAGCGGCACCCCTCACCCATCGCCACCCAGAACCGATTCACGGCGCTTGAATCGGTTTCTGGCACTGAGCGCGTGGGCCCTTCCTCCGAGGAAGCTATGGAATCTGACCAGCTCCATACAAAAAGCCCGAGCCCAAAGGTTAAACAAAAGGTAATTTTAAGCCGCCCTTCTAAATAGACAGTTTATCCCCTTTTTCTTAATGGCTATCCTGACCTGGAATGTACGTGGTGTACGATCGCATAGGGCGGAACTGCAACTTTTATTACGTTCCCATTCGCCTATGGTCGTATGTTTGCAGGAGACTAAGCTTCGCCCTCACGATCCTTTTGATCTCCTAGGATATACTCCGATTCGCTACGACCTTGAACCGGAGGAGGGTACTCCTGCTCATGGAGGTGTCATGTTGTTAGTGCGTAACGACGTTCATTTTAAACCTGTCACACTTACATCCGACTTGCAAGCTGTTGCCGTTCGCCTTCACTTACCCGGCTTTTTGTTTTCTGTTTGCTCTGTGTATTCACCTCCATCGTCTCCCCTCGCTCCCGCGGACATTCGAGCTCTCCCGTCCGCTCTCCCAACACCATTTCTTTTGTTAGGAGATTCTAATACCCATCACCACTGTGGGGCTTGCCAAGGGCTTGTGCGAGGGAACTGTTCTTTCCGACATTTTTTATCTGTTGAATCTTTCCATCCTCAATACAGGTGCACCTACTTTTATTTCTGATTCTTCTGGTGCATTCTCTCACCTGGACCTTGCCATTTGCTCACCCCAGCTTGCTCATCGTCTTCAGTGGAACGTCGTCGCTAACACCTACTCCAGCGACCATTACCCCTGCATCGTTTCTCTTCTGTCGCACGACGTACAGCATTCCAGAGTACCTACCTGGATATTCGCAAAAGCCGACTGGAGCTTATATTCCATCCTCGTGCATTTTGACGACCAGCCCTTCTCCGACATTAACCAACTAGTGCAGCACATTACGTCTATTATTTTCTCTGCCGCCGAACGCGCAATACCCCGTTCATCCTCCCAACCTCGGCGGCCACCTGTTCCGTGGTGGAACGAGGATTCTCGGGACGCCGTTCGTGCCCGTAGGACTGCACTTCGGGTGTTTCGGCGACACCCTACACTTGATAATTTGGTGACTTTTAAGCAATCGCGCGCCAGGGCTCGTCGCATTATTCAGGATAGCAAGAAGGCATCTTGGGCTCGTTTTGTCGAGTCTTTTAATCGTTTTTCGCCTTCATCCATTGTTTGTGATAAACTTCGTCGCTTCTCAGGTAAAGTGTCACATTGTACTGTTTCTGGCCTTCAGGTTTCTAATGCCACCATAGTGGATCCGGCTGCCATCGCTAACACTCTGGGTGCTGCCTTTGCGGCGGTTTCCAGTTCAGACCATTATTCCGCCGGCTTTCGCTCTATTCAAGACCGGCTGGATTCCGCGTCATATACTTTTCGGTCTGCTAATGATGAATGCTATAACGAACTATTCACAATGAGGGAGCTAGAGCACGCTCTTAATTGCTCCAGGCACTCCGCTCTTGGCCCGGACGGCATTCATGTCGTGATGTTAAAGCACCTTTCAGGCGACAGTAAACTCTTTCTCTTACAGGTCTATAACCGTATTTCGCAAGACGGCATTTTTCCTTCCCTTTGGCGCGAAGCCACCATTGTCCCTATTCTTAAGCCTGGGAAGGATCGCCAACTACCTTCCAGCTACCGCCCTATCTCCCTCACCAGTTGCATTTGCAAGGTGATGGAGCGCATGATCAACGGGCGGTTGACATGGTGGCTTGAGTCTCAGACCATCACTAACACTCTGGGTGCTGCGTTTGAGGCGGTTTCCAGTTCAGACCATTATTCCGGCGGCTTTCGCTCTATCAAAGACCGGCTGGATTCCGCCAACTTTAATTTTCGGTCTGCAAATACCGAGTGTTATAATGAACTTTTCACACTGAGGGAGCTGGAGCAGGCTCTTCATTGCTCTCGGCATTCTGCTCCTGGGCCGGACGGCATTCATGTCCTTATGTTAAAGAACCTTTCAGCCGACAGCAAACTCTTTCTCTTAGAGGTATATAACCGTATTTGTCAAGATAGTCTTTTTCCGTCGTATGGCGCGAAGCCACCATAGTCCCTATAATTAATCCTTGTAAGGATTTCCAAATACCTTCCAGCTACCGCCCTATCTCCCTCACCAGTTGCATTTGCAAAGTAATGGATCGCATGATCAACGGGCGTTTGACATGGTGGCTTGAGCCTCAGGAGCTTCTGGCGAACGCTCAGTGTGGATTTCGTCGATATCGCCCTACCGTGGACCATCTGGTGTCTCTGTCGACGCAGATTATGAATGGATTTCTGAGAAAGTGTCAAACCGTGGCTGTCTTTTTTGACCTGGAGAAAGCCTATGACACTTGTTGTAGGGGCGACATTTTACTTACACTTCACACATGGAATATCCGCGGTCGTCTTCCCATATTTCTTCGGGAGTTTATGACGGACCGCGTCTTTCGTGTACGTGTGGGCTCGGTTTTTTCTAGTCGTTTTATTCAAGAGTACAGAGTACCGCAGGGCTCTGTACTCAGTGTCACAGTTTTTGCTATTGCTATCAGCCCTATTGTTGATTGTATTCCACCTGGCATTTCATCGTCCCTTTTTGTTGACGATTTTGCCATTTATTGCTGTTCACGGTGGACCTGTCTTCTCGAACGCCGTCTCCAGAGTTGTATCGACCGTCTCTAGCCTGGAGTAACGCCAACGGCTTCAATTTCTCCGCCTAGAAATCCGTCTGCATCAACTTCTGGCGCCTGAAATATTTCCCTCCGCCTTCTCTCCATCTTAGGCCGGAGATACCTCCGTTTGCAGACGAAGTGAAATTTTTGGGGTTGATTTTTGATAGGAAGTTGTGTTGTACTTCGCGCGTTTCCTTTTTAAAAGCAAAGTTCTCTTAATCTTTTACGTGTTTTAAGTGGCACATCCTGGGGAGCTGATCGGACCGTTCTTCTGCGTCCTTATCGCCCCTTGGTCCGATCCAAGCTTGATTACGGGTGCTTTGTCGATTGATCGGCACGTCCATCTGTATTACGTCGCTTGAATTCCATTCATCACCGTGGTATAAGAGTCATTACAGGGGCCTTTCCAACTAGCCCTGTACCCAGGCTGTACGCAGAAGCTGCAGAGCCTCCGCTGTCCTTCCGTCGTGAGATGCTTTTGTGCATTTATGCTTGTCGACTGTCTAGCTTGCCTACCCACCCGTCCTTCGAGTTATTTTACGAGGATTCGCTTGATCGACAATATTTAGTTAGCTCCTCTGCATTACTACCTCCAGGGGTTCGATTTCTACACCTCCTTCGGCATTTGGACGTTGCGCCAGCGCCGGCCCTTCCCAGGGGGAAACGCCTTTTCCTCCATGGCTGCGTGCTGAGGCCCATATCACCTTGGGTTAAAGTCGATGCCGAAGACTGAGATCCCTTCTTCAGTCTTAGATCAGGTTTTTTAGAACTCCAGGCTAAAGTCGGTAACTGTCATTTTATATACTCTGATGGGTCTAAGACTGATGTTGGAGTAGGGTGTGCCTTTTTTTTTGGTCGGCGTAGCTTTACCTTTCGTTTACAGGGGCAATATTCGATTTTTACCGCAGAACTTTTTAGTATTTATCAGGCTCTTTTATACATCCAGCGGCATGATTTACAGCACTCTGTTCTTTGCACAGACTCCCTGAGTACCCTGCACGGTATTAACGCGCTGTACAGTTACCACTCACTCGTACAGCGCATACATGACCTGGTCCACTCGCTTGGAGTCTCTGGCAACCGCGTCTCCCTCATGTGGATTTCAGGTCATGTTAGCATCTCAGGGAACGAGTCTGCCGATACCGCTGCCAAGTCGGCGATTTTAACCTCTGTTGTTCCCTCGTCAGATTTTTTTATTGTTTTACGTCGCCGCATCCTCTCACGTTGGAGCGATGAGTGGTCGGCCCTCCGGGGGAACAAGTTACGGGAGGTTAAACCTCTCCCGTTATTCTGGGCTACCTCTTCGCGTGCTTCTCGTCGGGAAGAGGTAATTTTAACACGCCTTCGTATCGGACATTTCATTTTTAGTCATAGGTATTTGTTCAGTGGTGACCCCGCATCAGTATGCGAGCAGTGTGATGCGCCCTTAACGGTGCGTCACATTTTAACAGAGTGTCAAATTTTAGCACCATTGCGCGGTCGTGTGGGTCTGCCTGTTGACATAGCCAACGTTTTGGCAGAGAACGCGCATGGTGTAGAATGTCTTTTACGTTATATCCATGACAGTGATTTTAATCGGCGCATATGATGCGTTGAGCGCCTTTTAACCTTGTGATATTATATTGCCTTTTTAATGGGGGCTCTACTCCCCACTGGACATATGGCGCTCATGTCCAAAACGTTCTACAGCTCTTGTATCGTGTTTTTACTCTTTTATTGTTTTGTATAACATGTTTTAGTGTGGTGGTTTTAGCATTTGTGTGAGTGCTTTTTAGTGTTTTTGACTTATCAGATTTTCCGTTTTTTATTTCTTGATTGTTATATTTTACACCTTGTAAGGGCGGTATGACCTTTGGTATTTAGCGCCCTTAACACCATATGATCATCATCATCATCAGCTCTGTTGCTGCCTCGCCAGTACACCGGAAGGATGCTGGGACTCAAATTTGGACCATGAATACCTTGACCTCCACTACCATCCGGCCGTCCATTTCAGCTACTGTTACCAAGCCCTCTGAACCTGGTCCAAACTCTATGAAGTCATAAGCCACAGAGAAAAACCGAAGCAGAAATTTGGACGAGAAGACTTTCTAAAAGACCCTCCGCGTGTTCACAGTAAGCAGAGTTCACCTTCTCCTCCTCGGAGGTCGCAGTCCCAGGAAGCTCCTGGGCCAGGCCGCGCTCACCGGCACCGCTCACCCATCGCCACCCAGAACCGATTCTCGGCGTTTGAATCGCTTTCTGGCTCAGAGCACGTGGGCCCTCCCTTCGAGGAGGCTATGGGGTATGACCAACTCCATACCAAAAGCCCGAGCCCAAAGGTTAAACAAAAGGTACTTTTAAGCCACCCTTCTAAGTAGACAGTTTATGCCTTTTTCTTAATGGCTATCCTGACATGGAATGTGCGTGGTGTACGGCCGCATAGGGCGAAACTGCAACTTTTATTGCGTTATCATTCGCCTATGGTCGTGTGTTTGCAGGAGACTAAGCTTCGCCCTCACGATCCTTTTGGTCTCCGAGGATATACTCCGGTTCGCTACGACCTTGAACCAGAGAAGGGTACTCCTGCTCATGGAGCTGTCATGTTGTTAGTGCGAAACGACGTTCATTTTCAACGTCTCACTCTTACGTTCGACTTGATGGCTGTTGCTATTAGACTGCGGTTACCCGGTTTTTTCTTTTCTGTTTGTTCTGTGTATTCACCTCCATTGTCTACCCTTGCTACCGCGGACATTCGTGCTCTCCTGTCCGCTCTCATAACACCATTTCTTCTGTTGGGAGAATTTAACGCCCATCACCCCCTGTGGGGATCGCCAAGGGCTTGTGCGAGGGGAACTCTTCTTTCTGACATATTTGATCAGTTCAATATCTCTATTCTGAATACAGGCGGGCCTACGTTTCTTTCTGATTCTTCCGGTACATTTTCTCACTTGAACCTTGCCGTTTGCTCACTCCAGCTTGCTAGTCGTCTGCAGTGCAACGTCGTCGCTGACACCTACTCCAGCGACCATTAACCCTGCATCGTTACTCTTCTGTCACACCACGTACACCATTCCAGAGTACCTACCTGGATATTCACGAATGCCGACTGGAGCTTGTATTTCAGCCTCGTGCATTTAGACGACTAGCCCTTCACCGACAACAACCAACTAGTGCAGCACCTTAGTCTACGATTTTCTCTACTGCTGAACGTGCAATTCCCCGTTCATCCTCTCAACCTCGGCGAATGCCTGTTCCCTGGTGATACGAGGATTGTCGGGACGCCGTTCGTCCCCGTAGAACTGCACTTAGGGTGTTTCGGCGTCACCCTACACTTGCTAATTGGGCGACTTTTAAACAATCGCGCGCCAGGGCTCGCCGCATTATTCAGAATAGCAAGAAGGCGTCGTGGACTCGTTTTGTCGAATCTTTTCATCGCTTTACGCCTTCATCTGTTGCTTGGGATAAACTTCGGCGCTTCTTAGTTAAAGTGTCGCATTGTACTGTTTCTGGCCTTCAGGTTTCCAATGCTACCATAGTGAATCCGGCTGCCATCGATAACACTCTGGGTGCTGCCTTTGAGGCGGTTTCCAGTTCAGACCATTATTCCGCCGGCTTTCGCTCTAATAAAGACCGGCTGGATTTCGCTACCTATGCTTTTCGGTCTGATAATACTGAATGTTATAATGCCCTTTTTACAATGTGGGAGCTGGGGCACGCTCTTCATTGCTTTAGGCTCTCCGCTCCTGGGCCGGCCTCTCTCTTCAGTCTGGGGTACACCTTCTCGTTTTTCTCGTCGGGAAGAGGTGCTTTTAGCCCGTCTACCATGGGACATTGTCTTTTTGGTCATCGATACCTGCTCAGTGGTGAACCCGCACCACTCTGTGAGCAGTGTGATGCGCCCTTAACGGTGCGTCACATTTTAGAGGAGTGTCAAGTTTTAGCTCCGTTGCGCGTTCGTGTCGGTCTGTCTGTTGGCCTAGCCAACGTTTTGGCAGACGACGCGCATGCTGTAGAATGTCTTTTACGTTTTATCACTGAAATTGGTTTTAGCCGTTGCATTTGATGCGCTGAGCGCCTTTTAGCCGTTTGATTTTAAGTTATCTTTTTATGGGAGCACTCCTCCCCAGTGGACATCTGGCACTCGTGTTCCTCGCATTCTACAGTTCTTGACACGTTGTTTTATTCTCTTGTTGACCATGTTTTTAGTGTGTAGAGCTTAGTATTATGTCTTTTGTGTTCCTCAGTGTTTTTTACCAAGCGGTTTGTGTATGGTTTTTTAATTTTTTGACTTTTAAGTTTTATATTTTACACATGTTAAGGGCGCTAATAGCCTTAGCAGTCGAATGCCCTTAAGCTCATCTCATCATAATCATCATCCTGGGCCGGATGGCATTCATGATCTGCTGTTAAAGAACCATTCTGCCGACAGTTAGCGTTTTCTCCTACGGGTTTATAATCGTATTTGGCAAGACGGCCTTTTTCCTTCCGTTTGGCGCAAAGCCACCAATTTACCTATACTTAAACCTGGTAAGGATCGCCCACTACGTTCCAGCTACCGCCCTATCTCCCTCACCAGTTGCGTTTGCAAGGTGATGGAGCGCATGATCAACGGGCGGTTGACATGGTGGCTTGAGTCTCAGAAACTTCTGGCGAACGCTCAGTGTGGATTTCGTCGCCATCGCTCTACCGTTGACCATCTGGTGTTTCTGTCGACGCATATTATGAAGGGTTTTCTGAGAAAGTGTCAAACAATGGCTGTATTTTTTTACCTGGAGAAAGCTTATGATACTTGGAGGGCGGCATTTTACGTACACTCCATGCATGGAATTTCCGCGGTCGTCTTGCCATATTTCTTCGGGAGTTTATGACGGACCGCGTCTTTCGAGGACGTGTGGGCTCGGTTTTATCTAGTCGTTTTATTCAAGAGAACGGAGTACCGCAGGGCTCTGTACTCAGTTTCAGGCTTTTTGCAATTGCTATCAACCCCATCGTTGATTGTATTCCACCTGGCATTTAATCGTCCCTTTTTGTCGACGAATTTGCCATTTATTGCAGTCCGCGCCGACCTATCTACTAGAACGCCGTCTCCAGAGTTGTATCGACCGTTCTACGCCTGGAGTAACGCTGACGGCTTTAATTTCTCCGCCGAAAAATCCGCCAGTATCAATTTCTGGCGCCGGAAGGCTTTCCCTCCGCCCTCTCTCCATTTTGGGCCAGGAATACTTCCCTTTGTAGACGATGCGAAATTTTTGGTGTTGATCTTTAATCGGAAGCTGAGCTGGATTTCGCACATTTCGTTTTTAAAAGCAAAGTGTGACCGTTCTTTTAATTTTTTACGTGTTTTAAGTGGCACATCTTGGGGAGCTGATCCGACCGTCCTTTTACATCTTTATCGCTCTTTAGTCCGATCCAAACTTGATTAAGGGTGCATTGTCTATTCGTCGGCGCGTCCATCTGTATTACGTCGAATGAATGCCATTCACCATCGTGGCATAAGAGTCGCTACAGGGTCCTTTCCAACCAGCCCTGTACCTAGTCTATATGCTGAAGCTGCAGAGCCTCCGCTGTCATTCAGGCGTGAGATGCTGTTGTGCAGCCATGCCTGTCGACTCTCCAGCTTGCCTGTTCACCCGTCCTTCGCGATATTTTACATGGATTCGCATGATCAGCAATATTTCGTTAGCTCCTCTGCAGTGCTCCCTCCAGGGGTTCAATTTCGTTAACTTCTTCGGCATTTCGACGTTACGCCAGCGCCGGCCCTTCCACGGGGGAAACGCGTTTTCCTCCATGGTCGCGCGCTGAGGTCCATTGTCGCCTTGGGTTAACGTCGATGCCGAAAAATGAGACCCCTGTTTCCGTCCTTAGATCCGCTTTTTTAGAACTACAGGCGCAGTTCGGGACTGTCTTTTTATATATACCGATGGGTCTAAGACGGATGTTGGAGTAGGATGTGCCTTTGTTTTTTGGTGCACAGAGTTTTACTTTTCGTTTACCTGGACAATGTTCGATTTATACCGCCAACTTTTTGGTATATATCAATGTGTTTTATACATTCAGCGGCACGTCTTACGGCGCTGTGTTGTTTGTACGGACTCTCTGAGTGCCCTTCAGAGTATTCACGCGCTGTATATTTACCACCCGCTCGGACAGCGCATTCATGACTTGCTCCAGTCGCTTGGTGCTTCTGGCATCAGCGTCTCCTTCGTGTGGATTCTAGGTCATGCGGACATCTCAGGCAACGAGTCTGCCGACGCCGCTGCCAAATGGGACATTTTATCACCCAGATGTTTTACCTGTGTTGTTCCTTCCTCAGATTTTTGTTATTTTACGTTACCGTATCATCTCGCGCTGGCGCATGAGTGGGCGGCTCTTAGGGGGAACACGTTACGGGAGGTTAAACCTCTCCCGTTAGTCTGGGGTACCTCTTCTCGTTCTTCTCGTCGGGAAGAGTTGCTTTTAGCCCGTCTACGAATCGGACATTGTCTTTTTAGTCATAGATATCTGCTCCCTTGGTGACCCCGCATCACTCTGTGAGCAGTGTGATGCGCCCTTAACGGTGCGTCACATTTTAGCAGTGTGTCAAGTTTTAGCTCCGTTGCGCATTCGTGTTGGTCTGCCTGTTGGCCTAGCCAACGTTTTGTCAGACGACGCGTATGCTGTAGAATGTCTTTTACGTTTTATCACTGACATTGTTTTTGGCCATCGTATTTGATGAGCTGACCGCCTTTTAGCTGTTTGATTTTACATTATCTTTTAATGGGGGCACTCCTCCCCAGTGGACATCTGGCGCTCGTATCCCTCGCATTCTACGGTTCTTGACAGGTTGTTTTATATTTTTTTTTGACCATGAAATTAGTGTGTAGATCTTAGTATTTGGTCTGTTGTGTTTTTCAGTGTTCTTGACCAAGCGGTTTGTGTGCGGCTTTTTAATTTTTTGGCTTTTACATTTTAATTTTACACATAGTAAGGGCGCTAATAACCTTAGCAGTTGAGAGCCCTTCAGCCCCATCTCATCATCATCATCATCATCATCATCGTGTACTTCATGGCATATTTTAATGTAATGTTTAAGCTGATGTGTGGGGTACCTAGGTATACATGCCACAATTGATTCCTGGTCTCTTTGTGCATCATCAAATTATTGTACACAGGAGGTATATGCTCAAACTCAGTTTATTAATGGACCCAAGAGATGGAGTCCTGTGTTAACATAGTAGCTCCTAAACAACAATGACAATAAAAAAATGCAAATGAAATAAATAGGGACTAAGCTGTCAAGCCTAAGAATTATTAAAGCTGTTAAAGTTCAGTATAAATCTTTACTAGAATTGGAGAATTAAATAAATAAAAATGTTAAACAAGAAGGAAATGCATGCAGGTGCATGTAAATCTAGGTGGTTTTGCTTAGTGATAGACGAGTAAGCAGTGGCTGAATATGTGTCTGTTTTCCAGACTGTGCTTTGTAATTTTTATTTCATGATAATAACATATTGACAAACAAACTCTGTCTTTGATTTGTGGTTCAGTACTGCTTTTAAAGAACCACCTGCTTTAAAAGGGCATACCACCATAATACATAAGTAATTATATTAAAATGCGCTATTGGTGATAGAGAGATCATAATTAACAATTTTCGTATTGCAGCCTGCATCCAGAAATATGCTCATTTGGTAGTTACAAGCATTCATATTATTGATTTTAGCTTCTAAGTCCTATTCTTATGTATGAATTGGCTTATGATAGTCACGAGAACTATGGTGTTTCTGAATACTTGTGGTCAATGACATTATTGTCGAGCCTCTTTTTTGAGATTGTTTGAAGATACTTTGAACATTTACTGTAATTGGTTCTAGTATTTGAATACTGTAAAGCTGAATCAGAGCCTTATGCATTAATGTTAGAGGTGTGCATGGGCAGCACATGGGTTATAGTGGAATTTGAGCTTGGTTCATGCAGGCAGGATGTATTGGTCATCAAATCATGTGGGCTTATGTTTCATTCGACTGTACCTCTATGGGCTGGAAGTAAGCTTACTGCATGCTTCAAAGAGGATATCACAACAGGACTACTTAAATACTTGAGCATTTGGAGTTATATGTGGTACCACTTGCTCTACCTACTCTGTTGTTGTACAGGATATGTTTCAGAAGCCTATGCTTCCATCACCATCTATAGGTCAACTGGTGGTGATGATGTAGTCTACATTCTGATCTCTGGTAGATGGCATGATGAATTTGGTATAGATATCTATAGGTGGGATTTTGAAAGTTCATAGCTCTGTGTTTGTGCTTGTGGATGAAAATATTCTCCCATATGGTAAGTTCTAGAGGATAGTGTACTTGTTTTAAAATTTAGAGCTTGTGTTTATTTTGTAGCCTTGGTTTTCCAAAAGTGTGCTGCAACTCTGACTTCTGTTTTATATTTTATATTCCGGATATGTTCTTTGGTGCAGATGGTTATGTTGTGCTTGGTTTTTTCTGACATATACTCCATTGCATTCCCAGCAGTTTATCCTGTAAATCTCAGGTTGGGAAGTTTTTTTATACCTTATCTTTGGAAGGTGTTGTTAACATATTTTTCAAATTGAATTTATTTTGAGAGATTAGGATTATGTTGTGTTTTGAAAAGGTCTTGTGGAATCCGAATTTGTTTAAATTTCTTTTCTTCCAAGGGTTTTAGGGTAATGGTATTGTTGATTTCCTAGTTTTTTCTGAGTTTGTGTATATCTTCCTGACTATCATTCATGAGTTAAGCCCATTAAAAGCTGTTATTTTGATGATTTTTGGGTATTCTTTGTTGTATTCTGTTTTGCTTAAAGGAAAGTTGATTAACCTGCATACTAGAATGTTGAAAATTGCATGCTGGTGTGACTTTTGAGTTAAAACTGTTGCATTTCATGTAGTTATCTGTGAGAGTCAGCTTCTTGTATATCCCAAAGGAAAGTCTGTCTTCATTTTTCTGTATTTTAATATTCAGAAAAGGCAAGCATCCATCTTTCTCTGTCTATATAGTGAAGGTGTTAGCTTGGTCTTCTAAGTTTAACAATTTTAAAGCATCTTAAACAGTGCTTTTCTTTTGGCAGTATTGTAACAATACCGTGCACATATTGAAGTCACACCTTGACTGATTTTGGGGAAAGCTTTGGTTACATGTTTTTCTAACAAGCTCATAAACAGATCTGTGAGGAAGGGAGGGACTGGGTTGCCCATAGTTAAACCATACTTTGCTGGTAATTCCTTCCATTAAACTGAAAAAGTTTTGACTGATTTAAAGTTCTGCGAGTTTGGTATAGTCCTCTATTCCTTCTGAGGGTATGTTATTAGATTGGTGCCATTTTCTGAGGAGCGGAGAGAGTTTGTTGTATGGGATGTCAGGAAATGAGGAGGTGATGTCAAAATATATTATGACATCATTTGAACTCATTCCAAGTTTCTTTTTGGAATAAGGACCTAAATTCACTTAAGCTGCTGCTATTAAAGATGTTCTTCTTTATCTTCATATAATTAACAATGCTTGCAGAATTGATTGGTGTATATGTTATTTGTGTTTCATGATCTGAGCACCCTAGATCTACTACTATAGCTGGTTTTGTATTAAGTAACTTTGCGATTATTACATCAATGTGTGTTTTTGACATATTTATTACCCTTGAGCATTAATTACTTCATTCTGTAGGCCATGAGCTAAAAGTAAGTTGTCTAGCCCAATTAATTTAGGACTTTCTACAAATAAATGTATCTTCCAGTGACCACTGGTGACACTTCTGTGTCTAGAAGTTAACTTATGAATAAGCATGTCAAGATTTGAGAGGATAGTTGTGAAATCACAATTGGAGGATTTATGAATACAAGTAATTATTACCTTTTGCAAAGGCAGTTTTGTTATGGTTAATAAAAATGCTTTTTGTGATTTAGGCCATGAAATTTTTGAACTTTTTAGCTTCTAAATCCTATATAGCTAAAATACATGATCCTCCATGCTTCAACACTTCCCTACCTTATATTGATGCTACTTTAAAACTGTATATACCTATATTATATACATTTTTGCTCTCTGTTTCTGTCATGCAAACTATATCAAAATCAGAATTTAAAATAACTTCCTGCACTCACAACAGAGTATGCAATACAGATGGACATCCCTGTTTGTAATGGTTCTCGATTCATTTGCCTCTGTTGTTCCGAGCACAACCCCAAAGCAAACAGTCCAAATTGTTGAAGTCCATAAATAACTGAAATATTGACTAGGTACCTGTACTTTTAATGGATGATTTACCACTCAATTTTGAAACCTTACAGTTAAAACTAGCAGCAATGTTTTGCATGTGACCTTTTTATAACAAATTGCTTCTGTAATTGAAATTTCCAGCTAGCTTTTTACATAAATAATTTGATGCTTCCCAAAAATGTTTGATACCTAATACAAAAGAAAGTTTGTTAGCTGAACCACAATTCATTATGGTTTAAACTAGAATTCTCCTCAGTTAATTCAATAAATAGCTTCATTTCTCTGTATCCTTGTTCCCCTCAGGGGCTCACCTTATGTGAGTACGGGTTTTTGGCGCACCCGGGGTTCCCGAGCCAATCATCGCCATATTCATCCCCTCACCCCCATCCGGTCGAGGTGGGTTCTTCAAGTGACCGGTGGACCCAAGGTAGGCTCTCGTGCGTTCTTTGCATTCCATTCATACCGCACCTCACCATCGTTTCTTTCTTCCCGTATCACTTTCCGGCCATTTCGCACCACGACATTCGCATAACTCTTTTTCTTCCCCGCCGGCCTACCTTGCGTGCGAAACGCCCACACAGTTTTAGTTTCTTTTATCTTTTTATTTAAATCCTCCGTGGACACGGTCTGACGGATACCCGCGCACCGCGTGCGCAGCTGGGTGAGTGGGTAATGGCGTCATCCCCACCACCCGGGGTCGTCATGTAGGGTTTGTGTTCGTATCCGCTGTTCAACTGCAGTCCCGCGGGGGGGCCATTGCATGAGCTGCTGACTTCTGACAGCGATTGGGTCCCTCTGTCTATGTTCTGGGAGGTGTGACCCTGGGGTGAGTCTGGTATAGATAGGCCACTCACCCAAGCCGCGGTAACGCCCGAGAAGTCAGAGCCCGAGGTCGGAGACGGTTGCAAGGTGGAGGATTTATCTCGCTATGGAGCACCCTTCCTCCATTAATACAAACAAGCGCCGAAAAGTTATTGTAACAGAAGTAGCACCGCCGTCATCTGGTTGTTACTTAGTCATTTCGAGAACAGAAGAAGGACAAAACTTTGAGAAGGTGAACCCTTTTATAATTCAGAAGGGAATAGATGCTATTGCTGGTGCGGTTCAATCATGCACTCGTCTACGGAATGGTTCCTTATTGGCACAAACTAAGTCCGATCAGCAAAGTAAGACCTTGTTGCGCGCTACGCTTCTCCACGGTTACCCCATCCGTGTTGAGAAGCACCGCACATTGAACTCCTGTCGGGGCGTCGTTACCACCCATAGCCTCGATGGTATATCCGACGAGGATCTCGTAGAATATCTATCTGATCAAAAGGTGACTGCAGTGCATCGAGTGCAGGCCAAACGCGACGGCGTATTGGTACCCACTCGTACCCTGTTTATTACATTTGATGGCGTCGATCTGCCCACGAGCATTTCCGCAGGGTACGAACGGATTTCTGTGAGGCCTTATATTCCTAGACCTCTGCGTTGTTTTAAATGCCAACGTTTTGGGCATACGCAAGTCTCCTGTAAGAGTGCCGTTAACATCTGTGCAACATGTAGCCAGCCCTCACACGAAGGTACCTGTTCAACAGCCCCCGTCTGCGTTAATTGTAAAGGGTCACATTCTGCTTCGTTTGCCGACTGTCCGCGGTATTTGGACGAGAAGGCGATCCAGGAGATCCGGGTAAAGGAAAAACTCTCCTTCGCTGAATCCCGGAGGCGTTACCATGCGCGCCAACCTTCACTCCTGCGATCTGGCACATTTAGTTCTGTTGTTGCCTCGCCAGTACCACGAGTAGATGCCGAAACTCAGACCTGGACCTTGACTGGATTAACCGCCACTACCATCCGGCCGTCTATTAAGGCTACAGTTACCAAGCCGTATAAACCTGGTCCCAAGTCAATGAAGTCGCAAGCCGTTGAAAAGAAGCCCAAGCAGAAACTTCGTAGGGAAGATTTTTTGAAAGACCCTCCGCGTGCGCGCGGTAACAAAAGTTCACCTTCTCCTCCTCGGAGGTCGCTGTCCCAGGATGGTCCTGGGACAAGCCGCGCTCAGCGGCACCCTTCACCCATCGCCACCCAGAACCGATTCACGGCACTTGAATCGGTTTCTGGCACTGAGCGCGTGGGCCCTCCCTCCGAGGAAGTTATGGAGTCTGACCAACTCCATACCAAAAGCCCGAGCCCAAAGGTTAAACAAAAGGTAATTTTAAGCCGCCCTTCTAAATAGAAAGTTTATCCCCTTATTCTTAATGGCTATCCTGACCTGGAATGTACGTGGTGTACGATCGCATAGGGCGGAACTGCAACTTTTATTGCGTTCCCATTCGCCTATGGTCGTATGTTTGCAGGAGACTAAGCTTCGCCCTCACGATCCTTTTGATCTCCGAGGATATACTCCGGTTCGCTACGACCTTGAACCGGAGGAGGGTACTCCTGCTCATGGAGGTGTCATGTTCTTAGTGCGTAACGACGTTCATTTTACACCTGTCACACTTGCATCCGACTTGCAAGCTGTTGCCGTTCGCCTTCACTTACCCGGCTTTTTGTTTTCTGTTTGCTCTGTATATTCACCTCCATCGTCTCCCCTCGCTCCCGCGGACATTCGAGCTCTCCTGTCCGCTCTCCCAACACCATTTCTTCTGTTGGGAGATTTTAATGCCCCACACCCACTATGGGGTTCGCCAAGGGCTTGTGCGAGGGGAACTCTTCTTTCCGACATTTTTTATCAGTTCAATCTTTCCATCCTCAATACAGGTGCACCTACTTTTATTTCTGATTCTTCTGGTACTTTCTCTCACCTGGACCTTGCCCTTTGCTCAATCCAGCTTGCACGTCACCTTCAGTGGAACGTCGTCGCTGACACCTACTCCAGCGACCATTTCCCCTGCATCGTTTCTCTTCTGTCGCACCACGTACAGCATTCCAGAGTACCTACCTGGATATTCGCAAAAGCCGACTGGAGCTTGTATTCCAGCCTCGTGCATTTTGACGACCAGCCCTTCTGCGACATTAATCAACTAGTGCAGCACCTTACGTCTATTAATTTCTCAGCCGCCGAACGTGCAATACCCCGTTCATCCTCCCAACCTCGGCGGCCACCTGTTCCGTGGTGGAACGAGGATTGTCGGGACGCCGTTCGTGCCCGTAGGACTGCACTCAGGGTGTTTCGGCGCCACCCTACACTTGATAATTTGGTGACTTTTAAACAATCGCGCGCTAGGGCTCGTCGCATTATTCAGGATAGCAAGAAGGCATCTTGGGCTCGTTTTGTCGAGTCTTTTAATCGTTTTACGCCTTCATCCGTTGTTTGGGATAAACTTCGTCGCTTCTCAGGTAAAGTGTCACATTGTACTGTTTCTGGCCTTCAGGTTTCTAATGCCACCATAGTGGATCCGGCTGCCATCGCTAACACTCTGGGTTCTGCCTTTGAGGCGGTTTCCAGTTCAGACCATTATTCCGCCGGCTTTCGCTCTATTAAAGACCGGCAGGATTCCGCATCATATACTTCTCGGTCTGTTAATGATGAATGCTATAACGAACTATTCACAATGAGGGAGCTGGAGCACGCTCTTCATTGCTCTCGGCACTCCGCTCCCGCGCCAGACGGCATTCATGTCCTGATGTTAAAGAACCTTTCAGCCGACAGTAAACTATTTCTCTTACAGGTCTATAACCGTATTTGGCAAGACGGCATTGTTCCTTCCGTTTGGCGCGAAGCCACCATTGTCCCTATACTTAAGCCTGGGAAGGATCGCCAACTACCTTCCAGCTACCGCCCTATCTCCCTCACCAGTTGCATTTGTAAGGTGATGGAGCGCATGATCAACGGGCGGTTGACACGGTGGCTTGAGTCTCAGAAACTTCTAGCGAACACGCAAAAGATTAAGAGAACGGTCACACTTTGCTTTTAAAAAGGAAACGTGCGGGTTTCGTCGCTATCGCTCTACCGTCGACCATCTGGTGTCCTTGTCGACGCATATTATGAATGGATTTCTGAGAAAGTGTCAAACCGTGGCTGTATTTTTTGACCTGGAGAAAGCTTATGACACTTGTTGGAGGGGCGGCATTTTACGTACACTTCACGCATGGAATATCCGCGGTCGTCTTCCCATATTTCTTCGGGAGTTTATGACGGACCGCGTCTTTCGTGTACGTGTGGGCTCGGTTTTATCTCGTCGTTTTATTCAAGAGAACGGAGTACCGCAGGGCTCTGTACTCAGTGTCACACGTTTTGCGATTGCTATCAACCCCATTGTTGATTGTATTCCACCTGGCATTTCATCGTCTCTTTTTGTTGACGATTTCGCTATTTATTGCAGTTCACGGCGGACCTGTCTACTCGAACGCCGTCTCCAGAGCTGTATCGACCGTCTCTACGCCTGGAGTAACGCCAACGGCTTTAATTTCTCCGCCGAGAAATCCGTCTGCATCAACTTCTGGCGCCGGAAGTATTTCCCTCCGCCGTCTCTCCATCTTGGGCCAGGGATACTTCCGTTTGTAGACGAGGCGAAATTTTTGGGGTTGATTTTTGATAGGAAGTTGTGTTGGACCTCGCACGTTTCCTTTTTAAAGGCAAAGTGTGACCGTTCTCTTAATCTTTTGCGTGTTTTAAGTGGCACATCCTGGGGAGCTGATCGGACCGTCCTTCTCGCCTTTATCGCTCTTTGGTCCGATCCAAACTTGATTACGGGTGTTTTGTTTATTCGTCGGCACGTCCATCTGTGTTACGTCGTTTGAATCCCATTCATCATCGTGGTCTTAGAGTCGCTACAGGGGCCTTTCCAACTAGCCCCGTGCCCAGTGTTTATGCTGAAGCTGCAGATCCTCCGCTGTCCTCCAGGCGTGAGATGCTCTTGTGCAGCTATGCCTGTCGACTCTCAAGCTTGCCTGACCACCCGTCTTTCGCGGCATTTTTCGAGGATTCACTTGACCGGCAATACTTAGTTAGCTCCTCTGCATTGCTCCCTCCAGGGGTTCGATTTCGACTGCTACTTCGGCATTTGGACGTTACGCCAGCGCCGGCCCTTCCAAGTTGGGAAACGCGTTTTCCTCCATGGTCGCGCGCTGAGGCCCTCTGTCACCTTGGGTTATCGTCAATGCCGAAGAATGAGACCCCTTCTTCAGTCTTTAGATCAGCGTTTTTAGAACTTCAGTCGCAATTCGGGGACTTGCCTTTTATCTTTACTGATGGATCTAAGACTGATGCAGGAGTAGGATGTGCCTTTTTTGTGGTGGAAATAGTTTTACCTTTCGTTTACCAGAAGAATGTTCGATTTTTACCGCCGAACTTTTTAGCATTTATCAGTCTCTTTTATATATTCAGCGGCACGACTTACGGCACTGTTTTATTTGTTCCGACTCCCTGAGTGCTCTTCAAAGTATTAGCTCGCTGTACAGTTACCACCCGCTCGTACAGCGCATTCATGACCTGCTCCACTCGCTTGATGTCTCTGGCATCAGCGTCTCCTTCTTGTGGATTCCAGGTCATGTGGGCATCTCAGGTAATGAGTCTGCCGATGTCGCTGCCAAGTCGGCGATTTTATCACCCAGACGTTTTACCTCTGTTGTTCCCTCGTCAGATTTGTTTATTGTTTTACGTCGCCGCATCCTCTCGCTTTGGAGCGATGAGTGGACGGCCCTCCGGGGGAACAAGTTGCGGGAGGTTAAGCCTCTCTCGTTAGTTTGGGCTACCTCTTCCCGTGCTTCTCGTCGGGAAGAGGTAATTTTAACACGCCTTCGTATCGGACATTGCATTTTTAGTCATAAGTATTTGCTGAGTGGTGACCCCGTGCCACTCTGTGGGCAGTGTGACGTGCCCTTAACGGTGCGTCACATTTTAACAGAGTGTCAGGTTTTAGCTGCATTGCGTGCTCGTGTGGGTCTGCCTGTTGGCCTAGCCAACGTTTTGGCAGACGACACGCATGCTGTGGAATGTGTTTTACGTTTTATTCATGACAGTGATTTTAATCTGCGCATTTAATGCGTTGGGCGTTTGTTAGCTTCGTACTTTTATCCTGTCGGTTTTTTATGGGAACTCTTATCCCCAGTGGACATATGGCGCTCATGTCCCTCGCATTCTACAGTTCCTGACACGTTTTAATCCTTTACTGCCTATGCTTTTAGTGTGTTGTTTTTCAGATCTTTGTCTTGTTCTTATTATTGTTGTTATTGTTATTATTGTTTTTATTGTTATTGTTGTTATTGTTATTATTGTTATTGTTTTATTTGTTATTGTTATATTGTTAGTTTTAGCTTTTTGATCATCGCGGGTTTGGGTCCCGTTTTTAAATATGCGGTTCTTTTACCTGTTTTATATTTTGACCTTATCTTTTATACACTGTAAGGGCGCTGATGACCATAGCAGTTTAGCGCCCTTAAACCGCATATCATCATCATCATCATCATCATGTATCCTTGTTAACCTTTAACTAGATTTCAGTAAATAAGTATTCAGAAATGGTGCACATCCAGGTTCATTATCAACTGTAGAGGTGTATTGCATATCCCTGCCACATACTATACAACTCTGTTATTAATATTACCTACAGAGTATGTTAAGAAAATAAGAATAGTCTGTTATCTTATTGAGTGCAGCAATGATCAAAGTGGAAGATTACTTTTTTACCATAGTAGATGTTGGTCTTTAATGAAGCTTCTTTTCCTTCTTTTTGTGTTTCCTTGTATTTCCATGTAACAAATTGGATTTTAATTGAATACCAAGTGTCTTGAAATAAGCCATATGAAAGAAATTTATAGCCTAGGATGCTTGTACTATTTCTCTTTTACCAGAAATTTTAAGAGCTTTACTGATTATTTTTATATGCTTATAATGTAGTTTTGTTTCATCTTGTGAACAGAAATGTTTATTTATGCATATAATAAATCACAAAAGAGAGGTTATTGCTTTAGAGAGGAGAAAAGCATCATTTTCATATACTGAGAAATTAAATCATTCGTTGTACATAATGCAAAACACTACCTTAAGCAGAGAAAATGGTATACATACAGCAATACAGTATTAGAGTTGCAGTTTCCAGAATGGTGCAGGAGAGTGTTATATTCAGTAGTGGTGGATGAATAAATCAGTAATATAACTGACAACAAGTTGTGAACTCCCACATATGAAGGTCCTTAATCACAAACATTCAACTATTGAAATGCATGGTTGGGGACAACATTCTTCAGTAGGAATCTGAAAAACTACAAAGAATGTTACTAAATGGAATATCACATGCACATTATTCAAAGAGACCTTTGAGACCTATGCACAACTTGCAATGTAATTCACATTGTTAATTGTAAATGCACAGGTGCATTTTATATACATTAAATTATGTCAGTCTCTTCAACAAGGGATTGGCATAAAAATTATCCTTTGAGAGCAATCATTTGAAATATATCGGGTGCTTAATACGTGATATAATCCAGCAGGAAATTGATTTTTAATAAGTGTGGAAAATTGGTATGTTCTTCCATATGCAAAGTTACACTGCTCTACATTTTGAATTCATTTATTTTTTTAATGCTTTGGTTTTAAATGTCACTTTTCTATAATTTTTGTTCTATCATTTCCAGTTATTTTAAAAAAAATGAAAATAAAATTTGCATATTCAGCCATTACTGGTATATATTTATAACCTTGGAATCAGAACCTCAAAATTACACACACATACACACTCTATTCATGCAACAATTTTCTGCAAATAAAGGATCACAGCATCATAATGAAACCCAAAATCAAATCAAATCAAATCATATCAAATCGAATGCAACAGAACAAAATCACATCATTACTCAAAACAATACTGTCACAGAACATTCCTGAAAATCAAACAAAAATTAAGTACACTCCCAGGTTTTTTCTTATACTTTTTACCACAAAATTCCAGCGCAATTTTCCCAAAATCTGGCAACGCACATATAGCTGATTCATCAACATCCACATCGTACTGGTCCATATTGGAGTCACATTAAACCTAATTAGGTGAAGATACTGGCAAGGCTGGTAGTAGCTCCTGAAACTTTTACTTACATGAGTAATTGTAAAACATTTTTCCCCAAAAAATATGCATTGCGTAATTAAATAAACCAAACTTGGCAATGGTGAAGCAAAATGATCATCATTATCTTTACCACTATTTTTCCGCGAGTGTACAATGCAAAAAGTTTTCAATACATATACGTGCCTTCTTTCATTTTATTACTTTATTATTCTAAACAGATGCACCACACTTTTTATACACACGCAACACACGAATTTTGAAATAATTTGTTGCACTTTCAAGTCGTTAATACTTTCAATATGACGCAATCCAGAATGCAATGTTACGTAAATCAGCTCACACACGCAACCACATTATCAACGTTACAAATATCACCCAATTTTCACAATACACTTTTCACAATTCACAAAAATTTATACTTCAAAATAACCAGCACGAATAACTTAGCACAGTGATATAATTTAGTAGAAATGAAGCCAAAATAAGGGGAAAATGGAGTCAGGAGTTTTAGCGTCACGCCGACAGACAATGGAAAAAATACAAAAATGAACTCAAAATTAAAATTTAGACACGGGACTTTCAGAAATTAAAGCAACAAAATTTAGAATATAGAAATCAAAAATTACGCCATCAAAATCCTTACCCTTAAGCCAAGAAACAGATTCACATTTTTGGCGACCACGTGGAGGACCAAAAACCGTTACATTTTATAGAGAGAAAAAAAATTTTGCACTCGAAAATCTCACAAAAAAATTAAATTATGCCCGGCCCTCCACCAATTGTCGTAGCCTCTTCTTATATTTGCTCAAAAATGATGGGGAGCTAGTCGCTTGTAAGAGAATGTACCGGGGAATTAATCAAACTTCTTACGCGGCGAGGCTACGACGAGGGACGCAGCTAAAGAAAATACAGAAAATATTACTAATTCGAAACGTTACATGGCTTAAAGGAAGGTAAGGACTCTACACTAACATAATTAAAACTTCCAAAGAATGGATGGCGTGGCTTGAGAAAGCGAGTCAGGAGGTAACCTTCGAGCTGCAAGGGTGTGCAACTGCTTTCTCCGTGCTATGCGGCCTCGCCGGCAGACATTGGGCTGAGAGTGTAAGCACTGCGTTATCTATCTTTATATAATAAATTCCTTAGCCATCCATTCTTTGGAAGTTTTAATTATGTTAGTGTAGAGTCATTTCCTTCCTTTAAGCCATGTAACGTTTCGAATTAGTAATATTTTCTGTATTTTCTTTAGCTGCGTCCCTCGTCGTAGCCTCGCCGCGTAAGAAGTTTGATTAATTCCCCGGTACATTCTCTTGCAAGCGAGTAGCTCCGCATCATTTTTGAGCAAATATAAGAAGAGGCTACGACACTATTAGGTATCTTTTAAAACTAAAACACACAAAAAAATAAACAAAATCAATATTGGATGTATGAACCCTCTGTACATATAACTGCCCTCAATCTTTGGTGTCTAGATTAAATTAAAACCCTGTTGTAACATGGACAAGAAGCTATAACATCCCAGGTTTCTTGAACCCAGAAGCCATCTTTTGTCCTTTGCATATCTGCAGTGAAATCTGAGCACAACTCCCTTTTCACCTCAGCTCATGCATTTTCAATAGGATTGAAATCTGGTGAATAGGGAGGCCAGTCTGTCAGACTGATATCCTGCCTCTCTCAGAACCAATTTAAAACCTTTTGTCTCATGTGGATGGTTATCCTGTATGAATTCAGCAATTCCATCAGGATATCTCATCCTCGCAGAGAGAATCAAAATATTATCAAGTATTAACTGTGTATTGTGCACTGTTCAGTATATCGTTAAGCTGCCACAACACATCCTAGATCATACCTTTATATCCCAACAAGATACAGATACGTGATCTTGATGAAATGGTGAAACCATAGATTTTGCATTATATCGGGGCCGTTTTGGATGGTAGACAATCACCTTTACCTTACATGTGGAAGAAGACGTCGTCTCATTTGATATCATAGTATTCCAGTCCCAGCTGGCATTTTCCTCTCCAAACACAAGTCGAAACAGTCTGTGAACATCAGTCTGTTGCTTTTTAGCTTCCCTTCATGCAAGAATCCCTCATTGTTTATGCTGCAGAGCTGTTTGGGCTGACTCAAGGAATTATGAATGTGCCCTCATTTCAGAAGCAGTTTGGAAAGGGTTCCTCTCTGCTGCTGCTATTAAAGCTGCCTCCATTTCAGGAGTGGACACATGTCTTGCTTCTGAACTAGGATGACAGTGTTCAATCCCTTCCCTGGATAATCTCACTCACCTCTGCACTGTAGTTGCATGGAGTCCAATACAAGCTGCAGCTTCATGAGCAAAAAAGCCTACATTGACCAGTGCAAGGAGAGACTTCCTTATGCCTATGTCTTTGTGTGCGCATTTTGTCATTGTCAGACATAGTGTGGTTCAAGAGAACTTGTTCGGGCCTGATGCA
This sequence comes from Deroplatys truncata, assembly GCA_030765065.1. Lineage (NCBI taxonomy): Eukaryota > Metazoa > Arthropoda > Insecta > Mantodea > Mantidae > Deroplatys > Deroplatys truncata. The sequence continues at coordinate 414,210,488 of CM060990.1, read as the reverse complement.
TTTCTACCCCCTCCTGTGCATCATGTGGTTTCTTGTGCAGCATATTGCAGTTAGGTAGAATAAATCCTTAAAAGATTTGTTATAACTATTCTATTACTAACTTTACCAAATGCCTGTATGAAATGCAGTATATCAAAAATAAATAGTCTCTATGTATTAATTAAACATTATTAACACAAGAAAAAAAAGCTTGCTGGTTCATTTCTTGCATGTAGCAGTCTTAACCATGGAAGTACCCTACACTTTGCCACAGCGCTACAGAAAAGACACATGGAAGGTGGCATGTTTTGTAATGCCATACAACAACCTGCTGAATCGGCTACACAACTGTATTGCATATGATGTAAACAAGGTGCTGTGCCATGTAGGACTTAGAAAATTTGGTGTTCAAGATATGACCCATTTTTTGTCCATGGGTGTACATTTTACAAGAACTACCAACAATCAGTATTCTTCACAGTGACGTAGCATTATTTTACAGGCAGAAATTTTCTTCTTTTTGAACTTCTTCCTTGTGCATGAGAAGTACTTTCTCTTTTCAGTCATATAACAGTAGTCTGGCATCATGTTAACAGTCTAAACACCATAGTAACTTCTTTCCATGTCTTTCAAAACTCCGTGGAAATATTCACCCTGTTCTTCCGTATAAAATCCAAGAGTTACATGAAAAATAGAGTGAGCATGTACGAAGTGTAATATCAAACTCGTGTTACAACTGCTTTTCTCAAAACTTCCAACATGATGTTTACAATGGTTTTGTAAGTGGACTACTCGTCTTTCTTAGGAATTTTTTATATCGTCTTTGTAGCTCTGCCAGGTTTGCTTTTCTGTTTGACTCACTGTATCCTCAAAATTGCAGTCACACATTAATTTCCTGATCTGAGGTCCAGAAAAACACCTGCTTTCAGCATATCTAGGGTCATATGTGCTTAAAATACTCATTGTCCTTATCTAGGGCACATACAAACTGGCTCATGATAACAAGTTTTATGTGAAGGAGAGGGAGAAGAACTTTTGTGGGTTCCACAAGGGGCACATGCAGAACATTCTTTGTTCCAGGCGTCAAGGGTCTTCTACTTCGCCACTGCCGCCTTTACCAGCAATTTTGTCTGTCTCAACTATTCTATTCAAAGAGGAAGCAAGGTTGTTAAATGTATACTATTCCCCCCAGGGGATCACCTTGTGTGAATACGAGTTTGGCGTACCCGGAAGTTCCCGAGCCACTCATCGCCATCTTCATCACTTCATCCCCGTCCGGTCGAGGTGGGTTCGTTCTCGTGACCGGGGGACTCAGGGTAGGCTCTCGTGTGTTCTGTGCATTTCACTCCATGTCGCCTCTCACCATCGTTTCTTTCTTCTCTTCTACTTATGCACATTTCGCCCCACGCCCATTCATTTACACATCCCTTTTACTTCATCGCCGGCCTACCTTGCGTACGAAACGCCCACACACTTTAAGTTACTTTTATCTTTTTATTTAAATCCTCCGTGGACACAGCCTGACGGATACCCGCGCACTGGGTGCGCAGCTGGGTGAGTGGGTAATGGCGTCATCCCCAGCACCCGGGGTCGTCATGTAGGGTATGTGTTCGTTTCCGCTGTTCAACTGTAGTCCCGTGGGGGGCCATTGCATGAGCTGCTGACTTCTGGCGGCGATTGGGTCCCTCTGTCTAAGTCTGGGAGGTGTGACCCTGGGGTGAGCTAGGTATAGATAGGCCACTCACCCAAGCCGACGTAACGCCCGGGAAGTCAGCGCCCGAAGTCGGAGACGTTTCAATGGTGGAGGATTTATTTCGCTATGGAGCACCCTTTCTCCATTATTACTAACAAGCAACGAAAAGTATTTGCAACAGAAGTAGCACCGCCAACATCTGGTTATTACTTAGCTATTACACGAAATGAGGAAGGACAATCGTTTGAGAAGGTGAACCCTTTTATAGTACAGAAGGGCATTGACTCTATTGCTGGTTCGGTTCAGTCCTGCATTCGCCTTCGAAACGGGTCATTATTAGTACACAGCAAGTCCGATCAACAAAGACCTTGTTGAGCGCTACGCTTCTCCGTGTTGAGAAGCACCGCACCTTGAATTCCTGTCGAGGCGTCGTTACCACCCATAGCCTCGACGGAATATCGGACGAGGACCTAGTCAAATATCTATCAGATCAAAAGGTGACATCAGTGCATCGGGTGCAGGGCAAACGCGACGGAGTATTGGTACTCACTCGTACCCTTTTTATCACATTTGATGGCGTCGATCTACCCACGAGCATTACAGCAGAGTACGAACGTATTGCGGTGAGGCACTATATTCCAAGACCTCTGCGTTGTTTCAAATGCCAACGTTTTGGGCATACGCAAGTCACCTATAAGAGTGCCGTGAACATCTGTGCAACACAAAGCCAGCCCTCACATGAAGGTACCAGTTTAACAGCCCCCGTCTGCGTTAATTGAAAAGGGTCACATTCTGCTTCGTTTGCCGACTGTCCGTGGTATTTGGACGGGCGATCCAGGAGATTCGGGTAAAGGAGAAACACTCCTTCGCCGAAGCCCGGAGGCGTTAATATGCGCACCAACCTTCGCTCCTGCGATCAGGAACATTCAGGTCTGTTGTTGCCTCGCGAGTACCCACTAAGGATGTAGAGACTCAAACCTGGACCATGAGTGCACTAACCGCCACCACCATCCGGCCGTCCATTCAAGCCACTGTGATAGAGCCACCTAAAGCTGGTCAAAAGGTTATAAAGTCACAAGTCACCGAGAAGAAATCGAAGCAGAAATATCGTAGGGAAGATTTTTTAAAAGACCCTCCGCGTGCGCGCGGAAAGAAAAGTTCACCTTCTCCTCCTCCTCGAAGGTCGCTGTCCCAGGATGCTCCTGGGATAAGCCGCACTCAGCGACCCCTTAACTCGTTGCCACCCAGAACCGATTCTCGGCGCTTGAATCGGTTTCAGGCACTGAGCGCGTGGGCCCTCCCTTCGAGGAAGCTATGGAGTCTAACAAACTCCATACCAAAAGCGCGAGCCCAAAGGTTAAGCAAAAGATTATTTTGAGCCGCCCTTCTAAGTAGACAGTTTATCCCTTTTCCTTAATGGCTATCCTGAACTGGAATTTACGTGGTGTTCGATAGCATAGGGTGGAACTGCAACTTTTATTGCGTTCCCATTCACCTATGGTCGTGTGTTTGCAGGAGACTAAGCTTCGCCCTCACGATCCTTTTGATCTCCGAGGGTATACTACGGTTCGCTACGATCTTGAGCCGGAGGACGGTACTCCCGCCCATGGAGGTGACATGCTTCTAGTGCGTAGCGACGTTCATTTTCAAACTCTCGCTCTTTCGTCCGACTTGCAAGCTGTTGCCATTAAACTTCACTTACCCGGTTTTTTCTTTTCTGTTTGCTCTGTCTATTCACCTCCAACGTCTCCCCTCGCTAACGCGGACATTCGAGATCTCTTGTCCGCTCTCCCAACAGCATTTCTCCTGTTGGTAGATTTTAGTGCTCATCATCCCCTGTGGGGTTCACCAAGGGCTTGTGCGAGGAGAACTCCTCTTTCTGACATTTTTGATCAGTTCAATCTCTCTATTCTCAATACAGGTGAGCGTACGTTACCTTCTGATTCTTCGGGTACATTTTCTCACTTGGACCTTGCCGTTTGCTCACTCCAGCTTGCTAGTCGTCTGCAGTGAAACGTCGTCGCTGACACCTGCTCCAGCGACCATTACCCCTGCATCGTTCCTCTTCTGCCACACCATGTACAGCATTCCAGAGTACCTACCTGGATATTCACAACAGCCGACTGGAGCTTGTATTCCAGCCTCGTGCATTTTGACGACCAGGCCTTCACCGACATTAACCAACTAGTGCAGCACCTTACTTCTACGACTTTCTCTGCCGCCGAACACGCAATTCCCCGTTGATACTCTCAACCTCGGCGAATGCCTGTTCTGTAGTGGAACGAGGATTGTCGCGACGCCGTTCGTGCCCGTAGAACTGCACTTAGGGTGTTTCGGCGTCACCCTGCACTTCATAATTTCGTGATTTATAAACAATCGAGCGCCAGGGCTCGTCGCATTATTCAGGATAGCAAGAAGGCATCGTGGACTCGTTTTGTCGAATCTTTTAATCGCTTTACGCCTTCATCTGTTGTTTGGGATAAACTTCGTCGCTTCTCAGGTAAAGTGTCGCATTGTACTGTTTCTGGCCTTCAGGTTTCTAATGCCACCATAGTGGATCCGGCAGCCATCGCTAACACTCTGGGTGCTGCCTTTGAGTCGGTTTCCAGTTCAGACCATTATTCCGCCGGCTTTCGCTCTATTCAAGACCGGCTGGATTCCGCGTCATATACTTTTCGGTCTGCTAATGATGAATGCTATAACGAACTATTCACAATGAGGGAGCTGGAGCACGCTCTTAATTGCTCCAGGCACTCCGCTCCTGGCCCGGACGGCATTCATGTCCTGATGTTAAAGCACCTTTCAGCCGACAGTAAACTCTTTCTCTTACAGGTCTATAACCGTATTTGGCAAGACGGCATCTTTCCTTCCGTTTGGCGCGAAGCCACCATTGTCCCTATTCTTAAGCCTGGGAAGGATCGCCAACTACCTTCCAGCTACCGCCCTATCTCCCTCACCAGTTGCATTTGCAAGGTGATGGAGCGCATGATCAACGGGCGGTTGACATGGTGGCTTGAGTCTCAAAAACTTCTAGCGAACGCTCAGTGCGGATTTCGTCGATATCGCTCTACCGTCGACAATCTGGTGTCCCTGTCGATGCATACTATGAAGGGATTTCTGAGAAAGTGTCAAACCGTGGCTGTGTTTTTTGACCTGGAGAAAGCTTATGACACTTGTTGGATGGGCGGCATTTCACGTACACTTCACGCATGGAATATCCGCGGTCGTCTTCCCATATTTCTTCGGGAATTTATGACGGACCGCGTCTTTCGTGTACGTGTGTGCTCGGTATTATCGAGTCGTTTTATTCAAGAGAACAGAGAACCGCAGGGCTCTGTACTTAGTGTCACACTTTTTGCAATTGCTATCAACCCATTGTTGATTGTATTCCACCTGGCATTTCATCGTCCCTTTTTGTTGACGATTTTTCCATTTATTGCAGTTCACGGCGGACCTGTCTACTCGAACGCCGTCTCCAGAGCTGTATCGACCGACTCTACGCCTGGAGTAACGCCAACGGCTTTAATTTCTCCGCCGAGAAATCCGTCTGCATCAACTTCTGGCGCCGAAAATATTTCCCTCCGTCCTCTCTCTATTTTGGGCTGTAGATACTTTCGTTTGCAGACGAGCTGAAATTTTTGGGGTTAATTTTTGATAGGAAGTTGTGTTGGACTTCGTACATTTCCTTTTTAAAGCTAAGTGTAACCGGTCTCTTACTCTTTTACATGTTTTAAGTGGCACATCCTGGGGAGCTGATCGGACCGTCCTTCTTCGCCTTTATCGCTCTTTGGTCCGATCCAAACTGGATTGCGGGTGCATTGTCGATTCATCGGCACGTCCATTTGTGTTATGTCGCTTGAATCCAATTCATCATCGTGATATTAGAGTCGCTACAGGGGCTTTTTCAACTAGCCCCGTACCAAGTCTTTACGCTGAAGCTGCAAAGCCTCCGCTGTCCTTCAGGCGTGAGATGCTCTTGTGTAGCTATGCCTGTCGACTGTCCAGCTTGCCTGACCACCCGTCCTTCGCAACATTTTACGACGATCGCTTGATCGGCAATATTTAGTTAGCTCCTCTGCATAGCTCCCCCCAGGGGTTCGATTTCGTCAACTTCTTCGGCATTTGGACGTTACGCCAGCGCCGGCCGTTCCAAGGGGGGAAACGCATTTTCCTCCATGTTTGCGCGCTGAGGCCCTCTGTCACCTTGGGTTATCGTCGATGCCGAAGAATGAGACCCCTTCTTCAGTCTTTAGATCAGCGTATTTAGAACTCAGTCGCATGTCGGGGACTTTCGTTTTATCTTTACAGATGGATCTAAGACTGATGGTGGAGTGGAATGTGCCTTTTTTGTGGTGGAAATAGCTTTACTTTTCGTTTTACTGCCGAACGTTTTAGCATTTATCAGTCTCTTTTATACATTTAGGGGCACGACTTACGGCACTGTTTTATTTGTTCAGACTCCCTGAGTGCTCTTCATAGTATTAGCTTGCTGTACAGTTACCACCCGCTCGTACAGCGCATTCATGACCTGCTCCACTCGCTTGGTGTCTCTGGCATCAGCGTCTCCTTCATGTGGAATCCAGGTCATGTGGGCATGTCAGGTAATGAGTCTGCCGACGCCGCTGCCAGGTCGGCGATTTTATTACCCAGATATTTTACCTCTGTTGTTCCCTCCACAGATTTGTATGTTCTTTTGCGTAGTCGCATCCTCCTGCTTTGGAGGGATGAGTGGACACCCTCCGAGGGAACAAGGTACGGGAGGTTAAGCCTCTCCCGTTTATCTTGGGTACCTCTTCTCGTTCGTGTCTTCGGGAAGAGGTAATTTTATCTCGCTTACGAATCGGACATTGTCCTTTAAGCTATAAATACCTGCTCAGTGGTGACCCTGCACCACTCTGTGAGCAGTGTGATGCGCCCTTAACGGTGCGTCACATTTTAGCAGAGTGTCAAGTTTTAGCTCCGTTGCGCGTTTGTGTTGGTCTGCCTGTTGGCCTAGCCAACGTTTTGGCAGACGACGCGCATGCTGTAGAGTGTCTTTTACGTTTTATCAGTGACATTGGATTAACAAGACGCATTTGATGCGCTGAGCGTCTTTTGGCTGTGTGATTTTATGTTGTTTTTTAATGGGGCATCTCCTCCCCAGCGGATATCTGGCGCTCGTGTCCTTGGCTTTCTACAGTTCTTGACACGTTGTTTTACTCTTTTATTGACCATGGTTTTATTGTGTTAGTTTTTGGACTTTGGTGTTTTGTTTTTTTCCTTTTGGACATCGCGTGTTTGTGTCCCGTTTTTAATTATGCGGTTTTTTATCGGACTTTTATTCTTGGACTGTACATTTTATACTTTGTAAGGGCGCTGATGACCTTAGCTGTTTAGCACCCTTAAACCGCATCTCCCCCTGTATAATATTTGTAGTCCAAGTAAAAGTTTGATAACTTCGAATTCACCATATAAAACCCACCCATGCTTGGAGTACTTCATACACTGCAATAGAAACTGCAAACTTCCATGATTGTTTTAAAGTAATTGCATAAGCAACTGGTACAGATCCAAGAATGTTGCCATTGTGGAGTAAAGCATCTTTTAGGCTGGTGACAGAAAAGTCTATGAAAAGACTCCATTCAGAAGTTACATAATTCACACCAAGCCACGTTACAAGATTCAGTGTATCATTGGAGAAGATCCTAGATCTTGCTTCTGAAAATAAAGAAGCTGTTTCTTGTTCCTGGGATCTGTAAAATTAAATTTTAGTGCCAGTTAATTATAAATGTCTGTCTTTCACTACTGAAGCCAACAGTTCAACACTTTCTTTTGGTAATGTAAGATCACGTACTAAGTCATTCAGTGTGATCTGACTAAATAAGTGTGGAGTATTGTCACTTGTACTGGGTACAAACTCATCTTCTGATCCACTGGTGTCTGTTTTATCACTTACAACTTCCTTTTGAGGTAATGTGCAGCTTAAAGATGGATGAGAAGGAATGGCTACATTTTCATAATGTTTGATTGGTCTCATTGTAGATCGCAAAAGTTGATACACAGTCATTTTTGTTCTTGTCACTGAAACCTTGCACTTTAACCTATAAAAATAAGTCCTCTGTATATTTAATTGTTCCTTCCAAACCATTGAAGAAGAAAAATAAAATTTCTCTATGTCTATTTATTCGCAACCTCAGTCCTTCCACAGGAGCCTTGCATACTTTCTGAGTTGCCGATGGCTTATTTTGATCACAAAGCACAAGTCTGAAATAGGTAAGATAGGCTTATTTTATGAATGATTTGCTTGTTTGGTGTTATATGTAATCTTTGTTTACACCACATGTACTGACAGCACATGTAGCAGAAAGTGTTCGCCCCTCAGGGGCTCACCTTATGTGAGTACGGGTTTTTGGCGCACCCGGGGGTTCCCGAGCCAAGCATCGCCACATTCATCCCCTCACCCCCATCCGGTCGAGCTGGGTTCTTCAAGTGATCGGTGGACCCAAGGTAGGCTCTCGTGCGTTCTTTGCATTCCATCCATACCGCACCTCACCATCGTTTCTTTCTTCCCTTATCACTTTCTGGCCATTTCGCACCACGACATTCGCATATTTCTTTTTCTTCCCCGCCGGCCTACCTTGCGTGCGAAACGCCCACGCAGTTTTAGTTTCTTTTATCTTTTTATTTAAATCCTCCGTGGACACAACCTGACGGATACCCGCGCACCGCGTGCGCAGCTGGGTGAGTGGGTAATGGCGTCATCCCCACCACCCGGGGTCGTCATGTAGGGTTTGTGTTCGTATCCGCTGTTCAACTGCAGTCCCGCAGGGGGGGCCATTGCATGAGCTGCTGTTTTCTGACGGCGATTGGGTCCCTCTGTCTATGTTCTGGGAGGTGTGACCCTGCGGTGAGTCTGGTATAGATATGCCACTCACCCTAGCCGGGGTAACGCCCGAGAAGTCAGAGCCCGAGGTGATGATGATGATATGCGGTTTAAGGGCGCTAAACTGCTGTGGTCAACAGCGCCCTTACAGTGTATAAAAGATAAGGTCAAAATATAAAACAGGTAAAAGAACCGCATATTTAAAAACGGGACCCAAACCCGCGATGATCAAAAAGCTAAAACTAACAATATAACAATAACAAATATAACAATAACAATAATAACAATAACAATTACAATAAAAACAATAATAACAATAACAATAATAAGAACAAGACAAAAATCTGAAAAACAACACACTAAAAGCATAGGCAGTAAAGGATTAAAACGTGTCAGGAACTGTAGAATGCGAGGGACATGAGCGCCATATGTCCACTGGGGATAAGAGTTCCCATAAAAAACCGACAGGATAAAAGTACGAAGCTAAAAGACGCTCAACGCATTAAATGCGCAGATTAAAATCACTGTCATGAATAAAACGTAAAACACATTCCACAGCATGCGTGTCGTCTGCCAAAACGTTGGCTAGGCCAACAGGCAGACCCACACGAGCACGCAATGCAGCTAAAACCTGACACTCTGTTAAAATGTGACGCACCGTTAAGGGCACGTCACACTGCCCACAGAGTGGCGCGGGGTCACCACTCAGCAAATACTTATGACTAAAAATGCAATGTCCGATACGAAGGCGTGTTAAAATTACCTCTTCCCGACGAGAAGCACGGGAAGAGGTAGCCCAGACTAACGGGAGAGGCTTAACCTCCCGCAACTTGTTCCCCCGGAGAGCCGTCCACTCATCGCTCCAAAGCGAGAGGATGCGGCGACGTAAAACAATAAACAAATCTGACGAGGGAACAACAGAGGTAAAACGTCTGGGTGATAAAATCGCCGACTTGGCAGCGACATCGGCAGACTCATTACCTGAGATGCCCACATGACCTGGAATCCACAAGAAGGAGACGCTGATGCCAGAGACATCAAGCGAGTGGAGCAGGTCATGAATGCGCTGTACGAGCGGGTGGTAATTGTACAGCGAGCTAATACTTTGAAGAGCACTCAGGGAGTCGGAACAAATAAAACAGTGCCGTAAGTCGTACCGCTGAATATATAAAAGAGACTGATAAATGCTAAAAAGTTCGGCGGTAAAAATCGAACATTGCTCTGGTAAACGAAAGGTAAAACTATTTCCACCACAAAAAAGGCACATCCTACTCCAGCATCAGTCTTAGATCCCTCAGTAAAGATAAAAGGCAAGTCCCCGAATTGCAACTGAAGTTCTAAAAACGCTGATCTAAAGACTGAAGAAGGGGTCTCATTCTTCGGCATTGACGATAACCCAAGGTGACAGAGGGCCTCAGCGCGCGACCATGGAGGAAAACGCGTTTCCCCCCTTGGAAGGGCCGGCGCTGGCGTAACGTCCAAATGCCGAAGTAGCAGTTGAAATCGAACCCCTGGAGGGAGCAATGCAGAGGAGCTAACTAAATATTGCCGGTCAAGTGAATCCTCGAAAAATGCCGCGAAAGACGGGTGGTCAGGCAAGCTTGAGAGTCGACAGGCATAGCTGCACAAGAGCATCTCACGCCTGGAGGACAGCGGAGGCTCTGCAGCTTCAGCATAAAGACTGGGCACGGGGCTAGTTGGAAAGGCCCCTGTAGCGACTCTAAGACCACGATGATGAATGGGATTCAAACGACGTAACACAGATGGACGTGCCGACGAATAAACAAAACACCCGTAATCAAGTTTGGATCGGACCAAAGAGCGATAAAGGCGAAGAAGGACGGTCCGATCAGCTCCCCAGGATGTGCCACTTAAAACACGTAAAAGATTAAGAGAACGGTCACACTTTGCTTTTAAAAAGGAAACGTGCGAGGTCCAACACAACTTCCTATCAAAAATCAACCCCAAAAATTTCGCCTCGTCTGCAAACGGAAGTATCCGTGGCCCAAGATGGAGAGAGGGCGGAGGGAAATACTTCCGGCGCATGAAGTTGATGCAGACGGATTTCTCGGCGGAGAAATTAAAGCCGTTGGCGTTACTCCAGGCGTAGGGACGGTCGATACAGCTCTGGAGACGGCGTTCGAGTAGACAGATCCGCCGTGAACTGCAATAAATAGCGAAATCGTCAACAAAAAGGGACGATGAAATGCCAGGTGGAACACAATCAACAATGGGGTTGATAGCAATCGCAAAAAGTGTGACACTGAGTACAGAGCCCTGCGGTACTCCGTTCTCTTGAATAAAACGACGAGATAAAACCGAGCCCACACGTACACGAAAGACGCGGTCCGTCATAAACTCCCGAAGAAATATGGGAAGACGACCGCGGATATTCCAATCGTGAAGTGTACGTAAAATGCCGCCCCTCCAACAAGTGTCATAAGCTTTCTCCAGGTCAAAAAATACAGCCACGGTTTGACACTTTCTCAGAAATCCATTCATAATATGCGTCGACAAGGAAACCAGATGGTCGACGGTAGAGCGATAGCGACGAAACCCGCACTGAGCGTTCGCTAGAAGTTTCTGAGACTCAAGCCACCATGTCAACCGCCCGTTGATCATGCGCTCCATCACCTTACAAATGCAACTGGTGAGGGAGATAGGGCGGTAGCTGGAAGGTAGTTGGCGATCCTTCCCAGGCTTAAGTATAGGGACAATGGTGGCTTCGCGCCAAACGGAAGGAAAAATGCCGTCTTGCCAAATACGGTTATAGACCTGTAAGAGAAATAGTTTACTGTCGGCTGAAAGGTTCTTTAACATCAGGACATGAATGCCGTCCGGCCCGGGAGCGGAGTGCCGAGAGCAATGAAGAGCGTGCTCCAGCTCCCTCATTTTGAATAGTTCGTTATAGCATTCATCATTAGCAGACCGAAAAGTATATGATGCGGAATCCTGCCGGTCTTTAATAGAGCGAAAGCCGGCGGAATAATGGTCTGAACTGGAAACCGCCTCAAAGGCAGAACCCAGAGTGTTAGCGATGGCAGCCGGATCCACTATGGTGGCATTAGAAACCTGAAGGCCAGAAACAGTACAATGTGACACTTTACCTGAGAAGCGACGAAGTTTATCCCAAACAACGGATGAAGGCGTAAAACGATTAAAAGACTCGACAAAACGAGCCAAAGATGCCTTCCTGCTATCCTGAATAATGCGACGAGCCCTGGCGCGCGATTATTTAAAAGTCACCAAATTATCAAGTGTAGGGTGGCGCCGAAACACCCTAAGTGCAGTCCTACGGGCACGAACGGCGTCCCGACAATCCTCGTTCCACCACGGAACAGGTGGCCGCCGAGGTTGGGAGGATGAACGGGGTATTGCACGTTCGGCGGCTGAGAAAATAATAGACGTAAGATGCTGCACTAGTTGATTAACGTCGGAGAAGGGCTGGTCGTCAAAATGCACGAGGCTGGAATACAAGCTCCAGTCGGCTTTTGCGAATATCCAGGTAGGTACTCTGGAATGCTGTACGTGGTGCGACAGAAGAGAAACGATGCAGGGGAAATGGTCGCTGGAGTAGGTGTCAGCGACGACGTTCCACTGAAGGCGACGTGCAAGCTGGATTGAGCAAAGGGCAAGGTCCAGGTGAGAGAAAGTACCAGAAGAATCAGAAATAAAAGTAGGTGCACCTGTATTGAGGATGGAAATATTGAACTGATAAAAAATGTCGGAAAGAAGAGTTCCCCTCGCACAAGCCCTTGGCTAACCCCATAGTGGGTGTTGGGCATTAAAATCTCCCAACAGAAGAAATGGTGTTGGGAGAGCGGACAGGAGAGCTCGAATGTCCGCGGGAGCGAGGGGAGACGATGGAGGTGAATATACAGAGCAAACAGAAAACAAAAAGCCGGGTAAGTGAAGCCGAACGGCAACAGCTTGCATGTCGGATGTAAGTGTGACAGGTGTAAAATGAACGTCGTTACGCACTAAGAACATGACACCTCCATGAGCAGGAGTACCCTCCTCCGGTTCAAGGTCGTAGCGAACCGGAGTATATCCTCGGAGATCAAAAGGATCGTGAGGGCGAAGCTTAGTCTCCTGCAAACATACGACCAAAGGCGAATGGGAACGCAATAAAAGTTGCAGTTCCGCCCTATGCGATCGTACACCACGTACATTCCAGGTCAGGATAGCCTTTAAGAATAAGGGGATAAACTTTCTATTTAGAAGGGCGGCTTAAAATTACCTTTTGTTTAACCTTTGGGCTCGGGCTTTTTGTATGGAGTTGGTCAGACTCCATAGCTTCCTCGGAGGGAGGGCCCACGCGCTCAGTGCCAGAAACCGATTCAAGCGCCGTGAATCGGTTCTGGGTGGCGATGGGTGAAGGGTGCCGCTGAGCGCGGCTTGTCCCAGGACCATCCTGGGACAGCGACCTCCGAGGAGGAGAAGGTGAACTTTTGTTACCGCGAGCACGCGGAGGGTCTTTCAAAAAATCTTCCCTACGAAGTTTCTGCTTGGGCTTCTTTTCAACGGCTTGCGACTTCATTGACTTGGGACCAGGTTTATACGGCTTGGTAACTGTAGCCTTAATAGACGGCCGGATGGTAGTGGCGGTTAATCCAGTCAAGGTCCAGGTCTGAGTTCCGGCATCTACTCGTGGTACTGGCGAGGCAACAACAGAACTAAATGTGCCAGATTGCAGGAGTGAAGGTTGGCGCGCATGGAAACGCCTCCGGGCTTCAGCGAAGGAGAGTTTTTCCTTTATCCGGATCTCCTGGATCGCCTTCTCGTCCAAATACCGCGGACAGTCGGCAAACGAAGCAGAATGTGACCCTTTACAATTAACGCAGACGGGGGCTGTTGAACAGGTACCTTCGTGTTAGGGCTGGCTACATGTTGGAAAATGTTAACGGCACTCTTACAGGAGACTTGCGTATGCCCAAAACGTTGGCATTTAAAACAACGCAGAGGTCTAGGAATATAAGGCCTCACAGAAATCCGTTCGTACCCTGCGGAAATGCTCTGATTTGTTTATTGTTTTGCGTCGCCGCATCCTCACGCTTTGGAGCGATGAGTGGACGGCCCTCCGGGGGAACAAGTTGCGGGAGGTTAAGCCTCTCCCGTAAGTCTGGGCTACCTCTTCCCGTGATTCTCGTCGGGAAGAGGGAATTTTAACACGCCTTCGTATCGGACATTGCATTTTTAGTCATAAGTATTTGCTGAGTGGTGACTCCGCACACCTCTGTGGGCAGTGTGGTGCGCCCTTAACAGTGCGTCACATTTTAGCAGAGTGTCGAGTTTTAGCCTCTTTGCGCTTCCGTGTTGGTCTGCCTGTTGGCCTAGCCAACGTTCTGGCAGACCCCTCAAGGGCTCACCTTATGTGAGTACGGGTTTTTGGCGCAACCGGGGGTTCCCGAGCCAATCATCGCCACATTCATCCCCTCACCCCCATCCGGTCGAGGTGGGTTTTTTAAGTGACCGGTGGACACAAGGTAGGCTCTCGTGCGTTCTTTACATTCCATCCATACCGCACCTCACCATCGTTTCTTTCTTCCCTTATCACTTTCCGACCATTTCGCACCACGACATTCGCATATCTCTTTTTCTTCCCCGCCGGCCTACCTTGCGTGCGAAACGCCCACACTGTTTTAGTTTCTTTTACCCTTTTATTTAAATCCTCCGTGGACACAGACTTACGGATACCCGCGCACCGCGTGCGCAGCTGGGTGAGTGGGAAATGGCGTCATCCCCACCAACCGGGGTCGTCATGTAGGGTTTGTGTTCGTATCCGCTGTTCAACTGCTGTCCCGCGGGGGGGCCATTGCATGAGCTGCTGACTTCTGACGGCGATTGGGTCCCTCTGTCTATGTTCTGGGAGGTGTGACCCTGGGGTGAGTCTGGTATAGATAGGCCACTCACCCAAGCCGGGGTAACGCCCGAGAAGTCAGAGCCCGAGGTCGGAGATGGTTGCAATGGTGGAGAATTTATTTCGCTATGGAGCACCCTTCCTCCATTAATACTAACAAGCGCCGAAAAGTTTATGTAACAGAAGTGACACCACCGCAACTGGTTGTTACTTGGTCATTTCACGAACCGAAGAAGGACAAACCTTTGAGAAGGTGAACCCTTTCATTATTCAAAAGGGAATTGATGCAATTGCTGGTGCGGTTCAGTCCTGCACTCATCTACGGAATGGTTCCTTATTAGCCCAAACGAAATCCGATCAGCAAAGTAAGACCTTGTTGCGCGCTACGCTTCTCCACGGCTATCCCATCCGTGTGGAGAAGCACCGCACATTGAATTCCTGTCGAGGCGTTATTACCACCCATAGCCTCGATGGTATATCGGACGAGGAACTGGTAGAACATCTTGCAGACCAGAAGGTGACAGCGGCCACCTGTTCCGTGGTGGAACGAGGATTGTCGGGACGCCGTTCGTGCCCGTAGGACTGCACTTAGGGTGTTTCGGCGACACCCTACACATACTAACTTGGTGACTTTTAAACAATCGCGCGCCAGGGCTCGTCTCACTATTCAGGATAGCAAGAAGGCGTCGTGGACTCGTTTTGTCGAGTCTTTTAATCGCTTTACGCCTTCATCTGTTGTTTGGGATAAACTTCGTCGCTTCTCAGGTAAAGTGTCGCATTGTACTGTTTCTGGCCTTCAGGTTTCTAATGCCACCATAGTGGATCCGGCTGCCATCGCTAACACTCTGGGTGCTGCCTTTGAGGCGGTATCCAATTCGGACCATTATTCCGCCGGCTTTCGCTCTATCAAAGACCGGCTGGATTCCGACACCTTTAATTTTCGATCTGCTAATATTGAGTGTTATAATGAACTTTTCACAATGAGGGAGCTGGAGCATGCTCTTCATTGCTCTCGGCACTCCGCTCCTGGGCCGGACGGCATTCATGTCCTGATGTTAAAGAACCTTTCAGCCGACAGTAAACTCTTTCTCTTACAGGTCTAAAACCGTATTTGGCAGGACGGCATTTTTCCTTCCGTTTGGCGCGAAGCCACCATTGTCCCTATACTTAAGCCTGGGAAGGATCGCCAACTACCTTCCAGCTACCGCCCTATCTCCCTCACCAGTTGCATTTTAAGTGGCACATCCTGGGGAGCTGATCGGACCGTCCTTCTTCGCCTTTATCGCTCTTTGGTCCGATCCAAACTTGATTACGGGTGTATTATTTATTCGCCGTCACGTCCATTTGTGTTACGTCGTTTGAATCCCATTCATCATCGTGGTATTAGAGTCGCTACAGGGGCCTTTCCAACTAGCCCCGTGCCCAGTCTTTACGCTGAGGCTGCAGAGCCTCCGCTTTCTTTCAGGCGTGAGATGCTCTTATGTAGCTATGCTTGTCGTTTCTCAAGCTTGCCTAACCACCCGTCCTTCGATGTATTTTACGAGGGATCGTTTGATCGGCAATATTTAGTTAGCTCCTCTGCTTTGCTCCCTCCAGGGGTTCGATTTCGACTGCTACTTCGGCATTTGGACGTTCCGCCAGCGCCGGCCCTTACCCGAGGGGAAACGCGTTTTCCTCCATGGTCGCGCGCTGAGGCCCACATCCAACTTGGGCTGACGTCGATACCGAAAAATGCGACCCCTGCTTCTGTTCTTAGATCCGCCTTTTTAGAACTACAGGCGCAATTCGGGGACTGTCATTTTATATATACTGATGGGTCTAAGACTGATGTTGGAGTAGGATGTGCCTTTGTTTTTTGTGTACAGAGTTTTACTTTTCGTTTACCTCGACAATGTTCAATTTTTACCGCCGAACTTTTTAGCATTTATCAATCTGTTTTATTCATTCAGCGGCACGACTTACGGCACTGTTTTATTTGTACGGACTCTCTGAGTGCTCTTCAGGCTATTCATGCGCTGTACAATTACCACCCACTCGTACAGCGCATACATGACCTGCTCCACACGCTTTGTGTCTCTGGCATCAGCATCTCCTTCATGTGGATTCCAGGTCATGTGGGCATCTCAGGTAACGAGTCTGCCGACGCCGCTGCGAAATCGGCGATTTTATTACCCAGATTTTTTACTTCTGTTGTTCCCTCGTCAGATTCGTATGTTATTTTACGTCGCCGCATCCTCTCGCGCTGGCGCGATGAGTGGACGGCCCTCCGGGGGAACAAGTTGCGGGAGGTTAAGCCTTTCCCGTTGATCTGGGGTACCTCTTCTCGTTCTTGTCGTCGGGAAGAGGTAATTTTAGCTCGCCTACGGATTGGACATTGTGTTTTTAGTCATAGGTATTTGCTCAGTGGTGACCCCGCACCCGTCTGTGGACAGTGTGACGTGCCCTTAACGGTGCGTCACATTTTAACAGAGTGTCAGGTTTTAGCTGCATTGCGTGCTCAAGTGGGCCTGCCTGTTGGCCTAGCCAACGTTTTGGCAGACGACACGCGTGCTGTAGAATGTGTTTTACGTTTTATTCACGACAGTGCTTTTAATCTGCGCATTTAATGCGTTGGGCGTCTGTTAGCTTGGTACTTTTATTCTGTCTGTTTTTTATGGGAACTCTTATCCCCAGCGGACATATGGCGCTCATGTCCCTCGCATTCTACAGTTCCTGACACAATTTAATCTTTTATTGCCTATGCCTTTAGTGTGTTGGTTTTCAGATATTTGCTTTTTCTTTTTATTGTTATTGTTATTATTGTTATTATTGTTGTTATTGTTGTTATTGTTATTATTGTTGTTATTGTTATATTGTTAGTTTTAGCCTTTTGAACATCGCGGGTTTGTGTCCCGTTTTTAACTATGCGGTTCTTTTACCTGTTTCATATTTTGACCTTATCTTTTATACACTGTAAGGGCGCTGATGACCATAGCAGTTTAGCGCCCTTAAACCGCATATCATCATCACGTGTCTCTGGCATCAGCGTGTCCTTCATGTGGATTCCAGGTCATGTGGGCATCTCAGGTAATGAGTCTGCCGACGCCGCTGCGAAATCGGCGATTTTATTACCCAGATTTTTTACCTCTGTTGTTCCCTCGTCAGATTCGTGTGTTGTTTTACGTCGCCGCATCCTCTCGCGCTGGCGCGATGAGTGGACGACCCTCCGGGGGAACAAGTTGCGGGAGGTTAAGCCTTTCCCGTTGATCTGGGATACCTCTTCTCGTTCTTGTCGTCGGGAAGAGGTAATTTTAGCTCGATTACGTATTGGACATTGTGTTTTTAGTCATAGGTATTTGCTCAGTGGTGACCCCGCACCACTCTGTGGGCAGTGTGACGTGCCCTTGACGGTGCGTCATATTTTAACAGAGTGTCAGGTTTTAGCTGCATTACCCTCAGGGGCTCAACTTATGTGAGTACGGGTTTTTGGCGCACCCGGGGGTTCCCGAGCCAATCATCGCCACCTTCATCCCTTCACCCCCATCCGGTCGAGGTGGGTTCTTCTCGTGACCGGTGGACACAAGGTAGGCTCTCGTGCGTTCTTTACATTCCATTCATACCGCACCTCACCATCGTTTCTTTCTTCCCTTATCACTTTCCGGCCATTTCTAACCACGACATTCGCACAACTCTTTTTCTTCCCCGCCGGCCTACCTTGCGTGCGAAACGCCCAAACAGTTTTAGTTTCTTTTATCTTTTTATTTAAATCTTCCGTGGACACAGCCTGACGGATACCCGCGCACCGCGTGCGCAGCTGGGTGAGTGGGTAATGGCGTCATCCCCACCACCCGGGGTCGTCATGTAGGGTATGTGTTCGTATCCGCTGTTCAACTGCAGTCCCGCGGGGGGCCATTGCATGAGCTGCTCACTTCTGACGGCGATTGGGTCCCTCTGTCTATGTTCTGGGAGGTGTGACCCTGGGGTGAGTCTGGTATAGATAGGCCACTCACCCAAGCCGGGGTAACGCCCGAGAAGTCAGAGCCCGAGGTCGGAGACGGTTGCAATGGTGGAGGATTTATTTCGCTACGGAGCACCCTTCCTCCATTACTACTAACAAGCGCCGAAAAGTTTATGTAACAGAAGTGACACCACCGACAACTGGTTGTTACTTGGTCATTTCACGAACCGAAGAAGGACAAAGCTTTGAGAAGGTGAACCCTTTCATCATTCAAAAGGGCATTGATGCAATTGCTGGTGCGGTTCAGTCCTGCACTCGTCTACGGAATGGTTCCTTATTAGCCCAAACGAAATCCGATCAGCAAAGTAAGACCTTGTTGCGCGCTACGCTTCTCCACGGCTATCCCATCCGTGTGGAGAAGCACCGCACATTGAATTCCTGTCGAGGCGTTATTACCACCCATAGCCTCGATGGTATATCGGACGAGGACCTGGTAGAATATCTTGCAGACCAGAAGGTGACAGCGGTCCATCGAGTGCAGGCCAAACGCGACGGCGTATTGGTACCCACTCGTACCCTGTTTATTACATTTGATGGCGTCGATCTGCCCACGAGCATTTCCGCAGGGTACGAACGGATTTCTGTGAGGCCTTATATTCCTAGACCTCTGCGTTGTTTTAAATGCCAACGTTATGGGCATACGCAAGTCTCATGTAAGAGTGCCGTTAACATCTGTGCAACATGTAGCCAGCCCGCACACGAAGGTATCTGTTCAACAGCCCCCGTCTGCGTTAATTGCAAAGGGTCTCATTCTGCTTCGTTTGCCGACTGTCCGCGGTACTTGGACGAGAAGGCGATCCAGGAGATCCGGGTAAAGGAAAAACTCTCCTTCGCTGAAGCCCGGAGGCGATACCATGCGCGCCAACCTTCACTCCTGCGATCTGGCACATTTAGTTCTGTTGTTGCCTCGCCAGTACCACGAGTAGATGCCGAAACTCAGACCTGGACCTTGACTGGATTAACCGCCACTACCATCCCCCGTCTATTAAAGCTACTGTTACCAAGCCTTATAAACCTGGTCCAAAGTCAATGTGTCGCAAGCCGCTGAAAAGAAGCCCAAGCAGAAACTACGTAGGGAAGATTTTTTGAAAGACCCTCCGCGTGCGCGCGGTAATAAAAGTTCACCTTCTCCTCCTCGGAGGTCGCTGTCCCAGGAAGGTCCTGGGACAAGCCGCGCTCAGCGGCACCCCTCACCCATCGCCACCCAGAACCGATTCACGGCGCTTGAATCGGTTTCTGGCACTGAGCGCGTGGGCCCTCCCTCCGAGGAAGCTATGGAGTCTGACCAACTCCATACAAAAAGCCCGAGCCCAAAGGTTAAACAAAAGGTAATTTTAAGCCGCCCTTCTAAATAGACAGTTTATCCCCTTTTTCTTAATGGCTATCCTGACCTGGAATGTACGTGGTGTACGATCGCATAGGGCGGAACTGCAACTTTTATTGCGTTCCCATTCGCCTATGGCCGTGTGTTTGCAGGAAACCAAGCTTCGCCCTCACGACCCTTTCGATCTCCGAGGGTACACTCCGGTTCGCTACGATCTGACCCGGAGGAGGGTGCTCCTGCTCATTGAGGTGTCATGTTGTTGGTGCGTAATGACGTTCATTTTCAACCTATCATACTTACGTCCGACTTGCAAGCTGTTGCCATTAGACTGCAGTTACCCGGTTTTTTCTTTTCTGTTTGTTCTGTGTATTCATCTCCATCGTCTCCCCTCGCTCCCGCGGACATTCGAGCTCTTCTGTCCGCTCTCCCAACACCAGTTCTTCTGTTGGGAGATTTTAATGCCCATCACCCACTATGGGGTTCGCCGAGGGCTTGTGCGAGGGGAACTCTTCTTTCCGACATTTTTTACCAGTTCAATCTCTCAATCCTCAATGCAGGTGAGCCTACTTTTATTTTCGATTCTTCTGGTACATTCTCACACCGGGACCTTGCCGTTTGCTCCCTCCAGCTTGCTAGTTGTCTGCTGTGGAACGTCGTCGCTGACACCTACTCCAGTGACCATTATCCCTGCATCGTTTCTCTTCTATCACACCACGTCCAACATTCCAGAGTACCTACCTGGATATTCCCAAAAGCCGACTGGAGTTTGTATTCCAGCCTCGTGTATTTTGACTACCAGCCCTTCACCGACATTAACGAACTAGTGCAGTACCTTACGTCTACTATTTTCTCTGTTGCCGAACGCGCCATTCCCCGTTCATCCTCTCAACCTCGGCGAATGCCTGTCCCGTGGTGGAACGAGGATTGTCGGGCCGCCGTTCGTGCTCGTAGGGCTGCACTTAGGGTGTTTCGGCGCCACCCTACACTTGATAATTTGGTGACTTTTAAACAATCGCGCGCCAGGGCTCGTCGCACTATTCAGGATAGCAAGAAGGCGTCGTGGGCTCGTTTTGTCGAGTCTTTTAATCGCTTTACGCCTTCATCTGTTGTTTGGAATAAACTTCGTCGCTTCTCAGGTAAAGTGTCGCATTGTACTGTTTCTGGCCTACAGGTTTCTAATGCCACCATAGTGGATCCGGCTGCCATCGCTAACACTCTGGGTGCTGCCTTTGAGGCCGTATCCAATTCGGAACATTATTCCGCCGGCTTTCGCTCTATCAAAGACCGGCTGGATTCCGACACCTTTAATTTTCGATCTGCTAATATTGAGTGTTATAATGAACTTTTCACAATGAGGGAGCTGGAGCATGCTCTTCATTGCTCTCGGCACTCCGCTCCTGGGCCGGACGGCATTCATGTCCTGATGTTAAAGAACCTTTCAGCCGACAGTAAACTCTTTCTCTTACTGGTCTATAACCGTATTTGGCAGGACGGCATTTTTCCTTCCGTTTGGCGCGAAGCGACCATTGTCCCTATACTTAAGCCTGGGAAGGATCGCCAACTACCTTCCAGCTACCGCCCTCTCTCCCTCACCAGTTGCATTTGCACGGTGATGGAGCGCATGATCAACGGGCGGTTGACATGGTGGCTTGAGTCTCAGAAACTTCTAGCGAACGCTCAGTGCGGGTTTCGTCGCTATCGCTCTACCGTCGACCATCTGGTGTCCTTGTCGACGCATATTATGAATGGATTTCTGAGAAAGTGTCAAACCGTGGCTGTATTTTTTGACCTGGAGAAAGCTTATGACACTTGTTGGAGGGGCGGCATTTTACGTACACTTCACGCATGGAATATCCGCGGTCGTCTTCCCATATTTCTTCGGGAGTTTATGACGGACCGCGTCTTTCGTGTACGTGTGGGCTCGGTTTTATCTCGTCGTTTTATTCAAGAGAACGGAGTACCGCAGGGCTCTGTACTCAGTGTCACACTTTTTTCGATTGCTATCAACCCCATTGTTCATTGTATTCCACCTGGCATTTCATCGTCCCTTTTTGTTGACGATTTCGCTATTTATTGTAGTTCACGGCGGACCTGTCTACTCGAGCGCCGTCTCCAGAGCTGTATCGACCGTCTCTACGCCTGGAGTAACGCCAACGGCTTTAATTTCTCCGCCGAGAAATCCGTCTGCATTAACTTTTGGCGCCGGAAGTATTTCCCTCCGCCCTCTCTCCATCTTGGGCCAGGGATACTTCCGTTTGCAGACGAGGCGAAATTTTTGGGGTTGATTTTTGACAGGAAGTTTTG
Organism: Deroplatys truncata; assembly: GCA_030765065.1. NCBI lineage: Eukaryota > Metazoa > Arthropoda > Insecta > Mantodea > Mantidae > Deroplatys > Deroplatys truncata. The sequence goes on along the minus strand of CM060990.1, from coordinate 414,188,469 downwards.
TTGGACTTCGCACGTTTCCTTTTTAAAAGCAAAGTGTAACCGTTCTCTTAATATTTTACGTGTTTTAAGTGGCACATCCTGGGGAGCTGATCGGACCGTCCTTCTTCACATTTATCGCTCTTTGGTCCGATCCAAGCTTGATTACGGGTGTATTGTTTATTCGTCGGCACGTCCATCTGTGTTACGTCGATTGAATGCCATTCACCATCGTGGCATAAGAGTCGCTACAGGGGCCTTTCCAACTAGCCCTGTTTTTAGCCTGTATGCTGAAGCTGCAGAGCCTCCGCTGTCCTTCAGGCGTGAGATGCTCTTGTGCAGCTATGCTTGTCGACTCTCAAGCTTGCCTGACCACCCGTCCTTCGAGTTATTTTTCGAGGAGTCACTTGATCGTCACTATTTTATTAGCTCCTCTGCTTTGCTCCCACCAGGGGTTCGCTTTCGACAGCTCCTTCGGCATTTAGACGTTTCGCCAGCGCCGGCCCTTCCACGGGGGGAAACGAGTTTTCCTCCATGGTCTCGCGCTGAGGCCCCTTGTCCCCTTGGGCTAACGTCGATGCCGAAGACTGAGACCCCTGCTTCGGTCTTTAGATCGGCTTTTTTAGAAGTACGGGCTCAATTCGGAGAGTTCCATTTTATCTTTACCGATGGATCTAAGACTGAAGCTGGAGTTGGATGTGCCTTTGTTTCTGGTCACTGTAGTTTTAAGTTTCGTTTACCTGGACAATGTTCAATTTTTACCGCCGAACTTTTTAGCATTTATCAATCTATTTTATACATTCAGCGGCATGCCTTACAGCACTGTTTTATTTGTACGGACTCTCTGAGTGCCCTTCAGACTATTACTGCGCTGTACCATTACCACCCGCTTGTACAGCGCATACATGACCTGCTCCACTCGCTTGGTATCACTGGCATCAGCGTGTCCTTCATGTGGATTCCAGGTCATGTGGGCATATCAGGTAATGAGTCTGCCGACGCCGCTGCGAAATCGGCGATTTTATTACCCAGATTTTTTACCTCTGTTCTTCCCTCGTCAGATTCGTGTGTTATTTTACGTCGCCGCATCCTCTCGCGCTGGCGCAATGAGTGGACGGCCCTCCGGGGGAACAAGTTGCGGGAGGTTAAGCCGCTCCCGTTAATCTGGGGTACCTCTTCTCGTTCTTCACGTCGGGAAGAGGTACTTTTAGCCCGTTTACGAATTGGACATTGTCGTTTTAGTCATAGTTACCTGCTCAGTGGTGATTCCGCTCCGCTGTGTCAGCAGTGTGACGTGCCCTTAACGGTGCGTCACATTTTAATAGAGTGTCAAGTTTTAGCTCCACTGCGCGTTCGCCTGGGTCTGCCTGTTGACATAGCCAACGTTTTGGCAGACGACGCGCATGCTGTAGAATGTCTTTTACGTTTTATAAGTGACATTGGTTTTAATCGTCGCATTTGATGCGCTGTGCGTCTTTTAGCTTTGTTATTCTATTCTGTATGTTTTAATAGGGACTTACTCCCCAGTGACATATGGCACCCATGTCCCTCGCATTCTACAGTCCTTGACACGTTTTAATCTTTTATTGGCTATGCTTGTAGTGTGTTGGTTTTTGAGACATATTTATTGTTATTGTTATTATTGTTGTTATTGTTATTATTGTTATTGTTTTTATTGTTATTGTTATTGTTATTCTATTGTTATTTTTAACTTTTTTGACATCGCGGGTTTGTGTCCCGTTTTTTAATTATGCTGTTTTTTACCTGTCTTTTATTTTTTGACTTTATATTTTAATACCTTGTAAGGGCGCTGATGACCTCAGCAGTTTAGCGCCCTTAAGCCGCATATCATCATCATCATCACGCACCTCACCATCGTTTCTTTCTTCCCTTATCACTTTCCGGCCATTTCACACCACGACATTCGCATATCTCTCTTTTTCTTCCCCGCCGGCCTACCTTGCGTGCGAAACGCCCACACAGTTTTAGTTTCTTTTATCTTTTTATTTAAATCCTCCGTGGACACAGCCTGACGGATACCCGCGCACCACGTGCGCAGCTGGGTGAGTGGGTAATGGCGTCATCCCCACCACCCGGGGTCGTCATGTAGGGTTTGTGTTCGTATCCGCTGTTCAACTGCAGTCCCGCGGGGGGCCATTGCGTGAGCTGCTGACTTCTGACGGCGATTGGGTCCCTCTGTCTATGATCTGGGAGGTGTGACCCTGGGGTGAGTCTGGTATAGATAGGCCACTCACCCAAGCCGGGGTAACGCCCGAGAAGTCAGAGCCCGAGGTCGGAGACGGTTGCAATGGTGGAGGATTTTTTTCGCTATGGAGCACCCTTTCTCCATTATAAACAACAAGCGCCGTAAAACGTTAGTAACAGAAGTAGCACCGCCAACAGCTGGTTGTTACTTAGTGATTACCCGTACAGAGGAAGGACAATCATTCGAGAAGGTGAACCCTTTTATCATCCAGAAGGGCATTGACTCAATTGCTGGTCCGGTTCTTTCCTGCACTCGGCTTCGTAATGGTTCGTTATTGGTTCAAACCAAATCCGAGGCACAAAGTAAGTCCTTGTTGAGCGCCACGCTTCTCCACGGTTATCCTATCCGTGTTGAGAAGCACCGCACCTTGAATTCTTGTAGAGGCGTTGTCACCACGCATAAGCTCGATGGTATCTCTGACGAAGACCTGGTGGAATATCTTGCAGACCAGAGGGTGACAGCGGTTCATCGAGTGCAGGCCAAACGCGACGGCGTGTTGGTACCCACTCGTACCCTGTTTATTACATTTGATGGCGTCGATCTGCCCACGAGCATTTCCGCAGGGTACGAACGGATTTCTGTGAGGCCTTATATTCCTAGACCTCTGCGTTGTTTAAAATGCCAACGTTTTGGGCATACGCAAGTCTCATGTAAGAGTGCCGTTAACATCTGTGCAACCTGTAGCCAGCCCTCACACGAAGGTACCTGTTCAACAGCTCCCGTCTGCGATAATTGTAAAGGGTCTCATTCTGCTTCGTTTGCCGACTGTCCGCGGTACTTGGACGAGAAGGCGATCCAGGAGATCCGGTTAAAGGAAAAACTCTCCTTCGCTAAAGCCCGGAGGCGTTACCATGCGCGCCAACCTTCACTCCTGCGATCTGGCACATTTAGTTCTGTTGTTGCCTCGCCAGTACCACGAGTAGATGCCGAAACTCAGACCTGGACCTTGACTGGATTAACCGCCACTACCATCCGGCCGTCTATTAAGGCTACAGTTACCAAGCCGTATAAACCTGGTCCCAAGTCAATGAAGTCGCAAGCCGTTGAAAAGAAGCCCAAGCAGAAACTTCGTAGGGAAGATTTTTTGAAAGACCCTCCGCGTGCGCGCGGTAATAAAATTTCAACTTCTCCTCCTCGGAGGTCGCTGTCCCAGGATGGTCCTGGGACAAGCCGCGCTCAGCGGCACCCTTCACCCATCGCCACCCGGAACCGATTCACGGCGCTTGAATCGGTTTCTGGCACTGAGCGCGTGGGCCCTCCCTCACAGGAAGCTATGGAGTCTGACCAACTCCATACAAAAAGCCCGAGCCCAAAGGTTAAACAAAAGGTAATTTTAATCCGCCCATCTAAATAGACAGTTTATCCCCTTATTCTTAATGGCTATCCTGACCTGGAATGTACGTGGTGTACGATCGCATAGGGCGGAACTGCAACTTTTATTGCGTTCCCATTCGCCTATGGTCGTATGTTTGCAGGAGACTAAGCTTCGCCCTCACGATCCTTTTGATCTCCGAGGATATACTCCGGTTCGCTACGACCTTGAACCGGAGGAGGGTACTCCTGCTCATGGTGGTGTCATGATTTTGGTGCGTAATGACGTTCATTTTCAAACTATCACACTTACGTCCGCTTTGCAAGCTGTTGCCATTAGACTGCAGTTACCCGGTTTTTTCTTTTCTGTTTGTTCTGTGTATACACCTCCATCGTCTCCCCTCGCTCCCGCGGACATTCGATCTCTCCTGTCCGCTCTCCCAACACCAATTCTTCTGTTGGGAGATTTTAATGCCCATCACCCACTATGGGGTTCGCCAAGGGCTTGTGCGAGGGGAACACTTCTTTCCGACATTTCTTATCAGTTCAATCTTTCCATCCTCAATACAGGTGCACCTACTTTTATTTCTGATTCTTCTGGTACATTTTCTCACCTGGACCTTGCCATTTGCTCACTTCAGCTTGCACGTCGTCTTCAGTGGAATGTCGTCGCTGACACCTACTCCAGCGACCATTACCCCTGCATCGTTTCTCTTCTGTCGCACCACGTACAGCATTCCAGAGTACCTACCTGGATATTCGCAAAAGCCGACTGGAGCTTGTATTCCAGCCTCGTGCATTTTGACGACCAGCCCTTCTCCGACATTAACAAACTAGTGCTGCACCTTACCTCTATTATTTTCTCTGCCGCCGAACGCGCAATACCCCGTTCATCCTCCCAACCTCGGCGGCCACCTGTTCCGTGGTGCAACGAGGATTGTCGGGACGCCGTTCGTGCCCGTAGGACTGCTCTTAGGGTGTTTGGGCGACACCCTACACTTGATAATTTGGTGACTTTTAAACAATCGCGCGCCAGGGCTCGTCGCATTATTCAGGATAGCAAGAAGGCATCTTGGGCTCGTTTTGTCGAGTCTTTTAATCGTTTTACGCCTTCATCCGTTGTTTGGGATAAACTTCGTCGCTTCTCAGGTAAAGCGTCACATTGTACTGTTTCTGGCCTTCAGGTTTCTAATGCCACCATAGTGGATCCGGCTGCCATCGCTAACACACTGGGTGCTGCCTTTGAGGCGGTATCCAATTCAGACCATTATTCCGCCGGCTTTCGCTCTATCAAAGACCGGCTGGATTCCGACACATTTACTTTTTGATCTGCTAATATTGAGTGTTATAATGAACTTTTCACAATGAGGGAGCTGGAGCACGCTCTTCATTGCTCTCGGCACTCCGCTCCTGGGTCGGACGGCATTCATGTCCCGATGCTAAAGAACCTTTCAGCGGACAGTAAACTCTTTCTCTTACAGGTCTATAACCGTATTTGGCAAGACGGCATTTTTCCTTCCGTTTGGCGCGAAGCCACCATTGTCCCTATACTTAAGCCTGGGAAGGATCGCCAACTACCTTCCAGCTACCGCCCTATCTCCCTCACCAGTTGCATTTGCAAGGTGATGGAACGCATGATCAACGGGCGGTTGACATGGTGGCTTGAGTCTCAGAAACTTCTAGCGAACGCTCAGTGCGGGTTTCGTCGCTATCGCTCTACCGTCGACCATCTGGTGTCCTTGTCGACGCATATTATGATTGGATTTCTGAGAAAGTGTCAAACCGTGGCTGTATTTTTTGACCTGGAGAAAGCTTATGACACTTGTTGGAGGGGCGGCATTTTACGTACACTTCACGATTGGAATATCCGCGGTCGTCTTCCCATATTTCTTCGGGAGTTTATGACGGACCGCGTCTTTCGTGTACGTGTGGGCTCGGTTTTATCTCGTCGTTTTATTCAAGAGAACGGAGTAACGCAGGGCTCTGTACTCAGTGTCACACTTTTTGCGATTGCTATCAACCCCATTGTTGATTGTATTCCACCTGGCATTTCATCGTCCCTTTTTGTTGACGATTTCGCTATTTATTGTAGTTCACGGCGGGCCTGTCTACTCGAACGCCGTCTCCAGAGCTGTATCGACCGTCTCTACGCCTGGAATAACGCCAACGGCTTTAATTTCTCCGCCGAGAAATCCGTCTGCATCAACTTTTGGCGCCGGAAGTATTTCCCTCCGCCCTCTCTCCATCTTGGGCCAGGGATACTTCCGTTTGCAGACGAGGCGAAATTTTTGGGGTTGATTTTTGACAGGAAGTTGTGTTGGATCTCGCACGTTTCCTTTTTAAAAGCTAAGTGTGACCGTTCTCTTAATATTTTACGTGTTTTTAGTGGCACATCCTGGGGAGCTGATCGGACCGTCCTTCTTCGGCTTTATCGCTCTTTGGTCCGATCCAAGCTTGATTACGGGTGTATTGTTTATTCGTCGGCACGTCCATCTGTGTTACGTCGATTGAATGCCATTCACCACCGTGGCATAAGAGTCGCTACAGGGGCCTTTCCAACTAGCCCTGTACCCAGTCTGTACGCAGAAGCTGCAGAGCCTCCGCTGTCCTCCAGGCGTGAGATGCTTTTGTGCAGCTATGCTTGTCGACTCTCAAGCTTGCTTAACCACCCGTCCTTCGATGTATTTTACGAGGATTCGCTTGATCGCCAATATTTCGTTACCTCCTCTGCATTGCTCCCTCCAGGGGTTCGATTTCGACTGCTACTTCGGCATTTGGACGTTACGCCAGCGCCGGCCCTTACCCGAGGGGAAACGCGCTTTCCTCCGTGGTCGCGCGCTGAGGCCCACATCCACCTTGGGCTAACTTCGATGCCGAAAACTGCCACCCCTGCTTCTGTTCTTAGATCCGCCTTTTTAGCACTACAGGCGCAGTTCGGGGACTGTCATTTTATATATACTGATGGGTCTAAGACTGATGTTGGAGTAGGATGTGCCTTTGTTTTTGGTGTACAGAGTTTTACTTTTCGTTTACCTCGACAATGTTCAATTTTTACCGCCGAACTTTTTAGCATTTATCAAACCGTTTTATACATTCAGCGGCACGACTTACGGCACTGTTTTATTTGTACGGACTCTCTGAGTGCCCTTCAGAGTATTACTGCGCTGTGCAACTACCACCCACTCGTACAGCGCATACATGACCTGCTCCACTCGCTTGGTGTCTCTGGCATCAGCGTGTCCTTCATGTGGATTCCAGGTCATGTGGGCATCTCAGGTAATGAGTCTGCCGACGCCGCTGCCAAATCGGCGATTTTATTACCCAGATTTTTTACCTCTGTTGTTCCCTCGTCAGATTCGTGTGTTGTTTTACGTCGCCGCATCCTCTCGCGCTGGCGCGATGAGTGGACGGCCCTCCGGGGGAACAAGTTGCGGGAGGTTAAGCCTTTCCCGTTGATCTGGGGTACCTCTTCTCGTTCTTGTCGTCGGGAAGAGGTAATTTTAGCTCGTCTACGGATTGGACATTGTGTTTTTAGTCATAGGTATTTGCTCAGTGGTGACCCCGCACCACTCTGTGGGCAGTGTGACGTGCCCTTAACGGTGCGTCACATTTTAACAGAGTGTCAGGTTTTAGCTGCGTTGCGTGCTCGTGTGGGTCTGCCTGTTGGGCTAGCCAACGTTTTGGCAGACGACACGCATGCTGTGGAATGTGTGTTACGTTTTATTCACGACAGTGATTTTAATCTGCGCATTTAATGCGTTGGGCGTCTGTTAGCTTCGTACTTTTATTCTGTCTGTTTTTATGGGAACTCTTATCCCCAGTGGACATATGGCGCTCATGTCCCTCGCATTCTACAGTTTCTGACACGTTTTAATCCTTTACTGCCTATGCTTTTAGTGTGTTGGTTTTTCAGAATTTGTGTTATTCTTATTGTTGTTATTGTTATTTTTGTTGTTATTGTTCTTATTGTTGTTATTGTTATTGTTGTTATTGTTGTTATTGTTGTTATTGTTATTTTGTTATTGTTCTATTATTGTTAGTTTTACCTTTTTGAACATCGCGGGTTTGTGTCCCGTTTTTAACTATGCGGTTCTTTTACGTGTTTTATATTTTGACCTTATCTTTTATACATTGTAAGGGCGCTGATGACCGTAGCAGTTTAGCGCCCTTAAACCGCATATCATCATCATCATCCTCCCCAATGGACATTGGCGCTCGTGTCCCAGACATTCTACAGTTCTTGACACGTTTTAATCTTTTATTGAATATGCTTTTAGTGTGTTGGTTTCTCAGATATTTGTATTGTTATTATTGTTGTTATTGTTATTATTGTTGTTATTGTTATTATTGTTGTTATTGTTATTTTTTGTTATTGTTATTATTGTTGTTATCGTTATTGTTATTGTTATATCATTGTTATTTTTAGCTTTTTGACATCGCGGGTTTGTGTCCCGTTTTTAATTATGCGGTTCTTTTACCTGTCTTATATATTTTGACCATATATATTTTATACATTGTAAGGGTGCTGATGACCTCAGCAGTTTAGCGCCCTTAAACCGCATATCATCATCATCATCAGAAAGTGTTCGGGTCGGTTTTGAAGCCATGTGAAGACATTGCTCTCTGAATACACAATTTCTCACTTCATGCAACATTCAGTTCAGCATGAGGAATACAACGCACTCGAGTTCAGTCCTTTCGTGTAACCACCTATGAAACAAAAAACACTCAAATTATTTACTGTTGCCAGGCAACATACAACCTTGGAGGTAGAGAATTTACTGGAGAGAGTGCTAAACACACTTCTTGTAAATGAAATCAAGCCATCATCTGTTCAGAGGATGCCATATTGGACGTGTAGATTCCATTGTGGAGTATGTGATTGTAATGTATTTTAATGGAATTTGAGGTAAAATCATGGGAATACACTGTGTTGTGTGTGGTTGTAATAACACCCAAAGGCCTGAGGACAAAAGTTTGTTTTCACAGGTACATAATCACCATAGATTCTGCATCCTTTAAATGATTGCCATATACATCACATGTGTCAATATAACTTATAAATAATTAATATAACATTCTTTGATGCAGTGGCTATGGCCCAAGGTTATCAGGATGTCATCGCTGGGCAGCTGGAGATAAACAAAGATAAGCAGCACTCTCACCAACATAAACACTGGAAACTTTGTCAGATAACCACAATCTCCTGGAAGCTTCCTTTCCCACCTTCACCAGAACATGTGTCCAGAAAGTTTGAAATATTCTGTGCAAGATTCCTTCGGCTATATAAGAGCGCACTTGCAAGTTAGTGAGTGACTGCATTTCTGGTGCACTGAAATGTACTGTTCTATGAGGGAGTTTGTGATGACTGCTATGATCTGCAGTGAGTACTGCTTCCATGAGACATTGGAGAAGTCTTACGTTTGACTCCCCAGGGAGTGAACCATCCAGAAGAAGTGGTTATGTCATGCATATTTCATTACACCACTATGTTACGAAGAAAGTGAAGTAATATTGAAAACTTATAGAACTGACAGTGAACAGCTGAACTGTAGCACATTAACAAAGTGACAGTGAAAACAACAAACTTTCAATATACTTGGTAGTTTGTGTGTAACTTTGATATTTAAACAAGCTTCCACATTCAAGGCCTGATGTTTTAAACAAGTGGGTTAAAGTTGTTTGAAGGGAAAACTAAAAATCCTCAAGATTCATCGGGCTTTGTAGTAGTCATTTTACAGATGACTGTTACAGCTGGGGCCTAGGGTAGAAAATGTAGATGTTCCTAAAGGAAAATGAAGTTCCTTCTATATTCAAACCCCCAGGGGTTCTACTTTTGTGAGTACGGGTTAGGCGCTACCGAGGTACCCGAGCCATTCATAGCCATTTTCAACCTTTCATCCCCGTCCGGTCGAGGTGGGTTCGTTTTCGTGACCGGGGGACTCAAGGTAGGCTCTCGTGCGTTCTGTGCACTTCATTCCATGTCACCCCTCGCCATCGCTTCCTTCTTCTCTTCTGTTTATGCACATTTTGCCCCACGAGCATTCATCTACACGTCTCTTTTACTTCTTCGCCGAGCTACCTTGAGTGCAAAACGCCCACACACTTTAAGTTTGTTTTAACCTTTTATGTTAATCCTCCGTGGACACAGCCTGACGGATACCCGCGCAATCGGTGCGCAGCTGGGTGAGTGGATAATGGCGTCATCCCCACCACCCAGGGTCGTCATGTAGGGTTTGTGTTCGTATCCGCTGTCCAACTGCAGTCCCGCGGGGGTACAATTGCAGAAGCTGCTGACTTCTGACGGCGATTGTGTCCCTCTGTCTATGTCCTGGGAGGTGTGACACTGGGGTGAGTCTGGTATGGATAGGCCACTCACCCAAGCCGGGGTAACGCCCGGGAAGTCAGAGCCCGAGGTCGGAGTCGGTTGCAATGGTGGAGGATTTATTTTGCTATGGAGCACCCTTTCTCCGTTACTAACAACAAGCGCTAAAAAGTCTATGTAACGGAAGTAGCACCGCCGACATCTGGTTGTTACTTGGTCATTTCACGTACAGAAGAAGACCAAAGTTTTGAGAAGGTGAACCCTTTCATTATTCAGAAGGGCATTGACGCTATTGCAGGTGCGGTTCAGTCCTGCACTCGTCTTCAAATTGGTCCATTGTTGGTTCAAACCAAAACTGAACAGCAAAGTACGTCCTTGTTGCGCGCCACGCTTCTCCACGGTTATCCTATCCGTGTCGAGAAGCACCGCACCTTGAATTTCTGTCGAGGCGTCATTAACACCCATTGCCTCGATGGTATGTCGGACGAAGAACTTGTCGACTATCTTTCTGATCAAAAGGTGACAGCTGTTCATCGAGTGCAGGCTAAACGAGACGGAATTTTCGTACCAACTCGTACCCTGTTTAACACTTTCGATGGCGTCGATCTGCCCACGAGTCTTTCAGCAGGGTGCCAACGTATTGCTGTGAGGCCCTATATACCTAGACGTCTAATTTGTTTCAAATACCAACGTTTTGGGCATACGCAAGTCTCCTGTAAGAGTGCCGTTACCATCTGTGCCTCATGTAGCCAGCCGTCACACGAAGGTACCTGTTCCACAGCCCCCGTCTGCGTTAACTGCAAAGGGTCTCATTCTGCGTCATTTGCCGACTGTCCGCGGTACTTGGACGAGAAAGCGATCCAGAAGATCCGAATATAGGAGAAACTCTCCTTCGCCGAAGCCCGTAGGCGTTACCATGCGCGCCAACCTTCACTCCTGCCATCGGGAACATGTAGTTCTGTTGTTGCCTCGCCAGTACTCCTGAAGAATGCAGAGAATCAAACTTGGGCCATGACTGCCTTGACCGCCACTACCATCCGGCCGTCCATTTCAGCTCCTGTTACCAAGCCCTCCAAACCTGGTCCTAAGTCTATGAAGTTACAAGACACAGAGAAAAAACCGAAGCAGAAATTTCGAAGAGAAGACTTTTTAAAAGACCCTATGCGTGGTCACAGTAAGCAGAGTTCATCTTCTCCTCCTCGCAGGTCGCAGACCCAGGAAGCTCCTGGGAAAAGTCGCGCTCAGCGGCACCCCTCACACATCGCCACCCAAATCCGATTCACGCGCTTGAATCGGTTTCTGGCTCTGAGTGCGTGGGCCCTCCCTTCGAGGAGGCTATAGAGTCTGACCAACTCCATACCAAAAGCCGAGCCCAAAGGTTAAACAAAAGGTAATTTTAAGCCGCCCTTCTAAATAGACAGTTTATTCCTTTTTCTTCAGGGCTATCCTGACCTGGAATGTACGTCGTGTACGACTGCATAGGATGGAACTGCAACTTTTATTGCGTTCCCATTCGCCTATGGTCGTTTGTTTGCAGGAGACTAAGCTTCGCTATCATGATCCTTTTGACTTCCGCGGATATACTCCGGTTCGCTACGACCTTGAACCAGAGGAGGAGGCTCCTGCTCATGGAGGTGTCATGTTGTTAGTGCGTAACGACGTTCATTTTCAACGTCTCGATCTTACGTCCGACTTGCAAGCTATTGCCGTTAGACTGCAGTTACCCGGTTTTTTCTTTTCTGTTTGCTCTGTGTATTCACCTCCATCGTCTCCCCTTGCTCCCGCGGACATTCGAGCTCTCCTGTCCGCTCTCCTAATACCATTTCTTCTGTAGGGAGATTTTAATGCCCATCACCCCCTGTGGGGTTCGCCAAGGGCTTGTGCCAAGGGAACTCCTCTTTCCGACATTTTTTACCAGTTCAATCTCTCCATTATGTATACAGGTGAGCCTACGTTTCTTTCTGATTCTTCCGGTAAATTTTTTCACTTGGACCTTGCCGTTTGCTCACTCCAGCTTGCTAGTCGTCTGCAATGGAACGGCGTCGCTGATACCTACTTCAGCGACCATTACCCCTGCATCGTTTTTCTTCTTTCACACCACGTACAGCACTCCAGAGTACCTACCTGGTTATTTACAAAAGCCGACAGGAGCTTGTATTCCAAACTCGTGCATTTTGACGACGGCCCTTCACCGACATTAACCAACTAGTGAAGCACCTTACGTCTACGATTTTCTCTGCCACCGAACGCGCAATTCCCCGTTCATCCTCTCAACCTCGGCGAATGCCTGTTCCATGGTGGAACGAGGGTTGTCGGGACGCCGTTCGTGCCCGTAGAACTGCACTTAGGGTGTTTCGGCGTCACCCTACACTTGATAATTTAGTTACTTTTAAACAATCGCGCGCCAGTTCTCTCGCATTATTCAGGATAGCAAGAAGGCATCGTGGACTCGTTTTGTCGAGTCTTTTAATCGCTTTACGCCTTCATCTGTTGGTTGGGATAAACTTGGTCGCTTCTCAGGTAAAGTGTCGCATTGTACTGTTTCTGGCCTTCAGGTTTCTACTGCCACCATAGTGGATCCGGCTGCCATCGCTAACTTTCTGGGTGCTTTCTTTTAGGCGGTTTCCAGTTCAGACCATTATTCCGCCGGCTTTCGCTCTATTAAACACCGGCTTGATTCCGAAACATATAAATTTAGGTTTGCTAATACTGAATGTCATAACGAACTTTTTACAATGAGGGAGCTGGAACACGCTCTTCATTGCTCTAGGCACTCCGCTCCTGGGCCGGATTGCATTCATGCTCTGCTGTTAAAGAACCTTTCAGCCGAGAGTAATCGCTTTCTCTTACGGGTCTATAATCGTATTTGGCAGGACGACCTTTTTCTTTCCGTTTTGCGCGAAGCCACCGTTGTCCCTATATTTAAGCCTGGGAAGGATCGCCAACTACCTTCCAGCTACCGCCCTATCTCCCTCACCAGTTGCGTTTGCAAGGTGATGGAGCGCAGGATCAACGGGCGGTTGACATGGTGGCTTGGGACTCAGAATCTTCTGGCAAACGCTCAGTGTGGACAGCGTCGCCATCGCTCTACCGTCGACCATCTGGTGTCTCTGTCGACGCACATTATGAACGGATTTTTGACAAAGTGTCAAACAGTGTCTGTATTTTTTACCTGGAGAAAGCTTATGACACTTGTTGGAAAGCCGGCATCTTAAGTACACTCCATGCATGGAATTTCCGCGGTCGTCTTCCCAAATTTCTTCGGGAGTTTATAACGGAGCGCGTCTTTGGTGTACGTGTGGGCTCGGTTTTATCTAGTCGTTTTATTCAAGAGAACGGAGTACCGCAGGGCTCTGTACTTAGTGTCACACTTTTTGGGATTGCTATCAACCCCTTTGTTGATTGTATTCCACCTGGCATTTCATCGTCCCTTTTTGTTGATTTTGCCATTTATCGCAGTTCGCGGCGGACCTGTCTACTCGAACGCCGTCTCCAGAGCTGTATCCACCGTCTCTACGCCTGGAGTAACGCCAACGGCTTTAATTTCTCCGCCGAGAAATCCGTCTGCATCAAATTCTGTCGCCGGAAATGTTTCCCTCCGCCCTCTCTCCTTCTTGGGCCGGAGATGCTTCCGTTTGCAGACTAGGCAAAATTTTAGGTTTGATTTTTGATAGGAAGTTGTGTTGGACTTCGCAATTTCCTTTTTAAAAGCTAAGTGTGGCCGTTCTCTTAATGTTTTACGTGTTTTAAGTTGCACATCCTGGGGAGCTGATCGGTCCGTACTTCTACATCTTTATCGCTCTTTGGTCCGATCCAACCTTGATTACGGGTGCATTGGCTATTCGTCGGCGCGTCCATCTGTATTACGTCGTTTGAATGTCATTCACCATCGTGGCATAAGAGTCGCTACAGGAGCCTTTCCAACCAGCCCTGTACCTAGCCTATATGCTGAAGCTTCAGAGCCTCCGCTGTCCTTCAGGCGTGAGATACGCTTGTGCAGCTATGCCTGTCGAATCTCCAGCTTGCATGACCACCCTTCCTTCGCGATATTTTACGAGGATTCGCTTGATCGACAATATTTCGTTAGCTCCTCTGCGTTGCTCCCTACAGGGTTTCGATTGCGACTGTTTCTTCGGCATTTGGACGTTCCGACACCGCCGGCCCTTCCACGGGGGGAAACGCGTTTTCCTCCATGGTCGCGCGCTGAGACCCACTGTCACCTTTGGTTAACGTCGATGCCGAAAAATGAGACCCCTGCTTCCGTCCTTAGATCCGCTTTTTTAGACCTACATGCGCAGTTCGGGGACTGTCATTTTATATATACCGATGGGTCTAAGACTAATGTTGGAGTAGGATGTGCCTTTGTTTTTGGTGCGCAGAGTTTTACTTTTCGTTTCCCTGTACAATGTTCGATTTATACCGCCGAACTTTTTAGTATATATCAATGTGTTTTATACATTCAGTGGCACGTCTGGCGCTGTGTTATTTGTTCGGACTCTCTGAGTGCCCTTCAGAGTATTTAGGTGCTGTATAGTTACCACCCGCTCGTACAGCGCCTTTATGACCTGCTCCACTCGCTTGGTGCATCTGGCATTAGCGTCTCCTTCGTGTGGATTCCAGATCATGTGGGCATCTCAGGCAACGAGTCTGCCGACGCCGCTGCCAAATCGGCCATTTTATCACCCAGATGTTTTACCTGTGTTGTTCCTTCCTCAGATTTTTATGCTATTTTACGTTGCCGTATCCTCTCGCGCTGCCGGCTCTTAGGGGAAACAAGTTGCGGGAGGTTAAACTTCTTCCGTTAGTCTGGGGTATCTCTTCTCGTTCTTATCGTCGGGAAGAGGTACTTTTAGCTCGTCTACGAATCGGAAATTGCCTTTTTAGTCATAGATACTTGCTCAGTGGTGGCCCCGCTCCACTGTGTCAGCAGTGTGATGCGCCCTTAACGGTGCGCCACATTTTAACTAAGTGTCAAGTTTTAGCTCCACTGCGCGTTCGCGTGAGTCTGCCTGTTGGCCTAGCCAACGTTTTGGCAGACGACGCGCATGCTGTAGAATGTCTTTTACGTTTTATCACTGACATTGGTTTTAGCCGTCGCATTTGATGCGCTGAGCGTCTTTTAGATTTGAGATTTTATATTGTCAGTTTTAATGGGGCTCTTCTCCCCGACGGACATAAGGCGCTCATGTCCTTTACATTCTAAGTTCTTGACACGTTGTTTTATTCTTTTCGTGACAATGCTTTTAGTGTGTAG
Source organism: Deroplatys truncata (assembly GCA_030765065.1). Lineage (NCBI taxonomy): Eukaryota > Metazoa > Arthropoda > Insecta > Mantodea > Mantidae > Deroplatys > Deroplatys truncata. Next base: position 414,173,337 of record CM060990.1, on the reverse strand, counting down.
ACCATAGTCTTTGGTCTGTTGTGTTTTTTAGTGTTTTTGACCAAGCGGGTTTGTGTGGGGTTTTTTAGTTTTTGGAATTTTCAATTTTCTATTTTATACATTGTAAGGGCGCTAATAGCCATAGCAGGTGAGCGCCCTTAAGCCCTACCTCATCATCATCGTCATCATCATCATCTATATTCAACTTTCCTCCTCACTTGTTAAAGAAGACGAACAAAGAATATTGAATGGACCACCAGCTGTGATTTGCAACAGTAAGGGCAGAATACTACTTATATAGTGGGAAATAAATACTGTGGTAATTGTTATAGAAGCACCGTATTAATAGCACATAACATTGACCTGAAGTCTCATTTGTTCACATTTTATTTATGCCTATAATGCAGGGTTTGTTTAACTTATGAGTGCAAGACATTTTTCAAATTCAAGAGCACCAACTACGAAAACTAATTATTTTATTTTTAAACCAGGATACAGATTTTTATGGGACGTTTAGTTTTAAAACATTATGTACAATCAAAACTAAATCTCATTACTTTTATTACTGATATAGTTTTGATGAGAAAGCAACAGATAGTTGTTTAGTAAAGCTACATCAAACAGTGACCCCTTAAGGTCTAAGGCACATAATTGTTTGCATCTGAAGACTGGTTTAGGGAAGCATTATTAATGTTCACATGTAACTTGGGATTTTGCACATTATGTTTAAACAGTTTGTCCTTTTACTCATAAAATGTTAAGTCCTTAATTCAATTTGTTTGCCTGTAAATTGTTGAGGGCATATTTCAGTTCAGTTGTAAGATTGTCAGGGCTTTTGCTGTGCACTTGCACTGGTATTGACAGTGAACAGAAATTGGAGTAGGTAATGCTTGCAAATTGTAAAATATATGCCTGCAATTTCATAATGTTAAGGAGAAATTATTGTTTAAATACAAGAAAAAAACAGTAGACTAGGTTTAATATTTCCTCCGTTGTAATTATACTCATGTTAACTCCAATATTTATTTATTAAAGCAGTACCATAAACATTGGTTTGTGATGTTTTAAAGCATATGCAACTATAAGATTCAATATCGTATTCCCTGATGTATCCGTCCAGTATGGCGGCGGAGCTTGTTGATGACGGCTCGCATTTGTAATACATGATAAGCGATCCAGCTGCTATATAAATCCATCCACACTCGTATTCATCTGTGCACTCAATGTTTACTCGTTTTGGTGTTGCCACCTGTGAAACAAAAGCAGTTGAATTACAGTTGTTAGATCACATAAAAAGGTGTAATCACAATTTAATGCTACATACTCTCCATTCCCTACTATAGTATATAAACAGGGCTTTTATGAAACACAAATTCTTTATTTTCTCAAAATCTTGACATGATAGGAAAAAAGCAGATTGCACCATTCAACCATTCAACTCAGTGCAAAAAATCCATTTATGAACATGAATGCATTTGAAAACATTATTTTCACTGCAGAGCAGTTTTATTGATTAATCATGTTCTGCCAGATCCTTAAGTTTGTAAAGAGAGAAATTGATGGATTTATGAATGCGTAGCTTTTACTTCCTTTCGTTACATACCTTTTCTCACTATAGAGATTTGATTTATACAGCTTATGATTGCAGAGTGAGAGTACTGCTTAAACCGTGAATATTCTGTGGCAACATAGTGTCCATGACTAAAAAATATTAATCCCTTATTCGGTTATGGATTTGAAAATTCTGTGTTTTAATTTGTGTATAGAAGTTGTAGGGGTATCTTTGGATTTATGGTCTCCATAGTGATGCAGTCATTATGTATGTAGTACAAGTATGTTCACGATGATGATTGGTGCCTTTGTTGTGTCATTCTCTGTTGATCTGGGTAAGGATCTCTGCTGACATGTAGATAGTGTGAGTGTGTGTTGTATCTGATTAATATTAAGAGTTGGTGTAATTGTGTTTATGTTATGCTGACTAACTACATTGTTGGTAGCACTTTGCTCTAGTCAGGGAGCAGTATGAAACTACTGTTTGTAAAGTATAAATAAAACACACACGTAGAGTTGAATTTAACAATTGTATTGGAATTTGTATTATACGCTGTTCACTCTACAATCCTTTAGCAGTGTTGCACTAATACAATACTAACATGTAAAGCTCGAGTATACAAGCTTATCTTGTGCAAAAGTTAACTAAGCTCGTGAATCACTTTGAGAAAATGAGCAATAGTTTGACAAATATATCAGGATGTAGTCTTGCATTAAATATTTGGAATTTAGTAGAAGTATAACTGAATTATATATTATAGCACAAATATAATGCATAGTTTATGGAGCAGAATATTGTCTACTTCTGCTATACTGTGAATCTGAGCTAAGACTAACTCTTAAATGCAACAGTTTTCTTAGCTTTGCTTATACTTCTTGGTTTAAACTAGATGCTAACATTTCAGTGGTTCACTCTGTTATGTCCCCTCAGGGGCTCACCTTATGTGAGTACGGGTTTTTGGCCCACCCGGGGGTTCCCGAGCCAATCATCGCCACATTCATCCCCTCACCCCCATCCGGTCGAGGTGGGTTTTTCAAGTGACCGGTGGACACAAGGTAGGCTCTCGTGCGTTCTTTGCATTCCATCCATACCGCACCTCACCATCGTTTCTTTCTTCCCTTATCACTTTCCGACCATTTCGCACCACGACATTCGCATATCTCTTTTTCTTCCCCGCCGGCCTACCTTGCGTGCGAAACGCCCACACTGTTTTAGTTTCTTTTATCCTTTTATTTAAATCCTCCGTGGACACAGCCTGACGGATACCCGCGCACCGCGTGCGCAGCTGGGTGAGTGGGTAATGGCGTCATCCCCACCACCCGGGGACGTCATGTAGGGTTTGTGTTCGTATCCGCTGTTCAACTGCAGTCCCGCGGGGGGCCATTGCATGAGCTGCTAACTTCTGACGGCGATTGGGTCCCTCTGTCTATGTTCTGGGAGGTGTGACCCTGGGGTGAGTCTGGTATAGATAGGCCACTCACCCAAGCCGGGGTAACGCCCGAGAAGTCAGAGCCCGAGGTCGGAGACGGTTGCAAGGTGGAGGATTTATTTCGCTATGGAGCACCCTTCCTTCATTAATACAAACAAGCGCCGAAAAGTTATTGTAACAGAAGTAGCACCGCCGTCATCTGGTTGTTACTTGGTCATTTCGAGAACAGAAGAAGGACAAAACTTTGAGAAGGTGAACACTTTTATAATTCAGAAGGGCATAGATGCTATTGCTGGTGCGGTTCAATCATGCACTCGTCTACGGAATGGTTCCTTATTGGCACAAACTAAGTCCGATCAGCAAAGTAAGACCTTGTTGCGCGCTACGCTTTTCCACGGTTACCCCATCCGTGTTGAGAGGCACCGCACATTGAACTCCTGTCGGGGCGTCGTTACCACCCATAGCCTCGATGGTATATCGGACGAGGATCTCGTAGAATATCTATCTGATCAAAAGGTGACTGCAGTGCATCGAGTGCAGGCCAAACGCGACGGCGTATTGGTACCCATTCGTACCCTGTTTATTACATTTGATGGCGTCGATCTGCCCACGAGCATTTCCGCAGGGTATGAACGGATTTCTGTGAGGCCTTATATTCCTAGACCTCTGCGTTGTTTTAAATGCCAACGTTTTGGGCATACGCAAGTCTCCTGTAAGAGTGCCGTTAACATCTGTGCAACATGTAGTCAGCCCTCACACGAAGGTACCTGTTAAACAGCCCCCGTCTGCGTTAATTGTAAAGGGTCACATTCTGCTTCGTTTGCCGACTGTCCGCGGTATTTGGACGAGAAGGCGATCCAGGAGATCCGGGTAAAGGAAAAACTCTCCTTCGCTGAAGCCCGGAGGCGTTTCCATGCGCGCCAACCTTCACTCCTGCGATCTGGCACATTTAGTTCTGTTGTTGCCTCGCCAGTACCACGAGTAGATGCCGAAACTCAGACCTGGACCTTGACTGGATTAACCGCCACTACCATCCGGCCGTCTATTAAGGCTACAGTTACCAAGCCGTATAAACCTGGTCCCACGTCAATGAAGTCGCAAGCCGTTGAAAAGAAGCCCAAGCAGAAACTTCGTAGGGAAGATTTTTTGAAAGACCCTCCGCGTGCGCGCGGTAACAAAACTTCACCTTCTCCTCCTCGGAGGTCGCTGTCCCAGGATGGTCCTGGGACAAGCCGCGCTCAGCGGCACCCTTCACCCATCGCCACCCAGAACCGATTCACGGCGCTTGAATCGGTTTCTGGCACTGAGCGCGTGGGCCCTCCCTCACAGGAAGCTATGGAGTCTAACCAACTCCATACAAAAAGCCCGAGGCCAAAGGTTAAACAAAAGGTAATTTTAAGCCGCCCTTCTAAATAGACAGTTTATCCCCTTATTCTTAATGGCTATCCTGACCTGGAATGTACGTGGTGTACGATCGCATAGGGCGGAACTGCAACTTTTATTGCGTTCCCATTCGCCTATGGTCGTATTTTTGCAGGAGACTAAGCTTCGCCCTCACGACCCTTTTGATCTCCGAGGATATACTCCGGTTCGCTACGACCTTGAACCGGAGGACGGTACTCCTGCTCATGGTGGTGTCATGATTTTGGTGCGTAATGACGTTCATTTTCAAACTATCACACTTACGTCCGACTTGCAAGCTGTTGCCATTAGACTGCAGTTACCCGGTTTTTTCTTTTCTGTTTGTTCTGTCTATACACCTCCATCGTCTCCCCTCGCTCCCGCGGACATTCGATCTCTCCTGTCCGCTCTCCCAACACCATTTCTTCTGTTGGGAGATTTTAATGCCCATCACCCACTATGGGGTTCGCCAAGGGCTTGTGCGAGGGGAACTCTTCTTTCCGACATTTTTTATCAGTTCAATCTTTCCATCCTCAATACAGGTGCACCTACTTTTATTTCTGATTCTTCTGGTACATTTTCTCACCTGGACCTTGCCATTTGCTCACTCCAGCTTGCACGTCGTCTTCAGTGGAACGTCGTCGCTGACACCTACTCCAGCGACCATTACCCCTGCATCGTTTCTCTTCTGTCGCACCACGTACAGCATTCCAGAGTACCTACCTGGATATTCGCAAAAGCCGACTGGAGCTTGTATTCCAGCCTCGTGCATTTTGACGACCAGCCCTTCTCCGACATTAACCAACTAGTGCAGCACCTCACGTCTATTATTTTCTCTGCCACCGAACGCGCAATACCCCGTTCATCCTCCCAACCTCGGCGGCCACCTGTTCCGTGGTGGAACGAGGATTGTCGGGACGCCGTTCGTGCCCGTAGGACTGCACTTAGGGTGTTTCGGCGACACCCTACACTTGATAATTTGGTGACTTTTAAACAATCGCGCGCCAGGATTCGTCGCATTATTCAGGATAGAAAGAAGACATCTTGGCCTCGTTTTGTCGAGTCTTTTAATCGTTTTACGCCTTCATCCGTTGTTTGGGATAAACTTCGTCGCTTCTCAGGTAAAGTGTCACATTGTACTGTTTCTGGCCTTCAGGTTTCTAATGCCACCATAGTGGATCCGGCTGCCATCCCTAACACTCTGGGTACTGCCTTTGAGGCCGTATCCAGTTCAGACCATTATTCCGCCGGCTTTCGCTCTATCAAAGACCGGCTGGATTTCGACACCTTTCATTTTCGGTCTGCTAATAATGAGTGTTATAATGAACTTTTCACACTGAGGGAGCTGGAGCACGCTCTTAATTGCTCTAGGCACTCCGCTCCTGGCCCGGACGGCATTCATGTCCTGATGTTAAAGCACCTTTCAGCCGACAGTAAACTCTTTCTCTTACAGGTCTATAACCGTATTTGGCAAGACGGCATTTTTCCTTCCGTTTGGCGCGAAGCCACCATTGTCCCTATTCTTAAGCCTGGGAAGGATCGCCAGCTACCTTCCAGCTACCGCCCTATCTCCCTCACCAGTTGCATTTGCAAGGTGATGGAGCGCATGATCAACGTGGGGTTGACATGGTGGCTTGAGTCTCAGAACCTTCTAGCGAACGCTCAGTGCGGGTTTCGTCGCTATCGCTCTACCGTCGACCATCTGGTGTCCTTGTCGACGCATATTATGAATGGATTTCTGAGAAAGTGTCAAACCGTGGCTGTATTTTTTGACCTGGAGAAAGCTTATGACACTTGTTGGAGGGGCGGCATTTTACGTACACTTCACGATTGGAATATCCGCGGTCGTCTTCCCATCTTTCTTCGGGAGTTTATGACGGACCCCGTCTTTCGTGTACGTGTGGGCTCGGTTTTATCTCGTCGTTTTATTCAAGAGAACGGAGTACCGCAGGGCTCTGTACTCAGTGTCAAACTTTTTGCGATTGCTATCAACCCCATTGTTGATTGTATTCCACCTGGCATTTCATCGTCCCTTTTTGTTGACGATTTCGCTATTTATTGCAGTTCACGGCGGACCTGTCTACTCGAACGCCGTCTCCAGAGCTGTATCGACCGTCTCTACTCCTGGAGTAACGCCAACGGCTTTAATTTCTCCGCCAAGAAATCCGTCTGCATCAACTTCTGGCGCCGGAAGTATTTCCCTCCGCCCTCTCTCCATCTTGATCCAGGGATACTTCCGTTTGCAGACGAGGCGAAATTTTTGGGGTTTGATTTTTGATAGGAAGTTGTGTTGGACCTCGCACGTTTCCTTTTTAAAAGCAAAGTGTGACCGTTCTCTTAATCTTTTACGTGTTTAAGTGGCACATCCTGTGGAGCTGATCGGACCGTCCTTCTTCGCCTTTATCGCTCTTTGGTCCGATCCAAACTTGATTACGGGTGTTTTGTTTATTTGTCGGCACGTCCATCTGTGTTACGTCGTTTGAATCCCATTCATCATCGTGGTCTTAGAGTCGCTACAGGGGCCTTTCCAACTAGCCCCGTGCCCAGTCTTTATGCTGAAGCTGCAGAGCCTCCGCTGTCCTCCAGGCGTGAGATGCTCTTGTGCAGCTATGCCTGTCGACTCTCAAGCTTGCCTGACCACCCGTCTTTCGCGGCATTTTTCGAGGATTCACTTGACCGGCAATATTTAGTTAGCTCCTCTGCATTGCTCCCTCCAGTGGTTCGATTTCGACTGCTACTTCGGCATTTGGACGTTACGCCAGCGCCGGTCCTTCCAAGGGGGGAAACGCGTTTTCCTCCATGGTCGCGCGCTGAGGCCCTCTGTCACCTTGGGTTATCGTCAATGCCGAAGAATGAGACCCCTTCTTCAGTTATTAGATCAGCGTTTTTAGAACTTCAGTCGCAATTCGGGGACTTGCCTTTTATCTTTACTGATGGATCTAAGACTGATGCAGGAGTAGGATGTGCCTTTTTTGTGGTGGAAATAGTTTTACCTTTCGTTTACCAGAGCAATGTTCGATTTTTACCGCTGAACTTTTTAGCATTTATCAGTCTCTTTTATATATTCAGCGGCACGACTTACGGCACTGTTTTATTTGTTCCGACTCCCTGAGTGCTCTTCAAAGTATTTGCTCGCTGTACAGTTACCACCCGCTCGTACAGCGCATTCATGACCTGCTCCACTCGCTTGATGTCTCTGGCATCAGCGTCTCCTTCTTGTGGATTCCAGGTCATGTGGGTATCTCAGGTAATGAGTCTGCCGATGTCGCTGCCAAGTCGGCGATTTTATCACCCAGACGTTTTACCTCTGTTGTTCCCTCGTCAGATTTGTTTATTGTTTTACGTCGCCGCATCCTCTCGCTTTGGAGCGATGAGTGGACGGCCCTCCGGGGGAACAAGTTGCGGGAGGTTAAGCCTCTCCCGTTAGTCTGGGCTACCTCTTCCCGTGCTTCTCGACGGGAAGAGGTAATTTTAACATGCCTTCGTATCGGACATTGCATTTTTAGTCATAAGTATTTGCTGAGTGGTGACCCCGCGCCACTCTGTGGGCAGTGTGACGTGCCCTTAACGGTGCGTCACATTTTAACAGAGTGTCAGGTTTTAGCTGCATTGCGTGCTCGTGTGTGTCTGCCTGTTGGCCTAGCCAACGTTTTGGCAGACGACACGCATGCTGTGGAATGTGTTTTACGTTTTATTCATGACAGTGATTTTAATCTGCGCATTTAATGCGTTGGGCGTCTGTTAGCTTCGTACTTTTATCCTGTCGGTTTTTTATGGGAACTGTTATCCCCAGTGGACATATGGCACTCATGTCCCTCGCATTCTACAGTTCCTGACACGTTTTAATCCTTTACTGCCTATGCTTTTAGTGTGTTGTTTTTCAGGTCATTGTCTTGTTCTTATTATTGTTGTTATTGTTATTATTGTTTTTATTGTTATTGTTGTTATTGTTATTATTGTTATTGTTTTATTTGTTATTGTTATATTGTTAGTTTTAGCTTTTTGATCATCGCGGGTTTGGGTCCCGTTTTTAAATATGCGGTTCTTTTACCTGTTTTATATTTTGACCTTATCTTTTATACACTGTAAGGGCGCTGATGACCATAGCAGTTTAGCGCCCTTAAACCGCATATCATCATCATCATCACTCTGTTATTTGCCATATCTCATAAGCTATCCTAATGCTACATTCAAAGTTTGTTCAAAAGATTATGGTTGGTTTTGTAAATGGTCATGAAACTTTTTAGAATGTCGGTATTGTTATTAGTAGCTGTTTGACCTTTAGCTAAGGGACTGCAGCTTTCTCTTCTTTTGGGGTTGAAATTACACAAAGAAACTGTGGCTTCTGAGGTATATTAGCAGAAGTATACTCAAAAATTTATTAATGCTAACCTTGAAATTATATTAAATAATAAAGTAGGCGTACAGATAATATCCTTATTATGCAGTAACACATGAAATGGATTAATTAATAGCATATTCATTTATTTAATTATGATTTGATTAGTAGCAAAGGGGTTTGTGATACATCTTAAAGTTTCTCTTATTATTTATTTCTAGGATCTATTCTTTTCCTTCCTTTACTTTTTCGATACCCTGAACAGACTTAAAGAATTTTTCCTTTCTACTATTGGCGATGCACCATTGTTGATTTCTTCCAAAACTATTCTCTCCTCTTTCTATCTCATATATAATCGCACTTGCATTACTTTATACCTAATAAATTTCTTTATATACCATGATTTTAATTAAAGACAGATTTTTTAAAGCTTGTTTTTCGTGCATATAGAGATAGTTAAACTTATCAATATAGGTAAGAAACATAAAAGGTTTTGAGTATATCATTGTGTGTTCAAATAATTTGTGCTTTCTGTAACTATTGAACAATTTAGGAGAAAATTACAGTAGGAAAGTGTTATAGGCACTTAGAAATTTCTTTCCATAATATTTCATAGCATGTGTAAAATGGTATATGTTCATTGTTTATTTAATATTATGAGATAGTAATAGTAAACACTAACTTTGTTTGTAGTTGTCATCACTGCAGCTACATATAAAGTCACGGAAAGCCCCAGAACCAGAGGGCTTTGTACCACATACTTCAAACTTGGAAACAATACAGAACATTCCGTTCTTTGCCCATTGGAATGCTGGAAAAATAGAACATGTATATGTACCTCAAGGAGAGGATCTGTCCATACTTAACTTAAAAAAGGGTATCGCAAGTCTCTTTCAGGTAAGTGAATAAGAGATTTCTTATCTAAAATTGATGGTTTCAAAATATATTAACAGTAGTGTGTATATTTTACATCAGTAAGACTCACTTGTTGAATAATCTTTCAGACAGGGTAAAAAATACAATAAGTAATACAAATATGAAAGCAATTCCTAGCTGTGACCTCCCTATTTATCCATATATATTGGAGATAAAAATATGTATAATATTTGAATACAAGTAGTTATTTATAATAATATGAAGGGTAGCCCAAACAACCCCTTAGGGGCTCACCTTATGTGAGTACGGGTTTTTGGCGCACCCGGGGTTCCCGAGCCATTCATCGCCATATTCATCCCTTCACCCCCATCCGGTCGAGGTGGGTTCTTCTCGTGACCGGTGGACACAAGGTAGGCTCTCGTGCGTTCTTTGCATTCCATTCATACTGCACCTCACCATCGTTTCTTTCTTCCCTTGCCACTTTCCGGCCATTTCGCACCACGACATTCGCAAATCTCTTTTTCTTCCTCGCAGGCCTACCTTGGCGTCATCCCCACCACCCGGGGTCGTCATGTAGGGTTTGTGTTCGTATCCGCTGTTCAACTGCAGTCCCGCGAGGGGGGGGGCATTGCATGAGCTGCTGACTTCTGACGGCAATTGGGTCCCTCTGTCTATGTTCTGGGAGGTGTGACCCTGGGGTGAGTCTGGTATAGATAGGCCACTCACCCAAGCCGGGGTAACGCCCGAGAAGTCAGAGCCCGAGGTCGGAGACGGTTGCAATGGTGGAGGATTTATCTCGCTATGGAGCACCCTTTCTCCATTGTTATCAACAAGCGCCGCAAAGTTGTAGTAACAGAAGTAGCACCGCCAACAGCTGGTGGTTACTTAGTGATTACCCGTACCGAGGAAGGTCTAACTTTCGAGAAGGTGAACCCTTTTGTTATCCAAAAGGTCATTGATTCAATTGCTGGTCCGGTTCTTTCCTCCACTCGGCTTCGTAATGGTTCGTTGTTAGTGCAAAGCAAGTCCGAGGCACAAAGAAAGTGCTTGTTGAGCGCCACGCTTCTCCACGGTTATCCCATCCGTGTTGAGAAGCACCGTACCTTGAATTCCTGTCGAGGCGTCATCATCACCCATAGCCTCGATGGTATGTCGGACGAAGAGCTGGTGGAAAATCTTTCCGACCAAAAGGTAACGGCACTTCATTGAGTGCAGGCTAAACGCGACGGAGTATTGGTACCCACTCGTACCCTGTTTATAACATTTGATGACATCGATCTGCCCAAGAGAATTTCCGCAGGGTACGAACGGATTTCTGTGAGGTCTTATATTCCTAGACCTCTGCGTTGTTTTAAATGCCAACGTTTTGGGCATACGCAAGTCTCCTGTAAGAGTGCCGTTAGCATATGTGCAACATGTAGCCAGCACTCACACGAAGGTGCCTGTTCAACAGCCCCCGTCTGCGCCAATTGCAAAGGGTCACACTGTGCTTCCTTTGGTGACTGTCCGCGCTCTTTGGACGAGAAGGCGATCCAGGAGATCCGGGTAAAGGAAAAACTCTCCTTCGCCGAAGCCCGGAGGCGTTACCATGCGCGCCAACCTTCACTCCTGCGATCTGGTATATTTAGTTCTGTTGTTGCCTCGCCAGTACCCCGGAAGGATGCAGAAACTCAAACTTGGTCCATGACTGCATTGACTGCCACTACCATCCGGCCGTCCAAGCCTATTACAGTTACCAAGCCCTATAAACCTGGTGCAAAATCTATAAAGTCACAAGCTCCTGAGAAGAAATGGAAGCAGAAATTTCGCAGGGAAGATTTTTTAAAAGACCCTCCGCGTGCGTGCGGCAAACCAAGTTCACCTTCTCCTCCTCCTCCTCCTCCTCGGAGATCGCAGTCCCATTACGCTCCTGAACAAGCCGCGCTCAGCGGCCCCCTTCACCCGTTGCCACCCAGAACCGATTCTCAGCGATGGAGTCGGTTTCTGGCTCTGAGCGCGTGGGCCCTCAGTTCACGGCGGACCTGTCTACTCGAACGCCGTCTCCAGAGCTGTATCGACCGTCTCTACGCCTGGAGTAACGCCAACGGCTTTAATTTCTCCGCCGAGAAATCCGTCTGCATCAACTTCTGGCGCCGGAAGTATTTCCCTTCGCCCTCTCTCCATCTTGGGCCAGGGATACTTCCGTTTGCAGACGAAGTGAAATTTTTGGGGTTGATTTTTGATAGGAAGATGTGTTGGACCTCGCACATTTCCTTTTTAAAAGCTAAGTGTGAGCGTTCTCTTAATCTTTTACGTGTTTTAAGTGGCACATCCTGGGGAGCTGTTCGGACCGTCCTTCTGCGTCTTTATCGCTCTTTGGTCCGATCCAAACTTGATTACGGGTGTATTGTCTTTTCATCGGCACGTCCATCTGTGTTACGTCGTTTGAATCTCATTCATCATCGTGGTATTAGAGTCGCTACAGGGGCCTTTCCAGCTAGCCCCGTTCCCAGTCTTTACGCTGAGGCTGCAGAGCCTCCGCTGTCCTTCAGGCGTGAGCTGCTCCTATGTAGCTATGCCTGCCGACTCTCCAGCTTGCCTGACCACCCGTCCTTCGTGGCATTTTACGAGGATTCACTCGACCGGCAATATTTAGTTAGCTCCTCTGCTTTGCTCCCTCCAGGGGTTGGATTTCGTCAGCTTCTTCGGCATTTGGACGTTACGCCAGCGCCGACGCTTTCAAGGGGGAAACGCGTTTTCCTCCATGGTTGCGCGCTGAGGCCCTCTGTCACCTTGGGTTATCGTCGATGCCGAAGAGTGAGACCCCTTCTTCAGTCTTTAGATCAGCGTTTTTAGAACTTCAGTCGCAATTTGGGGACTTTGATTTTATCTTTACTGATGGATCTAAGACTGATGCTGGAGTAGGATGTGCCCTTTTTGTGGTGGAAATAGTTTTACGCTTCGTTTACCTGGACAATGTTCAATTTTTACCTCCGAAGTTTTTAGCATTTATCAATCTGTTTTGTACATTCAGCGGCACGACTTACGGCACTGTTTTATTTTTACGGACTCTCTGAGTGCCCTTCAGAGTATTAATGCGCTGTACCATTACCACCCACTCGTACAGCGCATTCATGACCTGCTCCACTCGCTTGGTGTCTCTGGCACCAGTATCTCCTTCATGTGGATCCCAGGTCATGTGTGCATCTCTGGTAATGAGTCTGCCGACGCCGCTGTCAAATCGGCGATTTTATTACCCAGATTTTTTCCTCTGTTGTTCCCTCGTCAGATTCGTGTGTTATTTTACGTCGCCGCATCCTCTCGCGCTGGCGCGATGAGTGGACGGCCCTTCGGGGGAACAAGTTGCGGGAGGTTAAGCCTTTCCCGTTGGTCAGGGGTACCTTTTCTCGTTCGTGTCGTCGGGAAGAGGTAATTTTAGCTCGTTTACGGATTGGACATTGTGTTTTTAGTCATAGGTATTTGCTCAGTGGTGACCACGCACCACTCTGTGGGCAGTGTGATGCGCCCTTAACGGTGCGTCACATTTTAACAGAGTGTCAGGTTTTAGCTGCATTGCGTGCTCGTGTGGGTCTGCCTGTTGGCCTAGCCAACGTTTTGGCAGACGACACGCGTGCTGTAGAATGTGTTTTACGTTTTATTCATGACAGTGATTTTAATCTGCGCATTTAATGCGTTGAGTGCCTTTTAGCTTAGTCATTTTATTCTGTCTGTTTTTATGGGGACTCTAATCCCCAGAGGACAAAAGGCGCTCATGTCCCTCGAATTCTACAGTCCTTGACACGTTTGAATCTTTTATTGCCTATGCTTTTAGTGTGTTAGTTTTTGGCATTGTTGTATTATTGTTGTTTTAAATTTTTGGACATCGCGGGTTAGTGTCCCGTTTTTTTTAATTATGCGTTTCTTTTATATTTTTTACTTTCTATTTTATACATTGTAAGGGCGCTGATGACCTTAGCAGTTTCGCGCCCTTAAACCGCATCTCATCATCATCATCACATCCAACCAGCCCTGTTCCCAGTCTGTATGCTGATGCTGCAGAGCCTCCGCTGTCCTTCCGGCGTGAGATGCTTTTGTGCACCTATGCCTGTCGAATCTCAAGCTTGCCTGACCACACGTCCTTCGAGTTATTTTTCGAGGAGTCACTTGATCGTCACTATTTCATTAGCTCCTCTGCTTTGCTCCCTCCAGGGGTTCGCTTTCGACAGCTCCTTCGTCATTTAGACGTTCCGCCAGCGCCGGCCCTTCCACGGGGGGAAACGCGTTTTCCTCCATGGTCCCGCGCTGAGGCCCACTGTCACCTTGGGCTAACGTCGATGCCGAAGACTGAGACCCCTGCTTCAGTCTTTAGATCGGCTTTTTTAGAAGTTCGGGCTCAATACGGGAACTTCCATTTTATCTTTACCGATGGATCTAAGACTGAAGCTGGAGTTCAATGTGCCTTTGTTTTTGGTCACTGTAGTTTTACGTTTCGTTTACCTGGACAATGTTCAATTTTTACCGCCGAACTTTTTAGCATTTTTCAACCTGTTTTATACATTCAGCGGCACGACTTACGGCACTGTTTTATTTGTACGGACTCTCTGAGTGCCCTTTAGAGTATTAATGCGCTGTACCATTACCACCCACTCGTACAGCGCATACATGACCTGCTCCACTCGCTTGGTGTCTCTGGCATCAGCGTCTCCTTCATGTGGATTCCAGGTGATGTGGGCATCTCAGGTAATGAGTCTGCCGACGCCGCTGCGAAATCGGCGATTTTATTACCCAGATTTTTTACCTCTGTTATTCCCTCGTCAGATTGGTGTGTTATTTTACGTCGTCGCATCCTCTCGCTTTGGCGCGATGAGTGAACGGCCCTCCGGGGGAACAAATTGCGGGAGGTTAAGCCTCTCCCGTTAATCTGGGGTAGCTCTTCTCGTTCTTCACGTCGGGAAGAGGTACCTTTAGCCCGTTTACGAATTGGACATTGCCGTTTTAGTCATAGTTACCTGCGCAGTGGTGATCCCGCTCCACTGTGTCAGCAGTGTGACGTGCCCTTAACGGTGCGTCGCATTTTAACTGAGTGTCAAGTTTTAGCTCCGCTGCTCGTTCGCTTGGGTCTGCCTGTTGGCATAGCCAACGTTTTGGCAGACGACGCGCATGCTGTAGAATGTCTTTTACGTTTTATAAGTGACATTGGTTTTAATCGTCGCATTTGATGCGCTGAGCGTCTTTTAGCTTTGAGATTTTATATTATCAGTTTTAATGGGGCTCTTCTCCCCGACGGACATAAGACGCTCATGTCCCTTGCATTCTACAGTTCTTGACTCGTTTTATTCTTTTAGTGACCATGATTTTAGTGTGTAGATTTTAGCTTTTGGTCTGTTGTGTTTTTAGTGTTTTTGACCAAGCGGGTTTGTGTATGGGTTTTTTAGTTTTTTTACTTTTCGATTGTATATTTTATACATTGTAAGGGCGCTAATAACCCTAGCAGTTGAGCGCCCTTAAGCCCTATCACATCACATCACATCATAGGCCAAACAAATTGAGTCATGTTACAATCGATCCCTACATAGCTCATCCAATCCATATCAAGCTAATGTCTACAAATGTTTCCGATTTTTTTCACTAAATTGTAATCATCATGAACTGAAATAGAAACCTCTGAACTACCCCTCCCCTAGTCAAAAGTAAAAAAAAAATCACTTTCTAGCAAAACAGTTCTCTTTCACTGCAATATCCTGAAACTTGTCTTTGTATTTATTTGTTTGTTTCTTTTCGGGATGGATGGGTGGACGGATGGATGGATGTACGGACGGACGGACGGACGGACGGACGGGCGGGCGGGCGGCGGATGGATGGATGGAAATTCTTGCTAAAGTCCACCATTCATTCATACTCTGAGAGCAATTTTGATGTCATCAAAAAGCTGACATCCAAAACTAGGGAGTCACTCACTACTGTGTCAGGACTTCCAGTCACTTTAGCAGTAACAAATATTTAGTACTAGAGGCAGGTGAAATATGAAATTTCATTTTATGAAACCATTCTTGCTACATTGTGGGAACAAGTGCTTTTATGTTTAGTAGTGTGTAGAATTCAATGCATTAGACAAAATATTTCATATTTGATAATATTTTCATAAATTCTTTGTATTTTATGACATCTTCATATTTCTTAATGCTTGGTAAGATTTCAAGATTTTTTGCTTTTAAAATCAATTCTGTCAGTAATGAATAGAGTTTTCGAAGTATTCTATTTGGACATTTTTCTTGGAAGCATTTAGAAAATCCAAGCCACTCTTTTCAAGCCAGGTGGAGTTCAGAAAGTACAGGATTTCCTCTATGTGACATCATGTGCAAAACTAATGCATCCTATTGCACAAGTGTTTTTATTTTTGTAAACCAGTGCTTTTAGTGGCATATTGTGATTAGTATTAAGCAAGGGCAAAGTGACCAGTAATTTCTTTTTTCTTTTCTTCATAATGTAAAGGTTTCATAATGATCAGAATCTCCAAACTCCATATAACCTGTTGTATTTCACTTGATATTTTACTATTCTTTAAGAACAAATTCCTTTGTGGCATGTTGAAAGCAGTCTGTTGGATTTTTGCATGGCCAGATATCTATAGGTGACCATTCACTATCACTCCAAACATTTGAATATAGTGGTGCCACTCCAAACTTTTAGTGAATTGGGGAGCCACCATCTGTCTGGTGTAGTGCAATGGGTCTGCTATCCATAAACTCCATGCAACTTATATTTAATTTAACATGTTATTATTAAACCTGAAAAGAAATCTACAAGGCCCATTACTTGAAATTAATGAAGTAAATCTACTCCAAACCCTTAAAGTATAATTAAAATGATTTGGCTTTTAAATATCCATTTCATAATAGTTTCGGATTTTTTCTTCATGTGTTTCTTCTCTGTATTTATGAACTTTTCTTTGCTTTGCATTTCATTATTTAATCAAATATCATGTTTGTGTATAGTGAATGGACATAAGCAATCAGTGAAGAACAACTTATGACTGCTGCTGCCTTTTATGTTTGAATAAAAACAAGGTTACTAGTTCCTTCAGAATGGCATTTCTTTTCACCTTGTTGCAATCACTATTCTAATCTGCATAGACATGGCAACTTTTTGTAGGCTTCAATAACTTCCAGAACAAAGTCGTATCCTGACAGGGTAGTTTGTATAACATGTGCTCTTAATCTTATCTCTCGAGTGACTGATGCTGTTTGGACAAGAGTTTACTCACTGACTAGCAGGGTTGCATGGTGGGTTGGAGCCGCTTCACATAGGTTTTCTCCATTCATTATGCCATGAGTCGGTGGCAAGTTGGAGCGGTCTTTTGGAGTTTCTTGCAGCCAGATAATTATCTAGAAGTCCCCATTCACCAAAACTCTGAATGAAGCGCTTCCATTTCAGTGCCATCCAAAAGATGATTTCCAAAGTTAGGAGGTGAACCACTGCCATGCCACGACTTACCAGTCACTTCAGCAACAAGGTGACCCCTCAGGGGCTCACCTTATGTGAGTACGGGTTTTTGGCGCACCCGGGGGTTCCCGAGCCAATCATCGCCATATTCATCCCCTCACCCCCATCCGGTCGAGGTGGGTTCTTCCAGTGACCGGTGGACCACAGGTAGGCTCTCGTGCGTTCTTTGCATTCCATTCATACCGCACCTCACCATCGTTTCTTTCTTCCCGTATCACTTTCCGGCCATTTCGCACCACGGCATTCGCATAACCCTTTTTCTTCCCCGCCGGCCTACCTTGCGTGCGAAACGCCCACACAGTTTTAGTTTCTTTTATCTTTTTATTTAAATCCTCCGTGGACACGGCCTGACGGATACCCGCGCACCGCGTGCGCAGCTGGGTGAGTGGGTAATGGCGTCATCCCCACCACCCGGGGTCGTCATGTAGGGTTTGTGTACGTATCCGCTGTTCAACTGCAGTCCCGCGGGGGGCCATTGCATGAGCTGCTGACTTCTGACAGCGATTGGGTCCCTCTGTCTATGTTCTGGGAGGTGTGACCCTGGGGTGAGTCTGGTATAGATAGGCCACTCACTCAAGCCGGGGTAACGCCCGAGAAGTCAGAGCCCGAGGTCGGAGACGGTTGCAATGGTGGAGGATTTATCTCGCTATGGAGCACCCTTCCTCCATTAATACAAACAAGCGCCGAAAAGTTATTGTAACAGAAGTAGCACCGCCGTCATCTGGTTGTTACTTGGTCATTTCGAGAACAGAAGAAGGACAAAACTTTGAGAAGGTGAACCCTTTTATAATTCAGAAGGGCATAGATGCTATTGCTGGTGCGGTTCAATCATGCACTCGTCTACGGAATGGTTCCTTATTGGCACAAACTAAGTCCGATCAGCAAAGTAAGACCTTGTTGCGCGCTACGCTTCTCCACGGTTACCCCATCCGTGTTGAGAAGCACCGCACATTGAACTCCTGTCGGGGCGTCGTTACCACCCATAGCCTCGATGGTATATCGGACGAGGATCTCGTAGAATATCTATCTGATCAAAAGGTCACTGCAGTGCATCGAGTGCAGGCCAAACGCGACGGCGTATTGGTACCCACTCGTACCCTGTTTATTAAATTTGATGGCGTCGATCTGCCCACGAGCATTTCCGCAGGGTACGAACGGATTTCTGTGAGGCCTTATATTCCTAGACCTCTGCGTTGTTTTAAATGCCAACGTTTTGGGCATACGCAAGTCTCCTGTAAGAGTGCCGTTAACATCTGTGCAACATGTAGCCAGCCCTCACACGAAGGTACCTGTTCAACAGCCCCCGTCTGCGTTAATTCTAAAGGGTCACATTCTGCTTCGTTTACCGACTGTCCGCGGTATTTGGACGAGAAGGCGATCCAGGAGATCCGGGTAAAGGAAAAACTCTCCTTCGCTGAAGCCCGGAGGCGTTTCCATGCGCGCCAACCTTCACTCCTGCGATCTGGCACATTTAGTTCTGTTGTTGCCTCGCCAGTACCACGAGTAGATGCCGAAACTCAGAACTGAACCTTGACTGGATTAACCGCCACTACCATCCGGCCGTCTATTAAGGCTACAGTTACCAAGCCGTATAAACCTGGTCCCAAGTCAATGAAGTCGCAAGCCGTTGAAAAGAAGCCCAAGCAGAAACTTCGTAGGGAAGATTTTTTGAAAGACCCTCCGCGTGCGCGCGGTAACAAAAGTTCACCTTCTCCTCCTCGGAGGTCGCTGTCCCAGGATGGTCCTGGGACAAGCCGCGCTCAGCGGCACCCTTCACCCATCGCCACCCAGAACCGATTCACGGCGCTTGAATCGGTTTCTGGCACTGAGCGCGTGGGCCCTCCCTCCGAGGACGCTATGGAGTCTGACCAACTCCATACCAAAAGCCCGAGCCCAAAGGTTAAACAAAAGGTAATTTTAAGCCGCCCTTCTAAATAGAAAGTTTATCCCCTTATTCTTAATGGCTATCCTGACCTGGAATGTACGTGGTGTACGATCGCATAGGGCGGAACTGCAACTTTTATTGCGTTCCCATTCGCCTATGGTCGTATGTTTGCAGGAGACTAAGCTTCGCCCTCACGATCCTTTTGATCTCCGAGGATATACTCCGGTTCGCTACGACCTTGAACCGGAGTAGGGTACTCCTGCTCATGGAGGTGTCATGTTCTGAGTGCGTAACGACGTTCATTTTACACCTGTCACACTTACATCCGACTTGCAAGCTGTTGCCGTTCGCCTTCACTTACCCGGCTTTTTGTTTTCTGTTTGCTCTGTATATTCACCTCCATCGTCTCCCCTCGCTCCCGCGGACATTCGAGCTCTCCTGTCCGCTCTCCCAGCACCATTTCTTCTTTTGGGAGATTTTAATGCCCATCACCCACTATGGGGTTCGCCAAGGGCTTGTGCGAGGGGAACTCTTCTTTCCGACATTTTTTATCAGTTCAATCTTTCCATCCTCAATACAGGTGCACCTACTTTTATTTCTGATTCTTCTGGTACTTTCTCTCACCTGGACCTCGCCCTTTGCTCAATCCAGCTTGCACGTCGCCTTCAGTGGAACGTCGTCGCTGACACCTACTCCAGCGACCATTTCCCCTGCATCGTTTCTCTTCTGTCGCACCACGTACAGCATTCCAGAGTACCTACCTGGATATTCGCAAAAGCCGACTGGAGCTTGCATTCCAGCCTCGTGCATTTTGACGACCAACCTTTCTCCGACATTAATCAACTAGTGCAGCACCTTACGTCTATTATTTTCTCAGCCGCCGAACGTGCAATACCCAGTTCATCCTCTCAACCTCGGCGGCCACCTGTTCCGTGGTGAAACGAGGATTGTCGGGACGCCGTTCGTGCCCGTAGGACTGCACTTAGGGTGTTTCGGCGCCACCCTACACTTGATAATTTGGTGACTTTTAAACAATCGCGCGCCAGGGCTCGTCGCATTATTCAGGATAGCAAGAAGGCATCTTGGGCTCGTTTTGTCGAGTCTTTTAATCGTTTTACGCCTTCATCCGTTGTTTGGGATAAACTTCGTCGCTTCTCAGGTAAAGTGTCACATTGTACTGTTTCTGGCCTTCAGGTTTCTAATGCCACCATAGTGGATCCGGCTGCCATCGCTAACACTCTGGGTTCTGCCTTTGAGGCGTTTTCCAGTTCAGACCATTATTCCGCCGGCTTTCGCTCTATTAAAGACCGGCAGGATTCCGCATCATATACTTTTCGGTCGATTAATGATGAATGCTATAACGAACTGTTCACAATGAGGGAGCTGGAGCACGCTCTTCATTGCTCTCGGCACTCCGCTCCCGGGCCGGACGGCATTCATGTCTTGATGTTAAAGAACCTTTCAGCCGACAGTAAACTATTTCTCTTACAGGTCTATAACCGTATTTGGCAAGACGGCATTTTTCCTTCCGTTTGGCACGAAGCCACCATTGTCCCTATACTTAAGCCTGGGAAGGATCGCCAACTACCTTCCAGCTACCGCCCTATCTCCCTCACCAGTTGCATTTGTAAGGTGATGGAGCGCATGATCAACGGGCGGTTGACATGGTGGCTTGAGTCTCAGAAACTTCTAGCGAACGCTCAGTGCGGGTTTCGTCGCTATCGCTCTACCGTCGACCATCTGGTGTCCTTGTCGACGCATATTATGAATGGTTTTCTGAGAAAGTGTCAAACCGTGGCTGTATTTTTTGACCTGGAGAAACCTTATGACACTTGTTGGAGGGGCGGCATTTTACGTACACTTCACGAATGGAATATCCGCGGTCGTCTTCCCATATTTCTTCGGGAGTTTATGACGGACCGCGTCTTTCGTGTACGTGTGGGCTCGGTTTTATCTCGTCGTTTTATTCAAGAGAACGGAGTACCGCAGGGCTCTGTACTCAGTGTCACACTTTTTGCGATTGCTATCAACCCCATTGTTGATTGTATTCCACCTGGCATTTCATCGTCCCTTTTTGTTGACGATTTCGCTATTTATTGCAGTTCACGGCGGACCTGTCTACTCGAACGCCGTCTCCAGAGCTGTATCGACCGTCTCTACGCCTGGAGTAACGCCAACGGCTTTAATTTCTCCGCCGAGAAATCCGTCTGCATCAACTTCTGGCGCCGGAAGTATTTCCCTCCGCCCTCTCTCCATCTTGGGCCAGGGATACTTCCGTTTGCAGACGAGGCGAAATTTTTGGGCTTGATTTTTGATAGGAAGTTGTGTTGGACCTCGCACGTTTCCTTTTTAAAAGCAAGGTGTGACCGTTCTCTTAATCTTTTACGTGTTTTAAGTGGCACATCCTGGGGAGCTGATCGGACCGTCCTTCTTCGTCTTTATCGCTCTTTGGTCCGATCCAAACTTGATTACGGGTGTTTTGTTTATTCGTCGGCACGTCCATCTGTGTTACGTCGTTTGAATCCCATTCATCATCGTGGTCTTAGAGTCGCTACAGGGGCCTTTCCAACTAGCCCCGTGCCCAGTCTTTATGCTGAAGCTGCAGAGCCTCCGCTGTCCTCCAGGCATGAGATGCTCTTGTGCAGCTATGCCTGTCGACTCTCAAGCTTGCCTGACCACCCGTCTTTCGCGGCATTTTTCGAGGATTCACTTGACCGGCAATATTTAGTTAGCTCCTCTGCATTGCTCCCTCCAGGGGTTCGATTTCGACTGCTACTTCGGCATTTGGACGTTGCGCCAGCGCCGGCCCTTCCAAGGGGGGAAACGCGTTTTCCTCCATGGTCGCGCGCTGAGGCCCTCTGTCACCTTGGGTTATCGTCAATGCCGAAGAATGAGACCCCTTCTTCAGTCTTTAGATCAGCGTTTTTAGAACTTCAGTCGCAATTCGGGGACTTGCCTTTTATCTTTACTGATGGATCTAAGACTGATGCAGGAGTAGGATGTGCCTTTTCTTGTGGTGGAAATAGTTTTACCTTTCGTTTACCAGAGCAATGTTCGATTTTTACCGCCGAACTTTTTAGCATTTATCAGTCTCTTTTATATATTCAGCGGCACGACTTACGGCACTGTTTTATTTGTTCCGACTCCCTGAGTGCTCTTCAAACTATTAGCTCGCTGTACAGTTACCACCCGCTCGTACAGCGCATTCATGACCTGGTCCACTCGCTTGATGTCTCTGGCATCAGCGTCTCCTTCTTGTGGATTCCAGGTCATGTGGGCATCTCAGGTAATGAGTCTGCCGATGTCGCTGCCAAGTCGGCGATTTTATCACCCAGACGTTTTACCTCTGTTGTTCCCTCGTCAGATTTGTTTATTGTTTTACGTCGCCGCATCCTCTCGCTTTGGAGCGATGAGTGGACGGCCCTCCGGGGGAACAAGTTGCGGGAGGTTAAGCCTCTCCCGTTAGTCTGGGCTACCTCTTCCCGTGCTTCTCGTCGGGAAGAGGTAATTTTAACACGCCTTCGTATCGGACATTGCATTTTTAGTCATAAGTATTTGCTGAGTGGTGACCCCGCGCCACTCTGTGGGCAGTGTGACGTGCCCTTAACGGTGCGTCACATTTTAACAGAGTGTCAGGTTTTAGCTGCATTGCGTGCTCGTGTGGGTCTGCCTGTTGGCCTAGCCAACGTTTTGGCAGACGACACGCATGCTGTGGAATGTGTTTTACGTTTTATTCATGACAGTGATTTTAATGTGCGCATTTAATGCGTTGGGCGTCTGTTAGCTTCGTACTTTTATCCTGTCGGTTTTTTATGGGAACTCTTATCCCCAGTGGACATATGGCGCTCATGTCCCTCGCATTGTACAGTTCCTGACACGTTTTAATCCTTTACTGCCTATGCTTTTAGTGTGTTGTTTTTCAGATCTTTGTCTTGTTCTTATTATTGTTGTTATTGTTATTATTGTTTTTATTGTTATTGTTGTTATTGTTATTATTGTTATTGTTTTATTTGTTATTGTTATATTGTTAGTTTTAGCTTTTTGATCATCGCGGGTTTGGGTCCCGTTTTTAAATATGCGGTTCTTTTACCTGTTTTATATTTTGACCTTATCTTTTATACACTGTAAGGGCGCTGATGACCATAGCAGTTTAGCGCCCTTAAACCGCATATCATCATCATCAGCAACAAGGCACATTTATGACTAAAGGCAGGCAAAGTATGAAATTTCATATTTTAAGCCATTCTTGCTATGATTATGGGAACAAGTATTTTTATACTTAGCAGAGTATAGAATTCAATGCAGGTAACTAAAAATGTCATGTTTCATATTTTCATAAAGTCTTCATATTTTATTAAGTCTTCATATCATGATTTTTTGTTTTTATAATAGTTTCCATTAGAAATGAAGCGGGCTTTCCAAATATACTATTTGGGCAGTTTTCTTGAAACACATTTACAAAATCCAAACCATTCTTTCCAATTAAGGTAGTGTTCAGAACATGTAGCAGTTTATTTGTGATGTCATGTACCAAATGAAACGGCCTCTACTCTTGAAGTTTTTAGTTTCATGAACCGGTGCTTTTAGTGGCTTTTTATAATTAGTATTAAGCAACGACAAAGCAACCAGTAACTTGTTTTCTTCTAAGTTTAAGAGTTTTTCAATGCTGAAAATGTTCAAACCCCATGTAACTTGTATTTCGTTTGATAACTTATCAAATATGAACAAAAGCCTATTATTTTAAACTAATGAAGTAAACCTGTGCCAAACCCTTAAGATACAATAACGTTTTGGTGTTAAAATATCCATTTCATAATACTTAGGCATTTTTCTTCATACTTTGCCTGTCTTTATTTATGCCCTTTTCTTTGCTGTGTGTTTCATTATTGAATCAACAATTCTGCTTGTGTATAGTGAATGGACATAAGAATTGATCAAAAAAATTACACTGCCATCTGTGGAAATTGCAACACCAAGAAGGAAGCACATGAATTTAATGAATTTAATACCACAGGTTACGTACATGACAAGTAACAAATGATAAACTTTTCAAATGTACACATGACTTTGAGCCCTAATACTCAGTATTTGGTGTGGCCTCCATGCGCTGCAATTAGAACTGCTGTACACCATGGGATTGAATCAAAAAGGTTCTGAATAGGTTCCTGAGGGATTTCCCACCATGCAGTTGTATTTGAGCCTACAAATCTGTGACACTGGTTACAGGAGGACTGTGATGCACCAGATGCCGACCAACCATATCCCAGACATGTTCGATGGGTGACATGTTAGGTGAACTTGCAGGCCAGGGAAGCAATGGTACCTGTCGCTCTTCAAAGAAGGTTTGTACACTCCTCGCAATATGTGGCCCCGGGCATTGCCCTATTGAAATGTGGCCTGTGGGGATGTCTGAAGCAGGGGGAGTACCTCAGACTCTACAACGCCGTTAGGTACCGGTTGTCTATGTTCTGGGAGAAGTGACCCTAGGGTGAGTCTGGTATAGATAGGCCACTCACCCAAGCCGGGGTAACGCCCGAGAAGTCAGAGCCCGAGGTCGGAGACGGTTGCAATGGTGGAGGATTTATCTCGCTATGGAGCACCCTTCCTCCATTAATACAAACAAGCGCCGAAAAGTTATTGTAACAGAAGTAGCACCGTCGTCATCTGGTTGTTACTTGGTCATTTCGAGAACAGAAGAAGGACAAAACTTTGAGAAGGTGAACCCTTTTATAATTCAGAAGGGAATAGATGCTATTGCTGGTGCGGTTCAATCATGCACTCGTCTACGGAATGGTTCCTTATTGGCACAAACTAAGTCCGATCAGCAAAGTAAGACCTTGTTGCGCGCTACGCTTCTCCACGGTTACCCCATCCGTGTTGAGAAGCACCGCACATTGAACTCCTGTCGGGGCATCCTTACCACCCATAGCCTCGATGGTATATCGGACGAGGATCTCGTAGAATATCTATCTGATGAAAAGGTCACTGCAGTGCATCGAGTGCAGGCCAAACGCGTCGGCGTATTGGTACCTACTCGTACACTGTATCCAACATTTGATGGCGTCGATCTGCCCACGAGCATTTCCGCAGGGTACGAACGGATTTCTGTGAGGCCTTATATTCCTAGACCTCTGCGTTGTTTTAAATACCAACGTTTTGGGCATACGCAAGTCTCCTGTAAGAGTGCCGTTAACATCTGTGCAACATGTAGCCAGCCCTCACACGAAGGTACCTGTTCAACAGCTCCCGTCTGCGTTAATTGTAAAGGGTCACATTCTGCTTCGTTTGCCGACTGTCCGCGGTACTTGGACGAGAAGGCGATCCAGGAGATCCGGGTAAAGGAAAAACTCTCCTTCGCTGAAGCCCGGAGGCGTTTCCATGCGCGCCAACCTTCACTCCTGCGATCTGGCACATTTAGTTCTGTTGTTGCCTCGCCAGTACCACGAGTAGATGCCGAAACTCAGACCTGGACCTTGACTGGATTAACCGCCACTACCATCCGGCCGTCTATTAAGGCTACAGTTACCAAGCCGTATAAACCTGGTCCCAAGTCAATGAAGTCGCAAGCCGTTGAAAAGAAGCCCAAGCAGAAACTTCGTAGGGAAGATTTTTTGAAACACCCTCCGCGTGCGCGCGGTAACAAAAGTTCACCTTCTCCTCCTCGGAGGTCGATGTCCCAGGATGGTCCTGGGACAAGCCGCGCTCAGCGGCACCCTTCGCCCATCGCCACCCAGAACCGATTCACGGCGCTTGAATCGGTTTCTGGCACTGAGCGCGTGGGCCCTCCCTCCGAGGAAGCTATGGAGTCTGACCAACTCCATACCAAAAGCCCGAGCCCAAAGGTTAAACAATAGGTAATTTTAAGCCGCCCTTCTAAATAGAAAGTTTATCCCCTTATTCTTAATGGCTATCCTGACCTGGAATGTACGTGGTGTACGATCGCATAGGGCGGAACTGCAACTTTTATTGCGTTCCCATTCGCCTATGGTCGTATGTTTGCAGGAGACTAAGCTTCGCCCTCACGATCCTTTTGATCTCCGAGGATATACTCCGGTTCGCTACGACCTTGAACCGGAGTAGGGTACTCCTGCTCATGGAGGTGTCATGTTCTGAGTGCGTAACGACGTTCATTTTACACCTGTCACACTTACAAACGACTTGCAAGCTGTTGCCGTTCGCCTTCACTTACCCGGCTTTTTGTTTTCTGTTTGCTCTGTATATTCACCTCCATCGTCTCCCCTCGCTCCCGCGGACATTCGAGCTCTCCTGTCCGCTCTCCCAGCACCATTTCTTCTGTTGGGAGATTTTAATGCCCATCACCCACTATGGGGTTCGCCAAGGGCTTGTGCGAGGGGAACTCTTCTTTCCGACATTTTTTATCAGTTCAATCTTTCCATCCTCAATACAGGTGCACCTACTTTTATTTCTGATTCTTCTGGTACTTTCTCTCACCTGGACCTTGCCCTTTGCGCAATCCAGCTTGCACGTCGCCTTCAGTGGAACGTCGTCGCTGACACCTACTCCAGCGACCATTTCCCCTGCATCGTTTCTCTTCTGTCGCACCACGTACAGCATTCCAGAGTACCTACCTGGATATTCGCAAAAGCCGACTGGAGCTTGCATTCCAGCCTCGTGCATTTTGACGACCAACCCTTCTCCGACATTAATCAACTAGTGCAGCACCTTACGTCTATTATTTTCTCAGCCGCCGAACGTGCAATACCCCGTTCATCCTCCCAACCTCGGCGGCCACCTGTTCCGTGGTGGAACGAGGATTGTCGGGACGCCGTTCGTGCCCGTAGGACTGCACTTAGGGTGTTTCGGCGCCACCCTACACTTGATAATTTGGTGACTTTTAAACAATCGCGCGCCAGGGCTCGTCGCATTATTCAGGATAGCAAGAAGGCATCTTGGGCTCGTTTTGTCGAGTCTTTTAATCGTTTTACGCCTTCATCCGTTGTTTGGGATAAACTTCGTCGCTTCTCAGGTAAAGTGTCACATTGTACTGTTTCTGGCCTTCAGGTTTCTAATGCCACCATAGTGGATCCGGCTGCCATCGCTAACACTCTGGGTTCTGCCTTTGAGGCGGTTTCCAGTTCAGACCATTATTCCGCCGGCTTTCGCTCTAATAAAGACCGGCAGGATTCCGAATCATATACTTTTCGGTCTGTTAATGATGAATGCTATAACGAACTATTCACAATGAGGGAGCTGGAGCACGCTCTTCATTGCTCTCGGCACTCCGCTCCCGGGCCGGACGGCATTCATGTCCTGATGTTAAAGAACCTTTCAGCCGACCGTAAACTATTTCTCTTACAGGTCTATAACCGTATTTGGCAAGACGGCATTTTTCCTTCCGTTTGGCGCGAAGCCACCATTGTCCCTATACTTAAGCCTGGGAAGGATCGCCAACTGCCT
Organism: Deroplatys truncata; assembly: GCA_030765065.1. Taxonomy (NCBI): domain Eukaryota; kingdom Metazoa; phylum Arthropoda; class Insecta; order Mantodea; family Mantidae; genus Deroplatys; species Deroplatys truncata. The sequence goes on along the minus strand of CM060990.1, from coordinate 414,145,976 downwards.
TCCAGCTACCGCCCTATCTCCCTCACCTGTTGCATTTGTAAGGTGATGGAGCGCATGATCAACGGGCGGTTGACATGGTGGCTTGAGTCTCAGAAACTTCTAGCGAACGCTCAGTGCGGGTTTCGTCGCTATCGCTCTACCGTCGACCATCTGGTGTCCTTGTCGACGCATATTATGAATGGATTTCTGAGAAAGTGTCAAACCGTGGCTGTATTTTTTGACCTGGAGAAAGCTTATGACACTTGTTGGAGGGGCGGCATTTTACGTACACTTCACGATTGGAATATCCGCGGTCGTCTTCCCATATTTCTTCGGGAGTTTATGACGGACCGCGTCTTTCGTGTACGTGTGGGCTCGGTTTTATCTCGTCGTTTTATTCAAGAGAACGGAGTACCGCAGGGCTCTGTACTCAGTGTCACACTTTTTGCGATTGCTATCAACCCCATTGTTGAGTGTATTCCACCTGGCATTTCATCGTCCCTTTTTGTTGACGATTTCGCTATTTATTGCAGTTCACGGCGGACCTGTCTACTCGAACGCCGTCTCCAGAGCTGTATCGACCGTCTCTACGCCTGGAGTAACGCCAACGGCTTTAATTTCTCCGCCGAGAAATCCGTCTGCATCAACTTTTGGCGCCGGAATTATTTCCCTCCGCCCTCTCTCCATCTTGGGCCAGGGATAATTCCGTTTGCAGACGAGGCGAAATTTTTGGGGTTGATTTTTGATAGGAAGTTGTGTTGGACCTCGCACGTTTCCTTTTTAAAAGCAAAGTGTGACCGTTCTCTTAATCGTTTACGTGTTTTAAGTAGCACATCCTGGGGAGCTGATCGGACCGTCCTTCTTCGCCTTCATCGCTCTTTGGTCCGATCCAAACTTGATTACGGGTGTTTTGTTTATTCGTCGGCACGTCCATCTGTGTTACGTCGTTTGAATCCCATTCATCATCGTGGTCTTAGAGTCGCTACAGGGGCCTTTCCAACTAGCACCGTGCCCAGTCTTTATGCTGAAGCTGCAGAGCCTCCGCTGTCCTCCAGGCGTGAGATGCTCTTGTGCAGCTATGCCTGTCGACTCTCAAGCTTGCCTGACCACCCGTCTTTCGCGGCATTTTTCGAGGATTCACGTGACCGGCAATATTTAGTTAGCTCCTCTGCATTGCTCCCTCCAGGGGTTCGATTTCGACTGCTACTTCGGCATTTGGACGTTACGCCAGCGCCGGCCCTTCCAAGGGGGGAAACGCGTTTTCCTCCATGGTCGCGCGCTGAGGCCCTCTGTCACCTTGGGTTATCGTCAATGCCGAAGAATGAGACCCCTTCTTCAGTCTTTAGATCAGCGTTTTTAGAACTTCAGTCGCAATTCGGGGACTTGCCTTTTATCTTTACTGATGGATCTAAGACTGATGCAGGAGTAGGATGTGCCTTTTTTGTGGTGGAAATAGTTTTACCTTTCGTTTACCAGAGCAATGTTCGATTTTTACCGCCGAACTTTTTAGCATTTATCAGTCTCTTTTATATATTCAGCGGCACGACTTACGGCACTGTTTTATTTGTTCCGACTCCCTGAGTGCTCTTCAAAGTATTAGCTCGCTGTACAGTTACCACCCGTTCGTACAGCGCGTTCATGACCTGCTCCACTCGCTTGATGTCTCTGGCATCAGCGTCTCCTTCTTGTGGATTCCAGGTCATGTGGGTATCTCAGGTAATGAGTCTGCCGATGTCGCTGCCAAGTCGGCGATTTTATCACCCAGACGTTTTACCTCTGTTGTTCCCTCGTCAGATTTGTTTATTGTTTTACGTCGCCGCATCCTCTCGCTTTGGAGCGATGAGTGGACGGCCCTCCGGGGGAACAAGTTGCGGGAGGTTAAGCCTCTCCCGTTAGTCTGGGCTACCTCTTCCCGTGCTTTTCGTCGGGAAGAGGTAATTTTAACACGCCTTCGTATCGGACATTGCATTTTTAGTCATAAGTATTTGCTGAGTGGTGACCATGCGTCACTCTGTGGGCAGTGTGACGTGCGCTTAACGGTGCGTCACATTTTAACAGAGTGTCAGGTTTTAGCTGCATTGCGTGCTCGTGTGGGTCTGCCTGTTGGCCTAGCCAACGTTTTGGCAGACGACACGCATGCTGTGGGATGTGTTTTACGTTTTATTCATGACAGTGATTTTAATCTGCGCATTTAATGCGTTGGGCGTCTGTTAACTTCGTACTTTTATCCTGTCGGTTTTTGTATGGGAACTCTTATCCCCAGTGGACATATGGCGCTCATGTCCCTCGCATTCTACAGTTCCTGACACGTTTTAATCCTTTACTGCCTATGCTTTTAGTGTGTTGTTTTTCAGATCTTTGTCTTGTTCTTATTATTGTTGTTATTGTTAGTATTGTTTTTATTGTTATTGTTGTTATTGTTATTATTGTTATTGTTTTATTTGTTATTGTTATATTGTTAATTTTAGCTTTTTGATCATCGCGGGTTTGGGTCCCGTTTTTAAATATGCGGTTCTTTTACCTGTTTTACATTTTGACCTTATCTTTTACACACTGTAAGGGCGCTGATGACCATAGCAGTTTAGCGCCCTTAAACCGCATATCATCATCATACTCGAACGCCGTCTCCAGAGCTGTATCGACCGTCTCTACGCCTGGAGTAACGCCAACGGCTTTAATTTCTCCGCCGAGAAATCCGTCTGCAACAACTTCTGTCGCCGGAAATATTTCCCTCCGCCCTCTCTCCATCTTGTGCCGGATATGCTTCCGTTTGCAGACGAGGTGAAATTTTTGGGGTTGATTTTTGATAGGAAGTTGTTTTGGACCTCAAACATTTCCTTTTTAAAAGCTAAGTGTGACCGTTGTCTTACTCTTTTACGTGTTTTAAGTGGCACATCCTGGGGAGCTGATCGGACCGTTCTTCTTCGCCTGTATCGCTCTTTGGTCCGATCCAAGCTTGATTACGGGTGCATTGTCTATTCGTCGGCACGTCCATCTGTGTTACGTCGATTGAATGCCATTCACCATCGTGGCATAAGAGTCGCTACAGGGGCCTTTCCAACCAGCCCTGTTCTAGGCCTGTATGCTGAAGGTGCAGAGCCTCCGCTGTCCTTCAGGCGTGAGATGCTCTTGTGCAGCTGTGCCTGTCGACTCTCAAGCTTGCCTGACCACCCGTCCTTCGAGTTATTTTTCGAGGAGTCACTTGATCGTCACTATTTCATTAGCTCCTCTGCTTTGCTCCCTCCAGGGGTTCGCTTTCGACAGCTCCTTCGGCATTTAGACGTTCCGCCAGCGCCGGCCCTTCCACGGGGGGAAACGTGTTTTCCTCCATGGTCCCGCGCTGAGGCCTACTGTCACCTTGGGCTAACGTCGATGCCGAAGACTGAGACCGCTTCTTCTGTCTTCCATTTTATCTTTACTGACGGATCTAAGACTGAAGTTGGAGTTGGATTTACCTTTGTTTTTGGTCAGTGTTAGTTTTACGTTTCGTTTACCTAGACAATGTTCAATTTTTACCGCCGAATTTTTTAGCATTTAGCAATCCGTTTTATACATTCAGCGGCTTGACTTACGGCACTGCTTTATATGTACGAACTCTATGAGTGCCCTTCAGAGTATTACTGCGCTGTACCATTACCACCCACTCGTACAGCGCATACATGACCTGCTCCACTCGCTTGGTGTCTCTGGGGTCAGCGTCTCCCCCCCAGGGGCTCACCATTTGTGAGTACGTGTTAGGCGCACCCGGGGTACCCGAGCCATCCATACCCATTTTCACACTTTCATCCCCGTCCGGTCGAGGTGGGTTCGTTCTCGTGACCGGAGGACTCAAGGTAGGCTCTCGTGCGTTCTGTGCATTTCATTCCACGTCGCCCCTCGCCATCGCTTCTTTCTTCTCTTCTATTTATGCAAACTTCGCACAACGCCCATTCATTTACGCGTCTCTTTTACTTCTTCGCCGGCCTACCTTGATTGCGAAACGCCCACACACTTTTAGTTTCTTTCAACCTTTTATGTTCATCCTCCGTGGACACAGCCTGACGGATACCCGCGCAACGCGTGCGCAGCTGGGTGAGTGGGTAATGGCGTCATTCCTACCACCCGGGGTCGTCATGTAGGGTATGTGTTCGTATCCGTATTCAACTGCAGTCCCGCGGGGGGGCCATTGCATGAGCTGCTGACTTCCGACGGCCATTGGGTCCCTCTGTCTATGTTCTGGGAGGTGTGACCCTGGAGTGAGATAGGTATAGATAGGCCACTCACCCAAGCCGGGGTAACGCCCGGGATGTCAGAGCCCGAGGTGCATTGTCACCTGGCACGTCATTGTCCCTTTTTGTTGACGATTTTGCCATTTAATGCAGTTCACGGCGGACCTGTCTACTCGAACGCCGTCTCCAGAGCGGTATCGACCGTCTCTACGCCTGGAGTAACGCCAACGGCTTTAATTTCTCCGCCCGAGAAATCCGTCTGCATCAACTTCTGGCACCGGAAATATTTCCCTCCGCCCTCTCTTCATCTTGGGCCAGGGATACTTCCGTTTGCAGACGAGGCGAAATTTTTGGGGTTGATTTTTGATAGGAAGTTGTGTTGGACCTCGCACGTTTCCTTTTTACAAGCAAAGTGTGACCGTTCTCTTAATATTTTACGTGTTTTAAGTGGCACATCCTGGGGAGCTGATCGGACCGTCCTTCTTTGCCTTTCCAACTAGCCCTGTACCCAGTCTGTACGCAGAAGCTGCAGAGCCTCCGCTGTCCTTTCGGCGTGAGGTGCTTTTGTGCAGCTATGCTTGTCGGCTCTCAAGCTTGCCTAACCACCCGTCCTTCGATGTATTTTACGAGGATTCGCTTGATCGCCAATATTTCGTTAGCTCCTCTGCATTGCTCCTTCCAGGGGTTCGATTTCGACTGCTACTTCGGCATTTGGACGTTACGCCAGCGCCGGCCCTTACCCGAGGGGAAACGCGTTTTCCTCCATGGTCGCGCGCTGAGGACCACATCCACCTTGGGCTAACGTCGATGCCGAAAAATGCGACCCCTGCTTCTGTTCTTAGATCCGCCTTTTTAGAACTACAGGCGCAGTTCGGGGACTGTCATTTTATATATACTAATGGGTCTAAGACTGATGTTGGAGTAGGATGTGCCTTTGTTTTTGGTGTACAGAGTTTTACTTTTCGTTTACCTCGACAATGTTCAATTTTTACCGCCGAACTTTTTAGCATTTATCAATCTGTTTTATACATTCAGCGACACGACTTACGCCACTGTTTTATTTGTACGGACTCTCTGAGTGCCCTTCAGACTATTCATGTGCTGTACCATTACCACCCACTCGTACAGCGCATACATGACCTGCTTCACTCCCTTGGTGTCTCTGGCATCAGCGTGTCCTTCATGTGGATTCCAGGTCATGTGGGCATCTCAGGTAATGAGTCTGCCGACGCCGCTGTCAAATCGGCGATTTTATTACCCAGATTCTTTACCTCTGTTGTTCCCTCGTCAGATTCGTGTGTTATTTTACGTCGCCGCATCCTCTCGCGCTGGCGCGATGAGTGGACGGCCCTCCGGGGGAACAAGTTGCGGGAGGTTAAGCCTTTTTCGTTGATCTGGGGTACCTGTTCTCGTTCTTATCGTCGGGAAGAGGTAATTTTAGCTCGTTTACGGATTGGACATTGTGTTTTTAGTCATAGGTATTTGCTCAGTGGTGACCCCGCACCACTCTGTGGGCAGTGTGACGTGCCCTTAACGGTGCGTCACATTTTAACAGAGTGTCAGGTTTTAGCTGCATTGCGTGCTCGTGTGGGTCTGCCTGTTGGCCTAGCCAACGTTTTGGCAGACGACACGTGTGCTGTAGAATGTGTTTTACGTTTTATTCATGATAGTGATTTTAATCTGCGCATTTAATGCGATGAGCGTCTTTTACGTAGTAATTTTATTCTCTCTATTTTTTATGGGGACTCTAATACCCAGTGGACAAAAGGCGCCCATGTCCTTCGAATTCTACAGTCCTTGACACGTTTTAATCTTTTATTGCCTATGCTGTTATTGTGTTGGTTTTTCAGATATATTTATTGTTATTATTATTGTTATTGTTATTATTGTTGTTATTGTTATTATTGTTATTGTTCTTATTGTTATTGTTATTATTCTTATTGTTATTCTATTTTTATTTTTAACTTTTTTGAAATCGCGGGTTTGTGTCCTGTTTTTTAATTATGCGGTTTTTTACGTGTCTTTTATATTTTGACCTTATATTCTACACATTGTAAGGGCGCTGATGACCGCAGCAGTTTAGCGCCCTTAAACCGCATATCATCATCATCATCATCACGCCACTGAGAAAAAACCGAAGGGGAAATTTCGAAGAGAAGACTTTTTAAAAGGCCCTCCACGTGTTCACACTACGCAGGGTTCACCTTCCCCTCCTCGGGGGTCGCAGTCCCAGGAAGTTCCTGGGACAAGCCGCGCTCAGCGGCACCCCTCACACTTCGCCACCCAGAACCGATTCTCGGCGCTTGAATCGGTCTCTGGCTCTGAGCACGTGGGTACTCCCTTCGAAAAGACTATGGAGTCTGACCAACTCCATACCAAAAGCCCGAGCCAAAAGGTTAAACAAAAGGTAATTTTAAGCCGTTCTTCTAAGTAGACAGTTTATCCCATTTTCTTAATGGCTATCCTGACCTGCAATGTACGTGGTGTACGATCGCATAGGCCGGAACTGCAACTTTTATTGCGTTCCCATTCGCCTAAGGTCATGTTTTTGCAGGAGACTAAGCTTCGCCCTCATGATCCTTTTGATCTCCGAGGATATACTCCGGTTCGCTACGACCTTGAACCGGAGGAGGGTACTCCTGCTCATGGAGGTGTCATGTTCTTAGTGCGTAATGAGGTTCATTTTCAAACTATCACACTTACGTCCGACTTGCAAGCTGTTGCCATTAGACTGCAGTTACCCGGTTTTTTCTTTTCTGTTTGTTCTGTGTATACCCCTCCATCGTCACCCCTCGCTCCCGCGGACATTCGAGCTCTCCTGTCCGCTCTCCCAACACCATTTCCTCTGTTGGGAGATTTTAATGCCCATCACCCACTGTGGGGTTCGCCGAGGGCTTGTGCGAGGGGAACTCTTCTTTCCGACATTTCTTATCAGTTTAATCTTTCCATCCTCAATACAGGTGCACCTACTTTTATTTCTGATTCTTCTGGTACTTTCTCTCACCTGGACCTTGCCATTTGCTCACTCCAGCTTGCCCGTCGTCTTCAGTGGAACGTCGTCGCTGACACCTACTCCAGCGACCATTACCCCTGCATCGTTTCTCTTCTGTCGCACCACGTACAGCATTCCAGAGTACCTACCTGGATATTCGCAAAAGCCGACTGGAGCTTGTATTCCAGCCTCGTGCATTTTGACGACCAGCCCTTCTCCGACATTAATCAACTAGTGCAGCACCTTACGTCTATTATTTTCTCAGCCGCCGAACGTGCAATACCCCGTTCATCCTCCCAACCTCGGCGGCCACCTGTTCCGTGGTGGAACGAGGATTGTCGGGACGCCGTTCGTGCCCGTAGGTCTGCACTTAGGGTGTTTCGGCGACACCCTACACATGCTAACTTGGTGACTTTTAAACAATCGCGCGCTAGGGTCGTCGCATTATTCAGGATAGCAAGAAGGCATCTTGGGCTCGTTTTGTCGAGTCTTTTAATCGTTTTACGCCTTCATCCGTTGTTTGGGATAAACTTCGTCGCTTCTCAGGTAAAGTGTCACATTGTACTGTTTCTGGCCTTCAGGTTTCTAATGCCACCATAGTGGATCCGGCTGCCATCGCTAACACTCTGGGTGCTGCCTTTGAGTCGGTTTCCAGTTCAGACCATTATTCCGCCGGCTTTCGCTCTCTTAAAGACCGGCTGGATTCCGCATCATATACTTTTCGGTCTGCTAATGATGAGTGCTATAACAACCTATTCACAATGAGGGAGCTGGAGCACGCTCTTCATTGCTCTAGGCTCTCCGCTCCTGGGCCGGACGGCATTCATGTCCTGATGTTAAAGCACCTTTCAGCCGACAGTAAACTCTTTCTCCTACAGGTCTATAACCGTATTTGGCAAGACGGCCTTTTTCCTTCCGTTTGGCGCGAAGCCACCATTGTCCCCATTCTTAAGCCTGGGAAGGATCGCCAACTACCTTCCAGCTACCGCCCTATCTCCCTCACCAGTTGCATTTGCAAGGTGATGGAGCGCATGATCAACGGGCGGTTGACATGGTGGCTTGAGTCTCAGAAACTTTTAGCGAACGCTCAGTGCGGATTTCGTCGCTATCGCTGTACCGTCGATCATCTGGTGTCCCTGTCGACGCATGTTATGAATGGATTTCTGAGAAAGTGTCGAACCGTGGCTGTATTTTTTGACCTGGAGAAAGCTTATGACACTTGTTGGAGGGGCGGCATTTTACGTACACTTCACGATTGGAATATCCGCGGTCGTCTTCCCATATTTCTTCGGGAGTTTATGACGGACCGCGTCTTTCGTGTACGTGTGGGCTCGGTTTTATCTCGTCGTTTTATTCAAGAGAACGGAGTACCGCAGGGCTCTGTACTCAGTGTCACACTTTTTGCGATTGCTATCAACCCCATTGTTGATTGTATTCCACCTGGCATTTCATCGTCCCTTTTTGTTGACGATTTCGCTATTTATTGCAGTTCACGGCGGACCTGTTTACTCGGACGCCGTCTCCAGAGCTGTATCGACCGTCTCTCCGCCTGGAGTAACGCCAACGGCTTTAATTTCTCCGCCAAGAAATCCGTCTGCATCAACTTCTGGCGCCGGAAGTATTTCCCTCCGCCCTCTCTCCATCTTGGGACAGGGATACTTCCGTTTGCAGACGAGGCGAAATTTTTGGGGTTGATTTTTCATAGAAAGTTGTGTTGGACCTCGCACGTTTCCTTTTTAAAAGCAAAGTGTGACCGTTCTCTTAATCTTTTACGTGTTTTAAGTGGCACATCCTGGGGAGCTGATCGGACCGTCCTTCTTCGCCTTTATCGCTCTTTGGTCCGATCCAAACTTGATTACGGGTGTATTGTTTATTCGTCGGCACGTCCATCTGTGTTACGTCGTTTGAATCCCATTCATCATCGTGGTATTAGAGTCGCTACAGGGGCCTTTCCAACTAGCACCGTGCCCAGTCTTTACGCTGAGGCTGCAGAGCCTCCGCTGTCTTTCAGGCGTGAGATGCTCTTATGTAGCTATGCTTGTCGGCTCTCAAGGTTGCCTAACCACCCGTCCTTCGATGTATTTTACGAGGATTCGCTTGATCGGCAATATTTAGTTAGCTCCGCTGCATTGCTCCCCCCAGGGGTTCGATTTCGACTGCTACTTCGGCATTTGGACGTTTCGCCAGCGCCGGCCCTTACCCGAGGGGAAACGCGTTTTCCTCCATGGTCGCGCGCTGAGGCCCACATCCACCTTGGGCTGACGTCGATGCCGAAAAATGCGACCCCTGCTTCTGTTCTTAGATCCGCCTTTTTAGAACTACAGGCGCAGTTCGGGGACTGTCATTTTATATATACCGATGGGTCTAAGACTGATGTTGGAGTAGGATGTGCCTTTGTTTTTGGTGTAGAGAGTTTTACTTTTCGTTTACCTCGACAATGTTCAATTTTTACCGCCGAACTTTTTAGCATTTATCAATCCGTTTTATACATTCAGCGGCACGACTTACGGCACTGTTTTATTTGTACGGACTCTCTGAGTGCCCTTCAGAGTATTACTGCGCTGTACAATTACCACCCACTCGTACAGCGCATACATGACCTGCTCCACTCGCTGGGTGTCTCTGGCATCAGCGTGTCCTTCATGTGGATTCCAGGTCATGTGGGCATCTCAGGTAATGAGTCTGCCGACGCCGCTGCGAAATCGGCGATTTTATTACCCAGATTTTTTACCTCTGTTGTTCCCTCGTCAGATTCGTGTGTTGTTTTACGTTGCCGCATCCTCTCGCGCTGGCGCGATGAGTGGACGGCCCTCCGGGGGAACAAGTTGCGGGAGGTTAAGCCTTTCCCGTTGATCTGGGATACCTCTTCTCGTTCTTGTCGTCGGGAAGAGGTAATTTTAGCTCGTTTACGGATTGGACATTGTGTTTTTAGTCATAGGTATTTGCTCAGTGGTGACCCCGCACCACTCTGTGGGCAGTGTGACGTGCCCTTGACGGTGCGTCATATTTTAACAGAGTGTCAGGTTTTAGCTGCATTGCGTGCCCGCCTGGGTCTGCCTATTGGCCTAGCCAACGTTTTGGCAGACGACACGCGTGCTGTAGAATGTGTTTTACGTTTTATTCATGATAGTGATTTTACTCTGCGCATTTAATGCGTTGAGCGTCTTTTAGCTTAATACTTTTCTTCTGTCAGTTTTTATGGGGACTCTAATCCCCAGTGGACATATGGCGCTCATGTCCCTCGCATTCTATAGTTCTTGACACGTTTTAATCGTTTACTGCCTATGCTTTTAGTGTGTTGGTTTTTTCAGATATTTATATTGTTCTTATTGTTGTTATTGATTTTATTGTTGTTATTGATTTTATTGTTGTTATTGATGTTATTGTTGTTATTATTGTTGTTATTGTTATCTTATTGTTATTTTTAGCCTTTTTGACATCGCGGGTTTTCGTCCTGTTTTTAATTATGCAGTTCTTTTACCTGTTTTTATATTTTGACTTTATATTTTATACATTTTAAGGGCGCTGATGACCTCAGTAGTTTAGCGCCCTTAAGCCGCATATCATCATCATCATCATCTAACCAGCCCTGTACCTAGTCTATATGTTGAAGCTGCTGAGCCTTCACTGTCTTTCAGGCGTGAGATGCTTTTGTGCAGCTATGCCTGTCGACTCTCAAGCTTGCCTGACCTGCCGTCGTTCGAGTTATTTTCCGCGGAGTCGCTTGATCGGCAATATTTCATTAGCTCCGCTGCATTGCTCCCTCCAGGGGTTCGATTTTGACAGCTTCTTCGACAACTGGACGTTAGGCCAGTGCCGGCCCTTCCAAGGGGGGAAACGCGTTTTTCTCCGTTGCGTGCTGAGGCCCACTGTCACCTTGGGTTAGCGTCGCTGTCGAAGAATGAGACCCCTTCTTCAGTCTTTAGATCAGCGTTTTTAGAATTACAGGTGCAATTCTGGGAATATCGTTCTATTTATACTGATGAGTCTAAGACTTATTTTGGAGTAGGGTGTGCCTTTGTTTTTGATGACAATAGTTTTATCTTTCGTTTACCTGGGCAATGTTCGATTTTTACCGCCGAACTTTATAGTATTTATCAATCTGTTTTATACATTCAGCGGCACGACTTGCGACACTGTGTTGTTTATACGGACTCTTTGATTGCACTTCGGAGTATTAACGCGCTGTACAATTACCACCCTCTCGTACAGCGCATACATGACCTGCTCCACTCGCTTGCTGCCTCTGTCATCAGCGTTTCCTTCTTGTGGATTCCAGGTCATGTGGGCATCTCAGGAAACGAGTCTGCCGACGCCGCTTCCAAATCGGCGCTTTTATCACTAAGATGTTTTACCTGTGTTGTTCCTTCTGCAGATTTTTATGTTATTTTACGATACCGCATCCTCTCGCTTTGGCGCGATGAGTGGAAAGCCCTCCGGGGGATCAAGTTGCGGGCGGTTAAACCTCTCCCCTTAGTCTGGGGTACCTTTTATCGCTCTTCTCGCCGGGAAGAGGTAATTTTAGCTCGTTTACGAATCGGACATTGCCTTTTTAGTCATAGATACCTTTTCAATGGTGACCCCGCACCACTTTGTGAGCGGTGTGGTGCGCCCTTAACTTTGCGTCACATTTTAACAGAGTGTCAGGTTTTAGCACAAATTGCGCGTTCGAGTGTCTCTGCCTATTGGTATGGCCAACGTTTTTTCAGACGAAGCGCGTACTGTAGAATGTCTTTTTTATTTTATCCGTGACAGTGGTTTTAGTCGACGCATTTAATGTGCTGAGCGTTTTTTAGTTTTTGATTTTATATTTTATTTTTTACTGGGGTGCTGTTCGCCCCTGGGGTCCTTTGGCGCTCTGGTCCCTTGACTTCTACAGTTCCTGACACGTAGTTTAATGTTTCATTGTTTTATTTACAAAGTTTTTAGTGTGGTGGTTTTTAGACTTGGATATGTTTTTTATTGCTTTGACTAAGCGGGTTTGTGTCCCGTATTTTATTTTCTGGATTTTCAATTTTATACATTGTAAGGGCGCTGATGACTTCAGCTGTTTAGCGCCCTTAATGCTATATCATCATCATCATCATCTTCATCACGTTACATTACTTGAAAACGTTGCTTTTGCTTTGAGTTACATAATATTTAATGGGTTATAACATAGATAAATGCAATAAATGAAAACCGACAAATCCTTGGATGAGATATAGTAATATGTAATAAGATGCTGAAATACAGCTGAATTGTCCCCAGATTATTATTATTATTATTATTATTATTATTATTATTATTATTATTATTATTATTGTTATTATTGCTGTTATTATTATTATTATTATCATCATCATTATCACTTTTAAAATCGGAAGAAACATGTAAGAAGGAAAAGTGATAAATTTAATGCTTAGTTTGAAGAAAAATGTGAACAAAAACATTTTTATATCAAAATGAATATTCTGATTGGATTTTATCACTTACCACTGAAGGAAAGTGTTTGCTTATTTGCACGCATGTGTTTGAGTGAGAGAGAGATTCCCATTCCTACTACATACAGTACCACAGGTGGTAGACACTGAATGATATTTGGGAAAGGAAAACCTGGTAACCCTCAGTCAGAGAGGATGGTTCACGTGGGATTTGAACTATGTACCTCCCAAACATGAATCTTGCATGTTACTACAGAGCCATCTTGGTTAGTCTGAAGCAAAGCAGATGATTTAGAAAACAAATTCCTTTTCATTAATGTTGTGGTATAAAATGCCTTTATTTTTCAATTGTCTTTATCATATCAGCATCATTCTATTTCTCACTTCTAAATGATGAAACCAGTTTAACTCTTGAAACAGGCAGAGAGATTTTATATTGGCATAAAAATAAATCTCTCAAATTAATATTTTCCTTTCTTTTCTGTGTTAAAAATAACCTGCTGACTCAAGTTCTTAATACTAAATCAGGTGTATTTTTTTGCAAAATACTATATACAGTGATGGTAAATAATCACTGAAGGTCCAAGAAGAATCTCCAAATGTCTTGTGCTATTAAATTGAAAACAGACAGTTGGCCATTGTTGCTTTCTCAAATATAATTAATTCAGCTTTGTGTAATACAGGAAATTGTTCAAAACAACATACCCTGAGTTGAAGCCAAATTCTCTGCCAAATTTCTGAAACCAAACCTCTAGCTCAATTATTTATTCAGATGAAATGTATAAATCAGACATTCCAAAAACAAAGGTTGCTAGAAACACTACAGAAAGATTCCAAAATTATGTTCAATGACACTTTCAGCATCAACTGAAGATGCTACTAGCAATTAGCGAGGAAGGCATCAGCAAAAAAATTATCTTGCTTACAAATGTAAAATGTTAATGGAATGCAACTAAGAACTTAAGATATATCATCTATGCCAACACTTTACATGCACTGTTTTGTTTCACTGATAGTAATTATCCAATTATGATTTACATATCATATTGATTGTTGAATGAAAGGAAAGTTTTACTTGTTATCTCAAAACAGACATAAAAATTAAGTGATACATGAAAACAGAACTCATTTGTATTAAACAAATGAAATTATCTTAAATTTAAAATCATTGGAACTTAAACACAGTGAAGCAAATAATTAAATTATGGAAAACAATACTTTTAGCAGAATACTTACTTTTCATATTACATCATGTAGAATTAAGGACAAATATTAAAAATGTGAGGATATCTTTGCTGTTATGCTGAGGTAGATAGAATGTGCATTTTTAAAACCTGTATTACTTTCAACTTTAAATTCTGGTGGCAGTGGCAGCAGCAGTTTCACAAATCCATTGAATCTATTTTTATAGTTCACTTTATAGTTAAAATTAGCACTGTGCATTGAGTTTACTAAGACTTACCACCACTGTGATCTAGCAACCATTCTGTATTATTACTGATGCAACTTTTGATCTCCAATGCTCCTAATTTTGCTTTCGGAAAATGGGCGTTGAGCCATGAAGCATAAGAAAATAAAAGTGGATAACAGATTTATTTCAAAAACAGTAGTGTTGGTAAGGAAAGCTGAGATTAACCTTAATTCTTATTAGATACTCTGGAATGACCTTTATTGTACATTTTTGTTCCAATCAACATTTTCTGTTATATACTTATGGTACTTCTGTGAACAAAACATTTTCCATCATTAGACTGCTAATATGTGAAAAATGCCAGCAGCAGAAGATTTTATGGCTTACGTAATTATCTTAAGCAAAATGGTAATTATAAAAGGAAAACAAATGAAAAAACAAAAGTGTATGTTAATTCTGGTGACTAAAAACATGGGGGTTGTTTCTATGAAAATAAGATAATTTTTGCACTTAACATACAGCAAACTGAATACTAACAAGTAAATATTGAAACTTCAACAGTTTCAGATTCTGGACATAGTGTTAACAGAAAGGGATGCCTCAGGGAAGTGCATTTCCACATACAAATCTATCAATCCACATACAATCTTGAAAACAAAAACTGACTGTGTTTCAGGAAAGTCTGTGCCATTTATTTCTCACCCAGACAAGGTATGTATAAAATTTCATAAACTGTAATACATAAAGAAGAGTTTCAGCATTTTATAAGTACTCATATGGGCATACCTTTTGACCCAGCTTTGGGGGTCAAATTATATTAAGTGAAAGCTACATAATGAAACATGATATAAAATGCATTTGAAAGAAGTTTTCACTCACTTTTCAGAGAAATAAAGTATTAATTCTTTTAAAATAAAAATAAAATGACAACACGATATCACAAATGTTTAGTTCATTGCCAAACTGATTTATTTCCTCATTTTTACCATTTCGTACCTTTAATAAAAGTATCTGATGCACATTTTGTGTAACTTTCTTTAGATTTATACAGTCCAAAAGTTACTCCTACCATATCTTTTATCCTATCTACTTTCTGTTACACATGATAAAAGTTTACAAGAAATGGTTTCATAGTTTATATTACAGTGGTACATAAGAATGTCTGCTGAAACTGCTAAAAAGTAATTATGCTACCCACGATGTCAAAAACATTTTATGTAAGCTAATGAGAAACCGAGAATTGGCCATTTAAGTCTATTAAAATGTGGGAAAACATACATGAATGACAATTAATATTTAGGAAGTGGCTAATGTCGCAATGTACATATTCTATTTGATATGAACTGTATACTTTAAGGTATTCTACTTTCTTTTTTTTCTGCAATAAGTTGACTATTTGAAAAATTCAATGTGAATGAAGGACCTAGTTTACAGAAAATTTAATACACCTATGTGCTTTTTATTCCAAACGTCACTACTTCAATCTTCTGATATCTTAATAAAAATCATAGCAGCCATTTTTTGGAAAATAATGCCTAAATATGTTTTCATATAAAAGGTTTTTGAGATGAGATAAACTGCTTAAAAATTTTAAATATATCTATCTAGGTATGAAATCTAGTATTTCTCTTTCATTTGTGAAGTATGCTGTTCACAAACTGATGCAAACAAACTTATGTGGGTATTTCCTTAATTATGCCTTCCATTTTATTAAAAGGTACCTCAAAGTATGTGTTTTGTAGAAATTTTGATATTTTAATATTTAAGTACAATGTAACAGATACTTTCCCTACCTTAGGTCCCCTCAGGGGCTCACCTTATGTAAGTACGTGTGTTGGCGTACCCGGGGGTTCCCGAGCCTCTCATCGACATCTTCATCATTTCATCCCCGTCCGGTCGAGGTGGGTTCGTTCTCGTGATATGGGTACTCAAGGTAGGCTCTCGTGCGTTCTGTGCATATCATTACATCTCGCCCCTCGCCATCGCTTCTGTCTTCTCTTCTATTTATGCACATTTCGACACACGCCCATTCATTTACACGTCTCTTTTACTTCTTCGCCGGCCTAACTTGAGCGCGAAAGGCCCACACACTTTTAGTTCCTTTTAACCTTTTATGTTAATCCTCCGTGGAGACAGCCTGACGGATACACGCGCACTGGTGCGCAGCTGGGTGAGTGGGTAATGGCGTCATCCCCACCACCTGGGGTCGTCATGTAGGATATGTCGTATCCGCTGTTCAACTGCAGTCCCGCGGGGGGGCCATTGCATGAGCTGCTGACTTCTGACGGCGATTGGGTCCCTCTGTCTATGTTCTGGGAGGTATGGCTCTGGGGTGAGTTTGGTATAGATAGGCCACTCACCCAAGCCGGGGTAACGCCCGGGAAGTCAGAGCCCGAGGTTGGAGACGGTTGCAATGGTGGAGGATTTATTTCGCTATTGAGCACCCTTTCTCCATTAATACAAACAAGAGCCGAAAAACAATTGTAACAGAAGTAGCACCGCCGATATCTGGTTGTTACTTGGTCATTTCAAGAACAGAAGAAGGACAAAACTCTAAAAAGGTGAACCCTTTTATAATTCAGAAACGCATAGATGCTATTGCTGGTTCGGTTCAATCCTGCACTCGTCTACGTAATGGCTCCTTATTGGCCCAAACTCAGCCCGATCAGCAAAGTAAAACCTTGTTGCGCGCTACGCTTCTCCACGGTTATCCTATCCGTGTTGAGAAGCACCGCACATTGAATTCCTGTCGGGGCGTTGCTACCACGCATAGCCTCGATGGTATATCGGACGAGGATCTAGTCGAATATCTATCCGATCAAAAGGTGAGAGCAGTGCATCGAGTGCAGGCCAAACGCGACGGCGTATTGGTACCCACTCGTACCCTGTTTCTAACATTTGATGGCGTCGATCTGCCCACGAGCATTTCCGCAGGTTACGCACGGATTTCTGTGAGGCCTTATATTCCTAGACCTCTGCGTTGTTTTAAATGCCAACGTTTTGGGCATACGCAAGTCTCATGTAAGAGTGCCGTTAACATCTGTGCAACATGTAGCCAGCTCTCACACGAAGGTACCTGTTCAACAGCCACCGTCTGCGTTAATTGTAAAGGGTCTCATTCTGCGTCGTTTACAGACTGTCCGCGGTACTTGGACGAGAAGGCGATCCAGGAGATCCGGGTAAAGGAAAAACTCTCCTTCGCTGAAGCCCGGAGACGTTATCATGCGCGCCAACCTTCACTCCAGCGATCTGGCACATTTAGTCCTGTTGTTGCCTGGCCAGTACCACGAGTAGATGCCGAAACTCAGACCTGGACCATGTCTGCATTACCCGCCACTACCATCTGGCCGTCCATTAAAGCTACTGAAACAAAGCCCTATAAACCTGGTCCAAAGTCAATTTAGCCGCAAGCCACTGAAAAGAAACCCAAACAGAAACTTCGCAGGGAAGATTTTCTGAAGGACCCTCCGCGTGCACGCGATAAGAAAAGTTCACCTTCTCCTCCTCGTAGGTCGCAGTCCCAGGTAGATCCTGGGACAAGCCGCGCTCAGCGGCAACCCTCACCCATCGCCACCCAGAACCGATTCACGGCGCTTGAATCGGTTTCTGGCACTTAGCGCGTGGGCCCTCCTTCCGAGGAAGCTATGGAGTCTGACCAACTCCATACAAAAAGCCCGAGCCCAAAGGTCAAGCAAAAGATTCTTTTAAGCCGCCCTTCTAAGTAGCCAGTTTATCCCTTTTATTCATGGCTATCCTGACCTTGAATGTACGTGGTGTACGATCGCATAGGGCGGAACTCCAACTTTTATTGCGTCCCATTCGCCTATGGTCGTGTGTTTGCAGGAGACCAAGCTTCGCCCTCAGGATCCTTTTGATCTCCGAGGATATACTCCGGTTTGCTACGACCTTGAACCGGAGGAGGGTACTCCTGCTCATGGTGGTGTCATGATTTTGGTGCGAAAAGACGTTCATTTTCAAACTCTCGCTCTTACGTCCACTTGCAAGCTGTTGCCATTAGACTGCAGTTACCCGGTTTTTTCTTTTCTGTTTGTTCTGTGTATTCACCTCCATCGTCTACCCTCGCTCCCGCGGACATTCGAGCTCTTCTGTCCGCTCTCCCAACACCAGTTTTTCTGTTGGGAGATTTTAATGCCCATCACCCACTATGGGGTTCGCCAAGGGCTTGTGCGAGGGGAACTCTTCTTTCCTACATTTTTTATCAGTTCAATCTTTCCATCCTCAATACAGGTGCAGCTACCTTTATTTCTGATTCTTCTGGTACATTCTCTCACCTGGACCTTGCCACTTGCTCACTCCAGCTTGCTCATCGTCTTCAGTGGAACGTCGTCGCTGACACCTACTCCAGCGACCATTACCCCTGCATCGTTTCTCTTCTGTCGCACCACGTACAGCATTCCAGAGTACCTACCTGGATATTCGCAAAAGCCGACTGGAGCTTGTATTCCAGCCTCGTGCATTTTGACGACCAGCCCTTCTCCGACATTAACCAACTAGTGCTGCACCTTACGTATATTATTTTCTCTGCCGCCGAACGCGCAATACCCCGTTCATCCTCGCAACCTCGGCGGCCACCTGTTCCGTGGTGGAACGAGGATTGTCGGGACGCCGTTCGTGCCCGTAGGTCTGCACTTAGGGTGTTTCGGCGACACCCTACACTTGATAATTTGGTGACTTTTAAACAATCGCGCGCCAGGGCTCGTCGCATTATTCAGGATAGCAAAAAGGCATGTTGGGCTCGTTTTGTCGAGTCTTTTAATCGTTTTACGCCTTCATCCGTTGTTTGGGATAAACTTCGTCGCTTCTCAGGTAAAGTGTCACATTGTACTGTTTCTGGCCTTCAGGTTTCTAATGCCACCATAGTGGATCCGGCTGCCATCGCTAACACTCTGGGTGCTGCCTCTGAAGCGTTTTCCAGTTCAGACCATTATTCCGCCGGCTTTCGCTCTATTAAAGACCGGCTGGATTCCGCATCATATACTTTTCGGTCTGCTAATGATGAATGCTATAACGCACTATTCACAATGAGGGAGCTGGAGCACGCTCTTCATTGCTCTCGGCACTCCGCTCCTGGGCCGGACGGCATTCATGTCCTGATGTTAAAGAACCTATCAGCTGACAGTAAACTATTTCTCTTACAGGTCTATAACCGTATTTGGCAAGACGGCATTTTTCCTTCCGTTTGGCGCGAAGCCACTATTGTCCCTATACTTAAGCCTGGGAAGGATCGCCAACTACCTTCCAGCTACCGCCCTATCTCCCTCACCAGTTGCATTTGCAAGGTGATGGAGCGCATGATCAACGGGCGGTTGACATGGTGGCTTGAGTCTCAGAAACTTCTAGCGAACGCTCAGTGCGGGCTTCGTCGCTATCGCTTTACCGTCGACCATCTGGTGTCCTTGTCGACGCATACTATAAATGGATTTCTCAGAAAGTGTCAAACCGTGGCTGTATTTTTTGATCTGGAGAAAGCTTATGACACTTTTTGGAGGGGCGGCATTTTACGTACACTTCACGCATGGAATATCCGCGGTCGTCTTCCCATATTTCTTCGGGAGTTTATGACGGACCGCCTCTTTCGTGTACGTGTGGGCTCGGTTCTATCTCGTCGTTTTATACAAGAGAACGGAGTACCGCAGGGCTCTGTACTCAGTGTCACACTTTTTGCGAATGCTATCAACCCCATTGTTGATTGTATTCCACCTGGCATTTCATCGTCCCTTTTTGTTGACGATTTCGCTATTTATTGTAGTTCACGGCGGACCTGTCTACTCGAACGCCGTCTCCAGAGATGTATCGACCGTCTCTACGCCTGGAGTAACGCCAACGGCTTTAATTTCTCCGCCGAGAAATCCGTCTGCATCAACTTTTGGCGCCGGAAGTATTTCCCTCCGCCCTCTCTCCATCTTGGGCCAGGGATACTTCCGTTTGCAGACGAGGCGAAATTTTTGGGGTTGATTTTTGACAGGAGGTTGTGTTGGACCTCGCACGTTTCCTTTTTAAAAGCAAAGTTTGACCGTTCTCTTAATATTTTACGTGTTTTAAGTGGCACTTCCTGGGGAGCTGATCGGACCGTCCTTCTTCGCCTGTATCGCTCTTTGGTCCGATCCAAGCTTGATTACGGGTGTATTGTTTATTCGTCGGCACGTCCATCTGTGTTACGTCGATTGAATGCCATTCACCATCGTGGCATAAGAGTCGCTACAGGGGCCTTTCCAACTAGCCCTGTACCCAGTCTGTACGCAGAAGCTGCAGAGCCTCCGCTGTCCTTCCGGCGTGAGATGCTTTTGTGCAGCTATGCTTGTCGACTCTCAAGCTTGCCTAATCACCCGTCCTTCGATGTATTTTACGAGGATTCGCTTGATCGACAATATTTCGTTAGCTCCTCTGCATTGCTCCCTCCAGGGGTTCGATTTCGACTGCTACTTCGGCATTTGGACGTTACGCCAGCGCCGGCCCTTACCCGAGGGGAAACGCGCTTTCCTCCATGGTCGCGCGCTGAGGCCCACATCCACCTTGGGCTAACGTCGATGCCGAAGAATGAGACCCCTGCTTCAGTCCTTAGATCCGCATTTTTAGAACTTCAGGCAACATTCGGAGACTGTCATTTTACTTATACTGATGGGTCTAAGACTGATGTTGGAGTAGGATGTGCCTTTGTTTTAGGTGCGCATAGTTTTACTTTTCGTTTACCCGGGCAATGTTCGATTTATACCGCCGAACTTTTTAGTATCTATCAATGCGTTTTATACATTCAGCGGCATGTCTTACGGCGTTGTGTTGTTTGTTCGGACTCTCTGAGTGCCCTTCAGAGTATTAACCCGCTGTACTCTTACCACCCCCTCGTACAGGGCATTCATGACCTGCTCTATTCGCTAGGTGCCTCTGGCATCAGCGTCTCCTTCTTGTGGATTCCAGGTCATGTGGGCATCTCAGGTAATGAGTCTGCCGATGTCGCTGCCAAATCGGCGATTTTATTACCAAGATATTTTACCTCTGTTGTTCCCTCGTCAGATTCGTGTGTTATTTTAGTCGCCGCATCCTCTCGCGCTGGCGCGATGAGTGGACGTCCCTCCGGGGGAACAAGTTGCGGGAGGTTAAGCCTTTCCCGTTGATCTGGGGTACCTCTTCTCGTTCGTGTCGTGGGGAAGAGGTAATTTTAGCTCGTTTACGTATTGGACATTGTATTTGTAGTCATAGGTATTTGTTCAGTGTTGACCCCGCACCACTCTGTGAGCAGTGTGATGCGCCCTTAACGGTGCGTCACATTTTAACAGAGTGTCAGGTTTTAGCTGCATTGCGTGCTCGTGTGGGTCTGCCTGTTGGCCTAGCCAACGTTTTGGCAGACGACACGCGTGCTGTAGAATGTGTTTTACGTTTTATTCATGACAGTGATTTTTATCTGCGCATTTAATGCCCCCTCAGGGGCTCACCTTATGTGAGTACGGGTTTTTGGTGCACCCGGGGGTCTCGAGTCAATCATCGCCACATCCATCCCCTCACCCCCATCCGGTCGAGGTGGGTTCTTCTCGTGACCGGTGGACACAAGGTAGGCTCTCTTGCGTTCTTTACATTCCATTCATACCGCACCTCACCATCGTTTCTTTCTTCTCTTGTCACTTTCCGACCATTTCACACCACGACATTTACAACAACTCTTTTTCTTCCTGGCCGGCCTACCTTGCGTGCGAAACGCCCACACAGTTTTAGTTTCTTTTATCCTTTTATTTAAATCCTCCGTGGACACAGCCTGACGGATACCCGCGCACTGGTGCGCAGCTGGGTGAGTGGGTAATGGCGTCATCCCCACCACCCGGGGTCGTCATGTAGGGTATGTGTTCGTATCCGCTGTTGAACTGCAGTCCCGCGGGGGGGCCATTGCATGAGCTGCTGACCTCCGACGGCGAATGGGTCCCTCTGCCTATGTTCTGGGAGGTGTGACCCTGGGGTGAGATAGGTATAGATAGGCCACTCACCCAAGCCGGGGTAACGCCCGGGAAGTCAGAGCCCGAGGTCGGAGACGGTTGCATTGGTGGAGGATTTTTTTCGCTATGGAGCACCCTTTCTCCATTATAAACAAAAGCGCCGAAAAACTTTATTAACAGAAGTAGCACCGCCAACAGCTGGTTGTTACTTAGTGATTATCCGTACAGAGGAGGGACAATCATTCGAGAAGGTGAACCCTTTTATTATCCAGAAGGGCATTGACTCAATTGCTGGTCTGGTACTTTCCTGCACTCGGCTTCGTAATGGTTCGTTGCTAGTTCAAAGCAAATCCGAGGCACAAAGTAAGTTCTTGTTGAGCGCCACGCTTCTCCACGGTTATCCTATACGTGTTGAGAAGCACCGCACCTTAAATTCTTGTAGAGGCGTTGTCACCACGCATAGCCTCGATGGCATCTCGGACGAGGACCTGGTCGAATATTTTGCAGACCAGAAGGTGACAGCGGTTCATCGAGTGCAGGCCAAACGCGACGGCGTATTGGTACCCACTCGTAACCTGTTTCTAACATTTGATGGCGTCGATCTGCCCACGAGCATCTCCGCAGGGTACGAACGTATTTCTGTGAGGCCTTATATTCCTAGACCTCTGCGTTGTTTTAAGTGCGAACGTTTTGGGCATACGCAAGTCTAATGTAAGAGTGCCGTTAACAACTGTGCAACATGTAGCTAGCCCTCACACGAAGGTGCCTGTTCAACAGCTCCCGTCTGCGTTAATTGTAAAGGGTCACATTCTGCTTCGTTTGCCGACTGTCCGCAGTATTTGGACGAGAAAGCGATCCAGGAGATCCGGGTAAAGGAGAAACTCTCCTTCGCCGAAGCCCGGAGGCGTTTCCATGCCTGCCAACCTTCACTCCTGCGATCTGGCACATTTAGTTCTGTTGTTGCCTCGCCAGTACCCCGAGTAGATGCCGAAACTCAGAGCTGGACCTTGACTGGATTAACCGCCACTACCATCCGGCCGTCTATTAAAGCTACTGTTACCAAGCCCTATAAACCTGGTCCAAAGTCAATGAAGTCGCAAGCCGCTGAAAAGAAGCCCAAGCAGAAACTACGTAGGGAAGATTTTTTGAAAGACCCTCCGCGCGCGCGCGGTAACAATAGTTCACCTTCTCCTCCTCGGAGGTCGCTGTCCCAGGAAGGTCCTGGGACAAGCCGCGCTCAGCGGCACCCCTCACCCATCGCCACCCAGAACCGATTCACGGCGCTTGAATCGGTTTCTGGCACTGAGCGCGTGGGCCCTCCCTCCGAGGAAGCTATGGAGTCTGACCAACTCCATACAAAAAGCCCGAGCCCAAAGGTTAAACCAAAGGTAATTTTAAGCCGCCCTTCTGAATAGACAGTTTATCCCCTTTTTTCTTAATGGCTATCCTGACCTGGAATGTACGTGGTGTACGATCGCATAGTGCGGAACTGCAACTTTTATTGCGTTCCCATTCGCCTATGGTCGTAATTTTGCAGGAGACTAAGTTTCGCCCTCACGATCCTTTTGATCTCCGAGGATATACTCCGGTTCGCTACGACCTTGAACCGGAGGAGGCTACTCCTGCTCATGGAGGTGTCATATTGTTAGTGCGTAACGACGTTCATTTTAAACCTGTCACACTTACATCTGACTTGCAAGCTGTTGCCTTTCGCCTTCACTTACCCGGCTTTTTGTTTTCTGTTTGCTCTGTGTATTCACCTCCATCGTCTCCCCTCGCTCCCGCGGACATTCGAGCTCTCCTGTCCACTCTCCCAACACCATTTCTTCTGTTGGGAGATTTTAATGCCCATCACCCACTGTGGGGTTCGCCAAGGGCTTGTGCGCGGGGAACTCTTCTTTCCGACATTTTTTATCAGTTTAATCTTTCCATCCTCAATACAGGTGCACCTACTTTTCTTTCTGATTCTTCTAGTACATTCTCTCACCTGGACCTTGCCATTTGCTCACTCCAGCTTGTTCATCGTCTTCAGTGGAACGTCGTCGCTGACACCTACTCCAGCGACCATTACCCCTGCATCGGTTCTCTTCTGTCGCGCCACGTACAGCATTCCAGAGTACCTACCTGGATATTCGCAAAAGCCGACTGGAGCTTGTACTCCAGCCTCGTGCATTTTGACGACCAGCCCTTCTCCGACATTAATCAACTAGTGCAGCACCTTACGTCTATTATTTTCTCAGCCGCCGTGACAGTGATTTTAATCTGCGCATTTAATGCGATGAGCGTCTTTTAGCGTAGTAATTTTATTCTCTCTATTTTTTATGGGGACTCTAATACCCAGAGGACAAAAGGCGCCCATGTCCTTCACATTCTACAGTCCTTGACACGTTTTAACCTTTTATTGCCTATGCTTTTAGTGTGTTGGTTTTTCAGATATATTTATTGTTATTATTGTTATTGTTATTATTGTTGTTATTGTTATTGTTTTCATTGTTATTCTTATTATTGTTATTGTTATTCTATTGTTATTTTTAACTTTTTTGACATCGCGGGTTTGTGTCCCGTTTTTTAATTATGCGGTTTTTTACCTGTCTTTTATATTTTGACCTTAACTTTTACACATTGTAAGGGCGCTGATGAACGCAGCAGTTTAGCGCCCTTAAAGCACATATCATCACCATCATCGCATTTAATGCCTTGAGCGTCTTTTAGTTAGTAATTTTATTCTGTCTGTTTTATTGGGACTATGCTTTTAGTGTGTTAGTTTTTGGCATTGTTGTATTATTATTGTTTTAAATTTTTGGACATCGCGGGGTTGTGTCCCGTTTTTTTAATTATGCGGTTCTTTTATATTTTTGACTTTCTATTTTATACATGGTAAGGGCGCTGATGACCTTAGCACTTTAGCGCCATTAAACCGCATCTCATCGTCATCATCATCACTCGTGCCTTCTGTGCATTTCATTCCATGACGCCCCTCGCCATCGTCTCTTTATTCTCTCTTCTCTTTACGCACATTTCGTCCCACATCCATTCATTAACACATTTCGTTTCCTTCCTTGCCGGCCTACCTTGCGTTTGAAACGCCCACACACTTTTATTTATTTTACATTTTTATCTTAATCCTCCGTGGACACAGCCTAACGGATACTCGCGCACTGGGTGCGCAGCTGGGTGAGTGGGTAATGGCGTCATCCCCACCACCCGGGGTCGTCATGTAGGATATGTGTTCGTATCCGCTGTTCAACTTAAGTCCCGCGGGGGGGGGGGGCACTGCATAAGCTGCTGACTTCTGCCGGCGATTGGATCCCTCTGTCAATGTTCTGGGAGGTGTGACCCTGGGGTGAGATGGGTATAGATAGGCCACTCACCCAAGCCGGGGTAACGCCCGGGAAGTCAGAGCCCGAGGTCGGAAACGGTTGGAATGGTGGAGGATTTCTTTCGCTATGGAGCACCCGTTCTCCATTATAAACAAAGTGCCGAAATGTTATTGTAACAGAAGTAGCACCGCCGACATCTGGTTGTTACTTCCTCACTTCACGATAATAAGAAGGACAAAGTACTGGGAAGGTGAACCCTTTCATTATTCAGAATGGCATTGATGCTATTGCTGGTGCGGTTCAGTCCTGCACTCGTCTACGGAATGGTTCCTTAATGGCACAAACGAAGTCCGATCAGCGGAGTAAAACCTTGTTGCGCGATACGCCTCTCCACGGTTATCCCATCCTTGTAGAGAAGCACCACACATTGAATTTCTGTCGAGGCGTCGTTACCACCCATAGCCTCGATGGTATGTCGGACGATAAACTCGTAGAGTATCCTTCAGACCAAAAGGTGACAGCAGTGTATCGAGTGCAGGCCAAACGCGACGGAGTATTGGTGCCCACTCGTACCATGTTTATAACATCATCATCGTCATCTGCCCACGAGCATTTTAGCAAGGTACTAACGTATTGCTGTGAGGCCTTATGTTCCTAGACCTCTGCGTTGTTTTAAATGCCAACGTTTTGGGCATACGCAAGTCTCATGTAAGAGTACCGTTACCATCTGTGCATCATGTAGCCAACCCTCACACGAAGGTACCTGTTAAACAGCCCCCGTCTGCGTCAATTGCAAAGGGTCTCATTCAGTATCATTTGCCGACTGTCCGCGGTACTTGGATGAGAAGGCGATCCAGGAGAAACTATCCTTCGCTGAGGACCGGAGGAATTACCATGCGCGTCAGCCTTCGCTCCATCGATCGGGTACATTTAGCTTTGTTGTTGCCTCGCCTGTACCCCGGAAGGATGCCGAAACACAGACCTGGACCATAACTGCATTGACCGCCACTACCATCCGGCCGTACATTTCTAGCAACGATATGAAGCCTTCTAAAGCTGGTCCTAAAGTACTGATGTCCCAAGCCGCTGAAGAGAAACCAAAGCAGAAACTTCGTAGGGAAGATTTTCTGAAAGACCCTTCGCGTGCGCGCGGTAAGAAAAGTTCACCATCCCCTCCTCGAAGGTCGCAGTCCCAGGACGCTCCTGGGACAAGCCGCGCTCAGCGGCACCCCTCACCCATCGCCGCCCAGAACCGATTCTCGGCGCTTGAAACGGTTTCTGGCTCTGAGTGCGTAGGCCCTCCCTTTGAGGAGGCTATGGAATCTGACCAACTCCATACCAAAAGCCCGAGCCCAAAGGTTAAACACAAGGTAATTTTGAGCCGCTTTTCTTAGTAAGAAGTTTATCCCTTTTATTTATTCTATCCTGACCTGGAATTTACGTGGTGTACGATGGCATAGGGCGGAACTGCAACTTTTATTGCGTTCCCATTCACCTATGGTCGTGAGTTTGCAGGAGACCAAGCTTCGCCCTAACGAAACTTTTGATTTTCGAAGGTATACTCCGGTTCGCTACGATCTTGAACCGGATGAGGTTACTCCTGCTCATGGGATAAACTTCGTCGCTTCTCAGGTAAAATGTCGAATTGTACTGTTTCAGACCTTCAGGTTTCCAATGCCACCATATTGAATCCGGCTACCATTGCTAACACTCTGGGTTCTGTCTTTGAGGCAATTTCCAGTTCAGGCCATTATTCCGCCGTCTTTCGCGCTCTGAAAGACCGGCTGGATTCCGAGACATATAATTTTCATACTGCTAATAAGGAGTGTTATAATGAACTTTTCACAATGAGGGAGCTGGAGTACGCTCTCCATTGCTCTACGCACTCCGCTCCTGGGCCGAACGGCATTCATATCGTAATGTTAAAGAAGCTTTCAGCCGACAGTAAACTCTTTCTGTTACAGGTCTTTCACCGTCCTTGGCAAGAGAGCCTTTTTCCTTCCGTTTGGCGCGAAGCCAACATTGTCCCTATACTTCAGCTTGGGAAGGATCGCCAACTACCTTCCAGCTACCGCCCTATCTCCCTCACCAGTTGCCTTTGCAAGGTGATGGAGCGCATGATCAACGGGCGGTTGACATGGTGGCTTGAGTCTCAGAAGCTTCTGGCGAACGCTCAGTGCGGATATCGTCGCTATCCCTCTACCGTCTACAATCTTGTGTCTGTCGACGCATATTATGAACGGATTTCAGAGAAAGTGTCAAATAGTGGCTGTATTTATTTACCTGGAGAAACCTTATGACACTTGTTGGAGGGGCGGCAATTTACGTACAGTACATGCATGGAATTTCCGCGGTCTTAGGGAGTTTATGACGGATCGCGTCTTTCGTGTACGTGTGGGCTCGGTTTTATCCAGTAGTTTTATTCAAGAGAACGGAGTACCGCAGGGCTCTCTACTCAGTGTCACACGTTTTGCAATTGCTATCAACCCCATTGTTGATTGTATTCCACCTGGCATTTCTTCGTCCCTTTTTGTTGATGATTTTGCCATTTATTGCAGTTCACGGCGGACCTGTCTACTCGAACGCCGTCTCCAGAGTTGTATCGACCGTCTCTACGCCTGTAGTAACGCCAACGGCTTTAATTTCTCCGCCGAGAAATCCGTCTGCATCAACTTTTGGCGCCGAAGGTATTTCACTCCGCCCTCTCTCCATCTTGGGCCGTAGGTACTTCCGTTTTCAGACGAGGTGAAATTTTTGGGGTTGATTTTTAATAGGAAGTTGTGTTGGACTTCGTGCATTTCCTTTTTAAAAGCAAAGTGTGACCGTTGTCTAAGTCTTTTACGGGTTTTAAGTGGCACATCCTGGGGAGCTGATTGGACTATCCTTTTGTTTCTTTATCGCTCTTTGGATCGATCCAAGCTTGATTATGGGTGCATTGTCTATTCATTGGCACACCATCTGTGTTACGTCGCCTTAATGCAATTCACCATCGTGGCATAAGGTTAGCTACGGGCCCTTTCCATCCAGCCCTGTACCCAGTCTGTATGCTGAAGCTACAGAGTCTCCGCTGTCCTTCAGGCGTGAGATGCTTTCGTGCATCTATGCATGTCGACTCTCAAGCTTGCCTGACCACCCGTTCTTCGAGTTTTTTTGAGACTTCTCCTGATTGGCAATATTTAGTTAGCTTCTTTGCATTGCTCTCTCCAGGGGTTCGATTTCGACAGCTTCTTTGACATTTGTACGTTAGGCCAGCGCCTGCCCTTCCCAGAGGGGAAACGCGTTTTCCTCCTTGGTTGCGCGCTTAAGCCCACTGTCTCCTTGGGTTAACGTCGATGCCGATGAATGAGACCCCTTCTTCAATCCTTAGCTCCGCCTTTTTAGAACTTCATGCGCAATTCGGGAATTGTCATTTTATATATGCTGATGGGTTTATGACTGATGTTGTAATAAGGTATGCCTTTATTTTCGGTCCACACAGTTTTACCTGTTGTTTACCATAGCAATGCTCGATTTTTACCGCCGAACGTTTTAGTGTTTATCAGTCTCTTTTACACATACAGCGGCACGACTTAAGGCACTGTGTTGGTTCTACGGACCTTCTGGTTACCCTTCAGACTATCAACGCGCTGTACAATTACCATTTCTCGTACAGCGCATACATGATCTCCTTCACTCGTTGGGTGTTTCTGGCATCAGCGTCTCCTTCATGCGGATTCCAGGTCATGTGAGCATCTCGGGGAACGAGGTTGCCGACGCCGCTGCCAAATCGGCAATTTTATCACCCAGATGTTTTACCTCTGTTGTTCCTTCCACGGATTTTTATGTTGTTTTACGTCACCGTATCCTCTTGCTTTGGCACGATGAATGGACGGCCCTCTGGGGGAAAAAGTTGCGGGAGGTTAAACCTCTTCCGTTAGTCTGGGTTACCTCTTCTCGTTCTTTTTGTCGGGAAGAGGTAATTTCAACTCGTTCACGTATCGGTCATTGCCTTCTTGGCCATAACCACCTGCTCAGTGGTGACCCCGCACCGGTCTGTGAGCATTGTGATGCGCCCTTAACGGTGCGTCACATCTTAGCAGTGTGTCAGGTTTCAGCCCATTTGCGCGTTCGTTTGTTTCTGCCTGTTTGCATGGCCAACGTTTTGGTAGACGACGCGCATGCTGTAGAATGTCTTCTACGTTTCATTAGTGACAGTGGTTTCAGTCGGGGCATTTGATGTGCTGTGCGTCTTTTAGATTTTCGATTTTCTTTTGTCTGTTTTAATGGTGCTCCTCTCCCCGGCGGACGTGGGACGCTCTTGTCACTTGACTTCTACACTTCCTCATACGTCGTTTACGCTTTTATTGTTTTATTTGCCACGTTTTTAGGCTGGTGTCTTTTACAATATACTGTCTTGCTTTTAGTGTTTTACACTAAGTGGGTTTGTGTCCCGTATTTTAGTTTTTGGATTTTAAATTTTATACTTTGTAGGGCGCTGATGACCTTAGATGTTTGGCGCCCTTAATCCCCATCTCATCCAACCATCCATCTAACAAGCGTCTCCTTTGTGTGAATTTCGGGTCATGTGGGCATTTCAGGTAACGAGTCTGTCGACGCCGCTGCAGAAATCCGTAATTTTATCACCCAGATGTTTAACCTCTGTTGTTCCTTCCACGGATATTTATGTTATTTTACAACACCGCATCCTCTCGCTATGGAGTGATGAGTAAACGGCCCTCCTGGGGAACAAGTTGCGGGAGGTTAAACCTCTCCCGTTAATCTGGAGTACCTCTTCTCGTTCTTCTCGTCGGGAAGAGGTAAATTTAGCTCGTTTACGAATTGGACATTGCCCGTTTAGTCATAGATACCTGCTCAGTGATGAATCCGCACCGCTCTGTGAGCAGTGTGATGCGCTCTTAACGGTGCGTCACATTTTAACAGTGTCAGGTTTTAGCTTAATTGCGCGTTCTGTGTCTCTGCCTTTTGTCATAGCCAACGTTTTGGCAGAAGACACGCATACTGTAGAATGTCTTTTACGTTTCATCAGTGACAGTGGTTTTATTCGACGCATATAAGGCGCTGAGCGTCTTTTATTTTTGTGATTTTATATTGTTCGTCTTAATGGGGGGCTGTTCTCTCCTGGGGACATATGGAGCTCTAGTCACTTGACTTCTACAGTTCCTGACACGTAGTTTAATCTTTCATTGTCTGATTTATCATTTTTTTGGTGTGGTAGTTTTTAGAATTTGATATGTTTTTATTTTTTAGACCAAGTGGGTTTGTGTCCCGTATTTTAGTTTCTGGATTTTAAATTTTATACATTGTAGGGCCGCTGATGACCTTAGATGTTTAGCGCCCTTAACCCCCATACAATCATCATCATCATCATCATCACGAAGACCAGGATTATGACAAATGGCAGTCATGATCAACCATGTTCCAATACAGTATACAACAGAATTCCTCTACCTAGGATAACAGCTAGCCCTTCAAACGAACACAGAAAATAAATCAAAAGAAGAATTAGATCCTAAAGCACATCCTGAATGACACACTCCAAATGACAAGCCTAAAGGCAGAAGTGCTGGATACCTGTGTGATACCAGTGCTACTGTATGGCTGTTAAACTTGATTAATGAATGACAACACACAAAGTATGCTACAGACCTGCCAAAGAAAAATGGAACGCAAGATACTGCATGTAATAAGACAGAATAAGAAACAAGATAATCATGAGACAAACCGGCAGGAATGACATGGTCTCGATAGCCATGGAATATGGCCACCTGAAGAGGATAGAAGGGTCAAGGTGGTCTTACAGGACAACCATGAGTAGCCTCCAATAGGAAGACAT
Organism: Deroplatys truncata; assembly: GCA_030765065.1. Classification (NCBI taxonomy): domain Eukaryota; kingdom Metazoa; phylum Arthropoda; class Insecta; order Mantodea; family Mantidae; genus Deroplatys; species Deroplatys truncata. Next base: position 414,114,867 of record CM060990.1, on the reverse strand, counting down.
CATGTAAGGTCACCCCAGGGACTCACCTTATGTGAGTACGGGTTTGGCGTACCCGGGGAGCCTTGGCCAATCATCGCAATCATCATCCAACCACCCTCGTCCGGTCGAGGTGGGTTCGTCCTCGTGACCACGGGGACTCAGGGTAAGCTCTCGTGCTTTCCTTACATTTCGTTTATGCCGCCCCTCGCAATCGTTCTTCCCTTAACTCTCTCTGTACGAACAGTTCGCACCACGACAATTCATTTACACATCTCTTTTCCTTCCTCGCCAGCCTATCTTGCGTGCGAAACGCCCACACAGTTTTTATTTATTTTACCGTTTTCTTTTAATCTTCCGTGGACACAGCCTGACGGATACCCGCGCACTGTGTGCGCAGCTGGGTGAGTGGGTAATAGCGTCATCCCCACCACCCGGGGTCGCCATGTAGGGCTTGTGTTCGTATCCACTGTTCAACTGCAATCACGCGGGGACCATTGCATGAGCTGCTGACTTCCGACGGCCATTGGGTCCCTCTGTCTATGTTCTGGGTGGTGTGAACCTGGGGTCAGTCTGGTATAGATAGGCCACTCACCCAAGCCGGGGTAACGCCCGGGAAGTCAGGGCCCGAAGCCGGAAACGGTTGTAATGGTGGAGGATTTCGTTCGCTATGGAGCCGCCTTTCTCCATTATTAATAACAAGCGCCGAAACGTATTTGCAACAGAAGTAGCACCGCCAACATTTGGTTGCTGCTTAGTCATTGCACCAACAGAGGAAGGACAGTGGTTGAGAAGTTGAGCCCTTTTATAGTACAGAAGGGCATTGGCTCCATTGCTGGTCCGGTTAGTTCCTGAACTCATCTTCGAAAAGGATCATTATTAGTACAAAGCAAGTCCGATCAACAAACTAAAACCTTGTTGCGCGCTACGCTTCTCCACGGTTATCCCGTTCGTGTTGAGAAGCACCGCATCTTGAATTCTTGTCGAGGCATCGTCATCACGTAGAGCCTCGATGGCATATCGGACGATGACCTAGTCGAATACCTTTCACAACGAAAGGTGACAGCAGTTTGTTGTTGCCTCGCCAGGACCCCTAAAGGATGCCGAAACACAGACCTGGACCATGACTGCATTGACCTCCACTGTCATCTGGCCGTCCGTCTCTAGCACGGTTATCAGGCCATCAAAAGCTGGTCCTAAGGCTCTGAAGTCTCAAGCCGCCCAAAAGAAGCCAAAGAAGAAACTTCAAAGGGAAGAATTTCGAAAGCTCCTCCGTGTTCGCGCGGTAAGAAAACTTCACCTTATCCTCCTGGAAGATCGCAGTCCCAGGGGCATCATGGGACAAGCCGCGCTCAGCGGTACCCTTCAACCGTTGCCACCCAATACCGATTCTCGGCGCTTGAATCGGTTTCTGGTGCTGAGCGCGTGGGGCCTCCCTTCGAGGAGCCCATGTAGTCTGACCGACTCCATACCAACAGCCCGAACCCCAAGGTTAATCAAAAGGTAATTTTTAGGCGCCCTTCTAAGTAGAAAGTTTATCCCTTTTATTCATTGCTATCCTGACCTGGAATTTACGTGGTGTATGGTCGCATAGGGCAGAACTACAACATTTGTTGCGTTCCCACTCACCTATGGTCGTGCGTTTGCAGGAGAATAAGCTTCGCCCTCACGATCCTTTTGATATCCGAGGTTATACGCCGGTTCGCTACGATCTTGAACCGGGTGAGTGTACTCCTGCTCATGGAGCTGTCATGTTATTAGTGCGCAACAACGTTCATTATCAAACTCTCACTCTTACGTCCGACTTGCAGGCTGTTGGCGTTAGGCTTTAATTTTCCCGTTTTTTCTTTTCTCTTTGTTCTGCGTATTCACCTCCATCGTCTCCCCTCGCTTACGTGGACATTAACACTTCTCTTTTCCGCTCTCACAACACCATTTCTTTTGTTGGGAGATTTTAATGCCCATCACACCCTGTGGCTATTCGCCAAGCGCTTGTGCGAGGGGAACTCTTCTTTCTGCCATTTTTGATCAGTTTAACCTCTCCATCCTCAATGCAGGTGAACCTACTTTTCTTTCTGATTCTTCTGGTGCATTCTCTCGCTTGGACCTTGCCGTTTGCCCAGTCTAGCTTGTTAGTCGTGTGCAGTGGAACGTCGTCGCTGACACCCACTATAGCCACTATTACCCCGGCATCGTTTCTCTTGTCTCACCACGTCCAACATTCCAAAGTACGTACCTGGATATTCAGAAAAGCCGACTGGGGATTGTATTGCAACCTCGTGTGTTTTCAGGACCAGAACTTATCTGACGTGAAACGAATGTTGCTGCTCTTTCGTCTGCAATTCTACCTGCCGCCGAATGCACGATTCCCCGTTCATCTTCTTAACCTCGGCGTATTCCTGTTCCGTTGTGGAACGAGGCTTGTCGCGACGCCGTTCGTGATCGTACAACTGCGTTTAGGGTCTTCCCGTGACAGTCCACGCTTGATAATTTGGTTACCTTTAAACAATCACGCGCCAGGGCTCGTCGCATTATTCGGGACAGCAAGTAGGCGTCCTGGCCTCGTTTTGTCGACTCTTTTAATCGCTTCACGCCTTCCTCTGTTGTTTGGAATAAACTTCATCGCTTCTCCGGTAAAGTGTCGCAATGTGCTGTGTCTGGCCTTAAGGTTTCCAATGCCTCCGTAGTGGTTCCGGCTGCCTTTGCTAACACTCTGGCTGCTGCCGATTATTCCGCCGGCTTTCGCTCTCTCAAAGACCATTAGGATTCCGAGAATTATAATTTTCGGTCTGCTAATACGGAGTGTTATAATGAAATTTTTACAATGAGGGAGCTGGAGCATGTTCTCCATTGCTCTAGGCACTCCGCTCCCGGCCAGGACGGCATTCATTTGCTGATGTTAAAGAACCTTTCTGCCGACAGTAAGCTCTATCTCTGTTAGGCCTATAACCGTATTTGGCAAGACCGCTTTTTTCCTTCTGTTTGGAGCGAAGTCACCATTGTCCCTATACTTAAGCCTGAAAAGGATCGCCAACTACCTTCCAGCTACCGCCCTGTTTGCCTCACCAGTTGCATTTGCAAGGTGATGGAATGCATGATCAACGGGCAGTTGACATGGTGGCTTGAGACTCAGTAGCTTCTAGCGAACGCTCATAACGGATTTCGTCGCCATCGCACTATTGTCGACCATCTGGTGTCTTTGTCGACGCATACTATGAACGGATTTCTGAGAAAGTGACAAAGAGTGGCTGCGTTATTTGACATGCAGAAAGCTTATGACACTTGTTGGAGGGGCGGCATTTTACGTACTCTCCACGCATGGAATATACGCGGTCGTTTTCCCATATTTCTTCGGAGGATTATGACGGACCGCGCCTTGCTTGTACGTGTGGGCGTGGTTATATTTAGTCGCTTTATTCCAGAGAAATGTGTACAACACGGCTCTGAACGCGGTCTGTCACTTTTTGCGATTACAATCAACCACATTGTTGATTGTAACCCCGGACATTTCATCGTTCCTTTTCGTTGACGATTTTGCCATTTATTGCAGTTCACAGCGGACCTGTCTGCTCGAACACCCTCTCCAGAGCTGTATCGACCGGTTCTACGCCTGGAGTAACGCCAACGGCCTTTATTTCTCCGCTGAAGAATCCGTCTGTATTTCTGGCGCCGGACGGTTTTCCCTCACCTTGAATACAGACGGGCTCATTTTATGTGAGTACAGGTAAGGCGTATCCGGGGTGCATGAACCATTCATCGCCATCTTCATCCGTTCATCCCCGTCCGGTCGAGGTGGGTTCGTTCTTGTGACCGGGGGATTCAGTGTAGACACTCGTGCTTTCTATGCATTTTATTACATGACTCCCCTCGCCATTGTTTCCTACGTCTCTTCTATTTACGCAAATTTCGTCCCACGTTCATTCATTTACACATTTCTTTTTCTTCTTCACCGGCCTACCTTGCGTGCAAACACACACAAACGTTTAGTTTCTTTTACCCGTTTTATTTAATCCTCCGTGGACAGAACCTGACGGATATCCGCGCGCTAGGTGCGCAGCTGATTGAGTGGGTAATGGTGTCATCTCCACCACCTGGGGTCGTCATGTAGGGTTTGTGTTCGTATCCGCTGTTAAACTGCAGTCTCGCGGGGGGCCATTGCATGAGCAGCTGACTTCTTGCGGCGATTGAAACCCTCTGTCTATGTTCTGGTAGGTGTGACCCTGGAGTGAGACGGGTATAAATAGGCCACTCACCCAAGACGGGGTAACGCCCGGGAAGTCAGAGCCCAAGGTCGGAGGATTTATTTCGCTATAGAGCACCCTTTCTCCATTATAAACAACAAGCGCCGAAAAGTTAATGTAACAGACGTAGCACCGCCAACAGCTGGTTGTAACTTAATGATTACCCTACAGAGGAAGGACAATCATTCGAGAAGGTGAACGCTTTTATCATCCAGAAGGGCATTGACTCAATCGCTGGTCCTATTCATTCCTGCGCTCGCCTACGCAACGGTTCATTCTTGGTTCAGAGTAAGTCCGATCAACAAAGTGAGACATTGTTGCGTGCCACGCTTCTCCACGGTTATCCCATCCGTGTTGAGAAGCACCGCACCTTCAATTCCTGTCGGGCCGTTGTCACCACGCATAGCCTCGATGGTATATCAGACGAGGACCTGGTAGAATATCTTGCAGACCAGAAGGTGACAGCGGTTCATCGAGTGCAGGGCAAACGCGACGGCGTATTGGTACCCACTCCTACCTGTTTATAACATTTGATGGCGTCGATCTGCCCACGAACATTTCAGTAGGGTACGAACGGATTTCTGTGAGGACTTATATTCCTAGACCTCTGCGTTGTTTTAAATGCCAACGTTTTGGGCATTGGCAAGTCTCATGTAAGAGTGCCGTTACCATCTGCCCATCGAGCATCCAGCCCTTACATGAAGGTACCTGTTCAACTTGGACGAGAAGGCGATCCAGGAGATCCGGGTAAAGGAAAAACTCTCCTTCGCTGAAGCCTGGAGGCGTTACCATGCGCGCCAGCCTTCGCTCCTGCGATCTGGTACATTTAGCTCTGTTGTTGCCTCGCCAGTACCACGAGTAGATGTCGAAACTCAGACCTGGACCATGACTGAATAAACCGTCACTACCATCCGGCAGTTCATTTCTTCTATAGTTATTCAGCCAGCTAAAGCTGCTCCTATGGTTATGAAGTCCCAAGGCAGTGATAAGAAGTCCAAGCAGAAACTACGCAAGGAAGATTTTTTGAAAGACCCTCCGCGTGCGTGCGATAAGAGAAGTTCACCTTCTCCTCTTCGAAGATCGCTGCCCCAAGACGCTCCTGGGACAAGCCACGCTCAGTGGTCCCCATCACCCATTGCCACCCAGAAACGATTCACGGCGCATGAATCGGTTTCTGGAACTGCGCGTGTGGGCCCTCATTTCGAGGAAGCATACGGAGTCTGACCAACTCCATACCAAAATCTCGATCCCAAAGGTTAAGCACAAGGTTATTTTAAGCCGCCCTTCGAAGTAGACAGTTTATCCCTTTTATTCATGTCTATCCTGAACTGGAATTTACGTGGTGTGCCATCGCATAAGGCGGAATTGCAATTTTATTGCGTTCCCATTCACCTATGGTCGTGTGTTTGCAGGAGACTAAGCTTCGCCTTCACGATCCTTTTGAGCTCCGAGGATATACTCCGGTTAGCTACGATCTCGAACCGGAGGAGGGTACTCCTGCATATGGATGTGTTATGATATTGGAGCGTAACCACGTTCATTTTTAAACTTTTATACCTACATCCGACTTGCAAGGTGTTGCCGTTCGCCTTCACTTACCCGTTGTTTTCATCTCTGTTTGCTTTGTGTATTCACCTCCATTGTGTCCCCTAGCTCAGGCGGACTTTGGAGATCTCTTCTCCGGTCTCCCAACACCTTTTCTTCTGTTGGGGGATTTTAATGCGCATCACCCCTGTGGGGTTCGCCAACGCGTTGTGCGAGGAGAACTCTTCCTTTCGACATTTTTTATCAGTTTAACCTCTCTAGCCTTATTACAGGTGAACCTAATTTTATTTCTGATTCTTCTGGTACATTGTCTCACTTAGACCCTGTTGTTTGCTTCATCCAGCTTGTTAGTCGTCTGCAGTGGAACGTCGTCGCTGACACCTACTCCAGCGTCCATTAACCCTTCATCGTTTCACTTTTGTCTCACCACGTGCAGCATTCCAGTGTACCTACCTGCATATTAAGAAAAGCCGACTGGAAATTGTATTCCAGCCTCGTGTCTTTTGCGGACCAGCCCTTCACTGGCGTTAACTAAATGGTGCAGCACCTTGCGTCTACGATTCTATCTGCCGCCGAACGCACAACTCCACGTTTGTCCTCTCACCATCGACGGATTCCTCTTCCTTGGTGGAACGAGGAGTGTCGGGTTGCCGCTTGTGAACGTAGAACTGCACTTAGGGTCTTTCGGCGACACCCTACACTTGATAATTTGGTTACTTTTAAACAATCGCGCGCCAGTGCCCGTCGTATTATTCAGGATAGCAAGAAGGCGTCCTAGACTCGTTTTGTCGAGTCTTTTACCCGCTTCACGCCTTCATCTGTTGGTTGGGATAAACCTCGTCTCTTCTCAGGTACAGTGTCGCATTGTACTGTTTCTGGCCTTCAGGTTTCCAATGCCACCATAGTGGTAACGGCTGCCATTGTTAACACTCTGAGTGGTGCCTTTGAGGCGGTTTCCAATTCAGACCATTATTCCGCCGGGTTTCGCATGCTCAAACACCGGCTGGAAACTGAGACCTATAATTTTCGGTCCTCTAATACGTAGTGTTATAATGAACTTCACACAATGAGGGAGCTGGAGCACGCTCTTCATTGGTCTAGGCACTCCACTCCTGGGCCGGACGGCATTCATGTCCTGATATTAAAGACGCTTTCATTCGATAGTAAACTCTTTCTCTTACAGGTCTAAAACCGTATTTGGCAAGACGGCCTTTTTCCTCCCGTTTGGCGCGAAGCCACCATTGTCCCTATACTTAAGTCTGGGAAGGATCACCAACTAACTTCCATTTACCGCCCTATCTCCCTCACCAGTTGCCTTTGCAATGTGATGGAGCGCATGATCAACGGGCAGTTGACATGGTGGTTTGAGTCTCAGAAACTTCTGGCCAAAGTTCAGTGCGAATTTCGTCGCCATCGCTCTATCGTCGACCATCAGGTGTCTCTGTCGACGCATATTATAAACGGATTTCTGAGAAAGTGTCAAACAGTGGCTGTAGTTCTTGACCTGGAGAAACCTTATGACACTTGTTGAAAGGGCGGCATTTTACGTACACACCACGCATAGAATTTCCGTGGTCGTCTTCCCATATTTCTTAGATTGTTTATGACGAATCGCGTCTTTCGTGCACGTGTGGGCTCGGTTTTATCCAGTAGTTTTATTCAAGAGAACGGGGTACCGCAGGGCTCTGTACTCAGTGTCACACATTTTACGATCGTTATCATTCCAATTGTTGATTGCATTCCACCTGCCATTTCATCGTCCGTTTTTGTTGACTATTTTGCGATCTATTGCAGTTCACGCCGGACCTGTCTGTTCGAACGCCGTCTCCAGAGCTGTATCGGCTGTCTCTGCGCCTGGAGTAACGACAACTGCTTCAATTTCTCCGCAGAAAAATCCGTCTGCATCAACTTCTGGCGCCGGAGGTATTTGCCTCCGCCCTCTCTCCATCTTGGGCCGGAGATGATTCCGTTTGCAGACGAGGTGAAATGATTGGGGTTGATTTTTGATAGGAAGTTGTGTTGGACTTCTCACATTTCCTTTTTAAAAGCAAAATGTGAGCGTTATCTTAATCCTTTATGTGTTTTAAGTGCCACATCCTGGGGAGCTGATCGGACCATCCTTCTTCGCCTTTATAGGTCTTTAGTCCGATCGGAGCTTGATTATGGGTGCATTGTTTATTCTTCGGCACGTCCATCTGTGTTACGTCGATTGAATGTCATTCACCGCTGTGGCCCCCTCAGGGGCTCACCTTATGTGAGTGCGGGTTTTTGGCGCACCCGGGGGTTCCCGAGCCAATCATCGCCACATTCATCCCCTCACCCCCATCCGGTCGACGTGGGTTCTTCTCGTGACCGGTGGACCCAAGGTAGGCTCTCGTGCGTTCTTTTCATTCCATCCATACCGCACCTCACCATCGTTTCTTTCTTCCCTTATCACTTTCCGGCCATTTCGCACCACGACATTCGCATATCTCTCTTTTTCTTCCCCGCCGGCCTACCTTGCGTGCGAAACGCCCACACAGTTTTAGTTTCTTTTATCTTTTTATTTAAATCCTCCGTGGACACAGCCTGACGGATACCCGCGCACCGCGTGCGCAGCTGGGTGAGTGGGTAATGGCGTCATCCCCACCACCCGGGATCGTCATGTAGGGTTTGTGTTCGTATCCGCTGTTCAACTGCAGTCCCGCGGGGGGCCATTGCATGAGCTGCTGACTTCTGACGGCGATTGGGTCCCTCTGTCTATGTTCTGGGAGGTGTGCCCCTGGGGTGAGTCTGGTATAGATAGGCCACTCACCCAAGCCGGGGCAACGCCCGAGAAGTCAGAGCACGAGGTCGGAGACGGTTGCAATGGTGGAGGATTTTTTTCGCTATGGAGCACCCTTTCTCCATTATAAACAAAAAGCGCCGTAAAACGTTAGTAACAGAAGTAGCACCGCCAACAGCTGGTTGTTACTTAGTGATTACCCGTACAGAGGAAGGACAATCATTCGAGAAGGTGAACCCTTTTATCATCCAGAAGAGCATTGACTCAATTGCTGGTCCGGTTCTTTCTTGCACTGGGCTTCGTAATGGTTCGTTATTGGTTCAAAGCAAATCCGAGGCACAAAGTAAGTCCTTGTTGAGCGCCACGCTTCTCCACGGTTATCCTATCCGTGTTGAGAAGCACCGCAACTTGAATTCTTGTCGAGGCGTTGTCACCACGCATAGCCTCGATGGCATATCGGACGAGGACCTCGGTCGAATATCTTGCAGACCAGAAGGTGACAGCGGTACATCGAGTGCAGGCCAAACGCGACGGCGTATTGGTACCCACTCGTACCCTGTTTATTACATTTGATGGCGTCGATCTGCCCACGAGCATCTCCGCAGGGTACGAACGGATTTCTGTGAGGCCTTATATTCCTAGACCTCTGCGTTGTTTTAAGTGCCAACGTTTTGGGCATACGCAAGTCTCGTGTAAGAGTGTCGTTAACATCTGTGCAATCTGTAGCCAGCCCTCACACAAAGGTACCTGTTCCACAGCCCCCGTCTGCGTTAATTGTAAAGGGTCTCATTCTGCTTCGTTTGCCGACTGTCCGCGGTACTTGGACGAGAAGAGGATCCAGGAGATCCGGATAAAGGAAAACCTCTCCTTCACTGAAGCCCGGAGGCGTTACCATGCGCGCCAGCCTTCACTCCTGCGATCTGGCACATTTAGTTCTGTTGTTGCCTCGCCAGTACCACGAGTAGATGCCGAAACTCAGACCTAGACCTTGACTGGATTAACCGCCACTACCATCCGGCCGTCTATTAAGGCTACAGCTACCAAGCCGTATAAACCTGGTCCCAAGTCAATGAAGTCGCAAGCCGTTGAAAAGAAGCCCAAGCAGAAACTTCGTAGGGAAGATTTTTTGAAAGACCCTCCGCGTGCGCGCGGTAACAAAAGTTCACCTTCTCCTCCTCGGAGGTCGCTGTCCCAGGATGGTCCTGGGACAAGCCGCGCTCAGCGGCACCCTTCACCCATCGCCACCCAGAACCGATTCACGACGCTTGAATCGGTTTCTGGCACTGAGCGCGTGGGCCCTCCCTCCGAGGAAGCTATGGAGTCTGACCAACTCCATACAAAAAGCCCGAGCCCAAAGGTTAAACAAAAGGTAATTTTAAGCTGCCCTTCTAAATAGACAGTTTATCCCCTTATTCTTAATGGCTATCCTGACCTGGAATGTACGTGGTGTACGATCGCATAGGGCGGAACTGCAACTTTTATTGCGTTCCCATTCGCTTATGGTCGTATGTTTGCAGTAGACTAAGCTTCGCCCTCACGATCCTTTTGATCTCCGAGGATATACTCCGGTTCGCTACGACCTTGAACCGGAGGAGGGTACTCCTGCTCATGGTGGTGTCATGATTTTGGTGCGTAATGACGTTCATTTTCAAATTATCACACTTACGTCCGACTTGCAAGCTGTTGCCATTAGACTGCAGTTACCCGGTTTTTTCTTTTCTGTTTGTTCTGTGTGTACACCGCCATCGTCTCCCCTCGCTCCCGCGGACATTCGAACTCTCCTGTCCGCTCTCCCAACACCATTTCTTCTGTTGGGAGATTTTAATGCCCATCACCCACTATGGGGTTCGCCAAGAGCTTGTGCGAGGGGAACTCTTCTTTCCGACATTTTTTATCAGTTCAATCTTTCCATCCTCAATACAGGTGCACCTACTTTTATTTCTGATTCTTCTGGTACATTTTCTCACCTGGATCTTGCCATTTGCTCACTCCAGCTTGCACGTCGTCTTCAGTGGAACGTCGTCGCTGACACCTACTCCAGCGACCATTACCCCTGCATCGTTTCTCTTCTGTCGCACCACGTACAGCATTCCAGAGTACCTACCTGGTTATTCGCAAAAGCCGACTGGAGCTTGTATTCCAGCCTCGTGCATTTTGACGACCAGCCCTTCTCCTACATTAACCAACTAGTGCAGCACCTTACGTCTATTATTTTCTCTGCCGACGAACGCGCAATACCCCGTTCAACCTCCCAACCTCGGCAGCCACCTGTTCCGTGGTGGAACGAGGATTGTCGGGACGCCGTTCGTGCCCGTAGGACTGCTCTTAGGGTGTTTCGGCGACACCCTACACTTGATAATTTGGTGACTTTTAAACAATCGCGCGCTAGGGCTCGTCGCACTATTCAGGATAGCAAGAAGGCATCTTGGGCTCGTTTTGTCGAGTCTTTTAATCGTTTTACGCCTTCATCCGTTGTTTGGGATAAACTTCGTCGCTTCTCAGGTAAAGTGTCACATTGTACTGTTTCTGGCCTTCAGGTTTCTAATGCCACCATAGAGGATCCGGCTGCCATCGCTAACACACTGGGTGCTGCCTTTGAGGCGGTATCCAATTCAGTCCATTATTCCGCCGGCTTTCGCTGTATCAAAGACCGGCTGGATTCCGACACCTTTCATTTTCGATCTGCTCATATTGAGTGTTATAATGAACTTTTCACAATGAGGGAGCTGGAGCACGCTCTTCATTGCTCCCGGCGTTCCGCTCCTGGGCCGGACGGCATTCATGTCCTGATGTTAAAGAACCTTTCAGCCGACAGTAAACTATTTCTCTTACAGGTCTATAACCGTATTTGGCAAGACGGCATTTTTCCTTCCGTTTGGCGCGAAGCCACCATTGTCCCTATACTTAAGCCTCGGAAGGATCGCCAACTACCTTCCAGCTACCGCCCTATCTCCCTCATCAGTTGCATTTTCAAGGTGATGGAGCGCATGATCAACGGGCGGTTCCCCCTCAGGGGCTCACGTTATGTGAGTACGGGTTTTTGGCGCACCCGGGGGTTCCCGAGCCAATCATCGCCATATTCATCCCCTCACCCCCATCCGGTCGAGGTGGGTTCTTCAAGTGACCGGTGGACCCAAGGTAGGCTCTCGTGCGTTCTTTGAATTCCATTCATACCGCACCTCACCATCGTTTCTTTCTTCCCGTATCACTTTCCGGCCATTTCGCACCACGACATTCGCATAACTCTTTTTCTTCCCCGCCGGCTACCTTGCGTGCGAAACGCCCACACAGTTTTAGTTTCTTTTATCTTTTTATTTAAATCCTACGTGGACACGGCCTGACGGATACCCGCGCACCGCGTGCGCAGCTGGGTGAGTGGGTAATGGCGTCATCCCCACCACCCGGGGTCGTCATGTAGGGTTTGTGTTCGTATCCGCTGTTCAACTGCAGTACCGCGGGGGGGGCCATTGCATGAGCTGCTGGCTTCCGACGGCGATTGGGTTCCTCTGTCTATGTTCTGGGAGGTTTGACCCTGGGGTGTGTCTGGTATAGATAGGCCACTCACCCAAGCCGGGGTAACGCCCGAGAAGTCAGAGCCCGAGGTCGGAGACGGTTGCAATGGTGGAGGATTTATCTCGCTATGGAGCACCCTTCCTCCATTAATACAAACAAGCGCCGAAAAGTTATTGTAACAGAAGTAGCACCGCAGTCATCTGGTTGTTACTTGGTCATTTCGAGAACAGAAGAAGGACAAAACTTTGAGAAGGTGAACCCTTTTATAATTCAGAAGGGAATAGATGCTATTGCTGGTGCGGTTAAATCATGCACTCGTCTACGGAATGGTTCCTTATTGGCACAAACTAAGTCCGATCAGCAAAGTAAGACCTTGTTGCGCGCTACGCTTCTCCACGGTTACACCATCCGTGTTGAGAAGCACCGCACATTGAACTCCTGTCGGGTCGTCGTTACCACCCATAGCCTCGATTGTATATCGGACGAGGATCTCATAGAATATCTATCTGATCAAAAGGTGACTGCAGTGCATCGAGTGCAGGCCAAACGCGACGGCGTATTGGTACCCATTCGTACCCTGTTTATTACATTTGATGGCGTCGATCTGCCCAAGAGCATTTCCGCAGGGTACGAACGGATTTCTGTGAGGCCTTATATTCCTAGACCTCTGCGTTGTTTTAAATGCCAACGTTTTGGGCATACGCAAGTCTCCTGTAAGAGTGCCGTTAACATCTGTGCAACATGTAGCCAGCCCTCACACGAAGGTACCTGTTCAACAGCCCCCGTCTGCGTTAATTGTAAAGGGTCACATTCTGCTTCGTTTGCCGACTGTCCGCGGTATTTGGACGAGAAGGCGATCCAGGAGATCCGGGTAAAGGAAAAACTCTCCTTCGCTGAAGCCCGGAGGCATTTCCATGTGCGCCAACCTTCACTCCTGCGATCTGGCACATTTAGTTCTGTTGTTGCCTCGCCAGTACCACGAGTAGATGCCGAAACTCAGACCTGGACCTTGACTGGATTAACCGCCACTACCATCCGGCCGTCTATTAAGGCTACAGTTACCAAGCCGTATAAACCTGGTCCCAAGTCAATGAAGTCAAAGCCGTTGAAAAGAAGCCCAAGCAGAAACTTCGTAGGGAAGATTTTTTGAAAGACCCTCCGCGTGTGCGCGGTAACAAAAGTTCACCTTCTCCTCCTCGGAGGTCGCTGTCCCAGCATGGTCCTGGGACAAGCCGCGCTCAGCGGCACCCTTCACCCATCGCCACCCAGAACCGATTCACGGCGCTTGAATCGGTTTCTGGCACTGAGCGCGTGGGCCCTCCCTCCGAGGAAGCTATGGAGTCTGACCAACTCCATGCCAAAAGCCCGAGCCCAAAGGTTAAACAAAAGGTAATTTTAAGCCGCCCTTCTAAATAGAAAGTTTATCCCCTTATTCTTAATGGCTATCCTGACCTAGAATGTACGTGCTGTACGGTCGCATAGGGCGGAACTGCAACTTTTATTGCGTTCCCATTCGCCTATGGTCGTATGTTTGCAGGAGACTAAGCTTCGCCCTCACGATCCTTTTGATCTCCGAGGATATACTCCGGTTCGCTACGACCTTGAACCGGAGGAGAGTACTCCTCATGGAGGTGTCATGTTCTTAGTGCGTAACGACGTTCATTTTACACCTGTCACACTTACATCCGACTTGCAAGCTGTTGCCGTTCGCCTTCACTTACCCGGCTTTTTGTTTTCTGTTTGCTCTGTATATTCACCTCCATCGTCTCCCCTCGCTCCCGCGGACATTCGAGCTCTCCTGTCCGCTCTCCCAACATCATTTCTTCTGTTGGGAGATTTTAATGCCCATCACCCACTATGGGGTTCGCCAAGGGCTTGTGCGAGGGGAACTCTTCTTTCCGACATTTTTTATCAGTTCAATCTTTCCATCCTCAATACAGGTGCACCTACTTTTATTTCTGATTCTTCTGGTACTTTCTCTCACCTGGACCTTGCCCTTTGCTCAATCCAGCTTGCACGTCGCCTTCAGTGGAACGTCGTCGCTGACACCTACTCCAGCGACCATTTCCCCTGCATCGTTTCTCTTCTGTCGCACCACGTACAGCATTCCAGAGTACCTACCTGGATATTCGCAAAAGCCGACTGGAGCTTGTATTCCAGCCTCGTGCATTTTGACGACCAGCCCTTCTCCGAAATTAATCAACTAGTGCAACACCTTACGTCTATTATTTTCTCAGCCGCCGAACGTGCAATACCCCGTTCATCCTCCCAACCTCGGCGGCCACCTGTTCCGTGGTGGAACGAGGATTGTCGGGACGCCGTTCGTGCCCGTAGGACTGCACTTAGGGTGTTTCGGCGCCACCCTACACTTGATAATTTGGTGACCTTTAAACAATCGCGCGCCAGGGCTCGTCGCATTATTCAGGATAGCAAGAAGGCATCTTGCGCTCGTTTTGTCAAGTCTTTTAATCGTTTTACGCCTTCATCCGTTGTTTGGGATAAACTTCGTCGCTTCTCAGGTAAAGTGTCACATTGTACGGTTTCTGGCCTTCAGGTTTCTAATGCCACCATAGTGGATCCGGCTGCCATCCCTAACACTCTGGGTTCTGCCTTTGAGGCGGTTTCCAGTTCAGACCATTATTCCGCCGGCTTTCGCTCTATTAAAGACCGGCAGGATTCCGCATCATATACTTTTCACTCTGTTAATGATGAATGCTATAACGAACTATTCACAATTAGGGAGCAGGAGCACGCTCTTCATTGCTCTCGGCACTCCGCTCCCGGGCCGGACGGCATTCATGTCCTGATGTTAAAGAACCTTTCAGCCTACAGTAAACTATTTCTCTTACAGGTCTATAACCGTATTTGGCAAGACGGCATTTTTCCTTCCGTTTGGCGCGAAGCCACCATTGTCCCTATACTTAAGCCTGGGAAGGATCGCCAACTACCTTCCAGCTACCGCCCTATCTCCCTCACCAGTTGCATTTGTAAGGTGATGGAGCGCATGATCAACGGGCGGTTGACATGGTGGCTTGAGTCTCAGAAACTGCTAGCGAACGCTCAGTGCGGGTTTCGTCGCTATGGCTCTACCGTCGACCATCTGGTGTCCTTGTCGACGCATATTATGAATGGATTTCTGAGAAAGTGTCAAACCGTGGCTGTATTTTTTGACCTGGAGAAAGCTTATGACACTTGTTGGAGGGGCGGCATTTTACGTACACTTCACGATTGGAATATCCGCGGTCGTCTTCCCATATTTCTTCGGGAGTTTATGACGGACCGCGTCTTTCGTGTACGGGTGGGCTCGGTTTTATCTCGTCGTTTTATTCAAGAGAACGGAGTACCGCAGGGCTCTGTACTCAGTGTCACACTTTTTGCGATTGCTATCAACCCCATTGTTGATTGTATTCCACCTGGCATTTCATCGTCCCTTTTTGTTGACGATTTCGCTATTTATTGCAGTTCACGGCGGACCTGTCTACTCGAACGCCGTCTCCAGAGCTGTATCGACCGTCTCTACGCCTGGAGTAACGCCAACGGCTTTAATTTCTCCGCCGAGAAATCCGTCTGCATCAACTTCATGCGCCGGAAGTATTTCCCTCCGCCCTCTCTCCATCTTGGGCCAGGGATACTTCCGTTTGCAGACGAGGCGAAATTTTTGGGGTTGATTTTTGATAGGAAGTTGTGTTGGACCTCGCACGTTTCCTTTTTAAAAGCAAAGTGTGACCGTTCTGTTAATATTTTACGTGTTTTAAGTGGCACATCCTGGGGAGCTGATCGGACCGTCCTTCTTCGCCTTTATCGCTCTTTGGTCCGATCCAAACTTGATTACGGGTGTTTTGTTTATTCGTCGGCACGTCCATCTGTGTTACGTCGTTTGAATCCCATTCATCATCGTGGTCTTAGAGTCGCTACAGGGGCCTTTCCAACTAGCCCCGTTCCCAGTCTTTATGCTGAAGCTGCAGAGCCTCCGCTGTCCTCCAGGCGTGAGATGCTCTTGTGCAGCTATGCCTGTCGACTCTCAAGCTTGCCTGACCACCCGTCTTTCGCGGCATTTTTCGAGGATTCACTTGACCGGCAATATTTGGTTAGCTCCTCTGCATTGCTCCCTCCAGGGGTTCGATTTCGACTGCTACTTCGGCATTTGGACGTTACGCCAGCGCCGGCCCTTCCAAGGGGGGAAACGCGTTTTCCTCCATGGTCGCGCGCTGAGGCCCTCTGTCACCTTGGATTATCGTCAATGCCGAAGAATGAGACCCCTTCTTCAGTCTTTAGATCAGCGTTTTTAGAACTTCAGTCGCAATTCGGGCACTTGCCTTTTATCTTTACTGATGGATCTAAGACTGATGCAGGAGTAGGATGTGCCTTTTTTGTGGTGGAAATAGTTTTACCTTTCGTTTACCAGAGCAATGTTCGATTTTTACCGCCGAACTTTTTAGCATTTATCAGTCTCTTTTATATATTCAGCGGCACGACTTACGGCACTGTTTATTTGTTCCGACTCCCTGAGTGCTCTTCAAAGTATTAGCTCGCTGTACAGTTACCACCCGCTCGTACAGCGCATTCATGACCTGCTCCACTCGCTTGATGTCTCTGGCATCAGCGTCTCCTTCTTGTGGATTCCAGGTCATGTGGGCATCTCAGGTAATGAGTCTGCCGATGTCGCTGCCAAGTCGGCGATTTTATCACCCAGACGTTTTACCTCTGTTGTTCCCTCGTCAGATTTGTTTATTGTTTTACGTCGCCGCATCCTCTCGCTTTGGAGCGATGAGTGGACGGCCCTCCGGGGGAACAAGTTGCGGGAGGTTAAGCCTCTCCCGTTAGTCTGGGCTACCTCTTCCCGTGCTCCTCTTCGGGAAGAGGTAATTTTAACACGCCTTCGTATCGGACATTGCATTTTTAGTCATAAGTATATGCTGAGTGGTGACCCCGCGCCACTCTAAGGGCAGTGTGACGTGCCCTTAACGGTGCGTCACATTTTAACAGAGTGTCAGGTTTTAGCTGCATTGCGTGCTCGTGTGGGTCTACCTGTTGGCCTAGCCAACGTTTTGGCAGACGACACGCATGCTGTGGAATGTGTTTTACGTTTTATTCATGACAGTGATTTTAATCTGTGCATTTAATGCGTTGGGCGTCTGTTAGCTTCGTACTTTTATCCTGTCGGTTTTTGTATGGGAACTCTTATCCCCAGTGGACATATGGCGCTCATGTCCCTCGCATTCTACAGTTCCTGACACGTTTTAATCCTTTACTGCCTATGCTTTTAGTGTGTTGTTTTTCAGATCTTTGTCTTGTTCTTATTATTGTTGTTATTGTTATTATTGTTTTTATTGTTATTGTTGTTATTGTTATTATTGTTATTGTTTTATTTGTTATTGTTATATTGTTAGTTTTAGCTTTTTGATCATCGCGGGTTTGGGTCCCGTTTTTAAATATGCGGTTCTTTTATCTGTTTTATATTTTGACCTTATCTTTTATACACTGTAAGGGCGCTGATGACCATAGGAGTTTAGCGCCCTTAAACCGCATATCATCATCATCATCATCATCATCAACGGGCGGTTGACATGGTGGCTTGAGTCTCAGAAACTTCTAGCGAACGCTAAGTGCGGGTTTCGTCGCTATCGCTCTACCGTCGACCATCTGGTGTCCTTGTCGACGCATATTATGAATGGGTTTCTGAGAAAGTGTCAAACCGTGGCTGTGTTTTTTGACCTGGAGAAAGCTTATGACACTTGTTGGAGGGGCGGCATTTTACACACACTTCATGCATGGAATATCCAACCAGCCCTGTTTTTAGCCTGTATGCTGAAGCTGCAGAGCCTCCGCTGTCCTTCAGGCGTGAGATGCTCTTGTGCAGCTATGCCTGTCGACTCTCAAGCTTGCCTGACCACCCGTCCTTCGAGTTATTTTTCGAGGAGTCACTTGATCGTAACTATTTTATTAGCTCCTCTGCTTTGCTCCCACCAGGGGTTCGCTTTCGACAGCTCCTTCGGCATTTAGACGTTCCGCCAGCGCCGGCCCTTCCACGGGGGGAAACGCGTTTTCCTCCATGGTCTCGCGCTGAGGCCCACTGTCACCTTGGGCTAACGTCGATGCCGAAGACTGAGACCCCTGCTTCAGTCTTTAGATCGGCGTTTTTAGAAGTACGGGCTTAATTCGGAGACTTCCATTTTATCTTTACCGATGGATCTAAGACTGAAGCTGGAGTTGGATGTGCCTTTGTTTCTGGTCACTGTAGTTTTAAGTTTCGTTTACTTGGACAATGTTCAATTTTTACCGCCGAACTTTTTAGCATTTATCAATCTGTTTTATACATTCAGCGGCACGCCTTACGGCACTGTTTTATTTGTACGGACTCTCTGAGTGCCCTTCAGACTATTACTGCGCTGTACCATTACCACCCGCTTGTACAGCGCATACATGACCTGCTCCACTCGCTTGGTGTCTCTGGCCCCTCAGGGGCTCACCTTATGTGAGTACGGGTTTTTGGCGCACCCGGGGGTTCCCGAGCCAATCATCGCCATATTCATCCCCTCACCCCCATCCGGTCGAGGTGGGTTCTTCAAGTGACCGGTGGACCCAAGGTAGGCTCTCGTGCGTTCTTTACATTCCATTCATACCGCACCTCACCATCGTTTCTTTCTTCCCTTATCACTTTCCGGACATTTCGCACCACGACATTCGCATATCTCTTTTTCTTCCCCGCCGGCCTACCTTGCGTGCGAAACGCCCACACAGTTTTAGTTTCCTTTATCCTTTTATTTAAATCCTCCGTGGACACAGCCTGACGCATACCCGCGCTGATCGGACCGTCCTTCTTCGCCTTTATCGCTCTTTGGTCCGATCCAAGCTTGATTACGGGTGTATTGTTTATTCGTCGGCACGTCCATCTGTGTTACGTCGATTGAATGCCATTCACCATCGTGGCATAAGAGTCGCTACAGCGGCCTTTCCAACCAGCCCTGTTTTTAGCCTGTATGCTGAAGCTGCAGAGTCTCCGCTGTCCTTCAGGCGTGAGATGCTTTTGTGCAGCAATGCTTGTCGACTCTCAAGCTTGCCTAACCACCCGTCCTTCGATGTATTTTACGAGAATTCGCTTGATCGCCAATATTTCGTTAGCTCCTCTGCATTGCTCCCTCCAGGGGTTCGATTTCGACTGCTACTTCGGCATTTGGACGTTACGCCAGCGCCGGCCCTTACCCGAGGGGAAACGCGCTTTCCTCCATGGTTGCGCGCTGAGGCCCACATCCACCTTGGGCTAACGTCGATGCCGAAGAATGAGACCCCTGCTTCAGTCCTTAGATCCGCATTTTTAGAACTTCAGGCAACATTCGGAGACTGTCATTTTATTTATACTGATGGGTCTAAGACTGATGTTGGAGTAGGATGTGCCTTTGTTTTAGGTGCGCATAGTTTTACTTTTCGTTTACCCGGGCAATGTTCGATTTATACCGCCGAACTTTTTAGTATCTATGAATGTGTTTTATACATTCAACGGCATGTCTTACGGCGTTGTGTTGTTTGTTCGGACACTCTGAGTGCCCTTCAGAGTATTAACGCGCTGTACTCTTACCACCCCCTCGTACAGCGCATTCATGTCCTGCTCCATTCGCTAGGTGCCTCTGTCATCAGCGTCTCCTTACGTGGATTCCAGGTCATGTGGGTATCTCAGGGAATGAGTCGGCCGACGCCGCTGCGAAATCGGCGATTTTATTACCCAGATTTTTTACTTCTGTTGTTCCCTCGTCAGATTCGTGTGTTATTTTACGCCGCCGCATCCTCTCGCGCTGGCGCGATGAGTGGACGGCCCTCCGGGGGAACAAGTTGCGGGAGGTTAAAC
Organism: Deroplatys truncata; assembly: GCA_030765065.1. Classification (NCBI taxonomy): domain Eukaryota; kingdom Metazoa; phylum Arthropoda; class Insecta; order Mantodea; family Mantidae; genus Deroplatys; species Deroplatys truncata. Next base: position 414,094,985 of record CM060990.1, on the reverse strand, counting down.
CTCTTCCGCTAGTCTGGGCTACCTCTTCCCGTGCTTCTCGTCGGGAAGAGGTACTGTTAACACGCCTTCGTATCTGACATTGCCTTTTTAGTCATAGATACCTGTTAAGTTGTGATCCCACACTTCTGTGTGGTCAGTGTGACGTGCCCTTAACGGTCCGTCACATTTTAACCGAGTGTCAAGCTTTAGCTCCACTGCGCGTTCGCGTGGGTCTGCCTGTTGGCCTAGCCAACGTGTTGGCAGACGACGCGCCTGCTGTAGAATGTCTTTTACGTTTTATCACTGACATTGGTTTTAGCCGTCGCATTTGATGCGCTGAGCGCCTTTTAGCTGTTTGATATTATATTGTTAGTTTTAATGGGGCCCTTCTCCCCTGACATAAGGCGCTCATGTTCCTTGCATTCTACTGTTCTTGACACGTTTTATTCTTTTAGTGACCATGATTTTAGTGTGTTGGTTTTTCAGATATATTTATTGTTATTCTTGTTATTGTTATTATTGTTATTGTTGTTATTGTTATTATTGTTATTGTTATTGTATTGTTATTTTTAACTTTTTTGACATCGCGGGTTTGTGTCCCGTTTTTTAATTATGCGGTTTTTTACCTGTCTTTTATATTTCGACCTTATATTTTACACATTGTAAGAGCGCTGATGACCGCAGCAGTTTAGCGCCCTTAAACCGCATATCATCATCATCACAACACCGACACCTTTAATTTTCGGTCTGCTAATAATGAGTGTTATAATGAAATTTTCACAATGAGGGAGCTGGAGCACGCTCTTCATTGCTCTAGGCACTCCGCACCTGGCCCGGATGGCATTCATATTCTGATGTTAAAGCACCTTTCAGCCGACAGTAAACTCTTTCTCTTACAGGTCTATAACCGTATTTGGCAAGACGGCTTTTTTCCTTCCGTTTGGCGCGAAGCCACCATTGTCCCTATTCTTAAGCCTGGGAAGGATCGCCAACTACCTTCCAGCTACCGCCCTATCTCCCTCACCAATTGCATTTGCATGGTGATGGAGCGCATGATCAACGGGCGGTTGACATGGTGGCTTGAGTCTCAGAAACTTCTAGCGAACGCTCAGTGCGGATTTCGTCGCTATCGCTCTAGCGTCGACCATCTGGTGTCCCTGTCAACGCATGTTATGAATGGATTTCTGAGAAAGTGTCAAACCGTGGCTATGTTGTTTGACCTTGAGAAAGCTTATGACACTTGTTGGAGGGGCGGCATTTTACGTACACTTCACGCATGGAATATCCGCGGTCGTCTTCCCATATTTCTTCGGGAGTTTATGACGGACCGCCTCTTTCGTGTACGTGTGGGCTCGGTTCTATCTCGTCGTTTTATACAAGAGAACGGTGTACCGCAGGGCTCTGTACTCAGTGTCATACTTTTTGCGATTGCTATCAACCCCATTGTTGATTGTATTCCACCTGGCATTTCATCGTCCCTTTTTGTTGACGATTTCGCTATTTATTGCAGTTCACGGCGGACCTGTCTACTCGAACGCCGTCTCCAGAGCTGTATCGACCGTCTCTACGCCTGGAGTAACGCCAACGGCTTTAATTTTTCCGCCGAGAAATCCGTCTGCATCAACTTTTGGCGCCGGAAGTATTTCCCTCCGCCCTCTCTCCATCTTGGGCCTGGGATACTTCCGTTTGCAGACGAGGCGAAATGTTTGGGGTTGATTTTTGACAGGAGGTTGTGTTGGACCTCGCACATTTCCTTTTTAAAAGCTAAGTTTGAGCGTTCTCTTAATCTTATACGTGTTTTAAGTGGCACATCCTGGGGAGCTGATCGGACCGTCCTTCTTCGCCTTTATCGCTCTTTGGTCTGATCCAAACTTGATTAGGGTGTATTGTTTATTCGGCGGCACGTCCATCTGTGTTACGTCGATTGAATGCCGTTCACCATCGTGGCATAAGACTCGCTACAGGGGCCTTTACAACCAGCCCTGTACCCAGTCTGTACGCAGAAGCTGCAGAGCCTCCGCTGTCCTTCCGGCGTGAGATGCTTTTGTGCAGCTATGCTTGTCGGCTCTCAGGCTTACCTAACCACCCGTCCTTCGATTTATTTTACGAGGATTCGCTTGATCGACAATATTTCTTTAGCTCCTCTGCATTACTACCTCCAGGGGTTCTTTTTCGAAACCTTCTTCGGCATTTGGACTTTACGCCAGCGCCGGCCCTTCCCAGGGGGGAAACTCGTTTTCCTCCATGGTTGCGTGCTGAGGCCCAGTGTCTCCTTGGGTTGACGTCTATGTCGAAGAATGAGACCCCTTCTTCAGTTCTTAGATCGGCCTTTTTAGAACTTCGGTCGCAGTTCGGGGACTTTCGTTTTATATATACTAATGGGTCTAAGACTGATGTTGGAGTAGGGTGTGCCTTTATTGATGATAATCATAGTTTTACATTTCGTTTACCTGGGCAATGTTCCATTTTTCCGCCGAACTTTTTAATATTTATCAGTTACTTTTATACGTCCAGCAGTACGACCTACGACTCTGTTTCATTTGTTCAGACTCCCTGAGTGCTCTTCGAAGTATTTGCGCACTGTACACTTACCACCCCCTCGTACAGCGCATACATTGCCTGCTCCACTCGCTTGGTGCCTCTGGCATCAGCGTCCCTTTTATGTGGATTCCAGGTCATGTGGGCATCTCAGGGAACGAGTCGGCTGACGCCGCTGCGAAATCGGCGATTTTATTACCCAGAATTTTTACCCCTGTTGTTCCCTCGTTAGATTCGTGTGTTATTTTACGTCGCCGCATCTTCTCGCGCTGGCGCGTTGAGTGGACGGCCCTCCGGGGGAACAAGTTGCGGGAGGTTAAACCTCTTCCGCTACTCTGGGCTACCTCTTCCCGTGCTTCTCGTCCGGAAGAGGTAATTTTAACACGCCTTCGTATCGGACATTGCATTTTTAGTCATAGGTACTTGCTCAGTGGTGACCCCGCACCAGTATGCGAACAGTGTGATGCGCCCTTAACGGTGCGTCACATTTTAACAGAGTGTCAAGTTTTAGCTCCACTGCGCGGTCGTGTGGGTCTGCCTGTTGGCATAGCCAACGTTTTGGCAGACGACGCGCACGCTGTAGAATGTCTTTTACGTTTTATCCACGACGGTGATTTTAATAGGCGCATATGATGCGCTGAGCGCCTTTTAATCTTGTGTTATTATATTGCCTTTTTAATGGGGGCTCTACTCCCCAGCGGACATATGGCGCCCATGTCCAAAACGTTCTACAGCTCTTGACACATGGTTTTACTCTCTTATTGTTTTGTGTAACATGATTTAGTGTGGTGGTTGTAGCCTTCTTGTGCGTGCTTTTAGTGTTTTTACTTATCGGCTTTTCCTGTTTTAGTTCTTGACTTATATTTACACCTTGTAAGGGCACTGATGACCTTTGATGTTTAGCGCCCTTAACCCCATATCATCATCATCATTTCTGATTCTTCCGGTACATTTTCTCATTTAGACCTTGCCGCTTGCTCACTCCAGCTTGCTAGTCGTCTGCAGTGGAACGTCGTCGCTGACACATACTCCAGCGACCATTACCCCTGCATCGTTTCTCTTCTGTCACACCACGTACAGCATTCCAGTGTACCTACCTGGATATTTGCAAAAGCCGACTGGAGCTCTTATTCCAGCCTCGTGCATTTTGACGACATGCCCTTCACCGACATTAACCAACTAGTGCAGCACCTTACGTCTACTATTATCTCTGCCGCTGAACGCGCAATACCCCGTTCATCCTCTCAGCTTCGGCGAATGCCTGTTCCGTGGTGGAACGAGGATTGTCGGGACGCCGTTCGTGCCCGTAGAATTGCATTTAGGGTGTTTCGGCGCCACCATACACTTGATAATTTGGTGACTTTTAAACAATCGCGCGCCAGGGCTCATCGCATTATTCAGGATGGCAAGAGGGCGTCGAGCGCTCGTTTTCTCGAGTCTTTTAATCGCTTTACGCCTTCATCTGTTGTTTGGGATAAACTTCGTCGTTTCTCAGGTAAAGTGTCTAATTGTACTGTTTCTGGCCTTCAGGTTCCCAATGCCATCATAGTAGATCCGGCTACCATCGCTAACACTCTGGCATCTGCCTTTGAGGTGGTTTCCAGTTCAGACCATTATTCCGCCGGCTTTCGCTCTATCAAAGACCGGCTGGATTCCGACACCTTTAATTTTCGGTCTGCTAATAATGAGTGTTATAATAAACTTTTCACAACGAGGGAACTGTAGCACGCTCGTCATTGCTCTAGGCACTCCGCTCCTGGGCCGGACGGCATTCATGTCCTGATGTTAAAGAACCTTTCAGCCGACAGTAAACTCTTTCTCTAACAGGTGTATAATCGTATGTTGCAAGACGGCCTTTTTCCTTCCGTTTGGCGCGAAGCCACCATTGTCCCTATACTTAAGCCTGGGATGGATCGCCAACTTCCTTCTAGCTACCGCCGTATCTCCCTCACCAGTTGCGTTTGCAAGGTGATGGAGGGCATGATCAACGGGCGATTGACATGGTGGCTAGAGACTCAGAAACTACTAGCGAACGCTCAGTGCGAGTTTCGTCGATATCGCTCTACCGTCGACCATCTGGGTTCCCTGTAGACGCATATTATAAATGGATTTCTGACAAAGTGTCAAACCGTGGCTGTGTTTTTTGACCTGGAGAAAGCTTATGACACTTGTTGGAGGGGCGGCATTTTGCGTACACTTCACGCATGGAATATGCGCGGTCGTCTTCGCATATTTCTTCGGGAGTTTATGACGGACCGCGTGTTTCATGTACGTGTGGGCTCGGTTTTATCTAGTCGTTTTATTCAAGAGAACGGAGTACCGCAGGGCTCTGTACTCAGTGTCACACTTTTTGCAATAGCTATCAACCCCATTGTTGATTATGTTCCACCTGGCATTTCGTTGTCCCTTTTGTTGACGATTTTGCCATTTATTGCAGTTCACGGCGGACCTGTCTACTTGATCGCCGTCTCCAGAGCTGTATTGACCGTCTCTACGCCTGGAGTAACGCCAACAGCTTTAATTACTCCGCCGAAAATCCGTCTGTATCAATTTCAGGCGCCGGAAGGCTTTCCCTCCGCCTTCTCTCCATCTTGGGCCAGGGATACTTCCGTTTGCAGACGAGGCGAAATTTTTCGGGTTGATTTTTTATAGGAAGTTGTGTTGGACCTTGCAAATTTCCTTTTTAAAAGCTAAGTGTGAGCGTTCTCTTAATCTTTTACGTGTTTTAAGTGGTACATCCTGGGGAGCTGATCGGGCCGTCCTTCATCGCCTTTAACGCTCTTTGGTCCGATCCAAGCTTGACTACGGATGCATTGTTTATTCGTCGGCACGTCCATCTGTGTTACGTCGATTGAATGCCATTCACCATCGTGGCATAAGAGTCGCTACAGGGGCCTTTCCAACCAGTCCTGTTCCCAGTCTGTATGCTGATGCTGCAGAGCCTCCGCTGTCCTTCCGGCGTGAGATGCTTTTGTGCAGCTATGCCTGTCGACTGTCAAGCTTGCCTGATCACCCGTGCTTCGAGTTATTTTTCAAGGAGTCACTTGATCGTCACTATTTCATTAGCTCCTCTGCTTTGCTCCCTCCAGGGGTTCGCTTTCGACAGCTCCTTCGGCATTTAGACGTTCCGCCAGCGCCGGCCCTTCCACGTGGGGAAACGCGTTTTCCTCCATGGTTGCGTGCTGAGGCCCACTGTCACCTTGGGCTTACGTCGATGCCGAAGACTGAGACCCCTTCTTCAGTCTTTAGATCGGCTTTTTTAGAAGTACGGGCTCAATTCGGTGACTTCCATTTTAACTTTACCCATGGATCTAAGACTGAAGCTAGAGTTGGATGTGCCTTTGTTTTTGGTCACTGTAGTTTTACGTTTCGTTTACCTGGACAATGTTCAATTTTTACCACCGAACGTTTTAGCATTTATCAATCCGTTTTATACATTCAGCGGCACGACTTACGGCACTGTTTTATTTGTACGGACTCTCTGAGTGCCCTTCAAGTATTACTGCGCTGTACCATTACCACCCACTCGTACAGCGCATATATGACCTGCTCCACTCGCTTGGTGTCTCTGGCATCAGCATCTCCTTCATGTGGATTCCAGGTCATGTGGGCATCTCAGGTAATGAGTCTGCCGACGCCGCTGCGAAATCGGCGATTTTATTACCCAGATTTTTTACCTCTGTTGTTCCCTCGTCAGATTCGTGTGTTATTTTACGTCGCCGCATCCTCTTGCGCTTGCGCGATGAGTGGACGGCCCTCCGTGGGAACACGTTGCGGGAGGTTAAGCCTTTCCTGTTGATCTGGGGTACCTCTTCTCGTTTCTTTCGTCGGGAAGAGGTAATTTTAGCTCGTTTACGGATTGGACATTATGTTTTTAGTCATAGGTATTTGCTCAGTGGTGACCCCGCACCACTCTGTGGGCAGTGTAACGTGCCCTTAACGGTGCGTCACATTTTAACAGAGTGTCAGGTTTTAGCTGCATTGCGTGCTCGTGTGGGTCTGCCTGTTGGCCTAGCCAACGTTTTGGCAGACGACACACGTGCTGTAGAATGTGTTTTACGTTTTATTCATGACAGTGATTTTAATCTGCACATTTAATGCGTTGAGCGTCTTTTAGCTTAGTAATTTTATTCTGTGTGTTTTTATGGGGACTCTAATCCCCAGCGGACAAAAGGCGCTCATGTCCGTCGCATTCTACAGTCCTTGACAAGTTTTAATCTTTTATTGCCTATGCTTTTAGTGTGTTAGTTTTTGGCATTGTTGTATTAGTGTTGTTTTAAATTTTTGGACATCGCGGGTTTTTGTCCCGTTTTTTAATTATGCGGTTCTTTTATATTTTTGACTTTATATTTTATACATTGTAAGGGCGCTGATGACCTTAGCAGTTTAGCGCCCTTAAACCGCTTCTCATCATCATCATCATCATCATCATCATCATATACATCCAGTGGCACGTCTTGCGGCACTGTGTTGTATATTCTGACTCTGTGATTGCCCTTCAAATTATTCGCGCGCTGTACGCTTACCACCCACTCATACAGGGTATTCATGACCTGCTCCGCTCTCTCGGTGCTTCTGGCATCAGCGTTTCCTTCGTGTGGATTCCAGGTCATTTGGGCATCTTAGGAAACGAGTCTGCCGACGCCGCTGCCAAAGCGGCAATTTTATCTCCTAGATATTTTACCTCTGTTGTTCCCTCCACAGATTTGCTTGTTATTTTACGTGCCCGCTTTGGCGCGGTGAATGGATCGCCCTCTGGGGGAACAAGTTGCGGGAGGTTAAACCTCTCCCGTTAGTCTGGGGTACCTCTTCTCCTTCTTCTCGTCGGGAAGAGGTGATTTTAACTCGTTTACGTATTGGACATTGTCGTTTTAGTCATAGACACCTGCTCAGTGGTGACCCCCCTCCACTCTCTGAGCAGTGTGACGCGCCGTTAACTGTGCGTCACATTTTAGAAGAGTGTCAAGTTATAGCTCCATTGCGCGTCCGTGTGTGTGTGCCTGTTGGCATAGCCAACGTTGGGGCAGACGACGCTCATGCTGCTACATGTCTTTTACGTTTTATAGGTGACATTTGTTTTTTATCGGTGCATTTGATGCGCTGAGCGTTTTTTAGATTTGTTATTTTATTTTGCCTCTTTTACTGGGGGCTCTTCTCCCCAGCGGACAAATAGCGCTCTTGTGTTTTGCATTTTACAGTTCCTGACACGTCTTTTAATCTTCTAGTGACCATGTTTTTAGTGTGTTGGCTTTTAGAATTTGCCGTTTTGTTTTTTTAGTGTTTTTGACACCTTGGGTTACTGGGGGTATATTGGTTTTTGGGTTTTAAATTTTATACTTTGTGAGGGCGCTGATGACCCGTGATATTTAGCCCTCTTAAACCCCATTTCATCATCATCATCATCATCATCAAAGCACAGCAAAAAGGTGCTCCAAGAAGTTGTTTGTTTATTCTGTAAATCCCACTAAGAACAAAACCCAGGAATACAGAACATGTAACTGTGTAAAATACATCACCAATCATTCACAGGTAAAGAATTTTAGAGTGAACTCGGTGAAAAGCGAATTCTTATATACACCATTAAGAACTCATACAATTCAAGACTGATATAAAATGAAACTTGTATGTATGTGTTTCACATTCATCTACAACTATATGATAAAGGAACCGATCATGTGGTCATATGAATCATTCATTCACTACTACTGCCCTCATACACTCACATCATTGACGTAAGTGATCTGGATAAATGTAATAGATTCATCAAACATCACTGTTCCAGCTTATGATAAGGAAAGTGCTATTGCAGGCAAACAAAACAAACTTTATTTAAACATCATCATTCCACCTTATGATACGGAAAGCGCTATTCCTAGTAAACAAAAAAAATTAATGCAAACATCACTGATGCACCTTATATATCCACTATATGTCACTTATTTTAAGATAGACATTAACTTCTTCATCCATAAATTCCTGTACAGAATAATAGGCCCTACTGATAGGTATTTTGTGAGAGTGGACTTATATGTTTCTATATTCCCAGATGATAGTAATTTTAAATTGTTTGGGAGTCCATTAAATATTCTAACACATTCATAGTGAAGTTCTTTTAGATAGATTAAGTTAGCACTAGGTATATGGAAGTTCATTATTGTCTAGTATTAACGTTGTATACACTCACATTTTTTACAAAGTATTCTTGATTTTTAACATAGAAGCACATAAGCAATAGAATATACCCACGAGGGAGTGTTAGGTTGTTCAACTCGTGAAGTGGATCTCTGTTATTTGTGCCACACATGATTTGGATGGCCTTCTTTTGTGGTACAAAGGCAATTTACTTTTAACAGAATTGTTCCAGATTATCAGACCATATTTCATTACTGAACAAAAATAGGCATGGTACATTGCCTTTAAGGTATGATTTCTCCAAACAAAGTTTAATGATCTAAGTGCATATATTGCCACTCTTAGCTTTTGAATAATGTATTAAAAATGAGCTTTACAATTTAAATGCATATTGTGACAAAGTGGCTATGGCCCAAAATTATCAGGAGATCAGTGCCACCAAGTGAGAGATAAACAGAGATAAGCAATGCCTCTGCCCGGCATAAACATCAGCAGATACCAGAGTTTTCTGGAAGTTCTTCCCCCATTTGCAGAATGTGTATCCAGATAATTCTGGAATATTCTGTGAAAGATTACACTGCCTATATAAGTGAGCCTTCTCTCTCAGTTTATTAAAATTGGTCAGTGAGTGAGTAAGCAAGTTGGTAAGCACTTTCTGCTGCAATATCAAGTGCAGTTCTTTGAGCAACTTGGCGATGACTGCTATGATGTGCAGCGGATGTTACTGCAGAGATTGTAGACATATTGTGTTTGGCTCCCCAGTGAATGAACCATCCAGAAGAAGAGACCATCACGAAGAAGCTGAACTCCCAGTGAAGTTGGATTACATAAAAACAGTGAAGTGACAGTATGAACTAAGTGAAGCTCCAGTGAATGGTTCAACCAGATCAAGAGAATGGCAGTGAGAACTGAGAGAAGTGATGGTTGAAAAACTGGACAAAGCCACAATGACAACCTGAATACCTAAAAACTTAATATTGGAGGGTTGGTCTAGCAAAACACTATCAGTGCCTATCTGCAACCTGAAATTTTGGGAATTATATGTTGCAGATTTTTGACCTTATTTTTATCTTTATTTACAGACAATTTATTAGCCTGAAACCAATTGCATACAGCGTTAAAGACACGATTCAGTTTCGGTGTAAGATCATTTTACTTTGCACTTGTTCATAAACACATGAGCATTTTCCCCAGGCTGCACTGGAGCTCCCTTCTATTAGTTTTATATTATAGAGCTCTCAATTTCTCCTTGAGCCCCTTTAGGCTTAGTTTATTCACATTCCTGCAATTTGCACTGCTTGCAACCTGAACTGCATTGAACAAAACATACACATAGAGCAGCAGTCATGCCACATTTAATTACATTAAATTTAATTAATTTAAATATTCCTAGAGAATTAATATTCAATACATTGCAGTCAGGCAGGACAGTTAAAACAATCCCCATGAAACTTGGCAGCCTTAAGGGAATCAAAGTTTTGTTGCTATGAATTGTGTGCTCAGTACACAAGCACTCTTGCCTTACAAATGAGTAAGCTCATTGCTACTGAGAAACTGGGGAAGGCGAGTTTGAAGTGAAAGATGTATACATCCTCCATCTACACATTATATTTAAATATTTTTTATCTTTCTACCAGCACACTTTTGTCACTATTTAATATGACTCTGCTCCAGTTAATGTCTGTACTTTACTTTTTCAGCATTATGATAGAATTCCCTAATAATACTATTTTTACTTTCCCTACCACATTCATAGTAGATAGAGATGGTATTGCATACCACCCAAAAATTTGATATTGATATTTAACTGGAAATATATGTTTTGAGGCCCCCTTAATCCAAAGTAGGTATTTTTATAAAAGAGAGAGAGGTGTGCGTGTGCGTGCGTGTGCGTGCGTGCGCGTGCGTGCGTGTATGCATGCATGCGGGTGTGTGTGTCATGAGCCAAAAACAAAATTTCAGATAAATACCACACTTGGTATTTAAGTTTAGCACCTTCTGAAGAAGTGGCACAAAGTTTTATAGAAAAGTCACTACCTCAACCAACTTTATATTGAATATTTTTCTGATTTTTTTATTTTCTGAAAAACAGTTCTAATGATTTTGAATCAGATGCCGTATATAAAAAATACTTGCATGACAAATAAAATGTATCTCTTAATTTTTCTGGGAATAGCGTGTGAAGTCCTCTTCATTTGGAAGGAAATTTATATAATCTTGCATAACTGGTAAAAGTTAAGTGATAGATGAAAATGCACTACACAAAAAATGTAGATCCCTTCAAAACACACCACTTATTTCAAACCCCTCATTTTGTAGTATCGGTCATTTCCAAGATATCTATTATTAATGGTTCAAATTGTTTAATACTGGCCATTCTTTTAAAGTTCTGTTTATTTTCAGTTGTTTCTCGTTGATGTCATGAAAAGAGTACGCCAGCATATACTGTCCAGTTCCAAAACATTTGACTATCACTATTCCCTCTGTATCTTTAACAAAATGTGCAATGCAGTTATTTCTGGAAAGGTTTATCTTGATTAAAATGAAGTAGATAAGAAAATAAGCCTTCGTAGGAATAGTTTATATGCCCATTAATAAGCAATAGTGGGCAGAGAAGGTCGTGTGAATGTAATACGTCAGATTTCTCAATTTTCATTATTAACTTTAAATCTTAATAACTGTGCAGTATGTAAACATAGAAAGAACTTAGCAGCTTTATTGTTAACACTTATTTCATAATCCACCTCTACATTTGGGTTATGATGTTTTATAATAAAATTACGTGTAGTAATATAACCTGGATTAATTAAGACAGTAGATACACACATCAGCTTATAAAATGTTAAAAATATTTCAAACATAAAATTTTATGTCATTCCCCCAAGGGCTCACCTTATGTGAGTACGGGTGTTGGTGTACCCGGGGGTTCCCGAGCCAATCATCGCCATATTCATCCCTTCATCCCCATCCGGTCGAGGTGGGCTCTTCTCGTGACCAGGGGACACAAGGTTGGCTCTCGTGCGTTCTTTGCATTCCATTCATACCGCACCTCACCATCGTTTCTTTCTTCCCTTGTCACTTTCCGGTCATTTCGCACCACGACATTCGCACATCTCTTTTTCTTCCTCGCCGGCCTACCTTGCGTGCGAAACGCCCACACAGTTTTATTTCTTTTATCGTATCTTTTAATCCTCCGTGGACACAGCCTGACGGATACCCGCGCACGGGGTGCGCAGCTGGGTGAGTGGGTAATGGCGTCATCCCCACCACCCGGGGTCGTCATGTAGGGTTTGTGTTCGTATCCGCTGTTCAACTGCAGTCCCGCGGGGATGGGCCATTGCATGAGCTGCTGACTTCTGACGGCGATTGGGTCCCTCTGTCTATGTTCTAGGAGGTGTGACCCTGGGGTGAGTCTGGTATAGATAGGCCACTCACCCAAGCCGGGGTAACGCCCGGGAAGTTAGAGCCCGAGGTCAGAGACGGTTGCATTGGTGGAGGATTTATTTCGCTCTGGAGCACACTTCCTCCATTAATACAAAGAAGCGCCGAAAAGTTATTGTAACAGAGGTAGCACCGCCGACATCTGGTTGTTACTTGGTAGTTTCAAGAACAGAAGAAGGACAAAACTTTGAGAAGGTGAACCCTTCATAGTTCAGAAGGGCATAGATGCTATTGCTGGCGCGGTTCAATCCTGCACTCGGCTACGGAATGGTTCCTTATTGGCACAAACTAAGTCCGATCAGCAAAGTAAGACCTTGTTGCGCGCTACGCTTCTCCACGGTTATCCCATCCGTGTCGAGAAGCACCGCACATTGAATTCCTGTCGGGGCGTCGTTACCACCCTTAGCCTCGATGGTATATCTGACGAGGATCTAGTCGAATATCCATCCGATCAAAAGGTGACAGCGGTTCATCGAGTGCAGGCCAGACGCGAAAGCGTATTGGTACCCACTCGTACCCTGTTTCTAACATTTTTTGGCGTCGATCTGCCCACGAGCATTTCCGCAGGGTACAAACGGATTTCTGTGAGGTCTTATATTCCTAGGCCTCTGCGTTGTTTTAAATGCCAACGTTTTGGGCATACGCAAGTCTCATGTAAGAGTGCCGTTAACATCTGTGCAACATGTAGCCAGCCGTCAAACGAAGGTACCTGTTCAACAGTCCCCGTCTGCGTTAATTGTAAAGGGTATCATTCTGCGTCGTTTGCTGACTGTCCGCGGTACTTGGACGAGAAGGCGACTCAGGAGATCCGGGTAAAGGAAAAACTCTCCTTCGCTGAAGCCCGGATGCGTTATCATGCCCGCCAAACTTCCCTCCTGCGATCTGGCACATTTAGTTCTGTTGTTGCCTCGCCAGTACCACGAGTAGATGCCGAAACTCATACCTGGACCATGACTGGATTAACCGCCACTACCATCCGGCCGTCCATTAAAGCTACAGTTACCAAGCCCTATAAACCTGGTCCCAAGTCAATGAAGTCGCAAGCCGCTGAAAAGAACCCAAAGCAGAACCTTCGTAGGGAAGATTTTCTGAAGGACCATCCGTGTGCGCGCGGTAAGAAAAGGTCACCTTCTCCTCCTCCTCGGAGGTCGCAGTCCCAGGAAGCTCCTGGAAGCTCCTGGGACAAGCCGCACTCAGCGGCACCCCTCATTCATTGCCACCCAGAACCGGTTCACGGCGCTTGAATCGGTTTCTGTCTCTGAGCGCGTGGGCCCTCCTTCGAGGAGGCTATGGAGTCTGACCAACTGCATACCAAAAGCTCGAACCCAAAGGTTAAACAAAAGGTGATTTTAAGCCGTCCTAAATAGACAGTTTATCCCTTTTTCTTAATGGTAGCCTGACCTGAAATATACGTGGTGTACGATCGCTGAGGGCGGAACTGCAACTTTTATTGCGTTCCCATTCGCCTATGGTCGTGTGTTTGCAGGAGACTAAGCTTCGCCCTCATGATCCTTTTGATCTTCGAGGATATACTCCGGTTCGCTACGACCTTGAACCGGATGAGGGTACTCCTTCTCATGAAGGTGTCATGTTGTTAGTGCGTAACGACGTTCATTTTCAACATCTCACTCTTACGTACGACTTCCAAGCTGTTGCCATTAGACTGGAGTTACCCGGTTTTTTCTTTTCCATTTGCTCTGTATATTCAGCTCCATCGTCTCCCCTCGCTAACGCGGACCTTGGAGATCTCTTGTCCGCTCTCCCAACACCATTAGTCCTGCTGGGAGATTTTAATGCCCATCACCCCCTGTGTGGTTCGCCAAGGGCTTGTGCGATGGGAACTCTTCTTTCCGACATTTTTGATCAGTTCAATCTCTCTATACTCAATACACGTGAGCCTACGTTTCTTTCTGATTCTTCCATTACATTTTCTCACTTGGACTTTGCCGTTTGCTCACTCCAGCTTGCTAGTCGTCTTCAGTGGAACGTCGTCGCTGACACCTACACCAGCGACCATTACCCTGCATCGTTTCTCTTCTGTCACACCACCTACAGCTTTCCAGAGTACCTACCTGGATATTCACTAAAGCCGACTGGAGCTTGTATTCCAGCCTCGTGCATTTTCCCGATCAACCCTTCGTCGACATTAACCAACTAGTGCAGCATCTTACGTCTACGATTTTCTCTGCCGCCGAACGCGCAATTCCCCGTTCATCCTCTCAACCTCGGCGACTGCCTGTTCCATGGTGGAACGAGGATTGTCCTGACGCCGTTCGTGCCCGTAGAACAGCACTTAGGGCGTTTCAAGACACCCTACACTTGATAATTTGGTGCCTTTTAAACAATTGCGTGCCAGGGCTCTTCGCATTATTCAGGATAGCAAGAAGGCGTCGTGGACTCGTTTTGTCGAGTCTTTTAATCGCTTTGCGCCTTCATCTGTTGTTTGAGATAAACTTCGTCGCTTCTCAGGTAAAGTGTCGCATTGTACTGTTTCTGGCCTTCAGGTTTCCAATGCCACCATAGCGGATCCGGCTGCCATCGCTAGCACTCTGGGTGCTGCCTTTGAGGCGGTTTCCAGTTCAGACAATTATTCCGCCGGCTTTCGCTGTATTAAAGACCCGCTGGATTCCGACACCTTTAATTTTCGTTCTGCTAATAATGAGTGTTATAATGAACTTTTCACAATGTGGGAGCTGGAGCACGCTCTTCATTGCTCTACGCACTCCGCTCCTGGCCCGAACGGCATTCATGTTCTAAAGTTAAAGAACCTTTCAGCCGACAGTAAACTCTTTCTCTTACAGGGCTATAACCGTATTTGGCAACAGGGCTTTTTTCCTTCCGTTTGGCGCGAAGCCACCATTGTTCCTATACTTAAGCCTGGGAAGGATCGCCAACTACCTTCCAGCTACCACCCTATCTCCCTCACCAGTTGCGTTTGCAAGGTGATGGAGCGCATGATCAACGAGCGGTTGACATGGTGGCTTGAGTCTCGGAAACTCCTAGCGATCTCTCAGTGCGGATTTCGCCGCTATCGCGCTACCGGTGACCATCTGGTGTACCTGTCGACGCATATTATGAATGGATTTCTGAGAAAGTGTCAAGCGTTGGCTGTATATTTTGACCTGCAGAAAGCTTATGACACTTGTTTGAGGGGCGGTATTTTACGTACACTCCATACATCGAATATCCGCGGTCGTCTTCCTATATTTCTTCGGGAGTTTATGACGTACCGCGTCTTTCGTGTACGTGTGGGCTCGGTTTTATCTAGTCGTTTTATTCAAGAGAACGGAGTACCGCAGGGCTCTGTACTCAGTTTCACAGTTTTTGCAATTGCTATCAACCCTATTGCTGATTGTATTCCATCTGGCATTTCATCGTCCCTTTTAGTTAACTGTTTTTCCATTTATTGCAGTTCACGGCGGACCTGTCTACTCGAACGCCGTCTCCAGAGCTGTATCGACGGTCCTTACGCCTGGAGTAACGCTAACGGCTTTAATTTCTCCGCCGGGAAATCCGTCTGCATCAACTTTTGGCGCCGGTAGGCTTTCCTTCCGCCCTCTCTCCATCTTGGGTCGGAGGTCCTTCCCTTTACAGACGAGGTGAAATTTTTGGGGTTGGTCTTTGACCGGAAGCTGAGCTGGACTTCTCACGTTTCCTTTTTAAAAGCAAAGTGTGACGGTTCTCTTAATATTTTACGTGTTTTAAGTGGCACATCCTGGGGATCTGATCGGACCGTCCTTCTTCGCCTTTATCGCTCTTTGGTCCGATCCAAGCTTGATTGCGGGTGTATTGTTTATTCGTCGGCACGTCCATCTGTGTTACGTCGATTGAATGACATTCACCATCGTGGCATAAGAGTCGCTACAGGGGCCTTTCCAACTAGTCCTGTACCCAGTCTGTACGCAGAAGCTGCAGAGCCTCCGCTGTCCTTCCGTCGTGAGATCCTTTTTGTGCAGCTATGCTTGTCGGCTCACAAGCTTGCCTAACCACCCGTCCTTCGATTTATTTTACGAGGATTCGCTTGTTCGACAATATTTCGTTAGCTCCTCTGCATTACTACCTCCAGGGGTTCGATTTCGACAACTCCTTCGGCATTTGGACGTTACGCCATTGCCGGTCCTTCCCAGGGGGGAAACACTTTTTCCTCCATGGTTGCGCGCTGAGGCTCACTGTCACCTTGCGCTAACGTCGATGCCGATGACTGAGACTCCTTCTTCAGTCTTTAGATCGGCTTTTTTAGAAGTACGGGCGCAATTCGTGGATTTTAATTTTATTTTTACCGATGGATTTAAGACTAATGCTGGAGTTGGATGTGCCTTTGTTTTTGGTCAATGTAGTTTTACGTTTCGTTTACCTGGACAATGTTCAATTTTTACCGCCGAACTTTTTAGCATTTATCAATCTGTTTCATACATTCAGCGGGACGACTTGCGGCACTGTGTTATTTGTACGGACTCTCTGAGTGCCCTTCAGAGTATTAACGCGCTGTACCATTACTACCCACTCATACAGCGCATACATGACCTGCTCCACTCGCTTGGTGTCTCTGGCATCAGAGTCTCCTTCTTGTGGATTCCAGGTCATGTGGGCATCTCAGGTAATGAGTGTGCCGACGCCGCTGCCAAATCGGCGATTTTATTACCCAGTTCTTTTACTTCTGTTGTTCCCTCCACAGATTTGTTTGTTATTTTACGTAGCCGCATCCTCCTGCTTTGGAGGGATGAGTGGACGGCCCTCCGAGGGAACAAGTTACGGGAGGTTAAGCCTCTCCCGTTACTCTGGGGTACCTCTTCTCGTTCTTGTCGTCGGGAAGAGGTAATTTTAGCTCGTTTACCAATTGGACATTGTCTTTTCAGCCATAGGTTCTTGCTCAGTGGTGACCCCGCACCACTCTGTGAGCAGTGTGATGCACCCTTAACGGTGCGTCATATTTTAGCAGTGTCAAGTTTTAGCTCCTTTGCGCGTTAGTGTTGGTCTGCCTGTTGGCCTAGCCATCGTTTTGGCAGACGACGTGCGTGTTGTAGAGTGTCTTTTACGTTTTATCAATGACATTGGATTTACCAGACGCATTTGATGCGCTGATTGTCTTTTGACTGTGTGATTTTATCTTGTTTTTTAATGGGGTATCTCCTCCCCAGTGGACATTGGCGCTCGTGTCCCTGACATTCTACAGTTCTTGACACGTTGTTTTACTCTTTTATTGACCATGGTTTTAGTGTGTTCGTTTTTGGTATTTGGTGTTTTCTTTTTTACCTTTTGGATTCGTGGGTTTGTGTCCCGTTTTTAATTATGCTGTTTTTTATTGGACTTTTATTTTTGGACAGGTACATTTTATACTTTGTAAGGGCGCTGATGACCTTAGCTGTTTATCGCCCTTAAACCGCATCTCATCATCATAATCATCATCATCATCATCATCATTTATGTCATTAGTTGAGTTAAACGTCCTTTTATGTATGTTTGCATTTTCTATTGCAGCCTGACAGAAATGTGATGAAGACAAAATTTCTGTTTTTATATTTGAGCAATAAATTCAACAATAAACATTTAAAAAAGTAATAATAATAATAATAATAATTAATAACACTAGCTCTTATCAGTGGGTTTTAATTTGCTATTATTGTATCTTGGTTGTGACACACTTAGGCCAAGTAAAGCCACACAGGATTGGGATGGACTTGTAATCCTTAATTAACAAAGCCATTGGAGTGTCGGGTATAAACTGAGTTTGTTGAAGAAACGGCAAAGTATTTCATCAACTTAAAATTCTTAATTTACAATCTTTATACCTTTCTTATTTTTTTCATACATTGGAATTATGAAATTGGATATACCTCAATATCAACATCTGTATACACCATTCACCATTTACACAGATCCCATTGTTATTAATTATTATTGTAGTTATGCAACTTTATTGATGATAAGGACCGGACGTAATGGTTGCTTGCCTCCAATTAATATTTAGTGAATTAATTACTGAGTCTTAAAATAAGAGTTCATACCTTCTATTTTGTAGCTGCATCGATGTCCTCTTTCTCTTCTGCTCTTGTCCTCGGCTGCCGTTGGTTCTTTTATTATTAATTGAGCATGAGACTGGGTTGGAGATCTTAGGGTATAAAGCGTAAGAAAGTTGATGTTTGGAGACACTGATTAACACTAAATTGTAGTATTTTATTTCAATGATTTCCAAATAAAGTTAAATGATAAGCAATTTACAAGATTTGGTGTTGTTTATGTTGGATGCATTTCAACTATTTAAAATTAGATTGACATGTAATTGTATTGTGACTGTTATTTCTCACTTACTCTACTTTACAAACCCTTATCATATAAATATTCATTATGCTTCCTCGTGTACATGATAGATTCTGTTTTACTTCACTCTTCTTTATAGCACGGAATTCAATAACAACATTACACTGTTTTAGTAACATTTGGAAGTTAGCGACTGAGTTCACATGGATACTGTTTACTTGAAAGTTATCTTTATTGCACACACAATAATTTATTTATATTAATCCATTGTTAATAATTGGCATAGAATTTTATAACAGAGTGTCGCAGGTTTGTTTCACAGGTGAGTTTGCAAGAAGACTGAATTTTGTTATCTGACACCAGCTTATATACATGGAGTGTCTGGGGTGTTGAATTTGCTCTTGAATTACCTGATTGGTTGTTTATAAGCACGATTTCAAAGCTTAAAGAACTCTGGAGGTGTTTAGGCTTTTCCTATTCGTTCTGTAAATGTCATGTGGTTTAAGACAATCCAGAAGTCCCTGGCTTCAAGATAAGTTTGGGATTCCCTTAGTGTCAGTCACTTACATGTTTCTAGCATGTATAGCCCATAAAAGACTTTTGTTAATGGAGACAGTTTCCCCTCACCTTTGTTAACAGCTATCTTGAGTCAAAAATGTTTCAGTGGAAATCATATGAGTCATAGATAAGAGAATATATTGAACAAAATATTAAAATAACATTCATGTAGTTTAACATAAAGAACATATTTAAATACTTGATCACATGAATTACATATAGTATATACATGATTACAGTTATGACATTAATATAACATAAAATACTGCTTCACCATATTATACGTATACGTTGCACTTGCATAAATTATATTTGGTAAGTTATTGGAAATAGCATCCGAGACTCTTTCTTTGTAGTTAGCTGAAAGTGAAATTATACCTCTTCTCTTCTCATATTAGGTGTTACTAATCAGTTTACCTTTTTTGTTATTTCTATTTTATCTCCAAATTGATTTAATTTGTTTCTATTAATTTTTCATCCTTTTGTTACTTACTAACAGAGCAGAATATACAACTTTTCAGCTGTTGCAATTAGACCCTAGTGTGTGAATGCAACAGAAGAAACTCATTTCTAGAATATGTTACTATTTTATGTACATGTGTCACTACAAATTAGGGTTGTATTTAGAGGTTTCCAACCCAGTGTGCTGACATAAAATGAAGTAGGGTGATGAGATTTAACTAGAGTTTCCTGCCTGCCAATGTGAATGAATGTCATTGGTACATAGAACACCTCTCTGTAAAAAGCAAATAATGCCTCAAGAAGGGAGAGATATCAATCCAGCAAATGATTTCAGAGCCCCTAAGACTGCACTTGAACTTTTGGACCTCACCACATGGTTGAAAGTTATTTACTGCATTTATTGCATGTGGCATGGGAATTATTAGTGAGCACCATGTTTTCAAGGATTAAAAAATGTTGAATGTAGAGTCCCATATCATGCTGTCATCTACTGCATAAAATAATGATTTATTCTTTTTAGTAACAATTTATGGAGTTTCTCGCCAAGCAATTGTAGGAACATTTAATAAGGCAATTGCATGTTTTATAAACTTCAAGTTTACATTCAAACTATTGTATAATATGTTTATTCCCTCTTTGCTTTTTTAATACAAAAATAAAACAGTAACACTGAAAAGCAGAGGCGAAGTGTGGATTTGTATGATGGGCAGGCTGAATTTCTTGTAAATGTACATTTGATAATCTTAGTCATATTGGCCTTTATAAACATGCATAGCTTGTCCTAAAAAGTATAATAAAATGCAGTTGTTTTATTTTGCTGGCGCAAATGCAGCACTCAGGGAACGAAAGTTTCTGAATAGTTGTCAGTGTACTTTAATTGGGTGAGCCACAAAGGACACGTAGCACAGACTATAGCGACGAGTCGACTGAGCTCATTCAATGTTGAACTGAATGTCGTGGCTTGGCTATTCCTAAACAAATAAGAATTGGAGTGTTGAACTATCAGATAACACTGGCACTCTGGCATCACCATGTACGTACTCTGATACCTGGTATAACCTATTTCCATGACTTGCCCAACCAAAGTCCACTGTCTAGTTATTAGCATAATTTCTTTAAATGTCAACCCTTTTATTACATGTATTTTCAGAGATACCGCTTTGTCCACCACAAATCCCACATGCGGGTCCCTGGGATCGTATCCGGGCCGCTCGGTGAGAGGCGAGCAGTCTAACCACTCGGCCAACAATACAATTGCCTTTAATACAATACTAAAGCTTATAATTCTTAGGTACCTTAAAATGTTTTGTACATGAGCTTAATCCTTCGATCCTTATTCTATGTGAAGACTTCAGTGACCCTTTCCATAAATTCATAGCTCCTAGATGAAGATTTAACTGTGATTTTCTCAATTGCTAAAGTTGAGAAATTGGACAATCTTGCATTAGTCATTGTGTTTCAAAGGTTTTTTCACATGCTTCAAAGTACTCGTACTTCTTTCACATGAAGCTGTCGATGGAATACTCAAAATCGGGGAAAGTAATTTCACAGTTTCTGGCAGAACTTCTTTTAATCAGTTGATTATCAAATACTTAGAGGTCTTTGGGTGGTAACCATTTATCCTCACTAATATATATGTATGTTAACTCTCCTTTAAATTTATCTTTTAAGAAGAATGGGTACTTCTTAATTAAGCTTTCAAAGCTAATTTCTGGAAAGCCCTTTGGATAGCTCTATTGTGGAAACCTTCCTTTTCTCAAAAGTTCAAAGAAATTTATTTTCTGGAAATCTATAAATTTTACTTCGATTGGACTGTGATACAACCCAATACTTCAAAAGAAAGCCTTCTTAATCTCTTGTATGTTTTTGCGTGAATTTAACTTCACCTTCATTCTCACTGTCTTCGTTTCTGTGAAAATTGCTATTCATAAGATTAAGAGATCTTTCTCTGTAGTCAAGAATTACTTCCTTGCATCTGAGTTCTGTAATAGGTGAAAGACAATTTTGTATTTCAATTTGGCATCTATTAATATTAGCACTCTTTTTCTTAATAATGTCAAAGCACTTGAATATACAAATATTTTGTTGAAGAAATGCAGCAAAAATATAAATGTATGGTCATTCAAATTTCTAATGATTCCCAAAGCAATTCCAACCATAATGTAATTGGAATCCCAACCATCAGATTCCATTACATGTTTCAAAATCACCTTTAACTCAGCAGTGTTCTAGAGCTGTCATAACACCCCATGAATGGTAGTTCCATCTTGTTTCACAGGGACTAGGTAATTTAAAGCCCCATTCTCTGAGTAATTCATTTCTTTTAGAAGATCGACTGAAAAATGTGTGTATTCCAATAAGACTGGCAATGAATAACTTTATTTCTCTATGTTTACAACAATAAAACAAGACCAGGTTCAGCTGATGCACATAGCAATGTATGAACAATGATTGAGGTAGAGTTCTTTAATAAGAATATGAATGCCTCCACACCTTCCTGCCATTACCGTACAACCATCATATGTTTGTGATATTAGCTTGTTTTTCAATTTTCCAAGAGTTTAATACTTTTAAGAGAGCAACTGCTAAACCTTTGGCTACTTTGTCATTTGAAATATAATAAAATCCAACAAAATGTTCTACTTCACCAGACTGAACATTAGCATAGCACAAGATGGCAGTCATTTGACTCCTGTTAGACATGTCAGTTGTCTAGTCTGCTTCAAGTGATAGAGAAAAATTGTTTTCAATTTTGAACAAAATTTGTTCATTAATTACATTAGTAATACATTGAATTAGTGCATTCTGTATCTCAGAAAAAGTGCCCTTAAATAAAGCAAAAGTACTATTCAAGTAGTTTCTTAAGTAATTTTCTTCCTAAGCTAAAAATTGTAAAGTCTCTAAATAAGTCCCCTTGTTTATAGATGATAGGGATTCATCATGACAATGGAATGCTAGTTCTGTCGAGCCAAAAAGTAAGCTGTCGAAATTAACCCCTCTATTATATGAGGCTGTCAAGTGCAAAGCTCGTCTTATCCAGGTAAAACGAATTTTCAGAAAATGCGAAAAACTAAAATTAGGTAAACAGCAGAACATTTGAAAATTCTTTTAATGTAATAATGTTTGGACTAGATGCTTAAAGATGCATGCATTCTCTTGAAAATCAGTCTCAAACAATATGGCAGTAAATAAAAATTTAATTTTGGATAAGGCGAGTTTTGCCCGCAACGGTAGTGGATATGGCAAGTTTTGGTGCAAACACAATAATAAATTACAATTAAACGCAAACATTTTCGATTTACTTCTCAATATTCATGTTTGACAATGTTAATAAATGACTTATTGCAAAGTTTGTATAATTATAACAATTTCTGATTTCACTTTAGTTAAAAAAAATAAATTTTCAAATTTTTTCACGAATTTCGCATAAGGATGTCAATGAATCACTCCTTTCATAGTTTGCTCACCAAAATTGACCAGTTTTCATATCACACACATCTATGACTTGTAAAACTTACATATTATGTTTAAAATGTAATACTGATAAATAATGTTCAAAAACAAACATATCAAATTCTAAGTTCTCCTTCCTCACTATCCACGAAACTCTCACAAACACCATCTACTTCTTTACCGTCATTGACAGTATTGTTTTTAGATATTAATTTATTGTAAAAAACAGGCTTTCATTTTCCTCCCAGTTATCACCCAACGTTTTTAATACATTTTTCTCATCTTTAACTTCCTCCTCCTTTACTTTTACACCTACATCTAAATTCTTTGCAATAAGCATCTCTAAGGTTTTGCCTCGCTTCAGAATGTTCTTGCCTACACACATATAATCCCGATAATTTGCCTCACCTTTCATTAGAATGTTGCCCTAGGTAAAACTTGTAAACTAATATGTTTAGATGTCTATAATTTAAAATACCAGGATCGTGATGACTTCAATGCTTCCTTTGCAGCATACTTCCAATCTTGTATTAATACATCTATCCCTAGTCTGATAACTTTTCATGAATTTTATAGATTTCAAAATATTCTTCAAGTCTATGACAGTGTTTCTCATTCTTATTTCTTTCTGTATTAGACCGAAAACACGATCGGGAGGAATGAATGAATGGCCAGGAATAGGAAAGACAATTTCTATCACCTACATGTTTTGCGGTCCCCCCACGGGCTCACCTTAAGTGAGTACAGGTATTGGCGTACCCGGGGGTTCCCGAGCCACTCATCGCCATCTTCATCACTTCATTCCCGTCCGGTCGAGGTGGGTTCGTTCTCGTGACCGGGGGACTCAAGGTAGGCTCTCGTGCGTTCTGTGCATTTCATACCATGACGCCCGCCCTATCGTTTCTTTATTCTCTCTTCTATTTATCCCCCTCAGGGGCTCAACTTATGTGAGTACGGGTTTTTGGCGCACCCGGGGGTTCCCGAGCCAATCATCGCCATCTTCATCATTTCATCCCCGTCCGGTCGAGGTGGGTTCGTTCTCGTGACCGGGGCACTCAAGGTAGGCTCTCGTGCGTTCTGTGCATATCATTACATCTCGCCCCTCGCCATCGCTTCTGTCTTCTATTTTATTTATGCACATTTCGCCCCACGCCCATTCATTTACACGTCTCTTTTACTTCTTCGCCGGCCTACCTTGAGTACGAAACGCCCACACACTTTTAGTTTCTTTTAACCTTTTATGTTAATCCTCCGTGCACACAGCCTGACGGATACCCGCGTACCGCGTGCGCAGCTGGGTGAGTGGGTAATGGCGTCATCCCTACCACCCGGGGTCGTCATGTAGGGTATCTGTTCGTATCCGCTGTTCAACTGCAGTCCCGCGGGGGGCCATTGCATGAGCTGCTGGCTTCCGACGGCGATTGGGTCCCTCTGTCTATGTTCTGGGAGGTGTGACCCTGGGGTGAGTCTGGTATAGATAGGCCACTCACCCAAGCCGGGGTAACGCCAGGGAAGTCAGAGCCCGAGGTCGGAGACGGTTGCAATGGTGGAGGATTTATTTCGCTATGGAGCACCCTTCCTCCATTACTACCAACAAGCGCCGAAAAGTTTATTTAACAGAAGTGACACCACCGACAACTGGTTGTTACTTGGTCATTTCAAGAACAGAAGAAGGAAAAAGTTTTGAGAAGGTGAACCCTTTCATCGTTCAAAAGGGCATTGATGCTACTGCTGGTTCGGTTCAGTCCTGCACTCGTCTACGGAATGGTTCCTTATTAGCCCAAACGAAATCCGACCAGCAAAGTAAGACCTTGTTGCGCGCTACGCTTCTCCACGGCTATCCCATCCGTGTGGAGAAGCACCGCACATTGAATTCCTGTCGGGGCGTCATTACCACCCATAGCCTCGATGGCATATCGGACGAGGACCTGGTAAAATATCTTGCAGACCAGAAGGTGACAGCGGTCCATCGAGGGCAGGCCAAACGCGACGGCGTATTGGTACCCACTCGTACCCTGTTTATTACATTTGATGGCGTCGATCTGCACACGAGCATTTCCGCAGGGTACGAACGGATTTCTGTGAGGCCTTATATTCCTAGACCTCTGCATTGTTTTAAATGCCAACGTTTTGGGCATACGCAAGTCTCATGTAAGAGTGCCGTTAACTTCTGTGCAACATGTAGCCAGCCCTCACACGAAGGTACCTGTTCAACAGCCCCCGTCTGCGTTAATTGTAAAGGGTCACATTCTGCTTCGTTTGCCGACTGTCCGCGGTACTTGGACGAGAAGGCGATCCAGCAGATCCGGGTAAAGGAAAAACTCTGCTTCGCTGAAGCCCGGAGGCGTTACCATGCGCGTCAACCTTCACTCCTGCGATCTGGCACATTTAGTTCTGTTGTTCACGAGTAGATGCCGAAACTCAGACCTGGACCATGACTGGATTAACCGCCACTACCATCCGGCCGTCCATTAAGGCTACAGTTACCAAGCCGTATAAACCTGGTCCCAAGTCAATGAAATCGCAAGCCGCTCAAAAGAAACCCAAGCAGAAACTTCGTAGGGAAGATTTTCTAAAGGACCCTCCGCGTGCGCGCGGTAAGAAAAGTTCACCTTCTCCTACTCGGAGGTCGCTGTCCCAGGAAGGTCCTGGGACAAGCCGCGCTCAGCGGCACCCCACACTCATCGCCACCCAGAACCGATTCACGGCGCTTGAATCGGTTTCTGGCTCTGAGCGCGTGGGCCCTCCCTCCGAGGAAGCTATGGAGTCTGACCAACACCATACAAAAAGCCCGAGCCCAAAGGTTAAACAAAAGGTAATTTTAAGCCGCCCTTCTAAGTAGCCCGTTTATCCCTTTTATTCATGGCTATCCTGACCTGGAATGTACGTGGTGTACGATCGCATAGAGCGGAACTGCAACTTTTATTGCGTTCCTATTCGCCTATGGTCGTATGTTTGCAGGAGACTAAGCTTCGCCCTCACGATCCTTTTGATCTCCGAGGATATACTCCGGTTCGCTACGACCTTGAACCGGAGGAGGGTACTCCTGCTCATGGAGGTGTGATGTTGGTGCGTAACGACGTTCATTTTAAACCTGTCACACTTACATCCGACTTGCAAGCTGTTGCCGCTCGCCTTCACTTACCCGGCTTTTTGATTTCTGTTTGCTCTGTGTATTCACATCCATCGTCTCCCCTCGCTCCCGCGGACATTCGAGCTCTCCTGTTCGCTCTCCCAACACCATTTCATCTGTTGGGAGATTTTAATGCCCATCACCCACTGTGGGGTTCGCCAAGGGCTTGTGCGAGGGGAACTCTTCTTTCCGACATTTTTTACCAGTTCAATCTTTCCATCCTCAATACAGGTGCACCTACTTTTATTTCTGATTCTTCTGGTACCTTCTCTCATCTGGACCTTGCCATTTCCTCACTCCAGCTTGCTCGTCGTCTTCAGTGGAACGTCGTCGCTGACACCTACTCCAGCGACCATTACCCTTGCATCGTTTCTCTTTTGTCGCACCACGTACAGCATTCCAGAGTACCTACCTGGATATTCGCAAAAGCCGACTGGAGCTTGTATTCCAGCCTCGTGCATTTTGACGACCAGCCCTTCTCCGACATTAACCAACTAGTGCAGCACCTTACGTCTGTTATTTTCTCTGCCGCCGAACGCGCAATACCCCGTTCATCCTCCCAACCTCGGCGGCCACCTGTTCCGTGGTGGAACGAGGATTGTCGGGAGGCCGTTCGTGCCCGTAGAACTGCACTTAGGGTGTTTCGGCGACACCCTACACTTGATAATTTGGTGACTTTTAAACAATTGCGCGCCAGGGCTCGTCGCATTCCTCAGGATAGCAAGAAGGCGTCGTGGGCTCGTTTTGTCGAGTCTTTTAATCGCTTTACGCCTTCATCTGTTGTTTGGGATAAACTTCGTCGCTTCTCAGGTAAAGTGTCGCATTGTACTGTTTCTGGCCTTCAGGTTTCCAATGCCACTATAGTAGATCCGGCTGCCATCGCTAACACCCTGGGTGCTGCCTTTGAGGCGGTATCCAGTTCTGACCATTATTCCGCCGGCTTTCGCTGTATCAAAGACCGGCTGGATTCCGACACCTTTAATTTTCGGTCTGCTAATATTGAGTGTTAAAATGAACTTTTCACAATGAGGGAGCTGGAGCACGCTCTTCATTGCTCTCGGCACTCCGCTCCTGGGCCGGACGGCATTCATGTCCTGATGTTAAAGAACCTTTCAGCCGACAGTAAACTCTTTCTCTTACAGGTCTGTAACCGTATTTGGCGAGACGGCCTTTTTCCTTCAGTTTGGCGCGAAGCCACCATTGTCCCTATACTTAAGCCTGGGATGGATCGCCAACTACCTTCCAGCTACCGCCCTATCTTCCTCACCAGTTGCATTTGCAAGGTGATGGATCGCATGATCAACGGGCGGTTGACATGGTGGCATGAGTCTCAGAAACTTCTAGCAAACGCTCTGTGCGGATTTCGTCGCTATCGCTCTACCGTCGACCATCTGGTGTCCCTGTCGACGCATGTTATGAATGGATTTCTGAGAAAGTGTCAAACCGTGGCTGTGTTTTTTGACCTGGAGAAAGCTTATGACACTTGTTGGAGGGGCGGCATTTTACGTACACTTCACGCATGGAATATCCGCGGTCGTCTTCCCATATTTCTTCGGGAGTTAATGACGGACGGCGTCTTTCATGTACGTGTGGGCTCGGTTTTATCTAGTCGTTTTATTCAAGAGAACGGAGTACCGCAGGGCCCTGTACTCAGTGTCACACTTTTTGCAATTGCTATCAACCCCATTGTTGATTGTATTCCACCTGGCATTTCATCGTCCCTTTTTGTTGACGATTTCGCTATTTATTGCAGTTCCCGGCGGACCTGTCTACGCGAACGCCCCCCTCAGGGGCTCACCTTCTGTGAGTACGGGTTTTTGGCGCACCCGGGGGTTCCCGAGCCAATCATCGCCATATTCATCCCCTCACCCCCATCCGGTCGAGGTGGGTTCTTCAAGTGACCGGTGGACACAAGGTAGGCTGTCGTGCGTTCTTTTCATTCCATCCATACCGCACCTCACAATCGTTTCTTTCTTCCCTTATCACTTTCCGGCCATTTCGCACCACGACATTCGCATATCTCTCTTTTTCTTCCCCGCCGGCCTACCTTGCGTGCGAAACGCCCACACAGTTTTAGTTTCTTTTAACTTTTTATTTAAATCCTCCGTGGACACAGCCTGACGGATACCCGCGCACCGCGTGCGCAGCTGGGTGAGTGGGTAATGGAGTCATCCCCACCACCCGGGGTCGTCATGTAGGGTTTGTGTTCGTATCCGCTGTTCAACTGCAGTCCCGCGGGGGGGCCATTGCATGAGCTGCTGACTTCTGACGGCGATTGGGTCCCTCTGTCTATGTTCTGGGAGGTGTGACCCTGGGGTGAGTCTGGTATAGATAGGCCACTCATCCAAGCCGGGGTAACGCCCGAGAAGTCAGAGCCCGAGGTCGGAGACGGTTGCAATGGTGGAGGATTTTTTTTCGCTATGGAGCACCCTTTCTCCATTATTATCAACAAGCGCCGAAAAGTCATTGTAACAGAAGTAGCACCGCCGTCATCTGGTTGTTACTTGGTCATTTCGAGAACAGAAGAAGGACAAAACTTTGAGAAGGTGAACCCTTTTATAATTCAGAAGGGAATAGATGCTATTGCTGGTGCGGTTCAATCATGCCCTCGTCTACGGAATGGTTCCTTATTGGCACAAACTAAGTCCGATCAGCAAAGTAAGAGCTTGTTGCGCGCTACGCTTCTCCACGGCTATCCTATCCGTGTTGAAAAGCACCGCACATTGAACTCCTGTCGGGGCGTCGTTACCACCCATTGCCTCCATGGTATATCGGACGAGGATCTCGTAGAATATCTATCTGATCAAAAGGTCACTGCAGTGCATCGAGTGCAGGCCAAACGCGACGGCGTATTGGTACCCACTCGTACCCTGTTTATTACATTTTATGGCGTCCATCTGCCCACGAGCATTTCCGCAGGGTACGCACGGATTTCTGTGAAGCCTTATATTCCTAGACCTCTGCGTTGTTTTAAATGCCAACGTTTTGGGCATACGCAAGTCTCCTGTAAGAGTGCCGTTAACATCTGTGCAACATGTAGCCAGCCCTCACACGAAGGTACCTGTTCAACAGCCCCCGCCTGCGTTAATTGTAAAGGGTCACATTCTGCTTCGTTTGCCGACTGTCCGCGGTATTTGGACGAGAAGGCGATCCAGGAGATCCGGGTAAAGGAAAAACTCTCCTTCGCTGAAGCCCGGAGGCGTTTCCATGCGCGCCAACCTTCACTCCTGCGATCTGGCACATTTAGTTCTGTTGTTGCCTCGCCAGTACCACGAGTAGATGCCGAAACTCAGACCTGGACCTTGACTGGATTAACCGCCACTACCATCCGGCCGTCTATTAAGGCTACAGTTACCAAGCCGTATAAACCTGGTCCCAATCAATGAAGTCGCAAGCCGTTGAAAAGAAGCCCAAGCAGAAACTTCGTAGGGAAGATTTTGTTGAAAGACCCTCCGCGTGCGCGCGGTAACAAAAGTTCACCTTCTCCTCCTCGGAGGTCGCTGTCCCAGGATGGTCCTGGGACAAGCCGCGCTCAGCGGCACCCTTCACCCATCGCCACCCAGAACCGATTCACGGCGCTTGAATCGGTTTCTGGCACTGAGCGCGTGGGCCCTCCCTCCGAGGAAGCTATGGAGTCTGACCAACTCCATACAAAAAGCCCGAGCCCAAAGGTTAAACAAAAGGTAATTTTAAGCCGCCCTTCTAAATAGACAGTTTATCCCCTTATTCTTAATGGCTATCCTGACCTGGAATTTACGTGGTGTACGATCGCATAGGGCGGAACTGCAACTTTTATTGCGTTCCCATTCGCCTATGGTCGTATGTTTGCAGGAGACTAAGCTTCGCCCTCACGATCCTTTTGATCTCCGAGGATATACTCCGGTTCGCTACGACCTTGAACCGGAGGAGGGTACTCCTGCTCATGGAGGTGTCATGTTCTTAGTGCGTAACGACGTTCATTTTCAACCTATCACACTTACGTCCGGCTTGCAAGCTGTTGCCATTAGACTGCAGTTACCCGGTTTTTTCTTTTCTGTTTGTTCTGTGTATACAACTCCATCGTCTCCCCTCGCTCCCGCGGACATTCGAGCTCTCCTGTCCGCTCTCCCAACACCATTTCTTCTGTTGGGAGATTTTAATGCCCATCACCCACTATGGGGTTCGCCAAGGGCTTGTGCGAGGGGAACTCTTCTTTCCGACATTTTTTATCAGTTCAATCTTTCCATCCTCAATACAGGTGCACCTACTTTTATTTCTGATTCTTCTGGTACTTTCTCTCACCTGGACCTTGCCCTTTGCTCAATCCAGCTTGCACGTCGCCTTCAGTGGAACGTCGTCGCTGACACCTACTCCAGCGACCATTTCCCCTGCATCGTATCTCTTCTGTCGCACCACGTACAGCATTCCAGAGTACCTACCTGGATATTCGCAAAAGCCGACTGGAGCTTGTATTCCAGCCTCGTGCATTTTGACGACCAGCCCTTCTCCGACATTAATCAACTAGTGCAGCACCTTACGTCTATTATTTTCTCAGCCGCCGAACGTGCAATACCCCGTTCATCCTCCCAACCTCGGCGGCCACCTGTTCCGTGGTGGAACGAGGATTTTCGGGACGCCGTTCGTGCCCGTAGGACTGCACTTAGGGTGTTTCGGCGCCACCCTACACTTGATAATTTGGTGACTTTTAAACAATCGCGCGCCAGGGCTCGTCGCATTATTCAGGATAGCAAGAAGGCATCTTGGGCTCGTTTTGTCGAGTCTTTTAATCGTTTTACGCCTTCATCCGTTGTTTGGGATAACCTTCATCGCTTCTCAGGTAAAGTGTCACATTGTACTGTTTCTGGCCTTCAGGTTTCTAATGCCACCATAGTGGATCCGGCTGCCATCGCTAACACTCTGGGTGCTGCCTTTGAGGCGGTATCCCATTCAGACCATTATTCCGCCGGTTTTCGCTCTATCAAAGACCGGCTGGATTCCGACACCTTTAATTTTCGATCTGCTAATATTGAGTGTTATAATGAACTTTTCACAATGAGGGAGCTGGAGCACGCCCTTCATTGCTCTCGGCACTCCGCTCCTGGGCCGGACGGCATTCATGTCCTGATGTTAAAGAACCTTTCAGCCGACAGTAAACTCTTTCACTTACAGGTCTATAACCGTATTTGGCAAGACGGCATTTTTCCTTCCGTTTGGCGCGAAGCCACCATTGTCCCTATACTTAAGCCTGGGAAGGATCGCCAACTACCTTCCAGCTACCGCCCTATCTCCCTCACCAGTTGCATTTGCAAGGTGATGGAGCGCATGATCAACGGGCGGTTGACATGGTGGCTTGAGTCTCAGAAACTTCTAGCGAACGCTCAGTGCGGGTTTCGTCGCTATCGCTCTACCGTCGACCATCTGGTGTCCTTGTCGACGCATATTATGAATGGATTTCTGAGAAAGTGTCAAACCGTGGCTGTATTTTTTGACCTGGAGAAAGCTTATGACACTTGTTGGAGGGGCGGCATTTTACGTACACTTCTCGATTGGAATATCCGCGGTCGGCTTCCCATATTTCTTCGGGAGGTTATGACGGACCGCGTCTTTCGTGTACGTGTGGGCTCGGTTTTATCTCGTCGTTTTATTCAAGAGAACGGAGTACCGCAGGGCTCTGTACTCAGTGTCACACTTTTTGCGATTGCTATCAACCCCATTGTTGATTGTATTCCACCTGGCATTTCATCGTCCCTTTTTGTTGACGATTTCGCTATTTGTTGCAGTTCACGGCGGACCTGTCTACTCGAACGCCGTCTCCAGAGCTGTATCGACCGTCTCTACGCCTGGAGTAACGCCAACGGCTTTAATTTCTCCGCCGAGAAATCCGTCTGCATCAACTTCTGGCGCCGGAAGTATTTCCCTCCGCCCTCTCTCCATCTTGGGCCAGGGATACTTCCGTTTGCAGACGAGGCGAAATTTTTGGGGTTGATTTTTGATAGGAAGTTGTGTTGGACCTCGCACGTTTCCTTTTTAAAAGCAAAGTGTGACCGTTCTCTTAATATTTTACGTGTTTTAAGTGGCACATCCTGGGGAGCTGATCGGACCGTCCTTCTTCGTCTTTATCGCTCTTTGGTCCGATCCAAGCTTGATTACGGGTGTATTGTTTATTCGTCGGCACGTCCATCTGTGTTACGTCGATTGAATGCCATTCACCATCGTGGCATAAGAGTCGCTACAGGGGCCTTTCCAACTAGCCCTGTACCCAGTCTGTACGCAGAAGCTGCAGAGCCTCCGCTGTCCTTCCGGCGTGAGATGCTTTTGTGCAGTTATGCTTGTCGACCCTCAAGCTTGCCTAACCACCCGTCCTTCGATGTATTTTACGAGGATTCGCTTGACCGGCAATATTTAGTTAGCTCCTCTGCATTGCTCCCTCCAGGGGTTCGATTTCGACTGCTACTTCGGCATTTGGACGTTACGCCAGCGCCGGCCCTTACCCGAGGGGAAACGCGCTTTCCTCCATGGTCGCGCGCTGAGGCCCACATCCACCTTGGGCTAACGTCGATGCCGAAGACTGCGACCCCTGCTTCAGTCTTTAGATCGGCTTTTTTAGAAGTACGGGCTCAATTCGGAGACTTCCATTTTATCTTTACCGATGGATCTAAGACTGAAGCTGGAGTTGGATGTGCCTTTGTTTCTGGTCACTGTAGTTTTAAGTTTCGTTTACCTGGACAATGTTCAATTTTTACCGCCGAACTTTTTAGCATTTATCAATCTATTTTATACATTCAGCGGCACGCCTTACAGCACTGTTTTATTTGTACGGACTCTCTGAGTGCCCTTCAGACTATTACTGCGCTGTACCATTACCACCCGCTTGTACAGCGCATACATGACCTGCTCCACTCGCTTGGTGTCACTGGCATCAGCGTGTCCTTCATGTGGATTCCAGGTGATGTAGGCATCTCAGGTAATGAGTCTGCCGACGCCGCTGCGAAATCGGCGATTTTATTACCCAGATTTTTTACCTCTGTTGTTCCCTCGTCAGATTCGTGTGTTATTTTACGTCGCCGCATCCTCTCGCGCTGGCGCGATGAGTGGACGGCCCTCCGGGGGAACAAGTTGCGGGAGGTTAAGCCTCTCCCGTTAATCTGGGGTACCTCCTCTCGTTCTTCACGTCGGGAAGAGGTACTTTTAGCCCGTTTACGAATTGGACATTGTCGTTTTAGTCATAGTTACCTGCTCAGTGGTGATCCCGCTCCGCTGTGTCAGCAGTGTGACGTGCCCTTAACGGTGCGTCACATTTTAACTGAGTGTCAAGTTTTAGCTCCACTGCGCGTTCGCCTGGGTCTGCCTGTTGGCATAGCCAACGTTTTGGCAGACGACGCGCATGCTGTAGAATGTCTTTTACGTTTTATAAGTGACATTGCTTTTAATCGTCCCATTTGATGCGCTGAGCGTCTTTTAGCTTTGTTATTTTATTCTGTATGTTTTTATAGGGACTTACTCCCCAGTGACATATGGCGCTCATGTCCCGCATTCTACAGTTCTTGACACGTTTTAATCTTTTATTGGCTATGCTTTTAGTGTGTTGGTTTTTGAGATATATTTATTGTTATTCTTGTTGTTCTTGTTATTCTTGTTGTTATTGTTATTCTAGTTGTTATATTTATTCTTGTTGTTATTGTTATTGTTATTGTTATGCTATTGTTAGTTTTAACTTTTTGGACATCGCGGGTTCGTGTCCCGTTTTTTTTTTAATTATGCGGTTTTTTTACCTTTTATATTTTGACCTTATATTTTACACATTGTAAGGGCGCTGATGACCCTAGCAGTTTAGCGCCCTTAAACCGCATATCATCATCATTACGCGAACACCGTCTCCAGAGCTGTATCGACCGTCTCTACGCCTGGAGTAACGCCAACGGCTTTAATTTCTCCGCCGAGAAATCCGTCTGTATCAATTTCTGGCGCCGGAAGTATTTCCCTCCGCCCTCTCTCCATCTTGGGCCAGGGATACTTCCGTTTGCAGACGAGGCGAAATTTTTGGTGTTGATTTTTGATAGGAAGTTGTGTTGGACCTCGCACGTCTCCTTTTAAAAAGCAAAGTGTGACCGTTCTCTTAATCTTTTACGTGTTTTAAGTGGCACATCCTGGGGAGCTGATCGGACCGTCCTTCTTCGCCTTTATCGCTCTTTGGTCCGATCCAAACTTGATTACGGGTGTATTGTTTATTCATCAGCACGTCCATCTGTGTTACGTCGATTGAATGCCGTTCACCATCGTGGCATAAGAGTCGCTACAGGGGCCTTTCCAACTAGCCCTGTGCCCAGTCTGTACGCAGAAGCTGCAGAGCCTCCGCCGTCCTTCCGGCGTGAGATGCTTTTGTGCAGCTATGCTTGTCGGCTCTCAAGCTAGCCTAACCACCCGTCCTTCGATTTATTTTACGAGGATTCGCTTGATCGACAATATTTCGTTAGCTCCTCTGCATTACTACCTCCAGGGGTTCTCTTTCGAAAGCTTCTTCGGCATTTGGACTTTACGCCAGCGCCGGCCCTTCCCAGGGGGGAAACGCGTTTTCCTCCATGGTTGCGCGCTGAGGCCTACTGTCACCTTGGGTTGACGTCTATGTCGAAGAATGAGACCCCTTCTTCAGTTCTTAGATCGGCCTTTTTAGAACTTCGGTCGCAGTTGGGGGACTTTCGTTTTATATATACTGATGGGTCTAAGACTGATGTTGGAGTAGGGTGTACCTTTATTGATGATAATCGTAGTTTTACATTTCGTTTACCCGGGCAATGTTCGATTTTTACCGCCGAACTTTTTAGTATTTATCAGTCACTTTTATACGTCCAGCGGTACGACCTACGACTCTGTTTTATTTGTTCAGACTCCCTGAGTGCTCTTCAAAGTATTCGCGCACTGTACACTTACCACCCCCTCGTACAGCGCATACATAACCTGCTCCACTCGCTTGGTGCCTCTAGCATCAGCGTCTCTTTTATGTGGATTCCAGGTCATGTGGGCATCTCAGGGAACGAGTCGGCCGACGCCGCTGCGAAATCGGCGATTTTATTACCCAGATTTTTTACCCCTGTTGTTCCCTCGTCAGATTCGTGTGTTATTTTACGTCGCCGCATCCTCTCGCGCTGGCGCGATGAGTGGACGGCCCTCCGGGGGAACAAGTTGCGGGAGGTTAAACCTCTTCCGCTAGTCTGGGCTACCTCTTCCCGTGCTTCTCGTCGGGAAGAGGTAATTTTAACACGCCTTCGTATCGGACATTGCATTTTTAGTCATAGGTGCTTGCTCAGTGGTGACGCCGCACCAGTATGCGAGCAGTGTGATGCGCCCTTAACGGTGCGACACGTTTTAGAAGAGTGTCAGGTTTTAGCTCCGTTGCGCGGTCGTGTGTGTCTGCCTGTTAGCATAGCCAACGTTTTGGCAGACGGCGCGCATGCTGTAGGATGTCTTTTACGTTTTATCCATGACAGTGATTTTAATAGGCGCATATGATGCGCTGAGCGCTTTTAATCTTGTGCTATTATATTGCCTTTTTAATGAGGGCCATACTTCCCAGAGGACATATGGCGCTCATGTCCAACACGTTCTACAGCTCTTGACACGTGGTTTTACTGTTTTATTGTTTTGTGTAACATGTTTTAGTGTGGTGGTTTTAGCTTTTTGTGCGCGCTTTTAGTGTTTTTACTTATCGACTTTTCCTGTTTTAGTTCCTGACCTATATTTACACCTTGTAAGGGCGCTGATGACCTTTGATGTTTAGCGCCCTTAACCCCATATCATCATCATCATCATCATCACTTCTATTTATGCACATTTCGCACCACTGCCATTCATTTACACATCTCTTTTCCTTCTTCGCTGGCCTACCTGGAGTGCGAATCGCCCACACACTTTTAGTTTCCTTTAACCTTTTATTTTAAACCTCCTTGGACACAGCCTGACGGATACCCGCGCACGAGGTGCGCTGTTAAGTGAGTGGGTAATGGCGTCATCCCCACTACCCGGGGTCGTCATGTAGGGTTTGTGTTCGTATCCGCACTTCAACTGCAGTCCCGCGGGGGTCATTGCATGAGATGCTGACTTCTGACGGCGATTGGGTCCCTCTGTGTATGATCTGGGAGGTGTGACCTTGGGGTGAGATAGGTATAGATAGGCCACTCACCCAAGCCGGGGTAACGCCCGGGAAGTCAGAGCCCGAGGTAGGAGACGGTTGCAATGGTGGAGGATTTGTTTCTCCATTAATACCAACAAGCGCAGAAACGTTTATGTAACAGAAGTGACACCACCGACAACTGGTTGTTACTTGGTCATTTCACAAACCGAAAAAGGGAAAAGTTTTGAGAAGGTAAATACTTTAATTATTCAAAAGGGCATTTATGCTATTGCTGGTGAGGTTCAGTCCTGCACTCATCTACGGAATGGTTCCTTATTAGCACAAACGAAGTCTGATCAGCAAAGTAAGACCTTGTTGCGCGCTACGCTTCTCCACGTCTATCCCATCCGTGTGGAGAAGAACCGCACATTGAATTCCTTTCGAGGGGTCATTACCACCCATAGCCTCAATGGTATGTCGGACGTTGAACTCGTAGACTATCTTTCAGACCAAAAGGTGACAGCACGGGTCGAGTGCTGGCCAAACGCGACGGAGAATTGGTACCCACTCGCACCCTGTTTATAACATTTGATGGCGTCGATCTGCCCACGAGCATTTCAGCAGGGTACGAACTCATTGAGGTGAGGCCTTATATTCCTAGAGCTCTGCGTTGTTTTAAATGCTAACGTGTTGGGCATATGCAAGTCTCCTGTAAGAGTGAAGTTACCATCTGTGCCTCATGTAGCCAGCCGTCACACAAAGCCCCTCAGGGGCTCACCTTATGTGAGTACGGGTTTTTGGCGCACCCGGGGGTTCCCGAGCCAATCATCGCCATATTCATCCCCTCACCCCCATCCGGTCGAGGTGGGTTCTTCAAGTGACCGGTGGACCCAAGGTAGGCTCTCGTGCGTTCTTTACATTCCATTCATACCGCACCTTGCCATCGTTTCTTTCTTCCCTTATCACATTCCGGCCATTTCGCACCACGACATTCGCCTATCTCTCTTTTTCTTCCCCGCCGGCCTACCTTGCGTGCGAAACGCCCACACAGTTTTAGTTTCTTTTATCTTTTTATTTAAATCCTCCGTGGACACAGCCTGACGGATACCCGCGCACCGCGTGCGCAGCTGGGTGAGTAGGTAATGGCGTCATCCCCACCACCCGGGTTCGTCATGTAGGGTTGTTGTTCGTATCCGCTGTTCAACTGCAGTCCCGCGGGGAGGCCATTGCATGAGCTGCTGGCTTCCGACGGCGATTGGGTCCCTCTGTCTATGTTCTGGGAGGTGTGACCCTGGGGTGAGCTAGGTATAGATAGGCCACTCACCCAAGCCGGGGTAACGCCCGGGAAGTCAGAGCCCGAGGTCGGAGACGGTTGCAATGGTGGAGGATTTATTTCGCTATGGAGCACCCTTCCTCCATTACTACTAACAAGCGCCGAAAAGTTTATGTAACAGAAGTGACACCACCGACAACTGGTTGTTACTTGGTCAATTTACGAACCGAAGAAGGACAAAGCTTTGAGAAGGTGAACCCTTTCATCATTTAAAAGGGCATTGATGCAATTGCTGGTGCGGTTCAGTCCTGCACTCGG
Organism: Deroplatys truncata; assembly: GCA_030765065.1. Lineage (NCBI taxonomy): Eukaryota > Metazoa > Arthropoda > Insecta > Mantodea > Mantidae > Deroplatys > Deroplatys truncata. The sequence goes on along the minus strand of CM060990.1, from coordinate 414,057,353 downwards.
CTACGGAATGGTTCCTTATTAGCCCAAACGAAATCCGATCAGCAAAGTAAGACCTTGTTGCGCGCTACGCTTCTCCACGGCTATCCCATCCGTGTGGAGAAGCACCGCACATTGAACTCCTGTCGAGGCGTTATTACCACCCATAGCCTCGATGGTATATCGGACGAGGACCTGGTAGAATATCTTGCAGACCAGAAGGTGACAGCGGTCCATCGAGTGCAGGCCGAACGCGACGGCGTATTGGTACCCACTCGTACCCTGTTTATTACATTTGATGGCGTCGATCTGCCCACGAGCATTTCCGCAGGGTACGAACGGATTTCTGTGAGGCCTTATATTCCTAGACCTCTGCGTTGTTTTAAATGCCAACGTTTTGGGCATACGCAAGTCTCCTGTAAGAGTGCCGTTAACATCTGTGCAACTTGTAGCCAGCCCTCACACGAAGGTACCTGTTCAACAACCCCCGTCTGCGTTAATTGTAAAGGGTCACATTCTGCTTCGTTTGCCGACTGTCCGCGGTATTTGGACGAGAAGGCGATCCAGGAGATCCGGGTAAAGGAAAAACTCTCCTTCGCTGAAGCCCGGAGGCGTTTCCATGCGTGCCAACCTTCACTCCTGCGATCTGGCACATTTAGTTCTGTTGTTGCCTCGCCAGTACCACGAGTAGATGCCGAAACTCAGACCTGGACCTTGACTGGATTAACCGCCACTACCATCCGGCCGTCTATTAAGGCTACAGTTACCAAGCCGTATAAACCTGGTCCCAAGTCAATGAAGTCGCAAGCCGTTGAAAAGAAGCCCAAGCAGAAACTTCGTAGGGAAGATTTTTTAAAAGACCCTCCGCGTGCGCGCGGTAACAAAAGTTCACCTTCTCCTCCTCGGAGGTCGCTGTCCCAGGATGGTCCTGGTACAAGCCGCGCTCAGCGGCACCCTTCACCCATCGCCACCCAGAACCGATTCTCGGCGCTTGAATCGGTTTCTGGCACTGAGCGCGTGGGCCCTCCCTCCGAGGAAGCTATGGAGTCTGACCAACTCCATACAAAAAGCCCGAGCCCAAAGGTTAAACAAAAGGTAATTTTAAGCCGCCCTTCTAAATAGACAGTTTATCCCCTTATTCTTAATGGCTATCCTGACCTGGAATGTACGTGGTGTACGATCGCATAGGGCGGAACTGCAAGTTTTATTGCGTTCCCATTCGCCTATGGTCGTATGTTTGCAGGAGACTAAGCTTCGCCCTCACGATCCTTTTGATCTCCGAGGATATACTCCGGTTCGCTACGACCTTGAACCGGAGGAGGGTACTCCTGCTCATGGTGGTGTCATGATTTTGGTGCGTAATGACGTTCATTTTCAAACTATCACACTTACGTCCGACTTGCAAGCTGTTGCCATTAGACTGCATTTACCCGGTTTTTTCTTTTCTGTTTGTTCTGTGTATACACCTCCATCGTCTCCCCTCGCTCCCATGGACATTCGATCTCTCCTGTCCGCTCTCCCAACACCATTTCTTCTGTTGGGAGATTTTAATGCCCATCACCCACTCTGGGGTTCTCCAAGGGCTTGTGCGAGGGGAACTCTTCTTTCCGACATTTTTTATCAGTTCAATCTTTCCATCCTCAATACAGGTGCACCTACTTTTATTTCTGATTCTTCTGGTACATTCTCTCACCTGGACCTTGCCATTTGCTCACTCCAGCTTGCTCATCGTCTTCAGTGGAACGTCGTCGCTGACACCTACTCCAGCGACCATTACCCCTGCATCGTTTCTCTTCTGTCGCACCACGTACAGCATTCCAGAGTACCTACCTGGATATTCGCAAAAGCCGACTGGAGCTTGTATTCCAGTCTCGTGCATTTTTACGACCAGCCCTTCTCCGACATTCACCAACTAGTGCAGCACCTTACGTCTATTATTTTCTCTGCCGGCGACCGCGCAATACCCCGTTCATCCTCCCAACCTCGGCAGCCCCCTGTTCCGTGGTGGAACGAGGATTGTCGGGACGCCGTTCGTGCCCGTAGGACTGCACTTAGGGTGTTTCGGCGCCACCCTACACTTGATAATTTGGTGACTTTTAAACAATCGCGCGCCAGGGCTCGTCGCATTATTCAGGATAGCAAGAAGGCTTCTTGGGCTCGTTTTGTCGAGTCTTTTAATCGTTTTACGCCTTCATCCGTTGTTTGGGATAAACTTCGTCGCTTCTCAGGTAAAGTGTCACATTGTACTGTTTCTGGCCTTCAGGTTTCTAATGCCACCATAGGGGATCCGGCTGCTATCGCTAACACTCTGGGTGCTGCCTTTGAGGCGGTTTCCAGCTCAGACCATTATTCCGCCGGCTTTCGCTCTATTAAAGACCGGCTGGATTCCGCATCATATACTTTTCGGTCTGCTAATGATGAATGCTATAACGAACTATTCACAATGAGGGAGCTGGAGCACGCTCTTCATTGCTCTCGGCACTCCGCTCCTGGGCCGGACGGCATTCATGTCCTGATGTTAAAGAACCTTTCAGCCGACAGTAAACTCTTTCTCTTACAGGTCTATAACCGTATTTGGCAAAACGGCATTTTTCCTTCCGTTTGGCGCGAAGCCACCATTGTCCCTATACTTAAGCCTGGGAAGGATCGCCAACTACCTTCCAGCTACCGCCCTATCTCCCTCACCAGTTGCATTTGCAAGGTGATGGAGCGCATGATCAACGGGCGGTTGACATGGTGGCTTGAGTCTCAGAAACTTCTAGCGAACGCTCACTGCGGGTTTCGTCGTTATCGCTCTACCGTCGACCATCTGGTGTCCTTGTCGACGCATATTATGAATGGATTTCTGAGAAAGTGTCAAACCGTGGCTGTATTTTTTGACCTGGAGAAAGCTTATGACACTTGTTGGAGGGGCGGCATTTTACGTACACTTCATGCATGGAATATCCGCGGTCGTCTTCCCATATTTCTTCGGGAGTTTATGACTGACCGCGTCTTTCGTGTACGTGTGGGCTCGGTTTTATCTCGTCGTTTTATTCAAGAGAACGGAGTACCGCAGGGCTCTGTACTCAGTGTCACACTTTTTGCGATTGCCATCAACCCCATTGTTGATTGTATTCCACCTGGCATTTCATCGTCCCTTTTTGTTGACGATTTCGCTATTTATTGTAGTTCACGGCGGACCTGTCTACTCGAACGCCGTCTCCAGAGCTGTATCGACCGTCTCTACGCCTGGAGTAACGCCAACGGCTTTAATTTCTCCGCCGAGAAATCCGTCTGCATCAACTTTTGGCGCCGGAAGTATTTCCCTCCGCCCTCTCTCCATCTTGGGCCAGGGATACTTCCGTTTGCAGACGAGGCGAAATTTTTGGGGTTGATTTTTGACAGGAAGTTGTGTTGGACCTCGCACGTTTCCTTTTTAAAAGCAAAGTGTGACCGTTCTCTTAATATTTTACGTGTTTTAAGTGGCACATCCTGGGGAGCTGATCGGACCGTCCTTCTTCGCCTTTATCGCTCTTTGGTCCGATCCAAGCTTGATTACGGGTGTATTGTTTATTCGTCGGCACGTCCATCTGTGTTACGTCGATTGAATGCCATTCACCATCGTGGCATAAGAGTCGCTACAGGGGCCTTTCCAACCAGCCCTGTTTTTAGCCTGTATGCTGAAGCTGCAGAGCCTCCGCTGTCCTTCAGGCGTGAGATGCTCTTGTGCAGCTATGCTTGTCGACTCTCAAGCTTGCCTGACGACCCGTCCTTCGAGTTATTTTTCGAGGAGTCACTTGATCGTCACTATTTTATTAGCTCCTCTGCTTTGCTCCCACCAGGGGTTCGCTTTCGACAGCTCCTTCGGCATTTAGACGTTCCGCCAGCGCCGGCCCTTCCACGGGGGGAAACGCGTTTTCCTCCATGGTCTCGCGCTGAGGCCCACTGTCACCTTGGGCTAACGTCGATGCCGAAGACTGAGACCCCTGCTTCAGTCTTTAGATCGGCTTTTTTAGAAGTACGGGCTCAATTCGGAGACTACTATTTTATCTTTACCGATGGATCTAAGACTGAAGCTGGAGTTGGATGTGCCTTTGTTTCTGATCACTGTAGTTTTAAGTTTCGTTTACCTGGACAATGTTCAATTTTTACCGCCGAACTTTTTAGCATTTATCAATCTATTTTATAGATTCAGCGGCACGCCTTACAGCACTGTTTTATTTGTACGGACTCTCTGAGTGCCCTTCAGACTATTACTGCGCTGTACCATTACCACCCGCTTGTACAGCGCATACATGACCTGCTCCACTCGCTTGGTGTCACTGGCATCAGCGTGTCCTTCATGTGGATTCCAGGTCATGTGGGCATCTCAGGTAATGAGTCTGCGGACGCCGCTGCGAAATCGGCGATTTTATTACCCAGATTTTTTACCTCTGTTGTTCCCTCGTCAGATTCGTGTGTTATTTTACGTCGCCGCATCCTCTCGCGCTGGCGCGATGGGTGGACGGCCCTCCGGGGGAACAAGTTGCGGGAGGTTAAGCCTCTCCCGATAATCTGGGGTACCTCTTCTCGTTCTTTACGTCGGGAAGAGGTACTTTTAGCCCGTTTACGAATTGGACATTGTCGTTTTAGTCATAGTTACCTGCTCAGTGGTGATCCCGCTCCGCTGTGTCAGCAGTGTGACGTGCCCTTAACGGTGCGTCACATTTTAACTGAGTGTCAAGTTTTAGCTCCACTGCGCGTTCGCCTGGGTCTGCCTGTTGGCATAGCCAACGTTTTGGCAGACGACGCGCATGCTGTAGAATGTCTTTTACGTTTTATAAGTGACATTGGTTTTAATCGTCGCATTTGATGCGCTGAGCGTCTTTTAGCTTTGTTATTTTATTCTGTATGTTTTTATAGGGACTTACTCCCCAGTGACATATGGCGCTCATGTCCCGCATTCTACAGTTCTTGACACGTTTTAATCTTTTATTGGGTATGCTTTTAGTGTGTTGGTTTTTGAGATATATTTATTGTTATTATTGTTGTTATTGTTATTCTTGTTGTTATTTTTATTCTAGTTGTTATTGTTATTGTTATTGTTATGGTATTGTTAGTTTTAACTTTTTGGACATCGCGGGTTTGTGTCCCGTTTTTTAATTATGCGGTTTTTTTACCTTTTATATTTTGACCTTATATTTTACACATTGTAAGGGCGCTGATGACCCTAGCAGTTTAGCGCCCTTAAACCGCATATCATCATCATCATCACGTCACACAAAGGTACCTGTTCCATGGCCGCGTTAACTGCAAGGGGTCTCATTTTGCGTCGTTTGCGGACTGTCCGCGGTACTTGGACGAGAAGGCGATCCAAGATATCCGGGTAAAGGAGCTCTCCTTCGCCGAAGCCCGGAGGCGTTACCATGGGCGACAACCTTCTCTCCTGTGATCTGGTACATTTAGTTCTGTTGTTCCCTCGCCGGTACCGCGAGTAGATGCCGAAACTCAGACCTGGACCATGACTGCAGTAACCACCACTACCATCCGGCCGTCCATATCTGCTGTAGTTACCAAACCATCTAAAACTGGTCCTAAGGTCCTGAAGTCCCAATGCACTGCTAAGAAGTCCAAGAAAAAACTATGCAAGGAAGATTTTTTGAAAGACCCTCCGCGTGGGCGCGGTAAGAAAGGTTCACCTTCTCCTCTTTGAAGGTCGAAGTCCCAGGACGGTCCTGGTACAAGCCGCGCTCAGCGGCCACCTTCACCCATTGTCACCCAGAACCGACTCGTGGCGCTTGAATCGTTTTCTGGGACTGAGCCCGTGGCCCCCCCTTGTAGGAGCCTATAGAGTCTTAGCAACTCCATTCTAACAGCCCGAGCCCAAAGGTTAAGCACAAAGTAATTTTGAGCCACCCTCCTTAGTAGACAGTTTATACCTTTGATTCATGGCCATCCTGACCTGAAATTTACGTGATGTACGATCGCATAGGGTGTAATTGCAACTTTCATTGCCTTCCCATTCACCTATGGTAGTGTGCTTGCAGCAGACTAAGCATCGCCCTCACGACCCTTTTAATCTCCGACGGTATACTGTGGTTCGTTACGATCTTGAACCGGAGTCCCCCAGGGGCTCACATTATGTGAGTACGGGTGTTGGCGTACCCGGGTGTTCCCGAGCTAATCATCGCCATCTTCATCGCTTCATCCCCGGCCGGTCGAGGTGGGTTCGTTCTCGTAACTCGGGGACTCAAGGTAGGCTCTCGTGCATTCTGTGCATTTCATTTCATGTCGCCCCTCGCCATCGTTTCTTTGTTCTCTTCTACTTCTGCAAATTTCACCCCATGCCCATTCATTTACACATCTCTTTTACTTCTTCGCCGGCCTACCTGGCGTGCGAAACACCCACACACTTTAAGTTCTTTTATTTTTGTATTTGAATCCTCCGTGGACACAGCCTGACGGATACCCGCGCACTGCGTTGCTAGCTGGATGAGTGGGTAATGGCGTCATCCCCACCACCCGGGGTCGTCATGTAGGGTATGTGTTTGTATCCGCTGTTCAACTGCAGTCCCGCGGGGGGCCATTGCATGAGCAGCTGAGTTCTGACGGCGATTGGGTCCCTCTGTCTATGTTCTGGGAGGTGTGACCCTGGGGTGAGATAGGTATAGATAGGCCACTCACCCAAGCCGGGGCAATGCCCGGGAAGTCCGCGCCCGAGATCGGAGACGCTTGCAATGGTGGAGGATTTCTTTCGCTATGGAGCATCCTTTCTCCATTATAAATAACAAGCGCCGTAAAGTAGTTGCAACAGAAGTAGCACCACCAACAACTGGTGGTTACTTAACGATTTCGCGAACTGAAGAAGGTCAAACTTCTGAGAAGGTGAATCCTTTTATTGTACATAAGGACATTGACGCTATTGCAGGTGCGGTTTAGTTCTGCACTCGTCTTCGGATTGGTTCATTGTTGGTTCAAAAAATCCGAACAGGAGTAAGTATTTGTTGCGCGCTTTGCTTCTCCACGGCTATCCTATCCGTGTTGAGAAGCACCGCACCTTGATTTCCTGTCGAGGCGTTGTCACCACGCATAGCCTCGATGGTATATCGGACGAGGACCTGGTAGAATATCTGGCAGACCAGAAGCTCATAGCGGTTCATCGAGTGCAGGACAAACGCGAAGGAATATTGGTACCCACTCGTACCCTGCTTGTAACATTTGATGGCCTCGATCTGCCCACGAGCATTTCCGCAGGGTACAAACGTATTACCGTGAGGTCTCATATTCCAAGACCGCTGCGTTGTTTCAAATGCCAACGTTTTGGGCATACGCTAGTCTCCTGTAAGAGTGCCGTTACCATCTGTGCCTCATGTAGCCAGCCGTCACACGAAGGTACCTGTTCAACAGCCCCCGTCTGCGTTAACTGCAAAGGGTTTCATTCTGCGTCCTTTGCGGACTGTCCACGGTACTTGGATGAGAAGGCTATCCAGGAGATCCTGGTAAAGGAGAAACTCTCCTTCGCCGAAGCCCGGAGGCGTTACCATGTGCGCCAACCTTCGCTCCTGCGATCGGGAACATTCAGTTTTATTGTTGCCTCGCCAATACCCCAGAAGGATGCTGGGACTCAAACTTGGACCATGACTGCATTAACCGCCACTACCATCCGGCCGTCCAAGTCTGCTACAGTTATCAAGCCCTATAAACCTGGTCCAAAGTCTATGAATTCACCAGCCATTGAGAAAAATCCGTAGTAGAAACTTCGAAGAGAATACCTTTTAAAAGACCCTCCGCGTTTTCACAATAAGCAGAGTTCACCTTCTCCACCTATGAGACCGCAGTCCCAGGAAGGTCCTGGGACGAGCCGCGCTCAGCGGTACCCCTCACCCATCGCCACCCAGAACCGATTCTCGGCGCTTGAATCGGTTTCTGGCTCTGACCGCGTGGGCCCTCCCTTCGAGGAGGCTATGGAGTCTGACCAACTCCATACCAAAAGCCCGAGCCCAAAGGTTAAACAAAAGGTAATTTTAAGCCACCCTTCTACGTAGACAGTTTATCCCTTTTTCTTAATGGCTATCCTGACCTTGAATGTACGTGGTGTACGATCGCATAGGGCGGAACTGCAACTTTTATTGCGTTCCCATTCGCCTATCGTCGTGTGTTTGCAGGAGACTAAGCTTCGCCATCCTATCCTTTAGATCTCCGAGGATATACTCCGGTTCGATACGACTTTGAACCAGAGGAGAGTACTGCTGTTCATGGAGGTGTCCAGTTGTCAGTGCGTAACGACGTTCATTTTCAACGTCTCACTCTTACGACCGACTTGCAAGCTGTTGTCATTAGACTGCAGTTACCCGGTTTTTTCTTTTCTGTTTGCTCTGTGTATTCACCTACAGCGTCTTCCCTTGCTCCCGCGGACATTGGAGCTCTCCTGTCCGCTCTTCCAACTCTATTTCTTCTGTTGGGAGATTTTAATGCCCATCACCATCTGTGGAGTTCGCCAAGAGCTTGTGCGAGGTTAACTCTTCTTTCTGACATTTTTGATCAGTTCAATCTCTCTATTCTCAATTCAGACGAGCCTACGTTTCTTCCCCTCAGGGGCTCACCTTATGTGAGTACGGGTTTTTGACGCAACCGGGGGTTCCCGAGCCAATCATCGCCGCATTCATCCCCTCACCCCCATCCGGTCGAGGTGGGTTCTTCTCGTGACCGGTGGACACAAGGTAGGCTCTCGTGCGTTCTTTACATTCCATTCATACCGCACCTCACCATCGTTTCTTTCTTCCCTTGTCACTTTCCGACCATTTCGCCCACGACATTCACACAACTCTTTTTCTTCCTGGCCGGCCTACCTTGCGTGCGAAACGCCCACACAGTTTTATTTCTTTTATCTTTTCTTTTAATCCTCCGTGGACACATCCTGACGGATACCCGCGCACGGGGTGCGCAGCTGGGTGAGTGGGTAATGGCGTCATCCCCACCATCCGGGGTCGTCATGTAGGGTTTGTGTTCGTATCCGCTGTTTAACTGCAGTCCCGCGGGGGGCCATTGCATGAGCTGCTGACTTCCGACGGCCATTGGGTCCCTCTGTCTATGTTCTGGGAGGTGTGACCCTGGGGTGAGCTCGGTATAGATAGGCCACTCACCCAAGCCGGGGTAACGCCCGGAAAGTCAGAGCCCGAGGTCGGAGACGGTTGCAATGGTGGAGGATTTATTTCGCTATGGAGCACCCTTCCTCCATTAATACCAACAAGCGCAGAAACGTTTATGTAACAGAAGTGACACCACCGACAACTGGTTCTTACTTGGTCATTTCACGAGCCGAAGAAGGACAAAGTTATGAGAAGGTGAACCCTTTCATCATTCAAAAGGGCATTGATGCTATTGCTGGTGCGGTTCAGTCCTGCACTCGCCTACGGAATGGTTCCTTATTAGCACAAACGAAGTCCGATCAGCAAAGTAAGACCTTGTTGCGCGCTACGCTTCTCCACGGCTATCCCATCCGTGTGGAGAAGCACCGCACATTGAATTCCTGTCGAGGCGTCATTACCACCCATAGCCTCGATGGTATATCGGACGAGGACCTGGTAGAATATGTTGCAGACCAGAAAGTGACAGCGGTTCAACGAGTGCAGGCCAAACGCGACGGCGTATAGGTACCCACTCGTACCCTGTTTATTACATTTGATGGCGTCGATCTGCCCACGAGCATTTCCGTAGGGTACGAACGGATTTCTGTGAGGCCTTATATTCCTAGACCTCTGCGTTGTTTTAAATGCCAACGTTTTGGGCATACGCAAGTCTCCTGTAAGAGTGCCGTTAACATCTGTGCCACATATACCCAGCCGTCAAACGAAGGTACCTGTTCAACAGCTCCCGCCTGCGTTAATTGTAAAGGGTCTCATTCTGCTTCGTTTGCCGACTGTCCGCGGTACTTGGACGAGAAGGCGATCCAGGAGATCCGGGTAAAGGAAAAACTCTCCTTCGCTGAAGCCCGGAGGCGTTACCATGCGCGCCAACCTTCACTCCTGCGATTTGGCACATTTAGTTCTGTTGTTGCCTCGCCAGTACCACGATTAGATGCCGATACTCAGACCTGGACCATGACTGCATTAACCGCCACTACCATCCGGCCGTCCATTAAAGCTACTGTTACCAAGCCCTATAAAACTGGTCCAAAGTCAGTGAAGTCGCAAGCCGCTGAAAAGACACCCAAGCAGAAACTTCTTAGGGAAGATTTTTTGAAAGACCCTCCGCGTGCGCGCGGTAACAAAAGTACACCTTCACCTCCTCGGAGGTCGCTGTCCCAGGAAGGTCCTGGGACAAGACGCGCTCAGCGGCACCCCTTACTCATCGCCACCCAGAACCGATTCACGGCGCTTGAATCGGTTTCTGGCACCGAGCGCGTGGGCCCTCCCTCCGAGGAAGCTATGGAGTCTGACCAACTCCATACAAAAAGCCCGAGCCCAAAGGTTAAGCAAAAGATTCTTTTAAGCCGCCCTTTAAGTAGAGAGTTTATTCCTTTTATTCATGGCTATCCTGAGCTGGAATTTACGTGGTGTTCGATCGCATAGGGCGGAACTGCAGCTTTTATTGCGTTCCCATTCACCTATGGTCGTATGTTTGCAGGAGACCAAGCTTCGCCCTCAAGACCCTTTCGATCATCGAGGGTACACTCCGGTTCGCTACGACCTTGAACCGGAGGAGGGTACTCCTGCTCATGGTGGTGTTATGATTTTTGTGCGTAATGACGTTCATTTTCAAACTTTCACACTTACGTCCGACTTGCAAGCTGTTGCCATTCGACTGCAGTTACCCGGTTTTTTCTTTTCCGTTTGTTCTGTGTATTCACCTCCATCGTTTCCCCTCGCTCCCGCGGACATTCGGGCTCTCCTGTCCGCTCTCCCAAGACCAGTTCTTCTGTTGGGAGATTTTAATGCCCATCACCCACTATGGGGTTCGCCAAGGGCTTGTGCGAGGGGAACTCTTCTTTCCGACATTTTTTACCAGTTCAATCTTTCAATCCTCAATACAGGTAAGCCTAATTTTATTTCTGATTCTTCTGGTACATTCTCACACCTGGACCTTGCCGTTTGCTCACTCCAGCTTGCTAGTCGTCTGCAGTGGAACGTCGTCGCTGACACCTATTCCAGCGACCATTACCCCTTCATCGTTTCTCTTCTGTCACACCACGTACTACATTCCAGAGTGCCTACCTGGATATTCCCAAAAGCCGACAGGAGCTTGTGTTCCAGCCTCGTGCATTTTGACGACCAGCCCTTCACCGACATTAACCAACTAGTGCAGTACCTTACCTCTACTATTTTCTCTGCTGCCGAACGCGCAATTCCCCGTTCATCCTTTCAACCTCGGCGAATGCCTGTTCCGTGGTGGAACGAGGATTTTTGGGCCGCCGTTCGTGCTCGTAGGACTGCACTTAAGGTGTTTGGGCGACACCCTACACTTGTTAATTTGTTGACTTTTAAACAATGGCGCGCCTGGGCTCGTCGCACTATGCAGGATAGCAAGAAGGCGTCGTGGGCTCGTTTTGTCGAGTCTTTTAATCGCTTTACGCCTTCATCTGTTGTTTGGGATAAACTTCGTCGTTTCTCAGGTAAAGTGTCGCATTGTACTATTTCTGGCCTTCAGGTTTCTAATGCCACCATAGTGGATCCGGCTGCCATCGCTAACACCCTGGGATCTGCCTTTGAGCGGTTTCCAGTTTACACCATTATTCCGCCGTCTTTCGCTCTATTAAAGACCGGCTGGATTCTGCACCATATAATTTTCGGTCTGCTAACACTGAATGTTACAACGAACTTTTTACAATGAGGGAGCTGGAGCACGCTCTTAATTGCTCTAGGCACTCCGCTCCTGGCCCGGACGGCATACATGTCGTGATGTTAAAGCACCTTTCAGCCGACAGTAAACTCTTTCTCTTACAGGACTATAACCGTATTTGGCAAGACGGCTTTTTTCCTTCCGTTTGGCGCGAAGCCGGCATTGTCCCTATACTTAGCTTGGAAGGATCGCCAACTACCTTCCAGCTACCGCCCTATCTCCCTCACCAGTTGCATTTGCAAGGTGATGGAGCGCATGATCAACGGGCGGTTGACATGGTGGCTTGAGTCTCAGAAACTTCTAGCGAACGCTCAGTGCGGATTTCGTGGCTATCGCTCTACCGTCGACCATCTGGTGTCCTTGTCGACGCATATTATGAATGGATTTCTGAGAAAGTGTCAAACCGTGGCTGTATTTTTTGACCTGGAGAAAGCTTATGACACTTGTTGGAGGGGCGGCATTTTACGTACACTTCACGCATGGAATATACGCGGTCGTCTTCCCATATTTCTTCGGGAGTTTATGACGGACCGCGTCTTTCGTGTACGTGTGGGCTAGGTTTTATCTAGTTGTTTTATTCAAGAGAACGGAGTACCGCAAGGCTCTGTACTCAGTGTCACACTTTTTGCGATTGCTATCAACCCTATTGTTGATTGTATTCCACCTGGCATTTCATCGTCCCTTTTTGTTGATGATTTTGCCTTTTATTGCAGTTCACGGCGGACCTGTCTCCTCGAACACCGTATCCAGAGCTGTATCGACCGTCTCTACGCCTGGAGTAACGCTAACGGTTTTAATTTCTCCGCCGAGAAATCCGTCTGCATCAACTTCTGGCGCCGGAAGGCTTTTCCTCCGTCCTCTCTCCATCTTGGGTCGGAGGTCCTTCCATTTGCAGACGAGGTGAAATTTTTGGGGTTGATCTTTGACCGGAAGCTGAGCTGGACTTCTCACGTTTCCTTTTTAAAACCTAAGTGAGACCGTTCTCTTAATCTTTTACGTATTTTAAGTGGCACATCCTGGGAAGCTGATCGGACCGTCCTTCTTCGTCTTTATCGCTCTTTGGTCCGATCCGAGCTTGATTACGGGTGTATTGTTTATTCGTCGGCACGTCCATTTGTGTTACGTCGATTGAATGCCATTCACCATCGTGGCATAAGAGTCGCTACAGGGGCCTTTCCAACTAGCCCTGTACCCAGTCTGTACGCAGAAGCTGCAGAGCCTCCGCTGTCCTTCAGGCGTGAGATGCTCTTGTGCAGCTATGCTTGTCGACTCTCCAGCTTGCCTGACCACCCGTCCTTCCCGACATTTTACGAGGATTCGCTTGATCGGCAATATTTAGTTAGCTCCTCTGCATTGCTCCCTCCAGGGGTTCTATTTCGACTGCAACTTCGGCATTTGGACGTTACGCCATCGCCGGACCTTACCCGAGGGGAAACGCGTTTTCCTCCATGGTCGCGCGCTGAGGCTCACATCCACCTTGGGCTAACGTCGATGCCGAAAAATGCGACCGCTGCTTCTGTTTTTAGATCCGCCTTTTTAGAACTACAGGCGCAGTTCGGGGACTGTCATTTTATATACACTGATGGGTCTAAGACTGATATTGGAGTAAGATGTGCCTTTTTTTTGGTGTACAGAGTTTTACTTTTCGTTTACCTCGACAATGTTCAATTTTTACCGCCGAACGTTTTAGCATTTATCAATCCGTTTTATACATTCAGCGGCACGACTTACGGCACTGTTTTATTTGTACGGACTCTCTGACTGCCCTTCAGAGTATTACTGCGCTGTACCATTACCACCCACTCGTACAGCGCATACATGACCTGCTCCACTCGCTTGCCCCTCAGAGGCTCACCTTATGTGAGTACGGGTTTTTGGCGCACCCGGGGGTTCCCGAGCCATTCATCGCCACATTCATCCCCTCACCCCCATCCGGTCGAGGTGGGTTCTTCAAGTGACCGGTGGACACAAGGTAGGCTCTCGTGCGTTCTTTACATTCCATTCATACCGCACCTCACCATCGTTTCTTTCTTCCCTTATCACTTTCCGGCCATTTCGCACCATGACATTCGCATATCTCTTTTTCTTCCCCGCCGGCCTACCTTGCGTGCGAAACGCCCACACAGTTTTAGTTTCTTTTATCTTTTTATTTCAATCCTCCGTGGACACAGCCTGACGGATACCCGCGCACCGCGTGCGCAGCTGGGTGAGTGGGTAATGGCGTCATCCCCACCACCCGGGGTCGTCATGTAGGGTATGTGTTCGTATCCGCTGTTCAACTGCAGTCCCGCGGGGGGGCCATTGCCTGAGCTGCTGACTTCTGACGGCGATTGGGTCCCTCTGTCTATGTTCTGGGAGGTGTGACCCTGGGGTGAGTCTGGTATAGATAGGCCACTCACCCAAGCCGGGGTAACGCCCGAGAAGTCAGAGCCCGAGGTCGGAGACGGTTGCAATGGTGGAGAATTTATTTCGCTATGGAGCACCCTTCCTCCATTACTACTAACAAGCGCCGAAAAGTCTATGTAACAGAAGTGACACCACCGACAACTGGTTGTTACTTGGTCATTTCACGAACCGAAGAAGGACAAAGCTTTGAGAAGGTGAACCCTTTCATCATTCAAAAGGGCATTGATGCAATTGCTGGTGCGGTTCAGTCCTGCACTCGTCTACGGAATGGTTCCTTATTAGCCCAAACGAAATCCGATCTGCAAAGTAAGACCTTGTTGCGCGCTACGCTTCTCCACGGCTATCCTATCCGTGTCGAGAAACACCGCACATTGAATTCCTGTCGAGGCGTTATTACCACCCATAGCCTCGATGGTATATCGAACGAAGACCTGGTAGAATATCTTGCAGACCAGAAGGTGACAGCGGACCATCGAGTGCAGGCCAAACGCGACGGCGTATTGGTACCCACTCGTACCCTGTTTATTACATTTGATGGCGTCGATCTGCCCACGAGCATTTCCGCAGGGTACGAACGGATTTCTGTGAGGCCTTATATTCCTAGACCTCTGCGTTGTTTTAAATGCCAACGTTTTGGGCATACGCAAGTCTCATGTAAGAGTGCCGTTAACATCTGTGCAACATGTAGCCAGCCCTCACACGAAGGTACCTGTTCAACAGCCCCCGTCTGCGTTAATTGCAAAGGGTCTCATTCTGCTTCGTTTGCCGACTGTCCGCGGTACTTGGACGAGAAGGCGATCCAGGAGATCCGGGTAAAGGAAAAACTCTCCTTCGCTGAAGCCCGGAGGCGTTACCATGCGCGCCAACCTTCACTCCTGCGATCTGGCACGTTTAGTTCTGTTGTTGCCTCGCCAGTACCACGAGTAGATGCCGAAACTCAGACCTGGACCTTGACTGGATTAACCGCCACTACCATCCGGCCGTCTATTAAAGCTACTGTTACCAAGCCTTATAAACCTGGTCCAAAGTCAATGAAGTCGCAAGCCGCTGAAAAGAATCCCAAGCAGAAACTACGTAGGGAAGATTTCTTGAAAGACCCTCCGCGTGCGCGCGGTAGCAAAAGTTCACCTTCTCCTCCTCGGAGGTCGCTGTCCCAGGAAGGTCCTGGGACAAGCCGCGCTCAGCGGCACCCCTCACCCATCGCCACCCAGAACCGATTCACGGCGCTTGAATCGGTTTCTGGCACTGAGCGCGTGGGCCCTCCCTCCGAGGAAGCTATGGAGTCTGACCAACTGCATACAAAAAGCCCGAGCCCAAAGGTTAAACAAAAGGTAATTTTAAGCCGCCCTTCTAAGTAGACAGTTTATCCCTTTTATTCATGGCTATCCTGAGCTGGAATGTACGTGGTGTACGATCGCATAGGGCGGAACTGCAACTTTTATTGCGTTCCCATTCACCTATGGTCGTGTGTTTGCAGGAGACCAAGCTTCGCCCTCACGACCCTTTCGATCTCCGAGGGTACACTCCGGTTCGCTACGATCTTGAACCGGAGGAGGGTGCTCCTGCTCATGGAGGTGTCATGTTGTTGGTGCGTAATGACGTTCATTTTCATCCTATCACACTTACGTCCGACTTGCAAGCTGTTGCCATTAGACTGCAGTTACCCGGTTTTTTCTTTTCTGTTTGTTCTGTGTATACACCTCCATCGTCTCCCCTCGCTCCCGCGGACATTCGAGCTCTCCTGTCCGCTCTCCCAACACCATTTCTTCTGTTGGGAGATTTTAATGCCCATCACCCACTATGGGGTTCGCCAAGGGCTTGTGCGAGGGGAACTCTTCTTTCCGACATTTTTTATCAGTTCAATCTTTCCATCCTCAATACAGGTGCACCTACTTTTATTTCTGATTCTTCTGGTACATTTTCTCACCTGGACCTTGCAATTTGCTCACTCCAGCTTGCACGTCGTCTTCAGTGGAACGCCGTCGCTGACACCTACTCCAGCGACCATTACCCCTGCATCGTTTCTCTTCTGTCGCACCACGTACAGCATTCCAGAGTACCTACCTGGATATTCGCAAAAGCCGACTGGAGCTTGTATTCCAGCCTCGTGCATTTTGACGATCAGCCCTTCTCCGACATTCACCACCTAGTGCAGCACCTTACGTCTGTTATTTTCTCTGCCGCCGAACGCGCAATACCCCGTTCATCCTCCCAACCTCGGCGGCCACCTGTTCCGTGGTGGAACGAGGATTGTCGGGACGCCGTTCGAGCCCGTAGGACTGCGCTTAGGGTGTTTCGGCGACACCCTACACTTGATAATTTGGTGACTTTTAAACAATCGCGCGCCAGGGCTCGTCGCATTATTCAGGATAGCAAGAAGGCATCTTGGGCTCGTTTTGTCGAGTATTTTAATCGCTTTACGCCTTCATCCGTTGTTTGGGATAAACTTCGTCGCTTCTCAGGTAAAGTGTCACATTGTACTGTTTCTGGCCTTCAGGTTTCTAATGCCACCATAGTGGATCCGGCTGCCATCGCTAACACTCTGGGTGCTGCCTTTGAGGCGGTATCCCATTCAGACCATTATTCCGCCGGCTTTCGCTGTATTAAAGACCGGCAGGATTCCGCATCATATACTTTTCGGTCTGCTAATGATGAATGCTATAACGAACTATTCACAATGAGGGAGCTGGAGCACGCTCTTCATTGCTCTCGGCACTCCGCTCCCGGGCCGGACGGCATTCATGTCCTGATGTTAAAGAACCTTTCAGCCGACAGTAAACTATTTCTCTTACAGGTCTATAACCGTATTTGGCAAGACGGCATTTTTCCTTCCGTTTGGCGCGAAGCCACCATTGTCCCTATTCTTAAGCCTGGGAAGGATCGCCAACTACCTTCCAGCTACCGCCCTATCTCCCTCACCAGTTGCATTTGCAAGGTGATGGAGCGCATGATAAACGGGCGGTTGACATGGTGGCTTGAGTCTCAGAAACTTCTAGCGAACGCTCAGTGCGGGTTTCGTCGTTATCGCTCTACCGTCGACCATCTGGTGTCCTTGTCGACGCATATTATGAATGGATTTCTGAGAAAGTGTCAAACCGTGGCTGTATTTTTTGACCTGGAGAAAGCTTATGACACTTGTTGGAGGGGCGGCATTTTATGTACACTTCACGATTGGAATATCCGCGGTCGTCTTCCCATATTTCTTCGGGAGTTTATGACGGACCGCGTCTTTCGTGTACGTGTGGGCTCGGTTTTATCTCGTCGTTTTATTCAAGAGAACGGAGTACCGCAGGGCTCTGTACTCAGTGTCACACTTTTTGCGATTGCTATCAACCCCATTGTTCATTGTATTCCACCTGGCATTTCATCGTCCCTTTTTGTTGACGATTTCGCTATTTATTGTAGTTCACGGCGGACCTGTCTACTCGAACGCCGTCTCCAGAGCTGTATCGACCGTCTCTACGCCTGGAGTAACGCCAACGGCTTTAATTTCTCCGCCGAGAAATCCGTCTGCATCAACTTTTGGCGCCGGAAGTATTTCCCTCCACCCTCACTCCATCTTGGGCCTGGGATACTTCCTTTTGCAGACGAGGCGAAATTTTTGGGGTTGATTTTTGACAGGAAGTTGTGTTGGACCTCGCACGTTTCCTTTTTAAAAGCAAAGTGTGACCGTTCTCTTAATATTTTACGTGTTTTAAGTGGCACATCCTGGGGAGCTGATCGGACCGTCCTTCTTCGCCTTTATCGCTCTTTGGTCCGATCCAAGCTTGATTACGGGTGTATTGTTTATTCGTCGGCACGTCCATCTGTGTTACGTCGATTGAATGCCATTCACCATCGTGGCATAAGGGTCGCTACAGGGGCCTTTCCAACTAGCCCTGTACCCAGTCTGTACGCAGAAGCTGCAGAGCCTCCGCTGTCCTTCAGGCGTGAGATGCTCTTGTGCAGCTATGCTTGTCGACTCTCAAGCTTGCCTAACCACCCGTCCTTCGATGTATTTTACGAGGATTCGCTTGACCGGCAATATTTAGTTAGCTCCTCTGCATTGCTCCCTCCAGGGGTTCGATTTCGACTGCTACTTCGGCATTTGGACGTTACGCCAGCGCCGGCCCTTCCACGGGGAGAAACGCGTTTTCCTCCATGGTCCCGCGCTGAGGCCCACTGTCACCTTGGGCT
This sequence comes from Deroplatys truncata, assembly GCA_030765065.1. Taxonomy (NCBI): domain Eukaryota; kingdom Metazoa; phylum Arthropoda; class Insecta; order Mantodea; family Mantidae; genus Deroplatys; species Deroplatys truncata. The sequence continues at coordinate 414,038,996 of CM060990.1, read as the reverse complement.
AACGTCAATGCCGAAGGCTGAGACCCCTGCTTCAGTCTTTAGATCGGCTTTTTTAGAAGTACGGGCTCAATTCGGGGACTTCCATTTTATCTTTACCGATGGATCTAAGACTGAAGCTGGAGTTGGATGTGCCTTTGTTTCTGGTCACTGTAGTTTTAAGTTTCGTTTACCTGCACAATGTTCAATTTTTACCGCCGAACTTTTTAGTATTTATCAATCTATTTTATACATTCAGCGGCACGCCTTACAGCACTGTTTTATTTGTACGGACTCTCTGAGTGCCCTTCAGACTATTACTGCGCTGTACCATTACCACCCGCTTGTACAGCGCATACATGACCTGCTCCACTCGCTTGGTGTCTCTGGCATCAGCGTGTCCTTCATGTGGATTCCAGGTCATGTGGGCATCTCAGGGAATGAGTCTGCCGACGCCGCTGCGAAATCGGCGATTTTATTACCCAGATTTTTTACCTCTGTTGTTCCCTCGTCAGATTCGTGTGCTATTTTACGTCGCCGCATCCTCTCGCGCTGGCGCGATGAGTGGACGGCCCTCCGGGGGAACAAGTTGCGGGAGGTTAAGCCTCTCCTGTTAATCTGGGGTACCTCTTCTCGTTCTTGTCGTCGGGAAGAGGTAATTTTAGCTCGTCTACGGATTGGACATTGTGTTTTTAGTCATAGGTATTTGCTCAGTGGTGACCCCGCACCACTCTGTGGGCAGTGTGACGTGCCCTTAACGGTGCGTCACATTTTAACAGAGTGTCAGGTTTTAGCTGCATTGCGTGCTCGTGTGGGTCTGCCTGTTGGCCTAGCCAACGTTTTGGCAGACGACACGCGTGCTGTAGAATGTGTTTTACGTTTTATTCATGACAGTGATTTTAATCTGCGCATTTAATGCGTTGGGCGTCTGTTGGCTTAGTACTTTTATTCTGTCTGTTTTATGGGAACTCTTATCCCCAGTGGACATATGACGCTCATGTCCCTCGCGTTCTACAGTTCCTGACACGTTTTAATCTTTTATAGCCCTTGCTTTTAGTGTGTTGGTTTTTCAGACCTTTGTATTGTTGTTATTGTTATTCTTGTTATTATTGTTGTTCTTGTTATTGTTATTGTTATTATTGTTATTGTTATTATTGTTGTTATTGTTATTTTGTTATTATTCTGTTGTTGGTGTTAGCTATTTGAACATCGCGGGTTTGTGTCCCGTTTTTAACTATGCGGTTCTTTTACCTGTTTTATATTTTGACATTATCTTTTATACATTGTAAGGGCGCTGATGACCGTAGCAGTTTAGCGCCCTTAAACCGCATATCTTACTTACTTACTTACTCCACTCGCTTGGTGTCTCTGGCATCAGCGTCTCCTTCACGTGGATTCCAGGTCAAGTGGGCATCTCAGGTAATGAGTCTGTCGACGCCGCTGCGAAATCGGCGATTTTATTACCCAGATTTTTTACCTCTGTTGTTCCCTCGTCAGATTCGTGTGTTATTTTACGTCGCCGCATCCTCTCGCGCTGGCGCGATGAGTGGACGTCCCTCCGGGGGAACAAGTTGCGGGAGGTTAAGCCTCTCCCGTTAAACTGGGGTACCTCTTCTCGTTCTTCACGTCGGGAAGAGGTACTTTTAGCCCGTTTACGAATTGGACATTGCCGTTTTAGTCATAGTTACCTGCTCAGTGGCGATCCCGCTCCACTGTGTCAGCAGTGTGACGTGCTCTTAACGTGCGTCACATTTTAACTGAGTGTCAAGTTTTAGCTCCACTGCGCGTTCGCGTGGGTCTGCCTGTAGGCATAGCCAACGTTTTGGCAGACGACGCGCATGCTGTAGAATGTCTTTTACGTTTTATAAGTGACATTGGTTTTAATCGTCGCATTTGATGCGCTGAGCGTCTTTTAGCTTTGTTATTTTATTCTGTATGTTTTAATAGGGACTTCCTCCCCAGTGGACATATGGCGCTCATGTCCCTCGCATTCTACAGTTCTTGACACGTTTTAATCTTTTATTTCCTATGCTTTTAGTGTGTTGATTTTTCGGATATTTGCATTGTTATTATTGTTGTTATTGTTATTATTGTTGTTATTGTTATTATTGTTATTGTTATATTGTTATTTTTAGCTTTCTTGACATTGCGTGTTTGTGTCCCGTTTTTTAATTATGCGGTTCTTTTACCTGTCATTTATACTTTGACAATATTTTATTCATTGTAAGGGCGCTGATGACCTTAGCAGTTTAGCGCCCTTAAACCGCATATCATCATCACACCTACGTTTCTTTCTGATTCTTCCGGTACATTTTCTCTTTTGGACCTTGCCGTTTGCTCACTCCAGCTTGCTAGTCGTCTACAGTGGACGTTAACAATTTTCTCTGCCGCCGAAGGCGCAATTCCCCGTTCATCCCCTTAACCTCGGCGAACGCCTATTCCGTGGTGGAACGAGGATTGTCGGGACGCCGTTCGTGCCCGTAGAACTGCACTTATGGTGTTTCGGCGACACCCTACACTTCATAGTTTTGTGACTTTTAAAATATTCCGCGCCAGGGCTCGTCGCATTATTCAGGATAGCAAGAAGGCGTCGTGGACTCGTTTTGTCGAGTCTGTTATTCACTTTACGCCTTTATCTGTTTTTTTGGGGTAAGCTTCGTCGCTTCACAGGTAAAGTGTCGCATTGTACTGTTTCTGGCCTTCGGGTTTCCAATGCCACCATAGTGAATCCGGCTGCCATCGCTTACACTCTGGGTGGTGCCTTTAGGCGGTTTTCAGTTCAGACAATTATTACGCCGGCTTTCGCACTATCAAAGGCCGCCTGGATTCCGCAACCTATAATTTTCGGTCTGATAATACGGAATGTTATAATGCTGTATTTACAATGAGGGAGCTGAAGCACGCTACTCATTGCTCTAGGCACTCCGCTCCTGGGCCGGATGGCATTCATGTTCTGCTGTTAAAGAACCTTTCAGCCGACAGTAAGCGCTTTCTCTTACGGGTCTATAATCGTATTTGGCAGGACGGCCTTTTTCCTTCCGTTTTGAGTGAAGCCACCGTTGTCCCTATACTTAAGCCTGGTAAGAATCGCCAACCACCTTCCAGGTACCCCCCTATCTCCCTCACCAGTTGCGTTTGTAAGGTGATGGAGCGCATGATCAATGGGCGGTTGACATGGTGACTTGAGCCTCAGAATCTTCTGGCGAACGCTCAGTGTGGACTTCGTCGCTATCGCTCTACCGTCGACCATCTGGTGTCTCTGTCGACGCACATTATGATCGGATTTCTGACAAAGTGTCAAACAGTGGCTTTGTTTTTTGACCTGGAGAATGCTATGGCACTTGTTGGAAAGGCGGCATCTTACGTACACTCCATGCATGGAATTTCCGCGGTCGTCTTCCCTAATTTCTTCGGAAGTTTATGACGGACCGTTTCTTTCGTCTACGCGTGGGCTCGGTTTTATCTAGCCGTTTTATTCAAGAGAAAGGAGTACCGGAGGGCTCTGTACCCAGTGTCACACTTTTTGCGATTGCTATCAACCACATTGTTGATTGTCTTCCACCTGGCAATTTATCGTTCCTTTTTGTTGAAGATTTTGCTATCTATTGCAGTTCACAGCGGACCTGTCTACTCGAACGCCGTCTCCAGAGCTGTATCGGCCGTCTCTACTCCTGGAGTGGCGTCAACTGCTTTAAATTCTCCGCCGAAAAATCCGTCTGTATCAATTACTAGCGCCGGAAGGCATTCCCTCCGCCCTCTCTCCATCTTGGGCCAGGAATACTTCCGTTTCCAGACGAGGCGAAATTTTTGGTGTTGATTTTTGATAGGAAGTTGTGTTGGACCTCGCATATTTCCTTTTTAAAAGCAAAATGTAACTGTTCTCTTAATCTTTTACGTGTTTTAAGTGGCACATCCTGGGGATCCGATCGGACCGTCCTTCTTCGCCTTTATCGCTCTTTGGTCCGAACCAAGCTTGATTACAGGTGCATTGTTTATTCGTCGGCACGTCCATCTGTGTTACGTCGATTGAATGACATTCACCATCGTGGCATAAGGGTCGCAACAGGGGCCTTTCCAACCAGCCCTCCTCCCGGTCTGTATGCTGAAGCTGCAGAGCCTCCGCTGTCCTTCCGGCGTGAGATGCTTTTGTGCAGCTATGTCTGTGGATTCTCATGCTCGCCTGACCACCCGTCCTTCGCGATCTTTTTTGAGAATTCGCTTGATCGCCAATATATAGTTAGCAAGTCTGCATTGCTCCATCCAGGGGTTCGATTTCGACTACTACTTTGGCATTTGGACGTTACGCCAGCGCTGGCCCTTCCACGGGGGGAAACGGGTTTTCCTCCATGGTCGCGCGCTGAGGCCCACTGTCACCGTGGGTTAACGACGATGCCGAATCCCCTCAGGGGCTCACCTTCTGTGAGTACGGGTTTTTGGCGCACCCGGGGGTTCCCGAGCCAATCATCGCCATATTCATCCCCTCACCCCCATCCGGTCGAGGTGGGTTCTTCAAGTGACCGGTGGACACAAGGTAGGCTCTCGTGCGTTCTTTTCATTCCATCCATACCGCACCTCACCATCGTTTCTTTCTTCCCTTATCACTTTCCGGCCATTTCGCACCACGACATTCGCATATCTCTCTTTTTCTTCCCCGCCGGCCTACCTTGCGTGCGAAACGCCCACACAGTTTTAGTTTCTTTTATCTTTTTATTTAAATCCTCCGTGGACACAGCCTGACGGATACCCGCGCACCGCGTGCGCAGCTGGGTGAGTGGGTAATGGCGTCATCCCCACCACCCGGGGTCGTCATGTAGGGTTTGTGTTCGTATCCGCTGTTCAACTGCAGTCCCGCGGGGGGGCCATTGCATGAGCTGCTGACTTCTGACGGCGATTGGGTCCCTCTGTCTATGTTCTGGGAGGTGTGACCCTGGGGTGAGTCTGGTATAGATAGGCCACTCACCCAAGCCGGCGTAACGCCCGAGAAGTCAGAGCCCGAGGTCGGAGACGGTTGCAATGGTGGAGGATTTATCTCGCTATGGAGCACCCTTCCTCCATTAATACAAACAAGCGCCGAAAAGTTATTGTAACAGAAGTAGCACCGCCGTCATCTGGTTGTTACTTGGTCATTTCGAGAACAGAAGAAGGACAAAACTTTGAGAAGGTGAACCCTTTTATAATTCAGAAGGGAATAGATGCTATTGCTGGTGCGGTTCAATCATGCACTCGTCTACGGAATGGTTCCTTATTGGCACAAACTAAGTCCGATCAGCAAAGTAAGACCTTGTTGCGCGCTACGCTTCTCCACGGTTACTTCATCCGTGTTGAGAAGCACCGCACATTGAACTCCTGTCGGGGCGTCGTTACCACCCATAGCCTCGATGGTATATCGGACGAGGATCTCGTAGAATATCTATCTGATCAAAAGGTCACTGCAGTGCATCGAGTGCAGGCCAAACGCGACGGCGCGTTGGTACCCACTCGTACCCTGTTTATTACATTTGATGGCGTCGATCTGCCCACGAGCATTTCCGCAGGGTACGAACGGATTTCTGTGAGGCCTTATATTCCTAGATCTCTGCGTTGTTTTAAATGCCAACGTTTTGGGCATACGCAAGTCTCCTGTAAGAGTGCCGTTAACATCTGTGCAACATGTAGCCAGCCCTCACACGAAGGTACCTGTTCAACAGCCCCCGTCTGCGTTAATTGTAAAGGGTCACATTCTGCTTCGTTTGCCGACTGTCCGCGGTATTTGGACGAGAAGGCGATCCAGGAGATCCGGGTAAAGGAAAAACTCTCCTTCGCTGAAGCCCGGAGGCGTTTCCATGCGCGTCAACCTTCACTCCTGCGATCTGGCACATTTAGTTCTGTTGTTGCCTCGCCAGTACCACGAGTGGATGCCGAAACTCAGACCTGGACCTTGACTGGATTAACCGCCACTACCATCCGGCCGTCCATTAAGGCTACAGTTACCAAGCCGTATAAACCTGGTCCCAAGTCAATGAAGTCGCAAGCCGTTGAAAAGAAGCCCAAGCAGAAACTTCGTAGGGAAGATTTTTTGAAAGACCCTCCACGTGCGCGCGGTAACAAAAGTTCACCTTCTCCTCCTCGGAGGTCGCTGTCCCAGGATGGTTCTGGGACAAGCCGCGCTCAGCGGCACCATTCACCCATCGCCACCAAGAACCGATTCACGGCGCTTGAATCGGTTTCTGGCACTGAGCGCGTGGGCCCTCCCTCCGAGGAAGCTATGGAGTCTGACCAACTCCATACCAAAAGCCCGAGCCCAAAGGTTAAACAAAAGGTAATTTTAAGCCGCCCTTCTAAATAGAAAGTTTATCCCCTTATTCTTAATGGCTATCCTGACCTAGAATGTACGTGGTGTACGATCGCATAGGGCGGAATTGCAACTTTTATTGCGTTCCCATTCGCCTATGGTCGTATGTTTGCAGGAGACTAAACTTCGCCCTCACGATCCTTTTGATCTCCGAGGATATACTCCGGTTCGCTACGACCTTGAACCGGAGGAGGGTACTCCTGCTCATGGAGGTGTCATGTTCTTAGTGCGTAACGGCGTTCATTTTACACCTGGCACACTTACATCCGACTTGCAAGCTGTTGCCGTTCGCCTTCACTTACCCGGCTTTTTGTTTTCTGTTTGCTCTGTATATTCACCTCCATCGTCTCCCCTCGCTCCCGCGGACATTCGAGCTCTCCTGTCCGCTCTCCCAACACCATTTCTTCTGTTGGGAGATTTTAATGCCCATCACCCACTATGGGGTTCGCCAAGGGCTTGTGCGAGGGGAACTCTTCTTTCCGACATTTTTTATCAGTTCAATCTTTCCATCCTCAATACAGGTGCACCTACTTTTATTTCTGATTCTTCTGGTACTTTCTCTCACCTGGACCTTGCCCTTTGCTCAATCCAGCTTGCACGTCGCCTTCAGTGGAACGTCGTCGCTGACACCTACTCCAGCGACCATTTCCCCTGCATCGTTTCTCTTCTGTCGCACCACGTACAGCATTCCAGAGTACTTACCTGGATATTCGCAAAAGCCGACTGGAGCTTGTATTCCAGCCTCGTGCATTTTGACGACCAGCCCTTCTCCGACATTAATCAACTAGTGCAGCACCTTACGTCTATTATTTTCTCAGCCGCCGAACGCGCAATACCCCGTTCATCCTCCCAACCTCGGCGGCCACCTGTTCCGTGGTGGAACGAGGATTGTCGGGACGTCGTTCGTGCCCGTAGGACTGCACTTAGGGTGTTTCGGCGCCACCCTACACTTGCTAATTTGGTGACTTTTAAACAATCGCGCGCCAGGGCTCGTCGCATTATTCAGGATAGCAAGAAGGCATCTTGGGCTCGTTTTGTCGAGTCTTTTAATCGTTTTACGCCTTCATCCGTTGTTTGGGATAAACTTCGTCGCTTCTCAGGTAAAGTGTCGCAATGTACTGTTTCTGGCCTTCAGGTTTCTAATGCCACCATAGTGGATCCGGCTGCCATCGCTAACACTCTGGGTTCTGCCTTTGAGGCGGTTTCCAGTTCAGACCATTATTCCGCCGGCTTTCGCTCTATTAAAGACCGGCAGGATTCCGCATCATATACTTTTAGGTCTGTTAATGATGAATGCTATAACGAACTATTCACAATGAGGGAGCTGGAGCACGCTCTTCATTGCTCTCGGCACTCCGCTTCCGGGCCGGACGGCATTCATGTCCTGATGTTAAAGAACCTTTCAGCCGACAGTAAACTATTTCTCTTACAGGTCTATAACCGTATTTGGCAAGACGGCATTTTTCCTTCCGTTTGGCGCGAAGCCACCATTGTCCCCATACTTAAGCCTGGGAAGGATCGCCAACTACCTTCCAGCTACCGCCCTATCTCCCTCACCAGTTGCGTTTGTAAGGTGATGGAGCGCATGATCAACGGGCGGTTGACATGGTGGCTTGAGTCTCAGAAACTTCTAGCGAACACTCAGTGCGGGTTTCGTTGCTATCGCTCTACCGTCGACCATCTGGTGTCCTTGTCGACGCATATTATGAATGGATTTCTGAGAAAGTGTCAAACCGTGGCTGTATTTTTTGACCTGGAGAAAGCTTATGACACTTGTTGGAGGGGCGGCATTTTACGTACACTTCACGATTGGAATATCCGCGGTCGTCTTCCCATATTTCTTCGGGAGTTTATGACGGACCGCGTCTTTCGTGTACGTGTGGGCTCGGTTTTATCTCGTCGTTTTATTCAAGAGAACGAAGTACCGCAGGGCCCTGTACCCAGTGTCACACTTTTTGCGATTGCTATCAACCCCATTGTTCATTGTATTCCACCTGGCATTTCATCGTCCCTTTTTGTTGACGATTTCGCTATTTATTGCAGTTCACGGCGGACCTGTCTACTCGAACGCCGTCTCCAGAGCTGTATCGACCGTCTCTACGCCTGGAGTAACGCCAACGGCTTTAATTTCTCCGCCGAGAAATCCGTCTGCATCAACTTCTGGCGCCGGAAGTATTTCCCTCCGCCCTCTCTCCATCTTGGGCCAGGGATACTTCCGTTTGCAGACGACGCGAAATTTTTGGGGTTGATTTTTGATAGGAAGTTGTGTTGGACTTCGCACGTTTCCTTTTTAAAAGCAAAGTGTGACCGTTCTCTTAATCGTTTACGTGTTTTAAGTGGCACATCCTGGGGAGCTGATCGGACCGTCCTTCTTCGCCTTTATCGCTCTTTGGTCCGATCCAAACTTGATTACGGGTGTTTTGCTTATTCGTCGGCACGTCCATTTGTGTTACGTCGTTTGAATCCCATTCATCATCGTGGTCTTAGAGTCGCTACAGGGGCCTTTCCAACTAGCCCCGTGCCCAGTCTTTATGCTGAAGCTGCAGAGCCTCCGCTGTCCTCCAGGCGTGAGATGCTCTTGTGCAGCTATGCCTGTCGACTCTCAAGCTTGCCTGACCACCCGTCTTTCGCGGCATTTATCGAGGATTCACTTGACCGGCAATATTTAGTTAGCTCCTCTGCATTGCTCCCTCCAGGGGTTCGATTTCGACTGCTACTTCGGCATTTGGACGTTACGCCAGCGCCGGCCCTTCCAAGGGGGGAAACGCGTTTTCCTCCATGGTCGCGCGCTGAGGCCCTCTGTCACCTTGGGTTATCGTCAATGCCGAAGAATGAGACCCCTTCTTCAGTCTTTAGATCAGCGTTTTTAGAACTTCAGTCGCAATTCGGGGACTTGCCTTTTATCTTTACTGATGGATCTAAGACTGATGCAGGAGTAGCATGTGCCTTTTTTGTGGTGGAAATAGTTTTACCTTTCGTTTACCAGAGCAATGTTCGATTTTTACCGCCGAACTTTTTAGCATTTATCAGTCTCTTTTATATATTCAGCGGCACGACTTACGGCACTGTTTTATTTGTTCCGACTCCCTGAGTGCTCTTCAAAGTATTAGCTCGCTGTACAGTTACCACCCGCTCGTACAGCGCATTCATGACCTGCTCCACTCGCTTGATGTCTCTGGCATCAGCGTCTCCTTCTTGTGGATTCCAGGTCATGTGGGCATCTCAGGTAATGAGTCTGCCGATGTCGCTGCCAAGTCGGCGATTTTATCACCCAGACGTTTTACCTCTGTTGTTCCCTCGTCAGATTTGTTTATTGTTTTACGTCGCCGCATCCTCTCGCTTTGGAGCGATGAGTGGACGGCCCTCCGGGGGAACAAGTTGCGGGAGGTTAAGCCTCTCCCGTTAGTCTGGGCTACCTCTTCCCGTGCTTCTCGTCGGGAAGAGGTAATTTTAACACGCCTTCGTATCGGACATTGCATTTTTAGTCATAAGTATTTGCTGAGTGGTGACCCCTCGCCACTCTGTGGGCAGTGTGACGTGCCCTTAACGGTGCGTCACATTTTAACAGAGTGTCAGGTTTTAGCTGCATTGCGTGCTCGTGTGGGTCTGCCTGTTGGCCTAGCCAACGTTTTGGCAGACGACACGCATGCTGTGGAATGTGTTTTACGTTTTATTCATGACAGTGATTTTAATCTGCGCATTTAATGCGTTGGGCGTCTGTTAGCTTCGTACTTTTATCCTGTCGGTTTTTTATGGGAACTCTTATCCCCAGTGGACATATGGCGCTCATGTCCCTCGCATTCTACAGTTCCTGACACGTTTTAATCCTTTACTGCCTATGCTTTTAGTGTGTTGTTTTTCAGATCTTTGTCTTGTTCTTATTATTGTTGTTATTGTTATTATTGTTTTTATTGTTATTGTTGTTATTGTTATTATTGTTATTGTTTTATTTGTTATTGTTATATTGTTAGATTTAGCTTTTTGATCATCGCGGGTTTGGGTCCCGTTTTTAAATATGCGGTTCTTTTACCTGTTTTATATTTTGACCTTATCTTTTATACACTGTACGGGCGCTGATGACCATAGCAGTTTAGCGCCCTTAAACCGCATATCATCATCATCATCATCACACGATGCCGAAGAATGAGACCCCTGCTTCCGTCCTTAGATCCGCTTTTTTAGAACTACAGCCGCAGTTTGGGGACTGTTATTTTATATATACCGATAGGTCTAAGACTGATGTTGGAGTAGGATGTGCCTTTCTTTTGGTGCACAGAGTTTTACTTTTCGTTTACCCGGGCAATGTTCGATTTATACCGCCGAACTTTTTAGTATCTATCAATGTGTTTTATACATTAAGCGGCACGGCTTACGTCGCTGTGTTGTTTGTATGGACTCTCTGAGTGCCTTCAGAGTATTCACGCGCTGTATAGTTACCACCCGCTCGTTCAGCGCATTCATGACCTGCTCCACTGGCTTAGTTCTTCTGGCATCAGCGTCACATTCGTGTGGATTCCAGGTCATGTAGGCATCTCAGGCAACGAGTCTTCCGACGCCCCTGCCTAATCGGCCATTTTAATACCCAGATGTTTTACCTGTGTTGTTCCTTCCTCAGATTTTTATGTTATTTTACGGTACAGTATCCTTTCGCGCTGGCGCAAAGAGTGGGCGGCTCTTAGGGGGAACAAGTTTCGGGAGGTTAAACCTCTTCCGTTAGTCTGAGTTACCTCTTCTCGTTCTTCTCGTCGGGAAGAGGTACTTTTAGCTCGTTTACGAATCAGACAGTGTCTTTTTAGCCATAGATACCTGCTCAGTGGTGACCTCGCACCACTCTGTGAGCAGTGTGATGCGCCCTTAACGGTGCGTCACATTTTAGCAGAGTGTCAAGTTTTAGCTGCGTTGCGCATTCGTGTTTGTCTGCCTGTTGGCCTAGCCAACGTTTTCGGAGACGACGCGCGTGCTGTAGAATGTCTTTTACGTTTTATCTGTGACATTGGCCTCAGCCGACGCATTTAATGCGCTGAGCGTCTTTTGCCTGTGTGGTTTTATATTGTCTTTTTAATGGGGCATCTACTTCCCCATGGACATCTGGCGCTCGTATCCCTCGCATTCTACAGTTCTTGACACGTTGTTTGACTCTTTAATTGACCATTCTTATAGTGTTTTCGTTTTTGGAATTTGGTGCTTTCATTTTTACCTTTGGACATCGCGGCTTTGTGTCCCGGTTTTTAATTATGCTGTTTTTATTAGGACTTTTATTTTTGGACTGTAACTTTTATACTTTGTACGGGCGCTGATGACCGTAGCGGTTAGTTCCCTTAAACTGCATCTCATCATCATCATCATCATCAGTGAACCGGAGGAGGGTACTCCTGCTCATAGAGGTGTCATGATTTTAGTGAGTAACGACGTTCTTTTTCAAACTCTCACACTTACGTCCGAATTGCAAACTGTTGCCGTTACACTTCACTTACCCGGCTTTTTCTTTTCCGTTTGCTCTGTGTATTTGCCTCCATCGTCTCCCTTCGCTCACGCGGACGTTCTCGATCTCCTGTCCGCTCTCCCAACACCATTTCTTTTGTTGCGAGAATTTAATGCCCAATACTCCCTGTGGGGTTGGCCAAGGGCTTGTGCGAGGGGAACTCTTCTTTCCGACATATTTGATCAGTTCAACCTCTCTATCCTCAATATAGGTGAACCTACTTTTATTTCTGATTCTTCTGGTTCATTCTCTCATTTAGACCTTGCCGTTTGCTCCGTCCAGCTTGCTAGTTGTCTGCAGTGGAACGTCGTAGCTGATTCCTACTCCAGCGTCCATTACCCCTGCATCGTTTTTTTTTTCTCACCACGTCCAGCATTCCAGTGTTCCTACCTGGATACTCGAAAAGACCGACTTGAGATTGTATTCCAGCCTCGTGTGCTTTCAGTACCAGCCCTTTTCTGACGTTAACCAAATGTTGCGGCACCTTACTTCTACGATACTATCTGCCGCCGGACGCGCAATTCCCCGTTCATCCTCATACTCGACGGATTCCTGTTCCTGGGCGCATCGAGGAGTGTCTGGTTGCCGTTTGTGCCCGTAGAACTGCACTTAGGGTGTTTTAGCGACACCCTACACTTGATAATTTGGTTACTTTTAAACAATCCGCGCCAGAGCTCGCCGCATTATTCAGGATAGCAAGAAGGCATCTTGGACTCGTTCCGTCGAGTCTTTTATTCGCTTCACACCTTCCTCTGTTATTTGGGATAAACTTCGTCGCTTCTCTGGTAAAGTGTTACATTGTACTCTGTCTGGCCTTCAAGTTTTCAATGCTACCATAGTGGATCCGGCTGCCATTGCTTACACTCTGGGTGCTGCCTTTGAGGCGGTTTCCAGTTCTGCCCATTATTCCGCGGACATTCGTAATCTCAAAGACCGGCTGGATTCGGAGCCCTACGATTTTCGGTCTGCTAATACCAAATGTTACAATGCAACTTTCACAATGCGGGAGCTGGAGCACGTTCTCCATTGCTCTGGGCACTCCGCTGCTGGGAAGGACGGCATTTATGTCCTGATGCTACAGAACCCTTCAGCTGACAGTAAATTCTTTCTCTTACGGGTCTATAACCGTATTTGTCAAGACGGCCTGTTTCCTTCTGTTTGGAGCGGAGCCTGCATTGTCCCTATCCTTAAGCCTGGAAAGGATCGCCATATGCCTTCCAGCTACCGCCCTATCTCACTCCCCTGTTGCATTTGCAAGGTGATGGAGCGCGTGTTCAACGGGCGGTTGACATGGTGGCTTGAGCCTCAGAAACTCCTAGAGAACGCTCATTGCAGATTTCATCGCCATCACTCTACCGTCGACAGTCTGGTGTGTCTGTTGACCCATATTATGAACGGATTTCTGAGAAAATATCAAACAGTGCCTGTGTTTTATGACCTGGAGAAAGCTTTGACACTTGCTGGAGGGGCGGCATTTTACGTACAATTCACGCATGGAATCTCCGCGGTCGTCTTCCCATATTTCTTCGGGAGTTTATAACGGACCGCGCCTTTCGTGTACGTGTGGGCTCGGTTTTATCTGATCCTTTTATTCAAGAGAACGGAGTACCGCAGGGTTCTGTACTCAGTGTCACACATTTTGCGATAGCTATCCACCTCATTGTTGATTGTATTCCGGCTGGCATTTCATCGTCCATTTTCTTTATGATTTTGCCATTTACTGTAGTTCACGGCGGACCTGTCTGCTCAAATGCGGTCTATATAGCTGTGTTGGCCCGTCTCTACGCCTGGAGTAACGCCAACGGCTTTAATTTCTCCGCCGAGAAATCCGTCTGCATCATTTTCTGGCGCAGGAAGACATTCCCTCCGCCCTCTCTCCATCTTGGGTCGGAGGTCCTTCCATTTGCAGACGAGGTGAAGTTTTTGGGGTTGGTCTTTGATCGAAAGCTGAGCTGGACTTTTCACATTTCCTTTTTAAAAGCAAAGTGTGAACGTTCTCTTAATCGTTTACGTGTTTTAAGTATCACATCCTGGGTAGCTTATAGGTCCGTTCATCTGCGTCTTTATCTCTCCTTGGTCCGATCAAAGCTTGATTACGGGTGCATTTTCTATTCGTCGGCACGTCCATCTGTATTTCGTCGATTGAATGCCTTTCACCATCGTGACATAAGTGTCGCTACGCGGGCCTTTCCAACCAGCCCTGTATCTAGTTTATATGCTGAAGCTGCACAGCCTCCGCTGTCCTTCAGGAGTGAGATGCTATTGTGCGGCTACGCATGCCGACTTTCAAGCTTGCCAGACCAACCCTCCTTCGACCTATTTTTCGAAGATTCCTTGATCGACATGTTTCGTTACCTCCTCTGCATTGCTCCATACAGGGGTTCGGTTTCGACAGCTTCTTCGGCATTTGGACGTTACGCTATCGCCGGCCGTTTCCAGGGGGAAACGTGTTTTCCTCCTTGGTTGCGCGCTGAGGCCCTCTGTCACCTTGGGTTATCGTCGATGCCGAAGAATGAGACCCCTTCTTCAGTCTTTAGATCAGCGTTTTTAGAACTTAAGTCGCATTTCGGGGACTTTCGTTTTATCTTTACTGATGGATCTAAGACTGATGCTGAAGTAGGATGTGCCTTTTTGTGGTGAAAATAGTTTTACCTTTCGTTTACCGGGGCAATGTTCGATTTTTACCGCGAAACGTTTTAGCATTTATCAGTCTGTTTTATACTTTCAGCGACACGACTTACGGCACTGTTTTATTTGTTCAGACTCCCTGAGTGCTCTTCAGAGTATTCGCGCGCTGTACAATTACCGCCCGCTCGTACAGCGCATTCATGACCTGCCCCACACACTTGGTGAATCTGGCATCAGTGTGTCCTTCGTTTAGATTCCAGGTCATGTGGCCATCTCAGGGAATGAGTCTGCCGACGCTGCTGCCAAATCGGCGATTTTATCCTCCAGATTCTTTACCTCTGTTGTTCCCTCGTCTGATTTGAGTGTTATTTTTCGCCACCGCATCCTCTCGCTTTGGCGCGATGAGTGTACCCCCCGCCGGGGGAACAAGTTTCGGGAGGTTAAACCTCTCCCGTAAATCTGGAGCACCTCTTCTCGTTCTTCTCGCGGGAAGAGGTGATTTTAGCTCGTCTAAGAATCGGGCATTGCCTTTTTAGTCATAGATACCTGTTTAGTGGTGACCCCGCACCACTGTGTGGTCAGTGTGATATGCCATTAACGTTGCGTCACATTTTAACAGAGTATCAAGCTTTAGCTCCATTGCGCGTACGCGTGGGTGTGCCTCTTGGCATGGCCAACGTTTTGGCAGACGACGCGCATGCTGTAGAATGGCTTTTACGTTTCATCGCTGGCATTGGTTTTAGACGTCGCATTTGATGTGCTAAGCGCCTTTTAGCTGTTTGATTTTATATTATACCTTTAATGGGGGCACTCCTCCCCAGTGGACATATAGCGCTCATGTCCCATGCGTTTTACAGCTCTTGACACGTTTTAGTCTTTTATTGACCATGATTTTAGTGTGTAGATTTTAGTATTTCTTCTGTTGTGTTTTTTTAGTGTTTTTGACCAAGCGGGTCTGTGCGTGGTTTTTAAGTTTTTTTACTTTTAAATTTTATATTGTATAAATTGTAAGGGCGCTAATAACCTTGTCTGTTGAGCGCTCTTAAGCCCCATCTCATCATTACCACCATCATCATCACCCAAGCCGGGGTAACGCCCGGGAAGGCAGAGCCCGAGGTCGGAGACGGTTGCAATGGTGGAGGATTTGTTTCGATATGGAGCACCCTTTCTTCATTATAAACAACAAGTGCCGAAAGGTTATTGTAACAGATGTAGCACCGCCAACAGCTGGTTGGTACTTAGTGATTACCCGTACAGAGGAAGGACAATCATTCAAGAAGGTGAACCCTTTTATCATACAGAAGGGCATTGGCACAAATGCTGGTCCCGTTTATTCCTTCACTCGCCTACGAAATGGTTTATTGTTGGTTCAGAGTAAGTCCGATCAACAAAGTAAGACATTGCTGCGCGCCACGCTTCTTCACGGTTATCCTATCCGTGTTGAGAAGCACCGCACCTTGAATTCCTGTCGAGAATTAGTCAACACTCACAGACTCGACGGATTATCAGACGATGAGCTTGTCGAATATGTTTCTGACCAAAAGGTGACAGCGGTTAATCGAGTGCAGGCTAAACGCGACGGTGTGTAGGTACCTACGGGTACCCTGTTTTTCACGTTCGATGGCGTCGATCTGCCCACTACTATTTCAGCAGGGTACGAACGTGTTGCTGTAAGCCCCTATATTCCTAGACCTCTGCCTTGTTTCAAATGCCAGCGTTTTGGGCATACACAAGTCTCTTGTAAGAGTGCCGTATCCATCTGTGCATCATGTAGCCATCCTTCACATGAAGTTACCTGTTCAACATCCCCCGTCTGCGTTAATTGCTAAGGGTCTCATTCTTCTTCATTTGCCGATTGTCCGCGGTACTCGGACGAGAAAGCGATCTAGGAGATCCGGGTAAATTAGAGACTCTCCTTCGCCGAAGCCCGTAGGCGTTACCATGCGCGCCAACCATCGCTCCTGCGATCGGAAACATTCAGTTCTGTTGTTGCCTCGCCAGTACACCGGATGGAAGCAGAGACTCAAACCTGCAACATAACTACATTGACCGCCACTATCATCCGGCCGTCCATTTCAGCTACTGTTATCAAGCCCTCTAAACCTGGTCCAAAGGTTATGAAGATACAAGGCACTGAGAAAAAATCGAAGCAGAAATTTCGTAGAGAAGATTTTATGAAGGACCCTCCGTGTACACGCGGTAAGAAGAGTTCACCTTCTCCTCTTCAAAGGTCGCAGTCCCAGGATGCTTCTGGGACTAGCCGCGATCAGCCGTCACCTTCACCCATTGCCACCCAGAACCGATTCACGGCGCTTGAATCGGTTTCTGGCACTGATCGCGTGGGCCCTCCTTTCGAGAAGCCAAGGAGTCTGACCAACTCCATACAAAAATCACGAGTCCCAAGGTTAAGCATAAGGTTATTTTCAGCCGCCGTTCTACGTAGACAGTTTATCCCTTTTCTTGATGGCTATCCTGACCTGGAATGTACGTGGCGTACGATCGCAAAGGGCGGAACTGCAACTTTTATTTCGTTCCCATTCACCTATGGTCATGTGTTTGCAGGAGACCAAGCTTCGCCCTCACGACCCTTTTGATTTCCTAGGGTACACTCCCATTCGCTACGATCTTGAACCGAATGAGGGTACTCCTGCTCATGGAAGTGTCATGTTATTATTGCGTAACGACGTTCATTTTCAAACTCTCACAATTACGTCCGACTTGAAAGCTGTTGCCGTTAGGCTTCAATTACCAGGCTTTTTCTTTTCTGCTTGCTCTGTGAATTCAGCTCCATCGTTATCCCTCGCTCGCACGGACTTTCGAGATCTTCTGTCCGCTCTCACAACACCATTTATTCTGTTGGGAGATTTTAATGCCCATCACCCCCTGTGGGGCTCACCAAGGCCTTGTGAGAAGAGAACTATTCTTTCCGACGTTTTTGATCAGTTCAACCTATTTATCCTCAATACAGGTACCCTACTTTTATTTCTGATTCTTCTGGTTCGTTCTCTCACTTAGACCTTGCCGTTTGCTCCATCTAGCTTGCTAGTCGTCTCCAGTGAAACGTAGTTGCTGACACCTACTCCAGCGACCATTTGTCCTGCATCGTTTCTCTTTTGTCTCACCACGTCCAGCATTCCAGAGTACCTACCTGGATATTCAGAAAAGCCGATTGGAGATTGTATTCCAGCCTCGTGTCTTTTGCGGAACAGCTTTTCACTGACGTTAACCACATGGTGCAGCACCTTACGTCTACGATTCTATCTGCCGCCGAACGCACAATTCCCCGATCATCCTCTCACCCTCGGCGTATTCCTGTTGCTTGGCGCAACGAGGAGTGTCTGGTTGCCGTTTGTGCCCGTAGAACTGCACTTAGGGTGTTTCAGCTACACCCTACACTTGATAATTTGTTTACTTTTAAACAATCACGCGCCAGTGCTCGTTGCATTATTCAGGATAGCAAGAAGGCATCTTGGACTCGTTTTGTCGAGCCTTTAATGGCTTCACACCTTCCTCTGTTGTTTGGGATAAACTTCGTCGCTTATATGGTAAAGTGTCACATTCTACTGTGTCTGGCCTTGAGGTATTCAATGTCACCATAGTGGATTTGGCTGCCATTGCTAACACTCTGGGTGCTGCCTTTTAGGCGGTTTCCAGTTCTGGCTATTATTCCGCCGGCTTTCGCAGTCTCAAAGACCGGCTTGATTCCGTGACCTATACTCTTTTGTCTCCAAATCAGGAGTGTTATGATGAACTTTTCACAATGAGGGAGCTGCAACACCCCTTCTTCTATCTAGGCACTTCCCTCCTGGGCCGGACGGCATTCATGTCCTGATGTTAACGAACCATTCTGCCGACATTAAACTCTTTCTCTTACCGGTCTATAACCGTATTTGGCAAGACAGTGTTTTCCCTTCAGTTTGGCGCGAAGCCTCCATTGTCCCTATACTTAAGCCTGGGAAGGATCGCCAACCACATTCTAGCTACCGCCCAATCTCCCTCACCAGTTGCATTTGCAAGGTGATGGAGCGCATGATCAACGGGCGGTTGACATGGTGGCTTGACTCTCAGAAACTTCAAGCGAACACTCAGTGCGAATTTCGTCGGATTCTCTCTACCCTCGTCCATCTGGTATCTATTTCGACACATATTATGAATGGATTGCGGAGAAAGTTTTAAAAAGTGTCTGTGTCTTTTGACCTGGAGAAAGCTTACGACACTTGTTGGAGTGGCGGTGTTTTACGTACACTGCACGCATGGAATTTACGCGGTCGACTTCCCATATTTCTTCGGAAGTTTATGACGGATCGCGTCTTTCGTGTACGTGTGGGCTCGGCTTTATCTAGTCATTTTATTTAAGAGAACGGTGTACCGCGGAGCTCTGTACCTCGTGTCACACATTTTGCGATTGCTATCAACCCTATTGTTGATTGTATTCCACCTGGTATTTCATCGTCCCATTTCGTTGACGATTTTGGCATTTAATGTAGATCACGGCGGACCTGTCTACTCGAACGGTGTCTCCAGAGCTGTATCGACCGTCTCTACGCCTGGAGTAAAGCCAACGGCTTTAATTTCTCCGCCGAGAAATCCGTCTGTATTAATTCTTCTCGACGGAAGGCTTTCCCTCCTCCCTCTCTCCATCGTGTGTCGGAGGTCCTTCCACTTGCAGACGAGGTGAAATTTTTGGGGTTGATCTTTGATCGAAAGCTGAGCTAGACTTCTCACGCTTCCTTCTTAGAAGCAAAGTGTGACCGTTCACTTAAGATTTTACGTGTTTTAACTGGCACCTCCTGGGGAGCTTATCGGACGGTTCTTCTGCGTTTTATCGCTCTTTGGTCCGATTCAAGCTTTATTACGGGTGCATTGTCTATTCATCGACACGTCTATTTGTGTTACATCGCTTGAATGGCACTCATCATCGTGGTATCAGAGTCGCTACAGGGGCCTTTCAGACTAGCCCTGTACCCAGTCTGTATGCTGAAGCTGCAGAGCCTCCGTTGTCCTCCAGGCGTGAGATGCTTTTTTGCTGCTATGCCTGTCGACTCGCAAGCTTGCCTGACCATCCGACCTTAGAGTTATTTTTCGCGGAGTCGCTTAATTGTCAATATTTAGTTAGCTTCTCTGCATTGCTCCCTCCAGGGGTTCGATTTCAACAGCTCCTTCGACATCTGGAGGTTACGCCAACGCCGGCCCCTGCCCGGGGGAAACGCGTTTTCCTCCATGGTTGCGCCCTGAGGCCCACTGTCACCTTGTGTTAACGTCGATGACATAGATTGAGTCCACTTCTTCTGTCCTTAGATCCGCGTATTTAGAACCTCAGGCGCAATTAGGTGCCTTTCATTTTATATATACTGATGGGTCTAAGACTGATGTTGGAGTAAGGTGTGCCTTTGTTTTTGGTAATTGCTGTTTTGCCTTTCGTTTAACCGAGCAATGTTCTTATTTTACCGCCGAACTTTATAGAATTTATCAGTCTCTTTTATACATTCAGTGGCACGACTTACGGCACTGTTTTATATGTTCAGACCCCCTGAGTGCTCTTCAAAGTATTAGCGCGCTGTACAGTTACCAACCACTCGTGCAGTGCATTCATGACCTGCTCCACTCGCTTGGTGTTTCTGGCATCAGGTTCCCCTTCGCGTGGATTCCAGGTCATGTGGGCATCTCCGGGAAGGATTCTTCCGTTGGCGCTGCCAAATCGGCGATTTTATCACCCAGACGTTTTACCTCTGTTGTTCTCTCGTCAGCTTTGTTTATTATTTAACGTCGCCGCATCCTCTCACTTTGGAGCGATGAGTGGACGGCCCTCCGGGGGAACAAGTTGCGGGAGGTTAAACCTCTGCCGTTAGTTTGGGCTACGTCTTCCTGTGCTTCTCGTTGGAAAGAGGTAATTTTAACACGCCTTCGTATCGGACATTGCATTTTTAGTCATAGATATCTACTCAGTGGTGACCCAGTACAAATCTGTGAGCAGTGTGATGCGCCCTTAACGGTGCGACACATTTTAGAGGTGTGTCAGGTTTTAGCTCCGTTGCGCGTTCGTGTGGGCCGGCCTAATGGCATAGCCAACCCTTTTGCAGACGACGCGCGTGCTGTAGAATTGCTTTTACGTTTTGTAAGTGACAGTGGTTGTGATCGGCGCATTTGATGCGCTGAGCGTGTTTTAGGTTTGAGATTTTCTATTGTTTTACTGGGGCTTTTCTTTCGGCGGACCTGTGACGCTCATGTTCCTCGTATTCTACAGTGTTTGTCACGTTTTACTCTTTTATTGACCATGTTTTTGGTCTGTTGGTTTTAGAACTTGGTGTATTGTGTTTTACCTCTTAGGACATCGTGGGTTTGTGTCCCGTTTTTAACTATGTGGTTTCTTACCTGTCTGTTATTTTTGGATTTTAAATTTTATACTTTGTAAGGGCGCTGATGACCTCAGCAGTTTAGCGCCCTTAAACCGCATCTCATCATCATCATCATCATCACACCTTCCTCTGTTGTTTGGGATAAACTTCGTCGCTTTTTCGGTAAAGTGTCACATTGTAGTGTGTCTGGCCTTCAGGTTTCCAATGGCACCATAGCGGATCCGGCTGCCATTGCTAACACTCTGAGTGCTGCTTTGAGGTGGTTTCCAGTTCTGACCATTATTCCGCCGGCTTTCGCACTCTCAAAGACCGGCTTGATTTCGTGACCTATACTCTTTGGTCTGCAAATTAGGAGTGTTATGATGAACTTCTCACAATGAGGGAGCTGCAACACGCCCTCCTTTTATCTAGGCACTCCCCTCTTGGGCCGGACGGCATTCATGTCCTGATGTTAACGAACCACTCTGCCGAATTTAAACTCTTTCTCTTACCGGTCTATAACCGTATTTGGCAAGACAGCGTTTTTCCTACAGTTTGGCGCGAAGCCACCGTTGTCCCTTACATAAGCCTGGGAAGGATCGCCAACTACATTCCAGCTACCACCCAATCTCCCTCACCAGTTGCGTTTGCAAGGTGATGGAGCGCATGATCAACGGGCGGTTGACATGGTGGCTTGAGTCTCAGAAACTTCTAGCAAACGCTCAGTGCTGATATCGTCGCCATCTCTCTAACGTCGTCCAACTGGTGTCTGTGTCGACGCATATTATGAATGAATTGCTGAGAAAGTTTTAAACAGTGTCTGTGTTTTTTGACCTGGAGAAAGCTTACGACACTTGTTGGAGTGGCGGCGTTCTACGTACATTCCACGCATGGAATTTACGCGGTCGTCTTCCCATATTTCTTCGGGAGATTATGACGGATCGCGTCTTTCTTGTACGTGTGTGCTTGGTTTTATCTAGTAGTTCTGTTCAAGAGAACGGTTTACCGCAGGGCTCTGTACTCAGTGTCATACTTTTTGCGATTGATATCAACCCCATTGTCGAGCGTCTTCCACCTGGTATTTCATCGTCCCTTTTCGTTGACGATTTTGATACTTATTGCAGTTCACGGCGTACCGGTCTGATCGAACGCCGTCTCCAGAGCTGTATCGACCATCTCTACGTCTGGAGTAACGCCAACGACCTTAATTTCTCCGCCGAGAAATCCGTCTGTATGAAGTTCTGGCGCCGGAATGCTTTCCCTCCGCCCTTTCTCCATCTTGGGCCCGAGATACTCCGTTTGCAGACGAGGTGAAATTTTTGGGGTTGATTTTTGATAGAAAGCTGAGCTGAACATCGCAAATTCCTTATTAAAAGCAAAGTGTGCCCGTTCTCTTAATCTTTTACGTGTTTTAAGTGGCACAACCTGGGGAGCTGATCGGAGCATACTTCTGCGTCTTTATCGCTGTTTTGTGTGGTCCAAGCTTGATTATAGGTGTATTGTCTATTCCTCGGCACGTCCATCTGTGTTACGTCGTCTTAATGCCATTCACCATCGTGGCATAAGTGTCGATACAGGGGCCTTTCCTCCTGTACCCAGTCCTTATGCTGAAGCTGCAGAACCTCCGCTGTCCTTCAGGCGTGAGGTGCTTTTGTGCAGCTATGCATGTCGAATCTCAAGTTTGCCTGACCACCCGTTCTTAGAATTATTTTTCAAGGATTAGCTTGATCGACAATGTTTAATTACCTCCTCTGCATTGCTCCCTCCAGGGGTTAGATTTCGACAGCTTCTTCGGCATCTGGACGTTACGCCAGCGCCGGCCCTTCCCCGGGGGGAAACGCGTTTTCCTCCATGGTTGCGCCCTCAGGCCCACTGTCACCTTGTGTTAACTTCGATGACAAAGAATGAGTCCCCTTCTTCAGTCCTTAGATCCGCGTTTTTAGAACCTTAGGCGCAATTCGGTAACTTTCATTTTATATATACTGATGGGTCTAAGACTGATGTTGGGGTAGGGTGTGCCTTTGTTTTTGGTCAACGTAGTTTTAGCTTTCGTTTACCCGAGCAATGTTCGATTTTTACTGCCGAACATTTTAGTATTTATCAGTTGCTTTTATACGTCTAGCGGCACGACTTACGGCACTGTTTTATTTGTTCAGACTCTGGTAGTGCTCTTCAAAGTATTGGCGGCGCTGTACACTTACCGCCCGCTCGTTCAGCGCATTCATGACGAGCTCTACTCGCTTGGTTCTTCTGGCATCAGTGTGTTCTTCGTGTGGATTCCAGGTCATGTAGGCATCTAAAGGAATGAGGCTGCCGACGCCGCTGCCAAATCGGCGATTTTATCACCCAGCTTTTTTACCTCTGTTGGTCCCTCGTCAGAATTGTGTGTTATTTTAGTCACCGCATCCTCTGGCTTTGGCGCGATGAGTGGAGGGCTCTCCAGGGGAACAAGTTGCGGGAGGTTAAACCTCTCCCGTTAGTCTGGCGTATCTCTTCTCCCTCCTCTCGTCAGGAAGAGGTAATTTTAGCGCTTTTACGGATCGGAAATTGCCATTTTAGTCATAGATACCTGCTCAGTGTTGACCCCGCACCACTTTGTGAGCAGTGAAATGCGCCCTTAACGGTACGTCACATTTTAACAGAGTGTCAAGTTTTAGCTCCATTGCGCGTCCGTGTGTGTCTGCCTGTTGGCATAGCCAACGTTTTTGCAGACAACGCGCATGCCTTAGAATGTCTTTTACGTTTTATCAGTAACAGCGATTTGAATCGGCGCATTTGATGCGCTGAGCGTCTTTTAGTTTTGTGATTCTGTATTGTCTTTTTTAATGGGGATTCTTCTCCCCGGTGGACATATGGCACTCATGTCCCTCGCATTCTATAGTTATTGATGCGTTGTTTTACTATTTTATTGACCATGCTTTTAGTGTGTTGGTTTTTAGAATTTGCTGTTTTGTTTTTAAGTGTTTTCGTCTCCTTGGGTTACAGTCCCGTATTTTAGTTTTGGGTTTTAAATTTTATACATTGTAAGGGGCTGATGACCCTAGATGTTTAGCGCACTTAAACCCGATTTCATCATCATCATCTTCATCACTATTTTGTGTTTTTTCACCTGGTATCTACCTTAAACTTCTGAGTTCCTAGCTGTGAACTAGGAACAATATCATACTTGTTCGCTGACATCGTGCTAAAACTATTTAGTAGTCAAGTAAGCTCACTTTTAAGTAACAATATAAATAATTTCAAATTACCTACATGGCAGCCTGAATAAATTTGAATATGTATCTTGTATTTTATATTGCTTGATGCATTCTGCCTTACTGGGTACAAATAAAATATCTTCATATCATTTAGAAATGCTGAGAGAGATGTTTAATTAGGATAAGTGCTGGATAGTGTTTCTATGGAGTTCTTTATCCTTAAAAATGCACTATTGGTTAATTTTTTGCACTAAGACGTGATCCCCTTATTTCATTCATTCCTTTTTTAATCGGCAAATTTGTTCCAATAAAAATACCAAAATCACTATTACAAGGAAGCTTATAGATTGTAAAACTGCAATTAAACAACAACTTGATGCTCCTGACTGTGTGCTTATATTTTTCTTATGTTATTGCAGGTTATGGGAACAGTGGTAACATCAAAGAGAGAAGCAAGGTATATTTTATCACAAGAGTTGGGCATTATACAGAGCATAAAGGCAGAAGAATCTCACAATATGGTTATTGAAATGAGGAAGGAAGCTGGAGGATCAATAAGAGCAATACAAAAACTAAACCTAACAGGTATTTTATTTATTTACATGCTTATGAGGCTAATATAGTGTTGGGATACTGAAATACCAAAATAGCAAAATTTGAACTGCCAATTGGAATTTTATATGGCTCAATAAGACGAGCAGTTCAAAACTGAATGATCTAAAAGCATAAGTGTATTGGAGAGCAGTGATAGATGCTTGCGTTTTAAGATACTGTTACATGGCAGAAGAGTTAGCAATATAGATACAATAAACAGCATGCTACTGTTATAGATAGCATTCTTATTGATAGGAACCTACTTTTAGCAAAAATCTCTTTAAAAGTTGGAATTATTATTAATTTGAATTGAGATTATTTAAACATAAAGATGCAGATCATGTTTTGGTGTGCAAAAGCTTGCAAAATTCAGAAGTCTTTCATTTATTTGCTGCTTTATACATTAGATGACCTGCTCAGGTCTGAATGGAAAGCCTAGAACCTTTGGAAGGAGTTGCAACTAACAGAAGACTTAACATTAGAGGAAGCACAAAGTTTTCCAGCACGTACAATTACAAAGCCTTTTTGTAATCCAATGATTTTACAAATACCAAAAGGAAGTTATTTATTAACTTATATCCTCATCTGTCAATCTGTCCATCTGTTCTGTTCTATCAGGTGGTCAGTTTTGACATATATTTAATAACTCGTGAAGAGCCAATGGAGGATGTGTAAATTAGGAAAAAGATTTTAACCTGTTTAGATACATGCTATAAAAATTGTGAAGTTGTATAAATATATACTATAGTGCACAGAATTGCTGTAAACTTAAGATCCCTTCTTTGAGATTTTTACAAATTAATGTATAAACAAAGAACATACAGTATTAATATAGTGTACCTATGGAATGTGTTTTGAAATACTTATAATCTAGTCATTTACAGAGATACACTGTAAATCTGGGTAACTCGGTGATGGAAGCTGTAACTTTTCAGCTTCTGTATTTCCTGACAAAAGCCAAAAATATGCATTGTTCCAAAGTTAAACCCCAATCCAAAAACTGAAAATTATGCTTTGCTCCAACTAACCCCCATCCCAAGTTACCCTGATTTACAGTAATTATAATATATGTATACCCTTTAAACTGTTAAATTTTGCCAAATAAAAAAGCACCTGTTAAATACAATGCACACACACACACACACACACACACACACACACACACACACACACACACACACACACACACACGTGCACACATGCACGCATGCACAAATGCACATCATTAAACTGTAATAAGATATGCATTATTCAAACAGTATGTTAACTAAATTGTCAGTATTGCATACAGAAATTACAAATAAGCCAGTTGTCAGTTTAGGTCGTCGGTGCGTAATTTGGGTAAAAGAAAATGGGAGGATCTTGTGTTGTTGTTAGGGATGTGACCTTGATACCAAATGTTAAACTGTGTTTGTTGATACCTCGATACTCTCGATACTCGGTGGTAGCGAAGTAGGTCTACTACTTGCAGATAAATCCTTGATACATTTAAATTTTTTTGCATTAATGAAAGTTGTTGCACTTAACTTTATGCTAGATAAGGAATGAAAGGAGTTGAGACTTCATGTTACTGCCTTGGACTGTCCCTAAAGAGTTGCTGGACTATAGTTCTTGATACACCTTGACTGCAACATTCAATAGACTCTTGTGTATAAATGAAAATGTGTAAAACAATGGGGGAAGGAATAAGGTACTCACGTAACATGCAGCATTAACCAAGTTGTGAATGAAGCTGATTTAGCTGACTCATTAAATCACATTTCTGCAGTAGCCCCTGTCTTGGTGACTCATTCTCAGCCATTACATTTACCTACTCCGGTGACCAAAATCTGTGAATCCAGAAGAAACAAATCGGAACTTATCATGCAAGATAATACAGCATATGGAAATATTTGTTCATTCATGAATGCTCATGTTCTTAAACGTTAGATTCCTTTATATCCCTGTATTTCATATATTACCTCCTTCATTGTTTCTTCAAATTCTTAATTATGTGTGTGTCTTTGTGTAAAACATGGTATACTAATGTATGAGGGGTGAATAGAGAGGTTTAATTCATAAACTTACTATGTTTCTGAATGCTATGTGGCTAATTACTTAATACCGGATGAAAAAAATACATACTGTGGCATTATATAACAAGAAAATAAAATTGCCGCTAATAGGAGAATGTCAAACACGAACAGTTTTCGAATTAGCATACAATACAAATTGGTTACATGTGTTTATACACAGAAAACTACTAATAACAGCATAATTCAGTGAACAAGCTATTGCCTTTTCAGTTTTTTTATAAATTGAGTACCGAGTATCAAATATTGGTGCTTAAAAATCAGTATCAAGAAATAGTAATATTGTATCATCACTAATTATTATTATTATTATTATTATTATTATTATTATTATTATTATTATTATTATTATTATTATTATTATTTAATTTCATCCCCACAGGTAACAAGAGTGATATGGAGCCTTTTGTTTGGATGCGTGGCCATATTATGGGGTAGTTCATGACATGCACTGCACTGCATTGTATCTAACCGGTTCTGTTCCCCCTTCAATTTCCCTCCTCTCCATGTGCCAGCTAATCAGTTAATATGAAGTCTTAGAACATAGCTTGATACATCTGAGACCACATGCTTCATGTTATAGTGTGTTAGTGCTGTTATATGGGCAAAAAGTGCTTCAGCACTCTCAATCATTATGTAAGATTCCTGTAGCACAAACTCTTGCAGAGAAGTGAGGCGGCAATTTATAGACAGATTCCCTGCTGTTTGTGTACCTAATAGAGAAACAGTTCATAATCTGATTAATAGATCTATGGAAACGTGCTCTATGCTTGATAAACTAAAATTAAATTGCCATGTTCTTACACATGAAAAACTCAATGACATCAGAGAAGAGCTGTAACAAAGTCCAAAGAAATCTCTGATAAATCTTGCACCGGAATTTTGTAAAACTCAGCTTGGAATGCCACTAAAACTTTTAAAACTAAAACCCTATAAGATGACTGTAATTCCAGAATTGCAACTACACAGTAATGTAAGCAGAGTTAATTTCTGCAATTTGGTGTTGGATGATGCTAAAGATTACTCTAATCACCTGCATTTGATTTTTTATGGATGAAGCAAGGTTTCATTTACATGGCCTTGAAGGATTGGTGTGTTAATTCAAATTCTCTTAAAAGGTACAAGAGATTTGCGGCAGCACAAGGACATCATTTCCAATGTCATCTATGATGGTGTATGCTTATTGTAGTCATAATTTACATGAGAAATATATGTGCTTGAATTTTAAGGGACTATGAATATCAGATTCTGCCAGCAAATAGCATGCTTTCTGATAAGAAAACTTCCCATTGGGTTGGCCATGCATCCAAGTGAAGCCTCCGTACTTGCCAATTCTCTTAATTATACAAATATTTGTAGAAGACCACTTCCAGTTCAGCATCATTCAACACCCAGATAGCTCTATTTGGAATATTCAAGAAATAATTAAATATTGAACTATTAATCAAATCACATAACTTTAAAAATGCGAGTGATGTTATAAAACCATATTGGAGTATAAAACTAATATCTTACCAGGACTTATAGTTTTGACTAAAATGCCAATTAATATAATTGATTACAGACATGTGTAATTAAATACGTTGGGCACATTTTAGAATATAAAATAATTGTGTCAGTAGTTGGAAATTGTTAATCATAGAAAATGAAGTATCCAATAGCTTTACAATGAGCTATTTCCTTAAAAATCTTGGTGAGTATAGTATATTTCATTTAAACCTGTAAATGAAATTAAATGCTAAGTGTACAATTTGGTTGGAAGTAATTTATTTTCATATGATAACATAAATTCAAAATAAACTGAAAAACCTTCTTTATGTCCTTATGTACCCTTATATCAAATATTTCTAAAGTACCAATGCATTTGAGTTGTCTGTGGTGCCCCCAGGGGCTCACCTTTTGTGAGTACAGGTTAGGCGCACCCGGGGTACCCGAGCCATCCATAGCCATTTTCACCCTTTCATCCCCGTCCGGTCGAGGTGGGTTCGTTCTCGTGACCGGGGCACTCAAGGTAGGCTCTCGTGCGTTCTGTGCATTTCATTCCACGTCGCCCCTCGCCATCGCTTCTTTCTTCTCTTCTGTGTATGCACATTTCGCTCCACGCCCATTCATTTACACGTCCCTTTTACTTCTTCGCCGGCCTACCTTGAATGCGAAACGCCCACACACTTTTAGTTTCTTTTGACTTTTTATGTTAATCTTCCGTGGACACAGCCTGACGGATACCCGCGCACCGCGTGCGCAGCTGGGTGAGTGGGTAATGGTGTCATCCCCACCACCCGGGGTCGTTATGTAGGGTATGTGTTCGTATCCGCTGTTCAACTGCAGTCCCGCGGGGGGGCCATTGCATGAGCTGCTGACTTCCGACGGCCATTGGGTCCCTCTGTCTATGTTCTGGGAGGTGTGACCCTGGGGTGAGATAGGTATAGATAGGCCACTCACCCAAGCCGGGGTAACGCCCGGGAAGTCAGAGCCCGAGGTCGGAGACGGTTGCAATGGTGGAGGATTTATTTCGCTATGGAGCACCCTTTCTCCATTACTAACAACAAGCGCCGAAAAGTCTATGTAACGGAAGTAGCACCGCCGACATCTGGTTGTTACTTGGTCATTTCACGAACAGAAGAAGGACAAAGTTTTGAGAAGGTGAACCCTTTCATTATTCAAAAGGGCATTGACGCTATTGCAGGTGCGGTTCAGTCCTGCACTCGTCTTCGAATTGGTTCCTTGTTGGTTCAAACCAAAACTGAACAGCAAAGTACGTCCTTGTTGCGCGCCACGCTTCTCCACGGTTATCCTATCCGTGTCGAGAACACCGCACCTTGAATTCCTGTCGAGGCGTCATTAACACCCATTGCCTCGATGGTATGTCGGACGAGGAACTTGTCGGCTATCCTTCTGACCAAAAGGTGACAGCCGTTCATCGAGTGCAGGCAAAACGCGACGGAATTTTGGTACCAATGCGTACCCTGTTTATCACGTTCGACGGCGTCGATCTGCCCACGAGTCTTTCAGCAGGGTACGAGCGAATTGCTGTGAGGCCCTATATACCTAGACCTCTGCGTTGTTTCATATGCCAACGTTTTGGGCATACGCAAGTCTCCTGTAAGAGTGCCGTTACCATCTGTGCCTCATGTAGCCAGCCGTCACACGAAGGTACCTGTACCACAGCCCCCGTCTGCATTAACTGCAAAGGGTCTCATTCTGCATCATTTGCCGACTGTCCGCGGTACTTGGACGAGAAAGAAATCCAGGAGATCCGGGTAAAGGAAAAACTGTCCTTCGCTGAAGCCCGGAGGCGTTACCATGCGCGCCAACCTTCACTCCTGCGATCTGGCACATTTAGTTCTGTTGTTGCCTCGCCAGTACCACCAGTAGATGCCGAAACTCAGACCTGGACCATGACTGGATTAACCGCCACTACCATCCGGCCGTCCATTAAGCCTACAGTTACCAAGCCGAATAAACCTGGTTCCAAGTCAATGAAATCGCAAGCCGCTGAAAAGAAACCCAAGCAGAAACTTCGTAGGGAAGATTTTCTAAAGGACCCTGCTCGTGCGCGCGGTAACAAAAGTTCACCTTCTCCTCCTCGGAGGTCGCAGACCCAGGAAGATCCTGGGACAAGCCGCGCTCAGCGGCACCCTTCACCCATCGCCACCCAGAACCGATACACGGCGCTTGAATCGGTTTCTGGCTCTGAGCGCGTGGGCCCTCCCTTCGAGGAGGCTATGGAGTCTCACCAAATCCATACAAAAAGCCCGAGCCCAAAGGTTAAACAAAAGGTAATTTTAAGCCGCGCTTCTAAATAGACAGTTTACCCCTTTTTCTTAATGGCTATTCTGACCTGGAATGTACGTGGTGTACGATCGCATAGGGCGGAACTGCAACTTTTATTGCGTTCCCATTCACCAATGGTCGTTTGTTTGCAGGAGACTAAGCTTCGCCCTCATGATCCTTTTGATCTCCGAGGATATACTCCGGTTCACTACGACCATGAACCGGAGGAGGGTACTCCTGCTCATGGAGGTGTCATGTTGTTAGTGCGTAACGACGTTCATTTTCAAACTATCACACTTACATCCGACTTGCAAACTGTTGCCGTTCGCCTTCACTTACCCGGCTTTTTGTTTTCTGTTTGCTCTGTGTATTCACCTCCATCGTCTCCCCTCGCTCCCGCGGACAATCGAGCTCTCCTGTCCGTTTTCCCAACACAATTTCTTCTGTTGGGAGATTTTAATGCCCATCACCCACTGTGGGGTTCGCCAAGGGCTTGTGCGAGGGGAACTCTTCTTTCCGACATTTTTTATCAGTTTAATCTTTCCATCCTCAATACAGGTGCACCTACTTTTATTTCTGATTCTTCTGGTACATTCTCTCACCTGGACCTTGCCATTTGCTCACTCCAGCTTGCTCATCGTCTTCAGTGGAACGTCGTCGCTGACACCTACTCCAGCGACCATTACCCCTGCATCGTTTCTCTTCTGTCGCACCACGTACATCATTCCAGAGTACCTACCTGGATATTTACAAAAGCCGACTGGAGCTTATATTCCAGCCTCGTGCATTTTTACGATCAGCCCTTCGCCGACATTAACCAATTAGTGCAGCACCTTACGTCTACGATTTACTCTGCCGCCGAACGCGCAATTCCCCGTTCATCCTCCAACCTCGGCGACCGCCTGTTCCGTGGTAGAACGAGGATTGTCGGGACGCCGTTCGTACCCGTAGGACTGCACTTAGGGTGTTTCGGCGACACCCTACACTTGATAATTTGGTGACTTTTAAACAATTGCGCGCCAGGGCTCGTCGCATTATTCAGGATAGCAAGAAGGCGTCGTGGGCTCGTTTTGTCGAGTCTTTTAATCGCTTTACGCCTTCATCCGTTGTTTGGGATAAACTTCGTCGCTTCTCAGGTAAAGTGTCTCATTGTACTGTTTCTGGCTTTCAGGTTTCTAATGCCACCATAGTGGATCCGGCTGCCATCGCTTACAGTCTGGGATCTGCCTTTGAGGAGGTTTCCAGTTCAGACCATTATTCCGCCGGCTTTCGCTCTATTAAAGACCGGCTGGATTCTGCACCATATAATTTTCGGTCTGCTAACACTGAATGTTATAACGCACTTTTTACAATGTGGGAGCACGCTGTTCATTGCTCTAGGCACTCCGCTCCTGGCCCGGATGGCATTCATGTCCTGATGTTAAAGCACCTTTCAGCCGACAGTAAACTCTTTCTCTTACAGGTGTATAACCGTATTTGACAAGACGGTTTTTTCCTTTCGTTTGGCGCGAAGCCACCATTGTCCCTATACTTAAGCCTGGGAAGGATCGCCAACTTCCTTCCAGCTACCGCCCTATCTCCCACACCAGTTGCATTTGCAAGGTGATGGAGCGAAAGATCAACGGGCGGTTGCCATGGTGGCTTGAGTCTCAGAAACTTCTAGCAAACGCTCAGTGCGGATTTCGTCGCTATCGCTCTACCGTCGACCATCTGGTGTCCTTGTCGACGCATATTATGAATGGATTTCTGAGAAAGTGTCAAACCGTGGCTGTGTTTTTTGACCTGGAGAAAGCTTATGACACTTGTTGGAGGGGCGGCATTTTACGTAAACTTTACGCATGGAATATCCGCGGTCATCTTCCCATATTTCTTCGGGAGTTAATGACGGACCGCGTGTTTCGTGTACGTGTGGGCTCGGTTTTATCTAGTGGTTTTATTCAAGAGAAAGGAGTACCGCCGGGCTCGGTACTTAGTGTCACACTTTTTGCAATTGCTATCAACGCAATGTTGATTGTATTCCACCTGGCATTTCATCTTCCCTTTTTGTTGATGATTTTGCCATTTATTGCAGTTCACGGCGGACCTGTCTACTCGAACGCCGTCTCCAGAGCTGTATCGACCGTCTCTATGCCTGGAGAAGCGCCAACGGCTTTAATTTCTCCGCCGAGAAATCCGTCTGCATCAACCTCTGGCGCCGGAAATATTTCCCTCTGCCCTGTCTCCATCTTGGACGGGAGGTGCTACCGTTTGCAGACGTGGTGAAATTTTTTGGGGTTGATATTTGATCGAAAGTTGAGCTGGACTTCTCACGTATCCTTTTTAAAAGCAAAGTGTGACCGTTCTCTTAATATTTTACGTGTTTTAAGTGGCACATCCTGGGGAGCTGATCGGACCGTCCTTCTGCGTCTTTATCGCTCTTTGGTCCGATCCAAACTTGATTACGGGTGTATTGTCTTTTCATCGGCACGTGAATCTGTGTTACGTTGTTTGAATCGCATTCATCATCGTGATATTAGAGTCGCTACAGGGGCCTTTCCAACTAACCCTCCCCTCAGGGGCTCACCTTATGTGAGTACGGGTTTTTGGCGCACCCGGGGGTTCCCGAGCCAATCATCGCCATATTCATCCCCTCACCCCCATCCGGTCGAGGTGGGTTCTTCTCGTGACCGGTGGACACAAGGTAGGCTCTCGTGCGTTCTTTGCATTCCATCCATACCGCACCTCACCATCGTCTCTTTCTTCCCTTATCACTTTCCGACCATTTCGCACCACGACATTCGCATATCTCTTTTTCTTCCCCGCCGGCCTACCTTGCGTGCGAAACGCCCACACTGTTTTAGTTTCTTTTATCCTTTTATTTAAATCCTCCGTGGACACAGCCTGACGGATACCCGCGCACCGCGTGCGCAGCTGGGTGAGTAGGTAATGGCGTCATCCCCACCACCCGGGGTCGTCATGTAGGGCTTGTGTTCGTATCCGCTGTTCAACTGCAGTCCCGCGGGGGGGCCATTGCATGAGCTGCTGACTTCTGACGGCGATTGGGTCCCTCTGTCTATGTTCTGGGAGGTGTGACCCTGGGGTGAGTCTGGTATAGATAGGCCACTCACCCAAGCCGGGGTAACGCCCGAGAAGTCAGAGCCCGAGGTCGGAGACGGTTGCAATGGTGGAGGATTTATTTCGCTATGGAGCACCCTTCCTCCATTAATACTAACAAGCGCCGAAAAGTTTATGTAACAGAAGTGACACCACCGACAACTGGTTGTTACTTGGTCATTTCACGAACCGAAGAAGGACAAAGCTTTGAGAAGGTGAACCCTTTCATCATTCAAAAGGGCATTGATGCAATTGCTGGTGCGGTTCAGTCCTGCACTCGTCTACGGAATGGTTCCTTATTAGCCCAAACGAAATCCGATCAGCAAAGTAAGACCTTGTTGCGCGCTACGCTTCTCCACGGCTATCCCATCCGTGTGGAGAAGCACCGCACATTGAACTCCTGTCGAGGCGTTATTACCACCCATAGCCTCGATGGTATATCGGACGAGGACCTGGTAGAATATCATGCAGACCAGAAGGTGACAGCGGTCCATCGAGTGCAGGCCAAACGCGACGGCGTATTGGTACCCACTCGTACCCTGTTTATTACATTTGATGGCGTCGATCTGCCCACGAGCATTTCCGCAGGGTACGAACGGATTTCTGTGAGGCCTTATATTCCTAGACCTCTGCGTTGTTTTAAATGCCAACGTTTTGGGCATACGCAAGTCTCCTGTAAGAGTGCCGTTAACATCTGTGCAACATGTAGCCAGCCCTCACACGAAGGTACCTGTTCAACAGCTCCCGTCTGCGTTAATTGTAAAGGGTCACATTCTGCTTCGTTTGCCGACTGTCCGCGGTATTTGGACGAGAAGGCGATCCAGCAGATCCGGGTAAAGGAAAAACTCTCCTTCGCTGAAGCCCGGAGGTGTTTCCATGCGCGCCAACCTTCACTCCTGCGATCTGGCACATTTAGTTCTGTTGTTGCCTCGCCAGTACCACGAGTAGATGCCGAAACTCAGACCTGGACCTTGACTGTATTAACCGCCACTACCATCCGGCCGTCTATTAAGGCTACAGTTACCAAGCCGTATAAACCTGGTCCCAAGTCAATGAAGTCGCAAGCCGTTGAAAAGAAGCCCAAGCAGAAACTTCGTAGGGAAGATTTTTTGAAAGACCCTCCGCGTGCGCGCGGTAAGCAAAGTTCACCTTCTCCTCCTCGGAGGTCGCTGTCCCAGGATGGTCCTGGGACAAGCCGCGCTCAGCGGCACCCTTCACCCATCGCCACCCAGAACCGATTCACGGCGCTTGAATCGGTTTCTGGCACTGAGCGCGTGGGCCCTCCCTCCGAGGAAGCTATGGAGTCTGACCAACTCCATACCAAAAGCCCGAGCCCAAAGGTTAAACAAAAGGTAATTTTAAGCCGCCCTTCTAAATAGAAAGTTTATCCCCTTATTTTTAATGGCTATCCTGACCTGGAATGTACGTGGTGTACGATCGCATAGGGCGGAACTGCAGCTTTTATTGCGTTCCCATTCACCTATGGTCGTATGTTTGCAGGAGACTAAGCTTCGCCCTCACGATCCTTTTGATCTCCGAGGATATACTCCGGTTCGCTACGACCTTGAACCGGAGGAGGGTACTCCTGCTCATGGTGGTGTCATGATTTTGGTGCGTAATGACGTTCATTTTACACCTGTCACACTTACATCTGACTTGAAAGCTGTTGCCGTTCGCCTTCACTTACCCGGCTTTTTGTTTTCTGTTTGCTCTGTGTATACACCTCCATCGTCTCCCCTCGCTCCCGCGGACATTCGATCTCTCCTGTCCGCTCTCCCAACACCATTTCTTCTGTTGGGAGATTTTAATGCCCATCACCCACTATGGGGTTCGCCAAGGGCTTGTGCGAGGGGAACTCTTCTTTCCGACATTTTTTATCAGTTCAATCTTTCCATCCTCAATACAGGTGCACCTACTTTTATTTCTGATTCTTCTGGTACATTTTCTCACCTGGACCTTGCAATTTGCTCACTCCAGCTTGCCCGTCGTCTTCAGTGGAACGTCGTCGCTGACACCTACTCCAGCGACCATTACCCCTGCATCGTTTCTCTTCTGTCGCACCACGTACAGCATTCCAGAGTACCTACCTGGATATTCGCAAAAGCCGACTGGAGCTTGTATTCCAGCCTCGTGCATTTTGACGACCAGCCCTTCTCCGACATTCACCAACTAGTGCAGCACCTTACGTCTGTTATTTTCTCTGCCGCCGAACGCGCAATACCCCGTTCATCCTCCCAACCTCGGCGGCCACCTGTTCCGTGGTGGAACGAGGATTGTCGGGACGCCGTTCGTGCCCGTAGGACTGCACTTAGGGTGTTTCGGCGACACCCTACACTTGATAATTTGGTGACTTTTAAACAATCGCGCGCCAGGGCTCGTCGCATTATTCAGGATAGCAAGAAGGCATCTTGGGCTCGTTTTGTCGAGTCTTTTAATCGTTTTACGCCTTCATCCGTTGTTTGGGATAAACTTCGTCGCTTCTCAGGTAAAGTGTCACATTGTACTGTTTCTGGCCTTCAGGTCTCTAATGCCACCATAGTGGATCCGGCTGCCATCGCTAACACTCTGGGTTCTGCCTTTGAGGCGGTTTCCAGTTCAGACCATTATTCCACCGGCTTTCGCTCTATTCAAGACCGGCTGGATTCCGCATCATATACTTTTCGGTCTGTTAATGATGAATGCTATAACGAACTATTCACAATGAGGGAGCTGGAGCACGCTCTTCATTGCTCTCGGCACTCCGCTCCCGGGCCGGACGGCATTCATGTCCTGATGTTAAAGAACCTTTCAGCTGACAGTAAACTATTTCTCTTACAGGTCTATAACCGTATTTGGCAAGACGGCATTTTTCCTTCCGTTTGGCGCGAAGCCACCATTGTCCCTATACTTAAGCCTGGGAAGGATCGCCAACTACCTTCCAGCTACCGCCCTATCTCCCTCACCAGTTGCATTTGCAAGGTGATGGAGCGCATGATCAACGGGCGGTTGACATGGTGGCTTGAGTCTCAGAAACTTCTAGCCAACGCTCAGTGCGGGTTTCGTCGTTATGGCTCTACCGTCGACCATCTGGTGTCCTTGTCGACGCATATTATGAATGGATTTCTGAGAAAGTGTCAAACCGTGGCTGTATTTTTTGACCTGGAGAAAGCTTATGACACTTGTTGGAGGGGCGGCATTTTACGTACACTTCACGATTGGAATATCCGCGGTCGTCTTCCCATATTTCTTCGGGAGTTTATGACGGACCGCGTCTTTCGTGTACGTGTGGGCTCGGTTTTATCTCGTCGTTTTATTCAAGAGAACGGAGTACCGCAGGGCTCTGTACTCAGTGTCACACTTTTTGCGATTGCTATCAACCCCATTGTTGATTGTATTCCACCTGGCATTTCATCGTCCCTTTTTGTTGACGATTTCGCTATTTATTGCAGTTCACGGCGGACCTGTCTACTCGAACGCCGTCTCCAGAGCTGTATCGACCGCCTCTACGCCTGGAGTAACGCCAACGGCTTTAATTTCTCCGCCGAGAAATCCGTCTGCATCAACTTTTGGCGCCGGAAGTATTTCCCTCCGCCCACTCTACATCTTGGGCCAGGGATACTTCCGTTTGCAGACGAGGCGAAATTTTTGGGGTTGATTTTTGACAGGAAGTTGTGTTGGACCTCGCACGTTTCCTTTTTAAAAGCAAAGTGTGACCGTTCTCTTAATCTTTTACGTGTTTTAAGTGGCACATCCTGGGGAGCTGATCGGACCGTCCTTCTTCGCCTTTATCGCTCTTTGGTCCGATCCAAGCTTGATTACGGGTGTATTGTTTATTCGTCGGCACGTCCATCTGTGTTACGTCGATTGAATGCCATTCACCATCGTGGCATAAGAGTCGCTACAGGGGCCTTTCCAACTAGCCCTGTACCCAGTCTGTACGCAGAAGCTGCAGAGCCTCCGCTGTCCTTCCGGCGTGAGATGCTTTTGTGCAGCTATGCTTGTCGACTCTCAAGCTTGCCTAACCACCCGTCCTTCGATGTATTTTACGAGGATTCGCTTGATCGCCAATATTTTGTTAGCTCCTCTGCATTGCTCCCTCCAGGGGTTCGATTTCGACTGCTACTTCGGCATTTGGACGTTACGCCAGCGCCGGCCCTTACCCGAGGGGAAACGCGCTTTCCTCCATGGTCGCGCGCTGAGGCCCACATCCACCTTGGGCTGACGTCGATGCCGAAGAATGAGACCCCTGCTTCAGTCCTTAGATCCGCATTTTTAGAACTTCGGGCAACATTCGGGGACTGTAATTTTATTTATACTGATGGGTCTAAGACTGATGTTGGAGCAGGATGTGCCTTTGTTTTAGGTGCGCATAGTTTTACTTTTCGTTTACCCGGGCAATGTTCGATTTATACCGCCGAACTTTTTAGTATCTATCAATGTGTTTTATACATTCAGCGGCATGTCTTACGGCGTTGTGTTGTTTGTTCGGACTCTCTGAGTGCCCTTCAGAGTATTAAAGCGCTGTACTCTTACCACCCCCTCGTACAGCGCATTCATGACCTGCTCCATTCGCTAGGTGCCTCTGGCATCAGCGTCTCTTTTATGTGGATTCCAGGTCATGTGGGTATCTCAGGGAATGAGTCGGCCGACGCCGCTGCGAAATCGGCGATTTTATTACCCAGATTTTTTACTTCTGTTGTTCCCTCGTCAGATTCGTGTGTTATTTTACGTCGCCGCATCCTCTCGCGCTGGCGCGATGAGTGGACGGCCCTCCGGGGGAACAAGTTGCGGGAGGTTAAACCTCTTCCGCTAGTCTGGGCTACCTCTTCCCGTGCTTCTCGTCGGGAAGAGGTACTTTTAACACGCCTTCGTATCGGACATTGCCTTTTTAGTCATAGATACCTGTTAAGTGGTGATCCCGCACCTCTGTGTGGTCAGTGTGACGTGCCCTTAACGGTCCGTAACATTTTAACCGAGTGTCAAGTTTTAGCCCCACTGCGCGTTCGCGTGGGTCTGCCTGTTGGCCTAGCCAACGTGTTGGCAGACGATGCGCATGCTGTAGAATGTCTTTTACGTTTTATCACTGACATTGGTTTTAGCCGTCGCATTTGATGCGCTGAGCGCCTTTTAGCTGTTTGATTTTATATTGTTAGTTTTCATGGGGCCCTTCTCCCCAGACATAAGGCGCTCATGTTCCTTACATTCTACAGTTCTTGACACGTTTTATTCTGTTAGTGACCATGATTTTAGTGTGTTGGTTTTTTAGATATTTGTATTGTTATTTTGTTGTTATTGATATGGTTGTTATTGTTTTTATTGTTGTTATTGTTGTTATTATTATTGTTATTGTTATATTATTGTTATTTTAGCCTTTTTAGACTTCGGGGGTTTCTGTCCCGTTTTTTAATTATGCGGTTATTTTATCCTTTTGACTTTATCTTTTATACATTGTAAGGGCGCTGATGACCTTAGTAGTTTAGCGCCCTTAAACCGCATCTCATCATCATCATCATCCAACTAACCCCGTGCCCAGTCTTTACGCTGAGGCTGCAGACCTCGCTGTCCTTCAGGCGTGAGCTGCTCCTGTGTAGCTATGCCTGTCGACTCTCCAGCTTGCCTGACCACCCGTCCTTTGCGGCATTTTACGAGGATTCACTTGACCGGCAATATTTAGTTAGCTCATCAGCTTTGCTTCCTCCAGAGGTTCGATTTCGTCAGCTTCTTCGGCGTTTGGACGTTACGCCAGCACCGACCCTTTCAAGGGGGGAAACGCGTTTTCCTCCATGGTTGCGCGCTGAGACCCTCTGTCACCTTGGGTTATCGTCGATGCCGAAGAGTGAGACACCTTCTTCAGTCTTTAGATCAGCTATTTTAGACCTTCAGTCGCAATTTGGGGACTTTGATTTTATCTTTACTGATGGATCTAAGACATGGTGGAGTAGGATGCGCCTTTTTTGTGGTGGAAATAGTTTCACGTTTCGTTTACTGGACAATGTTCAATTTTTACCGCCGAACTTTTTAGCTTTTATCAATCTGTTTTATACATTCAGCGGCACGACTTACGGCACTGTTTTATTTGTACGGACTCTCTGAGTGTCCTTCAGAGTATTAATGCGCTGTACCATTACCACCCACTCGTACAGCGCATTCATGACCTGCTCCACTCGCTTGGTGTCTCTGGCACCAGCATCTCCTTCATGTGGATCCCAGGTCATGTGGGAATCTCAGGTAATGAGTGTGCCGACACCGCTGTCAAATCGGCGATTTTATTACCCAGATTTTTACCTCTGTTGTTCCCTCGTCAGATTCGTGTGTTATTTTACGTCGCCGCATTCTCTCGCGCTGGCGCGATGAGTGGACGGCTCTCCGGGGGAACAAGTTGCAGGAGGTTAAGCCTTTCCCGTTGGTCTGGGGTACCTCTTCTCGTTCGTGTCGTCGGGAAGAGGTAATTTTAGCTCGTTTACGGATTGGACATTGTGTTTTTAGTCATAGGTAATTGCTCAGTGGTGACCCAGCACAACTCTGTTGGCAGTGTGATGCGCCCTTAACGGTGCGTCACATTTTAACAGAGTGTCAGGTTTTAGCTGCATTGCGTGCTCGTGTGGGTCTGCCTGTTTGCCTAGCCAACGTTTCGGCAGACGACACGCGTGCTGTAGAATGAGTTTTACGTTTTATTCATGACAGTGATTTTAATCTGCGCATTTAATGCGTTGAGCGTCTTTTAGCTTAGTCATTTTATTCTGTGTGTTTTTATGGGGACTCTAATCCCCAGAGAACAAAAGGCGCTCATGTCCCTCGCATTCTACAGTCCTTGACACGTTTGAATCTTTTATTGCCTATGCTTTTAGTATGTTAGTTTTTGGCATTGTTGTATTAAATTTTTTGACATCGCGGGTTTGTGTCCCGTTTTTTAATTATGCGGATCTTTTATATTTTTGACTTTATATTTTATACATTGTAAGAGCGCTGATGACCTTAGCAGTTTAGCGCCCTTAAACCGCATCTCATCATTATCATTGTCTGTGGCACATTACAAACCAAAAAGAGTAGCATAAAGTTTACATCAGTAGTCAGATTCAATAAGTTCTTGAGGTAATCTAACTTGAAGCAGAAATGCATCATACTGGATAGATTTAAATTTCATTTCATATTCTGTTTCTTTAAAATATTATATTCTGTATTATATCTCTGTATCTTTATGAAGATCATAAAAGTAACGTACTCTGCAGTCTAAAGAGCAGAAAAGTCTCATGCAAGAGTGCCGTTAACATCTGTGCAACATGTAGCCAGCCCTCACACGCAGGTACCTGTTCAACAGCCCCTGTCTGCGTTAATTGTAAAGGGTCTCATTCTGCGTCGTTTGCCGACTGTCCGCGGTACTTGGACGAGAAGGCGATCCAGGAGATCCGGGTGAAGGAAAAACTCTCCTTTGCTGAAGCCCAGAGGCGTTATCATGCGCGCCAACCTTCACTCCTGCGATCTGGCACATTTAGTTCTGTTGTTGCCTCGCCAGTACCACGAGTAGATGCCGAAACTCAGACCTGGACCATGACTGGATTAACCGCCACTACCATCCGGCCGTCCATTAAGGCTACAGTTACCAAGCCGTATAAACCTGATCCAAAGTCCATGAAGCCGCAAGCCGCTGAAAAGAAACCCAAGTAGAAACTTCGTAGGGAAGATTTTCTGAAGGACACTCCGCGTGCTCGCGGTAAGAAAAGTTCACCTTCTCCTCCTCGAAGGTTGCAGTACCAGGAAGCTCCTGGGACAAGCCGCGCTCAGCGGCCCCCCTCACCCATCGCCACCCAGAACCGATTCACGGCGCATGAATCGGTTTCTGGCTCTCAGCGCGTGAGCCCTCCCTTCGAGGAGGCTATGGAGTCTGACCAACACCATACTAAAAGCCTGAGCCCAAAGGTTAAACAAAAGGTAATTTTAAGCCGCCCTTCTAAGTAGACAGTTTATCCCTTTTTCTTAATGGCTATCCTGAGCTGGAATGTACGTGGTGTAGATCGCACAGGGCGGAACTGCAACTTTTATTGCGTTCCCATTCACATATGTTCGTGTGTTTGCAGGAGACTAAGCTTCGCCCTAATGAACCTTTAGATCTCCGAGGGTATACTCCGGTTCGCTACGACCTGGAACCGGAGGAGGGTAGTCCTGCTCATGGTGGTGTCACGATTTTGGTGCATAACGACGTTCACTTTCAAACTATCACACTTACATCCGACTTGCAAGCTATTGCCGTTCGCCTTCACTTACCCGGCTTTTTGTTTTCTGTTTGCTCTGTGTATTCACCTCCATCGTCTCCCCTCGCTCCCGCAGACATTCGAGCTCTCCTGTCCGCTCTCCTAACACCATTTCTTCTGTTGGGAGATTTTAATGCCCATCACCCACTGTGGGGTTCGCCAAGGGCTTGTGCGAGGGGAACCGTTCTATCCGACATTTTTTACCGGTTCAATCTTTCTATTCTCAATACCGGTGAACCTACTTTTATTTCTGATTCTTCTGGTACATTCTCTCACCTGGACCTAGCCGTTTGCTCACTCCAGCTTGCTCGTCGTCTGCAGTGGAACGTCGTCGCTGACACCTACTCCAGCGACCATTACCCCTGCGTCGTTTCTCTTCTATCTCACCACGTCCAGCATTCCAGAGTACCCACCTGGATATTCAGAAAAGTCGATGGAGCTTGTATTCCAGCCTCGTGCATTTTGACGATCGGCTCTTCGCAGACATTAACCAAATAGTGCAACACCTTACGTCTACAGTTTTCTCTGCCGCCGAACGGGCAATTCCCCGTTCATCCTCTCAACCTCGGCGAAAGCCTGTTCCGTGGTGGAACGAGGATTGACGGGGCGCCGTTCGTGACCGTAGAACTGCACTTAGGGTGTTTCGGGGACACCCTACAATTGATAATTTGGTGACTTTTAAACAATCACGCGCCAGGGCTCGTCGCATTATTCAGGATACCAAGAAGGCGTCGTGGACTCGTTTTGTCGAGTCTTTTAATCGCTTTACGCCTTTATCCGTTGTTTGGGATAAACTTTGTCGCTTCTCAGGTAAAGTGTCGCATTGTACTGTTTTTCGCCTTCAGGTTTCGAATGCCACCATAGTGGATCCGGCTGCCATCGCTAGCACTTTGGGATCTACTTTGAGGCGGTTTCCAGTTCAGACCATTATTCCGCCGGCTTTCGCTCTATTAAAGACCGGCTGGATTCTGCACCTTATAATTTTCGGCCCCCCAGGGGCCTGCTTTGCAGGTACGGGTTTTTGGCGCACCCGGCGTCCCGAGCCACCCTGAGTTCCTCGGTGTGGGCCCCTCCAAGTGGTGAGGGAGTCAGTCAAAGCGCCCACCCACGTGTAGGCCGTGCGTGGAGACCCGTGTCGGTGGAAAGAAATATCCTGGTGGTTGAGGGAGGCGTATCTGAGCCTGGTTGGTTGTGTTTTACAGTTTTCAGGTAGGATGCGCTATACCAATACACCACTTTGGTATTTGCTTCACCTAAACGGGCGGCTAGGGACTAACCCACCCCTAGCCAATCGGCCGGGACTAGGTTTTGTACTGAACTCCAGGGTGAGTGGGACGGCGTGCCCGCTATATCCCGTGTGTAGCCCTGTCATCCCAGTGGGATGACCCCTTGTTGGGCTCCGTGGTGGGTGGGGAGCACTGCGGGATGAATTCTTTACTATCTTTTATGGTCAACACACCCAATACCTTAAAGCAACCTGTGAAGGGAAAAGAAGTAGTCGAGTCCAGTGGTCCTCGCTACTTGGTGATTTCGAGAACTGAGGAAGGGCAAAAGTTTACCACGGTGACTCCATTTCTGATTCAAAAGGATTTGGACAGCATTGCTGGTCCTGTTAAATCCTGTGTGCGTTCTCGTAATGGCACGCTCCTGATTGATGCACTTTCAGCTTCTCAGGTATCGAAACTGCTTAAAGCCAAACTGCTAGCCATCTATCCTATTCGTGTCGAGCTGCATAGAACTCTCAACTCCTCGCGCGGCGTGGTGAACACCCGTGCATTGGACGGCATGTCTAATGAGGAGATTCTGGACAACCTCTCTGATCAAGGTGTTACGGCGGTATATCGCGTTCAGCGGAAGGACAGAGGTGAATTCGTGCCGACTCGTACCCTGTTCCTTACCTTTGATCGGGTAGATCTCCCTCAAAGAATTAAGGCAGGTTATGAGGTCATTGTAGTCAGGCCGTATATCCCTAACCCGCTGCGATGCTACAAGTGTCAGCGCTTTGAACACACCAGCGACTTTTGTAATGGCAACTCTACCTGCGTTAACTGT
The DNA here is from genome assembly GCA_030765065.1 of Deroplatys truncata. Classification (NCBI taxonomy): domain Eukaryota; kingdom Metazoa; phylum Arthropoda; class Insecta; order Mantodea; family Mantidae; genus Deroplatys; species Deroplatys truncata. The sequence continues at coordinate 413,995,234 of CM060990.1, read as the reverse complement.
GGTGACATCTCCCATGATGGGGAATGTACATCCACTCCGACATGTGTTAACTGCGGCGGTGAACATCCATCGAGTTCCCGCGATTGCCCCCGTTTTGTAGAGGAACGCGAGATCCAGGAGATCCGGGTTAGGGAGAAGGTGTCCTTCTCAGAAGCCCGGAAGCTCCTGCACTTCCGCCAACCGTCTGTCCCGCGGTCCGGTACGCATAGCTCCGGTGCAGCTAAACCGGCACCGAGTCGGGAAATCGCCACACAGACCAGCGATTTGAACGGAGCCACCATTTCAGATAAGATACTTGTCGCCCGCGCGCTTCCAAAGCCCTCGACTTCGCCAACTGCGTCGACATCTGCCAAGACTGTACCTGCTCAACTTCCTCCTGTGCGATCGCATTCTCAGGCGTTGCCTTCCTCCTCTAAGACTGGAAAGGCCGTTACCAGCACTGCTTTGCCGGTGAAGTTCAAGACCCACTACACCAGATCCGACTTCCTGAAGGACACCCCTCCATCTGTTCCGGGAACGTCGAAGGGGAAGAATAGTCCGCGATGCTCTTCTCATAGATCCTCTTCTGCGGCTTCTTCTGGGACGGACTCCGAACGGCGCTCTACATCTTCGCTGGTCTCTACTTCCAATCGGTTAGAGGTTCTCGAACCGAAATTCTCTATTGGAAAGGGGTCCTCCCCCGTGGAGGAGATGGAGCAGGATTCCTCCGCCGCTGCCAGACCGCCTATGAAGAAGCGGCAGGATAAAACATCCCCTAAAGGTGCTGGTTCGCAACCTAAGAAAAAGGGTCGCTTAATTCGTCCACCGCTCTCGTCATAGTCGCCTCTTCCGATTACGACCCTCCTTTTAATTACAATAGCTATCCTACACTGGAACATACGAGGTATTCGATCCCATCGACCGGAGCTTGAACTTTTGCTCAACGAGTACGAGACCCTGGTTCTTTGTTTGCAGGAGACTAAGCTCCGTCCGCAAGACGCCTTTCAACTTGCACGGTATCGCTCAGCGCGTTGTGATCTTCCACCAGAAGATGATGTTCCTGCGCACGGGGGCACCATGCTGCTTATCAGAGATGACCTTTTCGTGGACTCTGTGTCCCTTCAATCTGATATCCAGTCGGTTGCTGTCCGGATTCACCTGCCGTCCCTCCGATTTACCATCTGTACGCTTTATCTTCCGCCATCTGCCGACATCTCGGCAACAGATTTAGCCGACCTCATTTCCCAGCTTCCCACACCTTTTGTGTTGGTGGGAGATGTCAATGCCCATCACCCTCTTTGGGGTTCATCTCGGGCTAGTGCGAGAGGCACCTTAATCGCCGACTTTATCGATAGCTTTAACCTCGCTCTTCTGAACACCGGGGAGCCTACCTTTCTTTCTGATGCCTTCCACACTCGTTCACATCTTGACATTGCGGTTTGTTCACCACGGTTAGCAGTTTCCTTTCGCTGGAATGTCATCTCTGATTTGCACTCTAGTGACCACTTCCCTTGTCTTCTTAGTCTCTTAACTCCTGCTGTGTGTTCCACCCGTTTGCCTACCTGGCGCTTCGACCGAGCCAATTGGAGCCTTTTCTCCCAGTTGGCTGTGTTCACGTATAATGAGCAGGACTCTGTGAATTTTTTAGTTCAGCATCTCACAGAGACTATTCTTTCTGCTGCTGCGCACTCTATTCCTCGGTCGACCGCCCACCCTCGGCGATTTCCGATCCCTTGGTGAACGGATGAATGTCGAACGGCCATTCGTGCTCGCAGGCGTTCTCTTCGGCTTTTCCAGCGTCGCCCTACCCTGGAGAACCTGATCCAGTACAAGAAACTGCGTTCTCGGTGTAGGCAAATTATTCGGGATAGCAAAAAACGTCCTGGAGTCGCTTTGTCTCTTCTTTTAACCACCGCAAACCTTCCTCTATCGTCTGGGATAAGTTCAGGCATGTAGCCGGTAAATCGACCCATCTGCCCATTGCTGGTCTTCACACATCTGTAGGAGCTGTTGTTGCTCCATTCGACGTGGCTAATACTTTGGGCAGCGCTTTCGCACAGGTATCAAGCTCCGATTCTTATTCGCCCGAGTTCCTTATTGTCAAGGATCGCGTAGAATCACAGCGCTGCTCGTTTCGTTCTGGTAATCTTGAGCTTTATAATCGCCTTTTCACCATGGCGGAGTTGGACTACGCGCTTTCGACTTCGCGCCTATCAGCGCCAGGGTCCGATGGCCTCCAAGTTCAAATGTTAACACACCTCCCTCCTGCGGGTAAGACCTTCCTGCTCGAACTCTATAATCGCGTTTGGGTTGCTTCCACATTTCCAGATAAGTGGCGAGAGGCCATCATCATTCCCATTTTGAAACCTGGAAAGGACCGTCACCTTCCTTCCAGTTACCGTCCCATTTCCCTCACCAGTTGCGTTTGCAAGGTGTTGGAACGCATGATCAATGGGCGGTTGGTATGGTGGTTGGAGACTCGGAACCTTCTGTCCAACACCCAATGCGGTTTTCGACGACGCCGTTCAACTCTAGACCACCTTGTGTCGCTCTCGACGCAGATCATGAACGGGTTTCTGCGGAACTGTCAAACCGTTGCGATTTTCTTTGACCTTGAGAAGGCTTTTGATACCTGTTGGCGGGCGGGGATTATGCGTTCCCTACACGCCTGGAACCTTCGTGGACGCTTGCCGCTGTTCCTTCAGGAGTTTCTGGCGGACCGCGTTTTTCGAGTACGGGTCAGCTCGGTTTTTTCGAACCTTTTTATCCAAGAGAACGGCGTGCCTCAGGGCTCCGTACTAAGCGTTACACTTTTCGCTGTAGCGATTAATTCTATCTGCGAATGTGTTCCACCAGGGGTGTCGTCCTGTTTATTTGTGGACGATTTCGCCGTGTACTGTACCTCTCAGCGTACGTCGTTTTTGGAACGCCGCCTGCAGCAATGTTTGGACAACCTTCACTCTTGGAGTTCTAGAACTGGCTTTCGTTTCTCCACTGAGAAGACCACCTGCGTTAACTTCTGGCGCCGTAGGGAACGATTTCCACCTTCTCTCCGTTTCGGTTCAGACTTTCTGCCCTTTGCCGGCGAGGCGCGTTTCTTGGGGTTGACGTTTGACAGGAAGCTTAGCTGGTCATCACATATTGCACGATTGAAAGCTCGATGTGATCGTTCTCGAAGTCTCTTGCGGGTGTTAAATGGTACGTCTTGGGGAGCGGATCGGGCGGTTTTGCTGCGTCTGTATCGCGCGCTAGTCCGATCCAAGTTAGATTATGTGTGCGTCGTTTATTCCTCCGCCCCTCCATCTGTGCTGAGGGCATTAGACGCCGTCCACAATCGTGGCATTCGCTTAGCTATTGGTGCGTTTCCAACTAGCCCAGTTCTCAGCCTTTACGCCGAGTCGGCAGAACCTCCTTTGTGTTATCGGCGTGCTTTTCTCCTCGGCAATTATGGCTGTGCGCTTCGCTGTATGCCAACCCATCCAACGTTCGCTTCCTTTTTCCACGCCGCGCTGGACGAACGTTATTGGGACCGCTCCGTATATCCCAGGCCCTCAGGTGTTCGCTTCCGGGAGCTTCTTCGGCAGCACGGTATTGAACTGCCCAGCATGTTCCCTACCGGGGAGAGGGTGTTTCCTTCTTGGCTTCGTGTGACGTCTCACATTGATCTTGGAATGGCGGCTTACCGGAGGTCTACGCTCCCTATGTCCAGTATACGGGCTTGTTTTTTAGAATTTCTGTCCGGCTACCATGGCTGGATTTTTATTTACACCGACGGATCTAAGTGCTCCAACGGTGTTGGTTGCGCTTACGTTCATGGGCCCGGAACTCATACCTTCGGTCTTCCTGGTGGCACTTCCGTTTATTGTGCTGAACTGTATGCCATATATCGTGCCGTTTTATACGTGCGCCGCCACCACTTGGGAAACAGCCTTATTTTATGTGATTGCCTTAGCGCACTCCAGAGTATACGCGAGCTGTACAATTACCATCCTCTTGTACAGCAAATCCAGGATGCCCTTCACGTTTTATACGCTTCTGGTGTTTTCGTGAAGTGTGCTTGTCTACCTGGTCACGTCGGCTTGGCTGGAAATGGACTAGCGGATTTGGCGGCTAAGGCGGCGACAGTCCAACCCGATGTTGTCATCCCTCGGGTAACGTCGGAGGACCTTTGGCTTGTTTTGCGGAGAGCGGTCCTCTCGTGCTGGCGCGAGAAGTGGGTGGCTCTCCGCGGCAACAAGCTTCGGGTAGTGAAGGACCTTCCTGTTCCCTGGGTTACTTCTAGTCGTTTTTCTCGCCGTGAGGAAGTTCTTTTAGCCCGTTTACGCATTGGCCACTGCAATTTCACCCACGCCTATCTTTTTAGCGGTGACTCTGCTCCACTTTGTTCCGCGTGCGGCGGACGTCTATCGGTCCGCCACCTGTTGTTGGAGTGCGCCTCCCTGGCGCGTCTTCGGAATGCTCTGCAGCTGCCGGCGAGTCTTGCGGAGGTCTTGGCGGACACTCCTCACGCGGTTGATAGGCTTTTTAAGTTTTTATCCGAGGCTGCCTTACCCCTGCGTTTTTAATGTTTCTACCCGAGAAGCTTCACCGCTCGGTGCTTAAAGTTTAATATTTATTCTCCTCTTTATGTCTATTTACCTTTGACTTCTCCTTTGCTTCTCTTCTGATTCCTATCCTCCGCTTTTACTCTGATTTTTAACTTTTGTGTCTACCTTTGGTTTTTACCTTCCTGTTTTAGAACGGCGCTTATAACCCTGGTAGTTGAGCGCCGTAAACCAACATTCCTTCCTTATAATTTTCGGTCTGCTAACACTGAATGTTATAACGAACTTTTTACAATACGGGAGCTGGAGCACGCTCTTCATTGCTCTAGGCACTCCGCTCCTGGCCCGGATGGCATTCATGTCCTGATGTTAAAGCACCTTTCATCCGAGAGTAAACTCTTTCTCTTACAGGTCTATAACCGTATTTGGCAAGACGGCGCTTTTCCTTTCGTTTGGCGCGAAGCCAGCATTGTCCCTATACTTAAGCCTGGGAAGGATCGCCAACTTCCTTCCAGCTACCTCCCTATCTCCCTCACCAGTTGCATTTGCAAGGTGATGGAGCGCGTGATCAACGGGCGGTTGACATGGTGGCTTGAGTCTCAGAAACTTCTAGCACACGCTCATTGCGGATTTTGTCGCTATCGCTCTACCGTCGAACATCTGGTGTCCCTGTCGACGCATATTATGAATGGATTTCTGAGAAAGTGTCAAACCGTAGCTGTGTTTTTTGACCTGGAGAAAGCTTATGACACTTGTTGGAGGGGCGGCATTTTACGTACACTTTACGCATGGAATATCCGCGGTCGTCTTCCCTTATTTCTTCGGGAGTTTATGACGGACCGCGTGTTTCGTGTACGTGTGGGCTCGGTTTTAACTAGTGGTTTTATTCAAGAGAACGGAGTACCGCAAGACTCGGTACTTAGTGTCACACTTTTTGCAGTTGCTATCAACCCCATTATTGATTGCATTCCAGCTGGCATTTCATCGTCCCTTTTTGTTGATGATTTTGCGATTTATTGCAGTTCACGGCGCACTTGTCTACTCGAAAACCGTCTACAGAGCTGTATCGACCGTCTCTACGCCTGGAGTAACGCCAACGGTTTTAATTTCTCCGCCGAGAAATCCGTCTGCATCGTCTTCTGGCGCAGGAAATATTTCCCTCCGCCCTCTCTCCATCTTGGGCCGGAGGTGCTTCCGTTTGCAGACGAGGTGAAATTGTTGGGGTATATGTGATCGAAAGTTGAGCTGGACTTCTCACGTATCCTTTTTAAAAGCAAAGTGAGACCGTTCTCTTAATATTTTACGTGTTTTAAGTAGCACATCCTGGGGAGCTGATCGGACCGTCCTTCTCTGTCTTTATTGCTCTTTGGTCCGATCCAAACTTGATTACGGGTGTATTGTCTTTTCATCGGCACGTCCATCTGTGTTACGTCGTTTGAATCCCATTCATCATTGTGGTATTAGAGTCGCTATAGGGGCCTTCCCAACTAGCTTCCGCTGTCCTTCAGGCGTGAGTTGCTCTTGAGTAGCTATGCCTGTCGACTCTCCAGTTTGCCTGACCACCCGTCCTTCGCGGCATTTTACGATGATTCACTTGACCGGCAATATTTAGTTAGCTCCTCTGCTTTGCTCCCTCCAGGGGTTCGATTTCGTCAGCTTCTTCGGCAGTTAGACGTTACGCCAGCGCCGACCCTTTCAAGGGGGGAAACGCGTTTTCCTCCATGGTTGCGCGCTGAGGTCCTCTGGCACCTTGGGTTATCGTCGATGCCGAAGAGTGAGACCCCTTCTTCAGTCTTAAGATCAGCGCATTCATGACCTGCTCCACTCGCTTGGTGTCTCTGGCACCAGCACCTCCTTCATGTGGATTCCAGGTCATGTGGGCATCTCAGGTAATGAATCTGCCGACGCCGCTGCCAAATCGGCGATTTTATTACCCAGATTTTTTACCTCTGTTGTTCCCTCGTCAGATTCGTGTGTTATTCTACGTCGCCGCATCCTCCCGCGCTTAGGCGCGATGAGTGGACGGCCCTCCTGGGGAACAAGTTGCGGGAGGTTAAGCCTTTCCCGTTGATCTGGGGTACCTCTTCTCGTTCGTGTCGTCGGCAAGAGGTAATTTTAGCTCGTTTGCGGATTGAACATTGTGTTTTTAGTCATTGGTATTTGCTCATTGGTGACCCCGAACCACTCTGTGGGCAATGTGATGCGCTCTTAACGGTGCGTCAGGTTTTAGCTGCATTGCTAGCTCTTGTGGGTCTGCCTGTTGGCCTAGCCAATGTTTTGCAGACGACACGCGTGCTGTAGAACGTGTTTTACGTTTTATTCATGACAGTGATTTTAATCTGCGCATTTAATGCGTTGGGCGTGTTTTAGCTTAGTAATTCTATTCTGTCTGTTTTTATGGGGAGTCTAATCCCCAGAGGACAAAAGGCGCTCATGTCCCACGCATTCTACAGTCCTTGACACGTTTGAATCTTTTATTGCCTATGCTTTTAGTGTGTTAGTTTTTGGCATTGTTGTATTATTGTTGTTTTAAATCTTTGGACATCGCAGGTTTGTGTCCCGTTTTTTAATTATGCGGTTCTATTATAGTTTTGACTTTCTATTTTATACATTGTAAGGGCGCTGATGACCTTAGCAGTTTAGTGCCCTTAAACCGCATCTCATCATCATCATCATCAGATGAAGGTGAACCCTTTTATAATTCAGAAGGGCAAAGATACTATTGCTGGTGCGGTTCAATCCTGCACTCGCTAACGGAATGGTTGCTTATTAGCACAAACTACGTCCGATCAGCTAAGTAAGCCCTTGTTGCGCGCTACGCTTCTCCACGGTTATCCCATTCGTGTCGAGAAGCACCACACATTGAATTCCTGTCGGTGCGTCGTTACCACCCATAGCCTCGATGGTATATTGGACGAGGATCTAGTAGAATATCTATCCGATCAAAAGGTGACTGCAGTGCATCGAGTGCAGGCTAAACGCGACGGCGTATTGGTACCCTCTCGTACCCTGTTTCTAACATTTGATGGCGTCGATCTGCCCACGAGCATTTCCGCAGGGTACGAACGCATTTCTGTGAGGCCGCATAAACCTAGAACTCTGCGTTGTTTCACATGCCAACGTTTTGGGCATACGCAAGTCTTCTGTAAGAGTGCCGTTACCATCTGTGCCTCATGTAGCCAGCCGTCACACGAACGTACCTGTTCCACAGCCCCCGTCTGCGTTAAATGCAAAGGGTCTCACTCTGCGTCATTTGCCGACTGTCCACGATACTTGGACGAGAAGGCGATCCAGGAAATCCGGGTAAAGGAAAAACTCTCCTTCACTGAAGCCCGGAGGCGTTATCATGCACGGCAACCTTCACTCCTGCGATCTGACACACTTAGTTCTGTTGTTGCCTCGCCAGTACCACGAGTAGTTGCCGAAACTTAGACCTGGACCAAGACTGGACTAACCGCCACTACCATCCGGCCGTCCATTAAAGCTACCGTTACCAAGCCCTATAAACCTGGTCCAAAGTCCATGAAGTCGCAAGCCGCTGAAATGAAACCCAAGCAGAAACTTCGTAGGGAAGATTTTCTGAAGGACCCTCCGCGTGAACGCGGTAAGAAAAATTCACCTTCTCCTCTTCCTCGGAGGTCGCTGTTCCAGGAAGGTCCTGGGACAAGCCGCGCTCAGCGCCACCCCTCACCCATTGCCACCCAGACCGATTCACGGCGCTGGAATCGGTTTCTGGCACTGAGCGCGTGGGCCCTCCCTCCGAAGAAGCTATGGAGTCTGCCAACTCCATACAAAAAGCCCGAGCCCAAAGGTTAAGCAAAAGATTCTTTTAAGCCGCCCTTCTACGTAGACAGTTTATCCCTTTTATTCATAGCTATCCTGACCTGGAATGTACGTGGTGTACGATCGCATAGGGCGGAACTACAACTTTTATTGCATTCCCATTCACCTACTGTCGTGTGTTTGCAGGAGACCAAGCTTCGCCCTCACGACCCTTTCGATCTCCGTGGGTACACTCCGGTTCACTACGATCTTGAACAGGAGGAGGGTGCTCCTGCTCATGGAGGTGTCATGTTGTTAGTGCGTAGCGACGTTCATTTTCAAACTCTTGCTCTTACGTTCGACTTGCAAGCTGTTGCCATTAGATTGCAGTTACCCGGTTTTTTCTTCTCTGTTTGCTCTGTATATTCACCTCCGTCGTCTCCCCTCGCTCCCGCGGACATTCGACCTCTCCTGTCCGCTCTCACAACACCATTTCTTCTGCTGGGAGATTTTAATGCCCATCACCCACTGTGGGGTTCGCCAAGGGCTTGTGCGAGGGGAACTCCTCTTTCCGACATTTTTTACCAGTTCAATCTTTCCATCCTCAATCCAGGTGCACCTACTTTTATTTCTGATTCTTTTGGTACATTATCTCACATGGACCTTGCCATTTGCTCCCTCCAGCTTGCTAGTCGTCTTCAGTGGAACGTCGTCGCTGACACCTACTCCAGCGACCATTCCCCTGCGTCGTTTCTCTTCTGTCACACCACGTACAGCATTCCAGAGTACCTACCTGGATAATCACAAAAGCCGACTGGAGCTTGTATTCCAGCCTTGTGCATTTTTACGATCAGCCCTACGCCGACATTAACAAACTAGTGCTGCACCTTACGTCTACGATTTTCGCTGCCGCCGAACGCGCAATTCCACGTTCATCCTCTCAACCTGGGAGAAATCCTGTTCCGTGGTGGAACCAGGATTGTCGGGACGCCGTTCGTTCCCGTAGGACTGCACTTAGGGTGTTTCGGCGACACCCTACACTTGATAATTCGGTGAGTTTTAAACAATCGCGCGCCAGGGCCCGTCGCATTATTCAGGATTGCAAGAAGGCGTCGTGGGCTCGTTTTGTCGAGTCTTTTAATCGCTTTACGCCTTCATCCGTTGTTTGGGATACACTTCGTCGCTTCTCAGGTAAAATGTCGCATTGTACTGTTTCTGGCCTTCAGGTTTTTAATGCCATCATAGTGGATCCGGCTACCATCGCTAACACTCCGGGATCTACCTTTGAGGCGGTTTCCAGTTCAGACCATTATTCCGCCGGCTTTCGCTCTATTAAAGACCGGCTGGATTCTGCACCATATAATTTTCGGTCTGCTAACACTGAATGTTATAACGATCTTTTTACAGTGAGGGATCTGGAGCACGCTGTTCATTGCTCTAGGCACTCCGCTGCTGGCCCGGATGGCATTTATGTCCTGATGTTAAAGCACCTTTCAGCCAACAGTAAACTCTTTCTCTTACAGGTGTATAACCGTATTTGGCAAAACGGTTTTTTCTTTCCGTTTGGCGCGAAGCCACCATTGTCCCTATACTTAAGCCCGGGAAGGATCGACAAATTCCTACCAGCTACCGCCCTATCTCCCTCACCAGTTGCATTTGCAAGGTGATGGAGTGCATGATCAACGGGCGGTTGACATGGTGGCTTGAGTCTCAGAAACTTCTAGCAAAGGCTTAGTGTGGATTTCGTCACTATTGCTCTACCGTCGACCATCTGGTGTCCCTTTCAACGCATATTATGAATGGATTTCTGAGAAAGTGTCAGACCGTGGCTGTGTTTTTTGACCTGGAGAAAGCCTATGACACTTGTTGGAGCGGGGGCGTTTTACGTACACATTACGCATGGAATATCCGCGGTCGTCTTCCCTTATTTCTTTCGCAGTTTATGACGGACCGCGTGTTTCGTGTACGTGTGGGCTCGGTTTTATCTAGTCGTTTTATTCAAGTGAACGGAGTACCGTAGGGCGTGGTACTTAGTGTCACAGATTTTGCAGTTGCTATCAACCCCATTGTTGATTGTATTCCACCTGGCATTTCATGGTCCCTTTTTGTTGATGATTTTGCGATTTATTGCCGTTCACGCGGACTTATCTACTCGAACGCCGTCTCCAGAGCTGTATCGGCCGTCCCCCTCACGGGCTCACCTTATGGGAGTACGGGTATTGGCGCACCCGGTGGTTCCCGAACCAATCATCGCCACATACATCCCCTCACCCCCATCCGGTCGATGTGGGTTCTTCTCGTGACCGGTGGACACAAGGTAGGCTCTCGTGCGTTCTTTGCATTCCATTCATTTCGCACCTCACCATCGTTTCTTTCTTCTCTTCTATTTCTGCACATTTCGCCTCACGCCCATTCATTTACACGTCTCTTTTACTTCTTCGCCGGCCTACCTTGCGTGCGAAACGCCCACACAGTTTTAATTCCTTTTATGTTTTTATTTAAATCCTCCGTGGACACAGCCTGACGGATACCTGCGCACTGGTGCGCAGCTGGGTGAGTGGGTAATGGCGTCATCCCCACCACCCGGGGTCGTCATGTAGGGTTTGTGTTCGTATCCGCTGTTCAACTGCAGTCCCGCGGGAGGGCCATTCCATGAGCTGCTGACTTCTGACGGCAATTGGGTCCCTCTGTCATTGTTCTGGGAGGTGTGACCCTGGGTTGAGTTTGGTATAGATAGGCCACTCACCCAAGCCGGGGTAACGCCTGGGAAGTCAGAGCCCGAGGTCGGAGACGGTTGCAATGGTGGAGGATTTATTTCGCTATGGAGCACCCTTCCTCCATTTATACAAACAAGCGCCGAAAAGTCATTGTAACAGAAGTAGCACCGCCGTCAGCTGGTTGTAACTTGGTCATTTCAAGAACAGAAGAAGCACAAAACTTTGAGAAGGTGAAGCCTTTTATAATTCAGAAGGGAATAGATGCTATTCCTGGTGCGGTTCAATCCTGCACTCGTCTACGGAATGGTTCTATATTGGCACAAACTAAGTCCGATCAGCAAATTAAGACATTGTAGCGCGCTACGCTTCTCCACGGTTATCCCATCCGTGTCGAGAAGTACCGAACATTGAACTCCTGTCGGGGCGTCGTTACCACCCATATCCTCAATGGTATATCGGACGAGGATCTAGTAGAATATTTATACGATCAAAAGGTGACTGCAGTGCATCGAGTGCAGGCCAAACGCGACGGCGTATTGTTACCCACTCGTACCCTGTTTCTTACATTTGAAGGCGTCGATCTGCCAACGAGCATTTCCGCAGGGTACGAACGGATTTCTGTGAGGCCTTATATTCCTAGACCTCTGCGTTGTTTTAAATGCCAACGTTTTGGGCATACGCAAGTCTCATGTAAGAGTGCCGTTAACATCTGTGCAACATGTAGCCAGCCCTCACACGAACGTACCTGTTCAACAGCCCCCGTCTGCGTTAATTGTAAAGGGTCTCATTCTGCTTCGTTTGCCGACTTTCCGCGGTACTTGGACGAGAAGGCGATCCAGGAGATCCGGGTAAAGGAAAAACTCTCCTTCACTGAAGCTCGGAGGCGTTACCATGCGCGCCAACCTTCACTCCTGCGATCTGGCACATTTAGCTCTGTTGTTGCCTCGCCAGTACCACGAGTAGATGCCGAAACTCAGACCTGGACCATGACTGGATTAACCGCCACTACCATCCGGCCGTCCATTAAAGCTACTGTTACCAAGCCCTATAAACCTGGTCCAAATTCAATGAAGTCGCAAGCCGCTGAAGTGAAACCCAAGCAGAAACTACGTAGGGAAGATTTTTTGAAAGACTCTCCGCGTGCGCGCGGTAACAACAGTTCAACTTCTCCTCCTCGGAGGTCGCTGTCCCAAGGAAGCTCCTGGGACAAGCCGCGCTCAGCGGCACCCCTCACCCATCGCCACCCATATCCGATTCACGGCGCTTGAATCGGATTCTGGCACTGAGCGCGTGGGCCCTCCCTCCGAGGAAGCTATGGAGTCTGACCAACTCCGTACAAAAAGCCCGAGCCCAAAGGTTAAGCAAAAGTATCTTTTAAGCCGCCCTTCTAAGTAGACCGTTTATCCCTTTTATTCATGGCTATCCTGACCTGGAATGTATGTGGTGTACGATCGCATAGGGCGGAACTGCAACATTTATTGCGTTCCCATTCACCTATGGTCGTTTGTTTGCAGGAGACTAAGCTTCACCCTCATGACCTTTTTGATCTCCGAGGATATACTCCGGTTCGCTACGACCTTCAACCGGAGGAGTGACTCCTGCTCATGGAGGTGTCATGCTGTTAGTGCGTAACGACGTTCATTTTCAAACTCTGGCTCTTACGTCCGACTTGCAAGCTGTTGCCATTAGATTGCAGTTACCCGGTTTTTTCTTCTCCGTTTGCTCTGTATATTCAACTCCGTAATCTCCCCTTGCTCCCGCGGACATTCGAGCTCTCCTGTCCACTCTCCCAACACCGTTTCTTCTGTTGGGAGATTTTAATGCCCATCACCCACTGTGGGGTTCGCCGAGGGCTTCTGCGAGGGGAACTCCTCTTTCCGACATTTTTGACCAGTTCCATATCTCTATTCTTAATGCAGTAGAGCCTACGTTTCTTTCAGATTCTTCTGGTACATTTTCTCATTTAGCCCTTGCCGTTTGTTCACTCCAGCTTGCTAGTCGTCTTCAGTGGAACGTCGTCGCTGACACCTACTCCAGCGACCATTACCCCTGCATCGTCTCTCTTTTGTCGCACCACGTAGAGCATTCCAGAGTACCTACCTGGATATTCGCAAAAGCCGACTGGAGCTTGTATTCCAGCCTCGTGCATTTTGACGATCAGCCCTTCTCCGACATTAACCAACTAGTGCAGCACCTTACGTCTATTATTTTCGCTGCCGCCGAACGCGCTATACCCCGTTCATCCTCTCAACCTCGGCGGCCACCTGTTCCGTGGTGGAACGAGGATTGTCGGGACGCCGTTCGTGCTCGTAGAACTGCGCTTAGAGTGTTTCGGCGACAGCCTACAATTGATAATTTGGTGACTTTTAAACAATCTAGCGCCAGGGCTCGTCGTATTATTCAGGATATCAAGAAGGCGTCATGGGCTCGTTTTGTCGAGTCTTTTAATCGCTTTACGCCTTCACCTGTTGTTTGGGATAAACTTCGTCGCTTCTCAGGTAAAGTGTCGCATTGTACTGTTTCTGGCGTTCAGGTTTCCAATGCCACTATAGTGGATCCGGCTGCCATCGCTAACACTCTGGGTGCTGCCTTTGTGGCGGTATCCAGTTCAGACCATTATTCCGCCGGCTTTCGCTCTATCAAAGGCCGGCTGGACACCGACACCTTTAATTTTCGGTCTGCTAATGATAAGTGTTATAATGAACTTTTCACACTGAGGGAGCTGGAGCACGCTCTTAATTGCTCTAGGCACTCCGCTCCTGGGCCGGACGGCATTAATGTCCTGATGTTAAAGCACCTTTCAGCCGACAGTAAACTGTTTCTCCTACAGGTCTATAACCGTATTTGGCAAGACGGCATTTTTCCTTCCGTTTGGCGCGAAGCCACCATTGTCCCTATACTTAAGCCTGGGAAGGATCGCCAACTACCTTCCAGCTACCACCCTATCTCCCTCACCAGTTGCATTTGCAAGGTGATGGAGCGCATGATCAACGGGCGGTTGACATGGTGGCTTGAGTCTCAGAAACTTTTAGCGAACGCTCAGTGCGGATTTCGAAGCTATCGCTCTATAGTCCCCTCAGGGGTTCACCTTATGTGAGTACGGGTTTTTGGCGCACCCGGGGGTTCCCGAGCCAATCATCGCCATATTCATCCCCTCACGCCCATCCGGTCGAGGTGGGTTCTTTAAGTGACCGGTGGACCCAAGGTAGGCTCTCGTGCGTTCTTTGCATTCCATTCATACCGCACCTTACCATCGTTTCTTTCTTCCCTTATCACTTTCCGGCCATTTCGCACCACGACATTCGCATATCTCTTTTTCTTCCCCGCCGGCCTACCTTGCGTGCGAAACGCCCACACAGTTTTAGTTTCTTTTATCTTTTTATTTAAATCCTCCGTGGACACAACCTGACGGATACCCGCGCACCGCGTGCGCAGCTGGGTGAGTGGGTAATGGCGTCATCCCCACCACCCGGGGTCGTCATGTAGGGTTTGTGTTCGTATCCGCTGTTCAACTGCAGTCCCGCGGGGGGGCCATTGCATGAGCTGCTGACTTCTGACGGCGATTGGGTCCCTCTGTCTATATTCTGGGAGGTGTGACCCTGGGGTGAGTCTGGTATAGATAGGCCACTCACCCAAGCCGGGGTAACGCCCGAGAAGTCAGAGCCCGAGGTCGGAGACGGTTGCAATGGTGGAGGATTTTTTTTCGCTATGGAGCACCCTTTCTCCATTATTAACAACAAGCGCCGAAAAGTCATTGTAACAGAAGTAGCACCGCCGTCATCTGGTTGTTACTTGGTCATTTCGAGAACAGAAGAAGGACAAAACTTTGAGAAGGTGAACCCTTTTATAATTCAGAAGGGCATAGATGCTATTGCTGGTGCGGTTCAATCATGCACTCGTCTACGGAATGGTTCCTTATTGGCACAAACTAAGTCCGATCAGCAAAGTAAGACCTTGTTGCGCGCTACGCTTCTCCACGGTTACCCCATCCGTGTTGAGAAGCACCGCACATTGAACTCCTGTCGGGGCGTCGTTACCACCCATAGCCTCGATGGTATATCGGACGAGGATCTCGTAGAATATCTCTCTGATCAAAAGGTGACTACAGTGCATCGAGTGCAGGCCAAACGCGACGGCGTATTGGTACCCACTCGTACCCTGTTTATTACATTTGATGGCGTCGATCTGCCCACGAGCATTTCCGCAGGGTACGAACGGATTTCTGTGAGGCCTTATATTCCTAGACCTCTGCGTTGTTTTAAATGCCAACGTTTTGGGCATACGCAAGTCTCCTGTAAGATTGCCGTTAACATCTGTGCAACATGTAGCCAGCCCTCACACGAAGGTACCTGTTCAACAGCCCCCATCTGCGTTAATTGTAAAGGGTCACATTCTGCTTCGTTTGCCGACTGTCCGCGGTATTTGGACGAGAAGGCGATCCAGGAGATCCGGGTAAAGGAAAAACTCTCCTTCGCTGAAGCCCGGAGGCGTTTCCATGCGCGCCAACCTTCACTCCTGCGATCTGGCACATTTAGTTCTGTTGTTGCCTCGCCAGTACCACGAGTAGATGCCGAAACTCAGACTTGGACCTTGACTGGATTAACCGCAACTACCATCCGGCCGTCTATTAAGGCTACAGTTACCAAGCCGTATAAACCTGGTCCCAAGTCAATGAAGTCGCAAGCCGTTGAAAAGAAGCCCAAGCAGAAACTTCGTAGGGAAGATTTTTTGAAAGACCCTCCGCGTGCGCGCGGTAACAAAAGTTCACCTTCTCCTCCTCGGAGGTCGCTGTCCCAGGATGGTCCTGGGACAAGCCGCGCTCAGCGGCACCCTTCACCCATCGCCACCCAGAACCGATTCACGGCGCTTGAATCGGTTTCTGGCACTGAGCGCGTGGGCCCTCCCTCCGAGGAAGCTATGGAGTCTGACCAACTCCATACAAAAAGCCCGAGCCCAAAGGTTAAACAAAAGGTAATTTTAAGCCGCCCTTCTAAATAGACAGTTTATCCCCTTATTCTTAATGGCTATCCTGACCTGGAATGTACGTGGTGTACGATTGCATAGGGCGGAACTGCAACTTTTATTGCGTTCCCATTCGCCTATGGTTGTATGTTTGCAGGAGACTAAGCTTCGCCCTCACGATCCTTTTGATCTCCGTGGATATACTCCGGTTCGCTACAACCTTGAACCGGAAGAGGGTACTCCTGCTCATGGTGGTGTCATGATTTTGGTGCGGAATGACGTTCATTTTCAAACTATCACACTTACGTCCGACTTGCAAGCTGTTGCCATTAGACTGCAGTTACCCGGTTTTTTCTTTTCTGTTTGTTCTGTATATACACCTCCATCGTCTCCCCTCGCTCCCGCGGACATTCGATCTCTCCTGTCCGCTCTCCCAACACCATTTCTTCTGTTGGGAGATTTTAATGCCCATCACCCACTGTGGGGTTCGCCGAGGGCTTGTGCGAGCGGAACTCTTCTTTCCGACATTTTTTATCAGTTCAATCTTTCCATCCTCAATACAGGTGCACCTACTTTTATTTCTGATTCTTCTGGTACATTCTCTCGCCTGGACCTTGCCATTTGCTCACTCCAGCTTGCACGTCGTCTTCAGTGGAACGTCGTCGCTGACACCTACTCCAGCGACCATTACCCCTGCATCGTTTCTCTTCTGTCGCACCACGTACAGCATTCCCGAGTACCTACCTGGATATTCGCAAAAGCCGACTGGAGCTTGTATTCCAGCCTCGTGCATTTTGACGACCAGCCCTTCTCCGACATTAATCAACTAGTGCAGCACCTTACGTCTATTATTTTCTCAGCCGCCGAACGTGCAATACCCCGTTCATCCTCCCAACCTCGGCGGCCACCTGTTCCGTGGTGGAACGAGGATTGTCGGGACGCCGTTCGTGCCCGTAGGACTGCACTTAAGGTGTTTCGGCGACACCCTACACATGCTAACTTGGTGACTTTTAAACAATCGCGCGCTAGGGCTCGTCGCATTATTCAGGATAGCAAGAAGGCATCTTGGGCTCGTTTTGTGGAGTCTTTTAATCGTTTTACGCCTTCATCCGTTGTTTGGGATAAACTTCATCGCTTCTCAGGTAAAGTGTCACATTGTACTGTTTCTGGCCTTCAGGTTTCTAATGCCTCCATAGTGGATCCGGCTGCCATCGCTAACACTCTGGGTGCTGCCTTTGAGTCGGTTTCCAGTTCAGACCATTATTCCGCCGGCTTTCGCTCTATTAAAGACCGGCTGGATTCCGCATCATATACTTTTCGGTCTGCTAATGATGAATGCTATAACAACCTATTCACAATGAGGGAGCTGGAGCACGCTCTTCATTGCTCTAGGCACTCCGCTCCTGGGCCGGACGGCATTCATGTCCTGATGTTAAAGCACCTTTCAGCCGACAGTAAACTGTTTCTCCTACAGGTCTATAACCGTATTTGGCAAGACGGCCTTTTTCCTTCCGTTTGGCGCGAAGCCACCATTGTCCCTATTCTTAAGCCTGGGAAGGATCGCCAACTACCTTCCAGCTACCGCCCTATCTCCCTCACCAGTTGCATTTGCAAGGTGATGGAGCGCATGATCAACGGGTGGTTGACATGGTGGCTTGAGTCTCAGAAACTTTTAGCGAACGCTCAGTGCGGATTTCGTCGCTATCGCTCTACCGTCGATCATCTGGTGTCCCTGTCGACGCATGTTATGAATGGATTTCTGAGAAAGTGTCAAACCGTGGCTGTATTTTTTGACCTGGAGAAAGCTTATGACACTTGTTGGAGGGGCGGCATTTTACGTACACTTCACGATTGGAATATCCGCGGTCGTCTTCCCATATTTCTTCGGGAGTTTATGACGGACCGCGTCTTTCGTGTACGTGTGGGCTCGGTTTTATCTCGTCGTTTTATTCAAGAGAACGGAGTACCGCAGAGCTCTGTACTCAGTGTCACACTTTTTGCGTTTGCTATCAACCCCATTGTTGATTGTATTCCACCTGGCATTTCATCGTCCGTTTTTGTTGACGATTTCGCTATTTATTGCAGTTCACGGCGGACCTGTCTACTCGAACGCCGTCTCCAGAGCTGTATCTACCGTCTCTACGCCTGGAGTAACGCCAACGGCTTTAATTTTTCCGCCGAGAAATCCGTCTGCATCAACTTCTGGCGCCGGAAGTATTTCCCTCCGCCCTCTCTCCATCTTGGGCCAGGGATACTTCCGTTTGCAGACGAGGCGAAATTTTTGGGGTTGATTTTTGATAGAAAGTTGTGTTGGACTTCGCACGTTTCCTTTTTAAAAGCAAAGTGTGACCGTTCTCTTAATATTTTACGTGTTTTAAGTGGCACATCCTGGGGAGCTGATCGGACCGTCCTTCTTCGCCTTTATCGCTCTTTGGTCCGATCCAAACTTGATTACGGGTGTATATTTTATTCGTCGGCACGTCCATCTGTGTTACGTCGTTTGAATCCCATTCATCATCGTGGTATTAGAGTCGCTACCGGGGCCTTTCCAACTAGCCCCGTGCCCAGTCTTTACGCTGAGGCTGCAGAGCCTCCGCTGTCTTTCAGGCGTGAGATGCTCTTATGTAGCTATGCTTGTCGGCTCTCAAGCTTGCCTAACCACCCGTTCTTCGATGTATTATACGAGGATTCGCTTGATCGGCAATATTTAGTTAGCTCCTCTGCATTGCTCCCCCCAGGGGTTCGATTTCGACTGCTACTTCGGCATTTGGACGTTTCGCCAGCGCCGGCCCTTACCCGAGGGGAAACGCGTTTTCCTCCATGGTCGCGTGCTGAGGCCCACATCCACCTTGGGCTGACGTCGATGCCGAAAAATGCGACCCCTGCTTCTGTTCTTAGATCCGCCTTTTTAGAACTACAGGCGCAGTTCGGGGACTGTCATTTTATATATACCGATGGGTCTAAGACTGATGTTGGAGTAGGATGTGCCTTTGTTTTTGGTGTACAGAGTTTTACTTTTCGTTTACCTCGACAATGTTCAATTTTTACCGCCGAACCTTTTAGCATTTATCAATCCGTTTTATACATTCAGCGGCACGACTTACGGCGCTGTTTTATTTGTACGGACTCTCTGAGTGCCCTTCAGAGTATTACTGCGCTGTACAATTACCACCCACTCGTACAGCGCATACATGACCTGCTCCACTCGCTGGGTGTCTCTGGCATCAACGTGTCCTTCATGTGGATTCCAGGTCATGTGGGCATCTCAGGTAATGAGTCTGCCGACGCCGCTGCGAAATCGGCGATTTTATTACCCAGATTTTTTACCTCTGTTGTTCCCTCGTCAGATTCGTGTGTTGTTTTACGTCGCGATGAGTGGACGGCCCTCAGGGGGAACAAGTTGCGGGAGGTTAAGCCTTTCCCGTTGATCTGGGATACCTCTTCTCGTTCTTGTCGTCGGGAAGAGGTAATTTTAGCTCGTTTACGGATTGGACATTGTGTTTTTAGTCATAGGTATTTGCTCAGTGGTGACCCCGCACCACTCTGTGGGCAGTGTGACGTGCCCTTGACGGTGCGTCATATTTTAACAGAGTGTCAGGTTTTAGCTGCATTGCGTGCCCGCGTGGGTCTGCCTATTGACCTAGCCAACGTTTTGGCAGACGACACGCGTGCTGTAGAATGTGTTTTACGTTTTATTCATGATAGTGATTTTACTCTGCGCATTTAATGCGTTGAGCGTCTTTTAGCTTAATACTTTTCTTCTATCAGTTTTTATGGGGACTCTAATCCCCAGCGGACATACGGCGCTCATGTCCCTCGCATTCTATAGTTCTTGACACGTTTTAATCGTTTATTGCCTATGCTTTTAGTGTGTTGGTTTTTCAGATATTTATATTGTTATTATTGTTGTTATTGATTTTATTGTTGTTATTGATTTTATTGTTGTTATCGATTTTATTGTTGTTATTATTGTTGTTATTGTTATTTTTAGCCTTTTGAACATCGCGGGTTTACGTCCTGTTTTTAATTATGCGGTTCTATTACCTGTTTTTATATTTTGACTTTATATTTTATACATTGTAAGGGCGCAGATGACCTCAGTAGTTTAGCGCCCTTAAGCCGCATATCATCATCATCACAGCTCTATCGTCGACCATCTGGTGTCCCTGTCGACGCATGTTATGAATGGATTTCTGAGAAAGTGTCAAACCGTGGCTGTGTTTTTTGACCTGGAGAAAGCTTATGGCACTTGTTGGAGGGGCGGCACTTTACGTACACTTCACGCATGGAATATCCGCGGTCGTCTTCCCATATTTCTTCGGGAATTTATGACGGACCGCGTCTTTCGTGTACGTGTGGGCTCGGTTTTATCTAGTCGTTTTATTCAAGAGAACGGAGTACCGCAGGGCTCTGTACTCAGTGTCACACTTTTTGCGATTGCTATCAACCCCATTGTTGATTGTATTCCACCTGGCATTTCATCGTGCCGTTTTGTTGACGATTTTGCCATTTATTGCAGTTAACGCGGACCTGTCTAGTCGAACGCCGTCTCCAGAGCTGTATCGACCGTCTCTACGCTTGGAGTAACGCCAATTGCTTTAATTTCTCCGCCGAGAAATCCGTCTGCATCAATTTCTGGCGCCGGAAGGCTTTCCCTCCGCCCTCTCTCCATCTTAAGTCGGAGGTCCTTCCATTTGCAGACGAGGTGAAATTTTTGGGGTTGATCTTTGACCGGAAGCTGAGCTGGACTTCTCACGTTTCCTTTTTAAAAGCAAAGCGTGAACGTTCTCTTAATATTTTACGTGTTTTAAGTGGCACATCCCGGGGAGCTGATCGGACCGTCCTTCTTCGCCTTTATCGCTCTTTGGTCCGATCCAAGCTTGATTACGGGTGTATTGTTTATTCTTCGGCACGTCCATCTGTGTTACGTCGACTGAATGCCGTTCACCATCGTGGCATAAGAGTCGCTACAGGGGCCTTTCCAACTAGCCCTGTACCCAGTCTGTACGCAGAAGCTGCAGAGCCTCCGCTGTCCTTCCGGCGTGAGATTCTTTTGTGCAGCTATGCTTGTCGGCTCTCAAGCTTGCCTAACCACCCGTCCTTCGATTTATTTTACGAGGATTCGCTTGATCGACAATATTTCGTTAGCTCCTCTGCATTACTACCTTCAGGGGTTCTCTTTCGAAAGCTTCTTCGGCATTTGGACTTTACGCCAGCGCCGGCCCTTCCCAGGGGGGAAACGCGTTTTCCTCCATGGTTGCGCGCTGAGGCCCAGTGTCACCTTGGGTTGACGTCTATGTCGAAGAATGAGACCCCTTCTTCAGGTCTTTGATCGGCCTTTTTAGAACTTCAGTCGCAGTTCGGGGACTTTCGTTTTATATATACTGATGGGTCTAAGACTGATGTTGGAGTAGGGTGTGCCTTTATTGATGATAATCGTAGTTTTACATTTCGTTTACCCGGGCAATGTTCGAGTTTTACCGCCGAACGTTTTAGTATTTATCAGTCACTTTTATACGTCCAGCGGTACGACCTACGACTCTGTTTTATTTGTTCAGACTCCCTGAGTGCTCTTCAAAGTATTCGCGCACTGTACATTTTCCACCCCCTCGTACAGCGCATACATGACCTGCTCCACTCGCTTGGTGCCTCTGGCATCAGCGTCTCTTTTATGTGGATTCCAGGTCATGTGGGCATCTCAGGGAACGAGTCGGCCGACGCCGCTGCGAAATCGGCGATTTTATTACCCAGATTTTTTACCCCTGTTGTTCCCTCGTCAGATTCGTGTGTTATTTTACGTCGCCGCATCCTCTCGCGCTGGCGCGATGAGTGGACGGCCCTCCGGGGGAACAAGTTGCGGGAGGTTAAACCTCTTCCGCTAGTCTGGGCTACCTCTTCCCGTGCTTCTCGTCGGGAAGAGGTAATTTTAACACGCCTTCGTATCGGACATTGCATTTTTACTCATAGGTACTTGCTCAGTGGTGACCCCGCATCTCATCATCATCATCATCATCATCATCATCATCTTATGACTTCATATACTGTGTCTTCCAAACTTCTTCTGCCCTGTCTCACTACAAATATTACAGTTTTTTCTTCTGTTATCTGCTTTGTATCTTTTCTCCTTTCCATATATTCTTTCTCTATATTCTGATATCTGTTTTTCCATTTCTTCTCTCTGTATTTTCATTGTATCTTTCAACTCTCTTGTATTATTGTTGATTCTTTTTCATTTTTCTTTTTCCATCTCTCTTATTTCTTCGATTAACCTGTTCATTTCCACTGGTTCTGGATTCTGTTCCACAGATATTTTCAGCAGTTTTGCAATTACAATCATGATGATTCTCCATATCTGTGTTTCCATTTTTACTTTTCCATCTTTTCTTATTTTTAAGCCGAGATTTCCAATTCTATATCAGCACTTTTGAACATCCACTTCCATTTTACTGTGTTCTCTCATACTCGCTCTGCTATACAACCTTCCCCTTTGCTGCTGGCTTATGACTCACCAAAATAAATACGAAAATTTGAGACCAGCATCATCTCCACACACATTACAGAAAAAAATAAGACTTTCAAAAAAGTTCACCTACCACCAAAGAACGACCATTCCATAAAAAACTAATGAACTCAAAACTAAAAGATGAAATTTCACGTAGTAACAGCTTAGAATTATAGGTATCACATTAAACACAAGGACTGTAACAAAGTTTACATAGGAAAAGAAACTACAAACCAGAACAAAGGAACATTTCAGAAACAGAAGAATGAAACAGGAAGACAGATCAGCAGTAGCATAAAAAATTTTGGCAGGAACACCATGACATCAAGAAAATCTAAAGCTATCAAAACATAACAGCTGTAACAGAACTAGCAGCATGGGAAAATATAGACATCTGGAAGAACAGACAAAGTATGAACTTTGAAATCCTGCTTAGTCACATCCTACTAAGAAGATTCATCCATCTACCACCAGGAAGAAGTACGTCCACTTCGAATAATACTGGCAGTCAACAAAATGCTGATAATTATAGCAATGACTTTTGAAAAATGTTTTAAATAAATTATAGATAGGTGATGTGTGTGTTACAAACTGACTCAAATTGTCATTTTATTTACAAGTGCTTTTGTTTAAAATGGGACTGACAATTAATTGAAGTGTATGAAAGAGACCTGGCACCTTCTCCTAACAAAAGGTATAGAATTTCCAGATTAATTTGTGGCAACATTAGCACAGATAGAAAGAGTTGTTCGCAACATACTACTCATTCTCTCATTCAGGTGTTTTATAGTTTCATGTATGTACTGAAAATTATGACAACAGACCAATGGCAAACTGGCAGTTTTACTCAGTAGTGCTAGGAATATAATTCAGCTTCCAAAGTGAACATTACCAAATATTTTATTCAATAAATATTACTTGACCTAATTCAATTTATGATTTTGCAGGATTATAGGTGATAGTAGTGGATACTTGTAAGCCAGCAATAATTTGGGTAGTCATGCTGTTGCGCACAGCATTTACTAACAGAAAGTAAACTTCTCAGAACAAAACTAAAGTAAAATAGAACATAAAGTGTTCCCTTTTGGTTTATCTTTTAAAATCAAGAACTTTAGGTTTAATGTGCATTCCTTTGTTTATTTTTCACAGATTCTCCTGTGAAAATAATACAATTAAACTCGATGACTTTGGAAGATTGCATTGAAGAATTGGAAAAAAAGCACCAGAAAGGCTTAGTTAAGCAACTGCTGATAACACAAAGAGAAGCTACTGCATGCTTGGATGAATGTCCTACTGTAAGTTTGACAGTTTCCTTTATCATAACTGTGTCATGTCATGATAGGTACACAAAGGATTGTTTAAAACATTAAAGCTGCTAATAATGCTTGTGTCCAGTATTACTTTGATGAATTTATGAATCAGGCTATGAATATGCAAGATGACTTGCCTCGAGTTTGATATGAAAGATGCTTTGGTGAGCACAATGTCATTATTAGTTTTGTACATGGGGGTTGAAGTCATTTTCAGTGTCAGTCATACTGGCTCTTGCAAGATGCAATTTACTTGAATGGAAATCCAAAGGTCTACAGTAACAACTACAGTGAATTAGTAACATGCATCAAAGGATATTTAGGTATTAGTCACGATACAATCTATCACATTTATATCTGTAAAGGAATTTGTTTTAAATTATAATATCATTGATTCAAGAAGCAAAGTGATGAGCGTTTAAAGAAGTTTAGTCTGAAAGCGTTACAGGAAGGAATGTTTAATCAGTGGATAAGCACACAAAATTTACAATGACAAAAAGCAAAATGTCATAAAAGGCAATGGGAATTAAAACCTGTGGGTATATCCACTGTCAGATTAGGCATAGGATTCACAAGTTTTACAATGATAAAGATGCTGTCCAATATTTAAAGGTCAAATCCAGGTTTAAAGCACTATACTATAAGGGATTTTGCTAATCTGGATGTACAAAAGCTTCAAGGAGCTGGCTGATGAAGTAGTGCTTTATTTTTTTCTATCATCACTTCTTTATATTTTTAGGTGATTTCAACTTATATTTCTATGTATTTATATATTGGCGGAAAAAGAGAAGTATGTCAGGGAGATCACCCTGAGAAAATTCTCTGAAGGATAACAAGCATTTTACAGTACTTTCGTTTTAATGTGTGTTAAACAGTATAGTGAGGATATATTAGTGTTTGTTTTTGCTAAAGTCAGGCAGCAAAGCATATGGAGAGACAGGATAGACAGTGTCTACTCAAGATATCTTGTGAGTAAAAGCTATTCTATTCCACTGCATTATTATCCATCTTATTACTCTTCACATTATACAGTTTCATTATATCTCCCACTTAGCAAGTCTTTGACTCTCTTTGGGAATAGGCACATCTCTGATACAAACATATAGGTGCAGGACTACTGTGGTAGAAGTTTATCCATCTGTGTATCTTGCCATGGTTTGTAAATGAGGGAAACAGACAGATCATCTAACTGCATCCCCCCAGGGACTCACCTTTTGAGAGTACAGGTTAGGCGCACCCGGGGTACCCGAGCCATCCATAGCCATTTTCACCCTTTCATCCCCGTCCGGTCGAGGTGGGTTCGTTCTCGTGACCGGGGGACTCAAGGTAGGCTCTCATGCGTTCTGTGCATTTCATTCCACGTCGCCCCTCGCCATCGCTTCTTTCTTCTCTTCTGTTTATGCACATTTCGCCCCACGCCCATTCATTTACACGTCTCTTTTACTTCTTCGCCGGCCTACCTTGAGTGCGAAACGCCCACACAGTTTTAGTTTCTTTTAAACTTTTATGTTAATCCTCCGTGGACACAGCCTGACGGATACCCGCGCACCGCGTGCGCAGCTGGGTGAGTGGGTAATGGCGTCATCCCCACCACCCGGGGTCGTCATGTAGGGTATGTGTTCGTATCCGCTGTTCAACTGCAGTCCCGCGGGGGGGCCATTGCATAAGCTGCTGACTTCCGACGGCCATTGGGTCCCTCTGTCTATGTTCTGGGAGGTGTGACCCTGGGGTGAGATAGGTATAGATAGGCCACTCACCCAAGCCGGGGTAACGCCCGGGAAGTCAGAGCCCGAGGTCGGAGACGGTTGCAACGGTGGAGGATTTTTTTCGCCATGGAGCACCCCTTCTCCATTATAAACAACAAGCGCCGAAAAGTTATAGTAACAGAAGTAGCACCGATAACAGCTGGTTGTTACTTAGTGATTACCCGTACCGAGGAAGGACATTCATTCGAGAAGGTGAACCCTTTTATCATCCAGAAGGGCATTGACTCAATTGCTGGTCCCGTTCTTTCCTGCACTCGCCTTCGTAATGGTTCCTTGCTAGTGCAAAGCAAATCCGAGCCACAAAGTAAGTCCTTGTTGAGCGCCACGCTTCTCCACGGTTATCCCATCCGTGTTGAGAAGCACCGCACCTTGAATTCTTGTCGAGGCGTTGTCACCACGCATAGCCTCGATGGCATATCGGACGAGGACCTGGTAGAATATCTTGCAGACCAGAAGGTGACAGCGTCCATCGGGTGGAGGCCAAACGCGACGGCGTATTGGTACCCACTCGTACCCTGTTTATTACATTTGATGGCGTCGATCTGCCCACGAGCATTTCCGCAGGGTACGAACGGATTCCTGTGAGGCCTTATATTCCTAGACCTCTGCGTTGTTTTAAATGCCAACGTTTTGGGCATACGCAAGTCTCATGTAAGAGTGCCGAAAACATCTGTGCAACATGTAGGCAGCCCTCACACGAAGGTACCTGTTCAACAGCCCCCGTCTGCGTTAATTGTAAAGGGTCTCATTCTGCTTCGTTTGCCGACTGTCCGCGGTACTTGGACGAGAAGGCGATCCAGGAGATCCGGGTAAAGGAAAAACTCTCCTTCGCTGAAGACCGGAGGCGTTACCATGCGCGCCAACCTTCACTCCTGCGATCTGGCACAGTTAGTTCTGTTGTTGCCTCGCCAGTACCACGAGTAGATGCCGAAACTCAGACCTGGTCCATGACTGGATTAACCGCCACTACCATCCGGCCGTCCATTAAAGCTACTGTTACCAAGCCCTATAAACCTGGTCCAAAGTCAATGAAGTCGCAAGCCGCTGAAAAGAAGCCCAAGCAGTAACTACGTAGGGAAGATTTTTTGAAAAACCCTCCGCGTGCGCGCGGTAACAAAAGTTCACCTTCTCCTTCTCGGAGGTCGCTGTCCCAAGAAGGTCCTGGCACAAGCCGCGCTCAGCGCCACCCCTCACCCATCGCCACCCAGAACCGATTCACGGCGCTTGAATCGGTTTCTGGCACTGAGCGCGTGGGCCCTCCCTCCGAGGAAGCTATGGAGTCTGACCAACTCCATACAAAAAGCCCGAGCCCAAAGGTTAAACAAAAGGTAATTTTAAGCCGCCCTTCTAAATAGACAGTTTATCCCCTTTTTCTTAATGGCTATCCTGACCTGGAATGTACGTGGTGTACGATCGCATAGGGGGAACTGCAACTTTTATTGCGTTCCCATTCGCCTATGGTCGTATGTTTGCAGGAGACTAAGTTTCGCCCTCACGATCCTTTTGATCTCCGAGGATATACTCCGGTTCGCTACGACCTTGAACCGGAGGAGGGTACTCCTGCTCATGGAGGTGTCATGTTGTTAGTGCGTATCGACGTTCATTTTAAACCTGTCACACTTACATCCGACTTGCAAGCTGTTGCCGTTCGCCTTCACTTACCCGGCTTTTTGTTTTCTGTTTGCTCTGTGTTTTCACCTCCATCGTCTCCCCTCGCTCCCGCGGACATTCGAGCTCTCCTGTCCGCTCTCTCAACACCATTTCTTCTGTTGGGAGATTTTAATGCCCATCACCCACTGTGGGGTTCGCCAAGGGCTTGTGCGAGGGGAACTCTTCTTTCCGACATTTTTTATCAGTTTAATCCTTCCATCCTCAATACTGGTTCACCTACTTTTATTTCTGATTCTTCTGGTACATTCTCTCACTTGGACCTTGCCATTTGCTCACTCCAGCTTGCTCATCGTCTTCAGTGGAACGGCGTCGCTGACACCTACTCCAGCGACCATTACCCCTGCATTTTTTCTCTTCTGTCGCACCACGTACAGCATTCCAGAGTACCTACCTGGATATTCCCAAAAGCCGACTGGAGCTTGTATTCCAGCCTCGTGCATTTTGACGATCAGCCCTTCCCCGACATTAACCAACTAGTGCAGTACCTTACGTCTACGATTTTCTCTGCCGCCGAACGCGCAATTCCCCCTTCATCCTCTCAACCTCGGCGGCCACCTGTTCCGTGGTGGAACGAGGATTGTCGGGACGCCGTTCGTGCCCGTAGGACTGCACTTAGGGTGTTTTGGCGACACCCTACATTTGATAATTTGGTGACTTTTAAACAATCGCGCGCCAGGGCTCGCCGCATTATTCAGGATAGCAAGAAGGCGTCGTGGGCTCGTTTTGTCGAGTCTTTTAATCGCTTTACGCCTTCATCTGTTATTTGGGATAAACTTCGTCGCTTCTCAGGTAAATTGTCGCCTTGTACTGTTTCTGGCCTTCAGGTTTCTAATGCCACCATAGTGGATCCGGCTGCCATCGCTAACACTCTGGGTGCTGCCTTTGAGGCGGTATCCAATTCAGACCATTATTCCGCCGGCTTTCGCTCTATCAAAGACCGGCTGGATTCCGACACCTTTAATTTTCGATATTGAGTGTTATAATGAACTTTTCACAATGCGGGAGCTGGAGCACGCTCTTCATTGCTCTAGGCACTCCGCTCCAGGGCCGGACGGCATTCATGTACTGATGTTAAAGCACCTTTCTGCCGACAGTAAACGCTTTCTCTTACAGGTCTATAACCGTATTTGGCAAGACGGCATGTTTCATTCCGTTTGGCGCGAAGCCACCATTGTCCCTATTCTTAAGCCTGGGAAGGATCGCCAACTACCTTCCAGCTACCGCCCTATCTCCCCCACCAGTTGCATTTGGAAGGTGATGGAGCGCATGATCATCGGGCGGTTGACATGGTGGCTTGAGCCTCAGAAACTTCTAGCGAACGCTCAGTGCGGATTTCGTCGCTATCGCTCTACCGTCGACCATCTGATGTCCCTATCGACGCATGTTATGAATGGATTTCTGAGAAAGTGTCAAACCCTGGCTGTGTTTTTTGAACTGGACAAAGCTTATGACACTTATTTGAAGGGCGGCATTTTACGTACACTTCACGCATGGAATATCCGCGGTCGTCTTCCCATATTTCTTCGGGAGTTCATGACGGACCGCGTCTTTCGTGTACGTGTGGGCTAGGTTTTATCTCGTCGTTTTATTCAAGAGAACGGAGTACCGCAGGGCTCTGTACTCAGTGTCACACTTTATGCAATTGCTATCAACCCCATTGTTGATTGTATTCCACCTGGCATTTCATTCCCCTCAGGGGCTCACCTTATGTGAGTACGGGTTTTTGGCGCACCCGGGGGTTCCCGAGCCAATCATCGCCACATTCATCCCCTCACCCCCATCCGGTCGACGTGGGTTCTTCTCGTGACCGGTGGACCCAAGGTAGGCTCGCGTGCGTTCTTTGCATTCCATCCATACCGCACCTCACCATCGTTTCTTTCTTCCCTTATCACTTTCCGGCCATTTCGCACCACGACATTCGCATATCGCTCTTTTTCTTCCCCGCCGGCCTACCTTGCGTAGAAAACGCCCACACAGTTTTAGTTTCTTTTATCTTTTTATTTAAATCCTCCGTGGACACAGCCTGACGGATACCCGCGCACCGCGTGCGCAGCTGGGTGAGTGGGTAATGGCGTCATCCCCACCACCCGGGGTCGTCATGTAGGGTTGTTGTTCGTATCCGCTGTTCAACTGCAGTCCCGCGGGGGGGCCATTGCATGAGCTGCTGGCTTCCGACGGCGATTGGGTCCCTCTGTCTATGTTCTGGGAGGTGTGACCCTGGGGTGAGCTAGGTATAGATAGGCCACTCACCCAAGCCGGGGTAACTCCCGGGAAGTCAGAGCCCGAGGTCGGAGACGGTTGCAATGGTGGAGGATTTTTTTTCGCTATGGAGCACCCTTTCTCCATTGTTAACAACAAGCGCCGCAAAGTTTTATTAACAGAAGTAGCACCGCCAACAGCTGGTTGTTACTTAGTGATTACCCGTACAGAGGAGGGCCAATCATTCGAGAAGGTGAACCCTTTTATTATCCAGAAGGGCATTGACTCAATTGCTGGTCCCCTCAGGGGCTCACCTTCTGTGAGTACGGGTTTTTGGCGCACCCGGGGGTTGCCGAGCCAATCATCGCCATATTCATCCCCTCACCCCCATCCGGTCGAGGTGGGTTCTTCAAAAAACCGGTGGACACAAGGTAGGCTCTCGTGCGTTCGTTACATTCCATTCATACCGCACCTCACCATCGTTTCTTTCTTCTCTTGGCACTTTCCGGCCATTTCGCACCACGACATTCGCATATCTCTCTTTTTCTTCCCCGCCGGCCTACCTTGCGTGCGAAACGCCCACACAGTTTTAGTTTCTTTTATCTTTTTATTTAAATCCTCCGTGGACACAGCCTGACGGATACCCGCGCACCGCGTGCGCAGCTGGGTGAGTGGGTAATGGCGTCATCCCCACCACCCGGGGTCGTCATGTAGGGTATGTGTTCGTATCCGCTGTTCAACTGCAGTCCCGCGGGGGGGCCATTGCATGAGCTGCTGACTTCTGACGGCGATTGGGTCCCTCTGTCTATGTTCTGGGAGGTGTGACCCTGGGGTGAGTCTGGTATAGATAGGCCACTCACCCAAGCCGGGGTAACGCCCGAGAAGTCAGAGCCCGAGGTCGGAGACGGTTGCAATGGTGGAGGATTTATTTCGCTATGGAGCACCCTTCCTCCATTACTACTAACAAGCGCCGAAAAGTCTATGTAACAGAAGTGACACCACCGACAACTGGTTGTTACTTGGTCATTTCACGAACCGAAGAAGGACAAAGCTTTGAGAAGGTGAACCCTTTCATCATTCAAAAGGGGATTGATGCAATTGCTGGTGCGGTTCAGTCCTGCACTCGTCTACGGAATGGTTCCTTATTAGCCCAAACGAAATCCGATCTGCAAAGTAAGACCTTGTTGCGCGCTACGCTTCTCCACGGCTATCCTATCCGTGTCGAGAAGCACCGCACATTGAATTCCTGTCGAGGCGTTATTACCACCCATAGCCTCGATGGTATATCGGACGAGGACCTGGTAGAATATCTTGCAGACCAGAAGGTGACAGCGGTCCATCGAGTGCAGGCCAAACGCGACGGCGTATTGGTACCCACTCGTACCCTGTTTATTACATTTGATGGCGTCGATCTGCCCACGAGCATTTCCGCAGGGTACGAACGGATTTCTGTGAGGCCTTATATTCCTAGACCTCTGCGTTGTTTTAAATGCCAACGTTTTGGGCATACGCAAGTCTCATGTAAGAGTGCCGTTAATATCTGTGCAACATGTAGCCAGCCCTCACACGAAGGTACCTGTTCAACAGCCCCCGTCTGCGTTAATTGCAAAGGGTCTCATTCTGCTTCGTTTGCCGACTGTCCGCGGTACTTGGACGAGAAGGCGATCCAGGAGATCCGGGTAAAGGAAAAACTCTCCTTCGCTGAAGCCCGGAGGCGTTACCATGCGCGCCAACCTTCACTCCTGCGATCTGGCACGTTTAGTTCTGTTGTTGCCTCGCCAGTACCACGAGTAGATGCCGAAACTCAGACCTGGACCTTGACTGGATTAACCGCCACTACCATCCGGCCGTCTATTAAAGCTACTGTTACCAAGCCTTATAAACCTGGTCCAAAGTCAATGAAGTCGCAAGCCGCTGAAAAGAATCCCAAGCAGAAACTACGTAGGGAAGATTTCTTGAAAGACCCTCCGCGTGCGCGCGGTAGCAAAAGTTCACCTTCTCCTCCTCGGAGGTCGCTGTCCCAGGAAGGTCCTGGGACAAGCCGCGCTCAGCGGCACCCCTCACCCATCGCCACCCAGAACCGATTCACGGCGCTTGAATCGGTTTCTGGCACTGAGCGCGTGGGCCCTCCCTCCGAGGAAGCTATGGAGTCTGACCAACTCCATACAAAAAGCCCGAGCCCAAAGGTTAAACAAAAGGTAATTTTAAGCCGCCCTTCTAAATAGACAGTTTATCCCCTTATTCTTAATGGCTATCCTGAGCTGGAATGTACGTGGTGTACGATCGCATAGGGCGGAACTGCAACTTTTATTGCGTTCCCATTCACCTATGGTCGTGTGTTTGCAGGAGACCAAGCTTCGCCCTCACGACCCTTTCGATCTCCGAGGGTACACTCCGGTTCGCTACGATCTTGAACCGGAGGAGGGTGCTCCTGCTCATGGAGGTGTCATGTTGTTGGTGCGTAATGACGTTCATTTTCATCCTATCACACTTACGTCCGACTTGCAAGCTGTTGCCATTAGACTGCAGTTACCCGGTTTTTTCTTTTCTGTTTGTTCTGTGTATACACCTCCATCGTCTCCCCTCGCTCCCGCGGACATTCGAGCTCTCCTGTCCGCTCTCCCAACACCATTTCTTCTGTTGGGAGATTTTAATGCCCATCACCCACTATGGGGTTCGCCAAGGGCTTGTGCGAGGGGAACTCTTCTTTCCGACATTTTTTATCAGTTCAATCTTTCCATCCTCAATACAGGTGCACCTACTTTTATTTCTGATTCTTCTGGTACATTTTCTCACCTGGACCTTGCAATTTGCTCACTCCAGCTTGCACGTCGTCTTCAGTGGAACGTCGTCGCTGACACCTACTCCAGCGACCATTACCCCTGCATCGTTTCTCTTCTGTCGCACCACGTACAGCATTCCAGAGTACCTACCTGGATATTCGCAAAAGCCGACTGGAGCTTGTATTCCAGCCTCGTGCATTTTGACGATCAGCCCTTCTCCGACATTCACCACCTAGTGCAGCACCTTACGTCTGTTATTTTCTCTGCCGCCGAACGCGCAATACCCCGTTCATCCTCCCAACCTCGGCGGCCACCTGTTCCGTGGTGGAACGAGGATTGTCGGGACGCCGTTCGTGCCCGTAGGACTGCACTTAGGGTGTTTCGGCGCCACCCTACACTTGATAATTTGGTGACTTTTAAACAATCGCGCGCCAGGGCTCGTCGCATTATTCAGGATAGCAAGAAGGCATCTTGGGCTCGTTTTGTCGAGTCTTTTAATCGCTTTACGCCTTCATCCGTTGTTTGGGATAAACTTCGTCGCTTCTCAGGTAAAGTGTCACATTGTACTGTTTCTGGCCTTCAGGTTTCTAATGCCACCATAGTGGATCCGGCTGCCATCGCTAACACTCTGGGTGCTGCCTTTGAGGCGGTATCCCATTCAGACCATTATTCCGCCGGCTTTCGCTCTATTAAAGACCGGCAGGATTCCGCATCATATACTTTTCGGTCTGCTAATGATGAATGCTATAACGAACTATTCACAATGAGGGAGCTGGAGCACGCTCTTCATTGCTCTCGGCACTCCGCTCCCGGGTCGGACGGCATTCATGTCCTGATGTTAAAGAACCTTTCAGCCGACAGTAAACTATTTCTCTTACAGGTCTATATTCGTATTTGGCAAGACGGCATTTTTCCTTCCGTTTGGCGCGAAGCCACCATTGTCCCTATTCTTAAGCCTGGGAAGGATCGCCAACTACCTTCCAGCTACCGCCCTATCTCCCTCACCAGTTGCATTTGCAAGGTGATGGAGCGCATGATCAATGGGCGATTGACATGGTGGCTTGAGTCTCAGAAACTTCTAGCGAACGCTCAGTGCGGGTTTCGTCGTTATCGCTCTACCGTCGACCATCTGGTGTCCTTGTCGACGCATATTATGAATGGATTTCTGAGAAAGTGTCAAACCGTGGCTGTATTTTTTGACCTGGAGAAAGCTTATGACACTTGTTGGAGGGGCGGCATTTTACGTACACTTCACGATTGGAATATCCGCGGTCGTCTTCCCATATTTCTTCGGGAGTTTATGACGGACCGCGTCTTTCGTGTACGTGTGGGCTCGGTTTTATCTCGTCGTTTTATTCAAGAGAACGGAGTACCGCAGGGCTCTGTACTCAGTGTCACACTTTTTGCGATTGCTATCAACCCCATTGTTCATTGTATTCCACCTGGCATTTCATCGTCCCTTTTTGTTGACGATTTCGCTATTTATTGTAGTTCACGGCGGACCTGTCTACTCGAACGCCGTCTCCAGAGCTGTATCGACCGTCTCTACGCCTGGAGTAACGCCAACGGCTTTAATTTCTCCGCCGAGAAATCCGTCTGCATCAACTTTTGGCGCCGGAAGTATTTCCCTCCACCCTCACTCCATCTTGGGCCTGGGATACTTCCGTTTGCAGACGAGGCGAAATTTTTGGGGTTGATTTTTGACAGGAAGTTGTGTTGGACCTCGCACGTTTCCTTTTTAAAAGCAAAGTGTGACCGTTCTCTTAATATTTTACGTGTTTTAAGTGGCACATCCTGGGGAGCTGATCGGACCGTCCTTCTTCGCCTTTATCGCTCTTTGGTCCGATCCAAGCTTGATTACGGGTGTATTGTTTATTCGTCGGCACGTCCATCTGTGTTACGTCGATTGAATGCCATTCACCATCGTGGCATAAGAGTCGCTACAGGGGCCTTTCCAACTAGCCCTGTACCCAGTCTGTACGCAGAAGCTGCAGAGCCTCCGCTGTCCTTCAGGCGTGAGATGCTCTTGTGCAGCTATGCTTGTCGACTCTCAAGCTTGCCTAACCACCCGTCCTTCGATGTATTTTACGAGGATTCGCTTGACCGGCAATATTTAGTTAGCTCCTCTGCATTGCTCCCTCCAGGGGTTCGATTTCGACTGCTACTTCGGCATTTGGACGTTACGCCAGCGCCGGCCCTTCCACGGGGAGAAACGCGTTTTCCTCCATGGTCCCGCGCTGAGGCCCACTGTCACCTTGGGCTAACGTCAATGCCGAAGGCTGAGACCCCTGCTTCAGTCTTTAGATCGGCTTTTTTAGAAGTACGGGCTCAATTCGGGGACTTCCATTTTATCTCTACCGATGGATCTAAGACTGAAGCTGGAGTTGGATGTGCCTTTGTTTCTGGTCACTGTAGTTTTAAGTTTCGTTTACCTGCACAATGTTCAATTTTTACCGCCGAACTTTTTAGCATTTATCAATCTATTTTATACATTCAGCGGCACGCCTTACAGCACTGTTTTATTTGTACGGACTCTCTGAGTGCCCTTCAGACTATTACTGCGCTGTACCATTACCACCCGCTTGTACAGCGCATACATGACCTGCTCCACTCGCTTGGTGTCTCTGGCATCAGCGTGTCCTTCATGTGGATTCCAGGTCATGTGGGCATCTCAGGGAATGAGTCTGCCGACGCCGCTGCGAAATCGGCGATTTTATTACCCAGATTTTTTACCTCTGTTGTTCCCTCGTCAGATTCGTGTGCTATTTTACGTCGCCGCATCCTCTCGCGCTGGCGCGATGAGTGGACGGCCCTCCGGGGGAACAAGTTGCGGGAGGTTAAGCCTCTCCCGTTAATCTGGAGTACCTCTTCTCGTTCTTGTCGTCGGGAAGAGGTAATTTTAGCTCGTCTACGGATTGGACATTGTGTTTTTAGTCATAGGTATTTGCTCAGTGGTGACCCCGCACCACTCTGTGGGCAGTGTGACGTGCCCTTAACGGTGCGTCACATTTTAACAGAGTGTCAGGTTTTAGCTGCATTGCGTGCTCGTGTGGGTCTGCCTGTTGGCCTAGCCAACGTTTTGGCAGACGACACGCGTGCTGTAGAATGTGTTTTACGTTTTATTCATGACAGTGATTTTAATCTGCGCATTTAATGCGTTGGGCGTCTGTTGGCTTAGTACTTTTATTCTGTCTGTTTTATGGGAACTCTTATCCCCAGTGGACATATGACGCTCATGTCCCTCGCATTCCACAGTTCCTGACACGTTTTAATCTTTTATAGCCCTTGCTTTTAGTGTGTTGGTTTTTCAGACCTTTGTATTGTTGTTATTGTTATTCTTGTTATTATTGTTGTTCTTGTTATTGTTATTGTTATTATTGTTATTGTTATTGTTATTATTGTTGTTATTGTTATTTTGTTATTGTTCTGTTGTTGGTTTGAGCTATTTTAACATCGCGGGTTTGTGTCCCGTTTTTAACTATGCGGTTCTTTTACCTGTTTTATATTTTGACATTCTCTTTTATACATTGTAAGGGCGCTGATGACCGTAGCAGTTTAGCGCCCTTAAACCGCATATCTTACTTACTTACCTCAATTGCTGGTCCGGTTCTTTCCTGCACTCGGCTTCGTAATGGTTCGTTGCTAGTTCAAAGCAAATCCGAGGCACAAAGTAAGTCCTTGTTGAGCGCCACGCTTCTCCACGGTTATCCTATCCGTGTTGAGAAGCACCGCACCTTGAATTCTTGTAGAGGCGTTGTCACCACGCATAGCATCGATGGTATCTCTGACGAAGACCTGGTGGAATATCTTGCAGACCAGAGGGTGACAGCGGTTCATCGAGTGCAGGCCAAACGCGACGGCGCGTTGGTACCCACTCGTACCCTGTTTATTACATTTGATGGCGTCGATCTGCCCACGAGCATTTCCGCAGGGTACGAACGGATTCCTGTGAGGCCTTATATTCCTAGAACTCTGCGTTGTTTTAAATGCCAACGTTTTGGGCATACGCAAGTCTCATGTAAGAGTGCCGTTAACATCTGTACATCATGTAGCCAGCCCTCACACGAAGGTACCTGTTCAACAGCCCCCGTCTGCGTTAATTGTAAAGGGTCTCATTCTGCTTCGTTTGCCTACTGTCCGCGGTACTTGGACGAGAAGGCGATCCAGGAGATCCGGGTAAAGGAGAAACTCTCCTTCGCCGAAGCCCGGAGCCGTTTCCATGCGCGCCAACCTTCACTCCTGCGATCTGGCACATTTAGTTCTGTTGTTGCCTCGCCAGTACCACGAGTAGATGCCGAAACTCAGACCTGGACCTTGACTGGATTAACCGCCACTACCATCCGGCCGTCTATTAAAGCTACTGTTACCAAGACTTATAAACCTGGTCCAAAGTCAATGAAGTCGCAAGCCGCTGAAAAGAAGCCCAAGCAGAAACTACGTAGGGAAGATTTTTTGAAAGACCCTCCGCGTGCGCGCGGTAGCAAAAGTTCACCTTCTCCTCCTCGGAGGTCGCTGTCCCAGGAAGGTCCTGGGACAAGCCGCGCTCAGCGGCACCCCTCACCCATCGCCACCCAGAACCGATTCACGGCGCTTGAATCGGTTTCTGGCAATGAGCGCGTGGGCCCTCCCTCCGAGGAAGCTATGGAGTCTGACCAACTCCATACAAAAAGCCCGAGCCCAAAGGTTAAACAAAAGGTAATTTTAAGCCGCCCTTCTAAATAGACAGTTTATCCCCTTATTCTTAATGGCTATCCTGAGCTGGAATGTACGTGGTGTACGATCGCATAGGGCGGAACTGCAACTTTTATTGCGTTCCCATTCGCCTATGGTCGTATGTTTGCAGGAGACTAAGCTTCGACCTCACGATCCTTTTGATCTCCGAGGATATACTCCGGTTCGCTACGACCTTGAACCGGAGGAGGGTGCTCCTGCTCATGGTGGTGTCAAGATTTTGGTGCGTAAAGACGTTCATTTTCAAACTATCACACTTACGTCCGACTTGCAAGCTGTTGCCATTAGACTGCAGTTACCCGGCTTTTTGTTTTCGGTTTGCTCTGTATATTCACCTCCATCGTCTCCCCTCGCTCCCGCGGACATTCGAGCTCTCCTGTCCGCTCTCCCAACACCATTTCTTCTGTTGGGAGATTTTAATGCCCATCACCCACTATAGGGTTCGCCAAGGGCTTGTGCGAGGGGAACTCTTCTTTCCGACATTTTTTATCAGTTCAATCTTTCCATCCTCAATACAGGTGCACCTACTTTTATTTCTGATTCTTCTGGTACTTTCTCTCACCTGGACCTTGCCCTTTGCTCAATCCAGCTTGCACGTCGCCTTCAGTGGAACGTCGTCGCTGACACCTACTCCAGCGACCATTTCCCCTGCATCGTTTCTCTTCTGTCGCACCACGTACAGCATTCCAGAGTACCTACCTGGATATTCGCAAAAGCCGACTCGAGCTTGTATTCCAGCCTCGTGCATTTTGACGACCAGCCCTTCTCCGACATTAATCAACTAGTGCAGCACCTTACGTCTATTATTTTCTCAGCCGCCGAACGTGCAATACCCCGTTCATCCTCCCAACCTCGGCGGCCACTTGTTCCGTGGTGGAACGAGGATTGTCGGGACGCCGTTCGTGCCCGTAGGACTGCACTTAGGGTGTTTCGGCGCCACCCTACACTTGATAATTTGGTGACTTTTAAACAATCGCGCGCCAGGGCTCGTCGCATTATTCAGGATAGCAAGAAGGCATCTTGGGCTCGTTTTGTCGAGTCTTTTAATCGCTTTACGCCTTCATCCGTTGTTTGGGATAAACTTCGTCGCTTCTCAGGTAAAGTGTCACATTGTACTGTTTCTGGCCTTCAGGTTTCTAATGCCACCATAGTGGATCCGGCTGCCATCGCTAACACTCTGGGTTCTGCCTTTGAGGCGGTTTCCAGTTCTGACCATTATTCCGCCGGCTTTCGCTCTATTAAAGACCGGCAGGATTCCGCATCATATACTTTTCGGTCTGTTAATGATGAATGCTATAACGAACTATTCACAATGAGGGAGCTGGAGCACGCTCTTCATTGCTCTCGGCACTCCGCTCCCGGGCCGGACGGCATTCATGTCCTGATGTTAAAGAACCTTTCAGCCGACAGTAAACTATTTCTCTTACTGGTCTATAACCGTATTTGGCAAGACGGCATTTTTCCTTCCGTTTGGCGCGAAGCCACCATTGTCCCTATACTTAAGCCTGGGAAGGATCGCCAACTACCTTCCAGCTACCGCCCTATCTCCCTCACCAGTTGCATTTGTAAGGTGATGGAGCGCATGATCAACGGGCGGTTGACATGGTGGCTTGAGTCTCAGAAACTTCTAGCGAACGCTCAGTGCGGGTTTCGGCGCTATCGCTCTACCGTCGACCATCTGGTGTTCTTGTCGACGCATAATATGAATGGCTTTCTGAGAAGGTGTCAAACCGTGGCTGTATTTTTTGACCTGGAGAAAGCTTATGACACTTGTTGGAGGGGCGGCATTTTACGTACACTTCACGATTGGAATATCCGCGGTCGTCTTCCCATATTTCATCGGGAGCTTATGACGGACCGCGTCTTTCGTGTATGTGTGGGCTCGGTTTTATCTCGTCGTTTTATTCAAGAGAACGGAGTACCGCAGGGCTCTGTACCCAGTGTCACACTTTTTTGTTTTGCTATCAACCCCATTGTTGATTGTATTCCACCTGGCATTTCATCGTCCGTTTTTGTTGACGATTTCGCTATTTGTTGCAGTTCACGGCGGACCTGTCTACTCGAACGCCGTCTCCAGAGCTGTATCGACCGTCTCTACGCCTGGAGTAACGCCAACGGCTTTAATTTCTCCGCCGAGAAATCCGTCTGCATCAACTTCTGGCGCCGGAAGTATTTCCCTCCGCCCTCTCTCCATCTTGGGCCAGGGATACTTCCGTTTGCAGACGAGGCGAAATTTTTGGGGTTGATTTTTGATAGGAAGTTGTGTTGGACCTCGCACGTTTCCTTTTTAAAAGAAAAGTGTGACCATTCTCTTAATATTTTACGTGTTTTAAGTGGCACATCCTGGGGAGCTGATCGGACCGTCCTTCTTCGTCTTTATCGCTCTTTGGTCCGATCCAAGCTTGATTACGGGTGTATTGTTTATTCGTCGGCACGTCCATCTGTGTTACGTCGATTGAATGCCATTCACCATCGTGGCATAAGAGTCGCTACAGGGGCCTTTCCAACTAGCCCTGTACCCAGTTTGTACGCAGAAGCTGCAGAGCCTCCGCTGTCCTTCCGACGTGAGATGCTTTTGTGCAGCTATGCTTGTCGACTCTCAAGCTTGCCTAACCACCCGTCCTTCGATGTATTTTACGAGGATTCGCTTGACCGGCAATATTTAGTTAGCTCCTCTGCATTGCTCCCTCCAGGGGTTCGATTTCGACTGCTACTTCGGCATTTGGACGTTACTCCAGCGCCGGCCCTTCCACGGGGGGAAACGCGTTTTCCTCCATGGTCCCGCGCTGAGGCCCACTGTCACCTTGGGCTAACGTCAATGCCGAAGACTGAGACCCCTGCTTCAGTCTATAGATCGGCTTTTTTAGAAGTACGGGCTCAATTCGGGGACTTCCATTTTATCTTTACCGATGGATCTAAGACTGAAGCTGGAGTTGGATGTGCCTTTGTTTCTGGTCACTGTAGTTTTAAGTTTCGTTTACCTGGACAATGTTCAATTTTTACCGCCGAACTTTTTAGCATTTATCAATCTATTTTATACATTCAGCGGCACGCCTTACAGCATTGTTTTATTTGTACGGACTCTCTGAGTGCCCTTCAGAATATTACTGCGCTGTACCATTACCACCCGCTTGTACAGCGCATACATGACCTGCTCCACTCGCTTGGTGTCTCTGGCATCAGCGTGTCCTTCATGTGGATTCCAGGTCATGTGGGCATCTCAGGGAATGAGTCTGCCGACGCCGCTGCGAAATCGGCGATTTTATTACCCAGAATTTTTACCTCAATTGTTCCCTCGTCAGATTCGTGTGCTATTTTACGTCGCCGCATCCTCTCGCGCTGGCGTGATGAGTGGACGGCCCTCCGGGGGAACAAGTTGCGGGACGTTAAGCCTCTCCCGTTAATCTGGGGTACCTCTTCTCGTTTTTTCGTCGGGAAGAGGTAATTTTAGCTCGTTTACGGATTGGACATTGTGTTTTTAGTCATAGGTATTTGCTCAGTGGTGACCCCGCACCACTCTGTGGGCGGTGTGACGTGCCCTTAACGGTGCGTCACATTTTAACAGAGTGTCAGGTTTTGGCTGCATTGCGTGCTCGTGTGGGTCTGCCTGTTGGCCTAGCCAACGTTTTGGCAGACGACACGCGTGCTGTAGAATGTGTTTTACGTTTTATTCATGACAGTGATTTTAATCTGCGCATTTAATGCGTTGGGCGTCTGTTAGTTTAGTGCTTTTCTTCTGTCTGTTTTTATGGAAACTATTATCCCCAGTGGACATATGGCGCTCATGTCCCTCGCATTCTACAGTTCCTGACACGTTTTAATCTTTTATTGCCTATGGTTTTAGTGTGTTGGTTTTTAAGAACTTTGTATTGTTATTGTTGTTCTTATTGATTTTATTGTGTTTATTGATTTTATTGTTGTTATTGTTATTCTTGTTGTTATTGTTATCATTATTGTTATTGTTATCTTATTGTTATTTTTAGCCTTTTGGACATCGCGGGTTTACGTCCCGTTTTTTAATTTTGCGGTTCTTTTACCTGTTTTTATCTTTTGACTTTATATTTTCTACATTGCAAGGGCGCTGATGACCACAGCAGTTTAGCGCCCTTAAGCCGCATATCATCATCATCATCATCATACTTTTATTTCTGATTCTTCTGGTACATTCTCACACCTGGACCTTGCCATTTGCTCCCTCCAGCTTGCTAATCGTCTTCAGTGGAACGTCGTCGCTGACACCTACTCCAGCGACCATTACCCCTGCATCGTCTCTCTTCTGTCGCACCACGTACAGCATTCCAGAGTACCTACCTGGATATTCCCAAAAGCTGACTGGAACCTGTATTCCAGCCTCGTGCATTTTTACGATCAGCCCTTCGCCGACATTAACCAACTAGTGCAGCACCTTACGTCTATTATTTTCTCTGCCGCCGAACGTGCAATTCCCCGTTCATCCTCTCAACCTCGGCGGCCACCTGTTCCGTGGTGGAACGAGGATTGTCGGGACGCCGTTCGTGCCCGTAGGACTGCACTTAGGGTGTTTCGGCGACACCCTACACTTGATAATTTGGTGACTTTTAAACAATCGCGCGCCAGGGCTCGCCGCATTATTCAGGATAGCAAGAAGGGATCTTGGGCTCGTTTTGTCGAGTCTTTTAATCGTTTTACGCCTTCATCCGTTGTTTGGGATAAACTTCGTCGCTTCTCTGGTAAAGTGTCACATTGTACTGTTTCTGGCCTTCAGGTTTCTAATGCCACCATAGTGGATCCGGCTGCCATCGCTAACACTCTGGGTGCTGCCTTTGAGGCGGTTTCCAGTTCAGACCATTATTCCGCCGGCTTTCGCTCTATTAAAGACCGGCAGGATTCCGCATCATATACTTTTCGGTCTGCTAATGATGAATGCTATAACGAAATATTCACAATGAGGGAGCTGGAGCACGCTCTTCATTGCTCTCGGCACTCCGCTCCTGGGCCGGACGGCATTCATGTCCTGATGTTGAAGAACCTTTCAGCCGACAGTAAACTATTTCTCTTACAGGTCTATAACCGTATTTGGCAAGACGGCATTTTTCCTTCCGTTTGGCGCGAAGCCACCATTGTCCCTATACTTAAGCCTGGGAAGGATCGCCAACTACCTTCCAGCTACCGCCCTATCTCCCTCACCAGTTGCATTTGCAAGGTGATGGAGCGCATGATCAACGGGTGGTTGACATGGTGGCTTGAGCCTCAGAAACTTCTAGCGAACGCTCAGTGCGGGTTTCGTCGCTATCGCTCTACCGTCGACCATCTGCTGTCCTTGTCGACTCGTATTATGAATGGATTTCTGAGAAAGTGTCAAACCGTGGCTGTATTGTTTGACCTGGAGAAAGCTTATGACACTTGTTGGAGGGGCGGCATTTTACGTACACTTCACGATTGGAATATCCGCGTTCGTCTTCCCATATTTCTTCGGGAGTTTATGACGGACCGCGTCTTTCGTGTACGTGTGGGTTCGGTTTTATCTCGTCGTTTTATTCAAGAGAACGGAGTACCGCAAGCTTCTGTACTCAGTGTCACACGTTTTGCGATTGCTATCAA
This sequence comes from Deroplatys truncata, assembly GCA_030765065.1. NCBI lineage: Eukaryota > Metazoa > Arthropoda > Insecta > Mantodea > Mantidae > Deroplatys > Deroplatys truncata. The sequence goes on along the minus strand of CM060990.1, from coordinate 413,952,728 downwards.
CCCCATTGTTGATTGTATTCCACCTGGCATTTCATCGTCCCTTTTTGTTGACGATTTCGCTATTTATTGTAGTTCACGTGAGGACCTGTCTACTCGAACGCCGTCTCCAGAGCTGTATCGACCGTCTCTACGCCTGGAGTAACGCCAACGGCTTTAATTTCTCCGCCGAGAAATCCGTCTGCATCAACTTTTGGCGCCGGAAGTATTTTTCTCCGCCCTCTCTCCATCTTGGGCCAGGGATACTTCCGTTTGCAGACGAGGCGAAATTTTTGGGGTTGATTTTTGATAGAAAGTTGTGTTGGACCTCGCACGTTTCCTTTTTAAAAGCAAAGTGTGACCGTTCTCTTAATCTTTTACGTGTTTTAAGTGGCAAATCCTGGGGAGCTGATCGGACCGTCCTTCTTCGCCTTTATCGCTCTTTTGTCCGATCCAAGCTTGATTACGGGTGTATTGTTTATTCGTCGGCACGTCCATCTGTGTTACGTCGATTGAATGCCATTCACCATCGTGGCATAAGAGTCGCTACAGGGGCCTTTCCAACTAGCCCTGTACCCAGTCTGTACGCAGAAGCTGCAGAGCCTCCGCTGTCCTTCCGGCGTGAGATGCTTTTGTGCAGCTATGCTTGTCGGCTCTCAAGCTTGCCTAACCACCCGTCCTTCGATGTATTTTACGAGGATTCGCTTGATCGCCAATATTTCGTTAGCACCTCTGCATTGCAACCTCCAGGGGTTCAATTTCGACTGCTCCTTCGGCATTTGGACGTTACGCCAGCGCCGGCCCTTACCCGAGGGGAAACGCGTTTTCCTCCATGGTCGCGCGCTGAGGCCCACATCCACCTTGGGCTGACGTCGCTGCCGAAAAATGCGACCCCTGCTTCTGTTCTTAGATCCGCCTTTTTAGAACTACAGGCGCAGTTCGGGGACTGTCATTTTATATATACTGATGGGTCTAAGACTGATGTTGGAGTAGGATGTGCCTTTGTTTTTGGTGTACAGAGTTTTACTTTTCGTTTACCTCGACAATGTTCAATTTTTTCCGCCGAACGTTTTAGCATTTATCAATCTGTTTTATACATTCAGCGGCACGACTTACGGCACTGTTTTATTTGTACGGACTCTCTGAGTGCCGTTCAGACTATTCATGCGCTGTACGATTACCACCCACTCTTATAACGCATACATGACCTGCTCCACTCGCTTGGTGTCTCTGGCATCAGCGTGTCCTTCATGTGGATTCCAGGTCATGTGGGCATCTCAGGGAATGAGTCTGCCGACGCCGCTGCGAAATCGGCGATTTTATTACCCAGATTTTTTACCTCTGTTGTTCCCTCGTCAGATTCGTGTGCTATTTTACTTCGCCGCATCCTCTCGCGCTGGCGCGATGAGTGGACGGCCCTCCGGGGGAACAAGTTGCGGGACGTTAAGCCTCTCCCGTTAATCTGGGGTACCTCTTCTCGTTCTTGTCGTCGGGAAGAGGTAATTTTAGCTCGTTTACGGATTGGACATTGTGTTTTTAGTCATAGGTATTTGCACAGTGGTGACCCCGCACCACTCTGTGGGCGGTGTGACGTGCCCTTAACGGTGCGTCACATTTTAACAGAGTGTCAAGTTTTAGCTGCATTGCGTGCTCTTGTGGGTCTGCCTGTTGGCCTAGCCAACGTTTTGGCAGACTTCACGCGTGCTTAGAATGTGTTTTACGTTTTATTCATGACAGTGATTTTAATCTGCGCATTTAATGCGTTGGGCGTCTGCTTGGTACTTTTATTCTGTCTGTTTTTATGGGAACTCTTATCCCCAGTGGACATATGGCGCTCATGTCCCTCGCATTCTATAGTTCTTGACACGTTTTAATCGTTTATTGCCTATGCTTTTAGTGTGTTGGTTTTTTCAGATATTTATATTGTTATTATTGTTGTTATTGTTATCTTTTTGTTATTTTTAGCCTTTTGGACATCGCGGGTTTACGTCCTGTTTTTAATTATGCGGTTCTTTTACCTGTTTTTATATTTTGACTTTATATTTTATACATTGTAAGGGCGCAGATGACCTCAGTAGTTTAGCGCCCTTAAGCCGCATATCATCATCATCATCATCAGCAGCAAGCTAGCATTCACCCCCCTCCATCCCTCCCTTGTAGTACAGATCGCCCAATGCTGCGCGCGTGTCATCTAGGCGAGAGAGCGGAAAGCTGGCTCTTCCGCTAAACGACGAAAATGCCGGAAGTAGAACATTTTAAATGCTTAACAAATGCACGGCGGCGGCCATGTTGACTCCAAGGAAAGCTAGCATAAATCATTTGAAATATCTGATAAGGAACTTCGCGTTTCAAGATATTTTTCCAAGGTTTATTCACATATAGGGGCGGCTCTGAAAAATAAATACGGTTAACATAATAGCTGAATATTACATATGTTATTAAAAAATAAATGATGGCGGTTAACATTATAGCTGAATATTACATATGTTATTAAAAATAAATAAATACGGTTAACATTATAGTTAAATATTACATACGTTATTAAAAATAAATAATGGTATCGCTGATCGATCAATACGTTAAATAATTTTGATTAATTAATGTAAATAAGTGTATATGAATTGACTTGCGCATTTGGTTGCCATCGCATGTGTTCGTGTGTTAAGGCGATTATTACGCGCGTATAACTATTACCACTAATAACATTTGTTTAATTCTACTTTTGAAGGAAAATATATTTTGGGTTTATACGAACATTACATCGCTTAGGTGAATGCATGACTGAAAAGACAGAGTTAGCGTAAATACCTAACACGAGAGGTTAACGCGCGATTCTTTCACTGAAAACCCGAGCGCGCGGTCCATTTCCTGTAGGCGCTGACACAGTAATGATCCCTTGCACCTGCATGCATGGCTTGACCACGTCATCCCTTACCCAAACATCCCTTCACTCTCCGTGCCTGTCACTGAATTCCGCACAATTATTTTCCGATCTCTCTATCGGAGAGCGACGAAAGTTCAAATTAAATACGTTATTAATAAATAAAAACTGAACTAAATAAATAATGAGACTATCCTAAACAACACACATTCCTTGTTACTGTTTACTAAACAACAGAAAAGAAGCACAAATATATCAAGACAGACGATAAAGCACTCCAAGCGCATAGGTATGGACTTTAAAACAGTCATTTTCGATAAAGTACCCCACCCGCTCACGCATGCAAGCGCATAGGTAGGGTCTTTAAAACAGACGTTGTCGATATAGTACCACACTGGCAGCGCAAGCATACGCGTAGACATGGACCTTAAAACAGTCGTTGTCGATAAAGTATAGCACTGCCAACGCAATCACTCGCATAGACATGGACTTTAAAACAGACATTGTCGGTAAAAATAAGCATCCATCACACACACACACACTATCTTATTCTCACTCCTTTGCAGGCCCGGAATTTAAAATAGACATTATCGATAAAGAAGCCCTGTGCATAGGCATGGACATTAAAACAGTCATTTTCGATAAAGTACCCCACCCGCTCACGCATGCAAGCGCATAGGTAGGGTCTTTAAAACAGACGTTGTCGATATAGTACCACACTGGCAGCGCAAGCATACGCGTAGACATGGACCTTAAAACAGTCGTTGTCGATAAAGTATAGCACTGCCAACGCAATCACTCGCATAGACATGGACTTTAAAACAGACATTGTCAGTAAAAATAAGCATCCATCACACACACACACACACTATCTTATTCTCACTCCTTTGCAGGCCCGGAATTTAAAATAGACATTATCGATAAAGAAGCCCTGTGCATAGGCATGGACATTAAAACAGGAATTTTCGATAAAGTATAGAATTGCCAGCGCAAGCACGCGCGTACGCATGGACTTTAAAACAGGCATTTTCAATAAAGTATAGCATTGCCAGCGCAAGCACCCGCGTATGCATGGATTTTAAACAGACGTTGACGATAAAGTAAAGGATTGCCAGCGCAATCACCCGCAAGGACATGGACACCCCAGGGGCTCACCTTATGAAAGTACGGGTTAGGCGCACCCGGGGTACCCGAGCCTTTCATAGCCATTTTCACCCATTCATCCCCGTCCGGTCGAGTTGGGTTCGTTCTCGTGACCGGGGGACTCAAGGTAGGTTCTCGTGCGTTCTGTGCATTTCATTCCTTGTCGCCCCTCGCCATCGTTTCTTTCTTTTCTTCTATTTATGCACATTTCGCCACACGCCCATTCATTTACACATCTCTTTTACGTCTTTGCCGGCCTACCTTGAGTGCGAAACACTCACACACTTTTAGTTTCTTTTAACCTTTTATTTTAATCCTCCATGGACACAGCCTGACGGATACCCGCGCACTGGGTGCGCAGCTGGGTGAGTGGGTAATGGTGTCATCCCCAACACCCGGGGTCGTCATGTGGAGTTTTTGTTCGTATCCGCTGTTCAACTGCAGTCCCGCGGGGGGCCATTGCATAAGCTGCTGACTTCTGACGGCGATTGGGTCCCTCTGTCTATGTTCTGGGAGATGTGACCCTGGGGAGAGATAGGTATAGATAGACCACTCACCCAAGCCGGGGTAACGCCCGGGAAGTCAGAGCCCGAGGTCGGAGACGGTTGCAAAGGTGGAGGATTTATTTCGCTATGGAGCATCCTTTCTCCATTACTAACAACAAGCGCCGAAAAGTCTATTTAATGGAAGTAGCACCACCTAAATCTGGTTGTTACTTGGTCATTTCACGAACAGAAGAAGGACTAAGTTTTGAGAAGGTGAACTTTTTCATAATTCAGAAGGGCATTGACGCTACAGCGGTTCAGACCTGCACTCGTCTCCGGAACGGTTCCGTATTAGTACAAACAAAGGCCGATGAGCAAAGTAAGACCTCGTTGCGCGCTACGCTTCTCCACGGCTATCCCATCCGTGTGGAGAAGCACCGCACATTGAATTCCTGTCGAGGCGTCATCACCACCCATAGCCACGATGGTATGTCGGACGATGAACTCGTAGACTATTCTTCAGACCAAAAGGTGACAGCAGTGCATCGAGTGCAGGGCAAACGCGACGGAGTATTGGTACCCATTCGTACCCTGTTTATTACATTTTATAGCGTCGATCTGCCCACGAGCATTTTAGCAGGGTACGAACGCATTGCGGTGAGGCCCTATATCCCTAGACCTCTGCGTTGTTTCAAATGCCAACGTTTTGGGCATACGCAAGTCTCATGTAAGAGTGCCGTTACCATCTGTGCCTCATGTAGCCAGCCGTCACACGAGGGTGCCTGTTCCACAGCCCCCTTCTGCGTTAATTGCAAAGGGTCTCATTCTGCATCATTTGCCGTCTGTCCGCGGTACTTGGACGAGAAAGCGATCCAGGAGATCCGGGTAAAGGAAAAACTTTCCTTCGGTGAAGCCCGGAGGCGTTATCATGCGCGCCAACCTTCCCTCCTGCGATCTGGCACCTTTAGTTCTGCTGTTGCCTCGCCAGTACCACGAGTAGATGCCGAAACTCAGACCTGGACCATGACTGCATTAACCGCCACTACCATCCGGCCGTCTATTAAAGATACAGTTACCAAGCCCTATAAACCTGGTCCAAAGTCAATGAAGTCGCAAGCCGCTGAAAAGAAACCCAAGCAGAACCTTCGTAGGGAAGATTTTCTGAAAGACCCTCCGCGTGCGCGCGGTAAGAAAAGTTCACCTTCTCCTCCTCGGAGGTCGCTGTCCCAGGAAGCTCATGGGACAAGCCGCGCTCAGCGGCACCCCTCACCCATCGCCACACAAGACCGATTCACGGCGCTTGAATCGGTTTCTGGCACTGAGCACGTGGGCCCATCCTCCGAGGAAGCTATGGAGTCTGACCAACTCCATACAAAACGCCTGAGTCCAAAGGTGAAGCAAAAGATTCTTTTAAGCCGTCCTTCTAATTAGACAGTTTATCCCTTTTTCTTAATGGCTATCCTGACCTGGAATGTACGTGGTGTACGATCGCGCACTTTTATTGCGTTCCCATTCACCTATGGTCTTGTGTCTGCAGGAGATCAAGCTTCGCCCTCACGACCATTTCGATTTCCGAGGGTATACACTGGTTCGCTACGATCTTGAACCGGAGGAGGGTGCTCCTGCTCATGGAGCTGCCATGGTGTTAGTGCGTAACGACGTTCATTTTTAAACTTTCGCTCTTACGTCCGACTTGCAAGCTGTTGCCTTTAGATTGCAGTTACCCGGTTTTTTCTTTTTTGTTTGCTCTGTATATTCACCTCTGTCGTTTCCCCTCGCTCTCGCGGACTTTCGAGCTCTTCTGTGCGCTCTCCCAACACCATTTCTTCTGTTGGGAGATTTTAACGCCCATCACCCCCTGTGGGGTTTGCCAAGATCTTGTGCGAGGGGAACTCCTCTTTCTGACATTTTTGACCAGTTCAATCTCTCTATTTTCAATACTGGCCAGCCTACGTTTCTTTCTGATACTTCAGGTACATTTTCTCATTTAGACCTTGCCGTTTGCTCACTCCAGCTTGCTATTCGTCTGTAGTGGAACGTCGTCGCTGACACCTACCTAAGTGACCATTACCTCTGCATCTTTTTTCTTCTGTCACACCACGTACAGCATTCCAGAGTACCTACCTGGATATTCGCAAAAGCCGACTGGAGCTTGTATTCCAGCCTCGTGCATTTTGACGACCAGCCCTTCACCGACATTAACCAACTAGTGCAGCACCTTACTTCTACGGTTATCTCTGCCGCCGTACGCGCAATTCCCCGTTCATCCTCTCAACTTCGGCGAATGCGTATTCCATGGTGGAGAGAGGATTGTCAGGACGCCGTTCGTGCCCGTAGAACTGCACTTTAGGGTGTTTCGGCGTCACCCTATACTTGATAATTTGGTGACTTTTAAAAAACCGTGCGCCAGAGCTCGTCGCATTATTCAGGATAGCAAGAAGGCATCTTGGGCTCGTTTTGTCGAGTCTTTTAATCGCTTTAGAGCCATAGAGTACCGCAGAGCTCTGTACTCAGTGTCACCCTTTTTGCGATTGCTATCAACCCCATTGTTGATTGTATTCCACCTGGTATTTCATCGTCCCTTTTTGTTGATGATTTTGCCATTTATTGCAGCTCACGGCGGACCTGTCTACTCGAACGCCGTCTCCAGAGCTTTATCGACCGTCTCTACGCCTGGAATAGCGTAACGGCTTTAATTTCTCCGCCGAGAAATCCGTCTGCATCAACTTCCGGCGCCGGAAATATTTCCCTCCGCCCTCTCTCCATCTTGGGTTTGAGGTCCTTCCATTTGCAGACGAGGAGAAATTTTTGGGGTTGGTCTTTGACCGGAAGGTGAGCTGGAGTTCTCACGTTTCCTTTTTAAAAGCAAAGTGTGACCGCTCTCTTAATATTTTACGTATTTTAAGTGGAACATCCTGGTGAGCTGATCGGACCGTCCTTCGTCTTTATCGCTCTTTGGTTCCATCCAAGCTTGATTACGGGTGTATAGTTTATTCGTCGGCACGTCCAACTGTGCTACGTCGATTGAATGCCATTCACCATCGCGGCATAAGAGTCGCTACAGGGGCCTTTCCAACCAGCCCTGTTCTTAGTCTATATGCTGAAGCTGCGCAACCTCCGCTGTCCTTCAGGCGTGAGATGCTCTTGTGCAGCTATGCCTGTCAACTCTCCAGCTTGCCTGACCACCCGTCCTTCCCGACATTTTACGAGGATTCGCTTGATCGGCAATATTTAGTTAGCTCCTCTGCATTGCTCCCTCTAGGGGTACGACTTCGACTGCTACTTCGGCATTTGCACGTTACGTCAGCTCCGGCCCTTACCCGAGGGGAAACGCGTTTTCCTCCATGGTCGCGCGCTGAGGCCCACACCTACCTTGGGCCAACGTCGATGCCGAAAATTGCGACCCCTGCTTCTGTTCTTACATCCGCCTTTTTAGAACTACAGGCGCAGTTCGGGGACTGTCATTTTATATATACTGATGGATCTAAGACTGATCTTGGAGTAGGATGTGCCTTTGTTTTTGGTGTACAGAATTTTACTTTTCGTTTACCTGGACAATGTTCGAATTATACCGCCGAACTTTTTAGTATATACCAATCTGTTCTATACATTCGGCGGCACGACTTACGGAACTGTGTTATTTGTACCGACTCTCTGAGTGGCCTTCAGGGTATTGACGCGCTGTACGGTTACCACCCCCTCGTACAGCGTATGCATGACCTGCTCCACTTGCTTGGCGCCTCTGGCATCAGCGTCTCCTTCCTTTGGATTCCAGGTCATGTGGGCATCTCAGGCTACGAGTCTGCCGACGCCGCTGCCAAATCGGCCATTTTATCACCCAGATGATTTACCTGTGTTTTCCTTCCTCAGGTTTTTATGTTATTTTACGTTACAGTATCCTCTCGCGTTGGCGCGACGAGTGGGCGGCTCTTAGGGGGAACAAGTTGCGGGAGGTTAAAACTGTTCCGTTAGTCTGGGGTACCTCTTCTCGTTCTTCTCGTCGGGAAGAGGTACTTTTAGCTCGTTTACGAATCGGACATTGTCTGTTTAGCCATAGATACCTCCTCAGTGGTGACCCCGCACCGCTCTGTGAGCAGTGTGATGCGCCCTTAACGGTGCGTCACATTTTAGCAGAGTGTCAAGTTTTAGCTCCGTTGCGGGTTCGCGTTGGTCTGCCTGTTGGCATAGCCGACGTTTTGGCAGACGACGCGCATGCTGTGGAATGTCATTTACGTTTTATCAGTGACATTGATTTTTATCGGCGCATTTGATGCGCTGAGCGCCTTTTTAAAATTGTGATACTATGTTGCCTTTTTAATGGGGCTCTACTCCCGAGTGCACATATGGCGCTCATGTCCCGTACCTTCTGCAGCTCTTGACACGTTGTTTTACGCTTCTGTTTACCATGCTTTTAGTGTGTTCGTATGTAGTGTTTTGTTTTTTACTTTTTGGACATCGCGGGTTTGTGTCCCGTTTTTTTAATTATGCGGTTTGTTATCGGAAGTTTATTTTTGGACTGTCACTTTTATACTTTGTAAGGGCGCTGATGACCTTAGCTGTTTAGCACCCTTAAACCGCATCTCATCATCACCATCAAGGACATGGACTTTAAAACAGACATTGTAGGTAAAAATAAGCATCCATCACACACACACTCACTCTGTCTCTCTCTCTCCCCTTTGCAGGCATGGACTTTAAAACAGACATTATCGATAAAGTACCATAACCCGCTCACACATGCAAGCGCGTAGGTAGGGACTTTAAAACAGGCATTGTCGGTAAAGCACCGCACTGTCACCGCACGCATCCTACTAGGCATGGACTTTAAAACAGTCATTGCCGATAAAAAAGGCTCCTCTTTCACGTAAACACTCTCTCTCACTCACACGCAATCTCTCTCTCTACATTACGGCAACGATTTATATAGCGGTTTACACACCCTTGAAAAATATATTGTACAAGGTTGAAGAGGGTAAACCCAAGCACTAGCTGACTTAATGGCCGGAATTCCTCAGAAATATAGCATCTAAAGAGTGTAAATGGATTTCCCCCAAGACACTGTTAGGTATATTGAGAGAAAACAAGGATAATTTGCTTTCATTACTAACGCAAAAATTATATTATCGTCAAGAAAGCCTATTTGTTTATTCGATTTAAAAAAGGCTGGAGTTTAAGCCGTCATATATAACAAAATATTTCATCCCTACATTCGAAAGTATATATATCATAATTCTATGAGAGATAACGTGTCTATTCACATTGGAGAGGTCGCAGAAAGTTAGTTGACTTACTATGCAAAGCAAGCCCTCCCATTAAGAGCTTTATAAGTGTCGGTGTAATATTTTTTTCCTACGGGGTATAATGTATAGGTCCTGTACGTAAAGATTCGTTACATGTACAATTATTATTCCCGTAACAAAACCGAAAAATATTCGTATAATAGACTTTTGATTGTTTGGAAATGTAGCGTCTAATGTGGTATTGAATACCAGAGGGAAATCGAACTTGAACACAAACCAATAAATACACGGACTTTCCAAACATGCATTATTCTCTTAGGAAACATAGGAAGAGAACGTTTTTAAACACCCGTCCCTTCGAAAGATATTTTGAATATTCCAGCACAGAGATCGAACCATTACGAAGACTTCAAATTGTAAATTTCATATTTGTTTAAAAGCTTTTTCTTCACCGGGGATCTTTGAAAAATTCGATGAGTTATTCAGTTGCACACCCCTTGCAAAAATATTTTGTATACCCTTTGAAGACTGTCCCCTCAGGGGCTCACCTTATGTAAGTACGGGTTTTTGGCGCACCCGGGGGTTCCCGAGACAATCATCGCCATATTCATTCCTTCACCCCCCCCCCAGGGGCTCACCTTTTGTGAGTACGGTTTAGGCGCACCCGAGGTACCCGAGCCAATCATCGCCATCATCATCCTTCCACCCCCGTCCGGTCGAGGTGGTTTCGTTCTCGTGATCGGGGGAATGAAGGTAGGCTCTCGTGCGTTCTGTGCATTTCATATCATGTCGCCCCTCGCCATCGTTTCTTTTTTCGCTTTTACTTCAGCACATTTCGCACCACATCCATTCATTTACGCTTGCCTAACCACCCGTCCTTCGATGTATTTTACGAAGATTCGCTTGATCGCCAATATTTCGTTAGGTCCTCTGCATTGCTCCCTCCAGGGGTTCGATTTCGACTGCTACTTCGGCATTTGGACGTTACGCCAGCGCCGGCCCTTACCCGAGGGGAAACACGTTTTCCTCCATCGTCGCGCGCTGAAGCCCACATCCACCTTGGGCTAACGTCGATGCCGAAAAATGCGACCCCTGCTTCTGTTCTTAGATCCGCCTTTTTAGAACTACAGGCGCAGTTCAGGGACTGTCATTTTATATATACTGATGGGTCTAAGACTGATGTTGGAGTAGGATGTGCCTTTGTTTTTGGTGTACAGAGTTTTACTTTTCGTTTACCTCGACAAAGTTCAATTTTTACCGCCGAACTTTCCATTTCTTCTTGCCACTTGCCATTTCTTCTGTTGGGAGACTTTAATGCCCATCACCCACTGTGGGGTTCGCCAAGGGCTTGTGCGAGGGGAACTCTTCTTTCCGACGTTTTTGACCAGCTCCATCTCTCTATTATCAATACAGGCGCGCCTACGTTTCTTTCAGATTCTTCCGGTACGTTTTCACATTTAGACCTTGCCGTTTGCTCACTCCAGCTTGCTAGTCGTCTTCAGTGGAACGTCGTCGCTGACACCTACTCCAGCGACCATTACCCCTGTATCGTTTCTCTTCTGTCGCACCACGTACAGCATTCCAGAGTACCTACCTGGATATTCGCAAAAGCCGACTGGAGCTTGTATTCCAGCCTCGTGCATTTTGACGACCAGCCCTTCTCCGACATTCACCAACTAGTGCAGCACCTTACGTCTATTATTTTCTCTGCCGCCGAACGCGCAATACCCCGTTCATCCTCCCAACCTCGGCGGTCACCTGTTCCGTGGTGGAACGAGGATTGTCGGGACGCCGTTCGTGCCCGTAGGACTGCACTTAGGGTGTTTCGGCGACACCCTACACATGATAATTTGGTGACTTTTAAACAATCGCGCGCCAGGGCTCGTCGCATTATTCAGGATAGCAAGAAGGCATCTTGGGCTCGTTTTGTCGAGTCTTTTAATCGTTTTACGCCTTCATCCTTTGTTTGGGATAAACTTCGTCGCTTCTCAGGTAAAGTGTCACATTGTACTGTTTCTGGCTTTCAGGTTTCTAATGCCACCATAGTGGATCCGGCTGCCATCGCTAACACTCTGGGTGCTGCCTTTGAGGCGGTTTCCAGTTCAGACCATTATTCCGCCGGCTTTCGCTCTATTAAAGACCGGCTGGATTCCGCATCATATACTTTTCGGTTTGCTAATGATGAATGCTATAACGAACTATTCACAATGAGGGAGCTGGAGCACGCTCTTAATTGCTCTAGGCACTCCGCTCCTGGCCCGGACGGCATTCATGTCGTGATGTTAAAGCACCTTTCAGCCGACAGTAAACTTTTTCTCTTACAGGTCTATAACCGCATTTGGTAAGACGGCATTTTTCCTTCCGTTTGGCGCGAAGCCAACATTGTCCCTATTCTTAAGCCTGGGAAGGATCGCCAACTACCTTCCAGCTGCCGCCCTATCTCCCTCACCAGTTGCATTTGCAAGGTGATGGAGCGCATGATCAACGGGCGGTTGACATGGTGGCTTGAGTCTCAGAAACTTTTAGCGAACGCTCAGTGCGGATTTCGTCGCTATCGCTCTACCGTCGACCATCTGGTGTCTCTGTCGACGCATGTTATGAATGGGTTTCTGAGAAAGTGTCAAACCGTGGCTGTATTTTTTGACCTGGAGAAATCTTATGACACTTGTTGGAGGGTCGGCATTTTACGCACACTTCATGCATGGAATATCCGCGGTCGTCTTCCCATATTTCTTCGGGAGTTCATGACGGACCGCGTCTTTCGTGTACGTGTGGGCTCGGTTTTATCTCGTCGTTTTATTCAAGAGAACGGAGTACCGCAGGGCTCTGTATTCAGTGTCACACTTTTTGTGATTGCTATCAACCCCATTGTTGATTGTATTCCACTTGGCATTTCATCGTCCCTTTTTGTTGACGATTTCGCTATTTATTGTAGTTCACGGCGGACCTGTCTACTCGAACGCCGTCTCCAGAGCTGTATCGATCGTCTCTACGCCTGGAGTAACGCTAACAGCTTTAATTTCTCCGCCGAGAAATCCGTCTGCATCAACTCCTAGCGCCAGAAGGCTTTCCCTCTGCCCTCTCTCCATCTTGGGTCGGAGGTCCTTCCATTTCAGACGAGCTGAAATTTTTGGGGTTGGTCTTTGACCGGAATCTGAGCTGGACTTCTCACGTTTTCTTCTTAAAAGCAAAGTGTGACCGTTCTCTTAATATTTTACGTGTTTTTTGTGGCACATCCTGGGGAGCTGATCGGACCGTCCTTCTTCGCCTCTCTCGCTCTTTGTTCCGATCCAAGCTTGATTACGGGTGTATTGTTTATTCGTCTGCTCGTCCATCTGTGTTACGTCGATTGAATGCCATTCACCATCGTGGCATAAGAGTCGCTACAGGGGCCTTTCCAACTTGCCCTGTACCCAGTCTATATCCTGAAGCTGCTGAACCTCCGCTGTCCTTCCGGCGTGAGATGCTTTTGTGCAGCTATGCCTGTCCACTCTCAAGCTTGCCTGTCCACCCGTCTTTTACGAAGATTCGCTTGATCGGCAATATTTCGTTAGCTCCTCTGCCTTGCTCCCTCCAGGGGTTCGATTTCGAAAGCTTCTTCGGCATTTGGACTTTATGCCAGCTCCGGGGCTTCTCAGGGGGGAAACGCGCTTTCCTCCATGGTTGCGCACTGAGGCCCAATGACACCTTGGGTTGACGTCAATTTCGAAGAATGAGAGCCCTTCTTCAGTTCTTAGATCGGCGTTTTTAGAACTTCGGGCGCAGTTCGGAGACTTTCGTTTTATATATACTGATGGGTCTTAAGACTGATGTTACAGTAGGGTGTGCCTATGTTGATGGTAATGGTAGTTTTACATTTCGTTTACTCAGGTAATGTTCGATTTTTACCGCCGAACATTTTAGTATTTATCAGTCACTTTTATACGTCCAGCGGTACGACTTAGGCTCTGTTTTATTTGTTCAGACTCCCTGAGTGCTCTTCAAAGTATTCGCGCACTGTACAATTACCACCCTCTCGTACAGCGCATACATAACCTGGTACACTCGCTTGGTACCTCTGGCATCAGCGTCTCCTTCATGTGAATTCCAGGTCATGTGGGCATCTCAGCGAACGAGTCCGCCGACGCCGCTGCCAAATCGGCGATTTTATTACCCAGACTTTTTACCACTGTTGTTCCCTCGTCAGATTCCTGTGTTATTTTACGTCGCCGCATCCTCCTTGCTTTGGCGCGATGAGTGAACGGCTCTCCGGGGGAACAAATTGCGGGAGGTTAAGCTTCTACCGTTAGTCTGGGGTACCTCTTCTGATTCTACACGTCGAGAAGAGGTACTTTTAGCCCGTTTACGAATTGGACATTGCCTTTTTAGTCATAGGTACTTGCTCAGTGGTGACACCGCTCCACTGTGTCAGCAGTGTGAATGCGCCCTTAACGGTGCGTCACATTTTATGTGAGTGTCAAGTTTTAGTTCCACTGCGCGTTCGCGTGGGTCTGCCTGTTGGCATAGCCAACGTTTTGGCAGACGACGCGCATGCTGTAGATTGTCTTTTACGTTTTATAAGTGACATTGGTTTTAATCGGTGTATTTGATGCGCTGAGCGTCTTTTAGCTTTGAGATTTTATATTGTCAGTTTTAATCGGGCTCTTCTCCCCTACCGACATGCGCTTATGTCCCTTGCATTCTACAGTTCTTGACCCGTTGTTTTATTCTTTTAGTGACCATGATTTTAGTGTGTAGATTTTAGTCTTTGGTCTGTTGTGTTTTTTAGTGTTTTTGTCTAAGCGGGTATGTGTGTGGTTTTTAGTTTTTTGACTTTTCTATTTTATGTTTTATACATTGTAAGTTCACGACGGACCTGTGTACTTGAACGCCGTCTCCAGAGCTGTATCGACTGTCTCTACACTTGGAGTAACGCAAACGGCTTTAATTTCTCCGCCGAAAAATCCGTCTATATCAATTTCTGGCACGGGAAGGCTTTCCCTCCGCCCTCTCTCCATCCTTTGCCAGGGATACTTCCCTTTGCAGACAAGGCGAAATTTTTGGGGTTGATCTTTGAAAGGAAGTTGAGCAGGATTTCGCACATTTCGTTTTTAAAAGCAAAGTGTCACCGTTCTCTTAATCTTTTACGTGTTTAAGTGGCACATCCTGGGGAGCTGATCGGACCGTCCTTCTACATCTTTATCGCTCTTTGGTCCGAACCAAGCTTTATTACGGGTTCATGGTCTATTCGTCGGCGCGGCCATCTGTATTACGTCGATTGAATGTCATTCACCATCGTGGCATATGGGTCGCTACAGAGGCCTTTCCAACCAGCCCTGGACCTAGCCTATATGCTGAAGCTGCAGAGCCTCCGCTGTCCTTCAGGCGTGAGATGCTTTTGTGCGGCTATGCCTGTCGACTCTCAAGCTTGCCTGATCACCCGCTCTTCGTGATATTTTACGAGGATTCGCTTGATCGGCAATATTTAGTTAGCTCCTCTGCATTGTTCCCTCCAGGGTTTCGATTTCGTCAACTTCTTCGACATTTGGACGTTACTCCAGCGCCGGCCCTTCCAAAGGGGAGAAACTCGTTTCCTCCATGGTTGCGTGCTGAGGCCCACTGTCACTTTGGGTTATCGTCGCTGCCAAAGAATGAGACACCTTCTTCAGTCTTTAGATATGCATTTTTAGAACTGCAGGCGCAATTCGGGGACTTTCATGTTATATTTACTGATGGATTTAGGACTGATGATGAAGTAGGGCGTGGCTTTGTTTCTGATCATGATAGTTTTACTTTTCGTTTACCGGGTCACTGTTCGATTTTTACCGCCGAACGTTTTCAGTATTTATCAATCTGTTTTATACGTTCAGCGGCGCGACCTACGGCAGTGTGTTGTTTGTACAGATTCTCTGAGTGCCCTTCAGAGTATTAACGCGCTGTACAGTTTTCACCCCTTTGTACAGCGCATACATGACCTGCTCCACTCGCTTGGTGCCTCTGGCATCGGCGTCTCCTTCCTGTGGATTCCAGGTCATATGGGCATCTCAGGGAACGAGTCTGCCGACGCCGCTGCCAAATCGGCGATTTTATTACCCAGATTTTTTACTGCTGTTGTTCTCTCGTCAGATTTGTTTGTTATTTTACGTAGCCGCATCCTCTCGCTTTGGAGGGATGAGTGGAGGGCCCTTCAGGGGAACAAGTTGCGGGAGGTTAAGACTCTCCCGTTAGTCTGGGGTACCTCTTCTCGTTCGTGTCGTCGGGAAGCGGTACTTTTAGCTCGCTTACAAATCGGACATTGTCTTTTTAGCCATAGATACCTGCTCAGTGGTGACCCCGTACCACTCTGTGAGCAGTGTGATGCGCCCTTAACGGTGCGTCACATTTTCGCAGAGTGTCAAGTTTTAGCTCCGTTGCGCGTTCGTGTTGGTCTGCCTGTTGGTCAAGCCAACGTTTTGGCAGACGACGCGCGTGCTGTAGAGTGTCTTTTACATTTTATCAGTGACATTGATTTTAGCCGACGCATTTGATGCGCTAAGCGTGTTTTGACTGAATGATTTTATATTGTCTTTTTAATGGGGCGTCTCCTCCCCAATGGACATCTGGCGCTCGTGTCCCTCACATTCTACAGATCTTGACACGTTGTTTTACTCTTTTATTGTGTTCGTTTTTGGAATTTGATGTTTATTTTTTTACCTTTAGGGCATCGCGTGTTTGTGTCCCGTTTTTTAATTATGCGGTTTTCTACCGGACTTTTATTTTTGGACTGTAACTCTTATACTTTGTATGGGCGCTGATGACCTTAGCTGTTTAGCGCCCTTAAACCGCATCTCATCATCATTGAACAGTTCTGTTCTCTTATTTTAAGGCCCTTTTTGTTGTTGTGCTGCCAATTAATGATAAATTGTTCTTTATTTTATATAAATGTACAACTGTCTTAACATTATTGCCTTTCTTAAATCTTTATTTTTGGGATGTATTTTACATTAGTGAGATGCACGACGGGAAAAATTACATAATGTTGATTGTGAACTAATGTAAAGAAGAAGATCGATAAACCAACAATGGTACATTCCAGCTAAATGAAGTAGCCAAATCGGCCTACAATACTTAGACCAAAATATTGTACAAATGTTTTGGTTTGCTATTGTAGTACTGTGAAAGTAGTTAGAATAGGAGAAAGAAGCAACTTGGGACATTATTTAAAACATATTTGCTGTATCTTCTCCATAATTTCAGTGTCATAGTTATGTTGTTATACAACTAAAGCTGTTCATGTCATAAAGACTTTAATGTACATAACTTTGAAAAATATAACATTATAATATTTATTTCAGCTTCCAAAGCTTCTGAAAGAAAATCACAATTATCTTAAGGGTGAAAACCTCGGCACAAGTCGTTCTGCAGCAGCATTTGTGAAGACTCTAAGCTATGCAAGAGGAGCTAAGAAAGAAGAACTGCTTAAAGTCTTAAAATCAAAGCACAATCAGGATATTTTGTAAGTAAGCCTTATTTGGTGTTGTCATAACCAACGTAATTACTTTTTTTCCTATTGGAATTTTCCAGTGATGTATTAATTCTAGGAATGAATTGATGTTTAATAATGTTGATAAAGCCCTTAAGTTAGAGGAATTATACTGTATGGACAGTAATGTGGAAAGTCATAGTAGGTCAGCAAATTGCAAAATTGTCAGGGAAAGTCAGGGAAATTGGTTCAAGTTATCTTTTATCTGATAATTCATACTGATGATGAACTACACATTAAGGACATTACAACATTTTTTGCTCCTTAAAATTCTCCTCCCAACCCTTGAAGTGATGTGCTTCAAATTAAATGTACAGGAATGGATATATGCTTTTGCACATGTTACACAGATAAGGTTTTTCACCTTTTTGTGACTACTGTTTTGGGCTGATTTACTCCCTCATCAGGTTTTGTTGCAATCTGCTGCCTCTTCATTTCTTTTTAGAGTTGGGAGGGGGTGATGGCCAGAAAAACAATTAGCAGCTATCAGTGGTTGATTCCTCTCTTAATCTAGGGTTGTAGAATCACTTGATGATGTACTAGACAATTAATTTGAAGCCTATTGTAAAGTGCACAGTAACAAACTTAAGTTTAAACTCGGCAATATGGGGTGCCAGGCATTACATTCACATGCAAATGAACAAGATATGGTCAACTTTAGAACACTGTCCTAAATGAAGATGACAATCAATGACTTTATTTGTCAAACCTAGTGCTAGTTCCACAGAAAAAGCAAAGACTGTGGTAAAGATAAAAAGTAGAAAGTCTGTAATGAGATACTCTGTTCTCTCTTATTTTAAAGCATGAAGTAACTAAAGCAGAAATTCTATGGGCATTAAAATTTATTGTTAGTAACTATACAGGGAGTTAGTGTGCAGATATAGGTGCTACATTGAAATTAATGTTCCCAGATAGTACTATTACATAACAGTTCACCTTTGGTGAAAGTAAGTGTTCCTATGTGATTAGTCATGGTATTGCACCACATTTCAGTGAATTATTAGCTAACAACTTGAAAGCTTGCCCCCCCAGGGGCTCACCTTTTGTGAGTACGGGTTAGGCGCACCCGGGGTACCCGAGCCAATCATCGCCACATTCATCCCCTCACCCCCAACCGGTCGAGGTGGGTTCTTCTCGTGACCGGCGGACCCAAGGTAGGCTCTCGTGCGTTCTTTGCATCACATTCATACCGCACCTCACTATCGTTTCTTTCTTCTCCTATATTTCTTCGCATTTCGCCCCACGTTCATTCATTTACGCCTCTATTTTACTTCCTCGCCGGCCTACCTTGCGTGCGAAACGCCCACACAGTTTTAGTTTCTTTTATCTTTCTTTTAATCCTCCGTGGACACAGCCTGACGGATACCCGCGCACTGGGTGCGCAGCTGGGTGAGTGGGTAATGGCGTCATCCCCACCACCCGGGGTCGTCATGTAGGGTATGTGTTCGTATCCGCTGTTCAACTGCAGTCCCGCGGGGGGCCATTGCATGAGCTGCTGGCTTCCGACGGCGATTGGGTCCCTCTGTCTATGTTCTGGGAGGTGTGACCCTGGGGTGAGTCTGGTATAGATAGGCCACTCACCCAAGCCGGGGTAACGCCCGGGAAGTCAGAGCCCGAGGTCGGAGACGGTTGCAATGGTGGAGGATTTATTTCGCTATGGAGCACCCTTCCTCCATTAATACAAACAAGCGCCGAAAAGTCATTGTAACAGAAGTAGCACCGCCGTCATCTGGTTGTTACTTGGTCATTTCAAGAACAGAAGAAGGACAAAACTTTGAGAAGGTGAACCCTTTTATAATTCAGAAGGGCATAGATGCTATTGCTGGTGCGGTTCAATCCTGCACTCGTTTACGGAATGGATCCTTATTGACACAAACTAAGTCCGATCAGCAAAGTAAGACCTTGTTGCGCGCTACGCTTCTGCACGGTTATCCCATCCGTGTCGAGAATCACCGCACATTGAACTCCTGTCGGGGCGTCGTTACCACCCATAGCCTCAATGGTATATCGGACGAGGATCTCGTAGAATATCTATCCGATCAAAAGGTGACTGCAGTGCATCGAATGCAGGCCAAACGCGACGGCGTATTGGTACCCACTCGTACCCTGTTTATTACATTTGATGGCGTCGATCTGCCCACGAGCTTTTCCGCAGGGTACGAACGGATTTCTGTGAGGCCTTATATTCCTAGACCTCTGCGTTGTTTTAAATGCCAACGTTTTGGGCATAAGCAAGTCTCATGTAAGAGTGCCGTTAACTTCTGTGCAACATGTAGCCAGCCCTCACACGAAGGTACCTGTTCAACAGCCCCCGTCTGCGTTAATTGTAAAGGGTCTCATTCTGCTTCGTTTGCCGACTGTCCGCGGTACTTGGACGAGAAGGCGATACAGGAGATCCGGGTAAAGGAAAAACTCTCCTTCGCTGAAGCCCGGAGGCGTTACCATGCGCGCCAACCTTCACTCCTGCGATCTGGCACATTTAGTTCTGTTGTTGCTTCGCCAGTACCACGAGTTGATGCCGAAACTCAGACCTGGACCATGACTGGATTAACCGCCACTACCATCCGGCCGTCCATTAAGGCTACTGTTACCAAGCCGTATAAACCTGGTCCCAAGTCAATGAAGTCGCAAGCCGTTGAAAAGAAACCCAAGCAGAAACTTCGTAGGGAAGATTTTTTGAAAGACCCTCCGCGTGCGCGCGGTAACAAAAGTTCACCTTGTCCTCCTCGGAGGTCGCTGTCCCAGGAAGGTCCTGGGACAAGCCGCGCTCAGCGGCACCCCTCACCCATCGCCACCCAGAACCGATTCACGGCGCTTGAATCGGTTTCTGGCACTGAGCGCGTGGGCCCTCCCTCCGAGGAAGCAATGGAGTCTGACCAACTCCATACAAAAAGCCCGAGCCCAAAGGTTAAGCAAAAGATTCTTTTAAGCCGCCCTTCAAAGTAGACAGTTTATCCCTTTTATTCATGGCTATCCTGACCTGGAATGTACGTGGTGTACGATCGCATAGGGCGGAACTGCAACTTTTATTGCGTTCCCATTCACCTATGGTCGTGTGTTTGCAGGAGACCAAGCTTCGCCCTCACGACCCTTTCGATCTCCGAGGGTACACTCCGGTTCGCTACGACCTTGAACCGAAGGAGGGTACTCCTGCTCATGGAGGTGTCATGTTGTTAGTGCGTAACGACGTTCATTTTAAACCTGTAACACTTACATCCGACTTGCAAGCTGTTGCCGTTCGCCTTCACTTACCCGGCTTTTTGTTTTCTGTTTGCTCTGTGTATTCACCTTCATCGTCTCCCGTCGCTCCCGCGGACATTCGAGCTCTCCTGTCCGCTCTCCCAACAACCTTTCTTCTGTTGGGAGATTTTAATGCCCATCACCCACTATGGGGTTCGCCAAGGGCTTGTGCAAGGGGAACTCTTCTTTCCGACATTTTTTATCAGTTCAATCTTTCCATCCTCAATACCGGTGCACCTACTTTTATTTCTGATTCTTCTGGTACATTTTCTCACCTGGACCTTGCCATTTTTTCGCTCCAGCTGACACCTACTCCAGCGACCATTACCCCTGCATCGTCTCTCTTTTGTCGCACCACGTACAGCATTCCAGAGTACCTACCTGGATATTCGCAAAAGCCGACTGGAGCTTGTATTCCAGCCTCGTGCATTTTGACGACCAGCCCTTCTCCGATATTAACCACCTAGTGCAGCACCTTACATCTATTACTTTCGCTGCCGCCGAACGCGCTATACCCCGTTCATCCTCTCAACCTCGGCGGCCACCTGTTCCGTGGTGGAACGAGGATTGTCGGGACGCCGTTCGTGCCCGTAGAACTGCGCTTAGGGTGTTTTTGCGACACTCTAAATTGATAATTTGGTGACTTTTAAACAATCGCGCGCCAGGGCTCGTCGCATTATTCAGGATAGCAAGAAGGCGTCGTGGACTCGTTTTGTCGAGTCTTTTAATCGCTTTACGCCTTCATCTGTTGTTTGGGATAAACTTCGTCGCTTCTCAGTTAAAGTGTCGCATTGTACTGTTTCTGGCCTTCAGGTATCCAATGCCACTATAGTGGATCCGGCTGCCATCGCTAACACTCTGGGTGCTGCATTTGAGGCGGTATCCAGTTCAAACCATTATTCCGCCGGCTTTCGCTCTATCAAAGACCGGCATGATTCCGACACCTTTAATTTTCGGTCTCCTAATAATGAGTGTTATAATGAACTTTTCACAATGAGGGAGCTGGAGCACGCTCTTCATTGCTCTAGGCACTCCGCTCCTGGGCCGGACGGCATTCATGTCCTGATGTTAAAGAACCTTTCAGCCGACAGTAAACTCTTTCTCTTACAGGTCTATAACCGTATTTGGCAAGACGGTATTTTTCCTTCCGTTTGGCGCGAAGCCACCATTGTCCCTATTCTTAAGCCTGGGAAGGATCGCCAACTACCTTCCAGCTACCGCTCTAACTCCCTCACCAGTTGCATTTGCAAGGTGATGGAGCGCATGATCAACGGGCGGTTGACATGGTGGCTTGAGTCTCAGAAACTTTTAGCGAACGCTCAGTGCGGATTTCGTCGCTATCGCTCTACCGTCGACCATCTGGTGTCCCTGTCGACGCATGTTATGAATGGATTTCTGAGAAAGTGTCAAACCGTGGCTGTGTTTTTTGACCTCGAGAAAGCTTATGACACATGTTGGAGGGGCGGCATTTTACGTACACTTCACGCATGCAATATCCGCGGTCGTCTTCCCATATTTCTACGGGAGTTCATGACGGACCGCGTCTTTCGTGTACGTGTGGGCACGGTTTTATCTATTCGTTTTATTCAAGAGAACGGAGTACCGTAGGGCTCTGTACTCAGTGTCACACTTTTTGCAATTGCTCTCAACCCCATTGTTGATTGTATTCCACCTGGCATTTCATCGTCCCTTTTTGTTGACGATTTCGCTCTTTTATTATAGTTCACGGCGGACCTGTCTACTCGAACGCCGTCTCCAGAGTTATATCGACCGTCTCTACGCCTGGAGTAACGCCAACGGCTTTAATTTCTCCGCCGAGAAATCCGTCTGCATCAACTTCTGGCGCCGGAAGTATTTCCCTCCGCCCTCTATCCATCTAGGGCCAGGGATGCTTCCGTTTGCAGACGAGGCGAAATTTTTGGGGTTGATCTTTGATAGAAAGTTGTGTTGGACCTCGCACATTTCGTTTTTAAAAGCAAAGTGTGACCGTTCTCTTAATCTTTTACGTGTTTTAAGTGGCACATCCTGGGGAGCTGATCGGACCATCCTTCTGCGTCTTTATCGCTCTTTGGTCCGATCCAAACTTGATAACGGGTGTATTGTCTTTTCATCGGCACGTCCATCTGTGTTACGTCGCTTGGATCCCATTCATCATCGTGGTATTAGAGTCGCTACAGGGGCCTTTCCAACTAGCCTCGTGCCCAGTCTTTACGCTGAAGCTGCAGAGCCTCCGCTGTCCTTCAGGCGTGAGATGCTCTTGTGCAGCTATGCCTGTCGACTCTCCAGCTTGCCTGACCACCCGTCTTTCGCGGCATTTTTCGAGGATTCACTTGACCGGCAATATTTAGTTAGCTCCTCTGCATTGCTCCCTCCAGGGGTTCGATTTCGACTGCTACTTCGGCATTTGGACGTTACGCCAGCGCGGGCCCTTCCAAGGGGGGAAACGCGTTTTCCTCCATGGTCGCGCGCTGAGGCCCTCTGTCACCTTGGGTTATCGTCAATGCCGAAGAATGAGACCCCTTCTTCAGTCTTTAGATCAGCGTTTTTAGAACTTCAGTCGCAATTTGGGGACTTGCCTTTTATCTTTACTGATGGATCTAAGACTGATGCTGGAGTAGGCTGTGCCTTTTTTTTGTGGTGGAAATAGTTTTACCTTTCGTTTACCAGAGCAATGTTCGATTTTTACCGCCGAACTTTTTAGCATTTATCAGTCTCTTTTATATATTCAGTGGCACGACTTACGGCACTGTTTTATTTGTTCCGACTCCCTGAGTGCTCTTCAAAGTATTCGCGCACTGTACACTTACCACCCCCTCGTACAGCGCATACATGATCTGCTCCACTCGCTTGGTGTCTCTGGCATCAGCGTCTCTTTTATGTGGATTCCAGGTCATGTGGGCATCTCAGGGAACGAGTCAGCCGACGCCGCTGCGAAATCGGCGATTTTATTACCCAGATTTTTTACCCCTGTTGTTCCCTCGTCAGATTCGTGTGTTATTTTACGTCGCCGCATCCTCTCGCGCTGGCGCGATGAGTGGATGGCCCTCCGGGGGAACAAGTTGCGATAGGTTAAACCTCTTCCGCTAGCCTGGGCTACCTCTTCCCGTGCTTCTCGTCGGGAAGAGGTACTTTTAACACGCCTTCGTATCGGACATTGCCTTTTTAGTCATAGATATTTGCTTAGTGGTGATCCCGCACCTCTGTGTGGTCAGTGTTCTATGCCATTAACGGTCCGCCACATTTTAACCGAGTGTCAAGTTTTAGCTCCACTGCGCGTTCGCGTGGGTCTGCCTGTTGGCCTAGCCAACGTGTTGGCAGACGACGCGCATGCTGTAGAATGTCTTTTACGTTTTATCACTGACATTGGTTTTAGCCGTCGCATTTGATGCGCTGAGCGCCTTTTAGCTGTTTGATTTTATATTGTTAGTTTTAATGGGGCCCTTCTCCCCGGTCATAAGGCGCTCATGTTCCTTGCATTCTACAGTTCTTGACACGTTTTATTCTTTTAGTGACCATGATTTTAGTGCGTAGATTTTAGTCTTTGGTGTGTTGTTTTTTAGTGTTTTGACCAAGCTGGTTTGTGTCTGGTTTTTTAGTTTTTTGACTTTTCAATTTTATATTTTATACAATGTAAGGGCGCTAATAACCAATTTAGTTGAGCGCCCTTAAGCTCCACCTCATCATCATCATTGAAAGCTTGCAAGGATTATGTCATTAAAAAAGGTAACACAAAGAGGACAAATGGATCTCATCATCAGATAGTTTGATACGATCGTTCAAAATGTTTCTAGGTATTGGAACAGTGTTTGCTTAAGTTATGCCACTGCCCAGAATCTGCTGCAGAATTTAATCATCGACTGCAATATCTTCCAAGAAAAAATTTATTGCGAGTCTGAGTGCTTGGGCCTAATGTGAGTTTAAGGTTTCTCAGAAAGCTTCAAGTTTGAAATAAAAATAGAAAATCCTGATGGAAAAAAGTTATTGAACCTGGGTGTTTGTGGTTTGCATGTAATCTATGGAGCAGTTAAAACCGATTTAATTTCTGTTAATTGGGAATTTAACTCATTCCTGCACACAGATTAATACCAGATTCTCAACACAATTGTAGGGATAAGGTGTTGCATAGGGTGAGGGTGCTTTTTCCAGACCTTTCAAGTGGTCGTTAGCGGAACTAACACTGCTGTTGGTAATGCACCTTACTTCATTATCAACCGATTATGCCCGCTTCTACCCCCCCCCCCCACTTTTGAAATGTGCACAAGCCAACTGAAAGGAGTGCAAGTCTGAAATAAAATCACCTGCATTTTTAATGGTTTTCTCAAACTGGGGAGAAAACCATTAAACGCACAGTTGGCTTTATTTAAAACTTGCGCTCCTTTGAGTTTGCCTTACTCATCTGCTAGAATATTGAGATCAGTTTGGTCTTAAATTGACAATCTTTTATACCCACTTTCAATTAACTGGGAAAATAAGAAAGGCAGTGGTATGGCATTATATAACATTATTCTTTGTATATACATCAGTTTACCATTCATCATTTTAAAACCTGTTAACCCACATGGCCAAAATACCATTGATTTGCATTCTACAATAATATACCAATTATAACAATAATGATACCTTACCATGTACAAAGAATGTCAGCATTTAGTTATACATAAAACAGCATATAATATATTAACACATGTATTGAAAAATAAATGAAATACATCAGCAAAAACAAATAGCAACTATTCAGATGCAAAAAAAAAATTTAATAAAGCAACATCTTATGCAACACAAACTTGAGCAAACTTGCTTACTGTAACATCCCGTGATGCAGATTTAAAAAGCATTACATTTTTAATAGCTGCTTATACATCAGCCAAATCATAAATTTCTTAACAATTAACTTGTGATTAGTTATTGCTCTTTGTTGCATTTTTATTTGAATATCTGTTGCAGTCTTTTTTTTTTAAGTGAAAGAAGGTTAAAAATGCTTTACTGCTATTTTCAATTAGTTCAGTTTAAATATAAAAACTTATAATATGTAGACCATCAACTCACTGCTCCATGGTGCGCTGAGAAGTGCTTATTTACTCCATCCTCTGCCCAAATAGCACATAGGTAGAAGTGAAGTTGAAAAAGTGAGGTAAAGGAAGTAAAAATTATCTTTCAGTTTGACTATGGAATCGTAATACTCAACTTCACGCTTAATACAGGTTTGAACCAATCAGCTGTCTTTAGTACTCAGCTGTGAACATAAATGAGCACCATATTACACATAATTTCTCCTTGTTTTCTTTGTACTGTTAAATTCTTAATGCTTAAAGTGCATAATTATTCTTTCTTTCTACAGCAGCAGATTATTATATTTATTAATGTGCAGCAGATGTATTACTAAACCATGAGGTGAAAAAAAAATTTACTGCAATACATATGACTCTTGTTTCCACAGCAAACCGATATGTTTCATTACTATAAAACTTTTTGCCCCTCCCATTAAGTTGCACTAATTATGGATTTTTTTTAAATCATATTGACATTAATTATGACTTGATGATGATAATAATAATAATAATAATAATAATAATAATAATAATAATAATAATAATAATAATAATAATAATAATAATAATAATAATAATAATAATAATAACAACTTAATAAATAATACACATTTTCCTTAGCATTATTCATGACTCACAGTTTTTAAATGAAAGGAGTTTTTTCACAAGCACTTCAGGTGCACCATTATTTGTCATACTTGCCATACCAACATCGCTTTGCATGGCAGTTAAGAGAACCATTTTCACAACTTCATAGCCAAGAAAACGGTACAACCCAAACTATTAAACAGTTAGTGATGCCTGCTGTAATATTGTTAACAGGCTGTAAACCCTATGGCATATGAAATTAAGTTAAATATTTCAGACACATCCACAATTTGTAATCAGGCTGCTTAGTTGTAATTTGCCAATAATGTTATATTAGGAAAACCTAACAAACACTATATGCATTTTTGTTTTGTTTTATTTTGCCTTTAATGTCATTGTATATGAAGACAGTGAAAGCAAATCTAGGTTGCAAATGACAATTACAGGGTAGCTGTAAGTTAGGAAAGCTACGTCTTTAAGCTCACAAAACTACTTTCATTAAATGGACTGCTGATGGTGACACTTTGCATTCTCTGCAACATAAGAGTGCTATTACTTAGGGTTAAAATAACTGCTAAGTTATCTGAAATCCTTGCTACTATTTTGTTTATTTAGTGGATAACAAACATTTCAGAAAAAGCATGTCTGTAGTTATATTCATCTATTAATACATTAACTCAAAAGTTGTAGCTTCAAAACTATTAACACAGAATCACTAAAACCTACCAATACACTGAAATAGCTGCCTAACACCAACTTCACTTTTTCTGAAAATTCAGAACATGCTTCCAGCAATAGTCCTCAAGTTTTAGTTAATTTTTCAACCGATGTTGAAGTGAAACTCAGATTCTAAGGAACGTCTCATATTATATGGGAAGAAATTGCTGTATAGGTGAGAGAGAGAAAGCTCCGTACAATATTAATAATGTTCCTGGGGGTGATCCTGCAACTCAACATACCCATATTCCCTTGACTCCATGACTTGGATATCTGCCAGCATACCTCTGGTAGTTTGAGATGGTGACTGCCCTAAACAAAGAAAGAGAAAAAACCTCATTAATGCTTCAATAATTAAATAATAAGTTTAATAAAAGTGCTTTGAAAGTGATGGACTTTGCATCCACAACATCCATGACAGAAATTTCATCACTAATTACTGCATTAATCAAGAGTTTGAACTATAAAATATCCTGTATTTTTAACATAACCTCTGTTCACTCACAGCAATTATTTTGTTCATTATTCAACACAGAATATAAAATTCTTTAACTTTGTAAATACGGTACACTATTTCCAACTTATTTACTATAAAAACTTGCTTTCTTTTGCTTAATCTGAAAACTTTATGGTTTTACAAAGAAGTATTTTCTTATATAAGGTACCAGAGTAACTACCAGAAACTGTCTACAAGTTAAACTAAGTATCAAGTAAACCAATGGTAAGATTGTGCAGACTGAAACTTTGCAACAACTTATGAAGTATCCAGTACTAGATGTTTTATGTCTTTCTTTACTAAAGTTTGGAAATTTGAATGATTTCTTTGATAAAACAGCACTATTACTTTGTGCAGTTTGCAAAAGTGTTTAGACTTAGAATATAGTACTACGCCAGGGCATAATGCTGTTCCAGAAATGTTCATAATTGTGTACAATGTAATTTCACTGTGAAAAAGGAAAGACAAAAAGATAATTTAGAAAAATGCGGCAACAACTCTGTCATTATCCTATGAGAGCTAAACGGAAATTCTGTTAAATATAATTCACCTCAAATGATGAACAAAGGAAATCTGTGCCATAATCCTGAGGATATCACTTCTGGAGGTGTTGAACAGGAGAATGAACTGTAGTAGCCCATATATAAAAAAATCACAGTTCTGAAATTCAAAGAATGCAAAAATGATTTTTATATTTGAATGGTAACAGAAAGCCTTTCAATTCTAACTTTCTAGCAACTGCAAAGCCCAACTAGGATACCAAATAGACTTTTTTCAGTAGTATTTCGCTCATAAAATGATTATTATTATTATTATTATTATTATTATTATTATTATTATTATTATTATTATTATTATTATTATTATTATTATTATTATTATTATTATTATTATTATTATTATCATTATTATTATCATTATCATCATCATCATTATCGTCGTCGTCCTCGTCCACATCGTCATGCATAAGTTGAGTAGATTTGAACTACAGCCGACTTACAAAATGTAATATTACCTACTCATGAGTAGTCAATACAATTTTATTTTTAAAATAAATGTATATGTAATGCAATTCTGGTTATGTTATGGGTGTAATTTTGATTATTCTACATTATTTGTACATTCATACATCCTACTTACCAACAGGCCTTTGAAAAAATAGATCGCTTCCTTCTTGCTGTTTATACGCTCTTGTATGCCTTTCAAATCTTGCCAGTTTTACTAAACGAAGAATTTTCTTCTCAGACGCATCCGTTAAAATACGATCCGCAGCTTTAAAATTTCGTCTCAAATCGGATACATTTGCCTATCTTAGGTTTTTTTTTCATATCGTACATTGAGCTCAAATACTGTACAACCCGGTCCACTAATATTATGAAAATGACTTTATATATAGTAAACTGATATAATATATCAAATTTTGGACTAAATGTTGTTTTTAAAACTATTTAATATTCAACACAGCAGTTTAGAATAATTGTGTTGGCAGCACTGAATGCTATACGTATGGGTTGCACTGTGTCATCTAGCGCAAGGGCAGCTGGTGACTCTGAACTTTGGTGGTTCACAAAATTATCATTGCAATTTGAAATATTTTAAGTAATAAATACGGAATAAGTTTCTCACTATAGGCTGATTAATTTACGCAGACACACAAGAAATGGGAATTCACAATATATAACACATGCACATTTCATAAACAGTGTAGCATATAGCACTCACCTATTTATAGAGAAAATCAGCCCTTCTCTCCTTCCTGCCAACAAACTTATCGATGACCAGCTCATTGAAGTTCTTGATCTGCATGAGGAAATCCCTTTCAATGGAAAGCATGGCCAACGCAGATAACCTCTTCTCAGACATTGTGTTACGCAGAAATGTTTTTTTATCCTTTTCAGAGTAGAGAAGCATCTTTCTGCCTTACATGTTGTCATGGGGATTGTTAGAATGATACTTAGTAGTTTAACAGATTCACTAAAAGTGGAACATAAATTATTGTCCCTGAAAAACTCCATTAGTGGAAAATCCCAGTTATGTTTTTAAATTCTTCAGTACTATACATTGTGGAAAGTTCTGTAATCAGCTTCTTTTCTTCAATAAAAGAATATGTCTGCAGGGCAACTTTAATATGTTGTTCCGGGAACGAAGTGTTTTAGGTATTCTGAAAATCTGCCAGGCTGAAAGACAGCCGCTGCTCCCATATGAGCAACAAATCTGAACCTGTCTTTCATTTCAGTAATGATTACATCACACACTTCAATGACATCTCGTTTTCTTTCAGTGTGTTCCACAATTTTTCTTTTCTTCGTTACATTCTCATCAACTTCAGTGGAACTTATGGTGCTTCTAATTTTAAGAATTTCCACCTCAAAAAAATTAAGTCTATCCTGGACCATTACAGGAGTACAGTCGCTCCTCTGAAGTTCGTTGTAGAAAATATCGACATGGGGCATAATTTTATGGAAGGACAACCAAAATATGAAATCTGCATCACTTAAAATTCCAATAAACCCAGATGCTTGAAGAACAGAACTTGAATTGGTGATTCTTTCGCCTCTCCTTATGATTTTCATACATTCTATTAACTCCTCCTTGTACTCGAAAACTGTGTTCACAGATCTAGATTGAAAGTTCCATCTCGTTTGCACTGATCTTGGCAGCCGTATTTGCACTACTTCTTCTAAAACTGATGTTCTCTGAGGAGAGTTACGAAAAAAGCACAAATTCCTTGAAGATTTATGAGGAAAATTCGTACACTACTATTCGCTGATGCTGCATTTAACATAATTAAGTTTAACTGATACGCATGGCAATGAATTTATTCTGCAGACCTGTACTTCTGTTTTATGATGGATTGAACGCCATTTTCCGACCCAGACATAACATTAGCCCCATCGTATGTATGAGCAATCAATTTATGTTCACAGCCTAGCAGGTGTCGATCACCCCCCAGGGGCTCACCTTATGTGAGTACGGGTGTTGGCATACCCGGGCCCCCCAGGAGCTCACCTTATGTGAGTACGGGTTTGGCGTACCCGGGGGTTCCCGAGCCACTCCTCGACATCTTCATCACTTCATCCCCGTCCGGTCGAGGTGGGTTCGTTCTCGTGACCGGGGGAATCAAGGTAGGCTCTCGTGCGTTCTGTGCATTTCACTCCATGTCGCCTCTCGCCATCGTTTCTTTCTTCTCTTCTACTTATGCACATTTCGCTCCACGCCCATTCATTTACACATCTCTTTTACTTCTTCGTCGGCCTACTTTGCGTGCGAAACGCCCACGCACTTTTAGTTTCTTTTATCTTTTTATTTAAATCCTCCGTGGACACAGCCTGACGAATACCCGCTCACTGGATGCGCAGCTGGGTGAGTGGGTAATGGCGTCATCCCCACCACCCAGGGTCGTCATGTAGGGTATGTGTTCGTATCCGCTGTTCAACTGCAGTCCCGCGGGGGGGCATTGCATGAGCTGCTGACTTGTGACGGCGATTGGGTCCCCCTGTCTATGTTCTGGGAGGTGTGACCCTGGGGTGAGATAGGTATAGATAGGCAACTCACCCAAGCCGGGGTAACGCCCGGGAAACAGAGCCCGGGGTCGGAGACGGTTGCAATGGTGGAGGATTTATTTCGCTATGGAGCACCATTTCTCCATTATTACTAATAAGCGTATTTGCAACAGAAGTAGCACCGCCAACATCTGGTTGTTACTTAGTTATTACACGAACTGAGGAAGGACAAACGTTTGAGAAGGTGAACCCTTTTACAGTACAGAAGGGCATTGATTCTATTGCTGGTTCGGTTCATTCCTGCACTCGCCTTCGAAACGGGTCATTATTAGTACACAACAAGTCCGATCAACAAACTAAGACATTGTTGAGCGCTACGCTTCTCCACGGTTATCCGATCCGTGTTAAGAAGCACCGCACCTTGAATTCCTGTCGAGGCGTCGCTACCACCCATAGCCTCGACGGTATATCGGACGAAGACCTAGTCGAATATCTATCAGATCAAAAGGTGACAGCAGTGTATCGGGTGCAGGTCAAACGCGACGATGGAGTATTGCTACCCACTCGTACCCTTTTTATCACATTTGATGGCGTCGATCTTACCACGAGCATTACAGCAGGGTACGAACGTATTGCGGTGAGGCCCTATATTCCTAGACCTCTGCGTTGTTTCAAATGCCAACGTTTTGGGCATACGCAAGTCATATATAAGAGAGCCGTTAACATCTGTGCAACATGTAGCCAGCCGTCACATGAAGGTACCAGCTTAACAGCCCCCGTGTGAGTCAATTGCAAAGGGTCACATTCTGCTTCATTTGGCGTCTGTCCACGGTATTTGGACGAGAAGACGATCCAGGAGATCCGGGTAAAGGAGAAACTCTCCTTCGTTGAAGCCCGGAGGCGTTACCATGCGCGCCAACCTTCGCTCCTGCGATCGGGAACATTCAGATCTGTTGTTGCCTCGCCAGTACCCCGGAAGGATGCTGGGACTCAAACTTGGACCATAACTGCCTTGACCGCCACTACCATCCGGCCGTCCATTTCAGCGACTGTTACCAAGCCCTCTAAACCTGGTACCAAGTCTATGAAGTCACAAGCAATGGAGAAAAACCCAAAGCAGAAATTTCGAAGAGAAGACTTTCTAAAAGACCCTCCTCGTGTTCACAGTAAGCATAGTTCACCTTTTCCTTCTCGGAGGTCGCAGTCCCAGGAAGTTCCTGGGACAAGCCGCGCTCAGCGGCACCCCTCACCCAACGCTAACCAGAACCGATTCTCGGCGCTTGAATCGGTTTCTGGCTCTGAGCGCGTGGTCCCTCCGTTCGAGGCGGCTATGGAGTCTGACCAACTCCATTCCAAAAGCCCGAGCCCAAAGGTTAAACAGAAGGTAATTTTAAGCCGCCCTTCTAAGTAAACAGTTTATCCCTTTTTCTGAATGGCTATCCTTAAATGGAATGCACGTGGTGTACGATCGTATAGGGCGAAAGTGTAACCTTTATTGCGTTCTCATTCCCTTGTGGTCATGTGTTTGCAGGAGACTAAGCTTCGCCCTCACGTTACTTTTGATCTACGAGGATATACTCCGGTTCGCTACGAACTTGAACCGAAGAAGGGTACACCTGCTCATGGAGGTGTCATGTTGTTAGTGCTTAACGACGTTCATTTTCAACGTCTCACTCTTACGTCCAACTTGCAAGCTGTTGCCATTAGACTGCAGTTACACGGTTTTATCTTTTCTGTTTGCTCTTTGTATTCACTTCCATTGTCTCCCCTTGCTCCCGCAGACATTCGAGCTCTCCTGTCCTGTGCGGTTCAGTCCTGCACTCGTCTTCGGATTGGTTCCTTGTTGGTTCAAACCAAATCCGAACAGCAGAGTAAGACCTTGTTGAGCGCTACGCTTCTCCACGGTTATCCCATCCGTGTTGAGAAGCACCGCACCTTGAATTCTTGCGAAGGCGTTGTCACCACGCATAGCCTCGATGGAATAACGGACGAGGACCTGGTGGAATATCTTGCAGACCAGAAGGTGACAGCGGTCCATCGAGTGCAGGCCAAACGCGACGGCGTATTGGTACCAACTCGTACCCTGTTTCTAAAATTTGATGGCGTCGATCTGCCCACGAGCTTTTCCGCAGGGTACGAACGGATTTCTGTGAGGCCTTATATTCCTAGACCTCTGCGTTGTTTTAAATGCCAACGTTTTGGGCATACGCAAGTCTCATGTAAGAGTGCCGTTAACATCTGTGCAACATGTAGCCAGCCCTCACACGAAGGTACCTGTTCAACAGCCCCCGTCTGCGTTAATTGTAAAGGGTCTCATTCTGCTTCGTTTGCCGACTGTCCGCGGTACTTGGACGAGAAGGCGATCCAGAAGATCCGGGTAAAGGAAAACCTCTCTTTCGCTGAAGCCCGGAGGTGTTACCATGCGCGCCAACCTTCACTCCTGCGATCTGGCACATTTAGTTCTGTTGTTACCTCGCCAGTACCACGAGTAGATGCCGAAACTCAGACCTGGACCATGACTGGTTTAACCGCCACTAACATCCGGCCGGCCATTAAAGCTACTGTCATCAAGCCCTATAAACCTGGTCCAAAGTCGATGAAGCCGCAAGCCGCTGAAAAGAAACACAATCCGAAAGTTCGTAGAGAAGATTTTTTGAAATACCCTCCGCGTGCGCGCGGTAACAAAAGTTCACCTTCTCCTCCTCGGAGGTCGCTGCCCCCGGAAAGTCCTGGGACAAGCCGCGCTCAGCGGCACCCCTCACCCATCGCCACCCAGATCCGATTCACGGCGCTTGAATCGGTTTCTGGCACTGAGCGCGTGGGCCCTCCCTCCGAGGAATCTATGGAGTCTGACCAACTCCATACAAAAAGCCCAAGCCCAAAGGTTAAGCAAAAGATTCTTTTAAGCCGCCCTTCTAAGTAGACAGTTTATACATTTTATTCATGGCTATCCTGACCAGGAATATACGTGGTGTACGATCGCATAGGGCGGAACTGCAACTTTTATTGCGTTCTCATTCGCCTATGGTCGTATGTTTGCAGAAGACTAAGCTTCGCCCTCACGATCCTTTTGATCTCCGAGGATATACTCCGGTTCGCTACGACCTTGAACCGGAGGAGGGTACTCCTGCTCATGGAGGTGTCATGTTGTTAGTGCAAAACGACGTTCATTTTAAACCTGTCACACTTACGTCGGACTTGCATGCTGTTGCCGTTCGCCTTCACTTACCCCGCTTTTTGTTTTCTGTTTGCTCTGTGTATTTACCTCCATCGTCCCCCTCGCTCCCGGGGACATTCGAGCTCTCCTGTCCGCTCTCCCAACGCCATTTCTTCTGTTGGGAAATTTTAATGCCCATCACCCACTGTGGAGTTCGCCAAGGGCTTGTGCGAGGGGAACTCTTCTTTCCGACATTTTTATCAGTTCAATCTTTCCATCCTCAATACAGGTACACCTAATTTTATTTCTGATTCTTCTGGTACATTCTCTCACCGACCTTGCTATTTGCTCACTCCAGCTTGCTTATCGTCTTCACTGGAACGTCGTCGCTGACACCTACTCCAGCGACCATTACCCATGCATCGTTTCTCTTCTGACGCACCACGTACGGCATTCCAGCGTACCTACCTGGATATTCCCAAAAGCCGACTGGAGCTTGTATTCCAGCCTCGTGCATTTTTACGATCAGCCCTTCGCCGACATTAAACAACTAGTGCAGCACCTTACGTCTACGATTTTCTCTGCCGCCGAACGCGCAATTCCCCGTTCATCCTCTCAACCTCATTGGCCACCTGTTCCGTGGTGGAACGAGGATTGTCGGGACGCCGTTCGTGCCCGTAGGACTGCACTTAGGGTGTTTCGGCGACACCCTACACTTGATAATTTGGTGACTTTTAAACAATCGCGCGCCAGGGCCCGTCGCATTTTTCAGGATAGCAACAAGGCGTCGTGGACTCGTTTTGTCGGGTCTTTTAATCGTTTTACGCCTTCATCTGTTGTTTGGGATAAACTTCGTCGCTTCTCAGGTAAAATGTCGCATTGTACTGTTTCTGGCCTTCAGGTTTCTAATGCCACTATAGTGGATCCGGCTGCCATCGTTAACACTCTGGGTGCTGCCTTTGAAGCGGTATCCAGTTCAGACCAATATTCCGCCGGCTTTCGCTCTATCAAAGACCGGCTGGATTCCGACACCTTTCATTTTCGGTCTGCTAAAATTGAGTGTTATAATGAACTTTTCACAATGAGGGAGCTGGAGCACGCTCTTCATTGCTCTCGGCACTCCGCTCCTGTGCCGGACGGCATTCATGTCCTGATGTTAAAGCACCTTTCAGCCGACAGTAAGCTCTTTCTCTTACAGGTCTATAACCGTATTTGGCAAGACGGCCTTTTTCCTTCCGTTTGGCGCGATGCCACCATTGTCCCTATACCTAAACCTGGGAAGGATCGCCAACTACCTTCCAGCTACCGCCCTATCTCCCTCACCAGTTGTATTTGCAAGTTGACGGAGCGCATGATCAACGGGCGGTTGACATGGTGTCTTGAGTCTCAGAAACCTCTAGCAAACGCTCAGTGCGGTTTTCGTCGCTATCGCTCTACCGTCGACCATCTGGTGTCCTTGTCGACGTATATTATGAATGGATTTCTGAGAAAGTGTCAAACCGTGGCCGTATTTTTTGACCTGGAGAAAGCTTATGAGACTTTTATGAGGGGCGGCATTTTACGTACACTTCACGCATGGAATATCCGCGGTCGTCTTCCCATATTTCTTCGGGAGTTTATGACGGACCGCGTCTTTCGTGTACGTGTGGGCTCGGTTTTATCTCGTCGTTTTATTCAGTAGAACGGAGTACCGCAGGGCTCTGTACACAGTGTCACACTTTTTGCGATTGCTATTAACCCCATTGTTGATTGTATTCCACCTGGCATTTCATCGTCCCTTTTTGTTGATGATTTTGCCATTTATTGCAGTTCACGGCGGACCTGTCTACTCGAACGCCGTCTCCAGAGCTGTATCGACTGTCTCTACGCCTGGAGTAACGCCAACGGCTTTAATTTCTCCGCCGAGAAATCCGTCTGCATCAACTTCTGGCGCCGGAAGTATTTCCCTCCGCCCTCTCTCCATCTAGGGCCAGGGATGCTTCCGTTTGCAGACGAGGCGAAATATTTGGGGTTGATCTTTGATAGAAAGTTGTGTTGGACCTCGCACATTTCTTTTTTAAAAGCAAAGTGTGACCGTTCTCTTAATCTTTTACGTGTTTTAAGTGGCACATCCTGGGGAGCTGATCGGACCATCCTTCTGCGTCTATATCGCTCTTTGGTCCGATCCAAACTTGATTACGGGTGTATTGTCTTTTCATCGGTACGTCCATCTGTGTTACGTCGCTTGGATCCCATTCATCATCGTGGTATTAGAGTCGCTACAGGGGCCTTTCAAACTAGCCCCGTGCCTAGTCTTTACGCTGAAGCTGCAGAGCCTCCGCTGTCCTTCAGGAGTGAGATGCTCTTGTGCAGCTATGCCTGTCGACTCTTCAGCTTGCCTGACCACCCGTCTTTCGCGGCATTTTTCGAGGATTCACTTGACTGGCAATATTTAGTTAGCTCCTCTGCATTGCTCCCTCCAGGGGTTCGATTTCGACTGCTACTTCGGCATTTGGACGTTACGCCAGCGCCGGGCCTTCCAAGGGGGGAAACGCGTTTTCCTCCATGGTCGCGCGCTGAGGCCCTCTGTCACCTTGGGTTATCGTCAATGCCGAAGAATGAGACCCCTTCTTCAGTCTTTAGATCAGCGTTTTTAGAACTTCAGTCACAATTCGGGGACTTGCCTTTTATCTTTACTGATGGATCTAAGACTGATGCTGGAGTAGGATGTGCATTTTTTGTGGTGGAAATAGCTTTACCTTTCGTATACCAGAGCAATGTTCGATTTTTAACGCCGAACTTTTTAGCATTTATCAGTCTCCTTTATATATTCAGCGGCACGACTTACGGCACTGTTTTATTTGCTCCGAATCCCTGAGTGCTCTTCAAAGTATAAGCTCGCTGTACAGTTACCACCCGCTCGTATAGCGCATTCATGACCTGCTCCACTCGCTTGGTGTCTCTGGCATCAGCGTCTCCTTCATGTGGATACCAAGTCATGTGGGCATCTCAGGTAATGAGTCTGCCGATGTCGCTGCCAAGTCGGCGATTTTATCACCCAGACGTTTTACCTCTGTTGTTCTCTCGTCAGATTTGTTTATTGTTTTACGTCGCCGCATCCTCTCGCTTTGGAGCGATGAGTGGACGGCCCTCCGGGGGAACAAGTTGCTGGAAGTTAAACCTCTCCCGTTTGTCTGGGCTACCTCTTCCCGTGCTTCTCGTCGGAAGAGGTAATTTTAACACGCCTTCGTAGCGGACATTGCATTTTTAGTCATAAGTATTTGCTGAGAGGTGACCCCGCACCACTCTGTGGGCAGTGTGATGCGCCCTTAACGGTGCGTCACATTTTAGCAGAGTGTCAAGTTTTAGCTCCTTTGCGCGTCCGTGTTGGTCTGCCTGTTTGCCTAGCCAACGTTCTGGCAGACGACGCGCGTGCTGTAGAGTGTCTTTTACGTTTTATCAAAGACATTGGATTTACCAGACGCATTTGATGCGCTGAGCGTCTTTTGACTATGTAATTTTCTGTTGTTTTTTAATGGGGCATCTCCTCCCCAATGGACATTGGCGCTCGTGTCCCTGACATTCTACAGTTCTTTTATACGTTGTTTTTACTCTTTTATTGCCTATGTTTTTAGTGTGTTCGTTTTTGGTATTTGGTGTTTGGTTTTTTACCTTTTGGACTCGTGGGCTTGTGTACCGTTTTTAATTATGCGGTTTTTTATAGGACTTTTATTGTTTGACAGTACATTTTATACTTTGTAAGGGCGCTGATGACCTTAGCTGTTTAGCGCCCTTAAACCGCATCTCATCATCATCATCATCACGAAACGAAAAGTATTGTTCCTGTTGATCATCGTATTCTATGGTGTCTGACTACTAGGATAACCAATAACATGCAGCTTATGCCCCACACTTCCCACCCACACACCTCTGCGCTAACTTAGTCGTCATTCACTATACTTATCCATTATACCAATGGGGGTTGCAGCCGGGAGTGCCCCCCAGGGGCTCACCTTATGTGAGTACGGGTTTTTGGCGCACCCGGGGTTCCCGAGCCAATCATCGCCATCTTCATCATTTCATCCCCGTCCGGTCGAGGTGGGTTCGTTCTCGTGACCGGGGGACTCAAGGTAAGCTCTCGTGCGTTCTGTACATTTCTTTGCACGTCGCCCCTCGCCATCGCTCCTTTCTTCTCTTCTGTTTATGCACATTTCTCCCCACGCCCATTCATTTACACGTCTGTTTTACTCCTTCGCCGGCCTACCTTGATTGCGAAACGCCCACACACTTTTAGTTTCTTTTAACCTTTTATGTTAATCCTCCGTGGACACAGCCTGACGGATACCCGCGCACCGCGTGCGCAGCTGGGTGAGTGGGTAATGGTGTCATCCCCACCACCCGGGGTCGTCATGTAGGGTATGTGTTCGTATACGCTGTTCAACTGGAGTCCCGCGGGGGGCCATTGCGTGAGCTGCTGACGTCCGACGGCCATTGGGTCCCTCTGTCTATGTTCTGGGAGGTGTGACCCTGGGGTGAGATAGGTATAGATAGGCCACTCACCCAAGCCGGGGTAACTCCCGGGAAGTCAGAGCCCGAGGTCGGAGACGGTTGCAGTGGTGGAGGATTTATTTCGCTATGGAGCACCCCTTCGCCATTACTAACAACAAGCGCCGAAAAGTCTATGTAACGGAAGTAGCACCGCCGACATCTGGTTCTTACTTGGTCATTTCACGAACAGAAGAAGGACAAAGTTTTGAGAAGGTGAACCCTTTCATTATTCAAAATGGCATTGACGCTATTGCAGGTGCGGTTCAGTCCTGCACTCGTCTTCGAATTGGTTCCTTGTTGGTTCAAACCAAAACTGAACAGCAAAGTACGTCCTTGTTGCGTGCCACGCTTCTCCACGGTTATCCTATCCGTTGTCCAGAAGCACCGCACCTTGAATTCCTATCGAGGCGTCATTACCACCCATTGCCTCTATGGTATGTCGGACGAAGAACTTGTCAACTGTCTTTCTGACCAAAAGGTGACAGCTGTTCATCGAGTGCAGGCAAAACGCGACGGAATTTTGGAACCAACTCGTGCCCTGTTTATCACTTTCGACGGCGTCGATCTGCCCACGAGTCTTTCAGCAGGGTACGAGCGAATTGCTGAGAGGCCCTATATACCTAGACCTCTGCGTTGTATCAAATGCCAACGTTTTGGGCATACGCAAGTCTCCTGTAAGAGTGCCGTTACCATCTGTGCCTCATGTAGCCAGACGTCACACGAAGGTACCTGTACCACAGCCCCCGTCTGCGTTAACTGCAAAGGGTCTCATTCTGCATCATTTGCCGACTGTTTCTATTCATCTATGGCCGTTTGTTTGCAGGAGACTAAGCTTCGCCCTCATGATCCTTTTGATCTCCGAGGATATACTCCGGTTCGCTACGACCTTGAACCGGAGGAGGGTAATCATGCTCATGGAGGAGTCATGTTGTTAGTGCGTAACTACGTTCATTTTCAAACTATCACACTTACATCCGAATTGCAAACTGTTGCCGTTCGCCTTCACTTACTCGGCTTTTTGATTTCTGTTTGCTCTGTGTATTCACCTCCATCGTAACCCCCCGCTCCCGCGGACATTCGAGCTCTCCTGTCCGCTCTCCCAACACCATTTCTTTTGTTAGGAGATTTTAATGCCCATCACCCACTGTGGGCTTCGCCGAGGGCTTGTGCGAGGGGAACTCTTCTTTCCGACATTTTTTACCAGTTCAATCTTTCCATCCTCAATACAGGTGCACCTACTTTTATTTCTGATTCTTCTAGTACATTCTCTCACCTGGACCTTGCCATTTGCTCACTTCAGCTTGCTAGTCGCCTTCAGTGGAACGTCGTCGCTGACACCTACTCAAGCGACCATTACCCCTGCATCGTTTCTCTTCTGTCACACCACGAACAGCATTCCAGAGTACCTACCTGAATATTCACAAAATCCGACTGGAGCTTATATTCCAGCCTCGTGCATTTTTACGATCAGCCCTTCGCCGACATTAACCAACTGGTGCAGCACCTTACGTATACGATTTTCTCTGCCGCCGAATGCGCAATTCCCCGTTCATCCTCTAAACCTCGGCGACCACCTGTTCCGTGGTGGAACGAGGATTGTCGGGACGCCGTTTGTGCCCGTAGGATGCACTTAGGGTGTTTCGGCGACACCCTACACTTGATAATTTGGTGACTTTTAAACAATTGCGCGCCAGGGTTCGTCGCATTATTCAGGATAGCAAGAAGGCGTCGTATACTCGTTTTGTCGAATCTTTTAATTGCTTTACGCCTTCATCTGTTGTTTGGGATAAACTTCGTCGCTTCTCAGGTAAAGTGTCGCATTGCACTGTTTCTGGCCTTCAGGTTTCCAATGCCACTATAGTGGATACGGCTGCCATCGCTAACACTCTGGGTGCTGCCTTTGAGTCGTTATCCAGTTCAGACCATTATTCCGCCGGCTTTCGCTCTATCAAAGACCGGCTGGATTCCGACACCTTTAAATTTCGGTCTGCTAATAATGAGTGTTATAATGAACTTTTCACAATGAGGGAGCTGGAGCACGCTCTTCATTGCTCTAGGCACTCCGCACCTGGCCCGGACGGCATTCATGTCCTGATGTTAAAGCACCTTTCAGCCGACAGTAAACTCTTTCTCTTACAGATCTATAACCGTATTTGGCAAGACGGTATTTTTCCTTCCGTTTGGCGCGAAGTCACCATTGTCCCTATTCTTAAGGCTGCGAAGGATCGCCAACTACCTTCCAGCTACCGCCATATCTCCCTCACCAGTTGCATTTGCAAGGTGATGGAGCGCATGATCAACGGGCGACTGACATGGTGGCTTGAGCCTCAGAACCTTCTAGCGAACTCTCAGTGCGGATTTCGTCGCTATCGCTCTACCGTCGACCATCTGGTGTCCCTGTCGACGCATGTTATGAATGGATTTCTAAGAAAGTGTCAAACCGTGGCTATGTTTTTTGACCTGGAGAAAGCTTATGATACTTGTTGGAGGGGCGGCATTTTACGTACACTTCACGCATGGAATATCCGCGGTCGTCTTCCCATAATTCTTCGGGATTTCATGACGCACCGCGTTTTTCGTGTACGTGTGGACTCGGTTTTATCTCGTCGTTTTATTCAAAAGAACGGAGTACCCCAGGGCTCTGTACTCAGTGTCACACCTTTTGCGATTGCTATCAACCCCATTGTTGATTGTATTCCACCTGAAACGTCATCGTCGCTTTTTGTTGACGATTTTGCCATTTACTGCAGTTCACAACGGACCTGTCTACTCGAACGCCCTCTCCAGAACTGAATCGACCGTCTCTACGCCTAGAGTAACGCCAACGGCTTTTATTTCTCCGCCGAGAAATCCGTCTGCATCAACTTCTGGCGCCGGAAATAGTTCCCTCCGCCCTCTCTCCATCTTGGGCCGGAGATGCTTTCGTTTGCAGACGAGGTGAAATTTTTGGGGTTGATTTTTGATAGGAAGTTGTGTTGGACCTCGCACATTTCCTTTTTAAAAGCTAAGTGTGAGCGTACTCTTAATATTTTACGTGTTTTAAGTGGCACATCCTGGGGTGCTGATCGGACCGTCCTTCTTCGCCTTTATCGCTCTGTGGTCCGATCCAAGCTTGATTACGGGTGTATTATTTATTCGTCGGCACGTCCATCTGTTTCCTCAGGGGCTCACCTTATGTAAGTACGGGTTTTTGGCGCACCCGGGGGTTTTTGAGCCAATCATCGCAATCTTCATCCTTTCACCCCCGTCCGGTCGAGGTGGGTTCGTTCTCGTGACCGGGGGACTCAAGCTAGGCTCTCGTGCGTTCTGTGCATATCATTACATCTCGCCCCTCGCCATCGCTTCTGTCTTCTCTTTTATTTATGCACATTTTGCCCCACGCCCATTCATTTACACGTCTCTTTTACTTCTTCGCCGAACTACCTTGCGTGCGAAACGCCCACACACTTTTAGTTCCTTTTAAACTTTTATGTGAATCCTCAGTGGACACAGCCTGACGGATACCCGCGCACTGGGTGCGCAGCTGGGTGAGTGGGTAATGGCGTCATCCCCACCACCCGGGGTCGTCATGTAGGGTTTGTGTTCGTATCCGCTGTTCAACTGCAGTCCCGCGAGGGGCCATTGCATGAGCTGCTGACTTCCGACGGCGATTGGGTCCCTCTGTCTATGTTCTGGAAGGTGTGGCCCTGGGGTGAGCTAGGTATAGATAGGCCACTCACCCAAGCCGGTGTAACGCCCGGGAAGTCAGAGCCCGAGGTCGGAGACGGTTGCAATGGTGGAGGATTTTTTCGCTATGGAGCACCCTTTCTCCATTATAAACAACAAGCGCCGAAAAACTTTAGTAACAGAAGTAGCACCGCCAACAGCTGGTTGTTACTTAGTGATTACACGTACAGAGGAGGAACAATCATTCGAGAAGGTGAACCTTTTTATAATCCAGAGGGGCATTGACTCAATTGCTGGTCCGGTTCTTTCCTGCACTCGGCTTCGTAATGTTTCGTTGTTAGTTCAAACAAATCCGGGACACAAAGTAAGTCCTTGTTGAGCGCCACGCTTCTCCATGGTTATCCTATCCGTGTTGAGAAGCATCGCACCTTTAATTCTTGTAGGGCCGTTGTCACCACGCATAGCCTCGATGGCATATCGGACGAAGACCTGGTCGAATATCTTGCAGACCACATGGTGACAGAGGTTCATCGGGTGCAGGCCAAACGCCACGGCGTATTGGTACCCACTCGTACCCTTTTTCTAACATTTGATGCCGTCGATCTGCCCCCACGAGCATTTCCGCAGGGTACGAACGGATTTCTGTGAGGCCTTATATTCCTAGACCTCTGTGTTGTTTTAAATGCCAACGTTTTGGGCATACGCAAGTCTCATGTAAGAGTGCCGTTAACATCTGTGCAACATGTAGCTAGCCCTCACATGAAGGTACCTGTTCAACAGCCCCCGTCTGCGTTAATTGCAAAGGGTCTCATTCTGCTTCGTTTGCCGACTGTCCGCGGTAC
This sequence comes from Deroplatys truncata, assembly GCA_030765065.1. Lineage (NCBI taxonomy): Eukaryota > Metazoa > Arthropoda > Insecta > Mantodea > Mantidae > Deroplatys > Deroplatys truncata. The sequence continues at coordinate 413,909,718 of CM060990.1, read as the reverse complement.
TTGGACGAGAAGGCCATCCAGGAGATCCGGGTAAAGGAAAAACTTTCCTTCGCTGAAGCCCGGAGGCGTTGCCATGCGCGCCAACCTTCACTCCTGCGATCTGGCACATTTAGTTCTGTTGCTGCGCCGCCAGTACCACGAGTAGATGCCGAAACTCAGACCTGGACCATGACTGGATTAACCGCCACTACCGTCCTGCCGTCCATTAAAGCTACTGTCATCAAGCCCTATAAACCTGGTCCAAAGTCAATGAAGTCGCAAGCCGCTGAAAAGATACCCAAGCAGAAACTTCGTAGGGAAGATTTTTTGAAAGACCCTCCGCGTGCGCGCGGTAACAAAGGTTCACCTTCTCCACATCGGAGGTCGCTGTCCCAGGAAGGTCCTGGGACAAGCCGCGCTCAGCGGCACCCCTCACCCATCGCCAACCAGAACCGATTCACGGCGCTTGAATCGGTTTCTGGCACTGAGCGCGTGGGCCCTCCCTCCGAGGAAGCTATGGAGTCTGACCAACTCCATACAAAAAGCCCGAGCCCAAAGGTTAAGCAAAAGATTCTTTTAAGCCGCCCTTCTAAGTAGACAGTTTATACATTTTATTCATGGCTATCCTGACCTGGAATATACGCGGTGTACGATCGCATAGGGCGGAACTACAACTTTTATTGCGTTCCCATTCGCCTATGGTCGTATGTTTGCAGGAGACTATGCTCCGCCCTCACGATCCTTTTGATCTCCGAAGATATACTCCGGTTCGCTACGACCTTGAACCGGAGGAGGGTACTCCTGCTCATGGAGGTGTCATGTTTTTAGTGCGTAACGACGTTCATTTTCAAACTCTCGCTCTTACGTCCGACTTGCAAGCTGTTGCCATTAGATTGCAGTTACCCGGTTTTTTCTTCTCTGTTTGCTCTGTATATTCACCTCCGTCATCTCCTCTCGCTCCCGCGGACATTCGAGCTCTCCTGTCCGCTCTCCCAACACCATTTATTGTGTTGGGAGATTTTAATGCCCATTACCCACTTAGGGGTTCGCCAAGGGCTTGTGCGAGGGGAACTCTTCTTTCCGACATTTTTTACCAGTTCAATATTTCCATCCTCAATACAGGTGCACCTACTTTTATTTCTGATTCTTCTGGTACATTCTCTCACCTGGACCTTGCCATTTGCTCACTTCAGCTTGCTAGTCGTGTTCAGTGGAACGTCGTCGCTGACACCCACTCCAGCGTCCATTACCCCTGCATCGTTTCTCTTCTGTCACACCACGTACAGCATTACAGAGTACCTACCTGCATATTCACCAAAGCCGACTGGAGCTTGCATTCCAGCCTCGTGCGTTTTTACGATCAGCCCTTCGCCGGCATTAACCAACTAGTGCAGCACCTTACGTCTACGATTTTCTCTGCCGCCGAAAGCGCAATTCCCCGTTCATCATCTCAACCTCGGCGACCTCCTGTTCCCTGGTGGAACGAGGATTGTCAGGACGCCGTTCGTGCCCGTAGGACTGCACTTAGGGTGTTTCGGCGACACCCTACACTTGATAATTTGGTGACTTTTAAACAATCGCGCGCCAGGGCTCGTCGAATTATTCAGGATAGCAAGAAGGCTTTGTAGGCTCGTTTTGTCGAGACTTTTAATCGCTTTACGCCTTCATCCGTTGTTTGGGATGAACTTCGTCGCTTCTCAGGTAAAGTGTCGCATTGTACTGTTTCTGGCTATCATGTTTCCAATGCCACCATAGTGGATCCGGCTGCCATCGCTAACACTCTGTGTGCTGCTTTTGAGGCGGTTTCCAGTTCACACCATTATTCACCCGGTTTTCGCTCTATTAAAGACCGGCTGGATTCTGCATCATATACTTTTCGTTCTGCTAATAATGAATGTTATAACGAACTATTCACAATGAGGGAGCTGGAGCACGCTCTTCATTGCTCTCGGCACTCCGCTCCTGGGCCGGACGGCATTCATGTCCTGATGTTAAAAGACCTTTCAGCCGACAGTATACTCTTTCTCTTACAGGTCTATAACCGTATTTGGCAAGACGGCGTTTTTCCTTCCGTTTGGCGCGAAGCCACCAATGTCCCTATACTTAAGCCTGGGAAGGATCGCCAACTTCCTTCCAGCTACCGCCCAATCTCCCTCAAAAGTTGCATTTGCAAGGTGATGGAGCGCATGATCAACGGGCGGTTGACATGGTGGCTTGAGTCTCAGAAACTTCTAGCGAAAGCTCAGTGGGGTATCGTCGCTATCGCTCTACCGTCGACCATCTGGTGTCCTTGTCGACGCATATTATGAGTGGATTTCTGAGAAAGTGTCAAACCGTGGCTGTGTTTTTTGACCTGGAGAAAGCTTATGACACATGTTGGAGGGGCGGCATTTTACGTACACTGCACGCATGGAATATCCGCGGTCGCCATCCCATATTTCTTCGGGAGTTTATGACGGACCGTGTGTTTCGTGTACGTGTGTGCTCGGTTTTATCTAGTCGTTTTATTCAAGAGAACGGAATACCGCAGGGCTCTGTACTTAGTGTCACACTTTTTGCAGTTGCTATCAACCCTATTGTTGATTGTATTCAACCTGGCATTTCATCGTCCCTTTTAATAGATGATTTTGCAATTTATTGCAGTTCACGGCGGACCTGTCTACTCGAACGCCGTCTCCAGAGCTGTATCGACCGTCTCTACGCCTGGAGTAACGCCAACGGCTTTAATTTCTCCGCCGAGAAATCCGTCTGCATCAAATTCTGGCGCCGGAAATATTTCCCTCCGCCATCTCTCCATCTTGGGCCGGAGATGCTTCCATTTGCAGACGAGGTGAAATTTTTGGGGTTAATTTTTGATAGGAATTTGTGTTGGACATCGCACATTTCCTTTTCAAAAGCTAAGTGTGACTATTCTCTTACTCTTTTACGTGTTTTAAGTAGCACATCCTGGGGAGCTGATCGGACCGTCCTTCTTCGCCTTTATCGCTCTTTGGTCCGATCCAAGCTTGATTACGGGTGTATTGTTTATTGGTCGGCACGTCCATCTATGTTACGTCGATTGAATGCCATTCACCATCGTGGCATAAGAGTCGCTACAGGGGCCTTTCCAGCCAGCCTTGTTCTTAGCCTGTATGCTGAAGCTGCAGAGCTTCCGCTGTCCTCAAGGCGTGAGATGCTCTTGTGTAGCTATGCCTGTCGACTCTCCAGCTGGCCTGACCACCCGTCTTTCGCGGCATTTTTCGAGGATTCACTTGACCGGCAATATTTAGTTAGCTCCTCTGCATTGCTCCCTCTATGGGTTCGATTTCGACTGCTACTTCGGCATTTGGACGTTAAGCCAGCGCCGGTCCTTACCCGAGGGGAAACGCGTTTTCCTCCATGGTCGCGCGCTGAGGCCCACATTCACCTTGGGCTAACGTCGATGCCGAAAAATGCGACCCCCGCTTCTGTTCTTAGATCCGCCTTTTTAGAACTACAGGCGCAGTTCGGGGACTGCCATTTTATATATACTGATGGGTCTAAGACTGATGTTGGAGTAGGATGTGCCTTTGTTTTTGGTGTACAGAGTTTTAGTTTTCGTTTACCTCGACAATGTTCAATTTTTACCGCCGAACTTTTTAGCATTTATCAATCTGTTTTATACATTCAACGGCACGACTTACGGCACTGTTTTATTTGTGCGGACTCTTTGAGTGCCGTTCAGAGTATTCATGCGCTGTACCATTACCACCCACTTCTACAGCGCATACATGACCTCCTCCACTCGCTTGGTGTCTCTGGCATCAGCGTGTCCTTCATGTGGATTCCAGGTCATGTGGGCATCTCAGGTAATGAGTCTGCCAACGCCGCGGCGAAATCGGCGATTTTATTACCCAGATTTTTTACTTCTGTTGTTCCCTCGTCAGATTCGTGTGTTATTTTACGTCGCCGCATCCTCTCGCGCTGGCGCGATGAGTGGACGGCCCTCCGGGGGAACAAGTTGTGAGAGGTTAAGCCTTTCCCGTTGATCTGGGGTGCCTCTTCTCGTTCGTGTCGTCGGGAAGAGGTAATTTTAGCTCGTTTACGGATTGGACATTGTGTTTTTAGTCATAGGTATTTGCTCAGTGGTGACCCCGCACTTCTCTGTGGGCAGTGTGGCGTGCCCTTAACGGTGCGTCACATTTTAACAGAGTGTCAGGTTTTAGCTGCATTGCGTGTTTGTGTAGGTCTGCCTGTTGGCCTAGCCAACGTTTTGGCAGACGACACGCGTGCTGTAGAATGTGTTTTACGTTTTATTCATGACAGTGATTTTAATCTGCGCATTTAATGCGTTGAGCGTCTTTTAGATTAGTACTTTTATTCTGTCTGTTTTTATGGGGACTCTAATCCCCAGTGGACATATGGCGCTCATGTCCCTCGCATTCTACAGTTCTTGACACGTTTTAATCTTTTATTGCCTATGCTTTTAGTGTGTTAGTTTTTCAGATATTTGTATTGTTATTATTGTTGTTATTGTTATGACTGTTACTCTTATTGTTATTGTTATAATTGTTATCGTTATTAATATTATATTATTGTTATTTTTAGCTTTTTGACATCGCGGGTTTGTGTCCCGTTTTTTAATTATGCGGTTCTTTTACCTGTCTTTTATATTTTGACCTTATATTTTATACATTGTAAGGGCGCTGATGACCTTAGCAGTTTAGAGCCTTTAAACCGTATATTATCATCATCATCATCATCACGTCCATCTGTGTTACGTCGATTGAATGCCGTTCACCATTGTGGCATAAGAGTCGCTTTAGGGGCCTTTCCAACTAGCCCTGTACCCAGTCTGTACGCAGAAGCCTTAGAGCTTCCGCTGTCCTTCCGGCGTGAGATGCTTTTGTGCAGCTATGCTTGTCGGCTCTTAAGCTTGCCTAACCACCCGTCCTTCGATTTATTTTACGAGGATTCGCATGATTGACAATATTCGTTAGCTCCTCTGCATTACTACCTCCAGGGGTTCTCTTTCGAAAGCTTCTTCGGCATTTGGACTTTACGCCAGCGCCGGCCCTTCCCAGGGGGGAAACGCGTTTTCCTCCATGGTCGCGCGCTGAGGCCCAGTGTCACCTTGGGTTGACGTCTATGTTGAAGAATGAGACCCCTTCTTCAGTTCTTAGATCGGCCTTTTTAGAACTTCGGTCGTAGTTCGGGGACTTTCGTTTCATATATACTGATGGGTCTAAGACTGATGTTGGAGTAGGGTGTGCCTTTATTGATGATAATTGTAGTTTTATATTTCGTTTACCCGGGCAATGTTCGATTTTTACCGCCGAACTTTTTAGTATTTATCAGTCACTTTTATACGTCCAGCGGTACGACCTACGACTCTTTTTATTTGTTCAGACTCCCTAAGTGCTCTTCAAAGTATTCGCGCGCTGTACACTTACCACCCCCTCGTACAGCGCATACATGACCTGCTCCACTCGCTTGGTGCCTCTGGCATCAGCGTCTCTTTTATGTGGATTCCAGGTCATGTGGGCATCTCAGGGATCGAGTCGGTCGACGCCGCTGCGAAATCGGCGATTTTATTACCCAGATTTTTTACCCCTGTTGTTCTCTCGTCAGATTCGTGTTTTATTTTACGTCGCCGCATCCTCTCACGCTGGTGCGATGAGTGGACGGCCCTCCGGGAAACAAGTTGCGGGAGGTTAAACCTCTTCCACTAGTCTGGGCTACCTCTTCCTGTGCTTCTTGTCGGGAAGAGGTAATTTTAACACGCCTTCGTATCCGACATTGCATTTTTACTCATAGGTACTTGCTCAGTATTGACCCCGCACCAGTATGCGAACAGTGTGATGCGCCCTTAACGGTGTGTCACATTTTAACAGAGTGTCAAGGTTTAGCTACATTGCGCGGTCGTGTGGGTCTGCCTGTTGGCATAGCCAACGTTTTGGCAGACGACGCGCATGCTGTAGAATGTCTTTTACGTTTTATCCATGACTGTGATTTTAATAGGCGTATATGATGCGTTGAGCGCCTTTTAATCTTGTGCTATTATATTGCCTTTTTAATGGGGGCTCTACTCCCCAGCGGACATATGGCGCTTATGTCCAAAACGTTCTACAGCTCTTGACACGTGGTTTTACTCTTTTATTGTTTTGTGTAACATGTTTTAGTGTGGTGGTTTTAGCCTTTTTGTGCGTGCTTTTGGTGTTTTACTTATCGACTTTTCCTGTTTTAGTTCTTGACTTATATTTACACCTTGTAAGGGTGCTGATGACCTTTGATGTTTAGCGCCCTTAACCCCATATCATCATCATCATCACAGCCGAGAGTGCACTACTTGGCACCTGCAAACAATACAACGCTTGCCGAAGTTCACTCCACAAGATCATGTCAGAATGATAACCGAAATGTACGAATCGTGTGCACTATATGTTATTTACATTAAAGGGAGAGCCAGGATTTTGGTTGTAGCGCAAACGTGCTATAATATTAAGAAGCCGCCCCTGATCTAGCGTCTACATTTGAGGCAATGGGCATATGCAGCGCTCTAAATGTACCTTTCGGGAGGTCGATGCGGGAACATCGATGCTGCACCGGAAGATCCTATCCCAATTGACATATGCTTCCTGCATAACGCCCCCCAAGGGCTCACCTTATGTGAGTACGGGTTAGGCGCACCCGGGGTACTCGAGCCATTCCCCCTCAGGGGCTCACCTTATGTGAGTACGGGTTTTTGGCGCACCCGGGGGTTCCCGAGCCATTCATCGCCACATTCATCCCCTCACCCCCATCCGGTCGAGGTGGGTTCTTCAAGTGACCGGTGGACACAAGGTAGGCTCAGGTGCGTTCTTTACATTCCATTCATACCGCACCTCACCATCGTTTCTTTCTTCCCTTATCACTTTCCGGCCATTTCGCACCACGACATTCGCATATCTCTTTTTCTTCCCCGCCGGCCTACCTTGCGTGCGAAACGCCCACAAAGTTTTAGTTTCTTTTATGTTTTTATTTAAATCCTCCGTGGACACAGCCTGACGGATACCCGCGCACCGCGTGCGCAGCTGGGTGAGTGGGTAATGGCGTCATCCCCACCACCCGGGGTCGTCATGTAGGGTATGTGTTCGTATCCGCTGTTCAACTGCAGTCCCGCGGGGGGGCCATTGCATGAGCTGCTGACTTCTGACGGCGATTGGGTCCCTCTGTCTATGTTCTGGGAGGTGTGACCCTGGGGTGAGTCTGGTATAGATAGGCCACTCACCCAAGCCGGGGTAACGCCCGAGAAGTCAGAGCCCGAGGTCGGAGACGGTTGCAATGGTGGAGGATTTATTTCGCTATGGAGCACCCTTCCTCCATTACTACTAACAAGCGCCGAAAAGTTTATGTAACAGAAGTGACACCACCGACAACTGGTTGTTACTTGGTCATTTCACGAACCGAAGAAGGACAAAGCTTTGAGAAGGTGAACCCTTTCATCATTCAAAAGGGCATTGATGCAATTGCTGGTGCGGTTCAGTCCTGCACTCGTCTACGGAATGGTTCCTTATTAGCCCAAACGAAATCCGATCAGCAAAGTAAGACCTTGTTGCGCGCTACGCTTCTCCACGGCTATCCCATCCGTGTGGAGAAGCACCGCACATTGAATTCCTGTCGAGGCGTTATTACCACCCATAGCCTCGATGGTATATCGGACGAGGACCTGGTAGAATATCTGGCAGGCAAGAAGGTGACAGCGGTCCATCGAGTGCAGGCCAAACGCGACGGCGTATTGGTACCCACTCGTACCCTGTTTATTACATTTGATGGCGTCGATCTGCCCACGAGCATTTCCGCAGGGTACGAACGGATTTCTGTGAGGCCTTATATTCCTAGACCTCTGCGTTGTTTTAAATGCCAACGTTTTGGGCATACGCAAGTCTCATGTAAGAGTGCCGTTAACATCTGTGCAACATGTAGCCAGCCCTCACACGAAGGTATCTGTACAACAGCCCCCGTCTGCGTTAATTGCAAAGGGTCTCATTCTGCTTCGTTTGGCGACTGTCCGCGGTACTTGGACGAGAAGGCGATCCAGGAGATCCGGGTAAAGGAAAAACTCTCCTTCGCTGAAGCCCGGAGGCGTTACCATGCGCGCCAACCTTCACTCCTGCGATCTGGCACCTTTAGTTCTGTTGTTGCCTCGCCAGTACCACGAGTAGATGCCGAAACTCAGACCTGGACCTTGACTGGATTAACCGCCCCTACCATCCGGCCGTCTATTAAAGCTACTGTTACCAAGCCTTATAAACCTGGTCCAAAGTCAATGAAGTCGCACGCCGCTGAGAAGAAGCCCAAGCAGAAACTACGTAGGGAAGATTTCTTGAAAGACCCTCCGCGTGCGCGCGGTAACAAAAGTTCACCTTCTCCTCCTCGGAGGTCGCTGTCCCAGGAAGGTCCTGGGACAAGCCGCGCTCAGCGGCACCCCTCACCCATCGCCACCCAGAACCGATTCACGGCGCTTGAATCGGTTTCTGGCACTGAGCGCGTGGGCCCTCCCTCCGAGGAAGCTATGGAGTCTGACCAACTCCATGCAAAAAGCCCGAGCCCAAAGGTTAAACAAAAGGTAATTTTAAGCCGCCCTTCTAAATAGACAGTTTATCCCCTTTTTCTCAATGGCTATCCTGACCTGGAATGTACGTGGTGTACGATCGCATAGGGCGGAACTGCAACTTTTATTGCGTTCCCATTCACCTATGGTCGTGCGTTTGCAGGAGACCAAGCTTCGCCCTCACGACCCTTTCGATCTCCGAGAGTACACTCCGGTTCGCTACGATCTTGAACCGGAGGAGGGAGCTCCTGCTCATGGAGGTGTCATGTTATTGGTGCGTAATGACGTTCATTTTCAACCTATCACACTTACGTCCGACTTGCAAGCTGTTGCCATTAGACTGCAGTTACCCGGTTTTTTCTTCTCTGTTTGCTCTGTATATTCACCTCCGTCATCTCCTCTCGCTCCCGCGGACATTCGAGCTCTCCTGTCCGCTCTCCCAACACCATTTATTGTGTTGGGAGATTTTAATGCCCATTACCCACTTAGGGGTTCGCCAAGGGCTTGTGCGAGGGGAACTCTTCTTTCCGACATTTTTTATCAGTTCAATCTTTCCATCCTCAATACAGGTGCACCTACTTTTATTTCTGATTCTTCTGGTACTTTCTCTCACCTGGACCTTGCCCTTTGCGCAATCCAGCTTGCACGTCGCCTTCAGTGGAACGTCGTCGCTGACACCTACTCCAGCGACCATTACCCCTGCATCGTTTCTCTTCTGTCACACCACTTCCAACATTTCAGAGTACCTACCTGGATATTCCCAAAAGCCGACTGGAGTTTGTATTCCAGCCTCGTGCATTTTGACGACCAGCCCTTCACCGACATTAACGAACTAGTGCAGTACCTTAAGTCTACTATTTTCTCTGCTGCCGAACGCGCCATTCCCCGTTCATCCTCTCAACCTCGGCGAATGCCTGTTCCGTGGTGGAACGAGGATTGTCGGGCCGCCGTTCGTGCTCGTAGGGCTGCACTTAGGGTGTTTCGGCGCCACCCTACACTTGATAATTTGGTGACTTTTAAACAATCGCGCGCCAGGGCTCGTCGCACTATTCAGGATAGCAAGAAGGCGTCGTGGGCTCGTTTTGTCGAGTCTTTTAATCGCTTTACGCCTTCATCTGTTGTTTGGGATAAACTTCGTCGCTTCTCAGGTAAAGTGTCGCATTGTACTGTTTCTGGCCTACAGGTTTCTAATGCCACCATAGTAGATCCGGCTGCCATCGCTAACACTCTGGGTGCTGCCTTTGAGGCGGTATCCAATTCGGACCATTATTCCGCCGGCTTTCGCTCTATCAAAGACCGGCTGGATTCCGACACCTTTAATTTTCGATCTGCTAATATTGAGTGTTATAATGAAATTTTCACAATGAGGGAGCTGGAGCATGCTCTTCATTGCTCTCGGCACTCCGCTCCTGGGCCGGACGGCATTCATGTTCTGATGTTAAAGAACCTTTCAGCCGACAGTAAACTCTTTCTCTTACAGGTCTATAACCGTATTTGGCTGGACGGCATTTTTCCTTCCGTTTGGCGCGAAGCCACCATTGTCCCTATACTTAAGCCTGGGAAGGATCGCCAACTACCTTCCAGCTACCGCCCTATCTCCCTCACCAGTTGCATTTGCAAGGTGATGGAGCGCATGATCAACGGGCGGTTGACATGGTGGCTTGAGTCTCAGAAACTTCTAGCGAACGCTCAGTGCGGGTTTCGTCGCTATCGCTCTACCGTCGACCATCTGGTGTCCTTGTCGACGCATATTATCAATGGATTTCTGAGAAAGTGTCAAACCGTGGCTGTATTTTTTGACCTGGAGAAAGCTTATGACACTTGTTGGAGGGGCGGCATTTTACGTACACTTCACGCATGGAATATCTGCGGTCGTCTTCCCATATTTCTTAGGGAGTTCATGACGGACCGCGTCTTTCGTGTACGTGTGGGCTCGGTTTTATCTCGTCGTTTTATTCAAGAGAACGGAGTACCGCAGGGCTCTGTACTCAGTGTCACACTTTTTGCGATTGCTATCAACCCCATTGTTGATTGTATTCCACCTGGCATTTCATCGTCCCTTTTTGTTGACGATTTCGCTATTTATTGCAGTTCACGGCGGACCTGTCTACTCGAACGCCGTCTCCAGAGCTGTATCGACCGTCTCTACGCCTGGAGTAACGCCAACGGCTTTAATTTCTCCGCCGAGAAATCCGTCTACATCAATTTCTGGCGCCGGAAGTATTTCCCTCCGCCCTCTCTCCATCTTGGGCCAGGGATACTTCCGTTTGCAGACGAGGCGAAATTTTTGGGGTTGATTTTTGATAGGAAGTTGTGTTGGACCTCGCACGTTTCCTTTTTAAAAGCAAAGTGTGACCGTTCTCTTAATATTTTACGTGTTTTAAGTGGCACATCCTGGGGAGCTGATCGGACCGTCCTTCTTCGCCTTTATCGCTCTTTGGTCCGATCCAAACTTCATTACGGGTGTATCGTTCATTCGTCGGCACGTCCATCTGTGTTACGTCGTTTGAATCCCATTCATCATCGTGGTATTAGAGTCGCTACAGGGGCCTTTACAACTAGCCCCGTGCCCAGTCTTTACGCTGAGGCTGCAGAGCCTCCGCTGTCTTTCAGGCGTGAGATGCTCTTATGTATCTATGCCTGTCGACTCTCCAGCTTGCCTGACCACCCGTCCTTCGCGGCATTTTACGAGGATTCACTTGACTGGCAATATTTAGTTAGCTCCTCTGCTTTGCTCCCTCCAGGGGTTCGATTTTGACTGCTACTTCGGCATTTGGACGTTCCGCCAGCGCCGGCCCTTACCCGAGGGGAAACGCGTTTTCCTCCATGGTCGCGCGCTGAGGCCCACATCCAACTTGGGCTGACGTCGATGCCGAAAAATGCGACCCCTGCTTCTGTTCTTAGATCCGCCTTTTTAGAACTACAGGCGCAGTTCGGGGACTGTCATTTTATATATACTGATGGGTCTAAGACTGATGTTGGAGTAGGATGTGCCTTTGTTTTTGGTGTACAGAGTTTTAGTTTTCGTTTACCTCGACAATGTTCAATTTTTACCGCCGAACTTTTTAGCATTTATCAATCCGTTTTATTCATTCAGCGGCACGACTTACGGCACTGTTTTATTTGTACGTACTCTCTGAGTGCCCTTCAGGCTATTCATGCGCTGTACAATTACCACCCACTCGTACAGCGCATACATGACCTGCTCCACTCGCTCGGTGTCTCTGGCATCAGCGTCTCCTTCATGTGGATTCCAGGTCATGTGGGCATCTCAGGTAACGAGTCTGCCGACGCCGCTGCGAAATCGGCGATTTTGTTACCCAGATTTTTTACTTCTGTTGTTCCCTCGTCAGATTCGTATGTTATTTTACGTCGCCGCATCCTCTCGCGCTGGCGCGATGAGTGGACGGCCCTCCGGGGGAACAAGTTGCGGGAGGTTAAGCCTTTCCCGTTGATCTGGGGTACCTCTTCTCGTTCTTGTCGTCGGGAAGAGGTAATTTTAGCTCGTCTACGGATTGGACATTGTGTTTTTAGTCATAGGTATTTGCTCAGTGGTGACCCCGCACCCGTCTGTGGGCAGTGTGACGTGCCCTTAACGGTGCGTCACATTTTAACAGAGTGTCAGGTTTTAGCTGCATTGCGTGCTCAAGTGGGCCTGCCTGTTGGCCTAGCCAACGTTTTGGCAGACGACACGCGTGCTGTAGAATGTGTTTTACGTTTTATTCACGACAGTGCTTTTAATCTGCGCATTTAATGCGTTGGGCGTCTGTTAGCTTGATACTTTTATTCTGTCTGTTTTTTATGGGAACTCTTATCCCCAGTGGACATATGGCGCTCATGTCCCTCGCATTCTACAGTTCCTGACACGTTTTAATCCTTTACCGCCTATGCTTTTAGTGTGTTGGTTTTCAGATATTTGTCTTGTTCTTTTTATTGTTGTTATTGTTATTATTGTTGTTATTGTTGTTATTGTTATTATTGTTATTGTTATATTTGTTATTGTTATATTGTTAGTTTTAGCCTTTTGAACATCGCGGGTTTGTGTCCCGTTTTTAACTATGCGGTTCTTTTACCTGTTTTATATTTTGACCTTATCTTTTAAACACTGTAAGGGCGCTGATGACCATAGCAGTTTAGCGCCCTTAAACCGCATATCATCATCATCATCATCATCATCGAGCCATTCATAGCCATTTTCATCCATTCATCCCCGTCCGGTTGAGTGGGTTCGTTCTCGTGACCGGGGAGCGAAGGTAGGCTCTCGTGCGTTCTTAGCATTACATTCATACCGCGCCTCGCCATCGTTTCTTTGTTTCTTCTCTTCTCCTTACACACATTTCGCCCCACGACCGTTCATTTACACATCTCTGTTCCTTCTCGCCGGCCTACCTTGCGTGCAAAACGCCCACACAGTTTTAGTTTCTTTTAAACTTTTATGTTAATCCTCCGTGGACACAGCCTGACGGATACCCGCGCAGTGAGTGCGCAGCTGGGTGAGTGGGTAATGGCGTCATCCCCACCACCCGGGGTCGTCATGTAGGGTATGTGTTCGTATCCGCTGTTCAACTGCAGTCCCGCGGGGGGCCATTGCATGAGCTGCTGGCTTCCGACGGCGATTGGGTCCCTCTGTCTATGTTCTGGGAGGTGTGACCCTGGGGTGAGTCTGGTATAGATAGGCCACTCACCCAAGCCGGGGTAACGCCCGGTAAGTCAGAACCCGAGGTCGGAGACGGTTGCAATGGTGGAGGATTTCTTTCGCTATGGAGCACCCTTTGTCCATTACTAATAATAAGCGACGTAAAGTACTTGCAACAGAAGTAGCACCGCCGACTACTGGTAGTTACTTAGTGGTTTCACGAACTGAGGAAGGTCAAACGTTTGAGAAGGTGAACCCTTTCATTATCCAGAAGGGCACTGACGCTATTTCAGGTTCGGTTCAGTCCTGCACTCGTCTGCGGATTAGTTCCTTGTTGGTTCAAACCAAATACGAACAGCAGAGTAAGACCTTTTGCGCGCTACGCTTCTCCACGGTTATCCTATCCGTGTTGAGAAGCACCGCACCTTGAATTCTTGCCGAGGCGTTGTCACCACGCACAGCCTCGATGGAATATCGGACGAGGACTTGGTGGAATATCTTGCAGACCAGAAGGTGACAGCGGTCCATCGAGTGCAGGCCAAACGCGACGGCGTATTGGTACCCACTCGTACCCTGTTTCTAACATTTGATGGCGTCGATCTGCCCACGAGCATTTCCGCAGGGTACGAACGCATTTCTGTGAGGCCTTATATTCCTAGACCTCTGCGTTGTTTTAAATGCCAACGTTTTGGGCATACGCAAGTCTCATGTAAGAGTGCCGTTAACATCTGTGCAACATGTAGCCAGCCCTCACACGAAGGTACCTGTTCAACAGCCCCCGTCTGCGTTAATTGTAAAGGGTCTCATTCTGCTTCGTTTGCCGACTGTCCGCGGTACTTGGACGAGAAGGCGATCCAGGAGATCCGGGTAAAGGAAAAACTCTCCTTCGCTGAAGCGCGGAGGCGTTACCATGCGCGCCAACCTTATCTCCTGCGATCTGGCACATTTAGTTCTGTTGTTGCCTCGCCAGTACCACGAGTAGATGCCGAAACTCAGACCTGGAGCATGACTGGATTAGCCACTACCATCCGGCCGTCCATTAAAGCTACAGTTACCAAGCCGTATAAACCTGGTCCGAAGTCAATGAAGTCGCAAGCCGCTGAAAAGAAACCCAAGCAGAAACTTCGTAGGGAAGATTTTTTGAAATACCCTCCGCGTGCGCGCGGTAACGTAAGTTTACCTTCTCCTCTTCGGATTTCGCTGTCCCAGGAAGCTCCTGGGACAAGCCGCACTCAGCGGCACCCCTCACCCATCGCCACCCAGAACCGATTCACGGCGCTTGAATCGGTTTCTGGCGCTGAGCGCGGGCCCTCCCTCCGAGGAAGCTATGGAGTCTGACCAACTCCATACAAAAAGCCCGAGCCCAAAGGTTAAGCAAAAGATTCTTTTAAGCCGCCCTTCTAAGTAGACAGTTTATCCCTTTTATTCATGGCTATTCTGACCTGGAATGTACGTGGTGTACGATCGCATAGGGCGGAACTGCAACTTTTATTGCGTTCCCATTCACCTATGGTCGTGTGTTTGCAGGAGACCAAGCTTCGCCCTCACGACCCTTTCGATCTCCGAGGGTACACTCCGGTTCGCTACGACCTTGAACCGGAGGAGGGTACTCCTGCGCATGGAGGTGTGATGTTGTTAGTGCGTAACGACGTTCATTTTAAACCTGTCACACTTACATCCGACATGCAAGCTGTTGCCGATCGCCTTCACTTACCCGGCTTTTTGTTTTCTGTTTGCTCTGTGTATTCACCTCCATCGTCTCCCCTCGCTCCCGCGGAAACTCGAGCTCTCCTATCCGCTCTCCCAACACCATTTCTTCTGTTGGGAGATTTTAATGCCCATCACCCACTGTGGGGTTCGCCAAGGGCTTGTGCGAGGGGAACTCTTCTTTCCGACATCTTTTACCAGGTCAATCTTTTTATCCTCAATACAGGTGCAGCTACGTTTATTCCTGATTTTTCTGGTACATTCTCTCACCTGGACCTTGCCATTTGCTCCCTACAGCTTGCTAGTCGTCTTCAATGGAACGTCGTCGCTGACACCTACTCCAGCGACCATTACCCCTGCATCGTCTCTCTTCTGTCGCACCACGTACTGCATTCCAGAGTACCTACCTTGATATTCCCAAAAGCCGACTGGAACTTGTATTCCAGCCTCGTGCATTTTTACGATCAGCCCTTCGCCGACATTAACCAACTAGTGCAGCACCGTACGTCTACGATTTTCTCTGCCGCCGAACGTGCAAATCCCCGTTCATCCTCTCTACCTCGGCGGCCACCTGTTCCGTGGTGGAACGAGGATTGTCGGGACGCCGTTCGTGCCCGTAGGACTGCACTTAGGGTGTTTCGGCGACACCCTACACTTGATAATTTGGTGACCTTTAAACAATCGCGCGCCAGGGCTCGTCGCATTATTCAGGATAGCAAGAAGGCGTCGTGGACTCGTTTTGTCGAGTCTTTTAATCGCTTTACGCCTTCATCTGTTGTTTGGGATAAATTTCGTCCCTTCTCAGGTAAAGTGTCGCATTGTACTGTTTCTGGCCTTCAGGTTCCCAATGCCATCATAGTAGATCCGGCTGCCATCGCTAACACCCTAGGTTCTGCATTTGAGGCGGTTTCCAGTTCAGACCATTATTCCGCCGGCTTTCGCTCTTTTAAAGACCGGCTGGATTCTGCATCATATACTTTTCGGTCTGCTAGTAATGAATGTTATAACGAACTATTCACAATAAGGGAGCTGGAGCACGCTCTTCATTGCTCTAGGCACTCCGCCCCTAGGCCGGACGGCATTCATGTCCTGATGTTAAAGCACCTTTCAGCCGACAGTAAACTGTTTCTCTTACATGTCTATAACCGTATTTGGCAAGACGGCATTTTTCCTTCCGTTTGGCACGAAGCCAACATTGTCCCTATTCTTAAGCCTGGGAAGGATCGCCAACTACCTTCCAGCTACCGCCCTATCTCCCTCTCCAGTTGCATTTGCAAGGTGATGGGGCGCATGATCAACGGGCGGTTGACATGGTGGCTTGTGTCTCAGAAACTTTTAGCGAACGCTCAGTGCGGATTTCGTCGCTATCGCTCTACCGTCGACCATCTGGTGTCCCTGTCGACGCATGTTATGAATGGATTTCTGAGAAACTGTCAAACTGTGGCTGTGTTTTTTGACCTGAAGAAAGCTTATGACACTTGTTGGAGGGGCGGCATTTTACGTACACTTCACGCATGGAGTATCCGCGGTCGTCTTCCCATATTTCTTCGGGAGTTCATGACGGACCGCGTCTTTCGTGTACGTGTTTTGCTCGGTTTTATCTCGTCGTTTTATTCAAGAGAACGGAGTACCGCAGGGCTCTGTACCCAGTGTCACACTTTTTGCGATTGCTATCAATGCCATTGTTGATTGTATCCCACCTGGCATATCATCGTCCCTTTTTGTTGTCGATTTTGCCATTTATTGTAGTTCACGGTGGACCTGTCTACTCGAACGCCGTCTCCAGCGCTGTATCGACCGTCTCTACGCCTGGAGTAACACCAACGGCTTTAATTTCTCCGCCGAGAAATCCGTCTGCATCAACTTCTGGCGCCGGAAGTATTTCCCTCCGCCCACTCTCCATCTTCGGCCAGGGATACTTCCGTTTGCAGACGAGGCGAAATTTTTGGATTTGATGTTTGATAGAAAGTTGTGTTGGACCTCGCACGTTTCCTTTTTAAAAGCAAAGTGTGACCGTTCTCTTAATCTTTTGCGTGTTTTAAGTGACACATCCTGGGGAGCTGATCGGACCGTCCTTCTTCGCCTTTATCGCTCTTTGGTCCGATCCAAACTTGATTACGGGTGTATTGTTTATTCGTCTGCACGTCCATCTGTGTTACGTCAATTGAATGCCATTCACCATCGTGGCATAAGAGTCGCTACAGGGGCCTTTCCAACCAGCCGTGTTCTTAGCCTGTATGCTGAGGCTGCAGAGCCTCCGCTGTCCTTCAGGCGTGAGATGCTCTTGTGCAGGTATGCCTGTCGACTCTCAAGCTTGCCTGACCACCCGTCGTTCGAGTTGTTTTTCGAGGAGTCACTTGATCGTGTCTATATTATTAGCTCCTCTGCTTTCCTCCCACCAGGGTTTCGCTTTCGACAGGTTCTTCGACATTTAGACGTTCCGCCAGCGCCGGCCCTTCTACTGGGGGAAACGCGTTTTCCTCCATGGTCCCGCGCTGAGGCCCACTGTCACCTTGGGCTAACGTCGATGCCGAAGACTGAGACCCCTACTTCAGTCTTTAGATCGGCTTTTTTAGCATTACGGGCTCAATTCGGGGACTTCAATTTTATCTTTATCGATGGATCTAAGACTGAAGCTGGAGTTGGATGTGCCTTTGTTTCTGGTCACTGTAGTTTTAAGTTTCGTTTACCTGGACAATATTCAACTTTTACCGCCGAACTTTTTAGCATTTACCAATGTGTTTTATACATTCAGCGGCACGCCTTACGGCACTGTTTTATTTGTACGGACTCTCTGAGTGCCCTTCAGACTATTCTTGCGCTGTACTATTACCACCCACTCGTACAGCGCATACATGACCTGCTCCACTCGCTTGGTGTCTCTGGCATCAGCGTGTCCTTCATGTGGATTCCAGGTGATGTGGGCATCTCAGGTAATGAGTCTGCCGACGCCGCTGCGAAATCGGCGATTTTATTACCCAAATTTTTTACCTCTGTTGTTCCCTCGTCAGATTCGTGTGTTATTTTACGTCGTCGCATCCTCTCGCGCTGGCGCGATGAGTGGACGGCCCTCCGGGGGAACAAGTTGCGGGAGGTTAAGCCTCTCCCGTTAATCTGGGGTACCTCTTCTCGTTATTCACGTCGGGAAGAGGTACTTTTAGCCCGTTTACGAATTGGACATTGTCGTTTTAGTCATAGTTACCTGCTCAGTGGTGATCCCGCTCCACTGTGTCAGCAGTGTGACGTGGCCTTAGCGGTGCGTCACATTTTAACTGAGTGTCAAGTTTTAGCTCCACTGCGCGTTCGCCTGTGTCTGGCCAACGTCTGCATAGCCAACGTTTTGGCAGACGACGCGCAAGTAGTATTAGTCCCGGATAAGCCAATTGGATTAACGATAATC
Organism: Deroplatys truncata; assembly: GCA_030765065.1. Lineage (NCBI taxonomy): Eukaryota > Metazoa > Arthropoda > Insecta > Mantodea > Mantidae > Deroplatys > Deroplatys truncata. The sequence continues at coordinate 413,891,445 of CM060990.1, read as the reverse complement.
CTGCCGCTAGGGGCGCTAGTGCCGCTAGTGTCGCTGCGTGCGACGGCGGTGGCGGCAGGTTTGAAAAGCGCCCTGAGCGGAAGGATTATCGTTATTGCAATTGGCTCATCCGGGACTGTTTTCTTTATTTATAATTGAATACAGTACATTGGATAAAGATATGTATACATAGTTTAGATTAACATGATGTATTATTTGCTTAACATATGAATACATAGTTTGAGAATAACATAATGGATTATTTGATTACAGGAGATTAACATATGAATACAATAAATGGACAATATAAGAAATATTAGGAGAAAAAAAGCACATTAAAATTCATAGTTTGTTGAGGCACTAGGACTCACAGATTTCGCGCACAACAATGATTTTAAAGTACGTGGGGCACTTTGAGTCCTCGTCATCGCTGCTGCTGCTATCGACGGTAAATTGGTGGATAGGGTTGGTGATGCAGGTGACGAGCAGGTGAGAGAAACTTTCGTTGACGAACTCGGTGAAGGTTGGTTTATAGATGGGGATGGTAAATTCGTTGTAATGGCAGGTTGAGAAGCATCCTGTGGATGTGACTTTGTTGGTTAGAGCAGGAATGTTGCTGTTGCCGAGGTATATGATGCATAGTGCGTCTTGTTGATGCTGGTGCACTTTGGTAGGTACGCATTTGACGTGGATGGCGTGAGCCCCTTGGACGTCGAGTGTGATGGTGACAACTCTGCTGTTGCGGAAATAGGAGTTGGATATGCAGAGGATACGAATAGGTGAAGCTGCGTTGAGAATGAGTTGTAGGTTAAGATTGTTCCCCACGGGGACGGGATAGGTTTCGTCGGACATTATTTAGGGTTATATGGGGAGAACGTGACGATGTGACGTTTGAAACCGCTGCAGAGTTTTTCCTCGCCTGCGTATATGATGCAGAATGAGGTAGAGTTGAGTTTGTTGATGAGTTCTGGAGAGGCTTTTGCAAATCTTGTTGGTAGGAAAACTTCTGTGTCGTTGTCGAGTTTGGCGACGAGCTTTGTACCGTGAACGGTGTCGATTGTTTTGACGCCGACGACACGATATGGTACGTGCTGTTGAAGCGTAGATACGCTGAGAGTGTGGGCGCTGCTGGAAAGTTCTTCTAGCTCTTTAAGGGCGTCCTGTGACATTATGACGGCACAGATGGCAGTTTTTGATAAACGGGGGAGGACCGTCTATATGAGTGGTTTGATGAGGAAGGTTGTAGTGTTGTTTACACCTGCGATAAGGTGCGCAGACTACCTGTGCGTCTGTGGGAAGTTGGTTCCACACAAGGTCGACGTCGCTTGGGGGATAACGTTCGAAGATGTATATGCCGTTCTGCAGCAGCACTTGGCGTTCCCTGGGCAGTAGCAGGTGGATTCTTCGTCCGTTATCGAGATACCGAAAGAGCACGATGAAGCAGTTCATGTGGTGTTTCTAGCGGAGTACCTTCGAAGGAATTGTTGAATTTGCTTGTTGAGATGATCGAGGTCTTCGTAGAAACCGAGTTGACACTGCGTGCACAGGCGGGTGAGACGGTGCTTAAGTTCGCAGCTGCACGTTTGGTGAAAGCAAAACGAGCAGTGGAAGTCTTTACACGTCGGTCCTGGTATTCCCCCACGGCTGGCTAGCACCGAATGAAGGGGAAAAGAATGCGCGTGCATAAATATAACCCAACTGCCGGAAGCAGGAAATCACTGGTGGGGGAAAAGTTCGTTGGAGATTTACCATATTAGGGGAAGCACTGTTGGGGGAAAAGTTCGTTGGAGAAACACCACATCAGGGGAAGCAGTGGTGGGGAAAACGTTCGTTGGAGGTTGACTACATACGCCGGAAGCGCTTAGCGATTATTGCACAACATCCGCAGGAAAAACACTGTGTCCGTTGATTTAACGGTTTTCGTCTTGGAGGAGAACTCTGTTTTGAACGGTGCTGAACATGCAAACGACCACATTAGGGGAAAGCACTGGTGGGGGAAAAGTTCGTTGGAGAATTACCACATCAGGGGAAGCACTGGTGGGGGAAACGTTCGTTGGAGGTTCACTACATCCGCCGGAAGCGCTTAGCGATTATTGCACAACATCCGCAGGAAAAACACTGTGTCCGTTGATTTAACGGTTTTCGTCTTGGAGGAGAACTCTGTTTTGAACGGTGCTGAACATGCAAACGACCACATCAGGGGGAAACATTGGTGGGGAAAAAGTTGGTTGGAGAATTACCACATCAGGGGAAGCACTGGTGGGGGAAACGTTCGTTAGAGGTTCACTACATCCGCCGGAAGCGCTTAGCGATTATTGCACAACATCCGCAGGAAAAACACTGTGTCCGTTGATTTAACGGTTTTCGACTTGGAGGAGAACTCTGTTTTGAACGGTGCTGAACATGCAAACACCGTGAATGTGATCGGGTATGATATAGGATGCTTCGCGACCCAAATGCACCGCTAAGCACGTGCCGTAGCACATGGGGTTTTCGTTTAACATTTGCTGCATTTTCTCTTTGGAAATGTATTGCTGTTCGTAGAAAACGATGTATAAACCTCTTGCGGGCACAAATTGGAACCACTGATGTTGTGCGTCTTCTTTATCTGCTTTGAACTGGATATCGTTGAAGCACATGTTAGATAGCCCAAAATGAATTTTGGTTTCGCAGCTGTGAACTCTGGCGGAGACAGATTTTCCGTCGTAGGTGCTGTCGACGAAGCGAAGTGCATAAGGTGTATTTTTATAGGGTGACCGTCCACCTCGTAGTTTTTAAACATCTTACTGTCATGGAAGTACACCGACAGGTAATTTCTGTAACCCATGATGCGGGAGCGAAGGGCGCGAGATGTTTGGGTGAGGTGCGGTTGGAACGCTGGTAGAAATACATGCGCACTAAGGACTATTTTGTGAGATGCGCAGTGCGAAATGGGTGTTGAGGAAATGATGAACCTCGAGGAATGTTCTAAAAGTGGCGCACCGTATGTACTTGGTGAACTGCGTGAAATTCATGTTATGTAAGGGAACGTTGGAGGCATGGTTGTGAAGCATGTACTTGTGGTATGCCATGATTTGATTTTGCACGTCCGTCTCTTCCTTCTTTTTGTGATACATGATGTCGGTAATGATGCGCTGCAGGGTATGCAACACGTGCCATTCTTATTGGTTGAGCGTAACGGATGCGCCTTGCGGGTCTTTGAAAACGAGCTTTAGCTTTCCGAACACAAACTTAAACCCGATGGTGACGCTGTCGCTGAACTGAAATTGCTGTGGACGTTCCTGTGGGTCATTCAAGCGTTTGTGAATGATGGGGATGGCTTCGACGAGTTTGTGCCACTGCGAGGAACTCATGACGATTGCGTTGTGCTGTCCACATTTGGCAATGGTGACGACGAGATGGTGCGGCGGCTGGGGGGAGAATCCCACACTGACGAATTTAGTTTGTTGCGGGTTGAGGAAGTAGATATCCGCCAGAGGACCCACAACTGCACTGTGTTGGAACTGTGCTGGCGGAGCAGGGCTGTCGGGATGCTGTTGGAGGTCGAAGATGGGTAGTTTCCTTTTTTCCCCGGGTTTTGAGGTGGTCGGGGTTTGACATCCGGTTATACTGGAACACACAAAACAATAATAATAATGTGAGGGATAGAGAGATAAAAGGATAGAAAAAAGCAAGCTAATACATAGGTGCGGACCTACCTGGTCGGCGTGCTGCATGGCAGCATGACTGTATCCGCGTGCTGCATGGTACACTCTGAATGAGGCGAGCGGCTCCGTGACGTTGCTTTTTATATGAGCAGGAGCGTCTTCTGAAAGCACGTGCAAGACGATGGATTAGGTTAGATGTGATGAATAGTGAGACACACACACACACACACGTACTCACCTTCAAGGGTTGACAAGTTTGCTGAGCGTCAGAGCACTTTGCGCGGCATGCGTCTTTGAACGTTTTGCGAATGACGACATCCTTATGCGCGTGATTGCTGACGTGAAATTTTGAGAAGAATGTATGCTTAGGTAAGCCGGAGCAGCGGTGGGTGAGGTAGGCGATGACGTAATGACCGCAAGTGGTGCTGTCGAAACCTTGCAGCCTTCTGGCGTTGTTGGACCAACGCGTCCCGCAGACCGAATTTAAGAACCGGTGAAAATGGGGCGAAAGCGGTCCTATGCCGTAACTGTCAAAATATTCTGCATGCGAGTTTTTGTCCACAAAGATGCAAACCCAGTGTTGCCCGGATTTGGTGCTGGGGTCGGTGTTAACCACTAGCGCCAAGGGAGGCGTTCGAATGCCGTGAAGTACGGGTAGTTTATCGCAGGGGTAGACGCCTAAAAAGTGAGAGCGCGTAGAGGGGCATGTCGATAGAAACCGTTGAATTTGAAGGGTGTTCATGATACCAAAATGGATCGGTTGGCGTCGATTACGACCGTGCGATGTATTTCCGCTAGCAGCAGAAGTATGACCGGTTCTGTCAATTTATCGGCAAAACCGATGCTTATAGAGACGGTTCCGGGGCGCTGACCCGAGATGTGAGACTCGTTAGCACTCATGTCTGCAGTGAGATCGAAAACCTTGCGGGTAGGTTTCTCTGGAGATGGAGTGTCCCTCGTCCTTGAACTGAATGCCTAGGCCGCCCTGCAGGTTTTGAAAGCATTGCAAATAGCGTCCCTTTATAAAGTCGGGTTGCAGAGGTTGGGAGGGAACGGGTTGCCCGTTTACGTAGAGCTAAAAGAAGTTCATTTTAAAATATTTCAAGTTGTACGGATTTGAGTTAAAATGGCCGGAATAGGCCTTGTCGGTGACCATGCCTACTACCACTCTCCTGGGATCTTACCCTACGCACACGTCGCTAAACGTCATTGCCCTGGACTCCTTGGGGTTGCTGAGAGCGTGAAAGCTGACGTCTTTGAGATGGTACTTTGCGTTGCCCTTTGCGAGCACGGCCTGGTGCGCGAGCTTTATGGTCGGCGAGGGCCGCACCGATTTTAAGCGCAGCGTGGCAGACACGATGTCGGCGTACCCCTTAAAGGTATCTACGTCGGAAAACAGATAAAACTGGGGAGAGGCGGGAGTGAGCTTGACGGTCATGCTAACGTTGTTCAAAAGCAGCTTCTCCTGTCTAAAAAGAGCGTTGGACAGAGGACCGATGAGCTGTACGACGTTGCTCCCTTTGGTAAACCCCTGACGCCACTGAAAACCCGCATTGGCGATAAAAGTGTCCATGATGCCTGCCGTGTCCTTTCTCCAGAGGGTAGATTCTAGTTTGGTGTTCATGGCATCTTCGGAGTAATTGAGAAGCGTCTCGAGGTAGGTTATATAGGGGTAACCGGCTTGCGGCATGGAGACGATGACGTTATTGAGGGTTACCTCCATCTGTTGAAACAGGGAATTTAAGGCGTTGTTGACCAGAGTGGCGTTAGCGTCAGCGTTTAAGGCCTCTCCTTTGTCATCTACAATGCGCATCATGAGTTCGAGTACGACGTAGGTCAAGTCTAGGTAATCGTCCGCATTTCCGGAATAACGAAAGGTGATGGGGGCATTTTTCATTAAAGTGTTTTGAGGGTTTAGGTATAGGAACCGTGACTCCTCGATGCTCATCTGAACCGGTACCTCTGTAAAGAGGTCCAGTTCGGAACTCATGTGGACGGCCGCGTCTGCCATTACGAAAATACGTCTTGCACCTTACGCCTACCGCGTTTCAGCTTGGACTGCTTGCTCTTTTTGGATTTGCTCGGTTTTATTCTCTTGAGGCACCTGGCGCCGGAACCGAGCATGGCATCGAGCTTTTCGTCGGCTTTTCGCTTTAAATTGTATCCGGACTCCTTGAGCCTCCGTTGGAGCGCTTGCTTTGGCGCTGCTCCCGCCACAGTCACATCGGACAGAACGTGAGCGCCCGCCTTTAAGGCCTCCTTTCCGACTGCTTTTGCTCCGCTCTTTCAAAACGGTAGCAACCTTCTGAAGAGTCCTCCGAGGGCTGAAAAGAGACCGCTGCCTCTTTGGTAGCGCTTGCCCCTATAGAGAATGAAATCGCGATGGTGGAACGCGCCACCGGTCTGATTGAGGTAGTACCGCGTTACGGCGTGCACGTCCATTACGCCTGTTTCGGACGAAAAGCGAGAACTATAGTAGAGGAAAATCCGTCGGCGAATGGCAAGAGATCGCCGTAACCGTTCCTTAAATCTATGTTGACCGTCTTGAAGTCTTGCTGAATCAAGGGTACCCAATTTTGGGGAAAAAACGTCTTTTTTCGCTCATGTAAGTGTTGTTGCTTCTTTCGTATTCCACGGCCGCGCTCTCTATGACTTGGGCGAAGGTGTCGCCCACGACTTGCGGGGACACTAGATTACAATAGATGAACATTTCGTAAGGAAACCCCATATAAGGATTTACGGGGTGTTTAGCAGCTTTTTCGAGAATGACGTTGACTTAGGGCTCGAAGCCCAACATTTTTGCCATAGCGGGCGTTAAGAGCAAACTGTGGATGCGGTGTAGAGGTCCCGGAGGGTCCTCCGATTTTGAAACGTCTCGTTTGGGTCTGACGGGACGAGCCGCCGCGGGTTTCTGCTGCCCTGAAGCCGGGGGCTTCGGTTTCGGTTTCGGCTTGGGTCTCTGGTGGGGCGCATCGTTCAGAGCTTCGTATTCGCCGACCGTGCGCGCGACATTTTCCACAATCCCGTCGAACGGAATGTCGGGTAGTGGTTCGGGATGGGCGACGGCGGCATTCACGCCCACCGTCTTCTTGCGCTCGTCGAAGAGGAAGAAGTTTTCCACCCTGCAAGTGTTCGAGTAGAACGGCGTTGACGAGGTTCACCAAGTCTTTGGGATTGTGCACGATGCCTTGCGGCATTTGCAGGCTGAATTTGGAATGCGTGGGGAGGAGCGTCATGGTGTACTTGGTGCCCACGAGACGGGCATCGTCTGGCGAAAGGTTATAAAATTTTACCGGATACCTGACCTTTTGCAGGGCGACCTCCCATTCTCTCTGCAGAACGATTCACTCGGGCAGGATGTTAGAAAATCTGGCCGTGGTGTTGTCGGTAAAGTGTTCCATGGAAGCGTTGCTCACGAGAGTGATGGAGAAGGGTTTGGTCTTAATCATGACGAATCGATGGTGGAAGCCAGAACCCACGAGTTAAACTTTGCCGGATACCCCTTCCACTTTACCAAGACCTGCTTGTTGCGCCCTCGGCCCTTGGTCTGTAAAACGCGTTCGATCTTAAACATCCGAGGTAGCGCGACCTTTGTAGCTCCTCGGTGTAAAATGTGCCGTCTATGGCTTCTGCGGCCAGATCCTTCAACTTATATACCACTGGCCGACCGCGCACCACCTCGGCTATCCGAAATATTTCGTCCGTCCAATTCTGCTCGTAGCCCTTGTGGAATTTCATTTTTTCTTTAGAGATGCGCACGTGATCGCCCACGGAAAATGTGGGTTTCCCTGCGCGAGGTAGGGTCCTATTTCCGTAGAGATTGCGGTACACTCGTAAAATGTTAGATTCGTTCACGTCCTTCGGAGCCATTTTTATGGACCTGTGAAGCAAGCTATTGTACGACTCGAGTAAGGCCGGAAGGACCTCCAGGTAGCTGTAACTGTTTTTGTGCGTGAAATACCTCCACATCTTGGTTTTTAAGGTGCGGTTGAAGCGCTCCACGACGCTGGCTTTAACGTTATTTTTGGTTGTGTAATGTTTCACGTCGTGTTTCTTCAGAAAGTCGCGAAAATTCTTGTTGGTAAACTCGGTTCCCTTGTCCGTTTGGAGGACCCTGGGGACGCGTTGGGAGAATATGGAGCGAAACGCTTGCGCAACCTCGGTACCCAGCTTCGATTTCAGGGGTACGGCCCTAGCATATTTGGAAAATACGTCGATAACGGTCAGAATGTACACGTAAGGTTTGTTATGTTCCCTCACGCTGTTCATGACGTTTAGATCGGCCTCCCAAAGATCGTCCATATTCGTAACGTGATAATATCTGGTGGGGAACCGCTTTCTCACCGGTTTGTGCAGAGTGTAACTGTCCTGGGTTTGAAGGAAGGACTCGATGTTCGCCTTAGACGCACCCGTGGCCTTTCGAAGGGGCTTGAGCGTACCCAAACCGGCATAGTGTTGCGGTTTGGCATAGTATCGCCTTAGCGCCTTCCATTCCTTCATGCTTTACTTGTACAGGGGTTGCCAGACGCGCTTGCGAAAATGGTACGACGCGGAAGGCGATTTCGATTTCTTTTTCGGAGTAGCAGGGTTTGCCCTCTTCTTTTTGCGAGGCGAGAGGAGGTTGACCTTTATGGTTCGGGGTTCGACCTCCTGCTTCACCGGCACGCGTTCGTGCACGTCTTCGTAATCGTCGTCGTCGTCGTCGTCGTCGCCGAGGAAGGGCTTTCTGACTTGTGCCACGAGATCGAGGTAGTTGTCCAATTTATGTTTTACGAGCCGCCACTTTTCGTCGGCAGAGAGATTTGCGCTCTGCAGGTTCTGAATTTCTTTAGCCAATCTGGATATAGTGCGGTCTATAGCGTGAAGCTTATCGACGGTCTTCGGTTGCGGTGCAACCAGGATCTGCTTGCCGTACTTCATCCTGTTAATTTTGACACTAGCGCGCCGCCAAGCGAAGCCAAGACGGGTAGGAGAAATGCCGGCAAAAAACCTCCTTTTTGAACCAAGATGCTCTTCTTCTTCTTCTTCAGAGGAACCCGTTTATCCGTCAACTTCCTCCAAGAAGCCTTGTGCTTCTTTAGGCGACCCAAGCACTTTGCGGGAAGTTGCACGTGACCTCTGCACACGTTGAGCATACATTCGCTAATGGTCTTGATCAGATCGCCATCGGCATTTTTTAACAACTTTTTGCGCAGAGAGGCCTTCGCCTTGGCCAGAGTCGTCAAATTACCGTGCTGTCTCGCTATGCGAGGACTGGTCAGCGTCGCAAGCCTTAACCTACCTCTAGCCATGCTTGCGCGATAATGACGTTCGCTCCCAAAGCGGTACTTTTTATTTAAAATGAATGGACTCAGTTGCGTAAGACCCTGCCGTGATAATATAGAACGAAACGAACCCGAGTCCTCTCGGCGGTCTCAGTTGGGTACGAAATAAGATAGGTTTTCCCCCGGCAGCACGCCGGTTCGATACCTGTATCGGGCGGGCGTGTACTGAGTGCAGTCCAACACGAGATACCCGTGAGGGCGTTCGTTAGCCTTCTCCAAGAGAAACCTAGAGTTCCTGGGTTCGATCTGCTGGCACAGTCTCTCGATCTGCATCTTGTCCCGGTTGTTCTTGAAGACCACGACGGAGTTTGCATTCAGAGAGATGTTGCGATATTTCTGACCCTGCGGAAACACGTTCTGCAGGATGTAGACGATGCCGAGGCGCTTGCGATGGGAGTCTCTAGTGAAAAAATTGGACACGTCCTTCCCGCCACCCTCCAGCATCAGATCGTCGAGGACGACGAGGTCGTTCTCGCCCACCGAACAAGTTCGGGTATGCCCGCGTGGGTCTCGCAACGCAGAGCCGAGGGTTCGAGTCTCGGCGAATACTCCGGAGGGTGGCACCACAGCACCCTCCTTGGGCGCACGTCGAACATCCGGTGCGCGTGGCGTAACAGGTTTTTCACGAAGGTCGACTTCCCGCAGCGCGACGGCCCCGCCACCAGCATCGTGCTGGGAAACTCGAATCGACCCAGGTCCCGGGGACCGGGCATCGTCTCCTCAGGGACGCCCGGTTCGAAATGACTTTGGCGCGGCTCTAGACGTCTTATTTATGCGTTCCTCTTGAACACGTAGGGATAGGAATCGTGATCGCCGGCGAGAACGCGCTTGTTGACCACCATCCTAAACGTCTTCGAGCTGGGTTCGGTGACGACCGTCCAAGACGGTTTCCGCGAAATCTGCGTGCCTGTCAGCTTCACCGCACGGTCGTTGTCCCTCAACACCGTGTCGCGAATCACCTCGGCGTTCACCAGCTCCAGGTTGCCCGAATTGAGCGTGATCCCCTTCACCTTGCACACCGAGAAGGTCTTGCCCGTTTCGGGGCAAACGATCTCCATGCAGTAGCTCGTGGGCCCCGTGGAGGCGAACCGGGCGATGTAAGAGCCCCGCCCGTACTTCTCCAGCTCGTCCGTCATGTCCCCCAGGAGGCGTCCAACGAACGGCGTCCAGTCACCCGGAGCGGCGGCGAAGACGACGGAATCGGTGTCGAAGACGCAGACCCGTTCTCCCAGCCACTTCAGGTAGGAGTAGAGCACCAGGCGCGCGTGAGCCGTGGTGTAGGCCGCCAGGACGGGGTTGGCGGTGGAGTTGACCTTGCGGCACTGCTCGCAGTACCTCCACACCGCGTACATGATCCGGTCGGTGACGGGCACGTAGGTCTGCACTTCCACGCCCGGGTCGTTGAGCAGCTCCAGGAGGCGGTCGTACCGGTCCACTAGCTCGCACGTGGGGAGGTTTTCCCTCTGCCCGAGTTTGCCCCAGAAACTGTTGAGCATCAGCTTGGCCAGCTCCCGCCTGCCGGGGTTGGTGTCGATGGCCTGGGGATCCAGGGCGACGCCTTCGTGCTCGAAGAATTGCTCCACGTACTGCTGCTTTGCGGCAGGGTCGTCGCAATCCGAGGGCCAGCCGGAGGCTTCGGTCTTGATCTTCAAGAACTGATTCACGGAGTCCTCGAAGAGACCCTTGGCTCCGGTGGTCGGTTCGTGCCGCACCACGTCGTACTCCCAGATCTCGTGGACCTGGAGGAGGCGGTACCCCTCCTCCAGGGCGACCTTCATCTCGTCGATCACCCAGGTACCCGACAACGCCCTCTCGCGCTCTCCGTGGTGGCACTCGTCGTGGTTCTTCGCCTCCGCACAAGCGCGGCATAGCGGGAACATGAGCTTGCCGCCGATGCGCGCCGGTAGCACCGTGTGGTACAGGTGTTGCGGCGGTAGAACCTCGCACTTCACCAACCCACCCCCCCCCCCCCACCCCACGTCTTCCAAGCGCGGGAATCGATCCACGTGGATCTTGGGGTGGCCCGCGGGGTAGGGTTTCGTCTTGTTCACATACGGGTACAGGCTGCATACGTCGTAGTAGTAGATCTTGCTATCCCCCTTTGCCTCGCAGTACGTCTTGGTGCAGTTGGTGCGACCTCCGTAGAAGGCGTCTCTGGGGTTCAGGGGTTCGGGTACCGTAAAGTCCCTTGCGTGGCGCGCCAGGTCCTGTTTGGCCTTCATCGCGGCGTTAAACTCGCACTCCCACATTTCCACCACGGCGTAGCCGGCGGCCTTGATCTTGGCCGTGACCCTCTCGGTGCTCTCTAACCTGGAGGTCATGGTTTCGTGTCCCGAGTTGTATATCGCCGCATGGCGATTGTGAAAGCACCGCCTGCAGCCGTGGTAAAAGCACCCGTGGAAAAAGTACGCGTTTTTTTCAGCCTCTCTGTACCCGTCCACCTTGTGCCCCACGATTTTAACTTCGCGTCCTCGCATGGCGTGCTGGATGACGATGCGGTTTTGCATCTCTAGCCAAGATAGCCATATGCATGCGGCGCGAGACTGCCGGTCCGCTAGTCGATACCCGCCCGCTGGCAAGAGCGCAATTTTTTTATGCGGCATGAAGCGCTTTCTATACACGCACATACACGCCTGCGCGATGGTGACGCATTCTCTGAACGGGTCTATTCCGTTCTCGTCCAAGAATTCCCTTCTGAATTTGGAAACTCCCTGGCTGAGTAGAAATACGTCCATCTTGCAATACGCCACCATTTCCGCCCTCATGTCGAAGACGTACCCGGAGGACGCCTTTTCTTCGTGCCACTGCTCGAAGGCTTTTCGACCCTCCGCCGACATGCCCTCCGGACAATAATGCCTTTTGTCGGGAATCGAACCCACGTACTGTTCGTTTTCCTTCGTGTTAAACAGGTACGGGAAATAACCTTTGCATTCCTTCAATCCGAAGGTCTTGGAAAAGCGGGAGAGTGGCATGGGTATGAAGTTCAGCTAGTCTAGAAATGTGACGTCACCGTACCTCATCCTGTAGATCTTGCTCCCGTTCATGATGAGCTCCGGCACCCAGTCTAACTGCACCACCATGTACTTTAATAAAAACTGCCCGTCGTAAGCTCTGAGGTTATGCGCCACGACGTAGACGTCCCAGGCTTCGAACCTCGCCTGCGCGATGTGTTCGAAAAGCTGCTTCACGGGCTCGTCCATAAACACCCATTCTTTGCAACCGCATTCGGTACAGTATGCCGTCTTGTGGCGTTCGTCGATGCACAGCGAACAGGCTTGGTACAACACGCACAAGTTAGGTACATGCTCGTATGTGTCCTTTTTGCCGAGATATGGAATGTTTTGCGTGCATTCAAAGTCGATAAACATAAACACGTACCGGTTTCTTTTGTTCTTTGTGGCATACGGCTGCATATAGCACATGTGGCTAGAATTCACGTGTGACTTGCAATGATTGCAGTACTTTTCCCCGCACTGGTGCGCGGTTTTTCTGTGCCTCGCATTCACCAGCTTATTGCAAGACGTGCAGACCTTTTCTACATCGCACACCGACTGCGCCTTTGGGTAAACAACGCCTTTCTTTGCGTGGTTTGCAAAGCATGTCGGTCCCTTAAAATCTCTGTTGCATTAGGCGCAGCGTATGTAGGCGTCAAATCGCGCATCGCATTGCTGATGGCATTTAGCACACCTGACGGCGCACCTAAGAAATTCTTTTTTGTGTGCTGAGGGATGATGACACTGGCGGCAATACCATTTGCATTTAAAGCACTTGTGAAGGTTCACGATAGCATTAAAGTGCCCGGCGTGGAGCATGACGTCGATGTATTTATCGCATTTCTTATCCGACGCGTCCAGCACGTGCTTCCCCGTATGATCGCCAAACACCGTCACAGCGTAGCCCTTTAACGCAGCGTCAAAGCGTCTGACGTCATCTATCGTGCAGCTGTCGTGGCCTTGACCGATGCTCGCACACAAGGCTACGGCCTTCGATTTTTGCAGATAGTCGGAGCGCGTCATCGTTTTATAGTTGACGTCGCGATCCACTTTGGCTTTAACTACAACAATGGCTCTTGCTAAACACAAGTTGTCTTTGTTGGCTATTTCGACAATGCCCTTATTGTCCCTACAGGCATCGCAAGGTTGGTGTCACGAACCCGAGACCTCCTTGGTCCACACAAACGTTACATGAAGAGGCCCGCTTAGCAAGAATTGTTGGTTACTTTGCATTACTTTTTCGATGCTTCCAACAATGACATCCGCATTCAATTGCTCTACGCGCCTCACGCTCATGTTGAAGGCTTTAGACGTCTCCTTTTCGTCTGTTATGGATATGCCTAAATATCCGGGTTCGTTTTCTAACAGGTTCTGTATCGCAAAGTTTAGAATATCGTTAAACAAATGCGATACCCATTGCTCCGGGTTAACATCTCTGGGGACCGGGTTTACGGTAATTTGAGACTCTGTAAAGCCGGAAAAAAGCCTTGGCAGCGTCTTCTGCTTGTGCCCTATAATTTCGAACGTAGGCTGCAAGGTGTCATCGCGACTTCCCCCGGGTTGCGGCTCCATCTTATCGTCCGAATGCACTGATCGCTCTTTCCCTGCAAAGTGCTGCTGCTATTTTGTGTTTATTTTAAACTATTTTTCGTCAAATAGAACGATTTTATAGAAAAATCCACTATCGCTCCCGTTTCTCACTACGGCCGGTTGCTCTTGGCTCCGGGTTTTTATAAGCTCGCTTATCGCAACCGCAGTTTCAGCATACGCGTCGAGTTAAATGCCTTATTTCGCCACAAATTGTCAAATGGTAATCGCAGTCACGATCCGCCACTGCACGATCCCTACCATCGACAATAAAACTGCATTTAAAGGATTTTATCGCTGACGAACATCCGTTTCTCACGCTCGTTTTACACACACATCAGCACACGGTCTTTGCACGTAGTGCTGTACATGAGAATGATTTTTTTTTACTGTTTTCTCCGATACTAAAGTGAGCAGAACTAACGCTTGCTACCTGTTGTTAATAGTGGTTCAGCTTGCACCCCCACTAGTGCAATATTTAAAACTATGAGTGTCGTGTGTAGTGTTTTTGTGTTGTGCCGTGCATACGTGTTATGTAAAATGTAAGAATTAAATAGAATCAGCAGATACTTCCTTTCTAAGGAGTAACACCAACTGCAGAATAAAAATTCTCAAGTGTTACGTTCGTATGACCTCTACCCTCTATCTCCTATAGGTGAGTACGAAAAAAACTCAGTATTTTTGGTATATGAAGGCTTATTATGACGTGAAACATCCACTTATATGATTTTTTCGAAGTTTGAAAGAAGTGAAGTAAACGCGATTTTACACTCACTAGCAGCTAGAAAATCGAATTTCTTGACTTTTTAAAAACTCAGTATTCTTGGTATATATAGGCTTATTATGACGTGAAACAACCATTTATATGATTTCTTCGAAGTTTGAAAGAAGTGAAGTAAACGCGATTTTACACTCACTAGCAGCTAGAAAATCGATTTTCTTGACTTTTTGAATACTCAGTATTTTTGGTATATAGGCTTATTATGAGGTGATACATTCATTTATATGATTTTTAAGCAGTTTGAAAGAAGTGAAGTAAACGCGATTTTACACTCACTAGGGGCTAGAAAATCGAATTTCTTGACTTTTTAAAAACTCAGTATTCTTGGTATATAGAGGCTTATTATGAGGTGATACATCCATTTATATGAATTTTAAGCAGTTTGAAAGAAGTGAAGTAAACGCGATTTTACACTCACTAGCAGCTAGAAAATCGAATTTCTTGACCTTTTAAGAACTCAGTATTCTTGGTATATATAGGCTTATTATAACGTGAAACAACCATTTATATGATTTTTAAGCAGGTTGAAAGAAGTGAAGTAAACACGATTTTACACTCGCTAGGGGCTAAAAATCGATTTTCTTAACTTTTTGAATACTCAGTATTTTTGGTATATAGAGGCTCATTATGAGGTGATACATTCATTTATATGATTTTTAAGCAGTTTGAAAGAAGTAAAGTAAACGCGATTTTACACTCGCTAGGGGCTAGAAAATCGATTTTCTTGACTTTTTAAAAACTCACTATTCTTGGTATATAGAGGCTTATTATGAGGTGATACATCCATTTATATGAATTTTAAGCAGTTTGAAAGAAGTGAAGTAAACGCGATTTTACACTCACTAGCCCCCTCAGGGGCTCACCTTATGTGAGTACGGGTTTTTGGCGCACCCGGGGGTTCCCGAGCCAATCATCGCCATATTCATCCCCTCACCCCCATCCGGTCGAGGTGGGTTCTTCAAGTGACCGGTGGACCCAAGGTAGGCTCTCGTGCGTTCTTTCCATTCCATCCATACCGCACCTCACCATCGTTTCTTTCTTCCCTTATCACTTTCCGGCCATTTCGCACCACGACATTCGCATACCTCTTTTTCTTCCCCGCCGGCCTACCTTGCGTGCGAAACGCCCACACAGTTTTAGTTTCTTTTATCCTTTTATTTAAATCCTCCGTGGACACAGCCTGACGGATACCCGCGCACCGCGTGCGCAGCTGGGTGAGTGGGTAATGGCGTCATCCCCACCACCCGGGGTCGTCATGTAGGGTTTGTGTTCGTATCCGCTGTTCAACTGCAGTCCCGCGGGGGGCCATTGCATGAGCTGCTGGCTTCCGACGGCGATTGGGTCCCTCTGTCTATGTTCTGGGAGGTGTGACCCTGGGGTGAGCTGGGTATAGATAGGCCACTCACCCAAGCCGGGGTAACGCCCGGGAAGTCAGAGCCCGAGGTCGGAGACGGTTGCAATGGTGGAGGATTTTTTTCGCTATGGAGCACCCTTTCTCCATTGTTAACAACAAGCGCCGCAAAGTTTTAGTAACAGAAGTAGCACCGCCAACAGCTGGTTGTTACTTAGTGATTACCCGTACAGAGGAGGGACAATCGTTCGAGAAGGTGAACCCTTTTATTATCCAGAAGGGCATTGACTCAATTGCTGGTCCGGTTCTTTCCTGCACTCGGCTTCGTAATGGTTCGTTGCTAGTTCAAAGCAAATCCGAGGCACAAAGTAAGTCCTTGTTGGGCGCCACGCTTCTCCACGGTTATCCTATCCGTGTTGAGAAGCACCGCACCTTGAATTCTTGTAGAGGCGTTGTCACCACGCCTGGTGGAATATCTTGCAGACCAGAGGGTGACAGCGGTTCATCGAGTGCAGGCCAAACGCGACGGCGTGTTGGTACCCACTCGTACCCTGTTTATTACATTTGATGGCGTCGATCTGCCCACGAGCATTTCCGCAGGGTACGAACGGATTTCTGTGAGGCCTTATATTCCTAGACCTCTGCGTTGTTTTAAATGCCAACGTTTTGGGCATACGCAAGTCTCCTGTAAGAGTGCCGTTAACATCTGTGCAACATGTAGCCAGCCCTCACACGAAGATACCTGTTCAACAGCCCCCGTCTGCGTTAATTGTAAAGGGTCACATTCTGCTTCGTTTGCCGACTGTCCGCGGTATTTGGACGAGAAGGCGATCCAGGAGATCCGGATAAAGGAAAAACTCTCCTTCGCTGAAGCCCGGAGGCGTTTCCATGCGCGGCAACCTTCACTCCTGCGATCTGGCACATTTAGTTCTGTTGTTTTCTCGCCAGTACCACGAGTAGATGCCGAAACTCAGACCTGGACCTTGACTGGATTAACCGCCACTACCATCCGGCCGTCTATTAAGGCTACAGTTACCAAGCCGTATAAACCTGGTCCCAAGTCAATGAAGTCGCAAGCCGTTGAAAAGAAGCCCAAGCAGAAACTTCGTAGGGAAGATTTTTTGAAAGACCCTCCGCGTGCGCGCGGTAACAAAAGTTCACCTTATCCTCCTCGGAGGTCGCTGTCCCAGGATGGTCCTGGGACAAGCCGCGCTCAGCGGCACCCTTCACCCATCACCACCCAGAACCGACTCACGGCGCTGGAATAGGTTTCTGGCACTGAGCGCGTGGGCCCTCCCTCCGAGGAAGCTATGGAGTCTGCCCAACTCCATACAAAAAGCCCGAGCCCAAAGGTTAAACAAAAGGTAATTTTAAGCCGCCCTTCTAAACAGAAAGTTTATCCCCCTATTCTTAATGGCTATCCTGACCTGGAATGTACGTGGTGTACGATCGCATAGGGCGGAACTGCAACTTTTATTGCGTTCCCATTCGCCTATGGTCGTATGTTTGCAGGAGACTAAGCTTCGCCCTCACGATCCTTTTGATCTCCGAGGATATACTCCGGTTCGCTACGACCTTGAACCGGAGGAGGGTACTCCTGCTCATGGAGGTGTCATGTTCTTAGTGCGTAACGACGTTCATTTTACACCTGTCACACTTACATCCGACTTGCAAGCTGTTGCCATTAGACTGCAGTTACCCGGTTTTTTCTTTTCTGTTTGTTCTGTGTATACACCTCCATCGTCTCGCCTCGCTCCCGCGGACATTCGATCTCTCCTGTCCGCTCTCCCAACACCATTTCTTCTGTTGGGAGATTTTAATGCCCATCACCCACTATGGGGTTCGCCAAGGGCTTGTGCGAGGGGAACTCTTCTTTCCGACATTTTTTATCAGTTCAATCTTTCCATCCTCAATACAGGTGCACCTACTTTTATTTCTGATTCTTCTGGTACTTTCTCTCACCTGGACCTTGCAATTTGCTCACTGCAGCTTGCACGTCGTCTTCAGTGGAACGTCGTCGCTGACACCTACTCCAGCGACCATTACCCCTGCATCGTTTCTCTTCTGTCGCACCACGTACAGCATTCCAGAGTAGCTACCTGTATATTCGCAAAAGCCGACTGGAGCTTGTATTCCAGCCTCGTGCATTTTGACGACCAGCCCTTCTCCGACATTCACCAACTAGTGCAGCACCTTGCGTCTGTTATTTTCTCTGCCGCCGAACGCGCAATACCCCGTTCATCCTCCCAACCTCGGCGGCCACCTGTTCCGTGGTGGAACGAGGATTGTCGGGACGCCGTTCGTGCCCGTAGGACTGCACTTAGGGTGTTTCGGCGACACCCTACACTTGATAATTTGGTGACTTTTAAACAATCGCGTGCCAGGGCTCGTCGCATTATTCAGGATAGAAAGAAGGCGTCGTGGGCTCGCTTTGTCGAGTCTTTTAATCGCTTTATGCCTTCATCCGTTGTTTGGGATAAACTTCGTCGCTTCTCAGGTAAAGTGTCACATTGTACTGTTTCTGGCCTTCAGGATTCTAATGCCACCATAGTGGATCCGGCTGCCATCGCTAACACACTGGGTGCTGCCTTTGAGGCGGTTTCCAGTTCCGACCATTATTCCGCCAGCTTTCGCTCTATTAAAGACCGGCTGGATTCCGCATCATATACTTTTCGGTCTGCTACTGATGAATGCTATAATGAACTATTCACAATGAGGGAGCTGGAGCACGCTCTTCATTGCTCTCGGCACTCCGCTCCTGGGCCGGACGGCATTCATGTTCTGATGTTAAAGAACCTTTCAGCCGACAGTAAACTCTTTCTCTTACAGGTCTATAACCGTATTTGGCAAGACGGCATTTTTCCTTCCGTTTGGCGCGAAGCCACCATTGTCCCTATACTTAAGCCTGGGAAGGATCGCCAACTACCTTCCATCTGCCGCCCTATCTCCCTCACCAGTTGCATTTGCAAGGTGATGGAGCGCATGATCAACGGGCGGTTGACATGGTGGCTTGAGTCTCAGAAACTTCTAGCGAACGCTCAGTGCGGGTTTCGTCGCTATCGCTCTACCGTCGACCATCTGGTGTCCTTGTCGACGCATATTATGAATGGATTTCTGAGAAAGTGTCAAACCGTGGCTGTATTTTTTGACCTGGAGAAAGCTTATGACACTTGTTGGAGGGGCGGCATTTTACGTACACTTCTCGATTGGAATATCCGCGGTCGTCTTCCCATATTTCTTCGGGAGTTTATGACGGACCGCGTCTTTCGTGTGCGTGTGGGCTCGGTTTTATCTCGTCGTTTTATTCAAGAGAGCGGAGTACCGCAGGGCTCTGTACTCAGTGTCACACTTTTTGCGATTGCTATCAACCCCATTGTTGATTGTATTCTACCTGGCATTTCATCGTCTCTTTTTGTTGACGATTTCGCTATTTATTGCAGTTCACGGCGGACCTGTCTACTCGAACGCCATCTCCAGAGCTGTATCGACCGTCTCTACTCCTGAAGTAACGCCAACGGCTTTAATTTCTCCGCCGAGAAATCCGTCTGCATCAACTTCTGGCGCCGAAAGTATTTCCCTCCGCCCTCTCTCCATCTTGGGCCAGGGATACTTCCGTTTGCAGACGAGGCGAAATTTTTGGGGTTGATTTTTGATAGGAAGTTGTGTTGGACCTCGCACGTTTCCTTTTTAAAAGCAAAGTGTGGCCGTTCTCTTAATATTTTACGTGTTTTAAGTGGCACATCCTGGGGAGCTGATCGGACCGTCCTTCTTCGTCTTTATCGCTCTTTGGTCCGATCCAAGCTTGATTACGGGTGTATTGTTTATTCGTCGGCACGTCCAGCTGTGTTACGTCGATTGAATGCCATTCACCATCGTGGCATAGAGTCGCTACAGGGGCCTTTCCAACTAGCCCTGTACCCAGTCTGTACGCAGAAGCTGCAGAGCCTCCGCTGTCCTTCCGGCGTGAGATGCTTTTGTGCAGCTATGCTTGTCGACTCTCAAGCTTGCCTAACCACCCGTCCTTCGATGTATTTTACGAGGATTCGCTTGACCGGCAATATTTTGTTAGCTCCTCTGCATTGCTCCCTCCAGGGGTTCGATTTCGACAACTACTTCGGCATTTGGACGTTACGCCAGCGCCGGCCCTTACCCGAGGGGAAACGCGCTTTCCTCCATGGTCGCGCGCTGAGGCCCACATCCACTTTGGGCTAACGTCGATGCCGAAGAATGAGACCCCTGCTTCAGTCCTTAGATCCGCATTTTTAGAACTTCAGGCAACATTCGGAGACTGTAATTTTATTTATACTGATGGGTCTAAGACTGATGTTGGAGTAGGATGTGCCTTTGTTTTAGGTGCGCATAGTTTTACTTTTCGTTTACCCGGGCAATGTTCGATTTATACCGCCGAACTTTTTAGTATCTATCAATGTGTTTTATACATTCAGCGGCATGTTTTACGGCGTTGTGTTGTTTGTTCGGACTCTCTGAGTGCCCTTCAGAGTATTAACGCGCTGTACTCTTACCACCCCCTCGTACAGCGCATTCATGACCTGCTCCATTCGCTGGGTGCCTCTGGCATCAACGTCTCTTTTATGTGGATTCCAGGTCATGTGGGTATCTCAGGGAATGAGTCGGCCGACGCCGCTGCGAAATCGGCGATTTTATTACCCAGATTTTTTACTTCTGTTGTTCCCTCGTCAGATTCGTGTGTCATTTTACGTCGCCGCATCCTCTCGCGCTGGCGCGATGAGTGGACGGCCCTCCGGGGGAACAAGTTGCGGGAGGTTAAACCTCTTCCGCTAGTCTGGGCTACCTCTTCCCGTGCTTCTCGTCGGGAAGAGGTACTTTTAACACGCCTTCGTATCGGACATTGCCTTTTTAGTCATAGATACCTGTTAAGTGGTGATCCCGCACCTCTGTGTGGTCAGTGTGACGTGCCCTTAACGGTCCGTCACATTTTAACCGAGTGTCAAGTTTTAGCTCCACTGCGCGTTCGCGTGGGTCTGCCTGTTGGCTTAGCCAACGTGTTGGCAGACGACGCGCATGCTGTAGAATGTCTTTTACGTTTTATCACTGACATTGGTTTTAGCCGTCGCATTTGATGCGCTGAGCGCCTTTTAGCTGTTTGCTTTTATATTGTTAGTTTTAATGGGGCCCTTCTCCCCTGATATAAGGCGCTCATGTTCCTTGCATTCTGCAGTTCTTGACACGTTTTATTCTTTTAGTGACCATGATTTTAGTGTGTTGGTTTTTTAGATATCTTTAGTGTTATTCTTGTTATTGTTATTATTGTTTTTATTGTTATTATTATTATTGTTATTGTTTTTATTGTTATTGTTATTATTGTTATTGTTATTCTATTGTTATTTTTAACTTTTTTGACATCGCGGGTTTGTGTCCGGTTTTTTAATTATGCGGTTTTTTACCTGTCTTTTATATTGTGACCTTATATTTTACTCATTGTAAGGGCGCTGATGACCGCAGCAGTTTAGCGCCCTTAAACCGCATATCATCATCATCATCACACCCTGGGGTGAGCTAGGTATAGATAGGCCACTCACACAAGCCGGGGTAACCCCCGAAAGTCAGAGCCCGAGGTGGGATACGGTTGCAACGGTGGAGGATTTATTTCGCTATGGAGCACACTTTCTCCATTATTACTAACAAGCGCCGAAAAGTATTTGCAACAGAAGTAGCACCGCCAACATCTGGTTGTTACTCAGTTATTACACGAACAGAGCAGGGACAATCGTTTGAGAAAGTGAACCGTTTTATAGTACAGAAGGGCATTGACTCTATTGCTGCTTCGGTTCATTCCTGCACTCGCCTTCGAAACGGGTCATTATTAGTACACAATAAGTCCATGGTCGCGCGCTGAGGCCCAGATCCACCTTGGGCTAACGTCGATGCCGAAAAATGAGACCCCTGCTTCTGTTCTTAGATCCGCCTTTGTAGACCTACAGGCGCAGTTCGGGGACTGTCATTTTATATATACTGATGGGTCTAAGACTGATGTTGGAGTAGGCTGTGCCTTTGTTTTTGGCCACTGTAGTTTTAAGTTTCGTTTACCTAGACAATGTTCTATTTTTACCGCCGAACTTTTTAGCATTTATCAATCTGTTTTATACATTCAGCGGCACGACTTACGGCACTCTTTTATTTGTACGGACTCTCTGAGTGCCCTTCAGAGCATTCAGGCGCTGTACCATTACCACCCACTCGTACAGCGCATACATGACCTGCTCCACTCGCTTGGTGTTTCTGGCATCAGCGTGTCCTTCATGTGGATTCCAGGTCATGTGGGCATCTCAGGTAATGAGTCTGCCGACGCCGGTGCGAAATCGGCGATTTTATTACCCAGATTTTTTACTTCTGTTAATCCCTCGTCAGATTCGTGTGTTATTTTACGTCGCCGCATCCTCTCGCGCTGGCGCAATGAGTGGACGGCCCTCCGGGGGAATAAGTTGCGGGAGGTTAAGCCTTTCCCGTTGATCTGGGGTACCTCTTCTCGTTCGTGTCGTCGGGAAGAGGTACTTTTAGCACGTTTACGGATTGGACATTGTGTTTTTAGTCATAGGTATTTGCTCAGTGGTGACCCCGCACCACTCTGTGGGCAGTGTGACGTGCCCTTAACGGTGCGTCACATTTTAACAGAGTGTCATGTCTTAGCTGCATTGCGTGCTCGTGTGGGTCTGCCTGTTGGCCCAGCCAACGTTTTGGCAGACGACACGCGTGCTGTAGAATGTGTTTTACGTTTTATTCATGACAGTGATTTTAATCTGCGCATTTAATGCGATGAGCGTCTTTTAGCTTAGTAATTTTATTCTGTCTGTTTTTATGGGGACTCTAATCCCCAGTGGACAAAAGGCTCTCATGTCCCTCGCATTCTACAGTCCTTGACACGTTTTAATCTTTTATTGCCTATGCTTTAAGTGTGTTATTTTTGGCACTGTTGTATTACTGTTGTTTTAAATTTTTGGACATCGCGGGTTTGTGCTCCGTTTTTTAATTATGCGGTTCTTTTATATTTTTGACCTTATATTTTACACATTGTAAGGGCGCTGATGACCTTAGCAGTTTAGCGCCCTTAAACCGTATCTCATCATCATCATCATCATCATCATGGACGAGAATGCGATCCAGGAGATCCGGGTAAAGGAGAAACTCTCCTTCGCAGAAGGCCGGTGGCGTTACCGTGCGTGCCAACCTTCACTCCTGCGAACAGAAACATTTAGTTCTGTTGTTGCCTCGACAGTACCCACAAAGGATGCAGAGCCTCAGACCTACTCCATGACTGCACTGACCGCCACTACCATCCGGCCGTCCATTCAAGCCACTGTTATAAGGCCATCTAAAGCTAGTCCAATAATTGAGAAGTCACAAGCCACAGAGATGAAATCGAAGCAGAAATTTCGTAGGGAAGAATTTTTAAACTACCCTCCTAGTGCGCGCGGGAAGAAAAGTTCACTTTCTCCTCTTCCTCGAAGGTCGCAGTCCCAGGATGCTCCTTGGACAAGCCGCGCTCAGCGGCACCCTTCACCCGCTGCCATCCAGAACCGATTCTCGGCGCTTGAATCGGTTTCTGGCATTGAGCGCGTGGGCCCTCCCTTCGTGGAGCCTATGGAGTCTGACCAACTCCATACAAAAAGCCCGAGCCCGAAGGTTAAGCACAAATTTATTTTGAGCCGCCCTTCTAATTAAGAAGTTTATCCCTTTTACTCATTGCAATCCTGACCTGGAAATTACGTGGTGTCCGATCGCATAGGGCGGAACTGCAACTTTTATTGCGTTCCCAATCACCTATGTTCGTGAATTTGCAGGACACTCAGCTTCGCCCTCAATATCGTTTTGATTTCCGAGTGTTTACTCAGGTTCGCTTCGATCTTGAACCGGAGGAGGGTTCTCCTGCTCATGGAGGTGTCATGTTATTAGAGCGCATCAACGTTCATTTTCAAACTCTCCCTCTTTTGTCCAACTTGCAAGCTGTTGCCATTAGACTTCACTTACCCGCTTTTTTTCTTTTTTGTTTGCTCTGTATATTCACCTCCATCGTCTCCCCTAGCTAACGCGGACCTTCGAGATCTCTTGTCCGCTCTCCCAACACCATTTCTTCTGTTGGGAGATTTTAATGCCAACACCCCCTGTAGTGTTCGCCAAGGGCTTGTGCCAGGGGAAATCTTCTTTCCGACATTATTGATTAGTTCAACCTCTCCATCCTCAATACAGGTGAACCTACTTTTATTTCTGACTCTTTTGGTACTTTTTCTCACTTGGACCTTGCCGTTTGCTCACTCCAGTTTGCTAGTCCTCTGCAGTGGAACGTCGTCGCTGACACCTACTCCAGCGACCATTGCCCCTGCATCGCTTCTCTGTTGTCTCACCACGTTCAGCATTCCAGAGTACGTACCTGAATATTCAGAAAAGCCGACTGGAGATTATATTCCAGCCTCGTGTCCCCTCAGGGGCTCACGTTATGTGAGTACGGGTTTTTGGCGCACCCGGGGGTTCCCGAGCCAATCATCGTCATATTCATCCCCTCACCCCCATCTGGACTAGCCACGTTGTTTCTTTACTTTACTCTTCCTCTTCTAGAATTATTCCTTATACTAGGTTTAGGAATCTTAGGCTTATTTACTCCTGTCTCACCAACAGGGATCTTTTCTATTTCCGTGGTTGCTGTCCCACGGTTTCGGCGCAGCTTTCAACTTGTGTGCTCTCCGGAGGTCTCAAGCGTGAAGTTTGAGTGAACCCTCCTCACTACCCCTTTCCTGCGACACTAGGTGCGGAGCCGTTCCATTGTCACGTACACCCACGTAGCCCCATAGGGGCCGGGTGCCCCTCGGACAGTTCGGCGACCGCGAGTGGCTGGGTTGTCCGGGGGGGCTCGACGTGTTACCGCTGTCTGGGGCCCGATGTAATCTACCACAAGTCCCCTGAATCCACGTTGACTCTGTTGAGGCAGCGTGGCCTAAAGTGGGGGGCCACTGGCGGTTATTCCAGTGGTAGGGGCGTAAAGTCGGGCCTGCCTATGGTGAACGTGTCGTAAACCGGTAAGTAGTGACGGTCGGAGGGTAACTTTTCTGAGGTATTCTCTGAGATCAGGCCTGGAGCGGGTGCTCCAGGCCGGCACAGACCGGAAGATTCAGGTGTCTTTTCTTCTACATCCCCCGGATGGCAGGCTGACGCCGACGGTTCCGGAAGGGGGACCTTTCCATTATGGCTCCTCTGCGCTCCACTATTTCAACACCTCGTTTTTTCGTTATGCGGCTAAAGAGCGACAGCAACGATATGAAGCACCTCAGCCCCTTTTACATTCAGCGGGAGGTTGATAGAATCTGTGGTCCTGTGAAGAATGCTACACGGTGTAGGGATGGAAGCTTACTGATTGAAATTGCACAAGACGCCCAGGCCGCTAAACTGCTAAAGGCCAGTCTACTAGGTTCCTACCCAGTGACTGTGGACAAACACAAAACCCTTAACAGCTGTCGTGGTGTGGTTACGACTTCATGTTTGGTCGGACTTTCTAATGAAGACATCGTCAACTGTCTCTCCGACCAAGGTGTTATTGCGGCATACAGGCTAATCGGGAGGAGGGACAATCAACCGTTTCCGCTGCGCATGGTCTTTCTTACCTTTGAAAGAACCGTGCTACCGCAGTTCATCTTGTGCGGCTATGAGCGCGCAGCTATTCGTCCCTATGTACCTAACCCCATGCGTTGTTATCGCTGCCAGAAATTCGGTCATACACAACAACGTTGCACTGGCTCACCAGTTTGTCCTCGTTGTGGAAGCGACAGTCACGATGATTCCATGTGTGCTACGGACCCCGCCTGTGTAAACTGTGGGGGTGCACACCCGTCGAACTCTAGGGAATGCCCACGCTTTGTGGAGGAAAACACCATACAGGAGATTCGAGTGAAGGAACACCTGACCTTTCCAGAAGCGAGGAAGCGCTATCACGAACTACACCCTACATCCACCATGAGGTATTCAGCTGCCGTCCGCCTCGGTGTCCGGAAACAGGATGCCGTTGTGCAGACCTGTCCCGGCTCGCCCTCGCAGGTTTCCATTGGAGTCCAAACTGATAAACCTTCGGATCTGGTACTTCCCTCGCCGGTTCCTGTTCGCACAAAAGATGCTTCCGCTCCATCAGCTTCGACCGCAGGTTCCACCTCTCTTGACCACACCAGTCGCAAATCACCTGTTCGTCGTCCCACGGGTCGCTCCCGTTCTCGCTCCAGGACTCGCACCACCTGCTCAGATTCAGTTAGCAGCAATGGTGGCACGGAGGGATTCGAGAGGCCTGCGCATTCTCGGCCGGGGCGCAGTCCTACCCGGAAGAAAAAGGTGAAACTCAACCGATCCACTGCGGCTATTAAATAGCCTTACCCGCACGCACTTCTTGCCTATCTTGATATTTATGGCTCTTAATCACATCCTTCAGTGGAATATCCGTGGTCTCCGTGCACACGGAGCGGAGTTGGACATGCTACTGCACACTCACTACCCCCTAGTCGTCTGTCTACAGGAGACAAAACTTCGACCTCAGGATACCTTTGCCATTCGTAGGTATACTCCGGAGCGCTTCGATCTTGCTCCAGCGGATGGTTCTCCTGCACACGGTGGTGTTACAGTACTTGTTCGCGATGATGTGTTTTATAATCGGGTTCCGCTTGCCACACCTCTGCAAGCTGTTGGGATCCTCCTTTCTCTTCCTGGTTTTAACTTCTGTATCTGTAGCCTCTATGTTCCTCCTTCTTCTCCTCTTGCACAGGATGACCTAGACCGCCTGATTTTACAGCTCCCTGCCCCTTATTTACTCTTGGGGGATTTCAATGCACACCACCCTCTTTGGGGTTCTCCTAGGGCGTGCGCGAGGGGCGAACTTTTGGCTGCACTTCTTGATCAGCACTGCCTTTCTGTTCTGAATACCGGCGAACCCACTTTTCTCTCCGATTCCACCGGCACATTTTCCCATCTGGATTTGTGTCTTTGCTCTGCGCAGCTTGCTCATCGTATGGAATGGTATGTCATAGCTGATACACATTCTAGCGATCACTTTCCGTGCGTAATTACTCTCCTGTCTTCTTCTGTCGATTCACCTGTCCTTCCTAAATGGCAGTTCCGCAAAGCTCACTGGACCCTTTTTTCCCGTCTAGCGCGGTTTTCTCACTGCGCTTTTTCCTCTGTGGATCTCATGGTGGAACACCTGCGTACTGTCATTTTCGCCGCTGCCGAACGTTCCATTCCCCGCACGTCTTCACATCCCAGGCGTTTACCGGTCCCTTGGTGGAACGCGGAATGTCGGGACGCCGTTCGTGCACGACGCGGTGCTCTTAGGGTATTTCGGCGGCACCCTACTCTTGCTAATCTGGTCCGTTATAAGGAATTACGCGCTAAGGCTCGCAGAGTAATTCGCCTCAGCAAGAAAGCCTCCTGGGAGCGCTATGTAGCCGGTTTCAATAGCTCTACACCTACATCGGTTGTCTGGGACAAACTTAGGCGTGTGGCCGGCAAGACCCGTTCTTCTTCTATTCCCGGTCTTCGGGTAGGCTTTAGTACTATTTGCGAACCACCTGCTATTGCCGACATCCTCGGCAAGAACTTTGAACGCATTTCCAGCTCTGCCCGTTATGACCCGGGTTTTCTTCCACACAAGGCCGCGGTGGAGGCCCATGCACTCTCTTTTCACTCCAGCAACCAGCAGGTATATAATCGCCCATTTACCTTCCGCGAGCTAGAGCATGCCCTAGCATCTTCTAAGCCTACCCCACCTGGGCCTGATTCTATTCACGTGGTGTTCCTTCAAAATCTCTCCTCTGCTGGACTGCGCTTTCTCCTTCAGATTTACAACCACATCTGGGAAACTAGTACTCTTCCTACAGGTTGGTGAGCAGCCACCATCGTTCCAGTTTTGAAACCCGGAAAGAATCGCCACCTACCATCTAGCTATCGCCCGATTTCCTTAACAAGTTGCATTTGCAAGGTTATGGAACGCATGATCAACGGGCGTTTGGTCTGGTGCCTTGAGTCTCGGAACCTTATAGCGAATGTACAATGTGGTTTTCGCCGACACCGTTCTCCTGTGGATCATCTTGTCCATCTTTCGACCTCCATTGTGGACGGCTTCCTGAGAGGGTGCCAGACTGTGGCAGTACTTTTTGACTTGGAGAAGGCTTATGACACATGTTGGAGGACTGGCATTCTTCGTACACTCCATCTGTGGGGTTTCCGTGGTCGTCTCCCTGCCTTTATTTGTGAGTTTATGAGGGACCGGATATTTCGTGTGCGCGTGGGATCGACTTTATCTTCACTTTTTATCCAAGAGAACGGAGTACCTCAAGGCTCGGTACTCAGCGTCACACTGTTTGCTATAGCGATTAACCCCATTGCTGACTGTGTTCCAGCTGGAATTTCCTCATCGCTTTTTGTTGACGATTTCGCCGTCTTCGCAACTTCTCGTCGCACCTGTCTTTTGGAACGCCGACTGCAGCAATGTCTTAACTCCCTTCACTCCTGGAGCGTTGCAAGCGGGTTTCAATTTTCTCCGGAGAAGACAGTCTGCATTAACTTCTGGCGCCGTAAAGAGTTCCCTCCACCTTGTCTCCGACTCGGTGCGGCACTCCTCCCATTTTCGGACGAAACGAAATTCCTCGGGTTAATCTTGGATAGGAAGTTGTGTTGGTCGTCGCATATCAGCTATTTGAAAGCAAGGTGTGAACGTTCTCTTTGTATTTTACGTGTTTTAAGTGGCACATCCTGGGGTGCAGATCGCACGGTCCTTTTGCGACTTTATCGATCATTGGTTCGCTCTAAGCTTGACTATGGGTGTATTGTGTATTCTGCTGCGCGACCTTCCATCCTGAGTCGCTTGAATCCAGTCCACCACCAGGGCCTTCGTCTCTCAACTGGTGCTTTTCGTACTAGCCCTGTTTTGAGTCTTTGTGCAGAAGCTGCAGAACCTCCGCCCTCTTATCGTCGTGACGTTCTTCTTTGCAGCTATGCTTGCCGGTTGTCCTGTATGCCTCAACACCCCACTTATTCGTCTTTCTATGAGGACTCGCTGGATTGTCATTATGCGTCTCGACCCCTGGCCTTGCTCCCGCCAGGGGTACGTTTCCGCCGGATACTTCGGAATTTAAATATCACATTGCCCACTATACTTCCACGACGTCACACACAGTTCCCCCCTTGACTGCATTCTGGAGTATCTTGCTACCTTGATTTGACGTCCATGCCTAAGTCCACGACCCCCGCTCCGGTCATCCGTTCGGCTTTTGCCGAAGTTCAGTCTCACTTTGGCAGCCATTGTTTTATTTATACCGACGGCTCAAAGGATAACCGTGGAGTTGGATGTGCCTTTTTATTTGGTGTAGAACGTTTTATGTTTCGTCTCTCTGACCAGTGCTCGATTTTTACTGCTGAACTTATTGCTCTGGAACAAGCTCTGTCTTTTATCCGTCAACGTGGTCTGCAGAATTGTGTTATATGCACGGTCTCTTTAAGCGTCCTTTCTAGCCTTCGTGCGCTGTACGTACGCCATCCTATCGTGCAGCGTCTCCAGGATTGTTCCCACCGGCTTACCTCTGATGGAGTCAGCCTATTCTTTGTCTGGGTTCCTGGACACGTTGGCATTCCTGGTAATGAAGGTGCAGATGCTGTTGCCAAGAGCGCTATTTTCTCTCGTTCTTGTTTTAGCTCCTCTGTTCCTGCGGACGATTTTAGTCACTCTTTAAAGAAGTATATTCTCTCTCTATGGTTTTCTGCCTGGTCCTCTGTCCAGGCTAGCAAATTGCGGGAGATAAAGCCTTTACCCTCGGCCTGGGCTACTTCTTCCCGATCCTCCCGTCAGGAGGAGGTTATTTTATGTAGACTTCGAATCGGTTACTGTCGTTTTAGCCACTGTCACTTGTTGCGCCGTGAGCCCGCTCCCGTTTGTAATCGTTGCGGTGCGCCGTTGACGGTGCGGCATGTTTTAGAGCAGTGTCAGTATTTCGCTACTCTTCGTACTGCTCTGCAGATGGACGTAGCATTGCCCGACATTTTAGCGGACAACATGTTTGCTGTGGAACGTGTTTTAACTTTCATTCGGCGCAGCAGCTTCCAGGACAGCGTTTGACCACTCTGCGTTCGTTCTTTCTGGTTTTTAGTGTTATAGACCCATTTTTTTAGCTGCCTTGTTTTAAGCCTCTCGTTCTACAGTCTCTGACACTGACTCTTTTATTCTTTTTCGTGGACTTTTAACCTGACATTTTATAGCTTTTATGTCTTTCCTTCTCGGCCCTATTGTCTGTTTGGCGTTTTAACTGCTCACTAACCTGTATTTTATCTGTGGCGGGCGCAAATGACCTTTCCGGTTTTGCGCCCTTTATCCTCCCACTTCTCTCTCTCTCTCTCTCAGCCTCGTGGATTTTACCGACCTGCCCTTTACCGACGTTAACCAAATGGTGCAGCACCTTACGTCTACGTTGCTATCTGCCGCCGAGCGGGCCGTTGCCCTTTCGTCCACTCACCCTCGGCGTATCCCTGTTCCGTGGTGCAACGAGGACTGTCGGGACACCTTGAAGCGGAGGAGGGTACTCCTGCTCATGGACGTGTCATGTTGTTAGTGCGTAACGACGTTCATTTTCAACGTCTCACTCTTACGTCCGACTTGCAAGCTGTTGCCATTAGACTTCACTTACCCGGTTTTTTCTTTTCTGTTTGCTCTGTATATTCACCTCCATCGTCTCCCCTCGCTAATGCGGACCTTCGAGATCTCTTGTCCGCTCTCCCAGCACCATTTCTCCTGTTGGGAGATTTTAATGCCAACACCCCCTGTAGTGTTCGCCAAGGGCTTGTGCGAGGGGAAATCTTCTTTCCGACATTATTGATTAGTTCAACCTCTCCATCCTCAATACAGGTAAACCTACTTTTATTTCTGACTCTTTTGGGACTTTTTCTCACTTGGACCTTGCCGTTTCCTCACTCCAGTTTGCTAGTCCTCTGCAGTGGAACGTCGTCGCTGACACCTACTCCAGCGACCATTGCCCCTGCATCGCTTCTCTGTTTTCTCACCACGTTCAGCATTCCAGAGTACGTACCTGAATATTCAGAAAAACCGACTGGAGATTATATTCCAGCCTCGTGCATTTTACCGACCTGCCCTTTACCGACGTTAACCAAATGGTGCAGCACCTTTCTTCTACATTGCTATCTGCCGCCGAGCGGGCCATTGCCCTTTCGTCCTCCCACGCTCAGCGTATCCCTGTTCCGTGGTGCAACGAGGACTGTCGGGACACCTTGAACCGGAAGAGGGTCCTCCTGCTCATGGAGGTGTCATGTTGTTAGTGTGTAACGACGTTCATTTTCAACGTCTCACTCTTACGTCCGACTTGCAAGCTGTTGCCATTAGACTTCAGTTACCCGGTTTTTTCTTTTCTGTTTGCTCTGTATATTCACCTCCATCGTCTCCCCTCGCTAATGCGGACCTTCGAGATCTCTTGTCAGCTCTCCCAACACCATTTCTCCTGTTGGGAGATTTTAACGCTTATCACCCCCTGTGGGGTTCGCCAAGGGCTTGTGCGAGGAACTCTTCTTTTCGACATTTTTGATCAGTTCAATCTCTCTATACTCTACACCGGTGAGCCCACGTTTCTTTCTGAATCCTCCGGTACATGTTCTCATTTGGACCTTGCAGTTTGCTCACTCCAGCTTGCTATTCGTCTTGTCCGTCTGTCGCCGGAAGGCTTTCCCTCCGCCCTCTCTCCATCTTGGGCCGGAGCTTCTTCCGTTTGCAGACGAGGCGAAATTTTGGGGTTGATCTTTGATAGGAAGTTGTGTTGGACTTCACACATTTCCTTTTTAAAAGCAAAGTGTGACCGTTCTCTTAATCTTATGCATGTATTAAGTGGCACAACCTGGGGAGCTGTTCGGACCGTCCTTCTTCGCCTTTCCCCCCAGGGGCTCACCTTATGTGAGTACGGGTGTTGGCGTACCCGGCGTTCCCGAGGCACTCATCGCCATCATCACCCTTGCACCCCCGTCCGGTCGAGGTGGGTTCGTTCTCGTGACAGGGGGACTCAAGGTAAGCTCTCGTGCGTCTGTGCATTTCATTCCATGTCGGTCCTCCCTATCATTTCTTTCTTCTCTTTTACTTCCGCACATTTCGCACCACGTCCATTCATTTACGCATCTCTTTTTCTTCCTCACCGGCCTACCTTGCATCCGAAACGCCCACACAGTTTTATTTCTTTTATCTTTTCTTTTAATCCTCCGTGGACACAGCCTGACGGATACCCGCGCACTGGGTGCGCAGCTGGGTGAGTGTGTATTGGCGTCACCCTCACCACCCGGGGTCGTCATGTAGGGTTTGTGTTCGTATCCGCTGTTCGACTGCAGTCCCGCGGGGGGTCATTGCATGAGCTGCTGACTTCCGACGGCGATTGGGTACCTCTGTCTATGTTCTGGGAGGTGTGACCCTGGGGTGAGCTAGGTATAAATAGGCCACTCACCCAAGCCGGGTTAACGCCCGGGAAGTCAGAGCCCGAGGTCGGAGACGGTTGCAATGGTGGAGGATTTATTTCGCTATGGAGCACCCATTCTCCAAGCGCCGAAAAACTATTGTAACAGAAGTAGCACCGCCGAAATCTGGTTGTAACTTAGTCATATCAAGAACAGAAGAAGGACAAAACTTTGAGAGGGTGAACCCTTTTGTAATTCAGAAAGGCATCGATGCTATTGCTGGTACGGTTCAATCCTGCACTCGTCTACGGAATGGTTCCTTATTGGCCCAAACTAAGTCCGATCAGCAAACTAAAACCTTCTTGCGCGCTACGCTTCTCCACGGTTATCCTATCCGTGTTGAGAAGCACCGCACATTGAATTCCTGTAGGGGCGTTGTTACCACGCATAGCCTCGATGGTATATCGGACGAGGATCTAGTCGAATATCTATCCGATCAAAAGGTGACAGCAGTGCATCGAGTGCAGGCCAAACGCGACGGCGTATTGGTAAGCACTCGTACCCTGTTTCTAACATTTGATGGCGTCGATCTGCCCACGAGCATTTCCGCAGGGTACGAACGGGTTTCTGTGAGGCCTTATATTCCTAGACCTCTGCGTTGTTTTTAATGCCAACGTTTTGGGCATACGCAAGTCTCATGTAAGAGTGCCGTTAACATCTGCGCAACATGTAGCCAGCCCTCACACGAAGGTACCTGTTCAACAGCATCCGTCTGCGTAAATTGTAAAGGGTCTCATTCTGCGTCGTTTGCCGACTGTCCGCGGTACTTGGACGAGAAGGCGATCTAGCAGATCCGGGCAAAGGAAAACCTCTCCTTCGCAGAAGCCCGGAGGCGTTATCATGTGCGCCAACCTTCACCCCTGCGATCTGGCACATTTAGTTCTGTTGTTGCCTCGCCAGTACCACGAGTAGATGCCGAAACTCAGACCTGGAGCATGACTGCATTAACCGCCACTACCATCCGGCCGTCCATTAAAGCTACTGTTACCAAGCCCTATAAACCTGGTCCAAAGTCAATGAAGTCGCAAGCCACTGAAAAGAAACCCAAGCAGAACTTCGTAGGGAGGATTTTCTGAAGGACCCTCGCGTGCGCGCGGTAAGAAAAGTTCACCTTCTCCTCCTCGGAGGCCGCAGTCCCAGGAAGCTCCTGGGACAAGCCGCGCTCCGCGGCCCCCCTCACCCATCGCCACCCAGAACCGATTCACGGTGCTTGAATCGGTTTCTAGCTCTGAGCGCGTGTGCCCTCCCTTCGAGGAGGCTATGGAGTCTGACCAACTCCGTACCACAAGCCCGAGCCCAAAGGTTAAACCAAGGGTAACTCTAAGCCGCCCTTCTTAGTAGACAGTTTATCCCTTTTTCTTAATGGCTATCCTGACCTGGAATGTACGTGGAGTTCGATCGCATAGGGTGGAACTGCAACTTTTATTGCGTTCCCATTCACCAATGTTTCGTGTGTTTGCAGGAGCCCAAGCTTCGCCCTCATGATCCTTTTGATCTCCGGGGATATACTCCGGTTCGCTACGACCTTGAACTGAAGGAGGGTACTCCTACTCATGGTGACGTTCATTTTCAAACTATCACACTTACATGCGACTTGCAAGCTGTTGCCGTTTGCCTTCACTTACCCGGCTTTTTGTTTTCTGTTTGCTCTGTGTATTTACCTCCGTCGTCTCCCCTCGCTCTCACGGACATTCGAGCTCTCCTGTCCGCTCTCCCAACACCATTTCTTCTGTTGGGAGATTTTAATGCCCATCACCCACTTTGGGGTTTGTGTCTCTGGTATCAGCGTCTCCTTCATGTGGATTCCAGGTCATGTGGGCATCTCAGGTAATGAGTCTGCCGACGCCGCTTCCAAATCGGCGATTTTATCACACAGTAGTTTTACCTCTGTTGTTCCCTCATCAGATTTGTTTATTGTTTTACGTCGCCGCATCCTCTCGCTTTGGAGCGATGAGTGGACCGCCCTCCGGTGGAACAAGTTTCGGGAGGTTAAACCTCTCCCGTTAGTCTGGGGTACCTCTTCCCGAGCTTCTCGTCGGGAAGAGGTAATTTTAACACGCCTTCGTATCGGACATTGCATTTTTAGTCATAGGTATTTGCTGAGTGGTGACCCCGCACCACTCTGTGGGCAGTGTGATCGCCCTTAACGGTGCGTCACGTTTTAGAGGAGTGTCAGGTTTTAGCTGCATTGCGTGTTCGTTTGGGTCTGCCTGTTGGCCTACCCAACGTTTTGGCAGACGGCGCGCGTGCTGTAGAGTGTGTTTTACGTTTTATTCAAGACTCTGAATTTAATCTGCGCATTTGAAGCGTTGAGCGCCCGTTAGCTTTGCTATTTTATACTGTGTGTTTTAATGGGGACTCTACTTCCCAGTGGACATATGGTGCTCATGTCCCTCGCATTCTACAGTTCTTGACACGTTTTACTCTTTTATTGCCTATGCTTTTAGTGTGTTAGTTTTTGGGTTTGTTGTATTGTTGTTTTTAGCTTTTGGACATCGCGGGTTTGTGTGCCGTTTTTAATTATGCGGTTCTTTTATATTTTGACTATATTTTATACATTGTAAGGGCGTTGATGACCTTAGTAGTATAGCGCCCTTAAACCGCATCTCATCATCATCATCATCATGAGCTGGAATCAAACATAGAGCTTTGAGTACAAAAAGCAAGTATTCAATCAAGTGTGCTACACAGGCTAATGAAAATGGCTTGAACCACTCTAAGCTGTATTTCATGAAAGTGAATAAATTGTTCTGTATTTAATTAATGCTCATTTCTTCCACTAATCATAGTATTTCTCTTCATTTTTGGCTTTACTGCAGAATGCAGGCTGTTCATCCAATACCTTCACATAAAATCATAATTGCACCTCCTCTCTCTAATCTTTCCAGATATCTTCTTGCATTATTTGGCTGTGCTTTGGAGAGTTAAGGCCTGAATCACTGGCATAATTACATATGTTTTAGAGGAGAGACAACGTTTTGCGAGATCATAGAAGTTGCAGTTTGTCCCAAGTACATGCTGACATTAGGTTTTCCAAAAATCAGCTCCCTGGAGTTTCATTCTCCTTATTCTTGTATGCATGTTTCCAGCAGGTGAATAATTATTTCTCCATAGACTTTTAATTAATCTCTTATTTAGTGCTCTTAAGGTACAACTTCATGTTTTTGTAATGTCCAAATAAACACATTCATTATTTTCATTCATTCAGCATGATATAATATTGCTGACAATGTGCAAGAACAAGACACTTAGTATTGCTTAGCACCAACGTGTGCATGTGTAATGTAAGGCAATTAGACAGAACACAAAGACAGCTATTACATCATAAACAGATTTTTCACTAGGAGTGCATTTTGTTCCATTCATCTTGCTTCCAGTGCTTTCTAAGTCAAATGTTGTATTCCATCTTACGATATTAAAGCAGACTACTTCCCACATTATTAATTCCATGTCTGTATGAATATTTGCAGATGTAACATAGGCAGGTAGTCCCCCAGGGGCTCACCTTATGTGAGTGTGGGTTAGGCGTACCCGGGGTGCCCGAGCCACTCATCTCAATTATCATCTCTCCACCGCCGTTTGTTTTTGCCACGTCGTCATCCTTACTTATATGTCTTCTTCTTCTAGGCTTATTTCTTTTCTTGTAGCTTTAATACTTTAGATTTATATCCTCCTGTCTCACCAGCAGGGATCTTTACTGTCTCCGTGGTACTGTCGCACGGTTTCAGCGCAGCTTCGAACTTGTGTGCTCTCCGGAGGTCTCAGGCGTGAAGGTTGAGTGGACCCTCCCCACTGCCCCTTTTGTGCGACATTAGGTGCGGAGCCGTTCCGCAGTTATGTACACCCACGTAGCTCCTGAGAGGCCGGGTCCTCTCGGGCACCTCAGCGACCGCGTTTCGCTGGGATGTACGGGCGGGTCCGACGTGATCAACCACAAGTCCCCTGAAACCACGTTGCCTCCGTTGAGGCGGCGTGGCCTATAGTGGGGAGCCATCGGTGGTTATACCGGGGTAGGGGCATAACGTCGGGCCTGCCTGTGGTCAAAGTGTCGCATACCGGTCAGTATTGGAGAGTGGCGGGTAACTTCTTTGAAGTATTTCTCGAGATCGGGCCTGTAGTGGGTGCTCCAGGCCGGCACAGACCGTAAGATTTCGGTGTCTCTTCTTTTAACCCCCGGATGGCAGGCTGACGCCGACGGTTCCAAAAGGGGACCTTTTGACCATGGCTCCTCTGCACTCCACCTCTTTGACACCCCGATTTTTTCTCATGCGGCTTCTTGCGAATACCAACGCCATGCATATCAGCCCATTTTACATTCAAAAAGAGCTTGACAGAATTTGTGGACTGTGAAAAATGCAACCCCCTGTAGGGATGGAACTCTGTTAGTTGAAGTGGCCAATGCCCACCAGCCGGCGAAATTATTAAAGGCGAGTGTTTTGGGTTCTTACCCCGTTAAAGTTGAGCAACACGCGTCGCTCAAGCGTACTCGTGGTGTGATGACGACCCCCCAGTTTGGATGCCCTTTCAAATGAGGACATCGCTAATTGTTTTTTTTCGGACCAGGGTGTTATAACTGCGTACCGTTTGATTGGGACGAGGGACGACAAGCCGTTTCCGCTTCGAACGGTCTTTTTGACCTTTGAGATAACGAAGCTGCCGTCTTACATCTTCTGCGGACACCTCAGGGGCTCACCTTATGTGAGTACGGGATTTTGGCGCACACGGGGGTTCCCGAGCCAATCATCGCCATATTCATCCCCTCAACCCCATCCGGTCGAGGTGGGTTCTTCTCGTGACCGGTGGACACAAGGTAGGCTCTCGTGCGTTCTTTGCATTCCATTCATACCGCACCTCACCATAGTTTCTTTCTTCCCTTGTCACTTTCCGGCCATTTCGCACCACGACATTCGCACATTTCTTTTTCTTCCCCGCCGGCCTACCTTGCGTGCGAAACGCCCACAAAGTTTTATTTGTTTTATCTTTTCTTTTAATCCTCCGTGGAAACAGCCTGATGGATACCCGCGCACGGGGTGCGCAGCTAGGTGAGTGGGTAATGGCGTCATCCCCACCACCCGGGGTCGTCATGTACGGTTTGTGTTCGTATCCGCTGTTCAACTGCAGTCCCGCGCGGGGCCATTGCATGAGCTGCTGGACTTCTGACGGCGATTGGATCCCTCTGTCTATGTTCTGGGAGGTGTGACCCTGGGGTGAGTCTGGTATACATAGGTCACTCACCCAAGCCGGGGTAACGCCCGGGAAGTCAGAGCCCGAGGTCGGAGACGGTTGCAATGGTGGAGGATTTATCTCGCTATGGAGCACCCTTCCTCCATTAATACAAACAAGCGCCGAAAAGCTATTGTAACAGAAGTAGCACCGCCGTCTTCTGATTGTTACTTGGTCATTTCAAGAACAGAAGAAGGACAAAACTTTGCGAAGGTGAACCCTTTTAATATTCAGAAGGGCATAGATGCTATTGGTGGTGCGGTTCAATCATGCACTCGTCTACGGAATGGTTCCTTATTGGCACAAACTAAGTCCGATCAGCAAAGTAAGAACTTGTTGCGCACTACTCTTCTCCACGGTTATCCCATCCGTGTCGAGAAGCACCGCACATTGAATTCCTGTCAGGACGTCGTTACCACCCATAGCCTCGATGGTATATCGGACGAGGATCTAGTAGAATATTTATCCGATCAAAAGGTGACAGCAGTGCATCGAGTGCAGGCCAAACGCGACGGTGTATTGATACCCAGTCGTACCCTGTTTCTAACATTTGATGGCGTCGATCTGCCCACGAGTACTACCGCAGGGTACGAACGGATTTCTGTGAGGCCTTATAGTCCTAGACCTCTGCGTTGTTTTAAATGCCAACGTTTTGGGCATACGCAAGTCTCATGTAAGAGTGCCGCCAACATCTGTGCAACATGTAGCCAGCCATCACACGAAGGTACCTGTTCAACAGCCCCGTCTGCGCTAATTGTAGAGGGTCTCATTCTGCGTCGTTTGCTGACTGTCCACGGTACTTGGACGAGAAGGCGATCCAGGAGATCCGGGTAAAGGAAAAACTCTCCTTCGCTGAGGCCCGGAGGCGTTATCATGCGCGCCAACCTTCCCTCCTGCGATCTGGCACATTTAGTTCTGTTGTTGCCTCGCCAGTACCACGGGTGGATGCCTGAACTCAGACCTGCATCTTGACTGCATTAACCACCACTACCATCCGGCCGTCCATTAAGGCTCCAGTTACCAAGCCCTATAAACCTGGTCCAAAGTCAATGAAGTCGCAAGTCGCATGAAAAGGAACCAAAGCAGAAACTTCGTAGGGAAGATTTTCTGAAGGACCCTCCGCGTGCGCGCGGTATGAAGATTTCACCTTCTCCTCCTCGGAGGTCGCAGTCTCAGATAGATCCTGGGACAAGCCGCGCTCAGCGGCACCCCTCACCCATCACCACCCAGAACCGATTCACGGCGCTTGAATCGGTTTCTGGCACTGAGCGCGTGGGCCCTCCCTCCGAGGAAGCTATGGAGTCTGACCAACTCCAAACAAAAAGCCCGAGCCCAAAGGTTAAGCAAAAGATTCTTTTAAGCCGCCCTTCTAAGTAGACAGTTTATCCCTTTTATTCATGGCTATCCTGACCTGGATACTTTTATTGCGTTCCCATTCGCCTACGGTCGTATGTTTGCAGGAGACTAAGCTTCGCCCTCACGATCCTTTTGATCTCCGAGGATATACTCCGGTTCGCTACGACCTTGAACCGGAGGAGGGTACTCCTGCTCATGGAGGTGTCATGTTGTTAGTGCGTAACGACGTTCATTTTAAACCTGTCACACTTACATCCAACTTGCAAGCTGTTGCCAATCGCCTTCACTTACCCGGCTTTTTGTTTTCTGTTTGCTCTGTATATTCACCTCCATCGTCTCCCCTCGCTCCCGCGGACATTTGAGCCCTCCTGTCCGCTCTCCCAACACCATTTCTTCTGTTGGGAGATTTTAATGCCCATCACCCACTATGGGGTTCGCCAAGGGCTTGTGCGAGGGGAACTCTTCATTCCGACATTTTTTATCAGTTCAATCTTTCCATCCTCAATACAGGTGCAAATACTTTTATTTCTGATTCTTCTGGTACATTCTCTCACCTGGACCTTGCCATTTGCTCACTCCAGCTTGCTCATCGTCTTCAGTGGAACGTCGTCGCTGACACCTACACCAGCGACCATTACCCCTGCATCGTTTCTCTTCTGTCGCACCACGTACAGCATTCCAGATTACCTACCTGGATATTCGCAAAAGCCGACTGGAGCTTGTATTCCAGCCTCGTGCATTTTCCCCTCAGGGGCTCACATTATGTGAGTACGGGTTTTTGGCGCACCCGGGGGTTCCCGAGCCAATCATCACCACATTCATCCCCTCACCCCCATCTGGTCGAGGTGGGTTCTTCAAGTGACCGGTGGGCCCAAGGTAGGCTCTCGTGCGTTCTTTGCACTCCATCCATACCCCACCTCACCGTCGTTTCTTTCTTCCCTTATCACTTTCCGGCCATTTTGCACCACGACATTCGCATATCTCTTTTTCTTCCCCGCCAGCCTACCTTGCGTGCGAAACGCCCACAGAGTTTTAGTTTCTTTTATCTTTTTATTTAAATCCTCCGTGGACACAGCCTGACGGATACCCGCGCAGCGCGTGCGCAGCTGGGTGAGTGGGTAATGGCGTCATCCCCACCACCCGGGGTCGTCATGTAGGGTTTGTGTTCGTATCCGCTGTTCAACTGCAGTTCCGCGGGGGGGCCATTGCATGAGCTGCTGACTTCTGACGGCGATTGTGTCCCTCTGTCTATGTTCTGGGAGGTGTGACCCTGGGGTGAGTCTGGTATAGATAGGCCACTCACCCAAGCCGAAGTAACGCCCGAGAAGTCAGAGCCCGAGGTCGGAGACGGTTGCAATGGTGGAGGATTTATCTCGCTATGGAGCACCCTTCCTCCATTAATACAAACAAGCGCCGAAAAGTCATTGTAACAGAAGTAGCACCGCCGTCATCTGGTTGTTACTTGGTCATTTCGAGAACAGTAGAAGGACAAAACTTTGAGAAGGTGAACCCTTTTATAATTCAGAAGGGCATAGATGCTATTGCTGGTGCGGTTCAATCATGCACTCGTCTACGGAATGGTTCCTTATTGGCATAAACTAAGTCCGATCAGCAAAGTAAGACCTTGTTGCGCGCTACGCTTCTCCACGGTTACCCCATCCGTGTTGAGAAGCACCGCACATTGAATTCCTGTCGAGGCGTCATTACCACCCATAGCCTCGATCGTATATCGGACGAGGACCTGGTAGAATATCTTGCAGACCAGAAGGTGACAGCGGTCCATCGAGTGCAGGCCAAACGCGACGGCGTATTGGTACCCACTCGTACCCTGTTTATTACATTTGATGGCGTCGATCTGCCCACGAGCATTTCCGCAGGGTACGAACGGATTTCTGTCAGGCCTTATATTCCTAGACCTCTGCGTTGTTTTAAATGCCAACGTTTTGGGCATACGCAAGTCTCATGTAAGAGTGCCGTTAACACCTGTGCAACATGTAGCCAGCCCTCACACGAACGTACCTGTTCAACAGCCCCCGTCTGCGTTAATTGTAAAGGGTCTCATTCTGCTTCGTTTGCAGACTGTCCGCGGTACTTGGACGAGAAGGCGATCCAGGAGATCCGGGTTAAGGAAAAACTCTCCTTCGCTGAAGCACGGAGGCGTAACCATGTGCGCCAACCTTCCCTCCTGCGATCTGGCACATTTAGTTCTGTTGTTGCCTCGCCAGTACCACGAGTAGATGCCGAAACTCAGAATTGGACCATGACAGGATTAACCGCCACTACCATCCGGCCGTCCATTAAAGCTACTGTTACCAAGCCCTATAAACCTGGTCCAAAATCAATGAAGTCGCAAGCCGTTGAAAAGAAGCCCAAGCAGAAACTTCGTAGGGAAGATTTTTTGAAAGACCCTCCGCGTGCGCGCGGTAACAATAGTTCACCTTCTCCTCGGAGGTCGCTGTTCCAGGAAGGTCCTGGGACAATCCGCGCTCAGCGGCACCCCTCACACATCGCCACCCAGAACCGATTCACGGCGCTTGAATCGGTTTCTGGCACTGATCGCGTGGGCCCTCCCTCCGTGGAAGCTATGGAGTCTGACAAACTCCATACCAAAAGCCCGAGCCCAAAGGTTAAGCAAAAGATTCTTTTAAGCCGCCCTTCTAAGTAGACAGTTTATCCCTTTTATTCATGGCTATACTGACCTGGAATGTACGTGGTGTACGATCGCATAGGGCGGAACTGCAACTTTTATTGCGTTCCCATTCGCCTATGGTCGTGTGTTTGCAGTAGACTAAGCTTCGCCCTCACGATCCTTTTGATCTCCGAGGATATACTCCGGTTCGCTACGACCTTGAACCGGAGGAGGGTACTCCTGCTCATGGAG
This sequence comes from Deroplatys truncata, assembly GCA_030765065.1. Taxonomy (NCBI): domain Eukaryota; kingdom Metazoa; phylum Arthropoda; class Insecta; order Mantodea; family Mantidae; genus Deroplatys; species Deroplatys truncata. Next base: position 413,849,820 of record CM060990.1, on the reverse strand, counting down.
GTGTCATATTCTTAGTGCGTAACGACGTTCATTTTACACCTGTCACACTTACATCCGACTTGCAAGCTGTTGCCGTTCGCCTTCACTTACCCGGCTTTTTGTTTTCTGTTTGCTCTGTATATTCACCTCCATCGTCTTCCCTCGCTCCCGCGGTCATTCGAGCTCTCCTGTCCGCTCTCCCAACACCATTTCTTCTGTTGGGAGATTTTAATGCCCATCACCCACTATGGGGTTCGCCAAGGGCTTGTGCGAGGGGAACTCTTCCTTCCGACATTTTTTATCAGTTCAATCTTTCCATCCTCAATACAGGTGCACCTACTTTTATTTCTGATTCTTCTGGTACATTCTCTCACCTGGACCTTGCCATTTGCTCACTCCAGCTTTCACGTCGTCTTCAGTGGAACGTCGTCGCTGACACCTACTCCAGCGACCATTACCCCTGCATCGTTTCTCTTCTGTCGCACCACGTACAGCATTCCAGAGTACCTACCTGGATATTCGCAAAAGCCGACTGGAGCTTGTATTCCAGCCTCGTGCATTTTGACGACCAGCCCTTCTCCCACATTAATCAACTAGTGCAGCACCTTACGTCTATTATTTTCTCAGCCGCCGAACGTGCAATACCCCGTTCATCCTCCCAACCTCGGCGGCCACCTGTTCCGTGGTGGAACGAGGATTGTCGGGACGCCGTTCGTGCCCGTAGGACTGCACTTAGGGTGTTTCGGCGACACCCTACACTTGACAATTTGGTGACTTTTAAACAATCGCGCGCCAGGGCTCGTCGCATTATTCAGGATAGCAAGAAGGCATCTTGGGCTCGTTTTGTCGAGTCTTTTAATCGTTTTGCGCCTTCATCCGTTGTTTGGGATAAACTTCGTCGCTTCTCAGGTAAAGTGTCACATTGTACTGTTTCTGGCCTCCAGGTTTCTAATGCCACCATAGTGGATCCGGCTGCCATCGCTAACACTCTGGGTGCTGCCTTTGAGGCGGTTTCCAGCTTAGACCATTATTCCGCCGGCTTTCGCTCTATTAAAGACCGGCTGGATTCCGCATCATATACTTTTCGGTCTGCTAATGATGAATGCTATAACGAACTATTCACAATGAGGGAGCTGGAGCACGCTCTTCATTGCTCTAGGCACTCCGCTCCTGGGCCGGACGGCATTCATGTCCTGATGTTAAAGCACCTATCAGCCGACAGTAAACTATTTCTCTTACAGGTCTATAACCGTATTTGGCAAGACGGCATTTTTCCTTCCGTTTGGCGCAAAGCCACCATTGTCCCTATTCTTAAGCCTGGGAAGGATCGCCAACTACCTTCCAGCTACCGCCCTATCTCCCTCACCAGTTGCATTTGCAAGGTGATGGAGCGCGTGATCAACGGGCGGTTGACATGGTGGCTTGAGTCTCAGAAACTTTTAGCGAACGCTCAGTGCGGATTTCGTCGCTATCGCTCTACCGTCGACCATCTGGTGTCCCTGTCGACGCATGTTATGAATGGATTTCTGAGAAAGTGTCAAACCGTGGCTGTGTTTTTTGACCTGGAGAAAGCTTATGACACTTGTTGGAGGGGCGGCATTTTACGTACACTTCACGCATGGAATATCCGCGGTCGCCTTTCCATATTTCTTCGGGAGTTCATGACGGACCGCGTCTTTCGTGTACGTGTGGGCTCAGTTTTATCTCGTCGTTTTATTCAAGAGAACGGAGTACCGCAGGGCTCTGTACTCAGTGTCACACTTTTTGCAATTGCCATCAACCCCATTGTTGATTGTATTCCACCTGGCATTTCATCGTCCCTTTTTGTTGACGATTTCGCTATTTATTGCAGTTCACGGCGGACCTGTCTACTCGAACGCCGTCTCCAGAGCTGTATCGACCGTCTCTACGCCTGGAGTAACGCCAACGGCTTTAATTTCTCCGCCGAGAAATCCGTCTGCATCAACTTCTGGCGCCGAAAGTATTTCCCTCCGCCCTCTCTCCATCTAGGGCCAGGGATGCTTCCGTTTGCAGACGAGGCGAAATTCTTGGGGTTGATCTTTGATAGAAAGTTGTGTTGGACCTCGCACGTTTCCTTTTTAAAAGCAAAGTGTGACCGTTCTCTTAATCTTTTACGTGTTTAAGTGGCTAATCCTGGGGAGCTGTTCGGACCGTCGTTCTTCGCCTTTATCGCTCTTTGGTCCGATCCAAACTTGATTACGTGTGTATTGTTTATTCGTCGGCACGTCCATCTGTGTTACGTCGTTTGAATCCCATTCATCATCGTGGTATTAGAGTCGCTACAGGGGCCTTTCCAACTAGCCCCGTGCCCAGTCTTTACGCTGAGGCTGCAGAGCCTCCGCTGTCTTTCAGGCGTGAGATGCTCTTGTGTAGCTATGCCTGTCGACTCTCCCAACTTGCCTGACCACCCGTCCTTCGCGGCATTTTACGAGGATTCACTTGACCGGCAATATTTAGTTAGCTCCTCTGCTTTGCTCCCTCCAGGGGTTCGATTTTGACTGCTACTTCGGCATTTGGACGTTCCGCCAGCGCCGGCCCTTACCCGAGGGGAAACGCGTTTTCCTCCATGGTCGCGCGCTGAGGCCCACATCCACCTTGGGCTAACGTCGATGCCGAAAAATGCGATCCCTGCTTCTGTTCTTAGATCCGCCTTTTTAGAACTACAGGCGCAGTTCGGGGACTGTCATTTTATATATACTGATGGGTCTAAGACTGATGTTGGAGTAGGAAGTGCCTTTGTTTTTGGTGTACAGAGTTTTACCTTTCGTTTACCTGGGCAATGTTCAATTTTTACCGCCGAACTTTTTAGCATTTATCAATCTGTTTTATTCATCCAGCGGCACGACTTACGGCACATTTTTTATTTGTACGGACTCTCTGATTGCCCTTCAGAGTATTCATGCGCTGTACCATTACCACCCACTCGTACAGCGCATACATGACCTGCTCCACTCGCTTGGTGTCTCTGGCATCAGCGTGTCCTTCATGTGGATTCCAGGTCATGTGGGCATCTCAGGTACCCCTCAGGGGCTCACCTTCTGTGAGTACGGGTTTTTGGCGCACCCGGGGGTTCCCGAGCCAGTCATCGCCCTATTCATCCCCTCACCCCCTTCCGGTCGAGGTGGGTTCTTCAAGTGACCGGTGGACACAAGGTAGGCTCTCGTGCGTTCGTTACATTCCATTCATACCGCACCTCACCATCGTTTCTTTCTTCTCTTGTCACTTTCCGGCCATTTCGCACCACGACATTCGCATATCTCTCTTTTTCTTCCCCGCCGGCCTACCTTGCGTGCGAAACGCCCACACAGTTTTAGTTTCTTTTATCTTTTTATTTAAATCCTCCGTGGACACAGCCTGATGGATACCCGCGCACCGCGTGCGCAGCTGGGTGAGTGGGTAATGGCGTCATCCCCACCACCCGGGGTCGTCATGTAGGGTTTGTGTTCGTATCCGCTGTTCAACTGCAGTCCCGCAGGGGGGCCATTGCATGAGCTGCTGACTTCTGACGGCGATTGGGTCCCTCTGTCTATGTTCTGGGAGGTGTGACCCTGGGGTGAGTCTGGTATAGATAGGCCACTCACCCAAGCCGGGGTAACGCCCGAGAAGTCAGAGCCCGAGGTCGGAGACGGTTGCAATGGTGGAGGATTTTTTTCGCTATGGAGCACCCTTTCTCCATTATTAACAACAAGCGCCGAAAAGTCATTGTAACAGAAGTAGCACCGCCGTCATCTGGTTGTTACTTGGTCATTTCGAGAACGGAAGAAGGACAAAACTTTGAGAAGGTGAACCCTTTTATAATTCAGAAGGGCAGAGATGCTAATGCTGGTGCGGTTCAATCATGCACTCGTCTACGGAATGGTTCCTTATTGGCACAAACTAAGTCCGATCAGCAAAGTAAGACCTTGTTGCGCGCTACGCTTCTCCACGGTTACCCCATCCGTGTTGAGAAGCACCGCACATTGAACTCCTGTCGGGGCCCCCTCAGGGGCTCACCTTCTGTGAGTACGGGTTTTTGGCGCACCCGGGGGTTCCCGAGCCATTCATCGCCACATTCATCCCCTCACCCCCATCCGGTCGAGGTGGGTTCTTCAAGTGACCGGTGGACACAAGGTAGGCTCTCGTGCGTTCTTTACATTCCATTCATACCGCACCTCACCATCGTTTCTTTCTTCCCTTATCACTTTCCGGCCATTTCGCACCATGACATTCGCATATCTCTTTTTCTTCCCCGCCGGCCTACCTTGCGTGCGAAACGCCCACACTGTTTTAGTTTCTTTTATCTTTTTATTTCAATCTTCCGTGGACACAGCCTGACGGATACCCGCGCACCGCGTGCGCAGCTGGGTGAGTGGGTAATGGCGTCATCCCCACCACCCGGGGTCGTCATGTAGGGTATGTGTTCGTATCCGCTGTTCAACTGCAGTCCCGCGGGGGGGCCATTGCATGAGCTGCTGACTTCTGACGGCGATTGGGTCCCTCTGTCTATGTTCTGGGAGGTGTGACCCTGGGGTGAGTCTGGTATAGATAGGCCACTCACCCAAGCCGGGGTAACGCCCGAGAAGTCAGAGCCCGAGGTCGGAGACGGTTGCAATGGTGGAGGATTTATTTCGCTATGGAGCACCCTTCCTCCATTACTACTAACAAGCGCCGAAAAGTCTATGTAACAGAAGTGACACCACCGACAACTGGTTGTTACTTGGTCATTTCACGAACCGAAGAAGGACAAAGCTTTGAGAAGGTGAACCCTTTCATCATTCAAAAGGGCATTGATGCAATTGCTGGTGCGGTTCAGTCCTGCACTCGTCTACGGAATGGTTCCTTATTAGCCCAAACGAAATCCGATCTGCAAAGTAAGACCTTGTTGCGCGCTACGCTTCTCCACGGCTATCCTATCCGTGTCGAGAAGCACCGCACATTGAATTCCTGTCGAGGCGTTATTACCACCCATAGCCTCGATGGTATATCGGACGAGGACCTGGTAGAATATCTTGCAGACCAGAAGGTGACAGCGGTCCATCGAGTGCAGGCCAAACGCGACGGCGTATTGGTACCCACTCGTACCCTGTTTATTACATTTGATGGCGTCGATCTGCCCACGAGCATTTCCGCAGGGTACGAACGGATTTCTGTGAGGCCTTATATTCCTAGACCTCTGCGTTGTTTTAAATGCCAACGTTTTGGGCATACGCAAGTCTCATGTAAGAGTGCCGTTAACATCTGTGCAACATGTAGCCAGCCCTCACACGAAGGTACCTGTTCAACAGCCCCCGTCTGCGTTAATTGCAAAGGGTCTCATTCTGCTTCGTTTGCCGACTGTCCGCGGTACTTGGACGTGAAGGCGATCCAGGAGATCCGGGTAAAGGAAAAACTCTCCTTCGCTGAAGCCCGGAGGCGTTACCATGCGCGCCAACCTTCACTCCTGCGATCTGGCACGTTTAGTTCTGTTGTTGCCTCGCCAGTACCACGAGTAGATGCCGAAACTCAGACCTGGACCTTGACTGGATTAACCGCCACTACCATCCGGCCGTCTATTAAAGCTACTGTTACCAAGCCTTATAAACCTGGTCCAAAGTCAATGAAGTCGCAAGCCGCTGAAAAGAAGCCCAAGCAGAAACTACGTAGGGAAGATTTCTTGAAAGACCCTCCGCGTGCGCGCGGTAGCAAAAGTTCACCTTCTCCTCCTCGGAGGTCGCTGTCCCAGGAAGGTCCTGGGACAAGCCGCGCTCAGCGGCACCCCTCACCCATCGCCACCCAGAACCGATTCACGGCGCTTGAATCGGTTTCTGGCACTGAGCGCGTGGGCCCTCCCTCCGAGGAAGCTATGGAGTCTGACCAACTCCATACAAAAAGCCCGAGCCCAAAGGTTAAACAAAAGGTAATTTTAAGCCGCCCTTCTAAGTAGACAGTTTATCCCTTTTATTCATGGCTATCCTGAGCTGGAATGTACGTGGTGTACGATCGCATAGGGCGGAACTGCAACTTTTATTGCGTTCCCATTCACCTATGGTCGTGTGTTTGCAGGAGACCAAGCTTCGCCCTCACGACCCTTTCGATCTCCGAGGGTACACTCCGGTTCGCTACGATCTTGAACCGGAGGAGGGTGCTCCTGCTCATGGAGGTGTCATGTTGTTGGTGCGTAATGACGTTCATTTTCATCCTATCACACTTACGTCCGACTTGCAAGCTGTTGCCATTAGACTGCAGTTACCCGGTTTTTTCTTTTCTGTTTGTTCTGTGTATACACCTCCATCGTCTCCCCTCGCTCCCGCGGACATTCGAGCTCTCCTGTCCGCTCTGCCAACACCATTTCTTCTGTTGGGAGATTTTAATGCCCATCACCCACTCTGGGGTTCGCCAAGGGCTTGTGCGAGGGGAACTCTTCTTTCCGACATTTTTTATCAGTTCAATCTTTCCATCCTCAATACAGGTGCACCTACTTTTATTTCTGATTCTTCTGGTACATTTTCTCACCTGGACCTTGCAATTTGCTCACTCCAGCTTGCACGTCGTCTTCAGTGGAACGTCGTCGCTGACACCTACTCCAGCGACCATTACCCCTGCATCGTTTCTCTTCTGTCGCACCACGTACAGCATTCCAGAGTACCTACCTGGATATTCGCAAAAGCCGACTGGAGCTTGTATTCCAGCCTCGTGCATTTTGACGATCAGCCCTTCTCCGACATTCACCACCTAGTGCAGCACCTTACGTCTGTTATTTTCTCTGCCGCCGAACGCGCAATACCCCGTTCATCCTCCCAACCTCGGCGGCCACCTGTTCCGTGGTGGAACGAGGATTGTCGGGACGCCGTTCGTGCCCGTAGGACTGCACTTAGGGTGTTTCGGCGCCACCCTACACTTGATAATTTGGTGACTTTTAAACAATCGCGCGCCAGGGCTCGTCGCATTATTCAGGATAGCAAGAAGGCATCTTGGGCTCGTTTTGTCGAGTCTTTTAATCGCTTTACGCCTTCATCCGTTGTTTGGGATAAACTTCGTCGCTTCTCAGGTAAAGTGTCACATTGTACTGTTTCTGGCCTTCAGGTTTCTAATGCCACCATAGTGGATCCGGCTGCCATCGCTAACACTCTGGGTGCTGCCTTTGAGGCGGAATCCCATTCAGACCATTATTCCGCCGGCTTTCGCTCTATTAAAGACCGGCAGGATTCCGCATCATATACTTTTCGGTCTGCTAATGATGAATGCTATAACGAACTATTCACAATGAGGGAGCTGGAGCACGCTCTTCATTGCTCTCGGCACTCCGCTCCCGGGCCGGACGGCATTCATGTCCTGATGTTAAAGAACCTTTCAGCCGACAGTAAACTATTTCTCTTACAGGTCTATAACCGTATTTGGCAAGACGGCATTTTTCCTTCCGTTTGGCGCGAAGCCACCATTGTCCCTATTCTTAAGCCTGGGAAGGATCGCCAACTACCTTCCAGCTACCGCCCTATCTCCCTCACCAGTTGCATTTGCAAGGTGATGGAGCGCATGATCAACGGGCGGTTGACATGGTGGCTTGAGTCTCAGAAACTTCTAGCGAACGCTCAGTGCGGGTTTCGTCGTTATCGCTCTACCGTCGACCATCTGGTGTCCTTGTCGACGCATATTATGAATGGATTTCTGAGAAAGTGTCAAACCGTGGCTGTATTTTTTGACCTGGAGAAAGCTTATGACACTTGTTGGAGGGGCGGCATTTTACGTACACTTCACGATTGGAATATCCGCGGTCGTCTTCCCATTTTTCTTCGGGAGTTTATGACGGACCGCGTCTTTCGTGTACGTGTGGGCTCGGTTTTATCTCGTCGTTTTATTCAAGAGAACGGAGTACCGCAGGGCTCTGTACTCAGTGTCACACTTTTTGCGATTGCTATCAACCCCATTGTTCATTGTATTCCACCTGGCATTTCATCGTCCCTTTTTGTTGACGATTTCGCTATTTATTGTAGTTCACGGCGGACCTGTCTACTCGAACGCCGTCTCCAGAGCTGTATCGACCGTCTCTACGCCTGGAGTAACGCCAACGGCTTTAATTTCTCCGCCGAGAAATCCGTCTGCATCAACTTTTGGCGCCGGAAGTATTTCCCTCCACCCTCACTCCATCTTGGGCCTGGGATACTTCCGTTTGCAGACGAGGCGAAATTTTTGGGGTTGATTTTTGACAGGAAGTTGTGTTGGACCTCGCACGTTTCCTTTTTAAAAGCAAAGTGTGACCGTTCTCTTAATATTTTACGTGTTTTAAGTGGCACATCCTGGGGAGCTGATCGGACCGTCCTTCTTCGCCTTTATCGCTCTTTGGTCCGATCCAAGCTTGATTACGGGTGTATTGTTTATTCGTCGGCACGTCCATCTGTGTTACGTAATTGAATGCCATTCACCATCGTGGCATAAGAGTCGCTACAGGGGCCTTTCCAACTAGCCCTGTACCCAGTCTGTACGCAGAAGCTGCAGAGCCTCCGCTGTCCTTCAGGCGTGAGATGCTCTTGTGCAGCTATGCTTGTCGACTCTCAAGCTTGCCTAACCACCCGTCCTTCGATGTATTTTACGAGGATTCGCTTGACCGACAATATTTAGTTAGCTTCTCTGCATTGCTCCCTCCAGGGGTTCGATTTCGACTGCTACTTCGGCATTTGGACGTTACGCCAGCGCCGGCCCTTCCACGGGGAGAAACGCGTTTTCCTCCATGGTCCCGCGCTGAGGCCCACTGTCACCTTGGGCTAACGTCAATGCCGAAGGCTGAGACCCCTGCTTCAGTCTTTAGATCGGCTTTTTTAGAAGTACGGGCTCAATTCGGGGACTTCCATTTTATCTTTACCGATGGATCTAAGACTGAAGCTGGAGTTGGATGTGCCTTTGTTTCTGGTCACTGTAGTTTTAAGTTTCGTTTACCTGCACAATGTTCAATTTTTACCGCCGAACTTTTTAGCATTTATCAATCTATTTTATACATTCAGCGGCACGCCTTACAGCACTGTTTTATTTGTACGGACTCTCTGAGTGCCCTTCAGACTATTACTGCGCTGTACCATTACCACCCGCTTGTACAGCGCATACATGACCTGCTCCACTCGCTTGGTGTCTCTGGCATCAGCGTGTCCTTCATGTGGATTCCAGGTCATGTGGGCATCTCAGGGAATGAGTCTGCCGACGCCGCTGCGAAATCGGCGATTTTATTACCCAGATTTTTTACCTCTGTTGTTCCCTCGTCAGATTCGTGTGCTATTTTACGTCGCCGCATCCTCTCGCGCTGGCGCGATGAGTGGACGGCCCTCCGGGGGAACAAGTTGCGGGAGGTTAAGCCTCTCCTGTTAATCTGGAGTACCTCTTCTCGTTCTTGTCGTCGGGAAGAGGTAATTTTAGCTCGTCTACGGATTGGACATTGTGTTTTTAGTCATAGGTATTTGCTCAGTGGTGACCCCGCACCACTCTGTGGGCAGTGTGACGTGCCCTTAACGGTGCGTCACATTTTAACAGAGTGTCAGGTTTTAGCTGCATTGCGTGCTCGTGTGGGTCTGCCTGTTGGCCTAGCCAACGTTTTGGCAGACGACACGCGTGCTGTAGAATGTGTTTTACGTTTTATTCATGACAGTGATTTTAATCTGCGCATTTAATGCGTTGGGCGTCTGTTGGCTTAGTACTTTTATTCTGTCTGTTTTATGGGAACTCTTATCCCCAGTGGACCTATGACGCTCATGTCCCTCGCATTCTACAGTTCCTGACACGTTTTAATCTTTTATAGCCCTTGCTTTTAGTGTGTTGGTTTTTCAGACCTTTGTATTGTTGTTATTGTTATTCTTGTTATTATTGTTGTTCTTGTTATTGCTATTGTTATTATTGTTATTGTTATTGTTATTATTGTTGTTATTGTTATTTTGTTATTGTTCTGTTGTTGGTTTTAGCTATTTTAACATCGCGGGTTTGTGTCCCGTTTTTAACTATGCGGTTCTTTTACCTGTTTTATATTTTGACATTCTCTTTTATACATTGTAAGGGCGCTGATGACCGTAGCAGTTTAGCGCCCTTAAACCGCATATCTTACTTACTTACCCTCTCCTGTCGGGGCGTCGTTACCACCCATAGCCTCGATGGTATATCGGACGAGGATCTCGTAGAATATCTATCTGATCAAAAGGTGACTGCAGTGCATCGAGTGCAGGCCAAACGCGACGGCGTATTGGTACCCACTCGTACCCTGTTTATTACATTTGATGGCGTCGATCTGCCCACGAGCATTTCCGCAGGGTACGAACGGATTTCTGTGAGGCCTTATATTCCTAGACCTCTGCGTTGTTTTAAATGCCAACGTTTTGGGCATACGCAAGTCTCCTGTAAGAGTGCCGTTAACATCTGTGCAACATGTAGCCAGCCCTCACACGAAGGTACCTGTTCAACAGCCCCCGTCTGCGTTAATTGTAAAGGGTCACATTCTGCTTCGTTTGCCGACTGTCCGCGGTATTTGGACGAGAAGGCGATCCAGGAGATCCGGGTAAAGGAAAAACTCTCCTTCGCTGAAGCCCGGAGGCGTTTCCATGCGCGCCAACCTTCACTCCTGCGATCTGGCACATTTAGTTCTGTTGTTGCCTCGCCAGTACCACGAGTAGATGCCGAAACTCAGACCTGGACCTTGACTGGATTAACCGCCACTACCATCCGGCCGTCTATTAAGGCTACAGTTACCAAGCCGTATAAACCTGGTCCCAAGTCAATGAAGTCGCAAGCCGTTGAAAAGAAGCCCAAGCAGAAACTTCGTAGGGAAGATTTTTTGAAAGACCCTCCGCGTGCGCGCGGTAACAAAGGTTCACCTTCTCCTCCTCGGAGGTCGCTGTCCCAGGATGGTCCTGGGACAAGCCGCGCTCAGCGGCATCCTTCACCCATCGCCACCCAGAACCGATTCACGGCGCTTGAATCGGTTCCTGGCACTGAGCGCGTGGGCCCTCCCTCCGAGGAAGCTATGGAGTCTGACCAACTCCATACAAAAAGCCTGAGCCCAAAGGTTAAACAAAAGGTAATTTTAAGCCGCCCTTCTAAATAGACAGTTTATCCCCTTATTCTTAATGACTATCCTGACCTGGAATGTACGTGGTGTACGATCGCATAGGGCGGAACTGCAACTTTTATTGCGTTCCCATTCGCCTATGGTCGTATGTTTGCAGGAGACTAAGCTTCGCCCTCACGATCGTTTTGATCTCCGAGGATATACTCCGGTTCGCTACGACCTTGAACCGGAGGAGGGTACTCCTGCTCATGGAGGTGTCATGTTCTTAGTGCGTAACGACGTTCATTTTACACCTGTCACACTTACATCCGACTTGCAAGCTGTTGCCGTTCGCCTTCACTCACCCGGCTTTTTGTTTTCTATTTGCTCTGTATATTCACCTCCATCGTCTCCCCTCGCTCCCGCGGACATTCGAGCTCTCCTGTCCGCTCTCCCAACACCATTTCTTCTGTTGGGAGATTTTAATGCCCATCACCCACTATGGGGTTCGCCAAGGGCTTGTGCGAGGGGAACTCTTCTTTCCGACATTTTTTATCAGTTCAATCTTTCCATCCTCAATACAGGTGCACCTACTTTTATTTCTGATTCTTCTGGTACTTTCTCTCACCTGGACCTTGCCCTTTGCTCAATCGAGCTTGCACGTCGCCTTCAGTGGAACGTCGTCGCTGACACCTACTCCAGCGACCATTTCCCCTGCATCGTTTCTCTTCTGTCGCACCACGTACAGCATTCCAGAGTTCCTACCTGGATATTCGCAAAAGCCGACTGGAGCTTGTATTCCAGCCTCGTGCATTTTGACGACCAGCCCTTCTCCGACATTAATCAACTAGTGCAGCACCTTACGTCTATTATTTTCTCAGCCGCCGAACGTGCCATACCCCGTTCATCCTCCCAACCTCGGCGGCCACCTGTTCCGTGGTGGAACGAGGATTGTCGGGACGCCGTTCGTGCCCGTAGGACTGCACTTAGGGTGTTTCGGCGCCACCCTACACTTGATAATTTGGCGACTTTTAAACAATCGCGCGCCAGGGCTCGTCGCATTATTCAGGATAGCAAGAAGGCGTCGAGGGCTCGTTTTTTCGAGTCTTTTAATCGCTTTACGCTTTCATCTGTTGTTTGGGATAAACTTTGTCGCTTCTCAGGTAAAGTGTCACATTGTACTGTTTCTGGCCTTCAGGTTTCTAATGCCACCATAGTGGATCCGGCTGCCAACGCTAACAATCTGGGTTCTGCCTTTGAGGCGGTTTCCAGTTCAGACCATTATTCCGCCGGCTTTCTCTCTATTAAAGACCGGCAGGATTCCGCATCATATACTTTTCGGTCTGCTAATGATGAATGCTATAACGAACTATTCACAATGAGGGAGCTGGAGCACGCTTTTCATTGCTCTCGGCACTCCGCTCCCGGGCCGGACGGCATTCATGTCCTGATGTTAAAGAACCTTTCAGCCGACAGTAAACTATTTCTCTTTCAGGTCTATAACCGTATTTGGCAAGACGGCATTTTTCCTTCCGTTTGGCGCGAAGCCACCATTGTCCCTATACTTAAGCCTGGGAAGGATCGCCAACTACCTTCCAGCTACCGCCCTATCTCCCTCACCAGTTGCATTTGCAAGGTGAGGAGCGCATGATCAACGGGCGTTTGACATGGTGGCTTGAGTCTCAGAAACTTCAAGCGAACGCTCAGTGCGGGTTTCGTCGCAATCGCTCTACCGTCGACCATCTGGTGTCCTTGTCGACGCATATTATGAATGGATTTCTGAGAAAGTGTCAAACCGTGGCTGTATTTTTTGACCTGGAGAAAGCTTATGACACTTGTTGGAGCGGCGGCATTTTACGTACACTTCACGATTGGAATATCCGCGGTCGTCTTCCCATATTTCTTCGGGAGTTTATGACGGACCGCGTCTTTCGTGTACGTGTGGGCTCGGTTTTATCTCGTCGTTTTATTCAAGAGAACGGAGTACCGCAGGGCTCTGTACTCAGTGTCACACTTTTTGCGATTGCTATCAACCCCATTGTTGATTGTATTCCACCTGGCATTTCATCGTCCCTTTTTGTTGACGATTTCGCTATTTATTGTAGTTCACGGCGGACCTGTCTACTCGAACGCCGTCTCCAGAGCTGTATCGACCGTCTCTACGCCTGGAGTAACGCCAACGGCTTTAATTTCTCCGCCGAGAAATCCGTCTGCATCAACTTTTGGCGCCGGAAGTATTTCCCTCCGCCCACTCTACATCTTGGGCCAGGGATACTTCCGTTTGCAGACGAGGCGAAATTTTTGGGGTTGATTTTTGACAGGAAGTTGTGTTGGACCTCGCACGTTTCCTTTTTAAAAGCAAAGTGTGACCGTTCTCTTAATCTTTTACGTGTTTTAAGTGGCACATCCTGGGGAGCTGATCGGACCGTCCTTCTTCGCCTTTATCGCTCTTTGGTCCGATCCAAGCTTGATTACGGGTGTATTGTTTATTCGTCGGCACGTCCATCTGTGTTACGTCGATTGAATGCCATTCACCATCGTGGCATAAGAGTCGCTACAGGGGCCTTTCCAACTAGCCCTGTACCCAGTCTGTACGCAGAAGCTGCAGAGCCTCCGCTGTCCTTCCGGCGTGAGATGCTTTTGTGCAGCTATACTTGTCGACTCTCAAGCTTGCCTAACCACCCGTCCTTCGATGTATTTTACGAGGATTCGCTTGATCGCCAATATTTTGTTAGCTCCTCTGCATTGCTCCCTCCAGGGGTTCGATTTCGACTGCTACTTCGGCATTTGGACGTTACGCCAGCGCCGGCCCTTACCCGAGGGGAAACGCGCTTTCCTCCATGGTCGCGCGCTGAGGCCCACATCCACCTTGGGCTGACGTCGATGCCGAAGAATGAGACCCCTGCTTCAGTCCTTAGATCCGCATTTTTAGAACTTCAGGCAACATTCGGGGACTGTAATTTTATTTATACTGATGGGTCTAAGACTGATGTTGGAGCAGGATGTGCCTTTGTTTTAGGTGCGCATAGTTTTACTTTTCGTTTACCCGGGCAATGTTCGATTTATACCGCCGAACTTTTTAGTATCTATCAATGTGTTTTATACATTCAGCGGCATGTCTTACGGCGTTGTGTTGTTTGTTCGGACTCTCTGAGTGCCCTTCAGAGTATTAACGCGCTGTACTCTTACCACCCCCTCGTCCAGCGCATTCATGACCTGCTCCATTCGCTAGGTGCCTCTGGCATCAGCGTCTCTTTTATGTGGATTCCAGGTCATGTGGGTATCTCAGGGAATGAGTCGGCCGACGCCGCTGCGAAATCGGCGATTTTATTACCCAGATTTTTTACTTCTGTTCTTCCCTCGTCAGATTCGTGTGTTATTTTACGTCGCCGCATCCTCTCGCGCTGGCGCGATGAGTGGACGGCCCTCCGGGGGAACAAGTTGCGGGAGGTTAAACCTCTTCCGCTAGTCTGGGCTACCTCTTCCCGTGCTTCTCGTCGGGAAGAGGTACTTTTAACACGCCTTCGTATCGGACATTGCCTTTTTAGTCATAGATACCTGTTAAGTGGTGATCCCGCACCTCTGTGTGGTCAGTGTGACGTGCCCTTAACGGTCCGTCACATTTTAACCGAGTGTCAAGTTTTAGCCACACTGCGCGTTCGCGTGGGTCTGCCTGTTGGCCTAGCCAACGTGTTGGCAGACGACGCGCATGCTGTAGAATGTCTTTTACGTTTTATCACTGACATTGGTTTTAGCCGTCGTATTTGATGCGCTAAGCGCCTTTTAGCTGTTTGATTTTATATTGTTAGTTTTAATGGGGCCCTTCTCCCCAGACATAAGGCGCTCATGTTCCTTACATTCTACAGTTCTTGACACGTTTTATTCTGTTAGTGACCATGATCTTAGTGTGTTGGTTTTTTAGATATTTGTATTGTTATTTTGTTGTTATTGATATTGTTGTTATTGTTTTTATTGTTGTTATTGTTATTATTGTTGTTATTATTATTGTTATTGTTATATTATTGTTATTTTAGCCTTTTTAGACATCGCGGGTTTCTGTCCCGTTTTTTAATTATGCGGTTATTTTATCCTTTTGACTTTATCTTTTATACATTGTAAGGGCGCTGATGACCTTAGTAGTTTAGCGCCCTTAAACCGCATCTCATCATCATCATCATCACATCTCAGGTAATGAGTCTGCCAACGCCGCTGCGAAATCGGCGATTTTATTACCCAGATTTTTTACTTCTGTTGTTCCCTCGTCAGATTCGTGTGTTATTTTACGTCGCCGCATCCTCTCGCGCTGGCGCGATGAGTGGACGGCTCTCCGGGGGAACAAGTTGCGGGAGGTTAAGCCTCTTCCGCTAGTCTGGGCTACCTCTTCCCGTGCTTCTCGTCGGGAAGAGGTACTTTTAACACGCCTTCGTATCGGACATTGCCTTTTTAGTCATAGATACCTTCTTAGTGGTGATCCCGCACCTCTGTGTAGTCAGTGTTCTATGCCATTAACGGTCCGTGACATTTTAACCGAGTGTCAAGTTTTAGCTCCACTGCGCGTTCGCGTGGGTCTGCCTGTTGGCCTAGCCAACGTGTTGGCAGACGACGCGCATGCTGTAGAATGTCTTTTACGTTTTATCACTGACATTGGTTTTAGCCGTCGCATTTGATGCGCTGAGCGCCTTTTAGCTGTTTGATTTTATATTGTTAGTTTTAATGGGGCCCTTCTCCCCGGTCATAAGACGCTCATGTTCCTTGCATTCTACAGTTCTTGACACGTTTTATTCTTTTAGTGACCATGATTTTAGTGTGTTGGTTTTTCAGATATTTCTATTGTTATTATTGTTGTTATTGTTATTGTTGTTATTATTATTGTTGTTATTGTTGTTATTATTATTGTTATTGTTATATTATCGTTATTTTTAGCCCTTTTTGGACATCGCGGGTTTCTGTCCCGTTTTTTAATTATGCGGTTATTTTATCCTTTTGACTTTATATTTTGTACATTGTAAGGGCGCTGATGACCTTAGTGGTTTAGCGCCCTTAAACCGCATCTCATCATCAACACCTCGTGCATTTTGACGACCAGCCCTTCTCCGACATTAACCAACTAGTGCAGCACCTTACGTCTATTATTTTCTCTGCCGCCGAACGTGCCATACCCCGTTCATCCTCCCAACCTCGGCGGCCACCTGTTCCGTGGTGGAACGAGGATTGTCGGGACGCCGTTCGTGCCCGTAGGACTGCACTTAGGGTGTTTCGGCGCCACCCTACACTTGATAATTTGGTGACTTTTAAACAATCGCGCGCCAGGGCTCGTCGCATTATTCAGGATAGCAAGAAGGCGTCGAGGGCTCGTTTTTTCGAGTCTTTTAATCGCTTTACGCTTTCATCTGTTGTTTAGGATAAACTTCGTCGCTTCTCAGGTAAAGTGTCACATTGTACTGTTTCTGGCCTTCAGGTTTCTAATGCCACCATAGTGGATCCGGCTGCCATCGCTAACAATCTGGGTTCTGCCTTTGAGGCGGTTTCCAGTTCAGACCATTATTCCGCCGGCTTTCTCTCTATTAAAGACCGGCAGGATTCCGCATCATATACTTTTCGGTCTGCTAATGATGAATGCTATAACGAACTATTCACAATGAGGGAGCTGGAGCACGCTTTTCATTGCTCTCGGCACTCCGCTCCCGGGCCGGACGGCATTCATGTCCTGATGTTAAAGAACCTTTCAGCCGACAGTAAACTATTTCTCTTTCAGGTCTATAACCGTATTTGGCAAGACGGCATTTTTCCTTCCGTTTGGCGCGAAGCCACCATTGTCCCTATACTTAAGCCTGGGAAGGATCGCCAACTACCTTCCAGCTACCGCCCTATCTCCCTCACCAGTTGCATTTGCAAGGTGATGGAGCGCATGATCAACGGGCGTTTGACATGGTGGCTTGAGTCTCAGAAACTTCAAGCGAACGCTCAGTGCGGGTTTCGTCGCAATCGCTCTACCGTCGACCATCTGGTGTCCTTGTCGACGCATATTATGAATGGATTTCTGAGAAAGTGTCAAACCGTGGCTGTATTTTTTGACCTGGAGAAAGCTTATGACACTTGTTGGAGCGGCGGCATTTTACGTACACTTCACGATTGGAATATCCGCGGTCGTCTTCCCATATTTCTTCGGGAGTTTATGACGGACCGCGTCTTTCGTGTACGTGTGGGCTCGGTTTTATCTCGTCGTTTTATTCAAGAGAACGGTGTACCGCAGGGCTCTGTACTCAGTGTCACACTTTTTGCGATTGCTATCAACCCCATTGTTGATTGTATTCCACCTGGCATTTCATCGTCCCTTTTTGTTGACGATTTCGCTATTTATTGTAGTTCACGGCGGACCTGTCTACTCGAACGCCGTCTCCAGAGCTGTATCGACCGTCTCTACGCCTGGAGTAACGCCAACGGCTTTAATTTCTCCGCCGAGAAATCCGTCTGCATCAACTTTTGGCGCCGGAAGTATTTCCTCCGCCCACTCTACATCTTGGGCCAGGGATACTTCCGTTTGCAGACGAGGCGAAATTTTTGGGGTTGATTTTTGACAGGAAGTTGTGTTGGACCTCGCACGTTTCCTTTTTAAAAGCAAAGTGTGACCGTTCTCTTAATCTTTTACGTGTTTTAAGTGGCACATCCTGGGGAGCTGATCGGACCGTCCTTCTTCGCCTTTATCGCTCTTTGGTCCGATCCAAGCTTGATTACGGGTGTATTGTTTATTCGTCGGCACGTCCATCTGTGTTACGTCGATTGAATGCCATTCACCATCGTGGCATAAGAGTCGCTACAGGGGCCTTTCCAACTAGCCCTGTACCCAGTCTGTACGCAGAAGCTGCAGAGCCTCCGCTGTCCTTCCGGCGTGAGATGCTTTTGTGCAGCTATGCTTGTCGACTCTCAAGCTTGCCTAACCACCCGTCCTTCGATGTATTTTACGAGGATTCGCTTGATCGCCAATATTTTGTTAGCTCCTCTGCATTGCTCCCTCCAGGGGTTCGATTTCGACTGCTACTTCGGCATTTGGACGTTACGCCAGCGCCGGCCCTTACCCGAGGGGAAACGCGCTTTCCTCCATGGTCGCGCGCTGAGGCCCACATCCACCTTGGGCTGACGTCGATGCCGAAGAATGAGACCCCTGCTTCAGTCCTTAGATCCGCATTTTTAGAACTTCAGGCAACATTCGGGGACTGTAATTTTATTTATACTGATGGGTCTAAGACTGATGTTGGAGCAGGATGTGCCTTTGTTTTAGGTGCGCATAGTTTTACTTTTCGTTTACCCGGGCAATGTTCGATTTATACCGCCGAACTTTTTAGTATCTATCAATGTGTTTTATACATTCAGCGGCATGTCTTACGGCGTTGTGTTGTTTGTTCGGACTCTCTGAGTGCCCTTCAGAGTATTAACGCGCTGTACTCTTACCACCCCCTCGTCCAGCGCATTCATGACCTGCTCCATTCGCTAGGTGCCTCTGGCATCAGCGTCTCTTTTATGTGGATTCCAGGTCATGTGGGTATCTCAGGGAATGAGTCGGCCGACGCCGCTGCGAAATCGGCGATTTTATTACCCAGATTTTTTACTTCTGTTCTTCCCTCGTCAGATTCGTGTGTTATTTTACGTCGCCGCATCCTCTCGCGCTGGCGCGATGAGTGGACGGCCCTCCGGGGGAACAAGTTGCGGGAGGTTAAACCTCTTCCGCTAGTCTGGGCTACCTCTTCCCGTGCTTCTCGTCGGGAAGAGGTACTTTTAACACGCCTTCGTATCGGACATTGCCTTTTTAGTCATAGATACCTGTTAAGTGGTGATCCCGCACCTCTGTGTGGTCCGTCAGATTTTAACCGAGTGTCAAGTTTTAGCCACACTGCGCGTTCGCGTGGGTCTGCCTGTTGGCCTAGCCAACGTGTTGGCAGACGACGCGCATGCTGTAGAATGTCTTTTACGTTTTATCACTGACATTGGTTTTAGCCGTCGTATTTGATGCGCTAAGCGCCTTTTAGCTGTTTGATTTTATATTGTTAGTTTTAATGGGGCCCTTCTCCCCAGACATAAGGCGCTCATGTTCCTTACATTCTACAGTTCTTGACACGTTTTATTCTGTTAGTGACCATGATCTTAGTGTGTTGGTTTTTTAGATATTTGTATTGTTATTTTGTTGTTATTGATATTGTTGTTATTGTTTTTATTGTTGTTATTGTTATTATTGTTGTTATTGTTGTTATTATTATTGTTATTGTTATATTATTGTTATTTTAGCCTTTTTAGACATCGCGGGTTTCTGTCCCGTTTTTTAATTATGCGGTTATTTTATCCTTTTGACTTTATCTTTTATACATTGTAAGGGCGCTGATGACCTTAGTAGTTTAGCGCCCTTAAACCGCATCTCATCATCATCATCATCACATCTCAGGTAATGAGTCTGCCAACGCCGCTGCGAAATCGGCGATTTTATTACCCAGATTTTTTACTTCTGTTGTTCCCTCGTCAGATTCGTGTGTTATTTTACGTCGCCGCATCCTCTCGCGCTGGCGCGATGAGTGGACGGCCCTCCGGGGGAACAAGTTGCGGGAGGTTAAGCCTCTTCCGCTAGTCTGGGCTACCTCTTCCCGTGCTTCTCGTCGGGAAGAGGTACTTTTAACACGCCTTCGTATCGGACATTGCCTTTTTAGTCATAGATACCTTCTTAGTGGTGATCCCGCACCTCTGTGTAGTCAGTGTTCTATGCCATTAACGGTCCGTGACATTTTAACCGAGTGTCAAGTTTTAGCTCCACTGCGCGTTCGCGTGGGTCTGCCTGTTGGCCTAGCCAACGTGTTGGCAGACGACGCGCATGCTGTAGAATGTCTTTTACGTTTTATCACTGACATTGGTTTTAGCCGTCGCATTTGATGCGCTGAGCGCCTTTTAGCTGTTTGATTTTATATTGTTAGTTTTAATGGGGCCCTTCTCCCCGGTCATAAGACGCTCATGTTCCTTGCATTCTACAGTTCTTGACACGTTTTATTCTTTTAGTGACCATGATTTTAGTGTGTTGGTTTTTCAGATATTTCTATTGTTATTATTGTTGTTATTATTATTGTTGTTATTATTATTGTTGTTATTGTTGTTATTATTATTGTTATTGTTATATTATCGTTATTTTTAGCCCTTTTTGGACATCGCGGGTTTCTGTCCCGTTTTTTAATTATGCGGTTATTTTATCCTTTTGACTTTATATTTTGTACATTGTAAGGGCGCTGATGACCTTAGTGGTTTAGCGCCCTTAAACCGCATCTCATCATCAACACCTCGTGCATTTTGACGACCAGCCCTTCTCCGACATTAACCAACTAGTGCAGCACCTTACGTCTATTATTTTCTCTGCCGCCGAACGCGCAATACCCCGTTCATTCTCCCAACCTCGGCGCCCACCTGTTCCGTGGTGGAACGAGGATTGTCGGGACGCCGTTCGTGCCCGTAGGTCTGCACTTAGGGTGTTTCGGCGACACCCTACACTTGATAATTTGGTGACTTTTAAACAATCGCGCGCCAGGGCTCGTCGCATTATTCAGGATAGCAAGAAGGCGTCGTGGGCTCGTTTTTTCGAGTCTTTTAATCGCTTTACGCTTTCATCTGTTGTTTGGGATAAACTTCGTCGCTTCTCAGGTAAAGTGTCACATTGTACTGTTTCTGGCCTTCAGGTTTCTAATGCCACCATAGTGGATCCGGCTGCCATCGCTAACAATCTGGGTTCTGCCTTTGAGGCGGTTTCCAGTTCAGACCATTATTCCGCCGGCTTTCTCTCTATTAAAGACCGGCAGGATTCCGCATCATATACTTTTCGGTCTGTTAATGATGAATGCTATAACGAACTATTCACAATGAGGGAGCTGGAGCACGCTCTTCAGTGCTCTCGGCACTCCGCTCCCGGGCCGGACGGCATTCATGTCCTGATGTTAAAGAACCTTTCAGCCGACAGTAAACTATTTCTCTTACAGGTCTATAACCGTATTTGGTAAGACGGCATTTTTCCTTCCGTTTGGCGCGAAGCCACCATTGTCCCTATACTTAAGCCTGGGAAGGATCGCCAACTACCTTCCAGCTACCGCCCTATCTCCCTCACCAGTTGCATTTGCAAGGTGATGGAGCGCATGATCAACGGGCGTTTGACATGGTGGCTTGAGTCTCAGAAACTTCAAGCGAACGCTCAGTGCGGGTTTCGTCGCTATCGCTCTACCGTCGACCATCTGGTGTCCTTGTCGACGCATATTATGAATGGATTTCTGAGAAAGTGTCAAACCGTGGCTGTATTTTTTGACCTGGAGAAAGCTTATGACACTTGTTGGAGGGGCGGCATTTTACGTACACTTCACGATTGGAATATCCGCGGTCGTCTTCCCATATTTCTTCGGGAGTTTATGACGGACCGCGTCTTTCGTGTACGTGTGGGCTCGGTTTTATCTCGTCGTTTTATTCAAGAGAACGGAGTACCGCAGGGCTCTGTACTCAGTGTCACACTTTTTGCGATTGCTATCAACCCCATTGTTGATTGTATTCCACCTGGCATTTCATCGTCCCTTTTTGTTGACGATTTCGCTATTTATTGTAGTTCACGGCGGACCTGTCTACTCGAACGCCGTCTCCAGAGCTGTATCGACCGTCTCTACGCCTGGAGTAACGCCAACGGCTTTAATTTCTCCGCCGAGAAATCCGTCTGCATCAACTTTTGGCGCCGTAAGTATTTCCCTCCGCCCACTCTACATCTTGGGCCAGGGATACTTCCGTTTGCAGACGAGGCGAAATTTTTGGGGTTGATTTTTGACAGGAAGTTGTGTTGGACCTCGCACGTTTCCTTTTTAAAAGCAAAGTGTGACCGTTCTCTTAATCTTTTACGTGTTTTAAGTGGCACATCCTGGGGAGCTGATCGGACCGTCCTTCTTCGCCTTTATCGCTCTTTGGTCCGATCCAAGCTTGATTACGGGTGTATTGTTTATTCGTCGGCACGTCCATCTGTGTTACGTCGATTGAATGCCATTCACCATCGTGGCATAAGAGTCGCTACAGGGGCCTTTCTAACTAGCCCTGTACCCAGTCTCTACGCAGAAGCTGCAGAGCCTCCGCTGTCCTTCCGGCGTGAGATGCTTTTGTGCAGCTATGCTTGTCGACTCTCAAGCTTGCCTAACCACCCGTCCTTCGATGTATTTTACGAGGATTCGCTTGATCGCCAATATTTTGTTAGCTCCTCTGCATTGCTCCCTCCAGGGGTTCGATTTCGACTGCTACTTCGGCATTTGGACGTTACGCCAGCGCCGGCCCTTACCCGAGGGGAAACGCGCTTTCCTCCATGGTCGCGCGCTGAGGCCCACATCCACCTTGGGCTGACGTCGATGCCGAAGAATGAGACCCCTGCTTCAGTCCTTAGATCCGCATTTTTAGAACTTCAGGCAACATTCGGGGACTGTAATTTTATTTATACTGATGGGTCTAAGACTGATGTTGGAGCAGGATGTGCCTTTGTTTTAGGTGCGCATAGTTTTACTTTTCGTTTACCCGGGCAATGTTCGATTTATACCGCCGAACTTTTTAGTATCTATCAATGTGTTTTATACATTCAGCGGCATGTCTTACGGCGTTGTGTTGTTTGTTCGGACTCTCTGAGTGCCCTTCAGAGTATTAACGCGCTGTACTCTTACCACCCCCTCGTCCAGCGCATTCATGACCTGCTCCATTCGCTAGGTGCCTCTGGCATCAGCGTCTCTTTTATGTGGATTCCAGGTCATGTGGGTATCTCAGGGAATGAGTCGGCCGACGCCGCTGCGAAATCGGCGATTTTATTACCCAGATTTTTTACTTCTGTTCTTCCCTCGTCAGATTCGTGTGTTATTTTACGTCGCCGCATCCTCTCGCGCTGGCGCGATGAGTGGACGGCCCTCCGGGGGAACAAGTTGCGGGAGGTTAAACCTCTTCCGCTAGTCTGGGCTACCTCTTCCCGTGCTTCTCGTCGGGAAGAGGTACTTTTAACACGCCTTCGTATCGGACATTGCCTTTTTAGTCATAGATACCTGTTAAGTGGTGATCCCGCACCTCTGTGTGGTCAGTGTGACGTGCCCTTAACGGTCCGTCACATTTTAACCGAGTGTCAAGTTTTAGCCCCACTGCGCGTTCGCGTGGGTCTGCCTGTTGGCCTAGCCAACGTGTTGGCAGACGACGCGCATGCTGTAGAATGTCTTTTACGTTTTATCACTGACATTGGTTTTAGCCGTCGTATTTGATGCGCTGAGCGACTTTTAGCTGTTTGATTTTATATTGTTAGTTTTAATGGGGCCCTTCTCCCCAGACATAAGGCGCTCATGTTCCTTACATTCTACAGTTCTTGACACGTTTTATTCTGTTAGTGACCATGATTTTAGTGTGTTGGTTTTTTAGATATTTGTATTGTTATTTTGTTGTTATTGATATTGTTGTTATTGTTTTTATTGTTGTTATTGTTATTATTGTTGTTATTGTTGTTATTATTATTGTTATTGTTATATTATTGTTATTTTAGCCTTTTTAGACATCGCGGGTTTCTGTCCCGTTTTTTAATTATGCGGTTATTTTATCCTTTTGACTTTATCTTTTATACATTGTAAGGGCGCTGATGACCTTAGTAGTTTAGCGCCCTTAAACCGCATCTCATCATCATCATCATCACATCTCAGGTAATGAGTCTGCCAACGCCGCTGCGAAATCGGCGATTTTATTACCCAGATTTTTTACTTCTGTTGTTCCCTCGTCAGATTCGTGTGTTATTTTACGTCGCCGCATCCTCTCGCGCTGGCGCGATGAGTGGACGGCTCTCCGGGGGAACAAGTTGCGGGAGGTTAAGCCTCTTCCGCTAGTCTGGGCTACCTCTTCCCGTGCTTCTCGTCGGAAAGAGGTACTTTTAACACGCCTTCGTATCGGACATTGCCTTTTTAGTCATAGATACCTTCTTAGTGGTGATCCCGCACCTCTGTGTAGTCAGTGTTCTATGCCATTAACGGTCCGTGACATTTTAACCGAGTGTCAAGTTTTAGCTCCACTGCGCGTTCGCGTGGGTCTGCCTGTTGGCCTAGCCAACGTGTTGGCAGACGACGCGCATGCTGTAGAATGTCTTTTACGTTTTATCACTGACATTGGTTTTAGCCGTCGCATTTGATGCGCTGAGCGCCTTTTAGCTGTCTGATTTTATATTGTTAGTTTTAATGGGGCCCTTCTCCCCGGTCATAAGGCGCTCATGTTCCTTGCATTCTACAGTTCTTGACACGTTTTATTCTTTTAGTGACCATGATTTTAGTGTGTTGGTTTTTCAGATATTTCTATTGTTATTATTGTTATTGTTGTTATTATTATTGTTGTTATTGTTGTTATTATTATTGTTATTGTTATATTATCGTTAATTTTAGCCCTTTTTGGACATCGCGGGTTTCTGTCCCGTTTATTAATTATGCGGTTATTTTATCCTTTTGACTTTATATTTTGTACATTGTAAGGGCGCTGATGACCTTAGTGGTTTAGCGCCCTTAAACCGCATCTCATCATCAACACCTCGTGCATTTTGACGACCAGCCCTTCTCCGACATTAACCAACTAGTGCAGCACCTTACGTCTATTATTTTCTCTGCCGCCGAACGCGCAATACCCCGTTCATCCTCCCAACCTCGGCGCCCACCTGTTCCGTGGTGGAACGAGGATTGTCGGGACGCCGTTCGTGCCCGTAGGTCTGCACTTAGGGTGTTTCGGCGACACCCTACACTTGATAATTTGGTGACTTTTAAACAATCGCGCGCCAGGGCTCGTCGCATTATTCAGGATAGCAAGAAGGCGTCGTGGGCTCGTTTTTTCGAGTCTTTTAATCGCTTTACGCTTTCATCTGTTGTTTGGGATAAACTTCGTCGCTTCTCAGGTAAAGTGTCGCTTTGTACTGTGTCTGGCCTTCAAGTTTCCAATGCCAGCATAGTGGATCCGGCTGCCATTGCTAACACTCTGGGTACTGCCTTGAGGCGGTTTCCAGATCAGATCATTATTCCGCCGGCTTTCGCTCTATTAAAGATTGGCTGGATTCCGCATTATATAATTTTCGGTCTGCTAATAATGAATGTTATAACGAAATTTTTACAACGAGGGAGCTGGAGCGCGCTCTTCATTGCTCTAAGCACTCCTCTCCTGAGCCGGACGGCATTCATGTCCTGATGTTAAAGAACCTTTCAGCCGACAGCAAACCCTTTCTCTTACAGGTCTATAACCGTATTTGGCAAGACGGCTTTTTTCCTTCTGTTTGACGCGAAGCCACCATAGTCCCTATACTTAAGCCCGGGAAGGATCGCCAAATACCTCCCAGCTACCGCCCTATATCCCTCACCAGTTGCATATGCAGGGTGATGGAGCGCATGATCAATGGGCGGTTGATATGGTGGCTTGAGTCTCAGAAACTTCTAGCGAACGCTTAGTGCGGATTTCGTCGCTATCGCTCTACCGTTGACCACCTGGTGTCCCTGTCGACGCATATTATGAATGGATTTCTGAGAAAGTGTCAAACCATGGCTGCTTTTTTTGACCTGGAAGAAGTTTATGACACTTGTTGGAGCGGCGGCATTTTACGTAAACTTCAAGCATGGAATATCCGCGGTCGTCTTTCGTGTACGTGTGGGCTCGGTTTTATCTAGTCGTTTTATTCAAGAGAACGGAGTACCGCAGGGCTCTGTACTCAGTGTCACACTTTTTCCTATTGCTATCAACCATATTGTTGATTGTATTCCACCTGGCATTTCATCATCCCTTTTTGTTGATGATTTTGCCGTTTATCGCAGTTCACGGCAGACCTGTCTACTCGAACGCCGGCTCCAGAGCTTTATCGACCGTCTCTACGCCTGGAGTAACGCTAACGGCTTTACTTTCTCCGCCGAGAAAACCGTCTGCATCAACTTCTGGCGCCGGATGGCGCTCCCTCCGCCCTATTTCCATCTTGGTTTGGAGCTCCTTCCGTTTGCAGACGAGATGAAACTTTTGGGGTTGATGTTTGATCGAAAGCTGAGCTGGACTCCTCACATTTCCTTTCTAAATGCAAAGTGTGACCGTTCTCTTCATATTTCACGTGTTTTAAATGGCACATGCTGGGGAGCTGATCGGACCGTCCTTCTACATCTTTATCGCTCCTTGGTCCGATCCAAGCTTGAATACTGGTGCATTGTCTATTCGTCGGCGTGTCCATCTGTATTACGTCGATTGAATGCCATTCACCATCGTGGCATAGGAGTCGCTACATGGGGCCTTTCCAACCAGCCCTGTGCCTTGCCTATATGCCGAAGCTGCAGAGCCTCCGTTGTTCTTCAGGCGTGAGATGCTCTTGTGCAGCTATGCCTGTCGACTGTCCAGCTTGCCTGACCACCCGTACTTCGCGATATTTTACGAGAATTCACTTGATCAGCAATATTTAGTTAGCTTCTGTGCATTGCTCCCTCCAGGGGTTCGATTTCGTCACTTCTTCGGCATTTGGACGTTACGCCAGAGCCGGTCCTTCCAAAGAGGGAACCCCTCAGGGGCTCACCTTATGTGAGTACGGCTTTTTGGCGCACCCGGGGATTCCCGAGCCAATCATCGCCACATTCATCCCCTCACCCCCATCCGGTCGACGTGGGTTCTTCTCGTGACCGGTGGACCCAAGGTAGGCTCTCGTGCGTTCTTTTCATTCCATCCATACCGCACCTCACCATCGTTTCTTTCTTCGCTTATCACTTTCCGGCCATTTCGCACCACGACATTCGCATATCTCTCTTTTTCTTCCCCGCCGGCCTACCTTGCGTGCGAAACGCCCACACAGTTTTAGTTTCTTTTATCTTTTTATTTAAATCCTCCGTGGACACAGCCTGACGGATACCCGCGCACCGCGTGCGCAGCTGGGTGAGTGGGTAATGGCGTCATCCCCACCACCCGGGGTCGTCATGTAGGGTTTGTGTTCGTATCCGCTGTTCAACTGCAGTCCCGCGGGGGGGGGCCATTGCATGAGCTGCTGACTTCTGACGGCGATTGGGTCCCTCTGTCTATGTTCTGGGAAGTGTGACCCTGGGGTGAGTCTGGTATAGATAGGCCACTCACCCAAGCCGGGGTAACGCCCGAGAAGTCAGAGCCCGAGGTCGGAGACGGTTGCAATGGTGGAGGATTTATTTCGCTATGGAGCACCCTTCCTCCATTAATACTAACAAGCGCCGAAACGTTTATGTAACAGAAGTGACACCACCGACAACTGGTTGTTACTTGGTCATTTCACGAACCGAAGAAGGACAAAGCTTTGAGAAGGTGAACCCTTTCATCATTCAAAAGGGCATTGATGCAATTGCTGGTGCGGTTCAGTCCTGCACTCGTCTACGGAATGGTTCCTTATTAGCCCAAACGAAATCCGATCAGCAAAGTAAGACCTTGTTGCGCGCTACGCTTCTCCACGGCTATCCCATCCGTGTGGAGAAGCACCGCACATTGAACTCCTGTCGAGGCGTTATTACCACCCATAGCCTCGATGGTATATCGGACGAGGACCTGGTAGAATATCTTGCAGACCAGAAGGTGACAGCGGTCCATCGAGTGCAGGCCAAACGCGACGGCGTATTCGTACCCACTCGTACCCTGTTTCTTACATTTGATGGCGTCGATCTGCCCACGATCATTTCCGCAGGGTACGAACGGATTTCTGTGAGGCCTTATATTCCTAGACCTCTGCGTTGTTTTAAATGCCAATGTTTTGGGCATACGCAAGTCTCCTGTAAGAGTGCCGTTTACATCTGTGCAACATGTAGCCAGCCCTCACACGAAGGTAAATGTTCAACAGCCCCCGTCTGCGTTAATTGTAAAGGGTCACATTCTGCTTCGTTTGCCGACTGTCCGTGGTATTTGGACGAGAAGGCGATCCAGGAGATCCGGGTAAAGGAAAAACTCTCCTTCTCTGAAGCCCGGAGGCGTTTCCATGCGCGCCAACCTTCACTCCTGCGATCTGGCACATTTAGTTCTGTTGTTGCCTCGCCAGTACCACGAGTAGATGCCGAAACTCAGACCTGGACCTTGACTGGATTAACCGCCACTACCATCCGGCCGTCTATTAAGGCTACAGTTACCAAGCCGTATAAACCTGGTCCCAAGTCAATGAAGTCGCAAGCCGTTGAAAAGAAGCCCAAGCAGAAACTTCGTAGGGAAGATTTTTTAAAAGACCCTCCGCGTCCGCGCGGTAACAAAGGTTCACCTTCTCCTCCTCGGAGGTCGCTGTCCCAGGATGGTCCTGGGACAAGCCGCGCTCAGCGGCACCCTTCACCCATCGCCACCCAGAACCGATTCACGGCGCTTGAATCGGTTTCTGGCACTGAGCGCGTGGGACCTCCCTCCGAGGAAGCTATGGAGTCTGACCAACTCCATACAAAAAGCCCGAGCCCAAAGGTTAAACAAAAGGTAATTTTAAGCCGCCCTTCTAAATAGACAGTTTATCCCCTTATTCTTAATGGCTATCCTGACCTGGAATGTACGTGGTGTACGATCGCATAGGGCGGAACCGCAACTTTTATTGCGTTCCCATTCGCCTATGGTCGTATGTTTGCAGGAGACTAAGCTTCGCCCTCACGATCCTTTTGATCTCCGAGGATATACTCCGGTTCGCTACGACCTTGAACCGGAGGATGGTACTCCTGCTCATGGTGGTGTCATGATTTTGGTGCGTAATGACGTTCATTTTCAAACTATCACACTTACGTCCGACTTGCAAGCTGTTGCCATTAGACTGCAGTTACCCGGTTTTTTCTTTTCTGTTTGTTCTGTGTATACACCTCCATCGTCTCCCCTCGCTCCCGCGGACATTCGATCTCTCCTGTCCGCTCTCCCAACACCATTTCTTCTGTTGGGAGATTTTAATGCCCATCACCCACTATGGGGTTCTCCAAGGGCTTGTGCGAGGGGAACTCTTCTTTCCGACATTTTTTATCAGTTCAATCTTTCCATCCTCAATACAGGTGCACCTACTTTCATTTCTGATTCTACTGGTACATTTTCTCACCTGGACCTTGCCATCTGCTCACTCCAGCTTGCACGTCGTCTTCAGTGGAACGTCGTCGCTGACACCTACTCCAGCGACCATTACCCCTGCATCGTTTCTCTTCTGTCGCACCACGTACAGCATTCCAGAGTACCTACCTGGATATTCGCAAAAGCCGACTGGAGCTTGTATTCCAGCCTCGTGCATTTTGACGACCAGCCCTTCTCCGACATTCACCAACTAGTGCAGCACCTTACGTCTATTATTTTCTCTGCCGCCGAACGCGCAATACCCCGTTCATCCTCCCAAACTCGGCGGCCACCTGTTCCGTGGTGGAACGAGGATTGTCGGGACGCCGTTCGTGCCCGTAGGACTGCACTTAGGGTGTTTCGGCGACACCCTACACTTGATAATTTGGTGACTTTTAAACAATCGCGCGCCAGGGCTCGTCGCATTATTCAGGATAGCAAGAAGGCATCTTGGGCTCGTTTTGTCGAGTCTCTTAATCGTT
The DNA here is from genome assembly GCA_030765065.1 of Deroplatys truncata. Taxonomy (NCBI): domain Eukaryota; kingdom Metazoa; phylum Arthropoda; class Insecta; order Mantodea; family Mantidae; genus Deroplatys; species Deroplatys truncata. The sequence goes on along the minus strand of CM060990.1, from coordinate 413,820,300 downwards.
TTACGCCTTCATCCGTTGTTTGGGATAAGTTTCGTCGCTTCTCAGGTAAAGTGTCACATTGTACTGTTTCTGGCCTTCAGGTTTCTAATGCCACCATAGTGGATCCGGCTGCCATCGCTAACACTCTGGGTTCTGCCTTTGAGGCGGTTTCCAGTTCAGACCATTATTCCGCCGGCTTTCGCTCTATTAAAGACCGGCAGGATTCCGCATCATATACTTTTCGGTCTGCTAATGATGAATGCTATAAAGAACTATTCACAATGAGGGAGCTGGAGCACGCTCTTCATTGCTCTCGGCACTCCGCTCCCGGGCCGGACGGCATTCATGTCCTGATGTTAAAGAACCTTTCAGCCGACAGTAAACTATTTCTCTTACAGGTCTATAACCGTATTTGGCAAGACGGCATTTTTCCTTCCGTTTGGCGCGAAGCCACCATTGTCCCTATACTTAAGCCTGGGAAGGATCGCCAACTACCTTCCAGCTACCGCCCTATCTCCCTCACCAGTTGCATTTGCAAGGTGATGGAGCGCATGATCAACGGGCGGTTGACATGGTGGCTTGAGTCTCAGAAACTTCTAGCGAACGCTCAGTGCGGGTTTCGTCGCTATCGCTCTACCGTCGACCATCTGGTGTCCTTGTCGACGCATATTATGAATGGATTTCTGAGAAAGTGTCAAACCGTGGCTGTATTTTTTGACCTGGAGAGAGCTTATGACACTTGTTGGAGGGGCGGCATTTTACGTACACTTCTCGATTGGAATATCCGCGGTCGTCTTCCCACATTTCTTCGGGAGTTTATGACGGACCGCGTCTTTCGTGTACGTGTGGGCTCGGTTTTATCTCGTCGTTTTATTCAAGAGAACGGAGTACCGCAGGGCTCTGTACTCAGTGTCACACTTTTTGCGATTGCTATCAACCCCATTGTTGATTGTATTCCACCTGGCATTTCATCGTCCCTTTTTGTTGACGATTTCGCTATTTATTGCAGTTCACGGCGGACCTGTCTACTCGAACGCCGTCTCCAGAGCTGTATCGACCGTCTCTACGCCTGGAGTAACGCCAACGGCTTTAATTTCTCCGCCGAGAAATCCGTCTGCATCAACTTCTGGCACCGGAAGTATTTCCCTCCGCCCTCTCTGCATCTTGGGCCAGGGATACTTCCGTTTGCAGACGAGGCGAAATTTTTGGGTTTGATTTTTGATAGGAAGTTGTGTTGGACCTCGCACGTTTCCTTTTTAAAAGCAAAGTGTGACCGTTCTCTTAATATTTTACGTGTTTTAAGTGGCACATCCTGGGGAGCTGATCGGACCGTCCTTCTTCGTCTTTATCGCTCTTTGGTCCGATCCAAGCTTGAGTACGGGTGTATTGTTTATTCGTCGGCACGTCCATCTGTGTTACGTCGATTGAATGCCATTCACCATCGTGGCATAAGAGTCGCTACAGGGGCCTTTCCAACTAGCCCTGTACCCAGTCTGTACGCAGAAGCTGCAGAGCCTCCGCTGTCCTTCCGGCGTGAGATGCTTTTGTGCAGCTATGCTTGTCGACTCTCAAGCTTGCCTAACCACCCGTCCTTCGAGTTAGTTTTCGAGGATTCACTTGATCGTCACTATTTTATTCGCTCCTCTGCTTTGCTCCCACCAGGGGTTCGCTTTCGACAGCTCCTTCGGCATTTAGACGTTCCGCCAGCGCCGGCCCTTCCACGGGGGGAAACGCGTTTTCCTCCATGGTCTCGCGCTGAGGCCCACTGTCACCTTGGGCTAACGTCGATGCCGAAGACTGAGACCCCTGCTTCAGTCTTTAGATCGGCTTTTTTAGAAGTACGGGCTCAATTCGGAGACTTCCATTTTATCTTCACCGATGGATCTAAGACTGAAGCTGGAGTTGGATGTGCCTTTGTTTCTGGTCATTGTAGTTTTAAGTTTCGTTTACCTGGACAATGTTCAATTTTTACTGCCGAACGTTTTAGCATTTATCAATCTATTTTATACATTCAGCGGCACGCCTTACATCACTGTTTTATTTGTACGGACTCTCTGAGTGCCCGTCAGACTATTACTGCGCTGTACCATTACCACCCGCTTGTACAGCGCATACATGACCTGCTCCACTCGCTTGGTGTCACTGGCATCAGCGTGTCCTTCATGTGGATTCCAGGTCATGTGGGCATCTCAGGTAATGAGTCTGCCGACGCCGCTGCGAAATCGGCGATTTTATTACCCAGATCTTTTACCTCTGTTGTTCCCTCGTCAGATTCGTGTGTTATTTTACGTCGCCGCATCCTCTCGCGCTGGCGCGATGAGTGGACGGCCCTCCGGGGGAACAAGTTGCGGGAGGTTAAGCCTCTCCCGTTAATCTGGGGTACCTCTTCTCGTTCTTCACGTCGGGAAGAGGTACTTTTAGCCCGTTTACGAATTGGACATTGTCGTTTTAGTCATAGTTACCTGCTCAGTGGTGATTTCGCTCCGCTGTGTCAGCAGTGTGACGTGCCCTTAACGGTGCGTCACATTTTAACTGAGTGTCAAGTTTTAGCTCCACTGCGCGTTCGCCTGGGTCTGCCTGTTGGCATAGCCAACGTTTTGGCAGACGACGCGCATGCTGTAGAATGTGTTTTACGTTTTATAAGTGACATTGGTTTTAATCGTCGCATTTGATGCGCTGAGCGTCTTTTAGCTTTGTTATTTTATTCTGTATGTTTTAATAGGGACTTACTCCCCAGTGACATATGGCGCTCATGTCCCTCGCATTCTACAGTCCTTGACACGTTTTAATCTTTTATTGGCTATGCCTGTAGTGTGTTGGTTTTTGAGACATTTATTGTTATTGTTACTATTGTTGTTATTGTTCTTATTGTTATTGTTTTTATTCTTATTGTTATTTTTATTGTTATTCTATTGTTATTTTTAGCTTTTTTGACATCGCGGGTTTGTGTCCCGTTTTTTAATTATGCGGTTTTTTACCTGTCTTTTATTTTTTGACTTTATATTTTATACCTTGTAAGGGCGCTGATGACCTCAGCAGTTTAGCGCCCGTAAGCCGCATATCATCATCATCATCATCACCAAAGAGGGAAACGCGTTTTCGTCCATGGTTACGCGCTTAGGCCCACTGTCACCTTGGGCTATCGTCGATGCCGAAGACTTACCGCACTGTTTTATTTGTTCAGACTCCCTGAGTGTTCTTCAAAGTATTAGCTCTCTTTACAGTTACCACCCGCTCGTACAGCGCATTCATGACCTGCTCCACTCGCTTGGTGCCTCTGGCATCAGCGTCTCCTTCATGTGGAATCCAGGTCATATGGGCATCTCAGGTAATGAGTCTGCCGACGCCGCTGCCAGGTCGGCGATTTTATTACCCAGATATTTTACCTCTGTTGTTCCCTGCACAGATTTGTTTGTTATTTTACGTAGCCGCATCCTCTCGCTTTGGAGGGATGAGTGGACGGCCCTCCGAGGAAACAAGTTAAGCCTCTCCCGTTAGTCTGGGGTACCTCTTCTCGTTCTACACGTCGGGAAGAGGTACTTTTAGCCCGTTTACGAATTGGACATTGCCTTTTTAGTCATAGTTACCTGCTCAGTGGTGACCCCGCTCCGCTGTGTCAGCAGTGTGATGCGCCCTTATCGGTGCGTCACATTTTAACTGAGTGTCAAGTTTTAGCGCCCCTGCGCGTTCGCGTGGGTCTGTCTTTTGGCATAGCCAACGTTTTGGCAGACGACGCGCATGCTGTAGAATGTATTTTACGTTTTATAAGTGACAATGGTTTTAATCGGCGCATTTGATGCGCTGAGCGTCTTTTAGCTTTAAGATTTTATATTGTCGGTTTTAATGGGGCTCTTTTCCCCGACGGACATAAGGCGCTCATTTCCCTTGCATTCTACAGTTCTTGACACGTTGTTTTATTCTTTTAGTGTCCATGATTTTAGTGTGTAGATTTTAGTCTTTGGTCTGTTGTGTTTTTTAGTGTTTTTGACTAGGCGGGTTTGTGCGTGGTGTTTTTAGTTTTTTGTCTTTTCAATTTTATATTCTATACATTGTAAGGCCGCTAATAACCAATGCAGTTGAGCGCCCTTAAGCTCCATCTCATCATCATCATCATCAGCATCATCGGCATTCAGGGTAAGGAGAGTGCGGATACCGCTGCCAAGCGTGCTGTTCTCTCTCCAAGTTATTTTAGCTCTTCTGTTCCTGCCGCTGATTTTAGCCATTTCTTACGGAGGTCTATTCTGTCGTGTTGTTTTGGTGCATGGTCCTCCATCCAGGATAATAAATTGCGGAGGATTAAACCTGTACCCTCAACCTGGACCACTTCCTCGCGTTTCTCCCGGCGGGAGGAGGTAATTTTGTGTAGACTTTGCATCGGGCACTGTCGTTTTAGTCACTGTCACTTGTTGCGCCGTGAGCCTGCTCCCGTTTGCGGTCGTTGCGGTTCGCCGTTGACAGTGCGGCATGTTTTAGAGCAGTGTCAGTCGTTTGCTGTCCTTCGCTCATCCCTGCAGATGGGCGCCATACTGCCTGCCATTTTAGCTGATGACGTACTAGCTTTAGAACGTGTTTTAACTTTTATTCGCCGCGGCCATCTACAGAACCACGTTTGACCTGTCCTTGAGCGGTTTTCGTTTTAGTGTGTTTTCGACCTTTAGTTTTAGCCCCGTGTGCAGTTCCGCGTTCTTCAGCCTCTCACACTGTCCTGCTTCATTCTTTCAGCTGATTTTATTATGGCCGTATACTCCCGGTTTTGCTTTTAGTATGATTTTATGGTGGCCTTTGTTTTAAACTATTGTCTTGCCTCGATTTTATTTTTGACGGGCGCTAATGACCTCCCTGGTTTTGCGCCCTTAAACCTCACTTCTTCTTCTTCTTCTTCTTCTTCATCATCATCATCATATGCAGGTAGTTGACTTGCAGGCTTCACAATGTGTCATTCTGCATTTGTTTTGTTATGCTTTTGTTTATGGTGGGGAAAACAAAAGAAAAACAATCAGTGGTAGCCAAGGTCATTAAGGCATGAACTTGTGAATGGGAGGCCAGCAGTTGAAATCCTCCCTGATTGAAGCTCTTTATTTCTTTTTTTGGGGGGGAGGGGTTAGTCCTCATGTTTGGCAAAGGCTGAGGAGGTACCCTAAACTTAGGTCTGGTACATTTTCTTCCTAAATTTCCTTTCCTAATTACAATTTCATTTCATGTATCAACGGTGTCACTGCCTGTGGTAACATGTACTCCTAGAACAACACTGCCACAACTCAAAAAGCACAGTTTTGAGATAATTACATTTGAAAGATTTGATTCGTGATATTAACAGAATATTCAAAATTGCAACACCAAAATAACTCTGTTAGCTTCTGATTGAAACCAGTTGAAGATAAGGTAGTTTTCATTTTCGATAGACAACTGTTCCAGGAATCAGGAAATGTATGTAACTGAAAACAACCAACTTATTATATTATGTAATAATAAGAGCAGACATTAAATGTTATTTAAAAAAAGAAAAGGATATTTCACCTGGGTTGGTCTTGTGCTATCTTGGTTTCTGAGTAAGAACATCTCTGTAGGTTTCACAGTGCCACTCTGGTTATTACAGCCATCAGGCTAATTAGACCAGAGGAAATTTTCTGAGCAAGGAGAGCAAGGTTCAGTTTCAGGAAGAATCTGATTGCTTGGCTATTATGGATAGGAATTTGCTAATCAATACTACTGGTTTTACTGATAATTAACAAAGCTTGAATTACTTGTATTATGGTAATATATTGACAGGACTTATACATGCATTTCTCTCTTGCAAAATATTTTTCTTTTACAACTATGTGAGTTTTTGCAGCACTTCTTTACTTGACACTTACTCATGTCAATATACTTCCCTCTACATGTTTACATTGCAAATCAAACTGGCAGTATAAGTATTCCTCTTACTGTATGTAGCGTATTAAAGGTTTTTGGTTATTTCTACTTATAATCTTTACTTTATTCTCATCTTACATTTTTATATATTGCAGCAGTACAATATTCTTCAAAAGAACTTAACTCCACACTCTATTACTGCCTCGTGACATCTTGCGTGACAAGTATGGCTATTCTTTTCTGATACCCTGATTTCATATGGATTTTGCTTTTCATAATGTTACTGGAACCAAGTGTGTGTATTAAACATGGTTCCCTGTGCAATAACCCTTTACCTCTCACAAAATCTTTGCATTAAAGAGCACTTGATTTTATCCTATTAAAAATACAATGGAATTGCCTTTAACTATTTATGAACTTCTAAAAACTTCTAATTTACAAAAAATAATGTCCCTTTTCTCACTGCAGTATACATATATAAATAAGATACTTCATTCTTACAAGCTACAAATTCATAATGAATGTTATTATATCACTTCTCATTTAATTTTTGAGGTGATGTTATTGTACATGTGTGAAAGGCTTTTATTTGAAACAAATGGTTCCTATAGATTGGTTGATCACTATCAAAATAGCAGGGATCCAATCAAACTGCACTTCACCATGGATGGACAGAACACTTATTGTGTCAATACTTGTATCTTACATACTAGGTATTATATGGATGTATGAGATTTTGATTACGCTGTTTGAGAACAACAAATATATAATTATAATATGAATTCTTTTTGCACCATGTGAAAACTAACATGAGAGTTATCACATTGGTTTCAAGTACTGGAACATGGAAGTTAATATAGTGTTTAAATTTCTTCCCCAAAATCAGCTGCAGCACGAGTTTATTTATTATGGAATATGCTGAAGAGATTCCTCCAGAATCGAATGGGGGAGTAACCACTAACAAGGAAAATTTGTGAAGATGTAATTGTTCAAAAAGTTAAGAAAAAACATATATAAGTTATTAAATATTGAATCAGTAATCTATGATGTAATAATTACTTCACACTCTTGAAAGTTAACAGACAGATGCAATATATGTAGTTACTTCAAGTGGTAAGTAATGAAATCCGTAATTCATATGTGCTAATTGTGTAATACATAGAACATGTTTATATATCAGAATAAAGAAAATATTATAATTTTAGTTATAGAAGTTTAATGTTTAAATCATTTCCGTGATATAGTAAGAAAAAATTTCTTTTATTTGCACAGGACTTCCTTATACCTGAAGTAATTCAGAGTTTGACCTTTGTTACCTGTGATGGGGCTGTTGTTTTCTTAGGCTAAATAGCTCCAAAATATAATAGACAATTTTAAGCAATTCACCAACTATGTCATTTCTTTGAGTATTGGAACAGACAGAAGCCCATTTTTTGTTTTGTAACACTAGTTTAAATTTATTGACATGCTCATCACTAATTGTTCTTGTTATAATTTTACTTTTTCTGTTATTGTCAATCTGTTTGCTAGCTATGGCAGGCATCAACAATACCTGAGCATCATGATCTGACATGCCATTTACAATAGGAATTATGGCATAATTTTGAATTTCTTCTGAGTCTAGAAATATGTTATTCATAGCTGCTGCAGTGTTTATATGACTTCTAATGGGAAAGTGAACCACATACACTATGTGATCAAAAATATCCGGACACCTCCATAAACATACATTCTTCCCATATTTCTTCGGGAGTTTATGACGTACCGCGTGTTTCGTGTACGTGTGGGCTCGGTTTCATCTAGTCGTTTTATTCAACAGAACGGTGTACCGCAGGGCTGTGTAGTCAGTTTCACACTTTTTGCGATAGCTATCAACCCCATTGTTGCTGTATTCCAGCTGGCATTTCATCGTCTCTTTTCGTTGACAATTTTGCCATTTATTGTAGTTCACGGCGGACCTGTCTGCTCGTACGCCGTCTCCAGAGCTGTATCGACCGTCTCTACGCCCGGAGTAACGCCAACGGCTTTTATTTCTCCGCCGAGAAATCCGTCTGCATCAACTTCTGGCGCCGGAAGGCTTTCCCTCCGCCCTCTCTCCACCTTGGGTCTGAAGTCCTTCCATTTGCAGACGAGGTGAAATTTTTGGTGTTGATCTTTGATCGAAAGCTGAGTTGGACTTTTCACGTTTCCTTTTTAAAAGCAAAGTGTGACCGTTCTCTTAATATTTTACGTGTTTTATGTGGCACATCCTGGGGAGTTGATCGGACCGTCCTTCTGCGTCTTTATCGTTCCTTGGTCCGATCCAAGCTTGATTACGGGTGCACTGTTTATTCATCGGCACGTCCATCTGTGTTACGTCGCTTGAATACCATTCATCATCGTGGCATAAGAGTCACTACCGGGGCCTTTCCAGCTAGCCCTGTACCCAGTATGTACGCAGAAGCTGCAGAGCTTCCGCTGTCCTTCCGGCGTGAGTTGCTTTTGTGCAGCTATGCTTGTCGGCTCTCAAGCTTGCCTAACCACCCTTCCTTCGAGTTATTTCACGGGGATTCACCTGATCGACAATATTTAGTTAGCTCCTCTGCATTACTACCTCCAGTAGTTCGATTTCGACAACTCCCTGGGCATTTGGACGTTGTGCCAGCGCCGGCCCTTCCCAGGGGGAAACGCTTTTTCCTCCATGGCTGCGCGCTGAGGCCCACTATCACCTTGGGCTAACGTCGATGCCGAAGACTGAGACCCCTTGTTCAGTTCTTAGATGAACGTTTTTAGAACTCCAGGCGAAAATCGGAAGTTTCATTTTGTATACGCTGATGGGTCTAAGACATGTTGGAGTAGGGCGTTCCTTTGTTTTTGGTCGGCATAGTTTTACCTTTCGTTTACCGGAGCAATGTTCGATGTTTACCGCCGAGCTTTTTAGTATTTATCAGGCACTTTTATACATCCAGCGACATGATTTACAGCACTGTGTTCTTTGCGCAGACTTCCTGAGTGCCCTTCAGAGTATTAACGCGCTGTACAATTACCACTCACTCGTACAGCGCATACATGACCTGGTCCACTCGCTTGGGGTCTCTGGCATTTGCGTCTCCTTCATGTGGATTCCAGGTCATGTTGGCATTCCAGGGAACGAGTCTGCCAACGCCACTGCCAAATCGGCGATTTTATCACCCAGAAGTTTTACCTCTGTTGTTTCCTCGTCAGATTTGTTTATGTTTTACGTCGCCGCATCCCCTCGCTTTGGAGCGATGAGTGGACGGCCCTCCGGGGGAACAAGTGTCGGGAGATTAAACCTCTCCCGTTAGTCTGGGGTACCTCTTCTCGTTCGTGTCGTCGGGAAGAGGTAATTTTCACACGCCTTCGTATCGGACATACATTTTTAGTCATAGTTATTAGCTCAGTGGTGACCCCGCATCACTCTGTGGGCAGTGTTATGGGCCCTTAACGGTGCGTCACGTTTTAGAGGAGTGTCAGGTTTCAGCTGCATTGCGTGTTCGTGTGGGTCTGCCTGTTGGCCTAGCCAACGTTTTGGCAGACGACACGCGTGCTGTAGAATGTGTTTTACGTTTTATTCGTGACAGTGATTTTAATCTGCGCATTTGATGCGTTGAGCGACCTTTACCTTCTTATTTTATTCTGTCCGTTTTAATGGGGACTCTACTCCCCAGTGGACATAAGGCGCTCATGTCCCTCGTATTCTACAGTTCTTGACACGTTTTCCTCTTTTATTGCCTATGCTTTTAGTGTGTTTTTGGGATTGGTGTATTGTTGTTTTTAGCTTTTTGGACATCGTGGGTTTGTGTCCCGTTTTTTACTTATGCGGTTTTTTTTACCCGTCTTTTATATTTTGGACTTTATTTTTTTATACATTGTAAGGGCGCTGATGACCTTAGCAGTTTAGCGCCCTTAAACCGCATCTCATCATCATTAGGATCCACTCCAAGTACTATGACAGTTAGGTGTGAGCTGAGAAACCTTGGATTCCATGATCGAGCGGCTGCTCATAAGCCACACATCATGCATGAAAATACCAAACGACGCTTCGCTTGGTGCAAGGAGCGTCAACATTACACGATTGAACAGCGGCAAAACGTTGTGTGGAGTGACGAATCACGGTACACAATGTGGTGATCCGATGGCATGGTGTGGGTATGGCGAATGTCCAGTGAACGTCATCTTCCGGCGTGTGTAGTGCCAAAAGTGAAATTTGGAGGTGGTGGTTTTATGGTGTGGTCGTGTTTTTCCTGGAGGGGCTTGCACCCCTTGTTGTTTTTCGCGGCACGATCACAGCACAGACCTACATTGATATTTTAAGCACCTTCTTCCTTCCTACTGTTGAAGAGCAATTCGGGGATGGCGATTGCATCTTTCAACATGATCGAGCACCTCCTGTTCATACTACACGGGCTGTGGCAGGGTGATTAAACGACAATAACATCCCTGTAATGGACTGCCCTGCACAGAGTCATGACTTAAATCCTATAGAATACCTTTGGGATGTTTTGGAATGCCAACTTCGTGCCAGGCCTCACCGACCTACATTGATATCTCTCCTCAGTTCTGCACTCCGTGAAGAATGGGCTGCCATTCCCCAAGAAACCTTCCAGCACCTGATTGAAAGTATGCCTGCGAGAGTGAACGCTGTCATCAAGGCTAAGCGTGAGCCAACACCATATTGATTTCCAGCATTACCTATGGAGGGCGCCACGAACTTGTACGTAATTTTCAGCCAGGTGTCCGGATACTTTTAAGGTAGTGTATTCCAAGTTAAATGTATGTAACAAGGAAGTGAGGTTAGTTTTGATTTCGCTGTCATTAAGTGTGTGTGCAATAAAATCTCCACAAACTATTATTTTAGCATTTTCAGTGTAAATGTACGAGATGGTTCTTTCTAATATATTTACAAATCCTTGGAAGTTTCCTGTGTTAGTGCTAAAATTATGTATGTATCCCTACCAAATTCTATTTTTACTGAACAGGATTCAAATTCCTTTTCCTTGCTAAAAGATGCAACAGTTATTTTGATGAACTTTACCATGTTTTTAGCAAATATACTTACTCCTCCATAATTTAATCTACTTTGCAAAAACTGGAAAATAATGTGTACTTACTGAAGTTCACACTTTTAAACCCTGTTTCTGTCATGCGGTGCTCTGTTGTACAAATTACTGATATCATAATTTATATCCTGGATATGTATACTTAGCTCCTCTACTTTATTCTGTAACCCTTGTATATTTTGATGATATAAACCAAATGAATTTCTTGATATTTGCTAAGAAGTTGAGATGCAACCTGTGCTGTGTGGAATGCTCTCGATGGAGGCTAAATGTTGGCAAAACATCAATGTGATGAAAGGCAGTACTTCTCTTGCACAGGTCTTCTTCACTCAGGCTATCATGTGACAAAGTGTTAGCTTATCGTGTCTCTGAAATGGCTCAACAAAATTAAAATTAGTGTGTGTGCTTACCTTGACAATGTGGTTCAGATCTTCCTTGATTGAATACCCATAATCAGCATTAATGATGTTGTCACAACCCCCAATGATCACAATGTGATCATTCTTATTGAGAGCAACAGACAGACTCTTTAAGTTCTGAGGTCACATTCTCAAGATGGCACTTGGCTTATATATGCATTCCACATGGAAGTTGCTCCAGCCTTCCTCCTGCAGCAACGGTTCCATCCATCTAGCATGGCTGCTGCCTAAGTACCCTCTTCTTGTTGGCCTTCCTGTTGTCTACTGCAACATCAGACTCTTGCTACTTTGTCCATCTCTGAAACATTATCTTCCAAAACAGAAAATCTATTCATAGTCCATATACCACCTGTCCTAACCTCTGGCAGCTTCAAGCTTCTGTTCCCTCATCTCCTGACTTCTACAAATGAATCATCTGGGTGCCTTCCATTTGCATCTTGTAGCTTAATTTTCAGTGCCTGGATATCATCCTATATCACATCAATCAAGACTTTTAAGTTGCTTAATTTCTTTCTCAATATTACACAATTTGCAAGACCAGTCACCCTTTGGAACTGTCCTCTTGTTAACTCCTACACAGCTGAAGTGGTACCACAAATCACATCCATCGTGTTGTATCCCCCCTAGTACTCATTTACAGCAGTTACCACACAATCCTTCCATTCCGTAAAAAACAATAAAACCACAATGCACAGTTTAAAACAACAGCAAATTACTATGTATCTATGTACTTATATAGGAAAACAAACTGGAGTTAAAGCAATAACAAATTGTGATGGTTAATTCAATATGGCCGCCTTAGTCACAATTACTTATTAAGTCAAAATAACTATTCTATGTTTAAATAATTGTTGTCAATAATAATACAGCTATAGCACTCTTAATACTAGCTAATAAGATAATGTAGTACAGCTAAGTAATTAAAATACATGTGTATGTTAAGAAGTTACAGCTCATCCACTGATGTAATGTCACCACCAGTCAGGACTGTTAAATCTGTAAAGAGAACTTTAGCTTATAGAGGAGCTGAATGGCTCTATTGGTGAAAATTGGTGTTATACTCCAATGTATGATGATGTATGCAAATGATATATGAAAACATCATTTGCAACACATTTCAGGGTCACTACAGTTGAGTAGATCCTGTGACAAAAGTAAATGGGAAGAATTTAACCTTAATATTTTGGTCTTATCATCTGTATAGTTTTGCAATGTATGCTTCTGGACATGCCTTCCTTATCAAATCTTCATCTACTTAATCCCCTCTACAACCCCTAGAAGTCTGTAATAGGAATCTTCAATCATCTTCTGTATCTGCTGCTTTTGCTACTTCAATAACTCTTACTTAAACTATTTCAAGTTCCCATTTCCTAACCATATCATATGTAGCCAATAAAGGTTGCTATACACAGGACTTAAATTGTTTTAAGTCTGTAAATAATCCTATTGTAAATTATTTTTTGTATAAGGTATCCAACATAGGTATCATAGTGCTGAGAACAAACCGAAAGTACTACAAGAAAGAAATGTTATCTGATATACATTCAGAGAATTGAAGGTGACAAACATGTAGTGGAAGGTGCTTTTAAATTTTAAACCAAAAATGTTTTGGAATTGTATAATATTGTCTCTACAAGCCCTTTTATTCAGGATTTCTACAATTTTATAGTATTATAATCTGGTGCAATTTTGATTTCAGACACCAACAGGCAAGAGAACTTCTGCTGCTCAGACAACACAATGTAACAACAGAGATTCTGGCATGCATGTTACCTTGATGTTTTCATTCTTTGGGTAGTGTTAATAAAGTACCCATAATTCTGAAATTGTGACTATGCAAAATGTAGCTAGAGATAGCCTTTTATGCAGTATAAAGTTCCCATATTAATGGTTTATGCTTGTGAACATACCATATGCTATCTTTGAAGTATACATTTAATGTCATGGATGAATATGTATGAAGCATTAAACCAAAAACATGGTGCAGTTTTATGAATATCACAATTCATATAAAATTAAAATAGGTATTTCAGTAAAACTCTTAGACATGTGTAACATTTCATAATAGCTCACTTCAGTGAAGACATGTTTTGAGTTTGTGCAATAAATTCTGGATGTTTCAAGGTTGTATTCATGTTTTTGATATTTCTCCAAGCAGAAATATAATCTTTAATTAAGCATATGTACAACGTTGCTAATGTTTATTTTTTACTTTTCATGTGTGTGAAATTATTTTGAGACATCTTAATTTCTAGGACACAGTTATATGATCTAATTGGAGCTACACAGACTTTAGCATCTCATGAAGCGGCAATGAAAACACTAAAGCTTGATGCAGATTATGACCTAGATCTGGTTGAGCGCTACTTATGGTCTCTTTCCTTGGGCTCACATCCACATATTCAAGTTATTAGGGGTAAGTCTGTTCATAGTTTGCCAATCTAAATGTCATTAATTTCTCAAACTATAATTCTAAGACAATATTTTTTAAAATAATTTATTTTCCTAATGTTTCTAAAGGTGATTTTCACAGATTATATCAAACTGTCAACCTAATCACAGATTAAGTCTTATGGATGTGAAACTGAATAATGGCAACTACTAAAGATGTAATGCATCAGAGAGATGTAGTTCAAAGTAAAACATGTTTAAAATATAGACACAATTACTGAAGTACCTGAAAACAAAACTCATCATAAGTGTACAAGACAATCCCTGACTCTAATAGTTTACACACCATTATACCTTGATACAGATTTCACAGAATATAGTTTCTGACACATTTTCATTCACTCGTGCGCTAAATTATTTTTTTTTTGCACTTGGCAACCAATAAAAGAAAGAAAGGAAAAAAAAGTAATGTACCAACATTTTTATTTTTCAGGAAGATACACTAAAAGTTTTTGATGCATTATGTACTTAAAACTAATTTTCAATTACTCTGCCTTAATTTCTATATCAAGAACTTGCTGGAACAGGTTTTATAGTCTGTTTTCTACATCATCGGGCTAGACTCACTACATGCAAAATGTATTTCCTGCATGGACATACTGTGTGATGAAATCATTTTCAAGCAGGGTATCAAGATTTAACAAAGTGTGTTTATTTTTTGTATATAAGTAGTATTTTTTTTTTCAAAAAAGAATTCAATTGGTTCTCAAAGTGCTTTTAAAGCTTAGGTTTTGCTTCAACTGATAGTCTGAGGGCACTGCAGGAGAGATCATTAGAAGGAAAAAACTAAGCTTTTAAATGCTATTGGAAATCAAAATTGAAATATTTTAAGAAAAACTATTTATAGATAAAAATAAACATCCTTTGTTAAATTTTGATGTCCGATATGAAAATGATCTCATCACACAGTACATCCAGCTAGGAAACTCCATCTACATTACACAACAGGAACTGTAGCAGTGAGCCTAGGATGATGATGGAAACAACATTTATTGAAACATGTTCTGCTAAGCTTTTTTATATAAAACTGCAGAAGAGTGATTAAGAATAAATGTTGAATATTTTTCATTTTCCACTAAGGCACTGGTTAAACTTCGTAAAAATGATTATGAAATTGCATGCTGTACAACATTTTGAATATTTGGGTGTGTCATTTAAATAAAAACAAGAAAGAAACAACAGAGATGCTGCAAGTAAGGTAGATCAGCAGGGCCATTAAAGGCAAATGCTGCCTGAGGACACTTAGAGAGAATAATTAAAACTTTTTTTAAATAAAATTCTGCAGTATCTTACACAAAGGGGGGTGGAAGCAACAATATGAAAGAAATTGAAATCAGGATTTGCATGGGTACCTCTGGCAGACATTACTTGTGCTTACTGCACTAATGGGAGAAGATGGCTTCCAATTTAAGTGCACTAATACCAAATAGTACTTTGGTTCAGGTACTTCTTTCTATCTGCTTTAAGTCTTTGATATTTTCTACAGGATGTTTATGCCAACTTAAAATTAAAAGTGCTAATTCCTTATTCCATATCCAAACTCTTTTCAACATATGCAAATACATTCTCATAGATATTCAGAATTATCTTCCCTAATTGCAATAGTGAATATTACTTTTGGTTTTTCATACTTCCTGCCTGAAATCCAACCGTATAAACTACAACCTTCTCTATCTTCTCTTCCATTCCATTACTTAGGTATGTAACCCCTCAATTCACCAACCATCTGAGACCATCCCTAGCAGAAGCTTTGTCTCAATACCACTTCACAGATTCCATGAACAAATTATGGGTGGCATGGAATCTACTCAAGTGTGCAATTTTTTCTCTCAGTTTCAGAATTTTAGAGTTAAAAGTTCTTTTACAAAATTTTATCCTTTGTTACCAACCAAGCTACCTACCTAACCTAACCTACCAATTTTAAAAGCCATATAAATATAACATGAAAATGCTCCAAGTTAATTTTTGCTTTATCTAAGTCAGCAAAAGTTTTCTGGGAATTGAAATATGACATACTGAAAGTAATTTA
The DNA here is from genome assembly GCA_030765065.1 of Deroplatys truncata. NCBI lineage: Eukaryota > Metazoa > Arthropoda > Insecta > Mantodea > Mantidae > Deroplatys > Deroplatys truncata. The sequence continues at coordinate 413,804,509 of CM060990.1, read as the reverse complement.
TGATGGCGCAGTGCTCCTAATCTTGTCATATGAAGCACCTTATTGTTTGAATCAGCAAGCAAGGCAACATTGAAATGAAACTTGTATGAGTACATAGACTCATCACCTAAAAGGTGACTAAAACTTTCAGAAATACATCCTATAAAGCTCTCTGCATACTGACTGGCCTGACCTCGATGATCATTTAACTTAAGGTAGTTCACAATTCCTATATCTGGGGAGAATAAGATTTAAAATTACAGCTAGATATCCAAAGGACTACAGAACATGGACTCATCCCACTGAAGTTATACAGATTGAAGGCACAGAAGAAAACAAATCATATAATGTGAAGACATATAAAGATGGCAGCATAAGTCAAAAGTGACAGTGGTGTTGAATCACGAATCACTATAATGGCATATAACCAGCTTGGTCACCTGCTACAGAACAAACTTAATATGAGGTGCTCCAAAAACCAAGCTGAGGAAATCTCTATACTAAAGCCATTGTCAAGCTTTCAGACTTGAAATGTTTACCAGACAATGAAAATTCTGCAATAATCAAGATGCATAATAAAATCACAATGCTATCATTGCCAAAACCAGATACTTATTGGAACATCATAGAAAATAAAACGAGTAAGCTAATGGAAAACCAGACAAATCACTTCTTCTGGCTCAAGGCTAACATGGGAATCATTAGTAACGAGTTGGCAGATTGCATCAAGCAACAGTGACATTGAAGAAGTATACAAGAAAATGCTTTAAAGTGTAGTGGATAAAAGTGTTCAGGAATGGAAGAATGAATAGGAATCAACAAATAACTGTGTAGCGAGAGAAGCATTTTTCCCAAATGTGAATGGTGGACTTCCAGTTAATCTAAACTGAAGTGGTACATTGTTACATTTCTAACAGGCAGGGCATAGAAAACAATACTTCCATAGGTTTAAAGTATTAGAAAATCCAAACTGTTAATTTAATAAAAGCATACAAACTGTTACTCACCTATTGTGGGAATGTGAAATTAGGCAAATATTACATAAGAGATGTGATAAAAAATGGGGAAAAATAGCCAATAAACAATAACACAGGTCAACATGAGTACTGGGGTTTGGAAAGTAAGTAGTGTTATTTACTAATTTGGCATCCCTGAACATGAAAATGATATCACTTTTTTCCCATCACCCTCAGTTTTCTCTACACACCTACCCCTCCTCCCAACCTACTACAGGCTGTTTACTATGTGCAACTGGCTGTGAAATATATTATGTAGCATAATTTCTAAATGTGGCAACATTGCTTGTGTGTGTAGGATGGGGAAGGAGGGGGAGAATACCCTTGAATGCTGACTTCCTGTTATTGCCACAAAAATTAACAGTTTACTCAGTGTAAGGGCTAGAGAAAGATGTTTATGCAAGTATTTGTCAGTAGTGTTAGTTCATTGGAGTGGTGTTGAAAATGTCAGGAAGACAGTGTGTGAGTAGCCCTGATATATTTTGTTACATATATGGAACTTATTGATAAGTAAAAGATGCCGACAAGTATCGGAATTTGTTCAGAAAACATATTTTGCTTAGTTTGGCATCAAGCTTGGAGATCAAGAGAGGTTCATTTGCTCCATACATTGTGTGTCATACATGCGTGGAGCAATTAAGGAAGTGGAATGAAGGTAAAAAGATGTGTTTGAATTTTGCTATTCCCATTGTATGGTGTTAGCACAAGAACCATGTGGATGATTGTAACTTCTGTATGATAAAAGTTGGGGATTCAACAAAAGAAATGTTAACAAAATCATGTATCTGAACTTAGATTTTGGCAATTAGATTTGTCCTGATGGTCCAGGGCTCCTGATTCCCTCTACACCAACATCAGTGTATACATTTTAAGTCCCTGAAGCAGGGGTAAGTAATGAAGGTAGTGACTATTCCAAGGCTAGTACTGGTACTAACCCTCTTCCTGAAACTGAATTTAATAATTTGGTGAGAGACTTGGGACTCTCAAAAGACACAGCACAACTTCTGGGATCACGCCTGAGTGAAAAAAATTTACTTGCACACGATACATTATATTCAGTGTACAGAAATAGTGACAAGGACTTTTAGAGACTTTTTTGTTGAAGAGGGTTTAATAATGTTCTGCAAAGACACCACTGTTCTGTTGACAAAAATAGGAGCTCTAAAGTATGACAGTTAGCATAGGAGGTTATTTATAGATTCTTCAAAGTGAAGTTTGAAAGCCTTATTTACTACATATTAGAAATGAGCTAGCATAAATTCCAATTGCATATTCAGTACATTTAAAAGAGATGTACAGTACCATGAAAGTACTCCTTTAGAATGTCAAATATGAAGAATACCAGTGGCTTCTATGTGGTGGCTTTACAGGATCAGCATTCTCTGCCAGCAAACAGGGTACACTAAGATGCCTTTCCATATGCATAAATGGGGCAGTAGAGCATATCATAAGCATTGGAGTATAAAAAATGGCCTAAGAAGGAAAACCTGCAAGCGGGATTGAAGAACATTGTAAATGGAGCATTTGGTTGATCCACATAACATTTTCTTGCCTGCACTGCACATAAAATTAGGACTGATGAAGCAGCATGTGAAAGCATTGGACAAAACAGGAAACTGTTTCCAATACCTGTGTAGCTGATTCCCAAATCTATGCACTGTAAAGTAGAAGGAAGGGATATTTGTTGGATCGGATATATGTAAGCTGATGTCTGATGAACACTTTGAATGTACAATGATGAAATAGAGCAACAAGCTTGGTGAAAATTAAAAAATGATGTGCATAATTTCTTTGGCCAGAATAAGCAGCCTCATTACAAGGAAGTAGTAGAAGATATACCACAGAAGTTTAATGACTCATGATACAAGGTGAGCCTATAACTACATTATCTAAAGTCACACCTAGGCAATTTTCAGGACAACTTCACCTACACATCTGAGGAACATGGTGAATGGTTCCGTAAGGAACTTAAAACTCTGGAAAATCGTTATCAAGGTAGTTTGGGGATAAACATGATGCCTGATTACTGCTGGTGTATCACATGTGAAAGATAAGTGACACACAAAAGGAAAGGTATAAAGGTTCATTCATGGCCAAACATCAACGGAAGTAATACCTCTGCCTGGTAAGTTTCCATATCACCATATTTTGCTTCTTTTAATATATATGAGGGCGAGTCAATAAAGACTGAGAACGGTTTGTTTTTACACACAAAATACACTAGTCTTGGTCCAGATTGGTGTGGACATTTTCAAAGTATTCTCTGTTGAGTTGAACACACTTTTCCCAATGCTTCTGCCAGTCCTGGAACACATGCTGGAAGCCATCTTTTGACATCTTCTTTATAACCGCCTCAGCCTTCTTCATGACGGCCTCCGAAGTAGTAAAACGCTTCCCCCTTAGTTCCTTTTTCAGACAGGAAAAGAGACAAAGTCGCAGGGGGCCAAGTCTGGAGAGTATGGAGGATGGAGAACACATTCAATGTTTCTGTGGACCAAATACTGGGTAACAATGTTGCACACATGAGGGCAGGCATTGTCATGGTGCAGGCCCCAACCAGAAGGATGCAGTTCTGGTCATTTTCGTTGGGTGTGTTTAGCAAGGACATCCAAAACAGACTCATAATACACGCCATTAACCGTCTTATTAGAAGGGACTGGATGTTGGTACGCCATTCCATGGCAGTCGAAGAACGAAATGACCATCACTTTTCTTTCTGACCGAAAAACCTTCGCTTTCTTTGACGTCCGAGAATCAGGTGATTTTAATACTGAGGAGGCCTGTTTCCCTTCCGGGTCGTAATGGTGAAGCCAGTTTTCATCACCTGTAATGATGGAATTCAGATATACATCCTCATGGATCTCAACTAGACGTTATAGTTCCATACACACCTTCACGCACATCAACTTCTGTTCAGGAGTCAATAATCTTGGCACCCACCTCGCACAAACACGTCTCATGTATAAGTGATTATGCAGAATTGAAAAAACGCTGCCATGGGGAAACTGTAACATGTCTGCAAGTCTGTCAATTGTTATTCATTGGTCTTCACAAACAATGATGCCAGCTGTGTTAATCATGGTTTCGTTTATTGCTGTTGCTGAAGCACCTGGCCCACCATGCTTTGTTATTGAAACATGGCCCTCCTTAAATTCCTTGAACCATCGAAGTGCTGTGGACTGTGGCAGAACATCATCACCATATGCCTCCTGCAACATTCTGTAAAGTTCCATACCGGATTTCTGCAAACGAATGCAAAACTTGAATGCAGCATATTGTTCTTCAAGTACCACCTCCATTTCCTCTGTAGGAAGCAAAATTCGTGCAAAATTGTTTACGCAATGTGCTTTTGTTGTGCGCATTAAAAAATAACTCTCTCTTTATTGACTTACCCTCATATATCGTTACTTTTTTTAGCATTTTAATTGTTCCAGTCTGTCTTCATCTTCCTGTAATTGCTTTCAGATTTCATTAGGTACAAAAGATGATTATGATAATTGTGCAAAAACCTGACTTCATGTAGAGAAACCAGCATCGGTTTCGTGACCAGCACAATCGATTTAGTCAGAAAATAATATTTTCATGCGAACCACGGACAACAAGTAAAAATTTGTCCACTTGTGTAATGAAAACTGGTTAGGAAACACTAAGTTTTGTCAGATAGGCCAGTTCAATAGATTTATACACTATACAATAAATCCAAAACTCTCCCCCCCCAGAATCTCACCTTATGTGAATACGGGTGTTGGCGTACCCGAGGGTTCCCGAGCCACTCATCGCCATCTTCATCCCTTCATCCCCGTCCGGTCGAGGTGGGTTCGTTCTCGTGACCGGGGGACTCAAGGTAGGCTCTCGTGCGTTCTGAGCATTTCATTCCATGTCGCCCCTCGCCATCGTTTCTTTCTTCTCTTCTATTTATGCACATCTCGCCCCACGCCCATTCATTTACACATCTCTTTTACTTCTTCGCCGGCCTACCTAGTGCGAAACGCCCACACACTTTTAGTTTCTTTTAACCTTTTATTTTAATCCTCCGTGGACACAGCCTGACGGATACCCGCGCACTTGGTGCGCAGCTGGGTGAGTGGGTAATGGCGTCATCCCCACCACCCGGGCCCCCTCAGGGGCTCACCTTATGTAAGTACGGGTGTTGGCGTACCCGGGGGTTCCCGAGCCTCTCATCGCCATCTTCATCATTTCATCCCCGTCCGGTCGAGGTGGGTTCGTTCTCGTGACCGGTGGACTCAAGGTAGGCTCTCGTGCGTTCTGTGCATATCATTACATTTCGCCCGTCGCCGTCGTTTCTTACTTCTCTTCAATTTCCGCACATTTCACCCCACGTCCATTCATTTACACGTCTCTCTTTTACTTCTTCGCCGGCCTACCTTGAGTGCGAAACGCCCACACATTTTTAGTTACTTTTAACGTTTTCTTTTAATCCTCCGTGGACACAGCCTGACGGATACCCGCGTACGAGGTGCGCAGCTGTGTGAGTGGGTAATGGCGTCATCCCCACCACCCGGGGACGTCATGTAGGGTTTGTGTTCGTATCCGCTGTTCAACTGCAGTCCCGCGGGGGGGGGGCCATTGCATGAGCTGCTGACGGCCATTGGGTCCCTCTGTCTATATTCTGGGAGGTGTGACCCTGGGGTGAGCTAGGTATAGATAGGCCACTCACCCAAGCCGGGGTAACGCCCGGGAAGTCAGAGCCCGAGGTCGGAGACGGTTGCAATGGTGGAGGATTTTTTTTCGCTATGGAGCACCCTTTCCTCATTATTAACAACAAGCGCCGAAAAGTTCTAGTAACAGAAGTAGCACCGCCAACAGCTGGTTGTTACTTAGTGATTACCCGTACAGAGGAAGGACAATCATTCGAGAAGGTGAACCCTTTTATCATCCAGAAGGGAATTGACTCAATTGCTGTTCCGGTTCTTTCCTGCACTCGTCTTCGTAATGGTTCGCTGTTAGTGCAAAGCAAGTCCGAGGCACAAAGTAAGTCCTTGTTGAGCGCCACGCTTCTCCACGGTTATCCTATCCGTGTTGAGAAGCACCGTACCTTGAATTCCTGTCGAGGCGTCATCACCACCCATAGCTTCGATGGTATGTCAGACAAAGATCTAGTGGAATATCCTTCCGAACAAAAGGTAACGGCAGTTCATCGAGTGCAGACAAAACGCGATGGCGTATTGGTACCCACTCGTACCCTGTTTCTAACATTTGATGGCGTCGATCTGCCCACGAGCATTTCCGCAGGGTACGAATGGATTTCTGTGAGACCTTATATTCATCGTCGTTTGCCGACTGTCCGCGGTGCTTGGACGAGAAGGTGATCCAGGAGATCCGGGTGAAGGAAAAACTCTCTTTTGCTGAAGCCCGGAGGCGTTATCATGCGCGCCAACCTTCGCTCCTGCGATGTGGCACATTTAGTTCTGTTGTTGCCTCGCCAGTACCACGAGTATATGCCGAAACTCAGACCTGGACCATGGCTTCATTAACCGCCACTACCATCCGGCCGTCCATTAAAGCTACTGTTACCAAGCCCTATAAACCTGGTTCAAAGTCAATGAAGTCGCAAGCCACTGAAAAGAAACCCAAGCAGAAACTTCGTAGGGAAGATTTTCTGAAGGACCCTCCGCGTGCGCGCGGTAAGAAAAGTTCACCTTCACCTCCTCGGAGGTCGCATTCCCAGGAAGCTCCTGGGACAAGCCGCGCTCAGCGGCCCCCCTCACCCATCGCCACCAAGAACCGATTCATGGCGCTTGAATCGGTTTCTGGCTCTGAGCGCGTGGGCCCTCCCTTCGAGGAGGCTATGGAGTCTGACCAACTCCATACCAAATGCCCGAGCCCAAAGGTTAAACCAAAGGTAATTTTAAGCCGATCTTCTAAGTAGAAAGTTTATTTCTTTTGTTCATGGCTATCCTGACCTCGAATGTACGTGGTGTACGATCGCATAGGGCGGAACTGCAATTTTTATTGCGTTCCAATTCACCTATGGTCGTGTGTTTGCAGGAGACCAAGCTTCGCCCTCATGATCTTTTTCATCTCCGAGGATATACTCCGGTTCGCTACGACCTTGAACCGGAGGAGGGTACTGCTGCTCATGGTGGTGTCATGATTTAGGTGCGTAACGACGTTCATTTCAAAATATCACACTTACATCCGACTTGCAAGCTGTTGCCGTTGGCCTTCACTTACCGGGCTTTTTGTTTTCTCTTTCGTCTGTGTATTCACCTCCATCGTCTCCCCTCGCTCCCGCGGACATTCGAGCTCTCCTGTTCGCTCTGCCAACACCATTTCTTCTGTTGGGAGATTTTAATGCCCATCTCCCATTGTGGGGTTCGCCAAGGGCTTGTGCGAGGGGAACTCTTCTTTCCGACATTTTTACCAGTTCAATCTTTCCATCCTCAATACAGGTGCACCTACTATTATTTCTGATTCTTCTGGTACATTCTCTCACCTGGACCTTGCCATTTGCTCACTCCAACTTGCTAGTCGTCTTCAGTGGAACGTCGTCGCTGACAACTACTCCAGCGACCATTACCCCTTGCATCTTTTCTCTTCTGTCACACCACGTACGGCATTCCACAGTACCTACCTGGATATTCACAAAAGCCGACTGGAGCTTGTATTCCAGCCTCATGCGTTTTGACGATCAGCGCTTCGCCGAATTTAACCAATTAGTGCAGCACCTTACGTCTACGATTTTCTCTGCCGCCGAACGCACAATTCCCCGTTCATCCTCTCAACCTCGGCGACCACCTGTTCCTTGGTTGAACGAGGATTGTCGGAACGCCGTTCGTGCCCGTAGGACTGCACCTAGGGTGTTTCGGCGACACCCTACACTTGATAATTTCGTGACTTTTAAACAATTGCGCGCCAGGGCTTGTCGCATTATTCAGGATAGCAAGAAGGCGTCGTGGGCTCGTTTTGTCGAGACTTTTAATCGCTTTACGCCTTCATCCGTTGTTTGGGATACACTTCGTCGCTTCTCAGGTAAAGTGTCGCATTGTACTGTTTCTGGCCTTCAGGTTTCTAATGCCACCATAGTGGATCCGGCTGCCATCGCCAAAACTCTGAGATCTGCCTTTGAGGCGGTTTCCAGTTCAGACCATTATTCCGCCGGCTTTCGCTCTATTAAAGACCGGCTGGATTCTGCACCATATAATTTTCGGTCTCCTAACACTGAATGTTATAACGAACTTTTTACAATGAGAGAGCTGGAGCACGCTCTTCATTGCTCTAGGCACTCCGCTCCTGGCCCGGATGGCATTGATGTCTTGATGTTAAAGCACCTTTCAGCCGACAGTAAACTCTTTCTCTTACAGGTCTATGACCGTATCCCCAAAGACGGCTTTTTTCCTTCCGTTTGGCGCGAAGCCACCATTGTCCCTATACTTTAGCCTGGGAAGGATCGCCAACTTCCTTCCAGCTACCGCCCTATCTCCCTCACCAGTTGCATTTGCAAGGTGATGGAGCGCATGATCAACGGGCGGTTGACAGGGTGCCTTGAGTCTCAGAAACCTCTAGCAAATGCTCAGTGCGAATTTCGTCGCTATCGCTCTACCGTCGACCATCTGGTATCCCTGTCGACCCATATTATGAATGAATTTCTGAGAAAGTGTCAAACCGTGGCTGTGTTTTTTGACCTGGAGAAAGCTTATGACACTTCTTGGAGGGGCGGCATTTTACGTACACTTTACGCATGGAATATCCGCGGTCGTCTTCCCATATTTCTTCGGGAGTTTATGACGACCGCGTGTTTCGTGTACGTGTGGGCTCGGTTTTATCTAGTCGTTTTATTCAAGAGAACAGAGTACCGCAGGGCTCGGTACTTAGTGTCACATTTTTTGCAGTTGCTATCAACCCCATTGTTGATTGTATTCCACCTGGCATTTCATCGTCCCTTTTTGTTGATGATTTTGCCATTTATTGCAGTTCACGGCGGACTTGTCTACTCGAACGCCGTCTCCAGAGCTGTATCGACCGTCTCTACGCCTGGAGTAACGCCAACGGCTTTAATTTCTCCGCCGAGAAATCCGTCTGCACAACTTCTGGCGCCGGAAATATTTCCCTCCGCCCTATCTCCACCTTGCGCCGGAGGTGCTTCCTTTTGCAGACGAGGTGAAATTTTTGGGGTTGATATTTGATGGAAAGTTGAGCTGGACTTCTCACGTATCCTTTTTAAAAGTAAAGTGTGACCGTTCTCTTAATATTTTACGTGTTTTAAGTGGCACATCCTGGGGAGCTGATCGGACCGTCTTTCTGCGTCTTTATCGCTCTTTGTTCCGATCCAAACTTGAATACGGGTGTATTATCTTTTCATCGTCACGTCCAACTGTGTTACGTCATTTGAATCCCATTCATCATCGTGGTATTAGAGTCGCTACAGGGGCCTTTCCAACTAGCCCCGTGCCCAGTCTTTACGCTGAGGCTGCAGAGCCCACGCTGTCCTTTAGGAGTGAGCTGCTCCTGTGTAGCTATGGCTGTCGAATCTCCAGCTTGCCTGACCACCCGTCCTTCGCGGCATTTTACGAGGATTCTTTTGACCGGCAATATTTAGTTAGCTCCTCTGCTTTGCTCCCTCCAGGGGTTCGATGTCGTCAGCTTCTTCGGCATTTGGACGTTACGCCAGCGCCGACCCTTTCAAGGGGGGAAACACGTTTTCCTCCATGGTTGCGCGCTGAGGCCCTCTGTCACCTTGGGTTATCGTCGATGCCGAAGAGTGGGACCCTTTCTTCAGTCTTTAGATCAGCGTTTTTAGAACTTCATTCGCAATTTGGGGACTTTGATTTTATCTTTACTGATGGATCTAAGACTAATGCTGGAGTAGGATGTGCCTTTTTTGTGGTGGAAATAGTTTTACGTTTCGTTTACCTGGACAATGTTCAATTTTCACCGCCGAACGTTTTAGCATTTATCAATCTGGTTTATACATTCAGTGGCACGACTTACGGCACTGTTTTATTTGTACGGACTCTCTGAGTGCCCTTCAGAGTATTAATTGCGCCGTACCATTACCACCCACTCGTACAGCGCATTCATGACCTGCTCCACTCGCTTCCCCTCAGGGGCTCACCTTATGTGAGAACGGGTTTTTGGCGCACCCGGGGGTTCCCGAGCCAATCATCGCCACATTCATCCCCTTACCCCCATCCGGTCGACGTGGGTTCTTCTCGTGACCGGTGGACCCAAGGTAGGCTCTCGTGCGTTCTTTTCATTCCATCCATACCGCACCTCACCATCGTTTCTTTCTTCGCTTATCACTTTCCGGCCATTTCGCACCACGACATTCGCATATCTCTCTTTTTCTTCCCCGCCGGCCTACCTTGCGTGCGAAACGCCCACACAGTTTTAGTTTCTTTTATCTTTTTATTTAAATCCTCCGTGGACACAGCCTGACGGATACCCGCGCACCGCGTGCGCAGCTGGGTGAGTGGGTAATGGCGTCATCCCCACCACCCGGGGTCGTCATGTAGGGTTTGTGTTCGTATCCGCTGTTCAACTGCAGTCCCGCGGGGGGGCCATTGCATGAGCTGCTGACTTCTGACGGCGATTGGGTCCCTCTGTCTATGTTCTGGGAGGTGTGACCCTGGGGTGAGTCTGGTATAGATAGGCCACTCACCCAAGCCCGGGTAACGCCCGAGAAGTCAGAGCCCGAGGTCGGAGACGGTTGCAATGGTGGAGGATTTATTTCGCTATGGAGCACCCTTCCTCCATTAATACTAACAAGCGCCGAAAAGTTTATGTAACAGAAGTGACACCACCGACAACTGGTTGTTACTTGGTCATTTCACGAACCGAAGAAGGACAAAGCTTTGAGAAGGTGAACCCTGTCATCATTCAAAAGGGCATTGATGCAATTGCTGGTGCGGTTCAGTCCTGCACTCGTCTACGGAATGGTTCCTTATTAGCCCAAACGAAATCCGATCAGCAAAGTAAGACCTTGTTGCGCGCTACGCTTCTCCACGGCTATCCCATCCGTGTGGAGAAGCACCGCACATTGAACTCCTGTCGAGGCGTTATTACCACCCATAGCCTCGATGGTATATCGGACGAGGACCTGGTAGAATATCTTGCAGACCAGAAGGTGACAGCGGTCCATCGAGTGCAGGCCAAACGCGACGGCGTATTGGTACCCACTCGTACCCTGTTTCTTACATTTGATGGCGTCGATCTGCCCACGAGCATTTCCGCAGGGTACGAACGGATTTCTGTGAGGCCTTATATTCCTAGACCTCTGCGTTGTTTTAAATGCCAACGTTTTGGGCATACGCAAGTCTCCTGTAAGAGTGCCGTTAACATCTGTGCAACATGTAGCCAGCCCTCACACGAAGGTACCTGTTCAACAGCCCCCGTCTGCGTTAATTGTAAAGGGTCACATTCTGCTTCGTTTGCCGACTGTCCGCGCTATTTGGACGAGAAGGCGATCCAGGAGATCCGGGTAAAGGAAAAACTCTCCTTCGCTGAAGCCCGGAGGCGTTTCCATGCGCGCCAACCTTCACTCCTGCGATCTGTCACATTTAGTTCTGTTGTTGCCTCGCCAGTACCACGAGTAGATGCCGAAACTCAGACCTGGACCTTGACTGGATTAACCGCCACTACCATCCGGCCGTCTATTAAGGCTACAGTTACCAAGCCGTATAAACCTGGTCCCAAGTCAATGAAGTCGCAAGCCGTTGAAAAGAAGCCCAAGCAGAAACTTCGTAGGGAAGATTTTTTAAAAGACCCTCCGCGTGCGCGCGGTAACAAAGGTTCACCTTCTCCTCCTCGGAGGTCGCTGTCCCAGGATGGTCCTGGGACAAGCCGCGCTCAGCGGCACTCTTCACCCATCGCCACCCAGAACCGATTCACGGCGCTTGAATCGGTTTCTGGCACTGAGCGCGTGGGCCCTCCCTCCGAGGAAGCTATGGAGTCTGACCAACTCCATACAAAAAGCCCGAGCCCAAAGGTTAAACAAAAGGTAATTTTAAGCCGCCCTTCTAAATAGACAGTTTATCCCCTTATTCTTAATGGCTATCCTGACCTGGAATGTACGTGGTGTACGATCGCATAGGGCGGAACTGCAACTTTTATTGCGTTCCCATTCGCCTATGGTCGTATGTTTGCAGGAGACTAAGCTTCGCCCTCACGATCCTTTTGATCTCCGAGGATATACTCCGGTTCGCTACGACCTTGAACCGGAGGAGGGTACTCCTGCTCATGGTGGTGTCATGATTTTGGTGCGTAATGACGTTCATTTTACACCTGTCACACTTACATCTGACTTGCAAGCTGTTGCCGTTCGCCTTCACTTACCCGGCTTTTTGTTTTCTGTTTGCTCTGTGTATACACCTCCATCGTCCCCCCTCGCTCTCGCGGACATTCGATCTCTCCTGTCCGCTCTCCCAACACCATTTCTTCTGTTGGGAGATTTTAATGCCCATCACCCACTATGGGGTTCGCCAAGGGCTTGTGCGAGGGGAACTCTTCTTTCCGAAATTTTTTATCAGTTCAATCTTTCCATCCTCAATACAGGTGGACCTACTTTTATTTCTGATTCTTCCGGTACATTCTCTCACCTGGACCTTGCCATATGCTCAATCCAGCTTGCACGTCGTCTTCAGTGGAACGTCGTCGCTGACACCTACTCCAGCGACCATTTCCCCTGCATCGTTTCTCTTCTGTCGCACCACGTACAGCATTCCAGAGTACCTACCTTGATATTCGCAAAAGCCGACTGGAGCTTGTATTCCAGCCTCGTGCATTTTGACGACCAGCCCTTCTCCGACATTAATCAACTAGTGCAGCACCTTACGTCTATTATTTTCTCAGCCGCCGAACGTGCAATACCCCGTTCATCCTCCCAACCTCGACGGCCACCTGTTCCGTGGTGGAACGAGGATTGTCGGGACGCCGTTCGTGCCCGTAGGACTGCACTTAGGGTGTTTCGGCGCCACCCTACACTTGATAATTTGGTGACTTTTAAACAATCGCGCGCCAGGGCTCGTCGCATTATTCAGGATAGAAAGAAGGCATCTTGGGCTCGTTTTGTCGAGTCTTTTAATCGTTTTACGCCTTCATCCGTTGTTTGGGATAAACTTCGTCGCTTCTCAGGTAAAGTGTCACATTGTACTGTTTCTGGCCTTCAGGTTTCTAATGCCACCATAGTGGATCCGGCTGCCATCGCTAACACTCTGGGTTCTGCCTTTGAGGCGGTTTCCAGTTCAGACCATTATTCCGCCGGCTTTCGCTCTATTAAAGACCGGCAGGATTCCGCATCATATACTTTTCGGTCTGCTAATGCTGAATGCTATAACGAACTATTCACAATTAGGGAGCTGGAGCACGCTCTTCATTGCTCTCGGCACTCCGCTCCCGGGCCGGACGGCATTCATGTCCTGATGTTAAAGAACCTTTCAGCCGACAGTAAACTACTTCTCTTACAGGTCTATAACCGTATTTGGCAAGACGGCATTTTCCCTTCCGTTTGGCGCGAAGCCACCATTGTCCCTATACTTAAACCTGGGAAGGATCGCCAACTACCTTCCAGCTACCGCCCTATCTCCCTCACCAGTTGCATTTGAAAGGTGATGGAGCGCATGATCAACGGGCGGTTGACATGGTGGCTTGAGTCTCAGAAACTTCTAGCGAACGCTCAGTGCGGGTTTCGTCGCTATCGCTCTACCGTCGACCATCTGGTGTCCTTGTCGACGCATATTATGAATGGGTTTCTGAGAAAGTGTCAAACCGTGGCTGTATTTTTTGACCTGGAGAAAGCTTATGACACTTGTTGGAGGGGCGGCATTTTACGTACACTTCACGATTGGAATATCCGCGGTCGTCTTCCCATATTTCTTCGGGAGTTTATGACGGACCGCGTCTTTCGTGTACGTGTGGGCTCGGTTTTATCTCATCGTTTTATTCAAGAGAACGGAGTACCGCAGGGCTCTGTACTCAGTGTCACACTTTTTGCGATTGCTATCAACCCCATTGTTGATTGTATTCCACCTGGCATTTCATGGTCCTTTTTGTTGACGATTTCGCTATTTATTGCAGTTCACGACGGACCTGTCTACTCGAACGCCGTCTCCAGAGCTGTATCGACCGTCTCTACGCCTGGAGTAACGCCAACGGCTTTAAATTCTCCGCCGAGAAATCCGTCTGCATCAACTTCTGGCGCCGGAAGTATTTCCCACCCCCCTCTCTCCGTCTTGGGCCAGGGATACTTCCGTTTGCAGACGAGGCGAAATTTTTGGGGTTGATTTTTGATAGGAAGTTGTGTTGGACCTCGCACGTTTCCTTTTTAAAAGCAAAGTGTGACCGTTCTCTTAATCTTTTACGTGTTTTAAGTGGCACATCCTGGGGAGCTGATCGGACCGTCCTTCTTCGCCTTTATCGCTCTTTGGTCCGATCCAAACTTGATTACGGGTGTTTTGTGTATTCGTCGGCACGTCCATCTGTGTTACGTCGTTTGAATCCCATTCATCATCGTGGTCTTAGAGTCGCTACAGGGGCCTTTCCAACTAGCCCCGTGCCCAGTCTTTATGCTGAAGCTGCAGAGCCTCCGCTGTCCTCCAGGCGTGAGATGCTCTTGTGCAGCTATGCCTGTCGATTCTCAAGCTTACCTGACCACCCGTCTTTCGCGGCATTTTTCGAGGATTCACTTGACCGGCAATATTTAGTTAGCTCCTCTGCATTGCTCCCTCCAGGGGTTCGATTTCGACTGCTCCTTCGGCATTTGGACGTTACGCCAGCGCCGGCCCTTCCAAGGGGGGAAACGCGTTTTCCTCCATGGTCGCGCGCTGAGGCGCTCTGTCACCTTGGGTTATCGTCAATGCCGAAGAATGAGACCCCTTCTTCAGTCTTTAGATCAGCGTTTTTAGAACTTCAGTCGCAATTCGGGGACTTGCCTTTTATCTTTACTGATGGATCTAAGACTGATGCTGGAGTAGGATGTGCCTTTTTTGTGGTGGAAATAGCTTTACCTTTCGTTTACCAGAGCAATGTTCGATTTTTACCGCCGAACTTTTTAGCATTTATCAGTCTCTTTTATATATTCAGCGGCACGACTTACGGCACTGTTTTATTTGTTCCGACTCCCTGAGTGCTCTTCAAAGTATTAGCTTGCTGTACAGTTACCGCCCGCTCGTACAGCGCATTCATGACCTGCTCCACTCGCTTGATGTCTCTGGCATCAGCGTCTCCTTCTTGTGGATTCCAGGTCATGTGGGCATCTCAGGTAATGAGTCTGCCGATGTCGCTGCCAAGTCGGCGATTTTATCACCCAGACGTTTTACCTCTGTTGTTCCCTCGTCAGATTTGTTTATTGTTTTACGTCGCCGCATCCTCTCGCTTTGGAGCGATGAGTGGACGGCCCTCCGGGGGAACAAGTTGCGGGAGGTTAAGCCTCTCCCGTTAGTCTGGGCTACCTCTTCCCGTGCTTCTCGTCGGGAAGAGGTAATTTTAACACGCCTTCGTATCGGACATTGCATTTTTAGTCATAAGTATTTGCTGAGTGGTGACCCCGCGCCACTCTGTGGGCAGTGTGACGTGCCCTTAACGGTGCGTCACATTTTAACAGAGTGTCAGGTTTTAGCTGCATTGCGTGCTCGTGTGGGTCTGCCTGTTGGCCTAGCCAACGTTTTGGCAGACGACACGCATGCTGTGGAATGTGTTTTACGTTTTATTCATGACAGTGATTTTAATCTGCGCATTTAATGCGTTGAGCGTCTGTTAGCTTCGTACTTTTATCCTGTCGGTTTTTATGGGAACTCTTATCCCCAGTGGACATATGGCGCTCATGTCCCTCGCATTCTACAGTTCCTGACACGTTTTAATCCATTACTGCCTATGCTTTTAGTGTGTTGTTTTTCAGATCTTTGTCTTGTGATTATTGCTGTTATTGTTATTATTGTTTTTATTGTTATTGTTGTTATTGTTATTATTGTTATTGTTATATTTCTTATTGTTATATTGTTAGTTTTAGCTTTTTGACATCGCGGGTTTGTGTCCCGTTTTTTAATTATGCGGTTTTTTACCTATCTTTTATTTTTTGACTTTATATTTTATACCTTGTAAGGGCGCTGATGACCTCAGCAGTTTAGCGCCCTTAAGCCGCATATCATCATCATCATTTCAGATCTTTGTATTGTTGCTATTGTTATTGTTGTTTTTATTGTTATTGTTGTTATTGTTATTATTGTTATTGATATATTTGTTATTGTTATATTGTTAGTTTTAGCTTTTTGATCATCGCGGGTTTGTGTCCCGTTCTTAACTATGCGGTTTTTTACCTGTCTTTTATTTTTTGACTTTATATTTTATACCTTGTAAGGGCGCTGATGACCTCAGCAGTTTAGCGCCCTTAAGCCGCATATCATCATCATCATCATCATCCACTCGCTTGGTGTCTCTGGCACCAGCATCTCCTTCATGTGGATCCCAGGTCATGTGGTCATCTAAGGTAATGAGCCTGCCGACGCCACTGCCAAATCGGCGATTTTATTACCCAGATGTTTTACCTCCGTTGTTCCCCCGTCAGATTCGTTTGCTATTTTACGTCGCCGCATCCTCTCGCGCTGGCGGGATGAGTGGACGACCCTCCGGGGGAACAAGTTGCGGGAGGTTAAGCCTTTTCCGTTGGTCTGGGGTACCTCTTCTCGTTCGTGTCGTCGGGAAGAAGTAATTTTAGCTCGTTTACGGATTGGACATTGTGTTTTTAGTCATAGGTATTTGCTCAGTGGTGACTTCGCACCACTCTGTGGGCAGTGTGATGCGCCCTTAACGGTGCGTCACATTTTAACAGGGTGTGAGGTTTTAGCTGCATTGCGTGCTCGTGTGGGTCTGCCTGTTGGCCTAGCCAACGTTTTGGCAGACGACACGCGTGCTGTAGAATGTGTTTTACGTTTTATTCATGACAGTGATTTTAATCTGCGCATTTAATGCGTTGAGCGCCTTTTAGCTTAGTCTTTTTATTCTGTCTGTTTTTATGGGGACTCTAATCCCCAGAGGACAAAAGGCGCTCATGTCCCTCGCATTCTACGGTCCTTGACACGTTTGAATCTTTTATTGCCTACGCTTTTAGTGTGTTAGTTTTTGGCATGGTTGTATTATTGTTGTTTGAAATCTTTGGACATCGCGGGTTTGTGTCACGTTTTTTAATTATGCGGTTCTTTTATATTTTTGACTTTCTATTTTATACATTGTAAGGGCGCTGATGACCTTAGCAGTTTAGCGCCCTTAAACCGCATCTCATGATCATCATAATCATCATCATTATTCAGTGGAACGTCGTCGCTGACACCTACTCCAGCGACCATTACCCCTGCATCGTTTCTCTTCTGTCACACCACGTACAGCATTCCAGAGTACCTACCTGGATATTCACAAAAGCCGACTGGAGCTTGTATTCCAGCCTCGTGCATTTTTACGATCAGCCCTTCGCCGACATTAACCAACTAGGGCAGCACCTTACGTCTACGATTTTCTCTGCCGCCGAACGCGCAATTCCCCGTTCATCCTCTCAACGTCGGCGACCGCCTGTTCCGTGGTGGAACGAGGATTGTCGGGACGCCGTTCGTGCCCTTAGGACTGCACTTAGGGTGTTCGGCGACACCCTATGCTTGATATTTTGGTGACTTTTAAACAATCGCGCGCCAGGGCTCGTCGCATTATTCAGGATGGCAAGAAGGCGTCGTGGACTCGTTTTGTAGAGTCTTTTAACCGCTCTGCGCCTTCATCCATTGTTTGGGATAAACTTCGTCGCTTCTCAGGTAAAGTGTCGCATTGTACTGTTTCTGGCCTTCAGGTTTCCAATGCCACCATGGTAGATCCGGCTGCCATTGCTAACACTTTGGGTGCTGCTTTTGAGCCGGTTTCCATTTCAGACCATTATTCCGCCGGCTTTCGCTCTATTAAACACCGGCTTGATTCCCCAACATATAATTTTAGGTCTGCTAATACTGAAGTTATAATGAACTTTTTGCAATGAGGGAGCTGGAGCACGTTCTTCATTGCTTTAGGCACTCCGCTCCTGGGCCGGACAGCATTTATGTCCTGATGTTAAAGAACCTTTCAGCCGACAGTAAACTCCTTCTCCTACAGTTCTATAACCGTATTTGGCAAGACGGCCTTTTTTCTTCCGTTTGGCGCGAAGCCACCATTGTCCTTATTCTTAAGCCTGGGAAGGATCGCCAACTACCTTCCAGCTACCGCCCTATCTCCCTCACCAGTTGCATTTGCAAGGTGATGGAGCGCATGATCAATGGGCGGTTGACATGCTGGCTTGAGTCTCAGAAACTTCTAGCGAACGCTCAGTGCGGATTTCGTCGCTATCGCTCTACCGTCGAACACCCGGTGTCCCTGTCGACGCATGTTATGAATGGATTTCTGAGAAAGTGTCAAACCGTGGCTGTGTTTTTTTACCTGGAGAAAGCTTATGACACTTGTTGGATGGGCGGCAGTTTACGTACACTTCACGCATGGAATATCCGTTCGTCTTCCCATATTTCTTTGGGAGTTCATGACGGACCGCGTTTGTCGTTTACGTGCGGGCTCGGTTTTATCTCGTGATTTTATTCAAGAGAACGGAGTACCGCAGGACTTTTTACTCAGTGTCACACTTTTTGCGATTGCTATCAACCCCATTGTTGATTGTATTCCACCTGGCATGTCATCGTCCCTTTTTGTGGCGATTTCGCCATTTATTGCAGTTCACGGCGGACCTGTCTGCTCGTACGCCGTGTTCAGAGCTGTATTGACCGTCTCTACGCCTGGAGTAACGTCAACGGCTTTAATTTCTCCGCCGAGAAATCCGTCTGCATCAATTTCTGGCGCCGGAAGTATTTCCCTCCACCCTCTCTCCATCTAGGGCCAGGGATACTTCCGTTTGCAGACGAGGCGAAATTTTTGGGGTTGATCTTTGATAGAAAGTTGTGTTTGACTTCGCACATTTCGTTTTTAAAAGCAAAGTGTGACCGTTCTCTTAATATTTTACGTGTTTTAAGTGGCACATCATGAGGAGCTGATCGGACCGTCCTTCTTCGCCTTTATCGCTCTTTGGTCCGATCCAAGCTTGATTGTGGGTGTATTGTTTATTCGTCGGCACGTCCATCTGTGTTACTTCGATTAAATGCCATTCACCATCGTGGCAAAAGAGTCGCTACAGGGGCCTTTCCAACTAGCCCGGTACCCAGTCTGTACGCAGAAGTTGCAGAGCCTCCGCTGTCCTTCCGGCGTGGGATGATTTTGTGCCGCTATGCTTGTCGGCTCTCGAGCTTGCCTAACAACCGGTCCTTGGATTTATTTTACGAGGATTCGTTTGATCGATAATATTTCTTTAGCTCCTCTGCATTACTACCTCCAGGGGTTCAATTTCGACAGCTTCTTCGGCATTTGGACTTTACGCCATCGCCGGCCCTTCCACGGGGGGGAACGTGCTTTCCTCCATGGTTGCGCGCTGAAGCCCAGTGTCACCTTGGGTTGAGGTCTATGTCGAAGAATGAGACCCCTTCTTCAGTTCTTAGATCGGCCTTTTTAGAACTTCGAACGCAGTTCGGGGACTTTCGTTTTATATATACTGATGGGTCTATGACTGATGTGTGAGTAGGGTGTGCCTTTGATGATGATAATCGTAGTTTTACATTTCGTTTACTCGGGCAATGTTCCATTTTTACCGCCGAAATTTTTAGTATTATCAGTCACTTTTATACGTCCAGCGGTACGACCTACGTCTCTGTTTTAGTTGTTCAGACTCCCTGAGTGCTCTTCAAAGTATTCGCGCACTGTACAATTACCACCCCCTCGTACAGCGCATCCATGAGCTGGTCCCCTCGCTTGGTACCTCTGGCATCAGCGTCTCTTTTATGTGGATTCCAGGTCATGTGGGCAACTCAGGGAACGAGTCAGCCGACGCCGCTGCGAAATCGGCGATTTTATTACACAGATTGTTTACCTCTGTTGTTCCCTCGTCCAATTCGTGTGTTATTTTACGTCGCCGCATCCTCCCGCTTTGGCGCGATGAGTGGACGGCCCTCCGGGGGAACAAATTGTGGGAAATTAAACCTGTCCCGTTAGACTGGGGCACCGCTTCTCGTTCTACACGTCGGGAAGAGGTACTTTTAGCCCGTTTACGAATTGGACATTGCCTTTTTATTCATAGATATTTGCTCAGTGGTGACCCCGCTCCACTGTGTCAGCAGTGTGGTGAGCCCTTAACGGTGCGCCACATTTTAACTGAGTGTCAAGATTTAGCTCCACTGCGCGTTCGCGTGGGTCTGCCTGTTGGCATAGCCAACGTTTTGGCAGACGACGCGCATGCTGTAGAACGTCTTTTATGTTTTATAAGTGACATTGGTTTTAGCCGTCGCATTTGATGCGCTGAGCGCCTTTTAGCTGTTAGATTTTACATTATCTTTTAGTGGGGGCACTCCTCCCCAGTGGACATCTGGCGCTCCTGTCCCTTGCATTCTACATTTCTTGAAACGGTGTTTTATTCTCTTGTTGACCAAGCTTTTGGTGTGTAGATCTTAGTATTTGGTCTGTTGTATTTTTTGGTGTTCTTGTCCAAGTGTTTTGTGTGGGTTTTTTTATTTTTTGACTTTTGCATTTATATTTTACACATAGAAAGGGCGCTAATAACCCTAGCAGTTGAGCGCTCTTAAACCCCACCCCATCCCATACCATCCCACCACCCGGGGTCGTCATGTAGGGTTTGTGTTCGTATCTGCTGTTCAACTGCAGTCCCACGGGAGGGCCATTGCATGAGCTGCTGACTTCTGATGGCGATTGGGTCCCCTTGTCTATGTTTTGGAAGGGGTGACCCTGGGGTGAGATAGGTATAGATAGCCCACTCACCCAAGCCGGGGTAACGCCCGGAAAGTCAGAGCCCGCGGTCGGAGACGGTTGCAATGGTGGAGGATTTATTTCGCTCTGGAGCACACTTTCTCCATTATATATAACAAACGCCGAAAACGATTGCAACAGAAGTAGCACAACTGGTAGTTACTTAGTGATTTCGCGAACTGAGGAAGGTCAAACGTTTGAGAAGGTGAACCCTTTTATTATCCAGAACGGCATTGACGCTATTTCAGGTGCGGTTCAGTACCGCACTCGTCTTTGGATTGGTTCCCTGTTGGTTCAAACCAAATCTGAGCAGCAGAGTAAGGCTTTGTTCCGCGCCACGCTTCTCCACGGTTATCCTATCCGTGTTGAGAAGCACCGCACCTTAAATTCTTGTCGAGGCGTTGTCACCACACATAGCCTCGATGGCATATCGGACGAGGACCTGGTAGAATACCTGGAAGACCAGAAGGTGACAGCGGTTCATCGAGTGCAAGCCAAACGCGAAGGTGTATTGGTACCCACTCGTACCCTGTTTCTAACATTTGATGGCGTCGATCTGCCCACGAGCATTTCCGCAGGGTAAGAACGGATTGCGGTGAGGCCTTATATTCCTAGAACTCTGCGTTGTTTTAAATGCCAACGTTTTGGGCATACGCAAGTCTCATGTAAGAGTGCCGTTACCATCTGTGCAACATGGATCCAGCCCTCACACGAAGGTACCTGTTCAACAGCCCCCGTCTGTGTCAATTGCAAAGGTCTCATTAAGCGTCATTTGCAGACTCTCCGCGGTACTTGGACGAGAAGGCGATCTAGGAGATCCGGGTAAAGGAAAACTCTCCTTCGCTGAAGCCCGGAGGTGTTACCATGCGCGCCAACCTTCGCTCCTGCGATCTGGTATATTTAGTTCTGTTGTTGTCTCGCCAGTACCACGAGTAGATGCCGAAATACAGGCCTGGTCCATGAATGGCTTTACCGTCACTACCATCCGGCCATCCGTCTATAGCACGCTTACCAAGTCATCCAAAGCTGGTCCTAAGGTTCTGAAATCCCAAGCCACGGAAAAGAAGCCCAAGCAGAAACTTCGCAGGGAAAGCTTTCTGAAAGACCCTCCGCGTGCGCGCGGAAACAAAAGTTAACCTTCTCCTCCTCCTCGAAAGTCGCAGTCCCAGGATGTTCCTGGGACAAGCCGCGCTCAGCAGCACCCTTCGCCCATTGCCATCCAGAACCGATTCACGGCGCTTGAATTGGTTTCTGGTACTGAGCACGTGGGCCCTCCCTTTGAGGAGCCTATGGAGTCTGAGCAACTGCATACTAATAGCCCGTGCTCAAAGGTTAAGCAGAAATTAATTTTCAGCCGCCCTTCTAAGTAGACAGTTTATCCCTTTTATTCATGGTTAACCTGACCTGGAATTTACGTGGTGTACGATCGCATAGGCTTTTATTGCGTTCCCATTCACCAATGGTCGTGTGTTTGCAGGAGACTAAGCTACGCCGTTAAGATCCTTTTAATCTCCGAGGGTATACTTCGGTTCGCTTCGATCTTTAACCGGAGGAGGGTACTCCTTCTCATGGAGGTGTCATGTTATTAGTGCGTAACGACGTCCATTTTTAAACTCTCACTCTTACGTCCGACTTGCAGGCTGTTACCATTAGACTTCACTTACCCGGTGTTTTCTTTTTTGTATGCTCTGCATATTCTCCTCTATCGTCCCCCTCGCAAATGCAGACATTCGTGATCTCTTGTCCGCTTTCCCAACACCATTTCTTCTGTTGGCAGATTTTAATGCCCATCACCCACTGTGGGGTTCGCCAAGGGCTTGTGCGAGAGGTACTCTTCTTTCGGATATTTTTTACCTGTTCAATCTCTTCATCCTCAATACAGGTGAACCTACTTTTATTTCTGATTCTACTGGTACATTCTCACACCTAGACCTTGCCGTTTGCTCACTCCAGCTTGCTAGGCGTCTGCAGTGGCACGTCGTTGCTGACACCTACTCCAGTGACAATTACCCTTGCATCGTTTCTCTTCTGTCTCACCACGTCCACCCCTCAGGGGCTCACCTTATGTGAGTACGGGTTTTTGGCGCACCCGGGGGTTCCCGAGCCAATCATCGCCATATTCATCCCCTCACCCCCATCTGGACTAGCCCCGTTACGTTCCTTTACTTTACTCTTCCTCTTCTACAATTATTCCTTAAACTAGGTTTAAGCTTCTTAGGTTTATTTACTCCTGTCTCACCAACAGGGATCTTTTCTATTTCCGTGGTTGCTGTCCCACGGTTTCAGCGCAGTTTCCAACTTGTGTGCTCTCCGGAGGTCTCAGGCGTGAAGGTCGAGTGCACCCTCCTCACTACCTTGGTCCGATCCAAGCTTGATTACGGGTGTATTGTTTATTCGTCGGCACGTCCATCTGTGTTACGTCGATTGAATGCCATTCACCATCGTGGCATAAGAGTCGCTACAGGGGCCTTTCCAACTAGCCCTGTACCCAGTCTGTACGCAGAAGCTGCAGAGCCTCCGCTGTCCTTCCGGCGTGAGATGCTTTTGTGCAGCTATGCTTGTCGGGTCTCAAGCTTGCCTAACCACCCGTCCTTCGATGTATTTTACGAGGATTCGCTTGATCGCCAATATTTCGTTAGCTCCTCTGCATTGCTCCCTCCAGGGGTTCGCTTTCGACTGCTACTTCGGCATTTGGACGTTACGCCAGCGCCGGCCCTTACCCGAGGGGAAACGCGCTTTCCTCCATGGTCGCGCGATGAGGCCCACATCCACCTTGGGCTAGCGTCGATGCCGAAAACTGCGACCCCTGCTTCTGTTCTTAGATCCGCCTTTTTAGAACTACAGGCGCAGTTCGGGGACTGTCATTTTATATATACTGATGGGTCTAAGACTGATGTTGGAGTAGGATGTGCCTTTGTTTTTGGTGTACAGAGTTTTACTTTTCGTTTACCTCGACAATGTTCAATTTTTACCGCCGAACGTTTTAGCATTTATCAATCTGTTTTATACATTCAGCGGCACGACTTACGGCACTGTTTTATTTGTACGGACTCTCTGAGTGCCCTTCAGACTATTCATGCGCTGTACGATTACCACCCACTCGTATAACGCATACATGACCTGCTCCACTCGCTTGGTGTCTCTGGCATCAGCGTGTCCTTCATGTGGATTCCAGGTCATGTGGGCATCTCAGGTAACGAGTCTGCCGACGCCGCTGCGAAATCGGCGATTTTATTACCCAAATTTTTTACTTTTGTTGTTCCCTCGTCAGATTCGTGTGTTATTGTACGTCGCCGCATCCTCTCGCGCTGGCGCGATGAGTGGACGGCCCTCCGGGGGAACAAGTTGCGGGAGGATAAGCCTTTCCCGTTGCTCTGGGGTACCTCTTCTCGTTCTTGTCGTCGGGAAGAGGTAATTTTAGCTCGTTTACGGATTGGACATTGTGTTTTTAGTCATAGGTATTTGCTCAGTGGTGACTCCGCACCACTCTGTGGGCAGTGTGACGTGCCCTTAACGGTGCGTCACATTTTAACGGAGTGTCAGGTTTTAGCTGCATTGCGTACTCGTGTGGGTCTGCCTGTTGGCCTAGCCAACGTTTTGGCAGACGACTCGCGTGCTGTAGAATGTGTTTTACGTTTTATTCATGACAGTGATTTTAATCTGCGCATTTAATGCGTTGGGCGTCTGTTAGCTTAGTACTTTTATTCTGTCTGTTTTTATGGGCACTCTTATCCCCAGTGGACATATGGCGCTCATGTCCCTCGCATTCTACACTTCCTGACACGTTTTAATCTTTTATTGCATATGCTTTTAGTGTGTTGGTTTTTCAGAACTTTGTATTGTTGTTATTGTTGTTATTGTTATTGTTATTATTGTTGTTATTAATGTTGTTATTGTTATTATTGTTTTATTGTTATTGTTCTATTATTGTTAGTTTTAGCTTTTTGAACATCGCGGGTTTGTGTACCGTTTTTAACTATGCGGTTCTTTTACCTGTTTTATATTTTGACCTTATCTTTTATACATTGTAAGGGCGCTGATGACCGTAGCAGTTTAGCGCCCTTAAACCGCATATCATCATCATCATCACTCCTCACTACCCCTTTCATGCGACACTAGGTGCGGAGCCGATCCACTGTCATGTACACCCACGTAGCCCCATAGGGGCCGGGTCCCCTCGAACGGTTCGGTGGCCGCGCGTGGCTGGGTTGACCGGGGGGACTCGACGTGTTACCGCTGTCTGGCGCCCGACGTAATCAACCACAAGTCCCCTGAATCCGCGGTTTCTCTGTTGAGGCAGCGTGGCCTAAAGTGGGGGGCCACTGGCGGTTATTCCAGTGGTAGGGGCATAAATTCGGGCCTGCCTGTGGTGAAACTGTTGCATACCGGTACGTAGTGAGAGTCGGAGGGTAACTCCTCTGAGGTATTCTTAGAGATCGGGCCTGAAACGGGTGTTCCAGGCCGGCACAGACCGGAAGATTTGGGTGTCCTTTCTTTTTAACCCCCGGATGCAGGCTGACGCCGACGGTTCCGGAAGGGGGCTATTTCCATTATGGCTTCCCTGCGCTTAACCTCCTCAACACCTCGATTTTTTGTAATGCGGCTGAATTGTGATGGCAAGACGATGCAGGATGTCAGTCCGTTTTATATACAAAAGGAAATAGATCGCATCTGTGGAAAAGTGAAAAACGCAACGCGTTGTAGGGATGGCACGCTTTTAATTGAAGTGTTCCATGACGACCAACCGGCGAAGTTACTGAACGCCACTCTACTGGGCTCTTACCCCATTACGGTGGTAAAACACAAAACCCTGAATAGCAGCCGCGGTGTGGTAACCACCGCTAGTTTGGACGGCCTTTGCAATGAGGACATTGTGAATTGCCTGTCAGATCAAGGAGTTACTGCGTCATATCCACTCATTGGAAAAAGGGATGACAAGCCGCTTCCTCTCCGCACGGTGTTTCTGACGTTTGAGCGGACCGAGTTACCTACCTATATCTTCTGCGGTTATGAGAGAGCATCTGTCCGACCTTATATACCAAATCCAATGCGCTGTTTCCGTTGCCAGAAGTTCGGGCACACCCAGCAGCGTTGTTCCGGCTCACCTGTTTGTCCGCGTTGTGGTAGAGCCACGCATGACGGTTCGATGTGTGCTCAGGACCCCGCTTGTGTTAACTGTTGTGCTGGTCATCCTTCCAACTCCAAAGAGTGCCCACGGTTTCTAGCGGAAAGGGCTATCCAAGAAGTACGGATCAAGGATCGTCTAACGTTTCCTGAAGCACGAAAGCGTTACCACGAACTGCACCCGACTACCTCCCTGAAGTACTCCGCTGCTGTACGCGGGGGTGTTCGGAAGCAGGATGCCGTGACGCAGACCTCTCCCGTCTCTCATTCACGTGTTTCTGTTGGCACTCAAACCGACACCGCTTCTGAATCCGTCCTTTCTCCGCCTAAACATCCACAGGCCACTTCTTCCATACAGACCATTTCAGCTTCCACCTCTGGCACTGTTTCTGAACGCCTCTACCGCAAATTTCCCACACGTCGTCTCACGAGTCGCTCCCGCTCTCGTACACGGACGACAGGCTCTGACACCGGTCCTAGCGACGGTGACGCGGATAGCTTCCAGGTTGTCGGTCGTTCCCGACCGAGCCGTAGTCCTGCGCGCAAGAAAAAGGTCAAGTTAAACCGCGCCGGTGTAGCCAAAGGTACTTCATAAGTATCTTCTTGTCGCATACGCCTTTTTAGTCCCTTCTGCTCTTTCGTCTATCTAATAGCTCTCCTCCAGTGGAATATACGTGGTGTGCGGGCACGAGCTGAATTAGAGGTTCTCTTACGTCATCATTCACCACTTATCGTTTGCTTGCAGGAGACCAAACTTCGTCCTCAAGACGCATTTGTTTTGCGCAGTTCCTCAGTGGTGCGCTACGATCTAGCCCCGGAGATAGGTTGTCCTGCTCATGGTGGAGTTTCTACCTTGACACGTGATTATGTGTTTTATGAACCTCTTCCGCTCAACACCCCCTTGCAAGCTGTTGCTATGCATGTTTCTGTTTCTGGCTTCCACTTTTCCATTTGCAACATTTATGTTCCGCCTTCCTCTCCCCTCGCATTGGCTGATCTCCTTCATCTCGTGTCGCAACTACCGTCACCTTACTTACTATTGGGGGACTTCAATGCTCATCATCCGCTTTGGGGGTCTCCTCGGACCTGCGCGAGGTGAGGCCTTCTTTCTGACCTCATTCATCACTTCAATCTTTGCGTCCTGAACACTGGAGAACCATCATTCCTCTCTGACGCATATGGGACTCTTTTATATTTGGATTTGAGTTTTTGTTCTGCACAGCTTGCTTGTCGTTTGGTATGGAACATTATTTCCGATTCACATTCTAGCGATCATTTTCCGTGCATCATCACTTTACTAACTGCCACTGTATCTTCCACTGGTGTTTCTAAGTTCCAATTCAATAAGGCAGACTGGGAACTTTATTCACGTCCTGCTTCTCTAGCTGCAAATTTCCAACTATTGACCACCTGATAGCGTACCTGACTTCAGTAGTAATGGCCGCCGCTGAACGCTCCATTCCTCATTCGTCTTCCCACCCCAAACGTCTACCGGTTCCTTGGTGGAACGAAGATTGTCGGACAGCAATTCGGGAAAGAAGAGGTGCGCTGAGAATCTTTAGGCGGCATCCTACTACGGAGAACTTGATAATTTATAAACAACTGCGTGCAAGGGCTCGAAGGACTATTCGCAGTAGTAAACAGGCCTCTTGGTCCCGCTATGTGGCAAGCTTTAATAGATTTGCTCCCACGTCCGTTATTTGGGACAAACTTAAGCGTGTAGCTGGTAAATCCAACTTCACTACCATACCCGGTCTTAGAATGGGTACTAACATCCTAGTTGATCCTACCCTTATAGCAGACACCGTGGGCACGACTTTTGCAGCCTCATCCAGTTCTACCAATTACCATTCTGGATTTCTTGCCCATAAGGTTGCGATGGAAGCTCAAGATATCTCTTTTCGTTCGGGCAACAGCGAGGATTATAACCGTCCGTTTTCGTTGCGTGAGCTGGAACATGCCCTAACTACCTCTCGGCCTTCTGCCCCTGGGCCCGATGGCGTACACGTGTTACTGCTCCAGCGTCTGTCTACGGATGGTAAGCGCTTTCTCCTCCAGCTGTATAACCGTATCTGGCAGGATGGTACGTTTCCCTCAGTTTGGCGTGAAGCCACCGTTATTCCGATATTGAAACCTGGGAAGGACCGTCAACTACCTTCCAGTTACCGCCCGATTTCCCTAACCAGTTGCGTTTGCAACGTTATGGAACGCATGATCAACGGGCGGTTAACTTGGTGGATGGAATCTCGGGAACTTTTAACGAACGTGCAGTGCGGTTTCCGCCGGTACCGCTCCACTGTAGACCATCTAGTAAACCTTTCAACAGCTATAATGAATGGATTTGTGAATCGGTGTCATACTGTAGCCGTATTTTTCGACTTAGAGAAAGCTTACGATACCTGCTGGAGGACGGGCGTTCTTGCTATTCTGCATCGATGGGGTTTTCGTGGTCGTCTCCCTACCTTCGTTCGGGAGTTTATGAAGGACCGGGTATTTCGTGTACGTGTGGGTTCGGTTTTATCCCAGCTTTTTACTCAGGAGAACGGTGTACCTCAGGGCCCTGTGCTCAGCGTCACACTGTTTGCTGCAGCTATTAACTCTATTGTAGACTGTGTTCCACCAGGAATTTCAGCGTCGCTTTTTGTTGATGATTTTGCTATTTACCTTACCTCTCGGCGGACCATCCTCATGGAACGACTACTCCAGCGTTGCCTTGTCAGTCTGTACTCCTGGAGCATTACACACGGGTTCCGGTTTTCTGTCGAAAAGACCGTGTGTGTCAATTTCTGGCGCCGAATAGAGTTTCCCCAGACTATCCTCCGGCTCGGTCCAGAAGTTCTGCCTTTCGCAGACCAAGTGAAATTCCTGGGTTTACTCTTTGACCAAAAATTCTGTTGGTCCTCCCACATAGCATACTTGAAAGCTCGGTGTCATCGTTCTCTTTCTCTTTTACGGGTTTTAAGCGGCACATCCTGGGGAGCTGATCGGACCGTTCTTTTACGTCTTTATCGGCTGTTGATCCGCTCCAAAATGGACTACGGGTGTATTGTGTATGGTTCTGCGCGACCCTCCATCTTACGTCGCCTAAACGCCACTCACCACCTTGGTATTCGGCTATCCACAGGTGCCTTTCACACCAGCCCTGTAGTGAGTCTTTGTGCTGAAGCTGCCGAACCTCCGCTGTCTTATAGGCGTGACGATCTTCTTTGCAGTTATGCTTGCCACCTTTCCAGCATGCCGGAACACCCAACACATGGACCATTTTTTAATGATTCCCTGGATCGTCTATATGAGTCTCGCTCCCTGGCACTTCTTCCCCCAGGAGTGCGTTTTCGGCGGTTGCTCCGGGGATTAAACGTCGAACTTCCTTGTGTAGTTTCCCGGGGAGGAAGCAGTTTTCCCCCGTGGCTGTGCCCAGAATCCTCTTTTTATCAGGGGCTAGCGTCTGTGCCTAAGTCCATAACCCCCGGCTTCATTTTTCGATCTGCCTTTTTATCGCTCCAAGAGTCACTGGGGGATGGGGTTTTTATTTATACTGATGGATCGAAGGACGATCGGGTTGTAGGATGTGCTTTTGTTGTGGGTCCCCGTAGTTTTAAATTTCGACTCTCACGGCAGTGTTCTATTTTTACAGCCGAGCTTTTTGGTATACTCCAGGCTCTTTTTTATGTACGGCGACATGGTATACGGCGGTGTTTTATTTGTTCGGATTCCCTGAGCGCCCTTCAGAGCCTCCAGCCGTTGTACACCTTCCATCCTATTGTGCAGCGTATTCAGGATTGCCTTTACACTCTCGGACGTGTCGGCACACACGTATCGTTTGTGTGGGTTCCTGGTCATGTCGGCCTGCCAGGGAACGAGTCCGCTGATACTGCTGCTAAGGCTGCTATTTTATCTACCACGCGTTTTAGCTCCTCTGTTCCTTTGCGCGATTTGCTATTGTTTTTACGCCGCGACATTTATTTGCGTTGGGGAGCGGAATGGTCCTTGCTCCAGATGAACAAACTCCGAGATGTTAAGCCCATCCCTATCCACTGGGTTACCTCTACGCGCCGCTCTCGTCGCGAGGAAGTTATTTTAACCAGACTGCGCATTGGACATTGACGTTTTAGCCATAGTAATTTATTAAGTGGTGAACCCGCACCAGTTTGCGTGCACTGTGGAGTACCTTTGACGGTCCGTCACGTTTTACTCCAGTGTCACTTTTTAGCTACTTTACGCCGGCGTCTGTCTCTGCCGAACTGTCTTTCTGCTCTGCTTGCTGATGATTTTAATGTTGTGGAACGTCTTTTATACTTTATCTCTCAGAGGGGTTTTACAGCCCGGATATAGATTGTCCTATGAGACTTATCTGACTCAGGGATTTCTGCCGCTCGTGTTTTACCCATTTTTATTCCTCTTTTGACGCTCTAGGACTTTCAAATGATGTTCTACCGCAAGTGGCGCTGTTCGTTTTTACTCTTGTACTTCAATGTTTTAACTGAAACGTTTAGAATCTCTTTTATCGTGCTTTTATTTTAACTGTTGACGTTTTTAACTTAGTGAGGGCGCTTAAACCTGGGCTGTTGTGCGCCCTTACGCCTCATTGCTCTCTCTCTCACCACGTCCAACACTCCAGTGTACCTGCCTGGATATTCACAAAAGCCGAATGGAGATTGTATTCCAGCCTCGTGTCTTTTGCGGACCAGCCCTTCGCTGACGTTAACCAAATGGTGCAGCACGTTCCGTCTACGATTCTATCTGCCGTCGAACGCACAATTCACCGTTCATCCTCACACCCTCGACGGATTTCTGTTCCTTAGCGGAACGAGGAGTGTCGGGTTGCCGTTCGTACCCGTAGAACTGCTCTTAGGATATTTCTGCGATACCCTACACTTGATAATTTGGTTACTTTTAAAAAATCGCGCACCTGGGCTCGTCGCATTCTTCAGGATAGCAAGAAGGCGTCGTGGACTCGTTTTGCAGAATCTTTTAATCGCTTTACGCCTTCATCTGTTGTTTGGGATAATCTTCGTCGCTTCTCTGATAAAGTGTCGCATTGTACTGCTTCTGGCCTTCAGGATCGCAATGCCATCATAGTAGATACGGCTTTCATCGCTAACACTCTGGGTGCTGCCTTTGAGGCGGTTTCCAGTTCAGACCATTATTCCACCAGCTTTCGCTGTATCAAAGACCGGCTGGATTCCGACAGCTTTAATTTACGGTCTGCTAATAATGTGTGTTATAATGAACCTTTCACAATGAGGGAGCTGGAGCACGCGCTTCATTGCTCTAGGCACTCCGCTCCAGGGCCGGACGGAATTCATGTCCTGATGTTAAAGAACCTTTCAACCGAGAGTAAACTCCTTCTCTTACAGGTCCAATACCGTATTTGGCAAGACGGCTTTTTTCCTTCCGTTTACAGCGAAGCCACCATTGTCCCTATACTTAATCCTGGGCAGGATCGCCAACAACCTTCCAGCTACCGCCCTATTTCCCTCACCAGTAGCCTGTGCAAGGTGATGGAGCGCATGATGAACGGGTGGTTGACATGGTGGCTTGAGTCTCAGAAACTGCTAGCGGACGCTCAGTGCGGCTTTCGTCGCCATCGATCTACCGTCGACCATCTGGTGTCTCTATCGACGCATATTATGAATGGATTTCTGAGAAAGTGTCAAACCGTGGCTGTGTTTTTGACCTGGAGAAAGCTTATGGCGCTTGTTCGAGGGACGGCATTTTACGTACACTGCACGTATGGAATCTCCACGGTCGC
Organism: Deroplatys truncata; assembly: GCA_030765065.1. Lineage (NCBI taxonomy): Eukaryota > Metazoa > Arthropoda > Insecta > Mantodea > Mantidae > Deroplatys > Deroplatys truncata. The sequence continues at coordinate 413,772,817 of CM060990.1, read as the reverse complement.
CTTCCCGTATTTCTTCGGGAGTTTATGACGGACCGCGTCTTTCGTGTACGCGTGTGCTCGGTTTTATCCAGTATTTTTGCTCAAGAGAACGGAGTACCGCAGGGCTCTGTACTCAGTGTCACACGTTTTGCAATTGCTATCAACCCCAATGTTGATTGTATTCCACCTGGCATTTTATCGTCTTTTTTGTTGACGATTTTGCCATCTATTGTGGTACACGGCGAACCTGTCTACTCGAAGCCGTCTCCAGAGCTGTATCGACAGTCTCTACGCCTGGAGTAACGCCAACGGATTTAATTTCTCCGCCGAAAAATCCGTCTGTATCAATTTCAGGCGACGGAAGGCTTTCCCTCCACCTTTTCTAAATCTTGGGCCAGGGATACTTCGATTTGCAGACGAGGCGAAAATCTTAGGGTTGATCTTTGATAGGAAGCTGAGCTGGAATTTGCACCTTTCGTTTCTAAAAGGGAAGTGTGACCGTTCTCGTAATCTTTTACGTGTTTTAAGTGGCACATCCTCGGGAGCTGATCGGACCGTCCTTCTACATCTTTATCGCTCTTTGGTCCGATCCAATCTTGATAACGTGTGCATTGTCTATTCTTCGGCGCGTACATCTGTATTACGTCGATTGAATGCCATTCACCATCGTGGCATATGAGTCGCTACGGTGGTCTTTCCAACCAGCCCTGTTCACAGTCTATATGCTGAAGCTGCAGAGCCTCCACTGTCCTAAAGGCGTGAGATGCTTTTGTGCAGCTATGCCTGTCGACTCTCCACCTTGCCTGACCACCCGTCTTTCGAGGTATTTTACGAAGGTTCGCTGGATCGCCAATATTTAATTAGCTTCTCTGCCTTGCTCCCTCCAGGAGTTCGATTTCGAAACTCCTTCGGTATTTTGACTTTACGCCAGCGCCGGCCCTTCCCAGGGGGAAACGCGCTTTCCTCCATGGTTGCGCGCTGAGGCCCACTGTCACCTTGGGTTGACGTCAATATCGAAGCATGCGACCCCTTCTTTAGTTCTTAGATCGGCTTTTTAGCACTTCTGGCCCAGTTCGGAGACTTTCATTTTATTTATATTGATGCGTCCAAGACTGATATTGGAGTAGTTATACATTTCGTTTACCCGGGCAATGTTCGATTTTGACGCCGAACGTTTTAGTATATATCAGTCACTTTTATACGTTCAGCGTTACGACTTACGGCACTGTTTTATTTGCTCAGACTCCCTGAGTGCTCTTCAAAGTATTTGCGCGCTGTACAATTACCACCCCCTCGTACAGCGCATACATAACCTGGTCCACTCGCTTGGTGCCTCTGGCATCCGCGTCTCCTTCATGTGGCTTCCAGGTCATGTTGGCATCTCAGGGAACTAGTCTGCCGACGCCGCTGCAACTCGGCGATTTTATTACCCACATTTTTAACTCTGTTGTTCCCTCGTCAGATTCCCGTGTTATTTTACGTCGACGCATCCTCTCGCTTTGGCGCAATGAGTGGTCGCCCTCAGGGGGATCCCCCAGGGACTCACCTTATGTGAGTACGGGTGTTAAGCGTACCCGGGGCTTCCCGAGGCAATCATCGCCATTATCATCCTTCCACCCTCATCCGGTTGAACTGGGTTCGTTCTCGTGACCGGGGACTCAAGGTAGGCTCTCGTGCGCTCTGTGCATTTCAATCCATGTCACCCCTAGCCATGGTTTCTTTCTTCTCTCCTACTTCTACACATTTCGTCCCACGTCCATTCATTTACGCCTCTCTTTTTCTTCCTCGCCGGCCTACTTTGCGTGCGAAACGCCCACGGACTTTTAGTTTCTTTTATCTTTTTATTTTAATCCTCTGTGGACACAGCCTGGCGGATATCCGCGCACTGGGTAAGTCAGTAATGGCGTCATCCCCACCACCCGGGGTCGTCATGTAGGGTGTGTGTTCGTATCCGCTGTTCAACTGCAGTCCCGCGGGGGGGGGTGCCATTGCATGAGCTGCTGACTTCCGACGGCTATTGGGTCCCTCTGTCTATGTTCTGGGAGGTGTAATCCTAAGGTGAGCTAGGTATAGATAGGCCACTCACCCAAGCCGGGGTAACGCCCGGGAAGTCAGAGCCCGAGGTCGGAGATGGTTGCAATGGTGGAGGATTTATTTCGCTATGGAGCACACTTTCTCCATTATTACTAACAAACGCCAAAAACTATTTGTAACAGAAGTAGCACCGCCAACATCTGGTTGTTACTTAGTTATTACACGAACAGAGGAAGGACAATCGTTTGAGAAGATGATCCCTTTTATGGTAAAAAAGGGCATTGACTCTATTGCTGGTTCAGTTCAGTCCTGCACTCGCTTTCCAAACGGGTCATTATTAGTACACAGTAAGTCCGATCAACAAAATAAGACCTTGCTGAGCGCTACGCTTCTCTACGGTTATCCCATCCGTGATGAGAAGCACCGCAGCTTGAATTCCTGTCGAAGCGTCGTTACCACCCATAGCCTCGACGGCATATCGGACAAGACCTAGTCGAATATCTATCAGCTCAAAAGGTGACAGCAGTGCATCGGGTGCAGGTAAAACGCGACGGAGTATTGGTAGCCACTCGTACCCTTTTTATCACATTTGATGGCGTCGATCTGCCCACGAGCATTACAGCAGGGTACGAACATATTGCGGTAAGGCCCTATATTCCTAGACCTCTGTGTTGTTTCAAATGCCAACGTTTTCGGCATACGCAAGTCTTCTGTAAGGGTGCCGTAAACGTGTGTGCAACATGTAGCCTGCCCTCACATGAAGGTACCTATTCAACAGCCCCCGTCTGCGCTAATTGCAAAGGGTCACACTCTGCATTGTTTGCCGACTGTCCGCGGTATTTGGACCAGAAGGCGATCCAGGAGATCCGGGTAAAGGAGAAACTCTCCTTCGCCAAAGCCCGGAGGCGTTACCATGTGCGCCAACCTTCGCTCCTTCGATCAGGAACATTTAGTTCTGTTGTTGCCTCGCCAGTACACACAAAGAAAGCAGAGACTCAAACCTGGTCCATGACTACACTGACCGCCACTACCATCCGGCCGTCCATTCAAGCCACTTTTATAAGTCCATCTAAAGCTGGTCCAATGGTTCAGAAATCACAAGCCCCAGAAAAGAATTCGAAGCAGAAATTTCGTAGGGAAGATTTTTTAAAAGACCCTCCGCGTGCTCGGGGGAAGAAAAGTTCACCTTCTCTTCCTCATCGAAGTTCACTGTCCCAGGATGCTCCTGGGGCAAGCCGCGCTCAACGGCCCCTTTCAACCGTTGCCACCTAGAACCGATCCTGGCCGCTTGAATCGGTTTCTGGCATTGAGCGCGTGGGCCCTCTCTTCTTGGAGCCTGTGGAGTCTGACCAACTCCATATAAAAAGCCCGAGCCCGAAGGTTAAGCACAAAGTTATTTTGAGCCGCCCTTCTAAGTAAGAAGTTTACTCATAGCTATCCTGACCTGAAATTTACGTGGTGTACGACCGCATAGCGCGGAACTGAAGCTTTTACTGCGTTCCCGTTCACCCTTGGCCGTGTGTTTGCAGGAGACTAAGCTTCGCTCTCAAGATCCTTTTGATCTCCGAGGGTATAATCCGGTTCGCTTTGATCTTGAACCGGAGGAGGTTTCTCCTGCTCGTGGAGGTGTCATGTTATTAGTGCGTAACGACGTTTTTTTTCAAACTCTCGCTCTTACTTCCGACTTGCAAGTTGTTGCCATTAGACTTCACTTACCCGGTTTTTTTTTCTGTTTGCTCCGTATATTCAACTCCATCGTCTTCCCTCGCTAACGCGGAACTTCGAGATCTCTTGTCCGCTCTCCCAACAGCATTTCTGCTGTTAGGAGATTTTTATGCACATCAACCCCTGTGGGGTTCGCCAAGGGCTTGTACGAGGGGAACTCTTCTTTCCGACATTTTTGATCAGTTCAACATCTACGTTCTTAATACAGGTGAACCTACTTTTATCTCTGACGCTCCCCTCAGGGGCTCACCTTTTGTGAGTACGGGTTAGGCGCACCCGGGGTACCCGAGCCATCCATAGCCATTTTCACCCTTTCATCCCCGTCTGGTCGAGGTGGGTTTGTTCTCGTGACCGGGGGACTCAAGGTAGGCTCTCGTGCGTTCTGTGCATATCATTACATCTCGCCCCTCGCCATCGCTTCTGTCTTCTCTTTTATTTATGCACATTTCGCCCCACGCCCATTCATTTGCACGTCTCTTTTACTTCTTCGCCGGCCTACCTTGAGTGCGAAACGCCCACACACTTTTAGTTTCTTTTAACCTTTTAATTTAATCCTCCGTGGACACCGCCTGACGGATACCCGCGCACTGGGTGCGCAGCTGGGTGAGTGGGTAATGGCGTCATCCCCACCACCCGGGGTCGTCATGTAGGGTTTGTGTTCGTATCCGCTGTTCAACTGCAGTCCCGCGGGGGGCCATTGCATGAGCTGCTGACTTCCGACGGCGATTGGGTCCCTCTGTCTATGTTCTGGGAGGTGTGACCCTGGGGTGAGCTAGGTATAGATAGGCCACTCACCCAAGCCAGGGTAACGGCCGGGAAGTCAAAGCCCGAGGTCGGAGACGGTTGCAATGGTGGAGGATTTTTTTTTCGCTATGGAGCACCCTTCCTCCATTAATACAAACAAGCGCCGAAAAGTTATTGTAACAGAAGTAGCACCGCCGTCATCTGGTTGTTACTTGGTCATTTCAAGAACAGAAGAAGGACAAAACTTTGAGAAAGTGAATCCTTTTATAATTCAGAAGGGCATAGATGCTGTTGCTGGTGCGGATCAATCCTGCACTCTTCTACGGAATGGTTCCTTATTGGCTCAAACTATGTACGATCAGCAAAGTAAGAACTTTTTGCGCGCCACCCTTCTCCACGGTTATCCCATCCGTGTCGAGAAGCACCGCAGATTGAATTCCTGTCGGGGCGTAGTTACCACCCATAGCCTCGTTGGTATATCGGACGAGGACCTGGTAGAATATCTTGCAGTCCAGAAGGTGACAGCGGTCCATCGAGTGCAGGCCAAACGCGACGGCGTATTGGTACCCACTCGAACCCTGTTTCTAACATTTGATGGCGTCGATCTGCCCACGAGCATTTCCGCAGGGTACGAAGGGATTTCTGTGAGGCCGTATATACCTAGACCTCTGCGTTGTATCAAATGCCAACGTTTTGGTTATACGCAAGTCTCCTGTAAGAGTGCCATTACCATCTGTGCCTCATGTAACCAGCCGTCACAAGAAGGTACCTGTTCCACAGCCCCCGTCTGCGTTAACTGCAAAGGGTCTCATTCTGCGTCAGTTGCCGACTGTCCGCGGTACTTGGAGGAGAAGACGATCCAGGAGATCCGGGTAAAGGAAAAACTCTCCTTCGCTGAAGCCCGGAGGCGTTACCATGCGCGCCAACCTTCACTCCTGCGATCTGGCACATTTAGTTCTGTTGTTGCCTCGCCAGTACCACGAGTAGATGCCGAAACCCAGACCTGGACCATGACTGGATTAACCGCCACTACCATCCGGCCGTCCATTAAAACTACCGTTACCAAGCCCTATAAACCTGGTCCAAATTCAATGAAGTCGCAAGACGCTGAAAGGAAACCCAAGCAGAAACTTCGTAGGGAAGATTTTCTGAAGTACCCTCCGCGTGCACGCGGTAACAAAACTTCACTTTTTCCTCCTCGGGGGTCGCTGTCCCAGGAAGGTCCTGGGACAAGCCGCGCTCAGGGCACCCCTCACCCATCGCCACCCAGAACCGATTCACGGCGCTTGAATCGGTTTCTGGCACTGAGCGCGTGGGCCCTCCCTCCGAGGAAGCTATGGAGTCTAACCAACTCCATACAAAAAGCCCGAGCCCAAAGGTTAAGCAAAAGATTCTTTTAAGCCGCCCGTCTAAGTAGATAGTTTATCCCTTTTATTCATGGCTATCCTGACCCGGAATTTACGTGGTGTACGATCACATAGGGCGGAACTTCAACTTTTATTGCATTCCCATTCACCTATGGTCGTGTGTTTGCAGAAGACCAAGCTTCGCCCTCACGACCCTTTCGATCTCCGAGGGTACACTCCGGTTCGCTACCCCTCAGGGGCTCACCTTATGTGAGTACGGGTTTTTGGCGCACCCGGGGGTTCCCGAGCCAATCATCGCCATATTCATTCCCTCACCCCCATCCGGTCGAGGTGGGTTCTTCAAGTGACCGGTGGACCCAAGGTAGGCTCTCGTGCGTTCTTTTCATTCCATCCATACCGCACCTCACCATCGTTTCTTTCTTTCCTTATCACTTTCCGGCCATTTCGCACCACGACATTCGCATATCTCCCTTTTCTTCCCCGCCGGCCTACCTTGCATGCGAAACGCCCACACAGTTTTAGTTCCTTTTATCTTTTTATTTAAATCCTCCGTGGACACAGCCTAACGGATACCCGCGCACCGCGTGCGCAGCTGGGTGAGTGGGTAATGGCGTCATCCCCAACTCCCGGGTCGTCATGTAGGGTTTGTGTTCGTATCCGCTGTTCAACTGCAGTCCCGCGGGGGGGGGCCATTGCATGAGCTGCTGACTTCTGACGGCGATTGGGTCCCTCTGTCTATGTTCTGGGAGGTGTGACCCTCGGGTGAGTCTGGTATAGATAGGCCACTCACCCAAGCCGGGGTAACGCCCGAGAAGTCAGAGCCCGAGGTCGGAGACGGTTGCAATGGTGGAGGATTTTTTTCGCTATGGAGCACCCTTTCTCCATTATAAACAGCAAGCGCCGTAAAACGTTAGTAACAGAAGTAGCACCGCCAACAGCTGGTTGTTACTTAGTGATTACCCGTACAGAGGAAGGACAATCATTCGAGAAGGTAAACCCTTTTATCATCCAGAAGGGCATTGACTCAATTGCTGGTCCGGTTCTTTCCTGCACTCGGCTTCGTAATGGTTCGTTATTGGTTCAAAGCAAATCCGAGGCACAAAGTAAGTCCTTGTTGAGCGCCACGCTTCTCCACGGTTATCCTATCCGTGTTGAGAAGCACCGCACCTTGAATTCTTGTAGAGGCGTTGTCACCACGCATAGCCTCGATGGTATCTCTGACGAAGACCTGGTGGAATATCTTGCAGACCAGAGGGTGACAGCGGTTCATCGAGTGCAGGCCAAACGCGACGGCGTGTTGGTACCCACTCGTACCCTGTTTATTACATTTGATGGCGTCGATCTGCCCACGAGCATTTCCGCAGGGTACGAACGGATTTCTGTGAGGCCTTATATTCCTAGACCTCTGCGTTGTTTTAAATGCCAACGTTTTGGGCATACGCAAGTCTCATGTAAGAGTGCCGTTAACATCTGTGCAACCTGTAGCCAGCCCTCACACGAACGTACCTGTTCAACAGCCCCCGTCTGCGTTAATTGTAAAGGGTCTCATTCTGCTTCGTTTGCCGACTGTCCGCGGTACTTGGACGAGAAGGCGATCCAGGAGATCCGGGTAAAGGAGAAACTCTCCTTCGCTGAAGCCCGGAGGCGTTACCATGCGCGCCAACCTTCACTCCTGCGATCTGGCACATTTAGTTCTGTTGTTGCCTCGCCAGTACCACGAGTAGATGCCGAAACTCAGACCTGGACCTTGACTGGATTAACCGCCACTACCATCCGGCCGTCTATTAAGGCTACAGTTACCAAGCCGTATAAACCTGGTCCCAATTCAATGAAGTCGCAAGCCGTTGAAAAGAAGCCGAAGCAGAAACTTCGTAGGGAAGATTTTTTGAAAGACCCTCCGCGTGCGCGCGGTAATAAAAGTTCACCTTCTCCTCCTCGGAGGTCGCTGTCCCAGGATGGTCCTGGGACAAGCCGCGCTCAGCGGCACCCTTCACCCATCGCCACCCAGAACCGATTTACGGCGCTTGAATCGGTTTCTGGCACTGAGCGCGTGGGGCCTTCCTCCGAGGAAGCTGTGGAGTCTGACCAACTCCATACAAAAAGCCCGAGCCCAAAGGTTAAACAAAAGGTAATTTTAAGCCGCCCTTCTAAATAGACAGTTTATCCCCTTATTCTTAATGGCTATCCTGACCTGGAATGTACGTGGTGTACGATCGCATAGGGCGGAACTGCAACTTTTATTGCGTTCCCATTCGCCTATGGTCGTATGTTTGCAGGAGACTAAGCTTCGCCCTCACGATCCTTTTGATCTCCGAGGATATACTCCGGTTCGCTACGACCTTAAACCGGAGGAGGGTACTCCTGCTCATGGAGGTGTCATGTTCTTAGTGCGTAACGACGTTCATTTTACACCTGTCACACTTACATCCGACTTGCAAGCTGTTGCCGTTTGCCTTCACTTACCCGGCTTTTTGTTTTCTGTTTGCTCTGTATATTCACCTCCATCGTCTCCCCTCGCTCCCGCGGACATTAGAGCTCTCCTGTCCGCTCTCCCAACACCATTTCTTCTGCTGGGAGATTTTAATGCCCATCACCCACTTTGGGGTTCGCCAAGGGCTTGTGCGAGGGGAACTCTTCTTTCCGAAATTTTATCAGTTCAATCTTTCCATCCTCAATCCAGGTTGCACGTCGTCTTCAGTGAAACGTCGTCGCTGACACCTACTCCAGCGACCATTTCCCCTGCATCGTTTCTCTTCTGTCGCACCACGTACAGCATTCCAGAGTACCTACCTGGATATTCGCAAAAGCCGACTGGAGCTTGTATTCCAGCCTCGTGCATTTTGACGACCAGCCCTTCTCCGTCATTAATCAACTAGTGCAGCACCTTACGTCTATTATTTTCTCAGCCGCCGAACGTGCAATACCCCGTTCATCCTCTCAACCTCGGCGGCCACCTGTTCCGTGGTGGAACGAGGATTGTCGGGACGCCGTTCGTGCCCGTAGGACTGCACTTAGGGTGTTTCGGCGGTACCCTACACTTGATAATTTGGTGACTTTTAAACAGTCGCGTGCCAGGGCTCGTCGCATTATTCAGGATAGCAAGAAGGCATCTTGGGCTCGTTTTGTCGAGTCTTTTAATCGTTTTACGCCTTCATCCGTTTTTTGGGATAAACTTCGTTGCTTCTCAGGTAAAGTGTCACATTGTACTGTTTCTGGCCTTCAAGTTTCTAATGCCACCATAGTGGATCCGGCTGCCATCGCTAACACTCTGAGTTCTGCCTTTGAGGCGGTTTCCAGTTCAGACCATTATTCCGCCGGTTTTCGCTCTGTTAAAGACCGGCAGGATTCCGCATCATATACTTTTCGGTCTGCTAATGATGAATGCTATAACGAACTATTCACAATGAGGGAGCTGGAGCACGCTCTTCATTGCTCTCGGCACTCCGCTCCCGGGCCGGACGGCATTCATGTCCTGATGTTAAAGAACCTTTCAGCCGACGGTAAACTATTTCTCTTACAGGTCTATAACCGTATTTGGCAAGACGGCATTTTTCCTTCCATTTGGCGCGAAGCCACCATTGTCCCTATACTTAAGCCTGGGAAGGATCGCCAACTACCTTCCAGCTACCGCCCTATCTCCCTCACCAGTTGCATTTGCAAGGTGATGGAGCGCATGATCAACGGGCGGTTGACATGGTGGCTTGAGTCTCAGAAACTTCTAGCGAACGCTCAGTGCGGGTTTCGTCGCTATCGCTCTACCGTCGACCATCTGGTGTCCTTGTCGACGCATATTATGAATGGATTTCTGAGAAAGTGTCAAACCGTGGCTGTATTTTTTGACATGGAGAAAGCTTATGACACTTGTTGGAGGGGCGGCATTTTACGTACACTTCACGATTGGAATATCCGCGGTCGTCTTTCCATATTTCTTCGGGAGTTTATGACGGACCGCGTCTTTCGTGTACGTGTGGGCTCGGTTTTATCTCGTTGTTTTATTCAAGAGAACGGAGTACCGCAGGGCTCTGTACTCAGTGCCACACTTTTTGCGATTGCTATCAACCCCATTGTTGATTTATTCCACCTGGCATTTCATCGTCCCTTTTTGTTAACGATTTCGCTATTTATTGTAGTTCACGGCGGACCTGTCTACTCGAACGCCGTCTCCAGAGCTGTATCGACCGTCTCTACGCCTGGAGTAACGCCAACGGCTTTAATTTCTCCGCCGAGAAATCCGTCTGCATCAACTTTTGGCGCCGGCAGTATTTCCCTCCGCCCTCTCTCCATCTTGGGCCAGGGCTACTTCCGTTTGCAGACGAGGCGAAAATTTGGGGTTGATTTTTGACAGGAAGTTGTGTTGGACCTCGCACGTTTCCTTTTTAAAAGCAAAGTGTGACCGTTCTCTTAATCTTTTACGTGTTTTAAGTGGCACATCCTGGGGAGCTGATCGGACCGTCCTTCTTCGCCTTTATCGCTCTTTGGTCCGATCCAAGCTTGATTACGGGTGGTTTGTTTATTCGTCGGCACGTCCATCTGTGTTACGTCGATTGAATGCCATTCACCATCGTGGCATAAGAGTCGCTACAGGGGCCTTTCCAACCATCCCTGTTTTTAGCCTGTATGCTGAAGCTGCAGAGCCTCCGCTGTCCTTCAGGCGTGAGATGCTCTTGTGCAGCTATGCTTGTCGACTCTCAAGCTTATCTAAACCACCCGTCCTTCGAGTTATTTTTCGAGGAGTCACTTGATCGTCACTATTTTATTCGCTCCTCTGCTTTGCTCCCACCAGGGGTTCGATTTCGACAGCTCCTTCGGCATTTAGACGTTCCGAAAGCGCCGGCGCTTCCACGGGGGGAATCGCGTTTTCCTCCATGGTCTCGCGCTGAGGCCCACTGTCACCTTGGGCTAACGTCGATGCCGAAGACTGAGACCCCTGCTTCAGTCTTTAGATCGGCTTTTTTAGAAGTACGGGCTCAATTCGGAGACTTCCATTTTATCTTCATCGATGGATCTAAGACTGAAGCTGGAGTTGCATGTGCCTTTGTTTCTGGTCACTGTAGTTTTAAGTTTCGTTTACCTGGACAATGTTCAATTTTTACTGCCGAACTTTTTAGCATTTATCAATCTATTTTATACATTCAGCGGCACGCTTTACAGCACTGTTTTATTTGTACGGACTCTCTGAGTGCCCTTCAGACTATTACTGCGCTGTACCATTACCACCCGCTTGTACAGCGCATACATGACCTGCTCCACTCGCTTGGTGTCACTGGCATCAGCGTGTCCTTCATGTGGATTCCAGGTCATGTGGGCATCTCAGGTAATGAGTCTGCCGACGCCGCTGCGAAATCGGCGATTTTATTACCCAGATTTTTTACCTCTGTTGTTCCCTCGTCAGATTCGTGTGTTATTTTACGTCGCCGCATCCTCTCGCCCTGGCGCGATGAGTGGACGGCCCTCCGGGGGAACAAATTGCGGGAGGTTAAGCCGCTCCCGTTAATCTGGGCTACCTCTTCTCGTTCTTCACGTCGGGAAGAGGTACTTTTAGCCCGTTTACGAATTGGACATTGTCGTTTTAGTCATAGTTACCTGCTCAGTGGTGATCCCGCTCCGCTATGTCAGCAGTGTGACGTGCCCTTAACGGTGCGTCACATTTTAACTGAGTGTCAAGTTTTAGCTCCACTGCGCGTTCGCCTGGGTCTGCCTGTTGGCATAGCCAACGTTTTGGCAGACGACGCGCATGCTGTAGAATGTCTTTTACGTTTTATAAGTGACATTGGTTTTAATCGTCGCATTTGATGCGCTGAGCGTCTTTTAGCTTTGTTATTTTATTCTGTATGTTTTAATAGGGACTTACTCCCCAGTGACATATGGCGCTCATGTCCCTCGCATTCTACAGTCCTTGACACGTTTTAATCTTTTATTGGCTATGCTTGTAGTGTGTTGGTTTTTGAGACATATTTATTGTTATTGTTACTATTGTTGTTATTGTTATTATTGTTATTGTTTTTATTGTTATTGTTATTGTGATTGTTATTCTATTGTTATTTTTAACTTTTTTGACATCGCGGGTTAGTGTCCCGTTTTTTAATTATGCGGTTTTTTACCTGTCTTTCATTGTTTGACTTTATATTTTATACCTTGTAAGGGCGCTGATGACCTCAGCAGTTTAGCGCCCTTAAGCCGCATATCATCATCATCATCATCATCCGGTTCGCTACGATATTGAACCGGAGGAGGGTGCTCCTGCTCATGGAGGTGTCATGTTGTTAGTGCGTAACGACGTTCATTTTCAAACTCTCCCTCTTACGTCCGACTTGCAAGCTGTTGCCATTAGATTGCAGTTACCCGGTTTTTTCTTCTCTGTTTGCTCTGTATATTCACCTCCGTCGTCTCCCCTTCCTCCCGCGGACACTAGAGCTCTCCTGTCCGCTCTCCCAGCACCATTTCTTCTGTTGGGAGATTTTTATGCCCATCACCCAATGTGGGGTTCGTCAAGGGCTTGTGCGAGGGGAACTCTTCTTTCCGACATTTCTTACCAGTTCAATCTTTCCATCCTCAATACAGGTGCACCTACTTTTATTTCTGATTCTTCTGGTACATTCTCTCACCTGGACCTTGCCGTTTGCTCACTCCAGCTTGCTAGTCGTCTTCAGTGGAACGTCGTCGCTGACAATTACTCCAGCGACAATTACCCCTGCGTCGCTTCTCTTCTGTCACACCACGTACAGCATTCCAGAGTACCTACCTGGATATTCACAAAAGCCGACTGGAGCTTGTATTCCAGCCTCGTGCATTTTTACGATCAGCCTTTCGCCGACATTAACCAACTAGTGCAGCACCTTACGTCTATTATTTTCTCTGCCGCCGAACGCGCAATTCCCCATTCATCCTCTCAACCTCGGCGTCCACCTGTTCCGTGGTGGAACGAGGATTGTCGGGACGCCGTTCGTGCCCGTAGGACTGCACTTAGGGTGTTTCGGCGACACCCCACACTTTCTAATTTGGTGACTTTTAAACAATCGCGCGCTAGGGCTCGTCGCATTATTCAGGATAGCAAGAAGGCGTCGTGGGCTCGTTTTGTCGAGCCTTTTTAATCGCTTTGCGCCTTCATCCGTTGTTTGGGATAAACTTCGTCACTTCTCAGGTAAAGGGTCGCATTGTACTGTTTCTGACCTTGAGGTTTCCAATGCCACCATAGTAGATCCGGCTGCCATCGCTAACACCCTAGGATCTGCCTTTGAGGCGGTTTCCTGTTCAGACCATTATTCCGCCGGTTTTCGCTGTATTAAGGACCGGCTGGATTCCACACCATATACTTTTCTGTCTGCTAACACTGAATGTTATAACGAACTTTTTACAATGAGGGAGCTGGAGCACGCTCTTCATTGCTCTAGGCACTCCGCTCCTGGGCCGGATGGCACTCATGTCCTGATGTTAAAGCACCTTTCAGCCGACAGCAAACTCTTTCTCTTACAGGTCTATAACCGTATTTGGCAAGACGGCTTTTTTCCTTCCGTCTGGCGCGAAACCGACATTGTCCCTATACTTAAGCCTGGAAAGGATCGCCAACTTTCTTCCAGCTACCGCCCTACCTCCCTCAACAGTTGCATTTGCAAGGTGATGGAGCGCATGATCAACGGGCGGTTGACATGGTGGTTTGAGTCTCAGAAACTTCTAGCAAACGCTCAGTGCGGATTTCGTCGCTATCGCTCTACCGTCGACCATCTGGTGTCCATGTCGACGCATATTATGAATGGATTTCTGAGAAGTCTCAAACCGTGGCTGTGTTTTTTGACCTGGAGAATGCTTATGACACTTGTACAAGGGGCGGCATTTTACGTACACTTTACGCATGGAATATCCGCGGTCGTCTTCCCTTATTTCTTCGGGAGTTTATGACGGACCGCGTGTTTCGTGTACGTGTGGGCTCGGTTTTGTCTAGTCGTTTTATTCAAGAGAACGGAGTACCGCAGTGCTCGGTACTTAGTGTCACTTTTTTTGCAGTTGCTGTCAACCCCATTGTTGATTGTATTCCACCTGGCATTTCATCGTCCATTTTTGTTGATGATTTCGCCATTTATTGCAGTTCACGGCGGACTTGTCTACTCGAACGCCGTCTCCAGAGCTGTATCGACCGTCTCTACGCCTGGAGTAACGCCAACGGCTTTAATTTCTTCGCCGAGAAATCCGTCTGCATCAGCTTCTGGCGCCGGAAGGCTTTCCCTCCTCCTTCTCTTCATCTTGGGTCAGAGGTCCTTCCATTTGCAGACGAGGGGAAAACTTGGGGTTGGTCTTCGACCGGAAGCTTAGCTGGACTTCGCACATTTCCTTTCTAAAAGCAAAGTGTCACCGTTCTCTTAATCTTTTACGTGTTTTAAGTGGCACATACTGGGGAGCTGATGAGACCGTCCTTCTGCGTCTTTATCGCTCTTTGGTCGATCCAAACTTGATTACGTGTGTATTGTCTTTTCATCGGCACGTCCATCTGTGTTACGTCGTTTGAATCCCATTCATCATCGTGGTCCCCCCAGGAGCTCACCTTTTGTGAGTACGGGTTAGGCGCACCCGGGGTACCCGAGCCAGCCATAGCCATTTTCACCCTTTCATCCCCATCCGGTCGAGGTGGGTTCTTCTCGTGACCGGTGGACACAAGGTAGGCTCTCGTGCGTTATTTGCATTACATTCATACCGCACCTCACCATCGTTTCTTTCTTCTCTTCTATTTCTGCACATTTCCCCCACACCCATTCATTCACACGTCTCTTTTACTTCTTCGCCGGCCTACCTTGAGTGCGAAACGCCCACACACTTTTAGTTTCTTTTAACCTTTTAATTTAATCCTCCGTGGACACAGCCTGACGTATACCCGCGCACTGGGTGCGCAGCTGGGTGAGTGGGTAATGGCGTCATCCCCACCACCCGGGGTCGTCATGTAGGGTGTGTGTTCGTATCCGCTGTTCAACTGCAGTCCCGCGGGGGGGCCATTGCATGAGCTGCTGACTTCAGACGGCGATTGGTTCCCTCTATTTATGTTCTGGGAGGTGTGACCCTGGGATGAGCTAGGTATAGATAGGCCACTCACCCAAGCCGGGGTAACGCCCGGGAAGTCAGAGCCCGAGGTCGGAGACGGTTGCAATGGTGGAGGATTTTTTTCGCTATGGAGCACCCTTTCTCCATTATAAACAACAAGCGCCGAAATATTTTAGTAACAGAAGTAGCACCGCCAACAGCTGGTTGTTACTTAGTGATTACCCGTACAGAGGAGGGACAATCATTCGAGAAGACAACCCTTTTATCATCCAGAAGGGCATTGACTCAATTGCTGGTCCGGTTCTTTCCTGCACTCGGCTTCGTAATGGTTCGTTGTTAATTCAAAGCAAATCCGAGGCACAAAGTAAGTCCTTGTTGAGCGCCACGCTTCTCCACGGTTATCCTATCCGTGTTGAGCAGCACCACACCTTGAATTCTTGTAGAGGCGTTGTCACCACGCATAGCCTCGATGGCATCTCTGACGAAGACCTGGTCGAATATCTTGCAGACCAGAGGGTGACAGCGGTTCATCGAGTGCAGGCCAAACGCGACGGCGTGTTGGTACCCACTCGTTATCTGTTTATTACATTTGATGGCGCCGATCTGCCCACGAGCATTTCCGCAGGGTACGAACGGATTTCTGTGAGGCCTTATATTCCTAGACCTCTGCGTTGTTTTAAATGCCAACCTTTTGGGCATACGCAAGTCTCATGTAAGAGTGCCGTTAACATCTGTGCAACATGTAGCCAGCCCTCACACGAAGGTACCTGTTCAACAGCCCCCGTCTGCGTTAATTGTAAAGGGTCTCATTCTGCTTCGTTTGCAGACTGTCCGCGGTACTTGGACGAGAAGGCGATCCAGGAGATCCGGGTAAACGAAAAACTCTCCTTCGCTGAAGCCCGGAGGCGTTACCATGCGCGCCAACCTTCACTCCTGCGATCTGGCACATTTAGTTCTGTTGTTGCCTCGCCAGTACCACGAGTAGATGCCGAAACTCAGACCTGGACCATGACTGGATTAACCGCCACTACCATCCGGCCGTCCATTAAAACTACCGTTACCAAGCCCTATAAACCTGGTCCAAATTCAATGAAGTCGCAAGACGCTGAAAGGAAACCCAAGCAGAAACTTCGTAGGGAAGATTTTCTGAAGTACCCTCCGCGTGCACGCGGTAACAAAACTTCACTTTTTCCTCCTCGGGGGTCGCTGTCCCAGGAAGGTCCTGGGACAAGCCGCGCTCAGGGCACCCCTCACCCATCGCCACCCAGAACCGATTCACGGCGCTTGAATCGGTTTCTGGCACTGAGCGCGTGGGCCCTCCCTCCGAGGAAGCTATGGAGTCTAACCAACTCCATACAAAAAGCCCGAGCCCAAAGGTTAAGCAAAAGATTCTTTTAAGCCGCCCGTCTAAGTAGATAGTTTATCCCTTTTATTCATGGCTATCCTGACCCGGAATTTACGTGGTGTACGATCACATAGGGCGGAACTTCAACTTTTATTGCATTCCCATTCACCTATGGTCGTGTGTTTGCAGAAGACCAAGCTTCGCCCTCACGACCCTTTCGATCTCCGAGGGTACACTCCGGTTCGCTACCCCTCAGGGGCTCACCTTATGTGAGTACGGGTTTTTGGCGCACCCGGGGGTTCCCGAGCCAATCATCGCCATATTCATTCCCTCACCCCCATCCGGTCGAGGTGGGTTCTTCAAGTGACCGGTGGACCCAAGGTAGGCTCTCGTGCGTTCTTTTCATTCCATCCATACCGCACCTCACCATCGTTTCTTTCTTTCCTTATCACTTTCCGGCCATTTCGCACCACGACATTCGCATATCTCCCTTTTCTTCCCCGCCGGCCTACCTTGCATGCGAAACGCCCACACAGTTTTAGTTCCTTTTATCTTTTTATTTAAATCCTCCGTGGACACAGCCTAACGGATACCCGCGCACCGCGTGCGCAGCTGGGTGAGTGGGTAATGGCGTCATCCCCAACTCCCGGGTCGTCATGTAGGGTTTGTGTTCGTATCCGCTGTTCAACTGCAGTCCCGCGGGGGGGGCCATTGCATGAGCTGCTGACTTCTGACGGCGATTGGGTCCCTCTGTCTATGTTCTGGGAGGTGTGACCCTCGGGTGAGTCTGGTATAGATAGGCCACTCACCCAAGCCGGGGTAACGCCCGAGAAGTCAGAGCCCGAGGTCGGAGACGGTTGCAATGGTGGAGGATTTTTTTCGCTATGGAGCACCCTTTCTCCATTATAAACAGCAAGCGCCGTAAAACGTTAGTAACAGAAGTAGCACCGCCAACAGCTGGTTGTTACTTAGTGATTACCCGTACAGAGGAAGGACAATCATTCGAGAAGGTAAACCCTTTTATCATCCAGAAGGGCATTGACTCAATTGCTGGTCCGGTTCTTTCCTGCACTCGGCTTCGTAATGGTTCGTTATTGGTTCAAAGCAAATCCGAGGCACAAAGTAAGTCCTTGTTGAGCGCCACGCTTCTCCACGGTTATCCTATCCGTGTTGAGAAGCACCGCACCTTGAATTCTTGTAGAGGCGTTGTCACCACGCATAGCCTCGATGGTATCTCTGACGAAGACCTGGTGGAATATCTTGCAGACCAGAGGGTGACAGCGGTTCATCGAGTGCAGGCCAAACGCGACGGCGTGTTGGTACCCACTCGTACCCTGTTTATTACATTTGATGGCGTCGATCTGCCCACGAGCATTTCCGCAGGGTACGAACGGATTTCTGTGAGGCCTTATATTCCTAGACCTCTGCGTTGTTTTAAATGCCAACGTTTTGGGCATACGCAAGTCTCATGTAAGAGTGCCGTTAACATCTGTGCAACCTGTAGCCAGCCCTCACACGAACGTACCTGTTCAACAGCCCCCGTCTGCGTTAATTGTAAAGGGTCTCATTCTGCTTCGTTTGCCGACTGTCCGCGGTACTTGGACGAGAAGGCGATCCAGGAGATCCGGGTAAAGGAGAAACTCTCCTTCGCTGAAGCCCGGAGGCGTTACCATGCGCGCCAACCTTCACTCCTGCGATCTGGCACATTTAGTTCTGTTGTTGCCTCGCCAGTACCACGAGTAGATGCCGAAACTCAGACCTGGACCTTGACTGGATTAACCGCCACTACCATCCGGCCGTCTATTAAGGCTACAGTTACCAAGCCGTATAAACCTGGTCCCAATTCAATGAAGTCGCAAGCCGTTGAAAAGAAGCCGAAGCAGAAACTTCGTAGGGAAGATTTTTTGAAAGACCCTCCGCGTGCGCGCGGTAATAAAAGTTCACCTTCTCCTCCTCGGAGGTCGCTGTCCCAGGATGGTCCTGGGACAAGCCGCGCTCAGCGGCACCCTTCACCCATCGCCACCCAGAACCGATTTACGGCGCTTGAATCGGTTTCTGGCACTGAGCGCGTGGGGCCTTCCTCCGAGGAAGCTGTGGAGTCTGACCAACTCCATACAAAAAGCCCGAGCCCAAAGGTTAAACAAAAGGTAATTTTAAGCCGCCCTTCTAAATAGACAGTTTATCCCCTTATTCTTAATGGCTATCCTGACCTGGAATGTACGTGGTGTACGATCGCATAGGGCGGAACTGCAACTTTTATTGCGTTCCCATTCGCCTATGGTCGTATGTTTGCAGGAGACTAAGCTTCGCCCTCACGATCCTTTTGATCTCCGAGGATATACTCCGGTTCGCTACGACCTTAAACCGGAGGAGGGTACTCCTGCTCATGGAGGTGTCATGTTCTTAGTGCGTAACGACGTTCATTTTACACCTGTCACACTTACATCCGACTTGCAAGCTGTTGCCGTTTGCCTTCACTTACCCGGCTTTTTGTTTTCTGTTTGCTCTGTATATTCACCTCCATCGTCTCCCCTCGCTCCCGCGGACATTAGAGCTCTCCTGTCCGCTCTCCCAACACCATTTCTTCTGCTGGGAGATTTTAATGCCCATCACCCACTTTGGGGTTCGCCAAGGGCTTGTGCGAGGGGAACTCTTCTTTCCGAAATTTTATCAGTTCAATCTTTCCATCCTCAATCCAGGTTGCACGTCGTCTTCAGTGAAACGTCGTCGCTGACACCTACTCCAGCGACCATTTCCCCTGCATCGTTTCTCTTCTGTCGCACCACGTACAGCATTCCAGAGTACCTACCTGGATATTCGCAAAAGCCGACTGGAGCTTGTATTCCAGCCTCGTGCATTTTGACGACCAGCCCTTCTCCGTCATTAATCAACTAGTGCAGCACCTTACGTCTATTATTTTCTCAGCCGCCGAACGTGCAATACCCCGTTCATCCTCCCAACCTCGGCGGCCACCTGTTCCGTGGTGGAACGAGGATTGTCGGGACGCCGTTCGTGCCCGTAGGACTGCACTTAGGGTGTTTCGGCGGTACCCTACACTTGATAATTTGGTGACTTTTAAACAGTCGCGTGCCAGGGCTCGTCGCATTATTCAGGATAGCAAGAAGGCATCTTGGGCTCGTTTTGTCGAGTCTTTTAATCGTTTTACGCCTTCATCCGTTTTTTGGGATAAACTTCGTTGCTTCTCAGGTAAAGTGTCACATTGTACTGTTTCTGGCCTTCAAGTTTCTAATGCCACCATAGTGGATCCGGCTGCCATCGCTAACACTCTGAGTTCTGCCTTTGAGGCGGTTTCCAGTTCAGACCATTATTCCGCCGGTTTTCGCTCTGTTAAAGACCGGCAGGATTCCGCATCATATACTTTTCGGTCTGCTAATGATGAATGCTATAACGAACTATTCACAATGAGGGAGCTGGAGCACGCTCTTCATTGCTCTCGGCACTCCGCTCCCGGGCCGGACGGCATTCATGTCCTGATGTTAAAGAACCTTTCAGCCGACGGTAAACTATTTCTCTTACAGGTCTATAACCGTATTTGGCAAGACGGCATTTTTCCTTCCATTTGGCGCGAAGCCACCATTGTCCCTATACTTAAGCCTGGGAAGGATCGCCAACTACCTTCCAGCTACCGCCCTATCTCCCTCACCAGTTGCATTTGCAAGGTGATGGAGCGCATGATCAACGGGCGGTTGACATGGTGGCTTGAGTCTCAGAAACTTCTAGCGAACGCTCAGTGCGGGTTTCGTCGCTATCGCTCTACCGTCGACCATCTGGTGTCCTTGTCGACGCATATTATGAATGGATTTCTGAGAAAGTGTCAAACCGTGGCTGTATTTTTTGACATGGAGAAAGCTTATGACACTTGTTGGAGGGGCGGCATTTTACGTACACTTCACGATTGGAATATCCGCGGTCGTCTTTCCATATTTCTTCGGGAGTTTATGACGGACCGCGTCTTTCGTGTACGTGTGGGCTCGGTTTTATCTCGTTGTTTTATTCAAGAGAACGGAGTACCGCAGGGCTCTGTACTCAGTGCCACACTTTTTGCGATTGCTATCAACCCCATTGTTGATTTATTCCACCTGGCATTTCATCGTCCCTTTTTGTTAACGATTTCGCTATTTATTGTAGTTCACGGCGGACCTGTCTACTCGAACGCCGTCTCCAGAGCTGTATCGACCGTCTCTACGCCTGGAGTAACGCCAACGGCTTTAATTTCTCCGCCGAGAAATCCGTCTGCATCAACTTTTGGCGCCGGCAGTATTTCCCTCCGCCCTCTCTCCATCTTGGGCCAGGGCTACTTCCGTTTGCAGACGAGGCGAAAATTTGGGGTTGATTTTTGACAGGAAGTTGTGTTGGACCTCGCACGTTTCCTTTTTAAAAGCAAAGTGTGACCGTTCTCTTAATCTTTTACGTGTTTTAAGTGGCACATCCTGGGGAGCTGATCGGACCGTCCTTCTTCGCCTTTATCGCTCTTTGGTCCGATCCAAGCTTGATTACGGGTGGTTTGTTTATTCGTCGGCACGTCCATCTGTGTTACGTCGATTGAATGCCATTCACCATCGTGGCATAAGAGTCGCTACAGGGGCCTTTCCAACCATCCCTGTTTTTAGCCTGTATGCTGAAGCTGCAGAGCCTCCGCTGTCCTTCAGGCGTGAGATGCTCTTGTGCAGCTATGCTTGTCGACTCTCAAGCTTATCTAAACCACCCGTCCTTCGAGTTATTTTTCGAGGAGTCACTTGATCGTCACTATTTTATTCGCTCCTCTGCTTTGCTCCCACCAGGGGTTCGATTTCGACAGCTCCTTCGGCATTTAGACGTTCCGAAAGCGCCGGCGCTTCCACGGGGGGAATCGCGTTTTCCTCCATGGTCTCGCGCTGAGGCCCACTGTCACCTTGGGCTAACGTCGATGCCGAAGACTGAGACCCCTGCTTCAGTCTTTAGATCGGCTTTTTTAGAAGTACGGGCTCAATTCGGAGACTTCCATTTTATCTTCATCGATGGATCTAAGACTGAAGCTGGAGTTGCATGTGCCTTTGTTTCTGGTCACTGTAGTTTTAAGTTTCGTTTACCTGGACAATGTTCAATTTTTACTGCCGAACTTTTTAGCATTTATCAATCTATTTTATACATTCAGCGGCACGCTTTACAGCACTGTTTTATTTGTACGGACTCTCTGAGTGCCCTTCAGACTATTACTGCGCTGTACCATTACCACCCGCTTGTACAGCGCATACATGACCTGCTCCACTCGCTTGGTGTCACTGGCATCAGCGTGTCCTTCATGTGGATTCCAGGTCATGTGGGCATCTCAGGTAATGAGTCTGCCGACGCCGCTGCGAAATCGGCGATTTTATTACCCAGATTTTTTACCTCTGTTGTTCCCTCGTCAGATTCGTGTGTTATTTTACGTCGCCGCATCCTCTCGCCCTGGCGCGATGAGTGGACGGCCCTCCGGGGGAACAAATTGCGGGAGGTTAAGCCGCTCCCGTTAATCTGGGCTACCTCTTCTCGTTCTTCACGTCGGGAAGAGGTACTTTTAGCCCGTTTACGAATTGGACATTGTCGTTTTAGTCATAGTTACCTGCTCAGTGGTGATCCCGCTCCGCTATGTCAGCAGTGTGACGTGCCCTTAACGGTGCGTCACATTTTAACTGAGTGTCAAGTTTTAGCTCCACTGCGCGTTCGCCTGGGTCTGCCTGTTGGCATAGCCAACGTTTTGGCAGACGACGCGCATGCTGTAGAATGTCTTTTACGTTTTATAAGTGACATTGGTTTTAATCGTCGCATTTGATGCGCTGAGCGTCTTTTAGCTTTGTTATTTTATTCTGTATGTTTTAATAGGGACTTACTCCCCAGTGACATATGGCGCTCATGTCCCTCGCATTCTACAGTCCTTGACACGTTTTAATCTTTTATTGGCTATGCTTGTAGTGTGTTGGTTTTTGAGACATATTTATTGTTATTGTTACTATTGTTGTTATTGTTATTATTGTTATTGTTTTTATTGTTATTGTTATTGTGATTGTTATTCTATTGTTATTTTTAACTTTTTTGACATCGCGGGTTAGTGTCCCGTTTTTTAATTATGCGGTTTTTTACCTGTCTTTCATTGTTTGACTTTATATTTTATACCTTGTAAGGGCGCTGATGACCTCAGCAGTTTAGCGCCCTTAAGCCGCATATCATCATCATCATCATCATCCGGTTCGCTACGATATTGAACCGGAGGAGGGTGCTCCTGCTCATGGAGGTGTCATGTTGTTAGTGCGTAACGACGTTCATTTTCAAACTCTCCCTCTTACGTCCGACTTGCAAGCTGTTGCCATTAGATTGCAGTTACCCGGTTTTTTCTTCTCTGTTTGCTCTGTATATTCACCTCCGTCGTCTCCCCTTCCTCCCGCGGACACTAGAGCTCTCCTGTCCGCTCTCCCAGCACCATTTCTTCTGTTGGGAGATTTTTATGCCCATCACCCAATGTGGGGTTCGTCAAGGGCTTGTGCGAGGGGAACTCTTCTTTCCGACATTTCTTACCAGTTCAATCTTTCCATCCTCAATACAGGTGCACCTACTTTTATTTCTGATTCTTCTGGTACATTCTCTCACCTGGACCTTGCCGTTTGCTCACTCCAGCTTGCTAGTCGTCTTCAGTGGAACGTCGTCGCTGACAATTACTCCAGCGACAATTACCCCTGCGTCGCTTCTCTTCTGTCACACCACGTACAGCATTCCAGAGTACCTACCTGGATATTCACAAAAGCCGACTGGAGCTTGTATTCCAGCCTCGTGCATTTTTACGATCAGCCTTTCGCCGACATTAACCAACTAGTGCAGCACCTTACGTCTATTATTTTCTCTGCCGCCGAACGCGCAATTCCCCATTCATCCTCTCAACCTCGGCGTCCACCTGTTCCGTGGTGGAACGAGGATTGTCGGGACGCCGTTCGTGCCCGTAGGACTGCACTTAGGGTGTTTCGGCGACACCCCACACTTTCTAATTTGGTGACTTTTAAACAATCGCGCGCTAGGGCTCGTCGCATTATTCAGGATAGCAAGAAGGCGTCGTGGGCTCGTTTTGTCGAGCCTTTTTAATCGCTTTGCGCCTTCATCCGTTGTTTGGGATAAACTTCGTCACTTCTCAGGTAAAGGGTCGCATTGTACTGTTTCTGACCTTGAGGTTTCCAATGCCACCATAGTAGATCCGGCTGCCATCGCTAACACCCTAGGATCTGCCTTTGAGGCGGTTTCCTGTTCAGACCATTATTCCGCCGGTTTTCGCTGTATTAAGGACCGGCTGGATTCCACACCATATACTTTTCTGTCTGCTAACACTGAATGTTATAACGAACTTTTTACAATGAGGGAGCTGGAGCACGCTCTTCATTGCTCTAGGCACTCCGCTCCTGGGCCGGATGGCACTCATGTCCTGATGTTAAAGCACCTTTCAGCCGACAGCAAACTCTTTCTCTTACAGGTCTATAACCGAATTTGGCAAGACGGCTTTTTTCCTTCCGTCTGGCGCGAAACCGACATTGTCCCTATACTTAAGCCTGGAAAGGATCGCCAACTTTCTTCCAGCTACCGCCCTACCTCCCTCAACAGTTGCATTTGCAAGGTGATGGAGCGCATGATCAACGGGCGGTTGACATGGTGGTTTGAGTCTCAGAAACTTCTAGCAAACGCTCAGTGCGGATTTCGTCGCTATCGCTCTACCGTCGACCATCTGGTGTCCATGTCGACGCATATTATGAATGGATTTCTGAGAAGTCTCAAACCGTGGCTGTGTTTTTTGACCTGGAGAATGCTTATGACACTTGTACAAGGGGCGGCATTTTACGTACACTTTACGCATGGAATATCCGCGGTCGTCTTCCCTTATTTCTTCGGGAGTTTATGACGGACCGCGTGTTTCGTGTACGTGTGGGCTCGGTTTTGTCTAGTCGTTTTATTCAAGAGAACGGAGTACCGCAGTGCTCGGTACTTAGTGTCACTTTTTTTGCAGTTGCTGTCAACCCCATTGTTGATTGTATTCCACCTGGCATTTCATCGTCCCTTTTTGTTGATGATTTCGCCATTTATTGCAGTTCACGGCGGACTTGTCTACTCGAACGCCGTCTCCAGAGCTGTATCGACCGTCTCTACGCCTGGAGTAACGCCAACGGCTTTAATTTCTTCGCCGAGAAATCCGTCTGCATCAGCTTCTGGCGCCGGAAGGCTTTCCCTCCTCCTTCTCTTCATCTTGGGTCAGAGGTCCTTCCATTTGCAGACGAGGGGAAAACTTGGGGTTGGTCTTCGACCGGAAGCTTAGCTGGACTTCGCACATTTCCTTTCTAAAAGCAAAGTGTCACCGTTCTCTTAATCTTTTACGTGTTTTAAGTGGCACATACTGGGGAGCTGATGAGACCGTCCTTCTGCGTCTTTATCGCTCTTTGGTCGATCCAAACTTGATTACGTGTGTATTGTCTTTTCATCGGCACGTCCATCTGTGTTACGTCGTTTGAATCCCATTCATCATCGTGGTCCCCCCAGGAGCTCACCTTTTGTGAGTACGGGTTAGGCGCACCCGGGGTACCCGAGCCAGCCATAGCCATTTTCACCCTTTCATCCCCATCCGGTCGAGGTGGGTTCTTCTCGTGACCGGTGGACACAAGGTAGGCTCTCGTGCGTTATTTGCATTACATTCATACCGCACCTCACCATCGTTTCTTTCTTCTCTTCTATTTCTGCACATTTCCCCCACACCCATTCATTCACACGTCTCTTTTACTTCTTCGCCGGCCTACCTTGAGTGCGAAACGCCCACACACTTTTAGTTTCTTTTAACCTTTTAATTTAATCCTCCGTGGACACAGCCTGACGTATACCCGCGCACTGGGTGCGCAGCTGGGTGAGTGGGTAATGGCGTCATCCCCACCACCCGGGGTCGTCATGTAGGGTGTGTGTTCGTATCCGCTGTTCAACTGCAGTCCCGCGGGGGGGCCATTGCATGAGCTGCTGACTTCAGACGGCGATTGGTTCCCTCTATTTATGTTCTGGGAGGTGTGACCCTGGGATGAGCTAGGTATAGATAGGCCACTCACCCAAGCCGGGGTAACGCCCGGGAAGTCAGAGCCCGAGGTCGGAGACGGTTGCAATGGTGGAGGATTTTTTTCGCTATGGAGCACCCTTTCTCCATTATAAACAACAAGCGCCGAAATATTTTAGTAACAGAAGTAGCACCGCCAACAGCTGGTTGTTACTTAGTGATTACCCGTACAGAGGAGGGACAATCAT
Organism: Deroplatys truncata; assembly: GCA_030765065.1. NCBI lineage: Eukaryota > Metazoa > Arthropoda > Insecta > Mantodea > Mantidae > Deroplatys > Deroplatys truncata. Next base: position 413,747,305 of record CM060990.1, on the reverse strand, counting down.
TCGAGAAGACAACCCTTTTATCATCCAGAAGGGCATTGACTCAATTGCTGGTCCGGTTCTTTCCTGCACTCGGCTTCGTAATGGTTCGTTGTTAATTCAAAGCAAATCCGAGGCACAAAGTAAGTCCTTGTTGAGCGCCACGCTTCTCCACGGTTATCCTATCCGTGTTGAGCAGCACCACACCTTGAATTCTTGTAGAGGCGTTGTCACCACGCATAGCCTCGATGGCATCTCTGACGAAGACCTGGTCGAATATCTTGCAGACCAGAGGGTGACAGCGGTTCATCGAGTGCAGGCCAAACGCGACGGCGTGTTGGTACCCACTCGTTATCTGTTTATTACATTTGATGGCGCCGATCTGCCCACGAGCATTTCCGCAGGGTACGAACGGATTTCTGTGAGGCCTTATATTCCTAGACCTCTGCGTTGTTTTAAATGCCAACCTTTTGGGCATACGCAAGTCTCATGTAAGAGTGCCGTTAACATCTGTGCAACATGTAGCCAGCCCTCACACGAAGGTACCTGTTCAACAGCCCCCGTCTGCGTTAATTGTAAAGGGTCTCATTCTGCTTCGTTTGCAGACTGTCCGCGGTACTTGGACGAGAAGGCGATCCAGGAGATCCGGGTAAACGAAAAACTCTCCTTCGCTGAAGCCCGGAGGCGTTACCATGCGCGCCAACCTTCACTCCTGCGATCTGGCACATTTAGTTCTGTTGTTGCCTCGCCAGTACCACGAGTAGATGCCGAAACTCAGACCTGGACCATGACTGGATTAACCGCCACTAACATCAGGCCGTCCATTAAAGCTACTGTTTCCAAGCCCTATAAACCTGGTCCAAAGTCCATGAAGTCGCAAGCCGCTGAAAAGAAGCCCAAGCAGAAACCTAGTAGGGAAGATTTTTTGAAAGACCCTCCGCGTGCGCGCGGTAACAAAAGTACACCTTCTCCTTCTCGGAGGTCGCTGTCCCAGGAAGGTCCTGGGACAAGTCGCGCTCAGCGGCACCCCTCACCCACGCCAGCCAGAACCGATTCACGGCGCTTGAATCGGTTTCTGGCACTGAGCGCGTGGGCCCTCCCTCCGAGGAAGCTATGGAGTCTGACCAACTCCATACCAAAAGCCAGAGCCCCAAGGTTAAACAAAAAGTAATTTTGAGCCGCCCTTCTAAGTAGACAGTTTATCCCTTTTTTCTTAATGGCTATCCTGACCTGGAATGTACGTGGTGTACGATCGCATAGGGCGGAAATTCAACTTTTATTGCGTTCCCATTCGCCTATGGTCGTATGTATGCAGGAGACTAAGCTTCGCCCTCACGATCCTTTTGATCTCCGAGGATATACTCCGGTTCGCTACGACCTTGAACCGGAGGAGGGTACTCCTGCTCATGGTGGTGTCATGATTTTGGTGCGCAATGACGTTCATTTTAAAACTATCACACTTACGTCCGACTTGCAAGCTGTTGCCATTAGACTGCAGTTACTCGGTTTCTTCTTTTCTGTTTGTTCTGTGTATTCACCTCCATCGTCTCCCCTCGCTCCCGCGGACATTTGAGCTCTACTGTCCGCTCTCCCAACACCCTTTCTTCTGTTGGGAGATTTTAATGCCCATCACCCACTATGGGGTTCGCCGAGGGCTTGTGCGAGGGGAACTCTTCTTTCCGACATTTTTTATCAGTTCAATCTTTCCATCCTCAATACCGGTGCACCTACTTTTATTTCTGATTTTTCTGGTACATTCTCTCACCTGGACCTTGCCATTTGTTCCCTCCAGCTTGCTCATCGTCTTCAGTGGAACGTCGTCGCTGATACCTACTCCAGCGACCATTACCTCTGCATCGTCTCTCTTTTGTCGCACCACGTACAGCATTCCAGAGTACCTACCTGGATATTCGCAAAAGCCGACTGGAGCTTGTATTCCAGCCTCGTGCATTTTGACGACCAGCCCTTCTCCGATATTAACCACCTAGTGCAGCACTTTACGTCTATTATTTTCGCTGCCGCCGAACGCGCTATACCCCGTTCATCCTCTCAACCTCGGCGGCCATCTGTTCCGTGGTGGAACAAGGATTGTCGGGACGCCGTTCGTGCCCGTAGAACTGCGCTTAGGGTGTTTCGCCGACAACCTAAAATTGATAATTTGGTGACTTTTAAACAATCGCGCGCCAGAGCTCGTCGCATTATTCAGGATAGCAAGAAGGCGTCGTGGACTCGTTTTGTCGAGTCTTTTAATCGCTTTACGCCTTCATCTGTTGTTTGGGATAAACTTCGTCGCTTCTCAGGTAAAGTGTCGCATTGTACTGTGTCTGGCCTTCAGGTTTCCAATGCCACTATAGCGGATCCGGCTGCCATCGCTAACACTCTGGGTGCTGCCTTTGAGGCGGTTTCCAATTCAGACCATTATTCCGCCGGCTTTCGCTCTATTAAAGACCGGCTGGATTCCGCATCATATACTTTTCGGTCTGCTAATGATGAATTCTATACAGTACTATTCACAATGAGGGAGCTGGAGCACGCTCTTCATTGCTCTCGGCACTCCGCTCCTGGGCCGGACGGCATTCATGTCCTGATGTTAAAGCACCTATCAGCCGACAGTAAACTATTTCTCTTACAGGTCTATAACCGTATTTGGCAAGACGGCATTTTTCCTTCCGTTTGGCGCGAAGCCACCATTGTCCCTATTCTTAAGCCTGGGAAGGATCGCCAACTACCTTCCAGCTACCGCCCTATCTCCCTCACCAGTTGCATTTGCAAGGTGATGGAGCGCATGATCAACGGGCGGTTGACATGGTGGCTTGAGTCTCAGAAACTTTTAGCGAACGCTCAGTGCGGATTTCGTCGCTATCGCTCTACCGTCGACCATCTGGTGTCCCTGTCGACGCATGTTATGAATGGATTTCTGAGAAAGTGTCAAACCGTGGCTGTGTTTTTTGACCTGGAGAAAGCTTATGACACTTGTTGGAGGGGCGGCATTTTACGTACACTTCACGCATGGAATATCCGCGGTCGTCTTCCCATATTTCTTCGGGAGTTCATGACGGACCGCGTCTTTCGTGTACGTGTGGGCTCGGTTTTATCTCTTCGTTTTATCCCCTCAGGGGCTCACCTTATGTGAGTACGGGTTTTTGGCGCACCCGGGGGTTCCCGAGCCATTCATCGCCACATTCATCCCCTCACCCCCATCCGGTCGAGGTGGGTTCTTCAAGTGACCGGTGGACACAAGGTAGGCTCTCGTGCGTTCTTTACATTCCATTCATACCGCACCTCACCATCGTTTCTTTCTTCCCTTATCACTTTCCGGCCATTTCGCACCATGACATTCGCATATCTCTTTTTCTTCCCCGCCGGCCTACCTTGCGTGCGAAACGCCTACACTGTTTTAGTTTCTTTTATCTTTTTATTTAAATCCTCCGTGGACACAGCCTGACGGATACCCGCGCACCGCGTGCGCAGCTGGGTGAGTGGGTAATGGCGTCATCCCCACCACCCGGGGTCGTCATGTAGGGTATGTGTTCGTATCCGCTGTTCAACTGCAGTCCCGCGGGGGGGCCATTGCATGAGCTGCTGACTTCTGTCGGCGATTGGGTCCCTCTGTCTATGTTCTGGGAGGTGTGACCCTGGGTGAGTCTGGTATAGATAGGCCACTCACCCAAGCCGGGGTAACGCCCGAGAAGTCAGGGCCCGAGGTCGGAGACGGTTGCAATGGTGGAGGATTTATTTCGCTATGGAGCACCCTTCCTCCATTACTACTAACAAGCGCCGAAAAGTCTATGTAACAGAAGTGACACCACCGACAACTGGTTGTTACTTGGTCATTTCACGAACCGAAGAAGGACAAAGCTTTGAGAAGGTGAACCCTTTCATCATTCAAAAGGGCATTGATGCAATTGCTGGTGCGGTTCAGTCCTGCACTCGTCTACGGAATGGTTCCTTATTAGCCCAAACGAAATCCGATCTGCAAAGTAAGACCTTGTTGCGCGCTACGCTTCTCCACGGCTATCCTATCCGTGTCGAGAAGCACCGCACATTGAATTCCTGTCGAGGCGTTATTACCACCCATAGCCTCGATGGTATATCGGACGAGGACCTGGTAGAATATCTTGCAGACCAGAAGGTGACAGCGGTCCATCGAGTGCAGGCCAAACGCGACGGCGTATTCGTACCCACTCGTTCCCTGTTTATTACATTTGATGGCGTCGATCTGCCCACGAGCATTTCCGCAGGGTACGAACGGATTTCTGTGAGGCCTTATATTCCTAGACCTCTGCGTTGTTTTAAATGCCAACGTTTTGGGCATACGCAAGTCTCATGTAAGAGTGCCGTTAACATCTGTGCAACATGTAGCCAGCCCTCACACGAAGGTACCTGTTCAACAGCCCCCGTCTGCGTTAATTGCAAAGGGTCTCATTCTGCTTCGTTTGCCGACTGTCCGCGGTACTTGGACGAGAAGGCGATCCAGGAGATCCGGGTAAAGGAAAAACTCTCCTTCGCTGAAGCCCGGAGGCGTTACCATGCGCGCCAACCTTCACTCCTGCGATCTGGCACATTTAGTTCTGTTGTTGCCTCGCCAGTACCACGAGTAGATGCCGAAACTCAGACCTGGACCTTTACTGGATTAACCGCCACTACCATCCGGCCGTCTATTAAAGCTACTGTTACCAAGCCTTATAAACCTGGTCCAAAGTCAATGAAGTCGCAAGCCGCTGAAAAGAAGCCCAAGCAGAAACTACGTAGGGAAGATTTCTTGAAAGACCCTCCGCGTGCGCGCGGTAGCAAAAGTTCACCTTCTCCTCCTTGGAGGTCGCTGTCCCAGGAAGGTCCTGGGACAAGCCGCGCTCAGCGGCACCCCTCACCCATCGCCACCCAGAACCGATTCACGGCGCTTGAATCGGTTTCTGGCACTGAGCGCGTGGGCCCTCCCTCCGAGGAAGCTATGGAGTCTGACCAACTCCATACAAAAAGCCCGAGCCCAAAGGTTAAACAAAAGGTAATTTTAAGCCGCCCTTCTAAGTAGACAGTTTATCCCTTTTATTCATGGCTATCCTGAGCTGGAATGTACGTGGTGTACGATCGCATAGGGCGGAACTGCAACTTTTATTGCGTTCCCATTCACCTATGGTCGTGTGTTTGCAGGAGACCAAGCTTCGCCCTCACGACCCTTTCGATCTCCGAGGGTACACTCCGGTTCGCTACGATCTTGAACCGGAGGAGGGTGCTCCTGCTCATGGAGGTGTCATGTTGTTGGTGCGTAATGACGTTCATTTTCATCCTATCACACTTACGTCCGACTTGCAAGCTGTTGCCATTAGACTGCAGTTACCCGGTTTTTTCTTTTCTGTTTGTTCTGTGTATACACCTCCATCGTCTCCCCTCGCTCCCGCGGACATTCGATCTCTCCTGTCCGCTCTCCCAACACCATTTCTTCTGTTGGGAGATTTTAATGCCCATCACCCACTATGGGGTTCGCCAAGGGCTTGCGCGAGGGGAACTCTTCTTTCCGACATTTTTTATCAGTTCAATCTTTCCATCCTCAATACAGGTGCACCTACTATTATTTCTGATTCTTCCGGTACATTCTCTCACCTGGACCTTGCCATATGCTCAATCCAGCTTGCACGACGTCTTCAGTGGAACGTCGTCGCTGACACCTACTCCAGCGACCATTTCCCCTGCATCGTTTCTCTTCTGTCGCACCACGTACAGCATTCCAGAGCACCTACCTGGATATTCGCAAAAGCCGACTGGAGCTTGTATTCCAGCATCGTGCATATTGACGGCCAGCCCTTCTCCGACATTAATCAACTAGTGCAGCACCTTACGTCTATTATTTTCTCAGCCGTCGAACGCGCAATTCCCCATTCATCCTCTCAACCTCGGCGTCCACCTGTTCCGTGGTGGAACGAGGATTGTCGGGACGCCGTTCGTGCCCGTAGGACTGCACTTAGGGTGTTTCGGCGCCACCCTACACTTGATAATTTGGTGACTTTTAAACAATCGCGCGCCAGGGCTCGTCGCATTATTCAGGATAGCAAGAAGGCATCTTGGGCTCGTTTTGTCGAGTCTTTTAATCGTTTTACGCCTTCATCCGTTGTTTGGGATAAACTTCGTCGCTTCTCAGGTAAAGTGTCACATTGTACTGTTTCTGGCCTTCAGGTTTCTAATGCCACCATAGTGGATCCGGCTGCCATCGCTAACACTCTGGGTTCTGCCTTTGAGGCGGTTTCCAGTTCAGACCATTATTCCGCCGGCTTTCTTTCTATTAAAGACCGGCAGGATTCCGCATCATATACTTTTCGGTCTGCTAATGCTGAATGCTATAACGAACTATTCACAATGAGGGAGCTGGAGCACGCTCTTCATTGCTCTCGGCACTCCGCTCCCGGGCCGGACGGCATTCATGTCCTGATGTTAACGAACCTTTCAGCCGACAGTAAACTATTTCTCTTACAGGTCTATAACCGTATTTGGCAAGACGGCATTTTCCCTTCCGTTTGGCGCGAAGCCACCATTGTCCCTATACTTAAGCCTGGGAAGGATCGCCAAATACCTTCCAGCTACCGCCCTATCTCCCTCACCAGTTGCATTTGCAAGGTGATGGAGCGCATGATCAACGGGCGGTTGACATGGTGGCTTGAGTCTCAGAAACTTCTAGCGAACGCTCAGTGCGGGTTTCGTCGCTATCGCTCTACCGTCGACCATCTGGTGTCCTTGTCGACGCATATTATGAATGGGTTTCTGAGAAAGTGTCAAACCGTGGCTGTATTTTTTGACCTGGAGAAAGCTTATGACACTTGTTGGAGGGGCGGCATTTTACGTACACTTCACGATTGGAATATCCGCGGTCGTCTTCCCATATTTCTTCGGGAGTTTATGACGGACCGCGTCTTTTGTGTACGTGTGGGCTCGGTTTTATCTCGTCGTTTTATTCAAGAGAACGGAGTACCGCAGGGCTCTGTACTCAGTGTCACACTTTTTGCGATTGCTATCAACCCCATTGTTGATTGTATTCCACCTGGCATTTCATCGTTCCTTTTTGTTGACGATTTCGCTATTTATTGCAGTTCACGGCGGACCTGTCTACTCGAACGCCGTCTCCAGAGCTGTATCGACCGTCTCTACGCCTGGAGTAACGCCAACGGCTTTAAATTCTCCGCCGAGAAATCCGTCTGCATCAACTTCTGGCGCCGGAAGTATTTCCCTCCCCCCTCTCTCCGTCTTGAGCCACGGATACTTCCGTTTGCAGACGGGGCGAAATTTTTGGGGTTGATTTTTGATAGGAAGTTGTGTTGGACCTCGCACGTTTCCTTTTTAAAAGCAAAGTGTGACCGTTCTCTTAATCTTTTACGTGTTTTAAGTGGCACATCCTGGGGAGCTGATCGGACCGTCCTTCTTCGCCTTTATCGCTCTTTGGTCCGATCCAAACTTGATTACGGGTGTTTTGTTTATTCGTCGGCACGTCCATCTGTGTTACGTCGTTTGAATGCCATTCATCATCGTGGTCTTAGAGTCGCTACAGGGGCCTTTCCAACTAGCCCCGTGCCCAGTCTTTATGCTGAAGCTGCAGAGCCTCCGCTGTCTTCCAGGCGTGAGATGCTCTTGTGCAGCTATGCCTGTCGACTCTCAAGCTTACCTGACCACCCGTCTTTCGCGGCATTTTTCGAGGATTCACTTGACCGGCAATATTTAGTTAGCTCCTCTGCATTGCTCCCTCCAGGGGTTCGATTTCGACTGCTCCTTCGGCATTTGGACGTTACGCCAGCGCCGGCCCTTCCAAGGGGGGAAACGCGTTTTCCTCCACTGTCGCGCGCTGAGGCCCACTGTCACCTTGGGTTATCGTCAATGCCGAAGAATGAGACCCCTTCTTCAGTCTTTAGATCAGCGTTTTTAGAACTTCAGTCGCAATTCGGGGACTTGCCTTTTATCTTTACTGATGGATCTAAGACTGATGCTGGAGTAGGATGTGCCTTTTTTGTGGTGGAAATAGTTTTACCTTTCGTTTACCAGAGCAATGTTCGATTTTAACGCCGAACGTTTTAGCATTTATCAGTCTCTTTTATATATTCAGCGGCACGACTTACGGCACTGTTTTATTTGTTCCGACTCCCTGAGTGCTCTTCAAAGTATTAGCTCGCTGTACAGTTACCACCCGCTCGTACAGCGCATTCATGACCTGCTCCACTCGCTTGATGTCTCTGGCATCAGCGTCTCCTTCTTGTGGATTCCAGGTCATGTGGGCATCTCAGGTAATGAGTCTGCCGATGTCGCTGCCAAGTCGGCGATTTTATCACCCAGACGTTTTACCTCTGTTGTTCCCTCGTCAGATTTGTTTATTGTTTTACGTCGCCGCATCCTCTCGCTTTGGAGCGATGAGTGGACGGCCCTCCGGGGGAACAAGTTGCGGGAGGTTAAGCCTCTCCCGTTAGTCTGGGCTACATCTTCCCGTGCTTCTCGTCGGGAAGAGGTAATTTTAACACGCCTTCGTATTGGACATTGCATTTTTAGTCATAAGTATTTGCTGAGTGGTGACCCTGCGCCACTCTGTGGGCAGTGTGACGTGCCCTTAACGGTGCGTCACATTTTAACAGAGTGTCAGGTTTTAGCTGCATTGCGTGCTCGTGTGGGTCTGCCTGTTGGCCCAACCAACGTTTTGGCAGACGACACGCATGCTGTGGAATGTGTTTTACGTTTTATGCATAACAGTGATTTTAATCTGCGCATTTAATGCGTTGAGCGTCTGTTAGTTTCGAACTTTTATCCTGTCGGTTTTTATGGGAACTCTTATCCCCAGTGGACATATGGCGCTCATGTCCCTCGCATTCTACAGTTCCTGACACGTTTTACTCCTTTACTGCCTATGCTTTTAGTGTGTTGTTTTTCAGATCTTTGTCTTATTATTGCTGTTATTGTTATTATTGTTTTTATTGTTATTGTTGTTATTGTTATTATTGTTATTGTTATATTTGTTATTGTTATATTGTTAGTTTTAGCTTTTTGACATCGCGGGTTTGTGTCCCGTTTTTTATTTATGCGGTTTTTTACCTATCTTTTATTTTTTGACTTTATATTTTATACCTTGTAAGGGCGCTGATGACCTCAGCAGTTTAGCGCCCTTAAGCCGCATATCATCATCATCATCTTCGTTTTATTCAAGAGAACGGAGTACCGCAGGGCTCTGTACTCAGTGTCACACTTTTTGCAATTGCTATCAACCCCATTGTTGATTGTATTCCACCTGGCATTTTATTGTCACATTTGTTGACGATTTCGCTATTTATTGCAGTTCACGGCGGACCTGTCTACTCGAACGCCGTCTCCAGAGCTTTATCGACCGTCTCTACGCCTGAAGTAACGCCAACGGCTTTAATTTCTCCGCCGAGAAATCCGTCTGCATCAACTTCTGGCGCCGGAAGTATTTCCCTCCGCCCTCTCTCCATCTAGGGCCAGGGATACTTCCGTTTGCAGACGAGGCGAAATTTTTGGGGTTGATCTTTGATAGAAAGTTGTGTTGGACCTCGCACGTTTCCTTTTTAAAAGCAAAGTGTTTCCGTTCTCTTAATCTATTACGTGTTTTAAGTGGCACATCCTGGGGAGCTGATCGGACCGTCCTTCTTCGCCTTTATCGCTCTTTGGTCCGATCCAAACTTGATTACGGGTATATTGTTTATTCGTCGGCACGTACATCTGTGTTACATCGTTTGAATCCTATTCATCATCGTGGTTTTAGAGTCGCTACAGGGGCCTTTCCAACTAGCCCCGTGCCCAGTCTTTACGCTGAGGCTGCAGAGCCTCCGCAGTCTTTCAGGCGTGAGATGCTCTTGTGTAGCTATGCCTGTCGACTCTTCACCTTGCCTGACCACCCGTCCTTCGCGGCATTTTACGAGGATTCACTTGACCGGCAATATTTAGTTAGCTCCTCTGCTTTGCTCCCTCCAGGGGTTCGATTTCGACTGCTACTTCGGCATTTGGACGTTCCGCCAGCGCCGGCCCTTACCCGAGGGGAAACGCGTTTTCCTCCATGGTCGAGCGCTGAGGTCCACATCCACCTTGGGCTAACATCGATGCCATAAAATGCGACCCCTGCTTCTGTTCTTAGATCCGCCTTTTTAGAACTACAGGCGCAGTTCGCGGACTGTCATTTTATATATACTGATGGGTCTAAGACGGATGTTGGAGTAGGATGTGCCTTTGCTTTTTGGTGTACAGAGTTTTACCTTTCGTTTACCTGGGCAATGTTCAATTTTTACCGCCGAACGTTTTAGCATTTATGAATCTGTTTTATTCATCCAGCGGCACGACTTACGGCACTGTTTTATTTGTACGGACTCTCTGAGTGCCCTTCAGAGTATTCATGCGCTGTACCATTACCACCCACTCGTACAGCGCATACATGACCTGCTCCACTCGCTTGGTGTCTCTGGCATCAGCGTGTCCTTCATGTGGATTCCAGGTCATGTGGGCATCTCAGGTAATGAGTCTGCCAACGCCGCTGCGAAATCGGCGATTTTATTACCCAGATTTTTTACTTCTGTTGTTCCCTCGTCAGATTCGTGTGTTATTTTACGTCGCCGCATCCTCTCGCGCTGGCGCGATGAGTGGACGGCCCTCCGGGGGAACAAGTTGCGGGAGGTTAAGCCTCTTCCGCTAGTCTGGGCTTCCTCTTCCCGTGCTTCTCGTCGGGAAGAAGTACTTTTAACACGCCTTCGTATCGGACATTGCCTTTTTAGTCATCGATACCTGCTTAGTGGTGATCCCGCACCTCTGTGTGCTCAGTGTTCTATGCCATTAACGGTCCGTCACATTTTAACCGAGTGTCAAGTTATAGCTCCACTGCGCGTTCGCGTGGGTCTGCCTGTTGGCCTAGCCAACGTGTTGGCAGACGACGCGCATGCTGTAGAATGTCTTTTACGTTTTATCACTGACATTGGTTTTAGCCGTCGCATTTGATGCGCTGAGCGCCTTTTAGCTGTATGATTTTATATTGTTAGTTTTAATGGGGCCCTTCTCCCCGGTCATAAGGCGCTCATGTTCCTTGCATTCTACAGTTCTTGACAAGTTTTATTCTTTTAGTGACCATGATTTTAGTGTGTTGGTTTTTCAGATATTTGTATGGTTATTATTGTTGTTATTGTTATTATTGTTGTTATTGTTGTTATTATTATTGTTATTGTTATATTATTGTTATTTTTAGCCTTTTTTGGACATCGCGGGTTTCTGTCCCGTTTTTTAATTATGCGGTTATTTTATCCTTTTGACTTTATATTTTATACATTTTAAGGGCGCTGATGACCTTAGTAGTTTACGCCCTTAAACCGCATCTCATCATCATCATCATCATCATCGTGGTATTAGAGTCGCTACAGGGGCCTTTCCAACTAGCCCCGTGCCCAGTCTTTAGGTTGAGGCTGCAGAGCCTCCGCAGTCCTTCAGGTGTGAGCTGCTCCTGTGTATCTATGCCTGTGGACTCTCCAGCTTGCCTGACCACCCATCCTTCGCGGCATTTTACGAGGATTCACTTGACCGGCAATATTTAGTTAGCTCCTCTGCTTTGCTCCCTCCAGGGGTTCGATTTCGTCAGCTTCTTCGGCATTTGGACGTTACGCCAGCGCCGACCCTTTCAAGGGGGGAAACGCGTTTTCTTGCATGGTTGCGCGCTGAGGTCCTCTGTCACCTTGGGTTATCGTCGATGCGGAAGAGTGAGACCCCTTCTTCAGTCTTTAGATCAGCGTTTTTAGAACTTCAGTTGCAATTTGAGGACTTTGATTTTATCTTTACTGATGGATCTAAGACTAATGCTGGAGTATGATGTGCCTTTTTGTGTTGGAAATAGTTTTACGTTTCGTTTACCTGAACAACGTTCAATTTTTACCGCCGAACATTTTAGCATTTATCAATCTGTTTTATACATTCAGCGGCACGACTTACGGCACTGTTTTACTTGTACGGACTCTCTGAGTGCCCTTCAGAGTATTAATGCGCTGTACCATTATCACCCACTCGTACAGCGCATACATGACCTGCTCCACACGCTTGGTGTCTCTGGCATCAGCGTCTCTTTCATGTGGATCCCAGGTCATGTGGGCATCTTCGGTAATGAGTCTGCCGACGCCGCTGCGAAATCGGCGATTTTATTACCCAGATTTTTTACCTCTGTTGTTCCCTCGTCAGATTCGTGTGTTATTTTACGTCGCCGCATCCTCTCGCTTTGGCGCGATGAGTGGACGGCCCTCCGGGGGAACAAATTGCAGGAGGTTAAACCTGTCCCGATAGTCAGGGGTACCGCTTCTCGTTCTACACGTCCGGAAGAGGTACTTTTAGCCCGTTTACGAATTGGACATTGCCGTTTTAGTCACAGTTACCTGCTCAGTGGTGATCCCGCTCCACTGTGTCAGCGGTGTGACGTGCCCTTAACGGTGCGTCACATTTTAACTGAGGGTCAAGTCTTAGCTCCACTGCGCGTTCGCGTGGGTCTGCCTGTTGGCATAGCCAACGTTTTGGCAGACGACGCGCATGCTGTAGAATGTCTTTTACGTTTTATAGGTGACATTGATTTTAACCGTCGCATTTGATGCGCTGAGCGTCTTTTAGCTTTGAGAGTTTATATTGTCAGCTTTAATGGGGATCTTCTCCCCGACGGACATATAGCGCTCATGTCCCTTGCATTCTACAGTTCTTGACACGTTTTATTCTTTTAGTGACCATGATTTTAGTGTGTAGATTTTAGCTTTGGGTCTGTTTTTAGCGTTTTTGACCAAGCGGGTTTGTGTATGGGTTTTTTAGCTTTTTGACTTTTCGATTTTATATTTTATACATTGTAAGGGCGCTAATAACCCTAGAAGTTGAGCGCACTTAAGCCCTATCACATCATCATCATCATCAGGTTTCCAATGCCACCATAGTGGATCCGGCTGCCATCGCTAACACTCTGGGTGCTGCCATTGAGTCGGATTCCAGTTCAGACCATTATTCCGCCGGCTTTCGCTCTATCAAAGACCGGCTGGATTCCGACACCTTTAATTTTTGGTGTGCTAATAATGAGCGTTATAATGAACTTTTCACAATGAGGGAGCTGGAGGACGCTCTTAATTGCTCTAGGCACTCCACTCCTGGCCCGGACGGCAATTATGGCCTGATGTTAAAGAACCTTTTAGCCGACAGAAAAGTCTTTCTCATACAGGTCTATAACCGTATTTGGCAAGGCGGCCTTTTTCCTTCCGTTTGGCGCGAAGCCACCTTTGTCCCTATACTTAAACCTGGAAAGGATCGCCAACTACCTTCCAGCTACCGCCCTATCTCCCTCACCAGTTGCATTTGCAAGGTGATGGAGCGCATGATCAACGGGCGGTTGACATGGTGGCTTGAGTCTCAGAAACTTCTGGCGAACGCTCAGTGTGGATTTCGTCGCCATCGCTCTACCGTCTACCATCTGGTGTTTCTGTCGACGCATATTATGAACGGATTTCTGAGAAAGTGTCAAACCGTGGCTGTATTTTTTGACCTGGAGAAAGCTTATGACACTTGTTGGAGAGGCGGCAATTTACGTACACTCCATGCATGGAATTTCCGCGGTCGAATTCCCATATTTCTTCGGGAATTTATGACGGACCGCGTCTTTCGTGTACGTGTGGGCTGGGTTTTATTAAGTCGTTATATTCAAGAGAACGGAGTACCGCAGGGCTCTGTACTCAGAGTCACACTTTTTGCGATTGCTATCAACCCCATTGTTGATTGTATTCCACCTGGCATTTCATCGTCCCTTTTTGTTGACGATTTTGCCATTTATTGCAGTTCACGGCTTACCTGTCTACTCGAACGCCATCTCCAGTGCTGTATCGACCGCCTCTACGCCTGAAAAAACGTTAACAGCTTCAATTTCTCCGCCGAGAAATCCGTCTGCATCAACTTCTGGCGCCGGAAGGCTTTCCCTTCTCCCTCTCTTCATCTTGGGTCAGAGGTCCTTCCATTTGCAGACGAGGGGAAAACTTTGGTGTTGGTCTTCGACCGGAAGCTTAGCTGGACTTCGCACATTTCCTTTCTAAAAGCAAAGTGTCACCGTTCTCTTAATCTTTTACGTGTTTTAAGTGGCACATCCTGGGGAGCTGATCGGACCGTACTTCGCCGCCTTTATCGCTCTTTGGTCCGATCCAAGCTTGATTTCGGGTGTATTGTTTATTCGTCGGCACGTCCATCTGTGTTACGTCGATTGAATGCCATTCACCATCGTGGCATACGAGTCGATATAGGGGCCTTTCCAACTAGCCCTGTACCCAGTCTGTACGCAGAAGCTGCAGAGCCTCCGCTTTCCTTCCGGCGTGAGATGCGTTTGTGCAGCTATGCTTTTCGACTCTCAACTCTGGCTCCCCTGAGGGGCTCACCTTATGTGAGTACGGGTTTTTGGCGCACCCGGGGTTCCCGAGCCAATCATCGCCACATTGATCCCCTCACCCCCATCCGGTCGAGGTGGGTTCTTCACGTGACTGTTGGACACAAGGTAGGCTCTCGTGCGTTCTTTACATTCCATTCATACCGCACCTCACCATCGTTTCTTTCTTCCCTTGTCACTTTCCGAACCTTTTCGAACCACGACATTCACACAACTCTTTTTCTTTCTGGCCGGCCTACCTTGCGCGCGAAACGCCCACAAGGTTTTATTTCTTTTATCTTTTCTTTTAATCCCCCGTGGACACAGCCTGACGGATACCCGCGCACGGGGTGCGCAGCTGGGTGAGTGGGTAATGGCGTTATCCCCACCACCCGGGGTCGTCATGTAGGGTTTGTGTTCGTATCCGCTGCTCAACTGCAGTCCCGCGGGGGGGCCATTGCATGAGCTACTGACTTCCGACGGCCATTGGGTCCCTCTGTCTATGTTCTGGGAGGTGTGACCCTGGGGTGAGCTCGGTATAGATAGGCCACTCACCCAAGCCGGGGTAACGCCCGGGAAGTCCGAGCCCGAGGTCGGAGACGGTTGCAATGGTGGAGGATTTATTTCGCTATGGAGCACCCTTCCTCCATTACTACCAACAAGCGCCGAAACGTTTATGTAACAGAAGTGACACCACCGACAACTGGTTGTTACTTGGTCATTTCACGAACCGAAGAAGGACAAAGTTTTGAGAAGGTGAACGCTTTCATCATTCAAAAGGGCATTGATGCTATTGCTGGTGCGGTTCAGTCCTGCACTCGCCTACGGAATGGTTCCTTATTAGCACAAACGAAGTCCGATCAGCAAAGTAAGACCTTGTTGCGCGCTACGCTTCTCCACGGCTATCCCATCCGTGTGGAGAAGCACCGCACATTGAATTCCTGTCGAGGCGTCATTACCACCCATAGCCTCGATGGTATATCGGACGAGGACCTGGTAGAATATCTTGCAGACCAGAAAGTGACAGCGGTCCATCGAGTGCAGGCCAAACGCAACGGCGTATTGGTACCCACTCGTACCCTGTTTATTACATTTGATGGCGTCGATCTACCCACGAGCATTTCCGCAGAGTGCGAACGGATTTCTGTGAGCTCTTATATTCCTAGACCTCTGCGTTGTTTTAAATGCCAACGTTTTGGGCATACGCAAGTCTCATGTAAGAGTGCCGTTAACATCTGTGCAACATGTAGCCAGCCCTCACACGAAGGTACCTGTTCAACAGCCCCCGTCTGCGTTAATTGTAAAGGGTCTCATTCTGCTTCGTTTGCCGACTGTCCGCGGTACTTGGACGAGACGGCGATGCAGGAGATCCGGGTAAAGGAAAAACTCTCCTTCGCTGAAGCCCGGAGGCGTTACCATGCGCGCCAACCTTCACTCCTGCGATCTGGCACATTTAGTTCTGTTGTTGCCTCGCCAGTACCACGAGTAGATGCCGAAACTCAGACCTGGACCATGACTGGATTAACCGCCACTACCATCCGGCCGTCCATTAAAGCTACTCTTACCAAGCCCTATAAACCTGGTCCAAAGTCAATGAAGTCGCAAGCCGCTGAAAAGAAACCCGAGCAGAAACTTCGTAGGGAAGATTTTTTGAAAGACCCACGGCGCTTGAATCGGTTTCTGGCACTGAGCGCGTGGGCCCTCCCTCCGAGGAAGCTATGGAGTCTGACCAACTCCATACAAAAAGCCCGAGTCCAAAGGTTAAGCAAAGATTCCTTTAAGCCGCCCTTCTAAGTAGACAGTTTATCCTTTTTAATCATGGCTATCCTGAGCTGGAATGTACGCGGTGTACGATCGCATAGGGCGGAACTGCAACTTTAATTACGTTCCCATTCGCCTATGGTCGTATGTTTGCAGGAGACTAAGCTTCGCCCTCACGATGGTTTTGATCTCCGGAGATATACTCCGGTTCGCTACGACCTTGAACCGGATGAGGGTGCTCCTGCTCATGGAGGTGTCATGTTGTTAGTGCGTAACGACGTTCATTTTAAACCTGTCACACTTACATCCGACTTGGAAACTGTTGCCGATCGCCTTCATTTAGTCGGCTTTTTGTTTTCTGTCTGCTCTGTGTATTCATCTCCATCGTCTCCCCTCGCTCCCGCGGACATTCGAGCGCTCCTGTGCGCTCTCCCAACACCATTTCTACTGTTGGGAGGTTGTAATGCCCATCACCCACTGTGGGGTTCCCCAAGGGCTTATGCGAGGGGAACTCTTCTTTCGGACATTTTTGATCAGTTCAATCTTTCCATCCTCAATACAGGTGCACCTACTTTTTTCTGATTCTTCTGGTACATTCTCTCACCTGGATCTTGCCATTTGCTCACTACAGCTTGCTCATCGTCTTCAGTGGAACGTCGTCGCTGACACCTACTCCAGCGACCATTACCGCTGCATCGTTTCTCTTCTGTCGCAACACGTACGGCATTCCATTCTCAAAAGCCGACTGGAGCTTGTATTCCAGCCTCGTGCATTTTTACGATCAGCCCTTCGCCGACATTAACCAACCAGTGCAGCACCTTACGTATACGATTTTCTCTGCCGCCAAACGCGCAATTCACCTTTCATCCTCTCAACCTCGGCGGCCACCTGTTCCGTGGTGGAACGAGGATTGTCGGGACGCCGTTCGTTTCCGTGGGACTGCACTTAGGGTGTTTCGGCGACAGTCTACACTTGATAATTTGGTGACTTTTAAACAATCGCGCGCCAGGGCTCGTCGCATTATTCAGGATAGCAAGAAGGCGTCGTGGACTCGTTTTGTCGAGTCTTTTATTCGCTTTACGCCTTCATTTGTTGTTCGGGATAAACTTCGTCGCTTCTCAAGTAAAGTGTCACATTGTACTGTTTCTGGCCTTCAGGTTTCCAATACCATCACAGTAGACCCGGCTGCCATCGCTAACACCCTAGGATCTGCCTTTGAGGCGGTTTCCAGTTCAGACCATTATTCCGCCGGTTTTCGCTGTATTAAGGACCGGCTGGATTCCAAACCATATACTTTTCGTTCTGCTAACACTGAATGTTATAACGAACTTTTTACAATGAGGGAGCTGGAGCACGCTCTTCATTGCTCTAGGCACTCCACTCCTGGGCCGGACGGCATTCATGTCCTAATGTTAAAGCACCTTTCAGCCGACAGTAAACTCTTTCTCTTACAGGTCTATAACCGTATTTGGCAAGACGGCATTTTTCCTTCCGTTTGGCGCGAAACCACCATTGTCCCTATTCTTAAGCATGGGAAGGATCGCCAACTACCTTCCAGCTACCGCCCTATCTCCCTCACCAGTTGCATTTGCAAGGTGTTGGAGCGCATGATCAACGGGCGGTTGACATGGTGGCTTGAGTCTCAGAAACTTCTAGCGAACGCTCAGTGCGGATTTCTTCGCTATCTCTCTACCGTCGACCATCTGGTGTCCCTGTCGACGCATGTTATGAATGGATTTCTGAGAAAGTGTCAAACCGTGGCTGTGTTTTTTAACCTGGAGAAAGCTTATGACACTTGTTGGAGGGGCGGCATTTTACGTATACATCACGCATGGAATATCCGCGGTCGTCTTCCCATATTTCTTCGGGAGTTCATGACGGACCGCGTTTTTCGTGTACGTGTGGGCTCGGTTTTATCTCGTCATTTTATTCAAGAGAACGGAGTACCGCAGGGCTCTGTACTCAGTGTCACACTTTTTGCGATTGCTATCAACCCCATTGTTGCTTGTATTCCACTTGGAATGTGATCGTCCCTTTTTGTTGACGATTTTGCCATTTATTGCAGTTCACGGCGGACCTGTCTACTCGATCGCGTCTCCCGAGCTGTATCGACCGTCTCTACGACTGGTGTAACGCCAACGGCTTTAATTTATCCGCCGAGAAATCCGACTGCATCAACTTCTTGCGCCGGAAGTATTTCCCTCCGCCCTCTCTCCATCTTGGGCCAGGGATACTTCCGTTTGCAGAAGAGGCGAAATTTTTTGGGTTGATTTTTGATAGGAAGTTGTGTTGGACCTCGCACGTTTCGTTTTTAAAAGCAAAGTGTGACCTGTCTCTCAATTTTTACGTGTTTTAAGTGGCACATCCTGGGGAGCTATTCGGACCGTCCTTCGCCTTTATCGCTCTTTGGTCCGATCCAAGCTTGATTACGGGTGTATTGTTTATTCGTCGGCACGTCCATCTGTGTTAATTCGATTGAATGCCATTCAACATCGTGGCATAAGAGTCGCTACAGGGGCTTTTCCAACCAGCCCTTTTCCCAGGCTGTATGCTGATGCTGCAGAGCCTCCGCTGTCCTTCCGGCGTGAGATGCTTTTGTGCAGCTATGCCTGTCGACTCTCAAGCTTGCCTGACCACCCGTCCTTCGAGTTATTTTTCGACGAGTCACTTGATCGTCACTATTTTATTAGCTCCTCTTCTTTCCTTCCTCCAGGGGTTCGCTTTCGACAGCTCCTTCGGCATTTAGACGTTCCGAAAGCGCCGGCACTTTCACGGGGGGAAACGCGTTTTCCTCCATGGTCCCGCGCTGAGGCCCACTGTCACCTTGGGCTAACGTCGATGCCGAAGACTGAGACCCCTTCATCAGTCTTTAGATCGGCCTTTTTAGAAGTACGGGCTCAATTCGGGGACTTCCATTTTATCTTTACCGATGGATCTAAGACTGAAGCTGGAGTTGGATGTGCCTTTGTTTTTGGTCACTGTAGTTTTACGTTTCGTTTACCTGGACAATGTACAATTTTACCGCCGTACTTTTTAGCATTTATCAATCCGTTTTATACATTCAGCGGCACGACTTACGGCACTGTTTTATTTGTACGGACTCTCTGAGTGCCCTTCAGAGTATTACTGCGCTGTACCATTACCACCCACTCGTACAGCGCATACATGACCTGCTCCACTCGTTTGGTGTCTCTGGCATCAGCGTCTCCTTCATGTGGATTCCAGGTCATGTGGGCATCTCAGGTAATGAGTCTGCCGACGCTGCTGCGAAATCGGCGATTTTATTACCCAGATTTTTTACCTCTGTTGTTCCCCCGTCAGATTCGTGTGTTATTTTACGTCGCCGCATCCTCTCGCGCTGGCGCGATGAGTGGACGGCCCTCCTGGGGAACAAGTTGCGGGAGGTTAAGCCTCTCCCGTTATACTGGGGTACCTCTTCTCGTTCTTCACGTCGGGAAGAGGTACTTTTAGCCCGTTTACGAATTGGACATTGCCGTTTTAGTCATATTTACCTGCTCAGTGGTGATCCCGCTCCACTGTGTCAGCAGTGTGACGTGCCCTTAACGATGCGTCACATTTTAACTGAGTGTCAAGTTTTAGCTCCACTGCGCGTTCGCGTGGGTCTGCCTGTTGGCATAGCCAACGTTTTGGCAGACGACGCGAATGCTGTAGAATGTCTTTTACGTTTTATAAGTGACATTGGTTTTAATCGTCGCTTTTGTTGCGCTGAGCGTCTTTTAGCTTTGTTATTTTATTCTGTATGTTTTAATAGGGACTTATTCCCCAGTGGACATATGGCGCTCATGTCCCTCGGATTCTACAGTTCTTGACACGTTTTAATCTTTTTTTGCCTATGCGTTTAGTGTGTTGGTTTTTCGGATATTTGTATTGTTATTATTGTTATTGTATTATTGTTATTTTTAGCTTTCTGGACATTGCGGTTTTGTGTCCCGTTTTTTAATTATGCGGTTCTTTTACCTGTCTTTTATATTTTTACTATATTTTATACATTGTAAGGGCGCTGATGACCTTAGCAGTTTAGCGCCCTTAAACCGCATATTATCATCATCATCAAGCTTGCCTAACCACCCGTCCTTCGAGTTATTTTACGAGGGTTTGCTTGATCGACAATATTTAGTTAGCTCCTCTGCATTACTACCTCCAGGGGTATCGATTTCGACAACTCCTTCGGCATTTGGACGTTGCACCAGCGCCGGCCCTTCCCAGGGGGAAACGCTTTTTCCTCCATGGTTGCGCGCTGAGGCCCACTATCACCTTGAGCTAGCGTCGATGCCGAAGGCTGAGACCCCTTCTTCAGTTCTTAGATCAGCTTTTTTAGAACTCCAGGCGAAAATCGGGAACTTTTATTTTATATACACTGATGGGTCCAAGACTGATGTTGGAGTAGTGTGTGCCTTTGTTTTTGGTCAGCATAGTTTTACCTTTCGTTTACCGGAGCAATGTTCGATTTTTACCGCCGAACTTTTTAGTATCTATCAGGCTCTTTTATACATCCAGCGGCGTAATTTACAGCACTGTGATCTTTGCGCAGACTCCGTGAGTGCCCTTCAGAGTATTAATCCGCTGTACAATTACCAACCACTCGTACAGGGCATACATGACCTGGTCCACTCGCTTGGTGTCTCTGGCATCCGCGCCTCCTTTATGTGGATTCCAGGTCATGTTGGCATCTCAGGGAACGAGTCTGCCGACGCCGCTGCCAAATCGGCGATTTTATCACCTAGAAATTTTACCTCTGTTGTTACCTCGTCAGATTTGTTTATTGTTTTATGTCGCCGCATCCTCTCGCTTTGGAGCGATGAGTAGACGGCCCTCCGGGGGAACCTTTTGCGGGAGGTTAAACCTCTCCCGTTAGTCTGGGCTACCTCGTCCCGTGGTTCTCTTCGGGAAGAGGTAATTTTAACACGCCTTCGTATCGGACATTGCATTTTTAGTCATAGGTATTTGCTCAGTGGTGACCCGCACCACTTTTTGGGCAGTGTGATGTGCGCTTAACGGTGCGTCACATTTTAGCAGTGTCACGTTTTAGCTCCACTGCACGTTCGTGTTGGTCTGGCTGTTGGCCTTGCCAACGTTTTGGCAGACGACGCGCATGCTGTAGAGTGTCTTTTACGTTTTATCAGTGACATTGGTTTTAGCCGTCGCATTTGATGCGCTGAGCGTCTTTTAGCTGCATATCTTTTAATGGTGCCACTCCTTCCCAGTAGACATCTGGCGCTCGTGGCCCTCGCATTCTACAGTTCTTGACATGTTATTTTATTCTCTTGTTAACCGTTATTTTAGTGTGTAGCTCTTAGTATTTGGTCTGTTGTGTTTTATGGTGTTTTGACCAAACGGTTTGTGTGTGGTTTTTTAACTTTTTGACTTTTACATTTTATATTTTACACATAGTAAGGGCGCTAATATCCTCAGCAGTTGAGCGCCCTTAAGTCCCATCTCATCCTCATCTCATCATCAGAGTCACTAGAATCACCATCCATTCTGATATAACTTTAAATACTGTTCTTTACTCAAGTGTGGCTGCACAGTTGATAACTTAAGTACCTATCCCAGAAATGTGCTGATGACAGTGAATCTGGTTGTGGAATTATAAGCAGTCAATAAACAACAAATATTGTTATAATCATGAGCAACACAGCTTGCAATAGCATGCTTCTATTATTGCGAACTGCTCAGTTGAAATGAAAATAAAGAATAATTTATTGCATTTGTCGACTTTTGCTTTATCTCTCAGAATACATCTATGGGTTGTTGCTAAAATCCTGTGAATTTGCCTGCTTGTACACACAATCTTTATCAAATTTTGCTAAAACCCGATTCACAGAATGAATTATAAGGTCAAAATTATATTGTTACGATGTATAACTCAATTTCCAAAAAAAAATTGCATCTATCAAGTTTTGAAGAAATGCTCCTCAATTCCGTTTGCAACAATCCTATTAGATGAGGTCGATGCAAGATATTTACATATTTTAAGACCTACTTAAAATACTATAAATTAAAAAAAACTGCTTTCTGTAAGGTAATGGATTTAATATTTTAAGGTTCAGTTTCAACAACATGTGTTAAAAGTTAAGAACCTGTTAAGGTACTTAAACATTTAGGATTAAGAAAAACTCCATTTCATCGACTGATGCAATATTGAATGACGTGTTAAACATTTTATTAAAGCTAACATCACTTTTCTGTGTTTTAGCATTTGAAGGTGCAAAAAGTTAGAAAACTGCTGCTGCAGATCAAGCTACAGATGACAATTGATCACATGCAACAGTTATACTACTTTCTAATAATAAACAGCTATGGACTTAATGCATTTAAAAATATTTGAGAAGAAAACTTTTTAGGGAGTATAAGCTTCAAACACTTTGTCATTAGATTATGGATGAAGTACAAGAAGGGATAGAAACAGTATGAGCAATAACATATCTCAAGTATAATATCCAAAATTTGTAATACTTAGATTTTATACTACTAGCACTTTTCATTTAGTGGTCATCAACACTGATGAAACTTCCAAATTTCAGGGATTTTACAGCATTTTACCAGTAGAGAAAGGTGTCTAATGTTTCTGTTTGTAGAGCAATGTTTGTGAACTGTGAGGTGATTCTATAAAGTGAGAGTTTTTGTCTGTTTTGGATGCAGTAGATTTTATACAAGTGAATTTAAACCTTGCTATATCAAAATTGCTTTTTCTTCTTTTTTGTTGGAATCTGAAGTGGGGATTCTAATCTACCAAATCATGAATAAAACTGTTATACAGATTAACTTATAAGAGTATGCGTTTTTTAAAATTTTCATCCTAGGAATTTTGGGTACCTTTTGAGAAAGTATCTTTCACCACTGTAATAAAATTACATCCTGAATTAAGAGTATTGCTATAGAGCATCCATTTTATCCAAAAGAAGGAAAATAACCACTTATAAATTTTGTGAAACCAATAAAAATATATATTGCTATAAGACTTCAGCAAGTTATATTACCAAACCCAGTAATTCTTGAACATCCGTGGACTAGTGGTACTGTGCTAGCCTCAGTTCCCAAGTTTGCGGGTTCAAACCTAGCGGAGGGCGAGGAATTTTTTCGGGAGTAAAAATCCTTAGCATGGCTTCCGTCAGAAGGGAAGTAAAGCCGGTGGTCCCGTGTTGTAGATTTACGGCATATAAAAGAACCTCAAGCCTGGTAAACAGGCCTCTGAGCAAAATTACCGGTCTTTCACACCCAATATGGAATGGGACACTAAGAACCATAGTAGTTAAAGAGCATCCATAAATAAAACTTAGTTTATTTTCCAAGTTCCTGTTTGTAACTGGATGCGAATGCGAATGCAGGAGGTTCCAGAATGCAAGTAAGAAATTGCAAGGATTATGCAGGCAACCTACATAAGCATTCTGAGAAGGGGAACCTATGATCCCCTTAACTAAGTTCAAAGTTATGGTGCACTTATTAAATCAGACATTGATATTGATAGGATAATACAACATAAATATGTATACAACTTGCTTTCTAGACAGTTATGTCCACCTCGGAAAGTTTACAAGTTGTAAAAATGATGTATCAATCATAGTAAATAGAAAATTTAAATTTGTCTGCTATTTTAGCAAAAGTTAGTTCTATGAGTGAGTGTGCACCACTTTTTAACATATCACCTAATTTCAGATCATATATTAGATCACATCATCCTGTTAAGTGTAACATTTTAAAGCTAGTTGATAAAGCTTCTGGAAAATTTGCCCACTTCATAAAATAGAAAGGAATCTAGTAGTTTTCAGTATAAGTGGCAAGTAATTTTCAGGCAAAAAATCTAGTGTGTATATTTCTTCTAATGAAAGATTTCTCTTTCCTGAAAGGTTAATTATGTGCCCTAAAACTTGAAGAACTAACCCTTCAAAATTAGTTTGGAGCGTTTTTAGCAGTATTTAAAAATTGCTATAAGATTGAAAATATTATGCTATTTACACTACTTCATTTACATTATAATTAATATTGTGTAAACAAAGTAATCCTAACTGATTTTATGCTTATTTTAAAAAAAAATTTTCCTAAGATGCCATGTGCATAAATGGTCCATGTGCTTAAAGATACACTAAGCTATAAAGTACATATATACTTGGTATTATGCACTCGCAGGTTCACTCTAAGAATGTTTTCTGTGAGTGATGAAAGTTTTAAACACTTACTGGGATGGAGATAAGGCTTTACAATTCAAGCATCAGTATTGGTGGTGGCATGCGAATCCAAGCGCTTACTGCTGTTATCACCAAAGTTACTTGAGCTGTTGTTACACCCAGCTTGCTGCGCAGTAGCTTCTACAATGCTCCCCCCAGGGGCTCACCTTTGGTGAGTACGGGTTAGGCGCACCCGGGGTACCCGAGCCATTCTTAGACATTTTCACCCATTCATCCCCGTCCGGTCGAGGTGGCTTCGTTCTCGTGACCGGGGGACTCAAGGTAGGCTCTCGTGCGTTCTGTGCACTTCATTCCATGTCGCCCCTCGCTATCGCTTCTTTCATCTCTTCTATTTATGCACCTTTCGACCCACGCACATTCATTTACACATCTCTTTTACATCTTCGCCGGCCTACCTTGAGTGCGAAACGCCCACACACTTTTAGTTTCTTTTAACCTTTTATTTTAATCCTCCGTGGACACAGCCTGACGGATACCCGCGCACTGGGGGCGCAGCTGGGTGAGTGGGTAATGGCGTCATCCACACCACCCGTGGTCATCATGTAGGGTTTGTGTTCGTATCCGCTGTTCAACTGCAGTCCCGCGGGGGGCCATTGCATGAGCTGCTGACTTCCGACGGCCATTGGGTCCCTTTGTCTATGTTCTGGGAGGTGTGACCCTGGGGTGAGGTAGGTATAGATAGGCCACTCACCCAAGCCGGGGTAACGCCCGGGAAGTCAGAGCCCGAGGTCGGAGACGGTTGCAATGGTGGTGGATTTTTTTTTGCTATGGAGCACCCTTTCTCCATTATTAACAACAAGAGCCGAAAAGTTCTAGTAACAGAAGTAGCACCGCCAACAGCTGGTTGTTACTTAGTGATTACCCGTACAGAGGAAGGACAATCATTCGAGAAGGTGAACCCTTTTATCAACCAGAAGGGCATTTACTCAATTGCTGGTCCGGTTCTTTCCTGCACTCGTCTTCGTAATGGTTCACTATTAGTTCAAAGCAAGTCCGAGGCACAAAGTAGGTCCATGTTGAGCGCCACGCTTCTCCACGGTTATCCTATCCGTGTTGAGAAGCACCGTACCTTGAACTCCTGTCCAGGCGTCATCACCACCCATAGCCTCGATGGTATGTCAGACGAAGAGCTAGTGGAATATCTTTCCGAACAAAAGGTAACGGCAGTTCATCGAGTGCAGGCCAAACGCGACGGCATATTGGTACCCACTCGTACCGTGTTTCTAACATTTGATGGCGGCGATCTGCCCACGAGCATTTCCGCAGGGTACGAACGGATTTCTGTGAGGCCTTATATAACTAGACCTCTGCGTTGTTTTAAATGCCAACGTTTTGGGCATACGCAAGTCTCATGCAAGAGTGCCGTTAACATCTGTGCAACATGTAGCCAGCCCTCACACGAAGGTACCTGTTCAACAGCCCCCGTCTGCGTTAATTGTAAAGGGTCTCATTCTGAGTCGTTTGCCGACTGTCCGCGGTAGTTGGACGAGAAGGCGATCCAGGAGATCCGGGTGAAGGAAAAACTCTCCTTTGCTGAAGCCCGGAGGCGTTATCATGCGCGCCAACCTTAACTCCTGCGATCTGGCACATTTAGTTCTGATGTTGCCTCGCCAGTACCACGAGTAGATGCCGAAACTCAGACCTGGACCATGACTGGATTAACCGCCACTACCATCCGGCCGTCCATTAAGGCTACAGTTACCAAGCCGTATAAACCTGGTCCCAAGTCAATGAAGTCGCAAGCTGCTGAAAAGAAGCCCAAGCGGAAACTTCGTAGGGAAGATTTTCTAAAGGACCCTCCGCGTGCGCGCGGTAACAAAAGTTCACCTTCTCCTCCTCGGAGGTCCCCCCCAGGGGCTCACCTTTTGTGAGTACGGGTTAGGCGCACCCGGGGTAGCCGAGCCATCCATAGCCATTTTCACCTTTTCATCCCCGTCCGGTCGAGGTGGGTTCGTTCTCGTGACAGGGGGACTCAAGGTAGGCTCTCGTGCGTTCTGTGCATATCATTACATCTCGCCCCTCGCCATCGCTTCTGTCTTCTCTTTTATTTATGCACATTTCGCCCCACGCCCATTCATTTACACGTCTCTTTTACTTCTTCGCCGGCCTACCTTGAGTGCGAAACGCCCACACACTTTTAGTTTCTTTTAACCTTTTATATTAATCCTCCGTGGAAACAGCCTGACGGATACCCGCGCACTGGTGCGCAGCTGGGTGAGTGGGTAATGGCGTCATCCCCACCACCCGGGGTCGTCATATAGCGTATGTGTTCGTATCCGCTGTTCAACTGCAGTCCCGCGGGGGAGGCCATTGCATGAGCTGCTGACTTCTGACGGCAATTGAGTCCCTCTGTCTATGTTCTGGGAGGTGTGACCCTGGGGTGAGTCTGGTATAGATAGGCCACTCACCCAAGCCGGGGTAACGCCCGGGAAGTCAGTGCCCGAGTTCGAAGACGGTTGCAATGGTGGAGGACTTATTTCGTTATGGAGCACCCTTCCTCCATTTATACAATCAAGCGCCGAGAAGTCATTGTAACAGAAGTAGCACCGCCGTCATCTGGTTGCCACTTGGTCATTTCAAGAACAGAAGAAGGACAAAACTTTGTGAAGGTGAACCCTTTTATAATTCAGAAGGGCATAGATGCTATTGCTGGTGCGGTTCAATCCTGCACTCGTTTACGGAATGGATCCTTATTGACACAAAATAAGTCCGATCAGCAAAGTAAGACCTTGTTGCGCGCTACGCATCTACACGGTTATCCCATCCGTGTCGAGAAGCACCGCACATTGAACTCCTGTCGGGGCGTAGTTACCACCCATAGCCTCGATGGTATATCGGACGAGGATCTAGTAGACTATCTATCCGATCAAAAGGTGACCGCAGTGCATCGAGTGCAGGCCAAACGCGACGGCGTATTGGTCCCAACTCGTATCCTGTTTATTACATTTGATGGCGTCGATCTGCTCACGAGCATTTCCGCAGGGTACGAACGGATTTCTGTGAGGCCGTATATTCCTAGACCTCTGCGTTGTTTTAAATGCCAACGTTTTGGGAGAATACGCAAGTCTCATGTAAGAGTGCCGTTAACATCTGTGCAACATGTAGCCAGCTCTCACACGAAGGTACCTGTTCAACAGCCCCCGTCTGCGTTAATTGTAAAGGGTCTCATTCTGCTTCGTTTGCCGACTGTCCGCGGTACTTGGACGAGAAGGCGATCCAAGAGATCCGGGTAAATGAAAAACTCTCCTTCGCTGAAGCCCGGAGGCGTTACCATGCGCGCCAACCTTCATTCCTGCGATCTGGCACATTTAGTTCTGTTGTTGCCTTGCCAGTACCACGAGTAGATGCCGATACTCAGACCTGGACCATGACTGGATTAACCGCCACTACCATCCGGCCGTCCATTAAGGCTACAGTTACCAAGCCGTATAAACCTGGTCCCAAGTCAATTAAGTCGCAAGCCGCTGAAAAGAAACCCAAGCAGAAACTTCGTAGGGAAGATTTTCTAAAGGACCCTCCGCGTGCGCGCGGTAACAAAAGTTCACCTTCTCCTCCTCGGAGGTTGCTGTCCCAGGAAAGTCCTGGGACAAGCCGCGCTCAGGGTCACCCCTCACCCATCGCCACCCAGAACCGATTCACGGCGCTTGAATCGGTTTCTGGCACTGAGCGCGTGGGCCCTCCCTCCGAGGAAGCTATGGAGTCTGACCAACTCCATACAATAAGCCCGAGCCCAAAGGTTAAACAAAAGGTAATTTTAAGCCGCTCTTCTAAATAGACAGTTTATCCCCTTTTTCTCAATGGCTATCCTGACCTGGAATGTACGTGGTGTACGATCGCATAGGACGGAACTGCAACTTTTATTGCTTTCCCATTCGCCTATGGTCGTATGTTTGCAAGAGACTAAGCTTCGCCCTCACGATCCTTTTGATCTCCGAGGATATACTCCGGTTCGCTACGACCTTGAACCGGAGGAGGGTACTCCATCTCATGGAGGTGTCATGTTGTTGGTGCGTAACGACGTTCATTTTCAAACTCTCGCTCTTACGTCCGACTTGCAAGCTGTTGCAATTAGACTGCAGTTACCCGGTTTTTTTCTGTTTCCTCTTTGTATTCACCTCCATTGTCTCCCCTTGCTCCCATAGACATTCGAGCTCTGTTTTGCGCTCTTCCAGCACCAATTCTTCTGTTGGGAAATTTTAATGTCCATCACCCCCTGTGAGGTTTGCCAAAGGCTTGTGCGAGGGGAGCTCTTCTTTCTGACATTTTTCATCAGTTCAAACTCTCCATCATCAATACAGGCGAGCCTACGTTTCTTTCTGATTCTTCCGGTACATTTTCTCATTTGGACCTTGCCGTTTGCTCATTCCAGCTTGCTAGTCATCTATAGTGGAATGTCGTCGCTGACACCTACTCCAGCGACCATTAACCCTGCATCGTTTCTCTTCTGTCACACCACGTACAGCAGTCAGGATTACCTACCTGGGTATTCACAAAAGCCGACTGGAGCTTGTATTCCAGCCTCGTGAATTTTGACCAGCAGGCCTTCACCAAAATTAAACAACTAGTGCAGCATATTACGTCTACGATTTTCTTTGCCGCCGTACGTGCAATTCCCCGCTCATCCTCTCAACCTCGGCGACTGCCTGCTCCGTGGTGGAACGAGGATTGCCGGGACGCCGTTCGTGCCCGTAGAAGTGCACTTAGGGTGTTTCGGCGACACCCTACACCTGATAATTTGGTGACTTTTAAACAATCGCGCGCCAGGCTCGTCGCATTATTCAGAATGGCAGGAAGGCGTCGTGGATCCGTTTTGTTGAGGCTTTTATTCGCTTTACGCCTTCATGTGTTGTTTGGGATAAACTTCGTCGCTTCTCAGGTAAAGTGTCGTTTGTACTGTTTCTGGCCTTCGGGTTTCCAATGCCACAATAGTGGATCCGGCTGCCATCCCTAACACTCTGGGAGCTGCCTTTGAGGCGGTTTCCAGTTCAGACCAATATTCCGCCGGATTTCGCTCTATCAAAGACCGGCTGGATTCCGCAAGCTATAATTTTCGGTCTGATAATACGGAATGTTATAATGCCCTTTTTACAATGAGGGAGCTTGAGCACGCTCTTCATTGCTCTAGGCACTCCGCTCCTGGGCCGGATGGCATTCATGTTCTGCTGTTAAAGAACCTTTCAGCCGTCAGTAAGCGCTTTCTCTTACGGGTCTATAATCGTATTTGTCAGGACGGACTTTTTCTTTCCGTTTGGCGCGAAGCCACCATTGTCCCTATACTTAAGCCTGGGAAGGATCGCCAACTACCTTCCAGCTACCACTCTATCTCCCTCACTACTGTGGATTTCGTGTGTGGATTTCGTTGCCATTGCTCTACCGTCGACCATCTGGTATCTCTGTCGACACATATTATGAACGGATATCTGAGAAAGTGTCAAACAGTGGCTGTATTTATTAACCTGGGGAAAGCTTATGACACTTGTTGGAGGGGCAGTATTTTACGTACAGTCCATGCATGGAATTTTCGCGGTCGTCTTCCCAAATTTCTTCGGGACTTTATGACGGACCGCGTCTTTCATGTACGTGTGGGCTCGGTTTTATCTAGTCGTTTTATTCAAGAGAACGGAGTACCCCAGGGCTCTGTACTCAGAGTCACACGTTTTGCGATTCCTATCAACCCCATTGTTGATTGTATTCCACCTGGCATTTCATTCTCCCTTTTTGTTTACGATTTTGCCATTTATTGAATTTCACGGCGGAACTGTCTACTCGAACGCCGTCTCCAAAGCCCTATCGACCGTCTCTACGCCTGAAGTAACGCCAACGGCTTAAATTTCTCCGCCGAAAAATCCGTCTGTATCTATTTCAGGCGCCGAAAAGCTTTCCCTCTGCCCTCTCTCCATCTTCGGCCCCCTCAGGGCTCACCTTAAGTGAGTACGGGTTTTTGGCGCACCCGGAGTATCCCGAGCCAATCATCGCCATATTCATCCCTTCACCCCATCCGGTCGAAGTGGGTTCTTCTCGTGACCGGTGGACACAAGGTAGGCTCTCGTGCGTTCTTTTCATTCC
Organism: Deroplatys truncata; assembly: GCA_030765065.1. Taxonomy (NCBI): domain Eukaryota; kingdom Metazoa; phylum Arthropoda; class Insecta; order Mantodea; family Mantidae; genus Deroplatys; species Deroplatys truncata. The sequence continues at coordinate 413,716,918 of CM060990.1, read as the reverse complement.
ATTCATACTGCAACTCACCATCGTTTCTTTCTTCCCTTGTCACTTTCCGGCCACTTCGCACCACGAGATTCGCACATCCCTTTTTCTTCCTTGCCGGCCTATCTTGCGTGCGAAACGCCCACACAGTTTTATTTCTTTTATCTTTTCTTTTAATCCTCCGTGGACACAGCCTGACGGATACCCGCGCACGGCGTGCGCAGCTGGGTGAGTGGGTAATGGCGTCATCCCCAACACACGGGGTCGTCATGTAGGGTTTGTGTTCGTATCCCCTGTTCAACTGCAGTCCCGCGGGGGGGGCCATTGCATGAGCTGCTTACTTCTGACGGCCATTGGGTTCCTCTGTCTATGTTCTGGGAGGTGTGACCCTGGGGTGAGTCTGGTATAGATAGGCCACTCACCCAAGCCGGATAACACCCGAGAAGTCAGAGCCCGAGGTCGGAGACGGTTGCAATGGTGGAGGATTTATTTCGCTATGGAGCACCCTTCCTCCATTAATACTAACAAGCGCCGAAAAGTTTATGTAACAGAAGTGACACCACCGACAACTGGTTGTTACTTGGTCATTTCACGAACCGAAGAAGGTCAAAGTTTTGAGAAGGTGAACCCTTTCATCATTCAAAAGGGCATTGATGCTTGTGCTGGTGCGGTTCAGTCCTGCACTCGTCTACGGAATGGTTCCTTATTAGCCCAAACGAAATCCGATCAGCAAAGTAAGACCTTGTTGCGCGCTACGCTTCTCCACGGCTATCCCATCCGTGTGGAGAAGCATCGCACAATGAATTCCTGTCGAGGCGTCATTACCACCCATAGCCTCGATGGTATATCGGACGGGGACCTGGTAGAATATCTTGCAGACCAGAGGGTGGCAGCGGTTCATCGAGTGCAGGCCAAACGCGACGGCGTGTTGGTACCCACTCGTACCCCATTTATTTCATTTGGTGGCGTCGATCTACCCACGAGCATTTCCGCGGGGTACGAACGGATTTCTGTGAGGCCTAATATTCCTAGACCTCTGCGTTGTTTTAAATGCCAACGTTTTGGGCATACGCAAGTCTCATGTAAGAGTGCCGTTAACATCTGTGCAACATGTAGCCAGCCCTCACACGAAGGTACCTGTTCAACAGCCCCCGTCTGCGTTAATTGTAAAGGGTCTCATTCTGCTTCGTTTGCCGACTGTCCGCGGCGCTTGGACGAGAAGGCGATCCAGGAGATCCGGGTAAAAGAAAAACTCTCCTTCGCTGAAGCCCGGAGGCGTTACCATGCGCGCCAACCTTCACTCCTTCGATCTGGCACATTTAGTTCTGTTGTTGCCTCGCCAGTACCACGAGTAGAGGCCGAAACTCAGACTTGGACCATGACAGGATTAACCGCCACTACCATACGGCCGTCCATTAAAGCTACTGTTACCAAGCCCTATAAACCTGGTCCAAAATCAAAGAAGTCGCAAGCCGCTGAAAAGAAGCCCAAGCAGAAACTTCGTAGGGAAGATTTTTTGAAAGACCCTCCGCGTGCGCGCGGTAACAATAGTTCACCTTCTCCTCCTCGGAGGTCGCTGTCCCAGGAAGGTCCTGGGACAAGCCGCGCTCAGCGGCACCCCTCACCCATCGCCACCCAGAACCGATTCACGGCGCTTGAATCGGTTTCTGGCACTGAGCGCGTGGGCCCTCCCTCCGAGGAAGCTATGGAGTCTGACCAACTCCATACAAAAAGCCCGAGCCCAAAGGTTAAACAAAAGGTAATTTTAAGCCGCCCTTCTAAATAGACAGTTTATCCCCTTTTTCTTAATGGCTATCCTGACCTGGAATGTACGTGGTGTTCGATCGCATAGGGCGGAACTGCAACTTTTATTGCGTTCCCATTCGCCTATGGTCGTATGTTTGCAGGAGACTAAGCTTCGCCCTCACGATCCTTTTGATCTCCGAGGATATACTCCGGTTCGCTACGACCTTGAACCGGAGGAGGGTACTCCTGCTCATGGAGGTGTCATGTTGTTAGTGCGTAACGACGTTAATTTTAAACCTGTCACACTTACATCCGACTTGCAAGCTGTTGCCGTCCGCCTTCACTTACCCGGCTTTTTGTTTTCTGTTTGCTCTGTGTATACACCTCCATCGTCTCCCCTCGCTCCCGCGGACATTCGAGCTCTCCTGTCCGCTCTCCCAACACCATTTATTCTGTTGGGAGATTTTAATGCCCATCACCCACTGTGGGTTTCGCCAAGGGCTTGTGCAAGGGGAACTCTTCTTTCCGACATTCTTTATCAGTTCAATCTTTCCATTCTCAATACAGGTGCACCTACTTTTATTTCTGATTCTTCTGGTACATTCTCTCACCTGGACCTTGCCATTTGCTCACTCCAGCTTGCTCGTCGTCTTCAGTGGAACGTCGTCGCTGACACCTACTCCAGCGACCATTATCCCTGCATCGTTTCTCTTCTGTCACACCACGTACAGCATTCTAGAGTACCTACCTGGATATTCACAAAAGCCGACTGGAGCTTGTATTCCAGCCTCGTGCAGTTTTACGATCAGCCCTTCGCCGACATTAACCAACTAGTGCAGCACCTTACGTCTACGATTTTCTCTGCCGCCGAACGCGCAATTCCCCGTTCTTCCTCTCAACATCGGCGGCCACCTGTTCCGTTGTGGAACGAGGATTGTCGGGACGCCGTTCGTGCCCGTAGCACTGCACTTAGGGTGTTTCGGCGACGCCCTACCCTTGATAATTTGGTGACTTTTAAACAATCGTGCGCCAGGGCTCGTCGCATTATTCAGGATAGCAACCAGGCGTCGTGGACTCGTTTTGTCGAGTCTTTTAATCGCTTTACGCCTTCATCTGTCGTTTGGGATAAACTTCGTCGCTTCTCAGGTAAAGTGTCGCATTGTACTGTTTCTGGCCTTCAGGTTTCTAATGCCACTATAGTGGATCCGGCTGCCATCGCTAACACTCTGGGTGCTGCATTTGAGGCGGTATCCCGTTCAGACCATTATGCCGCCGGCTTTCGCTCTATCAAAGCCCGGCTGGATTCCGACAACATTAATTTTCGGTCTGCTGATATTGAGTGTTATAATGAAATTTTCACAATGCGGGAACTGGAGCACGCTCTTGATTGCTCTAGGTACTCCGCTCCTGGGCGGACGGCATTCATATACTGATGTTAAAGCACCTTTCAGCCGACAGTAAACGCTTTCACTTACAGGTCTATAACCGTATTTGGCAAGACGGTATTTTTCCTTCCGTTTGGCGCGAAGCCACCATTGTCCCTATTCTTAAGCCTGGGAAGGATCGCCAACTACCTTCCAGCTACCGCCCTATCTCCCTCACCAGTTGCATTTGCAAGGTGATGGAGCGCATGATCAACGGGCGCTTGACATGGTGGCTTGAGTCTCAGAAACTTCTAGCAAACGCTCAGTGCGGATTTCGTCGCTATCGCTCTACCGTCGACCATCTGGTGTCCTTGTCGACGCATATTATGAATGGATTTCTGAGAAAGTGTCAAACTGTGGCTGTATTTTTTGACCTGGAGAAAGCTTATGACACTTGTTGGAGGGGCGGCATTTTACGTACACTTCACGCAAGGAATATCCGCGCTCGTCTTCCCATATTTCTTCGGGAGTTCATGACGGAACGCGTCTTTCGTGTACGTGTGGGCTCGGTTTTATCTCGTCGTTTTATTCAAGAGAACGGAGTACCGCAGGGCTCTGTACTCAGTGCCACACATTTTGCAATTGCTATCAACCACATTGTTGATTGTATTCCACCTGGCATTTCATCGTCCCTTTTTGTTGATGATTTTGCCATTTATTGCAGTTCACGGCGGACCTGTCTACTCGAACGCCGTCTCCAGAGCTGTATCGACCGTCCCTACGCCTGGAGTAACGCCAACGGCTTTAATTTCTCCGCCGAGAAATCCGTCTGCATCAACTTCTGGCGCCGGAAGTATTTACCTCCGCCCTCTCTCCATCTAGGGCCAGGGATGCTTCCGTTTGCAGAAAAGGCGAAATTTTTGGGGTTGATCTTTAAAAGAAAGTTGTGTTGGACCTCGCACATTTCTTTTTTGAAAGCAAAGTGTGACCTTTCTCTTAATATTTTACGTGTTTTAAGTGGCACATCCTGGGGAGGTGATCGGACCATCCTTCTGCGTCTATATCGCTCTTTGGTCCGATCCAAACTTTATTACGGGTGTATTGTCTTTTCATCGGCACGTCCATCTGTGTTACTTCGCATGGATTCCAATCATCATCGTGGTATTAGAGTCGCTACAGGGACCTTTTCAACTAGCCCCGTGCCCAGTCTTTTCGCTATAGCTTCAGAGCCTCCGCTGTCCTCCACGCGTGAGATGCTCTTGTGCAGCTATGCCTGTCGACTCTCCAGCTTGCCTGACCACCTGTCTTTCGCGGCATTTTTCGAGGATTCACTTGACCGCCAATATTTCGTTAGCTCCTCTGCATTGCTCCCTCCAGGGGTTCGATTTCGACTGCTAATTCGGCATTTGGACGTTACGCCAGCGCCGGCCCTTCCAAGGGGGGAAACGCGTTTTCCTCCATGGTCGCGCGCTGAGGCACTCTGTCACCTTGGGTTATCGTCGATGCCGAAGAACGAGACCCCTTCTTCAGTCTTTAGATCAGCGTTTTTAGAACTTCAGTCGCAATTCGGGGACTTGCCTTTTATCTTTACTGATGGATCTAAGACTGATGCTGGAGTAGGATGTGCCTTTTTTGTGGTGGAAATAGTTTTACCTTTCGTTTACCAGAGCAATGTTCGATTTTTACCGCTGAACTTTTTAGCATTTACCAGTCTCTATATATTCAGCGGCACGACTTACGGCACTGTTTTATTTGTTCCGACTCCCTGAGTGCTCTTCAAAGTATTAGCTCGCTGTACAGTTACCACCCGCTCGTACAGCGCATTCATGACCTGCTCCACTCGCTTGATGTCTCTGGCATCAGCGTCTTCTTCTTGTGGATTCCAGGTCATGTGGGCATCTCAGGTAATGAGTCTGCCGATGTCGCTGCCAAGTCGGCGAATTTATCACCCAGACGTTTTACCTCTGTTGTTCCCTCGTCAGATTTGTTTATTGTTTTACGTCGCCGCATCCTCTCGCTTTGGAGCGATGAGTGGACGGCCCTCCGGGGGAACAAGTTGCGGGAGGTTAAGCCTCTCCCGTTAGTCTGGGCTACCTCTTCCCGTGCTTCCCGTCGGGAAGAGGTAATTTTAACACTCCTTCGTATCGGACATTGCATTTTTAGTCATAAGTATTTGCTGAGTGGTGACCCCGCACCACTCTGTGGGCAGTGTGGTGCGCCCTTAACGGTGCGTCACATTTTAGCAGAGTGTCAAGTTTTAGCTCCTTTGCGCGTCCGTGTTGGTCTGCCTGTTGGCCTAGCCAACGTTCTGGCAGACGACGCGCGTGCTGTAGAGTGTCTTTTACGTTTTATCAATGACATTGGATTTACCAGACGCATTTGATGTGCTGAGCGTCTTTTGACTATGTACTTTTCTCTTGTTTTTTAATGGGGCATCTCCTCCCCAATGGACATTGGCGCTCGTGTCCCTGACATTCTACAGTTCTTGACACGTTTTAATCTTTTATTGCCTATGCTTTTAGTGTGTTGGTTTTTCAGATATGTGTATTGTGATTATTGTTGTTATTGTTATTATTGTTGTTATTGTTTTTTTGTTATTGTTATTATTGTTGTTATCGTTATTGTTATTGTTATATCATTGTTATTTTTAGCTTTTTGACATCGCGGGTTTGTGTCCCGTTTTTTAATTATGCGATTCTTTTACCTGTCTTATATATTTTGACCTTATATTTTATACATTGTAAGGACGCTGATGACCTCAGCAGTTTAGCGCCCTTAAACCGCATATCATCATCATCACTTAGCTGTTTAGCGCCCTTAAACCGCATCTCATCATCATCATCATCACGTCTCCCCTCCCGCAGGCGGAAGTTCGAGATCTCCTGTCCGCTCTCACAACACCACTTCTGTTGGAAGATTTTAATGCCCAATACTCCCTGTGGGGTTGGCCAAGGGCTTGTGCGAGGGGAACTCTTCTTTCCGACATTTTTGATCAGTTCAAACCTCTCTATCCTCAATACAGGTGAACCTACCTTTATTTCTGATTCTTCTGGATCATCCTCTCATTTAGACCTTGCCGTTTGCTCCGTCCAGCTTGCTAGTCGTCTGGAGTGGAACGTCGTCGCTGATACTTATTCCAGCGACCATTAACCCTGCGTCGTTTTTCCTTTGTCTCACTACGTCCAGCATTTCAGAGTACCTACCTGGATATTCAGGAAAGCCGTCCGGATATTGTATTCCAGCCTCGTGTCTTTGCGGACCAGCTCTTCAATGACATTAACCAAATGGTGCAGCACCTTACGTCTACGATTCTATCTGCCGCAGAACGCACAATTCCCCGATCATCCTCTCACCCTCGGTGTATTCCTGTTCCGTGGTGGAACGAGGATTGTCGGGACGCCGTTAGTGCTCGTAGGACTGCGCTTAGGGTGTTTCGGCAACACCCTAACTTGATAATTTGGTTACTTTTAAACTATTGCACGCCAGGGCTCGTCGCATTCTTTAGGATAGCAAACAGGCATATTAGACTCGTTTTGTCAAGTCTTTTATTTACTTCACACCTTCCTTTGTTGCTTGGGATAAACTTCGTCGATTCTACGGTAAAGTGTCGCACTGTACTTTGTCTAGCCTTCAGGTTTCCAATGCCACCATAGTGGAACCGGCTGCCATTGCAAGCACCCTGGGTGCTGCCTTTGAGGCGGTTTCCAGTTTAGACCATTATTCCGCAGGCTTTCACACCCTCAAACACCGGCTGGATACACAGACCTTTAATTTATGGTCTCTAATAAGGAGTGCTATAATGAACGTTTCACAATGAGGGAGCTGGAGCATGCTCTTCATTGCTCTCGTCACTCCGCTTCTGGGCCGGATGGCATTCATGTCCTAATGCTGCAGAAACTTTCAGCCGACAGTAAACTCTTTCCCTTACAGGTCTATAACCGTACTTGGCAAGACGGCATTTTTAATTCCATTTGGTGCGAAACCAACTTTGTCCCTATTCGCCTGGGAAGAATCGCCAACTACCTTCCAGCTACCGCCCTATCTCCCGCACCAGTTGCCTGTGCAAAGGAGCGTATGATCAACGGGAGTTTGAAATGGTAGCTTGAGTCTCAGAAACTTCTAGCGAACGTTCAGTGCGGATTTTGTCGCTATCGCTCTACCGTCGACCATCTGGTGTCTCTGTCGACACATATGATGAACGGATTTCTGAAAAGTGTCAAAAAGTTGCTGTGTTCTTTGACCTGGAGAAAGCTTATGACACTTGTTGGAGGGGCGGAATTTTACGTACACTTCACGAATGGAATTTGCGCGGTCGTCTTCCCATTTCTCTTCGGGAATTTATGACGGACGGCATCTTTCGTGTACGTGTAGGCTCGGTTTTATCTAGTCGTTTTATTCAAGAGAACGGAGTACCGCAGAGCGCTGTACTCAGTGTCAGACCGTTTGCTACTGCTATCAACTTCATTTTTGATTTTATTCCACCCGGCATTTCATCGTCCCTTTTGGTTGACGATTTTGCCATTTAATGCAGTTCACGGCGGACCTGTCTACTCGAACGCCGTCTCCAGAGCTGTATCGACCGTCTCTACGCCTGGAGTAACGCCAACGGCTTTAATCTCTCCGCCGAGAAATCCGTCTGCATCAACTTCTGGCGTCGGAAGTATTTCCCTCCGCCCTCTCTCCATCTTGGGACAGGGATACTTCCGTTTGCAGACGAGGCGAAATTTTTGGGGTTGATTTTTGATAGGAAGTTGTGTTGGACATCGCACGTTTCCTTTTTAAAAGCAAAGTGTGACCGTTCTCTTAATCTTTTACGTGTTTTAAGTGGCACATCCTGGGGAGCTGATTGGACCGTCCTTCTTCGCCTTTATCGTTCTTTGGTCCGATCCAAGCTTGATTACGAGTGTATTGTTTATTCGTCGGCACGTCCATCTGTGTTACGTCGATTGAATGCCGTTCACCATCGTGGCATAAGAGTCGCTACAGGGGCCTTTCCAACTAGCCCTGTACCCAGTCTGTACGCAGAAGCTGCAGAGCCTCCGCTGTCCTTCCGGCGTGAGATGCTTTTGTGCAGTTATGCTTGTCGGCCCTCAAGCTTGCCTAACCACCCGTCCTTCGATGTATTTTACGAGGATTCGCTTGATCGCCAATATATCGTTAGCTCCTCTGCATTGCTCCCTCCAGGGGTTCGATTTCGACTGCCTCTTCGGCATTTGGACGTTACGCCAGCGCCGGCCCTTACCCGATGGGAAACGCGCTTTCCTCCATGGTCGCGCGCTAAAGCCCACTGTCACCTTGGGCTAACGTCGATGCCGAAGACTGAGACCCCTGCTTCAGTCTTTAGATCGGCTTGTTTAGAAGTATGGGCTCAATTCGGGGACTTCCATTTTATCTTTACCGGTGGATCTAAGACTGCAGCTGGAGTTGTATGTGCCTTTGTTTTTGGTCACTGTAGTTTTAAGCTTCGTTTACCTGGACAATGTTCAATTTTTACCTCCGAACTTTTTAGCATTTATCAATCTGTTTTATACATTCAGCGGCACGCCTTACGGCACTGTTTTATTTGTACGGATTCTCTGAGTGCCCTTCAGACTATTACTGCGCTGTACCATTACCACCCGCTCGTACAGCGCATACATGACCTGCTCCACTCGCTTGGTGCCTCTGGCATCAGCGTGTCCTTCATGTGGATTCAAGGTCATGTGGGCATCTCAGGTAATGAGTCTGCCGACGCCGCTGCGAAATCGGCGATTTTATTACCCAGAATTTTTACTTCTGTTGTTCCCTCGTCAGATTCGTGTGTTATTTTACGTCGTCGCATCCTCTCACGCTGGCGCGATGATTGGACGGCCCTCCGGGGGAACAAGTTGCGGGAGGTTCAGCCTCTCCCGTTAATCTGGAGTACCTCTTCTCGTTCTTCACGTCGGGAAGAGGTACTTTTAGCCCGTTTACGAATTGGACATTGCCGTTTTAGTCATAGTTACCTGCTCAGTGGTGATCCCGCTCCCCTGTGTCAGCAATGTGACTTGCCCTTAACGGTGCGTCACATTTTAACTGAGTGTCAAGTTTTAGCTCCACTGCGCGTTCGCGTGGGTCTGCCTGTTGGCATAGCCAACGTTTTCGCAGACGGCGCGCATGCTGTAGAATGTGTTTTACGTTTTATAAGTGACATTGTTTTTAATTGTCGCATTTAATGCGCTGAGCGTCTTTTAGCTTTGTTATTTTATTCTGTATGTTTTAATACGGAGTTACTACCCAGTGGACATATGGCGCTCATGTCCCTCGCATTCTACAGTTCTTGACACGTTTTAATCTATTATTGGCTATGCTTTTAGTGTGTTGGGTTTTCAGATATTTGTATTGTTATTATTGTTATTATTGTTATTGTTGTTATTGTTATTATTGTTATTATTTTTGTTATTGTTACATTATTGTTATTTTTAGCCTTTTTTGGACATCGCGGGTTTGTGTCCCATTTTTAATTATGCTATTCTTTTACCTGTCTTTTATATTTTGACCTTATATTTTATACATTGTAAGGGCGCTGATGACTTTAGCAGTTTAGCGCCCTTAAACCGCATATCATCATCACACCAAAGGTTAAGCAAAAGATTCTTTTAAGGCGCCGTTCTAAGAAGACAGTTTATCCCTTTTATTCATGGTTATACTGAGCTGGAATTTACGTGGTGTTCGATCGCATAGGGCGGAACTGCAGCTTTTATTGCGTTCCCATTCACCTGTGGTCGTATGTTTCTAGGAGACCAAGCTTCGCCTTCAAGACCCTTTCGATCTCCGAGGGTACACTCCGGTTCGCTACGACCTTGAACCGGAGGAGGGTACTCCTGCTTATGGTGGTGTCATGATTTTGGTGCGTAATGACGTTCATTTTCAAACTAGCACACTTACGTCCGACTAGCAAGCTGTTGCCATTAGACTGCAGTTACCCGGTTTATTCTTTTCTGTTTGTTCTGTGTATTCACCTCCATCGTCTCCCCTCGCTCCCGCGGACATTCGAGCTCTCCTGTCCGCTCTACCAACACCAGTTCTTCTGTTGGGAGATTTTAATGCCCATCACCCACTATGGGGTACGCCAAGGGCTTGTGCGAGGGGAACTCTTCTTTCCGAACTTTTTTACCAGTTCAATCTTTCAATCCTCAACACAGGTGAGCCTACTTTTATTTCCGATTCTTCTGGTACATTCTCACACCTGGACCTTGCCGTTTGCTCACTCCAGCTTGCTAGTCGTCTGCAGTGGAACGTCGTCGCTAACACCTACTCCAGCGACCATTACCCCTGCATCGTTTGTCTTCTGTCACACCACGTACAACATTCCAGAGTACCTACCTGGATATTCCCAAAAGCCGACTGGAGTTTGTATTCCAGCCTGGTGCATGTTGACGACCAGTCCTTCACCGACATTAACGAACTAGTGTAGTACCTTAAGTCTACTATTTTCTCTGCTGCCGAACGCGGAATTCCCGTTTCATCCTCTCAACCTCGGCGAATGCCTGTTCTGTGGTGGAACGAGGATTGTCGGGCCGCCGTTCCATCTCGTAGGACTGCACTTAGGGTGTTTCGGCGCCACCCTACACTTGATAATTTGGTGACTTTTAAACAATCGCGCGCCAGGGCTCGTCGCATTATTCAGGATAGCAAGAAGGCGTCGTGGGCTCGCTTTGTCGAGTCTTTTAATCGCTTTATGCCTTCATTCGTTGTTTGGGATAAACTTCGTCGCTTCCCAGGTAAAGTGTCACATTGTACTATTTCTGTCCTTCAGGTTTCTAATGCCACCTAGTGGATTCGGCTGCCATTGCTAGCACTCTGGGTGATGCCTTTGAGGCGGTTTCCAGTTCAGACGATTATTCCGCCGGCTTTCGCTCTATTAAAGAGCGGCTGGATTCTGCATCATATACTTACGGTCTGCTAATAATGAATGTTATAACGAACTATTCACAATGAGGGAGCTGGAGCACGCTCTTCATTGCTCTCGGCACTCCGCTCCTGGGCCGGACGGATTCATGTCCTGATGTTTAAGAACCTTTCTGCCGACAGTAAACTCTTTCTCTTACAGGTCTATAACCGTATTTGGCAAGACGGCGTTTTTCCTTCCGTTTGGCGCGAAGCCACCATTGTCCCTATACTTAAGCCTGGGAAGGATCGCCAACTACCTTCCAGCTACCGCCCTATCTCCCTCACCAGTTGCATTTGCAAGATGATGGAGCGCATGATCAACGGGCGGCTGACATGGTGGCTTGAGTCTCAGAAACTTCTAGCGAACGCTCAGTGCGGGTTTCGTCGCTATCGCTCTACCGTCGACCATCTGGTGTCCTTGTCGACGCATATTATGAATGGATTTCTGAGAAAGTGTCAAACCGTGGCTGTATTGTTTGACCTGGAGAAAGCTTATGACACTTGTTTGAGGGGCGGCATTTTACGTACACTTTACGCATGGAATATCCTCGGTCGTCTTCCCATATTTCTTCGGGAGTTCATGACGGACCGCGTCTTTCGTGTACGTGTGGGCTCGGTTTTATCTAGTCGTTTTATTCAAGAGAACGGAGTACCGCAGGGCTCTGTACTCAGTGTCACACATTTTGCAATTGCTATCAACCCCATTGTTGATTGTATTCCACCTGGCATTTCATCGTCCCTTTTTGTTGACGATTTCGCTATTTATTGCAGTTCACGGGGGACCTGTCTACTCGAACGCCGTCTCCAGAGCTGTATCGACCGTCTCTACGCCTGGAGTAACGCCAACGGCTTTAATTTCTCCGCCGAGAAATCCGTCTGCATCAACTTCTGGCGCCGGAAATATTTCCCTCCGCCCTCTCTCCATCTTGGGCCGGAGATGCTTCCGTTTGCAGACGAGGCGAAATTTTTGAGGTTGATTTTTGATAGGAAGTTGTGTTGGACCTCGCACATTTCCTTTTAAAAGCTAAGTGTGACCGTTCTCTTACTCTTTTACGTGTTTTAAGTGGCATATCCTGGGTAGCTGATCGGACCGTCCTTCGCCTTTATCGCTCTTTGGTCCAATCCAAGCTTGATTACGGGTGTATTGTTTATTCGTCGGCACGTCCATCTGTGTTACGTCGATTGAAAGCCATTCACCATCGTGGCATAAGAGTCGCTACAGGGGCCTTTCCAACCAGCCCTGTTCTTAGCCTGTATGCTGAAGCTGCAGAGCCTCCCCTGTCCTCCAGGCGTGAGATGTTCTTGTGTAGCTATGCCTGTCGACTCTCCAGCTTGCCTGACCACCCGTCTTTCGCGGCATTTTTCAAAGATTTACTTGACCGGCAATATTTAGTTAGCTCCTCTGCATTGCTCCCTCCAGGAGTTCGATTTCGACTGCTACTTCGGCATTTGGACGTTACGCCAGCGCCGGTCCTTACCCGAGGGGAAACGCGTTTTTCCTCCATGGTCGCGCGCTGAGGCCCACATTCAGCTTGGGCTAACGTCGATGCCGAAAAATGCGATCCCCGCTTCTGTTCTTAGATCCCCCTTTTTAGAACTACAGGCGCAGTTCGGGGACTGTCATTTTATATATACTGATGGGTCTAAGACTGATGTTGGAGTAGGATGTGCCTTTGTTTTTGGTGTACAGAGTTTTACTTTTCGTTTACCTCGACAATGTTCAATTTTTACCGCCGAACTTTTTAGCATTTATCAATCTGTTTTATACATTCAGCGGCACGAATTACGGCACTGTTTTATTTGTACGGACTCTCTGAGTGCCCTTCAGACTATTCATGCGCTGTACCATTACCACCCACTCGTACAGCGCATACATGACCTGCTCCACTCGCTTGGTGCCTCTGTCATCAGCGTGTCCTTCATGTGGATTCCAGGTCATGTGGGCATCTCAGGTAATGAGTCTGCCGACGCCGCTGCGAAATCGGCGATTTTATTACCCAGATTTTTTACTTCTGTTGTTCCCTCGTCAGATTCGTGTGTTATTTTACGTCGCCGCATCCTCTCGCGCTGGCGCGATGAGTGGACGGCCCTCCGGGGGAACAAGTTGCGGGAGGTTAAGCCTTTCCCGTTGATCTGGGGTACCTCTTCTCGTTCGTGTCGTCGGGAAGAGGTAATTTTAGCTCGTTTACGGATTGGACATTGTGTTTTTAGTCATAGGTATTTGCTCAGTGGTGACCCCGCACCACTCTGTGGGCAGTGTGTCGTGCCCTTAACGGTGCGTCACATTTTAACAGAGTGTCAGGTTTTAGCTGCATTGCGTGTTCGTGTGGGTCTGCCTGTTGGCCTGGCCAACGTTTTGGCAAACGACACGCGTGCTGTAGAATGTGTTTTACGTTTTATTCATGACAGTGATTTTAATCTGCGCATTTAATGCGTTGAGCGTCTTTTAGCTTAGTACCTTTATTCTGTCTATTTTTATGGGGAATCTAATCCTCAATGGACATATGGCGCTCATGTCCCTCGCATTCTACAGTTCTTGACACGTTTTAATCTTTTATTCCCTATGCTTTTAGTGTGTTGGTTTTTCAGATGTTTGTATTGTTATCATTGTTATTGTTATTATTGTTATTGTTATTATTGTTATTGTTATTTTTGTTGTTATTGTTATTATTGTTGTTATCGTTATTATTGTTATTGTTATATTATTGTTATTTTTAGCTTTTTGACATCGCGGGTTTTTGTCCCGTTTTTAATTATGCGGTTCTTTTACCTGTCTTTTATATTTTGACCCTATATTTTATACATTGTAAGGGCGCCGATGACCGTAGCAGTTTAGCGCCCTTAAACCGCATATCATCATCATCGTCTAAGACTAGTGCATGTATCCACAAAACGTTTATGACAAGAAGAGGATTGTACAATTACTTTACTGGCAAATCCTTTTCTACCACTAAATTTTGCTACTAAACCTTGCAATCCACAATCTGTGCATGTTAAATTGCTATATAGTTTACTCCAAACTTCACTGAGCACAAGTACATAATCTGGATTTGGTACTTCCACATTCATTTCATCATCCTTGAAGAAATGTTGAAATTTTTTACCACTTGAACATGGTTCTTCAAGATCCACTGCAGGCCTAACTTTGTTTGTTTCCCCCTCAGATTTGCCATCTGCGCATTATATTTTATCTCGCTGCAAGAGATTTCTTTGTCTGTCTTCTCTTACTAGGCCTAACAATGTTATACAGATTAATAACAAGAAGTTTATGGAAAGTTAGTCCACCTAACGTACAATTTTTACAACCGAACAGTAGATTCTGACAGTGAAAAGAGAATTAGGTGCTTGCATGTTTACAAACAACAAACCAGATTTTCTTTACAATAAGACACCTATTTGATATTCCCTGTCTTATTTTCTAATATATTACACTTATTCTTATTCTAAGTTGTACTTATGTATTTGTAGGTCACTATAAAAAAGAGTCTGTGTTGTACAAGGTGTATTTCATGTCTAAATTTTTCAAAAACATGAGCACGTTTTCACTCACTGACAATAAACAAAACAACTGAAGCCATGATTTCCCGGGGCAAATGTTTGCCCAAAATCCTACAAGCTGTCTCTGCTATCCCCCCAGGAGCTCACCTTATGTGAGTACGGGTGTTGGCGTACATGGGGGTTCCCGAGCCACTCATCGCTTCATCTCCGTCCGGTCGAGGTGGGTTCGTTTTCGTGACCTGGGGACTCAAGGTAGGCTCTCGTGCGTTCTGTGCATTTCACTCCATGTCGCGCCTCGCCATCGTTTCTTTATTCTCTTCTACTTATGCACATCTCTCCCCACGCCCATTCATTTACACATCTCTTTTACTTCTTCGCCGGCCTACCTTGCGTGCGAAACGCCCACATACTTTTAGCTCCTTTTATCTTTTTATTTAAATCCTCCGTGGACACAGCCTGACGGATACGCGCGCACTGGGTGCGCAACTGGATAAGTGACTAATGGCGTCATCCCCACCACCCGGGGTCGTCATGTAGGGTATGTGTTCGTATCCGCCGTTCAACTGCAGTACCGGGGGGGCCCATTGCATGAGCTGCTGACTTCTGACGGCGATTGGGACTCTCTGTGTATGTTCTGGGAGGTGTGACCCTGGGGTGAGACAGGTACAGATAGGCCACTCACCCAAGCCGGGGTAACGCCCGGGAAGTCCGAGCCCGAGGTCGGAGACGGTTGCAATGGTGGAGGATTTCTTTCGCTATGGAGCACCCTTTCTCCATTATAAATAACAAGCGCCGTAAAGTAGTTGCAACAGAAGTAGCACCACCAACAACTGGTTGTTACTTAGTGATTTCGCGAATTGAGGAAGCTCAAACATCTGAGAAGGTGAACCCTTTTAATGTACAGAAGAACATTGACGCTATTGCAGGTGCGGTTTAGTCATGCACTCGTCTTCGCATTGGTTCATTCTTGGTTCAAACCAAATCCGAACAACAGAGTAAGTCGTTGGGCGCCTCGCTTCTCCACGGCTATCCTATCCGTTTTGAGAAGCACCGCACCTTGAATTCCTGTCGAGGCGTTGTCACCACGTATAGCCTCGATGGTACATCGGACGAGGACCTGGTAGAATATCCTGCAGACCAGAAGGTGACAGCGGTTCATCGAGTGCAGGCCAAACGCGACGGAAAATTCGTACCCACTCGTACGCTGTTTGTAACATTTGATGGTGTCGATCTGCCCACGAGCATTTCAGCAGGGTACGAACGAATTGCGGTGAGGCCCTATATTCCTCGACCTCTGCGTTGTTTTAAATGCCAACGTTTTGGGCATACACAATTCTCTTGCAAGAGTGCCGTTTCCATCTGTGCCTCTTGTGGTGAGCCCTCACACGATGGTACCTGTTTATCCGCCCCGTCTGCGTAAATTGCAAAGGGTCTCATTCTGCTTCATTTGCCCACTGTCCGCGGTATTTGAACGAGAAGGCGATCCAGTAGATCCGGGTAAAGGAGAAACGCTCCTTCGCTGAAGCCTAGAGGCGTTACCATGCGCGCCATCCTGCTCTCCTGCGATCTGGTACATTTAGTTCTGTTGTTACCTCACTAGTACCACGGTAGATAAGGAAACTCAGACCTAGACCATGACTGCATTAACCGCCACTATTATCCGACCGTCCGTTTCTCGTACTGTTATCAAGCCATCCAAAGCCGGTACTAAAGTTCTGATATCTCAAGGCATTGAAAAGAAGTCAAAGCAGAAACTTCGTAAAGAAGATTTTCTGAAAAACCCTCCGCGTGCGCGCGGTAAAAAATGTTCACCTTCTCCTCCTCGAAGGTCGCAGTCCCAGGATGCTCATGGGACAAGCCGCGCTCTGCGGCCACCTTCACCCATTGCCAACCAGAACCGATTCACGGCGCTTGAATCGGTTGCTGGCACTGAGCGCGTGGGCCCTCCCTTCGAGGAAGCAATGGAGTCTGACCAATTACATACCAAAAGCCCGAGCCCAAAGGTTAAGCAAAAGATTATTTTAAGCCGCTCTTCTAAGTAGACAGTTTATCCCTTTTATTCATGGCTATCCTGAGCTGGAATTTACGTGGTGTTTGATCGCATAAGGGGAACTGCAACTTTTATTGCGTTCCCATTCACCTATGGTCGTGTGTTTGCAGGAGAGCAAAATTCGCCTTCACGACCCTTTCGATTTCGGAGGGTACACTCCGGTTCGCTACGATCTTGCACCGGAGGAGGGTGCTCCTGCTCATGGAGGTGTCATGTTGTTAGTGCGTGACGACGTTAATTTTCAAACTCTCGCTCTTACGTCCAACTTGCAAGGTGTTGCCATTAGACTGCAGTTACCCGGTTTTTTCTTTTCTGTTTGCTCTGTAAATTCACCTCGATCGTCTCCCCTCGCTCACGCGGACAGTCGAGTTCTCCTGTCCGCTCTCCCAACACCATTTCTTCTGTTGGTAGCTTTTACGCCTATCACCCCCTGTGAGGTTCGCCAAGGATTTTTGCGAAAGAACTCTTCTTTCTGGATTTTTTTATGAGCTTAATCTCTCTATTCTCAATACAGGTGAGCCTAGTTTCTTTCTGATTCTTGCTGTACATTTTCTCGCTTGGACCTTGCCGTTTGCTCACTCCTGCTTGCTAGTCGTCTGCAGTGGAACGTCGTCGCTGACACCTACTCCAGCGACCATTACCCCTGCATCGATTCTCTTCTGTCACACCACGTACAGCATTCCAGAGTATCTACCTGGATATTCACAAAAGCCGAATGGAGCTTGTATTCCAGCCTGGTGTATTTTGACGACCAGTCCTTCACCGTCATAAACCAACTAGTGCAACACTTTACGTCTACGATTTCCTCTGCCGCCGAACGCGCAATTTCCCGTTTATCCTCTTATCCTCGACGGATTGCTGTTCCTTGCTGGAATGAGGAGTATCTGGTAGCCATTCGTGCCCGTAGAACTGCACTTAGGGGGTTTCAGCGGCACCCTACACTTGATAATTTGGTTTCTTTTAAACAATCGTGCGCTAGGGCTCTTCGCATTATTCAGGATAGCAAGAAGGCATCTTGGACTCGTTTTGTCGAGCTTTTTAATCGCTTTTCACCTTCCTCTGTTGTTTGGGATAAACTTCGTCGCTTCTCAGGTAAAGTGTCACATTGTACTGTGTCTGGCCTTCAGGTTCCTAATGCCACTATAGTGGATCCGGCTGCCATTGTTAGCGCTCTGCATACTGCCTTTAGGATGTTTCCAGTTCAGACCATTATTCCGCCGGGATTCGCTCTATCAAAGATCGGCTGGATTCCTCAACCTATAATTTTCGGTCTGATAATTCGGAGTGTTATAATTCCCTTTTAACAATGAGGGAGCTGGAGCACGCTCTTCATTGCTCTAGGTACTGCGCTCCTGGGCCGCATGGCATTCATGTTCTGCTGTTAAAGAAGCTTTCAGTCGGCAGTATGTGCTTTCACTTACGGGTCTATAATCGTAATTGGCAAAACGTCTTTTTTCCTTCCTTTTTGTGCGAAGCTACCATTGTCCCTATATTTAAGCCTGGTAAGGACCGCCAACTACCTTCCAGCTACCGCCCTATCTCCCTCACCAGTTGCGTTTGCAAGGTGATGGAGCGCGTGATCCACCCCCAGGTACTCACCTTACCTGAGTACGGGTGTTGCCGTACCCGGCGTTCCAGAGCCACTCATCGCCATATTCATCCCTTGATCCCCGATCGGTCGAGGTGGGTTCGTTGTCGTGACCGGGGGACACAAGGTAGGCTCTTGTGCGTTCTCTGCATTTCATTCCATGTGGCCCCTCGCCATCGTTTCTTTCTTCTCTTCTATTTATGCCTATTTCGCCCCACGCCCATTCATTTACACATTTCTTTTACTTCTTCGCCGGCCTACCTTGGGTGCCTATCGCCCACACACCTTTAGTTTCTTTTATCCTTTTATTTTAATCCTCCGTTGACACAGCCTGCCGGAAAACCGAGCGCGGGTTGCGCAGCTGCGTGAGTGGGTAATGGCGTCATCCACACCACCCGGGGTCGTCATGTAGGGTTTGTGTTCGTATCCACTGTTCACCTGCAGTCCCGCGGGGGGCCATTGCATGAGCTGCTGACTTCTGACGGCGATTAGGTCCCTCTGTCTAGGTTCTGGGAGGTGTGACTCTGGGGTGAGATAGGAATAGATGGGCCACTCTCCCAAGCCGGGGTAACGCCCGGGAAGTGAGAGCCCGAATTCGGAGACGGTTGCAATTGTGGTGGATTTATTTCGCTATGGAGCACCCTTTCTCCACTATAAATAACAAGCGCCGTAAAGTGATTGCAACAGAAGTAGCACCACCAACAACTGGTTGTTACTTAGTGTTTTCACGAACCGAAGAAGGACAAAGTTTTGAGAAGGTGAACCCTTTCATCATTCAAAAGGGCATTGGTGCTATTGCTGGTGCGGTTCAGTCCTGCACTCGTCTACGGAATGGTTCCTTATTAGCACAAACGAAATCCGATCAGCAAAGTAAGACCTTGTTGCGCGCCACGCTTCTCCACGGCTATCCCATCCGTGTGGAGAAGCACAGCACATTGAATTCCTGTCGAGGCGTCATTACCACCCATTGCCTCGATAGTATATCGGCCAAGGACCTGGTAGAATATCTTGCAGACCAGAAGGTGACAGCGGTCCATCGAGTGCAGGCCAAACGCAAGGGCGTATTGGTACCCACTCGTACCGTGTTTCTAACATTTGATGGCGTCGATCTGCCCACGAGCATTTCCGCAGGGTACGAACGGATTTCTGTGAGGCCTTATATTCCTAGACTTTTGCGTTGTTTTAAATGCCAACGTTTTGGGCATACGCAAGTCTCATATAAGAGTGCCGTTAATATCTGTGCAACATGTAGCCAGCCCTCACACGAAGGTACCTGTTCAACAGCATCCGTCTGCGTTAATTGTAAAGGGTCTCATTCTGCGTCGTTTGCAGACTGTCCGCGGTACTTGGACGAGAAGGCGATCCAGGAGATCCGGGTAAAGGAAAAACTCTCCTTCGCTGAAGCGCGGAGGCGTTATCATGCGCGCCAACCTTCACTCCTGCGATCTGGCACATTTAGTTCTGTTGCTGCCTCGCCAGTACCACGAGTAGATCCGAAACTCAGACCTGGACAATGACTGGATTAACCGCCACTACCTTCCGGCTGTCTATTAAACCTACTGTCAGCAAGCCCTATACACCTGGTCCAAAGTCAATGAAGTCGCAAGCCGCAGAAAAGAAACCCAAGCAGAAACTTCGTAGGGAAGATTTTCTGAAAGACCCTCCGCGTGCGCGCGGTAACAAAAGTTCATCTTCTCCTCCTGGGAGGTCGCTGTCCCAGGAAGGTCCTGGGACAAGCCGCGCTCAGCGGCACACCCCACCCATCGCCACCAGGAACAGATTCACGGGCTTGAATTGGTTTCTGGCACTCAGCGCGTGGGCCTTCCATCCGAGGAAGCTATGGAGTCTGACCAACTCCATACAAAAAGCCCGAACCCAAGGGTTAAGCAAAAGACTCTTTTAAGCCGCCCTTCTAAGTACACAGTTTAATCCTTTTATTCATGGCTATCCTGACCTGGAATGTACGAATTTATCAGTCTCTTTTATATATTCAGCGGCACGACTTACGGCACTGTTTTAATTGTTCCGACTCCCTGAGTGCTCTTCAAAGTATTAGCTCGCTGTACAGTTACCACCCGCTCGTACAGCGCATTCATGACCTGCTCCACTCGCTTGATGTCTCTGGCATCAGCGTCCCCTTCTTGTGGATTCCAGGTCATGTGGGCATCTCAGGTAATGAGTCTGCCGATGTCGCTGCCAAGTCGGCGATTTTATCACCCAGACGTTTTACCTCTGTTGTTCCCTCGTCAGATTTGTTTATTGTTTTACGTCGCCGCATCCTCTCGCTTTGGAGCGATGAGTGGACGGCCCTCCGGGGGAACAAGTTGCGGGAGGTTAAGCCTCTCCCGTTAGTCTGGGCTACCTCTTCCCGTGCTTCCTGTCGGGAAGAGGTAATTTTAACACGCCTTCGTATCGGACATTGCATTTTTAGTCATAAGTATTTGCTGAGTGGTGACCCCGCACCACTCTGTGGGCAGTGTGGTGCGCCCTTAACGGTGCGTCACATTTTAGCAGAGTGTCAAGTTTTAGCTCCTTTGCGCGCCCGTGTTGGTCTGCCTGTTGGCCTAGCCAACGTTCTGGCAGACGACGCGCGTGCTGTAGAGTGTCTTTTACGTTTTATCAATGACATTGGTTTTACCAGACGCATTTGATGCGCTGAGCGTCTTTTGACTATGTTCTTTTCTCTTGTTTTATAATGGGGCATCTCCTCCCCAATGGACATTGGCGCTCGTGTCCCTGACATTCTACAGTTCTTGACACCTTCTAATCTTTTATTGCCTATGCTTTTAGTGTGTTGGTTTTTCAGATATTTGTATTGTTATTATTGTTGTTATTGTTATTTTTTTGTTATTGTTATTATTGTTGTTATCGTTATTGTTAATTGATATATCCTTGTTATTTTTAGCTTTTTGACATCGCGGGTTTGTGTCCCGTTTTTTAATTATGCGGTTCCTTTACCTGTCTTTTATATTTTGACCTTATATTTTATACATTGTAAGGGCGCTGATGACCTCAGCAGTTTAGCGCCCTTAAACCGCATATCATCATCATCATCACTACGACCTTGAAGCGGAGGAGGGTGCTCCTGCTCATGGAGGTGTCATGCTGTTAGTGCGTAGCGACTTTCATTTTCAAACTCTCGCTCTTATGTCCGACTTGCAAGCTGTTGCCATTAGATTCCGGTTAGCCGGTTTTTTCTTCTCTGTTTGCTGTGTATATTCACCTCCGTCATCTCCCCTCGCTCCCTCGGACATTAGAGTTCTCCTGTCTGCTCTCCCAACACCATTTCTTCTGTTGGGAGATTTTAATGCCCATCACCCTCTGTGGGGTTCGCCGAGGGCGTCTGCGAGGGAACTCTTCTTTCCGACATTTTTGACCTGTTCGATCTCTCTATTCTCAATACAGGCGAGCCTACGTTTCTTTCAGATTCTTCGGGTACATTTTGTCATTTAGACCTTGCCGTTTGCTCACTCCAGCTTGCTAGTCGTCTTCAGTGGAACGTCGTCGCTGACACCTACTCCAGCGACCATTACCCCTGCATCGTCTCTCTTTTGTCGCACCACGTACAGCATTCCAGAGTACCTACCTGGATATTCGCAAAAGCCGACTGGAGCTTGTATTCCAGCCTCGTGCATTTTGACGACCAGTCTTTCTCCGACAATAACCAACTAGTGCAGCACCTTACGTCTATTATTTTCGCTGCCGCCGAACGCGCTATACCCCGTTCATCCTCTTAGCCTCGGCGGCCACCTGTTCCGTGGTGGAACGAGGATTGTCGGGACGCCGTTCGTGCCCGTAGAACTGCGCTTAGGGTGTTTCGGCGACACCCTACAATTGATAATTTGGTGACTTATAAACAATCGCGCGCCAGGGCTCGTCGCATTATTCAGGATAGCAAGAAGGCGTCGTGGGCTCGTTTTGTCGAGTCTTTTAATCGCTTTACGCCTTCATCATTTGTTTGGGATAAACTTCGTCGCTTCTCAGGTAAAGTGTCGCATTGTACTGTTTCTGGCCTTCAGGTTTCCAATGCCACTATAGTGGATCCGGCTGCCATCGCTAACACTCTGGGTGCTGCCTTTGAGGCGGTATCCAGTTCAGACCATTATTCCGCCGGCTTTCGCTCTATCAAAGACCGGCTGGATTCCGACACCTTTAATTTTCGGTCTGCTAATGATGAGTGTTATAATGATCTTTCCACACTGAGGGAGCTGGAGCACGCTCTTAATTGCTCTAGGCACTCCGCTCCTGGCCCGGACGGCATTCATGTCCTGATGTTAAAGCACCTTTCAGCCGACAGTAAACTCTTTCTCTTACAGGTCTATAACCGTATTTGGCAAGACGGCCTTTTTCCTTCCGTTTGGTGCGAAGCCACCATTGTCCCTATACTTAAGCCTGGGTAGGATCGCCAACTACCTTCCAGCTACCACCCTATCTCCCTCACCAGTTGCATTTGCAAGGTGATGGAGCGCATGATCAACGGGCGGTTGACATGGTGGCTTGAGTGTCAGAAACTTCTAGCGAACGCTCAATGCTGATTTCGTCGTTATCGCTCTACCGTCGACCACCTGGTGTCCCTGTCGACGCATATTATGAATGGATTTCTGAGAAAGTGTCAAACCGTGGCTGTGTTTTTTGACCTGGAGAAAGCTTATGACACTTGTTGGAGGGGCGGCATTCTACGTAAACTTCACGGATGGAATATCCGCGGTCGTCTTCGCATATTTCTTCGGGAATTTATGACGGACCGCGTCTTTCGTGTACGTGTGGGCTCGGTTTTATCTAGTCGTTTTATTCAAGAGAACGGAGTACCGCAGGGCTCTGTACTCAGTGTCAAACTTTTTGCAATTGCTATCAACCCCATTGTTGATTGTATTCCACTTGAAATGTCATCGTCCCTTTTTGTTGACGATTTCGCTATTTATTGCATTTCACGGCGGACCTGTCTACTCGAACGCCGTCTCCAGAGCTGTATCGACCGTCTCTACGCCTGGAGTAACGCCAACGGCTTTAATTTCTCCGCCGAGAAATCCGTCTGCATCAACTTCTGGCGCCGGAAGTATTTCCCTCCGCCCTCTCTCCATCTTGGGCCAGGGATACTGCCGTTTGCAGACGAGGCGAAATTTTTGGGGTTGATTTTTGATAGGAAGTTGTGTTGCACCTCGCACGTTTCCTTTTTAAAAGCAAAGTGTGACCGTTCTGTTAATCTTTTACGTGTTTTAAGTGGCACATCCTGGGGAGCTGATCGGACCGTCCTTCTTCGCCTTTAACGCTCTTTGGTCCGATCCAAACTTGATTACGGGTGTATGGTTTATTCGTCGGCACGTCCATCTGTGTTACGTCGTTTGAATCCCATTCATCATCGTGGTATTAGAGTCTCTACCGGGGCCTTTCCAACTAGCCCCGTGCCCAGTCATTACGCTGATGCTGCAGAGCCTCCGCTGTCTTTCAAGCGTGAGATGCTCTTATGTAGCTATGCCTGTCGACTCTCCAGCTTGCCTGACCACCCGTCCTTCGCGGCATTTTACGAGGATTCACTTTCCCGGCAATATTTAGTTAGCTCCTCTGCTTTGCTCCCTCCAGGGGTTCGATTTCGACTGCTACTTCGGCATTTGGACGTTGAGCCAGCGCCGGTCCTTACCCGAGGGGAAACGCGTTTTCCTCCATGGTCGCGCGCTGAGGCCCACATTCACCTTGGGCTAACGTCGATGCCGAAAAATGCGACCCCGCTTCTGTTCTTAGATCCACCTTTTTAGAACTACAGGCGCAGTTCGGGGACTGCCATTTTATATACACTGATGGGTCTAAGACTGATGTTGGAGTAGGATGTGCCTTTGTTTTTGGTGTACAGAGTTTTACTTTTCGTTTACCTGCACAATGTTCAATTTTTACCGCCGAACTTTTTAGCATTTATCAATCTGTTTTACACCTCCAGCGGCACGACTTACGGCACTGGTTTATTTGTACGGACTCTCTGAGTGCCCTTCAGGCTATTCATGCGCTGTACCATTACCTCCCACTCGTACAGCGCATACATAACCTGCTCCACTCGCTTGGTGTGTCTGGCATCAGCGTGACCTTCGTGTGGATTCCAGGTCATGTGGGCATCTCAGGTAATGAGTCTGCCGACGCCGCTGCGAAATCGGCGATTTTATTACCCAGATTTTTTACTTCTGTTGTTCCCTCGTCAGATTCGTGTGTTATTTTACGTCGCCGCATCCTCTCGCGCTGGCGCAATGAATGGACGGCCCTCCGGGGGAACATGTTGCGGGAGGTTAAGCCTTTCCCGTTGATCTGGGGTACCTCTTCTCGTTCGTGTCGTACGGAAGAGGTAATTTTAGCTCGTTTAGGGATTGGACATTGTGTTTTTAGTCATAGGTATTTGCTCAGTGGTGACCCCGCACCACTCTGTGGGCAGTGTGACGT
Source organism: Deroplatys truncata (assembly GCA_030765065.1). Classification (NCBI taxonomy): domain Eukaryota; kingdom Metazoa; phylum Arthropoda; class Insecta; order Mantodea; family Mantidae; genus Deroplatys; species Deroplatys truncata. The sequence continues at coordinate 413,692,362 of CM060990.1, read as the reverse complement.
GCCCTTAACGGTGCGTCATATTTTAACATGTTTTAGCTGCATTGCGTGCCCGTGTGGGTCTGCCTATTGGCCCAGCAAACGTTTTGGCAGACGACACCCGTGCTGTAGAATGTGTTTTACGTTTTATTCATGATAGTGATTTTACTCTGCGCATTTAATGCGTTGAGTGACTTTTAGCTTAGCACTTTTATTCTGTCAGTTTTTATGGGGACTTAATCCCCAGTGGACAAATGGCGCTCATGTCCCTCGCATTCTACAGTTCTTGACACGTTTTAATCTTTTATTGACTATGGTTTTAGTGTGTTGGTTTTCGGATATTTGTATTGTTATTATTGGTGTTATTGTTATTGTTGTTATTGTTATTATTGTTATTGTATTATTGTTATTTTTAGCTTTCTGGACATTGCGGGTCTGTTTCCCGTTTTTTAATTATGCGGTTCTTTTACCTGACATTTATATTTTGACTATATTTTATACATTGTAAGGGCGCTGATGACTTTAGCAGATTAGCGCCCTTAAACCGCATATCATCATCATCATCATCATCATTTATCGCTCTGTGGTCCGATCCAAGCTTGATTACGGGTGCATTGTCTATTCGTCGGCGCGTCCATCTGTATTACGTCGATTGAATGCCATTCACCATCGTGGCATAAGGGTCGCTACAGGGGTCTTTCCAACCAGCCCTGTACCCAATATGTACGCAGAAGCTGCAGAGCCTCCGCTGTCCTTCAGGCGTGAGATTCTCTTGTGTAGCTATGCCTGTCGACTCTCCAGCTTGCCTGACCACCCGTCCTTCGCGATATTTTACCAGGATTCGCTTGATCGGCTATATTCAGTTAGCTTCTGTGCATTGCTCCCTACAGGGGTTCGATTTCGTCAGCTTTTTCGGGTTTTGGACGTTATGCCAGCGCCGGCCCTTCCAAGGGGGGAAACGCGTTTTCCTCCATGCTGAGGCCCTCTGTCACCTTGGGTTATGGTCGATGCCGAAGAATGAGACCACTTCTTCAGTCTTTAGATCAGTGCTTTTAGAACTTCAGTCGCAATTCGGGGACTGTCATTTTATCTTTACTGATGTATCTAAGACTGATGCTGGAGTAGGATGTGCCTTTTTTGTGGTGGAAATAGTCGTACTTTTCGTTTACCGTGTCACTGTTCGATTTTTACCGCCGAACTTTTTAGTATTTACCAGGAACTTTTATACATCCAGCGGCATGATTTACAGCAGTGTGTTCTTTGCGCAGACTCTCTGAGTGCCCTTGAGAGGATTAACGCGCTGTACAGTTACCACCCACTCGTACAGCGCATACATGACCTGGTCCACTCGCTTGGTGTCTCTGGCATTCGCGTCTCCTTCATGTGGATTCCAGGTCATGTTGGCATCTGAGAGAAAGAGTCTGCCGACGCCGCTGCCAAATCGGCGATTTTATCACCCATAAATTTTACCTCTGTTGTTTCCTCGTCAGATTTGTTTACTGTTTTACGTCGCCGCATCCTCTCGCTTTGGAGCGATGAGTGGATGGCCTTCCGGGGGAACAAGTTGCTGGAGGTTAAACCGCTTCCGTTAGTCTGGGCTACCTCTTATCGTGCTTCTCGTCGGGAAGAGGTAATTTTAACACGCCTTCGTATCGGACATTGCAATTTTAGTCATAGGTATTTGCTCAGTGGTGACCCGCTCCACTCTGTGGGCAGTGTGATGCGCCCTTAACGGTGCGTCACATTTTAGAGGAGTATCAGGTTTTAGCTGTATTGCGTGTTCGCGTTGGTCTGCCTGTTGGCTTAGCCAACGTTTTGGCAGACGATGCGCGTGCTGTAGAATGTGTTTTACGTTTTATTCGTGACAGTGATTTTAATCTGCGCATTTGTTACGTTGAGCGACCTTTAACTTTCTAATTTTATTATGTCTGTTTTAATGGGGACTCTACTCCCCAGTGGACATAAGGCGCACATGTCCCTCTCATTCTACAGTTCTTGACATGTTTTACTCTTTTATTGCCTATGCTTTCAGTGTGTTTTTCGGATTGGTGTATTGTTGTTTTTAGCTTTTTGGACATCGCGGGTTTGTGTCCCGTTTTTTACTTATGCGGTTTTTTTACCCGTCTTTTATATTTTGGACTTTAAATTTGTATACATTGTAAGGGCGCTGATGGTCTAGCAGTTTAGCGCCCTTAAACCGCATCTCCTCTTCATCATCATCATCATCCATTCGCTTGGTGCCTCTAGCCTCAACGTCCCCTTCCTGTGGATTCCAGGTCATGTGGGCATCTCCGGGAACGAGTCTGCCGACGCCGCTGCCAAATCGGCCATTCTATTCGCCAGATTTTTTACTGTTGTTGTTCCCTCGTCAGATTTGTTTGTTATTTTACGTAGCCGCATCCTCTCGCTTTGGAGGGATGAGTTGAAGGCCCTTCGGGGGAAGACCTTACGGGAGGTTAAGCCTCTCCCGTTAGTCTGGGGTACCTCTTCTCGTTCGTGTCGTCGGGAAGAGGTACTTTTAGCTCGTTTACGAATCGGACATTGTCTTTTTAGCCATAGATACCTGCTCAGTGGTGACCCCGCACCACTCTGTGAGCAGTTTGATGCGCCTTTAACGGTGCGTCACATTTTAGCAGAGTGTCAAGCTTTAGCTCTGTTGCGCGTTCGTGTTCGTCTTCCTGTTGGCCTAGCCAACGTTTTGGCAGACGACGCGCGTGCTGTAGAGTGTCTTTTACGTTTTATTGGTGACATTGGATTTACCAGACGCATTTGATGCGCTGAGCGTCTTTTGACTGTGTGATTTTATATTGTCTTTTTAATGGGGCATCTCCTACCCAGTGGACATCTGGCGCTCGTGTCCCTGGCATTCTCTAGTTCTTGACACGTTGTTTTACTGTTTTATTCACCATTGTTTTAGTGTGTTCGTTTTTAGAATTTGATGTTTTGTTTTTTACCTTTTGGACATCGCGAGCTTGTGTCCCGTCTTTTTAATTATGCGGTTTTTTATCGGACTTTCATTTTTGGACTGTACATTTTATGCTTTGTAAGGTTGCTGATGACCTTAGCTGTTTAGCGCCCTTAAACCGCATCTCATCATCATCAACTTCTGGCGCCGGAAGTATTTCCCTCCGCCCTCTCTGAATCTTGGGCAGGAGCTACTTCCGTTTGCAGAAAAGGTGAAAATTTTGTGGTTGATCTTTGATAGGATGTTGTGATGGACTTCGCACATTACCTTTTTAAAAGCAAAGTGTGACCGTTCTCTTAATCTTTTACGTGTTTTAAGTGGCACATCCTGGAGAGCTGATGGGACCGTCCTTCTTCACCTTTATCGATCTTTGGTCCGATCCAAGCTTCATTACGGGTGCATTGTTTAATCGTCGGCACGTCCATCTGTGTTACGTCGATTGAATACCATTCACCATCGTGGCATACAGTCGCTACGGGGGCCTTTCCAACCAGCCCTGTTCCCAGTCTGTATGCCGAAGCTGCAGAGCCTCCGCTGTCCTTCAGGCGTGAGATGCTTTTGTGCAGCTATGCCTGTCGACTCTCAAGCTTGCCTGACCACCCGTCCTTCGCGATATTTTTTGAGGATTCGCTGGATCGTCAATATATAGTTAGCTCCTCAGCATTGCTCCCTCCAGGGGTTCGATTTCGACTGCTACATTGGCATTTGGACGTTACGCCAGCGCCGGCCCTTCCACGGGGGGAACGCGTTTTCCTCCATGGTCGCGCGCTGAGGTCCACTGTCACCTTGGGTTAACGTCGATGCAGAAAAATGAGACCCCTACTTCCGTCCTTAGATCCGCTTTTTAGAACTACAGGCGCAGTTCGGGGATTGTCATTTTATATATACCGATGGGTCTAAACTGATGTTGGAGTAGGATGTGCCTTTGTGTTTGGTGCAGAGAGTTTTACTTTTCGTTTACCTGGACAATATCCGATTTACAACGCCGAATATTTTAGTATATATCAATGTGTTTTATACAATCAGCGGCACGTCTTACAGCGCTGTGTCTTTTGTACGGACTCTCTGAGTGCCCTTCAGAGTATTCATGCGCTGTATGGTTACCACCCGTTCGTTCAGCGCATTCATGACCTGCTGCACTCGCTTGGTGCTTCTGGCATCAGCGTCTCCTTCGTGTGGATTCCAGGTCATGTGAGCATCTCAGGGAACGATTTTGCCGACGCCGCTGCCAAATCGGCCATTTTATCACCCAGATGTTTTACCTGTGTTGTTCCTTCCTCAGATTTTTATGTTATTTTACGTTACCGTATCCTCTCGCGCTGGCGCGATGAGTGGGTGGCTCTTAGGGGGAACAAGTTGCGGGAGGTTAAACCTCTTCCGTTAGTCTGGGGTACCTCTTCTGGTTCTTCTCGTCGGGAAGAGGTAATTTTAGCTCGTTTACGAATCGGATATTGTCTTTTTAGCCATAGATACCTGCTCAGTGGTGACTCTACACCACTCTATGAGCAGTGCGATGCGCCCTTTACGTTGCGTCACATTTTAGCAGAGTGTCAAGTTTTAGCTCCGTTGCGCGTTCGTGTTGGTCTGCCTGTTGGCCTAGCCAACGTTTTGGCAGACGACGCGCGTGCTGTAGAATGTCTTTTACGTTTTATCAGTGACATGGGCTTTAGCCGACGCATTTGATGCGCTGAGCGTGTTTTGACTGTGTGATTTTATATTGTCTTTTTAATGGGGCATCTCCTCCCCCCCCCCTCAGGGGCTCACCTTATGTGATTACGGGTTTTTGGCGCACCCGGGGGTTCCCGAGCCAATCATCGCCACATTCATCCCCTCACCCCCATCCGGTCGACGTGGGTTCTTCTCGTGACCGGTGGACCCAAGGTAGGCTCTCGTGCGTTCTTTTCATTCCATCCATACCGCACCTCACCATCGTTTCTTTCTTCCCTTATCACTTTCCGGCCATTTCGCACCACGACATTCGCATATCTCTCTTTTTCTTCCCCGCCGGCCTACCTTGCGTGCGAAACGCCCACACAGTTTTAGTTTCTTTTATCTTTTTATTTAAATCCTCCGTGGACACAGCCTGACGGATACCCGCGCACCGCGTGCGCAGCTGGGTGAGTGGGTAATGGCGTCATCCCCACCACCCGGGGTCGTCATGTAGGGTTTGTGTTCGTATCCGCTGTTCAACTGCAGTCCCGCGGGGGGGGGCCATTGCATGAGCTGCTGACTTCTGACGGCGATTGGGTCCCTCTGTCTATGTTCTGGGAGGTGTGACCCTGGGGTGAGTCTGGTATAGATAGGCCACTCACCCAAGCCGGGGTAACGCCCGAGAAGTCAGAGCCCGAGGTCGGAGACGGTTGCAATGGTGGAGGAATTTTTTCGCTATGGAGCACCCTTTCTCCATTGTTAACAACAAGCGCCGCAAAGTTTTAGTAACAGAAGTAGCACCGCCAACAGCTGGTTGTTACTTCGTGATTACTCGTACAGAGGAGGGACAATCATTCGAGAAGGTGAACCCTTTTATTATCCAGAAGGGCATTGACTCAATTGCTGGTCCGGTTCTTTCCTGCACTCGGCTTCGTAATGGTTCGTTGCTAGTTCAAAGCAAATCCGAGGCACAAAGTAAGTCCTTCTTGAGCGCCACGCTTCTCCACGGTTATCCTATCCGTGTTGAGAAGCACCGCACCTTGAATTCTTGTAGAGGCGTTGTCACCACGCATAGCCTCGATGGTATCTCTGACGAAGACCTGGTGGAATATCTTGCAGACCAGAGGGTGACAGCGGTTCATCGAGTGCAGGCCAAACGCGACGGCGTGTTGGTACCCACTCGTACCCTGTTTATTACATTTGATGGCGTCGATCTGCCCACGAGCATTTCCGCAGGGTACGAACGGATTTCTGTGAGGCCTTATATTCCTAGACCTCTGCGTTGTTTTAAATGCCAACGTTTTGGGCATACGCAAGTCTCCTGCAAGAGTGCCGTTAACATCTGTGCAACATGTAGCCAGCCCTCACACGAAGGTACCTGTTCAACAGCCCCCGTCTGCGTTAATTGTAAAGGGTCACATTCTGATTCGTTTGCCGACTGTCCGCGGTATTTGGACGAGAAGGCGATCCAGGAGATCCGGGTAAAGAAAAACTCTCCTTCGCTAAAGCCCCGAGGCGTTTCCATGCGCGCCAACCTTCACTCCTGCGATCTGGCACATTTAGTTCTGTTGCTGCCTCGCCAGTACCACGAGTAGATGCCGAAACTCAGACCTGGACCTTGACTGGATTAACCGCCACTACCATCCGGCCGTCTATTAAGGCTACAGTTACCAAGCCGTATAAACCTGGTCCCAAGTCAATGAAGTCGCAAGCCGTTGAAAAGAAGCCCAAGCAGAAACTTCGTAGGGAAGATTTTTTGAAAGACCCTCCGCGTGCGCGCGGTAAGAAAAGTTCACCTTCTCCTCCTCGGAGGTCGCTGTCCCAGGATGGTCCTGGGACAAGCCGCGCTCAGCGGCACCCTTCACCCATCGCCACCCAGAACCGATTCACGGCGCTTGAATCGGTTTCTGGCACTGAGCGCGTGGGCCCTCCCTCCGAGGAAGCTATGGAGTCTGACCAACTCGATACCAAAAGCCCGAGCCCAAAGGTTAAACAAAAGGTAATTTTAAGCCGCCCTTCTAAATAGAAAGTTTATCCCCTTATTCTTAATGGCTATCCTGACCTGGAATGTACGTGGTGTACGATCGCATAGGGCGGAACTGCAACTTTTATTGCGTTCCCATTCGCCTATGGTCGTATGTTTGCAGGAGACTAAGCTTCGCCCTCACGATCCCTTTGATCTCCGAGGATATACTCCGGTTCGCTACGACCTTGAACCGGAGGAAGGTACTCCTGCTCATGGAGGTGTCATGTTCTTAGTGCGTAACGACGTTCATTTTACACCTGTCACACTTACATCCGACTTGCAAGCTGTTGCCATTAGACTGCAGTTACCCGGTTTTTTCTTTTCTGTTTGTTCTGTGTATACACCTCCATCGTCTCCCCTCGCTCCCGCGGACATTCGATCTCTCCTGTCCGCTCTCCCAACACCATTTCTTCTGTTGGGAGATTTTAATGCCCATCACCCACTATGGGGTTCGCCAAGGGCTTGTGCGAGGGGAACCCTTCTTTCCGACATTTTTTATCAGTTCAATCTTTCCATCCTCAATACAGGTGCACCTAGTTTTATTTCTGATTCTTCTGGTACATTCTCTCACCTGGACCTTGCGATTTGCTCAATCCAGCTTGCACGTCGTCTTCAGTGGAACGTCGTCGCTGACACCTACTCCAGCGACCATTTCCCCTGCATCGTTTCTCTTCTGTCGCACCACGTACAGCATTCCAGAGTACCTACCTGGACATTCGCAAAAGCCGACTGGAGCTTGTATTCCAGCCTCGTGCATTTTGACGACCAGCCCTTCTCCGACATTAATCAACTAGTGCAGCACCTTACGTCTATTATTTTCTCAGCCGCCGAACGTGCAATACCCCGTTCATCCTCCCAACCTCGGCGGCCACCTGTTCCGTGGTGGAACGAGGATTGTCGGGACGCCGTTCGTGCCCGTAGGACTGCACTTAGGGTGTTTCGGCGCCACCCTACACTTGATAATTTGGTGACTTTTAAACAATCGCGCGCCAGGGCTCGTCCCATTATTCAGGATAGCAAGAAGGCATCTTGGGCTCGTTTTGTCGAGTCTTTTAATCGTTTTACGCCTTCATCCGTTGTTTGGGATAAACTTCGTCGCTTCTCAGGTAAAGTGTCACATTGTACTGTTTCTGGCCTTCAGGTTTCTAATGCCACCATAGTGGATCCGGCTGCCATCGCTAACACTCTGGGTTCTGCCTTTGAGGCGGTTTCCAGTTCAGACCATTATTCCGCCGGCTTTCGCTCTATTAAAGACCGGCAGGATTCCGCATTATATACTTTTCGGTCTGCTAATGATGAATGCTATAACGAACTATTCACAATGAGGGAGCTGGAGCACGCTCTTCATTGCTCTCGGCACTCCGCTCCCGGGCCGGACGGCATTCATGTCCTGATGTTAAAGAACCTTTCAGCCGACAGTAAACTATTTCTCTTACAGGTCTATAACCGTATTTGGCAAGACGGCATTTTTCCTTCCGTTTGGCGCGAAGCCACCATTGTCCCTATACTTAAGCCTGGGAAGGATCGCCAACTACCTTCCAGCTACCGCCCTATCTCTCTCACCAGTTGCATTTGCAAGGTGATGGAGCGCATGATCAACGGGCGGTTGACATGGTGGCTTGAGTCTCAGAAACTTCTAGCGAACGCTCAGTGCGGGTTTCGTCCCTATCGCTCTACCGTCGACCATCTGGTGTCCTTGTCGACGCATATTATGAATGGATTTCTGAGAAAGTGTCAAACCGTGGCTGTATTTTTTGACCTGGAGAAAGCTTATGACACTTGTTGGAGGGGCGGCATTTTACGTACACTTCACGATTGGAATATCCGCGGTCGTCTTCCCATATTTCTTCGGGAGTTTATGACGGACCGCGTCTTTCGTGTACGTGTGGGCTCGGTTTTATCTCGTCGTTTTATTCAAGAGAACGGAGTACCGCAGGGCTCTGTACTCAGTGTCACACTTTTTGCGATTGCTATCAACCCCATTGTTGATTGTATTCCACCTGGCATTTCATCGTCTCTTTTTGTTGACGATTTCGCTATTTATTGCAGTTCACGGCGGACCTGTCTACTCGAACGCCGTCTCCAGAGCTGTATCGACCGTCTCTACGCCTGGAGTAACGCCAACGGCTTTAATTTCTCCGCCGAGAAATCCGTCTGCATCAACTTCTGGCGCCGGAAGTATTTCCCTCCGCCCTCTCTCCATCTTGGGCCAGGGATACTTCCGTTTGCAGACGAGGCGAAATTTTTGGGGTTGATTTTTGACAGGAAGTTGTGTTGGACCTCGCACGTTTCCTTTTTAAGAGCAAAGTGTGACCGTTCTCTTAATCGTTTACGTGTTTTAAGTGGCACATCCTGGGGAGCTGATCGGACCGTCCTTCTTCGCCTTTATCGCTCTTTGGTCCGATCCAAACTTGATTACGGGTGTATAGTTTATTCGTCGGCACGTCCATCTGTGTTACGTCGTTTGAATCCCATTCATCATCGTGGTATTAGAGTCGCTACAGGGGCCTTTCCAACTAGCCCCGTGCCCAGTCTTTACCCTGAGGCTGCAGAGCCTCCGCTGTCTTTCAGGCGTGAGATGCTCTTATGTAGCTATGCTTGTCGGCTCTCAAGCTTGCCTACCCACCCGTCCTTCGATGTATTTTACGAGGATTCGCTAGATCGACAATATTTCGTTAGCTCCTCTGCATTGCTCCCCCCAGGGGTTCGATTTCGACTGCTACTTCGGCATTTGGACGTTACGCCAGCGCCGGCCCTTACCCGAGGGGAAACGCGTTTTCCTCCATGGTCGCGCGCTGAGGCCCACATCCACCTTGGGCTAACGTCGATGCCGAAAAATGCGACCCCTGCTTCTGTTCTTAGATCCGCCTTTTTAGAACTACAGGCGCAGTTCGGGGACTGTCATTTTATATATACTGATGGGTCTAAGACTGATGTTGGAGTAGGATGTGCCTTTGTTTTTGGTGTACGGAGTTTTACTTTTCGTTTACCCCAACAATGTTCAATTTTTACCGCCGAACTTTTTAGCATTTATCAATCTGTTTTATTTATTCAGCGGCAAGAGTTACGTCACTGTTTTATTTGTACGGACTCTCTGAGTGCCCTTCAGGCTATTCATGCGCTGTACAGTTACCACCCACTCGTACAGCGCATACATGACCTGCTCCACTCGCTCGGTGTCTCTGGCATCAGCGTCTCCTTCCTGTGGATTCCAGGTCATGTGGGCATCTCAGGTAACGAGTCTGCCGACGCCGCTGCGAAATCGGCGATTTTATTACCCAGATTTTTTACCTCTGTAGTTCCCTCGTCAGATTCGTGTGCTCTTTTACGTCGCCGCATCCTCTCGCGCTGGCGCGATGAGTGGACGGCCCTCCGGGGGAACAAGTTGCGGGAGGTTAAGCCTCTCCCGTTAATCTGGGGTACTTCTTCTCGTTCTTCACGTCGGGAGGAGGTACTTTTAGCCCGCTTACGAATTGGACATTGTGTTTTTAGTCATAGGTATTTGCTCAGTGGTGACCCCGCACCACTCTGTGGGCAGTGTGACGTGCCCTTAACGGTGCGTCACATTTTAACAGAGTGTCAGGTTTTAGCTGCATTGCGTGCTCGTGTAGGTCTGCCTGTTGGCTTAGCCAACGTTTTGGCAGACGACACGCATGCTGTGGAATGTGTTTTACGTTTTATTCATGACAGTGATTTTAATCTGCGCATTTAATGCGTTGAGCGTCTTTTAGCTTATTACTTTTATTCTGTCAGTTTTTATGGGGACTCTATTCCCCAGTGGACATATGGCGGTCATGTCCCTCGCATTCCATAGTTCTTGACACGTTTTAATCGTTTATTGCCTATGCTTTTAGTGTGTTGGTTTTTTTCAGATATTTGTATTGTTATTGTTGTTGTTATTGATTTTATTGTTGTTATTGATTTTATCGTTGTTATTGTTATTTTTGTTGTTATTGTTATCATTATTGTTATTGTTATCTTATTGTTATTTTTAGCCTTTTGGACATCGCGGGTTTACGTCCCGTTTTTTAATTATGCGGTTCTTTTACCTGTTTTTATCTTTTGACTTTATATTTTCTACATTGTAAGGGCGCTGATGACCTCAGCAGTTTAGCGCCCTTAAGCCGCATATCATCATCATCATCTCCTCCCCAATGGACATCTGGCGCTCGTGTCCCTCGCATTCTACAGTTCTTGACACGTTGTTTTACTCTTTTATTGACTATGCTCTTAGTGTGTTCGTTTTTGGAATTTGGTGTTTTGTTTTTTACCTTTGGACATGGCGGGTTTGTGTCCCGTTTTTTAATTATGCGATTTTTATCGGACTTTTATTATTGGACTGTAACTTTTATACTTTGTAAGTGCGCTGATATCCTTAGCTGTTTAGCGCCCTTAAACCGCATCTCATCATCATCATCATCGTCATCACTCATCTTCTCCTCCTCGTCCTCCTCCTCCATCCTGCTTTACACCTAAGGAAGGGTGATATGCTTGAAGGTAAGAAGCCTGTTTAAGTCCCCCTCTCCCACCTCTACACTATCTAGCAATGCTTGTAAACTGTGATTTGCAAATGTATTGTCCAAAAGTAAAGAAGCACAAGTACTTATATAACTCAGCAGTAATTAAATGAACATATGATTTGATTGAATGCAGCATTATTGGTTTTATACTTTTGATCTAACAAAATTATGTTTAATATTAATTATATTAATGATTTTTATCACATATATATATACATACTGCATCGCTATATTCTGTAAAATACCTTCATTTCCTTCTGCAGTCCCCGTTAAATTATAACATGCTTAGCAATTTAGTGAAAATGAGAGTTATAAAAATGTTGTAAAGATGTATATTGGTTTTATTTAATTTTCAGATATACTAAAGCTAGCTCCAAATTCCTACGCAAATGAGAGGGTTTCAGAAACATTGTTTCTAACACTGGCAGCATTAACAAACAAATTCTTGAAAATTCCAGGAAATGAGCAGCACAAGGTAAATGATCAATTGTTAGTCACAAAAACCTTAATAACATTTTATATACTAAATGGTTACTCAGGGATTTATTCTCTTCATGATTGCAGAAATAAAATACCAAACTAGGTATATTAGCTTTTGCAGAGGATTCATGTGTAACCGTGAGAAATATGATTGGTGCAGGGGAAGGAAGGATAATATCAAGAGATACTATTTTACGGTAATTGATGTCACAGTCCAAAAATTGTAACCTGTATAGCGGAAATAAGAATACTAATGTCTTGTGACTGTGCCTAGTCATTGCCATTTTATATAGTGATGTAAAACTTATTGTATGAACTAACAAATATATGATTTTATCAATTTTGAACTTCTACAGATGTTACTCATCCTACCACTGTGCCCTTCATATATGAAGTGATTCTATTACAATAGTTCCTGTAAAACTGTTTTCTTTCATTTGAATTGGGCACCTAAGAAAAATGCAAAAACCACCTCTGTTGACTTGTCATAGATTTAATCAATGCTTTGTGTCATAGGCTGTTTGAGCTACATGGCATCTTGGAAGAAAGTTCATCTATAAAAATGCTACTATGATACTTAGAACTCTTCATCGAATTGCTTTTGTTAACCTCTGCTTTTCGGTATATATTGTTACATACTTCTGAAAAATTCCACAGAGCTACTTATACGTTTCTAGTACCAAGAGGTAACACACTGCAACCAGTTAAAGCCAGGCTTATACCTTTCTAAAATGGGTGTTCCGTACAGTCATAGTATATAACATATTATATTACTAAAAATAACATTACAGGGTTTTGATGCAAACTAAGGTGCATACGTTTGTCACATAAATACTTGATAACCTTTTAGGCCTATGATCTTCAGTTCTTTAAATGCTGAGGGCTCAATGCTGTACATAACATTGTAAATTTCTAGTGCTACTTAAGTTTACATATATATCCTATATCAGACTTGGCTGAGTTTTGTTTCTTTATGTCAAATTTAGCTTTTAGTTTCATTGATGTTTGTATCTCTTCCTTAAAAAAGCCATGCTTTTCCTTCAACTTACGCCTTTTATAACATTTTCTTGTACAGTTTTGAACATTTTTAGGCTTGTTTTAGTGCTGTTTTGCTATTGCAATAGTCTTCGGAAATTTAATTTAAGCTCTCAAACATTTTCAGTATACAGGTTATAGCATTTCAAAAGAATCATACTAATGAGTTTTCATCTAACTTCAAGGCGATATCACATCTACCAATTTAACTCCGACAAAAACGTTTGCTTCATAGTATTGCAAAATTATTACTCCAGGTTATAAAGTGACTGCACTATAACCATTTAAATCACGTTTTTTTGTTACAGTACTATATTGCCTATAATGAGCATGATTTTAAAGATTTAAAGTTGTTAAACATATCATCAGAGCAGGAAGAGCATAAAGATGGCAGACGGTGTGAATTAGAGTTCTACTAACTCTGGTATTTATTGTGAGAAAGTGCAGGAAACGAAGAATTTTAAGTATGCTTCAGGTTTAGAATTACAGAGCAGACTGGAGGAAACCATCATAGAATCAAAATCCATATGGGAAATGATAAATAAAATGAAGATTGAGAAAACCAAAGCAGTACATCACATCAACAACAGCAATAGTGAATTGTGCAAACAACGCCATGGATGGATGCATGGATGGACGGATGGAGATAGTGAAAAAACTTGACCTACAGCACAAAAAAATAAAAAAGTTTGTCCAAATGCAAAATTGCTTTGCATTTTTGGGAGAAGAAACGGAGGAAGGAAAGGCAAGTAGAAATGTGTGCAATGAAACAAGTAAACAGCAAGGAAAAAAGAATCACACCACACTTTTAATTGGCGATAGCCACGCAAGAGGTTTTGTAGCAGAAATAACCTATACCATGAAAAAAGATCCCAAGTTTGTGGGTATGTGAAACCTGGAGTAGGGCTTAGAATAATAACTTAGATTGCAACAGAAGAAATCCAAAGCATGAAAAAAAACGTAATATTCTGGGGAGGTACAAATAATATTGCAACAAATGATTCTAAGGAAGGGCTACAGCATATTTCAAACTTCGTACAACAAAACAGAAATACCAACATAATAGTTGTGACCACACCAAAAAGTCATGACCTGCAAAAGTTTTCATGCGTTAACAACGAAGTTCAGGCATTCAACAGAAAACTGAAGACACTCATGAAAACACATAACCATGTGAAGGTGTTGGATATAAGCTTACAGAACTGACTTCACAAGGCACGGTCCCCCCAGGGGCTCACCTTTTGTGAGTACGGGTTAGGCGCACCCGGGGTACCCGAGCCATCCATAGCCATTTTCACCCTTTCATCCCCGTCCGGTCGAGGTGGGTTCGTTCTCGAGACCGGGGGACTCAAAGTAGGCTCTCGTGCGTTCTGTGCATATCATTACATCTCGCCCCTCGCCATCGCTTCTGTCTTCTCTTTTATTTATGCACATTTCGCCCCACGCATATTCATTTACACGTCTCTTTTACTTCTTCGCCGGCCTACCTTGAGTGCGAAACGCCCACACACTTTTAGTTTCTTTTAACCTTTTATGTTAATCCTCCGTGGACACAGCCTGACGGATACCCGCGCACTGGGTGCGCAGCTGGGTGAGTGGGTAATGGCGTCATCCCCACCACCCGGGGTCGTCATGTAGGGTATGTGTTCGTATCCGCTGTTCAACTGCAGTCCCGCGGAAGGGGGCCATTGCTTGAGCTGCTGGCTTCCGACGGCGATTGGGTCCCTCTGTCTATGTTCTGGGAGGTGTGACACTGGGGTGAGTCTGGTATAGATAGGCCACTCACCCAAGCCGGGGTAACGCCCGGGAAGTCAGAGCCCAAGGTCGGAGACGGTTGCAATGGTGGAGGATTTATCTCGCTATGGAGCACCCTCCCTCCATTAATACAAACAAGCGCCGAAAAACTTTTGTAACAGAAGTAGCACCGCCGTCACCTGGTTGTTACTTGGTCATTTCAAGAACAGAAGAAGGACAAAACTTTGAGAACGTGAACCCTTTTTATAATTCAGAAGGGCATAGATGCTATTGCTGGTGCGGTTCAATCCTGCACTCGTTTACGGAATGGATCCTTATTGACACAAACTAAGTCCGATCAGCAAAGTAAGACCTTGTTGCGCGCTACGCTTCTCCACGGTTATCCCATCCGTGTCAAGAAGCACCGCACATTGAACTCCTGTCGGGGCGTCGTTACCACCCATAGCCTCGATAATATATCGGACGAGGATCTAGTAGACTCTATCCGATCAAAAGGTGACTGCAGTGCATCGAGTGCAGGCCAAACGCGACGGCGTATTGGTACCCACTCGTACCCTGTTTATTACATTTGATGGCATCGATCTGCCCACGAGCATTTCCGCAGGGTACGAACGGATTTCTGTGAGGCCTTATATACCTAGACCTCTGCGTTGTTTTAAATGCCAACGTTTTGGGCATACGCAAGTCTCATGTAGGAGTGCCGTTAACATCTGTGCAACATGTAGCCAGCCCTCACACGAAGGTACCTGTTCAACAGCCCCCGTCTGCGTTAATTGTAAAGGGTCTCATTCTGCTTCGTTTGCTGACTGTCCGCGATACTTGGACGAGAAGGCGATGCAGGAGATCCGGGTAAAGGAAAAACTCTCCTTCGCTGAAGCCCGGAGGCGTTACCATGCGCGCCAACCTTCACTCCTGCGATCTGGCACATTTAGTTCTGTTGTTGCCTCGCCAGTACCACGAGTAGATGCCGAAACTCAGACCTGGACCATGACAGGATTAACCGCCACTTCCATCCGGCCGTCCATTAAATCTACTGTTACCAAGCCCTATAAACCTGGTCCAAAATCAATGAAGTCGCAAGCCGTTGAAAAGAAACCCAAGCAGAAACTTCGTAGGGAAGATTTTTTGAAAGACCCTCTGCGTGCGCGCGGTAACAAAAGTTCAAATTCTCCTCCTCGGAGGTCGCTGTCCCAGGAAGGTCCTGGGACAAGCCGCGCTCAGCGGCACCCCCCACCCATCGCCACCCAGAACCGATTCACGGCGCTTGAATCGGTTTCTGGCACTGAGCGCGTGGGCCCTCCCTCCGAGGAAGCTATGGAGTCTGACCAACTCCATACAAAAAGCCCGAGCCCAAAGGTTAAGCAAAAGATTCTTTTAAGCCGCCCTTCTAAGTAGACAGTTTATCCCTTTTATTCATGCCTATCCTGACCTGGAATGTACGTGGTGTACGATCGCATAGGGCGGAACTGCAACTTTTATTGCGTTCCCATTCGCCTATGGTCCTATGTTTGCAGGAGACTAAGCTTCGCCCTCACGATCCTTTTGATCTCCGAGGATATACTCCGGTTCGCTACGACCTTGAACCGGAGGAGGGTACTCCTGCTCATGGTGGTGTCATGATGTTGGTGCGTAATGACGTTCATTTTAAAACTATCACACTTACGTCCGAATTGCAAGCTGTTGCCATTAGACTACAGTTACCCGGTTTCTTCTTTTCTGTTTGTTCTGTGTATTCACCTCCATCGTCTCCCCTGGCTCCCGCGGACATTCGAGCTCTTCTGTCCGCTCTCCCAACACCAGTTCTTCTGTTGGGAGATTTTAATGCCCATCACCCACTATGGGGTTCGCCAAAGGCTTGTGCGAGGGGAACTCTTCTTTCCGACATTTTTTACCAGTTCAATCTTTCAGTCCTCAATACAGGTGAGCCTGCTTTTATCTCTGATTCTTCTGGTACATTCTCACACTTGGACCTTGCCGTTTGCTCACTCCAGCTTGCTAGTCGTCTGCAGTGGAACGTCGTCACTGACACCTACTCCAGCGACCATTACCCCTGCGTTGTTTCTCTTCTGTCACACCACGTACAGCATTCCAGAGTACCTACCTGGATATTCCCAAAAGCCGACTGGAGTTTGTATTCCAGCCTCGTGCATTTTGACGACCAGCCCTTCACCGACATTAACCAACTAGTGCAGTACCTTACGTCTACTATTTTCTCTGCTGCCGAACGCGCAATTCCCCATTCATCCTCTCAACCTCGGCGAATGCCTGTTCCGTGGTGGAACGAGGATTGTCGGGCCGCCGTTCGTGCTCGTAGGACTGCACTTAGGGTGTTTCGCCGCCACCCTACACTTGATAATTTGGTGACTTTTAAGCAATCGCGGGCCAGGGCTCGTCGCACTATTCAGGATAGCAAGAAGGCGTCGTGGGCTTGTTTTGTCGAGTCTTTTAATCGCTTTACGCCTTCATCTGCTGTTTGGGATAAACTTCGTCGCTTCTCAGGTAAAGTGTCGCATTGTACTGTTTCTGGCCTGCAGGTTTCTAATGCCACCATAGTGCATCCGGCTGCCATCGCTAACACTCTGGGTGCTGCCTTTGAGGCGGTATCCAATTCAGACCATTATTCCTCCGGCTTTCGCTCTATCAAAGACCGGCTGTATTCCGACACCTTTAATTTTCGATCTGCTAATATTGAGTGTTATAATGAATTTTTCACAATGAGGGAGCTGGAGCGCGCTCTTCATTGCTCTCGGCACTCCGCTCCTGCGCCGGACGGCATCCATGTCCTGATGTTAAAGAACCTATCAGCTGACAGTAAACTCTTTCTCTTACAGGTCTATAACCGTATTTGGCTAGACGGCATTTTTCCTTCCGTTTGGCGCGAAGCCACCATTGTCCCTATACTTAAGCCTGGGAAGGATCGCCAACTACCTTCCAACTACCGCCCTATCTCCCTCACCAGTTGCATTTGCAAGGTGATGGAGCGCATGATCAACGGGCGCTTGACATGGTGGCTTGAGTCTCAGAAACTTCTAGCGAACGCTCAGTGCGGGTTTCGTCGCTATCGCTCTAACGTCGACCATCTGGTGTCCTTGTCGACGCATATTATGAATGGATTTCTGAGAAAGTGTCAAACCGTGGCTGTAGTTTTTGACCTGGAGAAAGCTTATGACACTTGTTAAAGGGGCGGCATTTTACGTACACTTCACGCATGGAATATCCGCGGTCGTCTTCCCATATGTGTTCGGGAGTTCATGACGGACCGCGTCTTTCGTGTACGTGTGGGCTCGGTTTTATCTAGTCGTTTTATTCAAGAGAACGGTGTACCGCAGGGCTCTGTATTCAGTGTCACACTTTTTGCAATTGCTATCAACCCCATTGTTGATTGTATTCCACCTGGCATTTCATCGTCCCTTTTTGTTGAGGATTTCGCTATTTATTGCAGTTCATGGTGGACCTGTCTACTCGAACGCCGTCTCCAAAGCTGTATCGACCGTCTCTACGCCTGGAGTAACGCCAACGGCTTTAATTTCTCCGCCGAATAATCCCTCTGCATCAACTTCTGGCGCCGGAAGTATTTCCCTCTGCCCTCTCTCCATCTAGGGCCAGGGATGCTTCCGTTTGCAGACGAGGCGAAATTTTTGGGGTTGATCTTTGATAGAAAGTTGTGTTGGACCTCGCACATTTCTTTTTTAAAAGCAAAGTGTGACCGTTCTCTAAATCTTTTACGTGTTTTAAGTGGCACATCCTGGGGAGCTGATCGGACCATCCTTCTGCGTCTATATCGCTCTTTGGTCCGATCCAAACTTGATTACGGGTGTATTGTCTTTTCATCGGCACGTCCATCTGTGTTACGTCGCTTGGATCCTATTCATCATCGCGGTATTAGAGTCGCTACAGGGGCCTTTCCAACTAGCCCCGTGCCCGGTCTTTACGCTGAAGCTGCAGAGCCTCCGCTGTCCTCCAGGCGTAAGATGCTCTTGTGCAGCTATGCCTGTCGACTCTCCAGCTTGCCTGACCACCCGTCTTTCGCGGCATTTTTCGAGGATTCACTTGACCGGCAATATTTAGTTAGCTCCTCTGCATTGCTCCCTCCAGGGTTTCGATTTCGACTGCTACTTCGGCATTTGGACGTTACGCCAGCGCCGGCCCTTCCAAAGGGGGAAACGCGTTTTCCTCCATGGTCGCGCGCTGAGGCCCTCTGTCACCTTGGGTTATCGTCAATGCCGAAGAATGAGACCCCTTCTTCAGTCTTTAGATCAGCGTTTTTAGAACTTCAGTCGCAATTTGGGGACTTGCCTTTTATCTTTACTGATGGATCTAAAACTGATGCTGGAGTAGGCTGTGCCTTTTTTTGTGGTGGAAATAGTTTTACCTTTCGTTTACCAGAGCAATGTTCGATTTTTACCGCCGAACTTTTTAGCATTTATCAGTCTCTTTTATATATTCAGCGGCACGAATTACGGCACTGTTTTATTTGTTCCGACTCCCTGAGTGCTCTTCAAAGTATCAGCTCGCTGTACAGTTACCACCCGCTCGTACAGCGCATTCATGACCTGCTCCACTCGCTTGGTGTCTCTGGTATCAGCGTCTCCTTCATGTGGATTCCAGGTCATGTGGGCATCTCGGGTAATAAGTCTGCCGACGCCGCTGCGAAATCGGCGATTTATTTACCCACATTTTTTACTTCTGTTGCTCCTCGTCAGATTCGTGTGTTATTTTACGTCGCCGCATCCTCTCGCGCTGACGCGATGAGTGGACGGCCCTCCGGGGGAACAAGTTGCGGGAGGTTAAGCCTCTCCCGTTAACCTGGGGTACCTCTTCTCGTTCTTCACGTCGGAAAGAGGTACTTTTAGCCCGTTTACGAATTGGACATTGCCGTTTCAGTCATAGTTACCTGCTCTGTGGTGATCCCGCTCCCCTGTGTCAGCAGTGTGACTTGCCCTTAACGGTGCGTCACATTTTAACTGAGTGTCAAGTTTTAGCTCCACTGCGCGTTCGCGTGGGTCTGCCTGTTGGCATAGCCAACGTTTTGGCAGACGACGCGCATGCTGTAGAATGTCTTTTCCGTTTTATAAGTGACATTGGTTTTTATCGTCGCATTTGATGCGCTGAGTGTCTTTTAGCTTTGTTATTTTATTCTGTATGTTTTACTAGGGAGTTACTCCCCAGTGGACATATGGCGCTCATGTCCCTCGCATTCTACAGTTCTTGACACGTTTTAATCTTTTATTGGCTATGCTTTTTGTGTGTTGGTTTTTCAGATATTTGTATTGTTAATATTGTTGTTATTGTTATTGTTGTTATTGTTATTATTTTTGTTATTGTTATCATTATTGTTATTGTTATATTATTGTTATTTTTACCTTTTTTGGACATCGCGGTTTTGTGTCCCGTTTTATAATTATGCGGTTATTTTATTCCTTTGACTTTATATTTTATACATTGTAAGGGCGCTGATGACCTTAGTAGTTTAGCGCCCTTAAACCGCATATCATCATCATCATCATCATCATCATCATCATCACAAGGCACGGTTTTCATATGAACAAAAGTGTGAAGGAAAAGTTAAATAAGGAAACCATAAAGATGCGTGAAACCTTAAGCGAAGATAAAAGACAGAGTTAAATAGTGTGAATATGGATGGAAATCCAATAACAAACCGCCCATGCTCACCTTTAGGCGTACCCGGGGTGACCGAGCCATTCATCGCCATCTTCATTACTTCATCCCCGTCAGGTCGGGGTGGGTTCGTTCTCGTGACCGGGGGACACAAGGTAGGCCCTCGTGTATTCTTTACATTTCGTTTCATGTCGCCCCTCGCCATCGTTTCTTTCCTCCCTAGTCTATTACCGACCATTTCGCACCACGACCACTCGCACATCTCTTTTTCTTCTCCGCCGGCCTAACTTGCGTGCGAAACGCCCACGCACTTTTAGTTTCTTTTATCCTTTTATTTAAATCGTCCGTGGACACAGCCTGACGGATATCCGCGCACTGAATACGCAGCTGGGTGAGTGGGTAATGACGTCATCCCCACCACCTGGGGTCGTCATGTAGGGTATGTCTTCGTATCCGCTGTTCAAATGCAGTCCCGCGAGGGGCCATTGCATGAGTTGCTGACTTCTGACGGCGATTGGGTCCCTCTGTCAATGTTCTGGGAGGTGTGACCCTGGGGTGAGATTGGTATAGATAGGTCACTCATCCAAGCCGGGGTAACGCCGGGGAAGTCAGAGCCCGTGGTCGGAGACGGGTGCAGTGGTGGAGGATTTATTTCGCTGTGGAGCCCCCATTCTCCATAATTAAAAACAAGCGCCGTAAGTTTTGGTAACGGACGTAGCACCATCGACATCTGGTTGTTACTTAGTCATTACGCAAACAGAGGAAGGACAATCGTTTGAGAAGGTGAACCCTTTTATAGTTCAGAAGGGCATTGACTCAATTGCTGGTTCGGTTCATTCCTGCACTCGACTTAGAAACGGATCATTATTGGTACACAGCAAGTCCGACCAACAGACTAAGACCTTGTTGCGTGCTACGCTTCTCCACGGTTATCCTATCCGTGTTGCAAAGCACCGCACCCTGAATTCCTGTCGAGGCGTCGTCACCACGCATAGCCTTGATGGTATATCGGACGATGACCTAGTGGAATATCTTACACCCCCTCAGGGGCTCACCTTATGTCAGTACGGGTTTTTGGCGCACCCGGGGTTCCCGAGCCAATCATCGCCACATTCATCCCCTCACCCCCATCCGTCGAGGTGGGTTCTTCTCGTGACCGGTGTACACAAGGTAGGCTCTCGTGCGTTATTTGCATTCCATTCATACCGCACATCACCATCGTTTCTTTCTTCTCTTTTACTTCAGCGCATTTCGCACCACGTCCATTCATTTACGCATCTCTTTTTCTTCCTGGCCGGCCTATCTTGCATCCGAAGCGCCCACACAGTTTTATATCTTTTATCTTTTATGTTAATCCTCCGTGGACACAGCCTGACGGATACCCGCGCACTGGGTGCGCAGCTGGGTGAGTGGGTAATGGCGTCATCCCCACCACCCGGGGTCGTCATGTAGGGTATGTGTTCGTATCCGCTGTTCAACTGCAGTCCCGCGGAAGGGGGCCATTGCTTGAGCTGCTGGCTTCCGACGGCGATTGGGTCCCTCTGTCTATGTTCTGGGAGGTGTGACACTGGGGTGAGTCTGGTATAGATAGGCCACTCACCCAAGCCGGGGTAACGCCCGGGAAGTCAGAGCCCAAGGTCGGAGACGGTTGCAATGGTGGAGGATTTATCTCGCTATGGAGCACCCTCCCTCCATTAATACAAACAAGCGCCGAAAAACTTTTGTAACAGAAGTAGCACCGCCGTCACCTGGTTGTTACTTGGTCATTTCAAGAACAGAAGAAGGACAAAACTTTGAGAACGTGAACCCTTTTTATAATTCAGAAGGGCATAGATGCTATTGCTGGTGCGGTTCAATCCTGCACTCGTTTACGGAATGGATCCTTATTGACACAAACTAAGTCCGATCAGCAAAGTAAGACCTTGTTGCGCGCTACGCTTCTCCACGGTTATCCCATCCGTGTCAAGAAGCACCGCACATTGAACTCCTGTCGGGGCGTCGTTACCACCCATAGCCTCGATAATATATCGGACGAGGATCTAGTAGACTCTATCCGATCAAAAGGTGACTGCAGTGCATCGAGTGCAGGCCAAACGCGACGGCGTATTGGTACCCACTCGTACCCTGTTTATTACATTTGATGGCATCGATCTGCCCACGAGCATTTCCGCAGGGTACGAACGGATTTCTGTGAGGCCTTATATACCTAGACCTCTGCGTTGTTTTAAATGCCAACGTTTTGGGCATACGCAAGTCTCATGTAGGAGTGCCGTTAACATCTGTGCAACATGTAGGCAGCCCTCACACGAAGGTACCTGTTCAACAGCCCCCGTCTGCGTTAATTGTAAAGGGTCTCATTCTGCTTCGTTTGCTGACTGTCCGCGATACTTGGACGAGAAGGCGATCCAGGAGATCCGGGTAAAGGAAAAACTCTCCTTCGCTGAAGCCCGGAGGCGTTACCATGCGCGCCAACCTTCACTCCTGCGATCTGGCACATTTAGTTCTGTTGTTGCCTCGCCAGTACCACGAGTAGATGCCGAAACTCAGACCTGGACCATGACAGGATTAACCGCCACTTCCATCCGGCCGTCCATTAAATCTACTGTTACCAAGCCCTATAAACCTGGTCCAAAATCAATGAAGTCGCAAGCCGTTGAAAAGAAACCCAAGCAGAAACTTCGTAGGGAAGATTTTTTGAAAGACCCTCTGCGTGCGCGCGGTAACAAAAGTTCAAATTCTCCTCCTCGGAGGTCGCTGTCCCAGGAAGGTCCTGGGACAAGCCGCGCTCAGCGGCACCCCCCACCCATCGCCACCCAGAACCGATTCACGGCGCTTGAATCGGTTTCTGGCACTGAGCGCGTGGGCCCTCCCTCCGAGGAAGCTATGGAGTCTGACCAACTCCATACAAAAAGCCCGAGCCCAAAGGTTAAGCAAAAGATTCTTTTAAGCCGCCCTTCTAAGTAGACAGTTTATCCCTTTTATTCATGCCTATCCTGACCTGGAATGTACGTGGTGTACGATCGCATAGGGCGGAACTGCAACTTTTATTGCGTTCCCATTCGCCTATGGTCCTATGTTTGCAGGAGACTAAGCTTCGCCCTCACGATCCTTTTGATCTCCGAGGATATACTCCGGTTCGCTACGACCTTGAACCGGAGGAGGGTACTCCTGCTCATGGTGGTGTCATGATGTTGGTGCGTAATGACGTTCATTTTAAAACTATCACACTTACGTCCGAATTGCAAGCTGTTGCCATTAGACTACAGTTACCCGGTTTCTTCTTTTCTGTTTGTTCTGTGTATTCACCTCCATCGTCTCCCCTGGCTCCCGCGGACATTCGAGCTCTTCTGTCCGCTCTCCCAACACCAGTTCTTCTGTTGGGAGATTTTAATGCCCATCACCCACTATGGGGTTCGCCAAAGGCTTGTGCGAGGGGAACTCTTCTTTCCGACATTTTTTACCAGTTCAATCTTTCAGTCCTCAATACAGGTGAGCCTGCTTTTATCTCTGATTCTTCTGGTACATTCTCACACTTGGACCTTGCCGTTTGCTCACTCCAGCTTGCTAGTCGTCTGCAGTGGAACGTCGTCACTGACACCTACTCCAGCGACCATTACCCCTGCGTTGTTTCTCTTCTGTCACACCACGTACAGCATTCCAGAGTACCTACCTGGATATTCCCAAAAGCCGACTGGAGTTTGTATTCCAGCCTCGTGCATTTTGACGACCAGCCCTTCACCGACATTAACCAACTAGTGCAGTACCTTACGTCTACTATTTTCTCTGCTGCCGAACGCGCAATTTCCCATTCATCCTCTCAACCTCGGCGAATGCCTGTTCCGTGGTGGAACGAGGATTGTCGGGCCGCCGTTCGTGCTCGTAGGACTGCACTTAGGGTGTTTCGCCGCCACCCTACACTTGATAATTTGGTGACTTTTAAGCAATCGCGGGCCAGGGCTCGT
The DNA here is from genome assembly GCA_030765065.1 of Deroplatys truncata. Taxonomy (NCBI): domain Eukaryota; kingdom Metazoa; phylum Arthropoda; class Insecta; order Mantodea; family Mantidae; genus Deroplatys; species Deroplatys truncata. Next base: position 413,668,374 of record CM060990.1, on the reverse strand, counting down.
CGCACTATTCAGGATAGCAAGAAGGCGTCGTGGGCTTGTTTTGTCGAGTCTTTTAATCGCTTTACGCCTTCATCTGCTGTTTGGGATAAACTTCGTCGCTTCTCAGGTAAAGTGTCGCATTGTACTGTTTCTGGCCTGCAGGTTTCTAATGCCACCATAGTGGATCCGGCTGCCATCGCTAACACTCTGGGTGCTGCCTTTGAGGCGGTATCCAATTCAGACCATTATTCCTCCGGCTTTCGCTCTATCAAAGACCGGCTGTATTCCGACACCTTTAATTTTCGATCTGCTAATATTGAGTGTTATAATGAATTTTTCACAATGAGGGAGCTGGAGCGCGCTCTTCATTGCTCTCGGCACTCCGCTCCTGGGCCGGACGGCATCCATGTCCTGATGTTAAAGAACCTATCAGCTGACAGTAAACTCTTTCTCTTACAGGTCTATAACCGTATTTGGCTAGACGGCATTTTTCCTTCCGTTTGGCGCGAAGCCACCATTGTCCCTATACTTAAGCCTGGGAAGGATCGCCAACTACCTTCCAACTACCGCCCTATCTCCCTCACCAGTTGCATTTGCAAGGTGATGGAGCGCATGATCAACGGGCGCTTGACATGGTGGCTTGAGTCTCAGAAACTTCTAGCGAACGCTCAGTGCGGGTTTCGTCGCTATCGCTCTAACGTCGACCATCTGGTGTCCTTGTCGACGCATATTATGAATGGATTTCTGAGAAAGTGTCAAACCGTGGCTGTAGTTTTTGACCTGGAGAAAGCTTATGACACTTGTTAAAGGGGCGGCATTTTACGTACACTTCACGCATGGAATATCCGCGGTCGTCTTCCCATATGTGTTCGGGAGTTCATGACGGACCGCGTCTTTCGTGTACGTGTGGGCTCGGTTTTATCTAGTCGTTTTATTCAAGAGAACGGTGTACCGCAGGGCTCTGTATTCAGTGTCACACTTTTTGCAATTGCTATCAACCCCATTGTTGATTGTATTCCACCTGGCATTTCATCGTCCCTTTTTGTTGAGGATTTCGCTATTTATTGCAGTTCATGGTGGACCTGTCTACTCGAACGCCGTCTCCAAAGCTGTATCGACCGTCTCTATGCCTGGAGTAACGCCAACGGCTTTAATTTCTCCGCCGAATAATCCCTCTGCATCAACTTCTGGCGCCGGAAGTATTTCCCTCTGCCCTCTCTCCATCTAGGGCCAGGGATGCTTCCGTTTGCAGACGAGGCGAAATTTTTGGGGTTGATCTTTGATAGAAAGTTGTGTTGGACCTCGCACATTTCTTTTTTAAAAGCAAAGTGTGACCGTTCTCTAAATCTTTTACGTGTTTTAAGTGGCACATCCTGGGGAGCTGATCGGACCATCCTTCTGCGTCTATATCGCTCTTTGGTCCGATCCAAACTTGATTACGGGTGTATTGTCTTTTCATCGGCACGTCCATCTGTGTTACGTCGCTTGGATCCTATTCATCATCGCGGTATTAGAGTCGCTACAGGGGCCTTTCCAACTAGCCCCGTGCCCGGTCTTTACGCTGAAGCTGCAGAGCCTCCGCTGTCCTCCAGGCGTAAGATGCTCTTGTGCAGCTATGCCTGTCGACTCTCCAGCTTGCCTGACCACCCGTCTTTCGCGGCATTTTTCGAGGATTCACTTGACCGGCAATATTTAGTTAGCTCCTCTGCATTGCTCCCTCCAGGGTTTCGATTTCGACTGCTACTTCGGCATTTGGACGTTACGCCAGCGCCGGCCCTTCCAAAGGGGGAAACGCGTTTTCCTCCATGGTCGCGCGCTGAGGCCCTCTGTCACCTTGGGTTATCGTCAATGCCGAAGAATGAGACCCCTTCTTCAGTCTTTAGATCAGCGTTTTTAGAACTTCAGTCGCAATTTGGGGACTTGCCTTTTATCTTTACTGATGGATCTAAGACTGATGCTGGAGTAGGCTGTGCCTTTTTTTGTGGTGGAAATAGTTTTACCTTTCGTTTACCAGAGCAATGTTCGATTTTTACCGCCGAACTTTTTAGCATTTATCAGTCTCTTTTATATATTCAGCGGCACGAATTACGGCACTGTTTTATTTGTTCCGACTCCCTGAGTGCTCTTCAAAGTATCAGCTCGCTGTACAGTTACCACCCGCTCGTACAGCGCATTCATGACCTGCTCCACTCGCTTGGTGTCTCTGGTATCAGCGTCTCCTTCATGTGGATTCCAGGTCATGTGGGCATCTCGGGTAATAAGTCTGCCGACGCCGCTGCGAAATCGGCGATTTATTTACCCACATTTTTTACTTCTGTTGCTCCTCGTCAGATTCGTGTGTTATTTTACGTCGCCGCATCCTCTCGCGCTGACGCGATGAGTGGACGGCCCTCCGGGGGAACAAGTTGCGGGAGGTTAAGCCTCTCCCGTTAACCTGGGGTACCTCTTCTCGTTCTTCACGTCGGAAAGAGGTACTTTTAGCCCGTTTACGAATTGGACATTGCCGTTTCAGTCATAGTTACCTGCTCTGTGGTGATCCCGCTCCCCTGTGTCAGCAGTGTGACTTGCCCTTAACGGTGCGTCACATTTTAACTGAGTGTCAAGTTTTAGCTCCACTGCGCGTTCGCGTGGGTCTGCCTGTTGGCATAGCCAACGTTTTGGCAGACGACGCGCATGCTGTAGAATGTCTTTTCCGTTTTATAAGTGACATTGGTTTTTATCGTCGCATTTGATGCGCTGAGTGTCTTTTAGCTTTGTTATTTTATTCTGTATGTTTTACTAGGGAGTTACTCCCCAGTGGACATATGGCGCTCATGTCCCTCGCATTCTACAGTTCTTGACACGTTTTAATCTTTTATTGGCTATGCTTTTTGTGTGTTGGTTTTTCAGATATTTGTATTGTTAATATTGTTGTTATTGTTATTGTTGTTATTGTTATTATTTTTGTTATTGTTATCATTATTGTTATTGTTATATTATTGTTATTTTTACCTTTTTTGGACATCGCGGTTTTGTGTCCCGTTTTATAATTATGCGGTTATTTTATTCCTTTGACTTTATATTTTATACATTGTAAGGGCGCTGATGACCTTAGTAGTTTAGCGCCCTTAAACCGCATATCATCATCATCATCATCATCATCATCATCACAAGGCACGGTTTTCATATGAACAAAAGTGTGAAGGAAAAGTTAAATAAGGAAACCATAAAGATGCGTGAAACCTTAAGCGAAGATAAAAGACAGAGTTAAATAGTGTGAATATGGATGGAAATCCAATAACAAACCGCCCATGCTCACCTTTAGGCGTACCCGGGGTGACCGAGCCATTCATCGCCATCTTCATTACTTCATCCCCGTCAGGTCGGGGTGGGTTCGTTCTCGTGACCGGGGGACACAAGGTAGGCCCTCGTGTATTCTTTACATTTCGTTTCATGTCGCCCCTCGCCATCGTTTCTTTCCTCCCTAGTCTATTACCGACCATTTCGCACCACGACCACTCGCACATCTCTTTTTCTTCTCCGCCGGCCTAACTTGCGTGCGAAACGCCCACGCACTTTTAGTTTCTTTTATCCTTTTATTTAAATCGTCCGTGGACACAGCCTGACGGATATCCGCGCACTGAATACGCAGCTGGGTGAGTGGGTAATGACGTCATCCCCACCACCTGGGGTCGTCATGTAGGGTATGTCTTCGTATCCGCTGTTCAAATGCAGTCCCGCGAGGGGCCATTGCATGAGTTGCTGACTTCTGACGGCGATTGGGTCCCTCTGTCAATGTTCTGGGAGGTGTGACCCTGGGGTGAGATTGGTATAGATAGGTCACTCATCCAAGCCGGGGTAACGCCGGGGAAGTCAGAGCCCGTGGTCGGAGACGGGTGCAGTGGTGGAGGATTTATTTCGCTGTGGAGCCCCCATTCTCCATAATTAAAAACAAGCGCCGTAAGTTTTGGTAACGGACGTAGCACCATCGACATCTGGTTGTTACTTAGTCATTACGCAAACAGAGGAAGGACAATCGTTTGAGAAGGTGAACCCTTTTATAGTTCAGAAGGGCATTGACTCAATTGCTGGTTCGGTTCATTCCTGCACTCGACTTAGAAACGGATCATTATTGGTACATAGCAAGTCCGACCAACAGACTAAGACCTTGTTGCGTGCTACGCTTCTCCACGGTTATCCTATCCGTGTTGCAAAGCACCGCACCCTGAATTCCTGTCGAGGCGTCGTCACCACGCATAGCCTTGATGGTATATCGGACGATGACCTAGTGGAATATCTTACACCCCCTCAGGGGCTCACCTTATGTCAGTACGGGTTTTTGGCGCACCCGGGGTTCCCGAGCCAATCATCGCCACATTCATCCCCTCACCCCCATCCGTCGAGGTGGGTTCTTCTCGTGACCGGTGTACACAAGGTAGGCTCTCGTGCGTTATTTGCATTCCATTCATACCGCACATCACCATCGTTTCTTTCTTCTCTTTTACTTCAGCGCATTTCGCACCACGTCCATTCATTTACGCATCTCTTTTTCTTCCTGGCCGGCCTATCTTGCATCCGAAGCGCCCACACAGTTTTATATCTTTTATCTTTTATTTTAATCCTCCGTGGACACAGCCTGACGGATACCCGCGCACTGGGTGCGCAGCTGGGTGAGTGGGTAATGGCGTCATCCCCACCACCAGGGGTCGTCATGTAGGGTATGTGTTCGTATCCGCTGTTCAACTGCAGTCCCGCGGGGGGCCATTGCATGAGCTGCTGACTTCCGACGACCATTGGGTCCCTCTGTCTATGTTCTGGGAGGTGTGACCCTGGGGTGAGCTGGTATAGATAGGCCACTCACCCAAGCTGGGGTAACGCTCGGGAAGTCAGAGCCCGAGGTCGGAGACGTTTGCAATGGTGGAGGATTTATTTCGCTATGGAGCACCCTTCGTCCATTAATACCAACAAGCGCCAAAAGTTTATGTAACAGAAGTGACACCACCGACAACTGGTTGTTACTTGGTCATTTCACGAACCGAAGAAGGACAAAGTTTTGAGAAGGTGAACCCTTTCATCATTCAAAAGGGCATTGATGCTATTGCTGGTGCGGTTCAGTCCTGCACTCGTCTACGGAATGGTTCCTTATTAGCACAAACGAAATCCGATCAGCAAAGCTAGACCTTGTTGCGCGCCACGCTTCTCCACGGCTATCCCATCCGTGTGGAGAAGCACCGCACATTGAATTCCTGTCGAGGCGTCATTACCACCCATAGCCTCGATGGTATATCGGACGAGGATCTGGTAGAATATCTTGCAGACCAGAAGGTGACAGCGGTCCATCGAGTGCAGGCCAAACGCGACGGCGTATTGGTACCCACTCGTACCCTGTTTTTAACAATAGTAGTATAAGTCCCGGATTAGCCAATTGAATTAACGATAATCCTGCCGCTAGGGACGCTAGTGTCGCTAGTGTCGCTGTTAATCCGCGGATTAAATGCGACGGCGGTAAGTTTGAAAAGCGTCATGAGCGGAAGGATTGTCGTTATCGCAATTGGCTAATCCGGGTCTGTTTTCTTTATTTATAATTTGAATACAGTACATTGGATAAACATATGAATACATAGTTGAGATTAACATGATGTATTATTTGCTTAACATATGAATACATGGTTTGAGAATAACATAATGGATTATTTGATTACAGGAGATTAACATATGAATACAATAAATGAACAGTATAAGAAATACTAGGAGAAAAAAAAGCACATTAAAATTCATAGTTTGTTGAGACACTAGGACACACAGATTTCGCGCACAACAATGATTTTAAAGTACGTGGTGCACTTTGAGTCCTCGTCATCGCTGCTACTGCTGCTGCTATTGACGGTAAATTGGTGGATAGGTTTGGTGATGCAGGTGACGAGCAGGTGAGAGAAACTTTCGTTGACGAACTCGGTGAAAGTTGGTATATAGATGGGGATGGTAAATTCGTTGTAATGGCTGGTTGAGAAGTATCCTGTAGATGTGACTTTGTTGGTTAGAGCAGGAATGTTGCTGTTGCCGAGGTATATGATGCATAGTGCGTCCTGTTGATGCTGGTGCACTTTGGTAGGTACGCATTTGACGTGGACGGCGTGAGCCCCTTGGACGTCGATTGTGATGGTGACAACTCTGCTGTTGCGGGAATAGGAGTTGGAGATGCAGAGGATACGGATAGGTGATGTTGCGTTGAGAATGAGTTGTAGGTTAAGATTGTTCCCCACGGGGACGGGATAGGTTTCGTCGGCCATTATTTAGGGTTATATGGGGAGAACGTGACGATGTGACGTTTGAAACCGCTGCGTAGTTTCTCCTCGCCTGCGTATATGATGCAGAATGAGGTAGATTTGAGTTTGCTGACGAGTTCTGGACAGGCTTTTGCAAATCTTGTTGGTAGGAAAACTTCTGTGTCGTTGTCGAGTTTGGCGACGAGCTTTGTACCGTGAACGGTGTCGAGTGTTTTGACGCCGACGACACGATATGGTACGTGCTGTTGAAGCGTAGATACGCTGAGAGTGTCGGCGCTGCGGGAAAGTTCTTCTAGCTCTTTAAGGCGGTCCTGTGACATTATGACGGCACAGATGGCAGTTTTTGATAAACGGGGGAGGACCGTCTATATGAATGGTCTGATGAGGAAGGTTGTAGTGTTGTTTACACCTGCGATAAGGTGCGCAAACTACCTGTGCGTCTCTGAGAAGTTGGTTCCACACAAGGTCGACGTCGCTTGGGGGATAACGTTCAAAGATGTATATGCCGTTCTGCAGCAGCACTTGGCGTTCCCTGGGCAGTAGCAGGTGGATTCTTCGTCCGTTATCGAGATACCCAAAGAGCACGATGAAGCAGTTCATGTGGTGTTTCTAGCGGAGTACCTTCGAAGGAATTGTTGAATTTGCTTTTTGAGTTGATCGAGGTCTTCGTAGAAACCGAGTTGACACTGCGTGCACAGGCGGGTGGGACGGTGCCTAAGTTCGCATCTGCACGTTTGGTGAAAGCAAAACGAGCAGTGGAAGTCTTTACACGGCGGTCCTGGCATTCCCCCACGGCTGTCTAGCACCGAATGAAGGGGAAAAGAATGCGCGTGCATAAATATAACACAACTGTCGGAAGCAGGAAATCACTGGTGGGGGAAAAGTTCGTTGGAGATTTACCACATCAGGGGGAAGCACTGGTGGGGGAAACGTTCGTTGGAAAATTACCACATCAGGGGGAAGCACTGGTGGGGGAAACGTTCGTTGGAGGTTCACTACATCCGCCGGAAGCGCTTAGCGATTATTGCACAACATCCGCAGGAAAAACACTGTGTCCGTTGATTTAACGGTTTTCGTCTTGGAGGAGAACTCTGTTTTGAACGGTGCTGAACATGCAAACGCCGTGAATGTGATCGGGTATGATATAGGGTGATTCGCGACCCAAATGCGCCGCTAAGCACGTGTCGTAGCACATGGGGTTTTCGTTTAACATTTGCTGCATTTTGTCTGTGGAAATGTATTGCTGTTCGTAGAAAACGATGTATAAACCTCTTGTGGGCACAAATTGGAACCACTGATGTTGTGCGTCTTCATTATCTGCTTTGAAATGGATATCGTTGAAGTACATGTTAGATAGCACAAAATGAATTTTGGTTTCGCAGCTGTGAACTCTGGCGGAGACGGATTTTCCGTCGTAGGTGCTGTCGACGAAGCGAAGTGCATAAGGTGTATTTTTATGGGGGTGACTGTCCACCTCGTAGGTTTTAAACACCTTACTGTCATGGTAGTTCACCGACAGGTAATTTCTGTAACCCATGATGCGGGAGCGAAGGGCGCGAGATGATTGGGTGAGGTGCGGTTGGAACGCTGGTAGAAATACATGCGCACTAAGGACTATTTTGTGAGATGCGCAGTGCGAAATGGGTGTTAAGGAAATGATGCACCTCGAGGAATGTTCTAAAATTGGCGCACCGTATGTACTTGGTGAACTGCGTGAAATTCATGTTATGTAAGGGAACGTTGGAGGCTTGGTTGTGAAGCATGTACTTGTGGTATGCCATGATTTGATTTTGCACGTCCATCTCTTCCTTCTTTTTGTGATACATGATGTCGGTAGTGATGCGGTGCAGAGCATGCAACACGTGCCATTCTTGTTGGTTGAGCGTAACGGATGCGCCTTGTGGGTCTTTGAAAACGAGCTTTAGCTTTCCGAACACAAACTTAAACACGATGGTGACGCTGTCGCTGAATTGAAATTCCTGTAGACGTCCCTGTGGGTCATTCAAGCGTTTGTGAATGATGGGGATGGCTTCGACGAGTTTGTGCCACTGCGAGGAACTCATGACGACTGCGTTGTGCTGTCCACATTTGGCAATGGTGACGACGAGATGGTGCGGCGACTGGGGGGGAATCCCACACTGACGAATTTAGTTTGTTGCGGGTTGAGGAAGTAGATATCCGCCAGAGGACCCACAACTGCACTGTGTTGGAACTGTGCTGGCAGAGCAGGGCTGTCGGGATGCTGTTGGATGTCGAAGATGGGTAGTTTCCTTTTTTCCCCGGGTTTCGAGGTGGTCGGGGTTTGACATCCGGTTATACTGGAACACACAAAACAACAATAATAATAATAATAATAATAATAATAATAATAATAATAATAATAATAATAATAATAATAATAATAATAATAATAATAATAATAATGTGAGGGATAGAGAGATAAACGGGATAAAAAAAAGCAAGCTAATACATAGGTGCGGACCTACCTGGTCGGCGTGCTGCATGGCAGCATGACTGTATCCGCGTGCTGCATGGCACACTCTGAATGAAGCGAGAGGCACCGTGACGTTGCTTTTTATATGAGCAGGAGCTTCTTCTGAAAGCACGTGCAAGAGGATGGATTAGGTTAAATGTGATGAATAGTGACACACACACACACACACACGCACACGCACTCACCTTCATGGGTTGACAAGTTTGCTGAGCGTCAGAGCACTTTGCGCGGCATGCGTCTTTGTACGTTTTGCGAATGACGACATCATTATGCGCGTGATTGCTGACGTGAAATTTTGAGAAGAATTTATCCTTAGGTAAGCCGGAGCAGCGGTGGGTGAGGTAGTCGATGACGTAATGACCGCAAGTGGTGCTGTCGAACCCTTGCAGCCTTCTGGCGTTGGTGGACCAACGCGTCCCGCAGACCGAATTTAAGAACCGCAGAAAATGGGGCGAAAGCGGTCCTATGCCGTAACTGTCAAAATATTCTCCACACGAGTTTTTGTCCACAAAGATGCAAACCCAGTGTTGCCCGGATTTGTCTCTGGGGTCGGTGTTAGCCACTAGCGCCAAGAGAGGCGTTCGAATGCCGTGAAGTACGGGTAGTTTATCGCAGGGGTAGACGCCTAAAAAGTGAGAGCGCGTAGAGGGGCATGTCGATAGAAACCGTTGAATTTGAAAGGTGTTCATGATACCAAAATGGATCCGTTTGGGTCGATTTCGACCGTGCGATGTATTTCCGCTATCAGCAGAAGTATGACCGGTTCTGTCAATTTATCGGCAAAACCGATGCTTATAGAGACGGTTCCGTGGCGCTGACCCGAGATGTGAGACTCGTTAGCGCTCATGTCTGCAGTGAGATCGAAAACCATTATCGTATACCCTTGCGGGTAGGTTTCTCTGGAGATGGAGTGTCCCTCGTCCTTGAAATGAATGCCTAGGCCGTCCTGCAGGGTTTGAAAGCATTGCAAATAGTGTCGCTTTGTAAAGTCGGGTTGCAGAGGTTGGGAGGGAACGGGTTGCCCGTTCACGTAGAGCTAAAAGAAGTTCATTTTAAAATGTTTCAAGTTGTACGGATTTGAGTTAAAATGGCCGGAATAGGCCTTGTCGGTGACCATGGCTACTACCACTCTCCTGGGAACTTGCCCTACGCACACGTCGCTAAACGTCATTGCCCTGGACTCCTTGGGGATGCTGAGAGCGTGAAAGCTGACGTCCTTGAGATGATACTTTGCGTTGCCATTTGCGAGCACGGCCTGGTGCGCGAGCTTTATGGTCGGCGAGGGCCGCACCGATTTTAAGCGCAGCGTGGCAGACACGATGTCGGCGTACCCCTTAAAGGTATCTACGTCGGAAAACAGATAAAACTGGGGAGAGGCGGGAGTGAGCTTGATGGTCATGCTAACGTTGTTCAAAAGCAGCTTATCCTGTCTAAACAGAGCGTTGGACAGAGGACCGATGAGCTGTACGACGTTGCTCCCTTTGGTAAACCCCTGACGCCACTGTAAACCCGCATTTGCGATAAAAGTGTCCATAATGCCTGCCGTGTCCTTTCTCCAGAGGGTTCATTCTAGTTTGGTGTTCATGGCATCTTCGGAGTAATTGAGAAGCGTTTCGAGGTAGGTTCTATAGGGGTAACCGGCTTGCGGCATGGAGACGATGACGTTATTGAGGGTTACCTCCACCTGTTGAAACAGGGAATTTAAGGCGTTGTTGACCAGAGTGGCGTTAGCGTCAGCGTTTAAGGCCTCTCCTTTGTCATCTACAATGCGCACCATGAGTTCGAGTACGACGTAGGTCAAGTCTAGGTAATCGTCCGCATTTCCGGAATAATGAAAGGTGATGGGGGCATTTTTCATTAAAGTGTTTTGAGGGTTTAGGTATAGGAACCGTGACTCCTCGATGCTCATCTGAACCGGCACCTCTGTAAAGAGGTCCAGTTCGGAACTCATGTGGAAGGCCGCGTCTGCCATTACGAAAATACGTCTTGCACCTTACGCCTACCGCGTTTCAGCTTCGACTGCTTGCTCTTTTTGGATTTGCTCGGTTTTATTCTCTTGAGGCGCCTGGTGCCGGAACCGAACATGGCATCGAGCTTTTCGTCGGCTTTTCGCTTTAAATTGTATCCGGACTCCTTGAGCCTCCGTTGGAGCGCTTCCTTTGGCGCTGCTACCGCGACAGCCACATCGGACAGAACGTGAGCGCCCGCCTTTAAGGCCTCCTTTCCGACTGCTTTTGCTCCGCTCTTTAAAAACGGTAGCAACCTTCAGAAGAGTCCTCCGAGGGCTGAAAAGAGACCGCTGCCTCTTTGGTACGCTTGCTCTGTAGAGAATGAAATCGCGATCGTCGAATGCGCCGCCGGCCTGATTGAGGTAGTACCGCGTCTCGGCGTGGACGTCCATTACGCCTGTTTCGGACGAAAAAAAAAGAACTATAGTAGAGGAAAATCCGTCGGCGAATGGCAAGAGATCGCCGTAACCGTTCCTTAAATCTATGTTGACTGTCTTGAAGTCTTGCTGGATCAAGGGTACCCAATTTTGGGGAAAAAACGTCTTTTCGTCGCTCATGTAAGTGTTGTTGCTTCTTTGGTATTCCACGGCCGCGCTCTCTATGACTTGGGCACTTTTCCCTACCATCGACCATAAAACCGCACTTAAAAGATTTTCTCGCTGATGAGCATCCGTTCGCACGGCCATTTTTAAAGTTATCGCGCAGTTTGCAGCTCTTTAAACCCGGCTGCTTTATCAGCACCCGTTCACACGGTCATTTTTCAAGTTATTGCGCAGTTTGCAGCTCTTTAACCGCGGCGGCCATATTGTAACGCACATCGACTGCTTCATCAGCACACGGTCATTCACGTACTGCTGCTTCCGCTGCGCATGAGAATCGTTCTTTTACTGTTTTCTCCGAGACTAACGTGAGCAGAACTATAACGCTTGCTACATGTTGCTAATAGTGGTTGAGCTTGCACTCCCACTAGCGCTTTTCGCGGAAGGTTAAGTATTTCCGAACGGCTATGTGATTTATTAAGTGCGTGTGGAGTTAAAAACAGTACCCTGCCTCAACTTCAACATCAGTGTCAAATATTTAAAACTATCACTGTCGTCTGTAGTGATTTTGTGTTGTGCGGTGCATAAAATCTGAGAAAAGTCACGCACAAACTTTCGACGCGTGCAACAAGTGGCTGTGTGCCCTTGTTGCACGCATTGCAATAAACTGTCAAATATGGACGCCAACCGCACCATCAACAACAACATGGTAGGAGGAAAGACTAACGCGAGCAGAACTATAACGCTTGCTGCATGTTGCTAATAGTGGTTGAGCTTGCACTCCCACTAGCGCTTTTCGCTGAAAGTTAAGTATTTCCGCACGGCTATGTGATTTATTAAGTGCGTGTGGAGTTAAAAACAGTGCCCCGCCACAACTTAAACATCAGTGTCAAATATTTAAAACTATCAGTGGCGTGTGTAGTGATTTTGTGTTGTGCGGTGCACAACACAAAATCCGGGTACCGGGATATTCTACCAGGTCCTCAACCGATATACCATCGAGGCTATGAGTGGTAATGACGCCTCGACAGGAATTCAATGTGCGGTGCTTCTCGACTCGGATGGGATAGCCGTGGAGAAGCGTAGCGCGCAACAAGGTCTTACTTTTCTGATCGAATTTCTTTTGAGCTAATAAGGAACAATTCCGTAGACGATTGCAGGACTGAACCGCACCAGCAATAGCATCAATGCCCTTTTGAATGATGAAAGGGTTCACCTTCTCAAAACTTTGTCCTTCTTTGGTTCGTGAAATGACCAAGTAACAATCAGTTGTCGGTGGTGTCACTTCTGTTACATAAACTTTACGGCGCTTGTTGGTAGTAATGGAGTAAGGGTGCTCCATAGGGAAATAAATCCTCTACCACTGCAAACGTCTCCGACCTCGGGCTCTGACTTCCCGGGCGTTACCCCGGCTTGGGTGAGTGGCCTATCTATACCAGACTCACCCCAGGGTCACATCTCCCAGAACATAGACAGAGGGACCCAATCGCCGTCGGAAGTCAGCAGCTCATCCAATGGCCCACCCGCGGGACTGCAGTTGAACAGCGGATACGAACACATACCCTACATGACGACCCCGGGTGGTGGGGATGACGCCATTACCCACTCACTCAGCTGCGCACCCCGTGCGCGGGTATCCGTCAGGCTGTGTCCACGGAGGATTTAAATAAAAAGATGAAAGAAACTAAAACTGTGTGGGTGTTTCGCACGCAAGGTAGGCCGGCGAAGAAGTAAAATAGAGGCGTAAATGAATGAACGTGTGGCGAAATGTGCAGAAATAGAGGGGAAGAAAGAAACGATAGTGAGGTGCGGTATGAATGTGATGCAAAGAACGCAGGAGAGCCTACCTTGTGTTCACCGGTCACGAGAAGAACCCACCTCGACCGGATGGGGATGTGGGAATGTATGTGGCGATGATTGGCTCGGGAACCCCCGGGTGCGCCAAAAACCCATACTCACATAAGGTGAGCCCCTGAGGGGAAAGAGTGATAAAGACGAAGAAGGACGGTCCGATCAGCACCCCAGGATGTGCCACTTAAAACACATAAAATATTAAGAGAACGGTCACACTTTGCTTTTAAAAAGGAAACGTGAGAAGTCCAGCTCAGCTTCCGGTCAAAGATCAACCCCAACAGTTTAACCTCGGTTGCAAATGGAAGGAGCTCCGACCCAAGATGGAGAGAGAGCGGAGAGAAAGCCTTCCGGCGCCAGAAGTTGATGCAGACGGACTTCTCGGCGGAGAAATTAAAGCCGTTAGCGTTACTCCAGGCGCAGGGACGGTCGATCCAGCTCTGGGGACGGCGTTGGAGAGACAGGTCCGCCACGAACTGCAATAAATGGCAAAATCATCAACAAAAAGGGACGATGAAATACCAGGTGGAATACAATCAACAATGGAGTTAATAGCAATCGCACAAAGTGTGACACTGAATACAGAGCCCTGCTGTACTCCGTTCTTTTGAATAAAACGACTAGATAAAACCGAGCCTGTCCGTACACGAAAGACGCGTTCCGTCATAAACTCCCGAAAAAATATGAGAAGAGGACCGCGGATATTCCATGCGTGAAGAGTACGTAAAATGCCGCCCCTCCAACAAGTGTCATAAGCTTTCTCTAAATCTAAAAATACAGCCACGGTTTGACACTTTCTCAGAAATCCATTCATAATATGCGTCGACAAGGACACTAGATGGTCGACGGTAGAGCGATAGCGACGAAATCCGCACTGACCGTTCGCTAGAAGTTTCTGAGACTCAAGCCACCATGTCAACCGCCCGTTGATCACGCGCTCCATCACCTTGCAAATGCAACTGGTGAGGGAGATAGAGCGGTAGCTGGAAGGTAGTTGGCGATCCTTCCCATGGTTAAGTATAGGGACAATGGCAGCTTCGCGCCAAAAGGAAGGAAAAAGGCCGTCTTGCCAAATACGGTTATAGATCTGTAAGAGAAAGAGTTTACTGTCGGCTGAAAGGTTCTTTAACATCAGGACATGGATGCCGTCCGGCCCAGGAGCGGAGTACCGAGAGCAACGAAGAGCGTGCTCCAGCTCCCTCATTGTAAATAGTTCGTTAGAGCATTCATTATTAGCAGGCCGAAAATTATATGATGCGGAATCCAGCCGGGCTTTAGTAGAGCGAGAGCCGGCGGAATAATGGTCTGAACTGGAAACCGCCTCAAAGGCAGCACCCAGAGTGTTAGCGATGGCAGCCGGATCCACTATGGTGGTATTATAAACCTGAAGGCCAGAAACAGTACAATGCGACACTTTACCTGAGAAGAGACGATGTTTATCCCAAACAACGGATGAAGACGTAAAGCGATTAAAAGACTCGACAAAACGAGCCCATGACGCCTTCTTCCTATCCTGAATAATGCAACGAGCCCTGGCGCGGAATTGTTTAAAAGTCACCAAATTATCAAGTGTAGGGTGTCGCCGATACATCCTAAGTACAGTCCTACGGGCACAAACGGCGTCCCGACAATCCTCGTTCCACCACGGAACAGGCGGTCGCCGAGGTTGTGAGGATGAACGGGGAATTGCGCGTTCGGCGGCAGAGAAAATCGTAGACGTAAGGTGCTGCACTAGTTGGTTAATGTCCGCGAAGGGCTGATCGTCAAAACGCACGAGGCTGGAATACAAGCTCCAGTCGGCTTTTGTGAATATTCAGGTAGTTACTCTGGAATGCCCTACGTGGTGTGACAAGAGAAACGACGTAGGGATAATGGTCGCTGGAGTTGGTGTCAGGGACAGCGTTCCACTGAAAACGACTAGCAAGCTGGAGTGAGGAAATGGCAAGGTCGAGGTGAGAGAATGTACCAGAAGAATGAGAAATAAAAGTAGGTGCACCTGTATTGAGGATGGAAAGATTGAACTGGTAAGAAATGTCGGAAAGAAGAGTTCCCCTCGCACAAGCCTTCGGCGAACCCCACATTGGGTGATGGGCATTAAAATCTCCCAACAGAAGAAATGGTGTTGAGAGAGCGGACAGGAGAGCTCGAATGTCCGCGGGAGCGAGGGGAGACGATGGAGGTGTATACAAAGACAAACAGAAAACAAAAAGCCGGGTAAGTGAAGACGAACGGCTACAGCGTGCATGTCGGATTTAAGTGTGATAGTTTGAAAATGAACGTCGTTACGCACCAAAACCATGACACCACCATGAGCAGGAGTACCCTCTTCCGGCTCAAGGTCGTAGCGAACCGGAGTAGATCCTCGGAGATCAAAAGGATCATGAGGGTGAAGCTAGGTCTCCTGCAAACGCACGACCATAGGTGAATGGGAACGCAATAAAAGTTGCAGTTCCGCCCTATGCGATCGTACACCATGTACATTCCAGGTCAGGATAGCCATTAAGAAAAAGGGATAAACTGTCTATTTAGAAGGGCGGCTTAAAATTACCTTTGGTTTAACCTTTGGGCTCGGGCTTTTGGTATGGAGTTGGTCAGACTCCATAGCTTCCTCGGAGGGAGGGCCCACGCGCTCAGTGCCAGAAACCGATTCAAGCGCCGTGAATCGGTTCTGGGTGGCGATGGGTGAGGGGTGCCGCTGAGCGTGGCTTGTCCCAGGAGCCTTCCTGGGACAGCGACCTCCGAGGAGGAGAAGGTGAACCTTTCTTACCGCGTGCACGCTGAGGGTCCTTTAGAAAATCTTGCCTACGAAGTTTCTGCTTGGGTTTCTTTTCAGCGGGTTGCGACTTCATTGACTTTGGACCAGGTTTATAGGGCTTGGTAACAGTAGCTTTAATGGACGGCCGGATGGTAGTGGCGATTAATCCAGTCATGGTCCAGGTCTGAATTTCGGCATCAACTCGTGGTACTGGCGAGGCAACAACAGAACTAAATGTGCCAGATCGCAGGAGTGAAGGTTGGCGCGCATGGAAACGCCTCCGAGCTTCAGCGAAGGAGAGTTTTTCCTTTACCCGGATCTCCTGGATCGCCTTTTCGTACAAGTACCGCGGACAGTCTGCAAACTACGCAGAATGAGACCCTTTACAATTAACGCAGACGGGGGCTGTTGAACAGGTAGCTTCGTGTGAGGGCTGGCTACATGTTGCACAGATGTTAACGGCACTCTTACATGAGACTTGCGTATGCCTAAAACTTTGGCATTTAAAACAACGCAGAGGTGTAGGAATAAAAGGGCTCACAGAAATCCGTTCGTACCCTGCGGAAATGCCCGTGGGTAGATCGACGCCATCAAATGTTAGTAGTATAAGTTTCGGAATAGCCAATTGGATTAACGATAATCCTGCCGCTAGGGACGCTAGTGTCGCTAGTGTCGCTGTTAATCCGCGGATTAAGAGCGACGGCTGTAAGTTTGAAAAGCGCCCTGAGTGGAAGGATTATCGTTATTGCAATTGGCTAATCCGGGACGAGATAAAAGAATTGAGGATTAGGGAAATATGAACGAAAATATGAAGTGACGTGTAGTGTTTTGATTGGTAAAAATAAGACGAAATGTGATTGTTTCGTTAATTCGGGTGGAAGATAAAGGAAGGAAGATGAAAGAGTATGGAGGACACGTGATGGAGAGGAGCGGAGCGGCGAGGTGTTGTCTGTGCGGAGGTCGGGACTGAAAGAGGGAAAAGATGGCGAACGAGGGATAAAAAGTATAACAGAAAGTGTCGTGTGAAGTTGTGATTGGTGGGAATAAGAAGTGATGTTATTGGTGGAAAGGAACAAATGAAAGTTGTTGATTGGTAAGAATGAGGGAGATTATGATTGGTGGAAAGAGAAAGGTGTGGGAGTGGGGTATGTTGGAGGTGATGGGAAAGGTAAGTTTTCCTACCAACAAGATTTGCAAAAACCTCTCCAGAACTCATCAGCAATTTTTGAACGTTGGATGGTTGTTTTCTTGAGTGGATAGAGAGATGGGGTGAAAATGGGCACTAAACAAGATGGCGGAGACAAGAGGTCTAAGGACGAGGAAATTTTGAGGATAGTGGTCAACATGGCGGACGCAAAAGGTGGGGGCAAGGAGACGCTGTGGTGAGAATGGGAACTAAAAGAAGATGGCGGAAGCAAGAGCTTAGAAGAGCAGATTTTGAGGTTAAAATAGTGGGAACTAAAAATGGCGGAGGGTCGGCGACAAGGAGATGCGGTGGCCAACGTGTGGAACTAAACAAGATGGCGGACGCAAGAGGATGGTAAGGAGATTTGAGGTTCAGATTTTTAGGTTAAAACAGGACGTAAGAAGGGGAACTAAATCCAAGATGGCGGAGGCAAGTGTAGGACGAGGAGATGTGAGGCGCGGTGGTAAAATTGGGAAGTAAACAAGATGCCGGAGGCAGGAAGTCCAGGTTAAAAAATATGAGGTAAACGTGGAGAACTTAAACCAAGATGGCGGAAGCGTAGTGGTGAAAATGGGAACTAAACAAGATGGCGGAGGCAGGAAGTCGAGGGACGAAGAGATTTGAGGTTATGGTCAACATGCGAAAGATGCCGAACGCGACAGATGGTGACGATGAGATTTGATGTTGTGAAAACTAAACAAGATGGCGGACGCGCGTGGTCAAGAAGATTTTACAAAAGAAAAAATAAATATCATACCTTGAACGAGAACGAAAGCAACCAGGTAACTAACACGAAAGTTGAAAACCCAAAAGAGCGCGGAAATATAATGCTTGTGTGAAAAGGAAGGCAGGAAGTGACGTGGCATGTTATGATTGGAGAAAATAAGACGATTTGTGATTGGTGAAAATAAAACGTGATTGGATTGGACAAAGAAATAAATAAGGCGAAGTGAAGGTGATTTGCGGCGGTATTGACGATAGCCGTGATCGTTAACGCATCTGTTGGGATTGAAACCCAGTACCAAAACCCAACACATTAAAAAGTTACTCTTTGAACCTTCGTTTTGAATGTGACATCACAACTTCTAATTAATCGTGAACTTTAACGGTATTTTAAATAGGAATGTTGGTGGAATGTGGACTTCTTTTTTACTTTGGGACTCAAACCCGGTACCATTCACCTATGGTCGTGTGTGTACAGGAGACAAAGCTTCGCCCTCGCGAACCTTTCGATCTCCGAGGGTACACTCCGGTTCGCTACGATCTTGAACCGGAGGAGGGTTCCCCTGCTCATGGAGGTGTCATGTTGTTAGTGCGTAACGACGTTCATTTTCAAACTCTCGCTCTTACGTCCGACTTGCAGGCTGTTGCCATTAGATTGCAGTTACCCGGTTTTTTCTTCTCTGTTTGCTCTGTATATTCACCTCCGTCGTCTCCCCTCGCACCCGCGGACATTCGAGCTCTCCTGTCCGCTCTCCCAACACCATTTCTTCTGTTGGGAGATTTTAATGTCCCTGTGGGGTTCGCCGAAGGCTTGTGCGAGAGGAACTCTATTAATGACCGGCTGGATTCCGCATCATATACTTTTTGGTCTGCTAATAATGAGTGCTATAACGAACTATTCACAATGAGGGAGCTGGAGCACGCTCTTCATTGCTCTCAGCACTCCGCTCCTGGGCCAGACGGGATTCATGTCCTAATGTTAAAGCACCTTTCAGCCGACAGTAAACTCTTTCTTTTACAGGTCTATATTCGTATTTGGCAAGACGGCCTTTTTCCTTCCTTTTGGCGCGAAGCCGCCATTGTCCCTATACTTAACCATGGGAAGGATCGCCAACTACCTTCCAGCTACCGCCCTATCTCCCTCACCAGTTGCATTTGCAAGGTGATGGAGCGCGTGATCAACGGGCGGTTGACATGGTGGCTTGAGTCTCAGAAACTTCTAGCGAACGGTCAGTGCGGATTTCGTCGCTATCGCTCTACCGTCGACCATCTGGTGTCCTTGTCGACGCATATTATGAATGGATTTCTGAGAAAGTGTCAAACCGTGGCTGTATTTTTAGATTTAGAGAAAGCTTATGACACTTGTTGGAGGGGCGGCATTTTACGTACTCTTCACGCATGGAATATCCGCGGTCGTCTTCCCATACTTTTTCGGGAGTTTATGACGGAACGCTTCTTTCGTGTACGTGAAGGCTCGGTTTTATCTAGTCGTTTTATTCAAAAGAACGGAGTACCGCAGGGCTGTGTACTCAGTGTCACACTTTTTGCGATTGCTATAAACCCCATTGTTGATTGTATTCCACGTGGTATTTCATTTACCTTTTTGTTGATTATTTTGCCATTTATATCACTTCACGGCGGTTCTGTCTACTCGAACGCCGTCTCCAGAGCTGTATCGACCGTCTCTACGCCTGGAGTAACGCTAACGGCTTTAATTTCTCCGCCGAGAAATCCGTCTGCATCAACTTTTGGCGCCTTTCCCTCCGCCCTCTCTCCATCTTATGTCGGAGGTCCTTCCATGTGCAGACGAGGTGAAATTTTTGGGGTTGATCTTTGACCGGAAGCTGAGCTGGACTTCTCACGTTTCCTTTTTAAAAGCAAAGTGTGACCGTTCTCTTAATATTTTACGTGTTTTAATTGGCACATCCTGGGAAGCTGTACGGAACGTCCTTCTTCGTCTTTATCGCTATTTGGTCCGATCCAAGCTTGATTACGGGTGTATTGTTTATTCGTCGGCACGTCCATCTGTGTTACGTCGATTGAATGCCATTCATCATCGTGGCATAAGGGTCGCTACAGGAGCCTTTCCAACCAGCCCTGTTCTTAGCCTGTATGCTGAAGCTGCAGAGCATTCGCTGTCCTTCAGGCGTGAGCTGCTCCTGTGCAGCTATGCCTGTCGACTCTCAAGGTTGCCTGACCACCCTTCCTTCCCGATATTTTACGAGGATTCGCTTAATCGGCAATTTTAGTTAGCTCCTCTGCATTACTCCCTCCAGGGGTTCGATTTGGACTGCTACTTAGGCATTTGGATGTTACGCCAGCGCCGGCACTTACCCGAGGGGAAACGCGTTTTCCTCCATGTTCGCGCGCTTAGGCCCACATCCATCTTGGGCTAACGTCGATGCCGAAAAATGCGACCACTGCTTCTGTTCTTACATCCGCCTTTTTAGAACTACAGGCGCAGTTCGGGGACTGTCATTTTATATATACTGATGGGTCTAAGACTGATGTTGGAGTAGGATGTGGCTTTGTTTTGGTGTACAGAGTTTTACTTTTCGTTTACCGCCGAACGTTTTAGTATATACCAATCTGTTTTATACATCCAGCGGCACCACTTACGGCAATGTGTTATTTGTACCGACTCTCTGAGTGCCCTTCAGGGTATTGACGCGCTGTACGGTTACCACCCTCTCGTACAGCGTATACATGACCTGCTCCACTCGCTTGGTGCCTCTGGCATCAGCGTCTCCTTCCTGTGGATTCCAGGTCATGTGGGCATCTCAGGCAACGAGTCTGCCGACGCCGCTGACAAATTGGCCATTTTATCACTCAGATGTTTTACCTGTGTTGTTCCTTCCTCAGATTTTTATGTTATTTTACGTTACAGTATCCTCTCGCGCTGGCGCGATGAGTGGGCGGCTCTTAGGGGGAACAAGATGCGCGAGGTTAAACCCTTCCGTTGCTCTGGGCTACTTCTTCTCGTTCGTGTCGTCGGGAAGAGGTAATTTTAGCTCGCTTACGAATCGGACATTGTCTTTTTAGCCATAGATACTTGCTCAGTGGTGACCCCGCACCACTCTGTGAGAAGTGTGATGCACCCTTAACGGTGCGTCATATTTTAGCAGAGTGTCAAGTTTTAGCTCCCTTGCGCGTTCGTGTTGGCCTGCCTGTTGCCCCCCCCCAGGGGCCTGCTTTGCAGGTACGGGTTTTTGGCGCACCCGGGGTCCCGAGCCACCCTGACTTCCTCGGTGTGGGCCCCTCCAAGTGGTGAGGGAGTCAGTCAAAGCGCCCACCCACGTGTAGGCCGTGCGTGGAGACCCGTGTCGGTGGAAAGAAATATCCTGGTGGTTGAGGGAGGCGTATCTGAGCCTGGTTGGTTGTGTTTTACAGTTTTCAGGGAGGATGCGCTATACCAATACACCACTTTGGGTTTTGCTTCACCTAAACGGGCGGCTAGGGACTAACCCACCCCTAGCCAATCGGCCGGGACTAGGTTTTGTACTGAAGTCCAGGATGAGTGGGACGGCGTGCCCGCTATATCCCGTGTGTAGCCCTGTCATCCCAGTGGGATGACCCCTTGTTGGGCTCCGTGGTGGGTGGGGAGCACTGCGGGATGAATTCTTTACTATCTTTTATGGTCAACGCACCCAATACCCTAAAGCAACCTGTGAAGCGAAAAGAAGTAGTCGAGTCCAGTGGTCCTCGCTACTTGGTGATTTCGAGAACTGAGGAAGGGCAGAAGTTTACCACGGTGAATCCATTTCTGATTCAGAAGGGTTTGGACAGCATTGCTGGTCCTGTTAAATCCTGTGTGCGCTCTCGTAATGGCACGCTCCTGATTGAAGCACTTTCAGCTTCTCAGGTATCGAAACTGCTTAAAGCCAAACTGCTAGCCAGCTATCCTATTCGTGTCGAGCCGCACAGAACTCTCAACTCCTCGCGCGGCGTGGTGAACACCCGTGCGTTGGACGGCATGTCTAATGAGGAGATTCTGGACAACCTCTCTGATCAAGGTGTTACGGCGGTATATCGCGTTCAGCGGAAGGACAGAGGTGAATTCGTGCCGACTCGTACCCTGTTCCTTACCTTTGATCGGGTAGATCTCCCTCAAAGAATTAAGGCAGGGTATGAGGTCATTGTAGTCAGGCCGTATATCCCTAACCCGCTGCGATGCTACAAGTGTCAGCGCTTTGGACACACCAGCGACTTTTGTAATGGCAACTCTACCTGTGTTAACTGTGGTGCAATCTCCCATGATGGGGAATGTACATCCACTCCGTCATGTGTTAACTGCGGCGGTGAACATCCATCGAGTTCCCGCGATTGCCCCCGTTTTGTAGAGGAACGCGAGATCCAGGAGATCCGGGTTAGGGAGAAGGTGTCCTTCTCAGAAGCCCGGAAGCTCCTGCGCTTCCGCCAACCGTCTGTCCCGCGGTCCGGTACGTATAGCTCCGTTGCAGCTAAACCGGCACCGAGTCGGGAAATCGCCACACAGACCAGCGATTTGAACGGAGCCACCATTTCCGATAACATACTTGTCGCCCGCTCGCTTCCAAAGCCCCCGACTTCGCCACCTGCGTCGACATCTGCCAAGACTGTACCTGCTCAACTTCCTCCTGTGCGATCGCATTCTCAGGCGGCGCCTTCCTCCTCTAAGGCTGGAAAGGCCGTTACCAGCACTGCTTTGCCGGTGAAGTTCAAGACCCACTACACCAGATCCGACTTCCTGAAGGACACCCCTCCATCTGTTCCGGGAACGTCGAAGGGGAAGAATAGTCCGCGATGCTCTTCTCATAGTTCCTCTTCTGCGGCTTCTTCTGGGACGGACTCCGATCGGCGCTCTACATCTTCGCTGGTCTCTACTTCCAATCGGTTCGAGGTTCTCGAACCGAAATTCTCTATTGGAAAGGGGTCCTCCCCCGTGGAGGAGATGGAGCAGGATTCCTCCGCCGCTGCCAGACCGCCTATGAAGAAGCGGCAGGATAAAACATCCCCTAAAGGTGCTGATTCGCAACCTAAGAAAAAGGGTCGCTTAATTCGCCCACCGCTCTCGTCATAGTCGCCTCTTCCGATTACGACCCTCCTTTTAATTACAATAGCTATCCTACACTGGAACATACGAGGTATTCGATCCCATCGACCGGAGCTTGAACTTTTGCTCAACGAGTACGAGCCCATGGTTCTTTGTTTGCAGGAGACTAAGCTCCGTCCGCAAGACGCCTTTCAACTTGCACGGTATCGCTCAGCGCGTTGTGATCTTCCACCAGAAGATGGTGTTCCTGCGCACGGGGGCACCATGCTGCTTATCAGAGATGACCTTTTCGTGGACTTTGTGCCCCTTCAATCTTAAATCCAGTCGGTTGCTGTCCGGATTCACCTGCCGTCCCTCCGATTTACCATCTGTACGCTTTATCTTCCGCCATCTGCCGACATCTCGGCAACAGATTTAGCCGACCTCATTTCCCAGCTTCCCACACCTTTTGTGTTGGTGGGAGATGTCAATGCCCATCACCCTCTTTGGGGTTCCTCTCGGGCTAGTGCGAGAGGCACCTTAATCGCCGACTTTATCGATAGCTTTAACCTCGCTCTTCTAAACACCGGGGAGCCTACCTTTCTTTCTGACGCCTTCCACACTCGTTCACATCTTGACATTGCGGTTTGTTCACCACGGTTAGCAGTTTCCTTTCGCTGGAATGTCATCTCTGATTTGCACTCTAGTGACCACTTCCCTTGTCTTCTTAGTCTCTTAACTCCTGCTGTGTGTTCCACCCGTTTGCCTACCTGGCGCTTCGACCGAGCCAATTGGAGCCTTTTCTCCCAGTTGGCTGTGTTCACGTATACTGAGCAGGACTCTGTGGATTTTTTCGTTCAACATCTCACAGAGACTATTCTTTCTGCTGCTGCGCACTCTATTCCTCGGTCGGCCGCCCACCCTCGGCGATTTCCGATCCCTTGGTGGACGGATGAATGTCGAACGGCCATTCGTGCTCGCAGGCGTTCTCTTCGGCTTTTCCAGCGTCGCCCTACCCTGGAGAACCTGATCCAGTACAGGAAACTGCGTTCTCGATGTAGGCAAATTATTCGGGATAGCAAAAAGACGTCCTGGAGTCGCTTTGTCTCTTCCTTTAACCACCGCACGCCTTCCTCTATCGTCTGGGATAAGTTCAGGCGTGTAGCCGGTAAATCGACCCATCTGCCCATTGCTGGTCTTCACACATCTGTAGGAGCTGTTGTTGCTCCATTCGACGTGGCTAATACTTTGGGCAGCGCTTTCGCACAGGTATCAAGCTCCGATTCTTATTCGTCCGAGTTCCTTATTGTCAAGGATCGCGTAGAATCACAGCGCTGCTCGTTTCGTTCTGGCAATCTTGAGGATTATAATCGCCTTTTCACCATGGCGGAGTTGGACTACGCGCTTTCGACTTCGCGCCTATCAGCGCCAGGGTCCGATGGCGTCCACGTTCAAATGTTAACACACCTCCCTCCTGCGGGTAAGACCTTCCTGCTCGAACTCTATAATCGCGTCTGGGTTGCTTCCACATTTCCAGATAAGTGGCGAGAGGCCATCATCATTCCTATTTTGAAACCTGGAAAGGACCGTCACCTTCCTTCCAGTTACCGTCCCATTTCCCTCACCAGTTGCGTTTGCAAGGTGTTGGAACGCATGATCAATGGGCGGTTGGTATGGTGGTTGGAGACTCGGAACCTTCTCTCCAACACCCAATGCGGTTTTCGACGACGCCGTTCAACTCTAGACCACCTTGTGTCGCTCTCGACGCAGATCATGAACGGGTTTCTGCGGAACTGTCAAACCGTTGCGATTTTCTTTGACCTTGAGAAGGCTTTTGATACCTGTTGGCGGGCGGGGATTATGCGTTCCCTACACGCCTGGAACCTTCGTGGACGCTTGCCGCTGTTCCTTCAGGAGTTTCTGGCGCACCGCGTTTTCCGGGTACGGGTCAGCTCGGTTTCTTCGAACCATTTTATCCAAGAGAACGGCGTGCCTCAGGGCTCCGTACTAAGCGTTACACTTTTCGCTGTAGCGATTAATTCTATCTGCGAATGTGTTCCACCAGGGGTGTCGTCCTGTTTATTTGTGGACGATTTCGCCGTGTACTGTACCTCTCAGCGTACGTCGTTTTTGGAACGCCGCCTGCAGCACTGTTTGGACAACCTTCACTCTTGGAGTTCTAGAACTGGCTTTCGTTTCTCCACTGAGAAAACCACCTGCGTTAACTTCTGGCGCCGTAGGAAACGATTTCCACCTTCTCTCCGTTTCGGTCCAGACTTTCTGCCCTTTGCCGGCGAGGCGCGTTTCTTGGGGTTGACGTTTGACAGGAAGCTTAGCTGGTCATCACATATTGCACGATTGAAAGCTCGATGTGATCGTTCTCTAAGCCTCTTGCGGGTGTTAAATGGTACGTGTTGGGGAGCGGATCGGGCGGTTTTGCTGCGACTGTATCGCGCGCTAGTCCGATCCAAGTTAGATTATGGGTGCGTCGTTTATTCCTCCGCCCCTCCATCTGTGCTGAGGGCATTAGACGCCGTCCACAATCGTGGCATTCGCTTAGCTCTTGGTGCGTTTCCAACTAGCCCAGTTCTCAGCCTTTACGCCGAGTCGGCAGAACCTCCTTTGTGTTATCGGCGTGCTTTTCTCCTCGGCAATTATGGCTGTGCGCTTCGCAGCATGCCAACCCATCCAACGTTCGCTTCCTTTTTCCACACCGCGCTGGACGAACGTTATTGGGGCCGCTCCGTATCTCCCAGGCCCTCAGGTGTTCGCTTCCGGGAGCTTCTTCGGCAGCACGGTATTGAACTGCCCAGCATGTTCCCTACCGGGGAGAGGGTGTTTCCTCCTTGGCTTCGTGTGACGTCTCACATTGATCTTGGAATGGCGGCTTACCGGAGGTCTACGCTCCCTCTGTCCAGTATACGGGCTTGTTTTTTAGAATTTCTGTCCGGCTACCATGGCTGGATTTTTATTTACACCGACGGATCTAAGTGCTCCAACGGTGTTGGTTGCGCTTACGCTCATGGGCCCGGAACTCATACCTTCGGTCTTCCTGGTGGCACTTCCGTTTATTGTGCTGAACTGTATGCCATATATCGTGCCGTTTTATACGTGCGCCGCCACCACTTGGGAAACAGCCTTATTTTATGTGATTGCCTTAGCGCACTCCAGAGTATACGCGAGCTGTACAATTACCATCCTCTTGTACAGCAAATCCAGGATGCCCTTCATGAACGTATTACGGTGAGGCCCTATATTCCTAGACGTCTACGTTGTTTCAAATGCCAACGTTTTGGGCATACGCAAGTCGCATGGAAGAGCGCCGTTACTATCTTTCCCTCATGTAACCAGCCGTCACACGACGGTACCCGTTCATTCGGACCCGTCCGCGTTAATTGCAAAAAGGTCTCATTCTGCTTCATTTGCCGACTGTCCGCTGTACTTGGACGAGAAGGCGATCCAGGAGATCCGGGTAAAGGAGAAACTCTCCTTCGCCGAAGCCCGGAGGCGTTACCATGAGCACCAACCTTTGCTCCTGCGATCTGGAACGTTCAGTTCTGTTGTTGCCTCGCCAGTACACCGGAAGGATGTAGATACTCAAACCTGGACCATGACTGCATTGACCGCCACTACCATCCGGCCGTCCATTTCAGCTACAGTTAACAAGCCCTCTAAAACTGGTCCAAAAAATATGAGGTCTCAAGGCACTACGAAAAAATCGAAGCAGAAATTTCGTAGAGAAGATTTTTTGAAAGACTCTCAGCGTGCACGCGGTAAGAAGAGTTTACCATCTCCTCCTCGAAGGTCGCAGTCCCAGGATGCTCCTGTGACTAGCCGCGCTCAGCGGCCGCCTTTACCCATTTCCAACCAGAACCGAATCACGGGCTTGAATCGGTTTCTGGCACGAGTGCGTGGGCCCTCCCTTCGAAGAGCCAATGGAGTCTGACCAACTCCATACAAAAAGACCGAGTCTCAAGGTTAAGCATAAGGTTATTTAAAGCCGCCCTTCTAAGTAGACTGTTTATCCCTTTTGCTGATGGCTATCCTGACCTGGAATGTAGGTGGTGTACGATCGCATAGGGCGGAGCTGCAACTTTTATTGCGTTCCCAATAACTACAGTCGTGTGGTTGCAGGAGACAAAGCTTCGCCCTCTTGTTGGAGGGGCGGCATTGTCCATACACTCCATGCATGGAATTTCCGCGGTCGTCTTCCCATATTTGTTCGGAGTTTATGACGGACCGCGTCTTTCGTGTACGTGTAGGCTCGGTTATATCAAGTCGTTTTATTCAAGAGAACGAAATACCGCAGGGATCTGCACTCAGTGTCACACTTTTTGCAATTGCTATCAACCCCATTGTTGATTGCATTCAACATGGCATTTCATCATTCTTTTTTGTTGATGATTTTGCCGTTTATTGCAGTTCACGGCGGACCTGTCTGCTCGACTGTCGTCTCCATAGCTGTATCGACCGACGCTACGCCTGGAGTAACGCCAGCGGCTTTAATTTCTCCGCCTAAAAATCCGACTGTATCAATTTCTGGCGCCGGAAGAATTTCCCTCCGCCCTCTCTCCATCTTGGGTTGGAGGTCCTTCCATTTGCAGACGAGGTAAAAGTTTTGGGGTTGATCTTTGACCGAAAGCTGAGCTGGACTTCTCACACTTCCTTTTAAAAGCAAAGTGTGACCGTTCTCTTAATATGTTAGGTGTTTCATGTGGCACATTCTGGGGAGCTGATCGGACCGCCCTTCTACATCTTTATCGCTCTTTGGTCCTATCCAAACTTGATGACGGGTGCATTGTCTATTCGTCGGCGCGTCAAACTGTATTACGTCGATTGAATGCCATTCACCATCGTTGCATAAGAGTCGCTACGGGGGCCTTTCCATCCAGCCCTGATCGCAGTCTGTATGCTGAAGCTTCAGAGCCTCAGCTGTCCTTCCGGCGTGAGATGCTTTTGTGCAGCTATGCCTGTCAACTCTCCAGCTTGCCTGACCACTCTTTCTTCGCGATATTTTACGGGGATTCGTTTGATCGGCAATATTTAGTTAGCTCCTGTGCATTGCTCCCTCCAGGGGTTCGATTTCGTCAACTTCTTCGGCATTTGGAAGTTACGCCAACGCCGGCCCTTCAAAGGGGGGGGGGGGTGAAATCGTTTTGTTCCATGGTTGCGCGCTGACGCCCAATGTCATCTTGGGTTATCGTCGATGCCGAAGAATGGAACCCTTTTCTTCAGTCTTTAGATCAGCATTTTTAGAACTGCAGGCGCAATTCGGGGACTCTCATTTTATCTTTACTGATGGATCTAAGTCTGATGCTAGTATAGGATGTGCCTTTGTTTGTGGTGGGAATAGTCAACATCCTCCTGACCTCGCCCCCAGGGGCCTGCTTTGCAGGTACGGGTTTTGGTGCACCCGGGGTCCCGAGCCACCCTGACTGCCTCGATGTGTGCTCCTCCAAGTGGTGAGGGAGTCAGCCACAGCACCCACGCACGTGTAGGCCTTGCGTGGAGAACCGTGTCGGTGGAAAGGAATATCCTGGTGGTTGAGGGAAGCGTATCTGAGCCTGGTTGGTAGTGTTTTACAGTTTTCAGGGAGGATGCGCATTCCCAATGCACCACTTTATTTTTGCCTCACCTAAACGGGCGGCTAGGGAATAACCCACCGCTAGCCAATCGACCGGGACTAGGTTTTGTACTGAACTCCAGGGTGAGCAGGACGACGTGCCCGCTATATCCCGTGTGTAGCCCTGTCATCCCAGTGGGATGACCCCTTGTTGGGCTCCGTGGTGGGTGGGGAGCACTGCGGGATGAATTCTTTACTATCTTTTATGGTCAACGCACCCAATACCCTAAAGCAACCTGTGAAGCGAAAAGAAGTAGTCGAGTCCAGTGGTCCTCGCTACTTGGTGATTTCGAGAACTGAGGAAGGGCAGAAGTTTACCACGGTGAATCCATTTCTGATTCAGAAGGGTTTGGACAGCATTGCTGGTCCTGTTAAATCCTGTGTACGATCTCGTAATGGCACACTCCTGATTGAAGCACATTTCATCTGCTCAGGCAGCGAAACTGCTTAAAGCCAAACTGCTAGCCAGCTAACCTGTACGTGTTGAGCTGCACAGAACTCTCAACTCCTCGCTCGGTGTGGTGAACACCCGTGAATTGGACGGCATGTCTAATGAGGAGATTCAGGACAACCTCTCTGATCAAGGCGTTACGGCGGTATATCGCGTGCAGCGGAAGGACAGAGGTGAATGCGTGCCAACTCGTACCCTGTTCCTTACATCTGATCGGGTAGATCTTCCTCAAAGAATTCAGGCAGGGTATGAGGTCATTGTAGTCAGGCCGTATGTCCCTAACCCGCTGCGTTGCTACAAGTGTCAGCGCTTTGGACACACCAGCGACTTCTGTAATGGCAACTCTACCTGCGTTAACTGTGGTGACATCTCCCATGATGGGGAAAGCACATCCACTCCGACATGTGTTAACTGCAGCGGTGAACATCCATCGAGTTCCCGCGATTGCCCCCGTTTTGTAGAGTAACGCGAGATCCAGGAGATCCGGGTTAAGTAGAAGGTGTCCTTCTCGGAAGCCCGGAAACTCCAGCGCATCCGCCAACCCTCTGTCCCCCGGTCCGGTACATATAGCTCCGTTGCAGCTAAACCAGTACCGTGTCGGGAAATCGCCACACAGACCAGCGATTTGAACGGGGCCACAATTTCAGATAAGGTACTTGTCGCCCGCTCGCTTCCAAAACTCTCGATTTCGCCACCTGCGTCGACATCTGCCAAGACTGTAACTGCTCACCTTCCTCCTGTGCAATCGCATTCTCAGGCGTTGCCTTCCTCCTCCAAGGCTGGAAAGGTCATTGCCAGCACTGCTTCACCAGTAGAGTTCAAGACACACTACACCAGATCCGACTTCCTGAAGGACACCTCTCCAACTGTACCGGGAACGTCGAAGGGGAAGAATAGTCCGCGATTCTTTCTCGTAGATCCTCTTCTGCGGCTTCTTCTGGGACGGACTCCGATCGGCGATCTACATCTTCGCTGATCTCTACTTCCAATTGGTTCGAGGTTCTCGAACCGAAATTTTCTATTGGAAAGGGGTCCTCCCCCGTGGAGGAGATGGAACAGGATTCCTCCGCCGCTGCCACACCACCTATGAAGAAGCGGCAGGATAAAACATCCCCTAAAGGTGCCCCTCAGGGGCTCACCTTATGTGTGTACGGGTTTTTGGCGCACCCGGGGGTTCCCGAGCCAATCATCGCCATATTCATCCCCTCACCCCCATCCGGTCGAGGTGGGTTCTTCAAGTGACCGGTGGACCCAAGGTAGGCTCTCGTGCGTTCTTTGCATTCCATTCATACCGCACCTCACCGTCGTTTCTTTCTTCCCGTATCACTTTCCGGCCATTTCGCACCACGACATTCGCATAACTCTTTTCCTTCCCCGCCGGCCTACCTTGCGTGCGAAACGCCCACACAGTTTTAGTTTCTTTTATCTTTTTATTTAAATCCTCCGTGGACACGGCCTGACGGATACCCGCGCACCGCGTGCGCAGCTGGGTGAGTGGGTAATGGCGTCATCCCCACCACCCGGGGTCGTCATGTAGGGTTTGTGTTCGTATCCGCTGTTCAACTGCAGTCCCGTGGGGGGGGCCCCTCAGGGGCTCACCTTATGTGAGTACGGGTTTTTGGCGCACCCGGGGGTTCCCGAGCCAATCATCGCCACATCCATCCTCTCACCCCCATCCGGTCGAGGTGGGTTCTTCTCGTGACCGGTGGACACAAGGTAGGCTCTCGTGCGTTCTTTACATTCCATTCATACCGCACCTCACCATCGTTTCTTTCTTTCCTTATCACTTTCCGGCCATTTCGCACCACGACATTCGCATATCTCTTTTTCTTCCCCGCCGGCCTACCTTGCGTGCGAAACGCCCACACAGTTTTAGTTTCTTTTATCTTTTTATTTAAATCCTCCGTGGACACAGCCTGACGGATACCCGCGCACCGCGTGCGCAGCTGGGTGAGTGGGTAATGGCGTCATCCCCACCACCCGGGGTCGTCATGTAGGGTTTGTGTTCGTATCCGCTGTTCAACTGCAGTCCCGTGGGGGGGCCCCTCAGGGGCTCACCTTATGTGAGTACGGGTTTTTGGCGCACCCGGGGGTTCCCGAGCCACTCATCGCCACCTTCATCCCCTCACCCCCATCCGGTCGAGGTGGGTTCTTCAAGTGACCGGTGGACCCAAGGTAGGCTCTCGTGCGTTCTTTGCATTCCATCCATACTGCACCTCACCATCGTTTCTTTCTTCCCTTATCACTTTCCGGCCATTTCGCACCACGACATTCGCATATCTCTCTTTTTCTTCCCCGCCGGCCTACCTTGCGTGCGAAACGCCCACACAGTTTTAGTTTCTTTTATCTTTTTATTTAAATCCTCCGTGGACACAGCCTGACGGATACCCGCGCACCGTGTGCGCAGCTGGGTGAGTGGGTAATGGCGTCATCCCCACCACCCGGGGTCGTCATGTAGGGTTGTTGTTCGTATCCGCTGTTCAACTGCAGTCCCGCGGGGGGGCCATTGCATGAGCTGCTGGCTTCCGACGGCGATTGGGTCCCTCTGTCTATGTTCTGGGAGGTGTGACCCTGGGGTGAGCTAGGTATAGATAGGCCACTCACCCAAGCCGGGGTAACGCCCGGGAAGTCAGAGCCCGAGGTCGGAGACGGTTGCAATGGTGGAGGATTTTTTTCGCTATGGAGCACCCTTTCTCCATTATTAACAACAAGCGCCGTAAAACTTTAGTAACAGAAGTAGCACCGCCAACAGCTGGTTGTTACTTAGTGATTACCCGTACCGAGGAGGGACAATCATTCGAGAAGGTGAACCCTTTTATTATCCAGAAGGGCATTGACTCAATTGCTGGTCCGGTTCTTTCCTGCACTCGGCTTCGTAATGGTTCGTTGCTAGTTCAAAGCAAATCCGAGGCACAAAGTAAGTCCTTGTTGAGCGCCACGCTTCTCCACGGTTATCCTATCCGTGTTGAGAAGCACCGCACCTTGAATTCTTGTAGAGGCGTTGTCACCACGCATAGCCTCGATGGTATCTCTGACGAAGACCTGGTGGAATATCTTGCAGACCAGAGGGTGACAGCGGTTCATCGAATGCAGGCCAAACGCGACGGCGTATTGGTACCCACTCGTACCCTGTTTATTACATTTGATGGCGTCGATCTGCCCACGAGCATTTCCGCAGGGTACGAACGGATTTCTGTGAGGCCTTATATTCCTAGACCTCTGCGTTGTTTTAAATGCCAACGTTTTGGGCATACGCAAGTCTCATGTAAGAGTGCCGTTAACATCTGTGCAACATGTAGCCAGCCCTCACACGAAGGTACCTGTTCAACAACCCCCGTCTGCGTTAATTGCAAAGGGTCTCATTCTGCTTCGTTTGCCGACTGTCCGCGGTACTTGGACGAGAAGGCGATCCAGGAGATCCGGGTAAAGGAAAAACTCTCCTTCGCTGAAGCCCGGAGGCGTTACCATGCGCGCCAACCTTCCCTCCTGCGATCTGGCACATTTAGTTCTGTTGTTGCCTCGCCAGTACCACGAGTAGATGCTGAAACTCAGACCTGGACCTTGACTGGATTAACCGCCACTACCATCCGGCCGTCTATTAAAGCTACTGCTACCAAGCCTTATAAACCTGGTCCAAAGTCAATGAAGTCGCAAGCCGCTGAAAAGAAGCCCAAGCAGAAACTACGTAGGGAAGATTTCTTGAAAGACCCTCCGCTTGCGCGCGGTAGCAAAAGTTCACCTTCTCCTCCTCGGAGGTCGCTGTCCCAGGAAGGTCCTGGGACAAGCCGCGCTCAGCGGCACCCCTCACCCATCGCCACCCAGAACCGATTCACGGCGCTTGAATCGGTTTCTGGCACTGAGCGCGTGGGCCCTCCCTCCGAGGAAGCTATGGAGTCTGACCAACTCCATACAAAAAGCCCGAGCCCAAAGGTTAAACAAAAGGTAATTTTAAGCCGCCCTTCTAAGTAGACAGTTTATCCCTTTTATTCATGGCTATCCTGAGCTGGAATGTACGTGGTGTACGATCGCATAGGGCGGAACTGCAACTTTTAATGCGTTCCCATTCACCTATGGTCGTGTGTTTTCAGGAGACCAAGCTTCGCCCTCACGACCCTTTCGATCTCCGAGGGTACACTCCGGTTCGCTACGATCTTGAACCGGAGGAGGGTGCTCCTGCTCATGGAGGTGTTATGTTGTTGGTGCGTAATGACGTTCATTTTCAAACTATCACACTTACGTCCGACTTGCAAGCTGTTGCCATTAGACTGCAGTTACCCGGTTTTTTCTTTTCTGTTTGTTCTGTGTATACACCTCCATCGTCTCCCCTCGCTCCCGCGGACATTCGATCTCTCCTGTCCGCTCTCCCAACACCATTTCTTCTGTTGGGAGATTTTAATGCCCATCACCCACTATGGGGTTCGCCAAGGGCTTGTGCGAGGGGAACTCTTCTTTCCGACATTTTTTATCAGTTCAATCTTTCCATCCTCAATACAGGTGCACCTACTTTTATTTCTGATTCTTCTGGTACATTTTCTCACCTGGACCTTTCCATTTGCTCACTCCAGCTTGCACATCGTCTCCAGTGGAACGTCGTCGCTGACACCTACTCCAGCGACCATTACCCCTGCATCGTTTCTCTTCTGTCGCACCACGTACAGCATTCCAGAGTACCTACCTGGATATTCGCAAAAGCCGACTGGAACTTGTATTCCAGCCTCGTGCATTTTGACGACCAGCCCTTCTCCGACATTAACCAACTAGTGCAGCACCTTACGTCTATTATTTTCTCTGCCGCCGAACGCGCAATACCCCGTTCATCCTCCCAACCTCGGCGGCCACCTGTTCCGTGGTGGAACGAGGATTGTCGGGACGCCGTTCGTGCTCGTAGGGCTGCACTTAGGGTGTTTCGGCGCCACCCTACACTTGCTAATTTGGTGACTTTTAAACAATCGCGCGCCAGGGCTCGTCGCACTATTCAGGATAGCAAGAAGGCGTCGTGGGCTCGTTTTGTCGAGTCTTTTAATCGCTTTACGCCTTCATCTGTTGTTTGGGATAAACTTCGTCGCTTCTCAGGTAAAGTGTCGCATTGTACTGTTTCTGGCCTACAGGTTTCTAATGCCACCATAGTGGATCCGGCTGCCATCGCTAACACTCTGGGTGCTGCCTTTGAGGCGGTATCCAATTCGGACCATTATTCCGCCGGCTTTCGCTCTATCAAAGACCGGCTGGATTCCGACACCTTTAATTTTCGATCTGCTAATATTGAGTGTTATAATGAACTTTTCACAATGAGGGAGCTGGAGCATGCTCTTCATTGCTCTCGGCACTCCGCTCCTGGGCCGGACGGCATTCATGTCCTGATGTTAAAGAACCTTTCAGCCGACAGTAAACTCTTTCTCTTACAGGTCTATAACCGTATTTGGCAGGACGGCATTTTTCCTTCCGTTTGGCGCGAAGCCACCATTGTCCCTATACTTAAGCCTGGGAAGGATCGCCAACTACCTTCCAGCTACCGCCCTATCTCCCTCACCAGTTGCATTTGCAAGGTGATGGAGCGCATGATCAACGGGCGGTTGACATGGTGGCTTGAGTCTCAGAAACTTCTAGCGAACGCTCAGTGCGGGTTTCGTCGCTATCGCTCTACCGTCGACCATCTGGTGTCCTTGTCGACGCATATTATGAATGGATTTCTGAGAAAGTGTCAAACCGTGGCAGTATTTTTTGACCTGGAGAAAGCTTATGACACTTGTTGGAGGGGCGGCATTTTACGTACACTTCACGATTGGAATATCCGCGGTCGTCTTCCCATATTTCTTCGGGAGTTTATGACGGACCGCGTCTTTCGTGTACGTGTGGGCTCGGTTTTATCTCGTCGTTTTATTCAAGAGAACGGAGTACCGCAGGGCTCTGTACTCAGTGTCACACTTTTTGCGATTGCTATCAACCCCATTGTTGATTGTATTCCACCTGGCATTTCATCGTCCCTTTTTGTTGACGATTTCGCTATTTATTGCAGTTCACGGCGGACCTGTCTACTCGAACGCCGTCTCCAGAGCTGTATCGACCGTCTCTACGCCTGGAGTAACGCCAACGGCTTTAATTTCTCCGCCGAGAAATCCGTCTGCATCAACTTTTGGCGCCGGAAGTATTTCCCTCCGCCCACTCTCCATCTTGGGCCAGGGATACTTCCGTTTGCAGACGAGGCGAAATTTTTGGGGTTGATTTTTGACAGGAAGTTGTGTTGGACCTCGCACGTTTCCTTTTTAAAAGCAAAGTGTGACCGTTCTCTTAATCTTTTACGTGTTTTAAGTGGCACATCCTGGGGAGCTGATCGGACCGTCCTTCTTCGCCTTTATCGCTCTTTGGTCCGATCCAAGCTTGATTACGGGTGTATTGTTTATTCGTCGGCACGTCCATCTGTGTTACGTCGATTGAATGCCATTCACCATCGTGGCATAAGAGTCGCTACAGGGGCCTTTCCAACTAGCCCTGTACCCAGTCTGTACGCAGAAGCTGCAGAGCCTCCGCTGTCCTTCAGGCGTGAGATGCTCTTGTGCAGCTGTGCTTGTCGACTCTCAAGCTTGCCTAACCACCCGTCCTTCGATGTATTTTACGAGGATTCGCTTGACCGGCAATATTTAGTTCGCTCCTCTGCATTGCTCCCTCCAGGGGTTCGATTTCGACTGCTACTTCGGCATTTGGACGTTACGCCAGCGCCGGCCCTTCCACGGGGGGAAACGCGTTTTCCTCCATGGTCCCGCGCTGAGGCCCACTGTCACCTTGGGCTAACGTCAATGTCGAAGACTGAGACCCCTGCTTCAGTCTTTAGATCGGCTTTTTTAGAAGTACGGGCTCAATTCGGGGACTTCCATTTTATCTTTACCGATGGATCTAAGACTGAAGCTGGAGTTGGATGTGCCTTTGTTTCTGGTCACTGTAGTTTTAAGTTTCGTTTACCTGCACAATGTTCAATTTTTACCGCCGAACTTTTTAGCATTTATCAATCTATTTTATACATTCAGCGGCACGCCTTACAGCACTGTTTTATTTGTACGGACTCTCTGAGTGCCCTTCAGACTATTACTGCGCTGTACCATTACCACCCGCTTGTACAGCGCATACATGACCTGCTCCACTCGCTTGGTGTCTCTGGCATCAGCGTGTCCTTCATGTGGATTCCAGGTCATGTGGGCATCTCAGGGAATGAGTCTGCCGACGCCGCTGCGAAATCGGCGATTTTATTACCCAGATTTTTTACTTCTGTTGTTCCCTCGTCTGATTCGTGTATTATTTTACGTCGCCGCATCCTCTCGCGCTGGCGCGATGAGTGGACGGCCCTCCGGGGGAACAAATTGCGGGAAGTTAAGCCTTTCCCGTTGATCTGGGATACCTCTTCTCGTTCTTGTCGTCGGGAAGAGGTAATTTTAGCTCGTCTACGGATTGGACATTGTGTTTTTAGTCATAGGTATTTGCTCAGTGGTGACCCCGCACCACTCTGTGGGCAGTGTGTCGTGCCCTTAACGGTGCGTCACATTTTAACAGAGTGTCAGGTTTTAGCTGCATTGCGTGCTCGTGTGGGTCTGCCTGTTGGCCTAGCCAACGTTTTGGCAGACGACACGCGTGCTGTAGAATGTGTTTTACGTTTTATTCATGACAGTGATTTTAATCTGCGCATTTAATGCGTTGGGCGCCTGTTGGCTTAGTACTTTTATTCTGTCTGTTTTTATGGGAACTCTTATCCCCAGTGGACATTTGGCGCTCATGTCCCTCGCATTCTACAGTTCCTGACACGTTTTAATCGTTTCTTGCCCTTGCTTTTAGTGTGTTGATTTTTCAGAACTTTGTATTGTTATTGTTATTCTTGTTGTTCTTGTTATTATTGTTGTTATTGTTATAGTTATTGTTGTTATTGTTATTTTGTTATTGTTCTGTTGTTAGTTTTAGCTTTTTGAACATCGCGGGTTTGTGTCCCGTTTTTAACTATGCGGTTTTTTACTTGTTTTATATTGTGACCTTATCTTTTATACATTGTAAGGGCGCTGATGACCGTAGCAGTTTAGCGCCCTTAAACCGCATATCATCATCATCATCATCAGCAAAGTAAGACCTTGTTGCGCGCTACGCTTCTCCACGGTTACCCCATCCGTGTTGAGAAGCACCGCACATTGAACTCCTGTCGGGGCGTCGTTACCACCCATAGCCTCGATGGTATATCGGACGAGGACCTGGTAGAATATCTTGCAGACCAGAAGGTGACAGCGGTCCATCGAGTGCAGGCCAAACGCGACGGCGTATTGGTACCCACTCGTACCCTGTTTATTACATTTGATGGCGTCGATCTGCCCACGAGCATCTCCGCAGGGTACGAACGCATTTCTGTGAGGCCTTATATTCCTAGACCTCTGCGTTGTTTTAAATGCCAACGTTTTGGGCATACGCAAGTCTCATGTAAGAGTGCCGTTAACATCTGTGCAACATGTAGCCAGCCCTCACACGAAGGTACCTGTTCAACAGCCCCCGTCTGCGTTAATTGTAAAGGGTCTCATTCTGCTTCGTTTGCCGACTGTCCGCGGTACTTGGACGAGAAGGCGATCCAGGAGATCCGGGTAAAGGAAAAACTCTCCTTCGCTGAAGCCCGGAGGCGTTACCATGCGCGCCAACCTTCACTCCTGCGATCTGGCACATTTAGTTCTGTTGTTGCCTCGCCAGTACCACGAGTAGATGCCGAAACTCAGACCTGGACCTTGACTGGATTAACCGCCACTACCACCCGGCCGTCCATTAAGGCTACAGTTACCAAGCCGTATAAACCTGGTCCCAAGTCAATGAAGTCGCAAGCCGTTGAAAAGAAGCCCAAGCAGAAACTTCGTAGGGAAGATTTTTTAAAAGACCCTCCGCGTGCGCGCGGTAACAAAGGTTCACCTTCTCCTCCTCGGAGGTCGCTGTCCCAGGATGGTCCTGGGACCAGCCGCGCTCAGCGGCACCCTTCACCCATCGCCACCCAGAACCGATTCACGGCGCTTGAATCGGTTTCTGGCACTGAGCGCGTGGGCCCTCCCTCCGAGGAAGCTATGGAGTCTGACCAACTCCATTCAAAAAGCCCGAGCCCAAAGGTTAAACAAAAGGTAATTTTAAGCCGCCCTTCTAAATAGACAGTTTATCCCCTTATTCTTAATGGCTATCCTGACCTGGAATGTACGTGGTGTACGATCGCATAGGGCGGAACTGCAACTTTTATTGCGTTCCCATTCGCCTATGGTCGTATGTTTGCAGGAGACTAAGCTTCGCCCTCACGATCCTTTTGATCTCCGAGGATATACTCCGGTTCGCTACGACCTTGAACCGGAGGAGGGTACTCCTGCTCATGGTGGTGTCATGATTTTGGTGCGTAATGACGTTCATTTTACACCTGTCACACTTACATCTGACTTGCAAGCTGTTGCCGTTCGCCTTCACTTACCCGGCTTTTTGTTTTCTGTTTGCTCTGTGTATACACCTCCATCGTATCCCCTCGCTCCCGCGGACCTTCGATCTCTCCTGTCCGCTCTCCCAACAC
This sequence comes from Deroplatys truncata, assembly GCA_030765065.1. Lineage (NCBI taxonomy): Eukaryota > Metazoa > Arthropoda > Insecta > Mantodea > Mantidae > Deroplatys > Deroplatys truncata. The sequence goes on along the minus strand of CM060990.1, from coordinate 413,629,931 downwards.
CATTTCTTCTGTTGGGAGATTTTAATGCCCATCACCCACTATGGGGTTCGCCAAGGGCTTGTGCGAGGGGAACTCTTCTTTCCGACATTTTTTATCAGTTCAATCTTTCCATCCTCAATACCGGTGCACCTACTTTTATTTCTGATTCTTCCGGTACATTCTCTCACCTGGACCTTGCCATATGCTCAATCCAGCTTGCACGTCGTCTTCAGTGGAACGTCGTCGCTGACACCTACTCCAGCGACCATTTCCCCTGTATCGTTTCTCTTCTGTCGCACCACGTACAGCATTCCAGAGTGCCTACCTGGATATTCGCAAAAGCCGACTGGAGCTTGTATTCCAGCCTCGTGCATTTTGACGACCAGCTTTTCTCCGACATTAATCAACTAGTGCAGCACCTTACGTCTATTATTTTCTCAGTCGCCGAACGTGCAATACCCCGTTCATCCTCCCAACCTCGGCGGCCACCTGTTCCATGGTGGAACGAGGATTGTCGGGACGCCGTTCGTGCCCGTAGGACTGCACTTAGGGTGTTTCGGCGCCACCCTACACTTGATAATTTGGTGACTTTTAAACAATCGCGCGCCAGGGCTCGTCGCATTATTCAGGATAGCAAGAAGGCATCTTGGGCTCGTTTTGTCGAGTCTTTTAATCGTTTTACGCCTTCATCCGTTGTTTGGGATAAACTTCGTCGCTTCTCAGGTAAAGTGTCACATTGTACTGTTTCTGGCCTTCAGGTTTCTAATGCCACCATCGTGGATCCGGCTGCCATCGCTAACACTCTGGGTTCTGCCTTTGAGGCGGTTTCCAGTTCAGACCATTATTCCGCCGGCTTTCGCTCTATTAAAGACCGGCAGGATTCCGCATCATTTACTTTTCGGTCTGCTAATGATGAATGCTATAACGAACTATTCACAATGAGGGAGCTGGAGCACGCTCTTCATTGCTCTCGGCACTCCGCTCCCGGGCCGGACGGCATTCATGTCCTGATGTTAAAGAACCTTTCAGCCGACAGTAAACTATTTCTCTTACAGGTCTATAACCGTATTTGGCAAGACGGCATTTTTCCTTCCGTTTGGCGCGAAGCCACCATTGTCCCTATACTTAAGCCTGGGAAGGATCGCCAACTACCTTCCAGCTACCGCCCTATCTCCCTCACCAGTTGCATTTGTAAGGTGATGGAGCGCATGATCAACGGGCGGTTGACATGGTGGCTTGAGTCTCAGAAACTTCTAGCGAACGCTCAGTGCGGGTTTCGTCGCTATCGCTCTACCGTCGACCATCTGGTGTCCTTGTCGACGCATATTATGAATGGATTTCTGAGAAAGTGTCAAACCGTGGCTGTATTTTTTGACCTGGAGAAAGCTTATGACACTTGTTGGAGGGGCGGCATTTTACGTACACTTCACGATTGGAATATCCGCGGTCGTCTTCCCATATTTCTTCGGGAGTTTATGACGGACCGCGTCTTTCGTGTACGTGTGGGCTCGGTTTTATCTCGTCGTTTTATTCAAGAGAACGGAGTACCGCAGGGCTCTGTACTCAGTGTCACACTTTTTGCGATTGCTATCAACCCCATTGTTGATTGTATTCCACCTGGCATTTCATCGTCCCTTTTTGTTGACGATTTCGCTATTTATTGTAGTTCACGGCGGACCTGTCTACTCGAACGCCGTCTCCAGAGCTGTATCGACCGTCTCTACGCCTGGAGTAACGCCAACGGCTTTAATTTCTCCGCCGAGAAATCCGTCTGCATCAACTTTTGGCGCCGGAAGTATTTCCCTCCGCCCTCACTCCATCTTGGGCCTGGGATACTTCCGTTTGCAGACGAGGCGAAATTTTTGGGGTTGATTTTTGACAGGAAGTTGTGTTGGACCTCGCACGTTTCCTTTTTAAAAGCAAAGTGTGACCGTTCTCTTAATATTTTACGTGTTTTAAGTGGCACATCCTGGGGAGCTGATCGGACCGTCCTTCTTTGCCTTTATCGCTCTTTGGTCCGATCCAAGCTTGATTACGGGTGTATTGTTTATTCGTCGGCACGTCCATCTGTGTTACGTCGATTGAATGCCATTCACCATCGTGGCATAAGAGTCGCTACAGGGGCCTTTCCAACTAGCCCTGTACCCAGTCTGTACGCAGAAGCTGCAGAGCCTCCGCTGTCCTTCAGGCGTGAGATGCTCTTGTGCAGCTATGCTTGTCGACTCTCAAGCTTGCCTAACCACCCGTCCTTCGATGTATTTTACGAGGATTCGCTTGACCGGCAATATTTAGTTAGCTCCTCTGCATTGCTCGCTCCAGGGGTTCGATTTCGACTGCTACTTCGGCATTTGGACGTTACGCCAGCGCCGGCCCTTCCACGGGGGGAAACGCGTTTTCCTCCATGGTCCCGCGCTGAGGCCCACTGTCACCTTGGGCTAACGTCAATGTCGAAGACTGAGACCCCTGCTTCAGTCTTTAGATCGGCTTTTTTAGAAGTACGGGCTCAATTCGGGGACTTCCATTTTATCTTTACCGATGGATCTAAGACTGAAGCTGGAGTTGGATGTGCCTTTGTTTCTGGTCACTGTAGTTTTAAGTTTCGTTTACCTGCACAATGTTCAATTTTTACCGCCGAACTTTTTAGCATTTATCAATCTATTTTATACATTCAGCGGCACGCCTTACAGCACTGTTTTATTTGTACGGACTCTCTGAGTGCCCTTCAGACTATTACTGCGCTGTACCATTACCACCCGCTTTTACAGCGCATACATGACCTGCTCCACTCGCTTGGTGTCTCTGGCATCAGCGTGTCCTTCATGTGGATTCCAGGTCATGTGGGCATCTCAGGGAATGAGTCTGCCGACGCCGCTGCGAAATCGGCGATTTTATTACCCAGATTTTTTACCTCTGTTGTTCCCTCGTCAGATTCGTGTGCTATTTTACGTCGCCGCATCCTCTCGCGCTGGCGCGATGAGTGGACGGCCCTCCGGGGGAACAAGTTGAGGGAGGTTAAGCCTCTCCCGTTAATCTGGGGTACCTCTTCTCGTTCTTGTCGTCGGGAAGAGGTAATTTTAGCTCGTCTACGGATTGGACATTGTGTTTTTAGTCATAGGTATTTGCTCAGTGGTGACCCCGCACCACTCTGTGGGCAGTGTGACGTGCCCTTAACGGTGCGTCACATTTTAACAGAGTGTCAGGTTTTAGCTGCATTGCGTGCTCGTGTGGGTCTGCCTGTTGGCCTAGCCAACGTTTTGGCAGACGACACGCGTGCTGTAGAATGTGTTTTACGTTTTATTCATGACAGTGATTTTAATCTGCGCATTTAATGCGTTGGGCGTCTGTTGGCTTAGTACTTTTATTCTGTCTGTTTTATGGGAACTCTTATCCCCAGTGGACATATGACGCTCATATCCCTCGCATTCTACAGTTCCTGACACGTTTTAATCTTTTATAGCCCTTGCTTTTAGTGTGTTGGTTTTTCAGACCTTTGTATTGTTATTCTTGTTGTTCTTGTTATTATTGTTGTTCTTGTTATTGTTATTATTGTTATTGTTATTGTTATTATTGTTGTTATTGTTATTTTGTTATTGTTCTGTTGTTGGTTTTAGCTATTTGAACATCGCGGGTTTGTGTCCCGTTTTTAACTATGCGGTTCTTTTACCTGTTTTATATTTTGACATTATCTTTTATACATTGTAAGGGCGCTGATGACCGTAGCAGTTTAGCGCCCTTAAACCGCATATCATCATCATCATCATCATCACCGTGGGGGGGCCATTGCATGAGCTGCTGACTTCTGACGGTGATTGGGTCCCTCTGTCTATGTTCTGGGAGGTGTGACCCTGGGGTGAGTCTGATATAGATAGGCCACTCACCCAAGCCGGGGTAACGCCGGAGAAGTCAGAGCCCGAGGTCGGAGACGGTTGCAATTGTGGAGGATTTATCTCGCTATGGAGCACCCTTCCTCCATTAATACAAACAAGCGCCGAAAAGTTATTGTAACAGAAGTAGCACCGCCGTCATCTGGTTGTTACTTGGTCATTTCGAGAACAGAAGAAGGACAAAACTTTGAGAAGGTGAACCCTTTTATAATTCAGAAGGGAATAGATGCTATTGCTGGTGCGGTTCAATCATGCACTCGTCTACGGAATGGTTCCTTATTGGCACAAACTAAGTCCGATCAGCAAAGTAAGACCTTGTTGCGCGCTACGCTTCTCCGCGGTTACTCCATCCGTGTTGAGAAGCACCGCACATTGAACTCCTGTCGGGGCGTCGTTACCACCCATAGCCTCGATGGTATATCGGACGAGGATCTCGTAGAATATCTATCTGATCAAAAGGTCACTGCAGTGCATCGAGTGCAGGCCAAACGCGACGGCGTATTGGTACCCACTCGTACCCTGTTTATTACATTTGATGGCGTCGATCTGCCCACGAGCATTTCCGCAGGGTACGAACGGATTTCTGCGAGGCCTTATATTCCTAGACCTCTGCGTTGTTTTAAATGCCAACGTTTTGGGCATACGCAAGTCTCCTGTAAGAGTGGCGTTAACATCTGTGTAACATGTAGCCAGCCCTCACACGAAGGTACCTGTTCAACAGCCCCCGTCTGCGTTAAATGTAAAGGGTCACATTGTGCTTCGTTTGCCGACTGTCCGCGGTGTTTGGACGAGAAGGCGATCCAGGAGATCCGGGTAAAGGAAAAACTCTCCTTCGCTGAAGCCCGGAGGCGTTTCCATGCGCGCCAACCTTCACTCCTGCGATCTGGCACATTTAGTTCTGTTGTTGCCTCGCCAGTACCACGAGTAGATGCCGAAACTCAGACCTGGACCTTGACTGGATTAACCGCCACTACCATCCGGCCGTCTATTAAGGCTACAGTTACCAAGCCGTATAAACCTGGTCCCAAGTCAATGAAGTCGCAAGCCGTTGAAAAGAAGCCCAAACAGAAACTTCGTAGGGAAGATTTTTTGAAAGACCCTCCGCGTGCGCGCGGTAACAAAAGTTCACCTTCTCCTCCTCGGAGGTCGTTGTCCCAGGATGGTCCTGGGACAAGCCGCGCTCAGCGCCACCCTTCACCCATCGCCACCCAGAACCGATTCACGGCGCTTGAATCGGTTTCTGGCACTGAGCCTGTGGGCCCTCCCTCCGAGGAAGCTATGGAGTCTGACCAACTCCATACCAAAAGCCCGAGCCCAAAGGTTAAACAAAAGGTAATTTTAAGCCGCCCTTCTAAATAGAAAGTTTATCCCCTTATTCTTAATGGCTATCCTGACCTGGAATGTACGTGGTGTACGATCGCATAGGGCGGAACTGCAACTTTTATTGCGTTCCCATTCGCCTATGGTCGTATGTTTGCAGGAGACTAAGCCTCGCCCTCACGATGCTTTTGATCTCCGAGGATATACTCCGGTTCGCTACGACCTTGAACCGGAGGAGGGTACTCCTGCTCATGGAGGTGTCATGTTCTTAGTGCGTAACGACGTTCATTTTACACCTGTCACACTTACATCCGACTTGCAAGCTGTTGCCGTTCGCCTTCACTTACCCGGCTTTTTGTTTTCTGTTTGCTCTGTATATTCACCTCCATCGTCTCCCCTCGCTCCCGCGGACATTCTAGCTCTCCTGTCCGCTCTCCCAACACCATTTCTTCTGTTGGGAGATTTTAATGCCCATCACCCACTGTGGGGTTCGCCGAGGGCTTGTGCGAGGGGAACTCTTCTCTCCGACATTTTTTATCAGTTCAATCTTTCCATCCTCAATACAGGTGCACCTACTTTTATTTCTGATTCTTCTGGTACTTTCTCTCACCTGGACCTTGCCCTTTGCTCAATCCAGCTTGCACGTCGCCTTCAGTGGAACGTCGTCGCTGACACCTACTCCAGCGACCATTTCCCCTGCATCGTTTCTCTTCTGTCGCACCACGTACAGCATTCCAGAGTACCTACCTGGATATTCGCAAAAGCCGACTGGAGCTTGTATTCCAGCCTCGTGCATTTTGACGACCAGCCCTTCTCCGACATTAATCAACTAGTGCAGCACCTTACGTCTATTATTTTCTCAGCCAACGAACGTGCAATACCCCGTTCATCCTCCCAACCTCGGCGGCCACCTGTTCCGTGGTGGAACGAGGATTGTCCGGACGCCGTTCGTGCCCGTAGGACTGCACTTAGGGTGTTTCGGCACCACGCTACACTTGATAATTTGGTGACTTTTAAACAATCGCGCGCCAGGGCTCGTCGCATTATTCAGGATAGCAAGAAGGCATCTTGGGCTCGTTTTGTCGAGTCTTTTAATCGTTTTACGCCTCCATCCGTTGTTTGGGATAAACTTCGTCGCTTCTCAGGTAAAGTGTCACATTGTACTGTTTCTGGCCTTCAGGTTTCTAATGCCACCATAGTGGATCCGGCTGCCATCGCTAACACTCTGGGTTCTGCCTTTGAGGCGGTTTCCAGTTCAGACCATTATTCCGCCGGCTTTCGCTCTATTAAAGACCGGTAGGATTCCGCATCATATACTTTTCGGTCTGTTAATGATGAATGCTATAACGAACTATTCACAATGAGGGAGCTGCAGCACGCTCTTCATTGCTCTAGGCACTCCGCTCCTGGGCCGGACGGCATTCATGTCCTGATGTTAAAGCACCTTTCAGCCGACAGTAAACTCTTTCTCCTACAGGTCTATAACCGTATTTGGCAAGACGGCCTTTTTCCTTCCGTTTGGCGCGAAGCCACCATTGTCCCTATTCTTAAGCCTGGGAAGGATCGCCAACTACCTTCCAGCTACCGCCCTATCTCCCTCACCAGTTGCATTTGCAAGGTGATGGAGCGCATGATCAACGGGCGGTTGACATGGTGGCTTGAGTCTCAGAAACTTCTACCGAACGCTCAGTGTGGATTTCGTCGCTATCGCTCTACCGTCGATCATCTGGTGTCCCTGTCGACGCATGTTATGAATGGATTTCTGAGAAAGTGTCAAACCGTGGCTGTATTTTTTGACCTGGAGAAAGCTTATGACACTTGTTGGAGGGGCGGCATTTTACGTACACTTCACGATTGGAATATCCGCGGTCGTCTTCCCATATTTCTTCGGGAGTTTATGACGGACCGCGTCATCGTGTACGTGTGGGCTCAGTTTTATCTCGTCGTTTTATTCAAGAGAACGGAGTACCGCAGGGCTCTGTACTCAGTGTCACACTTTTTGCGATTGCTATCAACCCCATTGTTGATTGTATTCCACCTGGCATTTCATCGTCCCTTTTTGTTGACGATTTCGCTATTTATTGCAGTTCACGGCGGACCTGTCTACTCGAACGCCGTCTCCAGAGCTGTATCGACCGTCTCTACGCCTGGAGTAACGCCAACGGCTTTAATTTCTCCGCCGAGAAATCCGTCTGCATCAACTTCTGGCGCCGGAAGTATTTCCCTCCGCCCTCTCTCTATCTTGGGCCAGGGATACTTCCGTTTGCAGACGAGGCGAAATTTTTGGGGTTGATTTTTGATAGAAAGTTGTGTTGGACCTCGCACGTTTCCTTTTTAAAAGCAAAGTGTGACCGTTCTCTTAATCTTTTACGTGTTTTAAGTGGCACATCCTGGGGAGCTGATCGGACCGTCCTTCTTCGCCTTTATCGCTCTTTGGTCCGATCCAAACTTGATTACGGGTGTATTGTTTATTCATCGGCACGTCCATCTGTGTTACGTCGTTTGAATCCCATTCATCATCGTGGTATTAGAGTCGCTACAGGGGCCTTTCCAACTAGCCCCGTGCCCAGTCTTTACGCTGAGGCTGCAGAGCCTCCGCTGTCTTTCAGGCGTGAGATGCTCTTATGTAGCTATTTTTGTCGGCTCTCAAGCTTGTCTAACCACCCGTGATTCGATGTATTTTACGAGGATTCGCTTGATCGGCAATATTTAGTTAGCTCCTCTGCATTGCTCCCCCCAGGGGTTCGATTTCGACTGCTACTTCGGCATTTAGACGTTTCGCCAGCGCCGGCCCTTACCCGAGGGGAAACGCGTTTTCCTCCATGGTCGCGCGCTGAGGCCCACATCCACCTTGGGCTGACGTCGATGCCGAAAAATGCGACCCCTGCTTCTGTTCTTAGATCCGCCTTTTTAGAACTACAGGCGCAGTTCGGGGACTGTCATTTTATATATACCGATGGGTCTAAGACTGGTGTTGGAGTAGGATGTGCCTTTGTTTTTGGTGTACAGAGTTTTACTTTTCGTTTACCTCGACAATGTTCAATTTTTACCGCCGAACTTTTTAGCATTTATCAATCCGTTTTATACATTCAGCGGCACGACTTACGGCACTGTTTTATTTGTACGGACTCTCTGAGTGCCCTTCAGAGTATTACTGCGCTGTACAATTACCACCCACTCGTACAGCGCATACATGACCTGCTCCACTCGCTGGGTGTCTCTGGCATCAGCGTGTCCTTCATGTGGATTCCAGGTCATGTGGGCATCTCAGGTAATGAGTCTGCCGACGCCGCTGCGAAATCGGCTATTTTATTACCCAGATTTTTTACCTCTGTTGTTCCCTCGTCAGATTCGTGTGTTGTTTTACGTCGCCGCATCCTCTCGCGCTGGCGCGATGAGTGGACGGCCCTCCGGGGGAACAAGTTGCGGGAGGTTAAGCCTTTCCCTTTGATCTGGGATACCTCTTCTCGTTCTTGTCGTCGGGAAGAGGTAATTTTAGCTCGTTTACGGATTGGACATTGTGTTTTTAGTCATAGGCATTTGCTCAGTGGTGACCCCGCACCACTCTGTGGGCAGTGTGACGTGCCCTTGACGGTGCGTGATATTTTAACAGTGTGTCAGGTTTTAGCTGCATTGCGTGCCCGCGTGGCTCTGCCTATTGGCCTAGCCAACGTTTTGGCAGACGACACGCGTGCTGTAGAATGTGTTTTACGTTTTATTCATGATAGTGATTTTACTCTGCGCATTTAATGCGTTGAGGGTCTTTTAGCTTAATACTTTTCTTCTGTCAGTTTTTATGGGGACTCTAATCCCCAGTGGACATATGGCGCTCATGTCCCTCGCATTCTATAGTTCTTGACACGTTTTAATCGTTTATTGCCTATGCTTTTAGTGTGTTGGTTTCTTCAGATATTTATATTGTTATTATTGTTGTTATTGATTTTATGGTTGTTACTGAGCTTATTGTTATTGATTTTATTGTTATTATTGATTTTATTGTTGTTATTATTGTTGTTATTGTTATCTTATTGTTATTTTTAGCCTTTTGGACATCGCGGGTTTACGTCCTGTTTTTAATTATGCGGTTCTTTTACCTGTTTTTATATTTTAACTTTATATTTTATACATTGTAAGGGCGCTGATGACCTCAGTAGTTTAGCGCCCTTAAGCCGCATATCATCATCATCATCACCCTAAAGGTGCTGGTTCGCAACCTAAGTAAAAGGGTCGATTATTTCGTCCACCGCTCTCGTTGTATTTGCCTCTTCCGATTGCGACCTTCTATTTTAATTACAATAGCTATCCTACACTGGAACATACGTGGTATTCGATCCCATCAACCGGAGCTTGAACTTTTGCTCAACGAGTACGAGCCCCTGGTTCTTTGTTTGCAGGAAACTAAGCTCCGTCCGCAAAACGCCTTTAAACTTGGACGGTATCGCTCAGCGCGGTGTGATCTTCCACCAGAAGATGGTATTCCTGCGCACGGAGGCACCATGTTGCTAATCAGAGATGACCTTTTCGTGGACTTTGTGTCCATTCAATCTGATATCCAGTCGGTTGCTGTCCGGATTCACATGCCGTCCCTCCGAATTGCCATCTGTACGTTTTATCTTCCGCCATCTGCCGACATCTCGGGCACAGAATTAGCCGACCTCATTTCCCAGCTTCCCACACCTTTTGTGTTGGTGGGAGATGTCAATGCCCATCACCCTCTTTGGGGTTCATTTCGGGCTAGTGCGAGAGGCACCTTAATCGCCGACTTTATAGATAGCTTTATCCTCCCTCTTCTGAACACCGGGGAGCCTACCTTCCTTTCAGACTCCTTCCACACTCTTTCACATCTTGATATTGCGGTTTGTTCACCACGGTTAGCAGTTTCCTTTCGCTGGAATGTCATTTCTGATTTGCACTCTAGTGACCACTTTCCTTGGCTTCTTAGTCTCTCAATTCCAGCTGTATGTTCCACCCGTTTCCCTAGCTGGGGCTTCAACCGAGCCAATTGGAGCCTTTTCTCCGAGTTGGCTGTGTTTACGTGTAATGAGCACGACTCTGTGAATTTTTTAGTTCAACATCTCACAGAGACTATTCTTTCTGCTGCTGAGCACTCTATTCCTCGGTCGACCGCCCACCCTCGGCGATTTCCGATTCCTTGGTGGACGGATGAATGTCGAACGGCCATTCGTGCTCGCAGGCGTTCTCTTCGGCTTTTCCAGCGTCGCCCTACACTGGAGAACCTGATCCAGTACAAGAAACTGCGTGCTCAGTGTAGGCAAATTATTCGGGATAGCAAAAGGACCTCCTGGAGCCGCTTTGTCACTTCTTTCAATCACCACACGTCTTCCTCTGTCGTCCGGGATAGGTTCAGGCGTGTAGCCGGTAAACCGACCCATCTACCCATCACTAGTCTTCACACATCTGTAGGAGCTGTTGTTGCTCCATTTGACGTGGCTAATACTTTAGGCAGCGCTTTCGCTCAGGGATCTACCTCCGATTCTTATTCGCCCGAGTTCCTTATTGTCAAGGATCGCGTAGAATCACAGCGTTACTTTTTCGTTCTGGTAATCTTGAAGATTATAATCGCCTTTTCACCATGGCGGAGTTGGAATACGCCCTTTCCACTTCGTACCTACCAGCGTCAGGGTCCGATGGCGTCCATGTTCAAATGTTAAAATACCTCCATCCTGAGGTCAAGACCTTCCTGCTCGAACTCTATAATCGTGTTTGGGTTGCTTCCACATTTCCAGATATGTGGCGAGGGGCCGTCATCATTCCCATTTTGAAACCTGGAAAGGACCGTCACCTTCCTTCCAGTTACCGTCCCATTTCCCTCACCAGTTGCGTTTGCAAGGTGATGGATCGCATGGTCAATGGACGGTTGGTATGGTGGCTGGAGACTCGGATCCTTCTGTCCAACACGCAATGCGGTTTTCGACGACGCCGTTCAACTCTAGACCAACTTGTGTCGCTCTCGACGCAGATCATAAACGGGTTTTTGCGGAACTGTCAAAGCGTTGCAATTTTCTTTGATCTAAAGAAGGCTTTTGATACCTGTTAGCGGGCAGGGATTATGCGTTACCTACACACCTGAAACCTCCGTGGACGCTTGCCGCTGTTCCTTCAAGAGTTTCTGACGGGCCACGTTTTCCGAGTACGGATCAGCTCAGTTTTTTCGAACCTTTTTATCCAAGAGAACGGCGTGCCCCAGGGCTCCGTACTAAACGTTACACTTTTCGCCGTAGCGATTAATTCTATCTGAGAATATGTTCCACCAGGGGTGTCGTCCTGCTTATTCGTTGACGATTTTGCCGTGTACTGTACTTCTCAGCGTACGTCGTTTTTGGAACGCCGCTTGCAGCAATGTTTGGACAACCTTCACTCTTGGAGTTCTAAAACTGGTTTTCGTTTCTCCACTGAGAAGACCACCTGCGTTAACTTCTGGCGCCGTAGGAGACGATTTCCACCTTCTCTCCCTTTTGGTCCAGATTTCCTGCCCTTCGCCGGAGAGGCGCGTTTCTTGGGGTTGACGTTTGACAGTAAGCTTAGCTGGTCATCGCATGCTGCACAGTTGAAAGCTCGTTGTGATCGCTCTCTAAGTCCCTTGCGGTTGTTAAATGGTACATCTTGGGGAGCGGATCGAGCGGTTTTGCTGCGTCTGTATTGCGCGGTAGTCTGATCCAAGTTGGATTATGGGTGCGTCGTTTATTGCTCCGCCGCTATATCTATGCTGAGGAAATTAGACGCCGTCCACAATCGTGGCATTCGCTTAGCTATTGGTGCGTTTCCAACCAGTTATCAGCCTTTACGCCGAGTCGGCAGAACCTCCTTTGCGTTATTGGCGATCTTTTCTCCTCGGCAATTATGGCTGTGCGCTTCGGTGTATGCCAATCCATCCAACGTTCGCTTCCTTTTTCCACGCCGCGCTGGACGAACGTTATTCGGACCGCTCCGTTTATCCCAGGCCTTCAGGTGTTCGCTTCCGGGAGCTTCTTCGACAGCACGGTATTGAACTGCCAGCATGTTCCCTACCGGGGAGAGGGTGTTTCCTCCTTGGCTTCGTGCGACATCTCACATTGATCTTAGGATGACAGCTTACCGGAAGTGTATGCTCCCTACGTCTAGTATACCGGCTTGTTTTTTAGAATTTATGTCCGGCTACCATGGCTGGATTTTTATTTACACCGACGGATCTAAGTGCTCCAACGGTGTTGGTTGCGCTTACGTTCATGGGCCCGAAACTCATACCTTCGGTTTTCCTGGTGGCACTTCCGTTTATTGCGCTGAACTGTATGCCATATACCGTGCCATTTTAAACGTACGCCGTCAACACTTGGGCCCCTCAGGGGCTCACCTTATGTGAGTACGGGTTTTTGGCGCACCCGGGGGTTCCCGAGCCAATCATCGCCACATTCATCCCCTCACCCCCATCCGGTCGAGGTGGGTTCTTCAAGTGACCGGTGGACCCAAAGTAGGCTCTCGTGCGTTCTTTGCATTCCATCCATACCACACCTCACCATCGTTTCTTTCTTCCCTAATTACTTTCCGGCCATTTTGTACCACGACATTCGCATATCTCTTTTTCTTCCCCGCCGGCCTACCTTGCGTGCGAAACGCCCACACAGTTTTGGTTTCTTTTATCTTTTTATTTAAATCCTCCGTGGACACAGCCTGACGGATACCCGCGCACTGGGTGCGCAGCTGGGTGAGTGGGTAATGGCGTCATCCCCACCACCCGGGGTCGTCATGTAGGGTTTGTGTTCGTATCCTCTGTTCATCTGCAGTCCCGCGGGGGGGCCATTGCATGAGCTGCTGACTTCTGACGGCGATTGGGTCCCTCTGTCTATGTTCTGGGAGGTGTGACCCTGGGGTGAGTCTGGTATAGATAGGCCACTCACCCAAGCCGGGGTAACGCCCGAGAAGTCAGAGCCCGAGGTCGGAGACGGTTCCAATGGTGGAGGATTTATCTCGCTATGGAGCACCCTTCATCCATTAATAAAAACAAGCGCCGAAAAGTTATTGTAACAGAAGTAGCACCGCCGTCATCTGGTTGTTACTTGGTCATTTCGAGAACAGAAGAAGGACAAAACTTTGAGAAGGTGAACACTTTTATAATTCAGAAGGGCATAGATGCTATTGCTGGTGCGGTTCAATCATGCACTCGTCTACGGAATGGTTCCTTATTGGCACAAACTAAGTCCGATCAGCAAAGTAAGACCTTGTTGCGCGCTACGCTTCTCCACGGTTACCCCATCCGTGTTGAGAAGCACCGCACATTGAACTCCTGTCGGGGCGTCGTTACCACCCATAGCCTCGATGGTATATCGGACGAGGATCTCGTAGAATATCTATCGGATCAAAAGGTGACTGCAGTGCATCGAGTGCAGGCCAAACGCGACGGCGTATTGGTACCCACTCGTACCCTGTTTATTACATTTGATGGCGTCGATCTGCCCACGAGCATTTCCGCAGGGTACGAACGGATTTCTGTGAGGCCTTATATTCCTAGACCTCTGCGTTGTTTTAAATGCCAACGTTTTGGGCATACGCAAGTCTCCTGTAAGAGTGCCGTTAACATCTGTGCAACATGTAGCCAGCCCTCACACGAAGGTACCTGTTGAACAGCCCCCGTCTGCGTTAATTGTAAAGGGTCACATTCTGCTTCGTTTGCCGACTGTCCGCGGTATTTGGACGAGAAGGCAATCCAGGAGATCCGGGTAAAGGAAAAACTCTCCTTCGCTGAAGCCCGGAGGCGTTTCCATGCGCGCCAACCTTCACTCCTGCGATCTGGCACATTTAGTTCTGTTGTTGCCTCGCCAGTACCACGAGTAGATGCCGAAACTCCGACCTGGACCTTGACTGGCTTAACCGCCACTACCATCCGGCCGTCTATTAAGGCTACAGTTACCAAGCCGTATAAACCTGGTCCCAAGTCAATGAAGTCGCAAGCCGTTGAAAAGAAGCCCAAGCAGAAACTTCGTAGGGAAGATTTTTTGAAAGACCCTCCGCGTGCGCGCGGTAACAAAAGTTCACCTTCTCCTCCTCGGAGGTCGCTGTCCCAGGATGGTCATGGGACAAGCCGCGCTCAGCGGCACCCTTCACCCATCGCCACCCAGAACCAATTCACGGCGCTTTAATCGGTTTCTGGCACTGAGCGCGTGGGCCCTCCCTCCGAGGAAGCTATGGAGTCTGACCAACTCCATACAAAAAGCCCGAGCCCAAAGGTTAAACAAAAGGTAATTTTAAGCCGCCCTTCTAAATAGACAGTTTATCCCCTTATTCTTAATGGCTATCCTGACCTGGAATGTACGTGGTGTACGATCGCATAGGGCGGAACTGCAACTTTTATTGCGTTCCCATTCGCCTCTGGTCGTATGTTTGCAGGAGACTAAGCTTCGCCCTCACGATCCTTTTGATCTCCGAGGATATACTCCGGTTCGCTACGACCTTGAACCGGAGGAGGGTACTCCTGCTCATGGTGGTGTCATGATTTTGGTGCGTAATGACGTATATTTTAAAACTATCACACTTACGTCCGACTTGCAAGCTGTTGCCATTAGACTGCAGTTTCCCGATTTTTTCTTTTCTGTTTGTTCTGTGTATACACCTCCATCGTCTCCCCTCGCTCCCGCGGACATTCGGTCTCTCCTGTCCGCTCTCCCAACACCATTTCTTCTGTTGGGAGATTTTAATGCCCATCACCCACTATGGGGTTCGCCAAGGGCTTGTGCGAGGGGAACTCTTCTTTCCGACATTCTTTACCAGTTCAATCTTTCCATCCTCAATACAGGTGCACCTACTTTTATTACTGATTCTTCTGGTACATTTTCTCACCTGGACCTTGCCATTTGCTCACTCCAGCTTGCACGTCGTCTTCAGTGGAACGTCGCCGCTGACACCTACTCCAGCGACCATTACCCCTGCATCGTTTCTCTTCTGTCGCACCACGTACAGCATTCCAGAGTACCTACCTGGATATTCGCAAAAGCCGACTGGAGCTTGTATTCCAGCCTCGTGCATTTTGACGACCAGCCCTTCTCCGACATTAACCAACTAGTGCAGCACCTTACGTCTATTATTTTCTCTGCCGCCGAACGCGCAATACCCCGTTCATCCTCCCAACCTCGGCGGCCACCTGTTCCGTGGCGGACGAGGATTGTCGGGACGCCGTTCGTGCCCGTAGGACTGCACTTAGGGTGTTTCGGCGACACCCTACACTTGATAATTTGGTGACTTTTAAACAATCGCGCGCCAGGGCTCGTCGCATTATTCAGGATAGCAAGAAGGCATCTTGGGCTCGTTTTGTCGAGTCTTTTAATCATTTTACGCCTTCATCCGTTGTTTGGGATAAACTTCGTCGCTTCTCAGGTAAAGTGTCACATTGTACTGTTTCTGGCCTTCAGGTTTCTAATGCCACCATAGTGGATCCGGCTGCCATCGCTAACACACTGGGTGCTGCCTTTGAGGCGGTTTCCAGGTCAGACCATTATTCCGCCGGCTTTCGCTCTATCAAAGACCGGCTGGATTCCGACAGCTTTAATTTTCGATCTGCTAATATTGAGTGTTATAATGAACTTTTCACAATGAGGGAGCTGGAGCACGCTCTTCATTGCTCTCGGCACTCCGCTCCTGGGCCGGACGGCATTCATGTCCTGATGTTAAAGAACCTTTCAGCCGAAGGTAAACTCTTTCTCTTACAGGTCTATAACCGTATTTGGCAGGACGGCATTTTTCCTTCCGTTTGGCGCGAAGCCACCATTGTCCCTATACTTAAGCCTGGGAAGGATCGCCAACTACCTTCCAGCTACCGCCCTATCTCCCTCACCAGTTGCATTTGCAAGGTGATGGAGCGCATGATCAACGGGCGGTTGACATGGTGGCTTGAGTCTCAGAAACTTCTAGCGAACGCTCAGTGCGGGTTTCGTCGCTATCGCTCTACCGTCGACCATCTGGTGTCCTTGTCGACGCATATTATGAATAGATTTCTGAGAAAGTGTCAAACCGTGGCTGTATTTTTTGACCTGGAGAAAGCCTATGACACTTGTTGGAGGGGCGGCATTTTACGTACACTTCACGATTGGAATATCCACGGTCGTCTTCCCATATTTCTTCGGGAGTTTATGACGGACCGCGTCTTTCGTGTACGTGTGGGCTCGGTTCTATCTCGTCGTTTTATTCAAGAGAACGGAGTACCGCAGGGCTCTGTACTCAGTGTCACACTTTTTGTGATTGCTATCAACCCCATTGTTGATTGTATTCCACCTGGCATTTCATCGTCCCTTTTTGTTGACGATTTCGCTATTTATTGTAGTTCACGGCGGACCTGTCTACTCGAACGCCGTCTCCAGAGCTGTATCGACCGTCTCTACGCCTGGAGTAACGCCAACGGCTTTAATTTCTCCGCCGAGAAATCCGTCTGCATCAACTTTTGGCGCCGGAAGTATTTCCCTCCGCCCTCTCTCCATCTTGGGCCAGGGATACTTCCGTTTGCAGACGAGGCGAAATTTTTGGGGTTGATTTTTGACAGGAAGTTGTGTTGGACCTCGCACGTTTCCTTTTTAAAAGCAAAGTGTGACCGTTCTCTTAATATTTTACGTGTTTTAAGTGGCACATCCTGGGGAGCTGATCGGACCGTCCTTCTTCGCCTTTATCGCTCTTTGGTCCGATCCAAGCTTGATTACGGGTGTATTGTTTATTCGTCGGCACGTCCATCTGTGTTACGTCGTTTGAATGCCATTCACCACCGTGGCATAAGAGCCGCTACAGGGGCCTTTCCAACTAGCCCTGTACCCAGTCTGTACGCAGAAGCTGCAGAGCCTCCGCTGTCCTTCCGGCGTGAGATGCTTTTGTGCAGCTATGCTTGTCGACTCTCAAGCTTGCCTAACCACCCGTCCTTCGATGTATTTTACGAGGTTTCGCTTGAGCGCCAATATTTCGTTAGCTCCTCTGCATTGCTCCCCCCAGGGGTTCGATTTCGACTGCTACTTCGGCATTTGGACGTTACGCCAGCGCCGGCCCTTACCCGAGGGGAAACGCGCTTTCCTCCATGGTCGCGCGCTGAGGCCCACTGTCACCTTGGGCTATCATCGATGCCGAAGACTGAGACCCCTGCTTCAGTCTTTAGATCGGCTTTTTTAGAAGTACGGGCTCAATTCGGAGACTTCCATTTTATCTTCACCGATGGATCTAAGACTGAAGCTGGAGTTGGATGTGCCTTTGTTTCTGGTCACTGTAGTTTTAGGTTTCGTTTACCTGGACAATGTTCAATTTTTACTGCCGTACTTTATAGCATTTATCAATCTATTTTATACATTCAGCGGCACGCCTTACAGCACTGTTTTATTTGTACGGACTCTCTGAGTGCCCTTCAGACTATTACTGCGCTGTACCATTACCACCCGCTTGTACAGCGCATACGTGACCTGCTCCACTCGCTCGGTGTCACTGGCATCAGCGTGTCCTTCATGTGGATTCCAGGTCATGTGGGCATCTCAGGTAATGAGTCTGCCGACGCCGCTGCGAAATCGGCGATTTTATTACCCAGATTTTTTACCTCTGTTGTTCCCTCGTCAGATTCGTGTGTTATTTTACGTCGCCGCATCCTCTCGCGCTGGCGCGATGAGTGGACGGCCCTCCGGGGGAACAAGTTGCGGGAGGTTAAGCCGCTCCCGTTAATCTGGGGTACCTCTTCTCGTTCTTCACGTCGGGAAGAGGTACTTTTAGCCCGTTTACGAATTGGACATTGTCGTTTTAGTCATAGATACCTGCTCAGTGGTGATCCCGCTCCGCTGTGTCAGCAGTGTGACGTGCCCTTAACGGTGCGTCACATTTTAACTGAGTGTCAAGTTTTAGCTCCACTGCGCGTTCGCCTGGGTCTGCCTGTTGGCATAGCCAACGTTTTGGCAGACGACGCGCATGCTGTAGAATGTCTTTTACGTTTTATAAGTGACATTGGTTTTAATCGTCGCATTTGATGCGCTGAGCGTCTTTTAGCTTTGTTATTTTATTCTGTATGTTTTCACAGGGACTTACTCCCCAGTGACATATGGCGCTCATGTCCCTCGCATTCTACAGTCCTTGACACGTTTTAATCTTTTATTGGCTATGCTTGTAGTGTGTTGGTTTTTGAGACATCTTTATTGTTATTGTTACTATTGTTGTTATTGTTATTATTGTTATTGTTTTTATTGTTATTGTTATTGTTATTCTATTGTTATTTTTAACTTTTTCGCCATCGCGGGTTTGTGTCCCGTTTTTAATTATGCGGTTTTTTACCTGTCTTTTTTTTTTGACTTTATATTTTATACCTTGTAAGGGCGCTGATGACCTCAGCAGTTTAGCGCCCTTAAGCCGCATATCATCATCATCATCATCTATGTTCTGGGAGGTGTGACCCTGGGGTGAGCTAGGTATAGATAGGCCACTCATCCAAGCCGGGGTAACGCCCGGGAAGTCAGAGCCCGAGGTCGGAGACGGTTGCAATGGTGGAGGATTTTTTTTCGCTATGGAGCACCCTTTCTCCATTATAAACAACAAGCGCCGAAAAGTTTTAGTAACAGAAGTAGCACCGCCAACAGCTGGTTGTTACTTAGTGATTACCCGTACAGAGGAAGGACAATCATTCGAGAAGGTGAACCCTTTCATCATCCAGAAGGGCATTGACTCAATTGCTGGTCCGGTTCTTTCCTGCACTCGGCTTCGTAATGGTTCGTTGTTAGTGCAAAGCAATTCCGAGGCACAAAGGAAGTCCTTGTTGAGCGCCACGCTTCTCATGGTTATCCTATCCGTGTTGAGAAGCACCGCACCTTGAATTCTTGTCGAGGCGTTGTCACCACGCATAGCCTCGATGGCATATCGGACGAGGACCTGGTCGAATATCTTGCAGACCAGAAGGTGACAGCGGTTCATCGAGTGCAGGCCAAACGCGACTGCGTATTGGTACCCGCTCGTACCCTGTTTCTAACATTTGATGGCGTCGATCTGCCCACGAACATCTCCGCAGGGTACGCACGTATTTCTGTGAGTCCTTATATTCCTAGACCTCTGCTTGTTTTAAGTGCCAACGTTTAGGGCATACGCAAGTCTCATGTAAGAGTGCCGTTAACATCTGTGCATCATGTAGTCAGCCCTCACACGAAGGTGCCTGTTCAACAGACCCCGTCTGCGTTAATTGTAAAGGGTCACATTCTGCTTCGTTTGCCGACTGTCCGCGGTATTTGGACGAGAAGGCGATCCAGGAGATCCGGGTAAAGGAAAAACTCTCCTTCGCTGAAGCCCGGAGGCGTTTCCATGCGCGCCAACCTTCACTCCTGCGATCTGGCACATTTAGTTCTGTTGTTGCCTCGCCAGTACCACGAGTAGATGCCGCAACTCAGCCCTGGACCTTGACTGGATTAACCGCCACTACCATCCGGCCGTCTATTAAAGCTACTGTTACCAAGCCCTATAAACCTGGTCCAAAGTCAATGAAGTCGCAAGCCGCTGAAAAGAAGCCCAAGCAGAAACTACGTAGGGAAGATTTTTTGAAAGACCCTCCGCGTGCGCGCGGTAACAAAAGTTCACCTTCTCCTCCTCGGAAGTCGCTGTCCCAGGAAGGTCCTGGGACAAGCCGCGCTCAGCGGCACCCCTCACCCATCGCCACCCAGAACCGATTCACGGCGCTTGAATCGGTTTCTGGCACTAAGCGCGTGGGCCCTCCCTTTGAGGACGCTATGGAGTCTGACCAATTCCATACAAAAAGTCCGAGCCCAAAGGTTAAACAAAAGGTAATTTTATGCCGCCCTTCTAAATAGACAGTTTATCCCCTTTTTCTTAATGGCTATCCTGACCTGGAATGTACGTGGTGTACGATCCCATAGGGCGGAACTACAACTTTTATTGCGTTCCCATTCGCCTATGGTCGTATGTTTGCAGGAGACTAAGCTTCGCCCTCACGATCCTTTTGATCTCCGAGGATATACTCCGGTTCGCTACGACCTCGAACCGGAGGAGGGTACTCCTGCTCATGGAGGTGTCATGTTGTTAGTGCGTAACGACGTTCATTTTACACCTGTCACACTTACATCTGACTTGCAAGCTGTTGCCGTTCGCCTTCACTTACCCGGCTTTTTGTTTTCTGTTTGCTCTGTGTATTCACCTCCATCGTCTCCCCTCGCTCCCGCGGACATTCGAGCTCTCCTGTCCGCTCTCCCAACACCCTTTCTTCTGTTGGGAGATTTTAATGCCCATCACCCACTATGGGGTTCGCCAAGGGCTTGTGCGAGGGGTACTCTTCTTTCCGACATTTTTTATCAGTTCAATCTTTCCATCATCAATACCGGTGCACCTACTTTTATTTCTGATTCTTCTGGTACATTCTCTCACCTGGACCTTGCCATTTGTTCCCTCCAGCTTGCTCATCGTCTTCAGTGGAACGTGGTCGCTGACACCTACTCCAGCGGCCATTACCCCTGCATCGGTTCTCTTCTGTCGCACCACGTACAGCATTCCTGAGTACCTACCTGGATATTCGCAAAAGCCGACTGGAGCTTGTATTCCAGCCTCGTGCATTTTGAGGACCAGCCCTTCTCCGACATTCACCAACTAGTGCAGCACCTTACGTCTATTATTTTCTCTGCCGCCGAACGCACAATACCCCGTTCATCCTCGCAACCTCGGCGGCCACCTGTTCCGTGGTGGAACGAGGATTGTCGGGACGCCGTTCGTGCTCGTAGGACTGCACTTAGGGTGTTTCGGCGACACCCTACACATTATAATTTGGTAACCTTTAAACAATCGCGCGCCAGGGCTCGTCGCATTATTCAGGATAGCAAGAAGGCATCTTGGGCTCGTTTTGTCGAGTCTTTTAATAGTTTTACGCCTTCATCCGTTGATTGGGATAAACTTCGTCGCTTCTCAGGTGAAGTGTCACATTGTACTGTTTCTGGCCTTCAGGTTTCTAATGCCACCATAGTGGATCCGGCTGCCATCGCTAACACTCTGGGTGCTGCCTTTGAGGCGGTTTCCAGTTCAGACCATTATTCCGCCGGCTTTCGCTCTATTAAAGACCGGCTGGATTCCGCATCATATACTTTTCGGTCTGCTAATGATGAATGCTATAACGAAGTATTCACAATGAGGGAGCTGGAGCACGCTCTTCATTGCTCTCCGCACTCCGCTCCTGGGCCGGACGGCATTCATGTCCTGATGTTAAAGAACCTTTCAGCCGACAGTTAACTCTTTCTCTTACAGGTCTATAACCGTATTTGGCAAAACGGCACTTTTCCTTCCGTTTGGCGCGAAGCCACCATTGTCCCTATACTTAAGCCTGGGAAGGATCGCCAACTACCTTCCAGCTACCGCCCTATCTCCCTCACCAGTTGCATTTGCAAGGTGATGGAGCGCATGATCAACGGGCGGTTGACATGGTGGCTTGAGTCTCAGAAACTTCTAGCGAACGCTCAGTGCGGGTTTCGTCGCTATCGCTCTACCGTCGACCATCTGGTGTCCTTGTCGACGCATATTATGAATGGATTTCTGAGAATGTGTCAAAGCGTGGCTGTATTTTTTGACTTGGAGAAAGCTTATGACACTTGTTGGAGGGGCGGCATTTTACGTACACTTCACGATTGGAATATCCGCGGTCGTCTTCCCATATTGCTTCGGGAGTTTATGACGGACCGCGTCTTTCGTGTACGTGTGGCTCGGTTTTATCTCGTCGTTTTATTCAAGAAAACGGAGTACCGCAGGGCTCTGTACTCAGTGTCACACTTTTTGCGATTGCTATCAACCCCATTGTTGATTGTATTCCACCTGGCATTTCATCGTCCCTTTTTGTTGACGATTTCGCTATTTATTGTAGTTCACGGCGGACCTGTCTACTCGAACGCCGTCTCCAGAGCTGTATCGACCGTCTCTACGCCTGGAGTAACGCCAACGGCTTTAATTTCTCCGCCGAGAAATCCGTCTGCATCAACTTTTGGCGCCGGAAGTATTTCCCTCCGCCCTCTCTCCATCTTGGACCTGGGATACTTACGTTTGCAGACGAGGCGAAATTTTTGGGGTTGATTTTTGACAGGAAGTTGTGTTGGACCTCGCACGTTTCCTTTTTAAAAGCAAAGTGTGACCGTTCTCTTAATCTTTTACGTGTTTTAAGTGGCACATCCTGGGGAGCTGATCGGACCGTCCTTCTTCGCCTTTATCGCTGTTTGGTCCGATCCAAGCTTGATTACGGGTGTATTGTTTATTCGTCGGCACGTCCATCTGTGTTACGTCGATTGAATGTCATTCACCATCGTGGCATAGGAGTCGCTACAGGGGCCTTTCCAACTAGCCCTGTACCCAGTCTGTACGCAGAAGCTGCAGAGCCTCCGCTGTCCTTCCGGCGTGAGATGCTTTTGTGCAGCTATTCTTGTCGACTCTCAAGCTTGCCTAACCACCCGTCCTTCGATGTATTTTACGAGGATTCGCTTGATCGCCAATATTTCGTTAGCTCCTCTGCATTGCTTCCTCCAGGGGTTCGATTTCGACTGCTACTTCGGCATTTGGACGTTACGCCAGCGCCAGCCCTTACTTGAGGGGAAACGCGCTTTCCTCCATGGTCGCGCGCTGAGGCCCACATCCACCTTGGGCTAACGTCGATGCCGAAGAATGAGACCCCTGCTTCAGTCCTTAGATCCGCATTTTTAGAACTTCAGGCAACATTCGGAGACTGTCATTTTATTTATACTGATGGGTCTAAGACTGATGTTGGAGTAGGATGTGCCTTTGTTTTAGGTTGCGCAAAGTTTTACTTTTCGTTTACCCGGGCAATGTTCGATTTATACCGCCGAACTTTTTAGTATCTATCAATGTGTTTTGTACATTCAGCGGCATGTGTTACGTCGTTGTGTCGTTTGTTCGGACTCTCTGAGTGCCCTTCAGAGTATTAACGCGCTGTACACTTACCACCCCCTCGTACAGCGCATTCATGACCTGCTCCATTCGCTGGGTGCCTCTGGCATCACCGTCTCTTTTATGTGGATTCCAAGTCATGTGGGTATATCGGGGAATGAGTCGGCCGACGCCGCTGCGAAATCGGATATTTTATTACCAAGATTTTTTACTTCTGTTGTTCCCTCGTCAGATTCGTGTGTTATTTTACGTCGCCGCATCCTCTCGCGCTGGCGCGATGAGTGGACGGCCCTCCGGCGGAACAAGTTGCGGGAGGTTAAACCTCTTCCGCTAGTCTGGGCTACCTCTTCCCGTGCTTCTCGTCGGGAAGAGGTACTTTTAACACGCCTTCGTATCGGACATTGCCTTTTTAGTCATAGATACCTGTTAACTGGTGATCCCGCACCTCTGTGTGGTCAGTGTGACGTGCCCTTAACGGTCCGTCACATTTTAACCGAGTGTCAAGTTTTAGCTCCACTGCGCGTTCGCGTGGGTCTGCCTGTTGGCCTAGCCAACGTGTTGGCAGACGACGCGCCTGCTGTAGAATGTCTTTTACGTTTTATCACTGACATTGGTTTTAGCCGTCGCATTTGATGCGCTGAGCGCCTTTTAGCTGTTTGGTTTTATATTGTTAGTTTTAATGCGGCCCTTCTCCCCTGACATAAGGCGTTCATGTTCCTTGCATTCTACAGTTCTTGACACGTTTTATTCTTTTAGTGTACATGATTTTAGTGTGTTGGTTTTTCAGATATATTTATTGTTATTCTTGTTATTGTTATTATTGTTATTGTTTTTATTGTTATTGTTATTGTTATTGTTATTCTATTGTTATTTTTAACTTTTTTGACATCGCGGGTTTGTGTCCCGTTTTTTAATTATGCGGTTTTTTACCTGTCTTTTATATTTTGACCTTATATTTTACACATTGTAAGGGCGCTGATGACCGCAGCAGTTTAGCGCTCTTAAACCGCATATCATCATCATCATCATCATCACGTCACCACTTGGGAGATAGCCTTATTTTAAGTGATTCCCTTAATGTACTCCAGAGCATACGTGAGCTGTAGAATTACCATCCAGCAAATCCAGGATGCCCTTCATGTTTTATACGCTTCTGGTGTTTTCGTGAAGAGTGTTTGGCTACCTGGTCACGTTGGCTTGGCTGGAAATGAACTAGAGGATTTGGCGACTAAGGCGGCGACAATCAAACCCGGTGTTGTTATCTCCCGGGTAACGTCGGAGGACTTTCGGCTTGTTTTGCGGAGAGCGGTCCTCTCGTGCTGGCGCGAGGAATGGGTGGCTCTCCGCTGCAACAAGCTTAGGGTAGTGAAGGACCTTCCTGTTCCCTGGATTACTTCTTGTCGTTTTTCTCGCCGTGAGGAAGTTATTTTAGCCCGTTTACGTATTGGTTACTGCAATTTTACCCACGCCTATTTTTCTAGAGGCGACTCTGTTCCGCTTTGTTCCGCGTGCGGCGGATGTCTATCGGTCCGCCACCTGTTGTTGGAGTGCGCCTCCCTGGCGCGTCTTCGGGACGGACTGCAGCTGCCGGCAAGTCTTGCAGAGGTCTTGGCGGACATTCCTCACGCGGTTGATAAGCTTTGTATGTTTTTATCCGAGGCTACCTTACACTTGCGTTTTAATGTTTCTACCTGAGGTGCTTCTCCTTTCGGTGTTTCGTTTTTATTCTCCTCTTTATATCTATTTTCCTTTGACTTTGACTTTGCTTTTATTCTGAATCCTATACTCAGCTTTTGCCGTGATTTTTAACTTTTGTGTATACCTTTGGCTTTTACCTTCTGCTGTTTTAGAACGGCGCTTATAACCCCGGCAGTTGAGCGCCGTAAACCAGCATTCCATTCCATTCCTCCTGACCTTCACTTGCTCTGCACACCCTTGCCGTTTGTTCCGCAACTCAAGTTCCTGGGTATTTACCTCGATAGCAAACTTCCCTGGGAGTGCCATATTCGCCGGCTTCGTGCTTCGTGCGATCCTCTCTTCGGGTACTCAGGCTTTCATCTAGCGCTTTTTGGGGCGGTGATCGCACCGTGATGTTGCGACTATACCGCTCCTTGGTTCGGTCCAAACTGGATTATGGCTGTTTCATCTACGGCACAGCGTCTGCTTCTAAATTCCGCCTCTTGGACACTGTCCGTCATGCTGGTATCAGTCTTGCAACTGGGGCTTTCCACACTAGTCGTGTCCACTGTTTATACGCTGACTCTGGCGAACCCCCGTTGTCTATTTGGCCTTCGTTTTTACTATGTTCTTATATTGCAAGGTTGGCGGCTCATCCAAGTCACCCTTGTTTTAACTCTGTTTTACACCCAGCACTCGCTGTCCGTTATGTGCTGAATAGTAGCTCTTCCCGCACCAGCCGTATCCGGTTTCGCGACCTTCCTGTTTCACGTGACCTTCGACTGCCTGCTGTAGAACGGTTGTCCTTTGGAAGTTGTCCACCGAGGCAACTCCAGCGCGCCCGGTTTGACCTAGCCCTATCGTACAATGCTCGCCGCTCCACCCCACCGTTGGTGTTCCGTCGACTTTTTACCGAGCTTTTGGGGAGTAACCGGAACTACACTCCGGATTTTACTGATGGTTCCAAGGTGGGTGGTGCTACAGGTTGCGCTTTCGTCGTTAACGCCTCTTATGCGTCAGTTCCCTTTTTACCGCCAAGCTCTCTGCCATCAGTTATTTCTTGCTTTTTATCTCCACTTTCTCTCCAAGACTTTATCTTATCTGCTCCGACTCTTTAAGCGCCCTTCAAGCCTTACAATAGTTTATCGGCTCCTCCACCTTAGTGGTAAAAATTCAGAACATCGTCTCCCAGCTGCTTTACCGAGGATATCATTTAGTTTCTACATGGATCCCCGGCCATGTGGGCATTGCCGGCAATGAGGAAGTGGATGCGGCTGCAAAGTCCGCCTGCTATTTGTCGGAGTTTTCTACATCGACTGTGCCTTACCGAGATGTCCAGCGTTACTTCCGACCTAATATGTTTCTAACCTGGCAGGAGTCATGTGTGGCGTTGAGTGGCACACAACTGCCGACTATTAGGGACACCGTCCAATCCCCCAAAAGCTTACCTTTTGTGAGTACGGGTTAGGCGCACCCGGGGTACCCAAGCCATTCATAGCCATTTTCACCCATTCATCCCTGTCCGGTCTTGGTGCGATCGTTCTCGTGATCGGGGGACTTAAGGTAGGCTCTCGTGCGTTCTGTGCATTTCATTCCATGTCGCCCCTCACCATCGTTTCTTTCTTCTCTTTTACTTCTGCACATTTCGAACCCCGTCCATTCCTTTACGTCTCTCTTTTTCTTCTTCACCGGCCTAACTTGCGTGCGAAACGCCCACACAGTTTTATTTCTTTTACATTTTATTTTAATGCTCCGTGGACACAGCCTGACGGATACCCGCGCACTGGGTGCGCAGCTGACTGAGTGGGTAATGGCGTCATCCATACCACCCGGGGTCGTCATGTAGGGTTTGTGTTCGTATCCGCTGTTAAACTGCAGTCCCGCGGGGGGCCATTTCATGAGCTGCTGACTTCTGACGACGATTGGCTCCCTCTGTCTATGTTCTGGGAGGTGTGACCCTGGGGTGAGATAGGTACAGATAGGCCACTCACCCAAGCCGGGGTAACGCCCGGGAAGTTAGCGCCCGAGGTCGGAGACGGTTGCAATGGTGGAGGATTTATTTCGCTATGGAGCACCTTTTCTCCATTAATACTAACAAGCGCCGAAAAGTTTACGTAACAGAAGTGACACCACCGACAACTGGTTGTTACTTGGTCATTTCAGGAACCGAAGAAGGACAAAGCTTTGAGAAGGTGAATCCCTTCACTATTCAAAAGGGCATTCATGCTATTGCTGATGCGGTTCAGTCCTGCACTCGTCTACGGAATGGTTCCTTATTAGCACAAACGAAGTCCGATCAGCAAAGTAAGACGTTGTTGCGCGCTACACTTCTCCACGGCTATCCCATCCGTGTGGAGAAGCACCGCACATTGAATTCCTGTCGAGGCGTCATTACCACCCATAGCCTCGATGGTATGTCGGACGATGAACTCGTAGACTATCTTTCAGACCAAAAGGTGACAGCAGTGCATAGAGTGCAGGCCAAACGCGACGGAGTATTGGTACCCACGCGTACCCTGTTTATAACATTTAATGGCGTCGAATTGCCCACGAGCATTTCAGGAGGGTACGAACGCATTGCGGTGAGGCGTTATATTCCTAGACCACTGCGTTGTTTTAAATGCCAACGTTTGGTGCATAAGCAGGTCTCCTGTAAGAGTGCCGTTACCATCTGTGCCTCATGTAGCCAACCGTCGCACGAAGGTACTGTTCAACAGCCCCCGTCTGCGTAAACTGCAAAGGGTCTCATTCTGCGTCATTTGCCGACTGTCCGCGGTACTTGGACGAGAAGGCGAACCAGGAGATCCAGGTAAAGGAGAAACTCTCCTTCGCCGAGGCCCGGAGGCGTTACCATGCGCGCCAACCTTCGCTTCTGCGATCTGGTACATTTTGTTCCATTGTTGCCTCGCCAGTACCACGATTAGATGCCGAAACTCAGACTTGGACCATGACTGCATTAACCGCCACTACCATCCGGGCGTCCATTTCTGGTATAGTCAGCAAGCCATATAAACCTGGTCTTAAGTCACTGAAGTCGCAAGCCGCTGTAAAGAATCCAAAGCAGAAACTTCGTAGGGAAGATTTTCTGAAGGATCCTCCGCGTGCCGCGGTAAGAAAGGTTCACCTTCTCCTCCTCGGAGGTCGCAGTCCCAGGAAGCTCCTGGGACAAGCCGCACTCAGCGGCACACCTCAACCATCTCCACCCAGAATCGATTATCGGCGCTTGAATCGGTTTCTGGCTCTGAGCACGTAGGCCCTCCCTTCGAGGAGGCTATGGAGTCTGCCAACTCCATACCAAAAGTCCGAGCCCAAAGGTTAAACACAAGGTATTTTAAGCCGCCCTTCTGAATAGACAGTTTATCCCTTTTTTAATGGTTATCCTGACCTGGAATGTACGTGGTGTACAATCGAATAGGGCGGAACTGCAACTTTTATTGCGTTCCCATTCGCCAATGGTCGTGTGTTTGCAGGAGACTAAGCTTCGCCCTCATGATCCTTTTGATCTCCGGGGATATACACCGGTTCGCTACGTCCTTGAAACGGAGGAGGGTACTCCTGCTCATGGGGGGTGTAATGTTCTTGGTGCGTAACGACGTTCATTTTCAACGTCTCAATCTTACGTCCGACTTGCACGCTGTTGCAATTAGACTGGAGTTACCCGGTTTTTTCTTTTCTGTTTGCTCTGTATATTCACCTCCATCGTCTCCCCTCGCTAACGCGGAACTTTGAGATCTGTTGTCCGCTCTCCTAACACCGTTTGTCCTGTTGGGATCTTTTAATGCCCATAAACCCCTGTGGGGTTCGCCAAGGGCTTGTGCGAAGGGAAATCTCCTTTCCGACATTTTTGTTTAGTTCAATCTCTCTATACTCAATACAGGTGAGCCTACGTTTCTTTCTGATTCTTCCGGTACCTTTACTCATTTGGACCTTGCCGTTTGCTCACTCCAGCTTGCTAGTCGTCTGCAGTGGAACGTCGTCGCTAACACCTACTCCAGCGACCATTACCCCTGCATCGTTTCTCTTCTATCACACCACGCACAGCATTCGAGAGTACCTACCTGGATATTTACAAAAGCCGACTGGAGCTTGTATTCCAGCCTCGTGCATTTTGACGATCAGGCCTTCGCCGACATTTATCAATTAGTGCAGCAACTTACGTCCACGACTTTCTCTGACGCCGAACGCGCAATTCGCCGTTCATCCTCTCAACCTCGGCGACCGTCTGTTCCGTGGTGGAACGAGGATTGTCGGGACGCCGTTCGTGCCCGTAGAACTGCATTTACGGTGTTTCGGCGACACCCTACACTTGATAATTTGGTGACGTTTAAACAATCGCGCGCCAGGGCTCGTCCCATTATTCAGGATAGCAAGAAGGCGTCGTGGTCTCTTTTTGTCGAGTCTTTTAATCGCTTTACGCCTTCATCTGTTGTTTGGGGTAAACTTCGTCGCTTCTCAGGTAAAGTGTCGCAATGTACTGTTTCTTGCCTTCAGCTTTCCAATGCCATCATAGTGGATCCGGCTGCCATCGCTAACGCTCTGGGTGCTGCTTTTGAGGCGGTTTCCAGTTCAGACCAATATTCCGCCTGCTTTCGCTCTATCAAAGACCGGCTGGATTCCGCAAACTATAATTTTCGCTCTGATAATACGGAATTTTATAATGGCCTTTTTACAATGAGGGAACTCCAGCACGCTCTTCATTGCTCTAGGCAATCCGCTCCTGGGCCGGATGGCATTCATGTTCTGCTGTTAAAGAACCTTTCAGCCGACAGTAAACTATTTCTCTTACAGGTCTATAACCGTATTTGGCAAGACGGCATTTTTCCTTCCGTTTGGCGCGAAGCCACCATTGTCCCTATACTTAAGCCTGGGAAGGATCGCCAGCTACCTTCCAGCTACCGCCCTATCTCCCTCACCAATTGCGTTTGTAAGATGATGGAGCGCATGATCAATGGGCGGTTGACATGGTGGCTTGTGTCTCAGAAACTTCTGGCGAACGCTCAGTGTGGATTTCGTCACCATCGCTCTACCGTCGACCATCTGGTGTCTCTGTCGACGCATATTGTGAACGGATTTCTGAGAAAGTGTCAAACAATGGCTGTATTTTTGACCAGGAAGAAGCTTATGACACTCGTTGGAGGCGCGGCATTTTACGTACACTCCATGCATGGAATTTCCGCGGTCGTCTGCCCAAATTTTTTCGGGAGTTTATGACGGACCGCGTCTTTCGTGTACGTGTGGGTTCGGTTATATCTAGTCGTTTTATTCAAGAGAACGGAGTACCGAAGGGCTCTGTACTCAGTTTTACCCTTTTTGCAATTGCTATCAACCCGATTGCTGATTGTATTTCACCTGGCATTTCATGGTCTCTTGTTGTTGGCCATTTTACCATTTATTGCAGTTCACGGCGGACCTGTCTACTCGATCGCCGTCTACAGTGTCTCATCCACCGTCTCTTGGCCTGGAAAAACGCTAACGGCTTTAATTTCTCTGCCGAAAAATCCATCTGCATCAAATTCTGTCGCCGGAAGTATTTACCTCCGCCCTCTCGCAATCCTGGGCCGGAGATACTTCCGTTTGCAGCCGAGGTGTAAATTTTTGGGCTGATTTTTGATAGGAAGTTGAGTTGGACTTAGTACATTTCCTTTTTAAAAGAAAGTGTGACCGTTCTCTTAATCCTTTGCGTGTTTTAAGTGGCACATCCTGGGGAGCTGATCAGAACGTCCTTCTTCGCTTTTATCGCTCTTTGGTCCGATCAAAACTAGATTACGGATGCATTGTGTATTCGTCGGCACGTCCATCTGTGTTACTTCGATTGAATGCCATTCACAATCGTGGCATAGGAGTCGCTACGGGGGCCTTTCCAACCAGCCCTGTTCCCAGTCTGTATGCTGAAGCTGCAGAACCTCTGCTGTCCTTCCGGCGTGAGATGCTTTTGTGCAGCTATGCCTGTCGACTCTCAAGCTTGCATGACCACTCGTCCTTGGAGGTATTTTTTGAGGATTCGCTTAATCGCCAATATATAGTTAGCTCCTCTCCATTGCTCCCTCCAGGGGTTCGATTTCGACTGCTACTTAGGTATTTGAACATTACGCCAGCGCCTCTAGGGGCTCACTTCATTTGAGTACGGGTTTGGCGCGCCCGGGGTCCCGAGCCACTCATAGCCATATTCACCCTTTCATCCCCGCCCCCGGGGGCTCACTTCATGTGAGTACGGGTTTGGTGAACCCGGGGTCCCGAGCCTCTCGCCTCCATATTACCCCCTTCACCCGCATCAACTGTGCCACGTTAATTTATTTCTTCTCACTCTTCCTCTTCTAGGTTTATTCTGATTCTTAGTTTTTACAGTCTTACGCTTTTTAATTCCTGTCTCACCAGCAGGGATTTTTTTTTATCTCCGTGGTCCTTTCCCACGGTATCAGCGCGGCTTCCGACGTGTGTGCCCTACGAGGGTCTCAGGCGCGAAGTTTGGGTGGACACTTCGCACTGCCCCCATGTGTAGCCTTAGGTGCGGAGACCGTTGACACCAATATGTACACCCACATAGCTCTCTAAGGGCCCGGTCTGTGTTAATGCCCCGACGGCCGTGAGCCGTTGTGTTAGTATCACGGGCCGGACGTGTTACCGCAGACGGAACCCCGGTGTAATCAACCACAAGTCCCCTGAATCCGTGTCTGTGTTTAAAGGCAGCGCGGCCTAGAGTGGGGAGACACAGGCGGTTATACCTGTGGTAGGGGCTTAAAGCCGGGGTGTGCGTGTTGAACGGTTTACACATGTGGACAAGCAGTAGAGATTGGAGGGTAAACCTTCTGAGGTACGCTTTACGATCAGTCATAGAAGGGGTCTCCATGACGGAATAGACCGTGAAGATATGGTGTCTTTTCTTTTATAACCCCCGGATGGCAGGCTGACGCCGACGGTTTCGGAAGGGGATCCTTATCAATATGCATCCGCGCAAAACCCCTACTTTGTTTGACACGTTCTTGATTTTGCAACTGGCGGGTGAAGGGAAAACCATGCAGGGTCGTTAGCCCATTTTATATCAAACGCGAGGTTGACAGTACCTCTGGCCAGGTTAAAAACGCAACACGACTAAGGGACGGCACGCTTTTGATAGAAAGCAATAAGGCCGACCAGTCCGAGAAATTGTTGAAGGCAACTTTGTTGGGATCCTACCCCATCCGTGTAGCCCCACACAAATCGTTGAATTCCTGTCGGGGAGTTGTTACCACCTCCAGTCTGGACGGTCTAACAAACGAGGACATCGTCACCTGCCTTTCTGATCAACGTGTTTCTCAAGCGTACCTCCTAACCAGGAAACAGTATGGCGTAGAACAACCCTTACGTATGGAATTTCTAACCTTTAAGGGCACTGTTTTACCTGAGTATATTTTCTGTGGCTATGAGCGTGCCGCCGTACGTCCGTATGTTCCGAACCCCATGCGCTGCTTTCAGTGCCAGCGTTTCGGACATATTAAAGGATCGTGTAACAACCGTGCTGTTTGTTAGCGTTGTGGTCTTCCAGCCCATGAGGACTCGGCCTGTACTCGAGCACTTTGTTGTGTGAACTGTGGCGGGAACCATTCATCTAGCTCCCGAGAGTGTCCGAAGTGCCTTGATGAGAAATGTATACAGGAGTTGCGTGTTAAGGAACGTTTGACTTTTACCGAGACGCGTCGCCGTTTTGAGCAGCTGAACCCTTGTGTCCTTACGGGTTATTCGGTTGCGGCCCGCCGCACTCCTGTTACCACTGTTGGCCTACAAACTGCGCCCGTAGTAGATGCTTCCACACAGACCGACTTACCTGTAAGTAGTTCTTTGTCTCATGCCATACCTGCACCACGGTCTCCATCTACCGCCGTGCCACCATCGTCTGTCAAGGCGTCTATTAGCGCTAATAAGTCTCAGTCTTCTAATGCCCGCAGTCGCTCCAGGTTTTCCTGTCGCACAAATAGCTGTGCTTCCTCTGTGCAGTCCCGGTCTCGCTCTACGAGCCGCAGGGGATCTTCGGACTCCCGAACCTCGGAGGCGTCGCCAGAGGAGTCCTTTCAAATCGTTGGTCCGAAGTCAGCCAAGGTGAGAAAGAAGATTAAGACGGTCCATTAATCCGTTTCTTCCTATGGAACTAATCCATTGGAATGTTAATGGGTTCCGGGCTCGTGCTCCGGACATACAATATATAGTGTCACAACGCTCCCCTTCACTGGTCTGTTTACAAGAAACCCATTTGCAGTCCCATCACGCTTTACACCTTCGTGACTTTACGGCGTTTCGGCGTGACTCTGCTGCTGGACAGCGTGCGAGCGGTGGCGTTGCTATCCTGGTGACGCCTAACATCTCTGCCGCCTGCATACCGCTTACTACGCCGTTACAAGCTGTGGCGGTGCGTGTCCAACTCAGTTTCATTTCTTTCTCCGTCTGTAATGTCTATCTGCCTCCGTTCGGTGTCGTACACGAGATGGATCTTCGGGCACTTTTGGCGCAGATTCCCACACCGCTCCTCTTCCTTGGTGATCTGAATGCCAAAAATGTTGTGTAGGGCTCCGATACTGACGAAGTTTGTGGGTGCCTTGTAGCAGACGTTTGACATCTGTCCGGCTTGCTTTTGTTGAACACTGCTGACCCTACGTTTTTGTCATCTACCTATGGTACACCGTCAGCCTTAGACGTTGCTTATGGCAGCCCGACATTAGTTCCTCTCTTTGATTGGTCGGTGGTTTCGGATCTGTATGGGAGTGTTCATTTTCCCATTAACATTCACCTCTCAGGACACCATCATGTGCCTTCTCGACATCCCCACTGGATTCTTTCCAAGGCTGACTGGAGGAAGTTCCGCTCCCTCATTGCTCTCCCGGACGATGGTTTCGCAACCATCGATAAAATTGTGGACTATATTACGTGTACTATCTTCGTTGCAGGAGATTCCAGCATTCCTCGAGGTTCATTTACACCGCGTCACGTTCCTGTACGTTGGTGGTGCGAGGAATGCCGCTTGGCCATCAGAACGCGCAAACGCGCCCTGCGTGTTTTTCAGCTACATCCTACGGCGGAGAACTTTGTGGCATTTAAACGTTCTCGGGCTAAAGCGCCCTATGTACTTCGGAGTGCAAAACGGAAATCTTGGGAATCTTACGTGTCTTCCCTTTCCCGTCGTACTTCAGCGCAGCAGATGTGGTCTGCTGTTCAGCGTATTTATGGCCAGTGTCGCCGGACGATCATTCCTGGTCTTGGTGTTAGTGGCTCCATTTTCACCAGCGAGCGGGATATAGCCGAAGCCTTTGCCAAGTCCTTCGCTGCTGCTAGCCAAACGGATAGCTATGATAGATCTTTTCTGCCTATCAAGGACGCTGCGGAGCGGATAGTCCTCGATTTTAATAGTGACCGTAAGGAACCGTACAACGAAGCTTTTACCGTCGCCAAGCTAGACCATTCTTTATCCTTAGCAAAGGATACCTCTTCCTGGCCCCAATGACATCCACCGCTAAATGCTGCTACATCTTCCACCTAAGGCGCATTCCTTCCTGCTGGACATTTACAACCGTATGTGGCGTGAGCAGATTTTCCCGTCTTCCTGGCGAGACGGTATTTTCATCCCCATCCCTCGACCTGGAAAAGACCGGCACTGTCCCTCTATCTACCGCACTATCTGTTTAACGACTGTCGTTTCTAAGATCTTTGAACGTATGATTACCGCTCGGTTGGTGTGGTGGCTAGAGTCGAATGCTTTGCTCTGTAATGTTCAGTGTGGTTTTCGTCGCCATCGCTCCGGTGTTGACCATCTCACCCGTCTTGAGGCCTATGTCCAGAGTGCCTTTCTCCTGAAGCAGCATGTGGTGGGTGTTTTCTTTGCTTTGCAGATGGCCTATGATACCACTTGGCACTATGGTATCCTCCGAAATCTGCATGCTTACTGTTTACGCGGTCATTTAGCTGCTTTTATTTGTAACTTTTTAAAACTGCGCCGTTTTGTGCCCGTGTTTGAGACACGTTATCTCAGGCTAGGATCCAGGAGAACGGTGTACCCCAGGGGTCGATCCTCAGTGTACCACTTTTTGCCATCGCCATCAACGGCATCGCTACTGTAGTTCGCAGCGGAATACCGATGTCACTGTATGTCGATGACTTTGCGCTATACTATCGCTCTTATAGCCTTGAGCACATCGAACGCCAACTACAGATGGCCATTACCTCACTCGCCAACTGGGCATTTCACAACGGCTTTCGGTTTTCTCCTGCTAAGGCTCAGTGTGTTCATTTTCATCGCCTTTGCAGTGTACACCCTCCTCCTGACCTTCATTTGCATGGCACACCCCTCCCGTTTGTTGCGCACGTCAAGTTTTTGGGCCTTTACCATGACCTCAGGCTCACCTGGGAGCACCATATTCGCTACCTTCGTGCAT
Source organism: Deroplatys truncata (assembly GCA_030765065.1). Lineage (NCBI taxonomy): Eukaryota > Metazoa > Arthropoda > Insecta > Mantodea > Mantidae > Deroplatys > Deroplatys truncata. The sequence continues at coordinate 413,594,806 of CM060990.1, read as the reverse complement.
CATGCGATCGTTCCCTTCGAGTATTAAGGGTTTTATCCGGCGCCTCTTGGGGCGGCGATCGCACCGTTATGCTCCGGTTGTACCGCTCGTTGGTTAGGTCGAAACTTGACTACGGGAGTTTTATCTATGGCGCGGCGTCCGCCTCTAAACTTCGCCTTTTAGATACTGTTCATCATATTGGTATCCGTCTTGCTACTGGGGCCTTCCGCACTAGTCGTGTCGAGTGTTTGTATGCAGATTCTGGCGAACCACCTCTGTCTCTTCGACGCAAGTTTTTACTCTTTTCTTATGTAGCAAAGTTGGCGGTTCATCCTAGTCACACTTCGTTCCACTGCGTATTCCATCCGGAACTCGCCCACCGTTATGTGCGCAATGCTACCGTCTCTCGTCCATGCGGTGTTCGGTTTCGGGAACTTCTTTGCGCACATGACCTCCGACTGCCTCCTGTGGAGAGATCCTGTCTTAGTCGTATTCCCCCGTGGCAGCTCCAACGTGCCCTGTTTGATCTTGAACTTTCGGGTGACCCCAAAGTCGCTACCCCGCAGCCAGTGTTTCACCAGCTATTCTCCGCGATCCTAGACCGTTACCGAGACTATTCCCCGGTATTTACTGATGGTTCCCGTGTGAATGGTAGCACAGGGTGCGGTTTTATCTATGACGGTGGGGCTCACAAATTTCGCCTTCCAGACGCCAGTTCAGTTTTTACGGCCCAGCTGTTTGCCATCTTTTCTTTCTTGCTTTTTATCTCCACGTTTGTCCCTGGCCGTTTTCTTATTTGTTCGGACTCTCTGAGTGCTATCCAGGGCCTGCAAAAGTTTCTCAGCTCCTCCACCTTGATTTTCAAAATACAAACACTTTTATCTCAGCTGATCTGTCGCGGATACCAGTTCGTTTCTACATGGGCTCCAAGCCATGTGGGAATTCCTGGCAATGAGGAGGCGGATGCAGCTGCTAAGGCCGCATGCCGTTTGCCGGAGTTTTCCACCTTAACTGTGCATTCTACGGTGGTACTTCCATCGTCCTCTGTTTTTAGCTTGGCAGCTATCATGGGAGTCTCTGGCTGGCACTCAACTCCGGACAATCAAGGAAACCGTACAACCTTGGTCCACTTCCTACTGGGGATCCCGGCGGTTAGAAGTAGTTCTGACCCGCCTAAGAATCGGGTATACGCGCGCTACACACGGTCATCTTCTGTGTGGTGCCCCGGCCCCTGTCTGTTCGACGTGTGCTGTGCCGCTTAGCGTGTAACATATACTGTTTGATTGTCCGAAATACGCCCCTTATCGTCAGTTTTATGGCCTGGGTTTTATGCTGCTCTCAGTTTTAGGCGATGACCCAGTGGCAGTATGGCAGACCCTGCGGTTCGTTACCAAAATCGGGGTTTTTCCACAGGTATAACTCGCCTTTTTGTTTTTAGCCTAGATTTTATTACATTTTACCGATACCTTTAGTCCTGGATTTTATTCTCTTTTAACCCCATTTATGGTCTTACGGCTAATTCGTTTTTAGTCTCTTCTAATGCGTTTTTAGATCGACCATTTTCAGTTTTAACTGTTTTTATGTTTTTAGGCCCAAATGACCTAGCTGTCGACGGGCCCTTAAACACCACTCCACCACCACCACCACCACCACCACCACACCAGCGCCAACCCTTCCACGGGGGGAAACGCGTTTTCCTCCATGGTCGCGCGGTGAGGCCCACTGTCACCTTGGGTTAACGTCGATGCCGAAAAATGAGACTCCTGCTTCCGTCCTTAGATCCGCTTTTTTAGAACTAAAGGCGCAGTTCGGGGACGTCATTTTATATATACCGATGGGTCTAAGACTGATCTTGGAGTAGGATGTGCCTTTGTTTTTGATGCACAGAGTTTTACTTTTCGTTTACCTGGACAATGTTCGATTTATACCGCCGAACTTTTTAGTATATATCAATGTGTTTTGCACATTCAGCGGCACGTCTTACGCCGCTGTGTTGTTTGTACGGACTCTCTGAGTGCCCTTCAGAGTATTCACGCGCTGTATAATTACCACCCGCTTGTACAGCGCATTCATGACCTGCTCCACTCGCTTGGTGCTTCTGGCATCAGCGTCTCCTTCGTGTGGATTCCAGGTCATGTGGGGATCTCAGGCGACGAGTCTGCCGACGCCGCTGCTAAATCGGCCATTTTATCACCCAGTTGTTTTACGTGTGTTGTTCCTTTCTCAGATTTTTATGTTATTTTACGTTACCGTATCCTCTCGCACTGGCGCGATGAGTGGACGGCTCTTAGGGGGAACAAGTTGCGGGAGGTTAAACCTCTTCTGTTAGTCTGGGGTACCTCTTCTCGTTCTTCTCGTCGGGAAGAGGTGCCTATAGCCCGTCTGCGTATCGGACATTACCTTTTTAGCCATAAATACCTGCTCAGTGGTGACCCCGCAACAGTATGCGAGCAGTGTGCTGCGCCCTTAACGGTGCGTCACATTTTAACAGAGTGTCAAGTTTTAGCTCCATTGCGCAGTCGTGTGGGCCTGCCTGTTGGCATAACCAACGTTTTGGCTGACGACGCGTATGCTGTAGAATGTCTTTTACGTTTTATCATTGACAGTAATTTTAATCGGCGCATTTCATGCGTTGAACGTCTTTTAACATTATGATTTTATATTGCCGTTTTAATGGGGGCTCTTCTCCCCTGTGGACATATGACACTCACGTCCTATGCGTTTTACAGTTCTTGACACGTCTTACTATTTTATTGAATTGGTTTACGTGGTTTTTGTAGCGGTTTTAACTATTGATGACTGATTTTAGGGTATTTTTTGTTATGTGGTTGTTAATCGTATTTTATTTTTGGACCTTCAATTTTATACTTTGTGAGAGCGCAGATGACCATAGCAGTTTAGCGCCCTTAAACCGCAATTCATCATCATCATCATCATCAGCACCGTTTTTGGCAAGACGGCCTTTTCCCTTCCGTTTGGCGCGAAGCCACCATTGTAACCATAATTAACCTGGGAAGGATAGCCACCTACTTTCCAGCTACCGCCCTATCTCCCTCACGAGTTGCATTTACAAGGTGATAGAGCGCATAATCAACGGGCTGTTGACATGGTGGCTTGAGTCTCAGAAACTTCTAGCGAACGCTCAGTGCGGATTTCGTCGCCATCGCTCAACCGTCGACCATCTGGTGTCTCTGTCGACGCATATTATGAATGGATTTCTGAGAAGGTGTCAAACAGTGGTTGTGTTTTTTGACCTGCACTAAAAGCTTATGACACTTGTTGGAGGGGTGAAATTTTACGTACACTTCACGCATGGAATTTCCGCGGTCGTCTTCCCATATTTCTTCGGGAGTTTATGACGGACCGCGTCTTTAGTGTACGTGTGGGCTCGGTATTATCTAGTCGTTTTACTCAAGAGAGCGGTGTACCGCAGGGCTCTGTACTCAGTGTCACACGTTTTGCTATTGCTATCAACCCCATTGTTGATTGTATTCCACCTGGCATTTCATCGTCCCTTTTCGTCGACGATTTTGCCATTTATTGCAGTTCAAGGCTGACCTTTCTGCTCGAACGCCGTCTCCAGAGCTGTATGGACCGTCTCTACGCTTGGAGCAACGCCAACGGCTTTCTCAGCCGAGAAATCAGTCTGCATCAATTTCTGGCCCCGGAAGGCTTTCCCTCCGCCCTCTCTCCATTTTGGGTCGGCGGTCCTTCCATTTGCAGACAAGGTGAAATTTTTGGGGTTGATCTTTGAAAGGAAGCTGAGTTGGATTTCGCACATTTCCTTTTTAAAAGCAAAGCGTGACCGTTCTATTAATATTTTACGTGTTTTAAGTGGCACATTCTAGGGAGCTGATCGGACCATTCTTCTGAGTCTGTAGCGCTCTTTGCTCCGATCCAAGCTTGATTACGGGTGCATTGTCTATTCATCGGCACGCCCGTCGGTGTTACGTCGCCCGAATGCCATTCACCATCCTGGTATAAGGGTCGCTACAGGGGCCTTTCCAACCAGCCCTGTACCAAGTCTGTATGCTGAAGCTGCAGAGCCTCCGCTGTCCTTCAGGCGTGAGATGCTTTTGTGCAGCTATGCCTGTCGACTCTCAAGCTTGCCTGAGCACCCGTCCTTCGAGGTATTTTACGAAGATTCGCTTGATCGGCAATATTTCGTTAGCTCCTCTGCCTTGCTCCCTCCAGGGGTTCGATTTCGAAAGCTTTTTAGCATTTGGACTTTACGCCAGCGCCGGCCCTTCCAAGGGGGGAAACGCGCTTTGCTCCATGGTTGCGCGCTGAGGCCCACTGTCACCTTGGGTTAAACGTCAATGCCGAAGAATACGACCCCTTCATCGGTTCTTAGATCGGCTTTTTATAACTTCAGGAGCAGTTCGGGGACTTTCATTTTACATATACTGATGGGTCTAATGCTGGTGTTGGAGTAGGGTGTGCCTTTGTTTATGATCAACGTAGTTTTACCTTTCGTTTACCCGGGCAATGTTCGATTTATACCGCCGAACTTTTTAGTATTTATCACTCACTTTTATACGTCCAGCGGTACGACTTACGGCACTCTTTAATTTGTTCAGACTCCCTGAGTGCTTTTCAAAGTATTCGCGCGCTGCACAATTACCACCCTCTCGTACAGCGCATACATGACCTGGTACAGTTGCTTGGCGCCTCTGACATCCGCGTCTCCTTCATGTGGATTCCAGGTCATGTGGGCTTCTCAGGGAACGAGTCTGTCGACGCCGCTGCCAAATCGGCGATTTTATTACCCAGATGTTTTACCTCTGTTGTTCGCTCGTCAGATTTGTGGTTACTTTACGTCGCCGCATCCTCTCGCTTTGGCGCGATGAGTGGACGGCCCTCCGGGGGAACAAGTTGCGGGAAGTTAAACCTTCCCGGTTGTCTGGGCCACCTCTTCTCGTGCTTCACGTCGGGAAGAGGTGATTTTAACACGCCTTCGAATCGGACATTGCCTTTTTAGTCATAGACACTTGATTATTGGTGACCCCGCACCACTCTGTGAGCGGTGTGCGTCACCCTTATTTATTGCGTCACGTTTTAACAGAGTGTCAGGTTTTAGCTTACTTGCCCGTTCGTCTGTCTCTCCCAGTTGGTTTAGCCAACGCTTTGGCAAACGACACGCACGCTGTAGAATGTCTTTTACGTTTTATCAGTGAAATTGATTTTAGCCGACGCATTTAATGTGCTGAGAGCCTTTTAGCTTTGTGACTTTATACTGTGTGTTTTAATGGGGACTCTTCTATCCGTCGGAGATATGGCGCTCTTGTCCCTTGCGTTCTACAGTTCCTGACACGTCGTTTTACTCTTTTGTTGTTTTAATTACCATGTTCTTTTTGGTGGTTTTTTAAACTTTGGTGGGTTGTTTTATAGTTTTTGATACTGCGGTTTTTTACCCATATTTTATTGTTGGATTTTACATTCTATACTATGTAAGGGCACTGATGACCATAGCTGTTTAGCGCCCTTAAACCGCATATCATCATCATCATCATCATCCAAGAACAAACACTGAACTAGGATAAACTATCACAGAAATCAGGATGATGACATAAGGAACCACAGAACAGCGGAAATGAAGATGAAACCGCTATGACAGAAGAAACACATTACTGGAGGAATGATAAGCAGATACAGAAATAAAAAGCAAGCAGTCTAGAGAAGAGGAACCATAAGCACCCACAAGAGATCAACATTTTTTATGGACAGATTTCATCAAAGCCAAATAAATGGTAAGGCAAGCGATTCTACAGACTGGAGTAAAAATATTAGCGAGATTGACAGGAAAATAAGTAATCAAGTGTTTGTAAACAAAAATTCAGTAGGTAAAATGTCTAAATTAACACAGTTTAGGTTATTACACCAAATATTCAGTATGTTGCTAACAAAAGGGCTGTAATTGAAAACACTATTGCTGATAAATATGCATATGTTATAATTTTCACTGAGCATGGTCTTAAAGTAGAAGAAATTAAAGTAAACCAATATGAGGGATATAAACTAGCAACAAGTTACTGTAGAGAAAATGATATAAGTGGAGGTGTAGCTGTCTACATTAAACTAAATTCTAAATACAAAGTAGTAGACTGCAAAGAAGCATGCTCAGAAATGATCTGTAAATTAGCAGGGGTGGAAATTGTTTGAAAGAAAAGAAATTTGATAATTATGAGCATATACAGTCCTCTGAGAGCCAATAAAAAGGTGCCCATAAAAAGTTAGATAATTTCCTATTTAATAAAATAAAGAATAAGCTAGTGGTAGAGATTTTAATATAGACATGACAGTAGATAACAAAATGAAAAGATCAATGCTTGAATTAATGTGTAAGCATAACCTAATCAGAGTACATAGGACCAACCAGGGTAAGTAATCATTCTGCTAATTACATAGACCATGTGTATATCAATTTGAAAGCAGAGTTTTACAAGGTTGCACTAATCAAGACAGGAATAAGTGATCATTTTGGACAATTATTAGAAGGTAATCTTATTAATAAACTGAATGGCAAACCCAATACCCAGTATGAAGTTAAAAAAATAGTAAATCTAAAATCACTAACCACACTAAGGCTAAATCTCAGACAAATTAATTGGGCAAATGTATATAAAACTACAGAAGTAAAACAGGCATTTAGTCTTCTCATTTGTACCTTAAAAGAATGTTTAGGAGATTCCATACCCTTGCAAAAAATTTACTGTAACAAAGTACTAGGGTGTAACTACATAACAAAAGGTATACAGATCACCAGGTGGCGAATGGAATTTCTAAACAGATTGAAGTCATTCATTCTAAATAAAAATTCACTAAGATACATAGAAAAATATATGAACATACTAAACAAAATAATGGGGGAAGCAAAAAATATGCACAGTAAAGCTTTAATTCAAAATTCAGAAAACAAGATAAAAACCACCTGGCAAATAGTAAAGTCTTTACATAAAGAGAATACTAGTAACAACATAGAAAACCTTATAATAGAAAAAAATGGCACTTTAATTCTAGAACTGCAAAAAATTAGTGAATTATTCAATGATTGCTATATAAATGTTGTAGGAGTATTAGAGATTGCAACAAATATGAGTAATGAAACAACTAGGAGGTCACAAAACAATTCTGTGGTATTGCTTGGAATTACAGAAGAAGAGGTTATAAAGCAAATAAATATTCTACAATGCAAAACATCAAGTGGACTAGATGAATACATGAATGAAATGGTCAAATATTGCAAATATGAAACAGTAAAGCCTCTTAACACACATTACTAATTTATCCTTTAGTATAGGAGCCTTTCTGAAATTTTGAAGCAGTCAGTCACGATACCAATTTATAAACAGAAGGGATCAAAAAGGCACATGTAAAACTATCGTCCAATTTTGCTGTGTTCAGTGTTTTCAAAAATTATAGAATGGTTATTCTTGGGACAACAGCAGAAATTTTGCAATAAATATGACATTATTTCAGAATACTAATTTGGTTTTCAGAAAAAAGAATCAACGCTAAATGCAATACGATTAGGAAAGAACTTAATAGTAAAATCCTTAAATAGAAGGGAAAGTGTAGTAACAATATTTATTGATCTTTAAAAAGCGTTTGACTATGTTAACATTGATAAATTGATTGAAATCTTGGAAGGATATGGGATTAGGGGAGTTGCATTAGAATGGTTACAGAGGTATCTCAAGAAAAGAGAATAGTGCATAGAAATAAGGTATCTGGGCAAAAGGAACATAAGAAAGCTTTGGTCATCCTTTAAACAGGTGAAATATGTAGTACCTCAGGGTTCTAAGCTGGTGCACTACTTATTCTTGTTATATATAAATGAAATATTTAGTAAGATACAAAAAGAAGAGAGGATAGCAATAGGATATGCAGATGACATAACAATAATAGTGAAAGAGAGCACTGAGGAAAAGCTAGAGAGAAAAGCTAATCAAGTATTATCAGTAATAAATAACTATTTACAGGGACTTGTTATGACGTTAAATATAGATAAAGCAGAATGGATGCACATCAGGCCGAGGAACAAAAGTGATTCAAGCATAAATTTAAAAATAGGGAACATAAGTATAAGGCATGTAACACCACAAACATCCTCGGTTTAGTTATTGATAGAAATTTATATTGTCAAACACATGTACAAAAAATTACAAAAAAGGTAAACAGTGAGATTTATGTCCTAAGAATAACTATGCAGGTTGCTGGAACAGGACAGCATTATGCAAATGTATTTTCCTTTCATTCACTCACATCTAATGTATGGACTTAAACTTTGGGGTGCAACTCAGAAAACCATAACTTCAAAACTACAGGGAGAGCCAAACAGCTACGAACTGACTGCACAGTGTTTTTCATGTCCACGTCCTGGATGCTCATTGTCGTCTGCCACTATCATAGAAAGGTGAAAATGAAAACATACAACATTTTTAAAACTACTTTTAAAGGCTTTACTTACCAACTTTATGAAAGTAGATGCTGAAACTGGCCACTGTTGTCATCCATTCATTTTTGGCACCTCTTTCCGAAACTACCCATTACTCATATTAGTTAACATTGAGAAATGCTGGCAATTTCCTGGCGGATATTTTATTTTAATTCTTCCAGGGTGTGTGAATTTGCCTTGTACACTTTATGCTTTAAGTTACCCCAGAGATAAAAATAGCAAGGGTTGGGTCGGGCACCGTGGGGGCTGCAAATCTCTAATAATAATTCTATCCTCAAACACACTTTCAATTGTTCTCATCGAAATATTGGCCATACGAGCTGTTGCAGAGTCTTGCTGAAAATAGGCAAAATCATACTACCTGTCTGTTAGTTCTCTAACAACAGGGGGCAAAATTGTAGTCACATATGCACGGGCTTCAACTATTGACTCGAAAAAAATTGACCCTATAACTCTTTCGCTGTCGTTTAGATTTCTTAGCCTGAACACTCCCTGTGACCACCCAGGGGCTCACCTTATGTGAGTACGGGTGTTGGCGTACCCGGGAGTTCCCGAGCCACTCATCGCCATCTTCATCGCTTCATCCCCGTCCGGTCAACGTGGGTTCGATCTCGTGACTGGGGGACTCAAGGTAGGCTCTCGTGCGTTCTGTGCATTTCATTCCATGTCGCCCCTCGCCATCGTTTCTTTCTTCTCTTCTATTTATGCACAATTCGCCCCACGCCCATTCATTTACACATCTCTTTTACTTCTTCGCCGTCTACCTTGCGTGCGAAACGCCCAAACACTTTTAGTTTCTTTTATCTTTTTATTTAAATCCTCCGTGGACACAGCCTGACGGATACCCGCGCACTAGGTGCGCAACTGGGTGAGTGGGTAATGGCGTCATCTCCACCACCCAGGGTCGTCATGTAGGGTTTGTGTTCGTATCCGCTGTTCAACTGCAGTCCCGCGGGGGGGATTGCATGAGCTGCTGTCTTCTGACGGCGATTGGGTCCCTCTGTCTATGTTCTGGGAGGTGTGACCCTGGGGTGAGATAGGTATAGATAGGCCACTCACCCAAGCCGGGGTAACGCCCGGGAAGTCAGAGCCCGAGGTCGGAGACGGTTGCAATAGTGGAGGATTTATTTCGCTATGGAGAACCCTTTCTCCATTAATTCAAACAAGTACCGAAAAGTTATTGTAACAGAAGTAGCACCGCCGAAATCTGGTTGTTACTTGCTCATTTCAAGAACAGAAGAAGGACAAAACTTTGGGAAGGTGAACCCTTTTGTAATTCAGAAGGGCATAGATGTTACTGCTGGTGCGGTTCAATCCTGCACTCGGCTACGGAATGGCTCGTTATTAGGACAATCGAAGTCCGATCAGCAAACTAAGACCTTATTGCCCGGTACGATTCTCCACGGTTATCCCATCCGTGTTGAGAAGCACCGCATATAGAATTCCTGTCGAGGCGTCGTTACTACGCATAGCCTCGATGGTACATCGGATGAGGACCTCGTCGAATATCTCTCCGATCAAAATGTGAACGCAGTGCATCGCGTGCAGGCCAAACGCGACGGCGTATTGGTACCAACTCGTACCCTGTTTCTAACATTTGATGGCGTTGATCTGCCCACGAGGATATCCGCAGGGTACGAACGCATTTCTGTGAGGCCTTATATTCCTAGACCTCTGCCTTGTGTTAAATGCCAACGTTTTGGGGATACGCAAGTCTCATGTAAGAGTGCCGTTAACATCTGTGCAACATGTAGCCAGCCCTCACACGAAGGTGCCTGTTCAACAGCCCCCGTCTGCGTCAATTGCAAAGGGTAACATTCTGCTTCATTTGGTGACTTTCCGTGGTATTTGGACGAGAAAGCGATCCAGGAGATCCGGGGAAAGGAGAAACTCACCTTCGCCGAAGCCCGGAGGCGTTACCATGCGCGCCATCCTTCGCTCCTGCGATCGGGAACATTCAGTTCTGTTGTTGCCTCGCCAGTACCCCGGAAGGATGCTGGAACTCAAACTTGGACCATGACTGCCTTGACCACTACTACCATCTGGCCGTCCATTTCAGCTACTGTTACCAAGCCCTCTAAACCTGGTCCAAAGTCTATGAAGTCACAAGCCACAGAGAAAAAACCGAAGCAGCAATTTCGAAGAGAAGACTTTCACCTTCTCCTCCTCCTCGGAGGTCGCAGTCCCAGAAGGCTCCTGGGACAAGCCACGCTCAGCGGCATCACTCACCCATCGCCACCCAGAACCGATTCTCGGCGCTTGAATCTGTTTCTGGCTCTAAGCGCGTGGGGTCTCCTTTCGAAGAGGCTATGGAGTCTGAACAACTCCATACCAAAACCCTGAGCCCAAAGGATAAACAAAAGGTAATTTTAAGCCGCCCTTCTAAGTATACAGTTTATCCCTTTTTCTTAATGGCTAACCTGACCTGGAATGTACGTGGTATACGATCGCATAGGGCGGAACTGCAACTTTTATTGCGTTCCCATTCGCCTATGGTCGTATGCTTGCAGGAGACTAAGCTTCGCCCTCACGATCCTTTTGATCTCCGAGGATATACTCCGGTTCGCTACGACTTTGAACCGGAGGAGGGTACTCCTGCTCATGGAGGTGTCATGTTCTTAGTGCGTAACGACGTTCGTTTTCAACGTCTCATTCTTACGTCCTACTTGCCAGCTGTTGCCATTAGACTGCAGTTGCCCGATTCTTTCTTTTCTATTTCCTCTGTGTATTCACCTCCGTCTTCCCTTGCTCCCGCGGACATTCAAGGTCTCCTATCCGCTCTCCCAACACCATTTCCTCTTTTGGGAGATTTTAACGCGCATTACACCCCATTACCCCTGCATCGTTTCTCTTCTGCCACACCACGTACAGCATTCCACAGTACCTACCTGGATATTCACAAAAGCCGACTGGAGCTTGTATTCCAGCCTCGTGCATTTTGACGACCAGCCCTTTACCGACATTAACCAACCAGTGCAGCACCTTACGTCTACGATTTTCTCTGCCGCCGAACGCGCAATTCCCCGTGCATCCTCTCAACCTCTGCGACTGCCTGTTCCGTGGTGGAACGAGGATTGTCGGGACGCCGTTCGTGCCCGTAGAACTGTACTTAGGGTGTTTCAGCGACACCCTACACTTGATAATTTGGTGACTTTTAAACAATCGGGCGACAGGGCTGATCGCATTATTCAGGAGTGCAAGAAGGCGTCGTGGACTCGTTTTGTCGAGTCTTTTAATCGCTTTACGCCTCCATCTGTTGTTTGGGATAAACTTCGTCACTTCTCAGGTAAAGTGTCGCATTGTACTGTGTCTGGCCTTCAGGTTTCCAATGCCACCATAGTGGATCCCGCTGCCATCGCTAACACTGTGGCTGCTGCCTTTGAGGCGGTTTCCAGTTCAGAACATTATTCCGCCGGCTTTCGCTCTATCAAAGACCGGCTGGATTCCGCAACCTATAATTTTCGGTCTGCTAATACGGAATGCTATAATGGCCTTTTCACAATGAGGGAGCTCGAGCACGCTCTTCATTGCTCTAGGCACTTAGCTCCTGAGCCGGATGGCCTTCATGTTCTGCTGTTAATGAACCTTTCAGGTGACAGTATACGCTTTCTCTTACGGGTCTATAATCGTATTTGGCAGGACGCTCTTTTCCCTTCCGTTTGGTGCGAAATCACCATTGGTCCCTATATTTAAGCCTGGTAGCGATCGCCAAATACCTTCCAGCTACCGCCCTATCTCCCTCACCGGTTGCGTCTGCAAGATGATGGAGTGCATGATCAGCGGGCGGTTGACATGGTGGTTTGAGTCTCAGAAACTTCTGGGGAGCGCTCAGTGTGGATTTCGTCGCCATCGCTCTACCGTCGACCATCTGGTGTCTCTTTCGACGCATATTATGAACGGATTTCTGAGAAGGTGTCAAACCGTGGCTGTGTTTTTTGACCTGGAGAAAGCCTATGACACTTGATGGAGGGGCGGCATTTTACGTACACTCCATGTATGGAATTTCCGCGTTCGTCTTCCCAAATTTCTTCGGGACTTTATGACGGACCGCGTCTTTCGTGTACGTGTGGGCTCGGTTTTATCTAGTCATTTTATTCAAGAGAACGGAGTACCGCAGGGCTCTGTACTCAGTGTCACACTTTTGCAATCGCTATCAACCCCGTTGTTGATTGTATTCCACCTGGCATTTCATCGTCGCTTTTTGTTGACGATTTTGCCAATTGTTGCAGTTCGCGGAGGACCTGTCTACTCGAACGATGTCTCCAGAGTTGTATCGACCGTCTCTACGCCTGGAGTAATGCTGACGGCTTTAATTTCTGCGCCGATAATTCCGTCTGCATCAACTTCTGGCGCCGGAAATATTTCCCTCCGCCCTCTCTCTATCTTGGGCCGGAGATGCTTCCGTTTGCAGTGGAGGTGTAATTTTTGGGGTTGATTTTTGATAGGAAGTTGTGTTGGTCTTATCACATTTCCTTTTTAAAAGCAAAGTGTGACCGTTCCCTTCATCTTTTGCGTGTTTTAAGTGGCACATCCTGGGGAGCTGATCGGACCGTCCTTCTTCGCCTTTATCGCTCTTTGGTCCAATCCAAGCTTGATTACGGGTGCATTGTTTATTCGTCGGCACGTCCATCTGTGTTACGTCGATTGAATGCCATTCACCATCGTGAATTAAGAGTCGCTACAGGGACCCTTCCAGCCAGCCCTATTCCCAGTCTGTATGCTGAAGCTGCAGAGCCTCCGCTGTCCTTCCGGCGTGAGATGCTTTTGTGCAGCTATGGCTGTCGACTCTCAAGCTTGCCTGACCACGCGTCCTTCGCCATAATTTTTGAGGATTCGCTTGATCGCCAATATATAGTTAGTTCCTCTGCATTGCTCCCTCCAGGGGTTCGATTTAGACTGCTACTTCGGCATTTGGACGTTACGCCAGCGCCGGCCCTTCCACGGGGGGAAACGCGTTTTCCTCCATGGTCCCGCGCTGAGGCCCACTGTCACCTTGGGCTAACGTCAATGTCGAAGACTGAGACCCCTGCTTCAGTCTTTAGATCGGCTTTTTTAGAAGTACGGGCTCAATTCGGGGACTTCCATTTTATCTTTACCGATGGGTCTAAGACCGATGTCGGAGTAGGATGTGCCTTTGTTTTTGATGCACAGTGTCTTACTTTTTGTTTACCTGGACAATGTTCGATTTCTACCGCCGAACTTTTTAGTATACATCAATGTGGCACGTCTTACGGCGCTGTGTTGTTTGTACGGACTCTCTGAGTGCCCTTCAGAGTATTCACGCGCTGTATAATTACCACCCGCTCGTACAGCGCATCCATGACCTGCTCCACTCGCTTGGTGCTTCTGGCATCAGCGTCTCCTTCGTGTGGATTCCAGGTCATGTGGGGATCTCAGGCAACGAGTCTGCCGACGCCGCTGCTAAATCGGCCATTTTATCACCCAGTTGTTTTACGTGTGTTGTTCCTTTCTCAGATTTTTATGTTATTTTACGTTACTGTATCCTCTCGCGCTGGCGCGATGAGTGGGCATCTCTTAGGGGGAACAAGTTGCGGGAGGTTAAACCTCTTTTGTTAGTCTGGGGTACCTCTTCTCGTTCTTCTCGACGGGAAGAAGTGCTTTTAGCTTGTTTACGAATCGGACATTGTCTTTTTAGCCATCGATACCTGCTCAGTGGTGACCCCGCACCAGTATGCAAGCAGTGTGCTGCGCCCTTGACGGTGCTTCACATTTTAACAGAGTGTCAAGTGTTAGCTCCATTTCGCTCCATAGCGCATGCTGTAGAATGTCTTTTACGTTTTATCAATGACAGTGATTTTAATCGGCGCATTTGATGCGTTGAGCGTCTTTTAACATTATGATTTTATGTTGCAGTTTTAATGGGCGCTCTACTCCCCTGTGGACATATGACGCTCATGTCCTATGCTTTTTACAGTTCTGGACACATTTTACTATTTTATTGAATTCTTTTACGTGTTTTTTGTAGTGGTTTTAACTATTGATGACTGATTTTAGAGTATTTTTGACTATGCGGTTTTTTACTCGTATTTTATTTTTGGACCTTCAATTTTATACTTTGTGAGGGTGCTGATGACCATAGGAGTTTAGCGCCCTTAAGCCGCATATCATCATCATCATCATCATCATTTCGTGTGGCCTGAAATTTATTGTAAAATTCATGAATTGTTGTATGGCATGGATATTTTGCACCTGGAAATCTTTCTGCAAATCGTACTTTCACTTTGCGAACTGACTGAGTTAACACATATGAATCATAAATAAATACACACTGTGGAGTAGAAAACATATACTCAGCCATGATATACTTTGTGACTAAGTACAGTACAAAATAATAAATAACTCGTAATAACTAAACTACATCACATCACCGTCGACTTAATACTGCACTTCACACTGCATAGCAAAACCACATCAACAGCGTGACCTTGTTTATAGTAGCAGTGTGTTATCATGTTTCCATACTCCTAGTGGAATAAACACTGTGCAGCTGGTAATATTGTTCATGAAGTACCCCTTCATGACGAAAAAATTGGAGTTTGGTGCGCCATGAGCAGAGAAAGAGTTATAGTGCCAATTTTTTTCAAGTCAGCAGTTGACACCCGTACATATGTGAATGCAGGGAGCATGATGTTACCTTTTTTCAACAAGACTCTGCAACAGCTTATATGGCCAATATTTTGATGACAACAATTGAAAGTGCGTTTGAGTACAGAATTATTCGTAGAGATTTGTGGCCCCCTTGGTCCACTTACCTAACCCCCTGTGATTTCTTTCTCTGGGGTAACTTAAAACAAACCGCACAAGACAAACCCACACACCCTGAAAAAATTAAAACAAAATATCTGCCAGGAAATTGCCAGCTTTTCCCAACGTGAACTACGGCGAGTGATGGATAGTTTCGTAAAGGGGTGCCAAAAATTTATAGACAACGATGGTGAACAGTTTCAGCATCTCCTTTCATAAAGTTGGTAAGTAAAGCCTTTAAAAGTAGTTTTAAAAATGTTGTATGGTTTCATCCGTGCTTTGCTATGATAGCCCCAGACAGCAACAAGCACCGAGGATGCAGACAGGAAAACCACTGCACAGCCGGTTCATAGATTTTTGGCTCTCTCTATATTTAAGCTGAAGAAAAAATCCATAAGGATAATTAAAAAAATATACATAGAGAAACTTGTAGAACTGGTTTTAAGAAACTAAACATACCTACAGTCCCTTGTTTATAATATATATAAGGTATATAATGTATATGTATGTATTAAGTATGTAGTTAAAAACCATAAAGAGGAAAAAAATTTAAATGTGCACTCATAACATCAGAAGGAGAAAAAATTACTTTAGAAGTAGATTAAGAGTTTCACTAAACAGCAAATGTATAAAACTTATGCAATGGATCTGTACAGCCACTTGTCTTCCAGAATTAAACATTTAAAAGATAAGCAAAAACTAAAGGAAACAAGGTTATATCTAATTGAAAATTTATTGTATTAAATAGATGAATTAAAAAGTGCATGCAATCAATAAATACGTAAAAATAATTCTTGTATCACTGTACGCCATCATATATTGTAAATATTCATTTACATCAATTATCATGTATTTAAATAGCATTATATTCTGACTATGCCATGCAACATTTTTTACAAATGGTAAACAAATGAAATGAAATGAAAAAAATCAAAAGTTTGGTACAATCTTAACTCTGCAATGAAGTTGTGTTATGTGCATTTTATAAAGAACATAAAGACTCGCATCTTGTAATTACTTTTAAAATATGTAGTAGAGACTTGAAACCATTCTAAAGGACTTGAATACACAAACAGATTTTTGAGGTGATAATTCTGTTACTCTAATATGTCCTCTCTCTAATGTTTGGAGATAAAACGTACCCAACTGTAAGCTTTAAAGTGGTGCCATGGAATACCAACATTCATTCATTGTTCTTTCTTTTTAATTAACTCTCTGCTTCTTGAGGCTAAGGATTTCATACTTGTAAGTAAAAATGTGAAAAGTTGAAAGAACAGAAGCTACCACTTACGATAATCTCTTTGGCACACTTAATGAATTAAATGACTAAAAATTGAATTAAAGCACCAGGTGCAATAATGCCAAGTATGGTGGATTAAATAAAATAATTATATATTATAGTAATGAGATTTTGTTTCCTGTTGAATCCCTAAGCTCCTGCAACAAGGAATAAAAATGAATTAAGTATAAGTGATCTTAGCATCAGATATGATTAATATCATATTATATTCTGTAATTGTCAGTCATAATTACAGCTTATGCTAACCTGTTGGTTTACATGAAAAGAATTAAAATAATGAAAAACAGCTTCTGGAACCAAGTTTGAACTACCAGTCTTTCGATCCACTTCAGTATTTTTGTTCTACCAATCCAAGCGATCACAAGGGACTGTTCTGTTCAAGTATTGTCCAACGTTAATTCAAAGTTTAGAATTGTCCTCCTGCTGTCAGATAATACCATTACATTGTCATTATCTTGCTTCCTAATCTTTACTCCTTAATATATCCTATGAATAAATAAATATATAAATATATATATATATGCACCCCCAACAGCCCCCCCCACTCCCCCACCCCCCACACACAGGCTTATCTGACATTATATGCTTAGCTTTTTGAACTCTGGTAACAAGTTAATTAATTTAATTTTCCTCTCCAGTTCTTTATGAAATTATTGTACAGTGATGTAAGAAGGTTTCTATAGTGAATTTTCCTCTTTATCCCTTATAATCATAATTTCATAAAGTCTCGACTACTACAAATAATGGATGGAAATCCCCTGATATGCATGCAAAAGTTTGTGAAGCATTGGCAGAACATAACATATAAGTACCCTTTAGTGGCGGGAAAATCCTGTGTTGGAATGGTCAAGTAATTCTTTAGATAATTATAGTGCATTAAATTTTAAATCTTTGTACTTCTTTTTGATTCCATAGTCATTTAATTACATAAAAGCTAGATAGTTTTCACATAATGCTGAAGCCCTTAACATTTACATTGAAATAATATGCTGCACTTCCAGGCAACAAAGTTTTTCCTTTAAGACATAGTTTACGACCATAGAGAAAAACAAACTTTTCAATTATTTAAAATATCGGTTCATTGATTTTAATTTTATCAGTGTTTTCTCTTTATACAAACTATTATTTAGATTGCCCTGCTGATGAACATATTCACAGAGTAAATATAAAGGAAATAAAGTAAAACTTTCTTACATTAGGGTTATTAGAACACTTTGACGTCCAGAAACTTAGCGGATACACATACAGAATTAAAATGAAGGTTATTTACAGAATTTAATTGAATCTTGAGTTGGTGGATACATTAAAACTTCACTTACTTTAAATTAATGGAACATGTATCAAAAGCACCACTTGCTTTCATCTTCCGCTTTTCTCTGACTGAGCATGATGGGAATTCAGATCCATAGAATGCATGTTCCATTAATTTAAAACCTATGTTCCATTAAGTTAAAGTAAGTGAAGTTTTAGTGTATTCACTGACTCAAGATTCAGTTAAACTATTGTTTCGCTTCACTGTCTCTAACCTCTGAATAACACTTTCTGTTACTTACAGATATTGACAGTGTTTCATTATATGCACATCTGCAGTATTTGATAAATGGAAAGTAAAGAACCAAATATAATACAGGATTGATTGTCACTGTTGTCTTATGTTTACTGAAGTGTTATACTCATATGTATATTCCCTGCAATAAAATGTAACTGGCTTTGGTTTTTGTACTTTGCTAAGTGTAGTAACTATTTATATTCTGTGGAGTAACAGCTACTGTTCTGATTGCCCCTGTGACCTAGTGGTTAGCATGCCAACTTCCAAATCCAGAGGTTCCATGTTTGATTCCCAGCTGTAGAATGAGATTTTTTTCTTTAATCTGGATTACTCCCCATCCTCCCTAGAGTGTGGAAGTATGAGTGTAAATGTGTATGTGAAATTAAAGTTTAAGTAGAAAACCCAAAGTTTAACATGATAGTGAATAAGTGAACCTCATTGCCAAAGAGCAACTGTTTCAAACGAAAAACTGTTGATATGCCATGAGGTGTTAAAGGCAGTATATAAATGAAGGGGGGAGAAGTAAAGCTATACTCTATTTAATGGCATTCTCAACTAAAAGTAAGGACCTTCTTCGCAAGCATGTTCCTTTATAACTTCAATGTGTTTGTTCAAGTATAAGGGTAAATCCTTTTCAATGCTTTAGTAATTTTTTAAATAAAATTAGAGGGTGTTTTACAGCCCCATCCCCCCAGGGGCTCACCTTATGTGAGTATGGGTGTTGGCATACACAGGGGTTCCAGAGCCAATCATCGCCATCATCATCCTTTCACCTTCATCCGGTCGAGGTGAGTTTGTTCTCGTGACCGGGGGACTCAAGGTAGGCTCTCGTGCATTCTGTGCATTTCATTCCAAGTCGCTCCTCGCCATCGTTTCTTTCTTCTCTTCTACTTCTGCACATTTCGCCCCACGCCCACTCATTTACACATCTCTTTTACTTATTTGCCGGCCTACCTTGCGTGTGAAACGCCCACACACATTTACTTACTTTTATCTTTTTATTTAAATCCTCCGTGGACACAGCCTGACGGATACCCGCGCACTGGGTGCGCAGCTGGGTGAGTGGGTAATGGCGTCATCCCCACCACCCGGGGTCGTCATGTAGGGTATGTGATCGTATCCGATGTTCAACTGCAGTCCCGTGGGGGGGGGGGCATTGCATGAGCTGCTGACTTCTGACGGCGATTGGGTCCCTCTGTCTATGTACTGGGAGGTGTGACCCTGGGGTGAGATAGGTATAGAGAGGACACTCACCCAAGCCGGGGTAACGCCCGGGAACTCAGAGCCAAGGTCGGAGACGGTTGCAATGGTGGAGGATTTATTTTGCTATGGAGCACCCTTTCTTCATTAATAACAAGCGCCGAAAAGTCTTTGTAACAGAAGTAGCACCACCAACATCTGGTTGTTACTTAGTAATTAGCCCCCCTCAGGGTCTCACCTTATGTGAGTACGCGTTTTTGGCGCACCCGGGGGTTCCCGAGCCAATCATCGCCACATTCATCCCCTCACCCCCATCCGGTCGAGGTGGGTTCTTCAAGTGACCGGTGGACCCAAGGTAAGCTCTCGTGCGTTCTTTGCATTCCATCCAAACCGCACCTCACCATCGTTTCTTTCTTCCCTTATCACTTTCCGGTCATTTCGCACCACGACATTCGCATATGCTTTTTCTTCCCCGCCGGCCTACCTTGCGTGCGAAACGCCCACACAGTTTTAGTTTCATTTATCTTTTTATTTAAATCCTCCGTGGACACAGCCTGACGGATACCCGCGCACCGCGTGCGCAGCTGGGTGAGTGGGTAATGGGGTCATCCCCACCACCCGGGGTCGTCATGTAGGGTTTGTGTTCGTATCCGCTGTTCAACTGCAGTCCCGCGGGGGGGCCATTGCATGAGCTGCTGACTTCTGACGGCAATTGGGTCCCTCTGTCTATGTTCTGGGAGGTGTGACCCTGGGGTGAGTCTGGTATAGATAGGCCACTCACCCAAGCCGGGGTAACGCCCGATGATGATGATGATGATGATGATATGCGGCTTAAGGGCGCTAAACTGCTGAGGTCATCAGCGCCCTTACAAGGTATAAAATATAAAGTCAAAAATAAAAGACAGGTAAAAAACCGCATAATTAAAAAACGGGACACAAACCCGCGATGTCAAAAAAGTTAAAAATAACAATAGAATAACAATAACAATAACAATAAAAACAATAACAATAATAACAATAACAACAATAGTAACAATAACAATAAAGATGTCTCAAAAACCAACACACTACAAGCATAGCCAATAAAAGATTAAAACGTGTCAAGGACTGTAGAATGCGAGGGACATGAGCGCCATATGTCACTGGGGAGTAAGTCCCTATGAAAACATACAGAATAAAATAACAAAGCTAAAAGACGCTCAGCGCATCAAATGCGACGATTAAAACCAATGTCACTTATAAAACGTAAAAGACATTCTACAGCATGCGCGTCGTCTGCCAAAACGTTGGCTATGCCAACAGGCAGACCCAGGCGAACGCGCAGTGGAGCTAAAACTTGACACTCAGTTAAAATGTGACGCACCGTTAAGGGCACGTCACACTGCTGACACAGCGGAGCGGGATCACCACTGAGCAGGTAACTATGACTAAAACGACAATGTCCAATTCGTAAACGGGCTAAAAGTACCTCTTCCCGACGTGAAGAACGAGAAGAGGTACCCCAGATTAACGGGAGCGGCTTAACCTCCCGCAACTTGTTCCCCCGGACGGCCGTCCACTCATCGCGCCAGCGCGAGAGGATGCGGCGACGTAAAATAGCACACGAATCTGACGAGGGAACAACAGAGGTAAAAAATCTGAGTAATAAAATCGCCGATTTCGCAGCGGCGTCGGCAGACTCATTACCTGAGATGCCCACATGACCTGGAATCCACATGAGGGACACGCTGATGCCAGTGACACCAAGCGAGTGAAGCAGGTCATGTATGCGCTGTACAAGCGGGTGGTAATGGTACAGCGCAGTAATAGTCTGAAGGGCACTCAGAGAGTCCGTACAAATAAAAGAGTGCTGTAAGGCATGCCGCTGAATGTATAAAATAGATTGATAAATGCTAAAAAGTTCGGCGGTAAAAATTGAACATTGTCCAGGTAAACGAAACTTAAAACTACAGTGACCAGAAACAAAGGCACATCCAACTCCAGCTTCAGTCTTAGATCCATCGGTAAAGATAAAATGGAAGTCTCCGAATTGAGCCCGTACTTCTAAAAAAGCCGATCTAAAGACTGAAGCAGGGGTCTCAGTCTTCGGCATCGACGTTAGCCCAAGGTGACAGTGGGCCTCAGCGCGAGACCATGCAGGAAAACGCGTTTCCCCCCGTGGAAGGGCCGGCGCTGGCGAAACGTCTAAATGCCGAAGGAGCTGTCGAAAGCGAACCCCTGGTGGGAGCAAAGCAGAGGAGCTAATTAAATAGTGACGATCAAGTGACTCCTCGAAAAATAACTCGAAGGACGGGTGGTCAGGCAAGCTTGAGAGTCGACAAGCATAGCTGCACAAGAGCATCTCACGCCTGAAGGACAGCGGAGGCTCTGCAGCTTCAGCATACAGGCTAAAAACAGGGCTAGTTGGAAAGGCCCCTGTAGCGACTCTTATGCCACGATGGTGAATGGCATTCAATCGAAGTAACACAGATGGACGTGCCGACGAATAAACAATACACCCGTAATCAAGCTTAGATCGGACCAAAGAGCGATAAAGGCGAAGAAGGACGGTCCGATCAGCTCCCCAGGATGTGCCACTTAAAACACGTAAAATATTAAGAGACCGGTCACACTTTGCTTTTAAAAAGGAAACGTGCGAAGTCCAACACAACTTCCTGTCAAAAATCAACCACAAAAATTTCGCCTCGTCTGCAAACGGAAGTATCCCTGGCCCAAGATGGAGAGAGGGCGGAGGGAAATACTTCCGGCGCCAAAAGTTGATGCAGACGGATTTCTCGGCGGAGAAATTAAAGCCTTTGGCGTTACTCCAGGCGTAGAGACGGTCGATACAGCTCTGCAGATGGCGCTCGAGTAGACAGGTCCGCCGTGAACTACAATAAATAGCGAAATCGTCAACAAAAAGGGACGATGAAATGCCAGGTGGAATACAATGAACAATGGGGTTGATAGCAATCGCAAAAAGTGTGACACTGAGTACAGAGCCCTGCGGTACTCCGTTCTCTTGAATAAAACGACGAGATAAAACCGAGCCCACACGTACACGAAAGACGCGGTCCGTCATAACCTCCCGAAGAAATATGGGAAGACGACCGCGGATATTCCAATCGTGAAGTGTACGTAAAATGCCGCCCCTTCAACAAGTGTCATAAGCTTTCTCCAGGTCAAAAAATACAGCCACGGTTTGACACTTTCTCAGAAATCTATTCATAATATGCGTCGACAAGGACACCAGATGGTCGACGGTAGAGCGATAGCGACGAAACCCGCACTGAGCGTTCGCTAGAAGTTTCTGAGACTCAAGCCACCATGTCAACCGCCCGTTGATCATGCGCTCCATCACCTTGCAAATGCAACTGGTGAGGGAGATAGGGCGGTAGCTGGAAGGTAGTTGGCGATCCTTCCCAGGCTTAAGTATAGGGACAATGGTGGCTTCGCGCCAAACGGAAGGAAAAATGCCGTCTTGCCAAATACGGTTATAGACCTGTAAGAGAAATAGTTTACTGTCGGCTGAAAGGTTCTTTAACATCAGGACATGAATGCCGTCCGGCCCGGGAGCGGAGTGCCGAGAGCAATGAAGAGCGTGCTCCAGCTGCCTCATTGTGAATAGTTCGTTATAGCATTCATCATTAGCAGACCGAAAAGTATATGATGCGGAATCCTGCCGGTCTTTAATAGAGCGAAAGCCGGCGGAATAATGGTCTGAACTGGAAACCGCCTCAAAGGCAGAACCCAGAGTGTTAGCGATGGCAGCCGGATCCACTATGGTGGCATTAGAAACCTGAAGGCCAGAAACAGTACAATGTGACACTTTACCTGAGAAGCGACGAAGTTTATCCCAAACAACGGATAAAGGCGTAAAACGATTAAAAGACTCGAAAAAACGAGCCCAAGATGCCTTCTTGCTATCCTGAATAATGCGACGAGCCCTGGCGCGCGATTGTTTAAAAGTCACCAAATAATCAAGTGTAGGGTGGCGCCGAAACACCCTAAGTGCAGTCCTACGGGCACGAACGGCGTCCCGACAATCCTCGTTCCACCACGGAACAGGTGGCCGCCGAGGTTGGGAGGATGAACGGGGTATTGCACGTTCGGCGGCAGAGAAAATAATAGACGTAAGGTGCTGCACTAGTTGATTAATGTCGGAGAAGGGCTGGTCGTCAAAATGCACGAGGCTGGAATACAAGCTCGAGTCGGCTTTTGCGAATGTCCATGTAGGTACTCTGGAATGCTGTACGTGGTGCGACAGAAGACAAACGATGCAGGGGAAATGGTCGCTGGAGTAGGTGTCAGCGACGACGTTCCATTGAAGACGACGTGCAAGCTGGATTGAGCAAATCGCAAGGTCCAGGTGAGAGAATGTACCAGAAGAATCAGAAATAAAAGTAGGTGCACCTGTATTGAGGATGGAAAGATTGAACTGATAAAAAATGTCGGAAAGAAGAGTTCCCCTCGCACAAGCCCTTGGCGAGCCCCATAGTGGGTGATGGGCATTAAAATCTCCCAACAGAAGAAATGGTGTTGGGAGAGCGGACAGGAGAGCTCGAATGTCCGCGGGAGCGAGGGGAGACGATGGAGGTGAATATAAAGAGCAAACAGAAAACAAAAAGCCGGGTAAGTGAAGGCGAACGGCAACAGCTTGCAAGTCGGATGTAAGTGTGACAGGTGTAAAATGAACGTCGTTACGCACTAAGAACATGACACCTCCATGAGCAGGAGTACCCTCCTCCGGTTCAAGGTCGTAGCGAACCGGAGTATATCCTCGGAGATCAAAAGGATCGTGAGGGCGAAGCTTAGTCTCCTGCAAACATACGACCATAGGTGAATGGGAACGCAATAAAAGCTGCAGTTCCGCCCTAAGCGATCGTACACCACGTACATTCCAGGTCAGGATAGCCATTAAAAATAAGGGGATAAACTGTCTATTTAGAAGGGCGGCTTAAAATTACCTTTTGTTTAACCTTTGGGCTCGGGCTTTTTGTATGGAGTTGGTCAGACTCCATAGCTTCCTCGGAGGGAGGGCCCACGCGCTCAGTGCTAGAGACCGATTCAAGCGCCGTGAATCGGTTCTGGGTGGCGATGGGTGAAGGGTGCCGCTGAGCGCGGCTTGTCCCAGAACCATCCTGGGACAGCGACCTCCGAAGAGGAGAAGGTGAACTTTTGTTACCGCGCGCACGCGGAGGGTCTTTCAAAAAATCTTCCCTACGTATTTTCTGCTTGGGCTTCTTTTCAACGGCTTGCGACTTCATTGACTTGGGACCAGGTTCATACGGCTTGGTAACTGTAGCCTTAATAGACGGCCGGATGGTAGTGGCGGTTAATCCAGTCAAGGTCCAGGTCTGAGTTTCGGCATCTACTCGTGGTACTGGCGAGGCAACAACAGAACTAAATGTGCGAGATCGCAGGAGTGAAGGATGGCGCGCATGGTAACGCCTCCGGGCTTCAGCGAAGGAGAGTTTTTCCTTTATCCGGATCTCCTGGATCGCCTTCTCGTCCAAGTACCGCGGACAGTCGGCAAACGAAGCAGAATGAGACCCTTTACAATTAACGCAGACGGGGGCTGTTGAACAGGTACCTTCGTGTGAGGGCTGGCTACAGGTTGCACAGATGTTAACGCCACTCTTACAGGAGACTTGCGTATGCCCAAAACGTTGGCATTTAAAACAACGCAGAGGTCTAGGAATATAAGGCCTCGCAGAAATCCGTTCGTACCCTGCGGAAATGCTCGTGGGCAGATCGACGCCATCAAATGTAATAAACAGGGTACGAGTGGGTACCAACACGCCGTCGCGTTTGGCCTGCACTCGATGAACCGCTGTCACCCTCTGGTCTGCAAGATATTCCACCAGGTCTTCGTCAGAGATACCATCGAGGCTATGCGTGGTGACAACGCCTCTACAAGAATTCAAGGTGCGGTGCTTCTCAACACGGATAGGATAACCGTGGAGAAGCGTGGCGCTCAACAAGGACGTACTTTGTGCCTCGGATTTGCTTTGCACTAACAACGAACCATTACGAAGCAGAGTGCAGGAAATAACCGGACCAGCAATTGAGTCAATGCCCTTCTGGATGATAAAAGGGTTCACCTTCTCGAATGATTGTCCTTCCTCTGTACGGGTAATCACTAAGTAACAACCAGCTGTTGGCGGGGCTACTTCTGTTACTAAAGTTTTACGGCGCTTGTTGTTTATAATGGAGAAAGGGTGCTCCATAGCGAAAAAAATCCTCCACCATTGCAACCGTCTCCGACCTCGGGCTCTGACTTCCCGGGCGTTACCCCGGCTTGGGTGAGTGGCCTATCTAAACCTAGCTCACCCCAGGGTCACACATCCCAGAACATAGACAGAGGGACCCAATCGCCGTCGGAAGCCAGCAGCTCATGCAATGCCCCCCCCCGCGGGACTGCAGTTGAACAGCGGATACGAACAACAACCCTACATGACGACCCGGGGTGGTGGGGATGACGCCATTACCCACTCACCCAGCTGCGCACGCGGTGCGCGGGTATCCGTCAGGCTGTGTCCACGGAGGATTTAAATAAAAAGATAAAAGAAACTAAAACTGTGTGGGCGTTTCGCACCCAAGGTAGGCCGGCGGGGAAGAAAAAGAGAGAGATGCGAATGTCGTGGTGCGAAATGGCCGGAAAGTGATAAGGGAAGAAAGAAACGATGGTGAGGTGCGGTATGGATGGAATGCAAAGAACGCACGAGAGCCTACCTTGGGTCCACCGGTCACGAGAAGAACCCACGTCGACCGCATGGGGGTGAGGGGATGAATGTGGCGATGATTGCCTCGGGAACCCCCGGGTGCGCCAAAAACCCGTACTCACATAAGGTGAGCCCCTGAGGGGGTAACGCCCGAGAAGTCAGAGCCTGAGGTCGGAGACGGTTGCAATGGTGGAGGATTCATCTCGCCATGGAGCACCCTTCCTCCATTAATACAAATAAGCGCCGAAAAGTTATTGTAACAGAAGTAGCACCGCCGTCATCTGGTTGTTACTTGGTCATTTCGAGAACAGAAGAAGGACAAAACTTTGAGAAGGTGAACCCTTTTTTAATTCAGAAGGGCATAGATGCTATTGCTGGTGCGGTTCAATCATGCACTCGTCTACGGAATGGTTCCTTATTGGAACAAACTAAGTCCGATCAGCAAAGTAAGACCTTGTTGCGCGCTACGCTTCTCCACGGTTACCCCCTCCGTGTTGAGAAGCACCGCACATTGAACTCCTGTCGGGGCGTCGTTACCACCCATAGCCTCGCTGGTATATCGGACGAGGATCTCGTAGAATATCTATCCGATCAAAAGGTGACTGCAGTGCATCGAGTGCAGGCCAGACGCGACGGCGTATTGGTACCCACTCGTACCCTGTTTATTACATTTGATGGCGTCGATCTGCCTACGAGCATTTCCGCAGGGTACAAAAGGATTTCTGTGAGGCCTTATATACCTAGACCTCTGCGTTGTTTTAAATGCCAACGTTTTGGGCATACGCAAGTCTCATGTAAGAGTGCCGTTAACATCTGTGCAACATGTAGCCAGCCCTCACACGAAGGTACCTGTTCAACAGCCCCCGTCTGCGTTAATTGTAAAGGGTCTCATTCTGCTTCGTTTGCCGACTGTCCGCGGTACTTGGACGAGAAGGCGATCCAGGAGATCCGGGTAAAGGAAGAACTCTCCTTCGCTGAAGCCCGGAGGCGTTACCATGCGAGTCAACCTTCACTCCTGCGATCTGGCACATTTAGTTCTGTTGTTGCCTCGCCAGTACCACGAGTAGATGCCGAAACTCAGACCTGGACCATGACTGGATTAACCGCCAATACCATCCGGCCGTCTATTAAGGCTACAGTTACCAAACCGTATAAACCTGGTCCCAAGTCAATGAAGTCGCAAGCAGTTGAAAAGAAGCCCAAGCAGAAACTTCGTAGGGAAGATTTTTTGAAAGACCCTCCGCGTGCGCGCGGTAACAAAAGTTCACCTTCTCCTCCTCGGAGGTCGCTGTCCCAGGACGGTCCTGGGACAATCCGCGCTCAGCGGCACCCCTCACACATCGCCACCCAGAACCGATTCACGGCGCTTGAATCGGTTTCTGGCACTGAGCGCGTGGGCCCTCCCTCCGAGGAAACTATTGAGTCTGCCCAACTCCATACAAAAAGCCCGAGCCCAAAGGATAAACAAAGGGTAATTTTAAGCCGCCCTTCTAAATAGACAGTTTATCCCCTCTTATTCATGGCTATCCTGACCTGGAATGTACGTGGTGTACGATCGCATAGGGCGGAACTGCAACTTTTATTCCGTTCCCATTCGCCTATGGTCGTATGTTTGCAGGAGACTAAGCTTCGCCCTCACGATCCTTTTGATCTCCGAGGATATACTCCGGCTCGCTACGACCTTGAACCGGAGGAGGGTACTCCTGCTCATGGAGGTGTCATGTTGTTAGTGCGTAACGACGTTCATTTTAAACCTGTCACACTTACATCCGACTTGCAAGCTGTTGCCGTTCGCCTTTACTTACCCGGCTTTTTGTTTTCTGTTTGCTCTGTATATTCACCTCCATCGTCTCCCCTCGCTCCCGCGGACATTCGAGCCCTCCTGTCCGCTCTCCCAACACCATTTCTTCTGTTGGGAGATTTTAATGCCCATCACCCACTATGGGGTTCGCCAAAGGCTTGTGCGAGGGAACTCTTCTTTCCGACATTTTTTATCAGTTCAATCTTTCCATCCCCAATACAGGTGCACCTACTTTTATTTCTGATTCTTCTGGTACATTCTCTCACCTGGACCTTGCTATTTGCTCACTCCAGCTTGCTCATCGTCTTCAGTGGAACGTCGTCGCTGACACCTACTCCAGCGACCATTACCCCTGCATCGTTTCGCTTCTGTCGCACCACGTACAGCATTCCAGAGTACCTACCTGTATATTCGCAAAAGCCGACTGGAGCTTGTATTCCAGCCTCGTGCATTTTGACGACCAGCCCTTCTCCGACATTAACCAACTAGTGCAGCACCTTACGTCTATTATTTTCTCTGCCGCCGAACGCGCAATACCCCGTTCATCCTCCCAACCTCGGCGGCCACCTGTTCCGTGGTGGAACAAGGATTGTCTGGACGCCGTTCGTGCCCGTAGGTCTGCACTTAGGGTGTTTCGGCGACACCCTACACTTGATACTTTGGTGACTTTTAAACAATCGCGCGCCAGGGCTCGTCGCATTATTCAGGATAGCAAGAAGGCATCTTGGGCTCGTTTTGTCGAGTCTTTTAATCGTTTTACGCCTTCATCCGTTGTTTGGGATAAACTTCGTCGCTTCTCAGGTAAAGTGTCACATTGTAGTAGTGGATCCGGCTGCCATCGCTAACACTCGGGTGCTGCCTTTGAGGCGGTTTCCAGTTCAGACCATTATTCCGCCGGCTTTCGCTCTATTAAAGACCGGCTGGATTGCGCATCATATACTTTTCGGTCTGCTAATAATGAATGCTATAACGAACTATTCACAATGAGGGAGCTGGAGCACGCTCTTCATTGCTCTCGGCACTCCGCTCCTGGGCCGGACGGCATTCATGTCCTGATGTTAAAGAACCTTTCAGCCGACAGTAAACTATTTCTCTTACAGGTCTATAACCGTATTTGGCAAGACGGAATTTTTCCTTCCGTTTGGCGCGAAGCCACTATTGTCCCTATACTTAAGCCTTGGAAGGATCGCCAACTACCTTCCAGCTACCGCCCTATCTCCCTCACCAGTTGCATTTGGAAGGTGATGGAGCGCATGATCAACGGGCGGGTGACCTGGTGGCTTGAGCCTCAGAAACTTCTAGCGAACGCTCAGTGCGGGTTTCGTCGCTATCGCTCTACCGTCGACCATCTTGTGTCCTTGTCGACGCATATTATGAATGGATTTCTGAGAAAGTGTCAAACCGTGGCTGTATTTTTTGACCTGGAGAAAGCTTATGACACTTGTTGGAGGGGTGGCATTTTACGTACACTTCACGATTGGAATATCCGCGGTCGTCTTCCCATATTTCTTCGGGAGTTCATGACGGACCGCGTCTTTCGTGTGCGTGTGGGCTCGGTTTTATCTCGTCGTTTTATTCAAGAGAACGGAGTACCGCAGGGCTCTGTAGTCAGTGTCACACTTTTTGCGATTGCTATCAACCCCATTGTTGATTGTATTCCACCTGGCATTTCATCGTCCCTTTTTGTTGACGATTTCGCTATTTATTGCAGTTCACGGCGGACCTGTCTACTCGAACGCCGTCTCCAGAGCTGTATCGACCGTCTCTACGCCTGGAGTAACGCCAACGGCTTTAATTTCTCCGCCGAGAAATCCGTCTGCATCAACTTCTGGCGCCGGAAGTATTTCCCTCCACCCTCTCTCCATCTTGGGCCAGGGATACTTCCGTTTGCAGACGAGGCGAAATTTTTGGGGTTGATTTTTGATAGGAAGTTGTGTTGGACCTCGCACGTTTCCTTTTTAAAAGCTAGGTGTGACCTTTCTCTTAATCTTTTAAGTGGCACATCCTGGGGAGCTGATCGGACCGTTCTTCTTCGCCTTTATCGCTCTTTGGTCCGATCCAAACTTGATTACGGGTGTTTTGTTTATTCGTCGGCACGTCCATCTGTGTTACGTCGTTTGAATCCCATTCATCATCGTGGTCTTAGAGTTGCTACAGGGGCCTTTCCAACTAGCCCCGTGCCCAGTCTTTATGCTGAAGCTGCAGAGCCTCCGCTGTCCTCCAGGCGTGAGATGCTCTTGTGCAGCTATGCCTGTCGACTCTCAAGCTTGCCTGACCAACCGTCTTTCGCGGCATTTTTCGAGGATTCACTTGACCGGCAATATTTAGTTAGCTCCTCTGCATTGCTCCCTCCAGGGGTTGGATTTCGACTGCTACTTCGGCATTTGGACGTTACGCCAGCGCCGGCCCTTCCAAGGGGGGAAACGCGTTTTCCTCCATGGTCGCGCGCTGAGGCCCTCTGTCACCTTGGGTTATCGTCAATGCCGAAGAATGAGACCCCTTCTTCAGTCTTTAGATCAGCGTTTTTAGAACTTCAGTCGCAATTCGGGGACTTGCCTTTTATCTTTACTGATGGATCTAAGACTGATGCTGGAGTAGGATGTGCCTTTTTTGTGGTGGAAATAGTTTTACCTTTCGTTTACCAGAGCAATGTTCGATTTTTACCGCCGAACTTTTTAGCATTTATCAGTCTCTTTTATATATTCAGCGGCACGACTTACGGCACTGTTTTATTTGTTCCGATTCCCTGAGTGCTCTTCAAAGTATTAGCTCGCTGTACAGTTACCACCCGCTCGTACAGCGCATTCATGACCTGCTCCACTCCCTTGATGTCCCTGGCATCAGCGTCTCCTTCTTGTGGATTCCAGGTCATGTGGGCATCTCAGGTAATGAGTCTGCCGATGTCGCTGCCAAGTCGGCGATTTTATCACCCAGACGTTTTACCTCTGTTGTTCCCTCGTCAGATTTGTTTATTGTTTTACGTCGCCGCATCCTCTCGCTTTGGAGCGATGAGTGGACGGCCCTCCGGGGGAACAAGTTGCGGGAGGTTAAGCCTCTCCCGTTAGTCTGGGCTACCTCTTCCCGTGCTTCTCCTCGGGAAGAGGTAATTTTAACACGCCTTCGTATCGGACATTGCATTTTTAGTCATAAGTATTTGCTGAGTGGTGACCCCGCGCCACTCTGTGGGCAGTGTGACGTGCCCTTAACGGTGCGTCACATTTTAAGAGAGTGTCAGGTTTTAGCTGCATTGCGTGCTCGTGTGGGTCTGCCTGTTGGCCTAGCCAACGTTTTGGCAGACGACACGCATGCTGTGGAATGTGTTTTACGTTTTATTCATGACAGTGATTTTAATCTGCGCATTTAATGCGTTGGGCGCCTGCTTGGTACTTTTATTCTGTCTGTTTTTATGGGAACTCTTATCCCCAGTGGACATATGGCGCTCATGTCCCTCGCATTCTACAGTTCCTGACACGTTTTAATCCTTTACTGCCTATGCTTTTAGTGTGTTGTTTTTCAGATCTTTGTCTTGTTCTTATTATTGTTATTGTTATTATTGTTTTTATTGTTATTGTTGTTATTGTTATTATTGTTATTGTTATATTGTTAGTTTTAGCTTTTTTATCATCGCGGGTTTGGGTCCCGTTTCTAAATATGCGGTTCTTTTACCTGTTGTATATTTTGACCTTATCTTTTATACACTGTAAGGGCGCTGATGACCATAGCAGTTTAGCGCCCTTAAACCGCATATCATCATCATCATCATCACCATCCGGCCGTCCATTTCAGCCGCAGTTAGGAAACCATCTAAATCTGGTCCTAAGGTTATGAAGTCGCAAGGCGCTGACAAGAAACCGAAACAGAAGCTACGCAAGGAAGATTTTTTGAAAGACCCTCCGCTTGCGCGCGGTAAGAAATGCTCACCTTCTCCTCCTCGAAGGTCGCAGTCCCAGGATGCTCGTGGGACAAGCCGCGCTCAGCGGCCACCTTCACCCATTGCCACCCAGAACCGATTCACGGCGCTTGGGGAGCTGATCGGACCTTCCTTCTTCGCCTTT
The DNA here is from genome assembly GCA_030765065.1 of Deroplatys truncata. Classification (NCBI taxonomy): domain Eukaryota; kingdom Metazoa; phylum Arthropoda; class Insecta; order Mantodea; family Mantidae; genus Deroplatys; species Deroplatys truncata. The sequence goes on along the minus strand of CM060990.1, from coordinate 413,562,995 downwards.
ATCGCTCTTTTGTCCGATCCAAGCTTGATTACGGGTGTATTGTTTATTCGTCGGCACGTCCATCTGTGTTACGTCGATTGAATGCCATTCACCATCGTGGCATAAGAGTCGCTACAGGGGCCTTTCCAACTAGCCCTGTACCCAGTCTTTACGCAGAAGCTGCAGAGCCTCCGCTGTCCTTCCGGCGTAAGATGCTTTTGTGCAGCTATGCTTGTCTACTCTCAAGCTTGCCTGACCACCCGTCTTTCGAGTTAATTTACGAGGAGTCGCTTGATCGCCACTATTTCATTAGCTCCTCTGCATTGCGCCCTCCAGGGGTTCGATTTCGACAGCTCCTTCGGCATTTGGACGTTACGCCAGCGCCGGCCCTTCCTTGGGGTGAAACGCGTTTTCCTCTTTGGTCGCGCGCTGAGACTTCTGTCACCTTGGGTTAACGCTGATGCCGAAGAATGAGACCTTTACTTCAGTCCTTAGATCCGCATTTTTAGAACTACAGGCAACATTCGGGGACTGTCATTTTATTTATATTGATGGGTCTAAGACTGATGTTGGAGTAGGTTGTGCCTTTGTTTTAGGTGCGCATAGTTTTACTTTTCGTTTACCCGGGCAATGTTCGATTTATACCGCCGAACATTTTAATATCTATCAATGTGTTTTATACATTCAGCGGCACGTCTTACGGCGTTGTGTTGTTTGTTCGGACTCTCTGAGTGCCCTTCAGAGTATTAACGCGGTGTACACTTACCACCCCCTCGTACAGCGCATTCATGACCTGCTGCACTCGCTTGGTGCTTCTGGCATCTGCGTGTCCTTCGTGTGGATTCCAGGTCATGTAGGCACATCAGGGAACGAGTCTGCCGACGCCGCTGCCAAATCGGCGATTTTATCCTCCAGATTTTTTACAGCCGTTGTTCCCTCGTCTGATTTTAGTGTTTTGTTACGTCACCGCATCCTCTCCTCTGGCGCGATGAGTGGACGGCCCTCCGGGGGAACAAATTGCGGGAGGTTAAACCTCTCCCGGTAATCTGGTGCACCTCTTCTAGTTCTTCTCGTCGGGAAGAGGTGATTTTAGCTCGTCTACGAATCGGACATTGCCTTTTTAGTCATAGATACCTGCTTAGTGGTGATCCGCACCTCTGTGTGGTCAGTGTGCTATGCCATTAACGGTCTGTCACATTTTAACCGAGTGTCAAGTTTTAGCTCCACTGCGCGTTCGCGTGGGTCTGCCTGTTGGCCTAGCCAACGTTTTGGCAGACGACGCGCATGCTGTAGAATGTCTTTTACGTTTTATCACTGACATTGGTTTTAGCCGTCGCATTTGATGCCCCCTCAGGGGCTCACCTTATGTGAGTACAGGTTTTTGGCGCACCTGGGGGTTCCCGAGCCAATCATCGCCACATTCATCCCCTCATCCCCATCCGGTCGACGTGGGTTCTTCTCGTGACCGGTGGACCCAAGGTAGGCTCTCGTGCGTTTTTTGCATTCTATCCATACCGCACCTCACCATCGTTTCTTTCTTCCCTTATCACTTTCCGGCCATTTCGCACCACGACATTCGCATATCTCTCTTTTTCTTCCCCGCCGGCCTACCTTGCGTGCGAAACGCCCACACAGTTTTAGTTTCTTTTATCTTTTTATTTAAATCCTCCGTGGACACAGCCTGACGGATACCCGCGCACCGCGTGCGCAGCTGGGTGAGTGGGTAATGGCGTCATCCCCACCACCCGGGGTCGTCATGTAGGGTTGTTGTTCGTATCCGCTGTTCAACTGCAGTCCCGCGGGGGGGCCATTGCATGAGCTGCTGGCTTCCGACGGCGATTGGGTCCCTCTGTCTATGTTCTGGGAGGTGTGACCCTGGGGTGAGCTAGGTATAGATAGGCCACTCACCCAAGCCGGGATAACGCCCGGGAAGTCAGAGCCCGAGGTCGGAGACGGTTGCAATGGTGGAGGATTTTTTTCGCTATGGAGCACCCTTTCTCCATTGTTAACAACAAGCGCCGCAAAGTTTTAGTAACAGAAGTAGCACCGCCAACAGCTGGTTGTTACTTAGTGATTACCCGTACAGAGGAGGGACAATCGTTCGAGAAGGTGAACCCTTTTATTATCCAGAAGGGCATTGACTCAATTGCTGGTCCGGTTCTTTCCTGCACTCGGCTTCGTAATGGTTCGTTGCTAGTTCAAAGCAAATCCGAGGCACAAAGTAAGTCCTTGTTGAGCGCCACGCTTCTCCACGGTTATCCTATCCGTGTTGAGAAGCACCGCACCTTGAATTCTTGTAGAGGCGTTGTCACCACGCATAGCCTCGATGGTATCTCTGACGAAGACCTGGTGGAATATCTTGCAGACCAGAGGGTGACAGCGGTTCATCGAGTGCAGGCCAAACGCGACGGCGTGTTGGTACCCACTCGTACCCTGTTTATTACATTTGATGGCGTCGATCTGCCCACGAGCATTTCCGCAGGGTACGAACGTATTTCTGTGAGGCCTTATATTCCTAGACCTCTGCGTTGTTTTAAATGCCAACGTTTTGGGCATACGCAAGTCTCATGTAAGAGTGCCGTTAACATCTGTGCAACCTGTAGCCAGCCCACACATGAAGGTACCTGTTCAACAGCCCCCGTCTGCGTTAATTGTAAAGGGTCTCATTCTGCTTCGTTTGCCGACTGTCCGCAGTACTTGGACGAGAAGGCGATCCAGGAGATCCGGGTAAAGGAAAAACTCTCCTTCGCTGAAGCCCGGAGGCGTTACCATGCGCGCCAACCTTCACTCCTGCGATCTGGCACATTTAGTTCTGTTGTTGCCTCGCCAGTACCACGAGTAGATGCCGAAACTCAGACCTGGACCTTGACTGGATTAACCGCCACTACCATCCGGCCGTCTATTAAGGCTACAGTTACCAAGCCGTATAAACCTGGTCCCAAGTCAATGAAGTCGCAAGCCGTTGAAAAGAAGCCCAAGCAGAAACTTCGTAGGGAAGATTTTTTGAAAGACCCTCCGCGTGCGCGCGGTAACAAAACTTCACCTTCTCCACCTCGGAGGTCGCTGTCCCAGGATGGTCCTGGGACAAGCCGCGCTCACCGGCACCCTTCACCCATCGCCACCCAGAACCGATTCACGGCGCTGGAATCGGTTTCTGGCACTGAGCGCGTGGGCCCTCCCTCCGAGGGAGCTATGGAGTCTGACCAACTCCATACAAAAGGCCCGAGCCCAAAGGTTAAACAAAAGGTAATTTTAAGCCGCCCTTCTAAATAGAAAGTTTATCCCCTTATTCTTAATGGCTATCCTAACCTGGAATGTACGTGGTGTACGATCGCATAGGGCGGAACTGCAAATTTTATTGCGTTCCCATTCGCCTATGGTTATATGTTTGCAGGAGACTAAGCTTCGCCCTCACGATCCTTTTGATCTCCGAGGATATACTACGGTTCGCTACGACCTTGAACCGGAGGAGGGTACTCCTGCTCATGGAGGTGTCATGTTCTTAGTGCGTAACGACGTTCATTTTACACCTGTCACACTTACATCCGACTTGCAAGCTGTTGCCATTAGACTGCAGTTACCCGGTTTTTTCTTTTCTGTTTGTTCTGAGTATACACTTCCATCGTCTCCCCTCGCTCCCGCGGACATTCGAGCTCTCCTGTCCGCTCTCCCAACACCATTTCTTCTGTTGGGAGATTTTAATGCCCATCACCCACTATGGGGTTCGCCAAGGGCTTGTGCGAGGGGAACTCTTCTTTCCGACATTTTTTATCAGTTCAATCTTTCCATCCTCAATACAGGTGCACCTACTTTTATTTCTGATTCTTCTGGTACATTCTCTCACCTGGACCTTGCGATTTGCTCAATCCAGCTTGCACGTCGTCTTCAGTGGAACGTCGTCGCTGACACCTACTCCAGCGACCATTTCCCCTGCATCGTTTCTCTTCTGTCGCACCACGTACAGCATTCCAGAGTACCTACCTGGATATTCGCAAAAGCCGACTGGAGCTTGTATTCCAGCCTCGTGCATTTTGACGACCAGCCCTTCTCCGACATTAATCAACTAGTGCAGCACCTTACGTCTATTATTTTCTCAGCCGCCGAACGTGCAATACCCCGTTCATCCTCCCAACCTCGGCGGCCACCTGTTCCGTGGTGGAACGAGGATTGTCGGGACGCCGTTCGTGCCCGTAGGACTGCACTTAGGGTGTTTCGGCGCCACCCTACACTTGATAATTTGGTGACTTTTAAACAATCGCGCGCCAGAGCTCGTCGCATTATTCCGGATAGCAAGAAAGCATCTTGGGCTCGTTTTGTCGAGTCTTTTAATCGTTTTACGCCTTCATCCGTTGTTTGGGATAAACTTCGTCGCTTCTCAGGTAAAGTGTCACATTGTACTGTTTCTGGCCTTCAGGTTTCTAATGCCACCATAGTGGATCCGGCTGCCATCGCTAACACTCTGGGTGCTGCCTTTGAGGCGGTTTCCAGTTCAGACCATTATTCCGCCGGCTTTCGCTCTATCAAAGACCGGCTGGATTTCGACACCCTTAATTTTCGGTCTGCTAATAATGAGTGTTATAATGAACTTTTCACACTGAGGGAGCTGGAGCACGCTCTTAATTGCTCTAGGCACTCCGCTCCTGGCCCGGACGGCATTCATGTCCTGATGTTAAAGAACCTTTCAGCCGACAGTACACTATTTCTCTTACAGGTCTATAACCGTATTTGGCAAGACGGCATTTTTCCTTCCGCTTGGCGCGATGCCACCATTGTCCCTATACTTAAGCCTGGGAAGGATCGCTAACTACCTTCCAGCTACCGCCCTATCTCTCTCACCAGTTGCATTTGCAAGGTGATGGTGGCTTGAGTCTCAGAAACTTCTAGCGAACGCTCAGTGCGGGTTTCGTCGCTATCGCTCTACCGTCGACCATCTGGTGTCCTTGTCGACGCATATTATGAATGGATTTCTGAGAAAGTGTCAAACCGTGGCTGTATTTTTTGACCTGGAGAAGGCTTATGACACTTGTTGGAGGGGCGGCATTTTACGTACACTTCACGATTGGAATATCCGCGGTCGTCTTCCCATATTTCTTCGGGAGTTTATGACGGACCGCTTCTTTCGTGTACGTGTGGGCTCGGTTTTATCTCGTCGTTTTATTCAAGAGAACGGAGTACCGCAGGGCTCTGTACTCAGTGTCACGCTTTTTGCGATTGCTATCAACCCCATTGTTGATTGTATTCCACCTGGCATTTCATCGTCCCTTTTTGTTGACGATTTCGCTATTTATTGCAGTTCACGGCGGACCTGTCTACTCGAGCGCCGTCTCCAGAGCTGTATCGACCGTCTCTACGCCTGGAGTAACGCCAACGGCTTTAATTTCTCCGCCGAGAAATCCGTCTGCATCAACTTCTGGCGCCGGAAGTATTTCCCTCCGCCCTCTCTCCATCTTGGGCCAGGGATACTTCCGTTTGCAGACGAGGCGAAATTTTTGGGGTTGATTTTTGACAGGAAGTTGTGTTGGACCTCGCACGTTTCCTTTTTAAAAGCAAAGTGTGACCGTTCTCTTAATCTTTTACGTGTTTTAAGTGGCACATCCTGGGGAGCTGATCGGACCGTCCTTCTTCGCCTTTATCGCTCTTTGGTCCGATCCAAACTTGATTACGGGTGTATAGTTTATTCGTCGGCACGTCCATCTGTGTTACGTCGTTTGAATCCCATTCATCATCGTGGTATTAGAGTCGCTACAGGGGCCTTTCCAACTAGCCCCGTGCCCAGTCTTTACGCTGAGGCTGCAGAGCCTCCGCTGTCTTTCAGGCGTGAGATGCTCTTATGTAGCTATGCTTGTCGGCTCTCAAGCTTGCCTAACCACCCGTCCTTCGATGTATTTTACGAGGATTCGCTAGATCGACAATATTTCGTTAGCTCCTCTGCATTGCTCCCCCCAGGGGTTCGATTTCGACTGCTACTTCGGCATTTGGACTTTACGCCAGCGCCGGTTCTTACCCGAGGGGAAACGCGTTTTCCTCCATGGTCGCGCGCTGAGGCCCACATCCACCTTGGGCTAACGTCGATGCCGAAAAATGCGACACCTGCTTCTGTTCTTAGATCCGCCTTTTTAGAACTACAGGCGCAGTTCGGGGACTGTGATTTTATATATACTGATAGGTCTAAGACTGATGTTGGAGTAGGATGTGCCTTTGTTTTTGGTGTACGGAGTTTTACTTTTCGTTTACCTCAACAATGTTCAATTTTTACCGCCGAACTTTTTAGCATTTATCAATCTGTTTTATTCATTCAGCGGCACGACTTACGGCACTGTTTTATTTGTACGGACTCTCTGAGTGCCCTTCAGGCTATTCATGCGCTGTACAATTACCACCCACTCGTACAGCGCATACATGACCTGCTCCACTCGCTCGGCGTCTCCTTCATGTGGATTCCAGGTCATGTGGGCATCTCAGGTAACGAGTCTGCCGACGCCGCTGCGAAATCGGCGATTTTATTACCCAGATTTTTTACCTCTGTAGTTCCCTCGTCAGATTCGTGTGCTCTTTTACGTCGCCGCATCCTCTCGCGCTGGCGCGATGAGTGGACGGCCCTCCGGGGGAACAAGTTGCGGGAGGTTAAGCCTCTCCCGTTAATCTGGGGTACCTCTTCTCGTTCTTCACGTCGGGAGGAGGTACTTTTAGCCCGCTTACGAATTGGACATTGTGTTTTTAGTCATAGGTATTTGCTCAGTGGTGACACCGCACCACTGTGGGCAGTGTGACGTGCCCTTAACGGTGCGTCACATTTTAACAGAGTGTCAGGTTTTAGCTGCATTGCGTGCTCGTGTAGGTCTGCCTGTTGGCTTAGCCAACGTTTTGGCAGACGACACGCATGCTGTGGAATGTGTTTTACGTTTTATTCATGACAGTGATTTTAATCTGCGCATTTAATGCGTTGAGCGTCTTTTAGCTTATTACTTTTATTCTGTCAGTTTTTATGGGGACTCTATTCCCCAGTGGACATATGGCGCTCATGTCCCTCGCATTCCATAGTTCTTGACACGTTTTAATCGTTTATTGCCTATGCTTTTAGTGTGTTGGTTTTTTCAGATATTTGTATTGTTATTGTTGTTGTTATTGATTTTATTGTTGTTATTGTTATTCTTGTTGTTATTGTTATTGTTATCTTATTGTTATTTTTAGCCTTTTGGACATCGCGGGTTTACGTCCCGTTTTTTAATTATGCGGTTCTTTTACCTGTTTTTATCTTTTGACTTTATATTTTCTCCATTGTAAGGGCGCTGATGACCTCAGCAGTTTAGCGCCCTTAAGCCGCATATCATCATCATCATCATCATCACCACGCATTTGATGCGCTGAGCGCCTTTTAGCTGTTTGATTTTATATTGTTAGTTTTAATGCGGCCATTCTCCCCGGACATAGGGCGCTCATGTACCTTGCATTCTACAGTTCTGGACACGTTTTATTCTTTTAGTGACCATGATTTTTGTGTGTAGATTTTAGTCTTTGGTCTGTTGTGTTTTTTAGTGTTTTGACCAAGCGGGTTTGTGTGTGGTTTTTTTAGTTTTTTGACTTTTCAATTTTATATTTCATACATTTTAAGGGCGCTATTAACCAATATAGTTGAGCGCCCTTATGCTCCACCTCATCATCATCAGGTACGCAGAAGCTCCAGAGCCTCTGCTGTCCTTCCGGCGTGAGATGCTTTTGTGCAGCTATGCTTGTCGGCTCTCAAGCTTGCCTAACCACCCGTCCTTCGATTTATTTTACGAGGATTCGCTTGATCGACAATATTTCGTTAGCTCCTCTGCATTACTACCTCCAGGGGTTCTATTTCGAAAGCTTTTTCGGCATTTGGACTTTACGCCAGCGCCGGCCCTTCCCGGGGGGAAACGCGCTTTCCTCCATGGTTGCGCCCTGAGGCCCAGTGTCACCTTGGGTTGACGTCTATGTCGAAGAAAGAGACCCCTTCTTCAGTTCTTAGATCGGCCTTTTTAGAACTTCGGTCGCAGTTCTGGGACTTTCGTTTTATATATTCTGATGGGTCTAAGACTGATGTTGGAAGGGTGTGCCTTTGTTGACGATAATCGTAGTTTTATATTTCGTTTACCCGGGTAATGTTCGATTTTTACCCCCGAAATTTTTAGTATTTACCAGTCACTTTTATACGTCCAGCGGTACGACCTACGACTCTGTTTTATTTGTTTAGACTCCCTGAGTGCTCTTCAAAGTATTCGCGCAATGTACAATTACCACCCCCTCGTACAGCGCAATCATGACCTGGTCCACTCGCTTGGTGCCGCTGGCATCAGCGTCTCTTTTATGTGGATTCCAAGTCATGTGGGCATCTCAGGGAACGAGTCGACCGACGCCGCTGCAAAATCGGCGATTTTATTACCCAGATTTTTTACCTCTGTTGTTCCCTCGTCAGATTCGTGTGTTATTTTACGTCGCCGCATCCTCTCGCGTTTACGTGATGAGTGGACGGCCTTCCGGGGGAACAAATTGCGGGAAATTAAACCTGTCCCGTTAGTCTGGGGTACCTCTTCTCGTTCTACACGTCGGGAAGAGGTACTTTTAGCCCGTTTACGAATTGGACATTGCCTTTTTAGTCATAGATACTTGCTCAGTGGTGACCCCGCTCCACTGTGTCAGCAGTTTGGTGCGCCCTTAACGGTGCGGCACATTTTAACTGTGTCAAGATTTAGCTGCACTGCGCGTTCGCGTGGGTCTGCCTTTAGCATAGCCAACATTTTGGCAGACGACGCGCATGCTGTCGAATGTCTTTTACGTTTTATAAGTGACATTGGTTTTAGCCGTCGCATTTGATGCGCTGAGCACCTTTTAGCTGTTTGATTTTACATTATCTTTTAATGGGGGCAGTCCTCCCCAGTGGACATCTGGCGCTCGTGTCCCTCGCATTCTACAGTTCTTGACACGTTGTTTTATTCTCTTGTTGACCAAGATTTTAGTGTGTAGATCTTAGTATTTGGTCTGTTGTGTTTTTTAATGTTTTTGTTCTAGCGTTTTCTTGTGGGTTTTTTTACTTTTTTTACTTCTGCATTTATATTTTATACATAGAAAGGGCGCTAATAACCCTAGCATTTGACCGCCCTTAAACCCCATCTCATCATCATTATCATCATTCAACGTGTTCTATAGTGATGGCCGCATACGTGTGCGGCGGTACCGTGGTGAACGCAATCTGGAGGGCTGCATTGTTGTGTGGCATAGCAAACACCAGGTGTGATGGTTTGGGGCGCCATTGGTTACAACAACCAATGTCACCTCCTACGAATTGAGGGCACTTTGAACTGCTTCAGGCATATCCACAAGCCACATTTCAACAGGACAGTGCCCGGCCACATATGGCGAGGAATGTACAAGCCTTCTTCAAAGAGCGACCGGTGCCATTGCTTCCTTGGCCTGCACGTTTGCCTGACATGTCGCCCATCAGACATGTCTGGGATATGGTTGGTGCGCACCTGGTGTGTCACGTTTCTCCAGTAACCAGTGTCATGGATTTGTGGGCTCAAATACAAACTGTGTGGAGGAAAATCCCTCAGGAAGTTATTCAGAACCTTTTTGATTCAATGCCATGGCGTATAGCAGTTCTAATTGCAGCGCATGGAGGTGACACCAAATACTGAATATTAGTACTCAAAGGTCATGTATAGATTTGAAAAGTTTGTCATTTGTTACTTGTCATTTACCTAATCTCTGGTATTAAATTCATTGAATTCATGCATTTTGTTCTTGGTGTTGCAATTTTCACAAATGGCAGTGTATATAGTCAATCACACTTTGCCCCGTTATATTTGTAAATATGAACTCAACCCATTGGTCCTCCCCCCTTGCACCATTATATATAATTAGACCACTATCATCACAAATTTCAATTATCTTTCTGCTATTTTTATTGAACACTTTTCCCAGCTTTTCCTTATGCATTAATTATGTTTTGCCCATCCATATTCGCTCTCAACGTTGAAAGCTCTTACATGATAGTCACCTACTCTAGCACTGAAATTACCAACTATAATAAACTTTAATTCAGGTTTTGTCTTCTTAGTTCTTCAAAACTTTCATTTATTTTTATATAAAAGTTCATTATGAAACTTGGATGCTTCGGGTGGGTTAGACACTATTCCTAATCCTATTCATACCTTCACTATCTTCATCTTGTTTACATTCATCCAGATTACTTGCCCTTCTTCCATACATTGCAGTTTATTCACATTTATTCCACCATTCCCTTTAATGAACGCCCCTATCTCTCTGAGGCAGTTTTATGTACCAAACAATGCCATATCAGTGCAGTATTAAGAAAATGTAAATATTATGTATTCTTAGTGTAATAGCAGTGTTAATCATATTTATATGTCTGTTATTTTACTATATGTTTGATATATTTTCTTGTACAAGGTACAAAACATTTCCACTGGACATGAATTTTACTAGCGAGAGCTTGTCTCACAAAGGTGAGGGTAAACTTTAAGAAAATTACAAAGACCTTTTGTAAACTGTACGTGCTAGAAAGGTATACGTGAATGATGCTGAGGAACACCCGACAAATTCACAAGCCGGAGACTTCATTACTATCCTAAATCATGTGACTTTGGAGGAGCCAGTAGGAAGGAACCAAAACTTCTCCAGATTTCTTAAATTTGAGAAATCACGCTGCTAGGCAGCCAATAAGAAAATTGAAAGTAAATTTCCGACCACCAGACTCTTAGATTATATAAGCTAAGATCCAGGAAGCAAATTCAGTTTTCTGTTGAACTCGCTTACGGACATAACCTGTGGCACTCCGCAAAAGCATTCTGTGCCAATTTTTCAGTATAAAATGTAACACAAATATCGTGTGCACAGTGGTAACAAGTTTAAAGTTAAAGTATTTGTGTGAACACACCTGCCGCTAGAAACTACAGCCATCAGAGAAACAATTCTGTGCTAAGCATTAAGTTCGTAGTAAGAAACAATGAAATGCCATGTGCTCGAAGTGAACAAACTTCAAGTAAAGTGTCGCATGCAAGCAAACAACCTCAGTGGACAATTAAGTCGATGCAGTATTGTGTACGTGAAGTAACCTCTGAAGGTTCAATACAGTGGAAACATGTCAATCATCACTACACTAATATTTGTAAAGTGCTATTGTTATTAATCTCAACACTTGCACTTGAAACTTAGCTAAAGTAACTACTACAAATTCAAACTTAACCAGTATCTTCATTTTTAGTAATATTTCTTATGAGATGTGCCCCTGAGGTATCCATATCCAATTTCACACTCAACAATAATCATCATCAGTCGACAACTGCCGAGGCCCCAAGAATTTCAAATGCAGCAACTAAAATATGGAGATATGCCCTCCTAATAGCCGACTCAATCAGTAATTACTACTAACTCATTTTGAGCTGATCAAGCACAGTAATGGCCCACCTGTATTACTTTGAGTCGAGAAAATGCCATCTGTTTATCCTTCATCCCTAATGCTGCATCATTAATAAAAAAACATAAATCAAAATTGACGAGAAGTATAACAATGCACCTCGAAAATTTCTCCCTCTATTGCTCTTCCTTATATCATGGTCATATCCTTCAACATATATGCTTCCATCTTTGTCCAACTAGGTCTCTATCATTGCTATCATGTCTCCTAGCTTTAGCACTTCAAACACTTCACAGTTTGCAGTTTTCATCCTTAGTCCTGCTACATTTCATACCACCACCTTGTCCAATTTCTATATTGAATGACTCCTTTCTCCTCTCAGTTTCTACAGCTTTGCTTTATATGGCATTCGTCTTTTGTCCCCAGCCACTTCTTGGACTCATTACCAGGCAACTCCAGTATACTGCCTTCCAGAGTGGCTAGTGCTCTAAGCCCACTTCAAGTTTTTATCCTTTCAGCTGGTGACAAGGCCATTACTACTGCTCTTCCTGTATTACTTGGTGTGACATGCCTCCTTGGTGACATTACGCAAGTTTCTTTCCTTCTTCCCCTTTATCCTTCTGCAACACACAACTTGTCAATATATCTGCTTACCTTATATCACTAATGACATCCACCTACTTCTGATCTCCTTTGCACTGTTGACTCAATGTTCGGTATTTGCTGTTTTAAATTTTTCCACTGATTCACAGCATGGCTTTTGCCATCAATCCATTATTTTATGACTTTTGCAAACCTTTTTTCCGCTTTTTCCCTGGATTGATTCGTTTTCTTCATAACTAACTTAACTAAAATTACTCTGGGTTTGGTTCCTCTTTTTCCAGCTCTGATGCAGGATGCAATTTCCCTTCCAAGCAATTTTGCATACAACATTTTCTCAAATGTTTCTTCTATAATTTAAAGCAATTGCTTCTTTCTATTCTGCTTCACCCTAAATCCCCTCAAGGGCTCACCTTATGTGAGTACGGGTGTTGGCGTACCCGGGGTTCCCGAGCCTCTCATCGCCATCTTCATCATTTCATCCCCGTCCGGTCGAAGTGGGTTCGTTCTCGTGACCGGGGGACTCAAGGTAGGCTCTCGTGCGTTCTATGCATTTCATTCCATGTCGCCATCGTTTCTTTCTTCTCTTTTACTTCTGCACATTTCGCACCACGTCCATTCATTTACGCATCCCTTTTTCTTCCTCGCCGGCCTACCTTGCGTCCGAAACGCCCACACAGTTTTATTTCTTTTAACTTTTCTTTTAATCCTCCGTGGACACAGCCTGACGGATACCCGCGCACTGGATGCGCAGCTTGGTGAGTGGGTAATGGCGTCATCCCCACCACCCGGGGTCGTCATGTAGGGTATGTGTTCGTATCCGCTGTTCAACTGCAGTCCCGCGGGGGGCCATTGCATGAGCTGCTGACTTCCGAGGGCCATTGGGTCCCTCTGTCTATGTTCTGGGAGGTGTGACCCTGGGGTGAGCTAGGTATAGATAGGCCACTCACCCAAGCCGGGGTAACGCCCGGGAAGTCAGAGCCCGAGGTCGGAGACGGTTACAATGGTGGAGGATTTATTTCGCTATGGAGCACCCTTCCTACATTAATACCAACAAGCGCCGAAACGTTTATGTAACAGAAGTGACACCACCGACAACTGGTTGTTACTTGGTCATTTCACGAACTGAAGACGGACAAAGTTTTGAGAAGGTGAACCCTTTCATTATTCAAAAGGGCATTGATGCAATTGCTGGTGCGGTTCAGTCCTGCACTCGTCTACGGAATGGTTTCTTATTAGCACAAACGAAATCCGATCAGCAAAGTAAGACCTTGTTGCGCGCTACGCTTCTCCACGGCTATCCCATCCGTGTGGAGAAGCACCGCACATTGAATTCCTGTCGAGGCGTCATTACCACCCATAGCCTCGATGGTATATCGGACGAGGACCTGGTACAATATCTTGCAGACCAGAAGGTGACTGCGGTCCATCGAGTGCAGGCCAAACGCGACGGCGTATTGGTACCCACTCGTACCCTGTTTCTAACATTTGATGGCGTCGATCTGCCCACGAGCATTTCTGCAGGGTACGAACGGATTTCTGTGAGGCCTTATATTCCTAGACCTCTGCGTTGTTTTAAATGCCAACGTTTTGGGCATACGCAAGTCTCATGTAAGAGTGCCGTTAACATCTGTGCAAGCTGCAGCCAGCCGTCACACGAAGGTACCTGTTCAACAGCCCCCGTCTGCGTTAATTGTAAAGGGTCTCATTCTGCGTCGTTTGCCGACTGTCCGCGGTACTTGGACGAGAAGGCGATCCAGGAGATCCGGGTAAAGGAAAAACTCTCCTTCGCTGAAGCCAGGAGGCGTTATCATGCGCGCCAACCTTCACTCCTGCGATCTGGCACATTTAGTTGTGTTGTTGCCTCGCCAGTACCACGAGTAGATGCCGAAACTCAGACCTGGACCATGACTGGATTAACCGCCACTACCATCCGTCCGTCCATTAAAGCTACTGTTACCAAGCCCTATAAACCTGGTCCAAAGTCAATGAAGTCACAAGCCACTGAGAAAATACCGAAGCAGAAACTTCGAAGAGAAGACTTTTTAAAAGACCCTCCACGTGTTCACACAAGCAGAGTTCACCTTCTCCTCCTCGGAGGTCGCAGTCCCAGGAAGCTCCTGGGACAAGCCGCGCTCGGCGGGACCCCTCACCCATCGCCACCCAGAACCGATTCACGGCGCTTGAATCGGTTTCTGGCTCTGAGCACGTGGGCCCTCCCTTCGAAGAGGCTATGGACTCTGAACAACTCCGTACCAAAAGCCCAAACCCAAAGGTCAAACACAAGGTAATTTTAAGCCGCCCTTCTAAGTAGACAGTTTATCCCTTTTTCTTAATGGCTATCCTGACCTGGAATGTACGTGGTGTACGATCGCATAGGGCGGAACTGCAACTTTTATTGCGTTCCCATTCCCCTATGGTCATGTGTTTGCAAGAGACTAAGCTTCGCCCTCGTAATCCTTTTGATCTGCGAGGATATACTCCGGTTCGCTACGACCTTGAACCGGCGGAGGGTACTCCTGCTCATGGTGGTGTCATGATTTTGGTGCGTAATGACGTTCACTTTCAAACTATCACACTTACATCCGACTTGCAAGCTGCTGCCGATCTTCTTCACTTACCCGGCTTTTTGTTTTCTGTTTGCTCTGTGTATTCACCTCCATCGTCTCCCCTCGCTCCCGCCCCCTCAGGGGCTCACCTTATGTGAATACGGGTTTTTGGCGCACCCGGGGGTTCCCGAGCCAATCATCGCCACATCGCCGCGGGGACTGTCATTTTATATATACTGATGGGTCTAAGACTGATGTTGGAGTAGGATGTGCCTTTGTTTTTGGTGTACAGAGTTTTACTTTTCGTTTACCTCGACAATGTTCAATTTTTACCGCCGAACTTTTTAGCATTTATCAATCTGTTTTATACATTCAGCGGCACGACTTACGGCACTGTTTTATTTGTACGGACTCTCTGAGTGCCCTTCAGACTCTTCATGCGCTGTACCATTACCACCCACTCGTACAGCGCATACATGACGTGCTCCACTCGCTTGGTGTCTCTGGCATCAGCGTGTCCTTCATGTGGATTCCAGGTCATGTGGGCATCTCAGGTAATGAGTCTGCCGACGCCGCTGCGAAATCGGCGATTTTATTACCCAGATTTTTTTACTTCTGTTGTTCCCTCGTCAGATTCGTGTGTTATTTTACGTCGCCGCATCCTCTCGCGCTGGCGCGATGAGTGGACGGCCCTCCGGGGGAACAAGTTGCGGGAGGTTAAGCCTTTCCCGTTGCTCTGGGGTACCTCTTCTCGTTCTTGTCGTCGGGAAGAGGTAATTTTAGCTCGTCTACGGATTGGACATTGTGTTTTTAGTCATAGGTATTTCCTCAGTGGTGACCCCGCACCACTCTGTGGGCAGTGTGACGTGCCCTTAACGGTGCGTCACATTTTAACAGAGTGTCAGGTTTTAGCTGCATTGTATGTTCGTGTGGGTCTGCCTGTTGGCCTAGCCAACGTTTTGGCAGACGACACGCGTGCTGTAGAATGTGTTTTACGTTTTATTCATGACAGTGATTTTAATCTGCGCATTTAATGCGATGAGCGTCTTTTAGCGTAGTAATTTTATTCTCTCTCTTTTTGTGGGGACTCTAATACCCAGTGGACAAAAGGCGCCCATGTCCTTCGCATTCTACAGTCCTTGACACGTTTTAATCT
The DNA here is from genome assembly GCA_030765065.1 of Deroplatys truncata. NCBI lineage: Eukaryota > Metazoa > Arthropoda > Insecta > Mantodea > Mantidae > Deroplatys > Deroplatys truncata. The sequence continues at coordinate 413,547,310 of CM060990.1, read as the reverse complement.
TTTATTGCCTATGCTTTTAGTGTGTTGGTTTTTCAGATATATTTATTGTTATTATTGTTATTGTTATTATTGTTATTGTTTTTATTTTTATTGTTATTATTGTTATTGTTATTTTTAACTTTTTTGACTTCGCGGGTTTGTGTCCCGTTTTTTAATTATGCGGTTTTTTACCTGTCTTTTATATTTTGACCTTATATTTTACACATTGTAAGGGCGCTGATGACCGCAGCAGTTTAGCGCCCTTAAACTGCATATCATCATCATCATCATCATCATCCTCCCCAGTGGATATCGTGCGCTCGTGTCCTTCGCATTCTACAGTTCTTGACACGTTTTATACTCTTGTTGACCATGATTTTAGTGTGTTGATCTTAATTATTGGTCTGTTGTGTTTTTCAGTGTTTATGACCAAGCTGTTTGGGTGTGGATTTTTAATTTTTTAACTTTTACCGTTCCTATTTTACACATCGTAAGGGCGCTAATAACCTTAGTAGTTGAGCGCCCTAAAGCCCCATCTTTATCTTTATCTTTATCTTTATTTACCCTAAATATTATCAAATTGTGTGTTCTTTCTTCTTTTTTCCATTTTTCTCTCCAACTTTTCCATTCTTTCCTTGCGCCTGTGTAGCTCTTCATGTATCTTATTTTTCATAACACAAAACATATCTTTAACTTCATCTTCTTGTCCAAATTAGCTTCTATTGCCTTTTCTTTTTTCTTCGGGTCTACAATGTCTTCTAAAATATTTTTAGCATTGCCATTATATGCATCATTTCTTCAGGGCCTGAGTTTAATTTTATACACCCAATTATCAACATTATGGCTATTACCATTAAGAGCCAGAAATGTTAATCATTTGTGAACTTCTTCCATTGCTTCTTTTCTTACTTATGTATTACCAAATTTCAGCTGCATATACCTCTAGGTCATCACCCATCTGTCTCTGTAGCTTATAGAGTGCCACACATGCACATCATCTTGCTACCACTGCTTGTGCTAGACTAGCTTCTAATAATATACTATTGTTTGAGTTATACTAACTTTTTATCCAAGATGTATAGAAAACAGACACACAAAGTTTTTCTGAATAGTTTCTCTTCTTGTCACTTAACACTGATGTTCACAACTAAAGCCACAAATCTCGTAGCATGAACCTCTTAGAGGAGACATATGGGCTCACAAAATTGTAACCAGACCATGTGCTTACATAGGCACAAAGCTGCGCTGTGCTTTGCATATGATTTGTGCACTGCTAGGCATTAACATTTAAAAATATTCACTTTAATGCTTTAAACTTTAATTTCCACAAGTTTTATTTCCACTCATCCATATATCCATGACATACTACTCTCTTATGATTAAAAGAGGCATCTAGCATGTGATACAACACAGATTAGTTTTTGTTAACAGACAAACTCGGAATGTATCACCTGCTTCATCTGTAGGGAACATAAGTTCTTGCTATTTGATTTGCAGATTGTTGGAAAATAGAGCAATGAAATTAACACACTTATTCCCAAATATTTAGTATGTTGTAGTTCACTTTCATCCTGACTTGCACAATTTCCTATAACAGAGTTTTATGACTACCTCACAATCTTGTATGCCTTCTGCATAAAAACATTGCTATTCTTGAAAAGCAGAAAATGAAATTTCCAGCATCTTGACTCCTATTAGCCTTGGAATCAGTAGTAAAGTACTGTGACTGTAGCACATGTTTTCATTGTATCATTTGTACCTAATGGGACTCTAAAATTATCTTTAATTTCTCACTGTTTACAAAGCACTAACAGCAGCTTTTAAGTTATCATCTTCCTCATTTTCACTTTTAGCATTATGTTGTAGATTGAAACACTTTTCTGAATCATTAAGAACATCACTTCATTACTTATTCAGGACGGTCATAATGTATTTTTAAATTCAGGGTCTTTAACATTTATTTGCATTTAAAGCTGAATCTTATTGTGATGTTTGTTTCTATTCACTTGAAAAAGTATAGAGAGTTCGTTCAGTCCTCATTTTACAGCAAATGGATGATAAGCTATAAGGTGGGATTATATCTGTCAGTGGTAAGAGCAGTAACACTTATTTGTAAACATTAACTTCATATAATGCATAACAGCAGGTAAACTGTGTATCAAATAAAAAGTTATTTGGGTTTCCACAATTGACATTGCAAAAACTTGTGTTCATTATCATATTGTGCCACCAAAGCTCCACACAGTTTGAGGGCTAATCTCCTTATTCATTTCTCACCGGCATGTTATCTCACTTTCTATATAAGTTTCTCGACTGGTAGTCATTTAACATCAAAACTTTATGTCATATACTGGTTTTGAATCGGATTGGTTTTGTAAATGTTGTATGTATAAATAAGTATGATCAATCCAATATACTGTCCATAATAAAAAAATATGGAGAAGAAAACCTCATTTGGCATATATGAATATTAAAATTTTCTACTTAAGGAATGCTCTGCCCACATAGTCAAACCATTGACATACATAATAAGCTTATCTATGAATGATGGCAGTTTTCCAGAATGCTTAAAAACTGCAAAAATAAAGCTGATATATTAAAAAAGGATCAAACTTACAAGTCAATAAATGCAGAACAATTTCTATATTACCATCTTTTTTAAGTTGCTAGAAAGAGTGTGTGCATCAGACTCTATCATTCCTTTCAAAATATAATATCAGACTGCCTACATGGCTTTCAAAAAGGACAATCCACCAGTGCAGCATTAATACAGTTTATAGAGAGTTATATCAAAGGTTAGATGAATCAGATGAATGTGTTGGTATATTTCTCAATTTATACAAGCCATGTGATCTAGTTGATCACAACACACTGCAGGATAAATTATCATACTATGGGATAAGGCGTATAGCACAAAAATGGTTTGACTCATATTTAATACAGTAAGATCAAGTTATAGAAATATATTATTGTGATGACAAAGCAAATAAAGACAAAATAATCATAACAATATAGACTGTGTAGTACCTCAGGGCTTAGTATTGGGGCCATTACTGTTTACTATATGCATTAAAGATTTCACATCACAGAAGTCAGACAATACAACAAAAATCTCACTATTTGCAGATGACACAAGCATCTTAATTTTGGATCAGAATGAACATCTTGAAAAAAGGATAAACAATAGGTTGAAGCAAAAGAATAATTGGTTTCATGCTAATAATAAACAGAGTTATAAAATAGAGACAAGAGTCAAATATTAGGACTCCATCATAAAATGAATGACACTATAAAAATAAATACCTTCCCAAAACTGAACTAGATGGTAATGCAATTCATTATGTACAAAACACAAAATTTCTAGATGTTTGGGTAGACAATAATTTAAAGAGGAAAGTGCATATTGAATCCTTAATGGAGAATCTAAGTAAAATTTGTTATCAGATTTCTATCACTTTTTATTATTTTTTTCATAGTTATTTATCATTCTCCGAGTTTTGTAAGAGAGAATTCACAAAAATATGCACTTTGACAGACAATACATAGTTATGATACATAAAATAATTCAGCCATAGATTTACATTTTTCAAGGTTATCCAAAAGGCGTAAGTTCATAAATATCTAGGATTAAGTATGTATAACAAACTTCTGGATAATATTACATTCACTACCCATTCATAAATTCAAAGCTTTTCTGGACAAATTGCTAAAAACAAAGCACTTTATTCAATAGAAGGTTTCTATGAATCCAACAACTTTCACACAGATGAGTAGATACCTAAGCCAATTTAGGTGAGTGTTAATTGTTTATTATCATTGTATAAATGTATTGTGTTAACAATATTATTGTAAATAGTTATTTTAAGATCCTAATTGTTATATTGAGTTAAAAAATGTATGTTCACTACTGCAAAAAAAGGATAGAGCATGAAAATGTCAAAGTATCACTATGGCCTCACAAAAATACACAAAGTTAACAGCTTGGTTCACACATGCAATGTGTTTTTTACAACCAGACTTAAAGTAAAATTCCAGTTAAGATACAATGTATTACATTAATAACCACATGAAATAACCACTGGGGAAGCAATTCAAAGAATGATTCTTTACACAAATGCACAAGTAAATTACTCGAATACAAACCCAAACTTTCGATTTTAACTTTGGTTACATGAATTTATAAAGGGAGAATACCACTTTGTCATAGATGTGACTTAGTGTCAACATTCTTGTTTGTAGTTCAGGGTACTATCTCCCCCCAGCGGCTCACCTTTTGTGAGTACGGGTTAGGCGCACCCGGGGTACCCGAGCCATTCATAACCATTTTCACCCACTCATCCCCGTCCGGTCAAGGTGGGTACGTTCTCGTGACCGGGAGACTCAAGGTAGGCTCTCGTGCGTTCTGTGCGTTTCATTCCTTGTCGCACCTCGCCATCATTTCTTTCTTATCTTCTATTTACGCACATTTCGCCCCACGACCATTCATTTACACGTCTCTATTACATTTTCGCCGGCCTACCTTGAGTGCGAAACGCCCACACAGTTTTAGTTTCTTTTGAACTTTTATTTTAATCCTCCGTGGACACACCCTGACGGATACCCGCGCACTGGGTGCGCAGCTGGGTGAGTGGGTAATGGCGTCAACCCCACCACCCGGGGTCGTCATGTAGGGTTTGTGTTCGTATCCGCTGTTCAACTGCAGTCCCGCGGAGGGGCCATTGCATGAGCTGCTGACTTCCGACGGCGATTGGGTCCCTCTGTCTATGTTCTGGGAGGTGTGACCCTGGGGTGAGCTAGGTATAGATAGGCCACAAACCCAAGCCGGGGTAACGCCCGGGAAGTCAGAGCCCGAAGTCGGAGACGGTTGTTATGGTGGAGGATTTTTTTCGCTATGGAGCACTCTTTCTCCATTATAAACAACAAGCGCCGAAAAGTTTTAGTAACAGAAGCAGCACCGCCAACAGCTGGTTGTTACTTAGTGATTACCCGTACAGACGAAGGACAGTCATTCGAGAATTTGAACCCTTTTATCATCCAGAAGGGCATTGACTCAATTGCTGGTCCGGTTCTTTCCTGCACTCGGCTTCGTAATGGTTCGTTGTTAGTGCAAAGCAAGTGCGAGGCACAAAGTAAGTCCTTGTTGAGCGCCACGCTTCTCCACGGTTATCCTATCCGTGTTTAGAAGCACCGCACCCTAAATTCTTGTCGAGGCGTTGTCACCACGCATTGCCTCGATGGCATATCGGACGAGGACCTGGTCGAATATTTTGCAGACCAGAAGGTGACAGCGGTTCATCGATTGCAGGCCAAACGCGACGGCGTATTGGTACCCACTCGTACCCTGATTATAACATTTGATGGCGTCGATCTGCCCACGAGCATCTCCGCAGGGTACGAACGGATTTCTGTGAGGCCTTATATTCCTAGACCTCTGCGTTGTTTTAAGTGCCAACGTTTTGGGCATACGCCAGTCTCATGTAAGAGTGCCGTTAACATCTGTGCAACATGTAGCCAGTCCTCACACGAAGGTAACTGTTCAACAGCCCCCGTCTGCGTATATTGTAAAGGGTCACATTCTGCTTCATTTGGTGACTGTCCGCGGTATTTGGTGGAGAAGGCGATCCAGGAGATCCGGCTAAAGGAGAAAACCTCCTTCGCCGAAGCCCGGAGGCGTTACCATGCGCGCCAACCTTCGCTCCTGCGATCTGGTACATTTAGTTCTGTTGTTGCCTCGCCAGTACCCCGGAAGGATGCAGAGACTCAAACTTGGACCATGACTGCATTGACCGCCACTACCATCCGGCCGTCCAAGTCTGCTACTGTTACCAAGCCCTATAAATCTGGTCCAAAGTCTATGAAGTCACAAGCCCCTGCGAAGAAATCGAAGCAGAAATTTCGTAAAGAAGATTTTCTGAAAAACCCTCCGGGTGCGCGCGGTAAAAAGTGTTCACCTTCTCCTCCTCGAAGGTCGCAGTCCCAGGATGCTCATGGGACAAGCCGCGCTCAGCGGCCACCTTCACCCATTGCCACCCAGAACCGATTCACGGCGCTTGAATCGGTTTCTGGCACTGAGCGCGTGGGCCCTCCCTTCGAGGAAGCAATGGAGCCTGACCAATTACATACCAAAAGGCCGATCCCAAAGGTTAAGCAAAAGATTATTATAAGCCGCTCTTCTAAGTAGACAGTTTATCACTTTTATTCATGGCTATCCTGAGCTGGAATTTATAAGGTGTTCGATCGCATAGGGCGGAACTGCAACTTTTATTGCGTTCCCATTCACCTATGGTCGTGTGTTTGCAGGAGACCAAGCTTCGCCCTCACGACCCTTTCGATCTCGGAGGGTACACTCCGGTTCGCTACGATCTTGAACTGGAGGAGGGTGCTCCTGCTCATGGAGGTGTCATGTTAGTGCGTAACGACGTTCATTTTCAAACTCTCGCTCTTACGTCCAACTTGGAAGATGTTGCCGTTAGACTGCAGTTACCCGGTTTTTTCTTTTCTGTTTGCTCTGTGTACTCACCTCCATCGTCTCTCCTCGCTCCCGCGGACATTCGAGCTCTCCTGTCCGCTCTCCCAATAACGTTTCTCCTGTTGGGAGACTTTAATGCCCATCACCCCCTGTGGGGTTCGCCAAGGGCTTGTGGGAGGAGAACTCTGCTTTCTGACATTTTTTACCAGTTCAATCTCTCTATTCTCAATACAGGCGAGCCTACGTTTCTTTCTGATTCTTCCGGTACATTTTCTCAGTTAGACCTTGCCGTTTGCTCACTCCAGCTTGCTAGTCGTCTGCAGTGGAACGTCGTCGCTGACACCTACTCCAGCGACCATTACCCCTGAATCGTTTCTCTTCTGTCACACCACGTACAGCATTCCAGAGTACCTACCTGGATATTCGCAAAAGCCGACTGGAGCTTGTATTCCAGCCTCGTGCATTTTGACGACCAGCCCTTCACCGACAATACCCAACTAGTGCAGCACCTTACGTCTACTATTTTCTCTGCCGCCGAACGCGCAATACCCCGTTCATCCTCTCAGCCTCGGCGAAAGCCTGTTCCGTGGTGGAACGAGAATTGTCGGGACGCCGTTCGTCCCCGTAGATTTGCACTTAGGGTGTTTCGGCGCCACCCTACTCTTGATAATTTGGTGACTTTTAAACAATCGCGTGCCAGGGCTCGTCGCATTATTCAGGATAGCAAGAAGGCGTCGTGGGCTGGTTTTGTCGAGTCTTTTAATCGCTTTACGCCTTCATCTGTTGTTTGGGATAAACTTCGTCGCTTCTCAGGTAAAGTGTCAAATTGTACTGTTTCTGGCCCTCAGGTTCCCAATGCCATCATAGTAGATCCGGCTGTCATCGCTAACCCTCTGGGATCTGCTTTTGAGGTGGTTTTCAGTTCAGACCATTATTCCGCCGGGTTTCGCTCTATCAAAGACCGGCTGGATTCTGACACCTTTAATTTTTGGTCTGCTAATAATGAGCGTTATAATGAACTTTTCACAATGAGGGAGCTGGAGCACGCTCTTCATTGCTCTAGTCACTCCGTTCCTGGCCCGGACGGCATTTATGTCCTGATGTTAAGAACCTTTCAGCCGACAGTAAACTCTTTCTCTTACAGGTCTATAACCGTATTTGGCAAGACGGCCTTTTTCCTTCCGTTTGGCGCGAAGCCACCATTGTCCCTATACTTAAGCCTGGGAAGGATCGCCAACTTCCTTCCAGCTACCACCCTATCTCCCTCACCAGTTGCGTTTGCAAGGTGATGGAGCGCATGATCAATGGGCGGTTGACATGGTGGCTTGAGTCTCAGAAACTACTATCGAACGCTCAGTGCGGGTTTCGTCGATATCGCTCTACCGTCGACCATCTGGTTTCCCTGTTGACGCATATTATGAATGGATTTCTGAGAAAGTGTCAAACCGTGGCTGTGTTTTTGGACCTGGAGAAAGCTTATGACACTTCTTGGAGGGGCGGCATTTTACGTACACTTCACGCATGGAATATGCGCGGTCGTCTTCCCATATTTCTTCGGGAGTTTATGACGGACCGCGTGTTTCGTGTACGTGTGGGCTCGGTTTTATCTAGTCTTTTTATTCAAGAGAAAGTAGTACCGCAGTGCTCTGTACTCAATGTTACACTTTTTGCAATAGCTATCAAGCCTATTCTTGAAATATTTGGGGTTGAGTTTTGATAGGAAGTTGTGTTGGACCTCGCACATTTCCTTTTTAAAAGCAAAGTGTGACAGTTCTCTTAATCTTTTACGTGTTTTAAGTGGCACATCCTGGGGAGCTGATCGGACCGTCCTTCTTCGCCTTTATCGCTCTTTGCTCCGATCAAAGCTTGATTACGGGTGCATTGTCTATTCGTCGGCACGTCCATCTATGTTACGTCTATTCAATTCACAATCATGGCATAAGAGTCGCTTTGGGGGCCTTTCCAACCAGCCCTGTTCCCAGTCTGTATGCTGAAGCTGCAGAGGCTCCGCTGTCCTTCCGGCGTGAGATGCTTTTGTGCAGCTATGCCTGTCGACTCTCAAGCTTGCCTGACCATCCGTCCTACACGATATTTTTTGAGGACTCACTTGATCACCAATATGTAGTTAGCTCCTCTTCATTGCTCCCTCCAGGGGTTTGATTTCGACTGCTACTTCGGCATTTGGAGGTTACGGCAGCTCCGGCCCTTCCCCGAGGGGAAATCGCGTTTTCCTCCATGGTCGCGCGCTGAGGCCCACATCCACCTTGGGCTAACGTCGATGCCGAAAAATGCAACCCCTTCTTCCGTCCTTAGATCCGCCTTTTTAGAACTGCAGGCAAAGTTCGGGATTGTCCTTTTATATATACTGATGGGTCTAAGACTGATGTTGGAGTAGGACGTGCCTTTGTTTTTGGTGCACAGAGTTTTACTTTTCGTTTACCTGGACAATGTTCGATTTATACCGCCGAAATTTTTAGTATATACCTATCTGTTTTATACATTCAGCGGCACGACTTACGGCACTGTGTTATTTGTACCGACTCTCTGGGTGCCCTTCAGGGTATTAACGCTCTGTACGGTTACCACCCTCTCGTACAGCGTATACATGACCTGCTCCACTCGCCTGGTGCCTCTGGCATCAGCGTCTCCTTCCTGTGGATTCCAGGTCATGTGGGCTTCTCAGGCAATGAGTCTTCCGACGCCGCTGCCAAATCGGCCGTTTTATCACTCAGATGTTTTACCTGTGTTGTTCCTTCCTCAGATTTTTATGTTATTTTACGTTACAGTATCCTCTCGCGCTGGCCCGATGGGTGGGCGGCTCTTAGGGGGAACAAGTTGCGGGAAGTTAAACCTCTTCCGTTAGTCTGGGGTACCTCTTCTCGTTCTTCTCGTCGGGAAGAGGTACTTTTAGCTCGTTTACGAATCGGACATTGTCTTTTTAGCCATAGATACCTGTTCAGTGGTGACCCTGCACCGCTCTGTGAGCAGTGTGATGCGCCCTTAACGGTGCGTCACATTTTAGCAGAGTGTCAAGTTTTAGCTCCGTTGCGCGTTCGTGTTGGTCTGCCTGTTGGCATAGCCAACGTTTTGGCAGACAACGCGCATGCTGTGGAATGTCTTTTACATTTTATCATTGACAGTGATTTTTATCGGCGCAATTGATGCGCTGAGCGCCTTTTTAACATTGTGATATTATATTGCCTTTTAATGGGGGCTCTACTCCCCAGTGGACATATGGCGCTCATGTCCCATACGTTCTGCAGCTCTTGACACGCTGTTTTACGCTTTTATTGACCATGCTTTTAGTGTGTTCATATTTGGTGTTTTGTTTTTTACTTTTTGGATATCGCGGGTTTGTGTCCCGTTTTTTAATTATGCGGTTTTTTATCGGAATTTTATTTTTGGACTGTCTCTTTTATACTTTGTAAGGGCGCTGATGATCTTAGCTGTTTAGCGCCCTTAAACCGCATCTCATCATTATCATCATCATCATCATCATCATCATCAGGGTTCTATCTGAAGAGACGTTTTGAATCTGGCATTCCATATGTCCTTTTTATTTGTTTACTTTTCATATAGTCACTTTGTACATTTATGCAGTAATTATATTTTAGGTGTATATTCATTTTGTGATTCTGAGCTATTTATATGATGTTCTCAAAAAAATAAAAAATAAGCACCTTAATTCTACATAGCCACCCGAGCTTGTTCTTGAATGTGAAAAGAAAAAGCAAATATAATTAAAATAAGGCAATTAGAGCAAAGGTCTAATATTTTATGTGGTCTCTTTCACTACCCTCAATCTTCAGCGTTTGAAACCCCCTAGGTTCCTAAAATAATTTGTATTCTTTGCTAGCGATTCCCAAGTGTCTTCTATGACATACCAGAACTGTGTAGCATTAGTGAACCTGGAACACTGAGAAAGTCTCTTCTTTATTTTCACCCAAACATGTTTTATGGGATTCAAGTCTGGTGACTTTGAAGGCCGTGGAATCTTCTCAAAAATGTCTGAGTGCTCTTAAAATCAGCTTTGAACTCAGGCTGACCTATGGACTGAATGGTCATCATCCTGGAATATAATAATTCCCTCAGGATAATTCTCTCAGGCAGACAGGAGGAGAGCATGGAGGTTTCAATATATGTTTCACTGTTCAGCTTTCCAGGAATGCATGATAAAGCTACTGAGCCTTATCACCAGTAGTTGGAAGCACTGGTTGCGATTTATAACTCAACTGCGGTGCTAGGCCAGCAGCGAGAGAGGACGGTTGTGTTGGGAAGGAGCTCGTGATTTTGAAGCAAGAAGCAGCTAAGTAACCATGGGTGTGGATATAGCTGTGTATAGAGCGAGAATTGGGCAAATTTTGAGAATGAAATTCGCGGGAACAAGAGGAATACATTTTGGCGAAGAAATGGTTAATGTTTTGATTATTGGGAGTGTACTAACTATTCTACTAGTGATTGGAGGAGTGGAAGGGAATCCAGGCCCTACGGATATTCAAGAATTGTTGGGGAACCTAAATGAGAAAATGGATAAAATGGAAGGTATGGAACAACGATTGAGTGAGAAATTGTGCTCTATGATTAGGAATATCAAGGAGGACATTATAGATGAAGTGTATGAAGCAAAACAGGAAGTAAATGAAATTAAGGAAAGAATGGAAAGAATGGAGGAGAGGGAAAGAAGATTCAATCTGGTGTTTCTAGGTGTAAGTGAGAGAAGAGGGATATGGCCAGCTGAAGAAATAACGCAGATAATGAAGGAGAAGCTTGAATTAGAGATGTACGGATGGGACATTTTTGAGGCTTTTAGATTTGGGAGACAAGTTGGAAAGAGGGCAATAATGGTGAAGCTAGCAACAATACAGTTAGTGCATGAAGTGCTTAGGAGAGCCAAAAAATTGAAAGGAACAAATATCTTTATTAACAAAGACCTTTCACCAAATAAGAGAGCATTACAACGAAATTTAATTCAGAAAATGAAAGAAGCAAGAGCTTTGGGGAAAATGGCGTATATTATAAACTTTCAGCTGTGGATTGACAATGAAAGGGTGCGTGATACGGACAATATAGATTCAAGAGAAAATCGACATGAAAGGGCGGAAATGAATCAACAGGTGTCAGCGATAGCTTTAAGAAATGAAACAGGAAGATCAAAGTTCACAACTCGACAATTTGCAGCAAACATGGAGAATGAAGTACGTAATGGCGAGGCTAGTCCAAACAGCGTAGACAGCAGCAGGGAGCAAACAATTGATGACCTTGTGATGACGTCAAATGGAAGGAGGGCCCAAACAGCTGAAGCAGCTCGGCGCGGTAGGACTGCAATGGTGGCGACAACAGTAACGGAGGGAGGAGCCAGAGAAATGACGTCACCCAAGAGAATTGTTTCACCAAGGAGGGGAGAGGCAGAAGTTGCGTGCGCGCTAACGGAGTGGAGAAAGAAGATATGGTATCAAGGTAGTGGGGAGAATACGGAAGAGGGAGAAGAAGATAGTATTGTTTCATCCGAACATGGGAGCATTGTGGTATCAGATAAAAATAAAATGTTAATGCCGAAAGAAGGAATTGAATTAAGAAGTAGGAAAAGATTAGATGGTTTTAGATACAGAGCAGGTTCACAATAGGAAAAAGGGACAACAAGGAGAATGGGCTTCTGGAACTCTGAGGGTTTAAAAAATAAGTTATATGTGGGAGTTTTGAAACAGCTGTTGGCGAAAGTGGATTATTTAGCGGTAGTAGAAACGTGGTTAAAAGAGGAACAGATAAATATAAAGGACTTTGAATACATTGGTAGGAAAGGAGAGGTAATAGCTAGAAAGGGAAGAGTATCTGGAGGTATAGGTTTCTTTATAAGGAACAGCTTAAGTAAGGAAATTAAAGAAACATGGTCTAGCAGTAAAGAAATACTGTGGGTTATAATGGATGTTAAGTATATACTCTGTGTAGGAATAATATATAACCCCCTTGAATCCTCACGTTTTATAATCCTGATCTCCTTAATCAAATAAGAAAAGATATGGATAGGCTGAAGGAGAAATTTGTAACTGCAGAGGTAATACTAATGGGAGACTTTAATATCAGGATTGGGGAAAGTGATACATATGTTGGAAATGATTGGATGAGTGATGAAATTGTGTTTAAAAGTGAGAAACTTAGGCAAAGCAAGGACAAATTTGTTGATAAAGAGTGTGAAAAATTTATTGATTTTTGTGAGTTGAATGCTTTAGAAATTTTGAATGGAAAATGTGGGGAAGATGAACAAGGAGAATTTACCTTTGTTAGGAATAATGGGCAGAGTGTAATAGATTTTGTGTTGTGGCCTCTGAATTTAGGACATATTTTAAGGAATTTTAAGGTATTAAATTTAAGCTCAACTAGCAGGCATTATCCACTGATTGTGGATTTTATGATGCATGCTGCACGAGTAAAACACAATATAAGAGTGGAAAGCTATTGTAAAAAAGAGTATATTAGCTATAAATGGAAAGAAGAATTATGTGACACATTTAAACAGACTCTTGACTCGAATTATGGAAAGATATGTCTATGTGGAGTAACACTCATGGTTAAGAATAATCAAATTGAGAATGCAATAGATATCCTTAATACAGTTATGCAAAGGGTGGGAGAGGAAATGAAAACAAAAAAGAGGGTTTACATATATGATAAGGACTGGTTTGACGAAGAATGTAGGGTATCAAAAACACAAGTAAAACAACTGTTGGTTAGGTGGAGAGAATTAGGTGATAGAAAATCTAGGGACGATTATATGCAAGGGAGGAATTCACATAATTTATTGTTAGAGCAAAAGAAAAAGGACTGGAGGGATTGCAATGAAAGGAATTTGATAAAATGTCTGAATGAAAATAATGTTAATAAGGTATGGCAGGTTCTTAAGTCGACCTATAATAAATGTGTAACTAAACCCAATAATGAGCCAGGACAATGGATGGAGTATTTTAAAAGATTATATGGGGATGAAAGGAGTATAGGAAGTACGGAATTTTTGGAAAAAAGGAATGTTTTTGTAGATATATTGGATGGTGAAATTAGGAGTGAGGAAATAATAAAACAAGTTAAGTTACTGAAGAAAACTAAAGCCACTGGAATTGATGACATCCCAACAGAGTTTCTTAAGGAGTGGTGTAACGAAACAGGGAGAGTGAAAATTTTATTAGATTTATTTAATGTAATTATTAGAAAGGGTTATGTACCTAAACAATGGAGAGAAGCTATCATCCATCCTATATATAAAGGCAAGGGCAATGTCGATAAACCTAATAACTACAGAGGTATTGCATTATTATCGAATATAGGAAAACTTTCTGCGGGCATTTTGGCAGCGAGACTACAATTTTGAGTTGAAGAATATAATATTCTTTCGGAATTCCAGATGGGCTTTCACAAGGGAAGGAGAACAATTGATAACTTATTTATTATAAAGACATTAGCAGACAAATATTTAAAAGGAAAAAGGGGTAAATTGTATATGGCTTTTGTAGACTTAGAGAAGGCTTATGACCGAATTGAGCTACAATTTCTGTGGCATAAATTAGTGTGTAAGGGAGTAAGTCAGCAATTGGTGAATATTCTTAAAGCACTGTATTTTAGAACACCTTCTGTGTAAGGGTGGAGACAGGCTGTGTAACAAATGAAATTCCACAAAAGAAAGGCCTTCGGCAAGGATGTAAGTTAAGTCCAGTGTTTTTTAATTTATACATAGATGATGTTTTACTAGAAATTGGAAGGAATTATAACTGTGCACCAGTAATTAACAACATCCAAATTCCAGGACTTCTTTTTGCAGATGACCTAGTGGTAGGATCTATTACAGTAAGTGGTTTAAAACAATCATTACAAGCAATTGATGTATATTGTAAAGAATGGAGGTTAAAAGTGAATCAAGAGAAAACACAGATTGTGGTTTTCAAAAAGGGGGGAAAATTAGGCAAATATGAAAAGTGGAAGGGAGAAAATAAAGATTACAGGGTAGTGCATGACTGTATCTATTTAGGAGTAAAAATAGATGGAGGTAATAAATGGGAGAAGCAAAAGAAGTTTGCATTGGCAAAAGGTAAAGGGGCGAAGGCAGCAATTAGAAGCTGCAAAATTAAAGTACCTAATATAAATGTTAAATGGCTGGAAAAAGTTTATGAGATGGTTGTAGAGGCAAAAATGATGTATGGTATAGAAATATGGGGATTAGATAGAGAATGGGAATGTATAGATGTGGTGCACAGGATGTTTTGTAGAGAAATACTAGGGCTACCGAAGTCAATTGTAAGACAGGTAGCACAATTAGAGATGGGCAGGGTGCCAACTAAGGGGAAGAAAATGGAAAGAGCTTTGAAATTTTGGTTCAGAATTTTAAATCTAGGAAAAAGTAATGTGTTAAGACAATGTATTGAATACCAAGAGAATAGCTTAATGAATGATGGATGGGTAAGTAAATTATGGAACATTTTGGAGAAAAATGGGTTAGGAGACAAGTGGAGGAGGAGAGAAAATAACGTGAAAAAGTTTTGGAAAAAGGCAAGGAAAAGACTGGAAGATATAGAAATACAAATCATGTTCAGTGAGATTGCCAAAAAGAACTCATTAGTTCATTATAGGCCAATGAAAAATACATGCGGTAGGGAAAAATATATAGACTTAGTAAATAAAGAAGAGAGAGAATCTATTACATGGTTAAGAACCGGAGCATGGAGGCTAAAAGGGCTAAGACAGGGTATTCCTCAGAACCAATGTCCAATATGTGGTGGTAATGAAGACATTGAACACATAGTATTTAATTGCCAAGGAACAGAAAATTGGAGAAAAGAATTTTTTAATAACAAGTGGTTGAAGGGGGATAGAAATACACTTATAATTGAAATGATATGCAAGGACGCTAGAAGCATTGGACAGTTTTTGTGTAAAGTAAAAAATAAATGGCTTTGGACAGTGGAAAGAGAAAAGTAAGAGGTAGTGCATCTTACTTTGAATGGAAAACTATAGTGAATGTGTGATGGTTAAGTAATCAATAAATGAAAAGTGAAAAAAAAAGTGGAAAGGGACATGAAAAAAAAAAACCGGAAAAAAAAGAGCAAGATAATTTATTGACAAGAAATTGTAAAATGTAAATAATCTGTAGTGATTGTCTACTGAATAAGTGACCAGGGTCAAATGCAGTAGACAATCAAATTTGTAAAACTCTTAGCACAATAAAACAATAGACTAGAATAGAGAGAAAAAAAATAAAACTCAACTGCAAGGTATAAACATGTACCTATACGTAATACGTATTTTATAACATAATTTTATAGAAATTATACTAGGTTTAATGTAAGAATATGATATATGGTGCCAGGGTGAAATTGGCAATCGCCAAGATTTGTACATGTTTTGCCAGCATGTGAAGCACATGCTTTGCCTCTGAGCTATTTGCCTTTGCTGTTTGAAAGTTCTGTTCCTATGTCCAATTAGCAAGCAAGGTAACAAAAATAGCTAAGGAATTCTTGGTTAGGTAATTTCTCATTTTATGGGTACTCAATTCCTTATATGGATGCAGGTCATTGGCAATGTTTGTCAACTGGATTTCAATTGCTCCTCTTATTTGTTTAGCAAACAATGAACATGGCATCTGGCAGATATACATTTGTGTTCTAGTGTCACATAGGCTTCAAAGAGATGGAAGTAAATTGACATGCTCCATCACCCTCTTTCATTGTCACGGAACAAATAGAAGGGGCAAGGTGTTTTAAGATGCCCCCTGTTTGTGCTAGACAGACAATAAGGATTACCATGAATATTCTTTTTGCCACGATTTGAATGCTTGGAAATGGACTTGTGTAACCCACATATAACTGAAGTGCAGATGGAATAAGTCCTGCTCTCAGAGTGTGCTCAATCATTTTTTCCACAATTGTACTAGATGAGACCAGTTGCACAATTAATTAGCTTACAAATTTATTATCATTGTTTAACTTTATTTTAGCAACAACTGTATTGTAAATAGTGTAATGATACTAAGCTCTCAATATTTTAATGAAATGGCAAAACTTGACAACAGCAATTTCTTTGTCATAATACAGCCTAAAGGTCAACAAATTCTATTATATTCTATTCTATCTTAAAAGACACTGTAAATATAAATACCCTAAGAAAAGCATGTTATTAAAATTGGTTCTCTCTCATAACATACAGAACAACAACATATATGGGAAATAGTAGTGGCATTATTAAAATATTCAGAATGCTTAAAAGGATAATCAGAACAATGATGAATCTGTAAAAACATTATCAGCTGTAAAGAATGATTTAATTAGCTTAACAGTTTGATACTGTTTCATATATACATCTGTAAAGTAATTATTCAATAAAACCTCTGAAACTGATAATCATAACACCCAAAAGGTGTACAGGTGCATGTTACCTTTCACAGAAAAACGATTTAGGAGCTCAGCTTTTATAATGCTATATAAATTTATAGCAAATTTCCCTCATAAAGCTTATTACAACATTTGGATAATCTAGAAGCAGCTTAAAACTCTACCTGCTAAACAAGTTTTACTATTTCATTACATAATAAAAAATTTTTAAATTGGAAAATTATGTATAAAAATATAAATATGCATAGTTTATGTAAAGTGTGTGTGGGTTTGTGGGAGGGTGGATGATGGGGTAGAACAATGAAGGAGGATTCAACTGAAATTAAGCTTGTTTACAATTATATTGACATGTCTAATATCATGTACCTTATGTAACCTGAGTAGATATCTATCACTATCTTATTTTCATATGCTTTATGTCCAATAAATAATGAGTGCTCATGAATTAAGCATTAAATCCTAAAACATTAATCAAAGCATTCTAAGATGTCTTATTTTTACAGATTGGTGAGGAGGTAAGATCTCTGCTGGTCTCTGAACTAGGTAACTGTTCCAATGATGAATGCAGACTGAAATGTGTTAGGAGTTTGAAGAATCTAGGTATGAAAGAAACGATACCCATGCTCCTGCATTATGCTGTAAATGGTAACAGAAGAATTAGTGTAGCTGCAATGAAGACTTTACAATCACTATCACCTGAATTTTGGACTGAAGATGTACTTAAAGCTGCTGAGAGGATATATTATCAATTAGGAAAACAGTATGACTCCAGCTCAAGAACATTAGCAATAGATATTCTTCTTGATTCCAAACCAAGTAGAGAAGTATTAAGGAAACTAATGGTTTCGCTGTCTGCACCAGCAGGTTCTTACCATGAGGTATGATAAAAATAGAATTTTTTTAAGTTCATTAAAATATTGTAACGATATTTAAAATCTTAGTTTCATTCTGCCAGTATATTTTATACATTTTTATGTCTATGCTCAGAATCTTTAAATTTCCTCGCTGGATTTTTAACCAGTTTTTGGTACATTTGAATCTAGGTTTGCCATATTTCTTTGCCATAAAACCAGGACAAAAATGCAAGAGCTAGATTCCATGAATTATCATTAAAAGAAACAGAAATGAGAACGTTTAAGTTTACTGATCATATATTACCAGTGCAGAAAGAAAAACATATAAAGCATTAGAAAATTTCTAGTTTACAAAACTTTCTCAGGGTAAGAATCTAAGAGAAAGCTTTCTCTTTATACTATTTTACAATACATTTCAGTCATTTTAATGCTTCTTATTACATACAGCACTTTCCAGAAAATCTTTACCTTAGCAAAGAACTTCAGCTTGTTTCTGTTTAACTCCTTGAATTTGTTTATAAAAAAATAATGTGCAATATTCAGGCTTCAAATTTCCTTTTACTCCAGTATGTGGAAACAGACACACATAATGGGAAGGAAATGGAAATAGATAAAATATAAAAACTTATATAGTAAGTCAAATCTATACATTCTTTCTTACTTTGCTTACTAGGTTTTCTAGGTCCAGTTTCACATGTGTTTGCCTGCTTCATCAGCTACTTTAATTTTCAGGGACCCAGAGTAATTTGTATAATGGTTGAAGGTCTCTGGTGATTTTCTATTTTAATGAGCTTGAAGAGATCAATTTTGGAATATTAAATTTCATTAAGTGGTACTATTTTCTGTGCCCTATGGTGAAACAATGTGTCTTTATGTACTTGTTTGTGTGTATGCTTTTTCTATGGATTATAAATTCAATGTTTCTATCAATTTTCATTATTCTCAGGTTAGGCATGGGAGTAAATTATTGATTTCTGTTTGTATTGTAAACAATTAAAGGTTCATACTATTCAATTTACAACTGAAGCACAAATCAATGATGCACTCCCATTCCTGAGTCTTAAAATAATGAAAATTGATGAAAAGTTTGAGATTAAAATGTATAGAAAAAGCATACACATCAACAATGGCACAAAGCCGCACAGTTTCAAACCCAGGTCATACAAGGAAGCAGTGTTCAGTAGTATGACACATGCACACTTGTAAACTTACCACTAAACAGAGCTGAGTACAATATAGAATATACACAAATAGTCAAAGCTGCGGAAAGAAACTGATGCAACAGAGACAGTAGACAAAGTGCACAAATTCAACAAACAAAAAGCGCACTAGGCAAATTATTTTTTCTTGAAAAACAAGACATTCAGAAAATGAACATGCTGCTCAGGAGTTTTAAACTATGTTAAAAAAAATTTGACATCACTTTGGCACCATATGCAATTGCAATATCAGAAACTTCATAAGAAACAAAACAAACCATACATTGCCAGAGAAAACATCAGGCATATACCACATACCGACTGAATTAAGCTTACATAGGAAAAACAAAAAGAAATTTAGTCACCCAGTTCAAAGAGCATTGGAGGGATACAAAATATAAAAATACAAAAGTTAGAAACATCTGGAATGTTAGCCCACTTCTGGGAAAAGAACCTTGACATCAAGTCTGAAATTGCATTAGTAAAAGCTGTTAAAAAAATCAGACGCATTAGATATTTAGAAAAAAATCTGTTTCAAGAAACATGAAACATGCTTAATGAATTTTGACCTTCTGAAGCATTCAGACCCAAGTTCATCAGAAAATCACCAACTATAACATGACTTGTTCCAGAAGTCCCCAACAATGAAAAAAGTTCTGATTATATGGCAAAATGTATGCAAAACATGTCTTAGCAAAACTGGTAATTAAAGCAAGTAAGAGTATACCTACAAGTTGATTCCTAATATACATTTCAATGATTTGCATGTGCTTCACCTTGATTTCACATTGGAAACACTTAAGAGAAGACAGTATGCTAAACTGAGATTTGGAAGATGTTTTACTGCTGTTAAATTTCGTTTGCATCATTTGTTCATAGATTGCAGAATAACAGGTATTTTGCTTGCTGGAGCTTGAATAAATATAATACACAGCATTTAAAATCCAAACATCCAATGTGTTTAGTTAACCAAATGAGACAGCTCTTCTATAACTGAAATAAAGGAAAATTCCAGTTCTCCAGGATGTATGGTAACCTTGGATGAATAGCATAGAGCTGTTCTTCTCAGTTCAGTCTGCAGTGCATACTCCTCAAGTTTTAAATTTTTGGTATTCATGTGGGAGAACAAAGTAACTTGGATGCAGTTCACATTTTCCTTGATAGCACAACACTTGTCATTACCAAGAATCAAAGAATATAAGGTTTCATCAGACTGATAATTTCTCGTATATCAGGAGAAGGTAATGCATACCTTCAGGAATGTTCCAGTATAGGTAATGCAGAAAGATTTTAATTCACTTTTGTTTCTTTGCTACTGATAGCTACTAGGAAATAAGTCTTTCTGTTTGTAAATTCATTAACACATTTTTGTCAGCTGTTTTGTACCTCAATTTTCATCCCTAGACAATGAGATTTTTATAAGATTCTTTAAAGAATTAAAGCTTTTGAATGGTTTTTACATAAATTCATTTTGAACTTCTTTTTGAATTTTTAACTTCATAATTTATTCACACTTCCTATCAATATATAATGCTCAAATATAGGTTTGCAACTGATATCTTATCATAAGTATCACATTTGTTTTTACATTGAAAAATTAGTCCTGAAGTGGCTAATAATTCTGAATTTACAAATGATACACCGTTAAACCTATATCCATTATTCTTCAGGGGAACAGTGGAAATTTTGACTAGTACTTAACTAGTCAAATTGTAGTCATCAATTTAGTCTTTATAATTTTGTTTTGTTTTGTTTTGTTTTGTTTTGCTAATTTGCTTAGCTATGAAACTGAACCTCCAATGATTTTTGCTATGGCTGAATGAGAATAACAATTTAGCCGGGAACAATCTGACCAGACAGCAGGCTGAGGCAAAGTAAATGCATGCAAGGAAGGTGACATATATACTACACAATGCAACTTTGTAATATTCTTTTTTCCTAAAGGAATATAGTAAGTTTAAATTATAAAACTGTATTTTAATGGATAAGTGGTGGGATACAGTTGGTAGTGTTTAATGTCTGCTTTTACTACATATGGCACCACTGACAGTGGACACTGATAATACATGAAGTGATATTTGAGAAAAGGAAACATTCCAAGACCAAGTTTAAGGTACCTTGCCGGCATTTGCCAGTTATAGGACTGAGAAAATCCAGGAAAAAATCTTGGTCAGGGAGGAAGGTCCTGGCACATTTAAAACTTCAGATCTCCCATTCACAAGTCCATGTCTTACCAATTTTGCCACCTATGTTGGTGGGAAACAATTGAGCCAATCAAGTACCATACATGATAAATTCACTTGATTATCAGAAGGAAGGAAAGAGAGAGACTGAAATCTCTGTGGTCTCTTAGCCATCACTTAGAGAAAATGCTTGCAGAATACCATGGCTTTTCTGTTTGTTGTCAAAAACAGGAATAAAAATTCTTCATAAGTTCCACTTGTTATTCTAGTGCTCGCAATTAATATTCTCAAGCCCATGCTTATACAGTTAAAACTAAAACAACAGGTGCTTTCACAGCAACACATTTCTTCCAGCAACAAGACATCTACGTTGTTGATGTTCTTTTTCTTGTTTTGCTTTAAACAAAAGATCAATGATAAAACACTTAAGGGGAGGCATCGGTGAAATTGGGGCAAAAATGATGAAAAATCCGATTTTACGTTTTTTGCCTGAAAATTATGTTTATACTTCATACTTTCAGAATCTATTGTAGTTTACGCCACATCACCATTTAAAAGGCCGTTAGTCATGATTTAAATGCCCATGTGCGGGTGGGCATGGCTCCTGAAATGCACTCATTACCCCATTGCAGCAAAATCGCGTACAAGTTTTTAAGTTTAAGGGGACCTAGGACAGATTTATTAGTCAACATGGCCAACATTTTCAGTTTTTGATGTCTGCAAAAATAAACTCTTTATAATGTTAGTCAAACATTTAAATGCGTTTGATGGTGATAAAAATCTTTTCTAAGGGTTTGGCAGGCGTTTTTAAAAACCATGCACGGAAATATAAATGCCTGCCACGCCTATTTTTGTACAACTCAGCTTTAAAATGTTATATATAACATGGTATGTTACTCGATTAGTAAACCCTTTAAATATGGCGGCGCAAGCTCGACATCGGGATTTATGGCCATGCGGTCTAAGGCACGATAGGAGTAGTTAACCTATCAACCCAAGGATCGTAAGATCGAAACCCGGTAAAATGCATATTCTGCATTCAATTGAAACTGTGGTAAAGGATGGGGAGGGCCCAACTAAAGCAAGCGGTGTGAAGGCATGGTTGGTTGCTGACGGGTATCAATTGGATGCAGATATGCATTTTACACTCAGGGTCTCATTCTGCTTCATTTGCCAACTGTCCGCGGTATTTGCAAGAGAAGGCCATCCAGGAGATCCGGGTAAAGGAGAAACTCTCCTTCGCCGAAGCCCGGAGGCGTTACCATACGCGCCAAACTTCTCTTCTGCGATCTGGTACATTTAGCTCTGTTGTTGCCTCGCCAGTAACCCGACAGGATGCTGAAACACAGACCTGGACCATGACTGCATTAAGCACCACTACCATCCGGCCGTCCGTTTCTAGAACTGTTATCAAGCCGTCCAAAGCTGGTCCTAAGGTTCTGAAATCTCAAGGCACTGAAAAGAAGCAAAAGCAGAACCCTCAGATGATTTTCTGAAAGACCCTCCGCGTGCGCGCGGTAAGAAATGTTCACCTCCCCTCCTCGAAGGTCGCAGTCCCAGGATGCTCCTGGGACAAGCCGCGCTCAGCGGCCACCTTCACCCATTGCCACCCAGAACCGACTCACGGCGCTTGATCGGTTTCTGGCACTGAGCGCGTGGGCCCTCCCTTCGAGGAGCCTATGGAGTCTGACCAAAACCATACTAAAACCCCGAGCCCCAAGGTTAGGCACAAAGTTATTTTAAGCCGCCCTTCTAAGTAAGAAGTTTATCCCTTTTCTTCATTGCTATCCTGACCTGGAATTTACCTGGTGTACGATCGCATAGGGCGGAATTGCAACTTTTATTGCGTTCCCATTCACCTACGGTCGTGTGTTTGCAGGAGATTAAGCTTCGCCCTTACGATCCTTTTGATCTCCGAGGGTATACTCCGGTTCGCTACGATCTTGAACCGGAGGAGGGTACTCCTGCTCATGGAGGTGTCATAATATTAGTGGTAACGACGTTCATTTTCAAACTCTCACAATTACGTCTGATTTGCAAGCTGTTGCCGTTAGACTTCACTTACCCGAATTTTTCTTTTCTGTTTGCCTGTGTATTCACCTCCATCGTCTCCCCTCGCTCATGCGGACGTTCGAGATCTCCTGTCCGCTCTCCCAACACCATTTCTTGTGTTGGGAGATTATAATGCCCACCAACCCCTGTGGGGTTCGCCTAGGGCTT
Organism: Deroplatys truncata; assembly: GCA_030765065.1. Classification (NCBI taxonomy): domain Eukaryota; kingdom Metazoa; phylum Arthropoda; class Insecta; order Mantodea; family Mantidae; genus Deroplatys; species Deroplatys truncata. The sequence goes on along the minus strand of CM060990.1, from coordinate 413,524,036 downwards.
GTGCGAGGGGAACACTTCTTTCCGACATTTTTTATCAGTTCAACCTCTATCCTCAATACAGGTGAACCTACATTTATTTCTGATTCTTCTGGTTCATTCTCTCACTTAGACCTTGCCGTTTGTTCCATCCAGCTTGTTAGTCGTCTGCAGTGAAATGTCGTCGCTGACACCTACTCCAGCGACCATTACCCCTGCATCGTTTCTCTTTTTTCCCACCACGTCCAGCATTCCAGAGCACCTACCAGGATATTCAGTAAAACCGACTGGAGATTGTATTCCAGCCTCGTGTCTTTTGCGGACCAGCCCTTCACTGACGTTAACCAAATCATGCAGCACCTTGCGTCTACGATTCTATCTGCCGTCGAACGCGCAACTCCCCGTTCATCCTCCCACCCTCGACGGATTCCGGTTCCTTGGTGGAACGAGGAGTGTCGGGTTGCCGTTCGTGCCCATAGAACAGCGCTTAGGGTGTTTCGGAGACACCCTAATTTGATAATTTGGTTACTTTTAAACAATCGCGCACCAAGGCTCGTTGCATTATTCAGGATAGCAAGAAGGAATTTTGGACTCGTTTTGTCGAGTCTTTTAATCGCTTCACACGTTCCTCTGTTGTTTGGGATAAACTTCGTCGCTTCCCCGGTAAAGTGTCGCATTGTACTGTGTCTGGCCTTCAGGTTTTCAATGACACCATAGTGGTCCGGCTACCATTGCTAACACTCTGGGTGCTGCATTTGAGGCGGTTTCCAATTCTGCCCATTATTCCGCCGGCTTTCGCAATCTCAAAGACCGTCTGGATTCGGAGCCCTACAATTTTCGGTCTGATAATACCGAGTGTTATAATGAACCTTTCACAATGCGGGAGCTGGAGCACGCTCTCCATTGCACTAGGCACTCCGCTCCTGGGCCGGACGGCATTCTTGTCCTGATGCTACAGAACCATTCAGCCCACAGTAAAATCTTTCTCTTACGGGTCTATAATCGTATTTGGCAGGACGGCCTTTTTCCTTCCGTTTCGCCCGAAGCCACGATTGTCCCTATACTTAAGCCTGGTAAGGATCGCCAAATACCTTCCAGCTACCGCCCTATCTCCCTCACCAGTTGCGTTTGCAAGGTGATGGAGCGCATGATCAACGGGCGTTTGACATGTTGGCTTGAGCCTCAGAAACTTCTGGCGAACGCTCAGTGTGGATTTCGTCGCCATCGCTCTAACGTCGACCATCTGGTGTCTCTGTCGACGCATATTATGAACGGATTTCTGAGAAAGTGTCAAACAGTGGCTGTGTTTTTTGCCCTGGAGAAAGCTTATGACACTAGTTGGAGGGGCGGCATTTTACGTACACTCCATGCATGGAATTTCCGCGGTCGTCTTCCCAACTTTCTTTGGAAGTTTATGACGGGCCGCGTCTTTCGTGTACGCGTGGGCTCGGTTTTATCTAGTCGTTTTATTCAAGAGAACGGAGTACCGCAGGGATCTGTACTCAGTGTCACACTTTTTGCGAGTGCTATCAACACCATTGTTGATTGTATTCCTCCTGGCATTTCATCGTCCCGTTTTGTTGACGATTTTGCCATTTATTGCAGTTCACGGCGGACCTTCTACTCGAACGCCGTCTTCAGAGCTGTGTCGACCGTCTTTACACCTGGAGTAACGCCAACGGTTTTAATTTCTCCGCCGAAAAATCAGTCTGTATCAATTTCTAGCGCCGGAGGACTTTCTCTCCGCCCTCTCTCCATCTTGGGTCAGGGATACTTCCGTTTGCAGACGAGGCGAATTTTTTAGGCTTAATTTTTGGATAGGAAGTTGTGTTGGATTTGGCGCATTTCCTTTTTACAAGAAACAGTGTGACTGTTCTCTTAAACTTTTGCGTGTTTTACGTGGCACATCCTGGGGTGCTGATCGGACCGTCCTTCTACGTCTTTATCGCTCTTTGGTCCGATCCAAGCTTGATTACGGGTGCATTGTTTATTCGCCGGCACGTCAATTTGTGTTACGTCGATTGAATGCCATTCACCATCGTGGCATAAGAGTCGCTACGGGGGCCTTTCCAACCAGCCCTGTTCCCGGTCTGTATGCTGAAGCTGCAGAGCCTCCGCTGTCCTTCCGGCGTGAGATTCTTTTGTGCAGCTATTCCTGTCGACTCACAAGGTTGCCTGACCATCCGTCCTTCGCGAAATTTTTGAGGATTCGCTTAATCGCCAATATATAGTTAGCTCGTCTGCATTGCTCCCTCCAGGGATTCGATTTCGACTGCTACTTCGGCATTTGGAGTTTACGGCAGCGCCGGCCCTTCCAAGGGGGAAAATGCGTTTTCCTCCATGGTCGCGCGCTGAGTCCCACTGTCACCTTGGGTTAACGTCGATGCCGAAAAATGAGACCCCGGCTTCCGTCCTTAGATCCACTTTTTTAGAAGTACAGGCACTGTTCGGGGACTGTCATTTTATATATACCGATGGGTGTAAGACTGATGTTGGAGTAGGATGTGCCTTTGTTTTTGGTGCACAGAGTTTTACTTTTCGTTTACCTGGACAATGTTCGATTTATACCGCCGAACGTTTTAGTATCTATCAATGTGTTTTATAAATTCAACATCTTACGGCGTTGTGTTGCTTGTACGGACTCTCTAAGTGCCCTTCAGAGTATTAACGCGCTGTACACTTACCACCCGCTCTTACAGCGCATCGATGACCTGCTCCACTCGCTAGGTGCTTCTGGCATCAGCGTCTCCTTCGTGTGGATTCCAAGTCATCATCTCAGGCAACGAGTCTGCCGACGCCGTTACGAAATCGGCCATTTTAGAACCCAGATGTTTTACCTGTGTTGTTCCTTCCTCAGATATGTTTGTTGTTTTACGTAGCTGCATCCTATCGCTTTGGAAGGATGAGTGGACGGCCCTTCAATGGAACAAGTTACGGGAGATTAAGCCTCTCCCGTTAGTCTGGGGTATCTCTTCTCGTTCGTGTCGTCAGGCTGAGGTACTGTTAGCTCGCTTACGAATCGGACATTGTCTTTTTAGCCATAGATACCTACTCAGTGTTGACCCCGGAACACTCTGTGAGCAGTGTGATGCGCCCTTAACCGTGCGTCACATTTTAGCAGAGTGTGAAGTTTTAGCTCTGTTGTGCGTTCGTGTTGGTCTGCCTGTTGGCCTAACCAACGTTTTGGCAGACGATGCGCGTGCTGTAGAATGACGTTTACGTTTTATCAGTGACATTGGCTTTAGCCGATGCATTTGATGAGCTTAGCGTCTTTTTACTGTCTGATTTTGTATTGTCTTTTTAATGGGCCATATCCTCCCCAATGGACATCCCCCTCAGGGGCTCACCTTATGTGAGTACGGGTTTTTGGCGCACCCGGGGGTTCCCGAGCCAATCATCGCCACATTCATCCCCTCACCCCCATCCGGTCGAGGTGGGTTCTTCAAGTGACCGGTGGACCCAAGGTAGGCTCTCGTGCGTTCTTTGCATTCCATCCATACCGCACTTCACCATCGTTTCTTTCTTCCCTTATCACTTTCCGGCCATTTCGCACCACGACATTCGCAATCTCTTTTTCTTCCCCGCCGGCCTACCTTGTGTGCGAAACGGCCACACAGTTTTAGTTTCTTTTATCTTTTTATTTAAATCCTCCGTGGACACAGCCTGACGGATACCCGCGCACCGCGTGCGCAGCTGGGTGAGTGGGTAATAGCGTCATCCCCACCACCCGGGGTCGTCATGTAGGGTTTGTGTTCGTATCCGCTGTTCAACTGCAGTCCCGCGGGGGGGCCATTGCATGAGCTGCTGACTTCTGACAGCGATTGGGTCCCTCTGTCAATGTTCTGGGAGGTGTGACCCTGGGGTGAGTCTGGTATAGATAGGACACACACCCAAGCCGGGGTAACGCCCGAGAAGTCAGAGCCCGAGGTCGGAGACGGTTGCAATGGTCGAGGATTTTTTTCGCTATGGAGCACCCTTTCTCCATTATAAACAACAAGCGCCGTAAAACTTTAGTAACAGAAGTAGCACCGCCAACAGCTGGTTGTTACTTAGTGATTACCCGTACAGAGAAAGGACAATCATTCGAGAAGGTGAAACCTTTTATCATCCAGAAGGGCATTGACTCAATTGCTGGTCCGGTTCTTTCCTGCACTCGGCTTCGTAATGGTTCGTTATTAGTTCAAAGCAAATCCGAGGCACAAAGTAAGTCCTTGTTGAGCGCCACGCTTCTCCACGGTTATCCTATCCGTGTTGAGAAGCACCGCACCTTGAATTCTTGTAGAGGCGTTGTCACCACGCATAGCCTCGATGGTATCTCTGACGAAGACCTGGTGGAATATCTTGCAGACTAGAGGGTGGCAGCGGTTCATCGAGTGCAGGCCAAACGCGACGGCGTGTTGGTACCCACTCGTACCCCGTTTATTTCATTTGGTGGCGTCGATCTGCCCACGAGCATTTCCGCGGGTTACGAACGGATTTCTGTGAGGCCTAATATTCCTAGACCTCTGCGTTGTTTTAAATGCCAACGTTTTGGGCATACGCAAGTCTCATGTAAGAGTGCCGTTAACATCTGTGCAACCTGTAGCCAGCCCTCACACGAAGGTACCTGTTCAACAGCCCCCGTCTGCGTTAATTGTAAAGGGTCCCATTCTGCATCGTTTGCGACTGTCCGCGGTACGTGGACGAGAAGGCGATCCAAGAGATCCGGGTAAAGGAAAAACTCTCCTTCGCTGAAGCCCGGAGGCGTTACCATGCGCGCCAACCTTCACTCCTGCGATCTGGCACATTTAGTTCTGTTGTAGCCTCGCCAGTACCTCGAGTAGATGCCGAAACTCAGACCTGTACCATGACTGGATTAACCGCCACTACCATCCGGCCGTCTATTAAGGCTACAGTTACCAAGCCGTATAAACCTGGTCCCAAGTCAATGAAGTCGCAAGCCGTTGAAAAGAAGCCCAAGCAGAAACTTCGTAGGGAAGATTTTTTGAAAGACCCTCCGCGTTTGCGCGGTAACAAAAGTTCACCTTCTCCTCCTCGGAGGTCGCTGTCCCAGGAAGGTCCTGGGACAAGCCGCGCTCAGCGGCACCCTTCACCCATCGCCACCCAGAACCGATTCACGGCGCTTGAATCGGTTTCTGGCACTGAGCGCGTGGGCCCTCCCTCCGAGGAAGCTATGGAGTCTGACCAAATCCATACAAAAAGCCCGAGCCCAAAGGTTAAACAAAAGGTAATTTTAAGCCGCCCTTCTAAATAGACAGTTTATCCCCTTATTCTTAATGGCTATCCTGACCTGGAATGTACGTGGTGTACGATCGCATAGGGCGGAACTGCAACTTTTATTGCGTTCCCATTCGCCTATGGTCGTATGTTTGCAGGAGACTAAGCTTCGCCCTCACGATCCTTTTGATCTCCGAGGATATACTCCGGTTCGCTACGACCTTGAACCGGAGGAGGGTACTCCTGCTCATGGAGGTGTCATGTTCTTAGTGCGTAACGACGTTTATTTTAAACCTGTCACACTTACATTCGACTTGCAAGCTGTTGCGGTTCGCCTTCACTTACCCGGCTTTTTGTTTTCTGTTTTCTCTGTATATTCACCTCCATCGTCTCCCCTCGCTCCCGCGGACATTCGAGCTCTCCTGTCCGCTCTCCCAACACCATTTCTTCTGTTGGGAGGTTTTAATGCCCATCACCCACTATGGGGTTCGTCAAGGGCTTGTGCGAGGGGAACTCTTCTTTCCGACATTTTTTATCAGTTCAATCTTTCCATCCTCAATACAGGTGCACCTACTTTCATTTCTGATTCTTCTGGTACATTTTCTCACCTGGACCTTGCCATCTGCGCACTCCAGCTTGCACGTCGTCTTCAGTGCAACGCCTTCGCTGACACCTACTCCAGCGATCATTACCCGTGCATCGTTTCTCTTTTGTCGCACCACGTACAGCATTCCAGAGTACCTACCTGGATATTCGCGAAAGCCGACTGGAGCTTGTATTCCAGCCTCGTGCATTTTGACGACCAGCCCTTCTCCGACATTAACCAACTAGTGCAGCACCTTACGTCTATTATTTTCTCTGCCGCCGAACGCGCAATACCCCGTTCATCCTCCCAACCTCGGCGGCCACCTGTTCCGTGGTGGAACGAGGATTGTCGGGACGCCGTTCGTGCCCGTAGGACTGCACTTAGGGTGTTTCGGCGACACCCTACACTTGATAATTTGGTGACTTTTAAACAATCGCGCGCCAGGGCTCGTCGCATTATTCAGGATAGCAAGAAGGCATCTTGGGCTCGTTTTGTCGAGTCTTTTAATCGTTTTACGCCTTCATCCGTTGTTTGGGATAAACTTCGTCGCTTCTCAGGTAAAGTGTCACATTGTACTGTTTCTGGCCTTCAGGTTTCTAATGCCACCATAGTGGATCCGGCTGCCATCGCTAACACACTGGGTGCTGCCTTTGAGGCGGTATCCAATTCAGACCATTATTCCGCCGGCTTTCGCTCTATCAAAGACCGGCTGGATTCCGACACCTTTAATTTTCGATCTGCTAATATTGAGTGTTATAATGTACTTTTCACAATGAGGGAGTTGGAGCACGCTCTTCATTGCTCTCGGCACTCCGCTCCTGGGCCGGACGGCATTCATGTCCTGATGTTAAAGAACCTTTCAGCCGACAGTAAACATCGACTTTAATTTCTCCGCCGAAAAATCCGTCTGTATCAATTTCTGGAGCCGGAAGGATTTCTCTCCGCCCTCTCTCCATCTTGGGCCAGGGATACTTCGGTTTGCAGACGAAGCGAAACTTTTAGGGTTGATCTTTTATAGGAAGCTGAGCTGGACTTCTCACGTTTCCTATTTAAAAGCAAAGTGTGACCGTTCTCTTAATCTTTTACCTGTTTTAAGTGGCACATCCTAGGGAGCTGATCGGACCGTTCTTCTGCGTCTTTGTCGCTCCTTGGCCCGATCCAAGCTTGATTACGTGTGCATTGTCTATTCATCGGCACGTTCATCTGTGTTACGTCGCTTGATTGCCATTCATCATCGTGGTATAAGAGTCGCTACAGGGGCCTTTCCAACTAGCCCTGTACCCAGTCTTTACGCTGAAGCTGCAGAGCCTGCGATGTCCTTCTGGCGTGTGCTGCTTTTGTGCAGCTATGCCTGTCGACTCTCAAGCTTTCCTAACCACCCGTCGAGTTATTTTACGAGGATTCGCTTGATCGACAATATTCACTTCGCTCCTTTGCATTGCTCCTCCAGGGGTACGATTTCAACAGCTCCTTCGGCATTTGGACGTTACGCCAACGCCGCCCCTTCCCAGGGGGGAAACGCTTTTTCCTCCATGGTTGCGCGCTGAGGACTACTGTCACCTTGGGCTAACGTCGATGCCGAATACTGATACCCCTTCTTCAGTCCATAGATCGGCTTTTTTATACCTACAGGCGCAATTCGTGGACTTTCATTTTATCTTTACCAATGGATCTAAGACTGATGTTGGAGTAGGATGTGCCTTTGTTTGTGGTGAAAATAGTTTTACCTTTCGTTTACCGGGGCAATGTTCGATTTCAACCGCCGAAATTTTTAGCATTTATCAGTCTCTTTTATACATTCGGCGGCACGACTTACGGCAGTGTGTTGTATATTCTGACTCTCTGAGTGCCCTTCAAAGTATTCGCGCGCTGTACGTTTACCACCCGCTCGTACAGCGAATTCATGGCCTGCTCCACTCGCTCGGTGCTCCTGGCATCAGTGTATCCTTCGTGTGATTCCAGGTCATGTGGGCATCTCAGGAAAGGAGTCTGCCGACGCCGCTGCCAAATCGGCGATTTTATTACCCGGATTTTACCTCTGTTGTTCCCTCGTCAGATTTTTGTGTTATTTTACGTGGTCGCTTTCGCTTTGGCGCGATGGATGGATAGCCCTCCGGGTGAACAATTTGCGGGACGTTAAACCTCTCCCGTTAGTCTGGGGTACCTCTTCTCGTTGTTATCGTCGGGAAGAGGTGATTTTAACTCGTTTAGTATCGGACATTGTCTTTTTAGTCACAGACACCTGCTCAGTGGTGACCACGCTCCACTCTGTGAGCAGTGTGATGCGCCCTTAACGGTGCGTCACATTTTAGAAGAGTGTTAGGTTTTAGCTGCAATGCGCGGTTGTGTGTGTCTGCCTGTTGGTATAGCCAACGTTTTGGCAGACGACGTGCATGCTGTAGATTGTCCTTTACGTTTTATTATTGACAGTGGCTTTAGCCGGCGCATTTGACGAACTGAACGTCTTATAGTTTTGTGATTTTATATTGTCAGTTTTATTGGGGCTCTACCCCCGTTGGGGACATATTGCGCTATGTTCCCTTGACTTCTACAGCTCCTGACACGTTTTAGTCTTTTATTGTTTTGTTTGCAATGTTTTTAGTGTGGTTGTTTTAGAATTTGTAGCCATGTTTTTTAGTGTTTTTGACAAAGCGGGTTTGTGTGCCGTTTTTTAATTCTTGGCTTTTAAATTTTAAACCTTGTAAGGGCGCTGATGACCTTCGCTGTTTAGTGCCCTTAACCCTATCTCATTATCATCATCATCATCATCACTTCCTGCTCGGCCTGGTTTGTTTGTTTCTTCTTTCTTGGAAATTTGAACTTAAATTCAGACTTCTTATTCCCCATTCTTCTGCAGCGATAGCAGTTGTACATGAATTTTCTATCTTGATGCTTGTTCTGTTTGTAAATAATGGTTTTAAGCTTCCTTCCTCATTCTTAAAACCTTTTCTTTTAATTTCTTCATCAAGAAGTCGATTCTTGGCAAATAATAATGTCAAGTCTGAGCCCATTGTCTCGATTGCTGTGACACTGCTGTTGTAGGATGCTGGCATAGAAAGCAATAAGTAACAGATGATCTCATTATCACTTGGTTGTGCTTCCTATGGCTTCAGATCTCTGATCAGCCTGTCAAATGTTAAAAAGCATTCTTCAAGTCTGTTACTTTCATTGTGCTTAAATGTTAGCAATCTCTTTCTCAATAGAAGTTGTGATGCAATACCTGCATGCTTAAATACAGCTATAAGCTTTTGAATAATTTCATATGCTGTGTTGCAGTCCTTGATTATTTATAAGTATGAGTTGTTTATGCATTGCACAATTATGTTCTTGGCTTTTATGTCTTTAGCTTGGTCTTCCAAATTTACTATAGTAAATCCTTCTTTTAGTGTCTCCAACAAGGAATGTTCCTCCAAGACTAACCATATTCTGAATAACCAGTTATTAAAATCACTTCTCGCAAATGGTGCAATACCGTATTTGTTGAACTTGCATTCCATGGTAATTCATGTGACTGAGCCTATAACCTGTTATTCTAATGCTGCACTTAATATTCTTAAGCCTGTGTTTATACAGTTAAAACTAATACACCAAGTGCTTTCATTGCAACATGGTTATTTCTTCTAGGAATGAGACAACTACATTATTGATGTTCATTTTTTTGCTTTAAACAAAAGAGCAATGATAAACATTTAAACAAAAGAGTAATTATAAACACTATGCACCACAGGCATTTCTTTTTCTTTTCTTTGCATTATGATAGTATTTCATTTACAATACCCTTAACACAACCTGAATGACAAAACTTTCTTAATATCACTTTCACTAATACTGTACGCATAAAAGAAGATTTTAAGTTTCATGACAGCTTCTTACATTTCCAAAAAAATTCACACAAATCCACCATTGCTGTTTTACCACCTTCATTCCCCCCCCCCTCCCATCAATGCTGGTAGCAATGAGATTCTCGTAGAGCTAGCTATTCCACCTTTTGGATCTTGCCAGTTTTTGCATTCTGGTCAATAAAGACATAATCTGAAACTGCTCTTTTGCTATACCAATAACAATTTCTCCATTTCTGACAAACGTTTTCATTCTCTTCATCCCTCAACATATTATGCCCCTGAACTTGGCTATCTTCTGGAAACAATTTTCAAATACTTACAGGATTATTTGCTAGAATCGAATGTTATGTAGAGAATATTTATCTTCTTTCTTAGATCTTAACCAGCGTCTATCATCAGATAAATAGTTGTTTGCACAAGACTAGAGGATTGGATCACTCTTGCTCAAAAATAGTATTCTAGTTTTGAAATGTAGGATGTTATGTCAATCAACCCAAGTTTTCTTTTTGTGTTATTCTACATGGTAATAAAAGAACTTCTATTTTCCTTGACTAAGGAATGATTCTTGGCTGATTTATTTTTTTTTCCTTTCTTTTGAAGGGCTTGTATGCTTAAGCTCAAGTATGCACTGCAGTCATTGGCTTATTGTACTGTGTGTGATCATACATACAATATTCAAGATAAGAATATGCAAGTGCTTCCTGCCATTTACAACCCCTCATTCATGTATCCTAATAGGGAAACATTCATCAGAGATCATCCACATAATAGCTCATATAGTTGTATGCCTTGTTTTGAACAATTGCATATTTGTAAAAGCTAATTTTAATTTGTAAATTGTAGCAAATTGTTGTGATTGTAGCATCATTCAATTTTTACTGAACAACTGATAAAGCAACATGTAGCTATTCGTACTGTATGCCTGATACTGTGTGGTGAACAGAGGATTGTTTGCAGTCATATTGTAGTATCCTAAGAATACTCAACAGTTACAGAAGGAAAGTCCAATACTGAATCATGTCTGAAAAAATGATAGAAACTTGTAAATAAAAGCAAGTAGAAAAGTTAAAAAAAGGTAAATCAATCAGAACAGTGGGAAGTCTTATACAACTGGAAAAGATACACAAAGGGAAGGTAAATAATCAATAATCATACAAAAGTTGCATGGTAAATCCTGCAATACTATTGATATTTCTGAGGACCATCAACTCTATTATGAGATATGAGAACCAAAGTGAAACAAGAGTCATTTACACATTGCTTATTTGTAAATGTTTAGTAGGAAAACTATGTTCATTCAGGCTTCCAGAAACCAGAAAATCATGTCAAAATTCAGTAAGGAAAGTTCATGTTTGTCTCAAGTATATTCCTTAATGTGATTCAAATCTTGGAAAATCTAGTACAGAATAAAGTAGTTTCAGGAAATCCTCAATGATAAGAGGTACACATTTGAATCATCCCCAAAAAAGAAATGACGATGCATGGAAGCTAGCATTTTTTATTTTTCTTTGGTTCCTTATTTTACAATCTGTGTTTTACCTTGTGGGTATATTGTACAGTATTTGGTCTGAAGATACAGTATATTTACATATGATATAATACACTACCATTCACAGTAGCTTAGTTAGTGTTTCAAGAATATAATAAAATAGTTCCATTTTAAGCTTTTTAAGCCAATGTTATCAAAATTTCATTCATAATATTTATTTTCATGGAGATGTGATCACTTTTCAGAGAACTGTTGGAGTCTCTCATATAAGGTGGTCTATTTTTATTTTGTTGTTTGTAGTGGAGCAAGAAATGTATGGCTATTTGGTTGTCTTCTTGTGAGCATGCACACTTCAGTGATACTGTTTTAGCAATTCTGTACAGGTATTGTAGGAATTTTCCATAGTTTATAAGGAAATACTCGGTGAGAATTTTGGATTTAGGACAGTTTTTTGTCTTATACATCATTTGGGAAAATTAAGTTTGTATGGGAGACTATGTATGATATGTATAGTATGTTCTAGATGCTTGTGTAATATTGTTGGCACTTTTGTTTGCAGAGTAACAGGGGTAGTGTGTTGTATGCTATTGTTCTTTGCAACTTTGAGTCTAATTTTGTAAGAAAACCATCCCCTTCATTCCCATAATGACCTGCTCAGATCCATAGAAAGTGACTTTGTTGTTATACTGTATATCATGAAGATGTGCTCAGATCTGATTAATGAGGGGATTGGGTGATATATTCATTTTTATTATTTTTAAAGCTGCTATCATTCAAGATTTATGGCATATTTATTTCTATGTTTTACACATCTTTTTATCAGTTTTAGTGTCATTTATATTCTCAGTAACTCCACTTGAAACACTGTACACTGCTAGTGAAGTCTGGTTGATTTTGCCTTGTAGGCTACCAGGCCTGTCCCAATGTTTTCTTCTATATTTGATCCAAGGATGTAATCTGCGCCACCACAGCCAGTAATTCTACTTTGATGCACAGGGTTTGAGGTTCCAGTTCTAGGGATTTCTGCTTTCACAAAGTCTTGTATACTTGCTGAACTTTTCTGATTATGTGTTACACAAACACTATTCCATATTCTGATCTCCAGTTCTATAGGAAGGACATTTGCTATGACTGGAAGTGCTTCAATGGAAACTGCGCAGTATGACTTTCTCATAAATATGAGGATCTCTCTGAATTTGGTCACTCTGTCCAATTGCAATTGGTAACAAATTCGTAGGTACCAAATGGAAAAGGCCAAGGTCATTGTCAGTAAGAGACAATATTTGGATAATGTAATCAAGTGGTTGAAGGATAGCTGCCAGGATGATCTTGAGCAATGAATGAATCTCTGTGGAATGTTCTATGTTTTTTTTTCTGTAGATTCTGGATGTGTTGGCTCCATGTGAGGTTGCAATCTAAAATCACAACAAAATAACACAGTTATGTGATGACTGCTTTGTTGCTCTTTTTTATTATCTGGTATGTGGAGTATATTTGTAGCTTGTAGCAGAACATTGGCATCATAGCTGATTTCGATTTTGCTAAATCCAGTTTATTTTCTCTGTACCATCCTTCAATTTTTGAGAGCACACTTGTGCTGTTATTAACTTTCTGAGTATGAGATGACCTTTTAACCAGAAGTATTACATCATCTGCATATAAAACTATATCAAGCTGTTCCTGTAACTGGGCTAGAGTGTTGATGGGATCATTGGATATGAGATTCCATATGATAGGGCCAAAGACAGATCCTTTGGGCAACATCTGGAGATATTCTTGATGTTTTTACAGTTGAGCAGTCATATATTTGTGCTGTTGTCTTTCAGGAAGTCCTTGATTGCATTTAATCTATTACAGGAATAGTTGTATTTTCTTCTTAGAGTTCAAAGTGTTTTGGGTGCCAGTCATTATGAGAGGTAACCATAAAGTCCAGGGTAACTGAACAGAATCTTATATTCCTAACTTTATAATCTTGTATGGTATTTGTAGCCTTTTGTATGGCATCCAGTGTTGATAATCCTACTTTGAAACCACATTGCAGGTACCTAGTTGCCAAATTTAACTGTGTATGCTGAAAGTGTGGTAACTCATAGTTTCTCAAAAAACTTTCCTTGTATAGACCAGATATTAATTCCTTTGTATCCATGATGGCAGTGGGTCTATTTGTTGGTTCTTTGAAACTATTGTTACTGAAGCTTCCTTGCATTATCTTAGAATCATTTATTAAATAAGCTCTACCAGAAGAATGGTAGTGAGGTGAATGGGTTTAATATTGTTGCATTGAAACCATAAAGGCTTGAAGCTTTCCAAGTGGGTAGGTCTTCAATTACCAATTTTGCTTCTGCATTATTGAATTCAGGATTATCAGGGGTGAAAGAGATCCACACATTTTCCAACTAGTCTTTTATGAGTGTCTTGTTTTAACCTCATTTCTCTTGTAATTTGAGAAGAAAATTTTTCAATTAGAGCTCTTCTGTATTCTTGACAGACATGGTTTGTGTTCATCTTCACACATGAGAGTATGATTAGTGAGTTGCTTCATAAAACTGATCCCCCTCAGGGGTTCACCTTATGTGAGTACGGGTTTTTGGCGCACCCGGGGGTTCCCGAGCCAATCATCGCCATCTTCATCATTTCACCCCCGTCCGATCGAGGTGGGTTCGTTCTCGTGACCGGGGGACTCAAGGTAGGCTCTCGTGCGTTCTGTGCATATCATTACATCTCGCCCCTCGCCATCGCTTCTGTCTTCTCTTTTATTTATGCACATTTTGCCCCACGCCCATTCATTTACACGTCTCTTTTACTTCTTCGCCGAACTACCTTGAGTGCGAAACGCCCACACACTTTTAGTTCCTTTTAACCTTTTATGTGAATCCTCAGTGGACACAGCCTGACGGATACCCGCGCAATGGGTGCGCAGCTGGGTGAGTGGGTAATGGCGTCATCCCCACCACCCGGGGTCGTCATGTAGGGTTTGTGTTCGTATCCGCTGTTCAACTGCAGTCCCGCGGGGGGGCCATTGCATGAGCTGCTGACTTCCGACGGCGATTGGGTCCCTCTGTCTATGTTCTGGGAGGTGTGGCCCTGGGGTGAGCTAGGTATAGATAGGCCACTCGGCCAAGCCGGGGTAACGCCCGGGAAGTCAGAGCCCGAGATCGGAGACGGTTGCAATGGTGGAGGATTTCTTTCGCTATGGAGCACCCTTTCTCCATTATTAATAATAAGCGCCGTAAAGTACTTGCAACAGAAGTAGCACCGCCGACAACTGGTAGTTACTTAGTGGTTTCACGAACTGAGGAAGGTCAAACGTTTGAGAAGGTGAACCCTTTCATTATCCAGAAGGGCATTGACGCTATTTCAGGTGCGGTTCAGTCCTGCACTCGTCTACGGATTGGTTCCTTGTTGGTTCAAACCAAATCCGAACAGCAGAGTAAGACCTTGTTGCGCGCTACGCTTCTCCACGGTTATCCTATCCGTGTTGAGAAGCACCGCACCTTGAATTCTTGCCGAGGCGTTGTCACCACGCATAGCCTCGATGGAATATCGGACGAGGACCTGGTGGAATATCTTGCAGACCAGAAGGTGACAGCGGTCCATCGAGTGCAGGCCAAACGCGACGGCGTATTGGTACCCACTCGTACCCTGTTTCTAACATTTGATGGCGTCGATCTGCCCACGAGCATTTCCGCAGGGTACGAACGGATTTCTGTGAGGCCTTATATTCCTAGACCTCTGCGTTGTTTTAAATGCCAACATTTTGGTCATACGCAAGTCTCATGTAAGAGTGCCGTTAACATCTGTGCAACATGTAGCCAGCCCTCACACGAAGGAACCTGTTCAACAGCCCCCGTCTGCGTTAATTGTAAAGGGTCTCATTCTACTTCGTTTGCCGACTGTCCGCGGTACTTGGACGAGAAGGCGATCCAGGAGATCCGGGTAAAGGAAAAACTCTCCTTCGCTGTAGCCCGGAGGTGTTACCATGCGCGCCAACCTTCACTCCTGCGATCTGGCACATTTAGTTCTGTTGTTACCTCGCCAGTACCACGAGTAGATGCCGAAACTCAGACCTGGACCATGACTGGTTTAACCGCCACTAACATCCGGCCGTCCATTAAAGCTACTGTTACCAAGCCCTATAAACCTGGTCCAAAGTCAATGAAGCCGCAAGCCGCTAAAAAGAAGCCCAAGCCGAAACTTCGTAGAGAAGATTTTTTGAAATACCCTCCGCGTGCGCGCGGTAACAAAAGTTCACCTTCTCCTCCTCGGAGGTCGCTGTCCCAGGAAGCTCCTGGGATAAGCCGCGCTCAGCGGCACCCCTCACCCATCGCCACCCAGAACCGATTCACGGCGCTTGAATCGGTTTCTGGCACTGAGCGCGTGGGCCCTCCCTCCGAGGAAGCTATGGAGTCTGACCAACTCCATACATAAAGCCCGAGCCCAAAGGTTAAACATAAGGTAATTTTAAGCCGCCCTTCTAAATAGACAGTTTATCCCCTTTTTCTTAATGGCTATCCTGACCTGGAATGTACGTGGTGTACGATCGCATACGGCGGAACTGCAACCTTTATTGCGTTCCCATTCGCCTATGGTCGTATGTTTGCAGGAGACTAAGCTTGGCCCTCAAGATCCTTTTGATCTCCGAGGATATACTCCGGTTCGCTACGACCTTGAACCGGAGGAGGGTACTCCTGCTCATGGTGGTGTCATGATTTTGGCGCGTAATGACGTTCATTTTCAAACTATCACACTTACGTCCGACTTCCAAGCTGTTGCCATTAGACTGCAGTTACCCGGTTTTTTCTTTTCTGTTTGTTCTGTGTATACACCTCCATCGTCTGCCCTCGCTCCCACGGACATTCGAGCCCACCTGTCCGCTCCCCCAACACCATTTCTTCTGTTGGGAGATTTTAATGCCCATCACCCAATATGGGGTTCACCAAGGGCTTCCCCTCAGGGGCTCACCTTATGTGAGTACGAGTTTTTGGCGCACCCGGGGGTTCCCGAGCCATTCATCGCCACATTCATCCCCTCACCCCCATCCGGTCGAGGTGGGTTCTTCAAGTGACCGGTGGACCCAAGGTAGGCTCTCGTGCGTTCTTTGCATTCCATCCATACCGCACCTCACCATCCTTTCTTTCTTCCCTTATCACTTTCTGGCCATTTCGCAGCACGACATTCGCATATCTCTTTTTCTTCCCCGCCGGCCTACCTTGCGTGCGAAACGCCCACACAGTTTTACTTTCTTTTATCTTTTTATTTAAATCCTCCGTGGACACAGCCTGACGGATACCCGCGCACCGCGTGCGCAGCTGGGTGAGTGGGTAATGGCGTCATCCCCACCACCCGGGGTCGTCATGTAGGGTTTGTGTTCGTATCCGCTGTTCAACTGCAGTCCCGCGGGGGGGCCATTGCATGAGCTGCTGACTTCTGACGGCGATTGGGTCCCTCTGTCTATGTTCTGGAACGAGTGACCCTGGGGTGAGTCTGGTATAGATAGGCCACTCACCCAAGCCGGGGTAACGCCCGAGAAGTCAGAGCCCGAGGTCGGAGACGGTTGCAATGGTGTAGGATTTATTTCGCTATGGAGCACCCTTCCTCCATTAATACTAACAAGCGCCGAAAAGTTTATGTAACAGAAGTGACACCACCGACAAGTGGTTGTTACTTGGTCATTTCACGAACCGAAGAAGGACAAAGCTTTGAGAAGGTGAACCCTTTCATCATTCAAAAGGGCATTGATGCAATTGCTGGTGCGGTTCAGTCCTGCACTCGTCTACGGAATGGTTCCTTATTAGCCCAAACGAAATCCGATCAGCAAAGTAAGACCTTGTTGCGCGCTACGCTTCTCCACGGCTATCCAATCCGTGTGGAGAAGCACCGCACATTGAATTCCTGTCGAGGCGTTATTACCACCCATAGCCTCGATGGTATATCGGACGAGGACCTGGTAGAATATTTTGCAGACCAGAAGGTGACAGCGGTCCATCGAGTGCAGGCCAAACGCGACGGCGTATTGGTACCCACTCGTACCCTGTTTATTACATTTGATGGCGTCGATCTGCCCACGAGCATTTCCGCAGGGTACGAAAGGATTTCTGTGAGGCCTTATATTCCTAGACCTCTGCGTTGTTTTAAATGCCAACGTTTTGGGCATACGCAAGTCTCATGTAAGAGTGCCGTTAACATCTGTGCTACATGTAGCCAGCCATCACACGAAGGTACCTGTTCAACAGCCCCCGTCTGCGTTAATTGCAAAGGGTCTCATTCTGCTTCGTTTGCCGACTGTCCGCGGTACTTGGACGAGAAGGCGATCCAGGAGATCCGGGTAAAGGAAAAACTTTCCTTCGCTGAAGCCCGGAGGCGTTACCATGCGCGCCAACCTTCACTCCTGCGATCTGGCACATTTAGTTCTGTTGTTGCCTCGCCAGTACCACGAGTAGATGCCTAAACTCAGACCTGGACCATGACTGGATTAACCGCCACTACCATCCGGCCGTCCATTAAGGCTACAGTTACCAAGCCGTATAAACCTGGTCCCAAGTCCATGAAGTCGCAAGCCGTTGAAATGAAACCCAAACAGAAACTTCGCAGGGAAGATTTTTTAAAAGACCCTCCGCGTGCGCGCGGTAACAAAAGTTCACCTTCTCCTCCTCGGAGGTCGCTGTCCCAGGAAGGTCCTGGGACAAGCCGCGCTCAGCGGCACCCCTCACCCATCGCCGCCCAGAACCGATTCACGGCGCTTGAATCGGTTTCTGGCACTGAGCGCATGGGCCCTCCCTCCGAGGAAGCTATGGAGTCTGACCAACTCCATACAAAAAGCCCGAGCCCAAAGGTTAAACAAAAGGTAATTTTAAGCCGCCCTTCTAAATAGACAGTTTATCCCCTTTTTCTTAATGGCTATCCTGACCTGGAATGTACGTGGTGTACGATCGCATAGGGCGGAACTGCAACTATTATTGCGTTCCCATTCGCCTATGGTCGTATGTTTGCAGGAGACTAAGCTTCGCCCTCACGATCCTTTTGATCTCCGAGGATATACTCCGGTTCGCTACGACCTTGAACCGGAGGAGGGTACTCGTTCTCATGGTGGTGTCATGATTTTGGTGCGTAATGACGTTCATTTTCAAACTATCACACTTACGTCCGACTTGCAAGCTGTTGCCATTAGACTGCAGTTACCCGGTTTTTTCTTTTCTATTTGTTCTGTGTATACACCTCCATCGTCTCCCCTCGCGCCCGCGGACTTTCGATCTCTCCTGTCCGCTCTCCCAACACCATTTCTTCTGTTGCGAGATTTTAATGCCCATCACCCACTATGGGGTTCGCCAAGGGCTTGTGCGAGGGGAACTCTTCTTTCCGACATTTTTTATCAGTTCAATCTTTCCATCCTCAATACAGGTGCACCTACTTTTATTTCTGATTCTTCTGGTACATTTTCTCACCTGGACATTGCCATTTGCTGACTCCAGCTTGCACGTCGTCTTCAGTGGAACGTCGTCGCTGACACCTACTCCAGCGACCATTACCCCTGCATCGTTTCTCTTCTGTCGCACCACGTACAGCATTCCAGAGTACCTACCTGGATATTCGCAAAAGCCGACTGGAGCTTGTATTCCAGCCTCGTGCTTTTTGACGACCAGCCCTTCTCCGACATTAACCAACTAGTGCAGCACCTTACGTCTATTATTTTCTTTGCGCCGAACGCGCAATACCCCGTTCATCCTCCCAACCTCGGCGGCCACCTGTTCCGTGGTGGAACGAGGATTGTCGGGACGCCGTTCGTGCCCGTAGGACTGCACTTAGGGTGTTTCGGCGACACCCTACGCTTGATAATTTGGTGACTTTTAAACAATCGCGCGCCAGGGCTCGTCGCATTATTCAGGATAGCAAGAAGGCATCTTGGGCTCGTTTTGTCGAGTCTTTTAATCGTTTTACGCCTTCATGCGTTGTTTGGGATAAACTTCGTCGCTTCTCAGGTAAAGTGTCACATTGTACTGTTTCTGGCCTTCAGGTTTCTAATGCCACCATAGTAGATCCGGCTGCCATCGCTAACACACTGGGTGCTGCCTTTGAGGCGGTTTCCAGTTCAGACCATTATCCCGCCGGGTTTCGCTCTATTAAAGACCGGCTGGATTCCGCATCATATACTTTTCGGTCTGCTAATGATGAATGCTATAACGAACTATTCACAATGAGGGAGCTGGAGCACGCTCTTCATTGCTCTCGGCACTCCGCTCCTGGGCCGGACGGCATTCATGTCCTGATGTTAAAGAACCTTTCAGCCGACAGTAAACTCTTTCTCTTACAGGTCTATAACCGTATTTGGCAAAACGGCATTTTTCCTTCCGTTTGGCGCGAAGCCACCATTGTCCCTATACTTAAGCCTGGGAAGGATCGCCAACTACCTTCCAGCTACCGCCCTATCTCCCTCACCAGTTGCATTTGCAAGGTGATGGAGCGCATGATCAACGGGCGGTTGACATGGTGGCTTGAGTCTCAGAAACTTCTAGCGAACGCTCAGTGCGGGTTTCGTCGCTATCGCTCTACCGTCGACCATCTGGTGTCCTTGTCGACGCATATTATGAATGGATTTCTGAGAAAGTGTCACACCGTGGCTGTATTTTTTGACCTGGAGAAAGCTTATGACACTTGTTGGAGGGGCGGCATTTTACGTACACTTCACGATTGGAATATCCGCGGTCGTCTTCCCATATTTCTGCGGGAGTTTATGACGGACCGCGTCTTTCGTGTACGTGTGGGCTCGGTTTTATCTCGTCGTTTTATTCAAGAGAACGGAGTACCGCAGCGCTCTGCACTCAGTGTCACACTTTTTGCGATTGCTATCAACCCCATTGTTGATTGTATTCCACCTGGCATTTCATCGTCCCTTTTTGTTGACGATTTCGCTATTTATTGCAGTTCACGGCGGACCTGTCTACTCGAACGCCGTCTCCAGAGCTGTATCGACCGTCTCTTCGCCTGGAGTAACGCCAACGGCTTTAATTTCTCCGCCGAGAAATCCGTCTGCATCAACTTCTGGCGCCGGAAGTATTTCCCTCCGCCCTCTCTCCATCTTGGGCCAGGGATACTTCCGTTTGCAGACGAGGCGAAATTTTTGGGGTTGATTTTTGACAGGAAGTTGTGTTGGACCTCACACGTTTCGTTTTTAAAAGCAAAGTGTGACCGTTCTCTTAATATTTTACGTGTTTTAAGTGGCACATCCTGGGGAGCTGATCGGACCGTCCTTCTTCGCCTTTATCGCTCTTTGGTCCGATCCAAGCTTGATTACGGGTGTATTGTTTATTCGTCGGCACGTCCAACTGTGTTACGTCGATTGAATGCCATTCACCATCGTGGCATAAGAGTCGCTACAGGGGCCTTTCCAACCAGCCCTGTTTTTAGCCTGTATGCTGAAGCTGCAGAGCCTCCGCTGTCCTTCCGGCGTGAGATGCTTTTGTGCAGCTATGCTTGTCGACTCTCAAGCTTGCCTGACCACCCGTCCTTCGAGTTATTTTTCGAGGAGTCACTTGATCGTCACTATTTTATTAGCTCCTCTGCTTTGCTCCCACCAGGGGTTCGCTTTCGACAGCTCCTTCGGCATTTAGACGTTCCGCCAGCGCCGGCCCTTCCACGGGGGGAAACGCGTTTTCCTCCATGGTCTCGCGCTGAGGCCCACTGTCACCTTGGGCTAACGTCGATGCCGAAGACTGAGACCCCAGCTTCAGTCTTTAGATCGGCTTTTTTAGAAGTACGCGCTCAATTCGGAGACTTCCATTTTATCTTTACCGATGGATCTAAGACTGAAGCTGGAGTTGGATGTGCCTTTGTTTCTGGACACTGTAGTTTTAAGTTTCGTTTACCTGGACAATGTTCAATTTTTACCGCCGAACTTTTTACCATTTATCAATCTGTTTTATACATTCAGCGGCACGCCTTACAGCACTGTTTTATTTGTACGGACTCTCTGAGTGCCCTTCAGACTATTACTGCGCTGTACCATTACCACCCGCTTGTACAGCCCCCTCAGGGGCTCACCTTCTGTGAGTACGGGTTTTTGGCGCACCCGGGGGTTCCCGAGCCAGTCATCGCCACATTCATCCCCTCACCCCCATCCGGTCGAGGTGGGTTCTTCAAGTGACCGGTGGACACAAGGTAGGCTCTCGTGCGTTCGTTACATTCCATTCATACCGCACCTCACCATCGTTTCTTTCTTCTCTTGTCACTTTCCGGCCATTTCGCACCACGACATTCGCATATCTCTCTTTTTCTTCCCCGCCGGCCTACCTTGCGTGCGAAACGCCCACACAGTTTTAGTTTCTTTTATCTTTTTATTTAAATCCTCCGTGGACACAGCCTGACGGATACCCGCGCACCGCGTGCGCAGCTGGGTGAGTGGGTAATGGCGTCATCCCCACCACCCGGGGTCGTCATGTAGGGTTGTTGTTCGTATCCGCTGTTCAACTGCAGTCCCGCGGGGGGGCCATTGCATGAGCTGCTGGCTTCCGACGGCGATTGGGTCCCTCTGTCTATGTTCTGGGAGGTGTGACCCTGGGGTGAGCTAGGTATAGATAGGCCACTCACCCAAGCCGGGGTAACGCCCGGGAAGTCAGAGCCCGAGGTCGGAGACGGTTGCAATGGTGGAGGATTTATTTCGCTATGGAGCACCCTTCCTCCATTACTACTAACAAGCGCCGAAACGTTTATGTAACAGAAGTGACACCACCGACAACTGGTTGTTACTTGGTCATTTCAAGAACCGAAGAAGGACAAAGTTTTGAGAAGGTGAACCCTTTCATCATACAAAAGGGGATTGATGCAATTGCTGGTGCGGTTCAGTCCTGCACTCGTCTACGGAATGGTTCCTTATTAGCCCAAACGAAATCCGATCAGCAAAGCAAGACCTTGTTGCTCGCTACGCTTCTCCACAGCTATCCCATCCGTGTGGAGAAGCACCGCACATTGAATTCCTGTCGAGGCGTTATTACCACCCATAGCCTCGATGGTATATCGGACGAGGACCTGGTAGAATATCTTGCAGACCAGAAAGTGACAGCGGTCCATCGAGTGCAGGCCAAACGCGACGGCGTATTGGTACCCACTCGTACCCTGTTTATTACATTTGATGGCGTCGATCTGCCCACGAGCATCTCCGCAGGGTACGAACGAATTTCTGTGAGGCCTTATATTCCTAGACCTCTGCGTTGTTTTAAATGCCAACGTTTTGGGCATACGCAAGTCTCATGTAAGAGTGCCATTAACATCTGTGCAACATGTAGCCAGCCCTCACACGAAGGTACCTGTTCAAAAGCCCCCGTCTGCGTTAATTGTAAAGGGTCTCATTCTGCTTCGTTTGCCGACTGTCCGCGGTACTTGGACGAGAAGGCGATCCAGGAGATCCGGGTAAAGGAAAAACTCTCCTTCGCTGAAGCCCGGAGGCGTTACCATGCGCGCCAACCTTCACTCCTGCGATCTGGCACATTTAGTTCTGTTGTTGCCTCGCCGGTACCACGAGTAGATGCCGAAACTCAGACCTGGACCTTGACTGGATTAACCGCCACTACCATCCGGCCGTCCATTAAGGCTACAGTTACCAAGCCGTATAAACCTGGTCCCAAATCCATGAAGTCGCAAGCCGTTGAAAAGAAACCCAAGCAGAAACTTCGCAGGGAAGATTTTTTAAAAGACCCTCCGCGTGCGCGCGGTAACAAAAGTTCACCTTCTCCTCTTCGGAGGTCGCTGTCCCAGGAAGGTCCTGGGACAAGCCGCGCTCAGCGGCACCCCTCACCCATCGCCACCCAGAACCGATTCACGGCGCTTGAATCGGTTTCTGGCACTGAGCGCGTGGGCCCTCCCTCCGAGGAAGCTATGGAGTCTGACCAACTCCATACAAAAAGCCCGAGCCCAAAGGTTAAACAAAACGTAATTTTAAGCCGCCCTTCTAAATAGACAGTTTATCCCCTTTTTCTTAATGGCTATCCTGACCTGGAATGTACGTGGTGTACGATCGCATAGGGCGGAACTGCAACTTTTATTGCGTTCCCATTCGCCTATGGCCGTGTGTTTGCAGGAGACCAAGCTTCACCCTCACGACCCTTTCGATCTCCGAGGGTACACTCCGGTTCGCTACGATCTTGAACCGGAGGAGGGTGCTCCTGCTCATGGAGGTGTTATGTTGTTGGTGCGTAATGACGTTCATTTTCAGACTATCACACTTACGTCCGACTTGCAAGCTGTTGCCATTAGACTGCAGTTACCCGGTTTTTTTCTTTTCTGTTTCTTCTGTGTATACACCTCCATCGTCTCCCCTCGCTCCCGCGGACATTCGAGCTCTCCTGTCCGCTCTCCCAACACCATTTCTTCTGTTGGGAGATTTTAATGCCCATCACCCACTATGGGGTTCGCCAAGGGCTTGTGCGAGGGGAACTCTTCTTTCCGACATTTTTTATCAGTTCAATCTTTCCATCCTCAATACAGGTGCACCTACTTTCATTTCTGATTCTTCTGGTACATTTTCTCACCTGGACCTTGCCATCTGCGCACTCCAGCTTGCACGTCGTCTTCAGTGCAACGCCTTCGCTGACACCTACTCCAGCGATCATTACCCGTGCATCGTTTCTCTTCTGTCGCACCACGTACAGCATTCCAGAGTACCTACCTGGATATTCGCGAAAGCCGACTGGAGCTTGTATTCCAGCCTCGTGCATTTTGACGACCAGCCCTTCTCCGACATTAACCAACTAGTGCAGCACCTTACGTCTATTATTTTCTCTGCCGCCGAACGCGCAATACCCCGTTCATCCTCCCAACCTCGGCGGCCACCTGTTCCGTGGTGGAACGAGGATTGTCGGGACGCCGTTCGTGCCCGTAGGACTGCACTTAGGGTGTTTCGGCGCCACCCTACACTTGATAATTTGGTGACTTTTAAACAATCGCGCGCCAGGACTCGTCGCATTATTCAGGATAGCAAGAAGGCATCTTGGGCTCGTTTTGTCGAGTCTTTTAATCGTTTTACGCCTTCATCCGTTGTTTGGGATAAACTTCGTCGCTTCTCAGGTAAAGTGTCACATTGTACTGTTTCTGGCCTTCAGGTTTCTAATGCCACCATAGTGGATCCGGCTGCCATCGCTAACACTCTGGGTTCTGCCTTTGAGGCGGTTTCCAGTTCAGACCATTATTCAGCCGGCTTTCGCTCTATTAAAGACCGGCAGGATTCCGCATCATATACTTTTCGGTCTGCTAATGATGAATGCTATAACGAACTATTCACAATGAGGGAGCTGGAGCACGCTCTTCATTGCTCTCGGCACTCCGCTCCCGGGCCGGACGGAATTCATGTCCTGATATTAAAGAACCTTTCAGCCGACAGTAAACTATTTCTCTTACAGGTCTATAACCGTATTTGGCAAGACGGCATTTTTCCTTCCGTTTGGCGCGAAGCCACCATTGTCCCTATACTTAAGCCTGGGAAGGATCGCCAACTACCTTCCAGCTACCGCCCTATCTCCCTCACCAGTTGCATTTGCAAGGTGATGGAGCGCATGATCAACGGGCGGTTGACATGGTGGCTTGAGTCTCAGAAACTTCTAGCGAACGCTCAGTGCGGATTTCGTCGCTATCGCTCTACCGTCGACCATCTGGTGTCCCTGTCGACGTATATTATGAATGGATTTCTGAGAAAGTGTCAAACCGTGGCTGTTTTTTTGACCTGGAGAAAGCTTATGACACTTGTTGGAGGGGCGGCATTTTACGTACACTTCACGATTGGAATATCCGCGGTCGTCTTCCCATATTTCTTCGGGAGTTTATGACGGACCGCGTCTTTCGTGTACGTGTGGGCTCGGTTTTATCTCGTCGTTTTATTCAAGAGAACAGAGTACCGCAGGGCTCTGTACTCAGTGTCACACTTTTTGCGATTGCTATCAACCCCATTGTTGATTGTATTCCACCTGGCATTTCATCGTCCCTTTTTGTTGACGATTTCGCTATTTATTGCAGTTCACGGCGGACCTGTCTACTCGAGCGCCGTCTCCAGAGCTGTATCGACCGTCTCTACGCCTGGAGTAACGCCAACGGCTTTAATTTCTCCGCCGAGAAATCCGTCTGCATCAACTTCTGGCGCCGGAAGTATTTCCCTCCGCCCTCTCTCCATCTTGGGCCAGGGATACTTCCGTTTGCAGACGAGGCGAAATTTTTGGGGTTGATTTTTGAAAGGAAGTTGTGTTGGACCTCGCACGTTTCCTTTTTAAAAGCAAAGTGTGACCGTTCTCTTAATCTTTTACGTGTTTTAAGTGGCACATCCTGGGGAGCTGATCGGACCGTCCTTCTTCGTCTTTATCGCTCTTTGGTCCGATCCAAGCTTGATTACGGGTGTATTGTTTATTCGTCGGCACGTCCATCTGTGTTACGTCGATTGAATGCCATTCACCATCGTGGCATAAGAGTCGCTACAGGGGCCTTTCCAACTAGCCCTGTACCCAGTCTGTACGCAGAAGCTGCAGAGCCTCCGCTGTCCTTCCGGCGTGAGATGCTTTTGTGCAGCTATGCTTGTCGACTCTCAAGCTTGCCTAACCACCCGTCCTTCGATGTATTTTACGAGGATTCGCTTGACCGGCAATATTTAGTTAGCTCCTCTGCATTGCTCCCTCCAGGGGTTCGATTTCGACTGCTACTTCGGCATTTGGACGTTACGCCAGCGCCGGCCCTTACCCGAGGGGAAACGCGCTTTCCTCCATGGTCGCGCGCTGAGGCCCACATCCACCTTGGGCTAACGTGGATGCCGAAAAATGCGACCCCTGCTTCTGTTCTTAGATCCGCCTTTTTAGAACTACAAGCGCAGTTCGGGGACTGTCATTTTATATATACTGATGGGTCTAAGACTGATGTTGGAGTAGGATGTGCCTTTGTTTTTGGTGTTCAGAGTTTTACTTTTCGTTTACCTCGACAATGTTCAATTTTTACCGCCGAATTTTTAGCATTTATCAATCTGTTTTATACATTCAGCGGCTCGACTTACGGCACTGTTTTATTTGTACGGACTCTCTGAGTGCCCTTCAGGCTATTCATGCGCTGTACCATTACCACCCTCTCGTACAGCGCATACATGACCTGCTCCACTCGCTCGGTGTCTCTGGCATCAGCGTGTCCTTCATGTGGATTCCAGGTCATGTGGGCATCTCAGGTGATGAGTCTGCCGACGCCGCTGCGAAATCGGCGATTTTATTACCCAGATTTTTTACTTCTGTTGTTCCCTCGTCAGATTCGTGTATTATTTTACGTCGCCGCATCCTCTCGCGCTGGCGCGATGAGTGGACGGCCCTCCGGGGGAACAAATTGCGGGAAGTTAAGCCTTTCCCGTTGATCTGGGGTACCTCTTCTCATTCTTGTCGTCGGGAAGAGGTAATTTTAGCTCGTCTACGGATTGGACATTGTATTTTTAGTCATAGGTATTTGCTCAGTGGTGTCCCCGCACCACTCTGTGGGCAGTGTGTCGTGCCCTTAACGGTGCGTCACATTTTAACAGAGTGTCAGGTTTTAGCTGCATTGCGTGCTCGTGTGGGTCTGCCTGTTGGCCTAGCCAACGTTTTGGCAGACGACACGCGTGCTGTAGAATGTGTTTTACGTTTTATTCATGACAGTGATTTTAATCTGCGCATTTAATGCGTTGGGCGTCTGTTAGCTTAGTACTTTTATTCTGTCTGTTTTTATGGGAACTCTTATCCCCAGTGGACATTTGGCGCTCATGTCCCTCGCATTCTACAGTTCCTGACACGTTTTAATCTTTTATTGCCCTTGCTTTTAGTGTGTTGATTTTTCAGAACTTTATATTGTTGTTATTGTTATTCTTGTTGTTCTTGTTATTGTTGTTATTGTTATTGTTATTGTTGTTATTGTTATTTTGTTATTGTTCTGTTGTTAGTTTTAGCCTTTTGAACATCGCGGGTTTGTGTCCCGTTTTTAACTATGCGGTTTTTTACCTGTTTTATATTTTGACCTTATCTTTTATACATTGTAAGGGCGCTGATGACCTTAGCAGTTTAGCGCCCTTAAACCGCATATCATCATCATCATCATCGCTTGTACAGCACATACATGACCTGCTCCACTCGCTTGGTGTCTCTGGCATCAGCGTGTCCTTCATGTGGATTCCAGGTCATGTGGGCATCTCAGGTAATCAGTCTGCCGACGACGCTGCGAAATCGGCGATTTTATTACCCAGATGTTTTACCTCTGTTGTTCCCTCGTCAGATTCGTGTGCTATTTTACGTCGCCGCATCCTCTCGCGCTGGCGCGATGAGTGGACGGCCCTCCGGGGGAACAAGTTGCGGGAGGTTAAGCCTCTCCCGTTAATCTGGGGTACCTCTTCTCGTTCTTCTCGTCGGGAAGAGGTACTTTTAGCCCGTTTACGAATTGGACATTGTCGTTTTAGTCATAGCTATCTGCTCAGTGGTGATCCCGCTCCGCTGTGTCAGCAGTGTGACGTGCCCCTAACGGTGCGTCACATTTTAACTGAGTGTCAAGTTTTAGCCCCACTGCGCGTTCGCCTGGGTCTGCCTGTTGGCATAGCCAACGTTTTGGCAGACGACGCGCATGCTGTAGAATGTCTTTTACGTTTTATAAGTGACATTGGTTTTAATCGTCGCATTTGATGCGCTGAGCGTCTTTTAGCTTTGTTATTTTATTCTGTATGTTTTAATAGGGACTTACTCCCCAGTGACATATGGCGCTCATGTCACTCGCATTCTACAGTCCTTGACACGTTTTAATCTTTTATTGGCTATGCTTGTAGTGTGTTGGTTTTTGAGACATATTTATTGTTATTGTTACTATTGTTGTTATTGCTATTATTGTTATTGTCTTTATTGTTATTGTTATTGTTATTCTATTGTTATTTTTAATTTTTTTGACATCGCGGGTTTGTGTCCTGTTTTTTAATTATGCGGTTTTTTACCTGTCTTTTATTTTTTGACTTTATATTTTATACCTTGTAAGGGC
Organism: Deroplatys truncata; assembly: GCA_030765065.1. Classification (NCBI taxonomy): domain Eukaryota; kingdom Metazoa; phylum Arthropoda; class Insecta; order Mantodea; family Mantidae; genus Deroplatys; species Deroplatys truncata. Next base: position 413,495,934 of record CM060990.1, on the reverse strand, counting down.
GCTGATGACCTCAGCAGTTTAGCGCCCTTAAGCCGCATATCATCATCATCACCAAGGCCTTGTGCGAGGGGAACTCTTCTTTCCGACATTTTTATCAGTTCAATCTTTCAATCCTCAATACAGGTGAGCCTACTTTTATTTCTGATTCTTCTGGTTCATTCTCACACCTGGACCTTGCCATTTGCTCCCTCCAGCTTGCTAGTCGTATTCAGTGGAACGTCGTCGCTGACACCTACTCCAGTGTCCATTACCCCTGCATCGTCCCTCTTCTGTCACAACACGTACAGCATTCCAGGGTACCTACCTGGATATTCACAAAAGCCGACTGGAGGTTGTATTCCAGCCTCGTGCATTTTTACGATCAGCCCTTCTCCGACATTAACCAACTAGTGCAGCAACTTACGTCTACGATTTTCTCTGCCGCCCCCCTCAGGGGCTCACCTTATGTGAGTAAGGGTTTTTGGCGCACCCGGGGGTTCCCGAGCCAATCATCGCCACATTCATCCCCTCACCCCCATCCGGTCGAGGTGGGTTCTTCAAGTGACCGGTGGACCCAAGGTAGGCTTTCGTGCGTTCTTTGCATTCCATCCATACCGCACCTCACCATCGTTTCTTTCTTCCCTTATCACTTTCTGGCCATTTCGCACCACGACATTCGCATATCTCTTTTTCTTCCACGCCGGCCTACCTTGCGTGCGAAACGCCCACACAGTTTTAGTTCCTTTTATCTTTTTATTTAAATCCTCCGTGGACACAGCCTGACGGATACTCGCGCACCGCGTGCGCAGCTGGGTGAGTGGGTAATGGCGTCTTCCCCACCACCCGGTGTCGTCATGTAGGGTTTGTGTTCGTATCCGCTGTTCAACTGCAGACCCGCGGGGGGGCCATTGCATGAGCTGCTGACTTCTGACAGCGATTGGGTCCCTCTGTCTATCCCCTCAGGGGCTCACCTTATGTGAGTACGGGTTTTTGGCGCACCCGGGGGTTCCCGAGCCAATCATCGCCACATTCATCCTCTCACCCCCATCCGGTCGAGGTGGGTTCCTCTCGTGACCGGTGGACCCAAGGTAGGCTCTCGTGCGTTCTTTGCATTCCATCCATACCGCACCTCACCATCGTTTCTTTCTTCCCTTATCACTTTCCGGCCATTTCGCACCACGACATTCGCATATCTCTCTTTTTCTTCCCCGCCGGTCTACCTTGCGTGCGAAACACCCACACAGTTTTAGTTTCTTTTATCCTTTTATTTAAATCCTCCGTGGACACAGCCTGACGGATACCCGCGCCCGCGTGCGCAGCTGGGTGAGTGGGTAATGGCGTCATCCCCACCACCCGGGGTCGTCATGTAGGGTTGTTGTTCGTATCCGCTGTTCAACTGCAGTCCCGCGGGGGGCCATTGCATGAGCTGCTGGCTTCCGACGGCGATTGGGTCCCTCTGTCTATGTTCTGGGAGGTGTGACCATGGGGTGAGCTAGGTATAGTTAGGCCACTCACCCAAGCCGGGGTAACGCCCGGGAAGTCAGAGTTTGGGGTTGATTTTTGATAGGAAGTTGTGTTGGACCTCGCACGTTTCCTTTTTAAAAGCAAAGTGTGACCGTTCTCTTATTCTTTTACGTGTTTTAAGTGGCACATGCTGGGGAACTGATCGGACCGTCCTTCGCCTTTATCGCTCTTTGGTCCGATCCAAACTTGATTACGGGTGTATTGTTTATTCGTCGGCACGTCCATCTGTGTTACGTCGATTGAATGCCATTCACCATCGTGGCATAAGAGTCGCTACAGGGGCCTTTCCAACTAGCCCTGTACCCAGTCTGTACGCAGAAGCTGCAGAGCCTCCGCTGTCTTTCAGGCGTGAGATGCTCTTATGTAGCTATGCTTGTCGGCTCTCAAGCTTGCCTAACCACCCGTCCTTCGATGTATTTTACGAGGATTCGCTAGATCGAAAATATTTCGTTAGTTCCTCTGCATTGCTCCCCCCAGGGGTTCGCTTTCGACTGCTACTTCGGCATTTGGACGTTACGCCAGCGCCGGCCCTTACCCGAGGGGAAACGCGTTTTCCTCCATGGTCGCGCGCTGAGGCCCACATCCACCTTGGGCTAACCTCGATGCCGAAAAATGCGACCCCTGCTTCTGTTCTTAGATCCGCCTTTTTAGAACTACAGGCGCAGTTAGGGGACTGTCATTTTATATATACTGATGGGTCTAAGACTGATGTTGGAGTAGGATGTGCCTTTGTTTTTGGTGTACAGAGTTTTACTTTTCGTTTAGCGCCCTTAAGCCGCATATCATCATCATCATCCCTCTGTCTATGTTCTGGGAGGTGTGACCCTGGGGTGAGTCTGGTGTAGATAGGCCACGCACCCAGGCCGGGGTAACGCCCGAGAAGTTAGAGCCCGAGGTCGGAGACGGTTGCAATGGTGGAGGATTTATCTCGCTATGGAGCACCCTTCCTCCATTAATACAAACAAGCGCCAAAAAGTCATTGTAACAGAAGTAGCACCGCCGTCATCTGGTTGTTACTTGGGCATTTCGAGAACAGAAGAAGGACAAAACTTTGAGAATGTGAACCCTTTTGTAATTCAGAAGGGCATAGATGCTATTGCTGGTGCGGTTCAATCATGCACTCGCCTAAGGAATTGTTCCTTATTGGCACAAACTAAGTCCGATCAGCAAAGTAAGACCTTGTTGCGCGCTACGCTTCTCCACGGTTACCCCATCCGTGTTGAGAAGCACCGCACATTGAACTCCTGTCGGGGCGTCGTTACCACCCAAAGTCTCGATGGTATATCGGACGAGGATCTCGTAGAATATCTATCCGATCAAAAGGTGACTGCAGTGCATCGAGTGCAGGCCAAACGCGACGGCGTATTGGTACCCACTCGTACCCTGTTTATTACATTTGATGGCGTCGATCTGTCCACGAGCATTTCCGCAGAGTACGAACGGATTTCTGTGAGGCCTTATATTCCTAGACCTCTGCGTTGTTTTAAATGCCAACGTTTTGGGCATACGCAAGTCTCATGTAAGACTGCCGTTAACATCTGTGCAACATGTAGCCAGCCCTCACACGAAGGTACCTGTTCAACAGCCCCCGTCTGCGTTAATTGTATAGGGTCTCATTCAGCTTCGTTTGCCGACTGTCCGCGGTACTTGGACGAGAAGGCGATCCAGGAGATCCGGCTTAAGGAAAAACTCTCCTTCACTGAAGCCCGGAGGCGTTACCATGCGCGCCAACCTTCACTCCTGCGATCTGGCACATTTAGTTCTGTTGTTGCCTCGCCAGTACCACGAGTAGATACCGAAACTCAGACTTGGACCATGACAGGATTAACCGCCACTACCATCCGGCCGTCCATTAAAGCTACTGTTACCAAGCCCTATAAACCTGGTCCAAAATCAATGAAGTCGCAAGCCGCTGAAAAGAAGCCCAAGCAGAAACGTCGTAGGGAAGATTTTTTGAAAGACCCTCCGCGTGCGCGCAGTAACAAAAGTTCACCTTCTCCTCCTCGGAGGTCGCTGTACCCAGGACGGTCCTGGGACAAGCCGCGCTCAGCGGCACCGCTCACCCATCGCCACCCAGAACCGATTCACGGCGCTTGAATCGGTTTCTGGCACTGAGCGCGTGGGCCCTCCCTCCGAGGAAGCTATGGAGTCTGACCAACTCCATACAAAAAGCCCGAGCCCAAAGGTTAAAGAAAAGGTAATTTTAAGCCGCCCTTCTAAATAGACAGTTTATCCCCTTTTATTCATGGCTATCCTGACCTGGAATGTACGTGGTGTACGATCGCATAGGGCGGAACTGCAACTTTTATTGCGTTCCCATTCGCCTATGGTCGTATGTATGCAGGAGACTAAGCTTCGCCCTCACGATCCTTTTGATCTCCGAGGATATATTCCGGTTCGCTACGACCTTGAACCGGAGGAGGGTACTCCTGCTCATGGAGGTGTCATGTTGTTAGTGCGTAACGACGTTCATTTTAAACCTGTCACACTTACATCCAACATGCAAGCTGTTGCCGTTCGTCTTCACTTACCCAGCTTTTTGTTTTCTGTTTGCTCTGTATATTCACCTCCATCGTCTACTCTCGCTCCCGCGGACATTCGAGCCCTCCTGTCCGCTCTCCCAACACCATTTCTTCTGTTGGGAGATTTTAATGCCCATCACCCACTATGGGGTTCACCAAGGGCTTGTGCGAGGGGAACTCTTCTTTCCGACATTTTTATCAGTTCAATCTTTCCATCCTCAATACAGGTGCACCTACTTTTATTTCTGATTCTTCCGGTGCATTCTCTCACCTGGACCTTGCCATTTGCTCACTCCAGCTTACTCATCGTCTTCAGTGGAACGTCGTCGCTGACACCTACTCCAGCGACCATTACCCCTGCATCGTTTCTCTTCTGTCGCACCACGTACAGCATTCCAGAGTACCTACCTGGATATTCGCAAAAGCCGACTGGAGCTTGTATTCCAGCCTCTTGCATTTTGACGAGCAGCCCTTCTCCGACATTCACCAACTAGTGCAGCACCTTACGTCTATTATTTTCTCTGCCGCCGAACGCGCAATACCCCGTGCATCCTCCCAACCTCGGCGGCCACCTGTTCCGTGGTGGAACGAGGATTGTCGGGACGCCATTCGTGCCCGTAGGTCTGCACTTAGGGTGTTTCGGCGACACCCTACACTTGATAATTTGGTGACTTTTAAACAATCGCGCGCCAGGGCTCGTCGCATTATTCAGGATAGCAAGAAGGCATATTGGGCTCGTTTTGTCGAGTCTTTTAATCGTTTTACGCCTTCATCCGTTGTTTGGGATAAACTTCGTCGCTTCTCAGGTAAAGTGTCACATTGTACTGTTTCTGGCCTTCAGGTTTCTAATGCCACCATAGTGGATCCGGCTGCCATCGCTAACACTCTGGGTGCTGCCTTTGAGGCCGTATCCAGTTCAGACCATTATTCCGCCGGCTTTCGCTCTATCAAAGACCGGCTGGATTTCGACACCTTTCATTTTCGGTCTGCTAATAATGAGTGTTATAATGAACTTTTCACACTGAGGGAGCTGGAGCACGCTCTTAATTGCTCTAGGCACTCCGCTCCTGGCCCGGACGGCATTCATGTCCTGATGTTAAAGCACCTTTCAGCTGACAGTAAACTCTTTCTCTTACAGGTCTATAACCGTATTTGGCAAGACGGCATTTTTCCTTCCGTTTGGCGCGAAGCCACCGTTGTACCTATTCTTAAGCCTGGGAAGGATCGCCAACTACCTTCCAGCTACCGCCCTATCTCCCTCACCAGTTGCATTTGCAAGGTGATGGAGCGCATGATCAACGGGCGGTTGACATGGTGGCTTGAGTCTCAGAAACTTTTAGCGAAAGCTCAGTGCGGATTTCGTCGCTATCGCTCTACCGTCGACCATCTGGTGTCCCTGTCGACGCATGTTATGAATGGATTTCTGAGAAAGTGTCAAACCGTGGCTGTGTTTTTTGACCTGGAGAAAGCTTATGACACTTGTTGGAGGGGCGGCATTTTACGTACACTTCACGATTGGAATATCCGCGGTCGTCTTCCCATATTTCTTCGGGAGTTTATGACGGACCGCGTCTTTCGTGTACGTGTGGGCTCGGTTTTATCTCGTCGTTTTATTCAAGAGAACGGAGTACCGCAGGGCTCTGTACTCAGTGTCACACTTTTTGCGATTGCTATCAACCCCATTGTTGATTGTATTCCACCTGGCATTTCATCGTCCCTTTTTGTTGACGATTTCGCTATTTATTGCAGTTCACGGCGGACCTGTCTACTCGAACGCCGTCTCCAGAGCTGTATCGACCGTCTCTACGCCTGGAGTAACGCCAACGGCTTTAATTTCTCCGCCGAGAAATCCGTCTGCATCAACTTCTGGCGCCGGAAGTATTTCCCTCCGCCCTCTCTCCATCTTGGGCCAGGGATACTTCCGTTTGCAGACGAGGCGAAATTTTTGGGGTTGATTTTTGACAGGAAGTTGTGTTGGACCTCGCACGTTTCCTTTTTAAAGGCAAAGTGTGACCGTTCTCTTAATCTTTTACGTGTTTTAAGTGGCACATCCTGGGGAACTGATCATACCGTCCTTCTTCGCCTTTATCGCTCTTTAGTCCGATCCAAACTTGATTACGGGTGTATAGTTTATTCGTCGGCACGTCCATCTGTGTTACGTCGTTTGAATCCCATTCATCATCGTGGTATTAGAGTCGCTACAGGGGCCTTTCCAACTAACCCCGTGCCCAGTCTTTACGCTGAGGCTGCAGAGCCTCCGCTGTCTTTCAGGCGTGAGATGCTCTTATGTAGCTATGCTTGTCGGCTCTCAAGCTTGCCTAACCACCCGTCCTTCGATGTATTTTACGAGGATTCGCTAGATCGACAATATTTCGTTAGCTCCTCTGCATTGCTCCCCCCAGGGGTTCGATTTCGACTGCTACTTCGGCATTTGGACGTTACGCCAGCGCCGGCCCTTACCCGAGGGGAAACGCGTTTTCCTCCATGGTCGCGCGCTGAGGCCCACATCCACCTTGGGCTAACCTCGATGCCGAAAAATGCGACCCCTGCTTCTGTTCTTAGATCCGCCTTTTTAGAACTACAGGCGCAGTTCGGGGACTGTCATTTTATATATACTGATGGGTCTAAGACTGATGTTGGAGTAGGATGTGCCTTTGTTTTTGGTGTACGGAGTTTTACTTTTCGTTTACCTCAACAATGTTCAATTTTTACCGCCGAACTTTTTAGCATTTATCAATCTGTTTTATTCATTCAGCGGCACGACTTACGGCACTGTTTTATTTGTACGGACTCTCTGAGTGCCCTTCAGGCTATTCATGCGCTGTACTATTACCACCCACTCGTACAGCGCATACATGACCTGCTCCACTCGCTCGGTGTCTCTGGCATCAGCGTCTCCTTCATGTGGATTCAAGGTCATGTGGGCATCTCAGGTAACGAGTCTGCCGACGCCGCTGCGAAATCGGCGATTTTATTACCCAGATTTTTTACCTCTGTAGTTCCCTCGTCAGATTCGTGTGCTATTTTACGTCGCCGCATCCTCTCGCGCTGGCGCGATGAGTGGACGGCCCTCCGGGGGAACAAGTTGCGGGAGGTTAAGCCTCTCCCGTTAATCTGGGGTACCTCTTCTCGTTCTTCACGTCGGGAGGAGGTACTTTTAGCCCGTTTACGAATTGGACATTGTGTTTTTAGTCATAGGTATTTGCTCAGTGGTGACCCCGCACCACTCTGTGGGCAGTGTGACGTGCCCTTAACGGTGCGTCACATTTTAACAGAGTGTCAGGTTTTAGCTGCATTGCGTGCTCGTGTAGGTCTGCCTGTTGGCTTAGCCAACGTTTTGGCAGACGACACGCATGCTGTGGAATGTGTTTTACGTTTTATTCATGACAGTGATTTTAATCTGCGCATTTAATGCGTTGAGCGTCTTTTAGCTTATTACTTTTATTCTGTCAGTTTTTATGGGGACCCTATTCCCCAGTGGACATATGGCGCTCATGTCCCTCGCATTCCATAGTTCTTGACACGTTTTAATCGTTTATTGCCTATGCTTTTAGTGTGTTGGTTTTTTCAGATATTTGTATTGTTATTGTTGTTGTTATTGATTTTATTGTTGTTAATGATTTTATTGTTGTTATTGTTATTCTTGTTGTTATTGTTATCATTATTGTTATTGTTATCTTATTGTTATTTTTAGCCTTTTGGACATCGCGGGTTTACGTCCCGTTTTTTAATTATGCGGTTCTTTTACATGTTTTTATCTTTTGACTTTATATTTTCTACATTGTAAGGGCGCTGATGACCTCAGCAGTTTAGCGCCCTTAAGCCGCATATCATCATCATCATCCCTCTGTCTATGTTCTGGGAGGTGTGACCCTGGGGTGAGTCTGGTGTAGATAGGCCACGCACCCAGGCCGGGGTAACGCCCGAGAAGTTAGAGCCCGAGGTCGGAGACGGTTGCAATGGTGGAGGATTTATCTCGCTATGGAGCACCCTTCCTCCATTAATGCAAACAAGCGCCAAAAAGTCATTGTAAAAGAAGTAGCACCGCCGTCATCTGGTTGTTACTTGGGCATTTCGAGAACAGAAGAAGGACAAAACTTTGAGAATGTGAACCCTTTTATAATTCAGAAGGGCATAGATGCTATTGCTGGTGCGGTTCAATCATGCACTCGCCTACGGAATTGTTCCTTATTGGCACAAACTACGTCCGATCAGCAAAGTAAGACCTTGTTGCGCGCTACGCTTCTCCACGGTTACCCCATCCGTGTTGAGAAGCACCGCACATTGAACTCCTGTCGGGGCGTCGTTACCACCCAAAGTCTCGATGGTATATCGGACGAGGATCTCGTAGAATATCTATCCGATCAAAAGGTGACTGCAGTGCATCGAGTGCAGGCCAAACGCGACGGCGTATTGGTACCCACTCGTACCCTGTTTATTACATTTGATGGCGTCGATCTGCCCACGAGCATTTCCGCAAGGGTACGAACGGATTTCTGTGAGGCCTTATATTCCTAGACCTCTGCGTTGTTTTAAATGCCAACGTTTTGGGCATACGCAAGTCTCATGTAAGAGTGCCGTTAACATCTGTGCAACATGTAGCCAGCCCTCACACGAAGGTACCTGTTCAACAGCCCCCGTCTGCGTTAATTGTATAGGGTCTCATTCTGCTTCGTTTGCCGACTGTCCGCGGTACTTGGACGAGAAGGCGATCCAGGAGATCCGGCTTAAGGAAAAACTGTCCTTCACTGAAGCCCGGAGGCGTTTCCATGCGCGCCAACCTTCACTCCTGCGATCTGGCACATTTAGTTCTGTTGTTGCCTCGCCAGTACCACGAGTAGATACCGAAACTCAGACTTGGACCATGACAGGATTAACCGCCACTACCATCCGGCCGTCCATTAAAGCTACTGTTACCAAGCCCTATAAACCTGGTCCAAAATCAATGAAGTCGCAAGCCGCTGAAAAGAAGCCCAAGCAGAAACTTCGTAGGGAAGATTTTTTGAAAGACCCTCCGCGTGCGCGCAGTAACAAAAGTTCACCTTCTCCTCCTCGGAGGTCGCTGTACCCAGCACGGTCCTGGGACAAGCCGCGCTCAGCGGCACCGCTCACCCATCGCCACCCAGAACCGATTCACGGCGCTTGAATCGGTTTCTGGCACTGAGCGCGTGGGCCCTCCCTCCGAGGAAGCTATGGAGTCTGACCAACTCCATACAAAAAGCCCGAGCCCAAAGGTTAAAGAAAAGGTAATTTTAAGCCGCCCTTCTAAATAGACAGTTTATCCCCTTTTATTCATGGCTATCCTGACCTGGAATGTACGTGGTGTACGATCGCATAGGGCGGAACTGCAACTTTTATTGCGTTCCCATTCGCCTATGGTCGTATGTATGCAGGAGACTAAGCTTCGCCCTCACGATCCTTTTGATCTCCGAGGATATATTCCGGTTCGCTACGACCTTGAACCGGAGGAGGGTACTCCTGCTCATGGAGGTGTCATGTTGTTAGTGCGTAACGACGTTCATTTTAAACCTGTCACACTTACATCCAACATGCTAGCTGTTGCCGTTCGTCTTCACTTACCCGGCTTTTTGTTTTCTGTTTGCTCTGTATATTCACCTCCATCGTCTCCTCTCGCTCCCGCGGACATTCGAGCCCTCCTGTCCGCTCTCCCAACACCATTTCTTCTGTTGGGAGATTTTAATGCCCATCACCCACTATGGGGTTCACCAAGGGCTTGTGCGAGGGGAACTCTTCTTTCCGACATTTTTATCAGTTCAATCTTTCCATCCTCAATACAGGTGCACCTACTTTTATTTCTGATTCTTCCGGTGCATTCTCTCACCTGGACCTTGCCATTTGCTCACTCCAGCTTACTCATCGTCTTCAGTGGAACGTCGTCGCTGACACCTACTCCAGCGACCATTACCCCTGCATCGTTTCTCTTCTGTCGCACCACGTACAGCATTCCAGAGTACCTACCTGGATATTCGCAAAAGCCGACTGGAGCTTGTATTCCAGCCTCTTGCATTTTGACGAGCAGCCCTTCTCCGACATTCACCAACTAGTGCAGCACCTTACGTCTATTATTTTCTCTGCCGCCGAACGCGCAATACCCCGTGCATCCTCCCAACCTCGGCGGCCACCTGTTCCGTGGTGGAACGAGGATTGTCGGGACGCCATTCGTGCCCGTAGGTCTGCACTTAGGGTGTTTCGGCGACACCCTACACTTGATAATTTGGTGACTTTTAAACAATCGCGCGCCAGGGCTCGTCGCATTATTCAGGATAGCAAGAAGGCATATTGGGCTCGTTTTGTCGAGTCTTTTAATCGTTTTACGCCTTCATCCGTTGTTTGGGATAAACTTCGTCGCTTCTCAGGTAAAGTGTCACATTGTACTGTTTCTGGCCTTCAGGTTTCTAATGCCACCATAGTGGATCCGGCTGCCATCGCTAACACTCTGGGTGCTGCCTTTGAGGCCTTATCCAGTTCAGACCATTATTCCGCCGGCTTTCGCTCTATCAAAGACCGGCTGGATTTCGACACCTTTCATTTTCGGTCTGCTAATAATGAGTGTTATAATGAACTTTTCACACTGAGGGAGCTGGAGCACGCTCTTAATTGCTCTAGGCACTCCGCTCCTGGCCCGGACGGCATTCATGTCCTGATGTTAAAGCACCTTTCAGCTGACAGTAAACTCTTTCTCTTACAGGTCTATAACCGTATTTGGCAAGACGGCATTTTTCCTTCCGTTTGGCGCGAAGCCACTATTGTCCCTATACTTAAGCCTGGGAAGGATCGCCAACTACCTTCCAGCTACCGCCCTATCTCCCTCACCGGTTGCATTTGCAAGGTGATGGAGCGCATGATCAACGGGCGGTTGGCATGGTGGCTTGAGTCTCAGAAACTTCTAGCGAACGCTCAGTGCGGATTTCGTCGCTATCGCTCTACCGTCGACCATCTGGTGTCCTTGTCGACGCATATTATGAATGGATTTCTGAGAAAGTGTCAAACCGTGGCTGTATTTTTTGACCTGGAGAAAGCTTATGACTCTTGTTGGAGGGGCGGCATTTTACGTGCACTTCACGATTGGAATATCCGCGGTCGTCTTCCCATATTTCTTCGGGAGTTCATGACGGACCGCGTCTTTCGTGTGCGTGTGGGCTCGGTTTTATCTCGTCGTTTTATTCAAGAGAACGGAGTACCGCAGGGCTCTGTACTCAGTGTCACACTTTTTGCGATTGCTATCAACCCCATTGTTGATTGTATTCCACCTGGCATTTCATCGTCCCTTTTTGTTGACGATTTCGCTATTTATTGCAGTTCACGGCGGACCTGTCTACTCGAACGCCGTCTCCAAAACTGTATCGACCGTCTCTACGCCTGGAGTAACGCCAACGGCTTTAATTTCTCCGCCGAGAAATCCGTCTGCATCAACTTTTGGCGCCGGAAGTATTTCCCTCCGCCCTCTCTCCATCTTGGGCCAGAGATACTTCCGTTTGCAGACGAGGCAAAATTTTTGGGGTTGATTTTTGATAGGAAGTTGTGTTGGACCTCGCACGTTTCCTTTTTAAAAGCAAAGTGTGACCGTTCTCTTAATATTTTACGTGTTTTAAGTGGCACATCCTGGGGTGCTGATCGGACCGTCCTTCTTCGCCTTTATCGCTCTTTGGTCCGATCAAAGCTTGATTACGGGTGCATTGTGTATTCGTCGGCACGTCCATCTATGTTGCGTCAATTCAATGCCATTCACAATCATGGCATAAGAGTCGCTACGGAGGCCTTTCCAACCAGCCCTGTTCCCAGTCTGTATGCTGAAGCTGCAGAGGCTCCGCTGTCCTTCCGGCGTGAGTTGCTTTTGTGCAGCTATGCTTGTCGACTCTCAAGCTTTCCTAACCACCCGTCCTTCGATGTATTTTACGAGGATTCGCTTGATCGCCAATATTTCGTTAGCTCCTCTGCATTGCTCCCTCCAGGGGTTCGATTTCGACTGCTACTTCGGCATTTGGACGTTACGCCAGCGCCGGCCCTTCCAAGGGGGGAAACGCGTTTTCCTCCATGGTCGCACGCTGAGGCCCTCTGTCACCTTGGGTTATCGTCAATGCCGAAGAATGAGAGCCATTCTTAAGTCTTTAGATCAGCGTTTTTAGAACTTCAGTCGCAATTCGGGGACTCGTTTTTAGCCTTACTGATGGATCTAAGACTGATGCTGGAGTAGGATGTGCCTTTGTTTGTTGTGGAAATAGTTTTAACTTTCGTTTACCAGAGCAATGTTCGATTTTTACCGCCGAACGTTTTAGCATTTATCAGTCTCTTTTATATATACAGCGGCACGACTTACGGCACTGCTTTATTTGTTCCGACTCCCTGAGTGCTCTCCAAAGTATTCGCGCACTGTACACTTACCACCCCCTCGTACAGCGCATACATGATCTGCTCCACTCGCTTGGTGCCTCTGGCATCAGCGTCTCTTTTATGTGGATTCCAGGTCATGTGGGCATCTCAGGGAACGAGTCAGCCGACGCCGCTGCGAAATCGGCGATTTTATTACCCAGATTTTATACCCCTGTTGTTCCCTCGTCAGATTCGTGTGTTATTTTACGTCGCCGCATCCTCTCGCGCTGGCGCGATGAGTGGACGGCCCTCCGGGGGAACAAGCTGCGTGAGGTTAAACCTCTTCCGCTAGTCTGGGCTACCTCTTCCCGTGCTTCTCGTCGGGAAGAGGTACTTTTATCACGCCTTCGTATCGGACAATGCCTTTTTAGTCATAGATACCTGCTTAGTGGTGATCCCGCACCTCTGTGTGGTCAGTGTTCTATGCCATTAACGGTCCGTCACATTTTAACCGAGTGTCAAGTTTTAGCTCCACTGCGCGTTCGCGTGGGTCTGCCTGTTGGCCTAGCCAACGTGTTGGCAGACGACGCGCATGCTGTAGAATGTCTTTTACGTTTTATCACTAACATTGGTTTTAGCCGTCGCATTTGATGCGCTGAGCGCCTTTTAGCTGTTTGATTTTATATTGTTAGTTTTAATGGGGCCCTTCTCCCCGGTCATAAGGCGCTCATGTTCCTTGCATTCTACAGTTCTTGACACGTTTTATTCTTTTAGTGACCATGATTTTTGTGTGTAGATCTTAGTCTTTGGTGTGTTGTTTTTTAGTGTTTTGACCAAGCCGGTTTGTGTCTGGTTTTTTAGTTTTTTGACTTTTCAATTTTATATTTTATACAATGTAAGGGTGCTAATAACCAATGTAGTTGAGCGCCCTTAAGCTCCACCTCATCATCATCATCATCATCATCATAAAACTGATCTTATAAAATTCATGGAGTTTTCATATGTTGATGGAGCTAACATTTTGACAAAAAGCTTTCCAGAACACTAGTTTTACTTGCTTAACCATTGCCTGCTACCTTGTTTCTTTGGATTTCAAAGTAACAGTTAAGTATGGTATATTGGTATAGGAGACTCTAGATCTGTTCTAACCTTTCTTTGTGACACTACTTTATTATCTTTGAACTGAGAGTTCTGGAGTCTACCATGCTACATTATTGCAAGATCGTCAGAACAAGTGGAAAAGTTGTAGTACACACTATTTAATTCTGTCCATATATTAATCAATTTGAATCAGTTGTGACTGTTTTGCTGAGTCTCAACATCCAAAATTTTTTGCTGTTTATATAAGCAATTGAAATAGCTCAAAGTTTTCTTTTCTTGTGGCACTTTTCCTTATGGAGGAAAATGTCTAGTTTATATCCATGTTATTAGTTTGAGAGATTTCAAAATCTATAACATTGTGGCCAGAAAGGAAGTCTTATTTGTATATTGATGAATTTATTATTCTGCAGTTTTCTTCTCTGACTCCAGAGAAGGCCTCCCAGGGGCTCACCTTATGTGAGTACGGGTGTTGGCGTAACCGGGGGTTCCCGAGCCACTCATCGCCATCTTCATCACTTCAACCCCGTCCGGTCGAGGTGGGTTCGTTCTCGTGACCGCGGGACTCAAGGTAGGCTCTCGTGCGTTCTGTGCATTTCATTCCATGACGCCCTTGCCATCGTTTCTTTATTCTCTCTGCTATTTGTGCACAATTCGCACCACGTCCATTCATTTACACATCACTTTTCCTTCTTCGCCGGCCTACCTTGAGTGCGAAACGAGCACACACTTTTAGTTTCTTTTAACCCTTGATTTTAATCCTCCGTGGTCACAGCCTAACGGATACCCGCGCACTGGGTGCGCAGCTGGGTGAGTGGGTAATGGCGTCATCCCCACTACCCGGTGTCGTCATGTAGGGTTTGTGTTCGTATCCGCGGTTCAACTGCAGTTCCGCGGGGTGCCATTGCATGCGCTGCTGACTTCTGACGGCGATTGGGTCCCTCTGTCTAGGTTCTGGGAGGTGTGACCCTGGGGCCACTGGTATAGATGGGCCACTCACCCAAGCCGGGGTAACGCCCGGGAAGTCAGAGCCCGAGGTCGGAGACGGTTGCAATGGTGGAGGATTTATTTCGCTATGAAACACCCTTTCTCCATTACTAACAACAAGCGCCGAAAAGTCTATGTTACGAAAGTAGCACCGCCGACATCTGGTTGTTACTTGGTCATTTCACGTACAGAAGAAGGACAAAGTTTTGAGAAGGTGAACCCTTTCGTTATTCAGAAGGGCATTGACGCCATTGCAGGTGCCATTCAGTCCTGCACTCGTCTTCGAATTGGTTCATTGTAGGTTCAATCCAAAACTGAACAGCAAAGTACGTCCTTGTTGCACGCCAACATCTCCACGGTTATCCTATCCGTGTCGAGAAGCACTGCACCTTGAATTCCTGTTGAGGCGTCATTACCACCCATTGCCTCGATGGTATGTCGGACGAAGAACTTGTCGGCTATCTTTCTGATCAAAAGGTGACAGCTGTTCATCGAGGGCAGGCTAAACGAGACGGAATTTTGGTACCAACTCGTACCCTGTTTATCACTTTCGACGGCGTCGATCTGCCCACGAGTCTTTCAGCAGGGTACGAGCGTATTGCTTTGAGGCTCTATATACCTAGACCTCTGCGTTGTTTCAAATGCCAACGTTTTGGGCATACGCAAGTCTCATGTAAGATTGCCGTTAACATCTGTGCCTCATGTAGCCAGCCGTCACACGAAGGTACCTTTTCCACAGCCCCCGTATGCGTTAACTGCAAAGGGACTCATTCTGCGTCAATTGCCGACTGTCCGCGGTACTTGGACGAGAAGGCGATCCAGGAGATCCGGGTAAAGGGGAAACTCTCCTTCGCTGAAGCCCGAAGGCACTACCATGCGCGCCAACCTTCCCTCCTGCGATCCGGTACATTTAGTTCTGTTGTTGCCTCGCCAGTACCACGAGTAGATGCCGAAACTCAGAACTGAACCATGACGCCATTAACCTCCACTACCATCTGGCCGATCATTAAAGCTACAGTTACCAAACCCTATAAACCTGGTCCCAAGTCAATGAAATCGCCAGCCGCTGAAAAGAAACCCAATCAAAAACTTCGTAGGGAAGATTTTCTGAAGGATCCTCCGCGTGCGCGCGGTAAGAAAAGTTCACCTTCTCCTTCTCGGAGGTCGCAGTCCTAGGAAGCTCCTGGGACAAGCCGTGCTCAGCAGCACCCTTCACCCATCGCCACCCAGAACCGATTCTCGGCGCTTGAATCGGTTTCTGGCTCTGAGCGTGTGGACCCTCCCTTCGAGGAGGCTATGGAGTCTGACCAACTCCATACCAAAAACCCGAGCTCAAAGTTTAAACAAAAGGTAACTTTAAGCCGCCCTTCTAAGTAGACAGTTTACCTTTTTCTTAATGGCTATCCTGACCTGGAATGTACGTGGTGTACGATCGCATAGGGCGGAACTGCAACTTTTATTGCGTTCCCATTCGCCTATGGTCGTATGTTTGCAGGAGACCAAGCTTTGCCCTCGCGATCCTTTTGATCTCCGAGGATATACTCCGTTTCGCTACGACCTTGACCCGGAGGAGGGTACTCCTGCTCATGGAGGTGTCATGTTGTTAGTGCGTAACGACGTTCATTTTCAACGTCTCACTCTTACAATAACTTGCAAGCTGTTGCCATTAGACTGCACTTACTCGGTTTTTTCTTTTCTGTTTGCCCTGTGTATTCACCTCCATCGTCTCCCCTCGCTAACGCGGACCTTCGAGATCTCTTGTCCGGTCTCCCAACTTCATTTGTCCCGTTGGGAGATTTTAATGCCCATAAACCCCTTTGGGGCACGCCAAGGGCTTGTGCGAGGGGAACTCTTCTTTCCGACATTTTTTACCAGTTCAATCTCTCTATTCTGAATGCAGCTGAGCCTACGTTTCTTTCTGACTCTTCCGGCACCTTTTCTCACTTGGACCTTGCCGTTTGCTCACTCCAGCTTGCTATTCGTCTGCAATGGAACCCCCTCAGGGGCTCACCTTATGTGAGTACGGGTTTTTGGCGCACCCGGGGGTTCACGAGCCAATCATCGCCACATTCATCCCCTCACCCCCATCCGGTCGAGGTGGGTTCTTCTCGTGACCGGTGGACACAAGTTAAGCCCTCGTGCGTTCTTTGCATCACATTCATACCGCACCTCACTATCGTTTCTTTCTTCTCCTCTATTTCTGCGCATTTCGCCCCACGTGCATTCATTTACGCCTCTATTTTACTTCTTCGCCGGCCTACCTTGCGTGCGAAACGCCCACACAGTTTTAGTTTCTTTTATCTTTTTATTTAAATCTTCCGTGGACACAGCCTGTCGGATACCCGCGCACGGGGTGCGCAGCTGGGTAGTGGGTAATGGCGTCATCCCCACCACCCGGGGTCGTCATGTAGGGTATGTGTTCGTATTCGCTGTTCAACTGCAGTCCCGCGGGGGGCCATTGCATGAGCTGCTGACTTCTGACGGCGATTGGGTCCCTCTGTCTATATTTTGGGTGGTGTGACCCTGGGGTGAGTCTGGTATAGATAGGCCACTCACCCAAGCCGGGGTAATACCCGGGATGTTAGAGCCCGAGGTCGGCGACGGTTGCAATGGTGGAGGATTTATTTCGCTATGGAGCACCCTTCCTCCATTACTACCAACAAGCGCCGAAAAGTTTATGTAACAGAAGTGACACAACCGACAACTGGTTGTTACTTGGTCATTTCACGAACCGAAGAAGGACAAAGTTTTCAGAAGGTGAACCCTTTCATCATTCAAATGGGCATTGATGCTATTGCTGGTGCGGTTCAGTCCTGCACTCGTCTAAGCAATGGTTCCTTATTAGCTCAAACAAAATCCGATCAGCAAAGTAAGACCTTGTTGAGCGCTACGCTTCTACACGGCTATCCCATCCGTGTCAAGAAGCATCGCACATTGAATTCCTGTCGAGGTGTCGTTACCATCCATAGCCTCGATGGTATATCGGACGAGGACCTGGTTGAATATCTTGCAGACCAGAAGGTGACAGCCGTCCATCGAGTGCAGGCCAAACGCGACGGCGTATTGCTACCCACTCGTACCCTGTTTTTAACATTTGATGGCGTCGATCTGCCCACGAGTATTTCCGCAGGGTACGAATGCATTTCTGTGAGGCCGTATATACATAGACCACTGCGTTGTTTCAAATGCCAAAGTTTTGGGCATACGCAAGTCTCCTGTAAGACTGCCGGTACCATCTGTGCCTCATGCAGCCAGCCGTCACACGAAGGTACCTGTTCAACAGCCCCCGTCTGCGATAACTGCAAAAGGTGACATTCTGCGTCATTTGCCGACTCTCCGCGGTACTTGGACGAGAAGGCGATCCAGGACATCCGGGTAAAGGAAAAACTCTCCTTCGCTGAAGCCCGGAGGCGTTATCATGCGCACCAACCTTCACTCCTGCGATCTGGCACATTTAGTTCTGTTGTTGCCTCGCCAGTACCACGAGTAGATGCCGAAACTCAGATCTGGACCACGACTGGATAAACCGCCACTACCATCCGACCGTCCAATAAAGCTACTGTTACCAAGCCCTATAAACCTGGTCCAAAGTCAATGAAGTCGCAAGCCGCTGAAAAGAAACCCAAGCAGAAACTACGTAGGGAAAATTATTTGAAAGACCCTTCCCGTGTGCGCGGTAACAAAAGTTCACCTTCTCCTCCTCGGAGGTCACTGTCCCAGGAGGCTCCTTGGACAAGCCGCGCTCAGCGGCACCCCTCACCCATCGCCACCCAGAACCGATTCACAGCGCTTGAATCGGTTTCTGGCACTGAGCGCGTGGGCCTTCCCTCCGAGAATGCTATGGAGTCTGACCAAATCCATACAAAAGCCCGAGCCCAAAGGTTAAGCAAAAGATTCTTTTAAGCCGCCCTTCTAAGGAGACAGTTTATCCCTTTTATTCATGGCTATCCTGACCTGGAATATACGTGGTGTACGATCGCATAGGGCGGAACTGCATCTTTTATTGCGTTCCCATTCACCTATGGTCGTGTTTTTGCAGGTGACCAAGCTTCAACCTCACAACCCTTTCGATCTCCGAGGTTACACTCCGGTTCGCTACGATCTTGAACCGGAGGAGGGTGCTCCTGCTCATGGAGGTGTCATGTTGTTAGTGCGTAACGACGTTCATTTTCAATCTCTCGCGCTTACGTCCGACTTGCAAGCTGTTGCCATTAGATTGTAGTTACCCGGTTTTTTCTTCTCTGTTTGCTCTGTATATTCACCTCCTTCGTCTGCCCTCGCTCCCGCGGACATTCGAGCTCTGCTGTCCGCTCTTCCAACACCATTTCTTCTGTTGGGAGATTTTAATGCCCATCACCCACTGTGGGGTTCGCCAAGGGCTTGTGCGAGGTTAAATCTTCTTTCCGACATTTTTTACCAGTTCAATCTTTCCATCCTCTATACAGGTGCACCTACTTTTATTTCTGATTCTTCTGGTACATTCTCTCACCTGGACCTTGCCATTTGCTCACTCCAGCTTGCTAGTCTTCTTAAGTGGAACGTCGTCGCACCACCTACTCTAGCGACCATTACCCCTGCGTCGTTTCTCTTCTGTCACACCACGTACAGCATTCCAGAGTACCTACCTGGATATTCACAAAAGCCGACTGGAACTTGTATTACAGCCTCGTGCATTTTTACGATCAGCCCTTCGCCGACATTAACCAAATAGTGCAGCACCTTACGTCTACGATTTTCTCTGCCGACGAACGCGCAATTCCCCGTTCATCCTCTCAACCTCGGCGATCGCCTGTTCCGTGGTGGAACGAGGATTGTCGGGACGCCGTTCGTGCCCGTAGGACTGCACTTAGGGTGTTTCGGCGACACCCTACACTTGATAATTTGGTGGCTTATAAACAATCGCGCTTCAGGGCTCGCCGCATTATTCAGGATAGCAAGAAGGCGTCGTAGGCTCGTTTTGTCGAGTCTTTTAATCGCTTTACGCCTTCATCCTTTATGTGGGATAAACTTCGTCGCTTCTCATGTAAAGTGTCACATTGTACTGTTTCTGGGCTTCAGGTTTCTAATGCCACCATAGTGGATCCGGCTGCCATCGCTAACACTCTGGGTGTTACCTTTGAGGCGGTTACTAGTTCAGACCATTATTCCGCTGTCTTTCGCTCTATTAAAGACCGGCTGGATTCCGCATTATATACTTTTCGGTCTGCTAATAATAAATGCTATAACGAACTATTCCCCCTCAGGGGCTCACCTTATGTGAGTACGGGTTTTTGGCGCACCCGGGGGTTCCCGAGCCAATCATCGCCATATTCATCCCCTCACCCCCATCCGGTCGAGGTGGGTTCTTCAAGTGACCGGTGGACCCAAGGTAGGCTCTCGTGCGTTCTTTGCATTCCATCCATACCGCACCTCACCATCGTTTTTTCTTCCCTAATCACTTTCCGGCCATTTCGTACCACGACATTCGCATATCTCTTTTTCTTCCCCGCCGGCCTACCTTGCGTGCGAAACGCCCACACAGTTTTAGTTTCTTTTATCTTTTTATTTAAATCCTCCGTGGACACAGCCTGACGGATACCCGCGCACCGCGTGCGCAGCTGGGTGAGTGGGTAATGGCGTCATCCCCACCACCCGGGGTCGTCATGTAGGGTTGTTGTTCGTATCCGCTGTTCAACTGCAGTCCCGCGGGGGGGCCATTGCATGAGCTGCTGGCTTCCGACGGCGATTGGGTCCCTCTGTCAATGTTCTGGGAGGTGTGACCCTGGGGTGAGATCGGTATAGATAGGCCACTCACCCAAGCCGGGGTAACGCCCGGGAAGTCAGACCCGAGGTCGGAGACGGTTGCAATGGTGGAGGATTTCTTTTCGCTATGGAGCACCCTTTCTCCATTAATACAAACAAGCGCCGAAAAACTATTGTAACAGAAGTAGCACCGCCGACATCTGGTTGTTACTTAGTCATTTCAAGAACAGAAGAAGGACAAAATTTTGAGAAGGTGAACCCTTTTATCATTCAGAAGGGAATAGATGCTATTGCTGGTGCGGTTCAATCATGCACTCGTCTACGGAATGGTTCCTTATTGGTACAAACTAAGTCCGATCAGCAAAGTAAGACCTTGTTGCGCGCTACGCTTCTCCACGGTTACCCCATCCGTGTTGAGAAGCACCGCACATTGAACTCCTGTCGGGGCGTCGTTACCACCCATAGCCTCGATGGTATATCGGACGAGGATCTCGTAGAATATCTATCCGATCAAAAGGTGACTGCAGTGCATCGAGTGCAGGCCAAACGCGACGGCGTATTGGTACCCACTCGTACCCTGTTTATTACATTTGATGGCGTCGATCTGCCCACGAGCATTTCCGCAGGGTACGAACGGATTTCTGTGAGGCCTTATATTCCTAGACCTCTGCGTTGTTTTAAATGCCAACGTTTTGGGCATACGCAAGTCTCATGTAAGAGTGCCGTTAACATCTGTGCAACCTGTAGCCAGCCCTCACACGAAGGTACCTGTTCAACAGCCCCCGTCTGCGTTAATTGTAAAGGGTCTCATTCTGCTTCGTTTGCCGACTGTCCGCGGTACTTGGACAAGAAGGCGATCCAGGAGATACGGGTAAAGGAAAAACTCTCCTTCGCTGAAGCCCGGAGGCGTTACCATGCGCGCCAACCTTCAGTCCTGCGATCTGGCACATTTAGTTCTGTTGTTGCCTCGCCGGTACCACGAGTAGATGCCGAAACTCAGACCTGGACCTTGACTGGATTAACCGCCACTACCATCCGGCCGTCTATTAAGGCTACAGTTACCAAGCCGTATAAACCTGGTCCCAAGTCTATGAAGTCGCAAGCCGTTGAAAAGAAGCCCAAGCAGAAACTTCGTCGGGAAGATTTTTTAAAGGACCCTCCGCGTGCGCGCGGTAACAAAAGTTCACCTTCTCCTCCTCGGAGGTCGCTGTCCCAGGATGGTCCTGGGACAAGCCGCGCTCAGCGGCACACTTCACCCATCGCCACCCAGAACCGATTCACGGCGCTTGAATCGGTTTCTGGCACTGAGCGCGTGGGCCCTCCCTCCGAGGAAGCTATGGAGTCTGACCAACTCCATACCAAAAGCCCGAGCCCAAAGGTTAAACAAAAGGTAATTTTAAGCCGCCCTTCTAAATAGAGAGTTTATCCCCTTATTCTTAATGGCTATCCTGACCTGGAATGTACGTGGTGTACGATCGCATAGGGCGGAACTGCAACTTTTATTGCGTTCCCATTCGCCTATGGTCGTATGTCTGCAGGAGACTAAGCTTCGCCCTCACGATCCTTTTGATCTCCGAGGATATACTCCGGTTCGCTACGACCTTGAACCGGAGGAGGGTACTCCTGCTCATGGTGGTGTCATGATTTTGGTGCGTACTGACGTTCATTTTCAAACTATCACACTTACGTCCGACTTGCAAGCTGTTGCCATTAGACTGCAGTTACCCGGTTTTTTCTTTTCTGTTTGCTCTGTGTATACACCTCCATCGTCTCCCCTCGCTCCCGCAGACATTCGATCTCTCCTGTCCGCTCTCCCAACACCATTTCTTCTGTTGGGAGATTTTAATGCCCATCACCCACTATGGGGTTCGCCAAGGGCTTGTGCGAGGGGAACTCTTCTTTCCGACATTTTGTATCAGTTCAATCTTTCCATCCTCAATACAGGTGCACCTACTTTTATTTCTGATTCTTCCGGTAGATTCTCTCACCTGGACCTTGCCATATGCTCAATCCAGCTTGCACGTCGTCTTCAGTGGAACGTCGTCGCTGATACCTACTCCAGCGACCATTTCCCCTGCATCGTTTCTCTTCTGTCGCACCACGTACAGCATTCCAGAGTACCTACCTGGATATTCGCAAAAGCCGACTGGAGCTTGTATTCCAGCCTCGTGCATTTTGACGACCAGCCCTTCTCCGACATTAATCAACTAGTGCAGCACCTTACGTCTATTATTTTCTCAGCCGCCGAACGTGCAATACCCCGTTCATCCTCCCAACCTCGGCGGCCACCTGTTCCGTGGTGGAACGAGGACTGTCGGGACGCCGTTCGTGCCCGTAGGACTGCACTTAGGGTGTTTCGGCGCCACCCTACACTTGATAATTTGGTGACTTTTAAACAATCGCGCGCCAGGGCTCGTCGCATTATTCAGGATAGCAAGAAGGCATCTTGGGCTCGTTTTGTCGAGTCTTTTAATCGTTTTACGCCTTCATCCGTTGTTTGGGATAAACTTCGTCGCTTCTCAGGTAAAGTGTCACATTGTACTGTTTCTGGCCTTCAGGTTTCTAATGCCACCATAGTGGATCCGGCTGCCATCACTAACACTCTGGGTTCTGCCTTTGAGGCGGTTTCCAGTTCAGACCATTATTCCGCCGGCTTTCGCTCTATTAAAGACCGGCAGGATTCCGCATCATATACTTTTCGGTCTGCTAATGCTGAATGCTATAACGAACTATTCACAATGAGGGAGCTGGAGCACGCTCTTCATTGCTCTCGGCACTCCGCTCCCGGGCCGGACGGCATTCATGTCCTGATGTTAAAAAACCTTTCAGCCGACAGTAAACTATTTCTCTTACAGGTCTATAACCGTATTTGGCAAGACGGCATTTTCCCTTCCGTTTGGCGCGAAGCCACCATTGTCCCTATACTTAAGCCTGGGAAGGATCGCCAACTACCTTCCAGCTACCGCCCTATCTCCCTCACCAGTTGCATTTGCAAGGTGATGGAGCGCATGATCAACGGGCGGTTGACATGGTGGCTTGAGTCTCAGAAACTTCTAGCGAACGCTCAGTGCGGGTTTCGTCGCTATCGCTGTACCGTCGACCATCTGGTGTCCTTGTCGACGCATATTATGAATGGGTTTCTGAGAAAGTGTCAAACCGTGGCTGTATTTTTTGACCTGGAGAAAGCTTATGACACTTGTTGGAGGGGCGGCATTTTACGTACACTTCACGATTGGAATATCCGCGGTCGTCTTCCCATATTTCTTCGGGAGTTTATGACGGACCGCGTCTTTCGTGTACGTGTGGGCTCGGTTTTATCTCGTCGTTTTATTCAAGAGAACGGAGTACCGCAGGGCTCTGTACTCAGTGTCACACTTTTTGCGATTGCTATCAACCCCATTGTTGATTGTATTCCACCTGGCATTTCATCGTCCCTTTTTGTTGACGATTTCGCTATTTATTGCAGTTCACGGCGGACCTGTCTACTCGAACGCCGTCTCCAGAGCTGTATCGACCGTCTCTACGCCTGGAGTAACGCCAACGGCTTTAATTTCTCCGCCGAGAAATCCGTCTGCATCAACTTCTGGCGCCGGAAGTATTTCCCTCCGCCCTCTCTCCATCTTGGGCCAGGGATACTTCCGTTTGCAGACGAGGCGAAATTTTTGGGGTTGATTTTTGATAGGAAGATGTGTTGGACCTCGCACGTTTCCTTTTTAAAAGCAAAGTGTGACCGTTCTCTTAATATTTTACGTGTTTTAAGTGGCACATCCTGGGGAGCTGATCGGACCGTCCTTCTTCGTCTTTATCGCTCTTTGGTCCGATCCAAGCTTGATTACGGGTGTATTGTTTATTCGTCGGCACGTCCATCTGTGTTACGTCGATTGAATGCCATTCACCATCGTGGCATAAGAGTCGCTACAGGGGCCTTTCCAACTAGCCCTGTACCCAGTCTGTACGCAGAAGCTGCAGAGCCTCCGCTGTCCTTCCGGCGTGAGATGCTTTTGTGCAGCTATGCTTGTCGACTCTCAAGCTTGCCTAACCACCCGTCCTTCGATGTATTTTACGAGGATTCGCTTGACCGGCAATATTTAGTTAGCTCCTCTGCATTGCTCCCTCCAGGGGTTCGATTTCGACTGCTACTTCGGCATTTGGACGTTACGCCAGCGCCGGCCCTTACCCGAGGGGAAACGCGCTTTCCTCCATGGTCGCGCGCTGAGGCTCACTTCCACCTTGGGCTAACGTCGATGCCGAAAAATGCGACCCCTGCTTCTGTTCTTAGATCCGCCTTTTTAGAACTACAAGCGCAGTTCGGGGACTGTCATTTTATATATACTGATGGGTCTAAGACTGATGTTGGTGTAGGATGTGCCTTTGTTTTTGGTGTTCAGAGTTTTACTTTTCGTTTACCTCGACAATGTTCAATTTTTACCGCCGAACTTTTTAGCATTTATCAATCTGTTTTATACATTCAGCGGCTCGACTTACGGCACTGTTTTATTTGTACGGACTCTCTGAGTGCCCTTCAGGCTATTCATGCGCTGTACCATTACCACCCACTCGTACAGCGCATACATGACCTGCTCCACTCGCTTGGTGTCTCTGACATCAGCGTGTCCTTCATGTGGATTCCAGGTCATGTGGGCATCTCAGGTAATGAGTCTGCCGACGCCGCTGCGAAATCGGCGATTTTATTACCCAGAATTTTTACTTCTGTTGTTCCCTCGTCTGATTCGTGTATTATTTTACGTCGCCGCATCCTCTCGCGCTGGCGCGATGAGTGTTCGGCCCTCCGGGGGAACAAATTGCGGGAAGTTAAGCCTTTCCCGTTGATCTGGGGTACCTCTTCTCGTTCTTGTCGTCGGGAAGAGGTAATTTTAGCTCGTCTACGGATTGGACATTGTGTTTTTAGTCATAGGTATTTGCTCAGTGGTGACCCTGCACCACTCTGTGGGCAGTGTGTCGTGCCCTTAACGGTGCGTCACATTTTAACAGAGTGTCAGGTTTTAGCTGCAGTGCGTGCTCGTGTGGGTCTGCCTGTTGGCCTAGCCAACGTTTTGGCAGACGACACGCGTGCTGTAGAATGTGTTTTACGTTTTATTCATGACAGTGATTTTAATCTGCGCATTTAATGCGTTGGGCGTCTGTTGGCTTAGTACTTTTATTCTGTCTGTTTTTATGGGAACTCTTATCCCCAGTGGACATATGGCGCTCATGTCCCTCGCATTCTACAGTTCCTGACACGTTTTAATCTTTTAATGCCCTTGCTTTTAGTGTGTTGATTTTTCAGAACTTTATATTGTTGTTATTGTTATTCTTGTTGTTCTTGTTATTGTTGTTATTGTTATTGTTATTGTTGTTATTGTTATTTTGTTATTGTTCTGTTGTTAGTTTTAGCTTTTTGAACATCGCGGGTTTGTGTCCCGTTTTTAACTATGCGGTTTTTTACCTGTTTTATATTTTGACCTTATCTTTTATACATTGTAAGGGCGCTGATGACCTTAGCAGTTTAGCGCCCTTAAACCGCATATCATCATCACAACGAACTATTCACAATGAGGGAGCTGGAGCACGCCCTTCATTGCTCTCGGCACTCCGCTCCTGGGCCGGACGGCATTCATGTCCTGGTGTTAAAGAACCTTACAGCCGACAGTAAACTATTTCTCTTACAGGTCTATAACTGTACTTGGCAAGACGGCATTTTTCCTTCCGTTTGGCGCGAAGTCACTATTGTCCCTATACTTAAGCCTGGGCAGGATCGCCAACTACTTTCCAGCTACCGCCCTATCTCCCTCACCAGTTGCATTTGCAAGGTGATGCAGCGCATGATCTACGGGCGGTTGACATGGTGGCTTGAGTCTCAGAAACTTCTAGCGAACGCTCAGTGCGGGTTTCGTCGCTATCGCTCTACCGTCGACCCCTCAGGGGCTCACCTTATGGGGGTACGGGTTTTTGGCGCACCCGGGGGTTCCCGAGCCAATCATCGCCACATTCATCCCCTCACCCCCATCCGGTTAAGGTGGGTTCTTCAAGTGACCGGTGGACCCAAAGTAGGCTCTCGTGCGTTCTTTGCATTCCATCCATACCGCACCTCACCATCGTTTCTTTCTTCCCTTATCACTTTCCGGCCATTTCGCACCACGACATTCGCATAACTCTTTTTCTTCCCCGCCTGCCTACCTTGCGAGCGAAACGCCCACACAGTTTTAGTTTCTTTTATCCTTTTACTTAAATCCTCCGTGGACACAGCCTGACGGATACCCGCGCACCGCGTGCGCAGCTGGGTGAGTGGGTAATGGCGTCATCCCCACCACCCGGGGTCGTCAAGTAGGATTTGTGTTCGTATCCGCTGTTCAACTGCAGTCCTGCGGGGGGGCCATTGCATGAGCTGCTGACTTCTGACGGCGATTGGGTCCCTCTGTCTATGTTCTGGGAGGTGTGACCCTGGGGTGAGTCTGGTGTACATAGGCCACTCCCCCAAGCCGGGGTAACGCCCGAGAAGTCAGAGCCCGAGGTCGGAGACGGTTGCAATGGTGGAGGATTTATCTCGCTATTGAGCACCCTTCCTCCATTAATACAAATAAGCGCCGAAAACTTATTTTAACAGAAGTAGCACCGCCGTCATCTGGTTGTTACTTGGTCATTTCGAGAACAGAAGAAGGACAAAACTTCGAGAAGGTGAACCCTTTTATAATTCAGAAAGGCATAGATGCTATTGCTGGTGCGGTTCAATCATGCACTCGTCTACGGAATGGTTCCTTATTGGCACAAACTAAGTCCGATCAGCAAAGTAAGACCTTGTTGCGCGCTACGCTTCTCTACGGTTACCCCATCCGTGTTGAGAAGCACCGCACATTGAACTCCTGTCGGGGCGTCGTTACCACCCATAGCCTCGATGGTATATCGGACGAGGATCTCGTAGAATATCTATCCGATCAAAAGGTGACTGCAGTGCATCGAGTGCAGGCCAAACGCGACGGCGTATTGGTACCCACTCGTACCCTGTTTATTACATTTGATGGCGTCGATCTGCCCACGAGCATTTCCGCAGGGTACAAACGGATTTCTGTGAGGCCTTATATTCCTAGACCTCTGCGTTGTTTTAAATGCCAACGTTTTGGGCATACGCAAGTCTCATGTAAGAGTGCCGTTAACATCTGTGCAACATGTAGCCAGCCCTCACACGAAGGTACCTGTTCAACAGCCCCCGTCTGCGTTAATTGTAAAGGGTCTCATTCTGCTTCGTTTGCCGACTGTCCGCGGTACTTGGACGAGAAGGCGATCCAGGAGATCCGGGTAAAGGAAAAACTCTCCTTCGCTGAAGCCCGGGGGCGTTACCATGCGCGCCAACCTTCACTCCTGTGATCTGGCACATATAGTTCTGTTGTTGCCTCGCCAGTACCACGAGTAGATGCCGAAACTCAGATCTGGACCTTGACTGGACTAGCCGCCACTACTACCCGGCCGTCTATTAAAGTTACTGTTACCAAGCCCTATAAACCTGGTCCAAAGTCAATGAAGTCGCAAGGCGCTGAAAAGAAGCCCAAGCAGAAACTACGTAGGGAAGATTTTTTGAAAGACCCTCCGCGTGCGCGCGGTAACAATAGTTCACCTTCTCCTCTTCGGAGGTCGCTGTCCCAGGAAGGTCCTGGGACAAGCCGCGCTCAGGGGCACCCCTCACCCATCGCCACCCAGAACCGATTCACGGCGCTTGAATCGGTTTCTGGCACTGAGCGCGTGGGCCCTCCCTCCGAGGAAGCTATGGAGTCTGACCAACTCCATACAAAAAGCCCGAGCCCAAAGGTTAAACAAAAGGTAATTTTAAGCCGCCCTTCTAAATAGACAGTTTATCCCCTTTTATCTTAATGGCTATCCTGACCTGGAATGTACGTGGTGTACGATCGCATAGGGCGGAACTGCAACTTTTATTGCGTTCCCATTCGCCTATGGTCGTATGTTTGCAGGAGACTAGGCTTCGCCCTCACGATCCTTTTGATCTCCGAGGATATACTCCGGTTCGCTACGACCTTGAACCAGAGGAGGGTACTCCTGCTCATGGTGGTGTCATGTTCTTAGTGCGTAACGACGTTCATTTTACACCTGTCATACTTACATCCGACTTGCAAGCTGTTACCGTTTGCCTTCACTTACCCGGCCTTTTGTTTTCTGTTTGCTCTGTATATTCACCTCCATCGTCTCCCCTCGCTCCCGCGGACATTCTAGCTCTCCTGTCCGCTCTCCCAACACCATTTCTTCTGTTGGGAGATTTTAATGCCCATCACCCACTGTGGGGTTCGCCGAGGGCTTGTGCGAGGGGAACTCTTCTCTCCGACATTTTTTATCAGTTCAATCTTTCCATCCTCAATACAGGTGCACCTACTTTTATTTCTGATTCTTCTGGTACATTCTCTCACCTGGAGCTTGCCATTTGCTCACTCCAGCTTGCACGTCGTCTTCAGTGGAACGTCGTCGCTGACACCTACTCCAGCGACCATTACCCCTGCATCGTTTCTCTTCTGTCGCACCACGTACAGCATTCCAGAGTACCTACCTGGATATTCGCAAAAGCCGACTGGAGCTTGTATTCCAGCCTCGTGCATTTTGACGACCAGCCCTTCTCCGACATTAATCAACTAGTGCAGCGCCTTACGTCTATTATTTTCTCAGCCGCCGAACGCGCAATACCCCGTTCATCCTCCCAACCTCGGCGGCCACCTGTTCCGTGGTGGAACGAGGATTGTCGGGACGCCGTTCGTGCCCGTAGGACTGCACTTAGGGTGTTTCGGCGACACCCTACACATGCTAACTTGGTGACTTTTAAACAATCGCGCGCTAGGGCTCGTCGCATTATTCAGGATAGCAAGAAGGCATCTTGGGCTCGTTTTGTCGAGTCTTTTAATCGTTTTACGCCTTCATCCGTTGTTTGGGATAAACTTCGTCGCTTCTCAGGTAAAGTGTCACATTGTACTGTTTCTGGCCTTCAGGTTTCTAATGCCGCCATAGTGGATCCGGCTGCCATCGCTAACACTCTGGGTGCTGCCTTTGAGGCCGTTGCCAGTTCAGACCATTATTCTGCCGGCTTTCGCTCTCTTAAAGACCGGCTGGATTCCGCATCATATACTTTTCGGTCTGCTAATGATGAATGCTATAACGACCTATTCACAATGAGGGAGCTGGAGCACGCTCTTCATTGCTCTAGGCACTCCGCTCCTGGGCCGGGCGGCATTCATGTTCTGATGTTAAAGCACCTTTCAGCCGACAGTAAACTCTTTCTCCTACAGGTCTATAACCGTATTTGGCAAGACGGCATTTTTCCTTCCGTTTGGCGCGAAGCCACCGTTGTCCCTATTCTTAAGCCTGGGAAGGATCGTCAACTACCTTCCAACTACCGCCCTATCTCCCTCACCAGTTGCATTTGCAAGGTGATGGAGCGCATGATCAACGGGCGGTTGACATGGTGGCTTGAGTATCAGAAACTTTTAGCGAACGCTCAGTGCGGATTTCGTCGCTATCGCTGTACCGTCGATCATCTGGTGTCCCTGTCGACGCATGTTATGAATGGATTTCTGAGAAGGTGTCAAACCGTGGCTGTGTTTTTTGACATGGAGAAAGCTTATGACACTTGTTGGAGGGGCGGCATTTTACGTACACTTCACGATTGGAATATCCGCGGTCGTCTTCCCATATTTCTTCGGGAGTTTATGACGGACCGCGTCTTTCGTGTACGTGTGGGCTCGGTTTAATCTCGTGGTTTTATTCAAGAGAACGGAGTACCGCAGGGCTCTGTACTCAGTGTCACACTTTTTGCGATTGCTATCAACCACATTGTTGATTGTATTCCACCTGGCATTTCATCGTCCCTTTTTGTTGACGATTTCGCTATTTATTGTAGTTCACTGCGGACCTGTCTACTCGATCGCCGTCTCCAGAGCTGTATCGACCGTCTCTACGCCTGGAGTAACGCCAACGGCTTTAATTTCTCCGCCGAGAAATCCGTCTGCATCAACTTCTGGCGCCGGAAGTATTACCTTCCGCCCTCTCTCCATCTTGGGCCAGGGATACTTCCGTTTGCAGACGAGGCGAAATTTTTGGGGTTGATTTTTGATAGAAAGTTGTGTTGGACCTCGCACGTTTCCTTTTTAAAAGCAAAGTGTGACCATTCTCTTAATCTTTTACGTGTTTTAAGTGGCACATCCTGGGGAGCTGATCGGACCGTCCTTCTTCGCTTTTATCGCTCTTTGGTCCGATCCAAACTTGATTACGGGTGTATTGTTTATTCGTCGGCACGTCCATCTGTGTTACGTCGTTTGAATCCCATTCATCATCGTGGTATTAGAGTCGCTACAGGGGCCTTTCCAACTAGCCCCGTGGCCAGTCTTTACGCTGAGGCTGCAGAGCCTCCGCTGTCTTTCAGGCGTGAGATGCTCTTATGTAGCTATGCTTGTCGGCTCTCAAGCTTGCCTAGCCACCCGTCCTTCGATGTATTTTACGAGGATTTGCTAGATCGACAATATTTCGTTAGGTCCTCTGCATTGCTCCCCCCAGGGGTTCGATTTCGACTGCTACTTCGGCATTAGGACGTTACGCCAGCGCCGGCCCTTACCCGAGGGGAAACGCGTTTTCCTCTATGGTCGCGCGCTGAGGCCTACATCCACCTTGGGCTGACGTCGATGCCGAAAAATGCGACCCCTGCTTCTGTTCTTAGATCCGGCTTTTTAGAACTACAGGCGCAGTTCGGGGACTGTCATTTTATATATACCGATGGGTCTAAGACTGATGTTGGAGTAGGATGTGCCTTTGTTTTTGGTGTAGAGAGTTTACTTTTCGTTTACCTCGACAATGTTCAATTTTTACCGCCGAACTTTTTAGTATTTATCAATCCGTTTTATACATTCAGCGGCTCGACTTACGGCACTGTTTTATTTGTACGGACTCTCTGAGTGCCCTTCAGGCTATTCATGCGCTGTACCATTACCACCCACTCGTACAGCGCATACATGACCTGCTCCACTCGCTGGGTGTCTCTGGCATCAGCGTGTCCTTCATGTGGATTCCAGGTCATGTGGGCATCTCAGGTAATGAGTCTGCCGACGCCGCTGCGAAATCGGCGATTTTATTACCCAGATTTTTTACCTCTGTTGTTCCCTCGTCAGATTCGTGTGTTGTTTTACGTCGCCGCATCCTCTCGCGCTGGCGCGATGAGTGGACGGCCCTCCGGGGGAACAAGTTGCGGGAGGTTAAGCCTTCCCGTTGATCTGGGATACCTCTTCTCGTTCTTGTCGTCGGGAAGAGGTAATTTTAGCTCGTTTACGGATTGGACATTGTGTTTTTAGTCATAGGTATTTGCTTAGTGGTGACCCCGCACCACTCTGTGGGCAGTGTGACGTGCCCTTAACGGTGCGTCACATTTTAACAGAGTGTCCGGTTTTAGCTGCATTGCGTGCTCGCGTGGGTCTGCCTGTTGGCCTAGCCAACGTTTTGGCAGACGACACGCGTGCTGTGGAATGTGTTTTACGTTTTATTCATGACAGTGATTTTAATCTGCGCATTTAATGCGTTGGGCGTCTGTTAGCTTCGTACTTTTATCCTGTCTGTTTTTTATGGGAACTCTTATCCCAGTGGACATATGGCCCTCATGTCCCTCGCATTCTGCAGTTCCTGACACGTTTTAATCCTTTACTGGCTACGCTTTTAGTGTGTTGGTTTTCAGATATTTGTCTTGTTCTTATTATTGTTGTTATTGTTATTATTGTTGTTATTGTTATATTTGTTATTGTTATATTGTTAGTTTTAGCTTTTTGAACATCGCGGGTTTGTGTCCCGTTTTTAACTATGCGGTTCTTTTACCTGTTTTATATTTTGACCTTATTTTTATACACTGTAAGGGCGCTGATGACCATAGCAGTTTAGCGCCCTTAAACCGCATATCATCATCATCATCATCTACCGTCGACCATCTGGTGTCCTTGTCGACGCATATTATGAATGGATTTCTGAGAAGGTGTCTAACCGTGGCTGTGTTTTTTGACCTGGAGAAAGCTTATGACACATGTTGGAGGGGCGGCATTTTACGTACACTGCACGCATGGAATATCCGCGGTCGTCGTCCCATATTTCTTCGTGAGTTTATGACGGACCGTGTGTTTCGTGTACGTGTGGGCTCGGTTTTATCTAGTCGTTTTATTCAAGAGAACGGAGAACCGCAGGGCTCTGTACTCAGCGTCACACGTTTTGCAGTTGCTATCAACGCCATTGTTGATTGTATTCCACCTGGCATTTCGTCGTCTCTTTTTGTAGACGATTTTGCCCTTTATTGCAGTTCACGGTGGATCTGTCTACTCGAACGCCGTCTGCATAGCTGTATCGACCGTCTCTACGCCTGGAGTAACGCCAACGGCTTTAATTTCTCCGCCGAGAAATCCGTCTGCATCAACTTCTCGCGCCGGAAATATTTCCTTCCGCCCTCTCTCCATCTTGGGATGCTTCTTTTGCGGAAGAGGTGAAATTTTTGGGGTTGATTTTTAATAGGAAGTTGTGTTGGACCTCGCACATTTCCTTTTTAAAAGCTAAGTGTGACCGTTCTCTTACTCTTTTACGTGTTTTAAGTGGCACATCCTGGGGTGCTGATCGGACCGTCCTTCTTCACCTGTATCGCTCTTTGGTCCGATCCAAGCTTGATTACGGGTGCATTGTCTATTCGTCGGCACGTCCATCTGTGTTACGTCTATTGAATGCCATTCACCATCGCGGCATAAGTGTCGCTACAGGGGCTTTCTCAACTAGCCCTGTACCCAGTTTGTACGCAGAAGCTGCAGAGCCTCCGCTGTCCTTCCGTCTTGAGATCCTTTTGTGCAGCTATGCTTGTCGGCTCTCAAGCTTGCCTTACCACCCGTCCTTCGAGTTATTTTTCGAGGAGTCACTTGATCGTCACTATTTTATTAGCTCCTCTGCTTTGCTCCCTCCAGGGGATCGCTTTCGACAGCTCCTTCGGCATTTAGACGTTCCGCCAGCGCCGGCCCTTCCACGGGGGGAAACGCGTTTTCCTCCATGGTCCCGCGCTGAGGCCCACTGTCACCTTGGGCTAACGTCGATGCCGAAGACTGAGACCCCTTCTTCAGTCTTTAGTTCGGCTTTTTTAGAAGTACAGGCTCATTTCGGGGACTTCCATTTTATCTTTATCGATGGATCTAAGACTGAAGCTGTAGTTGTATGTGCCTTTGTTTTTGGTCACTGTTGTTTTACGTTTCGTTTACCTGGACTATGTTCAGTTTTTACCGCGGAACGTTTTAGCATTTATCAATCCGTTTTATACATTCAGCGGCACGACTTACGGCACTGTTTTATTCGTTCAGACTCCCTGAGTGCTCTTCAAAGTAGTAGCTCGCTGTACAGTTACCACCCACTCGTACAGCGCATACATGACCTGCTCCACTCGCTTGGTGTCTCTGGCATCAGCGTCTCCTTCATGTGGATTCCAGGTCATGTGGGCATCTCAGGTAATGAGTCTGCCGACGCCGCTGCGAAATCGGCGATTTTAATACCCAGAGTTTTTACCTCTGTTGTTCCTTCGTCAGATTCGTGTGTTATTTTACGTCGCCGCATCCTCTCGCGCTGGTGCGATGAGTGGACGGCCCTCCGGGGGAACAAGTTGCGGGAGGTTAAGCCTTTCCCGTTGATCTGGGGTACCTCTTCTCTTTCGTGTCGTCGGGAAGAGGTAATTTTAGCACGTTTACGGATTGGACATTGTGTTTTTAGTCATAGGTATTTGCTCAGTGGTGACCCCGCACCACTCTGTGGGCAGTGTGACGTGCCCTTAACGGTGCGTCACATTTTAACAGAGTGTCAGGTTTTAGCTGCATTGCGTGCTCGTGTGGGTCTACCTGTTGGCCTAGCCAACGTTTTGGCAGGCGACACGCGTGCTGTAGAATGTGTTTTACGTTTTATTCATGACAGTGATATTATTCTGCGTATTTAATGCTTTGAGCGTCTTTTAGCTTAGTAATTTTATTGTGTCTGTTTTTATGGGGATCTAATCCCCAGTGGACAAAAGGCGCTCATGTCCCTCGCATTCTACAGTTCTTGACACGGTTTAATCTTTTATTGCCTATGCTTTTAGTGTGTTGCTTTATCGGATATTTGTATTGTTATTATTGTTGTTATTACTATTATTATTGTTATTGTTGTATTATTGTTATTTTTAGCTTTTTGGACATCGCGGGTTTGTGTCCCGTTTTTTAATTATGCGGTTCTTTTACCTGTCTTTTATATTTTGACTTTATATTTTATACATTGTAAGGGTGCTGATGACCTTAGCAGTTTAGCGCCCTTAAACCGCATATCATCATCATCCTCATCACTTCAATGGAACGTCGTCGCTGACACCTACTCCAGCGACCATTACCCCTGCATCGTTTCTCTTCTGTCGCACCACGTACAGCATTCCAGAGTACCTACCTGGATATTCGCAAAAGCCGACTGGAGCTTGTATTCCAGCCTCGTGCATTTTGACGACCAGCCCTTCTCCGACATTAATCAATTAGTGCAGCGCCTTACGTCTATTATTTTCTCAGCCGCCGAACGTGCAATACCCCGTTCATCCTCCCAACCTCGGCGGCCACCTGTTCCGTGGTGGAACGAGGATTGTCGGGACGCCGTTCGTGCCCGTAGAACTGCATTTAGGGTGTTTGGGCGTCACCCTACACTTGATAATTTGGTGACTTTTAAACAATCGCGCGCCAGGGCTCTTCGCATTATTCAGGATAGCAAGAAGGCATCGTGGACTCGTTTTGTCGAGTCTTTTAATCGTTTTACGCCTTTATCCGTTGTTTGGGATAAACTTCCTCGCTTCTCAGGTAAAGAGTCGCATTGTACTGTTTTTGGCCTTCGAGTTTCTAATGCCAACATAGTGGATCCGGCTGCCATCGCTAACACTCTGGGTGCTGCCTTTGAGGCGGATTCCAGTTCAGACCATTATTCCGCCGGATTTCGCTCTATAAAGCACCGGCTTGATTCCGCAACATATAATTTTAGGTCTTTTAATACCGAGTTTTATAATGAACTTTTCACAATGAGGGAGCTGGAGCACGCTCTTCATTGCTCTAGGCACACCGCTCCTGTGCCGGAAGGCATTCATGTCCTGATGTTAAAGAACCTTTCAGCCAACAGAAAAGTCTTTCTCTTACAGGTCTATAACCGTATTTTGCAAGGCGGCCTTTTTCCTTCCGTTTGGCGCGAAGCCACCATTGTCCCTATACTTAAGCCTGGAAAGGATCGCCAACTACCTTCCAGCTACCGCCCTATCTCCCTCACCAGTTGCATTTGCAAAGTGATGGAGCGCATGATCAACTGGCGACTGACATGATGGTTTGAGTCTCAGAAACTTCTAGCAAACGCTCAGGGCGGATTTCGTCGCTGTCGCTCTACCGTCGATCATCTGGTGCCCTGTCGACGCATATTATGAATGGATTTCTGAGAAAGTGTCAAACCGTGGCTGTGTTTTTTGACCTGGAGAAAGATTATGACACTTGTTGGAGGGGCGGCACTTTACGCACACTTCACGCATAGAATATCTGCGGTCGTCTTCCCATATTTCTTCGGGAGTTTATGACGGACCGCGTGTTTCGTGGACGTGTGGGCTCGGTTTTATCTAGTCGTTTTATTCAAGAGAACGGAGTACCGCAGTGCCCTGTACTCAGTGTCACCTTTTTGCAATAGTTATCAACCCTATTGTTGATTGTATTCCACCTGGCATTTCGTCGTCCCTTTTTGTTGACGATTTTGCCATTTATTGCAGTTCACGGCGTACCTGTCTACTTGAACGCTGTCTCCAGAGCTGTATTGACCGTCTGTACGCCTGGAGTAACGCCAACGGCTTTAATTTCTCCGCCAAAAAATCCGTCTGTATCAACTTCTGGGGCCGGAAATATTTCCCGCCGCTCTCTCTCCATCTTGGGCCGGAGGTAGTTCCGTTTGCAGACGAGGCAAAATTTTTGGGGTGTTCTTTTGATAGGAAGATGTGTTGGACTTGGCACGTTTCCTTTTTAAAAGCTAAGTGTGACCGTTCTCTTAATCTTTTACGTGTTTTAAGTGGCACATCCTGGGGAGCTGATCGGATCGTCCTTCTACTTCTTTATCGCTCTTTGGTCCGATCCAAGCTTGATTACGGGTGCATTGTCTATTCGTAGGCGCGTCCATCTGTATTACGTCGATTGTATGCCATTCATCATCGTGGCATAAGAGTCGCTACAGGGGCCTTTCCAACCAGCCCTGTACCTAGCTTATATGCTGAGGCTGCAGAGCCTCCGCTGTCCATCAGGCGTGAGATGCTCTTACGAAGCTATGCCTGTCGACTCTCCAGCTTGCGTGACCACCGGTCCTTCGCAATATTTTACCAGGATTCGCTTGATCCAACAATATTTAGCTAGCTCCTCTGCATTGCTCCCTCCAAGGGTTCGATTTCGACTGGTACTTGGGCATTTGGACGTTACGCCAGCGACGGCCCTTCCACGGGGGGAAACGCGTTTTCCTCCATGGTCGCGCGCTGAGATCCACTGTCACCTTCGGTTAACGTAGATGCCGAAAGATGAGACCGCCGCTTCCGTCCATAGATCCGCTTTTTTAGAACTACAGGCGTAGTTCGGGGACTGTCATTTTGTATATACCGATGGGTCTAAGAATGATGACGGAGTAGGATGTGCCTTTGTTTTTGGTGCACAGAGTTTTACTTTTCGTTTACCTGGACAATGTTCGATTTATACCGACCAATATTTTTATATATATCAATGTGTTTTATACATTCAGCGGCAGCTCTTACCGCGCTGTGTTGTTAGTACGGACTCTCTGAGTGCCCTTCAGAGTATTCAGGCGCTGTATATTTACCACCCGCTCGTACAGTGCATTCATGACCTGCGCCACTCGCTTGGTGCATCTGGCATCAGCGTCTCCTTCGTGTGGATTCCAGGTTATGTGGGCATCTCAGGCAACGAGTCTGCCGATGCCGCTGCCAAATCGGCCATTTTATCACCCAGATGTTTTACCTGTGTTGTTCCTTCCTCAGATTTTTATTTTATTTTACGTTACCGTATCCTCTCGCGCTGGCGTGATCAGTGGGCGGCTCTTAGGGGGAACAAGTTGCGGGAGGTTAAACCTCTTCCGTTAATCTGGGGTACCTCTTCTCGTTCTTTTCGTCGGGAAGAGGTACTTTTAGGTCGTTTACGAATCGGACATTGTGTTTTTAGCCATCGCTACCTGCTCAGTAGTGACCCCGCACCGCTTTGTGAGCAGTGTGATGCGCCCTTAACGGTGCGTCACATTTTAACAGTGTCAAGTTTTAGCTCCGTTGCGCGTTCGTGTTGGTGTTCCTGTTGGCCTAGCCAACGTTTTGAGAGACGACGCGCATGCTGTAGAGTGTCTTTTACGTTTTATCACTGACATTGGATTTAGCCGTCGCATTTGATGCGCTGAGCGTTCTTTGACTGTGTGATTTCATATTGTCTTTTTAATGGGGAATCTTCTCCCCAGTGGACATCTGGCGCTCGTGTCCCTGGCATTCTACAGTTCTTGACACGTTGTATTACACTTTAATTGACCATGGTTTTAGTGTGTTCGTTTTTGGAATTTGTTGTCTTGTTTTTTACCTTTTGGACATCGCGGGTTTGTGTCCCGTTTTTTAATTATGCGGTTTTTATCGGACTTTTATTATTGGACTGTAACTTTTATACTTTGTAAGGGCGCTGATGACCTTAGCTGTTTAGCGCCCTTAAACCGCATCTCATCATCATCATCATCATCATCATTCTCTGGTGTTAACCAAATAGTGCAGCACCTTACGTTTAGGATTCTATCTGCCACCGAACGCACGATCCCACATTCATCGTCTCATCCTCGGCGTACTCCTGTTCCGTGGTGGAATGAGGCTTTTCGGGACGCCGTCCGTGCTCGTAGAACAGCGCTTAGGGTGTTTCGGCGAAAACCTACACTTGCTAATGAGGTTACTTTTAAACAATCGCGCGCCAGGTCTCGTCGCATTATTCAGGATAACAAGAAGGCGTCCTGGACTCGTTTTGTCGAGTCTTTTAATCGCTTCACGCCTTCCTCTGTTGTTTGGGACAAACTTCATCGCTTCTCCGGTAAAGAGTCGCATTGTACAGTTCCACCCGCTCGTACAGCGCATTCATAACACTGCTCCACTCGCTCGGTGCTTCTAGCATCAGCGTCTCCTTCGTGTGGATACCAAGTCATGTGGGCATCTCAGGAAACGAGACTGCCGACGCCGCTGCCAAATCGGCGATTTTATTACCCAGGTTTTTTACCTCATTGTACTGTGCCTGGCCTTCAGGATTCCAATGCCACCATAGATGATCCGGCTGCCATTGCTAACACTCTAGGTGTTGCCTTTGAGGCGGTTTCCAGTTCTGTCCATTATCCCGCCGGCTTTCGCTCTCTCAAAGACTGGCTGGATTCCGAACCTTTCAGCCGACACTAAGCTTTTTCACTTACAGGTCTATAACCGAGTTTGGCAAGACGGCTATTTTCGTTACGTTTGGCGCGAAGCCACCATTGTCCGTATACTTAAGCCTGGTAAGGATCGCCTACTACCTTCCAGCTACCGCCCTATCTCTCTCACTAGTTGCATTTGCAAGGTGATGGAGCGGATGATCAACGGGCGGTTGACATGTTGGCTTGAGTCTCAGAAACTTCTAGCGAACGCTCAGTGCGGATTTCGTCGATATCGCTCTACCATCGACCACCTGGTGTTCCTGTCGACGCATATTTTGAATGGACTTCTGAGAAAGTGTCAAACAGCGGCTGTGTTTTTTGACCTAGAGAGAGCTTATGACACTTGTTGGAGGGGCGGCATTTTACGTACACTTCACGCATGGAAATTCCGCGGACGTCTTCAAATATTTCTCCGGGAGTTTATGATGGACCGCGTCTTTCGTGTACTTGTGGGCTTGGTTTTATCTAGTCGTTTTATTCAAGTGAACGGTGTACTGCAGGGCTCTGTACTCAGTGTCACACTTTTTTGCGATAGCTATCAACTCCATTGTTGATTGTGTTCCACCTGGGATTTCATCGTCCCTTTTCGTTGAAGACTTTGCATTTATTGTAGTTCACGGCGCACCTGTCTGCTCGAAAGCCGTCTACAGAGCTGTATCGATCATCTCTACGCCTGGAGTAACGTCAACGGCTTTAATTCTCCGCCGAGAAATCCGTCTGTATTAATTTCTGGCGCAGGAAGGCTTTTCCTACGCACACTCTCCATCTTGGGCCGGAGCTACTTCCGTTTGCAGACGAGGCGAAATTTTGGGGGTTGATCTTTGATAGAAGGTTGAGCTGCAATTCGCACATTTCCTTTTTAAAAGCAAAGTGTGACCGTTCTCTTAATCTTTTACGTTTTTAAGTGAAACATCCTAGGCAGCTGTTCGGACCAACCTTCTGCGTCTTTATCGCTCTTTGGTCCGATCCAAGCTTGATTACGGGTGCATTGTCTATCCGTCGGCACGTCCATCTGTGTTACGTCGATTGAATGCCAATCACCATCGTGGCATAAGAGTCGTTACGGGGGCTTTTCCATCCAGCCCTTTTCCCAGTCTGTATGCTGAAGCTGCAGAGCCTCCGCTGTCCATTCGGCGTGGGATGCTTTTGTGCAGCTATACCTGTGGACTCTCAAGCTTGCCTGACCACCCGTCCTTCGAGGTATTTTTTGAGGATTCGCTTGATC
This sequence comes from Deroplatys truncata, assembly GCA_030765065.1. Lineage (NCBI taxonomy): Eukaryota > Metazoa > Arthropoda > Insecta > Mantodea > Mantidae > Deroplatys > Deroplatys truncata. Next base: position 413,456,031 of record CM060990.1, on the reverse strand, counting down.
GCCACTATTTAATTAGCTCCTCTGCATTGCTACTTCCAGGGGTTCGATTTCGAAACCTTCTTCGGCATTTGGACTTTACGCCAGCGCCGGCCCTTCCCAGGGGGAAACGCGCTTTCCTCCATGGTTGCGCACTGAGGCCCAGTGTCACCTTGGGTTGACGTCAATGTCGAAAACTGAGACCCCTTCTTCAGTTCTTAGATCGGCCTTTTTAGAACTTCAGGCGAAGTTCGGAGACATTAGTTTTATATATACTGATTGGTCTAAGACTGATGTTGGAGTAGGGTGTGCCTTTATTTATGGTAATCGTAGTTTTACATTTCGTTTACCCGAGCAACCTTCGATTGTTACCGCCGAACTTTTTAGTATTTATCAGTCACTTTTATACGTCCAGAGGTACGACTTACGGCACTGTTTTATTTGTTCAGACTCCCTGAGTGCTCTTCAAAGTATTCGCGCACTGTACAATTACCACCCCCTCGTACAGCGCATACATGACCTGGTCCAATCGCTTTGTGCCTCTGGCATCCGCGTCTCCTTCAGGTGGATTCCAGGTCATGTGGGCATCTCAGGGAACGAGTCTGCCGACGCCGCTGCCAATTCGGCGATTTTATTACCCTGATTTTTTACCTCTGTTGTTCCCTCGTCAGATTCGTGTGTTATTTTACGTTGCCGCATCCTCTCGCTTTGGCGCAATGAGTGGACGGCCCTGCGGGGGAACAAATTGCGGGAGGTTAAACCTCTCCCGTTAGTCTGGGGTACCTCTTCTCGTTCTACACGCCGTGAAGAGGTACTTTTAGCCCGTTTACGAATTGGACATTGCCTTTTTAGTCATAGATACTTGCTCAGTGGTGACCCCGCTCCACTGTGTCAGCAGTGTGATGCGCCCTTAACGGTGCGTCACATTTTAAGTAAGTGTCAAGTTTTAGCTCCACTGCGCGTTCGCGTGGGGCTGCCTGTTGGCATAGCTAACGTTTTGGCAGACGACGCGCATGCTGTAGAATGTCTTTTACGTTTTATAAGTGACATTGGTTTTAAACGGCGCATTTGATGCGCTGAGCGTCTTTTAGCTTTGAGATTTTATATTGTCAGTTTTAATGGGGCTCTTCTCCCCGACCGACATAAGGCTTCATGTCCCTTGCATTCTGCAGTTCTTGACACATGTTTTATTCCTTTACTGACCATAATTTTAGTGTGTAGAGTTTAGTGTTTGGTCTGTTGTGTTTTTTAGTGCTTTTGACCAAGCAGGTTTGTGTGTGGTTTTTTAGTTTTTCGACTTTTCAATTTTATATTTTATACATTGTAAGGGCGCTAATAACCATAGCAGTTGAGCGCCGTTAAGCACCATTTTATCATCATCATCATCATCATCATCATCATCATCATCATCATCATCATCACGTGGTTTTACTCTTTTATTGTTTTGTCTCACATGTTTTATTGTGGTGGTTTTAGCTTTTGTGTGCGTATTTTTTAGTGTTTTTGACTTATCGGATTTTCCGTATTTTAGTTCTTGAATTTTATATTTTACACCTTGTAAGGGCGCTGATGACCTTTGATGTTTAGCGCCCTTAACCCGATATCATCATCATCATCATCATCATCATCATCATCATCTCTTTCCCTTCTTCGCCGACCTACCTTGAGTGTAAAATTGTTGTTGTAAATTTGCACAATTAACTGGGTTAATAATAAACTAAACTAAACTATTAGGATTGTTGGCAGTGAGTTATTTCTTTTTAGCTCAACTTTTTGTTCTTAATGCCATATTATGCCTTACAGTATTCAAAGCATCACGATCTTTATCTAATTTGTGAATATTAGGATGCTTTATGTTACAGACAAAATCACCCTTCACCAATTGTGTTTTCATAGTCAGAGCAACACACACTTGCCTCGTCATTATCCATTGGTATACATTCCTTACTCTTACACAAATGGATGGAGCCAGCACAGCTTTTGGTGTTCACACTAACTGTCTTAGAATCAGTTCAAAATGGTGTAAATCTTCAAAATTGCTCTTTTTTGGTTCAACTGTTAAGGTTGGATACTACGTTCACTCATTTTTGAAGCAGACGTTTGACTACTGCTTCTCACCTAGTAAGTATTAAATGGATTATGAAAAGTGATTGGTTAGCTTTAGCTCTACTCTTTGTTATTCAGAGAAGTTATGAACTCCTAGTGAAATTAACACGTAAACTTGTTAGTCATTTAAAACACCTATTCTGCATACGTCTTGTCTGGGTGCAGTGTGACTGTTATGATGCCATGTGTCACCTCAAGAATAGGTCATAACCTGATAACCATTCACCTTGGGATGGTGAAACTGCATGTATTATTATTTATTCCTGATGACAAACTAATGTGGCAAATGAAATATTCATTTTTGTGTTTCGTTCCCCTTTAAAAACTAACCATATATGAGCTGGGCTAGAGATGAATTTCCTCTGCTCTTCTATATGGCCAGACTTAATGTTTAGTAATCATAACAGCCCTTTAGATCACAAGTATGGACTTGATAATTGATAGCAGTTTAAAATTACAAGGAATATGTTATGTTATTCTGAACAAAGTTTAAAAATATTACAGGAAACCTCACAGATGTTTTAAGCATACAGCACATTTTATGTAATTATACAGCCTATATGTATATGTATTTTACAAAATTGAGTATCAAAACATCAATGCACATGCACAATTCCATGAATAGGAACAAGAAATTTTCTCCACTGGGAGGTACTAAGATATAGTTCAAAAGTGAAATTATATGCCCTTGATTTTTCCCTTTCATTATCTCCACTTAGCATCTATGTAGAATAAATTAGATACACTTCTACTCTCTACTAGAAGGCAAAATATTGTATAATTATTTTGCTTGGTATCCAAGCTCAAGACACACCTTGCATGACTAACTTCATGTCAGTTTATTACTGTTTTCCAAACTTTAAATATTTTGCTTCAAGGAAGAATTTCATACAATTTTACACACTCGATATACTGTTTTCAGAGGCAGCAGCTAAATAACAAAAATTTAAAATGGGAAATATGAATACAGGATATTCATAACTCACCCTTCACTATTACGATTCAAAATTGGTAGAAAAAGCAGTTAATCACTACACCAATAACTGAGGAGTGAATTAAGGGAGTATAACAAAAAAAGGTGTAATTTTGAAAAAGAAACTTAAATATCTACAAACTTTCTTGTTTATGAATTCAGGTTCAAAAACAGATTCGGAAGTGCAGAGTTATGTGGAAATCACTGTAGAAGAAATTTGTTTAAAGTAAAAGATGTTTACTATTAACAGTACCTAACAAGAAATAAGCAACTATGAATCTTATTATACACACTTTTTCTAGCAATCTATTTTTGTAATATTTGAGTAGCGTTTATCATGAGAATAGTTGAATATGCATCATTCCATGTCAAATCAAAGGATTTTAAAAAAAAGACTCATGCATTTGATTTATTCTTTAAACTTCTCTATAGCCTTTCTTATGGCTAAACTGTGTGTATGGGTTCTTTTTTTTTTGGTTACCTTTATTAACGTGGTGCTCCATTACAGTAAAGTAATACTACATGATTAATTATTGTAACAATACTCATTCTAGTTTATCTTATTATAGTAGTTTAAATGATAGTATTATATACAATACAGTTAATAATATAACAATAGAATTTATACAATCTTATTGTTCCATTTCTTTTAATACTCTTCAACAGTAGTATTATACCTGTTACTAAGCAACAAATTTTCAGAAATAGCACCCTCCTCGACATGTTTAAATATGGATAGTTCTGGTCCTTTTTCTGTTAGAGACTTTGTAAGTATCTCATTTGAAAGCCTCAGAGAATGTACTTTCTTCCTATATTATATAATGAAACACAGCTAGTTTTAAAAATGGCTTTTAATCTTGGAATTTAAATTTCAGTATCATATTGACCATTAAAAAAAACTGATAAAGTCACTCTACTTGCTCCATTCTTTTTTATAACAGCATGCCAAATATCATAAGACTGTTACTTCTGGTTCATTTGAAATTGAATTATTGACCTAGTTATGTGGTCGAGTAAACCTGATCTGGGGCAAGTAGACATTCAGAGTGCAATGCTGTCAAGTCGAGCTGGGATCTATCAATGGGAGGAATCATACACAAAGCATTCAAGTTCGTTTCAAGGCATAGTGACATAAATATATATTACATATAGGCCTAAATCACACCTAGCACAGTTTGTTTAAATGGAAACCTTTATTTCTTTCTTTGAAAAGAATACAGTTTCACTACAGCTTCAGATATTCATAATGGTATGAAAAAATGTAGCTGTAACATGCCTGTTATTGGTTTTTGGTTTGCATACTTTGCCTCCAAATATCACTCTCTTATTTGTGCTGGTTAACCGTAAAAAATTAAATGTGATGTTTGTAATATGATTCTGCCCTCAAGTAAATAATTTACGAGGTTTGCGATGGGATCTTGTCCCAGCTGGAGACTGGCTTTTGCTGTGGGAAGCTTAATAGTGCCCCAATTACATCATAAGACCCCTTGCCATTTGAACCCACAAAGAAATGCTAAAAATGTTAAGATATATTATATGTTTATTGTTTTTAATTCCATTATGTTTTGTAAATAAAAGTTGATTATTGATTTAGAATTTTTTATTTTTTATATCATTTATACATTTAATTAACATTGATTTTTTTTGTTCAATAAATTTAAGTTGCTAACTCCAAAATCTTCCTAATGAAAACATGTGTTTACAAGTTGTTTCTGTTCTTGTACTGAGCCCTAGGATCATAGGAAGAGTGAATTACTTTTTCCATATCTCCTATTTCCTTTTTTAGGATATTTGTAAACTGGTGTTGGAACAGATGAACAGCATTTGTATCATGTATTAAACTTTGTGATATGGCAAAATAATTTGTTATGTTTTAAGCCATGAAAATGTGAGAAGTGCTTCAATCACAGTATCTCCTTAATGGAGGTCGAAGTGTAGGAGCTATATTCTTTAGTAGTGGCAGATCAATTGCTGCGTCCAGTAATGGATCCACACAGCATACGTGCAGACACTTTTTTATTTCATGCACTATCAGCAGTTTCCATTCTTTGTTAGATTCCTCATATTTATTTTTCCTGATCCAAAACCCAGATGCTTTGGATGATGATGATGATGAGATACGGTTTAAGGGCGCTAAACAGCTAAGGTCATCAGCGCCCTTACAAAGTAAAAAATTGAAAATCCAAAGATAAAATATTAGTAAAAAACCGCATAGTAAAAACAATATAAAACAAGCCAGCAAATGTGAAAACCACCAAAAAAAACATGGTAAATAAAACAACACAAGAGTAAAACGATGTGTCAGGAACTGTAGAACGCAAGGGACCAGAGCGCCATATCTCAGCCGGGGAGAAGGGTCCCCATTAAAAAACACAGTATAAAGTCAAAAAGTAAAACACGCTCATCGCATCAACTGCGTCGGCTAAAACCAATTTCAGTGACAAAACGTAAAACACATTCTACAGTATGCGCGTCGTCTGCCAAAACGTTGGCTATACCAACACGAACGCGCAATTGTGCTAAAACCTTATACTCTGTTAAAATGTGACGCACCGTTAAGGGTGCATCACACCGCTCACAAAGTGGTGCGGGGTCACCACGGAGAAGGTATCTATGACTAAAAAGGCAATATCCAATTCGTAAACGAGCTAAAATTACCTCTTCCCGACGGGAAGAGCGAGAAGACGTACCCCAGACCATCGGGAGAGGTTTAACCTCCCGCAATTTGTTCCCTCGGAGGGCGTCCACTCATCGCGCCAAAGCGAGAGGATGCGGCGACGTAAAATAACACACGAATCTGACGAGGGAACAACAGAGGTAAAAAATCTGGGTAATAAAATCGCCGATTTGGCAGCGGCGACGGCAGACTCGTTCCCTGAGATGCCAACATGACCTGGAATCCACATGAAGGAGACGCGGATGCCAGAGGCACCAAGCGAGTGGACCAGGTCATGTATGCGCTGTACGAGGGGGTGGTAATTGTACAGCGCGCGAATATTTTGAAGAGTACTCAGGGAGTCTGAACAAATAAAACAGTGCCGTAAGTCGTACTGATGGACGTATAAAAGTGACTGATAAGTACTAAAAAGTTCGGCGGTAAAAATCGAACGTTGCCCGGGTACAACAAATGTAAAACTACGATGACCATAAATAAAGGCACACCCTACTCCAACATCAGTCTTAGAACCATCAGTATATATAAAATGAAAGTCTCCGAACTGCGCCTGAAGTTCTAAAAAAAGCCGATCTAAGAACCGAAGAAGGGGTCTCATTTTTCGACGTTGACGTCAGCCCAAGGTGATAGTGGGTCTCAGCGCGCAACCATGGAGGAAAGGAAAGCACGTTTCCTCCCGGGAAGGGCCGGCGCTGGCGTAAAGTCCAAATGCCGAAGAAGATTTCGAAATCGAAACCCTGGAGGGAGCAAGGCAGAGGAGCTAACGAAATGTTGCCGATCAAGCGAATCTTCGTAAAATACCTCGAAGGACGGTTGGTCAGGCAAGCTTGAGAGTCGACAGGCATAGCTGCACAAAAGCATCTCACGCCGGAAGGACAGCGGAGGCTCTGCAGCTTCAGCATACAGACAGGGTACAGGGCTGGTTGGAAAGGCCCCCGTAGCGGCACTTATGCCACGACGATGAATGGCATTCAATCGACGTAATACAGATGGACGCGCCGACGAATAGACAATCCTCCCGTAATCAAGATTGGATCGGACCAAAGCGCGATAAAGATGTAGAAGGACGGTCCGCTCACCTCCCCAGGATGTGCCACTTAAAACACGTAAAAGATTAAGAGAACGGTCACACTTTGCTTTTAAAAAGGAAATGTGCGAAATCCAGCTCAGCTTCCTATCAAAGATCAACCCCAAAATTTTTCGCCTCGTCTGCAAATGGAAGTATCCCTTGCCCAAGATGGAGAGAAGGCGCAGGGAAAGCCTTTCGGCGCCAGAAATTGATACAGATGGATTTTTCGGCGGAGAAATTAAAGCCGTTGGCGTTACTCCAGGCGTAGAGACGTTCGATACAGCTCTGGAGACGGCGTTTGAGTAGACAGGTCCGCCGTGAACTGCAATAAATGGCAAAATCTTCAACAAAAAGATACGATGAAACACCAGGTGGAATAAAATCAACAATGAGGTTAATAGCTATTGCAAAATGTGTGACACTAAGGTACAGAGCCCTGCGGTTCTTTTGAATAAAATGACTAGACAAAACCGAGCCCACACGTACACAAAAGGCGCAGTCTGTCATTAACTCCCGAAGAAATATGGATAGACGACCGCGAATATTCCATGCGTACAATGTACGTAAAATGCCGCCCCTCCAACAAGTGTGAAGCTTTCTCCAGGTCAAAAAACACAGCTACTGTTTGACACTTTCTCAGAAATCCATTCATAATATGCGTCGATAGGGACACCAGATGGGGTCGACGGTAGAGCGATGGCGACGAAATCCGCACTGAGCGTTCGCTAGAAGTTTCTGAGACTCAAGCCACCATGTCAACCGCCCGTGGATCATGCGCCTCATCACCTTGCAAATGCAACTGGTGAGGGATATAGGGCGGTAGCTGGAAGGAGTTGGCGATCCTAGATGCTTTGGAGTACTTGGTTTTGAGACCAGTATTTCTGTTTTAATGTACATTGAAATTGTGATCTAGCTCTGCTAACAAAGATCTAAGTTGGAGACTGTTATATAAAAAATTTATTCTTTTCAGTAAATTATAAATGAATGAATTGTTGCCTGGTTATTGTTCCAATATATCCCTTAATGAAATCTTGTATAACAAAGGCATAGTTTTCTAAAAAATCATGAATTGCAATATATTCTTCAGGTTTCAAATTTTCTTTCGGTTCAGACAAAAATTCAGACTGTTGTTGAGCTATAAAGGTAGGAGTTGAAAGATCTGACCAATTTTGTAGCAAATTTTTCCACAAAGTACACAACAGGTGACTTTATTGTTTCTAAATTTGACCCATTGTTCATAAGTCACCTCTCTATATTTTTTTCTTAAAAAATGTCCGTAGTATTATTGATCAAGTTTTTAGTTCCAAGTCAATTAATGCATTTCCTTAAATAGCAATCTAATGATGAGGGATCACAAATTATTTAAGAGAGACAATCCTTATAATTAAAGACAACAATACCTGAATCTGCAGTAAGGTGGGAAATGTTTATTCCATTCAGTATCAGATTTATACTCTCATGTTGAGTGCAAACACAAGCAGAATGAGTACCTTAGGTGCCTAGAAGTATACCTACATTGCTTAGGTCTCAGTTGAGCAAATTGTGAGAACCTATATTGATATTAGGATATTATCTTTAAAACTGTGGAACATTTCTTTTAGATTGCACAAAAGTTGTCTCTTCTGCTTTTGAATATTCTGTCTTCCTCCTTTGATGGAAACATTCTTTTTTCCCACCATAAGGCTCAAATGCAAAACTAATACTTTTTCCACCATGGAATATTCTAATGACTTAACAGATTTGGTTTCAGGAGCTGACAAAATTCCTCTCTTTGAAACTAATGTTCTTGCAACCTTTATCATGAAACATCATTGCCAAAATGTTCCTTAGTATGGTTGTATGACCAGCTTTTGTAAACGGTCAAAATATGAATTTTTAAATTCCAATCATCTGTACTATAAAATCTATCAGCTTCTGAATTACTTCTGAATCCTGTTTTTCTTCTGGGACTGATTCACCTTCAATATGAAATACCTTCTCCTTAATATTTTATGTTACACATCGTAATTTCTGGGATGAATATTTTTGGAGACAGTTTTCTTTTCTTTATGAGTGATTTGTTTAAGATTGATACTAAACTAATATTAAGATTTCATACATGTACAGTTTCCTTGATCTCATTCACAGCACTACTCAAATGTGAAGGTGAGTTATCAATTTCTGAGCTACTTTCATTTACTTGACCTACCCGGATATCTTAGGTATTGGGTCCAGCAACACTAGATTCACAACCATTACTCTTCTTTTTACTTGTATTTAGAATTTGAAAAATTCTTATACAACATAAGACATACTCTTAGTTGTGGGGACAGTTCTACATCCTTCATTTTCAGTTTTAAAAGCATTTCACAAGTCAGTGGTCACAAATTGTTTTTTCTCTTGAACATGTGTTTTCTCATTTTGAAGATGTTAAGCAACAATCATACAGTTTTGTAGCAGTACCTTTATGAGCAAGTTTTCTAAGATTGATACAAAACTAGTATTAAGATTTCATATATTTACAGTTTCCTTGATCTTATTCACAGCACTACTCTGATGTGAAGGTGTTTTACCAATTTTTGAGCTGCTTTCACATACTTTACCTACCCGGATATCGTAGGTATTGGGTCCAGCAACACTAGATTCACAAACATTACTCTTGTTTTCACTTGTATTTGAAATTTGAAAAATTCTTATACAACATAAGGCACATACTCTTAGTCATGGGGACTGTTCTACATCCTTCATGTTCAGTTTTAAAAGCATTTCACAAGTCAGTGGTCACAAATTCTTTTTTCCCTTGAACATGTGTTTTCTATTTTGAAGGTGTTAAGCAGCAATCATGCAGTTTTGTGAAGGTACCAGTACTACTCATATAAAATATTTAAGAAATATTCACAACTAAATTCAACAGATTAAACCCACAAATGACACAGACTATGGTCTCTCTCCACAAACTAAGTATTCCTGACTGGCCCTCTGTAGAAGGAAATGCCCAATATGGTTTGCTGTGATAAGGATTTGTTTGTATTTTAAATCTGAAAGTGATCCAGAAGAATGCCCTTGGGTAACTAAGAACAGCTGTGAAGTGCAGCAGCATATGCTCTGCTCTCACACTACAAGCGGAAGTCACTGCACTACATTATCATGAGGAGGGTTCTGGCTGAGAAAATATTTTCTTATAAATATATTTCATGAACTGAAACTTTGCTCATGTATGCACTACTAAACAGAGAATATGTGTGTATTTAAACAGTTTTAGATTGTGATATGTTTAAAAGAATATTTTAAGAGTAAAAATAAATCACTAGTCTGTTGAATTAACTTCATTTTAGTATATGTTTAAAATAGACACCATAAGCTTTAAAAGGAGTCCACTGTAGAGTTTATATTAGAATTTTAAAGGGCAACAAAAGTGATTTTATATGGGATGCACCTACTTTTTTTTTAAAAAATTTTGACTTTGGGTAGTATTCAAAATATTAAAGTTGGAGCCAATAAAAGGAGTCTTATTTCAAAGCATCAAGCTTGACATTGAATGACTCACATGTGAAAATCAAAGGGTCTGATGTTTTATTTAATACCTCAGTACAGAACTAAGTTAAAAATAACATGTATTCATCCTAATATAAATCAAATCAAAATAAACTTTGTTGTATTAGAATGATACTATGTCTGTTTACCTTATTCTTCATATTCTTGTTCTTTGTTTCTGAATTTCCATCCAGTTCTCATAAGCAACATCACAACCACTATGGCTATGTCATCACCTGAAATTAATGGCGATGGCAACGGCAATAATGGTGATTGTGCTCACTTGAAGATTGACTTGAACCAGCTCATGCTTTATACATCCAAGAAATAGTCCTATCTATCCTTTTCTTTGGAAGGGATCATGATGATGATGATGATGAGATGGGGTTAAGGGCGCTAAACATCGAAGGTCATCAGCGCCCTTACAAGGTGTAAAATTTAAAAGCCAAGAACTAAAAAACGGCAAACAAACACACTTTGACAAAAACACTAAAAAACATGGATACAAATTCTAAAACAATCACACTAAAAACATGGCAAACTAAACAATAAAAACCTAAAACGTGTCAGGAGCTGTAGATGTCAAGGGAACATAGCGCCATATGTCCCCAGGGGGAAGAGCTACCATTAAAACTGACAATATAAAATCACAAAACTATAAGACGCTCAGTTCATCAAATGCGCCGGCTAAAGCCACTGTCAATAATAAAACGTAAAAGACAATCTACAGCATGCGCGTCCTCAGCCAGAACGTTGGCTATGCCAACAGGCAGACACACACGAGCGCGCAATGCAGCTAACACCTGACACTCTTCTAAACTGTGACGCACCGTTAAGGGCGCGTCACACTTCTCACAGAGTGGAGCGGGGTCACCACTGAGCAGGTGTCTATGACTAAAAAGACCATATCCGATACGTAAACGAGTTAAAATCACCTCTTCCCGACGATAAGAACGAGAAGAGGTACCCCAGACTAACGGGAGAGATTTAACGTCCCGCAGCTTGTTCCCCCGGAGAGCTGTCCATTCATTGCGCCAAAGCGAGAGGATGCGACAACGTAAGATAACACAAAAATCTGACGAGGGAACAACACAGGTAAAAATTCTGGGTAATAAACTCGCCGATTTGGCAGCGGCGTCGGCAGACTCGTTTCCTGAGATGCCCACATGACAGATAGATAGAGAATAGATAGATATAGAGAGATGGATGGATGGATTGAGGTACGGACGGACGGATGGGGTATAAGGGCACTAAACATCTAGGGTCATCAGCGCCTTGAAAATGTATGAAATGTAAAACCCCAAACCTAAAACACGGTACACTAACCCGCTATGTCAAAAACTAAAAGACAAACTAAACGACAATATCCAAAATCCAACACATTAAAAGCATTGTCAATAAAAGCCTAATAAACGTCTCAAGAACTGTAAAATGCAAAGGAAATCAGCGTCATATCACCTCTTCTCGACGAAAGAAGCGAGAAGAGGTACCCCAGACCAACGGAAGAGGTTCAACCTCCCGCAACTTCTTCCCCCTAAGAGCCGGCCAACCATCGCGCCAGCGCGAGAGGATACGGTATCGTAAAATATCATAAAAATCTGAGGAAGGAACAACACAGGTAAAACATCTGGGTAATAAAAGCGCCGATTTGGCAGCGGCGTCGGCAGACTCGTTCCCTGAGATGCCCACATGACCTGGAATCCAAACGTGATGATGAGATGGGGCTTAACGGCGCTCAACTGCTAAGGTTATTACCGTCCTTACAATGTATAAAATATAAAACTGAAAAGTCAAAAAACTAAAAAACCACACACAAACCCGCTTGGTCAAAAACACTAAAAAACACAACAGAAAAAAAACTAAAATCTACACACTAAAATGATGGTCAATAAAAGAAAAAAAAACGTGTCAAGAACTGTACAACGCAAGGGAATGCGCGCCTTTTGTTCGCCGCGGAGAAGAGCCCCATTAAAACTGACAATATAAAATCTCAAATTTAAAAGACCGTCAGCTCATCAAATGCGCCGATTAAAACCAACTGCACTTATAAAACGTAAAAGACATTCTACAGCATGCGCGTCGTCCGCCAAAACTTAGCTATGCCAACACGCAGTCCCACGCGAACGCGCAGTGGAGCTAAAACTTGACACTTTGTTAAAATGTGACGCAGGTGAAGGGCGCATCACACTGCTGACACAGTGAGCGGCCCCTCAGGGGCTCACATTATGTGAGTACGGGTTTTTGGCGCACCCGGGGGTTCCCGAGCCAATCATCGCCATATTCATCCCCTCACCCCCATCCGGTCGAGGTGGGTTCTTCAAGTGACCGGTGGACCCAAGGTAGGCTCTCGTGCGTTCTTTGCATTCCATTCATACCGCACCTCACCATCGTTTCTTTCTTCCCGTATCACTTTCCGGCCATTTCGCACCACGACATTCGCATAACTCTTTTTCTTCCCCGCCGGCCTACCTTGCGTGCGAAACGCCCACACAGTTTTAGTTTCTTTTATCTTTTTATTTAAATCCTCCGTGGACACGGCCTGACGGATACCCGCGCACTGGTGCGCAGCTGGGTGAGTGGGTAATGGCGTCATCCCCACCACCCGGGGTCGTCATGTAGGGTTTGTGTTCGTATCCGCTGTTCAACTGCAGTCCCGCGGGGGGCCATTGCATGAGCTGCTGACTTCTGACGGCGATTGGGTCCCTCTGTCTATGTTCTGGGAGGTGTGACCCTGGGGTGAGTCTGGTATAGATAGGCCACTCACCCAAGCCGGGGTAACGCCCGAGAAGTCAGAGCCCGAGGTCGGAGACGGTTGCAATGGTGGAGGATTTATCTCGCTATGGAGCACCCTTCCTCCATTAATACAAACAAGCGCCGAAAAGTTATTGTAACAGAAGTAGCACCGCCGTCATCTGGTTGTTACTTGGTCATTTCGAGAACAGAAGAAGGACAAAACTTTGAGAAGGTGAACCCTTTTATAATTCAGAAGGGAATAGATGCTATTGCTGGTGCGGTTCAATCATGCACTCGTCTACGGAATGGTTCCTTATTGGCACAAACTAAGTCCGATCAGCAAAGTAAGACCTTGTTGCGCGCTACGCTTCTCCACGGTTACCCCATCCGTGTTGAGAAGCACCGCACATTGAACTCCTGTCGGGGCGTCGTTACCACCCATAGCCTCGATGGTATATCGGACGAGGATCTCGTAGAATATCTATCTGATCAAAAGGTCACTGCAGTGCATCGAGTGCAGGCCAAACGCGACGGCGTATTGGTACCCACTCGTACCCTGTTTATTACATTTGATGCCGTCGATCTGCCCACGAGCATTTCCGCAGGGTACGAACGGATTTCTGTGAGGCCTTATATTCCTAGACCTCTGCGTTGTTTTAAATGCCAACGTTTTGGGCATACGCAAGTCTCATGTAAGAGTGCCGTTAACATCTGTGCAACCTGTAGCCAGCCCTCACACGAAGTACCTGTTCAACAGCCCCCGTCTGCGTTAATTGTAAAGGGTCACATTCTGCTTCGTTTGCCGACTGTCCGCGGTATTTGGACGAGAAGGCGATCCAGGTGATCCGGGTAAAGGAAAAACTCTCCTTCGCTGAAGCCCGGAGGCGTTTCCATGCGCGCCAACCTTCACTCCTGCGATCTGGCACATTTAGTTCTGTTGTTGCCTCGCCAGTACCACGAGTAGATGCCGAAACTCAGACCTGGACCTTGACTGGATTAACCGCCACTACCATCCGTCCGTCTATTAAGGCTACAGTTACCAAGCCGTATAAACCTGGTCCCAAGTCAATGAAGTCGCAAGCCGTTGAAAAGAAGCCCAAGCAGAAACTTCGTAGGGAAGATTTTTTGAAAGACACTCCGCGTGCGCGCGGTAACAAAAGTTCACCTTCTCCTCCTCGGAGGTCGCTGTCCCAGGATGGTCCTGGGACAAGCCGCGCTCAGCGGCACCCCTCACCCATCGCCACCCAGAACCGATTCACGGCGCTGGAATCGGTTTCTGGCACTGAGCGCGTGGGCCCTCCCTCCGAGGAAGCTATGGAGTCTGACCAACTCCATACAAAAAGCCCGAGCCCAAAGGTTAAACAAAAGGTAATTTTAAGCCGCCCTTCTAAATAGAAAGTTTATCCCCTTATTCTTAATGGCTATCCTGACCTGGAATGTACGTGGTGTACGATCGCATAGGGCGGAACTGCAACTTTTATTGCGTTCCCATTCGCCTATGGTCGTCTGTTTGCAGGAGACTAAGCTTCGCCCTCACGATCCTTTTGATCTCCGAGGATATACTCCGGTTCGCTACGACCTTGAACCGGAGGAGGGTACTCCTGCTCATGGAGGTGTCATGTTCTTAGTGCGTAACGACGTTCATTTTACACCTGTCACACTTACATCCGACTTGCAAGCTGTTGCCATTAGATTGCAGTTACCCGGTTTTTTCTTTTCTGTTTGTTCTGTGTATACACCTCCATCGTCTCCCCTCGCTCCCGCGGACATTAGATCTCTCCTGTCCGCTCTCCCAACACCATTTCTTCTGTTGGGAGATTTTAATGCCCATCACCCACTATGGGGTTCGCCAAGGGCTTGTGCGAGGGGAACTCTTCTTTCCGACATTTTTTATCTGTTCAATCTTTCCATCCTCAATACAGGTGCACCTACTTTTCTTTCTGCTTCTTCTGGTACTTTCTCTCACCTGGACCTTGCCCTTTGCTCAATCCAGCTTGCACGTCGCCTTCAGTGGAACGTCGTCGCTGACACCTACTCCAGCGACCATTTCCCCTGCATCGTTTCTCTTCTGTCGCACCACGTACAGCATTCCAGAGTACCTACCTGGATAATCGCAAAAGCCGACTGGAGCTTGTATTCCAGCCTCGTGCATTTTGACGACCAGCCCTTCTCCGACATTAATCAACTAGTGCAGCACCTTACGTCTATTATTTTCTCAGCCGCAGAACGTGCAATACCCCGTTCATCCTCCCAACCTCGGCGGCCACCTGTTCCTTGGTGGAACGAGGATTGTCGGGTCGCCGTTCGTGCCCGTAGGACTGCACTTAGGGTGTTTCGGCGCCACCCTACACTTGATAATTTGGTGACTTTTAAACAATCGCGCGCCAGGGCTCGTCGCATTATTCAGGATAGCAAGAAGGCATCTTGGCCTCGTTTTGTCGAGTCTTTTAATCGTTTTACGCCTTCATCCGTTGTTTGGGATAAACTTCGTCGCTTCTCAGGTAAAGCGTCACATTGTACTGTTTCTGGCCTTCAGGTTTCTAATGCCACCATAGTGGATCCGGCTGCCATCGCTAACACTCTGGGTTCTGCCTTTAAGACGGTTTCCAGTTCAGACCATTATTCCGCCGGCTTTCGCTCTATTAAAGATCGGCAGGATTCCGCATCATATACTTTTCGGTCTGCTAATGATGAATGCTATAACGAACTATTCACAATGAGGGAGCTGGAGCACGCTCTTCATTGCTCTCGGCACTCCGCTCCCGGACCGGACGGCATTCATGTCCTGATGTTAAAGAACCTTTCAGCCGACAGTAAACTATTTCTCTTACAGGTCTATAACCGTATTTGGCAAGACGGCATTTTTCCTTCCGTTTGGCGCGAAACCACCATTGTCCCTATACTTAAGCCTGGGAAGGAGCGCCAACTACCTTCCAGCTACCGCCCTATCTCCCTCACCAGTTGCATTTGTAAGGTGATGGAGCGCATGATCAACGGGCGGTTGACATTGTGGCTTGAGTCTCAGAAACTTCTAGCGAACGCTCAGTGCGGGTTTCGTCGCTATCGCTCTACCGTCGACCATCTGGTGTCCTTGTCGACGCATATTATGAATGGATTTCTGAGAAAGTGTCAAACCGTGGCTGTATTTTTTGACCTGGAGAAAGCTTATGACACTTGTTGGAGGGGCGGCATTTTACGTACACTTCACGATTGGAATATCCGCGGTCGTCTTCCCATATTTCTTCGGGAGTTTATGACGGACCGCGTCTTTCGTGTACGTGTGGGCTCGGTTTTATCTCGTCGTTTTATTCAAGAGAACGGAGTACCGCAGGGCTCTGTACTCAGTGTCACACTTTTTGCGATTGCTATCAACCCCATTGTTGATTGTATTCCACCTGGCATTTCATCGTCCCTTTTTGTTGACGATTTCGCTATTTATTGCAGTTCACGGCTGACCTGTCTACTCGAACGCCGTCTCCAGAGCTGTATCGACCGTCTCTACGCCTGGAGTAACGCCAACGGCTTTAATTTCTCCGCCGAGAAATCCGTCTGCATCAACTTTTGGCGCCGGAAGTATTTCGCTCCGCCCTCTCTCCATCTTGGGCCAGGGATACTTCCGTTTGCAGACGAGGCGAAATTTTTGGGGTTGCTTTTTGATAGGAAGTTGTGTTGGACCTCGCACGTTTCCTTTTTAAAAGCAAAGCGTGACCGTTCTCTTAATCTTTTACGTGTTTTAAGTGGCACATCCTGCGGAGCTGATCGGACCGTCCTTCTTCGCCTTTATCGCTCTTTGGTCCGATCCAAACTTGATTAGGGGTGTATAGTTTATTCGTCGGCACGTCCATCTGTGTTACGTCGTTTGAATCCCATTCATCATCGTGGTATTAGAGTCGCTACAGGGGCCTTTCCAACTAGCTCCGTGCCCAGTCTTTACGCTGAGGCTGCAGAGCCTCCGCTGTCTTTCAGGCGTGAGATTCTCTTATGTAGCTATGCTTGTCGGCTCTCAAGCTTGCCTAACCACCCGTCCTTCGATGTATTTTACGAGGATTCGCTAGATCGACAATATTTCATTAGCTCCTCTGCATTGCTCCCCCCAGGGGTTCGATTTCGACTGCTACTTCGGCATTTGGGCGTTACGCCAGCGCCGGCCCTTACCCGAGGGGAAACGCGTTTTCCCCCATGGTCGCGCGCTGAGGCCCACATCCACCTTGGGCTAACGTCGATGCCGAAAAATGCGACCCCTGCTTCTGTTCTTAGATCCGCCTTTTTAGAACTACAGGCGCAGTTCGTGGACTGTCATTTTATATATACTGATGGGTCTAAGACTGATGTTGGAGTAGGATGTGCCTTTGTTTTTGGTGTACGGATTTTTACTTTTCGTTTACCTCAACAATGTTCAATTTTTACCGCCGAACTTTTTAGCATTTATCATTCTGTTTTATTCATTCAGCGGCACGGCTTACGGCACTGTTTTATTTGTACGGACTCTCTGAGTGCCCTTCAGGCTATTCATGCGCTGTACAATTACCACCCACTCGTACAGCGCATACATGACCTGCTCCACTCGCTCGGTGTCTCTGGCATCAGCGTCTCCTTCATGTGGATTCCAGGTCATGTGGGCATCTCAGGTAACGAGTCTGCCGACGCCGCTGCGAAATCGGCGATTTTATTACCCAGATTTTTTACCTCTGTAGTTCCCTCGTCAGATTCGTGTGCTCTTTTACGTCGCCGCATCCTCTCGCGCTGGCGCGATGAGTGGATGGCCCTCCGGGGCAACAAGTTGCGGGAGGTTAAGCCTCTCCCGTTAATCTGGGGTACCTCTTCTCGTTCTTCACGTCGGGAGGAGGTACTTTTAGCCCGCTTACGAATTGGACATTGTGTTTTTAGTCATAGGTATTTGCTCAGTGGTGACCCCGCACCACTCTGTGGGCAGTGTGACGTGCCCTTAACGGTGCGTCACATTTTAACAGAGTGTCAGGTTTTAGCTGCATTGCGTGCTCGTGTAGGTCTGCCTGTTGGCTTAGCCAACGTTTTGGCAGACGACACGCATGCTGTGGAATGTGTTTTACGTTTTATTCATGACAGTGATTTTAATCTGCGCATTTAATGCGTTGAGCGTCTTTTAGCTTATTACTTTTATTCTGTCAGTTTTTATGGGGACTCTATTCCCCAGTGGACATATGGCGCTCATGTCCCTCGCATTCCATAGTTCTTGACACGTTTTAATCGTTTATTGCCTATGCTTTTAGTGTGTTGGTTTTTTCAGATATTTGTATTGTTATTGTTGTTGTTATTGATTTTATTGTTGTTATTGTTATTCTTGTTGTTATTGTTATTGTTATCTTATTGTTATTTTTAGCCTTTTGGACATCGCGGGTTTACGTCCCGTTTTTTAATTATGCGGTTCTTTTACCTGTTTTTATCTTTTGACTTTATATTTTCTACATTGTAAGGGCGCTGATGACCTCAGCAGTTTAGCGCCCTTAAGCCGCATATCATCATCATCATCATCATCACAGTGAGCGGGGTCTCCACTGAGCAGGCATCTATGACTAAAAATGCAATGTCCAATTTGTAAACGGGCTAAAAGTACCTCTTCCCGACATGTAGAACGAGAAAAGGTACCCCAGACTAACGGGAGAGGTTTAACCTTACGCAATTTGTTCCCCCGGACGGCAGTCCACTCATCGCGCCAAAGCAAGAGGATGCGGCGACGTAAAATAACACACGGATCTGACTAGGGAACAACAGAGGTAAAAAATCTGGGTAATAAAATCGCCGATTTGGCAGCGGCGTCGGCAGACTCGTTCCCTGAGATGCCAACATGCACTGGAATGCACATGAAGGAGACGCGGATGCCAGAGGCACCAAGCGAATGGACCAGGTCATGTATGCGGTGTACGCGGGGGTGCTAATTGTACAGCGCGCGAATATATTGAAGAGCACTCAGGGAGTCTGAACAAATAAAACAGTGCCGTAAGTCGTACCGCTGGACGTATAAAAGTGACTGATAAATACTAAAAAGTTCGGCGGTAAAAATCGAACGTTGCCCGGGTACACCAAATGTAAAACTACGATGACCATAAACAAAGGCACACCCTACTCCAACATCAGTCTTAGACCCCATCAGTATATATAAAATGAAAGTCTCCGAACTGCGCCTGCAGTTCGAAAAAAGCCGATCTAAGAACCAAAGAAGGGGTCTCATTTTTGGACATTGACGTCAGCCCAAGGTGATAGTGGACCTCAGCGCGCACCAAGGAGGAAAGGAAAGCACGTTTCCTCCCGGGAAGGGCCGGTGCTGGCGTAAAGTCCAAATGCCGAAGAAGCTTTCGAAATCGAAACCCTGGAGGGAGCAAGGCAGAGGAGCTAACGAAATATTGCCGATCAAGCGAATCTTCGTAAAATACCTTGGAGGACGGGTGGTCAGGCAAGCTTGAGAGTCAACAGGCATAGCTGCACAAAAGCATCTCACGTCGGAAGGACAGCGAAGGCTCTGTAGCTTCAGCATACAGACTGGGTACACGGCTGGTTGGAAAGGCCCCCGTAGCGACACTTATGCCAAGACGGTGAATGGCATTCAATCGACGTAATACAGATGGACGCGCCGACGAATAGACAATCCACCCGTAATCAAGCTTGGATCGCACCAAAGAGCGATAAAGATGTAGAAGGACGGTCCGCTCAGCTCCCCAGGATGTGCCACTAAAAACACGTAAAAGATTAAGAGAACGGTCACACTTTGCTTTTAAAAAGGAAATATGCGAAATCCAGCTCAGCTTCCTATCAAAGATCAACCCCAAAAATTTCGCCTCGTTTGCAAACGGAAGTATCCCTGGCCCAAGAAGGAGAGAAGGCGCAGTGAAAGCCTTTCGGCGCCAGAAATTGATACAGACGGATTTTTCGGCGGAGAAATTAAAAGCCGTTAGCGTTACTCCAGGCGTAGAGACGGTCGAAACAGCTCTGGAGACGGCGTTTGAGTAGACAGCTCCGCCGTGAACTGCAATAAATGGCAAAATCGTCAAAAAAAGGAATGATGAAATGCCAGGTGGAGTACAACCAACAATGTGGTTGATGGCAATTGCAAAAAGTGTGACACTGCGTACCTAGCCCTACGTTAGTCCGTTCTCTTGAATAAAATGACTAGACAAAACAGAGCCCACACGTACACGAAAGCGCGGTCTGTCATTAACTCCCGAAGAAATATGGATAGACGACCGCGGATATTCCATGCGTACAATGTACGTAAAATGCCGCCCTTACAACAAGTGTGAAGCTTTCTCCATGTCAAAAAACACAGCTACTGTTTGACACTTTCTCAGAAATCCATTCATAATATGCGTCGATAGGGACACAAGATGGTCGACGGTAGAGCGATGGCATCGAAATCCGCACTGAGCGTTCGCTAGACGTTTCTGAGACTCAAGCCACCATGTCAACCGCCTGTTGATCATGCACTCCATCACCTTGCAAATGCAACTGGTGAGGGAGATAGGGCGGTAGCTGGATGTTAGTTGGCGATCCTTCCCAGGCTTAAATATACGGACAATGTTGGCTTCCCGCCAAACGGAAGGAATAAAGCTGTCTTGCCAAATACGGTTATAGATCTGTAAGAGAAATAGTTTACTGTCGGCTGAAAGGCTCTTTAACATCAGGACATGAATGCCGTCCGGCCCAGGAACCGAGTGCCTAGAGCAATGAAGAGAGCGCTCCAGCTCCCTCATTGTGAAAAGTGAATCCAGCCGGTTTTTGATTAAGCGAAAGCCGGTGGAATAATAGTCTGAACTGGAAACCGCCTCATTGTCAGCACCCAGAGAGTTAGCGATGGCAGCCGGATCCACTATGGTGGCATTTGGAACCTGAAGGCCAGGAACAGTATAATGCGTTACTTTACCTGAGAAGCGACGAAGTTTATCCCAAACAACAGATGAAGGCGTAAAGCGACTAAAAGACTCGGCAAAAAGAGTCCAAGACGCCTTCTTGCTATCCTGAATAATGCAACGAGCCCTGTCGCGGGATTGTTTAAAAGTATCCAAATTATCAAGTGTAGGGTGTCGCCGAAACACGCTAAGCGCATCTCTACGAGCACGAACGGCGCCCCGACAAACCTCGTTCCACCCCGGAACAGGTAGACGCTGAGGTTGAGAGGATGAATGGGGATTTGCGCGTTCGGCGGCAGATAGAATCGTAGACGTAAGGTACTGCACCATTTGGTTAAAGTCGTTGAAGTGCTTGTCGTCTACATACACGAGTCTGGAATACAATCTCCAGTCGGCTGTTCTGAATATTCAGGTAGGTACTCTGGAGTGTTGGACGTGGTGGACAGAAGAGAAACTATGCAAGGGTGATGGTCGCTGGAGTAGGTGTCAGCAACGACGTTCCACTGCAGACGGCTAGCAATCTGGAGTGAGCAAACGGCAAGGTCTAGGTGTGAGAATGTACCAGAGGAATCAGAAATAAAAGTAGGTTCACCTGTATTCAGGATGAAGAGATTGAACTGGTAAAAAATTTCGGAAAGAAGAGTTCCCCTCCCACTAACCCTTGGCGAACCCCACAGGGGGTGATGGGCATTAAAATCTACCAACAGAAGAAATGGTGTTGGGAGAGCGAACAGGAGAGCTCGAACGTCCGCGAGAGCGAAGGCAGACAGATGAGGTGAATAGACAGAGCAAACAGAAAAGAAAAAGCCGGGTAATTGAACAGTTACGGCAACAGCTTGCAAGTCAGACTTATGAGCGGGAGTTTGAAAATGAACGTCGCTACGCACTAACAATAGGACACCTCCATGAGCCAGAGTACCCTCCTCCGGAACAAGATCGTAGCGAACCGGAGTATACCCTTGGAGATCAAAAGCATCGTGAGGGCGAAGCTTAGTCTCCTGCAAACACACGACTATAGGTGAATGGGAACGCAATAAAAGTTGCAAATCCGCGCTATGGGATCGTACACCACGTAAATTGCAGGTCAGGATAGCCATAAAGAAAAGGGATAAACTTCTTACTTAGAAGGGCGGCTAAAAATTACCTTCTGTTTAACCTTTGGGCTCATGCTTTTGGTATGGATTTGGTCAGACTCCATAGCCACCTCGAGAGGAGGACCCACGCGCTCATAGCCAAAACCGATTCAAGCCCCGAGTGCGGCTTGGCGAAGGAGCATCCTGGGACTGCGAACTCCGAGGAGGAGTAGAAGGTGAACTTGTCTTGCCGCGCGCACGCGGAGGGTTCTTCAGAAAATCTGCGCTACGAAGTTTCTGCTTTGGTTTCTTTTCAGCGGCTTGCGACTTTAGTGCCATGGGACCTGCTTTAGAGGGCTTGCTAACTATAGCAGAAATGGACGGCCGGATGGTAGTGGCGATTAATACAGTCATATTCAAAGTCTGAGTTTCGGTATCTACTCGTGGTACTGGCGAGGCAACAGCAAAACTAATGCACCAAATCGCAGTAGAGAAGGTTGGCGCGCATGGTAACGCCTCCTGGCTTCGGCGAAGGAGAGTTTCTCCTTTACCCTGATCTCCTGGATCGCCTTCTCATCCAAGTACTACAGACAGTGGGCAAACGTCGCAGAATGAGACCCTTTGCAGTTAACACAGACGAGGGCTGTGGAACAAGTACCTTCGTGTGACGGCTGGCTACATGCGGCTCAGATGGTAACGGCACTCTTACAGGATTGGGACACAAGGTAGGCCCTCGTGCGTTCTGTGTACTTCATTCCATGCCGCCCCTCGCCATCGTTTCTTTCTTCTTTTCAATTTCTGCACATTTCGCCCACGTCCATTCATTTGCTCATCTATTTTCCTTCTTCGCCGGCCTACCTTGCTTGTGAAATGCCTACGCACTTTTAGTTTCATTTATTCTTTTATTTTAATCCTCCTTGGACACAGCCTTACGGATACCCGCGCACAGGGTGCGCAGCTGGGTGAGTGGCTAATGGGAGCTGGAGCACGCTCTTCATTGCTCTAGGCACTCCGTTCCTGGGCCGGACGGCATTCATGTCCTGATGTTACAGAACCTTACAGCCGACAGTAAACTCTTTCTCTTACAGGTCTATAACCGTATTTGGCTGGACGGCTTTTTTCCTTCCGTTTTGCGCGAAGCCAATATTGTCCCTATACTTAAGCCTGGGAAGGATCGCCAACTATCTTCCGGCAACCGCCCGATCTCCCTCACCAGTTGCATTTGCAAGGTGATGGAGCGCATGATCCACGGACGGTTGACATAGTGGCTTGAGTCTCAGAAACTTCTAGCGCACGCTCAGTGCAGATTTCGTCCTCATCGCTCAACCGTCGACCATCTGGTGTCCCTGTCGACGCATATTATGAATGAATTTCTGAGAAAGTGTCAAACCGTTGTTTCTTTTGACCTAGAGAAAACTTATGACAGTTGTTGGAGGGGCGGCATGTTACGTACACTTCACGCATGGAATCTCCGCGGTCGTCTTCCCATATTTCTTCGGGAGCTTATGACGGACCGCGTCTTTCGTGTACGTGTGGGCTTGGTTTTTCTATTCGTTTTATTCAAGAGAACGGAGTACCGCAGGGCTCTGTACCTTAGTGTCACACCTTTTGCAATAGCCATTAACCTCATTGTTGCTTGTATTCCACCTGGCGTTTCATCGTATCTTTTTGTTGACGATTTTGACATTTATTGCAGTTCACGGCGGACCTGTCTGCTCGAACGCCGTCTGCAGAGCTGTATCGAACGCCTCTACGCCTGGAGTAACGCCAACGGCTTTAATTTCTCCGCTGGAAAATCTGTCTGTATCAATTTCTGGCGACGGAAGGCTTTCCCAGCGCCCTCTCTCCATCTTGGGCCCCCTCAGGGGCTCACCTTATGTGAGTACGGGTTTTTGGCGCACCCGGGGGTTCCCGAGCCAATCATCGCCACATTCATCCCCTCACCCCCATCCGGTCGAGGTGGGTTCTTCTCGTGACCGGTGGACACAAGGTAGGCTCTCGTGCGTTCTTTACATTCCATTCATACCGCGCCTCATCATCGTTTCTTTCTTCTCTTGTAACTTTCCGACCATTTCGCACCACGACATTCACACAACTCTTTTTCTTCCTGGCCGGCCTACCTTGCGCGTGAAACGCCCACATAGTTTTATTTCTTTTATCTTTTCTTTTAATCCTCCGTGGACACAGCCTGACGGATACCCGCGCACGGGGTGCGCAGCTGGGTGAGTGAGTAATGGCGTCATCCCCACCACCCGGGGTCGTCATGTAGGGTTTGTGTTCGTATCCGCTGTTCAACTGCAGTCCCGCGGGGGGGGGGCCATTGCATGAGGTGCTGACTTCCGACGGCGATTGGGTCCCTCTGTCTATGTTCTGGGAGGTGTGACCCTGGGGTGAGCTAGGTATAGATAGGCCACTCACCCAAGCCGGGGTAACGCCCGGGAAGTCAGAGCCCGAGGTCGGAGACGGTTGCAATGGTGGAGGATTTATTTCGCTATGGAGCACCCTTCCTCCATTAATACTAACAAGCGCCGAAAAGTTTATGTAACAGAAGTGACACCACCGACCACTGGTTGTTACTTGGTCATTTCACGAACCGAAGAAGGACAAAGTTTTGAGAAGGTGAACCCTTTCATCATTCAAAAGGGCATTGATGCTATTGCTGGTGCGGTACAGTCCTGCACTCGTCTACGGAATGGTTCCTTATTAGCTCAAACGAAATCCGATCAGCAAAGTAAGACCTTGTTGCGCGCTACGCTTCTCCACGGTTATCCCATCCGTGTGGAGAAGCACCGCACATTGAATTCCTGTCGAGGCGTCATTACCACCCATAGCCTCGATGGTATATCGGACGAGGACCTGGTAGAATATCTTGCAGACCAGAAGGTGACAGCGGTCCATCGAGTGCAGGCCAAACGCGACGGCGTATTGGAACCTACTCGTACCCTGTTTATTACATTTGATGGCGTCGATCTGCCCACGAGCATTTCCGCAGGGTACGAACGGATTTCTGTGAGTCCTTATATTCCTAGACCTCTGCGTTGTTTTAAATGCCAACGTTTTGGGCATACGCAAGTCTCATGTAAGAGTGCCGTTAACATCTGTGCAGCATGTAGCCAGCCCTCACACGAAGGTACCTGATCAACAGCCCCCGTCTGCGTTAATTGCAAAGGGTCTCATTCTGCTTCGTTTGCCGACTGTCCGCGGTACTTGGACGAGAAGGCGATCCAGGAGATCCGGGTAAAGGAAAAACTCTCCTTCGCTGAAGCCCGGAGGCGTTACCATGCGCGCCAACCTTCACTCCTGCGATCTGGCACATTTAGTTCTGTTGTTGCCTCGCCAGTACCACGTGTAGATGCCGAAACTCAGACCCAGACCTTGACTGCATTAACCGCCACAACCACCCGGCCGTCCATTAAAGCTACTGTTACCAAGCCCTATAAACCTGGTCCAAAGTCAATGAAGTCGCAAGCCGCAGAAAAGAAACCTAAGCAGAAACTTCGTAGGGAAGATTTGTTGAAAGACACTCCGCGTGCGCGCGGTAACAAAAGTTCACCTTCTCCTTCTCGGAGGTCGCTGTCCCAGGATGCTCCTGGGACAAGCCGCGCTCAGCGGCACCCCTCACCCATCGCCACCCAGAACCGATTTACGGCGCTTGAATCGGTTTCTGGCACTGAGCGCGTGAGCCCTCCCTCCGAGGAAGCTATGGAGTCTGACCAAATCCATACAAAAAGCCCGAGCCCAAAGGTTAAACAAAAGGTAATTTTAAGCCACCCTTCTAAATAGACGGTTTATCCCCTTTTTCTTAATGGCTATCCTGACCTGGAATGTACGTGGTGTACGATCGCATAGGGCGGAACTGCTACTTTTATCGCGTTCCCATTCACCTATGGTCGTATGTTTGCAGGAGACCAAGCTTCGCCCTCAAGACCCTTTCGATCTCCGAGGGTACACTCCGGTTCGCTACGACCTTGAACCGGAGGAGGGTACTCCTGCTCATGGTGGTGTCATGATTTTGGTGCGTAATGACGTTCATTTTCAAACTATCCCACTTACGTCCGACTTGCAAGCTGTTGCCATTAGACTGCAGTTACCCGGTTTTTCCTTTCTGTTTGTTCTGTGTATTCACCTCCATCGTCTCCCCTCGCTCCCGCGGCCATTCGAGCTCTCCTGTCCGCTCTCCCAGCACCAGTTCTTCTGTTGGGAGATTTTAATGCCCATCACCCACTCTGGGGTTCTCCAAGGGCTTGTGCGAGGGGAACTCTTCTTTCCGACATTTTTTACCAGTTCAATCTTTTAATTCTCAATACAGGTGAGCATACTTTTATTTCTGATTCTTCTGGTACATTCTCACACCTGGACCTTACCGTTTGCTCACTTCAGCTTGCTAGTCGTCTGCAGTGGAACGTCGTCGCTGACACCTACTCCAGCGACCATTACCCCTGCATCGTTTCTCTTCTGTCGCACCACGTACAGCATTCCAGAGTACCTACCTGCATATTCGCAAAAGCCGACTGGAGCTTGTATTCCAGCCTCGTGCATTTTGACGACCAGCCCTTCTCCCACATTAACCAACCAGTGCAGGACCTTACGTCTATTATTTTCTCTGCCGCCGAACGCGCAATACCCCGTTCATCCTCCCAACCTCGGCGGCCACCTGTTCCGTGGTGGAACGAGGATTGTCGGGACGCCGTTCCTGCCTATAGGACTGCACTTAGGGTGTTTCGGCGACACCCTACACTTGATAATTTGGTAACTTTTAAACAATCGCGCGCCAGGGCTCGCCGCATTATTCAGGATAGAAAGAAGGCATCTTGGGCTCGTTTTGTCGATTCGTTTAATCGTTTTAAGCCTTCATCCGTTGTTTGGGATAAACTTTGTCGCTTCTCAGGTAAAGTGTCACATTGTACTGATTCTGGCCTTCAGGTTTCTAATGGCACCACAGTGGATCCGGCTGCCATCGCTAACACTCTGGGTGCTGCCTTTGAGGCGGTTTCCAGTTCAGACCATTATTCCGCCGGCTTTCGCTCTATTAAAGCCCGGCTGGATTCCGCATGATATACTTTTCGGTCTGCTGATGATGAATGCTTTAACGAACTATTCACAATGAGGGAGCTGGAGCACGCTCTTCATTGCTCTCGGCACTCCGCTCCTGGGCCGGACGGCATTCATGTCCTGATGTTAAAGAACCTTTCAGCCGACAGTAAACTATTTCTCTTACAGGTCTATAACCGTATTTGGCAAGACGGAATTTTTCCTTCCGTTTGGCGCGAAGCCACCATTGTCCCTATACTTAAGCCTGGGAAGGATCGCCAACTACCTTCCAGCTACCGCCCTATCTCCCTCACCAGTTGCATTTGCAAGGTGATGGAGCGCATGATCAACGGGCGGTTGACATGGTGGCTTGAGTCTCAGAAACTTTTAGCGAACGCTCAGTACGGATTTCGTCGCTATCGCTCTACCGTCGGCCATCTGGTGTCCCTGTCGAAGCATGTTATGAATGGATTTCTGAGAAAGTGTCAAACTGTGGCTGTGTTTTTTGACCTGGAGGAAGCTTATGACACTTGTTGGAGGGGCGGCATTTTACGTACACTTCACGCATGGA
Organism: Deroplatys truncata; assembly: GCA_030765065.1. NCBI lineage: Eukaryota > Metazoa > Arthropoda > Insecta > Mantodea > Mantidae > Deroplatys > Deroplatys truncata. The sequence goes on along the minus strand of CM060990.1, from coordinate 413,428,432 downwards.
ATATCCGCGGTCGTCTTCCCATATTTCTTCGGGAGTTCATGACGGACCGCGTCTTTCATGTACGTGTGGGCTCGGTTTTATCTCGTCGTTTTATTCAAGAGAACGGAGTACCGCAGGGCTCTGTACTCAGTGTCACACTTTTTGCGATTGCTATCAACCCCATTGTTGATTGTATCCCACCTGGCATTTCATCGTCCCTTTTTGTTGATGATTTTGCCATTTATTGTAGTTCACGCGGACCTGCCTACTCGAACGCCGTCTCCAGAGCTGTATCGACCGTCTCTAGGCCTGGAGTTACGCCAACGGCTTTAGTTTCTCCGCCGAGAAATCCGTCTGCATCAACTTCTGGCGCCGGAAGTATTTCCCTCCGCCCACTCTCCATCTTGGGCCAGGGATATTTCCGTTTGCAGACGAGGCGAAATTTTTGGGGTTGATTTTTGATAGAAAGTTGTGTTGGACCTCGCACGTTTCCTTTTTAAAAGCAAAGTGTGACCGTTCTCTTAATCTTTTACTAGTTTTAAGTGGCACATCCTGGGGAGCTGATCGGACCGTCCTTCTTCGCCTTTATCGCTCTTTGGTCCGATCCAAGCTTGATTACGGGTGTATTGTTTATTCGTCGGCACGTCCATCTGTGTTACGTCGATTGAATGCCATTCACCATCGTGGCATAAGAGTCGCTACAGGGGCCTTTCCAACCAGCCCTGTTCTTAGCCTGTATGCTGAAGCTGCAGAGCCTCCGCTGTCCTTCAGGCGTGAGATGCTGTTGTGCAGCTATGCCGGTCGACTCTCAAGCTTGCCTGACCACCCGTCCTTCGAGTTGTTTTTCGAGGAGTCCCTTGATCGTCTCTATTTTATTAGCTCCTCTGCTTTGCTCCCACCAGGGGTTCGCTTTCGACAGCTCCTTCGGCAATTAGACGTTCCGCCAGCGCCGGCCCTTCCACGGGGGGAAACGCGTTTTCCTCCATGGTCGCGCGCTGAGGCCCACATCCACCTTGGGCTGACGTCGATGCCGAAAAATGCGACCCCTGCTTCTGTTCTTAGATCCGCCTTTTTAGAACTACAGGCGCAGTTCGGGGACTGTTATTTTATATATACCGATGGGTCTAAGACTGATGTTGGAGTAGGATGTGCCTTTGTTTTTGGTGTACAGAGTTTTACTTTTCGTTTACCTCGACAATTTTCAGTTTTTACCGCCGAAATTTTAGCATTTATCAATCCGTTTTATACATTCAGCGGCACGACTTACGGCACTGTTTTATTTGTACGGACTCTCTGAGTGCCCTTCAAAGTATTACTGCGCTGTACAATTACCACCCACTCGTACAGCGCATACATGACCTGCTCCACTCGCTTGGTGTCTCTGGCATCAGCGTGTCCTTCATGTGGATTCCAGGTCATGTGGGCATCTCAGGTAATGAGTCTGCCGACGCCGCTGCAAAATCGGCGATTTTATTACCCAGATTTTTTACTTCTGTTGTTCCCTCGTCAGATTCGTGTGTTATTTTACGTCGCCGCATCCTCTCGCGCTGGCGCGATGAGTGGACGGCCCTCCGGGGGAACAAGTTGCGGGAGGTTAAGCCTCTCCCGTTAATCTGGGGTACCCCTTCTCGTTCTTCACGTCGGGAAGAGGTACTTTTAGCCCGTTTACGAATTGGACATTGTCGTTTTAGTCATAGTTTCCTGCTCAGTGGTGATCCCACTCCGCTGTGTCAGCAGTGTGACGTGCCTTTAACGGTGCGTCACATTTTAACTGAGGGTCAAGTTTTAGCTCCACTGCGCGTTCGCCTGGGTCTGCCTGTTGGCATAGCCAACGTTTTGGCAGACGACGCGCATGCTGTAGAATGTCTTTTACGCTTTATAAGTGTAATTGGTTTTAATCGTCGCATTTGATGCGCTGAGCGTCTTTTAGCTTTGTTATTTTATTCCGTATGTTTTAATAGGGACTTACTACCCAGTGGAAATATGGCGCTTATGTCCCTCGCATTCTACAGTTCTTGACACGTTTTAATCTTTTATTGCCTATGCTTTTAGTGTGTTGGTTTTTCAGAACTTTGTATTGTTGTTATTGTTATTATTGTTGTTCTTGTTATTATTGTTGTTATTGTTATTGTTATTATTGTTGTTATTATTGTTATTGTTATATTTTTATTGTTCTCTTATTGTTAGTTTTAGCTTTTTGACATCGCGGGTTTGTGTCCCGTTTTTAATTATGCGGTTCTTTTACCTGTTCTTTATATTTTGACTATATTTTATACACTGTAAGGGCGCTGATGACCTTTGCAGTTTAGCGCCCTTAAACCGGATATCATCATCATCATCATCATCATCATCATCCATCTTGGGCCAGGGATACTTCCGTTTGCAGACGAGGCGAAATTTTTGGGGTTGATCTTTGATAGGAAGCTGAGCTGGATTTCGCACATTTACTTTTTAAAAGCAAAGTGTGACCTTTCTCTTAATCTTTTACGTGTTTTAAGTGGCACATCCTGGTGTGCTGAGCAGACTGTCCTTCTACATCTTTATCTTTCTTTGGTACGATCCTAGCTTGATAACGGGTGCATTGTCTATTCGTCGGCGCGTCCATCTGTATTGCGTCGTTTGAATGCCATTCACCGTCGTGGCATAAGAGTCGCTACAGTGGCCTTTCCAACGAGCCCTGTGTTTAGCCCATACGCTGAAGCTGCAGAGTCTCCGCTGTCCTTCAGGCGTGAGATGCTTTTGTGCAGCTAGGCCTGTCGACACTCAAGCTTACCTGACCACCCGTCCTTCGCGATATTTTCCGAGGATTCGCTTGATCGGCAATATTTTGTTAGCTACTCTGCATAGCTCCCTCCAGGGGTTCGATTTCGTCAACTTCTTCAGCATTTGGACGTTACGCCAGCGCCGGCCCTTCCAAGAGGGGAAACGCGTTTTCCTCCATGGTCGCGCGCTGAGACCCACTGTCACCTTGGGTTATCGTCGATACCGAAGAACGAGACTCCTTCTTCAGTCTTTAGATCAGCATTTTTAGAAGTGCAGGCGCAATTTGGGGAGTTGTATTTTATATTTACTGCTGGATATAGGACTGATGATGGATTAGGTTGTGCCTTTGTTTATGGTTATCGCAGTTTTACATTTCGTTTACCCGGGCTATATTCGATTTTTACCGCCGAACGTTTTAGTATTTATCAGTCACTTTTATACGTGCAGCGGTACGACTTACGGCACTGTTTTATTTGTTCAGATTCGCTTAGTGCTCTTCAAAGTATTCGCGCGCTGTACAATTACCACCCCCTCGTACAGCGCATACATGACCTGGTCCACTGGTTTGGTGCCTCTGGCATCAGCGTCTCCTTCTTGTGGACTCCAGGTCATATGGGCATCTCAGGGAACGAGTCTGCCGACGCCGCTGCCAAATCGGCGATTTTATTACCCAGATTTTTTACCTCTGTTGTTCCCTCGTGAGATTCGTGTGTTCTTTTACGTTGCCGCATGCTCTCGCTTTGGCGGGATGAGTTGACGGCCTTTCGGGGGAACAAGTTGCGGGAGGTTAAACCTCTTCTCGTTCTTCTCGTCGGGAAGAGGTACTTTTAGCCCGTCTACGAATCGGACATTGCATGTTTAGTCATAGATACCTGCTTATTGGTGACCCCGCACCTGTATGTAAGCAGTGTGATGTGCCCTTAACGGTGCGTCACATTTTAACAGTGTGTCAAGTTTTAGCTCCATTGCGCGGTCGTGTGAGTCTGCCTGTTGGCATAGCCAACGTTTTGGCAGACGACGCGCATGGTGTAGAATGTCTTTTACGTTTTATCCATGACAGTGATTTTAATCGTCGCATTTGATGCGCTGAGCGCCTTTTAACATTGTGATTTTATATTGGCTTTTTAATGGGGGTTCTACTCCCCAGTGGACATATGGCGCACATGTCCCATGCGTTCTACAGTTCTTGACACTTTTTACTATTTTATTGGTTTGTTTAACATGTTTTTTGTGATGGTTTTAACATTTGATGACTTGTTTCAGATATTTTTGACTATGCGGTTTTTTACTCAAATTTTATTTTTGGACTTTAAATTTTATACCTTGTAAGGATGCTGATGACCTTAGCTGTTTAGCGCCCTTAAACCACATATCATCATCATCATCATCATCAGGTCGAAGCACGGGAGCTATATTCTTTATTAGTGACAGATCAATTGCTGCATCCAGTAATGGATCCATGCAGTGTGCATGCAGAGATTTTTTTATTTCATGCAGTATCAGCCGTTTCCATTCTTTGTTAGATTCCTCATATTCATTTTTCATGATCCAAGACCAAGATGCTTTGAAAGACTGAGTTTTGACACCAGTATTCTTTTTTTTATTTTATTTACATTCAAATTGTGATCTAGGACTACTATCATGGATCTAAGTTGAAGGATATTATATAAAAAATGTATTTATTTTGGAGCATATGTGAGATGAAGACTGTGATAACTTTCTAAACTGCCAGTACGTATATAATGTCAAATATGAGCCAAATCTTTTAAGAAGGTGCTATCCAAAATAGTTTTATTTAGAGCATGATAGGCGTTTCATTCACCTTTAAGCCATAAATTATTTCTTTGGTCTTCTTCCAACAATTCATCTTGCTCACAAGATTTCCATTCACCATTTTCTAGCCATTGATATTAATTTTTGAATGATTAAGGCTTGATGTGGATTTTTCAATGAATATGGCACTGTTCTCATTAGTTTTTTTGCAGCCCACCATAAATGATTATTTATACTGGCTTTCCAGTCCTTCAGTTCTGAGTATTCTTCTTCTATAATTTTAATTCTTTTCATTAGACTTTTAGACAAATGCCATACCTGAAATTCATGTTCAAGTTCCGGATACTGAATTTTTAACAGGTATCTTACAGGTTTGTATCTGTAAGAGAGAAAAAACTTCAATTCTGCACATTTCCTGTTTTGCAAGCCTTGTTATTATGTTGTCACATGCAGCCTTTTCCAGAGCACCGTTCACCATACCTCTTTGAACGGGTTAAAAATCAATAACTTTGCAGAAATTAAATCCATGACAGTGTAGACCAAATATTTGGATGAAAATGCTGGGGAGTCATACTGCACATCCCCTGCCAACCATACCACAATGTTTTAATGAATTCAAGTTCGTTTTTCTTTCTTGAATTCAAAATGCTTGAACAACTGGTGCTGCCATGTTTCGAATGGTTTTATCGAATGTACACCTTGAAGACATTGCCAAACCCAGTGATTTGCAGAAGGACTTAAATTGTTGAAACAATATACCATATATTAATAAAGAACTGGCTATTAAAGCACTTCTTTCTGGTTTCTTTCCTGATAAATTTTGTAGGTTTCAAGTGAATGTATATGACCACAATAACACATTATTTTAACACTTGGCATTGTACCTTTAGTGTAAAGAGAGATTGCTTTGACTTCATTTCTACATAAAACACATACCTTGAAAAATAAAAAAAGAGATGTCCAGGCAACAATGAAACATTCTGCAGCAACTTCATTTCCATGAATGGTAAAAGTTTCTTCTTCTTCTTCTTCCTTTCCTTTTTCTTCTTTTTCTTTTTCTTATGAGAATCTGAAGAATCAGGTTCATATAAACTTTCATTCAGCTTATCCTGACCTTCCTCATCATTGCTTGTTTAGTAGATTTTTCAGGTTCCAACAATATATATTTCCTTAAGATTTCAGTACCTAGTTCACATTGTACTTCTGAATTCTTGATTTTTTTCATCACTTTCTATTATGAATTCTCTTTCAATGCTTTTATCATCGCCTTCTTTGTCAGTCTTAATGCAAGTAACGCTATCGTATAGCTCAGAAACTATGCTTTTATGATTTCTAGCCTCATATCATTCTGCTCTTTGTCGTTTGCTCTTGGATGAAGATGGTGAAGGATCAATTGTCTTACTAAAGCTTGATATTTGGAAATTGTCTTCATTTTTCCTTATAGTAAGAATAGTTACAGGTTTTAATAAAGGCCCTCTGAAATTTTCATCCGCCATAAACTGCTTTTTTGATAACTGTGTCTGTTCACAATCTGTGTCCTTAAAATGGAAGGCACATAAACGTGCACTGGGACCAAGCAAAAGAATATTTTCTGTTGCAAAATTCTACCCATCTGCTATATCTTTTGGGAGATTTGTCTCTGTTTAGAAACACATAAAAATGAGTTCCCTTGTCTGTTCCTTCTCACATTACAGCCATATTGCACAACACTGAGGCATTTTATTTTTCACAATATTACGTTGTTTCTATAATACTAAACTAACTCAGTAACACCATCACCAAAACACCACCACAAAGTACGCTACCTTTGAACTTAAATGCCAACAAGAAGAATGTTTTTCTAAATGTATCACTACATGTGCAAACATGTTTGACTTGTGATCTCCCAACTACTTCCAGTGCATGGCTGGCTCTGATGACATATAAGGTGGTTATTATTTTGCTTGCTCAGCGATAACAGTGTGGCGGAATAAGAAAACAGTGTTACCACTGCATTTTACAGGCCATATTTTTCATTAGGAAGAAACATGAATTTTGTGTTTCGTTCCCCTTCAAGTATTACTGTGAACACAACCTTTTTATCAATGGTTTTGACAGCAGTGTCAGCATAGCATGTAATTAGGTTGCAAAGTATAAACCTATAAGCAACACTTAGAATCAAAGAAGAGTAATTGTGCATAAGAAAAATGTTAACATTTTATTAGATTCTTACTCCCCAAAGATATGATAATAAAAATTACAATTATTCTACTTACTAATACTGCATCCTCTACTAATTTAAATGCTTCAGAAAAATTAGAAATGCTCATTATGTGCACATCCTTAAGAGTATAGCTTGTGGGATGTCTATATGATTTCTGTTAAGTGATTGTATTTGTTATAGATAATCAGTGCTTATATAAAGTAACCTAGAGTTAATAATGAAATGGAGACATTTATTAAGATTTTTTTACTGAACTATGTGATTCTCTGTGTAATGTGCTCCTCATGATTCTGAATGGCTGACTGTTTGCCATTTGAAAACCTCTAGGACAGGTATCAGTACAATTGCCTGAGAGAATATTTCGATATACTAATTTCAGGTACAAAATGGATAATATTTAGATAAAAATAGTTCTCTACAGCTTACCTTCTTAAGGTTATGGAATTGCAACTACTTACTTAAGAGTAGAGGAGAAATGTCCCATTAAATGTGGCACAGATGTGCATACACAATGTCTGTGCTAGAAGGCACTATGTTAAAGGTGAAAATGATCTGTTCAATTTTAATTTAATTTCAAATTAGATTTATCAGTTACATCTGTAACATTTTAGCTATTAGTTTGTATAGCATCTATGTTACCTATTACCTTTTGTGATAAGAGAAATGTCATCTATATATAAAACAAATAACAAACAAAAAATGGACAAAATGGAAGTCATCTATTCAAAATTTATATATTGTAAAACCACTCTTTAGGGTTCATCAAAGAAATGCACTGGACTGAAAATGCAATATTGTACTGACTCACCAATTGCTTTTCTGTTATTCTCTTTACAGATAAAGCAGTATTTGTTTCAAAGGTTGAAGCAAATTAGTGCATCAGACACTGAGTTTAAAACAAAAGTTTTATCAATTCTTCAAGAAGAGCATGAAAGATTAAATAACTACAATGTAATGGCTCAGAGAGGATTATCCACTGCACTTACAAGAACATTTTTCTCCAGCTCCAGTGGCAATGGTAGTTTGATTTCTGTTCAAGAAGTTGCTGGTGGACTTCTGAAGAGAGGCATTGTTGATGTGGTTATTGATACACAGGATAATTCAAAGAGTCTTTTTACCGTAGGTATATTATTTCACCATCATACCTTTGTATTTAGTTTGCAAATATACAAGAAATTTAAAGTCTGCTGTAAAATGCTGTCGGTATTTTGCATAAAAGAAATATCCTGCACAACTAAAACAAGCATCTACCAGAAATGTTAACATTTTGGAAACACTTTCCCCACTTCATTTTTGAAGTGAAAAGACATTGTGTATCATATAGATCAGAACTCCTACTGATTTTTCAATTTATGTAGCCTGCTAAGAATAATAGATGGCTTGAGAGAAATTTCTTTCACATTCACTATAAGATGCTGATATTTTTGCCCCAAGTATGCTGGAGTGAATAGTGTGTCTAGGACTTTACTTTCCTAAAGATATTAATAGTAGAAACCACAAAATCGTTCAGCTTCTCTTTTATACAAATAGAATTTATGTACCAGTTTTCTAATTTTACCTTCACCAAATGTTGCATTTTTACCAAATTTTTCTGACCAGCATTTAGAATTTAAATCCTGTGCAAGTAAAGATCATCTTCAAACATCTGATTTTCAGTAGCTCCTTTCAGATCTTTTGAACAGCAAAATATCTTATTACAGGGGTGTCTTTCACTTTTGTGGAACTCAATCATTTTGAACTTCATGTTTTTCTGATTTTGAAGAGAGATTCCGTAGTACAAACTAGGATTTTTCACTATGTCCTCAAAAATTTGTAGTGCAATATTTATTTTCCTGCCTGCTTTGAATAATTAAACATTTTTCTTTTGCAAATGTAGACTTAGTTTGCTAAGTTCTTGGAGAAGTCACACATAAGTCCCAAATTAAGTAAAAACTTGCAGAGTGACACATTTCTTAACCCACCACTGAATGGTCATTTAAATACTTGTCTTCCTGAGGACCCTCTGTGTTCCATTGGAAAGTGTAATATTCATATGAGAGATCTAGGGTCTGGGTTAGGAGCAGGACTGCTTACTTAACCCATTCACATAATTTGACGAACAGGGCTTGCACATGCTTTTTTTTGGCATATGAATCATATGAAAAGCTCAGCTCGCAATGCTGCACATAACTGCATGTAGTTTAGGTTCCTTCTCACAGATGTCATTTGTATACATTTGGAATGAATTGCTAACATGTGATGTTTGTAATTCCCTCAATATGACCTCACCAACTGTGTTTCAACAAGGATGAGTAATTTTATTCTTCTTGCACTTGCTTCAGTAGCCATTATGGCCACAAAAACAATCTGTGTGGATGGCGAGGGGGGTTTGAGAAAACTGGTACAAAGTCTATTACAGAGTGATAATGAAGGCGATTTTTCTGAATATGAAATGGAGACTGAAGAAAGTTCTAGTGACAGTGATAATGAATCTAGTACTGAAAGTAGTGAGGAAAATAATTATGATAGTTGATAGTTTTATTTTCACCATTGTAAATACATTTTACAAGGATCGTTCAAGATCCCCCCAGGGGCTCACCTCGTGTGAGTACGGGTTAGGCACGCCCGGGGTCCCGAGCCACTCGCCAACATTTCACCCCATCCATTCTCATCTACTGTGCCACGTGAATTTTTTATTCATTTGTTCACGATCCTCTTCCTCTTCTAGGCTTATTCTGATTTCTAGTTTTACGTTTTAGTCTTATTAACTCCTGTCTCACCAACAGGGATCTTTTCTGTCTCCGTGGTTCTTTCCCACGGTTCCCGCGCGGCTTCCGACATGTGTGCTCTACGGAGGTCTCAGACGCGAAGGTCGGGCGGACCCCTCGCACTGCCCCTGTGTGTAACCTTAGGTGCGGAGCCCGTCCACGCCGTCATGTACACCCACGTAGCTCTCTGGGGGCCCGGCTTGTGTTAATTCTCCAACGACCGTGTGTCGTTGGATTAGTATCACGGGCCGGACGTGTTACCGCTGACGGAGCCTCGGTGTAATCAACCACAAGTCCCCTGAATCCGTGTCTGTGTCTTGCTCGCAGCGCGGCCTAGAGTGGGGAGCCATGGGCGGTTATACCCATGGTAGGGGCTTAAAGCCGGGGTGTGTGTGGTGAACGGCTTACACATATGGACTAGCAGTGGAGTTTGGGGGGTAGCCCTTCTGAAGTACGCCTTGAGATCGGTCTTGGGAGGGTTCCCACGACGGCGCAGACCGTGGAGATATGGTGTCTTTTTCTTTAACCCCCGGATGGCAGGCTGACGCCGACGGTTCCGGATGGGGGTCTATTCATCATGTATCCGCGCAAAACCCCTTTCACTGACATATTTTTAGTTATGACTTTAGCAAGTGATGGAAAAACGTTCAAGGACCTTAGCCCTTTTTACATAAAGCGTGAGGTGGATCGGATCTGTGGCCAGGTGAAAAACGCGACGCGACTACGAGACGGTACGTTATTGATCGAAACCGCCAACGCCGAGCAGTCCCAGAAACTGTTGAAAACGAGTTTGCTGGGCTACTATCCTGTCCGGGTAGTCCCACATAAGTCCTTAAACTCTGTTCGGGGGGTTGTCACCACCTCCAGCCTCGATGATCTCTCCAACGATGACATAGTGTCTTGTCTCTCCGATCAACGTGTCTGTCAGGCGTACCGGCTTTCTCGCAAACAGGACGGTCAGGAATACCCTCTACGTACTGTGTTTCTGACTTTCAAAGGTACTGTATTGCCGGAGTTCATTTTTTGTGGCTACGAACGTGCCTCCGTGCGCCCTTATATTCCGAACCCCATGCGCTGTTTTCGGTGCCAAAGCTTCGGCCATACTACCCGCTCGTGTGCCCATCCAGCTCTCTGTGAGCGATGTGGCCTACCTGCCCATGACGGCGCAGCATGTGTTCGTGACCCTCGTTGTGTTAACTGTGGAGGATGTCATCCGTCTAGCTCACGACAGTGTTCTCGTTTTTTGGACGAAAAGTGTATACAGGAGTTGCGCGTTAAGGAACGCCTCACCTTTCCTGAAGCACGGCGGCGCTTTGCGCAACTTCAACCTGCAAACACCTCTGGTTATTCATCCACCGTCAGCCGCACTCCTGTTGCCACTGTTTGCTCGCCTCTCACGTCCGTTGCCCATGCTTCGACACAAACCGAGCCTCCTGCGAATACTTCTCCATCGTCCCGAGTTGACAGTGCTGTACAGTCTTCATCTTCAGCCGTGTCGCCGCCAGCCTGCAGGCCGTCTACCAATGCTCACCCTTCAGCGACTTCTACTGAGGGTGTTCGTTCTCGGCCTCACCATAGACCGAGTAGTCGCACTTCCTCTGCGAAGTCTTGGTCCCGTTCCACGAGCCGCAGAGGCTCTTCTGGTTCCCGGGCATCGGAGGGTTCGCCAGAGGATGCGGCTTTTACTGTCGTTGGTCCGAAATCTGTTAAGACGCGGAAGAAACTCAAGCGGTCATCTTAGCCTTCTTTGAATGGAGATACTCCACTGGAACGTTAATGGGTTTCGGGCACGCCTTCCGGACTTACAATGTTTAATTTCCCAACGTTCTCCCTCAATCGTTTGTTTACAGGAAACCCATCTGCAGCCTCCTCACGCTTTGCATCTTCGGAGCTTTTCCTGCTTTAGACATGACTCTGTAGTTGGACAGCGTGCCAGCGGTGGGGTTGCTATTTTGGTGGCGCATACTATTTGTGCTACCAACATACCGCTTCGCACACCATTGTCGGCTGTGGCTGTGAGGGTCCGATCGGAGGGCGTCTGTTTCTCTGTCTGCAATGTGTATCTGCCGCCGCTCAGTGTAGTTCAAGCGCACGAACTACGGGCTCTTTTGTCACAGCTAACCCCACCGCTACTTTTCGTTGGTGATTTCAACGCCAAGCATTCTCTCTGGGGTTCCGATATTGATGACGCTCGTGGCTGCCTTATTGCAGACGTTTGTGACATGTCCGGCTTATTTCTTTTAAATACTGGTGTCCCTACCTTCTTATCCTCTGCCTATGGCACCCACTCAGTCTTAGATCTTTCTTTCTGCAGCTCGGCATTACTTCCCCTCATTGACTGGTCGGTGCTTTCTGACCTTTATGGCAGTGATCATTACCCCATTGCCATTCGTTTATCCGGCCACTATCCTCTACCTTCACGACATCATCCCTGGATTATTTCTAAGGCTGATTGGGAGAGGTTTCGTTCCCTGATTCATCTCACCGCTACTGCTTTTGCCACTATAGATGACATGGTGGAGTATTTTACTTGTTCTCTTTTACTCGCAGCGAATTCCAGCATTCCTCGTGGTTTTTGCGCCCCACGTCGCGTTCCTGTCCCTTGGTGGACCACAGAATGCCGTTTGGCCCTTAAGGCACGCAGACGTGCCCTGCGTGTCTTTCATTTACATCCTACTGAGGGGAATTTCGTTGCTTTTAAACGTTCTCGGGCTCGGGCACGTTTTGTACTTCGAAATGCCAAACGAAAGTCTTGGGAGACCTATGTCTCTTCTCTTTCCCATCGCAGTTCTGCACAACAGGTGTGGTCTGCAGTTCGGCGTATGTATGGCCGGTGTCGCAGGGTGCTCATTCCCGGTCTTGCCGTACACGGCTCCACTCTTACCAGCGAACCCGCTATAGCCGAAGCTCTTGCCAGCTCATTTGCTACTTTTAGTCAGACGGCTAGTTATGACAGCTCGTTTTTACCCATTAAGACATCTGCGGAGCGGTTGGTCCTTGATTTTAACAGCGATTGTAGTGAGTCCTACAACGCACCTTTTACCGTTGCCGAGCTGGTGCATTCTCTGTCTCTCGCCAGGGATTCTTCCCCTGGTCCTGATGACATCCACCGACAAATGCTACTTCATCTTCCGCCTGAGGCGATTTCATTCTTACTTGCGATCTTCAACCGCATGTGGCGTAGACAGGAGTTTCCGTGCTCGTGGCGGACGGGTATTGTCATTCCTATCCCGCGACCCGGTGACGATCTGTCCCTTCCGTCTAGCTACCGGCCTATTTGTCTGACCAGTGTTGTGTGTAAGACCTTTGAAAGAATGATTAACGTTCGGTTGACGTGGTGGCTAGAGCGCAATAATTTCCTCTGCAATGTGCAGTGTGGATTTCGTCGCCATCGCTCTAGTGTGGACAACCTGGCTCGGCTGGAAGCTTATGTGCAAGACGCTTTTCTCCTGAAGCAGCATGTCGTGGGTGTCTTCTTTGACCTGCAGAAGGCGTATGACACTGCTTGGCGCTACGGTATTCTTCGTACGCTCCATGGTTATGGTTTGCGCGGCCATTTAGCTGCCTTTCTTTCAAACTTTTTACAGCTTCGGTGTTTTCGTGTCCGCATTGGAAACACGCTATCTCAGGAGCGTATCCAGGAGAACGGTGTACCACAGGGGTCGATTCTTAGCGTCACTCTCTTTGCGGTAGCCATTAACGGCATCTCTAGCGTTGTTCGTAGCGATCTTCCGATGTCTCTGTATGTTGACGACTTTGCTATATATTATCGTTCTTATAGTGTGGATCACATCGAGCGTCAACTACAGCTGGCCATAACATCTCTTGCAACCTGGGCGCTACGCAACGGCTTTCGTTTCTCCGCTTCGAAAACGAAGTGCCTTCACTTTTATCGCCTTCGTGGTATACATCCCCCTCCTGACCTTCACTTGCTCGGCACACCCTTGCCCTTTGTACCGCACCTCAAGTTCCTGGGTCTTTATCTCGACCACAAACTTACCTGGGAGTGCCATATTCGCCATCTTCGTGCTTCGTGCGATCGCTCTCTTCGGGTACTGAGGCTTTTATCTGGAGCTTCTTGGGGCGGTGATCGCACCGTGATGTTGCGACTCTACCGCTCCTTGGTTCGGTCTAAATTGGATTATGGCAGTTTTATCTACGGCGCCGCGTCCGCTTCTAAAATCCGCCTCTTGGACACTGTCCATCATACTGGTATCCGTGTTGCAACTGAGGCTTTCCGCACTAGTCGTGTGGACTGTTTATACGCTGATTCTGGCGAACCCCCGTTGTCTATTCGGCGCTCGTTTTTACTCTGTTCTTATATTGCAAGGTTGGCGGCTCACCCAGGTCACCCTTGTTTTAACTCTGTTTTACACCCGGCTCTCGCTGTCCGTTATGTGCGGAATAGTAGCTCTTCCCGCCCCAGCGGTATTCGGTTTCGCGACCTTCTTGTTGCACGTGACCTCCGACTGCCTGCTGTAACGCGGTTCTCCTTTGGACGTTGTCCACCGTGGCAACTCCAGCGCGCCCGGTTTGACCTAGCCCTATCGGACAACGCTCGCCGCTCCACCCCACCGTTGGTGTTCCGTCGACTTTTTAACGAGCTTTTGGGGAGTTACCGGAACTACACTCCGGTTTTTACTGATGGTTCCCAGGTGGGTGGTGCTACAGGTTGCGCTTTCGTCGTTAACGCCACGGCTCACTCGTATCGCCTCTTGGACGTCAGTTCCGTTTTTACCGCCGAGCTCTTTGCCATCTTTTATTTCTTGCTTTTTATCTCCACTTTATCTCCAGGATTTTATCTTATCTGCTCCGACTCTTTAAGCGCCCTTCAAGCCTTACAACAGTTTCTCGGCTGCTCCACCTTAGTCGTAAAAATTCAGAACATCGTCTCCCAGCTGCTTTACCGAGGATATCATCTCGTTTTTACATGGACCCCCGGCCATGTGGGCATTGCCGGCAATGAGGAAGCGGATGCGGCTGCAAAGTCCGCCTGCCATTTGTCGGAGTTTTCTACAGCGACTGTGCCTTACCGGGATGTCCAGCGTTACTTCAGGCGTCATATGTTCCTGACCTGGCAGGAGTCATGGGTGGCGTTGAGTGGCACACAACTGTGAACTATTAGGGACACCGTCCACCCCTGGCCCACTTCTTGCAGAGAATCCCGGCGATCAGAAGTTGTTCTGACTCGTCTACGCCTGGGTTATACTCGCGCCACTCATGGATATCTTTTGCGCGGAGATCCGGCCCCAATTTGTCCGACTTGCAACGTTCGCCTGTCCGTCCTACATGTTTTACTCGAATGTCCGCGATTCGCCCGTGAGCGCCTCTCCTATGGTCTAGGCCATACCCTGCGTGTTGTTTTAGGCGACGACCCAGTGGCTGTCGATCAGGCACTTCGGTTTGTTATAACTATTGGCTTTTATGCGCAGGTGTAAATTGCTTTTATCTCTTTTATATTTTGATTTTCAGCTTTTAGACCTGTGCTTTTATATATATATATTTCGCTTCTTTTTAGCTTTTAACATGTCTTTTAGGGTTTTGGTTTTTTTCTTACGTTTTATAGTGTTTTAGATTCCATTATGCCTTTTAGGCTTTAGCGGTTTTAAGTTTTGACCTCGGGCCCTAATGACCTAGCTGTCGACGGGCCCTTAAACCCCACTCACTCACTCACTCGTTCAAGATCTATATACATTAACCTTTATACAAAAATTTAACATAAAACCAACAAGAAGTGCAACACGACCATACTTTACAAAGCATTTTTATTCAATTCCTTGTACTCATCTATTGTGTAGAATGAATTTTGTACTAAATATGACTTAGTTGCCTTTAGTTTTGTCTTTTCATTTGTTAACTGTTTTATTTGTAGTGGTAGGTGATTATATATATATCTTTAATACTCTGTTCTATGCATTTGATGTTTAAAATACCTCTGTACCTCTGAAGTCAATGATGATGCGCCAAGCCCTTCAAAACCCATTTGTATTACGATGCAGAAAAAAATGTGTCTGGAATTACACAAAAACTGACAACAACCCTGTTCTCTATTCTTTTGCTGCAAAAGTGGTGTTTTTAAAGACTTACTGAAGCATGCATCACAGATTCTTTCAATTTCTTCGAAATACATGGAACCCTTTTTTGACAAAATGTATGATGAAACTAATGCTTACATAATAAGCCAGCTGAACAATCCCGACAGAAACATGTTGATTGATGATATAAAATGGTCTAACACTGTGGCAGATGAAATTAGGGCCTATATTGTTTTAGTTATTTTGATGTCTCTAGTGCAAAAATTGTGTATTCAATTGTACTGGAGCAAAAACCAATGGCTTGGCACCCCAGTTGTAAAAAGTGTGCTGTTGCTCATCATTTAGAGAATTGTTTCAAGTACTACAACACTCAACAGCAGTACTAGGAAAAGAGTACTGGTGAGTTTGCTTTTAATAATGTGCACACAACTTTTCAGCATAAAGTACTTATCGGTTGATTTTAAATGATTTTTTAAAGAGTAAGCTGTTACCACCCTTACTCCTAGGGGATTTAAATCTGATTTCTTGGTTAGTTGAGTAGGCATTCGAATATGATGCAATTGGGTTAAAGCTTGGGTGGTGCCAAGGGAGGACCATGCAATCTGTGATATGTGCAGTGGTGGAAGATGAAGTAATGAAGTCAACATTTCTTGCAACTACACCATTTACCACAAGTAAAAGACAAAGTGTAAGTGAAAGAGGTGGCATCACCATCTGCTTGTTTCCTAGTGATAAGTAAAACAAGAGGAGGCCAGACCTATTTGAAAGTGATATCTTTTGTTATTCAAAGGGCCTCGACAAAACTACTGGATAAATTTGCATTTGCAAAGTATCTGATTCCTTCTTGAGAATGATAGTCGCATGTCTGTGGAAGATTATATTCTGCTGAGTACCCCAACCATATAGGGAGCCACATTGTCCCCCCCCAGGGGCTCATCTTATATGAGTACGAGTGTTGACGTACCCAGGGGTTCCCGAGCCACTCATCGCCATCTTCATCACTTCATTCCCGTCCGGTCGAGGTGGGTTCGTTCTCGTGACCGGGGGACTCAAGGTAGGCTCCGGTTCGTTCTGTTCATTTCATTCCATCACGCCCTCGGCATCGTTTCTTTATTCTCTCTTCTATTTCTGCACATTTCGCACCACTTCCATTCATTTACACACCTCTTTTCCTTCTTTGCCGGCCTACTTTGAGTGTGAAACGCCCACAAACTTTTAGTTTCTTTTAACCTTTTATATTAATCCTCCGTGGGGACAGCCTGACGGACACCCGCACACGGGTTGCGCAGCTGGGTGAGTGGGTAATGGCGTCATCCCCACCACCCGGGGTCGTCATATAGGGTTTGTGCTCGTATCCGCTGTTCAACTGCAGTCCCGCGGGGGGGCCATTGCATGAGCTGCTGACTTCTGACGGCGATTAGCTCCCTCTGTCTATGTTCTGGGAGGTGTGACCCTGGGGTGAGATAGGTATAGATAGGCCACTCACCCAAGCCGGGGTAACGCCCGGGAAGTCAGAGCCCGAGGTCGGAGACGGTTGCAATGGTGGAGGATTTATTTCGCTATAGAGCCACCTTTCTCCATTATTTCGAGTAAGCGCCGAAAAGTGTTGATAACAGAAGTAGCGCCATCGACATCTGGTTGTTACTTAGTCATTACGCGAACAGAGGAATGTCAAACTTTCGATAAGGTGAACCCTTTTGTTATCCAAAAGGGCATTGACTCAATTGCTGGTCCGGTTCTTTCCTGCACTCGGCTTTGTAATGGTTCGTTGTTAGTGCAAAGCAAGTCCGAGGCATAAAGTAAGTCCTTGTTGAGCGCCACACTTCTCCACGGTTATACCATCCGTGTTGAGAAGCACCGCACCTTGAATTCCTGTCGAGGCGTCATCAACACCCATAACCTCGATGGTATGACCCCCTCAGGGGCTCACCTTATGTGAGTACGGGTTTTTGGCGCACCCGGGGGTTCCCGAGCCAGTCATCGCCACATTCATTCCCTCACCCCCATCCGGTCGAGGTGGGTTCTTCAAGTGACCGGTGGACACAAGGTAGGCTCTCGTGCGTTCTTTGCATTCCATCCATACCGCACCTCACCCTCGTTTCTTTCTTCCCTTATCACTTTCCGGCCATTTCGCACCACGACATTCGCATATCTCTCTTTTTCTTCCCCGCCGGCCTACCTTGCGTGCGAAACGCCCACACAGTTTTAGTTTCTTTTATCTTTCTATTTAAATCCTCCGTGGACACAGCCTGACGGATACCCGCGCACCGCGTGCGCAGCAGGGTGAGTGGGTAATGGCGTCATCCCCACCACCCGGGGTCGTCATGTAGTGTTGTTGTTCGTATCCGCTGTTCAACTGCAGTCCCGCGGGGGGGCCATTGCATGAGCTGCTGGCTTCCGACGGCGATTGGGTCCCTCTGTCTATGTTCTGGGAGGTGTGACCTGGGGTGAACTACGTATAGATAGGCCACTCACCCAAGCCGGGGTAACGCCCGAGAAGTCAGAGCCCGAGGTCGGAGACGGTTGCAATGGTGGAGGATTTTTTTCGCTATGGAGCACCCTTTCTCCATTGTACACAACAAGCGCCGTAAAACTTTAGTAACAGAAGTAGCACCGCCAACAGCTGGTTGTTACTTAGTGATTACCCGTACAGAGGAGGGACAATCATTCGAGAAGGTGAACCCTTTTATTATCCAGAAGGGCATTGACTCAATTGCTGGTCCGGTTCTTTCCTGCACTCGGCTTCGTAACGGTTCGTTGCTAGCTCAAAGCAAATCCGAGGCACAAAGTAAGTCCTTGTTGAGCGCCACGCTTCTCCACGGTTATCCTATCCGTGTTGAGAAGCACCGCACCTTAAATTCTTGTAGAGGCGTTGTCACCACGCATAGCCTCGATGGCATCTCGGACGAGGACCTGGTCGAATATCTTGCAGACCAGAAGGTGACAGCGGTTCATCGAGTGCAGGCCAAACGCGACGGCGTATTGGTACCCACTCGTACCCTGTTTCTAACTTTTGATGGCGTCGATCTGCCCACGAGCATCTCCGCAGGGTACGAACGTATTTCTGTGAGGCCTTATATTCCCAGACCTCAGCGTTGTTTTAAGTGCCAACGTTTTGGGCATACGCAAGTCTCATGTAAGAGTGCCGTTAACATCTGTGCAATGTGTAGCCAGCCCGAACACGAAGGTGCCTGTTCAACAGCCCCCGTCTGCGTTAATTGTTAAGGGTCACATTCTGCTTCGTTTGCCGACTGTCCGCGGTATCTGGACAAGAAGGCGATCCAGGAGTTCCGGGTAAAGGAGAAACTCTCCTTCGCCGAAGCCCGGAGGCGTTTCCATGCGCGCCAACCTTCACTCCTGCAATCTGGCACATTTAGTTCTGTTGTTGCCTCGCCAGTACCACGAGTAGATGTCGAAACTCAGACCTGGACCTTGACTGGATTAACCGCCACTACCATCCGGCCGTCTATTAAAGCTACTGTTACCAAGCCCTATAAACCTGGTCCAAAGTCAATGAAGTCGCAAGCCGCTGAAAAGAAGCCCAAGCAGAAACTACGTAGGGAAGATTTTTTGAAAGACCCTCCGCGTGCGCGCGGTAACAAAAGTTCACCTTCTCCTCCTAGGAGGTCGCTGCCCAGGAAGGTCCTGGGACAAGCCGCGCTTAGCGGCGCCCCTCACCCATCGCCACCCAGAACAGATTCACGGCGCTTGAATCGGTTTCTGGCACTGAGCGCGTGGGCCCTCCCTCCGAGGAAGCTATGGAGTCTGACCAACTCCATACAAAAAGCCCGAGCCCAAAGGTTAAACAAAAGATAATTTTAAGCCGCCCTTCTAAATAGACAGTTTATCCCCTTTTTTCTTAATGGCTATCCTGACCTGGAATGTACGTGGTGTACGATCGCATAGGGCGGAACTGCAACTTTTATTGCGTTCCCATTCGCCTATGGTCGTATGTTTGCAGGAGACTAAGCTTCGCCCTCACGATCCTTTTGATCTCCGAGGATATACTCCGGTTCGCTACGACCTTGAACCGGAGGAGGGTACTCCTGCTCATGGAGGTGTCATGTTCTTAGTGCGTAACGACGTTCATTTTACACCTGTCACACTTACATCCGACTTGCAAGCTGTTGCCGTTCGCCTTCACTTACCCGGCTTTTTGTTTTCTGTTTGCTCTGTATATTCACCTCCATCGTCTCCCCTCGCTCCCGCGGACATTCGAGCTCTCCTGTCAGCTCTCCCAACACCATTTCTTCTGTTGGGAGATTTTAATGCCCATCACCCACTATGGGGTTCGCCAAGGGCTTGTGCGAGGGGAACTCTTCTTTCCGACATTTTTTATCAGTTCAATCTTTCCATCCTCAATACAGGTGCACCTACTTTTATTTCTGATTCTTCCGGTACATTCTCTCACCTGGACCTTGCCATTTGCTCAATCCAGCTTGCACGTCGTCTTCAGTGGAACGTCGTCGCTGACACCTACTCCAGCGACCATTTCCCCTGCATCGTTTCTCTTCTGTCGCACCACGTACAGCATTCCAGAGTACCTACCTGGATATTCGCAAAAGCCGACTGGAGCTTGTATTCCAGACTCGTGCATTTTGACGACCAGCCCTTCTCCGACATTAATCAACTAGTGCAGCACCTTACGTCTATTATTTTCTCAGCCGCCGAACGTGCAATACCCCGTTCATCCTCCCAACCTCGGCGGCCACCTTTTCCGTGGTGGAACGAGGATTGTCGGGACGCCGTTCGTGCCCGTAGGACTGTACTTAGGGTGTTTCGGCGCCACCCTACACTTGATAATTTGGTGACTTTTAAACAATCGCGCGCCAGGGCTCGTCGCATTATTCAGTATAGCAAGAAGGCATCTTGGGCTCGTTTTGTCGAGTCTTTTAATCGTTTTACGCCTTCATCCGTTGTTTGGGATAAACTTCGTCGCTTCTCAGGTAAAGTGGCACATTGTACTGTTTCTGGCCTTCAGGTTTCTAATGCCACCATAGTGGATCCGGCTACCATCGCTAACACTCTGGGTTCTGCCTTTGAGGCGGTTTCCAGTTCAGACCATTATTCCGCCGGCTTTCGCTCTATTAAAGATCGGCAGGATTCCGCATCATATACTTTTCAGTCTGCTAATGATGAATGCTATAACGAACTATTCACAATGAGGGAGCTGGAGCACGCTCCTCATTGCTCTCGGCACTCCGCTCCCGGGCCGGACGGCATTCATGTCCTGATGTTAAAGAACCTTTCAGCCGACAGTAAACTATTTCTCTTACAGGTCTATAACCGTATTTGGCAAGACGGCATTTTTCCTTCCGTTTGGCGCGAAGCCACCATTGTCCCTATACTTAAGCCTGGGAAGGATCGCCAACTACCTTCCAGCTACCGCCCTATCTCCCTCACCAGTTGCATTTGCAAGGTGATGGAGCGCATGTTCAACGGGCGGTTGACATGGTGGCTTGAGTCTCAGAAACTTCCAGCGAACGCTCAGTGCGGGTTTCGTCGCTATCGCTGTACCGTCGACCATCTGGTGTCCTTGTCGACGCATATTATGAATGGATTTCTGAGAAAGTGTCAAAACGTGGCTGTATTTTTTGACCTGGAGAAAGCTTATGGCACTTGTTGGAGGGGCGGCATTTTACGTACACTTCACGATTGGAATATCCGCGGTCGTCTTCCCATATTTCTTCGGGAGTTTATGACGGACCGCGTCTTTCGTGTAGGTGTGCGCTCGGTTTTATCTCGTCGTTTTATTCAAGAGAACGGAGTACCGCAGGGCTCTGTACTCAGTGTCACACTTTTTGCGATTGCTATCAACCCCATTGTTGATTGTATTCCACCTGGCATTTCATCGTCCCTTTTTGTTGACGATTTCGCTATTTATTGTAGTTCACGGCGGACCTGTCTACTCGAACGGCGTCTCCAGAGCTATATGGACCGCCTCTACGCCTGGAGTAACGCCAACGGCTTTAATTTCTCCGCCGAGAAATCCGTCTACATCAACTTTTGGCGCCGGAAGTATTTCCCTCCGCCCTCTCTCCATCTTGGGCCAGGGATACTTCCGTTTGCAGACGAGGCGAAACTTTTGGGGTTGATTTTTGACAGGAAGTTGTGTTGGACCTCGCACGTTTCCTTGTTAAAAGCAAAGTGTGACCGTTCTCTTAATCCTTTACGTGTTTTAAGTGGCACATCCTGGAGAGCTGATTGGACCGTCCTTCTTCGCCTTTACCCCTCAGGGGCTCACCTTCTGTGAGTACGGGTTTTTTGGCGCACCCGGGGGTTCCCGAGCCAATCATCGCCACCTTCATCCCCTCACCCCCATCCGGTCGAGGTGGGTTCTTCATGTGACCGGTGGACCCAAGGTAGGCTCTCGTGCGTTCTTTCCATTCCATCCATACCGCACCTCACCATCGTTTCTTTCTTCCCTTATCACTTTCCGGCCATTTCGCACCACGACATTCGCATAACTCTTTTTCTTCCCCGCCGGCCTACCTTGCGTGCGAAACGCCCACACAGTTTTAGTTTCTTTTATCTTTTTATTAAATCCTCCGTGGACACAGCCTGACGGATACCCGCGCACCGCGTGCGCAGCTGGGTGAGTGGGTAATGGCGTCATCCCCACCACCCGGGTTCGTCATGTAGGGTTTGTGTTCGTATCCGCTGTTCAACTGCAGTCCCGCGGGGGGCCATTGCATGAGCTGCTGACTTCTGACGGCGATTGGGTCCCTCTGTCTATGTTCTGGGAGGTGTGACCCTGGGGTGAGTCAGGTATAGATAGGCCACTCACCCAAGCCGGGGTAACGCCCGAGAAGTCAGAGCCCGAGGTCGGAGACGGTTGCAATGGTGGAGGATTTATCTCGCTATGGAGCACCCTTCCTCCATTAATACAAACAAGCGCCGAAAAGTTATTGTAACAGAAGTAGCACCGCCGTCATCTGGTTGTTACTTGGTCATTTCGAGAACAGAAGAAGGACAAAACTTTGAGAAGGTGAACCCTTTTATAATTCAGAAGGGAATAGATGCTATTGCTGGTGCGGTTCAATCATGCACTCGTCTACGGAATGGTTCCATATTGGCACAAACTAAGTCCGATCAGCAAAGTAAGACCTTGTTGCGCGCTACGCGTCTCCACGGTTACCCCATCCGTGTTGAGAAGCACCGCACATTGAACTCCTGTCGGGGCGTCGTTACCACCCATAGCCTCGATGGTATATCGGACGAGGATCTCGTAGAATATCTATCTGATCAAAAGGTGACTGCAGTGCATCGAGTGCAGGCCAAACGCGACGGCGTATTGGTACCCACTCGTACCCTGTTTATTACATTTGATGGCGTCGATCTGCCCACGAGCATTTCCGCAGGGTACGAACGGATTTCTGTGAGGCCTTATATTCCTAGACCTCTGCGTTGTTTTAAATGCCAACGTTTTGGGCATACGCAAGTCTCCTGTAAGAGTGCCGTTAACATCTGTGCAACATATAGCCAGCCCTCACACGAAGGTACCTGTTCAACAGCCCCCGTCTGCGTTAATTGTAAAGGGTCACATTCTGCTTCGTTTGCCGACTGTCCGCGGTATTTGGACGAGCAGGCGATCCAGGAGATCCGGGTAAAGGAAAAACTCTCCTTCGCTGAAGCCCGGAGGCGTTTCCATGCGCGCCAACCTTCACTCCTGCGATCTGGCACATTTAGTTCTGTTGTTGCCTCGCCAGTACCACGAGTAGATGCCGAAACTCAGACGTGGACCTTGACTGGATTAACCGCCACTACCATCCGGCCAACTATTAAGGCTACAGTTACCAAGCCGTATAAACCTGGTCCCAAGTTAATGAAGTCGCAAGCCGTTAAAAGAAGCCCAAGCAGAAACTTCGTAGGGAAGATTTTTTGAAAGACCCTCCGCGTGCGCGCGGTAACAAAAGTTCACCTTCTCGTCCTCGGAGGTCGCTGTCCCAGGATGGTCCTGGGACAAGCCGCGCTCAGCGGCACCCTTCACCCATCGCCACCCAGAACCGATTCACGGCGCTTGAATCGGTTTCTGGCACTGAGCGCGTGGGCCCTCCCTCCGAGGAAGCTATGGAGTCTGACCAACTCCATACCAAAAGCCCGAGCCCAAAGGTTAAACAAAAGGTAATTTTAAGCCACCCTTCTAAATAGAAAGTTTATCCCCTTATTCTTAATGGCTATCCTGAACTGGAATGTACGTGGTGTACGATCCCATAGGGCGGAACTGCAACTTTTATTGCGTTCCCATTCGCCTATGGTCGTATGTTTGCAGGAGACTAAGCTTCGCCCTCACGATCCTTTTGATCTCCGAGGATATACTCCGGTTCGCTACGACCTTGAATCGGAGGAGGGTACTCCTGCTCATGGAGGTGTCATGTTCTTAGTGCGTAACGACGTTCATTTTACACCTGTCACACTTACATCCGACTTGCAAGCTGCTGCCGTTCGCCTTCACTTACCCGGCTTTTTGTTTTCTGTTTGCTCTGTATATTCACCTCCATCGTCTCCCCTCGCTCCCGCGGACATTCGAGCTCTCCTGTCCGCTCTCCCAACACCATTTCTTCTGTTGGGAGATTTTAATGCCCATCACCCATTATGGGGTTCGCCAAGGGCTTGTGCGAGGGGAACTCTTCTTTCCGACATTTTTTATCAGTTCAATCTTTCCATCCTCAATACAGGTGCACCTACTTTTATTTATGATTCTTCTGGTACTTTCTCTCACCTGGACCTTGCCCTTTGCTCAATCCAGCTTGCACGTCGCCTTCAGTGGAACGTCGTCGCTGACACCTCCTCCAGCGACCATTTCCCTGCATCGTTTCTCTTCTGTCGCACCACGTACAGCATTCCAGAGTACCTACCTGGATATTCGCAAAAGCCGACTGGAGCTTGTATTCCAGCCTCGTGCATTTTGACGACCAGCCCTTCTCCGACATTAATCAACTAGTGCAGCACCTTACGTCTATTATTTTCTCAGCCGCCGAACGTGCAATACCCCGTTCATCCTCCCAACCTCGGCGGCCACCTGTTCCGTGGTGGAACGAGGATTGTCGGGACGCCGTTCGTGCCCGTAGGACTGCACTAAGGGTGTTTCGGCGCCACCCTACACTTGATAATTTGGTGACTTTTAAACAATCGCGCGCCAGGGCTCGTCGCATTATTCAGGATAGCAAGAAGGCATCTTGGGCTCGTTTTGTCGAGTCTTTTAATCGTTTTACGCCTTCATCCGTTGTTTGGGATAAACTTCGTCGCTTCTCAGGTAAAGTGTCACATTGTACTGTTTCTGGCCTTCAGGTTTCTAATGCCACCATAGTGGATCCGGCTGCCATCGCTAACACTCTGGGTTCTGCCTTTGAGGCGGTTTCCAGTTCAGACCATTATTCCGCCGGATTTCGCTCTATTAAAGACCGGCAGGATTCCGCATCATATACTTTTCGGTCTGTTAATGATGAATGCTATAACGAACTATTCACAATGAGGGAGCTGGAGCACGCTCTTCATTGCTCTCGGCACTCCGCTCCCGGGCCGGACGGCATTCATGTCCTGATGTTAAAGAACCTTTCAGCCGACAGTAAACTATTTCTCTTACAGGTCTATAACCGTATTTGGCAAGACGGCATTTTTCCTTCCGTTTGGCGCGAAGCCACCATTGTCCCTATACTTAAGCCTGGGAAGGATCGCCAACTACCTTCCAGCTACCGCCCTATCTCCCTCACCAGTTGCATTTGTAAGGTGATGGAGCGCATGATCAACGGGCGGTTGACATGGTGGCTTGAGTCTCAGAAACTTCTAGCGAACGCTCAGTGCGGGTTTCGTCGCTATCGCTCTACCGTCGACCATCTGGTGTCCTTGTCGACGCATATTATGAATGGATTTCTGAGAAAGTGTCAAACCGTGGCTGTATTTTTTGACCTGGAGAAAGCTTATGACACTTGTTGGAGAGGCGGCATTTTACGTACACTTCACGATTGGAATATCCGCGGTCGTCTTCCCATATTTCTTCGGGAGTTTATGACGGACCGCGTCTTTCGTGTACGTGTGGGCTCGGTTTTATCTCGTCGTTTTATTCAAGAGAACAGAGTACCACAGGGCTCTGTACTCAGTGTCACACTTTTTGCGATTGCTATCAACCCCGTTGTTGATTGTATTCCACCTGGCATTTCATCGTCCCTTTTTGTTGACGATTTCGCTATTTATTGCAGTTCACGGCGGACCTGTCTACTCGAACGCCGTCTCCAGAGCTGTATCGACCGGCTCTACGCCTGGAGTAACGCCAACGGCTTTAATTTCTCCGCCGAGAAATCCGTCTGCATCAGCTTCTGTCGCCGGAAGTATTTCCCTCCGCCCTCTCTCCATCTTGGGCCAGGGATACTTCCGTTTGCAGACGAGGCGAAATATTTGGGGTTGATTTTTGATAGGAAGTTGTGTTGGACCTCGCACGTTTCCTTTTTAAAAGCAAAGTGTGACCGTTCTCTTAATCTTTTACGTGTTTTAAGTGGCACATCCTGGGGAGCTGATCGGACCGTCCTTCTTCGCCTTTATCGCTCTTTGGTCCGATCCAAACTTGATTACGGGTGTTTTGTTTATTCGTCGGCACGTCCATCTGTGTTACGTCGTTTGAATCCCATTCATCATCGTGGTCTTAGAGTCGCTACAGGGGCCTTTCCAACTAGCCCCGTGCCCAGTCTTTATGCTGAAGCTGCAGAGCCTCCGCTGTCCTCCAGGCGTGAGATGCTCTTGTGCAGCTATGCCTGTCGACTCTCAAGCTTGCCTGACCAACCGTCTTTCGCGGCATTTTTCGAGGATTCACTTGACCGGCAATATTTAGTTAGCTCCTCTGCATTGCTCCCTCCAGGGGTTCGATTTCGACTGCTACTTCGGCATTTGGACGTTACGCCAGCGCCGGCCCTTCCAAGGGGGGAAACGCGTTTTCCTCCATGGTCGCGCGCTGAGGCCCTCTGTCACCTTGGGTTATCGTCAATGCCGAAGAATGAGACCCCTTCTTCAGTCTTTAGATCAGCGTTTTGAGAACTTCAGTCGCAATTCGGGGACTTGCCTTTTATCTTTACTGATGGATCTAAGACTGATGCAGGAGTAGGATGTGCCTTTTTTTGTGGTGGAAATAGTTTTACCTTTCGTTTACCAGAGCAATGTTCGATTTTTACCGCCGAACTTTTTAGCATTTATCAGTCTCTTTTATATATTCAGCGGCACGACTTACGGCACTGTTTTATTTGTTCCGACTCCCTGAGTGCTCTTCAAAGTATTAGCTCGCTGTACAGTTACCACCCTCTCGTACAGCGCATTCATGACCTGCTCCACTCGCTTGATGTCTCTGGCATCAGCGTCTCCTTCTTGTGGATTCCAGGTCATGTGGGCATCTCAGGTAATGAGTCTGCCGATGTCGCTGCCAAGTCGGCAATTTTATCACCCAGACGTTTTACCTCTGTTGTTTCCTTTGTCAGATTTGTTTATTGTTTTACGTCGCCGCATCCTCTCGCTTTGGAGCGATGAGTGGACGGCTCTCCGGGGGAACAAGTTGCGGGAGGTTAAGCCTCTCCCGTTAGTCTGGGCTACCTCTTCCCGTGCTTCTCGTTTGGAAGAGGTAATTTTAACACGCCTTCGTATCGGACATTGCATTTTTAGTCATAAGTATTTGCTGAGTGTGACCCCGCGCCACTCTGTGGGCAGTGTGACGTGCGCTTAACGGTGCGTCACATTTTAACAGAGTGTCAGGTTTTAGCTGCATTGCGTGCTCGTGTGGGTCTGCCTGTTGGCCTAGCCAACGTTTTGGCAGACGACACGCATGCTGTGGAATGTGTTTTACGTTTTATTCATGACCGTGATTTTAATCTGCGCATTTAATGCGTTGGGCGTCTGTTAGCTTCGTACTTTTATCCTGTTGGTTTTTTATGGGAACTCTTATCCCCAGTGGACATATGGCGCTCATGTCCCTCGCATTCTACAGTTCCTGACACGTTTTAATCCTTTACTGCCTATGCTTTTAGTGTGTTGTTTTTCAGATCTTTGTCTTGTTCTTATTATTGTTGTTATTGTTATTATTGTTTTTATTGTTATTGTTGTTATTGTTATTATTGTTATTGTTTTATTTGTTATTGTTATATTGTTAGTTTTAGCTTTTTGATCATCGCGGGTTTGGGTCCCGTTTTTAAATATGCGGTTTTTTTACCTGTTTTATATTTTGACCTTATCTTTTATACACTGTAAGGGCGCTGATGACCATAGCAGTTTAGCGCCCTTAAACCGCATATCATCATCATCATTCTTCGCCTTTATCGCTCTTTGGTCCGATCCAAGCTTGATTACGGG
Organism: Deroplatys truncata; assembly: GCA_030765065.1. Taxonomy (NCBI): domain Eukaryota; kingdom Metazoa; phylum Arthropoda; class Insecta; order Mantodea; family Mantidae; genus Deroplatys; species Deroplatys truncata. Next base: position 413,400,605 of record CM060990.1, on the reverse strand, counting down.
TGTATTGTTTATTCGTCGGCACGTCCATCTGTGTTACGTCGATTGAATGCCATTCACCATCGTGGCATAAGAGTCGCTACAGGGGCCTTTCCAACTAGCCCTGTACCCAGTCTGTACGCAGAAGCTGCAGAGCCTCCGCTGTCCTTCCGGCGTGAGATGCTTTTGTGCAGCTATGCTTGTCGACTCTCAAGCTTGCCTAACCACCCGTCCTTCGATGTATTTTACGAGGATTCGCTTGACCGGCAATATTTAGTTAGCTCCTCTGCATTGCTCCCTCCAGGGGTTCGATTTCGACTGCTACTTCGACATTTGGACGTTACTCCAGCGCCGGCCCTTCCACGGGGGAAACGCGTTTTCCTCCATGGTCCCGCGCTGAGGCCCACTGTCACCTTGGGCTAACGTCAATGCCGAAGACTGAGACCCCTGCTTCAGTCTTTAGATCGGCTTTTTTAGAAGTACGGGCTCAATTCGGGGACTTCCATTTTATCTTTACCGATGGATCTAAGACTGAAGCTGGAGTTGGATGTGCCTTTGTTTCTGGTCACTGTAGTTTTAAGTTTCGTTTACCTGGACAATGTTCAATTTTTACCGCCGAACTTTTTAGCATTTATCAATCTATTTTATACATTCAGCGGCACGCCTTACAGCACTGTTTTATTTATACGGACTCTCTGAGTGCCCTTCAGACTATTACTGCGCTGTACCATTACCACCCGCTTGTACAGCGCATAAATGACCTGCTCCACTCGCTTGGTGTCACTGGCATCAGCGTGTCCCTCATGTGGATTCCAGGTCATCTGGGCATCTCAGGTAATGAGTCTGCCGACGCCGCTGCGAAATCGGCGATTTTATTACCCAGCTTTTTTACCTCTGTTGTTCCCTCGTCATATTCGTGTGTTATTTTACGTCGCCGCATCCTCTGGCGCTGGCGCGATGAGTGGACGGCCCTCCGGGGGAACAAATTGCGGGAGGTTAAGCCTCTCCCGTTAATCTGGGGTACCTCTTCGCGTTCTTCACGTCGGGAAGAGGTACTTTTAGCCCGTTTACGAATTGGACATTGTCGTTTTAGTCATAGTTACCTGCTCAGTGGTGATCCCGCTCCGCTGTGTCAGCAGTGTGACGTGCCCTTAACGGTGCGTCACATTTTAACTGAGTGTCAAGTTTTAGCTCCACTGCGCGTTCGCCTGGGTCTGCCTGTTGGCATAGCCAACGTTTTGGCAGACGACGCGCATGCTGTAGAATGTCTTTTACGTTTTATAAGTGACATTGATTTTAATCGTCGCATTTGATGCGCTGAGCGTCATTTAGCTTTATTATTTTATTCTGTATGTTTTCATAGGGACTTACTCCCCAGTGACATATGGCGCTCATGTCCCTCGCATTCTACAGTTCTTGACACGTTTTAATCTTTTATTGGCTACGCTTTTAGTGTGTTGGTTTTTCAGATATATTTATTGTTATTATTGTTGTTATTGTTATTCTTGTTGTTATTTTTATTATTGTTGTTATTGTTATTGTTATTGTTATTCTATTGTTAGTTTTAACATTTTGGACATCGCGGGTTTGTGTCCCGTTTTTTAATTATGCGGTTTTTTTACCTTTTATATTTTGACCTTATATTTTACACATTGTAAGGGCGCTGATGACCCTAGCAGTTTAACGCCCTTAAACCGCATATCATCATCATCATCATCATCCCTCGATGGTATGACGGACGAAGACCTAGTGGAATATCTAACGGTAACGGCAGTTCATCGCGTGCAGGCTAAACGCGACGGAGTGTTTGTACCTACTCGTAGGCTGTTTATCACCTTCGATGGCGCCGATCTGCCCGCGAGTATTTCAGCAGGGTACGAATGGATTGCGGTGAGGCCCTATGTTCCTAGACCTCTACGTTGTCTTAAATGCCAACGTTTTGGGCATACGCAGGTCTATTGTAAGAGTGCCGTATCCAACTGTGCCTCATGCAGCCAGCCGTCACACAAATGTACCTGTTCAACCGGACCCGTCTGCGTTAATTGCAAAGGACCTCATTCTGCTTCATTTGCCAACTGTCCGCGGTACTTGGACGAGAAGGCGATCCAGGAGATCCGGCTAAAGGAGAAACTATCCTTCGCTGAAGCGCGGAGGCGTTACCATGCGCGCCAACCTTCACTCCTGCGATCTGGTACATTTAGCTCTGTTGTTGTCTCGCCAGTACACCAGAAGGATGCAAAGACTCAAACCCGGACTATGACTGCATTGACTGCCACTACCATCCGGCCGTCCATTTCAGCTACAGTTATCAAGCACCTAAACCTGTTCCAAAGGTTGTGAAGTCACAAGGCAATGAGAAAAAATCGAAGCAGAAATTTCGTAAAGAAGATTTTTTGAAAGACCGTCCGCGTGCACGCGGAAAGAAGAGTTCACCTTCTCCTCCTCGAAGGTTGCAGTTCCAGGATTCTCCTGGGACAAGCCGCGCGCAGCGGCCACCTTCACCCATTGCCACCCAGAACCGATTCACGACGCTTGAATCGGTTTCTGGAATAAGCGCGTGGGCCCTCCCTTCGAGGTAGCTATGGAGTCTGACCAACTCCATACCAAAAGCCCGAGCTCAAAGTTTAATCAAAAGATTAATTTAAGCCGCTCTTCTAAGTAGACAGTTATTCCCTTTTATTTATTGTTATCCTGAGCTGGAATTTACGTGGTGTTCGATCGCATAGGGCGGAACTGCAACTTTTATTGCGTTCCCATTCACCTGTAGTCGTCTGTTTGCGGGAGATCAAGCTTCGAGCTCACGACGCTTTCGATCTCCGAGGGTACACTCCGGGTCGCTGTGACCTTGAACCGGAGGAGTGTGCTCCTGCTCATGGAGGTGTCATGTTGTTAGTGCGTAACGACGTTCATTTTCAAACTCACGCTCTTACGTCTGACTTGCAAGCTGTTGCATTTAGACTGCAGTTTCCCGGTGTTTTCTTTTCTGTTTGCTCAGTATATTCACCTCCATCGTCTCCCCTCGCTAAAGCGGACCTTCGAGATCTCTTGTCCGCTCTCACAACACCATTTGTCCTGTTGGGAGATTTTAACGCCCATCACCACCTGTGGGGTTCTCCAAGGGCTTGTGCGAAGGGAACTCTTCTTTCTGGATTTTTTTATCAGTACAGTCTCTCTTTTTTCAATACAGGTGAGTCTACGTTTCTTTCTGATTCTACCCTCAGGGGCTCACCTTATGTGAGTACGGGTTTTTGGCGCACCCGGGGGTTCCCGAGCCAATCATCGCCATATTCATCCCTTCACCCCCATCCGGTCGAGGTGGGTTCTTCTCGTGACCGGTGGACACAAGGTAGGCTCTCGTGCATTCTTTGCATTCCATTCATACTGCACCTCACCATCGTTTCTCTCTTCCCTTGTCACTTTACGGCCATTTCGCACCACGACATTCGCACATCTCTTTTTCTTCCTCGCCGGCCTACCTTGCGTGCGAAACGCCCACACAGTTTTATTTCTTTTACCTTTTCATTTAATCCTCCGTGGACACAGCCTGACGTATACCCGCGCACGGGGTGCGCAGCTGGGTGAGTGGGTAATGGCGTCATCCCCACCACCCGGGGTCGTCATGTAGTGTTTGTGTTCGTATCCGCTGTTCAACTGTAGTCCCGCGATGGGGCCATTGCATGAGCTGCTGACTTCTGACGGCGATTGGGTCCCTCTGTCTATGTTCTGGGAGGTGTGACCCTGGGGTGAGTCTGGTATAGATAGGCCACTCACCCAAGCCGGGGTAATACCCGGGATGTTAGAGCCCGAGGTCGGAGACGGTTGCAATGGTGGAGGATTTATCTCGCTATGGAGCACCCTCCCTCCATTAATACAAACAAGCGCCGAAAAGTTATTGTAACAGAAGTAGCACCGCCGTCATCTGGTTGTTACTTGGTCATTTCAAGCACAGAAGAAGGACAAAACTTTGAGAAGGTGAACCCTTTTATAATTCAGAAGGGCATAGATGCTATTGCTAGTGCGGTTCAATCCTGCACTCGTCTACGGAATGGTTCCTTATTGGCACAAACTAAGTCCGATCAGCAAAGTAAGAACTTGTTGCGCGCTACCCTTCTCCACGGTTATCCCATCCGTGTCGAGAAGCACCGCACATTGAATTCCTGTCGGGGCGTCGTTACCACCCATAGCCTCAATGATATATCGGACGAGGATCTAGTAGAACATTTATCCGATCAAAAGGTGACAGCAGTGCATCGAGTGCAAGCCAAACGCGACGGCGTATTGGTGCCCACTCGTACCCTGTTTCTAACATTTCATGGCGTGGATCTGCCCACGAGCATTTCCGCAGGGTACGAACGGATTTCTGTGAGGCCTTATATTCCTAGACCTCTGCGTTGTTTTAAATGCCAACGTTTTGGGCATACGCAAGTCTCATGTAAGCGTGCCGTTAACATCTGTGCAACATGTAGCCAGCCCTCACACGAAGGTACCTGTTCAACAGCCCCCGTCTGCGCTAATTGTAAAGGGTCTCATTCTGCGTCGTTTGCTGACTGTCCGCGGTACTTGGACGAGAAGGCGATCCAGGAGATCCGGGTAAAGGAAAAACTCTCCTTCGCTGAGGCCCGGAAGCGTTATCATGCGCGCCAACCTTCCCTCCTGCGATGTGGCACATTTAGTTCTGTTGTTGCCTCGCCAGTACCACGAGTAGATGCCGGAACTCAGACCTGGACCATGACTGCATTAACCGCCACTACCATCAGGCCGTCCATTAAGGCTACAGTTACGAAGCCCTATAAACCTGGTCCAAAATCAATGAAGTCACAAGCCGCTGAAAAGAAACCCAAGCAGAAACTTCGTAGGGAAGATTTTCTGAAGGACCCTCCGCGTGCGCGCGGTAAGAAAAGTTCACCCTCTCCTCCTCGGAGGTCGCAGTTCCAGGAAGATCCTGGGAAAAGCCGAGCTCAGCGGCAACCCTCACCCATCGCCACCCACAAACGATTCACGGCGCTAGAATCGGTTTCTAGCTCTGAGCGCGTGGGCCCTCCCTTCGAGGAGGCTATGGAGTCTGACCAACTCCATACCAAAAGCCCGAGTCCAAAGGTTAAACCAAAGGTAATTTTAAGCCGCCCTTCTAAATAGACAGTTTATCCCTTTTTATTCATGGCTATCCTGACCTGAAATGTACGTGGTGTACGATGGCATAGGGCGGAACTGCAACTTTTATTGCGTTCCCATTCACCTATGGTCGTGTGTTTGCAGGAGACCAAGCTTCGCCCTCATGATCCTTTTGATCTCCGTGGATATACCCCGGTTCGCTACGATCTTAAGCCGGAGGAGGGTACTCCTGCTCATGGTGGTGTCATGATTTTGGTGCGTAACGACGTTCATTTTCAACTCTCACACTTACATCCGACTTGCAAGCTGTTGCCGTTCGCCTTCACTTACCCGGCTTTTTGTTTTGTGTTTGCTCTGTGTATTCACCTCCATCGTCTCCTCTCGCTCCCGCGGACATTCGAGGTCTCCTGTCCGCTCTCCCAACACCAGCTCTTCTGTTGGGAGATTTTAATGCCCATCACCCACTGTAAATTTCGCCAAGGGCTTGTGCGAGGGGAACTCTTCTTTCGGAAATTTTTTACTATGTTCAATCTTTCCATCCTCAATACAGGTGCACCTACTTTTATTTCTGATTCTTCTGGTATATTCTCTCACCTAGACCTTGCCATTTGCTCACTCCAGCTTGCTAGTCGTCTTCAGTGGAACGTCGTCGCAGACACCTACTCCAGCGACCATTACCCCTGCATCGTTTCTCTTCTGTCACACCACGTACGGCATTCCAGAGGACCTACCTGGATATTCACAAAAGCCGACTGGAGCTTGTATTCCAGCCTCGTGCATTTTTCCGATCAGCCCTTCGCCGACATTAACCAACTAGTGCAGCACCTTACGTCTACGATTTTCTCTGCCACCGAACGCCCAATTCCCCGTTCATCCTCTCAACCTCGGCAACTGCCTGTTCCTTGGTGGAACGAGGATTTTAGGGACGCCGTACGTGCCCGCTGAACTGCACTTAGGGTGTTTCGGCGACACCCTACACTTGATATTTTGGTGACTTTTAAACAATCTCGCGCCACGGCTCGTCGCGTTCTTCAGGATAGCAACAAGGCGTGGTGGACTCGTTTTGTCGAGTCTTTTAATCGCTTTACGCCTTCATCTGTTGTTTGGGATAAACTTCGTCACCTCTCAGGTAAAGTGTCGCATTGTACTGTACCTGCCTTCAGGTTTCCAATGCCACCATAGTGGATCCGGCTGCCATCGCTAACACTCTGGGTGCTGCCTTTGAGCCGTTTTCCAGTTCAGACCATTATTCCACCGGCTTTCGCTGTATCAAAGACCGGCTGAATTCCCACACCTTTAATTTTCGGTCTGCTAATCATCAGTGTTTTAATGAACTTTTCACAATGAGGGACCTGGGGCACGCTCTTCATTGCTCGACGCACTCCGCTCCTGGGCCGGACGGCATTAACGTCCTGATGTAACAGAACTTTCAGCAGGCAGTAATCTCTTTGTCTTACAGGTCTATAACCGTATTTGGCAAGACGGCATTTTTCCTTCCGTTTGGCGCGAAGCCACCATTGTCCCTATACTTAAGCCTGGGAAGAATCGCCAACTACCTTCCAGCTACCGCCCTATCTCCCTCACCAGTTGCGTTTGCAAGGTGATGGAGCGCATGATCAACGGGCGATTGACATGGTGGTTTGAGTCTAAGAAACTTCTAGCGAACTCACAGTGCGGATTTCGCTGCTATCGCTCTACCGTCGATCATCTGGTGTCCCTGTCGACGCATATTATGAATTGATTTCAGAGAAAGTGTCAAACAGTAGCTGTATGTTTTGACCTGGAGGAAGCTTGTGACACTTGTTGGAGGGTCGGCATTTTACGTACACTTCACACATGGAATATCCGCGGATGTCTTCCCATATTTCTTCGGGAGTTTATAACGGACCGCGTCTTTCGTGTACGTGTGAGCTCGGTTTTATCTAGTCGTTTTATTCAAGAGAACAGAGTACCGCAGTGCTCTGTACTTTGTGTCACACTTTTTGCGATTGCTATCAACCCCATTGTTGATTGTATTCCACCTGGAATTTCATCGTACCTTTTGGTTGACGATTTTGCCATTTATTGCAGTTTACGGCGGACCCGTCTACTCGATCGTCGCCTCCAGAGCTGTATGGACCGCCTCTACGCCTGGAGTAACGCCAACGGCTTTAATTTCTCCGCCGAGAAATCCGTCTGCATCAATTTCTGGCGCCGGAAGGCTTTCATTCCGCCCTATCTCCATCTTGGGTTGGAGGTCCTTCCATTTGCAGACGAGGTGGAACTTTTGGGGTTGATATTTAATCGAAAGCTGAGTTGGACTTCTAACATTTCCTTTTTAAAAGCAAAGTGTGATCGTTCTCTTAATCTTTTACGTGTTTTAAGTGGCAAACCCTGTGGAGTTGATCGGACAGTTCTTCTACATCTTTATCGCTCTGTGGTCCGATCCAAGCTTGATTACGGGTGCATTGTCTATTCGTCAGCGCGTCCATCTGTATTACGTCGATTGAATGCCATTCACCATCGTGGCATAAGAGTCGCTACAGGGGCCTTTCCAACCAGCCCTGTACCTAGCCTATATGCTGAAGCTGCAGAGCCTCCGCTGTCCTTCAGGCGAGAGATGCTCTTGTGCAGCTATGCCTGTCGACTCTCCAACTTCCATGACCACCCGTCCTTCGCGATATTTTATGAGGATTCGCTTTATCAGCAATATTCAGTTAGCTCCTCTACATTGCTCCCACCAGGGTTTCGATTTCGTCAATTTTTTCGGCATTTGGACGTTATGCCAGTGCCGGCCCTTCCAAGGGGGAAACGCGTTTTCCCCCCACTGTTTCGCGCTGATGCCCACTGTCACCTTGGGTTATCGTCGATGCCGAAGAATCAGACCCCTTCTTCAGTCTTTAGATCAGCGTTTTTAGAACTTCAGTCGCAATTCGGGGACTTTAATTTTACTTTACTGATGGATTTAAGACTGATGCTGGAGTAGGATGTGCCTTTGTTTGTGGCGCAAATAGTTTTACCTTTCGTTTACTGTGGCAATGTTCGATTTTTCCGCCGAACGTTTTAGCATTTATCAGTCCCTTTTATACATTCAGCGGCACGACTTACGGCACTGTTTTATTTGTTCAGACTCCCTGAGTGCTCTTTAATATATTAGCTCGCTGTACAGTTACCACCCGCTCGTAAAGCGCATCCATGACCTACTCCTCTTGCTTGGTGTTTCTGGCATTATCGTCTCCTTCATGTGGAATCCAGGTCATGTGGGCATCTCAGGCAACGAGTCTGCCGACGCCGCTGCCAAATCGGCCATTTTATCACCCAGATGTTTCACCTGTGTTGTTCCTTCCTAAGATTTTTATGTTATTTTACCTTACCGTATCCTCTCGCGCTGGCGCGATGAGTGGGCGGCTCTTAGGGGGAACTAGTTGCGGGAGGTTAAACCTCTTCTGTTAGTCTGGGGTACCTCTTCTCGTTCTTCTCGTCGGAAAGAGGTCCTTTTAAGTCGTTTACGATTCGGACATTGTCTTTTTAGTCATAGATACCTGTTCAGTGGTGACCCCGCACCACTGTGTGAGCAGTGTGATGCGCCCTTAACGGTGCGTCACATTTTAACAGAGTGTCAAGTTTTATCTCCGTTGCGCGTTCATGTTGGTCTGCCTGTTGGCCTAGCCAACGTTTTGGCAGACGACGCGCATGCTGTAGAGTGTCTTTTACGTTTTATCACTGACATTGGTTTTAGCCGTCGCATTTGATGCGCTGAGCGCCATTTAGCTGTTTGATTTTACATTATCTTTTAATGGGGGCACTCCTCCCCAGTGGACATCTGGCGCTCGTGTCCCTCGCATTCTACAGTTCTTGACACGTTGTTTTATTCTCTTGTTGACCATGATTTTAGTGTGTAGATCCTAGTATTTGGTCTGTTGTGTTTTTTAGTGTTTTTGACCAAGCGGTTTGTATGGGGTTTTTTACTTTTTTCACTTTTATATTTTATATTTTACACATAGTAAGGGCGCTAATAACCTTGGCAGTTGAGCGCCCTTAAGCCCCATCTCATCGTCATCATCATCTGGATTTATCATTAAGCACGACTAACAGTTTTGTACCAAATTTTGTTTCTATATGCTCAGCACTTGATGCACGGTACGGTTTGTCTATTGTTAATTTGGATAGTTTAGTAAACTTATTTGGGAGCTTCTTCAACTTTGACACAACCTGCATTCATTACAAATATTTGTTTTTCAGTAACCAACGGGTACTGTATCATAATTAGGAAGAAGTACTTATTTATCATATTCGAATGAGAACTGTTTTGTTACGTTTTGATTTACAAAATAGTTCCTATTTTTATTTCTCACTATATGATTGTATTCGAGTGGTATACTTTTCTTCACTTCACTTTCAATTAATCTTATTATTGTTTTGTGGCAAGTTTTTATAATTCAAACAGACCCTTTTATTTTTGTTACAGGATCTCCTTTATTTTTCATGTAATAATAAGTCTCTGGACCTGTAGAATAGAAGACCAGAGAGTTCCCTTTAAGTCTTTATCCAATTCATCTCTTCAGTCACCTAACGTGCATCCTGTTTGAACAGTATTGTTACCATACTCAATGTAAAAAGTGCTATCCATATCGAAATATAGAACAGCTTTTTCTAACTGATCAATCATATCATACATATAATCTCAATCTTGTATTCGAAGTAGTGAAAGCTGCAATAAATAAATTTGTTGCTGTATTGCTTTCCACATAGACATCTTTAAAGTTATACTGTATTTGAACCATTTCTTCAGATGTAAAATGTACATGCATGTTTTCCAATCAATTATCCAACAACACCTAATAGAAACATTGCAGATTATTTAAGTATTCCATTTTTTCATATCTTGTCATTACTAAAATTTGCCCCATAACCAGTTTAAAAAAATTTAAAACTGCTCTTCTACTAGGATTTTCTTGAATTCTAATTCTATCCAACTCAATGCCTAATGTCCCTTTGACCATTTGAATATAATCTTCTACAGTCTTAAATTGTCTTTCCACAGACTAGTTACTAGTTTTATTTTCATGAAGTCCCTTTTATAACCATTAAACAAATTATTACCCTTTTTAGCGAAAGTCCGGAGTTCATAAATCTTTAAAATTCTATATCCTTTCTCGATTACTTTATTGATCTCGTCCATTGTCCAAGTACTTATAAAACTTCTGTCAGTGTGATTACATTTGTTGATCTGTTCTTCTGCATTCTTTACACACAATGAAAACAACAATTTATCATTTGTTTTTACAGGTAATACAGGGTAATAAGAGTTTACAGGTGCAATTATTTTACATTTTATTAAGCCATATCAAGTGCTGTCACAATGTTTAGAGTTATATATTTGCTGTAGGTGACCAATCAGATAATAATTGTAATACTGTACTGTGGGATATAGATTACATACATTGATATACCTTATCTGTATGTTTATTCCATCTGCTGTAGCTCTTAGTTTTATGGCATTCCTTCTACTGCCAAAGAAAGTGCCTCTTGAATTGACAGGTTCAACAATTTCAGGCAGCTGTTTATTCTTTTTTCATAGTTTTATATGTTTGGGAATTAACCCTTTCATATTTCAATTAAATTGTATCCAGCTTCGCATATTTTTTTTACTTCTTTCCACTGTTTTCTGATTCAGATCTCCTATGGATTCTTGGTTTGCATTGTTTATGCTTTCCAATTCATAACACTTAGGGCATGCGTGCTAAAAAGAACCATGAAACTGAAATACCGTATTTGTTTCTTCACCATATTCATCGCCTTTGACACCTAGAATGTTTACTTTATAACCATTTAACGCATGCTGAATATTTTCGTTTCTAAGGAAATTAACCAGGTTATGGATTCTTTACTGTAATTCTCTTTTTGCTCTTTAGCTAGGATGTCAATAGTTCCAACATTTAGATACTTGGATCTATATACAGCCGTGCATACTGCAGCAATTGTGAGATATCAAAAGGGACTGATACTAGCAATTTCAAAAAACTGCATCCTTAAATTCTCAAAATGTCCATATCAAAATTACAATATTTGTTAATCTTGTTTCCATGTCAAAAACGTAATTATCTTTAAATTATTCTTTGTGCTACTTAAGAAACCTCTATCATTCGGTTTCATTGTATTGGCACAATAATGCTTAGCACAATAGTACTTAGGGCCCACATAATTTTCATTTTCTTTCAAGTTGAACAAATGAGGAAAGTAACCCTTTTTAAGCAATTTTTACCTGAATGTTTTCAGAAACGTACTTAGAACTCCTGGCACAAAATTACTGCTATTGATAATCTGATACCTAAAAACATGAGTTTAATTCCGCTGTATATCGCAAAAGGTTGTATCACATTTTCTATACAATATTTTAGTACAAACTGTGAGTCACATGACTTTGTGTAATGAGCAATGAAAGAACCTTTATGCTCTTTTGAAATAATACATTTACGGAATGATTTGTTAGTCTTAAATCCATATAAAATATCACTGTCAAAGTTGTGAACAACAGTCAGATTAGTTATGTGAATTCCTATTTCTTGTTGCACTTTGTAATCAAACTAAAAGTATTTCTCCATGTGAACACAATGCTTTTTTGGTTTAGGTTTCTTAAAATCTTATTTAAAGGTGTTGCCTATGCTGATTCTAAAAATGTCCAACATTAAAAATAATGATATGACATGGCTCCCTCCATTTCACATGGATAAATCTGGTACAACCATTTTTGCTACAATTAGGACAACCTCTAACAATGACATCTGTAAAAAGTCTCTCGCAAATTTCATCTTCCTTGTATCTTTTCTGCATGCAACATTCGTGATTCTGTATTTCTACTACTTGCCTGCAATTTCTACACACCTTGAAACCACACCTGTGTTGATCAGATCTCGAACAAATCTTGTTGCATTTTTACACTCATATACCGTCTCGCATACCTGCTGATGATTTTTCAGGCATGTAACAATATCACTTACATTGCTCGCAGTATATTTTATTTTCTTCTGTTTGGTGTTCTTTACAATCGCAGATTATACATACATTCTGTTTCAATTTACAGTTGTTTGTTCCTCTGATAATAAGGCTATTTTTGGCACGTTTGACAAAATAAGATGATCTAAAGAAACCTTGTATCCTGTTGATGACATGGAAATAACTTTGAACTTTGTATACATATATTTAAATTTCCCTTTTGTGGCTGCTATAGATGACAGTGTTGAGATTTTCAGCTCACAAAACATTTACTTGAATGTCCATTAATTCCTTGAATTTTTTATATTATCCAAAGTGAAACCATCTTCGCTGTCCCCCCAGGGGCTCACCTTATGTGAGTATGGGTGTTGGCGTACCCGGGGGTTCCCGAGCCACTCTTCGCCATATTCATCCCTCCATCCCCATCCGGTCGAGGTGGGCTCGTTCTCGTGACCGGGAACTCAAGGTAGGCTCTCGTGCGTTCTGTGCATTTCGTTCGATGTCGCCCCTCGCCATCGTTTCTTTCTTCTCTTCTATTTATGCACATTTCGCCCCACACCCATTCATTTACACATCTCTTTTACTTCTTCGCCGGCCTACCTTGAGTGCGAAACGCCCACACACTTTTAGTTTCTCTTAACCTCTTATTTCAATCCTCCGTGGACACGGCCTGACGGAAACCGGCGCACGGGGCGCGCAGCTGGGTGAGTGGGTAATGGCGTTATCCCCACCACCCGGGGTCGTCATGTAGAAGTTGTGTTCCTATCCGCTGTTCAACTGCAGTCCCGCGAAGGGGTCATTGCATGAGCTGCTGAGTTCTGACGGCGATTGGGTCCCTCTGTCTATGTTCTGGGAGGTGTGTCCCTAGGGAGAGATAGGTATAGATAGGCCACTCACCCAAGCCGGGGTAACGCCCGGGAAGTCAGAGCCCGAGGTCGGAGACGGTAGCAATGGTGGAGGATTTATTTCCCTATGGAGCACCCTTTCTCTATTAATACCAACAAACGCAGAAAAGTTTATGTAACAGAAGTGACACCATCGACAACTGGTTGTTACTTGGTCATTTCACGAACCGAAGAAGGGCAAAGTTTTGAGAAGGTGAACCCTTTCATTATTCAAAAGGGCATTGATGCTATTGCGGGTGCGGTTCAGTCCTGCACTCATCTATGAACGGGTTCCTTATTAATACAAACGAAGTCCGATCAGCAAAGTAAGACCTTGTTGCGCGCTACGCTTCTCAACGGCTATCCCATCCGTGTGGAGAAGCACCGCACATTGAATTCCTGTCGAGGCGTCATTACCACCCATAGCCTCGATGGTATGTCGGACGATTAACTCGTAGACTATCTTTCAGACCAAAAGGTGACAACAGTGCTTCGAGTGCAGGCCAAACGCGACGGAGTATTGGTACCCACCTGTACTCTGTTTATAACCTTTGATGGCGTCGATCTGCCACGAGCATTTCAGCAGGGTACGAACGCATTGTGGTGAGGCCTTATATTCCTAGACAGCTGCGTTGTTTTAAATGCCAACATTTTGGGCATACGCAAGTCTCCTGTAAGAGCGCCGTTACCATCTGTGCCTCATGTAGCCAGCCGTCACACGAAGGTACCTGTTCCACAGCCCCCGTCTGTGTTAACTGCAAAGGGTCTCATTCTGCGTCGTTTGCCGACTGTCCGCGGTACTTGGAAGAGAAGGCGATCCAGGAGATCCGGGTAAAGGAGAAACTCTCCCTCGCCGAGGCCTGGAGGCGTTACCATGCGCGCCTACCCTCTCTCCTGCAATCTGGTACATTTAGTTCCGTTGTTGCCTCGCCAGTACCACGAGTAGATGCCGATACTCAGACCTGGACCATGACTGCATTAACCGCCATCCGGCCATCCATTTCTGCTGTAGTTAGCAAGCCATCTAAAGCTGGTCCCAAGGCACTGAAGTCGCAAGCCACTGAAAAGAATCCAAAGCAGAACCTTCGTACGGAAGATTTTCTGAAGGACCCTCCGCGTGCGCGCGGTAAGAAAATTTCACCTTCTCCTCCTCGGAGGTCGCAGTCCCAGGACGCTCCTGGGACAAGCCGTGCTCGGCGGCACCCCTCACCCAGCGCCACCCAGAAACGATTCTCGGCGCTTGAATCGGTTTCTGGTATTGAGCGCGTGGGCCCTCCCTTCGAGGAGGCTATGGAGTCTGACCAACTCCATACCAAAACCCCGAGCACAAAGGTTAAGCACAAGGTAATTTTGAGCCGCCCTTCTAAGTAAGAAGTTTATCCCTTTTCTTTATGGCTATCCTGACCTGGAATTTACGTGGTGAACTATCGCATAGGACGGAACTGCAACTTTTATTGCGTTCTCATTCGCCTATCGTCGTGTATTTGCAGGAGACTAAGCTTCGCCCTCAGGATACTTTTGATCTCCGAGGATATACTCCCGTTCGCTACGACCTTGAGCCGGAGGAGGGTACTCCTGCTCATGGAGGTGTCATGCTGTTAGTGCGTAACGACGTTTATTTTAAACGTCTCACTCTTACAAAAACTTGCAAGCTGTTGCCATTAGAGTGCAATTACTCGGTTTTTTCTTTTCTGTTTGCCCTGTGTATTCACTTCCATCGTCTCCCCTTGCTCCCGCGCACATTCGAGCTCTTCTGTCCGCTCTCCCAACACCATTTCTTCTATTGGGAGATTTTAATGCCCATCACTCCCTGTAGGGGTTCGCCAAGGGCCTGTGCGAGGGGAACTCTTCTTTCTGAAATTTTTGATCAGTTCAATCTCTCTATTCTCAATACAGGCCAGCCTACGTTACTTTCTGATTCTTCCGGTACATTTTCTCACTTGGACCTTGCCGTTTGCTCAATCTAGCTTGCTAGTCGTCTGCAGTGGAATGTCGTCGCTGACACCTACTCCAGCGACCATTACCCCTGCATCGTTTCTCTTCTGTTATACCACGTACAACATTCCAGAGTACCTACCTGAATATTCACAAAAGCCGACTGGAGCTTTATTCCAGCCTCGTGCATTTTGACGACCAGCACTTTACCGAAATTAACCAAACAGTGCAGCACCTTACGTCTACGATTTTCTCTGCCGCCGAACGCGCAATTCCCCCTTCATCCTCTCAACCTCGGCCACTGCCTGTTCCGTGGTGGAACGAGGATTATCGCGACGCCGTTCGTGCCCGTAGAACTGCACTTAGGGTGTTTCGGCGAACCCTACACTTGATAATTTGGTGACTATTAAACAATCGCGTGCCAGGGCTCGTCGCATTATTCAGGATAGCAAGAAGGCGTCATGGACATGTTTTGCCGAGTCTTTTAATCGCTTTACGCCTTCATCTGTTGTTTGGGATAAACTTCGTCACCTCTTAGGTAAAGTGTCGCATTTTACTGTTTCTGGCCTTCAGGTTTCCAATGCCACCATAGTGGATCCGGCTGCCATCGCTAATATTCTGGGTGCTGCCTTTGAGGCTGTTTCCAGTTCAGACCATTATTCCGCCGGTTTTCGCTCTATCAAAGACCGGCTGGATTCCGCAAAATATAATTTTCGGTCCGATAATACGGAATGTTATAATGCCCTTTTTAAAATGGGGGAGCTTGAGCGCGCTGTTCATTGCTCTAGGCACTCCGCTCCTGGGCCGGATGGCATTCATGTTCTGCTGTTAAAGAACTTTTCAACCGACAGTAAGCGCTTTCTCTTACGGGTCTATAATCGTATTTGGTAGGACGGCCTTTTTCCTTCCGTTTGGCGCGAGGCCACCATTTTCCTATACTTAAGCCTGGTAAGGATCGCCAATTACCTTCCAGCTACCGCCCTATCTCCCTCACCAGTTGCCTTTGCAAGGTGATGGAGAGCATGATCAATGGGCGCTTGACATGGTGGCTTGAGTCTCAGAAACTTCTGGCGAACGCTCAGTGTGGATTTCGTCGCCATCGCTCTACCGTCGACCACCTGGTGTCTCTATCGACGCATATTATTAACGGATTTCTGAGAAAGTGTCAAACAGTGGCTGTATTTTTTGCACTGGAAAAGCTTATGACACTTGTTGGAGGGGCGGAATTTTACGTACACTCCTAGCATGGAATTTCCGCGGTCGTCTTCCCAAATTTCTTCGGGAGTTTATAACGGACCGCGTCTTTCGTGTACGTTTGGGCTCGGTTTTATCTAGTCGTTTTATTCAAGAGAACGGAGTACCGCAGGGCTCTGTACTCAGTGTCCCACTTTTTGCGATTTTTAACAACCCCATTGTTGATTGTATTCCACCTGGCATTTCATCGTCCCTTTTTGTTGACGATTTTGCCATTTATTGCAGTTCACGGCGGAACTGTCTGCTGGAACGCCGTCTCCAGAACTGTATCGACCGTCCCTGCGCCTGGAGTAACGCCAACGTCTTTAATTTCTCCGCCGAGAAATCCGTCTGCATCAACTTCTGGCGCCGGAAGTATTACCCTCCGCCCTCTCTCCATCTTGGGCCAGGGATACTTCCGTTTGCAGACGAGGCGAAATTTTTGGGGTTGATTTTTGATAGAAAGTTGTGTTGGACCTCGCACGTTTCCTTTTTAAAAGCAAAGTGTGACCATTCTCTTAATCTTTTACGTGTTTTAAGTGGCACATCCTGGGGAGCTGATCGGACCGTCCTTCTACATCTTTATCGCTCTTTGGCCCGTTCCAAGCTTGATTACGGGTGCATTGTTTGCTCGTCGGCACGTCCATCTGTGTTACGTCGATTGAATGTCATTCACCATCGTGGCATAAGAGTCGCTACGGGGGCCTTTCCAGCCAGCCCTGTTCCCAGTCTGTATGCTGAAGCTGCAGAGCCTCCTCTGTCCTTCCGTCGTGAGATGCTTTTGTGCAGCTATGCCTGTCGACTCTCAAGCTTACCTGACCACCCGTCCTTCGCCATATTTTTTGAGGATTCGCTTGACCGCCAATATATAGTTAGTTCCTCTGCATTGCTCCATCCAGGGGTTCGATTTAGATTGCTATTTCGGTATTTGGACATTACGCCAGCGCCGGCCCTTCCACGGGGGGAAACGCGTTTTCCTCCATGGTCGCGCGCTGAGGCCCACTGTCACCTTGGGTTAACGTCGATCCCGAAAAATGAGACCCCTGCTTCCGTCCTTAGATCCGCTTTTTTAGAACTACAGGCACAGATCGGGGACTGTCATTTCATATATACCGATGGGTCTAAGACTGATGTTGGAGTAGGATGTGCCTTGGTTTTTGGTGCACAGAGTTTTACTTTTCGTTTACCTGCACAATGTTCGATTTATACCGCCGAACGTTTTAGTATATATCAATGTGTTTTATACATTCAGCGGCACGTCTTACGGCGCTGTGTTGTTTGTACGGACTCTCTGAGTGCCCTTCAGAGTATTCTCGCGCTGTATAGTTACCACCCGCTCGTACATCGTATTCATGACCTGCTCCACTCGCTTGGTGCTTCTGGCATCAGCGTCTCCTTCCTGTGGATTCCAGGTCATGTGGGCATCTCGGGCAACGAGTCTGCCGACGCCGCTGCCAAATCGGCCATTTTATCACCCAGATGTTTCACCTTTGTTGTTCCTTCCTAAGATTTTTATGTTATTTTACCTTACCGTATCCTCTCGCGCTGGCGCGATGAGTGGGCGGCTCTTAGGGGTACTAGCTGCGGGAGGTTAAACCTCTTCCGTTAGTCTGGGATACCTCTTCTGGTTCTTCTCGTCGGGAAGAGGTTATTTTAGCTCGTTTACGAATCGGACATTGTCTTTTTAGCCATAGATATCTGCTCAGTGGTGACTCTACACCACTCTATGAGCAGTGTGATGCGCTCTTAGCGGTGCGTCACATTTTAGCAGAGTGTCAAGTTTTAGCTCCGTTGCGCGTTCGTATTGGTCTGTATGTTGGCCTAGCCAACGTTTTGGCAGACGACGCGCGTGCTGTAGAATGTCCTTTACGTTTTATCAGTGACATTGCCTTTAGCGGACACATTTGATTCGCTGAGCGTCTTTTGACTGTGTGATTTTATATTGTCTTTTTAATGGGGCATTTCCTCCCCAATGGACATCTGGCGCTCGTGTCCCTGGCATTCTACACTTCTTGACACATTATTTTACTCTTTTATTGGCCATGCTTTTTGGAATTTGATGTTTTGTTTTTTACCTTTGGACGTCGCGGGTTTGTGTCCCGTTTTTTACTTATGCGGTTTTTATTGGACTTTTATTTTTGGACTGTAACCTTTATACTTTGTAAGGGCGCTGATGACCTTAGCTGTTTAGCGCCCTTTAACCGCACCTCATCATCATCATCATCATCATCATCTTCGCTGTATTCTCCTAATCCGTTACACAGTTCCAGAGCAAGCTTCGTTTGTAGAGTTCTGCCTATTCTAATACAGTATATTTTATTTTGACTCGGCCTTCTATTAAAGGTGATTTTATTATGATATGTTAAAGTAATAATCGCTGCTCTTGGACAACATGAATTATCCATATTGTTGATCTGAATGATACACTTTTTCGTTTTAATGCCTTGAGATAAATATATTGTTTTCTTTCCCCACTGACCCCTTTAGGCATAGCTATCATTCTAACATAAAAATTAAAATCCAAGATGTGAGTGGATTCATCGGATGCTACTGTTAGCCCAAAACGATTAGAAAGCTCATGTGTAGATTTTGTGAAATTACTATATTGATGAAGACCCATGCCAGTTGGATACCATAAGTTAGGATTTGTAATTATAATGCTTACCATATCCTCTGTACTAAGTTTAATTATCCTTTGAACCAGCTTTAACGTTTTCTTCAAGCCATGTTCTACAATATTGGATCAGTCTACTTTCACATCCCGTTTGAAAGCAAATCTGTAATCTATTTTGTAGGCTTTAAACTTTTTATTGAATTTTGGGGTTGTTCCTCTAATGTCAAACATGTCATATTTCAGTTTTTGTTATTGATTTTCTGGTTTGAAGAATTTGTGGCTGAGTGGAAATATATGTTTTAATTTCTCTGGTCTTTCTCAAGACTTACCAAGTATTTCATTGTCAAATTTGTAAAAGTACCTTATATTGCATACTCTCTTTTTCTTGGTGGTCTATGTGGCTTCAGTAAATCATCGCTAAAGTATAATGGTCCATGTTGTTCAATTTATTGCATAAAATCAGGTTTTCTAAGCCTGTAGTATCGCCGAATGCCTGAGCTCTCAACTCAACCAGCTTAATTCATTACATAACTTCATTCAATGGATTTAATTTGTTCCTTTATATAACACTGTATTTAGAGTTTTGCGCTATTTCTCTATTCCAATGTTCACAATTGATTCTCACTTTCTTCTACTTGGATATGTTTTCCTTGATGACATTCATATGTTTTAATCTGTATTCATTTTCCTTATCTTTCTTTCATTGAATGCAGCATTAAATGGCTTGTTTCTTTTCTTAGTTAAAGCAATCTCTTTGCTAATGGGCTTCTCTTGCTGACAGTATTTGCACACAGCAGTTTCCATTAATTACAGAACATTTATTTAAGTGCCCTAATCTTGGTAATCTTGAACAAACAATGGAACGAACTTAAATCATACAAAATATATTATGATAGGAGTTTTTGTATGTCATGAGAGTATTTTGATCATGCTTGAAAGCGGGAGTTTCATTTGACTCTAAAGAAATAATTCAAAGCACTTTGTAGATCGTGATCGACATATATGGCATAACTGTGAATGATGGTACCCAACAAATTTTTGACAGTTTTAATCCTTTCGTGAGTCTTATAGATGATGCCATAGTCTTTAAGAGCATCTAAAATGCATGTGAGTGGATGCATCATTCATAATTAATTTTTTTGTTTGAGAATTCTATCATATAAGGATGCACTTAAAAAAAAGTTATACCTTAAATAGAGTCAATTATGGATATGTTTACGCAAATGGTAAACCAATGTTTATGCTGAATGATAATGAAAACAATCCTTGGTGTAAAGGAACTGATGTGGTTAGGGTTTTAGAGAATAAAAGACCAAGAGATGCTATTTATGACATTATAAACAAATGTGATACTAAGCAATATTTTAATTTTCCAGACGTCAATGATTTTATTTCAGAAAAATGCTGGTCTCCCATGTATTTTGATCATAACTTCAATGGAAAGTTGTTTACTCCATATATATCTCTTAAATACAGTGATATAGTGGCTTCTATTACCTTGAGGCCAATGGTCCAATTATCATGAAGTTCTTGAAATACTCTAATCTCTGTACAATTCTTTATATTTTGAAGCATGCTATCATCAACTAGTAACCTCCATACACTAGAATATATATCATTGTTGACAGAACTTTTTGCATAACCAGTAGGCCCTGGTGCTACCTTCAAGATGTTCTGTCATGGCCACGTTTTAGGAACAGCTTGTGTAGGTATAATGGTCAAACATCAGTAGCTGTTTAAGTACTTTCAATGGAAGAAGTTTCTCTCACCTGAGTTTTTCCTCTCCTTTTGCCACAACCACCTCTACTACTGTTAGGTGCAGGTATGGGTACATTCTTGCTTGATGTACCGGAAACATAGTACAATAACGTAGTTACAACATAAACATTAAACTTCACATTATCAGACAGGGAAATTGATTCAGAAGAATCCCTATAATGGTTTCTGAAGCTTTGATTTGAAGCACGAGTAGGAGGAGGAGGAGCAGGAGTATTATTATTATTATTATTATTTATTTATTACTACTACTACTAATACTACTTCTACTACTACTACTACTACTACTACTACTGCTATTACTACTACTGCTACTAGTAGTAATAATAAATAATAATAAAAACGGAAATAGTAGTAATAATAATTTAGTAAAGATATGTAAACATACCTGCTCAGCATTATTTAGCCTTATCTTGGCCTATTCTTGTCTCACTAGGTTCAACATAACTAACTGAATACTCACTGTCTTTGTAAATGCATGGGATATATCCATCATTTTCATCAAAAGCATTTGCACAATTATCCTTTTCTAATTCATTGTTTTTGCAAACATTATGAGGATCTTCACCTTCGAATTCATTGTCTGACTTCAACATCACATATTTTGGAATTTCTTTATATGAGAAGCCCACTCCATGAAATCCCATTGTAAAGCAACTGAAATGTGGCTAATAAGTTATTGAGCAATGAAGTTTGCAGAATGTCATAAATCAATCAGGAAGACAAACACAACAATAGCTGCAAACAATTCTGAAGTCTATAGTGCACAGGTCTGCCACCCGTCAAAATGATGGGTGGTGGTCTTTCTAGTATGAGTTCATTGTTTCACTTTTAAGAAAGGTTGTAAAAACTAATTCTTTTTAGATATGCACCTCATACGTATTTTTAAAACTTGCAGATCTTGAGAACTGTGAAATACATCTACCAGAAATAAGTCTACTAAAGCAGAGCACCTGTAAAAATGACAGATGTGGTCCTTCTAGAGTTAAGTCTTCATATTGGCCTGTTATTACAATCATGAAGATAGTGGCTATCATTCTGGTTCATTGCAACAGCAATTTGATGTGGCAAATGCACCTTGTACCTGCCAATGACGTTCTGGTACTCTTCCTTAATCACATCTAGTGTCTATGAAAAAGAAGGCCTCATAAAAAACAAAACAAACAGAGAAAAGGCTATCATGAATGCCATACAATTGTGAAATGCACATCTATCCATTTTTAACATAGTGGTAACTTAAAATGATCTGATAGAAAATAAAAAGTGAGTGTATCATAAGCAAGCTTTAGCCACGGAGCACTTAATCATTCTTTTATTCAGCAGAAGTTTCAAATTGACGAAAATTTTGATTTGAAATACTTGTACTTTTAGTAGTGGCTCATGGAGAAGTTACATTGCTATCTAATCAATGCTTTCTACAAGTCCTAGAATTTTGTAACAGGAATATCTTAACTCACTAAATAACTGTGCATTACATACAGTTACCAAAATGTATCATCACCACTCTCTGGGTTGTCCCCCCAAGGGCTCACCTTACGTGAGTACGGGTGTTGGTGTACCCGGCCGTTCCCGAGCCACTCATCGCCATCTTCATCGCTTCATCCCCGTCGAGGTGGGTTCGTTCTTGTGAACGGGGGATTCAAGGTAGCCTCTCGTGCGTTCTGTGCATTTCATTCCATGACGTCCTCGACATCGTTTCTTTATTCTCCTCTCTATCTGCACATTTCGTACCACTTCCATTCATTTACACATCTCTTCCTTCTTCGCTGGCCTACCTTGAGTACGAAACGCCCCCACACTTTTAGTTCCTTTTAACCTTTTATTTTAATCCTCCGTGGACACAGCCTGACGGATACCCGCGTACGAGGTGCGCAGCTGGGTGAATGGGTAATGGCGTCATCCCCACCACCCGGGGTCGTCATGTAGGGTTTGTGTTCGTATCCGCTGTTCACCTGCAGTCCCGCGGGGGGGGCAATGCATAAGCTGCTGGATTCTGACGACTATTGGGTCCCTCTGTCTATGTTCTGGGAGGTGTGAACCTGGGGTGACATAGGTATAGATAGGCCACTCACCCAAGCCGGGGTAACGACCGGGATGTCAGAGCCCGAGATCGGAGACGGTAGCAATGGTGGAGGATTTATTTCGCTATGGTGCACCCTTTCTCCATTAATACCAACAAGCGCCGAAAAGTTTATGTAACAGAAGTGATACCACCGACAACTGGTTGTTACTTGGTCATTTCACGACCCGAAGAAGGGCAAAGTTTTGAGAAGGTGAACCCTTTCATTATTCAAACGCGAATTGATGCTATCGCTGGTGCGGTTGAGTCCTGCACTCGTCTATGAACTGGTTCCTTATTAGCACAAACGAAGTCCAATCAGCAAAGTAAGACCTTGTTGCACGCTACGCTTCTCAACGGCTATCCCATCCGTGTGGAGAAGTACCGCACCTTGAATTCCTGTCGAGGTGTCATTACCATCCATAGCCTCGATGCTATGTCGGACGATGAACTCGTAAAGTATCTTTCAGACCAAAAGGTGATAACAGTGCATCGAGTGCAGGCCAAACTTGACGGAGTATTGGTACCCACTCGTACCCTCTTTATAACATTTGATGGCGCAAATCTGCCCACGAGCATTTTAGCAGGTTACGAACGCATTGCGGTGAGGACTTATATTCCTAGACATCTTCGTTGTTTTAAATGCCAACATTTTGGGCATACGCAAGTTTTCTGTAAGACTGCCGTTACTCTCTGTGCCTCATGTAGCCAGCCGTCACACGAAGGTAACTGATCCACAGCCCCCGGCTGTGTTAATTGTAAAGGGTCTCATTCTGCGTCGTTTGCCGACTGTCCGCGGTACTTGGACGAGAAGGCGATCCAGGAGATCCGGGTAAAGGAAAAACTGTCCTTCGCTGAAGCCCGGAGGCGTTACCATGCGCGCCAACCTTCACTCCTGCGATCTGGCACATTTAGTTCTGTTGTTGCCTCGCCAGTACCACGAGTAGATGCCGAAACACAGACCTGGACCATGACTGCATTAACCCCCCCCCAGGGGCTCACCTTATGTGAGTACGGGTGTTGGCGAACCCGGCGGTTCCCGAGCCAATCATCGCCATCATTATCTTTCTATCCTCGTCAAGGCAAGGTGGGTTCGTTCTCGTGACCGGGGGACTCAAGATAGGCTCTCGTGCGTTCTGTGCACTTCATTCCCTGTCGCCTCTTGCCATCGCTTCTTTCTTCTCTTCTATTTATTATCATTTTGCCCCACGCCCATTCATTTACACGTCTCTTATACTTCTTTGCCGGCCTACCTTGAGTGCGAAACGCCCACACACTTTTAGTTTCATTTATCTTTTTATTTAAATCCTCCGTGGACACAGCCTTGACGGATACCCGCACACTGAGTGCGAGGCTGGGTGAGTGGGTAATGGCGTCATCCCCACCACCCGGGGTCGTCATGTAGGGTATGTGTTCGTATCCGCTGTTCAACAGCAGTCCCGCGGGGGGCCATTGCATGAGCTGCTGACTTCCGACGGCCATTGGGTCCCCCTGTCTATGTTCTGGGAGGTGTGACCCTGGGGTGAGCTAGGTATAGATAGGGCACTCACCCAAGCTGGGGTAACGCCCGGGAAGTCAGAGCCCGAGGTCGGAGACGGTTGCAATGGTGGAGGATTTATTTCGCTATGGAGCACCCTTTCCCCATTAATACCAACAAGCGCTGAAAAGTTTATGTAACAGAAGTGACACCACCGAAAACTGGTTGTTACTTTGTCATTTCACGAACCGAAGGACAAAGTTTTGAGAAGGTGAACCGTTTCATCATTCAAAAGGGCATTGATGCTACTGCTGCTGCGGTTCAGTCCTGCACTCGTCTACGGAATGGTTCCTTATTAGCACAAACGAATTCCGATCAGCAAAGTAAGACCTTGTTGCGCGCTACGCTTCTCCACGGCTATCCCATCCGTGTGGAGAAGCACCGCACATTAAATTCCTGTCGAGAAGTCATTACAACCCATAGCCTCGATGGTATATCGGACGAGGACCTGGTTGAATATCTTGCAGACCAGAAGGTGACAGCTGTTCATCGAGTGCATGCTAAACGCAACTGAATTTTGGTACCAACTCGTACCCTGTTTATCACATTCGACGGCGTCGATCTGCCGACGAGTCTTTCAGCAGGGTTAGAGCATATTACTGTGAGGCCCTATATACTTAGACCTCTGCGTTGTTTCAAATGCCAACGTTTTGGGCATACGCAAGTCTCATGTAAGAGTGTCGTTAACATCTGTGCGTTAATTGTAAAGGGTTTCATTCTGCGTCGTTTGCCGACTGTCCGCGGTACTTGGACGAGAAGGCGATTCAGGAGATCCGGGTAAAGGAAAAACTTTCCTTCGCTGAAGCCCGAAGGCGTTATCATGCGCGCCAACCTTCCCTCCTGCGATCTGGCACATTTAGTTCTGTTGTTGCCTCGCCAGTACCACGAGTAGATGCCGAAACTCGAACCTGGACCATGACTGCATTAACCGCCACTACCATCCGCCCGTCCATTAAAGCTACAGTTACCAAGCCCTATAAACCTGGTCCAAAGTCAATGAAGTCGCAAGCCGCTGAAAAGAAACCCAAGCAGAAACTTCGTAGGGAAGATTTTCTGAAGGACCCTCCGCGTGCACGCGGTAAGAAAAGTTCACATTCTCCTCCTCGGAGGTCGCAGTCCTTGAAAGCTCCTGGGACAAGCCGCGCTCAGCGGCACCCCTCACCCATCACCTCCTAGAACCGATTCACGGCGCTTGAATCGGTTTCTGGCACTGAGCGCGTGGGCCCTCCCTCCGAGGAAGCTATGGAGTCTGACCAACTCCATACTAAAAGCCCGAGAGTCCAAAGGTTAAGCAAAAGATTATTTTAAGCCGCCCTTCTAAGTAGACAGTTTATCCCTTTTATTCATGGCTATCCTGAGCTGGAATTTACGTGGTGTTCGATCGCACAGGACGGAACTGAAACGTTTATTGCGGTCCCATTTACCTATGCTCGTGTGTTTGCAGGAGACGAAGCTTCGCCCTCACGACTCTTTCGATCTCCGAGGGGACACTCCGATTCGCTACGATCTTGAACCAGAGGACGGTGCTCCTCCTCATGGAGGTGTCACACTGTTAGTGCGTAACGACGTTCATTTTCAAACTATCACACTTACATCCGACTTGCAAGCTGTTGCCGTTCGCCTTCACTTACCCGGCTCTTTGTTTTCTGTTTGCTCCGTGTACCCTCGCTCCCGCGGACATTCGCGCTCTCCTGTCTGCTCTCCCAACACCACTTCTTCTGTTGGGAGATTTTAATGCCCATCACCCACTGTGGGGTTCGCCAAGGGCTTTTGCGAGGGGAACCCTTCTTTCCGATATTTTTTACCAGATCAATCTTTCCATCCTCAAAACCCCCCTCAGGGGCTCACCTTATGTGAGTACGGGTTTTTGGCGCACCCGGGGCTTCCAGAGCCAATCATCGCCACATTCATCCCCTCACCCCCATCCGGTCGAGGTGGGTTCTTCAAGTGACCGGTGGACACAAGGTAGGCTCTCGTGCGTTCTTTGCATTCCATCCATACCGCACCTCACCATCGTTTCTTTCTTCCCTTATCACTTTCCGGCCATTTCGCACCACGACATTCGCATATCTCTTTTTCTTCCCCGCCGGCCTACCTTGCGTGCGAAACGCCCACATAGTTTTAGTTTCTTTTATCTTTTTATTTAAATCCTCCGTTGACACAGCCTGACGGATACCCGCGCACCGCGTGCGCAGCTGGGTGAGTGGGTAATGGCGTCAACCCCACCACCCGGGGTCGTCATGTAGGGTTTGTGTTCGTATCCGCTGTTCAACTGCAGTCCCGCGGGGGGGCCATTGCATGAGCTGCTGACTTCTGACGGCGATTGGGTCCCTCTGTCTATGTTCTGGGAGGTGTGACCCTGGGGTGAGTCTGGTATAGATAGGCCACTCACCCAAGCCGGGGTAACGCCCGAGAAGTCAGAGCCCGAGGTCGGAGACGGTTGCAATGGTGGAGGATTTATTTCGCTATGGAGCACCCTTCCTCCATTAATACAAATAAGCGCCGAAAAGTTATTGTAACAGAAGTAGCACCGCCGTCATCTGATTGTTACTTGGTCATTTCGAGAACAGAAGAAGGACAAAACTTTGAGAAGGTGAACCCTTTTATAATTCAGAAGGGCATAGATGCTATTGCTGGTGCGGTTCAATCATGCACTCGTCTACGGAATGGTTCCTTATTGACACAAACTAAGTCCGATCAGCAAAGTAAGACTTTGTTGCGCGCTACGCTTCTCCACGGTTAACCCATCCGTGTTGAGAAGCACCGCACATTGAACTCCTGTCGTGGCGTCGTTACCACCCATATATTCCAGGTCATGTGGGTATCTCAGGGAATGAGTCGGCCGACGCCGCTGCGAAATCGGCGATATTATTACCCAGATTTTTTACTTCTGTTGTTCCCTCGTCAGATTCGTGTGTTATTTTACGTCGCCGCATCCTCTCGCGCTGGCGCGATGAGTGGACGGCCCTCCGGGGGAACAAGTTGCGGGAGGTTAAACCTCTTCCGCTAGTCTGGGCTACCTCTTCCCGTGCTTCTCGTCGGGAAGAGGTACTTTTAACACGCCTTCGTATCGGACATTGCCTTTTTAGTCATAGATACCTGTTAAGTGGTGATCCCGCACCTCTGTGTGGTCAGTGTGACGTGCCCTTAACGGTCCGTCACATTTTAACTGAGTGTCAAGTTTTAGCTCCACTGCGCGTTCGCGTGGGTCTGCCTGTTGGCCTAGCCAACGTGTTGGCAGACGACGCGCATGCTGTAGAATGTCTTTTACGTTTTATCACTGACATTGGTTTTAGCCGTCGCATTTGATGCGCTGAGCGCCTTTTGGCTGTTTGATTTTATATTGTTAGTTTTAATGGGGCCCTTCTCCCCTGACATAAGGCGCTCATGTTCCTTGCATTCTACAGTTCTTGACACGTTTTATTCTTTTAGTGACCATGATTTTAGTGTGTTGGTTTTTTAGATATATTTATTGTTATTCTTGTTATTGTTATTATTGTTATTGTTTTTATTGTTATTGTTATATTATTGTTATTTTTAACTTTTTTGACATCGCGGGTTTTGTCCCGTTTTTTTTTAATTATGCGGTTATTTTATCCTTTTGACTTTATATTTTATACATTGTAAGGGAGCTGATGACCTTAGTAGTTTAGCGCCCTTAAACCGCATCTCATCATCATCATCATCATCATCGTTACCACCCATAGCCTCGATGGTATATCGGACGAGGATCTCGTAGAATATCTCTCTGATCAAAAGGTGACTGCAGTGCATCGAGTGCAGGCCAAACGCGACGGCGTATTTGTACCCACTCGTACCCTGTTTATTACATTTGATGGCGTCGATCTGCCCACGAGCATTTCCGCAGGGTACGAACGTATTTCTGTGAGGCCTTATATTCCCAGACCTCTGCGTTGTTTTAAGTGCCAACGTTTTGGGCATACGCAAGTCTCATGTAAGAGTGCCGTTAACATCTGTGCAACGTGTAGCCAGCCCTCACATGAAGGTGCCTGTTCAACAGCCCCCGTCTGAGTTAATTGTAAAGGGTCACATTCTGCTTCGTTTGCCGACTGTCCGCGGTATCTGGACGAGAACGCGATCCAGGAGATCCGGGTAAAGGAGAACCTCTCCTTCGCCGAAGCCCGGAGGCGTTTCCATGCGCGCCAACCTTCACTCCTGCGATCTGGCACATTTAGTTCTGTTGTTGCCTCGCCAGTACCACGAGTAGATGCCGAAACTCAGACCTGGACCTTGACTGGATTAACCGCCACTACCATCCGGCCGTCTATTAAAGCTACTGTAACCAAGCCCTATAAACCTGGTCCAAAGTCAATGAAGTCGCAAGCCGCTGACAAGAAGCCCAAGCAGAAACTACGTAGGGAAGATTTTTGAAAGACCCTCCGCGTGCGCGCGGTAACAAAAGTTCACCTTCTCCTCGGAGGTCGCTGTCCCAGGAAGGTCCTGGGACAAGCCGCGCTCAGCGGCGCCCCTCACCCATCGCCACCCAGAACCGATTCACGGCGCTTGAATCGGTTTCTGGCACTGAGCGCGTGGGCCCTCCCTCCGAGGAAGCTATGGAGTCTGACCAACTCCATACAAAAAGCCCGAGCCCAAAGGTTAAAAACAAGGTAATTTTAAGCCGCCCTTCTAAATAGACAGTTTATCCCCTTTTTTCTTAATGGCTATCCTGACCTGGAATGTACGTGGTGTACGATCGCATAGGGCGGAACTGCAACTTTTATTGCGTTCCCATTCGCCTATGGT
This sequence comes from Deroplatys truncata, assembly GCA_030765065.1. Taxonomy (NCBI): domain Eukaryota; kingdom Metazoa; phylum Arthropoda; class Insecta; order Mantodea; family Mantidae; genus Deroplatys; species Deroplatys truncata. The sequence goes on along the minus strand of CM060990.1, from coordinate 413,371,740 downwards.
CGTATGTTTGCAGGAGACTAAGCTTCGCCCTCACGATCCTTTTGATCTCCGAGGATATACTCCGGTTCGCTACGACCTTGAACCGGAGGGGGGTACTCCTGCTCATGAAGGTGTCATGTTCTTAGTGCGTAACGACGTTCATTTTACACCTGTCACACTTACATCCGACTTGCAAGCTGTTGCCGTTCGCCTTCACTTACCCGGCTTTTTGTTTTCTGTTTGCTCTGTATATTCACCTCCATTGTCTCCCCTCGCTCCCGCGGACATTCGAGCTCTCCTGTCCGCTCTCCCAACACCATTTCTTCTGTTGGGAGATTTTAATGCCCATCACCCACTATGGGGTTCGCCAGGGGATTGTGCGAGGGGAACTCTTCTTTCCGACATTTTTTATCAGTTCAATCTTTCCATCCTCAATACAAGTGCACCTACTTTTATTTCTGATTCTTCCGGTACATTCTCTCACCTGGACCTTGCCATTTGCTCAATCCAGCTTGCACGTCGTCTTCAGTGGAACGTCGTCGCTGACACCTACTCCAGCGACCATTTCCCCTGCATCGTTTCTCTTCTGTCGCACCACGTCCAGCATTCCAGAGTACCTACCTGGATATTCGCAAAAGCCGACTGGAGCTTGTATTCCAGCCTCGTGCATTTTGACGACCAGCCCTTCTCCGACATTAATCAACCAGTGCAGCACCTTACGTCTATTATTTTCTCAGCCGCCGAACGTGCAATACCCCGTTCATCCTCCCAACCTCGGCGGCCATCTGTTCCGTGGAGGAACGAGGATTGTCGGGACGCCGTTCGTGCCCGTAGGAATGCACTTAGGGTGTTTCGGCGACACCCTACACTTGATAATTTTGTGACTTTTAAACAATCGCGCGCCAGGGCTCGTCGCATTATTCAGGATAGCAAGAAGGCATCTTGGGCTCGTTTTGTCGAGTCTTTTAATCGTTTTACGCCTTCATCCGTTGTTTGGGATAAACTTCGTCGCTTCTCAGGTAAAGTGTCACATTGTGCTGTTTCTGGCCTTCAGGTTTCTAATGCCACCATAGTGGATCCGGCTGCCATCGCTAACACTCTGGGTTCTGCCTTTGAGGCGGTTTCCAGTTCAGACCATTATTCCGCCGGCTTTCGCCTTGTTAAAGACCGGCAGGATTCCGCATCATATACTTTTCGGTCTGCTAATGATGAATGCTATAACGAACTATTCATAATGAAAGAGCTGGAGCACGCTCTTCATTGCTCTCGGCCCTCCGCTCCCGGGCCGGACGGCATTCATGTCCTGATGTTAAAGAACCTTTCAGCCGACAGTAAACTATTTCTCTTACAGGTCTATAACCGTATTTGGCAAGACGGCATTTTTCCTTCCGTTTGGCGCGAAGCCACCATTGTCCCTATACTTAAGCCTGGGAAGGATCGCCAACTACCTTCCAGCTACCGCCCTATCTCCCTCACCAGTTGCATTTGCAAGGTGATGGAGCGCATGATCAACGGGCGGTTGACATGGTGGCTTGAGTCTCAGAATCTTCTAGCGAACGCTCAGTGCGGGTTTCGTCGCTATCGCTCTACCGTCGACCATCTGGTGTCCTTGTTGACACATATTATGAATGGATTTCTGAGAAAGTGTCAAACCGTGGCTGTATTTTTTGACCTGGAGAAAGCTTATGACACTTGTTGGAGGGGCGGCATTTTACGTACACTTCACGATAGGAATATCCGCGGTCGTCTTCCCATATTTCTTCGGGAGTTTATGACGGACCGCGTCTTTCGTGTACGTGTGGGCTCGGTTTTATCTCGTCGTTTTATTCAAGAGAACGGAGTACCGCAGGGCTCTGTACTCAGTGTCACACTTTTTGCGATTGCTATCAACCCCATTGTTGATTGTATTCCACCTGGCATTTCATCGTCCCTTTTTGTTGACGATTTTGCTATTTATTGTAGTTCACGGCGGACCTGTCTACTCGAACGCCGTCTCCAGAGCTGTATCGACCGTCTCTACGCCTGGAGTAACGCCAACGGCTTTAATTTCTCCGCCGAGAAATCCGTCTGCATCAACTTTTGGCGCCGGAAGTATGTCCCTCCGCCCTCTCTCCATCTTGGGCCAGGGCTACTTCCGTTTGCAGACGAGGTGAAATTTTTGGGGTTGATTTTTGACAGGAAGTTGTGTTGGAGCTCGCACGTTTCCTTTTTAAAAGCAAAGTGTGACCGTTCTCTTAATATTTTACGTGTTTTAAGTGGCACATCCTGGGGAGCTGATCGGACCGTCCTTCTTCGCCTTTATCGCTCTTTGGTCCGATCCAAGCTTGATTACGGGTGTATTGTTTATTCGTCGGCACGTCCATCTGTGTTACGTCGATTGAATGTCATTCATCATCGTGCCATAAGAGTCGCTACAGGGGCCTTTCCAACCAGCCCTGTTTTTAGCCTGTATGCTGAAGCTGCATAGCCTCCGCTGTCCTTCAGGCGTGAGATGCTCTTGTGCAGCTATGCTTGTCGACTCTCAAGCTTGCCTGACCACCCGTCCTTCGAGTTATTTTTCGAGGAGTCACTTGATCGTCACTATTTTATTAGCTCCTCTGCTTTGCTCCCACCAGGGGTTCGCTATCGACAGCTCCTTCGGCATTTAGACGCTCCGCCAGCGCCGGCCCTTCCACGGGGGGAAACGCGTTTTCCTCCATGGTCTCGCGCTGAGGCCCACTGTCACCTTGGGCTAACGTCGATGCCGAAGACTGAGACCCCTGCTTCACTCTTTAGATCGGCTTTTTTAGAAGTACGGGCTCAATTCGGAGACTTCCATTTTATCTTTACCGATGGATCTAAGACTGAAGCTGGAGTTGGATGTGCCTTTGTTTCTGGTCACTGTAGTTTTAAGTTTCGTTTACCTGGACAATGTTCAATTTTTACCGCCGAACTTTTTAGCATTTATCAATCTATTTTATACATTCAGCGGCACGCCTTACAGCACTGTTTTATTTGTACGGACTCTCTGAGTGCCCTTCAGACTATTACTGCGCTGTACCATTACCACCCGCTTGTACAGCGCATACATGACTTGCTCCACTCGCTTGGTGTCACTGGCATCAGCGTGTCCCTCATGTGGATTCCAGGTCATGTGGGCATCTCAGGTAATGAGTCTGCCGACGCCGCTGCGAAATCGGCGATTTTATTACCCAGATTTTTTACCTCTGTTGTTCCCTCGTCAGATTCGTGTGTTATTTTACGTCGCGCATCCTCTCGCGCTGGCGCGATGAGTGGACGGCCCTCCGGGGGAACAAGTTGCGGGAGGTTAAACCTCTCCCGTTAATCTGGGGTACCTCTTCTCGTTCTTCACGTCGGGAAGAGGTACTTTTAGCACGTTTACGAATTGGACATTGTCGTTTTAGTCATAGTTACCTGCTCAGTAGTGATCCCGCTCCGCTGTGTCAGCAGTGTGACGTGCCCTTAACGGTGCGTCACATTTTAACTGAGTGTCAAGTTTTAGCTCCACTGCGCGTTCGCCTGGGTCTGCCTGTTGGCATAGCCAACGTTTTGGCAGACGACGCGCATGCTGTAGAATGTGTTTTACGTTTTAGAAGTGACATTGATTTTAATCGACGCATTTGATGCGCTGAGCGTCTTTTAGCTTTGTTATTTTATCCTGTATGTTTTCATAGGGACTTACTCCCCAGTGACATATGGCGCTCATGTCCCTCGCATTCTACAGTTCTTGACACGTTTTAATCTTTTATTGGCTACGCTTTTAGTGTGTTGGTTTTTCAGATATATTTATTGTTATTATTGTTGTTATTGTTATTCTTGTTGTTATTTTTATTATTGTTGTTATTGTTATTGTTATTGTTATTCTAATTCTATTGTTAGTTTTAACGTTTTGGACATCGCGGTTTTGTGTCCCGTTTTTTAATTATGCGGTTTTTTTACCTTCTATATTTTGACCTTATATTTTACACATTGTAAGGGCGCTGATGACCCTAGCAGTTTAGCGCCCTTAAACCGCATATCATCATCATCATCATCATATTAAAGACCAGATGCTATAACGAACGTAACGACGTTCAATTTCAAGGTTTCGCTCTTACGTCCGACTTGCAAGCTGTTGCCGTTAGACTGCAGTTACCCAGTTTTTTTCTTTTCTGCTTGCTCTGTGTATTCACTTCCATCGTCTCCCCTTGCTCCCTGGGACATTCGAGCTCTCCTGACCGCTCAACCAACACCATTTCTTCTGTTGGGAGATTTTAATGCCCATCACCCCCTGTAGGTGTTCGCCTAGGGCCTGTGCGAGGGGAACTCTTCTTTCTGAAATTTTTGATCAGTTCAATCTCTCTATTCTCAATACAGGCGAGCCTACGTTTCTTTCTGATTCATCCGGTACATTTTCTCACTTGGACCTTGTTATTTGCTCGCTCCTGCTTGCTAGTCGTCTGCAGTGGAACGTCGTCGCTGACACCTACTCCAGCGACCATTACCCCTGCATCATTTCTCTTCTGTCGCACCACGTACAGCATTCCAGAGTACCTACCTGGATATTCGCAAAAGCCGACTGGGGCTTGTATTCCAGCCTCCTGCATTTTGACGACCAGCGCTTCACCGACATTAACCAAATAGTGCAGCACCTTACGTCTACGATTTTCTCTGCCGCCGAACGCGCAATTCCCCGTTCATCCTCTCAACCTCGTCGAATGCCTGTTCCGTGGTGGGACGAGGATTGTCGGGACGCCGTGCGCGCCCGTAGAACTGCACTTAGGGTGTTTCAGTGACACCCTACACTTGATAATTTGGTGACTTTTAAACAATCGCGCGACAGAGTTCGTCGCATTATTCAGGATAGCATGAAGGCGTCGTGAACTCGTTTTGTCGAGTCTTTTAATCGATTTACGCCTTCATCTGTTGTTTGGGATAAACTACGTCGCTTCTCAGGTAAAGTGTCGCATTGTACTGTTTCTGGCCTTCAGGTTTCCAACGCAACCATAGTGGATCCGGCTGCCATCGCTAACACTCTGGGTGCTACCTTTGAGGCAGTTTCCAGTTCAGACCATTATTCCACCGGCTTTCGCTCTATCAAAGACCGGCTGGATTCCACAACCTATAATTTTCGGTCTGATAATAGGGAGTGCTATAATGCCCTTTTTACAATAAGGGAGCTGGAGCACGCTCTTCATTGCCTAGGCACTCCGCTCCTGGGCCAGATGGCATTCATGTTCTGCTGTTAAAGAACCTTTCAACAGACAGTAAGCGCTTTCTCTTACGGGTCTATAATCGTGTTTGTCAGGACGGCCTTTCTCCTTCCGTTTGGCACGAAGCCACCACTCTCCCTATACCTAGACTGGTAAGGATCGCCAACTACCTTTCAGCTACCGCCCTATCTCCCTCACCAGTTGCCTTTGCAAGGTGATGGAGCGCATGATCAACGGGCGGTTGACATGGTGGCTTGAGTCTCAGAATCTTCTGGCGAGCGCTCAGTGTGGATCTCGTCGCCATCGCTCTACCGTCGACCATCTAGTGTCTCTGTCGACGCATACTATGAGCGAATTTCTGAGAAAGTGTCAAACAGTAGCTGTATTTTTTGACGTGGAGAAAGCTTATGACACTTGTTGGAGGGGCGGCATTTTACGTACACTCCATGCATGGAATTTCCGCGGTCGTCTTCCCAAATTTCTTCGGGAGTTTATGACAGACCGCGTCTTTCCTGTACGTGTGGGCTCGGTTTTACATACACGTTTTATTCAAGAGAAGGGAGTACCGCAGAGCTCTGTACTCAGTGTCACACTTTTTGCGATTTTTATCAACCTCATTGTTGATTGTATTCCACCTGGCATTCCATCGTCCCTTTTTGTTGATCATTTTGCCATTTATTGCAGGTCGCGGCGGACCTGTCTCCTCGAACGCCGTCTCCAGAGCTGTATCGACCGTTCCTACGGCAGAAGCAACGCTCACGGCTTTAATTTCTCCGCAGAAAAATCAGTCTGTTTGAATATCTGGAGCCGAAAGGCTTTTCCTCCTCCCTCTCTCTCGATATTTTACGAGGATTAGCTTGATCGGCAATATTTAGTTAGCTGCTTTGCATTACTCCCTCCAGGGGTTCGATTTCGTCAACTTCTTCGGCATTTGGACGTTACGCCAGCGCCGGTCCTTCCAAGGGGGGGAAAGCGTTTTCCTCCATGGTTGCGCGCTGAGGCCCACTGTCACCTTGTGTTATCGTCGATGCTGAAGAATGAGACCCCTTCTTCTGTCCTTAGATCAGCGTTTTTAGAACTTCAGTCGCAATTCGGGGACTTTCATTTTATCTTTACTGATGGATCTAAGACTGATGCTGGAGTAGGATTTGCCTTTGTTTGTGGTGGGAATAGTTTTTCCTTTCGTTTACCGGGGCAATGTTCGATTTTTACCGCCGAACGTTTTAGTATTTATCAATCTGTTTTATACGTTCAGCGGCGCGACTTGCGGCAGTGTGTTGTTTGTGCAGATTCTGTGAGTGTCGTTCAGAGTATTAACGCGCTGTACAGTTACCACCCTCTCGTACAGCGCATACATGACCTGCTCCGCTCGCTTGGTGCCTCTGGCATTAGCCTCTCCTTCCTGTGGATTCCAGACCATGTGGGCATCTCAGGGAACGAGTCTGCCGACGCCGCTGCCAAATCGGCGATTTTATTACCCAGAATTTTTACTGCTGTTATTCCCTCGTCAGATTTGTTTGTTATTATACGTAGCCGCATCCTCTCGCTTTGGAGGGATGAGTGGACGGCCTTTCGGGGGAACAAGTTACGGGAGGTTAAGCCTCTCCCGTTAGTCTGGGGTACCTCTTCTCGTTCGTGTTGTCGGAAAGAGGTACTTTTAGCTCGCTTACGAATCGGACATTTTCTTTTTTGCCATAGATACCTGCTCAGTGGTGACGCCGCGCCACTCTGTGAGCAGTGTAATGCGCCCTTAACGGTGCGTCACATTTTAGTAGAGTGTCAAGTTTTTGCTCCGTTGCGCGTTCGTGTTGCTCTGCCTGTTGGCTTAGCCAACGTTTTGGCAGACGACGCGCATGCTGTAGAATGTCTTTTACGTTTTATTACTGACATTGGTTTTAGCCGTCGCATTTGATGCGCTGAGCGCCTTTTAGCTGTTTGACTTTAGATTATCTTTTAATGGGGGCACTCCTCCCCAGTGGACATCTGGCACTCGTGTCCCTCGCATTCTACAGTTCTTGACACGTTATTTTATTCTCTTGTTGACCATGATTTTAGTGTGTAGATCTTAGTGTTTGGTCTGTTGTGTTTTTTAGTGTTTTTGACCAAGTGGTTTGTGTGTGGTTTTTTAATTTTTTTAACTTTTACATTTTATATTTTACACATAGTAACCTTAGCAGTTGAGCGCCCTTAAGCCCCATCTCATCATCATCATCATCATCATCATCATCCAGGGGTTCGATTTCGAAAGCTTCTTCGGCATTTTGGACTTCACGACAGCACCGGCCCTTCCCAGGGGGGGAAACGCGCTTTCCTCCATGGTTGCGCGCTGAGGCCCACTGTCACCTTGGGTTGACATCAATGTCGAAAAATGAGACCCCTTCTTCAGTTCTTAGATGGGCTTTTTTAGAACTTCAGGCGCAGTTCGGAGACTTTCGTTTTATATATACTGATGGGTCTAAGACTGATGTTGGAGTAGGGTGTGCCTTTTTTGAAGGTCATCGTAGTTTTACATTTCGTTTACCCGGGCAATGTTCGATTTTTACCGCCGAAATTTTTAGTATTTATCAGTCACTTTTATACGTCCAGCGGTACGACTTACGGCACCGTTTTATTTGTTCAGACTCTCTGAGTGCTCTTCGAAGTATTCGCGCGCTGTACAGTTACCACCACCTCGTACAGCGCATACATGACCTGGTCCACTCGCTTGGTGCCTCTGGCATTCGCGTCTCCTTCATGTGGATTCCAGGTCATGTGGGACATTCATCCCCTCACCCCCATCCGGTCGCGGTGGGTTCTTCAAGTGACCGGTGGACCCAAGGTAGGCTCTCGTGCGTTCTTTACATTCCATTCATACCGCACCTCACCGTCGTTTCTTTCTTCCCTTATCACTTTCCGGCCATTTCGCACCACGACATTCGCATATCTCTCTTTTTCTTCCCCGCCGGCCTACCTTGCGTGCGAAACGCCCACACAGTTTTAGTTTATTTTATCTTTTTATTTAAATCCTCCGTGGACACAGCCTGACGGATACCCGCGCACCGCGTGCGCAGCTGGGTGAGTGGGTAATGGCGTCATCCCCACCACCCGGGGTCGTCATGTAGGGTTTGTGTTCGTATCCGCTGTTCAACTGCAGTCCCGCGGGGGGGCCATTGCATGAGCTGCTGACTTCTGACGGCGATTGGGTCCCTCTGTCTATGTTCTGGGAGGTGTGACCCTGGGGTGAGTCTGGTATAGATAGGCCACTCACCCAAGCCGCGGTAACGCCCGAGAAGTCAGAGCCCGAGGTCGGAGACGGTTGCAATGGTGGAGGATTTATTTCGCTATGGAGCACCCTTCCTCCATTTCTACTAACAAGCGCCGAAAAGTTTATGTAACAGAAGTGACACCACAGACAACCGGTTGTTACTTGGTCATTTCACGAACCGAAGAAGGACAAAGCTTTGAGAAGGTGAACCCTTTCATTATTCAAAAGGGCATTGATGCAATTGCTGGTGCGGTTCAGTCCTGCACTCGTCTACGGAATGGTTCCTTATTAGCCCAAACAAATCCGATCAGCAAAGTAAGACCTTGTTGCGCGCTACGCTTCTCCACGGCTATCCCATCCGTGTGGAGAAGCACCGCACATTGAATTCCTGTCGAGGCGTTATTACCACCCATAGCCTCGATGGTATATCGGACGAGGACCTGGTAGAATATCTTGCAGACCAGAAGGTGACAGCGGTCCATCGAGTGCAGGCCAAACGCGACGGCGTATTGGTACCCACTCGTACCCTGTTTATTACATTTGATGGCGTCGATCTGCCCACGAGCATCTCCGCAGGGTACGAACGGATTTCTGTGAGGCCTTATATTCCTAGACCTCTGCGTTGTTTTAAATGCCAACGTTTTGGGCATACGCAAGTCTCCTGTAAGAGTGCCGTTAACATCTGTGCAACATGTAGCCAGCCCTCACACGAAGGTACCTGTTCAACAGGCCCCGTCTGCGTTAATTGTAAAGGGTCTCATTCTGCTTCGTTTGCCGACTGTCCGCGGTACTTGGACGAGAAGGCGATCCAGGAGATCCGGGTAAAGGAAAAACTCTCCTTCTCTGAAGCCCGGAGGCGTTACCATGCGAGCCAACCTTCACTCCTGCGATCTGGCACATTTAGTTCTGTTGTTGCCTCGCCGGTACCACGAGTAGATGCCGAAACTCAGACCTGGACCTTGACTGGATTAACCGCCACTACCATCCGGCCGTCTATTAAGGCTACAGTTATCAAGCCGTAAGAACCTGGTCCCAAGTCAATGAAGTCGCAAGCCGTTGAAAAGAAGCCCAAGCAGAAACTTCGTAGGGAAGATTTTTTGAAAGACCCTCCGCGTGCGCGCGGTAACAAAAGTTCACCTTCTCCTCCTCGGAGGTCGCTGTCCCAGGATGGTCCTGGGACAAGCCGCGCTCAGCGGCACCCTTCACCCATCGCCACCCAGAACCGATTCACGGCGCTTGAATCGGTTTCTGGCACTGAGCGCGTGGGCCCTCCCTCCGAGGAAGCTATGGAGTCTGACCAACTCCATACCAAAAGCCCGAGCCCAAAGGTTAAACAAAAGGTAATTTTAAGCCGCCCTTCTAAATAGACAGTTTATCCCCTTATTCTTAATGGCTATCCTGACCTGGAATGTACGTGGTGTACGATCGCATAGGACGGAACTGCAACTTTTATTGCGTTCCCATTTGCCTATGGTCGTATGTTTGCAGGAGACTAAACTTCGCCCTCACGATCCTTTTGATCTCCGAGGATATACTCCGGTTCGCTACGACCTTGAACCGGAGGAGGGTACTCCTGCTCATGGAGGTGTCATGTTCTTAGTGCGTAACGACGTTCATTTTACACCTGTCACACTTACATCCGACTTGCAAGCTGTTGCCGTTCGCCTTCACTTACCCGGCTTTTTGTTTTCTGTTTGCTCTGTATATTCACCTCCATCGTCTCCCCTCGCTCCCGCGGACATTCGAGCTCTCCTGTCCGCTCTCCCAACACCATTTCTTCTGTTGGGAGATTTTAATGCCCATCACCCACTATGGGGTTCGCCAAGGGCTTGTGCGAGGGGAACTCTTCTTTCCGACATTTTTTATCAGTTCAATCTTTCCATCCTCAATACAGGTGCACCTACTTTTATTTCTGATTCTTCCGGTACATTCTCTCACCTGGACCTTGCCATATGCTCAATCCAGCTTGCACGTCGTCTTCAGTGGAACGTCGTCGCTGACACCTACTCCAGCGACCATTTCCCCTGCATCGTTTCTCTTCTGTCGCACCACGTACAGCATTCCAGAGTACCTACCTGGATATTCGCAAAAGCCGACTGGAGCTTGTATTCCAGCATCGTGCATTTTGACCACCAGCCCTTCTCCGACATTAATCAACTAGTGCAGCACCTTACGTCTATTATTTTCTCGGCCGCCGAACGTGCAATACCCCGTTCATCCTCGCAACCTCGGCGGCCACCTGTTCCGTGGTGGAACGAGGATTGTCGGGACGCCGTTCGTGCCCGTAGGACTGCACTTAGGGTGTTTCGGCGCCACCCTACACTTGATAATTTGGTGACTTTTAAACAATCGCGCGCCAGGGCTCGTCGCATTATTCAGGATAGCAAGAAGGCATCTTGGGCTCGTTTTGTCGAGTCTTTTAATCGTTTTACGCCTTCATCCGTTGTTTGGGATAAACTTCGTCGCTTCTCAGGTAAAGTGTCACATTGTACTGTTTCTGGCCTTCAGGTTTCTAATGCCACCATAGTGGATCCGGCTGCCATCGCTAACACTCTGGGTTCTGCCTTTGAGGCGGTTTCCAGTTCAGACCATTATTCCGCCGGCTTTCGCTCTATTAAGGACCGGCAGGATTCCGCATCATATACGTTTCGGTCTGCTAATGTTGAATGCTATAACGAACTATTCACAATGAGGGAGCTGGAGCACGCTCTTCATTGCTCTCGGCACTCCGCTCCCGGGCCGGACGGCATTCATGTCCTGATGTTAAAGAACCTTTCAGCCGACAGTAAACTATTTCTCTTACAGGTCTATAACCGTATTTGGCAAGGCGGCATTTTTCCCTCCGTTTGGCGCGAAGCCACCATTGTCCCTATACTTAAGCCTGGGAAGGATCGCCAACTACCTTCCAGCTACCGCCCTATCTCCCTCACCAGTTGCATTTGCAAGGTGATGGAGCGCATGATCAACGGGCGGTTGACATGGTGGCTTGAGTCTCAGAAACTTCTAGCGAACGCTCAGTGCGGGTTTCGTCGCTATCGCTCTACCGTCGACCATCTGGTGTCCTTGTCGACGCATATTATGAATGGATTTCTGAGAAAGTGTCAAAACGTGGCTGTATTTTTTGACCTGGAGAAAGCTTATGACACTTGTTGGAGGGGCGGCATTTTACGTACACTTCACGATTGGAATATCCGCGGTCGTCTTCCGATATTTCTTCGGGAGTTTATGACGGACCGCGTCTTTCGTGTACGTGTGGGCTCGGTTTTATCTCGTCGTTTTATTCAAGAGAACGGAGTACCGCAGGGCTCTGTACTCAGTGTCACACTTTTTGCGATTGCTATCAACCCCATTGTTGATTGTATTCCACCTGGCATTTCATCGTCCCTTTTTGTTGACGATTTCGCTATTTATTGCAGTTCACGGCGGACCTGTCTACTCGAACGCCGTCTCCAGAGCTGTATCGACCGTCTCTACGCCTGGAGTAACGCCAACGGCTTTAATTTCTCCGCCGAGAAATCCGTCTGCATCAACTTTTGGCGCCGGAAGTATATCCCTCCGCCCACTCTACATCTTGGGCCAGGGATACTTCCGTTTGCAGACGAGGCGAAATTTTTGGGGTTGATTTTTGACAGGAAGTTGTGTTGGACCTCGCACGTTTCCTTTTTAAAAGCAAAGTGTGACCGTTCTCTTAATCTTTTACGTGTTTTAAGTGGTACATCCTGGGGAGCTGATCGGACCGCCCTTCTTCGCCTTTATCGCTCTTTGGTCCGATCCAAGCTTGATTACGGGTGTATTGTTTATTCGTCGGCACGTCCATCTGTGTTACGTCGATTGAATGCCATTCACCATCGTGGCATAAGAGTCGCTACAGGGGCCTTTCCAACTAGCCCTGTACCCAGTCTGTACGCAGAAGCTGCAGAGACTCCGCTGTCCTTCCGGCGTGAGATGCTTTTGTGCAGCTATGCTTGTCGACTCTCAAGCTTGCCTAACCACCCGTCCTTCGATGTATTTTACGGGGATTCGCTTGATCGCCAATATTTTGTTAGCTCCTCTGCATTGCTCCCTCCAGGGGTTCGATTTCGACTGCTACTTCGGCATTTGGACGTTACGCCAGCGCCGGCCCTTACCCGAGGGGAAACGCGCTTTCCTCCATGGTCGCGCGCTGAGGCCCACATCCACCTTGGGCTGACGTCGATGCCGAAGAATGAGACCCCTGCTTCAGTCCTTAGATCCGCATTTTTAGAACTTCAGGCAACATTCGGGGACTGTAATTTTATTTATACTGATGGGTCTAAGACTGATGTTGGAGCAGGATGTGCCTTTGTTTTAGGTGCGCATAGTTTTACTTTTCGTTTACCCGGGCAATGTTCGATTTATACCGCCGAACTTTTTAGTATCTATCAATGTGTTTTATACATTCAGCGGCATGTCTTACGGCGTTGTGTTGTTTGTTCGGACTCTCTGAGTGCCCTTCAGAGTATTAACGCGCTGTACTCTTACCACCCCCTCGTACAGCGCATTCATGACCTGCTCCATTCGCTAGGTGCCTCTGGCATCAGCGTCTCTTTTATGTGGATTCCAGGTCATGTGGGTATCTCAGGGAATGAGTCGGCCGACGCCGCTGCGAAATCGGCGATTTTATTACCCAGATTTTTTACTTCTGTTCTTCCCTCGTCAGATTCGTGTGTTATTTTACGTCGCCGCATCCTCTCGCGCTGGCGCTATGAGTGGACGGCCCTCCGGGGGAACAAGTTGCGGGAGGTTAAACCTCTTCCGCTAGTCTGGGCTACCTCTTCCCGTGCTTCTCGTCGGGAAGAGGTACTTTTAACACGCCTTCGTATCGGACATTGCCTTTTTAGTCATAGATACCTGTTAAGTGGTGATCCCGCACCTCTGTGTGGTCAGTGTGACGTGCCCTTAACGGTCCGTCACATTTTAACCGAGTGTCAAGTTTTAGCCCCACTGCGCGTTCGCGTGGGTCTGCCTGTTGGCCTAGCCAACGTGTTGGCAGACGACGCACATGCTGTAGAATGTCTTTTACGTTTTATCACTGACATTGGTTTTAGCCGTCGCATTTGATGCGCTGAGCGCCTTTTAGCTGTTTGATTTTATATTGTTAGTTTTAATGGGGCCCTTCTCCCCAGACATAAGGCGCTCATGTTCCTTACATTCTACAGTTCTTGACACGTTTTATTCTGTTAGTGACCATGATTTTAGTGTGTTGGTTTTTTAGATATTTGTATTGTTATTTTGTTGTTATTGATATTGTTGTTATTGTTTTTATTGTTGTTATTGTTATTATTGTTGTTATTGTTGTTATTATTATTGTTATTGTTATATTATTGTTATTTTAGCCTTTTTAGACATCGCGGGTTTCTGTCCCGTTTTTTAATTATGCGCTTATTTTATCCTTTTGACTTTATCTTTTATACATTGTAAGGGCGCTGATGACCTTAGTAGTTTAGCGCCCTTAAACCGCATCTCATCATCATCATCATCATCATCAGGTCATGTGGGCATCTGAGGGGCGTAGCCAACGTTTTGGCAGACGACGTGCATGCTGTAGAATGTCTTTTACGTTTTATATATGACATTGGTTTTAATCGGCGAATTTGATGCGCTGAACGTCTTTTAGCTTTGAGATTTTATATTGTCAGTTTTAATGGGGCTCTTCTCCCCGACGGACATAAGGTGCTCATGTCCCTTGCATTCTACAGTTCTTGACACGTTGTTTTAATCTTTTAGTGACCATGATTTTAGTGTGTAGATTTTAGTCTTTGGGCTGTTGTGTGTTTTAGTGTTTTTGACCAAGCGGGTTTGTGTGTGGTATTTTAGTTTTTTGACTTTTCAATTTTATAGTTTATACATTGTAAGGGCGCTAGTAACCATAGCAGTTGAGGGTCCTTTAGCCCCATCTCATCATCATCATCTGTGGGTCGTCCTCCATGGTATAGTGGTTACCATACTAGCCTCTATTTCCTGAGGTCATGGGTTCAAACCCAGCAGTGGGCGATGGATTTTTTCAGGCATAAAAATGTTTAGCATGGCTTCCTTTGGAAGGGAAGTAAAACCGGTGGTCCGGTGTCATAGATTCATGGCATGTAAAAGAACCTCAAGTCTGACAAAGAGGCCTCTGAGCAAAACTGTCAGTCTTTCATGCCCAATATGGTATGGGACGCTAAGGTCCACAACAGTTAAAGAGCATCTATAAATAAAACTCAATTTAAATTTTATTTTAACCACTCTGTGGTGCAGTGAAAGCATGCCTGCCAGTTATGTAAGGGTCTTGGTTCAATTCATAGTTAATTTAATTTCCTATTTGGTTAACACTGGAGATTTCCCATATCCTGCAAATGTGAATGCCAGGTGATTTATGGAGTAAGCATTCTTTGAGCTACCTTGTACCGCATTCCCTTTTATTCTGTTCCCTGTTTCCAAAATGCTCTGATGTTAAACACAATACATGCCAAAAGAGGGAATATCACCACATTTTATATTGAGCTGCAACTAGTTGTACTCCTGGGGATATTTTAATACACCAGACATGTATTCATTTGGAAACAGGCTGATTAATATAAAAAATAAAATCCAGAAAGTGTTATTCAGCAGACTTGGATATCATTATTAGTTCAGAAAATAGATTAAAGTGGTTTCCTCAAATGCTGCAATACCAAGTTTTACTCTCTGTTTTTATTTCCACAACTAGATGGGGCTATTTGCTACTGGCCTTTCATCATTTATCTCATCAAATGAACAAGCAGAATCAGAAGAATCAGAAGAGGTTGCTGCTACTGCTGGTTTGGAGCTGACTGCTTTAGGTGTTCAGATAAGGCCTTTCATCTTCTTCAGTGGTCAGAGTGAGCTCATGGGTCATGTATGGTCAGGAACAGGCTCAGAAAGAACAGCAGCTTTCCAGGTATATTGCTACATTTCTGATTTTTTTATGTACAGTGAAACTGAAAGACTAATCACTTTGTAAGTTCAGCCACCTGCCGTTGTTACAAATGCATTTTGTGGTAATAAGAGTATCATAAAATTACATTCTTTATCATTTTGTCTTTATGATAAGCTATTTTTACTCTGTTTCATATCATATTCTTGATCATGAAACAGTGGTTCATGCTTACATATTTCTTGTAAAAGTTATGACAAATATTATCAAAGGATATCTTGGTAGATAAATTTTATCCTTCAGTAGGAGAGTTATTGCAACCATTGAATGACTATTGTATAACTAGTATATAAAATTAAGAACATTGTGTAGCAGCTTATTATTCTATGGACTAAAAAATGAAACTCTAAGTTGGTTTGTATCATATCTAAATGAAAGAAAACAAAGTGTTGAAGTTGTCAATGATATTGAATTTGGAAAACAGACATCAAAATGGAAAACAGTAACACATGGAGTGCCCCAAGGTTCAGTCCTAGGACCTTTATTATTCTTGATCTACATAAATGACCTATCACTTTATATAAAGGATATTGCAAGTATAATTCTGTTTGCTGATGACACGAGTGTTCTGGTGACTAGTAAAAACTTGAATGAGTGTGTAATTAAATTGAATTATGTTTTGAACTGTATGTCACACTGGTTTAAAGCTAACAAATTGTCTGTAAATTTAGACAAAACAAAAGTTGTTAAATTTATAACCCATCAATCACTACACACTCCAATAGAAATTGGGATTAATGACATGTCACTAGAACAAATAGACAACATTAAATTTCTGGGCCTCCAAGTAGACAGATATTTAGATTGGAAAGTTCACATTAGGTATATCATACCCAAACTCAGTTCTGCATGTTATGCTATCCGAGCATTGGTAAATGTCAGTTCTATAGATACACTTAAATTAGTATACTATGCATATTTTAACTCTATCATTGAATATGGAATATTATTTTGGGGAAATTCGGTAGAAAGTCAACGAATATTCCTCATGCAAAAGAAGGTTATAAGAATCATTTCCAGTACTCATAGCAGACACTCTTGCAAACATCTTTTTAGAAGACTAAAGTTATTAACCCTACCTTGCATGTATATATTTTCAATCTTAAAATTCTATGTATGCAATCGAACCACATTTATTACAAACATGGAAATTCATGAGATAAACACTAGACAAAAGGGTAACATCCATCGTCCCAGTACAAAGCTTTCTTGCTTCCAGAAAGGTGTATATTATGAGACCATAAAAATATTTAATACTCTCCCTAATGATCTTAAGAGAAAAGTTGACAACTTCAATGTCTTTAAAACTGCTGTTAAAGAGTACCTATGCTCAAAAGCATATTATTCTGTACAAGATTATCTTAATGATAAATTATCCTACTGATAATACTTATATAGCTCTGTAAGTAGTATTAGTAAATATTAATGACAATTGCCAGTCATATTTGATATCTGCTCTAGAATTAATGAAGCTATTTAAATGTATGTATATTAAGAACTGATAGTAAATGCTATGCATTACACATCAAATAGAACAAAATGATCAGACTAACAAAGGTAAAATCGTAGTGAATGTTAAAATAACTGTTCTTGCCTATACGTATGTTAACCTTATAACAGTAAGGAGGTATACAACTCTGTAATAAGTTACACTTGGTTTCTTTCATTTTGTATATAATATGTCCTTATTTTATTTTAAATGTTCTGTATACTATGTAATATTTATGTATATATGTAACTTTATTGTACATTTCCTTAACACCCATATAGTATTTGTATTTTATTTCAAATGTTCCATATTCTATGTAATATTTATGTTTATATATAATTTTTGTACATTTCCTTGACATGTTCTATGTTCACAAGTCTTTATGGCTGCTAGTGAACTCACAGAATACAATCTAATCTAATCTAATCTAATCTAAAAGGACAGATGGTAAGATGTATACTAGAGTTCAACTTATTAATTCAGCAGCCACCTGATTGATGTGTACAGCAAAATTTGTGGCTTTGCATTCCTGACATGTTTTTCATTAGCCAAATTTTTCCTTACTTGCAATCATGACTTCATATATAGGGGCTAGGTTGAATATGTGCACTGCAGGTCAACACTATATAAGCTTACTTTGATTGTGCAGTCAAGAGTCATTATTCTTGTTTGAATGCATTTTATGATTATAATGGAAGCTTTTCTACTTCCCACTGTTGAGATGGAAATGATCTGAATAGTCCAGTTTAAAAATATCAGCTGTGCTGAGATTTACTTCTTTTTGTGCAGGTGAAAGGGACAAAGTATGCTCTATTAAAGGGGTGAATCTTTGCATTAAATTAAACAAAAACCTAATATAATTTTCCTTTATTAAGATCAACACGGTCATAAATTCAGATTTAAATATTCTTATATTTCTCTTCATTGTTCCATCTGTTAGACTTTTTGTTTCCTATACATTTATGTTAAATAATGCAATTATTTCAGTGTGTTGCTTAGAAGTGCTCTAGGTAACAGCATACCTGTGGCAGGGTAAAACCCTCTCCTTGGATTGTATAAATTTCTGCAGTCATATCTGCTAAATTTTTAAACATGTACCTTAAATTTCGTCACATTGTAGCATGGTATTCTGAAATATCATTCATAATTTAAAAATTATGGAAGATATTACAGCATACAATTGTTTACCTTCAACTTATTTTTATATGCTCTTATAATGAGCATATAACTACTTGTCTTTAGTATATTTTCTGAAAACATTTATCTCTCTCCTGTTATTTGCAATGTGGAGAAATTGCAAAGGCCACTTGGTTTTCTCATCTTAATAATCAATATGTAAACTGTAAGTAGACAAAAAATTATTACTGACCACTACCTTAGTGTTACCAATATCTTTTTCAATGTCATCTTTCTTCTGATTGAAACTTATGGTTGGTTGAGATACTCTGAACCTACCTTTCACAAACCTGTTATTCAAATAGCAGCAAGGCTCTTTACTTTGTTAGTTTTTACCCTCTTTTTGTTATCATGTAGCTCTTTATATGTAAATCTTATGATTCTTGCTGCTTTAACAGTTACTCTGAAGTACCCTCCAGGTATAGCGCTGCACTCAGAATCAGACTCTTTAAGGATAAACCTGGAATACATTTTGAGCTTTTGTCAAGCTTAATCTCTTATCTGCAACTTTAATGTTAAAAACTTCATACATTAATTCAAATTTGTTTAGGTATTCTAGAGAAATTTATGTATACTGTAGACCTTATAATTTTGTTCTTTCTTCCACATATCTCTGGTTTTCATTTATGACCTCACTAATCTGTGGTTTTGTCAGCTTTTCCACAACTCCTGTTCATTCTTTAACAGAATTATTTTACATACAGTGGTACAATAGTCATTACCTTATTTTGTCTATGGTCATGACTAATGCCAGTACTTCAATCACAGGAGCTTAATAATGGTATGCTAGAACAGTGGACACAAACCGCATGCAAATGGGATGACAGTTCTGCAACACAGCTGACCATATAGTGGATATTTCTAACTTATACCCTACAAGCACTGCCCTTGCATATAACTGTATTGCAGGCTTGTCTTGCCCAGTATGCATGCATGTAGCTAGTCATGACCACACTAGTGTGCTGCTACAATTGTGAACATATTACAACTGCATTTGAATCCTAAACAGTTTGATACTGAACTGCAAAATATGGATAAAATCGAAGGCAAAAGTAGTTTCTGAAACAGCAATGCAATGCAATGCATTTCAGTCTAACTAAAACACTACTCCTACACCAGTTTTCAGTTTTCGTTTGCATGGCCAATCAAGGGGGGTTAGCTAGAATATATGGGGTAGTAAACCTAAGAATTTTAATACCGAATAATAAACTACCATGATTTGCCTAAATTATTAATCCACTTCAGATTCATCTGCATCATCGACATAAAAAGTGCCGATTTTTCATACTTTCTATAGATGTGTAAAATTATCATTTGTTCAGTTGATTCTTGTGCATTTACATTTTACATTTAAAATTATGAAGTTTCATCTCTGAGCTCCAACTGGAAGTGCCCTTTAAAAACAATCCTTGAAACTCTTACAGCTCATTTAAAGATTACACCTTGCTGGGTTCACAACATACACTAAAATATAAAACAGCTATTTATCTGACAAGCCCTGTGTTACTTACTGATATTATTTTTTCTATCAGAATATTTCATATGTGAAAATAATTACATATTAAGGATTGTTGAATCAAGGTAATTTACAGAGATCCAGTCCCTCTAGATCTACTCAGAAAGTGTATACATGGACGTACACAAAATCCAAATGAGTTGTTCAACACTCTAAACCAGACCAGTATACCGAAGAATGTGTTTATGCAGTGAACACATTGAAACTATGTGTTCTGGAAGCTGTGCTCTCCTTCAGTGTGGGGATTATTGAAACAGCCAAGGCTCTGCAGCAAATGGAAATTGATCTGTGTATCAACACTATGTAACAAATTAAGGCTATGAATTCTGTAAGACCCAAAGATGCTCAACAACAGATTGAGCAGATGACCAAGGTTGCAAGAAAGAAGAGAAGAAATGGAAAACAGAAGAGTCCTGATTATGAAGCTGAGAGGTTCTGATTGTTCAAAATGTGTAATTATTTTATGTTTAAACCTTTAACATAATCTTTTCTGTTCAATATTTTTAAAACCTCATCTCCTTTATGAGTTTCCAGTTTACTGAGACTATACTCTTGGAGTTATCCTGTAGTCCTGGACTTGCTCAATGATGGTTCAACAGCCAACTCTTAAAAAAGTGAAACAGTTGAAAACTGCTCAAGAAAGAAAATGTTTCCTAAAACAAAGCACTCCCTCATTTGTATCTCCAGGCAGGGACTGTTTTGAATAAACATGATCAAATGCTTAAAATTATTCAACAGAATTTGACATTTTTAAGCTGAGATAAAAAGACAGAACTTAACAAATTTCTTTGTTATAATAATATTGACGTCTTTGGAATTATGGAAGCTAATATAGCTGATGATAAAAAGAAATTTTACAACATAAGAGGCCATACAGCATAATTCCTACCAAAAAAAAGACAGCCAGTGGGATACGGTGTGAAAATTAATTTACTTTCAAGTTTCAAAATTCTTAAATGATGATGATAAAGCTGAAATAGTACATATGGATCTTTGGAAATATAATGAATGCTTTTCAATATACTTTATATATAACCCACCTAAAACCATACCAGATTTGAGCTTATTTCAAATAATGTATAAATGTATAATTATTGGAGATTTTAATACTCACTATAATTCTTGGGGATATAAAGATTCAAATGATGCAGGTAGATTAATAGAAGAATGGATAAATACAAGCAACTTAAGACTTCATTTTCAACAATGATCAAATGGGTACTTTTAACATCACTCAGGTTCTACATATAATCTAGATATTCTTTTGTTATAACCAGATATAACTGAAAGAACAACTAGAAAGGTATCAGAAAGTATAGACTCTAATCATAGAGCAGTCATGGCTCATATTTAATTAAACAAAATACAAGATAAAGCACAAACAAAAAATCTTGGAATTTTAAAAGGCCAATTGGCAAAAATATGAACAAGAATTACAAGAGTAGTTACTTGATATAATCAAAGTTGATAATTATTCTTCAGATAAAATTAATAATGAACTCTATCTATTAATAAATCAAATGTCAAAAAGTGCATATCTAGAGGTAAACGTCAAGTGTGTAAACCCTTTTGGTCTAAAGAATTAGAAAACATAAAAAGTGATAAAGAACAGGCCAGGAAAGAAGCTGAGATAAAAAAGTATAGTGAACGTATATGTAATTGGAAAAGTAAAACAGTATCTTTTAAAAGAAATATAATCAATGCTAAAAGAAATTCTTTCAACAAATCGATGGAAAGTATGGACTTTCGTAAAGATGGTAACAAACGCTACAAACATATATCAATTAATAAACAAAATAATCCAAAACAGCCATTAAGATATAAAGATTGAGAAAAAGATTACTGGTGCTTTTAATGCAACCTTTACATCATTTAAAGTATCCAAATAATATAAAAACATTGATAAAACAATAAGAATGAATATCAAAGAAAATATAACCAATCAAATTTCTAACTTGACTACAACAGATGAAACATTTTATCAAGAATTCTCTCTATCAGAAATTGATTCTGCTATAAATAAATCTTCAGAACATAAAGTACTTGGCCCTGATTACATTCATGTTTAATTTATCAAACATTTGGGTATTAAGGCCAAAAATGTATTATTAAATTTTTACAATCACATTTGGAAAACTTCAGTGCCTGCAAACTGGAAGAAAGCAATCATTATTCCAATCTAAAGCCAAATAAGGTACCAGAAAATATTAATAATTATAGACCCATTTCACTAATTAGTAATTTAACAAAAATTATGGAAAGAAGGATTTCTACAAGATTAAATTGCTTTCTAGAATCAAACAATTTACGTGAAGCAGGATTTAGGAGAAAGCTTTAAAAAATTAACAGATTACCTTGGTTAATCAAGAAATTAAAGGAGTATTTAACAAAAATGCAGATACCTTGGCTGTGTTTATAGATCTTAAATCACCTTATGATAATATTTGGCAATGCAATCTTATAAACAAACTTCAGAATTCTGTAATTGAATCAAATATGTTTCAATGGATATCAGAATTTATAACTCAAAGATTTTGTGCAACATGCTATGGTTCAACCACCTACCAGTTTAAACAGGCACATCTTGGTCTACCCCAAGGTGCTGTATTAAGCACAACTTATATACCATAGACCCTTGTTTAGCTGAATTCCAAGGGACTGGAAAATAGCCAATTCAGTTTAAGGAAGTTTGAATTAATGAGGTTTTGTAAACATAGTCCTGTATTATTTGAAATGGCAAAATAAGACTGTAGAGTTTACTTTCTCTCTTGTTTTGCATACCAACGAATTAGTGTTCCATTTTCATGACCTCTAAGAAAAAGTAAAAATAACTGTTGTATATGGTATATCTGGCATTTGTTTAATTGAGAAAGTATACTGTCAAATGCTTTTCGTAATTTTCTTTTAGAATAGTACTATTTGGAACATTATTGTACTCATTGAATTAATGAGTTGTGTAATACAACAAATGATGATTTTAAGAAACACTTTAAATGTGCTGTTCTTTTAACACTAAGTTTTAATTGGAACACATGTTTTAATTACAACTCTTATCCGTTACACATTTTAGTTTTATAATTTGAAAAAATCATTAATTATTGTTTGGTGGACTGTTGGTCATAATATTATGACATTCTCTGAAGATACCATATCCAGTGCAGCCTGAAATGCCATGGATACAGAAGTAGCAGCAAATCTCTTGAGAACAGAAATTGTAGCTGCAACTTCAGCGCGGGCTCATATCTTCATGTTTCTCCTCAGAAGATGACAGTAAAGAATTATCATTATCTTCTGCGTCATCAGCAGATGATTGGTTCTTCAGCAGCACAGATGCTATTGTCTACCTGCGTCCATTCTTCCATAATGACGGTACAAGAGGGCACCAACTGGGTTAAACGTGTAGAAGAGCATTATTAGAATCCACAGTTCTATCCATATAAGTTCAGATGTTGGATCATCAGTTTCCTTCTCAGTTTCAGTGGCATTATCAGTTGCTGTCCAGGCCTTCTTAAAACAGTTATGGTGTCTGTTGTAACTTCATCCCAAGCAGCAGATATGTTGTGAATAGCTTGCAGTACATTCCAATGTAGAACTATTTCTTGTAGTTCTATTGCACTTATGGCAACCTTAACCAGCTGGCTTCATTCAGGCAATTATTCCTTGATCCAATGGTTGCAGACGGCTTGTGGTGCTAGTTAATAAGAAGACAACTTCTATGTTCGGAAGTTCCAGGGCATTGAACTGATGTGCCGAGCAGTGGTCCAAAGTTAGCAAAATATTCCTCTTTCTCGCAGCCATTTGCTGTTGAATCTTCAAGAGATTTGGTCATTCAAGCTTTATTGTTATTCTTGTACTGACTTGGCAGATTGAATACGTTGACATTTTTAAAACAACGTGGATTGTTGTATTTTCCAATCACCGATGGTTTGAGCCTCTCAGAACCATCTAAATTGCAACACAAGACCACTGTCAGCCTCTCCTTACTGCATTTTCCTCCATGGCATTTTCTGTCTTTGGCATGTAGTGTTTTTCAGGCATAAAGTTATAGAAAACACCTGCTTCACACATATTAAACACATTTCTTGGGTGATGATGAGAGAGCTTAAATTGAAACTGCAGTGTCCACTCATTGGCACCTTCCTCGTGTACTCTGTGCCTCCCCACATACACCGGCAGCACTGATTTTATGCTTCTTCTGAAAATGCCATAGTCATCCCTCAGAAGACACAAACCCAGAAATTCCTTCTTTCTTGAGGATTTCTTGACTCTTTTCTTGAAGCATGGTGCCGGACAGTAGAATTTGCTGTGAACACATGTGTTGGAACCATTCAAACAGCGAATCCTGCAACTCTTCATGTTCCACTGGTTTTGTGTACTTGCTATTGCCACTAAATGAACAGTTTGTCAGACTTTCCTCCGTTTTCTCTCCCCAAGGGCTCACCATATATGAGTACGGCTGTTGGCGTACCCGGGGGTTCCCGAGCCACTCATCGCCATATTTATCCCTTCATTCCCGTCTGGTCGAAGTGGGTTCGTTCTCGTGACCGGAGGACACAAGGTAGGCTCTCGTGCGTTCTTTGCATTACATTCATACCGCCCCTCGCCATCGCTTCTTTCTTCCCTTGTCGATTTCCGGCCATTTCGCACCACGACATTCGCACATCTCTTTTTCTTCCTCGCAGGCCTACCTTGCGTGCGAAACGCCCACACAGTTTTATTTATTTTATCTTTTCTTTTAATCCTCCGTGGACATAGTCTGACGGATACCCGCGCACTGGGTACGCAGCTGGGTGAATGGGTAATGGTGTCATCCCCACCACCCGGGGTCGTCATGTAGGGTTTGTATTCGTATCCGCTGCTCAACTGCAGTCCCGCGGGGGGGCCATTGCGTAAGCTGCTGACTTCTGACGGCGATTGGGTCCCTCTGTCTATGTTCTGGGAGGTGTGACCCTGGGGTGAGTCTGGTATAGATAGGCCACTCACCCAAGCCGGGGTAACGCCCGGCAAGTCAGAGCCCGAGGTCAGAGACGGTTGCATTGGTGGAGGATTTATTCTGCTATGGAGCCCCCTTTCTCCATTACTAACAAGCGCCGTAAAGTATTTGCAACAGAAGTAGCACCCCCAACATCTGGTTGTTAATTAGTTATTACACGAACAGAGGAAGGACAATCGTTTGAGAAGGTGAACCCTTTTATAGTTTAGAAGGGCATTGACTCTATTGCTGGTTCGGTTCAGTCGTGCACTCGCCTTCGAAACGGGTCGTTATTAGTACAGAGCAAGTCCGATCAACAATTTAAGACCTTGTTGCGCGCTACGCTTCTCCACGGTTATCCCATCCGTGTTGAGAAGCACCGCACTTTGAATTTCTGTCGAGGCGTCGTCATCACGCACAGCCTCGATGGTATATCGGATGATGACCTAGTCGAATATCTTTCGGATCAAAAGGTGACAGCGGTGCATCGAGTGCAGGCCAAACGCGACGGCGTGTTGGTACCCACTCGTAAACTGTTTATAACATTTGATGGCGTCGATCTGCCCACGAGCATTTCAGCAGTGTACGAACGCATTGCGGTGAGGCCTTATATCCAGACCTCTTCGTTGCTTTAAATGCCAACGTTTTGGGTATACGCAAGTCTCATGTAAGAGTGCTGTTACCATCTGTGCATCACGTAGCCAGCCCTCACACGAAGGTACCTGTTCCACAGCCGCCGACTGCGTTAATTGCAAAGGGTCTCATTATGCGTCATTTGCCAACTTTCCGCGGTACTTGGACGAGAAGGCGATGCAGGAGATCCGGGTAAAGGAGAAACTCTCCTTCGCTGAAGCCCGGAGGCGTTACCATGCGCGACAAACTTCGTTCCTGCGATCTGGTATATTTACTTCTGTTGTTGCCTCGCCAGTACCACGAAGATATGCCAAAACTCAGAATTGGACCATGACTGCGTTAACCGCCACTTCCATCCGGGCGTCCGTATCTGCTATAGTTACCAAGCCATGTGAAGCTGGTCCTAAGATCATGAAGTCCCAAGGCACTGATAAGAAGTTCCGGCAGAAACTCCGTAATGAAGATTTTCTCAAAGATAATCCGCGCTTGCGCGGGAAGAAAAGTTCTCCTTCTCCTACTCCTCAAAGGTCGCAGTCCCAGGATGCCCCTGGGACAAGCCGCGCTCAGGGGCCGCCTTCACCCATTGCCACCCAGAACCGATTCTCGGTGCTTGAATCGGTTTCTGGCACTGAGCGCGTGGGCCCTCCCTTCGATTTGCCAATGGAGTCTGACCAACATTCAAACAGTCCGAGCACGAAGGTTAAACACAAAATTATTTGAGCCGTCCTTCTAAGTAAGAAGTTTAACCCTTTTACTCATGGCTATCCTGACCTGGAATATACGTGGTGTACGATCGCATAGAGCGGAACTGCATCTTTTATTATGTTCCCATTCACCTATGGTCGTGTGTTTGCAGAAGACTAAGCTTCGCCCTCACGATCCTTTTGATCTCCGAGGGTAAACTCCGGTTCGCTACGATCTTGAACCGGATGCGGGTGCTCCTGCTCATGGAAGTGTCATGTAAATAGTGCGTAACGACCTTCAATTTCAAATTCTCGCACTTACGTCCGACTTGCAAGCTGTTGCCGTTAGGCTTCAATTACCCGGCTTTTCCTTTTCTGTTTGCTCTGTGTATTCACGTCCATCGTCTCCCCTCGCTCGCGCGGACGTTCAAGATCTTCTGTCCGCTCTCCCAACACCATTTCTTCTGTTGGGAGATTTTAATGCCCATCACCCCCTGTGGTGTTCGCCAAGGACTTGTGCGAGGGGAACCCTTCTTTCCGACATTTTTGATCAGTTCAACCTCTCTATCCTCAATATAGGTGAACCTACTTTTATTTCTGATTCTTCTGGTTCATTCTCTTACCTAGACCTTGCCGTTTGCTCCATCCAGCTTGCTAGTCGTCTGCAGTGGAACGTCGTCGCTTATACCTACTCCAGCGACCATTACCCCTGCATCGTCTCTCTTTTGCCTCACCACGCCCAGGATTCTAGAGTACCTACCTGGATATTCAGAAAAACCGACTGGAGAATGTATTCCAGCCTCGTATCTTTTGCGGACCAGCCCTTCACTGACGTTAACCAAATGGTGCAGCACCTTACGTCTACGATTCTATCTGCCGCCGAACGCACAATTCCCCGATCATCCTCTCAGCCTCAACGTATTCCTGTTCCGTGGCGGAACGAGGATTGTCGGGACGCCGTTCTTGCTCGTATGATTGCGCTTAGGGTGTTTCGGCGACACCCTACACTTGATAATTTTACGTACACTGCACGCATGGAATCTCCCCGGGCGTCTCCCCATATTTCCTCGGGAGTTTATGACGGACCGCGTCTTTCGTGTATATGTGGGCTCGGTTTTATCTAGTCGTTTTACTCAAAAGAACGGAGTACCGCAGGGCTCTGTACTCAGTGTTACACTTTTTGCAATTGTTATCAATCCCATTGTTGATTTATTCCACCTGGCATTTCTTCGTCCCTTTTTGTTGACGATTTTGCCATTTATTGCAGTTCATGGCGGACCTGTCTACTCGAGTGCCGTCTCCAGAGCTGTATAGACCGTCTCTACGCCTGGAGTAACGCTAACGGCTTTAATTTCCCCGCCGAGAAATCCGTCTGTATTAATTTCTGGCGCCGGAAGGCGTTCCCTCCGCCCTCTCCCCATCTTGGGCTGGAGGTTCTTCCGTTTGCAGACGAGGTGAAATTTTTGGGTTGATATTTGATCGAAAGTTGAGCTGGACTTCTCACGTTTCCTTTTTAAAAGCAAAGTGTGACCGTTCTCTTAATCTTTTACGTGTTTTAAGTGGCACATCCTGGGGAGCTGATCGGACCGTCCTTCTGCGTCTTTATCGCTCTTTGGTCCGATCCAAACTTGATTACGGGTGTATTGTCTTTTCATCGGCACGTCCATCTGTGTTACGTCGCTTGAATCCCATTCATCATCGCGGTATTAGAGTCGCTATAGGGGCCTTTCCAACTAGCCCCGTGCCCAATCTTTACGCTGAAGCTGCAGAACATCCGCTGTGCTTCAGGCGTGAGATGCTCTTGTGTAACTATGCCTGTCGACTCTCCAGCTTGCCTGACCACCCGTCCTTCGCGGCATTTTACGAGGATTCGCTTGATCGGCAATATTTAGTTAGCTCCTCTGCATTGCTCCCTCCAGGAGTGGACGGCCCTCCGGGGGAACCAGTTGCGGGAGGTTAAACCTCTCCCGTTAGTCTGGGCTACCTCTTCCCGTGCTTCTCGTCGGGAAGAGGTAATTTTAAGACGTCTTCGTATCGGACATTGCATTTTTAGTCATAGGTATTTGCTGAATGGTGACCCCTCACCACTCTGTGGGGCAGTTTGATGCGCCCTTAACGGTGCGTCACGTTTTTAGAGGAGTGTCAGGTTTTAGCTGCATTGCGTGTTCATGTGGGTCTGCCTGTTGGCCTAGCCAACGTTTTGGCAGACGACGCGCGTGCTGTAGAGTGTGTTTTACGTTTTATTCGTGACTGTGATTTTAATCTGCGCATTTGATGCGTTGGGCGTCCTTTAGCTTTGCAATTTTATCCTGTGTGTTTTAATGGGGAATCTACTCCCCAGTGGACATATGGCGCTCGTGTTCCTCGCATTCTACAGTTCTTGACACGTTTTACGCTTTTATTGCCTATGCTTTTAGTGTGTTGGTTTTTCGGATTGTTGTATTGTTGTTTTTGCCTTTGGACATCGCGGGTCTGTGTCCCGTTTTTAATTATGCTGTTTTTTACCCTTCTTTTATATTTTTGACTTTATATTTCATACATTGTAAGGGCTCTGATGACCTTAGTAGTTTAGCTCTCTTAAACCGCATCTCGTCATCAACACTTCCTCTGCATTATCACCTCCAGGGGTTCCATTTCGACAACTCCTTCCTTATTTGGACGTTACACCAGCGCCGGCCTCGCTTGGTGCTTCTGGCATCAGCGTGTCCGTCGTGTGGATTCCAGGTCATGTGGGCATCTCAGGGAACGAGTCTGCCGACGCCGCTGCCAAATCGGCGATTTTATCCTCTAGAGTTTTTACAACCGTTGTTCCCTCGTCTGATTTTAGTGTTTTGTTACGTCACCGCATCCTCTTGCTCTGGCGCGATGAGTAGACGGCCCGCCGGGGGAACAAATTGCGGGAGGTTAAACCTCTCCCGTTAATCTGGTGCACCTCTTCTCGTTCTTCTCGACGGGAAGAGGTGATTTTAGCTCGTCTACGAATCGGACATTGCCTTTTTAGTCATAGATACCTGCTTAGTGGTGATCCCGCAACTCTGTGTGGTCAGTGTGCTATGCCATTAACGGTCTGTCACATTTTAACCGAGTGTCAAGTTTTAGCTCCACTGCGCGTTCGGGTGGCTCTGCCTGTTGGCCTAGCTAACGTTTTGGCAGACGACACGCATGCTGTAAAATGTCTTTTACGTTTTATCACTGACATTGGTTTTAGCCATCGCATTTGATGCTCTTAGCGCCTTTTAGCTGTTTGATTTTATATTGTTAGTTTTAATGGGGCCCTTCTCCCCGGACATAAGGCGCTCATGTACCTTGCATTCTACAGTTCTTGACACGTTTTATTCTATTAGTGACCATTATTTTAGTGTGTAGGTTTTAGTCTTTGGTCTGTTGTGTTTTTTAGTGTTTTTACCAAGCGGGTTTGTGTGTGGTTTTTTAGTTTTTTGACTTTTCAGTTTTATATTTCAAGCATTGTAAGGGCGCTAATAACCAATGTAGTTGAGCGCCCTTAAGCTCCACCTCATCATCATCATCACACCAGCGCCGGCCCTTCCCAGCGGGGAAACGCTTTTTCCTCCGTGGCTGCGCGCTAAGGTCCACTATCACCTTGGTTTAACGTCGATGCCGAAGACTGAGACCCCTTCTTCAGTTCTTAGATCAACTTTTTTAGAACTCCGGGCGAAAATCGGGAACTTTCAGTTTATATACACTGATGGGTCTAAGACTGATGTTGGAGTAGGGTGTGCCTTTGTTTTTGGTCAGCATAGTTTTACCTTTCGTTTACCGGAGCAATGTTCGTTTTTTACCGCCGAACTTTTTAGTATTTATCAGGCGCTTTCCCCTCAGGGGCTCACCTTATGTGAGTACGGGTTTTTGGCGCACCCGGGGGTTCCCGAGCCAATCATCGCCACATTCATCCCCTCACCCGCATCCGGTCGAGGTGGGTTCTTCAAGTGACCGGTGGACCCAAGGTAGGCTCTCGTGCGTTCTTTGCATTCCATACATACCGCACCTCACCATCGTTTCTTTCTTCCCATATCACATTTTGGCCATTTCGCACCACGACATTCGCATATCTCTTTTTCTTCCCCGCCGGCCTACCTTGCGTGCGAAACGCCCACACAGTTTTAGTTTCTTTTATCTTTTTATTTAAATCCTCCGACGGATACCCGCGCACTGGGTGCGCAGCTGGGTGAGTGGGTAATGGCGTCATCCCCATCACCCGGGGTCGTCATGTAGGGTTGTTGTTCGTATCCGCTGTTCAACTGCAGTCCCGCGGAGGGGCCATTGCATGAGCTGCTGGCTTCCGACGGCGATTAGGTCCCTCTGTCTATGTTCTGGGAGGTGTGACCCTGCGGTGAGTCTCGTATAGATAGGCCACTCACCCAAGCCGGGGTAACGCCCGAGAAGTCAGAGCCCGAGGTCGGAGACGGTTGCAATGGTGGAGGATTTATTTCGCTATGGAGCACCCTTCCTCCATTAATACTAACAAGCGCCGAAAAGTTTATGTAACAGAAGTGACACCACCGACAAGTGGTTGTTACTTGGTCATTTCACGAACCGAAGAAGGACAAAACTTTGAGAAGGTGAACCCTTTCATCATTCAAAAGGGCATTGATGCAATTGCTGGTGCGGTTCAGTCCTGCACTCGTCTACGGAATGGTTCCTTATTAGCCCAAACGAAATCCGATCAGCAAAGTAAGACCTTGTTGCACGCTACGCTTCTCCACGGCTATCCAATCCGTGTGGAGAAGCACCGCACATTGAATTCCTGTCGAGGCGTTATTACCACCCATAGCCTCGATGGTATATCGGACGAGGACCTGGTAGAATATCTTGCAGACCAGAAGGTGACAGCGGTCCATCGAGTGCAGGCCAAACGCGACGGCGTATTGGTACCCACTCGTACCCTGTTTCTAACATTTGATGGCGTCGATCTGCCCACGAGCATCTCCGCAGGGTACGAACGTATTTCTGTGAGGCCTTATATACCTAGACCTCTGCGTTGTTTTAAGTGCCAACGTTTTGGGCATACGCAAGTCTCATGTAAGAGTGCCGTTAACATCTGTGCATCATGTAGCCAGCCCTCACAGGAAGGTGCCTGTTCAACAGCCCCCGTCTGCGTTAATTGCAAAGGGTCACATTCTGCTTCGTTTGCCGACTGTCCGCGGTATTTGGACGAGAAGGCGATCCAGGAGATCCGGGTAAAGGAAAAACTCTCCTTCGCTGAAGCCCGGAGGCGTTTCCATGCGCGCCAACCTTCACTCCTGCGATCTGGCACATTTAGTTCTGTTGTTGCCTCGCCAGTACCACGAGTAGATGCCGAAACTCAGACCTGGACCTTGACTGGATTAACCGCCACTACCATCCGGCCGTCTATTAAAGCTACTGTTACCAAGCCCTATAAACCTGGTCCAAAGTCAATGAAGTCGCAAGCCGCTGAAAAGAAGCCCAAGCAGAAACTACGTAGGGAAGATTTTTTGAAAGACCCTCCGCGTGCGCGCGGTAACAAAAGTTCACCTTCTCCTCCTCGGAGGTCGCTGTCCCAGGAAGGTCCTGGGACAAGCCGCGCTCAGCGGCACCCCTCACCCATCGCCACCCAGAACCGATTCACGGCGCTTGAATCGGTTTCTGGCACTGAGCGCGTGGGCCCTCCCTCCGAGGAAGCTATGGAGTCTGACCAACTCCATACAAAAAGCCCGAGCCCAAAGGTTAAACTAAAGGTAATTTTAAGCCGCCCTTCTAAATAGACAGTTTATCCCCTTTTTCTTAATGGCTATCCTGACCTGGAATGTACGTGGTGTACGATCGCATAGGGCGGAACTACAACTTTTATTGCGTTCCCATTCGCCTATGGTCGTATGTTTGCAGGAGACTAAGCTTCGCCCTCACGATCCTTTTGATCTCCGAGGATATACTCCGGTTCACTACGACCTCGAACCGGAGGAGGATACTCCTGCTCATGGAGGTGTCATGTTGTTAGTGCGTAACGACGTTCATTTTACACCTGTCACACTTACATCTGACATGCAAGCTGTTGCCGTTCGCCTTCACGTACCCGGCTTTTTGTTTTCTGTTTGCTCTGTGTATTCACCTCCATCGTCTCCCCTCGCTCCCGCGGACATTCGAGCTCTCCTGTCCGCTCTCCCAACACCCTTTCTTCTGTTGGGAGATTTTAATGCCCATCACCCACTATGGGGTTCGCCAAGGGCTTGTACGAGGGGTACTCTTCTTTCCGACATTTTTTATCAGTTCAATCTTTCCATCTTCAATACCGGTGCACCTACTTTTATTTCTGATTCTTCTGGTACATTCTCTCACCTGGACCTTGCCATTTGTTCCCTCCAGCTTGCTCATCGTCTTCAGTGGAACGTCGTCGCTGACACCTACTCCAGCGACCATTAGCCCTGCATCGTTTCTCTTCTGTCGCACCACGTACAGCATTCCAGAGTACCTACCAGGATATTCGCAAAAGCCGACTGGAGCTTGTATTCCAGCCTCGTGCATTTTGACGACCAGCCCTTCTCCGACATTCACCAACTAGTGCAGCACCTTACGTCTATTATTTACTCTGCCGCCGAACGCGCAATACCCCGTTCATCCTCCCAACCTCGGCGGCCACCTGTTCCATGGTGAAACGAGGATTGTCGGGACGCCGTTCGTGCCCGTAGGACTGCACTTAGGGTGTTTCGGCGACACCCTACACATGATAATTTGGTGACTTTTAAACAATCGCGCGCCAGGGCTCGTCGCATTATTCAGGATAGCAAGAAGGCATCTTGGGCTCGTTTTGTCGAGTCTTTTAATCGTTTTACGCCTTCATCCGTTGTTTGGGATAAACTTCGTCGCTTCTCAGGTAAAGTGTCACATTGTACTGTTTCTGGCCTTCAGGTTTCTAATGCCACCATAGTGGATCCGGCTGCCATCGCTAACACTCTGGGTGCTGCCTTTGAGGCGGTTTCCAGTTCAGACAATTATTCCGCCGGCTTTCGCTCTATTAAAGACCGGCTGGATTCCGCATCATATACTTTTCCGTCTGCTAATGATGAATGCTATAACGAACCATTCACAATGAGGGAGCTGGAGCACGCTCTTCATTGCTCTCGGCACTCCGCTACTGGGCCGGACGGCATTCATGTCCTGATGTTAAAGAACCTTTCAGCCGACAGTAAACTCTTTCTCTTACAGGTCTATAACCGTATTTGGCAAAACGGCATTTTTCCTTCTGTTTGGCGCGAAGCCACCTTTGTCCCTATACTTAAGCCTGGGAAGGATCGCCAACTACCTTCCAGCTACCGCCCTATCTCCCTCACCAGTTGCATTTGTAAGGTGATGGAGCGCATGATCAACGGGCGGTTGACATGGTGGCTTGAGTCTCAGAAACTTCTAGCGAACGCTCAGTGCGGGTTTCGTCGCTATCGCTCTACCGTCGACCATCTGGTGTCCTTGTCGACGCATATTATGAATGGATTTCTGAGAAAGTGTCAAACCGTGGCTGTATTTTTTGACCTGGAGAAAGCTGATGACACTTGTTGGAGGGGCGGCATTTTACGTACACTTCACGATTGGAATATCCCCTGTCGTCTTCCGATATTTCTTCGGGAGTTTATGACGGACCGCGTCTTTTGTGTACGTGTGGCTCGGTTTTATCTCGTCGTTTTATTCAAGAGAACGGAGTACCGCAGGGCTCTGTACTCAGTGTCACACTTTTTGCGATTGCTATCAACCCCATTGTTGATTGTATTCCACCTGGCATTTCATCGTCCCTTTTTGTTGACGATTTCGCTATTTATTGTAGTTCACGGCGGACCTGTCTACTCGAACGCCGTCTCCAGAGCTGTATCGACCGTCTCTACCGCTGCAGTAACGCCAACGGCTTTAATTTCTCCGCCGAGAAATCCGTCTACATCATCTTTTGGCGCCGGAAGTATTTCCCTCCGCCCTCTCTTCATCTTGGGCCAGGGATACTTCCGTTTGCAGACGAGGCGAAATTTTTGGGGTTGATTTTTGACAGGAAGTTGTGTTGGACCTCGCACGTTTCCTTTTTAAAAGCAAAGTGTGACCGTTCTCTTAATCTTTTACGTGTTTTAAGTGGCACATCCTGGGGAGCTGATCGGACCGTCCTTCTTCGCCTTTATCGCTCTTTGGTCCGATCCAAGCTTGATTACGGGTGTATTGTTTATTCGTCGGCACGTCCATCTGTGTTACGTCGATTGAATGCCATTCACCATCGTGGCATAAGAGTCGCTACAGGGGCCTTTCCAACTAGCCCTGTACCCAGTCTGTACGCAGAAGCTGCAGAGCCTCCGCTGTCCTTCCGGCGTCAGATGCTTTTGTGCAGCTATGCTTGTCGACTCTCAAGCTTGCCTAACCACCCGTCCTTCGATGTATTTTACGAGGATTCGCTTGATCGCCAATATTTCGTTAGCTCCTCTGCATTGCTCCCTCCAGGGGTTCGATTTCGACTGCTACTTCGGCATTTGGACGTTACGCCAGCGCCGGCCCTTACCCGAGGGGAAACGCGTTTTCCTCCTTGGTCGCGCGCTGAGGCCCACATTCACCTTGGGCTAACGTCGATGCCGAAAAATGCGACCCCTGCTGCTGTTCTTAGATCCGCCTTTTTAGAACTACAGGCGCAGTTCGGGGACTGTCATTTTATATATACTGATGGGTCTAAGACTGATGTTGGAGTAGGATGTGCCTTTGTTTTTGGTGTACAGAGTTTTACCTTTCGTTTACCTGGACAATGTTTGATTTTTACCGCCGAACTTTTTAGTATATACCAATCTGTTTTATACATCCAGCGGCACGACTTACGGCACTGTGTTATTTGTACCGACTCTCTGAGTGCCCTTCAGGGTATTGACGCGCTGTACGGTTACCACCCTCTTGTACAGCGTATACATGACCTGCTCCACTCGCTTGATGCCTCTGGCATCAACGTCTCCTTCCTGTGGATTCCAGGTCATGTGGGCATCTCAGGCAACGAGTCTGCCGACACCGCTGCCAAATCGGCCATTTTATCACCCAGATGTTTTACCTGTGTTGTTCCTTCCTCAGATTTTTATGTTATTTTACGTACCAGTATTCTCTCGCGCTGGCGCGATGAGTTGGCGGCTCTAAGGGGGAACAAGTTGCGGGAGGTTAAACCTCTTCCGTTGCTCTAGTGTACCTCTTCTCGTTCTTGTCGTCGGGAAGAGGTAATTTTAGCTCGTTTACGAATCGGACATTGTCTTTTTAGCCATAGATACTTGCTCAGTGGTGACCCCGTACCACTCTGTGAGCTGTGTGATGCACCGTTAACGGTGCGTCATATTTTAGCAGAGTGTCAAGTTTTAGCTACTTTGCGCGTTCGTGTTGGTCTGCCTGTTGGCCTAGCCAACGTTTTGGCAGACGACAGGCGTGCTGTAGAGTGTCTTTTACGTTTTATCAATGACATTGGATATACCAGACGCATTTGATGCGCTGAGCGTCTTTTGACTGTGTAATTTTATCTTGTTTTTAATGGGGCATCTCCTCCCCAGTGGACATTGGCGCTCGTGTCCCTGACATTCTACAGTTCTTGACACGTTGTTTTACTCTTTTATTGACCATGTTTTTAGTGTGTTCTTATTTGTTATTTGTTGCTTTGTTTTTTACCTTTAGGTTTCGTGGGTTTGTGTCCCATTTTTAATTATGCGGTTTTTTATTGGACTTTTATTTTTGGACACTACATTTTATACCTTGTAAGGGCGCTGATGACCTTAGCTGTTTAGCGCCCTTAAACCGCATCTCATCATCATCATCGTCATCATCAATATCTGTTTAGCTTTTGCCTTTAAATCATCAAATTTCCAGTCCTTACCTCAAATTTTTACACTACCATACTTTCTGAATATATTATAATAGTCTGAGGGTAAGGTCATTATTTCATATTTTCTTAGGTCTTTTTCTGCGTTGCCAAATATTCTATTGGGGACACACAGCTGTGACCACTAATACGAAAATAGTGGAGCACTTGTATAACTACTTAAGAATTTTCAATAAAGGAATATATCACTGCCATTATTGTTGGGTTCTTAATTTGAGAGGAACATAAACATGAGAACAGCTTAAATCAGTCAGTTGATTTCTTCTTTATTGCTATGAGTTTGATACTTTTTACTTTTACTTTGAGTATTTCTCTTCCTATTTCTACTCTTCCTTTCCTGTGGCCTTTCTTGAACATTTTCTGCAAATTCAAGATTTTCTGAATCCATTTTAACTAAGAAAACTCAACACTTGAACCTTTGTATGTCTAAGTACAACACTCCAATGACTGTTATGTGATCAGAAGTTAGAAGTAAGTGGGGGAGATGCTTTCCATTATTCATAGGTTTACGTAACACATTATTACCAGAAGAAAATGTGGTGCTCATATTGAATTTTGTCAAAGCTAAAACGAAGATGATGTTGAGTTTTGTGAAAAACTTGTATATTGGCACTTAAAAGTAAATGGTTTATGTTAACTTTTACCAAAATTTGCTTTCTACCATCATACAGATCTCATTTAAAGATACCTAAAAACATTTAAGAAATCTTATTTGCTACAATTGGAGATATTTGGTTTTGTTAAAACGGTCGTATGAAATGCAATCTGCATTTTTTTCTTGCACATTAATGGGTAATACTCAGCATTACTTATGGTACACTCTATGCAACACTAGATTTGAAGATAAAGAAGCCTTAGCAGCTGCATAAATGAAAAATTATACTAGGTATCTTTAAACTATAGAAATTAAAGGTTTATGATAAAAGCAATAGAATGGAAAAGTTATTTCTCTCTTATTGAAACTGCTGCATAAGTCACATTTTGTTATTGTGAAAATGTTTTTTTATATTTAATAGATAATTGCACTTCTGCAAGATCACCTGCAATACTTGCCACTGCAGAATGGATTTACTGCTGAACTTGGATTAGTTGGTGGTGCATCATTTGACCTCTCAGGACAGATACAGCTCAGTCTTTGGAATAGGAATGCACATTCACTTGTGGAAAAGAAGTAAGGATAAGATACAGCAATAAAAAGTAGTGTAAATCTCAGAACCTATATATCATCAACATTTTATAATAAAGTTGAGTGGCATTGGCGATTGATGGCAGGATTTATGAATTTTTTTATTTGTTTATTTATTTTCGTTTTTTCTTAAATGCTGGTAAGAGTGACATTTGAACAGGGAACACTGTGATATCTATGTACTCTGATGGTTTGTGGTTAGGATTCCAATTGTGAAAAACTTGAACTGCTTGCTAGTTGTACAACTTAATGTAACCAAACAGCTTCTATGAGTATAGAGATGCTGTACAAGTAATGAGAATACAGACAGATGGACGGACAGACAGACGGATGGACAGACATTGCTATGAGCAAATTGAAAATGACAATTTTGGAATACCTGATTCTTTCTGCTCTGTTCCATTTTGTGGACATATAATCATGAAACACTCCCTTCTTAATGATGAATTTACACAGTTGGGCCCAAAAAATGTGTGCGTACTAAAATAGTGGTTTTCTATATCATTTTTTTTTACTAAATTTCACTTTGATTTGTGGTTTCCATATGTAGTATAACATTGTCTCCAAGAATGTCAGTTACTGGAAGTTGTAAAGCAACCATATGACCATGATAAGTCAACAAATGACACAAAATGGCAGAGATAAGCTTAACTTTTGAGCAGCAGAAGACCTTTCCGAATTCCTTGCATGTTTTCCAGACAACATCAGTGAGCTTTTACCTGTGAGGAAACCTAAAAGGTATGGTGTACTGAAGGAAACTAGCTACATTAGCTGAACTATAGGAAGAAATTAAAATAACACACAGGGCAATCCTTGAGGACACTATAGTAATCACTGTTGCTCATTGAGAAATTGGCCAAATCAGAAGCATCTGGATAATAAGCATGATTATTTTGAGCATCTTATGTGATTGCAGGAGTACAAAGTCTGATGTGTTACACTCACATGACTTTCTCTAGCCTCTATTGCTTATTAGTGTATATAAAAATATTCTTAGAAAAGTTTATTTTTCTATTTACTTCATGTTAATTGAGATAGGGTTTTGCAGCGAAATAGCTACATTACACATTTTGTTACAGATACAAAGGGAATAGTGATAGCCAAATGTTTAAGAACTGGATGCTATATGCTAGCTTAAAGTTCCATTCTCTTCTATGCAACCATGAAAAACAACTGAATGTTGAGAGGACTTTAAAAGAATGATAAATTATTGAACAATTTGTATCATTAATAACAAATATCTTGGAAATAGCTGATGACACAAGAATAAGCTATTGGAAATAATTTTGCGTTTTAAAGAGATTTACATTTTTTACATAGTATGTTTTTATCTATCACTTAATGTTTACCATTTATACTGATTTATATGAGATAGGCATTTAAAACAGGCTACTCAAATAACCTGGCCATTTGTAGTGATGGAAGAAAACTGTCATGTGTCATAACTCTTGCTCCTGCAAATGCCACTTTTCATGCTGAATAGTTTAACATCCAGCACTTCTGGAGCACTGCTCATATTACACAACTTAAGATTTTCTCCTTTGCAGAGCATTCCATATTTTCCCTTTGTCAGTTGTGTGTAAGGATTTCAGACAAATATTGCCTGGTGGATATATTGCTATATATATGCTTTAACTCCTTAAAGTACAAATGAAGTAATAAACTTCAACGAACAATGCAGAACAAATAATTTTATGCTTTATTATTAACATATTTAATATACTTTCATGCATCTGATATTGCTGAGTGATGAACACAGCATTGAGAGATACCCAATGTGGTGTATAACAGATTAAACAGAGTGGTAAAATCACTCCATGTGGTGTCTACCACTGAATATTAGAGTATCTCAGTTGTTTTATTCATAATACTTTCAATTTGGAGTTCTGATTAAATTTAATAAGATTACTTAAAGATATAAAAGGAACTAGTGTAATGTAACAAGGTCTATAGTTTTCTCTTTCAATATTAGTAATTGTTTTTAACATTGTTAACATACTATTCATTTTACTTTGATAAGGGGACCCTGATGTCATCTAAATATTTAACATTGAACCAGTGAATGTCCAAGCTTTTTTTCTGTGTTGAAAATATAAATTAATGTGGTTATGAGTTGCTACAGTGTTTAGAAGCCAATGAAGCATAGTTGTTTAAACACACTAATGGTGAGTTGTAATTTATAACTGGTACCGTACAGCCTTTCTGAGAGCAAAATAATGCATTTAATTTGCTTATATTCTTTAAGATTGAGAATAATTAAGATAAAATAAGGAATGGTGATTTCTGTATAATTCAAAGCTTTTGTTTACTGTAAATTGTATAGGTATTATATAACGAATGGGGTAATACTTCACAAGCCAGATGATGTGCATCCTGGCACTGAAATTCATGCATTCCATACAAATGTAATACTCAAAAATCAGAAATGGCATAAAATTACTATTGACTAGTCTCAGCAATTGTAGTCCTTCCAGTCTTGTGATTACATAACCTAATTCTGCAAAAGCAGATAGTGGGCCTCCAACTTTAGGGATTTTCAATCAACTTTTGGGGTATGTACATGATGATTTTGCTCCTGATTTCCAGGTCATACATGTCTGTTACTGACTTGTACCAATTAATCTAAATGTTTATGCACCACTTTGTCTAAAAGGCTTGTTAAAATAAATCACCAACGTTTTTCCCCTAAAATTCTAGTCTTGTATAGGGATATATTCTAATCATTGTAGTCCACTCACAAAATGGATGCACTTGCCTTGTACTTGTATCTCACTATGTTCATTTATCATAATAGGCTTTATTGAGTAAGCAGACATTTTGCTGTCCCGTTCCATATAGTAACATTAATATTTTTAGAGCTGCAAATCTAGTAAACATCTTTTTAAGTTATGTGGTCCTACACATTCACAGGTGGTAACATAGAGATGAATCTATGCTCTACGTGCTAATGCATATAATTTGTGTTAATAGTTTTATACCTGCTGCTAACTATTCAGTTGTAAGTCACCATTACAGCAAAGATAATGCACTATAGTTGAGTGCATGGGTAATAGGTTCGATCCCTAGTCACTGCAAGCATAATTTAAAATTCATTTAGCTATTACAAAAGATAGATAGCTATCTAGTAATTTTTAAACCTGATAGTTTCCAATACTTACTACTACATTAAGTGATTTTAAAGAACTTAAATTGGCTGACTAGTACATTACACAAGAGTTGGTGGCAAATGTTTAAACTACTAGAATTCCTCCTATCCCCATTCCTAATTACATATGTTTACCATTAAATTTGATTGGACAGCAAAGGAAAAATGCATTTCTCTTTCAGGATACTTTTTATAGTTATAATTGTGGTGTTCATATTATGTTCTATAATTATCAGTCTTTATTGTGTTTTCCCCCCAGGGGCTCACCCTATGTGAGTATGGGTGTTGGCATACCCAGGGGTTTCCGAGCCACTCATCGCCATCTTCATCACTTCATCCCTGTCCGGTCGAGGTGGGTTCGTTCTCATGACCGGGGGATTCAAGGTAGACTCTCGTGCGTTCTGTGCATTTCATTCCATGTCCCCCTCACCATCATTTCTTTCTTCTCTTCTACTTCTGCACATTTCGCCCCACGTCCATTCATTTATGAGTCTCTTTTTCTTCCTCGCCGACCTACCTTGTGTGCGAAACGCCCACACACAGTTTTATTTCTTTTACATTTTATTGCAATCCTCCGTGGACACAGCATGACGGATACCCGCGCACTAGGTGCGCAGCTGGGTGAGTGGGTAATGGCGTCATCATGTAGGGCATGTGTTCGTATGCGCTGTTCAACTACAGTCCCGCGGGGGGGCCATTGCATGAGCAGCTGACAGCCGACGGCCATTGGGTCCCTCTATCTATGTTCTGAGGGGTGTGACCCTGGAGAGAGCTAGGTATAGATAGGCCACTCACCCAAGCCGGGGTAACGCCCGGGAAGTCAGAGCCCGAGGTCGGAGACGGTTGCAATGATGGAGGATATATTTCGCTATGGAGCACCCTTTCTCCATTATTACTAACAAGCGCCGAAAAGTTTTTGCAACAGAAGTAGCACCGCCAACATCTGGTTGTTACTTAGTTATTACACGAACAGAAGAAGGACAATCGTTTGAGAAGGTGAACCCTTTTATGGTACAGAAGGGCATTGACTCTATTGCTGGTTCGGTTCAGTCCTGCACTCGCCTTCGAAACGGGTCATTATTAGTACACAGCAGGTCCGATAAACAAACTAAGACCTTGTTGAGCGCTACGCTTCTCCACGGTTATCCCATTCGTGTTGAGAAGCACCGCACCTTGAATTCCTGTTGAGGCGTCATTACCACCCATAACCTCGACGGTATATCGGCCGAGGACCTAGTCGAATATCTATCAGATCAAAAGGTGACAGCAGTGCATCGGGTGCAGGCCAAACGCGACGGAGTATTGGTACCCACTCGTATCCTTTTTACCACATTTGATGGCGTCGATCTGCCCACGAGCATTACAGCAGGGTACGAACGTATTGCGGTGAGGTCCTATATTCCTAGACCTCTGAGTTGTTTCAAATGCCAACGTTTTGGGCATACACAAGTCCCCTGTAAGAGTGCCGTTAACATCTGTGTAACATGTAGCCAGCCCTTACATGAAGGTACCTTTTCAACAGCCCCCGTCTGCGTTAATTGCAAAGGGTCTCATTCTGCTTCGTTTGCCAACTGTCCGCGGTATTTGGACGAGAAGGCGATCCAGGAGATTCGGGTAAAGGAGAAACTCTCCTTCGCCGAAGCCCGGAGGCGTTACCATAAGCGCCAACCTTCGCTCCTGCGATCAGGAACATTTAGCTCTGTTGTTGCCTCGCCAGTACCCACAAAGGATGCAGAGACTGAAACCTGGTCCATGACTGCACTGACCGCCACTACCATCCGGCCGTCCATTCGAGCCACTGTTATAAGGCCATCTAAAGCTGGTCCAAAGGTTCAGAAGTCACAAGCCACAAAAAAGAAATCGAAGCAGAAATTTCGTAGGGAAGATTTTTATAAAGACCCTCCGCGTGCGCGCGGAAAGAAAAGTTCACCTTCTCCTCCTCCTCGAAGGTCGCTGTCCCAGGATGCTCCTGGGACAAGCC
Source organism: Deroplatys truncata (assembly GCA_030765065.1). Classification (NCBI taxonomy): domain Eukaryota; kingdom Metazoa; phylum Arthropoda; class Insecta; order Mantodea; family Mantidae; genus Deroplatys; species Deroplatys truncata. The sequence goes on along the minus strand of CM060990.1, from coordinate 413,329,748 downwards.
GCGCTCAGCGGCCACCTTCACCCATTGCCACCCAGAACCAATTCACGGCGCTTGAATCGGTTTCTGGCACTGAGCGCGTGGGCCCTCCCTTCGAGGAAGCTATGGAGTCTGACCAACTCCATACCACAAAAACCCGAGCCCAAAGGTTAAGCAAAAGATTATTTTAAGCCTCCCTTCTAAGTAGACAGTTTATCTCTTTTATTCATGGCTATCCTGAGATGGAAGTTACGTGGTGTTCGATCGCATAGGGCGGAGATACAACTTTTATTGTGTTCCCATTCACTTATGGTTGTGTGTTTGCAAGAGACCAAGCTTCGCCCCCACGATCCTTTTGATCTCCGAGGGTATACTCCGGTTCGCTTCGATCTTGAACGGGAGGACGGTTCTCCTGCTCATAGAGGTGTCACGTTATTAGTGCCCAACGACGTTCATTTTCAAACTCTCGCTCTTACGTCCGACTTGCAGGCTGTTGCCATTAGACTTCACTTACCCGGTTTTTTCTTTACTTTTTGCTCTGTATATTCACCTCCATCGTCGCCCCTCGCTAACGAGGACATTCGAGATCTCTTGTCCGCTCTCCCAACACCATTTCTCCTGTTGGGAGATTTTAATGCCCATCACCCCCTGTGGGATTCGCCAAGGGCTTGTGCGAGGGGAAATCTTCTTTCCGACATTTTTGATCAGTTCAACCTCTCCATCCTCAATACAGATGAACCTGCTTTTATTTTTGACTCTTCTAGTACTTTCTCTCATTTGGACCTTGCTGTTTGCTCACTCCAGGTTGCTAGTCGTCTGCAGTGGAACGTCGTCGCTGACACCTACTCCAGCGACCATTGCCCCTGCATCATTTCTCTGTTGTCTCACCACGTTCAGCATTCCAGAGTACCTACCTGGATATTCATAAAAGCCGACTGGACATTGTATTCAAGCTTCGTGCATTTTGCCGACCAGGCCTTCATCGACGTTAACCAAATCGTGCAGCACCTTACGTCTACGTTGCTATCTGCCGCCGAGCGGGCCATTCCCCGTTCGTCCTCTCACCCTCGGCGTATCCCTGTTCCGTGGTGGAACGAGGACAGTCGGGACACGGTTCGTGCTCGTAGAACTGCGTTTAAGGTCCTTCGGCGATACCCTAGACTTGATAATTTAGTTACTTTTAAACAGTCGCGCACCAGGGCTCGCCGCATTATTCAGGATATCAAGAAGGCGTCTTTGACTCGTTTTGCCGAGTCTTTTAATCGCTTTACGCCTTCATCTGTTGTTTGGGATAAACTTCGTCGCTTCTCAGGTAAACTGTCGCATTGTACTGTGTCTGGCCTTCCGGTACCAATGCCATCATAGTGGATCCAGCTGCCATTGTTAACACTCTGGGTGCTGCTTTTGAGGCGGTTTCCAGTTCAGACCATTATTCCGCCGGCTTTCGCTCTATTAAAGACCGACTGGATTCCGCAAACATATAATTTTCGGTCTTCTAATAATGAATGTTATAACGAACTTTTCACAATGAGGGAGCTGGAGCACGCTATTCATTACTCTAGGCACTCCGCTCCTGGGCCGGACGACATTCAGGTCCCGATGTTACAGAACCTTTCAGCAGACAGTAAACTCTTTCTCTTACAGGTCTATAACCGTATTTGGCAAGGCGGCTTTTTTCTTTCCGTTTGGCGCGAAGCCACCATTGTCCCTATACTTAAGCCTGGGAAGGATCGCCAAGTACCTTACAGCTACCACCCTATCTCCCTCACCAGTTACATTTGCAAGGTGATGGAGCGCATGATCAACGGGCGGTTGACATGGTGGCTTGAGTCTCAGAAACTGCTAGCGAACGCTCAGTGCGGATTTCGTCGTTATCGCTCTACCGTCGACCACCTGCTGTCCCTGTCGACGCATATTATGAATGGATTTCTGAGAAAGTGTCAAACCGTGGCTGTGTTTTTTGACCTGGAGATAGCTTATGACACTTGTTGGAGGGGCGGCATTTTACGCACACTTCACGCATGAAATATCGGCGGTCGTCTTCACATATTTCTTCGGAAATTTATGACGGACCGCGTCTTTCGTGTACGTGTGGGCTCGGTTTTATCTAGTAGTTTTATTCAAGAGAACGGAGTACCGCAGGGCTCTGTACTCAGTGTCAAACTTTTTGCAATTGCTATCAACCGCATTGTTGTTGGTATTCCAGCTGGCATTTCATCATCCCTTTTTGTTGACGATTTTGCCATTTATTGCAGTTCACGGCGAGCCTGTCTACTCGAACGCCGTCTCCAGAGCTTTATCGACCGTCTCTACGCCTAGAGTAACGCCAACGGCTTTAATTTCTCCGCCGAGAAATCCGTCTGTATCAATTTCTGGCGCCGGAATGTTTTCCCTCCGCCTTCTCTCCATCTTGGGTTGGAGGTCCTCCCATTTGCAGACGAGGTAAATCTTTGGGGTAGCTATTTGATCGAAAGCTGAGCTGGACTACTCACATTTCGTTTTTAAAAGCAAAGTGTGACCGTTCTCTTAATCTTTTACGTGTTTTAGGTGGCACATCCTGGGGAGCTGATCGGATCGTCCGTCTACATCTTTATCGCTCTTTGGTCCGATCCAAGCTTGATTACTTGTGCATTGTCTATTCGTCGGCTTGTCCATCTGTATTACGTCGATTGAAGGTCATTCACGATCGTGGCATAAGAGTCGCTACGGGGGCCTTTCCAACCAACCCTGTTCCCAGTCTATATGCTGAAGCTGCAGAGCCTCCGCTGTCCTTCCGGCGTGAGATGCTTTTGTGCAGCTATGCCTGTCGACTCTCCAGCTTGCCTGACCACCCGTCCTTCGCGATATTTTTTGAGGATTCGCCAGCGCCGGCCCTTCCACGGGGGGAAACGCGTTTTCCTCCATGGTCGCGCGCTGAGGCCCACTGTCACCTTGGGTTAACGTCGATGCCGAAAAATGAGACCGCTGCTTCCGTCCTTAGATCAGCTCATTTTATATATACCGATGGGTCTAAGACTGATGTTGGAGTAGGATGTGCCTTTGCTTTTGGTGCACAGAGTTTTACTTTTCGTTTAACTGCACAATGTTCGATTTATACCACCGAACGGTTTAGTATATATCAATGTGTTTTATACATTCAGCGGCACGTCTTACGGCGCTGTGTTGTTTGTACGGACTCTGTGAGTGCCCTTCAGAGTATTCACGCGCTGTATAGTTACTACCCGCTCGTACAGCGCATTCATGACTTTCTCCACTCGCTTGGTGCATCTGGCATCAGCGTCTCCTTCCTGTGGATTCCAGGTCATGTGGGCATCTCGGGCAATGAGTCTTCCGACGCCGCTGCAAAATCGGCCATTTTATCACCCAGATGTTTTACCTGTGTTGTTGCTTCCCAAGATTTTTATGTTATTTTACGTTACCGTATCCTCTCGCGCTGGAGAGATGAGTGGGCGGCTCTTAGGGGGAACAAGTTGCGGGAGGTTAAACCTCTTCCGTTAGTCTTGGGTACCTCTTCTCGTTCTTCTCGTCGGGAAGAGGTACTTCTAGCTCGTTTACGAATCGGCCATTGTCTTTTTAGTCATAGATACCTGCTCTATGGTGACCCCGCAACGCTGTGTGAGCATTGTGATGCGCCCTTAACGCTGCGTCACATTTTAACAGTGTCAAGTTTTATCTCCGTTGCGCGTTCGTATGTGTCTGCCTGTTAGCCTAGCCAACGTTTTGGCAGACGACACGCGTGCTGTAGAATGCGTTTTACGTTTTATTCGTAACAGTGATTTACGTTGATAAGGATAACGCAGTGATAATGCGTTGAGCGTCCTTTAGCTTTGTAATTTTATTCTGTCTGTTTTAATGGGGACGCTACTCCCCAGTGGACATATGGCGCTCATGTCCCTCGCATTCTACAGTTCTTGACACGTTTTACTCTTATTGCCTATGCTTTTAGTGTGTTGGTTTGTGGGATAGGTGTATTGTGGTTTTTAGCTTTTTGCACATCGCGGGTTTGTGTCCCGTTTTTTAATTATGGGTTTTTTTTACCCGTCTTTTATATTTTTTGACTTTATATTTTATACATTGTAAGGGCGCTGATGGCCTCAGCAGTTTAGCGACCTTAAACCACATCTCATCATTAGCATCATCATCGTTTATTGTGTTTTCAGTTTGGCATGAAGCAAAAAGCCAAAAATGAATAAACCATACATAGTTGAATTTCAACCCAAGCTGTTAGATTAAAAACCTACCACTAAAACCATCATAACTTTGTCTGCTTCCAATAGTTTGTAATCAACTGTTCCTTAGCTGAATTTTAATGTCATCTTATGAAATGAAGCTTTGTCTACATTCTGAAAAATAGGAGCAAGAGATACTTTCTGTATAAACTCGGTGAAATTTAAATAACTGATATGCCATGTTTTATTCATATTGGAAAATATTATCTGTCTTTAATATTGTCGTAACCTCTTTACTTATTTTAGCTCAATGGGGGTTAGAGCAACAGGTACCATGAACAGATCTAGTGTTCTATCACACATTATGCGAGGTTCGACGGGGAGTAGCTCAACGAAATTATAAAAAATATACCAAAATGTCCCTAGTAATATCCTTAATTCATTATGTGGATGAGGGAAGGGTCTATCTACTATAGAAATTTTCACTATAATTGCTTGGATGGTGACTATATTTTATGATAAAAAGAAATTACAATACCTCCTTGCCTGTCGGTGTGGACGCCATGCTGTATGCATGGACAAGCGGCACACACACCTGATTGCTAGCAGAACCTCGACTCGACTGACTCAACCCACGCTAAACTTGGCGTGGGTAAGCTACACTAGGAACCGGTTTTTCATCCCCTCCACTCTTGCACAATATCCGATCTGGGCCACCAGGTCACGTATGCAATAATGCTAATAATATTACAAATGTCATATCTCCCCCTGGTCACGCAGATCGATGTCCCCGTCGAAACAAGGAGGATTTTTGTTGTTTTTGTGTAGACAAAGAATTACAAAGAAAGAAAAAAAAATATGACATACTGTACAAAATTGAATGACAGCAAACAATATCTGGGCATTCAGAAATTGAGAATGGAGCAGAAATGTCTCTTAATGAAGAATTTAAAAAATATTGTGAACATGTGAAGCTAATTGAAACATTATGGAGTCTCGAGTGCCACCGACGATTTAGTTCAAGATGTATTGCCTAGTTGTGAGTACCCTGCACACGCACACTACACCGTACTGCCACTGTTACATATGCACTACACTGCACCAAGTCTTGACGTAACTGTTTGTGGGTGTAATTTCCACATCACCCACAATGATGAAATTTCAGCTGCAGAGTCTTTCCTGTTTTGCAAGTCGCTGAAGATGTAGGGAGCAATCGCTGACATAGACTGCCCCCCGAGATAGTGGCTCCTTATGCCACTGCAGTGTAGTGGACCAAAAAGAGCTCTCGTTTGGTGTATCTGCAACCTCTGGCATGTGTAGAGCGGGGTTACTCCTCTGGACACCCGAGCTCTGGAATCAGCAAAATCACTATAACATGAATCACAAATGCATAGAAAGTGTGCCCCCAGAAGATCATCATACATAAAAGAAGCAAGTAGTATGTCATTTACACTAATGTGAATTGAAAATGCCACAAAGTTGGCCAAAGTTTACAAACAGACAATTTTAGTGTTTAGCAAAGAAGAAAAAAATGACTACACATTGACATAAAAACTGAATTTTTCAAGAGGTTACCATCCAAAATTTAACAAAAGCTGCTTTAGAATCCAAATAAAGAGACACAAAAGGGCCAGAATACATAAACATTATAGCAATTGCATCCATTGTTTACACAAAATAACACAACACAAATATAGTAAATTATTTGGGATCCCAATATTATATTTGACCAGCTGGTACAACTAATAAAGAAAAGGAATAAGTGCACTTATAATACACTCATACATGACAATGAAATGAAATCATTCATACTGACCATTGCCCAAATAATACACAACACTCACTTGAATAACTACCCAAAACTACTATGTGCATTGCTACATACTTCAAAAATAAACCCACATTACATGCATCAAACTACACCTCATTGCATACTTTCAACTACAAAAACTCATGCTTTACTGTCAATAAAATAAATTCACCTCATTATTACCATCTTATTATAATCATTATTATCGTCATTTCAATCACCATCATCATCATATTAGTTTTCAACTTTCTCGTACACAGTAATTGCTGAGAAAATAAAATATCTTCACTGACGTGTCTCATTCAACTAGCTGCAAAAATCAGAAATACCTGACATGGGCATAAATTAAAGAAATCACATTAATATTTCAGGAATGACACAAATAACATAGCATTATACTGTTGCATCCACATCTACTGAATCAAAATTAAGCTGGAAAATAGATGTTATTAAAACTCGTTATATAAGATGGTATTAAACTTGTTGCATAAACACAAACAGAAATTATTCTCATTGCATTTACTCTCTTGTGTGAATACATCACACACGCTATACTGGGCACGTTTCAGCAACTCCAATAAGCAAAATAATTCTCAACTCATCACATCGAATTTCCAGGTACATGTTAGCCCTCCTGAAAACTCAAACATTCACACTTCAACACTCGGGGTTACTCTTCGGCACTTCCACCGAGGCTGACATTAACTCATCTCCTCTCTCTCACTACCACCGTCGGGGTTACTCTTTGGCACTTCCACCGAGGAAAATCTTCCATATACTACTCACATAACCTCACAAACATACACACACACACACACACACACACACACACACACAATTCATGCAACAATTTTCTGCAAAGAAAAAGATCACAGCATCATAATGAAACCCAAAATAAACCAAACGAATGTAACAGAACAAAGCACATCATTACCAAAACAATACTGTCACATAACATTCCTGAAAATCAAAGCTTAATTAGGCACATAGTACACATCAAACACATACACTGCAGCATAACATGTCAACCCCCCAGGGGCTCACCTTTTGTGAGTACGGGTTAGGCGCACCCGGGGTACCCGAGCCAATCATCGCCATCATCATCCTTCCACCCCCGTCCGGTCGAGGTGGGTTCGTTCTCGTGACCGGGGGAATCAAGGTAGGCTCTCGTGCGTTCTGTGCATTTCATATCATGTCGCCCCTCGCCATCGTTTCTTTCTTCGCCTTTACTTCTGCACATTTCGCACCACGTCCATTCATTTACGCATCTCTTTTTCTTCCTCGCCGGCCTACCTTGCATCCGAAACGCCCACACAGTTTGTTTCTTTTATCTTTCTTTTAATCCTCCGTGGACACAGCCTGACGGATACCCGCGCACCAGGTGCGCAGCTGGGTGAGTGGGTAATGGCGTCATCCCCACCACCCGGGGTCGTCATGTAGGGTTTGTGTTCGTATCCGCTGTTCAACTGCAGTCCCGCGGGGGGGCCATTGCATGAGCTGCTGACTTCTGACGGCGATTGGGTCCCTCTGTCTATGTTCTGGGAGGTGTGAACCTGGGGTGACATAGGTATAGATAGGCCACTCACCGAAGCCGGGGTAACGCCCGAGAGTCAGAGCCCGAGGTCGGAGACGGTTGCAATGGTGGAGGATTTATTTCGCTATGGAGCACCCTTCCTCCATTAATACTAACAAGCGCCGAAACGTTTATGTAACAGAAGTGACACCACCGACAACTGGTTGTTACTTGGTCATTTCACGAACCGAAGAACGACAAAGTTTTGAGAAGCTGAACCCTTTCATCATTCAAAAGGGCATTGATGCTATTGCTGGTGTGGTTCAGTCCTGCACTCGTCTACGGAATGGTTCTTTATTAGCCCAAACGAAATCCGATCAGCAAAGTAAGACCTTGTTGCGCGCTACGCTTCTCCACGGCTATCCCATCCGTGTGGAGAAGCACCGCACATGGTATATCGGACGAGGACCTGGTAGAATATCTTGCAGACCAGAAGGTGACAGCGGTCCATCGAGTGCAGGCCAAACGCGACGGCGTATTGGTACCCACTCGTACCCTGTTTATTACATTTGATGGCGTCGATCTGCCCACGAGCATTTCCGCAGGGTACGAACGGATTTCTGTGAGGCCTTATATTCCTCGACCTCTGCGTTGTTTTAAATGCCATAGTTTTGGGCATACGCAAGTCTCCTGTAAGAGTGCCCTGTAGCCAGCCCTCACACGAAGGTACCTGTTCAACAGCCCCCGTCTGCGTTAATTGTAAAGGGTCTCATTCTGCTTCGTTTGCCGACTGTCCGCGGTACTTGGACGAGAAGGCGATCCAGGAGATCCGTGTAAAGGAAAACCTCTCCTTCGCTGAAGCCCGGAGGCGTTTCCATGCGCGCCAACCTTCACTCCTGCGATCTGGCACATTTAGTTCTGTTGTTGCCTCGCCAGTACCACGAGTAGATGCCGAAACTCAGACTTGGACCATGACAGGATTAACCGCCACTACCATCCGGCCGTCCATTAAAGCTACTGTTACCAAGTCCTATAAACCTGGTCCAAAATCAATGAAGTCGCAAGCCGCTGTAAAAAAGCCCAAGCAGAAACTTCGTAGGGAAGATTTTTTGAAAGACCCTCCGCGTGCGCGCGGTAACAATAGTTCACCTTCTCCTCCTCGGAGGTCGCTGTCCCAGGAAGGTCCTGGGACAAGCCGCGCTCAGCGGCACCCCTCACCCATCGCCACCCAGAACCGATTCACGGCGCTTGAATCGGTTTCTGGCACTGAGCGCGTGGGCCCTCCCTCCGAGGAAGCTATAGAGTCTGACCAACTCCATACCAAAAGCCCGAGCCCCAAGGTTAAACAAAAGGTAATTTTAAGCCGCCCTTCTAAATAGACAGTTTATCCCTTTTTTCTTAATGGCTATCCTGACCTGGAATGTACGTGGTGTACGATCGCATAGGGCGGAACTGCAACTATTACTGCGTTCCCATTCGCCCATGGTCGTATGTTTGCAGGAGACTAAGCTTCGCCCTCAGGATCCTTTTGATCTCCGGGGATATACTCCGGTTCGCTACGACCTTGAACCGGAGGAGGGTACTCCTGCTCATGGAGGTGTCATGTTGGTGCGTAACGACGTTCATTTTAAACCTGTCACACTTACATCCGACTTGCAAACTGTTGCCGTTCGCCTTCACTTACCCGGCTTTTTGTTTTCTGTTTGCTCTGTGTACTCACCTCCATCGTCTCCTCTCCCTACCGCGGACATTCGAGCTCTCCTGTCCGCTCTCCCAACACCATTTCTTCTATTGGGGGATTTTAATGCCCATCACCCACTGTGGGGTTCGCCAAGGGCTTGTGCGAGGGGAACTCTTCTTTCCGACATTTTTTATCAGTTCAATCTTTCCATCCTCAATACAGGTGCACCTACTTTTATTTCTGATTCTTCTGGTACATTCTCTCACCTGGACGTTGCCATTTACTCCCTCCAGTTTGCTAGTCGTCTTCTGTGGAACGTCGTCGCTGACACCTACTCCAGCGACCATTACCCCAGTATCGTCTCTCTTCTGTCGCACCACGTTCAGCATTCCAGAGTACCTACCTGGATATTCCCAAAAGCCGACTGGAACTTGTATTCCAGCCTCGTGCATTTTTACGATCAGCCCTTCGCCGACATTAACCAACTAGTGCAGCACCTTACGTCTACGATTTTCTCTGCCGCCGAACGCGCAATTCCCCGTTCATCCTCTCAACCTCGGCGGCCACCTGTTCCGTGGTGGAACGAGGATTGTCCGGACGCCGTTCGTGCCCGTAGGACTGCACTTAGGGTGATTCGGCGACACCCTACACTTGATAATTTGGTGACTCTTAAACAATCGCGCGTAGGGCTCGTCGCATTATTCAGGATAGCAAGAAGGCATCTTGGGTTCGTTTGTCGAGTCTTTTAATCGTTTTACGCCTTCATCCGTTGTTTGGGATAAACTTCGTCGCTTCTCAGGTAAAGTGTCACATTGTACTGTTTCTGGCCTTCAGGTTTCTAATGCCACCATAGTGGATCCGGCTGCCATCGCTAACACTCTGGGTGCTGCCTTTGAGGCGGTTTCCAGTTCAGACCATTCTTCCGCCGGATTTCGCTCTATTAAAGACCGGCTGGATTCCGCATAATATACTTTTCGGTCTGCTAATGATGAATGCCATAACGAACTATTCACAATGAGGGAGCTGGAGCACGCTCTTCATTGCTCTCGGCACTCCGCTCCTGGGCCGGACGGCATTCATGTCCTGATGTTAAAGAACCTTTCAGCCGACAGTAAACTATTTCTCTTACAGGTCTATAACCGTATTTGGCAAGACGGCATTTTTCCTTCCGTTTGGCGCGAAGCCACCATTGTCCCTATACTTAAGCCTGGGAAGGATCGCCAACTACCTTCCAGCTACCGCCCTATCTCCCTCACCAGTTCCCCTCAGGGGCTCACCTTATGTGAGTACGGGTTTTTGGCGCACCCGGGGGTTCCCGAGCCAATCATCGCCATATTCATCCCCTCACCCCCATCCGGTCGAGGTGGGTTCTTCAAGTGACCGGTGGACACAAGGTAGGCTCTCGTGCGTTCTTTGCATTCCATCCATACCGCACCTCACCATCGTTTCTTTCTTCCCTTATCACTTTCCGACCATTTCGCACCACGACATTCGCATATCTCTTTTTCTTCCCCGCCGGCCTACCTTGCGTGCGAAACGCCCACACTGTTTTAGTTTCTTTTATCCTTTTATTTAAATCCTCCGTGGACACAGCCTGACGGATACCCGCGCACCGCGTGCGCAGCTGGGTGAGTGGGTAATGGCGTCATCCCCACCACCCGGGGTCGTCATGTAGGGTATGTGTTCGTATCCGCTGTTCAACTGCAGTCCCGCGGGGGGGCCATTGCATGAGCTGCTGACTTCTGACGGCGATTGGGTCCCTCTGTCTATGTTCTGGGAGGTGTGACCCTGGGGTGAGTCTGGTATAGATAGGCCACTCACCCAAGCCGGGGTAACGCCCGAGAAGTCAGAGCCCGAGGTCGGAGACGGTTGCAATGGTGGAGGATTTATTTCGCTATGGAGCACCCTTCCTCCATTACTACTAACAAGCGCCGAAAAGTCTATGTAACAGAAGTGACACCACCGACAACTGGTTGTTACTTGGTCATTTCACGAACCGAAGAAGGACAAAGCTTTGAGAAGGTGAACCCTTTCATCATTCACAAGGGCATTGATGCAATTGCTGGTGCGGTTCAGTCCTGCACTCGTCTACGGAATGGTTCCTTATTAGCCCAAACGATATCCGATCTGCAAAGTAAGACCTTGTTGCGCGCTACGCTTCTCCACGGCTATCCTATCCGTGTCGAGAAGCACCGCACATTGAATTCCTGTCGAGGCGTTATTACCACCCATAGCCTCGATGGTATATCGGACGAGGACCTGGTAGAATATCTTGCAGACCAGAAGGTGACAGCGGTCCATCGAGTGCAGGCCAAACGCGACGGCGTATTGGTACCCACTCGTACCCTGTTTATTACATTTGATGGCGTCGATCTGCCCACGAGCATTTCCGCAGGGTACGAACGGATTTCTGTGAGGCCTTATATTCCTAGACCTCTGCGTTGTTTTAAATGCCAACGTTTTGGGCATACGCAAGTCTCCTGTAAGAGTGCCGTTAACATCTGTGCAACATGTAGCCAGCCCTCACACGAAGGTGCCTGTTCAACAGCCCCCGTCTGCGTCAATTGCAAAGGGTCACATTCTGCTTCATTTGGCGAATGTCCGCGGTATTTGGACGAGAAGGCGATCCAGGAGATCCGGGTAAAGAAGAAACTCTCCTTCGCCGAAGCCCGGAGGCGTTACCATGCGCGCCAACCTTCCCTCCTGCGATTGGGAACACTCAGTTCTGTTGTTGCTTCGCCAATACACCGGAAGGATGCTGGGACTCAAACTTGGACCATGACTGCCTTGACCGCCACTAGCGTCCGGCCTTCCAAGTCTCCTACTGTTACGAAGCCCTATAAACCTGGTCCAAAGTCTATGAAGTCACCAGCCACTGAGAAAAAGCCTAAGCAGAGACTTCGAAGAGAAGTCTTTTTAAAAGACCCTCCGCGTGTTCACAGCAAGCAGAGTGCACCTTCTCCTCCTAGCGGGTCGCAGTCCCAGGAGGCTCCTGGGACAAGCCGCGCTCAGCGGCACCCCTTACCCATCGACACCCAGAAACGATTCACGGCGCTTGAATCGGTTTCTGGCTCTGAGCGCGTGGGCCCTCCCTTCGAGGAGGCTATGGAGTCTGAGACTTCATACCGAAATCCCGAACCCAAAGGTTAAACAAAAGGTAATTTTAAGCCGCCCTTCTAAGTAGACAGTTTATCCCTTTTCTCTTAATGGCTAACCTGACCTGGAATGTACGTGGTGTACGATTGCATAAGGCGGAACTGCAACTTTTATTGCGTTCCCATTCGCCTATGGTCGTGTGTTTGCGGGAGACTAAGCTTCGCCCCCATGATCCTTTATATCTCCGAGGATATACTCCCGTTCGCTACGACCTTGAACCACAGGAGGGTACTCTTGCTCATGGAGGTGTCATGTTGTTAGTGCGTAACGACGTTCATTTTCAACGTCTCACTCTTACGTCCGACTTGCAAGCTGTTGCCATTAGACTGCAGTTACCCGGATTTTTTCCTTTCTGTTTGCTCTGTATATTCACCTCCATCGTCTCCCCTCGCTAACGCGGACCTTCGAGATCTCTTGTCCGCTCTCCCAACACCATTTCTCCTGTTGGGAGATTTTAATGCCCAACACCACCTGTGGGGTTCGCCAAGGGCTTGTCCGAGGGGAACTCTTCTTTCCGACATTTTTCATCAGTTCAATCTCTCTACACTCAATACCGGTGAGCCTACGTTTCTTTCTGATTCTTCCGGTACATTTTCTCACTTGGACCTTGCCGTTTGCTCACTCCAGCTTGCTAGTCGTCTTCAGTGGAATGTCGTCGCTGACACCTACTCCAGCGACCATTAACTCTGCATCGTTTCTCTTCTGTCACACCACCTACAGTATTCCAGAGTACCTATCTGGATATTCATAAAAGCCGAGTAGAGCTTGTATTCCAGCCTCTTGCATTTTGGCGACCAGCTCTTCACCGACATTAACCAACTAGTGCAGCACCTTACGTCTACGATTTCTCTGCCGCCGAACGCGCAATTCCCGGTTCATCCTCTCAACCTCGAGCGACTGCCTGTTCCATGGTGGAACGAGGATTGTCGGGACGCCGCTCGTGCCCGTAGAACTGCACTTAGGGTGTTTCGGCGACACCCTACACTTGATAATTTGGTGACTTTTAAACAATCGCGCGCCAGGGCTCGTCCCATTATTCAGGATAGCAAGAAGGCGTCGTGGACTCGTTTAGTCGAGTCTTTTAATAGCTTTACGCCTTCATCCCTTGTTTGGGATAAACTTCGTCGTTTCTCAGGTAAAGTGTCGCATTTTACTGTTTCTGGCCTTCAGCTTTCCAATGCCACCGTAGTGGATCCGGCTGCCATCGCTAGCACTATGGGTGCTGTCGTTGAGGCGGTTTCCTGTTCAGACCATTATTCCGCCGGCTTTTGCTCTATTAAACACCGGCTTGATTCCGAAACATATAATTTTAGGTCTGCTAATACTGAATGTTATAACGAACTTTTTACAATGAGGGAGCTGGAGCACGTTCTTCATTGCTTAGGCACTCCGCTCCTGGGCCGGAAAGCATTCATGTTCTGCTGTTAAAGATCCTTTCAGCCGACAGTAAGCGCTTTCTCTTACGGGTGTATAATCGTATTTGGCAGCACGGCCTTTTTCCTTCCGTTTGGCGCGAAGTCACCATTGTCCCTATACTTAAGCCTGGTAAGGATCGCCAACTTCCTTCCAGCTACCGCCCTATCTCCCTCATCAGTTGCATTTTCAACTGGAGCGGATGATCAACGGGTGGTTGACATGGTGGCTTGAGTCTCAGAAACTTCTGGCGAACGCTCAGTGTGGATTTCGTCGCCATCGCTCTACCGTCGACCATCTGGTGTCTCTGTTGACGCATATTATGAACGGATTTCTGAGAAAGTGTCAAACAGTGACTGTATTTTTTGACCTGGAGAAAGCGTATGACACTTGTTGGAGGGGCGGCTTTTTATGTACACTCCATGCATGGAATTTCCGCGTTCGTCTTCCCAATTTTCTTCGGGAGTTTATGACGGACCGCGTCTTTCGTGTACATGTGGGCTCGGTATTATCTAGTCTTTTTATTCAAGAGAACGGAGTATCGCAGGGCTCTGTACTCAGTGTCACAGCTTTGGCGATAGCTATCAACCCCATTGTTGATTGTATTCCACTTGGCATTTCATCGTCCCTTTTTGTTGACGATTTTGCCATTTATTGCAGTTCACGTCGGACCTTTCTGCTTGAACGCCGTCTCCAGAGCTGTATGGACCGTCTCTACGCCTGGAATGACGCCAACGGCTTTAATTTCTCCGCCGAGAAATCCGTCTACATCAACTTCTGGCGCCGGAAGCCTTTCCCTCCGACCTCTCTCCACCTTGGGTCTGAGGTCCTTCCATTTGCAGACGAGGTGAAATTTTTGGGGTTGATCTTTGATCGAAAGCTGAGCTGGACTTCTCATGTTTCCTTTTTAAAAGCAAAGTGTGACCGTTCTCTTAATATTTTACGTGTTTTAAGTGGCACATCCTGGGGAGCTGATCGGACCGTTCTTCTGCGTCTTTATCGCTCCTTGGTCCGATCCAAGCTTGATTACGGGTGCATTGTCTATTCATCGGCACGTCCATGTGTGTTACTTCGCTTGAATACCATTCATCATCGTAGTATAAGTGTCACTACAGAGGCCTTTCCAACTAGCGCTGTACCCAGTCTGTACGCAGAAGCTGCAGAGCTTCCGCTGTCCTTCCGGCGTGAGATGATTTTGTGCAGCTATGCTTGTCGTCTCTCAAGCTTGCCTAACCACCCGTCCTTAGAGTTATTTTACGAGGATTCGCTTGATCGACAATATTTCGTTAGCTCCTCTGCATTACTACCTCCAGGGGTTCGATTTCGACGACTCCTTCGGCATTTGGACGTTGCGCCAGCGCCGGCCCTTCCCAGGGGGTAAACGCTTTTTCCTCCATGGCTGCGCGCTGAGGCTCACTATCACCTTGGGTAACGTCGATGCCGAAGACTGAGACCCCTCCTTCAGTTCTTAGATCAGGTTTTTTAGAACTCCAGGCGAAAATCGGTAACTGTCATTTTATATACACTGATGGGTCTAAGACTGATGTTGGAGTAGGGTGTGCCTTTGTTTTTGGTCGGCATAGTTTTACCTTTCGTTTACCGGAGCAATTTTCGATTTTTACCGCCGATTTTTAGTATTTATCAAGCACTTTTATACTTCCAGCGGCATGATTTACAGCACTGTGTTCTTTGCGCAGACTCCCTGAGTGTCCTTCAGAGGTTTAACGCGCTGTACCATTACCACCCACTCGTACAGCGCATACATGACGCTTGGTGTCTCTGGCATCCGCGTCTCCTTCATGTGGATTCCAGGTCATGTTGGCATCTCAGGGAACGAGTCTGCCGACACCGTTGCCAAATCTGCGATTTTATCTCCCGGAAGTTTTACCTCTGTTGTTCCCTCGTCAGATTTGCTTATTGTTTTATGTCGCCGCATTCTCTTGCTTTGGAGCGATGAGTGGACGGCCGTCCGGGGGAACATGTTGCGGGAGGTTAAACCTCTCCCGTTAGTCTGTTCTACTTCTTCCCGTGCTTCTCGTCGGAAAGAGGTAATTTTAACACGCCTTCGTATCGGACATTGCATTTTTAGTCATATGTATTTGCTCAGTGGTGAACCCGCACCACTCTATCGGCAGTGTGATGCGCCCTTAACGGTGCGTCACGTTTTAGAGGAGTGTCAGGTTTTAGCTGCATTGCGTGTTCGGGTGGGTCTGCCTGTTGGCCTAGTCAACGTTTTGGCAGACGACGCGCGTGCTGTAGAATGTGTTTTACGTTTTATTCGTGACAGTGGTTTTAATCTGCGCATTTGATGCGTTGAGCGACCTTTAGCTTTGCAATTTTATCCTGTGTGTTTTAATGGGGACTCTACTCCCCAGTGGACATAAGGCGCTCATGTCCCTCACATTCTACAGTTCTAGACACGTTTTAGTCTTTTATTGCCTATGCTTTTAGTGTGTTTTTGGGATTGGTGTATTGTTTTTAGCTTTTGGACATCGCGGGTTTGTGTCCCGGTTTTTACTTATGCGGTTTTTTGCCCGTCTTTTATATTTTGGGCTTTATATTTTTATACATTTTAAGGGCGCTGATGACCTTAGCAGTTTAGCGCCCTTAAACCGCATCTCATCATCATCATCATCATCATCATCATCATCATCATGGGTCCTGGAAAGGTGTCATAAGCCAAGGTGCTACTCCGTAGAGTTTATCAGCAATTAAGAGAGCATTAGCATGTTGCATTACCATTACCCAATAAATATCCGAGTTTTTCCAGATTCTGGAATCATGTACAGATCTGGCCATGTAACATCGACACTGGTTAACTCTTCTGCTGCATTACAAGTTGCTTGAACATTAATACTAGGCACACATTTTATGTTGATATATTCATCCCCATGTACACTTTGTTTCTTAATTAATATATGAATACAATCAATTGCACCAATAGCACAAGGAAATCCATAGTATTCTTGTCACTACCTCTGTGAATTTTGCATGTCAATAACGAAGTTGAAAATTTAATCTACTAATCAGCCTTTCTTTCCACTGCTTCCAACACTTGCAAAAATGTTTTTGATACTGTGCTCCTGTTTATACTATATGTTCATCAGCACTAATTTGAAAACCGAAGTCACTCAAATATTGCAAGAAATTTTCATGCTTTGCTCATTAGATAATCCACTACCTCGTGTTTCTTGATATTCACCACGGAAATTATTTGTAAACCATTCAACATTTTCTACATTAAACCTGTAAAGTGATTTGTAGTCCTCTAGATAATTTTTTCTATGTAATTTGTATAGTTTTTGTTTACTGCACCATTGTACTCACATCTGGAGTTACCTACCGAAGTACCTCAGAAAAACTCCAATCTTGACACCAAAAAGCGAGTGTGAGTTGCTTTTTATTTACCTGAACTCCCACCTTTCACTCACTGACTGAGGGCATTTTATCTTCAGCTCATGGACGAGGAGCCAAAGCTCTGTTTAAATGTTTTTATTCACATCAAGTTGAGTGGAAACGCAAGTTTTGAGTCTCAGCTCAACTTTATTCATACCACCCCTTGTCTAATGCATAATTTAGACTTTGAACAACACATTTACATGATCAAATCACTTGGAACAGATATTTGTAGTGCATTATGGGCAGATAGTATCACAGTATTACTGGCAGGGATGTTCTGTTGTTTGCTTTTATCTTCAGGCGGATGAAATGTTATAGTAAATTTTAAATTCTTTCATTAGAAATTGGCAACACTTGTATTTGTATTTATTATGCTAAGAGTTTTACAATTTGATTGTCTACTGCACTTTGACCCTGGCCACTCGTTTAGTAGACAATCACTGGGGTAGGGAAAAATATATAGACATAGTAAATAAAGAAGAGAGAGAATCTATTGCATGGGTAAGAACCAGAGCATGGAGGCTAAGAGGGTTAAGACAGGGTATTCCTCAGAACCAATTTCCGATATGTTGTGGTAATGAAGACATTGAACACATAGTACCTCTTTAAGTGCCAAGGAACAAAAAATTGGAGAAAAGAGTTTTTTAATAAGAAGTGGTTGAAGGGGAATAGAAATACGCTTATGATCTAAATGATATACAAGGACGCTAGAAGCATTGGACAGTTTTTGTGTAAAGTAAAAAATAAATGGCTTTGGACAGTGGATAGAGAAAAGTAAGAGGTAGCGTATCTTACTTTGAATATGTGATGGTTAAGTACTCAATAAGTGAAAAGTGAAAAACAAGTGGAAATGGGACATGAAAAAACTGAAAAAAACAAGATAATTTATTGACAAGAAATTGTAAAATGTAAATAACCTGTAGTGATTGTCTACAGAATGCATAGATGGGAAATTGTAAAATGTAAATTGGCAACACTTACATGCTGCTTAAAGCAAACAAAAGTGTGCAGGGACCAGCAATGAGTACATATTCAAACATTCATAGATTAAAATCGGATATTCTCTATAAACATATCCTGTTATTGTATAATTTGTAAATTCCATGGGAGCAGGTGCTAAATCCTATCAACAAACGCTAAATTGTAAGAATGACCACACCCATTTGAAGTAAAAAGCAAAATTATGGGCATGTACAGTAAACAGAGAGAAAGATTGTGTGTGTGTGTGTGTGTGTGTGTGTGTGTGTGCATGTGTGCGTGTGTGCGTGCGTGCGTGCATGCGTGCGTGCATGCATCAGACTTTGTTTTACTTTTTGAATTAAATACACTTACATGTTCCTTAGAGATCAACCCATCCTGATTGCAGAATGGGTCACCATATTCAATAAAACAGCTGCAATATAGAACAGAGAAATTCTTGTTTATTGTAAAAGAGCAGGATATAGGGCATTTTTGCAATCAATATTTGTGAACAATGTAATACTGGCTCCATCTGTTTTATCAGACAGCTGCAACTGGCAGGAAGGTGGAAACATTTGAAATAATATATCAACAAATTATTAGCTTTAACACTGGTGTTGACAGCAAGCAGTCAAATGTAATATTGTGTCCTCAAGGTACCTTACATTGTGTCATTAACCCATTCACATCATTTGATGACCAGGGCTTGCATGCACTTTTTAGGCATATGAATTGTATGAGGAGCTCGGCTCGCAATGTTGCATTCCTCTACATAACTACATGTAGGTTCCTTCTCGCAGATGTGATTTTTACATCTTTTGAATGAAATGCTGATATGTGATGTTTGTAATTCCCACAGTATGGCCTCACTAACTGTGTTTCAACCAGGAAGATAATTTTATTCTTTCTGTACTCGCATCAGTAGTCATCATGGCTGTGAAAAGAATCTTTGTGGATGACGAGAAGGGTTTAAGAAAACTGTTACAAAGTGTATTAGAGAGTGATAATGAAAGTGGTGATTTTTCTGAATATGAAATAGAGACTGAAAAAAGTTCTAGTGACAGTGATAATGAATCTAGTGCAGAAAACTGAGGGGAATATAATTGTGAAACCAATGATGATACACCAGGTCCTTCAAAACATATTCTTATGACACAGAAAAAACAGTGTGACTGGAATTGGACTAAAACTGACAATAACCCCATTCTCTACCCTTTCACTGCAAATAATGGTGTTTTGTAAAGACTTGCTGAACAAGCATGCATCACAGATGCCATCTGTGACTTCAATTTTTTTTTGGAATGCATGAAACTATTGTTTGAAAAAATGTGTTACGAAACTAATGCTTATGCAACAAGGTAGTTGAATAATCCAACAGAAAAATTGTCTAACATTACGGCAGAAGGGCCTATAGTGTTATTTTGAGTCGCAAGTGCAAAAATCGCGTATTCAATACTGGAGCAAAAACTGATGTCCTGAACCCCAATTTTAAGTAAAAAAGATGTTGTGCTCTTCATTTAAGGATTGTTCTGAGGTCTATCACTCACAAAACTACTATTAGGACAACAGTACTGGTGTGTTTATGCTTTTAATGTTGTGCACACAAATTTTCAGGAAAAACTCTTATTAGTTGATTTTAAATGGTTTTTTTTAAGCATTAAGTGTTACCATGCTCAGTGCTAGGGGAATTAAAACTGATTTCTTGGTTAGTTGTGTAGGCATTTAAATATACGTGATTGGGTTAATATGAGTGAATCTGAGTTAGAAGTTGAGCCTACAAATAAGAAAAGGAGAAAAGGTGTGCATCATCCCAAGTAGTACACACAAAATGTAATAAAAACAGCTAAAATAAAGCGGTTGGAGCACACTAATTATCAAGGTAAGCTAGCTAATACCAGCAAAAACTATTGGACAACCTTGCAAATGCAGCTCTATTTCAACTTGATGAGTGATGATGATCAATTGGTTCTTACACATTTCCTTTATCTTAATACTAAAAGATGAGCAAGATATTTATTTTCAAAGCTTAATAAGAGCAGCCAATGTACAATGCCATATATGAAGGGAGGGAAAAAATCCAAAACAAATTCTTTCAAACATCACTGCATGGGGGAACAAATTGTATCCAGATTTTCAGAGAAGTATTTCTAAGCTTATTTGCTATTGATGAGCGAGATAGGCTCCCCTTCATAGACATTATTATGCTGGCCTGGGTTTTGGAACGTCTCTACCATGCTGAACATCACATGTGGTGGATTCTTTGCACCTGACTTGGAGGTATTCTTATCAACGCATAATAGCTTGCTGTTTTATTGGCTGGTTTCCTGCAGAAAACTCTCAGCAGATGACAGCCTACAATAGTACGAGCATGGCACTGTGTGACTTCATGAAGTCAGGATCACATGAAAGAAAGGCTGGAGCCACCTTGGGCATGAAGGAGACGAGTGGAAAAAAAGACGTCTTGGTGATTGCTGGCCGTGAGGAAGAGAGGCTTTAAAGTCAGGTCTAGGGAAGTGATATTGTGTACATGCTAAATTTTTGGCCTTTTCAGAATTCAACTTGATATTTGCAGGTACTTTTCAAAATTTAACACATACAGCATGTGCCAATTTAACTTAAAACTGTAGAATAGCATGAGAATAATTATTTCTTACATATAATTGAAAAGCTTTGCAAAGAACGGAAATATGGCAAGAGGAATTAATGGCTTGGGAGTGAATTTGTAAAGGTTTCTAATTTGCACTGCAATGTTGAAACATATTATATTTCTTTGAGAAAGAATACATTTTATGGTATGTTTGTAAGAATCGAATACCTTATTAAGTTTGTTTTGGAAGCCTTAAATTATATCCTTTCCTGCATTACCAATAAGTTAAAAATTTGTATCCTATGGGGCACTTCAAGTTAGAGGTGTAGATGGGCCTAGCATTTTTATATTGTATATTTATCAACATTATATGAATTTACCTTTGATATCTTATATAGATAACATTTAAAATAAAAATAGAAGGCAAACCTACAATATTATAGCAAATATTATAGCAAATGTTCTATCAGCATTCTGCTTGATAGAACATTTTAGTAAAAGCTAAACTCACAATATTATTGTGCTACATTGGTTAGAAAAGGGTAAGAAGAATAAGACAACTACCCCTGCAAGACAAAAGCCGTTAAGGGGGGAAATGGATGAAAATGTGACCAAAAATGACAAAATTTCACGTTTTGTGTTTTTGTACCAAAAAAATACTAGATGATTTGAAGTGCATATATGAAAAGTTTTAAAGGACTACAGTGCCTGGAAGTTGTTCTAATTACATCATATTTAAAGGTCTGCGCTCCTTAAATGTCCCTGAGAAGCCATGGCAGGTGATGAAATCGCTGCATGAAGCAAAAATCCGCTTTCTTTTTTACCGAATTCTATGGGATTTTTTCTGTGAAAGTTAATTTCTGATCTGTCACTGAGCCACCGTGATCGATATAACATAGTAACAGCAGCTCTGCCGTAGATGTTGTGTAACATCAAATTATATGTTGTTTCATTTACATGAGCCAGAAACAAGTGTAAATAATGTAAATAATACTGTGATGAAAGGTTAGATGCACAAGAATGTGATGTACAAAAGAAAAATTTAAGGCCGAAACAGCTGGAGGATAATTGTGAACATATACCTGTTGTAAATAATGAAGAGTGTAAATATATATTGGTGGACACAATTTACTTTCATCATTGGTGAATGACCTGAAGTGTAATGACCATAATCAAAAGTGTTTGCATATAGGACATAGCACTGAAAGGCTTGGCTTATGCCATAAATTAGAAACTGATTTGCAGTGCTTGTAATGAAAAAAGAGAACAAATTACACATCTAAGCTGGACACTTCTAGGAAGGTCTGTAAGTCATTATTTCTGGTTAACTGCATGCAAACTTTTACTCATTTTTCCTCACTTTAATTTTTGTTAAACTTTTATTCATTAAAAACAAAATTGCATCTACAAATTTGGTGTTAAATGGCTAAACGTTTTACTGTACATTCCATAAAGTATATAAAAAACACTTACCTATGGAATTCAGGATTAACTTGGTACTTTTTGAGATAAAATATAAAATGTGTGTAGTGATTGCAAAAATTTTGAAATTTTTGCTATGCAGGTCATTTTTTTTAATTTTCCTTACAGTTATGATATTACAAAACCCATATGCTAATTTTTTCTAAATGAATTTCTGTCTTTGTAAAAAAAATAAACTTTTTTTCAAAAAAGTGTGCAGTGAATTTCATTTTGAAATTTGCAATTTCTTTTTAAAGAGGATCTTCAATAATTAAAAAACTAATTGACATAGAAAAATTAATCCCTGCCAAATAGTTACACATAACACTCTTAATATGTGTACAAAAAATTAAGTATGCAGCTTTAAAAATTTCACCCATCACTCCCCTCCTCCGCCCTTAAGACGGGTGGTGCAAGTCAGAGAATGGCAACTCAATCCTAGAGCTTGAAATTGCTAAACACATGATCACATATCATTTCTGACAAAAGATTCCCATTGTACTGGAAAATCATACCTTTACTTAAGCGCTGACCTGAACAGAAAGATTATGTATGAGCTTTTCAAGTTAACATATCCCCTTTCTCCTGTCAAGTATGAATTCTTTGAAAATATTTAACCAGAATTTTGATCTTCATTTCAACAGACACAAGCAGATGCTTGTTGTGAATGTGAGCAAATTAATGGTGAAAGTTGAAAACAAAACTCTATGAATGAAGCATCTAAATGGGCTGCAGTTTGTGATCTGATGATGCACAAGAGAAGAGCTAAGAAATTTTATAATGCTCTGAAAGAAAGTGAAAGGCTTTGCAAACAAAATAAAGAAATGTTTGCTTTGAGTTTTGGCTTTGTGCAAAGTATCCATCTATCAAGAGTGCCAGTCCGAGTTCTGTTTTATCTTCGGCAGTTGACATTTGACATTTTTAGTATTCACAATTAGCAAGATAACAAGCCATTTTATTTCCTTTATCATGAAGATGTAGCCCACAAAGTCCCAACGAAGTTTGCAATTTCTTGCATAACTACTTAACAACTAGTGTCCCTGACAGCATTAAGATTATTCATTTGTTTTGTGATAACTGCCCAACGCAAAATAAAAATTACACTTCAATAAGAATGTGCCAAGCTTTTGTTGATGCTGGAAAATTTTAGAAAATAGATTATTCGTTTCTGCAAGGGGACACTCTTACTTGCCTTCTGATAGAGACTTGGCACAATTAAGGTATCTATGTGAAAGATTGGCAGAGCATACACTATAATGGATTACGTTAAATTGGTCATATCATCTAGTGCAAAACGACAATTCTCTGTGAAGGTTATCTCAACAATGAAATCTTGAATTTCAAGTTATGGTGGATGAAACTATACAAGAAGACTGCTCTTCAAGACACTTGAAAGTAACATTCAGTGTTTCAACATTCCATTATTTCGTCTTCAGTGATGAGGTGTTTGGGACTGTGAGAGCCTGCATAATGACCAATGATCAGTGGTTTGAACACCCATGAATTCAAATTGGGACCACCCATAATTTCTTGTTCAGATGTTAACTTCCAAGCTGTTAGAGCCTGTCAAGATGACTACATCCCAATCAACAGAAATAAGATGGTAGACACAAAGAAGTCAGCTGCTTACATAGTGCAAGTGGAACCTGTTATAGAGTTCTGGAATGCTATTTAGCAGTGGCCAACTACTATGGAAGCACAGTATGCCAAAGATGTGTAATTTCATTTGTTGCAAATTTGTTTTCATGAACAGACTTATATGTGCCTTAAACATTGCCGTTAACTTTAAGTTATTGCAATTAAACATATTTTGTGTATGAACACCAAGTTTTAAAGATTTTATTTCTCACTTATTTCAGAAAGGCCCTATATCCCAAAATAAATGCAGTGCATGAGAATAAAATCAATTAGAATGTTAGTAAATATAGATATTTCAAAGGTGGTAATTTAAAGGAAATGAAAAAATTCCCTCAAAGCATTGAAACATTTGGGGAACATTGTTTCAAAATACTGTAAGTTCACTTACAATCAAAAGTTAGTTTGAAGCGAATTTTAATTCTTTAGCATGCCCTGCATCATGTTTAAGTCCCTGTTTGCTTCAAATCACATTTTCAACCCCTTAAATCCAGAATGAAATTGTGGGTTTGGTGCAAAATGTGATATGTCCAATGCCTAAACTGGATCGAACCGTGAAATGTCTACTTTCTTACACATCATGTTGTCAGGCTCGTGTGAAGGAATTCCACCTCTTCTTATACTGTGCGACAGAATCACCTGTTTTTCTTCGTAGCTCATTGTTTGACCAGATTGTGATGTCCACAGCTGTCTTGCTATTATTGTGAGCATTCTAAGCAGTTTGTGCAGTTGGGTGTATGAATATGGAATAAAGTGTGGTTGTAGGTGAGCATTCTGCAGGTTCCAGAAAGAGGAAAAAGGTCATGACAAAAAGGAAAAGAGAACAGGAAGTAAGACAAATGCTACTTAAATTTTGTAATAAGAATAACTATTGGTATTATTTTAATGCAAACATGAAAACTTAAATGATTCAGAGCTACTTTGTGGTTACTATAATTCTTACCACATCATTCTTTGGAGTGTTTCAGGTATTCTGATCAAGATCCTAGCATGCTAGAGTTTGAGTCTCCATGTACACACAGAGAGGGGTAGATTTAAATGCTGCACCATTCCTGCCTATCACCTTACCAGAACAAGAAAATTAGTGTATAAATACAGTAACAAATCACAACAAGATAGGCTTCTGGTATCAATGATGTCTGTATCAGCTCCCAAAAGGTACAAACTGAGAAATCAGATAAGATTAACTCAGTGGTTACTAAATATCAAGTTGGAGTAAACAACGAAACTATTCTGCTTTGTTCTAAATTCTTTTGAGCTCTTTTTGGTGTTGGCATAACAACTTCTCTAATAGCAGGTAAACCAATAATAGAAAGAAGGGGAGGTGACCAAAAAGCCAAACAACATGCCCGAAAGAACGAATCAGTAATTAGCTTCTTATCCAAGCTGAAAAACAGAGAGTCATTATTCAAGACAAAAAAAAGTAAGTGACTCTGCCTTTCTTCAGAGTTAAATGTGAACAAGTTATTTAAAATGTTCAGTGCTAGTGTGACGAGTCACTAAAAGTAAAGAAGTGGTTTTTCCACAGCATTTTTTGTAATAAACTTTACTTGGGTTTTGGTAAACCACCAGTAGATGTCTTCAGTAGGACAAAACATGAACTATAAGTACTGAAAATTCCCATAGAAAGAACAAGTTACAAGATAAACTTACTGTGCATAAACTAAAAGCAAAGGTGTTCCACAATATGATGAGAGAAAAAGACTCATCTACCATATCTTTATGCTTCTATTTGCAGCAGGTGCAGCCACTGCCTAAGCTTGCTATAGGTGAAGCCTATTATGCTTGCCAATTATCACTCTATGCATCACTGATACAGAGAATAAATCACCAGCATTTTATTTCCAGATGGAAAACCAAACAGGTCCTGAAGCTATTGAAGTGGCTTCTGTATTAACATATTTTCTAAGCAAACAGCAGTTTGAAAATGGAGTGCCCAAATTAAATCTCTTCTCTGATGACTGTGCTGACCAAAACAGAAATGCCCACATGGTCTATGCCTTCTATTGGTGGCTTTTCAAAAGATCTCCATACTATCTGAAGGAAATATATGTATGATGTTTCTGGTGGGAGGCCATTTCTTCTTACCTGCAGACCACATGTTTGGAGTTTTGGAAAATGATCGTAGAAAACAGTCTGAGGTATTAACTCCAGAGAAGTATGTTGAAACCCATTCTAAGGTTGGTATTGTTCACCAACTGGGCATGGATTGGTATGTGCATGACTTCAAGATGTTACTTAAAAAAGCCAGATAGTATAAGGGAAATGAAAAGGGTCATGTTAAAACAGAAACCGAAGGGGAATAAATTTTATGTTTCTCTGAAAATGGAAATGTTGTATAGTGTAAATGATGAATCCAAGAAGTTTGTCTCCATACTTAATAGAGGAAAAGAAGTGGAATAACCAACAGACCTCCCCGTTCTGCATTTGGGACAGTCCATCAATTGGAAAAACAGAATGACTTGAACAAGCTTTTAAAACATTTTTATGAAGATTGATATGGTAATAATGAGCTAAAATTTTATGCAAGATTAATTCAGCACAAAGATGATGCACAACAAATGGAGGAGGGAAGTCAGAATAAAGACTGTGATTGTTTTGAACAAGAACATGGCTTTAATTCAACTTTAGAACTGTGTTCAAGTTCATCATTGTTTATCATAAAAGTAGTCTTCTTTCACTTTAATAACTATGTCTCAATTATTAGAAGCTCTAAGTGCACATGCTTTAATGTTTTTCCTTAGGTTTGCTCAAATACAGTAGTGTTATAATGCATTATTATCAAGAATACATGACCATTAGTAAGGATTTTCTGCAAGTCTACATCTAATGTGGATAGTTATCATATTAACTTGGTTTCATATTTGTATTGTTTCAGACAATCGAAAATGTTACAATGTCCTGGAAACACTTTAAGGACAGCAAAATGTGTAATTATAAATTACAATGGCATGTAAGAGCTAAAATCTGCAATAAAACAATTTACTGAG
The DNA here is from genome assembly GCA_030765065.1 of Deroplatys truncata. Taxonomy (NCBI): domain Eukaryota; kingdom Metazoa; phylum Arthropoda; class Insecta; order Mantodea; family Mantidae; genus Deroplatys; species Deroplatys truncata. Next base: position 413,302,998 of record CM060990.1, on the reverse strand, counting down.
GTTAACATTGTTTATATGTAAGAATGTTCAAAAAGCAAAACAAGAAAAGTCCAGAATTTTTCATATTTTAACCTGCAGTTATGTTTCGCATTAAGATTCTGATTTTTGACACTCAACCTCCCCCCCCAGGGGCTCACCTTATGTGACCACGGGTGCTGGCGTACCCGGGGGTTCCCGAGGCATTCATCGTCATATTCATCCATTCATCCCCGTCCGGTCGAAGTGGGTTCGTACTTGTGACCGGGGGACTCAAGGTAGGCTCTCGTGCGTTCTGTGCATTTCATTCCATGTCGCCCCTCGCTATCGTTTCTTTCTTCTCTTCTATTTATGCACATTTCGCCCCAAGCCCATTCATTTACACATCTCTTTTACTTCTTCGCCGGCCTACCTTGAGTGTAAAACGCCCACACACTTTTAGTTTCTTTTAACCTTTTATTTTAGTCCTCCGTGGACACAGCCTGACGGGTACCCGCGCACCAGGTGCGCAGCTGGGTGACATGGTGGCTCGAGTCTCAGAAACTTCTAGCGAAATCTCAGTGCGGATTTCGCCGCTATCGCTCTACCGTTGACCATCTGGTGTCCCTGTCGACGCATATCATGAATGGATTTCTGAGAAGGTGTCAAAACGTGGCTGTGTTTTTTGACCTGAAGAAAGCTTATGACACTTGTTGGAGGGGCGGCATTTTGTGTACACTTCACGCAAGCAATATCCGCGGTCGTCTTCCCATATTTATGACGGACGGCGTCTTTCGTGTACGTGTGGGCTCGGTTTTATCTAGTCGTTTTATTCAAGAGAACGGAGTACCGCAGGGCTCTGTACTCACTGTCACATTTTTTGCGATAGCAATCAAACCCATTGTTGATTGTATTCCACCTGGCATTTCATCGTCCCTTTTCGTTGACGATTTTGCCATTTATTGTAGTTCACGGCGGACCTGTCTTCTCGAACGCCGTCTCCAAAGATGAACGTCCCTACGCCTGGAGTAACGCCAACGGCTTTAATTTCTCCGCCGAGAAATCCGTCTGCATCAACTTCTGGCGCCGGAAGACTTTCCATCCGCCCTCGCTCCACCTTGGGATTGAGGTCGTTCCATTTGCAGACGAGGTGAAATTTTTGGGGTTGATCTTTGATTGAAAGCTGAGCTGGACTTCTCACGTTTCCTTTTTAAAAGCAAAGTGTGACTGTTCTCTTAATATTTTACGTGTTTTAAGTGGCACATCCTGGGGAGCTGATCGGACCGTTCTTCTGCGTCTTTATCGCTCCTTGGTCCGATCCAAGCTTGAATACGGGTGCATTGTCTATTCATCGGCACGTCAATCTGTGTTACGTCAATTGAGTACCATTCATCATCGTGGTATAAGAGTCGCTATAGGGGCCTTTCCAACTAGCCCTGTACCAAGTCTGTACGCAGAAGCTTCAGAGCCTACGCTGTCCTCCCGCAGTGAGATGCTTTTGTGCAGCTATGCTTGTCGGCTCTCAAGCTTGCCTAACCACCCGTCCTTCAAGTTAGTTTACGAGGATTCGCTTGATCGACAATATTTAGTTAGCTCCTCTGCATTACTACCTCCAGGGGTTCGATTTCGACAACTCCTTCGGCATTTGGACGTTGCGCCAGCGCCGGCCCTTCCCAGGGGGGAAACGCTTTTTCCTCCATGGCTGCGCGCTGAGGCTCACTATCACCTTGGGTAACGTCGATGCCGAAGACTGAGACTCCTTCTTCAGTTCTTAGATCAGCTTTTTTAGAACTCCAGGCGAAAATTGGAAGTTTCATTCTATATACACTAATGGGTCTAAGACTGATGTTGGAGTAGGGTGTGCCTTTGTTTTTGGTCAGCATAGTTTTAGCTTTCGTTTACCGGAGCAATGTTCGATTTTTCCGTCGAACTCTTTAGTATTTATCAGGCATTTTTATACATCCTGCGGCATGATTTTCAGCAGTGTTTTCTTTGCGCGGACTCCCTGAATACCCTTCAGAGTATTAACGCGCTGTACAATTACCCCCCTTTCGTACAGCTCATACATGACATGCTCCACTCGCTTGGTGTCTCTGGCATCCGCGTCTCCTTCATGTGGATTCCATGTCATGCTGGCATCTCAGGGAATGAGTCTGTTGACGCCGCTGCCAAATCGGCGATTTTATCAACCAGAAGTTTTACCTCTGTTTTTCCCTCGTCAGATTTGTTTATTGTTTTACGTCGCCGCATCCTCCTGCTTTAAAGCGATGAGTGGACAGCCCTCCGGGGGAACAATTTGCGGGAGGTTAAACCTCTCCCTTTAGTCTGGGCTACCTCTTCCCGTGCTTCTCGTCGGGAAGAGGTAGTTTTAACACGCGTTCGTATCGGCCATTGCATTTTTAGTCATAAGTATTTGCTCAGTGGTGACCCCGCACCACTCTGTGGGCAGTGTGATGCGCCCTTAACGGTGCGTCACGTTTTAGAGGAGTGTCAGGTTTTAGCTGCATTGCGTGTTCGTGTGGGTCTGCCTGTTGGCCTAGCCAACGTTTTGGCAGACGACGCGCGTGCTGTAGAATGTGTTTTACGTTTTATTCGTGACAGTGATTTTAATCTGCGCATTTGATGCGTTGAGCGTCCTTTAGGTTTGTAATTTTATTCTGTCTCTTTTAATGGGTACTCTACTCCCCAGTGGACAAATGGCGCTCATGTCCCTCGCATTCTACAGTTTATGACACGTTTTAATCTTTTATTGCCTATGCTTTTAGTGTGTTGATTTTTGGAATTGTTGTATTGTTGTTTTTAGCTTTTTGTACATCGCGGGTTTGTGTCCCTTTTTTAATTATGCGGTTCTTTTAACCGTCTTTTATATTTTTGACTTTATATTTTACACATTGTAAGGGAGCTGATGACCTTAGCAGTTTAGCCCCCTTAAACCGCATCTCATCATCATCAACTGCAGACCCGCTGGGGGGCCATTGCATGAGCTGCTGACTTCTGACGGCGATTGGGTCCCTCTGTCTATGTTCTGGGAGGTGTAACCTTGGAGTGAGATAAGTATAGATAGGCCACTCACCCAAGGCGGGGTAACGCCCAGGAAGTCAGAGCCCGAAGTCGGATACGGTTGCAATGCTGTAGGATTTTTTCGCTATGGAGCACCCTTTCTCGATTATAAACAACAAGCGCCGAAAAGTTAATGTAACAGAAGTACCACAGCCAACACCTGGTTGCTACTTAGTGATTACCCGTACAGAGGAAGGACAGACATTCGAGAAGGTGAACCCCTTTATCTTCCAGAAGGGCATTGACTCAATTGCTGGTCCTATTCATTCTGCACTCGCCTACGCAACGGTGCATTGTTGGTACAGAGTAAGTCCGATCAACAAAGTAGGACCATTTTGCGCGCCACGCTTCTCCACGGTTATCCCATCCGTGTTGAGAAGCACCGCACCTTGAATTCCTGTCGAGGCGTTGTCACCACGCATAGCCTCGATGGTATATCGGACAAGGACCTAGTAGAATATCTTGCAGACCAGAAGGAGACAGCGGTTCATCGAGTGCAGGCCAAACGCGACGGCGTATTGGTACCCACTCGTACCCTGTTTATAATATTTGATGGCGTCGATCTGCCCACGTACATTTCAGCAGGGTACGAACGGATTGCTGTGAGGCCTTATATTCTTAGACCTCTGCGTTGTTTCAAATGCCAACGTTTTGGGCATACGCAAGTCACATGTAAGAGTGCCGTTACCATCTGTGCATCATCTAACCAACCCTCACACGAAGGTACCTATTCAACAGCCACCGTCTGCGTTAATTGCAGAGCGTCTCATTCTGCGTCGTTTGCCGACTGTCCGCGGTAGTTGGACGAGAAGGTGATCCAGGAGATCCGGGTAAAGGAGAAACTCTCCTTCGCTGAAGCCCGGAGGCGTTACCATGCGCGCCAACCTTCGCTCCTGCGATCTGGTACATTTACTTCTGTTGTTGCCTCGCCAGTACCACGAGTAGATGCCGACACTCAGACCTGGACCATGACTGCCATAACCGCCACTACCATCCGGCCGTCCATTTCTGCTATAGTTACTAAGGCAACTAAAACTGCTCCTAAGGTCATGAAGTCCCAAGGCATTGATAAGAAGTCCAAGCAGAAACTACGCAAGGAAGAATTTTTGAGAGACCCTCCGCGTGCGCGCGGGAAGAAAAGTTCACCTTCTCCTCCTCGGAGATCGCAGTCCCAGGATGGTCCTGGGACAAGCCGCGCTTAGCGGCCCCATCACCCATTGCCACCCAGAACCGATTCACAGCGCTTGAATCGGTTTCTGACACTGAGCGCATGGGCCCTCCCTTCGAGGAGGCTATGGAGTCTGACCAACTGCATACCAAAAGCCCGAGCCCAAAGTTTAAGCATAAGGTTATTTTAAGCCGCCCTTCTAAGTAGACAGTTTATCCTTTTTATTTATGGCTATCCTGACCTGGAATTTACGTGGTGTACGATAGCATAGGGCGGAATTGCAACTTTTATTGCGTTCCCATTCACCTATGGTCGTGTGTTTGCAGCAGACTAAGCCTTTCCCTCACGATCCTTTTGATTTCCGAGGGTATACTCCGGTTCGCTATGATCTCGAACCGGAGGAGGGTACTCCTGCTCATGAAGGTGTCATAATATTGGTGCGTAATGACGTTCATTTTCAAACTCTCACACTTTCATCCGACTTGCAAGCTGTTGCCGTTCGCCTTCACTTACCCGGCTTTTTGTTTTCTGTTTGCTCTGTGTATTCACCTCCATCGTGTTCCCTCGCTCCGGCGGACGTTCGAGATCTTTTGTCCGCTCTCCCAACACCTTTGCTTCTGTTGGGGGATTTTAATGCACATCACCCCCTGTGGGGTTCGCCAAGGGCTTGTGCGAGAAGTCTTCTTTTCGACGTTTTTATCAGTTTAACCTCTCTATCCTCAATACAGGTGAACCTACTGTTATTTCTGATTCTTCTGGTACATTCTCTCACTTAGACCTTGCCGTTTGCTCCATCCAGCTTGTTAGTCGACTGCAGTGGAACGTCGTCGCTGACACCTACTCCACCCTGCATCGTTTTTCTTTTGTGTCACCACGTCCAGCATTCCAGTGTACCTACCTGGATTTTCAGTAAGGCCGACTGGAGATTGTATTCCAGCCTCGTGTCTTTTGTGGACCAGCCCTTCACTGACGTTAACCAAATGGTGCAGCACCTTGCGTCTGCGATTCTATCTGCCGTCGAACGCGCAATTCCCCGTTCATCCTCTCACACTCGACGGATTCCTGTTCCTTAGTGGAACGAGGAGTGTCGGGTTGCCGTTCGTGCCCGTAGAACTGCTTTTAGGGTGTTTCGGCGACACCCTAAGTTTTCGTTTACACGGGCAATGTTCGATTTATACCGCCGAACTTTTTAGTATCTATTCAATGTGTTTTATACATTCAGCGGCACGTCTTACTGCGTTGTGTTGTTTGTACGGACTCGCTGAGTGCCCTTCAGAGTATTAACGCGTTGTACACTTACTACCCGCTCGTACAGCGCATTCATGACCTGCTCCACTCGCTTGGTGCTTCTGATATCAGCGTCTCCTTCGTTTGGATTCCAGGGCATGTGGGCATCTCAGGGAACGAGTCTGCCGACGTCGCTGCCATATCGGCGCTTTTATCACCCAGATGTTTTACCTGTGTTGTTCCTTCCTCAGATTTTTATGTTATTTTACGATACTGTATCCTCTCGCGCTGGCGCACTGAGTGGGCGGCTCTTAGGGGGAACAAGTTGCGGGTGGGTTAACCTCTTCCGTTAGTCTGGGGTACCTCTTCTCGCTGCTTTCGTCCAGAAGAGGTGATTTTAACTCGTTTACGTGTCGGACATTGTCTTTTTAGCCATAGATACCTGCTTAAGTGGTGACCCCGCACCACTCTGTGAGCAGTGTGATGCGCCCTTTACGGTGCTTCACATTTTAACAGAGTGTCAAGATTTAGCTCCGTTGCGCGTTCGTGTTGATCTGCCTGTTGGCATAGCCAATGTTTTAGCAGACGACGCGCGTGCTGTAGAATTGCTTTTACGTTTTATAAGTGACAGTGGTTTTAATCGTCGCATTTGATGCGCTGGGCGTCTTTTAGCATTGTGATTTTCTATTGTCTGTTTTAATGGGGCGCTTCTCTCCGGCGGACATATGGTGCTCATGTCCCTCGCATTCTACAGTTCTTGACGCGTTGTTGTACTCTTATATTGACAGTGCTTTTAGTGTGTTGGTTTTTAGGTATTGGTGTTTGGTTTGTCTTTTAGTTTTTGACATAGCGTGTTTGTGTACCGTGTTTTACATTTCCTACATGTAAGGGCGCTGATGACCCTAGATGTTTTGCGCCCTTAAACCCTATCTTATTATCATCATCATTGACACTCAACATCATGTTATTCATTTTTTAAAGCACAACAACATAATTATATTTCAAAAGTGTTGTTTACTTTAGGATCTATTACATTTTCAGCTTTTCTGTAAAATTGTTATTTGCAGCATTTTGAAATGTTGCTCCTTTTTTTTCACTTTTCTCAAAACTAGGTCACATGGACATAGGACCCTTCTGAAATATGTGATTCATATTTCTAGTGGCCAACAGGCAGCATGTCATGAATGATGTCAGCAGGCAAATTTGCTAAGCATCAGAGTACATATGTGAATTTCATAAACTTCTACAAACAGGTCATATATCTATATAGAGTATGAGAAGTATTAGTCAATTAGGTGACTCTGAATTCAGCATTTGGGAAGTCAACTACAACCTAACTGAGAGCCAAGCATGAAACTAGTAGAGCAAGTTACACATTAAGTTCTTGAATATTTCCATGGTCAGAGTTTATATTGGCTAGGGTGAGCCATTGATGCTGTGTCACTTCTTTCTTTACTGACCATCATGTTGTGGTTTACAAGACAAAATAATGCCATGTATTTCGTTTTTCCTTTCTTTCATTCCTTCTTTTTTTATTTCTTCATCTGCCATCCTAGGTGGCAATCATCTGCAGGAGCTATATCTTCATCCCTTATACATGCAATTATTAAACTAAACATACAAGACAGAAGGAGATGGAATACTAGCTTAAGGAAGTGCATGCTGTTAGTGAGTGGGTTTCACTTGGCACCCCAGTAAGTATATGTTAGCGAATAGCTTGGCATGCTGTGTATGCAAGCACATGTGTAGAAACCTGGACACGACATACTAAAGTCTGAAGTACCCAGGATGAGTTGAGAGTTGAGGTGGAGATGAAGTGTTGGTTAGATGGGTGTTAGGTAAGCTATTGGACATCATCTAGGTGTTTGATCTGCTACCTATCAAGCAGAGTTAGCATGCAAAAGCAAATGTAGGAAATACATATGCAGTGAAGTGTGGAAAGTAGTAGTAGAGGTGGGATCGTTTTCCAGTACCTCCAATTGCCATATTATGTGGCTGTTCAGTACGTATGGAGGTTCTTTCATCCACATTGTGGTGGAGATTGGTTTGTCCTGAAGGGAAGTAGGAATTGCAGACTGTGTTTCAGTGGTGCGTCAGTTTGGGTACATGAGTCTGAAGAACTGGGTTGCAACATCCATAGTGATGTTTTTATTTAGTGATCTGATGAATATGTTTAATGGTGCTTTATGTTTTGGTGTGTTGATCTCGTAGATACCTAAATTTGTTATGAAAAGGTTGTGCTGTAGTGCTGTCCTGCTATACAGCTCAATGGCAAGCTTTTAAATAAATTCCTGTAATGTATGTATTTGTAATTACTTATGTAGTTTGTATGTGGTTCTTTTCTGGGAAGCACTATAATAATACATAGTATTCTGTTCTAGAATGTGTCATGTTGTTTTATGTAAACATGAGAGTGGCTTAGAGACATATGTAAGTATGGACTTAATAAAGTGATTTGTAGAGTGTGATGCCCATTTGGCTGAGAGAAGGCTCACCAGTATTAATGAGTTGGTAGAGATTTTGGAGTTACACTGGTGCCTTATGGCAGATGTATTTAATTTTTTCATTCCAGGCGAGGCTTTGGTCCATTATAGCATCAAGATATATGACCTTGTTAGTCCAAGGAATGTTTTGGCTGAATAGTTGGAAAGAGGGGGGAGTGAATGCCTAGAGAATTTACGATTTACTCACTTGGTGAACATTACTGCCTAACATTTCCATTGTTGACTTTTACGCATCTATTTGAGAGTCAGAATTCCATAGTTGTGACTGCAATTTGAAATTGATTATGTACATATTGGGGTTTTCCTGACTGAGTGGTGATAGGTGTCATCAGAGTAGAGGTAGAGTTGTCATTGGGGGAGTTTGGTACTAAATGTTGAAGAGAGTGGGGCCTAAGAGGCTACCTTGTGGTACCCTTACTCTTATTAAACATAGTGTGAAGAACATGTTAACACATGAGATAAACTGCCATCTTGGAAATACTTAGTTTGAGATTAGTTAGAAGAGTCAGGCATGTTGATCTCTAGCCGTTTTTGGAGTGGTTCTTTATGCCATGCTTGATCAAACCACATTCAATGTCTAGAAAAAGACCTCCTGTTGATTTTCTGGTATTAAATCTAATGTAAGTTGCTTGGTTATTCATAGAAGTTGGAGGTTTGTAGAGTGTTTGGCTGTGAACCCACATTGCTCCAGTACTAAAATGTTGTGATTAAAGAGGTGTTTGTTTACGCCTTTGAGGATTATTTTCTCAAGTGCTTTATTAAGTTTGTTCAAAAGCCAGATGGGTTGATAATTGTCAGGATTGCCCTATCTTTGCTTCTTTTAGGGAAATGAAGAACTTTGGCTTTTCCAGTTGCTGTCTTTGGAGAGCTGTGGTTGGCATATGTATAAGTGCTATGTTTGGAATGGTGTCCAGGCTCAGTGCTTTCTTATTTGATAAGGGAAAAATAAATCATTAGATCTCCATGGACGAAGTTTTCCGTATCCTATTATGTGTACATTTGTTGTGGAGATCCCATGTAAAGTTTTCTGTTTCAATGGTAAATTGAGGTGTGAGGTGTGATTGTTTGGCATAAGCATATTCTGAAACATAAGTATGTCAGCTGACACCTCTGATTTGTCAAGTCAAAGATAGCAATTTTGTGGTGCAAACGAATAGGGGATAGCAGATTTCTCTTGTATTAGATTCACCATAGGGAATTGTTGGTGTCTAAGTTTTCAGTTTATTCTTCCATTAACTATTTAGGTAAGCCAAGGTGCATTGCTTTAAGTTACAAGTTTAGTTGCTGGAGGTCCTGAAGTGCCTGAGTTGCTCGGTGGGCATTGATGCAATTGGCTGCAAGTATTTTAATGTCAAGCGGGAGTTGTTGGGATTCCTGCTTATGGATATGCAATGTATGGATTTGCTGATTGCATAGTCAACTGTGGCTTCCAGATTGGTTTTTGCACAATTAAAATCACACTTTCATACAGCTGAAGTGCATTAGTGATTGTGAAGAGGTGTTCCAGTTCATTTTGTTGTTGCCTTGGGTTATGACACATGCAAGGGAGACTCCAAGGTTTACTAGGAGGAGGAGATAAAGAACAGTGCATTTACTATGGTAGAACAATGCAAAGGTTTGAGTTATGGAGGAGAACTATGACAATATCTGATAAAGAGTTTCTCTGTAAGTAAATAAAAGGTATGTTCAGTGTGTGCATATACAATATAACAGTTTTTTTTCATGTCTAAGTAGTTTTAGTTGGTGTGATTGGCAACTCAGCAGTTCCTAATTAAGTGGTAGACATTTCGATCCCCAGCTAAGAGAAGATAGTGTTTAGGTATAATAGGTCATTGAGGCCATTATTATTGGTCTGCCAGAAGGTTACATGCTGCTATAATGAGGTTGTATGTAGTGTTAATTGTGATGAAGATGCCAATGGCTTTGATTCACCTGAGTGCTGTCACTATGGCCTGTTCATGCTGGATGTTGTCTCTGATTATAATAGCTGTAGCTCTGCCCTGTTTGTCAGCAAGTTTAGTATCCGCGGATGTGAAACCTTGTGCTAGGGGTCAGATATGCCTCGATGAGTAAGCTAGTATTACGTTGTTACAGGAATCTGTAGGTTTGGTTTTGATTAGGCGATTTGGTTTTGAGATAATATACACCATGTGCATTCAAGGTTAAAATCCTAATTGCTACTTGGTCACACTATTCATTTCTTGCTCAAGATGTAGGTGAGTGCCTTAGTCATCATCACTGTCATGGTCTTCTTGAAATAGGTTATTGATGTCTGTAAAGGGCCCAAAATGGCCTGAGTAGGTTGAAAGGATTTCATGTAAATGAGAGGTTTGGGCGAGGAGGAATTGGAGGATGTTAACTGCTTGTGTCTGGCCTCCATCCAGAACATTCGATGGAATAGGAGTTTCTGTTGTATTTGTTGGTCTACCATGGTAGGAGCTGGGAGTGAAGTGTCAGCGGATGCATGGGATCCTGCCTTGGAGGGACACTTGTATGCCTCCCATTGGAGTAACATTTGTTTTCAGTGTCTTTGAGGTGCCTGCATATTTGGGTGAGAGGGGGGCCAATGCACTGGCGGTAGCAGTGCTCTGGGGATAGGCATGAGCCTGTGCCCTACCTGTGATAGTGAAGAACAGAGGAGGTTGCCATTTGGCAGTTCTCTGCACACACTCCAACTGCAGTATGTACTCCAAGCAGTCACTGAATCTGGTACCATGGCTTGCACACTTACACAGTGTGAAAGTTTATTCTTCTGTTGAGACGTGCATGAACAAGGGTCATTGCGGCTGAGTACGTTTGAACTAGTTGATCCAGAGGGGGAGACTGTGAAACTACTAGTTCATAGGCCTCCATGAATATTTTGGCTATGACTGGCGATAGTAGTGAGCATATCATCAGTCTTTGGGTTTAAATGAAGAACTGATCTCTAGAGGAAGAAGGTGGACTTCTACCAGTTCAACTCACTCCTCTTGCAGATCAGCTTTTAACTTTTCTTGTGTGACCTGTATAGCTTCATTAACTGGAAGCTTCATCAATAGTTATATGACTGACATTGCAGCTGACCAAAGGGTCTTTTTTGTTCAGCTGTAAGTTTTAGATAATACTGAGAAACTCCCTAGAGATTTTGACAATGGACTGGATATCTTCTGTCAGTGTTTTCAGTTTGTCAGCCAGGAACCACCCTAGAAGATGTGTGATTGAGTTAATCACATTTTAGACAATGCTCCACTCAAGCCTTCTGTCTGGGTACAGTATGGTATGACATGGTAGTGTAACATTACAGAAAAAATATGGCACTAGTCATAAGCCAACTGAATGGTGCTCATTAGAGTATACAAATTGACCATGGAAGTAGCAAAAGGTTGAAAATTTCATTTCTGGATGTATGTTGGAGGGGTGGAAAGATGACAGTGGGACACATTGTCTACAGAACAGCCACAAACATGAACCCTTACTTATACACAAAATTGCACCATCCTCCTACCAAGAAGGACATTTTGAAAAATCTGGTCCTAAGGTTTCTGAGAGTTATGATGTGGCAAGTCTTTCTGAGGAGAAGAAAAGGCTGTGGAACATGCTCCTGTCCAATGCCATAATAAGAGTATCATAAGCCATGCTATAAAACTACAGAAGCATGACCTATAAACTACCTAAGGAAAGGCTATGAGAAGGTTGCTCTGTCCTTTTCATCCATGGAGTCATAACAGAATTGGAAAACTGCTACAAAAAGAATGAATTCACCCATTCTACAAAGCAACCAGGAAACACTCAGACATGCCATAGATGTATTAAAGATTATCTACCCCACTCCTTATAGCAAGTGTATAAAATGTATTATATCTGCAATGACTATACATAGGAGAGACAAGCTGCATGGTGGAAGAATGTCTTAAGGAACATAAATGGTGCTGTAAACAGATGGCATTGATAGATCGGCCTTACCCCTGCATGCAGAGGATTCCAAATGCTCCATCCACTTTTATGTAAGAAGAATGGTATCCGGGGAACACATGAGTTGCCCAACAAAAATAAGAGGCCCTAGATATTACTCGACAGCATTATCTAAACAGCAATGGTCGGACTTTAAAATGCAATGTCTGGCAAAAAAATATACCAGATTTAATTAGTATAAGGTATAGGTCACAGCTCATTCAGAAAATAGTAGTTTTTTGTGGGAGGAAGGAAGGAAGTAAAAGGTGTTGGGGAAGAGAAGTTACAATGAGGAAAGATAGGAAAGTGAAGTACAGGAAGCGGCTGAGCTCTAATAAGTACCTTCATTAGTGCAGTGGGTGGTATGTTCCAACATTTCACCAGGAGAGAATAGTAGATGTGCTGTATGATGGTCATGACCTTGCCAGAACCCTGACTGCCACCATGGGAAGTTGGGAAGTTAAGGTGGTCTTTATTTATTAACATTTATTGAAAGATATTTATGGGGAAGAAATGTCCAGGGTTATAGAATCCAGGTGTTGGTAGTCACAAATATTTGAAACAGTTTGTGTACTGGTGTCATTGAATTGTCTGGTGATGGAGTCCATGGATTAAGTTGTTGGCTGCATCTCTCTGATGAAATATGCTGGTCTTGCTGTAGATGGCGGTGTTGTGGAATGGGTGTGCAGTGCTGTATTGAAGTTGTAGATGGATGCTTTGATGGCAGAGAGAGCGCACCTGGTCTCATCAGTGAAGTCAGGTGGGATCATTGGCAATGGGTAGTTGCTCCTAAGTTGAGTTTGGCAGAAGGTTATTTTGCAGCATAGATTTCAGAGAAAATCAAATCCTGTCCCTTAATATTGGTCAAGAGGCACGCCAATGAGTGCCTGGCTACATTTGAGAAGCACTAGATCACCAGACAAGCTGCAGCATAGAAATAGTGCTACATTTTTACCACCCTCACACACCAAGCCTAACAAAGTCAACCTATAACCATTTCAACCCTCTCAGTGGTCAAGTCCCAACAAGAGTAGATACATTGCAACTGCATCTAGACTCCTCATGAACCTACCAGAAAGTGGTTGGTCTGTTAATACAGCACTATTTTGCCCTGAGGAGTACTGCAACAGGATGGGCAAAACATCAGAAAAGAAAGAATAGATGCTGTGTCAACTGAGAAACCTAACATGTGATGTATTGTTGTTTCCACAAGAAAAAGATACCTCCAGAGTGTTTAAGGAAGTGTGGTCAAAAACTTTTCATTTTCAGATCCTAGAATTATATGGAAAGGACTGTGACTAGCATGGGTGCTAAGGAAGACAGAATATTTTAAACAGAACAGCTAGGCTAGACAGAGCGTTTAGTTACACATAACCAAAGTAGCAAACTATAGCTAATTACTATAATTTATGAAACAAAGAATTTTAATCAAGCAATTTATTAAAGTTACCACCATTATTACATCTGTGGCAAAAGTTGTGGAGTGTCTGTCTGACATATGAAATGTTTAGGTTTGATGCTGGTTTGAACAAGCTAATTGTTTAAGTGCAATTAAATTGAGAAGTCAATACCCGATAACTTATAGCAAGGGCTGCACTTGCGCCCTTACTTCACTGATACTTGTCAAGAATCAAATACCCCCTAGGGGCTCACCTTATGTGAGTACGGGTGTTGGCGTACCCGGGGGTTCCCGAGCCACTCATCGCCATCATCATCCTTCCGCCCTCGTCCAGTCGAGGTGGGTTCGTTCTCCTGACCGGGGGACTCAAGGTAGGCTCTCGTGCGTTTTGTGCATTTCATTCCATGTCGCCCCTCGCCATCGTTTCTTTCTTCTCCTTTGTTTCTGCACATTTCGTCCCAGGTCCACTCATTTACGCATATCTTTTCCCTCTTCGCCGGCCTACCTTGCGTACGAAACGCCAACACACTTTTCGTTTCTTTTAACCTTTTATTTTAATCCTGCGTGGACACAGCCTGACGGATACCCGCGCACTAGGTGCGCAGCTGGGGAGTGAGTAATGGCGTCATCCCGACGAGCCGGGGTCGTCATGTAGGGTATGTGTTCGTATCCGCTGTTCAACTCCCGCAGGGGGGCCATTGCATGAGCTGCTGACTTCTGACGGCGATTGGGTCCCTCTGTCTATGTTATGGGAGGTATGACCCTAGGGTGAGATAGGTATAGATAGGCCACTCACACAAGCCGGGGTAACGCCCGGGAAACCAGAGCGCGAGGTCGGAGACGGTTGCAATGGTGGAAGATTTCTTTTGCTATGGAGCACCCTTTCTTCATTATAAACAACAAGCGCCGAAAAGTTAATGTAACAGAAGTAGCACCGCCAAAAGCTGGTTGTTACTTAGTTATAACCCGTACAGAGGAAGGACAATCATTCAAGAAGGTGAACCTTTTATAATCCAGAAGGGCATTGACTCATTTGCTGGTCCTGTTCATTCCTGCACTCGCCTACGCAACGGTTCATTGTTGGTTCAGAGTAAGTCCTATCAACAAAGTAAGACCTTGTTGCGCACCACGCTTCTCCACGGTTATCCCATCCGTGTTGAGAAGCACCGCACCTTGAATACCTGTCGAGGCGTTGTCACCACGCATAGCCTCGATGGTATATCGGACGAGGACCTGGTAGAATATCTTGCAGACCAGAAGGTGACAGCGGTTCATCGAGTGCAGGCCAAACGCGACGGATTATTGGTACCCACTCGTACCCAGTTTATAACATTTGATGGCGTCGATCTGCCCACGAGCATTTCAGCAGGATACAAACAGATTGCTGTGAGGCCTAATATTCCTAGACCTCTGCGTTGTTTCAAATGCCAACGTTTTGGGCATACGCAAGTCACATGTAAGAGTGCCGTTACCATCTGTGCATCATCTAACCAACCCTCACACGAAGGTACCTGTTCCACAGCCCCCGTCTGCGTTAATTGCAAAGGGTCTCATTCTACGTCGTTTGCCGACTGTCCGCGGTACTTGGACGAGAAGGCGATCCAGGAGATCCAGCTAAAGGAGAAACTCTCCTTCGTTGAAGCCCGGAGGCGTTACCATGCGCGCCAACCTTCGCACCTGCGATCTGGTACGTTTAGTTCTGTTGTTGCCTCGCCAGTACCACAAGTAGATGCCGAAACTCAGACCTGGACCATGACTGCCATAACCACCACTACCATCTGGCCGTCCATTTGTTCTATAGTTACTAAGGCAACTAAAACTGCTCCTAAGGTCACGGAGTCCCAAGGCACTGATAAGAAGTCCAAGCAGAAACTACGCAAGGAAGATTTTTTGAAAGACCCTCCGAGTGCGCGCGGTAAGAAAAGTTCGCCTTCTCCTCCTCGAAGACCGCAGACCCAGGATGCTCCTTGGACCAGCCGCGCTCAGCGGCCCCCATCACCCATTGCCACCCAGAACCGATTCACGGCGTTGAATCGGTTTCTGGCACTGAGCGCGTGGGCCTCCCTTCGAGGAGGCTATGGAGTCTGACCAAATCCATACCAAAATCCCGAGCCCAAAGGTTAAGCACAAGGTTATTTTAAGCAGCCCTTCTAAGCAGACAGCTTATCCATTTTATTCATGGCTATCCTGACCTGGAATTTACGTGGTGTACGATCGCATAGGGCGGAATTGCAACTTTTATTGAGTTCCCATTCACCTATGGTCGTGTGTTTGCAGGAGACTAAGCTTCATCCTCACGATCCTTTTGATTCTTGAGGATGTACTCCGGTTCGCTATGATCTCGAACCGGAGGAGGGTACTCTTGCACATGGAGGTGTCAGGATATTTGTGCGTAACGACGTTCATATTGAAACTCTCACACTTACATCCCACTTGCAAGCTGTTGCCGTTCGCCTTCACTTACCCGGCTTTTTGTTTTCTGTTTGCTCTGTGTATTCACCTCCATCGTGTCCCCTCGCTCAGGCGGACGTTCGAGATCTCTTGTTCGCTCTCCCAACACCTTTGCTTCTGTTGGGGGATTTTAATGCGCATCAACCCCTGTGGGGTTCGCCAAGGGCTTGGGCGTGGGGAACTCTTCCTTTCGACATTTTTTATCAATTTAACCTCTCTATCCTCAATACAGATGAACCTACTCTTGTTTCTGATTTTTCTGGTTCGTTCTCTCACTTAGACCTTGCCGTTTGCTCCATCCAGCTTGTTAGTCGTATGCAGTGGAACGTCGTCGCTGACACCTACTCCAGCGACCATTACCCCTGCAACGTTTCACTTTTGTCTCACCACGTCCAGCATTCCAGGGTGCCTACCTGGATTATCAGAAAAACCGACTGGAAATTGTATTCCAGCCTCGTGTGTTTTGTGGACCAGCCCTTCACTGACGTTAACCAAATGGTGCAGCACCTTGCGTCTACGATTCTATCGGCCGCCGAACGCACAATTCCCCGTTCGTCCTCTCAACCCCGATGGATCCCTGTTCCTTGGTGGAACGAAGAGTGTCGGGCTGCCGTTCGTGCACGTAGAACTGCACCTAGGGTGTTTCGGCGACACCCTACACTTGATAATTTGGTTACTTTTAAACAGTCGCCCGCCAGGGCCCCTCGCATTATTCAGGATAGCAAGAAGGAATCCTGGACTAGTTTTGTCGAGCATTTTAGTCGCTTCACGCCTTCATCTGTTGTTTGGGATAACCTTCATCGCTTCTCAGGTAAAGTGTCGCATTGTACTGTGCCTGGCCTTCAAGTTTTCAATGCCACCATTGTAGATCCGGCTGCCATTGCTACCACTCTGGGCGCTGCCTTTGAGGCGGTTTCCAGTTCTGCCCATTTTCCGCCGGCTTTCGCACACTCAAAGACCGGCATCTTCCGAGACCTATAATTTTCGGTCCTCTAATACGGAGTGTTATAAAGAACTTTTCACAATGAGGGAGCTGGAGCACGCTCTTCATTGCTCAAGGCATTCCGCTCCTGGGCCGTACGGCATTCATATCCTGATGTTAAAGCAGCTTTCAGCCGACAGTAAACTCTTTCTCTTACAGGTCTTATCCGTATTTGGCAAGACGGCCTTTTACTCCCGTTTAGCGCGAAGCCACCATTGTCCCTATACTTAAGCCTGGGAAGGATCGCCAACTACCTTCCAGCTACCGCTCTATCTATTTCACCAGTTGCATTTGCAAGGTGATGGTGCGCATGATCAACGAGCGGTTGACATGGTGGCTTGAGTCTCAGAAACTTCTGGCTAACGTTGAGTGCGGATTTCGTCGCCATCGCTCTACCGCCGACCATTTGGTGTCACTGTCGACGCATATTATGAACGGATTTCTGAGAAATTGTCAAACCGTGGCTGTATTTTTTGACCTGGAGAAAGGTTATGACACTTGTTAGAGGGGCGGCCTTTTACGTACACTCCATGCATGGAATTTCCGCGGTCGTCCTGCCATATTTCTTAGGGAGTTTATGACGGATCACGTCTTTCGTGTACGGGTGGGCTCTGTTTTATTCAGTAGTTTTATTCAAGAGAACGGTGTACCGCAGGGCTCTGTACTCAGTATCACACTTTTTGCGATTGCTATCAACCCCATTGTTGATTGTATTCCACCTGGTATTTCATCGTCCCTTTTTTTGACGATTTTGCGATCTATTGCAGTTCACGGCGGACCTGTCTGCTCGAACTCCCTCTGCAGAGCTGTATCGACCGTCTCTACGCCTGGGGTAACGCCAACGGCTTTAATTTCTCCGCCGAGAAATCCGTCTGCATCAACTTCTGGCGCCGGAAGTATTTCCCTCCGCCGTCTCTCCATCTTGGGCCGGAGATGATTCCCTTTGCAGAAGATGTGAAATTTTGGGGGTTGATCATTGATAGGAAGTTGTGTTTGACTTCGCACATTTCGTTTTTAAAAGCAAAGCGTGATTGTTCTCTTAATCTTTTACGTGTTTTAAGTGGCACATCCTGGGGAGCTGATCGGACCGTCCTTCTTCGCCTTTATTTCTCTTTGGTCCGATCCAAGCTTGATTACGGGTGCACTGTTTATTCTTCGTCACGTCCATCTGTGCTACGTCGGTTGAATGCCATTCACCATCGTGGCATAAGAGTCGCTACGGCGGCCTTTCCAACCAGCCCTGTACCCAGTCTGTATGCTGAAGCTGCAGAGCCTCCGCTGTCCTTCCGGCGTGAGATGCTTTTATGCAGCTATGCCTGGCGACTCTCAAGCTTGCCTGACCACCCGTCCTTCGAGTTATTTTTCGAGGTGTCGCTTGATCGTCACTATTTAATTAGCTCCTCTGCATTGCTCCCTCCAAGGGTTCGATTTCGACAGCTACTTCGGCATTTGGACTTTACGCCAGCGCCGACCCTTCCTCGGAGGGAAACGTGTTTTCATCCTTGGTCGCGCGCTGCGACCCACTGTCACCTTGGGTTAACGTCGATGCCGAAGAATGAGACCCCTGCTTCAGTCCTTAGATCCGCATTTTTAGAACTGCATGCTCAATTCGGGGACTGTCATTTTATTTATACTGTTGGGTCTAAGACTGATGTTGGAGTAGGATGTGCCTTTGTTTTTGGTGCACATAGTTTTACGTTTCGTTTACCCGGGCAATGTTCGATTTATACCGCCGAACGTTTTAGTATGTATCAGTGTGTTTTATGCATTCTTACGGCGTTTTGTTATTTGTACGAACTCTCTGAGTGCCCTTCAGAGTATTAACGCGCTGTACACTTACCACCCGCTCGTACAGCGCATTCATGACCTGCTCCACCCGCTTGGTTCCTCTGGCATCAGCGTGTCCTTCGTGTGGATTCCAGGTCATGTGGGCATCTCAGGGAACGAGTCTGCCGACGCCGCTGCCAAATCGGTGATTTTATTACCCAGATTTTTTACCTCTGTTGTTCCCTCGTCTGATTTGAGTGTTATTTTACGTCACCGCATCCTCTCGCTTTGGCGCGATGAGTGGACGGCCCTCCGGGGGAACAAGTTACGGGAGGTTAAACCTCTACCGTTAATCTGGAGCACTTCTTCTCGTTCTTCTAGCCGGGAAGAGGTGATTTTAGCTCGTCTACGAATCGGACATTGCCTTTTTCGTCATAGATACCTGCTTAGTGGTGACCCCGCACCACTGTGTGGGCAGTGTGATATGCCATTAACGGTGCGTCACATTATAACAGAGTGTCAAGTGTTAGCTCCATTGCGCGTTCGCGTGGGTCTACCTGTTGGCATAGCCAACGTTTTGGCACACGACGCGCATGCTGTAGAATGTCTTTTACGTTTTATCAGTGACATTGCTTTTAGCCGTTGCATTTGATGCGCTGAGCGCCTTTTAGCTGTTTGATTTTATATTATCTTTTTAATGGGGGCACTACTCCCCAGTAGACATATGGCGCTCATGTCCGTTGCTTTCTACAGTTCTTGACACGTTGTTTTATTCTTTTATTGGCCATGATTTTAGTATTTGGTCTGTTGTGTTTTTTAGTGTTTTTGTTCAAGCGGGTTTGTGTGTGGTTTTTTAGTTTTTTACTTAATTTTTTATACATTGTAAGGGCGCTAATGACCTTAGCAGTTGAGCGCCCTTAAGCCCAATCTCCTCATCATCATCATCATCATCATCATCATCATCATCATCAGCAGCAGCAGCAGCAGCATCATCATCAAGAATCAAACATATGACAAACACAATTGGATTCTTGTCACCAAGTGCTTTCATTCAGTCAGTAATATGGTAGATTAATAAAAAGCATTCTTACCTTAATACCACAATTTTTAAATATGTAAAAATGATTATCTCTACCTCTTTTAATAATTGTATCTTTTACAGTGCTGGCATATATGTACAAGGTAATATAAAAATATATTCCTCCTTCGTACGAAGTCAAGTGGAGTTCAACTTAGCAACAGAAGCTCAACTAAATCTGATATCTGATATAGACTTCTACAATAATGTGGCACTGTGCCTTCAATTAAGATCTCCAGATTCAACAATAAAGTGAGTAAAGTAAATGAACTTAATACCATTTCAGTGGGGCATATGAGACAGTATAGGCAGATTCCACTAGTAATTAATATTCAGTAACAAGATAAATTAAGTAAATATGTATGCAAGTGTTTCATAAGAAATAAAAATGCTAAATAATAATGGTAAGAGCAGAAAAGGGAATATTTAATGTTAATAGTGATACATATCATTGCAGCAGATCGTATAGCAATTCTTACTTAAAAACTTCATCTAATCTCTTGTGTAAGAATTGGAACTGGATAAGAAGGAAAGATTAAAGTTTTGGTAGATGGAAAGTAATTATTGAAAGACAGACTATAATTTTGGTAGATGGGAAGTAATTAGTGGCTCAGGTTAGGCTATTAGTGAGGTCCAAGTTAAGGTTCTTCATAACCTAATGGGTTAGGTATCAGCAGATAGATTGTGGTTTCTGAGAATCAGCCAGCCATTTCATGTAGACAGTTGCATTAGTATTAAGAGGGAATGTCCTAAACCAGGAGGCAGAGCATAGTAGAAATAAACGGGATGAGCCTAGTCACTGAGTATTGAGCAGTCAGCATTCAGTGTTCAGTCCATGCCTCTCATGTATTCAGCTAACTTGACTTGCAGCAATGTAAATCAGTGTATGCATTCTTAGATCATCTAGTAACTGATATTAATTGCTTGAAAATAACATCCCCAATAGGCAAAAGTTTATTCATTTAACATGATAATAGCTTGGCTTATTATAATCTAATGTAACACTTCATTTCACCGGACCCTGGCAAATAAATAAAAACTGTAGTGGTAAAAGACAATGAAAGTTTCATTATTTCAAAATCCATGTCTTACCCAAACCCACAAGATGAGTTAGCTTAAGGCAAATAGTAACAGCAATGACAAGCAACACAGAGCCTCATTGCTATACCATAAAGAACCTTCTTCCATTATTATACATGTTTCATATTTAAAAATTATTGATTTTTTGATTCTATACAGTGAGAAAGACGTGCTTTAAACCCAATAGCTTACCATATTTTTGTTATTCCTCTTTTATAGTTTTAAGTTCCTCCCTCATGTATTTCCAAGACCTTAAACACCAAAATGCTTTTCTCAAACTCATACATTCCAGTGACTAATTTTCTGTAATGGCAGTTAGTTGCTGAAAATTTGAGCAACCCCTAAGCTTGATGTGCTATTCTTCCAACAATTCTAACCCCTATAGCTATACCACATATATGTGAGAGTATTGTTGAACTTTGGAAACATTTATAACCCTACCTGTCTCTTACTCTACTTAAAACAATTGTAAACTCTGTTAATTATTTCCTGCATTTGCTTGTGAAGAACCTCACATTTTCTCTCCAACCATATATATTTGTAACAAAAAATACAAGAAAAGCATCTACTCTGGGAAGCTTAACTTAAACTTTAAATAGAAGACTTTAGAACACATGAGGAGACAAAAGTAAATGATCACACAAGTTCAACAACCTAATCAAATCTGATTAGCCAGAAGATTCCTGGGGGTCGATGCCATTGCCAGCGCACATCCAAGACCATCAGTCTTTGTAGAAGTAAGCCACTTTAGTAGAAAGTATTTAAAGAAACTTCATTCATGAGTGCTTTCATTATTATTAAAACTTACTAAAAATAATGATAAGAGCTAATCAGGAGAAATATATTTGACTAAAGCACTTGCAGCATTTTTAATAAATTGGGTTTTTGTTGCCTAAAATAGTTAAGATTAAAATGAATTAATTGAAAGTGTTTTCTCTTGTCTGGGACTGTCCAGTAAAAAAAAATTAACATTGAATAAAGTTGCTCTTAATCTCATGAAAGCAAATGCATAGCTAGGAAGGGGTTTTGGGGGTTGGAAGCCCCCCATTGCTGAAATAAATGTAAAAATCAATAGAAAAAATAGCTTTGTTAAAATAATAGCATCCTTCTAGGTAGATAGAAATGAGATACTTTCTAAATGCATCACTGGTAACACTATATTTTTGCTGCATGTCTTAGACAATATTGCCAAAGGTGACAGGAACAGAAACTGTACTTTAGATGGCATGGGTACAAAACATTTAGAGATATTGGGGGAATGTTTTCTTTTCGGTGCTAAAATTGAATGTTTTGCAAATGAGTGCAATATCTCCCAGTCTAGAACATAACAGAAACCCTATTTTGTAGTAAAATAAAATGGCCTGCAGCAGATGTAAAATACCTCATAGTGGTCATTAATTCTCACGTCACAACACATTTGTCACTTATAATATGCAAAACATCCTATCCTAAGTTTAATTCCAATTCCTACACCTTAATCCCTGAATATAAAATTGATTTATTCAAATTAATATCTATCATTTGAATTGATACAGATTGTTTAAAAAATGGATCCCTATACATAACCCTTCCGCCTTAATAATTTCCTGGCTACCCTACAAATGAAAGCCATTGAGTAGTATATGTGAAATTCTTCTCGGATGAAATCTCCCTCTGTTTTCCTTTACAAGTAGTGGGAATTGCAAAACTGGGAGCATACAAGAGATGATTTTAGGAAGCAAAAAATATAATGGCTGCCTAGTAGAAAAAAACTCTTTATGGTACATTAGTCAGTGATGTTTGCTATAGGTAAATTTATGGATGAATTTAAAAAGGTGAAAATCTTATATAAAAATATGAAACAAGAAAAAACCGAAGCCCTACAATACGGGATATTCAGTTGATTAATTTTTGTAAATCTGTGTAACAAAGAAACTGGTAGAAATGAATCAACTGTGAATTTTGTCCAGCTACTAAGGAAGCCTGAGATGTGAATGAAGCTACCTATTTTGGTTGTAGAGAATGGAAACTAAAAGAGAGAAACAATGAATTTTGAGGAACTATGCTAATGTAAGAATAAAAGCTTTTTATCAAATCATTGAAGTTATTACACATGTATTTAGTGTATGGGTCATTGACCATACATGCATGTTTAAGATACAAGTAGGGTGACAAAATAAACAACAGAAAAAGAAAACAAAACAAAAAAGGAACAAGAAAAAGGAAAATAGAGATAAATTACCTTTATCTAACTGAACAAATTTGAGCTAGCTTCGTGCACTTTATCCAAAAAATTGCCCATATTTTGCCAGTTCCTCTGGTCAACCAGTAGCTCCCAACATACCAATCTCTTTCTTGAGGGACTTAAAAATTTTTCTTTGAGTTTAATCATTCGCTGGTTCTCCCATTGTGCACATTCTACCAAAATAAGTACCCAGTTCTCATCCAAATCGCAGAATGGGCAGATTCTCCTGCCAGAATCATCAGTCATTTTCTCTGCCCCCCCCCCCCCAGGGGCTCAACTTATGTGAGTACGGGTGTTGGCGTACCCGGCGGTTCCCGAGCCATTCATCGCCATTTTCACCACTTCATCCCCGTCCGGTCGAGGTTGGTTCGTTCTCGTGACCGGGAGACTCAAGGTAAGCTCTCGTGCGTTCTGGTCATTTCATTCCATGACGCCCTCGCCATCGTTTCTTTCTTCTCTCTTCCATTTCTGCACATTTCACACCACTTCCATTCATTTACACATCCCTTTTCCTTCTTTGCCGGCCTACCTTGAGTGCAAAACGCCCACACACTTTTAGTTTATTTTACCCTTTTATTTTAATCCTCCGTGGACATAGCCTGACGAATACCCGCGCACGGGGTGCGCAGCTGGGTGAGTGGGTAATGGCGTCATCCCCACCACCCGGGGTCGTCATGTAGGGTTTCTGTTCGTATCCGCTGTTCAACTGGAGCCCCACGAGGAGGGGCCATTGCATGAGCTGCTGACTTCTGACGGCAATTGGGTCCCTCTGTCTATGATCTGGGAGGTATGAACCTGGAGTGAGATAGGTATAGATAGGCCACTCACCCAAGCCGGAGTAACGCCCGGGAAGTCAGAGCCCGAGGACGGAGACGGATGCAATGGTGGAGGATTTATTTCCCTATGGAGCACCATTTCTCCATTAATACCAACAAGCGCAGAAAGGTTTATGTAACAGAAGTCACACCACCGACAACTGGTTGTTACTTGGTCATTTCACGAACCGAAGAAGGGCAAAGTTTTGAAAAGGTGAACCCTTTCATTACTCAAAAGGGCATTGATGCTATTGCTGGTGCATTTCAGTCCTGCACTCGTCTACGGAACGGTTCCTTATTATCACAAACGAAGTCTGATGAGCAAAGTAAGACCTTGTTGCGCGCTACACTTCTCCACGGCTATCCAATCCGTGTGGAGAAGCACCGCACATTGAATTCCTATCGAGGAGTCATTACCACCCATAACCTCGATGGTATCTCGGACGATGAACTCGTAGACTATCTTTCAGACCAAAAGGTGACAGCAGTGCATCGAGTGCAGGCCAAACGCGACGGAGTATTGGTACCCACTCGTGCCCTGTTTATAACATTTGATGGCGTCGATCTGCCCACGAGTATTTCAGCAGGGTACGAACGCATTGCGTTGAGGCCTTCTATTCCTAGACCTCTGCGTTGTTTTAAATGCCAACGTTTTAGGCATACGCAAGTCTGCTGTAAGAGTGCCGTCTCCATCTGTGCCTCATGTAGCCAACCGTCACACGAAGGTACCTGTTTCAAAGCCCCCGTCTGCGTTAATTGCAAAGGGTCTCATTCTACGTCGTTTGCCGACTGTCCGCGGTACTTGGACGAGAGGGCGATCCAGGTAAAGGAGAAACTCTCCTTCGCTGAAGCCCGGAGGCGTTACCATGCGCGCCAACCTTCACTCCTGCGATCTGGCACATTTAGTTCTGTTGTTGCCTCGCCAGTACCACGAGTAGATGCCGAAACTCAGACTTGGACCATGACTGGATTAACCGCCACTACCATCCGGCCGTCCATTAAGGCTACAGTTACCAAGCCGTATAAACCTGGTCCCAAGTCAATGAAGTCGCAAGCCGCTGAAAAGAAACCCAAGCATAAACTTCGTAGGGAAGATTTTCAAAAGGAACCTCCGCGTGAGCGCGGTAACAAAAGTTCACCTTCTCCTCCTCGGAGGTCGCAGTCCCAGGAACATCCTGGGACCAGCCGCGCTCAGCGGCACCCCTCACCCATCGCCACCCAGAACCGATTCACGGCGCTTGAATCGGTTTCTGGCTCTGAGCGCGTGGGCCCTCCCTTCGAGGAGACTATGGAGTCTGACCATCTCCATACAAAAAGTCCGAGCCCAAAGGTTAAACAAAAGTTAATTTTAAGCCGCCCTTCTAAATAGACAGTTTATCCCTTTTTCTTAATGGCTATCCTGACCTGGAATGTACGTGGTGTACGAGTGCATAGGGCGGAACTGCAACTTTTATTGCGTTGCCATTCGCCTATGGTCGTGTGTTTGCAGGACACTTAGCTTCCACCGCACGATCCTTTTGATCTCCGAGGATATACTCCGGTTCGCTACGACCTTGAACCGGAGGAGGGTACTCCTGCTCATGGAGGTATCATGTTGTTAGTGCGCGACGTTCATTTTCAACGTCTCGCTCTTACGTCCGACTTGCAAGCAGTCGCCATTAGACTGCAGTTACCCGGTTTTTTCTTTTATTTTTGCTCTGTGTATTCACCTCCCTCGTCTCCCCTTGCTCCCGCGGACATTCAAGGTCTTCTGTCCGCTCTCCCAACACCATTTTTTCTGTTGGGAGATTTTAATGCCCATCACTCCCTGTGGAGTTCGCCAAGGGCCTGTGCGAGTGGAACTCTTCTTTCTAAAATTTTTGATCAGCTCAATCTCTCTATTCTCAATACAGGTGGTGCCTACGCTTCTTTCTGATTCTTCCGGTACATTTTCTCACTTGGACCTTTCCGTTTGCTCACTCCAGCTTGCTAGTCGTCTGCAGTGGAACGTCGTCGCTGACACCTGCTCCAGCGACCATTACCCCTGCATCGTTTCTCTTCTGTCACACCACGTACAGCATTCCAGAGTACCTACCTGAATATTTACAAAAGCCGACTGGAGCTTGTATTCCAGCCTCTTGCATTTTGATGACCAGCCCTTCACCGACATTAACCAACTAGTGCAGCACCTTACGTCTACGATTTTCTCTGCCGCCGAACGCGCAATTCCCCGTTCATCCTCTCAGCCTCGGCGACTGCCTGTTCCGTGGTGGAACGAGGATTGTCGGGACGCCGTTCGTGCCCGTAGGACTGCACTTAGGGTGTTTCGGCACAACCCTACACTTGATAATTTGGTGAGTTTTAAACAATCGCGCGAGGACTCGTCGCATTATTCTGGATAGCAAGAAGGAGTCGTGGACTCGTTTTGTCGAGTCTTTTAATCGGTTTACGCCTTCATCTGTTGTTTGGGATGAGCTTCGTCGCTTCTCAGGTAAAGTGTCTCATATTTCTGGCCTTCAGGTTTCCAATCCCACCATAGTGGATCTGGCTGCCATCGCTAACACTCTGGGTTATGCGTTTGAGGCGTTTTCCATTTCAGACCATTATTCCGCCGGCTTTCGCTCTATCAAAGACCGGCTGGATTCCGCCACCTATAATTTTCGGTCTGATAATACGGAGTGTTATAATGCTCTTTTTACAATGAGGGAGCTGGAGCACGCTCTTCATTGCTCTAGGCACTCCGCTCCTGGGCCGGATGGCATTCATGTCCTGATGTTAAAGAACCTTTCAGCCGACAGTAAGCGCTTACTCTTACGCGTCTGTAATCGTATTTGGCAGGACGGTCATTTTCCTTCCGTTTGGCATGAAGCCATTATTGTCCCTATACTTAAGCCTAGTAAGGATCGCCAACTACCTTCCAGCTACCACCCTATCTCCCTCACAAGTTGCGTTTGCAAGGTGATGGAGCGCATGTTCAACGGGCGGTTGACATGGTGGCTTGAGTCTCAGAAACTTCTGGCGAACGCTCAGTGTGGATTTCGTCACTATCGCTCTACCGTCCACCATCCGGTGTCTCTGTCGACGCATATTATGAACGGATTTCTGAGAAAGTGTCAAACCGCGGCTGTATTTTTTGACCTGGGTAATCTTATGACACTTGTTGGAGGGGCGACATTTTCCGTACACTTCACGCATGGAATAAACGCGGTCGTCTTCCCATATATCTTCGGGAACTTATGAAGGACCGCGTCTTTCGTATACGTGTGGGGTCGACTATATCTAGTCGTTTTATTCAAGAGAACGGAGTACCGCAGGACTCTGTACTCAGTGTCACACTTTTTGCAATTGCTATCAATCCCATTGTTGATTGTATTCCACCTGGCATTTCATCGTCCCTTTTTGTTGACGATTTTGCCATTTATTGCAGTTCACGGCGGAACTGTCTACTCGAACGCCGTCTCCAGAGCTGTATCCACCGCCTCTACGCCTGGAGTAACGTCAACGGCTTTAATTTCTCCGCCAAAAAATCCGTCTGTATCAGTTTCTGGCGCCGGAGGGCTTACCCTCCGCCCTCTCTCCATCTTGGGTCGGAGGTCCTTCCATTTGCAGACGAGGTGAAATTTTTGGGGTTGATATTTGATCGTAAGTTGAGCTGGACTTCTCACGTTTCCTTTTTAAAAGTAAAGTGTGACCATTCTCTTAATCTTTTACGTGTTTTAAGTGGCACATCCTGGGGAGCTGATCGGACCGTCCTTCTGCATCTTTATCGCTCTTTGGTCCGATCACAGCTTGGTTACGGCTGCATTGTCTATTCTTCGACGCGTCCATCTGTATTACGTCGATTGAACGCCATTGCCCATACTGGCATAAGATTGGCTACAGGGCCTTTCGAACCAGCCCTGTACGTAGTTTATATGCTGAAGCTGCAGAGCCTCCGCTGTCCTTCAGGCGTGAGATGTTTTTGTGCAGCAATGCCAGTCGACTCTCAAGATTGTCAGACCACCCGTCCTTCGCGATGTTTTACGACGATTCGCTTGATCGGCAATATTTAGTTAGCTACTCTGCATTGCTTCCTACTGGGATTCGATTTCGTCAACTTCTTCTTTGTCGAGTCTTTTAATCGCTTCACACCTTCCTCTGTTGTTTGGGATAAACTCTGTCGCTTCTCCGCTAAAGGGTCGCATTGTACCGTGTCTAGCCTTCAGGTTTCCAATACCATCATAGTGGATCCGGCTGCCAATTGTTAACGCTCTGGGTACTGCCTTTGAGGCAATTTCCAGTTCAGACCATTATTCCGCCGGTTTTCGCTCTATTAAAGACCGGCTGGATACCGCATCATATAATTTTCGGTCTGCTAACAATGAATGCTATAACGAACTATTCACAATGAGGGAGCTGGAGCACGCTCTTTGTTGCTCGCGGCACTCCGCTCCTGGCCCGAACGGCATTCATGTCCTGATGTTACAGAACCTTTCAGCAGACAGTAAGCGCTTACTCTTACGCGTCTGTAATCGTATTTGGCAGGGCGGTCATTTTCCTTCCGTTTGGCATGAAGCCACTATTGTCCCTATACTTAAGCCTAGTAAGGATCGCCAACTACCTTCCAGCTACCACCCTATCTCCCTCACAAGTTGCGTTTGCAAGGTGATGGAGCGCATGATCATCGGGCGGTTGACATGGTGGCTTGAGTCTCAGAAACTTCTGGCGAACGCTCAGTGTGGATTTCGTCGCTATCGCTCTACCGTCCACCATCCGGTGTCTCTGTCGACGCATATTATGAACGGATTTCTGGTAAAGTGTCAAACCGCGGCTGTATTTTTTGACCTGGGTAACCTTATGACACTTGTTGGAGGGGCGACATTTTCCGTACACTTCACGCATGGAATAAACGCGGTCGTCTTCCCATATATCTTCGGGAACTTATGAAGGAACGCGTCTTTCGTATACGTGTGGGGTCGACTTTATCTAGTCGTTTTATTCAAGAGAACGGAGTACCGCAGGACTCTGTATTCAGTGTCACACTTTTTGCAATTGCTATCAATCCCATTGTTGATTGTATTCCACCTGGCATTTCATCGTCCCTTTTTGTTGACGATTTTGCCATTTATTGCAGTTCACGGCGGAACTGTCTACTCGAACGCCGTCTCCAGAGCTGTATCCACCGCCTCTACGCCTGGAGTAACGCCAATGGCTTTAATTTCTCCGCCAAAAAATCCGTCTGTATCAGTTTCTGGCGCCGGAGTGCTTACCCTCCGTCCTCTCTCCATCTTGGGTCGGAGGTCCTTCCATTTGCAGACCAGGTGAAATGTTTGGGGTTGATATTTGATCGTAAGTTGAGCTGGACTTCTCACGTATCCCTTTTAAAAGTAAAGTTTGACCATTCTCTTAATCTTTTACGTGTTTTAAGTGGCACATCCTGGGGAGCTGATCGGACCGTCCTTCTGCATCTTTATCGCTCTTTGGTCCGATCACAGCTTGGTTACGGGTGCATTGTCTATTCTTCGACGCGTTAATCTGTATTACGTCGATTGAACGCCATTACCCATACTGGCATAAGATTGGCTACAGGGCCTTTCGAACCAGCCCTGTACGTAGTCTATATGCTGAAGCTGCAGAGCCTCCGCTGTCCTTCAGGCGTGAGATGTTTTTGTGCAGCTATGCCAGTCGACTCTCAAGGTTGTCAGACCACCCGTCCTTCGCGATGTTTTACGAGGATTCGCTTGATCGGCAATATTTGTTTAGCTCCTCTGCATTGCTTCCTACTGGGATTCGATTTCGTCAACTTCTTCTTTGTCGAGTCTTTTAATCGCTTCACACCTTCCTCTGTTGTTTGGGATAAACTCTGTCGCTTCTCCGCTAAAGGGTCGCATTGTACCGTGTCTAGCCTTCAGGTTTCCAATACCATCATAGTGGATCCGGCTGCCAATTGTTAACGCTCTGGGTACTGCCTTTGAGGCAATTTCCAGTTCAGACCATTATTCCGCCGGGTTTCGCTCTATTAAAGACCGGCTGGATACCGCATCATATAATTTTCGGTCATCATCGTGGCATAAGAGTCGCTACAGGGGCCTTTCCAACCAGCCGTGTACCTAGCCTATATGCTGAAGCTGCAGAGCCTCCGCTGTCCTTCAGGCGTGAGATGCTCTTGTGCAGCTATGCCTGTCGACTCTCCAGCTTGCCTGACCACCCGTCCTTCGCGATATTTTACGAGGATTACCTTGGAAGGCAATATTTAGTTAGCCCCTTTGCATTGCTCCCTCCAAGGGTACGATTTCGTCAACGTCTTCGGCATTTGCACGTTACGCCAGCGCCGGCACGTCCACGGGGTGAAACGCGTTTTCCTTCATGGTCGCGCGCTTAGGCCCTCTGTCACCTTGGCTTAACGTCGATGCCGAAAATTGAGACCCCTGCTTCCGTCCTTAGATCCGCTTTTTTAGATCTACAGCCGCAATTTGGGGACTGTCAGTTTATATATGCCGATGGGTCTAAGACTGATGTTGCAGTAGGATGTGCCTTTGTTTTTGGTGCACAGAGTTTTACTTTTCGTTTAGCTGGACAATGTTCGATTTATACCGCCGAAATTTTTAGTATATATCAATGTGTTTTATACATTTAGCGGCACGTCTTACGGCGCTGTGTTGTTTGTACGGACTCTCTGAGTGCCCTTCATAGTATTCACGAGCTGTATAGCTACCACCCGCTCGTACAGCGCATTCATGACCTCCTCCACTCGCTTGTTGCTTCTGGCATCAGCGTCTCCTTCGTGTGGATTCCAGGTCATGTGGGCATCTCAGGCACAAGTCTGCCGACGCCGCTGCCAAATCTGCCATTTTATCACCCAGATGTTTTACCTGTGTTGTTCCTTCCTCAGATTTTTATGTTATTTTACGTTACCGTATCCTCTCGCGCTGGCGCGATGAGTGGGCGGCTCTTAGGGGCAACAAGTTGCGGGAGCTTAAACCTCTTCCGTTAGTCTGGTGTACCTCTTCTCGTTGAGAAGAGGTGCTTTTAGATCGTTTACGAATCGGACATTGTCTTTTTAGCCATAGATACCTGCTCAGTGGTGACCCCGCACCCCTCTGTGGGAAGTGTGATGCGCCCTTAACGGTGCGTCACATTTTAGCAGAGTGTCATATTTTAGCTCCGCTGCGCGTTCGTGTTGGTCTGTCTGTTGGCCTAGCCAACGTTTTGGTAGACGACGCGCGTGCTGTAGAATGTCTTTTACGTTTTATCAGTGACATTGGCTTTAGCCGACGTATTTGATGCGCTGAGCGTCTTTTGACTGTGTGATTTTATATTGTCTCTTTAATGGGGCATCTCTTCCCCAATGGTCATCTGGCGCTCATGTCCCTTGCATTCTACAGTTCCTTACACGTAGGTTTACTTGTTTATTCACCATGCTTTTAGTGTGTTCGCTTTGGAACTTGGTATTTTGTTTTTTACCTTTGGACATCGCGGGATTGCTTCCTGTTTTTTAATTATGCGGTTTTTTATCGGAGTTTTATATTTGGACTGTGACTTTTATACCTTGTAAGGGCGCTGATGACCTTAGCTGTTTAGCGCCCTTAAACCGCATCTCAACATCATCACTTCTTCGCCTTTATCGCTCTTTGGTCCGATCCAAGCCTGTTTACGGGTGCATTGTCTATTCGTCGGTGCGTCCATCTGTATTACGTCGATTGAATGCCATTCACCATCGTGGCATCAGAGTCGCTACAGGGGCTTTCCAACCAGCCGTGTACCTAGCCTATATGCTGAAGCTGCAGAGCTTCCGCTGTCCTTCACGCGTGAGATGCTCATGTGCAGCTATGTCTGTCGACTCTCCAGCTTGCCTGACCACCAGTCCTTCGCGATATTTTACGAGGATTCGCTTGGACGGCAATATTTAGTTAGCTCCTTTGCATTGCTCCCTCCAGGGGTACGATATCGTCAACGTCTTCGGCATTTGCACTTTACGCCAGCGCCGGGACTTCCACGGGGGGAAACGTACTTTCCTTCATGGTCGCGCGCTGAGGCCTTCTGTCACCTTGGGTTAACGTCGATGCCGAAAATTGAGAACACTGCCTCCGTCCTTAGGTCCGCTTTTTTAGAACTACAGGCGCAGTTTGGGGACTGTCATTTAATATATACCGATGGGTATAAGACTGATGTTGGAGTAGGATGTGCCTTTCTTTTTGGTGCACAGAGTTTTACTTTTCGTTTAGCTGGACAGTGTTCGATTTATACAGCCGAAATTTTTAGTATATATCAATGTGTTTTATACATTCAGCGGCACGTCTTACGGCGCTGAGCTGTTTATACGGACTCTCTGAGTGCCCTTCAGAGAATTGACGCGCTATACAGTTACCACCCGCTCGTATAGCGCATTCATGGCCTGCTCAATTCGTTTGGTGCTTCTGGCATCAGCGTCTCCTTCGTGTGGATTCCAGGTCATGTGGGCATCTCAGGAAACGAGTCTGCCGACGCCGCTGCCAAATCGGCGATTTTATCACCCAGATGTTTTACCTGTGTTGTTCCTCAGATTTTTATGTTATTTTACGTTACCATATCCTCTCGCGCTGGCGCGATGCGTGGGCGGCTCTTAGGGGGAACACGTTGCGGGAGGTTAAACCTTTCCCGTTAGTCTGGTGTACCTCTTCTCGTTCTTCTCGTCGGGAAGAGGTGCTTTTAGCGCGTCTACGAATGTTGGTCCGCCAGTTGGCCTAGCTAACGTTTGGCAGACGACGCGCTTGCTGTAGAATGTCTCTTACGTTTTATCACTGACATTTGTTTTAGCCGTCGCATTTG
This sequence comes from Deroplatys truncata, assembly GCA_030765065.1. Classification (NCBI taxonomy): domain Eukaryota; kingdom Metazoa; phylum Arthropoda; class Insecta; order Mantodea; family Mantidae; genus Deroplatys; species Deroplatys truncata. Next base: position 413,270,592 of record CM060990.1, on the reverse strand, counting down.
ATGCGCTGAGCGCCTTTTAGCTGTTTGGTTTTACTTTATCTTTTAATGGGGGCACTCTTCCCCAGTGGACATCTGGCGCTCGTGTCCCTCGCATTCTACAGTTCTTGACCGTTGCCCCCCAAGGGCTCACCTTATGTGAGTACGGGTGTTGGCCTACCCGGGGGTTTCCGAGCCACTCATCGCCATCTTCATCACTTCATCCTCGTCCGGTCGAGGTGGGTTCGTTCTCGTGACCTGGGGACTCAAGATTTGCTCTTGTGCGTTCTGTGCATTTCATTCCATGTCGCCCCTCGCCATCGTTTCTTTCTTCTCTTCTACTTCTGCACATTTCGCCCCACGCCCATTCATTTACACTCTCTGAGTGCCCTTCAGAGTTTTCACGCGCTGTATAGTTACCACCCGCTCGTACAGCGCATTCATGACCTGATCCACTCGCTTGGTGCTTCTGGCATCAGCGTCTGCTTCGTGTGGATTCCAGATCATGTGGGTATCTCAGGCAACGAGTCTGCCTACGCCGCTGCCAAATCGGCCATTTTATCACCCAGATGTGTTGTTCCTTCCTCAGATTTATATGTTCTTTTACGTTACCGTATCCTCTCGCGCTGGCGCGATGAGTGGGCGGCTCTTAGGGGGAACAAGTTGCGGGAGGTTAAAACTCTTCCGTTAGTCTGGGGTACCTCTTCTCGTTCTTCTCGTCGGGAAGAGGTACGTTTAGCTCGTTTACGAAACGGACATTGTCTTTTTAGCCATAGATACCTGCTCAGTGGTGACACCGTACCACTCTGTGAGAAGTGTGATGCTCCCTTAACGGTGTGTCACATTTTAGCAGAGTGTCAAGTTTTAGCTCCGTTGCGCGTTCGTGTTGGTCTGCCTGTTGGCTTAGCCAACGTTTTGGCAGACGATGCGCGTGCTTTAGAATGTCTTTTACGTTTTATCAGTGACACTGGCTTTAGCCGACGCATTTGATACGCTGAGCGTATTTTGACTGTGTGATTTTATATTGTCTTTTTAATGGGGCATATCCTCCCCAATGTACATTTGGCGCTCGTGTCGATCGCATTCTACAGTTCTTGACACGTTGTTTTACTCTTTTACTGACCATGCTTTTAATGTGTTTGCTTTTGGAATTTCGTGTTTTGTTTTTTACCTTTGGACATCGCGGGTTTGTGCCCCGTTTTTTAATTATGCGGTTTTTTATCGGACGTTTATTTTTGGACTGTAACTTTTATACTTTTAAGGGCGCTGATGACCTTAGATGTTTAGCGCCCTTAAATCGCATCTCATCATCATCATCCGCCTGTATCAATTTCTGGCGGCGGATGGCTTTTCCTCCGCCCTTTCTCCATCTTGGGTTGGAGGCCCTTCCATTTGCAGACGAGGTGAAACTTTTGGGCTGATATTTGATCGAAAGCTGAGCTGGACTTCTCACATTTCCTTTTTAAAATCAAAGTGTGACCGTTCTCTTAATCTTTTACGTGTTTTAAGTGGCACATCCTGGGTAGCTGATCGGACCGTCCTTCTACATCTTTATCGCTCTTTGGTCCGATCCATGCTTGATTACGGGTGCATTGTCTATTCGTCGGCGCGTCCATCTGTATTACGTCGATTGAATGTCATTCACCATCGTGGCATAAGTGTCGCTACGGGGGCCTTTCCAAGCAGCCCTGTAACTAGCCTATATGCTGAAGTTGCAGAGCCTCCGCTGTGCTTCAGGCGTGAGATGCTTTTGTGCAGCTATGCCTGTCGACTCTCAAGCTTGTCTGACCACCCGTCCTTCCCGATATTTTACGAGGATTTGCTTGATCGGCAATATTTAGTTAGCTCCTTTGCATTGCTCCCTCTAGGGGTTCGATTTCGTCAACTTCTCCGGCATTTAGACGTTACGCCAGCGGCGACTTTTCCAAGGGGGAAATGCGTTTTCCTCCATGGTTGCCCCCCTCAGGGGCTCACCTTATGTGAGTAGGGGTTTTTGGCGCACCCGGGGGTTCCCGAGCCAATCATCGCCACATTCGTCTACGGAATGGTTCCTTAATGGCACAAACTAAGTCCGATCAGCAAAGTAAGACCTTGTTGCGCGCTACGCTTCTCCACGGTAATCCCATCCGTGTCGAGAAGCACCGCACATTGAATTCCTGTCGGGGCGTCGTTACCACCCATAGCCTCGATGGTATATCGGACGAGGATCTAGTAGAATATCTATCCGATCAAAAGGTGACTGCAGTGCATCGAGTGCAGGCCAAACGCGACGGCGTATTGGTACCCAGTCGTACCCTGTTTCTAACACTTGATGGCGTCGATCTGCCCACGAGCATTTCCGCAGGGTACGAACGGATTTCTGTGCGGCCTTATATTCCTAGACTTTTGCGTTGTTTTAAATGCCAAAGTTTTGGGCATACGCAAGTCTCATATAAGAGTGCCGTTAACATCTGTGCAACATGTAGCCAGCCCTCACACGAAGGTACCTGTTCAACAGCATCCGTCTGCGTTAATTGTAAAGGGTTTCATTCTGCGTCGTTTGCCGACTGTCCGCGGTACTTGGACGAGAAGGCGATCCAGGAGATCCGGGTAAATGAAACACTCTTCTTCGCTGAAGCCCGGAGGCGTTATCATGCGCGCCAACCTTCACTCCTGCGATCTGGCACATTTAGTTCTGTTGCTGCCTTGCCAGTACCACGAGTAGATCCGAAACTCAGACCTGGACCATGACTGGATTAACCGCCACTACCTTCCGGCCGTCCATTAAAGCTACTGTTACCAAGCCCTATACACCTGGTTCAAAGTCAATGAAGTCGCAAGCCGCAGAAAAGAAATTAAAGCAGAAAATTCGTAGCGAAGATTTTTTGAAAGACCCTCCGCGTGCGCGCGGTAACAAAAGTTCATCTTCTCCTCCTCGGAGGTCGCTGTCCCAGGAAGCTCCTGGGACAAGCCACGCTCAGCGGCACCCCCCACCCATCGCCACCAGGAACAGATTCACGGCGCTTGAATTGGTTTCTGGCACTGAGTTCATCCCCTCACCCCCATCCGGTCGAGGTGGGTTCTTCAAGTGACCGGTGGACCCAAGGTAGGCTCTCGTGCGTTCTTTTCATTCCATCCATACCGCACCTCACCATCGTTTCTTTCTTCCCTTATCACTTTCCGGCCATTTCGCACCACGACATTCGCACATCTCTCTTTTTCATCCCCGCCGGCCTACCTTGCGTGCGAAACGCCCACACAGTTTTAGTTTCTTTTATCTTTTTATTTAAATCCTCCGTGGACACAGCCTGACCGCGTGCGCAGCTGGGTGAGTGGGTAATGGCGTCATCCCCACCACCCGGGGTCGTCATGTAGGGTTGTTGTTCGTATCCGCTGTTCAACTGCAGTCCCGCGGGGGGGCCATTGCATGAGCTGCTGGCTTCCGACGGCGATTGGATCCCTCTGTCTATGTTCTGGGAGGTGTGACCCTGGGGTGAGCTAGGTATAGATAGGCCACTCACCCAAGCCGGGGTACGCCCGGGAAGTCAGAGCCCGAGGTCGGAGACGGTTGCAATGGTGGAGGATTTTTTTCGCTATGGAGCACCCTTTCTCCATTGTTAACAACAAGCGCCGCAAAGTTTTAGTAACAGAAGAAGCACCGCCAATAGCTGGTTGTTACTTAGTGATTACCCGTACAGAGGAGGGACAATCATTCGAGAAGGTGAACCCTTTTATTATCCAGAAGGGCATTGACTCAATTGCTGGTCCGGTTCTTTCCTGCACTCGGCTTCGTAATGGTTCGTTGCTAGTTCAAAGCAAATCCGAGGCACAAAGTAAGTCCTTGTTGAGCGCCACGCTTCTCCACGGTTATCCTATCCGTGTTGAGAAGCACCGCACCTTGAATTCTTGTAGAGGCGTTGTCACCACGCATAGCCTCGATGGTATCTCTCACGAAGACCTGGTGGAATATCTTGCAGACCAGAGGGTGACAGCGGTTCATCGAGTGCAGGCCAAACGCGACGGCGTATTGGTACCCACTCGTACCCTGTTTATTACATTTGATGGCGTCGATCTGCCCACGAGCATTTCCGCAGGGTACGAACGTATTTCTGTGAGGCCTTATATTCCTAGACCTCTGCGTTGTTTTAAATGCCAACGTTTTGGGCTAACGCAAGTCTCATGTAAGAGTGCCGTTAACATCTGTGCAACATGTAGCCAGCCCTCACACGAAGGTACCTGTTCAACAGCCCCCGTCTGCGTTAAATGTAAAGGGTCACATTCTGCTTCGTTTGCCGACTGTCCGCGGTATTTGGACGAGAAGGCGATCCAGGAGATCCGGGTAAAGGAAAAACTCTCCTTCGCTGAAGCCCGGAGGCGTTTCCATGCGCGCCAACCTTCACTCCTGCGATCTGGCACATTTAGTTCTGTAGTTGCCTCGCCAGTACCACGAGTAGATGCCAAAACTCAGACCTGGACCTTGACTGGATTAACCGCCACTACCATCCGGCCGTCTATTAAGGCTACAGTTACCAAGCCGTATAAACCTGGTCCCAAGTCAATGAAGTCGCAAGCCGTTGAAAAGAAGCCCAAGCAGAAACTTCTTAGGGAAGATTTTTTGAAAGACCCTCCGCGTGCGCGCGGTAACAAAAGTTCACCTTCTCCTCCTCGGAGGTCGCTGTCCCAGGATGGTCCTGGGACAAGCCGCGCTCAGCGGCACCCTTCACCCATCGCCACACAGAACCGATTCACGGCGCTTGAATCGGTTTCTGGCACTGAGCGCGTGGGCCCTCCCTCCGAGGAAGCTATGGAGTCTGACCAAATCCATACAAAAAGCCCGAGCCCAAAGGTTAAACAAAAGGTAATTTTAAGCCGCCCTTCTAAATAGACAGTTTATCCCCTTATTCTTAATGGCTATCCTGACCTGGAATGTACGTGGTGTACGATCGCATAAGGCGGAACTGCAACTTTTATTGCGTTCCCATTCGCCTATGGTCGTATGTTTGCAGGAGACTAAGCTTCGCCCTCACGATCCTTTTGATCTCCGAGGATATACTCCGGTTCGCTACGTCCTTGAACCGGAGGAGGGTACTCCTGCTCATGGAGGTGTCATGTTCTTAGTGCGTAACGACGTTCATTTTACACCTGTCACACTTACATCCGACTTGCAAGCTGTTGCCGTTCGCCTTCACTTACCCGGCTTTTTGTTTTCTGTTTGCTCTGTATATTCACCCCCATCGTCTCCCCTCGCTCCCGCGGACATTCGAGCTCTCCTGTCCGCTCTCCCAACACCATTTCTTCTGTTGGGAGATTTTAATGCCCATCACCCACTATGGGGTTCGCCAAGGGCTTGTGCGAGGGGAACTCTTCTTTCCGACATCTTTTATCAGTTCAATCTTTCCATCCTCAATACCGGTGCACCTACTTTTATTTCTGATTCTTCTGGTACTTTCTCTCACCTGGACCTTGCCCTTTGCTCAATCCAGCTTGCACGTCGCCTTCAGTGGAACGTCGTCGCTGACACCTACTCCAGCGACCATTTCCCCTGCATCGTTTCTCTTCTGTCGCACCACGTACAGCATTCTAGAGTACCTACCTGGATATTCGCAAAAGCCGACTGGAGCTTGTATTCCAGCCTCGTGCATTTTGACGACCAGCCCTTCTCCGACATTAATCAACTAGTGCAGCACCTTACGTCTATTATTTTCTCAGCCGCCGAACGTGCAATACCCCGTTCATCCTCCCAACCTCGGCGGCCACCTGTTCCGTGGTGGAACGAGGATTGTCGGGACGCCGTTCGTGCCCGTAGGACTGCACTTAGGGTGTTTCGGCGCCACCCTACACTTGATAATTTGGTGAATTTTAAACAATCGCGCGCCAGGGCTCGTCGCATTATTCAGGATAGCAAGAAGGCATCTTGGGCTCGTTTTGTCGAGTCTTTTAATCGTTTTACGCCTTCATCCGTTGTTTGGGATAAACTTCGTCGCTTCTCAGGTAAAGTGTCACATTGTACTGTTTCTGGCCTTCAGGTTTCTAATGCCACCATAGTGGATCCGGCTGCCATCGCTAACACTCTGGGTTCTGCCTTTGAGGCGGTTTCCAGTTCAGACCATTATTCCGCCGGCTTTCACTCTATTAAAGACCGGCAGGATTCCGCATCATATACTTTTCGGTCTGTTAATGATGAATGCTATAACGAACTATTCACAATGAGGGAGCTGGAGCACGCTCTTCATTGCTCTCGGCACTCCGCTCCCGGGCCGGACGGCATTCATGTCCTGATGTTAAACAACCTTTCAGCCGACAGTAAACTATTTCTCTTACAGGTCTATAACCGTATTTGGCAAGACGGCATTTTTCCTTCCGTTTGGCGCGAAGCCACCATTGTCCCTATACTTAAGCCTGGGAAGGATCGCCAACTACCTTCCAGCTACCGCCCTATCTCCCTCACCAGTTGCATTTGTAAGGTGATGGAGCGCATGATCAACGGGCGGTTGACATGGTGGCTTGAGTCTCAGAAACTTCTAGCGAACGCTCAGTGCGGGTTTCGTCGCTATCGCTCTACCGTCGACCATCTGGTGTCCTTGTCGACGCATATTATGAATGGATTTCTGAGAAAGTGTCAAACCGTGGCTGTATTTTTTGACCTGGAGAAAGCTTATGACACTTGTTGGAGGGGCGGCATTTTACGTACACTTCACGACTGGAATATCCGCGGTCGTCTTCCCATATTTCTTCGGGAGTTTATGACGGACCGCGTCTTTCGTGTACGTGTGGGCTCGGTTTTATCTCGTCGTTTTATTCAAGAGAACGGAATACCGCAGGGCTCTGTACTCAGTGTCACACTTTTTGCGATTGCTATCAACCCCATTGTTGATTGTATTCCACCTGGCATTTCATCGTCCCTTTTTGTTGACGATTTCGCTATTTATTGCAGTTCACGGCGGACCTGTCTACTCGAACGCCGTCTCCAGAGCTGTATCGACCGTCTCTACGCCTGGAGTAACGCCAACGGCTATAATTTCTCCGCCGAGAAATCCGTCTGCATCAACTTCTGGCGCCGGAAGTATTTCCCTCCGCCCTCTCTCCATCTTGGGCCAGGGATACTTCCGTTTGCAGACGAGGCGAAATTTTTGGGGTTGATTTTTGATAGGAAGTTGTGTTGGACCTCGCACGTTTCCTTTTTAAAAGCAAAGTGTGACCGTTCTCTTAATCTTTTACGTGTTTTAAGTGGCACATCCTGGGGAGCTGATCGGACCGTCCTTCTTCGCCTTTATCGCTCTTTGGTCCGATCCAAACTTGATTACGGATGTTTTGTTTATTCGTCGGCACGTCCATCTGTGTTACGTCGTTTGAATCCCATTCATCATCGTGGTCTTAGAGTCGCTACAGGGGCCTTTCCAACTAGCCCCGTGCCCAGTCTTTATGCTGAAGCTGCAGAGCCTCCGCTGTCCTCCAGGCGTGAGATGCTCTATGCAGCTATGCCTGTCGACTCTCAAGCTTGCCTGACCACCCGTCTTTGCCGGCATTTTTCGAGGATTTACTTGACCGGCAATATTTAGTTAGCTCCTCTGCATTGCTCCCTCCAGGGGTTCGATTTCGACTGCTACTTCGGCATTTGGACGTTACGCCAGCGCCGGCCCTTCCAAGGGGGGAAACGCGTTTTCCTCCATGGTCGCGCGCTGAGGCCCTCTGTCACCTTGGGTTATCGTCAATGCCGAAGAATGAGACCCCTTCTTCAGTCTTTAGATCAGCGTTTTTAGAACTTAAGTCGCAATTCGGGGACTTGCCTTTTATCTTTACTGATGGATCTAAGACTGATGCAGGAGTAGGATGTGCCTTTTTTGTGGTGGAAATAGTTTTACCTTTCGTTTACCAGAGGAATGTTCGATTTTTACCGCCAAACGTTTTAGCATTTATCAGTCTCTTTTATATATTCAGCGGCACGACTTACGGCACTGTTTTATTTGTTCCGACTCCCTGAGTGCTCTTCAAAGTATTAGCTCGCTGTACAGTTACCACCCGCTCGTACAGCGCATTCATGACCTGCTCCACTCGCTTGATGTCTCTGGCATCAGCGTCTCCTTCTTGTGGATTCCAAGTCATGTGGGCATCTCAGGTAATGAGTCTGCCGATGTCGCTGCCAAGTCGGCGATTTTATCACCCAGACGTTTTACCTCTGTTGTTCCCTCGTCAGATTTGTCTATTGTTTTACGTCGCCGCATCCTCTCGCTTTGGAGCGATGAGTGGACGGCCCTCCGGGGGAACAAGTTGCGGGAAGTTAAGCCTCTCCCGTTAGTCTGGGCTACCTCTTCCCGTGCTTCTCGTCGGGAAGAGGTAATTTTAACACTTCTTCGTATCGGACATTGCATTTTTAGTCATAAGTATTTGCTGAGTGGTGACCCCGCGCCACTCTGTGGGCAGTGTGACGTGCCCTTAACGGTGCGTCACATTTTAACAGAGTGTCAGGTTTTAGCTGCATTGCGTGCTCGTGTGGGTCTGCCTGTTGGCCTAGCCAACGTTTTGGCAGACGACACGCATGCTGTGGAATGTGTTTCACGTTTTATTCATGACAGTGATTTTAATCTGCGCAATTAATGCGTTGGGCGTCTGCTAGCCTCCTACTTTTATCCTGTCGGTTTTTTATGGGAACTCTTATCCCCAGTGGACATATGGCGCTCATGTCCCTCGCATTCTACAGTTCCTGACACGTTTTAATCCTTTACTGCCTATGCTTTTAGTGTGTTGTTTTTCAGATCTTTGTCTTGTTCTTATTATTGTTGTTATTGTTATTATTGTTTTTATTGTTATTGTTGTTATTGTTATTATTGTTATTGTTTTATTTGTTATTGTTATATTGTTAGTTTTAGCTTTTTGATCATCGCGGGTTTGGGTCCCGTTTTTAAATATGCGGTTCTTTTACCTGTTTTATATTTTGACCTTATCTTTTATACACTGTAAGGGCGCTGATGACCATAGCAGTTTAGCACCCTTAAACCGCATATCATCATCATCATCATCATCATGGCACTGAGCGCGTGGGCCCTCCCTCCGAGGAAGCTATGGAGTCTGACCAACTCCATACAAAAAGCCCGAACCCAAAGGTTAAGCAAAAGATTCTTTTAAGCCGCCCTTCTAAGTAGACAGTTTATCCCTTTTATTCATGGCTATCCTGACCTGGAATGTACGTGGTGTACGATCGCATAGGGCGGAACTGCAACTATTATTGCGTTCCCATTCACCTATGGTCGTGTGTTTGCGGGAGACCAAGCGTCGCCCTCATGATCCTTTTGATCTCCGAGGATATACTCCGGTTCGCTACGACCTTGAACCGGAGGAGGGTACTCCTGCTCATGGTGGTGTCATGATTTTGGTGCGTAACGACGTTCATTTTCAAACTATCACACTTACCTCCGACTTGCAAGCTGTTGCCGTTTGCCTTCGCTTACCCGGCTTTTTGTTTTCTGTTTGCTCTGTATATTCACCTCCATCGTCTCCCCTCGCTCCCGCGGACATTCGAGCTCTCCTGTCCGCTCTCCCACCACCATTTCTTCTGTTGGGAGATTTTAATATCCATCACCCACTGTGGGGTTCGCCGAAGGCTTGTGCGAGGGGAACTCTTCTTTCCGACATTTTTTACCAGTTCAATCTTTCCATCCTCAATACAGGTGCACCTACTTTTATTTCTGATTCCTCTGGTACATTCTCTCACCTCGACCTTGCCATTTGCTCACTCCAGCTTGCTAGTCGTCTTCAGTGGAACGTCGTCGCTGACACCTACTCCATCGGGCATTACCCCTGCGTCGTTTCTCTTGTCACACCACGTACAGCATTCTAGAGTACCTACCTGGATATTCACAAAAGCCGACTGGAGCTTGTATTCCAGCATCGTGCATTTTTACGATTAGCCCTCTCACCGACATTAATCAACTAGTGCAGCACCTTACGGTCTACGATTTTCTCTGCCGCCGAACGCGCAATTCCCCGTTCATCATCTCAACCTCGGCGACCGCCTGTTCCGTGGTGGAACGAGGATTGTCGGGACGCCGTTCGTGCCCGTAGGACTGCGCTTAGGGTGTTTCGGCGACACCATACACTTGATAATTTGGTGACTTTTAAACAATCGCGCGCCAGGGCTCTTCGCATTATTCAGGATAGCAAGAAGGCTTCGTGGGCTCGTTTTGTCGAGTCTTTTAATCGCTTTACGCCTTCATCCGTTGTTTGCGATAAACTTCGTCGCTTCTCAGGTAAAGTGTCGCATTGTATTGTTTCTGGCCTTCAGGTTTTTAATGCCACCATAGTGGATCCGGCTGCCATCGCTAACACTCTGGGTGCTGCATTTGAGGCGGTTTCCAGTTCAGACCATTATTCCGCCGGCTTTCGCTCTATTAAAGACCGGCTGGATTCTGCACCATATAATTTTCGGTCTGCTAACACTGAATGTTATAACGAACTTGTTACAATGAGGGAGCTGGAGCACGCTCTTCATTGCTCTAGGCACTCCGCTCCTGGCCCGGATGGCAATTATGTCCTGATGTTAAAGCACCTTTCAGCCGACAGTAAACTCTTTCTCTTACAGGTCTATAACCGTATTTGTCAAGACGGCATTTTTCCTTCTGTTTGGCGCGAAGCCACCATTGTCCCTATACTTAAGGCTGGGAAGGATCGCCAACTTCCTTCCAGCTACCGCCCTATCTCCCTCACCAGTTGCATTTGCAAGGTGATGGAGCGCATGACCAACGGGCGGTTGACATGGTGGCTTGAGTCTCAGAAACTTTTAGCGAACGCTCAGTGCGGATTTCGTCGCTATCGCTCTACCGTCGACCATCTGGTGTCCCTTTCGACGCATATTATGAATGGATTTCTGACAAAGTGTCAAAGGGTGGCTGTGTTTTTTGACCTGGAGAAAGCTTATGACACTTCTTGGAGGGGCGGCATTTTACGTACACTTTACGCATGGAATATCCGCGGTCGTCTTCCCTTATTTCTTCGGGAGTTTATGACGGACCGTGTGTTTCGTGTACCTGTGGGCTCGGTTTTATCTAGTCGTTTTATTCAAGAGAACGGAGTACCGCAGGGCTCGGTACTTAGTGTCACACTTTTTGCAGTTGCTATCAACCCCATTGTTGATTGTATTCCACCTGGCATTTCATAGTCCCTTTTTGCTGATGATTTTGACATCTATTGCACTTCACGGCGGACTTGTCTCCTCGAACGCCGTCTCCAGAGCTGTATCGACCGTCTCTACGCCTGGAGTAACGCCAACGGCTTTAATTTCTCCGCCGAGAAATCCGTCTGCATCAACTTCTGGCGCCGGAAATATTTCCCTCCGCCCTCTCTCCATTTTGGGCCGGAGGTGCTTCCGTTTGCAGACGAGGTGAAATTTTTGGGGTTGATATTTGATCGAAAGTTGAGCTGGACTTCTCACGTATCCTTTTTAAAAGCAGAGTGTGACCGTTCTCTTAATAGTTTACGTGTTTTAAGTGGCACATCCTGGGGAGCTGATCGGACCGTCCTTCTGCGTCTTTATCGCTCTTTGGTCCGATCCAAACTTGATTACGGGTGTACTGTCTTTTCATCGGCACGTCCATCTGTGTTACTTCGTTTGAATCCCATTCATCATCGTGGTATTAGAGTGTCTACAGGGGCCTTTCCAACTAGCCCCGTGTCCAATCTTTACGCTGAGGCTGCAGAGCCTCCGCTGTCCTTCAGGCGTGAGGTGCTCCTGTGTAGCTATGCCTGTCGACTTTCCAGGTTTCCTGACCACCCGTCCTTCGCGGCATTTTACGAGGATTCACTTGACCGGCAATATTTAGTTAGCTCCCCTGCTTTGCTCCCCCCAGGGGTTCGATTTCGTCAGCTTCTTTGGCATTTGGACGTTACGCCAGCGCCGACCCTTTTAAGGGGGGAAACCGTATTCCTCCATGGTTGCGCGCTGAGGCCCTCTGTCACCTTGGGTTATCGTCGATGCCGAAGGGTGAGACCCCTTCTTCAGTCTTTAGATCAGCGTTTTTAGAACTTCAGTCGCAATTTGGGGACTTTGATTTCATCTTTACTGATGGATCTAAGACTGATGCTGGAGTAGGTTGTGCCTTTTTTTGTGGTGGAAATAGTTTTACGTTTCGTTTACCTGGACAATGTTCAGTTTTTACCGCCGAACTTTTTAGCATTTATCAATCTGTTTTATACATTCAGCGGCACGACTTACGGCACTGTTTTATTTGTACGGACTCTCTGAGTGCCCTTCAGAGTATTAATGCGCTGTTTCATTACCACCCACTCGTACAGCGCATTCATGACCTGCTCCACTCGTTTGGTGTCTCTGGCACCAGCATCTCCTTCATGTGGATCCCAGGTCATGTGGGCATCTCAGGTAATGAGTATGCCGACGCCGCTGCGAAATCGGCGATTTTATTACCCAGATTTTTTACCTCTGTTGTTTCCTCGTCAGATTCGTGTGTTATTTTACGTCGCCGCATCCTCTCGCGCTGGCGCGATGAGTGGACGGCCCTCCGGGGGAACAAGTTGCGGGAGGTTAAGCCTTTCCCGTTGATCTGGGCTACCTCTTCTCGTTCGTGTCGTCGGGAAGAAGTAATTTTAGCTCGTTTACGGATTGGACATTGTGTTTTTAGTCACAGGTATTTGCTCAGTGGTGACCCCGCACCACTCTGTGGGCAGTGTGATGCGCGCTTAACGGTGCGTCACATTTTAACGGAGTGTCAGGTTTTAGTTGCATTGCGTGCTTGTGTTGGTCTGCCTGTTGGCATAGCCAACGTTTTGGCAGACGACTCGCGTGCTGTAGAATACGTTTTACGTTTTATTCATGACAGTGATTTTAATCTGCGCATTTAATGCGTTGAGCGTCTTTTAGCTTAGTAATTTTATTCTGTCTGTTTTTATGGGGACTCTAATCCCCAGAGGACAAAAGGCGCTTATGTCCCTCGCATTCTACAGTCCTTGACACGTTTGAATCTGTTATTGCCTATGCTTTTGGTGTGTTAGTTTTTGGCATTGTTGTATTATTGTTGTTTTAAATTTTTGGACATCGCGGGTTTGTGTCCCGTTTTTAATTATGCGGTTCTTTTATATTTTTGACTTTCTATTTTATACATTGTAAGGGCGCTGATGACCTTAGCAGTTTAGCGCCCTTAAACCGCATCTCATCATTATTCATCTTGGGTCGGAGGTCCTTCCATTTGCAGACGAGGTGAAATTTTTGGGATTGGTCCTTGCCCGAAAGCTGAGGTGGACTTCTCACGTTTCCTTTTTAAAAGTAAAGTGTGTCCGTTATCTTAATATTTTACGTGTTTTAAGTGGCACATCCTGGGGAGCTGATCGGGCCGTCCTTCTTCGCTTTTATCGCTCTTTGGTCCGATGCAAGCTTGATTACGGGTGTATTGTTTATTCTTCGGCACGTCCATCTGTATTACGTCGATTGAATGCTATTCACCATCGTGGCATAAGAGTCGCTACAGGGGCCTTTCCAACTAGCCCTGTACCCAGTCTGTACGCAGAAGCTGCAGAGCCTCCGCTGTCCTTCCGGCGTGAGATGCTTTTGAGCAGCTATGCTAGTCGACTCTCAAGCTTGCCTGACCACCCGTCTTTCGAGTTATTTTTCGAGGAGTCGCTTGATCGCCACTATTTGATTGGCTCCTCTGCATTGGTCCCTCCAGGGGTTCGATTTCGACAGCTCCTTCGGCATTTAGACGTTACGCCAGCGCCGGCCCTTCCTCGGGGTGAAACACGTTTTCCTCCTTGGTCGCGCGCTGAGGCCCACTGTCACCTTGGGTTAACGTCAATGCCGAAAAATGCGACCCTTGCTTCCGCACTTAGATCCGCTTTTTTAGAACTACGGGCACAGTTCGGGGACTGTCATTTTATATATACCGATGGGTCTAAGACTGATGGCGGAGTAGGATGTGCCTTTGTTTTTGGTGCACAGGGTTTTACTTTTCGTTTACCTGAACAATGTTCGATTTATACCGCCGAAATTTTTGGTATATATCAATGTGTTTTATACATTCAGCGGCACGTCTTACGGCGCTGTGTTGTTTGTTCGGACTCTCTGAGTGCCCTTCAGAGTATTCACGCCCTGTATAGTTATCACCCGCTCCTACAGCGCATTCATGACCTGCTCCACTCGCTTGGTGCATCTGGCATCAGCGTCTCCTTCGTGTGGATTCCAGGTCATGTGGGCATCTCAGGCAACGAGTCTGCCGATGCCGCTGCCAAATCGGCCGTTTTATCACCAAGATGTTTACCTTTGTTGTTCCTTCCTCAGATTTTTATGTTATTTTACGTTACCGTATCCTCTCGCGCTGGCGCGATGAGTGGGCGACTCTTAGGGGGAACAACTTGCGGGAGGTTAAACCTCTCCCGTTAGTCTGGGGTACCTCTTCTCGTTCTTCTCGTCGGGAAGAGGTACTTTTAGCTCGTTTACGAATCGGACATTGTCGTTTTAGTCATGAATACCTGCTCAGTAGTGATCCCGCACCACTGTGTGAGCAGTGTGATGCGCCCTAATCGGTGCGTCACATTTTAACAGAGTGTCAAGCTTTATCTCCGTTGCGCGTTCGTGTTGGTCTGCCTGTTGGCCTAGCCAACGTTTTGGCAGTCGACGCGCATGCTGTAGAATGTCTTTTACGTTTTATCTCTGACATTGGTTTTAGCCGTTGCATTTGATGCGCTGAGCGCCTTTTAGCTGTTTGATTTTACATTATCTTTTAATGGGGGCACTCCTCCCCAGTGGACATCTGGCGCTCGTATCCCTCGCATTCTACAGTTCTTGACACGTTGTTTTATTCTCTTTTTGACCATGATTTTAGTGTGTGGATTTTAGTATGCCGTCGTGTTTTTTTTAGTGTTTTTGACCAAGCGGTTTGTATGGGGTTTTTTACTTTTTTGACTGTTCCTTTTATATTTTACACATCGTAAGGGCGCTAATAACATTGGCAGTTGAGCGCCCTTAAGCCCCATCTCATCATCATCATCATCATCACCTCCGGAGGAACAAGTTGAGGGAGGTTAAGCCTCTTTCGTTAGTCTGGGGTACCTCTTCTCGTTCTTCTCGTCGGGAAGATGTACTTTTACCCCGTCTACGAATCGGACATTGCCTTTTTAGTGATAGATTCCTGCTTATTTGTGACCCCGCACCAGTATGCGAGCAGTGTGATGCGCCCTAAGCGGTGCGTCACATTTTAACAGATTGTCAGGTTTTAGCTGCATTACGCGCTCGTGTGTGTCTGCCTGTTGGCATAGCCAACGTTTTGGCAGACGACGCGCATGCTGTAGATTGTCTTTTACGTTTTATTACTGACAGTGGCTTTAGCCGGCGCATTTGATGAACTGAGCGTCTTATAGTTTTGTGATTTTATATTGTCAGTTTTAATTGGGGCTCTTCCCCCCTGGGGACATATGGCGCTATGTTCGCTTGACTTCTACAGCTCCTGACACGTTTTAGTATTTTTTCGTTTTGTTTGAAAAGTTTTTAATGTGGTTTTTTTAGAATTTGTAGGCATGTTTTTAGTGTTTTTGACAAAGCGGGTTTGTGTGCCGTTTTTTAGTTCTTGAGTTTTAAATTTTAAACCTTGTAAGGGCGCTGATGACCTTCGCTGTTTAGCGCCCTTAACCCCATGTCATCATCATCATCATCATCATCATCACCATCATCGTCATCATTCAATCCAAAGGGCTGTGTAATGTTTTCCATGTCACCTTTACTCTGACATGCATAGAAATTGAATTTCACTGACATAATATTATGCAGTATATTATTTACTTAAAATTAATACAATAATTTACATGTAACATTCCATAAGTGAATTGTAAATGAGCATGAATTGAAACATCATATCTAATATTGTATATCATACAATTTTATGTATAATACTAATATATTTTGATTATTTAAATGCATTATAAGTTAACAGCTAAATGCTGGTGGTGATGATTGTACATTATACAACTGTATTAGTACTAATTATTTTTTTTCTTTCTTTCAGGCATAATATTTACAAAGTAGAGCGTATACCAGGAAGTAAACATAGATTGCGGAAGGCAAAGTACAAAGTAATTCATATTTCTGGACAAACATTCAATCTAAATAGAAAAAATAATGATATGTGTAATCTAATATTTAAAAATCAATAAAGACATGTCTTATTTATTCATATTAATAAGTTTTATTAGCTAGAAACAAAGTCAGAATCCAGATGGATTTTCAAGTAATTTAAAAGTAACTGTGCATTTGTTAACAGTTACTTATTTTTTTATTATAAAATCTGTGTTCTAACAATTTAAATAAATTATATTACCTGTGATTGTGATATCCTAACTATATATCAAATTTCTTTTTCTTATTTAATGACTCTCTAGATGTGATCTGCAGGAGCAAATCACAACAATTACTAAAAATTTACATTCAGTGAAAGGTTTTATATTGAGAAACTATAGACATATAAAAATACCATACTTCAAGATGGGTACAACTCTCTAAGCATTTTTCTCTGATTGACCAAACTAATTTGAAAACCAACGGCTTGTTTAACTTGCATATTACATAAAAACTTACTGAAAAATTTTATTTAATCTCATTATTCTTATTACATATCAATGGTTTAGCTCCAAATATGTATCTGCAAAATTTAAAATTTTGGATTTTCTACATATCCTGAGTCAGAATCTGGTCATTTACTATTTCCAATAGTGCACCATAAATGGAACATTTTTATTTACACCTCTTTGCAGCTAAATCACATAGCATTTGTTTGCTTGATTGTTACAACATGGCTTAAAACTTTCACATATACGGTGATTTATTATCTAGTTTTCGGTATCAGTTATCATCAGCCCCATATTTACATATGGGCTACATGGGCCCATAACCAGGCTGGCAAATTCTTAGGGGTGGTAACATTGAAAAAATAATGAAATATATATATGCTGAAAATAAATTTTCACTTGCGCTTAAAAAGAGCAGCGATGGTAGCAGGAATTCTTATTAGTGAGAGGGAAATTGTAGGCAGATAGAAATCTTATGTACATGGTGCAATTGGCAACACTGCCTTCCTGCATGCTGCCTGCACTGGTTTTGAGTGGCATCACGTGGTCGGATGGTGGAAAAATTGTTGGGCCCATGGGTGTAACATTACCTAAATACGGGGTTGGTTATCAATTTAATCAAGTGATTAACTATTTGTAATGACTGAAAATCATACCATTGTGCATGGCATCATAAAACAAATTACTTAAGTATAGATTCAATAATAATTTACCTTATGCCACAATGCAACAACAGAACCAATTTCTTTCTCCTTTATTGAGCAATAAATGAATCAGAACTGCCTTGGAATTGCTGCAAGGTGATAGTTACTAGTATCTGCTTTGTATGTAATGAAAATTTATGCTTAATATGTATTCTAGAGGCAAAGACATAGTAGAACTGTTGGGTTAAAATAATGATTCTCAAAATGATATTCCTAATAATTCTTCACAATGAATGATTAGAAAATCAGTTTTGCATGAAAAGAGAACAGTAGAAGTAAGTCCAGGGGCAAGTAAGGTTGCTACTGTGAAGTCATTAGGAAACATGGGTTTAGAAATGCATTTATTATGTAAGTTATGCATATTTAAAATCTGTTTTAAAGTTATTGAAATCCTTATGTAAATACAAGAGGCCAACCAAAACCATGCTTGAACCTTATGAATGTAGGCTAAATGTAGCAAACGTATCAACCAGAAGAAAATAGATGAAATATTTGCTGATTATTGGTCTCTAGGTGATACTAACAGGCAGTGTGATTTCATTAATAGTCTTGTTAAGCTATGCGAATTGTTTCCTGCATATTCCAGCACTTGAAGTATTCCAGAAACATGAAGAGTGTATAGCTATTCAGTGATACATGCAGAGGAGAAAATAGAAACCAATATTTAGCTGCAATACTCACTTATGCTGTAGTGCAACTACCCATAGAAACCATTGATGAAAAGTTTCTTGTATTTGGTCATAGTTTGAGGAGTGTGGTGTGTGGTGTGAAGTGTGATTCAGTGCATGCCAGAATAGAAACTGCAGCAAGAACTGCAACAGTTTACTTAACACATGAATGGGTAATGGTAGCAAAAACAGCCAAACATATCTACATAGCCAAAATATGAAGTGTTTCAGAAGGATATAAGCTTCGTTGATTATTGGAATGCATTGGTCAATTTAATGATGAACAGATGAAGAGGGAAAAAAAATAAATTGGCAAAAAATAAATTCGATAATATATGAGAAGACAAATCCATTTGTAATTAAAATTAAAACAGGCTACAATGAAGATTTCCACAGTATCAATGTTTTGCCAAGGAAAGGCCGACGATTTACCATCAGCACCATAGAGGTATTCATCACACCTTTACACTGCCAAAAGATGAAGATTTCTGCACTGAAGTTAGAGTATTTAAGGGAAATATGCAATTCAGATGTTGTTCGTAATGACTGTATAAATTTCTTTGAAAATTTATTAAATGACTCTGCTCTTGAAAATCATGAAACAGTGGTGCCAGATGTAAATGATGATGAAGATGATTTGCTTTATGAATAAATGTATGTTAATAAATTAGGCTGCTCCCATTTGGCTATATTTTACCTCTGTTTTAAGAGGTGAAGTGGCTAAAATATTAATCATCATTCACACCAGGACTAATGTACTTTTTCCTGACTTAATTTGTTCATCTGTTCCATATTTGCAAAATAGATTGTGACTGACACTAATCTGATTGTTTCTAACATGTAATTGATGTTTCTGAACTGAATAAATCACTAAATATTATTTACCAAGTTGTAGATGGATGTATTTGTTTATACCATTCCACATATTGACTTAATCCAAAAGTGGCTATCTTACTATTCTTACCAAAACATAAGGTTAATTGAATGCATAATTTGTATATAATATTATATTTTTAAAATTCTTAAAATGTAAGATATGTCAAATAAAGAAATAAAAAATCAACTTAATAACCTGATTTGATATTCCTTTATAAAGTTTGTTTTCTTTATACTAAAGAGTTAAAATTTTGCAAATGGACACAGATGGAACCAAGCCATTATGTAGGGCATAAATTTAGAAAGAGTTTATCCATAATTACTAGCCTTGCAAACCACACGCAAAAACTTGCAGCAGTCAAATAAAGAAGAATAAGAAAATTGAAATAGTGCAACTTTACAGATCATGAGTTTATTGGGCCATAATGTTAAAATAAGAATTATACGCATTCATTTTATGAGTATGACTTCCACCAAATTTGTTGTAAGGTACCTTTTTCCGCCAAATATATAACCTTAAGAAGATCTGAAACATGATTCATCCACTTTATTTGTTTGTATAATGACAATGAGCCCTGAATCTACATTTCCCTTCCTCTTCAATAATGTGACCACATATCCTGTTTTGAATGGGATAGTAGTATAGGTTTTCAACCTCTTGTCCTAATGTCTCTATAGGTTTAGTTCAAGATGTCACTTCGTCCTATTTTTTTAAAAAGGTAAATTTCTTCTCAGATTTTGAAAATATAATTTTATTAATAACACTGGTCAACATTGATTCTGCAGTATAAAGGAAAATATGTGACTTCAATGGAAATCAGTGCCCTGATTTAAAAATGAAGTCCGCTTTTACCTATCACTTTTACTTTTTATGATATGTACATATGTGTCTGTTGTGCTAAATTCATTCACGTTATACAGCATACAGCTATATTTCATTATTTTATTTTAAATCAGTTATTGATTTTCTTACTAATCAGCTTGCTTCCATCCTCCCTTATCACCCTGATGTTTATGTTTATATTCCCAGCTCTTATCAGTTTTGTTTTATGGGTCATGTCTGTCTTCTTGCAAGGTATTTATGCTCACATTTACAGCTATTATAGATCTCAACTTCAGTTGAGCTGAAAACTTGTGTTAATATGCATGTTCGTCTTCTATATGTGTAATGCTAAAATAAAAGTTTGAGTATGACTTCTACATCAGGATTACACAGGAAACAGTGCCTACAAAGTCTTCAGAAGTTTTGTAACATTTGTGGGTGTTACGTGCTTGATGGGAAGGTGCGTAAAATAGACTCACAAACAAAGAAACTGTATTACTCATATTTCGAAGAGAAAGTTGATTAGGATAAATTGTTCATGCCTCATATTGCATGTAAGAATTGTGTTGAGGGATTACATTATTGGTAGGAAGGAAAATGGAAGGCAATGCCCTCTGGCTAACCAACGATATGAAGAGAACAGCAGAATCAACATAACGATTGTTATTTTTGCATGTACGAAGTTGCTGGCTACAACAACGAAAAATGAGGTGGGAATTAAATATCCAAATATGAACTCGGCTACATTGCCTATTCCTCATGAACCTAAACTAGCCATACCTACACCATCAGCATACCTCAATTTTAGTGAATCTAAAAGCAGCTCCATGGCTTCCGACAATGAGTTGGTTTCTGATCCAGAAGAATTTGACAATTCACCACTACAGTTTAATCAATTTGAGTTAAATGATTTAGAGAGGGATTTAGGCCTCACAAACCAAAAAAGAATTACTGGGCTCAAGACTACAGGAGAAAAATTTATGACCTGGCAATGTAAATGTTTATGGTATAGGCATCCCAAAATACAATTCTACAATACTACACAGAAGAAGAACAACTTGTGTTTTGTGTCGATGTGTGTAATGTTATTTAAGAGTTGGGCAGGGAAGCATAAGAACCAAGTAACTGGCATCTATTTATTGATTCTTCCAAAAAACGAAGTCTTAAGGCAGTGTTACTTCATAATGGCAACAAGTTAGCTTCAATACTGCTTGCACATTCTATGAACCTAAGACAGTCTTATGAAACTCTGGAGTGTGTTCTTGAGAAATTTAAGTACTGCGACCGACCATGAGTGGTAAATATGTGGTGATTTGAAGGTCATTTGTCTGTTACTAGGACAACAGAGAGGACAACAAAATTCCCTTGTTTTCTTTATGAATGGGATAGCAGAGCGAGGACAAACATTGGGAAACTACCAATGACCTGAGAGGCAGCAACTGGACCCTGGATAAAAAAAGTGTTACTAATGTGCCTCTTGCTGATCATCAAAAAATTCTACTCCCTCCATTACACATAAACCTTGGCATGATGAAATAATTCCTGAAAGCCCTTGACAAAAGTTGCCCTTACTTCCAGTACTTATGCACAAAATTTCCATCATTTTCACAGACTAAAATCAGAGAGGGAGTATTTGATGGACCACAGATAAGGAAATTGATGAAAGATGTTAATTTTTCCAGCTCTATGAATGAAATTAAAAGGATGCACGAAATGGATTCAGAGAGGCTGTTAAGAAATTTCTGGGCAATGTGAAAGACCCTCAATACAAAGGAATTGTCAGAAATATGCTGGAAAGTTTCAGATTGCATGGCTGTAATATGAGTTTGAGGCTTCATTTCACATCTTTCCTGTAGAATTTAGGAGCTGTCAGTGAAGAGCAAGCTGAAAGGTTTCACCAGGACTTGAGAGATGACTTTAGGACATACATATGATGGCCGGTGTCTTGCATGCAACGAACCTACCAGAGAACACTCAAGAAAATCACTTATACTGAAGTTCCATGGGAAAAGAAAAAGGAGTATGCAAGATAACTAACATAAACTACGTGATCAAAAGTATCCGGACACATGGCTGAAAATGACGTACAAGTTTGTGGCGCCCTCCATCGGTAATGCTGGAAGTCAATATGGTGTTGGCTCACCTTTAGCCTTGATGACAGCCTTCACTCTCGCAGGCATACTTTCAATCAGGTGCTGGAAGGTGTCTTGGGGAATGGCAGCCCATTCTTCACGGAGTGCGGAACTGAGGAGAGGTATCGATGTAAGTCGGTGAGGCCTGGCACGAAGTCGGCGTTCCAAAACATCTCAAAGGTGTTCTATAGGATTCAACTCTGGGCTCTGTGCAGGCCAGTCCACTACAGGGATGTTATCGTCGTGTAACCACTCCGCCACAACCCGTGCAGTATGAAAAGATGCTTGATCGTGTTGAAAGATGCAATCGCCATCCCCGAATTGCTCTTCAACAGTGGGAAGCAAGAAGGTGCTTAAAATATCAATGTATGTCTGCGCTGTGATCGTGCCACGCAAAACAACAAGGGGTGCAAGCCCCCTCCAACAAAAATACGACCACACCATAACACCACCATCACCTCTGAATTTCACTGTTGGCACTACACACGCCGGCAGATGACGTTCACCGGGCATTCGCCATACCCACACCCTGCCATCGGATCGTCACATTGTGTACCGTGATTCGTCACTCCACACAACGTTTGCTACTGTTCAATCGTGTAATGTTGATGCTCCTTACACCAAGCGAGGCGTCGTTTGGCATTTTCCTGCGTGATGTGTGGCTTATGAGCAGCCGCTCGACCATGGAATCCAAGGTTTCTCATCTCACGCCTAACTGTCATAGTACTTAGAGTGGATCCTGATGCAGTTTGGAATTCCTGTGTGCTGGTCTGGATATACGTCTGCCTATTACTCTTTACGACCCTCTTCAAATGTCGGCGGTCTCTGTCAGTCAACAGACGAGGTCGGTCTCTACGCTTTTGTGCTGTACATGTCCCTTCACGTTTCCACTTCACTATTACATCAGAAACAGTGGACCTAGGGATGTTTAGGAGTGTGGAAGTTTCGCGTACAGACTTCTGACACAAGTGACACCCAATCGCCTGACCACGTTCGAAGTGCGTGAGTTTCACGGAGCATCCTATTCTGCAGTTTCACGATGTCTAATGACTACAGAGGTCGCGGATAATGAGTACCAGGCAGTAGGTGGCAGCACAATGCACCTAAGATGAAGAACGTATGTTTGTGGGGGTGTCCAGATACTTTTTGTCACATAGTGTATATTCTCAAATTCAGATACGCTTTCTCATTATTATTATTCTTTATTTTCTTTAAAAGTTGTATATGAGTATGTGATATTTTTTCAACTGTTACAATAGTATTTTCATTGCACTTTGTCATTTTGTCAAAAAAGATGTGCTGTGGAAAAACGGAATGCTTTTTTGAATTCTGCACACTGAAATTAGTAAGTCACCTATTTTTAATCATACTGCAGAAAAAAGGTTTTAATTTGTAACCTAGTGTTGTTATACAAACTCAATACTGTTTACAACAAGGTAGCATTTTTATGTGCGTAACTGCTAGGCTAAGAGAAAATGTTACTGATGTGGCAATATGCGTTACAAGCCAGCAACGAACAATATGGCAATGAATCTGCTACCTGCATTTCTTTCCTTCACTGGTTTGTTTCATCCTCTATAGTAACTGCGAAACAAGTCGAAACAATATTTTAGACAGAGACAGCATGCACACTTACCCTCTCTCTCATTCAATTGCTATTAAAGTTAAGACTTACTGTGGAGATCCTATCATTGCTGTGCCATTACTCCTGGTTCCAGCCACCTAGTGTCTTCTCTCACCTTCTCCCTTCCGGGAGTGCCCCCTTGTGGAGCATAGGTATAATATCCTTATTGGAGCAGTACAGAGTCCCCTTAGATAATCAGGGGAAAAAAGTTGTCTTTGTGAATATCAACAAAGCTGGGAGCAATACTTCTTTTATATAAAGTCATAAATGTTTGTCTTGCTGGCAGATTAAGTAAAGGAGTCTACAGTGAGGGAAAAATTACCTTTTGATTGACACACACTCCTTTCAATTACTTGCTGAAAGGCTCATTATCTAGCTGACCAATTATTGCTCACCTGGGTGTTTTGTCTTCCTGAAATAATTGGACTACAAGTTTACAAGACCTCCAGTGGATAACTTAGAGGAGAAGGTGTCAATCAGTGTATATTTGTCTTAGTTGGTGTATCGTTGGGCTTTTTCATACCTAGAGTTTAAAGTTTGCGCCCTACATTATATGCATTTATTATATTCTCATTTAACATTCTGTAAACACTTGCATGAGATACTCCAGTTATGGCAGCATCAGCAGTTCATCCAGTAACTGTTATTGTAACATCTATAACTGATATTCTAGGCTGTCCATTTCTAAGTGCCTTAAATTCATCTTACAAGAAATTGGATACATTAAGGACAATTTTCCTTTTATGTGACTGCAATTAATTTCTTATTTTTAACCCATTGGCATCTCATTTAAAATCCTTGTGGTTTAAGTCCCTGTACAGGTGTGTGAATGCATTGTGAAGTTCAAAATTCATATAAAATCATTGAATATAATTTTCTTCCTGAAATTTTGCATGCATGATATTGGAAGCATTGACTTGAAGATTTGAATCACCTACTATGATTGTTAGATGTGGTAAATCTTAAAACAGCTCTCCAAGTGAAGAATAATATAACACTTTTTGCATTGCTTAGTGGCAGTGTTAAGTATAATAATAATTTTTGTTGTGCAATATGCCATCACTTCATCTCTTCTTTTTTTACCACAGGCTGTTATTGTCTCTTGCACAACATCAAGTGTATGTCATTAACTCTTTTGCTACTCTATTTTTCATTTCTTCCAGAGTTCCTTGTCCCTCAGGGATTAGCTCTATCATGCTTATTCCAAGAAACTCCTTTATCTCTGGTAACTTCATGTAATCATTTCAATTCTGTGCCACCCTCGTTGATAGAGAAGGGAAAATATTTCCATACCTGCATCTTAATTCAGAGCATGTGTGTGTGTATGTATATGCATAAAATGGCAGGTACACAAAATACATCAGCTATGTTGAAGTACTGAGCAGATTGATTTGGACTCTTCCTGCTCAGTATGTAAGTGTGATGGAAGAGTCTGAAAGAGAAGCAGAGCAGAAAACTTGGACGTTATTCATACCCTCCCTCAGCAGAGCAGTGGGTCACATTCAGTCCCATCAGTTACTTTTCATTTACCATAAAGGACAACATGCCAAAGCATAGGTCGCCAACACCAACTAGATTCACCCCTGCTTGGGAAGAAATGTAATTGCACCACAAGATAATTGTATAAAACGTTTAATTTGTAATAAAATGATAAACCATATAAAAATCTTAACCTACAGTGCCATTATTCATCTTGCCATGCAAATCAGTATGAGGAATACCATAGGAAAGAAAGATTAGCTCTGCTGCAACAATTAAATACTAACACATTTGTGGATGCAACTACAGTAAAATTTATTGCATTTAACTTCATTGCTATTGCTAAATTTGATAATGATGATCAGACTTAAAATATAATTATTTATTTTGCCTTTGAACTGAAAGATACTCACCTCAATGAACCTGCTATTTGTAGCTTGAAGATAGCATTACAGATCCAAACGTTATTGCGACCCTTCAAAAAAGGTGTGTTTATAAAAGAGGGTTTACTTTTGGCAGTCAAGGCAGTATCTCTGAATAAGAAGACTATTTTCAGTCTAGTATTTTATCTTATTTTACTTCTTTGTGATGAGTAATGGAGCTTGCAGATGACATTCAGTTCAATTACTTGCAGTTACAAAGGAATTTATAGCATATTCACTGGCAATAAAAGACTACACCAATATTAACAAACCTCCCAGCTTGCAATTTTTATCACAGGTGTAAACTGTTGCCTTGAGTTAAGGGAAGAAATTTTGGATATACTGCTACTGAAACATGCCACCACAGAATTAATTATTTTTTAAAGTCCATAATGGCCAACTCGGAGGTTTAATCTTCCATAGGAGAACCTAGTGTCTTTGGTTACAAATTAAGCAATGCCTATGTTTGGAAACAGTACAGAAGTGGCAGCATGCCTCCAAGACATACTGAAGATGTGATCTTGTAGGTGTGCACTGCATTATACATCAAAAACATTTATGTGCAACAAAATTGGGCTCAGTAACATTATGGAAGGAGTTACTAAAACTACTAATTTTATAAGACTTAGAGGACACAACCACAGGGAATTTCAAGTGTTCCTTTGAGACATTAAGAGCGAGTATGATGATATTCCTTATCACATGGAGGTATCATGGTTAAGTGGAGGAAATGTTCTGCATTACTTTAATGCTCTGAGGCAGCAAATAGGCCTCTTTATGGAGATGCATGGTAATGCATTATAGATTGGATTGGATTGACATAAAGATGAAGTAGTAATGTGTGCCCTAACACTGAAACCCGAAGATCTATTTTATTACTCTCCAGCTTTATATTTTCTCGTTAAATAGGCCAGTACATTTAATAAGGAGTTGCAGACTTTTAACTAGAATCCTACTTGGGAGATCTTCTGAATCAGTCACTCCCAGGTATGTATGTCTTAGTCTGGGTAATGTCTTGCAGTTGAAGATTATGTGAGAGTCAGTTCCTTCCTTTTCACCATACAAACTACAAATTGGGCTCGTATAAGGTTTTGTATGCAGTTCCAAACCAGCTTAGATGTTGTCTGCTTACTTACAATTGCTTTAAGAGTAGCCTGGCTATCAGAGAAAATCTTTATGGTGCTATTTTTGTAGCCCCTATGGAGATTCTCCCCAGCACAGATTTCAATTGCATAAACTTCAGTTTGGAATATTGTGGTATTTCTTCCCACAGGGATAGAGATATGCATCTAGGAGACTCCCCATAAATTCCAGCTCCTGATCCACTGTCCATCTTTGAACCGTCTGTATACCAGATCAGTTCTTTAGTATGACAGTGTCTTTTATCCTGGTTTCTCAAAGGACAATTTAGGAAGCATATAATCACTGACCATCTCAAAGGTTGGGTTTTTTATTATATTTATAATTCTGGTGCGCCCTAAGGGATTACAGTTGCACCCATTGCCATTTTGTTCCAGCCTGTATGCACCCAACCTTGCTCTTCCTTTGATATATATATCTAAAGGTGGCAGGTGGAGAAGGGTTTGCATTGCAGCTGTAGGGGTACTTTCATTGCCCCTGTATATACAGGCATGCTAACCTCTGCATAGTTGAGAGTTGTTTTACTGCCTGTTTCTGACACACTTTTGGCCACCATATTATGCAGCCATAAGTTATTATGGGTCTTACCATTGTTTCATACAAACAGTGTATCATCCATGATTTCCCAAAGGTTCCTCTGGCCACTGTAAGTGCCATTTGTTCTTTGTTAATTATTTTCTGAAAATTTAGATTCCAGGTCGGTTTATTATGTAGGATTAAACCCATATACTTAACACTGGAGCCAATTTGCAGTTGGTTATTAAAGAATATGGGAGTTCAAAAGCCTTCCATATTTTTTTTTTTTTTTTTTTTTTTTTGAGAAAGGAATGAGAGTGGTTTTTAGTGGGTTAACCCACAAATTTCTTCCAGGCACCATCCCTCTACATATTTTAGAGCATGAGCTCAAACACACTTAAGGCAAATTTCCCCTGGATACGTATGACTAACTTCAGCGTATCTTTGGGTATAGTAGCCTTGTTTGTTCAGCGTAATCAGCAGTTCATCGACAACCAGATCCCACAGTAGAGGGGATAATACACCCCCATCTGCAGACAACCTCTGAAATCCGACACCTACCTTGTTTCATTGAGCATAGTTATGTTTATTTTTCTGCCTTCCACCTTCCAACATGGTCTTTATCCACCTACAACAGGTGTCTTCAACCTCATGCTGTTTTGCTGCAAGGATGATCGAATCTATGGTACATTGTCAAAGGTACATTGTCTATATCAAAGAAAGCCCTTAATGCTATTTCCTGGTTTTCCAGTGAGTTTTCAATTTTCTACACCAAGTGATGCAAGGCTGTCTCACAGCATTTGCCTTGTTGATATGCATGTTAGTTTAAATCTAAGTGCCTCTGAATCAACGAGGTTTCCCTATTATGCTTATGAATTAGTTTCTCCATTATGTTGGACAAAAATGAGAATAAGCTGATTGGTCTAAAATCTTTGGCCTGGGTGTAACTGCTACACCCAGGTTTTGGAATAAAGACCACTTTTATATGCCTCCAGGTCATTGGCATGTATGAAAATGCCAAACTGGCCCTGAATAGCTTGCATAGCACAGGTATGATGTATTTTTTTCCCTGCTCTATCAGAGTGGGGAAAATTCCATCAGGACCTGGGGATTTAAATGAATCAAATGAGTTTATAGTCCACAATTTTCTGTTATAGTTAAATATCTGAGATGTGATTCTCCAGTCACTCTCCACTGTAGTATTACAGAGGTTTACAGCTTGACAGGGAGCCCCATCTTCAGATTCAGAGACTATTGGATTTGGAAATGTGTCTGCATTAGAATTTCTACAGTTTCTTTCCTAGTTTTTGTATAGCTACCATCAGGTTTCTTTAAATTGCCTAATGGACTAACAGGTTCTTTGGCCATGACCTTATGGAGGCATGCTATTTCAGAGGTGTTTTCAACCTCTTAATATAGCTTCTTCCAAGAGTCTTGTTTGGCCTTTTTCATAATATTATTGTATTCTGTGATGGTCTTTTTATATTCAGCCCATTCTCCAGTTTTTTTCGCTCTATTAAATAGTTTAACATTTATTCCTCATCTTCCTAAGATCGTTATTCCACCAGTCTACAGGCTTCCTGTTGGAGCTTAGAGTTAGAGGACAGTTACTATGATATGAGGAAATAATAGCATCCTGTAGTTGTTCAGATACCTCCTCTATATAATATATATTCCTAATAGTTGGTTAAATAGACGTAAAATTCCCTTTAATGTCTCTGCATACTGCTTCCAGTTGGTGTTTCTTAGATTCCAGTATAGCACCAATGGTTTATCTACTGCACTGATTCCCATTCTGATGTACTGGTAGTCTGAGAGAGATGGTTCATCAGACACATACCAGTCCCAACCTGAGCAGCTATATGGGGAGATCTGAGGGTGATGTCTATAACCTCTTTCCATTTCTGAGTGACAAAAGTAGCTGCATCACCCATATCAATAATAATTATGTTTTGAGATATTATACTATCCAGTAAACCCCCTCAGGGGCTCACCTTATGTGAGTACGGGTTTTTGGCGCACCCGGGGGTTCCCGAGCCATTCATCGCCACATTCATCCCCTCACCCCCATCCGGTCGAGGTGGGTTCTTCAAGTGACCGGTGGACACAAGGTAGGCTCTCGTGCGTTCTTTACATTCCATTCATACCGCACCTCACCATCGTTTCTTTCTTCCCTTATCACTTTCCGGCCATTTCGCACCATGACATTCGCATATCTCTTTTTCTTCCCCGCCGGCCTACCTTGCGTGCGAAACGCCCACACTGTTTTAGTTTCTTGTATCTTTTTATTTAAATCCTCCGTGGACACAGCCTGACGGATACCCGCGCACCGCGTGCGCAGCTGGGTGAGTGGGTAATGGCGTCATCCCCACCACCCGGGGTCGTCATATAGGGTATGTGTTCGTATCCGCTGTTCAACTGCAGTCCCGCGGGGGGGCCATTGCATGAGCTGCTGACTTCTGACGGCGATTGGGTCCCTCTGTCTATGTTCTGGGAGGTGTGACCCTGGGGTGAGTCTGGTATAGATAGGCCACTCACCCAAGCCGGGGTAACGCCCGAGAAGTCAGAGCCCGAGCTCGGAGACGGTTGCAATGGTGGAGGATTTATTTCGCTATGGAGCACCCTTCCTCCATTACTACTAACAAGCGCCGAAAAGTCTATGTAACAGAAGTGACACCACCGACAACTGGTTGTTACTTGGTCATTTCACGAACCGAAGAAGGACAAAGCTTTGAGAAGGTGAACCCTTTCATCATTCAAAAGGGCATTGATGCAATTGCTGGTGCGGTTCAGTCCTGCACTCGTCTACGGAATGGTTCCTTATTAGCCCAAACGATATCCGATCTGCAAAGTAAGACCTTGTTGCGCGCTACGCTTCTCCACGGCTATCCTATCCGTGTCGAGAAGCACCGCACATTGAATTCCTGTCGAGGCGTTATTACCACCCATAGCCTCGATGGTATATCGGACGAGGACCTGGTAGAATATCTTGCAGACCAGAAGGTGACAGCGGTCCATCGAGTGCAGGCCAAACGCGACGGCGTATTGGTACCCACTCGTACCCTGTTTATTACATTTGATGGCGTCGATCTGCCCACGAGCATTTCCGCAGGGTACGAACGGATTTCTGTGAGGCCTTATATTCCTAGACCTCTGCGTTGTTTTAAATGCCAACGTTTTGGGCATACGCAAGTCTCATGTAAGAGTGCCGTTAACATCTGTGCAACATGTAGCCAGCCCTCACACGAAGGTACCTGTTCAACAGCCCCCGTCTGCGTTAATTGCAAAGGGTCTCATTCTGCTTCGTTTGCCGACTGTCCGCGGTACTTGGACGAGAAGGCGATCCAGGAGATCCGGGTAAAGGAAAAACTCTCCTTCGCTGAAGCCCGGAGGCGTTACCATGCGCGCCAACCTTCACTCCTGCGATCTGGCACATTTAGTTCTGTTGTTGCCTCGCCAGTACCACGAGTAGATGCCGAAACTCAGACCTGGACCTTGACTGGATTAACCGCCACTACCATCCGGCCGTCTATTAAAGCTACTGTTACCAAGCCTTATAAACCTGGTCCAAAGTCAATGAAGTCGCAAGCCGCTGAAAAGAAGCCCAAGCAGAAACTACGTAGGGAAGATTTCTTGAAAGACCCTCCGCGTGCGCGCGGTAGCAAAAGTTCACCTTCTCCTCCTCGGAGGTCGCTGTCCCAGGAAGGTCCTGGGACAAGCCGCGCTCAGCGGCACCCCTCACCCATCGCCACCCAGAACCGATTCACGGCGCTTGAATCGGTTTCTGGCACTGAGCGCGTGGGCCCTCCCTCCGAGGAAGCTATGGAGTCTGACCAACTCCATACAAAAAGCCCGAGCCCAAAGGTTAAACAAAAGGTAATTTTAAGCCGCCCTTCTAAGTAGACAGTTTATCCCTTTTATTCATGGCTATCCTGAGCTGGAATGTACGTGGTGTACGATCGCATAGGGCGGAACTGCAACTTTTATTGCGTTCCCATTCACCTATGGTCGTGTGTTTGCAGGAGACCAAGCTTCGCCCTCACGACCCTTTCGATCTCCGAGGGTACACTCCGGTTCGCTACGATCTTGAACCGGAGGAGGGTGCTCCTGCTCATGGAGGTGTCATGTTGTTGGTGCGTAATGACGTTCATTTTCATCCTATCACACTTACGTCCGACTTGCAAGCTGTTGCCATTAGACTGCAGTTACCCGGTTTTTTCTTTTCTGTTTGTTCTGTGTATACACCTCCATCGTCTCCCCTCGCTCCCGCGGACATTCGATCTCTCCTGTCCGCTCTCCCAACACCATTTTTTCTGTTGGGAGATTTTAATGCCCATCACCCACTATGGGGTTCGCCAAGGGCTTGTGCGAGGGGAACTCTTCTTTCCGACATTTTTTATCAGTTCAATCTTTCCATCCTCAATACAGGTGCACCTACTTTTATTTCTGATTCTTCTGGTACATTCTCTCACCTGGACCTTGCGATTTGCTCAATCCAGCTTGCACGTCGTCTTCAGTGGAACGTCGTCGCTGACACCTACTCCAGCGACCATTTCCCCTGCATCGTTTCTCTTCTGTCGCACCACGTACAGCATTCCAGAGTACCTACCTGGATATTCGCAAAAGCCGACTGGAGCTTGTATTCCAGCCTCGTGTATTTTGACGACCAGCCCTTCTCCGACATTAATCAACTAGTGCAGCACCTT
This sequence comes from Deroplatys truncata, assembly GCA_030765065.1. Classification (NCBI taxonomy): domain Eukaryota; kingdom Metazoa; phylum Arthropoda; class Insecta; order Mantodea; family Mantidae; genus Deroplatys; species Deroplatys truncata. The sequence continues at coordinate 413,238,990 of CM060990.1, read as the reverse complement.
ACGTCTATTATTTTCTCAGCCGCCGAACGTGCAATACCCCGTTCATCCTCCCAACCTCGGCGGCCACCTGTTCCATGGTGGAACGAGGATTGTCGGGACGCCGTTCGTGCCCGTAGGACTGCACTTAGGGTGTTTCGGCGCCACCCTACACTTGATAATTTGGTGAGTTTTAAACAATCGCGCGCCAGGGCTCGTCGCATTATTCAGGATAGCAAGAAGGCATCTTGGGCTCGTTTTGTCGAGTCTTTTAATCGTTTTACGCCTTCATCCGTTGTTTGGGATAAACTTCGTCGCTTCTCAGGTAAAGTGTCACATTGTACTGTTTCTGGCCTTCAGGTTTCTAATGCCACCATAGTGGATCCGGCTGCCATCGCTAACACTCTGGGTTCTGCCTTTGAGGCGGTTTCCAGTTCAGACCATTATTCCGCCGGCTTTCGCTCTATTAAAGACCGGCAGGATTCCGCATCATTTACTTTTCGGTCTGCTAATGATGACTGCTATAACGAACTATTCACAATGAGGGAGCTGGAGCACGCTCTTCATTGCTCTCGGCACTCCGCTCCCGGGCCGGACGGCATTCATGTCCTGATGTTAAAGAACCTTTCAGCCGACAGTAAACTATTTCTCTTACAGGTCTATAACCGTATTTGGCAAGACGGCATTTTCCCTTCCGTTTGGCGCGAAGCCACCATTGTCCCTATACTTAAGCCTGGAAAGGATCGCCAACTACCTTCCAGCTACCGCCCTATCTCCCTCACCAGTTGCATTTGTAAGGTGATGGAGCGCATGATCAACGGGCGGTTGACATGGTGGCTTGAGTCTCAGAAACTTCTAGCGAACGCTCAGTGCGGGTTTCGTCGCTATCGCTCTACCGTCGACCATCTGGTGTCCTTGTCGACGCATATTATGAATGGATTTCTGAGAAAGTGTCAAACCGTGGCGGTATTTTTTGACCTGGAGAAAGCTTATGACACTTGTTGGAGGGGCGGCATTTTACGTGCACTTCACGATTGGAATATCCGCGGTCGTCTTCCCATATTTCTTCGGGAGTTTATGACGGACCGCGTCTTTCGTGTACGTGTGGGCTCGGTTTTATCTCGTCGTTTTATTCAAGAGAACGGAGTACCGCAGGGCTCTGTACTCAGTGTCACACTTTTTGCGATTGCTATCAACCCCATTATTGATTGTATTCCACCTGGCATTTCATCGTCCCTTTTTGTTGACGATTTCGCTATTTATTGCAGTTCACGGCGGACCTGTCTACTCGAACGCCGTCTCCAGAGCTGTATCGACCGTCTCTACGCCTGGAGTAACGCCAACGGCTTTAATTTCTCCGCCGAGAAATCCGTCTGCATCAACTTCTGGCGCCGGAAGTATTTCCCTCCGCCCTCTCTCCATCTTGGGCCAGGGATACTTCCGTTTGCAGACGAGGCGAAATTTTTGGGGTTGATTTTTGACAGGAAGTTGTGTTGGACCTCGCACGTTTCCTTTTTAAAAGCAAACTGTGACCGTTCTCTTAATATTTTACGTGTTTTAAGTGGCACATCCTGGGGAGCTGATCGGACCGTCCTTCTTCGCCTTTATCGCTCTTTGGTCCGATCCAAGCTTGATTACGGGTGTATTGTTTATTCGTCGGCACGTCCATCTGCGTTACGTCGATTGAATGCCATTCACCATCGTGGCATCAGAGTCGCTACAGGGGCCTTTCCAACTAGCCCTGTACCCAGTCTGTACGCAGAAGCTGCAGAGCCTCCGCTGTCCTTCAGGCGTGAGATGCTCTTGTGCAGCTATGCTTGTCTTCTCTCAAGCTTGCCTAACCACCCGTCCTTCGAGTTATTTTTCGAGGAGTCACTTGATCGTCACTATTTTATTAGCTCCTCTGCCTTGCTCCCACCAGGGGTTCGCTTTCGACAGCTCCTTCGGCATTTAGACGTTCCGCCAGTGCCGGCCCTTCCACGGGGGGAAACGCGTTTTCCTCCATGGTCTCGCGCTGAGGCCCACTGTCACCTTGGGCTAACGTCGATGCCGAAGACTGAGACCCCTGCTTCAGTCTTTGGATCGGCTTTTTTAGAAGTACGGGCTCAATTCGGAGACTTCCATTTTATCTTCACCGATGGATCTAAGACTGAAGCTGGAGTTGGATGTGCCTTTGTTTCTGGTCACTATAGTTTTAAGTTTCGTTTACCTGGACAATGTTCAATTTTTACTGCCGAACTGTTTAGCATTTATCAATCTATTTTATACATTCAGCGGCACGCCTTACAGCACTGTTTTATTTGTACGGACTCTCTGAGTGCCCTTCAGACTATTACTGCGCTGTACCATTACCACCCGCTTGTACAGCGCATACATGACCTGCTCCACTCGCTTGGTGTCACTGGCATCAGCGTGTCCTTCATGTGGATTCCAGGTCATGTGGGCATCTCAGGTAATGAGTCTGCCGACGCCGCTGCGAGATCGGCGATTTTATTACCCAGATTTTTCACCTCTGTTGTTCCCTCGTCAGATTCGTGTGTTATTTTACGTCGCCGCATCCTCTCGCGCTGGCGCGATGAGTGGACGGCCCTCCGGGGGAACAAGTTGCGGGAGGTTAATCCGCTCCCGTTAATCTGGGGTACCTCTTCTCGTTCTTCACGTCGGGAAGAGGTACTTTTAGCCCGTTTACGAATTGGACATTGTCGTTTTAGTCATAGTTACCTGCTCAGTGGTGATCCCGCTCCGCTGTGTCAGCAGTGTGACGTGCCCTTAACGGTGCGTCACATTTTAACTGAGTGTCAAGTTTTAGCTCCACTGCGCGTTCGCCTGGGTCTGCCTGTTGGCATAGCCAACGTTTTGGCAGACGACGCGCATGCTGTAGAATGTCTTTTACGTTTTATAAGTGACATTGATTTTACTCGTCGCATTTGATGCGCTGAGCGTCTTTTAGCTTTGTTATTTTCTTCTGTATGTTTTTATAGGGACTTACTCCCCAGTGACATGTGGCGCTCATGTCCCGCATTCTACAGTTCTTGACACGTTTTAATCTTTTATTGGCTATGCTTTTAGTGTGTTGGTTTTTGAGATATATTTATTGTTATTATTGTTGTTATTGTTATTCTTGTTGTTATTTTTATTCTTGTTGTTATTGTTATTGTTATACTATTGTTAGTTTTAACTTTTTGGACATCGCGGGTTTGTGTCCCGTTTTTTAATTATGCGGTTTTTTTACCTTTTATACTTTGACCTTATATTTTACACATTGTAAGGGCGCTGATGACCCTAGCAGTTTAGCGCCCTTAAACCGCATATCATCATCATCATCATTCCAGTAAACACTCACCTCACTTGTTCGTATTGGTGCTGCCCCACACATGTGGTATGCATTTGCATCAGCTCCAATAATAATCTGCAGGTTTTGTTGCCCACAGATAGTTTCCAGTTCTACCTGCTCTTCAGAGGGTGGCAAAGTTAGTAAGTCATATGGCAGGTAAGCCTTTCCTTCATTGCTCCTGCCGTGTGATAAGTCAATCGTACTGCTGCTAGGTCTCTGCTACAGAATTCCCATAGAGTAAGAAATTTTAAGTCTTGTCTAACAAATACACAAGTCCTTACATTTTCAGAGTGAGTATTATATATTAACTTATCTCTGAGGTTGGTTAGCCCTGATACCCTGCTCTTGACAAGCCAAGGTTCCTGTATCAGAGCTACTCAAATGTCTCCTGTCACCAGGAGATTTTGTAAAGAGGCCGAAGTTCTCTGTGTTGAAGAATTATCTGTATTACTTTCAACATCTTCAGGTTTTGCTTTCGGCCCTATTACTCCGAAGGTAAGCTGGGTGAATCTCAGATAGAGTTTAAAATCCAAGGTTCATCACTGGAAAGTACAAGTGTTATTACTAGACTTTGGATATTTAGGTTTTTACCTATTGTTTTCCTTTACAGCCTATTGATCATAACATAGATAATTACACATTTAATTGACCTAAAAAGATATTAACCAACTTTTATAGTGTCCATAGGCACCTATTTCAACATAAATGCCTATTTCTGCCTTTTGGTGCCTATAAATGCCATTTTTTTATAGTTCCAATGAATTTATTCACTACACTGTTGTATTAAAATAAATATTTAATCAACAACAAACCTATCATTCACTGGATACATATTTGATTTCTGTTTGATAAAATGCGGCATGGTGTCATTCTTAAAAGTCTTAGCGCAACAATAAATAAAGCAACAATTAGTGAAATCTTAAGGTGCTGCATGCAAAATCCGAACTTCGGCAATAGAATACATTAACAACAATTGGCCCATGTCTGGTTTTCAGAAACAGTTATTTGAAAATAAGGCAAAGTGTCGGCTCATGTTCATAATATAACTATATTAAAGTCTTTGGTTGCTGTGATAATTTTTCTGCTAGTGCTGCAAAATACCGAAGAACAAATCTACCAAAAGTGCATGAATAAGAACATGGATTTTGGATTTCCAGTCTTATACAACAGATGAGAAAATAATCTTCTGTCAGGTCTGCTATAAAGAGATAAGCTTTTTACTGTATTTCCTGTCATTTTTATTATTATTCACATGAGAACATTTATGTTAACTACCGGGATTAATTGAACCGTATGACTTTTTCTTCTATCTGAAAATAACCTCAAATTTGTTTGATGCATTTTATTAAGTCCAATACTGGGGTCTAACAGCACAACAGATCAAAGCAATACTAATTTTGTAAAATACAATTTTTTCAAATTATACAAATTTTTGTGTAAATTATATTGGTTATTCATTTAAAATATTAATTATTTTAACAAAATATGATTTACCGACATTAAAATACATTTATAAATATATTCTTCTACTTAAGGTTTCTGCCGAAAAAGGAGTCACTTGGTACAACACGAGAAAGCTTCAATGCACCAAGCAAATTCTAAAAAGAAAGATTCTCGGAAGCAAACTTTGCTTACACAGCCCATGCCCTCAAAAATAAAATCCAAGTTCTATTTTGATATGTGTAAAGCATTCGCTGCAACCAACATTCCTTGGAATGTAGTTGAAAATACAACAATGAAGTCATTTTTAGAAATGTATTGCAGAGAAAGAATACCCTCCGAATCGACACTTAGAAAAAATTATCTTGAGATGGAGTATGAATCCCAACTGAATGAAATAAAGGTCAGAAATAGGAGATTTCTGCATCTGGATTTCCATAGATGAAACTATATTAAATTTAATTGTAGCGAAATTAGATAAAGGAAATTACGGAAATTTGCATTTGATTTGTTCGAAGATGTTGGAGAAAACTAATGCTCAATCAGTTGCCTACTTCATAAACTCTGTATTAAAAGTACTGTATCCAAATGGTGTAAAGGATGAAAGGGTGTTGTTACTGTACACTGATGCAGCACCATATGTGATAGCAGCTGGGAAATTTTTAAAGGTATTTTTTCAGCATTTAACACACATTACTTGTCTGGCTCATGCACTTCATTAAGTAACAGAGGAGGTTCGAAACCAGTTCCCCAAAATCAATGATTTAATATCCTCCATAAAGAAAGTATTTTTAAAGTCATATTCTAGAATTGCAGCTTTCAAAGTAAGATGTCCAAATCTGCCTTTGCCACCAGTGCGTATTTTGACAAGATGGGATACGTGGCTGCAGGCTGTGAAGTATTACAGTGAGAACATTGACAATGTTGAAGAGGTAGTAAGTAGTTTTTTGGAAGAAGAATCACAGTGTATTAAGGTTTCCCAGAAGGTCCTATGAGAGAAAGGTTTGAGACAGGATATGTCATATATTTGCGCTAATTTCACATTTTTAGCAGATACTATACAGCAATTAGAATATCAAAGCTCAGTCTCACTAAATCAATCACATTATTTACAAAAGCAGAAAGTCAGTTAAACAAAGCTGTTGGTGAGGTTGGGAAAATTGTTTCCAAAAACTACAAATGGTGCTCACCAAAAGTCCTGAATATATGGTTCTGAAAGGAGTATCAGATATTTTGAGCAGATGTTAGGCAGCTCTCCTTACAGGATTTAATCTGCATATGGTTTTCTTTTCAAATATGTTCCAGTCACCACCACAGATGTTGAGAGATCTTTTTCAGCATTTAAGCCAATTCTGACCCCACATCATCTGGAAATGCTTCTTGTTATTTATTGTGGACAAAATTACTGCCAAAAGTGAAACTGAAGAATCTGTCATTTAAAAAATAACAATGTTGCATTAATTTTTAAAATTCATGTAAGACGTATTTATATTTTAATTAATTGACAGTGACACAGATTTTTTATAGAATGATTGTTAAATAACTATATTATCTTATCTATCCTGCTATATTTAAGTTTATTTTGAAATAAAACATTAATCACTGTATTTTGCATGGCATGATGCATAAAATTTGTTTGTTTATTGTGCCTATTAAAGACCTATTTCCCTAATTTTTATGACCTTTTTAGGTGCCTAAAATCACATTTTTTAGGACCTAAAGATCCGAAGTCTAGTCATTACATTGGGTTCTTCTTTCTTGTTGATGACTGACCAACCCTCTGTCTTAAACCCAGAATTCTGGGTTTCCAGATGTTTCAGTAAGTCCCTTGGGTCCTTCTCTTTGACGAGTTTAACTGGGAACCATGCAACTACCCTGGTGCTACGGGTTATATCCCTAGTGGTTCCAACCCGCAGGATAGACCCTTCCCAGGGTTTGATGCATGGCACCTTCTCCATCAACCATTTTTTGGCTATTTCGTTAGCATAAGTGATATACAATACACCCTTTTTAGCATAGCTATTCTTAAAATGGAGGCCTGTCCCTGGTTCACACCTCCAAGCTTCCTCCAGAATATCTGATTGAATTATTACTAACTGATCCTCTGTCAATTTTTTCTTTGGATACATGTCCAGAGCAACCGCCATTTTTAGGACAGTCAAAGCTCGATTTTAAGTCATTCCAGAAGTGCTGGGTTTGGCTGCAGTCTGCTCTCCACTCTTTGGTCTTTTTTGAGCAGGCTTTTGATGCCCAGCTGGAGATGGATTGCTGGTTTCAGACCTGTTCCTTTTAGTGGCTATCCTTTCTGGTACATCCTTACCTGAGTCTTGTGATCCTGATGGTTTAGCTGTATCCCTCTGTCTCACTTCCTCAGGTTGCTTTGGCACTCATCTTGATTTTTTTGGCTTCCTGGGTCTTATGATTTTTCCAGTCACCCTGGCTCTTTCTATGACCAGTTTCCTTCTTTGAGCTCTGGAGAGCTTTTTTCCCAGATGCATCCTATTTACCATTGAGGCTGTGTGTCTGAGATTTAAATCCTCCTCAGGGTTCCTTTTACTTCCCTGTAGTGGAACATCAGTGAATGAAGTTGAGGCTTAATCAGCTGGACCTTCCTCAACCTCAATTACTGCAGTTGTTTCTGTTTGTGGGGTTTCTTCTTTAGGAAGTCCCTTTGTTTTTTCAAGTTGTGGTATGTCCATTTTGGTCGCACCAGTGAGGGGGATTTAAAGGTCAGCATCTGCGGAGCCCCCTGCACAGACATAAAGCTAATTATGACAGGGTTGTGCCTGGTGCCCTGAAGAGATCGTTAGCAACACCATTTATTTTTCCACCATGGTGCCATACAGCCCTTGGCACGATGTTTCCCACCTTGGATTCAGTTGGACATTGCCCCAATAAGTGTGGACTCCTGTTGACAGACCAATAAGGGTTGTCATTCTGAGATACCATCTGGGGTTGGATTTAGGTTGTTAAGCTGCTGCTTCATCCAACATCTCTCTTATAGCCTGTCTGGCATGGGTGACCCTACCAGTGGCTAGCACTGCCAGCCTAGCCTACAAGATCTTTAATGTACATAAGCCCCTCCACCAGCTTCAAGGCCCCCCTCAGGGGCTCACCTTATGTGAGTACGGGTTTTTGGCGCACCCGGGGGTTCCCGAGCCAATCATCGCCACATTCATCCCCTCACCCCCATCCGGTCGAGGTGGGTTCCTCAAGTGACCGGTGGACCCAAGGTAGGCTCTCGTGCGTTCTTTGCATTCCATCCATACCGCACCTCACCATCGTTTCTTTCTTCCCTTATCACTTTCCGGCCATTTCGCACCACGACATTCGCATATCTCTTTTTCTTCCCCGCCGGCCTACCTTGCGTGCGAAACGCCCACACAGTTTTAGTTTCTTTTATCTTTTTATTTAAATCCTCCGTGGACACAGCCTGACGGATACCCGCGCACCGCGTGCGCAGTTGGGTGAGTGGGTAATGGCGTCATCCCCACCACCCGGGGTCGTCATGTAGGGTTTGTGTTCGTATCCGCTGTTCAACTGCAGTCCCGCGGGGGGGGCCATTGCATGAGCTGCTGACTTCTGACGGCGATTGGGTCCCTCTGTCTATGTTCTGGGAGGTGTGACCCTGGGGTGAGTCTGGTATAGATAGGCCACTCACCCAAGCCGGGGTAACGCCCGAGAAGTCAGAGCCCGAGGTCGGAGACGGTTGCAATGGTGGAGGATTTTTTTTTCGCTATGGAGCACCCTTTCTCCATTATTAACAACAAGCGCCGAAAAGTCATTGTAACAGAAGTAGCACCGCCGTCATCTGGTTGTTACTTGGTCATTTCACGAACCGAAGAAGGACAAAGTTTTGAGAAGGTGAACCCTTTCATCATACAAAAGGGGATTGATGCAATTGCTGGTGCGGTTCAGTCCTGCACTCGTCTACGGAATGGTTCCTTATTAGCCCAAACGAAATCCGATCAGCAAAGTAAGACCTTGTTGCGCGCCACGCTTCTCCACGGCTATCCCATCCGTGTGGAGAAGCACCGCACATTGAATTCCTGTCGAGGCGTTATTACCACCCATAGCCTCGATGGTATATCGGACGAGGACCTGGTAGAATATCTTGCAGACCAGAAGGTGACAGCGGTCCATCGAGTGCAGGCCAAACGCGACGGCGTATTGGTACCCACTCGTACCCTGTTTATTACATTTGATGGCGTCGATCTGCCCACGAGCATCTCCGCAGGGTACGAACGTATTTCTGTGAGGCCTTATATTCCTAGACCTCTGCGTTGTTTTAAATGCCAACGTTTTGGGCATACGCAAGTCTCATGTAAGAGTGCCGTTAACATCTGTGCAACCTGTGGCCAGCCCTCACACGAAGGTACCTGTTCAACAGCCCCCGTCTGCGTTAATTGTAAAGGGTCTCATTCTGCTTCGTTTGCCGACTGTCCGCGGTACTTGGACGAGAAGGAGATCCAGGAGATCCGGGTAAAGGAAAAACTCTCCTTCGCTGAAGCCCGGAGGCGTTACCATGCGCGCCAACCTTCACTCCTGCGATCTGGCACATTTAGTTCTGTTGTTGCCTCGCCAGTACCACGCGTAGATGCCGAAACTCAGACCTGGACCTTGACTGGATTAACCGCCACTACCATCCGGCCGTCTATTAAGGCTACAGTTACCAAGCCGTATAAACCTGGTCCCAAGTCAATGAAGTCGCAAGCCGTTGAAAAGAAGCCCAAGCAGAAACTTCGTAGGGAAGATTTTTTGAAAGACCCTCCGCGTGCGCGCGGTAACAAAAGTTCACCTTCTCCTCCTCGGAGGTCGCTGTCCCAGGAAGGTCCTGGGACAAGCCGCGCTCAGCGGCACCCCTCACCCATCGCCACCCAGAACCGATTCACGGCGCTTGAATCGGTTTCTGGCACTGAGCGCGTGGGCCCTCCCTCCGAGGAAGCTATGGAGTCTGACCAACTCCATACAAAAAGCCCGAGCCCAAAGGTTAAACAAAAGGTAATTTTAAGCCGCCCTTCTAAATAGACAGTTTATCCCCTTATTCTTAATGGCTATCCTGACCTGGAATGTACGTGGTGTACGATCGCATAGGGCGGAACTGCAACTTTTATTGCGTTCCCATTCGCCTATGGTCGTATGTTTGCAGGAGACTAAGCTTCGCCCTCACGATCCTTTTGATCTCCGAGGATATACTCCGGTTCGCTACGACCTTGAACCGGAGGAGGGTACTCCTGCTCATGGTGGTGTCATGATTTTGGTGCGTAATGACGTTCATTTTCAAACTATCACACTTACGTCCGACTTGCAAGCTGTTGCCATTAGACTGCAGTTACCCGGTTTTTGCTTTTCTGTTTGTTCTGTGTATACACCTCCATCGTCTCCCCTCGCTCCCGCGGACATTCGATCTCTCCTGTCCGCTCTCCCAACACCATTTCTTCTGTTGGGAGATTTTAATGCCCATCACCCACTATGGGGTTCGCCAAGGGCTTGTGCGAGGGGAACTCTTCTTTCCGACATTTTTTATCAGTTCAATCTTTCCATCCTCAATACAGGTGCACCTACTTTTATTTCTGATTCTTCTGGTACATTTTCTCACTTGGACCTTGCCATTTGCTCACTCCAGCTTGCACGTCGTATTCAGTGGAACGTCGTCGCTGACACCTACTCCAGCGACCATTACCCCTGCATCGTTTCTCTTCTGTCGCACCACGTACAGCATTCCAGAGTACCTACCTGGATATTCGCAAAAGCCGACTGGAGCTTGTATTCCAGCCTCGTGCTTTTTGACGACCAGCCCTTCTCCGACATTAACCAACTAGTGCAGCACCTTACGTCTATTATTTTCTCTGCCGCCGAACGCGCAATACCCCGTTCATCCTCCCAACCTCGGCGGCCACCTGTTCCGTGGTGGAACGAGGATTGTCGGGACGCCGTTCGTGCCCGTAGGACTGCACTTAGGGTGTTTCGGCGCCACCCTACACTTGATAATTTGGTGAGTTTTAAACAATCGCGCGCCAGGGCTCGTCGCATTATTCAGGATAGCAAGAAGGCATCTTGGGCTCGTTTTGTCGAGTCTTTTAATCGTCTTACGCCTTTATCCGTTGTTTGGGATAAACTTCGTCGCTTCTCAGGTAAAGTGTCACATTGTACTGTTTCTGGCCTTCAGGTTTCTAATGCCACCTAAGTGGATCCGGCTGCCATCGCTAACACACTGGGTGCTGCCTTTGAGGCGGTTTCCAGTTCAGACCATTATTCCGCCGGCTTTCGCTCTATTAAAGACCGGCTGGATTCCGCATCATATACTTTTCGGTCTGCTAATGATGAATGCTATAACGAACTATTCACAATGAGGGAGCTGGAGCACGCTCTTCATTGCTCTCGGCACTCCGCTCCTGGGCCGGACGGCATTCATGTCCTGATGTTAAAGAACCTTTCAGCCGACAGTAAACTCTTTCTCTTACAGGTCTATAACCGTATTTGGCAAGACGGCATTTTTCCTTCCGTTTGGCGCGAAGCCACCATTGTCCCTATACTTAAGCCTGGGAAGGATCGCCAACTACCTTCCAGCTACCGCCCTATCTCCCTCACCAGTTGCATTTGCAAGGTGATGGAGCGCATGACCAACGGGCGGTTGACATGGTGGCTTGAGTCTCAGAAACTTCTAGCGAACGCTCAGTGCGGGTTTCGTCGCTATCGCCCTACCGTCGACCATCTGGTGTCCTTGTCGACGCATATTATGAATGGATTTCTGAGAAAGTGTCAAACCGTGGCTGTATTTTCTGACCTGGAGAAAGCTTATGACACTTGTTGGAGGGGCGGCATTTTACGTACACTTCACGATTGGAATATCCGCGGTCGTCTTCCCATATTTCTTCGGGAGTTTATGACGGACCGCGTCTTTCGTGTACGTGTGGGCTCGGTTTTATCTCGTCGTTTTATTCAAGAGAACGGAGTACCGCAGGGCTCTGTACTCAGTGTCACACTTTTTGCGATTGCTATCAACCCCATTGTTGATTGTATTCCACCTGGCATTTCATCGTCCCTTTTTGTTGACGATTTCGCTATTTATTGTAGTTCACGGCGACCTGTCTACTCGAACGCCGTCTCCAGAGCTGTATCGACCGTCTCTACGCCTGGAGTAACGCCAACGGCTTTAATTTCTCCGCCGAGAAATCCGTCTGCATCAACTTTTGGCGCCGGAAGTATTTCCCTCCGCCCTCTCTCCATCTTGGGCCAGGGATACTTCCGTTTGCAGACGAGGCGAAATTTTTGGGGTTGATTTTTGACAGGAAGTTGTGTTGGACCTCGCACGTTTCCTTTTTAAAAGCAAAGTGTGACCGTTCTCTTAATATTTTACGTGTTTTAAGTGGCACATCCTGGGGAGCTGATCGGACCGTCCTTCTTCGCCTTTATCGCTCTTTGGTCCGATCCAAGCTTGATTACGGGTGTATTGTTTATTCGTCCGCACGTCCATCTGTGTTACGTCGATTGAATGCCATTCACCACCGTGGCATAAGAGTCGCTACAGGGGCCTTTCCAACTAGCCCTGTACCCAGTCTGTACGCAGAAGCTGCAGAGCCTCCCCTGTCCTTCCGGCGTGAGATGCTTTTGTGCAGCTATGCTTGTCGACTCTCAAGCTTGCCTAACCACCCGTCCTTCGATGTATTTTACGAGGATTCGCTTGATCGCCAATATTTCGTTAGCTCCTCTGCATTGCTCCCCCCAGGGGTTCGATTTCGACTGCTACTTCGGCATTTGGACGTTACGCCAGCGCCGGCCGTTACCCGAGGGGAAACGCGCTTTCCTCCATGGTCGCGCGCTGAGGCCCACTGTCACCTTGGGCTAACGTCGATGCCGAAGACTGAGACCCCTGCTTCAGTCTTTGGATCGGCTTTTTTAGAAGTACGGGCTCAATTCGGAGACTTCCATTTTATCTTCACCGATGGATCTAAGACTGAAGCTGGAGTTGGATGTGCCTTTGTTTCTGGTCACTATAGTTTTAAGTTTCGTTTACCTGGACAATGTTCAATTTTTACTGCCGAACTGTTTAGCATTTATCAATCTATTTTATACATTCAGCGGCACGCCTTACAGCACTGTTTTATTTGTACGGACTCTCTGAGTGCCCTTCAGACTATTACTGCGCTGTACCATTACCACCCGCTTGTACAGCGCATACATGACCTGCTCCACTCGCTTGGTGTCACTGGCATCAGCGTGTCCTTCATGTGGATTCCAGGTCATGTGGGCATCTCAGGTAATGAGTCTGCCGACGCCGCTGCGAGATCGGCGATTTTATTACCCAGATTTTTCACCTCTGTTGTTCCCTCGTCAGATTCGTGTATTATTTTACGTCGCCGCATCCTCTCGCGCTGGCGCGATGAGTGGACGGCCCTCCGGGGGAACAAGTTGCGGGAGGTTAATCCGCTCCCGTTAATCTGGGGTACCTCTTCTCGTTCTTCACGTCGGGAAGAGGTACTTTTAGCCCGTTTACGAATTGGACATTGTCGTTTTAGTCATAGTTACCTGCTCAGTGGTGATCCCGCTCCGCTGTGTCAGCAGTGTGACGTGCCCTTAACGGTGCGTCACATTTTAACTGAGTGTCAAGTTTTAGCTCCACTGCGCGTTCGCCTGGGTCTGCCTGTTGGCATAGCCAACGTTTTGGCAGACGACGCGCATGCTGTAGAATGTCTTTTACGTTTTATAAGTGACATTGGTTTTAAATGTCGCATTTGATGCGCTGAGCGTCTTTTAGTTTGTTATTTTATTCTGTATGTTTTAATAGGGACTTACTCCCCAGTGACATATGGCGCTCATGTCCCTCACATTCTACAGTCCTTGACACGTTTTAATCTTTTATTGACTATGCTTGTAGTGTGTTGGTTTTGAGACATATTTATTGTTATTGTTACTATTGTTGTTATTGTTATTATTGTTATTGTTTTTATTGTTATTGTTATTCTATTGTTATTTTTAACTTTTTTGACATCGCGGGTTTGTGTCCCGTTTTTAATTATACGGTTTTTTACCTGTCTTTTATTTTTTGACTTTATATTTTATACCTTGTAAGGGCGCTGATGACCTCAGGAGTTTAGCGCCCTTAAGCCGCATATCATCACATCACAGCTTCAAGGCCATGCAACTTCTAGGAGGAGGGGAATCCATTATCGAGCTAAGTAATGAAAAATGAATAAGAGAGTTGGCATTTCAAGTTGATCTCACTGGTAATTTTAATGATATAAGTTCATCATTTTGAGGCAGAGGTTACACAATTGTTCACTTTGAATGTATAAATTGTCATTTTGGGAAATTCAGTTGGCATAAAGCTACATCACCTTTCCCCACATTAATTACAGAGGTGTGTGCAGATTCAGAGGCCCCACAGAAGTTTATGTAGAAGCTTTAAAAACACTGCATGGAGAATTTGTAAAAATATTCCAGAGAATTTAATAATTGCAAATGGATTTTTAGGTGTTTGCTGCACCCTATTCAGTAAATGTGAAAACTATTAGACCAAAACAGCATTTAGAGCTAATAGACTTTTAGTATAATACCGAAATGAAGTGCAAGTTTCCAAACAAAAAGGACTTATGACTTTATGTTCGTTTTCTACAAGAGAGATTCCCTAGATTGCACAAACCTAATGAAAATATTTTAGGTACATTTGGATCCATGTATCTGTGTAAACAGTCATGTTCACTGAAGACAATCAAGTATAAACAACAAAGTAGTCTTTTGTGATCAAAACCTAAAATAAGCTTGTGACTTGCAAGTACTCACTTAATAATATAACAAAATATTAGTAAAAGAGTAAAGCTTAAAAAGGCATGAAGATCTCATGAAATGGATGGAAATAAATCATCATATACTTAACACAAGGTATTTAGTGTGTTATTGTTATTGACATTCGTTGATGAATACATCAATTATCAGCAGATTAGCTTTTATAAACATAAGCCTTGAATATAATTTATTTTTAGGTAATTTCATTAGACATATTTAGCCATGCAACAGAAATGTGAAATAATTAGCATCTGTAGTATTTTCGTTGAAGACATTTATGGAAGTACCTTGATTGTTTGTCAGTTTATAATCATAGCATAATGAAATTATATGTAAGAAAATGTATTGTATCCCTAACAAAAATACTTTTCACTTATCTACCACAGCAGTCCTTGTAACATTTGATCAGCATTTGGAAGTACATGTTAACTCTGTAATGCAATAGAGTTGCCATTTGTTAACAAGGATGTTCAGGCAAAGTTTTAGAATATCTTAGCATGTGTTTTTGTTAATTTCATATTAAACTAACTTTCAGTAACTAAATTAAGCTATTTATAGCCTTCTGATATTGTAAAAATATTATATTTTTTTCAATAAAATTTTACTGTTTCTTTTAATATAAAGATACAAAATTCATGTGCTTGCAGTCAAATGTAACCCCATCAGCATCAAAGTATATCATTACACCAGTTATTTTAGTTTAGCCCTCCCTATCCTTTACCACAGGCACATTTGACTGTAGTCACTCAGACAAAAGCTTGAGACGTTTGGCTTTGAATGGATGGCCATTTCATTTCCTATCACAGTAACAATCACGGCTATTAGAATTGCTTTGGTTGTGGCACTGGTGAAAGGGATATAAAAGCTAGTTTAGGAATTAGAGGAACAGAGCATAATAATAACAATAATAGTAACAATTAATAATAATATATTTCCACAAAACAGTAGGATTACTACACCCGATTGTTTATTGGTTTATAATTGCAGAGTAATGAAATTATATTTAAGAAAATATATTGTATGCCTAATAAAATACTTTTCGTTCATCTACCGCAACAATAAAATTAAGCTGTTTATAGCTTTTTATACTGTAAAAATGTTATATTTTTCAATAAAATTGTGCTACTATTTTTTTTTTAGTTAAAGATGTAAAATCCATGCAACTGCAGTCAAGTGTAACTCTCTCAGCATCCAAGCATGCCATTACACTGATTATTTTACTTGGGCCCTCCCTGTATTTTACCATAGGCACATTGGACTGCAGTCAATGGGACTTGAACTCGCAATATTTGGGTTTGAATGGATAGCCAGTTCATTTCGTGTTGCTCTAATGATTATGGATTTTGGAATCGCTTTGGTTGTAGAACCAGTGTAAGGTATATAAAAGTCGGTTTAGGAATTGGAGGAAAAGAGGTATAATAATAATAATAATAATAATAATAATAATAATAATAATAATAATAATAATAATAATAATAATAATAATAATAATAATTAATAATAATAAAAAATTAATAGTAATAATAACAATAATAGTAGCAGTAATGGTTATAATGTATTTTCTTATCAGAATAAGTGACCAGGGTCAAAATGCAGTAGACAATCAAATTTGTAAAACTCTTAGCACAATAAATACTACACTATACTATACTATACTATACTATACTATAAGTGATATATTTCCATAAAACAGTATGATTAATAGATTGTTTATTAGTTTGTAATCATAGCATAATCAAATTATATTTAAGAATATACACTGTATGCCTGTTAAAATAGTTTTCGCTCATCTACCACAGCAGTCCCTGCAACATTTATTCAGCATTTGGAGGTCTATGTTAACTCTCTAATGCATAGCGTTTCTATTTGGCAATGAAGATGTTTAGGCAAAGAAAGTTATAGAATATGTTAAGTTGTTGTTTTTTTATGGTTTTTATATTGTAAAAATATTTTTTTTCAATAAAACTCTACTGTTCTTTTCTAAATACAAAAGTACAATTTACATGCTACTGTAACACCTTTGGCCTCCAAGTGTGCTATTACACTGGTTACTTCACTTGGGCCAGCCCTGTGCTTTACCACAGGCACATTTAATTGCAGTCGCTGGGACTCGAACTTGCGACATTTGTCTTCAATGTATGGCCAGTCCATTTCATATCCCTCCAAAGATCACGGCTATTCGAATCGCTTCGGTTGTGGTGCTGGTGAAAGGGATATAAAAGCCGGTTCAGAAATTGGAGTAAAAGTGCCATAGTAATGATGATAATGATGTTTTATCACATAAGTAATATATTTCAATTAAACAGTGTCATTACTACACTTGATTACTTATTGGTTTACAATCGTAGCATAATGAAATAATATTTAAAAAAGTATGTTGTATGCCTAATAAAGTATTTTTTGTTCATCTACCACAGCAATCATCCTTAGGTTTGATCAGTATCTGGAGGTCTATGTTAACCCTCTAATGCATAGCGTTATCATTTGGCAACAAAGATGTTAGGCAAAGTTTCGGAATACCGTAACGGATTTGTTTGTTAATTTCATAGTAACATAACCGTCAGCAATAAAATTAAGCGATTTATAGTTTTTTATATTGTAAAAACATTATTTTTAAATAAAAACATAGTGTTTTAATATAAGAATGCAAAATCCACGAGACTGTAGTCAAATGTAACCCCGTCAACGTCCAAGCGTGCAATTACACCGGTTATTTTAGTTGGTCCGGCCTGCCTTTTACCATAGGTACATTTGGCTGCGGTCGCTGGGACTCAAGCTCGTGAGGTTTGGCTTTGAATGGATGGCTACTCCATTTCGAATCGCTCTAATGATCATATCTATTGGAATCGTTTCAGTTGTGGTGTCGGTACAAGGCAGATAAAAGCTTCTTCAGGTATTAGAGGAAGAGCGGCATTATAATTAAAATAATAATGATAATTATAAGCTATTAAGAGCAGCATTATAATTAATACAGTAATGGATCACCTCTATTCGAGTCGCTTCGGTTGCGGTGCCGTTGAAGGGAAATTAAAAGCGGCTTTAATAATTAGAGGAAGAGTATTATAATAATAATAATAATAATAATAATAATAGTAATTATGTATTATCACATAATTAAGTTCAATTTCCATAAAACAGTATGATTACCAGACTTGATTGTTTATTGTTTTATAATCGTAGCATAATAAGTCATATTTAAGAAAACATACTGTATGCCTAACAAAATAGCCTTTGTTCATCTACCACAGCAGTCCTCTTAACTTTTGATCAACACTTTGAGGTCCATGATAACCTAATGCATAGCGCTCCATTTGGGAACAAATATATTTAGTCAACTTTTTAGAATATCTAAGAGTGTTCTTTGTCATTTCATAGTAAACTAAATTTCAGCAATAAAATTAATCTTTTATGGCTTTTTATATTGGAAAAACGTAATATCGTTTCAATAGAACTGTACTTTGTGTAACATAAAGGTGAAAAATCCATGAAGCTGCAGTTAAATGCAACCCCATCAGCACCCAAGCCTGCCACTAGAGAGGCTACTTTACTTGGGCTCTCTCTGTCCTTTACCATAGGCACATATGACTGCAGTCGCTGGGACTCGAACTCGCGAAGTTTGGCTACGAATGGATGCTCAATGCATTTCGTATGGCTTTAATGATCTCGTCTATTGGGATCGTTTCGGTTGTGGTGGCGGTACAAGGTAGACAAATGCTTATTCAGGTATTAGAGGAAAAGCGGCATTAGAATTAATATAATGATGATAATGAGCTATTAAGAGCGGCATTATAATTAATATGATAATGATAATAATGAGCTACTATATAAGTAATATCATATTTCCATAAAACAGATGATTACCACATTTGAATGCTTATTAATTTATAATCGCAGCACAATGATATCATGTTTAACAAATTATATAGCATGCCTAATGAAATATATTTCGTTCATATACTCCAGCAGTCGTCGTAACATTTGATCAGAATTTGGAAGCCCATGAGTAGGGGGGATTGAGGGTTTCTGTATCACTTAATATGCAGGAATGTGTATTCATATGCAAATGAGGCCCCCCACCTCCTCCCCCCTCCCCCACCCCAACTCCTTGGTACTTTTAGTTGCAGCTGTGGGTCATAAATCTTTTTGAGTATAATGAAAGCTTGACAGTTAAGCAATTAAGAGTATCCTTTACCTGTCAAAACGAACAAAGGGGGTCGTAAATTTATGGTTCTGTAACAAAGGCGAGATGTTTTATTTACCCATTCCACATCCGGTCACTTCTGCACCTGCAGCAGCTCGCCCACCCCCACTCACATTGCCTCTCGAACACGTGCAGGAGGTTATCAATCACTGTCAAAATGAACAAAGAGAGTGCTAGACAAAGAATCAGGCGCTATTGTCCCAACTCTATAGTTTACTTTTAGGTGAAGCCACCTGGCATTCCCATTCCACTAGCATTTAACAAAACAACAATGCTTGCCCTTCAAGTGTCAAAATGAACAAAGGCAATGATAAATTAGGGTCGTGACAAAAGATAACTGAAGCCCGTTAATAAAGAAACATATTCTATTGTATTCTATTTCTATTGTCCGGGGCAAGGCTTCTTTAGAAGGACCACCTGGCATTCCCATTCCACTAGCATTTAACCAAAAAAACAATGTTTGCCCTTCAACTGTCAAAATGAACAATGAGGATGCAGGACAAAGGAACAGATTCTATTGTATCCCCTTTCTTTTGTCCGGGGCAAGGCTTCTTAGAAGGATCACCTGGCATTCCCATTCCACAACCCTATAACAAAAGAACAAAGCTGGTCCCTTTCTATTGTTCGAACACCTGCGTGATTGACAAAAGAATCTGAGGGAGGCTTTATGCTCGCTCTGTCTTTGTTTGTTCACGTGAAAGACAGAGAGGTCTGTTTACCTGCTATACGTAAACATTTCAACAACGTCAGAGTCAGCCATCATGATTTTTGCCCTGAAGGGCTGTTCTCTCCGAATGTTTTACGAGATCCTACGAATATACCCGAGCATAGTTAACAAGCATTCTGTTTGGCTCTTTTCAATCAGGGATATAAAAATGTATTTCACCTATGCCATAACATACATTAAACCTCTGTGTATACTTGGATATCCATAGATCAGTGCTCGATTCTTACTGCAATCAAAAGTTTAATGTTTTAATTGCTAATGAGAAATTGATGATTGATATTATTATATCATTGCCCTAACTAACATAAGGGTGTTGAGGGGGTCCTAGATCGAATCTTACCCAGCGAAACTCTAATGCATAATAGCTATTAAACTATGCACGGCCAGATTAAAATGTATTTAACAAATATATTTTAATTTTTGTATATATCATTACCCTAATTAATGAAAGGGTGTTCAGAGGGTCCTAGATCGAATCTTACCCAGCGAAACTCTAATGCGTAATGACTATTAAACTATGCAAGGCCAGATTAAAATGTATTTAACAAATATAATTTATTTTTTTATATATCACTACCTTAATTAATGAAAGGGTGTTCTGGGTCCTAGCTCAAATCTTACCCAGCGAAACTCTAATGCTTAATAAAAATTAAACTATGGGAGTATGTGCGGCCATATTAAAATGCATTTAACAATTTTAATTATTTATATTAAACACATGTGTATACTTAGGCATCCAAATTGATACATTGTTAGGGTAAAACATTATTATATCATTACCTTGAATAATGAAGACCGTTCAGAGGTTCTAGCTTGAATCTTACCCGGAAAATCTAATGCTTAATAACTATTAAATTATGGGAGCATGCACGAGCAGATTAAATACGTATTTAACAAATATAATTTAATTTTTATATGACATTACAATTTTTACTGAACTGTATACTTAGGAACCCAGAGGCCCCTAGTTCGAATCTTACCCAGCGGAACGCTATAATAAATGTTAAACTAGGTGAGCATGGGCGGTCGGATTAAAACTGCATTTAACAAATGTAATTATTTATACTAAACCCCTGCGTATACTTAGATATTCCGATGATTACACACGATTCTTTATTTTCTTTCTTCTTCCCTCTCTTTCCTCCTTTTCCCTCTTTTAATCTATCTATCTCTTTCCTTCTCCACGACTTCTACACATCCAGGCGTTCACATATGCACGAGTACACATACATATATCAACACGCATACTGCAGTGCACGCACACACACATGCACATACACACACTCACATATACCTGTTCACTTACACACACCAACACCAACCCATACACGTGCACACACACGAACACACACATACAAGCCCATACACACACATAAACGTGTGTAATCACATACACACACTCACGCACAGTCACACACGCACATACACAACCACACACACACATATACCTGTTCACTTACACATACCAACCCACACACGTACACACATACACCACACACACACCCACATACACCTCATACAGCACATACACTCACATACATACACCAGTATACTTACACATTCGCACACTCACATACACACACATACGCCTGCAGTCATAGACGCATACATCAGTGTACGTACACACATGCAAGCACATACACACATACACCCATAACATTGGAAATTATTGACTTTACAGAATTCAAAAATCGTTGTCTCATTTCACTGTAACCTAGCAAAAATGTAATTCTTTTCAGGTTATCACCCGCACATGGCTCCCCCAGGGGGTTCACCTTATGTGAGTACGGGTTTTGGCTTACCCGGGGGTTCCCTAACCACTCATCGCCATCACAATCGCTTCATCCACGTCCGGTCGAGGTGGGTTCGTTCTCGTGACCGGGGGACTCAATGTAGGCTCTCGTGCGTTCTCTACATTTCATTCCATGACGCCCTCGCCATCGTTTCTTTCTTCTCTTTTGTATTTATGCACATTTCGGACCACTTCCATTCATTTACACATCTCTTTTCCTTCTACGCCGGCCTACCTTGACTGCGAAATGCCCACACACTTTTAGTTTCTTTTAACCTTTTATTTTAATCCACCGTGGACACAGCCTGGCGGACTCCCGCGCATTAGGTGCGCAGATGGGTGAGTGGGTAATGGCGTCATCCCCACCACCCGGGGCCGTCATGTAGGGTTTGTTTTCGTATCCGCTGTACAATTGGAGCCCCGCGGGGGGGATCATTGCATGAGCTACTGGTTTCTGACGGCCATTGGGTCCCTCTGTCTATGTACTGGGAGGTGTGACCCTGGGGTGAGATAGGTATAGATAGGCCACTCACCCAAGCCGGGGTAACGCCCAGGAAGTCAGAGCCCGAGGTCAGAGATGGTTGCAATGGTGGAGGATTTATTTCGCTATGGAGCACCCTTTCTCCATTAATTCAAGCAAGCGCCGAAAAGTTATTGTAACAGAAGTAGCATCGCCGACATTTGGTTGTTACTTGGTCATTTAAAGAACAGAAGAACGACAAAACTTTGAGGACCTGAACCCTTTTATAATTCAGAAGGACTTGTTATTAGCACAATCGAAGTCCGATCAGCAAACTAAGACTTTGTTGCGCGCTACGCTTCTACACGGTTATCCCGTCCGCGTTGAGAAGCACCGCACATTGAATTCCTGTCGAGGCGTCGTTACCACGCTTAGCCTTGATGGTATATCGGACGAGGACCTAGTCGAGTATCTCTCCAATCAAAAGGTGAATGAAGTGCATCGAGTGCAGGCCAAACGCGACGGCGTATTGGTACCACGAGCATTTCCGCAGGGTACGAAAGGATTTCTATGAGGCCTTATATTCCTAGACATCTGCGTTGATTTAAATGCCAACGCGTTGGGCATACGCAAGTCTCCTGGAAGAGTGCCGTTAACATCTGTGCAACATGTAGCCAGCCCTCACACGAAGGTGCCTGTTTATCTGCCCCCGTCTTCATAAATTGCAAAGGGTCACAGTCTGCTTCATTTGCCATTTGTCCGCGGTATTTGGACGAGAAGGCGATCCAGGAGATTCGGGTATAGAGAATCTCTCCTTTGCTGAAGCGCCGAGGCGTTATGATGCGCGCCAACCTGCTCTCCTGCGATCTGGTACATTTAGCTCTGTTGCTACCTCGCCAGTACCACGAGTAGATGCCGAAACTCAGACCTGGACCATGACTGCATTAACTGCAACTACCATCTGGCCGTGCGTTTCTCGTACTGTTATCAAGCCATCTAAAGCTGGTCCTAAAGTTCTGAAGTCCCAAGGCACTGAAAAGAAGCAAAAGCAGAAACTTCGTAAAGAAAATTTTCTGAAAGACCCTCCGCGTGCGCGCGGTAAGAAATGTTCACCTTCTCCTCCTCGGAGGTCGCAGCCCCAGGATGCTCCTGGGACAAGCCGCGCTCAGCGGCCACCTTCACCCATTGCCACCCAGAACCAATTCACGGCGCTTGAATCGGTTTCTGGCACTGAGCGCGTGGGCCCTCCCTTCGAGGAAGCTATGGAGTCTGACCAACTCCATACCACAAAAACCCGAGCCCAAAGGTTAAGCAAAAGATTATTTTAAGCCTCCCTTCTAAGTAGACAGTTTATCTCTTTTATTCATGGCTATCCTGAGATGGAAGTTACGTGGTGTTCGATCGCATAGGGCGGGGATACAACTTTTATTGTGTTCCCATTCACTTATGGTTGTGTGTTTGCAAGAGACCAAGCTTCGCCCCCACGATCCTTTCGAACTCCAAGGATATACTTCGGTTCGCTACGATATTGAACCGGAGAAGGGTGCTCCTGCTCATGGAGGTGTCATGTCGTTAGTGCGTAACGACGTTTATTTTCAAACTCTCGCTCTTAGGTCCGACTTGCAAGCTGTTGCCATTAGACTGCAGTTACCCGGTTTTTTGTTTTCTGTTTGCTCTGTGTATTCACCTCCATCGTCTCCCCTCACTCCCGCGGACACTCGAGCTCTCCTGTCCGCTCTCCCAACACCGTTTCTCCTGTTGGGAGATTTTAATGCCCATCACCCCCTGTGGGGTTCGCCAAGGGCTTGTGCGAGGGGAACTCTTCTTTCTGACATTTTTGACCAGTTCAATCTCTCTATTCTCAATACAGGTGAGCCTACGTTTCTTTCTGATTCTCCGATACATTTTCTTACTTGGACCTTGTCGTTTGCTCACTCCAGCTTGCTAGTCGTCTGCAGTGAAACGTGGTCGCTGACACCTACTCCATCGGGCATTACCCCTGCATCGTTTCTGTTCTGTCACACCACGTACAGCATTCCTGAGTACCTACGTGGATATTCACACTGGAACTTGTATTCCAGCCTGGTGCATTTTGACGACCAGCCCTTCACCAAAATTAACCAACTAGTTCAGCACCTTACGTCTACGATTTTCTCTGCCACCGAACGCACAATTCCCCATTCATCCTCTCAACCTCGGCGAATGCCTGTTCCGTGGTGGAACGAGGATTGTCAGGACGCCGTTCGTGTCCGTAGAACTGCACTTAGGGTGTTTTGGCGACACCCTACACTTGATAATTTGGTGAATTTTAAGCAATCGCGCACCAGGGCTCGTCGCATTATTCAGGATAGCAAGAAGGAGTCGTGGACTCCTTTTGTCGAATCTTTTAAACGCTTTACGCCTTCATCTGTTGTTTGGGATAAACTCCGTCGTTCTCCGGTAAAGTGTCGCATTGTACTGTTTCTGGCTTTCAGGTTTCCAATGCCAGCATAGTGGACCCGGGTGCCATCGCTAACACTCTGGGTGCTGCCTTTGAGGCGGTTTCCAGTTCAGATCATTATTCCGCCGGCTTTCGCTCTATTAAAGACCGGCTGAATTCCGCGTCATATAATTTTCGGTCTGCTAATAATGAGTGCTATAACGAACTTTTCACAAGGAGGGAGCTGGAGCACGCTCTTTATTGCTCTCGGCAGTCCGCTCCTGGGCCGGACGGCATTCATATCCTGATCTTACAGAACCTTTCAGCCGACAGAGAACTCTTTCTCTTACAGGTCTACAACCGTATTTGGCAAGACGGTCTTTTTCCTTCCGTTTGGCGCCAAGCCACCATTGTCCCTATACTTAAGCCTGGGAAGGATCGCCAACTACGTTCCAGCTACCGCCCTATCTCCCTCACCAGTTGCATTTGCAAGGTGATGGAGCGGATGATCAACGGCCGGTTGACATGGTGGCTTGAGTCTCAGAAACTTCTAGCGAACGCTAGGTGCGGATTTCCTCGCTATCGCTCTACCGTCGACCATCTGGTGTCCCTGTCGACGCATACTATGAATGGATTTCTGCGAAAGTGTCAAACTGTGGCTGTGTTTTTTGACTTGGAGAAAGCTTATGACACTTGTTGGAGGGGCGGCATTTTACGTACACTTCACGCATGGAATATCCGCGGTCGTTTTCGCATATTTCTTCGGGAGTTTATGACGGACAGCTTTTTTCGTATACGTGTGGGCTCAGTTTTATCTACGCTTTTTATTCAAGAGAACGGAGTCCCGCAGGGCTCTGTACTCAGTGTCACGCTTTTTGCAATTGCTATCAAACCCATAGTTGATTTATTCCACCTGGCATTTCATCGTCCCTTTTTGTTGACGATTATGCCATTTATTGCAGTTAACGACGGACCTGTCTACTCGAATGTCGTCTCCAGAGATGTATCGACCGTCTCTACGACTGGAGTAACGCCAACGGCTTTAATTTCTACGCCGAGAAATCCGTCTGCATCTAATTCTGGCGCCGGAACGCTTTCCCTCCGCCCTCTCCAATCTTGGGCCTGAGGTCCTTCCGTTTGCAGACGAGGTGAAATTTTAGGGGTTGATCTTTGGTCAAAAGCTGAGCTGGACGACTGATGTTTCGTTTTTAAAGGCAAAGTGTGACCGTTCTCTTAACCTTTTACGTGTTTTAAGTGGCACATCCTGGGGAGCTGATCGGACTGTCCTTCTGCGTCTTTATCGCTCTTTGTTCCGATCCAAACTTGATTACGGGTGCATTGTCTATTCATCGGCATGTCCAAATGTGTTACGCCGCTTGAATCCCATTCATCATCATTGTATTAGAGTCGCTACAGGGGCCTTTCCAACTAGCCCCGTAACCAGTATTTACGCTGAAGCTGTTGAGCCTCCGCTGTCCTTCAGGCTTGAGATGCTTTATGTAACTATGCCTGTCGAATCTTCAGCTTGCCTGACCACCCGTACTTCGCGACATTTTACGAGGATTCGCTTGATCGGCAATATTTAGTTAGCTCCTCTGCATTGCTCCCTCCAGGGGTTCGATTTCGTCAACTTCTTCGGCATTTGACATTACGCCAGCACCGGCCCTTCCACGGGGGAAACGCGTTTTCCTCCATGGTTGCACGCTGAGGCCCTCTGTCACCTTGGGTTATCGTCGAAGCCGAAGTATGAGACCCCTTCTTCAGTCTTTAGATCAGCGTTTTTAGAACTTCAGTCGCAATTCGGGGATTTTCATTTTATCTTTACTGATGGATCTAAGACTGATGTGGAGTAGGATGTGCCTTTTGTGGTGGAAATAGTTTTACCTTTCGTTTACCGGGGCAATGTTTGATTTTTACCGTTGAACTTTTTAGTATGTATCAATCTGTTTTATACGTTCAGCGGCGCGTCTTGCAGCAGTGTGTTGTTTGTACAGATTCTCTGAGTGCCCGTCAGAGTATTAACGCGCTGTACAGTTACCACCCTCTCGTACAGCGCATACATGACCTGGTCCACTCGCTTGGTGCCACTGGCATCAGCGTCTCCTTCCTGTGGATTCCAGGTCATGTGGGCATCTCAGAGAACGAGACTGCCGACGCTGCTGACAAATCAGCGATTTTATTATCCATATTTTTTACTGCTGTTATTAACCTCGTCAGATTTGTTTGTAGTTTTACGTAGCCGCATCCTCTCGCTTTGGAAGGATGAGTGGACGGCCCTTCGGGGGAACAAGTTACGGGAGATTAAGCCTCTCCCGTTAGTCTGGGGTATCTCTTCTCGTTCGTGTCGTCGCGAAGAGGTACTTTTAGCTCGCTTACGAATCGGACATTGTCTTTTTAGCCATAGATACCTGCTCAGTGGTGATCTCGCACCACTCTGTGAGCAGTGTGATACGCCCTTAACGGTGCGTCACATTGTAACAGAGTGTCAAGTTTTAGCTCCGTTGCGCGTTCGTGTTGGTCTGCCTGTCGGCCTAGCCAGCGTTTTGGTAGACGACGCGCATCCTGTAGAATGTCTTTTACGTTTTATCACTGACATTGGTTTTAGCCGTAGCATTTGATGCGCTGAGCGCCTTATAGCTGTTTGATTCTATATTCTCGTTTTAATGGGAGCACTCCTCCCCAGTGGACATCTGGCGCTCGTGTCCCTCGCATTCTGCAGTTCTTGACACGTTGTTTTATTCTCTTGTTGACCTTGATTTTGGTGTGTAAATCTTAGTATATGGTCTGTTGTGCTTTTTAGTGTTTTTGACCAAGCGGTTTGTGAATAGTTTTTTAATTTTTTGTCTTTTATATTTTACTCTAGTAAGGGCGCTAATAACCTTAACAGTTGAGCGCCCTTAAGCCCCATCTCATCATCATCATCACCAGGGGAAACGCGCTTTCCTCCATGGTTGCGCGCTGAGGCCCACTGTCAGCTTGGGTTGAAGTCAATGTCGAAGAATGAAACCCATTCTTCAGTTCTTAGATCGGCTTTTTTATAACTTCAGGCGCAGTTCGGAGACTTTCATTTTATATATACTGATGGATCTAAGACTGATGTTGGAATAGGGTGTGCCTTTGTTGATGGTCAACGTAGTTTTACATTTCGTTTACCGGGGCAGTGTTCGATTTTACCGCCGAACTTTTTAGTATTTATCAGTCACTTTTATACTTCCAGCGGTACGACTTACGGCACTGTTTTATTTGTTCAGACTCCCTGAGTGCTCTTCGAAGTATTCGCGCACTGTACAATTACCACCACCTCGTACAGCGCATGCATGACCTGGTCCACTCGCGTGGTGCATCTGGCATCCGCGTCTCCTTCATGTGAATTCCAGGTCATGTGGGCATATCAGGGAACGAGTCTGCCGACCCGCTGCCAAATCGGCGATTTTATTACCCAGATTTTTTACCTCTGTGTTTTCCTCGTCAGATTCGTGAGTTATTTTACGTCGCCGCATCCTCTCGCTTTGGCGCGATGAGTGGACGGCCCTCCGGGGGAACAAATTGCGGGAGGTTAAACCTCTCCCGTTGGTCTGGGGTACCTCTTCTCGTTCTACAGCCGGGAAGAGGTACTTTTACCCCGTTTACGAATTGGACACTGCGTTTTTAGTCATAGATACTTGCTCAGTGGTGACCCCGCTTCACTGTGGCAGCAGTGTGATGCGCACTTAACGGTGCGTCACATTTTAACTGAGTGTCAAGTTTTAGCTCCACTGCGCGTTCGTGTGGGTCTGCCTGTTGGCATAGCCAACGTTTTCGTCAGACGACGCGCATGCTATAGAATGTCTTTTACGTTTTATAAGTGACATTGGTTTAAAACGGCGCATTTGATGCGCTGAACGTCTTTTAGCTTTGAGATTTTATATTGTTAGTTTTAATGGGGCTTTTCTCCACGACCGACATAAGGCGGTTCTACAGTTGCATTCTACAGTTCTTGACACGTTTTTTTATTCCTTTACTGACCATAATTTTAGTGTGTAGATTTTAGTCTTTAGTCTGTTGTGTTTTTTAGTGCTTTTGACCAAGCGGGTTTGTGTGTGGTTTTTTAGTTTTTCGACTTTTCAGTTTTATATTTTATACATTGTATGAGCGCTAATAACCATAGCAGTCGAGCGCCCTTAAGCCCCATCTCATCATCATCATCATCATCATCATCATCTCACATGGCTTTCATCACAACACATTTTTATAGCTTGTGTAAAGGCATTATGGATGTACTCTGAGAGAGAGAGAAAGTGAAACAAAGGGGGATAGAGGTGCTGAGACCCTCTGCGCACTCGCAAGAGATGATAATTCCATTGTTGTAATAATCACGTGATGTTTAAGCATCACCGCCATGATGACGTGCTGGCATCGCCTGGAGGGGGTTTAGATCCCTATATGAACAGATATCTGCGCATGTTAGAACTGCTGTGTACTTATTAACTTTACATTTAAGTTTTAAAAAACTTTAAAAACAACGTGAGGTGCAGGCCATCTACACATACAGAACATATCAACACGTAACAATGCAAAGTGAGGTTTTAGATAACTATACAAAATCACTGTTGGTATTTACAATGGATTTATTTTTTTTAAACGATGCAGTACATGAAAAACGATCCGTTGCAAGAGCATCGTATTTTCTAATCTGTACTTTACATTCACATGGATTTCTTTGCGTACTCTTCCCCAGTTCACAGGATTTTCTCTACTCATTCTTCTTCTATAAATATTCACATGATTTTCGCTTCATTCTTCTTACGTAAACATTCACACGATTTTCTCCGCTCATTCATAGTTTCTCTGCAGGTTCATACTCTATTAACATTCATACATTTTCTCTATTCATTCTTTGTTTCTCAACGCATTCATACGATTTCGCTACACATTCTTCTTACATAAACGTTCATACGATTTTCTCCACTCATTCTTTGTTTCACTATACATACACACGATTTCCTCTACTCATTCTTTGTTTCTCAGCAGGTTCATCTTCCTTGAACATTCACACGATTTTCTCTGCACACTCTTTGTTTCGCAACGCATTCATACGATCTCGCTACACATTCTTCTTACATAAACATTCATACGATTTTCTCCGCTCATTCTTTGTTTCTCATTCACACGATTTTTTCTACTTGTTCTTTGTTTCTCTGCAGGTTAATCTTCCATGAACATTCACATGAGTTTCTGTACTTATTCTTTTATTTCTTTACACATTCATATGATTTTCGCTACACATTCTTCTATTAATATTCTCACGATTTTTTCCATTCGTTTTTTGTTTCTCTACACATTCATAAGCATACTTACAAAACATTTGGTGATGCAGCACAACACACACAGTCACACTATAGTTCTAATATAAAGAAGTGTATAACTTGTTCTTCAACTTGAATAATGTAGTGAAAATAATAAGTCATGTCAATGTCTGTTACAGATTGTTTAACTGATAGACTTAACAAGATGGTTGAAGAGCGTAGTTTCCTACCGACTCGCCGCGTTCAAGATTTCGAAATAGGTCTTAACTATAAGATAACGTCCTTAAAGAGAGTTCAAACAAGATATGGTGCCAGGATCGTATCTTCACTGGAAGATTGTCAAGTGTTCTTGCCAGGGCGCTATAATTCGTTAACCGATCAAGAGATTGCAGAAATACTTGGGAAAGTATACCTACAGTATAACGATATGGCAGAGATGGGCGAAATTTAAGACATGTAAATTGTCTGTTTTACATTCAGAGAAGGTGTGTAGAAGTGTTAAACTTAAGTATTGAATGTTGTCCTATTTTACAATGAAAAATTCATAAATAAAGCAACTGACTCATTGATATTACATATAAAGGTACAAAAGATGCATGTTATAGAATTTTATAAAAAATTACGAAATCACAATATCACATGGTTTGAATTTAGTTATATCTAATGCATTGCAATAACGATAAATATCCGAATGTTTATACAAATCTTTTGTGCTTCATTTTTACATGTATCATAACGAAACATGTAATTCTTTTCAGGTTGCCTTTACTTGACCAAGACAGTTTTCTAAGACTTTCATTGTGCAATATTTCAGGCTGTGCAACAAGAGGAAGAAGAAGAGGAATAGCCTGCAGCCATGCAAAGGAGGCTGACGCTATTGGAGGATAGAAGAAGCAGCATCCACACCTCCAAGAAACATTTCGGCAAGAAGCGGGTGCTGAGACATCTACATCACCGAAACATGTTAAGAAGCATTCTTATATAACATTACAGGGCATACGATGAAAAAACACGGACAACTTTGTATACAATCTGATGCATGGTTGACAGCTCAAACGAGTCTCCCTATATTCCCAGAAAATAAGAATTGTGAACAGCAATTTAAATGATTGTGAAATACTTTTAAATAGAGATGAAATTTGTAGCCTAAAAGACTCGAGTACTGTATACATTAACAGCATAAGGGTGTTTGCCGCGCTGGAATACAAATTATGAAAATAAAGAGACTTTCATTTAAATAATAAAGAAATTTGCATAACCTACTGTTACAAGTGTAATGACATATACAGAAACAAGGAGTTGGATGAGGAAAGTGATGGAAATGTAAGATAAATGATAACAATAAAAAGAATTAAGGTATGCTTTTACATAATGTTTTTATTCATTAAAAATCGTTGCATTCCTAATGAAAAATAAGTCATTACAGAGATTAGTTTAAGTTACGTTACAATGATCAAAAAGCGAACAGTCTTTGGTTGCATTACTCGATCTTAAAGTTAGAGCACGAAAAATGACAAATTTTGGCTTCTCCATTTTTAGATTGGGTGTCTCCATTCAAGGTAAATGCTTGTAACACAGCAGGTTGAGTATGCTGATCCATGGTCCTAAATGGGTGAAACAGAGCCTTATCCAGCTTAACAGTCTTGAGGATCTCAGCACCAGAAAGTTGAATCACAGGTCTTCACCGCTCGATTAGTACTGGTTTAACGGCAGCATTCGCTTCACCCTGAGATGGTATAATACAGTTTATTAGAGCCCTTGGATCGAATCAGCGTGAACACCGACTGTCTATTGTACATAAGCTTTGTAGTAGTAGGTGCTCCATTAGATTTAGTAATATTTCCATTGATGTATAGTTAACTTCAATTAGGTAAAGTATATAAATGCTCAGCTTGATAAGGGATTCTAAACTCGTTATTAGCGTCCAGAGCTGAGGTATTATATGGTAAAAACACATGTTCCTCTTCTTTAGTGATCTTGTCATCGAATTTCGATGTCATTGCGAAAGCAATGTCTCGGTAACATTCAAGATGACCCTGATTATAGGATTCTGAAGCCCAATACCTGGAGAAACTGCCCATTGCGTGATGTTAACCCAATGGGTGTTAAGTGCAGAGCATGATGTGTGCGTCGAATCACTCCATTATTATATCCTCGACGTCGTTGACTTATTCTTCTTCTTCTTCTAAAATATATGGATTTTATGCTATTATATAATTGTTTCTAAAATCAATGATATTGCCGTTATGCTCCCCTATACGAAAGCTGATTGCTCTATAGCATTGTAAATTGGATTTGATGGTTCTCGTGAAATATGGTATCCTGGCGTAACAGAAGGGAAAAACTCGTAGATCGAGTGTCCTCTTTTACCGTCGATGAAAGAGCCCGTTGCAATACTGCACTCGATTCGTGTGATGCTCGCCTTAAATATATTCACCAGGAATATACTAAGTATGGATATCCAGGTATACACAAAGATTTAATGTATGTAATGGCATAGGTTAAATACATTTTTATATCCCTGATTGAAAAGTGCCAAACAGAATGCTTGTTAACTACGCTCAGGTATACTCGTAGGATCTCGTAAAACATTCGGAGAGAACAGCCCCTCAGGTCAAAAACCATGATGGCTGACTCTGACGTTGTTGAAATGTTTACGTATAGCAGGTACACAGACCTCTCTGTCTTTCACGCGAACAAACAAAGACAGGGCGAGCATAATGCCTCCCTCGGATTCTTTTGTCAAGCACGCAGGTGTTCAAACAATGAAAAGGTACCACCTTTGTTCTTTTGTTATAGGGTTGTGGAATGGGAATGCAAGGTGGTTCTTCTAAGAAGCCTTGCCCCGGACAAAAGAAAGGGGATACAATAGAATCTGTTCCTTTGTCCTGCATCCTCATTGTTCATTTTGACAGTTGAAGGGCAAGCATTGTTTCTTTTTTGAATGCTAGTGGAAAGGGAATGCCAGGTGGTCCTTCTAAAGAAGCATTGCCCCGGACAATAGAAAGAGAATACAATAGAACTTGTTTCTTTGTTAACGGGCTTCAATTCTCTTTTGTCACGACCCTAATTTATCATTGCCTTTGTTCATTTTGACATTTGGAGGGCAAGCATTGTTGTTTTGTTAAATGCTAGTGGAATGGGTATGCCAGGTGGCTTCACCTAAAAGTAAACAATAGAGCTGGGACAATAGCGCCTGATTCTTTGTCTAGCATGCTCTTTGTTCATTTTGACAATGATGGATAACCTCCTGCACGTGTTCGAGAAGCAATGTGAGTGGGGTGGGTGAGCTGCTGCTGGTGCAAAAGTGACCGGATGTGGAATGGGTAGTAAAAACATCTCGCCTTTGTTACAGAAGCATAAATTTACGACCCCCATTTGTTCGTTTTGACAGGTGAAGGATATCCTTAATTGCTCAACTGTCAAGCTTTCATTATACTCAACAAGATTTATGACCCACAGCTGCAGCTAAAAGTACCAAGGCGTTGGGGGTGGGGTGGGGAGGAGGATGTGGGGGACCTCATTTGCATATGAATAAACATTCCTGTATATTAAGTGATACAGAAACCCTAAATCTTCCCTACTGCCATGCTTGCCCTTTAATGTATAGAGTTTCCATTTGGCAACAAAGATGTTTATTCAAAAGTTTTAGAATACTTTTAACAACGTTTTTGGTTAATTTCATACTAAGTTAACCTTCAGCAATAAAATGGAGCTGTTTTTATCTTTTTATATTGTAAAAACGTAATGCTTTTTCAATAAAAACGTAACGTTTGTTTTTAATATAAATATGCAAAAATATGCAGTCAGATGTAAGCCCGACAGCATTCAAGCGTACCATTACACATGTTATTTTACATGGGCCCTCCCCGTCCTTTCACCACAGTTATACTTGACTCAGTGGCGTTCGGTACCTTCTGAGTTGGGGTAGGCTCTAAAATTTTACAAGATTGTATTAACTGTATTTAAATGACCATGACGATATTGCAATATTTCATGCACATTTCTTTAAATATAAAACTGTGATAGCAAATAAATAATATCTGAATTACCTGAAATTAAACTTCATTCTGCGCTCCATGCTGCAGATTTCCTCAATAACATCACTGTAGAATGTATAAATATTTCTTAATTCTAGTAGCTTTGACTTTTCAATGGTCATCAAAGCCAGACTGCTCATCTTTCTTGTCCTTGAGTTGATCTTAGAAAGGATTTAGTCCGTTTAAGGGACGAAGATGATATTTCGGTTGATGTGGAATTAACTCGTATTGTCAAAACTAGTAAAGCCAATTTATAGAATTTAAGAAATGCTGTATGCAGGTGGCTTGATTTAAGGTGCTTTACCAGCTCGTGAGGGAGTTTACCTTTAAACTCTTCCATTGAATACAGCTCTGTCAATTCATTTTTCAGACGGATTACATAAGAATTTGCATTGTGCTTTGCCTTCAGGCTTTCAAGTGCAGAAGATGGGAAATGTACATATCCAAATGTTGTCTGTAGTATATTGTATAGAACATCAGTATACGTATAAATTTGAGAAAACACGTATAGGAAAAATGCAGATTCAAAATCTGAAAGAAAACGCAAGTACCCACGAGCTAGGGCAACAGTTTCATTTTTCCATCCGAGGAGTTGTCAAGAATACTTTTAAAAATGCATTAATAGGTCGCGATTTTCTTTCACTGTATTTACGGTTCTGGAAGTGAAATTCCATGATGTGGGTGCATTCCGAGGAAGCTTATTCCTGGAGTATTCACTAAGAGCGTTTGTACAGACGGCTCCAATGTTTTCCATTCCACCTGTAAGGGGGTAAGCGGGGTGTCCTGGCTCATACCTGTTCCACAAGGTCCTTGTTTCTACAAGGAAATGTATTAGTGCTGAAGAAAATATCATTCCAACACATTTCCCTTATGCTTGGCTGTAAGAAAGTAATAACTGTGGGGGAAAAGCAGCAATAGCATTCAAACTAATTTTTAGGAATTAGTCATCATATTATTGTATAATAAGCAAGTATTAAAACAAAATAGTTTGGTTTTCAATATTCACTACCTTCTTTACCCATCATCAACTAACATATGTTCTTTATTTACTACAATGTCCTTATAAATTACGGTTTTGGGGTACTTTACCTTAATCGTGACAACAATTTAGCCCAGATATTATTTCAAGTCACAGTCTTTAGTTACACTTTTTCTATATTTAGTGGCAAGCAAGATGCCGTAACGACAAATAACCGTTTATCTATACCACAACTCTTCTTTTTACCTCTACTACTTGCCTATAATAAGCAGGGAAAGTATTGTATTCCATCCAGAAATTCCATAACGAGATTCTCTGGAAAGATACGTTTTGAGACCACCTGAATCCGAGGAAAGCATTTTTAGCTTCTCTACTACGTAGCTTCAGGAAGTAAAATAAGTATTGTATTCCCCAAAAAAATTCAATTCAACGTTAATCTCGTTTTTAGACTCCCTGAAACCAAAGAAAACGTTTTATACCTTCTCTACTACGTAGTTACAGTAAGTAGAGGAACTACTGTATTCCACACAAAAATTGAATAACGATATTCAACGAAATACGCGTTCTGAGACCCACCCAAAGTAGGTAAGCATTTTACTTGCTCTACTAGCTATCTATAGTAAGTAGAAAAAGTATTGTGTTCATCCCAGAAATTGAATAAAGAGATTCACCGGGAATATACGTTTCGAGAACCCTGAAGCCAAAGAAAGCGTTTAGTCGTATTGGGCCGGGATTAAGCAACGGATTAACGCTAATCCTGCCGCTAGGGGCGCTATTGTCCCCGTTAATCCGCCTTAATCCGGGTGAATTAAGGTTGGCGGTAAGTTTTAAAGTGTTACTAACGGTAGGATTATGATAATCCGTTGCTTAATCCGGGCCAGATAAATTATTGAAGATAAGGGGTGATTGGGTATGTAGTGAACTAAAAGAGATATTATGTTGAAGGGGTGCTGATTAATCCGGGGTGAGAGAGAGAAGAAGTTGATTGTTGCGAGAAGATTAGTGAAGAAAGGAAATGACGAGGAATGTCACGTGATATTTTAGAGAGGAGCAAGGTGATGTGTGCGCGGGGTCCAGGGACTGGAAAAAGGTTAAGATGGGCGACGAGGGATAAAAAGGTAGAGTAGGTGGTGACGTGGAGGTTTTTGATTTGTGAAAAGAAGAGAAGAGATTGGTGGTTAGGAGATGAATAAATGGTAGGGATTGGTGGGAAGAATATGTATAGATAGAGATTAACTATAATTCTGCGGCTGGAGGCAGTAGTGTCGATGTTAAACGGTGGATTAAGAGCGACAGTTGTAAGGGTTTCAAAAAGCGCCATGAGCAGTAGGATTATGGTTAAGCGAGTTGAAAAAAAATTGAGAAGAAAAAAACAACCGGTGGCAAAATGACGAGGAGCAAGGTATGGTGAAAGCTGAGTCCGAGGTCTGAAAGAAGGAAACGTTTGCGAGCAGGGGATAAAAAGTGGGACAGGTGGTGACGTGGAGGGCCATGATTGGGGAATAAGACGCAATGGGATTGGTGGATAGGAGAGGAATAAGCGGCAGGAATTGATGGAAATAAAGTGTGCTGTGATTGGTTGGAAAAATGTATATAGACATGAGAGAAAAATATATAAAAGGGGAAAAGTGAGGGTAGTTGGAATAGATTGCAAACATGACAGCTGTTGTGACGGCATTGATAGCAGTATTGGTTGGCGCAGAGAAGGGCTGCGTTAGCTTTGGGAGGTGTGGTTTCGAGTTGAATGACGAGACGGGTCATTTGGAAAATGTGACAAGATGTGATAAGGATTACGAAATGTTGCCTAACTGCCGTGCGTATACCGGAAGGGTAGTGGTTGTAGGTTTGGATCTGACTTTATAAACCTGGGTACACTTAAGAACGTGTATAATTGTTTAAAGCCGATAACGAGATGTCAGAGGGGTGGAAGGTGTGGAAGGGATGATGTATGGGTTTGTGAAGATGGGATCAAGTTGAATATCCTGAGAGTTACATTGTAAATGGAAGGTGTGGGTTTGAAAAAGGAAAGCTGATAGAGGAAGCGGTTGTAAACTTTATAGAAAGCCGTTGAAGATGTATGCTAGCGACAACAGTTCGATTTTTGTGGAGATGGTGGATTGTAATTTGCTGATGGATACGGTAGACACGCCGGAGGGTTTGGAATTGGAATGGGGATTGACACCGGAGGAGAAAGAGCTTGTGATGGCTTATAGCGTTGTAAACGAGATGAATTCTTATTTTTCTGAAAATCTTCTTTACGTTTTTGGCCAGTGTGAAAAATGGGGTGAATGGGAGCTAAACTTAGGTGAAGGGAGAAAAGTGAGCGGGAACGTGAAGCGGTCGTCTAGGTGGTCTGCGGAGGGGAATTTGAAATTAAATTCGGAATATAATGGAAATGGCGGGGAAGCGGTGAAGGTATCTGTGACGAGCATAAGGAAAGTGGCATCTGAGAGTTGTAAGAAGGGAATGAATGTAATAAATTAAAAGATGAAGAAAGAATGCGATATTAAGGTGAAGTAAGTAAAGAGGATGATTGACGCTGGGAAGAAGGAAAAAGAAAAATGTGAAGGAAGGGCGAGAAAAATGCAAGGAATGGTGGAAAGAATAAAAAAGAACTGGAACAGAAGAAGCAGAACGTGACAAATCAGCAGGGGTTGGTGACCAGAATAAATGGAAATGTGGTTAAAATGTTGGAAGAACTTGAGGCATTAAAGCAGATGATTGTTAAGTTGGAAAATGCATGCACACGCAGAGCGGAGAAATTCCCCAATTATGAAGCAGGTTACAACGAAGACACACAAGAGGGCGTAGACATTGGAGGGGATGGTGGGGAAGAGGTGAAAAAGAAGTGTAATACGAGACGAAATCAGAAAAGGATAAGGTAGATGTAAAGAAATAGGATAATTATGAAAACAGAATTGGAAATAACTTATTGATACAGTAATATGATCGTTTTTGCAGTAGGAAAATGCTTTTGCTTTTATGTACTCGCAAAGGATGAGAACACGACGTACGATATTTTATACTAAAAATAATGTGCAGGAAGGAAGACAGCATAGCCAAGAGTGTGTGCGTGGAATTTAAAAAAAACTGTGTATCACGAATTCGGCAGTAAATGAAATACTCGGCGAAAAAGTTGACAAGCGATAATAGTCTTTGTGCTCGCTAACGGTTTAAGATAACGCTAGCTAGCGGGATCTTGACAGTCGAAGGTATAATGTAGAACGGGACGATAAAAATCTATAATTACGGAAGGAAAGAATAACGTAATAAAACGGAATGCGCACGCACAACATAAATGCAGGTATTCGTGGTATGTAATACGTAAATGCAAACATAGTATTTGTGCTGTTTAGCAAATGGTATTTTGTGAAAATTACGCTACAAAACATTGCGCTCTTTAAGGCTTTTGTCTTGATGACAAATATTGCTGGAAATCGAACTCTTTTAGTGCTGATAACTTAAGTCTTGTTGCCAGAAAATGGATGCCTGTGGTTGTGGAAAACACCATATATAAATGCAGCGAGAAAAAACAGCAGCTTAGTAGAATAAGAGAAAACAAAACAAGTTTAAGCGAGAATAAGAATACATATACGCAATTATAGGTTATGTGCTTTGAATGTTAATGTTATACCACAATATTGGTTAGGAAGAATATGTCCATATGCAAACATAGTTTCGTCATTTAGCAAATTACTTGCTTTTGGAAAAACGCAAATATTGCCGGACAAGAAATGCTATTGAAGCTGATAGTTTAATCGCTGTTTTCCGGTAAAGGAAGTCTGAGGATGTACATAAATGCAGCGAGAAAACAATAAAGCGGAACGCGAATTTAGAACACAGGCGAAGCAAAATAATTTTTAGCGATAAAAAAAGAGTTTAGTAGCGTATGAAACTATAGGTTCAACGCTTTGTATGACTATGCAGACTACATGGTGGACAAATAAAGGAATATAAATAGAGAAAAAAAGGAATACGTAGCTTGAGAAGCGTTGGTGGCGGTTGAGGCCCATTTCAAAGACATGGAGATCGGTGTACACTTGCATATTCACACTCGTAACAAGAATGAGAACACCATGGGGTAGGTTAGGGAGGAAAATTATGAAGAAAGAAACAGCAAAGTAGAAAAAAGTGTGTGTGAATGCAGTTTGTAAATACTTGGAAGAAAAGAAAATATGCTGGTTCTTGCTGAAATACTTGAACGCACACAGTGTGCAAAAATACTAATATTAAAAAACAAAAAGTAAAGTATTGTGACGAATAAAGAAAAATAGTGGAACTGTAACGGTGGGTACCGAGGCCAGAGTCGGTTGCGCCATGTTAACGTGTAGAACTCCCGTTCATGACTGACTGTGCAGACAGGAAATAAGGCACGCATTGTTTAAAGCAGGACTGGTGACCAGGAGTGGGGGTTGGCGTAGCAAATGACTGTCGCGATAGAAGTTGTGGAAGGGCCACTGGAATGTTTAAAAATGGCAGCTTTAAAGGCAGCTTATTAGTAAGAAAACGTTGACAATGCGGGCTTTGTGGTAAACGGCAGGAAAAACTGCTGCACATGGAAAACGGATTTTGCGTTGATTTTATACGGTACGACCAGAAGTGTTGGTAGAAATGCAGCGATTACAGCTTTTTGTAGAAGATGAGGTCAGATAAACCAACGGGAACTTTTTAAATTGGGATTTACCCGAGCGCGAGCGGATGTTGCGATAACGATAAGCACTGTATAAAAGCACGGGCCAATAAACCGATTGCCAAAGTGCGTCTTTTGCCGTAAAAGCAAATATTGTGAAAAAATGGACTGGTAAGCTTCGTTATATTTTTATGCATCACTTTGCGCGCATTTACACAGTGCATGAAAATAGCAGTATACCGGCTGATGCAACAGGAGCGATTTGTTTCACGCAACGCATTTTGTTTTTCGTTAAGAGACCCCCAGGGGCTCACCTTATGTGAGTACGGGTGTTGGTGTACCCTCGCCATCTTTTCTTTCTTCTCCTCTATTTATGCACATTTCGCTCCACGCCCAATCATTTACACATCTCTTTTACTTCTTCGCCGGCCTACCTTGCCTGCGAAACGCCCACACACTATTAGTTCCTTTTATCTTTTTATTTTAATCCTCCGTGGAGACAGCCTGACGGATACCCGGGCACTGGGTGCGCAGCTAGGTGAGTGGGTAATGACGTCATCCCAACCACCCAGGGTCGTCATGTAGGGTATGTGTTCGTATCCGCTGTTCAACTGCAGCCCCGCCGGGGGGCCATTGCATGAGCTGCTGACTTCTGACGGCGATTAGGTCCCTCTTCCTATGTTCTGGGAGGTGTGACCCTGGGGTGAGATAGGTATAGATAGGCCACTCACCCAAGCCGGGGTAACTCCCGGGAAGTCAGAGCCCGAGGTCGGAGACGGTTGCAATGGTGGAGGATTTATTTCGCTATGGAGACTCCTTTCTTCATTATTTCGAATAAGCGCCGAAAAGTGTTAGTAACAGAAGTAGCGCCATCGACATCTGGTTGTTACTTAGCCATTACGCGAACAGAGAAGGTCAAACTTTCGAGAAACTGTGTTGAGAAGCACCGCACCTTGAATTCCTGTCGAGGCGTAGTCACCACTCACAGCCTCGACGGAATATCAGACGATGAGCTGGTCGACTATCTTTCCGACCAAAAGGTTACAGCGATTCATCGAGTGCAGGCTAAACGCGACGGTGTGTTGGTACCTACTCGTACCCTATTTCTCACGTTCAAAGACGTCGATCTGCACACTAGTATTTCAGCAGGGTACGAAAGTGTTGCTGTGAGGCCGTATATTCCTCGACCTCTGCGTTGTTTCAAACGCCAGAGTTTTGGGCATACGCAAGTCTCTTGTAAGAGTGTCGTATCCATCTGTGCATCATGTAGCCAGCCGTCACAAGAAGGTACCTGTTTATCAGGACCCGTCTGCGTTAATTGCAACGGGACTTATTCTGCTTCCTTTGCCAACTGTCCGCGGTATTTGGACGAGAAGGCGATCCAGGAGATCCGGGTAAAGGAGAAACTCTCCTTCGCCGAAGCCCGGAGGCGCTAACATGCCCGCCAACCTTCGCTCCTGCGATCGAGAACATTCAGCTCTGTTGTTGCCTCGCCAGCACCCCGGAAGGATGCGGAGACTCAAAATTGGACCATGACTGCATTGACCGCCACTACCATCCGGCCGTGCATTTCAGCTACAGTTACGAAGCCCTCTAAACCTGGTCCAAACTCCATGAAGTCACAAGGCACTGAGAAGAAATCGAAGCAGAAATTTCGTAGGGAAGATTCTTTGAAAGACCCTCCGCGTGCGCGCGGCAAGCCAAGTTCACATTTTCCTCCTCCTCGGAGGTCGAAGACCCAGGATGCTCCTGGGACCGGCAGCGCTCGGCGGCCCCCTTCACCCGTTG
This sequence comes from Deroplatys truncata, assembly GCA_030765065.1. Lineage (NCBI taxonomy): Eukaryota > Metazoa > Arthropoda > Insecta > Mantodea > Mantidae > Deroplatys > Deroplatys truncata. The sequence continues at coordinate 413,198,133 of CM060990.1, read as the reverse complement.
CCACCCAGAACCGTTCTCGGCGCTTGAGTCGGTTTCTGGTTCTGAGCGCGTGGGCCCTCCCTTCGAGGAGGCTATGGAGTCTGACCAACTTCATTCCAAAATCCCGAGCCCAAAGGTTAAGCAAAAGATAACTTTAAGCCGCCCTTCTAAGTAGACAGTTTATCCCTTTTTCTTAATGGCTATCCTGACCTGGAATTTACGTGGTGTACGATCGCATAAGGCGGAACTGCAACCTTTATTGGGTTCCCATTCACCTATGGTCGTGTGTTTGCAGGAGACCAAGCTTCGCCCTCACGACCATTTTGATCCTCGAGGGTATACTCCGGTTCGCTACGATCTTGAACCGGAAGAGGGTATTCCTGCACATGCAGGTGTCATGATATTAGTGCGTAAAGACGTTAATTTTCAAACTCTCACTATTACGTCTGACTTGCAAGATGTTACCGTTAAACTACAGTTACCTGGCTTTTTCTTTTCTGTTTGCTCTGTATATTCACCTCCATCGTCTCCCCTAGCTAACGCGGACATTCGCGCTTTCCTGTCTGCTCTCCCAACGCCATTTCTTCTGTAGGGAGATTTTAATGCCCGTCACCCCCTGTGGTGTTTGCCAAGGGCTTGTGCGAGGGGAAGTCTACTTTCTGACAATTTTGATCTGTTCATCCTCTCTATTCTCAATACAGGTAAGCCTACGTTTCTTTGTGATTCTCTCGGTACTCTCTCTCACTTCGACCTTGCCGTTTGCTCACTCCAGCTTGCTAGTAGTCTGCAATGGAACGTCGTCGCTGACACCTACTCCAGCGACCATTGCCCCTGCATTGATTCTCTGTTGTCTCACCACGTTCAGCATTCCAGAGTACCTACCTGGACATTCAGAAAAGCCGACTGGAAATTGTATACCAGCCTCGTGCATTTTGCCGATCAGCACTTCACCGACGTTAACCAAATGGTGCAGCACCTTACGTCTACGTTGCTATCTGCCGCCGAGCGGGTAACTTCCCTTTCGTCCTCTCACCCTCGGCGTATCCCTGTTCCGTGGTGGAACTAGGACTGCTGGGACGCCGTTCGTGCTCGTAGAACTGCGCTTAGGGTGTTTCGGCGACAAACTACACTTGATAATATGGTTACTTTTAAACAATCGCGCGCCAGGGCTCGTCGCATTATTCAGGATAGCAAAAAGGCGTCTGGGACTCGTTTTGCAGAGTCGTTTAATCGCTTTACGCCTTCATCTGTTGTTTGAGATAAACTTCGTCGCTTCTCAGGTAAAGTGTCGCATTGTACTGTGTCTGGCCTTCAGTTTCCAATGCCACCATAGTGGATCCGGCTGCCATTGTTAACGCTCTGTGTGCTGCCTTTGAGGCGGTTTCCTGTTCAGACCATTATTCCGCCGGCTTTCGCTCTCTTAAATACCGGCTGGAATCCGCAACATATAATTTTCGGTCTGCTAATGAATGTTATAACGAACCTTTCGCAAAGACGAAACTGGAGCACGCTCTTCATTGCACTCGGCACTCCGCTACTGGGCCGGACGGCATTCATGTCCCGATGTTACAGAACATTTCAGCCGACAGTAAACTCTTTCACTTAAAGGTCTCTAAGCGTATTTGGCAAGACGATATTTTTCTTTCCATTTGGCGCGAAGCCACCATTGTCCCTCTAAATCTGGGAAGGATCGCCAACTACCTTCCAGCTACCACCCTATCTCCCTCACCAGTTGCATTTGCAAGGTGATGGAGCGGATGATCATCGGGCGGTTGACATGGTGGCTTGAGTCTCAGAAACTTCTAGCGAACGCTCAGTGCGGATTTCGTCGATATCGCTCTACCGCCGACCACCTGGTGTCCCTGTTGACGCATATTATGAATGGATTTCTGAGAAGGTGTCAAACCGTGGCTGTGTTTTTTGACCTGGAGAAACCTTATGACACTTTTTGGCGGGGCGGCATTTTACGTACACTTCACGCATGGAATATCCGCGGTCGTGTTCCCATATTTCTTCGGGAATTTATGACCGACCGCGTCTTTCGTGTACGAGTGGGCTCGGTTTTATCTAGTCGTTTTATTCAAGAGAACGGAGTACCGCAGTGTTCTGTACTCAGTGTCACACTTTTTGCAATTGCTATTAACCCCATTGTTTCTTGTATTCCACCTGGCATTTCATCGTCCCTTTTTGTTGACGATTTTGCCATTTATTGCAGTTCACGGCGAAACTGTCTACTCGAACGCCGACTCCAGATCTGTATCGACCGTCTCTAGACTGGAGTAACGCCAACGGCTTTAATTTCTCCGCCGAGAAATCCCTCTGTATCAATTTCTGGCGCCGGAAGGCTTTCCCTCCGCCCTCTCTCCATCTTGTGTTGGTGGTCCTCCCATTTGCAGACGAGGTGAATTTTTGGGGTTGCTATTTGATCGAAAGCTGAGCTGGACTACTCACATTTCTACACCTTGCACAAGCCGGTGAGGAAGAGGTTTCCCACTAGATATTATCACGTGACCAATATGAACGATTCTTGGGAAGCAGACCTAAACGCCATGAACTGCGTCAGGGAACATAAGAAAACGTACGCGTATATTCTCACCGTCATCGACGTATTCCCCAAATATGCTTGGGCCGTTCCTTTGAAATCGAAGCTGGGTACCGAGATGACGCGAGCCTTTCGTACTATTTTTCCCAGTTCATTCCTAGAATGCTGCAAACCGACAAGGGAACCGAGTTTACCAACAAGACGTTTCGGGCCTTTCTAAAGAAGCACGACGTGCAGCATTATACTACCAAGAACAACGTGAAAGCCAGCGAGCGTGGTGGAGCGCTTTAACCGCACCTTAAAAACGAAAATGTGGAGGTATTTCACGCACAAATCAGTCACAGATACGTGGAGGTCCTGCCGGCCCTACTCGAGTCGTACAATAGCTCGCATCACAGATCCATCACAATGGCACCCAAGAACGTCAGCAAGTCTAACATTATGTAGGTGTACCGCAACCTCTATGGAAACAGGCAAGCGCCGCGCGCAGCAAAGTCTAGGTATTTCATCGGCGATCACGTGCGCATATCCAAAGAAAAAATCAAGTTTGACAAGGGGTACGAGCAAAATTGGACGGACGAAATCTTTCAGATAGCCGACGTGGTGCGCGATACGCCGGTGGTATATAAATTGAAGGATCTCGCCGGAAAGGTCATACCCCCCAGGGGCCTGCTTTGCAGGTACGGGTTTTTGGCGCACCCGGGGTCCCGAGCCACCCTGACTTCCTCGATGTGGGCTCCTCCCAGTGGTGAGGGAGTCAGCCAAAACGCCCACCCACGTGTCGGCCGTGCGTGGAGACCCGTGTCGGTGGAAAGGATTCTCCTGGTTGGTTGAGGGATGCGTGTCTGAGCCTGGTTTGTTCTTTTTACATTTTTCGGGGAAGATACGCATTTCCAATACGCCGCTTCGGTTTCTGCTTCACTTAAACGGGCGGCTAGGGACTAACCCACCCCTAGCCAATCGGCCAGGACTAGGTATTTAACCGAACTCCAGGGTGAGTGGGACGGCGCGCCCGCTATATCCCCTGTGTAGCCCTGTCATCCCAGTGGGATGACCCCTTGTTGGGCTCCGTGGTGGGTGGGGAGCACTGGGGGATGAAACATAACTTATCTTTTCATGGCAAATCTCAATCCGAAACGAAGACGACACGTTCAAGAGGTAACTGCGGTGTCATCTGCGCGTTACCTATTAATTACCCGGTTGGAAGAGGCTCAGTCCTTTCTGAAGGTAAACCCGTTTGTGATTCAGTCTGGTCGTGACAACATAGCCGGTCCTGTTAAGTCCTGTACGCGCCTTTGAACCGGTTCTCTCCTTGTTGAGACTTACACATCCGCGCAGTTTGAAAAGTTGTTGAAGGCCAAACTCCTCCACGGATATCCTGTGCGAGTGGAGAAGCACCGCACCCTGAACTCCTCAAAGGGTGTTATTACCACCCACTTGTTGGATGGAATGCCGGAGGAAGAGATCCTGGGTTATCTTTCGGACCAGGGTGTCACCTCTGTGTATCGTGTGCGAGCTAAACGTGAAGGACTGGAGGTGCCTACGCGTACGCTTTTCCTCACGTTTGATCTGCTCGATCTCCCTCAGAAAATTAAGGCGGGCTATGAAGTAATTCCCGTTCGGCCCTATATTCCACGCCCTATGCGTTGTTTTCAGTGTCACCGCTATGGCCACACTAAATTTGCTTGTAAGCTCTCCGTTCCAGTTTGTGTCACCTGTAGTAAGGAAGCCCACGATGGAGCTTGTCCATCTGCCCCTTGCTGTGTAAACCGCCGTGGTGCTCATCCGGCGTCTTCCCGCGATTGTCCTAGCTTCTTTGACGAGAAGGCAATTCAGGAGCTGCGAGTGAAAGAGCGTTTATCTTTCGCTGAAGCTCGCAAACGTCATCTTGCCCGACAGCCTTCCGTCCTGAAGTTTGGTACGTTTAGCTCCGTGGTTTCACGCCAGGTACCAAAGCGGGATATGGGTACCCAAACGTTACCTGTAGCCTCCACAGCGGTCGCGTCTTCTAGCATTACAGTACCCTCTTCCAAATCAACCAGCTCCGCAACCATTCCTGTTAGTACGGCAACCCGGAAATTCAAAACGCAGCCGAAGCGTAGTGATTTCCTTAAGGACCCTCCAGCCTCTATCAGTGACCGCTCTGCATTGAAAGCCAGTTCTCCCTCGCCTCCTAGGCGGTCACGCTCTCAGGATGCTAGAGGGCGTAGTCGGGCTCAGCGGGGTTCTCCTCCTGTGCCCGCTGTCAATCGTTTTGCAGCACTATTCTCTGCCTCAGGTGAAACTGAGTCTCTTCCTTCCCAGGAGCCAATGGAACAAGAGTCCAATACTTCTCAAAGCCCTAGTCCCACGCGCAACCAGAAGGGCAAGTTGAGGCGACCACCTGCAGTGAAGTGATCTTTCTAATCCACCTATCGCATTTCCTTCCGGATGTCCATTCTTCAGTGGAATACACGTGGCATACGCGCTCATAGGGCCGAGCTACAGTTGCTAACCCACTTGTTTTCTCCCAGCGTTTTGTGTTTACAGGAGACTAAACTTCGGCCGCAAGACAGTTTTTCATTTTCTGGTTTTCTTCCAGTGCGCTTTGACCTACCACCGGAAGCTGGTACCCCTTCGCATGGGGGTGTCATGCTCCTCCTTCGAGATGACCTTTTTTACCAGCCTCTGGTACTTACCACTACCCTGCAAGCTGTTGCTGTTACTTTGATTTTACCTGGCTTTTCTTTTACCCTTTGTTCCATATATATACCGCCTTGTTCTCCCTTCGCTGTTGCGGAATTCGCTCATCTCGTATCCCAGCTCCCAGCGCCTTACCTCCTGCTGGGAGACTTCAATGCGCACCACCCTCTTTGGGGTTCACCTCGGGCTTGCGCAAGGGGGAACCATCTTGCTGGGTTTTTCCTTACCACCAACCTTTCTCTTCTCAACACAGGTGAACCTACTTTTATTTCCGATTCTACGGGCGCTTTTTCTCATTTGGACTTATCTGTTTGTTCAGCACAGCTTGTACATCGTTTTCAGTGGAGTGTAGTTTCTGATACCTTTTCTAGCGATCATTTTCCTTGCCTTATCAGCTTACTTTCACACACTTTCCCATCGCCACGTGTGTCTACTTGGCAAATTCACAGGGCGAACTGGTTACTTTATTCCAGTTTAGCTGTTTTCGACGACCGCCCTTTCTCCGAGGTTGACGGGATAGTAGCTCATTTTACTTCGGTCGTTCGTTCCGCTGCGGAACGTGCTATCCCTCGTTTGTCTTCCCACCCGAAGCGTTTGCCTGTCCCTTGGTGGACCGACGACTGTCGCTCGGCGATCCGTGCGCGGAGGGCGGCCCTTCGGGTGTTTCGGCGCCACCCTACGCTTGCTAATTTGATAACTTTCAAGCAACTGCGCGCCAGAGCTCGCCGAATTATACGGACCAGTAAGAGGACATCCTGGATCCATTTTGTGGATTCCTTTAATCACTTCACACCGTCATCTGTCGTCTGGGACAAGCTTCGTCGTGTGACAGGCAAAGTATCACCGCTTACTATTCCTGGGCTTAGAATTAATAATGCCACCATCGTTTCCCCTAGTGCTGTTGCTGACACGTTGGGCGCTGCTTTTGCGGGAAATTCCAGCTCATCTCATTACCACCCGGACTTTTTGTCTCTTAAGAACCGGGTTGAATCCCATGTACTCTCCTTTTCCTCTATTAACCGCGAGTGTTATAACGCCCTGTTCACTATGCCGGAGCTAGAGCGGGCCATGGGCTCCTCCAGGCCTTCAGCTCCTGGGCCGGATGGTGTCCACCTTTTAATGTTACAGCATCTTTCTGCCGCTGGAAAACGTTTTCTTTTGCAGATCTATAACCGTATCTGGACAACCGCCACGTTCCCGTCAGCTTGGCATGAGGCCACCATCGTCCCAATTTTAAAACCTGGCATGGATCGCCATCTACCTTCCAGTTATCGTCCGATCTCTCTCACCAGTTGCGTCTGCAAGGTGATGGAGCGCATGACCCACGGGCGCTTGACGTGGTGGCTTGAATCTCAAGGTCTGCTGACTAACGTTCAGTGTGGATTTCGTCGCTTACGCTCAACAGTCGACCACCTGGTTTCGTTGTCTACTCACATCATGAATGCTTTTCTGCAGAAAAGTCAAACGGTCGCTGTCTTCTTTGACCTCGAGAAGGCGTATGACACTTGCTGGAGGTACGGTATTCTTCGTACCCTCCATAATTGGGGCATTCGTGGTCGTCTGCCCCATTTTATTCGGGAGTTCATGAAGAAAAGAGTCTTTCGCGTACGCGCGGGTTCGGTTTTATCCCGTGTTTTTACTCAGGAGAACGGAGTACCGCAGGGCTCCGTCCTCAGCGTCACACTCTTTGCCATTGCAATCAATCCCATTGTCAATTGTGTTCCCCCTGGTGTTTCGTCTTCATTGTTCGTGGATGATTTCGCTATTTACTGCAGTTCTCGGCGCACTTGTCTCTTAGAACGCCGCCTCCAACTGTGTCTTGACCGCCTCTACACTTGGAGTGTCGAAACCGGCTTTAAGTTCTCTGCCGAGAAAACAGTCTGCATTAACTTCTGGCGCCGTACAGCGTTTCTTTCGCCTTCTCTCCGTCTCGGTCCAGATGTTCTTCCTTTCGTTGATGAGACGAAATTTTTGGGGTTGATTTTTGACCGGAAGCTTAGCTGGTCTTCCCATATCTCCTATTTAAAGGCAAGGTGTGAACGCTCTCTTAATGTTTTACGCGTTTTAAGTGGCACTTCCTGGGGAGCTGATCGTACTGTTCTTCTCAGACTGTATCGCTCTCTGGTCCGTTCAAAACTTGATTACGGCTGCATTGTCTACTCCTCTGCTCCACCGTCGATCGTGAATCGCCTCAATACTACCCATCACCGTGGTATCCGGTTGAGTATTGGTGCTTTTCCAACGAGCCCTGTCATCAGCCTGTGTGCGGAAGCTGCTGAGCCCCCACTATCTTATCGCCGCGATGTTCTTCTCAGTCGTTACGGTTGTAGTCTCTCTAGTCTGCGGGGACATCCGTCTTTTACTCAGTTTTTTAATGATTCCTTGGACCGTCAGTACTCGTCGCACTCCTTGGCCTTACGTCCTCCTGGTGTTCGTTTCCGCTTGCTCCTTCGACAGTTGGACGTCACCTTACCGGCAACGTTTCCCATGGGGGAAACAGTTTTTCCCCCATGGCTCCAACCCGAGGCCACCGTTAATCTTGATTTGCTCTCCCTGCCGAAGTCGACGACGCCAGCGTCTGTTCTTTGCTCGGCCTTTTTGGTTATTAAGGAGCAGTATGGGGGTTGTGGTTTTATCTACACTGATGGCTCCAAGGATGCTAGGGGAGTAGGATGCGCTTTTATTCATGGCCGCCACAGTTTTACCTTTCGGCTTTCACCGCAGTGCTCTATTTTTACAGCTGAGCTGTTTGGCATTTACCAGGCTCTTTTATACCTCCAGCGGAATCCTTTGCGGGAGTGGGTTCTTTGCTCGGATTCGCTGAGCGCCCTCCAGAGCATCAGATCGCTGTACAGTTACCACCCTCTTGTACAGCGTGTCCAGGTTTGCCTCCACTCGCTCGCCAGTGTTGGAGTTACTTTGTCCTTTTTATGGGTTCCTGGTCACGTGGGCCTACCAGGCAATGCAGCTGCCAATGCTGCTGCAAAGGCCGCCCTTTTATCTCCCAGTTGTTTTAGCTCTTGTGTACCTTCTACTGATTTTAGCTCATTTTTACATGGTTCCATAATTTCACGCTGGAGGGTTGCCTGGGCTGGTCTTCAGGGCAACAAACTTCGGGAGGTAAAGCCCGTTCCTGACACCTGGAGTACTTCCTCGCGTGCCTCGCGTCGCGAGGAAGTCATTTTAGCCAGACTGCGCATCGGGCACTGTCGTTTTAGTCATGCTCATCTTTTGTCCTCAGACCCTGCCCCGGACTGTGCTCATTGTTCTGAGCCGCTGTCGGTTCGACATGTTTTTCTCCGATGCCCTTTTTTAGCTCCGATACGTGCGTCCTTTGGCTTGCCATCAACCCTCTCTGAGGTGCTGGCGGACGCTCCCAGTGCTGCGGATCGTGTATTAAGTTTTATTCGTCATAGCGGTATGGGCACCCGGGTTTGATAACCTAGTTTTATATTTATGTTTTAATCGTACGTTTTACCGCTACTGCATTTTTGTCTTTTATTCGTTTACCTATTCGCTCTCCATTTCACAGTTGCTGGCACTATTTTGTGAAGCTTTACTTGTTTCGTTTTAAACCGCGGGGGTCCTACATGCGTTCATGCATCTTATTTTAACTTTGCCTGGGCGCTAATGACCACAGCAGTCGTGCGCCCTAAAACCCCACTACTACTACTGGAAAGGTCATAGACTGCATTTTCTACCACCAGGAGCTGCAAAAGGTCGCGCTACCCAAAACCTTCAGAATTGAGCAAATATTGCAAACCACGGGTCGCGGGCGTAACAGGCAACACTTGGTGAAGTGGAGGGGGTATCCCGCCAAGTTTAACTCGTGGGTCCAGGCCTCGGCCATCCGCAAGACATGATTAAAACCACCCCGTTTTCCCTCACGCTCGTGAGCAATGCTTCCATGGATCACTTCACCGATAACAACACGGCGACATTTTCAAACATCTTTCCCGACAGAATCGTCCTCCAGGGCGAATGAGAAGTGGCTCTGCAGAAATTGAGGTATCCTGTAAAATGTTATAACCTTTCCCGAGACGACCCTCGCGTCGTAGGCACCAAGTACACCATGACACATCAACCCACGTATTCCAAATTCAGCTTGCAAATGCCGCAGAGCATTGTGCACAATCCCAAAGACCTGGTGAACCTCGTGAACGCTGCCATAGGCGAGCATTTATACGTGGAAACTTCTTTCTCTTCGACGAACTCAAGAAGACGGTAAGCGTCAATGCCGACGTCACCCATCCCGAACCCCTGACATTCCTTTCAACGGGTTTGTAGAAACGGTGGTGCGCACGGCCAAACCGTACACTATACCCGACCACGAAGTCATGAGCGACGCTCCCCACGGGAAACCCAAACCAAAACCGTAAAAACCGGCAAAACCACCCGTGCAGGCCAAACCCGTCCGGAGCGCGCCTCGTCCGGCAAGACCTGCGACTTCGATGCAGACGAGACCCAAACCCGAAGCTACATCCTCTACCGAGCAACCACCCCAAGAGCCACCGCATGAGGGTACGCCTTCGGTTCAGGAGCAAGCTACACCCGATGCGGGAACTCCCACCCCGCATGAGAGTGCACCTTCGTCACCAGACCCGCTGCATCGCATTCACAGTTTGCACTTGACACCCGCTATGTCCAAGATGCTAGGCTTCGAACCCTATACCAACGTCATCTTCGCAAAAGGGCCTAAACACCCTGTAGATCCATATATGGGTTTTGTTCGTCTATTGCGATCTAGTAGCCCCGCAAGTGGTGGGCAACACCTTCGTGCAGGTCATAGAGAGCGTGACGATGGAATACGAAAGAAGCAACAACACTTACATGAGCGACAAAAAAGACGTTCTTTCTCCAGGATTGGGTACCCTTGATTCGAATTTTTTTATTCTTTCAAAAATGGGCTTAGGATTTTGATTAAAGTACATATATTTTAGCTATTTTAATGAAAATAAAATGTATATCTTTAATTTTCTAGGGATAGACTGTAAACTCGTATTTATTGTGAATGACTTTTGATAATTAATAAATCGTAAGAGAGAGACAAAATCTTACTGCACAACAAATGTAGATCTTGTTAAAGCACAAAATTTATATCAAATAACAGTTTCATTTTTATGTCAAATACCATTTTTATATTTTACCTATTCTGAAATATTGTTTGTTATTACTTTGAATTTTCAAATACTATATACTTCTCCCAACCGCAAATGTCTATTGTTTTTGTTTGTTTCTTTCTTTCCTTCTTTCTTTCTTTCTTTCTTTCCTTCCCGCATTCGTATAAAGAGAACAGAATTTCAAAGCTATCACGCCTGTGGTTCGCATTCGGGAGGTCATGGGTTAGATTCCTGTGGCCGACCTTCCTGAATCATGCTTTTTTCGGGTGTTTTTTCCGGGTCGCCAGACGAATGCTGGGAAAGATTCTCACATCCCCGAATTTCCAGTCCCTCCATTTCATTTGCACACTCATTTCCCTTCATCGTTCATCCATTGATCTCTTTCAGTCGGCGATGGTGTTTCGGTACAGCGTGGCAGAGGAAAAGGCTGCTCTTTGTGACTGTATCCGTCCCTTGGCTTTCGGCTGGCTGTCGGGGGTACCCTAACCCCTTTGACGGGCTTTGGACCCCCTCTGTGCGGAGTGGGTTGCCCGACCTACCTGTGCGTCTTACGGGGAGTGTCTATCTGAAAAACGTAAGGACCCTGTCATTCCCATGCCGCCACTCCTGGCTCCGGCCTCTCGGTGTCTCCTCTCGCCTCATCCTTCCTTCCAGAGACGCCCCCTTGTAGGGCGTAGGCACAATATCCACCACATGGATCAGTGCCGAGCCCCCTCCGTAGCCAATTAATCCAAAGCTGTCGCATAGCGACCAGTTTTAAGGGGTTTGGCTATCGCTTTAGCTTAATATGTTCTACTTATACCTACAACGAATTGTGTAAATAAGTGATGAAAATTTATCTGTATTAACATGAAATAGATGCAAGAACAAGCTTTGTAAGACTAGTTTGTTGAAGAGTGAGTAGAGAAAGGCATGTGAATGCAACACATGTTTTATAGTAAAAGATCCAAATGCCTGTGTGTCTGTTAACACACCAACTCCAAAACGAAAAGTCGGTTAAATACCAAACTTGATATTTAAGTGCATTAGCTTTCAAAGACGGAACACAACGATTTTCGAGAAAATTCCCCCCCCCCCGAACAACCTTTTACATGGAAAAGTTTTCGAAATTTTCTATTTTCTCAAAAATGGCTCTAATGAGTTTGATTAAAACACACTCTGTTTAAGATATCTTCATGACAAACTAAATATATATTTTGAATTTCCTGAGAAGAGTATATCAGGACTTCTTCATTCTGTATGACTTTTGTATAACTGGTAAACTGTAAAAGATGGACAAAGTCTTGCTACACAAGAAAAGCTCGCAGTTTGTCATACATGTATTTTATGAGATTAACTATTTCCCAAATATTTTTGTTATTGGTTTGAATACCTTTTGTTACCGAGAAGTCACTATTCGTTTTGTTTTTGTCGGGATCATACAAACAGCATGGACTTTCAAAGCATCGCGTAGTGACATGCTTTTAGAAAATGTGACTATCGCTTTATCTACATATACTACAACGAAATCTGTAAATGTGAACTTTTTCTTTTGATATTTAATTAAAGTGCTTTAACCAGGTAGGCCATTATGGACGTTCATTAAACGAAGTGGTTAAAATAATGCTCAAATGGGCCTGAGGTTCCTAGACCTTAGTTATCTGACATTCATCTTCTTAGGATAAGAGGAAACCCTGGAAAAACTTTATCTAGGTAACTCACTCTAACTGATTCGAACTCGGGACCTCTTGAATGTGAGGCAGACCCCCACACCACAGAGATGGGCTAAATGTGAATTGGAAGTTTATCTGGATTATAAGAAGTAGAAGCACATTATCCTCATTCACTGAATCGGGGTCGAGTCCCCTCTGTTACACATCTCATTCCATTTCATTCCAGGCCAGGGTAGAGAAGCATTTTAAGAATTCAAAACCTGAATCACGATACACAGTATCTAATTTTTTTTCTTTTTTCAGATTTGTAATTTGAAAGCAAGTTTACCTTTGAAAACAATTTAATTTTCAACAAAAATACAACAGCCGTTCTGCATTATCACTTTCGGGTCACTATTTTGAAAATTTAGCTTATATATTATCCTAACCGAATAAAACAGCTATATAGAAACTGCATATTCTGCGCTAAACGTCGTATCCTCGTATGTATTAACATTTTCTCGTTTTAGATACAAATACTGTTTTTACCCTATGGTCACTATACTGTTGGCATGACTTTTCTTCCTTTGTCTTGTGAGTGTGTGAAGGGGGAATTATGTTTCAAATAAAACAAACTATATTCGTTTTTCAGTAACAAACGCAAAATATATCTCATTTTGAGGAGAATTGGATGTTGCACCTAATTGTGTTCAAACTGCTTTAACAGTTTGACATTACTATTACTTTTGCTTCCGTATATTTAAAATGTTACTTGAATACTATCAGAACTGATTATGCCAACTGTATGGAAATACACACTTAGTGCTAAAGGTTGTGATCAATCTCTATGAAAATTAAAAAGAAAGAAAAAAAACTTACATTCAAAATAATAAATACCCTCTATTTCGAAGTGCGCATAGAACAGTCTATTGGTGGTAATTGTTAAACGATTATTATTATTATTATTATTATTATTTATTAGCAACAAACGTTAAAAACAAGATACGCATTATGTGCACCTTGTTTCTCAAGAAAATTACTGAATAATGCATATTAAAGTTCTGTAGCACCCGCATAAACAGTGCAGTATTTGGTTTTTAAACAACATATTATGTAAAGAAAATGTTAATTTATTTCGCTTGGATAGATCTAGTAAAGAGAAAAGTATTTAGTTTCGTCTTCTTTCCTCTTAGTCAGGTCGCTGAATTATACGAGCATACACAAAAGTAAATGCGACCTTTGAGACGATACCGGCACTTACTATCAGCTATAGCTAGACATGAGTAATCGAGAGGACATTCCTTCCCCCCTCTTCCTCCACACCCACTGGTCCACCGGAAAACATTTGGAGCCTTCTGTACGTTTAGTAGATTTCGAGAAAAATGAACTTAGCCCAGTCAAAGTTTGAAAGAAAATGCGACATTCTTTAAGTTCATAACTGATTGTGATAGCACAAGATTTAGTACATGGCTGAAGCAACGAAGAGACGGAGTTCTGGGGAACATTTGTTGTACTTTTTTTCTTAGACCGTTTAATTCGGCAGCCGCCATGTCTGCCGCACCATCGTATGTCTGGGCAAACAACTTGTCTCTGATGCCGTAGAAGTTTATTATGTCCATTGCATGATCGAAGACACCATTAGCATATCTGTCTGCACTTATGTCAACAAAGATGATAAACGTTTCTTTTATGTCTGCATTTTGACCATGAACATGTCGAAGAGTATTAGAGAGCTGTGATCTATTATTGGTATCTGATGTTTCCTCTAAAATGATAGCAACAAACTGAGCCCCTGAAATTTCATTTTTAATGGGTTTCATCAATATGGTACTTATAACAGTAATGAGATCGTTTTGCATTCTGTTGGAAGTGCCCTTGAATGTTGTTGCCGATTCTAAGGGTAATATCATAAACACCTAACAAATTCAGTAGTTTTACATAATTTCCTTTGTTAAGGGAATCTTCTCTTTCATCGTGTCCTCTGAAAGATAGTTCTTGCATTGCTAAAAGGCAAGTTGCGTCAGTTAATGGATTCGAAACTTCTCTATTTAGTTTTACTATTTCGTTGTGGCGCGCAACATCCGCTCTCGATTGGATATCAAGTTGAGTGTCTATGCGAACATTACCAAAACACGCAAGCTGAACAACTGATCGTTCGTGTTTTGTGATAGCATTTGTCAAATTATTTAAATTATTGTAGCCGTCTTTGTTCCATACATTACACTCATTGCAAAACAACAGGCATGGCCAGCAAAATAATTTCTTTTTCTTAGAGCTACCTGCTGGCCAATTGGTCTTCTCATATTTTTGGATGTTAAAATAGCGGAAGTGTTCCCTTCCGTTTTCCTTATGTTGAAACTTCAACTCAGGGATCGCTGGAACAGGTGTGGATACATTTATAATTTCTTTTTTCTCATTAAAAGTGCGAGAACTAAAAGGTTTTCTCACTACGTCTTCAATTACATACGCGTTTGGTTCCATTGGGTTACAGTATTGCATTACACCACACTTGTTATAGAATGCACAACACGACAATAATTGACTCGCAACTCACAGTACAGAATAAACCACGAGTAAGTGCAAACAGCGCCTACTAGGCTACCGTACATTAGCAAGTACCACGACTCTGTACGGAGAGCGCATGCGCCAGCACCTCAAATTGTTCCTTGGATACATTCTTACTTTCAACATGGGTCCTAGAAAGCCGCATTCCCTAACGGCTCTCACATAAACTAGTCGCGGGCATCCTTTCCCCAACCGGCTTCAAAGCGAACGGAAAGCTTTGAAGCCTGACCATAAACCCATCAGTAAACGATTAGTAGGGTCTTCCCATCCCTTAAACACAACACGTGGTCCTTTCTCCAGCTCCACCAAAGCAAAGCGTTGTTAAGATTTTATGGTGCTTGCGGTTAGGGAGGGTAGGGAACAAGTGTTTGGCTACTGCACAAAGGTCGCCGTTTGGGGATCCGAAGGCTGCGATGACCATACTTGCTGCTGCGGGAACATGGTAGCGCTTATAGACGAGAAGGGAAAAGTTGCACAGAAGTGCATTATAAAGAAAAGCGCCGCTTACTTATCCTACGCATAATGCACGCCAATGATTTGACTGCAGTCGTTGGGACCCGAACTCAGACGTTTGGCTTTGAATGGGTGGCCAATCCATTTGGTATCCCTCTAGCAATTACGTGTATTAAAATAGCTTCGTTTGTGGTGCCGGTGAAAGGGACATAAAAGCCTGATTAGGAATTACAAGAAGAGCGGTGGCACAGCAATATCAATAATAAGAATAATGTGAGTAATATATCAACATAAGAAGTATGATTACTAATTATTAGTGTTTATTATTTTATAATCATAGCATAATTAAATTATATTTAAGAAAATATATTGGGTGCCTAATGAAATTCCTTTCGTTCATCCACCACAGCAATCATCGTAACGTTTGATATGCATTTGGAGGTCCATGTTAACACATGAAGCTCAGCGTTACTATTTGACAACAAAGATGTTCAGGTAAAGCTTCAAAATAGTTTAACATTGTTTTTGTTAATTTTATGTAAACTAAACTTCAGCCCAAAAAATAAGCTATTTATAGGTTTTTATATTGCCAAAACATATTCTTTCAATAAAACTGTCCTACCTTTTTTTATATAAAGATGCAAAATCCATGCGGCTGCAGTCAAATGTAACTCCGTGAGCATCTAAACCTATTCATTACAGCGGTTATTTTAATTGGCCCTGCCTACCTTTACCACAGGCATATTGAACTGCAGTCAGTGGGACTTGAAATCGCGATATTTCGCTTTGAATGGATGGCCAGTTAATTTCGTATCGCTCTAACGATCACGGCTATTTGAATCGCCTGTTTGTGGACACAGTGAAAGGGATATAAAAGCCGGTTTAGGAATTAGAGGAAGAGAGGTAAAATAATAATAATAATAATAATAATAATAATAATAATAATAATAATAATAATAATGGTGGTGGTGGTGGAAGTGGGAGTAGAATACATAGGGGGCACCTGGCGCACTTTTGATCATAAATGCGTTTATATAGGAGAGATACGGAAAACGAGGGGTGATGCTAGGCCAGAGAGTGGTTGAAGGGTAGAATATGCGTTTATATGGGAAGAGTTGGGGGAAACTAAGCGAGATGCTAGGCTAGACAGGGGTTGAGTGATAGAATATGCGTTTATATGAGAAAGGTAGGGAATACAAGGAGCGATGCCAGTCTAGACGGGTTGAATGGTACAGTATGCGTTTATATGGGAGAGATCCCATGCTAGGAGAGAGTTGAAGGTGGGGAAACGAGGAGAGATGCTAGGGAAGCTAGGTTTGCTGCATGTACAATGTCCACGTTTTCTCTTGGGTAGAACCCTCTAGCATTCAGCAGGCAAGCAGATTCCATGGGGTTGAGCACAGTATACCTCTGTATGGTTTCGTAGGTAATTAAGGTAGTATCGTGGGTATTTAGGGTACTTCAGGTAGTATCACAGGCGAACAGATTCCATGGTTTACGTGCTGTATAGTTCCGTACGATTCCAAAATGTAATTCAGGTAGTATCGTAGTTATTTAGGTTAATTCAGGTAGTATATCACAGATGGGCAGATTCATGGTTTGGGTGCTATATATTTCCGCATGATTTCAAAGATAATTCAGGTAGTACTGCAGATATTTAGGGTAATTCAGATAGTGTCACAGGCAGATGGATTCCATGGGTTTGGGAGCAGTGTACCTCCGTATGATTTCACAGGCAATTAAGGTAGTACCGCAGATATTTAGTGTAATTCAGGTAGTATCACAGGTATTCGGGGTAATTTCGATTAGCGATTCGTATCAGCTATTTAAGATAATTTCGGGTGATTTAGGTGGTATCAAAGGCATTTGAGACATTATTAACAGGTAATTCAGTTAGTATCATAGGTTTATAATGATATAGAGAGTAATTCAATTCTTTATAAACATTTCTTACCCAATGTTACAAGACTGTTTTCTAAATTTTATATACTTTATATGTTAAGCAGTTAAAGTGTGAGGTCGAGAGAGCTAAACTGTGTATAGGCTTACAGCGAGGGCTTATAGAAGTAGTCTAAACTAACCCATCCGCATGGTTGAGCAGATATTGTAACGTTTTAGTCAGCTATATTGTTTTATATGGTTACATTTTTTGTCTAAGTGTAGCAGCTTTATCAATTAATTATTGTTTCATTAGATAAGGATTGTAAGGTTAGGCGTCTCTCCACTTTTATCTAGGTTTGATACTAGCACTAGGATTAGCTCCTAATGGCGGGGTTAACGCCCCTCCTTCCATCATCTTATTCTTCTTTCTTCACCAGATGTCTGCTAAGTGTATACACAGCACATGGGTAAACTTCCAATTTTTTAAATTGTAGACTCGCGGAGAAAATCTTCATCTTGAGATACAGGCTACATTCTCTTAAGCACTGTTTGTAATAATGTAATATCCATATGCATATGTTGTTGTTCTATTCTCGACAATAGCTTTTATCGCCAAAGGAGTCAATGTGATTTTATTCAACCACGGCACTTCGAGAGCCCTCCCTGTAAGTAAACAATAATGACAACAGATATGCATCATTGTTGTAAACTGCGAAAACCAAACTTTAGGTTCAGCACCTTCCAAAGATGCGACACAAATTTTTTCAAGAATATCCCCCTCAAACTACCCTTTACGTGTAATATTTCTCACTAAAATTAAGCCATTTACAGCTTTTAAATATATTGCTTATATATTTCTTCAATAGAACTGTTAATATAAGGATGCAAAATTCATCCGACTGCAGTCAAATGTAACCTGTCAGCATACAAGCGTACTATTACACCTGATATTTTCCTTGGGCCCTCCCGTCCCTTATCACAAGCATATTTGACCACAGTCGCTGGGAACTGAACTTGGCATGTTAGGCTTTGAGTTAATGGCAAGTTCATTCCGTATTGCTCTAACGATCACTCCTATTCGGCCTGTTTCGGTTGTGGCGCCGGTAAAAGGGATATAAAATCCGGTTTTAGGAATTAGAGGAAAAGCAGCATAATAATTAATATAATAATGATTGTAATAAGAATTGTCTTAAAACACTGTTTTGCTACAAAACAGTATGAGCACTACATTTGATTGCTGATTAGTCTTTATCGTAGCATAATGAAGCTATATTTAAGAAAATATATTGTATGCCAGTAAAACACTTTTCGTTCATTTAGCACAGCAGTTCTCGTAACATTTACTCCGCATTTGGAGGTCCATGTTAAATACCTAATACATAGCATTGCTATTTGGCAGCAAAGAAATTTAGGCAAAATTTTAGAATGTCTTAACAATGTTTTTCCATTAATTTTCTAGCAAACTAACCTTCAACAATAAAATTAAGCTATATACATTTTTTATATTTTGAAAATACTATAGTTTTGCAATGAAACTGTACTGTATTTTTTAATATAAGGATGCAATATAAATGTGACTGCAATCAAGTATAATCCCCTCAGCATCGAAGCGTGCGATTATGTAGTTCATTTTACCGGAGCCCTCCCCGTCCTTTACCACAGGCACATTCGACAACAGTTACTAAGACTCGAACTTGCGAAGCTTGGCTTTGAATGGACGGCTAGTACATATTGTATCGCTCTAAAGATCAAGGCTATTGAATAGCTTTGGTTGTGGTGCCGGAGAAAGAAAGACAAAAGTGTGCTTAGAAATTAGAATAAGAGTGGCATAATAATGATGATATTCACAATAATGTATAATCACATGAGTAATATATTTCCGCAAAACAGTATGATTGCTACGCTTGATTGCTTATTAGTTTATAATCGTAGCATAATCAAATCATATTTAAGAAAATATATTGTATAGTTAATAAAACTCTTCGTTCACCTACGATAGCAGTCCTCGTATCATTTGATCAGCATTTTGAAGTCCGTGTTAATATTTATATTTAGAGAGATTCTGGAGATTCCACAAAAGTAGTATATATAGATGTATTCTGGCTCACTTTTGCGTTTACATGGGAAAATTAGGGAAAACGAGGGTAGATGCGACGGTTCAAGGAGGAAAATGCGTTTATATGGGGGAGATAGGGAAAACGTGGACAGATGATAGGCTAGACAAATGCTGTAGGATGGGGAATATGGACTTATATAGAGAAGAGTTAGGGAATACGAGGAGAGGTACTAGACAAGACAGGGCTTGAAGGGTAGAATATGGCTTTTATATGGGAGAGCTAGCAAACCGAGGAGAGGTATTAGGCTAGGAGTGTTTCAATGGTAGAGTATGCGTTTATATGGGGGAGATAGGGAATACAAGAACCGATGCTAGGCTAGACAGGGGCTGAAGCAGAGTAATTCGCCTTATATGAGAGAGGTAGGGAATACGAGGAGAAGTGCTAGGCTAGACAGAGTTTGCAGTGTGGAGTATGCGTTTTTATAGGAAAGATAGGGAAAACGTGGACAGATGGTATGCTAGACGAATGCTGAAGGAGGGAAATGTAGGCTTATACGGGAAAGTTAGGGAATACGAGGAGAGGTGCTACATTAGACAGGGCTTGAAGAGTATAATATGGCTTTTATATGGGAGAGCTAGCAAATCGAGGAGCGGTATTAGGCTAGGATGGTTTGAATAGTACAGTATGCGTTTATATGAGGAGACGAAGAAAACGAGGGTAGATGCTAGGTTGAGAGAGCCTACAAGGAGGAAAATGCGTTTATATGGTGGAAATAGGGATAACGATATGAGATCCGAGGTAAAGCAGGTGCTGAAGGAGGGGGAATGCCCTTTATATGATAGATGTAAGGGATACGAGCAGAGGTAATAGGTTAGACAGAGGTCGAGGAGTACGGTATTCGTTTATGTGTGGAAGATATGGAAAGCGAATAGACATCCTATGCTAGGAGAGAGATGAAGGAGCTCAATGCGCTTTATATGAGAGAGGTAGGGAATACGAGGAGAGATGCTACTTTAGACAGAGTTTGAGGAGTAGAGTATGTGTTTGTATGGGAAAATATAGAAAACAGAAAGAGAGGCTAGGGAGGATAGTGTTGATGTATGTGTAATGTTCGTCCATGCATAACATCATTTAGACTCATTGACTTCAAGATTTAAACGCTAAGAAAGGCTATATTGCGTTCTAACGTCCCGTTATCACGATCCTAAAGGGCTGCACGCAGGCCGTCGATTGATGCACCCCAGCGCATGTATTTTGATTGATACGGTATAAAGAGTAATTCAGATAGTGTCGTATATATGCAGGGTAAATCAGTTAGTATCACAAGTGTTCATGGTCCTTCAGAGCAGCGATTCGTAACACAGCTGTTTAAGGTAATTTCGCATAATTCAGGAGGTATGTCAGGTATTTGAGTCATTTTAACAGGTAATTCAGATAGCGTCACTGGTATTCATGGTAATATAGTGTAATTACATTATAAACATTTCTTATCCAATGTTACAACACTTGTATATACTTTTTCTAAATTTTACAAACGTTTTATATGTTAAACAGTTAGTGTGCGAGACGGAGAGTGATAAACTGTATATCGGTTTACAGTGAAGGTATATAGAAGTATTCTGAACTAACTCAACACAGAACGCCCTAACCTATCCCTACCTTGCATGCTCTGGATCATCTTCTCATTGTCTATTGAATCCTATCATCGTCTAACCTAACCAACGTAACAAGATGTAACGCCACGTAACCACGTAACAAGACATAACGTAACCACGTGAAAAGACGTAATACCGTATCATAACAGCGTAACACAACGCAACATATGCACGTAACCACATGACAAGACGTCACACTACGTAACATCAGCATGTAATCATGCGACAAGACGTAACACAGCGTAACATAGTCACGTAACAAGACGTCACACTACGTAACATAAGCACGTAGCACCACGTAACATAAGCACCTAACCACGTAACAAGACGTAACAACAGGTAACAACGATGTAACCACGTATCATAACCACGTAACGCGACGTAACACCCCGTGACATGAGGTAACCAGAAACGTGTCAAGTCGTAACATCACGTAATCTAACCACGTAACACGACGTACAAGACGTAACATGACGTAACCTGAAACGTAACCACGTAACAAAATGTAAGAACAACACGTAACCTACCCATTGCTAAGACAATCTAAGCTAACCCATCCTTCATAACTTAGGCAATCAGTACGTGAGCCTAGCCTAGCCTAGCCTAGCCTAGCCAAGGCCTAGCCTAGCCTAGCCTAACCTAACCAATCCCAGGCCATCCTCGCAATATCTATTCTACTCAGTCATCGTCTAACCTAATCTGCCTAATCAGAGATAACCTCGAGTTTCTTTTAGTGAAATTGCGGCGTTTCATTCAGGTTTTATTATTTGAAAGTCCTAATTGAAAAGTTTTGCGTCAACATACCTTTATTTTCGTTCGTTGTAGCCGCCTCTCCCCTGTATCTAGGCTTGAGAATAGCATTAGGATTGCACCTAATGGCGGGGTTAACGCCTCCCCTTCCATCTTCTTATTCTTCTTTATTCATCAGGTGTCTGCTAGGTGTACACACATCACACGGATAAACTTCATTTTTTAAGATTGTAGACTCACGAGAAAATCTTCATCTTCGATTTACATTCTCTTATGCGCTGTTTGTAATGCTGCAATGCCCATATGCATATGTTGAGTGTTTTCTCTCTGAATGTCTCAAAAACATCAGCTAGAAGAAGAACATCTGAGATTAAGTACAGGTCGCTGTATTCACCCAGGTTTCTCACATTAAACAGCTCTCACACATTTCTGGCATGATCGTAGCCAGTATCACTAATCTCTTCTTCATTTAATCTATTGTAGTGATGATGATGATATGCGGTTTAAGGGCGCTAAACCGCTACGGTCATCAGCGCCCTGACAATGTATAAAAGATAAGGTCAAAATATAAAACAGGTAAAAGAACCGCATAGCTAAAAACGGGACACAAACCCGCGATGTTCAAAAAGCTAAAACTAACAATAATAGAACAATAACAAAATAACAATAAAAATAACAATAACAACAATAATAACAAGAACAACAAGAATAACAATAACAACAATACAAAGTTCTGAAAAACCAACACACTAAAAGCATAGGCAATAAAAGACTAAAACGTGTCAGGAACTGTAGAATGCGAGGGACATGAGCGCCATATGTCCACTGGGGATAAGAGTTCCCATAAAAACAGACAGAATAAAAGTACTAAGCTAACAGACGCCCAACGCATTAAATGCGCGGATTAAAATCACTGTCAGGAATAAAACGTAAAACACATTCCACAACACGCGTGTCGTCTGCCAAAATGTTGGCTAGGCCAACAGGCAGACCCACACGAGTACGCAATGCAGCTAAAACCTGACACTCTGTTAAAATGTGAGGCACCGTTAAGGGCACGTCACACTGCCCACAGAGTGGTGCGGGGTCACCACTGAGCAAATACCTATGACTAAAAACACAATGTCCAATCCGTAGACGAGCTAAAATTACCTCTTCCCGACGACAAGAACGAGAAGAGGTACCCCAGATCAACGGGAAAGGCTTAACCTCCCGCAACTTGTTCCCCCGGAGGGCCGTCCACTCATCGCGCCAGCGCGAGAGGATGCGGCGACGTAAAATAACACACGAATCTGACGAGGGAACAACAGAAGTAAAAAATCTGGGTCATAAAATCACCGATTTCGCAGCGGCGTCGGCAGACTCATTACCTGAGATGCCCACATGACCTGGAATCCACATGAAGGACACGCTGATGCCAGAGACACCAAGCGAGTGGAGCAGGTCATGTATGCGCTGTACGAGTGGGTGGTAATTGTACAGCGCAGTAATACTCTGAAGTGCACTCAGAGAGTCCGTACAAATAAAACAGTGCCGTAAGTCGTGCCGCTGAATGTATAAAACAGATTGATAAATGCTAAAAAGTTCGGCGGTAAAAATTGAACATTGTCAAGGTAAACGAAAAGTAAAACTCTGTACACCAAAAACAAAGGCACATCCTACTCCAACATCAGTCTTAGATCCATCAGTATATATAAAATGACAGTCCCCGAACTGCGCCTGTAGTTCTAAAAAGGCGGATCTAAGAACAGAAGCAGGGGTCGCATTTTTCGGCATCGACGTTAGCCCAAGATGGATGTGGGCCTCAGCGCGCGACCATGGAGGAAAACGCGTTTCCCCTCGGGTAAGGGCCGGCGCTGGCGTAACGTCCAAATGCCGAAGTAGCAGTCGAAATCGAACCCCTGGAGGGAGCAATGCAGAGGAGCTAACGAAGTATTGGCGATCAAGCGAATCCTCGTAAAATACATAGAAGGACGGGTGGTTAGGCAAGCTTGAGAGCCGACAAGCATAGCTGCACAAAAGCATCTCACGCCGGAAGGACAGCGGAGGCTCTGCAACTTCTGCGTACAGACTGGGTATAGGGCTAGTTGGCAAGGCCCCTGTAGCGACTCTTATGCCACGATGGTGAATGGCATTCAATCGACGTAACACAGATGTACGTGCCGACGAATAAACAATACACCCGTAATCAAGCTTGGATCGGACCAAAGAGCGATAAAGGCGAAGAAGGATGGTCCGATCAGCTCCCCAGGATGTGCCACTTAAAACACGTAAAATATTAAGAGAACGGTCACACTTTCCTTTTAAAAAGGAAACGTGCGAGGTCCAACACAACTTCCTATCAAAAATCAACCACAAAAATTTCGCCTCGTCTGCAAACGGAAGTATCCCTGGCCCAAGATGGAGAGAGGGCGGAGGGAAATACTTCCGGCGCCAGAAGTTGATGCAGACGGATTTCTCGGCGGAGAAATTAAAGCCGTTGGCGTTACTCCAGGCGTAGAGACGGTCGATACAGCTCTGGAGACGGCGTTCGAGTAGACAGGTCCGCCGTGAACTACAATAAATAGCGAAATCGTCAACAAAGAGGGACGATGAAGTGCCAGGTGGAATACAATCAACAATGGGGTTGATAGCAATCGCAAAAAGTGTGACACTGAGTACAGAGCCCTGCGGTACTCCGTTCTCTTCAATAAAACGACGAGATAAAACCGAGCCCACACGTACACGAAAGACGCGGTCCGTCATAAACTCCCGAAGAAATATGGGAAGACGACCGCGGATACTCCAATCGTGAAGTGTACGTAAAATTCCGCCCCTCCAACAAGTGTCATAAGCTTTCTGCAGGTCAAAAAATGCAGCCACGGTTTGACACTTTCTCAGAAATCCATTCATAATATGCGTCGACAAGGACACCAGATGGTCGACGATAGAGCGATAGCGACGAAACCCGCACTGAGCGTTCGCTAGAGGTTTCTGAGACTCAAGCCACCATGTCAACAGCCCGTTGATCATGCGCTCCATCACCTTGCAAATGCAACTGGTGAGGGAGATAGGGCGGTAGCTGGAAGGTAGTTGGCGATCCTTCCCAGGCTTAAGTATAGGGACAATGGTGCCTTCGCGCCAAACGGAAGGAAAAATGCCGTCTTGCCAAATACGGTTATAGACCTGTAAGAGAAATAGTTTACTGTCGGCTGAAAGGTTCTTTAACATCAGGAAATGAATGCCGTCCGGCCCAGCAGCGGAGTGCCGAGAGGAATGAAGAGCGTGCTCCAGCTCCCTCATTGTAAATAGTTCGTTATAGCATTCATCATTAGCAGACCGAAAAGTATATGATGCGG
Source organism: Deroplatys truncata (assembly GCA_030765065.1). Classification (NCBI taxonomy): domain Eukaryota; kingdom Metazoa; phylum Arthropoda; class Insecta; order Mantodea; family Mantidae; genus Deroplatys; species Deroplatys truncata. The sequence goes on along the minus strand of CM060990.1, from coordinate 413,173,480 downwards.
AATCCAGCCGGTCTTTAATGGAGCGAAACCCGGCGGAAGAATTGTCTGAACTGGAAACCGCCTCAAAGGCAGCACCCAGAGTGTTAGCGATGGCAGCCGGATCCACTATGGTGGCATTAGAAACCTGAAGGCCAGAAAGAGCACAATGTGACACTTTACCTGAGAAGCGACGAAGTTTATCCCAAAAAACGGATGAAGGCGTAAAACGATTAAAAGACTCGAAAAAACGAGCCCAAGATGCCTTCTTGCTATCCTGAATAATGCGACGAGCCCTGGCGCGCGATTGTTTAAAAGTCACCAAATTATCAAGTGTAGGGTGTCGCCGAAACACCCTAAGTGCAGTCCTACGGGCACGAACGGCGTCCCGACAATCCTCGTTCCACCACGGAAATGGTGGCCGCCGAGGTTGAGAGGATGAACGGGGTATTACGCGTTCGGCGGCAGAGAAAATAATAGACGTAAGGTGCTGCACTAGTTGGTTAATGTCGGAGAAGGGCTGGTTGTCAAAATGCACGAGGCTGGAATACAAGCTCCAGTCGGCTTTTGCGAATATCCAGGTAGGTACTCTGGAATGCTGTACGTGGTGCGACAGAAGAGAAACGATGCAGGGGTAATGGTCGCTGGAGTAGGTGTCAGCGACGACGTTCCACTGAAGACGACGTGCAAGCTGGAGTGAGCAAATGGCAAGGTCCAGGTGAGAGAATGTACCAGAAGAATCTGAAATAAAAGTAGGTTCACCTGTATTAAGGATGGAAAGATTGAGCTGATAAAAAATGTCGGAAACAGGAGTTCCTTTCGCACAAGCCCTTGGCGAACCCCACAGTGGGTGATGGGCATTAAAATCTCCCAACAGAAGAAATGGTGTTGGGAGAGCGGACAGGAGAGCTCGAATGTCCGCGGGAGCGAGAGGAGACGATGAAGGTGAATACACAGAGCAAACAGAAAACAAAAATTCGGGTAAGTGAAGGCGAACGGCAACAGCTTGCAAGTCGGATGTAAGTGTGACGGGTTTAAAATGAACGTCGTTACGCAATAACAACATCACACCTCCATGAGCAGGAGTACCCTCCTCCGGTTCAAGGTCGTAGCGAACCGGAGTATATCCTCGGAGATCAAAAGGATCGTGAGGACGAAGCTTAGTCTCCTGCAAACACACTACCATAGGCGAATGGGAACGCAATAAAAGTTGCAGTTCCCCTTATGCGATCGTACACACGTATATTCCAGGTCAGGATAGCCATGAATAAAAGGGATAAACTGTCTACTTAGAAGGACGGCTTAAAGAATCTTTTGCTTGACCTTTGGGCTCGAGATTTTTGTATGGATTTGGTCAGACTCCATAGCTTCCTCGGAGGGAGGGCCCACGCGCTCAGTGCCAGAAACCGATTCAAGCGCCGTGAATCGGTTCTGGGTGGCGAGGGTAATGGGTGCCGCTGAGCGCGGCTTGTCGCAGGAGCTTCCTGGGACAGCGACCTCCGAGGAGGAGAAGGTGAACTTTTGTTACCGCGCGCACGCGGAGGGTCTTTCAAAAAATCTTCCCTACGAAGTTTCTGCTTGGGTTTCTTTTCAGCGGCTTGCGACTTCATTGACTTTGGACCAGGTTTATAGGGCTTGGTGACAGTAGCTTTAATCGACGGCCGGACGGTAGTGGCGGTTAGTCCAGTCATGGTCCAGGTCTGAGTTTCGGCATCCACTCGTGGTACTGGCGAGGCAACAACAGAACTAAATGTGCCAGATCGCAGGAATGAAGGTTGGCGCGCATGGTAGCGCCTCCGGGCTTCAGCGAAGGAGAGTTTTTCCTTTACCCGGATCTCCTGGATCGCCTTCTCGTCCAAGTACCGCGGACAGTCGGCAAACGAAGCAGAATGAGACCCTTTACAATTAACGCAGACGGGGGCTGTTGAACAGGTACCTTCGTGTGAGGGCTGGCTACATGTTGCACAGATGTTAACGGCACTCTTACGTGAGACTTGCGTATGCCCAAAACGTTGACATTTAAAACAACGCAGAGGTCTAGGATATAAGGCCTCACAGAAATCTGTTCGTACCCTGCGGAAATGCTCGTGGGCAGATCGACGCCATCAAATGTTAGAAACAGGGTACGAGTGGGTACCAATACGCCGTCGCGTTTGGCCTACACTCGATGTACCGCTGTCACCTTCTGGTCTGCAAGATATTCTACCAGGTCCTCGTCCGATATACCATCAAGGCTATGGGTGGTAATAACGCCTCGACAGGAATTCAATGTGCGGTGCTTCTCCACACGGATGGGATAGCCGTGGAGAAGCGTAGCGCGCAACAAGGTCTTACTTTGCTGATCGGATTTCGTTTGGGCTAATAAGGAACCATTCCGTAGACGAGTGCAGGACTGAACCGCACCAGCAATAGCATCAATGCCCTTTTGAATGATGAAAGGTTTCACCTTCTCAAAACTTTGTCCTTCTTCGGTTCGTGAAATGACCAAGTAACAACCAGTTGTCGGTGGTGTCACTTCTGTTACATAATCTTTTCGGCTCTTGTTAGTATTAATGGAGGAAGGGTGCTCCATAGCGAAATAAATCCTCCACCATTGCAGCCGTCTCCGACCTCGGGCTCTGACTTCTCGGGCGTTACCCCGGCTTGGGTGAGTGGCCTATCTATACCAGACTCACCCCAGGGTCACACCTCCCAGAACATAGACAGAGGGACCCAATCGCCGTCAGAAGTCAGCAGCTCATGCAATGGCCCCCCCGCGGGACTGCAGTTGAACAGCGGATACGAACACAAACCCTACATGACGACCCCGGGTGGTGGGGATGACGCCATTACCCAGTCACCCAGCTGCGCACCTGGTGCGCGGGTATTTGTCAGGCTGTGTCCACGGAGGATTAAAAGAAAGATAAAAGAAACTAAAACTCTGTGGGCGTTTAGGATGCAAGGTAGGCCGGCGAGGAAGAAAAAGAGATGCGTAAATGAATGGACGTGGTGTGAAATGTGCAGAAGTAAAAGCGAAGAAAGAAACGATGGCGAGGGGCGACATGATATGAAATGCACAGAACGCACGAGAGCCTACCTTGATTCCCCCGGTCACGAGAACGAACCCACCTCGACCGGACGGGGGTGGAAGGATGATGATGGCGATGATTGGCTCGGGTACCCCGGGTGCGCCTAACCCGTACTCACAAAAGGTGAGCCCCTGGGGGGAATCTATTGTAGGAGTAGTCCTTATAAAGCAAGCAGGTTCCGCTCAAAACATCCCATGACGTAACGTAATCATAGGGAAATACTCCCTTACGAGTCATCAGCTTCGACTGGTCTTTTCCGAAATGTACCAGTGTTTCAGGATACGATGTCAAAATTTTCACCAGCTTATCCAGGCTTGTACTTAGGAACCGAAAGCTATCCACAAACCATCTATCCATCTCTTACATAGTTGGAGAATGATATACAGGTTTCTTCAGAGTTAGGAATTACTTCCACCCGCATAATTGTACCTCCCAACTCCTTAACAATAAAGTATGAGTCATACCCACTGAGGTTGTGTATGAAGACTGGAACATATTTAGGTGTTTTGCAGGCTAAATTACATTCATTATGTACACTTCCACGATATTCACCACTGATACGATCATGGTCGCGTAATTTGTAGTTCTCTTCAGTAAAGCTTTTTTTCACAACTAGCATACTGTAGAGGAGCTGAAATCCATCTGCTGTTGATCTATAATTTTCAGAGGCATGGCAGGCATGTATTTGTATATGTTATTAATTTTCTTTGCATAAACTTCTGAGCAGCATCAACACCAAGATATACATAGGGATGCTTAGGAAGACCTGTTTTCAGATGTTCAACATCGGATGATGGTTTAACGTAAACGCAGAAACTCATGGGTACATGCTGCTGATAAGGCGTTGTATATGAAGTTTCAGGATTGGGGAGACATGTATAACATGGTGCGAGAATGCTTTCAAGTCTGCGTAGATGACTTAAGGTAGTTTGAACATCCTTTCAAAAATTTTAAACTGTACAATTAATTTCTCCTTGGTAGACACAACTACCTTTCCGACACCATGTTGATTACAGATGGAAGCATTTTCTTGTGGTTTTTCCAGTCCACTTCGTCCATATTGACTACCAAAATGTGTAAAACAACCCTTATTGGTATAAACACGTTCCCTACATTTAGTTTTCTGACGTCGAATAAGTTTTTCAAAATTCTTTATATAAACGTAGTAATGTTTTCCACTACTGTCACTCAATAGCAGGAGGTCACGGTGTTCAGGTAGTTCAGTCTCAGCGACCGTTATTGGATACACTTCGTGCTTCTCATCCAAACCAAAGTCGTTGGTGGACATACTGTTAAGCTTCTCAATCTTGGATGTTTGAGAACGTGGATTTGGATAAGAAACACAGCATAAGTCATATTTATTTTGAATCCGTTTGTATTTGCTCACCCGTAGCGCATTCTTCTCAACGAATTTGGCTAATACAGGATACATGAAGCATCGTTCATCAGTATAATTCTGGATGTTAATGCAGAATTTTCTTGCTTCAACAGGTGGAGGCTGGGGTATTAGCTACTTCCTCGTAACGAATTGTACCTGTTCATACGAAGGCGAGCTCCTTCCACAGCACGCAGGACCAGTTGCTGCCCTTAAATTGTGATTCCCCCATTTCAGTAACCATATTCTTCATTTTCGTTTCCAGCATAGTGTCCAGATCCGTTGCTACGAAAACAGCTTGATTCCGGGTTTTAAATGTTTTGTCACAGGTTTCTCCTATACTGTTAACAAATCGACACTCAGCCAACAGATTAATTTTCACACTCTTGTGAGTACCCAGTTCTTTATGTACAGCCTAGATTATCCGCTGGTTTGCCTCATGCAGGTACATATTCAGATCCTTAGTTGATTCACAGCGTATAAAATATGATTTCAAGCGTCCATCGAATGAAGCTTCATATTCCGTCGTGTCACAGTCATTCACGAAAGCTAATAACTCTTGTTTAGTGGGGTCTCATCTACGTTTCTTCTCAGGCATGCTTATTTCACATGCATCTTCATGTCGCCGACTCTTATAACTATCTTTAAAGGTTACATTACAATGTTTACGTTTGAAGAGCTTCTTACAACGTAGCTCATGCCTTCTTGTATCATACCCACGCAGAAATGTCTTTGCACATTTACCACACAAATATTCTGATGACTAGGAATGATACCCCTATATATGGGCACTTACTCATCTTACCTTGAAGTAATAACGCATTAATCCTTCTTCAAGGAAATATACACCTCTTCAACATGATAACACTTTAGAAAGCCCATTATTTTCTGAGAGAACAACGATGTTGTCACCTCGGAGATAACCAGCAGAATGAAGTTAAATGCCGAGATCACCCTATTTATAGAGGAAGCACGAACCCTTTTTTAGATCAATTATATAACATATTAATCCTTCTTCAAGGAAATGTACACCTCTTCACCTTGATGACACTTTAGAAAGCCAATTATTTTCTGAGAGAACAACGATGTTGACACCTCGGGCATAATTAGCAGAATGAAGTCCAATGTCCGAGATCGCTCCATTTATAGAGGAGGCACGGACCTTTTTTAGATCAATTATATACTGAATTTAATACTAAAAACGGTGATTAAGGGTCTAAGCTCCTTTATTTGAATACGTGTTACACAGATGTGCGAATGTATTCCTAGGTCTTCTCCCCAGGGGCTCACCTTATGTGAGTACGGGTGTTGGCGTACCCGGGGGTTCCCGAGGCACTCATCGCCATCTTCATCACTTCATCCCCGTCCGGTCGAGGTGGGTTCGTTCTCGTGACTGGGGGACTCAAGGTAGGCTGTCGTGCTTTCTGTGCATTTCATTCCATGACGCCCTTGCCATCGTTTCTTTATTCTCTCTGCTATTTATGCACATTTCGCAACACGTCCATTCATTTACACATCTCTTTTCCTTTTTCGCCGGCCTACCTTGAGTGCGAAACGCCCACGCAATTTTAGTTTATTTTAACCCTTTATTTTAATCCTCCGTGGACACAGCCTGACGGATACCGCGCACTGGGTGCGCAGCTGGGTGAGTGGGTAATGGCGTCATCCCCACCACCCGGGGTCGTCATGTAGGTTTTGTGTTCGTATCCGCTGTTCAACTGCAGTCCCGCAGGGGCCATTGCATGAGCTGCTGACTTCTGACGGCGATTGGGTCCCTCTGTCTATGTTCTGGGAGGTGTGAACCTGGGGTGAGATAGGTATAGATAGGCCACTCACCCAAGCCGGGGTAACGCCCGGGAAGTCAGACCCCGAGGTCGGAGACGGTTGCAATGGTGGAGGATTTATTTCGCTATGGAGCACCCTTTCTCCATTGCTCACAACAAGCGCCGAAAAGTCTATGTAACAGAAGTAGCACCGCCGACATCTGGTTGTTACTTGGTCATTTCACGTACAGAAGAAGGACAAAGTTTTGAGAAGGTGAACCCTTTCATTATTCAGAAGGGCATTGACGCTATTGCATGTGCGTTTCAGCCTTGCACTCGTCTTCGAATTGGTTCATTGTTGGTTCAAACCAAATCTGAACAGCAGAGTAAGACCCTGTTGCGCGCCACGGTTCTCCACGGTTACTTTATCCGTGTTGAGAAGCACCGCACCTTAAATTCCTGTCGAAGCGTCGTTACCACCCATAGCCTCGATGGTATGTCGGACGAAGAACTTGTCGACTATCTTTCTGATCAAAAGGTGACAGCTGTTCAACGAGTGCAGGCTAAACGCGACGGAATTTTGGTACCAACTCGTACCCTGTTTATCACTTTCCACGGCGTCAATCTGCCCAAGAGTCTTTCAGCAGGGTACGAGCGTATTGCAGTGAGGCCCTATATACATAGACCTCTGCGTTGTTTCAAATGCAAACGTTTTGGGCATACGCAAGTCTCATGTAAGAGTGCCGTTACCATTTGTGCAACATGTAGCCACCCTCACACGAAGGTACCTCTTCAACAGCTCCCGTCTGCGTTAATTGCAAAGGGTCACATTCTGCTTCATTTGTCGACTGTTCGCGGTACTTGGACGAGAAGGCGAACCAGGAGATACGGGTAAAGGAGAAATTATCCTTCGCCGAAGCCCGGAGGCGTTACCATGCGCGCCCACATTCGCTCCTGCGATCGGGAACATTTAGTTCTGTTGTTGCCTCGCCAGTACCCCGGAAGGATGCAGAAACTCAAACTTAGACCATGACTGCATTGACCGCTTGGGACGGATCGCCAACTACCTTCCAGCTACCACCCTATCTCTCTCACCAGTTGCATTTGCAAAGTGATGGAGCGCATTATCAATGGGCGGTTGATATGGTGGCTTAAGTCTCAGAAGCTTCTAGCGAGACTCAGTGCGTATTTCGCCGCTATTGCTCTACCGTCGACCACCTGGTGTCCCTGTCGACGCATATTATGAATGGATTTCTGAGAAAGTGTCAAACCGTGGCTGTGTTTTTTGACCTGGAGAAAGCTTATGACACTTGTTGGAGGGGCGGTATTTTACGTACACTTCACGCATGGAATATCCGCGGTCGTCTTCCCATATTTCTTCGGGAGTTAATGACGGACCGCGGCTTTCGTGTACGTGTGGGCTCGGTATTATCTAGTCGTTTTATTCAAGAGAACGGAGTACCGCAGGGCTCTGCACTTAGTTTCACACTTTTTGCAAATGATATCAACCCCATTGTTGATTGTATTCCACCTGGCATTTCATCGTCCCTTTTTGTTGACGATTTTGCTTTTTATTGCCATTCACCATCGTGGCATAAGAGTCGCTGAAGGGGCCTTTCCAACCAGCCCTATACCTAGCCTGTATGCTGAAGCTGCAGAACCACCGGTGGCCTTCAGGCGTGAGATGCTTTTGTGCAGCTATGCCTGTCGACTCTCCAGATTGCCTGACCACCCTTCCTTCGCGATATTTTACGAGTTTTCGCTCGTTCGGCAATATTTAGTTAGTTCCTCTGCATTGCGCCCTCCAGGGGTTCGATTTGCTCAACTTCTTCGGCATTTAGACGTTACGCCAACGCCGGCCCTTCCCAGGGGGAAACGCGTTTTCCTCCATGGTTGCACGCTGAGGCCACTGTCACCTTGGGTTATCGTCGATGCCGAAGAGTAGACCCCTTCATCAGTCTTTAGATCAGCGTTTTTAGAACTTCAGTCGCAATTCAGGGACTTTCATTTTATCTTTACTGATGGATCTAAGACTGATTCTGGAGTAGGGTGTGTCTTTGTTTGTGGTGGAAATAGTTTTACCCTTCGTTTACCGGGGCAATGTTCGATTTTTACCGCCGAACGTTTTAACATTTATCAGTCTCTTTTATACATTCAGCGGCACGACTTACGGTGCTGTTTTCGTTTCTCAGACTCCCTGGGTGCTCTTCAAAGTATTAGCTCGCTGTACAGTTACCACCCGCTCGTACAGCGCATCCATGAGCTGCTCCACTCGCTTGGCGTTTGTGCCATCAGCGTCTCCTTCATGTGGAATCCAGTTTATGTGGGCATTTCAGGTAATGAGTCTGCCGACGCCGCTGCCAGTTCGGCGACTTTATTACCCAGATATTTTACCTCTGTTGTTCCCTCCACATATCTGTTTGTTATTTTACGTAGCCACAGCCTCTCGCTTTGGAGGGATGAGTGGACGGCCCTCCGGGGGAACAAGTTGCGGGAGGTTAAGCCTCTCCCGTTAGTCTGGGGTACCTCTTCTCGTTCGTGTCTCGGGAAGAGGTACTTTTAGCCCGCCTACGAATCGGACATTACCTTTTTGGTCATAGATACCTGCTTAGTGGTGACCCCGCACCATTATGCGAGCAGTGTAATGCGCCCTTAACGGTGTGTCACATCTTAACAGAGTGTAAAGTTTTAGCTCCATTGCGCGTTCGTGTGGATCTGCCTGTTGGCCTAGTCATCGTTTTGGCAGACGACGCGCGTGCTGTAGAATTTGTTTTAAGTTTTATTCGTGACAGTGATTTTAATCTGTGCATTTGATGCGTTGAGCGACCTTTAGGTTTCTAATTTTATCATGTCTGTTTAATGGGGAATCTACTCCCCAGTGGACATATGGCGCTCATGTCCCTCGCATTCTACGATTCTTGACAGGTTTTAATCCTTTATTGTATTTGTATGGATATACGACTGGTTACAAATGAGAAGACACTGGAGAAGTTGATCGCAAAGCTCACGTTTGGCGATAGGACGATATATGCTGCTAATCTAGCTGCTGTACATATTACCTCGCGACAGATCGTGTTCAACAAGCCTATATACATCGGTATGAGTGTGTTGGACATCTCCAAGACATTAATGTATCACTATCATTATGATGTGTTGTTGCCATATTATGGGGCTGAAAAGCTGAAGCTTTTGTATATGGGCAATGATCCATTCATTCATCGTGTGACAACTGAAGATGTGTGCCAGGACAAGCTACGTTTTCTCGAGCATCTGGATACAGCTGATATCCGTATCAACCATATATGCCACTCTACTCAGAAGAAAAATGTGCTGGGGAAAATTAAAGATGAGATGAATAGCAAAATCATTCTACGCTTTGTTGGACTACGACCTAAGATGTACACCTAAGATATTCAAGCCTCGATGATAAAAAAGATTAAATGTATAAAACGTAGTGCTATTAAGCAGTACATCACATTCAACAACTATAGAAACTGTCTTAAGCCCAGAGAAATCATGAGAACGCCCACGAATCTGATCCTGTCACAAGAACATGCTGTTGCCAAAGTGAAAGTGAATAAAATTACATTGACGCCATACGACGATAAAAGAGTTACTGCTGAGGATGGAATAACGATATGCATATGGGCATTACAGCATTACAAACAGCACATAAGAGAATGTAAGTCGATGTTGAAGATATTCTCCGTGAGTCTACAATTTAAAAAATGGAGGTTTGTCCATGTGATGTGTATACATCTAGCAGACACCTGATGAATAAAGAAGAATAAGAAGGTGGAAGGGGAGGCGTTAGCCCTGCCATTAGGAGTAAACCTAGTGCTAGTCTCAAGCCTAGATAAAGGGGAGAGGTGCCTACAACGAACTAAAATAAAGGTATGTTGACGTAAAACACTTAAATTGAAACTCTCAAGTAATAAAACCTGAATGAAGCGCCGCAATTTCACTAAAAGAAACTCGAGGTTATCTCTCATTAGGCAGATTAGTTTAGACGATCACTGATTAGAATAGATGATGAGAGGATGGACTGGGATTGGTTAGGTTAGGCTAGGTTAGGATCGCGTAATGATTGTCTAAGTTATGAAGGATGGGCTAGCTTAGATTGTCTTAGCAAAGGTTTGGATGAGTTTTGTTGTACCGTTTTGTTACGTGGTAACGTTTCTGGTTACTCATGTTACCTCTTGCTACGTCGTCTTACGTGGTTATGTTACGTGGTGTCACGTCTATTTACGTTTCTGGTTACGTCATGTCACGGAGTGTTACGTCGTGTTACGTTGTTATGATATGTGATTACATCGTTGTTACGTGTTGTTATGTCTTGTTACGTGGGACTACGTGTTTATTTTACGTATAGTGACATCTTGTTACGTGGCTGTGTTATGCTGTGTTATGTCTTGTCGCGTGGTTACGTGCTTATGTTACGTAGTTTGAGGCCTTGTTATGTGGTTATGCTTATGTTACGTTGTGTTACGCTGTTCCGTTACGTGATGTTACGTCTAGTTACGTGATTACGCTGTTAGGTTACTTTACGTCTTGTTACGTTGGATAGGTTAGACGATGATAGGATTGAATAGACAATGAGAAGATAATCCAGAGCATGCAAGGTAGGGATAGGTTAGGGCGTTTAGTGTGAGGTTACTTTGGAATATTTCTATATGCCTTCACTGTAAACCGATATACAGTTTATCACTCTCCGTCTCGCATACTGTACTATTCAGATTCTCCTAGCTTAATACCGCTCCTCGATTTGCTAGCTCTCCCATATAAAAGCCATATTCTACCCTTAAAACCCTTTGTAGTCTAGCACCTCTCCTCGTATTACCTATCTCTCCCGTATAAGCCTATACTCCCCTGCTTTAGCATATCTCTAGCTACCATCTGTGCACGTCTTCCCTATCTTTCCCATAAAAACGCATACTCCACACCTCAGACTCTGTCTATCGTAGCACTTCTCCTCGTATTCCCTACCTCTCTCATATAGGGCGCCCCCAGAGGCTCACCTTATGTGAATACGGGTGTTGGCGTACCCGAGGTGCCCGAGCCACTCATCGACATATTCATCCCCGTCCGGTCGAGTGGTTTCGTTCTCGCGACCGGGGGACCCAAGGTAGGCTCTCGTGCGTTATTTGCATTACATACATACCGCCCCTCGGCATCGTTTCTTTCTTCCCTTGTCAATTTCCGACCATTTCGCAACACGGCATTCGCACATTTCTTTTTCTTCCTCGCCGGCCTACCTTGCGTGCGAAACGCCCACACACTTTTAGTTCCTTTAACCCTTTATTTTAATCCTCCGTGGACACAGCCTGCCGGATACCCGCGCATTGGTTGCGCAGCTGGGTGAGTGTGTAATGGCGTCATCCCCACCATCCGGGGTCGTCATGTACGGTGTGTGTTCGTATCCGCTGTTCAACTGCAGTCCTGCGGGGGGCCATTGCATCAGCTGCTGACTTCTGACGGCGATTGGGTCCCTCTGTCTATGTTCTGGGAGGTGTGACCCTGGGGTGAGTTCAGGTATAGATAGGCCACTCACCCAAGCCGGGGTAACGCCCGGGAAGTCAGAGCCCGAGGTCGGAGACGGTTGCTATGGTTGAAGATTTATTTCGCTATGGAGCACCCTTTCTCCATTAATTCAAACAAGCGCCAAAAAGTAATTGTAACAGACGTAGCACCGTCGACATCTGGTTGCTACTTGGTCATTTCAAGAACAGAAGAAGGATAAAACTTTGAGAAGGTGAAACCTTTTATAATTCAGAAGGGCATAGGTGCTATTGCTGGTGCGGTTCAATTCCGCACTCGGCTACGGAATGGCTCGTTATTAGCACAATCGAAGTCCGCTCAGCAAACTAAGACCTTGTTGCGCGCTACGCTTCTCCACGGTTATCCCATCCGTGTTGAGAAGCACCGCACATTGAACTCCTGTCGAGGCATCGTTACCACGCATAGCCTCGATGGTATATCGGACGAGGACCTGCTCGAATATCTCTCCAATCAAATGGTGACCGAAGTGCATCGAGTGCAGGCCAAACGCGACGGCGTATTGGTACCCACTCGTACCCTGTTTCTATCATTTGATGGCGTCGATCTGCCCAAAAGTATTTCCGCAGGGTAAGAAGGGATTTCTGTGAGGCCTTATATTCCTAGACCTCTGCGTGGTTTTAAATGCCAACGTTTTGGGCATACGTAAGTCTCATGTAAGAGTTCCGTTAACATCTTTGCAACATGTAGCCAGCCCTCACACGAAGGTGTTTGTTCAATAGCCCCCTTCTGCTTCAATTGCAAAGGGCCAAATTCTGCTTCATTTCGCAACTGTCCGCGGTATTTGGACGAGAAGGCGATCCAGAAGATCCAGGTAAAGCAGAAACTCTCCTTCGCCGAAGCCCGGAGGCGTTACAATGCGCGCTAACCTTCGCTCCTGCGATCGGGAACATTCAGTTCTGTGTTGCCTCGCCAGTACCCCGGAAGGATGCTGGGACACAAACTTGGACCATAACTGCCTTGACCGCTACTACCATCCGGCCTTCCATTTCAGCTACTGTTATCAAGCCCTCTAAACCTGGTCCAAATTCTCTGAAGTCAAAGTCCACAGAGAAAAATCGAAGCAGGAATTTCGAAGAGAAGAATTTCTAAAGGACCCTCCGCGTGTTCACAGTAAGCAGAGCTCACCTTCTCCTCCTCGGAAGTCGCAGTCCCAGGATGCTCCTGGGACAAGCCGCACTCAGCGGCCCCCTTCACCCGTTGCCACCCAGAACCGATTCTCCGCGCTTGAACCCCCCAGGGGCTCACCTTTTGTGAGTACGGGTTAGGCGCACCCGGGGTACCCGAGCCAATCATCGCCACATTCATCCCCTCACCCCCATCCGGTCGAGGTGGGTTCTTCTCGTGACCGGTGGACACAAGGTAGGCTCTCGTGCGTTCTTTAAATCACATTCATACCGCACCTCACTATCGTGTCTTTCTTCTCCTATATTTCTGCGCATTTCGCCCCACGTTCATTCATTTACGCCTCTATTTTACTTCCTCGCCGGCCTACCTTGCGTGCGAAACGCCCACACAGTTTTAGTTTCTTTTATCTTTCTTTTAATCCTCCGTGGTCACAGCCTGACGGATACCCGCGCACTGGGTGCGCAGCTGGGTGAGTGGGTAATGGCGTCATCCCCACCACCCGGGGTCGTCATGTAGGGTATGTGCTCGTATCCGCTGTTCAACTGCAGTCCCGCGGGGGGCCATTGCATGAGCTGCTGGCTTCCGACGGCGATTGGGTCCCTCTGTCTATGTTCTGGGAGGTGTGACCCTGGGGTGAGTCTGGTATAGATAGGCCACTCACCCAAGCCGGGGTAACGCCCGGGAAGTCAGAGCCCGAGGTCGGAGACGGTTGCAATGGTGTAGGATTTCTTTCGCTATGGAGCACCCTTTCTCCATTATTAATAATAAGCGCCGTAAAGTACTTGCAACAGAAGTAGCACCGCCGAAAACTGGTAGTTACTTAGTAGTTTCACGAACTAAGGAAGGTCAAACGTTTGAGAAGGTGAACCCTTTCATTATCCAGAAGGGCATTGACGCTACTTCAGGTGCGGTTCAGTCCTGCACTCGTCTACGGATTGGTTCCTTGTTGGTTCAAACCAAATCCGAACAGCAGAGTAAGACCTTGTTGCGCGCTACGCTTCTCCACGGTTATCCTATCCGTGTTGAGAAGCACCGCACCTTGAATTCTTGCCGAGGTGTTGTCACCACGCATAGCCTCGATGGAATATCGGCGAGGACCTAATGGAATATCTTGCAGACCAGAAGGTGACAGCGGTCCATCGAGTGCAGACCAAACGGGACGGCGTATTGGTACCCACTCGTACCCTGTTTCTAACATTTGATGGCGTCGATCTGCCCACGAGCATTTCCGCAGGGTACGAACGGATTTCTGTGAGGCCTTATATTCCTAGACCTCTGCGTTGTTTTAAATGCCAACGTTTTGGGCACACGCAAGTCTCATGTAAGAGTGCCGTTAACATCTGTGCAACATGTAGCCAGCCCTCACACGAAGGTACCTGTTCAACATCCCCCGTCTGCGTTAATTGTAAAGCGTCTCATTCTGCTTCGTTTGCCGACTGTCCGCGGTACGTGGACGAGAAGGCGATCCAGGAGATCCGGGTAAAGGAAAAACTCTCCTTTGCTGAAGCCCGGAGGCGTTACCATGCGCGCCAACCTTCAATCCTGCGATCTGGCACATTTAGTTCTTTTGTTGCCTCGCCAGTACCACGAGTAGATGCCGAAACTCAGACCTGGAGCATGACTGGATTAGCCACTACCATCCGGCCGTACATTAAAGCTACAGTTACCAAGCCGTATAAACCTGGTCCGAAGTCAATGAAGTCGCAAGCCGCTGAAAAGAAACCCAGGCAGAAACTTCGTAGGGAAGATTTTTTGAAAGACCCTCCGCGTGCGCGCGGTAACAAAAGTTCACCTTCTCCTCCTCGGAGGTCGCTGTCCCAGGAAGGTCCTGGGACAAGCCGCGCTCAGCGGTACCCCTCATCAATCGCCACCCAGAACCGATTCGCGGCGCTTGAATCGGTTTCTGGCACTGAGCGCCTGGGCCCTCCCTCCGAGGAAGCTATGGATGATGATGTGGAGCTTAAGGGCGCTCAACTACATTGGTAATTAGCGCCGTTACATTGTATAAAATATAAAATTGAAAAGTCAAAAAACTAAAAAACCAGACACTACCCGCTTGGTCAAAACACTAAAAAACAACACACCAAAGACTAAAATCTACACACTAAAATCATGGCCACTAAAAGAATAAAACGTGTCAAGAACTGTAGAATGCAAGGAACATGAGCACCTTATGACCGGGGATAAGGGCCCCATTAAAACTAACAATATAAAATCAAACAGCTAGAAGGCGCTCAGCGCATCAAATGCGACGGCTAAAACCAATGTCAGTGATAAAACGTAAAAGACATTCTACAGCATGTGCGTCGTCTGCCAACACGTCGGCTAGGCCAACAGGCAGACCCACGCGAACGCGCAGTGGAGCTAAAACTTGACACTCGGTTAAAATGTTGACAGACCGTTAATAGCATAGCACACTGACCACACAGAGGTGCGGGATCACCACTAATCAGGTATCTATGACTAAAAAGGCAATGACCGATACGAAGGCGTGTTAAAAGTACCTCTTCCCGACGAGAAGCACGGGAAGAGGTAGCCCAGACTAGCGGAAGAGGTTTAACCTCCCGCAACTTGTTCCCCCGGAGGGCCGTCCACTCATCGCGCCAGCGCGAGAGTATGCGGCGACGTAAAATAACACACGAATCTGACGAGGGAACAACAGGGGTAAACAATCTGGGTAATAAAATCGCCGATTTCGCAGCGGCGTCGGCTGACTCGTTCCCTGAGATACCCACATGACCTGGAATCCACATAAAAGTGACGCTGATGTCAGAGGCACCAAGCGAGTGGAGCAGATCATGTATGCGCTGTACGAGGGAGTGGTAAGTGTACAGTGCGCGAATACTTTGAAGAGCACTCAGGGAGTCGGAACAAATAAAACAGTGCCGTAAGTCGTGCCGCTGAATATATAAAAGAGACTGATAAATGCTAAAAAGTTCGGCGGTAAAAATCGAACATTGCTCTGGTAAACGAAAGGTAAAACTATTTCCACCACAAAAAAGGCACATCCTACTCCAGCATCAGTCTTAGATCCATCAGTAAAGATAAAAGGCAAGTCCCCGAATTGCGACTGAAGTTCTAAAAACGCTGATCTAAAGACTGAAGAAGGGGTCTCATTCTTCGGCATTGACGATAACCCAATTTGACAGAGCGCCTCAACGCGCGACCATGGAGGAAATCGCGTTTCCCCCCTTGGAAGGGCCGGCGCTGGCGTAACGTTTAAATGCCGAAGTAGCAGTCGAAATCGAACCCCTGGAGGGAGCAATGCAGAGGAGCTAACTAAATATTGCCGGTCAAGTGAATCCTCGAAAAATGCCGCGAAAGTCGGGTGGTCAGGCAAGCTGGAGAGTCGACAGGCATAGCTGCAGAAGAGCATCATACGCCTGGAGGACAGCGGAGGCTCTGCAGCTTCAGCGTAAAGACTGGGCACGGGGCTAGTTGGAAAGGTCCCTGTAGCGACTCTAATACCACGATGATGAATGGGATCCAAGCGACGTAACACAGATGGACGTGCCGATAAAAAGACAATACACCCGTAATCAAGTTTGGATCGGACCAAAGAGCGATATAGACGCAGAAGGATGGTCCGATCAGCTCCCCAGGATGTGCCACTTAAAACACGTAAAAGATTAAGAGAACGGTCACACCTTGCTTTTAAAAAAGAAATGTGCGAGGTCCAACACAACTTTCTATCAAAGATCAACCCCAAAAATTTCGCCTCGTCTGCAAACGGAAGCATCCCTGGCCCTAGATGGAGAGAGGGCGGAGGGAAATACTTGCGGCGCCAGAAGTTGATGCAGACGGATTTCTCGGCGGAGAAATTAAAGCCGTTGGCGTTACTCCAGGCGTAGAGACGGTCGATACAGCTCTGGAGACGGCGTTCGAGTAGACAGGTCCGCCGTGAACTGCAATAAATAGCGAAATCGTCAACAAAAAGGGACGATGAAATGCCAGGTGGAATACAATCAACAATGGGGTTGATAGCAATCGCAAAAAGTGTGACACTGAGTACAGAGCCCTGCGGTACTCCGTTCTCTTGAATAAAACGACTAGATAAAACCGAGCCCACACGACACGAAAGACGCGGTCCGTCATGAACTGCCGAAGAAATATGGGAAGACGACCGCGGATATTCCATGCGTGAAGTGTACGTAAAATGCCGCCCCTCCAACAAGTGTCATAAGCTTTCTCCAGGTCAAAAAATACAGCCACGTTTTGACACTTTCTCAGAAATCCATTCATAACATGCGTCGACAGGGACACCAGATGGTCGACGGTAGCGCGATAGCGACGAAATCCGCACTGAGCGTTCGCTAAAAGTTTCTGAGACACAAGCCACCATGTTAACCGCCCGACGATCATGCGCTCCATCACCTTGCAAATGCAACTGGTGAGGGAGATAGGGCGGTAGCTGGAAGGTAGTTGGCGATCCTTTCCAGGCTTAAGAATAGGGACAATGGTGGCTTCGCACCAAACGGAAGGAAAAATGCCGTCTTGCCAAATACGGTTATAGACCTGTAAGAGAAAGAGTTTACTGTCGGCTGAAAGGTGCTTTAACATCAGGACATGAATTCCGTCCGGCCCAGGACCGGAGTGCCGTGAGCAATGAAGAGCGTGCTCCAGCTCCCTCATTATGAAAAGTTCATTATAACACTAATTATTAGGAGACCGAAAATTAAAGGTGTCGGAATCCAGCCGGTCTTTGATAGAGCGAAAGCCGGCGGAATAATGGTTTGAACTGGATACCGCCTCAAATGCAGCACCCAGAGTGTTAGCGATGGCAGCCGGATCCACTATAGTGGCATTGGAAACCTGAAGGCCAGAAACAGTACAATGCGACACTTTACCTGAGAAGCGACGAAGTTTATCCCAAACCACACATGAAGGCGTAAAGCGACTAAAAGACTCGACAAAACGAGTCCACGATGCCTTCTTGCTATCCTGAATAATGCGACGAGCCCTGGCGCGCGATTGTTTAAAAGTCACCAAATTATCAAGTGTAGGGTGTCGCCGAAACACCCTAAGTGCAGTCCTACGGGCACGAACGGCGTCCCGACAATCCTCGTTCCACCACGGAACAGGTGGCCGCCGAGGGTGAGAGGATGAACGGGGAATTGCACGTTCGGCGGCAGAGAATATCGTAGACGTAAGGTGCTGCACTAGTTGGTTAATGTCGGCGAAGGGCGGATCGTAAAAATGCACGAGGCTGGAATACAAGTTCCAGTCGGCTTTTGGGAATATCCAGGTAGGTACTCTGGAATGCTGTACGTGGTGCGACAGAAGAGAGACGATGCAATGGTAATGGCCGCTGGAGTAGGTGTCAGCGACGACGTTCCACTGAAGACGACTAGCAAGCTGGAGGGAGCAAATGGCAAGGTCCAGGTGTGAGAATGTACCAGAAGAATCAGAAATAAAAGTAGGCTCACCTGTATTGAGGATTCAAAGATTGAACTGGTAAAAAGTGTCGGAAAGAAGGGTTCCCCTCGCACAAGCCCTTGGCGAACCCCATAGTGGGTGATGGGCATTAAAATCTCCCAACAGAAGAAATGGTGTTGGGAGAGCGGACAGGAGAGCTCGAATGTCCGCGATGGCGAGGGGAGCCGATGGAGGTGTATATACAGAACAAACTGAAAAGAAAAAACAAGGTAACTGCAGTCTTATGGCAACAGCTTGCAAGTCGGACGTAAGTGTGATAGTTTGAAAATGAACGTCATTACGCACCAAAATCATGACACCACCATGAGCAGGAGTACGCTCCTCCGGTTCAACGTCGCAGCTAACCGGAGTATATCCTCGGAGATCAAAAGGATCGTGAGGGCGAAGCTTAGTCTCCTGCAAACATACGACCATAGGCGAATGGGACGCAATAAAAGTTGCAGTTCCGCCCTATGCGATCGTACACCACGTACATTCCAGGTCAGGATAGCCATTAAGAAAAAGGGGATAAACTGTCTATTTAGAAGGGCGGCTTAAAATTACCTTTTGTTTAACCTTTGGGCTCGGGCTTTTTGTATGGAGTTGGTCAGACTCCATAGCTTCCTCGAAGGAAGGGCCCACGCGCTCAGTGCCAGAAACCGATTCAAGCGCCGTGAATCGGTTCTGGGTGGCGATGGGTGAGGGGTGCCGCTGAGCGTGGCTTGTCCCAGGAGCTTCCTGGGACAGCGACCTCCGAGGAGGAGAAGGTGAACTTTTGTTACCGCGCGCACGCGGAGGGTCTTTCAAAAAATCTTCCCTACGAGGTTTCTGCTTGGGTTTCTTTTCAGCGGCTTGCAACTTCATTGACTTCGGACCAGGTTTATACGGCTTGGTAACAGTAGCTTTAATGGACGGCCGGATGGTAGTGGCTAATCCAGTCATGCTCCAGGTCTGAGTTTCGGCATCTACTCGTGGTACTGGCGAGGCAACAACAGAACTAAATGTGCCAGATCGCAGGATTGAAGGTTGGCGCGCATGGTAACGCCTCCGGGCTTCAGCGAAGGAGAGTTTTTCCTTTACCCGGATCTCCTGGATCGCCTTCTCGTCCAAGTACCGCGGACAGTCGGCAAACGAAGCAGAATGAGACCCTTTACAATTAACGCAGGCGGGGGCTGTTGAACAGGTACCTTCGTGTGAGGGTGGCTACATGTTGCACAGATGTTAACGGCACTCTTACATGAGACTTGCGTATGCCCAAAACGTTGGCATTTAAAACAACGCAGAGGTCTAGGAATATACGGCCTCACAGAAATCCGTTCGTACCCTGCGGAAATGCTCGTGGGCAGATCGACGCCATCAAATGTTAGAAACAGGGTACGAGTGGGTACCAATACGCCGTCACGTTTGGCCTGCACTCGATGGACCGCTGTCACCTTCTGGTCTGCAAGGAATTCCACCAGGTCCTCGTCCGATATTCCATCGAGGCTATGCGTGGTGACAACGCCTCGTCAAGAATTCAAGGTGCGGTGCTTCTCAACACGGATAGGATAACCGTGGAGAAGCGTAGCGTGCAACAAGGTCTTACTCTGCTGTTCGGATTTTGTTTGAACCAACAAGGAACCAATCCGTAGAAGAGTGCAGGACTGAACCGAAACCTGAAATAGCGTCAATGCCCTTCTGGATAATGAAAGGGTTCACCTTCTCAAACGTTTGACCTTCTTCAGTTCGTGAAACCACTAAGTAACTACCAGTTTTCTGCGGTGCTACTTCTGTTGCAAGTACTTTACGGCGCTTATTATTAATAATGGAGAAAGGGTGCTCCACAGCGAAAGAAATCCTCCACCATTGCAACCGTCTCCCACCTCGGGCTCTGACATCCCGGGAGTTACCCCGGCTTGGGTGAGTGGCCTATCTATACCAGACTCACCCCAGCGTCACACCTCCCAGAACATAGACAGAGGGACCCAATCGCCGTCGGAAGCCAGCAGCTCATGCAATGGCCCCCCCGCGGGACTGCAGTTGAACAGCGGATACGAACACATACCCTACATGACGACCCCGGGTGGTGGGGATGACGCCATTACCCACTCACCCAGCTGCGCACCCAGTGCGCGGGTATCCGTCAGGCTGTGTCCACGGAGGATTAAAAGAAAGATAAAAGAAACTAAAACTGTGTGGGCGTTTCGCACGCAAGGTAGGCCGGCGAGGAAGTAAAATAGAGGCGTAAATGAATGAACGTGGGGCGAAATACGCAGAAATATAGGGGAAGAAAGAAACGATAGTGAGGTGCGGTATGAATGTGATGCAAAGAACGCACGAGAGCCTACCTTGTGTCCACCGGTCACGAGAAGTACCCACCTCGACCGGATGGGGGTGAGGGGATGAATGTGGCGATGATTGGCTCAGGTACCCCGGGTGCGCCTAACCCGTACTCACAAAAGGTGAGCCCCTGGGGGGGAAGCTATGGAGTCTGACCAACTCCATACAAAAAGCCCGAGCCCAAAGGTTAAGCAAAAGATTCTTTTAAGCCGCCCTTCTTAGTAGACAGTTTATCCCTTTTATTCATGGCTATCCTGACCTGGAATGTACGTGGTGTACGATCGCATAGGGCGGAACTGCAACTTTTATTGCGTTCACATTCGCCTATGGTCGTATGTTTGCAGGAGACTAAGCTTCGCCCTCACGATCCTTTTGATCTCCGAGGATATACTCCGGTTCGCTACGACCTTGAACCGGAGGAGGGTACTCCTGCTCATGGTGGTGTCATGATTTTGGTGCGTAATGACGTTCATTTTCAAACTATCACACTTACGTCCGACTTGAAAGCTGTTGCCATTAGACTGCAGTTACCCGGTTTTTTCTTTTCTGTTTGTTCTGTGTATTCACCTCCATCGTCTCCCCTCGCTCCCGCGGACATTCGAGCTCTCCTGTCCGCTCTCCCAACACCATTTCTTCTCTTGGGAGATTTTAATGCCCATCCCCCACTGTGGGGTTCGCCGAGGGTTTGTGCGAGGGGAACTGTTCTTTCCGACATCTTTTACCAGTTCAATCTTTGAATCCTCAATACAGGTGAGCCTACTTTTATTTCTGATTCTTCTGGTACATTCTCACACCTGGACCTTGCCATTTGCTCCCTCCAGCTTGCTAGTCGTCTTCAGTGGAACGTCGTCGCTGACACCTACTCCAGCGGCCATTACCATTGCATCGTCTCTCTTCTGTCGCACCACGTACAGCATTCCAGAGTACCTACCTGGATATTCCCAAAAGCCGACTGGGTTTTGTATTCCAGCCTCGTGCATTTTTACGATCAGCCCTTCGCCGACATTAACCAACTAGTACAGCACCTTACGTCTACGATTTTCTCTGCCGCCGAACGTGCAATTCCCCGTTCATCCTCTCAACCTCGGCGGCCACTTGTTTCGTGGTTGAACGAGGATTGTCGGGACGCCGTTCGTGCCCGTAGGACTGCACTTAGGGTGTTTCGGCGACACCCTACACTTGATAATTTGGTGACATTTAAACAATCGCGCGCCAGGGCTCGTCGCATTATTCAGGATAGCAAAGAAGGCATCGTGGACTCGTTTTGTCGAGTCTTTTAATCGCTTTACGCCTTCATCTGTAGTTTGGGATAAACTTCGTCGCTTCTCAGGTAAAGTGTCGCATTGTACTGTTTCTGGCCTTCAGGTTCCCAATGCCGTCATAGTAGATCCGGCTGCCATCGCTAACACCCAAGGTTCTGCCTTTGAGGCTGTTTCCAGTTCAGACCATTATTCCGCCGGCTTTTGCTCTTTTAAAGACCGGCTGGATTCTGCATCATATACTTTTCGGTCTGCTAATAATGAATGTTATAACGAACTATTCACAATGAGGGAGCTGGAGCACGCTCTTCATTGCTCACGGCACTCCGCTCCTGGGCCGTACGACATTCATGTCCTGATGTTAAAGAACCTTTCAGCCGACAGTAAACTCTTTCTCTTACAGGTCTAAAACCGTATTTGGCAAGACGGCATTTTTCCTTCCGTTTGGCGCGAAGCCACCATTGTCCCTATTCTTAAGCCTGGAAGGATCGCCTACTACCTTCCAGCTACCGCCCTATCTCCCTCACCAGTTGCATTTGCAAGGTGATGGAGCGCATGATCAACGGGCGGTTGACATGGTGGCTTGAGTCTCAGAAACTTCTAGCGAACGCTCAGTGCGGATTTCGTCGCTATCACTCTTCCGTCGACCATCTGGTGTCCCTGTCGACGCATGTTATGAATGGATTTCTGAGAAAGTGTCATATCGTGGCTGTGTTTTTTGATGTGGAGAAAGCTTATGACACTTGTTGGAGGGGCGGCATTTTACGTACACTTCACGCACGGAATATCCGCGGTCATCTTCCCATATTTCTTCGGGAATTTATAACGGACCGCGTCTTTCGTGTACGTGTGGGCTCGGTTTTATCTAGTCGTTTTATTCAAAAGATCGGAGTACCGCAGGGCTCTGTACTCAGTGTCACACTTTTTGCGATTGCTATCAACCCCATTGTTGATTGTATTCCACCTGGCATTTCATCGTCCCTTTTTGTTGATGATTTTGCCATTTATTGTAGTTCACGGCGGACCTGTCTACTCGAACGCCGTCTCCAGAGCTGTATCGACCATCTCTACGCCTGCAGTAACGCCAACGGCTTTAATTTCTCCGCCGAGAAATCCGTCTGCATCAACTTCTGGCGCCGGAAGTATTTCCCTCCGCCCTCTCTCCATCTTGGGCCAGGGATGCTTCCGTTTGCAGACGAGGCGAAATTTTTGGGGTTGATTTTTGATAGAAAGTTGTGTTGGACCTTGCACGTTTCCTTTTTAAAAGCAAAGTGTGACCGTTGTCTTAATATTTTACGTGTTTTAAGTGGCACATCCTGGGGAGCTGATCGGACCGTCCTTCTTCGCCTTTATCGCTCTTTGGTCCGATCCAAGCTTGATTACGGGTGTATTGTTTATTCGTCGGTACGTCCATCTGTGTTACGTCGATTGAATGCCATTCACCATCGTGGCATAAGAGTCGCAACAGGGGCCTTTCCAACCAGCCCTGTTTTTAGCCTGTATGCTGAAGCTGCAGAGCCTCCGCCGTCCTTCAGGCGTGAGATGCTCTTGTGCAGCTATGCCTGTCGACTCTCAAGCTTACCTGACCACCCGTCCATCGAGTTATTTTTCGAGGAGTCACTTGATCGTCACTATTTTATTAGCTCCTCTGCTTTGCTCCCACCAGGGGTTCGCTTTCGACAGCTCCTTCGGCATTTAGACGTTCCGCCAGCGCCGGCCCTTCTACGGGGGGTAACGCGTTTTCCTCCATGGTCCCGCGGTGAGGCCCACTGTCACCTTGGACTAACGTCGATGCCGAAGACTGAGACCCCTGCTTCAGTCATTAGGTTGGCTTTTTTTAGAAGTACGGGCTCAATTCGGGGACTTCCATTTTATCTTTACCGATGGATCTAAGACTGAAGCTTGATTTGGATGTGCCGTTGTTTCTGGTCACTGTAGTGATAAGTTTCGTTTACCTGGACAATGTTCAATTTTTTACGCCGAACTTTTTAGCATTTATCAATCTGTTTTATACATTCAGCGGCACGCCTTACGGCACTGTTTTATTTGTACGCACTCTCTGAGTGCCCTTCAGACTATTACTGCGCTGTACCATTACCACCCGCTCGTACAGCGCATACATGACCTGCTCCACTCGCTTGGTGCCTCTGGCATCAGCGTGTCCTTCATGTGAATTCCAGGTCATGTGGGCATCTCAGGTAATGAGTCTGCCGACGCCGCTGCGAAATCGGCGATTTTATTACCCAGATTTTTTACTCCTGTTGTTCCCTCTTCAGATTCGGTGTTATTTTACGTCGCCGCATCCTCTCGCGCTGGCGCGATGAGTGGAGGGCCCTCCGGGGGAACAAGTTGCGGGAGGTTAAGCCTCTCCCGTTAATCTGGGGTACCTCTTCTCGTTCTTTACGTCGGGAAGAGGTACTTTTAGCCCGTTTACGAATTGGACATTGCCGTTTTAGTCATAGTTACCTGCTCAGTGGTGATCCCGCTCCCCTGTGTCAGCAGTGTGACTTGCCCTTAATGGTGCGTCACATTTTAACTGAGTGTCAAGATTTAGCTCCACTGCGCGTTCGCGTGGGTCTGCCTGTTGGCATAGCCAACGTTTTGGCAGACGACGCGCATGCTGTAGAATGTCTTTTACGTTTTATAAGTGACATTGGTTTTAATCGTCGCATTTGATGCGCTGAGCGTCTTTTAGCTTTGTTATTTTATTCGGTATGTTTTAATAGGGACTTACTCCCCAGTGGACATATGGCGCTCATGTCCCTCGCATTCTACAGTTCTTGACACGTTTTAATCTTTTATTGCCTATGCTTTTGGTGTGTTGGTTTTTCAGATATATGTATTGTTAGTATTGTTGTTCTTGTTATTATTGTTGTTGTTATTGTTGTTGTTGTTATTTTTATTATTGTTGTTATTGTTATTATTCTTATTGTTATTTTATTGTTATTTTTAGCCTTTTGGACATCGCGGGTTTGTGTCCCGTTTTTTAATTATGCGGTTCTTTTACCCGTCTTTTATATTATGACTTTATATTTTATACATTGTAAGGGCGCTGATGACCTTAGCAGTTTAGCGCCCTTACACCGCATATCATCATCATCATCCGCGCTTGAATCGGTTTCTGGCACTGAGCGCGTGGGACCACCCTTCGAGGAGGCTATGGATTCTGACCAACTCCATACAAAAAGCCCGAGCACAAAGGTTAAGCAAAAGGTAATTTTAAGCCGTCCTTCTAAGTAGAAAGTTTATCCCTTTTTCTTAATGCCTATCCTGACCTGGAATGTACGTGGTGTACGACTAAACTTCGCATTCACGATCCTTTTGATCTCCGAGGGTATACTCCGGTTCGCTACGATCTTGAACCGGAGGAGGGTACTCCTGCTCATGGAGGTGTCATGTTGTTAGTGCGTAACGATGTTCATTTTCAAACTCCCGCTCCTACGTCCGACTTGCAAGCTGTTGCCCTAACTCTTCAATTACCCTACTTTTTCTTTTCTGTTTGCTCTGTCTATTCACCTGCATCGTCTCCCCTCGCCATCGCGGACATTCGAGCTCTGCCGACACAATTTCGTTTAATGCCAACACCCACTGTGGGGTTCGCCAAGGGCTTGTGCGGGGGAAACTGTTGTTTCCGACATTTTTTACCTGTTCAAACTCTCCATCCTCAATATTGCTGAACCTACTTTTATTTCTGATTCTTCTGGTACATTCTCACACATGGACCTTGCCATTTGCTCACTCCAGCTTGCTAGTCCTGTGCAGTGGAACGTCGTTGCTGACACCTACTCCAGCGACCATTAACCTTGCATCGTTTCTCTTCTGTTTCACCACGTCCAACATTCCAGAGTACCTACCTGGATATTCACAAAAGCCGACTGGAGATTGTGTTCCATCCTCGTGTATTTTGACGATAAGCCCTTCAAAGACATTAACCAAATGGTGCAGCACCTTACGTTTACAATTCTATCTTCCGCCGAACGCGCAATTCCCCATTCATCCTTTCAGCCTCGGCGTCTACCTGTTCCGTGGTGGAACGAGGATTGTCGGGACGCCGTTCATGCTCGTAAAACTGCTCTCAGGGTATTTCGGCGACACCTACACATGATAATTTGGTGACTTTTAAGCAATCGCGAGGCCAGGGCTCGTCGCATTATTCAGGATAGCAAGAAGGCGTCGTGGATTCGTTTTGTCGAGTCTTTTAATCGCTTTACGCCTTCATCTGTTGTTTGGGATAAACTTCCTGGCTTCTCATATGAAGTCTCGCATTGTACTGTTTCTGGCCTTCAGGTTTCCAATGCCACCATAGTGGATTCGGCTGCCATCGCTAACACTCTGTGTGCTGCCTTTGAGGCAGTTTCCAGTTCAGACCATTATTCCGCCGGGCTTCGCTCTATCAAAGACCGGCTGGATTCCGCAACCTATAATTTTCGGTCTGCTAATTCGGAATGCTATAATACCCTTTTTACAATGAGGGAGCTGGAGCACGCTCTTCACTGCTCTAGGCACTCCGCTCCTGCGCCGGATGGCATTCATGTTCTGCTGTTAAAGAACCTTTCAGGAAACAGTAAGCTCTTTCTCTTAAGGGTCTATAATCGTATTTGGTGGGACGGCATTTTTCCTTCCGTTTTGCGCGAAGCCACCATTGTCCCTATACTTAAGGTCGTAAGGAACGCCAACTACCTTCCAGCTACCGCCCTATCTCCCTCACCAGTTGCGTTTGCAAGGTGATGGAGCGCATGATCAACGGGCGGTTGACATGGTGGCTTGAGTCTCAGAAACTTCTGGCGAACGCTCAGTGTGCATATCGTCGCCATCGCTCTACTGTCGACCATCTGGTGTTTCTGTCGACGCATATTATGAACGAATTTCTGAGAAAGTGTCAAACAGTGGCTGTATTTTTGACCTGGAGAAAGCTTATGGCACTTGTTGGAGGGTCGGCAATTTACGTACACTCCGTGCATGGAATATCTGCGGTCGTCTTCCCATATTTATTCGGGAGTTTATGACGGACCGCGTCTTTGTTATACGTGTGGGCTCGGTTTTACCTAGTCGCTTTATTCAAGAAAACGGAGTACCGCAGGGCTCACTACTCAGTGTCACACTTTTTGCAATTGCTATCAACCCCATTGTTGATTGTATTCCACATGGCATTTCGTAGTCCCTTTTTTTGACGATTTTGCTATTTATTGCAGTTCTCGGCGCACCTGTCTACTCGAATGCCATCTCCAGACTGTATCGGCCGTCTCTACGCCTGGAGTAACGCCAACGGCTTTAATTTCTCGCCAAAAAATCCGTCTGTATCAACGTCTGGCGCCGGAAGGCTTTCCTTCCACCCTCTCTCCATCTTGGGCCGGAGGTACTTCCTTTTGTAGACGAGCTGAAATTTTTGGGTTTGATTTTTGATAGGAAGTCGTGTTCGACTTCCACATTTCCTTTTTAAAGCAAAGTGTGACCGTTCTCTTAATCTTTTACATGTTTTAAGTGGCACATCCTGGGGAGCTGATCGGACCGTCCTTCTTCGCCTTTATCGCTCTTTGGCTGATCAAAGCTTGATTACGGGTGCATTGTTTATTCGTCGCCACGTCCATCTGTGTTACTTCGATTGAATGCCATTCACCATCGTGGCATAAGAGTCGCTACTACGGGGGCCTTTCCATCCAGCCCTGTTCCCAGTCTGTATGCTGAAGCTGCAGAGCCTCCGCTGTCCTTCCGGACCCCTCAGGGGCTCACCTTATGTAAGTACGGGTTTTTGGCGCACCCGGGGGTTCCCGAGCCAATCATCGCCACATTCATCCCCTCACCCCCATCCGGTCGAGGTGGGTTCTTCAAGTGACCGGTGGACCCAAGGTAGGCTCTCGTGCGTTCTTAGCATTCCATCCATACCGCACCTCACCATCGTTTCTTTCTTCCCTTATCACTTTCCGGCCATTTCGCACCACGACATTCGCATATCTCTTTTCTTCCCCGCCGGCCTACCTTGCGTGCGAATCGCCCACACAGTTTTAGTTTCACTTATCTTTTTATTTAAATCCTCCGTGGACACAGCCTGACGGATACCCGCGCACCGCGTGCGCAGCTGGGTGAGTGGGTAATGGCGTCATCCCCACCACCCGGGGTCGTCATGTAGGGTTTGTGTTCGTATCCGCTGTTCAACTGCAGTCCCGCGGGGGGGGGCCATTGCATGAGCTGCTGACTTCTGACGGCGATTGGGTCCCTCTGTCTATGTTCTGGGAGGTGTGACCCTGGGGTGAGTCTGGTATAGATAGGCCACTCACCCAAGCCGCGGTAACGCCCGAGAAGTCAGAGCCCGAGGTCGGAGACGGTTGCAATGGTGGAGGGTTTATTTCGCTATGGAGCACCCTTCCTCCATTAATACTAACAAGCGCCGAAAAGTTTATGTAACAGAAGTGACACCACCGACAACTGGTTGTTACTTGGTCATTTCACGAACCGAAGAAGGACAAAGCTTTGAGAAGGTGAACCCCTTCATCATTCAAAAGGGCATTGATGCAATTGCTGGTGCGGTTCAGTCCTGCACTCGTCTACGGAATGGTTCCTTATTAGCCCAAATGAAATCCGATCAGCAAAGTAAGACCTTGTTGCGCGCTACGCTTCTCCACGGCTATCCCATCCGTGTGGAGAAGCACCGCACATTGAATTCCTGTCGAGGCGTTATTACCACCCATAGCCTCGATGGTATATCGGACGAGGACCTGGTAGAATATCTTGCAGACCAGAAGGTGAGAGCGTTCCATCGAGTGCAGGCCAAACGCGAAGGCGTATTGGTACCCACTCGTACCCTGTTTACTACATTTGATGGCGTCGATCTGCCCACGAGCATTTCCGCAGGGTACGAACGGATTTCTGTGAGGCCTTATATTCCCAGACCTCTGCGTTGTTTTAAATGCCAACGTTTTGGGCATACGCAAGTCTCATGTAAGAGTGCCGTTAACATCTGTGCAACATGTAGCCAGCCCTCACACGAAGGTACCTGTTCAACAGCCCCCGTCTGCGTTAATTGTAAAGGGTCTCATTCTGCTTCGTTTGCCGACTGTCCGCGGTACTTGGACGAGAAGGCGATCCAGGAGATCCGGGTAAAGGAAAAACTCTCCTTCGCTGAAGCCCGGAGGCGTTACCATGCGCGCCAACCTTCACTCCTGCGATCTGGCACATTTAGTTCTGTTGTTGCCTCGCCAGTACCACGAGTAGATGCCGAAACTCAGACCTGGACCATGACTGGATTAACCGCCACTACCATCCGGCCGTCTATTAAGGCTACAGTTACCAAGCCGTATAAACCTGGTCCCAAGTCCATGAAGACGCAAGCCGTTGAAAAGAAACCCAAGCAGAAACTTCGCACGGAAGATTTTTTAAAAGACCCTCCGCGTGCGCGCGGTAACAAAAGTTCACCTTCTCCTCCTCGGAGGTCGCTGTCCCAGGAAGGTCCTGGGACAAGCCGCGCTCAGCGGCGCCCCTCACCCATCGCCACCCAGAACCGATTCACGGCGCTTGAATCGGTTTCTGGCACTGAGCGCGTGGGCCCTCCCTCCGAGGAAGCTATGGAGTCTGACCAACTCCATACAAAAAGCACGAGCCCAAAGGTTAAACAAAAGGTAATTTTAAGCCGCCCTTCTAAATAGACAGTTTATCCCCTTTTTTCTTAATGGCTATCCTGACCTGGAATGTACGTGGTGTACGATCGCATAGGGCGGAACTGCAACTTTTATTGCGTTCCCATTCACCTATGGTCGTGTGTTTGCAGGAGACCAAGCTTCGCCCTCACGACCCTTTCGATCTCCGAGGGTACACTCCGGTTCGCTACGATCTTGAACCGAAGGAGGGTGCTCCTGCTCAAGGAGGTGTTATATTGTTGGTGCGTAACGACGTTCATTTTCAGACTCTCGCACTTACGTCCGACTTACAAGCTGTTGCCATTAGATTGCAGTTACCCGGTTTTTTGTTCTCTGTTTGCTCTGTATATTCACCTCCGTCATCTCCCCTCGCTCCAGCGGACATTCGAGCTCTCCTGTCCGCTCTCGCAACACCATTTATTCTGTTGGGAGATTTTAATGCCCATAACCCACTATGGGTTTCGCCAAGGGCTTGTGCGAGGGGAACTCTTCTTTCCGACGTTTTTGACCAGTTCCATCTCTCTATTATCAATACAGGCGAGCCTACGTTTCTTTCAGATTCTTCCGGTACATTCTCACATTTAGACCTTGCCGTTTGCTCACTCCAGCCTGCTAGTCGTCTTCAGTGGAACGACGTCGCTGACACCTACTCCAGCGACCATTACCCCTGCATCGTTTCTCTTCTGTCGCACCACGTACAGCATTCCAGAGTACCTACCTGGATATTCGCAAAAGCCGACTGGAGCTTGTATTCCAGCCTCGTGCATTTTGACGACCAGCCCTTCTCCGACATTCACCAACTAGTGCAGCACTTTACGTCTATTATTTTCTCTGCCGCCGAACGCGCAATACCCCGTTCATCCTCTCAACCTCGGCGGCCACCTGTTCCGTGGTGGAACGAGGATTGTCGGGACGCCGTTCGTGCCCGTAGGACTGCACTTAGGGTGTTTCGGCGACACCCTACACATGATAATTTGGTGACTTTTAAACAATCGCGCGCCAGGGCTCGTCGCATTATTCAGGATAGCAAGAAGGCATCTTGGGCTCGTTTTGTCATGTCTTTTAATCGTTTTACGCCTTCATCCGTTGTTTGGGATAAACTTCGTCGCTTCTCAGGTAAAGTGTCACATTGTACTGTTTCTGGCCTTCAGGTTTCTAATGCCACCATAGTGGATCCGGTTGCCATCGCTAACACTCTGGGTGCTGCCTTTGAGGCGGTTTCCAGTTCAGACCATTATTCCGCCGGCTTTCGCTCTATTAAAGACCGGCTGGAATCCGCATCATATACTTTTCGGTCTGCTAATGATGAATGCTATAACGAACTATTCACAATGAGGGAGCTGGAGCACGCTCTTAATTGCTCTAGGCACTCCGCTCCTGGCCCGGACGGCATTCATGTCCTGATGTTAAAGCACCTTTCAGCCGACAGTAAACTCTTTCTCTTACAGGTCTATAACCGTATTTGGCAGGACGGCATTTTTCCTTCCGTTTGGCGCGAAGCTACCGTTGTCCCTATTCTTAAGCCTGGGAAGGATCGCCAACTACCTTCCAGCTACCGCCCTATCTCGCTAACCAGTTGCATTTGCAAGGTGATGGAGCGCATGATCAACGGGCGGTTGACATGGTGGCTTGAGTCTCAGAAACTTCTAGCGAACGCTCAGTGCGGGTTTCGTCGCTATCGCTCTACCGTCGACCATCTGGTGTCCTTGTCGACGCATATTATGAATGGATTTCTGAGAAAGTGTCAAACCGTGGCTGTATTTTTTGACCTGGAGAAAGCTTATGACACTTGTTGGAGGGGCGGCATTTTACGTACACTTCACGATTGGAATATCCGCGGTCGTCTTCCCATATTTCTTCGGGAGTTTATGACGGACCGCGTCTTTCGTGTACGTGTGGGCTCGGTTTTATCTCGTCGTTTTATTCAAGAGAACGGAGTACCGTAGGGCTCTGTACTCAGTGTCACACTTTTTGCGATTGCTATCAACCCCATTGTTGATTGTATTCCACCTGGCATTTCATCGTCCCTTTTTGTTGACGATTTCGCTATTTATTGTAGTTCACGGCGACCTGTCTACTCGAACGCCGTCTCCAGAGCTGTATCGACCGTCTCTACGCCTGGAGTAACGCCAACGGCTTTAATTTCTCCGCCGAGAAATCCGTCTGCATCAACTTTTGGCGCCGGAAGTATTTCCCTCCGCCCTCTCTCCATCTTGGGCCAGGGATACTTCCGTTTGCAGACGAGGCGAAATTTTTGGGGTTGATTTTTGACAGGAAGTTGTGTTGGACCTCGCACGTTTCCCTTTTAAAAGCAAAGTGTGACCGTTCTCTTAATATTTTACGTGTTTTAAGTGGCACATCCTGGGGAGCTGATCGGACCGTCCTTCTTCGCCTTTATCGCTCTTTAGTCCGATCCAAGCTTGATTACGGGTGTATTGTTTATTCGTCGGCACGTCCATCTGTGTTACGTCGATTGAATGCCATTCACCAACTTGGCATAAGAGTCGCTACAGGGGCCTTCCCAACTAGCCCTGTACCCAGTCTGTACGCAGAAGCTGCAGAGCCTCCGCTGTCCTTCCGGCGTGAGATGCTTTTGTGCAGCTATGCTTGTCGACTCTCAAGCTTGCCTAACCGCGCGTCCTTCGATGTATTTTACGAGGATTCGCTTGATCGCCAATATTTCGTTAGCTCCTCTGCATTGCTCCCTCCAGGGGTGCGATTTCGACTGCTACTTCGGCATTTGGACGTTACGCCAGCGCCGGCCCTTACCCGAGGGGAAACGCGTTTTCCTCCATGGTCGCGCGCTGAGCCCCACATCCACCTTGGGCTAACGTCGATGCCGAAAAATGCGACCCCTGCTTCTGTTCTTAGATCCGCCTTTTTATAACTACGGGCGCAGTTCGGGGACTGTCATTTTATATATACCGATGGGTCTAAGACTGATGTTGCAGTAGGATGTGCCTTTGTTTTTGGTGTACAGAGTTTTACTTTTCGTTTACCTCGACAATGTTCAATTTTTACCGCCGAACTTTTTAGCATTTATGAATCCGTTTTATACATTCAGCGGCACGACTTACGGCACTGTTTTATTTGTACGGACTCTCTGAGTGCCCTTCAGACTATTACTGCGCTGTACCATTACCACCCACTCGTACAGCGCATACATGACCTGCTCCACTCGCTTGGTGTCTCTGGCATCAGCGTGTCCTTCATATGGATTCCAGGTCATGTGGGCATCTCAGGTAATGAGTCTGCCGACGCCGCTGCCAAATCGGCGACTTTATTACCCAGATTTTTTACCTCTGTTGTTCCCTCGTCAGATTCGTGTGTTGTTTTACGTCGCCGCATCCTCTCGCGCTGGCGCGATGAGTGGACGGCCCTCCGGGGGAACAAGTTGCGGGAGATTAAGCCTTTCCCGTTGATCTGGGGTACCTCTTCTTGTTCTTGTCGTCGGGAAGAGGTAATTTTAGCTCGTCTACGGATTGGACATTGTGTTTTTAGTCATAGGTATTTGCTCAGTGGTGACCCCGCACTACTCTGTGGGCAGTGTGACGTGCCCTTAACGGTGCGTCACATTTTAACAGAGTGTCAGGTTTTAGCTGCATTGCGTGCCCGTGTGGGTCTGCCTGTTGGTCTAGCCAACGTTTTGGCAGACGACACGCATGCTGTGGAATGTGTTTTACGTTTTATTCACGACAGTGATTTTAATCTGCGCATTTAATGCGTTGGGCGTCTGTTAGCTTCGTACTTTTATCCTGTCTGTTTTTATGGGAACTGTTATCCCCAGTGGACATATGGCGCTCATGTCCCTCGCATTCTACAGTTTCTGACACGTTTTAATCCTTTACTGCCTATGCTTTTAGTGTGTTGGTTTTTCAGAATTTGTATTGTTCTTATTGTTGTTATTGTTATTTTTGTTGTTATTGTTCTTATTGTTATTGTTATTGTTGTTATTGTTATTATTGTTATATTTGTTATTGTTATATTATTGTTAGTTTTAGTTTTTTGAACATCGCGGGTTTGTGTCCCGTTTTTATATATGCGGTTCTTTTACCTGTTTTTTATATTTTGACACTATCTTTTATACATTGTAAGGGCGCTGATGACCATAGCAGTTTAGCGCCCTTAAACCGCATATCATCATCATCATCATCATCACACACGTCCTTCCGGCGTGAGATTCTGTTGTGCAGCTATGCCTGTCGAGTCTCAAGCTTGCCTGACCACCCGTCCTTCTTCGTATTTTTTGAGGATTCGCTTGATCGCCAATATATAGTTAGCTCCTCTGCATTGTTTTCTCCAGGGGTGCGATTTCGGCTGTTACATCGACATTTGGACGTTACGCCAGCGCCGGCCCTTCCACGGGGGGAAACGCGTTTTCCTCCATGGTCGCGCGCTGAGGCCCACTGTCACTTTGGGTTGACGGTAATTTCGAAGAATAAGACCCCTTCTTCAGTTCTTAGATCGGCTTTTTTAAATCTTCAGGCGAAGTTCGGAGACTTTCATTTTATATATACTGAAGGTTCTAAGACTGATGTTGGAGTAGGGTGTGCCTTTGTTTATGGCCATCGTAGTTTTACATTTCTTTACCCGGGTAATGTTCGATTTTTACCGCCGAACGTTTTAGTACGTATCAGTTACTTTTATACGTCCAGCGGTACGACTTACGGCACTGTTGCATTTGTTCAGACTCCCTGAGTGCTCTTCAAAGTATTCGCGCGCTGTACAATTACCACCCCCTCGTACAGCGCATACATGACTTGATCCACTCGCTTGGTGCCTCTGGCATCCGCCGCTCCTTTATGTGGATTCCAGGTCATGTTGGAATCTCAGGGAACGAGTCTGCCGACGCCCCTGCCAAATCGGCAATTTTATTACCCAGATGTTTTTACCTCTGGTGTTCCCTCGTCAGATTCTTGTGTTATTTTACGTCGCCGCATCCTCTCGCTTTGGCGCAATGGGTGGACGGCCATCCGGGAGAACAAATTGCGGAGGTTAAACCTGTCCTGTTGGTCTGGGGTACCTCTTCTCGTTCTACTCGTCGGGAAGAGGTACGTTTAGCCCGTTTACGAATTGTACATTGCCTTTTTAGTCATAGATACCTGCTTAGTGGTAACCCCGCTCCACTGTGTCAGCAGTGTGGTG
Organism: Deroplatys truncata; assembly: GCA_030765065.1. Taxonomy (NCBI): domain Eukaryota; kingdom Metazoa; phylum Arthropoda; class Insecta; order Mantodea; family Mantidae; genus Deroplatys; species Deroplatys truncata. Next base: position 413,138,845 of record CM060990.1, on the reverse strand, counting down.
CGCCCTTAACGGTGCGTCACATTTTAACAGAGTGTCAAGTTTTAGCTCCACTGCGCGTTCGCGTGTGTCTGCCTGTTGGCATAGCCAACGTTTTGTCAGACGACGCGCATGCTTTAGAATGTCTTTTGCGTTTTATAGGTGACATTGGTTTTAATCGGCGCATTTGATGCGCTGAGCGTCTTTTAGCTTTGGGATTTTATATTGTCAGTTTTAATGGGGCTCTTCTCCCCGACGGACATAAGGCGCTCATGTCCCTCGCGTTCTACACTTCTTGACACGTTGTTTTATTCTTTTATTGACCATGATTTTAGTGTGAGATTTTAATTTTTGGTGTGTTGTGCTTTTGAGTGTTTTTGACCAAGCGGGTTTGTGTGTGGTTTTTTAGTTTTTTGATTTTTCAATTTTATATTTTATACATTGTATGGGCGCTAATAGCCTTAGCAGTTGAGCGCCCTTAAGCCCGATCTCATCATCATCAACAGCAAAAGTGAGCCATTATACCTCTATATATGCTACTCAAAAACCTAATGGAAATATTTTAGGTACATTTGTATCCACGTGTCTATGTAAACAGTCGTTAACATTGAAGACAAGCAAGTCTAAAGAAAGTAGTAGTCTTTGTGATCAAGAGCTAGATAAGCTTTGTGGTTGCGAGTACTCATTAATAATATTACGAAACATTTTTAGAAGTGCAAAACTTCAAAAGGGATGGAGGTGTCGTGGAACGGATTGAAATATATCAGTATCTGTTTAACACAAGACATTTAGTGGGTTATTATGTTGAAGCTTGTTGATAAATACATCATTTATCAGGTTAGCTTTTATAAGCATAACCCTTGAATACAATTTATTTTTACGTATTTACATTAAACACATATTTAGGCAAATACCAAAAATATGAAATAATGTGCTTTAGTAGTACTATTTATGTGAAATACATTTATGGACGTACCTTGATTGTTTATTTGCTTATAATTCTAGTACAACGAACATTTATTATATGCAAGAAAACATATTTTATGCCTAATGAAATACACTTCGTTCATCTGCACTACCAGTTCTCGTAACATTTGATCGGCATTTGGAGGTTCATGTTAATGGTTATATTATTATTTATTTGTTTGTTTAATTCCCACAATATGTAAAGCACAACTCAATCACGGCTCACCATATTAAACAAGGCTTTTTCTTTAATAATAATAATAATAATAATAATAATGATAAAAATAATAATAATACCAATAATGTATTATCATACAGGTAATATATTTCCACAACACAGTATGATTACTACACTTGATTGTTTATTAGTTTATAATCGGAGTATAATAAAATTATATTTCAAAAAGTGTATTGTGTCCCTAATAAAATACTTTTTGTTCATCTACCACAGCAGTCCTTGTAACAGTTGATCAGCATTTGGAGATCCATGTTAAACGTCTAATGCAGAGCGCTGGCATTTGGCAACAAAATAGTTTAGCCAAATTATTTAGAGTATCTTAACATTGTTCTCCCATAAGTTTAAGGTATACTAAGCTTCAACAATAGAATTAAACTACTTGTAGCTTTTTTATACTATGAAAAAAGCCATACATTTATAGAACTGATCTACAGTTATTTGTAATACAAAGATGCAAAATTGATCCGACTGCAGTCAAATGTAACCCGTCACATACAAGCGTGCCTTTATACCGGATATTTTACTTGGGCCCACCCGTCCTTTTCCACAGGCATATTTGACGTCAGACGCTGGGACCCAAACTCGCCACGTTAAGATTCGAGTGAATGGCAAGTCGCTTTTGTATCGCTCTAACGATCACGCTTGTTCGACTCGCTTGTGTTGTGGCGCCGGCGAGAGAAAAATAAAATACGGTTTTAGGAATTAGAGGAAAAGCGGCATAATAATTAGAATAATAATGACAGTAACAGGGTATTGTTATATTAGTAATATTTTACCATAAACTGTATGATTACTACATTTTATTGTTTGCTAGTTTATAATCGTAGCAAAATGAAAATACATTTCACAAAATATACTATAAACCTAATAAACTACTTTTAGTTTATATAACACACCAGTCCTCACAACATCTGATCTGCAATATGAGGTCCATGTTAAGCCTCTAATCTATAGGTTTGCAATTTGGCAATACAGAAGTTTAGGCAAATGTTTAGCATATCTTATGAGTGTTTTTTGTTAACTTTATAGCAAACTCACATTCAGCAATATAATTGGGTGTATTATAATTTTTCTATTATAAAAAAGTTACGTTTTTTTTCAATAAAATCGTACTGTTTCTTAATATAAAGATACAAAATCCATGCTACTGCAAAGAAATTTAACTCCTTTAGAATCCATACGTGCTATTACGCCGATTATATTTCTTGGGCGCTCCACGTCCATTACCACAGGCATATTTGACTGCAGTCGTGGAACTCGGACTCGCCTTGAAAGGATGGCCAGTCAATTTGTATCGCTCTAACCAAAACTGTTACTCGTATTTGTATCGCTTCGGTTTTACTACTGGTGAAAGCGATATAATAGCCGGTTTAGGAATTAGCGGAAGACAGGCATATAATAATAATAATAATAATAATAATAATAATAATAATAATAATAAACTATATAAGTATAATGCTTCTATAAAACAATATGATTACACACTTGATTGTTTATTGGTTTATAATCGTAGCACTATGAAATTATGTATGAGAAAATATATTGCATGCCTAATAAAATACCTTTTGTTCATCTACCACAGCAATCCTCGTAATACTTGATCAGCACTTGCAGGTCCATGTTAACCCCATAATGCATTGCGTTGCCATGTAACAACAAATATGTTTGATAAAGTTTTTAGAATATCCTAAGAGTGTTTTTTCTTAACTCTATAGTAAACCAATCTTAAGCAATAAACTTCAGACATTTGTAGTTTTTTACATTGTAAGTAGAATATATAGAGGAATCCTGGGCCACATTTGCGTTTATATGGGAAAGGATAGGGAAAACGTGGCTAGACGATGTGGTTCACGAAGGAAAATGCGTTTATATTGGAGAGATAGGGAATACAAGGGCTGATGCTAGGCTAGACAGGGGGTTGAATGAGGGAAATGCGTTTATATGGGAGGTGTAGGGAATACGAGGGCTGATGCTAGACTAAACAGTGGCAGACGGAGGGGAATGCGCATTGTACGAGAGAACTAGAGAATACGCGGAGAGGTGATAGGCTAGACAGATGCTGAAGGAGGGGGAATATAGGCTTGTACAGGAGAGATACGGAATACGAGGGAGATGCTAAGATAGACGAATGTTAAACGTGAAATGTGTTTATATGGGAGAGATAGGAAGTATGAGGGCTAATGCATGGCTAGACAGCGGATGAAGGAGGGAAATGTGTTTATATCGGATGGATAGTAAAACTTTTATTGCTATGCTAGGGGTTAGTTGAAGGAGGGGGAAATGCGTTTATAAGGGAGAGGTAGGGAAAACGATTATAGGTATTAGGAATTGTGTTTAAAAATCTTTAATACAAAGAACCGCATTATTCAAGAACTTTAACAACAAAATGTATTGTTATAGCTCATTTGTATGGTATTCGAGGAGAGGTCTTTAGTGGAAAAAACACCCTAAGTCAGTAGGGGGTACCTGACAGTTCTAGGCCACTTAATATGCAAGAATGTGCATTCATATGCCAATTAGGTCTCCCCCTCCCCTGCCACGCCACCTGGTACCTTTTGGTTGCAGCTGAGGTCATAAACTTTGTTGAGTATAATGGAAAGGTTGAGAGGCATGCAATTAAGGTTGTCCATCACCTGTCAAAATGAACAATGGTGTAATAAATTATGCTTTCTAACAAAAGAGGAGACGCTATTCTCCCCATTACATTTCCCACACACGTGAACTTTAGGAAAGCACACCTGCAACAACCCCCTCCCCTCTGCATTCCATTGTCTGGTTTTTATACCTGGCTGCTCTTTCAAGCACCTTAGTAATAACAAAGAGTCAGACTGTCATCATACCACACTCCCTGGGGGCAAGCTTCATTAACACAGAATACCTGAGCGCAATCAATATTTCTGCTCGACAGAGAGGTTGATCATACACGAGTGCCGGACAAGGAGTAATAAATTTCGCCGCAGACATTTTAGTACCATTCATACCCGCAGGCAAGCTTCATTATATTAAAACGTATTTAGCAAATATAGTTAATTGTATTAAAACCTGCTTTATCACTACCGTTTAGTCGCTTATATCTCCTGAATGCAAAGAGATAAAACGATACAATGAAAACTTATTATAACCATGAAATGCGTCGCGCCTTTGACGCATTGTTCCAAGTTGACCGAGATGCCCCCGTTTGAATTATAGGACTGATTACAAATTCATCTTTCAATAACTCCAGAACTAATTAAGATATAGACGTCGAATAAACTTTATTACGTTTACGTAAGTAAGCAGTTTCTTGTGAATGTATTCTAGGGTACTTGACGTCATGGGTTCGATCCTTAATTTTAAATCATCATTATCTCAGAAAGTAACAGAGATAGCGGGTGGACCGAAGCACGATTGATAGATACTATGATGGACAATTAATACTGCATATAATCGACAAATAGTGGTCCATAGTTAGATTCCCGATCTTTCATTGACGTCCTTAAGTTTCCTCTATACTCTAGGATATATCACTTGGGTTGATACCAGTAACTGCGTATTGCTCTTGTTTAACATGTCAAACTAATAGTATAAATAATTTTGTCATGGCGTTCCGGGTTCGACTAACGATTAAATTAAATTTACTTATAAGTTTAATAGCCTATCACATAATTTGGATAGACCCTCAAATAAATAGTAAACAGAGTACCTAGCCCCGAAATATCGTTATCATGACACAAATTAGTTTAAGGTTCTCAAATCGAATCCCGCAGGGGTGATTTCATATATATTCAAGACTATGAATCATACAAGCTTCGAATAAATATTATATGATGTATGCTGAGGCAGGGAGCTAAATTACTAACATGCATTTATGAAAGCTTACCAGGTTCGATTCTAGTAGGTTAAAATCTGTGTAACTCTAAAAAAATATCTTTGCTTGTAGTGAAATATAATGGTTTTTCTGCGATAGCTGAGTATTAAGCGTGTAGGAATGTTATATTGTGTACTGATTCTTTGGGACAATACAGGGAAGTTGGGAAGGATGAATTGCAAAGGGAATGAAAACATGAAATTATGCAGTATATCCATGCATTTAACAAAAATGAAAGAAAATCTGTTACGCCACCTTTTAAGCGCCCACTTCTAGAGTATTGTGGTAATGGAGATGGAGTTAACTTTGATACAATGGGTGGTGGTAGTGATGGTGGCGGTGGTTTGTTGTAGGCTTTGAATGGAAACATCTGATGGAATGAACGTGTGACAATACTTCTCTTGTTGATGTGATAGGTAGTATTTAAGCATGCTTAAACGTGTTTGATAGAGTCAGACATCCTGTCTCTGGATGTGAGGTTATATGGCTGCGGTTAACACGCGCAGAGCATTAAAGTGAGTGGTATACAACAAACCAGTTTTCATGCTATGGTTTAGAGTTGAATTAAATGTTTGATAAATGTTCATGTTATATCATTAAAGGACATTGATGTAAGTGAAATATCAGAGTTTCAACCGCTTAATCAGTATTTAAATGCTTAGGTTATCTCACGATTGGTTTGAAAGTATATAAAAACAAGAAAATATATGGAAAATAAGAAATAAATGATGTTTATATATAAACTACCTTTTTAAAACCTCTAAATACATAACATATAGGTGTCTACGTCTAACAGGAAAGTAATAAAAGCATTACAACATCGTATCTGAAATGCAATGTTATTTGAGAGGTTCGCTCCTTCTCCATAATCAGGGTTCCTTCACACGCATGCATACACAGACACAGATACACACTTACACATACACCCATATTATACAAACATACACGAACACAGCGGAACACGCAGGTACACACCTTCGTACAGAAACAGACACATACGCACATAAACAATCGCTCTCACTCCTACACATACCAGATACGTGCACACACATACACATACGAAATTACGCACATACATCGCTGCAAGCTCATACACATGCACGCGCACACACATACGCCTACAAACATACACACATACACCAGTGCACTCACACTCATACACATACGCATACTCCAGTGCAAGCACACACACAAACACACAAAGTCACGTAAACATACACGAGCACCACCGAACAACAGGTAGCTATACACGCACAACATATTCTAACACTTCCTCCAAGCACACGAACCTACATGAAGAGCTACGGTCACGCCCGAACATTGATATAAAAACTCGAAACATTCTAAAACTTGCTATGAGCATCCGATCCTTCACGAAAATGTGCGAACATACCCGAACGCCTGTTTAAACACGTATTTCAATATGAGATATTCGCCATTAATATTCGTTTTATTATTAAAAATAAATGTATGTTTGTTCTAAAAAGGTTCGTGTCACCTCTATAATTAGGATACCTTCAGTCACTAGTCTTTATTGTGCTAATGAGTCTAGATGTGTTAGCATCGTGTTCTCTCCAAGAATAAGCAGTTTTCTAAACTATTATCAAGGTGAAGAGGTCTACGCTTCCTTGAACAGAGATTAATACGTTATAACCTCAAGAATAAGGACGAACAACTCTGCGTATAAACATATAATTCCTTGTGCATCAGGGTACTCTGTTAGTAAATGCGGGAAGAAATTTCTCCGAGGTTATGACAAGAGAAGGCATCAGATGAGCTGCAAGAAGCTCTTCAAATGCAAGCATTGTAATGTAACCTTCAATGATGGTTATAAGGGACAGCGACACGAAGATGTATGTGAAATAAGCAATACTCTGTAAAAAGGCAGATTTGAGCCAACTAAACCTCAGTTATTATCAACAATGGAAGACTGTGATATGAAATAATACGAGACATCGTTCGAAGGACGACTGAAATCGTATTTTATAGGATGCGATTCATTTAAGGACCTGAACATGTATCTACATGATAGAAAACAACGGATAATCTAGGCTGTACATAAAGAGCTTGTTATTCACAAGAACGTGAAAATTAATCTGCTAGCTGACTGCCTATTTGTAAACAGTATCGGAGAAACCTGTGTTAAAACACTTAAAACGCGGAATCAGCCTGTGTTTCTAGAAAGTGATCTGGACTCAACGTTGGAAACCAAATACAAGAAATTGGTCACTGAAATGGAGGAGTCGCAGCTTAAGGGTAGCAACTGGGCCTTGCTTGCTGTGGAAGGGGTTCGACTTCGTATTAACAAGTACAATCCGTTACGGGGAAGTAGCTACATACCACTATATACATCTCTTGAAGCAAGAAAAGTCTGCGTAAACACCCGGAACTATAACGACGAGAAATGCTTCCTGTATTCTGTACTAGCGAAATTCGTCATCATCAAGCCTCAAGGCGTCAGCAAATATTAGCAACTTCGAGATAAGTACTTCAGCTGCGTTTCCTATCCTACTACTCCTTCTCAAATACCTAAGTTTGTGAAGCTTAACGGTATATCTATCAACGTTTTTGGGCTAAATGAGAAGTATGAAGTGTATCCAATAAAGGTTGCTGACACTAAACTACCTGAATACCGCGACGTGCTACTATTGAGTGACAGTGGCGGAAAACATCGTTATGTATATATCAAGAATTTTGAGAAGCTCCTTGCGGCGCAAGAAAACTAAATGTAATAATCGTGTTTATACCTGTAAGAGTTGCTTTACACATTTTTATCATGAATATAGACGAAGTGGGTTGGAAAAACTACAAGAACATGCATCAATCTATAATCAACTTGGTGTTGTGAGGGTAGTTATATGTACCAAGGGGAAATCAATTGTACAGTTTAAAAACCTTGAAAGGATGTTAAAACTACCTTACGTCATCTATGCTGATTTTGAGACCATTCTCACTTCATGTCATACGTGTATACCCAATCCTGAAACTTCGTATACAACCCCCTATCAACAGCACACACCAATGAGTTTCTGCGTTTACGTGAAGCCGTCGTTCAGTGTTAAACACCTCGAAACTGGCCTTCCTAAGCAACCCTCAGTGGTTTATGGAATACTTGTCGTTCCTTGCAAAGAAAATTAATAAAATATACAAATATGCCAAGCCAATGAACCTTACGGACCAACAGCAAAAGGATTTTGATTCTTCTACTGCATGCTACTTGTGTGCAAAACCCTTTACTGAAGAGAACTACAAAGTACGTGACCATGATCACATCAGGGGTAAATATCATGGAAGTCTACATAATGAAGGTACTTTAGCCTGCAAAACACCTAAATATATTCCAGTCTTCATGCACAACCTCAGTGGGTATGACTCCCATTTCATTGTCAAGGAGCAGGGTTCTACAAGTGAGATATAGCTCTGAAGAAAGCTATATCTCTTTCACCAAGTATGTAGGAGATATAAAGCTTCGGTTTGTGGAAAGCCATCGATTCCTCAGTACACGTTTGGATAAGTTAGTAAAAATATAGCCTCATATTCTGAAACACTACAGTACTTCGTAGAAGACAAATTGAAGTTGATGACTCGTAAGGGTGTTTTTCCATACGATTTTGTCATGTCTTGGGATGTTTTGAACGAGACCTGCTTGCCTCCTAAGGACTCATTCTACAATGGATTAAATGTAGAAGAAATTGTTGATACCGACTACAATCATGCTAGTAATATGTGGGAGCTGTTTAATGTGAGAAACCTAGGAGAATACAGCTATCTCTACTTAACCACAGATGTACTTCTATCTGATGTCCTTGAGACATTCAGAGAGCAAACCCTCAAAACACCCAAAGTCGATTCAGCATATTATTTCACCTCTCCAGGACATACATGGGATACAATTTTACTGTATGCAGGAATTAAGCTAGTACTGTTACAGGATTATGATCAGCTACTCATGGTGTAATCAGATATAAGAGGAGGTTTATGTCAATCTTCCAATCGGTATGCAGAGGCTAATATCACTTATATGGATAAGTATGATACGTCGAGAGCAAACCAATTTATTACGTATGAGGACGGCAATAACCAATATGGTTGGGAAATGTGCCACGCCCTCCCTTGTGGTGGATTTGTGTGGGTTTCACCTGAAGAAATTGACTTAGAAGCACTACAAGCGGATGATCCTCAAGGGTACATATTAGAAGTTTCCATCGAGTATCCTGCAGAACTTCACGATCTACACAACTATTTACCTTTCCTGCCTGAGTGTATCAAGCCCGAGGAATCAGCTACAAAGAAACTGATACTTCATCTCGGATCCCGAAAGAAGTATGTGGTGCATTACATGACTTTGAAGCAAGCTCTTAATAATGGGCTACGGCTAACAAAAATCCATCGTGTGCTAAAATTCCGACAGTCTCGAGGGTTAAAACGTTATCTTGAATTTAAAAACAGGCTCCGGCAACAAGCTGCAAATGATTTCGAGAAGCATCTCTACAAATTGTTCACAACGCCATGTATGGAAAAACTATGGAGAACCTGCGTAACCATACGGATATACGACTGGTGACAAATGAGAAGACTCTGGAGAAGCTGATCGCCAAGTCTAAGTTTATCGATAGGACAATATATGCTGCTAATCTAGCTGCTGTACATATGACCTCTCGTCGGATTGTATTCAACAAACCTATATACATAGGCATGAGTGTGTTGGACATCTCCAAGACATTAATGTATCACTATCATTATGTTGTGTTGTTGCCATATTATGGTGTTGAAAATCTAAAGCTTATGTATATGGATACTGGTTCATTCATTCATCGTGTAACAACTGAAGATGTGTTCCATGACAAGCTACGTTTTCTTGAGCATCTGGATACAGCTGATTACCCTGTCAACCATACATGCCACTCTACTCAGAATAAAAAGGTGCTGGAGAAATTTAAAGATGAGGCTAATAGCAAACTCATCCTGCGCTTTAATGGAATACGACCTAAGATGTATGCACTAGATATTCAAAGTTCGATGATAAAAAATTAAAGCTATAAAATATAGTTCTATTAAGCAATACAATACATTTGACAGCTATACGGACTGTATTAAATCCCTGAAACATCAGAACGCCCATGAATCTAATCCAGTCACGTGGGCACGCTGTTATCACCGTGCAAGTGAATAAAATCACATTGACTCCTTTTGATGATAAAAGGGTTATTGCCGAGGATGGAATAACTACATGTGCGTATGGACATTACAGTATTACTAACAGTGCATAAGAGAATGTAAGTCGAAGATGATGATCTTATCCGTGAGCCTACGTTCTTAAAACACTGAAGTTTACTCATGTGCTGTGTATACACGTAGCAGACAATTGGTGAAGAAAGGACAAAATGGAAATGCAGGCGGTAACCCTGCAATTAGAAGCAAATCGTAGTGTTATTCTCAAGCCTAGATAGAGGGGAGATACGCGTACCCTTACAATTCTTGTATAATGAAGCAACGATTTAACTGATAAAGCTGCTACAGTTGACTAAAAAAATGTAAGCATATAAAACAATAATGCTGATTAAAACTTTATAATATATCCTCAACCATGCGGATGAGCTAGTTTATGCTACTTCTATATACCCTCACTGTTCAAATCCTACCGTCTCACATACTAGCTGTTTAACATATAAAACCTTGTAAGCGTTAGAAAAAATATATTTAAAAGTAGTGTATCCTGTGATACTATCTGGGATACCTGTTAAAATGTATTAAATACCTGACACACTACCCGCATCACATATAAATTAACTTAAATAGCTATAGTATAATCGCTGATCAAAGGTATCACGAATACATGTGACACTACACTGATCACTCTAAATACCAGCAATACCACTGAATTGTCTGTGAAACAATACGGAGCTATGCTGCACTCAACTCCTGAAATACGTTTGTCTATGACACTACCATAATTATCTGTAAAATTCGTGCTTAACTACGCTGTCTTCCAAACCATGTAATCTATCCTCATCGTGATACTATCTGAATTAACCTAAATACCCTTGAGACTATCTGAATTACCTTCGTTATCCAGGAGAGGAGTGGTCACGTTTTTTGCGAAAACGTGTTACCTTTTAGCGAGAGCGGGTTACCTTTTTAGCGTGAGTGGGTTATCTTTTAGCGAGAGCGGGTTACATTTTTGCGTGACTGGGTTACCCTAATGCGTGAGCTTGGTTACATTTTGCGTGAGTGGTTTACCTTTTAGCGTGGGTGGGTTACCTTTTGGCGTGAGTGGGTTACAATTTTAGCGTGAGTGAATTACTATTTTGCGTGAGTGGGTTACCTTTTAGCGTGAGTGGGTTACCTTTTTAGCGTGTTTTGTTAGCTTTTAGCATGAGTGGATTACCTTTTAACGAGGGTGGGTCACATTTTTTAGCAAGAGGGGGTTACGTGCAGGAGCAGTCTATAATTAGTGTTCTAACATTGACAGGAAACAGCTTTCCATGAAGTTCGCGTCTAAAGCTGCTTTCAGAGTTTAGCACCTGATTAGGCAGCGAGCAATCTTGCTTCACCAGCTCCATCATAGTCACAAAACTAAAATAAATCACACTAAATGTATTAAAGCTAATGAATTCAAGAAATCGCAGAGTATGAAAGAGCTATGCAACAATAAATTCAAGTAGTATACCATGAGAGCTAAGGGGTTTAAGGTTGCAAGAGGTTCAGGTTTAATTAACTCTCATTAACAGGCTGCCATTTGAGGCGCATTTGCCTGGAATAAGATACTGCGGACCAGGGACAAAGCTTGAAAAAAGATTAAAGGGACGAGACACCGGAATCAACACATTAGACGAAACGTGCAAACTTCACGACATTGCCTACGCTTAGCATAAGGACTCTGCTTCGAGAACATTGCGGACAAGATCTTGGCTGAAAAAGTGTGGAAAAGAGTGGAATCATCTGACGCTACATTAGCTGATAAGTTGGCAGTGCGACTAGTAACAACAATTATGAAAGGAGAGGTGGGTGTTGAAGCTGGATCCAAGAAGAAGAAACGAGGAGGATTTCTACCGCTCATACCAATTATTGCTGCCCTAGGAGCCGCCGTGGGAGATGCTGCACAACTTGCCTCAGCCGTAAATAAGAAAGAGGCTGCAGATATCCAACTTGCCGAAATGATGAGACATAACAGAGAAATTGAAGCAAGAGGAAGAGGCTTTCGAGTGAAGAGGTATAAGGCGAGGAACACCGAAAGGAGTACAAGGCAGAGTAAGAAAGGGAATTCAAAAGCTCCGGCAGAGGGCTATACTTGTCCCAGCAAAAGCCTTGAGTAACACACACCTCGACTTGTATGCCCAACGTTTAAAAATTCCTCATTTTAGAGGTGTATACATGATCGATCAGCTACGTTCAACTCCACGTTACAGAGAGACAATTATTTTCAATCTCTATCCTTCAGAGAATGAAGGAACTCATTGAGTTGCTATAAACAAGGATGGCAACGTGTCATTTTATTTTGATAGCTTTGGAAACTTGAAATCTCCAAAAGAGATGGAAAGGTACCTCAGAGGCGTTAATGTGCTGTATAACACTAAGAGGTTTCAGAGTTTCAGCTTAGTGATCGGCGGGCACTTATGCTTGCAATTTCTGTTAAACTATTGCTGTCAGTGTCAACGAGTCTGTTCTTACTACATACCTGAATCCCGCTCTTCAGATAGATCCGAACGGGCGATATGAGATTACTCTATTGATTTTTGAACCCTTCTATACCATTCGTAATGTTGATCAGAGTAATATTCAATTTCATTACATTCACAACGATAAAATTATGATCATTGATATATCCGATGGAACTTACGAGACTGCCGATATTAATGAATAGATCAGAGATAAGCTAGGGGTGGGTGAAAATGTCTTCTTTGTTAGACCTAATAATAACACAATCAAGGCTGAAAATAAATGCCGTTATACCGTTGATTTTTCAATGATAGTTCTACATGATCGCTCTTGGATTTCAGTGACAAAGTTATTCCATCTAATCAGCTGGCTGAATCTGATTTCCTGGTATATATACTTAAGGTGAGCATCACACAAATCGAGTGCAGTATTGCAACAGGCTCTCTCATCGACGGTAAAAGTGGACACTCGAAATATGTGTTTTCCCAACTGTTCCGCCTGGATATCATACTTCTCAAGAACCATCAAATCCAATTTACCTTCCAATCATTCCCCCAGGGGCTCACCTTATGTGAGTACGGGTTTTGGCGTACCCGGGGGTTCCCGAGCCACTCACCGCCATGTTTATTCCTTCATTCCCGTCCGGTAGAGGTGGGTTCGTTCTCGTGACCGGGGGAATCAAGGTAGGCTCTCGTGCGTTCTGTGCATTTCATTCCATGTCGACCCTCGCCATCGTTTCTTTCTTCTCTTCTATTTATGCACATTTCGCCCCACGCCCAATCATTTACACATCTCTTTTACTTCTTCCCCGGCCTACATAGCGTGCGAAACGCCCACACACTTTTAATTCCTTTATCCTTTTATTATGATCCTCCGTGGAGACAGCCTAAAGGATAACCGCGCACTCGGTGCGCAGCTGGGTGAATGGGTAATGGCGTCATCCCCACAACCCGGGGTCGTCATGTATCCGCTGTTCAACTGCAGTCTCGCGGGGTCCATTGCATGAGCTGCTGACTTCTGACGGCGATTGGGTCCCTCTGTCTATGTTCAGGGAGGTGTGACCCTGGGGTGAGATAGGTATAGATAGGCCACTCACCCAAGCCGGGGTAACGCCCGGGAAGTCAGAGCCCGAGGTCGGAGACGGTTGCAATGGTGGAGGATTTCATTCGCTATGGAGCACCCTTTCTCCATTAATACAAATACGCGCCGAAAAGTTATTGTAACAGAAGTAGCACCGCCCACATCTGCTTGTTACTTGGTCATTTCAAGAACAGATGAAGGGCAAAACTTTGAGAAGGTGAACCCTTTTATAATTCAGAAGGGCATAGATGCTACTGTTGGTGGGGTTCAATCCTGTACTCGGCTACGGAATGGCTCGTTATTAGCACACTCGAAGTCCGATCAGCAAACTAAGAACTTGTGGCGCGCTACGCTTTCCACGGTAATCCCATCCGTGTTGAGAATCACCGCACATTGAATTCCTGTCGAGGCGTCGTTACCACGCATAGCCTCGATGGTATATCGGACGAGGACCTGGTCGAATATATCTCCGATCAAAAGGTGACCGAAATGCATCAAGTGCAGGCGAAACGCGACGGCGCATTGGTACCCACTCGTACCCTGTTTCTAACATTTGATGGCGTAGATCTGCCCACGAGCATTTCCTCAGGGTACGAACGGATTTCTGTGAGGTCTTATATTCCTAGACCTCTGCGTTGTTTTAAATGCCAACGTTTTGGGCATACGCAAGTGTCATGTAAGAGTGCAGTTAACATCTGTGCAACATGTAGCCAGTCCTCACACGAAGGTGCCTGTTCAACAGCCCCCGTCTGCGTTAATTGCAAAGGGTCACATTGTGCTTCATTTGGCGACTGTCCGCGATATTTGGACGAGAAGGCGCTCCAGGAGATCCGTGTAAAGGAGAAACTCTCCTTCGCCGAGGCCCGGAGGCGTTACCATGCGCGTTAACCTTCTCTCCTGCGATCTGGTACGCTTTGTTCTGTTGTTGCCTCGCCAGTACCACGAGTAGATGCCGCAACTCAGACCTGGACCATTACTGCATTAACCGCCACTACCATCCGGCCGTCCATTTCTGGTATAGTTAGCAAGACATATAAAGCTGGTCCCAATTCCCTGACGTCGGAAGCCGCTGAAAAGAAACCAAAGCAGACGCTTCGTAGGGAAGATTTTCTGAAGGACCCTCCGCGTGCGCGCGGTAAGAAAAGTTTACCTTCTCCTCCTCGGAGGTCGCAGTCCCAGGAGGCTCCTGGGAGAAGCCGCACTCAGCGGCACACTTCACCCATCGCCACCCAGAACCGATTCTCGGCGCTTGAATCGGTTTCTGGCTCTGAGCCCGTGGGCCCTCCCTTCGAGGAGGCTATGGAGTCTGACCAACTCCATACCAAAAGCCTGAGCCCAAAGGTTAAGCAAAAGGTAATTTTTAGCCGCCCTTCTAAGTAAGAAGTTTATCACTTCTCTTTATGGCTATCCT
This sequence comes from Deroplatys truncata, assembly GCA_030765065.1. Taxonomy (NCBI): domain Eukaryota; kingdom Metazoa; phylum Arthropoda; class Insecta; order Mantodea; family Mantidae; genus Deroplatys; species Deroplatys truncata. Next base: position 413,123,668 of record CM060990.1, on the reverse strand, counting down.
GACCTGGAATTTACGTCGTGTACGATCGCATAGGGCGGAATTGCAGCTTTTATTGCTTTCCTATTCACCCATGGTAGTGTATTTGCAGGAGACTAAGCTTCGCCCTCACGATCCTTTTGATATCCAAGGGCACACTCTGGTTCGCTACCATCTTGAGCCGGAGGAGGGTACTCAAACCCATGGAGGTGTCATGATATTAGTGCGTAGCGACGTTCATTTTCAAACCCTCTCTTACGTCCGACTTGCAAGCTGTTGCCGTAACTGTTCAATTACCCGGCTTTTTCTTTTCTGTTATCTCTGTCTATTCACTTCCATCGTCTCCCCTCGCTCCCGCGGACATTCGAGCTCTCCTGTCCGCTCTCCCAACACCATTTCTTATGTTGGGAGATTTTAATGCCCATCACCCCCTTTGGTGTTCGCCAAGGCCTTGTGCGAGGGAAACTCTTCTTTCCGACATTTTTTATCAGTTCAATCTTTCCATCCTCAATACAGGTGAACCTACTTTTGTTTCTGATTCTTCTGGTACATTCTCTCACCTGGACCTTGCCATTTGCTTACTCCAGCTTGCTAGTCGTCTGCAGTGGAACGTCGCCGCTGACACCTACTCCAGCGACCATTGCCCCTGCATCGTTTCTCTTCTATCTCACCACGTCCAGCATTCCAGAGTGCCTACCTGGATATTCAGAAAAGCAGACTGGAGATTGTAATCCAGCGTCGTGTCTTTTGCGGATCAGCCCTTCACTGACGTTAACCAAATGATGCAGCACCTTTCGTCTACGATTCTATCTGCCACCGAGCGCACAATTCCCCGATCATCCTCTCACCCTCGGTGTATTCCTGATTCGCGGTGGAACGAGGATTGTCGGAACGCCGTTCGTGCTCGTAGGACTGCGCTTAGGGTGTTTCGGCGACACCCTACACTTGATAATTCGGTGACTTTTAAAAAATCGCGCGCCAGGGCTCGTCGCATTATTCAGGATAGCAAGAAGGCGTCTTGGACTCGTTTTGCCGAGTCTTTTAATCGCTTTACGCCTTCATCTGTTGTTTGGGGTAAACTTCCTCGCTTCTCAGGTAAAGTGTCGCATTGTACTGTTTCTGGCCTTCAGGTTCCCAATGCCACCATATTGGATCCGGCTGCCATTGCTAACAATCCGGGAGCTGCCTTTGAGGCGGTCTCCAGTTCAGACCATTATTACACCGGCTTTCGATCTATCAAAGACCGGCTGCATTCCGACAGCATTAATTTTCGGTTTGCTAATAAAGAGTGTTATAATGAACTTTTCACAATGAGGGAGCTGGAGCACGCTCTTCATTGCTCTAGGCACTCCGGTCCTGTGCCGCACGGCATTCATGTCCTGATGTTAAAGAACCTTTCAGCCGACAGTAACCTCTTTCTCTTACAGGTCTATAACCGTATTTGGCAGGACGACCTTTTTCCTTCCGTTGGCGCTTAGCCACCATTGTCCCTATATTTAAGCCTGGTAAGGATCGCCAACTACCTTCCAGCTAACGCCCTATCTCCCTCACCAGTTGCGTTTGCCAAGTGATGGAGCGCATGATCAACGGGCGGTTGACATGGTGGCTTGAGACTCAGGAACTTCTAGCGAAAGCTCAGTGCGGATTTCGTCAACCATCGATCTACCGACGATCATCTGGTGTCCCTGTCGTCGTATATTATGTATGTATTTCTGAGAAAGTGTCAAACAGTAGCTGTGTTTTTTGACCTGGAGAAAGCTTATGACACTTGTTGGAGTGGCGGAATTTTACGTGCACTGCACGACTGGAATATCCGCGGTCGTCTTCCCATATTTCTTAGGGAGTTTATGACAGACTGCGTCTTTCGTGTACGTGTGGGCTCGGTTTTATCTAGTCGTTTTATTCAAGAGAACGGAGTACCGCAGGGCTCTGTACTCAGTGTCACACTTTTTGCAATTGCTATCACCCCATTGTTGATTGTATTCCACCTGGCATTTCATCGTCCCTTTTTGCTGACGGTTTTGCCATTTATTGCAGTTCACGGCGGACCTGTCTACTCGAACGCCTCTCCAGAACTGTATCGACCGTCTCTACGCCTGGAGTAACGCCAATGGCTTTAATTTCTCCGCCGAGAAATCCGTCTGAATCAATTTCTGGTGCCGGAAGGCTTTCCCTCCGCCCTCTCTCCATCTTGGGCCAGGGATACTTCCCTTTGCAGACGAGGCGAAATTTTTGGCGTTGATATTTGATAGAAAGCTTAGCTGGATATCGCCCATTTCGTTTTTAAAAGCAAAGTGTGACCGTTCTCTTAATCTTTTACGTGTTTTAAGTGGCACATCCTGGGGAGCTGATCGGACCGTCCTTCTTCGCCTTTATCGCTCTTTGGTCCGATCCAAGCTTGATTACGGGTGTATTGTTTAACTGTCGGCACGTCCATCTGTGTTACGTCGATTGGATGCCATTCACCATCGTGGCATAAGAGTCGCTACAGGGGCCTTTCCAACTAGCCCTGTACCCAGTCTTTACGCAGAAGCTGCAGAGCCTCCGATGTCCTTCCGGTGTGAGATGCTTTTGTAAAGCTTTGCTTGTCGGCTCTCAAGCTTGCCTTACCACCCGTCCTTCGATGTATTTTACGAGGATTCGCTTGATCGTCACTATTTTATTAGCTCCTTCGCTTTACTCCCACCAGGGGTTCGCTTTCGACAGCTCCTTCGGCATTTAGACGTTCCGCCAGCGCCGGCCCTTCCACGGGGGGAAACGCGTTTTCCTCCATGGTCCCGCGCTTAGGCCCACTGTCACCTTGGGCTAACGTCGATGCCGAAGAATGAGACCCCTTCTTCCGTCCTTAGATCCACTTTTTTAGAACTACAGGCGCAGTTCGGGGACTGTCATTTTATATATACCGATGGGTCAAATACTGATGTTGGAGTAGGATGTGCCTTTGTTGATGGTAATCGTAGTTTTACATTTCGTTTACCCGGGCAATTTTCGATTTTTACCGCCGAAATTTCTAGTATTTATCAGTCACTTTTATACGTCCAGCGGTACGACTTTCGGCACTGTGTTATTTGTTCATACTCCCTGAGTGCTCTTCAAAGTATTCGCGCACTGTACAATTACCACCCCCTCATACAGCGCATACATGACCTGGTCCACTCGCTTGGTGCCTCTGGCATCTGCGTCTCCTTCATGTGGATTCCAGGTCATGTGGGCATCTCAGAGAACGAGTCTGCCGACGCCGCTGCCAAATCGGCGATTTTATTACCCAGATTTTTACGTCTGTTGTTCCCTCGTCAGATTCGTGTGTTATTTTACGTCGCCGCATCCTCTCGCTTTGGCGCGATCCGTGGACGGCCCTCCGGGGGAACAGATTGCGGGAGGTTAAAACTCTCCCGTTAGTCTGGGGTACCTCTTCTCGTTCTACACGTCGGGAAGAGGTACTTTTAGCCCGTTTACGAATTGGACATTGCCTTTTTAGTCCTAGATGCTTGCTCAGTGGTGATCCCGCTCCACTGTGTCAGCAGTGTGATGCGCCCTTATCGGTGCGTCACATTTTAACTGAGTGTCAAGTTTTAGCTCCATTGCGCGTTCGCGTGGGTCTGCCTGTTGGCATAGCCAACGTTTTGGCAGACGACGCGCATGCTGTAGAATGTCTTTTACGTTTTATAAGTGACGTTGGTTTTAATCGGCACATTTGATGCGCTGTGCGTCTATTAGCTTTGAGATTTTATATTGTCGGTTTTAATGGGGCTCTTCTTCACGACCGACAAAAGGCGCTCATGTCCAATGCGTTCTACAGTTCTTGACACGATGTTTTATTCTTTTAGTGACCATGATCTTAGTGTGTAGGTTTTTGTGTTTGGTCTGTTGTGTTTTTTAGTAATTTTGACCAAGCGGGTTTGTCTGTGGTTTTTTAGTTTTTCGACTTTTCAATTTTATATTTTATACATTGTAAGGGCGCTAATAACAATAGCAGTTGAGCGCCTTTGAGCACCATCTTATCATCATGAGCTGGTCCGAAGTGACGCACTTGGAAAAGGGTGCATGAATGCATTTAGATTGTTCTAAAAGCCTGTCACAAGGTTTTGAGCGGTCCGTTAGCAGAAGTTGGGGTGAGGGTAAGCAGTGACTTACCAGGGTAGTTTTGTGTAGCCCTTATCGTGGAGAGAACCGGAGTGTGTAGTCGAAGAGGAAGGAAGTGTTCCGGCCTGTCTCTCCGGTGGTAACCAAAGTAGATGGCTGCATTGCCCAAGGTAATGCATTAATATATTTAAGTATTATTAAAGTAAGATGAGGTGAATCTTGGTTATTCTTGTGTGTTGTGCCTTGCTACTTCGCCTTTCATTCCTGAATTTGCAATAGGATTTAGGTTTAACTGGTTAACATGTCCTCCCCTGCAGAATTACATTTGTAGTGATCGGCTTCGGTTTGAAATCCTCTTGCAGCAAAGCGAGTGCAATGTTCTTTTTGGGCTTATTTGGAAACGGGGGATGCGACATAATTGGTGCATTTTGCCGGGGAGATTCCAATTTTTTTCTCCTCAATCGCGTATAATGCTTTGAATCTTTGTCTTGAAACGCTGCGCAGAGTAACAATGGCGACCGCGTTGTATCCAAATGTGAAATTTTAAATCCTGTTACAGCTTGGCAATTTTCTTTTCCTTTGTTTATTGTTTTGTTTAGTTGGTTTGAAAATTCCTGGTGTATTTTTGGGCATAATATTTTATAACGATGCGTTCAATATTTTAATGGTGATGTGTTGGCTGCCACGTGTTTGCACAGAAACTTGAATTTTTCTCTCTTCAGAGTTTTAGGGTATAACGTTTATATTTGAGTCTATGCATTTTTGTCACTTATTTGTGTTATATATATATATATATATATATATAAATCTAGTGTTTTGTTTCTTTAAAATGTGAATGTTTGAGTATTATAGCAAATTTGTATTCTGCACCACGTGCTAAATTTTAAATTTGTTTCTTGTTTAGGCTTGCTTTATTATATTTCTGGCTTCGTTGTGTGCTTAACTATGTAAAGGGATTTTAACAGCTATTAAGAATTTTGTTAGAAATAAGATGTTTGCTAGTCACGTTGATGTTCAGGCGCACTTGATTTTGGTCCCAAATTTACTCGCATTACGTAATCACTGGATGTTATAATTTCTTTCCTTTTAAGTGTTATATATTATACCAATGTTGAAGTTCACATCTTTTCAATTTACTCTAGCGCTTTTAAATACACACGAACCTTGTGGGTCTATTTTTCTTGAAAATGTGAGTTTTGGTGGCGTAATTTTCATATAGTGCTCACGTGTAAAATTTTCCTGTGGCCTATTTATTTTGTTTCTCCCGTGAATGTATTGTCTAAAGAAAGTTTTTGAAACTTTTAATAAAAGCGTTGTGTGATATTAAATGTGCACGTTTTTAGCGGTATTTAAGTGTTTCACATTTTTCATGATCTCTTGCAGTGAAGTGAACAATTACATTGCTTTGTGAGTGTTTATTGGTGCGTTTTGTAGTGAAACCACGTAACGTGTGATTACTCACTGCTTTAAGGTAAGGTTTATCTTTTGCCCAATAAATACATATTTTTCTGTGAATAATGTGGCTCGGGAGACGTTTACTTCGCGTTAATGCCATGTGTTAAGGGTACAGTCTAAGCGCTGGGCTTCTGCACGTCAAGTGTTACATTTTCCTCCCGGGGAGTTCTGTTTAATTACTATTTGGGGGTGGTTTATACGGCATGTTAGCGCAATCTTAGTTATAGGTTTAGCACTTCAAGTTTGTGAGTCATACCATTTGGCAATTCAGCTTAATCGCCTACGGACATTACAGTTATCATTTTCGTTTTGTAACAGTTTAGGGTGAGGTAACGTTCATGCAGTGCTAATAGTGGTGTATTATTTTGGGAGTCAGGTTTGTGAGCTTCCCATTTTAAAATGTGTACTAGACGTTCACGTAGGCAATGTTCAAATGTGCCTATTTCTGAAGATTCTGAAGATGGTGAGGTACCTTCCTCGGCAAGTAATTTTGACATGAATGCACAGTTAATTCCTGTTATTCAGAATCAAGTTACAGCTACTATAGCGAACATGCAACCTATTGTGACTAAACACATGATTGAGCCAACGCTTTTTCAAAGTCCTACACTGACCCAAGCTAATGCTTTTGTTCGCAACTTTGAAATGGTTGCTAAAGAAGATTCTTGGAATAATGATCAAAAGCTTAAATTTTGTCCTTGCTACTTAAAAAGAAACCGCTGCCATTTTGTATCACACTTTTTTCACAGAAATCCTCAGCATGATTGAAATTTCCTTATTTCCCGGTTGTTGTCAGCTTTTCAAATGTTCCACCAGGAGAAGTTGTTAGAAATTAAGCTCAGTCAACGTATTCAACTTGACAGTGAATTAGTTCTGGATTATATTTACGATGTTTTATCCCTATGTGATCAGGTAATCCCAGCAATGACAAAGTCGGAGCAAATCAAAAACTTGCTCAAGGGCTTGAAAGACACTTAAGTTCAGGCACTGTTGCCTTTGAATCCTCAAACTGTTGATGAGGTGCTACAGATTATTAAAAAAGTTGACAAAGCAGACTTCTATACCACTCACAGAAAACAATTAGCTTTTGCTCAGACCCCAGGAATAATTCATTCACAAACTTTGGGGCACTCTTCTCCCTCTGTGTCATCTACTGTGTGGCAGACTCTATAATGACACCAACTACGATACCTAGTGCAACCTCAGTTAATGCACCAGACCCTACTTCTGTGCTATACAAAAGATCGAACAGTTGTCAACCCAAGTTACTCAGTAATAGACTGCGCGTTCAATGCCTCAGAGAACATTTGAAGTTGTTAACAGTGATGGTTATCGCCAGGACAACAGGCAGGGGTCATTAAGTGGCAGGTACGATGGATACAATGACAGACAGTGTTCCTCAGTTATACGCTATGACTGCAATAGGAGGGGACATATTTCTCACTACTGCAGAATTAATTCGACACATCCAAAAAACGAGTAGCGCCGACCCCAGACGATGTGACTTAAAGGTAACAACCCAACATCTGTGCCTGCTCCTACTTTGAATAATATATCTTCTCTTTCAGGTCAAATTTTGCAGGTACCTGGGCACATAGATGATGTGTGAATTTAGATTTTTTAGATACAGGAGGTGCTATTAGTATTGTGAATGCCATACATGCTACAGACGTTTCAAAATTTAAATCTGTTGATATCTTGCTTAAAACTGCAGGCAAAAAATTATTGGATGGTCCCTATCATACCATTTTGGATTTTGTAATTTGTGATACACCTTTCCAGGAAGATGTGTTAGTGGTTAAAGACAACCCACGACTTTATTCTTGGAAAATATTTTTGACTGCACATGATGCGTGATTAATTATGCTCAAAATTGTGTTTCACTTCAAGTTAAGGATCATAGCATTAACATTTCCATTTCTGTAACAACTAGAGGCCCCTTCGCAGACATGGCTGTCAGCCCTTTGAATGATGATAATGATGTTATTGTGCCTAACAAAATTTCAATGACTGAAGATCTTAGAGTTCCACCTTTCTCGACCTGTCATGTGTCAGTGCAACCAACTGCTGTAATTACTAATGACGTAATGTCCGAACCATCAGTTAGTATAATGAACAAAAAGAATCTTATTATTCTACCTGTTGTGCGTCACTCGGCCGAAACTTATACTATTCCTGTTCGTAATAATTTGGCTGTACCTCCAACATTGTTTGCAAGAACTCTGCTTGCAGATGCTCATGATGTAGCTTTGATACAAAGTAATTCTGTTTCTTCTAGTGATGTTACAAATCTGAAAGCTCCTAATTTTGATTGGAACGTCAGTTCCAAATTAAGCCCTGTTCAACGTGGTCTTTTGCATACCTTGCTACTGAAATATTCACATGTTTTTGCTACTTCCCTTCTAGATTAGGGCACTAATGATGTAGCTGGATTTGAAATAAAGGTCATTGATCTCAAACCTATTAAAAACGCCCAAAAGTGTACCGCATAAACAAAAAGAAGCTATTGCTCAACAAGTACAAGAAATGAAAGATGCAAGCATAATTAAAGATTCTCAGTCTTCTTCGAGCTCCCCTGTGGTTTTAGTTAAGAAAAAAGATAATTCCATGAGGTTCTATGTCAACTACAGGAGGCTAAACGCTATAAGTGAAACTACTTCGTTACCATTGCCACTCATTGATGACTTACTCAGTTACCTGGGTGAAGCCAAATGGCTGGCTTCATTAGATTTATTGTCAGCTTATTTTCAGGTCCCTATTGCTGAAAGTAGTAAGAAACACACTTCTTTTGTCACTCATGAAGGACAATATGAATTTGAGAGACTTTATTTTGGTCTTTCAAACACTACCAGATTCTTCAGTTATATTGCTCAAAAGCTATTAAGTGATTTGAAATTTAATAAAGATTTAGTTTTTCTGAATGACATTGTTGTATTTGCTAAAACATTTGAGGAGCTCCTATACAATTTGGAGGCTGTTTTTCAACGTTTGGTTTCACACAATTTTAAACTTAAACCTGCTAAATGTTTCTTTGCTTTGGACAAGGATTTCAAGTATCAGAAGAGGGCATTTCCCCTGATTCCGATAAAGTCAAAGTTATTCAGCAACTCCCTAAACTAAAGAGTATTACAGATGTCAGGAAAGTTTTGGGCCTTTTTAATTTTTACAGGAAATTTGTGATGGATTAATCCAAAATTGCTCAACCCCTGATTCAGTTGACCAGAAAAAATGTAGATTTTGTATGGGGTTATGATAAACAATGGGCATTTCAAAAGCTAAAGGATTACCTAGCTTCTGCACCTGTTTTGGCTCATTACACACCTGGCGCATATACCAAATTTCATACACATTTTAGTGGACTTGTTCTTGGATGTGTTTTACTACAGAGGATTGTATGTAATTTGTGCCCTATTGCATATGCATTTAGGACCCTCTCAAAATGTAAGTAGAATTATGCTGTCCCCGAACTTGAACTTCTGGCCATTATTTTTGGGCTCACTCATTTTAGAAGTTTCATTTTTGGATATAAATTTCATGTTGTGTCAGATCATCACTCTCTTTGTTACCTGAATAACTTAAAGGATTTGACAGGACACCTAGCTCGGTGGAGTCTTAAACTACAGGAATTCCATTATACAAATTTCCTACAAATCTGGCAAAAATCGTAATGATGCTGATACACTTTCTAGATTTCCGGTTTCACAGCCAGCACCAGAACAACTTGAAGAGTTAGATGAAGTTATTACTTTTTTGCTCCCTCCTATCGAAGTTGCGGGTAACCAGAAAGCTGATTTGCTTCTTTTACCTATCATAAATGTCCCTAAGAATGCTCAGTTAGCTTCTCCCAAAGTACAAGGACAAGGTTCCACGTATGTACTTTAATCTGATGTGTTGTATAGGAAAAATGCTGGATCCACTAGACACTTACATTTACTTATACCTGAATTACTTAGGCATGTAATTTTGTATTCCTGCCATGATGACCCTTTGTCTGGTCATTTAGCATTTTCAAAAACTTTCAACCAAATTAATTCGAGATACTATTGTGTTGGAATGAAGAAATCCATTGAGCATTTTGTCCGGACATGTCCCAGTTGTCAGTCGAGAAAATGACCGAAGAATCAGAAACCAGCTGGTCTTCTACAACCTATCCCAGTTATCTTCATTGGTGAACGTTGGGGTATAGATTTGTTAGACCCTCTCCCCCATTCAAATTCAGGTCATAGACACATTATTGTTGCCACAGAGCATCCTTCTCGTTGGGTTGAAGCTGCACCCCTTTCTTTGGCTCCTATTCATGTTGCTAAATTTATCTTACACCAATTGATGTAAATCAAAGGAACTGGGATGCAATCTTGACATATGTCATATTCTCGTAAACTCTTCTATTCAGGAGACAACTAAATCTTCCCAATTTTAATTGATTTATGGACGTGAACCTGCTCTGCCAAATCAAGTACTGCTCCAAGCTACTTCCAATGATCTCTTTGTTCGGCAAATCCTGAAGGATATTCTGAAAGCTCGTGAAGTGGCAATACTTAATATAAATCAACAACAGATTAGGCAGAAAGAAACATATGATAATAAACACAGAGATGTTGAGTTTTCAGTGGGTCAATTGGTTAAAGTCTTCACCCCAGTAAGGAAAAGGGGAAAATGTACCAAATTATTGCACAGATATTTTGGACCTTATGAAATTGTTAGGCGGATTACACCTGTGCTGTACGTTGTCAAACGACACCATGCTCCAGGACTTAAGGAACAATCAGTTTACATATGTCAAGTTTGTACCTCTAATATGATACAGTAGGACCTTATAGATTGAAAATTTGTTTGATATTTTGCCGCTTATGATAAATGTAGGGATGCATTGTTTTTTAATTCACTTATTTTGTATACTACACCCGTTTCTTATATGTCAAATCTTTTGTGTTCTAGGTTGTTTACCTTCATACAAAGTTTAGTAATAAGACTGACTTTATATTTATAAACCTTAAGTTATTGATTGTTACCCTTGACAGGCATTGTGTTATTCATAAATTGTGACAAATTCCTCTACTCACGACGGACCTCCAATTATGAATAAATTGTTTGTTGCTAGTATTTTTCTATTGTATTCATGAAGAATGGTGTTGTCAAAGTGTACCCATTATGACATTCGGATGTATCAGAATTGTTTCAGTGAAAGTGCAGCTCGGCGGGATTGCCGTTTTGTGCCCGTTGCACATGCAGTGTGAATTTCGCCTAGGAAAAGTGCAGTATGCAGCCGCTAATGATGATGATGATGCGATGCGGTTTAAGGGCGCTAAACTACTAAGGTCATTAGCGCCCATACAATCTATAAAATATAGTCAAAAATATAAAAGAACCGCATAATTTAAAAACAGGACACAAACCCGCGATGTCCTAAAGCTAAAAACAACAATATACCAATCCCAAAAACCAACACACTAAAAGCATAGGCAATAAAAGAGTAAAACTTGTCAAGAACTGTAGAATGCGAGGGACATGAGCGCCATATGTCCACTGGGGAGTAGAGTCCCCATTAAACCACACGGTATAAAATTGCAAAGCCAAAGGGCGCTCAACGCATCAAATGCGCAGATTAAAATCACAGTCACGAATAAAACGTAAAACACACTCTACAGCACGCGCGTCGTCTGCCAAAACGTTGGCTAGGCCAACAGGCAGACCCACACGAACACGGAATGCAGCTAAAACCTGACACTCCTCTAAAACGTGACGCACCGTTAAGGGTGCATCACACTGCCCACAGAGTGGTGCGGAGTCTCCACTCAGCAAATACCTATGACTAAAATGCAATGTCCGATACGAAGGCGTGTTAAAATTACCTCTTCCCGACGGGAAGCACGGGAAGAGGTAGCCCAGACTAACGGTAGAGGTTTAATCTCCCGCAACTTGTTCCCCCGGAGGGCCGTACACTCATCGCTCCAAAGCGAGAGGAAGCGGCGACGTAAAACAATAAAAAAACTGACGAGGAAACAACAGAGGTAAAACTTCTGGGTGATAAAATCGCCGATTTAGCAGCGGCGTCGGCAGACTCATTACCTGAGATGCCCACATGACCTGGAATCCACATGAAGGAGACGCTGATGCCAGAGACACCAAGCGAGTGGAGCAGGTCATGAATGCGCTGTACGAGCGGGTGGTAACTGTACAGCGAGCTAATACTTTGAAGAGCACTCAGGGAGTCGGAACAAATAAAACACTGCCGTAAGTCGTGCCGCTGAATGTACAAAAGAGACTGATAAATGCTAAAAAGTTCGGCGGTAAAAATCGAACATTGCCCCGGTAAACGAAAGGTAAAAATATTTCCACTACAAAAAAGACACATCCCACTCCAGCATCAGTCTTAGATCCATCAGTAAAGATAAAAGGCAAGTCCCCGAATTGCGACTGAAGTTCTAAAAACGCTGATCTAAAGACTGAAGAAGGTGACCCATTCTTCGGCATCGACGATAACCCAAGATGACAGATGGCCTCAGAACGCAACCATGGAGGAAAACGCGTTTCCCACCCTGGAAGGGCCGGCGCTGGCGTAACGTCCAAATGCCGAAGAAGCTGACGAAATCGAACCCTTGGAAGGAGCAATGCAGAGAAACTAACTAAATATTGCCGATCAAGCGAATCCTCGTAAACTGCCGCGAAGGAAGGGTGGTCAGGCAAGCTGGAGAGTCAACAGGCATAGCTTCACAAGAGCATCTCACGCCTGAAGGACAGCGGAGGCTCTGCAGCTTCAGCGTAAAGACTGGACACGGGCCTAGTCGGAAAGGCCCCTGTAGCGACTCTAATACCACGATGATGAATGGGATTCAAGCGGCGTAACACAGATGGACATGCCGACAAATAGACAATGCACCCGCAATCTAGTTTGGATCGGACCAAAGAGCGATAAAGACGCTGAAGGACGGTCCGATCAGCTCCCCAGGATGTGCCACTTAAAACACGTAAAAGATTAAGAGAACGGTCACCCTTTGCTTTTTAAAAGAAACTGTGCGAAGACCAACACAACTTTCTATCAAAGATCAACCCCAAAAATTTCGCCTCGTCTGCAAACGGAAGTATCCCTGGCCCAAAACGGAGAGACGGCGGAAGGAAATACTTCCTGCACCAGACGTTGATGCAGACGGATTTCTCGGCGGAGAAATTAAAGCCGTTGCCGTTACTCAAGGCGTAGAGACGGTCGATACAGCTCTGGAGACGACGTTCGAGGAGACAGGTCCGTCGTGAACTGCAATAAATGGCAAAATCGTCAACAAAAAAGTACGATGAAATGCCAGGTGGAATACAATAATCAATGGGATTGATAGCAATCACAAAAAGTGTGACACGGAGTAAAGAGCCCTGCGGTACTCCGTTCTCTTGAATAAAACGACTAGATAAAACCGAGCCCACACGTACACGAAAAACGTGGTCCGTCATGAACTCCCGAAGAAATAAGGGAAGACGACCGCAAATATTCCATGCATGAAGTGTACGTAAAATGCCGCCCCTCCAACAAGTGCCATAAGCTTTCTCCAGGTCAAAAAACACAGCCACGGTTTGACACTTCCTCAGAAATCCTTTCATAACATGCGTCGACAGGGACACCCGATGGTCGACGGTAACGCGATGGCGACGAAATCCGCACTGAGCGTTCGCTAATGTTTCTGAGACTCAAGCCAACACGTCAACCGCCCGTTAATCATGCGCTCCATCACCTTGCAAATGCAACTGGTGAGGGAGATAGGGCGGTAGCTAGAAGGTAATTGGCGATCCTTCCCAGGCTTAAGTATAGGGACAATGGTGGCTTCGCGCCAAACGGAAGGAAAAACGCCGTCTTGCCAAATACGGTTATAGACCTGTAAGAGACAAAGTTTACTGTCGGCTGAAAGGATCTTTAACATCAGGAGCCGTCCGGCCCAGGAGCGGAGTGCCGAGAGCAATGAAGAGCGTGCTCCAGCTCCCTCATTGTAAAAAGTTTGTTATAACATTCAGTATTAGCAGACCTAAAATTACATGTTGGGGAATCAAGCCGATCTTACATAGAGCGAAAGCCGGCGGAATAATGGCCTGAACCGGAAACCGCCTCAAAGGCAGCACCCAGAGTGTTAGCAATGGCAGCCGGATCCACTATGGTGGCATTGGAAATCTGAAGTCCAGAAACAGTACAATGCGACACTTTACCTGAGAAGCGACGAAGTTTATCCCAAACAATAGATGAGGCGTAAAGCGGTTAAAAGACTCGACAAAACGAGCCCACGACACCTTTTTGCTATCCTGAATAATGCGACGAGCCCTGGCGCGCGATTGTTTAAAAGTCAGCAAATTATCAAGAGTAGGGTGTCGCCGAAACACCCTATGTGCAGTTCTAAGGGCACGATCGGCAACCACACACTCCTCGTTCCACCAAGGAACAGGAATCCGTCGAGGGTGAGAGGATAAACGGGGAATTGCGCGTTCGGGGGCAGAGAAACTCGTAGACGTAAGGTGCTGCACTAGTTTGTTAATGTCGGTGAAGGGCTGGTTGTCAAAGTGCACAAGGCTGGAATACAAGATCCAGTCGGCGTTTGTGAACATCCAGGAAGGCAATCCGGTATGCTGTACGTGGTGTGACAGAAGAGAAACAATGCAGGGGTAATGGTCGCTGGAGTAGGTGTCAGCGACGACGTTCCACTGCAGACCCCCTCAGGGGTCACCTTATGTGTGTACGGGTTTTTGGCGCACCCGGGGTTTCCCGAGCCAATCATCGCCATCTTCATCCTTTCACCCCCGTCCGGTCGAGGTGGGTTCGTTCTCGTGACCGGGGGACTCAAGGTATGCTCTCGTGCGTTCTGTGCATATCATTACATCTCGCCCCACGCCCATTCATTTACACGTCTCGTTTACTTCTTCGCCGGCCTATCTTGAGTGCGAAACCCCCACACACTTTTAGTTTCTTTTTACCTTTTACGTTAATCCTCCGTGGACACAGCCTGACGGATACCCGCGCACTGGGTGCGCAGCTGGGTGAGTGGGTAATGGCGTCAACCCCACCACCCGGGGTCGTCATGTAGGGTTTGTGTTCGTATCCGCTGTTCACCTGCAGTCCCGCGGGGGGCCATTGCATCAGCTGCTGACTTCCGACGGCGATTGTGTCCCTCTGTCTATGTTCTGGGAGGTGTGACCCTGGGGTGAGCTAGGTATAGATAGGCCACTCACCCAAGCCGGGGTAACGCCCGGGAAGTCAGAGCCCCAGGTCGGAGACGGTTGCAATGGTGGAGGATTTTTTTCGCTCTGGAGCACCCTTTCTCCATTATAAACAACAAGCGCCGAAAAACTTTAGTAACAGAAGCACCACCGCCAACAGCTGGTTTGTACTTAGTGATTACCCGTACAGAGGAGGGACAATCATTCGAGAAGGTGAAACCGTTTATCATCCAGAAGAGCGCTGACTCAATTGATGGTCCGGTTCTTTCCTGCACTCGGCTTCGTAATGGTTCGTTGTTAGTTCAAAGCAAATCCGAGGCACAAAGTAAGTCCTTGTTGAGCGCTACGTTTCTCCACGGTTATCCTATCCGTGTTGAGAAGCACCGCACCTTGAATTCTTGTAGGGGCGTTGTCACCACGCATAGCCTCGATGGCATATCGGACGAAGACCTGGTCGAATATCTTACAGACCAAAGGGTGACAGTGGTTCATCGGGTGCAGGCCAAACGCGACGGCGTATTGGTACCCACTCGTACCCTGTTTCTAACATTTGATGGCGTCGATCTGCCCACGAGCATTTCCGCAGGGTACGAACGGATTTCTGTGAGGCCTTCATTCTGCTTCGTTTGCCGACTGTCCGCGGTACTTGGACGAGAAGGCGATCCAGGAGATCCGGGTAAAGGAAAAACTCTCCTTCGCTGAAGCCCGGAGGCGCTACCATGCGCGCCAACCTTCATTCCTGCGATCTGGCACATTTAGTTCTGTTGTTGCCTCGCCAGTACCACGAGTGGATGCCGAAACTCAGACCTGGACCATGACTGGACTAACCGCCACTACCGTCCGGCCGTCCATTAAAGCTACTGTCACCAAGCCCTATAAACCTGGTCCAAAGTCAATGAAGTCGCAAGCCGCTGAAAAGAAACCCAAGCAGAAACTTCGTAGGGAAGATTTTTTGAAAGACCCTCCGCGTGCGCGCGGTAACAATAGTTCACCTTCTCCTCCTCGGAGGTCGCTGTCCCAGGAAGCTCCTGCGACAAGCCGCGCTCAGCGGCACCCATCACCCTCGCCACCCAGAACCGATTCACGGCGCTTGAATCGGTTTCTGGCACTGAGCGCGTGGGCCCTCCCTCCGAGGAAGCTATGGAGTCTGACCAAATCCATACAAAAATCTCGAGCCCAAAGGTCAAGCAAAAGATTCTTTAAGCCGTCCTTCTAAGTAGACAGTTTATCCCATTTATTCATGGCTATCCTGACCTGGAATATACGTGTGTTCGATCGCATAGGGCGGAACTGCAACTTTTATTGCGTTCCCATTCGCCTATGGTCGTATGTTAGCAGGAGACTAAGCTTCGCCCTCACGATCATTTTGATCTCCGAGGATATACTCCGGTTCGCTACGACCTTGAACCGGAGGAGGGTACTCCTGCTCATGGAGGTGTCATGTGGTTAGTGCGTAACGACGTTCATTTTCAAACTCTCGCTGTTACGTCCGACTTGCAAGCTGTTGCCATTAGATTGCAGTTACCCGGTTTTTTCTTCTCTGTTTGCTCTGTATATTCACCTCCGTCATCTCCCCTCGCTCCCTCGGACATTCGAGCTCTCCTGTCCGCTCTCCCAACACCATTTCTTCTGTTGGGAGGTTTTAATGCCCATCACCCACTGTGGGGTTCGCCAAGGACTTGTGCGAGGGGAACTCTTCTTTCCGACATTTCTTACCAGTTGAATCTTTCCATCCTCAACACAGGTGCACCTACTTTAATTTCTGATTATTCTGGTACATTCTCTCACCTGGACCTTGCCATTTGCTCTCTCCAGCTTGCTAGTCGTCTTCAGTGGAACGTCGGCGCTGACACCTACTCCAGCGACCATTACCCCTGCATCGTTTCTCTTATGTCACACCACGTACAGCATTCCAGAGTACCTACCTGGATATTCACCAAAGCCGATTGGAGCTTGTATTCCAGCCTCGTGTGTTTTTACGATCAGCCCTTCGCCGACATTAACAAGCTAGTGCAGCACCTTACGTCTACGATTTTCTCTGCCGCCGAACGCGCAATTCCCCGTTCATCCTCTCAACCCCGGCGACCGCCTCTTCCGTGGTGGAACGAGGATTGTCGGGACGCCGTTCGTGCCCGTAGGACTGCACTTAGGGTGTTTCGGCGACACCCTACACTTGATAATTTGGTGACTTTTAAACAATCGCGCGCCAGGGCTCGTCGCATTATTCAGGATAGCATGAAGGCGTCTTGGGCTCCTTTTGTCGAGTCTTTTAATCGCTTTACGCCTTCATCCGTTGTTTGGGATAAACTTCGTCGCTTCTCAGGTAAAGTGTCGCATTGTACTCTTTCTGGCCTTCAGGTTTCCAATGCCTCCATAGTGGATCCGGCTGCCATCGCTAACACTCTGGGTGCTGCCTTTGAGGCGGTTTCCAGTTCAGACCATTATTCCGCCGGCTTTCGCTCTATTAAAGACCGGCTGGAATCTGCATCATATACTTTTCGGTCTGCTAATAATGAATGTTATAACGAACTATTCACAATGAGGGAGCTGGCGCACGCTCTTCATTGCTCTCGGCACTCCGCTCCTGGGCCGGACGGCTCCTGATGTTAAAGATCCTTTCAGCCGACAGTAAACTCTGTCTCTTACAGGTCTATAACCGTATTTGGCACGACGGCGTTTTTCCTTCCGTTTGGCGCGAAGCCACCATTGTCCCTATACTTAAGCCTGGGAAGGATCTCCAACTACCTTCTAGCTACCGCCCTATCTCCCTCACCAGTTGCATTTGCAAGGTGATGGAGCGCATGATCAACGGGCGGTTGACATGGTGGCTTGAGTCTCAGAAACTTCTAGCGAACGCTCAGTGCGGGTTTCGTCGCTATCGCGCTACCGTCGCCCATCTGGTGTCCATGTCGACGTATATTATGAATGGATTTCTGAGAAAGTGTCAAACCGTGGCTGTGTTTTTTGACCTGGAGAAAGCTTATGAAACATGTTGGAGGGGCGGCATTTTACGTACACTTCACGATTGGAATATCCGCGGTCGTCTTCCCATATTTCTTCGGGAGTTTATGACGGACCGTGTGTTTTGTGTACGTGTGGGTTCGGTTTTATCTCGTCGTTTTATTCAAGAGAACGGAGTACCGCAGAGCTCTGTACTTAGTGTCACACGTTTTGCAGTTTCTATCAACCTTATTGTTGATTGTATTCCACCTGGCATTTCATCGTCCCTTTTTGTAGATGATTTTGCAATCTATTGCAGTTCACGGTAGATCTGTCTACTCGAACGCCGTCTCCAGAGCTGTATCGACCGTCTCTATGCCTAGAGTAACGCCAACGGCTTTAATTTCTCCGCCGAGAAATCCGTCTGCATCAACTTCTGGCGCGCGAAATATTTCACTCCGCCCTCTCTCCATCTTGGGCCGGAGATGCTTCCGTTTGCAGACGAGGTGAAATTTTTGGAGTTGATTTTTGATAGGAAGTTGTGTTGGACCTCGCACATTTCCTTTTTAAAAGCTACGTGTACCGTTCTCTTACTCTTTTACGTGATTTAAGTGGCACATCCTGGGGAGCTGATCGGACCGTCCTTCTTCGCCTTTATCGCTCTTTGGTCCGATCCAAGCTTGATTACGGGTGTATTGTTTATTCGTCGGCACGTCCATCTGTGTTACGTCGATTGAATGCCATTCACCATCGTGGCATAAGAGTCGCTACAGGGGCCTTTCCAAACAGCCCTCTTCTTAGCCTGTATGCTGAAGCTGCAGAGCATCCGCTGTCCTCCAGGCGTGAGATGCTCTTGTGTAGCTATGCCTGTCGACTCTCCAGCTTGCCTGACCATCCATCTTTCGCGGCATTTTTCGAGGATTCACTTGACCGGTAATATTTAGTTAGCTACTCTGCATTGCTCACTCCGGGGGTTCGATTTCGACTGCTACTTCGGCATTTGGACGTTCCGCCAGCGCCGGTCCTTACCCGAGGGGAAACGCGTTTTCCTCCATGGTCGCGCGCTGAGGCCCACTTTCACCTTGGGCTAACGTCGATGCCGAAAAATGCGACCCCCGCTTCTGTTCTTAGATCCGCCTTTTTAGAACTACAGGCGCAGATCGGGGACTGTCATTTTATATATACTGATGGGTCTAAGACTGATGTTGGAGTAGGATGTGCCTTTGTTTTTGGTGTACAGAGTTTTACTTTTCGTTTACCTGGACAATGTTCAATTTTTACCACCGAACTTTTTAGAATTTATCAATCTGTTTTATACATTCAGCGGCACGACTTACGGCACTGTTTTATTTGTACGGACTCTCTGAGTGCCCTTCAGACTATTCATGCGCTGTACCATTACCACAAACTCGTACAGCGCATACATGGTCTACTCCACTCGCTTGGTGTCTCTGGCATCAGTGTGTCCTTCATGTGGATTCCAGGTCATGTGGGCATCTCAGGTAATGAGTCTGCCGACGCCGCTGCGAAATCGGCGATTTTATTACCCAGATTTTTTACCTCTGTTCCCTCGTCAGATTCGTGTGTTAGTTTACGTCGCCGCATCCTCTCGCGCTGGCGCGATGAGTGGACGGCCCTCCGGGGGAACAAGTTGCGGGAGGTTAAGCCTTTCCCGTTGATCTGGGGTACCTCTTCTCGTTCGTGTCGTCGGGAAGAGGTAATTTTAGCTCGTTTACGGATTGGACATTGTGTTTTTAGTCATAGTTATTTGCTCAGTGGTGACCCCGCACCACTATGTGGGCAGTGTGGCGTGCCCTTAACGGTGCGTCACATTTTAACAGAGTGTCAGGTTTTAGCTGCATTGCGTGTTCGTGTGGGTCTGCCTGTTGGCCTAGCCAACGTTTTGCAGACGACACGCGTGCTGTAGAATGTGTTTTACGTTTTATTCATGACAGTGACTTTAATCTGCGCATTTAATGCGTTGAGCGTCTTTTAGCTTAGTACTTTTATTCTGTCTGTTTTTATGGGGACTCTAATCCCCAGTGGACATATGGCGCTCATGTCCCTCGCATTCTACAGTTCTTGACACGTTTTAAACTTTTTTTGCCTATGCTTTTAGTGTGTTGGTTTTTCAGATATTTGTATTGTTATTATTGTTGTTTTTGTTATTTTTGTTGTTATTGTTATTATTGTTGTTATCGTTATTATTGTTATTGTTATATTATTGTTATTTTTAGCTTTTTGACATCGCGGGTTTGTGTCCCGTTTTTTAATTATGCGGTTCATTTACCTGCCTTTTATATCTTGACCTTATATTTTATACATTGTAAGGGCGCTGATCACCTTAGCAGTTTAGCGCCCTTAAACCGCATTTCGTCATCATCATTATCCACTGCAGACGACTAGCAAGCTGGAGTGAGCAAACGGCAAGGTCCAGGTGTGAGAATGTACCAGAAGAATCAGAAATAAAAGTAGGTTCACCTGTATTGAGGATGCACAGATTGAACTGGTAAAAAATGTCGGAAAGAAGAGTTTCCCTCGCACAAGCCCTTGGCGAACCCCACAGCGGGTGATGGGCGTTAAAATCTCCCAACAGAAGAAATGGTGTTGGGAGAGCGGACAGGAGAGCTCTAAGGTCCGCGAGAGTGAGGGGAGACGACGGAGGTGAATATACAGAACAAACAGAAAAGAAAAAACCGGGTAACTGCAACCTAATGGCAACAGCTTGCAAGTCGGACGTAAGAGCGAGAGTTTGAAAATGAACGTCGTTATGCACTAACAACATGACATCTCCATGAGCAGGATCACCCTCCTCCGGTTCAAGATCGTAGCGAACCGGAGTGTTCCCTCGGAGATCGAAAGGGTCATGAGGCAAAGCTTGGTCTCCTGCAAACACACGACCATAGGTGAATGGGTACGCAATAAAAGTTGCAGTTCCGCCCTATGCGATCGTACACAACGTACATTCCAGGTCAGGATAGCCATGAATAAAAGGGATAAACTGTCTACTTAGAAGGGCGGCTTAAAAGAATCTTTTGCTTAACCTATGGGCTCGGGCTTTTTGTATGGAGTTGGTCAGACTCCATAGCTTTCTCGGAGGGAGGGCCCACGCGCTCTGTGCCAGAAAACCGATTCAAGCGCCGTGAATCGGTTCTGGGTGGCGATGGGTGTGGGGTGCCGATGAGCGCGGCTTGTCCCAGGAGCTTCCTGGGACAGCGACCTCCAAAGAGGAGAAGGTGAACTTTTGTTACCGCGCGCACGCGGAGGGTCTTTCAGAAAATCTTCCGTACGAAGTTTCTGCTTGGGTTTCCTTTCAGCGGCTTGCGACTTCATTGACTTTGGACCAGGTATATAGGACTTGGTGACAGTAGCTTTAATGGACGGCCGGATGGTATTGGCGGTTAATGCAGTCATAGACCAGGTCTGAGTTTCGGCATCTACTCGTGGTACTGGCAAGGCTACAATAGAACAAACTGTGCCAGATCGCAGGAGGGAAGGTTGGCGCGCATGGTAACGCCTCCGGGCTTCAGCGAAAGAGAGTTTTTCCTTTACCCGGATCTCCTGGATCGCCTTCTTGTCCAAGTACCGCGGACAGTCGGCAAACGAAGCAGAATGAGACCCTTTACAATTAACGCAGACGGTGGCTGTTGAACAGGTACCTTCATGTGAGGGCTGGCTAATTGTTGCACAGATGTTAACGGCACTCTTACATGAGACTTGCGTATGCCCAAAACGTTGGATTTAAAACAACGCAGAGGTCTAGGAATATAAGGCCTCACAGAAATCCGTTCGTACCCTGCGGAAATGCTCGTGGGCAGATCGACGCCATCAAATGTTAGAAACAGGATACGAGTGGGTACCAATACGCCGTCGCGTTTGGCCTGCACCCGATGAACCGCTCTCACCCTCTGGTCTGCAAGATATTCGACCAGGTCTTCGTCCGATATGCCATCGAGGCTATGCGTGGTGACAACGCCCCTACAAGAATTCGAGGTGCGGTGCTTCTCAACACGGATAGGATAACCGTGGAGAAGCGTAGCGCTCAACATGGACTTACTTTGTGCCTCGGATTTGCTTTGAACTAACAACGAACCATATCGAAGCCGAGTGCAGAAAAGAACCGGACCAGCAATTGAGTCAATGCCCTTCTGGATGATAAAAGGGTTCACCTTCTCGAATGATTGTCCCTCCTCTGTACGGGTAATCACTAAGTAACAACCAGCTGTTGGCGGTGCTACTTCTGTTACTAAAGTTTTTCGGCGCTTGTTGTTTATAATGGAGAAAGGGTGCTCCATAGCGAAAAAAATCCTCCACCATTGCAACAGTCTCCGAACTCGGGCTCTGACTTCCCGGGCGTTACCCCGGCTTGGGTGAGTGGCCTATCTATACCTAGCTCACCCCAGGGTCACACCTCCCAGAACATAGACAGAGGGACCCAATCGCCGTCGGAAGTCAGCACCTCATGCAATGGCCCCCCGCGGGACTGCAGTTGAACAGCGGATACGAACACAAACCCTACATGACGACCCCGGGTGGTGGGGATGACGCCATTACCCACTCACCCAGCTGCGCACCCAGTGCGCGGGTATCCGTCAGGCTGTGTCCACGGAGGACTAAAAGAAAGATAAAAGAAACTAAAACTGTGTGGGCGTTTCGCACGCAAGGTAGGCAGGCGAAGAAGTAAAATAGAGGCGTAAATGAGTGAACGTGGGGCGAAATGCGCAGAAATAGAGGAGAAGAAAGAAACGATAATGAGGTGCGGTATGAATGTGATGCAAAGAACGCACGAGAGCCTACCTTGTGTCCACCTGTCACGAGAAGAACCCACCTCGACGGGATGGGGTGAGGGGATGAATATGGCGATGATTGGCTCGGGAACCCCCGGGTGCGCCAAAAACCCGTATTCACATAAGGTGAGCCCCTGAGGGGGTGTCCACGGAGGATTTAAATAAAAAGATAAAAGAAACTAAAACTGTGTGGGCGTTTCGCACGCAAGCTAGGCCGGCGAAGAAGTTCAAAAGAGGCGTAAATGAATGAACGTGGGGCGAAATGTGCAGAAATAGAAGTGAAGAAAGAAACGATGGTGAGGTGCGGTATGAATGTAATGCAAAGAACGCACGAGAGCCTACCTTGTGTGCCCCGGTCACGTCCAGTACCCAGCTCGACCGGATGGGGATGAGGGGATGAATATGGCGCTGATTGGCTCGGGAACCCCCGGGTTCGCCAACACCCGTACTCAGATAAGGTGAGCCCCTGGGGGGCAGCCGCTAAGGTATGTGATATTTCATGTTAGTGAAAGTGCTGCAGTGTAATCTCCAATTAGGATTATATTTGGTTATGATGATAGTAGTAATGAACTTTTAATTTGTAGTGATTTAACCATAGTTTTGGCATTGATATGATAACATTGTGAAATTTTGCTATTGACTTCCACGTAACACAGGTTGGTTTTCTGTTTTTGAGAATGTTTCAGGACAGATTTTACAACACGGAACTCCATCTCTTCCAGTTATTATAATGAATAGTTTGTTAACGGGATGTAGTACTTAGCATTGGACTAGTGTAATATTCTAAGTAGTATATTTTGTAATGCCAAATCCGTGCTTTGTGACATGACCACTTGTAGCACCGTGTAATTTTTGCAATTAACATATTCGTTCTCTTTACTTATTTGCACTTGTGGTAATGTTTAAGCAATACATGTCATGGGGAGCGTTCACCACAGAATTAAATCGTCCGCAAGACTAGCTGTGGCACCGGTTGCCTCTGTTTCTGCTTCACATCCAATTACGTCTGTCTTACTTCATAATCCAACTGCCACTGTTACTTGGATTGGCCACGCTAACGACAAACTTTACCTGCTTCATCGTTGCAGTCTTCGGCCATAGGGATATCTCCCCCTATGGCACAACATCGTCGACGCCTGGCGCCATGTTGTGCCTTATAAAGTAATCTCATCGAAAAGTACGATGGACAGGTTACTAACCCTTAAAAATTGTTGCTGCAGGACTTTAATTGCGGCTTTCATGGCAAGGTGGGAAACACTGATATTCCCTACCTTAAGGTTTCACCTCTGCATAGAAAGTTAAATTGAATTTCTCGTCGCAGAGCAGGTGGTACATTTACCTACCATACAGATAGTGGCACATTTAACTATTATTTGTGGTCGAGGCGTGAAATTGAAACAGTGTGTGCGGAACCCTAAATGCAAACTCTAATAGTGAACAAAGTTAATTAATTTTGTTTCGTCATTATCAAGTAACTTCTGGTGAACAGACTCCCGTTGTGGCTGCTTTAACTTTGTATCGAAATTTTATATATATTTTAAACTAAACACAAAGAAGAAGTGTACTAAGAAGCAACACAACAATGTTAACAAAATTTCGTCACGGTACAAAATATTTTATCAGAAAAAGCAACTTCTGTATTGTACGTGAATTTATTTTAGCAATTGATGGGTACGTCAATCTTGGCAGACGCCGGATAGATGTGGCACATGTATATTTTACATTACTCAATATGAGCTGGTCGGAATTGAGGCATTTAAATTGTTCTAGAAGCCTGTAAACGGCGTTTGAGCGGTCCGTTAGCAGAAGTTGGGGTGGGGGTAAGCAGTGACTTACCAGGGTAGTTTTATGTAGCCGTTATCGCGGAGAGGACCGAGGTTTGTAGTTGAAGAGGAAGGAAGTGTTCCGGCCTGTCTCTCTAGTGGTCACCAAAGTAGATGGCTGCATTGCCCAAGGTAATGTACTGTTATATTTAAGTATTATTAAAGTAAGATAATGTGAAGCTTGGTTATTATTGTGTGTTGTGCCATGCTCCTTCGCCTTTCATTCCCGAAGATGCGCTAGGCTTTAGGGTTGACTGCTTAACATGTCCTCCCCCGCAAAATTAAATTTGTAGTGTTCGGCTTCGGTTTGAAATCCTCTTGCAGCAAACCGTGTGCAATGTTGTTTTTCGGCTTATTTGGGGACGGGGGATACGACAATATATTACTTGTATGACAATACATTATTACTATAATTATTATTGTTGTTGTTATTAACAGGACTTTTATGTCCATTTCAATGCCTTACACAACTAAAGCGATTCCACTATTTGTGATCGTTAAGGGATCACGAAATGGACCGTCCATCCATTCAATGGCAAAAGTCGCGAGTTCCACTCTCATCGACTGCTATCAACCTCGCCTGTGTTAAAGGTCCTGGAGGGCTTAAGAGAAATAACCGGTGAAATGGCACGCTTGGATCCTTTCGGGGTTACATTTTACTGCAGTCGCATTGATATTGCATCCTCATGCATATACAGGTCATTTGTATTGCAAACACACAACAGTTTTACAACATAAATAGCTATAATTAGCCTTCTTTTATTGCGGAAGGCTAGTGTTCTGTAAAATTAACATAAAACAAACTTAAGATATCACAAAACTTTGCCTAAACATCTTTATTACCAAATGAAAACGCTATGTATTAGAGGTTTAACATGGATTTCCAAATGCTGACCAACTGTTACAAGGACTTCTGTTGTAGATGAACAAAGTGAATCTCATTAGAAGTACATTACACTTCCGAAATACAATTTTGTTATGCTCTGATTATAAACTAATAAAGGAGAAATAAATGGTGCCTTCCAAATCGAATACGACATGATTCAGAACCCATGTATGTAAAAGACGACATTAAAGTATGTGTCAGAGCCCGTGTGTTTGTGATACGGTTGGACGTATTGACAAAAGGTTTGGCCTGTGATATCGAAGCCCATTCCTCCCTCCTATTAAGAGTTTTGTGTGCGCGCGCGTGTCAGCACAACAGTGTATACGAATAAGTAGTTAAATAAATGAAGTGTACTGTAATGTACCGCCCCCCCACCTGGTAAGACATGATGCGCGTACGTCGTTTTCTCACCACGTCGGTTGGAGAATGGGCTTAATCATATATGATATCGAATTACGAATCGAAAAAAGCTAAAGAATAGATAGCGTGTAAGGAAGAAAACAGATAAAATGTAGTCCATTAGGGAATTCCAAAAGGAACTCAGAGGAAGGCTGGCGTGTACACGTGCGTAAGGGTATAAAACGAGGTCACCTCTAGAGTGCAAGAACGAACATGTTCAAACCCACATCCCACCCCTCGAAGCAAAACACAAGGATGGGTCTGCATTCACAGTTGACTGTGAGCTAGCACGATGAATAGTAAAATATCAGAATCGCGGCCGATAGCGACAACTGTTGCTGGGTGAACCTCGAGGAATGCGAGCAAATGAACAGCACAGTCTTGATACGCATGAGGAAATACGCAACGGCGATGCTCATATCATCATCTGTAAAGAACCTTCTCAGCACCAAGAAGTTATGTCATTCTTCCGTTGTAGGGCGTACTGTGGCGTGTATCGTAAGTCAGAGGTGTAAGCAGGTAAAGAATTGGATTGCGAATTACGCGACGGAATAGATAAATGAAAGAAAAAGCTGCGTATTTACAGATTACCTGAAGGATATGTGCCACCGCACCGCGACGTGGATCGCTAGTGCGAGTCGTGGAAAAGAAAGAACGTGTAGAAGAAGAAAGCTAAGTACAATCATTGTCAATGAAAGAAAAGTTCTATTGTTTAAAAGTGACTCGTTTGGTAAAACAAAGGTCGTGTGTATATGTCTGTCTACAGTTCCGAAAAGACGCCCGAGAAGACGAACAAGGCAAAGACCATGAACAAGAAGATGATGTTAAAAGCCACTCCAGAGAACATCATAGTACTCATCTTTGATCCCATTCCAGAAAAGTAAGAGAAAGATGAAATCAAATAACCTGGTTTTGCTCGACGACATCAACTCCAAGCATCGTTTGAGAATATGACTGCATTGCGAACTCCCATCCCTTTACATCAAAGCAGGCGACTAAACATTTGTATACATCACAAAAGAGGACTGGCTGAAAATAGTTTGAAATATAGCCGTGACTAAAACCTATGTGCAAGACGATACGTTTCCTCATGTATCTTACAGTCAGAATATAATCTATGCATATAATATAACATTGAATATGAATAAAGTCAATGAAATAGCTTTTGTAAACACGTGCCTAAACGAAAATGTCGTAAATCTGGACAATGTTGCAATACCAGAGCTGAAGAGACTAATTCCATACATTGAAATATATTTTTTCAATTGCAAAACGTTCTTAAATCAATGTGCTGTTGCTATGTTGGAGGCAAGAATGTCAGGAAAAGGATTAAGGAGATGTATGCTAAAATCAATAAAAACATAGTATAATCTGTATTCCATTCTATATTGATTTAAATAAAATATTCCTTTTTCTATATGAGAGATACACATATCCTAACAACAACATGAGTTAAGGGTTTATAAGTGGAAATTTTATAATGAATAATTAAATAAAATAAAGATGTTTGTGCAGGAAAATTTGCCGATGCTTGAACTTCCAATCTGATGCTAACGGCTCTAGTCACAACCTCCTCTGCCCTCAGGGGCTCACCTTATCTGAGTACGGGTTTTTGGCGCACCCGGGGGTTCCCGAGCCAATCATCGCCATATTCATCCCCTCACCCCCATCCGGTCGAGGTGGGTTCTTCAAGTGACCGGTGGACCCAAGGTAGGCTCTCGTGCGTTCTTTGCATTCCATTCATACCGCACCTCACCATCGTTTCTTTCTTCCTTTATCACTTTCCGGCCATTTCGCACCACGACATTTGCATATCCCTTTTTCTTCCCCGCCGGCCTACCTTGCGTGCGAAACGCCCACAAATTTTAGGTTCTTTTACCTTTTTATTTAAATCCTCCGTGGACACAGCCTGACGGATACCCGCGCACCGCGTGCGCAGCTGGGTGAGTGGGTAATGGCGTCATCCCCACCACCCGGGGTCGTCATGTAGGGTTTGTGTTCGTATCCGCTGTTCAACTGCAGTCCCGCGGGGGGGGCCATTGCATGAGCTGCTGACTTCTGACGGCGATTGGGTCCCTCTGTCTATGTTCTGGGAGGTGTGACCCTGGGGTGAGTCTGGTATAGATAGGCCACTCACCCAAGCCGGGGTAACGCCCGAGAAGTCAGAGCCCGAGGTCGGAGACGGTTGCAATGGTGGAGGATTTATCTCGCTATGGAGCACCCTTCCTCCATTAATACAAACAAGCGCCGAAAAGTTATTGTAACAGAAGTAGCACCGCCGTCATCTGGTTGTTACTTGGTCATTTCGAGAACAGAAGAAGGACAAAACTTTGAGAAGGTGAACCCTTTTATAATTCAGAAGGTCATAGATACTATTGCTGGTGCGGTTCAATCATGCACTCGTCTACGGAATGGTTCCTTATTGGCTCAAACCAAGTCCGATCAGCAAAGTAAGACCTTGTTGCGCGCTACGCTTCTCCACGGTTACCCCATCCGTGTTGAGAAGCACCGCACATTGAACTCCTGTCGGGGCGTCGTTACCACCCATAGCCTCGATGGTATATCGGACGAGGATCTCGTAGAATATCTCTCTGATCAAAAGGTGACTGCAGTGCATCGAGTGCAGGCCAAACGCGACGGCGTATTGGTACCCACTCGTACCCTGTTTATTACATTTGATGGCATCGATCTGCCCACGAGCATTTCCGCAGGGTACGAACGGATTTCTGTGAGGCCTTATATTCCTAGACCTCTGCGTTGTTTTAAATGCCAACGTTTTGGGCATACGCAAGTCTCCTGTAAGAGTGCCGTTTACATCTGTGCAACATGTAGCCAGCCCTCACACGAAGGTACCTGTTCAACAGCCCCCGTCTGCGTTAATTGTAAAGGGTCACATTCTGCTTCGTTTGCCGACTGTCCGCGGTATTTGGACGAGAAGGCGATCCAGGAGATCCGGGTAAAGGAGAAACTCTCCTTCGCCGAAGCGCTAAGGCGTTACCATGCGCGCCAACCTTCCCTCCTGCGATCGGCAACATTTAGATCTGTTGTTGCCTCGCCACTACCACGGAAGGATGCAGAGACTCAAACTTGGACCATGACTGCATTGACCGCCACTACCATCCGGCCGTCCATTAAAGCTATAGTTACCAAGCCGTATAAACCTGGTCCCAAGTCTATGAAGTAGCAAGCCGTTGAAAAGAAGCCCAAGCAGAAACTTCGTAGGGAAGATTTTTTGAAAGACCCTCCGCGTGCGCGCGGTAACAAAAGTTCACCTTCTCCTCCTCGGAGGTCGCTGTCCCAGGATGGTCCTGGGACAAGCCGCGCTCAGCGGCACCCTTCACCCATCGCCACCCAGAACCGATTCACGGCGCTTGAATCGGTTTCTGGCACTGAGCGCGTGGGCCCTCCCTCCGAGGAAGCTATGGAGTCTGACCAACTCCATACAAAAAGCCCGAGCCCAAAGGTTAAACAAAAGGTAATTTTAAGCCGCCCTTCTAAATAGACAGTTTATCACCTTATTCTTAATGGCTATCCTGACCTGGAATGTACGTGGTGTACGATCGCATAGGGCGGAACTGCAACTTTTATTGCGTTCCCATTCGCCTATGGTCGTATGTTTGCAGGAGACTAAGCTTCGCCCTCACGATCCTTTTGATCTCCGAGGATATACTCCGGTTCGCTACGACCTTGAACCGGAGGAGGGTACTCCTGCTCATGGTGGTGTCATGATTTTGGTGCGTAAAGACGTTCATTTTCAAACTATCACACTTACGTCCGACTTGCAAGCTGTTGCCATTAGACTGCAGTTACCCGGTTTTTTCTTTTCTGTTTGTTCTGTGTATACACCTCCATCGTCTCCCCTCGCTCCCGCGGACATTCGATCTCTCCTTTCCGCTCTCCCAACACCATTTCTTCTGTTGGGAGATTTTAATGCCCATCACCCACTATGGGGTTCGCCAAGGGCTTGTGCGAGGGGAACTCTTCTTTCCGACATTTTTTATCAGTTCAATCTTTCCATCCTCAATACAGGTGCACCTACTTTTATTTCTGATCCTTCTGGTACATTTTCTCACCTGGACCTTGCCATTTGCTCACTCCAGCTTGCACGTCGTCTTCAGTGGAACGTCGTCGCTGACACCTACTCCAGCGACCATTACCCCTGCATCGTTTCTCTTCTGTCGCACCACGTACAGCATTCCAGAGTACCTACCTGGATATTCGCACAAGCCGATTGGAGCTTGTATTCCAGCCTCGTGCACTTTGACGACCAGCCCTTCTCCGACATTAACCAACTAGTGCAGCACCTTACGTCTATTATTTTCTCTGCCGCCGAACGCGCAATACCCCGTTCATCCTCCCAACCGCGGCGGCCACCTGTTCCGTGGTGGAACGAGGATTGTCGGGACGCCGTTCGTGCCCATAGGACTGCACTTAGGGTGTTTCGGCGACACCCTACACTTGATAATTTGGTGACTTTTAAACAATCGCGCGCCAGGGCTCGTCGCATTATTCAGGATAGCAAGAAGGCATCGTGGGCTCGTTTTGTCGAGTCTTTTAATCGCTTTACGCCTTCATCCGTTGTTTGGGATAAACTTCGTCGCTTCTCAGGTAAAGTGTCACATTGTACTGTTTCTGGCCTTCAGGTTTCTAATGCCACCATAGTGGATCCGGCTGCCATCGCTAACACTCTGGGTGCTGCCTTTGAGGCGGTTTCCAGTTCAGACCATTATTCCGCCGGCTTTCGCTCTATTAAAGACCGGCTGGATTCCGACACCTTTAATTTTCGATCTGCTAATATTGAGTGTTATAATGAACTTTTCACAATGAGAGAGCTGGAGCACGCTCTTCATTGCTCTCGGCACTCCGCTCCTGGGCCGGATGGCATACATGTCCTGATGTTAAAGAACCTTTCAGCCGACAGTAAACTCTTTCTCTTACAGGTCTATAACCGTATTTGGCAAGACGGCATTTTTCCTTCCGTTTGGCGCGAAGCCACCATTGTCCCTATACTTAAGCCTGGGAAGGATCGCCAACTACCTTCCAGCTACCGCCCTATCTCCCTCACCAGTTGCATTTGTAAGGTGACGGAGCGCATGATCAACGGGCGGTTGACATGGTGGCTTGAGTCTCAGAAAATTCTAGCGAACGCTCAGTGCGGGTTTCGTCGCTATCGCTCTACCGTCGACCATCTGGTGTCCTTGTCGACGCATATTATGAATGGATTTCTGAGAAAGTGTCAAAACGTGGCTGTATTTTTTGACCTGGAGAAAGCTTATGACACTTGTTGGAGGGGCGGCATTTTACGTACACTTCACGATTGGAATATCCGCGGTCGTCTTCCCATATTTCTTCGGGAGTTTATGACGGACCGCGTCTTTCGTGTACGTGTGGGCTCGGTTTCATCTCGTCGTTTTATTCAAGAGAACGGAGTACCGCAGGGCTCTGTACTCAGTGTCACACTTTTTGCGATTGCTATCAACCCCATTGTTGATTGTATTCCACCTGGCATTTCATCGTCCCTTTTTGTTGACGATTTCGCTATTTATTGTAGTTCACGGCGGACCTGTCTACTCGAACGCCGTCTCCAGAGCTGTATCGACCGTCTCTACGCCTGGAGTAACGCCAACGGCTTTAATTTTTCCGCCGAGAAATCCGTCTGCATCAACTTTTGGCGCCGGAAGTATTTCCCTCCGCCCTCTCTTCATGTTGGGCCAGGGATACTTCCGTTTGCAGACGAGGCGAAATTTTTGGGGTTGATTTTTGACAGGAAGTTGTGTTGGACCTCGCACGTTTCCTTTTTAAAAGCAAAGTGTGACCGTTCTCTTAATCTTTTACGTGTTTTAAGTGGCACATCCTGGGGAGCTGATCGGACCGTCCTTCTTCGCCTTTATCGCTCTTTGGTCCGATCCAAGCTTGATTACGGGTGTATTGTTTATTCGTCGGCACGTCCATCTGTGTTACGTCGATTGAATGCCATTCACCACCGTGGCATAAGAGTCGCTACAGGGGCCTTTCCAACCAGCCCTGTTTTTAGCCTGTATGCTGAAGCTGCAGAGCCTCCGCTGTCCTTCAGGCGTGAGATGCTCTTGTGCAGCTATGCTTGTCGACTCTCAAGCTTGCCTAACCACCCGTCCTTCGAGTTATTTTTCGAGGAGTCACTTGATCGTCACTATTTTATTAGCTCCTCTGCTTTGCTCCCACCAGGGGTTCGCTTTCGACAGCTCCTTCGGCATTTAGACGTTCCGCCAGCGCCGGCCCTTCCACGGGGGGAAACGCGTTTTCCTCCATGGTCTCGCGCTTGGCCCACTGTCACCTTGGGCTAACGTCGATGCCGAAGACTGAGACCCCTGCTTCAGTCTTTAGATCGGCTTTTTTAGAAGTACAGGCTCAATTCGGAGACCCCTCAGGGGCTCACCTTATGTGAGTACGGGTTTTTGGCGCACCCGGGGGTTCCCGAGCCAGTCATCGCCACCTTCATCCCCTCACCCCCATCCGGTCGAGGTGGGTTCTTCAAGTGACCGGTGGACCCAAGGTAGGCTCTCGTGCGTTCTTTGCATTCCATACATACAGCACCTCACCATCGTTTCTTTCTTCCCTTATCACTTTCCGACCATTTCGCACCACGACATTCGCATTTCTCTTTTTCTTCCCCGCCGGCCTACCTTGCGTGCGAAACGCCCACACTGTTTTAGTTTCTTTAATCCTTTTATTTAAATCCTCCGTGGACACAGCCTGACGGATACCCGCGCACCGCGTGCGCAGCTGGGTGAGTGGGTAATGGCGTCATCCCCACCACCCGGGGTCGTCATGTAGGGTTTGTGTTCGTATCCGCTGTTCAACTGCAGTCCCGCGGGGGGGCCATTGCATGAGCTGCTGACTTCTGACGGCGATTGGGTCCCTCTGTCTATGTTCTGGGAGGTGTGACCCTGGGGTGAGTCTGGTATAGATAGGCCACTCACCCAAGCCGGGGTAACGCCCGAGAAGTCAGAGCCCGAGGTCGGAGACGGTTGCAATGGTGGAGGATTTTTTTCGCTATGGAGCACCCTTTCTCCATTATTAACAACAAGCGCCGAAAAGTCATTGTAACAGAAGTAGCACCGCCGTCATCTGGTTGTTACTTGGTCATTTCGAGAACAGAAGAAGGACAAAACTTTGAGAAGGTGAACCCTTTTCTAATTCAGAAGGGCATAGATGCTATTGCTGGTGCGGTTCAATCATGCACTCGTCTACGGAATGGTTCCTTATTGGCACAAACTAAGTCCGATCAGCAAAGTAAGACCTTGTTGCGCGCTACGCTTCTCCACGGTTACCCCATCCGTGTTGAGAAGCACCGCACATTGAACTCCAGTCGGGGCGTCGTTACCACCATTAGCCTCGATGGTATATCGGACGAGGATCTCGTAGAATATCTATCTGATCAAAAGGTGACTGCAGTGCATCGAGTGCAGGCCAAACGCGACGGCGTATTGGTACCCACTCGTACCCTGTTTATTACATTTGATGCCGTCGATCTGCCCACGAGCATGTCCGCAGGGTACGAACGGATTTCTGTGAGGCCTTATATTCCTAGACCTCTGCGTTGTTTTAAATGCCAACGTTTTGGGCATACGCAAGTCTCCTGTAAGAGTGCCGTTAACATCTGTGCAACATGTAGCCAGCCCTCACACGAAGGTACCTGTTCAACAGCCCCCGTCTGCGTTAATTGTAAAGGGTCACATTCTGCTTCGTTTGCCGACTGTCCGCGGTATTTGGACGAGAAGGCGATCCAGGAGATCCGGGTAAAGGAAAAACTCTCCTTCGCTGAAGCCCGGAGGCGTTTCCATGCGCGCCAACCTTCACTCCTTCGATCTGGCACATTTAGTTCTGTTGTTGCCTCGCCAGTACCACGAGTAGATGCCGAAACTCAGACCTGGACCTTGACTGGATTAACCGCCACTACCATCCGGCCGTCTATTAAGGCTACAGTTACCAAGCCGTATAAACCTGGTCCCAAGTCAATGAAGTCGCAAGCCGTTGAAAAGAAGCCCAAGCAGAAACTTCGTAGGGAAGATTTTTTGAAAGACCCTCCGCGTGCGCGCGGTAACAAAAGTTCACCTTCTCCTCCTCGGAGGTCGCTGTCCCAGGATGGTCCTGGGACAAGCCGCGCTCAGCGGCACCCTTCACCCATCGCCACCCAGAACCGATTCACGGCGCTTGAATCGGTTTCTGGCACTGAGCGCGTGGGCCCTCCCTCCGAGGAAGCTATGGAGTCTGACCAACTCCATACAAAAAGCCCGAGCCCAAAGGTTAAACAAAGGGTAATTTTAAGCCGCCCTTCTAAATAGACAGTTTATCCCCTTATTCTTAATGGCTATTCTGACCTGGAATGTACGTGGTGTACGATCGCATAGGGCGGAACTGCAACTTTTATTGCGTTCCCATTCGCCTATGGTCGTATGTTTGCAGGAGACTAAGCTTCGCCCTCACGATCCTTTTGATCTCCGCGGATATACTCCGGTTCGCTACGACCTTGAACCGGAGGAGGGTACTCCTGCTCATGGAGGTGTCATGCTCTTAGTGCGTAACGACGTTCATTTTACACCTGTCACACTTACATCCGACTTGCAAGCTGTTGCCGTTCGCCTTCACTTACCCGGCTTTTTGTTTTCTGTTTGCTCTGTATATTCACCATCATCGTCTCCCCTCGCTCCCGCGGACATTCGAGCTCTCCTGTCCGCTCTCCCAACACCATTTCTTCTGTTGGGAGATTTTAATGCCCATCACCCACTATGGGGTTCGCCAAGGGCTTGTGCGAGGGGAACTCTTCTTTCCGACATTTTTTATCAGTTCAATCTTTCCATCCTCAATACAGGTGCACCTACTTTTATTTCTGATTCTTCTGGTACTTTCTCTCACCTGGACCTTGCCCTTTGCTCAATCCAGCTTGCACGTCGCCTTCAGTGGAACGTCGTCACTGACACCTACTCCAGCGACCATTTCCCCTGCATCGTTTCTCTTCTGTCGCACCACGTACAGCATTCCAGAGTTCCTACCTGGATATTCGCAAAAGCCGACTGGAGTTTGTATTCCAGCCTCGTGCATTTTGACGACCAGCCCATTATTCCGCCGGCTTTCGCTCTATTAAAGACCGGCAGGATTCCGCATCATATACTTTTCGGTCTGTTAATGATGAATGCTATAACGAACTATTCACAATGAGGGAGCTGGAGCACGCTCTTCATTGCTTTCGGCACTCCGCTCCCGGGCCGGACGGCATTCATGTCCTGATGTTAAAGAACCTTTCAGCCGACAATAAACTATTTCTCTTACAGGTCTATAACCGTATTTGGCAAGACGGCATTTTTCCTTCCGTTTGGCGCGAAGCCACCATTGTCCCTATACTTAAGCCTGGGAAGGATCGCCAACTACCTTCCAGCTACCGCCCTATCTCTCTCACCAGTTGCATTTGTAAGGTGATGGAGCGCATGATCAACGGGCGGTTGACATGGTGGCTTGAGTCTCAGAAACTTCTAGCGATCGCTCAGTGCGGGTTTCGTCGCTATCGCTCTACCGTCGACCATCTGGTGTCCTTGTCGACGCATATTATGAATGGATTTCTGAGAAAGTGTCAAACCGTGGCTGTATTTTTTGACCTGGAGAAAGCTTACGACACTTGTTGGAGGGGCGGCATTTTACGTACACTTCACGATTGGAATATCCGCGGTCGTTTTCCCATATTTCTTCGGGAGTTTATGACGGACCGCGTCTTTCGTGTACGTGTGGGCTCGGTTTTATCTCGTCGTTTTATTCAAGAGAACGGAGTACCGCAGGGCTCTGTACTCAGTGTCACACTTTTTGCGATTGCTATCAACCCCATTGTTGATTGTATTCCACCTGGCATTTCATCGTCCCTTTTTGTTGACGATTTCGCTATTTATTGTAGTTCACGGCGGACCTGTCTACTCGAACGCCGTCTCCAGAGCTGTATCGACCGTCTCTACGCCTGGAGTAACGCCAACGGCTTTAATTTCTCCGCCGAGAAATCCGTCTGCATCAACTTTTGGCGCCGGAAGTACTTCCCTCCGCCCTCACTCCATCTTGGGCGAGGGATACTTCCTTTTGCAGACGAGGCGAAATTTTTGGGGTTGATTTTTGACAGGAAGTTGTGTTGGACCTCGCACGTTTCCTTTTTAAAAGCAAAGTGTGACCGTTCTCTTAATCTTTTACGTGTTTTAAGTGGCACATCCTGGGGAGCTGATCGGACCGTCCTTCTTCGCCTTTATCGCTCTTTGGTCCGATCCAAGCTTGATTACGGGTGTATTGTTTATTCGTCGGCACGTCCATCTGTGTTACGTCGATTGAATGCCATTCACCACCGTGGCATAAGAGTCGCTACAGGGGCCTTTCCAACCAGCCCTGTTTTTAGCCTGTATGCTGAAGCTGCAGAGCCTCCGCTGTCCTTCAGGCGTGAGATGCTCTTGTGCAGCTATGCTTGTCGACTCTCAAGCTTGCCTAACCACCCGTCCTTCGAGTTATTTTTCGAGGAGTCACTTGATCGTCACTATTTTATTAGCTCCTCTGCTTTGCTCCCACCAGGGGTTCGCTTTCGACAGCTCCTTCGGCATTTAGACGTTCCGCCAGCGCCGGCCCTTCCACGGGGGGAAACGCGTTTTCCTCCATGGTCTCGCGCTTGGCCCACTGTCACCTTGGGCTAACGTCGATGCCGAAGACTGAGACCCCTGCTTCAGTCTTTAGATCGGCTTTTTTAGAAGTACAGGCTCAATTCGGAGACCCCTCAGGGGCTCACCTTATGTGAGTACGGGTTTTTGGCGCACCCGGGGGTTCCCGAGCCAGTCATCGCCACCTTCATCCCCTCACCCCCATCCGGTCGAGGTGGGTTCTTCAAGTGACCGGTGGACCCAAGGTAGGCTCTCGTGCGTTCTTTGCATTCCATACATACAGCACCTCACCATCGTTTCTTTCTTCCCTTATCACTTTCCGACCATTTCGCACCACGACATTCGCATTTCTCTTTTTCTTCCCCGCCGGCCTACCTTGCGTGCGAAACGCCCACACTGTTTTAGTTTCTTTAATCCTTTTATTTAAATCCTCCGTGGACACAGCCTGACGGATACCCGCGCACCGCGTGCGCAGCTGGGTGAGTGGGTAATGGCGTCATCCCCACCACCCGGGGTCGTCATGTAGGGTTTGTGTTCGTATCCGCTGTTCAACTGCAGTCCCGCGGGGGGGCCATTGCATGAGCTGCTGACTTCTGACGGCGATTGGGTCCCTCTGTCTATGTTCTGGGAGGTGTGACCCTGGGGTGAGTCTGGTATAGATAGGCCACTCACCCAAGCCGGGGTAACGCCCGAGAAGTCAGAGCCCGAGGTCGGAGACGGTTGCAATGGTGGAGGATTTTTTTCGCTATGGAGCACCCTTTCTCCATTATTAACAACAAGCGCCGAAAAGTCATTGTAACAGAAGTAGCACCGCCGTCATCTGGTTGTTACTTGGTCATTTCGAGAACAGAAGAAGGACAAAACTTTGAGAAGGTGAACCCTTTTCTAATTCAGAAGGGCATAGATGCTATTGCTGGTGCGGTTCAATCATGCACTCGTCTACGGAATGGTTCCTTATTGGCACAAACTAAGTCCGATCAGCAAAGTAAGACCTTGTTGCGCGCTACGCTTCTCCACGGTTACCCCATCCGTGTTGAGAAGCACCGCACATTGAACTCCAGTCGGGGCGTCGTTACCACCATTAGCCTCGATGGTATATCGGACGAGGATCTCGTAGAATATCTATCTGATCAAAAGGTGACTGCAGTGCATCGAGTGCAGGCCAAACGCGACGGCGTATTGGTACCCACTCGTACCCTGTTTATTACATTTGATGCCGTCGATCTGCCCACGAGCATGTCCGCAGGGTACGAACGGATTTCTGTGAGGCCTTATATTCCTAGACCTCTGCGTTGTTTTAAATGCCAACGTTTTGGGCATACGCAAGTCTCCTGTAAGAGTGCCGTTAACATCTGTGCAACATGTAGCCAGCCCTCACACGAAGGTACCTGTTCAACAGCCCCCGTCTGCGTTAATTGTAAAGGGTCACATTCTGCTTCGTTTGCCGACTGTCCGCGGTATTTGGACGAGAAGGCGATCCAGGAGATCCGGGTAAAGGAAAAACTCTCCTTCGCTGAAGCCCGGAGGCGTTTCCATGCGCGCCAACCTTCACTCCTTCGATCTGGCACATTTAGTTCTGTTGTTGCCTCGCCAGTACCACGAGTAGATGCCGAAACTCAGACCTGGACCTTGACTGGATTAACCGCCACTACCATCCGGCCGTCTATTAAGGCTACAGTTACCAAGCCGTATAAACCTGGTCCCAAGTCAATGAAGTCGCAAGCCGTTGAAAAGAAGCCCAAGCAGAAACTTCGTAGGGAAGATTTTTTGAAAGACCCTCCGCGTGCGCGCGGTAACAAAAGTTCACCTTCTCCTCCTCGGAGGTCGCTGTCCCAGGATGGTCCTGGGACAAGCCGCGCTCAGCGGCACCCTTCACCCATCGCCACCCAGAACCGATTCACGGCGCTTGAATCGGTTTCTGGCACTGAGCGCGTGGGCCCTCCCTCCGAGGAAGCTATGGAGTCTGACCAACTCCATACAAAAAGCCCGAGCCCAAAGGTTAAACAAAGGGTAATTTTAAGCCGCCCTTCTAAATAGACAGTTTATCCCCTTATTCTTAATGGCTATTCTGACCTGGAATGTACGTGGTGTACGATCGCATAGGGCGGAACTGCAACTTTTATTGCGTTCCCATTCGCCTATGGTCGTATGTTTGCAGGAGACTAAGCTTCGCCCTCACGATCCTTTTGATCTCCGCGGATATACTCCGGTTCGCTACGACCTTGAGCCGGAGGAGGGTACTCCTGCTCATGGAGGTGTCATGCTCTTAGTGCGTAACGACGTTCATTTTACACCTGTCACACTTACATCCGACTTGCAAGCTGTTGCCGTTCGCCTTCACTTACCCGGCTTTTTGTTTTCTGTTTGCTCTGTATATTCACCATCATCGTCTCCCCTCGCTCCCGCGGACATTCGAGCTCTCCTGTCCGCTCTCCCAACACCATTTCTTCTGTTGGGAGATTTTAATGCCCATCACCCACTATGGGGTTCGCCAAGGGCTTGTGCGAGGGGAACTCTTCTTTCCGACATTTTTTATCAGTTCAATCTTTCCATCCTCAATACAGGTGCACCTACTTTTATTTCTGATTCTTCTGGTACTTTCTCTCACCTGGACCTTGCCCTTTGCTCAATCCAGCTTGCACGTCGCCTTCAGTGGAACGTCGTCACTGACACCTACTCCAGCGACCATTTCCCCTGCATCGTTTCTCTTCTGTCGCACCACGTACAGCATTCCAGAGTTCCTACCTGGATATTCGCAAAAGCCGACTGGAGTTTGTATTCCAGCCTCGTGCATTTTGACGACCAGCCCATTATTCCGCCGGCTTTCGCTCTATTAAAGACCGGCAGGATTCCGCATCATATACTTTTCGGTCTGTTAATGATGAATGCTATAACGAACTATTCACAATGAGGGAGCTGGAGCACGCTCTTCATTGCTTTCGGCACTCCGCTCCCGGGCCGGACGGCATTCATGTCCTGATGTTAAAGAACCTTTCAGCCGACAATAAACTATTTCTCTTACAGGTCTATAACCGTATTTGGCAAGACGGCATTTTTCCTTCCGTTTGGCGCGAAGCCACCATTGTCCCTATACTTAAGCCTGGGAAGGATCGCCAACTACCTTCCAGCTACCGCCCTATCTCTCTCACCAGTTGCATTTGTAAGGTGATGGAGCGCATGATCAACGGGCGGTTGACATGGTGGCTTGAGTCTCAGAAACTTCTAGCGATCGCTCAGTGCGGGTTTCGTCGCTATCGCTCTACCGTCGACCATCTGGTGTCCTTGTCGACGCATATTATGAATGGATTTCTGAGAAAGTGTCAAACCGTGGCTGTATTTTTTGACCTGGAGAAAGCTTACGACACTTGTTGGAGGGGCGGCATTTTACGTACACTTCACGATTGGAATATCCGCGGTCGTTTTCCCATATTTCTTCGGGAGTTTATGACGGACCGCGTCTTTCGTGTACGTGTGGGCTCGGTTTTATCTCGTCGTTTTATTCAAGAGAACGGAGTACCGCAGGGCTCTGTACTCAGTGTCACACTTTTTGCGATTGCTATCAACCCCATTGTTGATTGTATTCCACCTGGCATTTCATCGTCCCTTTTTGTTGACGATTTCGCTATTTATTGTAGTTCACGGCGGACCTGTCTACTCGAACGCCGTCTCCAGAGCTGTATCGACCGTCTCTACGCCTGGAGTAACGCCAACGGCTTTAATTTCTCCGCCGAGAAATCCGTCTGCATCAACTTTTGGCGCCGGAAGTACTTCCCTCCGCCCTCACTCCATCTTGGGCGAGGGATACTTCCTTTTGCAGACGAGGCGAAATTTTTGGGGTTGATTTTTGACAGGAAGTTGTGTTGGACCTCGCACGTTTCCTTTTTAAAAGCAAAGTGTGACCGTTCTCTTAATATTTTACGTGTTTTAAGTGGCACATCCTGGGGAGCTGATCGGACCGTCCTTCTTCGCCTTTATCGCTCTTTGGTCCGATCCAAGCTTGATTACGGGTGTATTGTTTATTCGTCGGCACGTCCATCTGTGTTACGTCGATTGAATGCCATTCACCATCGTGGCATAAGAGTCGCTACAGGGGCATTTCCAACTAGCCCTGTACCCAGTCTGTACGCAGAAGCTGCAGAGCCTCCGCTGTCCTTCCGGCGTGAGATGCTTTTGTGCAGCTATGCTTGTCGACTCTCAAGCTTGCCTAACCACCCGTCCTTCGATGTATTTTACGAGGATTCGCTTGACCGGCAATATTTAGTTAGCTCCTCTGCATTGCTCCCTCCAGGGGTTCGATTTCGACTGCTACTTCGGCATTTGGACGTTACGCCAGCGCCGGCCCTTACCCGAGGGGAAACACGTTTTCCTCCATGGTCGCGCGCCGAGGCCCACATCCACCTTGGGCTAACGTCGATGCCGAAAAATGCGACCCCTGCTTCTGTTCTTAGATCCGCCTTTTTAGCACTACAAGCGCAGTTCGGGGACTGTCATTTTATATATACTGATGGGTCTAAGACTGATGTTGGAGTAGGATGTGCCTTTGTTTTTGGTGTTCAGAGTTTTACTTTTCGTTTACCTCGACAATGTTCAATTTTTACCGCCGAACTTTTTAGCATTTATCAATCTGTTTTATACATTCAGCGGCTCGACTTACGGAACTGTTTTATTTGTACGGACTCTCTGAGTGCCCTTCAGGCTATTCATGCGCTGTACCATTACCACCCACTCGTACAGCGCATACATGACCTGCTCCACTCGCTTGGTGTCTCAGGCATCAGCGTGTCCTTCATGTGGATTACAGGTCATGTGGGCATCTCAGGTAATGAGTCTGCCGACGCCGCTGCGAAATCGGCGATTTTATTACCCAGATTTTTTACCTCTGTTCCCTCGTCAGATTCGTGTGTTATTTTACGTCGCCGCATCCTCTCGCGCTGGCGCGATGAGTGGACGGCCCTCCGGGGGAACAAGTTGCGGGAGGTTAAGCCTCTCCCGTTAATCTGGGGTACCTCTTCTCTTTCTTCACGTCGGGAAGAGGTACTTTTAGCCCGTTTACGAATTGGACATTGTCGTTTTAGTCATAGTTACCTGCTCAGTGGTGATCCCGCTCCGCTGTGTCAGCAGTGTGACGTGCCCTTAACGGTGCGTCACATTTTAACTGAGTGTCAAGTTTTAGCTCCACTGCGCGTTCGCCTGGGTCTGCCTGTTGACATAGCCAACGTTTTGGCAGACGACGCGCATGCTGTAGAATGTCTTTTACGTTTTATAAGTGACATTGATTTTAATCGTCGCATTTGATGCGCTGAGCGTCTTTTAGCTCTGTTATTTTATTCTGTCTGTTTTCATAGGGACTTACTCCCCAGTGACATGGCGCTCATGTCCCGCATTCTACAGTTCTTGACATGTTTTAATCTTTTATTGGCTATGCTTTTAGTGTGTTGGTTTTTGAGATATATTTATTGTTATTCTTGTTATTGTTATTCTTGTTGTTATTTTTATTATTGTTGTTATTGTTATTGTTATGCTATTGTTAGTTTTAACTTTTTGGACATCGCGGGTTTGTGTACCGTTTTTTAATTATGCGGTTTTTTTACCTTTTATATTTTGACTTTATATTTTACACATTGAAAGGGCGCTGATGACCCTAGCAGTTTAGCGCCCTTAAACCGCATATCATCATCATCATCATCATCATCATCATCAATTCGAAGACTTCCATTTTATCTTCACCGATGGATCTAAGACTGAAGCTGGAGTTGGATGTGCCTTTGTTTCTGGTCACTGTAGTTTTAAGTTTCGTTTACCTGGACAATGTTCAATTTTTACTGCCGAACTTTTTAGCATTTATCAATCTATTTTATACATTCAGCGGCACGCCTTACAGCACTGTTTTATTTGTACGGACTCTCTGAGTGCCCTTCAGACTATTACTGCGCTGTACCATTACCACCCGCTTGTACAGCGCATACATGACCTGCTCCACTCGCTTGGTGTCACTGGCATCAGCGTGTCCTTCATGTGGATTCCAGGTCATGTGGGCATCTCAGGTAATGAGTCTGCCGACGCCGCTGCGAAATCGGCGATTGAATTACCCAGATTTTTTACCTCTGTTGTTCCCTCGTCAGATTCGTGTGTTATTTTACGTCGCCGCATCCTCTCGCGCTGGCGCGATGAGTGGACGGCCCTCCGGGAGAACAAGTTGCGGGAGGTTAAGCCGCTCCCGTTAATCTGGGGTACCTCTTCTCGTTCTTCACGTCGGGAAGAGGTACTTTTAGCCCGTTTACGTATTGGACATTGTCGTTTTATTCACAGTTACCTGCTCAGTGGTGATCCCGCTCTGCTGTGTCAGCAGTGTGACGTGCCCTTAACGGTGCGTCACATTTTAACTGAGTGTCAAGTTTTAGCTCCACTGCGCGTTCGCCTGGGTCTGCCTGTTGGCATGGCCAACGTTTTGGCAGACGACGCGCATGCTGTAGAATGTCTTTTACGTTTTATAGGTGACATTGGTTTTAATCGTCACATTTGATGCGCTGAGCGTCTTTTAGCTTTGTTATTTTATTCTGTATGTTTTAATAGGGACTTACTCCCCAGTGTCATATGGCGCTCATGTCCCTCGCATTCTACAGTCCTTGACACGTTTAAATCTTTTATTGGCTATGCTTGTAGTGTGTTGGTTTTTGAGACATATTTATTGTTATTGTTACTATTGTTGTTATTGTTATTATTGTTATTTTTTTATTGTTATTGTTCTTGTTATTCTATTGTTATTTTTAACTTTTTGACATCGCGGGTTTGTGTCCCGTTTTTTAATTGTGCGGTTTTTTACCTGTCTTTTATTTTTTGACTTTATATTTTATACCTTGTAAGGGCGCTGATGACCTCAGCAGTTTAGCGCCCTTAAGCCGCATATCATCATCATCATCACAACCTCCGCGGGTTGATGAGAACAGTCGAGGACGAATACTGGTGCATATCTTAAAAAATGCGCTTCTCCTCAAAAGAGGGCAATTCTCTTTGCCATAATAATAGTAAATAATTTAGGATACTGGTCATTCAGAGATGCAAGCTTTGAGTTTGCAGAATCCAAATTCATGTCATGATATGGATAACATTCGCTTTTGAGATAAAGCTTCAGATTGGTGATATTGCAGTGATCATACATACAGCTTACCTTAGCAAGGTAGTTAAATCTGTCTATCTGTGCACCTACTATGACAAAATTCGGTTTCTCAAGCTTCGATGTAATTTCAACGTTCCATGTGA
Organism: Deroplatys truncata; assembly: GCA_030765065.1. NCBI lineage: Eukaryota > Metazoa > Arthropoda > Insecta > Mantodea > Mantidae > Deroplatys > Deroplatys truncata. The sequence goes on along the minus strand of CM060990.1, from coordinate 413,080,212 downwards.
AAGCTTTAGTCAGCAATACTTTAGGTTGAATGTGAAGGTCCAGGATTCGAAAGGCAATGTACCGTGGGCGATCTGGCTTGATGAGTTTAATTTTCTCCACTCTCTCGGCATCGAAAATTCGAAGCACGGGCAGCCTTCTTTCAATGCTGTTAAGTTTAATAATGGTCGGCTTTTGCCCATCAGACAATTATTAGAATTTTTAGATCTAATGGGAACAAGTTCAAACTTCCTATTAGGTATCAGCTCCTTGTGATCGTCCGCGAAACCCAGAAACATCGAAAGAGGAACGATAGGACTGAAGACTCCATTCGATCGGTTCACAATGTTTACACCTTCCCTGGGATAGATCGAGCCGGCGTTCTGCAGGCGATTGAGTCCTAAGTGTTGAGAGTCGCACAGTTGCGCATAGTCGAATAAATTCTCGGATATATCGTTCCATCTATAATAGTAACGTTCATATCTAAGCGAACTTCATCAAACAGAAACGCCATGGCATTGTCGGTAGTTTTTAAGACGAAGCTTCACCAAAATGTTTTGTAATAGATCCTTCTATGTAGAGGTAACTCCTACTAGAAAGCGTGCACATGTACTCGGCCTGGCATGGGATTCTAATTTCATCATTCGCATCCAGAGCATACGTATTTTAAGGTAGGAAGATATGCCTCCTCCTCCTCCTCCTTACTAATCTTGTCGTCAAACGTCGAAGCTCCGCCCAATCTAAAGCATCCATTACAGAACCTTGAAATCCAGTCACTCGAGGAATTTTCGTTTAGATGATGTAGGAAGTTTGCGTATTGAAGACTAGGTAGGTCTCATTCTCGAGAGAAGCTTTTTATTATGGTAGTGTATTTTAAAATGTATTCCCATTCCGTCTTAAGTGTAGCCTCATTGCAACAGCCGTTTTATTATCGTCGCGACGTTATTCTCTGCGGCTATGCTTGCCGGTTATCCAGTGTGCCTCACCACCCGACATAATCGTCCTTCTTTACGGACTGGCTGGATCAGCAATATGCCTCTCGCCCCCTAGCCTTGCTACCACCAGGGGATGTGATTACGGGTTTTTTGCGCATCCGGGGGTTCCCGAGCCAATCATCGCCATATTCATTCCTTCACCCCCATCCTGTCGAGGTGGGGTCTTCTCGTGACCGGTGGACACGTGCGTTCTTTGCATTCCATTCATACTGCACCTCACCATCGTTTCTTTCTTCCCTTGTCACTTTCCAGCCATTTGGCACCACGACCCTCTCAGGGGCTCACCTTATGTGAGTACGGGTTTTTGGCGCACCCCGGGGTTCCCGAGCCAATCATCGCCATATTCATCCCTTCACTCCTATCCGATCGAGGTGGGTTCTTCTGGTGACCGGTGGACACAAAGTAGGCTCTCGTGCGTTATTTGCATTCCATTCATACAGCACGTCACCATTGTTTCTTTCTTCCGTTGTCACTTTCCGATTGTCACGTCGATTGAATGCCATTCACCATCGTGGCATAAGAGTCGCTACAGGGGCCTTTCCAACTAGCCCTGTACCCAGTCTGTACGCAGAAGCTGCAGAGCCTCCGCTGTCTTTCCGGCGTGAGATGCTTTTGTGCAGCTATGCTTGTCGGCTCTCAAGCTTGCCTAACCACCCGTCCTTCGATGTATTTTACGAGGATTCGCTTGATCGCCAATATTTCGTTAGCTCCTCTGCATTGCTCCCTCCAGGGGTTCGATTTCGACTGCTACTTCGGCATTTGGACGTTACGCCAGCGCCGGCCCTTACCCGAGGGGAAACACGTTTTCCTCCATGGTCGCGCGCTGAGGCCCACATCCACCTTGGGCTAACGTCGATGCCGAAAAATGCGACCCCTGCTTCTGTTCTTTGTTCCGCCTTTTTAGAACTACAGGCGCAGTTCGGGGACTGTCATTTTATATATACTGATGGGTCTAAGACTGATGATGGAGTAGGATGTGCCTTTGTTTTTGGTGTACAGAATTTTACTTTTCGTTTACCTCAACAATGTTCAATTTTTACCGCCGAACTTTTTAGCATTTATCAATCTGTTTTATACATTCAGCGGCACGACTTACGGCACTGTTTTGTTTGTACGGACTCTCTGAGTGCCCTTCAGACTATTCATGCGCTGTACCATTACCACCCACTCGTACAGCGCATACATGACGTGCTCCACTCGCTTGGTGTCTCTGGCATCAGCGTGTCCTTCATGTGGATTCCAGGTCATGTGGGCATCTCAGGTAATGAGTCTGCCGACGCCGCTGCGAAATCGGCGATTTTATTACCCAGATTTTTTACCTCTGTTGTTCCCTCGTCAGATTCGTGTGTTATTTTACGTCGCCGCATCCTCTCGCGCTGGCGCGATGAGTGGACGGCCCTCCGGGGAACAAGTTGCGGGAGGTTAAGCCTTTCCCGTTGATCTGGGGTACCTCTTCTCGTTCTTGTCGTCGGGAAGAGGTAATTTTAGCTCGTCTACGGATTGGACATTGTGTTTTTAGTCATAGGTATTTGCTCAGTGGTGACCCCGCACCACTCTGTGGGCAGTGTGACGTGCCCTTAACGGTGCGTCACATTTTAACAGAGTGTCAGGTTTTAGCTGCATTGCGTGCTCGTGTGGGTCTGCCTGTTGGCCTAGCCAAGGTTTTGGCAGACTACACGCGTGCTGTAGAATGTGTTTTACGTTTTATTCATGACAGTGATTTTAATCTGCGCATTTAATGCGTTGGGCGTCTGTTAGCTTAGCACTTTTATTCTGTTTGTTTTTATGGGAACTCTTATCCCCAGTGGACATATGGCGCTCATGTCCCTCGCATTCTACAGTTCCTGACACGTTATAATCTTTTATTGCCTATGCTTTTGGTGTGTTGGTTTTTCAGATATTTGTATTGTTCTTATTGTTGATATTGTTATTGTGGTTATTGTTATAATTGTTGTTATTGTTATTATTGTTGTTATTGTTATATTATTGTTAGTTTTAGCTTTTTGAACATCGCGGGTTTGTGTCCCGTTTTTAAATATGCGGTTCTTTTACCTGTTTTATATTTTGACCTTATGTTTTATACATTGTAAGGGCGCTGATGACCATTGCAGTTTAGCGCCCTTAAACCGCATATCATCATCATCACTGAGCAAGTATCTATGACTAAAAAGGCAATGTCCAATTCGTAAACGGGCTAAAAGTACCTCTCCCCGACGTGTAGAACGAGAAGAGTAACCCCAGACAAACAGGACAGGTTTAACCTCCCGCAATTTGTTCTCCCCGATGGCCGTCCACTCATCGCGCCAAAGCGAGAGGTTGCGGCAACGTAAAATAACACACGAATCTGACGAGGGAACAACAGAGGTAAAAAATCTGGGTAATAAAATCGCCGATTTGCCAGCGACGTCGGCAGACTCGTTCCCTGAGATGCCCACATGATCTGGAATCTACATGAAGGAAACGCTGATGCCAGAGGCACCAAGCGAGTGGACCAGGTCATGTATGCGCTGTACGATGATGATGAGATGGAACTTAAGGGCGCTCAACTGCTAAGATTATCAGCGCCCTTACTATGTGCAAAATATAAAATGTATAAGTCAAAGAATTAAAAAACCACACAAAAACCGCTCGGTCAAAACACTAAAAAAACACAACAGACCAAATACTAAGATCTACACAATAAAATCATGGTCAAAAAGAGAATAAAACAACGTGTCAAGAACTGTAGAATGCCAGGGACACGAGCGCCATATGTCCACTGGGGAGGAGTGCCCCTGTTAAAAGATGACGTAAAATCAAACAGCTAAAAGGCGCTCAGCGCATCAAATGCGACGGGTGAAACCAATTTCAGTGATAAAACGTAAAACACATTCTACAGTACGCGCGTCGTCTGCCAAAACGTTGGCTAGGCCAACAGGCAGACCAACACGAACGCGCAGCGGAGATAAAACTTGACACTCTGTTAAAATGTGACGAACCGTTAAGGGCGCATCACACGAACGAGAAGAGGTACCCCGGACTAACGGGAGAGGCTCAACCTCCCGCAACTTGTTCCCCCGGAGGGCCGTCCACTCATCCCTCCAAACCGAGAGGATGCGGCTACGTAAAATAACAAACAAATCTGTGGAGGGAACAACAGAAGTAAAAGAACTGGGTAATAAAATAGCCGATTTGGCAGCGGTGTCGGCAGACTCATTACCTGAGATGTCCACAAGACCTGGAATCCACATGAAGGAGACGCTGATGCCAGAGACACCAAGCGAGTGGAGCAGGTCATGTATGCGCTGTACGAGTGGATGGTAATGGTACAGCGTGTTAATACTCTGAAGGGCAGTCAGAGAGTCCGTGCAAATAACACAGTGCCGCAAGTCGTGCCGCTGAATGTATAAAACAGATTGGTAAATTATAAAAAGTTCGGCGGAAAAAACTGAACATTGTCCAGGTAAACGAAACGTAAAACTACGTTGATCAAAAACAAAGGCACATCCAACTCCAGCATCAGTCTTAGGTCCATCGGTAAAGTTAAAATGAAAAGCCCCGAATTGCGCCCGTACTTCTAAAAAAGCCGATCTAAAGAATGAAGAAGGGGTCTCAGTCTTCGGCATCGACGTTAGCCCAAGGTGACAGTGGGCCTCAGCGCGTAACCATGGAGGAAAAAGCGTTTCCCCCTGGGAAGGGCCGGCGCTATTGTAACGTCCAAATGCCGAAGGAGTTGTCGAAATCGAACCCCTGGATGTAGTAATGCAGAGGAGCTAACGAAATATTGTCGATCAAGCGAATCCTCGAAAAATAAATCGAAAAGCGGGTGGTTAGGCAAGCCCGAGAGCCGACTAGCATATCTGCACAAGGGGTTCTCACGCCAGAAGGACAGCGGAGGCTCTGCAGCTTCTGCGTAAAGACTGGGTACAGACTAGTTGGAAATGCCCCTATAGCGACACTTATGCCACGATGGTAAATGGTATTCAATCGATGTAACACAGACCGACGTACAGACGAATAAACGATACACCCGTAATCAAGCTTTGATCGGACCAAAGAGCAATAAAGGCGAAGAAGGACGGTCCGATCAGCTCCCCAGGAAGTGCCACTTAAGACACGTAAAATATTAAGGTAACGGTCACACTTAGCTTTTAAAAAGGAAACGTGAGAAGTCCAGCTCAGCTTCCGGTCAAAGACCAACACCAAAAATATCACGTCGTCTGCAAACGGAAGTATCCCTGGCCCAAGATGGAGAAAGGGAGGAGGGAAAGCCTTCCGGAGCCAGAAGTTGATGCAGACGGATTTCTCGGCGGAGAAATTAAAGCCGTTAGCGTTAGTCCAGGCTTAGAGACGGTCGATACAGCTCTGGAGACGGCGATCGAGTAGACAGGTCCGCCATGAACTACAATAAATGGCAAAATCGTCAAAAAAAGGGACAATGAAATGCCAGGTGGAATAAAATCAACAATGAGGTTAATAGCAATAGTAAAAAGTGTGACGCTGAGTACAGAGCTCTGCGGTACTCGTTCTATTGAATAAAACGACTACATAAAACCGAGCCCACACGTACACGAAAGACGCGGCCCGTCATAAACTCCCGACGATATATGGGAAGACGACCGCGGAAATTCCATGCATGGAGTTTACGTAAAATGCCGCCCCTCCAACAAGTGTCATAGCTCTCTCCAAGTCAAAAATACAGCCACCGTTTGACACTTTCTCAGAAATCCATTCATAATATGCATCGACAGGGACACCAGATGGTCGACGGTAGAGAGGTAGCGACGAAATCCGCACTGAGATTTCGCTAGAAGTTTCTGAGACTCAAGCCACCATTTTAACCGCCCGTTGATCATGCGCTCCATCACCTTGCAAACGCAACTGGTGAGGGTGATAGGGCGGTAGCTGGAAGGTAGTTGGCGATCCTTCCCAGGCTTAAGTATAGGAACAATGGTGGCTTCGCGCCAAACGGAAGGAAAAAAGCCGTCTTGCCAAAGACGGTTATAGACCTGTAACAGAAAGAGTTTACTGTCGGCTGAAAGGTTCTGTAACATCAGGACATGAATGCCGTCCGGGCTAGGAGCGGAGTGCCTAGAGCACTGAAGATTGTGCTCCAGCTCCCTCATTGTGAAAAATTCATTATAACACTTATTATTAGCAGACCGAAAATTAAAGGTGTCGAGATCCTGCCGGTCTTTGATACAACGAAACCCAGCGGAATAATGGTCTGAACTGGAAACCGCCTCAACGTCAGCACCCAGATTGTTAGCGATGGCAGCCGGATCCACTATGGTGGCATTGGAAATCTGAAAGCCAGAAACAGTACAATGCGACACTATACCTGAGAAGCGTCGAAGTTTATCCCAAACAACAAAGGAAGGCGGAAAGCGATTAAAAGACACGACAAAACGAGTCCACGACGCCTTCTTGCTATCCTGAATAATTCGACGAGCCCCGCCGCGATTGTTTAAAAGTCACCAAATTATACAGTGTAGGGTGTCGACGAAACACCCTAAGTGCAGTTCTACGGGCACGAACGGCGTCCCGACAATCGTCGTTCCACCACGGAACAGGCGGTACCGGCGCCGAGGTTGAGAGGATGAACGGGGAATTGCGCGTTCGGGGGCAGAGAAAGTCGTAGACGTAAGGTGCTGCACTAGTTTGTTAATGTCGGCGAAGGACTGATCGTCAAAATGCACGAGGCTGGAATACAAGCTCCAGTCGGCTTTTGTGAATATCCAGGTAGGTACTCTGGAATGCTGTACGTGGTGTGACAGAAGAGAAACGATTCAGGGGTAATGGTCGCTGGAGTAGGTGTCAGCGACGACTTTCCACTGAAGACGACTAGCAAGCTGGAGTGAGCAAACGGCAAGATCCAAGTGAGAAAATGTAACTGAAGAGTCAGAAAGAAACGTAGGCTCGCCTGTATTGAGAATAGAGAGATTGAACTGATCAAAAATGACGGATAGAAGAGTTCCCCTCGCACAAGCTCTTGACGAACCCCACAGGGGGTGATGGGCAATAAAATCTCCCAACAAGACAAATGGTGTTGGGAGAGCGGACAGGAGATCTCGATGGTCAGCGTTTTCGAGGGCAGACGATGGAGGTGAATATACAGAGCAGAAAAAACCGGGTAACTGCAGTCTAATGGCAACAGCTTGCAAGTCGGTCGTAAGAGTGAGACGTTGAAAATCAACGTCGTTAATCAGTAACAACATGACACCTCCATGAGCAGGAGTACCCTCCTCCGGTTCAAGGTCGTAGCGAACCAGAGTATATCCTCGGAGTTCGAAAGAATCATGAAGGCGAAGCTTAGTCTCCCGCAAACACACGACAATAGGCGAATGGGAACGCAATAAAAGTTGCAGTTCCGCCCTATGCGATCGCACACCACGTACACTCCAGGTCTGGATAGCCATTAAGAAACAGGGATAAACTTTCTATTTATAAGGGCGGCTTAAAATTACCTTTTGTTTAACCTTTAGTCTCGGGCTTTTGGTATGGGGTTGGTCAGACTCCATAGCCACCTCGAAGGGAGGGCCCACGCGCTCAGAGCCAGAAACCGATTCAAGCGCCGTGAATCGGTTCAGGGTGGCGATGGGTGAGGAGTGCGGCTGAGCGCGGCTTGTCCCAGGACCTTCCTGGGACTGCGACCTCCGAGGAGAAGGTGAAATCTGCTTAATGTGAACACGCGGAGGGTCCTTTAGAAAGTCTTCTCTTCGAAGTTTCTGCTTCGGTTTCTTCTCAGTGGCTTGTGACTTCATAGAATTTGGACCAGGTTTATAGGGCTTGGTAACTATAGCTTTAATGGACGGCCGGATGGTAGTGGCGGTCAATGCAGTCATGGTCCAAGTTTGAGTCTCTGCATCCTTCCGTGGTAGTGGCGAGGCAACAACAGATCTAAATGTTGCCGATCGCAGGAGGGAAGGTTGGCGCGCATGGTAACGCCTTAGCGCTTCGGCGAAGGAGAGTTTCTCCTTTACCCGGATCTCCTGGATCGCCTTCTCGTCCAAATACTGCGGACAGTCGCCAAATGAAGCAGAATGTGACCCTTTGCAATTGACGCAGACGGGGGCTGTAGAACAGGCACCTTGGTGTGAGGGCTGGCTGCATGTTGCACGGATGTTAATGGCACTCTTACATGAGACTTGCGTATGCCCAAAACGTTGGCATTTAAAACACCGCAGATGTCTAGGAACACAGATATCCGTTCGTACCCTGCGGAAATGCTCGAGGACAGATCGACGCCATCAAATGTTATAAACAGGGTACGAGTGGGTACCAAAACTCCGTCGCGTTTAGCCTGCACTCAATGCACTGCTATCAACTTTTGGACTGATAGATAGACTACGAGGACGTCGTCCGTCATACCATCGAGGCTATGGGTTGTAATGACGCCTCGACAGGAATTCAATGTGCGGTGCTTCTCCACACAGATGGGATAGCCGTGGAGAAGCGTAGCGCGCAACAAGGTCTTACTTTGCTCATCGTACTTCGTTTGTGCCAATAAGGAACCGTTTAGTAGACGAGTGTAGGACTGAACGGCACCAGCAATAGCTTCAATGCCCTTTTGAATAATGAAAGGGTTCGCCTTCTCAAAACTTTGCCTTTGTTCGGTTCGTGAAATCACCAAGTAACAACCAGTTGTCGGTGGTGTCATTTCTGTTACATAAACGTTTCGGCGCTTATTTGTAGTAATGGAGAAAGGTTGTTCCATTGCGAAATAAATCCTCCACCATTGCAACCGTCTTCGACCTCGGTCTCTGACTTCTCGGGCGTTACCCCGACTTGGATGAGTGGCCTATCTATACCAATCTCACCCCAGGGTCACACCTCCCAGAACATAGACAGAGGGACCTAATCGCCGTCAGAAGTCAGCAGCTCATGCAATGGCACCCCGCGGGACTACAGGTGAACAGCGGATACGAACACATACCCTACATGACGACCCCGGGTGGTGGGGGTGACGCCATTACCCACTCACCCAGCTGCGCACCCAGTGCGCGGGTATCCGTCAGGCTGTGTCCACGGAGGATTAAAAAAAAAGATAAAATAAATAAAACTGTGTGGGCGTTTCGCACGCACGGTAGGCCGGCGAGGAAGAAAGAGAGATGTGCGAATGCCGTGGTGCGAAATGACCGGAAATTAAAAAGGGAAGAAAGAAACGATTGCGAGGTGCGGTATGAATGTAATGCAAATAACGCACGAGAGCCTACCTTGTGTCCTCCGGTCACGAGAACGAACCCACTCGACCGGACGGGGATGAAGTGATGAAGATGGCGATGAGTGGCTCGGGAACCCCCGGTACGCCAATACCCGTACTCACATAAGGTGAGCCCCTAGGGGGTCAAAAGCTTGGCCTTCCTCTGTTCGGCTAATTACTAACTAACAACCAGAATTTGGTAGTGCTACTTCTGTTACAAAGACTTTTCGGCGCTTGTTATTAATGGAGAAAGGGTGCTCCATAGCGAAAGAAATCGTCCACCATTGCAACCGTCTCCTACCTTTGGCTCTTACTTCCCGGGCGTTACCCCGGCTTGGGTGAGTGGCCTATCTATACCTACCTCACCCCAGGGTCACACCTCCCAAAACATAGACAGAGGGACCCAGTCGCTGTCAGAAGTCGGCAGCTCATGCAATGGTGCCCCCGCGGGACGGCAGTTAACAGCGGATACGAACACAAACCCTACATGACGACCCCGGGTGATGGGGATGTCGCCATTACCCACTCACCCAGCTGTGTACCTGGTGCACGGGTATCCGTCAGGCTGTGTCCACGGAGGATTAAAATAAAAGGTCAAAAGAAACTAAAAGTGTGTGGGCGTTCGCACTCAAGGTAGGCGGGCGAAGAAGTAAGAGAAATGTGTAAATGAATGGGCGTGGGGCGAAATGTGCATAAATAGAAGAGAAGAAAGAATCGATGGCGAGGGGCAACACGAAATGAAATGCACAGAATGAACGAGAGCCTACCTTGAGTCACCCGGTCACGAGAACAAACCCTCCTCGACCGGACGGGGATGAGTGGATGAAGATGGCGATGAGTGGCTCGGGAACCCCCTGGTACGCCAACACCCGTACTAACATAAGGTGAGCCCTTGGGGGGATTCTCGGCTAACTTGTCTACTCGAACGCCGTCTCCAGAGTTGTATCGACCGTCTCTACGCCTGGTGTAACGCTAACGGCTTTAATTTATCCGCCGAGAAATCCGTCTGCATCAATTTTTGGCGCCGGAAAGCTTTTCCTCCGCCCTCTCTTCAGCTTGGGTTGGAGTTCCTTCCATTTGCAGACGGGGTGAAATTTTTGGGGTTGATCTTTGATCAAAAGTTTAGCTGGAATTTTCACATTGCCTTTTTAAAAGCAAAGTGTGGCCGTTCTCTTAATCTTTTACCTGTGTTAAGTGGTACATCCTGGTGAGCTGATCGGACCGTCGTTCTACATCTTTATCGCTCTTTGGTCCGATCAGAGCTTGATTACGGGTGCATTGTCTATTCGTCGGCGCGTCCATCTGTACTACTTCGATTGAATGCCATTCACCATCGTGGCATAAGAGTCGCTATGGCGGCCTTTCCAATCAGCCCTGTACCCAGTCTGTATGCTGAAGTTGCAGTTCCTCCGCTGTCCTTCCGGCGTGAGATTCTCTTGTTCAGCTATGCTTGTCGGCTCTCAAGCTTGCCTGACCACACGTCTTTCGAGGTATTTTACAAAGATTCGCTTGATTGGCAATATTTCGTTAGCTCCTGTGCATTGCTATTTCCAGGGGTTCAATTTCGAAAGCTTCTTCGGCATTTGGACTTTACGCCAGGGCCGGCACTTCCACGGGGAATACGCGCTTTCCTCCATGGTTGCGCCCTGAGCCCCACTGTCACCTTGCGTTGATGTCAATGTCGAAGAATGAAACTCCTTCTTCAGTCTTATAATCGGCGTTTTTAGATTTTCAGTCGCAATTCGAGGACTTTTATTTTCTCTTTACTGTTGGATCTAAGACTGATGCTGGACTAGGATGTGCCTTTCTTTGTGGTGGCAAAAGTTTTAACTTTCGTTTACCGGGGCAGTGTTCGATTTTTACCGCCGAACGTTTTAGCATTTATCAGTCTCTTTTATACATTCAGCGGCACGACTTACGGCGCTGTTTTATTTGTTCAGGCTCCCTGAGTGCTCTTTAAGTATTACCCCTCAGGGGCTCACCTTATGTGAGTACGGGTTTTTGGCGCACCCGGGGGTTCCCGAGCCAATCATCGCCACATTCATCCCCTCACCCCCATCCGGTCGCGGTGGGTTCTTCAAGTGACCGGTGGACCCAAGGTAGGCTCTCGTGCGTTCTTTACATTCCATTCATACCGCACCTCACCGTCGTTTCTTTCTTCCCTTATCACTTTCCGGCCATTTCGCACCACGACATTCGCATATCTCTTTTTTTCTTCCCCGCCGGCCTACCTTGCGTGCGAAACGCCCACACAGTTTTAGTTTCTTTTATCTTTTTATTTAAATCCTCCGTGGACACAGCCTGACGGATACCCGCGCACCGCGTGCGCAGCTGGGTGAGTGGGTAACGGCGTCATCCCCACCACCCGGGGTCGTCATGTAGGGTTGTTGTTCGTATCCGCTGTTCAACTGCAGTCCCGCGGGGGGGCCATTGCATGAGCTGCTGGCTTCCGACGGCGATTGGGTCCCTCTGTCTATGTTCTGGGAGGTGTGACCCTGGGGTGAGCTAGGTATAGATAGGCCACTCACCCAAGCCGGGGTAACGCCCGGGAAGTCAGAGCCCGAGGTCGGAGACGGTTGCAATGGTGGAGGATTTTTTTCGCTATGGAGCACCCTTTCTCCATTGTTAACAACAAGCGCCGCAAAGTTTTAGTAACAGAAGTAGCACCGCCAACAGCTGGTTGTTACTTAGTGATTACCCGTACAGAGGAGGGACAATCATTCGAGAAGGTGAACCCTTTTATTATCCAGAAGTGCATTGACTCAATTGCTGGTCCGGTTCTTTCCTGCACTCGGCTTCGTACTGGTTCGTTGCTAGTTCAAAGCAAATCCGAGGCACAAAGTAAGTCCTTGTTGAGCGCCACGCTTCTCCACGGTTATCCTATCCGTGTTGAGAAGCACCGCACCTTGAATTCTTGTAGAGGCGTTGTCACCACGCATAGCCTCGATGGTATCTCTGACGAAGACCTGGTGGAATATCTTGCAGACCAGAGGGTGACAGCGGTCCATCGAGTGCAGGCCAAACGCGACGGCGTGTTGGTACCCACTCGTACCCTGTTTTTACATTTGATGGCGTCGATCTGCCCACGAGCATTTCCGCAGGGTACGAACGGATTTCTGTGAGGCCTTATATTCCTAGACCTCTGCGTTGTTTTAAATGCCAACGTTTTGGGCATACGCAAGTCTCATGTAAGAGTGCCGTTAACACCTGTGCAACTTGTAGCCAGCCCTCACACGAAGGTACCTGTTCAAAAGCCCCCGTCTGCGTTAATTTTAAAGGGTCTCATTCTGCTTCGTTTGCCGACTGTCCGCGGTATTTGGACGAGAAGGCGATCCAGGAGATCCGGGTAAAGGAAAAACTCTCCTTCGCTGAAGCCCGGAGGCGTTACCATGTGCGCCAACCTGGCGATCTGGCACATTTAGTTCTGTTGTTGCCTCGCCAGTACCACGAGTAGATGCCGAAACTCAGACCTGGACCTTGACTGGATTAACCGCCACTACCATCCGGCCGTCTATTAAGGCTACAGTTACCAAGCCGTATAAACCTGGTCCCAAGTCAATGAAGTCGCAAGCCGTTGAAAAGAAGCCCAAGCAGAAACTACGTAGGGAAGATTTTTTGAAAGACCCTCCGCGTGCGCGCGGTAACAAAAGTTCACCTTCTCCTCCTCGGAGGTCGCTGTCCCAGGAAGGTCCTGGGCCAAGCCGCGCTCAGCGGCACCCTTCACCCATCGCCACCCAGAACCGATTCACGGCGCTTGAATCGGTTTCTGGCACTGAGCGCGGGGATCCTCCCTCCGAGGAAGCTATGGAGTCTGACCAACCCATACAAAAAGCCCGAGCCCAAAGGTTAAACAAAAGGTAATTTTAAGCCGCCCTTCTAAATAGACAGTTTATCCCCTTATTGTTAATGGCTATCCTGACCTGGAATGTACGTGGTGTACGATCGCATAGGGCTGAACTGCAGCTTTTATTGCGTTCCCATTCACCTATGGTCGTATGTTTGCAGGAGACTAAGCTTCGCCCTCACGATCCTTTTGATCTCCGAGGATATACTCCGGTTCGCTACGACCTTGAACCGGAGGAGGGTACTCCTGCTCATGGTGGTGTCCTGATTTTGGTGCGTAATGACGTTCATTTTACACCTGTCACACTTACATCTGACTTGCAAGCTGTTGCCGTTCGCCTTCACTTACCCGGCTTTTTGTTTTCTGTTTGCTCTGTGTATACACCTCCATCGTCTCCCCTCGCTCCCGCGGACATTCGATCTCTCCTGTCCGCTCTCCCAACACCATTTCTTCTGTTGGGAAATTTTAATGCCCATCACCCACTATGGGGTTCGCCAAGGGCTTGTGCGAGGGGAACTCTTCTTTCCGACATTTTTTATCAGTTCAATCTTTCATCCTCAATACAGGTGCACCTACTTTTATTTCTGATTCTTCTGGTACATTTTCTCACCTGGACCTTGCAATTTGCTCACTACAGCTTGCACGTCGTCTTCAGTGGAACGTCGTCGCTGACACCTACTCCAGCGACCATTACCCCTGCATCGTTTCTCTTCTGTCGCACCACGTACAGCATTCCAGAGTACCTACCTGGATATTCGCAAAAGTCGACTGGAGCTTATATTCCAGCCTCGTGCATTTTGACGACCAGCCCTTCGCCGACATTCACCAACTAGTGCAGCACCTTACGTCTGTTATTTTCTCTGCCGCCGAACGCGCAATACCCCGTTCATCCTCCCAACCTCGGCGGCCACCTGTTCCGTGGTGGAACGAGGATTGTCGGGACGCCGTTCGTGCCCGTAGGACTGCACTAAGGGTGTTTCGGCGACACCCTACACTTGATAATTTGGTGACTTTTAAACAATCGCGCGCCAGGGCTCGTCGCATTATTCAGGATAGCAAGAAGGCATCTTGGGCTCGTTTTGTCGAGTCTTTTAATCGTTTTACGCCTTCATCCGTTGTTTGGGATAAACTTCGTCGCTTCTCAGGTAAAGTGTCACATTGTACTGTTTCTGGCCTTCAGGTTTCTAATGCCACCATAGTGGATCCGGCTGCCATCGCTAACACTCTGGGTGCTGCCTTTGAGGCGGTTTCCAGTTCAGACCATTATTCCGCCGGCTTTCGCTCTATTAAAGACCGGCTGGATTCCGCATCATATACTTTTCGGTCTGCTACTGATGAATGCTATAATGAACTATTCACAATGAGGGAGCTGGAGCACGCTCTTCATTGCTCTCGGCACTCCGCTCCTGGGCCGGACGGCATTCATGTTCTGATGTTAAAGAACCTTTCAGCCGACAGTAAACTCTTTCTCTTACAGGTGTATAACCGTATTTGGCAAAACGGCATTTTTCCTTCCGTTTGGCGCGAAGCCACCATTGTCCCTATACTTAAGCCTGGGAAGGATCGCCAACTACCTTCCAGCTACCGCCGTATCTCCCTCACCAGTTGCATTTGCAAGGTGATGGAGCGCATGATCAACGGGCGGTTGACATGGTGGCTTGAGTCTCAGAAACTTCTAGCGAACGCTCAGTGCGGGTTTCGTCGCTATCGCTCTACCGTCGACCATCTGGTGTCCTTGTCGACGCATATTATGAATGGATTTCTGAGAAAGTGTCAAACCGTGGCTGTATTTTTTGACCTGGAGAAAGCTTATGACACTTGTTGGAGAGGCGGCATTTTACGTACACTTCACGATTGGAATATCCGCGGTCGTCTTCCCATATTTCTTCGGGAGTTTATGACGGACCGCGTCTTTCGTGTACGTGTGGGCTCGGTTTTATCTCGTCGTTTTATTCAAGAGAACGGAGTACCACAGGGCTCTGTACTCAGTGTCACACTTTTTGCGATTGCTATCAACCCCATTGTTGATTGTATTCCACCTGGCATTTCATCGTCCCTTTTTGTTGACGATTTCGCTATTTATTGCAGTTCACGGCGGACCTGTCTACTCGAACGCCGTCTCCAGAGCTGTATCGACCGTCTCTACGCCTGGAGTAACGCCAACGGCTTTAATTTCTCCGCCGAGAAATCCGTCTGCATCAACTTTTGGCGCCGGAAGTATTTCCCTCCGCCCACTCTCCATCTTGGGCCAGGGATACTTCCGTTTGCAGACGAGGCGAAATTTTTGGGGTTGATTTTTGACAGGAAGTTGTGTTGGACCTCGCACGTTTCCTTTTTAAAAGCAAAGTGTGACCGTTCTCTTAATCTTTTACGTGTTTTAAGTGGCACATCCTGGGGAGCTGATCGGACCGTCCTTCTTCGCCTTTATCGCTGTTTGGTCCGATCCAAGCTTGATTACGGGTGTATTGTTTATACGTCGGCACGTCCATCTGTGTTAGGTCGATTGAATGCCATTCACCATCGTGGCATAAGAGTCGCTACAGGGGCCTTTCCAACTAGCCCTGTACCCAGTCTGTACGCAGAAGCTGCAGAGCCTCCGCTGTCCTTCCGGCGTGAGATGCTTTTGTGCAGCTATGCTTGTCGACTCTCAAGCTTGCCTAACCACCCGTCCTTCGATGTATTTTACGAGGATTCGCTTGATCGCCAATATTTTGTTAGCTCCTCTGCATTGCTCCCTCCAGGGGTTCGATTTCGACTGCTACTTCGGCATTTGGACGTTACGCCAGCGCCGGCCCTTACCCGAGGGGAAACGCGCTTTCCTCCATGGTCGCGCGCTGAGGCCCACATCCACTTTGGGCTAACGTCGATGCCGAAGAATGAGACCCCTGCTTCAGTCCTTAGATCCGCATTTTTAGAACTTCAGGCAACATTCGGAGACTGTAATTTTATTTATACTGATGGGTCTAAGACTGATGTTGGAGTAGGATGTGCCTTTGTTTTAGGTGCGCATAGTTTTACTTTTCGTTTACCCGGGCAATGTTCGATTTATACCGCCGAACTTTTTAGTATCTATCAATGTGTTTTATACATTCAGCGGCATGTTTTACGGCGTTGTGTTGTTTGTTCGGACTCTCTGAGTGCCCTTCAGAGTATTAACGCGCTGTACTCTTACCACCCCCTCGTACAGCGCATTCATGACCTGCTCCATTCGCTGGGTGCCTCTGGCATCAGCGTCTCTTTTATGTGGATTCCAGGTCATGGGGGTATCTCAGGGAATGAGTCGGCCGACGCCGCTGCGAAATCGGCGATTTTATTACCCAGATTTTTTACTTCTGTTGTTCCCTCGTCAGATTCCTGTGTCATTTTACGTCGCCGCATCCTCTCGCGCTGGCGCGATGAGTGGACGGCCCTCCGGGGGAACAAGTTGCGGGAGGTTAAACCTCTTCCGCTAGTCTGGGCTACCTCTTCCCGTGCTTCTCGTCGGGAAGAGGTACTTTTAACACGCCTTCGTATCGGACATTGCCTTTTTAGTCATAGATACCTGTTAAGTGTTGATCCCGCACCTCTGTGTGGTCAGTGTGACGTGCCTTTAACGGTCCGTCACATTTTAACCGAGTGTCAAGTTTTAGCTCCACTGCGCGTTCGCGTGGGTCTGCCTGTTGGCCTAGCCAACGTGTTGGCAGACGACGCGCATGCTGTAGAATGTCTTTTACGTTTTATCACTGACATTGGTTTTAGCCGTCGCATTTAATGCGCTGAGCGCCTTTTAGCTGTTTGCTTTTATATTGTTAGTTTTAATGGGGTCCTTCTCCCCTGATATAAGGCGCTCATGTTCCTTGCATTCTGCAGTTCTTGACACGTTTTATTCTTTTAGTGACCATGATTTTAGTGTGTTGGTTTTTTAGATATCTTTATTGTTATTCTTGTTATTGTTATTATTGTTTTTATTGTTATTGTTATTATTGTTATTGTTTTTATTGTTATTGTTATTATTGTTATTGTTATTCTATTGTTATTTTTAACTTTTTTGACATCGCGGGTTTGTGTCCGGTTTTTTTAATTATGCGGTTTTTTACCTGTCTTTTATATTGTGACCTTATATTTTACTCATTGTAAGGGCGCTGATGACCGCAGCAGTTTAGCGCCCTTAAACCGCATATCATCATCATTTAAGTATTAGCTCGCTGTACAGTTATTACTCACCCGTACAGCGCATCCGTGACCTGCTCCACTCGCTTGGTGTTTCTGTCATCACCGTATCCTTCATGTGGAATCCAGGTCATTTGGGCCACTTAGGTAATGAGTCTGCGGATTTTATTACCCAGATATTTTATCTCTGTTGTTCCCTCCACAGATTTGTTTGTTGTTTTACGTAGCCGCATCCTCTTGCTTTGAAGGGATGAGTGGAAGGCCCTCCGGGGGAACAAGTTGCAGGAGGTTAAGCCTCTCCCGTTAGTCTGGGGTGCCTCTTCTCGTTCTTGTCGTCGGGAAGAGGTACTTTTAGCCCACCTACGATTCGGACATTGCATTTTTAGTCATAGATACCTGCTTAGTGGTGACCCCGCACCAGTATGCTATTAGTGTGATGCGCCCTCAACGGTGCGTCATATCCTAACAGTGTGTCAAGTTTTAGCTCCATTGCGCGTTCTTGTGGGTCTGCCTGTTGGCCTAGCCAACGTTTTGGCAGAGGACGCGCGTGCTGTAGAATGTGGTTTACGTTTCATTCGTGACATTGAGTTTAATCTGCGCATCTGATGCGTTGAGCGACCTTTAGCTTTCTAATTTTATTATGTCTGTTTTAATGGAGACCCTTCTCCCCAGTGGTCATATGGCGCTCATGTCCCTCGCATTCTACAGTTCTGGACACATTTTACTCTTTTATATCCCATGTGTTTAGTGTGTTTGTTTGTGGGATTGGTGTATTGTTGTTTTTAGCTTTTTGGCAATCGCGGGTTTGTGTCCCGTTTTTTAATTCTGTGTTTTTTACCCGTCTTTAATATTTTGGACTTTAAATTTTATGCATTGTAAGGGCCCTGATGACCTTAGTAGTTTAGCGCCCTTAAACCCCATCTCATCATCATAACAGAATGTCAAGTTTTAGCTCCACTGCGCGTTCGCGTGGGTCTGCGTGTTGGCGAAGCCAACGTTTTGGCAGACGACGCGCATGCTGTAGAATGTACGTTTTATGAGTGACATTGGTTTTAATCGGCGCATTTGATGCGCTGAGCGTCTTTTAGATTTGTGATTTTGTATTGTCAGTTTTACTTGTTCTCTTCCCCCGACGGACATAAGGCGCTTATGTCCCTTGCGTTCTACAGTTTTTGACACGTTGTTTTATTCATTTTATTGACCATGATTTTGTGTGTATATTTTAGTTTTTGGTCTGTTGTATTTTTTTAGTGTTTTTGACGAATCGAGTTTGTGGGTGGTTTTTAAGTTTTTTTGAGTTTTCAATTTTATATTTTAAACATTGTAAGGGCGCTAATAACCTTAGCAGTTGAGCGCCCTTAAGCCCCATCTCATCATCATCAGAACGGGGATACGCTCGATTTTAGAAACGAAGCTATACGGTAAAGATGAAGTTAAGTTTAAGGGCGCAAAACCAGAAAGGCCATTAGCGCCCGACAATGTTAAAATGAAGGTAAAACAATAGTTAAAAGACCACCATAATAAATAAAAAATAAAACGCCATAATAAAAACAACTAGAAGAAAGGAATGAGAGAGTGTCAGAGGCGGTAGAACGCGGAGCTGAAACATGTGGGGCTAAAAACTAAAAATCTTTAAACAGTGCAAGGACAGGTCAAACGCTGTCCTGTAAATGGCCGCGTCGAAGAAAAGTTAAAACACGTTCTACATCTAGTACGTCATGTGCTAAAATGGTAGGCAGGGTGGCGCCTATCTGCAGGGATGAGCGAAGGACAGCAAAGGTGTGACACAGCTCTAAAGCGTGCCTAACTGTTAGCGGCGCACCGCAACAACCCCAAACGGGAGCAGGCTCACGGAGCAACAAGTGATAGTGGCTAAAACGACAGTGCCCGATGCTAACTCTACATAAAATCACCTCCTCCCGCCGGGAGGAACACGAGGAAGTTGCCTAGGTTGAGGGTACAGGTTTAATCACCGCAGTTTGTTATCCTGGACAGAGGACCATGCAGAAAACCAACACGAAAGAATAGACCCCGTAAAAATGGCTAAAACCATTTGCAAAGACAGAAGAGCTAAAATATCTGGGAGAGAAAACAGCACGCTTGGCAGCGGCATCCTCACTCTCGTTACCCTGAATACCGACGTGACCAGGAACCCATACGAATGAAAGGCTGACACCATCGGTGGTAAGCTGGCGGAAGCAATTTTGGAGGCGCTGAACGATGGGATGGCAAGCGTACAGCGCACGAAGGCTAGACAGGGCACTTAGGGTTCCGTGCATAAAACAACTCAGTAGACCTTGAGGACGGATAAAAGAAAGAGCTTGCTCCAAAGCAAAAAGTTCAGCAGTAAAAACCGAGCACTGATCAGGAAGACGAAAGGTCAAATGTTCTACACCAAACACGAAGGCACATCCAACTCCACGGTCAACATTTGAGCCGTCGGGATAAATAAAGCAATGGTTGGCGAAGCGTGACTGAACTTCGGCAAATGCCGAACGGATGATCGGACCAGGGGGGGTGAACTTGGACGTCAAATCAAGATGGCACGAGACGCCTGAAGGTAGCCAAGGAAGGAAATGTGTTTGGCCTCTTGGGAGCATAAACGGCAAGACGATGTCCAAAGTCCGAAGGAGTTGGCGGAAACGAACCCCTGGTGGGAGCAAGGCAAGGGGCCGAGAGGCATATTGCTGAACCAGCAATCCGCAAAGAAGGACGAGTATGTCAGGTGGTAAGGCACACTGGATAACCGGCAAGCATAGCCGCAGAGAATAACGTCGCGACGATAAGAAAGCGGCTATTACGGTGAGGCTACACATAAGACGGAATGGGAATACATTTTAAAATACACTACCATAATAAAAAGCTTCTCTCGAGATTGAGACCTACCTAGTCTTCAACACGCAAACTTCTAACATCATCTAAACGAAAACTCCTCGAGTGACTGGATTTCAAGGTTCTGTAATGCATGCTTTAGATTGGGCGGAGCTTCGACGTTTGACCACAAGATTAGTAAGGAGGAGGAGCATGTCATCCTACCTTACAATACGTATGCTCTGGATGCGAATGATGAAATTAGAATCCCATGCCAGGCCGAGTACTTGTACACGCTTTCTAGTAGAAGTTACCTCTACATAGAAGTATCTATTACAAAACATATTGGTGAAGCTTCGTCTTAAAAACTACCGACAATGCCATGGCGTTTCTGTATGATGAAGTTCGCTTATATATGAATGGTACTATTATAGATGGAACGATATATCCGAGAATTTCTTCGACTATGCGCAACTGTGCGACTCTCAACACTTAGGACTCAATCGCCTGCAGAACGCCGGCTCGATCTATGCCAGGAAAGGTGTAAACATTGTGAACCGAGGGAATGGAGTCTTCAGTCCTATCGTTCCTCTTTCGAAGTTTCTGGGTTTCGCGGACGATCAGAAGGAGCTGATACCTTATAGGAAGTTTGAACTTGTTCTCATTAGATCTAAAAATTCTAATAATTGTCTGATGAGCAACATCCGACCATTATTAAACTTAACAGCATTGAAAGAAGGCTGCCCGTGCTTCGAATTTTCGATGCCGAGAGAGTGGAGAAAATTAAACTCATCAAGCCAGATCGCCCACTGCACATTGCCTTTCGAATCCTGGACCTTCACATTCAACCTAAAGTATTGCTGACTAAAGCTGTCACATGTTACGTTGGAATGACATTGCAGCTTGAGAAACTGCATTTTGTCATACTAGGTGCACAGATAGACAGATTTAGCTATCTTGCTAAAGATAGCTGTATGTATGATCACTGCAATATCACCAATCTGAAGCTTTATCTCAAAAGCGAATGTTATCCATATCATGATATGAATTTGAATTTTGCAACTCAAAGCTTGCATCTCCTTATGGCCAGTATCCTAAATTTCAATACTATTATCATGGCAAAAAGAATTGCCCTCTTTTGAGGAAAAGCTCATTTTTTAAAATATGCACCACTATTCGTCCTCGACTGTTCTCATCAACCCGAGGAGACTGTGACTAGAGCCGTTAACATCAGATTGGATGTTCAAGCATCGGCAACTTTTCCTGCACAAACATCTTTATTTTATTTAATTATTCATGATAAAATTACCACTTATAAACCCTTAACTCATGTTGTTGTTAGGAATGTGTATCTCTCATATAGGAAATGGAATGTATTTTGTTTAAATCAATATAGAATGGAATACAAATTATATTATCTTTTTACTGATTTTAGCATACATCTCCTTAATCCTTTTCCTGACATTCTTGCCTCCAACATACTAAAAGCACATTGATTTAAGAACGTTATGCAATTGAAAGAAATATATTTCAATGTATGAAATTAGTCTCTTCAGCTCTGCTATTGCAACAATGTCCAGATTTACGGCATTTTCGTTTAGGCTCATGTTTACAAAAGCTATTTCATTGACTTTATTCATATGCAATGTTATATTATATGCATAGATTATATTCTGACTGTAAGATACATGAGGAAAAGTATCGTCTTGCACATAGGTTTTGATCACGGTTATATTTCGAACTATTTTCAGCCAGTCCTCTTTTGTTATGTATACAAATGTTTCGTCGCCTGCTTTGATGTAAAGGGATGGGAGTTCGCAATGCAGTCATATTCTCAAACGATGCTTGGAGTTGATGGAGATGTCGTCGAGCAAAACCACGTTATTTGGATTCATCTTTCTTTTACTTTTCTGGAATGGGATCAAAGATGAGTACTATGATGTTCTCTGGAGTGGCTTTTAACATCATCTTCTTGTTAATGGTCTTTGCCTTGTTCCTCTTCTTCTCGGGCGTCTTTTCGGAACTGTAGACAGGCATATACACAGGATCTTTGTTTTTCCAAACGAGTCACTTTTAAATCATAGAACTTTTCTTTCATTGACAATGATTGTACTTAGCTTTCTTCTTCTACACGTTCTTTCTTTTCCACGACTCGCACTAGCGATCCACGTCGCGGTGCAGAGGCACATATCCTTCAGGTAATCTGTAAATACACAGCTTTTTCTTTCATCTATCTATTCCGTCGCGTAATTCGCAATCCAATTCTTTACCTGCTTACACCTCTGACTTACGATACACGCCACAGTACGCCATACAACGGAAGAATGACATAACTTGTAGATGCTGCTAAGGCTCTTTAGAGATGATGATGCGAGCATCGCCGTTGCGTATTTCCTCATGCTTATCAAGAGAGTACTGTTCATTTGCTCGTAGTCCTCGAGGTTCACACAGCAACAATTGTCGCTATTGGTCGCGATTCTGATATTTTCACTATTCATCGTGCTAGCTCACAGTCAACTGTGAATGCAGACCCATCCTTGTGTTTTGCTTCGAGGGGTGGGATGTGGGTTTGAACACGTTCGTTCTTGCACTGTAGAGGTGACCTCGTTTTATACCCTTACGCACGTGTACACGCCAGCCTTCCTCTGAGTTCCCTTTGGAATTCCCTAATGGACTACATTTTATCTGTTTTCTGCCTTACACGCTACCTAATCTTTAGCTTTTTTCGATTCGTAATTCGATATCATATATCATTAAATCCCATTCTCCAACCGACGTGGTGAGAAAACGACGTACGCGTATCATGTCTTACCAGGTGGGGGGCGGTACATTACAGTACACTTCCTTGTGCGAGGGGAACCCTTCTGTCCGATATTTTTTACCAGTTCAATCTTTCCATCCTCAATACCGGTGAACCTACTTTTATTTCTGATTCTTCTGGTACATTCCTCACCTGGATCTAGCCTTTTGCTCACTCCACCTTGCTCGTCGTGTGCAGTGGATCGTCGTCTCTGACACCTACTTCAGCGACCATTACCCTTGCGTCGTTTCTCTTCTATCTCACCACGTCCAGCATTCCAGAGTACCTACCCGGATATTCAGAAAAGCCGACTGGAGCTTGTATTCCAGCCTCGTGTATTTTGACGATCAGCCCTTCGCAGACATTAACCAACTAGTGCAGCACCTAACGTCTACGATTTTCTCTGCCGCCAAAAGTGCAATTCCCCGTTCATACTCTCAACCTCGGCGACCGCCTGTTCCGTGGTGGAACGAGGATTGTCGGGACGCCGTTCGTGCCCGTAGGACTGCACTTAGGGTGTTTCGGCGACACCCTACACTTGATAATTTGGTGACTTTTAAACAATCGCGCGCCAGGGCTCGTCGCATTATTCAGGATAGCAAGAAGGCGTCGTGGACTCGTTTTGTCGAGTCTTTTAATCGCTTTACGCCTTCATCTGTTGTTTGGGATAAACTTCGTCGCTTCTCAGGTAAAGTGTCGCATTGTACTGTTTCTGGCCTTCAGGTTTTCAAATGCCACTATAGTGGATCCGGCTGCCATCGCTAACACTCTGGGTGCTGCCTTTGAGGCGGTATCCAGTTCAGACCATTATTCCGCCGGCGTTTGCTCTATTACAGACCGGCTGGATTCCGAAACCTTTAATTTTCGGTCTGCTAATAATGAGTGTTATAATGAATTTTTCACAATGAGGGAGCTGGAGCACGCTCTTCATTGCTCTAGGCACTCCGCTCCTGGCCCGGACGGCATTCATGTCCTGATGTTAAAGAACCTTTCAGCCGACAGTAAACTCTTTCTCTTACAGGTCTATAACCGTATTTGGCAAGACGGCTTTTTTCCTCCCGTTTGGCGCGAAGCCACCATTGTCCCTATACTTAAACCTGGGAAGGATCGCCAGCATCCTTCCAGCTACCGCCCTATCTCCCTCACCAGTTGTGCTTGCAAGGTGATAGAGCGCATGATTAACGGGCTGTTGACATGGAGGCTTGAGTCTCAGAAACTTCTAGCGAATGCTCAGTGCGGGTTTCGCCGCTATCGCTCTACCGTCGACCATCTGGTGTCCTTGTCGACGCATATTATGAATGGATTTCTGAGAAAGTGTCAAAGCGTGGCTGTGTTTTTTGACCTGGAGAAAGCTTATGACACTTGTTGGAGGGGCGGCATTTTACGTACACTTCACGTATGGAATACCTGCGGTCGTCTTCCTAAATTTTTTCGGGAGTTTATGACGGACCGCGCCTTTCGTGTACGTGTGGGCTCGGTTTTATCTAGTCGTTTTATTCAAGAGAACGGAGTACCGCAGGGCTCTGTACTCAGTGTCACACTTTTGCGATAACTATCAACCCCATTGTTGATTGTATTCCAGCTGGCATTTCATCGTCCCTTCTCGTTGACGATTTTGCCATTTATTGTAGTTCACGGCGGACCTGTCTACTCGAACGCCGTCTCCAGAGCTGTATCGACCGTCTCTACGCCTGGAGTAACGCTAACGGCTTTAATTTCTCCGCCGAGAAATCCGTCTGCAACAACTTCTGGCGCCGGAAGGCTTTCCCTCCGCCCTCTCTCGGTCTTGGGTCGGAGGTCCTTCCATTTGCAGACGAGGTGAAATTTTTGGGGTTGGTCTATGACCGGAAGCTGAGCTGGACTGCTCACGTTTCCTTTTTAAAAGCAAAGTGTGACCGTTCTCTTAATCTTTTACGTGTTTTAAGTGGCACATCCTGGGGAGCTGATCGGACCGTCCTTCTTCGCCTTTATCGCTCTTTGGTCCGATCCAAGCTTGATTACGGGTGTATTGTTTGTTCGTCGGCACGTCCCTCGGTGTTACGTCGATTGAATGCCATTCACCATCGTGGCATAAGAGTCGCTACAGGGACCTTTCCAACTAGCCCTGTACCCAGTCTGTACGCAGAAGCTGCAGAGCCTCCGCTGTCCTTCTGGTGTGAGATCCTTTTGTGCAGCTATGCTTGTCGACTCTCAAGCTTGCCTAACCACCCGTGCTTCGATTTATTTTACGAGGATTCGCTTGATCGACAATATTTCGTTAGCTCCTCTGCATTACTACCTCCAGGGGTTCGATTTTGACAACTCCTTCGGCATTTGGACATTACGGCAGCGCCGGTCCTTCCCGGGGGGAAACACTTTTTCCTCCATGGTTGCGCGCTGAGGCCCACTGTCACCTTGGGCTAACGTCGATGCCGAAGACTGAGACCATTTCTTCAGTTCTTAGATCAGCTTTTTTGGAAATCCAGGAAGACATCGGGAACTTTCATTTTATATACACTGATGGGACTAAGACTGATGTTGGAGCAGGGTGTGCCTTTGTTTTTGATCAGCATAGTTTTACCTTTCGTTTGCCGGAGCAATGTTCAATTTTTACCGCCAAAATTTTTAGTATCCATCAGGGTCTTTTATACATCCAGCGGCGTAGTTTACAGCACTGTGTTCTTTGTGCAGACCCCCTGAGTGCCCTTCAGAGTATTAACGCGCTGTACAATTATCACCCACTCGTACAGCGCATACATGACCTGGTCCACTCGCTTGGTGTCTCTGGCATCCGCGTCTCCTTCATGTGGATTCCAGGTCATGTTGGCATCTCAGGGAACGAGTGTGCCGACGCCGCTGCCAAATCGGCGATTTTATCACCCAGAAGTTTTACCTCTGTTGTTCCCTCGTCAGATTTGTTTATTGCTTTACGTCGCCGCATCCTCTCGGTTTGGAGGGATGAGTGGACGGCCCTCCGGGGGAACAAGTTGCGGGAGGTTAAACCTCTCCCGTTAGTCTGGGCTACCTCTTCCCGTGCTTCTCGTCGGGAAGAGGTAATTTTAACACGCCTTCGTATCGGACATTGCATTTTTAGTCATAGACACTTGCTTAGTGGTGATCCCGCACCACAGTGTGATCACTGTGCTGTACCCTTAACAGTGTGTCATATTTTAACGGAGTGTCAGGTTTTAGCACAATTGCGCGCTGTCTCTGCCTGTTGCTTTAGCCGATATTTTGGCAGACGACGCGTATACTGTAGCAAGTCTTTATGTTTTATCCGTGACAGTGGTTTTATTCGACGCATCTAATGCGCGGAGCGACTTTTAGTTTTATGATTTTGTATTGTCCATTTCAATGGGGGGCTGTTCTCCCCTGGGATCTTACGACGCTCTGGACCCTTGGCTTCTACAGATCCTGACACGTAGTTTACTCTTTTATTATTTCATTTGCAATGTTTTTAGTGTGGTTGTTTTTAGACATTGATATGTATTTTAATGTATCGACTACGCGGGTTTGTGTCCCGTATTTGAATTTATGGATTTTAAATCTTTGACTTCGATGGCTTATTTTATAGTGTTGTTGTATCTGCGGTTTTTTACCCCTATTTTATTTTTTGGACTTTACATTTAATACTTTGTAAGGGCGCTGATGACCATAGCTGTTGAGCGCCCTTAAACCGCATCTCATCATAATCATCATCAGTACACTTCATTTATTTAACTGTTTATTCGTATACACTGATGTGCTGACACGCGCGCGCACACAAAACTCTTAATAGGAGGGAGGAATGGGCTTCGACCTCACAGGCCAAACCTTTGGTCAATACGTCCAACCGTATCACAAACACACGGGCTCTGGCACATACTTTAATGTCGTCTTTTACATACATGGGTTCTGAATCATGTCGTAGGCGATTTGGAAGACACCATTTATTTCTCCTTTATTAGTTTATAATCAGAGCATAAAAAAATTGTATTTCGGAAGTGTAATGTATTTCTAATAAAATTCTCTTTGTTCATCTACAACAGAGGTCCTTGTAACAGTTGGTCAACATTTGGAAATCCGTGTTAAACTTCTAATACATAGCGCTTCCATTTGGTAATAAAGATGTTTAGGCAACGTTTTGGGATATCTTAAGTGTGTTTTATGTTAATTTCACAGAACACTAGCCTTCCGCAATAAAAGAAGGCTAATTATAGCTATTTATGTTTTAAAAATGTTGTGTGTTTGCAATAGAAATGACCTGTATATGCATGAGGATGCAATATCAATGCGACTGCAGTAAAATGTAACCTCGTTAGGATCCAAGCGTGCTATTACACCGGTTATTTCTCTTAAGCCCTCCAGGACCTTTAACATAGGCGAGGTTGATACCAGTCGCTGAGAGTGGAACTCGCGACTTTTGCTATTGATTGGATGGACGGTCCATTTCGTGTTCCCTTAACGATCACAGATAATAGAATCGCTTTAGTTATGGTGGCATTGAAAGGGACATAAAAGCCCTCTTAATAACAACAATAATAATTATAGTAATAATGTATTGACATATAACTAATATACTGTCGTATACCCCGTCCCCAAATAAGCCCAAAACAACATTGCACACGCTTTGCTGCAAGAGGATTTCAAACGGAAGCCGAACACTACAAATTTAATTCTGCGGGGAGGACATGTTAAGCAGTTAACCCTAAAGCCTAGCGCAACTTCGGGAATGAAAGGCGAATGAGCATGGCACAACACACAATAATAACCAAGCTTCACATTATCTTACTTTAATAATACTTAAATATATTCATTCATTCATTATCTGTTTACGATCCTCTTATTTAGGACTTACACCCCCCCAGGACTTACAAGCGGGTGCCTGGGGTCAGAGGCCCGTCGAGGAGCAGACACTCATGGATCAGACAGAGCATCCAGGATGGGTGATCAGCCCGATGCCTGGTATGGGATGAAGGAAGTAGATGAAACGAAATGTTTGGTGAAATGGACGAAAGGAAAGGTGATGATGGAGCAGTTGGTGGAATGAATGGCGGGGGAAACCGGAGAACCCGGAGAAAACCCGCCCAGACGCCGCTTCGTCCACCACAAATCCCACATGCAATCCCTGGGATTGAACCCGGGTCGCCTCGGTGGGAGGCGAGCGGTCTAACCACTCGACCACGGCGCCGCCCATACTTAAATATAACAATACATTACCTTGGGCAATGCAGCCATCTACTTTGGTGACCATCAGAGAGACAGGCCGGAACACTTCCTTTCTCTTCGACTACAAACCCCGGTTCTCTCCACGCTAAAGGCTACATAAAACTACACTGGTAAGTCACTGCTTACCCCCACCCCAACTTCTGCTAACGGACCGCTCAAAAGCCGTTTACAGACTTCTAGAACAATTTAAATGCAGTCACGCACCCTTGTCCAAGTGCGACAATTCCGACCAGCTCATATTGAGCAATGTAAAATATACATGTGCCACATCTGTCCGGGGTCTGCCAAGATTGATATCCCATCAATTGCTAAAATAAATTCACGTACAATACAGAAGTTGTTTTTTCTGACAAAAAATACTTTTTGTAACGTGACAAAATTTTGTTAACATTGTTGTGTTGGTTCTTAGTACACTTCTTTGTGTTTAGTTTACAATATATATAAAATTTCGATACAAAGTTAAAGCAGCAACAAAGGGAGTCTGTTCACCAGAAGTTACATGATAATGACGAAACAACATTATTTAACTTTGTTCACTATTAAAGTTTGCATTTAGTGTTCCGCACACACTGTTTCACCTTCACTGCCTCGCCCACAAACAATAGTTAAATGTGCCACTAACTGTAGGTTAGGTAAATGTCCCACCTGCTCTCCGACGAGAAATTTATTTTAACTTTCTATGCAGAGGTGAAACCTTAAGGTAGGGAATATCAGTGTTTCCCACCTTGTCATGAAAGCCGCAATTAAAGTCCTGCAGCAACGATCTTTAAGGGTTAGTAACCTGTCTATCCTACTTTTCGACGAGATCACTTTATAAGGCACAACATGGCGCCAGGCATCGACGATGTTGTGCCATAGGGGGAGATATCCCTATGGCCGAAGACCGCAACGATGAAGCAGGTGAAGTTTGGCTTTAGCGTGGCCAATCCAAGTAACAATGGCAGTTGGATTATGAAGTAAGACTGAGACGTAATTGGGTGTGAAACAGAAACAGAGGCAACCGGTGCCACAGCTAGTCTTGCGGACCCATTTAATTCTGTGGTGAACGCTCCCCATGACATGTATTGCTTAAACATTACCACAAGTGCAAATAAGTAAAGAGCACGAATATGTTAATTGCAAAAATTACACGGTGCTACAGGTGGTCATGTCACAAAGCACGGATTTCGCATTACAAAATATACTACAAGGTATATGTGTCACAAAACAAGGATTTTGCATTACAAAATATAATACAAAGTAGATTACATAATCCCCTTATGGTGACAAATCCTACTAAATATTTTGACAAAGAATTTACAGAAGTACAATATATTGATAACCTGAAAATTACAAAAGATCACAACGCATATTGGAATGTTTATCCTCTGTGATCACTTACAAAGTGTACCCTGAATTACATTATATACGGAATCAAATCAATGCCTAGGTTTTTATAGATGTGCACATCTACTCGTAGTCATCCCAATTATTTAAAACTGTTATTAAAATTGGCTATGAGTAATATCGTTAGTCATCATTTATGTAACCTCGAGGTAAGCCCGTATTAAAATCATCATCTTGTGTTGTGTACAAATAAATATCACCTCTACTCCCAATGAATTCTAGCACAAATTGTGCATGTCTTTAAAACATACACTTATGATATAGAATAGTCATATAAAGTACTACCATATACCAAAGTTTAACTACCGTCATATGAAATTTAGAATACTACACTAGTCCAATGCTAAGTACTACATCCCGATAACAAACTATTCATTATAGTAACTGGAAGAGATGGAGATACGTGTTGTCAAAATCTGTCCTGAAACATTCTCAAAAATAGAAAACCAACCTGTGTTACATGGAAGTCAATAGCAATATTTCACAAGGTTATCATATCAATGCCAAAACACTACAAATTAAAAGTTCATTATTACTATCATCATAACCAAGTATAATCCAATATTGGAGATTACACTGCGGCACTTTTACTAACATGAAATATCACATACCTTAGCGGCTGCATACTGCACTTTCGCTAGGCGAAATTCACACTGCAAGTGCAACGGGTACATAACGGCAATGCCGCCGAGCTGCAATTTCACTGAAACCATTCTGATACATCTGAATGCCATAATGGGTACACCTTGACAACGCCATTATTCATCAATACAATAGAAAAATACTAGCAACAAATAATTTATTCATAAGTGGAGGTCCGGCGAGAGTAGAGGAATTTGTCACAATTCATGAACAATACAATGCCTGTCAAGGGTAACAATCAATAACTTAAGATTTATAAATATAAAGTCAGTCCTATTATTAAACTTTGTGAAGGTAACAACCTAGAACACAAAAGATTTGACATATAAGAAACGGGTGTAGTATCCAAAATAAGTAAATTAAAAATCCATGCATCACTACATTTATCATAAGCGGCAAAATATCAAACAAATTCCCCCTCAGGGGCTCACCTTATGTGAGTACGGGTTTTTGGCGCACCCGGGGGTTCCCGAGCCAATCATCGCCACATCCATCCTCTCACCCCCATCCGGTCGAGGTGGGTTCTTCTCGTGATCGGTGGACACAAGGTAGGCTCTCGTGCGTTCTTTACATTCCATTCATACCGCACCTCACCATCGTTTCTTTCTTCCCTTATCACTTTCCGGCCATTTCGCACCACGACATTCGCATATCTCTTTTTCTTCCCCGCCGGCCTACCTTGCGTGCGAAACGCCCACACAGTTTTAGTTTCTTTTATCTTTTTATTAAAATCCTCCGTGGACACAGCCTGACGGATATCCGCACACTGGTGCGCAGCTGGGTGAGTGGGTAATGGCGTCATCCCCACCACCCGGGATCGTCATGTAGGGTATGTGTTCGTATCCGCTGTTCAACTGCAGTCCCGCGGGGGGGCCATTGCATGAGCTGCTGACTTCTGACGGCGATTGGGTCCCTCTGTCTATGTTCTGGGAGGTGTGACCCTGGGGTGAGTCTGGTATAGATAGGCCATTCACCCAAGCCGTGGTAACGCCCGAGAAGTCAGAGCCCGAGGTCGGAGACGGTTGCAATGGTGGAGGATTTATTTCGCTATGGAGCACCCTTCCTCCATTAATACTAACAAGCGCCGAAAGGTTTGTGTAACAGAAGTGACACCACCGACAACTGGTTGTTACTTGGTCATTTCACGAACCGAAGAAGGACAAAGCTTTGAGAAGGTGAACCCTTTCATTATTCAAAAGGGAATTGATGCAATTGCTGGTGCGGTTCAGTCCTGCACTCGTCTACGGAATGGTTCCTTATTAGCCCAAACGAAATCCGATCAGCAAAGTAAGACCTTGTTGCGCGCTACGCTTCTCCACGGCTATCCCATCCGTGTGGAGAAGCACCGCACATTGAATTCCTGTCGAGGCGTTATTACCACCCATAGCCTCGATGGTATATCGGACGAGGACCTGGTAGAATATCTTGCAGACCAGAAGGTGACAGCGGTCCATCGAGTGCAGGCCAAACGCGACGGCGTATTGGTACCCACTCGTACCCTGTTTATTACATTTGATGGCGTCGATCTGCCCACGAGCATTTCCGCAGGGTACGAACGGATTTCTGTGAGGCCTTATATTCCTAGACCTCTGCGTTGTTTTAAATGCCAACGTTTTGGGCATACGCAAGTCTCCTGTAAGAGTGCCGTTAACATCTGTGCAACATGTAGCCAGCCCTCACACGAAGGTACCTGTTCAACAGCCCCCGTCTGCGTTAATTGTAAAGGGTCACATTCTGCTTCGTTTGCCGACTGTCCGCGGTATTTGGACGAGAAGGCGATCCAGGAGATCCGGGTAAAGGAAAAACTCTCCTTCGCTGAAGCCCGGAGGCGTTTCCATGCGCGCCAACCTTCACACCTGCGATCTGGCACATTTAGCTCTGTTGTTGCCTCGCCAGTACCACGAGTAGATGCCGAAACTCAGACCTGGACCTTGACTGGATTAACCGCCACTACCATCCGGCCGTCTATTAAGGCTACAGTTACCAAGCCGTATAAACCTGGTCCCAAGTCAATGAAGTCGCAAGCCGTTGAAAAGAAGCCCAAGCAGAAACTTCGTAGGGAAGATTTTTTGAAAGACCCTCCGCGTGCGCGCGGTAACAAAAGTTCACCTTCTCCTCCTAGGAGGTCGCTGTCCCAGGATGGTCCTGGGACAAGCCGCGCTCAGCGGCACCCTTCACCCATCGCCACCCAGAACCGATTCACGGCGCTTGAATCGGTTTCTGGCTCTGAGCGCGTGGGCCCTCCCTCCGAGGAAGCTATGGAGTCTGACCAACTCCATACAAAAAGCCCGAGCCCAAAGGTTAAACAAAAGGTAATTTTAAGCCGCCCCTCTAAATAGACAGTTTATCCCCTTATTCTTAATGGCTATCCTGACCTGGAATGTACGTGGTGTACGATCGCATAGGGCGGAACTGCAACTTTTATTGCGTTCCCATTCGCCTATGGTCGTATGTTTGCAGGAGACTAAGCTTCGCCCTCACGATCCTTTTGATCTCCGAGGATATACTCCGGTTCGCTACGACCTTGAACCGGAGGAGGGTACTCCTGCTCATGGTGGTGTCATGATTTTGGTGCGTAATGACGTTCATTTTCAAACTATCACACTTACGTCCGACTTGCAAGCTGTTGCCATTAGACTGCAGTTACCCGGTTTTTTCTTTTCTGTTTGTTCTGTGTATACACCTCCATCGTCTCACCTCGCTCTCGCGGACATTCGATCTCTCCTGTCCGCTCTCCCAACACCATTTCTTCTGTTGGGAGATTTTAATGCCCATCACCCACTATGGGGTTCGCCAAGGGCTTGTACGAGGGGAACTCTTCTTTCCGACATTTTTTATCAGTTCAATCTTTCCATCCTCAATACAGGTGCACCTACTTTTATTTCTGATACTTCTGGTACATTTTCTCACCTGGACCTTGCCATTTGCTCACTCCAGCTTGCACGTCGTCTTCAGTGGAACGTCGTCACTGACACCTACTCCAGCAACCATTACCCCTGCATCGTTTCTCTTCTGTCGCACCACGTACAGCATTCCAGAGTACCTACCTGGATATTCGCAAAAGCCGACTGGAGCTTATATTCCAGCCTCGTGCATTTTGACGACCAGCCCTTCTCCGACATTAACCAACTAGTGCAGCACCTTACGTCTATTATTTTCTCTGCCGCCGAACGCGCAATACCCCGTTCATCCTCCCAACCTCGGCGGCCACCTCTTCCGTGGTGGAACGAGGATTGGCGGGACGCCGTTCGTGCGTCTTAGGGTGTTTCGGCGACACCCTACACTTGATAATTTGGTGACTTTTAAACAATCGCGCGCCAGGGCTCGTCGCATTATTCAGGATAGCAAGAAGGCATCTTGGGCTCGTTTTGTCGAGTCTTTTAATCGTTTTACGCCTTCATACGTTGATTGGGATAAACTTCGTCGCTTCTCAGGTAAAGTGTCACATTGTACTGTTTCTGGCCTTCAGGTTTTCAATGCCACCATAGTGGATCCGGCTGCCATCGCTAACACTCTGGGTACTGCCTTTGAGGCCGTATCCAGTTCAGACCATTATTCCGCCGGCTTTCGCTCTATCAAAGACCGGCTGGATTTCGAGACCTTTCATTTTCGGTCTGCTAATAATGAGTGTTATAATAAACTTTTCACACTGAGGGAGCTGGAACACGCTCTTAATTGCTCTCGGCACTCCGCTCCTGGCCCGGACGGCAATTCATGTCCTGATGTTAAAGCACCTTTCAGCCGACAGTAAACTCTTTCTCTTACAGGTCTATAACCGTATTTGGCAAGACGGCATTTTTCCTTCCGTTTGGCGCGAAGCCACTATTGTCCCTATTCTTAAGCCTGGGAAGGATCGCCAGCTACCTTCCAGCTACCGCCGTATCTCCCTCACCAGTTGCATTTGCAAGGTGATGGAGCGCATGATCAACGGGCGGTTGACATGGTGGCTTGAGTCTCAGAACCTTCTAGCGAACGCTCAGTGCGGGTTTCGTCGCTATCGCTCTACCGTCGACCATCTGGTGTCCTTGTCGACGCATATTATGAATCGATTTCTGAGAAAGTGTCAAACCGTGGCTGTATTTTTTGACCTGGAGAAAGCTTATGACACTTGTTGGAGGGGCGGCATTTTACGTACACTTCACGATTGGAATATCCGCGGTCGTCTTCCCGTATTTCTTCGGGAGTTTATGACGGACCGCGTCTTTCGTGTACGTGTGGGCTCGGTTTTATCTCGTCGTTTTATTCAAGAGAACGGAGTACCGCAGGGCTCTGTACCCAGTGTCACACATTTTGCGATTGCTATCAACCCCATTGTTGATTGTATTCCACCTGGCATTTCATCGTCCCTTTTTGTTGACGATTTCGCTATTTATTGTAGTTCACGGCGGACCTGTGTACTCGAACGCCGTCTCCAGAGCTGTATCGACCGTCTCTACGCCTGGACTAACGCCAACGGCTTTAATTTCTCCGCCGAGAAATCCGTCTGCATCAACTTTTGGCGCCGGAAGTATTTCCCTCCGCCCTCTCTCCATCTTGGGCCAGGGATACTTCCGTTTGCAGACGAGGCGAAATTTTTGGGGTTGATTTTTGACAGGAAGTTGTGTTGGACCTCTCAGCTACCTTTTTAAAGGCAAAGTGTGACCGTTCTGTTAATATTTTACGTGTTTTAAGTGGCACATCCTGGGGAGCTGATCGGACCGTCCTTCTTCGCCTTTATCGCTCTTTGGTCCGATCCAAGCTTGATTACGGGTGTATTGTTTATTCGTCGGCACGTCCATCTGTGTTACGTCGATTGAATGCCATTCACCATCGTGGCATAAGAGTCGCTACAGGGGCCTTTCCAACCAGCCCTGTATGCTGAAGCTGCAGAGCCTCCGCTGTCCTTCAGGCGTGAGATGCTCTTGTGCAGCTATGCTTGTCGACTCTCAAGCTTGCCTAATCACACGTCCTTCGAGTTATTTTTCGAGGAGTCACTTGATCGTCACTATTTTATTCGCTCCTCTGCTTTGCTCCCACCAGGGGTTCGCTTTCGACAGCTCCTTCGGCATTTAGACGTTCCGCCAGCTCCGGCCCTTCCACGGGGGGAAACGCCTTTTCCTCCATGGTCTCGCACTGAGGCCCACTGTCACCTTGGGCTAACGTCGATGCCGAAGACTGAGACCCCTGCTTCAGTCTTTAGATCGGCTTTTTTAGAAGTACGGGCTCAATTCGGAGACTTCCATTTTATCTTCACCGATGGATCTAAGACTGAAGCTGGAGTTGGATGTGCCTTTGTTTCTGGTCACTGTAGTTTTAAGTTTCGTTTACCTGGACAATGTTCAATTTTTACTGCCGAACTTTTTAGCATTTATCAATCTATTTTATACATTCAGCGGCACGCCTTACAGCACTGTTTTATTTGTACGGACTCTCTGAGTGCCCTTCAGACTATTACTGCGCTGTACCATTACCACCCGCTTGTACAGCGCATACATGACCTGCTCCACTCGCTTGGTGTCACTGGCATCAGCGTGTCCTTCATGTGGATTCCAGGTCATGTGGGCATCTCAGGTAATGAGTCTGCCGACGCCGCTGCGAAATCGGCGATTTTATTACCCAGATTTTTTACCTCTGTTGTTCCCTCGTCAGATTCGTGTGTTATTTTACGTCGCCGCATCCTCTCGCGCTGGCGCGATGAGTGGACGGCCCTCCGGGGGAACAAGTTGCGGGAGGTTAAGCCGCTCCCGTTAATCTGGGGTACCTCTTCTCGTTCTTCACGTCGGGAAGAGGTACTTTTAGCCCGTTTACGAATTGGACATTGTCGTTTTGGTCACAGTTACCTGCTCAGTGGTGATCCCGCTCCGCTGTGTCAGCAGTGTGACGTGCCCTTAACGGTGCGTCACATTTTAACTGAGTGTCAAGTTTTAGCTCCACTGCGCGTTCACCTGAGTCTGCCTGTTGGCATAGCCAACGTTTTGGCAGACGACGCGCATGCTGTAGAATGTCTTTTACGTTTTATAAGTGACATTGGTTTTAATCGTCGCATTTGATGCGCTGAGCGTCTTTTAGCTTTGTTATTTTATTCTGTATGTTTTAATAGGGACTTACTCCCCAGTGACATATGGCGCTCATGTCCCTCGCATTCTACAGTCCTTGACGCGTTTTAATCTTTTATTGGCTATGCTTGTAGTGTGTTGGTTTTTGAGACATATTTATTGTTATTGTTACTATTGTTGTTATTGTTATTATTGTTATTGTTTTCATTGTTATTGTTATTGTTATTCTAATGTTATTTTTAACTTTTTTGACATCGCGGGTTTGTGTCCCGTTTTTTAATTATGCGGTTTTTTACCTGTCTTTTATTTTTTGACTTTATATTTTATACCTTGTAAGGGCGCTGATGACCTCAGCAGTTTAGCGCCCTTAAGCCGCATATCATCATCATCATCATCATCATCAAACAAATTCACAATCTATAAGGTCCTACTGGATCATAATAGAGGTACAAACGTGACACATGTAACTGATTGTTCCTTAACTCTTGGAGCATGGTGTCGTTTGACAACGTAGGGCACAGGGGTAATCCGCCTAACAATTTCATAAGGTCCAAAATATCTGTGCAATAATTTGTTACATTTTCCCTTTTTCCTTACTGGGGTGAAGACTTTAACCAATTGACCCACTGAAAACTCAACATCTCTGTGTTTATTATCATATCTTTCTGCCTAATCTGTTGTTGATTTATATTAAGTATTGCAACTTAACGAGCTTTCAGAATATCCTTCAGGATTTGCCGAACGAAGAGATCATTGGAAGTAGCTTGGAGCAGTACTTGATTTGGCAGAGCAGCTTCACGTCCATAAATCAAATAAAATTGGGAAAACTTAGTTGTCTCCTGAACAGAAGAGTTTACAAGAATATGACATATGGCAAGATTACATCTCAATGCATTTGATATGCATCAATTGGTGTAAGATAAATTTAGCAACATGAATAGGAGCCAAAGAAAGGGGTGCAGCTTCAACCCAACGAGAAGGATGCTCTGTGGCAACAATAATGTGTATATGGCCTGAATTTGAATGGGGGAGAGGGTCTAACAAATCCATACCCCAACGTTTACCACTTAAGTAACTGGGATAGGTTGTAGAAGACCAGGTTTCTGATTCGTCGGTCATTTTCTCGACTGACAACTGGGACATGTCCGGACAAAATGCTCAATGGATTTCTTCATTCCAACACAATATTATCTCGAATTAATTGTGTTGAAAGTTTTTGAAAATGCTAAATGACCAGACAAAGGGTCATCATGGCAGGAATAGAAAATAACATGCCTAAGTGATTCAGATATAAGTAAATGTAAGGGTCTAGTGGATCCAGCATTTTTCCTATACAACACATCAGATTAAAGTACATACGTGGAACCTTGTCCTTGTACTTTGGGAGAAGCTAACTGACGATCCTTAGAGGCATTTATGATAGGTAAAAGAAGCGAATCAGCTTTCTGATTTCCCGCAACTTCGATAGGAGAGAGCAAACAAGTAATAAGTTCATCTAACTCTTCAAGTTGTTCTGGTTCAGGCTGTGAAACCGGAAATCTAGAGAGTGTATCAGCATCATCACGTTTTTTTGCCAGATTTGTAGGGAATAAAATAATCGAATTCTTGTAGTTTAAGACTCCACCGAGCTAGGTGTCCTGTCAAATCCTTTAAGTTATTCAGGTAACAAAGAGAGTAATGGTCTGACACAACATGAAATTTATATCCAAGAATGAAACTTCTAAAATGAGTGAGCCCAGAAACAATGGCCAAAAGTTCAAGTTCGGGGACAGCATAATTCTTCTCACATTTTGAGAGGGTCCTAAATGCATAAGCAATAGGGCACAAATTACATAAAATTCTCTGTAGTAAAACACATCCAAGACCAAGTCCACTAAAATGTGTATGCAATTTGGTATATGCGCCAGGTGTGTAATGAGCCAAAACAGGTGCAGAAGCTAGGTAATCCTTTAGCTTTTGAAATGCCCATTGATTATCATAACCCCATACAAAATCTACATTTTTTCTGGTCAACTGAATCAGGGGTTGAGCAATTTTGGATTAATCCATCACAAATTTCCTGTAAAAATTAAAAAGGCCCAAAACTTTCCTGACATCTCTAATACTCTTTAGTTTAGGGAGTTGCTAAATAACTTTGACTTTATCGGAATCAGGGGAAATGCCCTCTTCTGATACTTCAAATCCTTGTCCAAAGCAAAGAAACATTTAGCAGGTTTAAGTTTAAAATTGTGTGAAACCAAACGTTGAAAAACAGCCTCCAAATTGTATAGGAGCTCCTCAAATGGTTTAGCAAATACAACAATGTCATTCAGATAAACTAAATCTTTATTAAATTTCAAATCACTTAACAGCTTTTCAGCAATATAACTGAAGAATCTGGTAGCGTTTGAAAGACCAAAATAAAGTCTCTCAAATTCATATTGTCCTTCATGAGTGACAAAAGAAGTGTGTTTCTCACTTCTTTCAACAATAGGGACCTGAAAATAAGCTGACAATAAATCTAATGAAGCCAGCCATTTGGCTTCACCCAGGTAACTGAGTAAGTCATCAATGAGTGGCAATGGTAACGAAATAGTTTCACTTATAGCATTTAGCCTCCTGTAGTTGACATAGAACCTCATGGAATTATCTTTTTTCTTAACTAAAACCACAGGGGAGCTCGAAGAAGACTGAGAATCTCTAATTATGCTTGCATCTTTCATTTCTTGTACTTGTTGAGCAATAGCTTCTTTTTGTTTATGCGGTACACTTTTGGGCGATTTTAATAGGTTTGAGATCAATGACCTTGATTTCAAATGCAGCTACATCATTAGTGCCCTAATCTAGAAGAGAAGTAGCAAAAACATGTGAATATTTCAGTAGCAAGGTATGCAAAAGACCACGTTGAACAGGGCTTAATTTAGAACTGACGTTCCAATCAAAATTAGGAGCTTTCAGATTTGTAACATCACTAGAAGAAACAGAATTACTTTGTATCAAAGCTACATCATGAGCATCTGCAAGCAGAGTTCTTGCAAACAATGTTGGAGGTACAGCCAAATTATTACGAACAGGAATAATATAAGTTTCGGCCGAGTGACGCACAACAGGTAGAATAATAAGATTCTTTTTGTTCATTATACTAACTGATGGTTCGGACATCACGTCATTAGTAATTACAGCAGTTGGTTACACTGACACAGGACAGGTCGAGAAAGGTGGAACTCTAAGATCTTCAGTCATTGAAATTTTGTTAGGCACAATAACATCATTATCATCATTCAAAGGGCTGACAGCCATGTCTGCGAAGGGGCCTCTAGTTGTTACAGAGATGGAAATATTAATGCTATGATCCTTAACTTGAAGTGAAACACAATTTTGAGCATAATTAATCACGCATCATGTGCAGTCAAAAATATTTTCCAAGAATAAAGTCGTGGGTTGTCTTTAGCCACTAACACGTCTTCCTGAAAAGGTGTATCGCAAATTACAAAATCCAAAATGGTATAATCGGGACCATCCAATAATTTGTTGCCTGCAGTTTTAAGCAAAATTTCATCAGATTCCAATTTTGAAACATCTGTAACATGTATGGCATTTACAATACTAATAGCAGTTCCTGTATCTAAAAAAATCTAAATTTTTTAGCATCTATGTGCCCAGGCACCTGCAAAATTTGACCTGAAAGAGAAGATATATTATTCAAAGTAGGAGCAGGCACAGATGTTGGGTTGTTACCTTTAAGTCACATCGTCTGGGGTCGGCGCTGCTCGATTTTGGATGTGTCGAATTAATTCTGCAGTATTGAGAAATATGTCCCCTCCTATTGCAGTCATAGCGTATAACTGAGGAACACTGTCTGTCATTATATCCATCGTACCTGCCACTTAATGAACCCTGCCTATTGTCCTGGCGATAACCGTCACTGTTAACAACTTCAAATGTTCTCTGAGGCATTGAACGCGCAGTCTATTACTGAGTAACTTGGGTTGACATCTGTTCGATCTTTTGTATAGCACAGAAGTGGGGTCTGGTACATTAGCTGATGTTGCACTAGGTATCGTAGTTGGTGTCATCATAGAGTCTGCCACAGTAGATGACACAGAGGGAGAAGAGTGCTCCAAAGTTTGTGAATGAATTATTCCTGGGGTCTGAGCAAAAGCTAATTGTTTTCTGTGAGTGGTATAGAAGTCTGCTTTGTCAACTTTTTTAATAATCTGTAGCACCTCATCAACAGTTTGAGGATTCAAAGGCAACAGTGCCTGAACTTAAGTGGCTTTCAAACCCTTGAGCAAGTTTTTGATTTGCTCCGCCTTTGTCATTGCTGGGTTTACCTGATCACATAGGGATAAAACATCGTAAATATAATCCAAAACTAATTCACTGTCAAGTTGAATACGTTGATGGAGCTTAATTACTAACAACTCCTCCT
Organism: Deroplatys truncata; assembly: GCA_030765065.1. Classification (NCBI taxonomy): domain Eukaryota; kingdom Metazoa; phylum Arthropoda; class Insecta; order Mantodea; family Mantidae; genus Deroplatys; species Deroplatys truncata. Next base: position 413,039,793 of record CM060990.1, on the reverse strand, counting down.
GGTGGAACATTTGAAAAGCTGACAACAACTGGGAAATAAGGAAATTCCAATCATGCTGAGGATTTCTGTGAAAAAAGTGTGATACAAAATGGCAGCGGTTTCTTATTAAGTAGCAAGGACAAAATTTAAGCTTTTGATCATTATTCCAAGAATCTGCTTTAGCAACCATTTCAATGTTGCGAACAAAAGCATTAGCTGGGGTCAGTGTAGGACTTAGAAAAAACGTTGGCTCAATCATGTGTTTAGTCACAATAGGTTGCATGTTCGCTATAGTAGCTGTAACTTGATTGTGAATAACAAGAATTAGCTGTGCATTCATGTTAAAATTACTTGCTGAGGAAGGTACCTCACCATCTTCAGAATCTTCAGAAATAGGCACATTTGAACATTGCCTACGTGAACGTCTAGTACACATTTTAAAATGGGAAGCTCACAAACCTGACTCTCAAAATAATACACCACTATTAGCACTGCATGAACGTTACCTCACCCTAAACCGTTACAAAACGAAAATGATAACTGTAATGTCCGTAGGCGATTAAGCTGAATTGCCAAATGGTATGACTCACAAACTTGAAGTGATAAACCTATAACTAAGATTGCGCTAACATGCCGTATAAACTATTCCCAAATAGTAATTAAACAGAACTCCCCGGGAGGAAAATGTAAAACTTGACGTGCATAAGCCCAGCGCTTAGACTGTACCCTTAACACATGGCATTAATGCGAAGTAAACGTCGCCGGAGCCACATTATTCACAGAAAAAATATGTACTTATTGGTAAAAAATAAAAAACCTTACCTTAAAGCACTGAGTAATTACACGCTACGTGGTTTCACTACAAAACGCACCAATAAACACTCACAAAGCAATGTAATTGTTCACTTCACTGCAAGAGATCATGAAAAATGTGAAACACTTAAATCCCGCTAAAAACGTGCAAATTTAATATCACACAACGCTTTTATTAAAACTTTCAAAAACTTTTTTTACACAATACATTCACGGGAGAAACAAAATAAATAGGCCACAGGAAGAGTTTACACGTGAGCACTATATGAAAATTACGCCACCAAAACTCACATTTTCAAGAAAAATAAACCCACAAGGTTCGTGTGTATTTAAAAGCGCTAGAGTAAATTGAAAAGATGTGAACTTCAACACTGGGATATTATATAACACTTAAAAGGAAAGAGATTATAACATCCAGTTATCACGTAATGCGAGTAAATTTGGGACCAAAATCAAGTGCGCCTGAACCTCAACGTGACTAGCAAACTTCTTATTTCTAACAAAATTCTTAATAGCTGTTAAAATCCCCTTACATAATTAAGCACACAACGAAGCCAGAAATATAATAAAGCAAGCCTAAGCAAGAAACAAATTTAAAATTTAGCACGTGGTGCAGAATATAAATTTGCTATAATACTCAAACATTCACATTTTAAAGAAACAAAACACTAGATTTATAACACAAATAAGTGACAAAAATGCATAGATTCAAATATAAACGTTATAACCTAAAACTCTGAAAAGAAACAAAATCAAGTTTCTGTGCAAACACATCACCATTAATATATTGAACGCATCATTATAAAATATTATGCCCAAAAATACACCAGAAATTTCCAGATCAACTAAACAAAACAATAAAGCAAAGGAAAAGAAAATTACCAAGCTTTAACACGATTTAAAATTTCACATTTGGATGCCACGCGGTCGCCATTGTTACTCTGCGCAGCGTTTCAAGACAAAGATTCAAAGCATTATACGCGATTGAGGAGAAAAAAAATATTTGGAATCTGCCCGGCGAACTGCACCAATTATGTCGCATCCTCCGTCCCCAAATAAGCCCAAAAAGAACATTACATTCGCTTTACTGCAAGAGGATTTCAAACGGAAGCCGAACACTACAAATGTAATTCTGCAGGGGAGGATATGTTAAGCAGTTAAACCTAAATCCTATCGCAACTTCAGGAATGAAGGGCGAAGGAGGAAGGCACAACACACAGAATAACCAAGCTTCACATTATCTTACTTTAATAATACTTAAATATAACAATACATTACCTTGGGCAATGCAGCCATCTACTTTGGTTACCACCGGAGAGACAGGCCGGAACACTTCCTTCCTCTTCGACTAAAAACTCCGGTTCTCTCCACGATAACGGCTACACAAAACTACCCTGGTAAGTCACTGCTTACCCCCACCCAAACCTCTGCTAACGGACCGCTCAAAAGCCGTTTACAGACTTCTAGAACAATTTAAATGCAGACACGCACCCTTTTCCAAGTGCGACACTCGGACCAGCTCATATTGAGTAATGTAAAATATACATGTGCCACAATATTTCCTTAAACAGTATGAAGAATTGATTGCTTTTTGGTTTATAATCGCAGAATAATAAAATCATATCAAAGAAAATCTATTATATGTCTAGTAAAATATTTTTTGTTCATCTACAACAGCGGTCATCGTAACATTTGATAAGATTTGAAGTCATATAGTCTATGTTATACTTACAATGCATACTGTTGAAATTTAGTAAAAAAGATGTTTTGGCAAAGTTCTGGAATGTCTTATTAGTGTTTCTTGTTAATTTTATAGTAAATTAGCTTTCAGTAATAAAATTAGGTTATGAATATGTTTTATATTGTAAAACGGTGGTTTCTTCTATCAAAATCTTACTGCATTTTTTAAATATAAAGATGCAAAATGCATGCGAGTGCAGTCAAACGCAATCCCGTCAGCCTTCAAGCGTGCCACTACACCGGTTATTTTACTTGGGCCCTCCCCGTCTTTTACCCCGGGCATATTTGTCTGCAGAAGCTGGGCCTCCAACTCGCGACGTTTGGCTTTGAGTGGTTGGCCAGTTCATTTTGTATCGCTCTATCACGTCTATTCGAATCGCACTGTTGTGGGGACGGTGAAAGGAATATAAAAGCCTGTTTAGGAATTATTGGAAGAGCGGTGTGGAACTGCTAATAACATTAATAATAATTATTTTACTAATAATGTACAGTTTGTGTAAATCGTCGTGACAGTCCCCCACTCCTGCAGCATATATGCGCAATAGCGCTGACCAGTCCACTTGCATAATAAGAGAGGTGGGGGGTCAGTGTTCCACCCGCTGCGAGCTCAAATGCAAGGTAACCTTACACATTTGTTTACAGTGCGTCGTGTATATGGCTGCCTCCGAGTTATGATATCACTTGCTCTCCACCACCCATACCACTACTCCTCATTTCTCCTCTCTCGCGCATATGGAGTGTCACGACATTTTACACAAGCTGCATTATAGTGTAGGTATAATATTTCCATAAATGGTTGTGATTACTACACTCGATGGTTTATAAACCCATCACAATGAAATCATATGTAACAAAACATATTTTGTGCCGAATAAAATACCTTTTTTCATTCTACTACAGGAGTTCTCGTTAGATTTCATCAGCATTTGGAGGTCCATGCTAACCCTATAGTGCATAACGTTGCCATTTAGCAACAAGGATGTTTAGACAATGTGTTAGACTATATTAAGAAGGTTTTTCCGTAAGTTCATAGTATACGAAACTTCAGCAATAAAATTATGTCACTTATAGACTTTTTATATTGTAGAAATATTATATTTCTTCAATAGAGCTCTTCTACTGTTATTTTTAATATAAAGGTGCAAAATTAATCGGCTGTAGTCAAATGTAGCACATCAGCATAAAAGGGCGCCTTTACACCGGATATTTTACTTTGTCCGACACCTCCTCTACCACAGCATAGTTGACTGCATTATCTGGAGCCAAAACTCGCCACGTTAGCTTTGAATGAATAGCAAGTCACTTTTGTATCAGCCTATTCGACTTACTTCGTTGTGGCGCCGGTGAACGGAATATAGAAACCAGTTTTAGGAATCAGGGGAAGAGCATCGTAATAATTAGTATAATAATGATAGTAATAAGGTATTATATAAGTTACATTTTTTCATAAAACAGTACGATTACCACATTTCAGTGTTTATCAGTTCATAATCGTAACACAATGAAATTATATTTAAGGAAATATATTTTATTCCTAATAAAATACTTTTCGTTCGTCTACCACATAAGTCCTCGCAACATTTGATCAGCAATATAAGGCCCATGTTAACCTCTAATCCATAGAGTTGCAGTTTGGCAACAACGAAGTTTAGGGAAAATTTTTAATAGCTTGTGAGTGTTTTTTGTTAATTTCATAGTAAACTCACATTCAGCAATAGAATTGAGCTTGTTATATATTTTTTATATTATAGATATGTTATGTTTTTTCAACAAAATCGTACTCCTTTTTAATATAGAGATGCAATGTCCATGGGACTACAAACGAATTTAATTCCGTCAGAACCCAAACGGGCCATCACACCGGTTATATTCTCCACGTGCTTTAGCAAAGGTATATTTGACTGCAGTCATGGTACTCGATCTCGCGACGTTTTGCCTGGAATGGATGGCCAGTCAATTTCGTATTGCTCTAGCCATCAAGGCTATTTGAATTTCTTTGGTTGTGCTACCGGTGAAAGGGATATAAAAGCCTGTTGAGGAATTGGCGGAAGATCGGCATATAATAATAATAATAATAATAATAATAATAATAATAATAATAATATAAGTAAAATGTTTCCATAAGCAGTATGATTATATACTGGATTGTTTATTGGTTTATAATCGTAGCACAGTGAAATCATATACAATGAAAATATATTGCATGCTTAATAGAATACCGTTTGTTCACCTACCACAGCAGTCCTCACATTTGATCAGCATTTGGATATCCATGTTAACCCTATAATGCATTGCGTTGCCATGTAGCAATAAAGATGTTTAGGTAAAGTTTTAGAATATCTTAACAGTGTGTTTATTAACTTCATAGCAAAATAATTTTCAGCAATAAAATTAAGGTACTTGTAGATTTTTATATTGTTCTAACATTATATTCTTAACAAAACTAGCCTATGTTGCTTTTAATATTAAGATACAAACTTCATGCGACTGCAGCCAAATGTAACCCGTGAGCTTGCAAGCGTGCCATTATACCGGATATGTTACTGGGGCGCTCCCCATCCTTTACAACAGGCATATTTTATTACAGTCACTGGTACAAAGGCTCCAAATGTTTTCCGATGGACGAGGGGTGTAAAGGAAGAAAGGAAAGGAATGTCTTCTCGACTAGTCATGCCTAGGTGTAGTCAACAGTAAGTGCCAGCTCAAAGGTCACATTTACTTTTGTGTATGCTCGTATAATTCAGCGACCTGGCTCTAAGAGGAAAAAAGACGAAACGAAATACCTTTCTCTTTACTACATCTATCCAAGCGAAATAAATTAACATTTTCTTTACATAATATGTTGTTTAAAATCAAATATTTCACTGTTTATGCGGGTGCTTCAAAACTTGTAGATGCATTACTCAGTAATTTTCTTGAGAAACAAGGTACCCATGGTGTATATCTGGTTTTTAACGTTTGTTTCTGCTACTGCTACTGCTACTGCTACTACAACTACTACTACTACTACTACTACTACTACTACTACTACTACTACTACTACTACTACTACTAATAATAATAATAATAATAATCGTTTCATAATTACCATTAATAATATTAATGTCACACTGTTGAAGCAGTTTGAGCACCATAAAGTGCAACATTCAGTTTTCTTCAAAATGAGATATATTTTGCGTTTGTTACTGAAAAACAAATATAGATTGTTTAATTTCAAACATAATTCCTTCCTCACACACTCACAAGAAAAAGGAAGAAACCCCGTATCAACAATATAGTGGACGTAGAGTAAAAACAGCTACTGTATTTAAAAGGAGAAATGTGAATAGATACGAGAAAACAACGTTTAGCGCCAAATATGCAGTTTCTATATAGCATTTTTATTCGGTTAGGGTAACATTTCAGCTACATTTTCAAAATAGTGATCCGAAAGTGTTAATGCAGAACGGTTGATGTGCTTTTGTTGCAATTGGTTCATTTGAAAGCATTCTATTCTGAGAATAAAATTGCTTTCAAAAGTAAATTTGCCGTCAAATTACCAATCTGAAGAGAAAAAAGAAGATTTAGATACTTTGTATCACGATTCACGTACTGAATTCTTAAAATGCTTCTCTTCCCTGGTCTGGAATGGAATGGAATGTGTAACGGAGGGGCTTCAACCCCGATCCAGTGAATGAGGATATTGTGCTTGCGCCCCTCGAGGGGGTGCCCCGGGAGGGAGGGAAGGAGGAAGGGAGGGACACCGGGCGGCCGGAACCAGGAGTGGCGGTACAGCAATGACAAGGTTCTTAAAGTTTCCAGATTGAGACGCCCCGACATTCCGGCAGGCAAACCGGGGACCCCGCCCCACACAGAGGGTCCGACGGCCTCCAAGAGGCGGTCCGTATACGCCGGCAACCAGCCGAAGATCGAGAGAAAGTTGAGGTTCCAAATAGATCATCCCTTTTCCCTGCCACGCCGCTCCGGAACACCATCGCTGACACTTCCAACCTTGAAACAGACCTAACGGGGTTAAGGATGTATGAAATAAGGAATGGAACGATATTCGGGGGCTGAGAGAATCAGTATTCGCCCGACAACCCAGGAAAACACCCGAAAAAAACCATGGGTCAGAGTGGACGGTCACCGGGAAACAAACTAGGGATCTTCCGAATGCGAGTCGCACGCATTACCCCAGCACCACCTGGACGGAAACTGCAAGAATGGTAATTCAAATCTCGACAATGAGTGAATTTTTCAATCTGATTCTATGTTTCCAACCTTGTCCTGCACACGGGTTGAGTGAAAGTCTTCTTGATAATTGACATGAACTGCCATCACAAGCTTCGTTGTAAGTATAAGAAGAATGCAGTACCTAAACAATAGTCAGACTTTTATGCAGTGCCTTTAAAACTCCACGTTCTTTACATTACTACGAGGAAAATCTAACGTGTTGCATTCACATAGCTTTCTCTACTTGACATTCAACAAATTATTTTTACTAAATCTTATTATTCTGTCTACTTCTTATAATGCAGATAAACTTCCAATTAACATTTATCCCATTTCTGCGATGTGGGGGTCTGCCTCACATTCCACCAGGGACTCACCTTATGTGAGTACGGGTGTTGGCGTAACCGGGGGTTCCCGAGCCACTCATCGCCATCTTTATCGCTTCATCCCCGTCCGGTCGAGGTGGGTTCGTTCTCGTGACCGGGGGACTCAAGGTAGGCTCTCGTGCGTTCTGTGCATTTCATTCCATGACGCCTTCGCCATCGTTTCCTTGTTCTCCCTTCTATTTATGCACATTTCGCACGAAGTCCATTCATTTACACATTTCTTTTCCTCTTCGCTGGCCTACCTTGTGTGCGAAAAGCCCACACACTTTTAGTTTCTTTTAACCTTTTATTTTAATCCTCCGTGGACACAGCCTGACGGATACCCACGCACTGGGTGCACAGCTGGGTGAGTGGGTAATGGTGTCATCCTCACCACCCGGGGTCGTCATGTAGGGTTTGTGTTCGTATCCGCTGTTCAACTGCAGTCCCGCGGGGGGGGGCATTGTATGACTGCTGACTTCTGACGGCAATTGGGTCCCTCTGTCTATGTTCTGGGAGGTGTGACCCTGGGGTGAGTTTGGTATAAATAGGACACTCGCCCAAGCTGGGGTAACGCCCGAGATGTCAGAGCCCGAGGTCGGAGACGTTGCAATGGTAGAGGATTTTTTTCACTATGGAGCACCCTTTCTCCATTATTAACAGCAAGCGCCGAAAATGTATTACAACAGAGGTAGCACCACCAACAGCTGGTTGTTACTTAGTGATTAACCGTACAGAGGACGGGCAATCATTCCAGAAGGTAAACCCTTTTATAATCCAGAAGGGATTTGACTCAATTGCTGGTCCTGTTCATTTCTGCACTCGCCTACGAAACGGTTCATTGTTGGTTCAGAGTAAGTCCGATCAACAATGTAAGACCTTGCTGTGCGCCACGCTTTTCCACGGTTATCCTATCCGTGTTGGGAAGCACCGCACCTCGAATTCCTGTCGAGGCGTCGTCACCAATCAGAGCCTCGACGGAATATCAGACGATGAGCTGGTCGACCATCTTTCCGACTAAAAGGTTACAGCGGTTCATCGAGTGCAGGCTAAACGCGATGGTGTGTTGGTACCTACTCGTACCCTGTTTCTCACGTTCGATGGCGTCGATCTGCCCACTAGTATTTCAGCAGGATACGAACGTGCTGCTGTGAGGCCCTATATTCCTAGACCTCTGCGTTGTTTCAAATGCCAGCGTTTTGGGCATACCCATGTCTCTTTTAAGAGTGCCCTGTCCATCTGTGCCTCATGTAGCCAGCCGTCACACGAAGGCACCTGTTCATCAGCACCCGTCTGCGTTAATTGCAAAGGGTCTCATTCTGCTTCATTTGCCGACTGTCCGCGATACTTGGACGAGAAGGCGATCCAGGAGATCCCGGTAAAGGAGAAACTCTCCTTCGCCGAAACCTCCCCTCAGGGGCTCACCTTATGTGAGTACGGGTTTTTGGCGCACCCGGGGGTTCCCGAGCCAATCATCGCCACATTCATCCCCTCACCCCCACCCCTCAGGGGCTCACCTTATGTGAGTACGGGTTTTTGGCGCACCCGGGGGTTCCCGAGCCAGTCATCGCCACCTTCATCCCCTCACCCCCATCCGGTCGAGGTGGGTTCTTCAAGTGACCGGTGGACCCAAGGTAGGCTCTCGTGCGTTCTTTGCATTCCATACATACCGCACCTCACCATCGTTTCTTTCTTCCCTTATCACTTTCCGACCATTTCGCACCACGACATTCGCATATCTCTTTTTCTTCCCCGCCGGCCTACCTTGCGTGCGAAACGCCCACACTGTTTTAGTTTCTTTTATCCTTTTATTTAAATCCTCCGTGGACACAGCCTGACGGATACCCGCGCACCGCGTGCGCAGCTGGGTGAGTGGGTAATGGCGTCATCCCCACCACCCGGGGTCGTCATGTAGGGTTTGTGTTCGTATCCGCTGTTCAACTGCAGTCCCGCGGGGGGGCCATTGCATGAGCTGCTGACTTCTGACGGCGATTGGGTCCCTCTGTCTATGTTCTGGGAGGTGTGACCCTGCGGTGAGTCTGGTATAGATAGGCCACTCACCCAAGCCGGGGTAACGCCCGAGAAGTCAGAGCCCGAGGTCGGAGACGGTTGCAATGGTGGAGGATTTTTTTTCGCTATGGAGCACCCTTTCTCCATTATTAACAACAAGCGCCGAAAAGTCATTGTAACAGAAGTAGCACCGCCGTCATCTGGTTGTTACTTGGTCATTTCGAGAACAGAAGAAGGACAAAACTTTGAGAAGGTGAACCCTTTTATAATTCAGAAGGGCATAGATGCTATTGCTGGTGCGGTTCAATCATGCACTCGTCTACGGAATGGTTCCTTATTGGCACAAACTAAGTCCGATCAGCAAAGTAAGACCTTGTTGCGCGCTACGCTTCTCCACGGTTACCCCATCCGTGTTGAGAAGCACCGCACATTGAACTCCTGTCGGGGCGTCGTTACCACCCATAGCCTCGATGGTATATCGGACGAGGATCTCGTAGAATATCTATCTGATCAAAAGGTGACTGCAGTGCATCGAGTGCAGGCCAAACGCGACGGCGTATTGGTACCCACTCGTACCCTGTTTATTACATTTGATGGCGTCGTCTGCCCACGAGCATTTCCGCAGGGTACGAACGGATTTCTGTGAGGCCTTATATTCCTAGACCTCTGCGTTGTTTTAAATGCCAACGTTTTGGGCATACGCAAGTCTCCTGTAAGAGTGCCGTTAACATCTGTGCAACATGTAGCCAGCCCTCACACGAAGGTACCTGTTCAACAGCCCCCGTCTGCGTTAATTGTAAAGGGTCACATTCTGCTTAGTTTGCCGACTGTCCGCGGTATTTGGACGAGAAGGCGATCCAGGAGATCCGGGTAAAGGAAAAACTCTCCTTCGCTGAAGCCCGGAGGCGTTTCCATGCGCGCCAACCTTCACTTCTGCGATGTGGCACATTTAGTTCTGTTGTTGCCTCGCCAGTACCACGAGTAGATGCCGAAACTCAAACCTGGACCTTGACTGGATTAACCGCCACTACCATCCGGCCGTCTATTAAGGCTACAGTTACCAAGCCGTATAAACCTGGTCCCAAGTCAATGAAGTCGCAAACCGTTGAAAAGAAGCCCAAGCAGAAACTTCGTAGGGAAGATTTTTTGAAAGACCCTGCGCGTGCGCGCGGTAACAAAAGTTCACCTTCTCCTCCTCGGAGGTCGCTGTCCCAGGATGGTCCTGGGACAAGCCGCGCTCAGCGGCACCCTTCACCCATCGCCACCCAGAACCGATTCACGGCGCTTGAATCGGTTTCTGGCACTGAGCGCGTGGGCCCTCCCTCCGAGGAAGCTATGGAGTCTGACCAACTCCATACAAAAAGCCCGAGCCCAAAGGTTAAACAAAAGGTAATTTTAAGCCGCCCTTCTAAATAGACAGTTTATCCCCTTATTCTTAATGGCTATCCTGACCTGGAATGTACGTGGTGTACGATCGCATAGGGCGGAACTGCAACATTTATTGCGTTCCCATTCGCCTATGGTCGTATGTTTGCAGGAGACTAAGCTTCGCCCTCACGATCCTTTTGATCTCCGAGGATATACTCCGGTTCGCTACGACCTTGAACCGGAGGAGGGTACTCCTGCTCATGGAGGTGTCATGTTCTTAGTGCGTAACGACGTTCATTTTACACCTGTCACACTTACATCCGACTTGCAAGCTGTTGCCGTTCGCCTTCACTTACCCGGCTTTTTGTTTTCTGTTTGCTCTGTATATTCACCTCCATCGTCTCCCCTCGCTCCCGCGGATATTCGAGCTCTCCTGTCCGCTCTCCCAACACCATTTCTTCTGTTGGGAGATTTTAATGCCCATCACCCACTATGGGGTTCGCCAAGGGCTTGTGCGAGGGGAACTCTTCTTTCCGACATTTTTTATCAGTTCAATCTTTCCATCCTCAATACAGGTGCACCTACTTTTATTTCTGATTCTTCTGGTACTTTCTCTCACCTGGACCTTGCCCTTTGCTCAATCCAGCTTGCACGTCGCCTTCAGTGGAACGTCGTCGCTGACACCTACTCCAGCGACCATTTCCCCTGCATCGTTTCTCTTCTGTCGCACCACGTACAGCATTCCAGAGTACCTACCTGGATATTCGCAAAAGCCGACTGGAGCTTGTATTCCAGCCTCGTGCATTTTGACGACCAGCCCTTCTCCGACATTAATCAACTAGTGCAGCACCTTACGTCTATTATTTTCTCAGCCGCCGAACGTGCAATACCCCGTTCATCCTCCCAACCTCGGCGGCCACCTGTTCCGTGGTGGAACGAGGATTGTCGGGACGCCGTTCGTGCCCGTAGGACTGCACTTAGGGTGTTTCGGCGCCACCCTACACTTGATAATTTGGTGACTTTTAAACAATCGCGCGCCAGGGCTCGTCGCATTATTCAGGATAGCAAGAAGGCATCTTGGGCTCGTTTTGTCGAGTCTTTTATTCGCTTTACGCCTTCATCCGTTGTTTGGGATAAACTTCGTCGCTTCTCAGGTAAAGTGTCACATTGTACTGTTTCTGGCCTTCAGGTTTCTAATGCCACCATAGTGGATCCGGCTGCCATCGCTAACACTCTGGGTGCTGCCTTTGAGGCGGTATCCCATTCAGACCATTATTCCGCCGGCTTTCGCTCTATCAAAGACCGGCTGGATTCCGACACCTTTAATTTTCGATCTGCTAATATTGAGTGTTATAATTAACTTTTCACAATGAGGGAGCTGGAGCACGCTCTTCATTGCTCTCGGCACTCCGCTCCTGGGCCGGACGGCATTCATGTCCTGATGGTAAAGAACCTTTCAGCCGACAGTAAACTCTTTCTCTTACAGGTCTATAACCGTATTTGGCAAAACGGCATTTTTCCTTCCGTTTGGCGCGAAGCCACCATTGTCCCTATACTTAAGCCTGGGAAGGATCGCCAACTACCTTCCAGCTACCGCCCTATCTCCCTCACCAGTTGCATTTGCAAGGTGATGGAGCGCATGATCAACGGGCGGTTGACATGGTGGCTTGAGTCTCAGAAACTTCTAGCGAACGCTCAGTGCGGGTTTCGTCGCTATCGCTCTACCGTCGACCATCTGGTGTCCTTGTCGACGCATATTATGAATGGATTTCTGAGAAAGTGTCAAACCGTGGCTGTATTTTTTGACCTGGAGAAAGCTTATGACACTTGTTGGAGGGGCGGCATTTTACGTACACTTCACGATTGGAATATCCGCGGTCGTCTTCCCATATTTCTTCGGGAGTTTATGACGGACCGCGTGTTTCGTGTACGTGTGGGCTCCGTTTTATCTCGTCGTTTTATTCAAGAGAACGGAGTACCGCCGGGCTCTGTACTCAGTGTCACACTTTTTGCGATTGCCATCAACCCCATTGTTGATTGTATTCCACCTGGCATCTCATCGTCCCTTTTTGTTGACGATTTCGCTATTTATTGTAGTTCACGGCGGACCTGTCTACTCGAACGCCGTCTCCAGAGCTGTATCGACCGTCTCTACGCCTGGAGTAACGCCAACGGCTTTAATTTCTCCGCCGAGAAATCCGTCTGCATCAACTTTTGGCGCCGGAAGTATTTCCCTCCGCCCACTCTCCATCTTGGGCCAGGGATACTTCCGTTTGCAGACGAGGCGAAATTTTTGGGGTTGATTTTTGACAGGAAGTTGTGTTGGACCTCGCACGTTTCCTTTTTAAAAGCTAAGTGTGACCGTTCTCTTAATCTTTTACGTGTTTTAAGTGGCACATCCTGGGGAGCTGATCGGACCGTCCTTCTTCGCCTTTATCGCTCTTTGGTCCGATCCAAGCTTGATTACGGGTGTATTGTTTATTCGTCGGCACGTCCATCTGTGTTACGTCGATTGAATGCCATTCACCATCGTGGCATAAGAGTCGCTACAGGGGCCTTTCCAACCAGCCCTGTTTTTAGCCTGTATGCTGAAGCTGCAGAGCCTCCGCTGTCCTTCAGGCGTGAGATGCTCTTGTGCAGCTATGCTTGTCGACTCTCAAGCTTGCCTGACCACCCGTCCTTCGAGTTATTTTTGCGAGGAGTCACTTGATCGTCACTATTTTATTTGCTCCTCTGCTTTGCTCCCACCAGGGGTTCGCTTTCGACAGCTCCTTCGGCATTTAGACGTTCCGCCAGCGCCGGCCCTTCCACGGGGGGAAACGCGTTTTCCTCCATGGTCTCGCGCTGAGGCCCAATGTCACCTTGGGCTAACGTCGATGCCGAAGACTGAGACCCCTGCTTCAGTCTTTAGATCGGCTTTTTTAGAAGTACGGGCTCAATTCGGAGACTTCCATTTTATCTTTACCGATGGATCTAAGACTGAAGCTGGAGTTGGATGTGCCTTTGTTTCTGGTCACTGTAGTTTCAAGTTTCGTTTACCTGGACAATGTTCAATTTTTACCGCCGAACTTTTTAGCATTTATCAATCTATTTTATACATTCAGCGGCACGCCTTACAGCACTGTTTTATTTGTACGGACTCTCTGAGTGCCCTTCAGACTATTACTGCGCTGTACCATTACCACCCGCTTGTACAGCGCATACATGACCTGCTCCACTCGCTTGGTGTCACTGGCATCAGCGTGTCCTTCATGTGGATTCCAGGTCATGTGGGCATCTCAGGTAATGAGTCTGCCGACGCCGCTGCGAAATCGGCGATTTTATTACCCAGATTTTTTACCTCTGTTGTTCCCTCGTCAGATTCGTGTGTTATTTTACGTCGCCGCATCCTCTCGCGCTGGCGCGATGAGTGGACGGCCCTCCGGGGGAACAAGTTGCGGGAGGTTAAGCCTCTCCCGTTAATCTGGGGTACCTCTTCTCGTTCTTTACGTCGGGAAGAGGTACTTTTAGCCCGTTTACGAATTGGACATTGTCGTTTTAGTCATAATTACCTGCTCAGTGGTGATCCCGCTCCGCTGTGTCAGCAGTGTGACATGCCCTTAACCGTGCGTCACATTTTAACTGAGTGTCAAGTTTTAGCTCCACTGCGCGTTCGCCTGAGTCTGCCTGTTGGCATAGCCAACGTTTTGGCAGACGACGCGCATGCTGTAGAATGTCTTTTACGTTTTATAAGTGACATTGATTTTAATCGTCGCATTTGATGCGCTGAGCGTCTTTTAGCTTTGTTATTTTATTCTGTATGTTTTTATAGGGACTTACTCCCCAGTGACATGTGGCGCTCATGTCTCGCATTCTACAGTTCTTGACACGTTTTATTCTTTTATTGGCTATGCTTTTAGTGTGTTGGTTTTTGAGATATATTTATTGTTATTATTGTTGTTATTGTTATTCTTGTTGTTATTGTTATTATTGTTTTTATTGTTATTCTTGTTGTTATTGTTATTCTTGCTGTTATTTTTATTCTTGTTGTTATTGTTATTGTTATGCTATTGTTAGTTTTAACTTTTTGGACATCGCGGGTTTGTGTCCCGTTTTTAATTATGCGGTTTTTTTACCTTTTATATTTTGACCTTATATTTTACACATTGTAAGGGCGCTGATGACCCTAGCAGTTTAGCGCCCTTAAACCGCATATCATCATCACATCGCCGAAACCCGGAAGCGTTACCGTGCGCGCCAACCTTCGCTTCTGCGATCTGGTACATTTGGTTCTGTTGTTGCCTCGCCAGTACCCCGGAAGGATGCAGAGACTCAAACATGGACCACGACTGCATTGACCGCCACTACCATCCGGCCGTCCATTTCAGCTACAGTTACCAAGCCCTCTAAAACTGGTCCGAAGTCTATGAAATCACAAGGCACTGCAAAAAATCGAAGCAGAAATTTCGTAGGGAAGATTTTTGGAAATACACTCCGCGTGCGCGCGGCAAGACAAGTTCACTTTCTCCTCCTCCTGAAAGTCGCAGTTCCAGGATGCTCCTGGGAAAGCCGCGCTCAGCGGCCCCCTTTACCCGTTGCCACCCAGAACCGATTCTTGGCGCTTGAATCGGTTTCTGGCTCTGAGAGCGTGGGCCCTCCCTACGAGGAGGCTATGGAGACTGACCAAATCCATTCCTAAAGCCCGAGCCCAAAGGTTAAGCAAAAGATAATTTTTATCCGCCCTTCTAAGCAGACAGTTTATCCTCTTTGCTTAATGGCTATCCTGACCTGGAATTTACGTGGTGTACGATCGCATAGGGCGGTACTTTAACTTTTACTGCGTTCCCATTCACCTATGGTCGTGTGTTTGCAGGAGACCAAGCTTCGCCCTCACGACCCTTTTTTTCTTCGAGGGTATACTCCGGTTCGCTACGATCTTGAACCGAAGGAGGGTATTCCTGCTCATGGAGGTGTCATGTTATTAGTGCGTAACGACGTTCATTTTCAAACTCTCACTATTCCGTCTGTCTTGCAAGCTGTTGGCGTTAAACTACAGTTACCTGGCTTTTTCTTTTCTGTTTGCTCTGTGTATTCACCTCCATCGTCTCCTCTCGCTAACGCGGACATTCGCGCTCTCCTGTCTGCTTTCCTAACACCATTTCTTCTGTTGGGAGATTTTAATGCCCGTCACCCCCTGTGGGGTTCGCCAAGAGCTTGTGCGAGGGGAAATCTTCTTTCCGACATTTTTTACCATTCAATCTCACCATCCTCAATTCAGGTGAACCTACTTTTATTTCTGATTCTTCTGGTACATTCTCTCACCTGGACCTTACCGTTTGTCAGACCAGCTTGCTAGTCGTCTGCAGTGGAACGTCGTCGCTGACACCTACTCCAGCGACCATTACACCTGCATCGTTTCTGTTCTGCCTCACTACGTCCAGCATTCCAGAGTACCTACCTGGATATTTAGAAAAGCCGATTGGAGGTTGTATTCCAGCCTCGTGTCTTTTGCGGACCAGCCCTTCACTGACGTTAACAAACTGGTGCAGCACCTTTCGTCTACGATTCTATCCGCCGCCGAACGCACAATTCCCAATCATCCTCTCATCCTCGTCGTATTCCTGTTCCGTGGTGGAACGAGGATTGTCGGGACGCCGTTCCTGCTCGTAGGACTGTGCTTAGGGTGTTTCTGCAAACCCCTACACTCGATAGTTTGGTTACTTTTAAACAATCGCGCGCCACGGCTCGTAGTATTACTCAGGATAGCAAGAAGGCATCTTGGACTTGTTTTGTCGAGTCTTTTTATCGCTTCACACCTTCATCTGTTGTTTGGGATAAACTTCGTCGCTTCTCCGGTAAAATGCCGCATTGTACTGTGTCTGGCCTTCAGGTTTCCAATGCCACCATAGTGGATCAGGCGGCCATTGTTAACGCTCTGGGTACTGCCTATGAGGCGATTTCCAATTCAGACCATTATTCCAACGGCTTTCGCTCGATTAAAGACCGGCTGGATTCCGCATCACATCATTTTCGGTCCGCTAATAATGAATGCTATAACGAACTTTTCACAATGAGGGAGCTGGAGCACGCTCTTCATTGCACTCGGTACTCCGCTCCTGGGCCGGACGGCATTCATTTCCTGATGTTACAGAACCTTTCAGCCGACAATAAACTCTTTCTCTTACAGGTCTATAACCGTATTTGGCAAGATGGCTTTTTCCTTCGGTTTGGCGCGAAACCAACATTGTCCCTATACTTAAGCCTGAAGTATCGCCAACTACCTTGCAACTACCGCCCTATCTCCCTCACCAGTTGCATTTGCAAGGTGATGCAGCGCATGATCAACGGGCGGTTGACATGGTGGCTTGAGACTCAGAAGCTTATAGCAAACGCTCAGTGCGGATTTCGTCAACCACCGATCTACCGACGACCATCTGGTGTCCCTGTCGTCGCATATTATGAATGTATTTCTGAGAAAGTGTCAAACAGTGGGTGTGTTTTTTGACCTGGAGAAAGCGTATGACACTTGTTGGAGGCGCGGCATTTTACGTACACTGCACGACTGGAATATCCACGGTCGTCTTCCCATATTTCTTCGTGCGTCTATGGCGGACGGCGTCTTTCGTTTACGTTTGGGCTCGGTTTTATCTAGTCGTTTTATTCAAGAGAAAGGAGTACCGCAGGGCTCTGTACTCAGTGTCAAATTTTTTGCGATTGATATAAACCCCATTTTTTATTGTATTCTACCTGGCATTTCATCGTCCTTTTTGGTTGACCATTTTGCCATTCATTGCAGCTCACGGCTGACCTGTCTACTCGAAGGCCGTCTCCAGAGCTGTATTGACCGTCTCTATGCCTGGAGTAACGCCAACGGCTTTAATTTCTCCGCCGAAAAATCCGTCTGCATCAACGTCTGACGCCGGAAGGCTTTACCTCCGCCCTCTCTCCATCTTGGGCTGGAGGTCCTTCCGTATGCAAACGAGGTAAAATTTTTGGAGTTGATATTTGATCGAAAGCTGAGCTGGATATCCCACGTTTCCTTTTTAAAAGCAAAGTATGTCCGTTCTCTTAATCTTTTACGTGTTTCAAGTGGCACATCCTGGGGAGCTGATCGGACCGTTCTTCTGCGTCTTTATCGCTCTTTGGACCGATCCAAACTTGATTACGGGTGCATTGTCTATTCATCGACACGTCTATCTGTGTTACGTCGCTTGAATCCCATTCATCATCGTGGCATTAGAGTCGCAACAGGGGCCTTTCCAACTAGCCTCGTACCCAGTTTTTACGCTGAAGCTGCAGAGCCTCCGCTGTGCATCAGGCGTGAGATGCTCTTGTGTAGCTATGTATGTCGAATCTTCAGCTTGCCTGACCAACCGTCCTTCGCGATATTTTACGAGGATTCGCTTGATAGGCAATATTTAGTTAGCTCCTCTGCATAGCTCCCTCCAGGGGTTCGATTTCGTCAACTTCCTCGGCATTTGGACTTTACGCCAGCGCCGGCCCTTCCAAGGGGGGAAACGCGTTTTCTTCCATGGTTGCGCGCTGAGGCCCTCTGTCACCTTGGGTTATCGTCGATGCCGAAGAATGAGACCCCTTCTTCGGTCTTTAGATCAGCGTATTTAGAACTTCAGTCGCAATTCGGGGACTTTCAATTTATCTTTACTGATGGATCTAAGACTGATGATAGAGTAGCGTATGTCTTTGTTTCTGATCATCATAGTTTTACTTTTCGTTTGGCGGGTCACTGGTCGATTATTACCGCCGAACTTTTTAGTATTTATCAATCTGTTTTATACGTTCAGCGGAGCGACTTACGGCAGTGTGTTGTTTGTACGGATTCTTTGAGTACCCTTCAGAGTATTAACGCGCTGTACGGTTCCCAACCTCTCGTACAGCGCATAGATGACATGCACCACTCGCTTGGTGCCTCTGGCATTAGCGTCTCCTTCCTATGGATTCCGGGTCATGTGGGCATCTCAGGGAACGAGTCTGCCGACGCCGCTGCGAAATCGGCGATTTTATTACCTAGATTTTTTACTGCTGTTGTTCCCTCGTCATATTTGTTTGTAATTTTACGTAGCCGTATCCTCTCGCTTCGGAGGGATAAGTGGACGGCCCTCCAGGGGAACAAGTTTCAGGAGGTTAAGCCTCTCCCGTTAATCTTGGGTACCTCTTCTCGTTCGTGTCGTCGTGGAGAAGTAATTTTAGCTCGCTTACGATTCGGACATTGCATTTTTGGTCATAAGTATTTGCTCAGTGGTGACCCTGCACCACTCTGTGAGCAGTGTGATGCGCCCTTGACGGTGCATTACGTTTTAAAGGACTGTCAGGTTTTAGCTGCATTGCATGTTCGTGTGTGACTGCCTGTTGGCTTAGCAAACGTTTTGGCAGACGACGCGCCTGCTGTAGAATGTGTTTTACGTTTTATTCGTGACAGTGATTTTAATCTGCGCATTTGATGCGTTGAGCGTCCTTTAGCTTTGTAATTTTATTCTGTCTGTTTTAATGGGGACTCTACTCCCCAGTGGACATATGGCGCTCATGTCCCTCGCATTCTACAGTTCTTGACACGTTTTAATCTTTTATTGCCTATTCGTTTAGTGTGTTGGTTTTTGCGATTGTTGTATTGTTGTTTTTAGCTTTTTGGACATCGCGGGTCTGTGTCCCGTTTTTTAATTCAGCGGTTCTTTTACCCGTCTTTTATATTTTTGACTTTATATTTTATACATCGTAAGGGCGCTGATGACCTTAGCAGTTTAGCGCCCTTAAACCGCATCTCATCTCATCTCACACCACTGTCACCTTGGGTTAACGTTGATGCCGAAGAATGAGACCCCTGCTTCAGTCCTTAGATCCGCATTTTTAGAACTACAGGCGCATTTCAGGGACTGTCATTTTATTTATACTGGTGGGTCTAAGACTGATGTTGGAGTAGGATGTGCCTTTGTTTTTGGGGCACATAGTTTTACTTTTCGTTTACCCGGGCAATGTTCGATTTATACCGCCGAACGTTTTAGTATCTATCAATGTGTTTTATACATTCAGAGGCACGTCTTACGGCGTTGTGTTGTTTGTACGGACTCTCTGAGTGCCCTTCAGAGTACTACCGCGCTGTTCACTTACCATTCGGTCGTATAGCACATTCATGACCTGCTCCACCCGCTTGGCGCTTCTGGCATCAGCGTGTCCTTTGTGTGGATTCCAGGTCATGTGGGCATCTCAGGCAACAAGTCTGCCGATGCCGCTGCCAAATCGGCCATTTTATCACACAGATGTTTTACCTGTGTTGTTCCTTCCTCAGATTTTTATGTTATTTTACGCTACCGTATCCTCTCGCGCTGGCGCGATGAGTGGGCGGCTCTTAGGGGGAACAACTTGCGGGAGGTTAAACCTCTCCCGTTAGTCTGGGGTACCTCTTCTCATTCTTCTCGTCGAGGAGAGCTGATTTTAGATCGTCTACGAATCGGACATTGCCTTTTTAGTCATAGATACCTGATTAGTGGTGACACCGCACCTCTGTGTGGTCAATGTGATATGCCATTAACGGTGCGTCACATTTTATCAGTGTGTCAAGTTTTAGCTCCATTGCGCGTTCGCGTGGGTCTGCCTATTTGCATAGCCAACGTTTTGGCAGACAACGCGCAAGCTGTAGAATGTCTTTTACGTTTTATCACTGACATTGGTTTTAGCCGTCGCATTTGATGCGCTGAGTGCCTTTTAGCTGTTTGATTTTACATTATCTTTTAATGGGGGCACTCCTCCCCAGTGGACATCTGGCGGTCGTGTCCCTCGCATTCTACAGTTCTTGACACGTTGTTTTATTCTCTTGTTGACCGTGATTTTAGTGTGTAGATGTTAGTATTTGGTCTGTTGTGTTTTTTAGTGTTTTTGACCAAGCATTATGTTTGTGGTTTTTAAATTTTTTGACTTTTACATTTTATATTTTACACATAGTAAGGGCGCTAATAACCTTAGCAGTTGAGCACCCATAAACCCCATCTCATCATCATCATCATCATCATCATCTCCATCCTCAATCTTATGAAAGTATTTTAGACATATTTAGATTCACGTATCTGTGTAAACAGTCGTTTTCAATGAAGGCAAGCAAGTCTAAACAAAGAAATGGTAATAGTGAACAAAATATAATATAAGCTTTATGGCTTGCGAGTACTCATTTAATTATATTGCGAAACACTAATAAAATAGTAAAACTTAAAGAGCGTGGAGGTCTCCTGGAACAAATGGCAATGAGATGTTATCTGCTTAACACAAGTTATCTTTTGAGCAATTTTTTAATTGAAATTGGTGAAAAATGCATGGCTTTTCAGGTTAGCTTTGATTAGCATAAGCCTTGGATAAAATTTATTTTTAGGTGTTTTAATTAAATACACATTTAATCAAACAACAAAAACGTTAAATTAATGTACATCAATAGTATTTTCGTTAAACACATTTATAGAAGTATCTTGATTATTTATCATATTATAGAGATATAATAATCAAATTGTATTTAGGGAAATATACTTTATGCGCGATGGAATAGTTTTCCTTCAGCTATCACAGCAGTCATTGTGACGTTTAATCAGCATTTGGAGTTATATGTTAACAATTGTAATCTATTATTATAGTTATTTGCATTATTATTGTTTGTTGCTTGTATAATTCGTCCAATTTTATCACGGCTCTGCATGCTAAACATGGCTAACTCAATAATAATAATAATAATAATTATATAGTAATAAATATACTATCATATACTTCAGATATTTCTATAACACGTATGATTACTGCACCCCCCAGTGGCTCACCTTATGTGAGTACGGGTGTTGGCGTACCCGGGAGTTCTCGAGCAACTCATCGCCATCTTCATCGTTTCATCCCCGTCCGGTCGAGGTGGGTTCGTTCTCGTGACCGTAGGACTCAAGGTAGCCTCTCGTGCGTTCTGTGCATTTCATTCCATGTCGCCCCTCGCCATCGTTTCTTTCTTCTATTCTATTTATGCACATTTCGCACCACACCCATTCATTTACACACCTCTTTTACATCTTCGCCGGCCTACCTTGAGTGCGTAACGCCCACACAATTTTAGTTTCTTTTAACCTTTTATTTTAATCCTCCGTGGATACAACCTGACGGCTATTCGCGCACGGGGTGGGCAGCTGTGTGAGTGGGTAATTGCGTCATCCCCACCACCCGGGGTCGCCATGTAGGGTTTGTGTTCGTATCCGCTGTTCAACTGCAGTCCCGCGGGGGGGGGCCATTGCATGAGCTGCTGACTTCTGACGGCGATTGGGTCCCTCTATCTATGTTCTGGGGGGTGTGACCCTGGGGTGAGGTAGGTATAGATAGGCCACTCACCCAAGGTGGGGTAACGCCCGGGAAGTCAGAGCCCGAGGTCAAAAACGGTTGCAATGGTGGAGGATTTATTTCGCTATGGAACATCCTTTCTCCATTATAAATAACAAGCGCCGTAAAGTGATTGCAACAGAAGTAGCACCACCAACTACTGGTTGTTACTTAGTGATTTCGTGAACTGAGGAAGCTCAAACGTTTGAGAAAGTGAACCCTTTTATTATCCAGAAGGGCATTGACGCTATTTCAGGTGCGGTTCAGTCCTGCACTCGTCTTCGGATTGGTTCCCTGTTGGTTCAAACCAAATCCGAACAGCAAAGTAAGACCCTGTTGCGCGCTACGCTGCTCCACGGTTATCCTATCCGTGTTGAGAAGCACCGCACCTTGAATTCTTGTCGAGGCGTTGTCACCACGCATAGCCTCGATGGCATATCGGACGAGAACCTCGTAGAATATCTTGGAGAGCAGAAGGTGACAGCGGTTCATCGAGTGCAGGCCAAACGCGAAATCGCATTGGTACCCACTCCTACCCTGTTTATAACATTTGATGGCGTCGATCTGCCCACGAGCATTTCAGCAGGGTACGAACGAATTGCTGTGAGGCCTTATATTCCTAGACCTCTGTGTTGTTTCAAATGCCAACGTTTTGGGCATACGCAAGTCTCGTGTAAGAGTGCCGTTAACATCTGTGCAACAAGTAGCCAGCCCACACACGAAGGTGCCTGTTCAACAGCCCCCGTCTACGTCAATTGTGTGACAGTATTAATGTTAGTAATTGAAAATGCTACTGTTTATTTGCCGTACGTATAAAAGGCAATTTATCGCGGTCACTTCGTGTTATCTTTTGCTGAGCGCCTGTTATTGTATTTAATTTTGAGTTCACTGTCCTCCGGCTAGCTATGATTTCTCGGTCAAGCACTTATCTTGTACAGGTGTGTAAACGGAAAGGATTTTTTATCCAAAGATAACACTGATAAAAGAATTTGTTTTTACACTTTTATTGTCGTAACACATTATTCACTTTCATCTATTAATCTTGACACTCGCCAAACTGAAACTGTTATAATAACTTATTTACTGCACATTATTAATTTGCGTACTTCAACTTTTTATGTAATTAATTTTACGACACGAGAGATTTGTCATAAATTTGCTACGCGTAACCTGCAAATCGATAAACTGTGCGATGTATTCACCATGACTTCTTCCGTTGAACTCGTCGAGGTCTTATACGCGAATGCTTCTGTTGGACTCCGGGAAACTTGACTTTGACACTGAATTTATACTTCCTCGCCCCAATATGCCTAAAGATTATAACCGAGCTGCTATTGGTTAATAAAACGCGCCAACATTAGCGTCTATATTTATATCCAATGAAAATTACGAAAACATATGCTCTAGGAAAAATGTTCCCAGAAATTCTAAGAAAAACACGCCCCTCTGACGTCGTTTGTTCGTCTCTAATAATGATAAACAGCTCACCCCCTCGCTACATTATTGCACGCTATTATTGTCAGTTTCAGTAAGGCCGTATAAACCCACTTCTCGACAATGCTTACAATCAACAAACATCTCAAATCAATGTCACACAACAATGCATATTGATACGGTAATTTGTATCACAAATTACTCAAATGTAAATAATTATTTTAATATGAATATGTATTTTTATGTGACATTGATTTCAGAGGTTTATTAATTGTAAATATTATTGGTAAATAATAATATACGGCTCTACTGAAACTGTTAACAATAATGGCGCAAGAATGCAGCAAGGGGATGAGTTGTTTATCGTTACCGGGAACCAGGAAGTTACGTAATGTTTCGCGCCTTTTAGGTAAAAAAAGCTTCCAGAATGTTCTCTAAAAGAAATATGTATTAGTGGTTTTCATTGGATGTTAAAATAGACGCTAATGTTGGCGCGTTTTATTAGCCAATGGTAACTCATTTATAATCTTTAGGCGTATCTTGAGGTAAGCGCATAAATAGCCAGGCTCGAAGTCGGTCGCCCCGCAGTTCAACAAGATTCTCAGTACACTACACGTCGACCCCCAGTTTAACGGAATTCTCAGTACACTACATGTCGCCAATCAGTCCTTCATTTCGTTATAAGTTACACGCAGCAGAATTACGAGAATCTAAAATATTATACAGTTAAATACACACAAAGTCGAAGTACGTGAGTTAAAAGTGAGAAGTTATTACAAACAGTTTCAGTTTGGGCGAGTATTCAGATTAATATGTAAATGTGTTAGTGCACGTGTTCGACAATAAAAGATTATAAAACCAATTTCTTCGTCAATATCATTTCTAGACAAAAGATTCCTTTCCGCTTCACACCCTGCAAGAGATACAAGTTCTACCAAGAAAAGATGATAGCTAGCCGGAGGACAATATACATAACCTTAAATTATTTCAGAAACTAATTGATACAAATTGCTACGCCAGAGGAAGCTACAAACAGAACAAATGAACCAACCAACGTATGACGTCACAAGAATGGCTTCCACCAACACTGAGGTAAACAAACAAGGTAACTAATACCGCCGCAAATTGGCACCCATAACGTGGGGCGAAGTAACCAGGAAAGGAAGGCAAAGTGACCAGGAAAGGAACTCGAGTAACCAGGAAAGGAAAGATGACCAGGAAAGGAACAAGAATAACCAGGAAGTAGCAGAATTAACCAGGAAAGTAGCAGAATTAACCAGGAAAAGGCGAATGCAGCAGTGGAACGATCTACAAGACGCAGATTCCGAGACAACAGGGTAAATCAACTACAAAAACATCGAGACAACGTAGATTCATCACAACACAACGCAGAAGCGACATACAAATCTAGGAGAATGGGGCAGAACGCTGGACATCGAAACTACATCAACAAAAAGCATCACAAAGGTATCGTAATTTTTTTTTAGAAAACAAAAACAATGGCTACTAGTAAGACAGAAGAAATAATGATGGAAGGAGATAGTGTAACAGTTAGCTGTAATTCAATACAGGGTACAAAAAATAGCGTAAACAATGTAGTATTGGAGAAAAATAATGTTAGTGTAGAAAGTGATAATAGAATCGCAGGAAATATTAATATTGATGCTGGTACGATGAAGGAAATTATGGAAATGCTGAAAAATATGAGGGAAGATATACAAAGGAGTTATAGGGAATTAAGGGAAGATAATGAGCAATTAAGGGAAGAAATTTGTAAGAATAATGAGAAATTAGAAAAGAAAATAGATCAAAACAGGGAAGATATGCAAAAGAGTAGTGAAAAATTAGAACAAAAACTAACTCAGAATATGGAAAAGAATAATGAGAAATTGAGGGAAGATATTGGTAAGAGCTTAGAACAAAACAGGAAATCAATTGAAAGTATTGGTAGGAGTAATGAGAAATTAGAGCAAACAGTAGATCAAAGCAATGAAGAAATTGAAAAGAAAGTTATGAAGTTAGATAGTAGTAGGCCAGAAATGAGTGATGAAAAGGAAGTAATAGCAAGTGAGATAGGAGAAATTTCAAAGAAAATGCTAGACATGAGCATGGAAATAGGTAACAAACAAAGTGAGGTTAATACTAAAAGTGAGGTTAAGGTAGAATGCACAGAGTTAGGAAATCAAGTAAGTAGTATTGCAAGTGAGATAAGAGAGATAAATGAGGTTAGGAATGTAGATGTAAATGAGGCGCAAGTTAATTTCAGAGGGGAGATATCAGAAATACAGAATGAGACAGTAATGCAAAGAAGTAAATTGTACCAAGATGTTCAAATTGAAAACTCCAGTCCAGTACAGTTTAGTACAGATTTGTCAGAGTACTCTCAAGTTAAAGAGATTGCAGAAGAGTTGAAAATGAAAGTTGTTAAAAGATGTGTTGTTCAAGAAACTGTAGATTGTTTTCAAATGTTATCAGGGAACGAAATGTCATATGAATACAAGAGGTTATTCATGAACAATAATTTGAAGGTTAGGATACGGTTACGAGTAACGTTTAGCCACACACAATTTGATCCAGGAGGGTAAATAGCAGTGAGATGTAAAGTAAATGCTGGATAGTTAAAGACGACTTGCAGAGAAATGTATTGGAACGTAAGAGGGTTAACTATTTATATATGTCATTTGAAAAGAGAAATAAATTATATATAAAAAAAAAATTAAATTTGTGGTAACTGCAACAACATTTGAAAATTAAGAATGCACAGATTGAAACTTAATATGATATTAAATTAAAAGTATGTAAATACAATTCCAAAAGTATTGTTAAAATAATAATAAATTCATAAAAAAAAAAAATTTTTTTTGGTAAATATAATTAAAAACAAATATTTATGTAGCAAACAGAAAAGGTGAAACAGTGTCTAGATTTAGGAGATATCAATATATTTGTGTAGAGGGTGAATATTTTGGTAAATATGTATAATTATTAAAAAAAAAAATCTTAAATGTATAAATTTTTGTCAACAATGTAAGAGGGTAAACAATTTTGAAACAGTGATTAAATAATTTAGGGTAAAGTATTTGCTATAAAAAAAGTTTGTAATGTCAGATTAATATCTAAATTAATTAAACCAGAGCCAGTAAGTAGTGGCGAGATAAAACATATGTCGTGTGTTAAATACGTGTGAAGTGTAAAGTGAAAGTGATAGCGTGTGTTACAAGATTTAGGAGACTAAAAACACAAATTATAAAATTCTAAACAAGTTATAAATATTTATAATTATGTTTCTAGTGGGGCATATGATACGGTAATTTGTATCACAAATTACTCAAATGTAAATAATTATTTTAATATGAATATGTATTTTTATGTGACATTGATTTCAGAGGTTTATTAATTGTAAATATTATTGGTAAATAATAATATACGGCTCTACTGAAACTGTTAACAATAATGGCGCAAGAATGCAGCAAGGGGATGAGTTGTTTATCGTTACCGGGAACCAGGAAGTTACGTAATGTTTCGCGCCTTTTCGGTAAAAAAAGCTTCCAGAATGTTCTCTAAAAGAAATATGTATTAGTGGTTTTCATTGGATGTTAAAATAGACGCTAATGTTGGCGCGTTTTATTAGCCAATGGTAACTCATTTATAATCTTTAGGCGTATCTTGAGGTAAGCGCATAAATAGCCAGGCTCGAAGTCGGTCGCCCCGCAGTTTAACAAGATTCTCAGTACACTACACGTCGACCCCCAGTTTAACGGAATTCTCAGTACACTACATGTCGCCAATCAGTCCTTCATTTCGTTATAAGTTACACGCAGCAGAATTACGAGAATCTAAAATATTATACAGTTAAATACACACAAAGTCGAAGTACGTGAGTTAAAAGTGAGAAGTTATTACAAACAGTTTCAGTTTGGGCGAGTATTCAGATTAATATGTAAATGTGTTAGTGCACGTGTTCGACAATAAAAGATTATAAAACCAATTTCTTCGTCAATATCATTTCTAGACAAAAGATTCCTTTCCGCTTCACACCCTGCAAGAGATACAAGTTCTACCAAGAAAAGATGATAGCTAGCCGGAGGACAATATACATAACCTTAAATTATTTCAGAAACTAATTGATACAAATTGCTACGCCAGAGGGAGCTACAAACAGAACAAATGAACCAACCAACGTATGACGTCACAAGAATGGCTTCCACCAACACTGAGGTAAACAAACAAGGTAACTAATACCGCCGCAATATTCACACTACAATCACTCTGACATTTACATTATTGTGATACAAATTACTGCTTCAATTGCAAAGGGTCACATACTGCATCATTTGGCGACTGACCGCGGTATTTGGACGAGAAGGCAATCCAGCAGATCCGGGGAAAGGAGAAACTCTCCTTCGCCGAAGCCCGGAGGCGTTACCATGCGCGCCAACCTTCGCTCCTGCGATCGGGAACATTCAGGTTTGTTGTTGCCTCGTTAATACCCCTTAAGGATGCTGGGACACAAACTTGGACCAAGACTGCCTTGACCGCCACTACCATCCGCCCGTCCATTTCAGCTCCTGCTAGCAAGCCCTCTAAACCTGGTCCAAAGTCTATGAAGTCACTAGCCACAGAGAAAAAACCGAGGCAGAAATTTCGAAGAGAAGACTTTTTAAAAGACCCTCCGCGTGTTCACAGTAAGCAGAGTTCACCTTCTCCTCCTCGGAGGTCGCAGTCCCAGGAAGCTTCCTGGGACAAGCCGCGCTCAGCGGCACCCCTCACCCATCGCCACCCAGAACAGATTTTCGGCGCTTGAATCGGTTTCTGGCTCTGAGCGCGTGGGCCCTCCCTTCGAGGAGCCTATGGAGTCTTACCAACTCCATACCAAAAGCCCGAGCCCAAAGGTTAAACAACAGGTAATTTTAAGCCGCCCTTCTAAGTAGACAGTTTATCGCTTTATCTTAATGGCTATCCTGACCTGAAATGTACGTGGTGTACGATCGCATAGGGCAGAACTGCAACTTTTATTGCGTTCCCATTTGCCTATGGTCGTGTGTTTGCAGCAGACTAAGCTTCGCACTCAAGATCCTTTTGATCTCCGAGGATATACTCCGGTTCGCTACGACATTGAACCGGAGGAGGGTACTCCTGCTCATGGAGATGTCATGTTGTTAGTGCGTAACGACGTTCATTTTCAACGTCTCACTCTTACGTCCGACTTGCAAACTGTTGCCATTAGACTGCAGTTACCCGGTTTTTCCTTTTCTGTTTGCCCTGTGTATTCAAATCTATCGTCTCCCCTTGCTTCCGCGGACAATCGAGCTCTACTGTCCGCTCTCCCAACACCATTTCTTCTGATGGGAGATTTTAATGCCCAATACCGCTGTGGGGTTCGCCAAGGGCTTGTGCAAGGGGAAATCTACTTTCCGACATTTTTTACCAATTCAAACTCTCCATCCTCAATACAGGTGAACCTACTTTTATTTCTGATACTTCTATTACATTCTCTCACCTGGTCCTTGCCGTTTGCTCACTCCAGCTTGCTAGTCGTCTTCAGTGGAACGTCGTCGCTGACACCTACTCCAGCGACCATTACCCCTGCATCGTTTCTCTTCTATCTCACCACGTCCAGCAATCCAGAGTACCTAGTTGGATATTCACAAAAACCAATTGCAGATATTATTCCAGCCTCATGTCTTTTGCGGACCAGAACTTCATTGACGTTAACAAAAGAGTGAAGCACCTTTCGTCTACGATTCTATCCGCCGCCGCTCGCACAATTCCCGATCATCCTCTCACCCTCGGCGTATTCCTGTTCCGTGGTGCAACAAGGATAGTCGGGACGCCGTTCGTGCTCGTAGGACTGCACGTAGGGTGTTTCGGCGACACCCTACACTTGATAATTTGGTGACTTTTAAACAATCGCGCGCCGGGGCTCGTCGCATTATTCAGGATAGCAAGATGGCGTCGTGGACTCGTTTTGTCGAGTCTCTTAATCGCTTTACGCCTTCATCTGTTGTTTGGGATAAACTTCGTCGCTTCTAAGGTAAAGTGTCGCATTGTACTGTTTCTGGCCTTCAGGTTTCAATGCCACCAAAGTGGCTGCGGCTGCCATCGCTAACACTCTGGGTGCTGCCTTTGAGGCGGTTTCTAGTCAGACCATTATTCCGACGGCATTCGCTCTATCAAAGATTGGCTGGATTCCGCAACCTATAATTTTCGGTCTGAAAATACGGAATGTTATAATGCCCCTTTTACTATGAGGGAGCTGGAGCACGCCCTTCATTGCTCTACACACTGCGCTCCTGGGCCGGATGGCATTCATGTTCTGCTGTTAAACACCTTTCAGCCGAAAGTAAGCGCTTTCTCTTACGGGTCTATAATCGTATTTGTCAGGACGGCCTTTTTCCTTCCGTTTGGCGCGAAGCCACCATTGTCCCTATACTTAAGCCTTGTAACGATCGCCAACTACCTTCCAGCTACAGCCCTATCTCCCTCACCGGTTGCGTTTACAAGGTGATGGAGCGCATGATCAACGGGTGTGGATTTCGTCGCCGTCGCTTACCGTCGACCATCTGGTGTCTCTGTCCACGCATATTATGAAAGGATTTCTGAGAAAGAGTCAAACAGTGGCTATAATTTTTGACGTGGAGAAAGCTTATGGCACTTGTTAGAGGGGCGGCATTTTACGTACACTCCATGCATGGAATTTCCGCGGTCGTCTTCCCAAATTTCTTTGGGAGTTTATGACGGACCGCGTCTTTCGTGTACTGTGGGCTGGGTTTTATCTAGTCGTTTTATTCAAGAGAACGGAGTACCGCAGGGCTCTGTACTCATTGTAATACTTTTTGCAATTGCTATCAACCCCATTGTTGATTGTATACCACCTGGCATTTCCGTCTCTTTTCGTTGACGATTTTGCCATTTATTGTAGTTCACGGCGGACCTGTCTGCTCGAACATCGTCTCCAGAGCTGTGTCGATCGCCCTACCCCTGGGGTAACGACAACGGCTTTAATTTCTCCGCCGAGAAATCCGTCTGCATCAACGTCTGGCGCACGGAGGCTTTCCCTCCGCCCCCTCTCCACCTTGGGTCTGAGGTCCTTCCATTTGCAGACGAGGTGAAACTTTGGGGTTGATCTTTGATCGAAAGCTGAGCTGGACTTCTCACGTTTCCTTTTTAACAGCAACGTGTGACCGTTCTCTTAATATTTTACGTGTTTTAAGTGGCACTTCCTGGGAAGCTGATCGGACCGTCCTTCTTCGCCTTTATCCCTCCTTGGTCCGATCCTAGGTTGATTACGGGTGCATTGTGTATTCATCGGCCCGTCCATCTGTGTTACGTCGCTTGAATACCATTCATCATCGTGGTATAAGAGTCGCCACAGGGGCCTTTCCAACTAGCCCTGTACCCAGTCTGTACGCAGAAGCTGCAGAGCCTCCGCTGTCCTTCCTGCGTAAGATGCTTTTGTGCAGCTATGCTTGTGGGCTCTCAAGCTTCCTAACCACCCGTCCTTCGAGTTATTTTACGAGGATTCGCTTGATCGACAATGTTTAGTTAGCTCCTCTGCATTATTAGCTCCAGAGGTTCGATTTCGACAACTCCTTCGGAATTTGGACGTTGCGCCAGCGCCGGCCCTTCCCAGGGGAGAAACGTTTTTCCTCCATGGCTGCGTGCTGAGGTCCACTATCACGTTGGGCTACCCCCCAGGGACTCACATTATGTCAGTACGGGTTTGGCATACCCGGGGAATCCCGAGCCAATCATCGCCCTCATCCGGTCGAGGTGGGTTCGTTCTCGTGACCGGTGGACTCAAGGTAGGCTCTCGTGCGTTCTGTGCATTTCACTCCATGTCGCCTCTCGCCATCGTTTCTTTTTTCTCTTCTCCTTATGCACATTTCGACTAACGCCAATTCATATACACCTCTCGTTTACTTCTCCGCCGGCCTACCTTGCGTGCGAAACGCCCACACAGTTTTAGTTTGTTTTATCTTTTTATTTAAATCCTCCGTGGACACGGCCCGACGGATACCCGCGCACTGGGTGCGCAGCTGGGTGAGTGGGTAATGGCGTCATCCCTACCACCCGGGGTCGTCATGTAGGGAATGTGTTCGTATCCATGTTCAACTGCAGTCCCGCGGGGGGGGGGCCATTGCATGAGCTGCTGACTTCTGACGGCGATTGGGTACCTCTGTCTATGATCTGGGAGGTGTGACCCTGGGGTGAGATAGGTATAGATAGGCAACTCACCCAAGCCCGGGTAACGCCCGGGAAGTCAGAGCCCGAGGTCGGAGACGGTTGCAAAGGTGGAGGATTTTTTCGCTATGGAGCACCCCTTCTCTATTATTACGAATAAGCCCCGAAAAGTATTTGCAACAGAAGTAGAACAGCCAACATCTGGTTGTTACTTAGTTATTACACGAACTGAGGAAGGACAATCGTTTGAGAAGATGAACCCTTTTATTGTACAGAAGGGCATTGACTCTATTGCTGGTTGAGTTCAGTCCTGCACTCGCCTTCGAAACGGGTCATTATTAGTACACAGCAGGTCCGATCAACAAACGAAGACCTTGCTGAGCGCTGCGCTTGCCTAAGGTTATCCCATCCGTGTTGAGAAGCACTGCACCTTGAATTCCTGTCAAGGCGTCGTTACCACTCATAGCCTCGACGGTATATTGGACGAGGACCTTGTTGAATATCTATCAGATCAAAAGGTGACAACAGTGCATCGTGTGCGGCCAAACGCGACGGAGTATTGGTACCCACTCGTACCCTCTTTATCACATTTGATGTCGAACTGCCCACGAGCATTACAGCAGGGTACGAACGTATTGCGGTGAAGCCCTATATTCCAAGACCTCTGCGTTGTTTTAAATGCCAACGTTTTGGGCATACGCAAGTCTCCTGTAAGAGTGCCGTTAACATCAGTGCAACATGTAGCCAGCCCTCAAATGAAGGTACCTGTTCAACAGCTCCCGTCTGCGTTAATTGCAAAGGGTCACATTCCGCTTCGTTTGCCGACTGTCCGCGGTATTTGGACGAGAAGGCGATCCAGGAGATACGGGTAAAGGAAAAACTCTCCCTCGCCGAATCCCGGAGGCGTTACCTGGCGCGCCAACCTGCACTCCTACGATCTGGTACATTTAGTTCAGTTGTTGCCTCGCCAGTACCCCGGAAGGATCCAGAGACTCAAACTTGGACCATGACGGCATTGACCGCCACTACCATCCGGCCGTCCAAGTCAGCTTGTGTTACAAGGCCCTATAAACCTGGTCCAAATTATATGAATTCACAAGCCCCTGAGAAGAAATCGAAGCAGAAATTTCGTAGGGAAGATTTTTTGAAAGACCGTCCGCGTGCGCGCGGCAAGACGAGTTCACCTTCTCCTCCTCCTCGGAGGTCACTGTTCCAGGATGGTCCTGGGACAAGCCGCGCTCAGCGGCCCCCTTCACCCGTTGCCACCCAGAACCGAATCTTGGCGCTGGAATCGGTTTCTGGCTCTGAGCGCTTGGGCGCTGCCCTCGAGGAGGCCATGGAGTCTGACAAACTCCATACAAAAAGCCCGAGCCCAAAGGTTAAACAAAAGACTATTTTAAGCCGCCCTTCTAAGTAGACAGTTTATCCCCTTTATTCATGGCTATCCTGAGGTGGAATTTACGTGGTGTTCGATCATATAGGTCGGAACTGCAACTTTTATTGCGTTCCCATTCCCCTATGGTCGTGTGTTTGCAGAAGACTAAGCTTCGCCCTCACGACCCTTTCGATCTCCGAGGGTACACTACGGTTCGCTACGATCTTGAACCGGAGGAGGGTGCTCCTGCTCATGGACGTGTCATGTTATTAGTGCGTAACGACGTTCATTTCCAACCTCTTGCTCTTAAGTCCGACTTGCAAGCTGTTGCCATTAGACTGCAGTTACCCGGTTTTTTCTTTTCTGTTTGTTCTGTATATTCACCTGCAAAGTCTGTCCTCGAAAATGCAGACCATCGAGATCTCTTGTCCGCTCTCCCAACAACATTTGTCTCGTTGGGAGGTTTTATTGCCCATCACCCCCTGTGGGGTTCGCCAAGGGATTGTGCGAGGGGAACTCTTCTTTCCGACATTTTTGATCAGTTCAATCTCTCTATTATAAATACAGGTGAGCCTACGTTTCTTTCTGATTCTTCCGTTACATTTTCTCACTTGGACCTTGCCGATTGCTCACTCCAGCTTGCTAGTCGTGTTCAGTGGAACGTCGTCGCTGACACCTACTCCAGCGACCATTACCCCTGCATCGTTTCTCTTCTGTCACACTACGTACAGCATTCCAGAGTACCTACCTGGATATTCACAAAAGCCGACTGGAGCTTGTATTCCAGCCTCGTGCATTTTGACGATCAGCCCTTCGCCGACATTAACCAACTAGTGCAGCACCTTACGTCTACTATTTTCTCTGCCGCCGAACGCGCAATACCCCGTTCATCCTCTCAGGCTCGGTGAATGCCTGTTCCGTGGTGGAACGAGGATTGTCGGGACGCCGTTCGTGCCCGTCGAATTGCACTTAGGGTGCTTCGGCGCCTCCCGAAACTTGATAATTTGGTGACTTTTAAACAATCGCGCGCCAGGGCTCGTCGCATTATTCAGGATAGCAAGAAGGCGTCGTGGGATCGTTTTGTCGAGTCTGTTAATCGCTTTGCGCCTTCATATGTTGTTTGGGATAAACTTCGTCGCTTCTCAGGTAAAGTGTCCAATTGTACTGTTTCTGGCCTTCAGGTTCCCAATGCCATCATAGTAGATCCGGCTGCCATCGCTAACACTCTGGGATCTGCCTTTGAGGCGGTTTCCAGTTCAGACCATTATTCCGCCGGCTTTCGCTCTATCAAAGACCGGGTGGATTCCGACACCTTTAATTTTCGATCTGCTAATAATGAGTGTTATAATGAACTTCTCACAATGAGGGAGCTGGAGCACGCCCTTCATTGCTCTAGGCACTCCGCTCCTGGCCCGGACGGCATTCATGTCCTGATGTTAAAGAACCTTTCAGCCGACAGAAAACTCTTTCTCTTACAGGTCTATAACCGTATTTGGCAAGACGGCGTTTTTCCTTCCGTTTGGCGCAAAGCCACCATTGTACCTATTCTTAATCCTGGGTAGGATCGCCAACTTCCTTCCAGCTACCGCCCTATCTCCCTCACCAGATGCGTTTGCAAGGTGATGGAGCGCATTATCAACGGGCGGTTGACACAGTGGCTTGAGTCTCAGAAATTACTAGCAAACGTTCAGTGCGGGTTTCGTCGATATCGCTCTACCGCCGACCACCTGGTTTCCCTGTCGACGCATATTATGAATGGATTTCTGAGAAAGTGTCAAACCGTGGCTGTGTTTTTTGACCTGGAGAAAGCTTATGACACTTGTTGGAGGGGCGGCATTTTACGTACACTTCACGCATGGAATATGCGCGGTCGTCTTCCCATATTTCTTCGGGAGTTTATAATAGACCGCGTGTTTCGTGTACGTGTGGGCTCGTTTTTATCTAGTCTTTTTATTCAAGAGAACGGAGTACCGCAGGGCTCTGTACTCAGTGTCACACTTTTTGCAATAGCTATCAACCCCATTGTTGATTCTATACCACCTGGATTTTCATCGTCCCTTTTTGTTGACGATTTTGCCATTTATTGCAGTTCACGGCGGACCTGTATACTCGAACGCCGTCTCCAGAGCTGTATCGATCGTCCCTACGCCTGGAGCAACGCCAACGGCTTTAATTTCTCCGCCGAAAAATCCGTGTGTATCAATTTCTGGCGCCGGAAGGCTTTCTCTCCGCCCACTCTCCATTTTAGGCCAGGGACACTTCCGTTTGCGGACGACGCAAAATTTTTGGGGTTGATTTTTTATAGCAAGTTGTGTTGGATCTCGCACATTTCCTTTTTAAAAGCAAAGTGTGACCGTTCTCTTAATATTTTACGTGTTTGAAGTGGCACATCCTGGGGAGCTGATCGGACCGTCCTTCTTCGCCTTTATCGCTCTTTGGTCCGATCAAAACTTGATTACGGGTGCATTGTCTATTCGTCGGCACGTCCATCTGTGTTACGTCGATTGAATGCCATTCACAATCGTGGCATAAGGGTAGCTACGGGGCCTTTCCAACCAGCCCTGTTCCCAGTCTGTATACTGAAGCTGCAGAGCCTCCGCTGTCCTTCCGGCATGAGATGCTTTTGTGCAGCTATGCCTGTCGACTCTCAAGCTTGCCTGACCACCCGTCTTTCAGGATATTTTTTGAGGATTCACTTGATCGCCTATATGTAGTTAGCTCCTCTGCACTGCTCGCCCCGGGGGTTCGATTTCGACTGCTACATCGGCATTTGGACGTTACGCCAGCGCCGGCCCTTCCACGAGGGGAAACGCGTTTTCCTCCATGGTCGCGCGCTGAGGCCCACATCCATTTTGGGCTAACGTCGATGCCGAAAAATGCGATCCCTGCTTCCGTCCTTAGATCCGCCTTTTTAGAACTGCAGACACAGTTCGGGGATTGTCATTTTATATATACTGATGGGTCTATGACTGATGTTGGAGTAGAATGTGCCTTTGTTTTTGGTGCACAGAGTTTTACTTTTCGTTTACCTGTACAATGTTCGATTTATACCGTCGAACTTTTTAGTATATACCAATCTGTTTTATACATTCAGTGGCACGACTTACGGCACTGTGTTATTTGTACGGACTCTCTGAGTGCGCTTCAGGGTATTAACGCGCTGTACGGTTACCACCCTCTCGTACAGCGTATACATGACCTGCTCCACTTGCTTGGTGCCTCTGGCATCAGCGTCTCCTTCCTGTGGATTCCAGGTCATGTGGGCATCTCAGGCAACGAGTCTGCCGACGCCGCTACTAAATCGGCCATTTTATCACCCAGATGTTTCATCTGTGTTGTTCCTTTCTCAGATTTGTATGTTATTTTACGTTACAGTATCCTCTCGCGCTGGCGCGATGAGTGGGCGGCTCTTAGGGGGAACAAGTTGCGGGAGGTTAAACCTTTTCCGTTAGTCTGGGGTACCTCTTCTCGTTCTTCTCGTCGGTAAGAGGTACTTTTAGCTCGTTTACGCATCGGACATTGTCTTTTTAGCCATAGATACCTGCTTAGTGGTGACCTCGCACCGCTCTGTGAGCAGTGTGATGCGGCCTTAACGGTGCGTCACATTTTAGCGGAGTGTCAAGTTTTAGCTCCGTTGCGCGTTCGTGTTGGTCTGCCTGTTGGCATAGCCAACATTTTGGCAGACGACGCGCATGCTGTGGAATGTCTTTTACGTTTATCAATGACAATGATTTTTATCGGCGTATTTGATGCGCTGAGCGCCTTTTTAACATTGTGATATTATATTGCCTTTTTAATGGGGGCTCTACTCCCCAGTGGACATATGGCGCTCATGTCCCATACGTTCTGCAGCTCTTGACACGTTGTTTTAGGCTCTTATTGACCATGCTTTTAGTGTGTTCATATTTGGCGTTATTTTTTTAACTTTTTGGACATCGCGGGTTTGTGTCCCGTTTTTTAATTATGCTGTTTTTTTATCGGAATTATACTTTTGAACTGTCAATTTTATACTTTGTAAGGGCGCTAATGACCTTAGCTGTTTAGCGCCCTTAAACCGCATCTCATCTTCATCATCATCATCACAACTTGGGCTAGCGTCGATGCCGAAGACTGAGACCCCTTCTTCAGTTCTTAGATCAGCTTTTTTAGAACTCCAGTCGAAACCGGGAACTTTCATTTTATATACACTGGTGGGTCTAAGACTGATGTTGGAGTAGGATGAGCCTTTGCTTTTGTTCAGCATAGTTTTATCTTTCGTTTACCGGAGCAATGTTCGATTTTTACCGCCGAACTTTTTAGTATTTATCAGGCACTTTTATACATCCAGCGGCATGATTTACAGCACTGTGTTCTTTGTGCAGACTCCCTGAGTGCCCTTCAGACTACTAACGCGCTGTACAATTACCACCCACTCGTACAGCGCATACATGACCTGGTCCACTCGCTTGCTGTCTCTGGCATCCGCGTCTCCTTCATGTAGATTCCAGGTCATGTTGGCATCTAAGGGAACGAGTCTGCCGACGCCGCTGCCAAATCGGCGATTTTAACACCCAGAAGTTTTACCTCTGTTGTTCCCTCGTAAGATTTGTTTATTGTTTTACGTCACCGCATCCTCTCGCTTTGGCGCGATGTATGGTCGGCCCTCCGGGGGAACAATTTGCGGGAGGTTAAACCTCTCCCGTTAGTCTGGGCTACGTCTTCCCGTGCTTCTGGTCGAGAGGAGGTAATTTTAACACGCCTTCGTATCGGACATTGCCTTTTTAGTCATAGGTATTTGCTCAGTGGTGATCCCGCACCACTCTGTGGGCATTATGATGCGCCCTTAAGGGTGCGTCAGGTTTTAGAGGAGTGTCAGGTTTTAGATGCATTGCGTGTTCGTGTGGGTCTGCCTGTTGGCCTAGCCAACGTTTTGGCAGACGACGCGCGTGCTGTAGAATGTGTTTTACGTTTTATTCGTGACAGTGATTTTAATCTGCGCATTTGATGCGTTGAGCGTCCTTTAGCTTTGTAATTTTATTCTGTCTGTTTAATGGGGACTCTACTCCCCAGTGGACATATGGCGCTCATGTCCCTCGCATTCTACAGTTCTTGACACATTTTACTCTTTTATATCCTATGTGTTTACTGTGTTTGTTTTTGGGATTGGGGTATTGTTGTTTTTAGCTTTTTGGTAATCGCGGGTTTGTGTCCCGTTTTTTAATTATGCGGTTCTTTTAAGCGTTTTTTTTATATTTTTGACTTTATATTTTATACATTGTAAGGGCGTTGATGTCGTTAGCAGTTTATCGCCCTTAAACCGCATCTCATCATCATCATCATCATCATCATGACGGGCCCTAATGACCTAGTTGTCGACGGGCCCTTAAACCCCACTCACTCACTCACTCACTCATCATCATGATTACTGCACCTGATTGTTTCTTAGTTTATAATTGTGTCATAATAAAATTATATTTAAGAAAATATATTGCGTGCGGAATAAAAGCTTTTCGTTTATCTACAACACCAGTCCTCTTCACAATTGATCGGCATTTGGAGGTCCGTATTAACCCTATAATGCATTGCGTTGCCACACGGTAAACAGGAGATTTAGGCAAAGTTTTAGAACTTCATGGCAGTGTTTTTTTTTTGTTAATTCCATGGTAAACTATCCTTCAACAAAAAATACAAGCTATCTATAGGTTCTTATATAGTAGAAATATTACATTCTTAAAATATTGCATATTGAAGAAATATACTGTTCTTAATACAAAGATGCGAAATACTTGCGACTGCATTCAAATTAACCCCGTCAGCATATAAGCCTGCCTTTATACCGGATGTTTTACTTCGGCCCACCCGTCCTTTACCACAGGCAACCCCTGAGGGGCACACCTTATGTGAGTACGGGTTTTTGGCGCACCCGGGGGTTCCCGGGCCAATCATCGCCATATTCATCTCCTCATCCCCATCTGGACTAGCCACGATATGTTTCTTTCGTTTACTCTTTCTCTTCTACAATTATTCCTTATACTAGGTTTAGGCATCTTAGGTTTATCTACTCCTGTCTCACCAACAGGAATCTTTTCTATTTCCGTGGATGTTGTCCCAAGGTTTCAGCGCAGCTTCCAACTTGTGTGCTCTCCGGAGGTCTCAAGCGTGAAGTTTGAGTGAACCCTCCTCACTACCCCTTTCCTGCGACATTAGGTGCGGAGCCATTCCATTGTCACCTACACCCACGTAGCCCCATAGGGGCCGGGTCCCCTCGGACAGTTCGGCGACCGCGCGTGGCTGGGTTGTCCGGGGGGCTCGATATGTTACCGCTGTCTGGGGCCGAATGTAATCTACCACAAGTCCCCTGAATCCACGTTGACTCTGTTGAGGCAGCGTGGCCTAAAGTGGGGGCCACTGGCGGTTATTCCAGTGGTAGGGGCGTAAAGTCGAACCTGTCTATGGTGAACGTGTCGTAAACCGGTAAGTAGTGTCGGTCGGAGGGTAACTCCTCTGAGGTATTCTCTGAGATCAGGCCTGGAGCGGGTGCTCCAGGCCGGCACAGACCGGAAGATTATGGTGTCTTTTCTTCTACATCCCCCGGATGGCAGGCTGACGCCGACGGTTCCGGAAGAGGGACCTTTCCAGTATGGCTCCTCTGCGCATGAATATTTCAACACCTCGTTTTTTCGTTATGCGGCTAAAGAGCGACAGTAAAGATATGACACACCTCAGCCCCTTTTACATTCAGCGGGAGGTTGATAGAATCTGTGGTCCTGTGAAGAATGCTACACGGTGTAGGGATGGAAGCTTACTGATTGAAATTGCACAAGACGCCCAGGCCCCTAAACTGCTAAAGGCCAGTCTACTAGGTTCCTACCCGGTGACTGTGGAAAAACACAAAACCCTTAACAGCTGTCGTAGTGTGGTTACAACTTAATGTTTGGTCGAACTTTCTAATGAAGACATCGTTAACTGTCTCTCCGACCAAGGTGTTATTGCGGCATACAGGCTAATAGGCAGGAGGGACGATCAACCGTTTCCGCTGCGCACGGTCTTTCTAACCTTTGAAAGAACCATGCTACCGCAGTTCATCTTATGCGGCTATGAGCGCGCAGCTATTCGTCCCTATGTTCCTAACCCCATGCGTTGTTATCGCTGACAGAAATTCGGTCACACACAACAACAACGTTGCATTGGCTCACCAGTTTGTCCTCGTTGTGGAAGCGACAGTCACGATGATTCCATGTCTGCTACAGACCCCACCTGTGTCAACTGTGGAGGTGCACACCCGCCGACCTCTAGGGAATGCCCACGCTTTGTGGAGGAAAAGACCATACAGGAGATTCGAGTGAAGGAGCACCTGAACTTTCCCGAAGCGAGGAAGCGCTATCACGAACTACACTCTACATCCACCATGAGGTATTCAGCTGCCGTCCGCCTCGGTGTCCGGAAACAGGATGCCGTTGTGCAGACCTGTCCCGGCTCGCCCTCGTAGGTTTCCATTGGGGTCCAAACTGATAAACCTTCGGATCCGGTACTTCCCTCGCCGGTTCCTGTTCGCACAAAAGATGCTTCCACCCCATCAGCTTCGTCCGCAGGTTCCACCTCTCTTGACCACACCAGTCGCAAATCACCTGTTCGTCGTCCCACGGGTCGCTCCCGTTCTCGCTCCAGGACTCGCACCACCTGCTCAGATTCCGTTAGCAGCGATGATGGCACGGAGGGATTCGAGAGGCCTGCGCATTCTCGGCCGGGGCGCAGTCCTACCCGGAAGAAAAAGGTGAAACTCAACCGATCCACTGCGGCTATTAAATAGCCTTACCTGCACGCGCTTCTTGCCTATTTGTATATTTATGACTCTTAATCACATCCTTCAGTGGAATATCCGTGCACACACCGAGCGGAAGTGGACATGCTACTGCACACTCACTACCCCCTAGTCGTCTGTCTACAGGAGACAAAACTTCGACCTCAGGATACCTTTGCCATTCGTAGGTATACTACGGAGCGCTTCGATCTTGCTCCAGCGGATGGTTCTCCTGCACACGGTGGTGTTGCAGTACTTGTTCGCGATGATGTGTTTTATAATCGGGTTCCGCTTGCCACACTTCTGCAAGCTGTTGGGATCCTCCTTTCTCTTCCTGGTTTTAACGTATCTGTAGCCTCTATGTTCCTCCTTCTTTTCCTCTTGCACAGGATGACCTAGACCACCTGATTCTACAGCTCCCTGCCCCTTATTTACTCTTGGGGATTTCAATGCACACCACCCTCTTTGGGGTTGTCCTAGGGCGTGCGCGAGGGGAGAACTTTTGGCTGCACTTCTTGATCAGCAGTACCTTTCTGTTCTGAATACCGGCGAACCCACTTTTCTCTCCGATTCAACCGGCACATTTTCCCATCTGGATTTGTGTCTTTGCTCTGCGCAGCTTGCTCATCGTATAGAATGGTATGTCATAGCTGATACACATTCTAGCGATCACTTTCCGTGCGTAATTACTCTCCTGTCCTCTTCTGTCGATTCACCTGTCCTTTTCAAATGGCAGTTCCGCAAAGCTGACTGGACTCTTTTTTTCCGTCTAGCGCGTTTTTCTCACTGCGCTTTTTCCTCTGTGGATCTCATGGTGGAACACCTGCGTACTGTCATTTTCGCCGCTGCCGAACGTTCCATTCCCCGCACGTCTTCATATCCCAGGCGTTTACCGGTCCCTTGGTGGAACGCGGAATGTCGGGACGCCGTTCGTGCACGACGCGGTGCTCTTAGGGTATTTCGGCGGCACCGTACTCTTGAAAATCTGGTCCGTTATAAGGAATTACGCGCTAAAGCTCGCAGAGTAATTCGCAACAGCAAGAAAGCCTCCTGGGAGCGCTATGTAGCCGGTTTCAATAGCTCTACACCTACATTGGTTGTCTGGGACAAACTTAGGCCCTTGGCCGGCAAGACCCGTTCTTCTTCTATTCCCGGTCTTCGGGTAGGCTCTAGTACTATTTGCGAACCACCTGCTATTGCCGATGCCTCGGCAAGAACTTTGAACGCATTTCCAGCTCTGCCCGTTATGACCCGTATTTTCTTCCACACAAGGCCTCGGTGGAGGCCCATGCACTCTCTTTTCACTCCAGCAACCAGGAGGAATATAATCGCCCATTTACCTTCCGCAAGCTAGAGCATGCCCTAGCATCTTCTAAGCCTACCGCTCCTGGGCCTGATTCTAATCACGTGGTGTTCCTTCAACATCTCTCCTCTGCTGGACTGCGCTTTCTCTTTCAGATTTACAACCGCATCTGGGAAACTAGTACTCTTCCTACAGGTTGGCGAGCAGCCACCATCGTTCCAGTTTTGAAACCCGGAAAAGATCGCCAACTACCATCTAGCTATCGCCCTATTTCCTTAACCAGTTGCATTTGCAAGGTTCTGGAACGCATGATCAACGGGCGTTTGGTCTGGTGCCTTGAGTCTCGGAACCTTATAGCGAATGTGCAATGTGGTTTTCGCCGACACCATCTCCTGTGGATCATCTTGTCCATCTTTCGACCTCCATTCTGGACGGGTTCCTGAGAGGGTGCCAGACTGTGGCAGTATTTTTTGACTTGGAGGAAACTTATGACACATGTTTGAAGGATGGCATTCTTCGTACACACCATCTGTGGGGTTTCCGTGGTCGTCTCCCTGCCTTCATTAGGGAGTTTATGAAGGACCGGATATTTCGTGTGCGTGTGGGATGGATTTTATGTTCAATTTTTATCCTAGAGAACGGAGTACCTCAAGGCTCGGTACTCAGCGTCACACTGTTTGCTATAGTGATTAACACCATTGCTGACTGTGTTCCACCTGTTATTTCCTCGTCGCTTTTTGTTGACGATTTCGCCGTCTTCGCAACTTCTCGTCGCACCTGTCTTTTGGAACGCCGACAGCAGCAATGTCCTAACTCCCTTCACTCCTGGAGCGTTGCAAACGGGTTTCAATTTTCTCCCGAGAAGACAGTCTGTATTAATTTCTGGCGCCGTAAAGAGTTCCCTCCACCTTGTCTCCGACTACGTGCGGCACTCCTCCCATTTTCGGACGAAACGAAATCCCTCGGGTTAATCTTGCATAGGAAGTTGTGTTGGTCGTCGCATATCAGCTATTTGAAAGCAAGGTGTGAACGTTCTCTTTGTATTTTACGTGTTTTAAGTGGCACATCCTGGGGTGCAGATCGCACGGTCCTTTTGCGACTTTATCGAACATTGGTTCGCTCTAAGCTTGACTATGGGTGTATTGTGTATTCTGCTGCGCGACCTACCATCCTGAGTCGCTTCAATCTAGTCCACCACCAGGGCCTTCGTCTCTCAACTGGTGCTTTTCGTACTAGCCCTGTTTTGAGTCTTTGCGCAGAAGCTGCAGAACCTCCGCTCTTTTATCGTCGTGACGTTCTTCTTTGCAGCTATGCTTGCCTGTTGTCCTGTATGCCTCAACACCCCACTTATTCGTCTTTCTTTGAGACTCGTTGGATCGTCATTATGCGTCTCGACCCCTGGCCTTGCTCCCGCCAGGGGTACGTTTCCGCCGGATACTTCGGAATTTAAATATCACATTGCCCACTATACTTCCACGACGTCACACACACTTCCCCCCTTGGCTGCATTCTGGAGTATCTTGCTACCTTGATTTGACGTCCATGCCAAAGTCCACGACCCCCGCTCCGGTCATCCGTTCGGCTTTTGCCGAAGTTCAGTCTCACTTTGGCAGCCATTGTTTTATTTATACCGACGGCTCAAAGGATGACCATGTAGTTGGATGTGCCTTTTTATTTGGTGTAGAACGTTTTATGGTTCGTCTATCTGATCAGTGCTCGATTTTTACTGTTGAACTTATTGCCCTGGGACAAGCTCTGTCTTTTATTCGTCAACGTGGTCTGCTGAATTGTGTTTTATGCACGGACTCTTTAAGCGCCCTTTCTAGCCTTCGTGCGCTGTACGTACGTCATCGTATCGTGCAGCGTCTCCAGGATTGTTCCCACCAGCTTACCTCTGATGGATTTAGCCTATTCTTTGTCTGGGTTCCTGGACACGTTGGCATTCCTGGTAATGAAGGTGCAG
This sequence comes from Deroplatys truncata, assembly GCA_030765065.1. Classification (NCBI taxonomy): domain Eukaryota; kingdom Metazoa; phylum Arthropoda; class Insecta; order Mantodea; family Mantidae; genus Deroplatys; species Deroplatys truncata. Next base: position 412,995,939 of record CM060990.1, on the reverse strand, counting down.
ATGCTGCTGCCAAAAGCGCTATTTTATCTCGATCTTGTTTTAGCTCCTCTGTTCCTGCGGACGATTTTAGTCACTATTTAAAGAAGTCTATTCTCTCTCGTTGGTTTCCTGCCTGGTCCTCTGTCCAGGCTAGCAAATTGCAGGAGATAAAGCCTTTACCCTCTGCCTGGGCGACTTCTTCCCGATCCTCCCGTCGGGAGGAAGTTATTTTATGTAGACTTCGAATCGGGCACTGTCGTTTTAGCCACTGTCACTTGTTGCGCCGAGAGCCCGCTCCCGTTTGTAATCGTTGCGGTGCGCCGTTGACGGTGCGGCATGTTTTAGAGCAGTGTCAGTATTTCGCTACTCTTCGTACTGCTCTGCAGATAGACGTAGCATTGCCCGACATTTTAGCGGACACCATGTTAGCTGTGGAACGTGTTTTAAATTTCATTCGACGCAGCAGTTTCCAGGACAGCGTTTGACCTGTGTGCGTTCTTTCTTTCTGGTTTTTAGTGTTTTAGACCCATTCTTTTTAACTACCTTGTTTTTAGCTTCTCGTTCTACAGTCTCTGACACTGCCTCTTTTATTCCTTTTCGTCGAGTTTTAACCTGACCTTTTATAGCGTTTAAGTCCTTCATTTTCGGCCCTATTATCTGTCTGCTTTTTAACTGCTCACCTACCTGTATTTTATCTGTGGCGGGCGCTAATGACCTTTCTGGTTTTGCGCTCTTCATCCTGCCACTTCACCACCACCACCACCACCACCACCACCACAGGCATATTTAACTACAATTGCTGGGACCCAAACTCGCCACGTTAAGCTTTGAATGAACGACAAGTCTATTTCGTATCGCACTAACCATCACGCCTATTCGACTCGCTTCGGTTGTGACGCCGCTGAAAGGGATATAAAATCTGGTTTTAGGAATTAGAAGGGGACCGGCATAATAATTTATATAACAATGATAGTAAAAGGAATTATCATATAAGTAATATTAAAACAACATGATTACGACATTTGATTGTGTATTAGTATATATTCGTAGCGTAATGAAAGTATATTTAAGAAAATATATTGTATGTCTAATAAAACGCTTTTCCTTCATTTACCACAGCAGTCCTCGTAACCGTTATTCAGCTTTTGGCGGTTAACTCTCTAATGCATAGCGTCTCGTATTTGGCAACAAAGAAATTTAGGCAAAGTTTTAGAATATCTTAACAGTGTTTTTCATTAATGCTCTAGTAAACTAACCTTCAGCTATAAAGTTAAGCTATTTATAGAATTTCATATTTTCAAAATACTATATTTTTTCAATGAAACTCTACTGTAATTTGTTTTAAATATAAGGATACAATATCCATGAAACTTCAGTGAAATGTAGCACATTCAGCATCGAAGCGTGCGATTGCACAGTTTATTTTACTTGAGCCCTCCCCGTCCTTTACCATAGGCACATTTGACTGCAGTCGCTGAGACCAGAACTTGCGAAGTTTGGCTTTGAATGGATGATTAGTCTATTTCGTATCGCTCTAAAGATCACGGCTATTCGAATCGCTTCGGTTGTGGTGCCGGTGAAAGGGATATAAAAGCCGGTTTAGAAATTAGAGTAAAAGCGGCATAATGATGGGGATAAGAATCATAATGATGTATTATCGCTTGAGCAATATATTTCCTTAAAACAGTATGATACTACGCTTGATTGCTTATTGGATTATAATCGTAGCATAATGAAATCATATTTAAGTAAATATATTGTATGCTTAATAAAATACTTTTTATTCATCTACCATAGCAGCTCTCGTTACGTTTGATCAGCATTTTGAAACCTATGTTAATAGTTATCTTTAGAGATATTTTTGAGATTGCACAAACCTAATAAAAATACTTTGGACAAATTTGCGTTTACGTGTTTATGTAAACAGTCGTTATCAGTGAAGACAAGCAAGTCTAAATATAGAAGTAGTCTTAGTAATCAAAACGTAAATAAGCTGTATCGCTTGCGAGTATTCATTTAATAATATTACAAAACATCATTAGAAGAGTAAAACTTTAAAGAGCATGTAGGTCTTATGGAACGGATACAAAAATGTCATTATCTATTTAACACAGGATATTTAGTGGGTTATTTTTATTTAAGTTTATTGATAAATACATCAGTTATTAGCTTAGATTTTATAAACATAATCGTATCATTTCCTTTTTAGGTATTTTCATTAAAGACATTTAGGCAAACAGTAAAATATGAAATAATATGCATCAATAGTATTTATGTTAAATACACTTATGCAGGTGCCTTGATTGTTTATTAGCTTATAATCCTACTATAATCAAATTTTATTGCATGTAATAAAACATATTTTATGTCTAATGAAATACATTTCGTTCATCTGCACTAGCAGTTCTCGTAACATTTAATCAGCATTTGGAGGTTCATGTTAACAGTTATAATATTATTACTATTATTATTATTATCGTCATTATTATTATTATTATTATTTATTGCTTGTTTAATTCCCCAATGATATAAAGCAAAACTCAATCATGGCTCACCACATTAATCAAGGCTTATTATTTTATTGTTGTAATAATAATAATGAGTTATACTAATAATGTATTATCATATAGTAATATATTTCCATAACACAGTATGATTACTACACTTGATTGTTTATTAGTTTGTAATCGGAGCTTAATAAAGTTATATTTCAAAAGGTGTATTGTATCCTTAATAAAATACTTTCAGTTCATCTACGACAGCAGTCCTTGTAACAATTGATCAGCATTTGGAGATCCATGTTAAGCGTTTGATGCATAGCGTTTCAATTGGCAACAAAGATGTTTAGACAAATCTTTGGAATATGTTAACAGCGCTTTATGTTAATTTCGCAGTAAACTAACCTTCAGCAGTAAAATAAGGCTAATAGCTCTTTATGTTGCAAAATATTGAGTTTTCAATAAAAATGTAAAATTTAGATGGAAGGATGGATGGGTGGATGGGTGGATGGATGGATGGGTGGGTAGGTGGATGGGTGGATGGGTGGATGGGTGGATGGGTGGATGGGTGGATGGGTGGGTGGATGGATGGATGGATGGATGGATGGGTGGCTGGGTGGGTGGGCGGGTGGGAGGGTGGGTGGATGGATGGATGGGTGGATTGGGTGGGTGGATGGATGGATGGGTGGGTGGGTGAACGAACGGACGGACGGACGGGCGGACTGGCGGACGAATGGATGGATGGATAGATATTGCGACTCGTGCCACTACACCGGTTACTTTACTTGGGCCCTCCAGGACCTTTAACACAGGCACATTTGATAGCAGTCGCTGGAGTGGAACTCGCGACTTTTGACATTGAATGGAGGACGGTCCATTTCGTATTCCCTTAACGATCACGGATAATCGAATCGCTTTAGTTGTGGTGGCATTGAAAGGGATAAGAAAGCCCGGTTAGGAATTAGAGGAGCATAATAATAATAATAATAATAATAATAATAATAATAATAATAATAATAATAATAATAATTTAATAATAATGTATTTTTGTATAGGAAATGTATTTTCTTCAAACAGTCTGCATACCACAGTTATGTGTTTATTGGTTTATAATCTTAGTATAATGAAAGCTTAAGATAAAATACTGTATGCATAGTAAGATACATTTTGTTCATCTACCATAGCACTACTCCTAAGGTTTGATATGCATTTGGAGGTCGATGTTAACCAAATAAATAATAACGTTGCAATTTAGCACCAAAGATGTTTTGGCAAAGTTTTGGAATATCTTAACAAGGTATTTTTTGTTAGTTTTATACAAACTAACTTCCAGGAATAAAATTAGGCTCTTTATGCCCTTTTTATATTGTAAAACGGTTTTTTTTCCAATCAAAGTCATACTGTATTTTCTTTAGTATAAAGATGCAAAATCCATGCGACTGCAGTCAAACGCAATCCCTTCAGCATCCTAGCGTGCCACTACACCGGTGATTTTAGTTGGGCTCTCCCCGTCTACCCGGAGGTTCCCGAGCCAATCATCGCCATCATCATCCTTCCACCCTCGTCCGGTCAAGGTGGGTTCGTTCTTGTGACCGGGGGACTCGAGGTACGCTTTCGTGCGTTCTGTGCATTTCATTCCATGTCGCCCCTCACCATTGTTTCCTTCTTCACTTCTACTTCTGCACATTTCGCTCCACGTCCATTCATTTACGCCTCTCTTTTTCTTCCTCGCCGGCCTACCTTGCGCGCAAAACGCCCACACAGTTTTATTTCTTTTACATATTATTTTAATCCTCCATGGACACAGCCTGACGGATACCCGCGCACTAGGTGCGCAGCTGGGTGAGTGGGTAATGGCGTCATCCCCACCAACAGGGGTTGTCATGTAGGGTATGTGTTCGTATCCGCTGTTCAATTGCAGTCCCGCGGAGGGGGGCATTGCATGAGCTGCGGACTTCCGACGGCCATTGGGTCCTTCTGTTCTGGGTCAGGCCAGAGCCTGAGGTCGGAGACGGTTGCAATGGTGGAGGATTTATTTCGCTATTTGAGCACCGTTTCTCCATTATTACTAACAAGCGCCGAAAAGTATTTGCAACAGAAGTAGCACCGCCAACATCTGGTTGTTACTTAGTTATTACACGAACAGAGGAAGGACAATCGTTTGAGAAGGTGAACCCTTTTATAGTACAGAAGGGCATTGACTCTATTGCTGGTTCGGTTCAGTCCTGCACTCGCCTTCGAAATGGCTCATTATTAGTACACAGCAATTCCGATCAACAAACTAAGACCCTTTTGAGCGCTACGCTTCTCCACGGTTATCCCGTCCGTGTAGAGAAGCATCGCACCTTGAATTCCTGTCGAGGCGTCGTTACCACCCATAGCCTCGACGGTATATCGGACGAGGACCTAGTCGAATAGCTATCAGATCAAAAGGTGACAGCAGTGCATCGGCTGCAGGCCAAACGCGACGGAGTATTGGTACCCACTCGTACCCTTTTTATCACATTTGATGGCGTCGATATGCCCACGAGACTTCCAGCAGGGTACGAACGTATTGCGCTGAGGCCCTATATTCCTAGAGCTCTGCGTTGTTTCAAATGCCAACGTTTTGGGCATACGCAAGTCTCCTGTAAGTGTGCCGTTAACATCTGCGCAACATGTAGCCAGCCCTCACATGAAGGTACTTGTTCAACAGGCCCCGTCTGCGTTAATTGCAAAGGGTCTCATTCTGCTTCGTTTGCCGACTGTCTGCGGTATTTGGACGAGAAGGCGATCCAGGAGATCCGGGTAAAGGAGAAACTCTACTTCGCCGAAGCCCGGAGGCGTTACCATGCGCGCCAACCTTCGCTCCTGCGATCACGAACATTTAGTTCTGTTGTTGCCTCGCCAGTACCCACAAAGAATGCAGAGACTCAAACCTGGTCCATGACTGCACTGACAGCCACTACCATCCTGCTGACCATTCAAGCCACTGTTATAAGGTCATATAAAGCTGGTCCAAAGGTTCAGAAGTCACAAGCCACAGAAAAGAAATCGAAGCAGAAATTTCGTAGGGAAGATTTTATAAAAGACCCTCCGCGTGCGCGCGGGAAGGAAAGTTCACCTTCTCCTCCTCCTCGAAGGTCGCTGTCCAGGGATGCTCCTGGGACAAGCCGCGCAGAGCAGCCCCCTTCACCCGTTGCCACCCAGAACACATTCTCGGCGCTTGAATGAGTTTCTGGCATTGAGCGCGTGGGCCCTCCCTTCGTGGAGCCTATGGAGTCTGACCAACTCCATACAAAAAGCCCGAGCCCGAAGGTTAAGCACAAAGTTATTTTGTGCCGCCCTTCTAAGTAAGAAGTTTATCCCTTTACTAATGGCTATCCTGACCTGGAATTTACGTGGCGTCCGATCGCATAGGGTGAAACTGCAACTTTTATTGCGTCCCCATTCACCTATGCTCGTGTGTTTGCAGGAGTCTAAGCTTTGCCCTGATGATCCTTTTGATCTCCGAGGGTATACTCCGTTTCGCTTCGATCTTGCACCGGAGGAGGGTTCTCCTGCTCATGGAGGTGTCATGTTTTCAGTGCGCAACGACGTTCATTTTCAAACTCTCGCTCTTACGTCCGACTTGCAAGGTGTTGCTATTAGACTTCACTTACCCGGTCTTTTTCTTTCTGTTTGCTCTGTATATTCACCTCCATCGTCTCCCCTCGCTAACGCGGACATTCGAGATCTCTTGTCCGCCCTCCCAACACCATTTCTCCTGTTGGGGGATTTTAATGCCCATCACCCCCTGTGGGGTTCGCCCAAGGGCTTGTGCAAGGGGAACTCTTGTTTCCGACATTTTTGATCAGTTCAACCTCTCCATCCTCAATACAGGTGAACCTACTTTTATTTGTGAACCTTCTAGTACTTTCTCTCATTTGGACCTTGCCGTTTGCTCACCCCGACTTGCTAGTCGTCTGCAGCGGAACGTCGTCGCTGACACCTACTACAGCGACCATTGCCCCTGCACCGTTTCTCTGTTGTCTCACCACGTTCAACATTTCAGAGTACCTACCTGGATATTCAGAATAGCCGACTGGAAATTGTATTCCAACCTCGTGCATTTTGCCGACCAGCTCTTCACCGACGTTAATCAAATGGTGCAGCAACTTACGTCTACGTTGCTATCTGCCGACGACCGGGCCATTCCCCGTTCGTCCTTTTACCCTCGGCGTATCCCTGTTCCGTGGTGGAACGAGGTCTGTCGGGACGCCGTTCGTGCTCGTAGAACTGCGCTTAGGTTGTTTCGGCGACACCCTACACTTGATAATTTGGTTACTTTTAAACAATCGCGCGCCAGGGCTAGTGGCATTATTGGGGATAGCAAGAAGGCGTCGAGGACTCGTTTTGCGGAGTCTTTTAATCGCTTTACGCCTTCAAACGTTGTTTGGGATAAACTTCGTCGCTTCTCAGCTAAAGTGTCGCATTGTACTGTTTCAGGCCTTAAGGTTCCCAACGCCACCATAGTGGATCCGGCTGCCATCGCTAACACTCTGGGTGCTGCCTTTGAGGCGGTTTCCAGTTCAGATCATTATTCCACCGGCTTTCGCTCTATCAAAGACCGGCTGGATTCCGACATCTTTAATTTTAGGTCTGTTAATAATGAGTGTTATAATGAAATTTTCACAATGAGGGAGCTGGAGCACGCTCTTCATTGCATTCGGGACTCCGCTCCTGGGCCGGACGGCATTCATTTCCTGATGTTACAGAATCTTTCAGCCGACAATAAACTCTTTCTCTTACAGGTCTATAACCGTAATTGTCAAGACGGCTTTTTCCTTCCATTTGGCGCGAAGCTACCATTGTCCCTATACTTAAGCCTGGGAAGGATCGCCAACTACCTTGCAGCTACCGCACTATCTCCCTCACCAGTTGCGTTTGCAAGGTGTGGAGCGCATGATCAACCGATGGTTGACATGGTGGCTTGAGACTCAGAAACTTCTAGCAAACGCTCATTGCGGATTTCGTCAAACATTGATCTACCGACGACCATCTGGTGTTCCTGTCGTCGCATATTATGAATGTATTTCTGAGAAAGTGTCAAACAGTGGGTGTGTTTTTTGACCTGGAGAAAGTTTATGACACTAACTGGAGGGGCGGCATTTTACGTACACTGCACGACTGGAATTTCCACGGTCGTCTTCCCATATTTCTTCGTGCGTTTATGGCAGACGGCGTCTTTCGTGTACGTTTGGGCTCGGTTTTATCTAGTCGTTTTATTCAAGAGAAAGGAGTACCGCAGGGCTCTGTACTCAATGTCACACTTTTTGCAATTGCTGTCAACCCCATTATTGATTGTATTCCACCTGGCATTTCATCGTCCCTTTTTGTTGACGATTTTGCCATTTATTGCAGTTCACGGCGGACCTGTCTACTCGAACGCCGTCTCCAGAGCTGTATCGACCGTCTCTTGGCCTGGAGAAACGCCAAAGGCTTCAATTTCTCCGCCGAAAAATCCGTCTGTATCAAATTTTGGCGCCGGAAGGCTTTCCCTTGGCCCTCTCTCCAACTTGTCTTGGAGGTCCATCCATTTGCAGACGAGCTGAAATTTTTCGGGTTGATATTTGATCGAAAGCTGAGCTGGACTTCTCACATTTCCTTTTTAAATGCACAGTGTGACCGTTCTCTTAATCTTTTACGCGTTTTAAGTGGCACATCTTGGGGAGCTGATCGGACCGTCCTTCTACATCTTTATCGCTCTTTGGTCCGATCCAAGTTTGATTACGGGTTCATTGTCTATTCGTCGGCGCGTCCATCCGTATTACGTCGATTGAATGCCATTCACCATCGTGGCATAAGAGTAGCTACAGGGTCCTTTCCAACCAGCCCTGTACCTAGCCTATATGCTGAAGATGCAGAGGCTGCGCTGTCCTTCCGTCGTGAGATGCTTGTGTGCAGCTATGCCTGTCGACTCTCCAGCTTGTCTGACCACCCGTCCTTCGTGATATTTTACGAGGATTCGCTTGATCGGCAATATTTCGTTAGCTCCTCTTCATTGCTCCCTCTAGGGGTTCCCCCTCAGGGGCTCACCTTATGTGAGTACGGGTTTTTGGCGCACCCGGGGGTTCCCGAGCCAATCATCGCCACATTCATCCCCTCACCCCCATCCGGTCGAGGTGGGTTCTTCAAGTGACCGGTGGACCCAAGGTAGGCTCTCGTGCGTTCTTTGCATTCCATCCATACCCCACCTCACCATCGTTTCTTTCTTCCCTAATCACTTTCCGGCCATTTCGTACCACGACATTCGCATATCTGTTTTTCTTCCCCGCCGGCCTACCTTGCGTGCGAAACGCCCACACAGTTTTAGTTTCTTTTATCCTTTTATTTAAATCCTCCGTGGACACAGCCTGACGGATACCCGCGCACTGGGTGCGCAGCTGGGTGAGTGGGTAATGGCGTCATCCCCACCACCCGGGGTCGTCATGTAGGGTTGTTGTTCGTATCCGCTGTTCAACTGCAGTCCCGCGGGGGGCCATTGCATGAGCTGTTGGCTTCCGACGGCGATTGGGTCCCTCTGTCTATGTTCTGGGAGGTGTGACCCTGGGGTGAGCTAGGTATAGATAGGCCACTCACCCAAGCCGGGGTAACGCCCGGGAAGTCAGAGCCCGAGGTCGGAGACGGTTGCAATGGTGGAGGATTTTTTTCGCTATGGAGCACCCTTTCTCCATTATAAACAACAAGCGCCGAAAAGTTTTAGTAACAGAAGTAGCACCGCCAACAGCTGGTTGTTACTTAGTGATTACCCGTACCGAGGAAGGACAATCATTCGAGAAGGTGAACCCTTTTATCATCCAGAAGGGCATTGACTCAATTGCTGGTCCGGTTCTTTCCTGCACTCGGCTTCGTAATGGTTCGTTGTTAGTGCAAAGCAAATCCGAGGCACAAAGTAAGTCCTTGTTGAGCGCCACGCTTCTCCACGGTTATCCTATCCGTGTTGAGAAGCACCGCACCTTGAATTCTTGTCGAGGCGTTGTCACCACGCATAGCCTCGATGGCATATCGGACGAGGACCTGGTCGAATATCTTGCAGACCAGAAGGTGACAGCGGTTCATCGAGTGCAGGCCAAACGCGACGGCGTATTGTTACCCACTCGTACCCTGTTTCTAACATTTGATGGCGTCGATCTGCCCACGAGCATCTCCGCAGGGTACGAACGTATTTCTGTGAGGCCTTATATTCCTAGACCTCTGCGTTGTTTTAAGTGCCAACGTTTTGGGCATACGCAAGTCTCATGTAAGAGTGCCGTTAACATCTGTGCATCATGTAGCCAGCCCTCACACGAAGGTGCCTGTTCAACAGCCTCCGTCTGCGTTAATTGTAAAGGGTCTCATTCTGCTTCGTTTGCCGACTGTCCGCGGTATTTGGACGAGAAGGCGATCCAGGAGATCCGGGTAAAGGAAAAACTCTCCTTCGCTGAATCCCGGAGGCGTTTCCATGCGCGCCAACCTTCACTACTGCGATCTGGCACATTTAGTTCTGTTGTTGCCTCGTCAGTACCACGAGTAGATGCCGAAACTCAGACCTGGACCTTGACTGGATTAACCGCCACTACCATCCGGCCGTCTATTAAAGCTACTGTTACCAAGCCCTATAAACCTGGTCCAAAGTCAATGAAGTCGCAAGCCGCTGATAAAAAGCCCAAGCAGAAACTACGTAGGGAAGATTGTTTGAAAGACCCTCCGCGCGCGCGCGGTAACAAAAGTTCACCTTCTCCTCCTCGGAGGGCGCTGTCCCAGGAAGGTCCTGGGACAAGCCGCGCTCAGCGGCACCCCTCACCCATCGCCACCCAGAACCGATTCACGGCGCTTGAATCGGTTTCTGGCACTGAGCGCGTGGGCCCTTCCTCCGAGGAAGCTATGGAGTCTGACCAACTCCATACAAAAAGCCCAAGCCCAAAGGTTAAACATAAGGTAATTTTAAGCCGCCCTTCTAAATAGACAGTTTATCCCCTTATTCTTAATGGCTATCCTGACCTGGAATGTACTTGGTGTACGATCGCATAGGGCGGAACTGCAACTTTTATTGCGTTCCCATTCGCCTATGGTCGTATGTTTGCAGGAGACTAAGCTTCGCCCTCACGATCCTTTTGATCTCCGCGGATATACTGCGGTTCGCTACGACCTTGAACCGGAGGAGGGTGCTCCTGCTCATGGAGGTGTCATGTTGTTAGTGCGTAACGACGTTCATTTTAAACCTGTCACACTTACATCTGACTTGCAAGCTGTTGCCGTTCGCCTTCACTTACCCGGCTTTTTGTTTTCTGTTTGCTCTGTGTATTCACCTCCATCGTCTCCCCTCGCTCCCGCGGACATTCGAACTCTCCTGTCCGCTCTCCCAACACCATTGCTTCTGTTGGGAGATTTTAACGCCCATCACCCACTGTGGGGTTCGCCAAGGGCTTGTGCGAGGGGAACTCTTCTTTCCGACATTTTTTATCAGTTTAATCTTTCCATCCTCAATACAGGTGCACCTACTTTTCTTTCTGATTCTTCTGGTACGTTCCCTCACCTGGACCTTGCCATTTGCTCACTCCAGCTTGCTCATCGTCTTCAGTGGAACGTCGTCGCTGACACCTACTCCAGCGACCATTACCCCTGCATCGTTTCTCTTCTGTCGCACCACGTACAGCATTCCAGAGTACCTACCTGGATATTCGCCAAAGCCGACTGGAGCTTGTATTCCAGCCTCGTGCATTTTGACGACCAGCCCTTCTCCGACATTAACCAACTTGTGCAGCACCTTACGTCTATTATTTTCTCAGCCGCCGAACGCGAAATACCCCGTTCATCCTCCCAACCTCGGCTGCCACCTGTTCCGTGGTGGAACGAGGATTGTCGGGACGCCGTTCGTGCCCGTAGGACTGCACTTAGGGTGTTTCGGCGACACCCTACACTTGATAATTTGGTGACTTTTAAACAATCGCGCGCCAGGGCTCGTCGCATTATTCAGGATAGCAAGAAGGCATCTTGGGCTCGTTTTGTCGAGTCTTTTAATCGTTTTACGCCTTCATCCGTTGTTTGGGATAAACTTCGTCGCTTCTCAGGTAAAGTGTCACATTGTACTGTTTGTGGGCTTCAGGTTTCTAATGCCACCATAGTGGATCCGGCTGCCATCGCTAACACTCTGGGTGCTGCCTTTGAGGCGGTTTCCAGTTCAGACCATTATTCCGCCGGCTTTCGCTCTATTAAAGACCGGCTGGATTCCGCATCATATACTTTTCGGTCTGCTAATGATGAATGCTATAACGAACTATTCACAATGAGGGAGCTGGAGCACGCTCTTCATTGCTCTCGGCACTCCGCTCCTGGGCCGGACGGCATTCATGTCCTGATGTTAAAGAACCTTTCAGCCGACAGTAAACTCTTTCTCTTACAGGTCTATAACCGTATTTGGCAAGACGGCATTTTTCCTTCCGTTTGGCGCGAAGCCACCATTGTCCCTATACTTAAGCCTGGGAAGGATCGCCAACTACCTTCCAGCTACCGCCCTATCTCCCTCACCAGTTGCATTTGCAACGTGATGGAGCGCATGATCAACGGGCGGTTGACATGGTGGCTTGAGTCTCAGAAACTTCTAGCGAACGCTCAGTGCGGGTTTCGTCGCTATCGCTCTACCGTCGACCATCTGGTGTCCTTGTCGACGCATATTATGAATCGATTTCTGAGAAAGTGTCAAACCGTGGCTGTATTTGTTGACCTGGAGAAAGCTTATGACACTTGTTGGAGGGGCGGCATTTTACGTACAATTCACAATTGGAATATCCGCGGTCGTCTTCCCATATTTCTTCGGGAGTTTATGACGGACCGCGTCTTTCGTGTACGTGTGGGCTCGGTTTTATCTCGTCGTTTTATTCAAGAGAACGGAGTACCGCAGGGCTCTGTACTCAGTGTCACACTTTTTGCAATTGCTATCAATCCCATTGTTTATTGTATTCCACCTGGCATTTCATCGTCCCTTTTTGTTGACGATTTCGCTATTTATTGTAGTTCACGGCGGACCTGTCTACTCGAACGCCGTTTCCAGAGCTGTATCGACCGTCTCTACGCCTGGAGTAACGCCAACGGCTTTAATTTCTCCGCCGAGAAATCCGTCTGCATCAACTTTTGGCGCCGGAAGTATTTCCCTCCGCCCTCTCTCCATCTTGGGCCAGGGATACTTCCGTTTGCAGACGAGGCGAAATTTTTGGGGTTGATTTTTGACAGGAAGTTGTGTTGGACCTCGCAGTTTCCTTTTTAAAAGGAAAGTGTGACCGTTCTCTTAATATTTTACGTGTTTTAAGTGGCACATCCTGGGGAGCTGATCGGATCGTCCTTCTTCGCCTTTATCGCTCTTTGGTCCGATCCAAGCTTGATTACGGGTGTATTGTTTATTCGTCGGCACGTCCTTCTGTGTTACGTCGATTGAATGCCATTCACCATCGTGGCATAAGAGTCGCTACAGGGGCCTTTCCAACTAGCCCTGTACCCAGTTTGTACGCAGAAGCTGCAGAGCCTCCGCTGTCCTTCCGGCGTGAGATGCTTTTGTGCAGCTATGCTTGTCGACTCTCAAGCTTGCCTAACCACCCGTCCTTCGATGTATTTTACGAGGATTCGCTTGATCGCCAATATTTCGTTAGCTCCGCTGCATTGCTCCCTCCAGGGGTTCGATTTCGACTGCTACTTCGGCATTTGGACGTTACGCCAGCGCCGGCCCTTACCCGAGGGGAAACGCGCTTTCCTCCATGGTCGCGCGCTGAGGCCCACATCCACCTTGGACTAACGTCGATGCCGAAGAATGAGACCCCTGCTTCAGTCCTTAGATCCGCATTTTTAGCACTTCAGGCAACATTCGGAGACTGTCATTTTATTTATACTGATGGGTTTAAGACTGATGTTGGAGTAGGATGTGCCTTTGTTTTAGGAGCGCATAGTTTTACTTTTCGTTTACCCGGGCAATGTTCGATTTATACCGCCGAACGTTTTAGTATTTATCAATGTGTTTTATACATTCAGCGGCAAGTCTTACGGCGTTGTGTTGTTTGTTCGGACTCTCTGAGTGCCCTTCAGTGTATTAACGCGCTGTACGTTTCCACCCCTCGTACAGCGCATTCATGACCTGCTCCATTCGCTTGGTGCCTCTGGCATCAGCGTCTCTTTTATGTGGATTCCAGGTCATGTGAGTATCTCAGGGAATGAGTCGGCCGACGCCGCTGCGAAATCGGCGATTTTATTACCCAGATTTTTTACTTCTGTTGTTCCCTCGTCAGATTCGTGTGTTATTTTACGTCGCCGCATCCTCTCGCGCTGGCGCGATGAGTGGACGGCCCTCCGGGGGAACAAGTTGCGGGAGGTTAAACCTCTTCCGCTAGTCTGGGCTACCTCTTCCCGTGCTTCTCGTCGGGAAGAGGTACTTTAAACACGCCTTCGTATCGGACATTGCCTTTTTAGTCATAGATACCTGTTAAGTGGTGATCCCGCACCTCTGTGTGGTCAGTGTGACGTGCCCTTAACGGTCCGTCACATTTTAACCGAGTGTCAAGTTTTAGCTCCACTGCGCGTTCGCGTGGGTCTGCCTGTTGGCCTAGCCAACGTGTTGGCAGACGACGCGCATGCTGTAGAATGTCTTTTACGTTTTATCACTGACATTGGTTTTAGCCGTCGCATTTGATGCGCTGAGCGCCTTTTAGCTGTTTGATTTTATATTGTTAGTTTTAATGGGGCCCTTCTCCCCAGACATAAGGCGCTCATGTTCCTTGCATTCTACAGTTCTTGACACGTTTTATTCTTTTAGTGACCATGATTTTAGTGTGTTGGTTTTTTAGATATTTGTATTGTTATTATTGTTGTTATTGTTATTGTTATTATTGTTGTTATTGTTGTTATTATTGTTATTGTTATATTATTGTTATTTTTAGCCTTTTTTGGACATCGCGGGTTTCTGTCCCGTTTTTTAATTATGCGGTTATTTTATCCTTTTGACTTTATATTTTATACATTGTAAGGGCGCTGATGACCTTAGTAGTTTAGCGCCCTTAAACCGCATCTCATCATCATCATCTAGGGGTTCGATTTCGTCAACTTCTTCGGCATTTGGACGTTATGCCAGCGCCGGCCCTTCCAAGGGGGGAAACGCGTTTTCCTCCATGGTTGCGCGCTGAGGCCCACTGTCACCTTGGGTTATCGTCGATGCCGAAGAATGAGACCCCTTCTTCAGTCTTTAGATCAGCGTTTTTAGAACTTCAGTCGCAATTCGGGGACTTCCAGTTTATCTTTACTGATGGATCTAAGAATGACGCTGGAGTAGGATGTGCCTTTGTTTGTGGTGGCAATAGTTTTTCCCTTAGTTTACCGGGGCAATGTTCGATTTTTACCGCCGCACCTTTAGTATTTATCAATCAGTTTTATATGTTCAGCGGCGCGACTTGCGGCAGTGTGTTGTTTGAACAGATTCTCTGAGTACCCTTCAGAGTATTAACGCGCTGTACGGTTTCAACTTTCTCGTACAGCGCATACATGACCAGCTCCACTCGCTTGGTGCCTCTAGCATCAGCGTCTCCTTCCTGTGGATTCCAGGTCATGTGGGCATCTCAGGAAACGAGTCTGTCGAGGCCGCTGCCAAATCGGCGATGTTATTACCCAGATTTTTTACTCCTGTTGTTCCCTCGTCAGATTTGTTTGTTATTTCACGTAGCCGCATTCTTTTGCTTTGGAGGGATGAGTGGACGGCCCTTCGGGGGAACACGTTACGGGAGGTTAAGCCTCTCCCGTTAGTCTTTGAGATACCTCTTCTCGGTCGTGTCTCGGGAAGAGGTACTTTTAGCTCGCTTACGAATCGGACGTTGTCTTTTTAGCCATAGATACCTGCTCAGTGGTGACCCCGCACCACTCTGTGAGCAGTGTGATGCGCCCTTAACGGTGCGTCACATTTTAGCAGAGTGTCAAGTTTTAGCTCCTTTGCGCGTTCGTGTTGGTGTGCCTGTTGGCCTAGCCAACGTTTTGGCAAACGACGCGCATGCTATAGAATGTCTTTTACGTTTTATCACTGAGATTGGTTTTAGCCGTCGCATTTGATGCGTTGAGCGTCTTTTAGCTTTGAGATTTTGTTTATTCAGTTTTAATGGGGCTCTTCACCCAGAGGGACATAAGGCGCTCATGTCCCTTGCATTCTACAGTTCTTGACACGTTGTTTTATTCTTTTAGTGACCATGATTTTAGTGTGTAGATGTTAGTAATTTGTCTGTTGTGTTTTTTAGTGTTTTTGACCAAGCGGTTAGTGTGTGGTGTTTTTAATTTTTTGACTTTTACATTTTATATTTTACGCATAGTAAGGGCGCTAATAACCTTAGCAGTTGAGCGCCCTTAAGCCCCATCTCATCATCATCGTTACCACCCTCTCGTACAGCGCATTCATGACCTGCTCCACTCGCTTGGTGCTTCTGGCATCAGCGTCTCCTTCGTGTGGATTCCAGGTCATGTGGGCATCTCAGGCAACACCGCTGCCATATCGCCCATTTTGTCACCCAGATGTTTTACCTGTGTTGTTCCTTCCTCAGATATTTATGTTATTTGGCGTTACCGTATCCTTTCGCTCTGGCGCGATGAGTGGACGGCTCTTAGGGGGAACAAGTTTCGGGAGGTTGAAACTCTTCCGTTAGTCTGGGGTACCTCTTCTCATTCTTCTCGTCGGGAAGAGGCGCTTTTAGCCCGTCTACGAATCGGATATTGCCATTTTAGCCATAGATAGCATCTCAGTGGTGACCCCGCACCAGTATGCGAGTAGTGTGCTGCGCCCTTAACGGTGCGTCACATTTTAACAGAGTGTCAGGTTTTAGCTGCATAGCGCAGTCGTGTGGGCCTGCCTGTAGGCATAGGCAACGTTTTGGCCGACGACGCGCATGCTGTAGAATGTCTTTTACGTTTTATCAGTGACATTGATTTTAATCGGCGCATTTGATGCGTTGAGCGTCCTTTAACATTATGATTTTATATTGCCGTTTTAATGGGGCTCTACTCCCCTGTGGACATATAACGCTTATGTCTTATGCGATCTACAGTTCTTGACACGTTTTACTATTGTATTGGATTGTTTCACATGGCTTTTACAGTGGTATTAACTATTGATGACTGATTTTAGATTATTTTTGACTACGCGGTTTTTTACTCGTATTTTATTTTTGGACCTTCAATTTATACTTTGTGAGGGCGCTGATGACCATAGCAGTTTAGCGCCCTTAAACCGCACATCATCGTCATCATCATCATCATCATCTCCCCGTCCTTTACCGCAGGCATATTTGGCGACAGTAGCTGGGACAGGAACTTGCGACGCCATGTTTGGACTGGATGGCCAGTCCATTTCGTATTGCTCTATCACCTCTATTCGAATCCTCGTTTAGGAATTAGAGGAAATTAAATTAAATTGAGCTTTATTTATGGACGCTCATTAACTACTATGGTCCTTAGCGTCCCATTGTATATTGGGCGTGAAAGATCGGAAATTTTGCTTAAGACTCTTTTACGTGCCGTTAATCTACTACACAGGACCACCGGCTTTACCTTCCTTCCGAAGGAAGCCATGCTAAGGATTTTTACGCCCGAAAAAAATTCATCGCCCTCCGCCGGGTTTGAACCCGCGACCTCGGGAAATACAGGCTAGCATGGTAACCATTATACCACGGAAGACGACTGGAATTAGAGGAAGAGCGGTGTAATAATGCTATTAAAATTAATAATAATAATTATTGTAATAATAACGTATTATAATATGAGTACAATATTTCCATAAAGGGTATGATTACTACACTCGATTGTTTATTGGTTTATAATCGTATCATAATGAAATCATATGCAACAAAATATATTTTGTGCCGAAAAAAACACTTTTTGTTTATCTACTACAGAAGTCCTCGTAAGATTTGATCAGTATTTGGAGTCCATGCTAATCCTATAATGCATAGCGTTGCGATTTAGCAAAAAGATGTTTGGACCAAGTGTTGGAATACCTTAACAGTGTTTTTCCATAGGTTCATATTATACTAAACTTCAGCAATAAATTTAAATCACCTATAGATCTTTTATATTGTAAGAATATTATATTCCTTCAATAGAACTGTTCTACTGTTATTTTTAATATAAAGGTGCAAAATTGATCCAACTGCAGTCAAATGTAACCCCGTCACATACAAGCGTGCCCTTATACCGCATATTTTACTTGGGCCCACCCGTCCTTTACCACAAGCATATTTGACTGCAGTCGCTGGGACCCAAACTCGCGACGTTAAGCTTCGAGTGATTAGCAAGTCCCTTTTGTATCGCTCTAACGATCACGCTTATTCGACTAGCTTGGGTTGTGGCCCTAACGAAAGAGATATAAAATGCGGTTTTAGGAATTAGAGGAAGAGCGGCATAATAATTAGTGTAATAATGACAGTAATAAGGCATTATAATATAATTAACATTTTTCCATAAAAACAATAATTATTACATTTAATTGTTTATTAATTTATAATTGTAGAATAATTAAATTATATTTATGAATGTATACTGTATTCCTAATAAAATATTTCTCGTTCATCTAACACAGAAGTCCTCGGAAAATTTTATCAGTATTTGGAGGCCCATGTTAATAATTGTACTTTATTAATGAACTTATTATTATTATTTATTTATTTATTGGTTCTATAATTCGTCCAATAGGCAATGCACCATTCAATCATGGTTCGTCATATTTAAGATCGCTACTTCAACAACAACAATAATAATCATAATAAATGAATTATCGTATAAGTAATATATATATATATATATATATATATATATATATATCCATAATACGTATGAATACTACACTTTATTGTTTATTAGTTTGTAATCGTCGCATGAAGTAAATTATACTTCAGGAAATATATTGTATGCCGAACAAAATGATTTTCGTTCATCTACCACAACACTCCTCATAACATATGATCAGCATTTGGAGGTCCTCGTTAACCCTATAATGCATAGCGTTGCAATTTGACAACAAACAGTTATAGACAAGCTTTGGAATAATGCAACAGTGCCTTTGTTAATTTCATGTTAAGCTAACCTTCAGCAATAACATTAGGCTAATTATAGCGTTTTTAAATTGTAAAAATATTACGCTTTTTCATTAAAGGTAAACGTAAGTATCACGGAGTGGCCCCCGGGACCGGTCAGAGCACCGACGCAGGCCAGGTGGCCCATTGTGCTTCCAACGTGACCCCTGGGAGGGTGTGATGAGGGGAGAGACCCGAAGGGCGACCAGATCCGGATGCCAACGTGCGCAAGCATGGACGGGCTCCCTAACGTTTCCAGATAGAACACATCCGCCACCACAAGGTCCCTGTCCACAAGCCACCAACCTCCAGGATCCCCCTTAGCGGAGTCCCACGTTGAGGAGAGACCTAACTGAACACTACCGCAGCGACACCAGGGAAGAAATATTTACAGAGCTCAAAGGAACGCCCAGCCGCAACCCGCCGAACACCATCGCCTGGTCCTACAAGCCTGAAACACATGGCAACGAAGATTATGGGTACAGGAAATGAAATGTAGGAGAGTCGTAGTAGAAGATGAACCACCCCAACATTCGCCTTGCGACCCGGGGAAGCCACGAAAAGCCCATTGGCCAGATTGGGCGGTCGATCCCGGGACCTTCCGAATACGGGCCACAAACGTAACCGCCTCATCCATCCCGCTCGGTGTTTTTCAATAAAAGTGTACTGTTTTTTTTTTTTTTTTTTTTGTAAATGTAAAATACTGCAGCCATATGTAACCCCGCCAGCGTCTACGCGTGCCATTAGACCTGTTATTTTGTTTGGTGTTTTCTCGTCTTTACCACAGGCACATTTGACTGCAGTCGCTTGGATACTTTTGCGATTTTTGGGTTTGAATGAATGGCCAGTCCATTTGGTATTGTTCTAAAGATTACGGCTATTCTTATCGCTTCGGTTGGGGTAGCTGTGAAAGGAATACAAAAGTGAGTTTCGAAATTAGAGGAGGAGCGGCATATGTAGCAAAATAATTCATGCATTAGAGAGTTAATATTACATTTAGGGACATGCAATAGATTGCACAATCGAACGAAAATATTTTAGTCACATTTGTAACCACGTAGCTGTGTAAACAGTCGTTATTAGTGAAGAAAAGGATGTCTAAAGAAACCCCCCCCCAGGGGCTCACCTTATGTGAGTACGGGTGTTGGCGTACCCGGGGTTTCCGAGCCACTCATCGCCATCTTCATCACTTCGTCTCCGTCCGGTCGAGGTGGGTTCGTTCTCGTGACCGGGGGACTCAAGGTAGGCTCTCGTGCGTTCTGTGCATTTCATTCCATGAGGCCCTCGCCATCGCTTCTTTATTCTCTCTGCTATTTCTGCACATTTCGCACCACGGCCATTCATTTACACATCTCTTTTCCTTCTTCGCCGGCCTACCTTGAGTGCGAAACGCCCACGCACTTTTAGTTCCTTGTAACCTTTTATTTCAATCCTCCGTGGACACAGCCCGACGAATAACCTCGCACTGGGTGCGCAGTTGGGTGAGTGGGTAATGGCGTCATCCCCACCACCCGGGGTCGTCATGTAGGGTTTGTGTTCGTATCCGCTGTTCAACTGCACTCCCGCGGGGAGGCCATTGCATGGGCTGCTGACTTCTGACGGCGATTGGGTCCCTCTGTCTATGTTCTGGGAGGTGTGACCCTGGGGTGAGATAGGTATAAATAGGCCACTCACCCAAGCCGGGGTAACGCCCGGGAAGTCAGAGCCCGAGGTCGGAGACGGTTGCAATGGTGGAGGATTTATTTCGCTATGGAGCACCCTTTCTCCGTTACTCACAATAAGCGCCGAAAAGTCTATGTAACAGAAGTAGCACCGCCGACATCTGGTTGTTACTTGGTCATTTCACGTCCAAAAGAAGGACAAAGTTTTGAGAAGGTGAACCCTTTCATTATTCAGAAGGGCACTGACACAATTGCAGGTGCGGTTCAGTCCTGCACTCGTCTTCGAATTGGTTCATTCTTGGTTCAAACCAAATCCGAACAGCAAAGTAAGTCCTTGTTGCGCGCCATGCTTCTACACGGTTATCCTATCCGTGTCGAGAAGCACCGCACCTTGAATTCCTATCGAGGCGTCGTTACCAACCATAGCCTCGATGGTATATCGGACGAAGAACTTGTCGACTATCTTTCTGATCAAAAGGTGACAACTGCTCATCCAGTGCAGGCTAAACGCGACGGAATTTTGGTACCTATTCGTACCCTGTTTATCACTTTCGACGGCGTCGATCTGCCCACGAGTCTTTCAGCAGAGTACGAGCGTATTGCAGTGAGGCCATATATACCTAGACCTCTGCGTTGTTTCAACTGCCAACGTTTTGGGCATACGCAAGCCTCATGTAAGAGTGCCGTTACCATCTGTGCCTCATGTACCCAGCCGTCACACGAAGGTACCTGTTCCACAGCCCCCGTCTGCGTTAACTGCAAAGGGTCTCATTCTGCGTTATTTGCCGACTGTCCGCGGTACCTGGACGAGAAGGCGATCCAGGAGATCCGGGTAAAGGAGAAACTCTCCTTCGCTGAAGCCCGGAGGGTTTCCATGCGCGCCAAACTTCGCTCCTGGGATCTGGTACATTTAGTTCTGTTGTTGCCTCGCCAGTACCACAAGTAGATGCCGAGACTCAGACCTGGACCATGACTGCATTAACCGCCACTACCATCCGGACGTCCATTTCTGGTATTGTTAGCAAGCCATCTAAAGCTGGTCCCAAGTCACTGAAGTCGCAAGCCGCTGAAAAGACACCAAAGCTGCAACTTCGTAGGAAAGATTTTCTGATGGACCCTCCGCGTGCGCGCGTAAAGAAAAGTTCACCTTCTCCTTCTCGGAGGTCGCAGTCCCAAGACTCTCCTGGGACAAGCCGCGCTCAGCGGTACCCCTCACCCATCGCCACCCAGAACCGATTCTAGGCGCTTTAATCGGTTTCTGGCTCTGAGCGGTGGGCCCTACCTTCGAGGAGGCTATGGAGTCTGACTAACTCCATATAAAGCCCGAGCCCAAAGGTTAAGCACAAGGTAATTTTGAGCCGCCCTTCTAAGTAAGACGTTTATCGCTTTCTTTATGGCTATCCTGACCTGGAATGTACGTGGTGTACGATCGCATAGGGCGGAACTGCAACTTTAATTGCGTTCCCATTAACCTATGGTCCCGTGTTTGCAGGAGACTAAGCTTCGCCCTCACGATCCTTTTGATCTCCGATGATATACTCCGGTTCGCTGCGGCCTTGAATCGGAGGAGGGTACTCCTGCTCATGGAAGTGTCATGTTGTTAGTGCCTAACGACGTTCATTTTCAAAGTCTCACTCTTCCGTCCGACTTGCAAGATGTTGCCATTAGACTGCAGTTACCCGGTTTTTTCTTTTCTGTTTACTCCGTGTATTCACCTCCATGGTCTCCCCTCGCTCTCGCGGACATTCGAGGTCTTCTGTCCGCTCTCCCAACACCATTTCTTCTGTTGGGAGGTTTTAATATCCATCAGCCCCTGTGGGGTTCGCCAAGGGCCTGTGCGAGGGGAACTCCTCTTTCGGACATTTTTGATTAGTTGAATCTCTCTATTCTCAATACCGGTGAGCCTACGTCTCTTTCTGATTCTTCCGGTACATCTTCTCACTTGGACCTTGCCAGTTGCTCACTCCAGCTTGCTAGTCGTCTGCAGTGGAACGTCGTCGCTGACACCTACTCCAGCGACCATTATTCCCGCATCGTTTCTCTTCTATCACACCACGTACGGTATTCCAGAGTACCTACCTGGATATTCACAAAAGCCGACTGAAGCTTGTATTCCAGCCTCGTGCATTTTTACGCTCAGCCCTTCGCCGACATTAACCAACTAGTGCAGCACCTTACGTCTACGATTTTCTCTGCCGCCGAACGCGCAATTCGCCGTTCATCCTCTCAACCTCGGCGATCGCCTGTTCCGTGGTGGAACGAGGATTGTCGGGACGCCGTTCGTGCCCGTAGGACTGCACTTAGGGTGTTTCGGCGACACCCTACACTTGATAATTTGGTGACTTTTAAACAATCGCGCGCCAGGGCTCGTCGCATTATTCAGGATAGCAAGAAGGCGTCGTGGACTCGTTTTGTCGAGTCTTTTAATCGCTTTACGCCTTCATCTGTTGTTTGGGATAAACTTCGTCGCTTTTTAGGTAAAGTGTCGCATTGTACTGTTTCTGGCCTTCAGGGTTACAAATGCCACTATAGTGGATCCGGCTGCCATCGCTAACACTCTGGGTGCTGCCTTTGAGGCGGTATCCAGTTCAGACCATTATTCCGCCGGCTTTTGCTCTATCACAGACCGGCTGGATTCCGACACCTTTAATTTTCGGTCTGCTAATGAGTGTTATAATGAACTTTTCTCAATGAGAAAGCTGGAGCACGCTCTTCATTGCTCTAGGCACTCTGCTCCTGGCCCGGACGGCATTCATGTCCTGATGTTAAAGCAGCTTTCAGCCGACAGTAAACTCTTTCTCTTACAGGGTTATAACCGTATTGGCAAGACGGCGTTATTCCTTCCGTTTGGCGCGAAGCCACCATTGTCCCTATACGTAAGCCTGGGAAGGATCGCCAACTACCTTCCAGCTACCGCCCTATCTCCCTCACAAGTTGCATTTGCAAGGTAATGGAGCGCATGATCAACGGGCGGTTGACATGTTGGCTTGGGTCTCAGAAACTTCTAGCGAACGCTCAGTGCGGATTACGTCGATATCGCTCTACCGTCGACCACCTGGTGTCCCTGTCGACGCATATTATGAATGGATTTCTGAGACAGTGTCAAACCGTGGCTGTGTTTTTGACCTGGAGAAAGCTTATGACACTTGTTGCAGGGGCGGCA
This sequence comes from Deroplatys truncata, assembly GCA_030765065.1. NCBI lineage: Eukaryota > Metazoa > Arthropoda > Insecta > Mantodea > Mantidae > Deroplatys > Deroplatys truncata. The sequence continues at coordinate 412,972,556 of CM060990.1, read as the reverse complement.
TTTTACGTACACTTCACGCATGGAATATCCGCGGTCGTCTTCCCATATTTCTTCGGGAATTTATGACGGACCGCGTTTTCGTGTACGTGTGGGCTGGGTTTTATCTAGTCGCTTTATTCAAGAGAACGGAGTACCGCAGGGCTCTGTACTCAGTGTCACACTTTTTGCAATTGCTATCAACCCCATTGTTGATTGTATTCCACCTTGCATTTCATCGTCCCATTTTGTTGACGATTTTGCCATTTATTGCAGTTCACGGCGGACCTGTGTACTCGAACGCAGTCTCCAGAGCTGTATCGACCGTCCCTACGCCTGGAGTAACGCCAACGGCTTTAATTTCTCCGCCGAGAAATCCATCTGTATCAATTTCTGGCGCCGGAAGGCTTTCCCTCCGCCCTCTCTCAATCTTGGGCCAGGGATACTTCCCTTTGCAGACGAGGCGAAATTTTTGGGGTTGATATTTGATGGAAAGCTTTGCTGGATATCGCACATTTCGTTTTGAAAAGCAAAGTGTGACCGTTCTCTTAATCTTTTACGTGTTTTAAGTGGCACATCCTGGGGAGCTGATCGGACCGTCCTTCTTCGCCTTTATCGCTCTTTGGTCCGATCCAAGCTTGATTACGGGTGTATTGTTTATTCGTCGGCACGTCCATCTGTGTTACGTCGATTGAATGCCATTCACCATCGTGGCATAAGAGTCGCTACAGGGGCCTTTCCAACTAGCCCTGTACCCAGTCTTTACGCAGAAGCTGCAGAGCCTCCGATGTCCTTCCGGTGTGAGATGCTTTTGTGCAGCTATGCTTGTCGACTCTCAAGCTTGCCTGACCACCCGTCTTTCGAGTTATTTTTCGAGGAGTCGCTTGATTGCCACTATTTGATTAGCTCCTCTGCATTGCTCCCTCCAGGGGTTCGATTTCGACAGCTCCTTCGGCATTTGGACGTTACGCCAGCGCCGGCCTTTCCTCGGGGTGAAACACGATTTCCTCCTTGGTCGCGCGCTGAGACCCACTGTCACCTTGCTTTAACGTTGATGCCGAAGAATGAGACCCCTGCTTCCGTCCTTAGATCCACTTTTTTAGAACTACAGGCGCAGTTCGGGGACTGTCATTTTATATATACCGATGGGTCAAAGACTGATGTTAGAGTAGGATGTGCCTTTGTTGATGGTTATCGTAGTTTTACATTTCGTTTACCCGGGCAATTTTCGATTTTTACCGACGAACTTTTTAGGATTTATCAGTCACTTTTATACGTCCGGCGGTACGACTTACGGCACTGTTTTATGTGTTCAGACTCCCTGAGTGTTCTTCAAAGTATTCGTGCACTGTACAATTATCACCACCTCGTACAGCGCATACATGACCTGGTCCACTCTCTTAGTGCCTCTGGCATCCGCGTCTCCTTCATGTGGATTCCAGGTCATGTGGGCATCTCAGGGAAGGAGTCTGTCGACGCCGCTGCCCAATCGGCGATTTTATTACCCAGATTTTTTACCTCTGTTGTTCCTTCGTCAGATTCGTGTGTTATTTTACGTCGCCGCATCCTCTCGCTTTGGCACGATGAGTGGACGGCCCTCCGGGGGAACAAATTGCGGGAGGTTAACCCTCTGCCGTTAGTCTTCCGTTTCTCTTCTCGTGCTACACGTCGGGAAGAGGTACTTTTAGCCCGTTTACGAATTGGACATTGCCTTCTTAGTCAGATACCTGCTCAGTGGTGAACCCGCTCCACTGGGTCAGCAGTGTGATGCGCCCTAACGGTGCGTCACATTTTAACTGAGTGTCAAGTTTTAGCTCCACTGCGCGTTCGCGTGGGTCTGCCTGTTGGCATAGCCAACGTTTTGGCAGACGACGCGCATGCTGTAGAATGTCTTTTACGTTTTATAAGTGACATTGGTTTTAATCGGCGCATTTGATGTGCTGACCGTCTTTTAGCTTTGAGATTTTACATTGTCAGTTTTAATGGGGCTCTTCTCCCCGACGGACATAAGGCGCTCATGTGCCTTGCATTCTACAGTTCTTGACACGTTGTTTTATTCTTTTAGTGACCATGATTTTAGTGTGTAGATTTTAGTCTTTGGTCTGTTGTGTTTTTAGTGTTTTTGACCAAGCGGGTTTGTGTGTGGTTTTTTAGTTTTTCGACTTTTCAATTTTATATTTTATACATTGTAAGGGTGCTAATAACCATAGCAGTTGAGCGCCCTTAAGCTCCATCTCATCATCATCATCATCATCTAAACAAAGAAGTAGTCTTAGTGATCAAAACCTAAAGTAAGCTTTATGGCTTGCCAGTTTTCATTGAATAATATTACGGAATTTTAATAAAAGAGTAAAACGTGAAAGAGCATGGAGGTCTCATGGAAAAGATGGGAATAAATATTTATCAAATTTGACACATGACATTTAGTCGGTTATTTCTATTCGAATTCTTTAATAAATACACTAGCTATCAGGTTAGCTTTTATAAACATAAGCCTTGAATATAATTTCTTTTTAGGTATTTTTGTTGAAGATATATTTAGCCAAACACCAAAAATATGAAATAATGTGCTTCATTGTTATTTTAGGTAAAGACATTTATGCAAGTACCTTGATTATTTATTGAATTATAGTGGTAGCATAATCAAATTATATTCAGGAAAATATATCTTATGCCTAATGAAATACTTTTCGTTCATCTACCACAGCAGTCCTGGAAATATCTGATTAGCATATGTGGGTCCATTATTATCATTATTATTATCATCATCATACCCATCATTATGGCTTGTAGAATTATCCAATAATGCGATGCAGAATTCAAACATGGCTCGCCGTATTGTACATCGCTAATTCAATAATAATAATAATAATAATAATAATAATAATAATAATAATAATAATAATAGTAATAACAATAATTAAAGATGATTTATCATATAGGTAATATGTTTCCATAACATGTATTATTACTACACTTGATTGTTTATTGGTTTATAATCGTGGCATAAGAAATTATTTTAAGAAAATATGCTGTATGCCGAATAAAGTACTTTTCGTTCATCTACCACACCATATCATTTGATCACCATTTGGGGATCCATGTTAACCATATAATGCATTGCCTTGCGATTTAACAACAGAGATGTTTAGGTAGATAAAGTTTCCGAATATCTTAATAATGTTTTTTCTTAACTTCATAGTAAACTAATCGGCAGCAACAAAATTAACACATTTGTAGCTTTTTATATTGTAATATTACTTTTTTAAATAAAGCTGTACTGCTGCCACTTTTAATATAAAGATGCAAGCTTCAGCGACTGCAGTCAAATGTAACCCATCAGATTGCAAGCGTGCCATTACACCGGATATGTTACTTGGGCCCTCCCCGTCCTTTACAACAGGCATATTTGACTACAGTCACTGGTACTCGAACTAGACACGTTTGGCTTTCAATGGATGGCCAGTCTATTTGCTACCACTCTAACGATCACCGTTATTCGACTCTCTTCGGTTGTGTGTCGGTGAAAGGAATATAAAAGCCGGTTTAGGAATTGGAGGAAGACCGGGATAATAGTAGTAGTAGTAATAATAATAATAATAATAATAATAATAAATAGTAATTATACGAATAGCTTTTTTATCAAATAATCACATATTTCAATAAAGGAGTATGATTACTATACCTGATTGTTTATTCGTTTATAAACTTAGCATAACGAAATTATATATAAGGATATATATTGTATACCTACTAAACAAATTTTCGCTCATCTACCACAGTCGTTCTCGTAACATTTATTCAACTTTCGGAAGGTCCATGTTAACCCTCTAACGCACAGCGTTGCCATTCGGCAACAAATTGCTTTAGGCAAAGTTTAAGAATATCTTAACTGCGTTTTTTCTTAATTTCGCAGTAAACTAAACTTCAGCAACAAAATTAAGCTACTTATTGTTTTTTATGTTGTAAAAATATTGTGCTTTTCAATAAAACTCAACTGTTTTTTTTTAATATGAAGATGCAAAATGCATGAGACTGCAGTCAAATGCATCCCCCGAGTATCCAAGTATGCCCTTACACCAGTTAGTTTACTTAGGCTCTCCCCGTCCCTTAAACAGGCATATTTGAACTACTGACTCGAATTCGCAACGTTTGGCTTTTAGTGGATAACCAGTCAATTTCGTATCGCTCTAATCATCACGGCTATTCGAATCATTTCGCTTGTGTTGCCGATAAAGGGGATATAAAAGCCGGTTTATAAATGGGAGGAAGTGCGACATATGTAGCAAGATAATGCATACAGCAGAGGGTTAATAATTGTATTTGGAGAGATGCTATAGTTTGCACAAACCTAATGAAAGTATTTTAAACATATTTAGATCCACATATTTCTGTAAACAGTCGTTTTTAATGAAGCCAAGCAAGTCTAATCAAAGAAGTAGTCTTAGTGATCAAAACCTAAAATAAGCTTTATGGCTTGCGAGTATTCATTGAATAATATTACGAAACATTAATAAAAGAGTAAAACTTAAAAGAGCATGGCAATCTTATGTAACCAATGGAAATATATAATTGTTTATCTAACACACAATATTTATTGAGCTATTTTTATTGAAATTGGTTGAAAAATGCATTACTTTTCAGGTTAACTTTTATTAGTATAAGCCTTGAATATCATTTATTTTTAGGCATTTACATTAAACACATATTTATCCAACAACAAAAATATGAAATTAATGAACATCAATAATGGTTTTGTTAAAGACATTTATGGAAGTACCGTGATTGTTGATTAAATTATAGTGGTAGCATAATGAAATTGTGTTTAAAAAAAATATATTTTATGCCTAATGGAATAGTTTTCGATCATCTACCACAGCAGTCACCGTAACATTTAATGAGCACTTGGAGGTCCATGTTAATAATTGTATATTATTAATGTAATTATTATTATTTATTGCTTGTTTAATTTGTGCAATGATGCAATGCACAATTCAATCATGGCTCATCACAATTTGCATTGCCAATTCAAATAATAATAGTAATAATAATGTTAAATGTATTATCATATAAGTAATATATTTCCATAACACGTATGACTACTACACTTTATTGTTTATTGACTTGTAATCATGGCATATGAAAATTATGTTTAGGAAAATATATTCTATGCCGAACAAAACGCTTCTCGTTCATCTGCAACACCAGTTCTCGTAACATTTGTTCAGCATTTGGAGGTTCCTGCAACCTTATATTTTGCATTGCTAATTTAAATAATAATAATGATTAATGTATTATCATATACGTAATATATATTTCCATAACACGTATTATTAGTACACTATATTGTTTATTGATTGGTAATCGTGGCATATGAAAATTATATTTAGGAAAATATATTCTTTGCGGAACAGAACGCTTCTAGTTCATCTACAACACCAGTTCTCGTAACATTTGATCAGCATTTGGAGATGCTTGCAACCTTATAATGCATAGACTTACCGGATAGCAACAAAGATGTTTAGGCAAAGTCTTAGAATATCTTAACGTTGTTTTTACTAATCTCATAGAAAACTATCCTTCAACAAGACAAATAAAGTATTATAGCTTTTTAAATAGTAAAAATGTTATTTTGCTCAATAAAACTACACCGCTTTAATATAAAGATGCGAAATACATGCAACTGCATTCAAATGTAACCCCGTCAGTATACAAGCGTGCCATTACATAGCTTACCTTAATTAGGCCCTCCCCGTCCTTTACCACAGACACATTTGACTGCCGTCGCTGGGACTGGAACTCACGAAGCTTGACTTTAAAGGATGGCCGGTCCATTTCGTATCGCTCTAGCGATCACGGTTATCCAAACGCTTCTGTTGTGGTGCCGTTGAAAGGGATGTAAAGGCCGGTTAAGGAATTACAGGATGAGCGGCATAATAATAATAATAATAATAATAATAATAATAATAATAATAATAATAATAATAATAATAATAATAATAATAATATAAGAATAATAATTATGATGAAGTATTATCAGTAATAATCTCGATAAAACATTGTCATTACTGCACATTACTGTTTATTAGTTTATAATAGTAGCATAATGAAACTATATGTATGAAAATATATTGTATGCATAATAAAATATTTTTTGTTCATCTACCAAAGCGCTCCTTTTGATCAACATTTGGAGGTCCACGTTAGACATGTAATGCATAGCGTTGCCATTTAGCAACAAACACTTTTAGGCAAAGTTTTAGAATAATATAAGAGTGCTTTTTGTTAATGCCATGGTAAGCTAACCCCCAGCAATAAAATTAAGATTATTGTAGCCTTTGTAAATTGTACAAATATTATGTTTTTTCAATAAAAATTTACTGTTTTTATATAAAAACGTAAAATCCATGCTACTGCAGCCATATTTAACCCTACCAGCGCCCACGCGTGCCACTACACCGGGTATTTTGTTTGGACTCTCCTCGTCATTACCACAGACAGTAGTCGCTTGGACACGATTTTGCGACGTTTGGGTTTGAATGAATGGCCAGTCCATTTCGTATGGCTATAAAGATCACGGCTATTCTTATGGCTTCGTTTAAACTTCTGGTGAAAGGGATAGAAATGCAGGTTGAGAATTAGAGGAAGAGCGGCATATATAGCAGAATAATTCATTCATTAGAGGATTAATAATTATATTTAGGGAGATTATATAGATTTCACAACGTAACAAAAATATTATAAACACATTTGGATCCACGTATATGTTTAAATAGTCTTTTTAGTGAAGACAATCAAGTGTAAACAAAGAAGTAGTCTTTGATCAAAACCTAAAGTAAGCTTTATGACTCGCCAGTACTCATTAATAGTATTACAGAATTTTAATAAAAGAGTATATCTTGAAAGAGCATGGAACGCATGGAAATAAATAATTATCAAATTTGACACATGACATTTAGTCGGTTATTTCTATTCGAATTCTTTAATATTTTTAATTCAATAATTCTTTATTGAGTGTTAAGTATTACAATTCTTTTGGGCATGATCAGTGTCGATTCCTGGCTCCTATTGTGATCATACCCAAGTTTACAGCTTTTAACAGTTGTGTGCATTGGGCTTAATTTACGTTAACAGTTCCTATCTTTGCCCACCTTATCATCTTGCTACCTTCCGTATTATTGAATATTAACAATCATATGCATTGGGCTTGCTTTACGTTAACAATTCCTATCATAGCCCACCATATCATTTTTAATTCTTTAATAAATACATCAATTACCAGGTTAGCTTTGTGCCAAATCCACCCTCCCAGGAGAAATATACATTACGCAACGGGCATCTATCAAAGGAACGCTGCCGAATGCGGGAAAAAGAAGTGCAACGATCAACGTAGTAATTCTTTAACCATTCGCTACAAGAAGAAGAATCAGCACAAGTTTGAACTCACGTAGTGGGTCACGCCACGCGACTCGTCGACTGCGCACGCGCAAAACACTCTCGAGCTGCTCCAAGGTGCGGGGTAGCATGACGAACCAGTCTGTCTTCACCGAGGGAAACAAGCAGGATCACGTCAGATAGAGGCATTCGGCACGGTATACAAAATTCTCTTTCGGATAAATATATTTAAAATTCTTTTTGGTAATTGGGGAGCGGTAAAGACTTATCGTCGGGTAGAGATATTTATTCTTGGCGTTTAACTATAAAGCTTTAAATGTGAGAGCAGGAAGCAAATTGTAAAGATTATAATCGAATAATAAATGTTGAAACTGTAAACTCTAAAAAGAAAATAGGGAATGATAATTGTAATCATTTGTGTGATATTGATGTGTTGAGTTATTAAAGTAAAGAATACGGTTGTTAATTATTTTTATGAATATATCTTCAAGCCATTATTCCTTGTATAATCCATGTAATCTTGGGTCAAAGTAATCGCTTCAAAATGGCAGCAGAGCGTATGGGGAATTTCGGTATGGCAGTTAAATAGTGACCATATGTACGAGTATATCCTAAATTGTAGGTGGATAATAGATAATTATTTGCAATTATTCTAATATAATACGTTTACTTGATATTGCTTTCTGCTCTTTAGATAACATGGAATTACAAAATTTGGATTTATTACGTAAAGATGAATTGGGTTTTCATTTGATGCTTCGAGATTTACCGTTTGATAAATCAGATACTGTAGCTAATATGTTGAAAACGTTAAAAGAAGCCGGAAATAGTACACTTAATGTAAATGCTTTTTCGAAACAAGAAACTTAAGAGTTAATTAAAACTTCGGAGTTTCAATTACAAGAAATACAAAATTCAATTGGGGAACAAAGTACAGGTATTTCACAAGCTACGTTACGCCGTTTTAAAGCACGGATGACATATCATATTTGCAGGCTTCAATTATTTACTATGTCGAAGCATACATCGGATATTAAAGCTCATTTACAAGAACTTGTTAATTATTATACGGAGTATATGGGGTCGCTGTTGGATAAAACAATCGAATTGGGTTCGGATGTGGAACAAAATTTTTCGTTAGGTGACAGAAATGTTGCTGCTTCAGAGGTATTAGATAAAAACATATCGACGATATCCTTTCGATCATTAGTTAGATCATCCGGTACAAGGTTTAATAGAGAACAAACATTTTGTGGTAAATACGGCAGATCAGACAGTGACATTTTTACAATTCTTTCTTCAATTGCAAGACTTATGTCGACAATTTCAGATTCCGGAACACGATGTATGTGTTCTTACTAAATATTGTGGAAGGGAAAATAGTTTTTTTGGATCGTACGGCGCAAATGCAAAGGAGTTCATTATCGCAATTTCATATGTTTATACTGGAATTTTTCTTTCCCCCACGAGTTCGGATGCAATTATTAATGCAGCATTATTATGCACCACAAGGAGAATTAGAAGAATTGCTTATCTTTATTGAAAGGGTTAAATTGTTTGCACGTGTTTTTCAGTTATCGGATTCCGAAGCAGAGGTCTGTAAATTGATTATTTCAGGGTTAAATGGGGTGACACGATTACAAGGTACATTGCATAAGTTACCAACTTCGTATAGTGAATTGGATGAAATGTTTATATTGTGGCAATCTTTAGCTCCATCCAAGGAACTTTTTCAGCAGCAATTATCCACGGCTTTACATTTTCAAAAAGAGTCTAAACAGAATACAAATGATATAAGTATGAAACCTGGAGTATCACATAGTTTCGGGAGCAGATGGTAGAAAATGCACATATTGTGGCAGAAGCGGACACTCTTTTCAATTTTGTTTCCAACGTAATAAACCGAGACGTCCTTTATGACTAGACCGCAAAAAGCATAAATCTACATGGCAATTGTCGATTCAAGGCCGCCGAGATTTGCCATTACCAATGATAGAAATTTCTTGTTTTCGTAAGGGTACGATGGCGGTCATTGATTCCGGATCATCAGTAAATATCATAGATCAATATTTTCTCGATAGCCTATTTCCGAAATGGAAGCGATTAATAAAAGAATCTGCGATAAAAGGTGTTAGTTTCAGGTTCGGAGTTCAATATTCTTGGGTTGTTAGATGTGCATATTAAAATGGCAGAGTTTTCGTGGAATATAATGTGTGCGGTTGTTCACAAATTACCGGTGAACCTTATTTTGGGTTGTCCATTTCTTAGAAATACACGGGCTGTACTGGATTTTTTTTCACTTTGCACTTTCCGTTTGCACCGGAACGACAAATTCCCTTTGCTTTGGGATCAAACTCGTTTAATCTAGCACCATTATTATCAATGCAGGTAGTTGACTTACATTCTCAATTATTACATCTTAACTCACAATATCGCCAACCTATTGTAGATATGGTGCACGAGTTTCAGGATGTTATTACAGATAAAATAGGCAGAGTAAAAGATTTTCTATATCATATCCAATTATTAGATACTACATCAGTTCGTTCGTCGCCATATAGATGCACTCCTCCGAAAGTAGAGATATTAAGGACCAAAATTGAGCAACTTTTAAAAGCGGATATTATTGAACCTTCCAAGAGTTCATATTCAAGCCCGTGTTTTCTAGTTCCGAAACCAAATGGTGAATCTCGATTGGTGGTCGATTATCGTAAATTAAACCAAAATATTCAGGTAGATGCCATGCCTTTGCCAGAGCTCCATACGGCAGCTCATTATTTTCGAGAAGCAAAAGTTTTTACTACATTAGATCTGAATCAAGCGTATTATCAAATACCTTTGGATGAAGTGTCACGTCCCGTTACGGCTTTTTCAACTCCATGGAATTTATATCACTTCAAACGGGTCCCGTTTGGTTTATCAACGGGAGCACAGACTTTATCTCGTTTATTAAATAATATTTTGGGGCAATACAAGTCTCAGTTTGCTTTAAATACGGCAGTTCATGAAGCACATCAGGCAACTCCTTTTTCACTAATGTTTCGTTTTCAACCGGCTTGCCCTTTGGTCAATCAGTGGAAATTGTCAGATTTATTCCCGGAGTCGGGAAATGTAAATAAAGATAGAGAAACTTGGTTACATACTTTACAAAATTTACGTGCAGATCATGTCCGACGTGAGATCCGATATAATCGTAACCGCAAGGAGAGTACATTTCAAATTGGGGATCTAGTGATGCTACAGGCACAACAGTTGAGTGATTCTAGTAAAAGCTTTACCCAGAAACTAGCCCCTCGGTATGTAGGACCTTTTCGGATCATTAAGATCGTTAACCAAGTTTCAGTGCAACTCCAGGATTGTGTTACTGGGAAAAGTACAACAGCTCATGTCACTCAATTAAAACCCGTACCTGCTACCGTGATATAAATCCTCGCTTCCTCGCAGATAGGCAGCACCTTTTTATATAATAGTCATCGTCGGCATAGCGGGTTCGCTTCCTCACAGCTGACGATGATTATTTAAGGACGTGCTGCCTACTATATAGATACTTTTTATCTTGGTAAAAAAAAAGTTTTTAGTTTTTTAGTTGTAAATATATTGTAAAATTCATGTTCCACTTTCATCTTATTCATCTCATTGTATATTTATTTGTAAACTTCACCTGTTTTAAGGTGAAGTAAATAATGTAAGTCCAGTAATTACATTGAAAAAAAGGAAATGAAACGCCTTATGCATAAAAGCAGGTTTTGATATGTATTATCATTGTAAGCGGACCGCATATCAAATGCTGGCTTTTTTTTTAAGGTTATGTATTTTAATGTGTTTTTTTCATTCCAGAGTTAGAATGATACAATTTGAATGCTTCTACACTCACATTTTACGTATATTTGGACGTTGTTTTGGTTATATAATCCATGTATGATATTTAAATAGAGTTGAATGCTTCTGTCTACGTAATTGCTTGGTCTTGCTTTACATATACCATATGCACGGTGGGGAGATGTGCCAGGTCGAGTGGATGGACAGGCGAGACTACAAATCATCATATCAACAACGCACGTTCCTGTTCCCGTTCTACCCGTCGCCTCTGGGGGGGGGGAGTATTGTGCCAAATCCACCCTCCCAGGAGAAATATACATTACGCAACGGGCATGTATCAAAGGAACGCTGCCGAATGCGGGAAAAAGAAGTGCAACGATCAACGTAGTAATTCTTTAACCATTCGCTACAAGAAGAAGAACCAGCACAAGTTTGGACTCACGTAGTGGGTCACGCCACGCGACTCGTCGACTGCGCACGCGCAACACACTCGAGCTGCTCCAAGGTGCGGGGTAGCATGACGAACCAGTCTGTCTTCACCGAGGGGAAACAAGCAGGATCACGTCAGATAGAGGCATTCGGCACGGTATACAAAATTCTCTTTCGGATAAATATATTTAAAATTCTTTTTGGTAATTGGGGAGCGGTAAAGACTTATCGTCGGGTAGAAATATTTATTCTTGGCGTTTAACTATAAAGCTTTAAATGTGAGAGCAGGAAGCAAATTGTAAAGATTATAATCGAATAATAAATGTTGAAACTGTAAACTCTAAAAAGAAAATAGGGAATGATAATTGTAATCATTTGTGTGATATTGATGTGTTGAGTTATTAAAGTAAAGAATACGGTTGTTAATTATTTTTATGAATATATCTTCAAGCCATTATTCCTTGTATAATCCATGTAATCTTGGGTCAAAGTAATCGCTTCAGCTTTTATAAACATAACGTTTGTATGTAATTTCTTTTTGAGTATTTTCGTTAGACATATTTAGCCAAACAACAAAAATATGAAATGTGCATCTTAGTATTTTAGGTAAAGATACTTATGCAAGTACCTTGATAGTTAGTTAGATTATAATGGTAGCATAATGAAATTATATTTATGAAAATATATTTTATACCTAATGAAATACTTTTCGTTCATCTCTCGCAGCAGTTCTCGAAACATTTGATTAGCATTTGTGGGTCCATGTTAATAATTATATTATTATTAATATTATTAATATTATTATTATTATTATTATTGGTATTATTATCCATTGCTTATAAAATTCGCCCAGTGATGCAATGCGCAATTCAATCTTGGCTTTCCACATTAAACATCGTTAATTTAATACTAATAGTAATAATAATGATAATAGTAATAATAATTGCGATAATAATAGTGTATTATCATATTGGTACTGTATTTCCATAACACAGTATGATTACTACAATGAATTGTAATTAGTTTATAATCGTAGCACAGTGATATTATATTTAAGAAAATACATTGTATGCCCAATAAAATACTTTTCTTCCATCTACCACACCAGTCCTCGTAAGTTTTGAATAGCATTGGAAGACCATGTTAACCTATAGTGCATAGCGTTGCCATTTGGCAACAAAGATGTATAGGCAAAGTTTCGGAATATCTTAACAGTGTTTGTATTAGCTTAATAGTAAGCTAACTTTCAGCAATAAAAATAAGCCATTTATAGCTTTTTTTATATTGTAAGAATGTTATATTGTTTCAGTAAAACCGTACTGTTTTTTTTTAAAATAAGGATGAAAATACCTGCGAATGCAGTCAAATTTAACCCCGTCAACAAACAAGTGTGCAATTACACCTATTGTTTACTTGGGCCCTCCGTGTCGTTTACCACAGACACATTTATCTGCAGTCATTGGGAATCGAACTCGCGACGTTTGACTTTGAATAGATGGCCAGTCCATTTGGGATCGCTCTATCGATTACGCCCATTTGAATCGCTTCGGTTGTGCCGTTGAAACGGATTAAAGGAGCCGGCTTAGTAGTTAGAGCGACATAATGTTGATGATAATAATAATAATAATGCATTATAATATGAGTAATATATTTTAATAAAGCATTATTATTACCACACTTCAAATCAATTTGTATGGAAAACTTTCTCTTGTGTAGTTAAAGACACCTCCGCTGAGTTTATATATCAGCCATCTCAGCTTTCCTTGTTGGACCTATTTCTGTCTGTGAGATTGTAAGCATATATCTATTAAAGTCTGATGGACAAGTATCCAGATATCCTCACTGGCTCCGAATTGCGAAATGCAAGCGTTCTGCAAGTTAGCCTCCCTGCGACGGCCCCAACATTAACTACATCGTAAGTGCCCGACGATGAGGTAATATAATCGCTACTGTGGCTGAACATCTCACTGTATTACAACTGAAGGGTTTCGACTAGTGTTAAGAAAATGCAATCTTCTCTTGAATCAAAGGGATGAATTACTACCACAGGGACCTTGTCTGCCACCAGCTCGACAATGGAAATGCTCGACCAATCTGTCAGACACCTACACGGGCCTCGTTAGCATATTACATATAGGTTCGAGACATGCTAAATACGTGAGGTATGAAGAGGTCTTCAAAGAGTGATAACCACGCGATCCTTACTTCTAGGCAGGTGAAGAAGAGGTAGTTTTTCTTCTGCGTGAACCAGGAGCACCATTGCAATTTCTGCTTAGAGGGGGCAAGATTGCCTGAAGCAGTTTACCGAATGTTCATGTGCATTTAACGACACATTTAGCCTAAAAGAAAATCATAGTTTACTTCTCAAATGTAAAATATTTGCATTTAACGTCCAGTAGTCGCATTTTTTCTTTTCGTAGAGAAATAATAAGCAATAGTGGGGCAAATGACCCGCTGCCCCCCTGAATGACGCCCCTGCCGCGAATTATACGACGTCGAATGCAGTCACTCGGAAGGACTTGCTCTACCTAAAATGGATTAACCGTACACCATGTACCCTTACGGTTTCCAGTGGTTCTCGGTTTAGATCAGAAGTTGAAATCCAGTCAAATGTTAACACTCGTCCAGAGAATCTAAAACTACATTCTCTACAGGTTTGCAGGTATGATAGTTCGCCATTATGCAGTTCTATCACTGTAAAGCACCTGTTAACTTCCAAAGGCTCATAGAAGTGGTGAAGTAGTTGGATGCATGAGTCCTCTCTACTGTACCTAGACAAAACTTTCGAGAATCCTTCTGTGTAACCGAGTAGGGCACTGCAGAGGCTGTCACAGCCAGCTTAAAGCTAAACATCAAAAAGAGCCAGTTATTCCTCAAATAAGCCAAATAAGTTGACCATAAAGTTTCACAATTGTGGAAGGCTACGGGAGGGGAACGATGCGCATGGAAAAAGTATGCCTACGACCAAAGTGTAAACGAGGAGTTTGCATATTCCTGATGCTGCGAAACCACTACCGCCATTTGATCATGGGTATCTCTGATATTGTGAATCCATTTAAGAACGCTAATGACCAGAGTGGTTTTGCCCCCTAAATCCCCACCACTACTATAGGCCACTCACTCGACTGTGTGTCATCCTCCTGGTGTAGGGGTACCATGCTAGCCTCTAGTTTCCGAGGTCGCGGGTTCATACCGGCGGAGAGCGATGAATCTTTTTGGGCGTAAATATCTTTAGCATGGCTTCCTTCGGAAGTGAAGTAAAGCCGGTGGACCCATGTCGCAGATTTACGGCACGTAAAAGAACCTCAAGCCTGATAAAGAGGCCTCTGAGCAAAATTACCCGTCTTTCACGCCCAATATACAATAGAACCTAAGAACCACAGTGGTTAAAAAGTGACCATAAATAAAAACTCCATTTTTCACCCGACTGCCGGAGGAACATCGGATATACCAGTGGGTGTAGGTGGCAAATGCAACATTCTTGACATTGGGAATAAACACTTTGTGATACTCTAGTTTTAGGATTCGTAAAGTCTGGCCTTGGCTTCATTATAGACATCAGCACAAACAACATGCATGGGTGGGATGTTATATCAGATCAACGTGTAGGAGTAAATTATCTCTTATTTTATCAAGATACTTTCTAAAGCGGAAAGGAACTCTTTGTTATCCGGCGAGAGCTACTAGAGGTATTGAAAACAATGAAGAAATTCTAGAAATATTATGGTCATTGTTGTCCTGTTAGAGTGTGGTAATCCAAGACGAGAAGGTCCAGAGGGGCAAAAGATGCTTCCTTGTAACATATGAAGGAACGTTTGAGACAATGTGCACACAGCAAACTGTGAAGGACGACAAGGACTCAAATAAAGCATCGGCAAGCTCTGGCAACGATCCCACTCCTAGTTTCGGCCAAAAATGTGGGTATCCAATTGAGGGAAGACTCTAGAAGAGCAGCTTATATTTGCTCAAAAAAGGCTAAGGGAGTCTTGGACGAGCACAAGCCATTACCTGGGAACCAACCAAAAATGATCAAGAAGTACCACCAGCGCGTTCACTTTGCGGCCAATAATAGGCACCAAGAGATCATGCCGGTAGTGTGAAGACTGCACAGTACGTCACGAACCCCATACTAGAATCCAGAGTCAGATATAGAAACACACACATATATCATTAATGGATAATGCAAACTGATACGGTTAACAGTGCATGCAAATGGAAGCAAAATAGTCCAATAAGCAAGGATCTGCAAACGGATCGTTTACAAGATAATTACCCCAGGGGCTCACCTTTTGTGAGTACGGGTTTGGTGTACCTGAGGTGCCCGAGCTTGTCATCACCATCATCATCATTGTACCTCCACCCTCGTCCGGTCGAGGTGGGTTCGTCCTCGTGACCGCGGGACTCAAGGTAGGCTCTCGTGCGTTCCTTGCATCTCGTTTCATTACGCCGCTCGCCATCGTTTCTTTCTTCTCTGGTTTATTTCCGACCATTTCACTCCACGACCATTCGCACATCTCTTTTTCTTCCTAGCCGGCCTCCCTTGGGTGCGAAACGCTCACACAGCTTGGGTTTATTTTCCCACTTTATTTTAATCCTCCGTGGACACAGCCTGGCGGATACCCGCGCACTGGGTCCGCAGCTGGGTGAATGGGTAATGTCGTCATCCCCACCACCCGTGGTCATCATGTAGAGTATGTGTTCGTATCCGCTGTTCAACTGCAGTCCCGCGGGGGGGGGGCATTGCATGAGCTGCTCACTTCCGACGGCCATTGCGTCCCTCTGTCTATGTTCTGGGAGGTGTGACCCTGGGGTGAGTCTGGTATAGATAGGCCACTCACCCAAGCCGGGGTAACGCCCAGGAAGTGAGAGCCCGAGGTCGGAGACGGTTGCAATGGTGGAGGATTTCTTTCGCTATGGAGCCCCCTTTCTCCATTATTTCGAACAAGCGCCGAAAAGTTTTTGTAACAGAAGTAGCACCATCGACATCTGGTTGTTACTTAGTCATTACGCGAACAGAGGAAGGTCACACTTTCGAGAAGGTGAACCCTTTTATTATCCAGAAGGGCATTGACCAAAATTCTGGTCTGGTTCATTCCTACACTCGCCTTCGTAATGGCTCGTTGTTAGTACAGAGCAAGTCCGATGCACAAAGTAAGTCCTTGCTGAGCGCCACGGATGTCCACGGTTATCCCATCCGTGATGAGAAGCACCGTACCTTGAATACCTGTCGAGGCGTAGTCACCAACCATAGCCTTGAGGAATGTCGGACGAAGAACTTGTCGACTATCTCTCCGACTAAAAGGTAACGGCAGTTCATCGAGTGCAGGCTAAACGCGACAGAGCGTTTGTACCTACTCGTACCCTGTTTATCACTTTCGATGGCGTCGATCTGCCCACGCGTATTTCAGCAGGGTACAAACGAATTGCGGTGAGGCCCTATGTTCCTAGACCTCTGCATTGTTTTAAATTCCAAAGTTTTGGGCATACGCAACTCTCTTGCAAGAGTGCCGTTTCCATCTGTGCCTCTCGTAGTGTGCCCTCAAACGAAGGTGCATGTTTATCCGCCACCTCCGTGAATTCCAAAGGTTCTCATTCTGCTTCATTTGCGGACTGTCCGAGGTATTTGGACGAGAAGACGATCAAGGATATCCGGGTAAAGGAGACACTCTCCTTCACCGGAGCCCGGAGGCGTTACCATGGGCGCCAACCTTCGCTACTGCGATCGGGAACATTCAGTTCTGTAGTTGCCTCGCCAGTACCCCGGAAGGATGCAGAGACTCAAACCTGGACCATGACTGCATTAACCGCCACTACAATTCTGCCATCCATTACAGCCACAGATGCTAAGCCATCTAAGCTGGTCCAAAGGTTATGAAGTCTCAAGGCACCGAAAAGAAATCGAAGCAGAAATTTCGTAGGGAGGATTTTTTAAAAGACCCTCCGCGTGTGCGTGGCAAGAAATGTTCACCTTCTCCTCCTCCTCCTCCCCCCAGGGGCTCACCTTTGGTGAGTACGGGTTAGGCGCACCCGGGGTACCCGAGCCATTCATAGCCATTTTCACGCTTTCATCCCCGTCCGGACGAGGTGGGTTCGTTCTCGTGACCGGGGGACTCAAGGTAGGCTCTCGTGCGTTCTGTGCACTTCATTCCATGTCACCCCTCGCCATCGCTTCTTTCTTCTCTTCTATTTATGCACATTTCGCCCCACGCCTATAAATTTACACGTCTCTTTTACTTTTTCGCCGGCCTACCTCGAGTGCGAATTGCCCAAACACTTTTAGTTTCTTTTAACCTTTTATGTTAATCCTCCGAGCACACAGCCTGACGGATACCCGCGCACTGCGTGCGCAGCTGGGTGAGTGGGTAATGACGTCATTCCCACCGCCCGGGTTCGTCATGTAGGGTTTGTGTTAGTATCTGCTGTTCAACTGCACTCCCGCGGGGGCCATTACATGAGCTGCTGACTTCTGACGGCGATTGGGTCCCTCTGTCTATGTTCTGGGAGGTGTGACCCTGGGGTGAGTCTGGTATAAATAGGCCACTCACCCAAGCCGGGGTAACGCCCGGGTAGTCAGGGCCCGAGATCGGAGACGGTTGCAATGGTGGAAGATTTATTTCGATATGGAGCACCCTTTCTCCATTACTAACAACAAGCGCCGAAAAGTCTATGTAACGGAAGTAGCACCGCCGACATCTGGTTGTTACTTGGTCATTTCAAGTACAGAAGAAGGACAAAGTTTGGAGAAGGTGAACCCTTTCATTATTCAGAAGGGCATTGACGCTATTGCGGGTGCAGTTCAGTCCTGCACTAGTCTTCGAATTGGTTCATTGTTGGATCAAACCAAAACTGAATAGCAAAGTACGTCCTTGTTGCGCGCCACGCTTCTCCACGGTTATCCTCTCCGTGTCGAGAAGCACCGCATCTTGAATTCCTGTCGAGGCGTCATTACCACCCATTGCCTCGATGGTATGTCGGACGAAGAACCTGCCGGCTATCTTTCTGATCAAAGGTCACAGCTGTTCATCGAGTGCAAGCTAAACGCGACGGAATTTTGGTACCAACTCGTACCCTGTTTATCACCTTCGACGGCGTCGATCTGCCCACGAGTCTTTCAGCAGAATACGAGGGTATTGCTGTGAGGCCCTATATACCTATACCTCTACGCTGTTTCAAATGCCAACGTTTTGGGCATACGCAAGTCTCCTGTAACAGTGCCGTTATCATCTGTGCCTCATGTAGCCAGCCGTCACACGAAGGTACCTGTTCCACAGCCACCGTCTGCGTTAACTGCACAGGGTCTCATTCTGCGTCGTTTGCCGACTGTCCGCGGTACTTGGTCGAGAAGGCGATCCAGGATATCCGGGTAAAGGAGATACTCTACTTCGCTGAAGACCGGAGGCGTTATCATGCGCGCCAACCTTTCCTCCTGCGATCTGGCACATTTAGTTCTGTTGTTGCCTCCCCAGTACCACGAGTAGAGGCCGAAACTCAGACCTGCACCATGACTACATTAACAGCCACTACCATCCGGCCGTCCATTAAAGTTACAGTTACCAAGCCCTATAAACCTGGTCCAAAGTCAATGAAGTCGCAAGCCGCTGAAATGAAACCAAAGCAGAAGCATCGTAGGGAAGATTTTCTGAAGGACCCTCCGCGTGCGCGCGGTAAGAAAAGTTCACCTTGTCCTCCTCGGAGGTCGCAGTCCCAGGACTCTCCTAGGACAAGCCGCGCTCAGCGGTACCCCTCACCCATCGCCATTCAGAACCGATTCACGGCGCTTGAATCGGTTTCTGCCTCCGAGCGCGTGGCCCCTCCCTGCGAGGAGGCTGTGAAGTCTGACCAACTCCATACCAAAAGCCCGAGCCCAAAGGTTAAACAAAAGGTAATTTTAAGCCGCCCTGCTAAGTAGACAGTTTATCCCTTTTCTTAATCGCTCACCTGACCTGGAATGTACGTGGTGTACGATCGCATAGGGCGGAACTGCAACTTTTATTGCGTTCCCATTCGCCTATGGCCGTGTGTTTGCAGGAGACTAAGCTTCTCCCTCATGATCCTTTTGATCTCCGAGGATATACTCCGGTTCGCTACGACCTTGAACAGGAAGAGGGTACTCCTGCTCATGGAGGTGTCATGATATTAGTGCGTAGCGACGTTCATTTTCAAACTCTTGCTCTTACGTCCGACTTGCAAGCTGTTGCCTTTACTGTTCAATTACCCGTCTTTTTCTTTTCTGTTTGCTGTGTCTATGCACCTCCATCGTCTCCCCTCGCTCCCGCGAGCATTCGAGCTCTCCTGTCCGCTCTCCAAACACCATTTTTTCTGTAGGGAGATTTTAATGCCCATCACCCACTGTGGTGTTCGCCAAGGGCTAGTGCGAGGGGAACCGCTCTTTCCGACATTTTTTACCAATTTAATCTCTCCATCCTCAATACCGGTGAACCTACTTTTATTTCTGATTCTTCTGGTACATTCTCTCACCTGGACCTAACAGTTTGCACACTCCAGCTTGATCGTCGTCTGCAGTGTCACTGACACCTACTCCAGCGACCATTACCCCTGCGTCGTTTCTCTTCTATCTCACCACGTGTCGCATTCCAGAGTACCTACCTGGATATTCAGAAAAGCAGACTGGAGCTTGTATTCCAGCCTCGTGCGTTTTGTAGATCAGCCCTTTGCCGACATTAACCAACTAATGCAGCACCTTACGTCTACGATTTTCTCTGCCGCCGAAAGTGCAATTCCCAGTTCATCCTCTCAACCTCGGCGAATACCTGTTCCATGGTAGAACGAGGATGGTCGGGACGCCGTTCGTGCCCGTAGAACTGCGCTTAGGGTGTTTCGGCAACACCCTACACTTGATAATTTGGTGACTCTTAAACAATCGCGCGCCAGGGCTCATCGCATTATTCAGGATAGCAAGAAGGCGTCGTGGACTCGTTTTGTCGAGTCTTTTAATCGCTTTACGCCTTCATCTGTTGTTTGGGATAAACTTCGTCGCTTCTCAGGTAAAGTGTCGCATTGTACTGTTTCTGGCCTTCAGGTTTCCAATGCCACCATAGTGGATCCGACTGCCATCGCCAACACTCTTGGTGCTGCTTTTGAAGTGGGTTCCAATTCAAACCATTATTCCGCCGGCTTTCGCTCTATCAAAGACCGGCTGGATTCCGAAACCTTTAATTTTCGGCGTGCTAATAATGCGTGTTATAATGAACTTTTCACAATGAGGGAGCTGGAGCACGCTCTTCGTTGCTCTAGGCACTCCGCTCCTGTGCCGAACGGCATTCATGTCCTGATGTTAAAGAACCTTTCAGCCGACAGTAAACTCTTTCTCTTACAGGTCTATAACCGTATTTGGCAAGACGGTTTTTTTCCCTCCGTTTGGCGCGAAGCCACCATTGTCCCTATACTTAATCCTGGGTAGGATCGCCAACTTCCTTACAGCTACCGGCCTATCTCCCTCACCAGTTGCGTTAACAAGGTGATGGAGCGCATGATTAACGGGCGGTTGACATGGTGGTTTGAGTCTCAGAAACCTCTAGCGAACTCTCAGTGCGGTTTCGACGCTATCGCTCTACCGTCGAACATCTGGTGTCCCTGTCGACGCATATTATGAATGGATTTCTGCGAAAGTGTCAAACCGTGGCTGTGTTTTGTGACCTGGAGAAAACTTATGATACTTGTTGGAGTGGTGGCATTTTACGTACACTTCACGCATGGAATATCCGCTGTCGTCTTCCAAAATTTCTTCGGGAGTTTATGACGTACCGCGTCTTTCGTGTACGTGTGGGCTCGGTCTTATCCAGTCGTTTTATTCAAGAGATGAATTACTGCAGGGCTCTGTACTCAGTGTCACAATTTTTGCAATGCCTATCAACCTCATTGTTGATTGTATTTCACCTGGCATTTCATCGTCCCTTTTTGTTGACGATTTTGAAATTAATTGCAGTTCACGGCGGACCTGTCTACTCGAATGCCGTCTCCAGAGCTGCATCGACCGTCTCTTCGCCTGGAGTAACGCTAACGGCTTTAATTTCTCCGCCGAGAAATCCGTGTGCATCAAATTCTGGCGCCGGAAGGTTTTCCCTCCGCCCTCTCCCCTCAGGGGCTCACCTTATGAGAGTACGGGTTTTTGGCGCACCCGGGGGTTCCCGAGCCAATCATCGCCACATTCATCCCCTCAACCCCATCCGGTCGAGGTGAGTTTTTCAAGTGACCGGTGGACACAAGGTAGGCTCTCGTGCGTTCTTTGCATTCCATCCATACCGCACCTCACCATCGTTTCTTTCTTTCCTTATCACTTTCCGGCCATTTCGCACCACGACATTCGCATATCTCCCTTTTTCTTCCCCGCCGGCCTACCTTGCGTGCGAAACGCCCACGCAGTTTTAGTTTCTTTTATCTTTTTATTTAAATCCTCCGTGGACACAGCCTGACGGATACCCGCGCACGGGGTGCGCAGCTGGGTGAGTGGGTAATGGCGCCATCCCCACCACCCGGGGTCGTCATGTAGGGTTTGTGTTCGAATCCGCTGTTCAACTGCAGTCCCGCGGGGGGGGCCATTGCATGAGCTGCTGACTTCTGACGGCGATTGGGTCCCTCTGTCTATGTTCTGGGAGGTGTGACCCTGGGGTGAGTCTGGTATAGATAGGCCACTCACCCAAGCCGGGGTAATGCCTGAGAAGTCAGAGCCCGAGGTCGGAGACGGTTGCAATGGTGGAAGATTTATTTCGCTATGGAGCACCTTTCTTCCATTAATACAAACAAGCGCCGAAAAGTCATTGTAACAGAAGTAGCACCGCCGGCATCTGGTTGTTACTTAGTCATTTCCAGAACAGAAGAAGGACAAAACTTTGAGAAGGTGAACCCTTTTATAATTCAGAAGGGCATAGATGCTATTGCAGGTGCGGTTCAATCATGCACTCGTCTACGGAATGGTTCCTTATTGGCACAAACTAAGTCCGATCAGCAAAGTAAGACCTTGTTGCGCGCTACGCTTCTCCACGGTTACCCCATCCGTGTTGAGAAGCACCGCACATTGAACTCCTGTCGGGGCGTCGTTACCACCCATAGCCTCGATGGTATATCGGACGAGGATCTCGTAGAATATCTATCCGATCAAAAGGTGACTGCAGTGCATCGAGTGCAGGCCAAACGCGACGGCGTATTGGTACCCACTCGTACCCTGTTTATTACATTTGATGGCTTCGATCTGCCCACGAGCATTTCCGCAGGGTACGAACGGATTTCTGTGCGGCCTTATATTCCTAGACCTCTGCGTTGTTTTAAATGCCAACGTTTTGGGCATACGCAAGTCTCGTGTAAGCGTGCCGTTAACATCTGTGCAACATGTAGCCAGCCCTCACACGAAGGTACCTGTTCAACAGCCCCCGTCTGCGTTAATTGTAAAGGGTCTCATTCTGCTTCGTTTGCCGACTGTCCGCGGTACTTGGACGAGAAGGCGATCCAGGAGATCCGGGTAAAGGAAAAACTCTCCTTCGCTGAAGCCCGGAGGCGTTACCATGCGCGCCAACCTTCACTCCTGCGATCTGGCACATTTAGTTCTGTTGTTGCCTCGCCAGTACCATGAGCAGATGCCGAAACTCAGACCTGGACCATGACTGGATTAACCGCCACTACCAACCGGCCGTCTATTAAGGCTACAGTTACCAAGCCGTATAACCTTGGTCCCAAGTCAATGAAGTCGCAAGCCGTTGAAAAGAAGCCCAAGCAGAAACTTCGTAGGGAAGATTTTTTGAAAGACCCTCCGCGTGCGCGCGGTAACAAAAGTTCACCTTCTCCTCCTCGGAGGTCGCTGTCCCAGGGAGGTCCTGGGACAAGCCGCGCTCAGCGGCACCCCTCACCCATCGCCACCCAGAACCGATTCACGGTGCTTGAATCGGTTTCTGGCACTGAGCGCGTGGGCCCTCCCTCCGAGGAAGCTATGGAGTCTGACCAACTCCATACAAAAAGCCCGAGCCAAAAGGTTAAACAAAAGGTAATTTTAAGCCGCCCTTCTAAATAGACAGTTTATCCCCTTTTTCTTAATGGCTATCCTGACCTGGAATGTACGTGGTGTACGATCGCATAGGGCGGAACTGCAACTTTTATTGCGTTCCCATTCGCCTATGGCCGTATGTTTGCAGGAGACTAAGCTTCGCCCTCACGATCCTTTTGATCTCCGAGGATATACTCCGGTTCGCTACGACCTTGAACTGGAGGAGGGTACTCCTGCTCATGGAGGTGTCATGTTCTTAGTGCGTAACGACGTTCATTTTAAACCTGTCACACTTACATCCGACTTGCAAGCTGTGCCGTTCGCCTTCACTTACCCGGCTTTTTGTTTTCTGTTTGCTCTGTGTATTCACCTCCATCGTCTCCCCTCGCTCCCGCGGACATTCGAACTCTCCTGTCCGCTCTCCCAACACCATTTTTTCTGTTGGGAGATTTTAATGCCCATCACCCACTGTGGTGTTCGCCAAGGGCTAGTGCGAGGGGAACCGCTCTTTCCGACATTTTTTCCAATTTAATCTCTCCATCCTCAAAACCGGTGAACCTACTTTTATTTCTGATCCTTCTGGTACATGCTCTCACCTGGACCTTGCCATTTGCTCACTCCAGCTTGCTCATCGTCTTCAGTGGAACGTCGTCGCTGACACCTACTCCAGCGACCATTACCCCTGCATCTTTTCTCTTCTGTCGCACCACGTACAGCATTCCAGAGTACCTACCTGGATATTCGCAAAAGCCGACTGGAGCTTGTATTCCAGCCTCGTGCATTTTGACGACCAGCCCTACTCCGACATTAACCAACTAGTGCAGCACCTTACGTCTATTATTTTCTCTGCCGCCAAACGCGCAATACCCCGTTCATCCTCCCTACCTCGGCGGCCACCTGTTCCGTGGTGGAACGAGGATTGTCGGGACGCCGTTCGTGCCCGTAGAACTCCACTTAGGGTGTTTCGGCGACACCCTACACTTGATAATTTGGTGACTTTTAAACAATCGTGCGCCAGGGCTCGTCGCATTATTCAGGATAGCAAGAAGGCATCTTGGGCTCGTTTTGTCGAGTCTTTTAATCGTTTTACGCCTTCATCCGTTGTTTGGGATAATCTTCGTCGCTTCTCAGGTAAAGTGTCGCATTGTACTGTTTCTGGCCTTCAGGTTTCTAATGCCACCATAGTGGATCCGGCTGCCATCGCTAACACTCTGGGTGCTGCCTTTGAGGCGGTTTCCAGTTCAGACCATTATTCCGACGGCTTTCGCTCTATTAAAGACCGGATGGATTCCGCATCATATACTTTTCGGTCTGCTAGTGATGAATGCTATAACGAACTAGTCACAATGAGGGACCTGGAGCACGCCCTTCATTGCTCTAGGCACTCCGCTCCTGGGCCGGACGGCATTCATGTCCTGATGTTAAAGCACCTTTCAGCCGACAGTAAACTCTTTCTCTTACAGGTCTATAACCGTATTTGGCAAGACGGCATTTTTCATTCCGTTTGGCGCGAAGCCACCATTGTCCCTATTCTTAAGCCTGGGAAGGATCGCCAACTACCTTCCAGCTACCGCCCTATCTCCCTCACCAGTTGCATTTGCAAGGTGATGGAGCGCATGCTCAACGGGCGCTTGAAATGGTGGCTTGAGTCTCAGAAACTTTTAGCGAACGCTCAGTGCGGATTTCGTCGCTATCGCTCTACCGTCGACCATCTGGTGTCCCTGTCGACGCATGTTATGAATGGATTTCTGAGAAAGTGTCAAACCGTGGCTGTGTTTTTTGACCTGGAGAAAGCTTATGACACTTGTTGGAGGGGCGGCATTTTACGTACACTTCACGCATGGAACATCCGCAGTCGTCTTCCCATATTTCTTCGGGAGTTCATGACGGACCGCTTCTTTCGTGTACGTGTGGGCTCGGTTATATCTAGTCGTTTTATTCAAGAGAACGGAGTACCGCAGGGCTCTGTACTCAGTGTCACACTTTTGCGATTGCTATCAACCCCATTGTTGATTGTATTCCACCCTGCATTTCATCGTCCCTTTTTGTTGACGATTTAGCTATTTATTGCAGTTCACGGCGGACCTGTCTACTCGAACGCCGTCTCCAGAGCTGTATCGACCGTCTCTACGCCTGGAATAACGCCAACGGCTTTAATTTCTCCGCCGAGAAATCCGTCTGCATCAACTTCTGGCGCCGGAAGTATTTCCCTCCGCCCTCTCTCCATCTTGGGCCAGGGATACTTCCGTTTGCAGACGAGGCGAAATTTTTAGGGTTGATTTTTGATATAAAGTTGTGTTGGACCTCGCACGTTTCCTTTTTAGAAATGCAAAGTGTGACCGTTCTCTTAATCTTTTACGTGTTTTAAGTGGCACATCCTGGGGAGCTGATCGGACCGTCCTTCTTCGCCTTTATCGCTCTTTGGTCCGATCCAACCTTGATTACGGGTGTATTGTTTATTCGTCGGCACGTCCATCTGTGTTACGTCGTTTGAATCCCATTCATCATCGTGGTATTAGAGTTGCTACAGGGGCCTTTCCAACTAGCCCCGTGCCCAGTCTTTACGCTGAGGCTGCAGAGCCTCCGCTGTCTTTCAGGCGTGAGATGCTCTTATGTAGCTATGCCTGTCGACTCTCCAGCTTGCCTGACCACCCGTCCTTCGCGGCATTTTACGAGGATTCACTTGACCGGCAATATTCAGTTAGCTCCTCTGCTTTGCTCCCTCCAGGGGTTCGATTTCGACTGCTACTTCGGCATTTGGACGTTCCGCCAGCGCCGGCCCTTACCCGAGGGGAGACGCGTTTTCCTCCATGGTCGCGCGCTGAGGCCCACATCCACCTTGGGCTAACGTCGATGCCGATAAATGCGACCCCTGCTTCTGTTCTTAGATCCGCCTTTTTAGAACTACAGGCGCAGTTCGGGGACTGTCATTTTATATATACTGATGTGTCTAAGACTAATGTTGGAGTGGGATGTGCCTTTGTTTTGGTGTACAGAGTTTTACTCTTCGTTTACCTGGACAATGTTCAATTTTTACCGCCGAACTTTTTAGCATTTATCAATCTGTTTTACACATCCAGCGGCATGACTTACGGCACTGTTTTATTTGTACGGACTCTGTGAGTGCCCTTCAGGCTATTCAGGCGCTGTACCATTACCACCCACTCGTACAGCGCATACATGACCTTCTCCACTCGCTTGGTGTCTCTGGCATCAGCGTGTCCTTCGTGTGGATTCCAGGTCCTGTGTGCATCTCAGGTAATGAGGTTGCCGACGCCGCTGCGAAATCGGCGATTTTATTACCCAGATTTTTTACTTCTGTTGCTCCCTCGTCAGATTCGTGTGTTATTTTACGTCGCCGCATCCTCTCGCGCTGGCGCAATGAGTGGACGGCCCTCCGGGGGAACAAGTTGCGGGAGGTTAAGCCTTTCCCGTTGCTCTGGGGTACCTCTTCTCGTTCTTGTCGTCGGGAAGAGGTAATTTTAGCTCGTTTAGGGATTGGACATTGCGTTTTTAGTCATAGGTATTTGCTCAGTGGTGACCCCGCACCACTCTGTGGGCAGTGTGACGTGCCCTTAACGGTGCGTCACATTTTAACAGAGTGTCAGGTTTTTGGCTGCATTGCGTGCTCGTGTGGGTCTGCCTGTTGGCCTAGCCAACGTTTTGGCAGGCGACACGCGTGCTGTAGAATGTGTTTTACGTTTTATTCATGACAGTGATTTTAATCTGCGCATTTAATGCGATGAGCGTCTTTTAGCGTAGTAATTTTATTCTCTCTAATTTTTATGGGGACTCTAATACCCAGTAGACAAAAGGCGCCCATGTCCTGCGCATTCTACAGTCTTTGACACGTTTTAATCTTTTATTGCCTATGCTTTTTGTGTGTTGGTTTTTCTGATATATTTATTGTTATTATTGTTGTTAATGTTTATTGTTATTGTTTTTATTGTTATTGTTATTATTGTTATTGTTATTCTATTGTTATTTTTAACTTTTTGGACATCGCGGGTTTGTGTCCCGTTTTTTAATTATGCGGTGTTTTACCTCTCTTTTATATTTTGACCTTATATTTTACACATTGTAAGGGCGCTGATGACCGCAGCAGTTTAGCGCCCTTAAACCGCATATCATCATCATCATCATCACCTCTGCCCTCTCTCCATCTTGGCTCGGAGGTCCTTCCATTTGTACACGAGGTAAAACTTTGGGGTTGGTCTTTGACCGGAAGCTGATCTGGACTTCTCACGTTTCCCTTTTAAAAGCAAAGTGTGACCGTTCTCTTAATCTTTTACGTGTTTTAAGTGGCACATCCTGGGGAGCTGATCGGACCGTCCTTCTTCGCCTTTATCGCTCTTTGGTCCGATCCAAGCTTGATTACGGGTGTACTGTTTATTCGTCGGCATGTCCATCCTTATTACGTCGATTGAATGCCATTCACCATCGTGGCATAAGAGTCGCTACAGGGGCCTTTCCAGCCAGCCCTGTACCCAGTCTATATGCTGAAGCTGCAGAGCCTCCGCTGTCCTTCCGGCGTGAGATGCTTTTGTGCAGCTATGCTTGTCGGCTTTCAAGCTTGCCTAACCACCCGTGCATCGAGTTATTCTATAAGGATTCGCTTGATCGACAATATTTCGTTAGCTCCTCTGCATTACTACCTCCAGGGGTTCGATTTCGTCAACTTCTTCGGCTTTTGGACTTTACCTCAGCGCCGGCCCTTCCAAGGGGGGAAACACGTTTTCTTCCATGGTTGCGCGCTGAGGCCTTCTGTCACCTTGTGTTATCGTCGATGCTGATGAATGAGACCGCTTCTTCAGTCTTTAGATCAGCGTTTTTAGAACTTCAGTCGCAATTCGGGGACCTTGATTTTATTTTTACTGATGGATCTAGGACTGATGCTGGAGTAGGATGTGCCTTTGTTTGTGGTGGAAATACTTTTACTTTTTGTTCACCGGGGCAATTTTCGATTTTTCCGCCGAACTTTTTAGTATCCATCAGGCAATTTTTTATACATCCAGCGGCGTAATGTACAGCACTGTGTTCTTTGTGCAGACTCCCTGAGTACCCTTCAGAGTATTAACGCGCTGTACAGTTACCACCCGCTCGTACAGCGCATTCATGACTTGATCCACTCGCTTGGTGTCTCTGGCATCAGCGCCTCCTTCATGTGGAATCCAGGTCATGTTGGCATCTCAGGTAATGAGTCTGCCCATGTCGCTGCGAGGTCGGCGATTTTATTACCCAGATATTTTACCGCTGTTGTTCCCTCCACAGATTTGTATGTTCTTTTGCGTAGCCGCATCGTCCTGCTTTGGAGTGATGAGTGGGCGGCCCTCCAAGGGAACAAGTTACGGGAGGTTAAGCCTCTCCCGTTATTCTGAGGTACCTCTTCTCGTTTTTGTCGTCGGGAAGAGTTAATTTTAGCTCGCTTACGAATCGGAGGTTGTCTTTTTAGCCATAGATACTTGCTCAGTGGTGACCCCTCACCACTCTGTGAGCAGGGTGATGCACCCTTAACGGTGCGTCATATTTTAGCAGAATGTCAAGTTTTAGCTCCGTTGCGCGTTCGAGTTGGTCTGCCCGTTGGCCTAGCCAACGTTTTGGCAGACGACGCGCGTATTGTAGAGTGTCTTTTACGTTTTATCAATGACTTTGGATTTACCAGACGCATTTGATGCGCTGAGCGTCTTTTGACTGTGTAATTTTATCTTGTCTTTTTCATGGGGCATCTCTTTCCCAATTGACATCTGGCGCTCGTGTCCCTGACATTCTACAGTTCTTGACACGTTGTTTTATTCTTTTATTGACTATGGTTTTAGTGTGTTCTTTTTGGTATTTGGTGTTTTGTTTTTTACCTTTTGGGCATCGTGGGTTTGTGTCCTGTTTGTAATTCTGCGTTTTTTTATCGGACCTTTATTTTTGGACAGTACATTTTATACTTTGTATGAGCGCTGATTACCTTAGCTGTATAGCGCCCTTAAACCGCATCTCACCATCATCATCCTCCTCCTCCGCCTCGAAGGTCGCAGTCCCAGGATGTTCCTGTGTCTAGACGCGCTCAGCGGCCTCCTTCACTGCTGGTCACCCTGGACCGCTTCTCAGCGCTTGAATCGGCTTCTGGGACTGAGCGCGTGGGCCCTCACTTCGAGGAGCCTATGGAGTCTGACAAACTCCATACAAAAACCCGAGCACCAAGGTTAAGCAAAAAGTTATTTTAAGCCGCCCTTCCAAGTAATAAGTTTATCCGTTTTATTCATCGCTATCCTGACCTGGAATTTACGTGGAGTGCGATCGCATAGGGCGGAACTGCAACTTTTATTGCGTTCCCATTGACCTATGGTCGTGTGTTTACAGGAGACTAAGTTTCGCCCTCACAATCCTTTTGATCTCCGAGGGTATACTCCGGTTCGCTATGATCTTGAAACCGATGAGGGTACTCCTGCTCATGGAGGTGTCATTTTATTACTGCGTAGCGACGTTCATTTTCAAACTCTCAGTCTTACGTCCGACTTGCAAGCTGTTGCCGCTAGGCTTCAATTACCCGGCTCTTTCATTTCTGTTTCCTCTGTGTATTTACCTCCATCGTCTCCCCTCACCCCCCAGAGGCTCACCTAATGTGAGTGCGGGTGTTGGCGTGACGGGTGTTCCCGAGCCAATCATCGCCATTATCCCTTCACCCTCATCCGGTCGAGGTGGATTCGTTCTCGTGACCGGGGGACTCAAGGTAGGCTCTCGTGCGTTCTGCGCATTTCATTCCACGTCGCCCCTCGCCATCGCTTCTTTCTTCTCTTCTGTTTATGCACATTTCGCCCCACGCCCATTCATTTACACGTCTCTTTTACTTCTTCGCCGGCCTACCTTGAGTGCGAAACGCCCACACAGTTTTAGTTTCTTTTAACCTTTTATGTTAATCCTCCGTGGACACAGCCTGACGGATACCCGCGCACCGCGTGCGCAGCTGGGTGAGTGGGTAATGGCGTCATCCCCACCACCCGGGGTCGTCATGTAGGGTATGTGTTCGTATCCGCTGTTCAGTCAGAGCCCGAGGTCGGAGACGGTTGCAAGGGTGGAGGATTTGTTTCGCTATGGAACACCCTTTCTCCATTAATAACAAGCGCCCAAACGTTTTGCAACAGAAGTAGCAGCCACCAACATCTGGTTGTTACTTAGTAATTAGCCCAGCAGAGGAAGGCCAATATTTGAAAAGGTTAACCCCTTTGTTATTCAAAAGGGAATTGATACAATTGCTCGTTCTGTTTAAGCCTGCACTTGTCTTCGGAATGGTTCTTTGTTGGTTCAGAGCAAGTCCGAACAACAAAGCAAGTCCTTGTTACGCGCCACGCTTCTCCACGGTTATCCTATCCGTATTGAGAAGCACCGCACCTTGAATTCCTGTCGTGGCGTCGTCGCCACTGACAGCCAGGAATATCTTACGATGAACTGGTCGAATATCTTTCCGACCAAAAGGTTACAGCGGTTCATCGAGTGCGGGCTAAACGCGACGTAGTGTTGGTACCGACTCGTACCCTGCTTCTCACGTTCGATGGCGTCGATCTGAACACTAGTATTTCGGCGGGGTACGAACGTATTGCGGCGAGGCCCTATATTCCTAGACCTCTGCATTGTTTAAAATGCCAACGTTTTGGGCATACGCAAGTCTCTTGTAAGAGTGCCGTATCCATCTGTGCCTCATGTCGCCAGCCGTCACCAGAAGGTACCTGTTCGTCCGGACCCGTCTGCGTTAATCGTAAAGGGTCTCATACTGCGTCATTTGCCGACTGTCCGCGGTACTTGGACGAGAAGGTGATCCAGGAGAAACGGGTGAAGGAGAAACTCTCTTACGCTGAAGCCCGGAGGCGTTACCATGCGCGGCAACCTTCGCTCCTGCGATCTGGTGCATTTAGTTCAGTTGTTACCTCGCCAGTTCCTCGGAAGGATGCCGAAGCACAGACCGGGACCATGACCGCATTGACCGCCACTACCATTCGGCCGTCACTTTCAGACACAGTTAGCAAACCATCTAAAGCTAGTCCTAAGGTTATGAAGGCGCAAGGCGCTGACAAGAAACCGAAACAGAAGCTACGCAAGGAAGATTTTTTAAAGACCCTCCGTGTGCGCGCGGTAAGAAAAGTTCAACTTCTCCTTTTTGAATGTCGAAGTCCCAGGATGCTCATGGGCGAAGCCGCGCTCAGCGGCCACCTTCACCCATTGCCACCCAGAACCGATTCACGGCGCTTGAATCGGTTTCTGGCACTGAGCGCGTGGGCCCTCCCTTCCAGGAAGCTATGGAGTCTGACCTACTCCATACCAAAAGCCCGAGCCCAAAGGTTAAGCAAAAGATTATTTTAAGCCGCCCTTCTAAGTAGAAAGTTTATCTCTTTTATTCATGGCTATCCTGAGCTGGGATTTACGTGGTTTTCGATCGCATAGGGCGAAACTGCAACTTTTATTGCCACCATATTCCAATGCCACCATAGCGGATCCGGCTGCCATTGTTAACGCTCTGGGTACTGCCTTTGAGGCGGTTTCAAGTTCAGACCATTATTCCGCTGGTTTTCGTTCTCTCAAAGACCGACTGGAATCCGCGACCTATAATTTTTGGTCTGCTAATACGGAGTGTTACAATGAGCTCACAATGAGAGAGCTGGAGCACGCTCTTCATTGCTCTAGGCATTTCGCTCCTGGGCCAGACGGCATTCATGTCGTGATGTTAAAGAACGTTTCAGTCGACAGTAAACTCTTTCTCTTACAGGTCTATAACCGTATTTGGCAAGACCGTTTTTTTCCTTCCGTTTGGCGCGAAGCCACCATTGTCCCTATAGTTATCGTTGCTTGGTCCGGTCTAAGCTTGATTACGGGTGCATTGTCTATTCGTCGGCACGTCCCTCTGTGTTACTTCGATTGAATGCCATTCACCATCGTGGCATAAGTGTCGCTACAGGGGCCTTTCCTACCAGCCCTGTACCTAGTCTAAATATGGAAGCTGCAGAGCCTCCGCTGTCCTTCTGGCGTGAGATGCTTTTGTGCAGCTATGCCTCTTGACTGTCAAGCTTGCCTGACCACCCGTCCCACAAGTTCTTTTACGAGGATTCGCTTAATCGGCAATATTTAGTTAGCTCCTCTGCATTGCTCCCTCCAGCTGATCGATTTCGACAACTTCTTCGGCATATGGACTGACTCTAGCGCCGGCCATTCCAAGGAGTGAAACGCGATTTCCTCCGTTGTTGCGCGCTGAGGCCCACTGTCACCTTGGGTTAACGTCGATGCCGAATATTGCGACCCTTCCTTGAGTTTATAGATCAGCGTTTTTAGAACTGCAGGCGCAATTCGGGGACCTTACTTTTATATTTACCGACAGATATAAGACTGATGATGGAGTAGGGCATGCCTTTGGTTTTGATCATCATAGTTTTAGCTTTCGTTAACCGGGTCAATGTTCGATTTTTACCGCCGAACTTTTTAGTATTTATCAATCTGTTTTATACATTCAGTGACACGACTTACAGGTGTGTTGTTTGTACGGACTCTCTGAGTGCCCTCTTTCCACCCTCTCGTACAGCGCATACATGACCTGCTCCATTCGCTTGGTGCCTCTGGCATCAGCGTCTCCTTCCTGTGGATTCCAGGTCATGTGGGCATCTCAGGGAACGAGTCTGTGGACGCCGCTGCCAAATCGGCGATTTTATTACCTAGATTTTTTCCTCTGTTGTTCCCTCGTCAGATTTCTGTATTATTTTACGTCTCCGCATCCTCTCGCTTTCGCGCGATGAGTTGACGGCCTCCAGGGGAACAATTTGCGGGAGGTTAAACCTCTTCCGTTAGTCTGGGATACACCTACTCGTTCTTCTCGTCGGGATGAGGTACTTTTAGCCCGTCTACGAATCCGACATTGCCTTTTTAGTCACAGATACCTGCTCAGTAGTGACCCCGCATCACTCTGTGTGTAGTGTGATGCTCCTTTAACGGTGCTTCACATTTTAACAAAGTGTCAAGTTTTAGCTCCATTGCGCGTTCGTGTGGGTCTGCCTGTTGACATAGCCAACGTTTAGGCAGACGACGCGCGTGCTGTAGAATGTGTTTTACGTTTTATTAGTGACAGTGATTTTAATCGGCGAATTTAATGCGCTGAGCGTTCTTTAGCTTTGTAAATTTATATTGTCTGTTTTAATGAGGACTCTACTCCCCATTCCCCCCCAGGGGCTCACCTTTAGTGAGTACGGGTTAGGCGCACCCGGGGTACCCGAGCCATCCATAGCCATTTTCACCCTTTCATCCCCGTCCGGTCGAGGTGGGTTCGTTCTCGTGACCGGGGGACTCAAGGTAGGCTCTCGTGCGTTCTGCGCATTTCATTCCACGTCGCCCCTCGCTATCGCTTCTTTCTTCTCTTCTGTTTATGCACATTGCGCCCCACGCCCATTCATTTACACGTCTCTTTTACTTCTTCGCCAGCCTACCTTGAGTGCGAAACGCCCACACAGTTTTAGTTTCTTTTAACCTTTTATGTTAATCCTCCGTGGACACAGCCTGACGGATACCCGCGCACCGCGTGCGCAGCTGGGTGAGTGAGTAATGGCGTCATCCCCACCACCCGGGGTCGTCATGTAGGGTATGTGTTCGTATCCGCTGTTCAACTGCAGTCCCGCGGGGGGGCCATTGCATGAGCTGCTGACTTCCGACGGCCATTGGGTCCCTCTGTCTATCTTCTGGGAGGTGTGACCCTGGGGTGAGCTAGGTATAGATAGGCCACTCCCCAAGCCGGGGTAACGCCCGGGAAGTCAGAGCCCGAGGTTGGAGACGGTTGCAATGGTGGAGGATTTATTTCGCTATGGAGCACCCTTCCTCCATTAATACAAACAAGCGCCGAAAAGTCATTGTAACGGAAGTAGCACCGCCGTCATCTAAATGTTACTTGGTCATTTCAAGAACAGAAGAAGGACAAAACTTTGAGAAGGTGAACCCTTTTATAATTCAGAAGGGCATAGATGCTATTGCTGGTGCGGTTCAATCCTGCACTCGTTTACGAAATGGATCCTTATTGACACAAACTAAGTCCGATCAGCAAAGTAAGACTTTTTTGCGCGCTACGCTTCTCCACGGTTATCCCATCCGTGTCGAGAAGCACCGCACATTGAACTCCTGTCGGGGCGTCGTTACCACCAATAGCCTCGATGGTATATCGGACGAGGATCTAGTAGACTATCTATCCGATCAAAGGGTGACTGCAGTGCATCGAGTGCAGGCCAAACGCGACGGCGTATTGGTACCCACTCGTACCCTGTTTATTAAATTTGATGGCGTCGATCTGCCCACGAGCATTTCCGCAGGGTACGAACGGATTTCTGTGAGGCCTTATATTCCTAGACCTCTGCGTTGTTTTAAATGCCAACGTTTTGGGCATACGCAAGTCTCATGTAAGAGTGCCGTTAACATCTGTTCAACATGTAGCCAGCCCTCACACGAAGGTACCTGTTCAACAGCCCCCGTCTGCATTAATTGTAAAGGGTCTCATTCTGCTTCGTTTGCCGACTGTCCGCGGTACTTGGACGAGAAGGGGATCCAGGAAGATCCGGGTAAAGGAAAAATTCTCCTTCGCTGAAGCCCGGAGGCGTTACCATGCGCGCCAACCTTCACTGCTGCGATCTGGCATATTTAGTTCTGTTGTTGCCTCGCCAGTACCACGAGTATATGCCGAAACTCAGACCTGGACCATGACAGGATTAACCGCCAGTACCATCCGGACGTCCATTAAAGCTACTGTTACCAAGCCGTATAAACGTGGTCCAAAGTCGCAAAGCCGCTGAAAAGAAGCCCAAGCAGAAACTTCGTAGGGAAGATTTTTTGAAAAACCCTCCGCGTGCGCGCGGTAACAAAAGTTCACCTTCTCCTCCTCGGAGGTCGCTGTCCCAGGAAGGTCCTGGGACAAGCCGCGCTCAGCGGCACCCCTCACCCATCGCCACCCAGAACCGATTCACGGCGCTTGAATCGGTTTCTGGCACTGAGCGCGTGGGCCCTCTCTCCGAGGAAGCTATGGAGTCTGACCAACTCCATACAAAAAGCCCGAGCCAAAAGGTTAAACAAAAGGTAATTTTAAGCCGCCCTTCTAAATAGACAGTTTATCCCCTTTTTCTTAATGGCTATCCTGACCTGGAATGTACGTGGTGTACGATCGCATAGGGCGGAACTGCAACTTTTATTGCGTTCCCATTCGCCTATGGCCGTATGTTTGCAGGAGACTAAGCTTCGCCCTCACGATCCTTTTGATCTCCGAGGATATACTCCGGTTCGCTACGACCTTGAACTGGAGGAGGGTACTCCTGCTCATGGAGCTGTCATGTTCTTAGTGCGTAACGACGTTCATTTTAAACCTGTCACACTTACGTCCGACTTGCAAGCTGTTGCCGTTCGCCTTCACTTACCCGGCTTTTTGTTTTCTGTTTGCTCTGTATATTCACCTCCATCGTCTCCCCTCGCTCCCGCGGACATTCGAACTCTCCTGTCCGCTCTCCCAACATCATTTCTTCTGTTGGGAGATTTTAACGCCCATCATCCCCTGTGGGGTTCGCCAAGGGCTTGTGCAAGGGGAACTGTTCTTTCCGACATTTTTGAGCAGTTCAATTTTCCATCCTCAATACAGATGCACCTACTTTTATTTCTGATTCTTCTGGTACATTCTCACACCTGGACCTTGCCATTTGCTCACTCCAGCTTGCTCATCGTCTTCAGTGGAACGTCGTCGCTGACACCTACTCCAGCGACCATTACCCCTGCATTGTTTCTCTTCTGTCCCACCACGTACAACATTCCAGAGTACCTACCTTGTTATTCCCAAAAGCCGACTGGAGCTTGTATTCCAGCCTCGTGCGTTTTTACGATCAGCCCTTTGCCGACATTAACCAACTAGTGCAGCACCTTACGTCTACGATTTTCTCTGCCGCCGAACGCGCAATTCCCCGTTCATCCTCTCAAACTCGGCGGCCACTTGTTCCGTGGTGGAACGAGGATTGTCGGGACGCCGTTCGTGCCCGTAGGACTGCACTTAGGGTGTTTCGGCGCCACCCTACATTTGATAATTTGGTGACTTTTAAACAATCGCGCTCAAGGGCTCGTCGTATTATTCAGGATAGCAAGAAGGCGTCGTGGGCTCGTTTTGTCGAGTCTTTTAATCGCTTTA
Source organism: Deroplatys truncata (assembly GCA_030765065.1). Taxonomy (NCBI): domain Eukaryota; kingdom Metazoa; phylum Arthropoda; class Insecta; order Mantodea; family Mantidae; genus Deroplatys; species Deroplatys truncata. The sequence continues at coordinate 412,935,774 of CM060990.1, read as the reverse complement.
CGCCTTCATCTGTTGTTTGGGATAAACTTTGTCGCTTCTCCGGTAAAGTGTCGCATTGTACTGTTTCTGGCCTTCAGGTTTCCAATGCCACCATAGTAGATCCGGCTGCCATCGCTAACACCCTAGGATCTGCCTTTGAGGCGGTTTCCTGTTCAGACCGTTATTGCGCCGGGTTTCGCTGTATTAAGGACCGGCTGGATTCCGCACCATATACTTTTCGGTCTGGTAACACCGAATGTTATAACGAACTTTTTACAATGAGGGAGCTGGAGCACGCTCTTCATTGCTCTAGCCACTCCGCTCCTGGGCCGGACGGCATTCATGTCCTGATGTTAAAGCACCTTTCAGCCGACAGTAAACTCTTTCTCTTACAGGTCTATAACCGTATTTGGCAAGACGGCATTTTTCATTCCGTTTGGCGCGAACCTTCCAGCTACCGCCCTATCTCCCTCACCAGTTGCATTTGCAAGGTGATGGAGCGCATGATCAACGGGCGGTTGACATGGTGGCTTGAGTCTCAGAAACTTTTAGCGCACGCTCAGTGCGGATTTCGTCGTTATCGCTCTACTGTCGACCATCTGGTGTCCCTGTCGACGCATGTTATGAATGGATTTCTGAGAAAGTGTCAAACCGTGGCTGTGTTTTTTGACCTGGAGGAAGCTTATGACACCTGTTGGAGGGGCGGCATTTTACGTACACTTCACGCATGGAACATCCGCGGTCGTCTTCCCATATTTCTTTGGGAGTTCATGACGGACCGCGTCTTTCGTGTACGTGTGGGCTCGGTTTTATCTAGTCGTTTTATTCAAGAGAACGGAGTACCGTAGGGCTCTGTACTCAGTGTCACACTTTTTGCGAATGCTATCAACCCCATTGTTGATTGTATTCCACCTGGCATTTCATCGTCCCTTTTTGTTGATGATTTTGCCATTTATTGTAGTTCACGGCGGACCTGTCTACTCGAACGCCGTCTCCAGAGCTGTATCGACCGTCTCTACGCCTGGAGTAACGCCAACGGCTATAATTTCTCCGCCGAGAAATCCGTCTGCATCAACTTCTGGCGCCGGAAGTATTTCCCTCCGCTCTCTCTCCATCTTGGGCCAGGGATACTTCCGTTTGCAGACGAGGCGAAATTTTTAGGGTTGATTTTTGATAGGAACTTGTGTTGGACCTCGCACATTTCCTTTTTAAAAGCTAAGTGTGACCGTTCTCTTACTCTTTTACTTGTTTTAAGTGGCACATCCTGGGGACCTGATCGGACCGTCCTTCTTCGCCTTTATCGCTCTTTGGTCCGATCCAAGCTTGATTACGGGTGTATTGTTTATTCATCGGCACGTCCATCTGTGTTACGTCGATTAAATGCCATTCACCATCGTGGCATAAGAGTCGCTACAGGGGCCGTTCCAACCAGCCCTGTTCTTAGCCTGTATGCTGAAGCTGCAGAGCCTCCGCTGTCCTTCAGGCGTGAGATGCTGTTGTGCAGCTATGCCTGTCGACTCTCAAGCTTGCCTGACCACCCGTTTCGAGTTATTTTTCGAAGAGTCACTTGATCGTCACTATTTTATTAGCTCCTCTGCTTTGCTCCCACCAGGAGTTCGCTTTCGACAGCTCCTTCGGCATTTAGACGTTCCGCCAGCGCCGGCCCTTCCACGGGAGGAAACGCGTCTTCCTCCATGGTCCCGCGCTGATGCCCACTGTCACCTTGGGCTAACGTCGATGCCGAAGTCTGAGACCCCTGCTTCAGTCTTTAGATCGGCTTTTTTAGAAGTACGGGCTCAATTCGGGGACTTCCATTTTATCTTTACGGATGGATTTAAGACTGAAGCTGGAGTTGGATGTGCCTTTGTTTTTGGTCGCTGTAGTTTTAAGCTTCGTTTACCTGGACAATGTTCAATTTTTACCGCCGAACTTTTTAGCATTTATCAATCTATTTTATACATTCAGCGGCACGCCTTACGGCACTGTTTTATTTGTACGGATTCTTTGAGTGCCGTTCAGACTATTACTGCGCTGTACAGCGCATACATGACCTGCTCCACTCGCTTGGTGCCTCTGGCATCAGCGTGTCCTTCATGTGGATTCCAGGTCATGTGGGCATCTCAGGTAATGAGTCTGCCGACGCCGCTGCGAAATCGGCGATTTTATTACCCAGATTTTTTACCTCTGTTGTTCCCTCGTCAGATTCGTGTGTTATTTTACGTCGCCGCATCCTCTCGCGCTGGCGCGATGAGTGGACGGCCCTTCGGGGGAACAAGTTGCGGGAGGTTAAGCCTCTCCCGTTAATCTGGGGTACCTCTTCTCGTTCTTCACGTCGGGAAGAGGTACTTTTAGCCCGTTTACCAATTGGACATTGCCGTTTTAGTTATAGTTACCTGCTCAGTGGTGATCCCACTCCCCTGTGTCAGCAGTGTGACTTGCCCTTAACGGTGCGTCACATTTTAACTGAGTGTCAAGTTTTAGCTCCACTGCGCGTTCGCGTGGGTCTGCCTGTTGGCATAGCCAACGTTTTGGCAGACGACGCGCATGCTGTAGAATGTCTTTTACGTTTTATAAGTGACATTGGTTTTAATCGTCGCATTTGATGCGCTGAGCGTCTTTTAGCTTTGTTATTTTATTCGGTATGTTTTAATAGGGACTTACTCCCCAGTGGACATATGGCGCTCATGTCCCTCGCATTCTACAGTTCTTGACACGTTTTAATCTTTTATTGGCTATGCTTTTAGTGTGTTGGATTTTCAGATATTTGTATTGTTATTATTGTTGTTATTGTTGTTATTGTTATTATTATTGTTATTGTTATATTATTGTTATTTTTAGCCTTTTTTTGGACATCGCGGGTTTGTGTCCCGTTTTTTAATTATGCGGTTATTTTATCCTTTTGACTTTATATTTTATACATTGTAAGGGCGCTGATGACCTTAGCGTTTAGTTTAGCGCCCTTATACCGCATCTCATCATCATCATCTACTCCCCAGTGGTCATATGGCGCTCATGTCCCATGCGTTCCACAATTCTTGACACGTGGTTTTACTCTTTTATTGTTTTGTTCAACATGTTTTTGTATGGTTGTTTTAGCATTTGTGTGCGTGTTTTTTTAGTGTTTTTGGCTATGGGGATTTTTCCCGTATTTTAGTTTTTTGAGTTTTAAATTTTACACGTTGTAAGGGCGCTGATAACCTTTGATGTTTAGCGCCCTTAACCACCTATCATCACCATCATTGCAAGATGATTAGGAATGTGAGTTTACAGGCCCCCTCTGACCTGGTTTGAAACATCCTCCTAGTACTTACCAAATTTGTTTTAGTTTATACTTATCCACATATTTTGGCTGAAATTGCACTCATAACTTAGCTTAACAAGGGATTATATTACTATTTCATATTAAATTTTAAAATTACTGTACACGTTTACAAATTAAAGGATGTGTTCAAAGTGTCGCCCTTGCATCTGCAAGCAAGACTGTACTCATTTCTGCAGTGACTTTCGAACTTCGGAACACCCCCTTCGGATCATTTCGGAATTTTTTGTAAGCATGCACACTTCTCTGCTGCAGCTCTGTATACATTTTAACGTGATTGCTATACACAATTCTTTTGAAGTGACCTCAGACACAAAAATTCTAATGCATTGAGATAAACTATTCTTGCAGGCCAAGATACCGGTCCAGCTCGACCTATCCATGCTGTTTAATATCTGGGCACGTCTTACAGTATTAGCAAAATATGCCGTTACGCCATCATGCTTGTACCACTTACTCTAACATTCTTGAAGGGAAATATTCTTACGAGATCCTGAAATATACTAACACAGAAGCAGAAGGTATCTCCTTCCATTCAGTTTTATAGAAAGAATGTGTGACCCAAAGAGAGATCACGTAGTACCGCTAATCATGCACTCAATGTAAAACTTTACTGATGTGATGCATAATAAACAGCTTCTGGGTTCACCTCACACCAAAAATGTGAGTTAAAATAAACAAATGCCATCCTATGTGAACCCCGCTTCGTCTATGAAAGTGTCACTTGCAAAACGAGGGTTGACTGCAGTAAGTTGAATAATCCAACGACGGAAGGTCACTCTAGAACCAAAGTCACGATCACTGAGACATTGAAGTTGTTGGAGCTTGTAAGAATGCACGGAATTACGATGTAAAATTCGGCTTACACTACTGTAGCCTAGTACAGGCACTTGTTTAACAATTTTCCTTGTCGAAGTTCTTGAGCGTTGAAGTGCTGCAAATATGTACTACATTCTCAACCTCAGGCGTAATGCGCACAAGCCTCCACTTCCTCCACTACAAAGAGCTAAGCTTCCCTGTTCTCTGGGACACTGATGTACTATTGTAAATATGCGACTTTCGGGGTATCTTCGGTTACGATATGCTTCTTGGTACAGAAGACTGCAAATGTTTTCTGATGAACCAGGGGTTGTAGAGGAAGAGGGGGAAGAAATATCTTCTCGACCAGTCATATCTGGCTATAGCCAACAGTAAGCGCCGGTACCGTCTCAAAAATCACGTTTACTTCTGCGTATGCTCGTATAATTTATCGACCTGACTCTAAGAGGAAAGAAGACGAAACTAAATACTCAGTCTTTACTAGATCTATACAAACGAAATAAATTACATTTCTTTAGATAATAATAAGTTGCGTAAAAATCAAATATTCCACTTTTTATGCGGGTCCTACAGAAATATAAGATGCATTATTCGTAATTTTCTTGAGAAAGAAGGTTCACATACGTATATCTCGTTTTTAACGTTTATTGCTAGTAATAATGATATATTCATAATTACCACGCAATGGGCTGCTATACGTCAACTCCGGCAGCATAGTGTATTTATTATTTTGAATATAAGTTTGTTTTGTTTTTAATTTTCATAGAAATTGATCACAACGTTTAACGCTAAGTGTGTAGTTCCATACAGTTGGCACATACATTCTGATAATATTCAAGTAACGTTTTAAAAATACGGAAGCAAATACTAATGTCAAGCTGTTGAGGCAGTTTGAGCACATTTAAGGCAACATTTAATTTTGTTCAAAATGAGATATATTTTGCGTTTATTTCTGAAAAGGAATAATGATTGTTTTATTTGAAACACTATTCCCCATTTCACACCCATAAGAGAAAGGAAGAAAAAACCGTGCCAACCATATAGGACGTAGATTAAAAACACCCAGGTATTGTATCTAAAAGGAGAAATGTTAATAGATACGAGGAAACAACGTTCAGCGCAAAATTTGCAGTTTCTATATAGGTATTTTATTCGGTTAAGATAACAGACATATAAGCTAAATTTTCAAAACGGAGGCACAAAGGCGATAATGCAAATCGGTTGATGTGGTTTTGTTGCAATTGGTTCCTCATTTGAAACCACTCTGTTCTGAAAACGAAATTGCTTTCAAAAGTAAACTTGCTTTCAAATTAAACAACTGAAGAACGAAAAAGAAAGAAAGGAAGAAAAAGTTTTGGAAGTAACACCAGTGTTAGACTTACATACTTTGTATTATCTCACGTTCTGGATTCCTAAAATTCTTCTCTCGCCTGGTCTGAAATAGAACGAAATGTGTAATGGAGGCGCCCCGGGGGGGGCGTGATGAGAGACACTGGGAGGCAGGTACCAGGAGTGATAGCTCAGCAATGACAGGGTCCCTAAAGTATCCAGATTGAGATACCCCGACAGTCGGGCAGACAAACCGGGGACCCTGCCCCCACACAAACTGTCCAACGCCTCCAAGGGGCGGTCCGTGTACCTCGGTAACCAGCCGAAGATCGAGAGGCAGATGAGATTCCACAGAGAGCATCCCTTTTCCCCGCCACGCAGCACCAGAACACCATGGCCGACACTTCCAACCCTAAAACAGACCAAACGGGAGTAGCATATATAGAGGGATCCTGGGCCACTTTTTTTGCATTTATATGGGAAAATATAGGGCAAACGAGGATAGATACGACGGTTCAAGGAGGAAAATGCGTTTATATGGAGAAGATAGGGAAAACGTGGACAGATGATAGGCTAGACAGATGCTGAAGGAGGGGGAATATGGGCTTATATACAGGAGAGATAGGGCATACGAGGAGAGGTACTAGGCTAGACAGGGCTTGAAGGGTAGAGTATGGCTTTTATATGGGAGAGCCAGCAAACCGAAGAGAGGTTTTAGGCTAGGAGAGTTTGATTGGTAGAGTATGCGTTTATATGGGAGAGAGAGGGAATACGAGGACCGATGCTAGGCTAGACAGGGGCTGAAGTAGGGGAATGCAGTTTATATGAGAGAGTTAAGGAATACGAGGTGAACTGCTAGGCTAGACAGAGTTTGTGTTGTGGAGTATGCGTTTTTATGGGAAAAATAGGAAAAACGTGGACAGATGGTAGGCTAGACAGATGCTGAAGGAGGGGGTATATGGGCTTATACGGGAGGGATACGAAATACGAGGAGAGGTACTAGACTAGACAGAGCTTGAAGGGTAGAATATGGCTTTTATATGGAAGAGCTAGCAAACCAAGGAGAGGTATTGGGCTAGAAGGGTTTAAATGGTAGAGTATGCGTTTATATGGAGAGGCGAGGAGAACGACGGTAGCTGCTAGGTTGAAAGAGCCTTCAAGGAGGAAAATGCGTTTATATAGAAGAAATAGGGAAAACGAGGAGAGATCCGAGGTAGAGGAGGGGTTGAAGGAGCGACAACGCCCTTTATATGATAGAGGTAGGGAATAAGAGGAGAGGTAGTAGGCTAGACAGAGGTCGAGGAGTACGGTATTGGTTTATGTGAGAATATATGGAAAACGGAGGGAGATCCTATTCAAGGAGAGAGTTGAAGGAGGAGGAACACCCTTTATATGATAGAGGTAGAGAATACGAGGAGAAGTGCTAGGTTAGACAGAGGTTGAGGAGTAGGATATACGTTTATGTGGGGAGATATAGAAAACGGAGAGAGATGCTAGGCTAGACCGAGACTGAATGAGGGGAATGCAGGTTTATACCGGTGAGATAGGAAACCAAGAAGGGATGCTAGGTTAGACAGATGCGGAAGGAGGGGATACGCTTTATGTGTGGGAGGTAAGGAATGCGAGGGGAGATGCTAAGCTAGACAGACGTTAAAGGTAGAATGCGTTTATATGTGCGAGGTAGGGAATACGAGAAGTAATAGGTTAGACAGAGGTTGAGGAGTAGAGTATGCGTTTATATAGGTAAGATACGGAAAACGTGGAGAGATGATAGGCTAGAAGGCTGGAAGGCTAGAAAAGACATTTATATGTGAGAGGTAAGGAATACGCTGAGAGACAATAGGATAGACGGATGTTGAAGGAGGAAGAGATACGCTTTATACGAAAGAGATAGGGAAAACGTGGAGTGATGTTAGGCTAGACAGAGTTAAAGATAGAATATGTTTTATATGAGAGGGAAAGCAAACCGAGTAGAGGTATTAGGCTCGGAAGGTTTGAATGGTAGAGTATGCGTTTATATGTAGAGACGGGGAAAACGGAGAGAGATGCTATGCTAGGACAGATATGAAGGAGAGGGAAATGCGTTTATATTGGAGAGATAGGGAATACATGGATCGATGCTAGGCTAGATTGTATACCATTTTGTGTATCTTACAAACCTTTTATATGTAAAACAGTTAGTGTGCGAGACGGAAAGGGATAAACTGTATATTGCTTTACAGTTTTGGTGCATGTAGAGGTATTCTAAACTAACCCCATACTGAATGCCCTAACCTATCCCCAGCTTACCTGCTCTGGATCATCTTTTCATTGTCTATTCCATCCTATCATCGTCTAAAGTAACCAAAGTAACAAGACGTAACACCACGTAACTTAACCACATAACAAGACGTAACACCACGTAACATAACCACGTGACACAAAGTAACATAAACACGTGACCACGTGACAAGACATAACACCGCGTAACATAACTACGTAACAAGACGTAACACTACGTAACATAAACACGTAACCAAGTGACAGGACGTAACATAACCACGTAAACACGTAACACCACGTAACATAATCACGTAATCAAAAGTAACGACATCCAACATAACCACGTAATAAGACGTAACACAACGTATCATAACCATATAAAAAGACGTAGCACCGCGTAACATAACCACGTAACAAAACGGAACATAACCACGTAACAAGACGGAACGTAACCAAATAACATAAGCACGTAACCAAACGTAACACCAAGTAACATAACCACGTAAAACGACGTAACATGACGTAAACAGAAACGTAACCACGTAACCAGACGTAACACCACGTAACACGTGGTAACATGACGTAAGCAGAAACGTAACCACGTAACAAGACGTAACACCACGTAACTACGTAACAAGACGTAACACCACGTAAGAAGACGAAATACCACGTAACATACGCACGTAACCACATGACAAGGCGTTATAGCAAGTAACATAACCACGTAACATGACGTAACCAGAAACGTAACCAAACGTAACAACACGAAACATATCCATGTAACCACGTAACACAGCGTAACACCGCGTAACACCATGTGACATCGCGTTACATATCCACGTAACACACCGCAACACCATGTAACATGAGGTAACCAGAAACGTAAACACGTAACAAGACGTAAGAACAACACGTAACCAACCCATTGCTAAGACAATCTACGCTAACCCAACCTTCATAACTTAGACAATCAGTACGCGAGCATAACCTAGCCTAACCTAATCAATCCCAGGTCATGCTCTCATCATCTATACTACTCAGTGATCGTCTAACCCAATCTGCTGTCATCCTAACCTGATGCCAGCCAGTCTAACTCGAAACTAGATACCTCTAATCATCTATTCCTGATCGTATACTCTAACCTAGTACCGAAAATCCTAACCTAGCCTAACAAGGGCTAACCTCGAGTTTCTTTTAGTGAAATTGCAGCGTTTTATTCAGGTTTTATAATTGGAGAGACTTAATTAAAAAGTTTTACGTTGACATAGCCTTACTTTAGTTCGTTGTTGGCGTCTCTCTAGTTTATCTAGGCTTGAGACTAGCACTAGGATTTGCTCCTAATGACAGAGTTAACGCCTTCCCTTACATCTTCTTCTTCTTTCTTCACCAGATGTATGCTGGGTGTATACACCGCACACGGGAAAACTTCAATTTTTAAGACTGTACCCCCCAGCGGCTCACCTTATGTTAGTACGGGTGTTAGCGTACCCGGAGGTTCCCGAGCCAATCATCGCCATCATCATCCTTTTACCCTCATCCGATCGAGGTGGGTTGGTTCTCGTGACCGAGAGACTCAAGGTAGGTTCTCGTGCGTTCTGTGCATTTCATTCCAACGCGCCCCTCGCCATCGTTTCCTTCTTCTCTTCTACTTCTACACATTCCGCCCCACGCCCATTCGTTTACACGTCTCTTTTACTTCTTCGCCGGCCTACCTTGCGTGCGAAACGCCCACGCACTTCTAGTTCCTTTTATCTTTTTATTTAAATCCTCCGTGGACACAGCCTAACGGATGCCCGCGCACTGGGTGCGCAGCTGGGTGAGTGGGTAATGACGTCATCCCCACCACCCGGGGTCATCATGTAGGGTATGTTCGTTTCCGCTGTTCAACTGCAGTCCCGCGGGGGGCCGTTGCATGAGCTGCAGACTTCTGACGGCGATTGGGTCCCTCTGCCTATGTTCTGGGAGGTGTGACCCTGGGGTAAGATAGGTATAGATAGGCCACTCACCCAAGCCGGGGTAACGCCCGGGAAGTCAGAGCCCGAGGTCGGAGACGGTTGCAGTGGTGGAGGATTTATTTCGCTATGGAGCACCCTTTCTCCATTAATTCAAACAAGCGCCGAAAAGTTATTGTAACGGAAGTAGCACCGCCATCTGGTTGATACTTAATCATTTAAAGAACAGAAGATGGACAAAACTTTGAGAAGGTGAACCCTTTTATAATTCAGAAGGGCATAGATGCTATTGCTGGTGCGGTCCAATCCTGCACTCGGCTACGGAATGGCTCGTAATTAGCACACTCGAAGTCCGATCAGCAAACTAAGACCTTGTTGCGCGCTACACTTCTCCACGGTTATCCCATCCGTGATGAGAAGCATCGCACATTGAATTCCTGTCGAGGCGTCGTTACCACGCATAGCCACGATGGTATATCGGACGAGGACCTGGTCGAATATCTCTCCGATCAAAAGGTGACAGCAGTCCATCGAGTTCAGGCCAAACGCGACGGCGTATTGCTACCCACTCGTACCCTGTTTCTAACATTTGATGGCGTCGATCTACCCACGAACATTTCCGCAGGGTACGAACGGATTTCTGTGACGCCTTATTTTCCCAGACCTCTGCGAAATTTTAAATGCCAACGTTTTGGGCATACGCAAGACTCCTGTAAGAGTGCCGTTAACATCTGTGCAACATAGAGCCCGCTCTCATACGAAGATGCCTGTTCAACAGCCCCCGTCTGCGTCAATTGCAAAGGGTGACATTCTGCTTCATTTGGCGACTTTCCGCGGTATTTGGACGAGAAGACGCTCCAGGAGATCCGGGTAAAGGAGAAACTCTCCTTCGTCAAAGCCCGGAGGAATTACCATGCGCACCAACATTCGCTCCTGCGATCGGGAATATTCAGTTCTGTTGTTGCCTCACCAGTACCCCGGAAGGGTACAGGGACTCAAACTTGGACCATGACTGCCTTGACCGCCATTACCATCCGGCCGTCCATTTCAGTTCCTGTTACCAAACCCTCTAAACCTTGTCCAAAGTCTAAGAAGTCATAAGCCACAGAGAAAAAACCGAAACAGAAATTTCGAAGAGAAGACTTCTTGAAAGACCCTCCGCGTGTTCACAGTAGGCAGAGTTCACCTTCTCCTTCTCGGAGGTCGCAGTCCCAGGAAGTTGCTGGGACAAGCCGCACTCAGCGCCACCCCCTACCCATCGCCACCCAGAACCGATTCTCGGCGCTTGAATCGGTTTCTGGCTCTGAGCGCGTGGGCCCTCCCTTCGAGGAGGCTATGCAGTCTGACCAACTCCATACCAAAAGCCCGAGCCAAAAAATTAAACAAAAGGTAATTTCAAGCCGCCCTTCTAAGTAGACAGTTTATCCCTTTTTCTTAATGGCTATCCTGACCTGGAATGTACGTGGTGTACCATCGCATAGGGCGGAACTGCAACTAAGCTTCCCCCTCACGATTCTTTAATCTCCGAGGATATACTCCGGTTCGCTACGACCTTGAACCGGAGGAGGGTACTCCTGCTCATGGAGGTGTCATGTTGTTATTGCGTAACGACGTTCATTTTCAACGTCACACTCTTACGTCCGACTTGCAAGCTGTTGCCATTAAACTGCAGTTACCCGGATATTTCTTTTCTGTTTGCTCTGTGTATTTACGTCCATCGTCTCCCCTTGCTCCCGCGGACATTTGAACTCTCCTGTCCGATCTCCCAACAACATTTCTTCTGTTGGGAGATTTTAATGCCCATCACCCCCTGTGGGGTTTGCCAAGGGCTTGTGCGAGGGGAACCCTACTTTCTGACATTTTTGATCAGTGCAATCTCGCTATTCTTAATACAGGCGAGCGTACGTTTCTTTCCGATTCTCCCGTTACATTTTCTCATTTGGACCTTGCCGTTTGCTCACTCCAGCTTGCTAATCGTCTGCAGTGGAACGCCGTCGCTGACACCTACTCCAGCGACCATTACCCCTGCATCGTTTCTCTTCTGTCACACCACGTACAGCGTTCCAAAGTACCTACCTGGATAATCACAAAAGCCGACTGGAGCTTGTATTCCAGCCTCCTGCATTTTGACGACCAGCACCTCACCGACATTAACCAACTAGTGCAGCACCTTACGTCTACGATTTTCTCTGCCGCCGAACGCGTAATTCCCAGTTCATCCTCTCAACCTCAGCGACTGCCTGTTCCGTGGTGGAACGAGGATTGTCGGGACGCCGTTCGTGCCCATAGAACTGCACTTAGTGTGTTTCTGCGACACCCTACACTTGATAATTTGGTTACTTTTCAGCGACACCCTACACTTGATAATTTGGTGACTTTTAAACGATCGCGCGCCAGGGCTCGTCGCATTATTCAGGATAGCAGGAAGGCGTCGTGGACTCGTTTTGTCGAGTCTCTTAATCGCTTTACGCCTTCATGTGTTGTTTCGGATAAACTTCGCCGCTTCTCAGGTAAAGTGTCGCATTGTACTGATTCTGTCCTTCAGGTTTCCAATGCCACCATAGTGCATCCGGCTGCCATCGCTAACACTCTGGGTGCTGCTTATGAGGCGGTTTCCAGTTCAGATCATTATTCCGCCGGCTCTCGCTCTATCAAAGACCGGCTGGATTTCGAAACCTATAATTTTCGGTCTGAAAATACGGAATGTTGTAATGCCCGTTTTACAAGAGGGAGCTAGAGCACGTTCTTCATTGCTCTAAGAACACCGCTCCTGGGCCGGATAGCATTCATGTTCTGCTGTTAAAGAACCTTTCAGCTAACAGTAAGCGCTTTCTCTTACGGGTCTATATTCGTATTTGGCAGGACGGCCTTTTCCTTTCCGTTTGGCGCGAAGCCAACATTTTCCCTATACTTAGAACTGGTAAGGATGGCCAACTACCCTCCAGCTACCGCCCTATCTCCCTCACCAGTTGCATTTGCAAGGTGATAGGTCGCATGATCAACGGGCGGTTGACATGGTGGCTGGAGTCTCAGAAACTTCTGGCGATCGCTCAGTGTGGATTTCGTCGCCATCGCTCTACCTTCAACCATCTGTGTCTCTGTCGACGCATATTATGAACGGATTTCTACGAAAGTGTCAAACGGTGGCTGTATTTCTTGACCTGGAGAAAGCTTATGACACTTGTTGGAGGGGCGGCATTTTACGTACACTCCATGCCTGGAATTTCCGCGGTCGTCTTCCCAAATTTCTTCGGGAGTTTATGACGGACCGCGTCTTTCGTGTGGGCTCGGTTTTATCTAGTCGTTTTATTCAAGAGAACGGAGTACTGCAGGCCTCTGTACTCAGTGTCACACTTTTTGCGATTGATATCAACCCCATTGTTGATTGTATTCCACCTGGCATTTCATCGTCCCTTTTTGTTGATTATTTTGCCATTTATTGCAGTTCACGGCGGACTTGTCTACTCGAACGCCGTCTCCTGAGCTGTATCGACCGTCTCTACGCCTGGAGTAACGCCAACGGCTTTAATTTATCTGCCGAAAAATACCCCTGTATCAATTTCTGGCGTCGGAAGGCTTTCCCTTCGCCCTCTCTCCATCTTGGGCCAGGGATACTTCCGTTTGCAGACGAGGTGAAACTTTTGGGGTTGATTTTTGATAGGAAGTTGTGTTAGACTTCGCACATTTCCTTTTTAAAAGCAAATTGTGACCGTTCTCTTAATCTTTTGCGTGTTTCAAGTGGCACATCCTGGGGAGCTGATCAGACCGTCCTTCTTCGCCTTTATCGCTCTTTGGTCCGATCCAAGCTTGATTACGTGTGCATTGTCTATTCGTCGGCACGTCCAACTGTGTTACGTCGATTGAATGCCATTCACCATCGTGGCATAAGAGTTGCTACGGAGGCCTTTCCAACCAGCTCTGTTCCCAGTCTGTATGCTGAAGCTGCAGAGCCTCCGCTGTCCTTCCGGCGTGAGATGCTTTTGTGCAGCTATGCCTGTCGACTCTCAAGCTTGCCTGACCACCTGTCCGCGATATTTTTTGAGGATTCGCTTGATCGCAAATATATTGTTAGATCCTCTTCATTTCTCCCTTCAGGGTTTCGTTTCCGACTGCTACAACGGCATTTGGAATTTACGCCAGCGCAGGCCCTTCCACGGGGGAAACGCGTCTTCCTCCTTGGTCGCGCGCTGAGGACCACTGCCACCTTGGGTTAACGTCGTTGCCGAAAAATGAGACCCCTACTTCCGTCCTAAGATCCGCTTTTTTATAACTACAGGAGCAGTTCGGGGACTGCCATTTTATATATACCGATGGGTCTAAGACTGATGTTGGAGTAGCATGTGCCTTTGTTTTTGGTGCACAGTGTTTCACTTTTCGTTTACCTGGACAATGTTCGATTTATATCGCCGAACGTTTTAGTATATATCATTGTGTTTTATACATTCTTACGGCGCTGTGTTGTTTGTACGGACACTCTGAGTGCCCTTCAGAGTATTCACGCGCTGTATAGTTACCACCGGCTCGTACAGCGCATTCATGACCTGCTCCACTCGCTTGCTGCTTCTGGCATCAGCGTCTCCTTCGTGTAGATTCCAGGTCATGCTCAGGCAACGAGTCTGCCGACCCCGCTGCCAAATCGGCCATTTTATCACCCAGATATGTTTTACCTGTGTTGTTCCTTCCTCAGATTTTTATGTTATTTTACGTTACCGTATCCTCTCGCGCTGGCGCGATGAGCGGGCGTCTCTTAGGGAGAACAAGTTGCGGGAGGTTAAACCTCTTCCGTTAGTCTGGGGTACCTCTTCTCGTTCTTCTCGTCGGGAAGAGGTACTTTTAGCTCGTTTACGAATCGGACATTGTCTTATTAGCCATAGATACTTGCCCATTGGTGACCCCGCACCACTGTGTGAGTAGTGTGATGCGTCCTTATTGGTCACATTTTAGCAGAGTGTCAAGTTTTAGCTCCGTTGCGCGATCGTGTTGGTCCGCCTGTTCGCCTAGCCAACGTTTTGGCAGACGACGCGCGAGCTGTAGAACGTCTTTTACGTTTTATCAGTGCAATTGGCTTTAGCCGACGCATTTGATGCGCTCAGCGTCTTTTGACTGTGTGATTTTATATTGTCCTTTTAATGGGGCATCTCCGCCCCAATGGACATCTGGCGCTCCTGTCCCTCGCATTTTACAGTTCTTGACACATTGTTTTACTCTTTTATTGACCATGCTTTTAGTGTGTTCGATTTTGGAATTTGGTGTTCTGTTTTTTACCTTTGGACAAAGCGGGTATGTGTCCCGTTTTTCAATTATGTTTTTTTTATCGGAATTTTATTTTGAACTGTAACGTATATACTTTGTAAGGGCGCTGATGACCTTAGCTGTTTAGCGCCCTTAAACCGCATCTCATCATTATCATCTCCTCCCCAATGGACATATGGCGCTCGTGTACCTCGCATTCCTCAGTTCTTGACACGTTGTTTTACTCTTTTATTGACCATGCTTTTAGTGTGTTCGTTTTTGGAATTCAGTGTTTTGTTTTTTTACCTTTGGCCCCCTCAGGGGCTCACCTTATGTGAGTACGGGTTTTTGGCGCACCCGGGGGTTCCCGAGCCAATCATCGCCATATTCATCTCCTCACCCCCATGCGGTCGAGGTGGGTTCTTCTCGTGACCGGTGGACACAAGGTAGGCTCTCGTGCGTTCTTTGCATTTCATTTATACTGCACCTCACCATCGTTTCTTTCTTCCCTTGTCACTTTCCGGCCATTTCGCACCACGACATTCGCACATCTCTTTTTCTTCCCCGCCGGCCTACCTTTCGTGCGAAACGCCCACACAGTTTTATTTGTTTTATCTTTTCTTTTAATCCTCCGTGGACACAGCCTGACGGATACCCGCGCACGGGGTGCGCAGCTGGGTGAGTGGGTAATGGCGTCATCCCCACCACCCGGGATCGTCATGAAGGGTTTGTGTTCGTATCCGCTGTTCAACTGCAGTCCCGCGGGGGAGGGGGTAATTGCATGAGCTGCTGACTTCTGACGGCGATTGGGTCCCTCTGTCTATGTTCTGGGAGGTGTGACCGTGGGGTGAGTCTGGTATAGATAGGCCACTCACCCAAGCCGGGGTAACGCCCGGGAAGTCAGATCCCTAGGTCGGAGACGGTTGCAATGGTGGAGGATTTATCTCGCTATGGAGCACCCTTCCTCCATTAATACAAACAATCGCCGAAAAGTTATTGTAACAGAAGTAGCACCGCCATCATCTGGTTGTTACTTTGTCATTTCAAGAACAGAAGGACAAAACTTTGAGAAGGTGAACCCTTTTATAATTCAGAAGGGCATAGATGCTATTGCTGGTGCGGTTCAATCCTGCACTTGTCTACGGAATGGTTCCTTATTGTCACAAACTAAGTCCGATCAGCAAAGTAAGACCTTGTTGCGCGCTACGCTTCTCCAAGGTTATCCCATCCGTGTCGAGAAGCACCGCACATTGAATTCCTGTCCGGGCGTCGTTACCACCCATAGCCTCGATGGTATATCGGACGAGGATCTAGTAGAATATATATCCGATCAAAAGGTGACTGCAGTGCATCGAGTGCAGGCCAAACGCGACGGCGTATTGGTACCTACTCGTACCCTGTTTCTAACATTTGATGGCGTCGATCTGCCCACGAGCATTTCCGCAGGATACGAACGGATTTCTGTGAGGCCGTATATACCTAGACCTCTGCGTTGTTTCAAATGCCAACGTTTTGGGCATACGCAAGTCTCCTGTAAGAGTGCCGTTACCATCTGTGCCTCATGAAGCCAGCCGTCACACGAAGGTACATGTTTCACAGCCCCCGTCTGCGTTAACTGCAAATGGTCCCATTCTGCGTCATTTGCCGACTGTCCGCGGTACTTGGACGAGAAGGCGATCCAGGAGATCCGGGCAAAGGAAAAACTCTCCTTCGCTGAAGCCCGGAGGCGTAACCATACGCGCCAACCTTCACTCCTGCGATCTGGCACATTTAGTTCTGTTGTTACCTCGCCAGTACCACGAGTAGATGCCGAAACTCAGACCTGGACCATGACTGGATTAACCGCCACTACCATCCGGCCGTCCATTAAAGCTACTGTTACCAAGCCCTATAAACCTGGTCCAAAGTCAATGAAGTCGCAAGCCGCTGAAAAGAAACCCAAGCAGAAACTTCGTAGGGAAGATTTTCTGAAGGACCCTCCGCGTGCTCGCGGTAAAAAAAAAGCCGAGATCCTGCTCTTCAGCAAGACCTCGGCGGTCTTGGCTTCTAAACTGGGTTCTATTTTATATCCCAGGCTATGTTTGCCTTTATTGTGTTTTCTCAATTATTTACATTTTACATTTTTGTTTACAAGGAATATGGTTATTTAGTCTACTTACATTTCTATGTGTTTTACATTTACATTATATTATTTCCACAAGTTTTAATTGACTTCATTCTTAAGCTCTAGTATACTAAACCTACTTATGTCTAAGAGAGGGGTTATTATGTACATGGGTTTTAGGAGTTCTTCTTAGCTTATTCTGCTAGTTGTCCTGAGTCGTGTCCTTGTTCTATCCTTCCACTTGGCGTCTTCTAAAATTGGTAAGTGCTCGGAGGGGAACGCGTTGGCTAGCTGGTTCAACCAAGTCCACAGTCTTCTGCTTCTTAATATTTCTCTTATGGTTTTGTTTTGAACATTTGATTGCGCTGTAGTTCGTTGTGTTTGAGTGAGGGGACATTCACAGATAGCATGTTCTGGGGTTTCCCTTTCTCCGCAGTTGCATGTGTCGTGGTCCTGTAGTTCAAATCGACTGGGGTATGTTCCGTAGGGTCCGTGTTCAGTTAGATAGTGTAACATTCCCCTGGATGGTTTCAGGTATTTTAGATCCTTGTGCCTTTCCTCTATACTGGGGAATAGAGCATATGTTCTCCTTCCAGTGGTGCTGTTGACCCATATCCCTTGCCAATCTGCCTGGAGGGCTTCTAGGATGTCTGTTTCGTCTCTGACTGGTGTTCCTGATAGTCCTGCTGCTTTCACCATGTTGTGTTTTCGTAGCCAGTAGATGGCTCCTCTTCTTCGGATTTCTAAGTCTAGAGGAAGGAGATCCATAACCACTAGTAGCGCATCTGTCGGTGTGGTTGAAAAGGCCCCTGTCATGTGAATTAAGTTATGTCGCTGTATTCTTCTCAGGGTTTTCTGTGCTGTTACAAGGTGTGCTCTGTGGCCCCATGCGCTCGCTGCAAAGCCCACTGTGGGGACTAGGATCGCATTATGATACAGTTTTATTGTGTTATATGGTATTGTGCCATGATTGCGTGGTAGTCTCGTGAGTTTGTTGATTATAGCAGCCGCTTTGGTTGTGCAGTCGGTGGCTTGTTCTTTGAATAGTATTCCTTCGTCGATGGTGATTCCGAGGTATCTGGCTTTTCTGGATCATTCTATATGTCTGTCTCCTAATGTGATTGTTGGATTTCTTTGTAACTTGCTTTTAGTAGAATGTATTTGGTGTTTTCAGGTGATATTTGCAGTTTCATTTCTTGTAATTTATCTTTGATTTCGGTGAGGAGGAATGCGGTGCGTTCTTCTATCTGTCTTCTTGATTCTGCCGTGATGATGACAATGATGTCGTCGGCATACGCTGTGTATCCGTGTAGGTGGTTGTCGTTTTTCAGTTCTGTCAGTCTTCTCAGCAGTGGTTCAAGACCCACATCCCAGAAGACTGGCCCGCAGACGGAGCCTTGCGGGCATCCTTTAGTGATGTTTATGTTGGCACTTCTTTTTATACCCTTAAGTGTCGCCGTCCTTTGGTGGCAGTAGTCCTTTAATGAGTTGTAGATGTCTCTGGGGCAGCCTATGTTCCTCAGCTCGCTGAATAGATGGGGCCACCATAAATTGTTGAAGGCCCCCTGTATATCTAAAAGGATGCCTATGGTGTATTTGGATTCTGCTGTCCCTATTATTTCTAGTGTGGAGTTTATTGCATCTTCTGCGGATCGGCCCTTCCTGAATCCAAATTGAGTGTCATTTAACCCGTAGTCCAATCTCGTGTGATGCAGTCTTTCGCATAGCAGCTTCTCCTGTATTTTTGCTATTCCGTTTAATAGGGCTATTGGTCTATATGATCCTGGATCAGATGGATTCTTGTCCAGGGATTTCTTTAGTATCACTAAATTTGTTGTTTTCCAGATGTTGGGTATTCTCTGTTGGTGTAGGCATTCACTGTACAGTTTGCATAGCGGAGGTATTAGTGTGGGACTGAGAGCCTGCAGCACCTCATTGGGAATGTTGTCAGGTCCGGTAGCTTTCCTCTTCCGGAGCTCGTTGATTGTCTTCGCCGTTTCTTCTTCTGTAAATGGTGGAGTTATGTGGTAGTTGTTGTATGGTTGTTCTGATTGAGATCGGAGTCTAAGGTGGTGTGGACTGTCATCATCACGCGTATCAGGTGGCATGAGGTGGTTCAGAAGATATGTACACGTTTCCTCTGCGGATGTCGTGTGTAGGCCATCTGGTTTTACTAGAGTGCAGATTTCGCCTTTGTGCAGTTTCTCTTTTACAATTTTGTGTGGAAGGCCCCACGGCTCCTTTTCTAAACAATCCTATGTGAAACATTTCCAGCTTTCCTTTTTTGTTTCTGCCAATAACTTTTCGTAGGCCTCCTTCCGTCTTCTGTAGATTGTTAATCTAATCTCTCGTTCTTCTATGTTGTTTGCTTTTCTGTAAGCTCTTCTCGCTAGCCTGGCGTTGCGGCGAAATCTTTGTAGACGCTCGTTCCACGGGCTGTTGGCTGGGACGTGGTTTTTTGTGCGCGGAATTGCTCTATCCATGCATTCAGTGATAGCGTTTGTGATGTCCTTTGCAGCTCTATCTATGTTATGATCACTAAGGAAGTTGGGTGGTATTGTGAAGGTTTCTCTGAGTAGAGTCCAGTTTGCTTTTCGGAGATTGTATCGTGGTTTTTGTTCTCTCGCATGGGCGTTTGGTTCTGTTTCCAGATCGAAGTAAATGACGTTGTGGTCACTGGTGGTTTGCTCCTGGGCGACTCTCTAGTTGCGCAGTAGCTGCTGTCCTTGGTTGTTTGTCATTGTGATGTCTATATTCACCGACACACCCGTCCTTCCTATGTATGTTGGCGGATTTCCAGGTTGGTTCATTACTTGTAGATTTAGGTCTGCCATGGTGTCTCCGACGTGGTGTCCTCTGAAATCTTGTCTATTGCTGTGCCATAGAGGGGACTTAGCGTTTTTGTCTATTGTGTATACTGTTGGTTTGATGGCAAGTCCCCTCAGGGGTTCACCTTATGTGAGTACGGGTTTTTGGCGCACCCGGGGGTTCCCGAGCCAATCATCGCCATATTCATCCCCTCAACCCCATCCGGTCGAGGTGGGTTCTTCAAGTGACCAGTGGACCCAAGGTAGGCTCTCGTGCGTTCTTTGCATTCCATTCATACCGCACCTCACCATCGTTTCTTTCTTCCCTCATCACTTTCCGACCATTTCGCACCACGACATTCGCATATCTCTTTTTCTTCCCCGCCGGCCTACCTTGCGTGCGAAACGCCCACACTGTTTTAGTTACTTTTATCATTTTATTTAAATCCTCCGTGGACACAGCCTGACGGATACCCGCGCACCGCGTGCGCAGCTGGGTGAGTGGGTAATGGCGTCATCCCCACCACCCGGGGTCGTCATGTAGGGTTTGTGTTCGTATCCGCTGTTCAACTGCAGTCCCGCGGGGGGGCCATTGCATGAGCTGCTGACTTCTGACGGCGATTGGATCCCTCTGTCTATGTTCTGGAAGGTGTGACCCTGGGGTGAGTCTGGTATAGATAGGCCACTCACCCAAGCCGGGGTAACGCCCGAGAAGTCAGAGCCCGAGGTCGGAGACGGTTGCAATGGTGGAGGATTTTTTTTCGCTATGGAGCACCCTTTCTCCATTATTAACAACAAGCGCCGAAAAGTCATTGTAACAGAAGTAGCACCGCCGTCATCTGGTTGTTACTTGGTCATTTCGAGAACAGAAGAAGGAAAAAACTTTGAGAAGGTGAACCCTTTTATAATTCAGAAGGGCATAGATGCTATTGCTGGTGCGGTTCAATCATGCACTCGTCTACGGAATGGTTCCTTATTGGCACAAACTAAGTCCGATCAGCAAAGTAAGACCTTGTTGCGCGCTACGCTTCTCCACGGTTACCCCATCCGTGTTGAGAAGCACCGCACATTGAACTCCTGTCGGGGCGTCGTTACCACCCATAGCCTCGATGGTATATCGGACGAGGATCTCGTAGAATATCTATCCGATCAAAAGGTGACTGCAGTGCATCGAGTGCAGGCCAAACGCGACGGCGTATTGGTACCCACTCGTACCCTGTTTATTACATTTGATGGCGTCGATCTGCCCACGAGCATTTCCGCAGGGTACCAACGGATTTCTGTGAGGCCTTATATTCCTAGACCTCTGCGTTGTTTTAAATGCCAACGTTTTGGGCATACGCAAGTCTCATGTAAGAGTGCCGTTAACATCTGTGCAACCTGTAGCCAGCCCTCACACGAAGGTACCTGTTCAACAGCCCCCGTCTGCGTTAATTGTAAAGGGTCTCATTCTGCTTCGTTTGCCGACTGTCCGCGGTACTTGGACGAGAAGGCGATCCAGGAGATCCGGGTAAAGGAAAAACTCTCCTTCGCTGAAGCCCGGAGGCGTTACTATGCGCGCCAACCTTCACTCCTGCGATCTGGCACATTTAGTTCTGTTGTTGCCTCGCCAGTACCACGAGTAGATGCCGAAACTCAGACCTGGACCTTGACTGGATTAACCGCCACTACCATCCGGCCGTCTATTAAGGCTACAGTTAACAAGCCGTATAAACCTGGTCCCAAGTCAATGAAGTCGCAAGCCGTTGAAAAGAAGCCCAAGCAGAAACTTCGTAGGGAAGATTTTTTGAAAGACCCTCCGCGTGCGCGCGGTAACAAAAGTTCACCTTCTCCTCCTCGGAGGTCGCTGTCCCAGGATGGTCCTGGGACAAGCCGCGCTCAGCGGCACCCTTCACCCATCGCCACCCAGAACCGATTCACGGCGCTTGAATCGGTTTCTGGCACTGAGCGCGTGGGCCCTCCCTCCGAGGAAGCTATGGAGTCTGACCAACTCCATACAAAAATTCCGAGCCCAAAGGTTAAACAAAAGGTAATTTTAAGCCGCCCTTCTAAATAGACAGTTTATCCCCTTATTCTTAATGGCTATCCTGACCTGGAATGTACGTGGTGTACGATCGCATAGGGCGGAACTGCAACTTTTATTGCGTTCCCATTCGCCTATGGTCGTATGTTTGCAGGAGACTAAGCTTCGCCCTCACGATCCTTTTGATCTCCGAGGATATACTCCGGTTCATTACGACCTTGAACCGGAGGAGGGTACTCCTGCTCATGGAGGTGTCATGTTCTTAGTGCGTAACGACGTTCATTTTACATCTGTCACACTTACATCTGACTTGCAAGCTGTTGCCGTTCGCCTTCACTTACCCGGCTTTTTGTTTTCTGTTTGCTCTGTGTATTCACCTCCATCGACTCCCCTCGCTCCCGCGGACATTCGAGCTCTCCTGTCCGCTCTCCCAACACCCTTTCTTCTGTTGGGAGATTTTAATGCCCATCACCCACTATGGGGTTCGCCAAGGGCTTGTGCGAGGGGTACTCTTCTTTCCGACATTTTTTATCAGTTCAATCTTTCCATCCTCAATACCGGTGCACCTACTTTTATTTCTGATTCTTCTGGTACATTCTCTCACCTGGACCTTGCCATTTGTTCCCTCCAGCTTGCTCATCGTCTTCAGTGGAACGTCGTCGCTGACACCTACTCCAGCGACCATTACCCCTGCATCGTTTCTCTTCTGTCGCACCACGTACAGCATTCCAGAGTACCTACCTGGATATTCGCAAAAGCCGACTGGAGCTTGTATTCCAGCCTCGTGCATTTTGACGACCAGCCCTTCTCCGACATTCACCAACTAGTGCAGCACCTTACGTCTATTATTTTCTCTGCCGCCGAACGCGCAATACCCCGTTCATCCTCCCAACCTCGGCGGCCACCTGTTCCGTGGTGGAACGAGGATTGTCGGGACGCCGTTCGTGCCCGTAGGACTGCACTTAGGGTGTTTCGGCGACACCCTACACATGATAGTTTGGTGACTTTTAAACAATCGCGCGCCAGGGCTCGTCGCATTATTCAGGATAGCAAGAAGGCATCTTGGGCTCGTTTTATCGAGTCTTTTAATCGTTTTACGCCTTCATCCGTTGTTTGGGATAAACTTCGTCGCTTCTCAGGTAAAGTGTCACATTGTACTGTTTCTTGCCTTCAGGTTTCTAATGCCACCATAGTGGATCCGGCTGCCATCGCTAACACTCTGGGTGCTGCCTTTGAGGCGGTTTCCAGTTCAGACCATTATTCCGGCGGCTTTCGCTCTATTAAAGACCGGCTGGATTCCGCATCATATACTTTTCGGTCTGCTAATGATGAATGCTATAACCACCTATTCACACTGAGGGAGCTGGAGCACGCTCTTCATTGCTCTCGGCACTCCGCTCCTGGGCCGGACGGCATTCATGTCCTGATGTTAAAGCAGCTTTCAGCCGACAGTAAACTCTTTCTCCTACAGGTCTATAACCGTATTTGGCAAGACGGCATTTTTCCTTCCGTTTGGCGCGAAGCCACCATTGTCCCTATTCTTAAGCCTGGGAAGGATCGCCAACTACCTTCCAGCTACCGCCCTATCTCCCTCACCAGTTGCGTTTGCAAGGTGATGGAGCGCATGATCAACGGGCGGTTGACATGGTGGCTTGAGTCTCAGAAACTTCTAGCGAACGCTCAGTGCGGATTTCGTCGCTATCGCTCTACCGTCGATCATCTGGTGTCCCTGTCGACGCATGTTATGAATGGATTTCTGAGAAAGTGTCAAACCGTGGCTGTGTTTTTTGACCTGGAGAAAGCTTATGACACTTGTTGGAGGGGCGGCATTTTACGTACACTTCACGATTGGAATATCCGCGGTCGTCTTCCCATATTTCTTCGGGAGTTTATGACGGACCGCGTCTTTCGTGTACGTGTGGGCTCGGTTTTATCTCGTCGTTTTATTCAAGAGAACGGAGTACCGCAGGGCTCTGTACTCAGTGTCACACTTTTTGCGATTGCTATCAACCCCATTGTTGATTGTATTCCACCTGGCATTTCATCGTCCTTTTTTTGTTGACGATTTCGCTATTTATTGCAGTTCACGGCGGACCTGTCTACTCGAACGCCGTCTCCAGAGCTGTATCGACCGTCTCTACGCCTGGAGTAACGCCAACGGCTTTAATTTCTCCGCCGAGAAATCCGTCTGCATCAACTTCTGGCGCCGGAAGTATTTCCCTCCGCCCTCTCTCCATCTTGGGTTAGGGATACTTCCGTTTGCAGACGAGGCGAAATTTTTGGGGTTAATTTTTGATAGAAAGTTGTGTTGGACCTCGCACGTTTCCTTTTTAAAAGCAAAGTGTGACCGTTCTCTTAATCGTTTACGTGTTTTAAGTGGCACAACCTGGGAAGCTGATCGGACCGTCCTTCTTCGCCTTTATCGCTCTTTGGTCCGATCCAAGCTTGATTACGGGTGTATTGTTTATTCGTCGGCACGTCCATCTGTGTTACGTCGATTGAATCGCATTCATCATCGTGGTATTAGAGTCGCTACAGGGGCCTTTCCAACTAGCCCCGTGCCCAGTCTTTACGCTGAGGCTGCAGAGCCTCCGCTGTCTTTCAGGCGTGAGATGCTCTTATGTAGCTATGCTTGTCGGCTCTCAAGCTTGCCTAACCACCCGACCTTCGATGTATTTTACGAGGATTCGCTTGATCGACAATATTTCGTTAGCTCCTCTGCATTGCTCCCCCCAGGGGTTCGATTTCGACTGCTACTTCGGCATTTGGACGTTACGCCAGCGCCGGCCCTTACCCGAGGGGAAACGCGTTTTCCTCCATGGTCGCGCGCTGAGGCCCACATCCACCTTGGGCTGACGTCGATGCCGATAAATGCGACCCCTGCTTCTGTTCTTAGATCCGCCTTTTTAGAATTACAGGCGCAGTTCGGGGACTGTCATTTTATATATACTGATGGGTCTAAGACTGATGTTGGAGTAGGATGTGCCTTTGTTTTTGGTGTACAGAGTTTTACTTTTCGTTTACCTCGACAATGTTCAATTTTTACCGCCGAACTTTTTAGCATTTATCAATCCGTTTTATACATTCAGCGGCACGACTTACGGCACTGTTTTATTTGTACGGACTCTCTGAGTGTCCTTCAGAGTATTACTGCGCTGTACAATTACCACCCACTCGTACAGCGCATACATGACCTGCTCCACTCGCTGGGTGTCTCTGGCATCAGCGTGTCCTTCATGTGGATTCCAGGTCATGTGGGCATCTCAGGTAATGAGTCTGCCGACGCCGCTGCCAAATGGGCGATTTTATTACCCAGATTTTTTACCTCTGTTGTTCCCTCGTCAGATTCGTGTGTTATTTTACGTCGCCGCATCCTCTCGCGCTGGCGCGATGAGTGGACGGCCCTCCGGGGGAACAAGTTGCGGGAGGTTAAGCCTTTCCCGTTGATCTGGGATACCTCTTCTCGTTCTTGTCGTCGGGAAGAGGTAATTTTAGCTCGTTTACGGATTGGACATTGTGTTTTTAGTCATAGGTATTTGCTCAGTGGTGACCCCGCACCACTCTGTGGGCAGTGTGACGTGCCCTTGACGGTGCGTCATATTTTAACAGAGTGTCAGGTTTTAGCTGCATTGCGTGCCCGCGTGGTTCTGCCTATTGGCCTAGCCAACGTTTTGGCAGACGACACGCGTGCTGTAGAATGTGTTTTACGTTTTATTCATGATAGTGATTTTACTCTGCGCATTTAATGCGTTGAGCGTCTTTTAGCTTAATACTTTTCTATTGTCAGTTTTTATGGGGAGTCTAATCCCCAGTGGACATATGGCGCTCATGTCCCTCGCATTCTATAGTTCTTGACACGTTTTAATCGTTTATTGCCTATGATTTTAGTGTGTTGGTTTTTTCAGATAGTTATATTGTTATTATTGTTGTTATTGATTTTATCGTTATTATTGTTGTTATTGTTATTGTTATTATTGTTGTTATTGTTATTTTGTTATTGTTCTGTTGTTAGTTTTAGCTTTTTGAACATCGGGGTTTGTGTCCCGTTTTTTAATTATGCGGTTCTTTTAGCTGTTTTATATTTTGACCTTATCTTTTATACATTGTAAGGGCGCTGATGACCGTAGCAGTTTAGCGCCCTTAAACCGCATATCATCATCATCATCATCATGATGGCAAGTCCGATGGATGTGCGGCGTAGTAGCTGTAGGTTTTCTTCTATGTTTTGAGTTGGCTGGAAGTAGCTGTTGATGATGTAGATGCTTTGAGCCCCGACCGTCAGTTCTACGCAGGTTTGGTGAGTCGTGCAGAATTGTGCTATTTTGACTACCTGTATTGCTCGATTGAGTATTACTGTAGCCGTCATCGGAGCTTCTCCGCTGGTGATGATTCTTGCCGTTGCAGGCATAAACGGTATTCGGCCTTTCAGTGTATAGGGTTCCTGGATGCAGATAACATCCAGGTTCCACTCATCCGCGAGACGTCTTACTTCTTGCATTATTATTCTGCTCCTTGCAGTGTTGATTTGTGCTACTTTTATTCCATTAGGTTTTGGATTTCTCTTTGTGACGTTTCTGCATCTTGTTGTGTTATTTTTAGCTGCCATAGTCAGTTCTGAGGATCAGTCTCTGTACGAAAGCTTTATAAGTAGCACATTCAGCGGAGTTGGTGTTCCTGCAGTGCCTGCCTCTTCTGGTGCAGGCTATGCAGATTTCTAGGTTTCTGGTTTTTTCACATTTCCTGCGAAGGTGGTCTTGTTCCCCACATCTCCCGCAGACGTTGGTTTCACTGTTGCAGTGTTTGGCCACGTGACCAAGGTCCTGGCATTTGTGGCATCTGGGCACAATTAGGAAGTCCTTGGCCGTGTGGCAACTGAAATGTATGAAGAGGCGTCCCTTCTTCAAGATGGATCTGCGGACGCTCGGGCTGACCTCTGCAACGACGAGTACAAGTCTCTCTCTTCTGGGGCCGGTCAGGAACTTCGGTTGGAAGTCCTCCTTGAAGTCTGGCAGGTCCATTTCCTCCGTGAATTTCTGCGCGTGCACCGCTTCTTGCAGATCCTCCATTGTTATCCAATTCGGTACGTCGTATAGTATGATTCTTGGTCGCCATTTTCTGGGTCTTTCTATAGTCATTCTCTCTTTTAATTTCTCGTGACCCAGGACTTTTTTGGCATCTTCTTCGGTGTCCGCTTCTAGTATTACTTGTCTGTCTGTAGTCTTGATGGCCCTGATTTTGATGTTGTCCTTCTTTGGGTCGATGATTCCAGTGATGATGTTCTGCAGCTCCGTGGTGGATGTGACTGTGTTTGAAGAGCAGAAAACTGTTGTCGGTGGATTCTCGATGGCTTTGTTGATGCGGGCTTCACTCTGTGTTGGTGGCGCCGACATCCTCGGTTTGCTGGCTGTTATCGTCGCGTAGCTGGGGGCGTTGGTGGTAGTCATAGACATCTGTTGTTCTGGTCGGCCTTGCTGTTCCTTCAAGGATTCATTCTCCATTCGCAGACGGGTGTTCTCTTGTTCCAATTCGGTGTGGCGGCCCTTCAGTCGGTTGAGGGAGCCTACCAGCTTGTAGAAAGCGGTGCGTAGTTGTGATTTATGGTTCTTGGAGAGTCTGTCGCACGCGTGTAGGACCTCTTCTAGTTGCAGCACTCCTAGGATGGTATCCAGGTCCATTGGATCCTCCTGGTGGTCATCCTTCTTTGTCGAGGTTGGTGTTTGGCGTCCTGTGGCGTTCGGAGATTCTTGTTATGTGTTGGCATCCTCCTCGTTGGTGTTCCCTCGATCGGCGTTTGTCATCCTGTCCTTCTTTGTGGTCGCCTGGTTGTCCACGGGAAGGTCTGGGTTTCCTCGTTTGGTGGTATGTGGCTTTTGGTGTGTCCCTGGAGGTTCCAGGTTGACACCCTTCCTTGTATTGGATCGCTCCTTGGTTGTTGCGGTTCCCTGGTTAACCGTTGTGGGATTGCGGTCGGAAGGTGGATTTTTGGGGTCGCCTGGTTGACACCTTTGCTTCCGTCCTTAGTAGAGGTCGCCAGGTTGACCTTAGTTGACTCGGTTTTGGAGGAGTACGCCTGGTTATCTCCTGATGTGGGCTCTTTTGGGACTCTCCTGGATGTTGTCCCGGTCCCTGTTGCGTTCCTCAGGCCTTCCTCCTTAGTAGTCGGAGGTGCCTCTGTTTCCTGATCCTGCGAAGCCTGGGTGACCCCTGGCTGCGATTGGGCTCCTTCCTCTGTATCTGGGTTGGCATGTCAAAATTTTCGGGTCGCCAAGTTGACCCTGGGTGTAGAGATATCCTTCAGGCTTTGTAATATCACCCTAGGATGTTTACCGTCACCAGTCGCCTTGTTGACTAGTGACCCTCCTACGTCTTTGGGTTCGGAGGTTGCCCGGTTGACCATCCTGGTATCTCTGGCTGGAGTGCCAGCTGATTTTTGGCTCATTGTCTCTGTCTGTCTATCTATGTTAGGAAATAGGGGTCGCCAATTTGACCACCTTCTGTGCTGAGTCGCCAAGTTGACCTCGCACTGGAGATTCTTTTGGGTAGATCTCTTGGATAGGGGGGGAAATTGGTGCTTGCTGCTCTCAGCCGTTTGTCTTTCGACAAACGTGACCCGGTGTGAACGAACGTGGACGTGGCAGCGCCCTGAGAGAGCTAAGCAGAAAGGTACCATAGCAGTGCACCACTACGCCAAGGTCCTGTTAAATCCACAAACTAATTCCGCTTACTTTCTCTCGGGGTCTCATCCCCGTGCACGCGGTAAGAAAAGTTCACCTTCTCCTCCTCGGAGGTCGCTGTCCCAGGAAGGTCCTGGGACAAGCCGCGCTCAGCAGCACCCCTCACCCATCACCACCCAGAACCGATTCACGGCGCTTGAATCCGTTTCTGGCACTGAGCGCGTGGGCCCTCCCTCCGAGGAAGCTATGGAGTCTGACCAAATCCATACAAAACGCCCGAGCACAAAGGTTAAACAAAAGATTGTTTTAAGCCGCCCTTCTAAGTAGACAGTTTATCCCTTTTATTCATGGCTATCCTGACCTGGAATGTACGTGGTGTACGATCGCATAGGGCGGAACTGCAACTTTTATTGCGTTCCCATTCACCTATGGTCGTGTGTTTGCAGGAGACCAAGCTTCGCCCTCACGACCCTTTCGATATCCGAAGGGTACACTCCGGTTCGCTACGATCTTGAATCGGAGGAGGGTGCTCCTGCTCATGGAGGTGTCATGTTGTTAGTGCGTAACGACGTTCATTTTCAAACTCTCGCTCTTACGTCCGACTTGCACGTTGTTGCCATTACATTGCAGTTACCCGGTTTTTTCTTTTCTGTTCGCTCTGTATATTCACCTCCGTCGTCTACCCTCGCTCCCGCGGACATTCGAGCTCTCCTGTCCGCTCTACCAACACCATTTCTTTTGTTGGGAGATTTTAATGCCCATCACCCACTGTGGGGTTCGCCAAGGGCTTGTGCGAGGGGAACTCTTCTTTCCGACATTTTTTACCAGTTCAATCTTTCCATCCTCAATACAGGTGCACCTACTTTTATTTCTGATTCTTCTGCTACATTCTCTCACCTGGACCCTGCCATTTGCTCACTCCAGCTATCTAGTCGTCTTCGGTGGAACGTCGTCGCTGACACCTACTCCAGCGACCATTACCCCTGCGACGTTTCTCTTCTGTCACACCACGTACAGCATTCCAGAGTACCTACCTGGATTTTCACAAAAGCCGACTGGAGCTTGTATTCCAGCCTCGTGCATTTTTACGATCAGCCCTTCGCCGACATTAACCAACTAGTGCAACATCTTACGTCTACGATTTTCTCTGCCACCGAACGCGCAATTCCCCGTTCATCCTCTCAACCTCGACGACCGCCTGTTCCGTGGTGGAACGAGGATTGTCGGGACGCCGTTCGTGCCCGTAGGACTGCACTTAGGGTGTTTCGGCGACACCCTACACTTGATAATTTGGTGACTTTTAAACAATCGCGCGCCAGGGCTCGTCGCATTATTCAGGATAGCAAGGAGACGTCGTGGGCTCGTTTTGTCGAGTCTTTTAATCGCTTTGCGCCTTCATCCGTTCTTTGGGATAAACTTCGTCGCTTCTAAGGTAAAGTGTCACATTGTACTGTTTCTGGCCTTCAGGTTTCTAATGCCACCATAGTAGATCCGGCTGCCATCGCTAACACTCTGAGTGCTGCCTTTGAGGCGGTTTCCAGTTCAGACCATTATTCCGCCGGCTTTCGCTCTATTAAATACCGGCTGGATTCCGCATCATATACTTTTCGGTCTGCTAATAATGAATGCTATAACGAACTATTCACAATGAGGGAGCTGGAGCACGCTCTTCATTGCTCTCGGCACTCCGCTCCTGGGCCGGACGGCATTCATGTCCTGATGTTAAAGCACCTTTCAGCCGACAGTAAACTCTTTCTCTTACAGGTCTATAACCGTATTTGGCAAGACGGCATTTTTCCTTCCGTTTGGCGCGAAGCCACCATTGTCCCTATACTTAAGCATGGGAAGGATCGCCAACTACCTTCCAGCTACTGCCCTATCTCCCTCACCAGTTGCATTTGCAAGGTGATGGAGCGCATGATCAACGGGCGGTTGACATGGTGGCTTGAGGCTCAGAAACTTCCAGCGAATGCTCAGTGCGGGTTTCGTCGCTATCGCTCTACCGTCGACCATCTGGTATCCTTGTCGACGCATATTATGAATGGATTTCTGAGAAAGTGTCAAACCGTGGCTGTGTTTTTTGACCTGCAGAAAGCTTATGACACATGTTGGAGGGGCGGCAATTTACGCACACTGCACGCATGGAATATCCGCGGTCGTCTTCCCATATTTCTTCGGGAGTTTATGACGGACCGTGTGTTTCCTGTATGAGTGGACTCGGTTTTATCTAGTCCTTTTATTCAAGAGAACGGAGTACCGCAGGGCTCTGTACTTACTGTCACACTTTTTGCAGTTGCTATCAACCCTATTGTTGATTGTATTCCACCTGCCATTTCATCGTCCATTTTTGTAGATGATTTTGCCATTTATTGCAGTTCACGGCGGACCTGTCTACTCGAACGCCGTCTCCAGAGCTGTATCGAACGTCTCTACGCCTGGAGTAACGCCAAAGGCTTTAATTTCTCCGCCGAGAAATTCGTCTGCATCAACTTCTGGAGCCGGAAATATTTCCCTCCGACCTCTCTCCATCTTAGGTTGAAGATGCTTCCGTTTGCAGACGAGGTGAAATTTTTGGGGTTGATTTTTTATAGGAAGTTGTGTTGGACCTCGCACGTTTCCTTTTTAAAAGCTAAGTGTGACCGTTCTCTTACTCTTTTACTTGTTTTAAGTGGCACATCCTGGGGAGCTGATCGGACCGTCCTTCTTCGCCTTTATCGCTCTTTGGTTCGATCCAAGCTTGATTACGGGTGTATTGTTTATTCATCGGCACGTCCATCTGTGTTACGTCGATTAAATGCCATTCACCATCGTGGCATAAGAGTCGCTATAGGGGCCGTTCCAACCAGCCCTGTTCTTAGCCTGTATGCTGAAGCTACAGAGCCTCCGCTGTCCTTCAGGCGTAAGATGCTCTTGTACAGCTATGCCTGTCGACTCTCAAGCTTGCCTGACCACCCGTCCTTCGAGT
Source organism: Deroplatys truncata (assembly GCA_030765065.1). Taxonomy (NCBI): domain Eukaryota; kingdom Metazoa; phylum Arthropoda; class Insecta; order Mantodea; family Mantidae; genus Deroplatys; species Deroplatys truncata. The sequence continues at coordinate 412,904,309 of CM060990.1, read as the reverse complement.
TATTTTTCGAGGAGTCACTTGATCGTCACTATTTAATTAGCTCCTCTGCTTTGCTCCCTCCAGGGTTTCGCTTTCGACAGCTCCTTCGGCATTTAGACGTTCCGCCAGCGCCGGCCCTTCCACGGGGGAAACGCGTTTTCCTCCATGGTCCGGCGCTGAGGCCAACTGCCACCTTGGGCTAACGTCGATGCCGAAGACTGAGACCCCTGCTTCAGTCTTTAGATCGGTTTTTTAGAAGTACGGGCTCAATTCGGGGACTTCCATTTTATCTTTACCGACGGATCTAATACTGAAGCTGGAGTTGGATGTTCCTTTGTTTTTGGTCACTGTAGTTTTACGTTTCGTTTACCTGGACAATGTTCAATTTTTACCGCCGAACGTTTTAACATTTATCAATCCGTTTTATACATTCAGCGGCACGACTTACGGCACTGTTTTATTTGTACGGACTCTCTGAGTGCCCTTCAGAGTATTACTGCGCTGTACCATTACCACCCACTCGTACAGCGCATACATGACCTGCTCCACTCGCTTGGTGTCTCTGGCATCAGCGTGTCCTTCATGCGGATTCCAGGTCATGTGGGTATCTCAGGTAATGAGTCTGCGACGCCGCTGCGAAATCGGCGATTTTATTACCCAGATTTTTTACCTCTGTTGTTCCCTCGTCAGATTCGTGTGTTATTTTACGTCGCCGCATCCTCTCGCGCTGGCGCGATGAGTGGACGGCCCTCCGGGGGAACAAGTTGCGGGAGGTTAAGCCTTTCCCGTTGAATTGGGGTACCTCTTCTCGTTCGTGTCGTCGGGAAGAGGTAATTTTAGCTCGTTTACGGATTGGACATTGTGTTTTTAGTCATAGGTATTTGCTCAGTGGTGACCCCGCACCACTCATTGGCAGTGTGACGTGCCCTTAACGGTGCGTCACATTTTAACAGAGTGTCAGGTTTTAGCTGCATTGCGTGCTCGTGTGGGTCTGCCTGTTGGCCTAGCCAACGTTTTGGCAGACGACACGCGTGCTGTAGAATGTGTTTTACGTTTTATTCATGACAGTGATTTTAATCTGCGCATTTAATGCGTTGAGCGTCTTTTAGCTTAGTAATTTTATTCTGTCTGTTTGTATGGGGACTCTAATCCCCAGTGGACAAAAGGCGCTCATGTCCCTCGCATTCTACAGTCCTTGACACGTTTTAGTCGTTTATTGCCTATGCTTTTAGTGTGTTAGTTTTTGGCATTGTTGTATTATTGTTGTTTTAAATTTTTGGACATCGCGGGTTTTTGTCCCGTTTTTTTAATTATGCGGTTCTTTTATATTTTTGACTTTATGTTTTATACATTGTAAGGGCGCTGATGACCTTAGCAGTTTACCGCCCTTAAACCGCATCTCATCATCATTATCATCATCATCGTCATTTTTTACCTTTGTACATCGCGGGTTTGTGTCCCGTTTTTTAATTATGCGGTTTTTTATTGGACTTTTATTTTTGGACTGTAACTTTTATACTTTGTAAGGGCGCTGATGACCTTAGCTGTTTAGCGCCGTTAAACCGCATCTCACCTCACTATTTAAGATTGTAGACTCGCTGAGAAAATATTCATCTCGAGATCCAGGTTACATTTATTAAGCACTGTTTGTAATACGATCATGTCCATACACTGCATCCTCGGCAGTAACTCTTTTATCATCAAATGGAGCCAATGTGATTTTATTCACTTGCACTGTCCTAACAGCACGCTCCAGTGACAAGAGCAGATTCATGGGCGTTCTGATGATTTATCAGGCTTTAAGATAGTCTGTATAGCTGCCCAATGTAATGCACTGCTTAATAGCGCTACGTTTTATGCGTTTAATTTTTTTATATCACTGCGCCTTGAATATCTAATGCGTACATCTTAGCTCGTAGTCCAACAAAGTGTAGAATGATTTTGGTATTGACTTCATCTTTAAATTCTGCCAGAACCTGTTTTTTCTGAGTAGAGTGACATATATGGTTAACAGGGTAATCAGCTGTATCCAGAATACTCGAGAAAACGTAGCTTGTCCTAGTGCCCATCTTCAGTTGTCACACAATGAATGAATAAAGCAGTATGCATATACACAAGCTTCAAGTTTTCAGCCCCATAATATGGCAACACGTCGTAGTAATAGTGGTAAATTAATGTCTTGGAGATGTCCAACACACTCATACCGATATATATATATATATATATATATATATATATATATATATATAGGCTTGTTGAATAGAATAGTTCGGGAGGCCATATGCACAGCAGCTTGATTGGTAGAATATATTGTCCTATTGATAACCGTAGGCTATGCGATCAACCTTTCCAGCGTCTTCTCGTTTATAACCAGTTGTATATGCATACGTTTACACAGGTTTTTCCATAGTCTTTCCAAACATTGCTGTGTTAAAGAGTTTATAGACATCTTTCTCAAAATCATTTACAGTCTGTTGTCGTAGCCTGTTGTTGAATTCCACATAAGGCTTTAACCACTGTGACTGTAGGGATTGCAGCACAAGATGGATTTGTTTTGCAGAATTCCTTGATTAAGAGCTTGCTTCAATGTCATGTAATGTACTACATACTTCATTCGAAGTCCAAGATGAGGTATTAGTTTCTTTGTAGATGACTTCTTGGACTTCATACACTCAGGCAGGAAAGGTAGATCGTGAAGTTCTGCAGGATAGTTGATGTCAACTTCTAATATGTATCCATGAGGATCACCCCCAGGGAGCTCACTTTACATGAGTACGGGTGTTGGAGTACCCGGGGATTCCCTGCCACTCATCGCCATATTCATCCCTTCATCCCCGTCCGGTCGAGGTGGGTTCGTACTCGTGACCGGGGGACACAAGGTTTGCTCTCGTGCGTTCTTTGCATTACATTCATACCGCACCTCGCCATCGTTTCTTTATTCGCTTGTCAATTTCCGGCCATTTCGCACCACGACATTCGCATTTCTCTTTTTCTTCCTCGCCGGCCTACCTTGCGTGCGAAACGCCCACACAGTTTTATTTATTTTATCCTTTCTTTTAATCCTCTGTGGACACAGCCTGACGGATACCCGCGCACTGGGTGCGCAGCTGGGTGAGTGGGTAATGGCGTCATCCCCACCACCCGGGGTCGTCATGTAGGGTTTGTGTTCGTATCCGCTGTTCACCTGCAGTCCCGCGGGGAAGCCATTCCATGAGCTGCTGACTTTTAACGGCGATTGGGTCCCTCTGTATATGTTCTGGAGGTGCGACCCTGCGGTGAGACAGGTATAGATAGGCCACTCACCCAAGCCGGGGTAACGCCCGGGAAGTCAGAGCCCGAGGTCCGAGACGGTTACAATGGTGGAGGATTTATTTTGCTATGGAGCACCCTTTCTCCATTAATACCAACAAGCGCCGAAAAGTTTATGTAACAGAAGTAGCACCAACGACAACTGGTTGTTACTTAGTCATTTCACGAACCGAAGAAGGGCAAAGTTTCGAGAAGGTGAACCCTTTCATTATTCAGAAGGGCATTGATGCTATTGCTGGTGCGGTTCAGTCCTGCACTCGTCTACGGAATGGTTCCTTATTAACACAAAATAAGCCCGATCAGCAAAGTAAGACATTGTTGCGCGCTACGCTTCTCTACGGTTATCCCATTCGTGTTAAGAAGCACTGCACATTGAATTCCTGTCGAGGCGTCATTACCACCCATAACCTCGATGGTATGTCGGACGATGAACTCGTAGAATATCTTGCAGACCAAAAGGTGACAGCAGTGCATCGAGTGCAGGACAGACGCAATGGAGTGACGGCACAGACGGCACAGACCGTGAAGATATGGTGTCCTTTCTTCTTTAACACCCAGATGGCAGGCTGACGCCGACGGTTCCGGAAGGTGGTCCTTATCAATATGCATCCGCGCAAAACCCCTACTTTGTTTGACATGTTTTTAATTTTGCAACTGGCGAGTGAAGGGAAAGCCATGCCCGACGTTAGCCCATTTTATATCAAACGCGAGGTTGACCGTATATGTGGCCCAGTTAAAAACGAACACGACTAAGGGACGGTGCGCTTTTGATAGAAACCAATAAGGCCGACCAGTCCGAGAAATTGTTGAAGGAACTTTGTTGGGATCCTACCCCATCCGTGTAGCCCCACACAAATCGTTGAATTCCTGTCGGGGAGTTGTTACCACCTCCAGTCTGGACGGTCTAACAAACGAGGACATCGTCACCTGCCTTTTTGATCAACGCGCTTCTCAAATGTACCGCCTAACCCGAAAACCGGATGGCGTAGAACAACCATTACGTACGGTATTTCTAACTTTTAAGGGCACTGTTTTACCTGACTATATTTTCTGTGGCTATGAGCGTGCCGTCGTACGTCGGTATGTTCCGAACCCCATGCGCTGTTTTCAGTGCCAGCGTTTCGGACATACTAAAGGGTCGTGTAACAACCGTGCTGTTTGTGAGCGTTGTGCTCTTCCAGCCCATGAGGACTCGACCTGTTCTTGAGCACTTTGCTGTGTGAACTGTGCGGGAACCATCCATCTAGCTCCCGACAGTGTCCGAAGTTCCTCGATGAGAAATGTATACAGGAGTTACGTGTTAAGGAACGTTTGACTTTTACCGAGGCGCGTCGCCGTTTTGAGCAGCTGAACCCTCGTGTCCTTACGGGTTATTCGGTTGCGGCCCGCCGCACTCCTGTTACCACTGTTGGCCTACAAACTGCGCCCGTTGTAGATGCTTCCACACAGACCGACTTTCCTGTAAGTAGTTCTTTGTCTCGTGCCATACCTGCATCACGGTCTCCATCTTCCGCCGTGCAACCATCGTCTGCGAAAGCGTCTACTAACGCTAACAAGTCTAAGTCTTCTAATGCCCGCGGTCGCTCCAGATCTTCCCGTCGCACCAATAGCCGTGCTTCCTCTGTGCATTCACGGTCTCGCTCTACGAGCCGCAGGGGATTTTCGGACTCCCGAACCTCGTAGGAGTCGCCAGAAGAGTCTTTTCAAATCGTTGGTCCGAAGTCAGCCAAGGTGAGAAAGAAGATCAAGACGGTCCATTAATCCGTTTCTTCCTATGCAAATAATCCAGTGGAATGTTAATAGGTTCCGGGCTCGTGCACCGGACATACAATATTTAGTGTCACAACGCTCCCCTTCACTGGTATGTTTACAAGAAACCCATTTGCAGCCTCATCGCGCTTTACACCTTCGTGACTTTACGGCGTTTAGGCGTGACTCTGCTGCTGGACAGCGTGCAAGCGGTGGCGTTGCTATCTTGGTGGCGCCTAACATCTCTGCCGCCTGCATACCGCTTACTACGCCGTTACAAGCTGTGGCGGTGCGTGTCCAACTCAGTTTCATTTGTTTCTCCGTCTGTAATGTCTATCTGCCTCTGATCGGTGTCGTACAAGAGATGGATCTTCGGGCGCTTTTGGCGCAGATTCCCACACCGCTCCTCTTCATTGGTGATCTAAATGCCAAAAATGCTGTGTGGGGCTCCGACACTGATGATGCTCGTGGGTGCCTTGTAGCAGACGTTTGTGATCTGTCCGGCTTGCTTTTGTTGAACACTGGTGTCCCTACCTTTTTGTCATCTACCTATGGTACACCGTCAGCCTTAGACGTTGCTTACTGCAGCCCGACATTAGTTCCTCTCTTTGATTGGTCGGTGGTTTCGGATCTGTATGGAAGTGATCATTTTCCCATTAACATTCATCTCTCAGGACACCATCAGGTGCCTTCTCGACATCCCCACTGGATTCTTTCTAAGGCTGACTGGAGGAAGTTCCGCTCCCTCATTGCTCTCCCGGACAATGGTTTCACAACCATCGATGACATGGTGGACTATTTTACGTGTACTATCTTGCTTGCTGCAGATTCCAACATTCCTCGAGGTTAATCTACACCGCGTCACGTTCCTGTACCATTGTGGAGCGAGGAATGCCGCTTTGCCATCAGAACGCGCAAACGCGCCCTGCGTGTTTTTCAGCTACATCCTACGGAGGAGAACTTTGTGGCATTTAAACGTTCTCAGGCTAAAGTGCGCTATGTACTTCGGAGTGCAAAACGGAAATCTTGGGAATTTTACGTGTCGTACCTTTCCCGTCGTACTTCAGCGCAGCAGGTGTGGTCTGCTGTTCGGCGTATTTATGGCCAGTGTCGCCGGACGATCATTCCTGGCTTTTGTGTTAGTGGCTCCATTTTCACCAGCGAGCGGATATAGCCGAAGCCCTTGCCAACTCCAAACGGATAGCTATGATAGATCTTTTCTGCCTAACAAAGACGCTGCGGAGCGTATAGTCCTCCATTTTAATAGTGACCGTAAGGAACCGTACAACGAAGCTTTTACCGTCGCCGAGCTAGACCATTCTTTATCCTTACCAAAGGATACTTCTCCTGGTCCCAATGACATCCACCGCCAAATGCTTCTACATCTTCCAGCTAAGGCGCTTTCCTTCCTGCTGGACATTTACAACCGTATCTGGCGTGAGCAGGTTTTCCCGTCTTCCTGGCGAGAGGGTATTGTCATCCCCATCCCTCGCCCTGGAAAAGACCGGCACCTTCCCTGAAGCTATCGCTCTATGTGTTTGACGAGGTCGTTTGTAAGATCTTTGAACGTATAATTACCGCTCGGTTGGTTTGGTGGCTAGAGTCGAATGCTTTGCTCTGTAATGTTCAGTGTGGTTTTCGTCACCATCGCTCCAGTGTTGACCATCTCACGCGTCTTGAGGCGTATGTCCAGAGTGCCTTTCTCCTGAAGCAGCATGTGAGGGGTATTTTCTTTGATTTGCAGCAGGCTTATAATACCACTTGGCGGTATGGTATCCTCCGAAATCTGCATGCATACGGTTTACGCGTTCATTTGGGTGTTTTTATTTGTAACCTTTTAAAACTTCGCCGTTTTCGTGTCCGTGTTGGAGACACGTTATCTCAGGCGAGGATCCAGTAGAACGGTGTACCCCAGGGGTCGATCCTCAGTGTACCACTTTTTGCCGTCGCCATCAACTGCATGGCTACTGTAGTTCGAAGCGGAATACCGATGTCACTGTATGTCGATGACTTTGCGATATACTATCGCTCTTATAGCCTTGAGCACATCGAACGCCAACTGCAGATGGCCATTACCTCACTGCCACCTGGGCACTTCACAACGGCTTTCGGTTTTCTCCTACTAAGACACAGTGTGTTCATTTTCATCGCCTTCGTAGTGTACACCCTCCTCCTGGTCTTCATTTGCATGGCACACCCTTCCCGTTTGTTGCGCACGTCAAGCTTTTGGGCCTTTATTTAGAACATAGACTCACCTGGGAGCACCATATTCGCTACCTTCGTGCATCATGCGATCCTTCCCTTCGAGTATTAAGGGTTTTATCTGGCGCCTCTTCGGGCGGCGATCGCACTGTTATGCTCCGGTTGTACCGCTGGTTGGTTAGGTCGAAACTTGACTACGGGAGTTTTATCTATGGCGCGGCGTCCACCTCTAAACTTCGCCTTTTAGACACTGTTCCTCATACTGGTATCCGTCTTGCTACTGGGGCCTTCCGCACTAGTCGTGTCGAGTGTTTGTATGCAGATTCTGGCGAACCACCTCTGTCTCTTCGACGCAAGTTTTTACTCTTTTCTTATGTTGCAAAGGTTGCGGCTCATCCTAGTCTCCCTTCGTTCCACTGTGTATTCCATCCTGAACTCGCCCACCGTTATGTGCGCAATGCTACCATCTCCCGTCCATGCGGTCTTCGGTTTCGGGAACTTCTTTGCGCACATGACCTCCCACTGCCTCCTGTGGAGTGATCCTGTCTTAGTCGTATTCCCCCGTGGCAGCTCCAACGTACCCGGTTTGATCTTGAACTTCGGGTGATGCCAAAGTCGCTACCGCGCAGCCAGTGTTTCGTCAGCTCTTCTCCGCCATCCTAGACCGCTACCGGGACTATTCCCCGGTATTTACTGATGGTTCCCATGTGAATGGTAGCACAGGGTGCGGTATTATCTATGACGGTGGGGCTCACAAATTTCGCCTTCCAGACGCCAGTTCAGTTTTTACGGCCGAGCTGTTTGCCATCTTTTCTTTCTTGCTTTTTATCCCCAGGTTTGTCCCTGGGCGTTTTCTTATTTGCTCCGATTCTCTGAGCCCTATCCAGGGCCTGCAACAGTTTATCGGCTCCTCCACCTTGATTTTAAAAATACAAACACTTTTATCTCAGCTGATCTGTCGCTGATACCAGTTCGTTTTTACATGGGCTCCAAGCCATGTGGGAATTCCTGGCAATGAGAAGGCGGATGCAGCTGTTAAGGCCGCATGCCGTTTGCCAGAGTTTTCCACCGTAACTGTGCCTTCTACGGATGTTCGGCAGTAATTCCATCGTCCTCTGTTTTTAGCATGGCAGTCTCTGGCTGCAACTCAACTCCGGACAATCACGGACACCGTACAACCCTGGTCCACTTCCTGCTGGGGATCACGGCGGTCAGAAGTAGTTCTGACCCGCCTAAGCATCGGGCATAAGCGCGCCACACACGGTCATCTTCTGCGTGGTGCCCCGGTCCCTCCCTGTTCAACGTGTGCTGTGCCGCTTAGCGTGTCACATGTACTGTTTGATTGCCCGAAATACGTCCCTGATCGTCAGTTTTATGACCTGGGTTTTACGCTGCCCTTGGTTTTAGGCGATGACCCAGTGGCAGTAAGGCAGACCCTGCGGTCCGTTACCAAAGTCGGGTTTTACACACAAGTATAACTTGTCCTTTAGTTTTGCCTTTTAGATTTTATTCCATTTTACCGATACTTTTAGTCCTGGATTTTATTCTACTTTAACCCCATTTATGGTCTTACGGCTATTTCGTTTTTAGTCTCTTATAGTGCGGTTTTAGATCGACCATTTTCAGTTTTAACTATTTTTATGTTTTTCCTTTGGGTCCAAATGGCCTAGCTGTCGACGGGCCATTAAATTCCAATCCACCACACCACACCACCACGTCCAACGGACCGGAGTACCTACCTGGATATTTACAAAAGCCGATTGGAGATTGTATTCCAGCCTAGTGTATTTTGACGACAAGCCCTTCAACGACATTAACCAAATGGTGCAGCACCTTACGTCTCCCCCCAGGGGCTCACGTTATGTGGGTACGGGTTTTTGGCGCACCCGGGGGTTCCCGAGCCAATCATCGCCATATTCATCTCCTCACCCCCATCTGGACTAGCCACGTTATGTTTCTTTACTTTACTCTTCCTCTTCTACCATTATTTCTTATACTAGGTTTAGGAATCTTAGGTTTATTTACTCCTGTCTCACCAACAGGGATCTTTTCTATTTCCGTGGTTGCTGTCCCGCGGTTTCAGCGCAGCTTCCAACTTGTGTGCTCTCCGGAGGTCTCAAGCGTGAAGGTTGACTGAACCCTCCTCACTAACCCTTTCCTGCGACACTAGGTGCGGAGCCGTTCCATTGTCACGTACACCCACGTAGCCCCATAGGGGCCGGGTCCCCTCGGACAGTTCGGCGGCCGCGCGTGGCCGGGTTGTCCGGGGGGCTCGACGTATTACCGCTGTCTGGGACCCGATGTAATCTACCACAAGTCCCCTGAATCCACGTTGACTCCGTTGAGGCAGCGTGGCCTAAAGTGGGGGGACCACTGTCGGTTATTCCAGTGGTAGGGGCGTAAAGTCGGGCCTGCCTATGGTGAACGTGTCGTAAACCGGTAAGTAGTGACGGTCGGAGGGTAACTCCTCTGAGGTATTCTCTGAGATCAGGCCTGAAGCAGGTGCTCCAGGCCGGCACAGACCGGAAGATTAAGCTGTCTTTTCTTCTACATCCACCGGATGACAGGCTGACGCCGACGGTTCCGGAAGGGAGACCTTTCAATTATGGCTCCTCTGCGCTCCAATATTTCTTCACCACGTTTATTAGTTATGCGGCAAAAGAGCGACAGCAAAGATATGAAGCGCCTCAGCTCCTTTTACATTCAGCGGGAGGTTGATAGAATCTGTGGTCCTGTGAAGAATACTACACGATGTAGGGATGGAAGCTTACTAATTGAAATTGCACAAGACGCCCAGGCCCCTAAACTGCTAAAGGCCAGTCTACTAGTTTCCTACCCGGTGACTGTGGAAAAAAAACCCTTAACAGCTGTCGTGGTGTGGTTACAACTTCATGTTTGGTCGGAATTTCTAATGAAGACATCGTTAACTCTCCCTCCGACCAAGGTGTTATTGCGGCATACAGGCTAATTGGGAGGAGGGACAATCAACCGTTTCCGATGCGCACGGTCTTTCTTACCTTTGAAAGAACCGTGCTACCGCAGTTCATCATGTGCGGCTATGAGCGCGCAGCTATTCGTCCGTATGTTCCTAACCCCATGCGTTGTTATCGCTGCCAGAAATTCGGTCACACACAACAACGTTGCACTGGCTCACCAGTTTGTCCTCGTTGTGGAAGCGACAGTCACGATGATTCCATGTGTGTTACGGACCCCACCTGTTTCAACTGTGGAGGTGCACACCCGTCGAACTCCAGGGAATGACCACGCCTTATGCAGGAAAAGACCATACAGGAGATTCGAGTGACAGAACACCTGAACTTTCCAGAAGCGAGGAAGCGCTATCACGAACTACACTCTACTTCCACCATGAGGTATTCAGCTGCCGTCCGCCTCGCTGTCCGGAAACAAGATGCCGTTGTGCAGACCTGTCCGGGCTCGCCCTCGCAGGTATCCATTGGGGTCCAAACTGATAAACCTTCAGATCCGGTACTTCCCTCGCCGGTTCCTGTTCGCACAAAAGATGCTTCCACCCCATCAGCTTCGACCTTAGGTTCCACCTCTCTTGGCCACACCAGTCGCAAATCACCTGTTCGTCGTCCCACGGGTCGCTCCCGTTCTAGCTGCAGGACTCGCACCACCTGCTCAGATTCCGTTAGCAGCGATCGTGGCACGGAGGGATTCGAGAGGCCTGCGCATACTCGGCCGGGGCGCAGTCCTACCCGGGAGAAAAAGTGAAACTCAACCGATCCATTTCGGCTACTAAATAGCCTTACCCGCACGCGCTTCTTGCCTATTTTTATATTTATGGCTCTTAATCACATCCTTCACTGGAATATCCGTGGCCTCCGTGCACACCGAGCGGAGTTGGACATGCTACTGCACACTCACTACCCCCTAGTCGTCTGTCTACAGGAGACAAAACTTCGACCTCAGGATACCTTTGCCATTCGTAGGTATACTACGGAGCGCTTCGATCTTGCTCCAGCGGATGTTTCTCCTGCACACAGTGGTGTTACAGTACTTGTTCGTGATCATGTGTTTTATAATCGGATTCCGCTTGCCACACCTCTGCAAGCTGTTGGGATCCTCTTTCTCTTCCTGGTTTTAACTTCTGTATCTGTAGCCTCTATGTTCCTCCTTCTTCTCCTCTTGCACAGGATGACCTAGACCCCTGATTCTACAGCTCCCTGCCCCTTATTTACTCTTGGGGGATTTCAATGCACACCACCCTCTTTGGGGTTCTCCTAGGGCGTGCGCGAGTGGAGAGCTTTTGGCTGCACTTCTTGATCAGCACTACCTTTCTGTTCTGAATACCGGCGAACCCACTTTTCTCTCCGATTCAACCGGCACATTTTCCCATCTGGATTTGTGTCTTTGCTCTGCGCAGCTTGCTCATTGTATGAAATGGTATGTCATAGCTGATACACATTCTAGCGATCACTTTCCGTGCGTAATTACTCTCCTGCCTTCTTCTGTCATTTCACCTGTCCTTACTAAATGGCAGTTCCGCAAAGCTGACAGGAGTCTTTCTTCCCGTCTAGCGCGTTTTTCTCACTGCGAGTTTTCCTCTGTGGATCTCATGGTGGAACACCTGTGTACTGTCATTTTCGAGGTTGCCGAACGTTCCACTCCCCGCACGTCTTCACATCCCAGGCGTTTACCGGTCCCTTGGTGGAACGCGGAATGTCGGGACGCCGTTCGTGCACGACGCGGTGCTCTTGGGGTATTTCGGCGGTACCCTACGCTTGATAATCTGGTCCGTTATAAGGAATTACGCGCTAAGGCTCCACGAGTAATTCGCAACAGCAAGAAAGCCTCCTGGGAGCGCTATGTAGCCGGTTTCCATATCTCTACACCTTTTGAGACTTTATCGATCATTGGTTCGCTCTAAGCTTGACTATGGGTGTATTGTGTATTCTGCTGCGCGACCTTCTATCCTGAGTCACTTGAATCCAGTCCACCACCAGGGCATTCGTCTCTTAACTAGTGCTTTTCGTACTAGCCCTGTTTTGAGTCTATGTGCAGAAGCTGCAAAACCTCCGCTCTCTTATCGTCGTGACGTTCTTCTTTGCAGCTATGCTTGCCGGTTGTCCTGTATGCCTCAACACCCCACATATTCGTCTTTCTTTGAGGACTAGCTGGATCGTCATTATGCGTCTCGACCCCTAGCCTTGCTCCCGCCAGGGGTACGTTTTCGCCGGATACTTCGGAATTAAATATCACATTACCCACTATACTTCCACGACGTCACACACACTTCCCCCTTTGGCTGCATTCTGGAGTATCTTGCCACCTTGATTTGACGTCCATGCCAAAGTCCACGAACCCCGCTCCGGTCATCCGTTCGGCTTTTGCCGCAGTTCAGTCTCACTTTGGCAGCCATTGTTTTATTTATACCGACGGCTCAAAGGATGACCGTAGAGTTGGATGTGCCTTTTTATTTGGTGTAGAACGTTTTATGTTTCATCTATCTGATCAGTGCCCGATTTTTACTGCTGAACGTATTGCTCTGGAACAAGCTCTGTCTTTTATCCGTCAACGTGGTCTGCAGAATTGTATTTTATGCACGGACTCTTTAAGCGCCCTTTCTAGCCTTCGTGCGCTTTACGTACGCCATCCAATCGTGCAGCGTCTCCAGGATTGTTCCCACCAACTTACCTAATGGAGTCAGCCGATTCTTTGTCTGGGTTCCTGGGCACGTTCCCATTCCTGGTAATGAACGTACAGATGCTCCTTGCAAAAGTGCTATTTTATCTCGATCTTGTTTTACCTCCTATGTTCCTGCGGACGATTTTAGTCACTATTTAAAGAAGTCTATTGTCTCTCTTGGTTTTCTGCCTGGTCCTCTGTCCAGGTTAGCAAATTGCGGGAGATAAAGCCTTTACCCTCTGCCCGGGATACTTCTTCCCGATCCTCCCGTCTGGAGGAAGTTATTTTATGTAGACTACGAATCGGGCACTGTCGTTTTAGCCACTGTCACTTGTTGGGCCGAGAGCCCACTCCCGTTTGTATTCGTTGCGGTGCGCCGTTGACGGTGCGGCATGTTTTAGAGCAGTGTCAGTATTTCGCTACTCTTCGTACTGCTCTGCAAATGGACGTAGCATTGCCCGACATTTTAGCGGACAACATGTTAGCTGTGCAACGTGTTTTAACTTTCATTCGACGCAGCAGTTTCCAGGACAGCGTTTGACCTGTGTGCGTTCTTTCTTTCTGGTTTTTAGTGTTTTAGACCCATTTTTGTAGCTACTTACTTTTTAGCTTCTCGTTCTACAGTCTCTGACACTGCCTCTTTTCTTCTTTTTCGTCGCTTTTAACCTGACCTTTTATAACTTTTAAGTCCTTCATTTTCGGACCTATTATCTGTCTGGTTTTATAATTACTCATTTACCCGTATTTCATCTGTGGCGAGCGCTAATGACATTTCCGGTTTTGCGTCCTTCATCCTCCCACTTCTTCCTTCCTTTACCTTACGTCTACGCATCTCTCTGCCGCCGAACGCGCAATTCACCGTTCATCCTCTCAACCTAGGCGTCTACCTGTTCCGTGGTGGAACGAGAATTGTCGGGACGCCGTTCGTACCCTTAGAACTGCGCTTAGAGTTTTTCAGCGACACCCTACACTTGAGAATTTGGTTACTTTTAAACAATTGCGCGCCAGGGCTCGTCGCATTGTTCAAAATAGCAAGAAAGCGTCGTGAACTCGTTTTGCCGAGTCTTTTAATCGTTTTACGCCTTCATCTGTTGTTTGGGATAAACTTCGTCGCTTCTCAGGTAAAGTATCGCGTTGTACTGTTTCTGGCCTTCAGGTCTCCAATGCCACCATAGTGGATTCGGCTGCCATCGGTAACACTCTGGGTGCTGCCTTTGAAGCGGTTTCCAGTTCAGAGCATTATACCACCAGATTTCGCTCTATCAAAGACCGGCTGGATTCCGACACCTTTAACTTTAGGTCTGCTAATAAGGAGTGTTATAATGAACTTTTCCCAATGAGGGAGCTGGAGCACGCTCCTCATTGCTCTAGGCACTCCGCTCCTGGTCCGGACGGCATTCATGTCCTGATGTTAAAGAACCTCTCAGCAGACAGTAAACTCTTTCTCTTACAGGTCTATAACCGTATTTGGCAAGACGGCTTTTTTCCTTCCGTTTTGCGCGATGCCACCATTGTCCATCTACTTAAGCCTGGGAAGAATCGCCAACTACCTTCCAGCTACCGCCCTATCTCCCTCACCAGTTGCATTTGCAAGATGAAGGAGCGCATGATTAACGGGCGATTGACATGGTGACTTGAGTCTCAGAAACTTTTAGCGCACGCTCAGTGCGGATTTCGTCGCCATCGATCTACCGTCGACCATCTGATGTCCCTGTCGACGCATATTATGAACGGATTTCTGAGAAAGTGTCAATTAGTGGCTGACTTTTTTGACCTGGAGAAAGCTTATGACACTTTTTGGAGGGGAGGCATTTTACGTACACTCCATGCATGGAATCTCCGCTCCGTCTTCCCATATTTCTTCGGGAGTTTATGACGGACCGCGTCTTTCGTGCACGTATGGGCTCGATTTTATCTAGTCGTTTTATTAAAAAGAACGGGGTACCGCAGGGCTTTGTACTCAGTGTCACAATTTTTGCAATTGCTATCAAACCCATTGTTGACTGTATTCCACCTGGCGTTTCATCGTCCCTTTTTGTTGACGATTTTGCAATTTATTGCAGTTCACGGCGGACCTGTCTACTCAAACGCCGTCTATAGAGCTGTATCGACCGTCTCTACGCCTGGAGTAACGCCAACGGCTTTAATTTCTCCGCCGAAAAATCCGTCTGTATCAATTTCTCGCGCTGGAAGGCTTTCCCTCCGTCCTTTCTCCATCTTGGGCCAGAGATAGTTCCACTTGTAGACGAGGCGAAATATTTGGGGTTGATCTTTGATAGGAAGCTGAGCTTGAATTCGCACATTTCGGTTTTAAAAGCAAAGTGTGACCGTTCTCTTAATATTTTACGTATTTTAAGTGGCACATCCTGGGGAGCTGATCGGGACGTACTTCCACATCCTTATCGCTCTTTGGTCCGATCCAAGCTAGATTACGGGTTCATTGTCTATTCGTCGGCGCGTCCATCTGTATTACGTCGATTGAATGTCATTCACCATCGTGGCATAAGTGTCGCTACAGGGGCCTTTCCAACCAGCCCTGTACCTAGCCTATATGCTGAAGCTGCAGAGCCTTCGCTGTCCTTCAGTTCTGAGATGCTTTTGTGCAGCTATGCCTGTCGAATCTGAAGATTGCCTGACCACACGTCCTTCGCGATATTTTACGAGGATTCGCATGATCGCCAATATATAGTTAGCTCCTCTGCATTGCTCCCTTCAGAAGTTCGATTTCGTCAACTTCTTCGGCATTTGGACGTTACGCCAACGCCGGCCCTTCCAAGGGGGGAAACGCGTTTTCCACCATGGTTGCGCGCTGAGGCCCCCTGTCACCTTGGGTTATCTTCGATGGAGACCCCTTCTTCAGTCTTTTGGTCAGCATTTTTAGAACTGCAGGTGCAATTCGGGAACTTGCATTTTATATTTACTGATGGATCTAAGACTGATGAGGGAGTAGGTTGTGCCTTTGTATTTGATCATCATAGCTTTACCTTTCGTTTACCGGGTCAATGTTCGATTTTTACCGCCGAAATATTAGTATTTATCATTCTGTTTTATACCTTCAGCGGCGCGACTTACGGCAGTGTTGTTTGTACGGACTCTCTGAGTGCCCTTCAGAGTATTAACGCGCTGTACAGTTCCCACCCTCTCGTACAGCGCATACGTGACCTGCGCCACTCGCTTGGTGCCTCTGGCATCAGCGTCACCCTCGTGTGGATTCCAGGTCATGTGTGCATCTCAGAGAACGAGTTCTGCCGACACCGTTGCCAAATCGGCGATTTTATTACCCAGATTTTTTACTGCTGTTGTTCCCTCGTCAGATTTGTTTGTTATTTTACGTAGCCGCATCCTCTCGCTTTGGAGGGATGAGCGGACGGCCCTTCGGGGGAACAAGTTACGGGAGGTTAAGCCTCTCCCGTTAATCTGGGGTACCTCTTCTCATCCCCCCAGGGGCTCACCTTTTGTGAGTACGGGTTAGGCGCAGCCGGGGTACCCGATCCAATCATCGCCATCATCATCCTTCCACCCCCGTCCGGTCGAGGTGGGTTCGTTCTCGTGACCGGGGGAATCAAGGTAGGCTCTCGTGCGTTCTGTGCATTTCATATCATGTCGCCCCTCGCCATCGTTTCTTTCTTCGCTTTTACTTCTGCACATTTCGCACCACGTCCATTCATTTACGCATCTCTTTTTCTTCCTCGCCGGCCTACCTTGCATCCGAAACGCCCACACAGTTTAAGTTTCTTTTATCTTTCTTTTAATCCTCCGTGGACATAGCCTGACGGATAACCGCGCACCAGGTGCGCAGCAGGGTGAGTGGGTAATGGCGTCATCCCCACCGCCCGGGGTCGTCATGTAGGGTTTGTGTTCGTATCCGCTGTTCAACTGCAGTCCCGCGGGGGGCCATTGCATGAGCTGCTGAGTTCTGACGGCGATTGGGTCCCTCTGTCTATGTTCTGGGAGGTGTGACCCTGGGGTGAGTCTGGTATAGATAGGCAAATCACCCAAGCCGGGGTAACGCCCGAGAAGTCAGAGCCCGAGGTCGGAGACGGTTGCAATGGTGGAGGATTTATTTCGCTATGGAGCACCCTTCCTCCATTAATACTAACAAGCGCCGAAATGTTTATGTAACACAAGTGACACCACCGACAACTGGTTCTTACTTGGTCATTTCACGAAACGAAGAAGGACAAAGTTTTGAGAAGGTGAAACCTTTCATCATTCAAAAGGGCATTGATGCTATTGCTGGTGCGGTTCAGTCCTGCACTCGTCTACGGAATGGTTCCTTATTAGTCCAAACGAAATCCGATCAGCAAAGTAAGACCTTGTTGCGCGCTACGCTTCTCCAGGGCTATCCCATCCGTGTGGAGAAGCACCGCACATTGGATTCCTGTCGAGGCGTCATTACCACCCATAGCCTTGATGGTATATCGGACGAGGACCTGGTAGAATATCTTGCAGACCAGAAGGTGACAGCGGTCCATCGAGTGCAGGCCAAACGCGACGGCGTATTGGTACCCACTCATACCCTGTTTATTACATTTGATGGCGTCGATCTGCCCACGAGCATTTCCGCAGAGTACGAACGGATTTCTGTGAGGCCTTATATTCCTAGACCTCTGCGTTGTTTTAAATGCCAACGTTTTGGGCATACGCAAGTCTCCTGTAAGAGTGCCGTTAACATCTGTGCAACATGTAGCCAGCCCTCACACGATGGTACCTGTTCAACAGCGTTAATTGTAAAGGGTCTCATTCTGCTTCGTTTGCCGACTGTCCGCGGTACTTGGACGAGAAGGCGATCCAGGAGATCCGGGTAAAGGAAGAACTCTCCTTCGCTGAAGCCCGGAGGCGTTACCATGCGCGCCAACCTTCACTCCTGCGATCTGGCACATTTAGTTCTGTTGTTGCCTCGCCAGTACCACCATCCGGCCGTCCATTAAGGCTACAGTTACCAAGCCCTATAAACCTGGTCCCAAGTCAATGAAGTCGCAAGCCGTTGAAAAGAAACCCAAGCAGAAACTTCGTAGGGAAGCTTTTTTGAAAGACCCTCCGCGTGCGCGCGGTAACAAAAGTTCACCTTCTCCTCCTCGGAGGTCGCTGTCCCAGGAAGGTCCTGGGACAAGCCGCGCTCAGCGGCACCCCTCACCCATCACCACCCAGAACCGATTCACGGCGCTTAAATCGGTTTCTGGCACTGAGCGCGTGGGCCCTCCCTCCGAGGAAGCTATGGAGTCTGACCAACTCTATACAAAAAGTCCGAGCCCAAAGTTTAAGCAAAAGATTCTTTTAAGCTGCCCTTCTAAGTAGACAGTTTATCCCTTTTATTCATGGCTATCCTGACCTGGAATGTACGTGGTGTACGATCGCATAGGGCGGAACTGCAACTTTTATTGCGTTCCCATTCCCCTATGGTCGTATGTTTGCAGGAGACTAAGCTTCGCCCTCACGATCCTTTTGATCTCCGAGGATATACTCCGGTTCGCTACGACCTTGAGCCGGAGGAGGGTACTCCTGCTCATGGAGGTGTCATGTTCTTAGTGCGTAACGACGTTCATTTTAAACCTGTCACACTTACATCCGACTTGCAAGCTGTTGCCGTTCGCCTTCACTTACCCGGCTTTTTGTTTTCTGTTTGCTCTGTATATTCACCTCCATCGTCTCCCCTCGCTCCCGCGGACATTCGAGCTCTCCTGTCCGCTCTCCCAACACCATTTCTTCTGCTGGGAGATTTTAATGCCCATCACCCACTATGGGGTTCGCCAAGGGCTTGTGCGAGGGGAACTCTTCTTTCCGACATTTTTTATCAGTTCAATCTTTCCATCCTCAATACAGGTGAGCCTACTTTTATTTCTGATTCTTCTGGTACATTCTCTCACCTGGACCTTGGTTTTTGCTCACTCCAGCTTGCTCATCGTCTTCAGTGGAACGTCGTCGCTGACACCTACTCCAGCGACCATTACCCCTGCATCGTTTCTCTTTTGTCGCACCACGTACAGCATTCCAGAGTACCTACCTGGATATTCGCAAAAGCCGACTGGAGCTTGTATTCCAGCACTTCTCCGAAATTAACCAACTAGTGCAGCACCTTACGTCTATTATTTTCGCTGCCGCCGAACGCGCAACACCCCGTTCATCTTCTCAACCTCGGCGGCCACCTGTTCCGTGGTGGAACGAGGATTGTCGGGACGCCGTTCGTGCCCGTAGAACTGCGCTTAGGGTGTTTCGGCGACACGCTACAATTGGTAATTTGGTGACTTTTAAGCAATCGCGCGCCAGGGCTCGTCACACTATTCAGGATAGCAAGAAGGCGTCGTGGACACGTTTAGTCGAGACTTTTAATCGCTTAACGCCTTCATCTGTTGTTTGGGATAAACTTCGTCGCTTCTCAGGTAAAGTGTCGCATTGTACTGTTTCTGGCCTTCAGGTTTCCAATGCCACTATAGTGGATCCGGCTGCCATCGCTAACACTCTGGGTGCTGCCTTTGAGGCGGTATCCAGTTCAAACCATTATTCCGTCGGCTTTCGCTCTATCAAAGACCGGCTGGATTCCGACACCTTTAATTTTCGGTCTCCTAATAATGAGTGTTATAATGAACTTTTCACAATGAGGGAGCTGGAGCACGCTCTTCATTGCTCTGGCACTCCGCTCCTGGGCCGGACGGCATTCATGTCCTGATGTTAAAGCACCTTTCAGCCGACAGTATACTCTTTCTCCTACAGGTCTATAACCGTATTTGGCAAGACGGCATTTTTCCTTCCGATTGGCGCGAAGCCACCATTGTCCCTATTCTTAAGCTTGGGAAGGATCGCCAACTACCTTCCAGCTACCGCCCTATCTCCCTCACCAGTTGCATTTGCAAGGTGCTGGAGCGCATAATCAACGGGCGGTTGACATGGTGGCTTGAGTCTCAGAAACTTTTAGCGAACGCTCAGTGCGGATTTCGTCGCTATCGCTCTGCCGTCGACCATCTGGTGTCCCTGTCGACGCATGTTATGAATGGATTTCTGAGAAAGTGTCAAACCGTGGCTGTGTTTTTTACCTGGAGAAAGCTTATGACACTTGTTGGAGGGGCGGCATTTTACGTACACTTCACGCATGGAATATCCACGGTCGTCTTCCCATATTTCTTCGGGAGTTCATGACGGACCGCGTCTTTCGTGTACGTGTGGGCTCGGTTTTATCTAGTCGTTTTATTCAAGAGAACGGAGTACCGCAGGGCTCTGTACTCAGTGTCACACTTTTTGCAATTGCTATCAACCCCATTGTTGATTGTATTCCACCTGGCATTTCATCGTGCCTTTTTGTTGATGATTTCGCTATTTATTGCAGTTCACGGCGGACCTGTCTACTCGAACGCCGTCTCCAGAGCTGTATCGACCGTCTCTACACATGGAGTAACGCCAACGGCTTTAATTTCTCCGCCGAGAAATCCGTCTGCATCAACTTCTGGCGCCGGAAGTATTTCCCTCCGCCCTCTCTCCATCTAGGGCCAGGGATGCTTCCGTTTGCAGACGAGGCGAAATTTTTGGGGTTGATCTTTGATAGAAAGTTGTGTTGGACCTCGCACATTTCTTTTTAAAAGCAAAGTGTGACCGTTCTCTTAATCTTTTACGTGTTTTAAGTGGCACATCCTGGGGAGCTGATCGGACCATCCTTCTGCGTCTATATCGCTCTTTGGTCCGATCCAAACTTGATTACGGGTGTATTCTCTTTTCATCGGCACGTCCATCTGTGTTACGTCGCTTGGATCCCATTCATCATCGTGGTATTAGAGTCGCTACAGAGGCCTTTCCAACTAGCCCCGTGCCCAGTCTTTACGCTGAAGATGCAGAGCCTCCGCTGTCCTCCAGGCGTGAGATGCTCTTGTGCAGCTATGCTTGTCGACTCTCCAGCTTGCCTGACCACCCGTCTTTCGCGGCATTTTTCGAGGATTCACTTGACCGGCAATATTTAGTTAGCTCCTCTGCATTGCTCCCTCCAGGGGTTCGCTTTCGACTGCTACTTCGGCATTTGGACGTTACGCCAGCGCCGGCCCTTACCCGAGGGGAAACGCGTTTTCCTCCATGGTCGCGTGCTGAGGCCCTCTGTCACCTTGGGTTATCGTCAATGCCGAAGAATGAGACCCCTTCTTCAGTCTTTAGATCAGCGTTTTTAGAACTTCAGTCGCAATTTGGGGACTTGCCTTTTATCTTTACTGATGGATCTAAGACTGATGCTGGAGTAGGATGTGCCTTTTTTGTGGTGGAAATAGTTTTACCTTTCGTTTACCAGAGCAATGTTCGATTTTTACCGCCGAACTTTTTAGCATTTATCAGTCTCTTTTATATATTCAGCGGCACGACTTACGGCAATGTTTTATTTGTTCCCACTCCCTGAGTGCTCTTCAAAGTATTAGCTCGCTGTACAGTTACCACCCGCTGGTACAGCGCATTCATGACCTGCTCCACTCGCTTGGTGTCTCTGGCATCAGCGTCTCCTTCATGTGGATTCCAGATCATGTGGGCATCTCAGGTAATGAGTCTGCCGACGCCGCTGCGAAATCGGCGATTTTATTACCCAGATTTTTTACCTCTGTTGTTCCCTCGTCAGATTCGTGTGTTATTTTACGTCGCCGCATCCTATCGCGCTGGCGCAATGAGTGGACGGCCCTCCGGGGGAAAAAGTTGCGGGAGGTTAAACCTCTCCCGTTAATCTGGGGTACCTCTTCTCGTTCTTCACGTCGGGAAGAGGTACTTTTAGCCCGTTTACGAATTGGACATTGCCGTTTTAGTCATTGTTACCTGCTCAGTGGTGATCCCGCTCCACTGTGTCAGCAGTGTGACGTGCCCTTAACGGTAAGTCACCTTTTAACTGAGTGTCAAGTTTTAGCTCCACTGCTCGTTCGCGTGGGTCTTCCTGTTGGCATAGCCAACGTTTTGGCAGACGACGCGCATGCTGTAGAATGTCTTTTACGTTTTATAAGTGACATTGGTTTTAATCGTTGCATTTGATGCGCTGAGCGTCTTTTAGCTTTGTTATTTTATTCTGTATGTTTTAATAGGGACTTACTCCCCAGTGGACTTATGCCGCTAATGTCCCTTGCATTCTACAGTTCTTGACACGTTTTACTCTTTTATTGCTTATGCTTTTAGTGTGTTAGATTTTTGCGATTGTGGTCTTGTTGTTTTTAGCTTTTGGACATAGCGGGTTTGTGCCCCGTTTTTAATTATGCGGTTCTTTTATATTTTTGACCCTCTATTTTACACATTGTAAGGACGCTGATGACCTTAGTATTTTAGCGCCCTTAAACCGCATCTCATCATCATCACACCTCTTCTCGTTCATGTCGTCCGGAAGAGGTACTTTTAGCTCGCTTACGAATCGGACATTGTCTTTTTAGCCATAGAGACCTGCTCAGTGGTGACCCCGCACCACTCTGTGAGCAGTGTGACGCGCCCTTAACGGTGCGTCACGTTTTAGCAGAGTGTCAAGTTTTAGCTCCGTTGCACGTTCGGGTTGGTCTGCCTTTTGCCCTAGCCAACATTTTGGCAGACGACGCGCGTGCTGTAGAATGTCTTTTACGTTTTATCAGTGACATTGGTTTCAGCCGTTGCATTTGATGCGCTGAGCGTCTTTTGACAGTGTGATATTATATTGTCTTTTTAATAGGGCATCTCCTCTCTAGTGGACATCTGGTGCTCGTGTCCCTGGCATTCTATAGTTTTTGACACGTTGTTTTACTCTTTTATTGACCATGCTTTTAGTGTGTTCGTTTTTGGAATTCAGTGTTTTGTTTTTTACCTGTTGGACATCGCGGATTTGTGTCCCGTTTTTTAATTATGCTGTTTTTTATCGGACTTTTATTTTTGGACTGTAACTTTTATACTTTGTAAGGGCGCTGATGACGTTAGCTGTTTAGCGCCCTTACACCGCATCTCATCATCATCCTCATCATCACCATCACGCCAATGGCCAGCTAAGCAAACTCTACACGGCCATTAACATTAATGGGCAACTTCAACTAAACATGGGCCTCACGATATACCAGACGTTAATAAGACCTATAATGACGTACGAAGCACCAGTTTGGGACTATACTGCGAAATCACATCTACATAGGCTGCAAACCCTTCAAAACAGAATACTAAGAATAATAGCGAAGCTCACCTCATCCACGAGGAGCTAAAATTGCACTCAATCGAAGAATTCATCAAGCTACAAAGTCTCAACTTATACACCAGAAAGGGCCAAAATTTCAACCCTCTCATCCGCGACTTAGGAACCTACAACGAGAGGGTAAATACAAAAGACCACTATGGATATTTGATAGAAACATTGGCTTGGGGGAACCAGAGGTTAATATTCAAGAATACTTAGACGCTTTAATGGTAATATAACTAAAGGCAACATCAGTAACTGACCATTGCAACGGGCCCTCTATCTAACATGACTACAGTGGCCCTTGAAGTCCTTGCGCATTTGAGTAAAGGCTGTCCCGGAAAGAGGGGCACCCCACCTGGGTAACGTCTGAGTGCATCCGCGCCACAATTGGGTAGGCTGCGTTGTATGCGAGCACACAATATTCGACCAAGGCAACTACAATGGATATGACCGGAAAACACAAAATTTGTTCTCAATATAACACAAACTTAATGACACAACTCATAGCCAAGGCAACACTAAACATTATAATATAGATGATTAATACCAATCAATATCAATGACGAGGCTTACAGCCAAACATAGTAAGTATACTAAAGTCTAAACAATTGATTGTTTCAGGTTGACTATAGACCTCGAGACCCTTAGGAAGACGACCCCCCAATGGGGGGAGAGCTTCGCATGTATTTCAACACTACCTGAGATCTAAGCAGCAAACCAACTTCACTTATTTAATAAACACCAATGACTATGTCCATTTATATTTCAGGGCCTAGGCCATGCTTACGTCTTAGCTATCATTTCTCCTGGCTTAGGTTCCTTGAACCAGCCACTATATCCGCTCTCAGAATACGCAGGCGCAAAGCGGTTCTGCTGCATTTCCTCGCCTGAATTCCTTCTTTTTCATTCTTCATTTTTCCTTCCAGTGGAGGAGTTCTTTAGTGGGTATGGACACCTGCTTGCGAGTCTTACACTCTCAGCCATCCGACTCATATCGGGGCTGACGTTAGCACGTAACATGTGTTTTTCTCCTTCACTCGAAAAAAACGGAACTTGATTCTGCTAATTATTTTTGAGGTGTCAACATCGTTGTTCTCCCAGAAAATAATCGGCTTTCTACAGTGCTATCAAGGTGAAGAGATCTACATTTCCTTGAAGAAGGATTAATACGATATTATACCAAGAGCAAAGATGAATAACTCGGCATATAATGATATCATTCATAAGTACATCAGGATATTCTTACGGTAAATGTGGAAAGAATTTTCTACGAGTATATGATAAAAGGAGACATGAGCTGGGCTGCAGGCGCCTCTTCAAGTGTAAATATTGTAATGTAAGCTTCAATGGCAGTTATAACCGTCGTCGGTGGACGCCTGAAATCGTATTTTATACGATGCCCATCAACTAAGGATATGAATATTTACCTACCTGAGACAAAACAGCCCATAATCCGGGCGGTACATAGAGAGCTTGATATTCAGAAGAGTGTGGAAATTAATCTGCTAGCTAAGTGTCAATTTGTTAACAATATCGGAAAAACTTACGACAAAACTTTTAAAACACGGAATCAACCTGCTTTCCTAGAAACGGATCTGGACTCTATTTTGGAAACGAAATTCAAGAAATTTCTTACTCAAATGGAGGAATCACAGCTTAAGGGTAGCAACTGGTCCCTGCTTGCTGTTGAAGGGGTTTGCCTTGGATTAACAAGTACAATCCTTTAAGAGGAAGTAGCTAGATACCACTACCGCTATCTTTTGAAGCAAGAAAAGCCGGTATTAACATCCAGAGCTATAGCGACAAGAAATAATTTATGTATTCTGTATTAGCTAAATTCATCAGCACCAAGCCTCAACGCGTGAGTAAATACGAGCAATTTCAAAATGAATATGACATCAGCTGTGTTTCTTATCCTACTCCACTTTCTCAAATATCTAAGTTTAAAGAGGCTTAGTAGTATGTCTATCAACGTTTCCGGACAATACGAGAAGCACGAAGTGTATCCAATAAAGGTTACTGAGAATGAACTACCTGAACACCGTGACCTCCTACTATTGAGTGACAGTTGCAGAAAACATCATTACGTATTCATAAATAAATTTGAAAAACTTACTAGACGTCAGAAAACTAAATGTAAGGATGTGTTTATACCTGTAAGCGCTATTTTATACATTTGGTGATCGATATGGTCGAAGTGGGTTGAAAAACCTACAAAAACGTGCATTAATCTGTAATCAACAAAGTATTGATAGGGTAGTTATGCCTACAAAGGAGAAATCCATTTTACAGTTTGAAAATTTTAAAAGGATGTTCAAACTACCTTACGCCATCTATGCAGACATTGAAAGCATCTTCGCTCCATGTCATACGTATGTACCCAATCCTGAAACTTCATATACAACCCCTTATCAGCAGCCTGTACCCATGAGTTTCTGTGCTTACGTGAAATCTACTCAATCTGCTGAACATCTGGAAACTAGTCTTCCTAAGCATCCCTATGTATATCGTGGTGCTGATGCCACTAAGTAGCTTATGCTATACCTGTCATCCCTTGCAAAGAAAATTGCTAATCTATACATATATGTCATACCTCCAGAACCAACAGATCAACAGCAGAGGAATTTCAATTCCTCTGCAGTATACTACTTGTGTAGAAAAAACCTTTACTGTACAGAACTACAAAGTACGCGATCATGACCACATCAGTGGTGAACATCATGCAAATCTACATAATGAATGCAATCTTGCCTGCAAAACACCTAAATATATTTCCGTCTTCATGCACAACCTCAGGGATATGAATTACACTTCATTGTTAAGGAGTTGGGATGTAGAGGGGAGCGGGTGGAGATAATTTCTAGCTCTGAAGAAAGTTCAAAGATGTAGGAGATATAAAGCTTCGGTTTGTAGGTAGCTTTCGGTGCCTCAGTACAAGCTTGCATAAGCTAGTGAAAAATCTAGCATCGTATCCTAAAACACTGAAACACTTCGGAGAAGACAAGCTGAAGTGGATGATTCGTAAGGGTGAAATTCCCTATGATTACGTCACGTCATGGAACGTTTTGAACGAAACTTGCCTGATTCTAAGGACTCCTTCTACAATAGGTTATGGTCGTGTGTTTGCAGGAGACTAAGCTTCGATCTCACGATCCTTTTGATTTCCGAGGATATACTCCGATTCGCTACGACCTTGAACCGGAGGAAGGAACTACTGCTCATGGAGGTGTCATGTTGTTAGTGCGTAACGACGTTCATTTTCAACGTCTCACTCTTACGTCAGATTTGTAAGCTGTTGCCATTAGACTGCAGTTACCCTGTTTTTTCTTTTCTGTTTGCTCTGTGTATTCACCTCCATCGTTTCCTCCTGCTCCCGCGGACATTCGAGCTCTCCTGTTTGCTCTCCCAACACCATTTCTTCTGTTGGGAGGTTTTAATGACCCCACCCCCTGTGGGGTTCGCCAAGGGCTTGTGCGAGAGGAACTCCTCTTTCTGACATTTTTGATCAGTTCAATATCTCTATTCTCAATACAGGCGAGCCTACGTTTCTTTCTGATTCTTCCGGTACATTTTCTTATTTGGACCTTGCCGTTTGTTCACTCCAGCTTGCTAGTCGTCTGCAGTGGAACGTCCTCGTTGACACCTACTCCAGCGACCATTACCCCTGCATCGTTTCTCTTCTGTCACACCACGCACAGTATTCGAGAGTACCTACCTGGATATTCACAAAAGCCGACTGGAACTTGTATTCCAGCCTCGTGCATTTTGACGACCAGCCCTTCACCAACATTAACCAACTAGTGCAGCACCTTACGTCTATGAATTTATCTGCCGCCGAACGCGCAAATCCCCCGTTCATCCTCTCAACCTCGGCGACTGCCTGTTCCGTGGTGGAACGAGGATTGTCGGGATGCCGTTCGCGTCCGTAGAACTGCACTTAGGGTGTTTCGGGGACAACCTACATTTGATAATTTGGTGACTATTAAACAATCGCGCGCCAGGGCTCGTCGCATTATTCAGCATAGCAAGAACGCGTCGTGGATTCGTTTTGTCGAGTCTTTTAATTGCTTTACGTCTTCATCTGTTGTTTGGGATAAACTTCGTCGCTTCTCAGGTAAAGTGTCGCATTATACTATTTCTGGCCTTCAGGTTTCCACTGCCATCATAGTGGATCCGGCTGCCATCGCTAACACTCTGGGTGCTGCCTTTGAGGCGGTTTCCAGTGCAGACCAATATTCCGCCGCTTTCGTTCTATCAAAGACCGGCTGGATTCTGCAAGCTATAATTTTCGGTCTGATAATACGGAATGTTATAATGCCCTTTTTACAATAAGGGAGCTGGAGCACGCTCTTCATTGCTCTAGGCACTCCACTCCTGGGCCGGATGGCATTCATGTTCTGCTGTTAAAGAACCTTTCAGCCAACAGTAAGCGCTTTCTCTTACGGGTCTACAATCGTATTTGGCAGGACGGCCTTTTCCCTTGCGTTTGGCGCGAAGCCACCAATGTCCCTATACTTAAGTCTGGTCAGGATCGCCAACTACCTTCCAGCTACCGCCCTATCTCCCTCACCAGTTGCGTTTGCAAGGTGATGGAGCGCATGGTCAACGGGCGGTTGACATGGTGGCTTGAGTCTCAGAAACTTCTAGCGAACACTCAGTGTGGATTTCGTTGCGATCGCTCCACCGTTGACCATCTGGTGTCTCTGTCGTCGCATATTATGAAACGATTTCTGAGAAAGTGTCAAACAGTGGCTGCATTATTTGACCTGGAGAAAGCTGATGACACTTGTTGAAGGGGCGCCATTTTGCGTACACTCCATGCATGGAATTTCCGCGGTCGTCTTCCCAAATTTCTTCGGGAGTTTATGACGGACCGCATCTTTCGTGTACGTGTGGGCTCGGTTTTATCTAGTCGTTTTATTCAAGAGAACGGAGGACCGCAGGGATCGGTACTCAGCGTCACACTTTTTGCGATTGCTATCCACCCCATTGTTGATTGTATTCCACCTGGCATTTCATCGTCCCTTTTTGTTGACGATTTTGCCATTTATTTCAGTTCACGGCGGACCTGTCTACTCGAACGCCGTCTCCAGAGCTCTATCGACCGTCTCTACGCCTGCAGTAACGCCAATGGCTTTAATTTCTCCGCCGAAAAATCCGCCTGTATCAATTTCTGGCACCGGAAGGCTTTCCCTCCGCCCTCTCTTTATCTTGCGCCAGGGATACTTCCTTTTGCAGAGGAGGCGAAATTTTTGGGGTTGAGTTTTGATAGAAAGTTGTGTTGGACTTCGCACATTTCCTTTTTAAAAGCATAGTGTGACCGTTCTCTTAATCGTTTGCGTGTTTTAAGTGGCACATCCTCGGGAGCAGATCGGACCGCCCTTCTTCGCCTTTATCGCTCTTTGGTCGGAACCAATCTTGATTATGGGTGCATTGTTTATTCGTCGACACGACCTTATGTGCTACGTCGATTGAATGCCATTCACCATCGTGGCATAAGAGTCGCTACGGGGGCCTTTCCAACCAGCCCTGTTCCCAGGCTGTATGCTGAAGCTGCAGAGCTTCCGCTGTCCTTCAGGCGTGAGATGCTGTTGTGCAGCTATGCCTGTCGACTCTCCAGCTTGCCTGACCACCCGTCCTTCGCGATATTTTTTGAGGATTCGCTTGATCGCCAATATATAGTTAGCTCCTCTGTATTGCTCCCTCCAGGGGTTCGATTTCGACTGCTATATTGGCATTTGGACGTTACGGCAGCGAAGGTCCTTCCACGGGGGGAAACGCGTTTTCCTCCGTGGTCGCCCGCTGAGGCCCACTGTCACCTTGGGTTAACGTCGATGCCGAAAAATGAGACCCCTGCTTCCGTCCTTAGATCCGCTTTTTTAGAACTGTAAGCGCAGTTCGGGGACTGTCATTTTATATATACCGATGGGTCTAAGACTGATGTTGGAGTAGGATGTGCCTTTGTTTTTGGTGCACAGTGTTTTACTTTTCGTTTACCTGGACAATGTTCGATTTATACCGCCGAACTTTTTAGTATATATCAATGTGTTTTATACATTCAGCGGCACGTCTTACTGCGCTGTGTTGTTTGTACGGACTCTCTGAGTGCCCTTCAGAGTATTCACGCGCTATATAGTTACCACTCGCTCATCATGACCTGCTCCACTCGCTTGGTGCTTCTGGCATCAGCGTCTCCTTCGTGTGGATTCCAGGTCATGTGGGCATCTCAGGCAACCAGTCTGCCGACGCCGCTGCCAAATCAGCCATTTTATCACCCCGATGTTTTACCTGTGTTGTTCCTTCCTCAGATTTTTATGTTATTTTAGGTTACCTATCCTCTCGCGCTGGCGCGATGAGTGGGCGGCTCTTAGGGGGAACAAGTTGCGGGGGTTAAACCTCTTCCGTTAGTCTGGGGTACCTCTTCTCGTTCTTCTCGTCGGGAAGAGGTACTTTTAGCTCTTTTACGAATCGGACATTGGCTTTTTAGCCATAGATACCTGCTCATTGGTGACCCCGCACCACTCTGTGAGCAGTGTAATGCGCCCTTAAGGGTGCGTCACATTTTAGCAGTGTCAAGTTTTAGCTCCGTTGCGCGTTCGTGTTGGTCTGCCTGTTGGCCTAGCCAACGTTTTGGCAGACGACGCGCGTGCTGTAGAATGTCTTTTACGTTTTATTAGTGGCTTCAGACGACGCATTTAATGCGCTGAGCGTCTTTTGATTGTGTGATTTTATATTGTCTTTTTAATGGGGCATCTCCTCCCCAATGGACATCTGGCGCTCCTGTCCCTCGCATTCTACAGTTTTTGACACGTTGTTTTGCTCTTTTATTGACCATGCTTTGAGTGTGTTCGTTTTTGAAATTTGGTGTTTTGTTTTTTACCTTTGGACATCGCGGGTTTGTGTCCCGTTTTTTAATTATGCGGTTTGTTATGGGACTTTTATTTTTAGACTGTAACTTTTATACTTTGTAAGGGCGCTGATGACCTTAGCTGTTTAGCGCCCTTAAACCGCATATCATCATCATCACTACAATAGGTTAAATTAAGAAGAAATTACTGATGCTGACTACAATCATGCTACAAAAGTGTGGGAGCTGTTTAATGTGAGATACCTGGGCGAGTACAGCGACTTCTACTTAGCTTCATATGTACATCTTCTAGCTGAAGTCTTTGAGACATTTAGAAATCAAAACCTTAAAACACCCAAAGTGGATCGCATTCATTATTTCACCTCTCCAGCACTTACACGGAATGCCGTGTCGCTGTATACTGGAATTCAGCTGAAATTGCTACAGGATTATGACCACCTATTCATAGTAGAATCTGGTATGAGAGGAGGGTTCCCACCGGTATGCGGAAGCAAACAACGTCTACATGGATAAGTATGATTGGTCGAGACGAACACAATTTATTACATACGAGGGCCGCAATGACCAATATGGTTGGATAATGTGCCACGCCCTCCCTTATGATGGATGTGAGTGGGTGTCACCTGATCAAATCGGCTTAGAAAGACTACAAGAAGATGATCCTCGTGGATACATATTAGAAGTTGAATCGAGTATCCTACAGAACTTCACGATCTACACAACGAACTACCTTTCCTGCCTGAGTATATGAAGCCCAAAAAGTCATCTACAAAGAAACTGATACCTCATCTTGGACCTCGAAAGAAGTATGTGGTACATTACATGACTTTGAAGCAAGCTCTTAATCAGGGACTACTGCTAACAGAAATCCATCGTGTCTGTAATACCGACCGTCACAGTGGTGAAAGCTTTATGTGTAATTCAACAACAGGCCACGGCAACAGGCTGCAAATGATTTTGAAAAAGATGTCTACAAACTCTTTGACAACGCCATGTTTAGAAAAAACTATGGAAAACCTGCGTAAACGTATGTATATACGACTGGTTATAAACGAAAAGACGCTGGAAAAGTTGATTGCTAGCCCGTATTTATCGATATGACAATATATGCTACCAATCTAGCTGCTGTGCATATGGCTTCCCGACAGATTGTATTCAACAAGCCTATATGCATCGGTATGAATGTGTTGGACATCTCCAAGACATTAATGTACCACTATCATTACGATGTGTTGCCATATTATGGTGCTGAAGACCTGAAACTTATATATATGAACTATGATTCATATATTCATCGTGTGACAACTGGAGATGTGTTTCAGTACAAGCTACGTTTTCGAAAGTATCTGGAATCAGCTGATTACGCATTAGATATTCAAGGCTCAATGATAAAAAGAATTAAAGACATCAAACGTAGCGCTATTAAACAGTGCATTAAATTTGGCAGCTATACAGACTATCTTAATACCCAATAACTCATCAGAAAGCCCATGAATGTGATCTTATCACGGAAGCATGCTGTTAGCACAGTGCAAGTGAATAAAATCACATTGACTCCTTTTGATGATAAAAGAGTTATTTCCGAGGATAGAATAACCACATATGCGCATGGACATTATCGTATTACAAATAGTGGTTAAAAGAATGTAACATGGATCTGAATATGAATATATTCTCCGCGAGTCTACAATCTTAAATATTGAAGTTTACCCATGTGCGGTGTATAGACCCAGCATACACCTGGTGAAGAAAGAGTAAGATGTAAGAGAAGGCGTTAACCCTGCCATTAGGAGCAAATCCTAGAGCTAGTCTCAAGCCTAGAGAAAGGAGAGGGACTCCAATTACGAACTAAAATAAAGCCATGTTGATGTAAAACTTATCAATTAAGACGCTCCAATTATAAAACCTGAATAAAACGCCACAATTTCACTAAAAAAACTCGAGATTAGCCCTGGTTAGTACAGGTTAGGATGTTCGGTACTAGGTTAGAGTATACGATCGGAAATAGATGAATAGAGGTGTCTAGTTTCGACTTAGAATGGCTGGCATCAGCTTAGGATAACACCAGATTGGGTTAAACGATGACTGAGTAGAATCGATGATGAGATCATGAGCTGGGATTGGATAGCTTAGGTTAGGTTCGGTTAGGTTAGCTTCGGTTACGTTAGGTTAGGTTAGGTTAGGATAGGATAGGATAGGCTAGGCTAGGCTCGGCTCGGCTCGGCTCGGTTCGCCTCGCTTCGCGTACTGATTGTCTAAGTTATTAAGGATGGCTAGCTTAGTTTTTCTTAGCAATGGGTTGGCTACGTGTTGTCCTTACGTCTTGTTACGTGGTTACATTTCTGGTTACGTCACGTTACTCAGTGTTACGTCGTGTTACGTGGTTAGGTAACGTGATGTTACGCGGTGTTACGCAGTGTTACGGTCTTACATGGTTATGTTACGTGTTGTTACGTTTCGTTGCGTTTCGTTATGTCATGTTTCATGGTGTTACGCGATGTTAAATGGTTATGTTACGTGGTGTTATGTCTTGTCACGTGCTTATGTTACTAGTGTTACGTCTTATTACGTGGTGATGTTATATGTAGTTACGTCTTGTTACGTGGATACGTTTCTGGGTACGCCATGTTACGTGTTGTTATGTCGTGTTACGTGGTTATGTTACACAGTGATACGTGGCTCCCCAAAGGCCCTCATCTTATGTGAGTACGGGTTTTGGCGAACCCAGGGTTAGCCGAGACACTCATCGCCATCATCACACTTCCACCCTCCTCCGGTCACGGTGGGTTCGTTCTCGTGGCCGGAGGACACAAGGTAGGCTCTCGTGCGTTCTGTGCATTTCATTCCATGTCGCCCCTCGCCATCGTTTCTTTCTTCTCTTCTATTTGTGCACATTTCGCCCCACGTCCATTCATTTATGCATCTATTTTCCATCTTCGCCGGCCTACCTTGCGTGCGAAACGCCCACGCACTTTTAGTTCCTTTTATTTTCTTTTATTCTTTTATTTTAAAACCTCCATGGGCACAGCCTGACAGATACCCGCGCACTGGGTGCGCAGCTGGCTGAGTGGGTAATGGCGTCATCCCCACCACCCGGGATCGTCATGTAGGGTATGTGTTCGTATCCGCTGTTCAACTGCAGTCACGCGGAGGGCCATTGCATGAGCTGCTGACTTCTGACGGCGAGGGTCCATCTGTCTATGTTCTGGGAGGTGTGACCCTGGGGTGAGATAGGTATAGATAGGCCACTCACCCAAGCCGGGGTAACGCCAGGGAAATCAGATCCCGAGGTCGGAGACGGTTGCAATGGTGGAGGATTTACTTCGCTATGGAGCACCCTTTCTCCATTATTTTGAATAAGCGCCGAACAGTTTTAGTAACAGAAGTAGCGCCATCGACACCTGGTTGTGACTTAGTCATTACGCGAACAGAAGAAGGTCAAACATTCGAGAAGGTGAACGCTTTTGTTATCCAAAAGGGCATTGACTCAATTGCTGGTCCGGTTCATATCTGCACTCGGCTTCGTAATGGTTCGTTGTTAGTAAAAAGCAAGTCCGAGGCACAAAGTAAGTCCTTGTTGAGCGCCACGCTTCTCCACGGTTATCCCATCCGTGTTGAGAAGCACCGCACCTTGAATTCCTGTCGATGCGTCATCACCACCCATAGCCTCGATGGTATGTCGGACTAGGAGCTAGTGGAATATCTTTCCTACCAAAAGGTAACGGCAGTTCATCGAGTGCCGGCTAAACGCGACGGAGTGTGTGTACCTACTCGTACCCTGTTTATCACTTTCGATGGCGTCGATCTACTCACGAATATTTCAGCAGGGTACGAACGGATTGCGGTGAAGCCCTAAGTTCCTAGACCTCTGCGTTGTTTCAACTGCCAACGTCTTTGGCATGCGAAAGTCTCTTGTAAGAGTGACGCATCCATCTGTGCCTTATGTAGCCAGCCGTTAAACGAAGGTACCTGTTCATCCGGACCCGTCTGCGTTAATTGCAAGGGGCCTCATTCTGTTTCATTTGCCAACTGTCCGCGGTACTTGGACGAGAAGGCGAACCAGGAGATCCGGGTAAAGGAGAAACTCTCCTTGGCTGAAGCCCGAAAGCGTTACACTGCGCGCCAACATTCGATCCTGCGATCTGGTACATTTAGTTCTGTTGTTGCCTCGCCACTACACCAGAAGGATGCAGAGACTCAAACCTGGACTATGACTGCATTGACCGCTACTACCATCCGGTCGTCCATTTCCGCTCCAGTTATCAAGCCCCCTAAACCTGGTCCAAAGGTTATGAATTCGCAAGACAATGAGAAAACATCGAAGCAGAAATTTCGTAGAGAAGATTTTTTGAAAGTCCCTCCGCGTGCACGCGGAAAGAAAAGCTCACCTTCTCCTCCTCGAAGGTCGCAGTCCCAGGAGGCGCCTGGGACAAGCCGCGCTCAGCGGCCCCCTTTACCCATTGCCACCCAGAGGTGATTCACGGCGCTTGAATCGATTTCTGGCACTGAGCTCGTGGGCCCTCCCTTCAAAGAGCCAATGGAGTCTGACCAACTCCATAAAAAAGTCCGAACCCGAAGGTTAAGCACAAAGTTATTTTGAGCCGCCCTTCTAAGTAAGAAGTTTATCCGTTTTCTTCATGGCTATCCTGACCTAGAATTTACGTGGTGTACGATCTATAGGGCGGAACTGCAACTTCTATTGCGTTCCCATTCACATATGGTCGTGTGTTTGCAGGAGACCAAGCTTCGCCCTCACAAACCTTTTGATCTCCGAGGGTATACTCCGGTTTGCTACGATCTTGAACCGGATGAGGGTGCTCTTGCCTATTGAGGTGTCACGTTATTAGTGCGTAATGACGTTCATTCTCAAACTCTTACACTTACGTCCGATTTGCAAGCTGTTGCAGTTGGGCTTCAATTACCTGGCTTTTTCTTTCCTGGTTGCTCTGTGTATTCACCTCCATCGTCTCCCCTCGCTCACGCGGACGGTCGCGATCTTCTGTCCGCTCTCCCAACACAATTCCTTCTGTTGGGAGATTTTAATGCCCCTCACCCCCTGTGAGGTTCACTAAGGACTAGTCCGAGGGAACTCTTCTCTCCGACATTTTTTATCAGTTCAACCTCTCTATCCTAAATTTCTGTGAACCTACGTTTCTTTCTGATCCTTCCGGTACATTTTCTCACTTGGACCTTGCCGTTTGCTCACTCCAGCTTGCTAGTCGTCTTCAGTGGAACGTCGTCGATGACACCTACTCCAAC
The DNA here is from genome assembly GCA_030765065.1 of Deroplatys truncata. Lineage (NCBI taxonomy): Eukaryota > Metazoa > Arthropoda > Insecta > Mantodea > Mantidae > Deroplatys > Deroplatys truncata. The sequence continues at coordinate 412,869,162 of CM060990.1, read as the reverse complement.
GACCATTACCCCTGCATCGTTTCTCTTCAGTCACACCACGAACAGCATTCCAGAGTACCTACCTGGATATTCAGAATAGCCGACTAGAGCTTGTATTCCAGCGTCGTGTCTTTTGCACACCACCCCTTCACTGACATTAACAAAATGGTTCAGCTCCTTACGTCCACGATTCTACCTGCTGCGGAACGCACCATTTCCCGATCATTCTCTCACCCTCGGCGTATTCCTGTTCCGTGGTGGAACGAGGATTGACGGGACGCCCTTCCTACCCGTAAAACTGCACTTAGGGTGTTTCGGCGATACCCTACACTTGAGAATTTGGTTACTTTTAAACAATCGCGCGCCAGGGCTCGTCGCATTGCTCACAACAGCAGGAAAGCGTCTTGGACTCGTTTTGCCGAGTCTTTTAATCGCTTTACGCCTTCACCTTTTGTTTGGGATAAACTTCGTCGCTTCTCAGGTAAAGTGTCGCATTGTACTGTTTCTGGCCTTCAGGTTTCCAATGCCACCATAGTGGATTCGGCTGCCATCGCTAACACCCTGGGTGCTGCCTTTGAGGCGGTTTCCAGTTCAGAGCATTATTCCACCGGATATCGCTCTATCAAATACCGGCTGAATTCCGACACCTTTAATTTTCGGTCTGTTAATAAGGACTGTTATAATGAACTTTTCCCAATGAGGGAGTTGGAGCACGCTCCTCATTGCTCTAGGCACTCCGCTCCTGGGCCGGACGGCATTCATGTCCTGATGTTAAAGAACCTCTCAGCAGTGTGTAAACTCCTTCTCTTATCGGTCTATAACCGTATTTGGCAAGACGGCTTTTTTCCTTCCGTTTGGCGCGAAGCCACCATTGTCCCTCTACTTAAGCCTGGGAAGGATCGCCAACTGCCTTCCAGCTACCGCCCTATCTCCCTCACAAGTTGCATTTGTAAAGTGATGGAGCCCATGATAAACGGGCGGCTGACATGGTGGCTTGAGTCTCAGAATCTTCTAGCGAACGCTCAGTGCGGATTTCGTCGCCATCGATCTACCATCGACCATCTGGTGTCCCTGTCGACGCATATTATGAATGGATTTCTGAGAAAGTGTCAAATAATGGCTGAGTTTTTTGACCTGGAGAAAGCTTATAACACTTGTTGGAGGGTCGGCATTTTACGTACACTGCGCGCATGGAAAATCTGCGGTCGTCCCGCCAGGGGCTCACCTTATGAGAATACGGGTGTTGGCGTACCCGAGGGTTCTCGAGCTACTCATCGCCATCTTCATCGCTTCACCCCAGTCCGGTCGAGGTGGGATCGTTCTCGTGACCTGGGGACTCATGGTAGGCTCTCGTGCGTTCTGTGCATTTCATTCCATGTCGCCCCTCGCCATCGTTTCTTTCTTCTCATCTATTTATACACATTTCGCCTCACGCCCATTTATTTAAACATCTCTTTTACTTCTTCGCCCGCCTACCTTGCGTGCGAAACGCCTACACACTTTTAGTTCCTTTTAACTTTTTATTTTAATCTCCCGTGGATACAGCCTAACGGATACCCGTGCACTGGGTGAGCAGCTGGGTGAGTGGGTAATGGCGTAATCCCGACCATCCGGGGTCGTCATGTAGGGTATGTGTTCGTATCCGCTGTTCAACTGCAGTCCCGCGGGGGGCCATTGCATGAGCTGTTGACTTCTGACGGTGATTGGGTCCCTCTGTTTATGTTCTGGGAGGTGTGATCATGGGGTGAGATAGGTAAAGATACGCCACTCACCTAAGCCGGGGTAACGCCCGGGAAGTCGGAGCCCGAGGTCGGAAGCGGTTGGAATGGTGAAGGATTATTTCGCTATGGAGCACCCTTTCTCCATTACTCACAACAAGCCCCGAAAAGTCTATGTAACAGAAGTAGTACCCCGACATCTGGTTGTTACTTGGGCTTTTCACGTACAGAAGAAGTACAAAGTTTTGAGAAGGTGAAACCTTTCATTATTCAGAAGGGCATTGACGCTATTGCAGGTGCGGTTCAGTCCTGGACACTTCTTCGAATTGGTTCATTGTTGGTTCAAACCAAATCCGAAAGCAACGTAAGTCCGTTTTGCGCGCCACGCTTCTACACGGTTATCCTATCCGCGTCGAGAAGCACCGCACCTTGAATTCCTGTGAAAGCGCCGTTACCAACAATAGCCGCGATAGTATGTCGGACAAAGAATTTGTCGACCATCTTTCTGATCAAAAGGGGACAGCTGTTCATCGAGTGCAGGCTAAATGCGACAGAGTGTTTGTACCCACTCGTACCCTGTTTCTCACGTTCGATGGCGTCGTGATGATGATGATGATGATATGCGGCTGAAGGGCGCTAAACTGCTGAGGTCATCAGCGCCCTTGCAAGGTATAAAATATAAAGTCAAAAAATAAAAGACAGGTAAAAAACCGCATAATTAAAAAACGGGACACAAACCCGCGATGTTAAAAACGTTAAAAATAACAATAGAATAACAATAACAATAAAAACAATAACAATAATAACAATAACAACAATAGTAACAATAACAATAAATATGTCTCAAAAACCAACACACTACAAGCATAGCCAATAAAACATTAAAACGTGTCAAGGACTGTAGAATGCGAGGGACATGAGCGCCATATGTCACTGGGGATTAAGTCCCTATTAAAACATACAGAATAAAATAACAAAGCTAAAAGACGCTTAGCGCATCAAATGCGACAATTAAAACCAATGTCACATATAAAACGTAAAAGACATTCTACAGCATGCGCGTCGTCTGCCAAAACGTTGGCTATGCCAACAGGCAGACCCAGGCGAACGCGCAGTGGAGCTAAACCTTGACACTCAGTTAAAATGTGACGCACCGTTAAGGGCACGTCACACTGCTGACACAGCGGAGCGGGATCACCACTGAGCAGGTAACATGACTAAAACGACAATGTCCAATTCGTAAACGGGCTAAAAGTACCTCTTCCCGACGTGAAGAACGAGAAGAGGTACCCCAGATTAACGGGAGAGGCTTAACCTCCCGCAACTTGTTCCCCCGGAGGGCCGTCCACTCATCGCGCCAGCGCGAGAGGATGCGGCGACGTAAAATAACACACCAATCTGACGAGGGAACAACAGAGGTAAAAAATCTGGGTAATAAAATCGCCGATTTCGCAGCGGCGTCGGCAGACTCATTACCTGAGATGCCCACATGACCTGGAATCCACATGAAGGACACGCTGATGCCAGTGACACCAAGCGAGTGGAGCAGGTCATGTATGCGCTGTACAAGCGGGTGGTAACGGTACAGCGCAGTAATAGTCTGAAGGGCACTCAGAGAGTCCGTACAAATAAAACAGTGCTGTAAGGCGTGCCGCTGAATGTATAAAATAGACTGATAAATGCTAAAAAGTTCGGCGGTAAAAATTGAACATTGTCCAGGTAAACGAAACTTAAAACTACAGTGACCAGAAACAAAGGCACATCCAACTCCAGCTTCAGTCTTAAATCCATCGGTAAAGATAAAATGGAAGTCTCCGAATTGAGCCCGTACTTCTAAAAAAGCCGATCTAAAGACTGAAGCAGGGGTCTCAGTCTTCGGCATCGACGTTAGCCCAAGGTGACAGTGGGCCTCAGCGCGAGACCACGGAGGAAAACGCGTTTCCCCCCGTGGAAGGGCCGGCGCTGGCGGAACGTCTAAATGCCGAAGGAGCTGTCGAAAGCGAACCCCTGATGGGAGCAAAGCAGAGGAGCTAATAAAATAGTGACGATCAAGTGACTCCTCGAAAAATAACTCGAAGGACGGGTGGTCAGGCAAGCTTGAGAGTCGACAAGCATAGCTGCACAAGAGCATCTCACGCCTGAAGGACAGCGGAGGCTCTGCAGCTTCAGCATACAGGCTAAAAACAGGGCTGGTTGGAAAGGCCCCTGTAGCGACTCTTATGCCACGATGGTGAATGGCATTCAATCGACGTAACACAGATGGACGTGCCGACGAATAAACAATACACCCGTAATCAAGCTTGGATCGGACCAAAGAGCGATAAAGGCGAAGAAGGACGGTCCGATCAGCTCCCCAGGATGTGCCACTTAAAACACGTAAAATATTAAGAGAACGGTCACACTTTGCTTCTAAAAAGGAAACGTGCCAGGTCCAACGCAACTTCCTGTCAAAAATCAACCCCAAAAATTTCGCCTCGTCTGCAAACGGAAGTACCCCTGGCCCAAGATGGAGAGAGGGCGGAGGGAAATACTTCCGGCGCCAAAAGTTGATGCAGACGGATTTCTCGGCGGAGAAATTAAAGCCATTGGCTTTACTCCAGGCGTAGAGACGGTCGATACAGCTCTGGAGACGGCGCTCGAGTAGACAGGTCCGCCGTGAACTACAATAAATAGCGAAATCGTCAACAAAAAGGGACGATGAAATGCCAGGTGGAATACAATCAACAATGGGGTTGATAGCAATCGCAAAAAGTGTGACACTGAGTACAGAGCCCTGCGGTACTCCGTTCTCTTGAATAAAACGACGAGATAAAACCGAGCCCACACGTACACGAAAGACGCGGTCCGTCATAAACTCCCTAAGAAATATGGGAAGACGACCGCGGATATTCCAATCGTGAAGTGTACGTAAAATGCCGCCCCTCCAACAAGTGTCATAAGCTTTCTCCAGGTCAAAAAATACAGCCACGGTTTGACACTTTCTCAGAAATCCATTCATAATATGCGTCGACAAGGACACCAGATGGTCGACGGTATAGTGATAGCGACGAAACCCGCACTGAGCGTTCGCTAGAAGTTTCTGAGACTCAAGCCACCATGTCAACCGCCCGTTGATCATGCGCTCCATCACCTTGCAAATGCAACTGGTGAGGGAGATAGGGCGGTAGCTGGAAGGTAGTTGGCGATCCTTCCCAGGCTTAAGTATAGGGACAATGGTGGCTTCGGGCCAAACGGAAGGAAAAATGCCGTCTTGCCAAATACGGTTACAGACCTGTAAGAGAAATAGTTTACTGTCGGCTGAAAGGTTCTTTAACATCAGGACATGAATGCCGTCCGGCCCGGGAGCGGAGTGCCGAGAGCAATGAAGAGCGTGCTCCAGCTCCCTCATTGTGAATAGTTCGTTATAGCATTCATCATTAGCAGACCGAAAAGTATATGATGCGGAATCCTGCCGGTCTTTAATAGAGCGAAAGGCGGCGGAATAATGGTCTGAACTGGAAACCGCCTCAAAGGCAGAACCCAGAGTGTTAGCGATGGCAGCCGGATCCACTATGGTGGCATTAGAAACCTGAAGGCCAGAAACAGTACAATGTGACACTTTACCTGAGAAGCGACGAAGTTTATCCCAAACAACGGATGAAGGCGTAAAACGATTAAAAGACTCGACAAAACGAGCCCAAGATGCCTTCTTGGTATCCTGAATAATGCGACGAGCCCTGGCGCGCGATTGTTTAAAAGTCACCAAATTATCAAGTGTAGGGTGGCACCGAAACACCCTAAGTGCAGTCCTACGGGCACGAACGGCGTCCCGACAATCCTTGTTCCACCACGGAACAGGTGGCCGCCGAGGTTGGGAGGATGAACGGGGTATTGCACGTTCAGCGGCTGAGAAAATAATAGACATAAGGTGCTGCACTAGTTGATTAATGTCGGAGAAGGGCTGGTCGTCAAAATGCACGAGGCTGGAATACAAGCTCCAGTCGGCTTTTGCGAATATCCAGGTACGTACTCTGGAATGCTGTACGTGGTGCGACAGAAGAGAAACGATGCAGGGGAAATGGTCGCTGGAGTAGGTGTCAGCGACGACGTTCCACTGAAGACGACGTGCAAGCTGGATTAAGCAAATGGCAAGGTCCAGGTGAGAGAATGTACCAGAAGAATCAGAAATAAAAGTAGGTGCACCTGTATTGAGGATGGAAAGATTGAACTGATAAAAAATGTCGGAAAGAAGAGTTCCCCTCGCACAAGCCCTTGGCGAACCCCATAGTGGGTGATGGGCATTAAAATCTCCCAACAGAAGAAATGGTGTTGGGAGAGCGGACAGGAGAGCTCGAATGTCCGCGGAGCGAGGGGAGACGATGGAGGTGAATATACAGAGCAAACAGAAAACAAAAAGCCGGGTAAGTGAAGACGAACGGCAACAGCTTGCAAGTCGGATGTAAGTGTGACAGGTGTAAAAGGAACGTCGTTACGCACTAAGAACATGACACCTCCATGAGCAGGGGTACCCTCCTCCGGTTCAAGGTCGTAGCGAACCGGAGTATATCCTCGGAGATCAAAAGGATCGTGAGGGCGAAGCTTAGTCTCCTGCAAACATACGACCATAGGCGAATGGGAACGCAATAAAAGTTGCAGTTCCACCCAATGCGATCGTACACCACGTACATTCCAGGTCAGGATAGCCATTAAGAATAAGGGGATAAACTGTCTATTTAGAAGGGCGGCTTAAAATTACCTTTTGTTTAACCTTTGGGCTCGGGCTTTTTGTATGGAGTTGGTCAGACTCCATAGCTTCCTCGGAGGGAGGGCCCACGCGCTCAGTGCCAGAAACCGATTCAAGCGCCGTGAATCGGTTCTGGGTGGCGATGGGTGAAGGGTGCCGCTGAGCGCGGCTTGTCCCAGGACCATCCTGGGACAGCGACCTCCGAGGAGAAGGTGAACTTTTGTTACCGCGCGCACGCGGAGGGTCTTTCAAAAAATCTTCCCTACGAAGTTTCTGCTTGGGCTTCTTTTCAACGGCTTGCGACTTCATTGACTTGGGACCAGGTTTATACGGCTTGGTAACTGTAGCCTTAATAGACGGCCGGATGGTAGTGGCGGTTAATCCAGTCAAGGTCCAGGTCTGAGTTTCGGCATCTACTCGTGGTACTGGCGAGGCAACAACAGAAATAAATGTGCCAGATCGCAGGAGTGAAGGTTGGCGCGCATGGAAACGCCTCCGGGCTTCAGCGAAGGAGAGTTTTTCCTTTACCCGGATCTCCTGGATCGCCTTCTCGTCCAAATACCGCGGACAGTCGGCAAACGAAGCAGAATGTGACACTTTACAATTAACGCAGACGGGGGCTGTTGAACAGGTACCTTCGTGTGAGGGCTGGCTACATGTTGCACAGATGTTAACGGCACTCTTACAGGAGACTTGCGTATGCCCAAAACGTTGGCATTTAAAACAACGCAGAGGTCTAGGAATATAAGGCCTCGCAGAAATCCGTTCGTACCCTGCGGAAATGCTCGTGGGCAGATCGACGCCATCAAATGTAATAAACAGGGTACGAGTGGGTACCAATACGCCGTCGCGTTTGGCCTGCACTCGATGCACTGCAGTCACCTTTTGATCAGATAGATATTCTACGAGATCCTCGTCCGATATACCATCGAGGCTATGGGTGGTAACGACGCCCCGACAGGAGTTCAATGTGCGGTGCTTCTCAACACGGATAAGGTAACCGTGGAGAAGCGTAGCGCGCAACAAGGTCTTACTTTGCTGATCGGACTTAGTTTGTGCCAATAAGGAACCATTCCGTAGACGAGTGCATGATTGAACCGCACCAGCAATAGCATCTATGCCCTTCTGAATTATAAAAGGTTTCACCTTCTCAAAGTTTTGTCCTTCTTCTGTTCTCGAAATGACCAAGTAACAACCAGATGACGGCGGTGCTACTTCTGTTACAATAACTTTTCGGCGCTTGTTTGTATTAATGGAGGAAGGGTGCTCCATAGCGAGATAAATCCTCCAGCATTGCAACCGTCTCCGACCTCGGGCTCTGACTTCCCGGGCGTTACCCCGGCTTGGGTGAGTGGCCTATCTATACCTATCTCACCCCAGGGTCACACCTCCCAGAACATAGACAGAGGGACCCAATCGCCGTCGGAAGCCAGTAGCTCATGCAATGGCCCCCCGCGGGACTGCAGTTGAACAGCGGATACGAACAACAACCCTACATGACGACCCCGGGTGGTGGGGATGACGCCATTACCCACTCACCCAACTGCGCACGCGGTGCGCGGGTATCCGTCAGGCTGTGTCCACGGAGGATTTAAATAAAAAGATAAAAGAAACTAAAACTGTGTGGGCGTTTCGCACGCAAGGTAGGCCGGCGGGGAAGAAAAAGAGATGCGAATGTCGTGGTGCGAAATGGCCGGAAAGTGATGAGGGAAGAAAGAAACGATGGTGAGGTGCGGTATGGATGGAAATCAAAGAACGCACGAGAGCCTACCTTGGGTCCACCGGTCACTTGAAGAACCCACCTCGACCGGATGGGGGTGAGGGGATGAATATGGCGATGATTGGCTCGGGAACCCCCGGGTGCGCCAAAAACCCGTACTCACATAAGGTGAGCCCCTGAGGTGTCGATGGCGTCGATCTGCCTACTAGTATTTCGCCCCTCAGGGGCTCACCTTATGTGAGTACGGGTTTTTGGCGCACCCGGGGGTTCCCGAGCCATTCATCGCCACATTCATCCCCTCACCCCCATCCGGTCGAGGTGGGTTCTTCAAGTGACCGGTGGACACAAGGTAGGCTCTCGTGCGTTCTTTACATTCCATTCATACCGCATCTCACCATCGTTTCTTTCTTCCCTTATCACTTTCCGGCCATTTCGTACCATGACATTCGCATATCTCTTTTTCTTCCCCGCCGGCCTACCTTGCGTGCGAAATGCCCACACTGTTTTAGTTTCTTTTATCTTTTTATTTAAATCCTCCGTGGACACAGCCTGACGGATACCCGCGCACCGCGTGCGCAGCTGGGTGAGTGGGTAATGGCGTCATCCCCACCACCCGGGGTCGTCATGTAGGGTATGTGTTCGTATCCGCTGTTCAACTGCAGTCCCGCGGGGGGCCATTGCATGAGCTGCTGACTTCTGACGGCGATTGGGTCCCTCTGTCTATGTTCTGGGAGGTGTGACCCTGGGGTGAGTCTGGTATAGATAGGCCACTCACCCAAGCCGGGGTAACGCCCGAGAAGTCAGAGCCCGAGGTCGGAGACGGTTGCAATGGTGGAGGATTTCTTTCGCTATGGAGCACCCTTCCTCCATTACTACTAACAAGCGCCGAAAAGTCTATGTAACAGAAGTGACACCACCGACAACTGGTTGTTACTTGGTCATTTCACGAACCGAAGAAGGACAAAGCTTTGAGAAGGTGAACCCTTTCATCATTCAAAAGGGCATTGATGCAATTGCTGGTGCGGTTCAGTCCTGCAATCGTCTACGGAATGGTTCCTTATTAGCCCAAACGAAATCCGATCTGCAAAGTAAGACCTTGTTGCGCGCTACCCTTCTCCACGGCTATCCTATCCGTGTCGAGAAGCACCGCACATTGAATTCCTGTCGAGGCGTTATTACCACCCATAGCCTCGATGGTATATCGGACGAGGACCTGGTAGAATATCTTGCAGACCAGAAGGTGACAGCGGTCCATCGAGTGCAGGCCAAAGGCGACGGCGTATTGGTACCCACTCGTACCCTGTTTATTACATTTGATGGCGTCGATCTGCCCACGAGCATTTCCGCAGGGTACGAACGGATTTCTGTGAGGCCTTATATTCCTAGACCTCTGCGTTGTTTTAAATGCCAACGTTTTGGGCATACGCAAGTCTCATGTAAGAGTGCCGTTAACATCTGTGCAACATGTAGCCAGCCCTCACACGAAGGTACCTGTTCAACAGCCCCCGTCTGCGTTAATTGCAAAGGGTCTCATTCTGCTTCGTTTGCCGACTGTCCGCGGTACTTGGACGAGAAGGCGATCCAGGAGATCCGGGTAAAGGAAAAACTCTCCTTCGCTGAAGCCCGGAGGCGTTACCATGCGCGCCAACCTTCCCTCCTGCGATCTGGCACATTTAGTTCTGTTGTTGCCTCGCCAGTACCACGAGTAGATGCCGAAACTCAGACCTGGACCTTGACTGGATTAACCGCCACTACCATCCGGCCGTCTATTAAAGCTACTGTTACCAAGCCTTATAAACCTGGTCCAAAGTCAATGAAGTCGCAAGCCGCTGAAAAGAAGCCCAAGCAGAAACTACGTAGGGAAGATTTCTTGAAAGACCCTCCGCGTGCGCGCGGTAGCAAAAGTCCACCTTCTCCTCCTCGGAGGTCGCTGTCCCAGGAAGGTCCTGGGACAAGCCGCGCTCAGCGGCACCCCTCACCCATCGCCACCCAGAACCGATTCACGGCGCTTGAATCGGTTTCTGGCACTGAGCGCGTGGGCCCTCCCTCCGAGGAAGCTATGGAGTCTGACCAACTCCATACAAAAAGCCCGAGCCCAAAGGTTAAACAAAAGGTAATTTTAAGCCGCCCTTCTAAGTAGACAGTTTATCCCTTTTATTCATGGCTATCCTGAGCTGGAATGTACGTGGTGTACGATCGCATAGGGCGGAACTGCAACTTTTATTGCGTTCCCATTCACCTATGGTCGTGTGTTTGCAGGAGACCAAGCTTCGCCCTCACGACCCTTTCGATCTCCGAGGGTACACTCCGGTTCGCTACGATCTTGAAGCGGAGGAGGGTGCTCCTGCTCATGGAGGTGTCATGTTGTTGGTGCGTAATGACGTTCATTTTCATCCTATCACACTTACGTCCGACTTGCAAGCTGTTGCCATTAGACTGCAGTTACCCGGTTTTTTCTTTTCTGTTTGTTCTGTGTATACACCTCCATCGTCTCCCCTCGTTCCCGCGGACATTCGATCTCTCCTGTCCGCTCTCCCAACACCATTTCTTCTGTTGGGAGATTTTAATGCCCATCACCCACTATGGGGTTCGCCAAGGGCTTGTGCGAGGGGAACTCTTCTTTCCGACATTTTTTATCAGTTCAATCTTTCCATCCTCAATACAGGTGCACCTACTTTTATTTCTGATTCTTCCGGTACATTCTCTCACCTGGACCTTGCCATATGCTCAATCCAGCTTGCACGTCGTCTTCAGCGGAACGTCGTCGCTGACACCTACTCCAGCGACCATTTCCCCTGCATCGTTTCTCTTCTGTCGCACCACGTACAGCATTCCAGAGTACCTACCTGGATATTCGCAAAAGCCGACTGGAGCTTGTACTCCAGCATCGTGCATTTTGACGACCAGCCCTTCTCCGACATTAATCAACTAGTGCAGCACCTTACGTCTATTATTTTCTCAGCCGCCGAACGTGCAATACCCCGTTCATCCTCCCAACCTCGGCGGCCACCTGTTCCGTGGTGGAACGAGGATTGTCGGGACGCCGTTCGTGCCCGTAGGACTGCACTTAGGGTGTTTCGGCGCCACCCTACACTTGATAATTTGGTGACTTTTAAACAATCGCGCGCCAGGGCTCGTCGCATTATTCAGGATAGCAAGAAGGCATCTTGGGCTCGTTTTGTCGAGTCTTTTAATCGTTCTACGCCTTCATCCGTTGTTTGGGATAAACTTCGTCGCTTCTCAGGTAAAGTGTCACATTGTACTGTTTCTGGCCTTCAGGTTTCTAATGCCACCATAGTGGATCCGGCTGCCATCGCTAACACTCTGGGTTCTGCCTTTGAGGCGGTTTCCAGTTCAGACCATTATTCCGCCGGCTTTCGCTCTATTAAAGACCGGCAGGATTCCGCATCATATACTTTTCGGTCTGCTAATGCTGAATGCTATAACGAACTATTCACAATGAGGGAGCTGGAGCACGCTCTTCATTGCTCTCGGCACTCCGCTCCCGGGCCGGACGGCATTCATGTCCTGATGTTAAAGAACCTTTCAGCCGACAGTAAACTATTTCTCTTACAGGTCTATAACCGTATTTGGCAAGACGGCATTTTCCCTTCCGTTTGGCGCGAAGCCACCATTGTCCCTATACTTAAGCCTGGGAAGGATCGCCAACTACCTTCCAGCTACCGCCCTATCTCCCTCACCAGTTGCATTTGCAAGGTGATGGAGCGCATGATCAACGCGCGGTTGACATGGTGGCTTGAGTCTCAGAAACTTCTAGCGAACGCTCAGTGCGGGTTTCGTCGCTATCGCTCTACCGTCGACCATCTGGTGTCCTTGTCGACGCATATTATGAATGGGTTTCTGAGAAAGTGTCAAACCGTGGCTGTATTTTTTGACCTGGAGAAAATTATGACACTTGTTGGAGGGGCGGCATTTTACGTACACTTCACGATTGGAATATCCGCGGTCGTCTTCCCATATTTCTTCGGGAGTTTATGACGGACCGCGTCTTTCGTGTACGTGTGGGCTCGGTTTTATCTCGTCGTTTTATTCAAGAGAACGGAGTACCGCAGGGCTCTGTACTCAGTGTCACACTTTTTGCGATTGCTATCAACCCCATTGTTGATTGTATTCCACCTGGCATTTCATCGTCTCTTTTTGTTGACGATTTCGCTATTTATTGCAGTTCACGGCGGACCTGTCTACTCGAACGCCGTCTCCAGAGCTGTATCGACCGTCTCTACGCCTGGAGTAACGCCAACGGCTTTAAACTCTCCGCCGAGAAATCCGTCTGCATCAACTTCTGGCGCCGGAAGTATTTCCCTCCCCCCTCTCTCCGTCTTGGGCCAGGGATACTTCCGTTTGCAGACGAGGCGAAATTTTTGGGGTTGATTTTTGATAGGAAGTTGTGTTGGACCTCGCACGTTTCCTTTTTAAAAGCAAAGTGTGACCGTTCTCTTAATCTTTTACGTGTTTTAAGTGGCACATCCTGGGGAGCTGATCGGACCGTCCTTCTTCGCCTTTATCGCTCTTTGGTCCGATCCAAACTTGATTACGGGTGTTTTGTTTATTCGTCGGCACGTCCATCTGTGTTACGTCGTTTGAATCCCATTCATCATCGTGGTCTTAGAGTCGCTACAGGGGCCTTTCCAACTAGCCCCGTGCCCAGTCTTTATGCTGAAGCTGCAGAGCCTCCGCTGTCCTCCAGGCGTGAGATGCTCTTGTGCAGCTATGCCTGTCGACTCTCAAGCTTACCTGACCACCCGTCTTTCGCGGCATTTTTCGAGGATTCACTTGACCGGCAATATTTAGTTAGCTCCTCTGCATTGCTCCCTCCAGGGGTTCGATTTCGACTGCTCTTTCGGCATTTGGACGTTACGCCAGCGCCGGCCCTTCCAGGGGGGGAAACGCGTTTTCCTCCATGGTCGCGCGCTGAGGCCCACTGTCACCTTGGGTTATCGTCAATGCCGAAGAATGAGACCCCTTCTTCAGTCTTTAGATCAGCGTTTTTAGAACTTCAGTCGCAATTCGGGGACTTGCCTTTTATCTTTACTGATGGATCTAAGACTGATGCTGGAGTAGGATGTGCCTTTTTTGTGGTGGAAATAGTTTTACCTTTCGTTTACCAGAGCAATGTTCGATTTTTACCGCCGGACTTTTTAGCATTTATCAGTCTCTTTTATATATTCAGCGGCACGACTTACGGCACTGTTTTATTTGTTCCGACTCCCTGAGTGCTCTTCAAAGTATTAGCTCGCTGTACAGTTACCACCCGCTCGTACAGCGCATTCATGACCTGCTCCACTCGCTTGATGTCTCTGGCATCAGCGTCTCCTTCTTGTGGATTCCAGGTCATGTGGGCATCTCAGGTAATGAGTCTGCCGATGTCGCTGCCAAGTCGGCGATTTTATCACCCAGACGTTTTACCTCTGTTGTTCCCTCGTCAGATTTGTTTATTGTTTTACGCCGCCGCATCCTCTCGCTTTGGAGCGATGAGTGGACGGCCCTCCGGGGGAACAAGTTGCGGGAGGTTAAGCCTCTCCCGTTAGTCTGGGCTACATCTTCCCGTGCTTCTCGTCGGGAAGAGGTAATTTTAACACGCCTTCGTATCGGACATTGCATTTTTAGTCATAAGTATTTGCTGAGTGGTGACCCCGCGCCACTCTGTGGGCAGTGTGACGTGCCCTTAACGGTGCGTCACATTTTAACAGAGTGTCAGGTTTTAGCTGCATTGCGTGCTCGTGTGGGTCTGCCTGTTGGCCTAGCCAACGTTTTGGCAGACGACACGCATGCTGTGGAATGTGTTTTACGTTTTATTCATAACAGTGATTTTAATCTGCGCATTTAATGCGTTGAGCGTCTGTTAGCTTCGTACTTTTATCCTGTCGGTTTTTATGGGAACTCTTATCCCCAGTGGACATATGGCGCTCATGTCCCTCGCATTCTACAGTTCCTGACACGTTTTACTCCTTTACTGCCTATGCTTTTAGTGTGTTGTTTTTCAGATCTTTGTCTTGTTATTATTGCTGTTATTGTTATTATTGTTTTTATTGTTATTGTTGTTATTGTTATTATTGTTATTGTTATATTTGTTATTGTTATATTGTTAGTTTTAGCTTTTTGACATCGCGGGTTTGTGTCCCGTTTTTTAATTATGCGGTTTTTTACCTATCTTTTATTTTTTGACTTTATATTTTATACCTTGTAAGGGCGCTGATGACCTCAGCAGTTTAGCGCCCTTAAGCCGCATATCATCATCATCATCATCACTAGTATTTCGGCAGGGTACGAGCGTATTGCAGTGAGGCCCCGTATACCTAGACCCCACCCACCAGGGGCTCACCTTTTGTGAGTACGGGTTACATGCACCCGGGGTACCCGAGCCATTCATAGCCATTTTCAGCCTTTTATCCCCGTCCGGTCAAGGTGGGTTCGTTCTCGTGACTGGGGGATTCAAGGTAGGCTCTTGTGCGTTCTGTGCATTTCATACCATGTCGCTCCTCGCCATCGTTTCTTTCTTCTCTTCTGTTTATGCACATTTCGCCCCACGCTCATTCATTTACACGTCTCTTTTACTTCTTCGCCGGCCTACCTTGCGTGCGAAAGTCCCACACAGTTTTAGTTTTTGTTATATTTTTAATTATATCCTCCGTGGACACAGCCTGACAGATACCCTCGCACTGGGTTCGCAGCTGGGTGAGTCGGTAATGGCGTCATCCCCACCACCCGGGGTCGTCATGTAGGGTATGTGTTCGATTCCGCTGTTCAACTGCAGTCCCGCGGGGGGCCATTGCATGAGCTGCTGGCTTCTGACGGCGATTGGGTCCCTCTGTCTTTGTTCTGGGAGGTGTGACCCTGGGGTGAGATAGGTATAGATAGGCCACTCACCCAAGCCGGGGTAACTCCCGGGATGTCGGAGTCCGAGGTCGGAGACGGTTGCACTGCTGGAGGATTTTTTTCGCTATGGAGCACCCTTTCTCCATTATTAACAACAAGCGCCGAAAAGTTTTTGCAACGGAAGTAGCAACGCCAACAGCTGGTTGTTACTTAGTGATTACCCGTACAGAGGAAGGATAATCATTCGAGAGGGTGAACCCTTATATAATCCAGAAGGGCATTGACACAATTGCTGGTCCTTTTCATTTCTGCACTAGCTTACGAAACGGTTCATTGTTGGTTCAGAGTAAGTCCGATCAACAAAGTAAGCCCTTGCTTCGCGCCACGCTTCTCCGCGGTTATCCTATCCGTGTTGTGAAGCACTGCACCTTGAATTCCGGTCGAGGCGTTGTCACCACGCATAACCTCTATGGTATATCGGACGAGGACCTGGTAGAATATCTTGCAGACCAGAGGGTGACAGCGGTTCATCGAGTGCAGGCCAAACGCGACGGCGTATTGGCACCCACACGTACCCTGTTTCTAACATTTGATGGCGTCGATCTGCCCACGAGCATTTCAGCAGGGTACGAACGGATTGCTGTCAGGCCTTATATTCCTAGACCTCTGCGTTGTTTTAACTGCCAACGTTTTGGGCATACGCAAGTCTCATGTAAGAGTGCCGTTACCATTTGTGCATCATGTAGCCAACCCTCACATGAAGGTACCTGTTCATTATCCCCGTCTCCGTTAATTGTAAAGGGTCTCATTCTGCGTCGTTTGCCGACTGCCCTTGGTACTTGGACGAGAAGGCGATCCAGGAAATTCGGGTAAAGTAAAAACTCTCCATCGCTGAAGCCCGGAGGCGTTATCATGCACGCCAAACTTCAATCCTGCGATCTAGCACATTTAGTTCTGTTGTTGCCTCTCCAGTACCACGAGTAGATGCCGAAACTCAGACCTGCACCATGACTGCATTAACCGCCACTACCATCCGGCCGTCCATTAAAGCTACAGTTACCAAGCCCCATAAACCTGGTCCAAAGTCAAAGATGTCGCAAGCCGCTGAAAAGAAGCCCAAGCAGAAACTTCGCAAAGAAGATTTTCTGAAGGACCCTCCGCATGCGCGCGGTAAGAAAAGTTCACCTTCCCCTCCTCGGAGTTCGCAATCCCGGAAGCTCCTGGGACACGTAGCGCTCAGCGGCTACCATCACCCATCGCCACCCAGAACCCATTCACGGCGCTTGAATCGGTTTCTGGCTCTGAGCTCGTGAGCCCTCCCTTCGAGGAGGCTATGGAGTATGACAAACCCCATAGCAAAAGCCCGAGCCCAAAGTTTAAACAAAAGGTAATTTTAAGCCGCCCTTCTAAGTAGACAGTTTACCGCTTTTTCTTAATGGCTATCCTGACCTGGAATGTACGTGGTGTACCATCGCATAGGGCGGAACTGCAACTTTTATTGCGTTCCTTTCACCTATGGTCGTGTGTATGCAGGAGACTAAGCTTCGCCCTCATGATCCTTTTGATCTCCGAGGATATACTCCGGTTCGCTAAGACATTGAACCGGAGGGGGTACTCCTGCTCATGGAGGTGTCATGTTGTTAGTGCGTAACGACGTTCATTTTCAACGTCACACTGTTACGTTCGACTTGCAAGCTGTTGCCATTAGACTGCAGTAACCCTGTTTTTTCTTTTCTGTTTGCTCTGTATATTCACCTCTATCGTCTCCCCTCGCTAACGCGGACCTTCGAGATCCCTTGTCCGCTTTCCCAACACCATTTCTTCTGTTAGGAGATTTTAATGCTCATCACCCAATGTGGGGTTCGCTTTCCGACATTTTTACCAGTTCAATCCCTCTGTACTCAATACAGGTGAGCCCACGTTTCTTTCTGATCCTTCCGGTACATTTTCTCACTTGGACCTTGCCGTTTGCTCACTCCAGCTTGTTAGTCGTCTTCAGTGGAACGTCGTTGCTGACACCTACTCCGGCAAACATTACCCCTGCATCGTTTCTCTTCAGTCACACCACGAACAGCATTCCAGAGTACCTACCTGGATATTCACAAAAGCCGACTAGAGCTTATATTCCAGCCTCGTGCATTTTGACGATCAGCACTTCGCCGACATTAACCAACTATTGCAGCACCTTACGTCTACGATTTTCTCTGTCGCCGAACGCGCAATTCCCCGTTCATCCTCTCAACCTCGGCGACCGCCTCTTCCGTGGTGGAACGAGGATTCTCGGGACGCCGTTCGTGCCCGTAGAACTGCACTTAGGGTGTTTCGGCGACACACTACACTTGATAATTTGGTGACTTTTAAACAATCGCGCGCCAGGGTTCGTCGCATTATTCAGGATAGCAAGAAGGGGTCGTGGACCCGTCTTGTTCCAGTCTTTTAATCGCATTACGCATTCATCTGTTGTTTGGGATAAACTTCGTCGCTTCTCAGGTAAAATGTCCAATTGTACTGTTTCTGGCCTTCAGGCTTCCAATGCCACCATAGTGGATCCGGCTGCCATCGCTAACACTCTGGGTACTGCCTGAGGTGGTTTCCAGTTCAGACCATTATTCCGCCGGCTTTCGCTGTATCAAACACCGGCTGTATTCCGACACCTTTAATTTTCGGTCTGCTAATAATGAATGCTATAACGAACTATTCACAATGAGTGAGCTGGAGCACGCTCTTCATTGCTCTTGGCTCTCCACTCCTGGGCCGGACGGCATTCATGTCCTGATGTTAAAGCACATTTCAGCCGACAGTAAACTCTTTCTCTTACAGGTCTATAACCTATTTGGCAAGACGGCGTTTTTCCTTCCGTTTGGCTCGAAGCCACCATTGTCCTATACTTAAGCCTGGAAAAGATCGCCAACTACCTTTCACCTACCGCCGTATCTCCCTCACCAGTTGCATTTGCAAGGTGATGGAGCGCATGATCAACGGGCGGTTGACATGGTGGCTTGAGTCTCAGAAACTTCTAGCGAACGCTCAGTGCGGATTTCGTCGCTATCGCTCTACGGTCGACCATCTGGTGTCCCTGTGGACGCATACTATGAATGGATTTCTGCGAAAGTGTCAAACTGTGGCTGTGTTTTTTGACTTGGAGAAAGCTTATGACACTTGTTGGAGGGGCGGCATTTTACGTACACTTCACGCATGGAATATCCGCGGTCGCCTTCCCATATTTCTTCGGCAGTTTATGACGAACCGCGTCTTTCGTGTACGTGTGGGCTCGGTTTTATCTAGTCGTTTTATAAAAGAGAACGGAGTAACGCAGGGCTCTGTGCTCAGAGTCACACTTTTTGCAATTGCTATCAACCCTATTTTTGATTGTATTCCACCTGGCATTTCCTCGTCCATTTTGTTGACGATTTTGCCATTTATTGCAGTTCACGGCTGACCTGTCACCCCCTCAGGGGCTCACCTTATGTGAGTACGGGTTTTTGGCGCACCCGGGGGTTCCCGAGCCAATCATCGCCATATTCATCCCCTCACCCCCATCCGGTCGAGGTGGGTTCTTCAAGTGACCGGTGGACCCAAGGTAGGCTCTCGTGCGTTCTTTGCATTCCATTCATACCGCACCTCACCATCGTTTCTTTCTTCCCTTATCACTTTCCGGCCATTTCGCACCACGACATTCGCATATCTCTTTTTCTTCCCCGCCGGCCTACCTTGCGTGCGAAACGCCCACACAGTTTTAGTTTCTTTTATCTTTTTATTTAAATCCTCCGTGGACACAGCCTGACGGATACCCGCGCACCGCGTGCGCAGCTGGGTGAGTGGGTAATGGCGTCATCCCCACCACCCGGGGTCGTCATGTAGTGTTTGTGTTCGTATCCGCTGTTCAACTGCAGTCCCGCGGGGGGGCCATTGCATGAGCTGCTGACTTCTGACGGCGATTGGGTCCCTCTGTCTATGTTCTGGGAGGTGTTACCCTGGGGTGAGTCTGGTATAGATAGGCCACTCACCCAAGCCGGGGTAACGCCCGAGAAGTCAGAGCCCGAGGTCGGAGACGGTTGCAATGGTGGAGGATTTATTTCGCTATGGAGCACCCTTCCTCCATTAATACAAACAAGCGCCGAAAAGTTATTGTAACAGAAGTAGCACCGCCGTCATCTGGTTGTTACTTGGTCATTTCGAGAACAGAAGAAGGACAAAACTTTGAGAAGGTGAACCCTTTTATAATTCAGAAGGGCATAGATGCTATTGCTGGTGCGGTTCAATCATGCACTCGTCTACGGAATGGTTCCTTATTGGCACAAACTAAGTCCGATCAGCAAAGTAAGACCTTGTTGCGCGCTACGCTTCTCTACGGTTACCCCATCCGTGTTGAGAAGCACCGCACATTGAACTCCTGTCGGGGCGTCGTTACCACCCATAGCCTCGATGGTATATCGGACGAGGATCTCGTAGAATATCTCTCGGATCAAAAGGTGACTGCAGTGCATCGAGTGCAGGCCAAACGCGACGGCGTATTGGTACCCACTCGTACCCTGTTTATTACATTTGATGGCGTCGATCTGCCCACGAGCATTTCCGCAGGGTACGAACGGATTTCTGTGAGGCCTTATATTCCTAGACCTCTGCGTTGTTTTAAATGCCAACGTTTTGGTCATACGCAAGTCTCCTGTAAGAGTGCCGTTAACATCTGTGCAACATGTAGCCAGCCCTCACACGAAGGTACCTGTTCAACAGCCCCCGTCTGCGTTAATTGTAAAGGGTCACATTCTGCTTCGTTTGCCGACTGTCCGCGGTATTTGGACGAGAAGGCGATCCAGGAGATCCGGGTAAAGGAAAAACTCTCCTTCGCTGAAGCCCGGAGGCGTTTCCATGCGCGCCAACCTTCACTCCTGCGATCTGGCACATTTAGTTCTGTTGTTGCCTCGCCAGTACCACGAGTAGATGCCGAAACTCAGACCTGGACCTTGACTGGATTAACCACCACTACCATCCGGCCGTCTATTAAGGCTACAGTTACCAAGCCGTATAAACCTGGTCCCAAGTCAATGAAGTCGCAAGCCGTTGAAAAGAAGCCCAAGCAGAAACTACGTAGGGAAGATTTTTTAAAAGACCCTCCGCGTGCGCGCGGTAACAAAGGTTCACCTTCTCCTCCTCGGAGGTCGCTGTCCCAGGATGGTCCTGGGACAAGCCGCGCTCAGCGGCACCCTTCACCCATCGCCACCCAGAACCGATTCACGGCGCTTGAATCGGTTTCTGGCACTGAGCGCGTGGGCCCTCCCTCCGAGGAAGCTATGGAGTCTGACCAACTCCATACAAAAAGCCCGAGCCCAAAGGTTAAACAAAAGGTAATTTTAAGCCGCCCTTCTAAATAGACAGTTTATCCCCTTATTCTTAATGGCTATCCTGACCTGGAATGTACGTGGTGTACGATCGCATAGGGCGGAACTGCAACTTTTATTGCGTTCCCATTCGCCTATGGTCGTATGTTTGTAGGAGACTAAGCTTCGCCCTCACGATCCTTTTGATCTCCGAGGATATACTCCGGTTCGCTTCGACCTTGAACCGGAGGAGGGTACTCCTGCTCATGGTGGTGTCATGCTTTTGGTCCGAAATGACGTTCATTTTGCACCTGTCACACTTACATCTGACTTGCAAGCTGTTGCCGTTCGCCTTCACTTACCCGGCTTTTTGTTTTCTGTTTGCTCTGTGTATACACCTCCATCGTCTCCCCTCGCTCCCGCGGACATTCGATCTCTCCTGTCCGCTCTCCCAACGCCATTTCTTCTGTTGGGAGATTTTAATGCCCATCACCCACTATGGGGTTCGCCAAGGGCTTGTGCGCGGGGAACTCTTCTTTCCGACATTTTTTATCAGTTCAATCTTTCCATCCTCAATACAGGTGCACCTACTTTTATTTCTGATTCTTCTGGTACATTTTCTCACCTGGACCTTGCAATTTGCTCACTCCAGCTTGCACGTCGTCTTCAGTGGAACGTCGTCGCTGACACCTACTCCAGCGACCATTTCCCCTGCATCGTTTCTCTTCTGTCGCACCACGTACAGCATTCCAGAGTACCTACCTGGACATTCGCCAAAGCCGACTGGAGCTTGTACTCCAGCCTCGTGCATTTTGACGACCAGCCCTTCTCCGACATTAATCAACTAGTGCAGCACCTTACGTCTATTATTTTCTCAGCTGCCGAACGTGCAATACCCCGTTCATCCTCCCAACCTCGGCGGCCACCTGTTCCGTGGTGGAACGAGGATTGTCGGGACGCCGTTCGTGCCCGTAGGACTGCACTTAGGGTGTTTCGGCGCCACCCTACACTTGATAATTTGGTGACTTTTAAACAATCGCGCGCCAGGGCTCGTCGCATTATTCAGGATAGCAAGAAGGCATCTTGGGCTCGTTTTGTCGAGTCTTTTAATCATTTTACGCCTTCATCCGTTGTTTGGGATAAACTTCGTCGCTTCTCAGGTAAAGTGTCACATTGTACTGTTTCTGGGCTTCAGGTTTCTAATGCCACCATAGTGGATCCGGCTGCCATCGCTAACACTCTGGGTTCTGCCTTTGAGGCGGTTTCCAGTTCAGACCATTATTCCGCCGGCTTTCGCTCTATTAAAGACCGGCAGGATTCCGCATCATATCCTTTTCGGTCTGCTAATGATGAATGCTATAACAAACTATTCACAATGAGGGAGCTGGAGCACGCTCTTCATTGCTCTCGGCACTCCGCTCCCGGGCCGGACGGCATTCATGTCCTGATGTTAAAGAACCTTTCAGCCGACAGTAAACTATTTCTCTTACAGGTCTACAACCGTATTTGGCAAGACGGCATTTTTCCTTCCGTTTGGCGCGAAGCCACCATTGTCCCTATACTTAAGCCTGGGAAGGATCGCCAACTACCTTCCAGCTACCGCCCTATCTCCCTCACCAGTTGCATTTGCAAGGTGATGGAGCGCATGATCAACGGGCGGTTGACATGGTGGCTTGAGTCTCAGAAACTTCTAGCGAACGCTCAGTGCGGGTTTCGTCGCTATCGCTCTACCGTCGACCATCTGGTGTCCTTGTCGACGCATATTATGAATGGATTTCTGAGAAAGTGTCAAACCGTGGCTGTATTTTTTGACCTGGAGAAAGCTTATGACACTTGTTGGAGGGGCGGCATTTTACGTACACTTCACGATTGGAATATCCGCGGTCGTCTTCCCATATTTCTTCGGGAGTTTATGACGGACCGCGTCTTTCGTGTACGTGTGGGCTCGGTTTTATCTCGTCGTTTTATTCAAGAGAACGGAGTACCGCAGGGCTCTGTACTCAGTGTCACACTTTTTGCGATTGCTATCAACCCCATTGTTGATTGTATTCGACCTGGCATTTTATCGTCCCTTTTTGTTGACGATTTCGCTATTTATTGTAGTTCACGGCGGACCTGTCTACTCGAACGCCGTCTCCAGAACTGTATCGACCGTCTCTAGGCCTGGAGTAACGCCAACGGCTTTAATTTCTCCGCCGAGAAATCCGTCTGCATCAACGTTTGGCGCCGGAAGTATTTCCCTCCGCCCTCTCTCCATCTTGGGCCTGGGATACTTCCGTTTGCAGACGAGGCGAAATTTTTGGGGTTGATTTTTGACAGGAAGTTGTGTTGGACCTCGCACGTTTCCTTTTTAAAAGCAAAGTGTGACCGTTCTCTTAATCTTTTACGTGTTTTAAGTGGCACATCCTGGGGAGCTGATCGGACCGTCCTTCTTCGCCTTTATCGCTCTTTGGTCCGATCCAAGCTTGATTACGGGTGTATTGTTTATTCGTCGGCACGTCCATCTGTGTTACGTCGATTGAATGCCATTCACCATCGTGGCATAAGAGTCGCTACAGGGGCCTTTCCAACCAGCCCTGTTTTTAGCCTGTATGCTGAAGCTGCAGAGCCTCCGCTGTCCTTCCGGCGTGAGATGCTCTTGTGCAGCTATGCTTGTCGACTCTCAAGCTTGCCTGACCACCCGTCCTTCGAGTTATTTTTCGAGGAGTCACTTGATCGTCACTATTTTATTAGCTCCTCTGCTTTGCTCCCACCAGGGGTTCGCTTTCGACAGCTCCTTCGGCATTTAGACGTTCCGCCAGCGCCGGCCCTTCCACGGGGGGAAACGCGTTTTCCTCCATGGTCTCGCGCTGAGGCCCACTGTCACCTTGGGCTAACGTCGATGCCGAAGACTGAGACCCCTGCTTCAGTCTTTAGATCGGCTTTTTTAGAAGTACGGGCTCACTTCGGAGACTTCCATTTTATCTTTACCGATGGATCTAAGACTGAAGCTGGAGTTGGATGTGCCTTTGTTTCTGGTCACTGTAGTTTTAAGTTTCGTTTACCTGGACAATGTTCAATTTTTACCGCCGAACTTTTTAGCATTTATCAATCTATTTTATACATACAGCGGCACGCCTTACAGCATTGTTTTATTTGTACGGACTCTCTGAGTGCCCTTCAGACTATTACTGCGCTGTACCATTACCACCCGCTTGTACAGCGCATACATGACCTGCTCCACTCGCTTGGTGTCACTGGCATCAGCGTGTCCTTCATGTGGATTCCAGGTCATGTGGGCATCTCAGGTAATGAGTCTGCCGACGCCGCTGCGAAATCGGCGATTTTATTACCCAGATTTTTTACCTCTGTTGTTCCCTCGTCAGATTCGTGTGTTATTTTACGTCGCCGCATCCTCTCGCGCTGGCGCGATGAGTGGACGGCCCTCCGGGGGAACAAGTTGCGGGAGGTTAAGCCACTCCCGTTAATCTGGGGTACCTCTTCTCGTTCTTTACGTCGGGAAGAGGTACTTTTAGCCCGTTTACGAATTGGACATTGTCGTTTTAGTCATAGTTACCTGCTCAGTGGTGATCCCGCTCCCCTCTGTCAGCAGTGTGACGTGCCCTTAACGGTGCGTCACATTTTAACTGAGTGTCAAGTTTTAGCTCCACTGCGCGTTCGCCTGGGTCTGCCTGTTGGCATAGCCAACGTTTTGGGAAACGACGCGCATGCTGTAGAATGTGTTTTACGTTTTATAAATGACATTGATTTTAATCGTCGCATTTGATGCGCTGAGCGTCTTTTAGCTTTGTTATTTTATTCTGTATGTTTTTATAGGGACTTACTCCCCAGTGACCTATGGCGCTCATGTCCCGCATTCTACAGTTCTTGACACGTTTTAATCTTTTATTGGCTATGCTTTTAGTGTGTTGGTTTTTGGGATATATTTATTGTTATTATTCTTGTTATTGTTATTCTTGTTGTTACTTTTATTCTTGTTGTTATTGTTATTGTTATTGTTATGCTATTGTTAGTTTTAACTTTTTGGACATCGCGGGTTTGTGTCCCGTTTTTTAATTATGCGGTTTTTTTACGTTTTATATTTTGACCTTATATTTTACACATTGTAAGGGCGCTGATGACCCTAGCAGTTTAGCGCCCTTAAACCGCATATAATCATCATCACTGACCTGTCTACTCGAACGCAGTCTCCAGAGGTGTATCGAGCGTCTTTACGCCTGGAGTAACGCTAAAAGCTTTAATTTCTCCGCCCAGAAATCCGTCTGCATCAACTTCAGGCGCCGGAAGGCTTTCCCTCCGCCCTCTATCTTGGGCCAGGGATACTTCCCTTTGCAGACGAGGCGAAATTTTTGGGGTTGATATTTGATAGGAAGCTGAGCCGGATTTCGCACATTTCCTTTTTAAAAGCAAAGTGTGACCGTTCTCCTAATCGTTTACGTGTTCTAAGTGGCACATCCTGGGGAGCTGATCGGACCGTCCTTCTACAGCCTTATCGCTCTTTGGTCCGATCCAAGCCTGATAACGGGTGTACTGTTTATTCGTCGGCACGTCCATCTGTGTTACGTCGATTGAATGCCATTCACCATCGTGGCATAAGAGTCGCTTCAGGGGCCTTTCCAACCAGCCCTGTTCTTAGCCTCCATGCTGAAGCTGCAGAGCCTCCGCTGTCCTTCAGGCGTGAGATGCTCTTGTGCAGCTATGCCTGTCGACTCTCCAGCTTGCCTGACCACCCGTCAGGAGAGCTCGAATGTCCGCGGGAGCGAGGGGAGATGATGGAGGTGAATATACAGAGCAAACAGAGAGGAAAAAACCGGGTAACTGCAACCTAATGGCAACAGTTTGCAAGTCGGACGTAAGAGCGAGAGTTTGAAAATGAACGTCGTTAAGCACTAAAAGCATGACACCTCCATGAGCAGGAGTACCCTCCTCCGGTTCAAGGTCGTAGCGAACCGGAGTATATCTTCGGAGATCAAAAGGATCGTGAGGGCGAAGCTTAGTCTCCTGCAAACATACGACCATAGGCGAATGGGAACGCAATAAAAGTTGCAGTTCCGCCCTATGCGATCGTACACCACGTACATTCCAGGTCAGGATAGCCATTAAGAAAAAGTGGATAAACTGTCTGTTTAGAAGGGCGGCTTAAAATTACCTTTTGTTTAACCTTTGGGCTGGTGCTTTTTGTATTGAGTTGGTCAGACTCCATAGCTTCCTCGGAGGGAGGGCCCACGCGCTCAGTGCCAGAAACCGATTTAAGCGCCGTGAATCGTTTCTGGGTGGCGATGGGTGAGGGGTGCCGCTGAGCGCGGCGTGTCCCAGGACCCAGGAGCCAGGAGAAGGTGAACTTTTGTTACCGCGCGCACGCGGAGGGTCTTTCAAAAAATCTTCCCTACGTAGTATCTGCTTGGGTTTCTTTTCAGCGGCTTGCGACTTCATTGACTTTGGACCAGGTTTATACGGCTTGGTAACAGTAGCTTTAATGGACGGCCGGATGGTAGTGGCGGTTAATCCAGTCATGGTGCAGGTCTGAGTTTCGGCATCTACTCGTGGTACTGGCGAGGCAACAACAGAACTAAATGTGCCAGATCGCAGGAGTGAAGGTTGGCGCGCATGCTAACGCCTCCGGGCTTCAGTGAAGGAGAGTTTTTCCTTTACCCGGATCTCCTGGATCGCCTTCTCGTCGAAGTACCGCGGACAGTCGGCAAACGAAGCAGAATGAGACCCTTTACAATGAACGCAGACGGGGGCTGTTGAACAGGTACCTTCGTGTGAGGGCTGGCTACATGTTGCACAGATGTTAACGGCACTCTTACATGAGACTTGCGTATGCCCAAAACGTTGGCATTTGAAACAACGCAGAGGTCTAGGTATATACGGCCTCACAGAAATTCGTTCGTACCCTGCGGAAATGCTCGTGGGCAGATCGACGCCATCAAATGTTAGAAACAGGGTACGAGTGGGTACCAATACGCCGTCGCGTTTGGCCTGCACTCGATGCACTGCAGTCACCTTTTGATCAAATAGATAGTCTACTAGATCCTCATCCGATATACCATCGAGGCTATGGGTGGTAACGACGCCCCGACAGGAGTTCAATGTGCGGTGCTTCTCGACACGGATGGAATAACCGTGGAGAAGCGTAACGCGCAACAAGGTCTGACTTTGCTGATCGACCCCCTCAGGGGCTCACCTTATGTGAGTTCGGGTTTTTGGCGCACCCGGGGGTTCCCGAGCCAATCATCGCCACATTCATCCCCTCACCCCCATCCGGTCGAGGTGCGTTCTTCAAGTGACCGGTCGACCCAAGGTAGGCTCTCGTGCTTTCTTTGCATTCCATCCATACCGCAGCTCACAATCGTTTCCTTCTTCCCTAATCCCTTTCCGGCCATTTCGCACCACGACATTCGCATATCTCTTTTTCTTCCCCGCCGGCCTACCTTGCGTGCGAAACGCCCACACAGTTTTAGTTTCTTTTATCTTTTTATTTAAATCCTCCGTGGACACAGCCTGACGGATTCCCGCGCACCGCGTGCGCAGCTGGGTGAGTGTGTAATGGCGTCATCCCCACCACCCGGGGTCGTCATGTAGGGTTGTCGTTCGTATCCGCTGTTCAACTGCAGTCCCGCGGGGGGGCCATTGCATGAGCTGCTGGCTTCCGACGGCGATTGGGTCCCTCTGTCTATGTTCTGGGAGGTGTGACCCTGGGGTGAGATAGGTATAGATAGGCCACTCACCCAAGCCGGGGTAACGCCCGGGAAGTCAGAGCCCGAGGTCGGAGACGGTTGCAATGGTGGAGGATTTTTTTCGCTATGGAGCACCCTTTCTCCATTATAAACAACAAGCGCCGAAAAGTTTTAGTAACAGAAGTAGCGCCGTCAACAGCTGGTTGTTACTTAGTGATTACCCGTACAGAGGAAGGACAATCATTCGAGAAGGTGAACCCTTTTATCATCCAGAAGGGCATTGACTCAATTGCTGGTCCGGTTCTTTCCTGCACTCGGCTTCGTAATGGTTCGTTGTTAGTGCAAAGCAAATCCGAGGCACAAAGTAAGTCCTTGTTGAGCGCCACGCTTCTCCACGGATATCCTATCCGTGTTGAGAAGCACCGCACGTTGAATTCTTGTCGAGGCGTTGTCACCACGGATAGCCTCGATGGCATATCGGACGAGGACCTGGTCGAATATCTTGCAGACCAGAAGGTGACAGCGGTTCATCGAGTGCAAGCCAAACGCGACGGCGTATTGGTACCCACTCGTACCCTGTTTCTAACATTAGATGCCCTCGATCTGCCCACGAGCATCTCCGCAGGGTACGAACGGATTTCTGTGAGGCCTTATATTCCTAGACCTCTGCGTTGTTTTAAGTGCCAACGTTTTGGGCATACGCAAGTCTCATGTAAGAGTGCCGTTAACATCTGTGCAACTTGTAGCCAGCTCTCACACGAAGGTGCCTGTTCAACTGCCCCCGTCTGCGTTCATTGTAAAGGGTCACATTCTGCTTCGTTTGCCGACTGTCCGCGGTATTTGGACGAGAAGGCGATCCTGGAGATCCGGGTAAAGGAGAAACTCTCCTTCGCCGAAGCCCGGAGGCGTTTCCATGCGCGCCAACCTTCACTCCTGCGATCTGGCACATTTAGTTCTGTTGTTGCCTCGCCAGTACCACGAGTAGATGCCGAAACTCAGACCTGGACCTTGACTGGATTAACCGCCACTACCATCCGGCCGTGTATTAAAGCTACTGTTACCAAGCCGTATAAACCTGGTCCAAAGTCAATGAAGTCGCAAGCCGCTGAAAAGAAGCCCAAGCAGAAACTACGTAGGGAGAGATTTTTTGAAAGACCCTCCGCGTGCGCGCGATAACAAAACTTCACCTTCTCCTCCTCGGAGGTCGCTGTCCCAGGAAGGTCCTGGGACAAGCCGCGCTCAGCGGCACCCCTCACCCATCGCCACCCAGAACCGATTCACGGCGCTTGAATCGGTTTCTGGCACTGAGCGCGTGGGCCCTCCCTCCGAGGAAGCTATGGAGTCTGACCAACTCCATACAAAAAGCCCGAGCCCAAAGGTTAAACAAAAGGTAATTTTAAGCCGCCCTTCTACATAGACAGTTTATCCCCTTTTTTCTTAATGGCTATCCTGACCTGGAATGTACGTGGTGTACGATCTCATAGGGCGGAACTGCAACTTTTATTGCGTTCCCATTCGCCTATGGTCGTATGTTTGCAGTAGACTAAGCTTCGCCCTCACGATCCTTTTGATTTCCGCGGATATACTCCGGTTCGCTACGACCTTGAACCGGAGGAGGGTACTCCTGCTCATGGAGGTGTCATGTTCTTAGTGCGTAACGACGTTCATTTTACACCTTTCACACTTACATCCGCCTTGCAAGCTGTTGCCGTTCGCCTTCACTTACCCGGCTTTTTGTTTTCTGTTTGCTCTGTATATTTACCTCCATCGTCTCCCCTCGCTCCCGCGGACATTCGAGCTCTCCTGTCCGCTCTCCCAACACCATTTCTTCTGTTGGGAGATTTTAATGCCCATCACCCCTTATGGGGTTCGCCAAGGGCTTGTGCGAGGGGAACTCTTCTTTCCGACATTTTTTATCAGTTCAATCTTTCCATCCTCAATACAGGTGCACCTACTTTTATTTCGGATTCTTCTGGTACATTCTCTCACCTGGACCTTGCCATTTGCTCACTCCAGCTTGCACGTCGTCTTCAGTGGAACGTCGTTGCTGACACCTACTCCAGCGACCATTACCCCTGCATCGTTTCTCTTCTGTCGCACCACGTACAGCATTCCAGAGTACCTACCTGGATATTCGCAAAAGCCGACTGGAGCTTGTATTCCAGCCTCGTGCATTTTAACGACCAGCTCTTCTCCGACATTAATCAACTAGTGCAGCACCTTACGTCTATTATTTTCTCAGCCGCAGAACGTGCAATACCCCGTTCATCCTCCCAACCTCGGCGGCCACCTGTTCCGTGGTGGAACGAGGATTGTCGGGACGCCGTTCGTGCCCGTAGGCCTGCACTTAGGGTGTTTCGGCGACACCCTACACTTGATAATTTGGTGACTTTTAAACAATCGCGCGCCAGGGCTCGTCGCATTATTCAGGATAGCAAGAAGTCATCTTGGGCTCGTTTTGTCGAGTCTTTTAATAGTTTTACGCCTTCATCCGTTGTTTGGGATAAACTTCGTCGCTTCTCAGGTAAAGTGTCACATTGTACTGTTTCTGGCCTTCAGGTTTCTAATGCCACCATAGTGGTTCCGGCTGCCATCGCTAACACTCTGGGTGCTGCCTTTGAGGCGGTTTCCAGTTCAGACCATTATTCCGCCGGCTTTCGCTCTATTAAAGACCGGCAGGAGTCCGCATCATACACTTTTCGGTTTGCTAATGATGAATGCTATAACGAACTATTCACAATGATGGAGCTGGAGCACGCTCTTCATTGCTCTCGGCACTCCGCTCCTGGGCCGGACGGCATTCATGTCCTGATGTTAACGAACCTTTCAGCCGACAGTAAACTCTTTCTCTTACAGGTCTATAACCGTATTTGGCAAGACGGCATTTTTCCTTCCGTTTGGCGCGAAGCCACCATTGTCCCTATACTTAAGCCTGGGAAGGATCGCCAACTACCTTCCAGCTACCGCCCTATCTCCCTCACCAGTTGCATTTGCAAGGTGATGGAGCGCATGATCAACGGGCGGTTGACATGGTGGCTTGAGTCTCAGAAACTTCTAACGAACGCTCAGTGCGGGATTCGTCGCTATCGCTCTACCGTCGACCATCTGGTGTCCTTGTCGACGCATATTATGAATGGATTTCTGAGAATGTGTCAAACCGTGGCTGTATTTTTTGACCTGGAGAAAGCTTATGACACTTGTTGGAGGGGCAGCATTTTACGTACACTTCACGATTGGAATATCAGCGGTCGTCTTCCCATATTTCTTAGGGAGTTTATGACGGACCGCGTCTTTCGTGTACGTGTGGGCTCGGTTTTATCTAGTCGTTTTATTCAAGACAACGGAGTACCGCAGGGCTCTGTACTCAGTGTCACACTTTTTGCGATTGCTATCAACCCCATTGTTGATTGTATTCCACCTGGCATTTTATCGTCCCTTTTTGTTGACGATTTCGCTATTTATTGTAGTTCACGGCGGACCTGTCTACTCGAACGCCGTCTACAGAGCTGTACCGACCGTCTCTACGCCTGGAGTAACGCCAACGGCTTTAATTTCCCCGCCGAGAAATCCGTCTGCATCAACGTTTGGCGCCGGAAGTATTTCCCTTCGCCCTCTCTCCATCTTGGGCCAGGGATACTTCCGTTTGAAGACGAGGCGAAATTTTTGGGGTTGATTTTTGACAGAAAGTTGTGTTGGACCTCGCACGTTTCCTTTTTAAAAGCAAAGTGTGACCATTCTCTTAATATTTTACGTGTTTTAAGTGGCACATCCTGGGGAGCTGATCGGACCGTCCTACTTCGCCTTTATCGCTCTTTGGTCCGATCCAAGCTTGATTACGGGTGTATTGTTTATTCGTCGGCACGTCCATCTGTGTTACGTCGATTGAATGCCATTCACCATCGTGGCATAAGAGTCGCTACTGGGGCCTTTCCAACTAGCCCTGTACCCAGTCTGTACGCAGAAGCTGCAGAGCCTCCACTGTCCTTCCGGCGTGAGATGCTTTTGTGCAGCTATGCTTGTCGACTCTCAAGCTTGCCTAACCACCCGTCCTTCGATGTATTTTACGAGGATTCGCTTGATCGCCAATATTTCGTTAGCTCCTCTGCATTGCTCCCTCCAGGGGTTCTATTTCGAAAGCTTCTTCAGCATTTGGACTTTACGCCAGCGCCGGCCCTTCCCTGGGAGGAAACGCGCTTTCCTCCATGGTTGCGCCTGAGGCCCAGTGTCACCTTGGGTTGACGTCAATGTCGATGAACGAGACCCCTTTTTCGGTTCTTAGATCGGCCTTTTTACATTTTCGGGCGAAGTTCGGGGACTTTCGTTTTATATAAACTGATGGGTCTAAGACTGATGTTGGAGTAGGGTTTGCCTATGCTGATGATAATCGCAGTTTTACATTTCGATTACCCGGGCAATGTTCGATTTTACCGCCGAATATTTTAGCACTTATCATTCGGTTTTATACGCTCAGCGGTGCGACTTACGGCAGTGTGTTGTTTGTACCGAATCTCTAAATGCCCTCCAGAGTATTAACGCGCTGTACCATTACCATCCTCTTGTACAGCGCATACATGACCTGCTCCACTCGCTTGGTGCCTCTGGCATCAGCGTCTCCTTCATGTTGATTCTAGGTCATGTGGGCATCTCAGGTAATCGGCTACTTTATTACCCAGATTTTAACCTCTGTTGTTCCCTCGTCAGATTCGTGGGTTATTTTTACGTCGCCGCATCCTCTCGCTTTGTGCGCAATGAGTTTAAGGCCCTCCGGGGGAACAAATTGCGGGAGATTAAACCTGTCCCATTAGTCTGGGTACCTCTTCTCGTTCTACACGTCCGGAAGAGGTACTTTTAGCCCGTTTACGAATTGGACCTTGCCTTTTTAGTCATAGATACTTGCTCAGTGGTGACCCCGCTCCACTGTGTCAGCAGTGTGATGCGCCCTTAACGGTGCGCCACATTTTAACTGAGTGTCAAGTTTTAGCTCCACTCCGCGGTACTTGGACGAGAAGGCAATCGAGGAGATCCGGGTAATGGAGAAACTCTCCATCGCCGAAGCCCGGAGGCGTTACCATGCGCCCCAACTTCGCTCCTGCGATCGGGAACATATAGTTCTGTTGTTGCCTCGCCAGTACCCCGGAAGAATGCAGAGACTCAAACTTGGACCATGACTGCATTGACCGCCACTACCATCCGGCCGTCCCCTTCAGCTGCTGTTACCCACCCCTCTAAACCTGGTCCAAAGTCTATGGAGTCACAAAGCACTAAGAAGAAATCGAAGCAGAAATTTCGCAGGGAAGATTTTTTAAAAGACCCTCCGCGTGCGCGCGGCAAGACAAGTTCAGCTTCTCCTCCTCCTCCTCCTTGGAGGTTACATACCCAGGATGGTCCTGGGACAAGCCGCGCTCAGCGGCTCCCTTCACCCGTTGCCACCCAGAACCGATTCTCAGCGCTTGAATCGGTTTCTGGCTCTGAGCGAGTGGGCCCTCTCCTCGAGGGGGCTATGGAGTCTGACCGACACCATACAAAAAGCCCTAGCCCAAAGGTTAAGCAAAAGATTATTTTAAGCCGCCCTTCTAAGTAGACAGTTTATCCCTTTTTCTTAATGGCTATCGTGACCTGGAATGTACGTGGTGTACGATCACATAGTGGCGGAACTGCAACTTTTATTGCGTTCCCATTCACCTATGGTCATGTGTTTGCAGGAGACCAAGCTTCGCCCTTACGATTCTTTTGATCTCCGAGGGTATACTCCGGTTCGCTACGATCTTGAACCGGAGCAGGGTACTCCTGCTTATGGAGATGTCCAGTTATTAGTGCGCAACGACGTATATTTTTAAGCTCTCAGTTTTAAGTCCGACTTGCAAGCTGTTACCGTTAAACTACAGTTACCTGGCTTTTTCTTTACTGTTTGCTCTTTGTATTCACTTCCATCGTCCCACCAGGGGCTCACGTTTTGGGAGTACGGGTGTTGGCGTACTCGAGGGTTCCCGAGCCACTCATCACCATAATTATCCCTTCATCCTCATACGAACGAGGTGTTCTCCCCCCAGGGGCTCACCTTATGTGAGTACGGGTTTTGGCGTACCCGGGTGTTCCCGCGCCATTCATCGCCATCTCCATCACTTCATCCCCGTACGGTCGAGGTGGGTTCGTTCTTGTGACACTGGGACTCAACGTAGGTTCTCGTGCGTTCTGTGCATTTCATTCCATGTCGCCCCTCGACATCGCTTCTTTCTTCTCTTCTATTTATTCATATTTCGCCCAACGCCCATTTAATTACACATCTCTTTTACTTCTTCGCCGGCCTACCTTGAGTTAGAAACGCCCAAACACTCTTAGTTTCCTTAAACCCTTTATTTTAATCCTCCGTGGACACAGCCTGACGGATACCCGCGCACGGAATGCGCAGCTGGGTGAGTGGGTAATGGCGTCATCCCCACCACCCGGGGTCGTCATGCAGGGTTTGTGTTCGTATCCGCTGTTCAACTGCAGTCCCGCGGGGGGGGGGAGGGTGGATTGCATGAGCTGCTGACTTCTGACGACGATGGGGTCCCTCTGTCTATGTTCTGGAAGGTGTGACCCTGGGGTGAGGTAGGTATAGATAGGCCACTCACCCAAGCCGGGGTAACGCCCGGGAACACAGAGCCCGAGGTCGGAGACGGTTGCAATGCTGGAGGATTTATTTCGCTATGGAACACCGTTTCTCCATTAATACCAACAAGCGCCGAAACGTTTATGTTACAGAAGTGACACCACCGACAACTGGTTGCTACTTGGTCATTTCACGAACCGAAGAAGGGCAAAGCTTTGAGAAGGTGAACCCTTTCATTATTCAAAAGGGCATTGATGCTATTGCTGCTGCAGTTTAGTCATGCACTCGTAAACGGAATGGTTCCTTATTAGAACAGAAGTCCGATCAGCAAAGTAAGACCTTGTTGCGGGCTACGCTTCTCCACGGCTATCCCATTCATGTGGAGAAGCACCGCACATTGAATTCCTGTCGAGGCGTCATTACCACCCATAGCCTCAATGGTATGTCGGACGATGAACTCGTAGACTATCTTTCAGAACAAAAGGTGACAGCAGTACATCGCGTGCAGGCCAAACGCGCCGGAGTATTGGTACCCACCCGTACCTTGTTTATAACATCTGAAGGCGTCGATCTGTCCACGAGCATTTCAGCAGGGTACGAACGCATTGCGGTGAGGCCTTATATTCCTAGACCTCTGCGTTGTTTTAAATGCTAACGTTTTGGGCATACGCAATTCTCCTGTAAGAGTGCCGTTACCATCTGTGCCTCATGTAGCCAGCCGTCACAAGAAGGTACCTGTTCCACAGCCCCCGTCTGCGTTAACTGTAAAAGGTCTCATTCTGCGTCATTTGCCGACTGTACGCGGTACTTAGACGAGAAGGCGATCCAGGAGATCCGGGTAAAGCAGAAACTCTCCCTCGCCGAGGCCCGGAGGCGTTACCATGCGCGCCAAACTTCTCTCCTGCGATCTGGTACATTTTGTTCTGTTGTTGCCTCGCCAGTACCACGAGTAGATGCCGAAACTCAGACCTGGACCATGACTATATTAACCACCACTACCATCCGGCCGTCCATTTTTGGTATTGTTAGCAAGCCATCAAAAGCTGGTTCCAAGTCACTGAAGTCGCAAGCCGCTGAAAAGAAACCAAAGCAGAAACTTCATAGGGAAGATTTTCTGAAGGACCCTCCGCGTGCGCGCGGTAAGCAAAGTTCACTTTCTCCTACTCGGAGGTCGCAGTCCCAGGACGCTCCTGGGACAAGCCTCGCTCAGCGGCACCCTTCACCCATCGCCACCCAGAACCGATTCTCGGAGCTTGAATGGGTTTCTGGTTCTGAGCGCGTGGGCCCTCCCTTCGATGAGGCTATGGAGTCTGACAAACTCCATAGAAAATGCCCGAACCCAAAGGTTAAGCACAAGGTAATTTTGAGCCGCCCTTCTAAGTAAGAAGTTTATCCCTTTCTATATGGCTATCCTGACCTGGAATTTACGTGGTGTATTATCGCATAGGGCGGAATTGCAACTTTTATTGCGTTCCCATTCACACATGGTAGTGTGTTTGCAGGAGACTAAGCTTCGCCTCACGATTCTTTTGATCTCCGAGGGTATACTCCGGTTCGCTACGATCTTGAGCCGGAGGAGGGTACTCCTGCCCATGGAGGTGTCATGATATTAGTGCGTAGCGACGTTCATTTTCTAACTCACGCTCTTACGTCCGACTTACAAGCCTTTGCCGTAACTGTTCAATTACCCGGCTTTTTCTTTTCTGTTATCTCTATCTATTCACCACCATTGTCTCCCTTCGCTCCCGCGGATATTCGAGCTCTCCTGTCCCCTCTCCCAACACTATTTCTTCTGTTGGGAGATTTTAATACGCATCACCCACTGTGGCGTTCGCCAAGGGCTTGTGCGAGGGAAACTCTTCTTTCCGACATTTGTTACCAGTTCAATCTTACAATCCTCAATACAGGTGAACCTACTTTTATTTCTGATTCTTCTGGTACATTCTCTCACCTGGACCTTGCCGTTTGCTCACCACAGCTTGCTAGTCGTCTGCAGTGGAACGTCGTCGCTGACCCAACTCCAGCGACCATTACCCCTGCATCGTTTCTCTTCTATCTCACCACGTCCATCATTCCAGAGTACCTACCTGGATATTCAGAAAAGCTGATTGGAGATTGTATTCCAGCCTCGTGACTTTTGCGGACCAGCCCTTCACTGACGTTAACAGAATGGTGCAGCGCCATTCGTCTACGATTCTATCTGCCGCTGAGCGCACATTTCTTTGATCATCCTCTCATTGTCGACATATTCCTGTTCCGTGGTGGAACGAGGATTGTCGGGACGCCGTTCGTGCTCGTAGGACTTCGCTTAGGGTGTTTCGGCGACACCCTACACTTGATAATTTGGTTACTTTTAAACAATCGCGCCCCAGATCTCGTCGCATTATTCATAATAGCAAGAAGGCAGCTTGGACTGGTTTTGCCGAGGCTTTTAATCGCTTTACGCCTTCATCTGTTGTTTGGGATAAACTTCGTCGCTTCACAGGTAAAGTGTCGCATTGTACTGTTTCTGGCCTTCAGGTTCCCTGTGCCACCATAGTGGATCCGGCTGCCATCGCTAGCACTCTGGGTGCTGCTTTTGAGAAGGTTTCCAGTTCAGACCATTATTCCACCGGCTTTCGCTCTATCAAAGACCGGCTGGATTCCGACACCTTTAATTTTCGGCCTACTAATATCGAGTGTTATAATGAACTTTTCACAATGAGGGAGCTGGAGCACGCTCCTCATTGCTCTGGGCACTCCGCTCCTGGGCCGGACGGCATTCATGTCCTGATGTTAAAGAACCTTTCAGCTGACAATAAACTCTTTCTTTTACAGGTCTATAACCGCATTGGCAAGACGGCTTTTTTCCTTCCATTTAGCGCGAAGCCACCATTGTCCCTATACTTAAGCCTGGGAAGGATCGGCAACTACGTTCCATCTACCGCCCTATCTCCTTCACCAGTTGTATTTGCGAGGTCATGGAGTGTTTCATCAACGGGCGGTTGACATGGTGGCTTGAGACTCAGAAAATTCTCAGTGTGGATTTCGTCGCCATCGCTCTACTGTCGACCATCTGGTTTCCCTGTCGACGCATATTATGAATGGATTTCTGAGAAAGTGTCAAACCGTGGCTGTGTTTTTTGACCTGGAGAAAGCTTATGACACTTGTTGGAGGGGCGGCATTTTACGTAAACTTCACGTATGGAATATCCGCGGTCGTCTTCCCATACTTCTTCGGGAGTTTATGACGGACCGCGTCTTTCGTGTACGCGTGGGCTCGGTTTTATCTAGTCGTTGTATTCAAGAGAACGGAGTACCGCAGGGCTCCGTACTCAGTGTCACACTTTTAGCAATTGCTATCAACCCCATTGTTGATTGTATTCTACCTGGCATTTCATCATCCCTTTTTGTTGACGATTTTGCCATTTATTGCAGTTCAAGGCGGACCTGTCTACTCGAACGCCGTCTCCAGAGCTGTATCGACAGTCTCTACGCTTGAAGTAACGCTAAATTCTTTAATTTCTGCGCCGAAAAATGCGTGTGTATTCATTTCTGGCGCCGGAATAATTTCCCTCCGCCCTCTCTCTATCTTGGGCCAGGAATACTTACGTATGCAGACTAGGCGACATATGCCGCTGCCAGAACGGCGATTTTATTAACCAGATGTTTTACCTCTGTTGCTCCTTGCACAAATTTGTTTGTTATTTTACGTCGCCGCATCCTCTCGCTTTGGCGGGATGAGTGGACGGTCCTCCGGGGGAACAAATCGCGGGAGGTTAAACCTCTCCCGTTAGTCTGGGGTACCTCTTCTCGTTCTACACGTCGGGAAGAGGTACTTTTAGCCCGTTTACGTATTGGACATTGCCTTTTTAGTCATAGATACTTGCTCAGTGGTGACCCCGCTCCACTGTGTCAGCAGTGTGATGTGCCCTTAACGGTGCGTCACATTTTAACTGAGTGTCAAGTTTTAGCTCCATTGCGCGTTCGCGTGAGTCTGCCTGTTGGCATAGCCAACGTTTTGGCAGACGACGCGCATGCTTTAGAATGTCTTTTACGTTTTATAACTGACATTGGTTTTAATCGGCGCTTTTGATGCGCTGAGCGTCTCTTAGCTTTGAGATTTTATATTGTCAGTTTTAATGGGGCTGTTCACCCCGACCGACATAAGGCGCTCATGTTCCTTGCATTCTACAGTTCTTGACACGACGTTTTATTCTTTTAGTGACCATGATTTTAGTGTGTAGATTTTAGCTTTTGGTCTGTTGTGTTTTTTAGTGTTTTTGACCAAGCGGGTTTGTGTGTGGTTTCTTAGTTTTTTGACTTTTCAACTTTATATTTCATACATTGTAAGGGCGCTAATAACCAAAGCAGTTGAACGCCCTTAAGCACCATCTCATCACCATCATCACCATTAGCTCGTTTATGAATCGGAAATTGTCTTTTTAGCCACAGATACCTGCTCACTGGTGACCCTGCACCACTCTGTGAGCAGTGTGATGCGCCCTTAACGGTGCGTCACATTTTAGCAGAGTGTCAAGTTTTAGCTCTGTTGCGCGTTCGTGTTGGTCTGCCTGTTGGCCTAGCCGACGTTTTGGCAGACGACGCGCGTGCTGTAGAATGTCTTTTACGTTTTATCAGTGACATTGGCTTTAGCCGACGCATTTGATGCGCTGAGCGTCTTTGACTGTGTGATTTTATATTGTCTTTTTAATGGGGCATCTCCTCCCCAATGGACATCTGGCGCTCCTGTCCCTCGCATTCTAAAGTTCTTGACACGTTGTTTTACGCTTTTATTTGCCATGCTTTTAGTGTGTTCGTTTTTGGAATTTTGTGTTTTGTTTTTTACCTTTGGAAATCGCGGGTTTGTATCCCGTTTTTCAATAATGCGGTTTTTTATCGGACTTTTATTTTGGACTGTAACGTCTATACTTTGTAAGGGCGCTGATGACCTTAGCTGTTTTGCGCCCTTAAGCCGCATCTCATCATCATCATCACTCTACCGTCGACCACCTGGTGTCCCTGTCGATGCCTATTATTAATGGATTTCTGAGAAAGTGTCAAACCATGGCTGTGTTTTCTGACCTGGAGAAAGCTTATGACACTTGTTGGAGGGGCGGCATTTTATGTACACTTCACGCATAGAATATCCGCGGTCGTCTTCCCATATTTCTTCGGGAGTTTATGTCTGACCGCGTCTTTAGTGTATGTGTGGGCTCGGTTTTATCTAATCGTTCTATTCAAGAGAACGGAGTAACGCAGGGCTCTGTACTCAGTGTCACACTTTTTGCAATTGCTATCAACCCCATTGTTGATTGTATTCTACCTGGCATTTCATCGTCCATTTTTGTTGACGATTTTGCCATTTATTGCAGTTCACGATGGACCTGTCTACTCCAGCGCCGTCTCTAGAACTGTATCGACCCTCTCAACGCCTGGAGTAACGCCAACGGCTTTAATGTCTCCGCCGAAAAATTCGTCTGTATCAATTTCTGGCGCAGGAAGACTTTCCCTCCGCCCTCTCTCCACCTTGGGTCTCTGGTCCTTCCATTTGCAGACGAGGTGAAATATTTGGGGTTGATCTTTGATCGAAAGCTGACCTGGACTTCTCACGTTTCCTTTTTAAAAGCAAAGTGTGACCGTTCTCTTAATATTTTACGTGTTTTAAGTGGCATATCCTGTGGAGCTGATCGTACCCTTCTTCTGCGCCTATATCGCTCCTTGGTCCGATCCAAGCTTGATTACGGGTGCATTGTCTATTCATTGGCACGTCCATCTGTGTTACGTCGCTTGAATACCATTCATCATCTTGGTATAAGATTCGCTACAGGGGCCTTTCCAACTAGCCCTGTACCCAGTCTGTACGCAGAAGCTGCAGAGCCTCCGCTGTCCTTCCGGCGTGAGATGCTTTTGTGCAGCTATGCTTGTCGGCTCTCAAGCTTCCCTAACCACCCGTTCTTCGAGGTATTCTACGAGGATTCGCTTGATCGACAATATTTAGTTAGCTCCTCTGCACTACTACCTCCAGGGTTTCGAATTCGACAACTCCTTCGGCATTTGGACGTTGTGCAAACACCGGCCCTTCCCGGAAGAAAACGCTTTTTCCTCCATGGCTGCGCGCTGAGGCCCACTATCACCTTGGGCTGACGTCGATGCCGAAGACTGAGACCGTTTCTTCAGTTCTTAGATCAGCTTTTTTATAACTCCGGGCGAAAATCGGGAACTTTTATTTTATATACACTGATAGGTCTAAGAATGATGTTGGAGTAGGGTGTGCCTTTGTTTTTGGTCAGCATAGTTTTACCTTTCGTTTACCAGAGCAATGTTCGACTTTACCGCCGAACGTTTTAGTATATATCAGGCACTTTTATACATCCAGCGGCATGATTTACAGCACTGTGTTCTTTGCGCAGACGCCCTGAATGCCCTTCAGAGTATCAACGCGCTGTAGAATTACCACCCACCCGTACAGCGCATACATGACCTGGTCCACTAGCTTGGTATCTCTGGCATCCGCGTCTCGTTCATGTGGATTCCAGGTCATGTTGGCATCTCAGGGAACGAGTCTACCGACGCCACTGCCATATCGGCGATTTTATCACCCAGAAGATTTACCTCTGTTGTTCCCTCGTCAGATATGTTGATTGATTTACGCCGCCGCATCCTCTCGCTTGGGAGGGATGAGTGGACGGCCCTCCGGGGGTACAATTGGCGGGAGGTTAAACCTCTCCCGTTAGTCTTCCCGTGCTTCTCTTCGGGAAGAGGTAATTTTAACACGCTTTCGTATCGGGCATTGCATTTTTAGTCATATGTATTTGCTCAGTTGTGACTCCGCACCACTCTGTGGCCAGTTTTGTTCGCCCTTAACGGTGCGTCACGTTTTAAAGGAGTGCCACATTTTAGCTGCATTGCGTGTTCGTATGGGTCTGCCTGTTGGCCTAGCCAACGTTTTGGCAGACGATGCGCCTGCTGTAGAATGTGTTTTACGTTTTATTCGTGAAAGTGATTTAAAACTGCGCATTTGATGCGTTGAGCGACCTTTAGTTTTCTAATTTTATTATGTCTGTTTTAACGGGGACTCTAATCCCCACTCGACATAAGGTGCTCATGTCCATCGCATTCTACAGTTCTTGGCAGGTTTTGCTCTTTTATCGCCTATGCTTTTAGTGTACTTTTGCGATTGATGTATTGTTGTTTTTAGCTTTTTGGACATCGCGTGTTTGTGTCCCGTTTTTTACTTATGCTGTTTTTTTCCCGTCTTTTATATTTTGGACTTTAAATTTTTATCAACTGTAAGGGCGCAGATGACCTTAGCAGTTTAGTGCCCTTAAACCGCATTTCATCATCATCATCATCACTTCTGTCTCACCACGTCCAACGCTACAGAGTACATACCTGGATATTCACAAAGGCCGACTGGAGATTGTATTCCAGCCTCGTGTATTTTGACGACTAGCCCTTCAACGACATTAACCAAATGGTGCAGCAGCTTACGTCTACGATTCTATCTACTGCCAAACGCGCAATTTCCTGTTAATCCTCTCAACCTCGGCGTCTACCTGTTCCGTTGTGCAACGCGGATTGGCGGGACGCCGTGCGTACCCGTAGAACTCCGCTTAGGGTGTTTCGGCGACACCCTACATTGATAATGTGGTTACTTTTAAGCAATCACGCGCCAGGGCTCGTCGCATTATTCAGGATAGGCAGAAGGCGTCTTTGACTCGTTTTGCCGAATCTTTTAGTCGCTTTACGCCTTCAATTGTTGTTTGGGATAAATTTCGTCGCTTCTCGGGTAAAGTGTCGCATTGTACTGTTTCTGGGCTTCATGCTACCAATGCCACCATAGTGGATCCGGCTCCCATCGCTAGCACTCTGGGTGCTGCATTTGAGGCGGTTTCCAATTCAGACCATTATTCGACTGGCTTTCACTCTATCAGAGACCGGCTGGATTCCGACACCTTTAATTTTCGGTCTGCTAATAATGAGTGTTATAATCAACGTTTCACAATGAGGGAGCTGGAGCACGCTCTTCACTACTCTAGGCACTCCGCTCCTGGGCCGGACGGCATTCATGTCCTGATGTTAAAGAACCTTTCAGCCGACAGTAAACTCTTTCTCTTACAGGTCTATAACCATAAATGTCAAGACGACTTTTTTCCTTCCGTTTGGCGCAAAGCCACCATTGTCCCTCTACTTAAGCCTGGGAAGGATCGCCAACTACCTTCCAGCTACCGCCATATGTCCTTAACCATTTGCATTTGCAAGGTGATGGAGCGCATGATCAACGGGCGGTTGACATGGTTCCTTGTGTCTCAGAAAGTTCTAGCGAACGCTCAGTGCGGATTTCGTCGCCATCGATCTACTGTCGACCATCTGGTGTTCCTGTCGACGCATATTATGAATGGATTTCTGAGAAAGTGTCAAACCGTGGCTGT
Source organism: Deroplatys truncata (assembly GCA_030765065.1). Lineage (NCBI taxonomy): Eukaryota > Metazoa > Arthropoda > Insecta > Mantodea > Mantidae > Deroplatys > Deroplatys truncata. The sequence goes on along the minus strand of CM060990.1, from coordinate 412,827,181 downwards.
GTTTTTTGACCTGGAGGAAGCTTATGACACTTGCTGGAGGGGCGGCATTTTACGTACACTGCATGCATGGAATATCCGCGGTCGTCTTTCCATATTTCTTCGTGAGTTTATGACGGATCGCGTCTTTCAAGTACGTGTGATCTCGGTTTTATCTAGTCGTTTTATTAAAGAGAACGGAGTACCGCAGGGCTCTGTACTCAATGTCACCTTTTTTGCCATTGCTATCAACCCCATTGTTGATTGTATTCCACCTGCATTTCATCGTCCCGTTTTGTTGATCGGACCGTCCTTTTACATCCTTGTCGCTCTTAGGTCCGATCCAAGCTTGATTACGGGTGCATTGTCTATTCTTCGGCGCGTCTATCTGTATTACGTCGATTGAATGTCATTCACCATCGTGGCATAAGAGTCGCTACGGTGGCCTTTCCAACCAGCCCTGTACCCAGCCTGTATGCTGAAGCTGCAGAGCCTCCGCTGTCCTTCAGGCGTGAGATGGTTTTGTGCAGCTATGCCTGTCGACTCTCAAGCTTGCCTGACCACCCTCTTTCGAGGTATTTTACGAAGATTCGCTTGATCGGCAATATTTCGTTAGCTCCTCTGCCTTGCTCCCTCCAGGGGTTCGATTTCGAAAGGTTCTTCGGCATTTGGACTTTACGCCAGCGCCGGCCCTTCCCAGGGGCGAAACGCGCTTTCCTCAATGGTTGCGCGGTGAGGCCCACTGTCACCTTGGGTTGACGTCAATGTCGAAAAATGAGACCCTTTCTTCAGTTCTTAGATCGGTTTTTTTAGAACTTCAGGCGCAGGTCGGAGACTTTCATTTTATAAATACTGATGGGTTTAAGACTGATGTTGGAGCAGGGTGTGCCTTTGTTGATGGTCAACGTAGCTTTACATTTCGTTTACACGGGCAGTGTTCGATTTTTACCGCCGAACGTTTTAGTACTCATCAGTCACTTTTATAAGTCCAGCGGTACGACTCACGGCATTGTTTTATTTGTTCAGACTCCCTGAGTGCTCTTCAAAGCATTCGCGCGCTGTACAACTACCATCCCCTCGTCCAGCGCATACATGACCTGGTCCACTCGCTTGGTGCCTCTGGCATCCGCGTCTCCTTCATGTGGATTCCAGGTCATGTGGGCATCTCAGGGAACGAGTCTGCCGACGCCGCTCCACATCGGCGATTTTATTACCCAGATTTTTTACCTCTGTTGTTCCCTCGTCAGATTCGTGTGTTATTTTACTTCGCCGCAACCTCTCGCTTTGGCGCAATGAGTAGTCGGCCCTCCGGGGGAACAAATTGCGGGAGGTTAAACCTGTCCCGTTAGTCTGGGGTACCTCTTCTCGTTCTACACGTCTGGAAGAGATACTTTTAGCCCGTTTGCGAATTGGACATTGCCTTTTTAGTCATAGATACTTGCTCAGTCTTGACTTCGCTCCACTGTGTCAGCAGTGTGGTGCGGCCTTAACGGTGCGTCACATTTTAACAGAGTGTCAAGTTTTAGCTCCATTGCGCGTTCGCGTGAGTCTGCCTGTTGGCATAGTCAACGTTTTGGCAGACGACGCGCATGCTTTAGAATGTCTTTTACGTTTTATAACTGACATTGGTTTTAATCGGCGCTTTTGATGCGCTGAGCGTCTCTTAGCTTTGAGATTTTATATTGTCAGTTTTAATGGGGCTGTTCACCCCGACCGACATAAGGCGCTCATGTTCCTTGCATTCTACAGTTCTTGACACGACGTTTTATTCTTTTAGTGACCATGATTTTAGTGTGTAGATTTTAGCTTTTGGTCTGTTGTGTTTTTTAGTGTTTTTGACCAAGCGGGTTTGTGTGTGGTTTCTTAGTTTTTTGACTTTTCAATTTTATAGTTTATACGTTTTATGGGCGCTAATAACGTTAGCAGTTGAGCGCCCTTAACCCCATCTCATCATCAACAACACCACTGCTAATGTTCATTGCAATTGAAACCTAAATTAAGCAATGCTCTAAAGGGTTCAGAAATATTTTCTGCGGTAACGTCATCCATGTCGTGATGGTCACAGTTTTAAGCAATTATTTTAATGTCACATATACTTATTTATTTGGTCACTTACGTTTGTTTCTTCAGTATTTTATTTCAAAGTTATTTTACTTTTCAATGATACAATAACGCTTACAATATTTCTCATTCATTCTATTACATTTTTATAAATAGTTTTCGTTGTAATTTTTAACCAGTTCAGTGAAATCAGCGCATAAATCCATTAAGATGTAAATGCAAATTAACATGATTTCAAAACTAGAAACCCGAAAGCTTGCTTACATTGAAAATAAAGAACTAGACTCTGTATTTACTTACAAGGATTTATAAACGTAGAGAAACTTGACATCGAGAGCAGATAGCCTAGGTTTACCTGGGCGGAATGAAAATCGCAACAGTACCTAACCGTTTAATGTACCTTTACCTGTGACATAATAGGTTTAACATCATAGGTTGCAAACAAATTAACCTACAGGTTCATTTTCCTGAGCCGTCAATCTGAGTAGGATTAAACGAGTACCGTGAGCGTTATAGTGCTATTGTGTAGTGTGGCTTGGCTATAATAGGTGAATAGTGGCGAATGATAGTTAAAGGAATTCAAAACCAAAATTTGAAATTTGGATTATTTTAAAAATAAAACCAATTAAAAGAAGTATGTGTTTCAATTTTAAAAATGATAAAGGACGAAGATAAATTAATTTCTGAGGCTTCAAAACGAATTGTGTACTGCAACTTTCTTATAGCGTATCCAAAATCCTGAAGAGAGACCAGTCAAGTCCTACCAATTACGTTTCTTCCCCTCCATTTAAAGAAGAAGTGGTCAGTGAATTGCTAATTAGGAGTTATAATGCATTACTTGGAAGTATAAATTCTTACAGATGTAGTATTTCTGCCTCATTTATTTTGATTCTTCAACTGCTCCATACTCGCTAAGATTCCTATTTTTCTATTTATTAGCGTTATGTATGAATACTAAAATGTTAAATGTTGAAATAAATATGTTAAGGAACTTACACACAAAAAGTTTATATAATTTTTCGGACTGCTAACCCTTCTTCAGAGAGAAATAATAATAATACACACTACAAAACAGCTGACAAGGAAAAACATTATTACCGGTACCCACCATAGGAATAGAATGCCATTGAGCCAGCAACTCAAGTGACATAAATAACATTGAAAAAGTAGATGGTGGAATAAACTCGTACCAGAACTGGAATAATATAATTGAGTTTATTTATGGACGCTCTTGAACTGCTGTTGTCTTTAGCGTCCCATTCTATATTGGGCGTGAAAGACCGGAAATTTTGCTCAGAGGCCGCCTTCTCAAGTTTGAAGTTCATTTACGTGTCGTAAATTTACGACACGGGACCACCGGCTTTACTTCCCTTCCGAAGGAAGCCATGCTAAGGATTTTTATGCCCGAAAAAATTCATCGCCCTCCGCTGGGTTTGAACCCGTGACCTCGGGAACTAGAAGCTAGTAACCATCACACCATGCAGGACGAGTGTACGAGAACTGGGAATCCTTTCCTACTTAGTCCCAATTTTAACACCTGTCCATGAGAAACTGTATGGAAAACCGTGCACCAAAAGAGTTGCGAGTTAAAATATATGCAGTAAACTACAACACTCAAATGCCCGAAGAAAATAAAGTTCCTTGGTCATGCGATAATTACTACACTTAAGAGTATTGTAGAATCTTTTTAACTCGATTTATTTTCGATGTTATCCATGTGTCCAACATAAAAACGTATTTCTTGACAATCCAAATGAAACTTATATCTTTACTTTGTGCCTCCAGGATAAATTAAACTGAGCTTTATTTATGGACGCTCTTTAACTAATGTGGTTCTTAGAGTCCCGTTCTATATTGGGTGTGAAAGACCGGAAATTTTGCACAGAGTCCTCTTTATCAGGCTGAGGTGCTTTTACGTGCCTCCAAGACTTTTTACCTCATTATTTTTGTTTCTTCAGTAGCTTCGAGGATCTTGAGAAATAGCTACTTCAAAATTAGGATCTGGGGATATTTTGCCCTTTACGCAGTTACCTTCAAATCATACACCAACTTGATTTCTGTATCGCTTTTAATTCCTATCTTTATGCTATACTTTACTGGTTTATATTCACCGATGTCATTATCACATGTTTTAATGGTGCCATAACGAGGTGGTGTTTCACTGCGGATTTCGCGTTATGCTTTATCTTAGTGCACTCTATGTTGTATAATCTAAACTCGCTTTAAACTGCACTATAGAGAAGATTACAACTTACGCATAAAATACATAAACAGTTTACATTTTTTTACCCCAGAAAATGAAATGTAGTTTTGTGTCAACAATAATTGTGGCCTGAGTAATATTTAGTTTGCTCCATGCCCCTTTCCTTCAGTAATACCTAACAATTACGAGTTATTTAGCAATAACGAGCAGAAGATCGGCCTAGTTAATTCTCCACATACATTATGAGCGATACATTCCTTAATATAAATATTATTTATCCTGTTGCAGAATATACAATAGAGTTTCAGATCGCACACCGCAAAAAAAAAAAAAAAAAAAATAATATTCGTTAGACTTAGGTTTCTTTCTGGTATGAGACGATGTCCTCAAAGAAATCATAATCTCCTTGCTATAATTATCAAGAGGTAGAATAGAGATAATTCAACGTAGGGGGACACCTCACTACTGCGACCAACTACAGCAGTAGTATATATAGAGGGAAGCTGGCACACCTTTTGCGTTTATATGGGAAAACATAGGGAAAATGGGGAAATATACGACGGTTCAAGGAGGAAAATACATCTATATGGGAGAGATAGGGAAAACGGCGGGGGCAGCTACGTGGAACATGGGTGAAGGAGGGAAATGGGTTTTTATATCGGAGGATACTAAAACGGGGAGAGAAGCTAGGATAGCCAGGTGTTAAAGGTAGAATGTATTTTATATGGGTCAGATAGGAAACCAAGGAGAGATGCGAGGTTAAGCATGGGTAGATTGATGGGAATATGCTTTATATAGAAGTAGTGATGATGATGATGAGGTGGGGCTTAAGGGCACTCAACTGCTATGGTTATTAGCGCCCTTACAATGCATAAAATAGAAAATTGAAAAGTCCAACACCTAAAAAACCCCACACAAACCTGCTTGGTCAAAAGCACTAAAAAACACAACAGACCAAAGACTATGACCTACACACTAAAAGCATTGTCACTAAAAGAATAAAACCACGAGACAAGAACTGTAGAATGCAAGGAAAATGAGCGCCTTATGTCCGTCGGGGAGATGCGCCCCATTAAAACTGACAATATAAAATCTCAAATCTAAAAGACGCTCAGCGCATCAAATGCGACGGCTAAAACCAATGTCAGTGATAAAACGTAAAAGACATTCTACAGAATGCGCGTCGTCTGCCAAAACGTTGGCTAGGCCAACAGCCCCTCAGGGGCTCAGCTTTTGTGAGTACGGGTTAGGCGCACCCGGGGTACCCGAGCCAATCATCGCCATCATCATCCTTCCACCCCCGTCCGGTCGAGGTGGGTTCGTTCTCGTGACCGGGGGAATCAAGGTAGGCTCTCGTGCGTTCTGTGCATTTCATATCATGTCGCCCCTCGCCATCGTTTCTTTCTTCGCTTTTACTTCTGCACATTTCGCACCACGTCCATTCATTTACGCATCTCTTTTTCTTCCTCGCCGGCCTACCTTGCATCCGAAACGCCCACACAGTTTTAGTTTCTTTTATCTTTCTTTTAATCCTCCGTGGTCACAGACTGACGGATACGCGCGCACCAGGTGCGCAGCTGGGTGAGTGGGTAATGGCGTCATCCCCACCACCCGGGGTCGTCATGTAGGGTTTGTGTTCGTATCCGCTGTTCAACTGCAGTCCCGCGGGGGGCCATTGCATGAGCTGCTGACTTCTGACGGCGATTGGGTCCCTCTGTCTATGTTCTGGGAGGTGTGACCCTGGGGTGAGTCTGGTATAGATAGGCCACTCACCCAAGCCGGGGTAACGCCCGAGAAGTCAGAGCCCGCGGTCGGAGACGGTTGCAATGGTGGAGGATTTATTTTGCTATGGAGCACCCTTCCTCCATTAATACTAACAAGCGCCGAAAAGTTTATGTAACAGAAGTGACACCACCGACAACCTGTTCAACAGCCCCCGTCTGCGTTAATCGTAAAGGGTCTCATTCTGCTTCGTTTGCCGACTGTCCGCGGTACTTGGACGTGAAGGCGATCCAGGAGATCCGGGTAAAGGAAAAACTCTCCTTCGCTGAAGCCCGGAGGCGTTACCATGCGCGCCAACCTTCACTCCTGCGATCTGGCAAATTTAGTTCTGTTGTTGCCTCGCCAGTTCCACGAGTAGATGCCGCAACTCAGACCTGGACCATGACTGGATTAACCGCCACTACCATCCGGCCGTCCATTAAACCTACTGTTACCAAGCCCTATACACCTGGTCCAAAGTAAATGAAGTCGCAAGTCGCTGAAAAGAAACCCAAGCTGAAACTTCGTAGGGAAGATTTTTGAAAGACCCTCCGCGTGCGCGCGGTAACAAAAGTTCGCCTTCTCCTCCTCGAAGGTCGCTGTCCCAGGAAGGTCCTGGGACAAGCCGCGCTCAGCGGCACCCCTCACCCATCGCCACCCAGAACCGATTCACAACGCTTGAATCGGTTTCTGGCACTGAGCGCGTGGGCCCTCCCTCCGAGGAAGCTATGGAGTCTGACCAACTCCATACAAAATGCCCGAGCCCAAAGGTTAAACAAAAGGTAATTTTAAGCCGCCCTTCTAAATAGACAGTTTATCCCCTTTTATCTTAATGGCTATCCTGACCTAGAATGTACGTGGTGTACGATCGCATAGGGCGGAACTGCAACATTTATTGCGTTCCCATTCGCCTATGGTCGTATGTTTGCAGGAGACTAAGCTTCGCCCTCACGATCCTTTTGATCTCCGGGGATATACTCCGGTTCGCTACGACCTTGAACCGGAGGAGGGTGCTCCTGCTCATGGAGGTGTCATGTTGTTAGTGCGTAACGACGTTCATTTTAAACCTGTCACACTTACATCCGACTTGCAAGCTGTTGCCGTTCGCCTTCACTTACCCGGCTTTTTGTTTTCTGTTTGCTCTGTGTATTCACCTCCATTGTCTCCCCTCGCTCCCGCGGACATTCGAGCTCTCCTGTCCGCTCTCCCAAAACCATTTCTTCTGTTGGGAGATTTTAATGCCCATCACCCACTGTGGGGTTCCCCAAGGGCTTGTGCGAGGGGAACTCTTCTTTCCGACATTTTTTATCAGTTCAATCTTTCCATCCGCAATACTGGTGCACCTAGTTTTATTTCTGATTCTTCTGGTACATTATCTCACCTGGATCATGCCATTTGCTCACTCCAGCTTGCTCATCGTCTTCAGTGGAACGTCGTCGCTGACACCTACTCCAGCGACCATTACCCCTGCATCGTTTCTCTTCTGTCACACCACGTACAGCATTCCAGAGTACCTACCTGGATATTCACCAAAGCCGATTGGAGCTTGTATTCCAGCCTCGTGTGTTTTTACGATCAGCCCTTCGCCGACATTAACAAGCTAGTGCAGCACCTTACGTCTACGATTTTCTCTGCCGCCGAACGCGCAATTCCCCGTTTATCCTCTCAAGCTCGGCGGCCACCTGTTCCGTGGTGGAACGAGGTTTGTCGGGACGCCGTTCGTGCCCGTAGGACTGCACTTAGGGTGTTTCGGCGCCACCCTACACTTGATAATTTGGTGACTTTTAAACAATCGCGCGCCAGGGCTCGTCGCATTATTCAGGATAGCAAGAAGGCGTCGTGGGCTCGTTTTTTCGAGTCTTTTAATCGCTTTACGCCTTCATCTGTTGTTTGGGATAAACTTCGTCGCTTCTCAGGTAAAGTGTCACATTGTACTGTTTCTGGCCTTCAGGTTTCCAATGCCATCATAGTAGATCCGGCTGCCATCGCTAACACCCTAGGATCCGCCTTTGAGGCGGTTTCCAGTTCATACCATTATTCCGCCGGTATTTGCTGTACTAAGGATTCCGCTCCATATACACTGAATGTTATAACGAACTTTTTACAATGAGGGAGCTGGAGCACGCTCTTCATTGCTCTAGGCACTCCGCTCCTGGGCCGGACGACATTCATGTCCTGATGTTAAAGCACCTTTCAGCCGACAGTAAACTCTTTCTCTTACAGGTCTATAACCCTATTTGGCAAGACGGCATTTTTCCTTCCGTTTGGCCCGAAGCCACCATTGTCCCTATTCTTAAGCCTGGGAAGGATCGCCAACTACCTTCCAGCTACCGCCCTATCTCCCTCACCAGTTGCATTTGCAAGGTGATGGAGCGCATGATCACCTGGCGGTTGACATGGTGGCTTGAGTCTCAGAAACTTCTAGCGAACGCTCAGTGCGGATTTCGTCGCTATCGCTCTACCGTCGGCCATCTGGTGTCCCTGTCGACGCTTGTTATGAATGGATTTCTGAGAAAGTGTCAAACCGTGGCTGTGTTTTTTGACCTGGAGAAAGCTTATGACACTTGTTGGAGGGGCGGCATTTTACGTACACTTCACGCATGGAATATCCGCGGTCGTCTTCCCATATTTCTTCGGGAGTTCATGACGGACCGCGTTTTTCGTGTACGTGTGGGCTCGGTTTTATCTCGTCATTTTATTCAAGAGAACGGAGTACCGCAGGGCTCTGTACTCAGTGTCACACTTTTTGCGATTGCTATCAACCCCATTGTTGATAGTATTCCACCTGGAATGTCATCGTCCCTTTTTGTTGACGATTTTGCCATTTATTGCAGTGCACGGCGGACCTGTCTACTCGAACGCCGTCTCCAGAGCTGTATCGACCGTCTCTACGCCTGGAGTAACGCCAACGGCTTTAATTTCTCCGCAGAGAAATCCGTCTGTATCAATTTCTGGCGCCGGAAGGCTTTCCCTCCGCCCTCTCTCCATCTTGGGCCAGGGATACTTCCCTTTGCAGACGAGGCGAAATTTTTGGGGTTGATATTTGATAGAAAGCTGAGCTGGATATCGCACATTTCGTTTTTAAAACCAAAGTGTGACCGTTCTCTTACTCTTTTACGTGTTTTAAGTGGCACATCCTGGGGAGCTGATCGGACCGTCCTTCGTCTTTATCGGTCTTTGGTCCGATCCAAGCTTGATTACGGGTGTATTGTTTATTCGTCGGCACGTCCATCTGTGTTACGTCGATTGAATGCCATTCACCATAGTGGCATAAGAGTCGCTACAGGGGCTTTTCCAAGCAGCCCTGTTCCCAGTCTGTATGCTGATGCTGCAGAGCGCCGCTGTCGTTCCGGCGTGAGATGCTTTTGTGCAGCTACACCTGTCGACTCTCAAGCTTGCCTGAACACCCGTCCTTCGAGTTATTTTTCGAGGAGTCACTTGATCGTCACTATTTTATTAGCTCCTGTTCTTTGCTCCCTCCAGGGGTTCGCATTCGACAGCTGCTTCGGCATTTAGACGTTCCGCCAGCGCCGGCCCTTCTACGGGGGGAAACGCGTTTTCCTCCATGGTCCCGCGCTGAGGCCCACTGTCACCTTGGGCTAACGTTGATGCCGAAGACTGAGACCCCCTCTTCAGTCTTTAGATCGGCTTTTTTAGAAGTACGGGCTCAATTAGGGGACTTCCATTACCATTATCTTTACCGATGGATCTAAGACTGAAGCTTGAGTTGGATGTGCCTTTGTTTTTGGTCACTGTAGCTTTACGTTTCGTTTACCTGGACAATATACAATTTCTACCGCCGAAATATTTAGCATTTATCAATCCGTTTTATACATTCAGCGGCACGACTTACGGCACGGTTTTATTTGTACGGACTCTCTGAGTGCCCTTCAGAGTACTACTGCGCTGTACCATTACCACCCACTCGTACAGCGCATACATGACCTGCTCCACTCGCTTGGTGTCTCTGGCATCAGCGTCTCCTTCATGTGGATTCCGGGTCATGTGGGCATCTCAGGTAATGAGTCTGCCGACGACGCTGCGAAATCGGCGATTTTATTACCCAGATTTTTTACCTCTGTTGTTCCCTCGTCAGATTCGTGTGTTATTTTACGTCGCTGCATCCTCTCGCGCTGGCGCGATGAGTGGAAGTCCCTCCGGGGGAACAAGTTACGGGAGGTTAAGCCTTTCCCGTTAATCTGGGGTACCTCTTCTCGTTCTTCACGTCGGGAAGAGGTACTTTTAGCCCGTTTACGAATTAGACATTGCCGTTTTAGTCATAGTTACCTGCTCAGTGGTGATCCCGCTCCACTGTGTTAGCAGTGTGACGTGCCCTTAACGGTGAGTCACATTTTAACTGAGTGTCAAGTTTTAGCTCCATTGCGCGTTCGCGTGGGTCTGCCTGTTGGCATAGCCAACGTTTTGGCAGACGACGCGCATGCTGTAGAACGTCTTTTACGTTTTATAAGTGACATTGGTTTTAATCGTCGCATTTGATGCGCTGAGCGTCCTTTAGCTTTGTTATTTTATTCTGTATGTTTTAATAGGGAGTTACTCCCCAGTGGACATATGGCGCTCATGTCCCTCGCATTCTACAGTTCTTGACACGTTTTAATCTTTTATTGCCTATGCTTTTAGTGTGTTTGTTTTTCGGATATTTGTATTGTTATTATTGTTGTTATTGTTATTATTGTTATTGTATTATTGTAATTTTTAGCTTTCTGGACATTGCGGGTTTGTGTCCCGTTTTTTAATTATGCGGTTATTTTACCTGTCTTTTATATTTTGACTATATTTTATACATTGTAATGGCGCTGATGACCGTAGCAGTTTAGCGCCCTTAAACCGCATATCATCATCATCATAGGCCAACAGGCACATCAAAACGAATGCGCAACGGAGATAAAACCTGACACTCTGTTAAAATGTGACGCACCGTTAAGGGCGCATCACACTGCTCACAAAGTGTTACCGGGTGACCAATGAGCTGGTATCTATGATTAAAAAGACAATGTCCGATTCGTAAACGAGCTAAAAGTACCTCTTCCCGACGAGAAGAACGAGAAGAGGTACCCAAGACTAACGGAAGAGGTTTAACCTTCCGCAACTTGTTCCTCCTTAAGAGCCGCCCACTCATCGCGCCAGCGCGAGAGGATACTGTAACGTAAAATAACATAAAAATCTGAGGAAGGAACAACACAGTTAAACATCTGGGTGATAACATGGCCGATTTGGCAGCGACGTCGGCAGACTCATTGCCTGAGATGCCCACATGACCTGGAATCCACACGAAGGAGACGCTGATGCCAGATGCACCAAGCGAGTGGAGCAGGTCATGAAGGCGCTGTACGAGCGGGTGGTAACTATACAGCGCCTGAATACTCTGAAGGGCACTCAGAGAGTCCGAACAAATAACACAGCGCCGTAAGACGTGCCGCTGAATGTATAAAACATATTGATATACTATAAAATTCGGCGGTATAAATCGAACATTGTCCAGGTAAACGAAAAGTAAAACTCTGCGCACCAAAAACCAGGCCACATCCTACTCCAACATCAGTCTTAGACCCATCGGTATATATAAAATGACAGTCCCCGAACTGTGCCTGTAGGTCTAAAATAGCGGATCTAAGGACGGAAGCAGGGGTCTCATTTTTCGGCATCCACGTTTACCCAAGGTGACAGTGGGTCTCAGCGCGCGACTATGAAGGAAAACGCGTTTCCCCCCCGTGAAAGGGCCGGCGCTGGCGGAACGTCCAAATGCCGAAGGAGCAGTCGCAATCGAACCCCTTGAGGGAGCAATGCAGAGGAGCTAACGAAATATTGTCGATCAAGCGAATCCTCGTAAAATATCGCGAAGGACGGGTGGTCAGGCAAGCTGGAGTGTCGACAGGCATAGCTGCACAACAGCATCTCACGCCTGAAGGACAGCGGAGGCTCTGCAGCTTCAGCATATAGACTGGGTACAGGGCTGGTTGGAAAGGCCCCCGTAGCGACTCTTATGCCACGATGGTGAATGGCATTCAATCGACGTAATACAGATGGACGCGCCGACGAATAGACAATGCACCCGTAATCAAACTTGGATCGGACCAAAGAGCGAAAAGGATGTAGAAGGTCGGTCGGATCGGCTCCCCAGGATGTGCCACTTAAAACACGTAAAAGATTAAGAGAACGGTCACACTTAGCTTTTTAAAAGGAAATGTGCGAAGTCCAACACAACTTCCTATCAAAAATCAACCCCAAAAATTTTGCCTCGTCTGCAAACGGAAGCATCTCCGGCCCAAGATAGAGAGAGAGGGCGGAGAGAAAGCCTTCCGGCGCCAGAAGTTGATGCAGACGGATTTCTCGGCGGAGAAATTGAAGCCGTTGGCGTTATTCCAGGCGTACAGACAGTCGATACAGCTCTGGAGACGGCGTACGAGTAGACAGGTCCGCCGTGAACTGCAATAAATGGCAAAATCGTCAACAAAAAGGGATGATGAAATGCCAGGTGGAATACAATCAACAATGGGGTTGATAGAATCGCAAAAAGTATCACACTAAGTACAGAGCCTTGCGGTACTCCGTTCTCCTGAATAAAACGACTAGATAAAACCCAGCCCACACGTACACGAAAGACGCGGTCCGTCATAAACTCCCAAAGAAATATGGGAAGACGACCGCGGATATTCCATGCATGGAGTGTACGTAAAATGCCACCCCTCCAACAAGACTCATAAGCTTTCTCCAGGTCATAAAACACAGCCACGGTTTGACACATTCTCAGAAATCCATTCTTAATATGCGTCGACAGGGACACCAGATGGTCGACGGTAGAGCGATAGCGACGAAATCCGCACTTAGCGTCCGCTAGAAGATTCTGAGACTCAAGCCACCGCTTCAACCGCCTGCTGATCATACGTACTATCACATGAATGCTGTCCGGCACAGGAGCGGAGTGCCTAGAGCAATGAAGAGCGTGCTCCAGCTCCCTTATTGTGAAAAGTTTATTATAACACTCGGTATTAGGAGACCGAAGATTATAGCTGGCGGAATCCAGCCGGTCTTTGATAGAGCGAAACCCGGCGGAATAATGGTCTGAACTGGAAACCGCTTCAAAGGCAGCACCCAGAGTCTTAGCGACGGCAGCCGGATCCAGTATGGTGGCATTAGAAACCTGAAGGCCAGAAACAGTACAATGCGACACTTTACCTGAGAAGCGAAGAAGTTTATCCCAAACAACCGATGAAGGCGTAAAGCGATTAAAAGACTCGACAAAACGAGTCCACGATGCCTTCTTGCTATCCCGAATAATGCGACAAGCCCTGGCGCGCGATTGTTTAAAAGTCACCATATTATCAAGTGTAGGGTGACGCTGAAACGCCCTAAGTGCAGTTCTACGGGCACGAACGGCGTCCGGACAATCCTCGTTCCACTGGAGGTTGAAAGGATGAACGGGGAATTGCGCGTTCGGCGGCACAGAAAACCGTAGACGTAAGCTGCTGCACTAATTGGTTAATATCGGTGAAGGGCTCGTCGTGAAAATGCACGAGGCTGGAATACAATCTCCAGTCGGCTTTTGTGAATATCCAGGTAGCTACTCTGGAATGCTGTACGTGGTGTGACAGAAGAGAAAAGATGCAGGGGCAATGGTCGCTGGAGTAGGTGTCAGCGACGACGTTCCATTGAAGACGACTAGCAAGCTGGAATGAGCAAACGGCAAGGTCCAAGTGAGAAAATGTACCGGAAGAATCAGAAAGAAACGTAGGCTCACCTGTATTCAGAATAGAGAGATTGAACTGGTAAAAAATGTCGGAAAGAAGAGTTCCCCTCGTACAAGCCCTTGCCGAACCCCACAGGGGGTGATGGGCATTAAAATCACCCAACAGAAAAAATGATGTTGGGAGAGTTGACAGGAGAGCTCGAATGTGCGCGGGAGCGACGGGAGACTATGGAGGTGAATAGACAGAGATAATAGAAAAGAAAAAGCCGGGTAATTGAACAGTTACGGCAACAGCTTGCAAGTCGGACGTAAGAGAGAAAGTTTGAAAACGAACGTCGCTACGCACTAATATCATGGGCAGGAGTATCCTCCTCCGGCTCAAGATGGTAGCGAACCGGAGTATACCCTCGGAGATCAAAAGAATCGTGAGGGCGAAGGTTAGTCTCCTGCAAATACTCTACCATGGGTGAATGGGAACGCAATAAATGTTGCAACTCCGCCCTATGCGATCGTACACCACGTAAACTCCAGATCAGGACAGCCATAAAGATAAGGATAAACTTCTTACTTAGAAGGGCTGCTCAAAATTACCTTGTGCTTAAACTTTGGGCTCAGGCTTTTGGTATGGAGTTGGTCAGACTCCATAGCCTCCTCGAAGGGAGGGCCCACGCGCTCAGAGCCAGAAACCGATTCAATCGCCGTGAATCGGTTCTGGGTGTCGATAGGTGAGGGGTGCCGCTGAGCGCGGCTTGTCCCAGGAGCTTCCTGGGACTGCGACCTCCGAGGAGGAGCAGTTGAACTTCAGAATATCTTCCCTACGAAGTTTCTGGTTTGGTTTCTTTTCAGCGGCTTGCGACTTCATTGACTTGGGACCAGGTTTATAGGGCTTGGTAACTGTAGCTTTAATGGACGGCCGGATGGTAGTGGCGGTTAATGCAGTCGTGTTCCAGGTCTGAGTTTCGGAATCTACTCGTGGTACTGGCAAGGCAACAACAGAACTAAATGTACCAGATCGCATGAGGGAAGGTTGGCGCGCATGGGCTTCAGCGAAGGAGAGTTTCTCCTTTACCCGGATCTCCTGGATCGCCTTCTCGTCCCAGTACCGCGGACAGTCGGCAAATGACGCAGAATGAGACCCTTTGCGGTTAACGCAGACGGGGGCTGTGGAGCAGGTACCTTCGTGTGACGGCTGGCTTCATGAGGCACAGAAGGTAACGGCACTCTTACAGGAGACTTGCGTATGCCCAAAACGTTGGCATTTGAAACAACGCAGAGGTCTAGGTATATAGGGCCTCTTAGCAATACGCTCGTACCCTGCTGAAAGACTCGTGGGCAGATCGACGCCGTCGAATGTGATAAACAGGGTACGAGTTGGTACCAAAATTCCGTCGCGTTTAGCCTGCACTCGATGAACAGCTGTCACCTTTTGATCAAAAAGATAGCCGACAAGTTCTTCGTCCGACATACCATGGAGGCAATGGGTGGTAATGACGCCTCGACAGGAATTCAAGGTGCGGTGCTTCTCGAAACGGATAGGATAACCGCGGAGAAGCATGGCGCGCAACAAGGACGTACTTTGCTGTTCAGTTTTGGTTTGAAACAACAATGAACCAATTCGAACACGAGTGCAGGACTGAACCGCACCTGCAATAGCGTCAATGCCCTTCTGAATAATGAAAGGGTTCACCTTCTCAAAACTTGGTCCTTCTTCTGTACGTGAAATGACCAAGTAACAACCAGATGTCGGCGGTGCTACTTCCGTTGCATAGACTTTACCGCACTTGTTAGTAATGGAGAAAGGGTGCTCCATAGTGAAATAAATCCTCCACCATTGCAACCGTCTCCGACCTCGGGCTTTGACTTCCCGGGCGTTACCCCGGCTTGGGTGAGTGGCCTATCTATACCAGACTCACCCCAGGGTCACACCTCCCAGAACATAGACAGAGGGACCCAATCGCCGTCAGAAGTCAGCAGTTCATGCAATGGCCCCCCGCGGGACTGCAGTTGAACAGCGGATACGAACACAAACCCTACATGACGACCCCGGGAGGTGGGGATGACGCCATTACCCACTCACCCAGCTGCGCACGCAGTGCGCGGGTATCGTTCAGGCTGTGTCCACGGAGGATTAACGTAAAAGGTTAAAAGAAACTAAAAGTGCGTGGGCGTTTGGCACTCAGGGTAGGCCGGCGAAGAAGTAAAAGAGGCGTGTAGAGGAATGGGTGTGGGGCGAAATGTACACAAACAGAAGAGAAGAAAGAAGCGATGGCGAGGGGCGACATGGAATGAAGTGCACGGAACGCACGAGAGCCTACCTTGAGCCCCCCGGTCACGAGAACGAACCCACCTCGACCGGACGGGGATGAAAGGGTGAAAATGGTTATGAATGGCTCGGGTACCCCGGGTGCGCCTAACCCGTACTCACAAAAGGTGAGTCCCTGGGGGATAGAGGTAGTGAATACGAGGAAAAGTGCTAGGCTGGACAGAGACTGAAGAGTAGGGTATGCGTTTATATGGGAAATACAGGCAAATCTTGGAGAGATGATAGGTTAGGCAGATGCTGAAAGAGGGGGATGTGTTGTCTATGTGGAGGTAGGGAATGCAACGAGAAGTGCTAGGCTAGACAGATTTTGCGGTGCGCAATATGCGCTTATATGAGAAAGATAGGGAAACCTGGAGATATGATAGGCTAGATAATGCTGAAGGAGAAGCGATATAGGCTTATACGTGAGAGATAGGAATACGAGGAGAGGTGTTATACTAGACAGGGCTTGAAGAGTAGAATATGGCGTTTATATGGGAGAGATAGCAAACCGAGGAGAGGTATTAGTTTAGGAGAGCTTGAATGGTAGAGTATGCGTTTATATGGAGAGACGAGGAAAACGATGGGAGTAGCTAGATTGGAGGAGCGTTCAAGGAGGAAAATACGTGTATATGGGAGAAATAGGGAAAACGAGGAGAGATCCCCCTCAGGGGCTCACCATATGTGAGTACGGGTTTTTGGCGCACCCGGGCGTTCCCGAGCCAATCATCGCCACATTCATCCCCTCACCCCCATCCGGTTGAGGTGGGTTCTTCAAATGACCGGTGGACACAAGGTAGGCTCTCGTGCGTTCTTTGCATTCCATCCATACCGCACCTCACCATCGTTTCTTTCTTCCCTTATCACTTTCTGGCCATTTCGCACCACGACATTCGCATATCTCTCTTTTTCTTCCCCGCCGGCCTACCTTGCGTGCGAAACGCCCACACAGTTTTAGTTTCTTTTATCTTTTTATTTAAATCCTCCGTGGACACAGCCTGACGGATACCCGCGCACCGCGTGCGCAGCTGGGTGAGTGGGTAATGGCGTCATCCCCACCACCCGGGGTCGTCATGTAGGGTTGTTGTTCGTATCCGCTGTTCAACTGCAGTCCCGCGGGGGGGCCATTGCATGAGCTGCTGGCTTCCGACGGCGATTGGGTCCCTCTGTCTATGTTCTGGGAGGTGTGACCCTGGGGTGAGATAGGTATAGATAGGCCACTCACCCAAGCCGGGGTAACGCCCGGGAAGTCAGAGCCCGAGGTCCGAGACGGTTGCAATGGTGGAGGATTTTTTTTCGCTATGGAGCACCCTTTCTCCATTATAAACAACAAGCGCCGAAAAACTTTAGTAACAGAAGTAGCACCGCCAACAGCTGGTTGTTACTTAGTGATTACCCGTACAGAGGAGGGACAATCATTCGAGAAGGTGAACCCTTTTATTATCCAGAAGGGCATTGACTCAATTGCTGGTCCGGTTCTTTCCTGCACTCGGCTTCGTAATGGTTCGTTGCTAGTTCAAAGCAAATCCGAGGCACAAAGTAACTCCTTGTTGAGCGCCACGCTTCTCCACGGTTATCCTATCCGTGTTGAGAAGCACCGCACCTTAAATTCTTGTAGAGGCGTTGTCACCACGCATAGCCTCGATGGCATCTCGGACGAGGACCTGGTCGAATATCTTGCAGACCAGAAGGTGACAGCGGTTCATCGAGTGCAGGCCAAACGCGACGGCGTATTGGTACCCACTCGTACCCTGTTTCTAACATTTGATGGCGTCGATCTGCCCACGAGCATCTCCGCAGGGTACGAACGTATCTCTGTGAGGCCTTATATTCCTAGACCTCTGCGTTGTTTTAAGTGCCAACGTTTTGGGCATACGCAAGTCTCATGTAAGAGTGCCGTTAACATCTGTGCAACATGTAACCAGCCCTCACACGAAGGTGCCTGTTCAACAGCCCCCGTCTGCGTTAATTGTAAAGGGTCACATTCTGCTTCGTTTGCCGACTGTCCGCGGTATCTGGACGAGAAGGCGATCCAGGAGAATAGGTTAAAGGAGAAACTCTCCTTCGCCGAAGCCCGGAGGCGTTTCCATGCGCGCCAACCTTCACTCCTGCGATCTGACACATTTAGTTCTGTTGTTGCCTCGCCAGTACCACGAGTAGATGCCGAAACTCAGACCTGGACCTTGACTGGACTAACCGCCACTACCACCCGGCCGTCCATTAAAGCTACTATTACCAAGCCCTATAAACCTGGTCCAAAGTCAATGAAGTCGCAAGCCGCTGAAAAGAAGCCCAAGCAGAAACTACGTAGGGAAGATTTTTTGAAAGACCCTCCGCGTACGCGCGGTAACAAAAGTTCACCTTCTCCTCCTCGGAGGTCGCTGTCCCAGGAAGGTCCTGGGACAAGCCGCGCTCAGCGGCACCCCTCACCCATCGCAACCCAGAACCGATTCACGGCGCTTGAATCGGTTTCTGGCACTGAGCGCGTGGGCCCTCCCTCCGAGGAAGCTATGGAGTCTGACCAACTCCATACAAAATGCCCGAGCCCAAAGGTTAAACAAAAGGTAATTTTAAGCCGCCCTTCTAAATAGACAGTTTATCCCCTTTTATCTTAATGGCTATCCTGACCTGGAATGTACGTGGTGTACGATCGCATAGGGCGGAACTGCAACATTTATTGCGTTCCCATTCGCCTATGGTCGTATGTTTGCAGGAGACTAAGCTTCGCCCTCACGATCCTTTTGATCTCCGAGGATATACTCCGGTTTGCTACGACATTGAACCGGAGGAGGGTACTCCTGCTCATGGTGGTGTCATGTTCTTAGTGCGTAACGACGTTCATTTTACACCTGTCACACTTACATCCGACTTGCAAGCTGTTGCCGTTCACCTTCACTTACCATGCTTTTTGTTTTCTGTTTGCTCTGTATATTCACCTCCATCGTCTCCCCTCGCTCCCGCGGACATTCGAGCTCTCCTGTCCGCTCTCCCAACACCATTTCTTCTGTTGGGAGATTTTAATGCCCATCACCCAATGTGGGGTTCGCCGAGGGCTTGTGCGAGGGGAACTCTTCTCTCCGACATTTTTTATCAGTTCAATCTTTCCATCCTCAATACAGGTGCACCTACTTTTATTTCTGATTCTTCTGGTACATTCTCTCACCTGGACCTTGCCATTTGCTCCATCCAGCTTGCACGTCGTCTTCAGTGGAACGTCGTCGCTGACACCTACTCCAGCGACCATTTCCCCTGCATCGTTTCTCTTCTGTCGCACCACGTACAGCATTCCAGAGTACCTACCTGGATATTCGCAAAAGCCGACTGGAGCTTGTATTCCAGCCTCGTGGATTTTGACGACCAGCCCTTCTCCGACATTAATCAACTAGTGCAGCGCCTTACGTCTATTATTTTCTCAGCCGCCGAACGTGCAATACCCCGTTCATCCTCCCAACCTCGGCGGCCACCTGTTCCGTGGTGTAACTAGGATTGTCGGGACGCCGTTCGTGCCCGTAGGACTGCACTTAGGGTGTTTCGGCGACACCCTACACATGCTAACTTGGTGACTTTTAAACAATCGCGCGCTAGGGCTCGTCGCATTATTCAGGATAGCAAGAAGGCACTTGGGCTCGTTTTGTCGAGTCTTTTAATCGTTTTACGCCTTCATCCGTTGTTTGGGATAAACTTCGTCGCTTCGCAGGTAAAGTGTCACATTGTACTGTTTCTGGCCTTCAGGTTTCTAATGCCACCATAGTGGATCCGGCTGCCATCGCTAACACTCTGGGTGCTGCCTTTGAGGCGGTTTCCAGTTCAGACCATTATTCCGCCGGCTTTCGCTCTCTTAAAGACCGGCTGGATTCCGCATCATATACTTTCCGGTCTGCTAATGATGAATGCTATAACGACCTATTCACAATGAGGGAGCTGGAGCACGCTCTTCATTGCTCTAGGCACTCCGCTCCTGGGCCGGACGGCATTCATGTTCTGATGTTAAAGCACCTTTCAGCCGACAGTAAACTCTTTCTCCTACAGGTCTATAACCGTATTTGGCAAGACGGCATTTTTCCTTCGGTTTGGCGCGAAGCCACCATTGTCCCTATTCTTAAGCCTGGGAAGGATCGTCAACTACCTTCCAGCTACCGCCCTATCTCCCTCACCAGTTGCATTTGCAAGGTGATGGAGCGCATGATCAACGGGCGGTTGACATGGTGGCTTGAGTCTCAGAAACTTCTAGCGAACGCTCAGTGCGGATTTCGTCGCTATCGCTCTACCGTCGATCATCTGGTGTCCCTGTCGACGCATGTTATGAATGGATTTCTGAGAAAGTGTCAAATCGTGGCTGTGTTTTTTGACCTGGAGAAAGCTTATGACACTTGTTGGAGGGGCGGCATTTTACGTACACTTCACGATTGGAATATCCGCGGTCGTCTTCCCATATTTCTTCGGGAAATTATGACGGACCGCGTCTTTCGTGTACGTGTGGGCTCGGTTTTATCTCGTCGTTTTATTCAAGAGAACGGAGTACCGCAGGGCTCTGTACTCAGTGTCACACTTTTTGCGATTGATATCAACCCCATTGTTGATTGTATTCCACCTGGCATTTCATCGTCCCTTTTTGTTGACGATTTCGCTATTTATTGCAGTTCACGGCGGACCTGTCTACTCGAACGCCGTCTCCAGAGCTGTATCGACCGTCTCTACGCCTGGAGTAACGCCAACGGCTTTAATTTCTCCGCCGAGAAATCCGTCTGCATCAACTTCTGGCGCCGGAAGTATTTCCCTCCGCCCTCTCTCCATCTTGGGCCAGGGATACTTCCGTTTGCAGACGAGGCGAAATTTTTGGGGTTGATTTTTGATAGAAAGTTGTGTTGGACCTCGCACGTTTCCTTTTTAAAAGCAAAGTGTGACCGTTCTCTTAATCTTTTACGTGTTTTAAGTGGCACATCCTGGGGAGCTGATCGGACCGTCCTTCTTCGCCTTTATCGCTCTTTGGTCCGATCCAAACTTGATTACGGGTGTACTGTTTATTCGTCGGCACGTCCATCTGTGTTACGTCGTTTGAATCCCATTCATCATCGTGGTATTAGAGTCGCTACAGGGACCTTTCCAACTAGCCCCGTGCCCAGTCTTTACGCTGAGGCTGCAGAGCCTCCGCTGTCTTTCAGGCGTGAGATGCTCTTATGTAGCTATGCTTGTCGGCTCTCAAGCTTGCCTAACCACCCGTCCTTCGATGTATTTTACGAGGATTCGCTAGATCGACAATATTTCGTTAGCTCCTCTGCATTGCTCCCCCCAGGGGTTCGATTTGGACTGCTACTTCGGCATTTGGACGTTACGCCAGCGCCGGCCCTTACCCGAGGGGAAACGCGTTTTCCTCCATGGTCGCGCGCTGAGGCCCACATCCACCTTGGGCTGACGTCGATGCCGAAATATGCAACCCCTGCTTCTGTTCTTAGATCCGCCTTTTTAGAACTACAGGCGCAGTTCGGGGACTGTCATTTTATATATACCGATGGGTCTAAGACTGATGTTGGAGTAGGATGTGCCTTTGTTTTTGGTGTACAGAGTTTTACTTTTCTTTTACTTTGACAATGTTCAATTTTTACCGCCGAACTTTTTAGCATTTATCAATCCGTTTTATACATTCAGCGGCACGACTTACGGCACTGTTTTATTTGTACGGACTCTCTGAGTGCCCTTCAGAGTATTACTGCGCTGTACAATTTCCACCCACTCGTACAGCGCATACATGACCTGCTCCACTCGCTGGGTGTCTCTGGCATCAGCGTGTCCTTCATGTGGATTCCAGGTCATGTGGGCATCTCAGGTAATGAGTCTGCCGACAACGCTGCGAAATCGGCGATTTTATTACCCAGATTTTTTACCTCTGTTGTTCCCTCGTCAGATTCGTGTGTTGTTTTACGTCGCCGCATCCTCTCGCGCTGGCGCGATTAGTGGACGGCCCTCCGGGGGAACAGGTTGCGGGAGGTTAAGCCTTTCCCGTTGATCTGGGATACCTCTTCTCGTTCTTGTCGTCGGGAAGAGGTAATTTTAGCTCGTTTACGGATTGGACGTTGTGTTTTTAGTCATAGGTATTTGCTTAGTGGTGACCCCGCACCACTCTGTGTGCAGTGTGACGTGCCCTTAACGGTGCGTCACATTTTAACAGAGTGTCAGGTTTTAGCACCATTGCGTGCTCGTGTGGGTCTGCCTGTTGGCCTAGCCAACGTTTTGGCAGACGACACGCATGCTGTGGAATGTGTTTTACGTTTTATTCATGACAGTGATTTTAATCTGCGCATTTAATGCGTTGGGCGTCTGTTAGCTTCGTACTTTTATCCTGTCTGTTTTTTATGGGAACTCTTATCCCCAGTGGGCATATGGCGCTCATGTCCCTCGCATTCTACAGTTCCTGACACGTTTTAATCCTTTACTGCCTATGCTTTTAGTGTGTTGGTTTTCAGATATTTGTCTTGTTCTTATTATTGTTGTTATTGTTATTATTGTTGTTATTGTTATTATTGTTGTTATTGTTATTATTGTTGTTATTGTTATATTTGTTATTGTTATATTGTTAGTTTTAGCTTTTTGAACATCGCGGGTTTGTGTCCCGTTTTTAACTATGCGGTTCTTTTACCTGTTTTATATTTTGACCTTATCTTTTATACACTGTAAGGGCGCTGATGACCATAGCAGTTTAGCGCCCTTAAACCGCATATCATCATCATCCGAGGAGGGATCCAAAGTAGAGCAGGGGCTGAAGGATAGGGAATGTACTTTATAAGATAGAGATGGGGAATACGAGGAGAGGTAGTAGGCTAGACATGGGTTGAGGTGTAGGGTATACGTTTATGTGGGGAAGATATCAAAAACGTAGAAAGATTCTATGCTAGAAGAGAGTTGAAGGATAGGGTAATGCGCTTTATAAGAGAGAGGTAGGAGATACTAGGAGGGCTGCTAGACTAGACAGAGGTTGAGGAATAGAGTATGCGTTTATATGGAAAATATAGGAGAAACGGGGAGAGAGATGCTAGGCTACACAGAGGCTGAAGGAGGGGAATGTAGGTTTATACCGGCGAGATGGGAAAACAAGGAGTGATCCTAGACTAGACATATACTGAAAAAACGGATACGCTTTATATGTGGGAGGTAAGGAATACGAGGGGATGTGCTAAGTTGGACAGATGTTAAAAATAGAATGCGTCCATATGTGAGAGGTAGGGAATACGAGGAGAAGTGCTAGGCTAGCCAGAGGCTGAAGAATAGAGGATGTGTTTATATGGGAAATATACGGCAAATGTGGAGAGATGACAGGCTAGGAGGCTAGAAAAGACATTTATATGTGAGACGTAAGGAATACGCTGAGAGACAATAGTCTAGACAGATGCTGAAGCATGGCGGGATACACTATATACGGAAGAGATAGGGTAAACGTAGAGAGATGCTAGGCTAGACAGGTGTTAAAGGTAGAATGTGTTTTATATGAGAGAGATAGTAAACTGATGAGAGGTACAGGATAGCAAGTGTTGAATGTTAGAGATCCTTTGCTAGGAGAGAGTTGAAGGAGAGGGAAATGCATTTATATAGGTGACATAGGGAATGCGAGAGTCGATGCTAGGCTAGATAGAGATCGAGGAGTAGAGTATACGTTTATATGGGAAAAGATAGGGAAAATGTTGAGAGATGATAGGCTAGACAGATGCTGAAGGAGGGGAATACGCTTTGTATGTAAAGGCAGGGAGTTTTGGGGAAGTGCTATGCTAGACAGAGGTTGAGGATTAGAGTATGCGTTTATATGGGAAAATATAGAGAGAACGATGAGAGAGGTTAGGGAGGTTAGTTTTGACGTATGTGTAGTGTTCACGATGTATAACATCATTTAGTCTCATTGATTTCAAAATTTAAGTGCTAACAAAGTCTATATCACACTCAAGCGTCTTAGATTCCCGGTATCACGCACCCTTAAGGGCTGGACGAAGACCTTCGATCGATGAACACAATTATTTCAATGCAGTATTTTTGATTTATACAGTATAAAAGAGTAATTCGAATAGTATCGTTGATTTTTGGGGTAAACCGGCTAGTATCACAGGTGTTCATGGTAATTCGGAGCAGCGATACGTACCAAGGCTATTGAACGTAATTTTCATACCATTAGGGTACTATTACAGGTACTTATGTCATTTTAATAGGTGATTCAGATAGTATCGCTGGTACTCATGGTAATACAGAGAGTAATTAGATTACAATTTTTCTTATCCAATGTTATAACAATGTTACTTTTCTCTACATCTTGCAAACGTTTGTATGTTAAACCGTTGGTGTGTGGGATGTAGAGGGTTAAACAGTGTATAGGGTTACAGTAAAGGTACGGAAGTAGTATAAACCTTCTCATTCGCATGGTTGAGGAGATATAATACTTAAGAGGGCTTAGTTGCCTTATATGGTTACATTTTTTGTCCAAGTGTAACAGCTTTATCAGTTTGATCACTGCTTCATTAGATAAGGATTGTAAGGGTCGCGTCTCTCCCCTTAATCTACGCTTGAGACTAGCACTAGTATTTCCTCCTAATGGCAGGGTTAACGCCTCCCCTTACATCTTCTTCTTTGTTCACCAGGTGTCTGCTAGCTGAATATACCGCACATGAGTAAGCTAATATTTTTTAAGATTGTAGACTGGAGGAGAAAATATTCATCTTGAGATCCATTTTACCTTCTTTTAAGCACTGTTTGTAATACGATAATTTCCATACGCATATGTAGTTATTCCATCCTCGGCAATAACTCTTTTATCATCAAAAGGAGTCAATATTATTTTATTCACTTGCACTGTGCTAACAGCATACTCCCATGATGGTATCAGATTCATGAGCATTCTGGTGATTTCTCCGGATTTAGGACAATCTGTATAACTGTCAAATATAATGTACTGCTTAAGAGTACAATGTTTTATGCCTTTAATCTTTTTATCGTCGAACCTTGAATATCTAAGACGTACATCTTAGGTCATATTCCATTAAAGCATAGAATTATTTTTCCATTGGCCTGATCTTTAAATTTTCCCAGCACCTTTTTGTTCTGAGTAGAGTGACATATATGTTTAACAGGGTCATTAGGTGTATCCAGATGCTCGAGAAAACGTAGCTTGCCCTGGTACACATCTGCAGTTGTCACACGATGAATGAGTGAATCAGTGTCCAAATACATAAGCTTCAGGTTTTCAGCACCATAATATGGCAACAACACATCATAATGATAGTGACACATTAATGTCTTAGAAATGTCCAACACACTCATACCAATGTTATATATGCTTGTTGAACACGATCTGACGCGAGGCCATATCTACAGCAACCATATTAGCAGCATACATTGTCCTATCGATAAACGCAGGCTTGGCGATCAACTTTTTAGTGTCTTCTCGTTTATAACCAGTCGTATATCCATACGATTACACAAGTTCTCCGTAGTTTTTTCAAACGTGGTGTTGTTAAAGAGTTTGTATAGGTCCTCATCGAAATCATATGCAGCCTGTTGTAAAATTACACATACGGTTTTAATCACTGTGGCTGTCGGAATTGCAGCGCTAGATGGTTTTTGTTAGCCGTAGCCCATGACTAAGAGCTTGCTTCAAAGTCATGTAATGTACTACATACTTCTTTCAAGGTCCAAGAAGGAGTATCTGTTTCTTTGTAGCAGACCTCTTCTCCTTCATACACTGAGGCAGGAAAGGTTGATCGTTGTGTAGATCGTGAAGTTTTGCAGGATACTTGATGTCGACTTCTAATATGTATCCATGGGGATAATCTTCTTCTAGTCTTTCTAAGTCGATTTCTTCAGATGACATCCACTCAAATCCACCATAAGTGAGGAAGTGACACATTTCCCAACCATATTGGTTATTGGCGTCCTCGTATGTAATAAAGTGGGTTGGTCTCGACGAATCATACTTATCCATGTAGGCGTTGTTTGCTTCAGAGTACCGATGAGAAACTTGACATAAACTTCCTTTAAAACGCGATTCTGTCATTAAAATTGATCATAATCCCGTAAAAATTCCAGCAGAATTCCAGCATACAATAAAATGGCATACGATGTACGTCCTAGAGAGGTGAAATAATGAGCGGGGTGACTTTGTGTGTTTTGAGGGTTTGATCTCTAAAAATCTCAAAGACATCAGCTAGAAGAGGTACATCTGATGTTAAGTAGAGGTCGCTGAACTCGCCCAGGTTTCTCACATTAAACATCTGCCATACATTTATAACATGATTGTAGCCAACGTCAGTAATTTCTTCTTCATTTAACCTATTGTAGAAGGAGTCATTAGAAGGCAGACAAGTTTCGTTCAAAACATCCTATGGCGTAACCTAATCATAGGGAAATACTCCCTTACAAATCGTCAACCTTAACTTGTCTTCTCCGAAGTGTTGCAGTGTTTTAGGATACGATGTTGGCTTTTCACCAGCTTTTACAAGCTTGTACTGAGGAACCGAAGGCTGTCAACGAACCGAAGCTTTATTTCTCTTACATACTTGGAGAATGATATACAGCTTTCTTCAGAGCTAGGAATTACTTCCACCCACTCACTTGTACACACCAACTCCCCCCAGGCGCTCACCATATGTGATTACAGGTTTTGGCGTATCCGGGGGTTCCCGAGCCACTCATCGCCATCTTCGTAGCTTCATCCCCGTCCGGTCGAGGTGGGTTCGTTCTCGTGAACGGGGGACTCAAGGTAGGCTCTCGTGCGTTCTGTGCATTTCATTCCATGTCGCCCCTCGCCATCGTTTCTTTCTTCTCTTCTATTTATGCACATTTCGCACCACGTCCATTCATTTACACATCTCTTTTCTTCTTCGCCGGCCTACCTTGAGTACAAAACGCCCACACATTTTTAGTTCCTTTAACCTTTTATTTTAATCCTCCGTGGACACAGCCTGATGGGCACCCGCGCACTGGGTGCGCAGCTGGGTGAGTGGGTAATGGCGTAATCCCCACCACCCGCGGTCTCATGTAGAGTTTGTGTTCGTATCCGCTTTTCAACTGCAGTCCCACGGGGGGCCATTGCATGAGCTGCTGACTTCTGACGGGATTGGGTCCCTCTATCTATATTTTGGGAGGTGTGACCCTGGGGTGAGTTTGGTATAGATAGGCCACTCGCCCAAGCTGGGGTACGCCCGGGAAGTCAGAGCCCGAGGTCCGAGACGGTTGCAATGGTGGAGGATTTTTTCGCTATGGAACACCCTTTCTCCATTATTAACAACAAGCGCCGAAAAATTATTGCAACAGAAGTAGCACCACCAACAACTGGTTGTAACTTAGTGATTACCCGTACAGAGGAAGGACAATCATTCGAGAAGGTGAATCCTTTTATAATCCAGAAGGGCATTGACTCAATTGCTGGTCCTGTTCATTCCTGCACTCGCCTACGAAATGGTTCATTGTTGGTACAGAGTAAGGCCGATCAACAAAGTAAAACCTTGCTGCGCGCCAAGCTTCTCCACGGTTATCCTATCCGTGTTGAGAAGCACCGCACCTTGAATTCCTGTCGAGGCGTCGTCACCAATTAGAGCCTCGACGGAATATCAGACGAAGAGCTGGTCGACTATCTTTCCGATCAAACGGTTACAGCGGTTCATCGAGTGCAGGGTAAACGCGACGGTGTGTTGCTACCTATTCGTACCCTGTTTCTCACGTTCGATGGCGTCGATCTGCCCACTAGTATTTAAGCAGGATACGAGCGTTTTGCTGTGAGGCCCTATATTCCTAGACCTCTGCGTTGTTTCAAATGCCAGCGTTTCGGGCATACGCAAGTCTCTTGTGAGAGTGTCGTATCCATTTGTGCTTCATGTAGCCAGCCGTCACACGCAGGTTCCTGTTCATCAGAACCCGTCTGCGTTAATTGCAAAGGGTCTCATTCTGCTTCATTTGCCGACTGTCCGCGGTACTTGGACGAGAAGGTGATCCAAGAGATCCGGGTAAAGGAGAAACACT
Organism: Deroplatys truncata; assembly: GCA_030765065.1. Lineage (NCBI taxonomy): Eukaryota > Metazoa > Arthropoda > Insecta > Mantodea > Mantidae > Deroplatys > Deroplatys truncata. The sequence continues at coordinate 412,799,182 of CM060990.1, read as the reverse complement.
CCTTCGCCGAAGCCCGGAGGCGCTATCATGCGTGCCAACCTTCGCTCCCGCGATCGGGAACATTCCGTTCTGTTGTTGCCTCGCCAGTACCCCGGAAGGATGCAGAGACTCAAACTTGGCTCACGACTGTATTGACCGCCACTACCATCCGGCCGACCATTTCAGCTACAGTTACCAAGCCCTCCAAGCCTGGTCCAAAGTCTATAATGTCACAAGCCACTCAGAAGTAATCGCAACAGGAATTTCGTAGGGAACATTTTTGAAAGACCCTCAGCGTGCGCGCGGTAACACAAGTTCACCTTCTCCTCCTCCTCGGAGGCCGCAGTCCCAGAATGCTCCTGGGACAAGCCGCGCTCAGCGGCCCCCTTCACCCGTTGCCACCCAGAATCGTTTCTCGGCGTTTGAATCGGTTTCTGGCTCTGAGCGCGTGGGTCCTCCCTTCGAGGAGGCTATGGAATCTGACCAACTCCATTCCAAAACTCCGCGCCCAAAGGTTAAGCAAAAGATAATTTTAAGCTGCCCTTCTAAGTAGACAGTTTATCCGTTTTTCTTAATGGCTATCCTGACCTGGAATTTACGTGGTGTACGATCGCAAAGGCCGGAACTGCAACTTTTATTGCGTTCCCATTCACCTACGGTCGTGTGTTTGCAGAAGACCAAGCTTCGCTCTCACGACCCTTTTGATCCTCGAGGGTATACTCCGGTTCGCTACGATCTTAAACCGGAGGAGGGCATTCCTGGTCATGGAGGTGTCATATTATTTATGCGTAACGACGTTCATTTTCAAACTTTCACTATTGCGTCCGATTTGCAAGATGTGCCGTTACGATACAGTTACCTGGCTTTTTCTTTTGTGCTTGCTCTGTGTATTCACCTCCATCGTCTCCCCTCGCTATCGCGGACATTCGCGCTCTCCTATCTGTTTTCTCAACACCATTTCTTCTGGTGGGAGATTTTAATGCTCATCACCCCATGTGGGGTTCGCCAAGAGCTTATGCGAGGGAAACACTACTTTCTGACATTTTTGATCTGTTCAACCTCTATATTCTCAATACAGGTGAGCCTACGTTTCTTTCTGATTCTTCCGGTACATTCTCTCACCTGGACCTTGCCGTTTGCCCACTCCAGCTTGCTAGTCGTCTGCAGTGGAACGTCGTAGCTGACACCTACTCCAGCGACCATTACCCCTGCGTTGTTTCTCTTCTGTATCACCACGTCCAACATTCCAGGGTACCTGCCTGGATATTCACAGAAGCTGACTGGAGATTGTTTTCCAGCCTCGTGTCTTTTGCGGACCAGCTCTTCACTGACGTTAACCAAATGGTCCAGCAGCTTACGTCTACGATTCTACATGTCGCCGAACGCACAATTCTCCGATGATCCTCTTACCCTCGGCGTATTCCTCTTCCGTAATGGAACGAGGATTGTCGGGACGCCGTTCGTACACGTAGAACTGCGCTTAGGGTGTTTCGGCGACACCCTACACTTGATAATTTGGCTAGTTTTAAACAAGCGCGCAACAGGGCTCGTCGCATTATTCGGGATAGCAAGAACGCATCTTGGACTTGTTTTGTCGAGTCTTTTTAATCGCTTCACACCTTCGTCTGTTGTTTGGGATAAACTTCGTCGCTTCTCCGGTAAAGTGTCGCATTGTACTGTGCCTGGCCTTCAGGTTTTCATTGCCAACATAGTGGATCCGGCTGCCATTGCTAACACTCTGGGTGCTGCCTTTGAAGAGGTTTCTAGTTCAGACCATTATTCCGCCGGCTTTCACTCAATTAAATACCGGCTGGATTCCGCAACATATAATTTTCGGTCTGCTAATAATGAATGTTATAACGAACTTTTCACAATGAGGGAACTGGAGCGCGCTGTTCATTGCTCTAGGCACTCCGCTCCTGGACCGGACGGCATTCATGTCGTGATGTTACAGAACCTTTCAGCCGACAGTAAGCTCTTTCTCTTACAGGTCTTTAACCGTATTTGGCAAGATGGTCTTTTTTCCGTTTGGCGCGAAGCCACCATTGTCCCTATACTTAAGCCTTATAAGGATCGCCAACTACCTTCCAGCTACCACCCTATCTCCCATACCAGTTGCATTTGCAAGGTGATGGAGCGCATGATCAGCGGGCGGTTGACATGGTGGCTTAAGTCTGAGAAACTTCTAGTGAACGCTCAGTGCGGATTTCGTCGCTGTCCCTCTACCATGATCCATCTGTGTCCCTGTCGACCCACATTATGAATGGATTTCTGAGAAAGTGTCAAACCGTGGCTGTGTTTAACGACCTGGAGGAAGCTGATGACACTTGTTGGAGGGGCGGCACTTTACGTAAACTTCACGCATGGAATATTCGCGGTCGTCTTCCCATATTTCTTCGAGAGTTTATGACGGACCGCGCCTTTCGTGTACGTGTGGGCTCGGTTTTAGCTAGTCGTTTTATTCAAGAAAACGGTGTACCGCAGGGCTCTGCACTCAGTGTCACACTTTTTACGATAGCTATCAACCCCATTGTTGATTGTATTCCACCTGGCATTTCATCGTCCCATTTCGTTGACGATTTTGCCATTTATTGCACTTCACGGCGGACCAGTCTACTCGAACGCCGCTTCCGGAGCTGTATCGACCGTCTCTACGCCTGGAGTAACCACAACGGATTTAATATCTCCGCCGAGAAATCCGTCTGCATCAATTTCTGGCGCCGGAAGGCTCTCCTTCCGCCCTTTCTCCATCTTGAGTTGGAGGTCCTTCCATTTGCAAACGAGGTAAATTATTTGGGGTTCATATATGATCGAAAGCTGAGCTGGATTTTTCACATTTTCTTTGTAAAAGCAAACTGTGGCCGCTCTCTTAATGTTTTACGTGTTTTAAGTGGCACATCCTGGGGAGCTGATCGGACCGTCCTTCTACATCTTTATCGCTCTTTGGTTCGATCCAAGCTTGATTACGGGTGCATTGTCGGGGCGTACATCTGTATTACGTCGATTGAATGCCATTCACATTCTTGCCATAAGAGTCGCTACAGGGGCCTTCCCAACCAGCCCTGTACCTAGCCTATATGCTGAAGCTGCAGAGCCTCCGCTTTCCTTCAGGCGTGTGATGCTGTTGTGCAGCTATGCCTGTCGACTCTCCAGCTTGCCTGACTACCCGTCCTTCGCGATATTTTACGAGGATTCACTTGATCGGCAGTATTTAATTAGCTCCTCTGCATTGCTCCCTGCAGGGGTTCGATTTCGTCAGCTTCTTCGGCACTTGCACGTTACCCCAGCGCCGGCCCTTCCAAGGTGGGAAACGCGTTTTCCTCCATGGTTGCGCGCTGAGGCTCACTGTCACCTTGGGTTATCGTCGATGCCGAAGAATGAGACCCCTTCCTCAGTCCTTAGATCGGCATTTTTAGAACTTCAGCCGCAACTTGGGGACTTTCGTTTTTACTTTACTGATGGATCTAAGACTGATGCTGGAGTAGGATGTGCCTTTGTTTGTGGTGGAAATAGGTTTACCTTTCGTTTAACGGGCCAATGTTCTATTTTTAACGCCGAACGTTTTAGCATTTATCAGTCTCTTTTATACATTCAGCCCTTACGGCACTGTTTTATTTGTTCAGACTCTTTGAGTGCTCTTCAAAGTATTAGCTCGCTGTACAGTTACCACACGCTCGTACAGCGCATTCATGACCTGCTCCACTCGCTTGGTGTCTCTGGCATCAGCGTCTCCTTCATGCGGAATCCAGGTCATGTGGGCATCTCAGGTAATGAGTCTGCCGACGCCGCTGCCAGGTCGGCAATTTTATTACCCAGATATTTTACCTCTGTTGTTCCCTCCACAGATTTGTTTGTTATTTTACGTAGCCGCATCCTCTCGCTTTGGAGGGATGAGTCGACGGCCCTCCGTGGGAACAAGTTACGGGAGGTTAAGCCTTTCCCCTTAGTCTGGGTTACGTCTTCTCGTTCGTGTCGTCGGGAAGAGGTACTTTTAGCTCGTTTACGAAACGGCCATTGTCTTTTTAGTTAGAGATACCTGCTCAGTGGTCACGCCGCACCACTGTGTGAGCAGTGTGATGCGCCCTTAAAGTTGCATCACATTTTAAGAGAGTGTCAAGTTTTATCTCCGTATTGGTCTGCCTGTTGGCCTAGCCAACGTTTTGGCAGACGACGGCGTGCTGTGGAATGTGTTTTACGATTTATTTGTGACAGTGATTTTAATCTGCAAATTTGATGAGTTGATCGTCCTTTAGCCTTGTAATTTTATTTTGTCTGTTTTAATGGGGACTACTCCCCAGTGGACATATGGCGCTCATGTCCCTCGCATTCTACAGTTCTTGACACGTTTTACTCTTTTATTGCCTATGCGTTTATTGTGTTGGTTTTTGGGACTGGTGTATTGTTGTTTTTAGCTTTTTGGACATCGCGGGTTTATGCCCCGTTTTTAATTATGCGGGTTTTTTTACCCGTCTTTTATATTTTTGACTTTATATTTTATACATTTTAAGGGCGCTGATGACATTAACAGTTTAGCTCCCTTAAACTGCATCTCATCATCATCATCATCATCATTACACCAGCTCTTTATCAATGAAGTATGACTCATGCTCACTGAGGTTGTGCATGAAGGCTGGAATATATTAAGGTGTTTTGCAAGCTAAATTGCATTCATTATGTAGACTTCCGCGATGCTCACCACTGATGTGATCCCCCCAGGGGCTCACCTTATGTTAATACGGGTGTTGGCGTACCCGGGGTTCCCCAGTCACTCATCGCCATCCTCATCGCTTCATCCCCGTTCGTTTGAGGTGGGTTCGTTCTCGTGACGGTGGGACTCAAGGTAGGCTCTCGTGCGTTCTGTACATTTCATTTCATGTCGCCCCTCGCCATAGTTTCTTTCTTCTCATCTATTTATGCACATTTCGCTCCACGCCCTATTATTTACAAATCTCTTTTACTTCTTCGCCGGCCTACCCTGCGTGCGAAACGCCCACACACTTTTAGTTCCTTTTAACCTTTTATTTTAATCCTCCGTGGACACAGACTGACGGATAACCGCCCACGAGGTGCGCAGCTGGGTGAGTGGGTATTGGCGTCATCCCCACCACCCGGGGTCGTCATGTACTGTTTGTGTTCGTATCCGCTGTTCAACTGCAGTCCCGTTGAAGGCCATTGTATAAGCTGCTGACTTCTGACGGAAATTGGGTCCCTCTGTCTATGTTCTGGGAGGTGTGACCTTGGGGTGAGATTGGTATAGATAGGCCACTCGCCCAAGCCGGGGTAACGCCCGGGAAGTCATAGCCCGAGGTCGGAGATGGTTGCAATGGTAGAGGATTTATTTCGCTATGCAACACCCTTTCTCCATTAATTCAAACAAGCGCAGAAAAATTATTTAACAGAAGTAACACCGCTGAAATCTGGTTGTTACTTGGTTATTTCAAGAAACAGAAGAAGGACAAAACTTTGAGAAGGTGAAGCCTTTTATTATCCAGAAGGTCATTGACGCTATTGCTGGTGCGGTTCAGTCCTGCACTCGGCTACGGAAAGGCTCGTTATTAGCACAATCAAAGTCCGATCGGCAAACTAAGACCTTGTTACGCGCTAGGCTTCTCCCGGTTATCCCATCCGTGTTGAGAAGCACCGTACTTTGAATTCCTGTCGAGACGCCGTTACCACGCATAGCCTCGATGGTATATCGGACGAGGAGCTTGTCGAATATCTCTCCTATTAAAAGGCGACCCAAATGCATCGAGTGCTGTCGAAACGCGACGTCGTATTAGTACCCACTCGTACCCTGTTTCCAACACATGATGGCACCGATCTGCCCACGAGCATTTACGCAGGGTAAGAATTTATTTCTGTGAGGCCTTATATTCCTAGACCTCTGCGTTGTTTTAAATGCCAACTTTTTGGGCATACTCAAGTCTCATGTAAGAGTGCCGTTAGCATCTGTGCAACATGAAACCAGCCCTCACACGAAGGTGCCTGTTCAACAGCCCATGTCTACGTCAATTGCAAAGGGTCACATTCTGCTTTATTTGTCAACTGTCCGCGGTATTTGGACGAGAAGGCGATCCAGGAGATTCGGGTAAAGGAGAACCTCTGCTTCGCCGAAGCCCGGAGGCGTTACCATGCGCGCCAACCTTTGCTCCTGCGATCGGGAACATTCAGTTCTGTTGTTGCCTCGCCAGTACCCTGGAAGGATGCTGGGACTCAAATTTGACCATGAATGCCTCGACCGCCACTACCATCCGGCCGTCCATTTCAGCTACTGTTACCAAGCCCTCTAAACCTGGTCCAAGGTTTTTGAAGTCACAAGCCACAGAGAAAAAACCGAAGGAGAAATTTCAAAAAGAATTCTTTCTGAGAGACCCTCCGTGTGTTTACAGTAAGCAGAGTTCACCTTCTTCTCCTAGGAGTTCGCAGTCCCAGGAAGCTCATGGGAGAAGCCGCACTCAGCGGCCGCCCTCACCCATCGCCACCCAGCACCCATTCTCGGCGCTTGAATCGGTTTCTGGCTCTGAGCGCTTGGGCCCTCCCTTCGAGGAGGCTATGGAGTCTGACTAACTCCATACCAAAAGCCCGAGCCCAAAGGTTAAACAAAAGGTAATTTTAAGCCCCCCTTCTAAGTAGACAGTTTATCCCTTTTTCTTAATGGCTATCCTGACCTGGAATGTACGTGATGTACGATTGCATAGGGCGGAACTGAAACTTTAATTGCGTTCCCATTCGCCTATGGTCGTGTGTTTGCAGGAGACTAAGCTTCGCCCTCAAGATCGTTTTGATCTCCGAGGATATACTGCGGTTCCCTACAACCTTGAACCGAAGGAGAGTACTCCTGCTCTTGGAGGTGTCATGCTGTGATTTCGTATCGACGTTCATTTTCAACGTCTCACTCTTACATCCCACTTGCAAGCTGTTGCCATTAGACTGCAGTTACCCGGTTTTTTTCTTTTCTGTTTCTCTGTGTATTCACCTCCATCGTCTCCCCTTGCTATCGTGGACACTCGAGCTCTCCTGTCCTCTTTCCCAACACCATTTCTTCTGTTGGGACATTTTAATTTCCATCACCCCCTGTGGGGTTCGCCACGGGCTTGTGCGAGGGGAACTTTTCTTTCTGACATTTTTGATCAGTTCAATCGCTCTATTCTCAATGCAGGTGAGCCTACGTTTCTTTCTGATTCTTCCGGTACATTTTCTCACTTGGACCTTGCCGTTTGCTCACTCCAGCTAGCTAATCGTCTGCAGTGGAACGTCGTCGCTGACACCTACTCCAGCGACCATTACCCCTGCATCGTTTCTCTTCTGTCACACCACGTACAGCATTCCAGAGTAGCTACCTGGATATTCACAAAAGCCGACTGTAGCTTGTATTCCAGCCTCGTGCGTTTTGACAACCAGCCCTTCACCGACATTAACCAACTAGTGCAGCACCTTACGTCTACGATTTTCTCTGCAGCCGAACGCGCAATTCCCCGTTCAACCTCTCAACCTCGGCGACCGCCTGTTCCATGGTGGAACAAGAATTGTCGGGACGCCGTTCGTGCCCGTAGAACTGCACTTAGGTTGTTTCGGCGACACCCTACACTTGATAATTTGGTGACTTTTAAACAATCGCGCGTTAGGGCTCGTCGCATTATTCACGATAGTAAGAAGGCGACGTGGACTCGTTTTGTCGAGTCTTTTACTTGCTTTACGCCTTCATCGGTTGTTTGGGATACATTTCTAGTTTCTCAGGTAAAGTGTCGCATTGTACTGTTTCTGGCCTTCAGGTTTCCAATGCCACCATAGTGGATCCGGCTGCCATCACTAACACTTTGGGTGCTGCCTTTGAGGCGGTATCCAGTTCAGACCATTATTCCGCCGGCTTTCGCTCTATCAAAGACCGGCTGGATTCCGCAACCTATAATTTTCGGTCTGCTGATACGGAATGCTATAATGCCCTTTTTACTATGAGGGAGCTGGAGCACTCTCTTCATTGTTCTAGGCACTCCGCTCCTGGGCCGGACGGCATTCATGTTCAGCTGTTAAGGAACCTTGCAGCCGACAGTAAGCTCTTTTTATTACGGGTCTATAATCGTATTTGGCAGGACGGCCTTTTTCCTTCCGTCTGGCGCGAAGCCACAATTGTCCCTATACTTAAGCCTGGGAAGGATCGCCAACTACTTTCCAGCTAACGCCCTATCTCCCTCACCAGTTGCCTTTGCAAGGTGATGGAGCGCATGATCAACGGGCGGTTGACATGTTGGCTTGAGTCTGAGAAACTTCTGGCGAACGCTCAGTGCGGATTTCGTCGCCATCGCTCTACCGTCGACCATCTGTTGTCTCTGTCGACGCATATTATGAACGGATTTCTGAGAAAGTGTCAAACAGTGGCTGTATTTTTTGACCTGGAGAAAGCTTATGACACCTGTTGGAGGGGCGGCAGTTTACGTACACTCCATGCATGAATTTCCGTGGTCGTCACCCCAAATATCTTCGGGAATTTATGACGGACCGCGTCTTTCGTGTGCGTGTGGACTCGGTTTTATCTAGTCGTTTTATTAAAAAGAACGGAGTACCGCAGGGCTCTGTACTCAGTGACACACCTTTTTGCAATTGCTATCAACCCCGTTGTTGATTGTATTCCACCTGGCGTTTCATCGTCCCTGTTTGTTGACTATTTTGCTATTGCAGTTCGCGGCGGACCTGTCTACTCGAACGCCGTCGCCAGAGTTGTATCGACCGTCTCTACGCCTGGAGTAACGCCAACGGGTTTAATTTCTCCGCCGAAAACTCCGTCTGTATCAATTTCTGGCGCCGGAAGGCTTTCCCTCCGCCTTCACTCCATCTTGGGCAATGGATTCTTCCATTTGCAGACGAGGCGAAATTTTTGGGGTTGATCCTTGATAGGAAGCTGAGCTGGATTTCGCACATTTCGTTTTTAAAAGCAAAGTGTGACCGTTTTCTTAATCTTTTACGTGTTTTAAGTGACTCCCTCTGCCATTCAGGTAAATCCACTTGTTGGCTAATTTGTTCTTTGTTTGTAAGATGTAGTTTAGTTAGATTAAAAGTGGGAAATTTTGGAAACAGCAGTTACATGCCTTATGATGTCACCCTTTTACCACTCTTGCTACTGCAACCTGTACCACAATGAGGCCATCCTATGCTAGTTCCCCATCCTTTGCATGACGATTGATAGGGGCGGCGATGACGTCGTCGCAACCCTTACGTCACAGTATTGGCTTAGAAGCACTAACATATGACTCTGGAGGATATATATTTGAAGTTAGCTTAGAATGTCCTACAGAGCTCGACAATGATAATTAATCTACATGATGATTTACCTTCCCTACAAGAGTGCATGAAACCTAAGGATTCGCCTTCATATAAGATAATTCCTTATCTTGGAGCTTGGAAGAAATGTGTTGTTCATTAAATGGCCTTGAAACAAGCTCTTAGTAATGGACTATGCCCAACAGAATTTCATCGAACACTGCAATTTCGTCAGTCATGTTGATTAAAACCCTACGTTTAATTTAATAACGATCTCTGAAAGCATGCTAAAAGTAGTTTTGAGAAGGATTTATATAAGCCATTTAATAACGAAATGTTTGGAGAAATTATGGGAAATATATGTAACCGTATGTCTTGTGACAAACACCAAGATGTTAGAAAAGTTTATAGCAAAACCAACGTTCATCAGTAGAACTATATACGGACCTAACCTAGAGGCTATTCATATGGTTTAGCGTAAACTTGTCTTCACTAAACCTATATATGAGGAACTTAACCTACCTTTGATATAGCAAGCGCACACGAGGTGCTCGATTTAACCTTGCAATAAGTAACAAAACTATAACTTGTCATGTATCCAGTGAACTCTCATTTTTATCATAAACAGATATGGTTTGATGTATAGGCGAGATACATCCAAATACCTGAGGTCAAGATTCCAAGATTAACCGATTGGTATTCTGTTAGGAATTATTGAAGTGGAATTGGAGGAAACTAATACACCTATACAGTCATATTTACAGTTGAAATGTATTTCAATTATACTAAATTCTCTCATTAATATATCCTTTGAGAATAGCTTTCCTACAGCCAAACAGAAACGGCAAATTGCTATCTGCCATGGTGGAATAGACAACTGGACAAATTGAGGAGAAGTGCGAGAAAACCCTTCAATGAAGTCAAAGAAACTAATAATCGGAATAAGTATAAAGGTGCTTTAACTAAGAACTGAAATTGAAGACATCTAAGAGAAAGTCCTGGAAGAACTGCTGTGAAGGAGTAGATGAAATACATACAGCTGCTCGTATCCACAAGATACATACAATCTAGAAAACATTAAAATTGTATTGGGCTTTTTAAAAACGCCAAATGGGGAATACACCGAAAATCAGGAGAAAGTGGCCAAGCTGTAACTTAGCACACACTTCCCAGACTTCAGAGTCATAGAAGAGGAAGATATATTCAACATGGAAGGGATAGATATAATACAAATCGAACGAAAAGTCTCTCGGAACAAATTTTCACTCAAAGTAAAATTAAGTGAGCTAACATCTATTTTAATCCACTTAAATCAGCGAGTGCAGATGGAATTCCTCCAGTCCTACAAAATGGACTGAAATATTTAATGCCTGTATTGGAAAGAATGTTTAGAGTCCGCTTTGAACTGGACTACATTCCTCGGATATGGAGGGATATCAAAGTGTCATAGCAATGGCACGTAGACAGAGTACTTTTCAACCTAAATCTCACTGCCCTGTTGGTCTAAGTTCGTTCCTAATTAAAACCATGGAAAACATACCAGAAGTGAATGTATAAGTTCTACTTCAATCAATGCCATTTACATATCAATCAAGAAAATCTACAATCACAGCTCTGCATATTCTTATAAGAAATATTTAAAGAGTGATTGAGAATAAAAGTATTGCACTCTGCGCCTTTTTTGGATATTCATGGTGCACTAGACACTGCATCTTATGAGTCCATAAAGAATGCTGCAGAGAGGAAGAGCATTACATCCATCTTGTGGATTAAACACATGCTAGAAAGCCGCAGATCAACAGCTAATCTCGGAAGTGAGTCAGTCTCAATTAAGGCCAATAGGGGTAGCCCCCAAGGAGTGGTATTATCTCCATTACATTTGACCATTGTGTTGGACGAACTTCTAGAGAAATTAGCAGAAGCTGACTAGGATGCACAAGTTTATGCAAATGACCTAGTAATATTAATTAGAAACAAGAATGAGTCTGTACTTTCAGAGCTCATACAGAATGCTCTAAATTTAACAAGCGAATGGTGCAGGAAAGATGGTCTTTCTTTAAACTTATCACAGACTACACTTGTACCATTTTCAAAAAGGAAGAAGCTATTTTGCACAGCTCCAGTTCTCAATAACCCCATGTAGCAGTTTTCAGAGAAACTAAAATATCCGGGAATCATACGCTTACCTGGAATTCGCATCTAAAATAGTCTGGGAGAAAACTGACAGCAACACGTACTTGCTGTCAACTTATAGTTAGAAAGTGGGATCTGTAACCCAGAATGACCTTATGGTATTATGCATAATAAAATCTGTGGTTACCTATGCCTCTATGGTATGGTGGCAAAAATACAACAAAAGATGCCACAAGCCTCATTAAATAAAATATAAAAGCTAGTCTAACTATAACTGGCGCTGTTAGTACCAGGCCAACTGCAGCCATGGAAGCACTAAAAGACCTCACACCTGTGCATTTATATGTTAAGGAGGTTCTTGCAAGTGCATTCAAACTGCATGAATCAATCACATTTAAAGCTGAAGACTTATGTGGGCATATGGAAATCATTCATGATATACAAAAGGATTATCTTATTGATATTTTTTACCATACGACCTAAAAATTTAATTTTAATTGTTCATATAGTGTTGTTATGCCTGAAGGCTTTAATTGGAACACCAAAAGGCACAACTTTGAAAAGCGAGCTCTCATCTAGTACACAGATGGATCGAATCTGAATAATGGACAGGAAAGTAGTAGCGGGAGCCTGTAGGCCAAAGCTTGCCCTCTCAAAAGCTCCGGGAGAAATTCCCACAATTTTCCAAGCAGAAATACATGCAATAGAAATTTTCGCTCAAGAGAATATAAAAAAAAATATTCAGGGCGCACAGATCTATTTTTGGTCAGACAGCAAAGCAGCTTTAAAGGCTCTTAGATCCTTTACTATTGATTAAAAGCTGGTTTTGGACTGTCTACAAATCCTTAATCAACTGGCAGAAAACGACAACGTTACTTTGATGTGGGTGCCAGGATATGAAGGAATCGAAGACAATGAACTAGTAGATAGCGTTACCAAAACAGGAGCACACTTCATTGAATCTGAAGAATTTTGTGGAGTCCCAAATTTTTATTTTAAAGATAAATTAAATCTATGGGAACACAAAATAAAATTACAACTTTGGAGTTCCATTCCTAAATTGAATCTCTGTAAAGAACATATAGTCATTCTCAGAGTTACTCACATTAAACAAACAGAAGTTGAAAACCATAACAGGTCTCCTTACTGGGCATTGCCTCCATAGACACTATCTCTATAGGCAAAATTAATGCGAAACACTGTCGCCATTGTAATGAAGAGCAAGAAACGGCAAAACATATACTATGCGACTGCGAATGTATTGCACGCCAAAGATTAAGGCACCTGGAATATATATTTCCAACACCAGAAGGAATTGCGTTAAATTCCCCCAGGAAAATTATTAATTTCTGTAGAAGTATTAAACTTGACTAGGAATCATACATTAAGGGTAGTCACAGTACATCTTTTAGGTAGCAGTGAAGAAATGTCACAAACCTACATGACCCACTTTACAATCTAGTCTAATTATATGTATACGTGAACATTTATGAATTCAAATTTCTCTATTTTTAGGTAAGTTCACTTTCGGGGTGTACAAAACGAGATGTATCCAGGGAGAAGGATCGTGAGTGAAATAAAAAATAAGCCGTGTTGAATGGATTGCACCTCCATTATCACAGCAGAGGTATATTATTGTAAGTCCAGTTACGATATTTCGCAACTGTAAAATGTGCTGCATTGCTATAGAGAATTCCTGCAAGTCCTTTTAGTTTATACAATCGATTACCTCTGGAGTTTCAAACGTGTGTTTATGAAATCCATTGTTTCAATTACATTACATTGTTTACATTATTAGCTTTGCCGCCAGATTAATAAGGAAAGCTTTCACTGTTGAGGCTGCTGTTCGGCAAGTGCTGTGATGGTGGTGGAAAATTATTTAAAATAACATCCAGGAGCTACAAAATGCTCCGGTTACTGAAGGCTCGAAATGAAGACTGAAAAATTAGAACATATGTAAGTATTTTGTCACAGCAATACAACTTATTAAAAAAAACATTGTATGTTTTGATAGTAATGAGTTAAACTTTATGCACCTTGGGGCAATTCGTTGGCATAAGTTATAAGTATGCCATTTGATGCTGAATATTATTGCGCTGAAAAATTAAACACCGAGGAGTGTATTAATAATGCTTACCATATTTAACTATGACACTACTATTGCAACATTTTGTTAGGATAATGAAGTCCCTAAGATGCCCAGATATCTGACAGTGACTCCCACCTACTTACCTGAAACACCAGACGATTCTTCAGGCAATGAGAATAGAAATAATGCAGTTGGTCCTAAAGAAAAAGAAAATAGTCGCAAGCGGTCTTGCAAACTTTCATGCTCGAAGCACAACATCCGTAAGTGTAGAAGAGCTGCTGGTTTGTAATACACTTTTCAAGAGAATAAATTGGTACTTCCAAAGCAAACTAAGGACTGTGCGCAGTTACCTGTAGAGAACGGCAGTAGTAATAGTCCCGGATGAGCCAATTGGTTTAACGATAATCCTGCCGCTAGGGGCGCTAGTGTCGCTAGTGTCGCTGCGTGCGGCGGTGGCGGTAAGTTTGAAAAGCGCCCTGAGCGGGAGGATTATCGTTATTGCAATTGGTTCATCCGGGACAAGTTAAAAGAATTGAGGATTAGGGTAAGGTGAAGGAAAAAGAGGAAGTGACGTGGAGTGTTTTGATTCGTTCGCTAATTCGTGTGGAAGATGAAGGAAGGAAGATGAAAGAGTATGGAGGTCACGTGATGGAGAGGAGCGGGGTGGCGAGGTGTTGTCTGTGCGGAGGTCGGGACTGAAAGAGGGAAAAGATGGGGAGCGAGGGATAAAAAGTATAACAGAAAGTGACGTGTGAAGTTGTGATTGGTGGGAATAAGAAGTGATGTTATTGGTGGAAAGGAACAAATGAAAGTTGTTGATTGGTAAGAATAAGAGAGATTATGATTGGTGGAAAGAAAAAGGTGTGGGAAAGGTAAGTTTTGCTAGCAACAAGATTTGCAAAAGCCTTTCGAGAACTGATCAGCAATTTTTTGAACGTTGGATGGTAGTTTTCTTCAGTGGATAGAGAGATGGGGCGATATGAGATGCGGTGGCGAAAATGGGAACTAAACAAGATGGTTGAGACAAGAGGTTTAAGGACGAGGAAATTTGGAGGATAGTGGTGAACATGGCGGTCGCAAGAGGTGGGGGGGCAAGGAGACGCGGTGGTGAGAATGGGAACTAAAAGAAGATGGCGGTAGCAAGAGCTTAGAAGAGCAGATTTTGAGGTTAAAATAGTGGGAACTAAAAATGGCGGAGGGTCTGCGACAAGGAAATGCAGTGAGAACTAAACAAGATGGCGGACGCAAGAGGAGGGTAAGGAGATTTGAGGTTACAGTACCAAAACACGAAATGATATATTCCTACGCCAAGCAGGTCCGAAAAATAATTATGCGTGTGGTACTTACCTGTTACTGGTGTGGATGCGTCAACAAAAGAGCGGCAGCTTCACGCGACGCGAAAAAATAAAAGCAAACTGTTTTTGAAAATGCTTAACCAGCTTTAAGATCAACCAACATCACTACGCACTGATATACCTAGGTTTTTAAAGCGGTACAGACACCCTTTGCAGAGGCGTAATTTAACTATACCAAAAACCTGGTACTGGACCATCGTGATGGTCGCTAGCGTACGTAGGAGCAGGGTTCTCATAGCCGGTCGAAAGCGGTCAAAAAAGTGTACGACGTAAGTGTTCACAGTAGCTGCTGTCGAGTCAACCGTCGAGGTGTGAATGAACGAGATCTGTTCTTGCCGGCAATCTGGTTGGGAGATGAGAGGCGCGGTGGTAAAAATGGGAACTAAATAAGATGGCGGAGACATGAAGTTGAGGTTAAGGAGCGGTGAGGTGTTGTCTGTGCGGAGGTTGGGGCTGAAAGAGGGGAAAGATGGCGAACGAGGGATAAAAAGTATAACAGAAAGTGACGTGTGAAGTTGTGATTGGTGGGAATAAGAAGTGATGTTATTGGTGGAAAGGAACAAATGAAAGTTGTTGATTGGTAAGAATAAGAGAGATTATGATTGGTGGAAAGAAAAAAGGTGTGGGAGTGGGGTATGTTGGAGGTGATGGTAAAGGTAAGTTTTGCTACCAACAACATTTGCAAAAGCCTATCCAGAATTCATCAGCAATTTTAAATAACTAGTGTTTCGGGGTTTTCTCTGGCTGGTAGACGAATGCAAGCTGTTTCTGCTTTTTTCATAGGTTTTCCCAAAATTGAAAATGCATATATTGTAACACAAATGTGTGCAGTGCAAAAGAAAATAAAAATTAAATAGGCACACACACACACACACACACACACACACACGTTGCAGTTGCCATACTTATATTATTCGTCTTTTCCTTTTTTTCTTTTTTTAAAAAGTAACTAAATTTTGGGGGTTTTCTGCGGTTGGTAAACGAATGCAAGCTCTTTCTGCTTTTCATAGGTTTTCCCTGGTTGGTAGGCGTATTCTGTAGTGGTTGACGAAGCCGTTTCTAATTTTCGAGGTTTTCTCAGTTTTTTTAGTGGTTGTCCCTGCCCGGTAGGCAAATGATGAAGTTTTACCTTGTCGGCGCACGGATACTAGGCACATACTCGCGCACACACACACAAACACACGTTGCAGTTGCCATACTTATATTATTCGTCTTTTCCTTTTTTTCTTTTTTTTCTTTTTGTTTTTTCGTTTTTTTAAAAAATAACTAGTTTTTTGGAGGTTTTCTGCGGTTGGTAAACGAATGCAAGCTCTTTCTGCTTTTTCATAGGTTTTCCCTGATTGGTAGGCGTTTTCTGTAGTGGTTGACGAAGCCGTTTCTAATTTTCGAGGTTTTCTCAGGTTTTTTAGTGGTTGTCCCTGCCCGGTAGGCAAATAATGAAGTTTTACCATGTCGGCGCACGGATACTAGGCACATACTCACACACACACACACACACATTTAATAGTAGCGTGTAGCAAACTGTTTTTGAAAAATGCTTAACCAGCTTTAAGATCAACCAACATCACTACGCACTGATATACCTAGGTTTTTTAAAGCGGTACAGACGCCCTTTGCACAGACGTAATTTAACTATACCAAAAACCTGGTCGCTAGCGTACGTAGGAGCAGGGTTCTCATTGCCGGTCGAAAGCGGCAAAAAAGTGTACTATCTTGTTTTCATGGGATTTCCAGATCGGTAAGCGTTAGAATACTCTTAGAGCTTTTTTCAGATTTTTCGCGGTTGTCCCTGTCCGGTAGGCAAATGATAAAGTTTTTCTATAATGTCGTCGTTTTGGCTTGTGGCGCACGGATACTAGGCACATACTCGCACACACACACATTTAATATTAGCGTGTAGCAAACTGTTTTTGAAAAATGCTTAACCAGCTTTAAGATCAACCAACATCACTACGCACTGATATACCTAGGTTTTTTAAAGCGGTACAGACGCCCTTTGCACAGTCGTAATTTAACTATGCCAAAAACCTGGTCGCTAGCGTACGTAGGAGCAGGGTTCTCATTGCCGGTCGAAAGCGGCAAAAAAGTGTACTATCTTGTTTTCATGGGTTTTCCAGATCGGTAAGCGTTAGAATACTCTTAGAGCTTTTTTCAGGTTTTTCGCGGTTGTCCCTGTCCGGTAGGCAAATGATAAAGTTTTTCTATAATGTCGTCGATTTGGCTTGTGGCGCACGGATACTAGGCACATACTCGTACACACACACACACACACTAAAATAGTAGCGTATAAAAAAAAATTAACAAACCGTAGATTTTCAAGAAAATTCCCACACCGCAAACTACCCGTTTAGCGGAAGAAAGTTCGTTATTTTTATTGTCTTAAAAATGGCTCTAACCCTTTTGATTACGGTACGGTATGTTTAAGATATCTGCATGACAAATAAAATGTATAACTTCAATTTTCTGGGAATAGCTGTGAAGTAGTCTCATTGTGAATGTCTTTTGTACAACTGTTAAACCGTAGGAAACGAAGCCTTACTGTACAAGAACTGTACAAGAACGTTAAAGCACACAATTTATGTGTATTATTATTATTATTATTATTATTATTATTATTACTTTGTGGCGTTGTCTATTTACAAAGTTTCCATGTTGATTTTAATGTTTAAAAGCTTTAGATCTTTCTCACTAAAACTCGTCATTCTTTTATCTTTTCTTTTTTCATTTTCATACAAAGAGAACGGAATTTCACAAGTGAAACAGTACTGTGATAACGATACCAACAAACTAATTATTATTCACCCACTGAAACACATAAAAACAATAAGTAATAATCACAGACCCAGTTTGCGGGTATTTAAATGAAACATCATGCACAATATAAGCCAATTATGTAATAAGTTGAAATGTGCAAATCTATAGATGTATTTCTGGTGAAATCCCGGTATGGAATTTTTGAGTGCAATGCAATTTCTCCTGTATCTGCTATGTACGTGGTAGAGAAAGTAAAAATAGTTACAGTGACTATACAAATGTAACAATAGAGAAACCCACTTGAAGAAAAAACGGAATAAAAATAACAAGGCGTCAGACTCAACTTTCGCGCCATTCTCCGAATATCTGAGAATATTCTTAATATGAGACAAGCATTTTACCTTAAGCAAGTAGTTTTAATCTTACTTTTATGAAAATCAGAGTTTTCTCTATATCGTTTATTTGTGACAACAACGCTAAGTTTCGAGCTAGCTATACTCACTTTTCTTGCAACTATATACGTTTAAACTAATATTAACAAATTTCTCGTAATCCCAGAATTTATTAATCATAGCTGTAATATTTTTCACAACTGCATGTAATAATATTTATTTAGGGGCTTTCTCTACCACGTAAAATAGTAGGTAGAGGAGGTATGCATTGCATCCAAATATTCAATATTGAGATTTCACTGGAAAACTAGATACTTGTTTTGAGGTCCCCTGAATAAAAAACATTTTTAGAAAATTCTGTGTGTATGTGTCAGAGCAGCATAACTCAAAAATGAAAAGTCGCATAAATACTAAACTTGGTATTTAGGTTGAGTACCTTCCAAAGATACGACACAGAGATTTTCAAGAAAGTCCCTCCACCCAAAACTACCCTTTACATGAACTATTTTCCGAAATGTTTTATTTTCTAAAACTGTCTCTGACGATTTTAATTACAACACCATATATTAAAGACATGTATATGAAAAATAAAATGTATATCTTGAATTTTGTGGAAATAGCCTGTGAAGTCCTCTTGATTCGGAAGAAATTTTCTATGATCTTGTATAACTGCTAAGGTTTGAGAAAAACATACAATACAAAAAATTTAGAGCTCTTTAAAAACACACACAATTTATTTGAAATAACTTTTTTGTGACGTCAGCCATTTCCGAGATATCTGTTATAAATGGTTCGAATTGTACAATGCTTAGCCATTCTTTTTTAAAGGCATGTCGCTTTTCAGTTCTTGCTCGCCATGTTGATGGAAAGAATTTAGAATTTTAAGGCCAGTGTATAGCGTCCCTTTGGATGTATAACGGATGTGCAATGCAACCATTTCCCGAAAAGTTTATCTGGATTAAAATTAAGTGGATATGAAAATAAACTTTCGTACTCACCTATAAGAGATAGAGGGTAGAGGTCATACGAACGTAACACTTGAGAATTTTTATTCAACAGTTGGTGTTACTCCTTAGAAAGGAAGTATCTGCTGTTTCTACTTAATTCTTACATTTTACATAACACGTATGCACGGCACAACACAAAAACACTACACACGACACTCATAGTTTTAAATATTGCACTGATGCGGGTGTGCAAACGTTACAACCCTGCTCGCTCCAGCCATTCCCACGTCTGGCACTACGCACAAAGAACGTGTGCTGATGTAAGTGAAAATCGAGCGTGAGAAAGGATGTTCGTCAGCGTTAAAATGCAGCCTTATTGCCGATGGTAGCGATCGCGCAGTGGCGGATCGTGACAGGATGACTGCGTTTTTACAACTTGACAATTTTGTGGCGAAATGAGGCATTTAACTCGACGCGCATGTTGTAATTGCGGTTGCGATAAGCGAGCTTATAAAAACCCGGTGCCAAGAGCAAACGGCCGTAGTGAGAAACGGGAGCGATAGTGGGTTTTTCTACAAAATCGTTCTATTTGACGAAGAATAGTTTAAAATAAAAACAAAATAGCAGCAGCACTTTGCAGGGAAAGAGCGATCGGTGCATTCGGACGATAAGATGGAGCCGCAACCCGGGGGAAGTCGCGATGGCACCTTGCAGCCTACGTTCGAAATTATAGGACACAAGCAGAAGGCTGCCAAAGCTTTTTTCCGGCTTTACAGAGTCGCAAATTACCGTAAACCCGGTCCCCAGAGATGTTAATCCGGAGCAATGGGTATCGCATTTGTTTAACGATATTCTAAACTTTGCGAAAGAGAACCTGTTAGAAAACGAACCCGGATATTTAGGCATATCCATAACAGACGAAAAGGAGACGTCCAAAGCCTTCAACATGAGCGTGAGGCGCGTAGACCAATTGAATGCGGATGTCATTGTTGGAATTATCGAAAAAGTAATGCAAAGTAACCAACAATTCTTGCTAAGCGGGCCTCTTCATGTGACGTTTGTGTGGACCAAGGAGGTCTCGGGTTCGTGCCACCAACCTTGCGATGCCTGTAGGGACAATAAAGGCATTGTCGAAATAGCCAACAAAGACAACTTGTGTTTAGCAAGAGCCATTGTTGTAGTTAAAGCCAAAGTGGATCGCGACGTCAACTATAGAACGATGGCGCGCTCCGACTATCTGCAAAAATCGAAGGCCGTAGCCTTGTGCGCGAGCATCGGTCAAGGCCACGACAGCTGCACGATAGATGACGTCAGACGCTTTGACGCTGCGTTAAAGGGCTACGCTGTGACGGTGTTTGGCGATCATACGGGGAAGCACGTGCTGTACGCGTCGGATAAGAAATGCGATAAATACATCGACGTCATGCTCCACGCCGGGCACTTTAATGCTATCGCGAACCTTCACAAGTGCTTTAAATACAAATGGTATTGCCGCCGGTGTCATCATCCCTCGGCACACAAAAAAGAATTTCACAGGTGCGACGCCAGGTGTGCTAAATGCCATCAGCAGTGCGATGCGCGATTTGACGCCTACATACGCTGCGCCGAGTGCAACAGAGATTTTAAGGGACCGACATGCTTTGCAAACCACGCAAAGAAAGGCGTTTTTTACCCAAAGGCGCTGTCGGTGTGCGATGTAGAAAAGGTGTGCACGTCTTGCAATAAGCTCGTGAATGCGAGGTACAGAAAACCGCGCACGAGTGCGGGGAAAAGTACTGCTATCATTGCAAGACACACGTGAATTCTAGCCACATGTGCTATATGCAGCCGTATGCCGCAAAGAACAAAAGAAACCGGTACGTGTTTATGTTTATCGACTTTGAATGCACGCAAAACATTCCATATACCGGCAAAAAGGACACATACGAGCATGTACCTAACTTGTGCGTGTTGTACCAAGCATGCCCGCACTGCATCGACGAACGCCGCAAGACGGCATACTGCACCGAATGCGGTTGCAAAGAATGGGTGTTCATGGACGAACCCGTGAAGCAGCTTTTCGAGCACATCGCGCAGGCGAGGTTCGAAGCCTGGGACGTCTACGTCGTGGCGCATAACCTCAGAGCTTACGACGGGCAGTTTCTATTAAAGTACATGGTGGCGCACTTAGACTGGGTGCCGGAGCTCATCATGAACGGGAGCAAGATCTACAGGATGAGGTACGGTGACGTCACATTTCTAGACTCGCTCAACTTCATACCCATTCCACTCTCCCGCTTTTCCAAGACCTTCGGATTGAAGGAATGCAAAGGTTATTTCCCGTACCTGTTTAACACGAAGGAAAACGAGCAGTACGTGGGTTCGATTCCCGACAAAAGGCATTACTGTCCGGAGGGCATGTCGGCGGAGGGTCGGAAAGCCTTCGAGCAGTGGCACGAAGAAAAGGCGTCCTCCGGGTACGTCTTCGACATGAGGGCGGAAATGGTGGCGTATTGCAAGATGGACGTATTTCTACTCAGTCAGGGAGTTTCCAAATTCAGAAGGGAATTCTTGGACGAGAACGGAATAGACCCGTTCAGAGAATGCGTCACCATCGCGCAGGCGTGCATGTGCGTGTATAGAAAGCGCTTCATGCCGCTTAGAAAAATTGCCCTCTTGCCAGCGGGCGGGTATCGACTAGCGGACCGTCAGTCTCGCGCCGCATGCATATGGCTAACTTGGCTAGAGATGCAAAACCGCATCGTCATCCAGCACGCCATGCGAGGACGCAAAGTCAAATTCGCGGGGCACAAGGTGGACGGGTACAGAGAGGCTGAAAAAACCGCGTACTTTTTCCACGGCTGCTTTTACCACGGCTGCAGGCGGTGCTTTCACAATCGCCATGCGGTGATATACAACTCGGGACACGAAACCGTGGCCTCCAGGTTAGAGAGCACCGAGAAGGTCACGGCCAAGATCAAGGCCGCCGGCTACGCCGTGGTGGAAATGTGGGAGTGCGAGTTCAACGCCGCGATGAAGGCCAACCAGGACCTCGCGCGACGCAAGGGACTTTCCGGTACCCGAACCCCTGAACCCCAGAGACGCCTTCTACGGAGGTCGCACCAACTGCACCAAGACGTACTGCGAGGCAAAGGGGGATAGCAAGATCTACTACTACGACGTATGCAGCCTGTACCCGTACGTGAACAAGACGAAACCCTACCCCGCGGGCCACCCCAACATCCACGTGGATCGATTCCCGCGCTTGGAAGACGTGGGGGGCGGGTTGGTGAAGTGCGAGGTTCTACCGCCGCAACACCTGTACCACCCGGTGCTACCGGCGCGCATCGGCGGCAAGCTCATGTTCCCGCTATGCCGCGCTTGTGCGGAGGCGGAGAACCAAGACGAGTGCCACCACGGAGAGCGCGAGAGGGCGTTGTCGGGTACCTGGGTGATCGACGAGATGAAGGTCGCCCTGGAGGAGGGGTACCGCCTCCTCCGGGTCCACGAGATGTGGGAGTACGACGTGGTGCGGCACGAACCGACCACCGGAGCCAAGGGTCTCTTCGAGGACTACGTGAATCAGTTCTTGAAGATCAAGACCGAAGCCTCCGGCTGGCCCTCGGATTGCGACGAACCTGCCGCGAAGCAGCAGTACGTGGAGCAATTCTTCGAACACGAAGGCGTCGCCTTGGATCCCCAGGCCGTCGCCACCAACCCCGGCAGGCGGGAGCTGGCCAAGCTGATGCTCAACAGCTTCTGGGGCAAACTGGGGCAGAAGGACAACCTCCCCACGTGCGAGCTGGTGGACCGGTACGACCGCCTCCTGGAGCTGCTCAGCGACCCGGGCGTGGAAGTGCAGACCTACGTGCCCGTCACCGACCGGATCGTGTACGCGGTGTGGAGGTACTGCGAGCAGTGCTGCAAGGTCAACCCCGCCGCCAACGCTGTCCTGGCGGCCTACACCACGGCTCACGCGCGCCTGATGCTCTACTCCTACCTCA
The DNA here is from genome assembly GCA_030765065.1 of Deroplatys truncata. NCBI lineage: Eukaryota > Metazoa > Arthropoda > Insecta > Mantodea > Mantidae > Deroplatys > Deroplatys truncata. Next base: position 412,776,295 of record CM060990.1, on the reverse strand, counting down.
AGAGGCTGGGAGAACGGGTCTGCTACTTCGACATCGATTCCGTCGTCGTCGCCGCCGCTCCGGGCGACTGGACGCCGTCCGTCGGACGCCTCCTGGGGGACATGACGGACGAGCTGGAGAAGTACGGGAGGGGCTCTTACATCGCCCGGTTCGCCTCCACGGGGCCCAAGAGCTACTGCATGGAGATCGTTTGCCCCGAGACGGGCAAGACCTTCTCGGTGTGCAAGGTGAAGGGGATCACGCTCAATTCGGGCAACCTGGAGCTGGTGAACGCGGAGGTGATTCGCGACGTGGTGCTCAGGGACAACGACCGCGCGGTGAAGCTGGCGGGCACGCAGATTTCGCGGAAACCGTCTTGGACGGTCGTCACCGAACCCAGCTCGAAGACGTTTAGGATGGTGGTCAACAAGCGCGTGCTCGCCGGCGATCACGATTCCTATCCCTACGGGTTCAAGAGGAACGCATAAATGAGACGTCTACAGCCGCGCCAAAGTCATTTCGAACCGGGCGCCCTGAGGAGACGATGCCCGGTCCCCGAGACCTGGGGCGATTCGAGTTTCCCAGCTCGATGCTCGTGGCGGGGCCGTCGCGCTGCGGCAAGTCGACCTTCGTGAAAAACCTGTTACGCCACGCGCACCGGATGTTCGACGTGCGCCCCAGGAGGGTGCTGTGGTGCCACCCTCCGGAGTATTCGCCGAGACTCGAACCCTCGGCTCTGCGTTGCGAGACCCACGCGGGCATACCCGAACTTGCTTCGGTGGGCGAGAACGACCTCGTCGTCCTCGACGATCTGATGCTGGAGGGTGGCGGGAAGGACGTGTCCAATTTTTTCACCAGAGACTCCCATCACAAGCGCTTCGGCATCGTCTACATCCTGCAGAACGTGTTTCCGCAGGGTCAGAAATATCGCAGCATCTCTCTGAATGCAAACTACGTCGTGGTCTTCAAGAACAACCGGGACAAGATGCAGATCGAGAGACTGTGCCAGCAGATCGAACCCAGGAACTCTAGGTTTCCCTTGGAGGCCTTCGAGAAGGCCACCGAACGCCCTCACGGGTATCTCGTGTTGGACTGCACTCAGTACACGCCCGCCCGATACAGGTATCGAACCGGCGTGCTGCCGGGGGAAAACCTCTCTTATTTCGTACCCAACTGAGACCGCCGAGAGGACTCGGGTTCGTTTCGTTCTATATTATCCCGGCAGGGTCTTGCCCAACTGAGGCCGTCGAGTCTAAATAAAAAGTACCGCTTTCGGAGCGAACGTCATTATCGCGCAAGCATGGCTAGAGGTAGGTTAAGGCTTGCGACGCTGACCAGTCTTCGCATAGCGAGACAGCACGGTAATTTGGCGGCTCTGGCCAAGGCGAAGGCCCCTCTGCGCAAAAAGTTGTTAAAAATGCCGATGGCGATCTGATCAAGGCCATTAGCGAATGCATGCTCAACGTGTGCAGAGGTCACGTGCAACTTGCCGCAAAGTGCTTGGGTCGCCGAAAGAAGCACAAGGCTTCTTGGAGGAAGTTGACGGATAAACGGGTTCCTCTGAAGAAGAAGAAGAGCATCTTGGTTCAAAAAGGAGGTTTTTTGCCGGCATTTCTCCTACCCGTCTTGGCTTCGCTCGGCGGCGCGCTAGTGTCGAAATTAACAGGATGAAGTACGGCAAGCAGATCCTCGTTGCACCGCAACCGAAGACCGTCGATAAGCTTCACGCTGTAGACCGCACCATATCCAGATTGGCTAAAGAAATTCAGAACCTGCAGAGCGCAAAGCTCTCTGCCGACGAAAAGTGGCGGCTCGTAAAACATAAATTGGACAACTACCTCGATCTCGTGGCACAAGTCAGAAAGCCCTTCCTCGGCGACGACGACGACAACGACGATTACGAAGACGTGCACGAACGCGTGCCGGTGAAGCAGGAGGTCGAACCCCGAACCATAAAGGTCAACCTCCTCTCGCCTCGCAAAAAGAAGAGGGCAAACGCTGCCACTCCGAAAAAGAAATCGAAATCGCCTTCCGCGTCGTACCATTTTCGCAAGCGCGTCTGGCAACCCCTGTACAAGTAAAGCATGAAGGAATGGAAGGCGCTAAGGCGATACTATGCCAAACCGGAACACTATGCCGGTTTGGGTACGGTCAAGCCCCTTCGAAAGCCCACGGGTGCGTCTAAGGCGAACATCGAGTCCTTCCTTCAAACCCAGGACAGTTACACTCTGCACAAACCGGTCAGAAAGCGGTTCCCTACCAGATGTTATCACGTGACGAATATGGACGATCTTTGGGAGGCCGATCTAAACGTCATGAACAGCGTGAGGGAACATAACAAACCTTACGTGTACATTCTGACCGTTATCGACGTATTTTCCAAATATGCTTGGGCCGTACCCCTGAAATCGAAGCTGGGTACCGAGGTTGCGCAAGCGTTTCGCTCCATATTCTCCCAACGTGTCCCCAGGGTCCTCCAAACGGACAAGGGAACCGAGTTTACCAACAAGACTTTTCGCGACTTTCTGAAGAAACACGACGTGAAACATTACACAACCAAAAATAACGTTAAAGCCAGCGTCGTGGAGCGTTTCAACCGCACCTTAAAAACCAAGATGTGGAGGTATTTCACGCACAAAAACAGTTACAGATACCTGGAAGTCCTTCCGGCCTTACTCGAGTCGTACAATAGCTCGCATCACAGGTCCATAAAAATGGCTCCGAAGGACGTGAACGAATCTAACATTTTACGAGTGTACCGCAATCTCTACGGAAATAGGACCCTACCTCGCGCAGGGAAACCCACATTTTCCGTCGGCGATCACGTGCGCATCTCTAAAGAAAAAATGAAATTCGACAAGGGCTACGAGCAGAATTGGACGGACGAAATATTTCGGATAGCCGAGGTGGTGCGCGGTCGGCCGGTGGTATATAAGTTGAAGGATCTGGCTGGAGAAGCCATAGACGGCACATTTTACACCGAGGAGCTACAAAAGGTCGCGCTACCTCGGACGTTTAAGATCGAACGCGTTTTACAGACCAAGGGCTGAGGGCGCCACAAGCAGGTCTTGGTAAAGTGGAAGGGGTATCCGGCAAAGTTTAACTCGTGGGTTCTGGCTTCGACCATCGATTCGACATGATTAAGACCGAGCCCTTTTCCATCACTCTCGTGAGCAACGCTTCCATGGAACACTTTACCGACAACACCACGGCCAGATTTTCTAACATCTTGCCCGAGAGAATCGTTCTGCAGGGAGAATGGGAGGTCGCCCTGCAAAAGGTCAGGTATCCGGTGAGATTTTATAACCTTTCGCCAGACGATGCCCGTCTGGCGGGCACCAAGTACACCATGACGCTCCTCCCCACGCATTCCAAATTCAGTTTGCAAATGCCGCAAGGCATCGTGCACAATCCCAAAGACTTGGTGAACCTCGTCAACGCCGTTCTACTCGAACACTTGCACGTGGAAAACTTCTTCCTCTTCGACGAGCGCAAGCAGACGGTGGGCGTGAATGCCGCCGTCGCCCATCCCGAACCACTACCCGACATTCCGTTCGACGGGTTTGTGGAAAATGTCGCGCGCACGGTCGTACCGTACGCGGTCGGCGAATACGAAGCTCTCAACGATGCGCCCCACCAGAGACCAAAGCCGAAACCGAAACCGAAGCCCCGGGCTTCGGGGCAGCAGAAACCCGCGGCGGCTCGTTCCGTCAGACCCAAACGAGACGTTTCAAAATCGGAGGACCCTCCGGGACCTCTACACCGCATCCACAGTTTGCTCTTAACGCCCGCTATGGCAAAAATGTTGGGTTTCGAGCCCTACGTCAACGTCATTCTCGAAAAAGCTGCTAAACACCCCGTAGATCCTTATATGGGGTTTCCTTACGAAATGTTCATCTATTGTAATCTAGTGTCCCCGCAAGTCGTGGGCGACACCTTCGCCCAAGTCATAGAGAGCGCGGCCGTGGAATACGAAAGAAGCAACAACACTTACATGAGCGACGAAAAGACTTTTTTTCCCCAAAATTGGGTACCCTTGATTCAGCAAGACTTCAAGACGGTCAACATAGATTTAAGGAACGGTTACGGCGATCTCTTGCCATTCGCCGACGGATTTTCCTCTACTATAGTTCTCGCTTTTCGTCCGAAACAGGCGTAATGGACGTGCACGCCGTAACGCGGTACTACCTCAATCAGACCGGCGGCGCGTTCCATCATCGCGATTTCACTCTCTACAGGGGCAAGCGCTACCAAAGAGGCAGCGGTCTCTTTTCAGCCCTCGGAGGACTCTTCAGAAGGTTGCTACCGTTTTTAAAGAGCGGAGCAAAAGCAGTCGGAAAGGAGGCCTTAAAGGCGGGCGCTCACGTTCTGTCCGATGTGACTGTGGCGGGAGCAGCGCCGAAGCAAGCGCTCCAACGGAGGCTCAAGGAGTCCGGATACAATTTAAAGCGAAAAGCCGACGAAAAGCTCGATGCCATGCTCGGTTCCGGCGCCAGGCGCCTCAAGAGAATAAAACCGAGCAAATCCAAAAAGAGCAAGCAGTCCAAGCTGAAACGCGGTAGGCGTAAGGTGCAAGACGTATTTTCGTAATGGCAGACGCGACCGTCCACATGAGTTCCGAACTGGACCTCTTTACAGAGGTGCCGGTTCAGATGAGCATCGAGGAGTCACGGTTCCTATACCTAAACCCTCAAAACACTTTAATGAAAAATGCCCCCATCACCTTTCATTATTCCGGAAATGCGGACGATTACCTAGACTTGACCTACGTCGTACTCGAACTCATGGTGCGCAATGTAGATGACAAAGGAGAGGCCTTAAACGCTGACGCTAACGCCACTCTGGTCAACAACGCCTTAAATTCCCTATTTCAACAGATGGAGGTAACCCTCAATAACGTCATCGTCTCCATGCCGCAAGCCGGTTACCCCTATAGAACCTACCTCGAGACGCTTCTCAATTACTCCGAAGATGCCATGAACACCAAACTAGAATCAACCCTCTGGAGAAAGGACACGGCAGGCATCATGGACACTTTTATCGCCAATGCGGGTTTTCAGTGGCGTCAGGGGTTTACCAAAGGGAGCAACGTCGTACAGCTCATCGGTCCTCTGTCCAACGCTCTTTTTAGACAGGAGAAGCTGCTTTTGAACGTTAGCATGACCGTCAAGCTCGCTCCCGCCTCTCCCCAGTTTTATCTGTTTTCCGACGTAGATACCTTTAAGGGGTACGCCGACATCGTGTCTGCCACGCTGCGATTAAAATCGGTTCGGCCCTCGCCGACCATAAAGCTCGCGCACCAGGCCGTGCTCGCAAAGGGCAACGCAAAGTACCATCTCAAAGACGTCAGCTTTCACGCTCTCAGCATCCCCAAGAAGTCCAGGGCAATGACGTTTAGCGACGTGTGCGTAGGGCAAGTTCCAAGGAGAGTGGTAGTAGCCATGGTCACCGACAAGGCCTATTCCGGCCATTTTAACTCAAATCCGTACAACTTGAAACATTTTAAAATGAACTTCTTTCAGCTCTACGTGAACGGGCAACCCGTTCCCTCCCAACCTCTGCAACCCGACTTTACAAAGGGACACTATTTGCAATGCTTTCAAACCCTGCAGGACGGCCTAGGCATTCATTTCAAGGACGAGGGACACTCCATCTCCAGAGAAACCTACCCGCAAGGGTATACGATAATGGTTTTCGATCTCACTGCAGACATGAGCGCTAACGAGTCTCACATCTCGGGTCAGCGCCACGGAACCGTCTCTATAAGCATCGGTTTTGCCGATAAATTGACAGAACCGGTCATACTTCTGCTGCTAGCGGAAATACATCGCACGGTCGAAATCAACGCCAACCGATCCATTTTGGTATCATGAACACCTTTCAAATTCAACGGTTTCTATCGACATGCCCCTCTACGCGCTCTCACTTTTTAGGCGTCTACCCCTGCGATAAACTACCCGTACTTCACGGCATTCGAACGCCTCCCTTGGCGCTAGTGGCTAACACCGACCCCAGCACCAAATCCGGGCAACACTGGGTTTGCATCTTTGTGGACAAAAACTCGCATGCAGAATATTTTGACAGTTACGGCATAGGACCGCTTTCGCCCCATTTTCTCCGGTTCTTAAATTCGGTCTGCGGGACGCGTTGGTCCACCAACGCCAGAAGGCTGCAAGGTTTCGACAGCACCACTTGCGGTCATTACGTCATCGCCTACCTCACCCACCGCTGCTCCGGCTTACCTAAGCATACATTCTTCTCAAAATTTCACGTCAGCAATCACGCGCATAATGATGTCGTCATTCGCAAAACGTTCAAAAACGCATGCCGCGCAAAGTGCTCTGACGCTCAGCAAACTTGTCAACCCTTGAAGGTGAGTACGTGTGTGTGTGTGTGTGTGTGTGTGTGTCACTATTCAGCACATCTAAGCTAATCCATCGTCTTGCACGTGCTTTCAGAAGACGCTCCTGCTCATATAAAAAGCAACGTTACGGTGCCGCTCGCCTCATTCAGAGTGTACCATGCAGCACGCGGATACAGTCATGCTGCCATGCAGCACGCCGACCAGGTAGGTCCGCACCTATGTATTAGCTTGCTTTTTTCTATCCCGTTTATCTCTCTATCCCTCACATTATTATTATTATTATTATTATTATTATTATTATTATTATTATTATTATTATTATTATTATTATTATTATTATTATTGTTGTTGTTTTGTGTGTTCCAGTATAACCGGATGTCAAACCCCGACCACCTCAAAACCCGGGGAAAAAAGGAAACTACCCATCTTCGACCTCCAACAGCATCCCGACAGCCCTGCTCCGCCAGCATAGTTCCAACACAGTGCAGTTGTGGGTCCTCTGGCGGATATCTACTTCCTCAACCCGCAACAAACTAAATTCGTCAGTGTGGGATTCTCCCCCCAGCCGCCGCACCATCTCGTCGTCACCATTGCCAAATGTGGACAGCACAACGCAGTCGTCATGAGTTCCTCGCAGTGGCACAAACTCGTCGAAGCCATCCCCATCATTCACAAACGCTTGAATGGCCCACAGGGACGTCTACAGCAATTTCAGTTCAGCGACAGCGTCACCATCGTGTTTAAGTTTGTGTTCGGAAAGCTAAAGCTCGTTTTCAAAGAACCGCAAGGCGCATCCGTTACGCTCAACCAACAAGAATGGCACGTGTTGCATACCCTGCAGCGCATCATTACCGACATCATGTATCACAAAAAGAAGGAAGAGACGGACGTGCAAAATCAAATCATGGCATACCACAAGTACATGCTTCACAACCATGCCTCCAACGTTCCCTTACATGACATGAATTTCACGCAGTTCACCAAGTACATACGGTGCGCCAATTTTAGAACATTCCTCGAGGTTCATCATTTCCTCAAAACCCATTTCGCACTGCGCATCTCACAAAATAGTCCTGAGTGCGCATGTATTTCTACCAGCGTTCCAACCGCACCTCACCCAAACATCTCGCGCCCTTCGCTCCCGCATCATGGGTTACAGAAATTACCTGTCGGTGTACTACCACGACAGTAAGATGTTTAAAAACTACGAGGTGGACGGTCACCCCTATAAAAATACACCTTATGCACTTCGCTTCGTCGACAGCACCTACGACGGAAAATCCGTCTCCGCCAGAGTTCACAGCTGCGAAACCAAAATTCATTTTGTGCTATCTAACATGTGCTTCAACGATATCCAGTTCAAAGCAGATAAAGAAGACGTACAACATCAGTGGTTCCAATTTGTGCCCGCAAGAGGTTTATACATCGTTTTCTACGAACAGCAATACATTTCCACAGACAAAATGCAGCAAATGTTAAACGAAAACCCCATGTGCTACGGCACGTGCTTAGCGGCGCATTTGGGTCGCGAAGCATCCTATATCATACCCGATCACATTCACGGCGTTTGCATGTTCAGCACCGTTCAAAACAGAGTTCTCCTCCAAGTCGAAAACCGTTAAATCAACGGACACAGTGTTTTTCCTGCGGATGTTGTGCAATAATCGCTAAGCGCTTCCGGCGGATGTAGTGAACCTCCAACGAACGTTTCCCCACCAGTGCTTCCCCTGATGTGGTAATTCTCCAACCAACTTTTCCCCCACCAGTGCTTCCCCCTGATGTGGTCGTTTGCATGTTCAGCACCGTTCAAAACAGAGTTCTCCTCCAAGTCGAAAACCGTTAAATCAACGGACACAGTGTTTTTCCTGCGGATGTTGTGCAATAATCGCTAAGCGCTTCCGGCGGATGTAGTGAACCTCCAACGAACGTTTCCCCACCACTGCTTCCCCCTGATGTGGTGTTTCTCCAACGAACTTTTCCCCCACCAGTGCTTCCCCTGATGTGGTAAATCTCCAACGAACTTTTCCCCCACCAGTGATTTCCTGCTTCCGGCAGTTGGGTTATATTTATGCACGCGCATTCTTTTCCCCTTCATTTGGTGCTAGCCAGCCGTGGGGAATGCCAGGACCGTCGTGTAAAGACTTCCACTGCTCGTTTTGCTTTCACCAAACGTGCAGCTGCGAACTTAAGCACCGTCTCACCCGCCTGTGCACGCAGTGTCAACTCGGTTTCTACGAAGACCTCGATCATCTCAACAAGCAAACTCAACAATTCCTTCGAAGGTACTCCGCTAGAAACACCACATGAACTGCTTCATCGTGCTCTTTCGGTATCTCGATAACGGACGAAGAATCCACCTGCTACTGCCCAGGGAACGCCAAGTGCTGCTGCAGAACGGCATATACATCTTCGAACGTTATCCCCCAAGCGACGTCGACCTTGTGTGGAACCAACTTCCCACAGACGCACAGGTAGTTTGCGCACCTTATCGCAGGTGTAAACAACACTACAACCTTCCTCATCAAACCACTCATATAGACGGTCCTCCCCCGTTTATCAAAAACTGCCATCTGTGCCGTCATAATGTCACAGGACGTCCTTAAAGAGCTAGAAGAACTTTCCAGCAGCGCCCACACTCTCAGCGTATCTACGCTTCAACAGCACGTACCATATCGTGTCGTCGGCGTCAAAACAATCGACACCGTTCACGGTACAAAGCTCGTCGCCAAACTCGACAACGACACAGACGTTTTCCTACCAACAAGATTTGCAAAAGCCTCTCCAGAACTCATCAACAAACTCAACTCTACCTCATTCTGCATCATATACGCAGGCGAGGAAAAACTACGCAGCGGTTTCAAACGTCACATCGTCACGTTCTCCCCATATAACCCTAAATAATGTCCGACGAAACCTATCCCGTCCCCGTGGGGAACAATCTTAACCTACAACTCATTCTCAACGCAGCTTCACCTATCCGTATCCTCTGCATCTCCAACTCCTATTTCTGCAACAGCAGAGTTGTCACCATCACACTCGACGTCCAAGGGGCTCACGCCGTCCACGTCAAATGCGTACCTACCAAAGTGCACCAGCATAAACAAGACGCACTATGCATCATATACCTCGGCAACAGCAACATTCCTGCTCTAACCAACAAAGTCACATCCACAGGATGCTTCTCAACCAGCCATTACAACGAATTTACCATCCCCATCTATACACCAACCTTCACCGAGTTCGTCAACGAAAGTTTCTCTCACCTGCTCGTCACCTGCATCACCAAACCTATCCACCAATTTACCGTCGATAGCAGCAGCAGCGATGACGAGGACTCAAAGTGCACCACGTACTTTAAAATCATTGTTGTGCGCGAAATCTGTGTGTCCTAGTGCCTCAACAAACTATGAATTTTAATCTGCTTTTTTTTCTCCTAATATTTCTCATATTGTCCATTTATTGTATTCATATGTTAATCTCCTGTAATCAAATAATCCATTATGTTATTCTCAAACTATGTATTCATATGTTAAGCAAATAATACATCATGTTAATCAAAACTATGTATACATATCTTTATCCAATGTACTGTATTCAAATAATAAATAAAGAAAACAGTCTCGGATGAGCCAATTGCAATAACGATAATCCTCCCGCTCAGGGCGCTTTTCAAACTTACCGCCGCCGCCGTCGCACGCAGCGACACTAGCGACACTAGCGCCCCTAGCGGCAGGATTATCGTTAAACCAATTGGCTCATCCGGGACTATTACTACTAACGGCGTTATCAACATATACCAGAAGAACAGGAATAATTAGTACACAATGTGGAACGAAAACAAAGATATTAACGTGAAAGGGCTTTTAATCTGGACATTTTAGGGTGCAGTCAGAAAAAGGATAAAACGTGATGGAAGCAGAAGTGGAAGGCCATCCAACACTTTAGATTATTTCTTTGAAATTAATAATCAATACATCCCTGCATGCAAGGAATTCTTTCTGATTACGTTAAGCATTTCGATGCATTTATTAACACAGCACCAAAGAAAACGTTTCGCAGCAGTACTGCTGCTCCTGATGGATGAGTACTTAATACACCAGCTAATAAAGTCTCCGTAGAAGTCCGAGAAACTGCAAGTGTCTATATATCATCTTCTCCTACTGTTGAAGGTCATTACAGCTGTGAACATACAATAAAAATAATTAGTAAACCATTTGAACTTAATCAAAATGTATGATCAATATGATGAAAGCTGCAAGGAAAAAGAAATTTTCTAACATCTTATAGCATAGCATGAGAAAATATTCAATAAAGAGCGCAATTTGTCATTCAAGGTAACCACAAGTGTTACTTTTATGGTAAAGCTGAAGCAACCGTACAATGAAGAAGGGAGACAGCTAACTCAGAGAAGTCGTGTCAGACTTCTGGAGAAGACGGCATTGCGATATAAAGAAAAACGTAATGACAAAATATTGATACAACAAGATAGTGTTTCAAAGATAATTATATACATTCAAAAATGCCTAACTTAAGTCTTAAAATCAGCCAGTCCTTTTATCTTAGGAAATTGTGCATATTCAGGGTTACCATTCATAATGCCAGCATAAACAGTCCCACACATATTATGTGGGATGAGAACATTGCAGGTCATGGTGGGTATGAAGTAACCTCGGTATTGTACAAATGAGCCATGATCAATCTTCTTAACTTTGAAGTAGAGGAGCTAACTATCCGGAGTGATAATTGTGCTGGATGGGATAGGAATTTAATGGTGGCTTCCTACTTCTGACTATTGAAATTTATCAGCCAGCTTAAAACTATACATCACAAGTTCCTACCGAGGAGCCATCTTGAGGCCTATCGTGATCACTCTATAATTGAACGCTCCAAAATGCTGTTGGAGCAAACACAAATTGTGATTCTGTAGGCTTGGCAAGAATTTATTACAGATTGTAAGTAAGGAATCCACTTACAGTCATCAACGCGGAACTGAGTCATTTAAAGAATTTCAAAATGTTCTTCAGCCACACAAAATTCACCCCAACCAACAAAATGAAGAAAATTGAGGGCGAAGCTTTCAAAATATCTAACACAGTGTACATTTGTATTCTAAAGATTTATTGTGGAGAAATTGCAATGGATTACAAAATTGACTTCAGATCCAAAAATTTTGAAGTACTAATTTTTACTACAAACAGTCGAAAAGCTTTCTGGACTAGCAAAGTACAGAAAAAATGAGATGCCTTAAGACCAATCAATGTCAATAAGTCTGCTCACTTGCAGAAGTGCCTTCAATGGATTCCTGCTATTTCTGACTTTCACAAGAAGATGCCAACAGTAGACATGCAGTACATTTTAGATGAAGATGAAAACAGATGTTTTTCACAAGGATCTGTTCGAAAGAAGTAAATGTCCACGATAGTGAGAATATGTTACAAATCAAACCCAAAATAATGACTGGAAACTACCTTATAAATCAGAAGTAAATAATTGTAAGTACAATCCGTTTAAAAAATAAAAGGACCTAAAATCTTACCTTTTTTATGATTTCCCAAATAAACAAAATTCGTAGCAGTAGTTATATGAAAGAAATGCTTTACAAGTAAATGATACAATATTAACCTCTTTTTCCTACTCTCTTTGCTCTCCTGTAAAATAACCTTTTTGAAATAACTGGATACAGAGCCATTCGTCTATCAAGTGACTACAAGAGATGTACACGAAGACAAACTACACTTTCTTGAGTTTTTACACAACTGATAGTCCCAAAAATCACATTTGCTATTCCATTCGAAACAAAAAGGTATTGAAAAAATTTAAAGATGAAGTGGTAAAATCATTTAACGCGTTGCACCCCTCAGGGGCTCACCTTATGTGAGTACGGGTTTTTGGCGCACCCGGGGGTTCCCGAGCCAATGATCGCCACATTCATCCCCTCACCCCCATCCGGTCGCGGTGGGTTCTTCAAGTGACCGGTGGACCCAAGGTAGGCTCTCGTGCGTTCGTTACATTCCATTCATACCGCACCTCACCATCGTTTCTTTCTTCTCTTGTCACTTTCCGGCCATTTCGCACCACGACATTCGCATATCTCTCTTTTCCTTCCCCGCCGGCCTACCTTGCGTGCGAAACGCCCACACAGTTTTAGTTTCTTTTATCTTTTTATTTAAATCCTCCGTGGACACAACCTGACGGATACCCGCGCACCGCGTGCGCAGCTGGGTGAGTGGGTAATGGCGTCATCCCCACCACCCGGGGTCGTCATGTAGGGTTGTTGTTCGTATCCGCTGTTCAACTGCAGTCCCGCGGGGGGGCCATTGCATGAGCTGCTGGCTTCCGACGGCGATTGGGTCCCTCTGTCTATGTTCTGGGAGGTGTGACCCTGGGGTGAGCTAGGTATAGATAGGCCACTCACCCAAGCCGGGGTAACGCCCGGGAAGTCAGAGCCCGAGGTCGGAGACGGTTGCAATGGTGGAGGATTTATTTCGCTATGGAGCACCCTTCCTCCATTACTACTAACAAGCGCCGAAACGTTTATGTAACAGAAGTGACACCACCGACAACTGGTTGTTACTTGGTCATTTCACGAACCGAAGAAGGACAAAGTTTTGAGAAGGTGAACCCTTTCATCATACAAAAGGGGATTGATGCAATTGCTGGTGCGGTTCAGTCCTGCACTCGTCTACGGAATGGTTCCTTATTAGCCCAAACGAAATCCGATCAGCAAAGTAAGACCTTGTTGCGCGCCACGCTTCTCCACGGCTATCCCATCCGTGTGGAGAAGCACCGCACATTGAATTCCTGTCGAGGCGTTATTACCACCCATAGCCTCGATGGTATATCGGACGAGGACCTGGTAGAATATCTTGCAGACCAGAAGGTGACAGCGGTCCATCGAGTGCAGGCCAAACGCGACGGCGTATTGGTACCCACTCGTACCCTGTTTATTACATTTGATGGCGTCGATCTGCCCACGAGCATCTCCGCAGGGTACGAACGTATTTCTGTGAGGCCTTATATTCCTAGACCTCTGCGTTGTTTTAAATGCCAACGTTTTGGGCATACGCAAGTCTCATGTAAGAGTGCCGTTAACATCTGTGCAACCTGTGGCCAGCCCTCACACGAAGGTACCTGTTCAACAGCCCCCGTCTGCGTTAATTGTAAAGGGTCTCATTCTGCTTCGTTTGCCGACTGTCCGCGGTACTTGGACGAGAAGGAGATCCAGGAGATCCGGGTAAAGGAAAAACTCTCCTTCGCTGAAGCCCGGAGGCGTTACCATGCGCGCCAACCTTCACTCCTGCGATCTGGCACATTTAGTTCTGTTGTTGCCTCGCCAGTACCACGCGTAGATGCCGAAACTCAGACCTGGACCTTGACTGGATTAACCGCCACTACCATCCGGCCGTCTATTAAGGCTACAGTTACCAAGCCGTATAAACCTGGTCCAAAGTCAATGAAGTCGCAAGCCGTTGAAAAGAAGCCCAAGCAGAAACTTCGTAGGGAAGATTTTTTGAAAGACCCTCCGCGTGCGCGCGGTAACAAAAGTTCACCTTCTCCTCCTCGGAGGTCGCTGTCCCAGGATGGTCCTGGGACAAGCCGCGCTCAGCGGCACCCTTCACCCATCGCCACCCAGAACCGATTCACGGCGCTTGAATCGGTTTCTGGCACTGAGCGCGTGGGCCCTCCCTCCGAGGAAGCTATGGAGTCTGACCAACTCCATACAAAAAGCCCGAGCCCAAAGGTTAAACAAAAGGTAATTTTAAGCCGCCCTTCTAAATAGACAGTTTATCCCCTTATTCTTAATGGCTATCCTGACCTGGAATGTACGTGGTGTACGATCGCATAGGGCGGAACTGCAACTTTTATTGCGTTCCCATTCGCCTATGGTCGTATGTTTGCAGGAGACTAAGCTTCGCCCTCACGATCCTTTTGATCTCCGAGGATATACTCCGGTTCGCTACGACCTTGAACCGGAGGAGGGTACTCCTGCTCATGGAGGTGTCATGTTCTTAGTGCGTAACAACGTTCATTTTACACCTGTCACACTTACATCCGACTTCCAAGCTGTTGCCGTTCGCCTTCACTTACCCGGCTTTTTGTTTTCTGTTTGCTCTGTATATTCACCTCCATCGTCTCCCCTCGCTCCCGCGGACATTCGAGCTCTCCTGTCCGCTCTCCCAACACCATTTCTTCTGTTGGGAGATTTTAATGCCCATCACCCACTATGGGGTTCGCCAAGGGCTTGTGCGATGGGAACTCTTCTTTCCGACATTTTTTATCAGTTCAATCTTTCCATCCTCAATACAGGTGCACCTACTTTTCTTTCTGATTCTTCTGGTACCTTCTCTCACTTGGACCTTGCGATTTGCTCCATCCAGCTTGCACGTCGTCTTCAGTGGAACGTCGTCGCTGACACCTACTCCAGCGACCATTTCCCCTGCATCGTTTCTCTTCTGTCGCACCACGTACAGCATTCCAGAGTACCTACCTGGACATTCGCAAAAGCCGACTGGAGCTTGTATTCCAGCCTCGTGCATTTTGACGACCAGCCCTTCTCCGACATTAATCAACTAGTGCAGCACCTTACGTCTATTATTTTCTCAGCCGCCGAACGTGCAATACCCCGTTCCTCCTCCCAACCTCGGCGGCCACCGGTTCCGTGGTGGAACGAGGATTGTCGGGACGCCGTTCGTGCCCGTAGGACTGCACTTAGGGTGTTTCGGCGCCACCCTACACTTGATAATTTGGTGACTTTTAAACAATCGCGCGCCAGGGCTCGTCGCATTATTCAGGATAGCAAGAAGGCATCTTGGGCTCGTTTTGTCGAGTCTTATAATCGTTTTGCGCCTTCATCAGTTGTTTGGGATAAACATCGTCGCTTCTCAGGTAAAGTGTCACATTGTACTGTTTCTGGCCTTCAGGTTTCTAATGCCACCATAGTGGATCCGGCTGCCATCGCTAACACTCTGGGTTCTGCCTTTGAGGCGGTTTCCAGTTCAGACCATTATTCCGCCGGCTTTCGCTCTATTAAAGACCGGCAGGATTCCGCATCATATACTTTTCGGTCTGCTAATGATGAATGCTATAACGAACTATTCACAATGAGGGAGCTGGAGCACGCTCTTCATTGCTCTCGGCACTCCGCTCCCGGGCCGAACGGCATTCATGTCCTGATGTTAAAGAACCTTTCAGCCGACAGTAAACTATTTCTCTTACAGGTCTATAACCGTATTTGGCAAGACGGCATTTTTCCTTCCGTTTGGCGCGAAGCCACCATTGTCCCTATACTTAAGCCTGGGAAGGATCGCCAACTACCTTCCAGCTACCGCCCTATCTCCCTCACCAGTTGCATTTGTAAGGTGATGGAGCGCATGATCAACGGGCGGTTGACATGGTGGCTTGAGTCTCAGACACTTCTAGCGAACGCTCAGTGCGGGTTTCGTCGCTATCGCTCTACCGTCGACCATCTGGTGTCCTTGTCGACGCATATTATGAATGGATTTCTGAGAAAGTGTCAAACCGTGGCTGTATTTTTTGACCTGCAGAAAGCTTATGACACTTGTTGGAGGGGCGGCATTTTACGTACACTTCATGATTGGAATATCCGCGGTCGTCTTCCCATATTTCTTCGGGAGTTTATGACGGACCGCGTCTTTCGTGTACGTGTGGGCTCGGTTTTATCTCGTCGTTTTATTCAAGAGAACGGAGTACCGCAGGGCTCTGTACTCAGTGTCACACTTTTTGCGATTGCTATCAACCCCATTGTTGATTGTATTCCACCTGGCATTTCATCGTCCCTTTTTGTTGACGATTTCGCTATTTATTGCAGTTCACGGCGGACCTGTCTACTCGAACGCCGTCTCCAGAGCTGTATCGACCGTCTCTACGCCTGGAGTAACGCCAACGGCTTTAATTTCTCCGCCGAGAAATCCGTCTGCATCAACTTCTGGCGCCGGAAGTATTTCCCTCCGCCCTCTCTCCATCTTGGGCCAGGGATACTTCCGTTTGCAGACGAGGCGAAATTTTTGGGGTTGATTTTTGATAGAAAGTTGTGTTGGACCTCGCACGTTTCCTTTTTAAAAGCAAAGTGTGACCGTTCTCTTAATCTTTTACGTGTTTTAAGTGGCACATCCTGGGGAGCTGATCGGACCGTCCTTCTTCGCCTTTGTCGCTCTTTGGTCCGATCCAAACTTGTTTACGGGTGTATAGTTTATTCGTCGGCACGTCCATCTGTGTTACGTCGTTTGAATCCCATTCATCATCGTGGTATTAGAGTCGCTACAGGGGCCTTTCCAGCTAGCCCCGTGCCCAGTCTTTACGCTGAGGCTGCAGAGCCTCCGCTGTCTTTCAGGCGTGAGATGCTCTTATGTAGCTATGCTTGTCGGCTCTCAAGCTTGCCTAACCACCCGTCCTTCGATGTATTTTACGAGGATTCGCTAGATCGGCAATATTTCGTTAGCTCCTCTGCATTGCTCCCCCCAGGGGTTCGATTTCGACTGCTACTTCGGCATTTGGACGTTACGCCAGCGCCGGCCCTTACCCGAGGGGAAACGCGTTTTCCTCCATGGTCGCGCGCTGAGGCCCACATCCACCTTGGGCTAACGTCGATGCCGAAAAATGCGACCCCTGCTTCTGTTCTTAGATCCGCCTTTTTAGAACTACAGGCGCAGTTCGGGGACTGTCATTTTATATATACAGATGGGTCTAAGACTGATGTTGGAGTAGGATGTGCCTTTGTTTTTGGTGTACGGAGTTTTACTTTTCGTTTACCTCAACAATGTTCAATTTTTACCGCCGAACTTTTTAGCATTTATCAATCTGTTTTATTCATTCAGCGGCACGACTTACGGCACTGTTTTATTTGTACGGACTCTCTGAGTGCCCTTCAGGCTATTCATGCGCTGTACAATTCCCACCCACTCGTACAGCGCATACATGACCTGCTCCACTCGCTCGGTGTCTCTGGCATCAGCGTCTCCTTCATGTGGATTCCAGGTCATGTGGGCATCTCAGGTAACGAGTCTGCCGACGCCGCTGCGAAATCGGCGATTTTATTACCCAGATTTTTTACCTCTGTAGTTCCCTCGTCAGATTCGTGTGCTCTTTTACGTCGCCGCATCCTCTCGCGCTGGCGCGATGAGTGGACGGCCCTCCGGGGGAACAAGTTGCGGGAGGTTAAGCCTCTCCCGTTAATCTGGGGTACCTCTTCTCGTTCTTCACGTCGGGAGGAGGTACTTTTAGCCCGCTTACGAATTGGACATTGTGTTTTTAGTCATAGGTATTTGCTCAGTGGTGACCCCGCACCACTCTGTGGGCAGTGTGACGTGCCCTTAACGGTGCGTCACATTTTAACAGAGTGTCAGGTTTTAGCTGCATTGCGTGCTCGTGTAGGTCTGCCTGTTGGCTTAGCCAACGTTTTGGCAGACGACACGCATGCTGTGGAATGTGTTTTACGTTTTATTCATGACAGTGATTTTAATCTGCGCATTTAATGCGTTGAGCGTCTTTTAGCTTATTACTTTTATTCTGTCAGTTTTTATGGGGACTATTCCCCAGTGGACATATGGCGCTCATGTCCCTCGCATTCCATAGTTCTTGACACGTTTTAATCGTTTATTGCCTATGCCTTTAGTGTGTTGGTTTTTTCAGATATTTGTATTGTTATTGTTGTTATTGATTTTATTGTTGTTATTGTTATTCTTGTAGTTATTGTTATCATTATTGTTATTGTTATCTTATTGTTATTTTTAGCCTTTTGGACATCGCGGGTTTACGTCCCGTTTTTAATTATGCGGTTCCTTTACCTGTTTTTATCTTTTGACTTTATATTTTCCACATTGTAAGGGCGCTGATGACCTCAGCAGTTTAGCGCCCTTAAGCCGCATATCATCATCATCATCATCACAACGCGTTGCAGGCCTCAGACCAAAGATATATGCACGCGATATTGATGGAAGTGTAATCAAAATGATAAGGGAATTAAGTTGCATGTAGTGCTACTAACGGTTATTTCGCTTTCGAAAGCTGTGTTGTTTGTCTCGTGGCTAATGAAATAAAAATAAATTTTGATTCAGTCACATCAGCATAATGGTTCGATTGTTGAAGCTATTAAAATTACTTTAACAGTGTTTGACAATAAGACGGCAATCGCAGATGATGGAGTATTCACGCATCCTTTGGTCAATGCTGCATTCGAATTCTATATAAGAGAAGGTGATACGGACTGAGATATTTTTTAACAGTAAGCTTAAGTGTTTTACCTAATTGTCCCTCACGCAAGTCAAGGTGGATACAGAAAAAGAAAGGAGACTCACCTAAATTGTAATGTGTTCAGGTAGTATAAACAACCATATTAAGTCTTATACGCCTTTAAACTTAACTATAATGCGCAGTGCTCTTTACTTAGAGAGAGTAAACCTTTAAGACATACTGTTAGTCGAACTAGCAATCTTTGCTAGTATGTCAATGATGAGAGTTTACGAATATCATTACAGCTAATTTAATGGAAGTATATCATGTATAGTCTTGGCCAATCAAATTTTAAAATCCTCTCCCTCTAGAGGGTAGTATAGTAGTATCTACATCTCTTTAAGACGAGACTACAACTCTAAGTGTGATTTTAAGGACTTTATATAACATGATGGTATAATACTTAGAGTACACCGTTTACCCCTCTCAGCTCTCCCTCCTTAGATTATACCCTCATGGATTAACCCTTCAACATCTAGGTATCAAACCTCTTACAGCATCAACAGCCAGCCAAAACGATCAACAGCAATCTCCGATCATACTCCATCCTCGTTTCACCCTCCTCAGCTCTCGCTCAGATTATATCGTCGTGGAGTACACATGATCCTTCACCTAGATATAGCAAGCCTCTTACATCATCAACTACCAACCAAAATGTCCATCACTCATCTACGCTTATCCTCCCACCCCACCCATCCATCTACCTCATCTCTTGCATACATAGATGACGCATAGCGGCCATCTGCTAATTAGAAAGTGACTCAGCTCCGTTCTTTTCAACGTACGTATGTATTTTAATCAAAACCGTTAGAGCCATTTTCGAGAAAATAGGAAATAAGTTGCGTTGTCTAAAGGTTACTTTGGTGTATGGTAATTTTCTTGAAAATCTTGATTTTGTACCTTTGGAAGGCAGGCAATAAACTTACATACCATGTACAGTGGATATTGGACATTTCGTTTCTGAGCTACGCTGTCATACATAAACACGCGCACGCGGAACTTTTTTCTTCAAAAATACCTTTTTAGTTTCAGTGGGCTTCAAAATATGTATTTCCAATGAAATGTCAATACCAAATGTTTGGGCTACAATACAATATTTACGCTTACCTACCATAGATAGGTGCCAGAAGACATGTAAATCCGCATTTAAAATTAATGTTGTACCTAATAGAAAGATGATTTAAACTAAGTCAGTGGGAGCTTGTAACCAGACATTCGCGGTTATCTCACAAACGCTGTCATTTTGCGCTATGTTTATGAAACACATTAAATTTGCATTAGTTACATTTAGGAATACGTTATTAGTTGCACTCAACCGTAGAGTAGTCTTTGATTATCATATTATCCGTTAGTTCCTGCGTTCGGTATTCATAGTCCCAACTATTGTGCATGTATTGCGTATTTAACCACTTCTTTGTTGTGGTATGAAAGTCTGAGATAGCTGCACTCATGACGCAAAGAACAAATGACTACTAGAGCTGTGTTTACTGCCAGTAAGTGGGAGCCCCTTTGTCATAGGACCTGACTGTTTTCTAATTGTAAATTTTCTATAGAGGAGTAGCGATGTGGAGACAATCATTATTCTTTTGTTACCTGCCATGTAGTGAAGGGCATATAGGCCATAAGAACACACATTTGATACTATATTACGTAGCATAATCTTATTTAATTACCATTCATTGTAATATTTTTAAATTGTTCACTGCCACATGCCACATGTATAATACTTTGTACTATCTCTAGTATTGCCAGTCTCCACGACTCTTTGGAACCTTTATAAATAAAATAAAATAAACGTTGCTAAGGGGTCTGCATAAAGCAACTTATGATTTAGTTTATTATGATATTTCATCAAAATGCAACAAAACAAATTATAATTATGTGAACTAATTGAGATGGTTCCACGCTAATGTGTCAGGCTCGCATTTGGGAGGTCCCGCGTTCATTTGTGTCGGTTTTTTGTGTTTGCTCCGAGTCGGAGGTGAATGCTGGGATGGTTCTTCTTCTATCACGAATTTCCTGTACACATAATTTCCGTTTACCTGTTTCAGGGTTGAAGGACCAGACGACGGCGTTCGGTGTGCTGAGGCAGGATGACGTGTTGTGTTCTCTGGGGTTTGGTGGGTCTGCTGAGAGCCCTCGCCCTGGATATGGCTCGGGTCTCCGGGACCCCTGAGCGGAACGGGGAAAATGCATGGCTAGCCGACGCCAGGATATATTCCATCTGGAATCGTTAGGAACCCTGTCCTTGCTAGCGCACGTCGTCGTGCAGATCAGGTCGCCCTTTGGGTCTCCCCCTCATCCCTGCTTCCAAGGATCACGTTAGAAACAAAAAGGGCCTTTGCGTTGCTCTGCGTCAGATTTCTGAATACCCCTCTATATGTGTGCTCCTACTCTCACCCTTCCTATACTTATGTGAAAAACTAAACAAGGGTCAGCCAATGACTCTAAATATTTAAATCTTACTTTCGCTATGAAAATACACTTCCAACTATTTGTTTATTAAGGGGTATCATCTGTTTTCAATCCTGTGGGAGCTGATTGAATTATAGCGTGGTTAACATTTAAAGTCCTTTGGTTCCGTATTTGATTGAATCATTAGTGCACCTAAGTTGACTGTCCCTCTTGTGTTGTATCTGTATACATTTTTATTCAAATTAAATACAATACTATGCAATGATTTGTTTGTATCTGATAAGCAAATTTCACTGAGGAAAATTTTAAGCTAGATAAAGTCAAAATTTCTGTGACAATAAACTGTTGATGGAAGTTAAACGATCCCGTCGGAAAAATATTTTGATAGTTCTGTTTTGTAGTGCATGTAGTTGCTGTAGTTTGAGTTTTGGAGCGTCATTGCCAGATAACATTCGCTTGTATAAAGTGTGTTTCATAAAGAAGCATACGTCTCTTAATATTTTGTTCGATATTAACAGATGTCTAAATCCATATAGAACTCCGAGAACTGGTAGACTTTCCTGTTAATTTTATTAATATGATTTTGATAAGTTAGTTGTGGACTGGATAATGAGCTCTAAAAATAAGAAGCTGTCAACTTGGTGCAATATGTTACTTCCAACATATGGAGTACCAATATGTTTAACTATGCAGCTTGTTTTATGGAATATCATATACTTTTTATGCATTTAACATCAGGGAGTTTGCATTGTCCATCTACCATCTGACTAAACGCAGAACTTAAAGGCAAATAGGCCGGGCTTTGATAAGAGCTATATACAATCACATGATACATAGTCCTTCTCTCTCACTCGCCACGCCTTCCAATGTTAGAGAAAGAGGAAATACCGCAGTCTATGTGTTGCAGTCACATGAACTGCTTATTTTATTTGCGCTCAGAGATTAAAGTCCCTATTAGAAAATAGTAAGAACGGACATGACCTGGAGTGTTAAATTCCGAACACGTCTATGAAAGTTCCATATTTTTAACTCTATTGTCAGTCAAGTTAGAGCAGCGTGCACCTATAAGGAACCTATACTTTCTTTCCACAACCGCATCTGCTTTTGTCATTGAGGAAACAAAGAGGACCTCATAGCTTTCTACACCGGTATGCAGCAAAGTAACCTTTTTTATTCTCAAAAACAGTACCTGTTTTTTATTATTAGGACCACCTTTTAAATTGGTTTCTACAGAAGTCATGTTGCTGCTTCGCATATCTCTATTTCTTCTGTCTTGCTAGTAGGTGTTAGGTGCAGTAGCATAACAAAGTGTCGTGCCATTATTTTACAGATTCTAAAGTTAAATATTCGTTTAAATAATGGATTTCAATCGATCCAGCACGCGTAGTAAAAGTGATTGCTGAAAAAATGGGAAAAATTTCGAGGTCAAAGTAGAAACATTATCAACAAACCCTCTATCAAATCGGAGTGTGAAAGGAATAGACTTATCGAAGACACAAGAAATTGACAGCCGAAGCTTGTGCTAAAGGAAGTGTTAACACTGTTTCTAGGATTGTTCGTAAAGTAAAGGCATCATTTAAGACCGAGCTTCCATATTCAAGTTGCAATAAAATAGTGATGGTAAAATGACTGAAATTAGGTGATAAATTGTAAATTTATTAATGTGAGAGAACTCATAGTGAGAAAGCGAATGACAAATCTTCACAGCTTCGATAAAGTTGCGTTGTGCCGCAAAATTCACACTTATTACTTCAAAGGAGAATTCCCCACTGCAAGGAAATCAACCTGGGAAATGAGCGAAAAAATGAATAACTTACCAGGGTTCTGTGCCCTCAATGAATATTTTATTGAAAGACATGGGGTTGAAAGCGCGCATGACTACACCTTTAAAATGAGAAAATAGTTTTTGCTTTGTTTTAAGCTCCAGCAAAGGTAATTTATAACTTAATATACAATTCACAGGCTTCAAGCAAACGCATTTTCGGAGAAGAGTAGTACCGAATAACAAAAGTAATTATATTAAAACTGAAGAACGTATATAACATGACTGATTCATTTTCAGTTACACCAGAAAGACAGAATTTCCGATGCGAAGTATAATTTTATTATTTAGATTCACTTTGATTTGACTTTACTTCCTGTTGATCTTTTATTTCTGACTTATTTTTCCATTTCCAGTGTTAAATCACATACATTTACATGGGCTTATATTAGTTCATAGTATTCACAATTTTAAGATTATACATTACAAATACTATTAATTTATGCGCCATTACTGAAACAAAGAATAATACTCTTCAAGACGTATACTGTTAAGTTAAACACATATTTCTGCAGAAATAAAGCCACATCAATTAGATTTTTATAGTTTAATTTACAGAATATTTGTGTTCACTCCACCCTCATTGTAAGGTAGTTTTGGTGTTCCACACAAAGCTGCCAGTTTTTACCTTCAATATACGTCATTTCAAAAGTGAATTAATCTTCTGAAATTAACAATGCGGGGACAACTTTCCAGTGCAATATCTAGCTTTAATGAGAAGAAAATATCAGTGTAGAGAGTCTTTAACCGCATGAGAATGTGTGTAACTGTCCCCAAAAATCTCTTTCTTTCTTTCTTTTTTTCTTTCTTTCTTTCTTTCTTTCTTTCTTCCATTTGCACCATAACTTAAATCATTAGGAGGAATGACCTACTTAATATTATTTTCTAGATATGAATTTGGTTTAACACCTGCTATTATTGCTGAAATACAGTCCACGTATGACATGAATGATTAGCCACAGCGCACAGTGAAGGTCCACATCTATCGTACATTCGTGTTTAAAATGCGAGAGAGAGAGAGAGAGACAAACAGAGAGGGAGAGAGAGAAGGCACCGAAAAACAACGAAGTAAACTTCCCCTTAAGCACATTAATTTATGCAAGCACGACGAATACATATAAACGTTACTGTTGCAGATATTTTAGATAGATTTTTCATATAACGTAATTCTGTTACTGTAAAATCGAAGTCACGTTACCGCATATAGCTACACACAATAGCAGCTTTTCCAATTAAAGTGTTTTGTTCAATGAGGAGCGATGCGTTAAGGTTATAAATAAAAAATTTACGTTAAGTCGATCCATTTGGACTCACCGAGTACAATTTACTTGAAGATGTGATTTTACGCATCCTCTTAATGAGGAATGCAAATTGTGTCACCATTAAAAAGGGTGAATCTACAGAAGTTGGCAGATGCCTTACATCTGGCTTTATGAAAGGGTCATAACAGAAGAGAGATCTTTAGAAAGATGTAAAGTATATGCAATATATACGTATATATATAAAGCTACAATTTGAGGTCAACATACCCGTTTGTACTCTTTATTCACAGAGTGTAACTTTGGATTTCAGGTATGGAAAGTATGCGTAAAACAGGATTGTTATTTTGTTATTAATAGATTATATACATTACTATTTATTTTTCTAAATTGTAACGTAGGCTTAAAATAAGAAATAGTCTTATGAACAGGCAAGTTCATTATCGAAAAGCGATGCCGCTAGCAAGTGCAAGCGACAGACGAATGTGCGGTGCAAATTGAAATTTTGGAAATCAGATTTAAAACAGTGCACAATGCTTACACTTTATAAGCTGTATTTCTTTTAACAATTATAGTTTTGTATCAACAAACATGTATTAGTTACTGAGCAATACAATTTACGAAAAGCGAATATTTATTTAATGTTAAACCGTTACACTTCATAATTGAGAGCAATGAAATATAACAGCATTCTGTATATATTTAATGCTTCTACCTACTTGTGTGGGTTTATGATGCCAGATTTACGTACTGTTTCTTAACATGGTTCATAATATGGTCATTCCCTCAGCTACGAATGCTGCTTTTCTAATACTCATTATACACATTTGTATTTTATAACACTTCTCGTATTTATGTCAAAACGCCATCAATAGTAAAACGTAACTCGTCGTGCAATTTTTTGTTTACGGCAACGGCTAACTTAAATGAAATACAAATAGTATGTTCCGAATCAATTATCTGTTTATGCTTATGTGACACATGCGTAGAACAAGTCATGTAATGTTATCATTTACGGTAAGTAGAATAAGAATACCGGTTCGAGAACACAAAGGATTTGCCGCCATCTGATAAGGTTCTTTGATCTATGCCGCTAGCCCCGCCCCCTCCCTTTGTGTGCTACTATTTGCCGCCCGGTCGCGTGCCGCTAGCTCCGCCCCCTTCCCTTTGTGTGCTCACTTAATGCCGACAGTGTCTGTGCCGGCAGGTCCTCCCCCTGTGGTCACGTGCCGGTGACTCGCCCCCCTCCCTCCCCCATACGCGTGTCCTCCCTCCCCTTTGTGTTCTGGTTGGTTCTCTGTGGATAGGTGGGAGAGTGTGTATTGATCCTATACGTCGGTCGCGTACCTTCCCTAGGTCTAAATCCCTGCCGTGTGATTGGCTTGGGGTAGGGGATGTGCCGCTCGGGGTGAGGGGTTATATGTGAGGGTTCTCGGTGCGTGACGTTGGCTTGCAAATCCACCCTGGCGATGTGGGAATGCGATTCTCGATGCCTGCCGCACATCGGCAAATCGTTTGAGTACATAATTGTGTCAATCAATTAGGTAATGTGTGTTATTGAAAAAAAAAATAAGAACGCCCATCATATTACTACTAATACAATTAAACGCTATTCTTCGAGCAATTAAGTATTTTTGATTGAATCGCGCGGACCTGCACCTAAACCGACATATATAACCTACTATTGTCAATAAATTACACGACTAATGAAACACGGCTAGTCTGTCGATGAAAACAATTAAGTATTTTTGAATGATTAATTGACTCGCATGCAACTGTTCGTTATCGTATATTGTGGTAGCATGTGTATAATTATTACGAGTAATAACATTTATTTAATTCTACTTTTGAGGGAAAATATATTTTGGATTTATAAGAATATTACAACACTTAGATGAAAGGACAGACTTGACGTAACACTCGTTATCGCGTGATAATTGCGGTGGAACACCGACCGCAACCTTCCGCTGCGAGACGTTTCACTGGAATGACTGGCTCACGGTACTTTCAAGGGACAAGTCGACTAGCGCACCCCCTCCACTCGCGTTTCAGTTCGCAACCTACACTAGCGCGCCAAGTGATAATATGAGTGAAACTCCGGCGAATGTTTCCTCACGCGCCCCTGGTGGTCATACCCGAAAGTTGTGAATTCACCATATTTAAACTCATTATGGGTGCAAGACGGCCATCTTAACTCTATATAATTCTGCGAAATATGATTCCGGAAAAAAAATAAAGATGAATTAACATGCGAGGTGCGTTCATGTTGGCTCCGGAGGAATTGATTATGAAATAAATAAAAAATAAATAAGACTCTCGCTGATCGATGAATACAATTAAATATTTTTATTAATTAATGTAATTGACTCGCGCTCCTAGAGATATCTCACCCAATTATTCATCTACCATGAATATCTCACTTCTAATGAAACGACGCAGTCTATCGATTAAAAACAATTAAGTTTTTTTTGATTGATTAATGTAATTGACTCGCGCGCAACTGTTCGTTATCGTATATGCGCGATTATTACGAGTAATAACGTTTGTTTAATTCTTCTTTTGACTGGAGGGTTTATAAAAAATACTACATTGCTTAGATGAATTAAAAAGCAACTTAAAGCGAAATTGCAAATAGCTTGTATGAGACGTTAACACGAGAACCCTTTACGAAAAAACAAGACGCAATGTGACAGCAATGCCCCGTCCATCATGAGAAGCGGTTAAACCAGGACGCTTGGGTTTTCCCCCAGTACCTGCTCTTAATGGCTAGGGGTATCCAGCACATCGGAGTACGCTTCAACTGATGTTAAAAATAAAAGCCCGCTATGTCTCTTCTCACACGAGAGAAGTAATAATTACAATTCAAAACAGGCGTACCTGTAAGTAACACGCACGAAGACTTCAAATATAAATTTTATATTCGTTTTAAATGTTCTTTCTAAAGACGTAGCGAACTTTGAGAAATTCAACGAATTATTCACTTACGTACACTGCTTGAAAGAAATATGGTGTACACCCCTGAAGAATGCATATGTAGACACATTAGCAGACGACAGTCGCTCCCGCACCATTAATTATCTTCAGACGAAGGTAAAACCAAGGTCTTGTATAGAGCTCTTAGTGAACAATGACAGTCGTTTCCAGTTGATTAAACAGGCTAAGTGCTCTGAAAAACCACAGAACCTCGGGGTAAATAACTATTAGCGACACAAAAGATTTTCTTAAGAGCTTCCCCTGTGCAGAAATTCCATCATAGACAGTGGAAAACCAAGTCTAGACATGTTTTAAGCTTACCACAAAAATGTTTTCCCGATAATTAACATAATTCTACATGAAGAATATTAATGATTAAGTTTTCAATTAAACGTATACTGTATAGATTCTGTACTTAAACATTCCATTGTATCTTTGCCATTATTTAAATACTCGCATACAAGAATTGCAAACATGATATCAAAAATTAACTGATTTTTTTTTCGGAATGTTCAACAAAGAAATATGATTTGGCGAGAAGAATATGAAGAATAAAAAGTATTCAGAATGATAGATATTACATACGTTATTAAAAATAAATAAGGCTCTCGCTGATCGATGAAAACAATTAAATATTTTTTATTAATTAATTGTATATGAATTGACTTGCGCATCTGATTGGTAACGCATGTGCATGATTATTACGACTAATAGCATTTGTTTAATTCTAAATAAATAATGAAATATGGAGCCTAGCCTAAACAATCCTCGTTACTCTTAATTTATTCCATTTTTAAAAAGACTGGGCTTAGTAAACATAGGACGAGTACGATTTTAAATACCCCGTCCATTCGAGAGATATTTTTTCGAATATTCCAACATGTTAATATAAACTTAATACACACACACACAAATTCATTTCAAGTAATCTAACGATATTGAATAAAATATTAAATGTTTAAGATATTGTAATGAGAAATGAAATGTATATCTCGAATTTTCTGGGCCGCAGGCTGCAGGAGCGCCCATCAAATACCGTAATGATTCAGACACCCGAACACCCGAATGGTAAGCATTCTTCAGAGTTTTTAAATAAGTAATGTAACAATTCATATTAACTTCTTGTTCATATTCTTTATTATTATTTGTATTATTATTTCCAGGAAGTGGACTTTATTTTGGTATCGACCATCCATTGAGCGCTGCTCAGGCACCGCCAGGCTTCCAAACATTCCTGGTACCAAATCATCATGGAGGCGGCTCTGCCATCCGTACATGCAGCATCACTCGTAAGGTAAGAATTTACAGACTGGTGTTTGAGCATTTGTAACTAAAAATTACATAAAAGTAGACATACATTGGCGATTCTAGCACACAAAGCCCTACCTCCGACAGCATAGAGTTCTGGATTGTATAAGGAGAAAAGGATATATTTAAGGGGAGTTTCTCACCCATATGCAGTCACATAACTCTATCGATCTCCCAGAATGCTATGTATTTTTAACGCAGGTGTTTAAAACATGTATTTTTTTCACGTATAGAGTGTAGATTCTTTAGAACTCTATACTTAAACATGCTATACTATTATTATTATTTATTTTTTCCAGGAAATGGACTTTATTTCGGAGGCGGTATCGGTCAACATGCGAGCGCTGCACCGGTACCATCAGGCTTCGCGACCGTTGCACCAGTAGGCTTCGCGAACGCTGCACCGCGACCCCCAGGCTTCCAGACCTACCTGGTACCAAATCAGCAGGGATGGGGGCCCTGCCCCATACATGCAGCAAGCACCGAACGGTAAGAATTTTTTCAATATTTTACGAAGTTCTTTTACACATTCTATATTATTATTAATATTGTTATTATTTTCAGGAAGTGGACTTTATTTCGGAGGCGGGTTTTTCTGGGAATGTCTCCAAAAGTATTCTTCATTCTGAACGACTTCTGCAAAATTGATAAACCATAAGAGACAGACAAAATTTTACTACACAAAAAATGGAGATCGCGTTAAAATACATAATTTATATCATATACATTCTTGTTGTTGAGTAAATCGTTTTCGAGATATTGCTTGTTATTCCCTTTAAAATTTTCCAATACTTATACTTTTTCTCAAATTCATTATTCTTGTTTTATGTCCTCGATATGCAAAGAGAATGGAATGCACCACATAGCAACCAGCGTTAAAATATTTGACTATCGCTTAAAACCTACCATATTCACATTGTATCGACATGAAAATTACCAATAACATTGACATCTCGATATCTCGATTAACATGAAGCATATAGGGAATAAGTGCTTGTAAAAATAGTTTGTACAAGAGTAGAGAAAGTCATGTGAGTGTATCACATCAGATTTTTTGATATTGGTTTAAATTTTCAAATACTTTTAACTTTTCTCAAGCGGTAACTCGCTATTCGTTTTTCCCGTGGTAATGCATAGAGAATAGAATTCTAAAGCCATCACATAGCATCAGACGTTTTTTAAACGTCTGTAACGTGTCTATTCACAATCGAAAGGTTGCTGGTTCGAGGAAAATTATATCTACAGAAACAATACATTATTTTCGCTCTGTGATTAATTTGGTAATGTAACAATAATTAACAATGAATTTTTAGCGGTAAATGTAAAAAATAAAATATATTTTTTATTTCCTAGCGTCATACGCAGAAGCATTCCCCTTAAGGAACGCTGGCGTGGGCGATGGTTTCCCCCATAACAGGTTTAGACTTGCTTACGAAATGTCCCTGTGCGAGGCTAGCATTTCCCTCTCCTTCTCGAATTTTTGGAGTAGCCAATCAAAATTGCTGTATTATATACCGTCACACCTCTCACCCCTTCAGATTTTATCAGGCGAAGCGATATAAAAGCAATAGCTTCTCCGGCGATTTCACTGTATTGTGACAACACAGCGAGCTAAGATCTCTGCAAACTTTTCTCATTCAAAGTGAAATTTCAACGAACATCATGTCTGGTAAGTTGTAACAAAACACATCATTTACTTTAAAAGTTAAATTATTACTCTGTACATTTAACTTATATTCGCGTTCTTGTTTTTAATGCATGGCATTTATATGCGAATAGCTGAGTATTCTAAAAGTTAATAGCTAGACAAGTGAATTTTCTGAAATGTGAACAGTTTAGTTAAGTATTCATTTTAGGCAAGCTTATTCTACATTTAATAGCTAACTGCGCGAATTCTCAAAATGGGAACAATTTAGTTAAGTATTCACCTTGTTGAGTAATTATTATTCCAGATATTTAAATACAGGATTTCACAGAGTGAATTATATTCCTTTTTGGAGAAAATACAATTATTTGAATACCTTATTAACGTTTTTGCTTTAGAATATTACAAAAAGTCTGTTGCGCGAATCATTCGCTCTAACAAAGTAAATATCTACATTATATTAAAACATTTAAATTGAAAAATACAGTACTTAATGAACTTCATTTGTGAATCAGAACCTCAATTATATTTACACATATTATCATTTTCAGAAAAAGTTAATAAGTTTGTAACTTTCAAATAAATGAAATTTTGTTATGCAACACATTCTTTAATAAAGAATATGTTTTTTTCTCTTCCTAATGCAGAAAGTTTGACATCTCAACTTAACACATTGGCTGAGGGTAGCATTTACCCAGCCGTTCAAAGACTACAAGATCTTCAGCCAGAGGAGCCTTATAATATAAGATACTTAAGAAAAATTGATACTCGATACGGTGCTAGAGTCGTTGCACTTTTAGAGAATAAGCAAGTGTTTCTCCCGACAAGATATTCAACCCTAACAAGCCAACAGTTGGAGGAAATGCCTGGGAAGTTTCAAATGGTATATCATGGAGTAGTACCAGCCGGCAAGTTTAAGACATGTAAATTGTCTTTTCTTCCTATTAAGGTTTGTAGAAATAATTCAGCTATCCTTTCAAAGCTTCATTTAGAGTTACATTCGTTGAGTTTATAAATTCGCACTTCAGTAGGATAACATTTGTCTAAAGTATACATCAATATGTAAAAAAATAACGTCCAGGATGTAGTCTGAGCGAGGATCTGCAGAAAGAAGTTTAATAGTCTATTCACTGATTCTTTACCTCAAAGCAGATACCTACAGCAAGTTTCAAATAATTTCCAGAAGGATAGCAGTTGTCAAAAGCATGCATCACTGTATTAAAAAAATATGTGTAAATAATGTCTAGATTGTACTCTGTGTGATTTCGTGCAGAAAGAACTTTAATACCCCTTGCAGTGATTCTCCACATCGAAGTATATACCTAAAAGAAGTTGCAAATAATGTGAATGTGTGTTACAGGAATGCCCAGCTGAATGTAAATGAAGAGGAAGAACGAGATAGCTTAAAACATCATAAACAGAAATGTGATAGGAACATTCTCATCACCTCCCAGTAACCTCAATCAATGAAGAATTGCACCAGCGCGGAACATACATGGAAAAAACATCCGCGTGTGTAGAATATAACAATAATATATATATATATATATATATATATATATATATATATATATATATATATATATATATATAATTATGTACTCATTATTACTGCTATACCAGCCTATACCATTGATTTCATAAATAATTTCATAATTGTTTAAGGAGAATGCCTATCTTAAAAACATTGATGCTACATGAAATCTAAACAAAAAGATTATTGAACTATTACTGAAAGAGACTTGAATAAATGGGAATCTAGAAGCCAGAACCATCTTAATATTGGGCTGTATGATATGAGGTGTATAAAAAGATTAATAAAAAATGAGGTCTATGTAATATAAACAACATTTATTTTTTATAAACATTTTCCTATTACATTCCTATACAAAAAACATACATATTTCCTAAAGACAAAGGTGATAGTCTAGACATTCTAAAACACTCAGTTATATAATCATATACATCACACAGAAAGAGACCTGCATTATCCATAAAAACCTAAACATCTCAAGAATGTCTGGATGATGTATTTTATAAGTACAAGGTTTTGATATTTCAAAGTTCCTGTTAACCATGACTGTAATTGATTAACACAATTTCTGGATCCTGTCATGCTATAACTTTAGAAGCTTTCAGCTTACTTATAATCTCCTCAATCTCTTGTGTGTGACTATTATTATCAGCATTCCTCGATGCAATTAGTAACCTCAATATATTTACTAGTCTATTTGGATTTTCAAGCGTAGATATCACTGAATCATCATCATATGAAGATTTCATATTCTCGAGACTCCCGCTGTATCCAGATTTTTCACCATCAGTAGTCTCCAGCGAAGGACAGAGGCTTGATCCGGTATAACATGCCCCTCTATACATCTTCGGATCTTCGAGTGTAGGAGAGAGAGTCGATCCAGTATAACATGTTGCTCTATGAAGCTTAAATCTTGACAAAGAACGATTCTTAAAAATCCGCTCGCATATACAGCATCTAATGACGTGTTTTCCTCCATGTGTAATGTATGAAAAATTGAGTTTCTCATCCGCTAGTTGCACAGATTTTCTCCGGCAGGAGCTCATGCTAAAACTAAAAGAAATTAAATGAATACGGGAATGCTAACGCTCGAAGGAATTAAAAGCGAATGAATGAATTCATAACACGCAGCTATGTATATATCCAGTGTGAGGACGCCGGAGGGAATCGCAATCTTCGCATAGCAGCGGGAAAGGATGCTCTCTGGAAACATTTGTGGAGAAGGAGGCTCTCAACAGAACATGGCGAATGCGAGCATGGAAAAAGGATGCTCTCTGGGAACATTCGTGGAAAAAGGATGCTCTCAACAGAACATAACGAGTGCGAGCATGGAAAAAGGATGCTCTCTGGAAACGTTTGTGGAAAAGGGTGCGTAACAATGGAATCACGCTATGTAACAAACTGATTAGGCTATGTAACAAAGGAATCACGTTATGTAACAAAGGAATCACGCTATGTAACAAAGGAATCACGCTATGTAACAAAGGAATCACTCTATGTAACAAAGGAATCACGCTATGTAACAAAGGAATCACTCTATGTAACAAAGGAATCACGCTATGTAACAAAGGAATCACGCTATGTAACAAAGGAATCACGCTATGTAACAAAGGAATCACGCTATGTAACAAAGGAATCACGCTATGTAAGAAAGGAATCACGCTATGTAACAAAGGAATCACGCTATGTAACAAAGGAATCACGCTATGTAACAAAGGAATCACTCTATGTAACAAGCTCATCCCGCTATGTAACAAACTGATCACGATATGTAACAAAGGAATCACGCTATGTAACAAAGGAATCACGCTATGCAACAAAGGAATCACGCTATGTAAAATTTGATCAGGCTATGTAACAAAGGAATCGCGCTATGTAACAAGCTCACACGCTATGTAACAAACTGATCACGGTATGTAACAAAGGAATCACGCTATGTAACAAAGGAATCACGCTATGTAACAAGCTCATCACGCAATGTAACAAAGGGATCACGCCATGTAACAAGCTCATCACGCTATGTAACAAACCGAACACGCTATGTAAAAAAGGAATCACGCTATGTAACAAAGGAATCACGCTATGTAACAAAGTAATCGCTCTATGTAACAAAGAAATCACGCTATGTAACAAACTGATCAGTCTATGTAACAAAGGAATCACGCTATGTAACAAAGGAATCACGCTATGTTACAAAGGAATCACGCTATGTAACAAAGGAATCACGCTATGTAACAAAGGAATCACGCTATGTAACAAAGGAATCACGCTATGTAAAAAAGGAATCACGCTATGTAACAAACTGATCACGCTATGTAACAAAGGAATCACGCTATGTAACAAAGGAATCGCGCTATGTAACAAACTGAACACGCTATGTAACAAAGGAATCACGCTATGTAACAAAGGAATCACGCTATGTAACAAAGGAATCACGCTATGTAACAAAGGAAGCACGCTATGTAACAAAGGAATCACGCTATGTAACAAGCTCATCACGCTATGTAACAAAGGGATCACGCCATGTAACAAAGGAATCACGCTATGTAACAAAGGAATCACGCTATGTAACAAAGCAATCGCGCTATGTAACAAAGGAATCACGGTATGTAACAAAGGAATCACGCTATGTAACAAAGGAATCTCGCTATGTAACAAAGGAATCACTCTATGTAACAAAGGAATCACGCTATGTAACAAAGGAATCACTCTATGTAACAAAGGAATCACGCTATGTAACAAAGGAATCACGCTATGTAACAAAGGAATCACGCTATGTAACAAAGGAATCACGCTATGTAAGAAAGGAATCACGCTATGTAACAAAGGAATCACGCTATGTAACAAAGGAATCATGCTATGTAACAAAGGAATCACTCTATGTAACAAGCTCATCCCGCTATGTAACAAACTGATCACGATATGTAACAAAGGAATCACGCTATGTAACAAAGGAATCACGCTATGCAACAAAGGAATCACGCTATGTAAAATTTGATCAGGCTATGTAACAAAGGAATCGCGCTATGTAACAAGCTCATACGCTATGTAACAAACTGATCACGGTATGTAACAAAGGAATCACGCTATGTAACAAAGGAATCACGCTATGTAACAAGCTCATCACGCAATGTAACAAAGGGATCACGCCATGTAACAAGCTCATCACGCTATGTAACAAACCGAACACGCTATGTAAAAAAGGAATCACGCTATGTAACAAAGGAATCACGCTATGTAACAAAGTAATCGCTCTATGTAACAAAGAAATCACGCTATGTAACAAACTGATCAGTCTATGTAACAAAGGAATCACGCTATGTAACAAAGGAATCACGCTATGTAACAAAGGAATCACGCTATGTAACAAAGGAATCACGCTATGTAACAAAGGAATCACGCTATGTAAAAAAGGAATCACGCTATGTAACAAACTGATCACGCTATGTAACAAAGGAATCACGCTATGTAACAAAGGAATCGCGCTTTGTAACAAACTGAACACGCTATGTAACAAAGGAATCACGCTATGTAACAAAGGAATCACGCTATGTAACAAAGGAATCACGCTATGTAACAAAGGAAGCACGCTATGTAACAAAGGAATCACGCTATGTAACAAACTCATCACGCTATGTAACAAAGGGATCACGCCATGTAACAAAGGAATCACGCTATGTAACAAAGGAATCACGCTATGTAACAAAGGAATCGCGCTATGTAACAAAGGAATCACGGTATGTAACAAAGGAATCACGCTATGTAACAAGCTCATCACGCTATGTAACAAAGGGATCACGCCATGTAACAAGCTCATCACGCTATGTAACAAACTGAACACGCTATGTAACAAAGGAATCACGCTATGTAACAAAGGAATCACGCTATGTAACAAAGGAATCACGCTATGTAACAAAGGAATCACGCTATGTAACAAAGGAATCACGCTATGTAACAAAGGAATCACGCTATGTAAAAAAGGAATCACGCTATGTAACAAACTGATCACGCTATGTAACAAAGGAATCACGCTATGTAATAAAGGAATCGCGCTATGTAACAAACTGAACACGCTATGTAACAAAGGAATCACGCTATGTAACAAAGGAATCACGCTATGTAACAAAGGAATCACGCTATGTAACAAAGGAAGCACGCTATGTAAGAAAGGAATCACGCTATGTAACAAGCTCATCACGCTATGTAACAAAGGGATCACGCCATGTAACAAAGGAATCACGCTATGTAACAAAGGAATCGCGCTATGTAACAAAGGAATCACTGTATCTAACAAAGGAATCACGCTATGTAACAAACTGATCAGTCTATGTAACAAAGGAATCACGCTATGTAACAAAGGAATCACGCTATGTAACAAAGGAATCACGCTATGTAACAAAGGAATCACGCTATGTAACAAAGGAATCACGCTATGTAACAAAGGAAACACGCTATGTAACAAACTGATCACGCTATGTCACAAAGGAATCACGCTATGTAACAAAGGAATTGCGCTATGTAGCAAACTGAACACGCTATGTAACAAAGGAATCACGCTATGTAACAAAGGAATCGCGCTATGTAACAAAGGAATCACGCTATGTAACAAAGGAAGCATGCTATGTAACAAAGGAATCACGCTATGTAACAAGCTCATCACGCTATGTAACAAAGGGATCACGCCATGTAACAAAGGAATCACGCTATGTAACAAAGGAATCACGCTATGTAACAAAGGAATCGCGCTATGTAACAAAGGAATCACGGTATTGTAACAAAGGAATCACGCTATGTAACAAAGGAATCACGCTATGTAACAAACTGATCAGCTATGTAACAAAGGAATCGCCCTATGTAACAAGCTCACACCTTATGTAACAAACTGATCACGGTATGTAACAAAGGAATCACGCTATGTAACAAAGGAATCACGCTATGTAACAAGCTCATCACGCAATGTAACAAAGGGATCACGCCATGTAACAAGCTCATCACGCTATGTAACAAACTGAACACGCTATGTAACAAAGGAATCACGCTATGTAACAAAGGAATCACGCTATGTAACAATGGAATCGCTCTATGTAACAAAGAAATCACGCTATGTAACAAACTGATCAGTCTATGTAACAAAGGAATCACGCTATGTAACAAAGGAATCACGCTATGTAACAAGCTCATCACGCTATGTAACAAAGGGATCACGCCATGTAACAAAGGAATCACGCTATGTAACAAAGGACTCACGCTATGTAACAAAGGAATCGCTCTATGTAACAAAGGAATCACGGTATGTAACAAAGGAATCACGCTATGTAACAAAGGAATCACGCTATGTAACAAGCTCATCACGCTATGTAACAAAGGGATCACGCCATGTAACAAAGGAATCACGCTCTGTAACAAACTGATCAGGCTATGTAACAAAGGAATCGCGCTATGTAACAAGCTCATCACGCTATGTAACAAACTGAACACGCTATGTAACAAAGGAATCACGCTATGTAGCAAAGGAAACACGCTATGTAACAAAGGAATCACGCTATGTAACAAAGGAAGCACGCTATGTAACAAAGGAATCACGCTATGTAACAAAGGAATCACGCTATGTAACAAAGGAATTACTCTATGTAACAAGCTCATCGCGCTATGTAACAAAGGGATCACGCCATGTAACAAAGGAATCACGCTATGTAATAAAGGAATCACGCTATGTAACAAGCTCATCACGCTATGTAACAAGCTCATCACGCTATGTAACAAACTGATCAGGCTATGTAACAAAGGAATCGCGCTATGTAACAAGCTCACACGCTATGTAACAAACTGATCACGCTATGTAACAAAGGAATCACGCTATGTAACAAAGGAATCACGTTATGTAACAAAGGAATCACGCTATGTAACAAAGGAATCACGTTATGTAACAAAGGAATCACGCTATGTAACAAAGGAATCACGCTATGTAACAAAGGAATCACGCTATGTAACAAAGGAATCACGCTATGTAACAAGCTCATCACGCTATGTAACAAAGGGATCACGCCATGTAACAAAGGAATGACGCTATGTAACAAAGGAATCACGCTATGTAACAAAGGAATCGCTCTATGTAACAAAGGAATCACGGTATGTAACAAAGGAATCACGCTATGTAACAAAGGAATCACGCTATGTAACAAGCTCATCACGCTATGTAACAAAGGGATCACGCCATGTAACAAAGGAATCACGCTATGTAACAAACTGATCAGGCTATGTAACAAAGGAATCGCGCTATGTAACAAGCTCATCACGCTATGTAACAAAGGAATCACGCTATGTAACAAAGGAATCACTCTATGTAACAAGCTCATCCCGCTATGTAACAAACTGATCACGATATGTAACAAAGGAATCACGCTATGTAACAAAGGAATCACGCTATGCAACAAAGGAATCACGCTATGTAAAATTTGATCAGGCTATGTAACAAAGGAATCGCGCTATGTAACAAGCTCACACGCTATGTAACAAACTGATCACGGTATGTAACAAAGGAATCACGCTATGTAACAAAGGAATCACGCTATGTAACAAGCTCATCACGCAATGTAAAAAAGGGATCACGCCATGTAACAAGCTCATCACGCTATGTAACAAACCGAACACGCTATGTAAAAAAGGAATCACGCTATGTAACAAAGGAATCACGCTATGTAACAAAGTAATCGCTCTATGTAACAAAGAAATCACGCTATGTAACAAACTGATCAGTCTATGTAACAAAGGAATCACGCTATGTAACAAAGGAATCACGCTATGTTACAAAGGAATCACGCTATGTAACAAAGGAATCACGCTATGTAACAAAGGAATCACGCTATGTAACAAAGGAATCACGCTATGTAACAAAGGAATCACGCTATGTAACAAGCTCATCACGCAATGTAACAAAGGAATCACGCTATGTAACAAGCTCACACGCTATGTAACAAACTGATCACGCTATGTAACAAAGGAATCACGCTATGTAACAAAGGAATCACGCTATGTAACAAAGGAATCGCGCTATGTAACAAACTGATCAGTCTATGTAACAAAGGAATCACGCTATGTAACAAAGGAATCACGCTATGTAACAAAGGAATCACGCTATGTAACAAAGGAATCACGCTATGTAACAAACTGATCACGCTATGTAACAAAGGAATCACGCTATGTAACAAAGGAATCGCGCTATGTAACAAACTGAACACGCTATGTAACAAAGGAATCACGCTATGTAACAAAGGAATCACGCTATGTAACAAAAGAATCACGCTATGTAACAAAGGAAGCACGCTATGTAACAAAGGAATCATGCTATGTAACAAGCTCATCACGCTATGTAACAAAGGGATCACGCCATGTAACAAAGGAATCACGCTATGTAACAAAGGAATCACGCTATGTAACAAAGGAATCGCGCTATGTAACAAAGGAATCACGGTATTGTAACAAAGGAATCACGCTATGTAACAAAGGAATCACGCTATGTAACAAACTGATCAGGCTATGTAACAAAGGAATCGCGCTATGTAACAAGCTCACACGCTATGTAACAAACTGATCACGGTATGTAACAAAGGAATCACGCTATGTAACAAAGGAATCACGCTATGTAACAAGCTCATCACGCAATGTAACAAAGGGATCACGCCATGTAACAAGCTCATCACGCTATGTAACAAACTGAACACGCTACGTAACAAAGGAATCACGCTATGTTACAAAGGAATCACGCTATGTAACAAAGGAATCGCTCTATGTAACAAAGAAATCACGCTATGTAACAAACTGATCAGTCTATGTAACAAAGGAATCACGCTATGTAACAAAGGAATCACGCTATGTAACAAAGGAATCACGCTATGTAACAAAGGGATCACGCCATGTAACAAAGGAATCACGCTATGTAACAAAGCAATCGCGCTATGTAACAAAGGAATCACGGTATGTAACAAAGGAATCACGCTATGTAACAAAGGAATCACGCTATGTAACAAACTGATCAGGCTATGTAACAAAGGAATTGCGCTATGTAACAAGCTCACACGCTATGTAACAAACTGATCACGGTATGTAACAAAGGAATCACGCTATGTAACAAAGGAATCACGCTATGTAACAAGCTCATCACGCAATGTAACAAAGGAATCACGCCATGTAACAAGCTGAACACGCTATGTAACAAAGGAATCACGCTATGTAACAAAGGAATCACGCTATGTAACAAAGGAATCACGCTATGTAACAAAGGAATCACGCTATGTAACAAAGGAATCGCGCTATGTAACAAACTGATCAGTCTATGTAACAAAGGAATCACGCTATGTAACAAAGGAATCACGCTATGTAACAAAGGAATCACGCTATGTAACAAAGGAATCACGCTATGTAACAAACTGATCACGCTATGTAACAAAGGAATCACGCTATGTAACAAAGGAATCGCGCTATGTAACAAACTGAACACGCTATGTAACAAAGGAATCACGCTATGTACAAAGGAATCACGCTATGTAACAAAGGATTCACGCTATGTAACAAAGGAAGCACGCTATGTAACAAAGGAATCACGCTATGTAACAAGCTCATCACGCTATGTAACAAAGGGATCACGCCATGTAACAAAGGAATCACGCTATGTAACAAAGGAATCACGCTATGTAACAAAGGAATCGCGCTATATAACAAAGGAATCACGGTATTGTAACAAAGGAATCACGCTATGTAACAAAGGAATCACGCTATGTAACAAACTGATCAGGCTATGTAACAAAGGAATCGCGCTATGTAACAAGCTCACACGCTATGTAACAAACTGATCACGGTATGTAACAAAGGAATCACGCTATGTAACAAAGGAATCACGCTATGTAACAAGCTCATCACGCAATGTAACAAAGGGATCACGCCATGTAACAAGCTCATCACGCTATGTAACAAACTGAACACGCTATGTAACAAAGAAATCACGCTATGTAACAAAGGAATCACGCTATGTAACAAAGGAATCGCTCTATGTAACAAAGAAATCACGCTATGTAACAAAGGAATCACGCTATGTAACAAAGAAATCACGCTATGTAACAAAGGAATCACGCTATGTAACAAGCTCATCACGCTATGTAACAAAGGGATCACGCCATGTAACAAAGGAATGACGCTATGTAACAAAGGAATCACGCTATGTAACAAAGGAATCGCTCTATGTAACAAAGGAATCACGGTATGTAACAAAGGAATCACGCTATGTAACAAAGGAATCACGCTATGTAACAAGCTCATCACGCTATGTAACAAAGGGATCACGCCATGTAACAAAGGAATCACGCTATGTAACAAACTGATCAGGCTATGTAACAAAGGAATCGCGCTATGTAACAAGCTCATCACGCTATGTAACAAACTGAACACGCTATGTAACAAAGGAATCACGCTATGTTGCAAAGGAACCACGCTATGTTACAAAGGAATCACGCTATGTAACAAAGGAAGCACGCTATGTAACAAAGGAATCACGCTATGTAACAAAGGAATCACGCTATGTAACAAAGGAATCACTCTATGTAACAAGCTCATCACGCTATGTAACAAAGGGATCACGCCATGTAACAAAGGAATCACGCTATGTAATAAAGGAATCACGCTATGTAACAAGCTCATCACGCTATGTAACAAAGGAATCACGCTATGTAACAAGCTCATCACGCAATGTAACAAAGGAATCACGCCATGTAACAAGCTGAACACTCTATGTAACAAAGGAATCACGCTATGTAACAAAGGAATCACGCTATGTAACAAAGGAATCGCGCTATGTAACAAACTGATCAGTCTATGTAACAAAGGAATCACGCTATGTAACAAAGGAATCACGCTATGTAACAAAGGAATCACGCTATGTAACAAACTGATCACGCTATGTAACAAAGGAATCACGCTATGTAACAAAGGAATCGCGCTATGTAACAAACTGAACACGCTATGTAACAAAGGAATCACGCTATGTAACAAAGGAATCACGCTATGTAACAAAAGAATCACGCTATGT
The DNA here is from genome assembly GCA_030765065.1 of Deroplatys truncata. Taxonomy (NCBI): domain Eukaryota; kingdom Metazoa; phylum Arthropoda; class Insecta; order Mantodea; family Mantidae; genus Deroplatys; species Deroplatys truncata. The sequence goes on along the minus strand of CM060990.1, from coordinate 412,734,669 downwards.
AACAAAGGAAGCACGCTATGTAACAAAGGAATCATGCTATGTAACAAGCTCATCACGCTATGTAACAAACTGATCACGGTATGTAACAAAGGAATCACGCTATGTAACAAAGGAATCACGCTATGTAACAAACTCATCACGCAATGTAACAAAGGGATCACGCCATGTAACAAGCTCATCACGCTATGTAACAAACTGAACACATTATGTAACAAAGGAATCACGCTATGTAACAAAGGAATCACGCTATGTAACAAAGGAATCGCTCTATGTAAATAAGAAATCACGCTATGTAACAAACTGATCAGTCTATGTAACAAAGGAATCACGCTATGTAACAAAGGAATCACGCTATGTAACAAAGGGATCACGCCATGTAACAAAGGAATCACGCTATGTAACAAAGGACTCACACTATGTAACAAAGGAATCGCTCTATGTAACAAAGGAATCACGGTATGTAACAAAGGAATCACGCTATGTAACAAAGGAATCACGCTATGTAACAAGCTCATCACGCTATGTAACAAAGGGATCACGCCATGTAACAAATGAATCACGCTCTGTAATAAACTGATCAGGCTATGTAACAAAGGAATCGCGCTATGTAACAAGCTCATCACGCTATGTAACAAACTGAACACGCTATGTAACAAAGGAATCACGCTATGTAGCAAAGGAATACGCTATGTAACAAAGGAATCACGCTATGTAACAAAGGAAGCACGCTATGTAACAAAGGAATCACGCTATGTAACAAAGGAATCACGCTATGTAACAAAGGAATCACTCTATGTAACAAGCTCATCGCGCTATGTAACAAAGGGATCACGCCATGTAACAAAGGAATCACGCTATGTAATAAAGGAATCACGCTATGTAACAAGCTCATCACGCTATGTAACAAGCTCATCACGCTATGTAACAAACTGATCAGTCTATGTAACAAAGGAATCGCGCTACGTAACAAGCTCACACGCTATGTAACAAACTGATCACGCTATGTAACAAAGGAATCACGCTATGTAACAAAGGAATCACGTTATGTAACAAAGGAATCACGCTATGTAACAAAGGAATCACGTTATGTAACAAAGGAATCACGCTATGTAACAAAGGAATCACGCTATGTAACAAAGGAATCACGCTATGTAACAAAGGAATCACGTTATGAACAAAGGAAGCACGCTATGTAACAAAGGAATCCCGCCATGTAACAAAGAAATCACGCTATGTAACAAACTGATCAGTCTATGTAACAAAGGAATCACGCTATGTAACAAAGGAATCACGCTATGTAACAAAGAATTCACGCTATGTAACAAAGTAATCGCGCTATGTAACAAAGGAATCGCGCTATGTAACAAAGGAATCGCGCTATGTAACAAAGGAATCACGCTATGTAACAAAGGAATCAAGGTATGTAACAAAGGAATCACGCAATGTAACAAAGGAATCACGCTATGTAACAAGCTCATCACGCTATGTAACAAGCTCATCACGCTATGTAACAAACTGATCAGGCTATGTAACAAAGGAATCGCGCTATGGAACAAGCTCATCACGCTATGTAACAAAGGGATCACGCCATGTAACAAAGGAATCACGCTATACAACAAAGGAATCACGCTATGTAACAAAGGAATCGCGCTATGTAACAAAGGAATCACGGTATGTAACAAAGGAATCACGCTATGTAACAAAGGAATCACGCTATGTAACAAGCTCATCACGCTATGTAACAAAGGAATCACGCTATGTAACAAGCTCATCACGCAATGTAACAAAGGAATCACGCCATGTAACAAGCTGAACACGCTATGTAACAAAGGAATCACGCTATGTAACAAAGGAATCACGCTATGTAACAAAGGAATCACGCTATGTAACAAAGGAATCGCGCTATGTAACAAACTGATCAGTCTATGTAACAAAGGAATCACGCTATGTAACAAAGGAATCACGCTATGTAACAAGCTCATCACGCAATGTAACAAAGGAATCACGCCATGTAACAAGCTGAACACGCTATGTAACAAAGGAATCACGCTATGTAACAAAGGAATCACGCTATGTAACAAAGGAATCACGCTATGTAACAAAGGAATCACGCTATGTAACAAAGGAATCACGCTATGTAACAAAAGAATCACGCTATGTAACAAAGGAAGCACGCTATGTAACAAAGGAATCATGCTATGTAACAAGCTCATCACGCTATGTAACAAAGGGATCACGCCATGTAACAAAGGAATCACGCTATGTAACAAAGGAATCACGCTATGTAACAAAGGAATCGCGCTATGTAACAAAGGAATCACGGTATTGTAACAAAGGAATCACGCTATGTAACAAAGGAATCACGCTATGTAACAAACTGATCAGGCTATGTAACAAAGGAATCGCGCTATGTAACAAGCTCACACGCTATGTAACAAACTGATCACGGTATGTAACAAAGGAATCACGCTATGTAACAAAGGAATCACGCTATGTAACAAGCTCATCACGCAATGTAACAAAGGGATCACGCCATGTAACAAGCTCATCACGCTATGTAACAAACTGAACACGCTACGTAACAAAGGAATCACGCTATGTAACAAAGGAATCACTTATGTAACAAAGGAATCGCTCTATGTAACAAAGAAATCACGCTATGTAACAAACTGATCAGTCTATGTAACAAAGGAATCACGCTATGTAACAAAGGAATCACGCTATGTAACAAAGGGATCACGCCATGTAACAAAGGAATCACGCTATGTAACAAAGCAATCGCGCTATGTAACAAAGGAATCACGGTATGTAACAAAGGAATCACGCTATGTAACAAAGGAATCACGCTATGTAACAAACTGATCAGGCTATGTAACAAAGGAATTGCGCTATGTAACAAGCTCACACGCTATGTAACAAACTGATCACGGTATGTAACAAAGGAATCACGCTATGTAACAAAGGAATCACGCTATGTAACAAGCTCATCACGCAATGTAACAAAGGAATCACGCCATGTAACAAGCTGAACACGCTATGTAACAAAGGAATCACGCTATGTAACAAAGGAATCACGCTATGTAACAAAGGAATCACGCTATGTAACAAAGGATTCGCGCTATGTAACAAACTGATCAGTCTATGTAACAAAGGAATCACGCTATATAACAAAGGAATCACGCTATGTAACAAAGGAATCACGCTATGTAACAAACTGATCACGCTATGTAACAAAGGAATCACGCTATGTAACAAAGGAATCGCGCTATGTAACAAACTGAACACGCTATGTAACAAAGGAATCACGCTATGTACAAAGGAATCACGCTATGTAACAAAGGAATCACGCTATGTAACAAAGGAAGCACGCTATGTAACAAAGGAATCACGCTATGTAACAAAGGAATCACGCTATGTAACAAACTGATCAGGCTATGTAACAAAGGAATCGCGCTATGTAACAAAGGAATCACGCTATGTAACAAAGGAATCGCGCTATGTAACAAAGGAATCACGGTATTGTAACAAAGGAATCACGCTATGTAACAAAGGAATCACGCTATGTAACAAACAGATCAGGCTATGTAACAAAGGAATCGCGCTATGTAACAAGCTCACACGCTATGTAACAAAGGGATCACGCCATGTAACAAAGGAATCACGCTATGTAACAAGCTCATCACGCAATGTAACAAAGGGATCACGCCATGTAACAACCTCATCACGCTATGTAACAAACTGAACAAGCTATGTAACAAAGGAATCACGCTATCTAACAAAGGAATCACGCTATGTAACAAAGGAATCGCTCTATGTAACAAAGAAATCACGCTATGTAACAAACTGATCAGTCTATGTAACAAAGGAATCACGCTATGTAACAAAGGAATCACGCTATGTAACAAAGGAATCACGCTATGTAACAAGCTCATCACGCTATGTAACAAAGGGATCACGCCATGTAACAAAGGAATGACGCTATGTAACAAAGGAATCACGCTATGTAACAAAGGAATCGCTCTATGTAACAAAGGAAACACGGTATGTAACAAAGGAATCACAATATGTAACAAAGGAATCACGCTATGTAACAAAGGAATCGCTCTATGTAACAAAGAAATCACGCTATGTAACAAACTGATCAGTCTATGTAACAAAGGAATCACGCTATGTAACAAAGGAATCACGCTATGTAACAAAGGATTCACGCTATGTAACAAGCTCATCACGCTATGTAACAAAGGGATCACGCCATGTAACAAAGGAATCACGCTATGTAACAAACTGATCAGGCTATGTAACAAAGGAATCGCGCTATGTAACAAGCTCATCACGCTATGTAACAAACTGAACACGCTATGTAACAAAGGAATCACGCTATGTTGCAAAGGAATCACGCTATGTTACAAAGGAATCACGCTATGTAACAAAAGAAGCACGCTATGTAACAAAGGAATCACGCTATGTAACAAAGGAATCACGCTATGTAACAAAGGAATCACTCTATGTAACAAGCTCATCACGCTATGTAACAAAGGGATCACGCCATGTAACAAAGGAATCACGCTATGTAATAAAGGAATCACGCTATGTAACAGCTCATCACGCTATGTAACAAAGGAATCACGCTATGTAACAAGCTCATCACGCAATGTAACAAAGGAATCACGCCATGTAACAAGCTGAACACGCTATGTAACAAAGGAATCACGCTATGTAACAAAGGAATCACGCTATGTAACAAAGGAATCACGCTATGTAACAAAGGAATCGCGCTATGTAACAAACTGATCAGTCTATGTAACAAAGGAATCACGCTATGTAACAAAGGAATCACGCTATGTAACAAAGGAATCACGCTATGTAACAAAGGAATCACGCTATGTAACAAAGGAATCACGCTATGTAACAAACTGATCACGCTATGTAACAAAGGAATCACGCTATGTAACAAAGGAATCGCGCTATGTAACAAACTGAACACGCTATGTAACAAAGGAATCACGCTATGTAACAAAGGAATCACGCTATGTAACAAAAGAATCACGCTATGTAACAAAGGAAGCACGCTATGTAACAAAGGAATCATGCTATGTAACAAGCTCATCACGCTATGTAACAAAGGGATCACGCCATGTAACAAAGGAATCACGCTATGTAACAAAGGAATCACGCTATGTAAGAAAGGAATCGCGCTATGTAACAAAGGAATCACGGTATTGTAACAAAGGAATCACGCTATGCAACAAAGGAATCACGCTATGTAACAAACTGATCAGGCTATGTAACAAAGGAATCGCGCTATGTAACAAGCTCACACGCTATGTAACAAACTGATCACGGTATGTAACAAAGGAATCACGCTATGTAACAAAGGAATCACGCTATGTAACAAGCTCATCACGCTATGTAACAAAGGGATCACGCCATGTAACAAAGGAATCACGCTATGTAACAAAGGAATCGCGCTATGTAACAAAGGAATCACGGTATCTAACAAAGGAATCACGCTATGTATCAAAGGAATCACGCTATGTAACAAAGGAATCGCTCTATGTAACAAGAAATCACGCTATGTAACAAACTGATCAGTCTATGTAACAAAGGAATCACGCTATGTAACAAAGGAATCACGCTATGTAACAAAGGAATCACGCTATGTAACAAAGGAATCACGCTATGTAACAAAGGAATCACGCTATGTAACAAAGGAATCACGCTATGTAACAAAGGAAACACGCTATGTAACAAACTGATCACGCTATGTCACAAAGGAATCACGCTATGTAACAAAGGAATCGCGCTATGTAACAAAGGAATCACTCTATGTAACAAGCTCATCGCGCTATGTAACAAAGGGATCACGCCATGTAACAAAGGAATCACGCTATGTAATAAAGGAATCACGCTATGTAACAAGCTCATCACGCTATGTAACAAGCTCATCACGCTATGTAACAAACTGATCAGTCTATGTAACAAAGGAATCGCGCTACGTAACAAGCTCACACGCTATGTAACAAACTGATCACGCTATGTAACAAAGGAATCACGCTATGTAACAAAGGAATCACGTTATGTAACAAAGGAATCACGCTATGTAACAAAGGAATCACGTTATGTAACAAAGGAATCACGCTATGTAACAAAGGAATCACGCTATGTAACAAAGGAATCACGCCATGTAACAAAGGAATCACGTTATGTAACAAAGGAAGCACGCTATGTAACAAAGGAATCCCGCCATGTAACAAAGAAATCACGCTATGTAACAAACTGATCAGTCTATGTAACAAAGGAATCACGCTATGTAACAAAGGAATCACGCTATGTAACAAAGAATTCACGCTATGTAACAAAGGAATCGCGCTATGTAACAAAGGAATCGCGCTATGTAACAAAGGAATCGCGCTATGTAACAAAGGAATCACGCTATGTAACAAAGGAATCAAGGTATGTAACAAAGGAATCACGCAATGTAACAAAGGAATCACGCTATGTAACAAGCTCATCACGCTATGTAACAAGCTCATCACGCTATGTAACAAACTGATCAGGCTATGTAACAAAGGAATCGCGCTATGGAACAAGCTCATCACGCTATGTAACAAAGGGATCACGCCATGTAACAAAGGAATCACGCTATGCAACAAAGGAATCACGCTATGTAACAAAGGAATCGCGCTATGTAACAAAGGAATCACGGTATGTAACAAAGGAATCACGCTATGTAACAAAGGAATCACGCTATGTAACAAACTGATCAGGCTATGTAACAAAGGAATCGCGCTATGTAACAAGCTCACACGCTATGTAACAAACTGATCACGGTATGTAACAAAGGAATCACGCAATGTAACAAAGGAATCACGCTATGTAACAAGCTCATCACGCTATGTAACAAAGGAATCACGCTATGTAACAAGCTCATCACGCAATGTAACAAAGGAATCACGCCATGTAACAAGCTGAACACGCTATGTAACAAAGGAATCACGCTATGTAACAAAGGAATCACGCTATGTAACAAAGGAATCACGCTATGTAACAAAGGAATCGCGCTATGTAACAAACTGATCAGTCTATGTAACAAAGGAATCACGCTATGTAACAAAGGAATCACGCTATGTAACAAAGGAATCACGCTATGTAACAAACTGATCAGGCTATGTAACAAAGGAATCACGCTATGTAACAAAGGAATCGCGCTATGTAACAAACTGAACACGCTATGTAACAAAGGAATCACGCTATGTAACAATGGAATCACGCTATGTAACAAAAGAATCACGCTATGTAACAAAGGAAGCACGCTATGTAACAAAGGAATCATGCTATGTAACAAGCTCATCACGCTATGTAACAAAGGGATCACGCCATGTAGCAAAGGAATCACGCTATGTAACAAAGGAATCACGCTATGTAACAAAGGAATCGCGCTATGTAACAAAGGAATCACGGTATTGTAACAAAGGAATCACGCTATGTAACAAAGGAATCACGCTATGTAACAAACTGATCAGGCTATGTAACAAAGGAATCGCGCTATGTAACAAGCTCACACGCTACGTAACACACTGATCACGGTATGTAACAAAGGAATCACGCTATGTAACAAAGGAATCACGCTATGTAACAAGCTCATCACGCAATGTACCAAAGGGATCACGCCATATAACAAGCTCATCACGCTATGTAACAAACTGAACACGCTACGTAACAAAGGAATCACGCTATGTAACAAAGGAATCACTTATGTAACAAAGGAATCGCTCTATGTAACAAAGAAATCACGCTATGTAACAAACTGATCAGTCTATGTAACAAAGGAATCACGCTATGTAACAAAGGAATCACGCTATGTAACAAGGGAATCACGCTATGTAACAAAGGGATCACGCCATGTAACAAAGGAATCACGCTATGTAACAAAGCAATCGCGCTATGTAACAAAGGAATCACGGTATGTAACAAAGGAATCACGCTATGTAACAAAGGAATCACGCTATGTAACAAACTGATCAGGCTATGTAACAAAGGAATTGCGCTATGTAACAAGCTCACACGCTATGTAACAAACTGATCACGGTATGTAACAAAGGAATCACGCTATGTAACAAAGGAATCACGCTATGTAACAAGCTCATCACGCAATGTAACAAAGGAATCACGCCATGTAACAAGCTGAACACGCTATGTAACAAAGGAATCACGCTATGTAACAAAGGAATCACGCTATGTAACAAAGGAATCACGCTATGTAACAAAGGATTCGCGCTATGTAACAAACTGATCAGTCTATGTAACAAAGGAATCACGCTATGTAACAAAGGAATCACGCTATGTAACAAAGGAATCACGCTATGTAACAAACTGATCACGCTATGTAACAAAGGAATCACGCTATGTAACAAAGGAATCGCGCTATGTAACAAACTGAACACGCTATGTAACAAAGGAATCACGCTATGTACAAAGGAATCACGCTATGTAACAAAGGAATCACGCTATGTAACAAAGGAAGCACGCTATGTACAAAGGAATCACGCTATGTAACAAAGGAATCACGCTATGTAACAAACTGATCAGGCTATGTAACAAAGGAATCGCGCTATGTAACAAAGGAATCACGCTATGTAACAAAGGAATCGCGCTATGTAACAAAGGAATCACGGTATTGTAACAAAGGAATCACGCTATGTAACAAAGGAATCACGCTATGTAACAAACTGATCAGGCTATGTAACAAAGGAATCGCGCTATGTAACAAGCTCACACGCTATGTAACAAACTGATCACGGTATGTAACAAAGGAATCACGCTATGTTACAAAGGAATCACGCTATGTAACAAGCTCATCACGCAATGTAACAAAGGGATCACGCCATGTAACAAGCTCATCACGCTATGTAACAAACTGAACACGCTATGTAACAAAGGAATCACGCTATGTAACAAAGGAATCACGCTATGTAACAAAGGAATCGCTCTATGTAACAAAGAAATCACGCTATGTAACAAACTGATCAGTCTATGTAACAAAGGAATCACGCTATGTAACAAAGGAATCACGCTATGTAACAAAGGAATCACGCTATGTAACAAGCTCATCACGCTATGTAACAAAGGGATCACGCCATGTAACAAAGGAATGACGCTATGTAACAAAGGAATCACGCTATGTAACAAAGGAATCGCTCTATGTAACAAAGGAAACACGGTATGTAACAAAGGAATCACGCTATGTAACAAAGGAATCACGCTATGTAACAAGCTCATCACGCTATGTAACAAAGGGATCACGCCATGTAACAAAGGAATCACGCTATGTAACAAACTGATCAGGCTATGTAACAAAGGAATCGCGCTATGTAACAAGCTCATCACGCTATGTAACAAACTGAACACGCTATGTAACAAAGGAATCACGCTATGTTGCAAAGGAATCACGCTATGTTACAAAGGAATCACGCTATGTAACAAAGGAAGCACGCTATGTAACAAAGGAATCACGCTATGTAGCAAAGGAATCACGCTATGTAACAAAGGAATCACTCTATGTAACAAGCTCATCACGCTATGTAACAAAGGGATCACGCCATGTAACAAAGGAATCACGCTATGTAATAAAGGAATCACGCTATGTAACAAGCTCATCACGCTATGTAACAAAGGAATCACGCTATGTAACAAGCTCATCACGCAATGTAACAAAGGAATCACGCCATGTAACAAGCTGAACACGCTATGTAACAAAGGAATCACGCTATGTAACAAAGGAATCACGCTATGTTACAAAGGAATCACGCTATGTAACAAAGGAATCGCGCTATGTAACAAACTGATCAGTCTATGTAACAAAGGAATCACGCTATGTAACAAAGGAATCACGCTATGTAACAAAGGAATCACGCTATGTAACAAAGGAATCACGCTATGTAACAAACTGATCACGCTATGTAACAAAGGAATCACGCTATGTAACAACGGAATCGCGCTATGTAACAAACTGAACACGCTATGTAACAAAGGAATCACGCTATGTAACAAAGGAATCACGCTATGTAACAAAAGAATCACGCTATGTAACAAAGGAAGCACGCTATGTAACAAAGGAATCATGCTATGTAACAAGCTCATCACGCTATGTAACAAAGGGATCACGCCATGTAACAAAGGAATCACGCTATGTAACAAAGGAATCACGCTATGTAACAAAGGAATCGCGCTATGTAACAAAGGAATCACGGTATTGTAACAAAGGAATCACGCTATGTAACAAAGGAATCACGCTATGTAACAAACTGATCAGGCTATGTAACAAAGGAATCGCGCTATGTAACAAGCTCACACGCTATGTAACAAACTGATCACGGTATGTAACAAAGGAATCACGCTATGTAACAAAGGAATCACGCTATGTAACAAGCTCATCACGCTATGTAACAAAGGGATCACGCCATGTAACAAAGGAATCACGCTATGTAACAAAGGAATCGCGCTATGTAACAAAGGAATCACGGTATCTAACAAAGGAATCACGCTATGTAACAAAGGAATCACGCTATGTAACAAAGGAATCGCTCTATGTAACAAGAAATCACGCTATGTAACAAACTGATCAGTCTATGTAACAAAGGAATCACGCTATGTAACAAAGGAATCACGCTATGTAACAAAGGAATCACGCTATGTAACAAAGGAATCACGCTATGTAACAAAGGAATCACGCTATGTAACAAAGGAATCACGCTATGTAACAAAGGAATCACGCTATGTAACAAAGGAATCACGCTATGTAACAAAGGAAACACGCTATGTAACAAACTGATCACGCTATGTCACAAAGGAATCACGCTATGTAACAAAGGAATCGCGCTATGTAGCAAACTGAACACGCTATGTAACAAAGGAATCACGCTATGTAACAAAGGAATCGCGCTATGTAACAAAGGAATCACGCTATGTAACAAAGGAAGCACGCTATGTAACAAAGGAATCACGCTATGTAACAAGCTCATCACCCTATGTAACAAAGGGATCACGCCATGTAACAAAGGAATCACGCTATGTAACAAAGGAATCACGCTATGTAACAAAGGAATCGCGCTATGTAACAAAGGAATCACGGTATTGTAACAAAGGAATCACGCTATGTAACAAAGGAATCACGCTATGTAACAAACTGATCAGGCTATGTAACAAAGGAATCGCCCTATGTAACAAGCTCACACGCTATGTAACAAACTGATCACGGTATGTAACAAAGGAATCACGCTATGTAACAAAGGAATCACGCTATGTAACAAGCTCATCACGCAATGTAACAAAGGGATCACGCCATGTAACAAGCTCATCACGCTATGTAACAAACTGAACACGCTATGTAACAAAGGAATCACGCTATGTAACAAAGGAATCACGCTATGTAACAAAGGAATCGCTCTATGTAACAAAGAAATCACGCTATGTAACAAACTGATCAGTCTATGTAACAAAGGAATCACTCTATGTAACAAAGGAATCACGCTATGTAACAAGCTCATCACGCTATGTAACAAAGGGATCACGCCATGTAACAAAGGAATCACGCTATGTAACAAAGGACTCACGCTATGTAACAAAGGAATCGCTCTATGTAACAAAGGAATCACGGTATGTAACAAAGGAATCACGCTATGTAACAAAGGAATCACGCTATGTAACAAGCTCATCACGCTATGTAACAAAGGGATCACGCCATGTAACAAAGGAATCACGCTCTGTAACAAACTGATCAGGCTATGTAACAAAGGAATCGCGCTATGGAACAAGCTCATCACGCTATGTAACAAACTGAACACGCTATGTAACAAAGGAATCACGCTATGTAGCAAAGGAAACACGCTATGTAACAAAGGAATCACGCTATGTAACAAAGGAAGCACGCTATGTAACAAAGGAATCACGCTATGTAACAAAGGAATCACGCTATGTAACAAAGGAATCACTCTATGTAACAAGCTCATCGCGCTATGTAACAAAGGGATCACGCCATGTAACAAAGGAATCACGCTATGTAATAAAGGAATCACGCTATGTAACAAGCTCATCACGCTATGTAACAAGCTCATCACGCTATGTAACAAACTGATCAGGCTATGTAACAAAGGAATCGCGCTATGTAACAAGCTCACACGCTATGTAACAAACTGATCACACTATGTAACAAAGGAATCACGCTATGTAACAAAGGAATCACGTTATGTAACAAAGGAATCACGCTATGTAACAAAGGAATCACGTTATGTAACAAAGGAATCACGCTATGTAACAAAGGAATCACGCTATGTAACAAAGGAATCACGCCATGTAACAATGGAATCACGTTATGTAACAAAGGAAACACGCTATGTAACAAAGGAATCCCGCCATGTAACAAAGAAATCACGCTATGTAACAAACTGATCAGTCTATGTAACAAAGGAATCACGCTATGTAACAAAGGAATCACGCTATGTAACAAAGAATTCACGCTATGTAACAAAGGAATCGCGCTATGTAACAAAGGAATCGCGCTATGTAACAAAGGAATCGCGCTATGTAACAAAGGAATCACGCTATGTAACAAAGGAATCAAGGTATGTAACAAAGGAATCACGCAATGTAACAAAGGAATCACGCTATGTAACAAGCTCATCACGCTATGTAACAAGCTCATCACGCTATGTAACAAACTGATCAGGCTATGTAACAAAGGAATCGCGCTATGTAACAAGCTCATCACGCTATTTAACAAAGGGATCACGCCATGTAACAAAGGAATCACGCTATGCAACAAAGGAATCACGCTATGTAACAAAGGAATCGCGCTATGTAACAAAGGAATCACGGTATGTAACAAAGGAATCACGCTATGTAACAAAGGAATCACGCTATGTATTAAACTGATCAGGCTATGTAACAAAGGAATCGCGCTATGTAACAAGCTCACACGCTATGTAACAAACTGATCACGGTATGTAACAAAGGAATCACGCTATGTAACAAAGGAATCACGCTATGTAACAAGCTCATCACGCTATGTAACAAAGGAATCACGCTATGTAACAAGCTCATCACGCAATGTAAAAAAAGGAATCACGCCATGTAACAAGCTGAACACGCTATGTAACAAAGGAATCACGCTATGTAACAAAGGAATCACGCTATGTAACAAAGGAATCACGCTATGTAACAAAGGAATCGCGCTATGTAACAAACTGATCAGTCTATGTAACAAAGGAATCACGCTATGTAACAAAGGAATCACGCTATGTAACAAAGGAATCACGCTATGTAACAAAGGAATCACGCTATGTAAAAAACTTATCACGCTATGTAACAAAGGAATCACGCTATGTAACAAAGGAATCGCGCTATGTAACAAACTGAACACGCTATGTAACAAAGGAATCACGCTATGTAACAAAGGAATCACGCTATGTAACAAAAGAATCACGCTATGTAACAAAGGAAGCACGCTATGTAACAAAGGAATCATGCTATGTAACAAGCTCATCACGCTATGTAACAAAGGGATCACGCCATGTAACAAAGGAATCACGCTATGTAACAAAGGAATCACGCTATGTAACAAAGGAATCGCGCTATGTAACAAAGGAATCAAGGTATTGTAACAAAGGAATCACGCTATGTAACAAAGGAATCACGCTATGTAACAAACTGATCAGGCTATGTAACAAAGGAATCGCGCTATGTAACAAGCTCACACGCTATGTAACAAACTGATCACGGTATGTAACAAAGGAATCACGCTATGTAACAAAGGAATCACGCTATGTAACAAGCTCATCACGCAATGTAACAAAGGGATCACGCCATGTAACAAGCTCATCACGCTATGTAACAAACTGAACACGCTACGTAACAAAGGAATCACGCTATGTTACAAAGGAATCACGCTATGTAACAAAGGAATCGCTCTATGTAACAAAGAAATCACGCTATGTAACAAACTGATCAGTCTATGTAACAAAGGAATCACGCTATGTAACAAAGGAATCACGCTATGTAACAAAGGAATCACGCTATGTAACAAAGGGATCACGCCATGTAACAAAGGAATCACGCTATGTAACAAAGCAATCGCGCTATGTAACAAAGGAATCACGCTATGTAACAAAGGAATCGCTCTATGTAACAAAGGAATCACGGTATGTAACAAAGGAATCACGCTATGTAACAAAGGAATCACGCTATGTAACAAGCTCATCACGCTATGTAACAAACTGATCAGGCTATGTAACAAAGGAATCGCGCTATGTAACAAGCTCATCACGCTATGTAACAAACTAAACACGCTATGTAACAAAGGAATCACGCTATGTTGCAAAGGAATCACGCTATGTAACAAAGGAATCGCTCTATGTAACAAGAAATCACGCTATGTAACAAACTGATCAGTCTATGTAACAAAGGAATCACGGTATGTAACAAAGGAATCACGCTATGTAACAAAGGAATCACGCTATGTAACAAAGGAATCACGCTATGTAACAAAGGAATCACGCTATGTAACAAAGGAATCACGCTATGTAAGAAAGGAAACACGCTATGTAACAAACTGATCACGCTATGTCACAAAGGAATCACGCTATGTAACAAAGGAATCGCGCTATGTAGCAAACTGAACACGCTATGTAACAAAGGAATCACGCTATGTAACAAAGGAATCGCGCTATGTAACAAAGGAATCACGCTATGTAACAAAGGAAGCACGCTATGTAACAAAGGAATCACGCTATGTAACAAGCTCATCACGCTATGTAACAAAGGGATCACGCCATGTAACAAAGGAATCACGCTATGTAACAAAGGAATCACGCTATGTAACAAAGGAATCGCGCTATGTAACAAAGGAATCACGGTATTGTAACAAAGGAATCACGCTATGTAACAAAGGAATCACGCTATGTAACAAACTGATCAGGCTATGTAACAAAGGAATCGCCCTATGTAACAAGCTCACACGCTATGTAACAAACTGATCACGGTATGTAACAAAGGAATCACGCTATGTAACAAAGGAATCACGCTATGTAACAAGCTCATCACGCAATGTAACAAAGGGATCACGCCATGTAACAAGCTCATCACGCTATGTAACAAACTGAACACGCTATGTAACAAAGGAATCACGCTATGTAACAAAGGAATCACGCTATGTAACAAAGGAATCGCTCTATGTAACAAAGAAATCACGCTATGTAACAAACTGATCAGTCTATGTAACAAAGGAATCACGCTATGTAACAAAGGAATCACGCTATGTAACAAGCTCATCACGCTATGTAACAAAGGGATCACGCCATGTAACAAAGGAATCACGCTATGTAACAAAGGACTCACGCTATGTAACAAAGGAATCGCTCTATGTAACAAAGGAATCACGGTATGTAACAAAGGAATCACGCTATGTAACAAAGGAATCACGCTATGTAACAAGCTCATCACGCTATGTAACAAAGGGATCACGCCATGTAACAAAGGAATCACGCTCTGTAACAAACTGATCAGGCTATGTAACAAAGGAATCGCGCTATGTAACAAGCTCATCACGCTATGTAACAAACTGAACACGCTATGTAACAAAGGAATCACGCTATGTAGCAAAGGAAACACGCTATGTAACAAAGGAATCACGCTATGTAACAAAGGAAGCACGCTATGTAACAAAGGAATCACGCTATGTAACAAAGGAATCACGCTATGTAACAAAGGAATCACTCTATGTAACAAGCTCATCGCGCTATGTAACAAAGGGATCACGCCATGTAACAAAGGAATCACGCTATGTAATAAAGGAATCACGCTATGTAACAAGCTCATCACGCTATGTAACAAGCTCATCACGCTATGTAACAAACTGATCAGGCTATGTAACAAAGGAATCGCGCTATGGAACAAGCTCACACGCTATGTAACAAACTGATCACGCTATGTAACAAAGGAATCACGCTATGTAACAAAGGAATCACGTTATGTAACAAAGGAATCACGCTATGTAACAAAGGAATCACGTTATGTAACAAAGGAATCACGCTATGTAACAAAGGAATCACGCTATGTAACAAAGGAATCACGCCATGTAACAAAGGAATCACGTTATGTAACAAAGGAAACACGCTATGTAACAAAGGAATCCCGCCATGTAACAAAGAAATCACGCTATGTAACAAACTGATCAGTCTATGTAACAAAGGAATCACGCTATGTAACAAAGGAATCACGCTATGTAACAAAGAATTCACGCTATGTAACAAAGGAATCGCGCTATGTAACAAAGGAATCGCGCTATGTAACAAAGGAATCGCGCTATGTAACAAAGGAATCACGCTATGTAACAAAGGAATCGCGCTATGTAACAAAGGAATCACGCTATGTAACAAAGGAATCAAGGTATGTAACAAAGGAATCACGCAATGTAACAAAGGAATCACGCTATGTAACAAGCTCATCACGCTATGTAACAAGCTCATCACGCTATGTAACAAACTGATCACGCTATGTAACAAAGGGATCACGCCATGTAACAAAGGAATCACGCTATGCAACAAAGGAATCACGCTATGTAACAAAGGAATCGCGCTATGTAACAAAGGAATCACGGTATGTAACAAAGGAATCACGCTATGTAACAAAGGAATCACGCTATGTAACAAACTGATCAGGCTATGTAACAAAGGAATCGCGCTATGTAACAAGCTCACACGCTATGTAACAAACTGATCACGGTATGTAACAAAGGAATCACGCTATGTAACAAAGGAATCACGCTATGTAACAAGCTCATCACGCTATGTAACAAAGGAATCACGCTATGTAACAAGCTCATCACGCAATGTAACAAAGGAATCACGCCATGTAACAAGCTGAACACGCTATGTAACAAAGGAATCACGCTATGTAACAAAGGAATCACGCTATGTAACAAAGGAATCACGCTATGTAACAAAGGAATCGCGCTATGTAACAAACTGATCAGTCTATGTAACAAAGGAATCACGCTATGTAACAAAGGAATCACGCTATGTAACAAAGGAATCACGCTATGTAACAAAGGAATCACGCTATGTAAAAAACTGATCACGCTATGTAACAAAGGAATCACGCTATGTAACAAAGGAATCGCGCTATGCAACAAACTGAACACGCTATGTAACAAAGGAATCACGCTATGTAACAAAGGAATCACGCTATGTAACAAAAGAATCACGCTATGTAACAAAGGAAGCACGCTATGTAACAAAGGAATCATGCTATGTAACAAGCTCATCACGCTATGTAACAAAGGGATCACGCCATGTAACAAAGGAATCACGCTATGTAACAAAGGAATCACGCTATGTAACAAAGGAATCGCGCTATGTAACAAAGGAATCACGGTATTGTAACAAAGGAATCACGCTATGTAACAAAGGAATCACGCTATGTAACAAACTGATCAGGCTATGTAACAAAGGAATCGCGCTATGTAACAAGCTCACACGCTATGTAACAAACTGATCACGGTATGTAACAAAGGAATCACGCTATGTAACAAAGGAATCACGCTATGTAACAAGCTCATCACGCACTGTAACAAAGGGATCACGCCATGTAACAAGCTCATCACGCTATGTAACAAACTGAACACGCTACGTAACAAAGGAATCACGCTATGTTACAAAGGAATCACGCTATGTAACAAAGGAATCGCTCTATGTAACAAAGAAATCACGCTATGTAATAAACTGATCAGTCTATGTAACAAAGGAATCACGCTATGTAACAAAGGATTCACGCTATGTAACAAAGGAATCACGCTATGTAACAAAGGGATCACGCCATGTAACAAAGGAATCACGCTATGTAACAAAGCAATCGCGCTATGTAACAAAGGAATCACGGTATGTAACAAAGGAATCACGCTATGTAACAAAGGAATCACGCTATGTAACAAACTGATCAGGCTATGTAACAAAGGAATTGCGCTATGTAACAAGCTCACACGCTATGTAACAAACTGATCACGGTATGTAACAAAGGAATCACGCCATGTAACAAAGGAATCACGCTATGTAACAAGCTCATCACGCAATGTAACAAAGGAATCACGCCATGTAACAAGCTGAACACGCTATGTAACAAAGGAATCACGCTATGTAACAAAGGAATCACGCTATGTAACAAAGGAATCACGCTATGTAACAAAGGAATCACGCTATGTAACAAAGGAATCGCGCTATGTAACAAACTGATCAGTCTATGTAACAAAGGAATCACGCTATGTAACAAAGGAATCACGCTATGTAACAAAGCAATCACGCTATGTAACAAAGGAATCACGCTATGTAACAAAGGAATCACGCGATGTAACAAACTGATCACGCTATGTAACAAAGGAATCACGCTATGTAACAAAGGAATCGCGCTATGTAACAAACTGAACACGCTATGTAACAAAGGAATCACGCTATGTACAAAGGAATCACGCTATGTAACAAAGGAATCACGCTATGTAACAAAGGAAGCACGCTATGTAACAAAGGAATCACGCTATGTAACAAGCTCATCACGCTATGTAACAAAGGGATCACGCCATGTAACAAAGGAATCACGCTATGTAACAAAGGAATCACGCTATGTAACAAAGGAATCGCGCTATATAACAAAGGAATCACGGTATTGTAACAAAGGAATCACGCTATGTAACAAAGCAATCACGCTATGTAACAAACTGATCAGGCTATGTAACAAAGGAATCGCGCTATGTAACAAGCTCAGACGCTATGTAACAAACTGATCACGTTATGTAACAAAGGAATCACGCTATGTAACAAAGGAATCACGCTATGTAACAAGCTCATCACGCAATGTAACAAAGGGATCACGCCATGTAACAAGCTCATCACGCTATGTAACAAACTGAACACGCTATGTAACAAAGGAATCACGCTATGTAACAAAGGAATCACGCTATGTAACAAAGGAATCGCTCTATGTAACAAAGAAATCACGCTATGTAACAAACTGATCAGTCTATGTAACAAAGGAATCACGCTATGTAACAAAGGAATCACGCTATGTAACAAGCTCATCACGCAATGTAACAAAGGGATCACGCCATGTAACAAGCTCATCACGCTATGTAACAAACTGAACACGCTACGTAACAAAGGAATCACGCTATGTTACAAAGGAATCACGCTATGTAACAAAGGAATCGCTCTATGTAACAAAGAAATCACGCTATGTAACAAACTGAAGAGTCTATGTAACAAAGGAATCACGCTATGTAACAAAGGAATCACGCTATGTAACAAAGGAATCACGCTATGTAACAAAGGGATCACGCCATGTAACAAAGGAATCACGCTATGTAACAAAGCAATCGCGCTATGTAACAAAGGAATCACGGTATGTAACAAAGGAATCACGCTATGTAACAAAGGAATCACGCTATGTAACAAACTGATCAGGCTATGTAACAAAGGAATTGCGCTATGTAACAAGCTCACACGCTATGTAACAAACTGATCACGGTATGTAACAAAGGAATCACGCCATGTAACAAAGGAATCACGCTATGTAACAAGCTCATCACGCAATGTAACAAAGGAATCACGCCATGTAACAAGCTGAACACGCTATGTAACAAAGGAATCACGCTATGTAACAAAGGAATCACGCTATGTAACAAAGGAATCACGCTATGTAACAAAGGAATCACGCTATGTAACAAAGGAATCACGCTATGTAACAAAGGAATCACGCTATGTAACAAACTGATCACGCTATGTAACAAAGGAATCACGCTATGTAACAAAGGAATCGCGCTATGTAACAAACTGAACACGCTATGTAACAAAGGAATCACGCTATGTACAAAGGAATCACGCTATGTAACAAAGGAATCACGCTATGTAACAAAGGAAGCACGCTATGTAACAAAGGAATCACGCTATGTAACAAAGGAATCACGCTATGTAACAAACTGATCAGGCTATGTAACAAAGGAATCGCGCTTTGTAACAAAGGAATCACGCTATGTAACAAAGGAATCGCGCTATGTAACAAAGGAATCACGGTATTGTAACAAAGGAATCACGCTATGTAACAAAGGAATCACGCTATGTAACAAACAGATCAGGCTATGTAACAAAGGAATCGCGCTATGTAACAAGCTCACACGCTATGTAACAAACTGATCACGGTATGTAACAAAGGAATCACGCTATGTTACAAAGGAATCACGCTATGTAACAAGCTCATCACGCAATGTAACAAAGGGATCACGCCATGTAACAAGCTCATCACGCTATGTAACAAACTGCACAAGCTATGTAACAAAGGAATCACGCTATCTAACAAAGGAATCACGCTATGTAACAAAGGAATCGCTCTATGTAACAAAGAAATCACGCTATGTAACAAACTGATCAGTCTATGTAACAAAGGAATCACGCTATGTAACAAAGGAATCACGCTATGTAACAAAGGAATCACGCTATGTAACAAGCTCATCACGCTATGTAACAAAGGGATCACGCCATGTAACAAAGGAATGACGCTATGTAACAAAGGAATCACGCTATGTAACAAAGGAATCGCTCTATGTAACAAAGGAAACACGGTATGTAACAAAGGAATCACGCTATGTAACAAAGGAATCACGCTATGTAACAAAGGAATCGCTCTATGTAACAAAGAAATCACGCTATGTAACAAACTGATCAGTCTATGTAACAAAGGAATCACGCTATGTAACAAAGGAATCACGCTATGTAACAAAGGATTCACGCTATGTAACAAGCTCATCACGCTATGTAACAAAGGGATCACGCCATGTAACAAAGGAATCACGCTATGTAACAAACTGATCAGGCTATGTAACAAAGGAATCGCGCTATGTAACAAGCTCATCACGCTATGTAACAAACTGAACACGCTATGTAACAAAGGAATCACGCTATGTTGCAAAGGAATCACGCTATGTTACAAAGGAATCACGCTATGTAACAAAGGAAGCACGCTATGTAACAAAGGAATCACGCTATGTAACAAAGGAATCACGCTATGTAACAAAGGAATCACTCTATGTAACAAGCTCATCACGCTATGTAACAAAGGGATCACGCCATGTAACAAAGGAATCACGCTATGTAATAAAGGAATCACGCTATGTAACAAGCTCATCACGCTATGTAACAAAGGAATCACGCTATGTAACAAGCTCATCACGCAATGTAACAAAGGAATCACGCCATGTAACAAGCTGAACACGCTATGTAACAAAGGAATCACGCTATGTAACAAAGGAATCACGCTATGTAACAAAGGAATCACGCTATGTAACAAAGGAATCGCGCTATGTAACAAACTGATCAGTCTATGTAACAAAGGAATCACGCTATGTAACAAAGGAATCACGCTATGTAACAAAGGAATCACGCTATGTAACAAAGGAATCACGCTATGTAACAAACTGATCACGCTATGTAACAAAGGAATCACGCTATGTAACAAAGGAATCGCGCTATGTAACAAACTGAACACGCTATGTAACAAAGGAATCACGCTATGTAACAAAGGAATCACGCTATGTAACAAAAGAATCACGCTATGTAACAAAGGAAGCACGCTATGTAACAAAGGAATCATGCTATATAACAAGCTCATCACGCTATGTAACAAAGGGATCACGCCATGTAACAAAGGAATCACGCTATGTAACAAAGGAATCACGCTATGTAACAAAGGAATCGCGCTATGTAACAAAGGAATCACGGTATTGTAACAAAGGAATCACGCCATGTAACAAAGGAATCACGCTATGTAACAAAGGAATCGCGCTATGTAACAAAGGAATCACGGTATCTAACAAAGGAATCACGCTATGTATCAAAGGAATCACGCTATGTAACAAAGGAATCGCTCTCTGTAACAAGAAATCACGCTATGTAACAATGTGATCAGTCTATGTAACAAAGGAATCACGCTATGTAACAAAGGAATCACGCTATGTAACAAAGGAATCACGCTATGTAACAAAGGAATCACGCTATGTAACAAAGGAATCACGCTATGTAACAAAGGAAACACGCTATGTAACAAACTGATCACGCTATGTCACAAAGGAATCACGCTATGTAACAAAGGAATCGCGCTATGTAACAAAGGAATCACTCTATGTAACAAGCTCATCGCGCTATGTAACAAAGGGATCACGCCATGTAACAAAGGAATCACGCTATGTAACAAAGGAAGCACGCTATGTAACAAAGGAATCACGCTATGTAACAAAGGAATCACGCTATGTAACAAACTGATCAGTCTATGTAACAAAGGAATCGCGCTACGTAACAAGCTCACACGCTATGTAACAAACTGATCACGCTATGTAACAAAGGAATCACGCTATGTAACAAAGGAATCACGTTATGTAACAAAGGAATCACGCTATGTAACAAAGGAATCACGTTATGTAACAAAGGAATCACGCTATGTAACAAAGGAATCACGCTATGTAACAAAGGAATCACGCCATGTAACAAAGGAATCACGTTATGTAACAAAGGAAGCACGCTATGTAACAAAGGAATCCCGCCATGTAACAAAGAAATCACGCTATGTAACAAACTGATCAGTCTATGTAACAAAGGAATCACGCTATGTAACAAAGGAATCACGCTATGTAAAAAAGAATTCACGCTATGTAACAAAGGAATCGCGCTATGTAACAAAGGAATCGCGCTATGTAACAAAGGAATCGCGCTATGTAACAAAGGAATCACGCTATGTAACAAAGGAATCAAGGTATGTAACAAAGGAATCACGCAATGTAACAAAGGAATCACGCTATGTAACAAGCTCATCACGCTATGTAACAAGCTCATCACGCTATGTAACAAACTGATCAGGCTATGTAACAAAGGAATCGCGCTATGGAACAAGCTCATCACGCTATGTAACAAAGGGATCACGCCATGTAACAAAGGAATCACGCTATGCAACAAAGGAATCACGCTATGTAACAAAGGAATCGCGCTATGTAACAAAGGAATCACGGTATGTAACAAAGGAATCACGCTATGTAACAAAGGAATCACGCTATGTAACAAACTGATCAGGCTATGTAACAAAGGAATCGCGCTATGTAACAAGCTCACACGCTATGTAACAAACTGATCACGGTATGTAACAAAGGGATCACGCTATGTAACAAAGGAATCACGCTATGTAACAAGCTCATCACGCTATGTAACAAAGGAATCACGCTATGTAACAAGCTCATCACGCAATGTAACAAAGGAATCACGCCATGTAACAAGCTGAACACGCTATGTAACAAAGGAATCACGCTATGTAACAAAGGAATCACGCTATGTAACAAAGGAATCACGCTATGTAACAAAGGAATCGCGCTATGTAACAAACTGATCAGTCTATGTAACAAAGGAATCACGCTATGTAACAAAGGAATCACGCTATGTAACAAAGGAATCACGCTATGTAACAAACTGATCAGGCTATGTAACAAAGGAATCACGCTATGTAACAAAGGAATCGCGCTATGTAACAAACTGAACACGCTATGTAACAAAGGAATCACGCTATGTAACAATGGAATCACGCTATGTAACAAAAGAATCACGCTATGTAACAAAGGAAGCACGCTATGTAACAAAGGAATCATGCTATGTAACAAGCTCATCACGCTATGTAACAAAGGGATCACGCCATGTAGCAAAGGAATCACGCTATGTAACAAAGGAATCACGCTATGTAACAAAGGAATCGCGCTATGTAACAAAGGAATCACGGTATTGTAACAAAGGAATCACGCTATGTAACAAAGGAATCACGCTATGTAACAAACTGATCAGGCTATGTAACAAAGGAATCGCGCTATGTAACAAGCTCACACGCTACGTAACAAACTGATCACGGTATGTAACAAAGGAATCACGCTATGTAACAAAGGAATCACGCTATGTAACAAGCTCATCACGCAATGTACCAAAGGGATCACGCCATATAACAAGCTCATCACGCTATGTAACAAACTGAACACGCTACGTAACAAAGGAATCACGCTATGTAACAAAGGAATCACTTATGTAACAAAGGAATCGCTCTATGTAACAAAGAAATCACGCTATGTAACAAACTGATCAGTCTATGTAACAAAGGAATCACGCTATGTAACAAAGGAATCACGCTATGTAACAAAGGAATCACGCTATGTAACAAAGGGATCACGCCATGTAACAAAGGAATCACGCTATGTAACAAAGCAATCGCGCTATGTAACAAAGGAATCACGGTATGTAACAAAGGAATCACGCTATGTAACAAAGGAATCACGCTATGTAACAAACTGATCAGGCTATGTAACAAAGGAATTGCGCTATGTAACAAGCTCACACGCTATGTAACAAACTGATCACGGTATGTAACAAAGGAATCACGCTATGTAACAAAGGAATCACGCTATGTAACAAGCTCATCACGCAATGTAACAAAGGAATCACGCCATGTAACAAGCTGAACACGCTATGTAACAAAGGAATCACGCTATGTAACAAAGGAATCACGCTATGTAACAAAGGAATCACGCTATGTAACAAAGGATTCGCGCTATGTAACAAACTGATCAGTCTATGTAACAAAGGAATCACGCTATGTAACAAAGGAATCACGCTATGTAACAAAGGAATCACGCTATGTAACAAACTGATCACGCTATGTAACAAAGGAATCACGCTATGTAACAAAGGAATCGCGCTATGTAACAAACTGAACACGCTATGTAACAAAGGAATCACGCTATGTACAAAGGAATCACGCTATGTAACAAAGGAATCACGCTATGTAACAAAGGAAGCACGCTATGTAACAAAGGAATCACGCTATGTAACAAAGGAATCACGCTATGTAACAAACTGATCAGGCTATGTAACAAAGGAATCGCGCTATGTAACAAAGGAATCACGCTATGTAACAAAGGAATCGCGCTATGTAACAAAGGAATCACGGTATTGTAACAAAGGAATCACGCTATGTAACAAAGGAATCACGCTATGTAACAAACTGATCAGGCTATGTAACAAAGGAATCGCGCTATGTAACAAGCTCACACGCTATGTAACAAACTGATCACGGTATGTAACAAAGGAATCACGCTATGTTACAAAGGAATCACGCTATGTAACAAGCTCATCACGCAATGTAACAAAGGGATCACGCCATGTAACAAGCTCATCACGCTATGTAACAAACTGAACACGCTATGTAACAAAGGTATCACGCTATGTAACAAAGGAATCACGCTATGTAACAAAGGAATCGCTCTATGTAACAAAGAAATCACGCTATGTAACAAACTGATCAGTCTATGTAACAAAGGAATCACGCTATGTAACAAAGGAATCACGCTATGTAACAAAGGAATCACGCTATGTAACAAGCTCATCACGCTATGTAACAAAGGGATCACGCCATGTAACAAAGGAATGACGCTATGTAACAAAGGAATCACGCTATGTAACAAAGGAATCGCTCTATGTAACAAAGGAAACACGGTATGTAACAAAGGAATCACGCTATGTAACAAAGGAATCACGCTATGTAACAAGCTCATCACGCTATGTAACAAAGGGATCACGCCATGTAACAAAGGAATCACGCTATGTAACAAACTGATCAGGCTATGTAACAAAGGAATCGCGCTATGTAACAAGCTCATCACGCTATGTAACAAACTGAACACGCTATGTAACAAAGGAATCACGCTATGTTGCAAAGGAATCACGCTATGTTACAAAGGAATCACGCTATGTAACAAAGGAAGCACGCTATGTAACAAAGGAATCACGCTATGTAACAAAGGAATCACGCTATGTAACAAAGGAATCACTCTATGTAACAAGCTCATCACGCTATGTAACAAAGGGATCACGCCATGTAACAAAGGAATCACGCTATGTAATAAAGGAATCACGCTATGTAACAAGCTCATCACGCTATGTAACAAAGGAATCACGCTATGTAACAAGCTCATCACGCAATGTAACAAAGGAATCACGCCATGTAACAAGCTGAACACGCTATGTAACAAAGGAATCACGCTATGTAACAAAGGAATCACGCTATGTAACAAAGGAATCACGCTATGTAACAAAGGAATCGCGCTATGTAACAAACTGATCAGTCTATGTAACAAAGGAATCACGCTATGTAACAATGGAATCACGCTATGTAACAAAGGAATCACGCTATGTAACAAAGGAATCACGCTATGTAACAAACTGATCACGCTATGTAACAAAGGAATCACGCTATGTAACAACGGAATCGCGCTATGTAACAAACTGAACACGCTATGTAACAAAGGAATCACGCTATGTAACAAAGGAATCACGCTATGTAACAAAAGAATCACGCTATGTAACAAAGGAAGCACGCTATGTAACAAAGGAATCATGCTATGTAACAAGCTCATCACGCTATGTAACAAAGGGATCACGCCATGTAACAAAGGAATCACGCTATGTAACAAAGGAATCACGCTATGTAACAAAGGAATCGCGCTATGTAACAAAGGAATCACGGTATTGTAACAAAGGAATCACGCTATGTAACAAAGGAATCACGCTATGTAACAAACTGATCAGGCTATGTAACAAAGGAATCGCGCTATGTAACAAGCTCACACGCTATGTAACAAACTGATCACGGTATGTAACAAAGGAATCACGCTATGTAACAAAGGAATCACGCTATGTAACAAGCTCATCACGCTATGTAACAAAGGGATCACGCCATGTAACAAAGGAATCACGCTATGTAACAAAGGAATCGCGCTATGTAACAAAGGAATCACGGTATCTAACAAAGGAATCACGCTATGTAACAAAGGAATCACGCTATGTAACAAAGGAATCGCGCTATGTAACAAAGGAATCACGGTATCTAACAAAGGAATCACGCTATGTAACAAAGGAATCACGCTATGTAACAAAGGAATCGCTCTATGTAACAAGAAATCACGCTATGTAACAAACTGATCAGTCTATGTAACAAAGGAATCACGCTATGTAACAAAGGAATCACGCTATGTAACAAAGGAATCACGCTATGTAACAAAGGAATCACGCTATGTAACAAAGGAATCACGCTATGTAACAAAGGAATCACGCTATGTAACAAAGGAAACACGCTATGTAACAAACTGATCACGCTATGTCACAAAGGAATCACGCTATGTAACAAAGGAATCGCGCTATGTAGCAAACTGAACACGCTATGTAACAAAGGAATCACGCTATGTAACAAAGGAATCGCGCTATGTAACAAAGGAATCACGCTATGTAACAAAGGAAGCACGCTATGTAACAAAGGAATCACGCTATGTAACAAGCTCATCACCCTATGTAACAAAGGGATCACGCCATGTAACAAAGGAATCACGCTATGTAACAAAGGAATCGCGCTATGTAACAAAGGAATCACGGTATTGTAACAAAGGAATCACGCTATGTAACAAAGGAATCACGCTATGTAACAAACTGATCAGGCTATGTAACAAAGGAATCGCCCTATGTAACAAGCTCGCACGCTATGTAACAAACTGATCACGGTATGTAACAAAGGAATCACGCTATGTAACAAAGGAATCACGCTATGTAACAAGCTCATCACGCAATGTAACAAAGGGATCACGCCATGTAACAAGCTCATCACGCTATGTAACAAACTGAACACGCTATGTAACAAAGGAATCACGCTATGTAACAAAGGAATCACGCTATGTAACAAAGGAATCGCTCTATGTAACAAAGAAATCACGCTATGTAACAAACTGATCAGTCTATGTAACAAAGGAATCACTCTATGTAACAAAGGAATCACGCTATGTAACAAGCTCATCACGCTATGTAACAAAGGGATCACGCCATGTAACAAAGGAATCACGCTATGTAACAAAGGACTCACGCTATGTAACAAAGGAATCGCTCTATGTAACAAAGGAATCACGGTATGTAACAAAGGAATCACGCTATGTAACAAAGGAATCACGCTATGTAACAAGCTCATCACGCTATGTAACAAAGGGATCACGCCATGTAACAAAGGAATCACGCTCTGTAACAAACTGATCAGGCTATGTAACAAAGGAATCGCGCTATGTAACAAGCTCATCACGCTATGTAACAAACTGAACACGCTATGTAACAAAGGAATCACGCTATGTAGCAAAGAAAACACGCTATGTAACAAAGGAATCACGCTATGTAACAAAGGAAGCACGCTATGTAACAAAGGAATCACGCTATGTAACAAAGGAATCACGCTATGTAACAAAGGAATCACTCTATGTAACAAGCTCATCGCGCTATGTAACAAAGGGATCACGCCATGTAACAAAGGAATCACGCTATGTAATAAAGGAATCACGCTATGTAACAAGCTCATCACGCTATGTAACAAGCTCATCACGCTATGTAACAAACTGATCAGGCTATGTAACAAAGGAATCGCGCTATGTAACAAGCTCACACGCTATGTAACAAACTGATCACGCTATGTAACAAAGGAATCACGCTATGTAACAAAGGAATCACGTTATGTAACAAAGGAATCACGCTATGTAACAAAGGAATCACGTTATGTAACAAAGGAATCACGCTATGTAACAAAGGAATCACGCTATGTAACAAAGGAATCACGCCATGTAACAATGGAATCACGTTATGTAACAAAGGAAACACGCTATGTAACAAAGGAATCCCGCCATGTAACAAAGAAATCACGCTATGTAACAAACTGATCAGTCTATGTAACAAAGGAATCACGCTATGTAACAAAGGAATCACGCTATGTAACAAAGAATTCACGCTATGTAACAAAGGAATCGCGCTATGTAACAAAGGAATCGCGCTATGTAACAAAGGAATCGCGCTATGTAACAAAGGAATCACGCTATGTAACAAGCTCATCACGCAATGTAACAAAGGGATCACGCCATGTAACAAGCTCATCACGCTATGTAACAAACTGAACACGCTACGTAACAAAGGAATCACGCTATGTTACAAAGGAATCACGCTATGTAACAAAGGAATCGCTCTATGTAACAAAGAAATCACGCTATGTAACAAACTGAAGAGTCTATGTAACAAAGGAATCACGCTATGTAACAAAGGAATCACGCTATGTAACAAAGGAATCACGCTATGTAACAAAGGGATCACGCCATGTAACAAAGGAATCACGCTATGTAACAAAGCAATCGCGCTATGTAACAAAGGAATCACGGTATGTAACAAAGGAATCACGCTATGTAACAAAGGAATCACGCTATGTAACAAACT
The DNA here is from genome assembly GCA_030765065.1 of Deroplatys truncata. Taxonomy (NCBI): domain Eukaryota; kingdom Metazoa; phylum Arthropoda; class Insecta; order Mantodea; family Mantidae; genus Deroplatys; species Deroplatys truncata. The sequence continues at coordinate 412,705,270 of CM060990.1, read as the reverse complement.
GATCAGGCTATGTAACAAAGGAATTGCGCTATGTAACAAGCTCACACGCTATGTAACAAACTGATCACGGTATGTAACAAAGGAATCACGCCATGTAACAAAGGAATCACGCTATGTAACAAGCTCATCACGCAATGTAACAAAGGAATCACGCCATGTAACAAGCTGAACACGCTATGTAACAAAGGAATCACGCTATGTAACAAAGGAATCACGCTATGTAACAAAGGAATCACGCTATGTAACAAAGGAATCACGCTATGTAACAAAGGAATCACGCTATGTAACAAAGGAATCACGCTATGTAACAAACTGATCACGCTATGTAACAAAGGAATCACGCTATGTAACAAAGGAATCGCGCTATGTAACAAACTGAACACGCTATGTAACAAAGGAATCACGCTATGTACAAAGGAATCACGCTATGTAACAAAGGAATCACGCTATGTAACAAAGGAAGCACGCTATGTAACAAAGGAATCACGCTATGTAACAAAGGAATCACGCTATGTAACAAACTGATCAGGCTATGTAACAAAGGAATCGCGCTTTGTAACAAAGGAATCACGCTATGTAACAAAGGAATCGCGCTATGTAACAAAGGAATCACGGTATTGTAACAAAGGAATCACGCTATGTAACAAAGGAATCACGCTATGTAACAAACAGATCAGGCTATGTAACAAAGGAATCGCGCTATGTAACAAGCTCACACGCTATGTAACAAACTGATCACGGTATGTAACAAAGGAATCACGCTATGTTACAAAGGAATCACGCTATGTAACAAGCTCATCACGCAATGTAACAAAGGGATCACGCCATGTAACAAGCTCATCACGCTATGTAACAAACTGCACAAGCTATGTAACAAAGGAATCACGCTATCTAACAAAGGAATCACGCTATGTAACAAAGGAATCGCTCTATGTAACAAAGAAATCACGCTATGTAACAAACTGATCAGTCTATGTAACAAAGGAATCACGCTATGTAACAAAGGAATCACGCTATGTAACAAAGGAATCACGCTATGTAACAAGCTCATCACGCTATGTAACAAAGGGATCACGCCATGTAACAAAGGAATGACGCTATGTAACAAAGGAATCACGCTATGTAACAAAGGAATCGCTCTATGTAACAAAGGAAACACGGTATGTAACAAAGGAATCACGCTATGTAACAAAGGAATCACGCTATGTAACAAAGGAATCGCTCTATGTAACAAAGAAATCACGCTATGTAACAAACTGATCAGTCTATGTAACAAAGGAATCACGCTATGTAACAAAGGAAGCACGCTATGTAACAAAGGATTCACGCTATGTAACAAGCTCATCACGCTATGTAACAAAGGGATCACGCCATGTAACAAAGGAATCACGCTATGTAACAAACTGATCAGGCTATGTAACAAAGGAATCGCGCTATGTAACAAGCTCATCACGCTATGTAACAAACTGAACACGCTATGTAACAAAGGAATCACGCTATGTTGCAAAGGAATCACGCTATGTTACAAAGGAATCACGCTATGTAACAAAGGAAGCACGCTATGTAACAAAGGAATCACGCTATGTAACAAAGGAATCACGCTATGTAACAAAGGAATCACTCTATGTAACAAGCTCATCACGCTATGTAACAAAGGGATCACGCCATGTAACAAAGGAATCACGCTATGTAATAAAGGAATCACGCTATGTAACAAGCTCATCACGCTATGTAACAAAGGAATCACGCTATGTAACAAGCTCATCACGCAATGTAACAAAGGAATCACGCCATGTAACAAGCTGAACACGCTATGTAACAAAGGAATCACGCTATGTAACAAAGGAATCACGCTATGTAACAAAGGAATCACGCTATGTAACAAAGGAATCGCGCTATGTAACAAACTGATCAGTCTATGTAACAAAGGAATCACGCTATGTAACAAAGGAATCACGCTATGTAACAAAGGAATCACGCTATGTAACAAAGGAATCACGCTATGTAACAAACTGATCACGCTATGTAACAAAGGAATCACGCTATGTAACAAAGGAATCGCGCTATGTAACAAACTGAACACGCTATGTAACAAAGGAATCACGCTATGTAACAAAGGAATCACGCTATGTAACAAAAGAATCACGCTATGTAACAAAGGAAGCACGCTATGTAACAAAGGAATCATGCTATATAACAAGCTCATCACGCTATGTAACAAAGGGATCACGCCATGTAACAAAGGAATCACGCTATGTAACAAAGGAATCACGCTATGTAACAAAGGAATCGCGCTATGTAACAAAGGAATCACGGTATTGTAACAAAGGAATCACGCCATGTAACAAAGGAATCACGCTATGTAACAAAGGAATCGCGCTATGTAACAAAGGAATCACGGTATCTAACAAAGGAATCACGCTATGTATCAAAGGAATCACGCTATGTAACAAAGGAATCGCTCTCTGTAACAAGAAATCACGCTATGTAACAATGTGATCAGTCTATGTAACAAAGGAATCACGCTATGTAACAAAGGAATCACGCTATGTAACAAAGGAATCACGCTATGTAACAAAGGAATCACGCTATGTAACAAAGGAATCACGCTATGTAACAAAGGAAACACGCTATGTAACAAACTGATCACGCTATGTCACAAAGGAATCACGCTATGTAACAAAGGAATCGCGCTATGTAACAAAGGAATCACTCTATGTAACAAGCTCATCGCGCTATGTAACAAAGGGATCACGCCATGTAACAAAGGAATCACGCTATGTAACAAAGGAAGCACGCTATGTAACAAAGGAATCACGCTATGTAACAAAGGAATCACGCTATGTAACAAACTGATCAGTCTATGTAACAAAGGAATCGCGCTACGTAACAAGCTCACACGCTATGTAACAAACTGATCACGCTATGTAACAAAGGAATCACGCTATGTAACAAAGGAATCACGTTATGTAACAAAGGAATCACGCTATGTAACAAAGGAATCACGTTATGTAACAAAGGAATCACGCTATGTAACAAAGGAATCACGCTATGTAACAAAGGAATCACGCCATGTAACAAAGGAATCACGTTATGTAACAAAGGAAGCACGCTATGTAACAAAGGAATCCCGCCATGTAACAAAGAAATCACGCTATGTAACAAACTGATCAGTCTATGTAACAAAGGAATCACGCTATGTAACAAAGGAATCACGCTATGTAAAAAAGAATTCACGCTATGTAACAAAGGAATCGCGCTATGTAACAAAGGAATCGCGCTATGTAACAAAGGAATCGCGCTATGTAACAAAGGAATCACGCTATGTAACAAAGGAATCAAGGTATGTAACAAAGGAATCACGCAATGTAACAAAGGAATCACGCTATGTAACAAGCTCATCACGCTATGTAACAAGCTCATCACGCTATGTAACAAACTGATCAGGCTATGTAACAAAGGAATCGCGCTATGGAACAAGCTCATCACGCTATGTAACAAAGGGATCACGCCATGTAACAAAGGAATCACGCTATGCAACAAAGGAATCACGCTATGTAACAAAGGAATCGCGCTATGTAACAAAGGAATCACGGTATGTAACAAAGGAATCACGCTATGTAACAAAGGAATCACGCTATGTAACAAACTGATCAGGCTATGTAACAAAGGAATCGCGCTATGTAACAAGCTCACACGCTATGTAACAAACTGATCACGGTATGTAACAAAGGGATCACGCTATGTAACAAAGGAATCACGCTATGTAACAAGCTCATCACGCTATGTAACAAAGGAATCACGCTATGTAACAAGCTCATCACGCAATGTAACAAAGGAATCACGCCATGTAACAAGCTGAACACGCTATGTAACAAAGGAATCACGCTATGTAACAAAGGAATCACGCTATGTAACAAAGGAATCACGCTATGTAACAAAGGAATCGCGCTATGTAACAAACTGATCAGTCTATGTAACAAAGGAATCACGCTATGTAACAAAGGAATCACGCTATGTAACAAAGGAATCACGCTATGTAACAAACTGATCAGGCTATGTAACAAAGGAATCACGCTATGTAACAAAGGAATCGCGCTATGTAACAAACTGAACACGCTATGTAACAAAGGAATCACGCTATGTAACAATGGAATCACGCTATGTAACAAAAGAATCACGCTATGTAACAAAGGAAGCACGCTATGTAACAAAGGAATCATGCTATGTAACAAGCTCATCACGCTATGTAACAAAGGGATCACGCCATGTAGCAAAGGAATCACGCTATGTAACAAAGGAATCACGCTATGTAACAAAGGAATCGCGCTATGTAACAAAGGAATCACGGTATTGTAACAAAGGAATCACGCTATGTAACAAAGGAATCACGCTATGTAACAAACTGATCAGGCTATGTAACAAAGGAATCGCGCTATGTAACAAGCTCACACGCTACGTAACAAACTGATCACGGTATGTAACAAAGGAATCACGCTATGTAACAAAGGAATCACGCTATGTAACAAGCTCATCACGCAATGTACCAAAGGGATCACGCCATATAACAAGCTCATCACGCTATGTAACAAACTGAACACGCTACGTAACAAAGGAATCACGCTATGTAACAAAGGAATCACTTATGTAACAAAGGAATCGCTCTATGTAACAAAGAAATCACGCTATGTAACAAACTGATCAGTCTATGTAACAAAGGAATCACGCTATGTAACAAAGGAATCACGCTATGTAACAAAGGAATCACGCTATGTAACAAAGGGATCACGCCATGTAACAAAGGAATCACGCTATGTAACAAAGCAATCGCGCTATGTAACAAAGGAATCACGGTATGTAACAAAGGAATCACGCTATGTAACAAAGGAATCACGCTATGTAACAAACTGATCAGGCTATGTAACAAAGGAATTGCGCTATGTAACAAGCTCACACGCTATGTAACAAACTGATCACGGTATGTAACAAAGGAATCACGCTATGTAACAAAGGAATCACGCTATGTAACAAGCTCATCACGCAATGTAACAAAGGAATCACGCCATGTAACAAGCTGAACACGCTATGTAACAAAGGAATCACGCTATGTAACAAAGGAATCACGCTATGTAACAAAGGAATCACGCTATGTAACAAAGGATTCGCGCTATGTAACAAACTGATCAGTCTATGTAACAAAGGAATCACGCTATGTAACAAAGGAATCACGCTATGTAACAAAGGAATCACGCTATGTAACAAACTGATCACGCTATGTAACAAAGGAATCACGCTATGTAACAAAGGAATCGCGCTATGTAACAAACTGAACACGCTATGTAACAAAGGAATCACGCTATGTACAAAGGAATCACGCTATGTAACAAAGGAATCACGCTATGTAACAAAGGAAGCACGCTATGTAACAAAGGAATCACGCTATGTAACAAAGGAATCACGCTATGTAACAAACTGATCAGGCTATGTAACAAAGGAATCGCGCTATGTAACAAAGGAATCACGCTATGTAACAAAGGAATCGCGCTATGTAACAAAGGAATCACGGTATTGTAACAAAGGAATCACGCTATGTAACAAAGGAATCACGCTATGTAACAAACTGATCAGGCTATGTAACAAAGGAATCGCGCTATGTAACAAGCTCACACGCTATGTAACAAACTGATCACGGTATGTAACAAAGGAATCACGCTATGTTACAAAGGAATCACGCTATGTAACAAGCTCATCACGCAATGTAACAAAGGGATCACGCCATGTAACAAGCTCATCACGCTATGTAACAAACTGAACACGCTATGTAACAAAGGTATCACGCTATGTAACAAAGGAATCACGCTATGTAACAAAGGAATCGCTCTATGTAACAAAGAAATCACGCTATGTAACAAACTGATCAGTCTATGTAACAAAGGAATCACGCTATGTAACAAAGGAATCACGCTATGTAACAAAGGAATCACGCTATGTAACAAGCTCATCACGCTATGTAACAAAGGGATCACGCCATGTAACAAAGGAATGACGCTATGTAACAAAGGAATCACGCTATGTAACAAAGGAATCGCTCTATGTAACAAAGGAAACACGGTATGTAACAAAGGAATCACGCTATGTAACAAAGGAATCACGCTATGTAACAAGCTCATCACGCTATGTAACAAAGGGATCACGCCATGTAACAAAGGAATCACGCTATGTAACAAACTGATCAGGCTATGTAACAAAGGAATCGCGCTATGTAACAAGCTCATCACGCTATGTAACAAACTGAACACGCTATGTAACAAAGGAATCACGCTATGTTGCAAAGGAATCACGCTATGTTACAAAGGAATCACGCTATGTAACAAAGGAAGCACGCTATGTAACAAAGGAATCACGCTATGTAACAAAGGAATCACGCTATGTAACAAAGGAATCACTCTATGTAACAAGCTCATCACGCTATGTAACAAAGGGATCACGCCATGTAACAAAGGAATCACGCTATGTAATAAAGGAATCACGCTATGTAACAAGCTCATCACGCTATGTAACAAAGGAATCACGCTATGTAACAAGCTCATCACGCAATGTAACAAAGGAATCACGCCATGTAACAAGCTGAACACGCTATGTAACAAAGGAATCACGCTATGTAACAAAGGAATCACGCTATGTAACAAAGGAATCACGCTATGTAACAAAGGAATCGCGCTATGTAACAAACTGATCAGTCTATGTAACAAAGGAATCACGCTATGTAACAATGGAATCACGCTATGTAACAAAGGAATCACGCTATGTAACAAAGGAATCACGCTATGTAACAAACTGATCACGCTATGTAACAAAGGAATCACGCTATGTAACAACGGAATCGCGCTATGTAACAAACTGAACACGCTATGTAACAAAGGAATCACGCTATGTAACAAAGGAATCACGCTATGTAACAAAAGAATCACGCTATGTAACAAAGGAAGCACGCTATGTAACAAAGGAATCATGCTATGTAACAAGCTCATCACGCTATGTAACAAAGGGATCACGCCATGTAACAAAGGAATCACGCTATGTAACAAAGGAATCACGCTATGTAACAAAGGAATCGCGCTATGTAACAAAGGAATCACGGTATTGTAACAAAGGAATCACGCTATGTAACAAAGGAATCACGCTATGTAACAAACTGATCAGGCTATGTAACAAAGGAATCGCGCTATGTAACAAGCTCACACGCTATGTAACAAACTGATCACGGTATGTAACAAAGGAATCACGCTATGTAACAAAGGAATCACGCTATGTAACAAGCTCATCACGCTATGTAACAAAGGGATCACGCCATGTAACAAAGGAATCACGCTATGTAACAAAGGAATCGCGCTATGTAACAAAGGAATCACGGTATCTAACAAAGGAATCACGCTATGTAACAAAGGAATCACGCTATGTAACAAAGGAATCGCGCTATGTAACAAAGGAATCACGGTATCTAACAAAGGAATCACGCTATGTAACAAAGGAATCACGCTATGTAACAAAGGAATCGCTCTATGTAACAAGAAATCACGCTATGTAACAAACTGATCAGTCTATGTAACAAAGGAATCACGCTATGTAACAAAGGAATCACGCTATGTAACAAAGGAATCACGCTATGTAACAAAGGAATCACGCTATGTAACAAAGGAATCACGCTATGTAACAAAGGAATCACGCTATGTAACAAAGGAAACACGCTATGTAACAAACTGATCACGCTATGTCACAAAGGAATCACGCTATGTAACAAAGGAATCGCGCTATGTAGCAAACTGAACACGCTATGTAACAAAGGAATCACGCTATGTAACAAAGGAATCGCGCTATGTAACAAAGGAATCACGCTATGTAACAAAGGAAGCACGCTATGTAACAAAGGAATCACGCTATGTAACAAGCTCATCACCCTATGTAACAAAGGGATCACGCCATGTAACAAAGGAATCACGCTATGTAACAAAGGAATCGCGCTATGTAACAAAGGAATCACGGTATTGTAACAAAGGAATCACGCTATGTAACAAAGGAATCACGCTATGTAACAAACTGATCAGGCTATGTAACAAAGGAATCGCCCTATGTAACAAGCTCGCACGCTATGTAACAAACTGATCACGGTATGTAACAAAGGAATCACGCTATGTAACAAAGGAATCACGCTATGTAACAAGCTCATCACGCAATGTAACAAAGGGATCACGCCATGTAACAAGCTCATCACGCTATGTAACAAACTGAACACGCTATGTAACAAAGGAATCACGCTATGTAACAAAGGAATCACGCTATGTAACAAAGGAATCGCTCTATGTAACAAAGAAATCACGCTATGTAACAAACTGATCAGTCTATGTAACAAAGGAATCACTCTATGTAACAAAGGAATCACGCTATGTAACAAGCTCATCACGCTATGTAACAAAGGGATCACGCCATGTAACAAAGGAATCACGCTATGTAACAAAGGACTCACGCTATGTAACAAAGGAATCGCTCTATGTAACAAAGGAATCACGGTATGTAACAAAGGAATCACGCTATGTAACAAAGGAATCACGCTATGTAACAAGCTCATCACGCTATGTAACAAAGGGATCACGCCATGTAACAAAGGAATCACGCTCTGTAACAAACTGATCAGGCTATGTAACAAAGGAATCGCGCTATGTAACAAGCTCATCACGCTATGTAACAAACTGAACACGCTATGTAACAAAGGAATCACGCTATGTAGCAAAGAAAACACGCTATGTAACAAAGGAATCACGCTATGTAACAAAGGAAGCACGCTATGTAACAAAGGAATCACGCTATGTAACAAAGGAATCACGCTATGTAACAAAGGAATCACTCTATGTAACAAGCTCATCGCGCTATGTAACAAAGGGATCACGCCATGTAACAAAGGAATCACGCTATGTAATAAAGGAATCACGCTATGTAACAAGCTCATCACGCTATGTAACAAGCTCATCACGCTATGTAACAAACTGATCAGGCTATGTAACAAAGGAATCGCGCTATGTAACAAGCTCACACGCTATGTAACAAACTGATCACGCTATGTAACAAAGGAAGCACGCTATGTAACAAAGGAATCACGTTATGTAACAAAGGAATCACGCTATGTAACAAAGGAATCACGTTATGTAACAAAGGAATCACGCTATGTAACAAAGGAATCACGCTATGTAACAAAGGAATCACGCCATGTAACAATGGAATCACGTTATGTAACAAAGGAAACACGCTATGTAACAAAGGAATCCCGCCATGTAACAAAGAAATCACGCTATGTAACAAACTGATCAGTCTATGTAACAAAGGAATCACGCTATGTAACAAAGGAATCACGCTATGTAACAAAGAATTCACGCTATGTAACAAAGGAATCGCGCTATGTAACAAAGGAATCGCGCTATGTAACAAAGGAATCGCGCTATGTAACAAAGGAATCACGCTATGTAACAAAGGAATCAAGGTATGTAACAAAGGAATCACGCAATGTAACAAAGGAATCACGCTATGTAACAAGCTCATCACGCTATGTAACAAGCTCATCACGCTATGTAACAAACTGATCAGACTATGTAACAAAGGAATCGCGCTATGTAACAAGCTCATCACGCTATGTAACAAAGGGATCACGCCATGTAACAAAGGAATCACGCTATGCAACAAAGGAATCACGCTATGTAACAAAGGAATCGCGCTATGTAACAAAGGAATCACGGTATGTAACAAAGGAATCACGCTATGTAACAAAGGAATCACGCTATGTAACAAAGGAATCGCGCTATGTAACAAAGGAATCAAGGTATTGTAACAAAGGAATCACGCTATGTAACAAAGGAATCACGCTATGTAACAAACTGATCAGGCTATGTAACAAAGGAATCGCGCTATGTAACAAGCTCACACGCTATGTAACAAACTGATCACGGTATGTAACAAAGGAATCACGCTATGTAACAAAGGAATCACGCTATGTAACAAGCTCATCACGCAATATAACAAAGGGATCACGCCATGTAACAAGCTCATCACGCTATGTAACAAACTGAACACGCTACGTAACAAAGGAATCACGCTATGTTACAAAGGAATCACGCTATGTAACAAAGGAATCGCTCTATGTAACAAAGAAATCACGCTATGTAACAAACTGATCAGTCTATGTAACAAAGGAATCACGCTATGTAACAAAGGAATCACGCTATATAACAAAGGAATCACGCTATGTAACAAAGGGATCACGCCATGTAACAAAGGAATCACGCTATGTAACAAAGCAATCGCGCTATGTAACAAAGGAATCACGGTATGTAACAAAGGAATCACGCTATGTAACAAAGGAATCACGCTATGTAACAAACTGATCAGGCTATGTAACAAAGGAATTGCGCTATGTAACAAGCTCACACGCTATGTAACAAACTGATCACGGTATGTAACAAAGGAATCACGCCATGTAACAAAGGAATCACGCTATGTAACAAGCTCATCACGCAATGTAACAAAGGAATCACGCCATGTAACAAGCTGAACACGCTATGTAACAAAGGAATCACGCTATGTAACAAAGGAATCACGCTATGTAACAAAGGAATCACGCTATGTAACAAAGGAATCACGCTATGTAACAAAGGAATCGCGCTATGTAACAAACAGATCAGTCTATGTAACAAAGGAATCACGCTATGTAACAAAGGAATCACGCTATGTAACAAAGGAATCACGCTATGTAACAAAGGAATCACGCTATGTAACAAAGGAATCACGCTATGTAACAAACTGATCACGCTATGTAACAAAGGAATCACGCTATGTAACAAAGGAATCGCGCTATGTAACAAACTGAACACGCTATGTAACAAAGGAATCACGCTATGTACAAAGGAATCACGCTATGTAACAAAGGAATCACGCTATGTAACAAAGGAAGCACGCTATGTAACAAAGGAATCACGCTATGTAACAAGCTCATCACGCTATGTAACAAAGGGATCACGCCATGTAACAAAGGAATCACGCTATGTAACAAAGGAATCACGCTATGTAACAAAGGAATCGCGCTATATAACAAAGGTATCACGGTATTGTAACAAAGGAATCACGCTATGTAACAAAGGAATCACGCTATACAACAAACTGATCAGGCTATGTAACAAAGGAATCGCGCTATGTAACAAGCTCACACGCTATGTAACAAGCTGATCACGTTATGTAACAAAGGAATCACGCTATGTAACAAAGGAATCACGCTATGTAGCAAGCTCATCACGCAATGTAACAAAGCGATCACGCCATGTAACAAGCTCATCACGCTATGTAACAAACTGAACACGCTATGTAGCAAAGGAATCACGCTATGTAACAAAGGAATCACGCTATGTAACAAAGGAATCGCTCTATGTAACAAAGAAATCACGCTATGTAACAAACTGATCAGTCTATGTAACAAAGGAATCACGCTATGTAACAAAGGAATCACGCTATGTAACAAAGGAATCACGCTATGTAACAAGCTCATCACGCTATGTAACAAAGGGATCACGCCATGTAACAAAGGAATGACGCTATGTAACAAAGGAATCACGCTATGTAACAAAGGAATCGCTCTATGTAACAAAGGAATCACGCTATGTAACAAAGGAATCACGCTATGTAACAAGCTCATCACGCTATGTAACAAAGGGATCACGCCATGTAACAAAGGAATCACGCTATGTAACAAACTGATCAGGCTATGTAACAAAGGAATCGCGCTATGTAACAAGCTCATCACGCTATGTAACAAACTGAACACGCTATGTAACAAAGGAATCACGCTATGTTGCAAAGGAATCACGCTATGTAACAAAGGAATCGCTCTATGTAACAAGAAATCACGCTATGTAACAAACTGATCAGTCTATGTAACAAAGGAATCACGCTATGTAACAAAGGAATCACGCTATGTAACAAAGGAATCACGCTATGTAACAAAGGAATCACGCTATGTAACAAAGGAATCACGCTATGTAACAAAGGAATCACGCTATGTAAGAAAGGAAACACGCTATGTAACAAACTGATCACGCTATGTCACAAAGGAATCACGCTATGTAACAAAGGAATCGCGCTATGTAGCAAACTGAACACGCTATGTAACAAAGGAATCACGCTATGTAACAAAGGAATCGCGCTATGTAACAAAGGAATCACGCTATGTAACAAAGGAAGCACGCTATGTAACAAAGGAATCACGCTATGTAACAAGCTCATCACGCTATGTAACAAAGGGATCACGCCATGTAACAAAGGAATCACGCTATGTAACAAAGGAATCACGCTATGTAACAAAGGAATCGCGCTATGTAACAAAGGAATCACGGTATTGTAACAAAGGAATCACGCTATGTAACAAAGGAATCACGCTATGTAACAAACTGATCAGGCTATGTAACAAAGGAATCGCCCTATGTAACAAGCTCACACGCTATGTAACAAACTGATCACGGTATGTAACAAAGGAATCACGCTATGTAACAAAGGAATCACGCTATGTAACAAGCTCATCACGCAATGTAACAAAGGGATCACGCCATGTAACAAGCTCATCACGCTATGTAACAAACTGAACACGCTATGTAACAAAGGAATCACGCTATGTAACAAAGGAATCGCTCTATGTAACAAAGAAATCACGCTATGTAACAAACTGATCAGTCTATGTAACAAAGGAATCACGCTATGTAACAAAGGAATCACGCTATGTAACAAGCTCATCACGCTATGTAACAAAGGGATCACGCCATGTAACAAAGGAATCACGCTATGTAACAAAGGACTCACGCTATGTAACAAAGGAATCGCTCTATTTAACAAAGGAATCACGGTATGTAACAAAGGAATCACGCTATGTAACAAAGGAATCACGCTATGTAACAAGCTCATCACGCTATGTAACAAAGGGATCACGCCATGTAACAAAGGAATCACGCTCTGTAACAAACTGATCAGGCTATGTAACAAAGGAATCGCGCTATGTAACAAGCTCATCACGCTATGTAACAAACTGAACACGCTATGTAACAAAGGAATCACGCTATGTAGCAAAGGAAACACGCTATGTAACAAAGGAATCACGCTATGTAACAAAGGAAGCACGCTATGTAACAAAGGAATCACGCTATGTAACAAAGGAATCACGCTATGTAACAAAGGAATCACTCTATGTAACAAGCTCATCGCGCTATGTAACAAAGGGATCACGCCATGTAACAAAGGAATCACGCTATGTAATAAAGGAATCACGCTATGTAACAAGCTCATCACGCTATGTAACAAGCTCATCACGCTATGTAACAAACTGATCAGGCTATGTAACAAAGGAATCGCGCTATGGAACAAGCTCACACGCTATGTAACAAACTGATCACGCTATGTAACAAAGGAATCACGCTATGTAACAAAGGAATCACGTTATGTAACAAAGGAATCACGCTATGTAACAAAGGAATCACGTTATGTAACAAAGGAATCACGCTATGTAACAAAGGAATCACGCTATGTAACAAAGGAATCACGCCATGTAACAAAGGAATCACGTTATGTAACAAAGGAAACACGCTATGTAACAAAGGAATCCCGCCATGTAACAAAGAAATCACGCTATGTAACAAACTGATCAGTCTATGTAACAAAGGAATCACGCTATGTAACAAAGGAATCACGCTATGTAACAAAGAATTCACGCTATGTAACAAAGGAATCGCGCTATGTAACAAAGGAATCGCGCTATGTAACAAAGGAATCGCGCTATGTAACTAAGGAATCACGCTATGTAACAAAGGAATCAAGGTATGTAACAAAGGAATCACGCAATGTAACAAAGGAATCACGCTATGTAACAAGCTCATCACGCTATGTAACAAGCTCATCACGCTATGTAACAAACTGATCACGCTATGTAACAAAGGGATCACGCCATGTAACAAAGGAATCACGCTATGCAACAAAGGAATCACGCTATGTAACAAAGGAATCGCGCTATGTAACAAAGGAATCACGGTATGTAACAAAGGAATCACGCTATGTAACAAAGGAATCACGCTATGTAACAAACTGATCAGGCTATGTAACAAAGGAATCGCGCTATGTAACAAGCTCACACGCTATGTAACAAACTGATCACGGTATGTAACAAAGGAATCACGCTATGTAACAAAGGAATCACGCTATGTAACAAGCTCATCACGCTATGTAACAAAGGAATCACGCTATGTAACAAGCTCATCACGCAATGTAACAAAGGAATCACGCCATGTAACAAGCTGAACACGCTATGTAACAAAGGAATCACGCTATGTAACAAAGGAATCACGCTATGTAACAAAGGAATCACGCTATGTAACAAAGGAATCGCGCTATGTAACAAACTGATCAGTCTATGTAACAAAGGAATCACGCTATGTAACAAAGGAATCACGCTATGTAACAAAGGAATCACGCTATGTAACAAAGAAATCACGCTATGTAAAAAACTGATCACGCTATGTAACAAAGGAATCGCGCTATGCAACAAACTGAACACGCTATGTAACAAAGGAATCACGCTATGTAACAAAGGAATCACGCTATGTAACAAAAGAATCACGCTATGTAACAAAGGAAGCACGCTATGTAACAAAGGAATCATGCTATGTAACAAGCTCATCACGCTATGTAACAAAGGGATCACGCCATGTAACAAAGGAATCACGCTATGTAACAAAGGAATCACGCTATGTAACAAAGGAATCGCGCTATGTAACAAAGGAATCACGGTATTGTAACAAAGGAATCACGCTATGTAACAAAGGAATCACGCTATGTAACAAACTGATCAGGCTATGTAACAAAGGAATCGCGCTATGTAACAAGCTCACACGCTATGTAACAAACTGATCACGGTATGTAACAAAGGAATCACGCTATGTAACAAAGGAATCACGCTATGTAACAAGCTCATCACGCAATGTAACAAAGGGATCACGCCATGTAACAAGCTCATCACGCTATGTAACAAACTGAACACGCTACGTAACAAAGGAATCACGCTATGTTACAAAGGAATCACGCTATGTAACAAAGGAATCGCTCTATGTAACAAAGAAATCACGCTATGTAATAAACTGATCAGTCTATGTAACAAAGGAATCACGCTATGTAACAAAGGATTCACGCTATGTAACAAAGGAATCACGCTATGTAACAAAGGGATCACGCCATGTAACAAAGGAATCACGCTATGTAACAAAGCAATCGCGCTATGTAACAAAGGAATCACGGTATGTAACAAAGGAATCACGCTATGTAACAAAGGAATCACGCTATGTAACAAACTGATCAGGCTATGTAACAAAGGAATTGCGCTATGTAACAAGCTCACACGCTATGTAACAAACTGATCACGGTATGTAACAAAGGAATCACGCCATGTAACAAAGGAATCACGCTATGTAACAAGCTCATCACGCAATGTAACAAAGGAATCATGCCATGTAACAAGCTGAACACGCTATGTAACAAAGGAATCACGCTATGTAACAAAGGAATCACGCTATGTAACAAAGGAATCACGCTATGTAACAAAGGAATCACGCTATGTAACAAAGGAATCGCGCTATGTAACAAACTGATCAGTCTATGTAACAAAGGAATCACGCTATGTAACAAAGGAATCACGCTATGTAACAAAGCAATCACGCTATGTAACAAAGGAATCACGCTATGTAACAAAGGAATCACGCGATGTAACAAACTGATCACGCTATGTAACAAAGGAATCACGCTATGTAACAAAGGAATCGCGCTATGTAACAAACTGAACACGCTATGTAACAAAGGAATCACGCTATGTACAAAGGAATCACGCTATGTAACAAAGGAATCACGCTATGTAACAAAGGAAGCACGCTATGTAACAAAGGAATCACGCTATGTAACAAGCTCATCACGCTATGTAACAAAGGGATCACGCCATGTAACAAAGGAATCACGCTATGTAACAAAGGAATCACGCTATGTAACAAAGGAATCGCGCTATATAACAAAGGAATCACGGTATTGTAACAAAGGAATCACGCTATGTAACAAAGCAATCACGCTATGTAACAAACTGATCAGGCTATGTAACAAAGGAATCGCGCTATGTAACAAGCTCAGACGCTATGTAACAAACTGATCACGTTATGTAACAAAGGAATCACGCTATGTAACAAAGGAATCACGCTATGTAACAAGCTCATCACGCAATGTAACAAAGGGATCACGCCATGTAACAAGCTCATCACGCTATGTAACAAACTGAACACGCTATGTAACAAAGGAATCACGCTATGTAACAAAGGAATCACGCTATGTAACAAAGGAATCGCTCTATGTAACAAAGAAATCACGCTATGTAACAAACTGATCAGTCTATGTAACAAAGGAATCACGCTATGTAACAAAGGAATCACGCTATGTAACAAGCTCATCACGCAATGTAACAAAGGGATCACGCCATGTAACAAGCTCATCACGCTATGTAACAAACTGAACACGCTACGTAACAAAGGAATCACGCTATGTTACAAAGGAATCACGCTATGTAACAAAGGAATCGCTCTATGTAACAAAGAAATCACGCTATGAAACAAACTGATCAGTCTATGTAACAAAGGAATCACGCTATGTAACAAAGGAATCACGCTATGTAACAAAGGAATCACGCTATGTAACAAAGGGATCACGCCATGTAACAAAGGAATCACGCTATGTAACAAAGCAATCGCGCTATGTAACAAAGGAATCACGGTATGTAACAAAGGAATCACGCTATGTAACAAAGGAATCACGCTATGTAACAAACTGATCAGGCTATGTAACAAAGGAATTGCGCTATGTAACAAGCTCACACGCTATGTAACAAACTGATCAAGGTATGTAACAAAGGAATCA
Source organism: Deroplatys truncata (assembly GCA_030765065.1). Classification (NCBI taxonomy): domain Eukaryota; kingdom Metazoa; phylum Arthropoda; class Insecta; order Mantodea; family Mantidae; genus Deroplatys; species Deroplatys truncata. The sequence continues at coordinate 412,688,251 of CM060990.1, read as the reverse complement.
CGCCATGTAACAAAGGAATCACGCTATGTAACAAGCTCATCACGCAATGTAACAAAGGAATCACGCCATGTAACAAGCTGAACACGCTATGTAACAAAGGAATCACGCTATGTAACAAAGGAATCACGCTATGTAACAAAGGAATCACGCTATGTAACAAAGGAATCACGCTATGTAACAAAGGAATCGCGCTATGTAACAAAGAGATCAGTCTATGTAACAAAGGAATCACGCTATGAAACAAAGGAATCACGCTATGTAACAAAGGAATCACGCTATGTAACAAACTGATCACGCTATGTAACAAAGGAATCACGCTATGTAACAAAGGAATCGCGCTATGTAACAAACTGAACACGCTATGTAACAAAGGAATCACGCTATGTACAAAGGAATCACGCTATGTAACAAAGGAATCACGCTATGTAACAAAGGAAGCACGCTATGTAACAAAGGAATCACGCTATGTAACAAGCTCATCACGCTATGTAACAAAGGGATCACGCCATGTAACAAAGGAATCACGCTATGTAACAAAGGAATCACGCTATGTAACAAAGGAATCGCGCTATATAACAAAGGAATCACGGTATTGTAACAAAGGAATCACGCTATGTAACAAAGGAATCACGCTATGTAACAAACTGATCAGGCTATGTAACAAAGGAATCGCGCTATGTAACAAGCTCACACGCTATGTAACAAACTGATCACGTTATGTAACAAAGGAATCACGCTATGTAACAAAGGAATCACGCTATGTAACAAGCTCATCACGCAATGTAACAAAGCGATCACGCCATGTAACAAGCTCATCACGCTATGTAACAAACTGAACACGCTATGTAACAAAGGAATCACGCTATGTAACAAAGGAATCACGCTATGTAACAAAGGAATCGCTCTATGTAACAAAGAAATCACGCTATGTAACTAACTGATCAGTCTATGTAACAAAGGAATCACGCTATGTAACAAAGGAATCACGGTATGTAACAAAGGAATCACGCTATGTAACAAGCTCATCACGCTATGTAACAAAGGGATCACGCCATGTAACAAAGGAATGACGCTATGTAACAAAGGAATCACGCTATGTAACAAAGGAATCGCTCTATGTAACAAAGGAATCACGGTATGTAACAAAGGAATCACGCTATTTAACAAAGGAATCACGCTATGTAACAAGCTCATCACGCTATGTAACAAAGGGATCACGCCATGTAACAAAGGAATCACGCTATGTAACAAACTGATCAGGCTATGTAACAAAGGAATCGCGCTATGTAACAAGCTCATCACGCTATGTAACAAACTGAACACGCTATGTAACAAAGGAATCACGCTATGTTGCAAAGGAATCACGCTATGTAACAAAGGAATCGCTCTATGTAACAAGAAATCACGCTATGTAACAAACTGATCAGTCTATGTAACAAAGGAATCACGCTATGTAACAAAGGAATCACGCTATGTAACAAAGGAATCACGCTATGTAACAAAGGAATCACGCTATGCAACAAAGGAATCACGCTATGTAACAAAGGAATCACGCTATGTAAGAAAGGAAACACGCTATGTAACAAACTGATCACGCTATGTCACAAAGGAATCACGCTATGTAACAAAGGAATCGCGCTATGTAGCAAACTGAACACGCTATGTAACAAAGGAATCACGCTATGTAACAAAGGAATCGCGCTATGTAACAAAGGAATCACGCTATGTAACAAAGGAAGCACGCTATGTAACAAAGGAATCACGCTATGTAACAAGCTCATCACGCTATGTAACAAAGGGATCACGCCATGTAACAAAGGAATCACGCTATGTAACAAAGGAATGACGCTATGTAACAAAGGAATCGCGCTATGTAACAAAGGAATCACGGTATGGTAACAAAGGAATCACGCTATGTAACAAAGGAATCACGCTATGTAACAAACTGATCAGGCTATGTAACAAAGGAATCGCCCTATGTAACAAGCTCACACGCTATGTAACAAACTGATCATGGTATGTAACAAAGGAATCACGCTATGTAACAAGCTCATCACGCAATGTAACAAAGGGATCACGCCATGTAACAAGCTCATCAGGCTATGTAACAAACTGAACACGCTATGTAACAAAGGAATCACGCTATGTAACAAAGGAATCACGCTATGTAACAAAGGAATCGCTCTATGTAACAAAGAAATCACGCTATGTAACAAACTGATCAGTCTATGTAACAAAGGAATCACGCTATGTAACAAAGGAATCACGCTATGTAACAAGCTCATCACGCTATGTAACAAAGGGATCACGCCATGTAACAAAGGAATCACGCTATGTAACAAAGGACTCACGCTATGTAACAAAGGAATCGCTCTATGTAACAAAGGAATCACGGTATGTAACAAAGGAATCACGCTATGTAACAAAGGAATCACGCTATGTAACAAGCTCATCACGCTATGTAACAAAGGGATCACGCCATGTAACAAAGGAATCACGCTCTGTAACAAACTGATCAGGCTATGTAACAAAGGAATCGCGCTATGTAACAAGCTCATCACGCTATGTAACAAACTGAACACGCTATGTAACAAAGGAATCACGCTATGTAGCAAAGGAAACACGCTATGTAACAAAGGAATCACGCTATGTAACAAAGGAAGCACGCTATGTAACAAAGGAATCACGCTATGTAACAAAGGAATCACGCTATGTAACAAAGGAATCACTCTATGTAACAAGCTCATCGCGCTAATTAACAAAGGGATCACGCCATGTAACAAAGGAATCACGCTATGTAATAAAGGAATCACGCTATGTAACAAGCTCATCACGCTATGTAACAAGCTCATCACGCTATGTAACAAACTGATCAGGCTATGTAACAAAGGAATCGCGCTATGGAACAAGCTCACACGCTATGTAACAAACTGATCACGCTATGTAACAAAGGAATCACGCTATGTAACAAAGGAATCACGTTATGTAACAAAGGAATCACGCTATGTAACAAAGGAATCACGTTATGTAACAAAGGAATCACGCTATGTAACAAAGGAATCACGCTATGTAACAAAGGAATCACGCCATGTAACAAAGGAATCACGTTATGTAACAAAGGAAACACGCTATGTAACAAAGGAATCCCGCCATGTAACAAAGAAATCACGCTATGTAACAAACTGATCAGTCTATGTAACAAAGGAATCACGCTATGTAACAAAGGAATCACGCTATGTAACAAAGAATTCACGCTATGTAACGAAGGAATCGCGCTATGTAACAAAGGAATCGCGCTATGTAACAAAGGAATCGCGCTATGTAACAAAGGAATCACGCTATGTAACAAAGGAATCAAGGTATGTAACAAAGGAATCACGCAATGTAACAAAGGAATCACGCTATGTAACAAGCTCATCACGCTATGTAACAAGCTCATCACGCTATGTAACAAACTGATCACGCTATGTAACAAAGGGATCACGCCATGTAACAAAGGAATCACGCTATGCAACAAAGGAATCACGCTATGTAACAAAGGAATCGCGCTATGTAACAAAGGAATCACGGTATGTAACAAAGGAATCACGCTATGTAACAAAGGAATCACGCTATGTAACAAACTGATCAGGCTATGTAACAAAGGAATCGCGCTATGTAACAAGCTCACACGCTATGTAACAAACTGATCACGGTATGTAACAAAGGAATCACGCTATGTAACAAAGGAATCACGCTATGTAACAAGCTCATCACGCTATGTAACAAAGGAATCACGCTATGTAACAAGCTCATCACGCAATGTAACAAAGGTATCACGCCATGTAACAAGCTGAACACGCCATGTAACAAAGGAATCACGCTATGTAACAAAGGAATCACGCTATGTAACAAAGGAATCACGCTATGTAACAAAGGAATCGCGCTATGTAACAAACTGATCAGTCTATGTAACAAAGGAATCACGCTATGTAACAAAGGAATCACGCTATGTAACAAAGGAATCACGCTATGTAACAAAGGAATCACGCTATGTAAAAAACTGATCACGCTATGTAACAAAGGAATCACGCTATGTAACAAAGGAATCGCGCTATGCAACAAACTGAACACGCTATGTAACAAAGGAATCACGCTATGTAACAAAGGAATCACGCTATGTCACAAAAGAATCACGCTATGTAACAAAGGAAGCACGCTATGTAACAAAGGAATCATGCTATGTAACAAGCTCATCACGCTATGTAACAAAGGGATCACGCCATGTAACAAAGGAATCACGCTATGTAACAAAGGAAACACGCTATGTAACAAAGGAATCGCGCTATGTAACAAAGGAATCACGGTATTGTAACAAAGGAATCACGCTATGTAACAAAGGAATCACGGTATGTAACAAACTGATCAGGCTATGTAACAAAGGAATCGCGCTATGTAACAAGCTCACACGCTATGTAACAAACTGATCACGGTATGTAACAAAGGAATCACGCTATGTAACAAAGGAATCACGCTATGTAACAAGCTCATCACGCAATGTAACAAAGGGATCACGCCATGTAACAAGCTCATCACGCTATGTAACAAACTGAACACGCTACGTAACAAAGGAATCACGCTATGTTACAAAGGAATCACGCTATGTAACAAAGGAATCGCTCTATGTAACAAAGAAATCACGCTATGTAATAAACTGATCAGTCTATGTAACAAAGGAATCACGCTATGTAACAAAGGATTCACGCTATGTAACAAAGGAATCACGCTATGTAACAAAGGGATCACGCCATGTAACAAAGGAATCACGCTATGTAACAAAGCGATCACGCCATGTAACAAAGGAATCACGCTATGTAACAAAGCAATCGCGCTATGTAACAAAGGAATCACGGTATGTAACAAAGGAATCACGCTATGTAACAAAGGAATCACGCTATGTAACAAACTGATCAGGCTATGTAACAAAGGAATTGCGCTATGTAACAAGCTCACACGCTATGTAACAAGCTGATCACGGTATGTAACAAAGGAATCACGCCATGTAACAAAGGAATCACGCTATGTAACAAGCTCATCACGCAATGTAACAAAGGAATCACGCCATGTAACAAGCTGAACACGCTATGTAACAAAGGAATCACGCTATGTAACAAAGGAATCACGCTATGTAACAAAGGAATCACGCTATGTAACAAAGGAATCACGCTATGTAACAAAGGAATCGCGCTATGTAACAAACTGATCAGTCTATGTAACAAAGGAATCACGCTATGTAACAAAGGAATCACGCTATGTAACAAAGGAATCACGCTATGTAACAAAGGAATCACGCTATGTAACAAAGGAATCACGCGATGTAACAAACTGATCACGCTATGTAACAAAGGAATCACGCTATGTAACAAAGGAATCGCGCTATGTAACAAACTGAACACGCTATGTAACAAAGGAATCACGCTATGTACAAAGGAATCACGCTATGTAACAAAGGAATCACGCTATGTAACAAAGAAAGCACGCTATGTAACAAAGGAATCACGCTATGTAACAAGCTCATCACGCTATGTAACAAAGGGATCACGCCATGTAACAAAGGAATCACGCTATGTAACAAAGGAATCACGCTATGTAACAAAGGAATCGCGCTATATAACAAAGGAATCACGGTATTGTAACAAAGGAATCACGCTATGTAACAAAGCAATCACGCTATGTAACAAACTGATCAGGCTATGTAACAAAGGAATCGCGCTATGTAACAAGCTCACACGCTATGTAACAAACTGATCACGTTATGTAACAAAGGAATCACGCTATGTAACAAAGGAATCACGCTATGTAACAAGCTCATCACGCAATGTAACAAAGGGATCACGCCATGTAACAAGCTCATCACGCTATGTAACAAACTGAACACGCTATGTAACAAAGGAATCACGCTATGTAACAAAGGAATCACGCTATGTAACAAAGGAATCGCTCTATGTAACAAAGAAATCACGCTATGTAACAAACTGATCAGTCTATGTAACAAAGGAATCACGCTATGTAACAAAGGAATCACGCTATGTAACAAAGGAATCACGCTATGTAACAAGCTCATCACGCTATGTAACAAAGGGATCACGCCATGTAACAAAGGAATGACGCTATGTAACAAAGGAATCACGCTATGTAACAAAGGAATCGCTCTATGTAACAAAGGAATCACGGTATGTAACAAAGGAATCACGCTATGTAACAAGCTCATCACGCTATGTAACAAAGGGATCACGCCATGTAACAAAGGAATCACGCTATGTAACAAACTGATCAGGCTATGTAACAAAGGAATCGCGCTATGTAACAAGCTCATCACGCTATGTAACAAACTGAACACGCTATGTAACAAAGGAATCACGCTATGTTGCAAAGGAACCACGCTATGTTACAAAGGAATCACGCTATGTAACAAAGGAAGCACGCTATGTAACAAAGGAATCACGCTATGTAACAAAGGAATCACGCTATGTAACAAAGGAATCACTCTATGTAACAAGCTCATCACGCTATGTAACAAAGGGATCACGCCATGTAACAAAGGAATCACGCTATGTAATAAAGGAATCACGCTATGTAACAAGCTCATCACGCTATGTAACAAAGGAATCACGCTATGTAACAAGCTCATCACGCAATGTAACAAAGGAATCACGCCATGTAACAAGCTGAACACTCTGTGTAACAAAGGAATCACGCTATGTAACAAAGGAATCACGCTATGTAACAAAGGAATCACGCTATGTAACAAAGGAATCGCACTCTGTAACAAACTGATCAGTCTATGTAACAAAGGAATCACGCTATGTAACAAAGGAATCACGCTATGTAACAAAGGAATCACGCTATGTAACAAGCTCATCACGCAATGTAACAAAGGAATCACGCCATGTAACAAGCTGAACACGCTATGTAACAAAGGAATCACGCTATGTAACAAACTGATCACGCTATGTAACAAAGGAATCACGCTATGTAACAAAGGAATCGCGCTATGTAACAAACTGAACACGCTATGTAACAAAGGAATCACGCTATGTAACAAAGGAATCACGCTATGTAACAAAAGAATCACGCTATGTAACAAAGGAAGCACGCTATGTAACAAAGGAATCATGCTATGTAACAAGCTCATCACGCTATGTTACAAACTGATCACGGTATGTAACAAAGGAATCACGCTATGTAACAAAGGAATCACGCTATGTAACAAACTCATCACGCAATGTAACAAAGGGATCACGCCATGTAACAAGCTCATCACGCTATGTAACAAACTGAACACATTATGTAACAAAGGAATCACGCTATGTAACAAAGGAATCACGCTATGTAACAAAGGAATCGCTCTATGTAACAAAGAAATCACGCTATGTAACAAACTGATCAGTCTATGTAACAAAGGAATCACGCTATGTAACAAAGGAATCACGCTATGTAACAAAGGGATCACGCCATGTAACAAAGGAATCACGCTATGTAACAAAGGACTCACACTATGTAACAAAGGAATCGCTCTATGTAACAAAGGAATCACGGTATGTAACAAAGGAATCACGCTATGTAACAAAGGAATCACGCTATGTAACAAGCTCATCACGCTATGTAACAAAGGGATCACGCCATGTAACAAAGGAATCACGCTCTGTAACAAACTGATCAGGCTATGTAAAAAAGGAATCGCGCTATGTAACAAGCTCATCACGCTATGTAACAAACTGAACACGCTATGTAACAAAGGAATCACGCTATGTAGCAAAGGAATACGCTATGTAACAAAGGAATCACGCTATGTAACAAAGGAAGCACGCTATGTAACAAAGGAATCACGCTATGTAACAAAGGAATCACGCTATGTAACAAAGGAATCACTCTATGTAACAAGCTCATCGCGCTATGTAACAAAGGGATCACGCCATGTAACAAAGGAATCACGCTATGTAATAAAGGAATCACGCTATGTAACAAGCTCATCACGCTATGTAACAAGCTCATCACGCTATGTAACAAACTGATCAGTCTATGTAACAAAGGAATCGCGCTACGTAACAAGTTCACACGCTATGTAACAAACTGATCACGCTATGTAACAAAGGAATCACGCTATGTAACAAAGGTATCACGTTATGTAACAAAGGAATCACGCTATGTAACAAAGGAATCACGTTATGTAACAAAGGAATCACGCTATGTAACAAAGGAATCACGCTATGTAACAAAGGAATCACGCCATGTAACAAAGGAATCACGTTATGTAACAAAGGAAGCACGCTATGTCACAAAGGAATCCCGCCATGTAACAAAGAAATCACGCTATGTAACAAAATGATCAGTCTATGTAACAAAGGAATCACGCTATGTAACAAAGGAATCACGCTATGTAACAAAGAATTCACGCTATGTAACAAAGGAATCGCGCTATGTAACAAAGGAATCGCGCTATTAAACAAAGGAATCGCGCTATGTAACAAAGGAATCACGCTATGTAACAAAGGAATCAAGGTATGTAACAAAGGAATCACGCAATGTAACAAAGGAATCACGCTATGTAACAAGCTCATCACGCTATGTAACAAGCTCATCACGCTATGTAACAAACTGATCAGGCTATGTAACAAAGGAATCGCGCTATGGAACAAGCTCATCACGCTATGTAACAAAGGGATCACGCCATGTAACAAAGGAATCACGCTATGCAACAAAGGAATCACGCTATGTAACAAAGGAATCGCGCTATGTAACAAAGGAATCACGGTATGTAACAAAGGAATCACGCTATGTAACAAAGGAATCACGCTATGTAACAAACTGATCAGGCTATGTAACAAAGGAATCGCGCTATGTAACAAGCTCACACGCTATGTAACAAACTGATCACGGTATGTAACAAAGGAATCACGCTATGTAACATAGGAATCACGCTATGTAACAAGCTCATCACGCTATGTAACAAAGGAATCACGCTATGTAACAAGCTCGTCACGCAATGTAACAAAGGAATCACGCCATGTAACAAGCTGAACACGCTATGTAACAAAGGAATCACGCTATGTAACAAAGGAATCACGCTATGTAACAAAGGAATCACGCTATGTAACAAAGGAATCGCGCTATGTAACAAACTGATCAGTCTATGTAACAAAGGAATCACGCTATGTAACAAAGGAATCACGCTATGTAACAAAAGAATCACGCTATGTAACAAAGGAATCACGCTATGTAACAAACTGATCAGGCTATGTAACAAAGGAATCACGCTATGTAACAAAGGAATCGCGCTATGTAACAAACTGAACACGCTATGTAACAAAGGAATCACGCTATGTAACAAAGGAATCACGCTATGTAACAAAAGAATCACGCTATGTAACAAAGGAAGCACGCTATGTAACAAAGGAATCATGCTATGTAACAAGCTCATCACGCTATGTAACAAAGGGATCACGCCATGTAACAAAGGAATCACGCTATGTAACAAAGGAATCACGCTATGTAACAAAGGAATCGCGCTATGTAACAAAGGAATCACGGTATTGTAACAAAGGAATCACGCTTTGTAACAAAGGAATCACGCTATGTAACAAACTGATCAGGCTATGTAACAAAGGAATCGCGCTATGTAACAAGCTCACACGCTATGTAACAAACTGATCACGGTATGTAACAAAGGAATCACGCTATGTAACAAAGGAATCACGCTATGTAACAAGCTCATCACGCAATGTAACAAAGGGATCACGCCATGTAACAAGCTCATCACGCTATGTAACAAACTGAACACGCTACGTAACAAAGGAATCACGCTATGTAACAAAGGAATCACTTATGTAACAAAGGAATCGCTCTATGTAACAAAGAAATCACGCTATGTAACAAACTGATCAGTCTATGTAACAAAGGAATCACGCTATGTAACAAAGGAATCACGCTATGTAACAAAGGAATCACGCTATGTAACAAAGGGATCACGCCATGTAACAAAGGAATCACGCTATGTAACAAAGCAATCGCGCTATGTAACAAAGGAATCACGGTATGTAACAAAGGAATCACGCTATGTAACAAAGGAATCACGCTATGTAACAAACTGATCAGGCTATGTAACAAAGGAATTGCGCTATGTAACAAGCTCACACGCTATGTAACAAACTGATCACGGTATGTAACAAAGGAATCACGCTATGTAACAAAGGAATCACGCTATGTAACAAGCTCATCACGCAATGTAACAAAGGAATCACGCCATGTAACAAGCTGAACACGCTATGTAACAAAGGAATCACGCTATGTAACAAAGGAATCACGCTATGTAACAAAGGAATCACGCTATGTAACAAAGGATTCGCGCTATGTAACAAAGTGATCAGTCTATGTAACAAAGGAATCACGCTATGTAACAAAGGAATCACGCTATGTAACAAAGGAATCACGCTATGTAACAAAGGAATCACGCTATGTAACAAAGGAATCACGCTATGTAACAAACTGATCACGCTATGTAACAAAGGAATCACGCTATGTAACAAAGGAATCGCGCTATGTAACAAACTGAACACGCTATGTAACAAAGGAATCACGCTATGTACAAAGGAATCTCGCTATGTAACAAAGGAATCACGCTATGTAACAAAGGAAGCACGCTATGTAACAAAGGAATCACGCTATGTAACAAAGGAATCACGCTATGTAACAAAGGAATCACGCTATGTAACAAACTGATCAGGCTATGTAACAAAGGAATCGCGCTATGTATCAAAGGAATCACGCTATGTAACAAAGGAATCGCGCTATGTAACAAAGGAATCACGGTATTGTAACAAAGGAATCACGCTATGTAACAAAGGAATCACGCTATGTAACAAACTGATCAGGCTATGTAACAAAGGAATCGCGCTATGTAACAAGCTCACACGCTATGTAACAAAGGGATCACGCCATGTAACAAGCTCATCACGCTATGTAACAAACTGAACACGCTATGTAACAAAGGAATCACGCTATGTAACAAAGGAATCACGCTATGTAACAAAGGAATCGCTCTATGTAACAAAGAAATCACGCTATGTAACAAACTGATCAGTCTATGTAACAAAGGAATCACGCTATGTAACAAAGGAATCACGCTATGTAACAAAGGAATCACGCTATGTAACAAGCTCATCACGCTATGTAACAAAGGGATCTCGCCATTTAACAAAGGAATGACGCTATGTAACAAAGGAATCACGCTATGTAACAAAGGAATCGCTCTATGTAACAAAGGAAACACGGTATGTAACAAAGGAATCACGCTATGTAACAAAGGAATCACGCTATGTAACAAGCTCATCACGCTATGTAACAAAGGGATCACGCCATGTAACAAAGGAATCACGCTATGTAACAAACTGATCAGGCTATGTAACAAAGGAATCGCGCTATGTAACAAACTGAACACGCTATGTAACAAAGGAATCACGCTATGTTGCAAAGGAATCACGCTATGTTACAAAGGAATCACGCTATGTAACAAAGGAAGCACGCTATGTAACAAAGGAATCACGCTATGTAACAAAGGAATCACGCTATGTAACAAAGGAATCACTCTATGTAACAAGCTCATCACGCTATGTAACAAAGGGATCACGCCATGTAACAAAGGAATCACGCTATGTAATAAAGGAATCACGCTATGTAACAAGCTCATCACGCTATGTAACAAAGGAATCACGCTATGTAACAAGCTCATCACGCAATGTAACAAAGGAATCACGCCATGTAACAAGCTGAACACGCTATGTAACAAAGGAATCACGCTATGTAACAAAGGAATCACGCTATGTAACAAAGGAATCACGCTATGTAACAAAGGAATCACGCTATGTAACAAAGGAATCGCGTTATGTAACAAACTGATCAGTCTATGTAACAAAGGAATCACGCTATGTAACAAAGGAATCACGCTATGTAACAAAGGAATCACGCTATGTAACAAACTGATCACGCTATGTAACAAAGGAATCACGCTATGTAACAAAGGAATCGCGCTATGTAACAAACTGAACACGCTATGTAACAAAGGAATCACGCTATGTAACAAAGGAATCACGCTATGTAACAAAAGAATCACGCTATGTAACAAAGGAAGCACGCTATGTAACAAAGGAATCATGCTATGTAACAAGCTCATCACGCTATGTAACAAAGGGATCACGCCATGTAACAAAGGAATCACGCTATGTAACAAAGGAATCACGCTATGTAACAAAGGAATCGCGCTATGTAACAAAGGAATCACGGTATTGTAACAAAGGAATCACGCTATGTAACAAAGGAATCACGCTATGTAACAAACTGATCAGGCTATGTAACAAAGGAATCGCGCTATGTAACAAGCTCACACGCTATGTAACAAACTGATCACGGTATGTAACAAAGGAATCACGCTATGTAACAAAGGAATCACGCTATGTAACAAGCTCATCACGCAATGTAACAAAGGGATCACGCCATGTAACAAGCTCATCACGCTATGTAACAAACTGAACACGCTATGTAACAAAGGAATCACGCTATGTAACAAAGGAATCACGCTATGTAACAAAGGAATCGCTCTATGTAACAAAGAAATCACGCTATGTAACAAACTGATCAGTCTATGTAACAAAGGAATTACGCTATGTAACAAAGGAATCACGCTATGTAACAAAGGAATCACGCTATGTAACAAGCTCATCACGCTATGTAACAAAGGGATCACGCCATGTAACAAAGGAATCACGCTATGTAACAAAGGAATCGCGCTATGTAACAAAGGAATCACGGTATGTAACAAAGGAATCACGCTATGTAACAAAGGAATCACGCTATGTAACAAACTGATCAGGCTATGTAACAAAGGAATCGCGCTATGTAACAAGCTCACACGCTATGTAACAAACTGATCACGGTATGTAACAAAGGAATCACGCTATGTAACAAAGGAATCACGCTATGTAACAAGCTCATCACGCAATGTAACAAAGGAATCACGCCATGTAACAAGCTGAACACGCTATGTAACAAAGGAATCACGCTATGTAACAAAGGACTCACGCTATGTAACAAAGGAATCACGCTATGTAACAAAGGAATCGCGCTATGTAACAAACTGATCAGTCTATGTAACAAAGGAATCACGCTATGTAACAAAGGAATCACGCTATGTAACAAAGGAATCACGCTATGTAACAAACTGATCACGCTATGTAACAAAGGAATCACGCTATGTAACAAAGGAATCGCGCTATGTAACAAACTGAACACGCTATGTAACAAAGGAATCACGCTATGTAACAAAGGAATCACGCTATGTAACAAAGGAAGCACGCTATGTAACAAAGGAATCACGCTATGTAACAAGCTCATCAGGCTATGTAACAAAGGGATCACGCCATGTAACAAAGGAATCACGCTATGTAACAAAGGAATCACGCTATGTAACAAAGGAATCGCGCTATGTAACAAAGGAATCACGGTATTGTAACAAAGGAATCACGCTATGTAACAAAGGAATCACGCTATGTAACAAACTGATCAGGCTATGTAACAAAGGAATCGCGCTATGTAACAAGCTCACACGCTATGTAACAAACTGATCACGGTATGTAACAAAGGAATCACGCTATGTAACAAAGGAATCACGCTATGTAACAAGCTCATCACGCAATGTAACAAAGGGATCACGCCATGTAACAAGCTCATCACGCTATGTAACAAACTGAACACGCTATGTAACAAAGGAATCACGCTATGTAACAAAGGAATCACGCTATGTAACAAAGGAATCACGCTATGTAACAAAGGAATCGCTCTAAGTAGCAAAGAAATCACGCTATGTAACAAACTGATCAGTCTATGTAACAAAGGAATCACGCTATGTAACAAAGGAATCACGCTATGTAACAAGCTCATCACGCTATGTAACAAAGGGATCACGCCATGTAACAAAGGAATCACGCTATGTAACAAAGGAATCACGCTATGTAACAAAGGAATCGCTGTATGTAACAAAGGAATCACGGTATGTAACAAAGGAATCACGCTATGTAACAAAGGAATCACGCTATGTAACGAGCTCATCACGCTATGTAACAAAGGGATCACGCCATGTAACAAAGGAATCACGCTATGTAACAAACTGATCAGGCTATGTAACAAAGGAATCACGCTATGTAACAAGCTCATCACGCTATGTAACAAACTGAACACGCTATGTAACAAAGGAATCACGCTATGTAGCAAAGGAATCACGCTATGTTACAAAGGAATCACGCTGTGTAACAAAGGTAGCACGCTATGTAACAAAGGAATCACGCTATGTAACAAAGGAATCACGCTATGTAACAAAGGAATCACTCTATGTAACAAGCTCATCACGCTATATAACAAAGGGATCACGCCATGTAACAAAGGAATCACGCTATGTAATAAAGGAATCACGCTATGTAACAAGCTCATCACGCTATGTAACAAGCTCATCACGCTATGTAACAAACTGATCAGGCTATGTAACAAAGGAGTCGCGCTATGTAACAAGCTCACACGCTATGTAACAAACTGATCACGCTATGTAACAAAGGAATCACGCTATGTAAAAAAGGAATCACGTTATGTAACAAAGGAATCACGCTATGTAACAAAAGAATCACGCTATGTAACAAAGGAATCACGCTATGTAACAAAGGAATCACGCCATGTAACAAAGGAATCACGTTATGTAACAAAGGAAACACGCTATGTAAGAAAGGAATCACGCCATGTAACAAAGAAATCACGTTATATAGCAAACTGATCAGTCTATGTAACAAAGGAATCACGCTATGTAACAAAGGAATCACGCCATGTAACAAAGGAATCACGTTATGTAACAAAGGAATCACGCTATGTAACAAAGGAATCACGCCATGTAACAAAGAAATCACGCTATGTAACAAACTGATCAGTCTATGTAACAAAGGAATCACGCTATGTAACAAAGGAATCACGCTATGTAACAAAGGAATCACGCTATGTAACAAAGGAATCGCGCTATGTATCAAAGGAATCGCGCTATGTAACAAAGGAATCACGCTATGTAACAATGGAATCACGCTATGTAACAAACTGGTCAGGTACATAGCGCAATCAGGTTGTTACGCAGCCTTTTCCACAAACGTTTCCAGAGAGCATCCTTTTCCATGCTCGCACTCGTTATGTTCTGTTGAGAGCATCCTTTTTCCACGAATGTTCCCAGAGAGCATCCTTTTTCCATGCTCGCATTTGCCATGTTCTGTTGAGAGCCTCCTTCTCCACAAATGTTTCCAGAGAGCATCCTTTCCCGCTGCTATGCGAAGATTGCGATTCCCTCCGGCGTCCTCACACTGGATATATACATAGCTGCGTGTTATGAATTCATTCATTCGCTTTTAATTCCTTCGAGCGTTAGCATTCCCGTATTCATTTAATTTCTTTTAGTTTTAGCATGAGCTCCTGCCGGAGAAAATCTGTGCAACTAGCGGATGAGAAACTCAATTTTTCATACATTACACATGGAGGAAAACACGTCATTAGATGCTGTATATGCGTGCGGATTTTTAAGAATCGTTCTTTGTCAAGATTTAAGCTTCATAGGGCAACATGTTATACTGGATCGACTCTCTCTCCTACACTCGAAGATCCGAAGATGTATGGAGGGGGATGTTATACCGGATCAAGCCTCTGTCCTTCGCTGGAGACTACTGATGGTGAAAAATCTGGATACAGCGGGAGTCGCGAGAATATGAAATCTTCATATGATGATGATTCAGTGATATCTACGCTTGAAAATCCAAATAGACTAGTAAATATATTGAGGTTACTAATTGCATCGAGGAATGCTGATAATAATAGTCACACACAAGAGATTGAGGAGATTATAAGTAAGCTGAAAGCTTCTAAAGTTATAGCATGACAGGATCCAGAAATTGTGTTAATCAATTACAGTCATGGTTAACAGGAACTTTGAAATATCAAAACCTTGTACTTATAAAATACATCATCCAGACATTCTTGAGATGTTTAGGTTTTTATGGATAATGCAGGTCTCTTTCTGTGTGATGTATATCATTATATAACTGAGTGTTTTAGAATGTCTAGACTATCACCTTTGTCTTTAGGAAATATGTATGTTTTTTGTATAGGAATGTAATAGGAAAATGTTTATAAAAAATAAATGTTGTTTATATTACATAGACCTCATTTTTTATTAATCTTTTTATACACCTCATATCATACAGCCCAATATTAAGATGGTTCTGGCTTCTAGATTCCCATTTATTCAAGTCTCTTTCAGTAATAGTTCAATAATCTTTTTGTTTAGATTTCATGTAGCATCAATGTTTTTAAGATAGGCATTCTCCTTAAACAATTATGAAATTATTTATGAAATTAATGGTATAGGCTGGTATAACAGTAATAATGAGTACATAATTTATATATATATATATATTATTGTTATATTCTACACACGCGGATGTTTTTTCCATGTATGTTCCGCGCTGGTGCAATTCTTCATTGATTGAGGTTACTGGGAGGTGATGAGAATGTTCCTATCACATTTCTGTTTATGATGTTTTAAGCTATCTCGTTCTTCCTCTTCATTTACATTCAGCTGGGCATTCCTGTAACACACATTCACATTATTTGCAACTTCTTTTAGGTATATACATCGATGTGGAGAATCACTGCAAGGGGTATTAAAGTTCTTTCTGCACGAAATCACACAGAGTACAATCTAGACATTATTTACACATATTTTTTTAATACAGTGATGCATGCTTTTGACAACTGCTATCCTTCTGGAAATTATTTGAAACTTGCTGTAGGTATCTGCTTTGAGGTAAAGAATCAGTGAATAGACTATTAAACTTCTTTCTGCAGATCCTCGCTCAGACTACATCCTGGACGTTATTTTTTTACATATTGATGTATACTTTAGACAAATGTTATCCTACTGAAGTGCGAATTTATAAACTCAACGAATGTAACTCTAAATGAAGCTTTGAAAGGATAGCTGAATTATTTCTACAAACCTTAATAGGAAGAAAAGACAATTTACATGTCTTAAACTTGCCGGCTGGTACTACTCCATGATATACCATTTGAAACTTCCCAGGCATTTCCTCCAACTGTTGGCTTGTTAGGGTTGAATATCTTGTCGGGAGAAACACTTGCTTATTCTCTAAAAGTGCAACGACTCTAGCACCGTATCGAGTATCAATTTTTCTTAAGTATTTTATATTATAAGGCTCCTCTGGCTGAAGATCTTGTAGTCTTTGAACGGCTGGGTAAATGGTACCCTCAGCCAATGTGTTAAGTTGAGATGTCAAAATTTCTGCATTAGGAAGAGAAAAAAACATATTCTTTATTAGAGAATGTGTTGCATAACAGAATTTCATTTATTTGAAAGTTACAAGCTTATTAACTTTTTTCTGAAAATGATAATATGTGTAAATACAATTGAGGTTCTGATTCACTAATGAAGTTCATTAAGTACTGTATTTTTCAATTTAAATGTTTTAATATAATGTAGATATTTACTTTGTTAGAGCGAATGATTCGCGCAACAGACTTTTTGTAATATTCTAAAGCAAAAACGTTAATAAGGTATTCAAATAATTGTATTTTCTCCAAAAAGGAATATAATTCACTCTGTGAAATCCTGTATTTAAATATCTGGAATAATAATTACTCAACAAGGTGAATACTTAACTAAATTGTTCCCATTTTGAGAATTCGCGCAGTTAGCTATTAAATGTAGAATAAGCTTGCCTAAAATGAATACTTAACTAAACTGTTCACATTTCAGAAAATTCACTTGTCTAGT
Source organism: Deroplatys truncata (assembly GCA_030765065.1). Classification (NCBI taxonomy): domain Eukaryota; kingdom Metazoa; phylum Arthropoda; class Insecta; order Mantodea; family Mantidae; genus Deroplatys; species Deroplatys truncata. The sequence continues at coordinate 412,670,349 of CM060990.1, read as the reverse complement.
TATTAACTTTTAGAATACTCAGCTATTCGCATATAAATGCCATGCATTAAAAACAAGAACGCGAATATAAGTTAAATGTACAGAGTAATAATTTAACTTTTAAAGTAAATGATGTGTTTTGTTACAACTTACCAGACATGATGTTCGTTGAAATTTCACTTTGAATGAGAAAAGTTTGCAGAGATCTTAGCTCGCTGTGTTGTCACAATACAGTGAAATCGCCGGAGAAGCTATTGCTTTTATATCGCTTCGCCTGATAAAATCTGAAGGGGTGAGAGGTGTGACGGTATATAATACAGCAATTTTGATTGGCTACTCCAAAAATTCGAGAAGGAGAGGGAAATGCTAGCCTCGCACAGGGACATTTCGTAAGCAAGTCTAAACCTGTTATGGGGGAAACCATCGCTCACGCCAGCGTTCCTTAAGGGGAATGCTTCTGCGTATGACGCTAGGAAATAAAAAATATATTTTATTTTTTACATTTACCGCTAAAAATTCATTGTTAATTATTGTTACATTACCAAATTAATCACAGAGCGAAAATAATGTATTGTTTCTGTAGATATAATTTTCCTCGAACCAGCAACCTTTCGATTGTGAATAGACACGTTACAGATGTTTAAAAAACGTCTGATGCTATGTGATGGCTTTAGAATTCTATTCTCTATGCATTACCACGGGAAAAACGAATAGCGAGTTACCGCTTGAGAAAAGTTAAAAGTATTTGAAAATTTAAACCAATATCAAAAAATCTGATGTGATACACTCACATGACTTTCTCTACTCTTGTACAAACTATTTTTACAAGCACTTATTCCCTATATGCTTCATGTTAATCGAGATATCGAGATGTCAATGTTATTGGTAATTTTCATGTCGATACAATGTGAATATGGTAGGTTTTAAGCGATAGTCAAATATTTTAACGCTGGTTGCTATGTGGTGCATTCCATTCTCTTTGCATATCGAGGACATAAAACAAGAATAATGAATTTGAGAAAAAGTATAAGTATTGGAAAATTTTAAAGGGAATAACAAGCAATATCTCGAAAATGATTTACTCAACAACAAGAATGTATATGATATAAATTATGTATTTTAACGCGATCTCCATTTTTTGTGTAGTAAAATTTTGTCTGTCTCTTATGGTTTATCAATTTTGCAGAAGTCGTTCAGAATGAAGAATACTTTTGGAGACATTCCCAGAAAAACCCGCCTCCGAAATAAAGTCCACTTCCTGAAAATAATAACAATATTAATAATAATATAGAATGTGTAAAAGAACGTCGTAAAATATTGAAAAAATTCTTACCGTTCAGTGCTTGCTGCATGTATGGGGCAGGGCCCCCATCCCTGCTGATTTGGTACCAGGTAGGTCTGGAAGCCTGGGGGTCGCGGTGCAGCGGTCGCGAAGCCTACTGGTGCAACGGTCGCGAAGCCTGATGGTACCGGTGCAGCGCTCGCATGTTGACCGATACCGCCTCCGAAATAAAGTCCATTTCCTGGAAAAAATAAATAATAATAATAGTATAGCATGTTTAAGTATAGAGTTCTAAAGAATCTACACTCTATACATGAAAAAAATACATGTTTTAAACACCTGCGTTAAAAATACATAGCATTCTGGGAGATCGATAGAGTTATGTGACTGCATATGGGTGAGAAACTCCCCTTAAATATATCCTTTTCTCCTTATACAATCCAGAACTCTATGCTGTCGGAGGTAGGGCTTTGTGTGCTAGAATCGCCAATGTAGGTCTACTATTATGTAATTTTTAGTTACAAATGCTCAAACACCAGTCTGTAAATTCTTACCTTACGAGTGATGCTGCATGTACGGATGGCAGAGCCGCCTCCATGATGATTTGGTACCAAGAATGTTTGGAAGCCTGGCGGTGCCTGTGCAGCGCTCGATGGATGGTCGATACCAAAATAAAGTCCACTTCCTGGAAATAATACAAATAATAATAAAGAATATGAACAAGAAGTTAATATGAATTGCTACATTACTTATTTAAAAACTCTGAAGAATGCTTACCATTCGGGTGTTCGGGTGTCTGAATCATTACGGTATTTGATGGGCGCTTCTGCAGCCTGCGGCCCAGAAAATTCGAGATATACATTTCATTTCTCATTACAATATCTTAAACATTTAATATTTTATTCAATATCGTTAGATTACTTGAAATGAATTTGTGTGTGTGTGTATTAAGTTTATATTAACATGTTGGAATATTCGAAAAAATATCTCTCGAATGGACGGGGTATTTAAAATCGTACTCGTCCTATGTTTACTAAGCCCAGTCTTTTTAAAAATGGAATAAATTAAGAGTAACGAGGATTGTTTAGGCTAGGCTCCATATTTCATTATTTATTTAGAATTAAACAAATGCTATTAGTCGTAATAATCATGCAATGCGTTACCAATCAGATGCGCAAGTCAATTCATATACAATTAATTAATAAAAAATATTTAATTGTTTTCATCGATCAGCGAGAGCCTTATTTATTTTTAATAACGTATGTAATATCTACCATTCTGAATACTTTTTATTCTTCATATTCTTCTCGCCAAATCATATTTCTTTGTTTAACATTCCGAAAAAAAAATCAGTTTAATTTTTGATATCATGTTTGCAATTCTTGTATGCGAGTATTTAAATAATGGCAAAGATACAATCGAATGTTTAAGTACAGAATCTATACAGTATACGTTTAATTGAAAACTTAATCATTAATATTCTTCATGTAGAATTATATTAATTATCGGGAAAACATTTTTTGTGGTAAGCTTAAAACATGTCTAGACTTGGTTTTCCACTGTCTATGATGGAATTTCTGCACAGGGGAAGCTCTTAAGAAAATCTTTTGTGTCGCTAATAGTTATTTACCCCGAGGGTCTGTGGTTTTTCAGAGCACTTAGCCTGTTTAATCAACTGGAATCGACTGTCATTGTTCACTAAGAGCTCTATACAAGACCTTGGTTTTACCTTCGTCTGAAGATAATTAATGGTGCGGGAGCGACTGTCGTCTGCTAATGTGTCTACATATGCATTCTTCAGGGGTGTACACCATATTTCTTTCAAGCAGTGTACGCAAGTGAATAATTCGTTGAATTTCTCAAAGTTCGCTACGTCTTTAGAAAGAACATTTAAAACGAATATAAAATTTATATTTGAAGTCTTCGTGCGTGTTACTTACAGGTACGCCTGTTTTGAATTGTAATTATTACTTCTCTCGTGTGAGAAGAGACATAGCGGGCTTTTATTTTTAACATCAGTTGAAGCGTACTCCGATGTGCTGGATACCCCTAGCCATTAAGAGCAGGTACTGGGGGAAAACCCAAGCGTCCTGGTTTAACCGCTTCTCATGATGGACGGGGCATTGCTGTCACATTGCGTCTTGTTTTTTCGTAAAGGGTTCTCGTGTTAACGTCTCATACAAGCTATTTGCAATTTCGCTTTAAGTTGCTTTTTAATTCATCTAAGCAATGTAATATTTTTTATAAACCCTCCAGTCAAAAGAAGAATTAAACAAACGTTATTACTCGTAATAATCGCGCATATACGATAACGAACAGTTGCGCGCGAGTCAATTACATTAATCAATCAAAAAAAAACTTAATTGTTTTTAATCGATAGACTGCGTCGTTTCATTAGAAGTGAGATATTCATGGTAGATGAATAATTGGGTGAGATATCTCTAGGAGCGCGAGTCAATTACATTAATTAATAAAAATATTTAATTGTATTCATCGATCAGCGAGAGTCTTATTTATTTTTTATTTATTTCATAATCAATTCCTCCGGAGCCAACATGAACGCACCTCGCATGTTAATTCATCTTTATTTTTTTTTCCGGAAACATATTTCGCAGAATTATATAGAGTTAAGATGGCCGTCTTGCACCCATAATGAGTTTAAATATGGTGAATTCACAACTTTCGGGTATGACCACCAGGGGCGCGTGAGGAAACATTCGCCGGAGTTTCACTCATATTATCACTTGGCGCGCTAGTGTAGGTTGCGAACTGAAACGCGAGTGGAGGGGGTGCGCTAGTCGACTTGTCCCTTGAAAGTACCGTGAGCCAGTCATTCCAGTGAAACGTCTCGCAGCGGAAGGTTGCGGTCGGTGTTCCACCGCAATTATCACGCGATAACGAGTGTTACGTCAAGTCTGTCCTTTCATCTAAGTGTTGTAATATTGTTATAAATCCAAAATATATTTTCCCTCAAAAGTAGAATTAAATAAATGTTATTACTCGTAATAATTATACACATGCTACCACACATATACGATAACGAACAGTTGCATGCGAGTCAATTAATCATTCAAAAATACTTAATTGTTTTCATCGACAGACTAGCCGTGTTTCATTAGTCGTGTAATTTATTGACAATAGTAGGTTATAAATGTCGGTTTAGGTGCAGGTCCGCGCGACTCAATCAAAAATACTTAATTGCTCGAAGAATAGCGTTTAATTGTATTAGTAGTAATATGATGGGCATTCTTATTTTTTTTTCAATAACACACATTACCTAATTGATTGACACAATTATGTACTCAAACGATTTGCCGATGTGCGGCAGGCATCGAGAATCGCATTCCCACATCGCCAGGGTGGATTTCCAAGCCAACGTCACGCACCGAGAACCCTCACATATAACCCCTCACCCCGAGCGGCACATCCCCTACCCCAAGCCAATCACACGGCAGGGATTTAGACCTAGGGAAGGTACGCGACCGACGTATAGGATCAATACACACTCTCCCACCTATCCACAGGGAACCAACCAGAACACAAAGGGGAGGGAGGACACGCGTATGGGGGAGGGAGGGGGGCGAGTCACCGGCACGTGACCACAGGGGGAGGGGGGAGGACCTGCCGGCACAGACACTGTCGGCATTAAGTGAGCACACAAAGGGAAGGGGGCGGAGCTAGCGGCACGCGACCGGGCGGCAAATAGTAGCACACAAAGGGAGGGGGCGGGGCTAGCGGCATAGATCAAAGAACCTTATCAGATGGCGGCAAATCCTTTGTGTGCTCGAACCGGTATTCTTATCCTACTACGGTAGCTATCTATAAATAAACTGAGCAAAAACTCTGTACTCAGGGCCTGACTTCTCTCAGCTGTCTTCGCTTATGCGCCCCCTGAGATGTGATAATATCGCACCAGCGACACGACAGCTATGGTTGGTGGCCTTTAATATGCCTTTTAAGTTTTGCGTCAGCTTTATTGTGTTTATATCTGACTGAATATCTTATATTAAATTTTCTTCCTTAATGCCCTGATCAAATAAGGACATGTTATCAGCGTACGTAACCAGTTTACCATTAACGCTAGCTTTCCTATATCATTTATGACTAAAAGAAATAAAATAGTCCAAAGAATCAAGCCTTGTAGTAGATCAAATTTAATTTTCATTATATATGATTTGGTATCACTTAATGAGACACACTGTAATTTGCTTGTGAGATAAGATCTAAACCAATCTAGCACTGGCCCTCTTATGCCTAATCTTCCCAGCTTCAAAAGCAGCAATGAGTGTTCCGAAGTATTAAACGCATTTTTAAAATCTATGAAAGAGCTGTTCCAAGATAGTTTTTATCCAGATCGTTTTGTAAATGATGCTTACTTCGGCAGCCGTGTTCGTAGTGCTGGAATATTTTATAAAGCCGAATTGTAAATTATAAATAGCTTTGATCTATATTATTAATGAATTGTAGGAGTCTTACCTTCATTATTTTTTAAAAAGCTTGATATTGCAGGTAAAACACTGATTGTTCTATAGTTTGAGTTTGTTTTTACCACTCTTGTACAGTGGTACGACTTAAGCTATTTTCCGTAAGTTTTGGAAGTATTCTTCTGCCAATGGCTTGTTTGCGATATCAACAATTTTTGGAATCAAATGAGGCGCACTGTTTTATGACTACACAGCTAACAGCACTTTCTGAACACTAATATCCAATTTAAAAAATTGGAGTATTCCTGTTATTTCATCGCACTTAGTTGGCTTCAGAATAAGAGATTTTTGATTAAGCTCAACGAGATCTAACACCGATTGCTCCATCAGGGTCTTTTAATTCATATGCTGCATATATGAAATATTCATTGACTGCGTTGCAGTCATCCTCCTCATCTATCAGCTCACCTGGTATTCTAAGTTGGATATTTTTGTTTTCGAAAACACTGTTTACAATGAGCACAAGTGCTGGAGCTCCATATTTATAGGCAAATTCAATGCCTAGAATGTTCCACGCAACCGAAGGAAAACAAGTTTTTCAGGAATTTTCACGAAACAAACAGAAAAGAGTATAAATTGCGTGTATTCAGAGCCGTGATTTGAACTCCGGATCTTTTCTGTGACTTTCCAGCATGTTAACCATTCTGTAACAGAGCACCTTAACAGCGAGAAACGTCTATTGTAGCTTCAGTCGGACGGGGCCTGTAAATGCGGTGTGAGCACCCGAATTTTTCACTGACTGTGAAATACAGTCTAGCTACCAAATCACAGGATGAGAGCACTCACACGGTATCCTAGAGAGTGTCTCGTAGAATCCCCCCAGGGGCTCACCTTATGTGAGTACGGGTGTTGGCGTACCCGGGGGTTCCCGAGACACTCCCCCCAGGGGCTCACTTCGTGTGAGTACGGGTTAGGCGCGCCCGGGGTCCCGAGCCACTCATAGCCATATTCACCCTTTCATCCCCGTCCCCAGGGATTCACTTCATGTGAGTACGGGTTTGGTGCACCCGGGGTCCCGAGCCACTCGCCTCCATTTCACCCCCTCCACCCGCATCAACTGTGCCACGTTACTCTATTTCTTCTCACTCTTCCTCTTCTAGGTTTATTCTGATTCTTAGTTGGTACTGTCTTAGGCTTATTAACTCCTGTCTCACCAGCAGGGATCTTTTCTATCTCCGTGGTCCTTTCCTACGGTTTCAGCGCGGCTTCCGACGTGTGTGCCCTACGGGGGTCTCAGTCGCGAAGGTTGGGTGGACCCTTCGCACTGCCCCCATGTGTAGCCTTAGGTGCGGAGCCCGTCCACACCGTCATGTACACCCACGTAGCGCTTTAGGGGCCCGGCCTGTGTTACTGTCCCGACGGCCGTGAGCCGTTGGGTTAGTATCAGGGGCCGGACGTGTTACCGCTGACGGAACCCCGGTGTAATCGACCACAAGTCCCCTGAATCCGTGTCTGTGTTTGACGGCAGCGCGGCCTAAAGTGGGGAGCCACAGGCGGTTATTCCTGTGGTAGGGGCTTAAAGCCGGGGTGTGCGTGGTGAACGGTTTACACATGTGGACAAGCAGTGGAGATTGGAGGGTAACCCTTCTGAGGTACGCTTTGCGATCAGTCATAGGAGGGGTCTCCATGACGGCACAGACCGTGAAGATATGGTGTCTTTTCTTCTTTAACCCCCGGATGGCAGGCTGACGCCGACGGTTCCGGAAGGGGGTCCTTATCAATATGCATCCGCGCAAAACCCCTACTTTGTTTGACACATTCTTAATTTTGCACCTGGCGAGTGAAGGAAAAACCATGCAGGACGTTAGCCCATTTTATATCAAACGCGAGGTTGACCGTATCTGTGGCCCAGTTAAAAATGCAACACGACTAAGAGATGGTACGCTTTTGATAGAAACCAATACGGCCGACCAATCCGAGAAATTGTTGAAGGCAACTTTGTTGGGATCCTACCCCATCCGTGTAGCCCCACACAAATCGTTGAATTCCTGTCGGGGAGTTGTTACCACCTCCAGTCTGGACGGTATAACAAACGAGGACATCGTCACCTGCCTTTCTGATCAACGCGTTTCTCAAGCGTACCGCCTAACCCGGAAACAGGATGGCGTAGAACAACCATTACGTACGGTATTTCTAACCTTTAAGGGCACTGTTTTACCTGATTATATTTTCTGTGGCTATGAGCGTGCCGCCGTACGTCCGTATGTTCCGAACCCCATGCGCTGTTTTCAGTGCCAGCGTTTCGGACATACTAAAGATCGTGTAACAACCGTGCTGTTTGTGATCGTTGTGGTCTTCCAGCCCATGAGGACTCGGCCTGTACTCGAGCACTTTGCTGTGTGAACTGTGGCGGTAGCCATTCATCTAGCTCCCGACAGTGTCCGAAGTTCCTCGATGAGAAATGTATACAGGAGTTGCGTGTCAAGGAACGTTTGACTTTTACCGAGGCACGTCGCCGTTTTGAGCAGCTGAACCCTTGTGTCCTTACGGGTTATTCGGTTGCGGCCCGCCACACTCCTGTTACCTCTGTTGGCCTACAAACTGCGCCCGTTGTAAATGCTTCCACACAGACCGACTTACCCGTAAGTAGTTCTTTGTCTCGTGCCATACCTGCACCACGGTCTCCATCTTCCGCCGTGCCACCATCATCTTCCAAAGCGTCTACCGGCGCTAACAAGTCTAAGTCTTCTAATGCCCGCAGTCGTTCCAGGTCTTCCCGTTGCACCAATAGCCGTGCTTTCTCTGTGCAGTCCCGGTCTCGCTCTACGAGCCGCAGGGGATCTTCGGACTCCCGAACCTCGGAGGAGTCGCCAGAGGAGTCTTTTCAAATCGTTGGTCCGAAGTCGGCCAAGGTGAGAAAGAAGATTAAGACGGTCCATTAATCCGTTTCTTCCTATGGAAATAATCCAGTGGAATGTTAATGGGTTCCGGGCTCGTGCTCCGGACATCCAATATTTAGTGTCACAACGCTCCCCTTCACTGGTCTGTTTACAAGAAACCCATCTGCAGCCTCATCACACTTTACACCTTCGTGACTTTACGGCGTTTAGGCATGACTCTCCTGCTGGACAGCGTGCGAGCGGTGGCGTTGCTATCTTGGTGGCCCCTAACATCTCTGCCGCCCGCATACCGCTTACTACGCCGTTACAAGCTGTGGCGGTGCGTGTTCAACTCAGTTTCATTTGTTTCTCTGTCTGTAATGTCTATCTGCCGCCGGTCGGTGTCGTGCAAGAGATGGATCTTCGGGCGCTTTTGGCGCAGATTCCCACACCGCTCCTCTTCCTTGGTGATCTGAATGCCAAAAATGCTGTGTGGGGCTCCGACACTGATGATGCTCGTGGATACCTTGTAGCAGACGTTTGTGATCTGTCCGGCTTGCTTTTGTTGAACACTGGTGTCCCTACCTTTTTGTCATCTACCTATGGGACACCGTCAGCCTAAGACGTTGCTTATTGCAGCCCGACATTAGTTCCTCTCTTTGATTGGTCGGTGCTTTCGGATCTGTATGGGAGTGATCATTTTCCCATTAACATTCACCTCACAGGACACCATCCTTTGCCTTCTCGACATCCCCACTGGATTCTTTCCAAGGCTGACTGGAGGAAGTTCCGCTCCCTGATTGCTCTCCCGGACGATGGTTTCGCAACTATCGATGAACTGGTGGACTATTTTACGTGTACTGTCTTGCTTGCTGCAGATTCCAGCATTCCTCGAGGTTCATCTACACCGCGTCACGTTCCTGTACCTTGGTGGTGCGAGGAATGCCGCTTGGCCATTAGAACGCGCAAACGCGCCCTGCGTATTTTTCAGCTACATCCTACGGAGGAGAACTTTGTGGCATTTAAACGTTCTCGGGCTAAGGCGCGCTATGTACTTCGGAGTGCAAAGCGGAAATCTTGGGAATCTTACCTGTCTTCCCTTTCCCGTCGTACCTCTGCGCAGCAGGTGTGGTCTGCTGTTCGGCGTATTTATGGCCAGTGTCGCCGGACGATCATTCCTGGTCTTGGTGTTAGTGGCTCCATTTTCACCAGCGAGCGGGATATAGCCGAAGCCCTTGCCAACTCCTTTGCTGCTGCTAGCCAAACGGATGGTTATGATAGATCTTTTCTGCCTATCAAAGACGCTGCGGAGCGGATAGTCCTCGATTTTAAAAGTGACCGTAGTGAACCGTACAACGCCGCTTTTACCGTCGCCGAGCTAGACCATTCTTTATCCTTAGCAAAGGATACCTCTCCTGGCCCCGATGACATCCACCGCCAAATGCTGCTACATCTTCCGCCTAAGGCGCTTTCCTTCCTGCTGGACATTTACAACCGTATCTGGCGTGAGCAGGTTTTCCCGTCTTCCTGGCGAGAGGGTATTGTCATCCCCATCCCTCGACCTGGAAAAGACCGGCACCTTCCCTCTAGCTACCGCCCTATCTGTTTGACGAGTGTCGTTTGTAAGATCTTTGAACGTATGATTACCGCTCGGTTGGTGTGGTGGCTCGAGTCGAATGCTTTGCTCTGTAATATTCAGTGTGGTTTTCGTCACCATCGCTCCAGTGTTGACCATCTCGCCCGTCTTGAGGCCTATGTCCAGAGTGCCTTTCTTCTGAAGCAGCATGTGATCGGTGTTTTCTTTGATTTGCAGAAGGCCTATGATACCACTTGGCGCTATGGTATCCTCCGAAATCTGCATGCTTACGGTTTACGCGGTCATTTAGCTGTTTTTATTTGTAACTTTTTAAAACTTCGCCGTTTTCGTGTCCGTGTTGGAGACACGTTATCTCAGGCGAGGATCCAGGAGAACGGTGTACCCCAGGGGTCGATCCTCAGTGTACCACTTTTTGCCGTCGCCATCAACGGCATCGCTACTGTAGTTCGCAGCGGAATACCAATGTCACTATATGTTGATGACTTTGCGCTATACTATCGCTCTTATAGCCTTGAGCACATCGAACGCCAACTGCAGATGGCCATTACCGCACTCGCCACCTGGGCACTTCACAACGGCTTTCGGTTCTCTCCTGCTAAGACTCAGTGTGCTCATTTTCATCGCCTTCGTGGTGTGCACCCTCCTCCTGATCTTCATTTGCATGGCACACCCCTCCCGTTTGTTGCGCACGTCAAGTTTTTGGGCCTTTACCTCGACCATAGACTCACCTGGGAGCACCATATTCGCTACCTTCGTGCATCATGCGATCGTTCCCTTCGAGTGTTAAGGATTTTATCTGGCGCCTCTTGGGGCGGCGATCGCACCGTTATGCTCCGCTTGTACCGCTCGTTGGTTAGCTCGAAACTTGACTACGGGTGTTTTATCTATGGCGCGGCGTCCGCCTCTAAACCTCGCCTTTTAGACACTGTTCATCATACTGGTATCCGTCTTGCTACTGGGGCCTTCCGCACTAGTCGTGTCGAGTGTTTGTATGCAGATTCTGGCGAACCACCTCTGTCTCTTCGACGTGAGTTTTTACTCTTTTCTTATGTTGCAAAGCTGGCGGCTCATCCTAGTCACCCTTCGTTCCACTGTGTAGTCCATCCGGAACTCGCCCACCGTTATGTGCGCAATGCTACCATCTCCCGCCCATGTGGTGTTCGGTTTCGGGAACTTCTTTGCGCACATGACCTCCGACTGCCTCCTGTGGAGCGATCCTGTCTTAGTCGTATTCCCCCGTGGCAGCTCCAACGTGCCCGGTTTGATCTTGAACTTTCGGGTGGTGCCAAAGTCGCTACCCCGCAGCCAGTGTTTCGCCAGCTCTTCTCCGCGATTCTAGACCGTTACCGGGACTATTCCCCGGTGTTTACTGACGGTTCCTGTGTGAATGGTAGCACAGGGTGCGGTTTTATCTATGGCAGTGGGGCTCACAAATTTCGCCTTCCAGACGCCAGTTCAGTTTTTACGGCCGAGCTGTTTGCCATCTTCTCTTTCTTACTTTTTATCTCCACGTTTGTCCCTGGCCGTTTTATTATTTGCTCCGACTCTCTGAGCGCCCTCCAGTGCCTGCAACAGTTTATCGGCTCCTCCGCCTTGATTTTAAAAATCCAAACCCTTTTATCTCAGTTGATCTGTCGCGGATACCAGTTTGTTTTTACATGGGCTCCAGGCCATGTGGGAATTCCTGGCAATGAGAAGGCGGATGAAGCTGCTAAGGCCGCATGCCGTTTGCCGGGGTTTTCCACCTTAACTGTGCCTTCTACGGATGTTCGGCGGTACTTACACCGTCCTCTGTTTTTAGCTTGGCAGCTATCATGGGAGTCTCTGGCTGGTACTCAACTCCGGACAATCAAGGACACCGTACAACCCTGGTCCACTTCCTGTTGGGGATCACGGCGGTCAGAAGTAGTTCTGACCCGCCTAAGAATCGGGCATACGCGCGCCACACACGGTCATCTCCTGCGTGGTGCCCCGGCCCCTGTCTGTTCGACGTGTGCTGTGCCGCTTACCGTGTCCCATGTACTGTTTGATTGTCCGAAATACGCCCCTGATCGTCAGTTTTATGGCCTGGGTTTTACGCTGCCCTCAGTTTTAGGTGACGACCCAGTGGCAGTAAGGCAGACCCTGCGGTTTGTCACCAAAATCGGGTTTTCTCCACAGGTATAACTTGCCTTTTAGTTTTGTTTTTAGCCTAGATTTTATTCCATTTTACCGATACTTTTAGTCCTGGATTTTATTCTCTTTTACCCAATTTATGATCTTACGGCTATCTCGTTTTAGTCTCTTCTAATGCGTTTTTTGATCGACCATTTTCAGTTCTAACTGTCTTTATGTTTTTCTTTGGGCCCAAATGACCTAGCCGTCGACGGGCCCATAAACTCCACACCACCACCACCACCACCACCACCGAGACACTCATCGCCATATTCATCCCTTCATCCCCGTCCGGTCAAGGTGGGTTCGTTCTCGTGACCGGGGGACTCAAGGTGGGCTCTCGTGCGTTCTGTGCATTTCATTCCATGTCGCCCCTCGCCATCGTTTCTTTCTTCTCTTCTATTTATGCACATTTCGCCCCACGCCCATTCATTTACACATCACTTTTACTTCTTCGCCGGCCTACCTTGCGTGCGAAACGCCCACACATTTTTAGTTTCTTTTATCTTTTCCTTTTAATCCTCCGTGGACATAGCCTGACGGATACCCGTGCACTGTGTGCGCAGCTGGGTGAGTGGGTAATGGCGTCATCCCCACCACCCGGGTGCGTCATGTCGGGTATGCGTTCGTATCGGCTGTTCAACTGCAGTCCCGCGGGGGGCCATTGCATGAGATGCTGACTTCTGACAGCGATTGGGTCCCTCTGTATATGTTCTGGGAGGTGTGACCCTGGAGTAAGATAGGTATAGATAGACCACTCACCCAAGCCGGGGTAACGCCCGGGAAGTCAGAGCCCGAGGTCGGAGACGGTTGCAATGGTGGAGGATTTATTTCGTTATGGAGCCCCCTTTCTCCATTATTTCCAACAAGCGCCGTAAAGTTATTGTAACGGAAGTAACACCGTCGACATCTGAATGTTACTTGGTAATTTCAAGAACAGAAGAAGGACAAAGCTTTGAGAAGGTGAACCCTTTTATAATTCAGAAGGGCATTGATGCAATTGCTGGTGCGGTTCAGTCCTGAAGTCGTCTACAGAATGGTTCCTTATTGGCACAAACGAAGTCCGATCACCAAAGTAAGACCTTGTTGCGCGCTACGCTAGTAGTAATAGTCCCGGATGAGCCAATTGGATTAACGATAATCCTGCCGCTAGGGGCGCTAGTGTCGCTAGTGTCGCTGCGAGCGACGGCGGCAAGTTTGAAAAGCGCCATGAGCGGAAGGATTATCGTTATTGCAATTGGTTCATCCGGGACGAGCTAAAAGAATTGAGGATTAGGGAAAGATGAAGGAAAAACAGGAAGTGACGTGGAGTGTTTTGATTGGTAAAAATAAGACGAAATGTGATTGGTTCGTTAATTCGGGTGGAAGATGAAGGAAGGAAGATAAAAGAGTATGGAGGACACGTGATGGAGAGGAGCGGGGTGGCGAGGTGTTGTCTGTGCGGAGGTCGGGACTGAAAGAGGGAAAAGATGGCGAACGAGGGATAAAAAGTATAACAGAAAGTGACGTGTGAAGTTGTGATTGGTGGGAATAAGAAGTGATGTTATTGGTGGAAAGCAACAAATGAAAGTTGTTGATTGGTAAGAATAAGAGAGATTATGATTGGTGGAAAGAAAAAGGTGTGGGAGTGTGGTATGTTGCAGGTGATGGGAAAGGTAAGTTTTCCTAGCAACAAGATTTGCAAAAGCCTTTCCAGAACTCATCAGCAATTTTTGAACGTTGGATGGTAGTTTTCTTGAGTGGATAGGGAGATGGGGCGATATGAGATGCGGTGGCGAAAATGGGAACTAAACAAGTTGGTTGAGACAAGAGGTCTAAGGACGAGGAAATTTCGAGGTTAGTGGTCAACATGGCGGTCGCAGGAGGTGGGGGTAAGGAGACGCGGTGGTGAGAATGGGAACTAAAAGAAGATGGCGGTAGCAAGAGCTTAGAAGAGCAGATTTTGAGGTTAAAATAGTGGGAACTAAAAATGGCTGAGGGTCGGTGACAAGGAGATGCGGTGGCCAACGTGAGAACTAAACAAGATGGCGGACGCAAGAGGAGGGTAAGGAGATTTGAGGTTAAGATTTTTAGGTTAAAACAGGGCGAAAGCATGGGAACGAAATCCAAGATGGCGAAGGCAATGGTGTGGACGAGGAGATGTGAGGCGCGGTGGCGAAAATGGGAACTGAACAAGATGACGAAGACAAAAAAGTGTAAGGACGAGGAGATTTCGAGGTTAGTGGTGAACATGGCGGTCGCAAGAGGTGGTGGGCAAGGAGATTTGAGGTTAAGATTTTTAGGTTAAAACAGGACGTAAGAAGGGGAACTAAATCCAAGATGGCGGAGGCAAGGGTGTGACGAGGAGATGTGAGGTGCGGTGGTAAAAATGGGAACTAAATAAGATGGCGGAGGCATGAAGTTGAGCTTAAAAATATGAGGTAAACGTGGAGAACTTAAACCAAGATGGCGGTGGCGTGGTGGTGAAAATGGGAACTAAACAAGATGGCGGAGGCAAGAAGTGGAGGGACGAAGAGGTTTGAGGTTAGGGTCAACATGCGAAAGATGTCGAACGCAACAGATGGTGACTAGGAGATAGAATTGAGGATTAGGGAAAGATGAAGGAAAAACAGGAAGTGACGTGGAGGGTTTTGATTGGTAAAAATAAGACGAAATGTGATTGGTTCGTTAATTCGGGTGGAAGATGAAGGAAGGAAGATAAAAGAGTATGGAGGACACGTGATGGAGAGGAGCGGAGCGGCGAAGTGTTGCCTGTGCGGTGGTCGGGACTGAAAGAGGGAAAAGATGGCGAACGAGGGATAAAAAGTTTAACAGAAAGTGACGTGTGAAGTTGTGATTGGTGGGGATAAAGAGTGATGTTATTGGTGGAAAGGAACAACTGAAAGTTGTTGATTGGTAAGAATAAGAGAGATTATGATTGGTGGAAAGAAAAAGGTGTGGGAGTGGAGTATGTTGGAGGTGATGGGAAAGGTAAGTTTTCCTAGCAACAAGATTTGCAAAAGCCTTTCCAGAACTCATCAGCAATTTTTGAACGTTGGATGGTAGTTTTCTTGAGTGGATAGAGAAATGGGGCGATATGAGACGCGGTGGCAAAAATGGGAACTAAACAAGATGGCGGAGACAAGAGGTCTAAGGACGAGGAAATTTCGAGGTTAGTGGTCAACATGGCGGTCGCAAGAGGTGGGGGCAAGGAGACGCGGTGGTGAGAATGGGAACTAAAAGAAGATGAGGGAGCAAGAGCTTAGAAGAGCAGATTTTGAGGTTAAAATAGTGGGAACTAAAAATGGCGGAGGGACGACGACAAGGAGATGCGGTGAGAACTAAACAAGATGGCGGACGCAAGAGGAGGGTAAGGAGATTTGAGGTTACAGTACCAAAACACCAAAGGATATATTCCTACGCCAAGCAGGCCCGAAAAATAATTATGCGTGTGGTACTTACCTCTTACTGGTGTTGATGCGTCACCAAAAGCGCAGCAGCTTCACGCGACGCGAAAAAATAAAAGCAAACTGTTTTTGAAAATGCTTAACCAGCTTTAAGATCAACCAACATCACCACGCACTGATATACCTAGGTTTTTTAAAGCGGTACAGACGCCCTTTGCACAGACGTAATTTAACTATACCAAAAACCTGGTACTGGACCATCGTAATGGTCGCTAGCGTACGTAGGAGCAGTGTTCTCATAGCCGGTCGAAAGCGGTCAAAAAAGTGTACGACGTAGGTGTTCACAGCAGGTACTGTCGAGTGAACCGTCGAGATGCGAATGAGCGAGATCTGTTCTTGCCGGCAATCTGGTTCGGAGATGTGAGGAGCGGTGGCAAAAATGGGAACTAAACAAGATGGCGGAGACAAGAGGTGAAGAACGAGGGGATTTGAGGTTAGTGGTCAATATGGCAGACGCAAGAGTGGTAATCAGCAGTCGATGTGCGTCACGATATGCCCGCTGCGATTAAAGAGCTGCAAACTGCGCGATAACTTGAAAAATAATGCCCGGCGTGACGCATTGCGCGGCGCGCGCGTTTGCCGTAAACCGCTACAGTTTGCCATACTTATATTATCCGTCTTTTTTTTCTTTTCCTTTTTTTTAAAAAATAACTAGTTTTTCGGGGTTTTCACTAGTTGGTAGACGAATGCAAGCTCTTTCTGCTTTTCCATAGGTTTTCCCTGGTTGGTAGGCGTTTGCTGTAGTGGTTGACGAAGCCCTTTCTAATTTTCGAGGTTTTCAGGTTTTTCGTGGTTGTCCCTACCCGGTAGGCAAATGATGAAGTTTTCCCTTGTCGGCGCACGGATACTAGGCACATACTCGCACACACACACATTTAATAGTAGCGATACCGCTTGATAAGGCATAAATTGCACGTTGTTTGTTAGGGCCATGCATGTTGAAAGTTGGCACACTGGGACGTTGGTTCGCACAAAATCCACACAATGACAAAATTGAAAATGTATATATATATATATATATTTTAACACAAAAGTGTGCAGTGCAAAAGAAAATAAAAATTAAATAGGCACACACACACTGTAACAGTAGCGTATAAAAAATTTAACAAACAAAATCCACACAATGACAAAATTGAAAATGTATATATTTTAACACAATAGTGTGCAGTGTAAAAGAAAATAAAAATTATACAGGCACACACTCACACTATAATAGTAGCGTATAAAAAATTTAACAAACAAAATCCACACAATGACAAAATTGAAAATGTATATATTTTAACACAAAAGTGTGCAGTGCAAAAGAAAATAAAAATTAAATAGGCACACACACATTTAATAGTAGCGATACCGTTTAATAAGGCACAAATTTCACGTTGTTTGTTAGGGCAATGCATGTTGAAAGTTGGCACAATGGGAAGTTGGTTCGCACAAAATCCACACTATGACAAAATTGAAAATGTATATATATATATATATATATATATATATATATATATATATATATATATATTTTAACACAAAAGTGTGCAGTGCAAAAGAAAATAAAAATTAAATAGGCACACACACACAAACACACACATTTAATAGTAGCGATACCGCTTGATAAGGCACAAATTGCACGTTGTTTTTTAGGGCAATGCATGTTGAAAATTGGCACACTGGGAAGCTGGTTCGCGCTGTGGTCAACCGACTACTTCGTCAGCAACCGTTCACACGGTCAGTTTTCATGCTATCGTGCAGTTTGCACGACGCGTACAGCACGTGCTTTCCCCGTATGATCGCCAAACACCGTCACAGCTGTCATAGCTTGTCGGCTTATTTGATGTTCATATTCCTTTTCAACGCATTTCGTTTAGAGGTATTGTTTATTTGTTTTTCAAGACAATACGTTTTTGGCATAAGTTTTTTGATTTAATTTTATATAATGGATTGCGAAAATGGAAGTTTCTATTTGTATTTATGACAACTATGAAAATACAAGCAGAAGGACAGGCTTTTTCCACCTACCATGCTGTTGCTGATGGTGCGCTGGGCGGCCATATTCAACAGGGTGCGGTTGGCGGTCATATTTGACAGTTTATTGCAATGCGTGCAACAAGGGCACACATCCACTTGTTGCTCGCGTCGAAAGTTTGTGCGTGATTTTTTTCAGATTTTATGCACAGCACAACACAAAATCACTACACACGCCACTGATAGTTTTAAATATTTGACACTGATGTTGAAGTTGTGGCGGGGCACTGTTTTTAACTCCACACGCACTTAATAAATCACATAGCCGTGCGGAAATACTTAACTTTCAGAGAAAAGCGCTAGTGGGGAGTGCAAGCTCAACCACTATTAGCAACATGTAGCAAGCGTTATAGTTCTGGTCGCGTTAGTCTTTTCTCCTACGATGACGTTGGTGATGGTGCGGTTGGCGGCCATATTTGACAGTTTATTGCAATGCGTGCAACAAGGGCACACATCCACTTGTTGCTCGCGTCGAAAGTTTGTGCGTGATTTTTCTCAGATTTTATGCACAGCACAACACAAAATCACTACACACGACACTGATAGTTTTAAATATTTGACACTGATGTTGAAGTTGTGGCGGGGCACTGTATTTAACTGCACACGCACTTAATAAATCACATAGCCGTGCGGAAATACTTAACCTTCCGCGAAAAGCCCTAGTGGGAGTACAAGCTCAACCACTATTAGCAACATGTAGCAAGCGTTATAGTTCTGCTCACGTTAGTATCGGAGAAAACAGTAAAAAGAACGATTCACATGTGCAGCGGAAGCATCAGTACGTGAATGACCGTGTGCTGATGAAGCAGTGGATGTGTGTTACAATACGGCAGCCGCGGTTAAAGAACTGCAAACTGCGCGATAACTTGAAAAGACCGTGAGAACGGCTGCTGATAAAGCAGCCGCGTTTAAAGAGTTGCAAACTGCACGATAACTTTAAAAAGAAATGGCCGTGCGAACGGATGCTCGTCAGCGAGAAAATTTTTTAAATGCGGTTTTATGGTCGATGGTAGGGAAAAGTGCAGCGGTGGATGGATGGATGGTGTGACCGGAAGTGCACCGGAAATGACTGCGATTACAACTTGGCAAGTTGTGGCGAAATAAGGCGTCAGGATTTTTAATGAGGCATTTAACTCGACGCGCATGCTGAAACTGCGGTTGCGAAATTCAAATGCTGTACGCTTCAATGTAAAATAACTTTGTTTCTATACCTGAATGTCAATATATTCAGTGCTGTGGGACTGTATGGATTGTTACTTTTACTTAGAACTGCTTTAAATCCTTGTTTCATTTCCTATAACTTTTGGTAATGCAAACAATAATTACCCTAGGGGAATATTTTATTTCTGATACATTCTATAACGAGCCAGGCATTTTACATTTCTAGTTTTCTTTTTTACTTTCTCTACTACGTATAGTAAGTAGGGGAAGTATTGTATTCCACCCAAAAATTCGATACCGAGATTTCACCGGAAATACATGTTTTGAGACCCCCTGGATCCAAAAAAATGCATTTTTGGAAACATGTCCGTGTGTGTGTCTGTGAACAGCATAACTCAGAAACGAACAGTCGGATAAGCACCAAACTTGGTATTTAGGTTCAGTATCTTCCAGAGATGCAACACGAAGGTTTCCAAGAAAATCCCCCCACCCCAGACAACCCTTTACATGGAACATTTTTCGAAAATTTTAATTTTCTCAAAAATGGTTCTAACGATTTTGATTAAAATATCCTATGTTCAAGATATTTTCAAGACAAATGAAATGTATATCTCGAATTTTCTGGGAATGTCTCCAAAAGTATTCTTATTGTGAACGACTTTTGCATAAGTGGTAAACCATAAGAGATATACAAAATTTTACTACACAAAAATGTAGATCGCGTTAAAATACACAATTTATGTCATATACATTTTTTTTGTTGAGTGAACCATTTTCGAGATATTGCTGGTTATTCCCTTAAATGTTTCAATACTTATTTTCTCAAATGGGAATTCGTTATTCAGTTTTTGTCTTGTATATGCAAAGAGTATTAATCTGAGGCAAAGAGAATGGTGATACACATAGCAACCAGTTATTAAGAGATATGTATATGCTTAAAGGCTACTGTATTTCTATATTGCCCTTGTAAATACAAAACAAGGGGAACATAGTACGCCTTAAGCGAGTCATATATTTTTAGAACTGGTCGCTATGTGTAAAATGTAATTCTCTTTGCATGTCAAAAGATCGTTTCTGCAAATGTTTATCTTGATTAATATGAAATAGATGGAGAATAAGAGTTTCTAAAAATAGTTTGTACAAGAGTAGATAAAGTCATGTGAGTGTTACACATCAGATTTTTTTTAGTAATTGTGACATTTTATGTATCGACTACTTCTAGATCTGCCTTGCAAGGACATTGCAAATGACATGGATTGTTTAATTCATTTCCATCATAAACCGTAAGCAACTGAAAAATAATAAAAATAAAATCAAGTCAGCATTAGAAAGATACCTTATCACTCACACCTTGAATACAGAGGAGGATTTCATTCATTAAAAAAATAATGGTACTACTAATTTTACTCCAAAACGTAATGCAGTTTTGTAAATACTAAATATAAATATTTTAAATGTAAATAACATTAGTTTATAAGTTTTAGTAACTGACCCTCTACATAAGAGTTACGATTCGTGTTCACAAATGTGCACAATGTATGCAGTTTTGACGTAAACTGCATCCTAGATTATACCAGCTCTCTTAAGCTGACCTAACTCACTATAGGCTCTGGAAATTGATATATTATGATATAAGAGACATTTTTGAGAAAATTAAAAATAACGAAAACTTTTGCATGTAAAGAGTAGTTTGAATTGGAGAGATTTTCTTCAAAACCTTCGTCTCGCACCCCTGAAAGGTCCTGAACTTAAATGCCAAGTTTCGTATTTAAACGAGTTTTCGTTTCCCAGTTGTACTGTTCACACACACACACACACACACACACGCGGATCTTTGTCTAAAAATGGTTGGATTTTTGGGTCAGGGAACCTCGAAACGGTGAAACCTCGACATAGAATTTTTGGGTGGGGTACAATACTTCCTTTACTTACTGTAAGTACATAGTAGAGAAAGCAAAAATAGAATTGCAAACTCTCAAACATTAAATTGAGTTTTATTTGTTTGTACACACAAAAGTTAGCAAGTCTATTAAACCAAGGCACAACTGTAAGTGTTCATGATGCAACTGCGTTAATGGCGTTAGAAACGGCTGATGTGAAACAAACACAAAACCTATGAAAAAGCAGAAAGAGCTTGCAGTCGTCTACCAACCAGAGAAAACCCCGAAAAACTAGTTAGAGATTTGTGAGCGTGTGTGTGTGTGTGTGAGAGAGAGAGCGCACTCAGCATGCGTCCGTAAACAGGGGTAAACCACGAAATAGGATAAAGGACTTAAGTTTAATTGTCTACCCACCAGGGAAAAGCACGAAAAAAGAAAGAGCTTTGGCAACGGTTGCAGCAATCGCGTACCAACCAGGGAAAAAGCCATGTAAAAGTAGAAAGAGTTTGCATTTGTCTACCAACCAGGAAAAACCCCGAAAAACAGTCAGAACTTCATCGTTTATTGGTTGGCTGCAAAAAGAATGTACAAGCAACTGCATCACAAAGTGTTTTACCGATGCTAAAAAGAAAAAATAAGTTGTTTTTTTTGTGAACGGCACATGGCTTGCCTTCACCGGTCCGAAGTGGTCCTCAATGTCTGCAAGGAGGCGTCCCACGGACGGTTGCCAATCCCTCGGGAGGACGGTGACGACGATGTCGGTGGCGAAGTAGCACACTGGATCTCCAATTCGCTTCAGGTGACAAAGTAACACTAGGCACTTGTGTGACGTGGTGTAAGCCGCAATCACGGCATTGCTAGCGTGGATCACCTTGGGGCTCTCTTCGGAGTTACCTCAACACCACGTACATGACCTATTTCGTCACGGGTACGCAGGTCCGCACTACCACTTCCTCGGCGTTGAGCAGGCCCAGGAGGCGATCGTACCAGTACACCAGCTAGCACGTGGACATGTTATCGCGCTGTGGTGTTGCGTGTGCGAGGTATGGAAACTCAAGGACGCAAAACATGCACGACCGAGGGTTAAAAAGTAGAACAAGTAGTGACGTGGAACGTTGTGATTGGTGAAAATAAGACGATCTCTGATAGGTGGGCATATTGAAATAACGCGATGTGATAGGCGAAAATTAAATCAAAGGTGATTGGATGAAAAATGACGAGAAGGAATTAGCGGTGAATTTGTGAACTAAGATGGCGAAGATTTTTTTTAAAAAAAAAGAAAAAAAGACGGATAATATAAGTATGGCAACTGTAACGGTTTACGGCAAACGCGCGCCGCGCAATGCGTCACGCCGGGCATCTTGCTGAATATGGTTTTTGTTTTATTGCCGAGGATGTGGCAGAGCAGACCTGCGTACCCGTGACGAACCAGGTCATGTACGTGGTGTTGAGGTAACTCCGAAGAGAGCCCCAAGGTGATCCACGCTACCAATGCCGTGATTGCGGCTTACACCACGGCACACAAGTGCCTAGTGTTATTTTGTCACCTGAAGCGAATTGGAGATCAAGTGTGCTACTTCGTCACCGACATCGTCGTCACCGTCCTCCCGAGGGATTGGCAACCGTCCGTGGGACGCCTCCTTGCAGACATTGAGGACCACTTCGGACCGGTGAAGGCAAGCCATGTGCCGTTCACAAAAAAAACAACTTATTTTTTGTTTTTAGCATTGGTAAAACACTTTGTGATGCAGTTGCTTGTACATTCTTTTTGCAGCCAACCAATAAACGATGAAGTTCTTACTGTTTTTCGGGGTTTTTCCTGGTTGGTAGACAAATGCAAACTCTTTCTACTTTTACATGGCTTTTTCCCTGGTTGGTACGCGATTGCTGCAACCGTTGCCAAAGCTCTTTCTTTTTTCGTGCTTTTCCCTGGTGGGTAGACAATTAAACTTAAGTCCTTTATCCTATTTCGTGGTTTACCCCTGTTTACGGACGCATGCTGAGTGCGCTCTCTCTCTCACACACACACACGCTCACAAATCTCTAACTAGTTTTTCGGGGTTTTCTCTGGTTGGTAGACGACTGCAAGCTCTTTCTGCTTTTTCATAGGTTTTGTGTTTGTTTCACATCAGCCGTTTCTAACGCATATTAACGCAGTTGCATCATGAACACTTACAGTTGTGCCTTGGTTTAATAGACTTGCTAACTTTTGTGTGTACAAACAAATAAAACTCAATTTAATGTTTGAGAGTTTGCAATTCTATTTTTGCTTTCTCTACTATGTACTTACAGTAAGTAAAGGAAGTATTGTACCCCACCCAAAAATTCTATGTCGAGGTTTCACCGTTTCGAGGTTCCCTGACCCAAAAAACCAACCATTTTTAGACAAAGATCCGCGTGTGTGTGTGTGTGTGAACAGTACAACTGGGAAACGAAAACTCGTTTAAATACGAAACTTGGCATTTAAGTTCAGGACCTTTCAGGGGTGCGAGACGAAGGTTTTGAAGAAAATCTCTCCAATTCAAACTACTCTTTACATGCAAAAGTTTTCGTTATTTTTAATTTTCTCAAAAATGTCTCTTATATCATGATATATCAATTTCCAGAGCCTATAGTGAGTTAGGTCAGCTTAAGAGAGCTGGTATAATCTAGGATGCAGTTTACGTCAAAACTGCATACATTGCGCACATTTGTGAACACGAATCGTAACTCTTATGTAGAGTGTCAGTTACTGAAACTTATAAACTAATGTTATTTACATTTAAAATATTTATATTTAGTATTTACAAAACTGCATTACGTTTTGGAGTAAAATTAGTAGTACCATTATTTTTTTTAATGAATGAAATCCTCCTCTGTATTCAAGGTGTGAGTGATAAGGTATCTTTCTAATGCTGACTTGATTTTATTTTTATTATTTTTCAGTTCCTTACGGTTTATGATGGAAATGAATTAAAAAATCCATGTCATTTGCAATGTCCTTGCAAGGCAGACCTAGAAGTAGTCGATACATAAAATGTCACAATTACTAAAAAAAAATCTGATGTGTAACACTCACATGACTTTATCTACTCTTGTACAAACTATTTTTAGAAACTCTTATTCTCCATCTATTTCATATTAATCAAGATAAACATTTGCAGAAACGATCTTTTGACATGCAAAGAGAATTACATTTTACACATAGCGACCAGTTCTAAAAATATATGACTCGCTTAAGGCGTACTATGTTCCCCTTGTTTTGTATTTACAAGGGCAATATAGAAATACAGTAGCCTTTAAGCATATACATATCTCTTAATAACTGGTTGCTATGTGTATCACCATTCTCTTTGCCTCAGATTAATACTCTTTGCATATACAAGACAAAAACTGAATAACGAATTCCCATTTGAGAAAATAAGTATTGAAACATTTAAGGGAATAACAAGCAATATCTCGAAAATGGTTCACTCAACAACAAAAAATGTATATGACATAAATTGTGTATTTTAACGCGATCTACATTTTTGTGTAGTAAAATTTTGTATATCTCTTATGGTTTACCACTTATGCAAAAGTCGTTCACAATAAGATTACTTTTGGAGACATTCCCAGGAAATTCGAGATATACATTGCATTTGTCTTGAAAATATCTTGAACATAGGATATTTTAATCAAAATCGTTAGAACCATTTTTGAGAAAATTAAAATTTTCGAAAAATGTTCCATGTAAAGGGTTGTCTGGGGTGGGGGGATTTTCTTGGAAACCTTCGTGTCGCATCTCTGGAAGATACTGAACCTAAACACCAAGTTTGGTGCTTATCCGACTGTTCGTTTCTGAGTTATGCTGTTCACAGACACACACAAGGACATGTTTCCAAAAATGCATTTTTTTGGATCCAGGGGGTCTCAAAACATGTATTTCCGCTGAAATCTCGGTATCGAATTTTTGGGTGGAATACAATACTTCCCCTACTTACTATACGTAGTAGAGAAAGTAAAAAAGAAAACTAGAAAAGTAAAATGCCTGGCTCGTTATAGAATGTATCAGAAATAAAGCATTCCCCCAGGGTAATTATTGTTTGCATTACCAAAAGTTAAAGGAAATGAAACAAGGATTTAAAGCAGTTCTAAGTAAAAGTAACAATCCATACAGTCCCACAGCACTGAATATATTGACATTCAGATATAGAAACAAAGTTATTTTACAATTGAAGCGTACAGCATTTGAATTTCGCAACCGCAGTTTCAGCATGCGCGTCGAGTTAAATGCCTCATTAAAAATCCTGACGCCTTATTTCGCCACAACTTGCCAAGTTGTAATCGCAGTCATTTCCGGTGCACTTCCGGTCACACCATCCATCCATCCACCGCTGCACTTTTCCCTACCATCGACCATAAAACCGCATTTAAAAAATTTTCTCGCTTGCGAGCATCCGTTCGCACGGCCATTTCTTTTTAAAGTTATCGTGCAGTTTGCAACTCTTTAAACGCGGCTGCTTTATCAGCAGCCGTTCTCACGGTCTTTTCAAGTTATCGCGCAGTTTGCAGTTCTTTAACCGCGGCTGCCATATTGTAACACACATCCACTGCTTCATCAGCACACGGTCATTCACGTACTGCTGCTTCCGCTGCACATGTGAATCGTTCTTTTTACTGTTTTCTCCGATACTAACGTGAGCAGAACTATAACGCTTGCTACATGTTGCTAATAGTGGTTGAGCTTGTACTCCCACTAGGGCTTTTCGCGGAAGGTTAAGTATTTCCGCACCGCTATGTGATTTATTAAGTGCGTGTGCAGTTAAAAACAGTGCCCCGCCACAACTTCAACATCAGTGTCAAATATTTAAAACTATCAGTGTCGTGTGTAGTGATTTTGTGTTGTGCTGTGCATAAAATCTGAAAAAAATCACGCACAAACTTTCGACGCGAGCAACAAGTGGATGTGTGCCCTTGTTGCACGCATTGCAATAAACTGTCAAATATGACCGCCAACCGCACCCTGTTGAATATGGCCGCCCAGCGCACCATCAGCAACAGCATGGTAGGTGGAAAAAGCCTGTCCTTCTGCTTGTATTTTCATAGTTGTCATAAATACAAATAGAAACTTCCATTTTCGCAATCCATTATATAAAATTAAATCAAAAAACTTATGCCAAAAACGTATTGTCATGAAAAACAAATAAACAATACCTCTAAACGAAATGCGTTGAAAAGGAATATGAACATCAAATAAGCCGACAAGCTATGACAGCTGTGACGGTGTTTGGCGATCATACGGGGAAAGCACGTGCTGTACGCGTCGTGCAAACTGCACGATAGCATGAAAACTGACCGTGTGAACGGTTGCTGACGAAGTAGTCGGTTGACCACAGCGCGAACCAGCTTCCCAGTGTGCCAATTTTCAACATGCATTGCCCTAAAAAACAACGTGCAATTTGTGCCTTATCAAGCGGTATCGCTACTATTAAATGTGTGTGTTTGTGTGTGTGTGCCTATTTAATTTTTATTTTCTTTTGCACTGCACACTTTTGTGTTAAAATATATATATATATACATTTTCAATTTTGTCATAGTGTGGATTTTGTGCGAACCAACTTCCCATTGTGCCAACTTTCAACATGCATTGCCCTAACAGACAACGTGCAATTTGTGCCTTATCAAGCGGTATCGCTATTATTAAATGTGTGTGTGTTTGTGTGTGTGCATATTTAATTTTTATTTTCTTTTGCACTGCACACTTTTGTGTTAAAATATATATACATTTTCAATTTTATCATTGTGTGGATTTTGTGCGAACCAACTTCCCAGTGTGCCAACTTTCAACATGCATTGCTCTAACAAACAACGTGCAATTTGTGCCTTATCAAACGGTATCGCTACTATTAAATGTGTGTGTGCCTATTTAATTTTTATTTTCTTTTGCACTGCACACTTTTGTGTTAAAATATATACATTTTCTATTTTGTCATTGTGTGGATTTTGTTTCTTAAATTTTTATACGCTACTATTATAGTGTGTGTGTGTGCCTATTTAATTTTTATTTTCTTTGGCACTGCACACTTTTGTGTTAAAATATATATACATTTTCAATTTTGTCATTGTGTGGATTTTGTGCGAACCAACTTCCCAGTGTGCCAACTTTCAACATGCATTGCCCTAACAAACAACGTGCAATTTATGCCTTATCAAGCGGTATCGCTACTATTAAATGTGTGTGTGTGCGAGTATGTGCCTAGTATCCGTGCGCCGACAAGGGAAAACTTCATCATTTGCCTACCGGGCAGGGACAACCACGAAAAACCTGAAAACCTTGAAAATTAGAAAGGGCTTCGTCAACCACTACAGCAAACGCCTACCAACCAGGGAAAACCTATGGAAAAGCAGAAAGAGCTTGCATTCGTCTACCAACTAGAGAAAACCCCGAAAAACTACTTATTTTTTAAAAAAAAAAGGAAAAGAAAAAAAAAGACGGATAATATAAGTATGGCAAACTGTAGCGGTTTACGGCAAACGCGCGCGCCGCGCAATGCGTCACGCCGGGAAATATTTTTCAAGTTATCGCGCAGTTTGCAGCTCTTTAATCGCAGCAGGCATATCGTGACGCACATCGACTGCTGTTTACCACTCTTGCGTCTGCCATATTGACCACTAACCTCAAATCCCCTCGTTCTTCACTTCTTGTCTCCGCCATCTTGTTTAGTTCCCATTTTTGCCACCGCTCCTCACATCTCCGAACCAGATTGCCGGCAAGAACAGATCTCGCTCATTCGCATCTCGACGGTTCACTCGAATGTACCTGCTGTCAACACCTACGTCGTACACTTTTTTGACCGCTTTCGACCGGCTATGAGAACACTGCTCCTACGTACGCTAGCGACCATTACGATGGTCCAGTACCAGGTTTTTGGTATAGTTAAATTACGTCTGTGCAAAGGGCGTCTGTACCGCTTTAAAAAACCTAGGTATATCAGTGCGTAGTGATGTTGGTTGATCTTAAAGCTGGTTAAGCATTTTCAAAAACAGTTTGCTTTTATTTTTTCGCGTCGCGTGAAGCTGCTGCGCTTTTGGTGACGCATCAACACCAGTAAGAGGTAAGTACCACACGCATAATTATTTTTCGGGCCTGCTTGGCGTAGGAATATATCCTTTGGTGTTTTGGTACTGTAACCTCAAATCTCCTTACCCTCCTCTTGCGGCCGCCATCTTGTTTAGTTCTCACCGCATCTCCTTGTCGTCGACCATCCGCCATTTTTAGTTCCCACTATTTTAACCTCAAAATCTGCTCTTCTAAGCTCTTGCTTTCGTCATCTTCTTTTAGTTCCCATTCTCACCACCGCGTCTCCTTGCCCCCACCTCTTGCGACCGCCATGTTGACCACTAGCCTCGAAATTTCCTCGTCCTTAGACCTCTTGTCTCCGCCATCTTGTTTAGTTCCCATTTTCGCCACCGCGCCCCATCTCTCTATCCACTCAAGAAAACTACCATCCAACGTTCAAAAATTGTTGATGAGTTCTGGAGAGGCTTTTGCAAATCTTGTTGCTAGGAAAACTTACCTTTCCCATCACCTCCAACATACCCCACTCCCACACCTTTTTCTTTCCACCAATCATAATCTCTCTTATTCTTACCAATCAACAACTTTCAGTTGTTCCTTTCCACCAATAACATCACTTCTTATCCCCACCAATCACAACTTCACACGTCATTTTCTGTTAAACTTTTTATCCCTCGTTCGCCGTCTTTTCCCTCTTTCAGTCCCGACCTCCGCACAGACAACACCTCGCCGCTCAGCTCCTCTCCATCACGTGTCCTCCATACTCTTTTATCTTCCTTCCTTCATCTTCCACCCGAATTAACGAACCAATCACATTTCGTCTTATTTTTACCAATCAAAACCCTCCACGTCACTTCCTGTTTTTCCTACATCTTTACCCAATCCTCAATTCTATCTCCTAGTCACCATCTGTTGCGTTCGACATCTTTCGCATGTTGACCTTAACCTCAAACCTCTTCGTCCCTCCACTTCTTGCCTCCGCCATCTTGTTTAGTTCCCATTTTCACCACCACGCCACCGCCATCTTGGTTTAAGTTCTCCACGTTTACCTCATATTTTTAACCTCAACTTCATGCCTCCGCCATCTTATTTAGTTCCCATTTTTAACACCGCGCCTCACATCTCCTCGTCCCACCCTTGCCTCCGCCATCTTGGATTTAGTTCCCTTTCTTACGTCCTGTTTTAACCTAAAAATCTTAACCTCAAATCTCCTTGCCCACCACCTCTTGCGACCGCCATGTTCACCACTAACCTCGAAATCTCCTCGTCCTTACACTTTTTTGTCTTCGTCATCTTGTTTAGTTCCCATTTTCGCCACCGCACCTCACATCTCTTCGTCCACACCATTGCCTTCGCCATCTTGGATTTCGTTCCCATGCTTACACCCTGTTTTAACCTAAAAATCTTAACCTCAAATCTCTTTACCCTCCTCTTGCGTCCGCCATCTTGTTTAGTTCTCACGTTGGCCACCGCATCTCCTTGTCGCCGACCCTCAGCCATTTTTAGTTCCCACTATTTTAACCTCAAAATCTGCTCTTCTAAGCTCTTGCTACCGCCATCTTCTTTTAGTTCCCAATCTCACCACCGCGTCTCCTTACCCCCACCTTTGCGACCGCCATGTTGACCACTAACCTCGAAATTTCCTCGTCCTTAGACCTCTTGTCTCAACCAATTTGTTTAGTTCCCATTTTCGCCACCGCATCTCATATCGCCCTATCTCTCTATCCACTCAAGAAAACTACCATCCAACGTTCAAAAATTGCTGATGAGTTCTGGAGAGGCTTTTGTAAATCTTGTTGCTAGGAAAACTTACCTTTCCCATCACCTCCAACATACCCCACTCCCACACCTTTTTCTTTCCACCAATCATAATCTCTCTTATTCTTACCAATCAACAACTTTCATTTGTTCCTTTCCACCAATAACATCACTTATTATTCCCACCAATCACAACTTCACACGTCACTTTCTGTTATACTTTTTATCCCTCGTTCGCCATCTTTTCCCTCTTTCAGTCCCGACCTCCACACAGCCAACACCTCGCCACCCCGCTCCTCTCCATCACGTGACCTCCATACTCTTTCATCTTCCTTCCTTCATCTTCCACCCGAATTAACGAACCAATCACATTTCGTCTTATTTTTACCAATCAAAACACTCCACGTCACTTCCTGTTTTTCCTTCATCTTTCCCTTATCCTCAATTCTTTTAGCTCGTCCCGGATGAACCAATTGCAATAACGATAATCCTTCCGCTCATGGCGCTTTTCAAACTTACCGCCGTCGCTCGCAGCGACACTAGCGACACTAGCGCCCCTAGCGGCAGGATTATCGTTAATCCAATTGGCTCATCCGGGAATATTACTACTTACGCTTCTCCACGGTTATCCCATCCGTGTCGAGAAGTACCGCACATTGAATTCCTGTCGGGGCGTCGTTACCACGCATAGCTTCAATGGTATATCGGATGACGACCTAGTCGAATACATATCCGATCAAAAGGTGACAGCAGTGCATCGAGTGCAGGCCAAACGCGACGGCGTATTGGTACCCACTCGTACCCTGTTTCTAACATTTGATGGCGTGGATCTGCCCACGAGCATTTCCGCAGGGTACGAACGGATTTCTGTGAGGCCTTATATTCCTAGAACACTGAGTTGTTTTAAATGCCAACGTTTTGGGCATACGCAAGTCTCATGTAAGAGTGCCGTTAACATCTGTGCAACATGTAGCCAGCCGTCACACGAAGGTGCCTGTTCAACAGCCCCCGTCTGCGTAAATTGAAAAGGGTCACATTCTGCACCATTTGTCAACTGTCCGCGGTATTTGGACAAAAAGGTGATCCAGGAGATCCGGGTAAAGGAGAAACCTTCTTTCGCCGAAGCCCGGAGGCATTACCATGCGCGCCAACCTTCGCTCCTGCGATCGGGAACATTTAGTTCTGTTGTTGCCTCGCCAGTACCCCGGAAGGATGCAGGGACTCAAACTTGCACCATGACTGCCTTGACCGCCACTACCATACGGCCGTCCACTTCAGCTACTGTTACCAACCCTCTATACCTTGTCCAAAGTCTATGAAGTCAAAAGCCACAGAGAAAAAACCGAAGCAGAAATTTCGAAGAGAAGACCTTCTAAAAGACTCTCCGCGTGTTCACAGTAAGCAGAGTTCACCTTCTCCTCGGAGGTCGCAGTCCCAGGAAGCTCCTGGGACAAGCCGCCCTCAGCGGAACCCCACACCCATCGCCACCCAGAACCGATTCTCGGCGCTTGAATCGGTTTCTGGCTCTGAGCGTGTGGGCCCTCCCTTCGAGGAGTCTATGGAGTCTGACCAACTCAATACCAAAAGCCCGAGCCCAAAGGTTAAACAAAAGGTAATTTTAAGCCGCCCTGCTAAGTAGACAGTTTATCCCTTTTTCTTAATGGCTATCCTGACCCGGAATATACCTGGTGTACGATCGCATAGGGCGGAACTGCAACTTTTATTGCGTTTCCATTCGCCTATGGTCATGCGTTTGCAGGAGACTAAGCTTCGCCCTCACGATCCTTTTGATCTCTAAGGTTATAACCCGGTTCGCTACGACCTTGAACCGGAGGAGGGTACTCCTGCTCATGGAGGGGTCATGTTATTAGTGAGTAACGACGTTCATTTTCAACGTCTCACTCTTACGTCCGACCTGCAAGCTGTTGCCATTAGACTGCAGTTACCCGGTTTTATCTTTTCTGTTTGCTCTGTGTATTCACCTCCATTGTCTCCCCTTGCTCCCGCTGACATTCGAGCTCTCCTGTCCACTCTCCTGACACCATTTCGCCTGTTGGGAGATTTTAATGCCCATCACCCCCTGTGGCGATCGCCAAGGGCTTGTGCAAGGGGAACTCTTATTTCTGACATTTTTGATCAGTTCAATCTCTCCATTCTCAATACAGGTGAGCCAACGTTTCTTTCTGATTCTTCCGGTACATTTTCTCACTTGGACCTTGCCGTTTGCTCACTCCAGCTTGCTAGTCGTCTGCAGTGGAACGTCGTCGCTAACACCTACTCCAGCGACCATTACCCCTGCATCGTTTCTCTTCTGTCACACCACGTACAGCATTCCAGAGCACATACCTGGATATTCACAAAAGCCGACTGAAGCTTATATTTCAGCCTAGTGTATTTTGACCACCAGCCCTTTAGCGACATTAACCAACTTGTGTAGCACCTCACGTCTACGATTTTCTCTGCCGCCGAACGAGCAATTCCCCGTTCATCCTCTCAACCTCGGCGAATGCCTGTTTCGTGGTGGAACGAGGATTGTCGGGACGCCGTTCGTGCCCGCAGAACTGCGTTTAGGGTGTTTCTGCGACACCCTACACTTAATAATTTGGTTACTTTTAAACAATCGCGCGCCAGTCTCGTCGCATTATTCAGGATAGCAAGAAGGCGTCTTGGACTCGTTTTGTCGAGTCTTTTATACGCTTTACGCCTTCATCTGTTGTTTGGGATAAACTTCTTCGCTTCTCAGGTAAAGTTTCGAATTGTACTCTGTCTGGCCTTCAGGTTTCCAATGCCACCATAGTGGATCCGGCTGCCATCGCTAACACTCTGGGTGCTGCCTTTGAGGCGGTTTCCAGTTCAGACCATTATTCCGCCGGCTTTCGCTCTATCAAAGACTGGCTGGATTCTGCAACCTATAATTTCGGTCTGCTAATACGGAATGCTATAATGCCCTTTTTACAATGAGGTAGCTGGAGCACGCTCTTCATTGCTCTACGCACTCCGCTCCTGGGCCGGATGGCATTCATGTTCTGCTGTAACAGAACCTTTCAGCCGATAGTAAGCGCTTTCTCTTACGGGTCCATAATGGTATTTGGCAGGACGGCCTTTTTCCTTCCGTTTGGCGCAAAGCCACCATTGTCCCTATACTTAAGCCTGGTAAGGATCGCCAACCACCTTCCAGCTACCGCCCTATCTCCCTCACCAGTTGCCTTTGCAAGGTGATGGAGCGCATGATCAACGGGCGTTTGACATGGTGGCTTGAGTCTCAGAAGCTTCTGGCGAATGCTCAGTGTGAATTTCGTCGCCATCGCTCTAACGCCGACAATCTGGTGTCTCTGTCGACGCATATTATGAACGGATTTCTGAGAAAGTGTCAGAACGTGGCTGTATTTTTTTACCTGGAGAAAGCTTATGACACTTGTTGGAGGGGCGGCATTTTACGTACACTTCACGCATTGAATATCCTCGGTCGTCTTCCCATATTTCTTAGGGAATTTATGCCGGACCGCGTCTTTCGTGTACGTGTGTGCTCGGTTTTATCTAGTCTTTCTATTCAAGAGAACGGAGTGCCGCAGGGCTCTGTATTCAGTGTCACACTTTTTGCAATTGCTATAAACCCCATTGTTGATTGTATTCTACCTTGTATTTCATCGTCCCTTTTTGTTGACGATTTTGCTATTTATTGCAGTTCACGGCGGACCTGTCTACTCGACGCCGTCTCCAGAGCTGTATCGACCGTCTCGACGCCTGAAGTAACGCCAACTGCTCTAATATCTCCGCCGAGAAATCCATCTGCATCAATTTCTGGCGCCGGAAGCCTTTCCTTCCGCCCTCTCTGCATCTTGAGATGGAGGTCCTTCCTTTTGCAGGCGAGGTGAGATTTTTGGGGTTGATATTTGATCGAAAGCTGAGCTGGACTTCTCACATTTCCTTTTTAAAAGCAAAGTGTGACCGTTCTCTTAATCTTTTGCGTGTTTTAAGTGGCCCATCATGGGGAGCTGATCGGACCGTCCTTCTACATCTTTATCGCTCTTTGGTCCGATCCAAGCTTGATTACGGGTGCATTGTCTATTCGTAGGCGCGTCCATCTGTATTACGTCGATTGAATGCCATTCACCATCGTGGCATAAGAGTCGCTACAGGAACCTTTCCAACCAGCCCTGTACCCAGCCTATATGGTGAAGCTGCAGAGCCTCCGCTGTCCTTCAGGCGTGAGATGCTTTTGTGCAGCTATGCCTGTCGACCCTCCAACTTGCCTGACCACCCGTCCTTCACGATATTTTACGAGGATTCTCTTGATCGGCAATATTTAGTTAGCTCCTCTGCATTGCTGCCTCCAGGGGTTCGATTTCGACTGCTACTTCGGCATTTGGACGTTACGCCAGCGCCGGCCCTTCCTCGGGGGGAAACGCGTTTTCCTCTATGGTCGCGCGCTGAGGCCCACTGTCACCTTGGGTTAACGTCGATGTCGAATAATGAGACCCCTGATTCCGTCCTTAGATCCGCTTTTTTAGAACTACAGGCGCAGTTCGGGGACTGTCATTTTATATATTCCGATGGGTCTAACTCTGATGTTGGAGTAGGATGTGCCTTTGTTTTTGGTGCACAGGGTTTTACACTTCGTTTACCTGGACAATGTTCGATTTATACCACCGAACGTTTTAGTATATATCAATGTGTTTTATACATTCAGCGGCACGTCTTACGGCGCTGCGTTGTTTGTACGGACTCTCTGAGTGCCCTTCAGAGTATTCACGCGCTGTATAGTTACCACCCTCTCGTACAGCGCATTCATTACCTGCTCCACTCGCTTGGTGCTTCTGGCATCAGCGTCTCCTTCGTGTGGATTCCAGGTCATGTGGGCATCTCAGGCAACGAGTCTGCCGACGCCGCTGCCAAATCGGCCATTTTATCACCCAGATGTTTTACCTGTGTTGTTCCTTCCTCAGATTTTTGTTATTTTACGTTACCATATCCTCTCGCGCTGGCGCGATGAGTGGGTGGCTCTTAGGGGGAACAAGTTGAGGTTAAACCTCTTCCGTTAGTCTGGGGTACCTCTTCTCGTTCTTCTCGTCGGGAAGAGGTGCTTTTAGCCCGTCTACGAATCGGACATTGCCTTTTTAGTCATAGATACCTGCTTAGTGGTGACCCCCACCAGTATGTGAGCAGTGTGATGCGCCCTTAACGGTGCGTCACATTTTAACAGAGTGACAAGTTTTAACTCCATTGCGCGGTCGTGTGGGTCTGCATGTTGGCATTGCCAACGTTTTGGCAGACGACGCGCATGCTGTAGAATGTCTTTTACGTTTTATCAATGACAGTGATTTTAATCAGCGCATTTGATGCGCTGAGCGCCTTTTAACATTGTGATATTATATTGCCTTTTTAATGCGGGCTCTACTCCGCAGTGGACATATGGCGCTCATGTCCCATACGTTCTACAGTTCTTGACACGTGGTTTTACTGTTTTATTGTTTTGTCTAACATGTTATTGTGTGGTGGTTTTAGCATTTGTGTGCGTGTTATTTAGTGTTTTTGACATGTCGGATTTTCCGTATTTTAGTTCTTGAATTGTATATTTTACAGCTTGTAAGGGCGCTGATGACCTTTGATGTTTAGCGCCCTTAACCCCATATCATCATCATGTCTCGTAGAAGGTATCAATATGGGTTTTATGAAGAGGACAATTAAAAAACTATATGGTGTATGTCTCCGTAGAAACTACAAGCACAGAGGGGTGCTTCCCTCTGGTGTATTTCAAATAAATAAACCGGCGTCACAGCAACTGCGAGTTTGATTTTCGAAATTAGAACAATCGCAGCCTTAGAAGTAGTGGTACCGTAAACCGCGGGGATTTCACGAGGACGGAAGTCAGGTTATGGGAATCGGATGGATGCGAAACCGCCTGTTCGTACACAATGTGAGCAGGATCACTCCACGGAAGGGTTATAGGATCTGGAGTAGTGAAGGGCATTGCAGCCGCTTTAACCAGTTCTTTCGTTACCCATTATGTCAGCGTGTCCCGGAACCCTCAAAAACGGATGATATGCTTATGCGTGAGATTAGAAATTCCCGCCTTACATAGAATCTCCCACCACTCCGCCCCGGGGGCGAAGACCGGGGAAACCAATGCGCTGAAGGGCTCTTAAAAAGTCCGGACAAAGTAGGAAAGTGGAGTTGAAGGTAAATTTTTGAGAACGTAACGCTTGGTAAAAAGCATAAACCTCTGCTGGATAATTAAAGAATCTTGCAGCTAATGGGAAGAGTGCGTGCGTTTTCACTGTCAAATTGAAACACGATGCACCCACTTCAGTACGCGTGCAAGAACCATCGGTAAAAAAGATGATAAGGGTGTTGTTCAGCGCCTTCTGTTAAGTATCAATGCATTGTGAAAATCATGATGGTATGAAGGAGTCCCCACGTTGCAAATCAGAGGTAAGAAGAGTCACATTAAGTTGATGTACAGGATATCAACTAAGTATAAAGGCAGCCTGGGGAAAATAGGCAAGCCGTCCAATGAATGGCACTTCTGGAAAACCAATAAGTAAATCAAAGGTAAGCGAACCGAAGCGACAACGCTACAGAGCAGTAAGTGTTTCCAGGAAAGGGTTTAGAATATAAGGGAGTTTATCAAAATTGGAAGACTTTAACAATAAATAGAATCGTTGGTTCAACCTGCTCTTGCAAAATGGACAGTAATGCGGGTTCGGAAAGCGCCTTTTCTATGGGACTTTGCTCTCTACTCCAAGTATGGTCTTCCCTGTTTTATAAAGGACAGAATCAATTTTCAGTTGCCTCACCTTTGGAAAATATGTAATGACTATGAGGCTATAGTCCATCTTAGCTCTACAGAGAGATAAATATGTGTCATATAAACTTAGAGGGTGGGTCCCCAGCTCCGGTCCTGTAAGTAACGAAAGAGGTTACTAGCAAGTAATAAGGAGGAATGAAAATGTTTCGCCTGCGATTTCCAACCTAGGTTATGATCTAGTAGCAATCCCAAAATGTTGACTGTGCTTGCCAGGGTAAGAGGATGTTCACCAATACACAGATCAGCATGAAGTAACGGCCGGTGACGTTTAAAAAATACCGACACGCATTTATCGTGATTTGCCGTCAGTCCCGGGTCATTTAGAGTGCAAAGTAATAGGGCTAAATCGGCTTGGAGTAATTTAGTGCCTGACGAACAGTGTCTAACGTAGTACGGGGATATAAGAGAAAACCAACGGTATATAAAAAACCTGGCTGTGCTGGAATGGTAGTCCACTCGGGATAGGAATGTAAAAAATAAAGAGAAAGGGACTAAGGGAGGTACCCTGAGGGAGTCCTTGTGAGCCGAGTCGGGATGAATTGGGCGTATAATGAGGGTGAAGTTCAATTCACCTGACTGTCAGGAGGTTCATAAAAATACTAAGTGTGGAAGTTGGAAAGGAGATATTGGGTCATAAGCATGCGATATATTTAAATGGTGCTCAGAACGCCTTGGCGCTGATGCCAAGAGTCCCGGACGTCATGAGTTAGTTGTAACAGGTTATAAATAGTCGAAAAGGATCTCCGGAAGCCGTACTGTCGCTTCGGTCATAGACCATAACGTTCAAATAAAAGGAAGATCTGAAACATAAAATCTGTTCAAACCATCTACAAAGTATTGAGACGGGTACTATCGATTAGAAATTTACCACTTCCTCGCCCAATTTGCCCGGTTTAAGATTCGGTAACACATAAAAGGTGATTCAACCATCTAGAATGCACCCATTATAAGAATATAGAAATAAGAACGAGTAAAATGAGTGAGTAGGTTCGTAGAAAAGTGACGTACCATGTCATAGGAAATTTCGTCAGGATCTGGACTGGAAGATTGAGTACCTTTTGAAGCGCCATTTTAGGCAGCGCCACCGGCGAAGTGAGTTACCGCTCCCCCCCCCGGATAAGACTCCACGAGGGATCGGGTGAGCTACGCAACACCGGATGTTCCGCTACAACGTCCGGAGTCACAGAGCATAAAAGACACATATTGGGCTGCGAGTTATGGTCTAAAGGAGCTATAGTTCCCTAAATTCGTGACGTAAACTATCGTAGCTTACATCAGGCTCTGATACCGAGATTCGAGATGAGAATTGTGAACAAAAGTTCCACCATCCGAGTCTCTTCGCGTGTGTGTTGTAACATCCGTCGCGTAAGCGCATATTGTTGCTGGTATAACAGTAGTGGGACCTCGTAGGAGAGGAGAGGTATTGAGCCATTCAGCAGAACAACGCATGTTCCTCCACAGCGGCATCATGATTCGCATCTTAAAAATCTGAGGTGCCTGAGGAAGATACTTTGGGAGAACAGTGTTAAATGTGGCTTCTAGGAACTCGAAGGGAGTGGATCTGCGATGGATGGAAGTAACGTGTTGAAATGTACTGTGAAAGTCCTGCGTAAGCTGTGTCCAGTCATGAATTTCTGAAAGTAACCGAATATGTCGTAGCATGTGGGAAATTCCCTGGCGAGCAATTGTATTCATATGGGTTGATGGTGGCTTCCCCTGTTGTCGAGATCCACCGTCTAAGTAGAGTGTGGCCTGAGGGAGTCGGAAATAAAGGTAAGATCAGAAGAGGACGGTCTTTTGGGAGGTGGCACAAAGCATTTGTGTTCGTCACTATTTAAGAGGAGGAATCGGGAGGAGGTCAGAGAATGTAATGTCCGGTGATTATGTGTACCGATCCGCATTTGCTGTGGCGAGGTTTAAGCCCCCTCAGATAATTCTATAATTATGGGTGTGTACTATCACTTGTGGGTCCTAAAAGGTTTGCGCGATTAGCGTGCTGGAGGATTATACACAGCTAGGATCTGTAAA
This sequence comes from Deroplatys truncata, assembly GCA_030765065.1. NCBI lineage: Eukaryota > Metazoa > Arthropoda > Insecta > Mantodea > Mantidae > Deroplatys > Deroplatys truncata. Next base: position 412,631,898 of record CM060990.1, on the reverse strand, counting down.
TTATGTAGCCGTAAAAGCACCGCTTGAGAACGCTCGTCAAACCAGTAAGCTTTAAAATGCAAAGGACTTGTAGCGAAGAATGAAGTGAAAGGAGTAATCCTCCACCATCACGTGGCGATCAGCTCTGACAGTACGATGAGGAGGCAACAAAATTTATGGTTGATGCAAGTCAGCACTATAAGGTAAGAATCCGATCAACAAGTTTCGCAGCTAAATGTTGTTATAGCTCCGCTCGTATGTTGCGCATGCTACGAAAGTTCCACCGTACAATGTTTAACGGTAGCGACATGCGGGCCAAAGTCGCAGTACTAAACTGTTTGTGCTTGTGTAAGTCCAGAGATTACACACGTGGCCTGTTATGCCCATTTCAAAGCATTAGTTTGCACTAAGTTTGTAAGGTCATCTATTTGTCGGACCCCCCAGGGGCTCACCTTATGTGAGTACGGGTTAGGCGCACCCGGGGTACCCGAGCCTTTCATAGCCAATTTCACCCATTCATCCCCGTCCGGTAGAGGTGGGTTCGTTCTCGTGACCGGGGGACTCAAGGTAGGCTCTCGTGCGTTCTGTGCATTTCATTCCTTGTTGCCCCTCGCCATCGTTTCTTTCCCTTCTTCTATTTATACACATTTCACCCCACACCCATTCATTTACACATCTCTTTTACTTCTTCGCCGACCTACCTTGAGTGCGAAACGTCCACACACTTTTAGTTTCTTTTAACCTTTTATTTTAATCCTCCATGGACACAGCCTGACGGATACCCGCGCAATAGGTGCGCAGCTGGGTGAGTGGGTAATGGCGTCATCCCCAACACCCGGGGTCGTCATGTAGGGTTTGTGTTCGTATCCGCTGTTCAACTGCAGTCCCGCGGGGGGGCATTGCATGAGCTGCTGACTTCTGACGGCGATTGGGTCCCTCTGTCTATGTTCTGCGAGGTGTGACCCTGGGGTGAGTAAGGTATAGATAGGCCACTCACCCAAGCCGGGGTAACGCCCGGGAAGTCAGAGCCCGAGGTCGGAGACGGTTGCAATGGTGGAGGATTTATTTCGCTATGGAGCACCCTTTCTCCATTACTAACAACAAGCACCGAAAGGTCTATGTAACGGAAGTAGCACCGCCGACATCTGGTTGTTACTTGGCCATTTCACGAACAGAAGAAGGACAAAGCTTTGAAAAGGTGAACCCTTTCATTATTCAGAAGGGCATTGACGCTATTGCAGGTGCGGTTCAGTCCTGCACTCGTCTTCGAATTGGTTCCTTGTTGGTTCAAACCAAAACTGAACAGCAAAGTACGTCCTTGTTGCGCGCCACGCTTCTACACGGTTATCCTATCCGTGTCGAGAAGCACCGCACCTTGAATTCCTGTCGAGGCGTCATTACCACCCATTGCCTCGATGGTATGTCGGACAAGAACTAGTCGGCTATTTTTCTGATCAAAACGTGACAGCTGTTCATCGAGTGCAGGCACAACGCGACGGAATTTTGGTACCAACTCGTACCCTGTTTATCACTTTCGACGGCGTCGATCTGCCCACGAGCCTTTCAGCAGGGTACGAGCGCACTGCTGTGAGGCCCTATATACCTAGACCTCTGCGTTGCTTCAAATGCCAACGTTTTGGGCATACGCAAGTCTCCTGTAAGAGTACCGTTACCATCTGTGCCTCATGTAGCCAGCCGTCCCACGAAGGTACCTGTGCCACAGCCCCCGTCTGCGTTAACTGCAAAGGGTCTCATTCTGCGTCATTTGTAGACTGTCCGCGGTACTTGGACGAAAAGGCGATCCAGGAGATCCGGGTAAAGGAAAAACTCTCCTTCGCTGAAGCCCGGAGGCGTTACCATGCGCGCCAACCTTCACTCTTGCGATCTGGAACATTTAGTTCTGTTGTTGCCTCGCCAGTACCACGAGTAGATGCCGAAACTCAGACCTGGACCATGACTGCATTAACCGCCACTACCATCCGGCCGTGCATTAAAGCTACTCTTACCAAGCCTTATAAACCTGGTCCAAAGTCAATGAAGTCGCAAGCCGCTGAAAAGAAACCCAAGCAGAAACTTCGTAGGGAAGATTCTCTGAAGGACCCTCCGCGTGCGCGCGGTAAGAAAAGTTCACTTTCTCCTCCTCGGAGGTCGCAGTCCCAGGAAGCTCCTGTGACAAGCCGCGCTCAGCGGCCCCCCTCACCCATCGCTACCCAGAACCTATTCTCGGCGCTTGAATCGATTTCTGGCTCTGAGCGCGTGGGCCCTCCCTTCGAGGAGGCTATGGAGTCTGACCAACTCCATACCAAAAGCCCGAGCCCAAAGGTTAAACAAAAGGTAATTTTAAGCCGCCCTTCTAATTAGACAGTTTATCGCTTTTTCTTAATGGCTATCCTGACCTGGAATGTACGTGGTGTACGATCGCACAGGGCGGAACTGCAACTTTTATTGCGTTCCCATTCACTTATGGTCGTCTGTTTGCAGGAGACCAAGCTTCGCCCTCATGATCCTTTTGATATCCGAGGATATACTCCGGTTCGCTACGACCTTGAACCGGAGGAGGGTACTCCTGCCCATGGTGGTGTCATCATTTTGGTGCCTAACGACGTTCACTTTCAAACTATCACACTTGCATCCGACTTGCAAGCTGTTGCCGTTTGCCTTCACTTACCCGGGTTTTTGTTTTCTGTTTGCCCTTGCATTCACCTCCATCGTCTCCGCTCGTTCCCGCGGACATTCGAGCTCTCCTGTCCCGTCTCCCAACACCATTTCTTCTGTTGGGAGATTTTAATGCCCTCACCCACTGTGGGGTTCGCCAAGGGCTTGTGCGAGGGGAACTCTTCATTCCGACATTTTTTACCAGTTCAATCTTTCCATCCTCAATACAGGTGCACCTACTTTTATTTCTGATTCCTCTGGTACATTCTCTCACCTGGACCTTGCCGTTTGCTCACTCCTGCTTGCTAGTCGTCTTCAGTGGAACGTCGTCGCTGACACCTGCTCCAGCGACCATTACCCCTGCATCGTTTCTCTTCTGTCACACCACGTATGGCATTCCAGAGTACCTACCTGGATATTCACAAAAGCCGACTGGAGCTTGTATTCCAGCCTCGTGCATTTTTACGCTCAGCCCTTCGCCGACATTAACCAACTAGTGCAGCACCTTACGTCTACGATTTTCTCTGCCGCCGAACACGCAATTCCCCGTTCATCCTCTCAACCTCGGCGATCGCCGTTCCGTGGTGGAACGAGGATTGTCGGGACGCCGTTCGTGCCCGTAGGACTGCACTTAGGGTGTTTCGGCGACACCCTACACTTGATAATTTGGTGACTTTTAAACAATCGCGCGCCAGGGCTCGTCGCATTATTCAGGATAGCAAGAAGGCGTCGTGGACTCGTTTTGTCGAGTCTTTTAATCGCTTTACGCCTTCATCCTTTGTTTGGGATAAACTTCGTCGCTTCTCAGGTAAAGTTTCGCATTGTACTTTTTCTGGCCTTCAAGTTTTCAAATGCCACTATAGTAGATCCGGCTGCCATCGCTAACACTCTGGGTGCTGCCTTTGAGGCGGTATCCAGTTCAGACAATTATTCCGCCGGGTTTCGCTCTATCACAGACCGGCTGGATTCCCACACCTTTTATTTTCGGTCTGCTAATACTGAGTGTTATAATGAACTTTTCTCAATGAGAAAGCTGGAGCACGCTCTTCATTGCTCTAGGCACTCCGCTCCTGGTCCGGACGGCATTCATGTCCTAATGTTAAAGCACCTTTCAGCCGACAGTAAACTTTTTCTCTTACAGGTCTATAACCGTATTTGACAAGACGGCGTTTTTCCTTCCGTTAGGCGCGAAGCCACCATTGTCGCTATACTTAAGCCTGGGAAGGATCGCCAACTACCTTCCAGCTACCGCCCTATCTCCCTCACCAGTTGCATTTGCAAGGTGATGGAGCGCATGATCAACGGGCGGTTGACATGACGGCTTGAGGCTCAGAAACTTCTGGCGAACGCTCAGTGCGGATTACGTCGATATCGCTCTACCGTCGACCACCTGGTGTCCCTGTCGACGCATATTATGAATGGATTTCTGAGAAAGTGCCAAACCGTGGCTGTGTTTTTTGACCTGGAGAAAGCTTGTGACACTGGTTGGAGGGGCGGCATTTTACGTACACTTCACGCATGGAATATCCGCGGTCGTCTTACCATATTTCTTCGGGAATTTATGACGGACCGCGTCTTTCGTGTACGTGTGGGCTGGGTTTTATCTAGTCGTTTTATTCAAGAGAACGGAGTACCGCAGGGCTCTGTACTCAGTGTCACACTTTTTGCAATTGCTATCAACCCCATTGTTGATTGTATTCGACCTGGCATTTCATCGTCCCTTTTTGTTGACGATTTTGCCATTTATTGCAGTTCACGGCGGACCTGTCTACTCGAACGCCGTCTCCAGAGCTGTATCGACCGTCTCTACGCCTGGAGTAACGCCAACGGCTTTAATTTCTCCGCCGAGAAATCCGTCTGTATCAATTTCTGGCGTCGAAAGGCTTTCCCTCCGCCCTCTCTCCATCTTGGGCCAGGGATACTTCCCTCTGCAGACGAGGCGAAATTTTTGGGATTGATATTTGATAGAAAGCTGAGCTGGATATCGCACATTTCGTTTTTAAAAGCAAAGTGTGACCGTTCTCTTACTCTTTTACGTGTTTTAAGTGGCACATCCTGGGGAGCTGATCGGACCGTCCTTCTTCGCCTTTATCGCTCTTTGGTCCGATCCAAGCTTGATTACGGGTGTATTGTTTATTCTTTGGCACGTCCATCTGTGTTACGTCGATTGGATGCCATTCACCATCGTGGCATAAGAGTCGCTACAGGAACGTTTCCAACTAGCCCTGTACCCAGTCTTTACGCAGAAGCTGCAGAGCCTCCGCTGTCCTTCCGGTGTGTGATGCTTTTGTGCAGCTATGCTTGTCGACTCTCAAGCTTGCCTGACCACCTGTCTTTCGAGTTATTTTTCGAGGAGTCGCTTGATTGCCACTATTTGATTAGCTCCTCTGCATTGCTCCCTCCAGGGGTTCGATTTCGACAGCTCCTTTGGCATTTGGACTTTACGCCAGCGCCGGCCCTTCCTGGGGGTGAAACGCGTTTTCCTCCTTGGTCGCGCGCTGAGACCCACTGTCACCTTGGGTTAACGTTGATGCCCAAGAATGAGACCCCTGCTTCAGTCCTTAGATCCGCATTTTTAGAACTACAGGCAACATTCGTAGACTGTCATTTTATTTATACTGATGGGTCTAAGACTGATCTTGGAGTAGGATGTGCCTTTGTTTTAGGTGGGCATAGTTTTACTTTCCGTTTACCCGGGCAATGTTCCATTTATACCGCCGAACTTTTTAGTATCTATCAATGTGTTTATACATTCAGCGGCACGTCTTATGGCGTTCTGTTGTTTGTTCGGACTCTGTGAGTGCCCTTCAGTGTATTAACTTGCTGTACACTTACCACCCCCTCGTACAGCGCATTCATGACCTGCACCACTCGCTTGGTGCTTCTGGCATTAGCGTGTCCTTCGTGTGGATTCCAGGTCATGTGGGCATCTCAGGGAACGAGTCTGCCGACGTTGCTGCCAAATCGGCGATTTTATCCTCCAGATTTTTACCACCGTTGTTCCCTCGTCTGATTTTGGTGTTTTGTTACGTCACCGCATCCTCTCGCTCTGGCGCGATGAGTGGACGTCCTTCCGGGGGAACAAATTGCGGGAGGTTAAACCTCTCCCGTTAATCTGGTGCACCTCTTCTCGTTCTTCTCGTCGGGAAGAGGTGATTTTAGCTCGTCTACGAATCGGACATTGCCTTTTTAGTCATAGATACCTACTTAGTGGTGATCCTGCACCTCTGAGTGGTCAGTGTGATATGCCATTAACGGTGCGTCACATTTTAACCGAGTGTCAAGTTTTAGCTCCACTGCGCGTTCGCGTGGGTCTGCCTGTTGGCCTAGCCAACGTTTTGGCAGACGACGCGCATGCTGTAGAATGTCTTTTACGTTTTATCACTGACATTGGTTTTAGCCGTCGCATTTGATGCGCTGAGCGCCTTTTAGGTGTTTGATTTTATATTGTTAGTTTTAATGGGGTCCTTCTCCCCGAAGGACCTAAGGCGCTCATGTCCCTTGCATTCTACAGTTCTTGACACGTTTTATTCTTTTAGTGACCATGATTTTAGTGTGTAGATTTTAGTCTTTGGTCTGTTGTGTTTTTTTAGTGTTTTGACCAAGCGGGTTTGTGTGTGGTTTTTTAGTTTTTTGACTTTTCAGTTTTATATCTCATACATTGTAAGGGCGCTAATAACCAATGTAGTTGAACGCCCTTAAGCTCCACCTCATCATCATCATCATCATCATCATTATTTGTCGGTGAAAAACAAAGCTAGCCACCAATTGAATTACAACCTCATTTCCTGCGGGGGAGTTACCCGCTCTGGAAGTGAAAGGTGCAATATTAGCACTAGAGTATCGCATTTCATATACGGGTTTGGAAAGGGCTGCTACAAGTCCCCTACCAAAAAAAGTACGGAGGAATAGTTGGGTATGTGCTGCTGTCGCGCCCCTGGAATAAGGCAAACCCATTTGATAGTCGTAAACTACTGGGATGCATGTTCTGTATAAAGTGATACTAGAATCACTTGAGGCGCCTACTCCCAGCCTGTCGCTTAGAATTTGTAGGCGTTCGTGTCAGGGTGCTAACAACGGTAAAGATGGTTAAAGAGCGTCCATAAATAAAGCTCAATTTCATTTAATTTAATTTTGTATTGTCAGTAAGGTGTCATTTGCAACCCACCGGCTCTCACACTATTAACTGTCGTTTCCCTAGCTTTGTAAGAAAACATCTTAGTTTCAGCTTCAAAATTAGGGATCAAAAGACTATTTGCATCGGTGTAGGTGTAAAGGTATAATTCAAATCTATTCCTGTCCACTTCTTGAAGTTTAGTAATGCGACACTAGGTATACTTCTCAAAGAGAATTTTGCCAAGTTTCAGGGATGCAGTGACGCAGCGTCCCCCTGGTTTCTCGTAATGACAATTAAATACGGTGTCACATAATTGAAAGAAAACAGAAGTTCGGGTTGCCAGTTTTGCGTAGCATTCGAATCCGCAAAACCGGCGAAACGCCAGCGTCCGTTTCATTTTCCGAGTACATGGTTAATAGCGTTGCCATCAGTAGTCAAATTGGAAGGGATCCCTCCCGTCACAAATGGAAAACGCTATATAACATCCACTACACCTTCACACTAGAAATGTCTAAATAGCACCAGAAAATACAAAATGAAAAATCAGGCTAAGTATAACCACTATCACCGAGCACAAAGTACGTAAACAATATGACCTGATCACTGCAAACCAACTCCTTGCTACCTGTCCGATAACCAGCAAAGGGATATTCTGGATGTGTTAATAACTATTGATAAGCCACGGTTATGTAAGTGCTATGCCAGGCTTCTTATAATGTGTCAGGCTGTAATGTAAGTCTTGGGTACTCGAATTGAGATATACTCATTGATCGTCTCACGCCGGGTTGCCGATAACATCCAAGTATGGTAAAAATTGAAGTTCACGAGAAATTTTTATATCGGCGTTTTACTCGCCAAGAAATGCATTAAAGTATTAGTGTCTTTATGTTGAGGGTGCACCTGTAATAACATGCATTTCTCTTTAATCTAACCAACACACAAACAGAGAGAAATAAATATTGTGTCTTCCTCCTGAAAGAAATTAATATCTACCTACCTAGCCATCTACTGTATTCTGTATTACAATGTTGGTAACGCATGTAAATCTATTCACTTCTTTGATCTAAACACCGCAAAAGATAATTTTGAGAAAAAAAAGGTTTTAGTCCCTTTCTCCACTCGAGAAGCAGTTTATTACAGTTTAACACTCGTATTAATTTCAAAATTTAGTTTTTATTACCATACTGAGGTTTAACATCTTAGGGCCGTATTTATAGATTTCACATTGGTCTGGACTATCTCCACAGTTATTTGGTTCGGACCAAAGGCCGAACAAGTTTTTTATATTCATAGACGATAAAAAGTCTCGGACCAAGAAAGGCCGTGAATCAGCAAGGAGAAAATGTTACACGACGAAGAAAGGTAGTTCACCGCATGCGCGACTTCCGTAGAGTAGTAAACTCACCACTGTTACTCCCTAGTTTTTAACTTTCTATGGTCATTTTTTCATCGGTTCAGTGCTCACTCCTCGCCCTCAGCAAAAATGGAAATAACCAAGAAGCGTGCATTAAGCGGTCGGAGGAAAATGCCTGTTTTCCTTAATACAAAAAAAAATTATGGATATTATTGAAAACAAATCTGTTTCGAAAAATGCAAACGCAAAAAGGAGGCATGTAGGGAGAAAATACATATATAGGCACTTTCGTGCATGATTCTAACCTATTGCCACCATTTTGCCACCTTTTTGGAAACGTTCTTACCCACCAGATACAGTTTCATGGCATTGTTAATCATTTCAATAAGAATTTAACTTCCTGGAATATTTACTTTTAACCTTAAAATTGCAGAATGAAATCGTATTTAAATAGGAAGGAACATTTTCTGTTATTAAAATCTTACCCTGGATCTTAACCAAATTATTAAATATTGCGTGATAGTAATTATACAGATATAATTACGTGAGGAAATTCTGATGTATCATAAACCTTCCGGGTGCTGTAATCCTCTCCTCGCCGGGAAAACGTAAGTAAAGCCAGAATTATTTCGAACTTAACTCAAGTGACTTAACTTAATGCGACATAACGTGAAGGTTATGATACATTGTATTAAATGGGGCTATTTAGGGTTGTCTTAACGTGGCTTACTTTAACGACGTAACTTAAGAATTTAGCAGTGTCAAACTTTTCCTTCCCGTTACGTTAAGTTTAATGTGGCATGGCAATTAGAACCAATCGGCGTGAAACAGTAGCATGAAGTAATAAAAGAACAATCAATTAAGATTTATTCCCGCTACGTTACGTGCATTCTAATTAGACCTTTACTTTAGCAGAATTTCTTAACTTCGCGTTGCATCCCGTCATGTTACATAAAGTACATCGTAATCCCAGTTTAACGAAGGTAAATCTAACAATGGCACATGAGACATTGGTTATAATGCAGGTTAATGACCCCTTACTAAGGTCAATAGTGTTTTCTTGAAACCTTTCTCTTGCATAATATGAAAGTGTTATTAGCATCGCATCATTTGAGATACTCAAGGGTCGGTTATCATCTCTGTCATATTAGGTTAGGATGAATGCGTTTTATCAGTCTTCTAACCTTTGCTTTACTAAACCTGTATTTGTTTTGAAGTTTTCGTCACCATACTTTCCAATTATGTCTAATTTTGCTAGATAGTTTTACTCCACCATCTCATTTCGCGAATTCCACGCAAGCAGCCACAACCATCACTCCAAAGCCATCCATTTTGTAAATATGGCCTGCATTTAATCTACCCCTCTGAGGTAGACCAAAATTTGCTCCCGACCAAGGCGTTTGATCCCCGAACCAACGTAAGTCCCGGTCTATGAATAAGAAACTCGATGGTCCGCTGTAAATCCACCGGAAGTAGCAAGTTGGTCTGGACCAAAATCGACTATGAATACCGCCCTTAAATATCACATCCACAACATTTATACACCATAAAACGAATACAAAATGAAAGGCAGATGAAAATTTCTCACGCAATTAAGGACTTTGGTAGAAATACGAATGAGCAATGTGCAAATAACTGTTACATACTTTTATCTGTAATGGATGTTTCACGAAATCACTGGCCACTGTAATAGAACTTCATAAAACTTTAGTGCAGATTCCATCTGTATATATTTCATAGCTTTTGTATGTCCTCCATTTTCTTCTTTTGAATGGGCACTTTGAATTGCGGTTGTGCTGATTCCAGATCAACGCAAAAATTTGATCGCAGTTTTAGAAAATAAAATGTATTCGTCAGACAATTGTTGAAAAATGGGCGTGTCCTTAATATTACAGGTTTGAATTTGTTATACTGGGAAATTGCGAATCATTCTTTATTGTTTCTTGGAACATCCTTAATTGCTGTTCCTGCAGAAGCACCTTTTTTGAGAAAAAATATAGCCACCACTTGTATCCCCCAGGGGCTCACATTATGTGACTACGGGTGTTGGCGTACCCGGGGTTTCCCGAGCCAATCATCGCCATCATCATTCTTCCACCCTCGTCCGGTCGAGGTGGGTTCGTTCTCGTGACCAGGGGACTCAAGGTAGGCTCTCGTGCGTTCTGTGCATTTCATTACATGTCGCCCCTCGCCATCGTTTCTTTCCTCTCTTCTATTTATGCACATTTCGCCCCCCACACATTCATTTACACATCTCTTTTACTTCTTCGCCGGCCTACCTTGAGTGCGAAACGACCACACACTTTTAGTTTCTTTTATCCTTTTATTTTAATCCTCCATGGACACAGCCTGACGGATACCCGCGCAAGGGGTGCGCAGCTGGGAGAGTGGGTAATGGCGTCATCCCCACCACCCGGGGTCGTCATGTAGGGTTTGTGTTCGTATTCGCTGTTCAACTGCAGTCCCGCGGGGGGGACATTGCATGAGCTGCTGACTTCTGACAGCGATTGGGTCCCTCTGTCTATGATCTGGGAGGTGTGACCCTGGGGTGAATAACGTATAGATAGGCCACTCACACAAGCCGGGGTAACGCCCGGGAAGTCAGAGCCCGAGGTCGGAGACGGTTGCAATGGTGGAGGATTTATTTCGCTATGGAGCACCCTTTCTCCATTATAAATAACAAGCGCCGTAAAGTGATTGCAACAGAAGTAGCACCACCAACAACTTGTTGTTACTTAGTGATTTCGCGAACTGAGGAAAGTCAAACGTTTGAGAAGGTGAACCCTTTCATTATCCAGAAGGGCATTGACGCTATTTCAGGTGCGGTACAGTCCTGCACTCGTCTTCGGATTGGTTCCCTGTTGGTTCAAACCAAATCCGAAAAGCAGAGTAAGACCCTGTTGCGCGCTACGCTTCTCCACGGTTATCCTATCCGTGTTGAGAAGCACCGCACCTTGAATTCTTGTCGAGGCGTTGTCACCACACATAGCATCGATGGCATATCGGACGACGACCTCGTAGAATATCTTGCAGACCAGAAGGTGACAGCGGTTCATCGAGTGCAGGCCAAACGCGACGGCGTATTGGCACCCACTCGTACCCTGTTTCTAACATTTGATGGCGTCGATCTGCCCACGAGCATCTCGGCAGGGTACGAACGGATTTCTGTGAGGCCTTATATTCCTAGACCTCTGCGTTGTTTTAAATGCCAACGTTTTGGGCATACGCAAGTCTCATGTAAGAGTGCCGTTAACATCTGTGCAACATGTAGCCAGCCCTCACACGAAGGTGCCTGTTCAACAGCCCCCGTCTGCGACATCTGCAAAGGGTCACATTCTGCTTCATTAGGCGACTGTCCGCGGTATTTGGACGAGAAGGCGATCCAGGAGATCCGGGTAAAGGAGAAACTCTCCTTCGCTGAAGCCCGGAGGCGTTACCATGCGCGCCAACCTTCGCTCCTGCGATCGGGAACATTCAGTTCTGTTGTTGCCTCGCCAATAACCCGGAAGGATGCTGGGACTCAAACTTGGACCATGACTGCTTTGACCGCCACTACTATCCGGCCGTCCATTTCACTTCCTGTTATCAAGCCCTCTAAACCTTGTCCAAAGTCTATGAAGTCACAAGCCACAGAGAAAAAACCGAAGCAGAAATTTCGAAGAAAAGACTTTTTAAAAGACCCTCCGCGTGTTCACAGTATGCAGAGTCCACCTTCTCCTCCTCGGAGGTCGCAGTCCCAGGAAGCTCCTGCGACAAGCCGCGCTCAGCGGCACCCCTCACCCATCGCAACCCAGAACTGATTCTCGGCGCTTGAATCGGTTTCTGGCTCTGAGCGCGTGGGCGCTCCCTTGGAGGAGGCTATGGAGTCTGACCAACTCCATACCAAAAGTCCGAGCCCAAAGGTTAAACAAAAGGTAACTTTAAGCCGCCCTTCTAAGTAGACAGTTTATCCCTTTTTCTTAATGTCTATCCTGACCTGGAATGTAGGTGGTGTACGATCGCATAGGGCGGAACTGCAACTTTTATTTCGTTCCCATTCGCCTATGGTCGTGTGTTTGCAGGAGATTAGTCTTCGCCCTCACGCTCCTTTTGATCTCCGAGGATATACTCCGGTTCGCTACGACCTTGAACCGGAGAAGGGTACTCCTGCTCATGGAGGTGTCATGATACTGGTGCGTAACGACGTTCACTGTCAAACTATCACACCTACATCCGACTTGCAAGCTGTTGCCGTTCGCCTTCACTTACACGGCTTTTTGTTTTGTTTGCTCTGTGTATTCACCTCCATCGTGTCCCCTCGCTCCGGCGGACGTTCGAGATCTCTTGTCCACTCTCCCAACGCCTTTTCTTCTGTTAGGGGGATTTTAATGCGCATCGCCCCCTGTGGGGTTCGCCAAGGGTTTGTGCGAGGCAACTCTTCTTTTCGACATTTTTTATCAGTTTCACCTCTCTATCCGCAATACAGGTGAACCTACTTTTATTTCTTATTCTTCTGCTACATTCTCTTACTTAGGCCTTGCCGTTTGCTCCCTCCAGCTTTATAGTCGTCTGCAGTGGAACGTCGTCGCTGACACCTACTTCAGCGACCATTACCCCTGCATCGTTTCTCTTTTGTGTCACCACGTTCAGCATTCCAGAGTACCTACCTGAATTTTCAGTAAGGCCGACTGGAGATTGTATTCCGGCCTCGTGTCTTTTGCGGACCAGCCCTTCACTGACGTTAACCAAATGGTGCAGCACCTTGCGTCTACGATTCTATCTGCCGCCGAACGCGCAATTCCCCGTTCATCCTCTCACCCTCGGCGGATCCCTGTTCCTTGGTGGAACGAGGAGTGTCGGGTAGCCGTTCGTGCCTGTAGAACTGCACTTAGGGAGTTTCGGTGAAACCATACACTTGATAATTTGGTGACTTTTAAAGAATCGCGCGCCAGGGCTCGCCGCATTATTCAGGATAGCAAGAAGGTGTCCTGGACTCGTTTTGTCGAGACTTTTAATCGCTTTACGCCTTCCGCTATTGTTTGGGATAAACCTCGTCGCTTCACCGGTAAAGTGTCGCATTGTACTGTGTCTGGCCTTCAGGTTTCCAATGCCACCATAGTGGATTCGGCTGCCATTGCTAACACGCTGGGTGCTTCCTTTGTGGCAGTTTCCAGTTCAGACCATTATTCCGCCGGCTTTCGCTCTATTAAAGACCGGCTGGATTCCGCAACATATAATTTTCGGTCTGCTAATACTGAATGTTATAACGAACTTTTTACAATGAGGATGCTGGAGCACGCTCTTCATTGCTCTAGGCACTCTGCTCCTGGGCCGGATGGCATTCATGTTCTGCTGTTAAAGAACTTTCAGCCGACAGTAAGCGCTTTCTCTTACGAGTCTATAACCGTATTTGGCAGGGCGGACTTTTTCCTTCCGTTTGGCGCGAAGCCACCATTGTCTCTATACTGAAGCCTGGTAAGGATCGCCAACTACCTTCTATCAACCGCCCTATCCCCTCACCAGTTGCGTTTGCATGGTGATGGAGCGCATGTTCAACGGGCGGTTGACATGGTGGCTTGAGTTTCAGAAACTTCTGGCGAAAGCTCAGTGTGCATTTCGTCGCCATCGCTCTACCGTCGACCACCTGGTGTCTCTGTCGACGCATATTATGAACGGATTTCTGAGAAAGTGTCAAACAGTGGCTGTATTTGTTGACCTGGAGACAGCTTATGACACTTGTTGGAGGGGCGGCATGTTACGTACACTCCATGCATGGAATATCCGCGGTCGTCTTCCCATATTTCTTCGCGAGTTTATGACGGACCGCGTCTTTCCTGTACGTGTGGGCCCGGTTTATCAAGGCGTTTTAATCAAGAGAACGGAGTACCGCACGGCTCTGTACTCAGTGTCACACATTTTGCAATTGCTATCAACCCCATTGTTGATTGTATTCCACCTGGCATTTCATCGTCCCTTTTTGTTGACGGTTTTGCCATTTATAGCAGTTCACGGTGGACCTGTCTACTCGAACGCCGTCTCCAGAGCTGTATCGACCGTCTCTACGCTGGAGTAACGCTAACGGCTTTAATTTCTGCGCCGAGAAATCCGTCTGCATCAACTTCTGGCGCCGGAAGGCTTTCCCTCCGCCCTCTCTCCATCTTGGGTTGGAGGTCCTTCCATTTGCAGACGAGGTGAAATTTTTGGGGTTGATATTTGATCGAAAGCTGAGCTGGACTTCTCACATTTCCTTTTTAAAAGCAAGGTGTGACCGTTCCCTTAATCTTTTACGTGTTTTAAGTGGCACATCCTGGGGAGCTGATAGGACCGTCCTACATCTTTATCGCTCTTTGGTCCGATCCAAGCTTGATTACGGGTGCATTATCTATTCGTCGGCGCGTCCATCTGAATTACGTCGATTGAATGCCATTCACCATCGTGGCATAAGAGTCGCTACAGGGGCCTTTCCAACCAGCCCTGTACCCAGCCTATATGCTAAAGCTGCAGAGCCTCCGCTGTCCTTCAGGCGTGAGATGCTCTTGTGCAGCTATGCCTGTCGACTCTCCAGCTTGCCTGACCACCCGTCCTTCGCGATATTTTACGAAGATTCGCTTGATCGGCAATATCTAGTGCTCTCCTCTGCATTGCTCCCTCCAGGGGTTCGATTTCGTCAACTTCTTCGGCATTTGGACTTTACGCCAGCGCCGGCCCTTCCACTGGGGGAAACGCGTTTTCCTCCATGGTCGCGCGCTGATGCCCACTGTCACCTTGGATTAACGTCGATGCCGAAAAATGAGACCCCTTCTTCCGTCCTTAGATCCGCTTTTTTTAGAACTACAGGCGCAGTTCGGGGACTGTCATTTTATATATACCATTGGGTCTAAGACTGATGACGGAGTAGGATGTGCCTTTATTTTTGGTGCAGAGAGTTTTAATTTTCGTTTACCTGGACAATGTTCGATTTATACCGCCGAAATTTTTAGTATCTATCAATGTGTTTTATACATTCAGCGGTACGTCTTACGGCGCTGTGTAGTTTGTACAGACTCTCCGAGTGCCCTTCAAAGTATTCACGCGCTGTATAGTTACCACCCGCTCGGACAGCGCATTCATGACCTGCTCCACTCGCCTGGTGCATTTGGCATCAGCGTCTCGTTCGTGTGGATTCCAGGTCGTGTGGGCATCTAAGGCAACGAGTCTGCCGATGCCGCTGCCAAATCGGCCATTTTATCACCCAGATGTTTTACCTGTGTTGTTCCTTCCTCAGATTTTTATGTTATTTTACGTAACCGTATCCTCTCGCCCTGGCGCGATGAGTGGGCGTCTTTTAGGGGGAACAAGTTGCGGGAGGTTAAACCTCTCCCGTTAGTCTGGGGTACCTCTTCTCGTTCTTCTCGTCGGGAAGAGGTGCTTTTAGCCCTCTACGAATCGGACATTGTCTTTTTAGCCATAGATACCTGCGCAGTGGTGACCCCGCACCACTCTGTGAGCAGTGTGATGCGTCCTTAACGGTGCGTCACAGTTTAGCAGAGTGTCAAGTTTTATCTTCGTTGCGCGTTCGTGTTGGTCTGCCTATTGGCCTAGCCAACGTTTTGGCAGACGACGCGCATGCTGTAGAGTGTCTTTTACGTTTTATAACTGACATTGGTTTTAGCCGTCGCATTTGAGGCGCTGAGCGCCTTTTAGCTGTTTGATTTTACATTATCTTTTAATGGCGGCACTCCTCCCCAGTGGACATCTGGCGCTCGTGTCCCTCGCAGTCTACAGTTCTTGACACGTTATTTTATTCTCTTGTTGACCATGGTTTAGTGTGTAGATCTTAATAATTGGTCTGTGGTATTTTTCAGTGTTTTGTCCAAGCGATTTGTGTGTGGATTTTTAATTTTATGACTTTTACATTTTATATTTTACACATAGTAAGGGCGCTAATAACCTTATCAGTTGAGCGCCCTTAAGCCCCATCTTATCATCATCACCACTTGTAAAAATTCGTAATGCTTGAAACGTAATCGGGATACACTTTTAACTATCAGCTCCATGTGTTCTTAGGGAGTGTAAACTTTGTCCCATTTTGAAAACTTTCTCTTCACACCAAATATTCGATCACTTTGAAAGTATAATTGACCCCCTCTGCGTATGGCGTTATTCCTTTTTGCTTAACTAGTTGATGTAAGGCATATTCGGATTAGCGTGTGGGTTTTGTTTTGCCCCGGCTCACCATCAGAGAAGACATGCAGTTCTGTGATATTTTCTGGAAAAGAAATCTGTAGGTAATCGTATAAGAACGAACATACCTTTAATTACCTCCTTCTTTTCCTCACCTTCGTGATACACGACAAATTATCTGGATTTCATGTGATAAATGCAGAAATCGTACACCCATATTTGTCTAAGGTAAAATGTTTCTTGCACAGGGATGTTAGACAATTTCAAATTCTGCATAGTCAAATGACAATCGAGCAATATGACTATATTTATTGTTGCACTTGCTTTGAGGCAAATCTCTTACTCCTACGCTTATGTACATCAAGATCCACTTGTGCTACATTCTTGCTGCTGTCAGCGATATTAGGGCTTTCTATTTTGGCTTCTAGTTCCTCACATTTGCAGTAAACATCAATTTGTTTGCGGTCCAAAGCATAATTAGCTATTTCAGAAAATGCTTCCTATAACAATCATACTTAACATCCAACTCCAGGTATTTCTGCTGAAAATGAGCATTCATTGTTTTAAAATTCAAGAGTGCGTCCAAGTATTTTATTTCTTTGGTAATATAGTGGGCTGTGCTAAAGGGGATGTGCTGCATTCAATACATTTTATGTCATTTTGATGGCACACTTATTTTCACGTTGTTTATACTTTGAAACTTGTCCTTTAACAAGGAGATGTTAACTCTTGTTTCTATGATACAGCATGAAGTTTAAGAAAAGCTTGTTTGCAAATGCCCGGGCGTCTACCTCCTACAGCAACAAAATAATCAAAAGAATGATATCTGTTATTACCTTCTGATCCATCCTACCATTTTCTTGATCGTCTTTAGCAACAATCAACACTTGCAAATATATATTGAGCATTTTTATCTTCTTTATTGAGAAAATCAGACAGAATTTTCAGACTTTAGATATAATACGGCGAAAGCAATCCATCCGGCACCTAAAAACAGTGTTGAATTACATTAGCATCTGTCACAGCGCTTACCGTAAAATATATAAGGAATGCATTATTAACTTGCTACTGCAATGGTTATACATACGTCTTTATTCACTTACTTCCAAACTTCTCCAATGATTTTCCCAGGTACGGGATTTCCCTGATATTTTAAGAATGGTAAACCTGAACTCTTGAATGTTTTCCTTCTTTTGTGCTGCACATTGCTTCTCTTTCTTCTAGGTGACATAATCATCAACTAAACAGCTGCACTCTCAAAAATGAAATTACCGAGGAACAAGTATGATGACACAAATAATATGCCACCGACTGTCCAAGCACATTCTTGGTGCAACAGGATCACTTCACATGAGACATGGGGCGATTCATGAACGAATCGTTCATATGAAAACTACAAGGAAAGAATTGTATGAATCGTGCCAGTCTTAGCATGAATCGTCGTTCAAAATGAAGCGTAAGAATCCTGCATGAATCGTGGTACAAAATGAATCGTAAGAATCGTACATGCATCGTCGTTCAAAAAGAATCGTGATCAGGATATTCTCGATTCAATCTCGCTTACGCTTTGTTTACTACTCACTCTTAGCTTTGGCTTCCATGCCGAGCCCGGACGAATGCTGCCGAGTGAGTACGATGATGAGCAGGAAAGTTACCAACCATATCATAGTATACGAAAACAGAACACCGCAATATTATATATTGGCGAGTTCCGTCAATTTGTAGTAGTGAATTGCACAGGTTGAAAGATTCGTTAGAATTTATAATATGAATTGGTAGATCAACACGATTCTTTGATATGCTGATGGCATAACCTAGGAGTATCGAGTTCAGCCGATGAGAGGTGATGAGATGGTGTTTAAGGGCGCCCAACTGCTAGGTTATTAGCGCCCTTACAATGTATAATACATAAAATTGAAAAGTCCAAAAACTAAAAAACCACACACAGACCCGCTTGGTCAAAAGCACTAAAAAACACAACAGACCAAAGACTAAAATCTACACACTAAAATTATGGTCACTAAAGGAATAAAACAACGTGTCAAGAACTGTAGAATGCAAGGGACATGAGCGCCATATGTTGGTCGAGGAGAAGATCCCCATTAAAACTGACAATATAAAATCTCAAAGATAAAAGACGCTCAGCGCATGAAATGCGCCCATTAAAACCAATGTCACTTATAAAACGTAAAAGATATTCAACAGCATGCACGTCGTCTGCCAAAACGTTGGCTATGCCAACAGGCAGACACACGCGAACGCGCAGTGGAGCTAAAACTGAACACTCAGTTAAAATGTGACGCACCGTTAAGGGCGCATCACACTGCTGACACAGTGGAGCGGGGTCACCACTGAGCAAGTATCTATGACTAAAAAGGCAATGTCCAATTCGTAAACGGGCTAAAAGTACCTCTTCACGACGTGCAGAACGATAAGAGGTACCCCAGACTCACGGGAAAGGTATAACCTCCCATAATTTGTTCCCCCGAGGGCCGTCCACTCATCGCGCCAAAGCGAGAGGATGCGGCGACGTAAAATAACACACGAATCTGACGAGGGAACAACAGAAGTAAAAAATCTGGGTAATAAAATCGCCGATTTGGCAGCGGCGTCGGCAGACTCGTTCCCTGAGATGCCCACATGACCTGGAATCCACAAGAAGGAGACGCGGATGCCAGAGGCACCAAGCGAGTGGACCAGGTCATGTATGCGCTGTACGAGGGCGTGGTAATTGTACAGTGCGCGAATACTTTGAAGAGCACTCAGGGAGTGTGAACAAATAAAACAGTGCCGTAAGTCGTACCGCTGGACGTATAAAAGTGACTGATAAATACTAAAAAGTTCGGCGGTAAAAATCGAAATGTAAAACTACGATTACCATCAACAAAGGCACACCCTACTCCAACATCAGTCTTAGACCCATCAGTATATATAAAACGAAAGTCTCTGAACTGCGCCTGAAGTTCTAAAAAGTCCGATCTAAGAACTGAAGAAGGGGTCTCATTCTTCAACATTGACGTCAACCCAAGGTGACACTGGGCCTCAGCGCGCAACCATGGAGGATAGCGCGTTTCCCCCCTGGGAAGGGCCGGCGCTGGCGTTAAGTCCAAATGCCGAAGAAGCTTTCGAAATCGAACCCCTGGAGGGAGCAAGGCAGAGGATCTATCGAAATATTGCCGATCAAGCGAATCTTCGTAAAATACCTCGAAAGACGGGTGGTCAGGCAAGCTTAAGAGTCGACAGGCATAGCTGCACAAAAGCATCTCACGCCTGAAGGACAGCGGAGGCTCTGCAGCTTCAGCATACAGACAGGGTACAGGGTTGGTTGGAAAGGCCCCCGTAGCGACTCTTATGCCACGATGGTGACTGGCACTCAATCGACGTAATACGGATGGACGCGCGACGAATAGACAATGCACCCGTAATCAAACTTGGATCGGACCAAGGAGCGATAAAGATGTAGAAGGACGGTCCAATCAGCTCCCCAGGATGTGCCACTTAAAACACGTAAAAGATTAAGAGAACGGTCACACTTTGCTTTTAAAGACGAAATGTGCGAAATCCAGCTCAGCTTCGTATAAAATATCAACCCCAAAAATTTCGTCTCGTCTGCAAAGGGAAGTATCCCTGGCCCAAGATGGAGAGAGGGCGGAGGGAAAGCCTTCCGGCGCCAGAAATTGATAGAGACGGATTTTTCGGCGGAGAAATTAAAGCCGTTGGCGTTACTCCAGGCGTAGGGACGGTCGATACAGCTCTGGAGACTGCGTTCGAGTAGACAGGTCCGCCGTGATCTGCAATAAATGGCAAAATTGTCAACAGAAAGGGACGATGAAATGCCAGGTGGAATACCATCAACAATGGGGTTGATAGCAATCGCAAAAAGTGTGACACTGAGTACAGAGCCCTACGGTACACCGTTCTCTCGAATAAAACGACTAGTAAAACCGAGCCCACACGTACACGAAAGACGCGATCCGTCATAAACTCCCTACGAAATACGGAAAGACGACCGCGGAAATTCCAAGCATGGAGTGAACGTAAAGTGCCGCCCCTCTAACAAGTGTCATAAGCTTTCTCCAGGTCAAAAAATACAGCCACTGTTTGATACTTTCGCAGAAATCCGTTCATAGCATGCGTCGACAGAGACACCAGATGGTCGACTTAGAGCGGTGGCGACGAAATCCGCATTGAACGTTGGCCAGAAGTTTCTGAGACTCAAGCCACCATGTCAACCGCCCGTTGATCATTCGCTCCATTACATTGCAAAGGCAACTGGTGAGGGAGATAGGGCGGTAGCTGGAAGGTAGTTGGCGATCCTTCCCAGGCTTAAGTAGATGGACAATGGTGGGTTCGCGGCATACGGAAGCAAAGAGGCCGTCTTGCCAAATACGGTTATAGACCTGTAAGATGGCAGCCGGACCCACTATGTTGCATTGGGAACCTGAAGGCCAGAAACAGTACAATGCGACACTTTACCTGAGAAGAGACGACGTTTATCCCAAACAACAGATGAAGGAGTAAAGCGATTAAGGAACTCGGCAAAACGAGTCCAAGATACCTTCTTGCTATCCTGAATAATGCGACGAGCCCTGGCACGCGATTGTTTAAAACTAACCAAATTATCAAGTGTAGGGTGTCGCCGAAACACCCTAAGCGCAGTCCTACGAGCACGAAAGGCGTCCCGATAATCCTCTTTCCATCACGGAACAGGAATACGCCGAGGGTGAGAGGATGATTGGGGAATTGTGCTTTCGGCGGCAGATAGAATCCTAGACGAAAGGTGCTGCACCATTTGGTTAACGTCAGTGAAGGGCTGGACCGCAAAAGACACGAGGCTGGAATACAATCTCCAGTCAGCTTTTCTGAATATCCAGATACGTACTCTGGAATGCTGGACGTGGTGAGAGAGAAGAGAAACGATGCAGGGGTAATGGTCGCTGAAGTAGGTATCAGCGATGACGTTCCACTGCAGATGACTAGCAAGCTGGAATGAGCAAACGGCAAGGTCCAGGTGAGAAAATGTACCAGAAGATTGAGAAATAAAAGGAGGTTCACCTGTATTGAGGATGGAAAGATTGAACAGGTAAAAAATGTCGGAAAGAAGAGTTCCCCTCGCACAAACCCTTGGCGAACCCCACAGTGGGTGATGTGCATTAAAATCTCCCAAAGGAAGAAATGGTGTTGGGAGAGCGGACAGGAGAGCTCGAATATCCGCGGGAGCGAAGGGAGACGATGGAGGTGAATAGACAGCGCAAACAGAAAAGAAGAAATCGGGTAATTTAACAGTTACGGCAATAGTTTGCAAGTCGGACGTAAGAGCGAGGGTTTGAAAATGAACGTCGCTACGCACTAATATCATGACACCTCCATGGGCAAGAGTACCCTCCTACGGCTCAAGATCGTAGCGAACCGGAGTATACCCTCGGAGATCAAAAAGATCGTAAGGGCGAAGCTTAGTCTCCTGCAAACACACTACCATGGGTGAATGGGAACGCAATAAAAGTTGCAATTCCGCCCTATGCTATCGTACACCACGTAAATTCCAGGTCAGGACAGCCATAAAGAAAGGGATAAACTTCTTACTTAGAAGGGCGGCTCAAAATAACCTTGTGCTTAACCTTTGGGCTCGGGCGTTTGGTATGGAGCTGGTCAGATTCCATAGCCTCCTCGAAGGGAGGGCCCAGGCGCTCAGAGCCAGAAACCGATTCAAGCGCCGAGAATCGGTTCTGGGTGGCGATGGTTGAGGGGTGCCGCTTAGCGCGGCTTGTCCCAGGAGCGTCCTGGGACTGCGACCTCCGAGGAGGAGAATGTGAACCTTTCTTACTGCGCGCACGCGGAGGGTCCTTCAGAAAATCTTCTCTACGAAGTTTCTGCTTTGGTTTCTTTTCAGCAGCTTGCGACTTCAGTGACTTGGGACCAGCTTTATATGACTTGGTAACTATACCAGAAATGGACGGCCGGTTGCTAGTGGCGGTTAATGCAGGCATGGTCTAGGTCTGAGTTTCGGCATCTACTCGTGATACTGGCGAGGCAACAACAGAACTAAATGTACCAGATCGCAGGATAGAAGGTTGGTGCGCATGGTTTCACCTCCGGGCCTCGGCGAAGGAGAGTTTCTCCTTTACCGGTATCTCCTGGATCGCCGTCTCGTCCAAGTACCGCAGACTGTCGGCAAATGACGCAGAATGAGACCCTTTGCAGTTAGCGCAGACGGGGGCTGTGGAACAGGTACCTTCGTGTGACGGCTGGCTACATGAGGCACAGATGGTAACGGCACCCTTACAGGAGACTTGCGTATGCCCAAAACGTTGGCATTTAAAACAACGCAGAGGTCTAGGAATATAAGGCCTCACCGCAATGCGTTCGTACCCTGCTGAAGTGCTCTTGGGCAGATCGACGCCATCAAATGTTATAAACAGGGTACGAGTGGGTACCAATACTCCGTCGCGTTTGGCCTGCACTCGATGCACTGCTGTCACCTTTTGGTCTGAAAGATAGTCTACGAGTTCATCGTCCGACATACCATCGAGGTTATGGGTGGTTATGACGCCTCCACAGGTATTCAATGTGCGGTGCTTCTCCACACGGATGGGATAGCCGTGGAGAAGCGTAGCGCGCAACAAGGTCTTACTTTGCTGATCGGACTTCGTTTGTGCTAATAAGGAACCATTCCGTAGACGAGTGCAGGACTGAACCGCACCAGCAATAGCATCAATGCCCTTTTGAATGATAAAAGGGTTCACCTTCTCAAAACTTTGCCCTTCTTCGGTTCGTGAAATGACCAAGTAACAACCAGTTGTCGGTGGTGTCACTTCTGTTACATAAACGTTTCGGCGCTTGTTGGTATTAATGGAGAAAGGGTGCTCCATAGCGAAATAAATCATCCACCATTGCAGCCGTCTCCGACCTCGGGCTCTGACTTTCCGGGCGTTACCCCGGCTTGGATGAGTGGCCTATGTATACCTATCTCACCCCAGGGTCACACCATCCAGAACATAGACAGAGGGACCCAATCTCCGTCAGAAGTCAGCAGCTCATGCAATGCCCCCCCCCCCGCGAGACTGCAGTTGAACAGCGGATACGAACACATATCCTACATGACGACCCTGGGTGTTGGGGATGACGCCATTACCCACTCACCCAGCTACGCACCCAGTGCTCGGGTATCCGTCAGGCTGTGTCCACGGAGGTTTTAAATAAAAAGATAAAAGAAACTAAAAGTTTGTGGGCGTTTCACACGCAAGGTAGGCCGGCGAAGAAGTAAAAGAGAGGTGTAAATGAATGGGCGTGGGGCGAAATGTGCAGAAGTAGAAGAGAAGAAAGAAACGATGGCGAGGGGCGACATGGAATGAAATGCACAGAACGAACGAGAGCCTACCTCTAGTCCCCCGGTCACGAGAACGAACCAACCTCGACCGGACGGGGATTAAGGGATGAATATGGCGATGAGTGGCTCGGGAACCCCCGGGTACGCCAACACCCGTACTCACTCACATAAGGTGAGCCCCTGGGGGGGGGGGGAAATGTAGGAGTAGATAGTATACCCATTATATTATTTAAAGCATATGGTCATGAACATGCAATGCCGCTTGTATCCATAATAAACTCTTGTATTCAATAACTAGCATTTCCTGATAGGCTTAATATTCCAAAAGTAATCCCTGTGTTTAAGAAGGGAAATAAAAAAGATATGGGTAACTACAGACCTATTTCTATTCTACAGTTTATATCAAAAATGTTCGAAGTGGTTATCTACAAAATACTTTTCGGTTTTCTGGAAAAATCAAATTTGCTCCCTCGGAACCAACATGGCTTTTTCTAAACATAGATCAATTACAACTGCTCTTTCAAAATTTATGGAACTGGTTATAACTGAGATTGACGCAGGTAAACCTTAAACATATGCTCTATTAGACTCATCTAAAGCGTATGGCTCCATAAATGCAAATATTTTAATGAAAAAATGATTGCAGCTTGGTATAAGAAGATAATACTATAATTTAATTAAATCATACACATCAAATAGAAAAAAGTATGTTCAATTATCTCTAAGTACTATAACTTATGATGTCCCACAGGTATCCATTTTGGGACCATTATTATTTATTTCTACATAATATTAAAAATGAATTTTCTTGTATTAAGGATATTTCTATACGCAAAGGATACTATATTGGTTTTTGCAGGCAAGGTTCTTCCCACACTGGAAGTCCACATGCAAGCAGCTATGAATCATATTGTTAAATGCTATTTAGATGTAAACACCCCTCGAAGTGTGAGCTCATTAATTTTGGTCATAGCATCAATCATCCCAACCAAGTATAAATAAAATAAACATTAACGCTTCTGCACATGTGACATTACTAGGACTAAGAATGATAGGTCCTTTACATGGACTTAACATATTGAAAGCTTAACCATAAAGATTGCCAGAAGCCGCTTTATCTTAAGACATTTAAGTAAATTAGTCCCAAAGGCTACGGGAAAAGTCATCCATTTCTCACTTATTCAGCCTCACATAATATGGAATTGAGTTATGGGGATCAACTTCACCTACAATTTATTAAAAGATATTCGTTCTATAAAAAGAGTCATTAAGCACCTAGGAAGATTAGGAGCAAACGTTACATGTAGGCTTGCTTTTAAAGAGATGGGGTTTATGACTTTGGCTGATCTTTACATCTACAAAGCTATCATCCATTTAATCAGATATAATCCTCTCGCTAAAAACTCAGCAATACATATTTATAATACTTAAAACAAAGACAGTTTTGCAACGACTACTCATAATTTCAAAATGCATGAAAAGATGCCTAAATATATTGGTGCCAAATTATTACATTTACTAACTAAAACTTTAAAAGCATACAGTAATTAAACTGATTCAAAAACACGTTGAAAATCTGCTGCAAAGCGCGCAGGGATGTTTTGACGATGTATGAATGAGGGTCATATCCAAAGTGGTCAAATCTGCCACTTCATTTGTCACAAGTTCCATAATAAAAAATATCCAGAAAGTCGGTAGAATTTAAACACGATTTGCAATTCCGTCCAATTTTCACATATATTATATATGTTTTAAGATTTTGTCTTCCCTGAAACCTGCCGCCCTTTGCAGCAGTGGCACGGCCCGACTCCCTCTAGAGACGGCTCTGAGCAGATGTCATTAACTTCAGGCAAGAAGAAATCATATAGGTGTGACACAATCCTTACCAATTTTCTGCTATATGAACAGTCTTCTTTCTTCTTCTTGATATATGTAATAAGAAATAACCCAATTTTATCCCTGCCACATCCCAAGCATCTGCGTAGTGGTCAATGAAACTTCCTCTATCCCCTTCTGTTGAAAGTGAAAATAGAAATTATTTAATGGCTCTATGCAATAAATTAGGTGTCAGGGAGAAGTATGTAATAATTGTGCAGAGAGATTTATTGTGAGATTTATGTCCAGGAAAAGCTGCCATAACAAAGTGGTTGCATCATGGGAGTTGCAAACAATCAAATTGCTTTGCCTGCTAAAACTGTTCAGACATTTATGGTTTCGTCAGCTTTTGGGGATATGAAGGAAGTAGTTCGGTTATTTCCTGCGAAAAATTTTACAATTTCAGAATTGTCAGATATCTCAAATAAAGTATTGGCATTTCTTCAACGTTCTGGATTTCAAATTATGTTGCTAATAAGTGACAATATTTGGTTAAACAGAACTTATTTTTGAAAATGCAATCCGTTGATTTCAACACTACTTATAGCAAATATATTTTGACTTCATACACTTCTTCAGGTACATAAAAATAATTGGCTAAATTTGAAGGATGCTAATAACATATTTATTATGCCTCCATTTGAAAGCTAAGATAATAACGAAAGCTTGAGTGTATGCTAAGTTTTCTGAAATTAAGGATATTTACAAAAGAGGGATAAGCGTGTTGTTAAAAAGTGCACCAAAGCTTTAAAACAACACAATCTATCCTAACAAATTGCACAGATAGAAGGTTGTTTTGGTAAATAGCATATTTCATGAAACTATTACACTAGCTCTGAAGGTGATTAATAGCGAGTCAGGTACACTTATGTTTTCCAAGGTTACACATAAATGGCGAAGAGTATTAACATCCGCAACCCCTTTAAAGGAATGCTAAAGAGAAATGAATTAGAAATGTCATTCACCTCCATTGGTGATGAGCGTTTAAATTTTCTAGAAAAGTTTTTTACACTGGTTGAAAGCCTGGGAAGGTACTAGCGTTGTTAATAAGGAGAATGGTTTCTTAACAAAGGATACCTTTTCTTCAATTTACCATTCCACCAGTACTATATCAGAACTCATAAAACACACTTTAGAAGTGCTTAAAGTTCCATATGTTCTCCCAGGGAAGTTTCAAACTGATGGGTCAGAAAAAGATTGAGTATGTATAGGCAGTTATCAGGAGGCAACTACAATGTTTCCGTTTGACAGGTATTTGAATCTGAAAATTAAATAAGAGTGAAGAGGCATTTAGGGCTCAACTCAGCAAAATATGGAAATGCAAGATTTAATGTTGGTTTCGTAGATTTAAATAATTCAGAAGCGATGGTGAGTAACGTCATGACTATAGAACCAGGTTTACTACAAGCTATCATAATGATTATTTTGTAATGGATTTTGACGTTAATGTGTCAGCTGTAATCTACTTAGGTGAGTATGTAGCCTACAAAGTACTGAAAAGAATGCAAACTGTGAATGGTGTTCCTTCTATATTGATGCTAAGTGAACAAAGAACAGTTATTACAAGAATTAAGTGCTCCTTCTGAAATGTTTGCACAAATAGGGTACTGCATGTTTAAAACATTTCAACTCTTGATTAGTGAAACATATGAATATATGTTATTTCAATGTGAGAACCATTCAAATAGATTCATTCTTGATATAGTTAATGAAATCCTTAAAGCAGAATGTTTGACTGGAGGTCATGTATGCTTATGTAATAGGCATTTGTATGAATCAGAGCATGACGTTGATTTATTTTGAAAGCATCCTGGGCATCATAGTAATTTTTAAAAGTGACACAGTTGTGTACTTCAGGCAACAAGAGAAAATGTTCCACATTGAAATGAAGTGGCATAGTTGATTATTTTAGTCATTAAACGAATACTGATGCACTCATTACTGTCTTGTTTTCTCACACCTTTATACGAGTTTCTGTTATCCATATTACCTTTTCCATCATTATCCTGCATCTCATAATCAGATCAAATAAGTTAATTATGCAAAGGTGTGATGTTCAAAGAAAGCTAAATCCAGATAAGAACGCAAAGTGACTTCTTTTTTAATGTATAGCACTGAGCTAACAATTAGAGCAGGCTATAGCACATGTAGATAGAAACCATCATTGCAAAAAAGGTAACAGAATTTTCTCCGAGATCTGCAACGTTTTCGCAACAATTTCGGACGGTGGAGAAAGTAGTTAAGTCACTTTTTCATTTTAGCGTTTTTTTGCGCATCCGCTTCAAATTCGACAGAAATACATTGGCCTATGTTGAAAGCAATTATGTCTACTGACTCCCTAGCGGAGAAGAAAGGAATTATGCCAGCGACATAATACGCTTCTCCTAAGTGTGTTAATATGAATCCTATGTGAAGAAGAGTTGGGTCAGGCGATTCTTTTGCAGTAATCGATTCATGCGATTCGTTCACGGTTCATGAATCGATTCATACGATTCGTTCACGATTCATGAATCGTCTTCTTGCTACCTGTCTGCTAGTCTCTCCTAGCGCACGATTCGTTCATGAATCGCCACTTTGTCTGCTAGTCTACCCAACTGCACGATTCAATCTTGAATCGTACCCTTGTCTGCTGGCCTGCCTTGGTGCACGATTCGTTCATGAATTGTCGCCTTGCCTGCCGTCTATTCTCACTCACGATTCTTATATGAATCGTCCCTCTTTGTACTTTGCAGTTTGCAGCCAAAATACGCAATCGGGACTTTTTTTTGTTACGATGGGGTCTATGATCTTTTTCTTTGGCATATAAAAGACAATGTATGTAAAAGCGCTTTCCGCGTTATTTTAGGTATTACACTTGGAGTTTCCTGAATTTGTCATAAAAATCATCCTGTGTGATTCCACTTAAGTTACGATTACATAAGGTATTATGCAAAGGAATTACGAAGATATTATTATTATTATTACTATTATTATTATTATTATTATTACCCAAGCCCGGGTAACGCCAGGGAAGTCAGAGCACGAGGTCGGAGACGGTTGCAATGGTGGAGGACTTAATTCGCTATGGAGCACCCTTTCTCCATTAATTCAAATAAGCGCTGAAAAGTTTATGTAACAGAAGTGACACCACCGACAACTGGTTGTTACTTGGTCATTTCACGAACCGAAGAAGGGCAAGGTTTTGAGGAGGTGAACCCTTTCATTATTCAAAAGGGCATTGATGCTATTGCTGGTGCAGTTCACTCCTGCACTCGTCTACGGAACGGTTCCTTATTAGCACAAACGAAGTCCGATCAGCAAAGTAAGACCTTGTTGCGCGCTACGCTTCTCCACGGCTATCCCATCCGTGAGGATAAGCACCGCACGTTGAATTCCTGTCGAGGCGTCATTACCACCCATAGCCTCGATGGTATGTCGGACGACGAACTCGTAGACTATCTTTCAGACCAAAAGGTGACAGCAGTACATCGAGTGCAGGACAAACGCAACGGAGTTTTGGTACCCACTCGTACCCTGTTTATAACACTTGATGGCGTCGATCTGCCCACGAGCACTTCAGCAGGGTACGAACGCATTGCGGTGAGGCCTTATATTCCTAGACCTCTGCGTTGTTTTAAATGCCAACGTTTTGGGCATACGCAAGTCTCATGTAAGATTGCCGTTAACATCTGTGCAACATGTAGCCAGCCCTCATACGAAGGTGCCTGTTCAACAGCCCCCGTCTGCGTCAATTGCAAAGGGTCACATTCTGCTTCATTTGGCTACTGTTCGCGGTATTTGGACGAGAAGGCGATCCAGGAGCTCCGGGTAAAGGAGAAACTCTCCTTCGCCGAAGCCCGGAGGCGTTACCATGCGCGCCATCCTTCGCTCCTGCGATCAGGAACATTCAGTTCTGTTGTTGCCTCGCCAATACCCCGGAAGGATGCTGGGACACAAACTTGGACCATGACTGCCTTGACCGCCACTACCATACGGCCGACCATTTCAGCTCCTGTTATCAAGCCCTCTAAACTGGTCCAAAGTCTATGAAGTCACAAGACACAGAAAAAAAACCGAAGCAGAAATTTCGAAGAGAAGACTTTTTAAAAGACCCTCTGCGTGTTCACAGTAAGCAGAGTTCCCCTTCACCTCCTAGGAGGCGCAGTCCCAGGATGCTCCTGGGACAAGCCGCGCTCAGCGGCACCCCTCACCCATCGCCACCTAGAACCGATTCTCGGCGCATGAATCGGTTTCTGGCTCTGAGCGCGTGGGGCCTCCCTTGGAGGAGGCTATGGAGTCTGACCAACTCCATGCCAAAAGCCCGAGCCCAAAGGTTGCACAAAACGTAATTTTAAGCCGCCCTTCTAATTAGACAGTTTATCCCTTTTTCTTAATGGCTATCCTGACCTGGAATGTACGTGGTGTACGATCGCATAGGGCAGAACTGCAACCTTTATTGCCTTCCCATTAGCCTATGGTTGTGTGTTTGCAGGAGACCAAGCTTCGTCCTGAGGATCCTTTTGATCTCCGAGGATATACTCCGGTTCGCTACGACCTTGAACCGGAGGAGGGTACTCCTGCTCATGGAGGTGTCATGTTGTTAGTGCGTAACAACGTTCATTTTCAACGTCCCACTCTTATGTCCGACTTGCAATCTGCTGCCATTAGACTGCAGTTACCCGGTTTTTTCTTTTCTGTTTGCTCTGTGTATTCACCTCCATCGTCTCCCCTTGCTCTCGCGGACACTCGAGCTCTTCTGTCCGCTCTCACAACACCATTTCTTCTGTTGGGAGATTTTACTGCCCATCACCCCCTGTGGGGTTCGCCAAGGGCTTGTGCGAGGGGAACTCTTCTTTCTGACATTTTTAATAAGTTCAATCTCTCTATTCTCAATACAGGCGAGCCTACGTTCCTTTCTGATTCTTCCGGTACATTTTCTCATTTGGACCATGCCGTTTGCTCACTCCAGCTTGCTAGTCGTCTGCAGTGGAACGGCGTCAATGACACCTACTCCAGCGACCATTACCCCTGCATCGTTTCTCTTTATTCACACCACGTACAGTATTCCACAGTACCTACCTGGATATTCACAAAAGCCGACTGGAATTTGTATTCCAGCCTCGTGCATTTTGACGACCAGCACTTCAGCGACATTAACCAAGTAGTACAGCACCTTACGTCTACGATTTTCTCTGCCGCCAAACGCGCAATTCCCCGTTCATCCACTCAACCTCGGCGACGGCCTGTTCCGTGGTGGAACGAGGATTGTCGGGACGCCGTTCGTGCCCGTAGACCTACAATTAGGGTGTTTCGGCGACACCCTTCACTTGATAATTTGGGGACTTTTAAACAATCGCACGCCAGGGCTCGTCGCATTATTCAGGATAATAAGTAGGCGTCGTGGACTCCTTTTGTCGAGTGTTTTAATCGCTTTACGCCTTCATCTGTTGTTTGGGATAAACTTCGTCGCTTCTCAGGTAAAGTGTCGCATTGTACTCTTTCTGGCCTTCAGGTATCCAATACCACCATAGTGGATCCGGCTGCCATCGCTAAAACTTTGGGTGCTGCCTTTGAGGCGGTTTCCAGTTCAGACCACTATTCCGCCGGCTTTCGCTCTATCAAAGACCGGCTGGATTCCGCAACATATAATTTTCGGTCTGATAATACGGAATGTTATAATGCGCTTTTGCAATGAGGGAGCTGGAGCACGTTCTTCATTGCTCTAGGCACCCCGCTCCTGGGCCAGATGGCATTCATGTTCTGCTGCTAAAGAAGCATTCTGCCGACAGTAAGCGCTTTCTCTTACTGGTCTATAGTCGTATTTGGCAGGACGGCCTTTTTCCTTCCGTTTGGCGCGAAGCCATCATTGTCCTTATCCTTAAGCCTGGGAAGGATCGCCAACTACCTTCCAGCTATCGCCTTATCTCCCTCACCAGTTGCATTTGCAATGTGATGGAGCGCATGATCAACGGGCGGTTGACATGTTGGCTTGAGTCTCAGAAACTTCTAGCGAACGCTTAATGTGGATTTCGTCGCCATCGCTCTACCGTCGACATTCTGGTGTGTCTGTCGACGCATATTATGAATGGATTTCTGAGAAAGTGTCAAACACTGGCTGTATTTTTTGACCTGCAGAAAGCTTATGGCACTTTTTGGAGGGGCGGCATTTTACGTATACTTCACGCATGGAATCTCCGCGGTCGTCTTCCCATATTTCTTTGGGAGTTTATGACGGACCGCGTCTTTCGTGTACGTGTGGGCTCGGTTTTATCTGATCGTTTTAATCAAGAGAACGGAGTACCGCATGGCTCTACTCAGTGTCACACCTTTTGCGATAGCTATCAACCCCATTGTTGATTGTATTCCAGCTGGCAATTCATCATCCCTTTTCGTTGACGATTTGGCCATTTATTGTAGTTCACGACGGACCTGTCTGCTCGAACGCCGTCTCCAGAGCTGTATCGACCGTCTCTACGCCTGGAGTAACGCTAACGGCTTTAATTTCTCCGCCGAGAAATCCGTCTGTATTATCTTCTGGCGCCGGAAGGCTTTCCCTCCGCCCTGTCTCCACCTTTGGTCTGAGGTCCTTCCATTTACAGACGAGGTGAAATTTTTGGGGTTGATCTTTGATCGAATGCTGAGCTGGACTTCTCACGTTTCCTTTTTAACAGCAAAGTGTGACCGTTCTCTTAATATTTTACGTGTTTTAAGTGGCACATCCTGGGGAGCTGATCGGACCGTTCTTTTGCGTCTTTATCGCTCCTTGGTCCGATCCAAGCTTGATTACGGGTGCATTGTGTATTCATCGGCTCGTCCATCTGTGTTACGTCGCTTGAATACCATTCATCATCGTGGTATAAGAGTCGCTACAGGGGCCTTTCCAACTAGCCCTGTACCCAGTCTGTACGCAGAAGCTGCAAAGCCTCCGCTGTCCTTCCGGCGTGAGATTCTTTAGTGCAGCTATGCTTGTTGGCTCTCAAGTTTTCCTAACCACACGTCCTTCGAGTTATTTTACGAGGATTCGCTTGATCGACAATATTTAGTTAGCTCCTCTGCATTACTACCTCCAGGGGTTTGATTTCGACAACTCCTTCGGCATTTGGACGTTGCGCCAGCGCCGGCTCTTCCCAGGGTAAACGCCTTTTCGTCCATGGCTGCGCGCTGAGGTCCACTATCACCTTGGGCTAACGTCGATGCCGAAGACTGAGACCCCTTCTTCAGTTCTTAGATCAGCTTTTTTAGAACTCCAGACGAAAATCGGGAACTTTCATTTTATATACACTGATGGGTATAGAACTGATGTTGGAGTAGGATGTGCCTTTGTTTTTGGTCAGCATAGTTTTATCTTTCGTTTACCTGAGCAATGTTCGATTTTTACCGTCGAGCTTTTTAGTATTTATCAGGCACTTTTATACATCCAGCGGCATGATTTACAGCACTGTGTTCTTTGCGCAGACTCCTTGATTGCCCTTCAGAGTATTAACGCGCTGTACAATTACCACCCACTCGTACAGCGCATACATGACCTGGTCCACTCGCTTGGTGTCTCTGTCATCCGCGTCTCCTTCATGTGGATTCCAGTTCATGTTGGCATCTCAGGGAACGAGTCTGCCGACGCCGCTGCCAAATCGGCGATTTTATCTCCCAGAAGTTTTACCTCTGTTGTTCCCTCGTCAGACTTGTTTATTGTTTTACGTCGCCGCATCCTCTCGCTTTGGATCGATGAGTGGACGGCCCTCCGGGGGAACAAGTTGCGGGAGATTAAACCTCTCCCGTTAGTCTGGACTACCTCTTCCCGTGCTTCTCGTCGGGAAGAGGTAATTTTAACACGCCTTCGTATCGGACATTGCATTTTTAGTCATAGGTATTTGCTCAGTGGTGACCCCGCAGCATTCTGTGGGCAGTGTGATGCGCCCTTAACGGTGCGTCACGTTTTAGAGGAGTGTCAGGTTTTAGCTGCAATGCGTGTTCGGGTGGGTCTGCCTGTTGGCCTAGCCAACGTTTTGGCAGACGACGCGCGTGCTGCAGAATGTGTTTTACGTGTTATTCGTGACAGTGATTTTAATCTGCGCATTTGATGCGTTGAGCGTCCTTTAGCTTTGTAATTTTATTCTGTCTGTTTTAATGGGGACTCTACTTCCCAGTGGACATATGACGCTCATGTCCCTCGCATTCTACAGTTCTTGACACGTTTTAATTTTTTATTGCCTATGCTTTTAGTGTGTTGGTTTTTTGGGATTGTTGTATTATTGTTTTTAGCTTTTTGGACGTCGCGGGTTGGTGTCCCGTTTTTTAATTATGCGGTTCTTTTACGCGTCTTTTATATTTTTGACTTTATATTTTATACATTGTAAGGGCGCTGATGACCTTAGCAGTTTAGCGCCCTTAAACCGCATCTCATCATCATCATCATCCTCATTCGGAATGAATGTTGCATAATCTTGTATAACTCGTAAACGTTAAACGATAAACGAACACGCACTACAGAAAAATGTAGATATCTTTAAACACATGATTTCTTTCAAATAACATTTTATGGTACGAGCCATTTCTAAGATATCCGTTATTAGTGGTTCGATATGAAGACCCTGGGAGTAAATAATAATAATAATAATAATAATAATAATTGGAAACAACTATTCTGTGATTAAGGATTATGCAGAATTGTATTTTCAGAAAATATTTACTATTACAGTTTTACAATTTCAAAGTAACAGCTGAACATAAATTATTCAGGAAAGCCTTCTTCAGAACATCATAAAGAAAAGCTCTTACTACATGAACAATAAATTGAAATAGTAGCACACCAGTGAATACTTGTATATTTGTATCTGAGGAGTATAATTTTTTACATGAAGTAGTTATAAAAATAGTGACTAACTACCAGTGAGACACAATAGTAAGGACCAATATATAAACAAAATATTGCTGTAATAAACACTGATTAACTTAGGATCTAAACTCTGAGACAATAACTGTTTTGTATATACAGTATAACAAGAATCTTTTTCATAATAATGGCACCTTATAGTACAAATGCTACTGTAAAGAAACGAATAAAGAAAAAAAAATATTTCCACAAAACTGGTCTCCTGTAGTAAAAATATTACTGTAAGAAAAATACATTAAGGTGTTGCAATGAAAATGTACATTTCACGTCACCTTTTAATGAAACGGGATTTATATGTATCTAATGCAGAGCAGACAGTTAGTTCCTCCAGCAGTGTTAGGCTAATTAAGTTTAATTTATTCTTCTTAATTCAGCTCATGAACAGTAAAAGGTTTTTAAAAGAACATTATGACGCAATAAGGAACTCAAGCAACAAGATAACACTAAACACTAAGATTGAAAACCAGTTTACTCTTAAGGCAGTCCATTCTTAACCCTCATCAATGGAATCCTCTACATCATTGAAAAACTCTGCGTTGTTTGTACCACTACGCTTCAGACTATTACAAAATTCAGCATAGATTGGCGGAATCCACATCAAACAGGACATAACATCTTTGTATTTTGACGCAGGAATAGGTAGAAGTAATGAATATTTAACCGGAAATTCCACTTTGGTGAGGTAAAAATCGCCTCATATTTACTACTGCTTCTGTTTCGAGCGTGCTGTAGGTGTGCCTAAAGGTATTTTAAATGGTAGTGTAGCTTTGAATGTTACTGAAGTAAAAAAGCGGATGGAAATTAGCTAGTTTGCTTTATCTGTTTGTTTCTTTTGGAAACAAGCATTTAGCTTGGCTGTTGTCATAAACTCGTGTTTCATGTTGACTAAATTGAATGTTTTTGATACAGCATATCTCCCAAGTATATCAGCCCGTTCATCAGGCGAACACACAAACTGCACATGCCGTCTAAAATGCTTTTCAACAACAGCAAAGTCGCGGTCAATGAAATAGCGATTAGTGTATAACCTTGCACCCCATTTAATTCGAGGTACTTCTTAAGGCAGCTGACGATTTCTTCAGAACCTCTTTTTGCAAAAGTGTCGTCCCATAAAAATGCCCCTGACCCGTTCCACAATCATATACATTAAGATTGCAAGTCCATTATTTCCGTTTATAAAAATCTGGCCAGTGGGGAGTTTAGGGGTTGACAGAGCTTGATGCAAGTCAAAAGTGATTACATGATGCTTTTAATTCCTTTTTTTGCAATTTATGATTCGTTAGAAATAGTTTTCTGCCCACGTTCAGCGCTATGTAGATGTAATTCCTTTTCATTCAAATATTGGCTGTGTTCTTTATTCGCTTTTGCTGCTGCCATTTTTACATTAAGTTTATCGTATGTGGGGCATGTATCGGATTTAAGACGCTGAAAACTTAGGTTGAAGTCTTCACTGAAAATCCTTCGATATTTGTCTTCAGAAACAGGATGTATACTGTTCTGTTTACATTAGTCAGTCCTATAGGCGTGATATGGCTTGCTAATGGAATATCCATGAACATGTTCAGCTTATTAAAATTCTTTTACTACTGTAGTGGTTCTCATTCTTAGGAAATCAGTCAACATGTTTATGAACATAGCTTATATAGCTTATACCTTTGGGGTGTGATTTATGGTGACCCCTTTTGTCAAGTGGCGAAACCATGTTTTAATTTTCTTAACCAGTTTATTAATGCGGACATTATGATTTTATAGTCCCAAAAAACTTGCAAATGCTTTCTTGCATACAGACACCATGTGACTATTCACTCACAAATTGTAAATGGCTGATATTGAACGCTTGCTGTCTCCTTTTGTACCCTTCATTTAACATTTTTTCGATTCTTATTAAACCAAAATTAGAACTATTTTGGGCATTAAAATCTTGCACTTCCCAAAAAATGGTAATAAATTTTGTTTATCACCTTCAGCTACTCCAACAAAGCACTTTTTCGGACATCTACAATTTTATCCCATGTCTGCTAATTTTACTTCGGCACATTTCCCACGATACTGTTTATAGTTACCTCCTGAATTTCTGCGCCTAGACGTTACCACTCACAACTACCTCCGCTCTTTCGTTTGCACCATTTAGCTTCATCATCTTCGTTGAAATGTTTCACACCAAGAAATTTCTTCAGATGAAGAAGCAAAAGAAAACCGCTTGGTGCCAAATCTGGACTTCTCTGAAAGAAGAAGTGCAGACTTGGCTTTCATCAAGGCGGTATCGTTCTTTGACGAAGGCATACAAAAACTAGTTTCCCGTATAAGTGCCTCAATAATGGCGATGACTTTGTGGAGAAGTAGTGTAAGGTAATGAATAATAATAAAGAATTTAGAAAATAATGTTGTTATTTATTAAAATTATCTGTATTTACTTTAAAAACATGCCTCATAGAAGCTGCTAAGCAGCCACTAAACGTATCTTCTTGCACCCACTCAAGTTTGTAATTTTGATTGTACTTCTGTTTTTTGCTCATATTCAGTGAACATTATAACATACAGCGTAGTTGTAAAAAAAGTCTGATGTGTACATTCAGATGACTTTCTCTACCCGCTATTGTTTTTAATGGGTATACAAACTAGTATCACCAAAGTTTCTTTTTCTATCTACTTTATTTTAGCTCAAATAAACGTTTGCAAAAATATCTACATTACACATTTCGTTATAAATACAAAGGGAACAGTGATAGTCAAATATTTAAGAACTGGACGCTATGCGCTGGCCTTAAAATTCCACAACGTTTCCATGCAATCGCGAGAAACAATAGGATGTTGACGTGGCTTGAAAAGAATGACAAAGTATTGACGAATTCGAACCATTAATAGCGGATGTCTCAGAAATAGCTTATGCCACAAAAATTTATTTGAAATAAATCCTGTTTTAAGCACATCCGCATTTATTGGGTAGTATATTTTTGTCTATCCTTAACATTTGCTAGTTATAAAAGATTGTAAAAAATTCCTTCCAAAGGAAGAGGACTTCACAGAAGTTCCCAGAAAATTCAAGATATACATTTTATTTGCCATGTAAATATCCTTAAGATGGCATTTTAATAAAAAAATCGCTAGAACCACTGTTTAGAAGATACAAAATTTCGGAAAATGTTCCATGTAAAGGGTAGTTTGGAGTGAGAGGGATTTTATGAAATTATTCGTCGCATATTTGGAAGATACTAAACTTGTATACTAAGTTTGGTATTTTTGCGGCTTTTCATTTTTGAGTTATACTTTTCACAGTCACTCACACACACTCGCGCGCGCATGGACTTTTTTCTAAAATGCTTTTTTGGGGATCATGGAACCTCAAAACATATATTTCCGGTGTAATCTTGACATCGAATTTTTCGGTAAAGTACAATACTTCCCCTACTTACTATACATAGTAGAGAAAGCAAAAATAGAAACACACGCACACTAATTTAACGCTAGCAAACTCAGACACTGACAGTATTTTTTCTGTTCGTTCTTAAGCCCCAATTGCAACGTAACTGAAAAATTAATTTATATTTTGTTACTGTAATATGATCATTTAATTAATTTAATCAAACACAGGTAATCTGCAAGTGTTTTGCTAAGAGGTGTAAAGAAGATGGAACAAGCTAATTACATCAGCGATAAGTTTCCGTGGAATAAATATATGCTTATTCTAAATAATGGACGTGCATGCACATAAACACCCAGGATTTACTGCCGGTACAAACAGAAATGAGAAGTATAAACGCAA
This sequence comes from Deroplatys truncata, assembly GCA_030765065.1. Lineage (NCBI taxonomy): Eukaryota > Metazoa > Arthropoda > Insecta > Mantodea > Mantidae > Deroplatys > Deroplatys truncata. The sequence continues at coordinate 412,593,817 of CM060990.1, read as the reverse complement.
TTGATAAATAGCAAGTAACCTGACTAAACTACCGGGAATGTCAATATCTGCATACCAGGCAATTACTATGAGGAAAGTGGGCATGAGAAATCTCTCCGGTGTATGCTGAATAGGGGTTATTGTTAATTCGTTATTCAAGTTTCCGGTTTAAAAGAGCATATATTTTCCCTCCACTCTCTTATGTATCATTGTTTAGATTCCAAAAGCAAGTTCTGTTACGATGACACAACCCAGATGTGGTGAAATCTTTGTGCATACAAGTGATTCGGAAATTAATCACTTATTTTTATATACGAGTAGAAATACCTTGCTTGAAAAAAATGCAGAAGAGCGAATTATACGATCTTAAGGGAAAACAAAGTTTAAAAAATGTTAAATATGTAAAAAGCACGAGAGTTTGAAGTTCGTTCATGTTTTAGTAGTAGAGCAGTTGATTTGCAAAACAGCAGGAAATCTCCTGCAAAATTAGTAGACAAAGAAGAACTGACTGAGCCAGGTCGATCAATAGCACACTCTTGTCAGATTCCAACCAGTAATTGGTAATTAAAAGAAGGACATTCGTATTGCGCTTGGTGGTCGAGTCACAAGCCCACTGCTGTCAGGGTGTATATTTACGTGTTGTTGCCTTGGAGCAGACGTCTTTATATAGCCCTACTGGGAGGAGGTTTTCCCTACTTATTTTTCTTGTTTGTCTTTTCTGTGTTATTTGTTCCAATATACTGGGATTGCAAGGAAAGGTTTTATAATTTAGGTGAGTTTTGGGTAACCTCTTTGGGGATATTTTTTGGGAAATTATGGATGAAAACATGGACATTCAGGACAGTACGGTTTTATTGACATCGGATTTACGACTTAATGCCATTCGAGGTATCGCTGAAACATCCGTGCTGAGAGAGGAGGTACTTAATACGGAGACGGTGGTGCCGTTGATGGTAGTGCCAAACGGGATCAATGCAGTCGGGGATACAAATGAAATGGCCACTATGTCTAATTACCCTTTGTGTTACCAATATGATGTTGGACTTTATTTTGTTACTGTAAAGGCGAACGATAAAAATATTAATTGCATGCATCCATTGAAAGTAGGACGTTGGCTGTTTCAAAATGCCGAAAGCGTACTACCTTCATTGTAGTGACTTTAATCAGGTGGAGGTACACTTTAATGACCCCATCTGGCCAATAACTTTATAGATTAGAATTTTGACCGGCAGCACCATACCACTTCTTATATTCCGCACTTTAATGTGCCTGTGACCGAGGTGAATAGAGGTTTGATTTATATATCACTCCAGAGGGAATTCAGGGACATCTTTGGGAAACGAAACAAAAAGAGGTAACTAATGTCCATCGCTTTAATCGTAGAGTCGTGGAATAGGGAGAGACTACCTATTTACCCCACGAGAACTGTGAAGCTGACTTTTAGGGCGCAGCGTTTGGATTCCTATGTGTATTTATATTATCAATGATTTGTGGTTGATAAATATATTGAACGTGTCATGGTATGTAAAAAATGTGGACGGTTCAATCATAGGGAAGCGTTCTGAAGAAATATTCGTATATAGTATGGCGTGCTGGCCTACTCCGCAAATTTATTAACATCAACATACCCGACAAAATCACTAAACTTATAGTCAATTACCTTGACAATAGATTCTTCTATTCTCTAGTCAATCACTCCAAATCCACCTACGTCCAATTCTTGCTGGTGTACCACAAGGTAGCCTAATAGGACCCGTTTTATTTAATATTTATATCAACGACATACCCAAAACTTTCAATTCCTCCTTATATTTATACGCTGACGATACTTCCTTCACAATACAAGCCAGTAGAACCACAACTATACACAGCAGACTACAAACCGCACTCACTACCATTCAAACATGGCTGAAAAAATGACGCATCAAGGTCAACAATAATAAATCTAAAGCTATTATTTTCACTAAGCGCAGATTACACCGATACCCTAAACATTCACTACCTCCCCTCCAATTATTTGGAAAGGACTAACACTGGACTAACCAGGTTACTTACCTTGATGTAATTATGGACCAAAGTTTAACCTGGAGAGCACACGTTAAAACTGTCAGAAACAAGTCCCAAGCACAATTACGGAAACTTTACCCCCTATTAAACATTAACAACGGACTAATTCCCAGATTATGAACCACTCTATACAAAAGTCTATTCGACCAATCATCACTTACGCTGCTCCGGTTTGGGGATACGCTGCCCCATCACGTATCAAACTTCTCACAACATTTTAGAACAAAATTCTTCGCATTGCAGCTAAAGTCCCTCCTATTGCTCCCGCTTCTAAACTACACAATGAACTCCGCATGCACACTCTTGAACAACTCATCAAATGCTTGCTCAAACCTATACCATAATATCCCCAACCATTACAATCCACTCATTAGTCCCCTAGGCAACTATGACATAGACGACTTACAACATAAACGTCCACTACAACCCCCAGGGGCTCACCTTCTGTGAGTACGGGTGTTGGCGTACCCGGGGGTTCCCGAGCCACTCATCGCCATCTTCATCACTTCATCCCCGTCCGGTCGAGGTGAGTTCGTTCTCGTGACCGGGGGACTCAAGGTAGGCTCTCGTGCGTTCTGTGCATTTCATTCCGTGTCGCCCCTCGCCATCGTTGCTTTCTTCTCTTCTATTTATGCACATGTCGCCACACGCCAATTCATTTACACATCTCTTTTACCTCTTCGCCGGCCTACCTTGAGTGCGAAACGCCCACACACTTTTATTTTCTTTTAATCTTTTATTTTAATCCTCCGTGGACACAGCCTGACGGATACCCGCGCACCAGGTGCGCAGCTGGGTGAGTGGGTAATGGCGTCATCTCCACCACCCGGGGTCGTCATCTAGGGTCTGTGTTCGTACCCGCTGTTCAACTGCAGTCCCGCGGGGTGCCATTGCATGAGCTGCTGACTACTGACGGCGATTGGGTCTCTCTGTCTATGTTCTGGGAGGTGTGACCCTGGGGTGAGGTAGGTATAGATAGGCCACTCACCCAAGCCGGGGTAACGCCCGGGAAGTCAGAGCCCGAGGTCAGAGACGGTTGCAATGGTGGAGGATTTCTTTCGCTATGGAGCCCCCTTTCTCCATTAATAACAAGCACCAAAAAGTCTTTGCAACAGCAGTAGCACCACCAACATCTGGTTGTTACTTAGTAATTCGCCGAACAGAAGAAGGCCAATCTTTTGAGGTGAACCCTTTTGTTGTTCAAAAGGGGATTGATAGTATTGCTGGTTCTCTTCAAGCCTGCACTCGTCTTCGGAATGGTTCTTTGTTGGTTCAGAGCAAGTGCGAACAACAAAAGCAAGTCCTTGTTACGGGCCACGCTTCTCCACGGTTATCCTATCCGTGTTGAGAAGCAGCGCAACTTGAATTCCTGTTGAGGCGTCGTCACCACTCACAGCCTCGACGGAACATCTGACGATGAACTGGTGGAATATCTTTCCGACCAAAAGGTTACAGCGGTTAATCGAGTGCAGGCTAAACGCAACGGAGTGTTGGTACCGAATCGTACCCTGTTTCTCACGTTCGATGGCGTCGATTTGCCTACTAGTATTTCGCCAGGGTACGAACGTATTGCGGTGAAGCCCTATATTCCTAGACCTCTGCGTTGTTTTAAATGCCAACGTTTTGGGCATACGCAAGTCTCTTGTAAGAGTGCCGTATCCATCTGTGCCTCATGTAGCCAGCCGTCACATGAAGGTACCTGTTCATCCGGACCCGTCTGCGTTAATTGTAAAGGGTCTTATTCTGCTTCATTTGCCAACTGTCCGCGGTATTTGGACGAGAAGGCGATCCAGGAGATCCGGGTAAAGGAGAAACTCTACTTCGCCGAGGCGTTACCATGCGTGCCAACCTCCTCTCCTGCGATCTGGTACATTTAGTTCTGTTGTTGCCTCGCCAGTACCACGAGTAGATGCCGAAACTCAGACCTGGACCATGACTGCATTAACCGCCACTACCATCCGGCCGTCCGTTTCTCGTACTGTTATCAAGCCATCCAAAGCTGGTCCTAAAGTTCTGAAGTGTCAAGGCACTGAAAAGAAGCCAAAGCAGAAACTTCGTAAAGAAGATTTTCTGAATGACACTCCGCGTGCGCGCGGTAAGAAATGTTCACCTTCTCCTCCTCCTAGAAGGTCGCAGTCCCAGGATGCTCCTGGGAAAAGCCGCACTCAGCGGCCACCTTCACCCATTGCCACCCAGACCCGGCGCTTGAATCGGTTTCTGCCACTGAGCGCGTGGGCCCTCCCTTCGAGGAAGCTATGGAGTCTGACCAAATCCATACCAAAAGCCCGAGCCCAAAGGTTAAGCAAAAGATTATTTTAAGCCGCCCTTCTAAGTACAAAGTTTATCCCTTTTATTCATGGCTATCATGAGCTGGAATTTACGTGGTGTTCGATCGCATAGGGCAGAACTGCAAGTTTTATTGCGTTCCCAATCGCCTATGGTCGTGTGTTTGCAGGAGACCAAGCTTCGCCCTCACGACCCTTTCGATCTCCGAGGGTACACTCCGGTTCGCTATGATCTTGAACCGGAGGAGGGTGCTCCTGCTCATGGAGGTGTCATGTTGTTAGTGTGTAACGACGTTCATTTTCAAACTCTCGCTCTTACGTCCGACTTACAAAATGTTGCCATTAGACTGCAGTTACCCGGTTTTTTCTTTTCTGTTTGCTCTGTGAATTCACCTCCATCGTCTCCCCTCGCTCCCGCGGACATTCGAGCTCTCCTGTCCGCTCTCCCAACACCATTTCTTCTGTTGGGAGGTTTTAACGCCCATCACCAACTGTGGGGTTCGCCAAGGGCTTGTGCGAGAGGAACTATTCTTTCTGGAATTTTTGATCAGTTCAATCTCTCTATTCTCAATACAGGTGAACCTGCGTTTCCTTCTGATTCTTCCGGTACATTTTCTCACTTGGACCTTGCCGTTTGCTCACTCCAGCTTGCTAGTCGTCTGCAGTGGAACGTCGTCGCTGACACCTACTCCAGCGACCATTACCCCTGCATCGTTTCTCTTCTGTCACACCACGTACAGCATTCCAGGGTATCTACCTGGATATTCACAAAAGCCAACTGGAGATTGTATTCCAGCCTGATGCATATTGACGACCAGCCCTTCACCGACATTAACCAATTACTGCAGTACCTTACGTCTACGATTTTCGCTGCCGACGAACTCGTAATTCCCCGTTCATCCTCTCACCCTCGTCGGATTCCTGTTCCTTGGTGGAAAGAGGAGTGTCGGGTTGCCTTTCATGCCCGTAGAACTGCACTTAGGGTGTTTCGGCGTCACCCTACACTTGATAATTTAGTTACTTTTAAACAATCGCGCAAGAAGGCATATTGGACTCGTTTTGTCGAGTCTTTTAATAGCTTCACACCTTCCTCTGTTGTTTGGGATAAACTCCGTCGCTTCTCCGGCAAAGTGTCGCATTGACTGTGTCTGGCCTTCAGGTTTTTTAATGCCAACATAGTGGATCCGGTTGCCCTTGTTAACGCCCTGGGTACCGCCTTTGAGGCGGTTTCCAGTTCAGACCATTATTCCGCCGGCTTTCGCTCTATTAAAGACCGACTGGATTCCGCATCATATAATTTTCGGTCTGGTAATAATAAATGCTATAACGAACTATTCACAATCAGGGAGCTGGAGCACGCTCTTGTTTGCTCTCGGCACTCCACTCCTGGGCCTGACGGCTTTCATGTCCTGATGTTACAGAACCTTTCAGCCGACAGTAAACTCTTTCTCTTACAGGTCTATAACCGTATTTGGTAAGACAGTATTTTTCCATCCGTTTGGCGCGAAGCCACCATTGTCCCTATACTTAAGCCTGGGAAGGATCACCCACTACCTTCCAGCTACCGCCCTATCTCCCTCATCAGTTGCATTTGCAAGGTGTTGCAGCGGATGATCAACGGGCGGTTGACATGGTGGCTTGAGTCTCAGAAACTTCTAGCGAACGCTCAGTGCGAATTTCGTCGATATCGCTCTACCGTCGACCACCTGGTGTCCCTGTCGACGCATATTATGAATGGATTTCTGAGAAAGTGTCAAACCGTGGCTGTGTTTTTTGACCTAGAGAAAGCTTATGACACTTGTTGGAGGGGCGGCATTTTACGTACACTTCACGCATGGAATATCCGCGGTCGTCTTCCCATATATCTTCGGGAGTTTATGACGGACCGCGTCTTTCGTGTACGTGTGGGTTCGGTTTTATCTAGTCGCTATATTCAAGAGAACGGAGTACCACAGGGCTCTGTACTCAGTGTCACAGTTTTGTAATTGCTATCAACCCCATTGTTGATTGTATTCCAGCTGGCATTTCATCGTCCCTTTTTGTTGACGATTTTTCCATTTATTATAGTTCACGACGGACCTGCTACTCGAACGCCGTCTCCAGAGCTGTATCGACCGTCTCTACTCCTGGAGTAACGCCAACGGCTTTAATTTCTCCGCCGAGAAATCCATGTGCATCAATTTCTGGCGCCGGAAAGCTTTCCCTCCGCCCTGTCTCCACCTTGGGTCTGTGGTCCTTCCATTTGCAGATGAGGTGAAATTTTTGGGGTTGATCTTTGATCGAAAGCTGAGCTGGACTTCTCAGGTTTCCTTTTTAAAAGCAAAGTGTGACCGTTCTCTTAATATTTTATGTGTTCTAAGTGGCACATCCTGGGGAGCTGATCGGACCGTTCTTCTGCGTCTTTATCGCTCCTTGGTCCGATCCAAGCTTTATTACGGGTGCATTGTGTATTCATCGGCACGTCCATCTGTGTTACGTCGCTTGAATACCATTCATCATCGTGGTATAAGAGCTGCTACAGGGGCTTTTCCAACTAGCCCTGTACCCAGTCTGTACGCAGAAGCTGCAGAGCCTACGCTGTCCTTCCGGTGTGAGATGCGTTTGTGCAGCTATGCTTGTCGGCTCTCAAGCTTGCCTAACCACCCGTCCTTCGAGTTATTTTACGAGGATTCGCTTGATCGACAATATTTAGTTAGCTCCTCTGCATTACTACCTCCGGGGGTTTGATTTCGACAACTCCTTCGGCATTTGGACGTTGCGCCAGCGCCGGCCCTTCCCAGGGGGAAACGCTTTTTCCTCCATGGCTGCGCGCTGAGGTCCACTATCACCTTGGGCTAACGTTGATGCCGAAGACTGAGACCATTTCTTCAGTTCTTAGATTAGCTTTATTAGAACTCCAGGCGAAAATCGGGAACTTTCATTTTATATACACTGATGGGTCTAAGACTGATGTTGGAGTAGGGTGTGCCTTTGTTTTTGGTCAGCATAGTTTTACCTTTCGTTTACCGGAGCAATGTTCGATTTTTACCGCCGAATCTTTTAGTATTTATCAGGCACTTTTATACATCCAGCGGCATGATTTACAGCACTGTGTTCTTTGCGCAGACTCCCTGAGTGCCTTTCAGAGTATTAACGCGCTGTACAATTACCATCCACTCGTACAGCGCATAAATGACCTGGTCCACTCGCTTGATGTCTCTGGCATCCGCGTTTCCTTTATGTGGATTCCAGGTCATGTTTGCATCTCAGGGAACGAGTCTGCCGACGCCGCTGCCAGTTCGGCGATTTTATCACCCGGAAGTTTTACCTCTGTTGTTCCCTCCTCAGATTTGTTTATTGTTTTACGTCGCCGCATCCTCTCGCTTTGGAGCGATGAGTGTACGGCCCTCCGAGGGAACAAGTTGCGGGAGGTTAAACTTCTCCCGTTGGTCTGGGCTACCTCTTCCCATGCTTCTCGTCGGGAAGAGGTAATTTTAACACGCCTTCGTATCGGACATTGCATTTTTAGTCATAGGTATTTGCTCAGTGGTGACCCCGCACCACTCTGTGGGCAGTGTGACGCGCCCTTAACGGTGCGTCACGTTTAAGAGGAGTGTCAGGTTTTAGCTGCATTGCGTGTTCGTGTGGGTCTGCCTGTTGGCCTAGCCAACGTTTTGGCAGACGACGCGTGTGCTGTAGAATGTGTTTTACGTTTTATTCGTGACAGTGATTTTAATCTGCGCATTTGATGCGTTGAGCGTCCTTTAGCTTTGTAATTTTATTCTGTCTGTTTTAATGGGGACTCTACTTCCCAGTGAACATATGGCTCTCATGCCCCTCACATTCTACAGTTCTTGACACGTTTTAATGTTTTATTGCCTATGTTTTTAGTGTGTTAGTTTTTGGGATTGTTGTATTGTTGTTTTTAGCTTTTTGGACATCGCGGGTTTGTGTCCCGTTTTTTAATTATGCGATTCTTTTACGCGTCTTTTATATTTTTGACTTTATATTTTATACATTGTAAGGGCGCTGATGACCTAAGCAGTTTAGCGCCCTTACACCGCATCTCATCATCATCATCATCTTCATCACGTCCACTACACCTTTTTGACCGATTCCTCACTACCGACAATTCTGTCATTGATGCAGCGATACATTTATACAACTTAACACGCAACTTGAGCATTTGATTTTTCATTTTAGAATCGTGCAATAGTTCCACAGAATACTCATCGCAGCCTCAAACCAGTACATCAGCACCACCAATAGTACCGCGAGTCCGCACCTACACTTCAGGTAGGCAGCCAGCCTGTGAGTACTACCAATACTACAGCTCTCTACAGTAAGTTAAAACCAGGTAATTCACTACATCCTCCCCCACCATCCACCACACACTTCAGACTACACCTCATGTATCGTGTCAGTGCCTACACTTCACTAGTCCGTCTGTTAAACTACTATAGTACTCAAACTGTCATCATCGCTCATTTCCCCAGAATTCTGCACAGACTCCGGTATGTGCAGAACCCGGGCCAATCATCGCTCACTTGCATGTATTTGCAGGTCATCATGTCCGTCTGTACTTTCCGGGGTGCTCAGCGGAACCCGGCTTCCACGCATGCACTTCACCACCACCTTTCCCCTGTTTATGCTTAGATTGCATGTTGCATGGGGAGGCGATGTAGCTCCTACGGATGATCGCCACCAGGGGCGGCGGGTGTGGAGCCGGTCCTTAAAAAAATCTAACATCAGTGGTTTTCCTGCACTGTGTAAGGTAATACGGTAATACGGTGAGGTAATTATTACTTTCTCTACTACGTATAGTAAGTAGGGGAAGTATTGCATTCCACCCAAAAATTCGATACCGAGATTTCACCGGAAATACATGTTTTGAGACCTCCTGAATCCAAAAAAAGCATTTTTGGAAACATGTCCGTGTGTGTCTGTGTGTGTGTGTCTGTGTGTGTGTGTGTGTGTGTGTGTGTCTGTGAACAGCATAACTCAAAAACGAACAGTCGGATAAACACCAAACTTGGTATTTAGGTTCAGTATCTTCCAGAGATGCGACACGAAGGTTTTCAAGAAAATGCCCCCACCCCAGACTACCCTTTACATGGAACATTTTTCGAAAATTTTAATTTTCTCAAAAATGGCTCTAACGATTTTGATTAAAATATCATATGTTTAAGATAATGTCATGGGAAATGAAATGTATATCTCGAATTTTCTGGGAATGTCTCCAAAAGTATTCTTCATTGTGAACGACTTTTGTATAACTGGTAAACCATAAGAGATAGACAAAATTTTACTACACACAAAATGTAGATCTCGTTAAAATACACAACTTATGTCATATACATTTCTTTTGTTGAGTGAACCGTTTTCGAGATATTGCTTGTTATTCCCTTAAATTTTCCAATACTTATACTTTTTCTCAAATTCGTTATTCATTTTTTTATGTCCTGGACTTGCAAAGAGAATGGAATGCGCCGCATAGCAACCAGCGTTAAAATATTTGACCATCGCTTAAAAGCTACCATATTCCCCTTGCATCTACAAGAAAATTAGCAATAAGATTGACATCTCGATATCTCGATTAACATAAAGCATATGGAGAATAGGCGTTTGTAAAAATAGATTGTACAAGAGTAGAGAAAGTCATGTGAGTGTAACACATCAGATTTTTTTTCATAAGGACCGACGTGTGCGTCTGAGCTATCGCTATAAAGCGGGCTCTTTAAACATGCACGTAATGTACTTTTGCCGAAATTATAGTCTCTCTGGACTTTACGTAGTCGCATTCCATCAGGAACGTCATCATCTTACCCTTTGTTGCACTGTCTGGACAGATTTTTAAATTTCCCTGATATGTATCGCACACCTGTACGGCCAGTTTATTTATATGATGGACCCTCTACGACCAATACCGCTAATTTGGCAATAGATATCAGTACCTACTTTTCAAGAGGACGCTTCTGATAGGCGCAGTTCTGGTTGCAATACGGAAATCATCTTCGCGACCAATTTTGGCCGGCTCCAGTTAGGTTTCTGTTTACCGACAAGTCAAAGATGAAGGACGGGGTTAGTGTAGGAACCTGTGATTGGGACACCCATGAATTACACACATGGACTTTATATTCACAAATTTTAATTTACACGGCTGAGTGTATGGCGCTTTATCGATATTTATGTGCAGGCTATAAATATTCAGTGCGTGGCAATATTTACAAACACCGATATTTACAATCCCTCAGCAAAGCATACCATGATACGTTTTGCATGATTTATGACATATTGATCCAGAATTTGTTAGGCCTTCTTTCTTCGGCGGTTAATATTGTTTTGGTTTGGATCCCGAGTTTTGTCGGCATTCGTGGCAATGACACAACTGACCAAGCTGTTCGGCATGCGACCACGGTGTCTACTGTTGCTACTGAATTTCTTAATAGTACCTCCACATGACGTTTTGGCATTTGTTACGTAGCGAAGTGTTTGAAATGGTAGTCGTAGAACAATTATGATGTGATTTCTGATCGTATCTTACTCAGAAACGCAGACGTAGGGTAGCCATTTCGCTTTATTTTGGTATTTTATATAGCGTTGCACAGACGCCGGATTATTTATACAGAATTCGCCAACGTGATAGCTTTCTGTGTGCCTGTGGATCTCATAACCACATTTTTTTCAGTGTTGCAGGAACCGCGTAGAGACTGATGCACTCTTCGCGGAAATTTATTCTTTTTAGCATCCCTTGGATTTTTATTCACCATATTTATATGCAATGGAACACACCCGGGTTCAGTAGTCCGGACCCACACAGTAGGATGTATGAATGTAATAATAATAAATAATGTAGAATATCCAAAATGAAATCCATAACCTAACCAGAATTCATTACATATACATTATATTTCAAAATAAAATTATATTGACTACTCATGAGCAATATTACATTTTGTAAGTCAACTGTAGTTCGAATCTAATCAATGTATGCATCATAACACTAATAATAATAGTCCTTTTATGAGTGAAATACTAGTGGAAAATAAAAAAGTCCTATTTAGTATCCTAGTCGACCTTTAAAGTTATTAGAAAGCTAGAATTGAAATTAAATATTAAATTCATTTTTGCTTTCTTTGAATTTCAGAACTGTGAATTTTTTATATATGGGCTACTACAGTTCATTCTCCTGTTCAACACCTCCAGAATTAGTATCCTCAGGATTATGGCACGGATTTCCTTTGTTCATCATTCGAAGTGAGTTATGTTTAATAGAATTTTAATTTTGCTCTCATAAGCTAATGGTAGAGTTGTTGACACATGTTTCTAAATTATATTTTTGTCTTTCCTTTTTCACAGTGAGATTACATTGTATGCAACCATGCACATTTCTGGGACAGCATTATACCATGGCCTAGTACTCTATGCTGAGGTTAAACACTTTTGCAAACTGCACAAATTAATAGTGCTGTTTTATAAAAAAAAGTCATTTAAATTTTCAAACTTTAGTAAAACAAGATGTAAAACATCTGGTATTGGATACTTCATAATGTTTCAGTCTGCACAATCTTACCATTGGTTTACTTGACATGTAGTTTAACTTATACACAGTTTGTGGTATCTTAACACAGAAAATATTTCTTTGTAAAACCATTGAGTTTTTAGATTATGTAAAATAAAACTTTAAATAAAAAAAGGAAGCTTTTATAGTAAATAAGTGAAAATACTGTGCCAAATTTACAAAATTAAAGAATTTTGCTGTGTGTTGCTGAATAATGAGTAAATTATTATTTAATTATTGAAGCATTAATGAGGTTTTTTTTCTCCTTTCTTTTGTTTAGTGCAGTCACCATTTCAAGTTGCCAGAGATATGCTGGCGGATATCCAAATTATGCAGCCAAGGGAATTTGGGTATGTTGAGTTGCAGGATCACCCCCAGGAACATTATTAATATAGTCTAAACCTTTCTCTCAACTATACAGCAATTTATTGCCATGTATCATCAAACATTCCTTACAATTTGGAGTTTCATTTCAACATCAGTTGTAAAATTAACTAAAACATTGAGGACTGTTGCCGGAAACATGTTCTGAATTTTCAGAAAAAGTGAAGTTGGTTGTTAGGCAGTTATTTCAGTGTATTGGTAGATTTTAGTGATTCTCTGTTAATAGCTTTAAAGTTACAATTTTTGAGTTAATGTTGTTAATAACTACAGACATGGCTTTTCTGAAATGTTTGTTATCCACTAAATAAACGAAATAGTAGCAAGAATTTCAGTTAACTTTGTGATTCTTTTAACACTAAGAATTAGCACCCTGATGTTGCAGAGAATGTAAAGTGTCACCATTAACTGTCCATTTAATGAAAGTAGTTTTGAGCTTAAAGACGATAGCTTTCCTAAATTACAGGTATCCTGTAATTGTCATTTGCAACCTAGATTTGCTTTCACTGCCTTCATATACAATGGCATTAAAGCAACATAAGAACAAAAAACAAAAATGTATATATTGTTTGTTAGGTTTCCTAATGTAGCATTACTGGCAAATTCCAACTAGGCAGCCTGATTAGAATTTGTGGATTTATCTTAACTTTGTATGTGAAATATTTAACTTAATTTCATATGTCGTAGGGTTTACAACTTGTTAATAACAATATTACAGCAGGCATCATAAACTGGTTAATAGTTCGGGCTGTACCATTTTCCTCACTATGAAGTCATGCATGTGGTTCTCTTAACTGCCATGCAAAGCGATGTTGGTATGGGAAGTATGACAAATGATGGTGCACCTCAAGTGGTTGTGAAAAAACTCCTTTCATTTAAAAATTGGGAGTCACAAATAATGCTAAGGAAATGTGTATTATTTATTAAGTTGTTGTTGTTATCATTATTATTAAGTCATAATTAACGTCAATATGATTTTTAAAGAAAGTCATAATTAGTGCAACTTCAAGGGAGGGGCAAAAAGTTTTATAGTAATGAATCATATCGGTTTGCTAAGGAAACAAAAGTCATATGTATTGCAGTTTAATTTTTGTTTCTCTCTCATGGTTTAGCAATGTATTTGCAGCACATTAATAAAACATTTTAATCTGTTGCTGTAGAAACAAAGAATAATTAGTATTTTAAGTATTTAGAATTTAACAGTACAAAGAAAACAAGGAGAAATTACGCCTAATATGGTGCTCATATGATTGACTTTATGTTCAAGCTGTTTGGTTAAACCTGTATTAAGCACGAAGTTTTGAATATTATGATTCCATAGTCAAACTGAAAAATAATTTTTACTTCCTTTACCTCTGTTTCTTCCACTTCACTTTTACCTATATGCTATCTCGGGCACAGGTTTGAGTAAATGAGCACTTCTCAGTGCACCATGGAGCAGCGAATTGATGGCCTGCATATTACAAGTTTTTATATTTAAGCTGGACTAATAGAAAATAGCTGTAAAACATTTTTAACCTTTTTTCACTTAAAAAAAAGAAGAAGATAGAATCCATGGTGTTAGTGCTTATTTTAAGTGCCTTGGAAATAGATACTAGATTAGATTGCAACAGATATTCCAAATAAAAACCCAGCACAGAGCAATAACTAATCACAAATTATATGCTAAGAAATTTATGATCTGGTAAATGTAGAAGCAGCTATTAAAAATGTAATGCTTGTTAAATCTGCATCAAGGGACGTTAGTGTAAGAAATTTTGCTCAGGTTTGTGTTGCATAAGATGCTGCTTTATTAAAAAACAATTTGTGTAACTGAATAGTTGCTTTTTCTTTTTGTTGATGTATTTCGCTTATTTTTCAATACACGTGTTAAAATATTATGTGGTGTTTTATGTATAACTAAATGCTGACATTCTTTGTACGTGTTAGTATATCATTTATGTTATAATTTGTATATTATTATAGAATGCGAATCAATGACATTTCTATCATGTAGGTTAACGGCTTTTAAGTTGATGAATGGTAAACTGCTATATACAAAGAGTAATATTACATAATACCATATATACCACAACCTTCTCCCCACTTTATTGAAAATGAGTATAAAGACATTGTCAGTTTAAGACAATTAAATCTGATCTCAGTATTCTAGCAGATGAGTAAGAACTGAAAGGAGTGCAAGTTCTAAATAATGGTGCTGTGGTTCTGTGCTTTTAATGATTTTCTCTCCAGATTGATAAAACCATTAAAAACGCAGGTGATTTTATTTGAGGTTGCACTCCTTTCAGTTGGCTTGCGCACGTTTCGAAAGCGGGGCTAGCAGCAGGTGTGATCAGTTGATAAAGAAGTAATGTGCACTACCGACCGCAGCGTTAGTTTAACTAACGGCCACCCGAAAGGTTCGTAAAAAGTGCCATATGCAGCACCTTATCCCCACCATTGAGTTGATATTCTGGTTATTCTCTGTCCGGACCTGTCCACGCTTCGTGGGTTGGCAGTAACGTCATGAAATAAAGCCGCAGTGAAGTTAGTTAATTAAAGGAAGCTGTGGCCATGCTGAAAGACTACGTGTGAAGGAAATATAGTTCAGAAGGCTCTGAAAGAATTACTTTTATATTTAGTAGTCTTAATAATGAAACAAATAACTGTGTTCGTGTTGTGTGTTTGTCAGAGAGTCTAGCTCACGATCGTGCTATAGTGGATTTGAATCCCTCTATGTCACATTCCTCGGTAAGTTTTCTTTTTCGTAGTATCTCTGTATGCTGCAAAAGTTTATATAAATTAGCTTTAGGGTTTGATTTCGGGCTCATGGTTTTGTACATTTCATTTTTTGTTTTTGCGGGGGTTGGTCGTTTTAATTTTGTACATTTCGTTTTTTGTTTGCAAAGCTTGGTCGTTTATAAAAGACACTAAATCTGAGTAGAAAGAAAATTGAACTGCTAATTGAGGTGGGAAATGACATTCCAAAAAAATTAGAGCATTTTTAATTATTTAGAAATGTATTTTAATACAGTTTTGAAAATCTGTTGAACAAACTCTGCTAACTTCTTAGGTGAAACATTCTGAATTGAAATTTGCCAAAAACAGCATTGTTGATAAACACATGACCAAAAGATATAATACTCAAATATCAGGGTATATAAATACATGCAATTATGGTTCAATAAATAAATCTGACTACTGTTACGGCTCTGTAAGATAGCTTGTAACACAAGGTTATAACTCTGATAAAAAGGGTTTGCAAAAGGAGTTTAAGAGCTTTACTTTTAGATAAGAACATTTTATGCTAGTTGCATACTTTCCTATTGATAATTGTACCCATTTTGTGTTTGGTTTACTAGCTAGTACCCAGTTTTCTTGTAACATTTATGAGTTAATTTAAAGAAGTGATTTTGGTTTCTTTAACCACATTGTGCATATTTTTCTGGGCAAATCTGCTCTGCTTGTATCTCTGCTGAAAAAGCGAAAGGAAAGCGAATAAATTACCTTAGGAGTGAGTTTAGAACATGATGTGGTCTCGTCTATATCTGGTGCCCGCCGACTCCGACTGGCTGCTGGCAGGCTACGTTTTAGCCCGAGTGAGTTTTTGCTGTGTGCCCACCCTCTCAGGGTTTAACCACAGGGTGAGTATTTCAAATTTGGAAATGATGTTTCAGGAAGACGATTTGTTTTTAGGTTGTGAAAAAGAAGAGAGGAAGCATATAGCTCCTGGAACTGCCTGTTAGGATGCAGTGGCGCTTCTGCACCTTGGTGTGTATTTGTTTATAAAGGTTTTAGGTGTTTACTTATTTAGGCAAATCGCATCAGGAACACAATAAACGTAGCCATTTTTCCGATAAATCACATGCAAAGTGGGTACTACCAACCTAAATAAAAAGTGAAATGCACTAAATATGCGATGTGCTGTTGTTTCTGCGAACGTGAATCATTCGAGTTTTAGACGCGCAGATCCCTCGGCTACGCCTGCGTCGCTTCATCGGCCGCAACTTGCTACACTCCTCTCCTTATAAAAAGCATCCCTCGGCTACGCTTTGAGGCTGAGGGCCCTCAATATCTCGGCTATGCCTTGAGGCTGAGTATCTTACCGGCTTCGGTGGCATTCATATGTTGGCAGCATTACGTTAGAGCAAGTTGAGGTAGTGTTTTACGTAGTGACATCTGTTGGAAATATACATCGTCATCGCTGTGGAAGATACAAGTAGAGCAGAATGTCGCCTGTTTGTTGCAACATAAATACATATTGTCTTGACAACCATCAATCCTTCCCCCAAATAAACTATATAAATTGACCCTTTAACTGCACTTAATATTGATGGATATGCTTTCTTTAAAAGTGTATTAGTTATTCTGGAAAACGATACAAGTTTATTACTTTTGTCACCCTTAATGTTTTATCTCTCATTGTAAATGTATAAAATAACCTTACTTAATTTACATTAAGAATTCCATTTATGGCATTACAAATAGAAATGGTGTTAGAGAATTTGCTACTTTTTTGTGATTGTGTGGCCTGACATAGTGATTCTCGGTTTTTCTGACTTCTGTTTTGTGGAATAAATATATTTTTCAGTACTTAAATGCTGTGTTGCAGTCCTTTAACCTTTTCACTTTCCTAACATTTAGATAGATAGAAATACATTACACCCTTGCTTGGCTTCCAATATCACGTTTGAATTGATACTACAGACCTTTTTGAAGCAGCATGTCCTTAGTTTATAATTGTGTATTAAATACATTTTAAAATATTGCCATGTTTCTGTCACAGGATTATTCAAGATTTCAATTAGAACAGCAAGCAATCCATTAATAAAGGTGCTGTCATTTGAACTAAGATATTTCAAAGTTTTATACACTGACCCCGATTATGAGGTATTTTAGAGGGCTCCACCCACCATGCATGATTTGTGTCAAAAATACAATTGGTATGTAGCTACTGATCTGTGCTCTCAGGTATCATAGAATGTATTATCAGAATCTGATATAAATGTTTCTTAATTTAGTGTGATTTTACTGTGCTAAATAACACAGTTTATTTGTGGCCTTCTTGTAGGTAAACATACATGAAATTAGAAATCATCATTTTTTGTCTAGCATTTGTTGTTGTCTGTCATTTCAAAATCATAATTGTTTAAACCATGTGTGCTAGCTTCTACAATTATGTTAGTAACAAATTTCATTAGCATTATTTCCGGAAATGCTCTCATAATAATTAAACAGAAGTCAGAATTAGTAAATGTCTCCATGTTTTTTGTAAAATAATACTTGGCTGTTTTATTCAACCCTGCACTCCTGTACCTATAAATATACTGGTACTGAGTCAAGGCTACTTTGTGTCCCTCCTCCTACTTCTGCCATATACTGCCACTTTGTGATGTCTATGATGCTGAGATCAACTTGTCTAAATTCTGTCTCCTAGCCAATACAATCTCTCGCATCTGAAAGAACCCTAAAACAATCTTTGTTTATTCACACTAGTGCATTTAACATTTACTCCACATTTGGAACTGGAAACGGTAGTTTTTGTAACATGCTGCTGGAACTCCCCATGTAACTTTAGATGTTACTGTTTAACATGTTTTCTTAATCTTTAGGTGCTGCACTTAAATATTCATGGCCATTGTGTTTTGATAAATTTACTGAGCTCCTGGATTTTACAGCTTCAGTATCTTTTCAACCAATATTATTCCGTATACATCAAGGGTCCATGGATGTTTTCGATGAATCAGATCTTTTATTCATAATGAACATTTTAACACACTTTTTAAACATTTCAATATGCTTTAACACATTGCATTACAACAGAATCAACAGAAATATGTTCTGTAACAAAAAAAAAGTGTCCTCCATTGGCACCATATTCATGCATTGCACCCTAGGCACTATGGGAGCTTTTCTTGTATTTCCAACTTTATAAATTAAAACATAGCCATGGTGCATCTTCACGTGGAGCAAACATCTGAAACAGTAAAATATTAGCTTGCTTTGATTCACAGGAGGTTAGGTTTATTTATTTATTTTTTTTTATAAGCTTAGGTTAATAGCAACTAGGGTCACACCAAAGAGCATGAACAAAGGAAGCGTTTGCTCCTTAGTGATGTTTAAGCTTTGGTTTCTGATTCATGGGAGGTTAGGTTTAGTTTTATTTATATAAGCTTAGGTTAATTAGCAGGCAGTGGTCACACCAAAGCATGCGAGCAAAGCGAGTATTCGCTCCTTAATGATGTTTGTTTCACTACGTATTCTAGCTTTGCTTTCTGTCATTGGAGGTTAGGTTTAGTTTTTATAATATAGCAGACAGTGGTTCCGTATGATGTTTAAGTTTTGGTTTCTGATTCATGGAAGTTAAGGTTAAGTTTAGTTTTTATATATATATATATATATATATATATATATATATATATATATATATATATATATATATATATATATAAACCTTGGTTTCTGATAACATTTTACTTCTGATTCCTGGGGGCAATAGGTTAGGTTTAAGTTTAGTTTTTTTTTTACGTGCCTGGTTTCTACATCTTTTGCAATGAATTGCCATTTGGAGTACACCATGTTGTATTAATATCTCTGCTAATTCATCATCTTTCTCCTAAAGTCTGTGAGTAAACCCGAACATTTGGTACTCAAAACTGTCATAATCCATTTTTTCACTCTCAATCTCAGCTTAAGGTCACTCAGCCTTACTCTATACTTTGCAGCATTTTCCACCCTCATTCTGCTACAGTTCTATGTGCTTGCCCCATTAATTTGCCAAGGTTTGCTTTATTCAGTTGGCAGGACCTACATCAAAATATCACCAAATTCGACTTTATAAAAAAGCAATTTTTTGGGTCAGCGGGTGGGCACCTTCCATTAGTTGAGACAATATTTCCTACTATGAATCCATTCCATAAGTATTATGAATCTTAGAGCCTTATTGAGGTATACAGAACTTTATCCCTTTTCGACTCGATGGATCATTGTGAGTTTGGCACTCTTTTCTTTCTCCTTTTCTATATCTACCTGCAGTTTGACTAAAAGGTTAATTGGTTTCAATTCAGTGGTTCATATATGAACTAATAGTGTTTCACATAATAGTGATGATGACAGTATGGTTTATGTTGATGAATATTTAAAATTATTCCCATTACATTTACATTTGTAGAAAAAAATTGCCTTGTAACTTGAATTTTGCTTTTTTCACCAATTTATTACTTAGGAGCAATTATTCTGGCTGTCAGCACTCAATTTTCAGTTTTTAAAAACTGTAAAGAAACAAGTGCATTTTGTTTGTTTGTGTGTGTGCGTGCGCTTGTGTGATAGTTTTCATAAACAATTTCTTTACAGTCAAAATTACATTTTTAATAACTTTTTCATTTATTAATTTTTTTGTGTTCTCAGCATCCTCAAAGTAAGTTCTTGGGCCCCTGTAGACTAAAATGGCAGGGTGCTCTTTACAACTACATCTTAAAATCTTATATGACTTGTACAATAATGGAATTATGTTCTGCTATCAAAATATTAATAATAAAACAGAAAAACATGCACTTAATATGTACAAAGGAAATAGAATTTGCCAAAGTGGTTAGATGTGTGACTGCAATAAATGCTCTGATTTGGTGACAGAAATGCAGTAATAAGAAAAAATAATCACTTTTTAATATATTAATGTTAAAAACTGCTAATAGCTCCACCTAATTATTTCAAAATAATAATACCTACTATATTTATACCTAGATTTAGAAACAGAAAAAGACTCGTTGCTAGAAATGAGTGGTTCTCTTGATAAATTTTTGTGAAATACAGTCTACTCATCTTAAAATCTTGTGTTAGATATGGTGATTTGTGACTATCAGTTGCTAAATCGCATGACCTGTGCAGGGTAATACTTGGTAAGTGTGCTATGTGAAGCATATCAAGTATACTGAAATATTAGTAGTGGAGAATACCATAAAGTGATAAATTGTGGTAAAGAGACATATCCATCATCTAAGGTATTTTATTCCTAAACCTGTTTGTTACTTAAATATCGGAAATTATAACCCAGCAATAGTAAGCTGTTACTACTGTAACATTATGTAAAAATAATATGTTGTTCAAGTTATAGAAGGTAGAATGCAGTAATAAGTAGGCTAAATTATGAAATATTGTAGTAATGTTATCAGCTGATTATATTTGGCCCCCACCTCCCAACGTTTATCTCCTTATGGGCATCCCTGATTGTAGTGTTGTGAAGAATTCTGTGTCCACTGGAATTCCCATTGTATTAAATAACTGTTAGTCCTTACCTTCCTTATTGCCAAATTGCAATTTTTTTAGTTTCAACATTCAGGTCCTGGGTCAAGTGCCTGATGAGGTCTTCATTAGATTGGAATGAAACATTACGCTCTTCTTCCAGCGCTTGTTTGCAAAGTAGTCTTCATTGGAAACTAGAGAGCTATATTATGTGTAATGTTCTTATGCTTATTTAAACTGGATGTAATACTAAATGTTTTAGAACTAAGATCACAGGTAGAGGGCACTTTGACATCAAAGCTCAAACAATTTAATTTATAGTATTGCTAACTCACGCATGTTCTGCTAAAATTTGCTCCTTTCTTGTGTGAACATAGCATATACTACTCTGACCTGCGGTAGTAATCTGTTCAGAAGGGTTTGTTTGCGTTTGCTCATTTGACCCCACAGTGAGCAACGCACAGGGACATTGAACACATCATACAGTTATGAAATATGCAGCATAACTATAACATACCCAACACATTTTGTTTGATTATTTGTTCTTGT
The DNA here is from genome assembly GCA_030765065.1 of Deroplatys truncata. Classification (NCBI taxonomy): domain Eukaryota; kingdom Metazoa; phylum Arthropoda; class Insecta; order Mantodea; family Mantidae; genus Deroplatys; species Deroplatys truncata. Next base: position 412,572,796 of record CM060990.1, on the reverse strand, counting down.
AAACCATCATCATTTCAAGAGAAAACTTCTCAACATGCATTATAGTAGGACAATAACAAATAGTGTAACTGACTATCACATGCAATCTGCCCTATGTATTGAATGTTCACATTGAAAAATGTCTTTTGCACGACATATTAAGAAAATTTCTCCATAGTATATGGGGAGTGAGTATGTAAGAAAAACATAAAATATATAAAATCTTATATAAATCTTTCTTGAAGATTTTATGTTGATTAGGATTGCCTAATAGTTTTAGGTAGCCTGGAAGGTTATTACAAATTGTTGTTGCAGAATAGTAACATTCTTATCAGGACAGTTTTATGCTATTTTCTGGTCTTTGCAAATCACCTCCAGTCTCGTAATGTGGTTATGTACAGCAAGGTGGTTGTGATGTTATCTAATTATCTGTAAGGTAGCTCAAGAGAGCTCAACAGTAAAACATTTTTGGGCTTTGAATAAGGGCCTACAGGAATGACGGGGCGTATCACCACAAATAATGCAAATGCCTTTTTTTTTGTAATATAAATATTTGCTTGCTGTGTGCCAAATTATAGAAAATTATTCCATATTGCTAGAGGGAGTGAAGATAGGCAAAATGTGCTGTTCTTAAGGCATTTTGGCTAAGCAGATTATTAAGTTTCTTAAGGAAAAGGAAGCTGAACTGAATTTTGGAAGGATGGTTTTTATCTGTTTTCTCCAGCTCTCCATCTGCTGGAAGCCCAAGAAATTTATGTATCAGATACTTTATGTATGGTGCCTGATTGTTAATTCATCCACTTGTTTATGCTTTGTTTGAAATTGAATAAAGTTTGCTTTATCATAGTTTAAATGCAAGCTTATTAGCTTCAAACGAAACGTTGAGTTCAAACACTTTACTGACAAAATGTCTTAATTGCAGATGTGATTTTTCAGATATAAATATACTGGTATCATCTGCAAAAACCACAGCTACTGAATGTTTGCTAAGATAATATGGCAGGTTTTTTATAAATATTAAAAATAACAAAGGGCAGAGTATAGAACCTTGTGGACACTTTAATAATAACACCTGGTTCAGAATTACAACCATTGATTCTGGTCTTCTGGATTCTATTTGTTAAGTAAGATCTGAATCAATTTATAGAGATATCACAGAAGTCATAAACTCTTAACTTCTGCAGCAAGAGATTGTTATCTATGTTGTCAAATGCCTTAGCTGAGTCACAAAATATTTCTAATGGTACTTTCTTTTTATCCAAGGCTGTTGATATTTCAAAAGTGAACATGTATGTTGCATTTTCTGTTGACATTTGTTTCCTAAATCCGAACTAGGTGCTGAGAGAATGTTAAGTCCATGTATTTTATAACCCGATTATATACAGCTTTTTCCATTACTTTAGAAAAGGCTGTCAAAAGAGAAATGGGCCTATAATTGGAAGTCAGACTTTTGTCTCTTTTGTATAGAGGCTTAATAATTGTGTGTTCTCATTTTTTGCAGAAATAACCATAACAAAAGGGAATGATTGCATTTAAGACTAAGGGCTTGTATTACGATCTCCGGTTAAAAACTGAAGTTTTCTAACTTGTAATTATTGCTACCTGTTGGTTAAACGGAGTGCCCCGTACTACGAACATAAGGTAGCTGTAGGGTAGTTAACCTGTAGTTTAACAATTTGGTATGGTTGGCAACATTTTCATGCACAATTTCATGCCACCTATTTGGAAACTTGATACATTATATCTTCAAAATAAGCTTTCTGTTGTAATTTTCTTCAGTTTGCCATCTGATTTCTGTGTATAATGAAATCTAAAGTTTCTATCAAATTAGTTTGAGTAATTTTGTGATTAATAGGGATTGTTTGACGGCTGGATGCATTCAGGAATGTAATAAAGCATACCTGTTGTTAATATTACAATTTGTGTAGGTTAGGCAGCGGCTCATTTCTAGGGTTATGCTGTTATTTGCATTGGAATAGGTTAAGTGTGTTTTGGTATGTTTAAAAAAGAGTGATTTGCCATTAATACCAATAGTTCTTAGAGGTAGTGTAAAATAGGATAGCTATACATGTAATGCAGTTTGAAAATAAGTTAGAGCATTTTGGAGTATTAGGTTATGTGGGCTTTCACTCTCAATATGATTTAGGTTAATGGAAAAATAGATTTTGCACATAATACAAGAACGCATTGGTAGCGGAGAATGCTGGAGTCTCTCTTGATTCTATCATATGCCAACACGTATTGTTTTAGTGTTGCTGTTAAAACATTGAACCTGATTAGAGCAGGAATGAAATGGTTTACGTGATGTACATCAGTATCATACTTAATTTCTGCCAAGTGCTTGATGGCATGGAGGTACTAACCATAAGGCTTCTCCACTACATTGACATTTCGGACAGTTACATTTAAGAAACAATCTTGACAAGTGTGTTGAGTTGAGAAAATACCATTAAACTTAGCAATAGGTGATGCTGCTACAAATTATTAAAGAGCATGTGTGATTGAAAATAGAACCATGTGCAATTTTTGTTAACCTGAATTATGTCCCAACTTCTTCATCCCTCTCCTCAAATTTATTTTTCCGAGATCTTATTCCTATTATACAAATAATGTCTGAGAATTCACCTTGGCATAGCTACAAAGGAAATAATGTAGGGCTTTTGCTAGATTAAAACATTTCAGTATATTAAATTATATAGGTTTCGCTGTTAACACACGCATGCATGCACACACGCGCACACACACACACACACACACACACACACACACACACACACACACACACACACACACACACACACTCAAACACGCACGCGCACACACACACACACACACACACACACACACACACACACACTCAAACACGCACGCGCGCACACACACACACACACACACACACTCTGTCTCTCTCCTTCTCTCTCTCTCTCTCTCTCGTGTGAATGAAGTTATTAGTAAATGTTAATGTTTAGAAGAACACACCCACAAACAAACAAAAAATGGAAAGCCAATGTTAAATAGGATTTCGCTGTTAATATACTCTTGTAGGTTAGTGTGGAAATATGTTGGGTGATTTTGGAGTATTAACTTATATGGATTTTTGTTTTCAGCTTCCTATAGGTTAGTAGAAAAATAGGAAATTTTTTTAATTGAGCCCAGGACTTAAAACACTCACAGCACTGTAAGTCGCCAATGGGGAATGTCATCTCAATACAATTTGAAATGTTCTTATGGTTTATGGGAAAAAATGTGAATCAGTTGGTGAATTTAATGTTGTACCGGCATTTGTCACGGTAGTTCAGTGGTTAGAGCAACCGGACGGAAACCAGGAGATCCGTGGTTCAAATCCCGGTGATAGGACTGAATTTTTCAATAGGCTGATTCTACCTTTCTAAACTTGTCCAACACATGGCTTGTGTGGAAGAACTATTAGTTCCATTAATTGACTTAATAGTAGTTGAAACTATAAAGTCTGGGACTTAAAAGTACTTGCAGCATTGTAAGTCGCCATTGGGATATGTCATCTCAACGCAATTTGAGATCTTGAGGTTAACCGGGAAAAATGCAAACCATTTGGGGAATTTAATGTCATACTGGCATGTTGTCATGGTAACTCAGTGGTTAGAGCAACCAGATGTAAACCGGGAAATCTGTGATTCAAATCCCAGCGATTGCATTAAATTTTTCAGTCGTCTCATTTTACTTTACCAACCTTGTCCAACACACGGCTTGTGTGGAAGAACAATTAATTCCAGCAATGTTAGTTAATTATAATGTTGTACAATGCTATACAGTAAAACCCATAGTTAACGTATCTCAGGGGGAATTAAACACTTTTCCTTAAGAGGACAAGTTAGTCTGAACACATGGAAATTACACCTTAAGTGTGTTAACTTACCACTGTTCTTAAAGTTCTCAATGGTTTTTCCTTACATTTTTATGAATTATTCTATAAATCATGACAACTATTCCAAATGGTTGTTTGCATTGATAGCTTATGTAGTTGAGTCTGTAAAAATTTATTCATTCAGCAAAAAAATAATAAAATTTACTCTTAAAATATGTGAATTCATGTACCTTTTTCTCTGATACTACTTGCAGAACAGAATCGCACTTTTGCATGCTTGTTCTTATATAATCAGCTATTTTCTGAACCTCAATTATTTATTTTTGTGTATCAGTTCACTAGAAGTTGAAAAAAGATTATTTGCAAGTCAAAAAAGTAAAAATGTGGAAAAATGGCAATGTTGTTGCTTTCTTAATATCACTAACATACATTTTAAAATTATGATTGTATTTCAGAAGGTTTAACTGTGTGTTGTATACATGTACTGAAAATTTCAGCTCTCTACCTCTCATACTTTCTGAAAAAAAGGTACATAAGTATCCAAAAATGTCGTTTTGAGAAAACTGAATTTAAAGTTTGAACATTAAAATTCTGACACACTACAGTATATTCCAGGATCATAATCATCTGCTCCTTCATTCCTGGATTGCTTCAGCTTTTCTGATTGCCTTCTTTTGGTCCTGGCCTCTTTTGTTGATTGCTGAACTGCTCGCTGGGCATGATATAGTCGTTCGTTGTTGAAAGATACAGAAATGTTCTAAAAAAGGGGCATTGCATGACAGCTTTAAAGGAATGCAGACTAGCATTTAAATGTCTTAAAAACCTCTTAACCCCCAAAAGGTATAATTTTCTGAAACTGCAAATAATAGAGATTTTATTACTGCCTAAAACAAAAAAAAATTTGATTTTTTGACCATTTCAGAGTACCTTGCCTCCTTAAAAGGGGGATAGCATAAGATTGAGCATTTCAATTGCCAGAAATACTATGCAAATTGTGTTTTTTAGTATTTTAATAGCAAAACTTTTTTTAGAAATTTTAAATCATGTACCCATGTAATACTAAGAAAGGAATTTAAAGATTACTGAACAAAGTGCAGTAAATTAAACAATTAAAATGCTACAATAGCTATAAATTGGTACTAGTTTCAAAAACAGAAAACACTGATATTAAGACTGCATCATGGTCAGCCATTTGCGCTTAATCTGCAACAAACAAAGTGAATATCAGATTTACATATTTATCATTCGATTCTTCAGTGTTACCCGGTAAAGAAACACATCAGTAAAGTTACTAACCTTAAGTTCTTAAAGAAATCCAGCAGAGTAGTCTGCTTCCTCCTGTCCAGGTATCTGCCACTTAGAATCCTGTGTTCAGTGTGATTAATGCTGCTGAGTAGCACCTCCTTGATAGCTCCCCTATCAAGGAGCATAAGTACCATCTCACGACATCCAATCCTTCCACTGCTGCAGCAAATGTTGATACTACTGATTCCTCTTCTCCTGATTGCTTCATTCGCTCAATGCATAGCTCCACATTGTAGCCATAGAGGAGATTAGACAAGGCCTCATTTTTCTAAAACTCATTGGAGTCATCTTTAACTTCCGCACATTCACCCCCCCCCAGGGGCTCACCTAGCGTGAGTGCGGGTGTTGGCGTACCCGGGGGTTCCCGAGCCCCTCATCGCCATATTCATCCCTTCATCCCCATCCGGTCGAGGTGGGTTCTTCTCGTGACCGAGGGACACAAGGTAGGCTCTCGTGCGTTCATTGCATTACATTCATACCGCACCTCACCATCGTTTCTTTCTTCTCTTCTACTTCTGCACATTTCGCCCCACGTCCATTCATTTACGCCTCTCTTTTTCTTCCTCGCCGGCCTACCTTGTGTGCGAAACGCCCACACAGTTTTATTTCTTTTACATTTTATTTTAATCCTCCGTGGACACAGCCTGAGGATACCCGCGCACTGGGTGCGCAGCTGGGTGAGTGGGTAAAGGCGTCATCCCCACCACCCGGGGTCGTCATGTAGGGTATGTGTTCGTATCCGCTGTTCAACTGCAGTCGCGCGGGGGGGACCATTGCATGAGCTGCTGACTTCCGACGGCCATTGGGTCCCTCTGTCTATGTTCTGGGAGGTGTGACCCTGGGGTGAGCTAGGTATAGATAGGCCACTCACCCAAGCCGGGGTAACGCCTGGGAAGTCAGAGCCCGAGCTCGGAGACGGTTGCAACAGTGGAGGATTTATTTCGCTATGAAGCACCTTTTCTCCATTATTACTAACAAGCGCCGAAAAGTATTTGCAACAGAAGTAGCACCGCCAACATCTGGTTGTTACTTAGTTATTACACGAACAGAGGAAGGACAATCGTTTGAGAAGGTGAACCCTTTTATAGTACAGAAGGGCATTGACTCTATTGCTGGTTCGGTTCAGTCCTGCACTCGCCTTCGAAATGCGTCATTATTAGTACACAGCTAGTCCGATCAACAAACTAAGACCTTGTTGAGCGTTACGCTTCTACACGGTTATCCCATCCATGTTGAGAAGCACCGCACCTTGAATTCCTGTCTAGGCGTCGTTACCACCCATAGCCTCGATGGTATATCGGACGAGGACCTAGTCGAATATCTATCAGATCAAAAGTTGACAGCAGTGCATCGGGTGCAGGCCAAACACGACGGAATATTGGTACCTACTCGTACCCTTTTTATCACATTTGGTGTCGATCTGCCCACAAGCATTACAGCAGGGTACGAGTACGAACGTATTGCGGTGAGGCCCTATATTCCTAGACCTCTGCGTTGTTTCAAATGCCAACGTTTTGGGCATACGCAAGTCTCCTGTAAGAGTGCGGTTAACATCTGTGCAACATGTAGCCAGCCTTCACATGAAGGTACATGTTCAACAGCCCCCGTCTGCGTTAGTTGCAAAGGGTCTCATTCTGCTTCGTTTGCTGACTGTCCGCGGTATTGGACGAGAAGGCGATCCAGGAGATCCGGGTAAAGGAGAATCTCCTTCGCCGAAGCCCGGAGGCGTTACCATGCGCGCCAACCTTCGCTCCTGCGATCAGGAACATTTAGTTCTGTTGTTGCCTCGGCAGTACCCACAAAGGATGCAGAGACTCAAACCTGGTCCATGACTGCACTGACCGCCACTACCATCCGGCCGTCCATTCAAGCCACTGTTATAAGGCCATCTAAAGCTGGTCCAAAGGTACAGAAGTCTCAAGCCAAAGAGAAGAAAATGAAGCAGAAATTTCGCAGGGAAGATTTTTTAAAAGACCCTCCGCGAGCGCGCGGGAAGAAAAGTTCACCTTCTCCTCCTCCTCGAAGGTCGCTGTCCCAGGATGCTCCTGAGACAAGCCGCGCTCAGCGGCCCCCTTCACCCGTTGCCACCCAGAACCGATTCTCGGCGCTTGAATCGGTTTCTGGTATTCAGCGCTTGGGCCCACTCTTTGTGGAGCCTATGGGGTTTGACCAACTCCATACAAAAAGCCCGAGCCCGAAGGTTAAGCACAAAGTTATTTTGAGCCGCCCTTCTAAGTAAGAAGTTTATCCCTTTTACTCATGGCTATCCTGACCTGGAATTTACGTGGTGTCCGATCGCATAGGGCGGAACTGCAACTTTTATTGCGTTCCCATTCACCTATGGTCGTGTGTTTGCAGGAGCCTAATCTTCAACCTCAAGATCTTTTTGATCTCCGAGGGTATACTCCGGTTCGCTTCGATCTTGAACCGGAGGACGGTTCTCCTGCTCATGGAGGTGTCATGTTTTTAGTGCGCAACGACGTTCATTTTCAAACTCTCGCTCTTACGTCCGACTTGCAAGCTGTTGCCATTAGACTTCACTTACCCGGTTTCTTCTTTTCTGTTTGCTCTGTATATTCACCTCCATCGTCTCCCCTCGCTAACGCGGACATTCGAGATCTCTTGTCCGCTCTCCCAACACCATTTCTCCTGTTGGGAGATTTTAATGCCCATCACCCCCTGTGGGGTTCGCCAAGGGCTTGTGCGAGGGGAACTCTTCTTTCCGACATTTTTGATCAGTTCAACCTCTCCATCCTCAATACAGGTGAACCTACTTTTATTTTTGACTCTTCTGGTACTTTCTCTCACTTGGACCTTGCCGTTTGCTCACTCCAGCTTGCTAGTCGTCTGCAGTGGAACGTCGTCGCTGACACCTACTCCAGCGACCATTGCCCCTGCATCGTTTCTCTGTTATCTCACCACGTTCAGCATTCCAGAGTACCTACCTGGATATTCAGAAAAGCCGACTGGAGATTGTATTCCAGCCTCGTGCATTTTGCCGACCAGCCCTTCACCGACGTTAACCAAACGGTGCAGCACCTTACGTCTACGTTGCTATCTGCTGCCGAGCGGGCCATTTCCCGTTCGTCCTCTCACCCTCGGCGTATCCCTGTTCCGTGGTGGAACGAGGACTTTAGGGACGCCGTTCGTGCTCGTAGAACTGCGCTTAGAGTGTTTCGGCGACACCCTACACTTGATAATTTGGTTACTTTTAAACAATAGCGCGCCAGGACTCGGCGCATTATTCAGGACAGCAAGAAGGCGTCTTGGACACGTTTTACCGAGTCTTTTAATCGCTTTACGGCTTCATCTGTTGTTTGGGATAAATTTCGTCGCTTCTCAGGTAAAGTGTCGCATTGTACTGTGTCTGGCCTTCAGGTTTCCAATGCCACCACAGTGGATCCGGCTGCCATTGTTAACACTCTGGGTGCTGCCTTTGAGGCGGTTTCCAGTTCAGACCATTATTCCGCCGGCTTTCGCAACATATAATTTTCGGTCTGCTAATATTGAATGTTATAACGAACGTTTCACAATGAGGGAGCAGGAGCACGCTCTTCATTGCTCTAGGCACTCCGCTCCTGGACCGGACGACATTCATGTCCTGATGTTACAGAACCTTTCAGCCGACAGTGAAGTCTTTCTCTTACAGGTCTATAACCGTATTTGGCAAGACGGCTTTTTTCCTTCCGTTTGGTGCGAAGGCACCATTGTCCCTCTACTTAAGCCTGGGAAGGATCGCCAACTACCTTCCAGCTACCGCCCTATCTCCCTCACCAGTTGCATTTGCAAGGAGATGGGGCGGATGATCAACGGGCGGTTGACATGGTGGCTGGAGTCTCAGAAACTTCTAGAGAACGCTCAGTGCGGATTTCGTCGCTATCGCTCCACCGTCGACCACCTGGTGTCCCTGTCGACGCATATTATGAATGGATTTCTGAGAAAGTGTCAAACCGTGGCTGTGTTTCGTGACCTGGAGAAAGCTTATGACACTTGTTGGAGGGGCGGCATTTTACGTACACTTCACGCATGGAATATCCGCGGTCGTCTTCCCATATTTCTTCGGGAATTTATGACGGACCACGTCTTTCGTGTACGTGTGGGCTCGGTTTCATCTGGTCGGTTTATTCAAGAGAACGGAGTAACGCAGGGCTTTGTACTCAGTGTCACACTTTTTGCAATTGTTATCAACCCCATTGTTGATTGTATTCCACCTGACATTTCATCGTCCCTTTTTGTTGACGATTTTGCCATTTATCGCAATTCACGGCGGACCTGTCTACACGAACGCCGGCTCCAGAGCTGTATCAACCGTCTCTACGCCTGGAGTAACGCCAACGGCTTTAATTTCTCCGCCGAGAAATCCGTCTGCATCAATTTCTGGCGCCGGAAGGCTTTCCCTCCGCCCTCTCTCCATCTTGGGTTGGAGGTCCTTCCATTTGCAGACGAGGTGAAATTTTTGGGGTTGATATTTGATCGAAAGCTGAGCTGGACTTCTCACATTTCCTTTTTAAAAGCAAGGTGTGACCGTTCCCTTAATCTTTTACGTGTTTTAAGTGGCACATCCTGGGGAGCTGATAGGACCGTCCTACATCTTTATCGCTCTTTGGTCCGATCCAAGCTTGATTACGGGTGCATTGTCTATTCGTCGGCGCGTCCATCTGAATTACGTCGATTGAATGCCATTCACCATCGTGGCATAAGAGTCGCTACAGGGGCCTTTCCAACTAGCCCTGTACCTAACCTATATACTGAAGCTGCAGAGCCTCCGCTGTCCTTCAGGCGTGAGACGCTCTTGTGTAGCTATGCCTGTCGAGTCACCAGCTTGCCTGAGCACCTGTTTTTCGCGATATTTTACGAGGATGCGCTTGATCGTCAATGTTTATTTAGCTCCTCTGCATTGCTCCCTCCAGGGGTTCGATTTCGTCAACTTCTTCGGCATTTGGACATTACGCCAGCGACGGCCCTTCCTCGGGGGGAAACGCGTTTTCCTCCATGGTTGCGCACTGAGGCCCACTGTCACCTTGGGTTATCGTCGATGCCGAAAAATGAGACCCCTTCTTCAGTCTTTAGATCAGCGTTTTTATAACTTCAGTCCAATTCGGGGACTTTCATTTAACTTTACTGATGGATCTAAGACTGATGCTGGAGTAGGATGTGCCTTTGTTTGTGGTGGGAATAGTTTTACCTTTCGTTTACCGGAGCAATGTTCGATTTTTACCGCCGAACGTTTTAGTATTTATCGATCTGTTTTATACGTTCAGCGGCGCGACTTGCGGCATTGTGTTTGTACAGATTCTCTGAGTGCCCTTCAGAGTATTAACGCGCTGTACAGTTACCACCCTCTTGTACAGCGCATACATGACCTCCGCTCGCTTGGTGCCTCTGGCATCAGCGTCTCCTTCCTGTGGATTCCAGGTTATGTGGGCATCTCAGGGAACGAGTCTGCCGACGCCGTTGCCAAATCGGCGATTTTATCACCCAGAAGTTTTACCTGTATTGTCAGATTTGTTTGTTTTACGTCGCCGCATCCTCTCGCTTTGGAGCGATGAGTGGACGCCCTCCGGGGGACAATTTGCGGGACGTTAAACGTCTCCTGTTAGTCTGGGCTACCTCTTCCCGTGCTTCTCGTCGGGAACAGGTAATTTTAACACGCCTTGGTATCGGACATTGCATTTTTAGTCATAGATATTTGCTCAGTGGTGACCCCGCACCACTCTGTGGGCAGTGTGATGCGCCCTTAACGGTGCGTCACGTTTTAGAGTGTCCGGTTTTAGCTGCACTGCGCGTTCGTGTGGGTCTGCCTGTTGGCCTAGCCAACGTTGTGGCAGAGGACGCGCTTGCTGTAGAATGTTTTTTAAGTTATATTCTTGACAGTGATTTTAATCTGCGCATTTGATGCGTTGATCGTCTTTTAGCTTTGTAATTTTATTCTGTCTGTTTTAATGGGGACTCTGCTCTCCAGTGGACATATGCCGCTCATGTCCTTCGCATTCTACAGTTCTTGACACGTTTTAATCTTTTATTGCCTATGCTTTTGGTGTGTTGGTTTTTGAGATTGTTGTATTGTTGTTTTTAGCTTTTTGGACATCACGGGTTTGTGTCCCGTTTTTTAATTATGCGGTTCTTTTACCCGTCTTTTATATTTTTGACTTTATATTTTATACATTGTAAGGGCGCTGATGACCTTAGCAGTTTAGCGCCCTTAAACCGCATCTCATCATCGTCATCATCAGCACTTTCACCGCACATTCTTTGCCATGAAGGTTATATTATGTCACTTTTTGAACCGATCAAACCAACCATTTGAAGTGCAAAAGTTGTCCACGTGTGAAGTTAACGCTATTTGGCGAGGTTTTTCTTTTAGGATGTTTCCGCTGTTTCTTCTGGCTTCAAACCATTTCATTGAAATGTTTCTATTTCTTCAAACGGAGAGCTATGAAAATTCTTTTGCTTCTTCACCACGGATGCGCCAGAATAACATCTTTCTGTTTAAGTACCTTGAGTAATGTGAAAGGAGCCAAATCATATTTCTTCGCCATATCAGTCAAAGGAACTGCATTGTGTTTGATATGTCTTGAATTATTGTAATCTTGTCGTGGATGATAAGCTTTTTCCGTTTAGCAGACATTTTTTTCGAATGAGAATGAGAAACATAAACCACTATCACAAAGACAACAGAACTTAACAGTTTGCCTGGTGAACTTTAAAGTGGAAGCGGAAATCAAACAGGACTCGGAAGTCAGAGGTACGGAAGTTAACAGGTTTGAAAACGGGATTGCAGAACTGCCAACTTTTGCAGTTTAATGTGAACTAAAGCGGAACACGAAGTGACGTACGGAGGCCGATGAATTTGGAAGCATCCAAAAAGGCGTAATGTTGCCCATTGTAGCGGAGATAGCATTTGAAACTCTTAATGCACTAACTACGCAAAAGCAGCAGTGCGATAGCAAATTCAAGAAAAATATTTTCGTTGACACGGGATTTGTAAATAGCAGGTTTAAATAACATTACGCTTATGGGACTTTTGGTGGGGTTTCTGAAAACGTTCGTTAAATCGGGGTTCTACTGTATTTGAAATTGTGGCTTCCTTTATAGTTCAGTATCATGGCCTCTAAAGGGAAACATGTGTTAGGCCTTGAGCAGAAACTCAAAATTTTAGATAAGTTGAATTGAGGTTCTTCGCAGAAAGCCATTGCTGCTGAGCACAGTTTGATGAGCAACAACTTGACATAAAATAGAAGATATTTGATAGTGCACAAGTCAAATGGAGAGCGAGTTGGGGAAATGGAATGTTATGCGAAAGAGAGAGTAAGAATTGGATGCAGCTGTTTATAGAAGCTTCATACAATGTAGTGAAGGAATTCCAATCAATGACCTGATAAGAAAAAACAGTTGCATTAACAAACAACTTGGTGGCAGTAACTTGTTTGCAGCAAGCGAAAGTTGGCTATCAAACTGGAAAAACAACATGGCATGCGGCAGCTTACAGGCACTGGGAAGAGTCACTCAGCTAATGAAAAAGATGCAGAATAGTTTTTAAAGAATCCCATGCCATTGCGTATCATCATTGCATCAACTAAAAGTTTGGGATGTGTTTCATAGTGAGTGATACTACTGTAATGTGCACACTCAAGGACTAAGTTTTCTATCAAAATGAATGTATCTTTGGTTTTAATATAGTACCTATGTGTTTAAACTAAACTTCAGACACACTCAATAATCCAGTACCCACATGTGCAAGGAAAGGCCAGATTAGCAAGAGTCTAATGCTGTTCTTAAGGCATTTTGGTGGAGCAAATTTTTTAAGTTTCTTAAGGAAAAGCAAGCTGAGCTGAGTTTTGACAAAATGATTTTTATTTGTTTTCTCCAGTTGAGCTCCCCATCTATTTGAAGCCCAAGAAATTTTGTATCAGATACTTTATTTATAGTGTAATTGTTGTACCTGATTTTTAATTCACTCACTTGTTTATGCTTCATTTGTAATTGAATAAAATTGGTTTTATCATAGTTTATTGAAAGCTTATTAGCTTCAAACCAAACGTTGAGCTGTTCGAACACTTTATTGACAGAATTTCTTAATTGCTGATGTGACTTTTCAGATATAAGTACACTGATATCATCTGCAAAAAGCACAGCTATTGAATCTTTGCTAAGATAGTATGGCATATCGTTTATAAATATTAAAAATAACAAAGGACCAAGTATAGAACCTTGTGGGACACGTCTAATAATACCTGGTTCTGAATCACAACCATTGATTCTGATTTTCTGGATTCTGTTTGTTAAGTAAGATCTGAACCATTTTATAGTGATATCACTGAAGCCATAAACTTTTAACTTTTGCAGCAAGAGGTTATGATCTCTGCTGTCAAATGCCTTAGATAAGTCACAAAATATTCCTAATGGTAGTTCCTTTTTATCCAAGGTTGTTAATACTTCAGAAGTGAGCATGTATGTTGCATTTTCTGTTGACTTTTTTTTCATAAATCTGAACTGGGATACTGAGAGAATGTTATTGAACTCCCAACTATTTTAAAACCTGGTTATATACAGCTTTTTCCATTACTTTAGAAAAGGTCAAAACAGAGATGGACCTATTGGAAGCCAAGTTTTTGCTTCCTTTCTTGTATAGAGGCTTAACAATTGTATGTTTCATTTTTTCTGGGAATATCCCTTACATAAGTGAATGATTGCATATATGACTAAGAAGCTTGCTTAACTCTTCTGTGCAATATTTTAACAAGTTGGTACTTCTCATCCCAACCATGAGCCCCCGAGGGACTCACCTTATGTGAGTACGGGTGTTGGCGTACCCGGGGGTTCCCGAGCCACTCATCGCCATCTTCATTTCTTCATCCCCGTCCGGTCGAGGTGGGTTCGTTCTCGTGACCGGGGGACTCAAGGTAGGCTCTCGTGCGTTCTGTGAATTTCATTCCATGTCGCCCCTCGCCATCGTTTCTTCTCTTCTATTTATGCACATTTCGCCCCACGCCCATTCATTTACACATCTCTTTTACTTCTTCGCCGGCCTACCTTGCGTGCGAAACGCCCACACATTTTTAGTTTTTTATCTTATTATTTAACTCCTCCGTAGACACAGCCTGACGGATACCCGCGCACTGGTTGCACAGCTGGGTGAGTGGGTAATGGCGTCATCCCCACCACCCGGGGTCGTCATGTAGGGTATGTATTCCTATCCGCTGTTCAACTGCAGTCCCGCGGGGGGCATTGCATGAGCTGCTGACTTCTGACGGCCATTGGGTCCCTCTGTCTATGTTCTGGGAGGTGTGACCCTGGGGTGAGCTAGGTATAGATAGGCCACTCACCCAAGCCGGGGTAACGCCCGGGAAGTCAAAGCCCGAGGTCGGAGACGGTTGCAATGGTGGAGGATTTATTTCGCTATGGAGCCCCCTTTCTCCATTATTTCGAATAAACGCCGAAAAGTGTTAGTAACAGAAGTAGCGTCATCGACATCTGGTTGTTACTTAGTCATTACGCGAACAGAGGAAGGTCAAACTTTCGAGAAGGTGAACCCTTTTGTTATCCAAAAGGGCATTGACTCAAATGCTAGTCCGGTTCTTTCCCGCACTCGGCTTCGTAATGGTTCGTTGTTAGTGCAAAGCAAGTCCGAGGCACAAAGTAATTCCTTGTTGAGCGCCACGCTTCTCCGTGGTTATCCCATCCGTGTTGAGAAGCACCGCACCTTGAATTCTTGTCGAGGCGTCATCACCACCCATAGCCTTGATGGTATGTCGGACGAAGAGCTAGTGGAATATCTTTCCGACCAAAAGGTAACGGCAGTTCATCGAGTGCAGGCTAAACGCGACGGAGTGTTGGTACCTACTCGTACCCTGTTTATCACTTTCGATGTCGTCGATCTGCCCACGAGTATTTCAGCAGGGTACGAACGGATTTCGGTGAGGCCCTATGTTCCTAGACCTCTGCGTTGTTTGAAATGCCAACGTTTTGGGCATACGCAAGTCTCTTGTAAGAGTGCCGTATCCAACTGTGCCTCATGTAGCCAGCCGTCACACGAAGGTACCTGTTCAACCGGACCCGTCTGCGTTAATTGCAAAGGGCCTTATTCTACTTCATTTGCCAACTGTCCGCTGTACTTGGACGAGAAGGCGATCCAGGACATCCGGGTAAAGCAGAAACTCTACTTCGCTGAAGCCCGGAGGCGTTACCATGCGCGACATCCTTCACTCCTGCGATCTGGTACATTTAGTTCTGTTGTTGCCTCGCCAGTACACCGGAAGGATGCAGAGCCTCAAACCTGGACTACGACTGCATTGACCGCCACTACTATCCGGCCGTCCATTTCAGCTACAGTTATGAATCCCGCTAAACCTGGTCCAAAGGTTATAAGGTCACAAGGCAATGAGAAAAAAATCGAAGCAGGAATTTCGCAGAGAAGATTTTTTGAAGGACCCTCCGCGTGCACGCGGAAAGAAGAGTTCACCTTCTCCTCCTCGAAGGTCGCAGTCCCAGGATGCTCCTGGGACAAGCCGCGCTCAGCGGCCACCTTCACCCATTGCCACCCAGAACCGATTCACGGCGCTTTAATTGGTTTCTGGCACTGAGCGCGTGGACCCTCCCTTCGAGGAAGCTATGGAGTCTGACCAACTCCATACCAAAAGCCCGAGCACAAAGGTTAAGCAAAATATTATTTTAAGCCGCCCTTCTAAGTAGACAGTTTATTCCTTTTATTCAGGCTATCCTGAGCTGGAATTTACGTGGTGTTCGATCGCATAGGGCGGAACTGCAACTTTTATTGCGTTCCCATTCGCCTATGGTCGTCTGTTTGCAGGAGACCAAGCTTCGCCCTCGCGACCCTTTCGATCTCCGAGGGTACACTCCGGTTCGCTACGATCTTGAACCGGAGGAGGGTGCTCCTGCTCATGGAGGTGTCATGTTGTTAGTGCGTAACGACGTTCATTTTCAAACTCTCGCTCTTACGTCCGACCTGCAAGCTGTTGCCATTAGGCTGCAGTTACCCGGTTTTTTCTTTTCTGTTTGCTCTGTGTATTCACCTCCATCGTCTCCCCACGCTCCCGTTGACATTCGAGCTCTCCTGTCCGCTCTCCCAACACCACGTCTTCTGCTGGGAGATTTTAACGCCCATCACCCCCTGTGGGGTTCGCCAAGGGCTTGTGCGAGGGGAACTCTTCTTTCTGGAATTTTTTATCAGTTCATTCTCTCTGTTCTCAATACAGGTGAGCCTACGTTTCCTTCTGATTCTTCCGGTACATTTTCTAACTTGGAGCTTGGCGCTTGCTCACTTCAGCTTGCTAGTTGTCTGCAGTGGAACGTCGTCGCTGACACCTACTCCAGCGACCATTACCCCTGCATCGTTTCTCTTCTGTCACACCACGTACAGCATTCCAGAGTATCTGCCTGGATATTCACAAAAACCGACCGGAGCTTGTATTCCCGCTTGGAGTATTTTTACGACCAGCCCTTCACCGACATTAACCAACTAGTGCAGCACCTTATGTCTACGATTTTCTCTGCCACCGAACGCGCAATTCCCCGTTCATCCTCTCACCCTCGTCGGGGTCCTGTTCCTTGGTGGAACGAGGAATGTCGGGCTGCCGTTCGTGCCCGTAGAACTGCACTTAGGGTGTTTCGGCGTCACCCTACACTTGATAATTTGGTTACTTTTAAACAATCGCTTGCCAGGGCTCGTCGCATTGTTCAGGATAGCAAGAAGGCATCTTGGACTCTTTTGTTGAATCTTTTAATCACTTCACACCTTCCTCTGTTTGGTATAAACTTCGTCACTTCTCCGGTAAAGTGTCGCATTGTACTGTGTCTGGCCTTCAGGTTTTCAATGCCACCGTGGTGGATCCGGCTGCCATTGTTAACGCTCTGGGTACTGCCTTTGAGGCGATTTCCAGTTCAGACCATTATTCCGCCGGCTTTCGCTCTATTAAAGACCGGCTGGATTCCGCAGCATATAATTTTCGGTCTGCTAATAATGAATGCTATAACGAACTTTTCACAATGAGGGAGCTGGAGCACGCTCTTCTTTGCTCTCGGCACTCCGCTCCTGGGCTGGACGGCATTCATGTCCTGATGTTTCAGAACCTTTCAGCCGACAGTAAACTCTTTCTCTTACAGGTCTATAACCGTATTTGGCAAGACGGTATTTTTCCTTCCGCTTGGCGCGAAGCCACCATTGTCCCTATACTTAAGCCTGGGAAGGATCGCCAACTACCTTCCAGCTACCGCCCTATCTACCTCACCAGTTGCATTTGCAAGGTGATGGAGCGCATGATCAACGGGCGTTTGACATGGTGGCTTGAGTCTCAGAAGCTTCTAGCGAACGCTCAGTGCGGATTTCGTCGATATCGCTCTACCGTGACCACGTATGTCCCTGTCGATGCATATTATGAATGGATTTCTGAGAAAGTGTCAAACCGTGGCTGTGTTTTTTGACCTGGAGAAAGCTTATGACACTTGTTGGAGGGGCGGCATTTTACGTACACTTCACGCATGGAATATCCGCGGTCGTATTCCCATATTTCTTCGGGAGTTTATGACGGACCGCGTCTTTCGTGTACGTGTGGGCTCGGTTTTATCTAGTCGTTTTATTCAAGAGAACGGAGTACCGCAGTGTTCTGTACTCAGTGTCACACTTTTTGCAATTGCTATCAACCCCATTGTTGATTGTATTCTACCTGGCATTTCATCGTCCCTTTTTGTTGACGATTTTGCCATTTATTGCAGTTCACGGCGGACCTGTCTACTCGAACGCCGTCTCCAGAGCCGTATCGACCGTCTCTACGCCAGGAGTAACGCCAACGGCTTTAATTTCTCCGCCGTGAAATCCGTCTGTATTAATTTCTGGCGCCGGAAGGCTTTCCCTCCGCCCTCTCTCCATCTTGGGCTGGAGGTCCTTCCGTTTGCAGACGAGGTGAAATTTTTGGGGTTGATATTTGATCGAAAGCTGAGCTGGACTTCTCACCTTTCCTTTTTAAAAGCATAGTGTCGCCGTTCTCTTAATCTTTTACGTGTTTTAAGTGGCAGATCCTGGGGAGCTGATCGGACCGTCCTGCGTCTTTATTGCTCTTTTGTCCGTTCCAAACTTGATTACGGGTGCATTGTCTAATCATCGGCACGTCCATCTGTGTTAGGTCGCTTGAATCCCATTCATCTTCGTGGTATTAGAGTTGCTACAGGGCCTTTCCAACTAGTCCCGTACCCAGTCTTTACGCTGAAGCTGCAGAGCCTCCGCTGTCCTTCAGGCGTGAGATGCTCTTGTGTAGCTATGTCTATCGACTCTCCAGCTTGCCTGACCACCCTTCCTTCGCGATATTTTACGAGGATTCGCTTGATCGGCAATATGTAGTTAGCTCCTCTGAATTGCTCCCTCCAGGGGTTCGATTTCGTCATCTTCTTCGGCATTTGGACGTTACGTCAGCGCCGACACTTCCTCGGGGGGAAACGCGTTTTCCACCATGGTTGCGCGCTGAGGCCCTCTGTCACCTTGGGTTATCGTCGATGCCTAAGAATGAGGCCCCTTCTTCAGTCTTTAGATCAGCGTTTTTACAACTTCATTCGCAATTCGGGGAGTTTAATTTTATCTTTACTGATGGATCTAAGGCTGATGCTGGAGTAGGATGTGCCTTTTTTGTGGTGGAAATAGTTTTACCTTTCGTTTACCGGGGCAATGTTCGATTTTTACAGCCGAACGTTTTAGCATTTATCAGTCTGTTTTATACATTCAGCTGCACGACTTACGGCAGTGTTTTATTTGTTCTGACTCCCTGAGTGCTCTTCAAAGTATTAGCTCGCTGTACAGTTGCCACCCGCTCGTACAGCGCATTCATGACCTGCTCCACTCGCTTGGTGTCTCTGGCATCAGCGTCTCCTTCATGTGGATTCCAGGTCATGTGGGCATCTCAGGTAATGAGTCTGCGGACACCGCTGCCAGGTCGGCGATTTTATTACCCAGATATTTTACCTCTGTTGTTCCCTCCACAGATTTGTTTGTTGTTTTACGTAGCCGCATCCTCTCGCTTTGGAGGAATGAGTGGACGGCCCTCCGGGGGAACAAGTTGCGGGAGGTTAAGCCTCTCCCGTTAGTCTGGGGTACCTCTTCTCGTTCGTGTCCTCGGGAAGAGGTACTTTTAGCTCGTTTACGAATCGAACATTGTCTTTTTAGCCATAGCTACCTGCTCAGTGGTGACCCCGCACCACTGTGAGAGCAGTGTGATGCGCCCTTAACGGTGCGTCACATTTTAACAGAGAGTCAAGATTTATCTCCGATGCGGGTTCTTGTTGGTCTGCCTGTTGGCCTAGCCAACGTTTTGGCAGACGAAGAGCGTGCTGTAGAATGTGTTTTACGTTTTATTCGTGACAGTGATTTTAATCTGCGCATTTGATGCGTTGAGCGTCCTTTTGCTTTGTAATTTTATACTTTCTGTTTTAATGGGGACTTCACTCCCCAGTGGACATATGGCGCTCATGTCCCTCGCGTTCTACAGTTCTGGACACGTTTTACTCTTTTATTGCCTATGCTTTTAGTGTGTTGGTTTTTGGGATTGGTGTGTTGTTGTTTTTAGCTTTTTGGACATCGCGGGTTTGTGTCCCGTTTTTTAATTATGCGGGTTTTTTTACAGGTCTTTTATATTTTTGACTTCATATTTTATACACTGTAAGGGCGCTGATGACCTTAGCAGTTTAGCGCCCTTAAACCGCATCTCATCATCATCATCATCATCATCATCACACCAACCATGAGAGGTTTTTCTTTTCAGTGAGCTAATAATATTTTCTATTTCTCTAGGTGTTGTAGAGTCAATCTTAAATTCACAATTAATTTTCAAATGTGCCCATTTTAGCATTTTAAGTGCAGCTGGGTTCTGGTCAGATCTGTTTATTTTGCTATTTGCTACATTAAGGAAATATATGTTGAAGGCATTAGCGATGGCGGAGCCATTACTGACTTCTTTATTTTCAGTAGTTATGTGAATAATATTACTATTTGATTTAATTCTACCTGTTTCGGTTTTTATTATATTCCACATTGTTTTAATTTTATTATTGGAATCATCAATGGCTAGTGAGTAATACTTTCTTTTAGCTTCATTAATTACGCTTTTAAGTATTTTACATATGTTTTGTAAACATATTGCAACATATTAATTTTATTATTGGATTCATCAATGGCTAGTGAGAGTAACACCTTTTCAGTTCATTAATGACTGTTTTAAGTATTTTACAGTATGTTTTGTAGTGTGCTTTAATGATGGAATCATTACTTGTGCAATATAGCAAGTAACGATTTCGTTTATTTTGAGGTTTGCAAATTTTGAGTAATGAGCCTGTATTTAACATATCACTTAATTGAAATGTACAGTGCAATCAGTTAACCTTATTATTCATAATCTGTTGGTGCGATTCTAAAACACACACCGGGAAGCAAGATACACTACACTTGCTCGTGCAATGGTAGTGCTCTCAAGTGTTAGTTTACCAAGTTGGTAGGTTGTTTTTCCACGGTTTATAGTGTAAGATCCAGTTTCACTAACAGAGGCTAAATTTTAACACAATGTTTAACTGATTTAACACTACAGTTAACACAAATTAGTTTTCATCAAATAATGTTAACTTAAACAATGTGTTAAAATTGGTATGAAGTTAACATCGCCTACCCCAGTTTTAAGGCATTTAACAAATGTTAGAAGTTGGAAAATGGCTGCTGCAAACCAAGCTGTTGATGCGAGTTTGCTACAATTGGCATTTTTAATGCTATTTCTAATAGAAGAGTAGTCGTACATCATAAGAAATTTGAAACCCTGCAAAAGAGGAGTTTTTAAAGCAATATGGACTGTCCAAGCGGTCATTAGCATGGTTTTATGGGAAATGCGAGAAGTTAGAATACTACCAACAGAAGCATGCCTCTTTCTCTTATGCTAAAAGTGTTAATTAGGTACTTAGATTTTATGCTACTAACATTTTTCACTTACTTGGTGGGTTATAATGTTGGTATTTCCAAAGCTACTGTTTGTGGGTTTAACTAGGTATCCAAAGCAATTGCTTCAAGAAGCAAACATTATATTTTTCGGGTCTGCTTGATTAATCAGTGATAACACATTTTCGTCCACTTTAGTTTCAATGCAGTGTCCGTGGCAGTGTCCGTCTTAAGTGCTCTTTGTACCTAATGTTTCTGGTACTGCACTTTATGTTAACATAAAATTGCCACATTTGCTTACTGGACTTAGGAGAAACGCATTCATTCCAATTAAGTTACTCGTGAATTTTGTCCCAGGCTGCAATCTTATCCTTTAATTTAAGACCGTCAGCGTTTTTGCACTTGATAATATGTCTATACTTATTAATGCATTTCAAACAATGGGGGACATCACATGGCAATTACCATGAATGTAAATAGCTGCCTGCTACTGACGCAGAGACTGCAGCGATACATGGACGAAAGTGCATCAGAGCGTGTTCAAAAGCAGTGTAGTTCAGCTACCACCTTAAAAGCTATTGTTTGCAGTTGTCTTTGACATTAACAAGATGTTAGCTAACAATTTGCTGTAAAATCTTGATGAAAACTCAAAGGTGTTAACATTATGTTAAACTTTGAACACCGTGTTAACAAACAAGATGTTAAGAGTATTTTTAAAATTGGTTGGTGAAACTGGCCCTAAATGTAGAATAGTGACTTTGTGTACTACTCATGCTCTGTGGTGTAGTAGTTACTATGGTAGCCTCTAATTCCCGAGGTCGTAGGTTCAAACCCAGTGGAGGATGATGAATTTTTTTCGGGCATAAAAATCCTTAGCATGGCTTTCTTCATAAGGGAAGTATAGCCAGTGGCCCCATGTCACAGATTTACGGCACGTAAAAGAACCTCAAGCCTGATAAAAGAGGCCTCTGAGCAAAATTTCCGCTCTTTCATGCCCAATATAGAATGGGACGCTAAGAACTATAGTAGTTAAAGAATGTCCTTAAATACAACTAAATTTAATTCAATTGTTTATGTACTAGCACATGATATAGAGGATTGAGATAAAGCTATTGCCTTATCTGGAGCAAGAGGCAACAAATAAGCCGTTTCTTTTGCAAGTATGAAAAGCACATTTCAAGAAAGGAAAGCTTTATATTGTGTGCTTTGGCAAATGGTTTGGAATGCTCTATGATCTGTATTTGCTGGTACTTTGCTGAAGCAGTCATTTAAAAGCGATTTGGGCAAAACAATTCATATTACCATTTGCTGAACTCAGTATTGTAATTTATTTACAAAACTTAATTGGAAGCTACGATATTTTCAATATTATACTAAGTTGGATCCTTTTATTTTATTTTTCATTGATATCCAATTTTTGTTACAGTGGTAATTCTTGTTTTTTGATTAGGGTAGTGTTTACTAATGCTTAGGGCTACCAAACACTGTTTAAAACACACCAAATCTCAGAGCATTACATAATGTAAGTTTAAATTTCTGTTGGCTAACCAGCCTTTAAATGCTTAACGTATATGAATTTGTGCATCCATGGTATATTGCCTTGTTTATAACAGAAATGTAAGTTATATACAAGGAATAGCTTCATATCAGACATCACGACCATAAGTAGTCCTTGCTATAAGCTGGTTGCACACTTAACATGCAAAATTTGCTACCTTAAAATTTGGAACTTTTGGTCATTTATAAATTCTAGCCTCTTGCATTATCAGAAAATGATCATCTCTGTTAGAAGCAAACAGCTGTCTCTTCATACATAAGAAAGTAGTAAAGCAAAATTGTACAATTTTAAGGGTGAGAAGTTCAATATTTAAAAGCAGAAAAAGCTCAAATATCTCAAAGGAAGAGTTGATGACTTACTTGGATGTCAACAATATTAAACCTAACACGTGCACATGAAGATCACTTGAAACAACAGTTACTGAAGCAATTGTCATTGTATGGATAGGAGCAGAATTTTGTAGAACTAATCTAAAAACAGTGATATGTTGTATTCACATGACTTTCTCTACTTTGCATCATTTATTAATGGGTATAAAAACTTATCTTACGAAAGCCTATTTTTCTGTCTACTTCATTTTAATTGTAATAAACTGTTACAGAAAGGGTTACGTTACACATTTTGTTATAAATGCAAAGGAAATAGCGATAGTCAGATGTTCAAGAACTGGACACTATATGCTGGCCTTAAAAGTCAATACTCTTTCCATGCTGTTGCAAGAAACAACTGAATGTGGACAGGACTTTAAAAGAATGACAAAGTATTGAACAATTCAAATCATTAATGACAAATATCTTGGAAATGGCTTATGCCATAAAAAATCTTATTTGCAATAAATTGTGTGTTTTAGAGTGACGTACATTTTTTTTGTAATGTGTTTTCGTCTGTCGCTTAACGTGTACCAGTTGTACAATGTCCTACAAAATTCCTTCCGAATGGAGAGGACTTCATGGGCTATTCCTTGAAAATTCAAGGTGTACGTTTTATGTCATATAAATATGTTTAATATATGGTATTTTAATCAACATCTTTAGCCATTTTTGAGAAAATCGAATATTTCAAAAAGTTCCGTGTAAAGGGTAGTTGGGGTGGGGGGATTTTATTGAAAATCGTTGTATCTCATCTTTGGAAGATACTGAACTTAAATACTAAGTTTGGTATTAACCCTTTGCGACGCATAGCGTAGTAAAACGTAGTGAAATGATAAACGCTCTGCTGCGCATAGTGTAGTAGAACGTATCGTTTCATATAGGTTCTGCTTATGCTGACCTCAGCTATTAGGAGCTGTGTTGATGTAAACGCACTCCTGCTGCATTGTTCCAGCGATTTCGCAAGCCAGAATGTAATACCAAACCATAAATAGCACTGTTTACAGCCGGGTGCAGTGTGAAAGTAAGCAGTTTCCTGTCGCATTTGTAGCCTTATCAGTATGATGGAGGCTGTTCCAAGTACATCACGGTCTAGAAAACGTAGTGAAAAGGTATTGGTAACAGACGAGGAAATACTTGCAGCAGTTTACAAGGAATTAGATCGCGAAAGTAGCTCCGACGAATCTTGGTTTGGTGAGTTAGTGGAAGACAGTGATAAGGAACAAAGTGACAGTGAGAGTGCTGAGATACAGTGAGTAGAACAGGGGGCTAAATCTAGTGAAAGACAAATTAAAACTAAAGCAGTACCAGTACAGTGGACCTCCAATTTGACTTTCAGTAAGTTAGAAACATTTTCATCCCCTACATGTGCAAATCATTCTATTCCTACAGGAAGTCCAGAAATATATTATCTTGAACTTTTTATAGATTCCAATTTTTGCGAAAAAATTGCGGAGGAAACCAACAGATATGCAGCTCAGATTCAAGCTAAAAAGGCGGATCCAAAATGAGATGTTACAAATTCAAGGGATATACAGACCTATTTAGGTATTTTGATATATATGGGGACGGTGGATTTACCTGAAACCAGAGATTACTTTTGGGTGATTTTTGTATTTGTCCAATTGTAAGACAATCAATGACGTCGCTCCGCTTTCAAAAGATATCGCAGTACCTTCACCTGAATGACGAATCTGCAAGACCACGATTAGGGGTAGATTCTTACGATTATCTGTATAAAGTACGACCTGCTTTAGACATAATCAAAACGTTTGCGAGTGTCTACAGATCAAATCGTGAACTCTCTGTTGACGAAGCGATGATAGGCTTCAAAGGACGCTTCTTTTTAAAACAATATATGCCTGCTAAACCAACAAAATGGGGGATCCCCCCAGGGGCTCACCTTATGTGAGTACGGGTGTTAGCATTCCCGGGGGTTCCCGAACCATTCATCGCCATCTTCTTCGCTTCATCCCGTCCGGTCGAGGTGGGTTCGTTCTCGTGACCGGGGGACTCAAGGTAGGCTCTCGTGCGTTCTGTGCATTTCATTCCATGTCGCCCCTCGCCATCGTTTCTTCCTTCTCTTCTACTTCTGCACATTTCGCCCCACGTCCATTCATTTACGCCTCTCTTTTTCTTCCTCGCCGGCCTACCTGCGTGCGAAACGCCCACACGGTTTTATTTCTTTTACATTTTAATTTAATCCTCCGTGGACACAGACTGACGGATACCCGCGAATTGGTTGCACAGCTGGGTGAGTGGGTAATGGCGTCATCCCCACCACCCGGGGTCGTCATGTAGGGTATGTGTTCGTATCCGCTGTTCAACTGCAGTCCCGCGGGGGGGGCACTGCATGAGTTGCTCACTTCCGACGGCCATTGCGTCCCTCTGTCTATGTTCTGGGAGGTGTGACTCTGGGGTGAGCGAGGTATAGATAGCCCACTCAACCAAGCCGGGATAACGCCCGGGAAGTCAGAGCCCGAGCTCGGAGACGGTTGCAATGGTGGAGGATTTTATATTTCGCTATGGAGCACCCTATCTCCATTATTACTAACAAGCGCCGAAAAGTATCTGCAACAGAAGTAGCACCGCCAACATCTGGTTGTTACTTAGTTATTACACGAACAGAGGAAGGACAATCGTTTGAGAAGGCGAACTCTTTTATAGTACATAAGGGCATTGACTCTATTGCTGGTTCGGTTCAGTCCAGTCCTGCACTCGCCTTCGAAACGGGTCATTATTAGTGCACAGCAAGTCCGATCAACAAACTAAGACCTTGTTGGGCGCTACGCTTCTCCACGGTTATTCCATCCGTGTTGAGAAGCACCGCACCTTGAACTCCTGACGAGGCGTCGTTACCACCCATAGCCTCGACGGTATATCGGACGAGGACCTAGTCGAATATCTATCAGATCAAAAGGTGACAGTGCATCGGGTGCAGGCCAAACGCGACGGAGTATTGGTACCCACTCGTACCCTTTTTATCACATTTGATGTCGATCTGCCCACGAGCATTACAGCAGGGTACGTACGTGTTGCGATGAGGCCCTATATTCCTAGACCTCTGCGTTGTTTCAAATGCCAACGTTTTGGGCATACCCAATTCTCGTTGTAAGAGTGCCGTTAACATCTGTGCAACCTGTAGCCAGCCCTCACATGAAGGTACCTGTTCAACAGCCCCCGTCTGCGTTAATTGCAAAGGGTCACATTCCGCTTCGTTTGCCGACTGTCCGCGGTATTTAGACGAGAAGACGATCCAGGAGATCCGGGTAAAGGAGAAACTCTCCTTCGCCGAAGCCCGGAGGCGTTACCATGCGCGCCAACCTTCGCTTCTGCGATCAGGAACATTTAGTTCTGTTGTTGCCTCGCCAGTACCCACAAAGGATGCAGAGACTCAAACCTGGTCCATGACTGCACTGACAGCCACTACCATCCGGCCGTCCATTCAAGCCACTGTTATAAGGCCATCTAAAGCTGGTCTAAAGGTTCGGAAGTCACAAGTCACAGAGAAGAAATCGAAGCAGAAATTTCGTAGGAAGATTTTTTAAAAGACCCTCCGCGTGCGCGCGGGAAGAAAAGTTCTCCTTCTCCTTCTCCTCGAAGGTCGCTGTCCCAGGATGCTCCTGGGATAGGCCGCGCTCAGCGGCCAACCTTCACCCATTGCCACTCAGAACCGATTCATGGCGCTTGAATCGGTTTCTGGCATTGAGCGTGTGGGCCCTCCTTTCGTGCAGCCTATGGAGCCTGACCTACTCCATACAAAAAGCCGGAGCCCGAAAGTTAAGCACAAAGTTATTTTGAGCCGCCCTTCTAAGTAAGAAGTTTATCCCTTTTACTCATGGCTATCCTGACCTGGAATTTACGTGGTGTCCGATCGCATAGGGCGGAACTGCAACTTTTATTTCGTTCCCATTCACCTATTGTCGTGTGTTTGCAGGAGCCTAATCTTCGCCCTCAAGATCCTTTTGATCTTCGAGGGTATACTCCGGTTCGCTTCGATCTTGAACCGGAAGAGGGTTCTCCTGCTCATGGAGGTGTCATGTTATTAGTGCGCAACGCCGTTCATTTTCAAACTCCTGCTCTTACGTCCGACTTGCAAGCTGTTGCCATTAGACTTCACTTACCTGGTTTTTTCATTTCTGATTGCTCGGTATATTCACCTCCATCGCCTCCCCTCGCTAACGCGGACATTCGAATCTCTTGTCCGCTCTCCCAACACCATTTCTCCTGTTGGGAGATTTTAATGCCCATCAACCCATGTGTGGTTCGCCAAGGGCTTGTGCGAGGGGAACTCTTCTTTACGACATTTTTGATCAGTTCAACCTCTCCATCCTCAATACAGGTGAACCTACTTTTATTTCTGACTCTTCTGGTACTTTCTCTAACTTGGACCTTGCCGTTTGCTCACTCCAGCTCGCTAGTCGTCTGCAGTGGAACGTCGTCGCTGACACCTACTCCAGCGACCATTGCCCCTGCATCGTTTCTCTGTTGTCTCACCACGTTCAGCATTCCAGAGTACCTACCTGGATATTCAGAAAAGCCGACTGGAGATTGTATTCCAGCCTTGTGCATTTTGCCGACCAGCCCTTCGCCGACGTTAACCAAATGGTGCAGCTCCTTACGTCTACGTTGCTATCTGCCGCCGAGCGGGCCATTTCCCGTTCGTCGTCTCACTCTCGGCGTATCCCTGTTCCGTGGTGGAACGAGGCCTTTCGGGACGCCGTTCGTGCTCGTAGAACTGCGCTTAGTGTTTCGGCGACACCCTACACTTGATAATTTGGTTGCTTTTAAACAATCGCGCGCCAGGGCTCGTCGCATTATTCAGGATAGCAAGAAGACGTCTTGGACTCGTTTTGCCAAGTCTTTTAATCGCTTTACGCCTTCATCTGTTGTTTGGTACAAACTTCGTCGCTTCTCAGGTAGTGTCGCATTCTACTGTGTCTGGCCTTCAGGTTTCCAATGCCACCATAGTGGATCCGGCTGCCATTGTTAACGCTCTGGGTACTGCCTTTGAGACGGTTTCCAGTTCAGACCATTATTCCGCCGGCTTTCGCCCTCTTAAAGACCGGCTAGATTCCGCAACATATACTTCTCGGTCTGCTAATAATGAATGCTATAACGAACTTTTCACAATCAGGGAGCTGGAGCACGCTCTTCATTTTATGTGAGTACGGGTTTTTGGCGCACCCGGGGGTTCCCGAGCCAATCATCGCCATCTTCATCATTTCACCCCCGTCCGGTCGAGGTGGGTTCGTTCTCGTGACCGGGGGACTCAAGGTAGGCTCTCGTGCGTTCTGTGCATATCATTACATCTCGCCCCTCGCCATCGCTTCTGTCTTCTCTTTTATTTATGCACATTTCGCCCCACGCCCATTCATTTACACGTCTCTTTTACTTCTTCGCCGGCCTACCTTGAGTGCGAAACGCCCACACACTTTTAGTTTCTTTTAACCTTTTATGTTAATCCTCCGTGCACACAGCCTGACGGATACCCGCGCACCGCGTGCGCAGCTGGGTGAGTGGGTAATGGCGTCATCCCCACCACCCGGGGTCGTCATGTAGGGTATGTGTTCGTATCCGCTGTTCAACTGCAGTCCCGCAGGGGGGCCATTGCATGAGCTGCTGACCTCCGACGGCCATTGGGTCCCTCTGTCTATGTTCTGGGAGGTGTGACCCTGGGGTGAGATAGGTATAGATAGGCCACTCACCCAAGCCGGGGTAACGCCCGGGAAGTCAGAGCACGAGGTCGGAGACGGTTGCAATGGTGGAGGATTTTTTTCGCTATGGAGCACCCTTCCTCCATTAATACAAACAAGCGCCGAAAAGTAATTGTAACAGAAGTAGCACCGCCGTCATCTGGTTGTTACTTGGTCATTTCGAGAACAGAAGTACAAAACTTTGAGAAGGTGAACCCTTTTATACTTCAGAAGGGCATAGATGCTATTGCTGGTGCGGTTCAATCCTTCACTCGTCTACGGAATGGTTCCCTATTGGCACAAACTAAGTCCGATCAGCAAAGTCTGACCTTGTTGTGCGCTACGCTTCTCCACGGTTATCCCATCCGTGTCGAGAAGCACCGCACATTGAATTCCTGTCGGGGCGTCGTTACCACCCATAGCCTCGATGGTATATCGCACGAGGAGTTAGTAGACTATCTATCCGATCAAAAGGTGACTGCAGTGCATGGAGTGCAGGCCAAACGCGACGGCGTATTGGTACCCACTCGTACCCTGTTTCCAACATTTGATGGCGTCGATCTGCCCACGAGCATTTCCGCAGGACACGAACGGATTTCTGTGAGGCCGTATATACCTAGACCTCTGCGTTGTTTCAAATGCCAACGTTTTGGGCATACGCAAGTCTCATGTAAGAGTGCCGTTAACATCTGTGCGACATGTAGCCAGCCCTCACACGAAGGTACCTGTTCAACAGCCCCCGTCTGCGTTAATTGTAAAGGGTCTCATTCTGCTTCGTTTGCCGACTGTCCGCGGTACTTGGACGAGAAGGCGATCCAGGACATCCGGGTAAAGGAAAAACTCTCCTTCACTGAAGCCCGGAGGCGTTACCATGCGCGCCAACCTTCACTCCTGCGATCTGGCACATTTAGTTCTGTTGTTGCCTCGCCAGTACCACGAGTAGATGCCGAAACTCAGACTTGGACCATGACTGGATTAACCGCCACTACCATCCGGCCGTCCATTAAAGCTACTGTTACCAAGCCGTATAAACCTGGTCCAAAGTCAATGAAGTCGCAAGCCGCTGAAAGAAACCCAAGCAGAAACTACGTAGGTAAGATTTTTTGAAAGACCCTCCGCGTGCGCGCGGTAACAAAAGTTCACCTTCTCCTCCTCGGAGGTCGCTGTCCCAGGAAGGTCCTGGGACAAGCCGCGCTCAGCGGCACCCCTCACCCATCGCCATCCAGAACCGATTCACGGCGCTTGAATCGGTTTCTGGAACTGAGCGCGTGGGCCCTCCCTCCGAGGAAGCTATGGAGTCTGACCAACTCCATACAAAAAGCCCGAGCCCAAAGGTTAAGCAAAAGATTCTTTTAAGCCGCCCTTCTAAGTAGACCGTTTATCCCTTTTATTCATGGCTATCCTGACCTGGAATGTACGTGGTGTACGATCGCATAGGGCGGAACTGCAACTTTTATTGCGTTCCCATTCGCCTATGGTCGTATGTTTGCAGGAGACTAAGCTTCGCCCTCACGATCCTTTTGATCTCCGAGGATATACTCTGTTTCGCTACGACCTTGAACCGGAGGAGGGTACTCCTGCTCATGGAGGTGTCATGCTGTTAGTGCGTAAGGACGTTCATCTTCAAACTTTAGCTCTTATGTCCGACTTGCAAGCTGTTTCCATTAGATTGCAGTTACCCAGTTTTTTCTTCTCTGTTTGCTCTGTATATTCACCTCCGTCGTCTCCCCTCGCTCCCGCGGACATTCGAGCTCTCCTGTCCGCTCTCCCAACACCATTCCTTCTGTTGGGAGATTTTAATGCCCATCACCCACTGTTCTTTCCGACATTTTTGACCAGTTCCATCTCTATTCTCAATACAGGCGAGCCTACGTTTCTTTCAGATTCTTCCGGTACATTTTCGCATTTAGACCTTGCCGTTTGCTCACTCCAGCTTGCTAATCGTCTTCAGTGGAACGTCGTCGCTGACACCTACTCCAGCGACCATTACCCCTGCATCGTCTCTCTTTTGTCGCACCACGTACAGCATTCCAGAGTACCTACCTGGATATTCGCAAAAGCCGACTGGAGCTTGTATTCCAGCCTCGTGCATTTTGACGACCAGCCCTTCTCCGACATTAACCAACTAGTGCAGCACCTTACGTCTATTATTTTCGCAGCTGCCGAACGCGCTATACCCCGTTCATCCTCTCAACCTCGGCGGCCACCTGTTCCGTGGTGGAACGAGGATTGTCGGGACGCCGTTCGTGCCCTTAGAACTGCGCTTAGGGTATTTCGGCGACACCCTACAATTGATAATTTGGTGACTTTTAAACAATCGCGCGCCAGGGCTCGTCGCATTATTCAGGATAGCAAGAAGGCCTCGTGGGCTCGTTTTGTCGAGTCTTTTAATCGCTTTACGCCTTCATCATTTGTTTGGGATAAACTTCGTCGCTTCTCAGGTAAAGTGTCGCATTGTACTGTTTCTGGCCTTCAGGTTTCCAATGCCACTATAGTGGATCCGGCTGCCATCGCTAACACTCTGGGTGCTGCCTTTGAGGCGGTATCCAGTTCAGACCATTATTCCGCCGGCTTTCGCTCTATCAAAGACCGGCTGGATTCCGACACCTTTAATTTTCGGTCTGTTAATGATGAGTGTTATAATGATCTTATCACACTGAGGGAGCTGGAGCACGCTCTTAATTGCTCTAGGCTCTCCGCTCCTGGCCCGGACGGCATTCATGTCCTGATGTTAAAGCACCTTTCAGCCGACAGTAAACTCTTTCTCTTACAGGTCTATAACCGTATTTGGCAAGACGGCCTTTTTCCTTCCGTTTGGCGCGAAGCCACCATTGTCCCTATTCTTAAGCCTGGGAAGGATCGCCAACTACCTTCCAGCTACCGCCCTATCTCCCTCACCAGTTGCATTTGCAAGGTGATGGAGCGCATGATCAACGGGCGGTTGACATGGTGGCTTGAGTCTCAGAAAGTTCTAGCGAACGCTCAATGCGGATTTCGTCGTTATCGTTCTACCGTCGACCACCTGGTGTCCCTGTCGACGCATATTATGAATGGATTTCTGAGAAAGTGTCAAACCGTGGCTGTGTTTTTTGACCTGGAGAAAGCTTATGACACTTGTTGGAGGGGCGGCATTTTACGTACACTTCACGCATGGAATATCCGCGGTCGTCTTCCCATATTTCTTCGGGAGTTCATGACGGACCGCGTCTTTCGTGTACGTGTGGGCTCGGTTTTATCTAGTCGTTTTGTTCAAGAGAACGGAGTACCGCAGGGCTCTGTAGTCAGTGTCACACTTTTTGCAATTGCTATCAACCCCATTGTTAATTGTATTCCACCTGGCATTTCATCGTCCCTTTTTGTTGACGATTTCGCTATTTATTGCAGTTCACGGCGGACCCCGTCTACTCGAACGCCGTCTCCAGAGCTGTATCGACCGTCTCTACGCCTGGAGTAACCCCAACGGCTTTAATTTCTCCGCCGAGAAATCCGTCTGCATCAACTTCTGGCGCCGGAAGTATTTCCCTCCGCCCTCTCTCCATCTAGGGCCAGGGATGATTCCGTTTGCAGACGCGGCGAAATTTTTGGGGTTCATCTTTGATAGAAAGTTGTGTTGGACCTCGCACATTTCTTTTTTAAAAGCAAAGTGTGGCCGTTCTCTTAATCTTTTACGTGTTTTAAGTGGCACATCCTGGGGAGCTGATCGGACCGTCCTTCGTCGCCTTTATCGCTCTTTGGTCCGATCCAAACTAGATTACGGGTGTATTGTTTATTCGTCGGTACGTCCATCTGTGTTACGTCGTTTGAATCCCATTCATCATCGTGGTATTAGAGTCGCTACCGGGGCCTTTCCAACTAGCCCCGTGCCCAGTCTTTACGCTGAGGCTGCAGAGCCTCCGCTGTCTTTCAGGCGTGAGATGCTCTTATGTAGCTATGCCTGTCGACTCTCCAGCTTGCCTGACCACCCGTCCTTCGCGGCATTTTACAAAGATTCACTTGACCGGCAATATTTAGTTAGCTCCTCTGCTTTGCTCCCTCCAGGGGTTCGATTTCGACTGCTACTTCGGCATTTGGACGTTCCGCGAGCGCCGGCCCTTACCCGACGGGAAACGCGCTTTCCTTCATGGTCGCGCGCTGAGGCCCACATCCACCTTGGGCTAACGTCGATGCCGAAAAATGCGACCCCTGCTTCTGTTCTTAGATCCGCCTTTTTAGAACTACAGGCGCAGTTCGGGGACTGTCATTTTATATATACTGATGGGTCTAAGACTGATGTTGGTGTAGGATGTGCCTTTGTTTTTGGTGTACAGAGTTTTACTTTTCGTTTACCTGGACGATGTTCAATTTTTACCGCCGAACTTTTTAGCATTTATCAATCTGTTTTACACATCCAGCGGCACGACGTACGGCGCTGTCTTATTTGTACGGACTCTCTGAGTGCCCTTCAGGCTATTCATGCGCTGTACCATTACCACCCACTCGTACAGCGCATACATGACCTGCTTCACTCGCTTGGTGTCTCTGGCATCAGCGTGTCCTTCGTGTGGATTCCAGGTCATGTGGGCATCTCAGGTAATGAGTCTGCCGACGCCGCTGCGAAATCGGCGATTTTATTACCCAGATTTTTTACTTCTGTTGTTCCCTCGTCAGATTCGTGTGTTATTTTACGTCGCCGCATCCTCTCGCGCTGGCGCGATGAGTGGACGGCCCTCCGGGGGAACAAGTTGCGGATGGTTAAGCCTTTCCAGTTTATCTGGGGTACCTCTTCTCGTTCGTGTCGTAGGGAAGAGGTAATTTTAGCTCGTTTACGGATTGGACATTGTGTTTTTAGTCATAGGTATTTGCTCAGTGGTGACCCCGCACTACTCTGTGGGCAGTGTGACGTGCCCTTAACGGTGCGTCATATTTCAACAGAGTGTCAGGTTTTAGCTGCATTGCGTGCCCGTGTGGGTCTGCCTATTGGCCTAGCCAACGTTTTGGCAGACGACACGCGTGCTGTAGAATGTGTTTTACGTTTTATTCATGATAGTGATTTTACTCTGCGCATTTAATGCGTTGAGCGCCTTTTAGCTTAGTACTTTTATTCTGTCAGTTTTTATGGGGACTATACTCCCCAGTGGACATATGGCGCTCATGTCCCTCGCATTCTACAGTTCTTGACACGTTTTAATCGTTTATTGCCTATGCTTTTAGTGTATTGGTTTTTTCAGATATTTGTATTGTTGTTATTGATATTATTGTTGTTATTGTTATTATTGTTGTTATTGTTATTATTATTGTTATTGTTATCTTATTGTTATTTTTAGCCTTTTGGACATCGCGGGTTTACGTCCCGTTTTTTAATTATGCGGTTCTTTTACCTGACTTTTATATTTTGACTTTATATTTTATACATTGTAAGGGCGCTGATGACCTCAGCAGTTTAGCGCCCTTAAACCGCATATCATCAACATCAACAGCTCTTCATTGCTCTCGGCACTCCGCTACTGGGCCGGACGGCATTCATGTCCTGATTTTACAGAACCTTTCAGCCGACAGTAAACTCTTTCTCTTACAGGTCTATAACCGTATTTGGCAAGACGGTATTTTTCCTTCCGCTTGGCGCGAAGCCAACATTGTCCCTATACTTAAGCCTGGGAAGGATCGCCAACTACCTTCCAGCTACCGCCCTATCTCCCTCACCAGTTGCATTTGCAAGGTGATTGAGCGGAAGATCAACGGGCGGTTGACATGGTGGCTTGAGTCTCAGAAACTTCTAGCGAACGCTCAGTGCGGATTTCGTCGATATCGCTCTACCGTCGACCACCTGGTGTCCCTGTCGACGCATATTATGAATGGATTTTTGAGAAATTGTCAAACCGTGCCTGTGTTTTTTGACCTGGAGAAAGCTTAATGACACTAGTTGGAGGGGCGGCCTTTTACGTACACTTCACGCATGGAATATCCGCGGTCGTGTTCCCATATTTCTTCGGGAGTTTATGACGGACCGCATCTTTCGTGTACGAGTGGGCTCGGTTTTATCTAGTCGTTTTATTCAACAGAACGGAGTACCGCAGGGTTCTGTACTCAGTGTCACACTTTTTGCAATTGCTATCAACCCCATTGTTGATTGTATTCCACCTGGCATTTCATCGTCCCTTTTTGTTGACGGTTTTGCCATTTATTGCAGTTCACGACGGACCTGTCTACTCGAACGCCGTCTCCAGAGCTGTATCGACCGTCTCTACGCCTGGAGTAACGCCAGCGGCTTTAATTTCTCCGCCGAGAAATCCGTCTGCACAACTTCTGGCGCCGGAAGGCTTTCCCTCCGCCCTCTCTCCATCTTGGGCCGGAGGTCCTTCCGTTTGCAGACGAGGTGAAATTTTTGGGTTTGATCTTAGATCGAAAGCTGGGCTGGACTTCTCACATTTCCTTTTTAAAAGCAAAGTGTGACCGTTCTCTTAATCGTTTACGTGTTTGAAGTGGCAGATCCTGGGGAGCTGATCGGACCGTCCTTCTGCGTCTTTATCGCTCTTTGCTCCGATCGAAACTTGATTACGGGTGCATTGTCTACTCATCGGCACGTCCATCTGTGTTTCGTCGCTTGAATCCCATGCATCATCGTGGTATTAGAGTCGCTACAGAGGCCTTTCCAACTAACCCGGTACCCAATCTTTACGCTAAAGCTGCAGAGCCTCCGCTGTGCTTCAGGCGTGAGATGCTCTTGTGTAACTATGGCTGTCGACTCTCCAGCTTGCCTGACCACCCGTCCTTTGCGATATTGTACGAGGATTCGCTTGATCGGCAATATTTAGTTAGCTCCTCCGCATTGCTTCATCCAGGGGTTCGATTTCGTCAACTTCTTCGGCTTTTGGACGCTATGCCAGCGCCGGCCCTTCCTTGGGGGGAAACGCGTTTTCCTCCATGGTTGCGTGCTGAGGCCCTCTGTCACTTTGGGTTATCGTCGATGCCGAAGAATGAGAACCCTTCTTCAGTCTTTAGATCAGCATTTTTGGAACTTCAGTCGCAATTCGGGGACTTTAATTTTATCTTTACTGATGGGTCTAAGACTGATGCTGGAGTAGGATGTGGCGTTTTTTGTTGTGGAAATAGTTTTACTTTTCGTTTACCGGGCCAATGTTCGTGTTTTTGCCGCCGAACGTTTTAGTATTTATCAGTCTCTTTTTTACATTCAGCGGCGCGACTTACCGCACTGTTTTATTTTTTCAGCCTCCCTGAGTGCTCTTCAAGGTATTAGCTCGCTGTACAGTTACCACCCGCTCGTGCAGCGCATTTATGACCTCCTTCACTCGCTTGGTGTCTCTGGCATCAGCGTCTCCTTCCTGTGGAAACGAGGTCATGCTGGCATCTCAGGTAATGAGTCTGCCGACGCCGCTGCCAGGTCTGCGATTTTATTACCCAGATATTTTACCTCTGTTCCCTCAAGAGATATGTTTGTTCTTTTGCGTAGCCGTATCCTGCTGCTTTGGAGGGATGAGTGGACGGCCCTCCGAGGGAACAAGTTACGGGAGGTTGAGGTTCTCCCGTTAGTCTGGGGTACCTCTTCTCGTTCGTGTCGTCGGGAAGAGGTAGTTTTAGCTCGTTTACGATTCTGACATTGTCTTTTTACTCAGAGATATCTGCTTAGTGGTGACCCCGCTCCACTCTGTGAGCAGTGTGATGTGCCCTTAACGGTGCGTCACGTTTTAGAAGAGTGTCAGGTTTTTGCTCCATTGCGCGTTCGTGTGGGTCTGCCTGTTGGCCTGGCCAACGTTTTGGCAGACGACGCGCGTGCTGTAGAATGTGTTTTACGGTTTATTCGTGACAGTGATTTTAATCTGCGCATTTGATGCCTTGGGCGTCCTTTAGCTTTGTAATCTTATTCTGTCTGTTTTAATGGGGACTCTACTCCCCAGTTGACATATGGCGCTCATGTCCCTCGCATTCTACAGTTCTTGACACGTTCTAATCGTTATATGCCTATGGTTTAAGTATGTTGTTGTTTTTAGCTTTTTGGACATCGCGGGTTTGTGTCCCGATTTTTAATTATGCGGTTCTTTTACCCGTCTTTTATGCTTTTGACTTTATATTTTATACATTGTAAGGGCGCTGATGATCTTAGCAGTTTAGCGCCCTTAAACCGCATCTCATCAACATTCCCTTCTGGGGACATATTGGCGCTATGTTCCCTTGAATTCTACAGCGCCTGACACGTTTTAGCCTTTTATTGTTTTGTTTGCCATGTTTTCAGCGTGGTGGTTTTAGAATTTGTAGCCATGTTTTTTTAGTGTTTTTGACAAAGTGGGTTTGTGTGTCGTGTTTTAGTTCTTTGCTTTTACATTTTATACCTTGTAAGGGAGCTGATGACCGTTGTTTAGCGCCCTTAACCCCATCTCATCATCATAGGAGTGTTGGCGTACCCGGGGTTTCCCGAGCCACTCATCGCCATCTTCATCACTTCATGCCCGTCCGG
This sequence comes from Deroplatys truncata, assembly GCA_030765065.1. NCBI lineage: Eukaryota > Metazoa > Arthropoda > Insecta > Mantodea > Mantidae > Deroplatys > Deroplatys truncata. The sequence goes on along the minus strand of CM060990.1, from coordinate 412,535,675 downwards.
TCGAGGTGGTTTCGTTCTCGTGACCGGGGGACTCAAGGTAGGCTCTCCTGCGCTCTGTGCATTTCATTCCATGATGCCCTCGCCATCGTTTCTTTATTCTCTCTACTATTTATGCACATTTCGCACCACGTCTATTCATTTACACATCTCTTTTCCTTCTTCGTCGGCCTACCTTGAGTGCGAAACGCCCAAGCAATTTTAGTTTCTTTTAACCCTTTATTTTAATCCTCCGTGGACACAGCCTGACGGATACACGCGCACTGGGTGCGGGGGTAATGGCGTCATCTCCACCACCCAGGGTCGTCATGTAGGGTCTGTGTTCGTATCCGCATGTTCAACTGCAGTCCCGCGGGGGGCCATTGCATGTGCTGCTGACGTCTGACGGCGATTGTGTCCCTCTGTCTAAGTTCTGGGAGGTGTGACCCTGGGGTGAGATCGGTATAGATAGGCCACTCACCCAAGCCGGGGTAACGCCTGGGAAGTCAGAGCCCGAGGTCGGAGACGGTTGCAATGGTGGAGGATTTATTTCGCTATGGAGCACCCTTTCTCCATTACTTACAGGCGCCGAAAGGTCTATGTAACAGAAGTAGCACCGCCAACATCTGGTTGTAGCTTGGTCATTTCACGTACAGAAGAAGGGCAAAGTTTTGAGAAGGTGAACCCTTTCATTATTCTGAAGGGCATTAACGCTATTGCAGGTGCGGTTCAGTCCTGCACTTGTCTTCGAATTGGTTCATTGTTGGTTCAAACCTAATCCGAAGGGCAAAGTAAGTCCTTGTTGCGCGCCACGCTTCTCCACGGTGATCCTATCCGTGCCGAGAAGCACCGCACCTTGAATTCCTGTCGAGGCGTCGTTACCACCCATAGCCTCGATGGTATGTCGGACGAAGAACTTGTCGACTATCTTTATGTTCAAAAGGTGAAAGCTTTTCATTGAGTGCAGGCTAAACGCGACGGAAATTTGGTACCAACTCGTACCCTGTTTATCACTTTCGACGGTGTAGATATGCCCACGAGTCTTTCAGCAGGGTACGAGCGTATTGCAGTGAGGCCCTATATACCTAGACCTGCGTTGTTTCAAACGCAAACGTTTTGGGCATACGCAAGTCTAATGTAAGAGTGCCGTTACCATCTGTGCAACATGCAGCCATCCCTCACACGAAGGTACCTGTTGAACAGCCCCCGTCTGCGTTAATTGCAAAGGGTTTCATTCTGCTTCATTTGCCGACTGTCCGCGGTACTTTGACGAGAAGGCGATCCAGGAGATCCTGGTAAGGGAGAAACTCTCCTTCGCCGAAGCCCGCAGGCGTTACCATGTGCGCCAACCTTCGCTCCTGCGATCGGGAACATTTAGTTCTGTTGCCTCACCAGTACTCCGGAAGGATGGAGAGACTCAAACTTCGACCATGCCTGCATTGACCGCCACTACCATCCGGCCGTCTATTTCAACTATAGTTACCAAGCCCTCTAAACCTGGTCCAAAGTCTAGGAAGTCACAAGGCACTGACAAAAAATCGAAGCAGAAATTTCGCAGGCAAGATTTTTTGTTAGACCCTCCGCGTGCGCGCGGCAAGGCAAGTTCACCTCCTCCTCGGAGGTCACAATCCCAGGATGCTCCTGGGACAACCCGCGCTCAGCGGCCTTTTTCCCCCGTTGCCACCCAGAACCGATTTTAGGCGCTTGAATCGGTTTCTGGCTCTGAGCGCGTGGGCCCTCCCCTCGAGGAGGCGCCCCTCAGGGGCTCACCTTATGTGAGTACGGGTTTTTGGCGCACCCGGGGGTTCCCGAGCCATTCATCGCCATATTCATCCCCTCACCCCCATCCGGTCGAGGTGGGTTCTCCAAGTGACCGGTGGACACAAGGTAGGCTCTCGTGCGTTCTTTGCATTCCATCCATACCGCACCTCACCATCGTTTCTTTCTTCCCTTATCACTTTCCGACCATTTCGCACCACGACATTCGCATATCTCTTTTTCTTCCCCGCCGGCCTACCTTGCGTGCGAAACGCCCACACTGTTTTAGTTTCTTTTATCCTTTTATTTAAATCCTCCGTGGACACAGCCTGACGGATACCCGCGCACCGCGTGCGCAGCTGGGTGAGTGGGTAATGGCGTCATCCCCACCACCCGGGGTCGTCATGTAGGGTTTGTGTTCGTATCCGCTGTTCATCTGCAGTCCCGCGGGGGGGCCATTGCATGAGCTGCTGACTTCTGACGGCGATTGGGTCCCTCTGTCTATGTTCTGGGAGGTGTGACCCTGGGGTGAGTCTGGTATAGATAGGCCACTCACCCAAGCCGGGGTAACGCCCAAGAAGTCAGAGCCCGAGGTCGGAGACGGTTGCAATGGTGGAGGATTTTTTTCGCTATGGAGCACCCTTTCTCCATTATTAACAACAAGCGCCGAAAAGTCATTGTAACAGAAGTAGCACCGCCGTCATCTGGTTGTTACTTGGTCATTTCGAGAACAGAAGAAGGACAAAACTTTGAGAAGGTGAACCCTTTTATAATTCAGAAGGGCATAGATGCTATTGCTGGTGCGGTTCAATCATGCACTCGTCTGCGGAATGGTTCCTTATTGGCACAAACTAAGTCCGATCAGCAAAGTAAGACCTTGTTGCGCGCTACGCTTCTCCACGGTTACCCCATCCGTGTTGAGAAGCACCGCACATTGAACTCCTGTCGGGGCGTCGTTACCACCCATTGCCTCGATGGTATATCGGACGAGGATCTCGTAGAATATCTATCTGATCAAAAGGTGACTGCAGTGCATCGAGTGCACGCCAAACGCGACGGCGTATTGGTACCCACTCGTACCCTGTTTCTTACATTTGATGGCGTCGATCTGCCCACGAGCATTTCCGCAGGGTACGAACGGATTTCTGTGAGGCCTTATATTCCTAGACCTCTGCGTTGTTTTAAATGCCAACGTTTTGGGCATACGCAAGTCTCCTGTAAGAGTGCCGTTAACATCTGTGCAACATGTAGCAAGCCCTCACACGAAGGTACCTGTTCAACAGCCCCCGTCTGCGTTAATTGTAAAGGGTCACATTCTGCTTCGTTTGCCGACTGTCCGCGGTATTTGGACGAGAAGGCGATCCAGGAGATCCGGGTAAAGGAAAAACTCTCCTTCGCTGAAGCCCGGAGGCGCTTCCATGCGCGCCAACCTTCACTCCTGCGATCTGGCACATTTAGTTCTGTTGTTGCCTCGCCAGTACCACGAGTAGATGCCGAAACTCAGACCTGGACCTTGACTGGATTAACCGCCACTACCATCCGGCCGTCTATTAAGGCTACCGTTACCAAGCCGTATAAACCTGGTCCCAAGTCAATGAAGTCGCAAGCCGTTGAAAAGAAGCCCAAGCAGAAACTTCGTAGGGAAGATTTTTTGAAAGACCCTCCGCGTGCGCGCGGTAACAAAAGTTCACCTTCTCCTCCTCGGAGGTCGCTGTCCCAGGATGGTCCTGGGACAAGCCGCGCTCAGCGGCACCCTTCACCCATCGCCACCCAGAACCGATTCACGGCGCTTGAATCGGTTTCTGGCACTGAGCGCGTGGGCCCTCCCTCCGAGGAAGCTATGGAGTCTGACCAACTCCGTACAAAAAGCCCGAGCCCAAAGGTTAAACAAAAGGTAATTTTAAGCCGCCCTTCTAAATAGAAAGTTTATCCCCTTATTCTTAATGGCTATCCTGACCTGGAATGTCCGTGGTGTACGATCGCATAGGGCGGAACTGCAACTTTTATTGCGTTCCCATTCGCCTATGGTCGTATGTTTGCAGGAGACTAAGCTTCGCCCTCACGATCCTTTTGATCTCCGAGGATATACTCCGGTTCGCTACGACCTTGAACCGGAGGAGGGTACTCCTGCTCATGGAGGTGTCATGTTCTTAGTGCGTAATGACGTTCATTTTACACCTGTCACACTTACATCCGACTTGCAAGCTGTTGCCGTTCGCCTTCACTTACCCGGCTTTTTGTTTTCTGTTTGCTCTGTATATTCACCTCCATCGTCTCCCCTCGCTCCCGCGGACATTCGAGCTCTCCTGTCCGCTCTCCCAACACCATTTCTTCTGTTGGGAGATTTTAATGCCCATCACCCACTATGGGGTTCGCCAAGGGCTTGTGCGAGGGGAACTCTTCTTTCCGACATTTTTTATCAGTTCAATCTTTCCATCCTCAATACAGGTACACCTACTTTTATCTCTGATTCTTCTGGTACTTTCTCTCACCTGGACCTTGCCCTTTGCTCAATCCAGCTTGCATGTCGCCTTCAGTGGAACGTCGTCGCTGACACCTACTCCAGCGACCATTTCCCCTGCATCGTTTCTCTTCTGTCGCACCACGTACAGCATTCCAGAGTACCTACCTGGATATTCGCAAAAGCCGACTGGAGCTTGTATTCCAGCCTCGTGCATTTTGACGACCAGCCCTTCTCCGACATTAATCAACTAGTGCAGCACCTTACGTCTATTATTTTCTCAGCCGCCGAACGTGCAATACCCCGTTCATCCTCCCAACCTCGGCGGCCACCTGTTCCGTGGTGGAACGAGGATTGTCGGGACGCCGTTCGTGCCCGTAGGACTGCACTTAGGGTGTTTCGGCGCCACCCTACACTTGATAATTTGGTGACTTTTAAACAATCGCGCGCCAGGGCTCGTCGCATTATTCAGGATAGCAAGAAGGCATCTTGGGCTCGTTTTGTCGAGTCTTTTACTCGTTTTACGCTTTCATCCGTTGTTTGGGATAAACTTCGTCGCTTCTCAGGTAAAGTGTCACATTGTACTGTTTCTGGCCTTCAGGTCTCTAATGCCACCATAGTGAATCCGGCTGCCATCGCTAACACTCTGGGTTCTGCCTTTGAGGCGGTTTCCAGTTCAGACCATTATTCCGCCGGCTTTCGCTCTATTAAAGACCGGCAGGATTCCGCATCATATACTTTTCGGTCTGTTAATGATGAATGCTATAACGAACTATTCACAATGAGGGAGCTGGAGCACGCTCTTCATTGCTCTCGGCACTCCGCTCCCGGCCCGGACGGCATTCATGTCCTGATGTTAAAGAACCTTTCAGCCGACAGTAAACTATTTCTCTTACAGGTCTATAACCGTATTTGGCAAGACGGCATTTTTCCTTCCGTTTGGCGCGAAGCCACCATTGTCCCTATACTTAAGCCTGGGAAGGATCGCCAACTACCTTCCAGCTACCGCCCTATCTCCCTCACCAGTTGCATTTGTAAGGTGATGGAGCGCATGATCAACGGGCGGTTGACATGGTGGCTTGAGTCTCAGAAACTTTTAGCGAACGCTCAGTGCGGGTTTCGTCGCTATCGCTCTACCGTCGACCATCTGGTGTCCTTGTCGACGCATATTATGAATGGATTTCTGAGAAAGTGTCAAACCGTGGCTGTATTTTTTGACCTGGAGAAAGCTTATGACACTTGTTGGAGGGGCGGCATTTTACGTACACTTCACGATTGGAATATCCGCGGTCGTCTTCCCATATTTCTTCGGGAGTTTACGACGGACCGCGTCTTTCGTGTACGTGTGGGCTCGGTTTTATCTCGTCGTTTTATTCAAGAGAACGGAGTACCGCAGGGCTCTGTACTCAGTGTCACACTTTTTGCGATTGCTATCAACCCCATTGTTGATTGTATTCCACCTGGCATTTCATCGTCCCTTTTTGTTGACGATTTCGCTATTTATTGCAGTTCACGGCGGACCTGTCTACTCGAACGCCGTCTCCAGAGCTGTATCGACCGTCTCTACGCCTGGAGTAACGCCAACGGCTTTAATTTCTCCGCCGAGAAATCCGTCTGCATCAACTTCTGGCGCCGGAAGTATTTCCCTCCGCCCTCTCTCCATCTTGGGCCAGGGATACTTCCGTTTGCAGACGAGGCGAAATTTTTGGGGTTGATTTTTGACAGGAAGTTGTGTTGGACCTCGCATGTTTCCTTTTTAAAAGCAAAGTGTGACCGTTCTTTTAATCTTTTACGTGTTTTAAGTGGCACATCCTGGGGAGCTGATCGGACCGTCCTTCTTCGCCTTTATCGCTCTTTGGTCCGATCCAAACTTGATTACGGGTGTTTTGTTTATTCGTCGGCACGTCCATCTGTGTTACGTCGTTTAAATCCCATTCATCATCGTGGTCTTAGAGTCGCTACAGGGGCCTTTCCAACTAGCCCCGTGCCCAGTCTTTATGCTGAAGCTGCAGAGCCTCCGCTGTCCTCCAGGCGTGAGATGCTCTTGTGCAGCTATGCCTGTGGACTCTCAAGCTTGCCTGACCACCCGTCGTTCGCGGCATTTTTCGAGGATTCACTTGACCGGCAATATTTAGTTAGCTCCTCTGCATTGCTCCCTCCAGGAGTTCGATTTCGACTAATACTTCGGCATTTGGACGTTACGCCAGCGCCGGCCCTTCCAAGGGGGGAAACGCGTTTTCCTCCATGGTCGCGCGCTGAGGCCCTCTGTCACCTTGGGTTATCGTCAGTGCCGAAGAATGAGACCCCTTCTTCAGTCTTTAGATCAGCGTTTTTAGAACTTCAGTCGCAATTCGGGGACTTGCCTTTTATCTTTACTGATGGATCTAAGACTGATGCAGGAGTAGGATGTGCCTTTTTTGTGGTGGAAATAGTTTTACCTTTCGTTTACCAGAGCAATGTTCGATTTTTACCGCCGAACTTTTTAGCATTTATCAGTCTCTTTTATATATTCAGCGGCACGACTTACGGCACTGTTTTATTTGTTCCGACTCCCTGAGTGCTCTTCAAAGTATTAGCTCGCTGTACAGTTACCACCCTCTCGTACAGCGCATTCATGACCTGCTCCACTCGCTTGATGTCTCTGGCATCAGCGTCTCCTTCTTGTGGATTCCAGGTCATGTGGGCATCTCAGGTAATGAGTCTGCCGATGTCGCTGCCAAGTCGGCGATTTTATCACCCAGACGTTTTACCTCTGTTGTTCCCTCGTCAGATTTGTTTATTGTTTTACGTCGCCGCATCCTCTCGCTTTGGAGCGATGAGTGGACGGCCCTCCGGGGGAACAAGTTGCGGGAGGTTAAGCCTCTCCCGTTAGTCTGGGCTACCTCTTCCCGTGCTTCTCGTCGGGAAGAGGTAATTTTAACACGCCTTCGTATCGGACATTGCATTTTTAGTCATAAGTATTTGCTGAGTGGTGACCCCGCGCCACTCTGAGGGCAGTGTGACGTGCCCTTAACGGTGCGTCACATTTTAACAGAGTGTCAGGTTTTAGCTGCATTGCGTGCTCGTGTGGGTCTGCCTGTTGGCCTAGCCAACGTTTTGGCAGCCGACACGCATGCTGTGGAATGTGTTTTACGTTTTATTCATGACAGTGATTTTAATCTGCGCATTTAATGCGTTGGGCGCCTGCTTGGTACTTTTATTCTGTCTGTTTTTATGGGAACTCTTATCCCCAGTGGACATATGGCGCTCATGTCCCTCGCATTCTACAGTTCCTGACACGTTTTAATCCTTTACTGCCTATGCTTTTAGTGTGTTGTTTTTCAGATCTTTGTCTTGTTCTTATTATTGTTATTGTTATTATTGTTTTTATTGTTGTTGTTATTGTTATTATTGTTATTGTTATATTGTTAGTTTTAGCTTTTTGATCATCGCGGGTTTGGGTCCCGTTTTTAAATATGCGGTTCTTTTGCCTGTTTTATATTTTTACCTTATCTTTTATACACTGTAAGGGCGCTGATGACCATAGCAGTTTAGCGCCCTTAAGCCGCATATCATCATCATCATCATCATCATCGAGGAGGCTGTGGAGTCAGACCAACGCCATACAAAAAGCCCTACCCAAAGGTTAAGCAAAAGATAATTTAAAGGCGCCCTTCTAGGTAGATAGTTTATGCCTTTTTCTTAATGGCTATCCAGACTTTGAATTTACGTGGTGTACGATCGCATAGGCCGGAACTGCAACTTTTATTGCGTTCCCATTCACCTATGGTCGTGTGTTTGCAGGAGAACATGCGTCGCCCTCACGATCCTTTGGATCTTCGAGGGTATACTCCGGTTCGCTACGATCTTGAACCAGAGGAGGGTATTCCTGCTCATGGAGGTGTCATGTTCTTAGTGCGTAACGACGTTTATTTTTGAACTCTCACTATTACGTCCGACTTGGAAGCTGTTGCCGTTAACCTACAGTTACCTGGCTTTTCTTTTCTGTATGCTGTGTGTATTCACGTCCATTGTCTCCCCTCGCAAATGCGGACTTTCGCGATCTCTTTTCCGGTCTCCCAACACCATTTCTTCTGTTGGGATATTTTAATGCCCATCAACCACTGTGGGGTTCGCCAAAGGCTTGTGCGAGAGGAACTCTTCTTTCCGACATTTTTTATCAGTTCAATCTCTCCATCCTCAATACAGGTGAACCTACTTTTATTTCTGATTCTTCTGGTACATTCTCACACCTGGACCTTGCCGTTTCTTCACTCCAGCTTGCTAGTCGTCTGCAGTGAAACGTCGTTGCTGACACCTATTCCAGCGACCACTACCTTGCATCGTTTCTCTTCTGTCTCAACACGTCCAACACTCCAAGAGTCCCTACCTGGATATTCACAAAAGCCGACTGGAGTTTGTATTCCAGCCTCGTGTCTTTTGCGGACCAGCCCTTCACTGACGTTAACCAAATGGTGCAGCACCTTGCGTCTATGATTCTATCTGCTGCCGAACGCGCAATTCCCCGTTCATCCACACACCCTCGACAGATTCCGGTTCCTTGGTAGAACGAGGAGTGTCGGGTTGCCGTTCGTGCCCGTAGAACTGCACTTAGGGTGTTTCGGCGTCACCCTACACTTGATAACTTGGTTACTTTTAAACAATCGCGCGCCAGGGCTCGTCGCATTATTCAGGATAGCAAGAAGGCGTCTTGAGCTCGTTTTGCCGAGTGTTTTAATCGCTTTACGCCTTCATCTGTTTGGGATAAACTTCGTCGCTTCTCGGGTTAAGTGTCGCATTGTACTGTTTCTGGCCTTCAGGTTCCCAATATCATCATAGTAGATCCGGCTGTAATCGCTAAGACTCTGGGTGCTGCGTTTGAGGCGGTTTCCAGTTCAGACCATTATTTCACCGGCTTTCGCTATATCAAAGACCGGCTGGATTCCGCAACACATAATTTTCGGTCTGCTAATAATGAATGTTATAACGAACTTTTCACAACGAGGGAGATGGAGCACGCTCTTCATTGCTTTAGGCACTCCGTTCCTGGGCCGGACGGCATTCATGTCCTGATGTTACAGAACCTTTCAGCCGACAGTAAACTCTTTCTCTTACAGGTCTATAACCGTATTTGGCAAGACGGTATTTTTCCTTCCGTTTGGCGCGAAGCCACCATAATCCCTGTACTTAAGCCTGGGAAGGTTGGCCAACTACCTTCCAGCTTCGGCCCTATCTCCCTCACCAGTTGCATTTGCAAAGTGATGGAGCGCATGATCAACGGGCGGTTGACACGGTGGCTTGAGTCTCAGAAACCTCTAGGAAATGCTCAGTGCGGATTTCGCTGCTATAGCTCTACCGTCGACCATCTGGTGTCCCTGTCGACACATATTATGAATGAATTTCTGAGAAAGTGTCAAACCGTGGCTGTGTTTCTTGACCTGGAGAAAGCTTATGACACTTGTTGGAGGGGCGGCATTTTACGTACACTTCACGCATGGAATATCCGCGGTTGTTTTCCCATATTTCTCCGGGAGTTTATGACGGACCGCGTCTTTCGTGTACGTGTGGGCTCGGTTTTATATAGTCGTTTTATTCAAGAGAACGGAGTACCGCAGGGCTCTGAACTTAGTGTCACACTTTTTGCAATTGCTATCAACCCCATTGTTGCTTGTATTCCACCTGGAATTTCATCGTATTTATTGCAGTTCACGGCGGACCTGTCTGCTCGAACGCCGTCTCCAGAGCTGTATCGACCATCTCTACGCCTGGATTAACGCCAATGGCTTTAATTTCTCCGCCGAGAAATCCGTGTGCATCAACTTCTGGTGCTGGAAGGCTTTCCCTCCGCCCTCTCTCCACCTTGGGTCTGAGGTCCTTCCATTTGCAGACGAGGTGAAATTTTTGGGGTTGATCTTTGATCGAAAGCTGAGCTGGATTCTCACGTTTCCTATTTAAAAGCAAAGTGTGACCGTTCTCTTAATCTTTTACGTGTTTTAAGTGGCACATCCTGGGGAGCTGATCGGACCGTGTTCTGCGTCTTTATCGCTCCTTGGTCCTATCCAAGCTTGATTACAAGTGCATTGTCTATTCATCGGCTCGTCCATCTGTGTTACCTCGCTTGAATACCATTCATCATCGTGGTATAAGAGTCGCTACTGGGGCCTTTCCAACTAGCCCTGTACCCAGTCTGTACGCAGAAACTGCAGAGCCTCCGCTGTCCTTCCGGCGTGAGATGCTTTTGTTCAGCTATGCTTGTCTGCTCTCAAGCTTGCCTAATCACACGTCTTCGAGTTGTTTTACGAGTATTCGCTTGATTGACAATATTTAGTTAGCTCCTCCACATTATTACTTCCTGGGATTCGATTTCGACATCTCGTTCGGAATTTGGACGTTGCGCCAGCGCCGGCCCTTCCCAGGGGGAAACGCTTTTTCCTCCATGGTTGCGCGCTGTGGCCCACTATCACCTTGGGCTAACGTCGATGCCGAAAACTGAGACCCCTTCTTCAGTTCTTAGATCAGCTTTTTTAGAACTCCAGGCGAAAATCGGGTACTTTCATTTTATATACACTGATGGGTCTAAGACTGATGTTGGAGTAGGGTGTGCCTTTGTTGTTTGTCAGCATAGTTTTACCTTTCGTTTACCGGAGCAATGTTCGATTTTTACCGCCGAACTTTTTAGTATTTATCAGGCACTTTTATACATCCAGTGGCATAATTTACAGCACTGTGTTCTTTGCGCAGAGACCCTGAGTGCCCGTCAGGGTATTAACGCGCTGTACAATTACCACCCACCCGTACAGCACATACATGACCTGGTCCACTCGTTGGTGACTGAGATCCGCGTCTCCTTCATGTGGATTCCAGGTCATGTTGGCATGTCAGGGTACGAGTCTGCAGACGCCGCTGCAAAATCGGTGATTTTATCACCCAGAAGTTTTACCTCTGTTGTTACTTCGTCAGATTTGTTTATTGTTTTACGTCGCCGCATCCTCTCGCTTTGGAGCGATGAGTGGACGGCCGTCTGGGGGAACAAGTTGCGGGAGCTTAAACCTCTCCCGTTAGTCTGGGCTACCTCTTAGCGCTTCTCGTCGGGAGGAGGTAATTCTAACACGCCTTCGTATCGGACATTGCATTTTTAGTCATAGGTATTTTCTCAGTGGTGACTCCGCACCACTCTGTGGGCAGTGTGATGCGCCCTTAACGGTACGTCACGTTTTAGAGGAGTGTCAGGTTTTAGCTTCATTGCGTGTTGGTGTGGGTCTGCCTGTTGGTTTAGCCAACGTTTTGGCAGAGGATGCGCGTGCTGTAGAATGTGTTTTACGTTTTAGTCGTGACAGTGATTTTAATCTGCGCATTTGATGCGTAGAGCGACCTTTAGCTTTCTAATTTTATTATGCCTGTTTTAATGGGGAGTCTACTCCCCAGTGGACATAAGGCGCTCATGTCCCTCGCATTCTACAGATCTTGACACGTTTTACTCTTTTATTACCTATGCTTTTAGAGTGTTTTGGGGATCGGTGTATTGTTGTTTTTAGCTTTATGGACCTCGCGGGTTTGTGTCCCGTTTTATACTTATGCGGTTTTTTTTACCCGTCTTTTCTATTTTCGACTTTAAACTTTTATACATTGTAGGGGCACTGATGACCTTAGCAGTTTAGCGCCCTTAAACCGCATCTCATCATCATCACGTACAACACATATCAACACGTAACAATGCAAGGTGAGTTCTTTTACATAACTATACAAAATGACTATTGGCTTTTACAATACATTTAAATTTGTTTAAACGTTACAGTACATGAAAGACGATTCGTTGCAAGAGCATCATATTTTCTAATCTGTCCCCCCAGGGGCTCACCTTTTGTGATTACGGGTTAGGCGCACCCGGGGTACCCGAGCCATTCATAGCTATTTTCACCCATTCATCCCCGTCTGGTCGAGGTGGGTTCGTTCTCGTGACCGGGGGACTCAAGGTAGGCTCTCGTGCGTTCTGTGCATTTCACTCCATGTCGCCTCTCGCCATCGTGTCTTCTCTTCTATTTATGCACATTTCGCCCCACGCCCATTCATTTACACATCTCTTTTACTTCTTCGCCGGCCTACTTTGAGTGCGAAACGCCCACACACTTTTAGTTCCTTTTAACCCTTTATTTTAATCCTCCGTGGACACAGCCTGACGGATACCCGCGCACTGGGTGCGCAGCTGGGTGAGTGGGTAATGGCGTCATCCCCACCATCCGGGGTCGTCATGTAGGGTTTGTGTTCGTATCCGCTGTTCATCTTCAGCCCCGTGGGGGGCCATTGCATGAGCTGCAGACTTCTGACGGCGATTGGGTCCCTCTGTGTATGTTCTGGGAGGTGTGACCCTGGGGTGAGATAGCTATAGATAGGCCAGTCACCCAAGCCGGGGTAACGCCCGGGAAGTCAGAGCCCGAGGTCGGAGACGGTTGCAATGGTGGAGGATTTTTTTCGCTATGGAACACCCTTTCTATATTATAAACAACAAGCGCCGAAATGTTTTAGTAACAGAAGTGGCACCGCTAACAGCTGGTTGTTACTTAGTGATTACCCGTACAGAGGAAGGACAGTCATTCGAGAAGGTGAACCCTTTTTTCATCCAGAAGGGCATTGACTCAATTGCTGGTCCGGTCCTTTCTTGCACTCGGCTTCGCAATGGTTCGTTGTTAGTGCAAAGCAACTCCGAGGCACAAAGTAAGTCCTTGTCGAGCGCCACGATTCTCCACGGTTATCCTATCCGTGTTGAGAAGCACCGCACCTTGAATTCTTCTCGAGGCGTTGTCACCACGCATAGCCTCGATGGCATATCGGACGAGGACCTGGTCGAATATCTTGCAGACCAGAAGGTGACAGCGGTTCATCGAGTGCAGGCCAAACGCGACGGCGTTATGGTACCCACTCGTACCCTGTTTCTAACATTTGATGGCGTCGATCTGTCCACGAGCATCTCCGCAGGGTACGAACGGATTTCTGTGAGGCCTTATATTCCCAGACCTCTGCGTTGTTTTAAATGCCAACGTTTTGGGCATACGCAAGTCTCATGTAAGAGTGCCGTTAACATCTGTGCAACATGTAGTCAGCCCTCACATGAAGGTGTCTGTTCAAAAGTCCCCGTCTGCGTTAATTGCAAAGGGTCACATTCTGCTTCATTTAGCGACTGTCCGCGGTATTTGGACGGGAAGCTGATCCAGGAGATCCGGGTAAAGGCGAAACTCTCCTTCGCCGAAGCCCGGAGGCGTTACCATGCGCGCTAACCTTCGCTCCTGAGATCGGGAACCTTAAGTTCTGTTGTTGCCTCGCCAGTACCCCGGAAAGATGCTGGGACTCAAACTTGGACCATGACTGCCTTGACCGCCACTACCATCCGGCCGTCCAAATCTGCTACTGTTACCAAGCCTTATAAACCTGGTCCGAAATGTATGAAGTCACAAGCCACTGAGGAGAAATCGAAGCAGAAATTTCGTAGAGAAGATTTTTTGTAGGACCCTCCGCGTGCGCGCGGCAAGACCAGTTCACCTTCTCGTCTTTGGAGGTCGCAGTCCCAGGAAGCTTCTGGGACAAGCCGCGCTCAACGGCACCCCTCACCCATCGCCACCCAGAACCGATTCTCGGCGCTTGAATCGGTTTCTGGCTCTGAGCGCGTGGGCCCTCCCTTCGAGGAGGCTAAGGAGTCTAACCAACTCCATTCCAAAAGCCCGTGCCCAAATGTTAAGCAAAAGATAATTTTAAGCCGCCCATCTAAGTAGACAGTTTATCTCTTTCTCTTAACGGCTATCCTGGCCTGGAATTTACGTGGTGTGCGATCGCATAGGGTGGAACTGCAACTTTTATTGCGACCCCATTCGCCTATGGTCGTGTGTTTGCAGGAGACCAAGCTTCGCCGTCGCGACCCTTTTGATCTTCGTGAGTATACTCCGGTTCGCTACGATCTTGAACCGGAGGAGGGTATTCCTGCTCATGGAGGTGTCATGCTATTAGTGCGTAACGCGTTTATTTTCAACCTCTCACTATTACGTCCGACTTGCAAGGTGTTGCCATTAAACTACAGTTACCTGGCTTCTTCTTTTCTGTATGCTCTGTGTATTCACCTCCAACGTATCCCCTCGCTCACGCGGACATTCGAGCTCTCCTGTTCCGCTCTCCCAACACCATTTCTTCTGTTGGGAGATTTTAATGCCCCACACCCCCTGTGGGGTTCGCCAAGGGCTTGTGCGAGGGGAACTCTTCTTTCTGACATTTTTATGTGTTCAGCCTGTCTATTCTCAATACAGGCTAGCCTACGTTTCTTTCTGATTCTTCCGGTACATTTTCTCATTTGGACCTTGCCGTTTGTGCACTCCAGCTTGCTAGTCGTCTGCAGTGGAACGTCCTCGCTGACACCTACTCCAGCGACCATTACCCCTGCCTCGTTTCACTTCTGTCTCACCACGTCCAACATTCCAGAGTACCTACCTAGATATTCACCAAAGCCGACTGGACATTGTATTCCAGCCTCGTGTGTTTTGCGAACCAGCCCTTCACTGACGTTAACCAAATAGTGCAGTACCTTGCGTCTACGATTCTATCTGCCGCCGAACGCGCAATTCCCCGTTCATCCTCTCACCCTCGACGGCTTCCTGTTCCTTGGTGGAACGAGGAGTGTCGGGTTGCCGTTCGTGCCCGTAGAACTGCACTTAGGGCGTTTCGGCGCCACCCTACACTTGATAATTTGGTCACTTTTAAACAATCGCGCGCCAGGGCTCGTCGCATTATTCAGGATAGCAAGAGGGCATCTTGGACTCGTTTTGTCGAGTCTTTTAATCGCTTCACACCTTCCTCTGTTGTTTAAGATAAACTTCGTCGCTTCGCAGGTAAAGCGTCACATTGTACTGTGTCTGGCCTTCAGGTTTCCAATGCCACAGTAGTGGATCCGGCTGCCATTGCTAACGCTCTGGGTACTGCCTTTGAGGCGGTTTCCAGTTCAGACCATTATTCCGCAGTCTTTCGCTCTATCAAAGACCGGCTGGATTCCGCCAGCTATAATTTTCGGTCTGCTAATACCGAGTGTTATAATGAACTTTTACAATGAGGGAGCTGGAGGACGCTCTTCATTGCTCTCGACACTAAGCTCCTGGACCGGACGGCGTTCATGTCCTGATGTTAACGAACCTTACAGCCGACAGTAAACTAATTCTCCTACAGGTCTATAACCGTATTTGGCAAGACGGCCTTTTTCCTTCCGTTTGGCGCGAAGCCACCATTGTCCCTATACTTAAGCCTGGTAAGGATCGCCAACTACCTTCCAGCTACCGCCCTATCTCCCTCACCAGTTGCGTTTGCAAGCTGATGGAGCGCATGATCAACGGGCGGTTGACATGGTGGCTTGAATCTCAGAAACTTCTAGCGAACGCTCAGTGCGGATTTTGTCGCTATCGCTCTACCGTCGACCATCTGGTGTCCCTGTCGACGCATATTATGAATGTATTTCTGAGAAAGTGTCAAACCGTGGCTGTGCTTTTTGTCCTGGAGAACGCTTATGACACTTGTTGGAGGGCGGCATTTTACGTACACCTCACGCATGGAATATCCGCGGTCGTCTTCCCATATTTCTCCAGGAGTTTATGACGGACCGCGTCTTTCGTGTACGTGTGGGCTCGGTTTTATCTAGTCGTTTTATTCAAGAGAACGGAGTACCGCAGGGCTCTATACTTAGTGTCACACTTTTTGCAATTGCTATCAACCCCATTGTTGCTTGCATTCCACCTGTCATTTCATCGTCCCTTTTTGTTGACGGTTTTGCCATTTATTGCAGTTCACGGCGGACCTGTCTACTCGAACGCCGTCTCCAGAGGTGTATCGACCGTCTCTACGCCTGGAGTAACGCTAACGGCTTTAATTTCTCTGCCGATAAAGCCGTCTGCACAACTTCTGGCGCCGGAAGGCCTTCCCTGCGCCCTCTCCATCTTGGGTGGGAGGTCCTTCCATTTGCTGACGAGGTGAAGTTTTTGAGGTTGGTCTTTGACCGGAAACTGATCTGGGCTTTTCACGTTTCCTTTTTAAAATCTAAGTGTTTACGTGTTTTAAGTGGCACATCCTTGGGAGCTGATCGGACCGTACTTCTATCTCTTTATCGCTGTTTGGTCCGATCCAAACTTGATTACGGGTGCATTGTCTATTCGTTGGCGCGTCCATCTGTCTTACGTCGATTGAATGCCGTTCACCATCGTGGCATAAGAGTCGCTAAAGGGTTCTTTCCAACCAGCCCTGTACCTAGCCTATATTCTGAAACTGCAGAGCCTCCGCTGTCCTTCAGGCGTGAGATGCTCTTGTGCAGCTATGCCTGTCGACTCTCCAACTTGCCTGACCACCCGTCCATCGCGATGTTTTACGAAGATTCACTTGATCGGCAATATCTAGTTAGCTCCTCTGCATTGCTCCCTCCAGGGGTTCGATTTCGTCAACTTCTTCGGCATTGGGACGTTACGCCAGCGCCGGCCCTTCCAATGGGGGAAACGCGTTTTCCTGCATGGTGGCGCGCTGAGGCCCACTGTCACCTTGGGTTAACGTCGATACCGAAAAATGAGACCCCTGTTTCCGTCCTTAGATCCGCTTTTTTAGAACTACAGGTGCAGTTCGGGGACTCATTTTATATATACCGATAGGTCTAAGACTGATGACGGAGTTGGATGTGCCTTTGTGTTTGGTGCACAGAGTTTTACTTTTTGTTTACCTGTACAATGTTCGATTTATACTGCCGAACTTTTTAGTATCTATCAATGTGTTTTATACATTCAGCGGCATGTCTTACGGCGCTGTGTTGTTTGTACAGACTCTCTGAGTACCCTTCAGAGCATTCACGCGCTGTATAGTTACCACCCGCTCGTACAGCGCATCCATGACCTGCTCCACTCGCTTGGTGCATTTGGCATCAGCGTCTCGTTCGTGTGGAATTCAGGTCATGTGGGCATCTCAGGGAACGAGTCTGCCGACGCCGCTGCCAAATCGGCCATTTTATCACCCAGATGTTTTACCTCTGTTGTTCTTTCCTCAGATTTTTATGTTATTTTACGTTATCAAATCCTGTCGCGCTGGCGCAATGAGTGGGCGGCTCTTAGGGGGAACAAGTTGCGGGTGGTTAAGCCTCTTCCGTTAGTCTGGGGTACCTCTTCTCGTTCTTCTCGTCGGGAAGAGGTAGTTGTAGCTCGTTTACGAATCGGACATTGTCTTTTTAGTCATAGATATCTGCTCAGTGGTGACCCCGCACCACTGTGTGAGCAGTGTTATGCGCCCTTAACGGTGCGTCACATTTTAACTGTGTCAAGTTTTAACTCCGTTGCGCGTTCGTGTTGGTCTGCCTGTTGGGCTAGTCGAGGTTTTGGCAGACGACGCGCGTACTGTAGAATGTGTTGTACGTTTTATTCGTGACAGGGATTTTAATCTGCGCATTTGATGCGTTGAGCGTCCTTTTGCTTTGTAATTTTATTCTGTCTGTTTTATTGGGGACTCTACTCCCCAGTTGACATATGGCGCTCATGTCCCTCCAATTCTACAGTTCTTGACACGTTTTACTCTTATTGCCTATGGTTTTAATGGGTTGGTTTTTTCCGATTTGTTTATTGATTGTTTTTAGCTTTTTGGACATCGCGGGTTGGTGTCCAGTTTTTTAATTATGCTGTTTTTTTACCTGTCTTTTACGTTTTTGACTTTATATTTTATACATTGTAAGGGCGCTGATGACCTTACCAGTTTAGCGCCCTTAAACCGCATCTCATCATCATTTGTAATCTGTACTTTACATTCACATGGATTTCTCTGCGTACTCTTCTCCAGTTCACAGGATTTTCTCTACTCATTCTTCTTCTATAAACATTCACATGATTTTCGTTACACATTCTTCTTACGTAAAAATTCACACGATTTTCTCCGCTCATTCTTTGTTTCTCAGCAGGTTCATCTGCCATGAACATTCACACGATTTTCTCTGCACATTCTTTGTTTCTCAACGCATTCATACGATTTCGCTACACATTCTTCTTATAGAAACATTCATACGACTTTCTCCACTCATTCTTTGTTTCACTATACATTCACACGATTTTCTCTGCACATTCTCTGTTTTTCAACGCATTCATACGATTTCGCGACAGATTCTTCTTACATAAATATTCATAAGATTTTCTCCGCTCATTCTTTGTTTCTCATTCACACGATTTTCTCTACTCATTCTTTTTTGCCCTGCAGGTTCATCTTCCATGAACAATCACATGATTTTCTGTATTTATTCTTTGTTTCTCTACACATTCATACGACGTTCGCTACACATTCTTCTATTAATATTCACACGATTTTCTCCATTCGTTCTTTGTTTCTCTACACATTCATAAGCATACTTACAAAACGTTTGGTGATGCTGCACAACACACACACACACACTTTAGTTCTAATATAAAGAAGTGTATAACTTGTTCTTTAACTTGAATAATGTAGTGAAAATAATAATTCATGTCAATGTCTTACAGTTTGTTTAACCGATAGACTTAACAAGATGGTTGAGGAGCGTAGTTTCCTACCGACTCGCCGCGTTCAAGATCTCGAAATAGGTCTTAACTATGAGATAAAGTCCATAAAGAGAGTTCAAACAAGATATGGTACCAGGATTGTATCTTCACTGGAGGATTGTCAAGTGTTCTTGCCAGAGCGCTATAATTCGTTAACCGATCAAGAGATTGCAGAAATACCTGGAAAAGTATACCTCCAGTATAACGGTATGGCAGAGATGGGGAAATTTAAGACATGTAAATTATCTTTTTCACATTCGGAGAAGGTTTGTAGAAGTGTTAAACTTAAGTATTGAATGTTCTCCTATTTTACAATGAAAAATTCATAAATAAAACAACTGAGTCATTGATATTACAGATACAGATACAAAAAAGCACGTTATAGAATTTTATAAAAAATTAACGAAATCACAATTTCACATGGTTTGAATTTAGTTATATCTAACGCATTGAAATAACGATAAATATCCGAATGTTTATACAAATCTTTGGTGCTTCATTTTACATGTATCATAACAAACAATGTAATTCTTTTCAGGTTTCCTTTACTTGACCAAGGCAGTTTTCTAAGACTTTCATTGTGCAATGTTTCAGGCTGTGCAATAAGAGGAAGAAGAAGAGGAATAGCCTGCAGCCATGCAAAGGAGCCTGACGCTATTGGAGGATAGAATTAGCAGCATCGACACCTCCAAGAAACATTTCGGCAAGAAGCGGTGCTGAGACATCTACATCACCGAAACATGTTAAGAAAGATTCTTATATAACATTACAGGGCATACGATGAAAAAACACGGACAATTTTGTATACAATCTGATGCATAGCTGAGAGTTAGCTCAAGCTGAGAGTCTCTCTATGTTCACTTAAAATAAGAATTGTGAGCAGTAATTTAAATGATTGTGAAATACTTTTAAATAGTGATTAAATTTGTACCCTAAAAGATTTGAGCCCTGTATACATTAACAGCATTAAGACTGTTTGCCGCGCTGGAATACAAATTATGAAAATTCAGAGACTTTCATTCAACCAATAAAGAAATTTGCATTACCTACTGTTACAAGTGTAATGAAATATACAGAATCAAGGAGTTGGATTAGGAAAGTGATGGAAATGTAAGATAAATAATAACAATAAAAAGAATTAAGGTATGCTTTTACGTAGTGTTTTTATTCATTAAAACTCCTTGCATTCCTAATGACAATAAATCATTACAATGATTAGTTTAAAGTTATGTTACAATGATCAAAAAGGGAACAGTCTTTAGTTGCATTACTCGATCTTAAAGGTCAGAGCACCAAAAGTGACAAATCTCGGCTTCTCCATTTTTAGATGGGGTGTCACCATTCAAGGTAAATGCTTGTAACACAGCAGGTTGAGTATGCAGATCCATGGTCCTAAATGGGTGAAACAGAGTCTTATCCAGCTTGCCAGTCTGGAGGATTTCAGCATCAGGAAGTTGAATCACAGGCCCTTTCCATTCGATTAGTACTGGTTTAACAGCAGTATTCTCTTCACCCCGAGATGGTATAATACAGTTTATTAGAGCCCTTGGATCGAATCAGCGTCAACACCGACTGGCTATTGTACATAAGCTTTGTTGTAGTAGTAGGTGCTCCATTAGATTTAATAATATTTCCATTGATGTGTAGTTAACTTCAAGTAGGTAAAGTATATAAATGCTCAGCTTGACAAGGGATTCTAAACTCGTTAGCGTCCAGAGCTGATGTATTATATGGTATAGACACATGTTCCTCTTTTTAAGTGATCTTGTCATCGAATCTCGGTGTCATTACGAAAGCAGTGTCTCGGTAACATTGAAGATGACCCTGATTATAGGATTCTGAAGCCCAATACCTGGAGGAACTGCCGATTGCGTGATGTTAACCCGATGGGTGTCAAGTGCAGAGCATGATGTGTGCGTCGAATCACTTCATTATTATAACCTCGATATCGTTGACTTCTTCTAAAATCCATGGGCATTATGCTTATATCCTTGTTTCTAAACTCAATGATATTGCCGTTATGCTCTCCTATACAAAAGCTAATTGCTCTATGAAGGGAGTGTTTATGAATAGCAGGTAAATTGGATTTGATGGTTCTCGTGAAATATGGTATCCAGGCGTAACAGAAGGGAAAAACTGGTAGATGGAGTGTCCTCTTTTACCGTCGATGAAAGAGTCTGTTGCAATACTGCACTCGATTCGTATGATGCTCGCCTTAAATATATTCACCAGGAAATCAGATTCGGACAGCTAATTAGCTGAAATAACTTTGTCGCTGAATCTCCAGAACGTTCCTATAGAACAATCATTGGAAAAAATCAAGAGTGAAAGTACATTTTAATTACAGGTTTCATGGCATTATTATTATTATTATTGTTGTTGTTGTTGTTGTTGTTGTTAGTAGTAGTAGTAGTAGTAGTACTATTATTTGATCTAATAAAGAAGACATACATGCTAATATAAGGAATTTTAAAACATTGGACATACAAGTAGGGGTCTATGTTACTCAATGCTTTTTCAAGGACCAGTATAGTCCTCTACCAGAATTTTTTGAATTCCCTTTCTTGATCTGCCCCGTCTTCGTTTCGATGTTCCTCCCCTTATTCTTCTTCACTCGTAGGCTTTTCGCTCTTTCTTCAAGTTATTTGTTATGTCTCATCATTTCAGCAAGCTGTTTATCCGCAGCTTTTTTCTTATTTACAGCTGTAGCAATTTGTGATGCACCTCCAGCGGCGGATCTTAGGGCTGCAATAATTGGTATGAGAGGTAGAAATCCTCCTAGTTTCTTCTTCTTGGACCCCGCGCCAACAGATACCTTTCTTTCAATTTCTTTCTTATGCCTCATCATTTCGGCGATTTGTTTATCTGCTGACTTTTTCTTAGTTACTGCTGAGACAATTTGTGCTGCACCTCCAGCGGCAGCACTTAGAGCTGCAATAATTGGTATGAGCGGTAGAAATCCTCGTTTCTTCTTCCTGGATCCGGCACCAGCAGCTACCTTACCCTTCATAATGGCTGTTACTAGTCGCGCTGCCAGCTTTTCACCTAATGTAGCATCAGATGATTGTACTCTTTTCCACGCTGTTTCAGCCAAGATCTTGTCAGCAATGTTTCTCGAAGCAGAGTCCTTATGCTGAGCGTAGGCAATTTCGTGAATTTTACACGCTTCTCCAACGATTGATTCCAGAGTCTCCTCTGTTTAATCTTTCTCTAGCTTTGTCCCAGGTCCTCAGTATATGTAACCAGGCAAATGTGCTTCAAACGGTAGCAGAATAATGAGATAGTTAATTAAACCGGAACCTCTTGCTACCTTAACTGCCCTTAGCTCTCATGGTATACTATTTGATTTTATTGCTGCATAGTTCTTTTATACTTTCTCATTAGCATATATACATTAAGGGCAATTTATTTTATTTTAGCTGTGAAGCTAGAGCTGGTGAAGCAAGAATGCTCGCAGCCTATTCAGGTGTTAGACTTTGAAAGCGACTTTAGACGCGAACTTCATGGAAAACTGTTTTCTGTCAATGTTAGAACGCTAATTCTAGACAACTCCATCACGTAAACTGTTCAGGGAAAAAGGTG
Organism: Deroplatys truncata; assembly: GCA_030765065.1. Lineage (NCBI taxonomy): Eukaryota > Metazoa > Arthropoda > Insecta > Mantodea > Mantidae > Deroplatys > Deroplatys truncata. Next base: position 412,513,364 of record CM060990.1, on the reverse strand, counting down.
ACCCACTCAGGAAAAAGGTGGCCCACTCAGGGAAAAAAGGTGACCCACACAGGGTAAAAGGTGAGCCGCTCAAGGAAAAAGGTGATCCACTCGGGGAAAAAGGTGACCCACACAGGGAAAAAGGTGACCCAGTCAGGGAAAAAATGTGACCCATACAGGGAAATAGGTGACCCACTCTCGCTAAAGGCTCTCAGATATGTGCCCCATTTTCGCTAAAGGATGATGCATGAGCTTTAGACTTGAGATAGGTAGACCGGTATCTCACCCAGCTCTCGCATTCTCTGTGCTAGCTATCTAGCAAACTTGCCTTCTTACCCCTATGAATCCATTTCATGCTACTTGAATCTGCTTGTGCTTAATGAAATAGTTATAATTAACGGAATTACAACATTTATGTGGGAACACTACAATATTTTGCTTAGTCTAATTCGGATATGACTGTTTATATGCATCAAAGCCTGAGATCGTATATAAATACGTAAATGTTGAAAAATGGTTGACTCCTGTTATCGTATATGAATTCAACATCTACAGTATACATTGACTAGTTTATATATATATATACTGTTTGAGCATGAACACTCATAAAGCTGGTCAATTACAGTCAATTTACGAGAAGAATCTTGATTTTTCGTGTTTCCCAAGGGAGAAGGAACCGCTTTGTTAAGTGCTGCATATGTAATAGAACTTTAAATACAGAACAATTTCAATGCTCAAGCAACATAGTAGAAGATGCTGTAAAGATATGACCACCTGTGCATTGACTACAATACCCAAACAAGATCCGAAATCTTATCAAGTTCCAAAGAGCGGGATTCAAGATGTACCGTACTTGGAACCAATTCAAGTGATCCTGTAATAACATCAAGAGCTACCATTGATGAAAAAATAAGAGCAATTTCTTTGAATGAGCAAATTCTGAATAAACACACCAAGACACACCATTAACTCACCAAGATTAGAAGATATATCCGAAGTGAATACTGAGGAGATGCTCTACCGCTACACCGATCCTAATGATTTGGTAAACATAATAAGGGGTGCTAATGATGCTTCATACACATGATAAAAATGACTTTTCCGATGCGATTAGCGAAATTATTCAGAAGTTAAAGCTGGGTGGTTTAATAGCGTGATTAGCATCTGCGGAACCTAGAAAAAGCATTGAGTAACATAGACCCCTACTTGTATGTCCAATGTTTTAAGATTCCTCATATTAGGATGTATGTCTTCTTTATTAGATCAAATAATAATAATAATAATAATAATAATAATAATAATAATAATAATAATAATGCCATGAAACCTGTAATTAAAATGTCCTTTCACTCTCGATTTTTTTTCCAATGATTGTTGTATAGGAACGTTCTGGGGCTTCAGCGACAAAGTTATTTCAGCTAATCAGCTGTCCAAATCTGATTTCCTGGTGAATATATTTAAGGCGAGCATCATACGAATCGAGTGCAGTATTGCAACAGGCACTTTCATCGACGGTAAAAGAGGACACTCCATCTACGAGTTTTTCCCTTCTTTACGCCTGGATACCATATTTCACGAGAACCATCAAATCCAATTTACCTGCTATTCATAAACACACCTTTCATAGAGCAATCACCTTTCGTATAGGAGAGCATAACGGCAATATCATTGAGTTTAGAAACAAGGATATAAGCATAATGCCCATAGATTTTAGAAGAAGTCAACGATGTCGAGTATATAATAATGGAGTGACTCGACGCACACATCATGCTCTGCACTTGACACCCATCGGGTTAACATCACGCAATCGGCAGTTCCTCCAGGTATTGGGCTTCAGAATCCTATAATCAGGGTCATCTTCAATGTTACCGAGACATTGCTTTCGCAATGACACAGAGATTCGATGACAAGATCACTTAAAAAGAGGAACATGTGTTTTTAGCATGTAATACATCAGCTCTGGACGCTAACAACGAGTTTAGAATCCCTTGTCAAGCTGAGCATTTATATACTTTACCTACTTGAAGTTAACTATACATCAATAGAAATATTAGTAAATCTAATGGAGCACCTACTACTACAACAAAGCTTATGTACAATAGCCAGTCGGTGTTGACGCTGATTCGATCCAAGGTCTCTAATAAACTGTATTATACCATCTCAGGGTGAAGAGAATGCTGCTGTTAAACCAGTACTAATCGAGTGGAGAAGGCCTGTGATTCAACTTTCTGATGCTGAGGTCCTCAAGAATGTCAAGCTGGATAAGACTGTTTCACCCATTTAGAACCATGGATCTGCATACTAAACCTGCTGTGTTACAATCATTTACCTTGAATGGTGACACCCCATCTAAACATGGAGAAGCCGAGATTTGTCACTTTTGGTGCTCTGACTTTAAGATCGAGTAATGCAACTAAAGACTGTTCCCTTTTTGATCCTTGTAACATAACTTAAACTAACCATTGTAATGATTTATTTTCGTTAGGAATGCAAGGATTTTTAATGAATAAAAAGACTACGTAAAAGCATACCTTAATTCTTTTTATTATTTATCCTGCATTTTCATCACTTTCCTAATCCAACTCCTGGTTTCTGTATATGTCATTACACTTGTAACAGTAGGTTATGCAAATTTCTTTATTGTTTAAATGAAAGTCTCTGAATTTTCATAATTTGTATTCCAGCGCGGCAAACAGTCTTAATGCTGTTAATGTATACAGGGCTCAAGTCTTTTAGGGTACAAATTTCATCTCTATTTAAAAGTATTTCACAATCATTTAAATTACTGCTCATAGTTCTTATTTTCAGTGAATATATGGAGACTCGCTTGAGCTAACTCTCAGCTATGCATCAGATTGTATACAAAATTGTGCGTGTTTTTTCATCGTATGCCCTGTAATGTTATATAAGAATCCTTCTTAACATGTTTCGGTGATGTAGATATCTCAGCACCGCTTCTTGCCGAAATGTTCCTTGGAGGTGTCGATGCTGCTTATTCTATCCTCCAATAGCGTCAGGCTCCTTTGCATGGTTGCAGGCTATTCCTCTTCTTCTTCCTCTTATTGCACAGCCTGAAACATTGCACAATGAAAGTCTTAGAAAACTGCCTTGGTCAAGTAAAGGCAACCTGAAAAGAATTACATTGTTTGTTATGATACATGTAAAATGAAGCACAAAAGATTTGTATAAGCATTCGGATATTTATCGTTATTTCAATGCGTTAGATATAACTAAATTCAAAACATGTGATATTGTGATTTCGTAAATTTTTTATAAAATTCTATAACATGCATCTTTTGTATCTTTATATGTAATATCAATGAGTCAGTTGTTTTATTTATGAATTTTTCATTATAAAATAGGAGAACATTCAACACTTAAGTTTAACACTTCTACGCACTTTCTCTGAATGTAAAAAAGATAATTTACATGTCTTAAAACTTGACAATCCTCCAGTGAAGATACGATCCTGGTACCGTATCTTGTTTGAACTCTCTTTAAGAACTTTATCTCATAGTTAAGACCTATTTCGAGATCTTGAACGCGGCAGGTCGGTAGGAAACTATGCTCTTCAACCATCTTGTTAAGTCTATCAGTTAAACAATCTGTAACAGACATTGACATGAATTATTATTTTCACCACATTATTGAAGTTGAACAGGTTATACACTTCTTTATATTAGAACTAAAGTGTGTGTGTTGTGCTGCATCACCAAGTGTTTTGTAAGTATTCTTATGAATGTGTAGAGAAACAAAGAACGAATGGAGAAAATCATGTGAATGTTCATGGAAGATGAACCTGCACAGAAACAAAGAACGAGTAGAGAATATCGTGTGAATGAGAAACAAAGAATGAGCGGAGAAAATCGTATGAATGTTTATGTAAGAAGAATGTGTAACGAAATCGTATGAATGCGTTGAGAAACAAAGAATGTGCAGAGAAAATCGTGTGAATGTTCATGGAAGATGAACCTGCTGAGAAACAAAGAATAAGTAGTGGAAATCGTGTGAATGTATAGTGAAACAAAGAATGAGTGGAGAAAATCGTATGAATGTTTATGTAAGCAGAATGTGTAGCGAAATCGTATGAATGCGTTCAGAAACAAAGAATGAATAGAGAAAATGTATGAATGTTAATAGCGTATGAACCTGCAGAGAAACAAAGAATGAGCGGAGAAAATCGTGTGAATTTTTACGTAAGAAGAATGTGTAGCGAAAATCATGTGAATGTTTATACAAGAAGAATGAGTAGAGAAAATGCTGTGAACTGGAGAAGAGTACGCAGAGAAATCCACGTGAATGTAAAGTACAGATTAGAAAATATGATGCTCTCGCAACGAATCGTCTTTCATGTACTGTAAGTTTAAACAAAATTAAATGTATTGTAAAAGCCAACAGTGATTTTGTACAGTTATGTAAAAAGCCCACCTTGCATTGGTGATATGTGCTGTACGTGTAGATGGTCTGCACCTCACGTTGCTTTTAAAGTTCTTTAAAGCTTAAATGTAAAGTTAATAAGTACACAACAGTTCTAGCATGCGCAGATATCTGTTTATATAGGGATCTAAACCCCCTCCAGGCGATGGCAGCACGTCGTCATGGCGGTGATGCTTACACATCACGTGATTATTACACCAATGGAATTATCTCTTGAGCGTGCGCAGAGGCTCTCAGCACTTCTATCCCTTTTTGTTTCACTTCATCTCTCTCTCTCAGAGCACATCCATAATGTCTTTACACAAGCTATAAAAATGTGTTGCGATGAAAGCCATGTGAGGGTGGTAGCCTGAAAAGAATTACATTTTTGCTAGGTTACAGTGAAATGAGACAACAATTTTTGAAGTCTGTAAAGGCAATAATTTCCAATGTTATGTGTGTATGTGCTTGCATGTGTGTACGTGCACTGATGTATGCGTCTATGCCTGCAGGCGTATGTGTGAGTGTGCGAATGTGTAAGTATACTGGTGTAAGTATGTATGTGAGTGTGTGTATGTGGGTGTGTGTGGTTGTGTATGTACGTGTGTGGGTTGGTATGTGAGCAGGTATATGTGTGTGTGTGTGGTATATGTGGTTGCACACGTTTGTGTGTGTGTGTGGATTGGTGTTGTGTGTGTAAGTGAACAGGTATATGTGTATGTGTGTGTTGATGTATGTATGGGTGCTCGTGTATATGTGAACGCCTGGATGTGTACAAGCCGTGGAGAAAGAGAGAGATAGATAGATTGATTGAAAGAGGGAAAAGAAGGAAACAGAGAAGAAGAAAGAAAATAAAGAATCGTGTCTAGTCATCGGAATATCTAAGTATACGCAGGGGTTTAATATAAATAATTATGTTTGTTAAACGCAATTTTAATCCGACCGCCCATGCTCACCTAGTTTAATATTTATTATAGCGTTTCGCTGGGTAAGATTCGAACTAGGGGCCTCTGGGTTCCTAAGAATACGGTTCATTAAACATTGTAATGTCATATAAAAATTAAATTATAATTCTTAAATGCATTTTAATCTGACCGCACATACTCCCATAGTTTAATATTTATTAAGCATTAGAGTTTCGCTGGGTAAGATTCGTTCTAGGACCCCCTGAACACCCTTTTATTAATTAGGGTAATGATATAATAATATCAATCATCAATTTCTCATTAGCAATTAAAACACTAAAGTTTTGATTGCAGTAAGAATGGAGCACCGATCTATGTATATCCAAGTATACACAGAGGTTTAATGTATGCAATGGCATAAGTTAAATACATTTTTATATCCTTGATTGAAAAGAGCCAAACCGAATGCTTGTTAACTATGCTCGGGTATATTCGTAGGACCTCGTAAAACATTCGGAGAGACAGGGCGAGCATAAAGCCTCCCTCAAATTCTTTTGTCAATCACGCAGCTGTTCGAACAATAGAAAGGGACCAACTTTGTTATACAACAGTGGAATGGGAATGCCAGGTGGTCCTTCTAAAGAAGCCTTCCCCGGACAAAAGAAAGAGGATACAATAGAATCTGTTCCTTTGTCCTGCATCCTCGTTCATTTTGGCAGTTGAAGGGCAAGCATTGATTTTTGTTAAATGCTAGTGGAATGGGAATGCCAGGTGGTCCTTCTAAAGAAGCCTTGCCCCGGACAATAGATAGGGAATACAATAGAACTTGTTTCTTTGTTAAGGGGCTTCAGTTCACTTTTGTCACGACCCTAATTTATCATGGCCTTTGTTCATTTTGACAGTTGAAGGGCAAGCATTGTTCTTTGTTATAGGACAGTGGAATGGGGATGCCAGGTGGCATCACTTAAAAGTAAACAATAGAGCTGGAGACAATAGCGTCTGATTCTATGTCCACACCCCCCAGCGGCTCACCTTGTGTGAGCTACTGACTTCTGACGGCCATTGGGTCCCTCTGTGTATGTTCTGGGAGATGTGACCCTGGGGTGAGGTAGGTATAGATAGGCCACTCACCCAAGCCGGGGTAACGCCCGGGAAGTCAGAGCCCGAGGTCGGAGACGGTTGCAATGGTGGAGGATTTCTTTCGCTATGGAGCACCCTTTCTTAATTAATAACAAGCGCCGAAAAGTCGTTGCAAAAGAAGTAGCACCACCAACATCTGGTTGTTACTTAGTAATTAGCCGAACAGAGGAAGGTCAATCTTTTGAGAAGGTGAACCGTTTTGTTATTCAAAAGGGGATTGATACTATTGCTGGTTCTGTTCAAGCCTGCACTCGTCTTCGGAATGGTTCTTTGTTGGTTCAGAGCAAGTCCGAACAACAACGCAAGTCCTTGTTACGCACCACGCTTCTCCACGGTTATCCTATCCGTGTTGAGAAGCACCGCACCTTGAATTCCTGTCGAGGCGTCGTCATCACTCACAGCCTCGACGGAATATCTGACGATGAACTGGTCAATATCTTTCCGACCAAAACGTTACAGCGGTTCATCGAGTGCAGGCTAAACGCGACGGAGTGTTGGTACCGACTCGTACCCTGTTTCTCACGTTCGATGGCGTCGATCTGCCCACTAGTATTTCGGCATGGTACGAACGTATTGCGGTAAGGCCATATATTCCTAGACCTCTGCGTTGTTTTAAATGCCAACGTTTTGGGCATACGCAAGTCTCTTGCAAGACTGCCGTTTCCATCTGTGCCTCTTGTGGTGAGCCCTCACACGATGGTACCTCTTTATCCTCCCCTGTCTGCGTAAATTGCAAAGGGTCTCATTCTGTTTCATTTGCCAACTGTCCGCGGTAATTGGACGAGAAGGCGATCCAGGAGATCCGGGTAAAGGAGAAACTCTCCTTCGCCGAAGCCCGGAGGCGTTACCATGCGTGCCAACCTGCTCTCCTGCTATCTGGTACATTTAGTTCTGTTGTTGCCTCGTAAGCACCACGAGTAGATGCTGAAACTCAGACTTGAACCATGACTGCATTAACCGCCACTACCATCCGGCCATCCGTTTCTCGTACTGTTATCAAGCCATCCAAAGCTGGTCCTAAGTTCTGAAGTGACAAGGAACTGAAAAGAAGCCAAAGCAGAAACTTCGTAAAGAAGATTTTCTGAAAGACCCTCCGCGTGCGCGCGGTAAGAAATGTTCACCTTCTCCTCCTCGAAGGTCGCAGTCCCAGGATGCTCCTGGGACAAGTCGCGCTCAGCGGCCACCTTCACCCATTGCCACCCAGAACCGATTCACGGCGCTTGAATCGGTTTCTGGCACTGAGCGCGTGGGCCCTCCCTTCGAGTAAGCTATGGAGTCTGACCAACTCCATACCAAAAGCCCGAGCCCAAAGGTTAAGCAAAAGATTATTTTTAGCCGCCCTTCTAAGTAGACAGTTTATCCCTTTTATTCATGGCTATCCTGAGCTGGAATTTACGTGGTGTTCGATCGCATAGAGCGGAACTGCAACTTTTATTGCGTTCCCATTCACCTATGGTCGTGTGTTTGCAGGAGACCAATCTTCGCCCTCACGACCATTTCGATCTCTGAGGGTACACTCCGGTTCTCTACGATCTTGAACCGGAGGAGGGTGCTCCTGCTCATGGAGGTGTCATGTTGTTAGTGCGTAACGACGTTCATTTTCAAACTCTCGCTCTTACGTCCGACTTGCAAGCTGTTGCCATTAGACTGCAGTTACCCGGTTTTTTCTTTTCTGTTTGCTCTATGTATTCACCTCCATCGTCTCCCCTCGCTCCCGCGGACATTCGAGCTCCTGTCCGCTCTCCCAACACCATTTCTTATGTTGGGAGATTTTAATGCCCATCACCGCTTGTGGGGTTCGCCAAGGGCTTGTGCGAGGGGAACTCTTCTTTCTGGAATTTTTATCAGTTCAATCTCTCTATTCTCAACACAGGTGAGCCTACGTTTCTTTCTGATTCTACCCGTACATTTTCTCACTTGGACCTTGCCGTTTGCTCACTCCAGCTTGCTAGTCGTCTGCAGTGGAACGTCGTCACTGGCACCTATTCCAGCGACCATTACCCCTGCATCGTTTCTCTTCCGTCACACCACGTACAGCATTCCAGATTATCTACCTGGATATTCACAAAAGCCGACTGGAGCTTGCATTCCAGCCTCGTGCATTTAAACGACCAGCCCTTCACCGACATTAACCAACTATTGCAGCACCTTACGTCTACGATTTTCTCTGCCGCCGAACGCGCAATTCCCCGTTCATCCTCTCACCCTCGACGGATTCCTGTTGCTTGGTGGAACGAGGAGTGTTGGGTTGCCGTTCGTGCCCGTAGAACTGCACTTAGGGTGTTTCGGCGTCACCCTACAGTTGATAATTTGGTTATTTTTAAGCAATCGCGCGCCAGGTCTCGTCGCATTATTCAGGATAGCAAGAAGGCATGTTGGACTCGTTTTGTCGAGTCTTTTAATCGCTTCACACCTTCCTCTGTTGTTTGGGATAAACTTCGTCGCTTCTCCGGTAAAGTGTCGCATTGTACCTTGCCTGGCCTTCAGGTTTCTAATGCCACCATAGTGGATCCGGTTGCCATTGTTAACGCTCTGGGTACTGCGTTTGAGGCGGTTTCCAGTTCAGACCATTATTCCGCCGGATTTCGCTCTATTAAAGACCGGCTGGATTCGCATCATATAATTTTCGGTCTGCTAATAATGAATGCTATAACGAACTTTTCACAATGAGGAAGCTGGAGCACGCTCTTCATTGCTCTCGGCACTCCGCTTCTGGGCCGGACGGCATTCATGTCCTGATGTTACAGAACCTTTCAGCCGACAGTAAACTCTTCCTCTTACTGGTCTATAACCGTATTTGGCAAGACGGTATTTTTCCTTCCGTTTTGCGCGAAGCCACCATTGTCCCTATACTTAAGCCTGTTAAGGATCGCCAACTGCCTTCCAGCTACCGCCCTATCTCCCTCACCAGTTGCATTTGCAAGGTGATGGAGCGGATGATCAACGGGCGGTTAACATGGTGGCTTGAGTCTCAGTAACTACTAGTGAACGCTCAGTGCGTATTTCGTCGATATCGTTCTACCGTCGACCACCTGGTGTCCCCATCGACGCATATTATGAATGGATTTCTGAGAAAGTGTCAAACAGTGGCTGTGTTTTTTGACCTGGAGAAAGCTTATGACACTTGCTGGAGGGGCGGCATTTTACGTACACTTCACGCATGGAATATGCGCGGTCGTCTTCCCATATTTCTTCCGGAGATTATGACGGACCGCGTGTTTCGTGTACGTGTGGGCTCGGTTTTATCTAATCGTTTTATTCAAGCGAACGGAGTACCGCAGGGCTCTGTTTAAGAGAATCATTCACAGATTATACGTCGCGCAATTCTACAAAATCTCTCGCATTGTAAAGTTAATTATAAATGTGAAATACGCGAATTAATAATGTGCAGCAAATAAGTGATTTTAGTGATATTAGAAAATATAACAGTTTCACTCTGGCGTGTATCAAGAGTCAATGTGTGAAATTAATTAATTGTGACGGTAATAAAAGTGTAAAAACAAATTCTTTTATAAGTGTTATCTTTCAGTAACAAATCCTTTCCGTTTACACACCCTGTTCAAGAGATATGCTTGACTGAGTAGTAATAATAGCTAGCCGGAGGATAAATAACTCAAAATTAAAAATAGTAAAACATTAACAGGCGCCCAACAATAAGATAACACGAAGTGACCGCGACAAATTTGCTCCCATACGTGGGGCAGATAAACATGAAGCATCTTCCAACTACCAACAAATATTTTACTTCATAACAAAGACTGGTTTACCACTGTTTAAGAGGAAATTTAGTTTTCTGCCTTGCATAAACTCCAATTGGTTACAAATGCAATGGAAAACATATTTTTAAATGTGTATGAGACTTTGTGTCCCATGATAAACAAATAATCAAAAGAATAGTGGAATTACTCAATGAGGTAATCAAAAACAGCAAGGAAATAACTTGTGCCATTCCACAGGAAGCAATGTACATTGTTTAGGACGAGAACCTTTATTAGAATAAGAGAATTGAATAAAACAATAAAATCATCTGGTAGCTCAAAAAGAAAAATCACAAAGAAAATGAAAAAGATTACTTAAGGATATGCATCTGTGAAATTTCTAAAATCAATTTCAGTTCGATTCATTTGAAATTTTAGTATAGCTTTTAGGGTTTTAATATATATTACATGTCATGCATTTGTTCAAATGGCTGCCAGCATACTCACAATTTTATTAATTTATTTACAATTTTAAAGAAATGCCCCACATAATGCACTTATACTTTTAAAAATTAATATTTTATAATTTCACTCTTTAATAAAATGTAAATAAACTATAGAGATGAATGTTTAATTATCCTACTAGTTGGAGAGAAAATTTTAAATATAGACTTCAGTTTTTACCTTAAACATTTACACAGCATTGATACATTGATATTATTGTTTAATTACTTCATAACAAAGCTTGTTGACAAAGATTATCTCTTCATTTTTAATGATGCTACTTATAAGGAAGTATACCAAATTTACGTATACTGAAAGGCCATTGTGTGGAACAATTTGAAATTAAGAATGCTCCGACGCTTAAAACCCCCCTAAAAACAGTTTAAAATTATGACACTAAATAGCATTATTTCTGGCTATTGAGGTGTTTAAAAACATTTAATGAATGTGCCGGCCCTCCGTCTTGTGCTCCTCTTTAGTTAAGATGCCATTTGAAAATTCTTGTGGCTTCTCTTGAATGGTTTGTTCACTATGATGTATGTAAAATTTATCCGTTTTGACCATAATTTTATAGGAACCTGGGTTTACAGATATTTAAATGGACATTTCCCATGGTTTATACGACTATATGGCTAATTGAAGGGAACTAAGGTAAAAGTTATGTAGTATTTAATAACACTAAAATCCATTTTTATGATTTTAGCACTTTTTGGCCTTGTTTTCTCCGGTGGGTATCCTTAAGGACACTTGAAATTAAGATGCACATAATAAACGTGGCTCTGTTACTTTCAATGTAGCATTACTAGTTTTCCTGTATTCTAAAAAGGAAGCTATTGTTACTCCAAAATGTAGTTAATTGTACTGTATTCAGATTATTTGTAGCATTATTTTAATTCATAAACATTTTTGTTTGTCATAATTAATAAGTTGTTAATAATGATGTTTTGCACAAATAGCTTTATTTTATCACTTCAAAGTACAAGTATCTTAAAGTAATAGAGTCTAGTCCTGCTCCAGATGGATCCTATAGACAATAAAATAGTTCATGAAGTATAAGCATGGTTATCTGAGTAACGTTGAGGTATATCTGCTAAACTTAGAAAATGTTGGGGGAAGAATGTCAAATTAACCCCTCCAATATTGCGAAGAACTGGCATTTTAGCCAATTTAGATTTGCAATACAAAGTTAGTGATTTCTTTGTATAAGCTAAATATATTCATATGCTTCTATGCTTCATATTGTTTACATTTGTTCTTTTTTAGATATATAAAGCATTCAGACTTTTGCTTTATAACTGTGTTGTTATTTCCTCGCCGCAATTGTCAGCAAAACTCCTGACCTTGTACCTCATGCTTGCATCAAGGTGACGTCACTGCGCAGAACGAATGAAAATAAGCAGCGCTTGTCCCTCACCTCTACTATGACTCCACCATGGGGCGAACTGCTCATAAAGGCTTGCACTCCTGTATTTGAATTTTCTATGACCTGTAAACAGCTCTTGAATATTTTTTGAAAATGTGATAAAATGCGAAATTGACTAAGAGTACGAAAATAATACTAAAATGTGATATAAATATGACATTGATATTTCCAAACAAAACCATTTTTCTTCTTTTTTTTGTCTTTTCTTCTGGAAACTTAAGAGGACTTTGAAATATTTATGATGGCATCTGACCACCATTCAGGAATGCGTAAAGATAACCCTAAAAGCTAGCTTGTTTCTTTATTCAGAGAAATTAACATAATGCATTTTAAGTGTTCCATAACGTGATTTAGCCCTCAGGGGCTCACCTTATGCGAGTACGGGTGTTGGTGTACCCCGGGGTTCCCGAGCCGCTCATCCCCAACTTCATCACTTCATCCCCGTCCGGTCGAGGTGGGTTCGATCTCGTGACCGGGGGACTCAAGGTAGGCTCTCGTGCGTTCTGTGCATTTCATTCCATGACACCCTCGCTAACGTTTCTTTATTCTCTCTTCTATTTATGCACATTTCGCACCACCTCCATTCATTTACACATCTCTTTTACTTCTTCGCCGGCCTACCTTTCGTGCGAAACGCCCACACACTTTTAGTTTCTTTTATCTTTTTATTTAAATCCTCCGTTGACACAGCCTGGCGGATACCCGCGCACGAGGCGCGCAGCTGTGTGAGTGGGTAATGGCGTCATCCCCACCACCCGGGGTCGTCATGTAGGGTTTGTGTTCGTATCCACTGTTCAACTGCAGTCCCGCTGGGGGCCATTGCATGAGCTGCTGACTTCTGACGGCGAATGGGTGTCCCTCTGTCTATGTTCTGGGAGGTGTGACCCTGGGGTGAGATAGGTATGGATAGGCCACTCACCCGAGCCGGGGTAACGCCCGGGAAGTCAGAGCCCGAGGTCGGAGACGGTTGCAATGGTGGAGGATTTATTTCGCTATGGAGCACCCTTTCTCCATAAATACCAACAAGCGCCGAAAAGTTTATGTAACAAGTGGCATCACCGACAACTGGTTACTTGGTGATTTCACGAACCGAAGAAGGGCAAAGTTTTGAGAAGGTGAACCCTTTCATCATTCAAAAGAGCATTGATGCTATTGCTGGTGCGGTTCTGCACTCGTCTACGGAATGGTTCCTTATTAGCACAAACGAAGTGCGATCAGCAAAGTAACACCTTGTTGCGCGCTACGCTTCTCCACGGCTATCCCATCCGTGTGGAGAAGCACCGCACATTGAATTCCTGTCGAGGCGTCATTACCACCCATAGCCTGGATGGTATGTCGGACGATGAACTCGTAGACTCTTTCAGACCAAAAGGTGACAGCAGTGCATCGAGTGCAGGCCAAACGCGACGGCGTATTGGTACCCACTCGTACCCTGTTTATAACATTTGATGGCTCGATCTGCCCACGAGCATTTCAGCAGGGTACGAACGCACTGCGGTGAGGCCCTATATACCTAGATCTCTGCGTTGTTTCAAATGTCAACGTTTTGGGCATACGCAAGTCTCGTGTAAGAGTCCCGTTACCATCTGTGCCTCATGTAGCCAGCCGTCACACGAAGGTACCTGTTTCACAGTCCCCGTCTGCGTTAACTGCAAAGGGTCTCATTCTGCGTCATTTGCCGACTGTCCGCGGTACTTGGACGAGAAGGCGATCCCGGAGATCCGGGTTAAGGAGAAACTCTCCTTCGCTGAAGCCCGGAGGCGTTACCATGTGCGCCAACCTTCGCTCCGACGATCTGGTACATTTAGTTCAGTTGTTGCCTCGCCAGTACCACGAGTAGATGCCGAAACTCAGACCTGGACCTTGATTGCATTAACCGCCACTACCATCCGGCCGTCCATTTCTGGTATTGTTAGTAAGCCATCTAAAGCTGGTCCCAAGTCACTGAGGTCGCAAGCCGCTGAAAAGAAACCAAAGCAGAAACTTCGTAGGGAAGATTTTCTGAAGGACTCTCCGCGTGCGCGCGGTAAGAAACGTTAACCTTCTCCTCGGAGGTCGCAGTCCCAGGACGCTCCTGGGACAAGTCTCGTTCAGCGGCACCCCTCACCCATCGCCACCCAGAACCGATTCTCGGCGCTTGAATCGGTTTCTGGCTGTGAGCGCGTAGGCCCTCCCTTCGAGGAGGCTTTGGAGTCTGACCAACTCCATACCAAAAGCCCGAGCCGAAAGGTTAAGCACAATGTAATTTTGAGCCGCCCTTCTAAGTAAGACGTTTATCCCTTTCTTTATGGCTATCCTGTACTGGAATTTACGTGGTGTACGATCGCATAGGGCGGAATTGCAACTTTTATTGAGTTCCCATTCACCTATGGTCGTGTGTTTGCAGGAGACTAAGCTTCGCCCTCACGATACTTTTGATCTCCGAGGGTATACTCCGGTTCGCAACGATCTTGAGCCGGAGGAGGTTACTCCTGCCCATGGAGGTGTCATGATATTAGCGCCTAGCCACGTTCATTTTCAAACTCTCGCTCTTACGTCTGATTTGCAAGCTGTTGCCGTAACTGTTCAATTACCCGGCTTTTTCTTTTCTGTTTGCTCTGTCTATTCACCTCCATTGTCTCCCCTCGCTCCCGCGGGCATTCGAGCTCTCCCAACACCATTTCTTCTGTTGGGAGATTTTAATGCCCATCACCCACTGTGGGGTTCGCCAAGGGCTTGTGCGAGGGGAACTCTTCTTCCCAACATTTTTTACCAGATCAATCTTTCCATCCTCAATTCAGGTGAACCTACTTTTATTTCTGATTCTTCTGGTACATTCTCTCACCTGGACCTTGCCGTTTGCTCACTCCAGCTTGCTAGTCGTTTGCAGTGAAACGTCGTCGCTGACACCTACTCCAGCGACCATTACCCCTGCATTGTATCTCTACTATCTCACCACGTCCAGCATTCCAGAGTACCTACCTGGATATTCAGAGAAGCAGACTGGAGATTGTATTCCAGCCTCGTGTCTTTTGCGGACCAGCCCTTCACTGATGTTAACCAAATGGTGCAGCACCTTTCGTCTACGATTCTATCTGCCGGCGAACGCACAATTCCCCAATTATCCTCTCAACCTCGGCGTATTCCTGTTTGTGGTGGAACGAGGATTGTCGGGACGCCGTTCGTGCTTGTAGGACTGCGCTTGGAGTGTTTCGGCGACACCCTACCTTTGATAATTATGTTACTTTTAAACAGTCGCGCGCCAGTGCTCTTCGCATTATTCAGGATAGCAATAAGGCATCTTGGACTCGTTTTTCCGAGTCTTTTAAGCGCATTACGCCTTCATCTGTTGTTTGGGATAAACTTCGTCGCTTCTCAGGTAAAGTGTCGCATTGTACTGTTTCTAAACTTCAGGTTCCCAATGCCACCATAGTGGATCCGGCTGCCATCACTAACACTCTGGGTGCTGCCTTTGTGGCGGTTTCCAGTTCAAACCATTATTCTACCGGCTTTCGCTCTATCAAAGACCGGCTGGATTCCGACACCTTTAATTTTCGGTCTGCTAATAATGAGTGTTATAATGAACTTTTCACAATGAGGAAGTTAGAGCGCGCTCTTCATTGCTCTAGGCACTCCGCTCCTGGGCCGGACGGCATTCATGTCCCGATGTTAACGAACCTTTCAACCGACAGTAAACTCTTTCTCTTACAGGTCTATAACCGCATTTGGCAAGACGACTTTTTTCCTTCCGTTTAGCGCGAAGCCACCATTGTCCCTATACGTAAGCCTGGGAAGGATCGCCAACTACGTTCCAGCTACCGCCCTATCTCCCTCACCAGTTGCCTTTGCAAGGTGATGGAGCGCATGATCAACGGGCGGTTGACATGGTGGTTTGAGTCTCAGAAACTTCTGGCCAACGGTCAGTGGGGATTTCGTCGCCACCGCTCTACCGTCGACCATCTGGTGTCTCTGTCGACGCATGTTATGAACGGATTTCTGAGAAAGTGTCAAACAGTGGCTGTATTTTTTGACCTCGGGAAAGCTTATGACACTTGTTGGAGGGGCGGCATTTTACGTACACTCCATGCATGAAATTTCCGTGGTCGTCTTCCCATATTTCTTAGGGAGTTTATGATGGATCGCGTCTTTCAGGTACGCGTGGGCTCGGTTTTATCTAGTTGTTTTATTCAAGAGAACGATCTACTGCAGGGCTCTGTACTCAGTGTCACACTTTTTGCGATTGCTATCAACCCCATTGTTGATTGTATTCCACCTGGCATTTCATCGTCCCTTTTTGTTGACGATTTTGCCATTTATTGCAGTTCGCGGCTGACCTGTCTACTCGAACGCCGTCTCCAGAGCTGTATCGACCGTCTCTACGCCTGGAGTAACGCCAACGGCTTTTAATTTCTCCGCCGAAAGATCCGTCTGTTTCAATTTCTGGCCCCGGAAGGCTTTCCCTCCGTCCTCTCTCCATCTTGGGCCAGGGATACTTCCCTTTCCAGACGAAGCGAACTTTTGGGGGTTGATATTTGATAGGAAGCTGAGCTGGATTTCGCACATTTCGTTTTTAAAAGCAAAGTGTGACCGTTCTCTTAATCTTTTACGTGTTTTAAGTGGCACATCTTGGGGAGCTGATCGGACCGTCCTTCTACATCTTTATCGCTCTTTGGTCCGATCCAAGATTGAGTACGGATGCATTGTCTATTCGGCGGCGCGTCCATCTGTATTACGTCGATTGAATGTCATTCACCATCGTGGCATAAGAGTCGCTACGGGGGCCTTTCCAACCAGCCCTGTACCCAGTCTGTATGCTGAAGCTGCAGAGCCTCCGCTGTCCTTCCGGCGTGAGATGTTTTTGTGCAGCTATGCCTGTCGACTCTAGAGCTTGGCTGACCACCCGTGTTTCGAGGTATTTTACGAAGATTCACTTGATCGCAATATTTCGTTATCTCCTCTGCCTTGCTCCTCCAGGGGTTCGATTTCGAAAGCTTCTTCGGCATTTGGACTTTACGCCAGCGCCGGCCCTTCCCAGGGGGGGAAACGCGCTTTCCTCCATGGTTGCGCGCTGAGGCCCAATGTCACCTTGGGTTGACGTCAATGTCAAGAATGAGACCCCTTCTTCAATTCTTAGATCGGCCTTTTTAGAACTTCAGGTGCAGTTCGGAAACTTTGGTTTTATATACACAGATGGGTCTAAGACTGATGTTGGAGTAGGGTGTGCCTTTGTTGATGGTAATCGTAGTTTTACATTTCGTTTACCCGGGCAATGTTCGATTTTTACCGCCGAACTTTATAGTATTTATCAGTCACTTTTATACGTCCAGCGGTACGACTTACGGCACTGTTTTATTTGTTCAGACTCCCTGAGTGCTCTTCAAAGTATTCACGCACTGTACAATTACCACCCCCTCATACAGCGCATACATGACCTGGTCCACTCGCTTGGTGCCTCTGGCATCCGCGTCTCCTTCATGTGGATTCCAGGTCATGTGGGCATCTTAGGGAGCGAGACTGCCAACGCCGCTGCCAAATCGGCAATTTTATCACCCAGATTTTTTACCTCTGTTGTGCCCTCGTCAGATTCGTGTGTTATTTTACGTCGCCGCATCCTCTCGCGTTGGCGCGATGAGTGGACGGCCCTCCGGGGGAACAAATTGCGGGAGGTTAAACCTCTCCCGTTATTCTGGGGTACCTCGTCTCGTTCTACACGTCGGGAAGCGGAACTTTTAGCCTGTTTACGAATTGGACATTGCCTTTTTAGTCATAGATACTTACTCAGTGGTGACCCCGCTCCACTGTGTCAGCAGTGTGATGTGCCCTTAACGGTGCGTCACATTTTAACTGAGTATCAAGTTTTAGCTCCACTGCGCGTTCGCGTGGGTCTGGCTGTTTGCATAGCCAACGTTTTGGCAGACGACGCGCATGCTGTAGAATGTCTTTTACGTTTTATAAGTGACATTGGTTTTAATCGGCGCATTTGACGCGCTGGGCGTCTTTTAGCTTTGAGATTTTATATTGTCAGTTTTAATGGGGCTCTTCTCCCTGACCGACATAAGGCGCTCATGTCCCTTGCATTCTACAGTTCTTGACACGTTGTTTTATTCTTTTACTGACGATGATTTTAGTGTGTAGATTTTGGTCTTTGGTCTGTTGTGTTTTTAGTGCTTTTGACCAAGCGGGTTTGTGTGTGGTTTTTTAGTTTTTAGACTTTTCAATTTTATATTTTATACATTGTAAGGGCGCTAATAACCATAGCAGTTGAGCGCCCTTAAGCACCATCTCATCTCATAACGTGATTTAAAATAAATGAAGTCAGTTTAAACTATGTAAGATTGGGCAAAGATACAATAATCACAGTTGTGATCCTAACGATTATAATTATTTGAAGTATGGTGTCAGGCTAAATTTATGACTCAGGTCTTAGAGTAAATTAATTACGCAGTTGGAGGGTTCTTTCTGCCCTTTGCACATAAGTTGTGGCATAAGTTGTTAATTTGTAATAACCAGAAGCAGTATTGAACATGATGGAAAGTTCACTGTAGAAATGTGCTATACCGACGCTGTCTTTACTCTTATCACAGGCTACTAGTTGTTGGCCATTGAAACATTTTATGAATGTGAAGCCATTCCATCCCAGCTGTGTGCCGACTGCAAGCTGCCACTCCCCTGTCACCCTTAAATGAAGTTGAAGATGTAACTACTGCCCTCTGTTGTAACTGGTTACTACTCGGATCTATTTCTTCTGTTTCCTTCTGAACTGGAACAAGTGCCCTTTCAGGTGTAGATGGACAAAGTGTCCGCTGATTTTATTTCTTATTATCCACTTTATTCTTTCTTTTACATATTTCTTTTTCATACAATCATATGTCGCAGATTTTCCTAACAGCTAAACTACTATTTACTATGTAACCTACGCTACTGGAATCCAGTAGCTTTTCATGCTAACATTTAACTTTTCCAATATCAGCAGTTGCTACTTACAACTTCTGCAGAAAACCACCTACATTCCTCGAACAAAGTCACATTTTATATACTTATAACATCCTACAATTCTAGAATCTTATCTACATTATTATTTCATCTATAATACTCAACTATAACTGCTGATCCTAACTACCCATATTCCTAATAAAACAATGAATTGGTATCAAAATCTCGTTTCTGTCGGGATTTATTGTTCTCACACTGTCTCCGCAAGAACAGATTAATTCCGCCATGCTATTTTTATCTTACTAAAACTAACGAGACATGTCTGGTATTACTCCTGGTTTTGAGGATTTTGTCCTCTGTTGCATCCCTCTTCTTCTTTCTGCCACTCCTATTATCCCCAAAGATATCCAGTATTCTCTTATTGTATTTATTCTTTCCGATGATGTACTTCCTTCTGCTGCAAGTTGCTCCTGTTGTTCTTCAGTTTCGAATTCTTGTGAAGAGTCTGTATTCTTCGCTGAAGCGTCTATGATCTACTGGGGATTGCATTATCATCATCCTCTATCATAAATCGTTGCATGTTCTCTTGATTCTGCCTCTGCTGCCTATATGCATTCATTATTTTCTTTGATACTATTGTGACCATTACTTCTAGCATCTTAAAAGTCTTCCGCAATACTCACAATATTCCATATCCTCTTGTCAGCTAAATGTAATCTTCCTTCTTCTAGCATCTCATTGTATTTAGTGCAATCAAACAAGACATGCTCCAGCGTATCCCTCTTCTTACATGTATCACAGATATCCATCCTGCATCGTCTTCTTGAAGTATGTAGTAAAGGGACCATGTCCCGTTATGTACTGTACCCCTTCTAGGTTGTATATTTCTTAACCTTAATCGTTCTTTAATTTCCGGATGTATCTCAAAGTTCTTCTACATTCTTCTATTCGTTCCCATTCATCCTGCCATTCACCAAGTAATTTCTGCCTAATTTCGTAGTTGGTAATGCACTCTTCTCCTGTAGTTTCATATACCTTGCTGTAGTCTTCTTTTTCAGCCAATCTGCTGCCCTTCACATCCTAATTATTAAATCAATTGGTCAAATGGCCAAACTCGCTAATAATGCCATCGTAGGTGTTGAACTCACAATTCCCATACAGCTTAAAAGTGCTTGACATTGTGTTCTTCTCAGCAGATTAACATTCTTCCCTAATTTTGCGTTATGAACCCATATGCTCACGCCATATCCAAGGATACCTGTCATTATCACCATGTGATATACTTTTGTTGCCTCCAAAGGAATTTTAAAAGTTCATTGCGTCATGGAAGTCAATTTCATCATAACTTTACGAGCTTTCAATCTAGTTCTATCTATATGTGTATCAAAATTTAACTTCTCATCCAGCTGTATACCCAACTGTTTAAATTGTTTTTCCCTTTTTATGGTAACCTCATTAATCTTGATTGTCGGGTTCTTTCTTAATTGTCCTTTTAGTAACATATAAGCCAATTTATTTGGTGGAATTTCTAGTTTAACCTTCTTGCACGACGCTCTCAACTTGACAATTATCGTTTTACCTTCTTCTCTCTCTTTACGACTTTCTGCTTCCATCAATATCATTCCCCCCAGGGGCTCACCTTATTTGAGTACGGGTGTTGGCGTACCCGGGGGTTCCCGAGCCTCTCATCGCCATCTTCATCCCTTCATCCCCGTCCGGTCGAGGTGGGTTCGTTCTCGTGACCGGGGGACTCAAGGTAGGCTCTCGTGCGTTCTGTGCATTTCATTTCATGACGCCCTCGCCATCGTTTCTTTATTCTCCCTTCTATTTATGCACACTTCGCACCACTTCCATTCATTTACACATCTCTTTTACTTCTTCGCCGGCCTACCTTGAGTGCGAAACGCCCACACACTTTTAGTTACTTTTAACCTTTGATTTTAATCCTCCGTGGACACAGCCTGACGGATACCCGCGCACGAGGCTCGCAGCTGTGTGAGTGGGTAATGGCGTCATCCCCACCAACCGGGGTAGTCATGTAGGGTTTGTGTTCGTATCCACTGTTCAACTGCAGTCCCGCTGGGGGCCATTGCATGAGCTGCTGACTTCTGACGGCGATTGGGTCCCTCTGTCTATGTTCTGGGAGGTGTGACCCTGGGGTGAGATAGGTATGGATAGGCCACTCACCCAAGCCGGGGTAACGCCCGGGAAGTCAGAGCCCGAGGTCGGAGACGGTTGCAATGGTGGAGGATTTATTTCGCTATGGAGCACCCTTTCTCCATTAATACCAACAAGCGCCGAAAAGTTTATGTAACAAGTGGCATCACCGACAACTGGTTACTTGGTGATTTCACGTACCGAAGAAGGGCAAAGTTTTGAGAAGGTGAACCCTTTCATCATTCAAAAGGGCATTGATGCTATTGCTGGTGCAGTTCTGCACTCGTCTACGGAATGGTTCCTTATTAGCACAAACGAAGTGCGATCAGCAAAGTAACACCTTGTTGCGCGCTACGCTTCTCCACGGCTATCCCATCCGTGTGGAGAAGCACCGCACATTGAATTCCTGTCGAGGCATCATTACCACCCATAGCCTGGATGGTATGTCGGACGATAAACTCGTAGACTCTTTCAGACCAAAAGGTGACAACAGTGCATCGAGTGCAGGCCAAACGCGACGGCGTATTGGTACCCACTCGTACCCTGTTTATAACATTTGATGGCGTCGATCTGCCCACGAGCATTTCAGCAGGGTACGAACGCACTGCGATGAGGCCCTATATACCTAGACCTCTGCATTGTTTCAAATGCCAACGTTTTGGGCATACGCAAGTCTCGTGTAAGAGTCCCGTTA
Source organism: Deroplatys truncata (assembly GCA_030765065.1). NCBI lineage: Eukaryota > Metazoa > Arthropoda > Insecta > Mantodea > Mantidae > Deroplatys > Deroplatys truncata. The sequence continues at coordinate 412,491,536 of CM060990.1, read as the reverse complement.
CCATCTGTGCCTCATGTAGCCAGCCGTCACACGAAGGTACCTGTTTCTCAGCCCCCGTCTGCGTTAACTGCAAAGGGTCTCATTCTGCGTCATTTGCCGACTGTCTGCGGTACTTGGACGAGTAGGCGATCCCGGAGATCCGGGTTAAGGAGAAACTCTCCTTCGCTGAAGCCCGGAGGCGTTACCATGCGCGCCAACCTTCGCTCCTGCGATCTGGTACATTTAGTTCAGTTGTTGCCTCGCCAGTACCACGAGTAGATGCCGAAACTCAGACCTGGACCACGATTGCATTAACCGCCACCACCATCCCGCCGTCCATTTCTGGTATTGTTAGCAAGCCATCTAAAGCTGGTCCCAAGTCACTGAAGTCGCAAGCCGCTGCAAAGAAAACAAAACAGAAACTTCGTAGGGAAGATTTTCTGAAGGATCCTCCGCGTGTTCGCGGTAAGAAACGTTAACCTTCTCCTCGGAGGTCGAAGTCCCAGGACACTCCTGGGACAAGTCGCACTCATCGGCACCCCTCACCCATCGCCACCCAGAACCGATTCTCGGCGCTTGAATCGGTTTCTGGCTCTGAGCGCATAGGCCCTCCCATCGAGGAGGCTATGGAGTCATGTAGGGTTTGTGTTCGTATCCACTGTTCAACTGCAGTTTCGCGGGGGCCATTCCATGAGCTGCTGAATACTGACGGCGATTGGGTCCCTCTGTCTATATGGAAGGTTTGACCCTGCGGTGAGATATGTATACATAGGCCACTCACCCAAGCCAGGGTAACGCCCGGGGAGATAGAGCCCGAGGCCGGAAAAGGGTGCAATGGTGGAGGATTTATTTCGCTATGGAGCCCTCTTTCTCCATTATTTCGAATAATCGCCGAAAAGTGTTAGTAACAGAAGTAGCGCCATCAACATCTGGTTGTTACTTAGTCATTACGCGAACAGAGGAAGGTGAAACTTTCGAGAAGGTGAACCCTTTTGTTATCCAAAAGGGCATTGACTCAATTGCTGGTGCCGTTCTTTCCTGCACTCGGTTTCGTAATGGTTCGTTTTTAGTGCAAAGCAAGTCCGAGGCACAAAGTAAGTCCTTGTTAAACAACACGCTTCTCCACGGTTATCCCATTCGTGTTGAGAAGCACCGCACCTTGAATTCCTGTCGAGGCGTCATCACCACCCATAGCCTCGATGGTATGTCGGACGAAGAGCTTGTGGAATACCTTTCCGACCAAAAGGTAACGGCAGGTCATCAAGTGCAGGCTAAACGCGACGGAGTGTTTGTACCTACTCATACCCTGTTTATCGTTTTCGATGACATCGATCTGCCCACGGATATTTCAGCAGGGTACGAACGGATTGCGGTGAGGCCCTATGTTCCCTGACCTCTGCGCTGTTTTAAATGGCAACGTTTTGTGCATACGCAAGTCTGTTGTAAGAGTGCCGTATCCATCTGTGCCTCATGTAGCCAGCCGTCACACGAAAGTACCTCCGGACCCGTCTGCGTTAATTGCAAAGGGCCTCATTCTGCTTCATTTGCCAACTGTCCGCGGTACTTGGACGAGAAGGCAATCCAGGAGATCCGGGTAAAAGAGAAACTCTCCTTCGCTGAAGCCCGGAGGCGTTACCATGCGCGCCAACCTTCACTCATGCGATCTGGTATGTTTAGTTCTGTTGTTGCCTCGCCAGTACACCGGAAGGATGCAGAGACTCAAACCCGGACTATGATTGCATTGACCGCCACTACCATCCGCCCGTCCATTCCTGCTACAGTTATAAAGCCCGCTAAACCTGGTCCAAAGGTTATGAAGTTACAAGGTAATGAGAAAAATTCATAGCAGAAATTTCGTAGACAAGATTTTTTGAAAGACCCTCCGCGTGCACGCGGAAAGAAGAGTTCACCGTCTCCTCCGCGAAGGTCGCAGTCCCAGGATGCTCCTGGGACAAGCCGCGCTCAGCGGCGAATTGCACCCATTGCCACCCAGAACCAATTCACGGCGCTTGAATCGGTTTCTGGCACTGAGCTCGTGGGCCCTCCCTTCGAGGAAGCTATTGAGTCTGACCAACTCCATACCAAAAGCCCGAGCCCAAAGGTTAAGCAAAAGGTTATTTTAAGCCGCCCTTCTAAGTAGACAGGTTATTCCTTTTATTATGGCTATTCTGAGCTGGAATTTACGTGGTGTTCGATCGCATAGGACGGAACTGCAACGTTTATTGCGTTCCCATTCACATATGGTCGTGTGTTTGCAGGAGACGGAGCTTCGCCCTCACGACCCTTTCGATCTCCGAGGGTATACTGCGGTTCGCTACGATCTTGAACCGGAAGAGGATGCTCCTGCTCATGGAGGTGTCATGTTGTTAGTGCGTAATGACGTTCATTTTCAAACACTCGCTCTTACGTCCGACTTGCAAGCTGTTGCCATTAGACTGCAGTTACCCTGTTTTTTCATTGCTGTTTGCTCTGTGTATTCACCTCCATCGTCTCCCCTCGCTCCCCCTGTCCGCTCTCCCGGCACCATTTCTTCTGTTGTGAGATTTTAACGCCCATCACTCTCTGTGGGGTTCGCCAAGGGCTTGTATGAGGGGAACTCTTCTTTCTGGAATTTTTTATCAGTTCAACCTCTCTCTTCTCAATACAGGTGAGGCTACATTTCTTTCTGATTCTTCCGGTACATTTTCTCACTTAGACTTCGCCGTTTGCTCACTGCAGCTTGCTAGTCGTCTGCAGTGGAACGTCGTGGCTGACACCTACTCCAGCGACCATTACCCCTGCATCGTTTCTCTTCTGACACACCACGTATATCATTCCAGAGTATCTGTCTGGATATTCACAAAAGCCGACTGTAGCTTGTATTCCTGCCTGGTGCATTTTGACGACCAGCCCATCACCGACATTAAACCAACTAGTACAGCACCTTACGTCTACTATTTCTTTTCCGCCGAACGCGCAATTCCCCGTTCATCCTCTCACCCTCGACGGATTCCTCTTCCTTGGTGGAATGAGAAGTGTCGGGACGGCGTTCGTGCACGTAGAACTGCACTTAGGGTGTTTCGGCGTCACCCTACACTTGATAATTTGGTTACTTTTTACAATCGCGCGCCAGGGCTCATCGCATTATTCAGGATAGCAAGAAGGCATCTTGGACTCGTTTTGTCGAGTCTTTTAATCGTTTCACACCTTCCTCTTGTTTGGGATAAACTTGGTCGCTTCTCCGGTAAAGTGCCGCATTGTACTGTCTGGCCTTCAGGTTTCCAGTGCCACCATAGTGGATCCGGCTGCCATTGTTAACGCCCTGGGTACTGCCTTTGAGGCGGTTTCCAGTTCAGGTCATTATTCCGACGGCTTTCGCTCTATTAACGACCGGCTGGATTCCTCATCATATAATTTTCGGTCTGCTAATAATGAATACTATAACGAACCTTTCACAATGAGGGAGCTGGAGCACGCTCTTTATTGCTCTCGGCAATCCGCTCCTGGGTCGGACGGCATTCATGTCCTGATGTTACAGAACCTTTCAGCCGACAGTTAACTCTTTCTCTTACAGGTCTATAACCGTATTTGGCAAGACGGTATTTTTCCTTCCGTTTGGCGCGAAGCCACCATTGTCCCTATACTTAAGCCTGGGAAGGATCGCCAACTAACTTCCAGCTACCGCCCTATCTCCCTCACCAGTTGCATTTGCAAGGTGATGGAGCGGATGATCAACGGGCGGTTGACATGGTTACTTGAGTCTCAGAAACTTCTAGCGAACGCTCAGTGCGTATTTCGTCGATATCGTTCTACCGTCCACCACCTGGTGTCCCTGTCGACGCATATTATGAATGGATTTCTGAGAAAGTGTCAAACCAGCTGAGCTGGACTTCTCACGTTTCCTTTTTAAAAGCAAAGTGTGGCCGTTCTCTTAATCTTTCACGTGTTTTAAGTGGCACATCCTGGGAAGCTGATCGGACCGACCTTCTGCATCTTTATCGCTCTTTGGTTCGATCCAAGCTTGATTACGGGTGCATTGTCTATTCATCGGCACTTCCATCTGTGTTACGTCGCTTGAATCCCATTCATCATCGTGGTATTAGAGTCGCTACAGGGGCCTTTCCAACTAGCCCTGTACCTAGCCTATATGCTGAGGCTGCAGAGCCTTCGCTGTCCTTCAGGCGTGAGATGCTCTTGTGCAGCTACGCCTGTCGACTCTCCGGCTTGACTGACCACCCGTCCTTAGCGCTATTTTTTGAGGATTCGCTGGATCGCCAATATATAGTTAGCTCCACTGCATTGCTCCCTCCAGGGGTTCGATTTCGACTGCTACTTCGGCATTTGGACGTTACATCAGCGTCGACCGTTCCACGGGGGGGAACGCATTTTCCTCCATGGTCGCGCGCTGAGGCCCAGTCACCTTGGGTTAACGTCGATGCCTAAAAATGAGACCCCTGCTTCCGTCCTTAGATCCGCTTTTTTTAGAACTACAGGCGCAGTTCGGGGACTGTCATTTTATATATACCGATGGGTCTAACACTGATGTGTTAGTAGGATGGGCCTTTGTTTTTGGTGCACAGAATTTTACTTTTCGTTTACGTGGACAATGTTCGAATTATACCGCCGAGCTTTTTAGTATATATCAATGTGTTTTATACATTCAGCGGCACGTCTTACGGCTCTGTGTTTGTACAGACTCTCTGAGTGCCCTTTAAAGTATTCACGCGCTGCATAGTTATCACCCGCTCCTACAGCGCATCCATGACCTGCTCCACTCGCTTGGTGCTTCTGGCATCAGCGTCTTCGTGTGGATTCCAGGTCATGTGGGCATCTCAGGCAACGAGTCTACCGACGCTGCTGCGAAATCGGTGATTTTATCACCCAGATGTTTTACCAGTGTTGTTCCTTCCTTAGATTTTTATGTTGTTTTACCCTACCGTATCCTCTCGCGCTGGCGCGATGAGTGGGCGGCTCTTAGGGGGAACAAGTTGCGATAGGTTAAACCTCGTCCGTTAGTCTGGGGTACCTCTTCTCGTTCTTCTCGTCGGGAAGAGGTACTCGTTTACGAATCGGACATTGTCTTTTTAGCCATAGATACCTGCTCAGTGGTGACCCCGCACCACTCTGTGAGCAGTGTGATTCGCGCTTAACGGTGCGTCACATTTTAGCACAGTGTCAAGTTTTAGCTCCGTTGCGTGATCGTGTTGGTCTGCCTGTTGGCCTAGCCAACGTTTTGGCAGACGACGCTCGTGCTGTAGAATGTCTTTTACGTTTTATCAGTGATATTGGCTTTAGCCGACGCATTTGATGCGTTGAGCATCTTTTGACTGTGTGATTTTATATTGTCTTTTTACTGGGGCATCTACTACCCAATGGACATCTGGCGCTCGTGTCCATCGCATTCTACAGTTCTTGACACGTTGTTTTACTCTTTTATATACCATGCTTTTAGTGTGTTCGTTTACGGAATTTGGTGTTTTGTTTTTTACCTTTGGACATCGCGGGTAGGTGTCCCGTTTTTAATTATACAGTTTTTTATCGGAGTTTTATTTTTGGACTGTACCTTTTATACTTCGTAAGGGCGCTGATGACCTTAGCTGTTTAGTGCCCTTAAACCGCATCTCATCATCATCATCCTTTACGCTGAAGCTGCAGAGCCTCCGCTGTCCTTCAGGCGTGAGATGCTCTTATGTAGCTATGCCTGTCGACTCTCCAGCTTGCCTGACCACCCGTCCTTCGCGATATTTTAGGAGGATTTGCTTGATCGGATATATTTAGTTAGCTCCTCTGCATTGCTCTCTCCAGGGGTTCGATTTCGTCAACTTCTTCGGCTTTTGGACGTTACGCCAGCGCCGGCCCTTCCAAGGGTGGAACGCGTGTTCCTCCATGGTTGAGCGCAGAGGCCCTCATTCACCTTGGGTTATCGTCGATGCTGAAGAATGAGACCTCTTCTTCAGTCTTTAGATCAGCGTTTTAGAAGTTCAGTAGCAATTCGGGGACTTTCATTTTATCTTTACTGATGGATCTAAGACTGATGCAGGAGTAGGATGTGCCCTTTTTGTGGTGGAAATAGTTTTAGTTTTCGTTTACCGGGGTAATATTCGATTTTTACAGCCGAACGTTTTAGCATTTATCAGTCTCTTTTATACATTTAGCGGCACGAGTTACGGCACTGTTTTATTTGTTCAGACTTCCGAGTGCTCTTCAAAGTATTAGCTCGCTGTACAGTTACCACCCGCTCGTACAGCGCATTCATGAGCTGCTCTACTCGCATGGTGTCTCTGGCATCAGCGTCTCCTTCATGTGGAATCCAGTTCATGTGGGCATCTCGGGTAATGAGTCTGCCGACGCCGCTGCCAGGTCGGCGGTTTTATTACACAGATATTTACCTCTGTTCCCTCCACAGATATGTATGTTCTTTTGCGTAGCCGCATCCTCGTGCTTTGGAGGGATGAGTGGACGGCCCTCCGAGGGATCAAGTTACGAGAGGTTAAGTCTCGTCCATTAGTCTGGGGTACCTCTTCTCTTTCGTGTCGTCGGGAGGAGGTATGATGATATGTGTTTTAAGGGCGCTAAACTGCTACGGTCATCAGCGCCCTTACAATGTATAAAAGATAAGGTCAAAATATAAAACAGGTAAAAGAACCGCATAGTTAAAAACGGGACACAAACCCGCGATGTTCAAAAACCTAAAACTAACAATAATAAAACAATAACAATAACAACAATAATACAACAATAATAACAATAACAATAATAACAAGAACAACAATAATAACAATAACAATACAAAGTTCTGAAAAACCAACACACTAAAAGCATAGGCAATAAAAGATTAAAACGTGTCAGGAACTGTAGAATGCGAGGGACATGAGCGCCATATGTCCACTGGGGATAAGAGTTCCCATAAAAACAGACAGAATAAAAGTAGTAAGATAACAGACGCCCAACGCATTAAATGCGCAGATTAAAATCACTGTCCTGAATAAAACGTAAAACACATTCTACAGCATGCGTGTCGTGTGCCAAAACGTTGGCTAGGCCAACAGGCAGACCCACACGAGCACGCAATGCAGCTAAAACCTGACACTCTGTTAAAATGTGACGCACCGTTAAGGGCACGTCACACTGCCCACAGAGTGGTGCGGGGTCACCACTGAGCTAATACCTATGACTAAAAACACAATGTCCAATCCGTAGACGAGCTAAAATTACCTCTTCCCGACGACAAGAACGAGAAGAGGTACCCCAGAGCAACGGGAAAGGCTTAACCTCCCGCAACTTGTTCCCCCGGAGGGCCGTCCACACATCGCGCCAGCGCGAGAGGATGCGGCGACGTAAAATAACACACGAATCTGACGAGGGAACAACAGAAGTAAAAAATCTGGGTAATAAAATCGCCGATTTCGCAGCGGCGTCGGCAGACTCATTGCCTGAGATGCCCACATGACCTGGAATCCACATTAAGGACACGCTGATGCCAGAGACACCAAGCGAGTGGAGCAGGTCATGTATGCGTTGTACGAGTGGGTGGTAATGGTACAGCGCATGAATAGTCTGAAGGGCACTCAGAGAGTCCGTACAAATAAAACTGCCGTAAGTCGTGCCGCTGAATGTATAAAACAGATTGATAAATGCTAAAAAGTTCGGCGGTAAAAATTGAACATTGTCGAGGTAAACGAAAAGTAAAACTCTGTACACCAAAAACAAAGGCACATCCTACTCCAACATCAGTCTTAGACCCATCAGTATATATAAAATGACAGTCCCCGAACTGCGCCTGTAGTTCTAAAAAGGCGGAGCTAAGAACAGAAGCAGGGGTCGCATTTTTCGGCATCGACGTTAGCCCAAGGTGGATGTGGGCCTCAGCGCGCGACCATGGAGGAAAGCGCGTTTCCTCTCGGGTAAGGGCCGGCGCTGGCGTAACGTCCAAATGACGAAGTAGCAGTCGAAATCGAACCCCTGGAGGGAGCAATGCAGAGGAGCTAACGAAATATTGGCTATCAAGCGAATCCTCGTAAAATACATCGAAGGACGGGTGGTTAGGCAAGCTTGAGAGCCGACAAGCATAGCTGCACAAAAGCATCTCACGCCGGAAGGACAGCGGAGGCTCTGCAGCTTCTGCGTACAGACTGGGTACAGGGCTAGTTGGAAAGGCCCCTGTAGCGACTCTTATGCCACGATGGTGAATGGCATTCAATCGACGTAACACAGATGGACGAGCCGACGAATAAACAATACACCCGTAATCAAGCTTGGATCGGACCAAAGAGCGATAAAGGCGAAGGACGGTCCGATCAGCTCCCCAGGATGTGCCACTTAAAACACGTAAAAGATTAAGAGAATGGTCACACTTTGCTTTTAAAAAGGAAACGTGGGAGGTCCGCAACACAATTTCCTATCAAAAATCAACCCCAAAAATTTCGCCTCGTCTGCAAACGGAAGTATCCCTGGCCCAAGATGGAGAGAGGGCGGAGGGAAATACTTCCGGCGCCAGAAGTTGATGCAGACGGATTTCTCGGCGGAGAAATTAAAGCCGTTGGCGTTACTCCAGGCGTAGAGACGGTCAATACAGCTCTCGAGACGGCGTTCGAGTAGACAGGTCCGCCGTGAACTGCAATAAATAGCGAAATCGTCAACAAAAAGGGACGATGAAATGCCAGGTGGAATACAATCAACAATGGGGTTGATAGCAATCGCAAAAAGTGTGACACTGAGTACAGAGCCCTGCGGTACTCCGTTCTCTTGAATAAAACGACGAGATAAAACCGAGCCCACACGTACACGAAAGACGCGGTCCGTTATAAACTCCCGAAGAAATATGTGAAGACGACCGCGGATATTCCAATCGTGAAGTGTACTTAAAATGCCGCCCCTCCAACAAGTGTCATAAGCTTTCTCCAGGTCAAAAAATACAGCCACGGTTTGACACTTTCTCAGAAATCCATTCATAATATGCGTCGACAAGGACACCAGATGGTCGACGGTAGAGCGATAGCGACGAAACCCGCACTGAGCGTTCGCTAGAAGTTTCTGAGACTCAAGCCACCATGTCAACCGCCCGTTGATCATGCGCTCCATCACCTTGCAAATGCAACTGGTGAGGGAGATAGGGCGGTAGCTGGAAGGTAGTTGGCGATCCTTCCCAGGCTTAAGAATAGGGACAATGGTGGCTTCGCGCCAAACGGAAGGAAAAATGCCGTCTTGCCAAATACGGTTATAGACCTGTAAGAGAAAGAGTTTACTGTCGGCTGAAAGGTGCTTTAAAATCAGGACATGAATGCCGTCCGGGCCAGGACCGGAGTGCCTAGAGCAATTAAGAGCGTGCTCCAGCTCCCTCAGTGTGAAAAGTTCATTATAACACTCATTATTAGCAGACCGAAAATTAAAGGTGTCGAAATCCAGCCGGTCTTTGATAGTGCGAAAGCCGGCGGAATAATGGTCTGAACTGGATACGGCCTCAAAGGCAGCACCCAGAGTGTTAGCGATGGCAGCCGGATCCACTATAGTGGCATTGGAAACCTGAAGGCCAGAAACAGTACAATGCGACACTTTACCTGAGAAGCGACGAAGTTTATCCCAAACAACAGATGAAGGCGTAAAGCGATTAAAAGACTCGACAAAACGAGCCAACGACGCCTTCTTGCTATCCTGAATAATGCGACGAGCCCTGGCGCGCGATTGTTTAAAAGTCACCAAATTATCAAGTGTAGGGTGTCGCCGAAACACCCTAAGTGCAGTCCTACGGGCACGAACGGCGTCCCGACAATCCTCGTTCCACCACGGAACAGGTGGCCGCCGAGCTTGAGAGGATGAACGGGGAATTGCGCGTTCGGCAGCAGAGAAAATAGTAGACGTAAGGTACTGCACTAGTTGGTTAATGTCGGTGAAGGGCTGATCGTCAAAATGCACGAGGCTGGAATACAAACTCCAGTCGGCTTTTGGGAATATCCAGGTAGGTACTCTGGAATGTTGTACGTGGTGTGACAGAAGAGAAACGATGCAGGGGTAATGGTCGCTGGAGTAGGTGTCAGCGACGACGTTCCACTGCAGACGACTAGCAAGCTGGAGTGAGCAAACGGCAAGGTCCAGGTGTGAGAATGTACCAGAAGAATCGGATAAAAGTAGGCTCACCTGTATTGAGGATTGAAAGATTGAACTGGTAAAAAATGTCGGAAAGAAGAGTTCCCCTCGCACAAGCCCTTGGCGAACCCCATAGTGGGTGATGGGCATTAAAATCTCCCAACAGAAGAACTGGTGTTGGGAGAGCGGACAGAAGAGCTCGAATTCCGCGGGAGCGAGGGGAGACGATGGAGGTGAAGACACAGAACAAACAGAAAAGAAGAAACCGGGTAACTGCAGTCTAATGGCAACAGCTTGCAAGTCGGACGTAAGTGTGATAGTTTTAAAATGAACGTCATTACGCACCAAAATCATGACACCACCATGAGCAGGAGTACCCTCCTCCGGTTCAAGGTCGTAGCGAACCGGAGTATATCCTCGGAGATCAAAAGAATCGTGAGGGCGAAGCTTTGTCTCCTACAAACATACGACCATAGGCGAATGGGAACGCAATAAAAGTTGCAGTTCCGCCCTATGCGATCGTACACCACGTACATTCCAGTTCAGGATAGCCATGAATAAAAGGGATAAACTGTCTACTTAGAAGGGCGGCTTAAAAGAATCTTTTGCTTAACCTTTGGGCCCGGGCTTTTTGTATGGAGTTGGTCAGACTCCATAGCTTCCTCGGAGGGAGGGCCCACGCGCTCAGTGCCAGAAACCGATTCAAACGCCGTGAATCGGTTCTGGGTGGCGATGGGTGAGGGGTGCTGCTGAGCGCGGCTTGTCCCAGGACCTTCCTGGGACAGCGACCTCCGAGGAGGAGAAGGTGAACTTTTGTTACCGCGCGCACGCGGAGGGTCTATCAAAAAATCTTCCCTACGAAGTTTCTGCTTGGGTTTCTTTTCAGCGGCTTGCGACTTCATTGACTTTGGACCAGGTTTATACGGCTTGGTAACTGTAGCCTTAATGGACGGCCGGATGATAGTGGCGGTTAATCCAGTCATGGTCCAGGTCTGAGTTTCGGCATCTACTCGTGGTACTGGCGAGGCAACAACAGAACTAAATGTGCCAGATCGCAGGAGTGAAGGTTGGCGCGCATGGTAACGCCTCCGGGCTTCAGCGAACGAGAGTTTTTCCTTTACCCGGATCTCCTGGATCGCCTTCTCGTCCAAGTACCGCGGACAGTCGGCAAACGAAGCAGAATGAGACCCTTTACAATTAACGCAGACGGGGGCTGTTGAACAGGTACCTTCGTGTGAGGGCTGGCTACATGTTGCACAGATGTTAACGGCACTCTTGCATGAGACTTGCGTATGCCCAAAAACGTTGGCATTTTAAACAACGCAGAGGTCTAGGAATATAAGGCCTCACAGAAATCCGTTCGTACCCTGCGGAAATGCTCGTGAGCAGATCGACGACATCAAATGTTAGAAACAGGGTACGAGCGGGTACCAATACGCCGTCGCGTTTGGCCTGCACTCGATGGACCGCTGTCACCTTCTGGTCTGCAAGATATTCTATGAGGTCCTCGTCCGATATACCATCGAGGCTATGGGTGGTAATGACGCCTCGACAGGAATTCAATGTGCGGTGCTTCTCCACACGGATGGGATAGCCGTGGAGAAGCGTAGGGCGCAAAAAGGTCTTACTTTGCTGATCGGATTTCGTTTGGGCTAATAAGGAACCATTCCGTAGACGAGTGCAGGACTGAACCGCACCAGCAATAGCATCAATGCCCTTTTGAATGATGAAAGGGTTCACCTTCTCAGAACTTTGTCCTTCTTCGGTTCGTGAAATGACCAAGTAACAACCAGTTGTCGGTGGTGTCACTTCTGTTACATAAACTTTTCGGCGCTTGTTAGTATTAATGGAGGAAGGGTGCTCCATAGCGAAATAAATCCTCTACCATTGCAACCGTCTCCGACATCGGGCTCTGACTTCTCGGGCGTTACCCCGGCTTGGGTGAGTGGCCTATCTATACCAGACTCACCTCAGGGTCACACCTCCCAGAACATAGACAGACGGACCCAATCGCCGTCAGAAGTCAGCAGCTCATGCAATGCCCCCCCCCCGCGGGACTGCAGTTGAACAGCGGATACGATCACAAACCCTACATGACGACCCCGGGTGGTGGGGATGACGCCATTACCCACTCACCCAGCTGCGCACCTGGTGCGCGGGTATCCGTCAGGCTGTGTCCACGGAGGTTTAAAAGAAAGATAAAAGAAACTAAAATTGTGTTGGGCGTTTGGGATGCAAGGTAGGCCGGCGAGGAAGAAAAAGAGATGCGTAAATGAATGGACGTGGTGCGAAATGTGCAGAAGTAAAAGCGAAGAAAGAAACGATGGCGAGGGGCGACATGATATGAAATGCACAGAACGCACGAGAGCCTACCTTGATTCCCCCGGTCACGAGAACGAACCCACCTCGACCGGACGGGGGTGGAAGGATGATGATGGCGATGATTGGCTCGGGTACCCCGGGTGCGCCTAACCCGCACTCACAAAAGGTGAGCCCCTGGGGGGGAGAAGGTAGTTTTAGCTCGTTTACAAATCGGACATTGTCTTTTTAGTCATAGGTATCTGCTCAGTGGTGACCCCGCTTCACTCTGTGAGCAGTGTGATGTGCCCTTAACTGTGCGTCACGTTTTAGAAGAGAGTCAGGTTTTAGCTCCATTGCGCGTTCGTGTGGGTCTGCCTGTTGGCCTGTCCAACTTTTTGGCAGACGACGCATGTGCTGTAGAATGTATTTTACATTTTATTCGTGACAGTGATTTTAATCTGCGCATTTGATGCGTTGAGCGTCCTTTGGCTTTGTAATTTTATTCTCTCTGTTTTAATGGGGACTCTACTCCCCAGCATCTCCTCCCCAATGTACATCTGGCGCTTGTGTCCCTCGCATTCTACAGTTCTTGACACGTTGTTTTCCTCTTTTATGACCATGCTCTTAGTGTGTTTTGTTTTTTTACCTTTGGACATCGCGGGTTTGTGTCCCATTTTTTAATTATGCGGTTTTTATCGGAGTTTTATTTTTGGACTGTAACTTTTATACTTGTTAAGGGCGCTGATGGCCTTAGCCGTTTAGCGCCCTTAAACCGCATCTCATCATCAACTACTCCCCAGTGGACATTTGGCGTCCATGTCCCTCGCATTCTACAGTTCTTGACACGTTTTAATCTTTTATTGCCTATGCTTTTGGTATGTTGGTTTTTGGGATTGTTGCATTTGAATTTAGCTTTTTGGACATCGCGGATTTGTGTCCCGATTATTAATTATGCGGTTCTTTTACCCGTTTTTTATGTTTTTGATTTTATATTTTATACATTGTAAGGGCGCTGATGACCTTAGCAGTTTAGCGCCCTTAAACCGCATCTCATCCTCATCAATATCATTAAATCACCAGCGTACACTATGACTTCTTTAATTTTTTCTTGTCCCATTAAAGCTTCCAGTAGTGGCTCTGTCAAAATATCCCAGAACAACGGACCAAGTATTTATCCTTGAGGACAACTCTTTGTTATATCTTTAGTCAAAGTAATATTTTCTCAATTTAAATATACTCTTCTAGCTTTAGAGTATTCCTTTAGACAATTATATAAGCGTTTCGGATATTGTTTTTCTTTTAAAATTCGAAATTATTCCGGCCACCATAAGTTGTCGAAAGCTCCCGCAATATCAAAGAATATACAAATTACGTATTTCTTGGTGCTGGAGTGTACTATATTAATGGCATTATTTATAGCATCCTCAGTTGACTTGCCCTTACGAATGCCATATTGTTTACTAGTCATACCGAACATCACCCGGTATTCATTTATCCTTCTAAGTAGTAATTTGTCCTGTAATTTCCCTAATGTGTTCAATAAACAAATCGGTCTGCTGGACTTTGGTTGTATAGGTCTCGCCAGGAATTTGACGTATGACCTTCAGGGCTACTCCAGTCAGTCAACCCCTGATGTTTCAATACCTCCCTTGCAAGTAGCACGTGGTTCCTTCTGTCCAGTTCCTTCCACTGTATACAACTCCCGTCTCAACTTGCACCATTCTTCGAGCTGCAGCCCCGTATGTCATACATCTATACGGTAAATGACTCACATCGTAGCTTTCCATTACAATTTTTACACGCCAAAATCCATGGCGTGACTTATAATGTATCTTTATCCTTAGCTTTCTTTAAAATAACCACTTTTGCTTCTTTCCAGCAATATGATACTTTAGCAAATATCAGCATTCATTAAATGGTTGACAAATACATGGTGCAATACTGCTCTCCAGGTTCTGGATCACCTCCACGTGTACCCCATCTGGTCCCGGCAATTTCCCTTCAATTCTTTAATTGCTAATTTGACCTCAGATACGAGGTATGTCAAAAGGATAAATCACACGCTCGTTTTCGTATGATGCTTTAAAATCTGTTTTTTTCTGTTGGTGTTCATCTGTATCTCCTCACATTTATGCGATGGTAATAATTTTTCCAATAGATAATTCCCTGATGCCATCCAAGTTCTCGTATGCTGTCCATCTGCTTTGTCCAGCGTCGACAAAACCTCCGGTGCCGTTATTTTTCCCATAACAATCTTATAGGGAACTCCCCACACATCCCCTAAATATTCTCTACAAAATTATCCCAATGGACTTCCTTTATATTTACTTTTCAGTTCCCTGTATACATCCCAGTTTGCATCTCTCTCTTTTGCAGTTTTACTATTTTTGTACATCCTTCTGGCCTTTCTAACTCTTCTTCTCAGTTTTTGCAATTTACCATTTCCGATCGTTTATCCGTTATGTCCACTTCTATTCTTCCTAACATTCATCCATTGCGTTCTGAATACATTGTGTTAACAAAAACACCTTCCTATTTATATCTATTCCTTCGGTTACTTCCAGTATCACGAATTGTTGGCTTAAGTTTGTCCAGGCCGCTTTCTTAATTTAATACGTTTTCTTGCCTCTAAAAAATCTGCTTGTTACATATTCTTCTATTGCTATATCAAAATATATTGAATTATGATCGCTCTTAGTCAATTGTCCTATTTTCCAGTTCACTATCTTGTTACATATGCACCCCCTTGCTAAAGTTGCATAAAGATTTTGATTTGCCTCAACCCTGTTTTCGAACGTAAACGGATTATGGGGCTGATTCAAAACCTCCAGTTGATAGCTTATTACTTCTTCCAAATTTTGCCCCTTTCATCCGGATTCTTGCTGTACCACCACGTTGGTTTTCATTCGAGTCCATAGCGTAAATTAAGGCTTTTCCGGGATACATATCCAAAATGTTCATTCTATGTGTACGTCCACATCGTCCATATACTGTAAATAATGGTTGCACAAAACATTACATACCTTTGTACTGCATTTATATGCAATTTACATATTCATCACAAATTTGAGCAATTTTAAAAACATGATTGTTCTTATTTATTATAGTTAATGCCTTTGGATTTTCACCATAAAAATCGCTCGAGATATTTAATGGCATATGTACCGGTTTATCTTTAAACATGTACGGTATCTGTGTGCATACAGCATCCAAAGACATGTCATCGAATAATGTTCTGATCTCGATCATCACAGTACTAGAGCGTTGCGCATTAATTTGTCCAATTCTCAACTTATGTAGCTCATAAGTCGTACTATTTAAACAGTCTCCCATTATTACTTTTATGTAATAATATTTTGCATACTTATAATCTTTTCCCTATCATTTGCCTTGTCCAACTTATGGACCCGTATCAGCTCATTCTTACGATCAAACTTTACCTTCTTCTGCTGACATGGTGATCTAACTCTACTGTGTGTAGTAAAAAACTCGCTTTGTAATAACTGATGTAGGTTTCTATTTATACACATTTTATTGCTGCTTATTTATGCTTAATGATCTCTGTACAAACTTCAAACTAGATTGTGTATAAGATGCGAGATAACCATATGAGTTAAGAATTAAATTTATACTATTCCTTTCTATGACTATGTCCTGTGTCAGTCTTCTAGGCTAATTTTTCCCTATATTTTCTCGCCCTTACAGCATTTCTGCGTTTCGTACTGGAATTCGTTTTTGATCTGGTCCTCTTCTTACCTGGAATTAATACTGTTCTGTCAATTTATTTGGGATATTAAACTTATCAAAATATAACTTGTATATTTTGTATTTTTTTCCACCTAATCATGGTTATTCTTTCTTGGCAGGATCATTTGTATACAAATTCTTCTTTCTATTTTCGATGTCACTCATACTGGTGTTTTTTCTCCTTTAGCATACTCTTACATAGCGTGATCTTGTTCTCCGCAGTGAGAACAAACCACTTTTTCCATTGTGCAATATTTCGCAACATAACCAACGTTTTGGCATTTCATGCATCTGGCGACAACAGAAAAATCCTTTACATTTACGGCCTGAAAGCCTACATGATCCCCCCAGGGGCTCACCTTATGTGAGTACGGGTGTTGGCGTACCTGGGGGTTCTCGAGCCACTCATTGCCATAATCATCCCTTCATCCCCGCCCGGTCGAGGTGGGTTCGTTCTCGTGACCGGGGGACACAAGGTAGGCTCTCGTGCGTTCTGTGAATTTCATTCCATGTCGCCCCTTGCCACCGTTTCTTTCTTCTCTTCTATTTACGCACATTTCGCCCCACGCCCATTCATTTACACATCTCTTTTACTTCTTCGCCGGCCTACCTTGCGTGCGGAACGCCCACACACTTTTAGTTTCTTTTAACCTTTTAATTTAATCCTCCGTGTACACAGCCTGACGGATACCCGCGCACGAGGTGCGCAGCTGGGTGAGTGGGTAATGGCGTCATTCCCACCACCCCGGGTCGTCGTGTAGGGTATGTGTTCGTATCCGCTGTACAACTGCAGTCCCGCGGGGGAGCCATTGCATGAGCTGCTGACTTCCGACGGCCACTGGGTCCCTCTGTCTATGTTCTGGGAAGTGTGACCCTGCGGTGAGGTAGGTATAGATAGGTCACTCACCCAAGCCGGGGTAACGCCAGGAAGTCAGAGCCCGAGGTCGGAGACGGTTGCAATGGTGGAGGATTTATTTCGCTATGGAGCACCTTTTCTCCATTAATACCAACAAGCGCCGAAACGTTTATGTAACAGAAGTGACACCACCGAAAACTGGTTGTTTCTTGGTCATTTCACGAACCGAATAAGGGCAAACTTTTGAGAAGGTGAACCCTTTCATTATTCAAATGGGCATTGATGCTATTGCTGGTGCGGTTCAGTCCCGCACTCCTCTACGGAACGGTTCCTTATTGGCACAAACGAAGTCCGATGAGCAAAGTAAGACCTTGTTCCGCGCTACGCTTCTCCACGGCTATCCCATCCGTGTGGAGAGGTACCGCACATTGAATTCCTGTCGAAGCGTTATTACCACCCATAGCCTCGATGGTATGTCCGACGATGAACTCGTAGCCTATCTTTCAGAGCAAAAGTGACAGCAGTGCATCGAGTGCTGGCCAAACGCGACGGAGTATTGGTACCCACTCGTACCCTGTTTATAACATTTGATGGCGTCGATCTGCCCACGAGCATTTCAGCAGGGTACGAACGCATTGCATTATATTCCTACACCTCTGCATTGCTTTAAATGCCAACGTTTTGGGCATACGCAAGTCTCATGTAAGAGTGCCGTTACCATCTGTGCCTCATGTAGACAGCCGTCACACGAAGGTACCGTTTCCACAGCCCCCGTTTGTGTTAACTGCAAAGGGTCTCATTCTGCGTCGTTTGCCGACTGTCCGCGGTACTTGGACGAGGTGATCCAAGAGATCCGGGTAAAGGAGAAACTCTCCTTCGCCGAGGCCCGGAGGCGTTACCACGCCCGCCAACCTTCTCTCCTGCGATCTGGTACATTTAGTTCTGTTGTTGCCTCGCCAGTACCACGAGTAGATGCCGACACTCAGACCTGGACCATGACTGCACTAACCGCCGCTACCATCCGGCCGTCCATTTCTGCTGTAGTTAGCAAACCATCTAAAGCTGGTCCCAAGGCACTGAATTCGCAAACCGCTGAAAGGAAACCAAAGCAGAAACTTCAAAGGGAAGATTTTCTGAAAGGCCCTCCGCGTGCGCGCGGTAAGAAAAGTTCACCTTCTCCTCGGAGGTCGCAGTCTCAGGACGCTTCTGGGACAAGCCGCGCTCAGCGGCACCCCTCACCCATCGCTACCCAGAACCGATTCTCGGCGCTTGAATCGGTTTCTTGCTCTGAGCGCGTGGGCTCTCCCTTCGAGGAGGCTATGGAGTCTGACCAACTCCATACCAAAAGCCCGAGCCCAAAGTTTAAGCACAAGGTAATTTTGAGCCGCCCTTCTAAGTAAGAAGTTTATCCCTTTTCTTTATGGTTTTCCTGACCTGGAATGCACGTGGTGTACGATCGCATAGGGCGGAACTGCAACTTTTATTGCGTTCCCATTCGCCTATGGTCGTGTGTTTGCGGGAGACGAAGCTTCGCCCTCACGATCCTTTTGATCTCCGAGGATATACTCCGGTTCGCTACGACCTTGAACCGGAGAGGGGTACTCCTGCTCATGGAGGTGTCATGTTGTTAGTGCGTAACGACGTTCATTTTCAACGTCTCACTCTTACGTACGACTTGCAAGCTGTTGCCATTAGACTGCAGTTGCCCGGCTTTTTGTTTTCTGTTTGCTCTGTGTATTCACCTCCATCGTGTCCCCTCTCTCCTGCGGACGTTCGAGATCTCTTGTCCGCTCTCCCAACACCTTTTCTTCTGTTGGGGGATTTTAATGCGCATCACCCCCTGTGGGGTTCGTCCTTCGCCTTTATCACTCTTTGGTCCGATCCAAGCTTGACTACGGGTGTATTGTTTATTCGTCGGCACGTCCATCTGTGTTACGTCGATTGAATGCCATTCACCACCGTGGCATAAGAGTCGCTACAGGGGCCTTTCCAACCAGCCCTGTTCTTAGCCTGTATGCTGAAGCTGCAGAGCCTCCGCTGTCCTTCACGCGTGCAGCTATGCCTGTCGACTCTCCAGTTTGCCTGACCACCCGTCCTTCCGACATTTTACGAGGATTCGCTTGATCGGCAATATTTAGTTAGCTCCTCTGCATTGCTCCCTCCAGGGGTTCGATTTCGACTGCTACTTCGGCATTTGGACGTTACGCCAGCGCCGTCCCTTACACGAGGGGAAACGCGTTTTCCTCCATGGTCGCGCGCTGAGGCCCACATCCACTTTGGGCTAACGTCGATGCCGAAAAATGTGACCCCTGCTTCCGTTCTTAAATCCGCCTTTTTAGAACTACAGGCGCAGTTCGGGGACTGTCATTTTATATATACTGATGGGTCTAAGACTGATGTTGGAGTAGGATGTGCCTTTGTTTTTTATGTACAGTGTTTTACTTTTCGTTTACCTGGTGTAGCGGGGATTTGGAAAATAGAACGTTTTCTGATGTGTAGGAACTTGGCTTAGGGTTTCGGGTTCAGAAAGATTATTGCCGGCTACTCAGGTAGAGGATAAGTGATGGTGGGATTCTTATCTCAGTGATTGTGTGGATGGGAGATGCATTATACTCACAGCTCCTCTCAGTGGCCCATTTATTCTGATGAGCCACACGTGTCGTCGTACCGAAGACCCTTTACACAAGACGCGTTCCTATCTGTTTTTCCCGTTACAGTTTCCGTGCTTCTACCCTTGATTTAATTCTCTTTCTAAGTTATACACAATATGGCTTTTGTCATTCCTAGCTACCCTATCTCTCACTCTTCTACTATGACGATTTCCTATCGTATATCTCTTTCCCTTGTGATAATATAAACTGTTACACGTTGCCTGTTTTCCCTATCCTTTCCTACACGAAATATTTCATCTTCTCCCTTGCTCTCCACGACACAAAGTTTTTACGTCCTCTTCCTAGCTCTTCACGACACAAAGTGTTCCATGTTTCGCGTGTCGAAAACTCGCTCCTCCTCCTAGACAAAAATGTATTTCACGCCTCTTTTCTAGTTTCATTCCCTTGCGTTACTATTCACGTGACTTTTATTATTCCCCATTGGTTATTTAGCTACTTTGCGCTTTTCCTACCATTGGTTAAGCTTCAGCCACCTTATGCTCTGCGAGCGTCTCTTCTGTTTCACGTTATTAACGGCTGATTTGATTTTCTGTCCGCATGAGTGCCTAGCGCATCCGTTTCATTGTTCCGCTTTCCGGCGAGTCTCCGACGATTTCAATAGAACCTAACTGTTTCTCCTGCTCGCCTTTCCTGTATTACTTAGTGTTTTGCCTTTTTTGGAAGATTTCCTTGAGTCTTTTCTTTTCGTGCGTTTCCTTTCACATTCTGATTTATTTATACGTGTCTCTACTTTATTTTATTTCATCCGTAACAATATTTATTCCCCCCTTTTCTTAATCTTTAATATTCTCTTTTATCTCCTTATTATTCTTATTTCCTTCCTTATTTTGTTTTATTAGCGGATTAGTCTTAAGCTTTTATTCTGGCTGTAATTATTATTGTACCCGCGGATCTTATCACTTTAAATGCCCTTCAGATAAGGCATTCATTTTATTCGCATGTGTAAAATTAATGGCTTGTCTGAAAACCCACTGAAACTAGTGCTTCGCTGTTCGCGCTAAAGTTCCCCCCTCGCGTCTTGTGCGAGGCTTTTATGTACTTAGTTCTTACGAACTGTTTTACATACATTCTAAACTTACAAATTATGCCTTTACATGTTCCACCTGAAAAATTTACACAGAAGAATTTGTTTCCAGGGACTGACTTCTGCGACTCCTGGTACCTTTTGGCGCAATTTACTTTACATAATTTACCTGTTACTTATAAACTATTCTATAACTATTTACATTTTTATTGATTTTTCGCCCTTTTCATTCAGGCCTCGTTGTCTTGTTTTAGTCTTTTGTATGGTGTACATTTTCGTGTTTCCCTTTCGTGAAACGTGCTTTCACTTTCTTAAGCACTCATTTTTTTGTTTCGGTTTAATTTCATGTACTAGTGCTTTGTATTTCCCGGTAACGTATTCCGCGCACTGTTCACTTTCACTTTTCACACGGTTTGTTGGTGACTGTTTCGGGAGGTCATTCACCTTTTTGAGTCTACCTGGGAATAATCACTTGTCTGTCTGACCTTACATTTTTGTGCAAGTCCCTATACCTTAATGCAAGTAAACATAATTTTCAAAGATTTACGTTTTATTTGTTCGTAGTTTTGCTCATGAGTGCGGTCTTGATGTTATTTACAATTAACTTAATCTATGTCCTTATCCTAACATTCAATACATAACAATAACTCTACACTCATTTGTAGCATAGTTCAGTGTTTCCTATCATCAGAATTTTAACATTTACTATATACAGATGATCGTCCCTCTGTTATGTTTTGGTTATGCCTTAACTCTATAGTTCCCCTTTCTCTGTGACTCTACACCTTTTGCATAGATTACTAACTTTTCATGCTTATTGTTTAAGTTTAGTATGAATTTACATTCTTTGCCTTAGGTTTTACAGATTTACATGTATCACACTCGTACACTTCCTAGTATTCTACTCTTATTCTCGTATGCGTCATGCCTTTACCCTGTTCTGGTCGTTCTGTTAGTGACCGCTTTTATTTTCCTGCTCGGTAACTCAATTGAGTTGTTTGTGTTTCTGTTTTAAGTGCTTACTGAGACATTTCAACGGTACATTGTGGTTCATTTTCCGTCATTTTGTAGGTACTTTGTACGGTTTTATTAAGGCCAAATTGTACCTACCAATTATTTTTAGAGTACGTGGGTTTTGTAATTCAAAAGCTCGATCACTCAATTGTTTCCGGATTACGGCCGGACCGTGCCACATCAAATGTAATTTATTGGTCTCTTTTTTCAATAGGGATGACTTGTGGTGTGCCTTGTATAAAACCTTGTCTCCTTCTTTCGGGTTCCATGTCTTATTGTGTCGTTTCATGTGTTTGTTGCTTAACTCTGTTTTCCTTGTTATGCGTTCGTATGCCAGTTTCAACTTTTCTGCCTGAGTGACTTCTTTTGTAGGGATAGCTGATGGCATTCCTTCCATGAGGTAATGTTCTTGTCCTGTTAGTAAAGTCAGGGGTGTGAAACCTGTGTTGCTGTTCGGTGTTTCGTTGAACGTCCTTTCTATCGTGGGTATGTGGCCCATCCACGATGTGTGATTTTTGTTACATAGAATTCTTAGATATATTACTAGGTCTCTCATGTATCTCTCACATGGGTTCGATGGCGGGTGATATACCGTTGAGTTATAGATTTTTATCCCTTGTGCCCTTATGTTGTCTGTAAATTGTTTTCCCCTATGTATTGAAGCGTTGTCCACGAGAAGTGAATTCATTTTCCCGTATTTGGGTATATAGTCGTTGATGATTTTCTTGGCACATGCTGCGCTCGTTAATTTTCGCATAGGGTATAGTTTTTCAAATTTTGTGAATACATCAACCAATACAAAAATGTGTCGCATGCCTCCCACTCCTGACGGTAGAGGACCATGTGAATCTGCCGCTACTAAAGATAGAGGTTTATCTCTGATGATATTCTGAGGTGGTGTGTCGTATTTTACATTCATTGGTTTGCATTTTTGACATGTGTCACATTCGCTTATATGCTGCCGTACTTTTCGATGTAGTTTTGGGATGTAAAAGTGTTGTTGGATTGCGTTGCATGTCTTTTCTGATCCTGCATGTATCATTGATTTATGGAAAGTGTCAATTATTTTTGCTTCCAAAGAACTCGGCGCATATGTCAGCCACGTTGGTTGTTTCGACCTTTTTGGTTTGTAAAGTATGCCTTTGTGCATCCCTGTCGTCTCCTTCAAGTCAGGTGTAATGTACTTTGCCTGGCTCATTAGGGTTGCCAACTTTGGTTCCTGCAGCTGTAATGTTTTGATGTGTTCAACCTGTTCGGCAAGTTCGCTACCTGAGTGTAATGAAGTTCTCAGAATTTTAATTTCCCTTCTAGTATGTCCCATGCATTCTGAAATTCCTTCCCTGTTTCCTAGTCGGGATAGTGTATCAGCGAAAATGTTGCTGTTTCCTGGGATGTGCTTTATATTGACGTCATATGCTGTGATTACATGTATATAACGGGCTATTTTGGAGCTGACGAGTTTGCATGATTTAATGAATGATAAGCTCACGTGGTCAGTGTATATTGTGATTGATTTATTATACACGTAGTGTTTGAATTTTTGTAGTGCGAAATATATTGCTGCTATCTCTAGTTCTGTGATTCCCGCTGTTTTCTCTGTAGGGGTCAAAGTTCGAGATGCCGTGCTGATAATATGTTGATCATTTTGCTCGTCGTATTGGCACAAGATGGCTCCGAAACCTGTGATGGCTGCGTCGGAATAAATGTGAAATGGTAAATTCATGTTTGGTCTTTCCAGTAGTATTGCCTTTCCGAAGAGTTGTTTTATTTTGTCGAAAGTGCTTTGTTGTTCTTCCGACCATTTCCAGCGTATGCCTTTCTTTAACAGCTCTCTTAGGTGTGCTACCGCTCTGGCATAATTTGCGAGGAAGCGAGCTTCATACTGCAGTATACCTAGACATTTTCTTAGCTGTCTAACGTTTCTAGGGGGTGGTATTGCCTGAATCGTGCGTATGCGTTCCGGGTCTGGTGCCACTCCTATGTCCGAAATGATGTATCCTAGAAATTTTATTTCTTGGCTAAAGAATGTTGTTTTATTTAGATTTAGGGTCAACCCGTTTTGTCTAATTTTTGTTAATACAGTGTTTATGTGCTGAAGGTGGTTCTCAATGTTCGTGCTGTGTATCAGGAGGTTGTCGATGTATTGGGTTAGGTAGTCTTGTGTTGTGTTTACAAAAATTTTCTTTGTTCTCAAAAATCCTGATCCGCTGACCGATAAACCAAAGGGTATCCTCAAAAATTCGAACACTTTACGCTGGTAAATGAAGCTCGTGTATTGTCTAACATGGGGAGCCAAGGGGATTTGTAGATATGAATTGTTGAGATCCAAGCATGAGAACCATGTTTTCTTTCCGATTCCGGCAAGGATGTATTCGATACTCTGAGTTCTCGTGTTGTCGGGTATTATAAAGGTGTTTAAGTGGCGAGCGTCTATCGTAATGCGAACCTTTCCTGAGCTCTTTGCAACAACACATAAAGGGTTTATATATGGCGAATTCGACGGTTGTATTATTTTCTGCTCTATCATTTGTGTTATCGTGTCATTTACTGCGTTTTGAAGGGTTATCGGTATATTTCTACATTTATATTTCCATGGGGGAGCTGGTTTCACCTCAAAAGAATATTCGAAATTTTTATAGCAACCTGTTTTGTCTGAAAATGCTTCTCTGTTGTTCCATAGAATTGTAGTTGGTGTTCGTTTTTGTTGTTTGCTGAGGGCTGAAATGTCATTAACCTTTCGTGCAATGCACTCTCTAATTTGTCGGGTGTCCGTTTCTCCGTACAGGTATTGTTCTACATTTTCTCCTAGTAAGTCATCCGGTCCGCTTATCTTTGCGCCTTCCACGGGCTTTATATAATAATTATCCTTTATTTTATCTTCTCTATATTCTACGTCGTCTTGTTCATTATTATCTTCTATTTCCTCTTCCTCATAAAATCTATCATCTATCTCTACCTGCGCTTTACATATCTCGCCCCCAAGGCTGATGACTTGTACAAAAAACCTGTTCTGCTGAACGTCTCTTTCACCCTCCGTTAAGTGTGGTGTTATACCTGGCATTCTGAGAAAGTGTGTTGTTACTGTCTCATTGTTTGTTGTCACTAATGTGAGCTCCCTTGTTCTGTAATTTATGTTAGCCCTGAATTCAGATAGCAGGTCGCTCCCAATTATTAATTGTGTAACTAAATGTGGAATCACTAGAAAAATATACTCAAAGTCTATCTCTTGAATGTTAAATGGTACCATTACTTGTTGTTGGATTCGGGTTTTCTTTCTCCCTATTGCTAAGATAGAGTAAACATTTTAACAGGCCATGTTTGTAGTTTTATTCCACGCGATATAATAGTTTTATAAAATTCCATGCTGCATAAAGAAGCCATTGCTCCGGAGTCCACGATAGCCTGGTATGCTTCGCCTGCTATTTGTATTGACACTTGTGGTGAGTCTATAATACCGCCCTGTCTTTCGTCATTAATGGATTTGTTATTCCCTGTGTTGCAAAGAGCTGGGGGTTCTAGAGACGGGAATTGATCCTGACCCCGTTTTAGTTTTCCGTCATCTCGTTGGTACCGAATGCGCCACCGCGCCTATCATCGTGCTGTGTCGGTGCCTGGGTGTCACGGTTGAACCATGTTTGCTTTTTGATGGTCCCTGTGTGTTTTGTTTGTGTGTTATCAGTTCGTAGGTGATTTGACCGTGGATTGTACTCTATATTTTCCCGGCGGTTTTCCTGAGGCCATGATAGTGCGTCCACGTTTTGTCCTGGGCGGCTGCGTTCATTGTGAATTTTATTCGGGCTGTGGCGTCCATCTTGCCTTGTTTCATATTCTCGGGGTTCCGGTGTGTTAGTGCCCCATGAGTTTCGTCTCCGGCTCCCATTTACTCTTACATAATTTTATGTACTTTTTCGCGTTATCTCGCGGTGGGTTCCTGTGAAAATGGTTGTCGCCCCTGTGTCTCATAAACTGGTTGCCCCTGTCATCGTATCGGTTTTGTTGAGGGTATGGACCTCGTCTTTGCTGATAGGTGGGGTGTGCCCTTAACCCACTGAAATTTTGGGTCGGTGCTCTATTTTCCGAGCTACCGCTCTGGTGTCCTTGTAGCACGTCAACAGTTCTAATGTGTCAGAAATGGTTGTCGCCCTAGCTACAATTAAATTATTTCGGATATTATCCGGGAAATGCCTCACAATCAGTTTTACAAATTCATCTTCTTGCATGGGTGGGTCTAGTAATTGACTCTGTTGCGCCAGATTTAGGAAGTAATCTATGATTTGTTGCCCCTGCCCTGGTGTATATTTGCCATTATTTA
Organism: Deroplatys truncata; assembly: GCA_030765065.1. Taxonomy (NCBI): domain Eukaryota; kingdom Metazoa; phylum Arthropoda; class Insecta; order Mantodea; family Mantidae; genus Deroplatys; species Deroplatys truncata. The sequence continues at coordinate 412,465,569 of CM060990.1, read as the reverse complement.
TTCTGATTCTCACTGCGTATTGGGTGGTAGTATTCCAATATTTGGTTAGGAATAGGTTTTTGAAGTCAGAGTATGTGGTGTGGTCGCCGATCGCTAACCGAAACCAAGAGAGTGCCCTCCCTTGTAACCCTTTCTTTATAATTAATAATTTCAAGGTTTCAGGAATTTGTTTTAACTCGAAATAAGCGTCCAAATCCATAATGTATCGTTTCGCATTGTCTCTCAAGTCATTAAACTGTGGTACAGCGATCTCATTTAGTAAATTAAAATGTAGAGGGTACGCATGCACATTCATATAACTAGGCTCCTCATGAGCTAAACTAGAAATTGGGGTGTGCGGGGTCGCAAGCGGCACGTGAATTGCTGGTTGCGTTTCCGCGGTGATATTTTCGCCAGAGGTGGCATGGTTGCTGGCGTTTTGATTTGACACATTTTGTTGTCTTTCTATGGTTGCCCTAACCTGTGCCAACTCACGCGAATTTTTCTCAATTTGTGCTAATGCCGCGTTGTGTTCTGCAGCTGCCTGGTTTGTCGAAGTGGTGATAAGTTGTTTCATTGTTAATTCTATATTTACATTTTCTTTAATATTTGCACAGGCTGCTTGCAGATCACAATTCAGCTGTTCCTGGTTTACGTGGTCAGCAGACATTTGTGTGACACTTCCCTTTAAAGATTTTAATTTTGAGCATGCTTCTAGAACATCTGTTCTAATGCTAATAACCTCCGATCGTAAAGAAGCTTGCCCTACATTCATCTCCGTCACTTGGTTTGCTTGTCGGTTTACCTGCTCCTCTATTTGTGTTTGGTGTTTTGAGAATTTTGTGTTCAGTTTCTCTAAAATTTTTGCCTCGAGCTTCTCCCCTTGGGCAACTAATTGTGTGTGTACCTGGGTCATCAGTCTGTTCTAATTGTTTTAGGGTTTCCTCCTGTGCAGTTAGTTTTGCATTTAGTGTCTCTCCTTGTGTTTGAATTTGTGAGTGTAGTGTTTGTGCTTGTGCGGTGATTGTTTCACCTTGTGCGGTGATTTTTGAATTGAGTATTTCAGATTGTGCTCTTGAGTGTCTCACCTTGAGCGGTGATTTGTGAATTTAACGTCTCACCTTGTGCGGTGATTTGTGAATTTAGCGTTTCAGATTGTGCTCTGAGTGTCTCACCTTGAGCGGTGATTTGTGAATTTAACGTCTCACCTTGTGCGGTGAGTTGTGAATTTAGCGTTTCACCTTGTGCGGTGATTTGTGAATTTAGCGTCTCACCTTGTGCAGTGATTTGAGAGGTAAGTTGCTGGAATTGAATAAACATTTGTTGTATTACTGCCTCCGGTGTATATGGATTTGCCGAATGTTCCTGTTGATTTGTTGCTGCTGTTGTCTGTTCCTCCGTAAGGGCGTTCTCCATGGTGATTTTTGTTGTTTTGCCCTTACGGAGTAACATTCACTTTTCCCTTGGTGTAAGAAATGTTGGTTGTACTTACTCGGTGCTGCTGTTGTGCTGGTGTTGGTCTGGTGATGGTTGCTGGTTCCTTGGTGGCGTTCTTCGTTGTGTTGGTGTGAGTGTGTTGGCTTGGTAGGGTGCTAGGCGTGGGTGTAAGACACGTTGGGTGCCATTTTGTAGCGGGGATTTGGAAAATAGAACGTTTTCTGATGTGTAGGAACTTGGCTTAGGGTTTCGGGTTCAGAAAGATTATTGCCGGCTACTCAGGTAGAGGATAAGTGATGGTGGGATTCTTATCTCAGTGATTGTGTGGATGGGAGATGAATTATACTCACAGCTCCTCTCAGTGGCCCATTTATTCTGATGAGCCACACGTGTCGTCGTACCGAAGACCCTTTACACAAGACGCGTTCCTATCTGTTTTTCCCCGTTACAGTTTCCGTGCTTCTACCCTTGATTTAATTCCCTTTCTAAGTTATACACAATATGACTTTTGTCATTCCTAGCTACCCTATCTCTCACTGTTCTACTATGACGATTTCCTATCGTATATCTCTTTCCCTTGTGATAATATAAACTGTTACACGTTGCCTGTTTTCCCTATCCTTTCCTACACGAAATATTTCATCTTCTCCCTTGCTCTCCACGACACAAAGTTTTTACGTCCTCTTCCTAGCTCTTCACGACACAAAGTGTTCAATGTTTCGCGTGTCGAAAACTCGCTCCTCCTCCTAGACAAAAATGTATTTCACGCCTCTTTTCTAGTTTCATTCCCTTGCGTTACTATTCACGTGACTTTTATTATTCCCCATTGGTTATTTAGCTACTTTGCGCTTTTCCTACCATTGGTTAAGTTTCAGCGACCTTATGCTCTGCGAGCGTCTCTTCTGTTTCACGTTATTAACGGCTGATTTGATTTTCTGTCCGCATGAGTGCCTAGCGCATCCGTTTCATTGTTCCGCTTTCCGGCGACTCTCCGACGATTTCAATAGAACCTAACTGTTTCTCCTGCTCGCCTTTCCTGTATTACTTAAAGTGTTTTGCCTTTTTGGCAGATTTCCTTGTGTCTTTTCTTTTCCTGCGTTTCCTTTCCCATTCTGATTTATTTATACGTGTGTACTTTATTTTATTTCATCCGTAATAATATTTATTCCCCCCTTTTCTTAATCTTTAATATTCTCTTTTATCTCCTTATTATTCTTATTTCCTTCATTATTTTGTTTTATTAGCGGATTAGTCTTAAGCTTTTATTCTGGCTGTGGTTATTATTGTTCTCGCGGATCTTATCACTTCACTGGACAATGTTCGATTTATACTGAACTTTTTAGTATATATCAATGTGTTTTATACATTCAGCGGCACGTCTTTTCCCTCAGGGGCTCACCTTATATGAGTACGGGTTTTTGGCGCACCCGGGGGTTCCCGAGCCAATCATCGCCATATTCATCGCCATATTCATGCACCTCACCATCGTTTCTTTCTGCCCTTGTCACTTTCCGGCCATTTCGCACCACGACATTCGCACATCTCTTTTTATTCCTCGCCGGCCTACCTTGCGTGCGAAACGCCCACACAGTTTTATTTCTTTTATCTTTCCTTTTAATCCTCCGTGGACAGCCTGACGGATACCCGCGCACGGGGTGCGCAGCTCGGTGAGTGGGTAATGGCGTCATCCCCACACCCGGGGTCGTCATGTAGGGTTTGTGTTCGTATCCGCTGTTCAACTGCAGTCCCGCGGGGAGCCATTGCATGAGCTGCTGACTTCTGACGGCGATTGGGTCCCTCTGTGTATGTTCTGGGAGGTGTGACCCTGGGGTGAGGGTCTAGATAGACCACTTACCCAAGCCGGGGTAACGCCCGGGACGTCAGAGTCCGAGGTCGGAAGACGGTTGCAATGGTGGAGGATTTATCTCGCTATGGAGCACCCTCCCTCCATTAATACAAACAAGCGCCGAAAAGGTATTGTAACAGAAGTAGCAACGCCGTCATCTGGTTGTTACTTGGTCATTTCAATAACAGAAGAAGGACAAAACTTTGAGGTGAACCCTTTTATAATTCAGAAGGGCATAGATGCTATTGCTGGTGCGGTTCAATCCTGCACTCGTCTACGGAATGGTTCCTTATTGGCACAAACTAAGTCGGATCAGCAAAGTAAGAACTTGTTGCGCGCTACCCTTCTCCACGGTTATCCCATCCGTGTCGAGAAGCACCGCACATTGAATTCCTGTCGGGGCGTCGTTACCACCCATAACCTCGATGGTATATCGGACGAGGATCTAGTAGAATATTTATCCGATCAAAAGGTGACAGCAGTGCATCGAGTGCAGGCCAAACGCGACGGCGTATTGGTACCCACACGTACCCTGTTTCTAACATTTGATGGCGTCGATCTGCCCACGAGCATCTCCGCAGGGTACGAACGGATTTCCGTGAGGCCTTATATTCCTAGACCTCTGCGTTGTTTTAAATGCCAACGTTTTGGGCATACGCAAGTCTCATGTAAGAGTGCCGTTAACATCTGTGCAACATGTAGCCAGCCGTCACACGAAGGTACCTGTTCAACAGCCCCGTCTGCGTTAATTGTAAAGGGTCTCATTCTGCGTCGTTTGCTGACTGTCCGCGATACTTGGATGAGAAGGCGATCCAGGAGATCCGGGTAAAGGAAAAACTCTCCTTCGCTGAGGTCCGGAGGCGTTATCATGCGCGCCAACCTTCCCTCCTGCGATTTGGCACATTTAGTTCTGTTGTTGCCTCGCCAGTACCACGAGTAAATGCCGAAACTCAGACCTGGACCATGACTGGATTAACCGCCACTACCATCCGGCCGTCCATTAAGGCTACAGCTACCAAGCCCTATAAACGTGGCCCAAAGTCAATGAAGTCGCAAGCCGCTGAAAAGAAACCCAAGCAGAAACTTCGTAGGGAAGATTTTCTGAAGGACCCTCCGCGTGCACGCGGTAAGAAAAGTTAACCTCCTCCTCGGAGGTCGCAGTCCCAGGAGGATCCTGGGACAAGCCGCGCTCAGCGGCGAATTGCACCCATTGCCACCCAGAACCGATTCACGGCGCTTGAATCGGTTTCTGGCACTGAGCGCGTGGGCCCTCTCTCCGAGGAAGCTTTGGAGTCTTACCAACTCCATACAAAAAGCCCGAGTCCAAAGGTTAAACAAAAGGTAATTTTAAGCCGCCCTTCTAAGTAGACAGTTTATCCCTTTTTTCTTAATGGCTATCCTGATCTGGAATGTACGTGGTGTACGATCGCATAGGGCGGAACTGCAACTTTTATTGCGTTCCCGTTCGCCTATGGTCGTGTGTTTGCAGGAGACTACTTTGTATGCGCGCTGATGACCTTAGCTGTTTAGCGCCCTTAAACCGCATCTCATCATCATCACCCAGATGTTTTAACTGTGTTGTTGCTTCTTCAGATTTTTATGTTATTTTCGTTACCGTATCCTCTCGCCCTGGCGCGATGCGTAGGTGGCTCTTAGGGGGAACAAGTTGCGGGAGGTTAAACCTCTCCCGTTAGTCTGGGGTACCTCATCTGGTTCTTCTCGTGGGGAGGAGGTGCTTTTAGCCATTCTACGAATGGGACATTGTCTTTTTAGCCATAGATACCTACCCAGTGGTGACCCCGCACCACTCTGTCAGCAGTGTGATGCCCCCTTAACGGTGCTCACATTTTAGCAGTGTCAAGTTTTAGCTCCGTTGCGTTTTCGTGTTTGTCTGGCTGTTGGCCTAGCCAACGTTTTGGCAGACGACGCGCATGCTGTAGAATGTCCTTTACGTTTTATCACTGACATTGGTTTTAGCCGTCGCGATGAGCGCCTTTTAGCTGTTTGATTTATATTATATTTTAATTGGGGTGCTCCGCCCCAGTGGACATCTGGCGCTCGAGTCCCTCGCATTCTACAGTTCTTGACACGTTTTACTCTCTTGCTGATCATGATTTTAGTGTGAAGATCTTAGTTTTTGGTCTGTTGTGTTTTTCAGTGTTTTTGAGCAAGTGGTTTGTGTGTGGGTTTTTTAATTTTTTGACTTTTACATTTTATATTTTACACATAGTAAGGGCGCTGATAACCTTAGCAGTTGAGCGGCCTTAAGCCCGATCTCATCATCATCACCTACATGATCCTCCCCTTCTGCAGAATCATTTTGTTTTTCATAATCGGTGTTGCATCAATAAGTGATGCACAGTGTTTCTGTTTCCAGCTACTGTCGTGAATCTAAATTTAATTTGTTGGATAAATTGTTCCCAATTTATATCACTTTCAAAAGTTTGCTCATAAATGTTCCTTTTAATGTCCTCTTCTCTCTCATTCAGCAAAGCATCGTAGGAAATCAATAACGGATTACTCGTCCTTGGAGCTTCTATCTTCAAATCCTTTCCTCTTAAGCTTCCACTATGTATAATCTTTTCCATGACTCCTTGGTATCTGTTTCAGTCATTAAGTTCTACTCTGTAGTGCGAATATTACATATAGTGATCTTCTCTTTGACCGGTTTTAAATTGCTGGTAACAATTTCTTGCTTTTACCAGTTATGGATGAAACGAAAAGTACATGCTTCTGTTTCTCCACGGTTTTGTTTACCTTCTGCGTATTATCCACTTTCCCTTTTGACATCACGCCTGCATTATATATTGTTGGAATCCGTGTATCCTCATTTTTCAATTTCAATTTTGTTTGCAATTTTTATATACTCTAATCTCAAATCCTAGTGTATTTTGGTAATTTTAGCTAACAAAGAATTTATCTTGGTTTTATTTGGCACAGAAATCGTATCCGCAGCAACGGTGGAACAAATTTCTACAACTAAATCTGTGATTCTTGTTTCCTTCAACACAATGTTCAAGTTAGCGTTATTTTCCTCAGTTTTCTTCAAACTTTCACCAGGTCGATCAGGATATCTCTCCGGGGTGTTCTTGGCTTAAGAACATTTATTTCGCGCGTCTCATCTTCTCCACGTTTTGAAGTCGCTCTATTTTTATTCGTTGTTCTCTTGCTCCTCTCCGCCAATAGTGCTGAATATCTACATTATTGCCCAGGGTTGGGGGACGAGAACCCGGGAGCAGTCTGGCACAATATCAAGAAGTCGCCCTTACACACTCACTGATTCGACCCCGCATCATGACAGCAGATTGTGGAATTTCAAAGTTCAAAATGTTGTTAATATTGTGACGCAGCGGCTATGGCCCAAAGTTATCGGGAGGTCGGCTCCCGGCGGTCTAGTAAACGATAACTACAGCACGGCAGCGTAAACACGGGCCCGCTATTGGCAGATAAATAGGACTTGGAAGCTATCTTCTATCCCCCACATCTAGGGCGTATGTCGAAACAGTTATATAACGTTCGAGAACCTTGTGGAAATATTCCACTATCTAAGTGAGCGTTCTAAGAGAGCAAGAGAGTTGTTGAGTCAGTCTGTGAGTGAGTGAGCGAGTAGATCCCTGGTGTGACATAAAGAGAGATTCACCGAGCGAATCGGTGACGGCTGTTGTGACGTGCAGCAAATATTAATGCGGAGGGACGGATTGTGGAGGTCTTGTGTTCGACTCCCGAGTGAAGTGAACCGTCTGGCGTGAAGAGTCTACGTCACGAAGGAAGTGAAGTGACACTAGTGAAATTGAGCTAGATCACCTTAGTGAACGGAGTGTAAACGGAGTGAACTCCCAGTGAAAGCGAACTACATAAAAACAAAACTCGACACGCTGGTGTCAGAAGTGGGATTGAGATGGAGAAGCTGTTTAAACAAATATTGGCCTGAATGGAGGAGAAAACTGGGCGAGATGAAAATAGATACAAAAATAGAATCCGGAAAATAGACACGAATGGAACAGAAATGAAAACCAAAATGGAGAATGAAATAAAGAATGTAAATTCCAGAATGAAGTGTGAGATAAATTCATCGCTGAAGGATTTGAAAGATGGCATCGCTAAGGAGTTAGAAGAAAGGAAATCTGACATGGAGGGAAAGATTACTGTGGTGGAACAGCGCCTAACTCAGCAAGAAAAACGGTTAGATCAGCAGACGAAGGGAAATAAGACGACGATAGTGCATCTAAATCGTCAAGAAGAACTATTGGAGTAGCAGACCAAGGAAAGTGAGAGGATGATGGACGCCGCGGTGGAGGAAATGCGCCGGTACCTAGAAGCCAAAATCCGTGTAGAAGGTGCAGAGGGGCTACCACTACGAGGTCGCCTAATGCAAAAATAGTGAAGCCATCGAAATTCGACGGTAAATTGTCCTGGGAAGGTGTTTAAGCGGCAGTTTAAGACCTTTGCTACATACAATGCTTGGACGCGGGCGGAGAAAACGACAGCTTTGGCTGCCCTGCAGGGCAAGCAGCGAAAATCTTTTGGACCTTCCACACTAGAGGCTCGGCCGAAGATTTGATTAAACTGTTGAAGGGCGCTATAGAGAACATCGCCCGAGCGCCGCTTACAGAGCCTAGCTCAAAGCAAGAGTTCAACAACCGGGTGAGAGCTTACAGGAATTCCTCATGGAGGTGGACGGCTCGCGCACCGGGTCCTGACGGATTTACCACCAGATTGTGTTTCCGGAGAGGACGTCCACGCATTCATCAGCGAAGTGAGAGACCGGGAGGTGAAACAATGGCGGAATACCGCAACATCACGATCCCCTGGCGTCTTCCGCATTGAAACATACAGATGATGGCCGGAAGAGCCACCCCGGTACCGGCCAGGCCGCTAAGAATGGCGATTACCGACGTCGACAACAACCCAACCGCCATAGAACCGGTGGCGGGAGACAAGTGCTGGAGTTTCCGAGAGCCCGGATACCAAAAGGCGGATTGTGAGCACACCCCGGACGAGAATTAAGAAAACTACTAAGAGCCAGCAGTAAGAGGGACACGTCGGCGCCGTCATCACCTTCCCTTCAATTCGAGCGCCGTGGCTGACAACGACGAGGATGGGCTTGTAGCGCAAGGATGGATTCGGAATCGTCCCTGCAGTGGACACGGGCCTCACTAGCAATCACCAGGTACGATATGTCGCGAGGGCTACCAAACAATACACCGTTCAGGCTCTACAAACTAAAAACAGCCTCGAGTGAAATCCTGCCCGTGACCGCGGAAGCATATCTGGAGTTGACCCTTGGCAGGAGCAGGCTAGAAATGTGAATGTTCGTTGCCGCAATTACCGAGGAAGTTATCCTGGGCCTGGAGGTCCTTCGGTTCTTCGATGCCAAGGTTTACGTCGTGCGTCGCATATTGTACATGGGCCTCGAAGAGATCCTGTTGAACCACCCGGAGAAGAGGTTGCAACTGGTGATGCTCTTATTTGCCGAACGAGAGGTGGTTCCAGCGTGAAGTGAGAGGTTAGTGACGGCGCGGCAGAGAATCCCCTAACGGGGAACATGCTTGTGAACGAAGGAGGACTCCACCGAGATGCAGTTTATGTCGCGAGGATGCTACTTCCTGCTCGGGAGACCGTCCCAGTAAGAGTCCTTAATGTCACAAACCGGGTTCAAAAGCTGCTCAGCGGAATTGTCTTTGGGAAGTGCGAGCCGGTCGCCTCCTTAATATCTGCAGCCAAAAACACCGAAGGCCGACCGAACACCAAGAAACTGGATAGTCGTGTGAGTAACTGTGTGCAGGAGGCGGCTGAGAAGCGCTCGCGAGCCGAGTAGATACACATTAGCCTACCCGCGAATTCCTGGACATTTTCAACGTATCAGAAGGTGATTATGGCGGTACCCATAGAGTCATGCATCGCAACGACACCGGCGATGCTCGACCTATTAGACAGCCGCCTCGTCATATCCCGCTAGCGAAGCAGAAGGAAATACAGGGTTATTCATAAGTCAATGTCTTATTTTGTAAGTTTGTTGCGAAATAAGTACTTGACATATCAGCGTGAATTATATTTATATACATATATAATATATATATATATATATATATGAAAGGCAATCTCTCAAAGTTTGTGTGGTCTACCTTATAAGTGTTCAATATGTGGGCCTCTGGTTACACGGGAGGCATCCAGGCGATAGTCCAATTCCACCCACACCCGCACCAGCATGTCACGGTCGATCGTTGCTATCGTTGCTGTAACGTGATGTCGGAGGTCCTTCAAGTCAGCTGGAAGTGGTGGAATGAACACCCTATCCTTCACATATCCCCAGAGAAAGAAATCACATGGTGTTAAGTCCGGGGATCGGGGTGGCCACCGAAACAATGCGTCGTCATTGTCAGCATTTCGTCCAATCCAACGTCGCGGTAAGTTCTGGTTCAGGTACGCGCGCACAAGACAATGGAAGTGGGGTGGGGCCCCGTCCTGTTGGAAAACGAAGTCACCTCTATCTGTTAGTTGCGGCATAAGCCATTGTTCTAACATCTCCAGATAAGTGATGCTAGTCACTGTGGATTCGGCGAATTAAAATGGTCCGTAAATCTTGTCCTTTGACAGGGCACAGAACACGTTCATCTATGGGGAGTCGCGCACATGCTCGACTGTCTTATATGGCTGTTGGGTTCCCTAAATGCACACGTGACGGTTCACTTTCCTCGACAAGTGAAACGTTTCTTCGTCGCTGAAGGCGAGTCTGTCACCAAAATCATCACCTGTCATTGAAGCCTGCATGTCGATGGCAAATTATGTGCAAACCTCCTTGTCACCATCTGTGAGCTCTTGCAGGAGTTCCAGTTTGTACGGTTTCACCTTCAGTTGTTTGCGATGGAACCGCCACACAGTCGATTGAGACATTCTCAACTTGCACAATTTGTCGATTTCTGAGAGCTGCACGCAAACAACTCACGCACACCTGCAGCAGTGGCGTCTGACGGGCCCAGCCTTCCAGGTCGTTTGGGTGGACGCAGACAACCAGTGCGCTCCAAAGTTTTATCCCCTCAGGGGCTCACCTTATGTGAGTACGGGTTTTTGGCGCACCCGGGGGTTCCCGAGCCAATCATCGCCACATTCATCCCCTCACCCCCATCCGGTCGAGGTGGGTTCTTCAAGTGACCGGTGGACCCAAGGTAGGCTCTCGTGCGTTATTTGCATTCCATCCATACCGCACCTCACCATCGTTTCTTTCTTCCCTTATCACTTTCCGGCCATTTCGCACCACGACATTCGCATATCTCTCTTTTTCTTCCCCGCCGGCCTACCTTGCGTGCTAAACGCCACCACAGTTTTAGTCTCTTTTATCTTTTTATTTAAATCCTCCGTGGACACAGCCTGACGGATACCCGCGCACCGCGTGCGCAGCTGGGTGAGTGGGTAATGGCGTCATCCCCACCACCCGGGGTCGTCATGTAGGGTTGTTGTTCGTATCCGCTGTTCAACTGCAGTCCCGCGGGGGGGCCATTGCATGAGCTGCTGGCTTCCGACGGCGATTGGGTTCCTCTGTCTATGTTCTGGGAGGTGTGACCCTGGGGTGAGCTAGGTATAGATAGGCCACTCACCCAAGCCGGGGTAACGCCCGGGAAGTCAGAGCCCGAGGTCGGAGACGGTTGCAATGGTGGAGGATTTTTTTCGCTATGGAGCACCCTTTCTCCATTATAAACAACAAGCGCCGTAAAACTTTAGTAACAGAAGTAGCACCGCCAAAAGCTGGTTGTTACTTAGTGATTACCCGTACAGAGGAAGGACAATCATTCGAGAAGGTGAACCCTTTTATCATCCAGAAGGGCATTGACTCAATTGCTGGTCCGGTTCTTTCCTGCACTCGGCTTCGTAATGGTTCGTTGTTAGTGCAAAGCAAATCCGAGGCACAAAGTAAGTCCTTGTTGAGCGCCACGCTTCTCCACGGTTATCCTATCCGTGTTGAGAAGCACCGCACCTTGAATTCTTGTAGAGGCGTTGTCACCACGCATAGCCTCGATGGTATCTCTGACGAAGACCTGGTGGAATATCTTGCAGACCAGAGGGTGACAGCGGTTCATCGAGTGCAGGCCAAACGCGACGGCGTGTTGGTACCCACTCGTACCCTGTTTATTACATTTGATGGCGTCGATCTGCCCACGAGCATTTCCGCAGGGTACGAACGGATTTCTGTGAGGCCTTATATTCCTAGACCTCTGCGTTGTTTTAAATGCCAACGTTTTGGGCATACGCAAGTCTCATGTAAGAGTGCCGTTAACATCTGTGCAACCTGTAGCCAGCCCTCACACGAAGGTACCTGTTCAACAACCCCCGTCTGCGTTAATTGTAAAGGGTCTCATTCTGCTTCGTTTGCCGACTTTCCGCGGAACTTGGACGAGAAGGCGATGCAGGAGATCCGGGTAAAGGAAAAACTCTCCTTCGCTGAAGCCCGGAGGCGTTACCATGCGCGCCAACCTTCACTCCTGCGATCTGGCACATTTAGTTCTGTTGTTGCCTCGCCAGTACCACGAGAAGATGCGGAAACTCAGACCTGGACCTTGACTGGATTAACCGCCACTACCATCCGGCCGTCTATTAAGGCTACAGTTACCAAGCCGTATAAACCTGGTCCCAAGTCAATGAAGTCGCAAGCCGTTGAAAAGAAGCCCAAGCAGAAACTACGTAGGGAAGATTTTTTGAAAGACCCTCCGCGTGCGCGCGGTAAGAAAAGTTCACCTTCTCCTCCTCGGAGGTCGCTGTCCCAGGAAGGTCCTGGGACAAGCCGCGCTCAGCGGCACCCTTCACCCATCGCCACCCAGAACCGATTCACGGCGCTTGAATCGGTTTCTGGAACTGAGCGCGTGGGCCCTCCCTCCGAGGAAGCTATGGAGTCTGACCAACTCCATACAAAAAGCCCGAGACCCAAGGTTAAACAAAAGGTAATTTTAAGCCGCCCTTCTAAATAGACAGTTTATCCCCTTATTTGTAATGGCTATCCTGACCTGGAATGTACGTGGTGTACGATCGCATAGGGCGGAACTGCAGCTTTTATTGCGTTCCCATTCACCTATGGTCGTATGTTTGCAGGAGACTAAGCTTCGCCCTCACGATCCTTTTGATCTCCGGGGATATACTCCGGTTCGCTACGACCTTGAACCGGAGGAGGGTACTCCTGCTCATGGAGGTGTCATGTTCTTAGTGCGTAATGACGTTCATTTTCAAACTATCACACTTACGTCCGACTTGCAAGCTGTTGCCATTAGACTGCAGTTACCCGGTTTTTTCTTTTCTGTTTGTTCTGTGTATACACCTCCATCGTCTCCCCTCGCTCCCGCGGACATTCGAGCTCTCCTGTCCGCTCTCCCAACACCATTTCTTCTGTTGGGAGATTTTAATGCCCATCACCCACTGTGGGGTTCGCCGAGGGCTTGTGCGAGGGGAACTATTCTTTCCGACATTTTTTATCAGTTCAATCTTTCCATCCTCAATACAGGTGCACCTACTTTTGTTTCTAATTCTTCTGGTACATTCTCTCACCTGGACCTTGTCATTTGCTCACTCCAGCTTGCACGTCGTCTTCAGTGGAACGTCGTCGCTGAGACCTACTCCAGCGACCATTACCCCTGCATCGTTTATCGTCTGTCGCACCACGTACAGTATTCCAGAGTACCTACCTGGATATTCGCAAAAGCCGACTGGAGCTTGTATTCCAGCCTCGTGCATTTTGACGACCAGCCCTTCTCCGACATTAATCAACTAGTGCAGCACCTTACGTCTATTATTTTCTCAGCCGCCGACCGTGCAATACCCCGTTCATCCTCCCAACCTCGGCGGCCACCTGTTCCGTGGTGGAACGAGGATTGTCGGGACGCCGTTCGTGCCCGTAGGACTGCACTTAGGGTGTTTCGGCGACACCCTACACATGCTAACTTGGTGACTTTTAAACAATCGCGCGCTAGGGCTCGTCGCATTATTCAGGATAGCAAGAAGGCATCTTGGGCTCGTTTTGTCGAGTCTTTTAATCGTTTTACGCCTTCATCCGTTGTTTGGGATAAACTTCGTCGCTTCTCAGGTAAAGTGTCCCATTGTACTGTTTCTGGCCTTCAGGTTTCTAATGCCACCATAGTGGATCCGGCTGCCATCGCTAACACTCTGGGTGCTGCCTTTGAGGCGGTATCCAGTTCAGACCATTATTGCGCCGGCTTTCGCTCTCTTAAAGACCGGCTGGATTCCGCATCATATACTTTTCGGTCTGCTAATGATGAATGCTATAACAACCTATTCACAATGAGGGAGCTGGAGCACGCTCTTAATTGCTCTTGGCACTCCGCTCCTGGGCCGGACGGCATTCATGTCCTGATGTTAAAGCACCTTTCAGCCGACAGTAAACTCTTTCTCCTACAGGTCTATAACCGTATTTGGCAAGACGGCCTTTTTCCTTCCGTTTGGCGCGTAGCCACCATTGTCCCTATTCTTAAGCCTGGGAAGGATCGCCAACTACCTTCCAGCTACCGCCCTATCTCCCTCACCAGTTGCATTTACAAGGTGATGGAGCGCACGATCAACGGGCGGTTGACATGGTGGCTTGAGTCTCAGAAACGTTTAGCGAACGCTCAGTGCGGATTTCGTCGCTATCGCTCTACCGTCGATCATCTGGTGTCCCTGTCGACGCATGTTATGAATGGATTTCTGAGAAAGTGTCAAACCGTGGCTGTATTTTTTGACCTCGGGAAAGCTTATGACACTTGTTGGAGGGGCGGCATTTTACGTACACTCCATGCATGAAATTTCCGTGGTCGTCTTCCTATATTTCTTAGGGAGTTTATGATGGATCGCGTCTTTCAGGTACGCGTGGGCTCGGTTTTATCTCGTCGTTTTATTCAAGAGAACGGAGTACCGCAGGGCTCTGTACCCAGTGTCACACATTTTGCGATTGCTATCAACCCCATTGTTGATTGTATTCCACCTGGCATTTCATCGTCCCTTTTTGTTGACGATTTCGCTATTTATTGTAGTTCACGGCGGACCTGTCTACTCGAACGCCGTCTCCAGAGCTGTATCGACCGTCTCTACGCCTGGAGTAACGCCAACGGCTTTAATTTCTCCGCCGAGAAATCCGTCTGCATCAACTTCTGGCGCCGGAAGTATTTCCCTCCGCCCTCTCTCCATCTTGGGCCAGGGATACTGCCTTTTGCAGACGAGGCGAAATTTTTGGGGTTGATTTTTGATAGAAAGTTGTGTTGGACCTCGCACGTTTCCTTTTTAAAAGCAAAGTGTGACCGTTCTCTTAATCTTTTACGTGTTTTAAGTGGCACATCCTGGGGAGCTGATCGGACCGTCCTTCTTCGCCTTTATCGCTCTTTGGTCCGATCCAAACTTGATTACGGGTGTATTGTTTATTCGTCGGCACGTCCATCTGTGTTACGTCGATTGAATGCCATTCACCATCGTGGCATAAGAGTCGCTACAGGGGCCTTTCCAACCAGCCCTGTTTTTAGCCTGTATGCTGAAGCTGCTGAGCCTCCGCTGTCCTTCAGGCGTGAGATGCTCTTGTGCAGCTATGCTTGTCGACTCTCAAGCTTGCCTAACCACCCGTCCTTCGAGTTATTTTTCGAGGAGTCACTTGATCGTCACTATTTTATTAGCTCCTCTGCTTTGCTCCCACCAGGGGTTCGCTTTCGACAGCTCCTTCGGCATTTAGACATTCCGCCAGCGCCGGCCCTTCCACGGGGGGAAACGCGTTTTCCTCCATGGTCTCGCGCTGAGGCCCACTGTCACCTTGGGCTAACGTCGATGCCGAAGACTGAGACCCCTGCTTCAGTCTTTAGATCGGCTTTTTTAGAAGTACGGGCTCAATTCGGAGACTTCCATTTTATCTTTACCGATGGATCTAAGACTGAAGCTGGAGTTGGATGTGCCTTTGTTTCTGGTAACTGTAGTTTTAAGTTTCGTTTACCTGGACAATGTTAAATTTTTACCGCCGAACTTTTTAGCATTTATCAATCTATTTTATACATTCAGCGGCACGCCTTACAGCACTGTTTTATTTGTACGGACTCTCTGAGTGCCCTTCAAACTATCACTGCGCTGTACCATTACCACCCGCTTGTACAGCGCATACATGACCTGCTCCACTCGCTTGGTGTCACTGGCATCAGCGTGTCCTTCATGTGGATTCCAGGTCATGTGGGCATCTCAGGTAATGAGTCTGCCGACGCCGCTGCGAAATCGGCGATTTTATTACCCAGATTTTTTACCTCTGTTGTTCCCATGTCAGATTCGTGTGTTATTTTACGTCGCCGCATCCTCTCGCGCTGGCGCGATGATTTGACGGCCCTCCGGGGGAACAAGTTGCGGGAGGTTAAGCCTCTCCCGTTAATCTGGGGTACCTCTTCTCGTTCTTCACGTCGGGAAGAGGTACTTTTAGCCCGTTTACGAATTGGACATTGTCGTTTTAGTCATAGTTATCTGCTCAGTGGTGATCTCGCTCCGCTGTGTCAGCAGTGTGACGTGCCCTTAACGGTGCGTCACATTTTAACTGAGTGTCAAGTTTTAGCTCCACTGCGCGTTCGCCTGGGTCTGCCTGTTGGCATAGCCAACGTTTTGGCAGACGACGCGTATGCTGTAGAATGTCTTTTACGTTTTATAAGTGACATTGGTTTTAATCGTCGCATTTGATGCGCTGAGCGTCTTTTAGCTTTGTTATTTTATTCTGTATGTTTTAATAGGGACTTACTCCCCAGTGACATATGGCGCTCATGTCCCTCGCATTCTACAGTCCTTGACACGTTTTAATCTTTTATTGGCTATGCTTGTAGTGTGTTGGTTTTTGAGACATATTTATTGTTATTGTTACTATTGTTGTTATTGTTATTATTGTTATTGTTTTTATTGTTATTGTTATTCTATTGTTATTTTTAACTTTTTTGTCATCGCGGGTTTGTGTCCCGTTTTTTAATTATGCGGTTTTTTACCTGTCTTTTATTTTTTGACTTTATATTTTATACCTTGTAAGGGCGCTGATGACCTCAGCAGTTTAGCGCCCTTAAGCCGCATATCATCATCATCATCATCATCATCATCATCACAGTGACCAGTGGACGAACTTTGAATCCAGCCTTATGCGAGAGCTTCTCCAGTGCCTCCGGATCCACAAGACCTGCACCACTCCCCTTCATCCACAGTCGGGAGGAATGGTGGGGAATTATATTAAGACGGTCGAGGAGCACTTCCGGAAACTAGTATTCAGCCCTCAGTGAGATTGGGATGTGCACGTGCCATTTTCTCTCCTGGCCTACGGAGCATCAGTACACGAGACCACTGGCATGATACTGGCCATGGTATTCTGGCGGAAGCTATGGCTACTTTGTGATCTGTTTTTCGGCAAGCCCCCTGATACTGACCAGCCCGAAACGAATTATGCCGGGGCGCCAACGGATAGCTGGAGGACTTCAGCCAGGGAGCACCTGAAGCTGTCCCCCCAGGGGCTCACCTTATGTGAGTACGGGTTTGGCGTACCCGGGGGTTCCCGAGCCACTCATCGCCATTTTCATCCGTTCATCCCCGTCCGGTCGAGGTGGGATCGTTCTCGTGACCGCGGGACTCAAGGTAGGCTCTCGTGCTTTCTGTGCATTTCATTCCATGTCGCGCCTCGCCGTCGTTTCTTCTCTTCTCCTGCGCATTTCGCCTTACGCCCATTCATTTACACCTCTCTTTTACTTCTTCGCCGGCCTACGTTGCGTGCGTAACGCCCACGCACTTTTAGTTCCTTTTATCCTTTTATTTAAATCCTCCGTTGACACAGCCTGACGGATACCCGCGCACTGGGTGCGCAGCTGTGTGAATGGGTAATGGCGTCATCCCCACCACCCAGGGTCGTCATGTAGGGTATGTGTTCGTATCCGCTGTTTAACTGCAGTCCCGCGGGGGGCCATTGCATGAACTGCTGACTTCTGACGGCGATTGGGTCCCTCTGTCTATGTTCTGGGAGGTGTGACCCTGGGGTGAGATAGGTATAGACAGGCCACTCACCCAAGCCGAGGTAACGCCCGGGAAGTCAGAGCCCGAGGTCGGAGACGGTTGCAATGGTGTAGGATTTATTTCGCTATGGAGCACCCTTTCTCCATTATAAATAACAAGCGCCGTAAATTGATTGCAATAGAAGTAGCACCACCAGCAACTGGTTGTTACTTTGTGATTTCGCGAACTGAGGAAGGTCAAACGTTTGAGAAGGTGAACTCTTTTATTATCCAGAAGGGCATTACGCTATTTCAGGTGCGGTTCAGTCCTCCACTCGTCTTCGGATTGGTTCCCTTCTGGTTCAAACCAAATCCGAAAGGCAGAGTAAGACCCTGTTGCTCGCTACGCTTCTCCACGGTTATCCTATCCGTGTTGAGAAGAACCGCACCTTGAATTCCTGTCGAGGCGTTGTCACCACGCATAGCCTCGATGGCATATCGGACGAGGACCTTGTAGAATATCTTGCAGACCAGAAGGTGAAAGCGGTTCATCGAGTGCAGGCCAAAGGCGACGGCGTATTGGTACCCACTCGTACCCTGTTTCTAACATTTGATGGCGTCGATTTGCCCACGAGCATCTCCGCAGGGTACGAACGGATTTCTGTGAGGGCTTATATTCCTAGACCTCTGCGGTGCTTTAAATGCCAACGTTTTGGGCATACGCAAGTCTCATGTAAGAGTGCCGTTAATATCTGTGCAACATGTAGCCAGCCCTCACACGAAGGTGCCTGTTCAAAAGCCCCCGTCTGCGTCAATTGCAAAGGGTCACATTCTGCTTCATTTGGCGACTGTCCGCGGTATTTGGACGAGAAGGCGATCCAGGAGATCCGGGTAAAGGAGAAACTCTCCGCCGAAGCCCGGAAGCGTTACCATGCGCGCCAACCTTCGCTTATGCGATCGGGAACATTCAGTGCTGTTGTTGCCTCGCCAGTACCCGGGAAGGATGCTGGGACTCAAACTTGGATCATGAGTGCCTTGACCGCCACTACCGTCCGGCCGTCCAAGTCTGCTACTGTTACCAAGCCCTTTAAACGTGGTCCAAAGTCTATGAAGACACCAGTCACTGAGAAAAAGCCGAAGCAGAAACTTCGTAGGGAAGATTTTTTGAAAGACCCTCCGCGTGCGCGCGGTAAAAAAAGTTCACCTTCTCCTCCTCGGAGGTCGCTGTCCCAGGATGGTCCTGGGACACGCCGCGCTCAGCGGCACCCTTCACCCATCGCCACCCAGAACGGATTCTCGGCGCTTGAATCGGTTTCTGCCTCTGACCGCGTGGGCCCTCCCTTCGAGGAGGCTATGGAGTCTGACTGACTCCATACCAAAAGCCCGAGCCCAAAGGTTAAACAAAAGGTAATTTTAAACCGCCCTTCTAAGTAGACAGTTTATCCCTTTTTCTTAATGGCTATCCTGACCTGGAATGTACGTGGTGTACGATCGCATAAGGCGGAACTGCAACTTTTCTGATTCTTCCGGTACATTTTCTCACTTGGACCTTGATACCGTTCTTTTAATCTTTTACGTGTTTTAAGTGGCACATCCTGGGTATCTGATCGGACCGTCCTTCTACATCTTTATCGCTCTTTGGTCCGATCCAAGCTTGATACGGTGCATTGTCTATTCGTCGGCGCGTCCCTCTGTATTACGTCGATTGAATGCCATTCACCATCGTGGCATAAGAGTCGCTACAGGGGCCTTTCCAACCAGCCCTGTTCCTAGCCTATATGCTGAGGCTGCAGAATCTACGCTGTCCTTCAGGCGTGATATGCTCTTGTGCAGCTATGCCTGTCGACTCTCCGGCTTGCCTGACCACCCGTCCTTCGCGCTGTTTTTTGAGCATTCGCTAGATCGCCAATATATGGTTACCTCCTCTGCATTGCTCCCTCCAGGGGTTCGATTTCGCCTGCTACTTCGGCATTTGGACGTTACGCTAGCGCCGGCCCTTCCACGGGGAAAACGGTTTTCCTCCATGGTCGCGCGCTGAGGCCCACTGTCACCTTGGGTTAACGTCGATGCCGAAAAATGATACCCCTGCTTCCGTCCTTAAATCCGCTTTTTAGAACTACAGGCGCAGTTTGGGGACTGTCATTTTATATATACCGATGGGTCTAAGACTGAAGTTGGAGTAGGATGTGCCTTTGTTTTTGGTGCACAGAGTTTTACTTTTCGTTTACCTGGACAATGTTCGATTTATACCGCCGAAATTTTTAGTATATATCAATGTGTTTTATACATCCAGTGGCACGACCTAAGGCACTGTATTGTGTGTACAGACTCTCTGAATGCCTTTGAGAGTATTCACGCGCTGTATAGTTACCACCCGCTCGTACCCCCCCCCCCAGGGGCTCACCTTATGTGAGTACAGGTGTTGGCGTACCCGGGGTTCCCGAGCATATCATCGCCATCAACATCTTTCCACCCCCGTCCGGTCGAGGTGGGTTCGTTCTCGTGACCGGTGGACTCAAGGTAGGCTCTCGTGCGTTCTGTGCATTTCATTCCATTACACCCCTCGCCATCGTTTCTTTCTTTTCTTCTTTTACTTCTTCGCCGGCCTACCTTGAGCCCGAAACGCCCACACACTTTTAGTTTATTTTAACGTTTTCTTTTAATCCTCCGTGGACACAATTCCCAGGAAGCTCCTGGGACAAGCCGCGCTCAGCGGCCCCCCTCACCCATCGCCACCCAGAACCGGCTCACGGCGCTTGAATCGGTTTCTGGCTATGAGCGCGTGGGCCCTCCCTTCGAGGAGGCTATGGAGTCTGACCAACTCCATACCAAAAGCCCGAGTCCAAAGGTTAAACAAAAGGTAATTTAAGCCGCCCTTATAAGTAGACAGTTTATCCCTTTTTTCTTAATGGCTATTCTGACCTGGAATGTACGTGGTGTACGATCGCATAGGGCGGAACTGCAACTTTTATTGCGTTCCCGTTCACCTATGGTCGTGTGTTTGCAGGAGATTAAGCTTCGCCCTCACAATCCTTTTCATCTCCGAGGATATACTCCGGTTCGCTACGACCTTGAACCGGAAGAGGGTACTCCTGCTCATGGTGGTGTCATGATTTTGGTGCGTAACGACGTTCATTTTCAAACTATCACACTGACATCCGACTTGCAAGCTGTTGCTGTTCGCCTTCACTTACCCGTCTTTTTGTTTTCTGTTTGCTCTGTGTATTCACCTCCATCGTCTCCCCTCGCTCCCGCGGACATTCGAGCTCTTCTGTCCGCTCTCCCAACACATTTCTCCTGTTGGGAGATTTTAATGCCCATCACCCACTGTGGGGTTCGCCAAGGGCTTGTGCGAGGGGAACTCTTCTTTCCGACATTTTTTACCAGTTCAATCTTTCCATCCTCAATACAGGTGCACCTACTTTTATTTCTGATTCTTCTGTTACATTCTCTCGCCTGGACCTTGCCATTTGCTCACGCCAGCTTGCCCTTCGTCTTCAGTGGAACGTCGTCGCTGACACCTACTCCCCCCTCAGGGGCTCACCTTATGTGAGTACGGGTTTTTGGCGCACCCGGGGGTTCCCGAGCCAATCATCCCCACATTCATCCCCTCACCCCCATCCGGTCGAGGTGGGTTCTTCTCGTGACCGGTGGACACAAGGTAGGCTCTCGTGCGTTCTTTGCATCACATTCATACCGCACCTCACTATCGTTTGTTTCTTCTCCTCTATTTCTGCGCATTTCGCCCCACGTTCACTCATTTACGCCTCTATTTTACTTCTTCGCCGGCCTACCTTGCGCGCGAAACGCCCACACAGTTTTAGTTTCTTTTATCTTTCTTTTAATCTTCCGTGGACACAGCCTGACGGATACCCGCGCACTGGGTGCGCAGCTGGGTGAGTTGGTAATGGCGTCATCCCCACCACCCGGGGTCGTCATGTAGGGTTTGTGTTCGTATCCACTGTTCAACTGCAGTCCCGCGGGGGGGGGGCCATTGCATGAGCTGCTGACTTCCGACGGCGATTGGGTCCCTCTGTTTATGTTCTGGGAGGTGTGACCCTGGGGTGAGCTAGGTATAGATAGGCCACTCACCCAAGCCGGGGTAACGCCCGGGAAGTCAGAGCCCGAGGGCGGAGACGGTTGCAAAGGTGGAGGATTTTTTGCCCTATGGAGCACCCTTTCTCCATTATAAACAACAAGCGCCGAAAAACTTTAGTAACAGAAGTAGCACCGCCAACAGCTGGTTGTTACTTAGTGATTACCCGTACAGAGGAAGGACAATCATTCGAGAAGATGAACCCTTTTATCATCCAGAAGGGCATTGATGCTATTGCTGGTGCGGTTCAATCCTGCACTCGTCTACGGAATGGTTCCTTATTAGCCCAAACGAAATCCGATCAGCAAAGTAAGACCTTGTTGCGCGCTACGCTTCTCCACGACTATCCCATCCGTGTGGAGAAGCACCGCACATTGAATTCCTGTCGAGGCGTTATTACCACCCATAGCCTCGATGGTATATCGGACGAGGACCTGGTAGAATATCTTGCAGACCAGAAGGTGACAGCGGTCCATCGAGTGCAGGCCAAACGCGACGGCGTATTGGTACCCACTCGTACCCTGTTTATTACATTTGATGGCGTCGATCTGCCCACGAGCATTTCCGCAGGGTACGAACGGATTTCTGTGAGGCCTTATATTCCTAGACCTCTGCGTTGTTTTAAATGCCAACGTTTTGGGCATACGCAAGTCTCATGTAAGAGTGCCGTTAACATCTGTGCAACATGTAGCCAGCCCTCACACGAAGGTACCTGTTCAACAGCCCCCGTCTGCGTTAATTGTAAAGGGTCACATTCTGCTTCGTTTGCCGACTGTCCGCGGTATTTGGACGAGAAGGCGATCCAGGAGATCCGGGTAAAGGAAAAACTCTCCTTCGCTGAAGCCCGGAGGCGTTTCCATGCGCGCCAACCTTCACTCCTGCGATCTGGCACATTTAGTTCTGTTGTTACCTCGCCAGTACCACGAGTAGATGCCGAAACTCAGACCTGGACCATGAGTGGATTAACCGCCACTACCACCCGGCCGTCCATTAAAGCTACTGTTACCAATTCCTATAAACCTGGTCCAAAGTCAATGAAGTCGCAAGCCGCTGAAAAGAAGCCCAAGCAGAAACTACGTAGGGAAGATTTTTTGAAAGACCCTCCGCGTGCGCGCGGTAACAAAAGTTCACCTTCTCCTCCTCGGAGGTCGCTGTCCCAGGAAGGTCCTGGGACAAGCCGCGCTCAGCGGCACCCCTCACCCATCGCCACCCAGAACCGATTCACGGCGCTTGAATCGGTTTCTGGCACTGAGCGCGTGGGCCCTCCCTCCGAGGAAGCTATGGAGTCTGACCAACTCCATACAAAAAGCCCGAGCCCAAAGGTTAAACAAAAGGTAATTTTAAGCCGCCCTTCTAAATAGACAGTTTATCCCCTTTTTCTTAATGGCTATCCTGACCTGGAATGTACGTGGTGTACGATCGCATAGGGCGGAACTGCAACTTTTATTGCGTTCCCATTCACCTATGGTCGTGTGTTTGCAGGAGACCAAACTTCGCCCTCACGACCCTTTCGATCTCCGAGGGTACACTCCGGTTCGCTACGACCTTGAACCGGAGGAGGGTACTCCTGCTCATGGAGGTGTCATGTTCTTAGTGCGTAACGACGTTCATTTTACACCTGTCACACTTACATCCGACTTGCAAGCTGTTGCCGTACGCCTTCACTTACCCGGCTTTTTGTTTTCTGTTTGCTCTGTATATTCACCTCCATCGTCTCCCCTCGCTCCCGCGGACATTCGAGCTCTCCTGTCCGCTCTCCCAACACCATTTCTTCTGTTGGAAGATTTTAATGCCCATCACCCACTATGGGGTTCGCCAAGGGCTTGTGCGAGGGGAACTCTTCTTTCCGACATTTTTTATCAGTTCAATCTTTCTATCCTCAATACAGGTGCACCTACTTTTATTTCTGATTCTTCCGGTACATTCTCTCACCTGGACCTTGCCATATGTTCAATCCAGCTTGCACGTCGTCTTCAATGGAACGTCGTCGCTGACACCTACTCCAGCGACCATTTCCCCTGCATCGTTTCTCTTCTGTCGCACCACGTACAGCATTCCAGAGTACCTACCTGGATATTCGCAAAAGCCGACTGGAGCTTGTATTCCAGCCTCGTGCATTTTGACGACCAGCCCTTCTCCGACATTAATCAACTAGTGCAGCACCTTACGTCTATTATTTTCTCAGCCGCCGAACGCGCAATACCCCGTTCATCCTCCCAACCTCGGCGGCCACCTGTTCCGTGGTGGAACGAGGATTGTCGGGACGCCGTTCGTGCCCGTAGGACTGCACTTAGGGTGTTTCGGCGCCACCCTACACTTGATAATTTGGTGACTTTTAAACAATCGCGCGCCAGGGCTCGTCGCATTATTCAGGTTAGCAAGAAGGCATCTTGGGCTCGTTTTGTCGAGTCTTTTAATCGTTTTACGCCTTCATCCGTTGTTTGGGATAAACTTCGTTGCTTCTCAGGTAAAGTGTCACATTGTACTGTTTCTGGCCTTCAGGTTTCTAATGCCACCATAGTGGATCCGGCTGCCATCGCTAACACTCTGGGTTCTGCCTTTGAGGCGGTTTCCAGTTCAGACCATTATTCCGCCGGTTTTCGCTCTATTAAAGACCGGCAGGATTCCGCATCATATACTTTTCGGTCTGTTAATGATGAATGCTATAACGAACTATTCACAATGAGGGAGCTGGAGCACGCTCTTCATTGCTCTCGGCACTCCGCTCCCGGGCCGGACGGCATTCATGTCCTGATGTTAAAGAACCTTTCAGCCGACAGTAAACTATTTCTCTTACAGGTCTATAACCGTATTTGGCAAGACGGCATTTTTCCTTCCGTTTGGCGCGAAGCCACCATTGTCCCTATACTTAAGCCTGGGAAGGATCGCCAACTACCTTCCAGCTACCGCCCTATCTCCCTCACCAGTTGCATTTGTAAGGTGATGGAGCGCATGATCAACGGGCGGTTGACATGGTGGCTTGAGTCTCGGAAACTTCTAGCGAACGCTCAGTGCGGGTTTCGTCGCTATCGCTCTACCGTCGACCATCTGGTGTCCTTGTCGACGCATATTATGAATGGATTTCTGAGAAAGTGTCAAACCGTGGCTGTATTTTTTGACCTGGAGAAAGCTTATGACACTTGTTGGAGGGGCGGCATTTTACGTACACTTCACGATTGGAATATCCGCGGTCGTCTTCCCATATTTCTTCGGGAGTTTATGACGGACCGCGTCTTTCGTGTACGTGTGGGCTCGGTTTTATCTCGTCGTTTTATTCAAGAGAACGGAGTACCACAGGGCTCTGTACTCAGTGTCACACTTTTTGCGATTGCTATCAACCCCATTGTTGATTGTATTCCACCTGGCATTTCATCGTCCCTTTTTGTTGACGATTTCGCTATTTATTGCAGTTCAAGGCGGACCTGTCTACTCGAACGCCGTCTCCAGAGCTGTATCGACCGTCTCTACGCCTGGAGTAACGCCAACGGCTTTAATTTCTCCGCCGAGAAATCCGTCTGCATCAACTTCTGGCGCCGGAAGTATTTCCCTCCGCCCTCTCTCCATCTTGGGCCAGGGATACTTCCGTTTGCAGACGAGGCGAAATTTTTGGGGTTGATTTTTGATAGGAAGTTGTGTTGGACCTCGCACGTTTCCTTTTTAAAAGCAAAGTGTGACCGTTCTCTTAATCTTTTACGTGTTTTAAGTGGCACATCCTGGGGAGCTGATCGGACCGTCCTTCTTCGCCTTTATCGCTCTTTGGTCCGATCCAAACTTGATTACGGGTGTTTTGTTTATTCGTCGGCACGTTCATCTGTGTTACGTCGTTTGAATCCCATTCATCATCGTGGTCTTAGAGTCGCTACAGGGGCCTTTCCAACTAGCCCCGTGCCCAGTCTTTATGCTGAAGCTGCAGAGCCTCCGCTGTCCTCCAGGCGTGAGATGCTCTTGTGCAGCTATGCCTGTCGACTCTCAAGCTTGCCTGACCACCCGTCTTTCGCGGCATTTTTCGAGGATTCCCTTGACCGGCAATATTTAGTTAGCTCCTCTGCATTGCTCCCTCCAGGGGTTCGATTTCGACTGCTACTTCGGCATTTGGACGTTACGCCAGCGCCGGCCCTTCCAAGGGGGGAAACGCGTTTTCCTCCATGGTCGCGCGCTGAGGCCCCCTGTCACCTTGGGTTATCGTCAATGCCGAAGAATGAGACCCCTTCTTCAGTCTTTAGATCAGCGTTTTTAGAACTTCAGTCGCAATTCGGGGACTTGCCTTTTATCTTTACTGATGGATCTAGGACTGATGCAGGAGTAGGATGTGCCTTTTTTGTGGTGGAAATAGTTTTACCTTTCGTTTACCAGAGCAATGTTCGATTTTTACCGCCGAACGTTTTAGCATTTATCAGTCTCTTTTATATATTCAGCGGCACGACTTACGGCACTGTTTTATTTGTTCCGACTCCCTGAGTGCTCTTCAAAGTATTAGCTCGCTGTACAGTTACCACCCGCTCGTACAGCGCATTCATGACCTGCTCCACTCGCTTGATGTCTTTGGCATCAGCGTCTCCTTCATGTGGATTCCAGGTCATGTGGGCATCTCAGGTAATGAGTCTGCCGATGTCGCTGCCAAGTCGGCGATTTTATCACCCAGACGTTTTACCTCTGTTGTTCCCTCGTCAGATTTGTTTATTGTTTTACGTCGCCGCATCCTCTCGCTTTGGAGCGATGAGTGGACGGCCCTCCGGGGGAACAAGTTGCGGGAGGTTAAGCCTCTCCCGTTAGTCTGGGCTACCTCTTCCCGTGCTTCTCGTCAGGAAGAGGTAATTTTAACACGCCTTCGTATCGGACATTGCATTTTTAGTCATAAGTATTTGCTGAGTGGTGACCCCGCGCCACTCTGTGGGCAGTGTGACGTGCCCTTAACGGTGCGTCACATTTTAACAGAGTGTCAGGTTTTAGCTGCATTGCGTGCTCGTGTGGGTCTGCCTGTTGGCCTAGCCAACGTTTTGGCAGACGACACGCGTGCTGTAGAATGTGTTTTACGTATTATTCATGACAGTGGTTTTAATCTGCGCATTTAATGCGTTGGGCGTCTGTTGGCTTAGTACTTTTATTCTGTCTGTTTTTTATGGGAACTCTTATCCCCAGTGGACATATGGCGCTCATGTCCCTCGCGTTCTACAGTTCCTGACACGTTTTAATCTTTTATTGCCCTTGCTTTTAGTGTGTTGATTTTTCAGAACTTTGTATTGTTATTGTTATTCTTGTTGTTCTTGTTATTGTTGTTGTTATTGTTGTTATTGTTATTTTGTTATTGTTCTGTTAGTTTTAGCTTTTTGAACATCGCGGGTTTGTGTCCCGTTTTTAACTATGCGGTTTTTTACCTGTTTTATATTTTGACCTTATCTTTTATACATTGTAAGGGCGCTGATGACCGTAGCAGTTTAGCGCCCTGAAACCGCATATCATCATCATCATCATTTAATTTCTCCGCCGAGAAATCCGTCTGCATCAACTTCTGGCGCCGGAAGTATTTCCCTCCGCCCTCTCTCCATCTAAGGCCAGGGCTGCTTCCGTTTGCAGACGAGGCGAAATTTTTGGGGTTGATCTTTGATAGAAAGTTGTGTTGGACCTCGCACATTTCTTTTTTAAAAGCAAAGTGTGACCGTTCTCTTAATCTTTTACGTGTTTTAAGTGGCACATCCTGGGGAGCTGATCGGACTATCCTTCTGCGTCTATATCGCTCTTTGGTCCGATCCAAACTTGATTACGGGTGTATTGTCTTTTCATCGGCACGTCCATCTGTGTTACGTCGCTTGTATCCCATTCATCATCGTGGTATTAGAGTCGCTACAGGGGCCTTTCCAACTAGCCCCGTGCCCAGTCTTTACGCTGAAGCTGCAGAGCCTCCGCTGTCCTCCAGGCGTGAGATGCTCTTGTGCAGCTATGCCTGTCGACTCTCCAGCTTGCCTGACCACCCGTCTTCCGCGGCATTTTTCGAGGATTCACTTGACCGGCAATATTTAGTTAGCTCCTCTGCATTGCTCCCTCCAGGGGTTCGATTTCGACTGCTACTTCGGCATTTGGACGTTACACCAGCGCCGGCCCTTCCAAGGGGGGAAACTCGTTTTCCTCCATGGTCGCGCGCTGAGGCTCTCTGTCACCTTGGGTTATCGTCAATGCCGAAGGATGAGACCCCTTCTTCAGTCTTTAGATCAGCGTTTTTAGAACTTCAGTCGCAATTTGGGGACTTGCCTTTTATCTTTAGAGATGGATCTAAGACTGATGCTGGAGTAGGATGTGCCTTTTTTGTGGTGGAAATAGTTTTACCTTTCGTTTACCAGAGCAATGTTCGATTTTTACCGCCGAACTTTTTAGCATTTATCAGTCTCTTTTATATATTCAGCGGCACGACTTACG
Source organism: Deroplatys truncata (assembly GCA_030765065.1). Taxonomy (NCBI): domain Eukaryota; kingdom Metazoa; phylum Arthropoda; class Insecta; order Mantodea; family Mantidae; genus Deroplatys; species Deroplatys truncata. The sequence goes on along the minus strand of CM060990.1, from coordinate 412,437,848 downwards.
GCACTGTTTTATTTGTTCCGACTCCCTGAGTGCTCTTCAAAGTATTCGCGCACTGTACACTTACCACCCCCTCGTACAGCGCATGCATGACCTGCTCCACTCGCTTGGTGCCTCTGGCATCAGCGTCTCTTTTATGTGGATTCCAGGTTATGTGGGCATCTCAGGGAACGAGTCAGCCGACGCCGCTGCGAAATCGGCGATTTTATTACCCAGATTTTTTACCCCTGTTGTTCCCTCGTCAGATTCGTGTGTTATTTTACGTCGCCACATCCTCTCGCGCTGGCGCGATGAGTGGACGGCCCTACGGGGGAACAAGTTGCGGGAGGTTAAACCTCTTCCGCTAGTCTGGGCTACCTCTTCCCGTGCTTCTCGTCGGGAAGAGGTACTTTTAACACGCCTTCGTATCGGACATTGCCTTTTTAGCCATAGATACCTGCTTAGTGGTGATCCCGCACCTCAGTGTGGTCAGTGTTCTATGGCATTAACTGTCCGTCACATTTTAACCAAGTGTCAAGTTTTAGCTCCACTGCGCGTTCGCGTGGGTCTGCCTGTTGGCCTAGCCAACGTGTTGGCAGACGGCGCGCATGCTGTAGAATGTCTTATACGTTTTATCACTGACATTGGTTTTAGCCGTCGCATTTGATGCGCTGAGCGCCTTTTAGCTGTTTGATTTTATATTGTTAGTTTTAATGGGGCCCTTCTCCCCGGACATAAGGCGCTCATGTTCCTTGCATTCTACAGTTCTTGACACGTTTTATTCTTTTAGTGACCATGCTTTTAGTGTGTAAATTTTAGTCTTTGGTGTGTTGTTTTTTAGTGTTTTGACCAAGCCGGTTTGTGTCTGGTTTTTTAGTTTTTTGACTTTTCAATTTTATATTTTATACAATGTAAGGGCGCTAATAACCAATGTAGTTGAGCGCCCTTAGCTCCACCTCATCATCATCATGCAAGGTGATGGAGCGCATGATCAACGGGCCGTTGACATGGTGGCTTGAGTCTCAGAAACTTCTAGCGAACGCTCAGTGCGGGTTTCGTCGCTATCGCTCTACCGTCGACCATCTGGTGTCCCTGTCGACGCATGTTATGAATGGATTTCTGAGAAAGTGTCAAACCGTAGCTGTTTTTTTGACCTCGAGAAAGCTTATGACACTTGGAGGGGCGGCATTTTACGTACACTTCACGCATGGAATATCCGCGGTCGTCTTCCCATATTTCTTCGGGAGTTCATGACGGACCGCGTTTTTCGTGTACGTGTGGGCTCGGTTTTATCTCGTCATTTTATTCAAGAGAACGGAGTACCGCAGGGCTCTGTACTCAGTGTCACACTTTTTGCGATTGCTATCAACCCCATTGTTGATTGTATTCCACCTGGAATGTCATCGTCCTTTTTTGTTGACGATTTAGCCATTTATTGCAGTTCACGGCGGACCTGTCTACTCGAACGCCGTCTCCAGAGCTGTATCGACCGTCTCTACGCCTGGAGTAACGCCAACGGCTTTAATTTCTCCGCCGAGAAATCCGTCTGCATCAACTTCTGGCGCCGGAAGTATTTCCCTCCGCCCTCTCTCCATCTTGGGCCAGGGATACTTCCGTTTGCAGACGAGGCGAAATTTTTGGGGTTGATTTTTGATAGGAAGTTGTGTTGGACCTCGCACGTTTCCTTTTTAAAAGCAAAGTGTGACCGTTCTCTTAATCTTTTACGTGTTTTAAGTGGCACATCCTGGGGAGCTGATCGGACCGTCCTTCGCCTTTATCGCTCTTTGGTCCGATCCAAGTTTGATTACGGGTGTATTGTTTATTCGTCGGCACGTCCATCTGTGTTACGTCGAATGAATGCCATTCACCATCGTGGCATAAGTGTCGCTACAGGGGCCCTTTCAACCAGCCCTGTTCTTAGCCTGTATGCTGAAGCTGCACAGCCTCCGCTGTCCTTCCGGCGTGAGATGCTGTTGTGCAGCTATGCCTGTCGGCTCTCCACCTTGCCTGACCACCCGTCCTTCCCGACATTTTACGAGGATTCGCTTGATCGGCAATATTTAGTTAGCTCCTCTGCATTGCTCCCTCCAGGGGTTCGATTTCGACTGCTACTTCGGCATTTGGACGTTACGCCAGCGCCGGCCCTTACCGGAGGGGAAACGCGTTTTCCTCCATGGTCGCGCGCTGAGGCCCACATCCACCTTGGGCTAACGTCGATGCCGAAAAAAGCGACCCCTGCTTCTGTTCTTAGATCCGCTATTTTAGAACTACAGGCGCAGTTCGGGGACTGTCATTTTATATATACTGATGGGTCTAAGACTGATATTGGAGTAGGATGTGCCTGTGTTTTTGGTGTACAGAGTTTTACTTTTCGTTTACCTCGACAATGTTCAATTTTTACCGCCGAACTTTTTAGCATTTATCAATCCGTCTTATACATTCAGCGGCACGACTTACGGCACTGTTTTATTTGTACGGACTCTCTGAGTGCCCTTCAGAGTATTACTGCGCTGTACCATTACCACCCACTCGTACAGCGCATACATGACCTGCTCCACTCGCTTGGTGTCTCTGGCATCAGCGTCTCCTTCATGTGGATTCCAGGCCATGTGGGCATCTCAGGTAATGAGTCTGCCGACGCCGCTGCGAAATCGGCGATTTTATTACCCAGATTTTTTACCTCTGTTGTTCCCTCGTCAGATTCGTGTGTTATTTTACGTCGCCGCATACGCTCGCGCTGGCGCGATGAGTGGACGGCCCTCCGGGGGAATAAGTTGCGGGAGGTTAAGTCTCTCCCGTTAATATGGCGTACCTGTTCTCGTTCTTCACGTCGGGAAGAGGTACTTTTAGCCCGTTTACGAATTGGACATTGCCGTTTTAGTCATAGTTACCTGCTCAGTGGTGATCCCGCTCCACTGTGTCAGCAGTGTGACGTGCCCTTAACGGTGCGTCACATTTTAACTGAGTGTTTTAAGTTTTAGCTCCACTGTGCGTTCGCGTGGGTCTGCCTGTAGGCATAGCCAACGTTTTGGCAGACGACGTGCATGCTGTAGAATGTCTTTTACGTTTTATAAGTAACATTGGTTTTAATCGTCGCATTTGATGCGCTGAGCGTCTTTTAGCTTTGTTATTTTATTCTGTATGTTTTAATAGGGACATGGCGCTCATGTCCCTCGCATTCTGCAGTTCTTGACACGTTTTAATCTTTTATTGCCTATGCTTTTAGTGTGTTGGTTTTTCGGATATTTGTATTGTTATTATTGTTGTTATTGTTATTATTGTTATTGTATTGCTATTTTTAGCTTTCTGGACATTGCGGGTTTGTGTCCCGTTTTTTAATTATGCTGTTCTTTTACCTGTCCTTTATATTTTGACTATATTTTATACATTGTAAGGGCGCTGATGACCTTAGCAGTTTAGCGCCCTTAAACCGCATATCATCATCACGACACCTACTCCAGCGACCATTATCCTTGCATCGTTTCTCTTCTGTCACACCACGTACATCATTCCAGAGTATGTACCTGGATATTCTCAAAAGCCGACTGGAGCTTGTATTCCAGCCTCGTGCATTTTTACGATCAGCCCTTCGCCGACATTAACCATCTAGTGCAGCACCTTACGTCTACGATTTTCTCTGCCGCCGAACGCGCAATTCCCCGTTCATCCTCTCAACCTCGGCGGCCACCTGTTCCGTTGTGGAATGAGGATTGTCGGGACGCCGTTCGTGCCCGTAGGACTGCACTTAGGGTGTTTGGCGACACCCTACACTTGATAATTTGGTGACTTTTAAGCAATCGCGCGGCAGGGCTCGTCGCATTATTCAGGATAGCAAGAAGGCGTCGTGGGCTCGTTTTGTCGAGTCTTTTAATTGCTTTACGCCTTCATCTGTTTGGGATAAACTACGTCGCTTCTCAGGTAAAGTGTCGCATTGTACTGTTTCTGGCCTTCAGGTTTCCAATGCCACTATAGTGGATCCGGCTGCCATCGCAAACACTCTGGGTGCTGCCTTTGAGGCGGTATCCAGTTCAGACCATTATTCCGCCGGCTTTCGCTCTATCAAAGACCGGCGGGATTCCGACACATTTAATTTTCGGTCTGCTAATATTGAGTGTTATAATGAACTTTTCACAATTAGGGAGCTGGTGCACGTTCTTCATTGCTCTAGGCACCTCGCTCCTGGGCCGGACGGCATTCATGTCCTGATGTTAAAGAACCTTTCAGACGACAGTAAACTCTTTCTCTTACAGGTCTATAACCGTATTTGGCAAGACGGCATTTTTCCTTCCGTTTGGCGCGAAGCCACCATTGTCCCTATTCTTAAGCCTGGGAAGGATCGCCAACTACCTTCCAGCTACCGCCCTATCTCCCTCACCAGCTGCATTTGCAAGGTGATGGAGCGCATGATCAACGGGCGGTTGACATGGTGGCTTGAATCTCAGAAACTTCTAGCGAACGCTCAGTGCGGATTTCGTCGCTATCGCTCTACCGTCGACCATCTGGTGTCCCTGTCGACGCATGTTATGAATGGATTTCTGAGAAAGTGACAAACCGTGGCTGTGTTTTTTGACCTGGAGGAAGCTTATGACACTTGTTGGAGGGGCGGAATTTTACGTACACTTCACGCCTGGAATATCCGCGGTCCACTTCCCATATTTCTTCGGGAGTTCATGACGGACCGCGTGTTTCGTGTACGTGTGGGCTCGGTTTTATCTCATTTTATTCAAGGGAACGGAGTACCGCAGGGCTCTGTACTCAGTGTCACACTTTTTGGGATTGCTATCAACCCCAATGTTGATTGTATTCCACCTGGCATGTCATCGTCCCTTTTTGTTGACGATTTTGCCATTTATTGCAGTTCACGGCGGACCTGTCTCCTCGAACGCCGTCTCCAGAGCTGTATCGACCGTCTCTACGCCTGGAGTAACGCTAACGGCTTTAATTTCTCCGCCGAGAAATCCGTCTGCATCAACTTCTGGCGCTGGAAGTATTTCCCTCCGCCCTCTCTCCATCTAGGGACAGGGATACTTCCCTTTGCAGACGAGGCGAAATTTTTGGGGTTGATCCTTGATAGAAAGTTGTGTTGGACTTCGCACATTTCCTTTTTAAAAGCAAAGTGTGACCGATCTCTTAATCTTTTACGTGTTTTAAGTGGCACATCCTGGGGAGCTGATCGGACCGTCCTTCTTTGCCTGTATCGCTCTTTGGTCCGATCCAAGCTTGATTACGGGTGCGTTGTCTATTCGTCGGCACGTCCATCTGTGTTACGTCGAATGAATGCCATTCACCATCGTGGCATAAGAGTCGCTACAGAGGCCTTACCAACCAGCCATGTTCTTAGCCTGTATGCTGAAGCTGCAGAGCCTCCGCTGTCCTTCAGGCGTGAGATGGTGTTGTGCAGCTATGCCTGTCGACTCTCCAGCTTGCCTGACCACCCGTCCTTCGAGTTCTTTTTCGAGGAGTCACTTGATCGTCACTATTTCATTAGCTCCTCTGCATTGCTCCCTCCAGGGGTTCGATTTCGGCTGGTACTTTGGCATTTGGACGTTACGCCAGCGCCGGCCCTTACACGAGGGGAAACGCGTTTTCCTCCATGGTCGCGCGCTGAGGCCCACAACCACCTTGGGCTAACGTCGATACCGAAAAATGCGACCTCTGCTTTCGTTCTTAGATCCGCCTTTTTAGAACTACAGGCGCAGTTCGGGGACTCATTTTATATATACTGATGGGTCTAAGACTGATGTTGGAATACGATGTGCCTTTGTCTTTGGTGTACAGAGTTTTACTTTTCGTTTACCTGAACAATGTTCGATTTATACCGCCGAAATTTTTAGTATATATCAATGTGTTTTATACATTCAGTGGCACGTCTTTCGGCGCTGTGTTGTATGTAGCGACTCTCTGAGTGCCCTTCAGGGTATTAACGCGCTGTACAGTTACCACCCACTCTTACAGCGCATACCTCACCTGCTCCACTCGCTTGAAGCCTCTGGCATGAGCGTCTCCTTCCTGTGGATTCCAGGTCATGTGGGCATCTCAGGCAACTAGTCTGCCGACGCCGCTGCCAAATCGGCCATTTTATCACCCAGATGTTTTACCTGTGTTGTTCCTTCCTCAGATTTTTATGTTATTTTACGTTACAGTATCCTCTCGCGCTGGCGCGATGAGTGGGCGGCTCTTAGGGGGAACAAGTCGCGGGAGGTTAAACCTCTTCCGTTGCTCTGGGGTACCTCTTCTCTTTCGTGTCGTCGGGAAGAGGTAATCTTAGCTGGTTTACGAATCGGACATTGTCTTTTTAGCCATAGATACTTGCTCAGTGGTGACCCCGCACCGCTCTGTGAGCAGTGTGTTGCGCCCTTAACGGTGCGTCATATTTTAGCAGAGTGTCAAGTTTTAGCTCCGTTGCGCGTTCGTGTTGGTCTGCCTGTTAGCCTAACCAACGTTTTGGCAGACGACGCGCGTGTTGTAGAGTGTCTTTTACCTTTTATCAATGAGATTGGATTTACCAGACGCCTTTGATGCGCTGAGCGTCTTTTGACTGTGTAATTTTATCTTGTTTTTTTAATGGGGCATCTCCTTCCCAGTGGACATTGGCGCTCGTGTCCCTGACATTCTACAGTTCTTGACACGTTGTTTTACTCTTTTATTGACCATGTTTTTAGTGTGTTCGTATTTGGTATTTGTTGCTTTGTTTTTTACGTTTAGGACTCGTGGGTTTGTGTCCCGTTTTTAATTATGCGGTTTTTTATCGGAGTTTTATTTTTGGACAGTAAATTTTATACTTCGTAAGCGCGCTGATGACCTTAGCTGTTTAGCGCCCTTAAACCGCATCTCATCCATCCATCCATCATCGTGGTACTAGAGTCGCTACAGGGGCCTTTCCAACTAGCCCTGTTCCCAGTCTGTATGCTGAAGCTGCAGAGCCTCCGCTGTCCTTCCAGCGTGAGATGCTTTTGTGCAGCTATGCCTGTCGACTCTCAAGCTTGCGTGACCACCCTTCGCGATATTTTTTGAGGATTCACTTGATCGCCAATATGTAGATAGCTCCTCTGCATTGCTCCCCCCAGGGGTTCGATTTCGACTGCTACCTCGGCATTTGGACGTTACGCCAGCGTCTGCCCTTCCACGAGGGGAAACGCGTTTTCCTCCATGGTCGCGCGCTGAGGCCCACATCCACCTTAGGCTAACGTCGATGCCCAAAAATGTGACCCCTGTTTCCGTCCTTAGATCCGCCTTTTTAGAACTACAGGCACAGTTCGGGGACTGTTATTTTATATATACTGATGGGTCTAAGACTGATGTTGGAGTAGGATGTGCCTTTGTTTTAGGTGCACAGAGTTTTACTTTTCGTTTACCTGAACAATGTTCGATTTATACCGCCGAACTTTTTAGTATATATCAATCTGTTTTATACATTCAGCGGCTCGACTTACGGCACTGTGTTATTTGTACCGACTCTCTGAGTGCCCTTCAGGGTATTAACGCGCTGTACGGTTACCACCCTCTCGTACTGCGTATACATGACCTGCTCCACTCGCTTGGTGCCTCTGGCATCAGCGTCTCCTTCCTGTGGATTCCAGGTCATGTGGGCATCTCAGGCAACGAGTCTGCCGACGCCGCTGCCAAATCGGCCATTTTATCACCCAGATGTTTTACCTGTGTTGTTCCTTCCTCAGATTTTTGTGTTATTTTACGTTACAGTATCCTCTCGCGCTGGCGCGATGAGTGCGCAGCTGTTAGGCGGAACAAGTTGCGGGAGGTTACACCTCTTCCGTTGGTCTGGGGTACCTCTTCTCGTTCTTCTCGTCGGGAAGAGGTACTTTTAGCTCGTTTACGAATCGGACATTGTCTTTTTAGCCATAGATACCTGCTCAGTGGTGACCCCGCACCGCTCTGTGAGCAGTGTGTTGCGCCCTTAACGGTGCGTCACATTTTAGAAGAGTGTCAAGCTTTAGCTACGTTGCGCGTTCGTGTTGGTCTGCCTGTTGGCATAGCCAACGTTTTGACAGACGATGCGCATGCTGTGGAATGTCTTTTACGTTTTATCAATTACAGTGATTTTTATCGGCGCATTTGATGCGTTGAGCGCTTTTTTAACATTGTGATATTATGTTGCCTTTTTAATGGGGCTCTACTCCCCAGTGCACATATGGCGCTCATGTCCCATACGTTCTGCAGCTCTTGACATGTTTTACGCTTTTATTGACCATGCTTTTAGTGTGTTCGTATTTGGTGTTTTGTTTTTTACTTTTTGGACATCGCGGGTAAGTGTCCCGTTTTTTAATTATGCTGTTTTTTATCGGAATTTTATTTTTGGACTGTCACTTTTATACTTTGTAAGGGCTGCGGCTGTCACCTCCTCTGCGCTGCTGTTAGGCTTACCTTGATGCATCTCCCATGTTAATTCCAGAAGTTCGCAATGTGCTGGTTCTCTGCAATTTTATCCTCGGCTAGCTGCAGTAGTTTTCTTTAAACTATATGGGAGCATGGGTTTATCCTCTGTAAAGGAAGCGTAGAGCTCGGGTGGTGATATAAGAAGACATAGACGTGCTTTGTTTATGCAAAGATGACACTGCCCTTTCTTTTTTATTTAACTAACCCTCGCAGTGGTATTGCCGCTGTTAAAATACTGTCCACCGCTGTTAAAATGCGGCGCGGATATGACACGAAGTTTAAATATGCTTATTATCTCTTTACGAGTAGCGGTTCTTAGGTGTGTTTCTAAAACTGTCTTTATTCTCTTTTTGGCGCGATATCTCACACATCCTGCAGCATCTCTCCCTGACCACACATGACAAAATGCCAAACTGAAATGAAATGCAAAACTGCCCAACTGCAATGAAATGCCTTACTGCCAAACTGCCTCGAATTTGCTCCAAACAGATCCATTTATAGTCGCAGGCTTCTGGGGCTGATTCCTTTCCTATTGGTCCATTTTTAGCGCCACTCGACGCGTCTATTTCGTATAAACTTCCAGGGATCTCATTGGTCCAAGTTTAATATAAATCGCGGCTTTTCCTAAGTTTACCGTTAAGCTATCTGTCTCTCTTTCTTGGTCACGGCGAATTATCAAATAAAGGAACAAAGGCGCTACACCCTCGCTGTAGGAATAATGGCCCTGCGACCAAAGAGACGTCATAAAACTAGATTTTCTGCCTTCGAAGGCACTATTCCTGTAGCTACAACATTTCGTGGTGGACAGTATTTTAACATAGCGCTTAAATTATTTACATTAAACCATTTATAACTCTACTAATATTAGTAACCTAGATATATACATAACGTTAAATCACCCTTCTTAAACTATACAAGCAGTATGAGAAAAAGACATGAACATAGTATGATTTAACATCAATAAAAATTAATTAATAAATTATCTATAATTACAGTTCTCGGACTCGGCCTAAAGTTGCAGTTTCAAATTGCCCTGTTCTGGAAAAGAATAAATTTTTTTAGCACTTGATACAATTTTCTTTTCCAGAATAATTCCTCTGATTATACATCTTTGTTGGTTTGTTTCGTTTACAGAGACCCTTCCCTATACCTGTTTCTTCATAAGGGTTCTGACAAACCAGTGGTGTTTACACTTGGGTCATTCACTTTTACACTATGTTATGGTTGATCCCCCTCTCCTTTTAAAAACAGATTTTCCGAGAGGCATTCTGACGCACAATACACTTCCACTCACACAAATAACTTGTAGTGCAGACAAATACGCTAATACCCAAATTAAGTTCTAAAAATTAAATCTATTTATATACATACTGGTACATAATAATTATTATGCATTTATTTATTTCCTTACATCCTTATTTATCGGGTGTATTACCTTTACTACTTGTTCATATAGTTGCTACCTCATTTCGAGTAAAACTAACCTGATTATTTTCATTACATTCTTCACCCTTCTCATTCTCTAAACATTTGTACGGTTTGAACAACTCTGTATGATATCTCCCTACGATCTTGGAATTCTTTATTTCTTGTAACTCAAACGTATCCGAGCCAAAAATGTTAATCACCCGATATGGACCTTTAAATAAATTTTCCATTCTATGATTCCCTCAGGGGCTCACCTTATGTGAGTACGGGTTTTTGGCGCACCCGGGGGTTCCCGAGCCAAACATCGCCATATTCATCCCCTCACCCCCATCCGGTCGAGGTGGGTTCTTCAAGTGACCGGTGGACACAAGGTAGGCTCTCGTGCGTTCGTTACATTCCATTCATACCGCACCTCACCATCGTTTCTTTCTTCTCTTGTCACTTTCCGGCCATTTCGCACCACGACATTCGCATATCTCTCTTTTTCTTCCCCGCCGGCCTACCTTGCGTGCGAAACGCCCACACAGTTTTAGTTTCTTTTATCTTTTTATTTAAATCCTCCGTGGACACAGCCTGACGGATACCCGCGCACCGCGTGCGCAGCTGGGTGAGTGGGTAATGGCGTCATCCCCACCACCCGGGGTCGTCATGTAGGGTTGTTGTTCGTATCCGCTGTTCAACTGCAGTCCCGCGGGGGGGCCATTGCATGAGCTGCTGGCTTCCGACGGCGATTGGGTCCCTCTGTCTATGTTCTGGGAGGTGTGACCCTGGGGTGAGCTAGGTACAGATAGGCCACTCACCCAAGCCGGGGTAACGCCCGGGAAGTCAGAGCCCGAGGTCGGAGACGGTTGCAATGGTGGAGGATTTATTTCGCTATGGAGCACCCTTCCTCCATTACTACTAACAAGCGCCGAAAAGTTTATGTAACAGAAGTGACACCACCGACAACTGGTTGTTACTTGGTCATTTCACGAACCGAAGAAGGACAAAGTTTTGAGAAGGTGAACCCTTTCATCATACAAAAGGGGATTGATGCAATTGCTGGTGCGGTTCAGTCCTGCACTCGTCTACGGAATGGTTCCTTATTAGCCCAAACGAAATCCGATCAGCAAAGTAAGACCTTGTTGCGCGCTACGCTTCTCCACGGCTATCCCATCCGTGTGGAGAAGCACCGCACATTGATTTCCTGTCGAGGCGTTATTACCACCCATAGCCTCGATGGTATATCGGACGAGGACCTGGTAGAATATCTTGCAGACCAGAAGGTGACAGCGGTCCATCGAGTGCAGGCCAAACGCGACGGCGTATTGGTACCCACTCGTACCCTGTTTATTACATTTGATGGCGTCGATCTGCCCACGAGCATCTCCGCAGGGTACGAACGCATTTCTGTGAGGCCTTATATTCCTAGACCTCTGCGTTGTTTTAAATGCCAACGTTTTGGGCATACGCAAGTCTCATGTAAGAGTGCCGTTAACATCTGTGCAACATGTAGCCAGCCCTCACACGAAGGTACCTGTTCAACAGCCCCCGTCTGCGTTAATTGTAAAGGGTCTCATTCTGCTTCGTTTGCCGACTGTCCGCGGTACTTGGACGAGAAGGCGATCCAGGAGATCCGGGTAAAGGAAAAACTCTCCTTCGCTGAAGCCCGGAGGCGTTACCATGCGCGCCAACCTTCACTCCTGCGATCTGGCACATTTAGTTCTGTTGTTGCCTCGCCAGTACCACGAGTAGATGCCGAAACTCAGACCTGGACCTTGACTGGATTAACCGCCACTACCATCCGGCCGTCCATTAAGGCTACAGTTACCAAGCCGTATAAACCTGGTCCCAAGTCAATGAAGTCGCAAGCCGTTGAAAAGAAGCCCAAGCAGAAACTTCGTAGGGAAGATTTTTTAAAAGACCCTCCGCGTGCGCGCGGTAACAAAGGTTCACCTTCTCCTCCTCGGAGGTCGCTGTCCCAGGATGGTCCTGGGACAAGCCGCGCTCAGCGGCACCCTTCACCCATCGCCACCCAGAACCGATTCACGGCGCTTGAATCGGTTTCTGGCACTGAGCGCGTGGGCCCTCCCTCCGAGGAAGCTATGGAGTCTGACCAACTCCATTCAAAAAGCCCGAGCCCAAAGGTTAAACAAAAGGTAATTTTAAGCCGCCCTTCTAAATAGACAGTTTATCCCCTTATTCTTAATGGCTATCCTGACCTGGAATGTACGTGGTGTACGATCGCATAGGGCGGAACTGCAACTTTTATTGCGTTCCCATTCGCCTATGGTCGTATGTTTGCAGGAGACTAAGCTTCGCCCTCACGATCCTTTTGATCTCCGAGGATATACTCCGGTTCGCTACGACCTTGAACCGGAGGAGGGTACTCCTGCTCATGGTGGTGTCATGATTTTGGTGCGTAATGACGTTTATTTTACACCTGTCACACTTACATCTGACTTGCAAGCTGTTGCCGTTCGCCTTCACTTACCCGGCTTTTTGTTTTCTGTTTGCTCTGTGTATACACCTCCATCGTCTCCCCTCGCTCCCGCGGACATTCGATCTCTCCTGTCCGCTCTCCCAACACCATTTCTTCTGTTGGGAGATTTTAATGCCCATCACCCACTATGGGGTTCGCCAAGGGCTTGTGCGAGGGGAACTCTTCTTTCCGACATTTTTTATCAGTTCAATCTTTCCATCCTCAATACCGGTGCACCTACTTTTATTTCTGATTCTTCCGGTACATTCTCTCACCTGGACCTTGCCATATGCTCAATCCAGCTTGCACGTCGTCTTCAGTGGAACGTCGTCGCTGACACCTACTCCAGCGACCATTTCCCCTGCATCGTTTCTCTTCTGTCGCACCACGTACAGCATTCCAGAGTACCTACCTGGATATTCGCAAAAGCCGACTGGAGCTTGTATTCCAGCCTCGTGCATTTTGACGACCAGCCCTTCTCCGACATTAATCAACTAGTGCAGCACCTTACGTCTATTATTTTCTCAGCCGCCGAACGTGCAATACCCCGTTCATCCTCCCAACCTCGGCGGCCACCTGTTCCGTGGTGGAACGAGGATTGTCGGGACGCCGTTCGTGCCCGTAGGACTGCACTTAGGGTGTTTCGGCGCCACCCTACACTTGATAATTTGGTGACTTTTAAACAATCGCGCGCCAGGGCTCGTCGCACTATTCAGGATAGCAAGAAGGCATCTTGGGCTCGTTTTGTCGAGTCTTTTAATCGTGTTACGCCTTCATCCGTTGTTTGGGATAAACTTCGTCGCTTCTCAGGTAAAGTGTCACATTGTACTGTTTCTGGCCTTCAGGTTTCTAATGCCACCATAGTGGATCCGGCTGCCATCGCTAACACTCTGGGTTCTGCCTTTGAGGCGGTTTCCAGTTCAGACCATTATTCCGCCGGCTTTCGCTCTATTAAAGACCGGCAGGATTCCGCATCATATATTTTTCGGTCTGCTAATGCTGAATGCTATAACGAACTATTCACAATGAGGGAGCTGGAGCATGCTCTTCATTGCTCTCGGCACTCCGCTCCCGGGCCGGACGGCATTCATGTCCTGATGTTAAAGAACCTTTCAGCCGACAGTAAACTATTTCTCTTACAGGTCTATAACCGTATTTGGCAAGACGGCATTTTCCCTTCCGTTTGGCGCGAAGCCACCATTGTCCCTATACTTAAGCCTGGGAAGGATCGCCAACTACCTTCCAGCTACCGCCCTATCTCCCTCACCAGTTGCATTTGCAAGGTGATGGAGCGCATGATCAACGGGCGGTTGACATGGTGGCTTGAGTCTCAGAAACTTCTAGCGAACGCTCAGTGCGGGTTTCGTCGCTATCGCTCTACCGTCGACCATCTGGTGTCCTTGTCGACGCATATTATGAATGGGTTTCTGAGAAAGTGTCAAACCGTGGCTGTTTTTTTTGACCTCGGGAAAGCTTATGACACTTGTTGGAGGGGCGGCATTTTACGTACACTCCATGCATGAAATTTCCGTGGTCGTCTTCCCATATTTCTTAGGGAGTTTATGATGGATCGCGTCTTTCAGGTACGCGTGGGCTCGGTTTTATCTAGTTGTTTTATTCAAGAGAACGATCTACTGCAGGGCTCTGTACTCAGTGTCACACTTTTTGCGATTGCTATCAACCCCATTGTTGATTGTATTCCACCTGGCATTTCATCGTCCCCTTTTTGTTGACGATTTAGCTATTTATTGCAGTTCACGGCGGACCTGTCTACTCGAACGCCGTCTCCAGAGCTGTATCGACCGTCTCTACGCCTGGAGTAACGCCAACGGCTTTAAATTCTCCGCCGAGAAATCCGTCTGCATCAACTTCTGGCGCCGGAAGTATTTCCCTCCCCCCTCTCTCCGTCTTGGGCCAGGGATACTTCCGTTTGCAGACGAGGCGAAATATTTGGGGTTGATTTTTGATAGGAAGTTTTGCTGGACCTCGCACGTTTCCTTTTTAAAAGCAAAGTGTGACCGTTCTCTTAATGTTTTACGTGTTTTAAGTGGCACATCCTGGGGAGCTGATCGGACCGTCCTTCTTCGCCTTTATCGCTCTTTGGTCCGATCCAAACTTGATTACGGGTGTTTTGTTTATTCGTCGGCACGTCCATCTGTGTTACGTCGTTTGAATCCCATTCATCATCGTGGTCTTAGAGTCGCTACAGGGGCCTTTCCAACTAGCCCCGTGCCCAGTCTTTATGCTGAAGCTGCAGAGCCTCCGCTGTCCTCCAGGCGTGAGATGCTCTTGTGCAGCTATGCCTGTCGACTCTCAAGCTTACCTGACCACCCGTCTTTCGCGGCATTTTTCGAGGATTCACTTGACCGGCAATATTTAGTTAGCTCCTCTGCATTGCCCCCTCAGGGGCTCACCTTCTGTGAGTACGGGTTTTTTGGCGCACCCGGAGGTTCCCGAGCCAATCATCGCCACCTTCATCCCCTCACCCCCATCCGGTCTAGGTGGGTTCTACAAGTGACCGGTGGACCCAAGGTAGGCTCTCGTGCGTTCTTTCCATTCCATCCATACCGCACCTCACCATCGTTTCTTTCTTCTCTTATCACTTTCCGGCCATTTCGCACCACGACATTCGCATAACTCTTTTTCTTCCCCGCCGGCCTACCTTGCGTGCGAAACGCCCACACAGTTTTAGTTTCTTTTATCTTTTTATTTAAATCCTCCGTGGACACAGCCTGACGGATACCCGCGCACCGCGTGCGCAGCTGGGTGAGTGGGTAATGGCGTCATCCCCACCACCCGGGGTCGTCATGTAGGGTTTGTGTTCGTATCCGCTGTTCAACTGCAGTCCCGCGGGGGGCCATTGCATGAGCTGCTGACTTCTGACGGCGATTGGGTCCCTCTGTCTATGTTCTGGGAGGTGTGACCCTGGGGTGAGTCTGGTATAGATAGGCCACTCACCCAAGCCGGGGTAACGCCCGAGAAGTCAGAGCCCGAGGTCGGAGACGGTTGCAATGGTGGAGGATTTATCTCGCTATGGAGCACCCTTCCTCCATTAATACAAACAAGCGCCGAAAAGTTATTGTAACAGAAGTAGCACCGCCGTCATCTGGTTGTTACTTGGTCATTTCGAGAACAGAAGAAGGACAAAACTTTGAGAAGGTGAACCCTTTTATAATTCAGAAGGGAATAGATGCTATTGCTGGTGCGGTTCAATCATGCACTCGTCTACGGAATGGTTCCTTATTGGCACAAACTAAGTCCGATCAGCAAAGTAAGACCTTGTTGCGCGCTACGCTTCTCCACGGTTACCCCATCCGTGTTGAGAAGCACCGCACATTGAACTCCTGTCGGGGCGTCGTTACCACCCATAGCCTCGATGGTATATCGGACGAGGACCTCGTAGAATATCTATCTGATCAAAAGGTCACTGCAGTGCATCGAGTGCAGGCCAAACGCGACGGCGTATTGGTACCCACTGGTACCCTGTTTATTACATTTGATGGCGTCGATCTGCCCACGAGCATTTCCGCAGGGTACGAACGGATTTCTGTGAGGCCTTATATTCCTAGACCTCTGCGTTGTTTTAAATGCCAACGTTTTGGGCATACGCAAGTCTCATGTAAGAGTGCCGTTAACATCTGTGCAACCTGTAGCCAGCCCTCACACGAAGGTACCTGTTCAACAGCCCCCGTCTGCGTTAATTGTAAAGGGTCTCATTCTGCTTCGTTTGCCGACTGTCCGCGGTACTTGGATGAGAAGGCGATCCAGGAGATCCGGGTAAAGGAAAAACTCTCCTTCGCTGAAGCCCGGAGGCGTTACCATGCGCGCCAACCTTCACTCCTGCGATCTGGCACATTTAGTTCTGTTGTTGCCTCGCCAGTACCGCGAGTAGATGCCGAAACTCAGACCTGGACCTTGACTGGATTAACCGCCACTACCATCCGGCCGTCTATTAAGGCTACAGTTACCAAGCCGTATAAACCTGGTCCCAAGTCAATGAAGTCGCAAGCCGTTGAAAAGAAGCCCAAGCAGAAACTACGTAGGGAAGATTTTTTGAAAGACCCTCCGCGTGCGCGCGGTAACAAAAGTTCACCTTCTCCTCCTCGGAGGTCGCTGTCCCAGGAAGGTCCTGGGACAAGCCGCGCTCAGCGGCACCCTTCACCCATCGCCACCCAGAACCGATTCACGGCGCTTGAATCGGTTTCTGGCACTGAGCGCGTGGGCCCTCCCTCCGAGGAAGCTATGGAGTCTGACCAACTCCATACAAAAAGCCCGAGCCCAAAGGTTAAACAAAAGGTAATTTTAAGCCGCCCTTCTAAATAGACAGTTTATCCCCTTATTCTCCATGGCTATCCTGACCTGGAATGTACGTGGTGTACGATCGCATAGGGCGGAACTGCAACTTTTATTGCGTTCCCATTCGCCTATGGTCGTATGTTTGCAGGAGACTAAGCTTCGCCCTCACGATCCTTTTGATCTCCGAGGATGTACTCCGGTTCGCTACGACCTTGAACCGGAGGAGGGTACTCCTGCTCATGGAGGTGTCATGTTCTTAGTGCGTAACGACGTTCATTTTACACCTGTCACACTTACATCCGACTTGCAAGCTGTTGCCGTTCGCCTTCACTTACCCGGCTTTTTGTTTTCTGTTTGCTCTGTATATACACCTCCATCGTCTCCCCTCGCTCCCGCGGACATTCGAGCTCTCCTGTCCGCTCTCCCAACACCATTTCTTCTGTTGGGAGATTTTAATGCCCATCACCCACTATGGGGTTCGCCAAGGGCTTGTGCGAGGGGAACTCTTCTTTCCGACATTTTTTATCAGTTCAATCTTTCCATCCTCAATACAGGTGCACCTAGTTTTATTTCTGATTCTTCCGGTACATTCTCTCACCTGGACCTTGCCATATGCTGAATCCAGCTTGCACGTCGTCTTCAGTGGAACGTCGTCGCTGACACCTACTCCAGCGACCATTTCCCCTGCATCGTTTCTCTTCTGTCGCACCACGTACAGCATTCCAGAGTACCTACCTGGATATTCGCAAAAGCCGACTGGAGCTTGTATTCCAGCATCGTGCATTTTGACGACCAGCCCTTCTCCGACATTAATCAACTAGTGCAGCACCTTACGTCTATTATTTTCTCAGCCGCCGAACGTGCAATACCCCGTTCATCCTCCCAACCTCGGCGGCCACCTGTTCCGTGGTGGAACGAGGATTGTCGGGACGCCGTTCGTGCCCGTAGGACTGCACTTAGGGTGTTTCGGCGCCACCCTACACTTGATAATTTGGTGACTTTTAAACAATCGCGCGCCAGGGCTCGTCGCATTATTCAGGATAGCAAGAAGGCATCTTGGGCTCGTTTTGTCGAGTCTTTTAATCGTTTTACGCCTTCATCCGTTGTTTGGGATAAACTTCGTCGCTTCTCAGGTAAAGTGTCACATTGTACTGTTTCTGGCCTTCAGGTTTCTAATGCCACCATAGTGGATCCGGCTGCCATCGCTAACACTCTGGGTTCTGCCTTTGAGGCGGTTTCCAGTTCAGACCATTATTCCGCCGGCTTTCGCTCTATTAAGGACCGGCAGGATTCCGCATCATATACTTTTCGGTCTGCTAATGATGAATGCTATAACGAACTATTCACAATGAGGGAGCTGGAGCACGCTCTTCATTGCTCTCGGCACTCCGCTCCCGGGCCGGACGGCATTCATGTCCTGATGTTAAAGAACCTTTCAGCCGACAGTAAACTCTTTCTCTTACAGGTCTATAGCCGTATTTGGCAAAACGGCATTTTTCCTTCCGTTTGGCGCGAAGCCACCATTGTCCCTATGCTTAAGCCTGGAAAGGATCGCCAACTACCTTCCAGCTACCGCCCTATCTCCCTCACCAGTTGCATTTGCAAGGTGATGGAGCGCATGATCAACGGGCGGTTGACATGGTGGCTTGAGTCTCAGAAACTTCTAGCGAACGCTCAGTGCGGGTTTCGTCGCTATCGCTCTACCGTCGACCATCTGGTGTCCTTGTCGACGCATATTATGAATTGATTTCTGAGGAAGTGTCAAACCGTGGCTGTATTTTTTGACCTGGAGAAAGCTTATGACACTTGTTGGAGGGGCGGCATTTTACGTACACTTCACGATTGGAATATCCGCGGTCGTCTTCCCATATTTCTTCGGGAGTTTATGACGGACCGCGTCTTTCGTGTACGTGTGGGCTCGGTTTTATCTCGTCGTTTTATTCAAGAGAACGGAGCACCGCAGGGCTCTGTACTCAGTGTCACACTTTTTGCGATTGCTATCAACCCCATTGTTGATTGTATTCCACCTGGCATTTCATCGTCCCTTTTTGTTGACGATTTCGCTATTTATTGCAGTTCACGGCGGACCTGTCTACTCGAACGCCGTCTCCAGAGCTGTATCGACCGTCTCTACGCCTGGAGTAACGCCAACGGCTTTAATTTCTCCGCCGAGAAATCCGTCTGCATCAACTTTTGGCGCCGGAAGTATTTCCCTCCGCCCACTCTACATCTTGGGCCAGGGATACTTCCGTTTGCAGACGAGGCGAAATTTTTGGGGTTGATTTTTGACAGGAAGTTGTGTTGGACCTCGCACGTTTCCTTTTTAAAAGCAAAGTGTGACCGTTCTCTTAATATTTTACGTGTTTTAAGTGGCACATCCTGGGGAGCTGATCGGACCGTCCTTCTTCGCCTTTATCGCTCTTTGGTCCGATCCAAGCTTGATTACGGGTGTATTGTTTATTCGTCGGCACGTCCATCTGTGTTACGTCGATTGAATGCCATTCACCATCGTGGCATAAGAGTCGCTACAGGGGCCTTTCCAACTAGCCCTGTACCCAGTCTGTACGCAGAAGCTGCAGAGCCTCCGCTGTCCTTCAGGCGTGAGATGCTCTTGTGCAGCTATGCTTGTCGACTCTCAAGCTTGCCTAACCACCCGTCCTTCGAGTTATTTTTCGAGGAGTCACTTGATCGTCACTATTTTATTAGCTCCTCTGCCTTGCTCCCACCAGGGGTACGCTTTCGACAGCTCCTTCGGCATTTAGACGTTCCGCCAGCGCCGGCCCTTCCACGGGGGGAAACGCGTTTTCCTCCATGGTCTCGCGCTGAGGCCCACTGTCACCTTGGGCTAACGTCGATGCCGAAGACTGAGACCCCTGCTTCAGTCTTTAGATCGGCTTTTTTAGAAGTACGGGCTCAATTCGGAGACTACAATTTTATCTTCACCGATGGATCTAAGACTGAAGCTGGAGTTGGATGTGCCTTTGTGTCTGGTCACTGTAGTTTTAAGTTTCGTTTACCTGGACAATGTTCAATTTTTACTGCCGAACTTTTTAGCATTTATCAATCTATTTTATACATTCAGCGGCACGCCTTACAGCACTGTTTTATTTGTACGGACTCTCTGAGTGCCCTTCAGACTATTACTGCGCTGTACCATTACCACCCGCTTGTACAGCGCATACATGACCTGCTCCACTCGCTTGGTGTCACTGGCATCAGCGTGTCCTTCATGTGGATTCCAGGTCATGTGGGCATCTCAGGTAATGAGTCTGCCGACGCCGCTGCGAAATCGGCGATTTTATTACCCAGATTTTTTACCTCTGTTGTTCCCTCGTCAGATTCGTGTGTTATTTTACGTCGCCGCATCCTCTCGCGCTGGCGCGATGAGTGGACGGCCCTCCGGGGGAACAAGTTGCGGGAGGTTAAGCCTCTCCCGTTAATCTGGGGTACCTCTTCTCGTTCTTTACGTCGGGACGAGGTACTTTTAGCCCGTTTACGAATTGGACATTGTCGTTTTAGTCATAGTTACCTGCTCAGTGGTGATCCCGCTCCGCTGTGTCAGCAGTGTGACGTGCCCTTAACGGTGCGTCACATTTTAACTGAGTGTCAAGTTTTAGCTCCACTGCGCGTTCGCCTGGGTCTGCCTGTTGGCATAGCCGACGTCTTGGCAGACGACGCGCATGCTGTAGAATGTCTTTTACGTTTTATAAGTGACATTGATTTTAATCGTCGCATTTGATGCGCTGAGCGTCTTTTAGCCTTGTTATTTTACTCTGTCTGTTTTCATAGGGACTTACACCCCAATGACATATGGCGCTCATGTCCCGCATTCTACAGTTCTTGACACGTTTTAATCTTTTATTGGCTATGCTTTTAGTGTGTTGGTTTTTGAGATATATTTATTGTTATTATTGTTGTTATTGTTCTTCTTGTTGTTATTTTTATTATTGTTGTTATTGTTATTGTTATGGTATTGTTAGTTTTAACTTTTTGGACCTCGCGGGTTTGTGTCCCGTTTTTTAATTATGCGGTTTTTTTACCTTTTATATTTTGACCTTATATTTTACACATTGTAAGGGCGCTGATGACCCTAGCAGTTTAGCGCCCTTAAACCGCATATCATCATCATCATCACCTCTGCATTGCTCCCTCCAGGGGTTCGATTTCGACTGCTCCTTCGGCATTTGGACGTTACGCCAGCGCCGGCCCTTCCAAGGGGGGAAACGCGGTTTCCTCCATGGTCGCGCGCTGAGGCCCTCTGTCACCTTGGGTTATCGTCAATGCCGAAGAATGAGACCCCTTCTTCAGTCTTTAGATCAGCGTTTTTAGAACTTCAGTCGCAATTCGGGGACTTGCCTTTTATCTTTACTGATGGATCTAAGACTGATGCTGGAGTAGGTCGTGCCTTTTTTTGTGGTGGAAATAGTTTTACCTTTCGGTTACCAGAGCAATGTTCGATTTTTACCGCCGAACTTTTTAGCATTTATCAGTCTCTTTTATATATTCAGCGGCACGACTTACGGCACTGTTTTATTTATTCCGACTCCCTGAGTGCTCTTCAAAGTATTAGCTCGCTGTACAGTTACCACCCGCTCGTACAGCGCATTCATGACCTGCTCCACTCGCTTGATGTCTCTGGCATCAGCGTCTCCTTCTTGTGGATTCCAGGTCATGTGGGCATCTCAGGTAATGAGTCTGCCGATGTCGCTGCCAAGTCGGCGATTTTATCACCCAGACGTTTTACCTCTGTTGTTCCCTCGTCAGATTTGTTTATTGTTTTACGTCGCCGCATCCTCTCGCTTTGGAGCGATGAGTGGACGGCCCTCCGGGGGAACAAGTTGCGGGAGGTTAAGCCTCTCCCGTTAGTCTGGGCTACATCTTCCCGTGCTTCTCGTCGGGAAGAGGTAATTTTAACACGCCTTCGTATCGGACATTGCATTTTTAGTCATAAGTATTTGCTGAGTGGTGACCCCGCGCCACTCTGTGGGCAGTGTGACGTGCCCTTAACGGTGCGTCACATTTTAACAGAGTGTCAGGTTTTAGCTGCATTGCGTGCTCGTGTGGGTCTGCCTGTTGGCCTAGCCAACGTTTTGGCAGACGACACGCATGCTGTGGAATGTGTTTTACGTTTTATTCATGACAGTGATTTTAATCTGCGCATTTAATGCGTTGAGCGTCTGTTAGCTTCGTACTTTTATCCTGTCGGTTTTTATGGGAACTCTTATCCCCAGTGGACATATGGCGCTCATGTCCCTCGCATTCTACAGTTCCTGACACGTTTTACTCCTTTACTGCCTATGCTTTTAGTGTGTTGTTTTTCAGATCTTTGTCTTGTTATTATTGCTGTTATTGTTATTATTGTTTTTATTGTTATTGTTGTTATTGTTATTATTGTTATTGTTATATTTGTTATTGTTATATTGTTAGTTTTAGCTTTTTGACATCGCGGGTTTGTGTCCCGTTTTTTAATTATGCGGTTTTTTACCTATCTTTTATTTTTTGACTTTATATTTTATACCTTGTAAGGGCGCTGATGACCTCAGCAGTTTAGCGCCCTTAAGCCGCATATCATCATCATCATCATCCATTCTATGATACCTTTTTTTTTTTGGAATGCTAGACTCTCTTCTTTTTTTTCGTACCAATACTAATTCTCCAAGTTCGATCAACCATTTCTTTCGCTTCTTTGTTTTAAATTTCTCCTTTGTTTTCTGCGCCCTCTTTGACATTCTTTCAAAAGCTTTTTTAAACGTCTCTTCTTCCGTTAGTGTTTTCGGATCTTTCGTTTCTAGTGTCTGTGGTAATTTCCCTTCAAGTGTTTCTATTAACTTCCCCTTCATCAGCTCAACTGATTTCCCATCTAAACTCTTATTTTGTTCACTTAAGTTTCTTTCTGAGTCCTTACTCTGCTCATTTAATTCCCCTTCTAAATTCTTATCTTGTTCACTTACGATTCTTTCTAAGATCTTACCCCGCTCATCTAATATTCCTTCTAAGTTTTTACTTTGTTCACTTAAGATCTTACCCCGCTCATTTAATATGCTTTCTAAGTTCTTACTCTGCTCATCTATCTTTGCGCTCAAATGTAGAAGGAATATTATCAGCTGGTTCTGACCTGGGTCAATGACCTGCTCAATCGGTGGTTGCCTTTCCAGTCTAACTTCTACCTCTGCTTCACCCATATTTTCTCCATCTGGTGATATGCTGACAATGGCCTCCCCATTCAGATCTTCCCTTGACCTACTCATGGTTCCGTTAGCAAGTTCTACCTCCGTAGTAATGACCTTACCCCCTCTCAACAACATGTGTTCACAAAACTGAGTCACTACTCTGAATGCCTTTTTGTTTGTTTTTGTATAAATGTTCTAACCTGTATTTTCTCCTAAGTTAACTGATGCGTTCCGGGTTCGAATCCTGGTGAATTCCTAGAAGCGATGTTCTCAGCTGTTTTGTTGTCCCACGTAGGTAGACTAGAAGTTCGCGTTGTAATTTTGTTCTGCTGTGCCCCTTTCCTCTGAAGATTCTTCCTCTATTCGTTGTTTCCTAGTCCTTTGAGTTGGTCTTCCCTTCGAGCTCCACGTTATGGCGCCAGTTTGCGGCAGTCACCTCCTCCGTCTGTTGCTGTAGGCTTACCTTGATGCTTCTCCCATGTTACTTCCAGAAGTTC
Source organism: Deroplatys truncata (assembly GCA_030765065.1). NCBI lineage: Eukaryota > Metazoa > Arthropoda > Insecta > Mantodea > Mantidae > Deroplatys > Deroplatys truncata. The sequence continues at coordinate 412,414,626 of CM060990.1, read as the reverse complement.
GCAGTGTGCTGGTTCTCTGCAATTTTATCCTCGGCTAGCTGCAGTAGTTTTCTTTAGACTATATGGGAGCATGGACTTATCCTCGGTAAAGGAAGCGTAGATCTTGGGTGGTGATATAAGAAGACATAGACGTGTTTTGGTTATGAAAAGATGACACTGCCCTTTCATTTTTATTTAACTAACCCACGCAGTATACAACACTGGTATTGCCGCAGTTAAAATACTGTCCACCGCTGTTAAAATGCGGCGCGGATATGACACGAAGTTTAAATATGCTCATTATCTCTTTACGAGTAGCGGTTCTTAGGTGTGTTCCTAAAACTGTCTTTATTCTCTTTTTGGCGCGATATCTCACACATCCTGCAGCATCTCTCCCTGACCACACATGACAAAATGCCAAACTGAAATGAAATGCAAAACTGCCCAACTGCAATGAAATGCCTTACTGCCAAACTGCCTCGAATTTGCTCCAAACAGATCCATTTATAGTCGCAGGCTTCTGGGGCTGATTCCTTTCCTATTGGTCCATTTTTAGCGCCACTCGACGCGTCTATTTCGTATAAACTTCCAGGGATCTCATTGGTCCAAGTTTAATATAAATCGCGGCTTTTCCTAAGTTTACCGTTAAGCTATCTGTCTCTCTTTCTTGGTCACGGCGAATTATCAAATAAAGGAACAAAGGCGCTACACCCTCGCTGTAGGAATAATGGCCCTGCGACCAAAGAGACGTCATAAAACTAGATTTTCTGCCTTCGAAGGCACTATTCCTGTAGCTAAAACATTTCGTCGTAGACAGTATTTTAACACAGCGCTTAAATTATTTACATTAAACCATTTATAACTCTTCTAATATTAGTAACCTAGATACAAACATAACGTTAAATCACCTTTCTTAAACTATACAAGCAGTATGAGAAAAAGATATGTACATAGTATGATTTAACATCAATAAAAATTAATTAATAAATTATCTATAATTACAGTTCTCGGGCTCGGCCTAGAGTTGCCGTTTCAGTGCGCTAATGACCTTAGCTGTTTAGCGCTTTTAAACTTCATCACATCATCACACCCGCTCGTACAGCGCATCCATGACCTGCTCCACTTGCTTGGTGCTTCTGGCATCAGCGTCTCCTTCGTGTGGATTCCAGGTCATGTGGGCATCTCAGGCAACGAGTCTGCCGACACCGCTGCGAAATCGGCCATTTTATCACCCAGATGTTTTACCAGTGTTATTCCTTCCTCAGATTTTTATGTTGTTTTACGCTACCGTATCCTCTCGCAGCGCGATGAGTGGGCGGCTCTTAGGGGGAACAAGTTGCGGGAGGTTAAACCTCTTCCGTTAGTCTGGGGTACTTCTTCTCGTCGGGAAGAGGTACTCGTTTACGAATCGGACATTGTCTTTTTAGCCATTGATACCTGCTCAGTGGTGACCCCGCATCACTCTGTGAGCAGTGTGATGCGCCCTTAACGGTGCGTCACATTTTAGCTGAGTGTCAAGTTTTAGCTCCGTTGCGCGTTCGTGTTGGTCTGCCTGTTGGCCTAGCCAACGTTTTGGCAGACGACGCGCGTGTTGTAGAATGTCTTTTACGTTTTATCAGTGACACTGGCTTTAGCCGACGCATTTGATGCGCTGAGCGTCTTTTGACTGTGTGATTTGAAGCGATTACTTTCACCCAGGATTACATGGATTGTACAAGGAATAATGGCTTGAAGGTATATTCATAAAAATAATTACCAACCGTATTATTTACTTTAATAAATTAACACGTCCAGATCACACAAATGGTTACAATTATCAACCCTTGTTCATTCCCTATTTCATTTTAGAGTTTACGATTTCAATATTTATTATTCAATTACAATTTTTACAATTTGCTTCCTGCTCTCACATTTAAAGAGTAATAGTAAAACGCCAAAAATAAATATATCTATCCGACGATAAGTCTTTACCGCTACCCAATTACAAAAGAGAATTTTGTGTACCGTGCCGAATGCTTCTAACTGGCGTGATCCTGCTTGTTTCCCTCGATGAAGACAGACTGGGTCGTCCTCCTGGCCAGCACATTGGAGCAGATCGAGATTATTTTTGCGCATGCGCAGTCGACGAGTCCAGTGACGTGAACTACTACGTGAGTCCAAATTTGTGCTGGTTCTTCTTCTTGTAGCGCACTGTTGAAGAACTGCTACGTTGATCGTTGCACTTCTTTTTGCCGCATTCGGCAGCGTTCCTTTGATACTTGCCCGTCGCGTAATGTATATTTCTCCTGGGAGGGTGGATTTGGCACAATACTCCCCCCCAGACGCGACGGGTAGAACGGGAACAGGAACGTGCGCTGTTGATATGATGATTGTAGTCTCGTCTGTCCATCCACTCAATCTGGAACATCTCCCCACAGTCCATGTGGTATATGTAAAACAAGACCAAGCAGTTAAGTAGACAGAAGCATTCAACTCTATTTTCATATCATACTTACATTATATAACAAAACAACGTCCAAATATACGTAAAATGTGAGTGTAGAAGCATTCACATTGTATCATTGTTTTTTTGTGTAATTACTGGACTTACATTATTTACTTCACCTTAGAACAGGTGAAGTTTACAAATAAATACAGAATGAGATGAAAAAAATGAAAGTTGAATATGAATTTTACAATATATTTATAAATAGAATAACTAAACATTTTAAAAGAAGATAAAAAGTCTATCTATATAGTAGGCAGCACGTCAGCTGTGAGGAAGCGAACCCGCTATGCCGACGATGACCATTATATAAAAAGGTGCTGCCTATCTGCGAGGAAGCGAGGATTTATATCGCGGTACCAGGTACCGGTTTTAATTGAGTGACATGAGCTGTTTAAAGCTTCCCAGTAACACAATCCTGAAGTTGAACTGAAACTTGGTTAACTATCTTAATGATCCGAAAAGGTCCTACATACCGAGGGGCTAGTTTCTGTGTAAATCGTTTACTAGAATCACTCAACTGGTGTGCCTGTAACATCACTAGATCCCCAATTTGAAATGTACTCCTTGCGGTTACGATTATATCGGACCTCACGTCGCACATGATCTGCACGTAAATTTTTGTAAATTATTTAACCAAGTTTCTCTATCTTTGTTTACATCACCCGACTCCGGGAATAAAGCGGACAATTTCCACTGATTAACCAAAGGACAAGAAGGTTGAAAACGAAACATTAGTGAAAAAGGAGTTGCCTGATGGGCTTCATGAACTGCCGTATTTAGAGCAAACTGAAATTCGGTACACCAGTTATCCCATTGGGAATGATGGTCTGAGTGAAATGCAATCAACATACTCTTTAAATTTCTGTTTACACGTTCCGCTAATGATGGTTGCGGATAATAAGGCGATGTTCGCACAAAATATACTCCTCTTTCAAACAAAAATGTACGAAAGTTATATGCCCGGAAATAAGATGCATTATCAGTAACCAGTGTTTGAGGATTACCAAAAGAAGCAAATATAGGCGATAAAACCAATGCTGTAGCAAATGCTGTTGGAGCCCGAACCGGATACAACCACGTAAATTTTGAAAATGCATCTACCAAGACTAATAAATATGTATTGCCGCTAGAAGAACGTGGTAACGGACCCACATAATCAAGAAATACCCTCTCCATGGGATACATCGATATCTTGGAATGTAAATGACCCACTCGAGTATTTTGCGCTGGTTTAGTATACAAACATATCTCACATTTGCGAACATAGTTCTTAATGTCGGTGTACATCTGTTGCCACACAAAATAAGTGCGTATTTTTTGTTTTGTTTTGTTTTAAATACACCTAAATGCGCACCATGTGGCGATGTATGGAAATATTGTAAAACCACCGGTACTAACGAACGTGGTAACAATATCCTGACCAATTTAGACCTTGGTAGTGTTGCATACAAAAGATTATCCTTAAAATAATATCCTTTAGGAATATTACCTAAGCTACACTGTTCCCAAATAGGGCCCAACACCTCATCCTTACGTTGATGATCCTCCAAGGATGTAAACACCGTAGGGAAATCTTTTGAAAAATTTGGACATAATAAAATTGGTGCAATAACCTGATTATCCTCTACCGGTGGTTCAGCAAACATGCGCGAAAGTGCATCTGCTATAACATTTTCAGTGCTAGGAATATGTTTGACTGTAAATTTAAAAGACCCAATTCGGGTAGCCCAACGCGCGAGCTTCCCCGTTTTCCTAGCATGTGATAATACCCAAGTCAAAGCTTAGTTATCACATTCCAAATGGAAAGTTCGATGTTCCAAAAACGGACGAAATTTTTCACAAGCACTAAGCACTGCTAAAGCTTCTAACTCGTAATTTCTTTCCGTCTGCGAAAGACAACGCGAAATATAATCAATTGGCTTTCGCGCTCCTTCGAGCCCCTGAAGTAATACCGCCGAAATAGCATATCTAGAAGCATCGGTTTGAAGAACAAAAGCTTCCTCAAAATTTGGCATTGCCAACACTGGCGGATTCATTATAGCTTCCTTTAATTTGTCAAACGCTTTCTGATGAATTGAAGTCCATTCAAATCTTACGGCTTTTCGCCGAAGAGCATTCAATGGTTCGGCTATTTCAGCAAAATTTGGAATAAATTTAGAACAAAATTCACCAAACCCAAAAACGATGCTAATCGTTTAGTTGATGAAGGAACTGGAAAACACCGAATTGCCATAGTTCTTTCTGGGTCTACGGATATTCCCTGAGGAGGAACAATATGTCAAAGAAAGGAAATTTGATTTACAGCAAATTTAATTTTGGACGGACCGACTTAACCGAGCCTGACGCAAACATTGAAAGACTAACCTTAAATGCTGTAAATGTGATTGGATATCTGGAGAATAAATAACTAAATCATCCAAATAATTAAATACAAACTGAAACTTGTATTGCCCCAAAATACTATTTAATAAACCAGATAGTCTGTGCTCCCGTTGATAAACCAAACGGGACCCGTTTGAAGTGATATAAGTCCCATGGAGTTGAAAAGGCCGTAACGGGACGTGACACGTCATCCAAAGGTATTTGATAATACGCTTGATTCAGATCTAATGTAGTAAAAACTTTTGCTTCTCGAAAATAATGAGCTGCCGTATGAAGTTCTGGCAAAGGCATCACATCTACCTGAATATTTTGGTTTAATTTACGATAATCCACCACCAATCGAGATTCACCATTCGGTTTCGGAACCAGAAAACACGGGCTTGAATATGAACTCTTTGAAGGTTCAATAATATCTGCTTTTAAAAGTTGCTCAATTTTGGTCTTTAATATCTCTACTTTCGGAGGAGTGCATCTATATGGCGACGAACGAACTGATGTAGTGTCTAATAATTGAATATGATATAGAAAATCTTTTACTCGGCCTATTTTATCTGTAATAACATCCTGAAACTCATGCACCATATCTACAATAGGTTGGCGATATTGTGATTTAAGATGTAATAATTGAGAATGTAAGTCAACGACCTGCATTGATAATGATGGTGCTAGACTAAACGAGCTTGATCCCAAAGCAAAGGGAATTTGTCGTTCCGGTGCAAACGGAAAATGCAAAGTAAGTGAAAAAAAATCCAGTACCGCCCGTGTATTTCTAAGAATTGTACAACCCAAAATAAGCTTCACCGGTAATTTGTGAACAGCCGCACAAATTATATTCCACGAAAACTCTGCCATTTTAATATGCACATCTATTAACCCAATAATATTGAACTCCGAACCGGAAATTCTAATACCTTTTATCGTAGATTCTTTTATTAATCGCTTCCATTTCGGAAATAGACTATCGAGAAAATATTTATCTATTATATTTAATGATGATCCGGAATCAATGACCGCCATGGTACACTTACGAAAACAAGAAATTTCTATCATTGGTAATGGCAAATCTCGGCGGCCTTGAATCTACAATGGCCATATAGATTTATTCTTTGTGTGCTCTAGTCATAAAGGACGTCTCGGTTTATTACGTTGGAAACAAAATTGAAAAGTGTGTCCACTTCTACCACAATATGTGCATTGTCTACCATCTGCTCCCGAAACTGTATTTAATACTCCGGGTTTCACACTTATATCATCTGTATTCTGTTTAGTATCTCTTTGAAAATGTAAAGCCGTGGATAATTGCTGCTGAAAAAGTTCCCTTGATGGAGCTAAAGTTTGCCATAGTATAAACATTTCATCCAATTCACTATACGAATTTGGTAGCTTATGCAATATACCTTGTAATCGTGTCACCCCATTTAACCCTGAAATAATCAATTTACAGACTTCTGCTTCGGAATCCGATAACTGAAAAACACGTGCAAACAATTTAACCCTTTCAATAAAGATAAGCAATTCTTCTAATTCTCCTTGTGGTGCATAATAATGCTGCATTAATAATTGAATCCGAACTCGTGGAGGAAAGAAAAATTCCAGTATTAACATATGAAATTGCGATAATGAACTCCTTTGCATTTGCGCCGTACGAGCCAAAAAACTATTTTTCCTTCCACAATATTTAGTAATAACATATATACATCGTGTTCCGCAATCTGAAATTGTCGACATAAGTCCTGCAATTGAAGAAAGAATTGTAAACATTTCACTGCCTGATCTGCCGTATTTAACACAAAATGTTTGCTCTCTATTAAACTTTGTACTGATGATCTAACTGTAATGATCGAAAGGATATCGTCGATATGTTTGTCTAATACCTCTGAAGCTGCAACATTTCTGTCACGTAATGAAAAATTTTGTTCCACATCCGAGCCCAATTCGACTGTTATATCCAAAAGCGACCCCATATACTCCGTATAATAATTAACAAGTTCTTGTAAATGAGCTTTAATATCCGATGTATGCTTCGACATAGTAAATAATTGAAGCCTGTAAATATAATGTCATCCGTGCTTTGAAACGGCGTAATGTAGCTTGTGAAATACCTGTTTTTCGTTTCCCAATTGAATTTTGTATTTCTTGTAATTGAAACTCCGAAGCTTTAATTAACTCCAAAGTTTCTTGTTTCGAAAAAGCATTTACATTAAGTGTACTATTTCCGGCCTCTTTTAACGTTTTCAATATATTAGCTACAGTATCTGATTTATCAAACGGTAAGTCTCGAACCATTAAATGAAAACCTAATTCATCTTTATGTAATAAATCCAAATTTTGTAATTCCATGTTATCTAAAGAGCAGAAAGCAATATCAAATAAACGTATTATATTAAAATAATTGCAAATAATTATCTCTTATCCATCTAAAAAATAGGAAATAATCGTACATAGTCACTATTTAACTGCCATACCAAACTTCCCCATACGCTTTGCTGCCATTTTGAAGCGATTGCTTTTACCAAGGATTACATGGATTGTACAAGGAATAATGGCTTGAAGATATATTCATAAAAATAATTACCAACCGTATTATTTACTTTAATAAATTAACACGTCCATATCACACAAATGGTTACAATTATCAACCCTTGTTCATTCCCTATTTCATTTTAGTGTTTACGATTTCAATATTTATTATTCAATTACAATTTTTACAATTTGCTTCCTGCTCTCACATTTAAAGATTAATAGTAAAACGCCAAAAAATAAATATATCTATCCGACGATAAATCTTTACCGCTACCCAATTACAAAAGAGCATTTTAAATATGTTTAGCCGAAAGAGAATTTTGTGTACCGTGCCGAATGCTTCTAACTGACGTGATCCTGCTTGTTTCCCTCGATGAAGACAGACTGGGTCGTCCTCCTGGCCAGCACATTGGAGCAGATCGAGATTATTTTTGCGCATGCGCAGTCGACGAGTCCAGTGACGTGAACTACTACGTGAGTCCAAACTTGTGCTGGTTCTTCTTGTAGCGCACTGTTGAAGAACTGCTACGTTGATCGTTGCACTTTTTTTGCCGCATTTGGCAGCGTTCCTTTGATACATGCCCGCCGCGTAATGTATATTTCTCCTGGGAGGGTGGATTTGGCACAGATTTTATATTGTCTTTTTACTGGGGCATCTCCTACCCAATGGACATCTGGCGCTCGTGTCCCTCGCATTCTACAGTTCTTGACACGTTGTTTTACTCTTTTATTGACCATGATTTTAGTGTGTTCGTTTTTGGAATTTGGTGTTTTGTTTTTTACCTTTGGACATCGCGGGTTTGTGTCGCGTTTTTTAATTATGCGGTTTTTTTTTGGAATTTTATTTTTGGACTAACTTTTATACTTTGTAAGGGCGCTGATGACCTTAGCTGTTTAGCGCCCTTAAACCGCATCTCATCATCATCATTGGAAAAAGGTTGAACTTAGTTATTTATCCTACATATTGTTATTGAGTTATGCTGTTTGCACTCGTGAACCTTTGATAATTTTTTTCTGGTAGACGTGGTCTATAAAACACAATTTAATTTTATTTCATAAATTGCTAAAAGATTAAAATGGATTTGCAAAGCCCTTATATTTGAATATAAAGACATTGGAGTTATAAAAGAACATACTTGTGAAGAAGGCCTTGACTTTTGGTTGAGAATGCCATGGAGTAGAAAACGGTTGTTGTTACTCCACAGAATATGTATGCAGAATAAGACAAATTGCATGGATATTTCATTCAAAGCGATATGGAGTAGATGGTTGTATTTAGCAATTAAGACCAATGAAAACAGTATCCATCTGTTTATAATGCTGTGATACACATATGGTACCAATGTTAAAATATGTTAACCGCTTCAACAATGGTCATTTAAATCCTGCACGGGCCGGAAATGGATACCCAATAAACAGCGCAAGACATTTACATTGTTAAATGGTGTAAAAATGCTTCATAAATAAATATTCGTATCTTCCGTATTTATTAAGTTACTTTAATGAAACAAAAACTGGTTTAAAACTCATTAACGGTAGTACATCTACGGTATCAACAAAGTGTTGTCCCTATTCTTAAGCCTGGGAAGGATCGCCACCTACCTTCCAGCTACCGCCCTATCTCCCTCACCAGTTGCATTTGCAAGGTGATGGAGCGCATGATCAACGGGCGGTTGACATGGTGGCTTCACTCTCAGAAACTTCTAGCGAACGCTCAGTGCGGATTTCGTCGCTATCGCTCTACCGTCGACCATCTGGTGTCCCTGTCGACGCATGTTATGAATGGATTTCTGAGAAAGTGTCAAACCGTGGCTGTGTTTTTTGACCTGGAGAAAGCTTATGACACTTGTTGGAGGGGCGGCATTTTACGTACACTTCACGCCTGGAATATCCGCGGTCGTCTTCCCATATTTCTTCGGGAGTTCATGACGGACCGCGTGTTTCGTGTACGTGTGGGCTCGGTTTTATCTCGTCATTTTATTCAAGAGAACGGAGTACCGCAGGGCTCTGTACTCAGTGTCACACTTTTTGCGATTGCTATCAACCCCATTGTTGATTGTATACCACCTGGCATGTCATCGTCCCTTTTTGTTGACGATTTTACCATTTATTGCAGTTCACAGCGGACCTGTCTACTCGAGCTGTATCGACCGTCTCTACGCTTGGAGTAACGCCAACGGCTTTAATTTCTCCGCCGAGAAATCCGTCTGCATCAACCTCTGGCACCGGAGGTATTTCCCTCCGCATTCTCTCCATCTAGGGCCAGGGATACTTCCCTTTGCAGACGAGGCGAAATTTTTGGGGTTGATCCTTGATAGAAAGTTGTGTTGGACTTCGCACATTTCCTTTTTAAAAGCAAAGTGTGACCGTTCTCTTAATCTTTTACGTGTTTTAAGTGGCACATCCTGGGGTGTGATCGGACCGTCCTTCTGCGTCTATATCGCTCTTTGGTCCGATCCAAACTTGATTACGGGTGTATTGTCTTTTCATCGGCACGTCCATCTGTGTTACGTCGCTTGAATCCCATTCATCATCGTGGTATTAGAGTCGCTACAGGGGCCTTTCCAACTACCGCCGCGCCCAGTCTTTACGCTGAAGCTACAGAGCCTCCACTGTCCTCCAGGCGTGAGATGCTCTTGTGTAGCTATGCCTGTCGACTCTCCTGCTTGCCTGATCACCCGTCCTTCGCGGCATTTTACGAGGATTCGCTTGACCGGCAATATTTAGTTAGCTCCTCTGCATTGCTCCCTCCAGGGGTTAGATTTCGTCAGCTTATTCGGCATTTGGACGTTACGCCAGCGCCGGCTCTTCCAAGGGGGAAACGCGTTTTCCTCCGTGGTTGCGCGCTGAGGCCCTCTGTCACCTTGGGTTATCGTCGATGCCGAAGAATGAGATCCCTTCTTCAGTCTTTAGATCAGCGTTTTTAGAACTTCAGTCGCAATTCGGGGACCTTGATTTTATCTTTACTGATGGATTTAAGACTGATGCTGGAGTAGGATGTGCCTTTTTTGTGGTGGAAATAGTTTTACCTTTCGTTTACCAGAGCAATGTTCGATTTTTACCGCCGAGCTTTTTAGCATTTATCATCTCTTTTATACATTCAGCGGCACGACTTACGGCACTGTTTTATTTGTTCCGACTCCCTGAGTGCTCTTCACAGTATTAGCTCGCTGTACAGTTACCACCCGCTCGTACAGCGCATTCATGACCTGCTCCACTCGCTTGGTGTCTCTGGCATCAGCGTCTCCTTCATGTGGATTCCAGGTCATGTGGGCATCTCAGGTAATGAGTCTGCCGACGCCGCTGCCAAATCGGCGATTTTATCACCCAGAGGTTTTACCTCTGTTGTTCCCTCGTCAGATTTGTTTATTGTTTTACGTCGCCGCATCCGCTCGCTTTGGAGCGATGAGTGGACGGCCCTCTGGGGGAACAAGTTGCGGGAGGTTAAACCTCTCCCGTTAGTCTGGGCTACCTCTTCCCGTGCTTCTCGTCGGGAAGAGGTAATTTTATCACGCCTTCGTATCGGACATTGCATTTTTAGTCATAGGTATTTACTGAGTGGTGACCCCGCTCCACTCTGTGGGCAGTGTGATGCGCCCTTAACGGTGCGTCACATTTTAGAAGAGTGTCAGGTTTTAGCTCCATTGCGCGTTTGTGTTGGTCTGCCAGTTGGCTTAGCCAACATTTGGCATACGACGCGCATATTGTAGAATGTGTTTTACGTTTTATTAGTGACAGTGATTTTAATCTGCGCATTTGATGCGTTGAGGGTCCTTTAGCCTTGTTATTTTATTCTGTATGTTTTAATAGGGACTCTACTCCCCAGTGGACATACGGCGCTCATGTCCCTCGCATTCTACAGTTCTTGACACGTTTTACTCTTTTATTGCTTATTCTTTTAGTGTGTTAGTTTTTGCGATTGTTGTATTGTTGTTTTTAGCTTATGGACATGGCGGGTTTGTGTCCCGTTTTTAATTATGCGGTTATTTTATATTTTTGACTTTATATTTTATGCATTGTAAGGGCGCTGATGACCTTAGTAGTTTAGCGCCCTAAACCGCATCTCATCATCATACCTACCTGGATATTCGCAAAAGCCGACTGGAGCTTGTATTCCAGCCTCGTGCATTTTGACGACCAGCCCTTCACCGACATTAACCACTAGTGCAGCACCTTACGTCTATTAGTTTCTTTGCCGCCGAAGGCGGAATTCCCTTTTCATCCTCTCAACCTCGGCGGCCACCTGTTCCGTGGTGGAACGAGGATTGTCGGGACGCCGTTCCTGCCCATAGGACTGCATTTAGGGTGTTTTGGCGCCACCCTACACTTGATAATTTGGTGATAATTAAACAATCGCGCGCCAGGGCTCGTCGCATTAATCAGGATAGCAAGAAGGCGTAGTGGACTCGTTTTGTAGAGTCTTTTAATCGCTTTACGCCTTCATCTGTTGTTTGGGATAAACTTCGTCGCTTCTCAGGTAAAGTGTCGCATTGTACTGTTTCTGGCCTTCAGGTTCCAATGCCACTATAGTGGATCCGGCTGCCATCGCTAACACTCTGGGTGCTGCCTTTGAGGCGGTATCCAGTTCAGACCATTATTCCGCCGGCTTTCGCTCTATCAAAGACCGGCTGGATTCCGACACCTTTAATTTTCGGTCTGCTAATATTGAGTGTTATAATCAACTTTTCACAATGAGGGAGCTGGAGCACGCTCTTCATTACCCTAGGCACTCCGTTCCTGGGCCGGACGGCATTCATGTCCTGATGTTGAACTTTTCAGCCGACAGCAAACTCTTTCTCTTACAGGTCTATAACCGTATTTGGCAAGAGGGCATTTTTCCTTCCGTTTGGCGCGAAGCCACCATTGTCCTATTCTTAAGCCTGGGAAGGATCGCCAACTACCTTCCAGATACCGCCCTATCTCCCCCACCATTTGCATTTGCAAGGTGATGGAGCGCATGATCAACGGGCGGTTGACATGGTGGCTTGAGTCTCAGAACCTTCTAGCGAACGCTCAGTGCGGATTTTGTCGCTATCGCTCTACCGTCGACCATCTGGTGTCCTTGTCGACGCATGTTATGAATGGATTTCTGAGAAAGTGCCAAATCGTGGCTGTATTTTTGACCTGGATAAAGCTTATGACACTTGTTGGAGGGGCGGCATTTTACGTACACTTCACGCATGGAATATCCGCGGTCGTCTTCCCATATTTCTTCGGGAGTTTATGACGGACCGCCTCTTTCGTGTACGTGTGGGCTCGGTTTTATCTAGTCGTTATATTCAAGAGAACGGAGTACCCCAGGGCTCTGTACTCAGTGTCACACTTTTTGCGATTGCTATCAACCCCATTGTTGATTGTATTCCACCTGGCATTTCATGGTCCCTTTTTGTTGACTATTTCGCTATTTATTGTAGTTCACGGCGGACCTGTCTACTCGAACGCCGTCTCCAGAGCTGTATCGACCGTCTCTACGCCTGGAGTAACGCTAACGGCTTTAATTTCTCCGCCGAGAAATCCGTCTGCATCAACTTCTGGCGCCGGAAGGCTTTCCCTCCGCCCTCTCTCCATCTTGGGTCGGAGGTCCTTCCATTTGCAGACGAGGTGACATTTTTGGGGTTGGTCTTTGACCGGAAGCTGAGCTGGACTTCACACGTTTCCTTTTTAAAAGCAAAGTGTGACCGTTCTCTTAATATTTTACGTGTTTTAAGTGGCACATCCTGGGGAGCTGATCGGACCGTCCTTCATCTTTATCGTTCTTTGGTCCGATCCAAGCTTGATTACGGGTGTATTGTTTATTCGTCGGCACGTCCATCTGTGTTACGTCGATTGAATGCCATTCACCATCGTTGCATAAGAGTCGCTACGGGGGCCTTTCCAACTAGCCCTGTTCTTAGCCTGTATGCTGAAGCTGCAGAGGTTCCGCTGTCCTTCAGGCGTGAGATGCTCTTGTGCAGCTATGCCTGTCGTCTCTCCAGCTTGCCTGACCACCCGTCCTTCCCGACATTTTACGAGGATTCGCTTGATCGGCAATATTTAGTTCGATCCTCTGCATTGCTCCCTCCAGGGGTTCGATTTCGACTGCTACTTCGGCATTTGGACGTTACGCCAGCGCTGGCCCTTGCCCGAGGGGAAACGCGTTTTCCTCTATGGTCGCGCGCTGAGGCCCACATTCACCTTGGGCTAACGTCGATGCCCAAAAATGCGACCCCTGCTTCTGTTCTTAGATCCGCCTTTTTAGAACTACAGGCGCAGTTCGGGGACTCATTTTATATATACTGATGGGTCTAAGACTGATGTTGGAGAAGGATGTGGCTTTGTTTTTGGTGTACAGAGGTTTACGTTTCGTTTACCTCGAAAATGTTCGATTTTTGCCGTGGACCTTTTTTAGTATATACCAATCTGTTTTATACATCCAGCGGCACGACCTACGGAACTGTATTATTTGTACCGACTCTCTGAGTGCCCTTCAGGATATTGACGCGCTGTACGGTTACCACCCTCTCGTACAGCGTATACATGACCTGCTCCACTCGCTTGGTGCCTCTGGCATCAGCGTCTCCTTCCTGTGGATTCCAGGTCATGTGGGCATCTCAGGCAACGTGTCTGCCGACGCTGGTGCCAAATCGGCTATTCTATCACCCAGATGTTTTACCTGTGTTGTTCCTTCCTCAGATTTTTATGTTATTTTACGTTACAGTATCCTCTCGCGCTGGCGCGATGAGTGGGCGGCTCTTAGGGGGAACAAGTTGCGGGATGTTAAACCTCTTCCGTTAGTCTGGGGTACCTCTTCTGGTTCTTCTCGTCTGGAAGAGGTGCTTTTAGCTCGTTTACGCATCGGACATTGGCTTTTTAGCCATAGATACCTGCTCAGTGGTGACCCCGCACCGCTCTGTGAGCAGTGTGATGCGCCCTTAACGGTGCGTCACATTTTAGCAGAGTGTCAAGTTTTAGCTCCGTTGCGCGTTCGTGTTGGTCTGCCTGTTGGCCTAGCCAACGTTTTGGCAGACGACGCGCATGCTGTGGAATGTCTTTTACGTTTTATGAATGACAGTGATTTTTATCGGCGCATTTGATGCGCTGAGCGCCTTTTTAACATTGTGATATTATGTTGCCTTTTTAATGGGGGCTCTACTCCCCAATAGACATACGGCGCTCATGTCCCGTACGTTCTGCAGCTCTTGACACGTTGTTTTACGCTTTTATTGACCATGCTTTTAGTGTGTTTGTATTTGGTGTTGTTTTTTCACTTTTTGGACATCGCGTGTTTGTGTCCCGTTTTTAATTATGCTGTTTTTTATCGGAATTTTAACCTTGGACTGTCAATTTTATACTTTGTAAGCACGCTGATGACCTTAGCTGTTTAGCGCCCTAAAACCGCATCTCATTATCATCACTGCTCGTCGTCTTCAGTGGAACCTCGTCGCTGACACCTACTCCAGCGACCATTACCCCTGCATCGTTTCTCTTCTGTCGCACCACGTACAGCATTCCAAAGTACCTACCTGGATATTCTCAAAAGCCGACTTGAGCTTGTATTCCAGCCTCGTGCATTTTGACGATCAGGCCTTCGCCGACACTAACCAACTAGTGCAGCACCTTACGTCTACGATTTTCTCTGCCGCCGAACGCGCAATTCCCCGTTCATCCTCTCAACCTCGGCGGCCACCTGTTCCGTGGTGGAACGAGGATTGTCGGCACGCCGTTCGTGCCCGTAGGACTGCACTTAGGGTGTTTCGGCGACACCCTACACTTGATAATTTGGTGACTTTTAAACAATCGCTTGCCAGGGCTCGTCGCATTATTCAGGATAGCAAGAAGGCGTCATAGACTTGTTTTGTCGAGTCTTTTAATCGCTTTACGCCTTCATCTATTGTTTGGGATAAACTTCGTCGCTTCACAGGTAAATGTCGCATTCTACTGCTTCTGGCCTTCAGGTTTCCAATGCCACTATAGTGGATCCGGCTGCCATCGCTAACACTCTGGGTGCTGCATTTGAGGCGGTATCCATTTCAGACCTATATTCCGCCGGCTTTCGCTCTTTCAAAGACCGGCTGGATTCCGACACCTTTAATTTTCGGTCTGCTAATATTAAGTGTTATAATGAACTTTTCACACTGAGGGAGCTGGAGCACGCTGTTCATTGCTCTAGGCATACCGCTCCTGGGCTGGACGGCATTTATGTCCTTATGATAAAGAACCTTTCAGCCGTCAGTAATTCTTTCTCTTACAGGTCTATAACCGTATTTGGCAAGACGGCATTTTTCCTTCCGTTTGGCGCGAAGTCACCATTGTCCCTATTCTTAAGCCTGGGAAGGATCGCCAACTACCTTCCAGCTACCGCCCTATCTCCCTCACCAGTTGCATTTGCAAGGTGATGGAGCGCATGATCAACGGGCGGTTGACATGGTGGCTTGAGTCTCAGAAACTTCTAGCGAACGCTCAGTGCGGATTTCGTCGCTATCGCTCTACCGTCGACCATCTGGTGTCCCTGTCAACGCATGTTATGAATGGATTTCTGAGAAAGTGTCAAACCGTGGCTGTGTTTTTTCACCTGGAGAAAGCTTATGACACTTGTTGGAGGGGCGGCATTTTACGTACACTCCATACATGGAATTTCCGTGGTCGTCTTCCCATATTTCTTAGGGAGTTTATGATGGATCCCCTCAGGGGCTCACCTTATGTGAGTACGGGTTTTTGGCGCACCCGGGGGTTCCCGAGCCATTCATCGCCACATTCATCCCCTCACCCCCATCCGGTCGAGGTGGGTTCTTCAAGTGACCGGTGGACCCAAGGTAGGCTCTCGTGCGTTCTTTGCATTCCATCCATACCGCACCTCACCATCGTTTCTTTCTTCCCTGATCACTTTCCGGCCATTTCGTACCACGACATTCGCATATCTCTTTTTCTTCCCCGCCGGCCTACCTTGCGTGCGAAACGCCCACACAGTTTTAGTTTCTTTTATCTTTTTATTTAAATCCTCCGTGGACACAGCCTGACGGATACCCGCGCACCGCGTGCGCAGCTGGGTGAGTGGGTAATGGCGTCATCCCCACCACCCGGGGTCCTCATGTAGGGTTGTTGTTCGTATCCGCTGTTCAACTGCAGTCCCGCGGGGGGGCCATTGCATGAGCTGCTGGCTTCCGACGGCGATTGGGTCCCTCTGTCAATGTTCTGGGAGGTGTGACCCTGGGGTGAGATCGGTATAGATAGGCCACTCACCCAAGCCGGGGTAACGCCCGGGAAGTCAGAGCCCGAGGTCGGAGACGGTTGCAATGGTGGAGGATTTCTTTTCGCTATGGAGCACCCTTTCTCCATTAATACAAACAAGCGCCGAAAAACTATTGTAACAGAAGTAGCACCGCCGACATCTGGTTGTTACTTAGTCATTTCAAGAACAGAAGAAGGACAAAATTTTGAGAAGGTGAACCCTTTTATAATTCAGAAGGGAATAGATGCTATTGCTGGTGCGGTTCAATCATGCACTCGTCTACGGAATGGTTCCTTATTGGCACAAACTAAGTCCGATCAGCAAAGTAAGACCTTGTTGCGCGCTACGCTTCTCCACGGTTACCCCATCCGTGTTGAGAAGCACCGCACATTGAACTCCTGTCGGGGCGTCGTTACCACCCATAGCCTCGATGGTATATCGGACGAGGATCTCGTAGAATATCTATCCGATCAAAAGGTGACTGCAGTGCATCGAGTGCAGGCCAAACGCGACGGCGTATTGGTACCCACTCGTACCCTGTTTATTACATTTGATGGCGTCGATCTGCCCACGAGCATTTCCGCAGGGTACGAACGGATTTCTGTGAGGCCTTATATTCCTAGACCTCTGCGTTGTTTTAAATGCCAACGTTTTGGGCATACGCAAGTCTCATGTAAGAGTGCCGTTAACATCTGTGCAACCTGTAGCCAGCCCTCACACGAAGGTACCTGTTCAACAGCCCCCGTCTGCGTTAATTGTAAAGGGTCTCATTCTGCTTCGTTTGCCGACTGTCCGCGGTACTTGGACGAGAAGGCGATCCAGGAGATCCGGGTAAAGGAAAAACTCTCCTTCGCTGAAGCCCGGAGGCGTTACCATGCGCGCCAACCTTCACTCCTGCGATCTGGCACATTTAGTTCTGTTGTTGCCTCGCCAGTACCGCGAGTAGATGCCGAAACTCAGACCTGGACCTTGACTGGATTAACCGCCACTACCATCCGGCCGTCTATTAAGGCTACAGTTACCAAGCCGTATAAACCTGGTCCCAAGTCAATGAAGTCGCAAGCCGTTGAAAAGAAGCCCAAGCAGAAACTACGTAGGGAAGATTTTTTGAAAGACCCTCCGCGTGCGCGCGGTAACAAAAGTTCACCTTCTCCTCCTCGGAGGTCGCTGTCCCAGGAAGGTCCTGGGACCAGCCGCGCTCAGCGGCACCCTTCACCCATCGCCACCCAGAACCGATTCACGGCGCTTGAATCGGTTTCTGGCACTGAGCGCGTGGGCCCTCCCTCCGAGGAAGCTATGGAGTCTGACCAACTCCATACAAAAAGCCCGAGCCCAAAGGTTAAACAAAAGGTAATTTTAAGCCGCCCTTCTAAATAGACAGTTTATCCCCTTATTCTTAATGGCTATCCTGACCTGGAATGTACGTGGTGTACGATCGCATAGGGCGGAACTGCAGCTTTTATTGCGTTCCCATTCACCTATGGTCGTATGTTTGCAGGAGACTAAACTTCGCCCTCACGATCCTTTTGATCTCCGAGGATATACTCCGGTTCGCTACGACCTTGAACCGGAGGAGGGTACTCCTGCTCATGGAGGTGTCATGTTCTTAGTGCGTAACGACGTTCATTTTACACCTGTCACACTTACATCCGACTTGCAAGCTGTTGCCGTTCGCCTTCACTTACCCGGCTTTTTGTTTTCTGTTTGCTCTGTATATTCACCTCCATCGTCTACCCTCGCTCCCGCGGACATTCGAGCTCTCCTGTCCGCTCTCCCAACACCATTTCTTCTGTTGGGAGATTTTAATGCCCATCACCCACTATGGGGTTCGCCAAGGGCTTGTGCGAGGGGAACTCTTCTTTCCGACATTTTTTATCAGTTCAATCTTTCCATCCTCAATACAGGTGCACCTACTTTTATTTCTGATTCTTCTGGTACTTACTCTCACCTGGACCTTGCCCTTTGCTCAATCCAGCTTGCACGTCGCCTTCAGTGGAACGTCGTCGCTGACACCTACTCCAGCGACCATTTCCCCTGCATCGTTTCTCTTCTGTCGCACCACGTACAGCATTCCAGAGTACCTACCTGGATATTCGCAAAAGCCGACTGGAGCTTGTATTCCAGCCTCGTGCATTTTGACGACCAGCCCTTCTCCGACATTAATCAACTAGTGCAGCACCTTACGTCTATTATTTTCTCAGCCGCCGAACGTGCAATACCCCGTTCATCCTCCCAACCTCGGCGGCCACTTTTCCATGGTGGAACGAGGATTGTCGGGACGCCGTTCGTGCCCGTAGGACTGCACTTAGGGTGTTTCGGCGCCACCCTACACTTGATAATTTGGTGACTTTTAAACAATCGCGCGCCAGGGCTCGTCGCATTATTCAGGATAGCAAGAAGGCATCTTGGGCTCGTTTTGTCGAGTCTTTTAATCGTTTTACGCCTTCATCCGTTGTTTGGGATAAACTTCGTCGCTTCTCAGGTAAAGTGTCACATTGTACTGTTTCTGGCCTTCAGGTTTCTAATGCCACCATAGTGGATCCGGCTGCCATCGCTAACACTCTGGGTTCTGCCTTTGCGGCGGTTTCCAGTTCAGACCATTATTCCGCCGGCTTTCGCTCTATTAAAGACCGGCAGGATTCCGCATCATTTACTTTTCGGTCTGCTAATGATGAATGCTATAACGAACTATTCACAATGAGGGAGCTGGAGCACGCTCTTCATTGCTCTCGGCACTCCGCTCCCGGGCCGGACGGCATTCATGTCCTGATGTTAAAGAACCTTTCAGCCGACAGTAAACTATTTCTCTTACAGGTCTATAACCGTATTTGGCAAGACGGCATTTTTCCTTCCGTTTGGCGCGAAGCCACCATTGTCCCTATACTTAAGCCTGGGAAGGATCGCCAACTACCTTCCAGCTACCGCCCTATCTCCCTCACCAGTTGCATTTGTAAGGTGATGGAGCGCATGATCAACGGGCGGTTGACATGGTGGCTTGAGTCTCAGAAACTTCTAGCGAACGCTCAGTGCGGGTTTCGTCGCTATCGCTCTACCGTCGATCATCTGGTGTCCTTGTCGACGCATATTATGAATGGATTTCTGAGAAAGTGTCAAACCGTGGCTGTATTTTTTGACCTGGAGAAAGCTTATGACACTTGTTGTAGGGGCGGCATTTTACGTACACTTCACGATTGGAATATCCGCGGTCGTCTTCCCATATTTCTTCGGGAGTTTATGACGGACCGCGTCTTTCGTGTACGTGTGGGCTCGGTTTTATCTCGTCGTTTTATTCAAGAGAACGGAGTACCGCAGGGCTCTGTACTCAGTGTCACACTTTTTGCGATTGCTATCAACCCCATTGTTGATTGTATTCCACCTGGCATTTCATCGTCCCTTTTTGTTGACGATTTCGCTATTTATTGCAGTTCACGGCGGACCTGTCTACTCGAACGCCGTCCCCTCAGGGGCTCACCTTATGTGAGTACGGGTTTTTGGCGCACCCGGGGGTTCCCGAGCCATTCATCGCCACATTCATCCCCTCACCCCCATCCGGTCGAGGTGGGTTCTTCAAGTGACCGGTGGACACAAGGTAGGCTCTCGTGCGTTCTTTACATTCCATTCATACCGCACCTCACCATCGTTTCTTTCTTCCCTTATCACTTTCCGGCCATTTCGCACCATGACATTCGCATATCTCTTTTTCTTCCCCGCCGGCCTACCTTGCGTGCGAAACGCCCACACTGTTTTAGTTTCTTTTATCTTTTTATTTAAATCCTCCGTGGACACAGCCTGACGGATACCCGCGCACCGCGTGCGCAGCTGGGTGAGTGGGTAATGGCGTCATCCCCACCACCCGGGGTCGTCATGTAGGGTATGTGTTCGTATCCGCTGTTCAACTGCAGTCCCGCGGGGGGGCCATTGCATGAGCTGCTGACTTCTGACGGCGATTGGGTCCCTCTGTCTATGTTCTGGGAGGTGTGACCCTGGGGTGAGTCTGGTATAGATAGGCCACTCACCCAAGCCGGGGTAACGCCCGAGAAGTCAGAGCCCGAGGTCGGAGACGGTTGCAATGGTGGAGGATTTCTTTCGCTATGGAGCACCCTTCCTCCATTACTACTAACAAGCGCCGAAAAGTCTATGTAACAGAAGTGACACCACCGACAACTGGTTGTTACTTGGTCATTTCACGAACCGAAGAAGGACAAAGCTTTGAGAAGGTGAACCCTTTCATCATTCAAAAGGGCATTGATGCAATTGCTGGTGCGGTTCAGTCCTGCACTCGTCTACGGAATGGTTCCTTATTAGCCCAAACGAAATCCGATCTGAAGAGTAAGACCTTGTTGCGCGCTACGCTTCTCCACGGCTATCCTATCCGTGTCGAGAAGCACCGCACATTGAATTCCTGTCGAGGCGTTATTACCACCCATAGCCTCGATGGTATATCGGACGAGGACCTGGTAGAATATCTTGCAGACCAGAAGGTGACAGCGGTCCATCGAGTGCAGGCCAAACGCGACGGCGTATTGGTACCCACTCGTACCCTGTTTATTACATTTGATGGCGTCGATCTGCCCACGAGCATTTCCGCAGGGTACGAACGGATTTCTGTGAGGCCTTATATTCCTAGACCTCTGCGTTGTTTTAAATGCCAACGTTTTGGGCATACGCAAGTCTCATGTAAGAGTGCCGTTAACATCTGTGCAACATGTAGCCAGCCCTCACACGAAGGTACCTGTTCAACAGCCCCCGTCTGCGTTAATTGCAAAGGGTCTCATTCTGCTTCGTTTGCCGACTGTCCGCGGTACTTGGACGAGAAGGCGATCCAGGAGATCCGGGTAAAGGAAAAACTCTCCTTCGCTGAAGCCCGGAGGCGTTACCATGCGCGCCAACCTTCCCTCCTGCGATCTGGCACATTTAGTTCTGTTGTTGCCTCGCCAGTACCACGAGTAGATGCCGAAACTCAGACCTGGACCTTGACTGGATTAACCGCCACTACCATCCGGCCGTCTATTAAAGCTACTGTTACCAAGGCTTATAAACCTGGTCCAAAGTCAATGAAGTCGCAAGCCGCTGAAAAGAAGCCCAAGCAGAAACTACGTAGGGAAGATTTCTTGAAAGACCCTCCGCGTGCGCGCGGTAGCAAAAGTTCACCTTCTCCTCCTCGGAGGTCGCTGTCCCAGGAAGGTCCTGGGACAAGCCGCGCTTAGCGGCACCCCTCACCCATCGCCACCCAGAACCGATTCACGGCGCTTGAATCGGTTTCTGGCACTGAGCGCGTGGGCCCTCCCTCCGAGGAAGCTATGGAGTCTGACCAACTCCATACAAAAAGCCCGAGCCCAAAGGTTAAACAAAAGGTAATTTTAAGCCGCCCTTCTAAGTAGACAGTTTATCCCTTTTATTAATGGCTATCCTGAGCTGGAATGTACGTGGTGTACGATCGCATAGGGCGGAACTGCAACTTTTATTGCGTTCCCATTCACCTATGGTCGTGTGTTTGCAGGAGACCAAGCTTCGCCCTCACGACCCTTTCGATCTCCGAGGGTACACTCCGGTTCGCTACGATCTTGAACCGGAGGAGGGTGCTCCTGCTCATGGAGGTGTCATGTTGTTGGTGCGTAATGACGTTCATTTTCATCCTATCACACTTACGTCCGACTTGCAAGCTGTTGCCATTAGACTGCAGTTACCCGGTTTTTTCTTTTCTGTTTGTTCTGTGTATACACCTCCATCGTCTCCCCTCGCTCCCGCGGACATTCGATCTCTCCTGTCCGCTCTCCCAACACCATTTCTTCTGTTGGGAGATTTTAATGCCCATCACCCACTATGGGGTTCGCCAAGGGCTTGTGCGAGGGGAACTGTTCTTTCCGACATTTTTTATCAGTTCAATCTTTCCATCCTCAATACAGGTGCACCTACTTTTATTTCTGATTCTTCTGGTACATTTTCTCACCTGGACCTTTCCATTTGCTCACTCCAGCTTGCACATCGTCTCCAGTGGAACGTCGTCGCTGACACCTACTCCAGCGACCATTACCCCTGCATCGTTTCTCTTCTGTCGCACCACGTACAGCATTCCAGAGTACCTACCTGGATATTCGCAAAAGCCGACTGGAACTTGTATTCCAGCCTCGTGCATTTTGACGACCAGCCCTTCTCCGACATTAACCAACTAGTGCAGCACCTTACGTCTATTATTTTCTCTGCCGCTGAACGCGCAATACCCCGTTCATCCTCCCAACCTCGGCGGCCACCTGTTCCGTGGTGGAACGAGGATTGTCGGGACGCCGTTCGTGCCCGTAGGACTGCACTAAGGGTGTTTCGGCGCCACCCTACACTTGATAATTTGGTGACTTTTAAACAATCGCGCGCCAGGGCTCGTCGCATTATTCAGGATAGCAAGAAGGCATCTTGGGCTCGTTTTGTCGAGTCTTTTAATCGTTTTACGCCTTCATCCGTTGTTTGGGATAAACTTCGTCGCTTCTCAGGTAAAGTGTCACATTGTACTGTTTCTGGCCTTCAGGTTTCTACTGCCACCATAGTGGATCCGGCTGCCATCGCTAACACTCTGGGTGCTGCCTTTGAGGCGGTTTCCAGTTCAGACCATTATTCCGCCGGCTTTCGCTCTATTAAAGACCGGCTGGATTCCGCATCATATACTTTTCGGTCTGCTAATGATGAATGCTATAACGAACTATTCACAATGAGGGAGCTGGAGCACGCTCTTCATTGCTCTCGGCACTCCGCTCCCGGGCCGGACGGCATTCATGTCCTGATGTTAAAGAACCTTTCAGCCGACAGTAAACTAATTCTCTTACAGGTCTATAACCGTATTTGGCAAGACGGCATTTTTCCTTCCGTTTGGCGCGAAGCCACCATTGTCCCTATACTTAAGCCTGGGAAGGATCGCCAACTACCTTCCAGCTACCGCCCTATCTCCCTCACCAGTTGCATTTGTAAGGTGATGGAACGCATGATCAACGGGCGGTTGACATGGTGGCTTGAGTCTCAGAAACTTCTAGCGAACGCTCAGTGCGGGTTTCGTCGCTATCGCTCTACCGTCGACCATCTGGTGTCCTTGTCGACGCATATTATGAATGGATTTCTGAGAAAGTGTCAAACCGTGGCTGTATTTTTTGACCTGGAGAAAGCTTATGACACTTGTTGGAGGGGCGGCATTTTACGTACACTTCACGATTGGAATATCCGCGGTCGTCTTCCCATATTTCTTCGGGAGTTTATGACGGACCGCGTCTTTCGTGTACGTGTGGGCTCGGTTTTATCTCGTCGTTTTATTCAAGAGAACGGAGTACCGCAGGGCTCTGTACTCAGTGTCACACTTTTTGCGATTGCTATCAACCCCATTGTTGATTGTATTCCACCTGGCATTTCATCGTCCCTTTTTGTTGACGATTTCGCTATTTATTGTAGTTCACGGCGGACCTGTCTACTCGAACGCCGTCTCCAGAGCTGTATCGACCATCTCTACGCCTGGAGTAACGCCAACGGCTTTAATTTCTCCGCCGAGAAATCCGTCTGCATCAACTTTTGGCGCCGGAAGTATTTCCCTCCGCCCTCTCTCCATCTTGGGTCAGGGATACTTCCGTTTGCAGACGAGGCGAAATTTTTGGGGTTGATTTTTGACAGGAAGTTGTGTTGGACCTCGCACGTTTCCTTTTTAAAAGCAAAGTGTGACCGTTCTCTTAATATTTTACGTGTTTTAAGTGGCACATCCTGGGGAGCTGATCGGACCGTCCTTCTTCGCCTTTATCGCTCTTTGGTCCGATCCAAGCTTGATTACGGGTGTATTGTTTATTCGTCGGCACGTCCATCTGTGTTACGTCGATTGAATGCCATTCACCATCGTGGCATAAGAGTCGCTACAGGGGCCTTTCCAACTAGCCCTGTACCCAGTCTGTACGCAGAAGCTGCAGAGCCTCCGCTGTCCTGCAGGCGTGAGATGCTCTTGTGCAGCTATGCTTGTCGACTCTCAAGCTTGCCTAACCACCCGTCCTTCGATGTATTGTACGAGGATTCGCTTGACCGGCAATATTTAGTTAGCTCCTCTGCATTGCTCCCTCCAGGGGTTCGATTTCGACTGCTACTTCGGCATTTGGACGTTACGCCAGCGCCGGCCCTTCCACGGGGGGAAACGCGTTTTCCTCCATGGTCCCGCGCTGAGGCCCACTGTCACCTTGGGCTAACGTCAATGCCGAAGACTGAGACCCCTGCTTCAGTCTTTAGATCGGCTTTTTTAGAAGTACGGGCTCAATTCGGGGACTTCCATTTTATCTTTACCGATGGATCTAAGACTGAATCTGGAGTTGGATGTGCCTTTGTTTCTGGTCACTGTAGTTTTAAGTTTCGTTTACCTGCACAATGTTCAATTTTTACCGCCGAACTTTTTAGCATTTATCAATCTATTTTATACATTCAGCGGCACGCCTTGCAGCACTGTTTTATTTGTACGGACTCTCTGAGTGCCCTTCAGACTATTACTGCGCTGTACCATTACCACCCGCTTGTACAGCGCATACATGACCTGCTCCACTCGCTTGGTGTCTCTGGCATCAGCGTGTCCTTCATGTGGATTCCAGGTCATGTGGGCATCTCAGGGAATGAGTCTGCCGACGCCGCTGCGAAATCGGCGATTTTATTACCCAGATTTTTTACCTCTGTTGTTCCCTCGTCAGATTCGTGTGCTATTTTACGTCGCCGCATCCTCTCGCGCTGGCGCGATGAGTGGACGGCCCTCCGGGGGAACAAGTTGCGGGAGGTTAAGCCTCTCCCGTTAATCTGGGGTACGTCTTCTCGTTCTTGTCGTCGGGAAGAGGTAATTTTAGCTCGTCTACGGATTGGACATTGTGTTTTTAGTCATAGGTATTTGCTCAGTGGTGACCCCGCACCACTCTGTGGGCAGTGTGACGTGCCCTTAACGGTGCGTCACATTTTAACAGAGTGTCAGGTTTTAGCTGCATTGCGTGCTCGTGTGGGTCTGCCTGTTGGCCTAGCCAACGTTTTGGCAGACGACACGCGTGCTGTAGAATGTGTTTTACGTTTTATTCATGACAGTGATTTTAATCTGCGCATTTAATGCGTTGGGCGTCTGTTGGCTTAGTACTTTTATTCTGTCTGTTTTATGGGAACTCTTATCCCCAGTGGACATATGACGCTCATGTCCCTCGCATTCTACAGTTCCTGACACGTTTTAATCTTTTATAGCCCTTGCTTTTAGTGTGTTGGTTTTTCAGACCTTTGTATTGTTGTTCTTGTTATTCTTGTTGTTCTTGTTATCATTGTTCTTGTTATTGTTATTGTTATTATTATTGTTATTGTTATTATTGTTGTTATTGTTATTTTGTAATTGTTCTATTGTTGGTTTTAGCTATATGAACATCGCGGGTTTGTGTCCCGTTTTTAACTATGCGGTTCTTTTACCTGTTTTATATTTTGACATTATCTTTTATACATTGTAAGGGCGCTGATGACCGTAGCAGTTTAGCGCCCTTAAACCGCATATCATCATCATCATCGAACGCCGTCTCCAGAGCTGTATCGACCGTCTCTACGCCTGGAGTAACGCCAACGGCTTTAATTTCTCCGCCGAGAAATCCGTCTGCATCAACTTCTGGCGCCGGAAGTATTTCCCTCCGCCCTCTCTCCATCTTGGGCCAGGGATACTTCCGTTTGCAGACGAGGCGAAATTTTTGGGGTTGATTTTTGACAGGAAGTTGTGTTGGACCTCGCACGTTTCCTTTTTAAAAGCAAAGTGTGACCGTTCTCTTAATCTTTTACGTGTTTTAAGTGGCACATCCTGGGGAGCTGATCGGACCGTCCTTCTTCGCCTTTATCGCTCTTTGGTCCGATCCAAACTTGATTACGGGTGTATAGTTTATTCGTCGGCACGTCCATCTGTGTTACGTCGTTTGAATCCCATTCATCATCGTGGTATTAGAGTCGCTACAGGGGCCTTTCCAACTAGCCCCGTGCCCAGTCTTTACGCTGAGGCTGCAGAGCCTCCGCTGTCTTTCAGGCGTGAGATGCTCTTATGTAGCTATGCCTGTCGACTCTCCAGCTTGCCTGACCACCCGTCCTTCGCAGCATTTTAAGAGGATTCACTTGACCGGCAATATTTAGTTAGCTCCTCTGCTTTGCTCCCTCCAGGGGTTCGATTTCGACTGCTACTTCGGCATTTGGACGTTCCGCCAGCGCCGGCCCTTACCCGAGGGGAAACGCGTTTTCCTCCATGGTCGCGCGCTGAGGCCCACATCCAACTTGGGCTGACGTCGATGCCGAAAAATTCGACCCCTGCTTCTGTTCTTAGATCCGCCTTTTTAGAACTACAGGCGCAGTTCGGGGACTGTCATTTTATATATACTGATGGGTCTAAGACTGATGTTGGAGTAGGATGTGCCTTTGTTTTTGGTGTACAGAGTTTTACTTTTCGTTTACCTCGACAATGTTCAATTTTTACCGCCGAACTTTTTAGCATTTATCAATCTGTTTTATTCATTCAGCGGCACGACTTACGGCACTGTTTTATTTGTACGGACTCTCTGAGTGCCCTTCAGGCTATTCATGCGCTTTACAATTACCACCCACTCGTACAGCGCATACATGACCTGCTCCACTCGCTCGGTGTCTCTGGCATCAGCGTCTCCTTCATGTGGATTCCAGGTCATGTGGGCATCTCAGGTAACGAGTCTGCCGACGCCGCTGCGAAATCGGCGATTTTATTACCCAGATTTTTTACTTCTGTTGTTCCCTCGTCTGATTCGTATGTTATTTTACGTCGCGGCATCCTCTCGCGCTGGCGCGATGAGTGGACGGCCCTCCGGGGGAACAAGTTGCGGGAGGTTAAGCCTTTCCCGTTGATCTGGGGTACCTCTTCTCGTTCTTGTCGTCGGGAAGAGGTAATTTTAGCTCGTCTACGGATTGGACATTGTGTTTTTAGTCATAGGTATTTGCTCAGTGGTGACCCCGCACCCGTCTGTGGGCAGTGTGACGTGCCCTTAACGGTGCGTCACATTTTAACAGAGTGTCAGGTTTTAGCTGCTTTGCGTGCTCAAGTGGGCCTGCCTGTTGGCCTAGCCAACGTTTTGGCAGACGACACGCGTGCTGTAGAATGTGTTTTACGTTTTATTCACGACAGTGCTTTTAATCTGCGCATTTAATGCGTTGGGCGTCTGTTAGCTTGGTACTTTTATTCTGTCTGTTTTTTATGGGAACTCTTATCCCCAGTGGACATATGGCGCTCATGTCCCTCGCATTCTACAGTTCCTGACACGTTTTAATCCTTTACTGCCTATGCTTTTAGTGTGTTGGTTTTCAGATTTTTGTCTTGTTCTTTTTATTGTTGTTATTGTTATTATTGATGTTATTGTTGTTATTGTTATTCTTGTTGTTATTGTTATATTTGTTATTGTTATATTTGTTATTGTTATATTGTTAGTTTTAGCCTTTTGAACATCGCGGGTTTGTGTCCCGTTTTTAACTATGCGGTTCTTTTACCTGTTTTATATTTTGACCTTATCTTTTATACACTGTAAGGGCGCTGATGACCATAGCAGTTTAGCGCCCTTAAACCGCATATCATCATCATCATCATTTATGATGGATCGCGTCTTTCATGTACGCGTGGGAACGGTTTTATCTAGTTGTTTTATTCAAGAGAACGGTGTACTGCAGGGCTCTGTACTCAGTGTCACACTTTTTGCGATTGCTATCAACCATATTGTTGATTGTATTCCACCTGGCATTTCATCGTCCCTTTTTGTTGACGATTTTGCCATTTATTGCAGTTCACGGCGGACCTGTCTACTCGAACGCCGTCTCCAGAGCTGTATCGACCGTCTCTACGCCTGGATTAACGCCAACGGCTTTAATTTCTCCGCCGAGAAATCCGTCTGCATCAACTTCTGGCGCCGGAAATACTTCCCTCCGCCCTCTCTCTATCTTGGGCCGGAGATGCTTCCGTTTGCGGACGAGGTGAAATTTTTAGGGTTGATTTTTGATAGGAAGTTGTGTTGGAGCTCGCACATTTCCTTTTTAAAAACTAAGTGTGAGCGTTCGCTTAATCTTTTACGTGTTTTAAGTGGCACATCCTGGGGAGCTGATCGGACCGTCCTTCGCCTTTATCGCTCTTTGGTCCGATCCAAGCTTGACTACGGGTGCATTGTTTATTCGTCGGCACGTCCATCTGTGTTACGTCGATTGAATGCCATTCACCATCGTGGCACAAGAGTCGCTACAGGGGCCTTTTCAACCAGCCCTGTTCCCATTCTGTATGCTGAAGCTCCAGAGCCTCCGCTGTCCTTCCGGCGTGAGATGCTTTTGTGCAGCTATGCCTGTCGACTCTCAAGCTTGCCTGACCACGCGTCCTTCGAGTTATTTTTCGAGGAGTCACTTGATCGTCACTATTTCATTAGCTCCTCTGCTTTGCTCCATACAGGGGTTCGTTTTCGACAACTCCTTCGGCATTTAAACGTTCCGCCAGCGCCGGCCCTTCCACGGGGGGAAACGCGTTTTCCTCCATGGTCCCGCGCTGAGGCCCACTGTCACCTTGGGCTAACGTCGATGCCGAAAACCGAGACCCCTTCTGCAGTCTTTAGATCGGTTTTTTTTAGTAGTACGGGCTCAATTCGGGGACTTCCATTTTATCTTTACCGGTGGATCTAAGACTGAAGCAGTAGTTGGATGTGCCTTTGTTTTTGGTCACTTTAGTTTTACGTTTCGTTTACCTTGATAATGTTCAATTTTTACCGCCGAACTTTTAAGCATTTATCAATCTGTTTTATACATTCAGCGGCACGACTTACGGCACTGTTTTATTTGTACGGACTCTCTGAGTGCCCCCTCAGGGGCTCACCTTATGTGAGTACGGGTTTTTGGCGCACCCGGGCGTTCCCGTGCCAATCATCGCCATATTCATCCCTTCACCCCCATCCGGTCGAGGTGGGTTCTTCTCGTGACCAGTGGACACAAGGTAGGCTCTCGTGCGTTCTTTGCATTCCATTCATACTCCACCTCACCATCGTTTCTTTCTTCCCTTGTCACTTTCCGGCCATTTCGCACCACGACATTCGCACATCTGCTTTTCTTCCTCGCCGGCCTACCTTGCGTGCGAAACGCCCAGACAGTTTTATTTCGTTTATCTTTTCTTTTAATCCTCCGTGGACATAGCCTGACGGATACCCGCGCACGGGGTGCGCAGCTGGGAGAGTGTGTAATGGCCTCATCCCCAACACCCGGGGTCGTCATGTAGGGTTTGTGTTCGTATCCGCTGTTCCACTGCAGTCCCGTGGGGGGCCATTGCATTAGCTGCTGACTTCTGACGGCGATTGGGTCTTTCTGGCTATGTTCTGGGAGGTGTGACTCTGGGGTGAGTCTCGTATAAATAGGCCACTCACCCAAGCCGGGGTAACACCCGGGAAGTCAGAGCTCGGGGTCGGAGACGGTTGCAATGGTGGAGGATTTATCTCGCTATAGAGCACCCTCCCTCCATTAATACAAACAAGCGCCGAAAAGTTATTGTAACAGAAGTAGCACTGCCGTCATCTGGTCCCCCTCAGGGGCTCACCTTATGTGAGTACGGGTTTTTGGCGCACCCGGGGGTTCCCGAGCCAATCATCGCCATCTTTATAATTTCACCCCCGTCCGGTTAAGGTGGGTTCGTTCTCGTGACCGGGGGACTCAAGGTAGGCTCTCGTGCGTTCTGTGCATATCATTACATCTCGCCCCTCGCCATCGCTTCTGTCTTCTCTTTTATTTATGCACATTTCGCCCCACGCATATTCATTTACACGTCTCTTTTACTTCTTCGCCAGCCTACCTTGAGTGCGAAACGCCCACACACTTTTAGTTTCTTTTAACCTTTTATGTTAATCCTCCGTGGACACAGCCTGACGGATACCCGCGCACTGGGTGCGCAGCTGGGTGAGTGGGTAATGGCGTCATCCCCACCACCCGGGGTCGTCATGTAGGGTATGTGTTCGTATCCGCTGTTCAACTGCAGTCCCGCGGGGGGGCCATTGCATGAGCTGCTGGCTTCCGGCGGCGATTGGGATCTCTGTCTATGTTCTGGGAGGTGTGACCCTGGGGTGAGTCTGGTATAGATAGGCCACTCACCCAAGCCGGGGTAACGCCCGGGAAGTCAGAGCCCGAGGTCGGAGACGGCTGCAATGGTGGAGGATTTATTTCGCTATGGAGCACCCTTCCTCCATTAATACAAACAAGCGCCGAAAAGTCATTGTAACAGAAGTAGCACCGCCGTCATCTGGTTGTTACTTGGTCATTTCAAGAACAGAAGAAGGACAAAACTTTGAGAAGGTGAACACATTTATAATTCAGAAGGGCATAGATGCTATTGCTGGTGCGGTTCAATCCTGCACTCGTTTACGGAATGGATCCTTATTGACACAAACTAAGTCCGATCAGCAAAGTAAGACCTTGTTGCGCGCTACGCTTCTCCACGCTTATCCCATCCGTGTCGAGAAGCACCGCACATTGAACTCTTGTCGGGGCGTCGTTACCACCCATAGCCTCGATGGTATATCGGACGAGGATCTAGTAGACTATCTATCCGATCAAAAGGTGACTGCAGTGCATCGAGTGCAGGCCAAACGCGACGGCGTATTGGTACCCACTCGTACCCTGTTTATTACATTTGATGGCGTCGATCTGCCCACGAGCATTTCCGCACGGTACGAACGGATTTCTGTGAGGCCTTATATTCCTAGACCTCTGCGTTGTTTTAAATGCCAACGTTTTGGGCATACGCAAGTCTCATGTAAGAGTGCCGTTAACATCTGTGCATCATGTAGCCAGCCCTCACACGAAGGTACCTGTTCAACTGCCCCCGTCTGCGTTAATTGTAAAGGGTCTCATTCTGCTTCGTTAGCCGACTGTCCGCGGTACTTGGACGAGAAGGCGATCCAGGAGATCCGGGTTATGGAAAAACTCTCCTTCGCTGAAGCCCGGAGGCGTTACCATGCGCGCCAACCTTCACTCCTGCGATCTGGCGCATTTAGTTCTGTTGTTGCCTCGCCAGTATCACGAGTAGATGCCGAAACTCAGACCTGGACCTTGACTGGATTGACCGCCACTACCATCCGGCCGTCTATTAAAGCTACTGTTACCAAGCCCTATAAATCTGGTCCAAAGTCAATGAAGTCGCAAGCCGCTGAAAAGAAGCCCAAGCAGAAACTACGTAGGGAAGATTTTTTGAAAGACCCTCCGCGTGCGTGCGGTAACAAAAGTTCACCTTCTCCTCGGAGGTCGCTGTCCCAGGAAGGTCCTGGGACAAGCCGGTTTCAGCGGCACCCCTCACCCATCGCCACCCAGAACCGATTCACGGCGCTTGAATCGGTTTCTGGCACTGAGCGCGTGGGCCCTCCCTCCGAGGAAGCTATGGAGTCTGACCAACTCCATACAAAAAGCCCGAGCCCAAAGGTTAAACAAAAGGTAATTTTAAGCCGCCCTTCTAAATAGACCGTTTATCCCCTTTTTTCTTAATGGCTATCCTGACCTGGAATGTACGTGGTGTACGATCGCATAGGGCGGAACTGCAACTTTTATTGCGTTCCCATTCGCCTATGGTCGTATGTTTGCAGCAGACTAAGCTTCGCCCTCACCATCCTTTTGATCTCCGAGGATATACTCCGGTTCGCTACGACCTTGAACCGGAGGAGGGTACTCCTGCTCATGGAGGTGTCGTGTTGTTAGTGCGTAACGACGTTCATTTTAAGCCTGTCACACTTACATCTGACTTGCAAGCTGTTGCCGTTCGCCTTCACTTACCCGGCTTTTTGTTTTCTGTTTGCTCTGTGTATTCACCTCCATCGTCTCCCCTCGCTCCCGCGGACATTCGAGCTCTCCTGTCCGCTCTCCCAACACCACTTCTTCTGTTGGGAGATTTTAATGCCCATCACCCACTGTGGGGTTCGCCAAGGGCTTGTGCGAGGGGAACTCTTCTTTCCGACATTTTTTATCAGTTTAATCTTTCTATCCTCAATACAGGTGCACCTACTTTTCTTTCTGATTCTTCTGGTACATTCTCTCACCTGGACCTTGCCATTTGCTCACTCCAGCTTGTTCATCGTCTTCAGTGGAACGTCGTCGCTGACACCTACTCCAGCGACCATTACCCCTGCATCGTTTCTCTTCTGTCGCACCACGTACAGCATTCCAGAGTACCTACCTGGATATTCGAAAAAGCCGACTGGAGCTTGTATTCCAGCCTCGTGCATTTTGACGACCAGCCCTTCTCCGACATTAATCAACTAGTGCAGCACCTTACGTCTATTATTTTCTCTGCCGCCGAACGTGCAATACCCCGTTCATCCTCCCAACCTCGGCGGCCACCTGTTCCGTGGTGGAACGAGGATTGTCGGGACGCCGTTCGTGCCCGTAGGACTGCACTTAGGGTGTTTCGGCGACACCCTACACTTGATAATTTGGTGACTTTTAAACAATCCCGCGCCAGTGCTCGTCGCATTATTCAGGATAGCAAGAAAGCATCTTGGGCTCATTTTGTCGAGTCTTTTAATCGTTTTACGCCTTCATCGGTTGTTTGGGATAAACTTCGTCACTTCTCAGGTAAAGTGTCGCATTGTACTGTTTCTGGCCTTCAGGTTTCTAATGCCACCATAGTGGATCCGGCTGCCATCGCTAACACTCTGGGTGCTGCCTTTGAGGCGGTTTCCAGTTCAGACCATTATTCCGCCGGCTTTCGCTCTATTAAAGACCGGCTGGATTCCGCATCATATACTTTTCGGTCTGCTAATGATGAATGCTATAACGAACTATTCACAATGAGGGAGCTGGAGCACGCTCTTAATTGCTATCGGCACTCCGCTCCTGGGCCGGACGGCATTCATGTCCTGATGTTAAAGAACCTTTCAGCCGATAGTAAACTATTCCTCTTACAGGTCTATAACCGTATTTGCCAAGACGTCATTTTTCCTTCCGTTTGGCGCGAAGCCACCATTGTCCCTGTACTTAAGCCTGGGAAGGATCGTCAACTACCTTCCAGCTACCGCCCTATCTCCCTCACCAGTTGCATTTGCAAGGTGATGGAGCGCATGACCAACGGGCGGTTGACATGGTGGCTTGAGTCCCAGAAACTTCTAGCGAACGCTCAGTGCGGGTTTCGTCGCTATCGCTCTACCGTCGACCCCCTCAGGGGCTCACCTTATGTGAGTACGGGTTTTTGGCGCACCCGGGGGTTCCCGAGCCAATCATCGCCATATTCATCCCCTCACCCCCATCCGGTCGAGGTGGGTTCTTCAAGTGACCGGTGGACCCAAGGTAGGCTCTCGTGCGTTCTTTACATTCCATTCATACCGCACCTCACCTTCGTTTCTTTCTTCTCTTATCACTTTCCGGCCATTTCGCACCACGACATTCGCTAATCTCTCTTTTTCTCCCCCGCCGGCCTACCTTGCGTGCGAAACGCCCACACAGTTATTGTTTCTTTTATCTTTTTATTTAAATCCTCCGTGGACACAGCCTGACGGATACCCGCGCACCGCGTGCGCAGCTGGGTGAGTGGGTAATGGCGTCATCCCCACCACCCGGGGTCGTCATGTAGGGTTGTTGTTCGTATCCGCTGTTTAACTGCAGTCCCGCGGGGGGGCCATTGCATGAGCTGCTGGCTTCCGACGGCGATTGGGTCCCTCTGTCTATGTTCTGGGAGGTGTGACCCTGGGGTGAGCTAGGTATAGATAGGCCACTCACCCAAGCCGGGGTAACGCCCGGGAAGTCAGAGCCCGAGGTCGGAGACGGTTGCAATGGTGGAGGATTTATTTCGCTATGGAGCACCCTTCCTCCATTACTACTAACAAGCGCCGAAAAGTTTATGTAACAGAAGTGACACCACCGACAACTGGTTGTTACTTGGTCATTTCACGAACCGAAGAAGGACAAAGTTTTGAGAAGGTGAACCCTTTCATCATACAAAAGGGGATTGATGCAATTGCTGGTGCGGTTCAGTCCTGCACTCGTCTACGGAATGGTTCCTTATTAGCCCAAACGAAATCCGATCAGCAAAGTAAGACCTTGTTGCGCGCTACGCTTCTCCACGGCTATCCCATCCGTGTGGAGAAGCACCGCACATTGAATTCCTGTCGAGGCGTTATTACCACCCATAGCCTCGATGGTATATCGGACGAGGACCTGGTAGAATATCTTGCAGACCAGAAGGTGACAGCGGTCCATCGAGTGCAAGCCAAACGCGACGGCGTATTGGTACCCACTCGTACCCTGTTTATTACATTTGATGGCGTCGATCTGCCCACGAGCATCTCCGCAGGGTACGAACGCATTTCTGTGAGGCCTTATATTCCTAGACCTCTGCGTTGTTTTAAATGCCAACGTTTTGGGCATACGCAAGTCTCATGTAAGAGTGCCGTTAACATCTGTGCAACATGTAGCCAGCCCTCACACGAAGGTACCTGTTCAACAGCCCCCGTCTGCGTTAATTGTAAAGGGTCTCATTCTGCTTCGTTTGCCGACTGTCCGCGGTACTTGGACGAGAAGGCGATCCAGGAGATCCGGGTAAAGGAAAAACTCTCCTTCGCTGAAGCCCGGAGGCGTTACCATGCGCGCCAACCTTCACTCCTGCGATCTGGCACATTTAGTTCTGTTGTTGCCTCGCCAGTACCACGAGTAGATGCCGAAACTCAGACCTGGACCTTGACTGGATTAACCGCCACTACCATCCGGCCGTCCATTAAGGCTACAGTTACCAAGCCGTATAAACCTGGTCCCAAGTCAATGAAGTCGCAAGCCGTTGAAAAGAAGCCCAAGCAGAAACTTCGTAGGGAAGATTTTTTAAAAGACCCTCCGCGTGCGCGCGGTAACAAAGGTTCACCTTCTCCTCCTCGGAGGTCGCTGTCCCAGGATGGTCCTGGGACAAGCCGCGCTCAGCGGCACCCTTCACCCATCGCCACCCAGAACCGATTCACGGCGCTTGAATCGGTTTCTGGCACTGAGCGCGTGGGCCCTCCCTCCGAGGAAGCTATGGAGTCTGACCAACTCCATACAAAAAGCCCGAGCCCAAAGGTTAAACAAAAGGTAATTTTAAGCCGCCCTTCTAAATAGACAGTTTATCCCCTTATTCTTAATGGCTATCCTGACCTGGAATGTACGTGGTGTACGATCGCATAGGGCGGAACTGCAACTTTAATTGCGTTCCCATTCGCCTATGGTCGTATGTTTGCAGCAGACTAAGCTTCGCCCTCACGATCCTTTTGATCTCCGAGGATATACTCCGGTTCGCTACGACCTTGAACCGGAGGAGGGTACTCCTGCTCATGGTGGTGTCATGATTTTGGTGCGTAATGACGTTCATTTTACACCTGTCACACTTACATCTGACTTGCAAGCTTTTGCCGTTCGCCTTCACTTACCCGGCTTTTTGTTTTCTGTTTGCTCTGTGTATACACCTCCATCGTCTCCCCTCGCTCCCGCGGACATTCGATCTCTCCTGTCCGCTCTCCCAACACCATTTCTTCTGTTGGGAGATTTTAATGCCCATCACCCACTATGGGGTTCGCCAAGGGCTTGTGCGAGGGGAACTCTTCTTTCCGACATTTTTTATCAGTTCAATCTTTCCATCCTCAATACCGGTGCACCTACTTTTATTTCTGATTCTTCCGGTACATTCTCTCACCTGGACCTTGCCATATGCTCAATCCAGCTTGCACGTCGTCTTCAGTGGAACGTCGTCGCTGACACCTACTCCAGCGACCATTTCCCCTGCATCGTTTCTCTTCTGTCGCACCACGTACAGCATTCCAGAGTACCTACCTGGATATTCGCAAAAGCCGACTGGAGCTTGTATTCCAGCCTCGTGCATTTTGACGACCAGCCCTTCTCCGACATTAATCAACTAGTGCAGCACCTTACGTCTATTATTTTCTCAGCCGCCGAACGTGCAATACCCCGTTCCTCCTCCCAACCTCGGCGGCCACCTGTTCCGTGGTGGAACGGGGATTGTCGGGACGCCGTTCGTGCCCGTTGGACTGCACTTAGGGTGTTTCGGCGCCACCCTACACTTGATAATTTGGTGACTTTTAAACAATCGCGCGCCAGGGCTCGTCGCATTATTCAGGATAGCAAGAAGGCATCTTGGGCTCGTTTTGTCGAGTATTTTAATCGTTTTACGCCTTCATCCGTTGTTTGGGATAAACTTCGTCGCTTCTCAGGTAAAGTGTCACATTGTACTGTTTCTGGCCTTCAGGTTTCTAATGCCACCATAGTGGATCCGGCTGCCATCGCTAACACTCTGGGTTCTGCCTTTGAGGCGGTTTCCAGTTCAGACCATTATTCCGCCGGCTTTCGCTCTATTAAAGACCGGCAGGATTCCGCATCATATACTTTTCGGTCTGCTAATGCTGAATGCTATAACGAACTATTCACAATGAGGGAGCTGGAGCACGCTCTTCATTGCTCTCGGCACTCCGCTCCCGGGCCGGACGGCATTCATGTCCTGATGTTAAAGAACCTTTCAGCCGACAGTAAACTATTTCTCTTGCAGGTCTATAACCGTATTTGGCAAGACGGCATTTTCCCTTCCGTTTGGCGCGAAGCCACCATTGTCCCTATACTTAAGCCTGGGAAGGATCGCCAACTACCTTCCAGCTACCGCCCTATCTCCCTCACCAGTTGCATTTGCAAGGTGATGGAGCGCATGATCAACGGGCGGTTGACATGGTGGCTTGAGTCTCAGAAACTTCTAGCGAACGCTCAGTGCGGGTTTCGTCGCTATCGCTCTACCGTCGACCATCTGGTGTCCTTGTCGACGCATATTATGAATGGGTTTCTGAGAAA
Source organism: Deroplatys truncata (assembly GCA_030765065.1). Taxonomy (NCBI): domain Eukaryota; kingdom Metazoa; phylum Arthropoda; class Insecta; order Mantodea; family Mantidae; genus Deroplatys; species Deroplatys truncata. The sequence goes on along the minus strand of CM060990.1, from coordinate 412,377,217 downwards.
GTGTCAAACCGTGGCTGTATTTTTTGACCTGGAGAAAGCTTATGACACTTGTTGGAGGGGCGGCATTTTACGTACACTTCACGATTGGAATATCCGCGGTCGTCTTCCCATATTTCTTCGGGAGTTTATGACGGACCGCGTCTTTCGTGTACGTGTGGGCTCGGTTTTATCTCGTCGTTTTATTCAAGAGAACGGAGTACCGCAGGGCTCTGTACTCAGTGTCACACTTTTTGCGATTCCTATCAACCCCATTGTTGATTGTATTCCACCTGGCATTTCATCGTCCCTTTTTGTTGACGATTTCGCTATTTATTGCAGTTCACGGCGGACCTGTCTACTCGAACGCCGTCTCCAGAGCTGTATCGACCGTCTCTACGCCTGGAGTAACGCCAACGGCTTTAAATTCTCCGCCGAGAAATCCGTCTGCATCAACTTCTGGCGCCGGAAGTATTTCCCTCCCCCCTCTCTCCGTCTTGGGCCAGGGATACTTCCGTTTGCAGACGAGGCGAAATTTTTGGGGTTGATTTTTGATAGGAAGTTGTGTTGGACCTCGCACGTTTCCTTTTTAAAAGCAAAGTGTGACCGTTCTCTTAATATTTTACGTGTTTTAAGTGGCACATCCTGGGGAGCTGATCGGACCGTCCTTCTTCGCCTTTATCGCTCTTTGGTCCGATCCAAACTTGATTACGGGTGTATAGTTTATTCGTCGGCACGTCCATCTGTGTTACGTCGTTTGAATCCCATTCATCATCGTGGTCTTAGAGTCGCTACAGGGGCCTTTCCAACTAGCCCCGTGCCCAGTCTTTACGCTGAGGCTGCAGAGCCTCCGCTGTCTTTCAGGCGTGAGATGCTCTTATGTAGCTATGCTTGTCAGCTCTCAAGCTTGCCTAACCACCCGTCCTTCCATGTATTTTACGAGGATTCGCTAGATCGACAATATTTCGTTCGCTCCTCTGCATTGCTCCCCCCAGGGGTTCGATTTCGACTGCTACTTCGGCATTTGGACGTTACGCCAGCGCCGGCCCTTACCCGAGGGGAAACGCGTTTTCCTCCATGGTCGCGCGCTGAGGCCCACATCCACCTTGGGCTAACGTCGATGCCGAAAAATGCGACCCCTGCTTCTGTTCTTAGATCCGCCTTTTTAGAACTACAGGCGCAGTTCGGGGACTGTCATTTTATATATACTGATGGGTCTAAGACTGATGTTGGAGTAGGATGTGCCTTTGTTTTTGGTGTACGGAGTTTTACTTTTCGTTTACCTCAACAATGTTCAATTTTTACCGCCGAACTTTTTAGCATTTATCAATCTGTTTTATTCATTCAGCGGCACGACTTACGGCACTGTTTTATTTGTACGGACTCTCTGAGTGCCCTTCAGGCTATTCATGCGCTGTACAATTACCACCCACTCGTACAGCGCATACATGACCTGCTCCACTCGCTCGGTGTCTCTGGCATCAGCGTCTCCTTCATGTGGATTCCAGGTCATGTGGGCATCTCAGGTAACGAGTCTGCCGACGCCGCTGCGAAATCGGCGATTTTATTACCCAGATTTTTTACCTCTGTAGTTCCCTCGTCAGATTCGTGTGCTATTTTACGTCGCCGCATCCTCTCGCGCTGGCGCGATGAGTGGACGGCCCTCCGGGGGAACAAGTTGCGGGAGGTTAAGCCTCTCCCGTTAATCTGGGGTACCTCTTCTCGTTCTTCACGTCGGGAGGAGGTACTTTTAGCCCGTTTACGAATTGGACATTGTGTTTTTAGTCATAGGTATTTGCTCAGTGGTGACCCCGCACCACTCTGTGGGCAGTGTGACGTACCCTTAACGGTGCGTCACATTTTAACAGAGTGTCAGGTTTTAGCTGCATTGCGTGCTCGTGTAGGTCTGCCTGTTGGCTTAGCCAACGTTTTGGCAGACGACACGCATGCTGTGGAATGTGTTTTACGTTTTATTCATGACAGTGATTTTAATCTGCGCATTTAATGCGTTGAGCGTCTTTTAACTTATTACTTTTATTCTGTCAGTTTTTATGGGGCCTCTTATCCCCAGTGGACATATGGCGCTCATGTCCCTCGCATTCTACAGTTCCTGACACGTTTTAATCCTTTACTGCCTATGATTTTAGTGTGTTGTTTTTCAGATCTTTGTCTTGTTATTATTGCTGTTATTGTTATTATTGTTTTTCTTGTTATTGTTGTTATTGTTATTATTGTTATTGTTATATTTGTTATTGTTATATTGTTAGTTTTAGCTTTTTGACATCGCGGGTTTGTGTCCCGTTTTTTTAATTATGCGGTTTTTTACCTATCTTTTATTTTTTGACTTTATATTTTATACCTTGTAAGGGCGCTGATGACCTCAGCAGTTTAGCGCCCTTAAGCCGCATATCATCATCATCATCATTTATCGCTCTTTGGTCCGATCCAAACTTGATTACGGGTGTTTTGTTTATTCGTCGGCACGTCCATCTGTGTTACGTCGTTTGAATCCTATTCATCATCGTGGTCTTAGAGTCGCTACAGGGGCCTTTCCAACTAGCCCCGTGCCCAGTCTTTATGCTGAAGCTGCAGAGCCTCCGCTGTCCTCCAGGCGTGAGATGCTCTTGTGCAGCTATGCCTGTCGACTCTCAAGCTTACCTGACCACCCGTCTTTCGCGGCATTTTTCGAGGATTCACTTGACCGGCAATATTTAGTTAGCTCCTCTGCATTGCTCCCTCCAGGGGTTCGATTTCGACTGCTCCTTCGGCATTTGGACGTTACGCCAGCGCCGGCCCTTCCAAGGGGGGAAACGCGTTTTCCTCCATGGTCGCGCGCTGAGGCCCTCTGTCACCTTGGGTTATCGTCAATGCCGAAGAATGAGACCCCTTCTTCAGTCTTTAGATCAGCGTTTTTAGAACTTCAGTCGCAATTCGGGGACTTGCCTTTTATCTTTACTGATGGATCTAAGACTGATGCTGGAGTAGGATGTGCCTTTTTTGTGGTGGAAATAGTTTTACCTTTCGTTTACCAGAGCAATGTTCGATTTTTACCGCCGAACTTTTTAGCATTTATCAGTCTCTTTTATATATTCAGCGGCACGACTTACGGCACTGTTTTATTTGTTCCGACTCCCTGAGTGCTCTTCAAAGTATTAGCTCGCTGTACAGTTACCACCCGCTCGTACAGCGCATTCATGACCTGCTCCACTCGCTTGATGTCTCTGGCATCAGCGTCTCCTTCTTGTGGATTCCAGGTCATGTGGGCATCTCAGGTAATGAGTCTGCCGATGTCGCTGCCAAGTCGGCGATTTTATCACCCAGACGTTTTACCTCTGTTGTTCCCTCGTCAGATTTGTTTATTGTTTTGCGTCGCCGCATCCTCTCGCTTTGGAGCGCTGAGTGGACGGCCCTCCGGGGGAACAAGTTGCGGGAGGTTAAGCCTCTCCCGTTAGTCTGGGCTACATCTTCCCGTGCTTCTCGTCGGGAAGAGGTAATTTTAACACGCCTTCGTATCGGACATTGCATTTTTAGTCATAAGTATTTGCTGAGTGGTGACCCCGCGCCACTCTGTGGGCAGTGTGACGTGCCCTTAACGGTGCGTCACATTTTAACAGAGTGTCAGGTTTTAGCTGCATTGCGTGCTCGTGTGGGTCTGCCTGTTGGCCTAGCCAACGTTTTGGCAGACGACACGCATGCTGTGGAATGTGTTATACGTTTTATTCATGACAGTGATTTTAATCTGCGCATTTAATGCGTTGAGCGTCTGTTAGCTTCGTACTTTTATCCTGTCGGTTTTTATGGGAACTCTTATCCCCAGTGGACATATGGCGCTCATGTCCCTCGCATTCTACAGTTCCTGACACGTTTTACTCCTTTACTGCCTATGCTTTTAGTGTGTTGTTTTTCAGATCTTTGTCTTGTTATTATTGCTGTTATTGTTATTATTGTTTTTATTGTTATTGTTGTTATTGTTATTGTTATTATTGTTATTGTTATATTTGTTATTGTTATATTGTTAGTTTTAGCTTTTTGACATCGCGGGTTTGTGTCCCGTTTTTTAATTATGCGGTTTTTTACCTATCTTTTATTTTTTGACTTTATATTTTATACCTTGTAAAGGCGCTGATGACCTCAGCAGTTTAGCGCCCTTAAGCCGCATATCATCATCATCATCTACCGTCGACCATCTGATGTCCTTGTCGACGCATATTATGAATGGATTTGTGAGGAGTGTCAAACCGTAGCCGTATTTTTTGACCTGGAGAAAGCTTATGACACTTGTTGGAGGGGCGGCATTTTACGTACACTTCACGATTGGAATATCCGCGGTCGTCTTCCCATATTTCTTCGGGAGTTTATGACGGACCGCGTCTTTCGTGTACGTGTGGGCTCGGTTTTATCTCGTTTTATTCAAGAGAACGGAGTACCGCAGAGCTCTGTACTCAGTGTCACACTTTTTGCGATTGCTATCAACCCCATTGTTGATTGTATTCCACCTGGCATTTCATCGTCCCTTTTTGTTGACGATTTCGCTATTTATTGCACTTCACGGCGGACCTGTCTACTCGAACGCCGTCTCCAGAGCTGTATCGACCGTCTCTACGCCTGGAGTAACGCCAACGGCTTTAATTTCTCCGCCGAGAAATCCGTCTGCATCAACTTCTGGCGCCGGAAGTATTTCCCTCCGCCCTCTCTCCATCTTGGGCCAGGGATACTTCCGTTTGCAGACGAGGCGAAATTCTTGGGGTTGATTTTTGATAGAAAGTTGTGTTGGACCTCGCACGTTTCCTTTTTAAAAGCAAAGTGTGACCGTTCTCTTAATCTTTTACGTGTTTTAAGTGCAACATCCTGGGGAGCTGATCGGACCGTCCTTCGCCTTTATCGCTCTTTCGTCCGATCCAAGCTTGATTACGGGTGTATTGTTTATTCGTCGGCTCGTCCATCTGTGTTACGTCGATTGAATGCCATTCACCATCGTGGCATAAGAGTCGCTACAGGGGCCTTTCCAACCAGCCCTGTTTTTAGCCTGTATGCTGAAGCTGCACAGCCTCCGCTGTCCTTCAGGCGTGAGATGCTCTTGTGCAGCTATGCCTGTCGACTCTCAAGCTTGCCTGACCACCCGTCCTTCGAGTTATTTTTCGAGGAGTCACTAGATCGTCACTATTTTATTAGCTCCTCTGCTTTGCTCCCACCAGGGGTTCGCTTTCGACAGCTCCTTCGGCATTTAGACGTTCCGCCATCGCCGGCCCTTACACGGGGGGAAACGCGTTTTCCTCCATGGTCCCGCGCTGAGGCCCACTGTCACCTTGGGCTAACGTCGATGCCGAAGACTGAGACCCCTGCTTCAGTCTTTAGATCGGCTTTTTTAGAAGTACGGGCTCAATTCGAGGACTTCCATTTTATCTTTACCGATGGATCTAAGACTGAAGCTGGAGTTGGATGTGCCTATGTTTTTGGTCACTGTAGTTTTAAGTTTCGTTTACCTGGACAATGTTCAATTTTTACCGCCGAAATTTTTAGCATTTATCAATCTGTTTTATACATTCAGCGGCTCGCCTTGCAGCACTGTTTTATTTGTACGGACTCTCTGAGTGCCCTTCAGACTATTACTGCGCTGTACCATTACCACCCGCTTGTACAGCGCATACATGACCTGCTCCACTCGCTTGGTGTCTCGGGCATCAGCGTCTCCTTCATGTGGATTCCAGGTCATGTGGGCATCTCAGGTAATGAGTCTGCCGACGCCGCTGCGAAATCGGCGATTTTATTACCCAGATTTTTTACCTCTGTTGTTCCCTCGTCAGATTCGTGTGTTATTTTACGTCGCCGCATCCTCTCGCGCTGGCGCGATGAGTGGACGGCCCTCCGGGGGAACACGTTGCGGGAGGTTAAACCTCTCCCGTTGATCTGGGGTACCTCTTCTCGTTCTTCACGTCGGGAAGAGGTACTTTTAGCCCGTTTACGAATTGGACATTGTCGTTTTAGTCATAGTTACCTGCTCAGTGGTGATCCCGCTCTCCTGTGTCAGCAGTGTGACGTGCCCTTACCGGTGCGTCAAATTTTATCTGAGTGTCAAGTTCTAGCTCCACTGCGCGTTCGCGTGGGTCTGGCTGTTGGCATGGCCAACGTTTTGTCAGACGACGCGCATGCTGTAGAATCTGTTTTACGTTTTATAGGTGACATTGGTTTTAATCGTCGCATTTGATGCGCTGAGCGTCTTTTAGCTTTGTTATTTTCTTCTGTATGTTTTAATAGGGACTTACTCCCCAGTGGATATGTGGCGATCATGTCCCTCGCATTCTACAGTTCTTGACACGTTTTAATCTTTTATTGCCTATGCTTTTAGTGTGTTGGTTTTTTGGATATTTTTATTGTTATTACTGTTATTGTTATTACTGTTATTGTTATTACTGTTATTGTTATTATTGTTATTGTTATTATTGTTCTATTATTGTTATTTTTAGCTTGCTGAACATCGCGGGTTTGTGTCCCGTTTTTTAATTATGCGGTTCTTTTACCTGTCTTTTATATTTTGACTTTATATTTTATACATTGTAAGGGCGCTGATGACCTTTGCAGTTTAGCGCCCTTAAACCGCATATCATCATCATCATGGCCCGGACGGCACTCATGTCCTGATGTTAAAGAACCTTTCAGCCGACAGTAAACTCTTTCTCTTACAGGTCTATAACCGTATTTGGCAAGACGGCATTTTTCCTTCCGTTTGGCGCGAAGCCACCATCGTCCCTATTCTTAAGCCTGGGAAAGATCGCCAACTACCTTCCAGCTACCGCCCTATCTCCGTCACCAGTCCCCTCAGGGGCTCACCTTATGTGAGTACGGGTTTTTGGAGCACCCGGGGGTTCCCGAGCCAATCATCGCCACATTCATCCCCTCACCCCCAACCGGTCGAGGTGGGTTCTTCTCGTGACCGGTGGACACAAGGTAGGCTCTCGTGCGTTCTTTGCATCACATTCATACCGCACCTCACTATCGTTTCTTTCTTCTTCTCTATTTCTGCGCATTTCGCCCCACGTTCATTCATTTACGCCTCTATTTTACTTCTTCGCAGGCCTACCTTGCGTGCGAAACGCCCACACAGTTTTAGTTCCTTTTATCTTTTTATTTAAATCCTCCGTGGACACAGCCTGACGGATACCCGCGCACGCGGTGCGCAGCTGGGTGAGTGGGTAATGGTGTCATCCCCACCACCCGGGGTCGTCATGTAAGGCATGTGTTCGTATCCGCTGTTCAACTGCAGTCTCGCGGGGGGCCATTGCATGAGCTGCTGACTTCTGACGGCCATTGGGTCCCTCTGTCTATGTTGTGGGAGGTGTGACCCTGGGGTGAGTCTGGTATAGATAGGCCACTCACCCAAGCCGGGGTAACGCCCGGGAAGTCAGAGCCCGAGGTCGCAGACGGTTGCAATGGTGGAGAATTATTTCGCTATGGAGCACCCTACCTCCATTACTACCAACAAGCGCCGAAAACTTTATGTAACAGAAGTGACACCACCGACAACTGGTTGTTACTTGGTCATTTCACAAACCGAAGGACAAATTTTTGAGGTGAACCCTTTCATCATTCAAAAGGGCATTGATGCTATTGCTGGTGCGGTTCAGTCCTGCACTCGTCTACGGAATGGTTCCTTATTAGCTCAATCGAAATCCGATCAGCAAAGTAAGACCTTGTTGCGCGCTACGCTTCTCCACGGCTATCCCATGCGTGTCGAGAAGCACCGCACATTGAATTCCTGTCGAGGCGTCATTACCACCCATAGCCTCGATGGTATATCGGACGAGGACCTGGTAGAATATCTTGCAGACCAGAAGGTGAGAGCGGTCCATCGAGTGCAGGCCAAACGCGACGGCGTATTGGTACCCACTCGTACCCTGTTTCTAACATTTGATGGCGCGATCTGCCCACGAGCATCTCCGCAGGGTACGAACGGATTTCTGTGAGGCCTTATATTCCTAGACCTCTGCGTTGTTTTAAATGGCAATGTTTTGGGCATACGCAAGTCTCATGTAAGAGTGCCGTTAACATCTGTGCAACATGTAGCCAGCCGTCACACGAAGGTACCTATTCCACAGCCCCCGTCTGCGTTAACTGCAAAGGGTCCCATTCTGCGTCATTTGCCGACTGTCCGCGGTACTTGGACGAGAAGGCGATCCAGGAGACCCGGGTAAAGGAGAAACTCTCCTTCGCTGAAGCCCGGAGGTGTTACCATGCGCGCCAACCTTCACTCCTGCGATCTGGCACATTTAGTTCTGTTGTTGCCTCGCCAGTACCACGAGTAGATGCCGAAACTCAGACCTGGACCATAACTGTATTAACCGCCACTACCATCCGGCCGTCCATTAAATCTACTGTTACCAAGCCCTATAAACCTGGTCCAAACTCAATGAAGTCGCAAGCCGCTGAAAAGAAACCCAAGCAGAAACTTCGTAGGGAAGATTTTCTGAAGGACCCTCCGCGTGCACGCGTTAAGAAAAGTTCACCTTCTCCTCCTAGGAGTACGCTGTCCCAGGAAGGTCCTAGGACAAGCCGCGCTCAGCGGCACCCCTCACCCATCGCCACCTAGAACCGATTCACGGCGCTTGAATCGGTTTCTGGCACTGAGCGTTTTGGCCCTCCCTCCGAGGAAGTGATGGAGTCTGACCAACTCCATACAAAAAGCCCGAGCCCAAAGGTTAAGCAAAAGATTCTTTTAAGCCGCCCTTCTAAGTAGACAGTTTATCCCTTTTATTCATGGCTATCCTGACCTGGAATGTACGTGGTGTACGATCGCATAGGGCGGAACTGCAACTTTTTTTGCGTTCCCATTCACCTATGGTCGTGTGTTTGCAGGAGACCAAGCTTCGCCCTCAGGACCCTTTCGATCTCGGGGGGTACACTCCGGTTCGCTACGATCTTGAACCGGAGGAGGGAACTCCTGCTCATGTAGGTGTCATGTTGTTAGTGCGTAACGACGTTCATTTTCAAACTCTCGCTGTTACGTCCGACTTGCAAGCTGTGTGCCATTAGATTGCAGTTACCCGGTTTTTTCTTCTCCGTTTGCTCTGTATATTCACCTCCGTCGTCTCCCCTCGCTCGCGCGGACATTCGAGCTCTCCTGTCCGCTCTCCCAACACTATTTCTTCTGTTGGGAGATTTTAATGTCCATCACCCACTGTGGGGTTCGCCAAGGACTTGTGCGAGGGGAACTCTTCTTTCCGACATTTTTTACCAGTTCAATCTTTCCATCCTCAATACAGGTGCACCTACTTTTATTTCTGATTCTTCTGGTACATTCTCTCACCTGGACCTTGCCATTTGCTCACTCCAGCTTGCTAGTCGTCTTCAGTGGAACGTCGTCGTTGACACCTACTCCAGCGACCATTACCCCTGCGTCGTTTCTCTTCTGTCACACCACGTACAACATTCCAGAGTACCTACCTGGATATTCACAAAAGCCGACTGGAGCTTGTATTCCAGCCTCGTGCATTTTTACGATCAGCCCTTCGCCGACATTAACCAACTAGTGCAGCACCTTGGGTCTACGATTTTCTCTGCCGCCGAACGCGCAATTCCCCGTTCATCCTCTCAACCTCGGCGACCGCCTGTTCCGTGGTGGAACGAGGATTGTCGGGACGCCTTTCGTGCCCGTAGGACTGCACTTGGGGTGTTTCGGCGACACCCTACACTTGATAATTTGGTGAATTTTAAACAATCGCGCGCCAGGGCTCGTCGCATTATTCAGGATAGCAAGAAGGCGTCGTGGGCTCGTTTTGTCGAGTCTTTTAATCTCTTTACGCCTTCATCCGTTGTTTGGGATAAACTTCGTCGCTGCTCAGGTAAAGTGTCACATTGTACTGTTTCTGGCCTTCAGGTTTCTAATGCCAACATAGTGGATCCGGCTGCCATCGCTAATACTCTGGGATCTGCCTTTGAGGCGGTTTCCAGTTCAGACCATTATTCCGCCGGCTTTCGCTCTATTAAAGACCGGTTGGATTCTGCACCATATAATTTTCAGTCTGCTAACAATGAATGTTATAACGCACTTTTTACAATGAGGGAGCTGGAGCACGCTCTTCATTGCTCTCGGCACTCCGCTCCTGGCCCGAATGGCATTCATGTCCTGATGTTAAAGCACTTTTCAGCCGACAGTAATCTCTTTCTCTTACAGGTCTATAACCGTATCTGGCAAGACGGCTTTTTTGCTTCCGTTTGGCGCGAAGCCACCATGCTCCCTATACTTAAGCCTGGGAAGGATCGCCAACTTCCTTCGAGCTACCGCCCTATCTCCCTCACCAGTTGCATTTGCAAGGTGATGGAGCGAATGATCAACGGACGGTTGACATGGTGGCTTGAGTCTCAGAAACTTCTAGCGAACGCTCAGTGCGGGTTTCGTCGCTATCGCTCTACCGTCGACCACATGGTGTCCTTGTCGACGCATATTATGAATGTATTTCTGAGAAAGTGTCAAACCGTGGCTGTGTTTTTTGACCTGGAGAAAGCTTATGACACATGTTGGAGGGGCGGCATTTTACGTACACTGCACGCATGGAATATCCGCGGGCGTCTTCCCATATTTCTTCAGGAGTTTATGACGGACCGTGTGTTTCGTGTACGTGTGGGCTCGGTTTTATCTAGTCGTTTTATTCAAGAGAACGGAGTACCGCAGGGCTCTGTACTTAGTGTCACACTTTTTGCAGTAGCTATCAACCCCATTGTTGATTGTATTCCACCTGGCATTTCATCGTCCCTTTTTGTTGACGATTTTGCCATTTATTGCAGTTCACGGCGGACCTGTCTACTCGAACTCCGTCTCCAGAGCTTTATCGAGCGTCTCTACGCCTGGAGTAACGCCAACGGCTTTAATTTCTCCGCCGAGAAATCCGTCTGCAACAACTTCTGGCGCCGGAATTATTTCCCTCCGCCCTCTCTCCATCTTGGGCCGGAGATGCTTCCGTTTGCGGACGAGGTGAAATTTTTGGGGTTGATTTTTTGATAGGAAGTTGTGTTGGACCTCGCACATTTCCTTTTTAAAACCTAAGTGTGACCGTTCTCTTACTCTTTTACGTGTTTTAAGTGGCACATCCTGGGGAGCTGATCGGACCGTCCTTCTTCGCCTGTATCGCTCTTTGGTCCGATCCAAGCTTGATTACGGGTGCATTGTCTATTCGTCGGCACGTCCATCTGTGTTACGTCGATTGAATGCCTTTCACCATCGTGGCATAAGCATCGCTACATGGGCGTTTCTAACTAGCCCTGTACCCAGTTTGTACGCAGAAGCTGCAGAGCCTCCGCTGTGCTTTCGGCGTGAGATCCTTTTGTACAGCTATGCTTGTCGGCTCTCAAGCTTGCCTTACCACCCGTCCTTCGAGTTCTTTTTCGAGGAGTCACTTGATCGTCACTATTTCATTAGATCCTCTGCTTTGCTCCCTCCAGTGGTTCGCTTTCGACAGCTCCTTCGGCATTTAGACGTTCCGCCAGCGCCGGCACTTCCACGGGGGGAAACGCGTTTTCCTTCATGGTCCCGCGCTGAGGCCCACTGTCACCTTGGGCTATCGTCGATGCCGAAGACTGAGACCCCTTCTTCAGTCTTTAGATCGGCTTTTTTAGAAGTACGGTCTCAATTCGGGGACTTCCATTTTATCTTTACCGATGGATCTAAGACTGAAGCTGGAGTTGGATGTACCTTTGGTTTTGTCACTGTTGTTTTACGTTTCGTTTACCTGGACAATGTTCAATTTTTACCGCCGAACTTTTTAGCATTTATCAATCCGTTTTATACATTCAGCGGCACGACTTACGGCACTGTTTTATTTGTACGGACTCTCTGAGTGCCCTTCAGAGTATTACTGCGCTGTACCATTACTACCCACTCGTACAGCGCATACATGACCTGCTCCACACGCTTGGTGTCTCTGGCATCAGTGTCTCCTTCATGTGGATTCCAGGTCATGTGGGCATCTCAGGTAATGAGTCTGCCGACGCCGCTGCGAAATCGGCGATTTTATTACCCAGATTTTTTACCTCTGTTGTTCCCTCGTCAGATTCGTGTGTTATTTTATGTCGCCGCATCCTCTCGCGCCGGCGCGATGAGTGGACGGCCCTCCGGGGGAACAAGTTGCGGGAGGTTAAGCCTTTCCCGTTGATCTGGGGTACCTCTTCTCGTTCGTGGCGTCGGGAAGAGGTAATTTTAGCTCGTTTACGGATTGGACATTGTGTTATTTTGTCATAGGTATTTGCTCAGTGGTGACCCCGCACCACTCTGTGGGCAGTGTGACGTGCCCTTAACGGTGCGTCACATTTTAACAGAGTGTCAGGTTTTAGGTGCATTGCGTGCTCGTGTGGGTCTGCCTGTTGGCCTAGCCAACGTTTTGGCAGACGACACGCGTGCTGTAGAATGTGTTTTACGTTTTATTCATGACAGTGATTTTAATCTGCACATTTAATGCGTTGAGCGTCTTTTAGCTTAGTAATTTTTTTGTATCTGTTTTTATGGGGACTCTAATCCCCTGTGGACAAAAGGCGCTCATGTCCCTCGCATTCTACAGTTCTTGACACGTTTTAATCTTTTATTGCCTATGCTTTTAGTGTTGCTTTTTCGGATATTTGTATTGTTATTATTGTTGTTATTACTATTATTATTGTTATTGTTGTATTATTGTTATTTTTAGCTTTTTGGACATCGCGGGTTGGTGTCCCGTTTTTAATTATGCGGTTCTTTTACCTGTCTTTTATATTTTGACTTTATATTTTATACATTGTAAGGGCGCTGATGACCTTAGCAGTTTAGCGCCCTTAAAACGCATATCATCATCACTTCCTCTACTTCATACAGCTTGTTCCCCTTCTCTTCTCCCGACCTTGTTGCCCTACTGATTTTTTATGTCATAAGTCCACTTTGATATGTCACTCCTCTGGTTTCATTCGTTGTCACCCGCTGGTCATTTACATCGTCATCAGTCTTGGGTGGCATCACACGTTACTGGCTGCCTTCCTCTCTCACCTCAGCTGGGCTATTTCTCCCTGCTCTCTTCACATGTGGAGATGTTTCCTCTCTCCTTGTTTTTTGCAAAGTTGTCGTCGTTTCAGCTGTCATGTTTCCTATTGTCTGTGCAGTATTTTGCTGACTCATTTCCCCATATTTTCTATTAATGTCGCTTAAGTCACTTTCAATACTGTCAATTGGTCTCCCATCTAGCCACAGCTTCAGGTTTCATATGAAAGCTCGATGTCCCTCCAATCTTGCCTTTTTAGTCTGTTTCACTAATTTCTTCTTAAGTATTCTCTGTTCCACCGACAGATCTTTATTGATGTATATTCTTGTTCCTTGCAGTTTCTTAGTTCTTTTCAATAAGTCATGGATAATTTATAATATAAATATCACTACGATGATCCATCTTCCATCTTTTTTTCCTTCACGATAGGTGTCTGCGATTTCCCATTCATTAAGCTCCACATCCAATCTTCTTTCTGGGATCTCCTACACTTCCTGGATGGCCATAGGTCTCTTCTTTCCTCCACTCCTGATATTACCAAATTAAACTTAAGTTGCTTTTCTTCCAACACTTCTGTTTTTCTTTTGATACTTAGAATTTCTGTTCTTATATTTCTCAAGTTAGTTTTAATTTGCCTTTTTACATTTACTCCCGGTTCTAGTCGAGAGTTCTGATCTAGTCCTTGATCTGCTTAGGTCCCAGGTTCACCTCAACTCCATTGATAATTACTACTGTTCCAATCACGTATATCATGAGAAGCATTATCAATTTTTCTTTTTGTCATATTCTTCTTCATTCTGTTGAGTTGCTCTATTACAGCTCTGTAGCTGTAATGACGTGCTCCCATTTTCTCTTATTTCACTTTTCCTCCCCTTTTCGGAGCTCTTGCAAAACCCAACCACAACCTACCGCTACTACCTCAACACTCCTAGTTTTTTTCAATCCCAGAATATGCTAGTTATGTCATTCCATGAGATGTCTGTTTTTTCAAAATTTTAGGTTTGATATCTTTGGAGAGAAGCTCTCCATCTGATGTGTGGGTTGCAATGTATTCTTATGATGCAGTTTATGATAATATGAAATATAATATTTATTACAGCATGGAGGAGGAGGTGATGGTCACAATGTTAGTAGTGGAATGAGAATATTCATGAAATGTGTATAGCTGATTCGGCTCTTAAGGTAAAATTTCCAATCCGCTGGTATTTATATAGGTGAAGTATCTGAAACAGGTTTGACTGATTCAGGTACTTCGCTTAGTTCTTAAATTTGTGAACTTATTTTGAGAACCATTGTTCCCATCTTCAGATGTTGACTGCTTGATTGGTGTGTGAATGTACTGGTTTGCTGTGGTGGCATCTGAAGGATGTATTATGAACTTGCTATTGTATGCTGCTCTTCAGTCACAAAAATTATTAAAAGTAAGTTGTTATGCTTTACTTTTCAGATGTTTGGCATAATTGTTCAAGAGCCACATAATATTTCAGCATTCATCAAGCTGTTATTTGCCAACGTATTACCCTCAGCTGCTGTTAGAAAACAAATATGAGCTCTTTGCAGCAATCAAGCAGATTTATTTCATATAACAACAATGCCCAAAGGATGCAGCATTTGTCTGGCCAAGGTAAGAACCATCTTATTCTAATGATCTTAACTACATGGTAATTTTTCATCTCTTATGCTACACATGGACTGTACTGTTAAAAAACCAAAGTATATTTTAAATGAAGTGTTTCTGAGTGAATGATATTTGTGTTCTTTTTTTCCTCTGATTTTGGGAAATAGCTGATCACAAGCATGATAGTATCTTTAACCAAACAGTGGCCAGCAAAAGTAATGCGTTTAATGGTGCCAAAATTTATGCTGTCCATATAGCACCTGACAAGCATTAAGAAAAATAAAATATTTTTAGGTAACTTCACATTTAATATAAATTATGGAGACTTGTCACTGTAAATTCAAAGCAGTCAACAAACAGATTAATGAGATAGCCTCTTCAGAGGATAACTGGCAGGGTTAATTTTAATTGCAGTACACTAAAGACTTAGAAAAAAATTAATGAGAGATATCATGTGTACTTTTATGTATTTGTAATCCATGTGTAAGACTTCTAAGTATGATTTTATATTACTGGCAGTAATTAGTAGTTGTTATCTTCGTATAGAGCTAAACAATTTTATACTTAGGGCAGCTTGCACCACGTTGGAGTAAATTACTTCAGAAGTAACATTTACTAAAGAAGTCCATACTATGGAAGAAGATTACAATGGAAGTAATGGAACTCTTTTGGTTACTACTATGGAAGTAATAGAGTTTATTACTTTTGGAGTACTGTTATGTTTGCACGATTTACTTGAAGCAGTCATGGGTAAGGTTACATAACATAGGAAAAGGGAAAAAACATCAGTGAAAGATATAAATTTTTGAAATTATATAAAAAATTTGAGTCGGAGTTGAAACACTTAACACCACTTACATGTTTTACAACTTGACCGGTTTCAGAAGCTAATTGCCTCCATCGTCAGAAGTGGCCAACTGGTTCCTCATGGTGTTGTCCCATATGCATCTGTGTGTCATAGAATCTGCTGTAGTGATGAAACTCCATAGTGGTTTTGGTGGCAGCAATTCAAAATTCATCACATGGTGTTTATGTTTTGTGATTAATAGCCTTTCCCAAGTATCCAATGCTCCAGTGGGTTTCGTCGGTTTTGAGAGTGTTATATTTGGTGTGATGTGATTTGTTGTCCAAAAGTGATGTGCAATTGCAGAGTTGTCCATCTGTTTGTATTTGATGTGTCTCATATGTTCTTTTAATCTGGTCTCTAAATTTCTTTTTGTTTTACTTATGTACATTTGGTCACATTCTGGGCAATTAATTTGACAGATTCCTGCTTTTTTGTTCCAAGGTATTTGGTCCTTTGATTTGTTGCAGAGTAATTTCTTTATACTTAATCTGTTTTTGGAGCTAGGCAAATATGTTTTTTGAAGATGCTGTGGAATTTTTAACGAGTCCTTGGGTGGAAAGTGAACTTCTTGAAAATCATTTCGCTTTTTTGTTGGGTGAGATTTGTGGTGTCCTTAATGTGTTTCTGTTTCTTGAAATGTGCTATTTTTTTTGTCGATTTGTTTGGTGAAGCCATTGTTCATGGCTGTGTTAACTATGTGTTTGTATTCTGTTTCTGTTATTGGTGTGTAAACCAATCTATGGGTCAAACTGTTTAGGACTGCATGTTTGTGTGGTAATGGGTTGAAACTATTGTTTTTTATGTAGTTTTCAGAATGTGTAGGTTTCCTGTAGATTCCAAAATTGATCTTGTTCTGGTTTCTAATTACTTTCCAATCTATGAAGGGTAGGGTACCTTCATTTTCTGTTTCCAAGAAAATTTGAATAGACCTGTTCTGTAAATTTAGTAGTTTTAGGGCATCCGGGATGAGCTTGTTGGGTACTATTACAAATATATCATCAACATATCTGTGCCAGACTTTGTAAATTTGCGGAAAGGAGGTGGTTATGTGTGATTCAAAATTACTCATGAAAAAGTCAGCGAGGAATGGTGAAAAAGTGTTGCCCATGGCTAAACCTGAAGTCTGCTGATAGATCTACTGTTGAAAGTGAAAGTGTTTCGAGTGATGCAAAGTTCTGTGAGATTCAAAAGGTCATCTACTTCATCTTGTGTTATATTGTTTTGGGTAAGCCATTTTTTTAGTTTTTGTAGGAGTTCGTCTGTAGGAGTACTTGGGAAAAGTGCAGTGATGTCAAAAGGTACTAATTTATCTTCCAGTTACAATTCTTTATCTTCTATTTTTGTGATCAAATCTTGGGAGTTCTTGATATTTAAGCTGTTGTATTTATGTAGTGAAGTGAATTTCTGTGGAGCCATTTTGCCAAATTATATGTGCGTGAATCAATATTGTTTATTACAGGTCTTATATTGTTGCCTGGTTTATGGATTTTTGAGAGTGCATACAATCTTGGTAATGTGGGATGATTAGGTTTGATTCTGGTTTTTCCTTATCTGTTAGGGTTTTAACTTTATTCATAGAGAGATAAAAGGATTTTATTTAAACTTTTAGTGGGTCTGTTTTGATTTCTGTGTATGTGTTATCTTGGACTAAGTTTTTCACTCTGCAATGTAGTCTTCTTTGTCCAAGATTACCAATTTGCCACTTTTATCAGCTTTGGTGTAAATAACAGGTTTGGATTTTAGTGACTTTATGATTCTGTTGTCTGGAAAACTATTGTGATTGGTAGCTATAACTTCTTCTAGGACTGTTGTACATTGCTTGTAAATTATTGCTTTACTGTTTTGCTTTAACTGGCTGGTGGCAATATCTATATCAACGACTATTTCATCTACTTTGTTTGTATAGCCTACACAAGTTTTTAGGCCCTTATTTAGTACTGTAAGCTCATCTTTGCTGAAAGTATGTTTTGATAAGTTCACTAATTTCACCCACTAAAAGCTCAAATAAAATCCTTCAATCTCTCTACGAATAAAGTTAAAACCCTAACAGATAAAGAAAAAAACCAGAATCAAGCCTAATCATCCCACATTACCAAGACTGTACTTACTTCCAAAAATCCATAGGCCAGGCAACAAAATGAGACCTATAATAAACAATATTGATTCACCCACATATAATTTGGCAAAATGTCTCCACAGAAATTTACTTCACTACATAAATACAACAGCTTAAGTATCAAGAACTCCCAAGACTTGATCACAAAAATAGAACATATAGAATTGTAACGGGAAGATAAATTAGTACCTTTTGACATCACTGCACTTTTCCCAAGTATTCCTATAGACAAACTCCTACAAAAACTAAAAAAATGGCTTACCCAAAACAATATAACACAAGATGAAGTAGATGACCTTTTCAATTTCACAGAACCTTGCATCACTCCAAACACTTTAACTTTCAACAGTAGATCTATCAGCAGACTTCAGGTTTAGCCCCCCCAGGGGCTCACCTTTTGTGAGTACGCGTTAGGCGCACCCGGGGTACCCGAGCCAATCATCGCCATCATCATCCTTCCACCCCCGTCCGGTCGAGGTGGGATCGTTCTCGTGACCGGGGGACTCAAGGTAGGCTCTCGTGCGTTCTGTGCATATCATTACATCTCGCCCCTCGCCATCGCTTCTGTCTTCTCTTTTATTTATGCACATTTCGCCCCACGCCCATTCATTTACACGTCTCTTTTACTTCTTCGCCGGCCTACCTTGAGTGCGAAACGCCCACACACTTTTAGTTTCTTTTAACCTTTTACGTTAATCCTCCGTGGACACAGCCTGACGGATACCCGCGCACTTGTGCGCAGCTGGGTGAGTGGGTAATGGCGTCATACCCACCACCCGGGGTCGTCATGTAGGGTATGTGTTCGTATCCGCTGTTCAACTGCAGTCCCGCGGGGGGGCCATTGCATGAGCTGCTGGCTTCCGACGGCGATTGGGTCCCTCTGTCTATGTTCTGGGAGGTGTGACCCTGGGGTGAGCTAGGTATAGATAGGCCACTCACCCAAGCCGTGGTAACGCCCGGGAAGTCAGAGCCCGAGGTCGGAGACGGTTGCAATGGTGGAGGATTTTTTTTCGCTATGGAGCACCCTTTCTCCATTATAAACAGCAAGCGCCGAAAAGTTTTAGTAACAGAAGTAGCACCGCCAACAGCTGGTTGTTAGTTAGTGATTACCCGTACAGAGGAAGGACAATCATTCGAGAAGGTGAACCCTTTTATCATCCAGAAGGGCATTGACTCAATTGCTGGTCCGGTTCTTTCCTGCACTCGGCTTCGTAATGGTTCGTTGTTAGTGCAAAGCAAATCCGAGGGACAAAGTAAGTCCTTGTTGAGCGCCTCGCTTCTCCACGGTTATCCTATCCGTGTTGAGAAGCACCGCACCTTGAATTCTTGTAGGGGCGTTGTCACCACGCATAGCCTCGATGGCATATCGGACGAAGACCTGGTCGAATATCTTGCAGACCAGAAGGTGACAGCGGTTCATCGAGTACAGGCCAAACGCGACGGCGTATTGGTACCCACTCGTACCCTGTTTCTAACATTTGATGGCGTCGATCTGCCCACGAGCATCTCCGCAGGGTACGAGCGTATTTCTGTGAGGCCTTATATTCCTAGACCTCTGCGTTGTTTTAAGTGCCAACGTTTTGGGCATACGCAAGTCTCATGTAAGAGTGCCGTTAACATCTGTGCAACATGTAGCCAGCCCTCACACGAAGGTACCTGTTCAACAGCCCCCGTCTGCGTTAATTGTAAAGGGTCTCATTCTGCTTCGTTTGCCGACTGTCCGCGGTATTTGGACGAGAAGGCGATCCAGGAGATCCGGGTAAAGGAGAAACTCTCCTTCGCCGAAGCCCGGAGGCGTTTCCATGCGCGCCAACCTTCACTCCTGCGATCTGGCACATTTAGTTCTGTTGTTACCTCGCCAGTACCACGAGTAGATGCCGAAACTCAGACCTGGACCATGAGTGGATTAACCGCCACTACCACCCGGCCGTCCATTAAAGCTACTGTTACCAATTCCTATAAACCTGGTCCAAAGTCAATGAAGTCGCAAGCCGCTGAAAAGAAGCCCAAGCAGAAACTACGTAGGGAAGATTTTTTGAAAGACCCTCCGCGTGCGCGCGGTAACAAAAGTTCACCTTCTCCTCCTCGGAGGTCGCTGTCCCAGGAAGGTCCTGGGACAAGCCGCGCTCAGCGGCACCCCTCACCCATCGCCACCCAGAACCGATTCACGGCGCTTGAATCGGTTTCTGGCACTGAGCGCGTGGGCCCTCCCTCCGAGGAAGCTATGGAGTCTGACCAACTCCATACAAAAAGCCCGAGCCTAAAGGTTAAACAAAAGGTAATTTTAAGCCGCCCTTCTAAATAGACAGTTTATCCCCTTTTTCTTAATGGTTATCCTGACCTGGAATGTACGTGGTGTACGATCGCATAGGGCGGAACTGCAACTTTTATTGCGTTCCCATTCGCCTATGGTCGTATGTTTGCAGGAGACTAAGCTTCGCCCTCACGATCCTTTTGATCTCCGAGGATATACTGCGGCTCGCTACGACCTTGAACCGGAGGAGGGTACTCCTGCTCATGGTGGTGTCATGATTTTGGTGGGTAATGACGTTCATTTTAAAACTATCACACTTACGTCCCACTTGCAAGCTGTTGCCATTAGACTGCAGTTACCCGGTTTCTTCTTTTCTGTTTGTTCTGTGTATTCACCTCCATCGTCTCCCCTCGCTCCCGCGGACATTCGAGCTCTCCTGTCCGCTCTCCCAACACCATTTCGTCTGTTGGGAGATTTTAACGCCCATCATCCCCTGTGGGGTTCGCCAAGGGCTTGTGCGAGGGGAACTCTTCTTTCCGACATTTTTTACCAGTTCAATCTTTCCATCCTGAATACCGGTGCACCTGCTTTTATTTCTGATTCTTCTGGTACATTCTCTCACCTGGACCTTGCCATTTGCTCACTCCAGCTTGCTCATCGTCTTCAGTGGAACGTCGTCGCTGACACCTACTCCAGCGACCATTACCCCTGCATCGTTTCTCTTCTGTCGCACCACGTACAGCATTCCAGAGTACCTACCTGCATATTCGCAAAAGCCGACTGGAGCTTGTATTCCAGCCTCGTGCATTTTGACGACCAGCCCTTCTCCGACATTAACCAACTAGTGCAGCACCTTACGTCTATTATTTTCTCTGCCGCCGAACGCGCAATACCCCGTTCATCCTCCCAACCTCGGCGGCCACCTGTTCCGCGGTGGAACGAGGATTGTCGGGACGCCGTTCGTGCCCGTAGGACTGCACTTAGGGTGTTTCGGCGACACCCTACACTTGATAATTTGGTGACTTTTAAACAATCGCGCGCAAGGGCTCGTCGCATTATTCAGGATAGCAAGAAGGCATCTTGGGCTCGTTTTGTCGAGTCTTTTAATCGTTTTACGCCTTCATCGGTTGTTTGGGATAAACTTCGTCACTTCTCAGGTAAAGTGTCACATTGTACTGTTTCTGGCCTTCAGGTTTCTAATGCCCCCATAGTGGATCCGGCTGCCATCGCTAACACTCTGGGTGCTGCCTTTGAGGCGGTTTCCAGTTCAGACCATTATTCCGCCGGCTTTCGTTCTATTAAAGACCGGCTGGATTCCGCATCATATACTTTTCGGTCTGCTAATGATGAGTGCTATAACGAACTATTCACGATGAGGGAGCTGGAGCACGCTCTTCATTGTTCTCGGCACTCCGCTCCTGGGCCGGACGGCATTCATGTCCTGATGTTAAAGAACCTTTCAGCCGACAGTAAACTATTTCTCTTACAGGTCTATAACCGTATTTGCCAAGACGGCATTTTTCCTTCCGTTTGGCGCGAAGCCACCATTGTCCCTATACTTAAGCCTGGGAAGGATCGCCAACTACCTTCCAGCTACCGCCCTATCTCCCTCACCAGTTGCATTTGCAAGGTGATGGAGCGCATGATCAACGGGCGGTTGACATGGTGGCTTGAGTCTCAGAAACTTCTAGCGAACGCTCAGTGCGGGTTTCGTCGCTATCGCTCTACCGTCGACCATCTGGTGTCCTTGTCGACGCATATTATGAATGGATTTCTGAGAAAGTGTCAAACCGTGGCTGTATTTTTGACCTGGAGAAAGCTTATGACACTTGTTGGAGGGGCGGCATTTTACGTACACTTCACGATTGGAATATCCGCGGTCGTCTTCCCATATTTCTTCGGGAGTTTATGACGGACCGCGTCTTTCGTGTACGTGTGGGCTCGGTTTTATCTCGTCGTTTTATTCAAGAGAACGGAGTACCGCAGGGCTCTGTACTCAGTGTCACACTTTTTGCGATTGCTATCAACCCATTGTTGATTGTATTCCACCTGGCATTTCATCGTCCCTTTTTGTTGACGATTTCGCTATTTATTGTAGTTCACGGCGGACCTGTCTACTCGAACGCCGTCTCCAGAGCTGTATCGACCGTCTCTACGCCTGGAGTAACGCCAACGGCTTTAATTTCTCCGCCGAGAAATTCGTCTGCATCAACTTCTGGCGCGGGAAGTATTTCCCTCCGCCCTCTCTCCATCTTGGGCCAGGGATACTTCCGTTTGCAGACGAGGCGAAATTTTTGGGGTTGATTTTTGATAGGAAGTTGTGTTGGACCTCGCACGTTTCCTTTTTAAAAGCAAAGTGTGACCGTTCTCTTAATATTTTACGTGTTTTAAGTGGCATATCCTGGGGAGCTGATCGGATTGTCGTTCTTCGCCTTTATCGCTCTTTGGTCCGATCCAAGCTTGATTACGGGTGTATTGTTTATTCGTCGGCACGTCCATCTGTGTTACGTCGATTGAATGCCATTCACCATCGTGGCATAAGAGTCGCTACAGGGGCTTTTCCAACTAGCGCTGTACCCAGTCTGTACGCAGAAGCTGCAGAGCCTCCGCTGTCCTTCCGGCGTGAGATGCTTTTGTGCAGCTATGCTTGTCGGCTCTCAAGCTTGCCTAACCACCCGTCCTTCGATGTATTTTACGAGGATTCGCTTGATCGCCAATATTTCGTTAGCTCCTCTGCATTGCTCCCACCAGGGGTTCGATTTCGACTGCTACTTCGGCATTTGGACGTTACGCCAGCGCCGGCCCTTCCTCGGGGTGAAACGCGTTTTCCTCCTTGGTCGCGCGCTGAGACCCACTGTCACCTTGGGTTAACGTTGATGCCGAAGAATGAGACCCCTGCTTCAGTCCTTAGATCCGCATTTTTAGAACTTCAGGCAACATTCGGAGACTGTCATTTTATTTATACTGATGGGTCTAAGACTGATGTTGGAGTAGGATGTGCCTTTGTTTTAGGTGTGCATAGTTTTACTTTTCGTTTACCCGGGCAATGTTCGATTTATACCGCCGAACTTTTTAGTATCTATCAATGTGTTTTATACATTCAGCGGCAAGCTTTACGGCGTTGTGTTGTTTGTTCGGACTCTCTGATTGCCCTTCAGAGTATTAACGCGCTGTACACTTACCACCCCCTCGTACAGCGCATTCATGACCTGCTCCATTCGCTTGGTGCCTCTGGCATCAGCGTCTCTTTTATGTGGGTTCCAGGTCATGTGGGCATCTCAGGAAACGAGTCGGCCGACGCCGCTGCGAAATCGGCGATTTTATTACCCAGATTTTTTACCCCTGTTGTTCCCTCGTCAGATTCGTGTGTTATTTTACGTCGCCGCATCCTCTCGCGCTGGCGCGATGAGTGAACGGCCCTCCGGGGGAACAAGTTGCGGGAGGTTAAACCTCTTCCGCTAGTCTGGGCTACCTCTTCCCGTGCTTCTCGTCGGGAAGAGGTACTTTTAACACGCCTTCGTATCGGACATTGCATTTTAGTCATAGATACCTGCTTAGTGGTGATCCCGCACCTCTGTGTGGTCAGTGTACTATGCCATTAACGGTCTGTCACATTTTAACCGAGTGTCAAGTTTTAGCTCCACTGCGCGTTCGCGTGGGTCTGCCTGTTGGCTTAGCCAACGTTTTGGCAGACGACGCGCATGCTGTAGAATGTCTTTTAGGTTTTATCACTGACATTGGTTTTAGCCGTCGCATTTGATGCGCTGAGCGCCTTTTAGCTGTTTGATTTTATATTATTAGTTTTAATGGGGCCCTTCTCCCCGGACATACGGCGCTCATGTTCCTTGCATTCTACAGTTCTTGATACGTTTTATTCTTTTAGTGACCATGATTTTAGTGTGTAGATTTTAGTCTTTGGTCTGTTGTGTTTTTTAGTGTTTTGACCAAGCAGGTTTGTGTGTGGTTTTTTAGTTTTTTGACTTTTCAATTTTATATTTGATACATTGTAAGGGCGCTAATAACCACTGTAGTTGAGCGCCCTTAAGCTCCACCTCATCATCATCATCATCATCATTCAGGTTTAGCCATGGGCAGCCCTCTTTCACCATTCCTCGCTGACTTTTTCATGAGCAATTTTGAATCACACATAACCACCTCCTTTCTGCAAATTTACAAAGTCTGGCACAGATATGTTGATGATATATTTGTAATAGTACCCAACAAGCTCATCCAGGATGCCCTAAAACTACTAAATTTACAGAACAGGTCTATTCAAATTTTCTTGGAAACAGAAAATGAAGGTACCCTACCCTTCCTAGATTTGAAAGTAATTAGAAACCAGAACAAGATCAATTTTGGAATCTACAGGAAACCTACACATTCGGAAAACTACATATAAAAACAATAGTTTCAACCCATTACCACACAAACATGCAGTCCTAAACAGTTTGACCCATAGATTGGTTTACACACCAATAACAGAAACAGAATACAAACACATAGTTAACACAGCCATGAACAATGGCTTCACCAAACAAATCATCGACAAAAAAAATAGCACATTTCAAGAAACAGAAACACATTAAGGACACCACAAATCTCACCCAACAAAAAAGCGAAATGATTTTCAAGAAGTTCACCTTCCACCCAAGGACTCGTTAAAAATTCCACAGCATCTTCAAAAAACACATTTGCCTAGCTCCAAAAACAGATTAAGTATAAAGAAATTACTCTGCAACAAATCAAAGGACCAAATACCTTGGAACAAAAAAGCAGGAATCTGTCAAATTAATGGCCCAGAATGTGACCAAATGTACATAAGTAAAACAAAAAGAAATTTAGAGACCAGATTAAAAGAACATATGAGACACATCAAATACAAACATATGGACAACTCTGCAGTTGCACATCACTTTTGGACAACAAATCACATCACACCAAATATAACACTCTCAAAACCAACGAAACATAAACGCCATGTGATGAATTTTGAATTGCTGACACTAAACCCACTATGGAGTTTCATCACTACACCAGATTCCACCACACACAGACACATACGGGACAACACCATGAGGAACCAGTCTGCCACTTCCAATGATGGGAGCAATTAGCTTCTGAAACCGGTTAAGTTGTAAAACATGTAAGTGATAAGTGTTTCAACTCTGACTCAAATTTTCTAATAATTTCAAATTTACATCACTGTTACTAGCTTATGCATATTTTATACTAATATAAATGTTTGTTTGTAGAGATAATGAAAATCCATGTAAACAATATAAACTGCAAAAGACACGATGTAAAGATGCGGTATAAAAAGAGAAATGCTGGAAAGTTGTGATGTATGAGTATAATGGTTCAAGCAATGGGAAACATACTGAATTATAGCTTAGAATTCTTTTGGAACAATGTTTCTAACCTTATATTAGCATCACAGATCACTTGCATGTCGCAGAGAAATGCCCTCTCCGATTTTGGAAAAGTTCACTATTTTCTCCAGATGGACACAAAAAAGGAATATGTGTGCAGTCAATTACTCCCACAATGTGTTACAAACTTGTACACTGAAGAACTGCCTTTTATTTTCTGAATACTTATAATCATTTGTGGGAATATTTATGTACCTTGCCCTTAACCTCAAAAGTTTTCTAACAACATGATGAAAAATATGACCTGCAGTTGTTTGGTGAACATTTATACTTTAAAGTTCAACAGCTTTAATGTTATATATATATGCAATACGTGTGATTAGTCTTGTTAAAAACAGGCACAGAAAGAGAAATGAAAATTTCCTTACTTGAGGGTTATTAAAATATTTTAACTTTGGGTGATACAGCTGAATTCCTGTCTGATTTTTGTTGTAAATGCTCTCCAAAGAGGTTCAAAAGGAGCGTAAATGATTCTTTCCTAATATCAAAAACACTCCTTGAACACTCTCTCTCTGCATAAGTATTATATGGATCTCGCATTTTACTAGACACGCTATCACATTGCTGTTCTTTTCTTCATTGATATCATCATTGTAGTCTAAGTAATCTGTGAACACATCAGAATATCTTCCTCAGAATACCTTATGTTATTGTAGTTCATTCGACACTCCAATCAGTCATGAAAGTAAATTATAAACTATATTTGTGCTCTTTTACTTCTGTAGTAACATACTATATGGTAGTGCTCTCCAACATTTACTTTTGTGGCAATCTACTCTGGGAGTATCTGAAAGGTGTAAAATACTTCAGAAATAGTTAACTCTAGTTGCCAAGCATTGACTTTTAAAAATAATTTACTATGGAATTAGAGCTTACTCTAGGTTGGTGCACACCGCCCTAAGTAGGCTTGGTCCTGCTTATGCTGTTCAAGTCATAACCAAGGAAATAGGATGGTATTGAAAGTGATAAATAAATGCATTACAAATTATGTATTGAAATGAAAAATACTAATTCATCCCATTGCACTTGAGTATTATTCTGGTTCAGACATTGGATAAAACTCCACGTACTTTATTTTACACCTTTTTATACACTCAAAATATTCCTTTTGACCTTTGCTTTTGCAAATTCAAACAAAATGCCCATTGAACATTTTCTTCTTTTCCAAATACTCTCCATTCCATTTTAATGTTATTGCCGTTTTGTCTTGAATAGCTTGGGAAACTACTCTGCTCAAAAATAGTTCATGGGCCAGTTGTACGAACTTGGAATAAACCTCTGTTAAACGTTATTCCATGGTTAGGCATTAAATTGTGTTGTGTGGCTCCAGAGAAGAGAATAATCATGGAATAATATATTTGATGATTTCTTGTGAGGATACGCTGTTATTTTGAAAATTAAGTATAAAAAGGAAAATGACTTCTTGGGTACTAGACACAATTTAGTCCAGTATAAAAGCTTAATTTCTTTATATATGCTTATGAGAACCAGAAAGCTTAATACAATATGTTGTAGAGATAGTTCAGTAAATGAATACAATGGAAATGAGAATCAAGTTGAGAAAGGATATTAAGCTGAGATAATTTGTTGGTTATTTAGAACATGTGACAGGCAAACAGATAAAAGAAAGTTTATTTTTTAAACAGTATGTTTTACCTAGAATATTATTAGCAAAACATTTAATTTTATGGAAAGAGTGAAGTTAAATACAACCCAAGATAAGCACAAAATACAGTGTATAGCAATTTGTCATAGTACAATGTGTAGCTATGAAAAGAGCGAGGTTAAGTTATTATCGATGAAACACAAAGGACTGGTTACTTCATAAGGTACAAAAACATCATTCAAAATGTAACATAGCCACAAGTATAAATGTTGATGTGAGTGTTCTGTGTGATACTCAGTATTTGAAGGTCATGTGTAAGTTTAACAATGGTGAAGCTAATGCGCCACAAGCTTTGCAATGTGGGGAAGAGGTGCCAGTGATGATAGATTAGTAGAGGCCTTCAGAATTCCCATATCTAATCTAAGATAAAGTTTAAATTATTTGAGAACAAATTCATAATTTGTGCATATTTACAATGTGGGTTTACTCCAAACGAATGCAGAGATAAACTCAGTTTTATCACTGTCTCTTGTCTGGGTACAATGCAAAGCAGAGGATGGATGACATTAGAAACAAGTTTTATTCGAATAGAGGATGCAGTCAGTAAAAAATAATACTCTCAATGGCATTGCTTTGATTGAGCATTTCCAGTTGTTACATGAAGTATTGTCATCAGCAAAGTGCGAGCTGTAATGACAATGATTCCCTAATATCCTATTGGTTTGAAGCATTCTAATATTTCTGTTGGTTAATAATACCTGTTTAGCAAATTGTTTAGGTAATTGACCTCGGTGCAGCAATTCATTTATATCTCAGGTTGACAGTAACGTTGGCAACAGTTAAAAATATAATTTCCAAAACTCAAATTAGAAAGTATTTTAAAGAACGCGATGACAGAAGCCAGGATAAGTGTGTTAGCTGCTTTGAGCATATAAAGTGAAAGATACCGTAAACTCATATAATATCAGTACAAGATACAACTTCGCACAAAAGATAAGGTTATACACTCCCATAGTTTTACCCTATTGCAACATCTTTGCTTGTAATTTGTATGAAATAGTTGTAAAATCGTAATGCCTGTGAGCATTCATAATTATTTCACAGTACTGTAAACAGTTCAAATAAGAAATGATGATAATAGTTTAGGAGTAGCTGATTGTGAAAACAATGCAAATTGTTACATAAGTTTCAGCAAAACAAAGCAGTGATCACTTATCAAGCTGGCCATGAATGACTTGTAATATAGCCAACATTAGTTTTAAATTTGCAAACAGTTGAATAGCTATCTCGGGATAAAACTGCACAGTATAATGTGCTGCCACATTCGTTCCCTTGATAGGGTATTCCAAGAATAACTAATCAAGATTTATTCAGAGTTTCAACAACCAGCGCTAAGGGTCTGTATTACAATCTCTGGTTAAGATTTAAGGTAGCGATTTACTGGGAGTTACATCCAGATGTCAGTATTACGACCTCCAATTAAGGGCTAACCCAGAGTTATTTCTGGAAGTAGCCGCTTTGACTAGTGGTCAGTGAGATAACTTGAAGTTTATTTGTGCTTCACACAAAAAGTGGTGTATCTCAAGCCGTGACAGAATGTCAACAGCATTCTGAAGATAAAATGCTGGCACAGTATTTATTTAATATAAGAGTGAAGAGAATAAGAATGTGGAAAGATAATTTCAAGGAATGGGTTGAGGAAGAGTTTTGACAATGATAACAGATTGTCAAAAACTATGATATATGGGATTTTAGAGAAGATAAAGCATCGAATTGAATTTACTACAGAAAGATATTTTTTCAGCACGTATATAACATTACATAAGCACAGTGATATATTCTTGACATTTTGAGAATGAAGTAAAACAAACCAACATGAGTATTAGGTATATCTTTTTGGTATAGGTTACGGAATTATAATTATAGTGCCCCATGGTGCAAATGGTTTGTTGCAAGCAATACAATGTTGTGTTGTCAGGTTTTTTAAAATGGCACCACATGTTTTAAGAATGCAAATGTAATAATTTCAGCATGGCAAATTACACATTTTCTGAACGGAAAATACACAAAAAGTATAAAAAAGAGATCAAAAGCATGCAGGACCCAAGATCATTTGTTAGCTTTTAACTAGTAAGCATTAAATTTTATTCATTGTGGATGCAGACAATGATTTTCTATTTCATTAAAGCACTACAAGGTGAAGGGAAACGCTTTGAAATGAATAGCAAATAAAAAAGGTGTTTTAGGTTATTTGTTATGTGCAATTTTTACACATCTCCAAACAGTTGACCCCCCAGGGGCTCACCTTATGTGAGTACGGGTGTTGGCGTACGCGGGGGTTCCCGAGCCTCTCATCGCCATCTTCATCACTTCATCCCCGTCCGGTCGAGGTGGGTTCGTTCTCGTGACCGGGGGACTCAAGGTAGGCTCTCATGCGTTCTGGGCATTTCAATACATGTCGCCCCTCGCCGTCGTTTCTTACTACTCTTCAATTTCGGAACATTTCGCCCCACGTCCATACATTTACACATCTCTTTTACTTCTTCGCCGGCCTACCTTGAGCCCGAAACGCCCACACACTTTTAGTTTCTTTTAACGTTTTCTTTTAATCCTCCGTGGACACAGCCTGACGGATACCCACGTACGATGTGCTCAGCTGGGTGAGTGGGTAATGGCGTCATCCCCACCACCCGGGGTCGTCATGTAGGGTTTGTGTTCGTATCCGCTGTTCAACTGCAGTCCCGCGGGGGGGGGATTGCATGAGCTGCTGGCTTCTGACGGCGATTAGGTCCCTCTGTCTATGTTCTGGGAAGTGTGACCCTGGGGAGAGATTAGTATAGATAGGCCACTCACCCCCCCCAGGGGCTCACCTTTTGTGAGTACGGGTGTTGGCGTACCCGGGGGTTCCCGAGCCTCTCATCGCCATCTTCATCACTTCATCCCCGTCCGGTCGAGGTGGGTTCGTTCTCGTGACCGGGAGACTCAAGGTAGGCTCTCGTGCGTTCTGGGCATTTCATTACATGTCGCCCCTCGCCATCGTTTCTTACTTCTCTTTAATTTCCGAACATTTCGCCCCACGTCCATACATTTACACATCTCTTTTACTTCTTCGCCGGCCTACCTTGAGCTCGAAACGCCCACACACTTTGTTACTTTTAACGTTTTCTTTTAATCCTCCGTGGACACAGCTAGATGGCTACCCGCGTACGAGGTACGCAGCTGGGTGAGTGGGTAATGGCGTCATCCCCACCACCCGGGGTCGTCATGTAGGGTTTGTGTTCATATCCGCTGTTCAACTGCAGTCCCGCGAGGGGCCATTGCATGAGCTGTTGGCTTCTGACGGTGATTGGGTCCCTCTGTCTATGTTGTGGGAGGTGTGACCCTGTGGTGAGATTGGTATAGATAGGCCACTCACCCAAGCCGGGGTAACGCCCGGGAAGTCAGAGCCCGAGGTTGGAGACGGTTGCAATGGTGGAGGATTTTTTTCGCTATGGAGCACCCTTTCTCCATTATTAACAAGCGCCGAAAGGTTATAGTAACAGAAGTAGCACCGCCAACAGCTGGTTGTTACTTAGTGATTACCCGTACAGAGGAAGGACAATCATTCAAGAAGGTGAACCCTTTTATCATCCAGAAGGGCATTGACTCAATTGCTGGTCCGGATCTTTCCTGCACTCGTCTTCGTAATGGTTCGCTGTTAGTGCAAAGCAAGACCGAGGCACAAAGTAAGTCCTTGTTAAGCGCCACGCTTCTCCACGGTTATCCTATCCGTGTTGAGAAGCACCGTACCTTGAATTCCTGTCGAGGCGTCATCACCACCCATAGCCCCCTCAGGGGCTCACCTTATGTGAGTACGGGTTTTTGGCGCACCCGGGGGTTCCCGAGCCAATCATCGCCATCTTCATCCTTTCACCCCCGTCCGGTCGAGATGGGTTCGTTCTCGTGACCGGGGGACTCAAGGTAGGCTCTCGTGCGTTCTGTGCATATCATTACATCTCGCCCCTCGCCATCGCTTCTGTCTTCTCTTTTATTTATGCACATTTCGCCCCACGCCCATTCATTTACACGTCTCTTTTACTTCGCTTCGCTATGGAGCACCCTTTCTCCATTATAAACAACAAGCGCCGAAAAACTTTAATAACAGAAGTAGCACCGCCAACAGCTGGTTGTTACTTAGTGATTACCCGTACACAGGAGGGACAATCATTCGAGAAGGTGAACCCTTTTATCATCCAGAAGGGCATTGACTTAATTGCTGGTCCGGTTCTTTCCTGCACTCGGCTTCGTAATGGTTCGTTGTTAGTTCAAAGCAAATCCGAGGCACAAAGTAAGTCCTTGTTGAGCGCCACGCTTATCCTATCCGTGTTGAGAAGCACCGCACCTTGAATTCTTGTAGGGGCGTTGTCACCACGCATAGCCTCGATGGCATATCGGACGAAGACCTGGTCGAATATCTTGCAGACCAGAGGGTGACAGCGGTTTATCGGGTGCAGGCCAAACGCGACGGCGCATTGGTACCCACTCGTACCCTGTTTCTAACATTTGATGGCGTCGATCTGCCCACGAGCATTTCCGCAGGGTACGAACGGATTTCTGTGAGGCCTTATATTCCTAGACCTCTGCATTGTTTTAAATGCCAACGTTTTGGGCATACGCAAGTCTCATGTAAGAGTGCCATTAACATCTGTGCAACATGTAGCCAGCTCTCACATGAAGGTACCTGTTCAACAGCCCCCGGTGCGTTAATTGTAAAGGGTCTCATTCTGCTTCGTATGCCGACTGTCCGCGGTACTTGGACGAGAAGGCGATCCAGGAGATCCGGGTAAAGGAAAAACTCTCCTTCGCTGAAGCCCGGAGGCGTTACCACGCACGGCAACCTTCACTCCTGCGATCTGGCACATTTAGTTCTGTTGTTGCCTCGCCAGTACCACGAGTAGATGCCGAAACTCAGACCTGGACCATGACTGGATTAACCGCCACTACCATCCGGCCGTCGATTAAAGCTACTGTTACCAAGCCGTATAAACCTGGTCCAAAGTCAATGAAGTCGCAAGCCGCTGAAAAGAAGCCCAAGCAGAAACTACGTAGGGAAGATTTTTTGAAAGACCCTCCACGTGCGCGCGGTAACAAAAGTTCACCTTCTCCTCCTCGGAGGTCGCTGTCCCAGGAAGGTCCTGGGACAAGCCGCGCTCAGCGGCACCCCTCACCCATCGCCACCCAGAACCGATTCACGGCGCTTGAATCGGTTTCTGGCACTGAGCGCGTGGGCCCTCCCTCCGAGGAAGCTATGGAGTCTGACCAACTCCATACAAAAAGCCCGAGCCCAAAGGTTAAACAAAAGGTAATTTTAAGCCGCCCTTCTAAATAGACAGTTTATCCCCTTTTTGTTAATGGCTATCCTGACCTGGAATGTACGCGGTGTACGATCGCATAGGGAGGAACTGCAACTTTTATTGCGTTCCTATTCGCCTATGGTAGTATGTTTGCAGGTGATTAAGCTTCGCCCTCGCGATCCTTTTGATCTCCGAGGATATACTCCGGTTCGCTACGACCTTGAACCGGAGGAGGGTACTCCTGCTCATGGAGGTGTCATGTTGTTAGTGCGTAACGACGTTCATTTTACACCTGTCACACTTACATCCGACTTGCAAGCTGTTGCCGTTCGCCTTCACTTACCCGGCTTTTTGTTTTCTGTTTGCTCTGTGTATTCAACTCCATCGTCTCCCAACGCTCCCGCCGACATTCGAGCTCTCCTGTCCACTCTCCCAACTCCAGTTCTTCTGTTGGGAGATTTTAATGCCCATCACCCACTTTGGGCCCCTCAGGGGCTCACCTTATGTGAGCACGGGTTTTTGGCGCACCCGGGGGTTCCCGAGCCAATCATCGCTATATTCATCCCCTCACCCCCATCCGGTCGAGGTGGGTTCTTCAAGTGACCGGTGGACCCAAGGTAGGCTCTCGTGCGTTCTTTGCATTTCATTCATACCGCACCTCACCATCGTTTCTTTCTTCCCTTATCACTTTCCGGCCATTTCGCACCACGACATTCGCATATCTCTTTTTCTTCCTCGCCGGCCTACCTTGCGTGCGAAACGCCCACACAGTTTTAGTTTCTTTTATCTTTTTATTTAAATCCTCCGTGGACACAGCCTGGCGGATACCCGCGCACTGGTGCGCAGCTGGGTGAGTGGGTAATGGCGTCATCCCCACCACCCGGGGTCGTCATGTAGGGTATGTGTTCGTATCCGCTGTTCAACTGCAGTCCCGCGGGGGGGCCATTGCATGGGCTGCTGACTTCTGACGGCGATTGGGTCCCTCTGTCTATGTTCTGGGAGGTGTGACCCTGGGGTGAGTCTGGTATAGATAGGCCACTCACCCAAGCCGGGGTAACGCCCGAGAAGTCAGAGCCCGAGGTCGGAGACGGTTGCAATGGTGGAGGATTTATTTCGCTATGGAGCACCCTTCCTCCATTACTACTAACAAGCGCCGAAAAGTTTATGTAACAGAAGTGACACCACCGACAACTGGTTGTTACTTGGTCATTTCACGAACCGAAGAAGGACAAAATTTTGAGAAGGTGAACCCTTTCATCATACAAAAGGGAATTGATGCAATTGCTGGTGCGGTTCAGTCCTGCACTCTTCTACGGAATGGTTCCTTATTAGCCCAAACGAAATCTGATCAGCAAAGTAAGACCTTGTTGCGCGCTACGCTTCTCCACGGCTATCCCATCCGTGTGGAGAAGCACCGCACATTGAATTCCTGTCGAGGCGTTATTACCACCCATAGCCTCGATGGTATATCGGACGAGGACCTGGTAGAATATCTTGCAGACCAGAAGGTGACAGCGGTCCATCGAGTGCAGGCCAAACGCGACGGCGTATTGGTACCCACTCGTACCCTGTTTATTACATTTGATGGCGTCGATCTGCCCACGAGCATTTCCGCAGGGTACGAACGGATTTCTGTGAGGCCTTATATTCCTAGACCTCTGCGTTGTTTTAAATGCCAACGTTTTGGGCATACGCAAGTCTCATGTAAGAGTGCCGTTAACATCTGTGCAACATGTAGCCAGCCCTCACACGAAGGTACCTGTTCAACAGCCCCCGTCTGCGTTAATTGCAAAGAGTCTCATTCTGCTTCGTTTGCCGACTGTCCGCGGCACTTGGACGAGAAGGCGATCCAGGAGATCCGGGTAAAGGAAAAACTCTCCATCGCTGAAGCCCGGAGGCGTTACCATGCGCGCCAACCTTCACTCCTGCTATCTGGCACATTTAGTTCTGTTGTTGCCTCATCGGTACCACGAGTAGATGCCGAAACTCAGACCTGGACCTTGACTGGATTAACCGCCACTACCATCCGGCCGTCCATTAAGGCTACAGTTACCAAGCCGTCTAAACCTGGTCCCAAGTCCATGAAGTCGCAAGCCGTTAAAAACAAACCCAAGCAGAAACTTCGCAGGGAAGATTTTTTAAAAGACCCTCCGCGTGCGCGCGGTAACAAAAGTTCACCTTCTCCTCCTCGGAGGTCGCTGTCCCAGGAAGGTCCTGGGACAAGCCGCGCTCAGCGGCACCCCTCACCCATCGCCACCCAGAACCGATTCACGGCGCTTGAATCGGTTTCTGGCACTGAGCGCGTGGGCCCTCCCTCCGAGGAAGCTATGGAGTCTGACCAACTCCATACAAAAAGCCCGAGCCCAAAGGTTAAACAAAAGGTAATTTTAAGCCGCCCTTCTAAGTAGACAGTTTATCCCCTTTTTCTTAATGGTTATCCTGACCTGGAATGTACGTGGTGTACGATCGCATAGGGCGGAACTGCAACTTATATTGCGTTCCCATTCACCTATGGTCGTGTGTTTGCAGGAGACCAAGCTTCGCCCTCGCGACCCTTTCCATCTCCGAGGGTACACTCCGGTTCGCTACGATCTTGAACCGGAGGAGGGTGCTCCTGTTCATGGAGGTGTTATGTTGTTGGTGCGTAATGACGTTCATTTTCAAACTATCACACTTACGTCTGACTTGCAAGCTGTTGCCATTAGACTGCAGTTACCCGGTTTTTTCTTTTCTGTTTGTTCTGTGTATACACCTCCATCGTCTCCCCTCGCTCCCGCGGACATTCGATCTCTCCTGTCCGCTCTCCCAACACCATTTCTTCTGTTGGGAGATTTTAATGCCCATCACCCACTATGGGGTTCGCCAAGGGCCTGTGCGAGGGGAACTCTTCTTTCCGACATTTTTTATCAGTTCAATCTTTCCATCCTCAATACAGGTGCACCTACTTTTATTTCTGATTCTTCTGGTACATTTTCTCACCTGGACCTTGCCATTTGCTCATTCCAGCTTGCACGTCGTCTTCAGTGGAACGTCGTCGCTGACACCTACTCCAGCGACCATTACCCCTGCATCGTTTCTCTTCTGTCGCACCACGTACAGCATTCCAGAGTACCTACCTGGATATTCGCAAAAGCCGACTGGAGCTTGTATTCCAGCCTCGTGCATTTTGACGATCAGTCCTTCTCCGACATTAATCAACTAGTGCAGCACCTTACGTCTATTATTTTCTCAGCCGCAGAACGTACAATACCCCGTTCATCCTCCCAACCTCGGCGGCCACCTGTTCCGTGGTGGAACGAGGATTGTCGGGACGCCGTTCGTGCCCGTAGGACTGCACTTAGGGTGTTTCGGCGACACCCTACACTTGATAATTTGGTGACTTTTAAACAATCGCGCGCCAGGGCTCGTCGCATTATTCAGGATAGCAAGAAGGCATCTTGGGCTCGTTTTGTCGAGTCTTTTAATCGTTTTACGCCTTCATCCGTTGTTTGGGATAAACTTCGTCGCTTCTCAGGTAAAGTGTCACATTGTACTGTTTCTGGCCTTCAGGTTTCTAATGCCACCATAGTGGATCCGGCTGCCATCGCTAACACACTGGCTGCTGCCTTTGAGGCGGTATCCAATTCAGACCATTATTCCGCCGGCTTTCGCTCTATCAAAGACCGGCTCTATTCCGACACCTTTAATTTTCGATCTGCTAATATTGAGTGTTATAATGAACTTTTCACAATGAGGGAGCTGGAGCACGCTCTTCATTGCTCTCGGCACTCCGCTCCTGGGCCGGACGGCATTCATGTCCTGATGTTAAAGAACCTTTCAGCCGACAGTAAACTCTTTCTCTTACAGGTCTATAACCGTATTTGGCAAGACGGCATTTTTCCTTCCGTTTGGCGCGAAGCCACCATTGTCCCTATACTTAAGCCTGGGAAGGATCGCCAACTACCTTCCAGCTACCGCCCTATCTCCCTCACCAGCTGCATTTGCAAGGTGATGGAGCGCATGATCAACGGGCGGTTGACATGGTGGCTTGAGTCTCAGAAACTTCTAGCGAACGCTCAGTGCGGGTTTCGTCGCTATCGCTCTACCGTCGACCATCTCGTGTCCTTGTCGACGCATATTATGAATGGATTTCTGAGAAAGTGTCAATCCTTGGCTGTATTTTTTGACCTGGAGAAAGCTTATGGCACTTGTTGGAGGGGCGGCATTTTACGTACACTTCTCGATTGGAATATCCGCGGTCGTCTTCCCATATTTCTTCGGGAGTTTATGACGGACCGCGTCTTTCGTGTACGTGTGGGCTCGGTTTTATCTCGTCGTTTTATTCAAGAGAACGGAGTACGGCAGGGCTCTGTACTCAGTGTCACACTTTTTGCGATTGCTATCAACCCCATTGTTGATTGTATTCCACCTGGCATTTCATCGTCCCTTTTTGTTGACGATTTCGCTATTTATTGCAGTTCACGGCGGACCTGTCTACTCGAACGCCGTCTCCAGAGCTATATCGACCGTCTCTACGCCTGGAGTAACGCCAACGGCTTTAATTTCTCCGCCGAGAAATCCGTCTTTATCAACTTCTGGCGCCGGAAGTATTTCCCTCCGCCCTCTCTCCATCTTGGGCCAGGGATACTTCCGTTTGCAGACGAGGCGAAATTTTTGGGGTTGATTTTTGATAGGAAGTTGTGTTGGACCTCGCACGTTTCCTTTTTAAAAGCAAAGTGTGACCGTTCTCTTAATATTTTACGTGTTTTAAGTGGCACATCCTGGGGAGCTGATCGGACCGTCCTTCTTCGTCTTTATCGCTCTTTGGTCCGATCCAAGCTTGATTACGGGTGTATTGTTTATTCGTCGGCACGTCCATCTGTGTTACGTCGATTGAATGCCATTCACCATCGTGGCATAAGAGTCGCTACAGGGGCCTTTCCAACTAGCCCTGTACCCAGTCTGTACGCAGAAGCTGCAGAGCCTCCGCTGTCCTTCCGGCGTGAGATGCTTTTGTGCAGCTGTGCTTGTCGACTCTCAAGCTTGCCTAACCACCCGTCCTTCGATGTATTTTACGAGGATTCGCTTGACCGGCAATATTTAGTTAGCTCCTCTGCATTGGTCCCTCCAGGGGTTCGATTTCGACTGCTACTTCGGCATTTGGACGTTACGCCAGCGCCGGCCCTTACCCGAGGGGAAACGCGCTTTCCTCCATGGTCGCGCGCTGAGGCCCACATCCACCTTGGGCTAACGTCGATGCCGAAAAATGCGACCCCTGCTTCTGTTCTTAGATCCGCCTTTTTAGAACTACAAGCGCAGTTCGGGGACTGTCATTTTATATATACTGATGGGTCTAAGACTGATGTTGGAGTAGGATGTGCCTTTGTTTTTGGCGTTCAGCGTTTTACTTTTCGTTTACCTCGACAATGTTCAATTTTTACCGCCGAACTTTTTAGCATTTATCAATCCGTTTTATACATTCAGCGGCTCGACTTACGGCACTGTTTTATTTGTACGGACTCTCTGAGTGCCCTTCAGGCTATTCATGCGCTGTACCATTACCACCCACTCGTACAGCGCATACATGACCTGCTCCACTCGCTTGGTGTCTCTGGCATCAGCGTGTCCTTCAGGTGGATTCCAGGTCATGTGGGCATCTCAGGTAATGAGTCTGCCGACGCCGCTGCGAAATCGGCGATTTTATTACCCAGATTTTTTACTTCTGTTGTTCCCTCGTCTGATTCGTGTATTATTTTACGTCGCCGCATCCTCTCGCGCTGGCGCGATCAGTGGACGGCCCTCCGGGGGAAAAAATTGCGGGACGTTAAGCCTTTCCCGTTGATCTGGGGTACCTCTTCTCGTTCTTGTCGGGAAGAGGTAATTTTAGCTCGTCTACGGATTGGACATTGTGTTTTTAGTCATAGGTTTTTGCTCAGTGGTGACCCCGCACCACTCTGTGGGCAGTGTGTCGTTCCCTTAACGGTGCGTCACATTTTAACAGAGTGTCAGATTTTAGCTGCATTGCGTGCTCGTGTGGGTCTGCCTGTTGGCCTAGCCAACGTTTTGGCAGACGACACGCGTGCTGTAGAATGTGTTTTACGTTTTATTCATGACAGTGATTTTAATCTGCGCATTTAATGCGTTGGGCGTCTGTTGGCTTAGTACTTTTATTCTGTCTGTTTTTATGGGAACTCTTATCCCCAGTGGACATATGGCGCTCATGTCCCTCGCATTCTACAGTTCCTGACACGTTTTAATCTTTTATTGCCGTTGCTTTTAGTGTGTTGATTTTTCAGAACTTTGTATTGTTGTTATTGTTATTCTTGTTGTTCTTGTTATTATTGCTGTTATTGTTATTGTTGTTATTGTTATTTTGTTATTGTTCTGTTGTTAGTTTTAGCATTTTGAACATCGCGGGTTTGTGTCCCGTTTTTAACTATGCGGTTTTTTACCTGTTTTATATTTTGACCTTATCTTTTATACATTGTAAGGGCGCTGATGACCGTAGCAGTTTAGCGCCCTTAAACCGCATATAAAATAAAAAAAATAAAACCCACTTTGGGGATCGCCAAGGGCTTGCGCGAGGGGAACTCTTCTTTCCGACAATTTTACCAGTTCAATCTTTCAATCCTCAATACAGGTGAGCCTACTTTTATTTCTGATTCTTCTGGTACATTCTCACACCTGGACCTTGCCCTTTGCTCACTCCAGCTTGCTAGTCGTCTGCAGTGGAACGTCGTCGCTGACACCTACTCCAGCGACCATTACCCCTGCATCGTTTCTCTTCTGTCACACCACGTACAACATTCCAGAATACCTACCTGGATATTCCCAAAAGGCGACTGGAGCTTGTATTCCAGCCTCGTGCATTTTGACGACCAGCCCTTCACCGACATAAACCAACTAGTGCAGTACCTTACGTCTACTATTTTCTCTGCTGCCGAACGCGCAATTCCCCGTTCATCCTCTCAACCTCGGCGAATGCCTGTTCCGTGGTGGAACAAGGATTGTCGGGCCGTCGTTCGTGCCCGTAGGACTGCACTTAGGGTGTTTCGGCGACACCCTACACTTGATAATTTGGTGACTTTTAAACAATCGCGCGCCATGGCTCGTCGCATTATTCAGGATAGCAAGAAGGCGTCGTGGGCTCGCTTTGTCGAGTCTTTAAATCGCTTTACGCCTTCATCCGTTGTTTGGGAAATATTTCGTCGCTTCTCAG
Organism: Deroplatys truncata; assembly: GCA_030765065.1. Lineage (NCBI taxonomy): Eukaryota > Metazoa > Arthropoda > Insecta > Mantodea > Mantidae > Deroplatys > Deroplatys truncata. Next base: position 412,337,848 of record CM060990.1, on the reverse strand, counting down.
GTAAAGTGTCACTTTGTACTGTTTCTGGCCTTCAGGTTTCTAATGCCACCATAGTGGATCCGGTTGCCATCGCTAACACTCTAGGTGCTGCCTTTGAGGCGGTTTCCAATTCAGACCATTATTCCGCCGGCTTTTGCTCTATCAAAGACCGGCTGGATTCCGACACCTTTCAATTTCGGTCTGCTAATATTGAGTGTTATAATGAACTTTTCACAATGAGGGAGCTGGAGCACGCTCTTCATTGCTCTCGACACTCCGCTCCTGGGCCGGACGGCATTCATGTCCTGATGTTAAAGCACCTTTCAGCCTACAGTAAACTCTTTCTCTTACAGGTCTATAACCGTATTTGGCAAGACGGCCTTTTTCCTTCCGTTTGGCGCGAAGCCACCATTGTCCCTATACTTAAGCCTGGGAAGGATCGCCAACTACCTTCCAGCTACCGCCCTATCTCCCTCACCAGTTGCATTTGCAAGATGATGGAGCGCATGATCAACGGGCGGTTGACATGGTGGCTTGAGTCTCAGAAAGTTCTAGCGAACGCTCAGTGCGGATTTCGTCGGTATCGCTCTACCGTCGACCATCTGGTGTCCTTGTCGATGCATATTATGAATGGATTTCTGAGAAAGTTTTAAACCGTGGCTGTATTTTTTGACCTGGAGAAAGCTTATGACACTTGTTGGAGGGGCGGCATTTTACGTACACTTCACGCATGAAATATCCGCGGTCGTCTTCCCATATTTCTTCGGGAGTTAATGACGGACTGCGTCTTTCGTGTACGTGTGGGCTCGGTTTTATCTTGTCGTTTTATTCAAGAGAACGGAGTACCGCAGGGCTCTGTACTCAGTGTCACACTTTTTGCGATTGCTATCAACCCCATTGTTGATTGTATTCCACCTGGCATTTCATCGTCCCTTTTTGTTGATGATTTTGCCACTTATTGCAGTTCACGGCGGACCTGTCTACTCGAACGCCGTCTCCGGAGCTGTATCGACCGTCTCTACGCCTGGAGTAACGCCAACGGCTTTAATTTCTCAGCCGAGAAATCCGTCTGCATCAACTTCTGGCGCCGGAAGTATTTCCCTCCGCCCTCTTTCCATCTAGGGCCAGGGATGCTTCCGTTTGCAGACGAGGCGAAATTTTTGCGGTTGATCTTTGATAGAAAGTTGTGTTGGACCTCGCACATTTCTTTTTTAAAAGCAAAGTGTGACCGTTCTCTTAATCTTTTACGTGTTTTAAGTGGCACATCCTGGGGAGCTGATCGGACCATCCTTCTGCGTCTATATCGCTCTTTGGTCCTCTCCAAAGTTGATTACGGGTGTATTGTCTTTTCATCGGCACGTCCATCTGTGGTGTGTCGATTGAATCCCACTCATCATCGTGGTATTAGAGTCGCTACAGGGGCCTTTCCAACCAGCCCTGTTCCCAGTCTGTATGCTGATGCTGCAAAGCCTCCGCTGTGCTTCCGGCGTGAGATGCTCTTGTGTAGCTATGCCTGTCGACTCTCCAGCTTGCCTGACCACCCGTCTTTCGCGGCATTTTTTGAGGATTCACTTGACCGGCAATATTTAGTTATCTCCTCTGCATTGCTTCCTCCAGGGGTTCGATTTCGACTGCTACTTCGGCATTTGGACGTTACGCCAGCGCCGGCCCTTCCAAGGTGGGAAACGCGTTTTCCTCCATGGTTGCGCGCTGAGGCCCTCTGTCACCTTGGGTTATCGTCAATGCCGAAGAATGAGACCCCTTCTTCAGTCTTTAGATCAGCGTTTTTAGAACTTCAGTCGCAATTCGGGGACTTGCCTTTTATCTTTGCTGATGGATCTAAGACTGATGCTGGTGTAGGATGTGCCTTTTTGTGGTGGACATAGTTTTACCTTTCGTTTACCAGAGCAATGTTCGATTTTTACCGCCGAACTTCTTAGCATTTATCAGTCTCTTTTATATATTCAGCGGCACGACTTACGGCACTGTTTTATTTGTTCCGACTCCCTGAGTGCTCTTCAAAGTATTAGCTCGCTGTACAGTTACCACCCGCTCGTACAGCGCATTCATGACCTGCTCCACTTGCTTGGTGTCTCTGGCATCAGCGTCTTCTTCATGTGGATTCCAGGTCATGTGGGCATCTCAGGTAATGAGTCTGCCGAGGTCGCTGCCAAGTCGGTGATTTTATCACCCAGAATTTTTACCTCTGTTGTTCCCTCGTAAGATTTGTTTATTGTTTTACGTCGCCGCATCCTCTCGCTTTGGAGCGATGAGTGGACGGCCCTCCGGGAGAACAAGTTGCGGAAGGTTAAACCTCTCCTGTTTCTCTGGGCTACCTCTTCCCGTGCTTCTCGTCGGGAAGAGGTAATTTTAACCCGCCTTCGTATCGGACATTGCATTTTTAGTCATAAGTATTTGCTGGGTGGTGACCCCGCACCACTCTGTGGGCAGTGTGATGCGCCCTTAACGGTGCGTCACATTTTAGCAGAGTGTCAAGTTTTAGCTCCTTTGCGCGTCCGTGTTGGTCTACCTGTTGGCCTAGCCAACGTTTTGGCAGACGACGCGCGTGCTGTAGAGTGTCTTTTACGTTTTATCAATGACATTGGATTTACCAGATGCATTTGATGCGCTGAGCGTCTTTTGACTATGTAATTTTATCTTGTTTTTTTCTGGGGCATCTCCTCCCCCAGTGGACATTGGCGCTCGTGTCCCTGACATTCTACAGTTCTTGACACGTTGTTTTTACTCTTTGACTCCCTCAGGGGCTCACCTTATGTGAGTACGGGTTTTTGGCGCACCCGGGGGTTCCCGAGCCATTCATCGCCACATTCATCTCCTCACCCCCATCCGGACGAGGTGGGTTCTTCAAGTGACCGGTGGACCCAAGGTAGGCTCTCGTGCGTTCTTTGCATTCCATCCATTCCGCACCTCACCATCGTTTCTTTCTTCCCTAATCACTTTCCGGCCATTTCGTACCACGACATTCGCATATCTCTTTTTCTTCCCCGCCGGCCTACCTTGCGTGCGAAACGCCCACACAGTTTTAGTTTCTTTTATCTTTTTATTTAAATCCTCCGTGGACACAGCCTGACGGATACCCGCGCACCGCGTGCGCAGCTGGGTGAGTGGGTAATGGCGTCATCCCCACCACCCGGGGTCGTCATGTAGGGTTGTTGTTCGTATCCGCTGTTCAACTGCAGTCCCGCGGGGGGGGCCATTGCATGAGCTGCTGGCTTCCGACGGCGATTGGGTCCCTCTGTCAATGTTCTGGGAGGTGTGACCCTGGGGTGAGATCGGTATAGATAGGCCACTCACCCAAGCCGGGGTAACGCCCGGGAAGTCAGAGCCCGAGGTCGGAGACGGTTGCAATGGTGGAGGATTTCTTTTCGCTATGGAGCACCCTTTCTCCATTAATACAAACAAGCGCCGAAAAACTATTGTAACAGAAGTAGCACCGCCGACATCTGGTTGTTGCTTAGTCATTTCAAGAACAGAAGAAGGACAAAATTTTGAGAAGTTGAACCCTTTTATCATTCAGAAGGGAATAGATGCTATTGCTGGTGCGGTTCAATCATGCACTCGTCTACGGAATGGTTCCTTATTGGCACAAACTAAGTCCGATCAGCAAAGTAAGACCTTGTTGCGCGCTACGCTTCTCCACGGTTACCCCATCCGTGTTGAGAAGCACCGCACATTGAACTCCTGTCGGGGCGTCGTTACCACCCATAGCCTCGATGGTATATCGGACGAGGATCTAGTAGAATATCTATCCGATCAAAAGGTGACTGCAGTGCATCGAGTGCAGGCCAAACGCGACGGCGTATTGGTACCCACTCGTACCCTGTTTATTACATTTGATGGCGTCGATCTGCCCACGAGCATTTCCGCAGGGTACGAACGGATTTCTGTGAGGCCTTATATTCCTAGACCTCTGCGTTGTTTTAAATGCCAACGTTTTGGGCATACGCAAGTCTCATGTAAGAGTGCCGTTAACATCTGTGCAACATGTAGCCAGCCCTCACACGAAGGTACCTGTTCAACAGCCCCCGTCTGCGTTAATTGTAAAGGGTCTCATTCTGCTTCGTTTGCCGACTGTCCGCGGTACTTGGACGAGAAGGCGATCCAGGAGATCCGGGTAAAGGAAAAACTCTCCTTCGCTGAAGCCCGGAGGCGTTACCATGCGCGCCAACCTTCACTCCTGCGATCTGGCACATTTAGTTCTGTTGTTGCCTCGCCAGTACCACGAGTAGATGCCGAAACTCAGACCTGGACCTTGACTGGATTAACCGCCACTACCATCCGGCCGTCCATTAAGGCTACAGTTACCAAGCCGTATAAACCTGGTCCCAAGTCCATGAAGTCGCAAGCAGTTGAAAAGAAACCCAAGCAGAAACTTCGCAGGGAAGATTTTTTAAAAGACCCTCCGCGTGCGCGCGGTAACAAAAGTTCACCTTCTCCTCCTCGGAGGTCGCTGTCCCAGGAAGGTCCTGGGACAAGCCGCGCTCAGCGGCACCCCTCACCCATCGCCACCCAGAACCGATTCACGGCGCTTGAATCGGTTTCTGGCACTGAGCGCGTGGGCCCTCCCTCCGAGGAAGCTATGGAGTCTGACCAACTCCATACAAAAAGCCCGAGCCCAAAGGTTAAACAAAAGGTAATTTTAAGCCGCCCTTCTAAATAGACAGTTTATCCCCTTTTTCTTAATGGCTATCCTGACCTGGAATGTACGTGGTGTACGATCGCATAGGGCGGAACTGCAACTTTTATTGCGTTCCCATTCACCTATGGTCGTGTGTTTGCAGGAGACCAAGCTTCGCCCTCACGACCCTTTCGATCTCCGAGGGTACACTCCGGTTCGCTACGACCTTGAACCGGAGGAGGGTACTCCTGCTCATGGAGGTGTCATGTTCTTAGTGCGTAACGACGTTCATTTTACACCTGTCACACTTACATCCGACTTGCAAGCTGTTGCCGTACGCCTTCACTTACCCGGCTTTTTGTTTTCTGTTTGCTCTGTATATTCACCTCCATCGTCTCCCCTCGCTCCCGCGGACATTCGAGCTCTCCTGTCCGCTCTCCCAACACCATTTCTTCTGTTGGGAGATTTTAATGCCCATCACCCACTATGGGGTTCGCCAAGGGCTTGTGCGAGGGGAACTCTTCTTTCCGACATTTTTTATCAGTTCAATCTTTCCATCCTCAATACAGGTGCACCTACTTTTATGTCTGATTCTTCCGGTACATTCTCTCACCTGGACCTTGCCATATGCTCAATCCAGCTTGCACGTCGTCTTCAATGGAACGTCGTCGCTGACACCTACTCCAGCGACCATTTCCCCTGCATCGTTTCTCTTCTGTCGCACCACGTACAGCATTCCAGAGTACCTACCTGGATATTCGCAAAGGCCGACTGGAGCTTGTATTCCAGCCTCGTGCATTTTGACGACCAGCCCTTCTCCGACATTAATCAACTAGTGCAGCACCTTACGTCTATTATTTTCTCAGCCGCCGAACGTGCAATACCCCGTTCATCCTCCCAACCTCGGCGGCCACCGGTTCCGTGGTGGAACGAGGATTGTCGGGACGCCGTTCGTGCCCGTAGGACTGCACTTAGGGTGTTTCGGCGCCACCCTACACTTGATAATTTGGTGACTTTTAAACAATCGCGCGCCAGGGCTCGTCGCATTATTCAGGATAGCAAGAAGGCATCTTGGGCTCGTTTTGTCGAGTCTTTTAATCGTTTTACGCCTTCATCCGTTGTTTGGGATAAACTTCGTCGCTTCTCAGGTAAAGTGTCACATTGTACTGTTTCTGGCCTTCAGGTTTCTAATGCCGCCATAGTGGATCCGGCTGCCATCGCTAACACTCTGGGTTCTGCCTTTGAGGCGGTTTCCAGTTCAGACCATTATTCCGCCGGCTTTCGCTCTATTAAAGACCGGCAGGATTCCGCATCATATACTTTTCGGTCTGTTACTGATGAATGCTATAACGAACTATTCACAATGAGGGAGCTGGAGCACGCTCTTCATTGCTCTCGGCACTCCGCTCCCGGGCCGGACGGCATTCATGTCCTGATGTTAAAGAACCTTTCAGCCGACAGTAAACTATTTCTCTTACAGGTCTATAACCGTATTTGGCAAGACGGCATTTTTCCTTCCGTTTGGCGCGAAGCCACCATTGTCCCTATACTTAAGCCTGGGAAGGATCGCCAACTACCTTCCAGCTACCGCCCTATCTCCCTCACCAGTTGCATTTGTAAGGTGATGGAGCGCATGATCAACGCGCGGTTGACATGGTGGCTTGAGTCTCAGAAACTTCTAGCGAACGCTCAGTGCGGGTTTCGTCGCTATCGCTCTACCGTCGACCATCTGGTGTCCTTGTCGACGCATATTATGAATGGATTTCTGAGAAAGTGTCAAACCGTGGCTGTATTTTTTGACCTGGAGAAAGCTTATGACACTTGTTGGAGGGGCGGCATTTTACGTACACTTCACGATTGGAATATCCGCGGTCGTCTTCCCATATTTCTTCGGGAGTTTATGACGGACCGCGTCTTTCGTGTACGTGTGGGCTCGGTTTTATCTCGTCGTTTTATTCAAGAGAACGGAGTACCGCAGGGCTCTGTACTCAGTGTCACACTTTTTGCGATTGTTATCAACCCCATTGTTGATTGTATTCCACCTGGCATTTCATCGTCCCTTTTTGTTGACGATTTCGCTATTTATTGCAGTTCACGGCGGACTTGTCTACTCGAACGCCGTCTCCAGAGCTGTATCGACCGTCTCTACGCCTGGAGTAACGCCAACGGCTTTAATTTCTCCGCCGAGAAATCCGTCTGCATCAACCTCTGGCGCCGGAAGTATTTCCCTCCGCCCTCTCTCCATCTTGGGCCAGGGATACTTCCGTTTGCAGACGAGGCGAAATTTTTGGGGTTGATTTTTGATAGGAAGTTGTGTTGGACCTCGCACGTTTCCTTTTTAAAAGCAAAGTGTGACCGTTCTCTTAATCTTTTACGTGTTTTAAGTGGCACATCCTGGGTAGCTGATCGGACCGTCCTTCTTCGCCTTTATCGCTCTTTGGTCCGATCCAAACTTGATTACGGGTGTTTTGTTTATTCGTCGGCACGTCCATCTGTGTTACGTCGTTTGAATCCCATTCTTCATCGTGGTCTTAGAGTCGCTACAGGGGCCTTTCCAACTAGCCCCGTGCCCAGTCTTTATGCTGAAGTTGCAGAGCCTCCGCTGTCCTCCAGGCGTGAGATACTTTTATGCAGCTATGCCTGTCGACTCTCAAGCTTGCCTGACCACCCGTGTTTCGCGGCATTTTTCGGGGATTCCCTTGACCGGCAATATTTAGTTAGCTCCTCTGCATTGCTCCCTCCAGGGGTTCGATTTCGACTGCTACTTCGGCATTTGGACGTTACGCCAGCGCCGGCCCTTCCCAGGGGGGAAACGCGTTTTCCTCCATGGTCGCGCGCTGAGGCCCTCTGTCACCTTGGGTTATCGTCAATGCCGAAGAATGAGATCCCTTCTTCAGTCTTTAGATCAGCGTTTTTAGAACTTCAGTCGCAATTCGGGGACTTGCCTTTTATCTTTACTGATGGATCTAGGACTGATGCAGGAGTAGGATGTGCCTTTCTTTGTGGTGGAAATAGTTTTACCTTTCGTTTACCAGAGCAATGTTCGATTTTTACCGCCGAACTTTTTAGCATTTATCAGTCTATTTTATATATTCAGCGGCACGACTTACGGCACTGTTTTATTTGTTCCGACTCCCTGAGTGCTCTTCAAAGTATTAGCTCGCTGTACAGTTACCACCCGCTCGTACAGCGCATTCATGACCTGCTCCACTCGCTTGATGTCTCTGGCATCAGCGTCTCCTTCATGTGGATTCCAGGTCATGTGGGCATCTCAGGTAATGAGTCTGCCGATGTCGCTGCCAAGTCGGCGATTTTATCACCCAGACGTTTTACCTCTGTTGTTCCCTCGTCAGATTTGTTTATTGTTTTACGTCGCCGCATCCTCTCGCTTTGGAACGATGAGTGCACGGCCCTCCGGGGGAACAAGTTGCGGGAGGTTAAGCCTCTTCCGTTAGTCTGGGATACCTCTTCCCGTGCTTCTCGTCGGGAAGAGGTAATTTTAACACGCCTTCGTATCGGACATTGCATTTTTAGTCATAAGTATTTGCTGAGTGGTGACCCCGCGCCACTCTGTGGGCAGTGTGACGTGCCCTTAACGGTGCGTCACATTTTAACAGAGTGTCAGGTTTTAGCTGCATTGCGTGCTCGTGTGGGTCTGCCTGTTGGCCTAGCCAACGTTTTGGCAGACGACACGCGTGCTGTAGAATGTGTTTTACGTTTTATTCATGACAGTGATTTTAATCTGCGCATTTAATGCGTTGGGCGTCTGTTGGCCTAGAACTTTTATTCTGTCTGTTTTTTATGGGAACTCTTATCCCCAGTGGACATATGGCGCTCATGTCCCTCGCGTTCTACAGTTCCTGTCACGTTTTAATCTTTTATTGCCCTTGCTTTTAGTGTGTTGATTTTTCAGAACTTTGTATTGTTATTGTTATTCTTGTTGTTCTTGTTATTATTATTGTTATTGTTATTGTTGTTATTGTTATTTTGTTATTCTGTTGTTAGTTTTAGCTTTTTGAACATCGCGGGTTTGTGTCCCGTTTTTAACTATGCGGTTTTTTACCTGTTTTATATTTTGACCTTATCTTTTATACATTGTAAGGGCGCTGATGACCGCAGCAGTTTAGCGCCCTTAAACCGCATATCATCATCATCATCATTACTCTTTGATTGCCCATGTTTTTAGTGTGTTTGTTTTTGGTATTTGGTGTTTTGTTTTTTACCTTTTGCACTCGTGGGCTTGTGTCCCGTTTTTAATTATGCGGTTTTTTATAGGACTTTTATTGTTTGACAGTACATTTTATACTTTTTAAGGGCGCTGATGACCTTAGCTGTTTAGCGCCCTTAAACCGCATCTCATCATCATCACACCGAGGAAGCTATGGAGTCTGACCAACTCCTTACAAAAAGCCCGAGCCCAAAGGTTAAGCAAAAGATTCTTTTAAGCCGCCCTTCTAAGTAGACAGTTTATCCCTTTTATTCATGGCAATCCTGACCTGGAATATACGTGCTGTACGATCGCATAGGGTGGAACTACAACTTTTATTGCGTTCCCATTCGCCTATGGTCGTATGTTTGCAGGAGACTAAGCTTCGCCCTCACGATCCGTTTGATCTCCGAGGATATACTCCGGTTCGCTACGACCTTGAACCGGAGGAGGGTACTCCTGCTCATGGAGGTGTCATGTTGTTAGTGCGTAAGGACGTTCATTTTCAAACTCTTACTCCTACGTCCGACTTGCAAGCTGTTGCCATTAGATTGCAGTTACCCGTTTTTTCTTCTCTGTTTGCTCTGTATATTCAGCTCCGTCATCTCCCCTCGCTCCCGCGGACATTCGAGCTCTCCTGTCCGCTCTCCCAACACCATTTCTTCTGTTGGGAGATTTTAATGCCCATCACCCACTGTGGGGTTCGCCAAGGGCTTGTGCGAGGGGAACTCTTCTTTCCGACATTTTTTACCAGTTCAATCTTTTGTGTCCCGTTTTTTAATTATGCTGTTCTTTTACCTGTCTTTTATATTTTGACCTTATGTTTTATACATTGTAAAGGCGCTGATGACCTTAGCAGTTTAGCGCCCTTAAACCGCATATCATCATCATCACACCACCCATAGCCTCGATGGTATGTCAGACGAAGAGCTAGTGGAATATCTTTCCGAACAAAACGTAACGGCAGTTCATCGAGTGCAGGCCAAACGCGACGGCGTATTGGTACCCACTCGTACCCTGTTTCTAACATTTGATGGCGTCGATCTGCCCACGAGCATTTCCGCAGGGTACGAACGGATTTCTGTGAGACCTTATATTCCTAGACCTCTGCGTTGTTTTAAATGCCAACGTTTTGGACATACGCAAGTCTCATGCAAGAGTGCCGTTAACATCTGTGCAACATATAGCCAGCCCTCACACGAAGGTACCTGTTCAACAGCCCCGTCTGCGTTAATTGTAAAGGATCTCATTCTGCGTCGTTTGCCGATTGTTCGCGGTACTTGGACGAGAAGGCGATCCAGGAGATCCAGGTGAAGGAAAAACTCTCCTTTGCTGAAGCCCGGAGGCGTTATCATGCGCGCCAACCTTCACTCCTGCGATCTGGCCCATTTAGTTCTGTTGTTGCCTCGCCAGTACCACGAGTAGATGCCGAAACTCAGACCTGGACCATGACTGAATTAACCGCCACTACCATCCGGCCGTCCATAAAAGTTACTGTTTCCAAGCCCTATAAACCTCGTCCAAAGTCCATGAAGTCGCAAGCCGCTGAAAAGAAACCCAAGCAGTAACTTCGTAGGGAAGATTTTCTGAAGGACCCTCCGCGTGCGCGCGGTAAGAAAAGTTCACCTTCTCCTCCTCGGAGGTCGCAGTCCCAGGAAGCTCCTGGCACAAGCCGCGCTCAGCGGCCCCCCTCACCCATCGCCACCCAGAACCGATTCAGGGCGCTTGAATCGGTTTCTGGCTCTGAGCGCGTGGGCCCTCCCTTTGAGAAGGCTATGGAGTCTGATCAAATCCATACCAAAAGCCCGAGCCCAAAGGTTAAACAAAAGGTAATTATAAGCCGCCCTTTTAAGTAGACAGTTTATCCCCTTTTTCTTAATGGCTATCCTGAGCTGGAATGTACGTAGTGTACGATCGCATAGGGCGGAACAGCAACTTTTATTGCGTTCCCATTCACCTATGGTCGTGTGTTTGCAGGAGACCAAGCTTCGCCCTAATGATCCTTTTGAACTCCGAGTATATACTCCGGTTCGCTACGACCTTGAACCGGAGGAGGGTACTTCCTGCTCTTGGTGGTGTCATGATTTTGGTGCGTAACGACGTTCACTTTCAAACTATCACACTTACATCCGACTTGCAAGCTGTTGCCGTTCGCCTTCACTTACCCGGCTTTTTGTTTTCTGTTTGCTCTGTGTATTCACCTCCATCGTCTCCCCTCGCTCCCCCGGACATTCGAGCTCTCCTGTCCGCTCTCCCAACACCATTTCTTCTGTTGGGAGGTTTTAATGCCTATCACCCACTGTGGGGTTCGCCAAGGGCTTGTGCGAGGGGAACTCATCTTTCCGACATTTTTTAGCTGTTCAATCTTTCCATCCTCAATACAGGTGCACCTACTTTTATTTCTGATTCTTCTGGTACATTCTCTCACCTGGAACTTGCCATTTGCTCACTCCAGCTTGCTAGTCGTCTTCAGTGGAACGTCGTCGCTGACACCTACTCCAGCGACCATTACCCCTGCGTCGTTTCTCTTCTGTCACACCACGTACAGCATTCCAGAGTACCTACCTGGATATTCACAAAAGCCGACTGGAGCTTGTATTCCAGCCTCTTGCATTTTTACGATCAGCCCTTCGCCGACATTAACCAACTAGAGCAGCACCTTACGTCTACGATTTTCTCTGCCGCCGAACGCGCAATTCCCCGTTCATCCTCTCAACCTCGGCGGCCACCTGTTCCGTGGTGGAACGAAGATTGTCGGGACGCCGTTCGTGCCCGTAGGACTGCACTTAGGGTGTTTCGGCGACACCCTACACTTGATAATTTGGTGACTTTTAAACAATCGCGCGCCAGGGCTCGTCGCATTATTCAGGATAGCAAGAAGGCGTCGTGGACTCCTTTTGTCGAATCTTTTAATCGCTTTACACCTTCATCTGTTGTTTGGGATAAACTTCGTCGCTTCTCAGGTAAAGTGTCGCATTGTACTGTTTCTGGCCTTCAGGTTTCCAATGCCACTATAGTGGATCCGGCTGCCATCGCTAACACTCTGGGTGCTGCCTTTGAGGCGGTATCCAGTTCAGACCATTATTCCGCCGGCTTTCGCTCTATCAAAGACCGGCTGGATTCCGACACCTTTAATTTTAGGTCTGCTAATTTTGAGTGTTATAATGAACTTTTCACAATGACCCCCTCAGGGGCTCACCTTATGTGAGTACGGGTTTTTGGCGCACCCGGGGTTCCCGAGCCAATCATCGCCACATTCATCCCCTCACCCCCATCCGGTCGAGGTGGGTTCTTCAAGTGACCGGTGGACACAAGGTAGGCTCTCGTGCGTTCTTTGCATTCCATCCATACCGCACCTCACCATCGTTTCTTTCTTCCCTTATCACTTTCCGGCCATTTCGCACCACGACATTCGAATATCTCTTTTTCTTCCCCGCCGGCCTACCTTGCGTGCGAAACGCCCACACAGTTTTAGTTTCGTTTATCTTTTTATTTAAATCCTCCGTGGACACAGCCTGACGGATACCCGCGCACCGCGTGCGCAGCTGGGTGAGTGGGTAATGGCGTCATCCCCACCACCCGGGGTCGTCATGTAGGGTTTGTGTTCGTATCCGCTGTTCAACTGCAGTCCCGCGGGGGGGGCCATTGCATGAGCTGCTGGCTTCCGACGGCGATTGGGTCCCTCTGTCTATGTTCTGGGAGGTGTGACCCTGGGGTGAGCTAGGTATAGATAGGCCACTCACCCAAGCCGGGGTAACGCCCGGGAAGTCAGAGCCCGAGGTCGGAGACGGTTGCAATGGTGGAGAATTTTTTTTCGCTATGGAGCACCCTTTCTCCATTATAAGCAACAAGCGCCGAAAAACTTTAGTAACAGAAGTAGCACCGCCAACAGCTGGTTGTTACTTAGTGATTACCCGTACAGAGGAGGGCCAATCATTCGAGAAGGTGAACCCTTTTATTATCCAGAAGGGCATTGACTCAATTGCTGGTCCGGTTCTTTCCTGCACTCGGCTTCGTAATGGTTCGTTGCTAGTTCAAAGCAAATCCGAGGCACAAAGTAAGTCCTTGTTGAGCGCCACGCTTCTCCACGGTTATCCTATCCGTGTTGAGAAGCACCGCACCTTAAATTCTTGTAGAGGCGTTGTCACCACGCATAGCCTCGATGGCATCTCGGACGAGGACCTGGTCGAATATCTTGCAGACCAGAAGGTGACAGCGGTTCATCGAGTGCAGGCCAAACGCGACGGCATATTGGTACCCACTCGTACCCTGTTTCTAACATTTGATGGCGTCGATCTGCCCACGAGCATCTCCGCAGGGTACGAACGGATTTCTGTGAGGCCTTATATTCCTAGACCTCTGCGATGTTTTAAGTGCCAACGTTTTGGGCATACGCAAGTCTCATGTAAGAGTCCCGTTAACATCTGTGCAACATGTAGCCAGCCCTCACACGAAGGTGCCTGTTCAACAGCCCCCGTATGCGTTAATTGTAAAGGGTCACATTCTGCTTCGTTTGCCGACTGTCCGCGGTATCTGGACGAGAAGGCGATCCAGGAGATCCGGGTAAAGGAGAAACTCTCCTTCGCCGAAGCCCGGAGGCGTTTCCATGCGCGCCAACCTTCACTCCTGCGATCTGGCACATCCGGCCGTCTATTAAAGCTACTGTTACCAAGCCCTATAAACCTGGTCCAAAGTCAATGAAGTCGCAAGCCGCTGAAAAGAAGCTAACCAGAAACTACGTAGGGAAGATTTTTGAAAGACCCTCCGCGTGCGCGCGGTAACAAAAGTTCACCTTCTCCTCCTCGGAGGTCGCTGTCCCAGGAAGGTCCTGGGACAAGCCGCGCTCAGCGGCACCGCTCACCCATCGCCATCCAGTACCGATTCACGGCGCTTGAATCGGTTTCTGGCACTGAGCGCGTGGGCCCTCCCTCCGAGGAAGCTATGGAGTCTGACCAACTCCATACAAAAAACCCGAGCCCAAAGGTTAAACAAAAGGTAATTTTAAGCCGCCCTTCTAAATAGACAGTTTATCCCCTTTTTTCTTAATGGCTATCCTCACCTGGAATGTACGTGGTGTACGATCGCATAGGGCGGAACTGCAACTTTTATTGCGTTCCCATTCGCCTATGGTCGTATGTTTGCAAGAGAATAAGCTTCGCCCTCACGATCCTTTTGATCTCCGAGGATATACTCCGGTTCGCTACGACCTTGAACCGGAGGAGCGTACTCCTGCTCATGGAGGTGTCATGTTCTTAGTGCGTAACGACGTTCATTTTACACCTGTCACACTTACATTCGACTTGCAAGCTGTTGCCGTTCGCCTTCACTTACCCGGCTTTTTGTTTTCTGTTTGCTCTGTATATTCACCTCCATCGTCTCCCCTCGCTCCCGCGGACATTCGAGCTCTCCTGTCCGCTCTCCCAACACCATTTCTTCTGTTGGGAGATTTTAATGCCCATCACGCACTATGGGGTTCCCCAAGGGCTTGTGCGAGAGGAACTCTTCTTTCCGACATTTTTTATCAGTTCAATCTTTCCATTCTCAATACAGGTGCACCTACTTTTATTTCTGATTCTTCTGGTTCATTTTCTCACCTGGACCTTGCCATTTGCTCACTCCAGCTTGCACGTCGTCTTCAGTGGAACGTCGTCGCTGACACCTACTCCAGCGACCATTACCCCTGCATCGTTTCTCTTCTGTCGCACCACGTACAGCATTCCAGAGTACCTACCTGGATATTCGCAAAAGCCGACTGGAGCTTGTATTCCAGCCTCGTGCATTTTGACGACCAGCCCTTCTCCGACATTAACCAACTAGTGCAGCACCTTACGTCTATTATTTTCTCTGCCGCCGAACGCGCAACACCCCGTTCATCTTCTCAACCTCGGCGGCCACCTGTTCCGTGGTGGAACGAGGATTGTCGGGACGCCGTTCGTGCCCGTAGGACTGCACTTAGGGTGTTTCGGCGACACCCTACACTTGATAATTTGGTGACTTTTAAACAATCGCGCGCCAGGGCTCGTCGCATTATTCAGGATAGCAAGAAGGCATCTTGGGCTCGTTTTGTCGAGTCTTTTAATCGTTTTACGCCTTCATCCGTTGTTTGGGATAAACTTCGTCGCTTCTCAGGTAAAGTGTCACATTGTACTGTTTCTGGCCTTCAGGTTTCTAATGCCACCATAGTGGATCCGGCTGCCATCGCTAACACTCTGGGAGCTGCCTTTGAGGCGGTTTCCAGTTCAGACCATTATTCCGCCGGCTTTCGCTCTATTAAAGACCGGCTGGATTCCGCATCATATACTTTTCGGTCTGCTAATGATGAATGCTATAAGGAACTATTCACAATGAGGGAGCTGGAGCACGCTCTTCATTGCTCTCGGCACTCCGCTCCTGGTCCGGACAGCATTCATGTCCTGATGTTAAAGCACCTTTCAGCCGACAGTAAACTCTTTCTGTTACAGGTCTATAACCGTATGTGGCAAGACGGCGTTTTTCCTTCCGTTTGGCGCGAAGCCACCATTGTCCCTATACTTAAGCCTGGGAAGGATCGCCAACTACCTTCCAGCTACCGCCCTATCTCCCTCACCAGTTGCAATTGCAAGGTGATGGAGCGCATGATCAATGGGCGGTTGACATGGTGGCTTGAGTCTCAGAAACTTCTAGCGAACGCTCAATGCGGATTTCGTCGTTATCGCTCTACCGTCGACCACCTTATGTCCCTGTCGACGCATATTATGAATGGATTTCTGAGAAAGTGTCAAACCGTGGCTGTGTTTTTTGACCTGGAGAAAGCTTATGACACTTGTTGGAGGGGCGGCATTTTACGTACACTTCACGATTGGAATATCCGCGGTCGTCTTCCCATATTTCTTCGGGAGTTTATGACGGACCGCGTCTTTCGTGTACGTGTGGGCTCGGTTTTATCTCGTCGTTTTATTCAAGAGAACGGAGTACCGCAGGGCTCTGTACTCAGTGTCACACTTTTTGCGATTGTTATCAACCCCATTGTTGATTGTATTCCACCTGGCATTTCATCGTCCCTTTTTGTTGACGATTTTGCCATTTATTGCAGTTCACGGCGGACTTGTCTACTCGAACGCCGTCTCCAGAGCTGTATCGACCGTCTCTACGCCTGGAGTAACGCCAACGGCTTTAATTTCTCCGCCGAGAAATCCGTCTGCATCAACCTCTGGCGCCGGAAGTATTTCCCTCCGCCCTCTCTCCATCTTGGGCCAGGGATACTTCCGTTTGCAGACGAGGCGAAATTTTTGGGGTTGATTTTTGATAGGAAGTTGTGTTGGACCTCGCACGTTTCCTTTTTAAAAGCAAAGTGTGACCGTTCTCTTAATCTTTTACGTGTTTTAAGTGGCACATCCTGGGTAGCTGATCGGACCGTCCTTCTTCGCCTTTATCGCTCTTTGGTCCGATCCAAACTTGATTACGGGTGTTTTGTTTATTCGTCGGCACGTCCATCTGTGTTACGTCGTTTGAATCCCATTCTTCATCGTGGTCTTAGAGTCGCTACAGGGGCCTTTCCAACTAGCCCCGTGCCCAGTCTTTATGCTGAAGTTGCAGAGCCTCCGCTGTCCTCCAGGCGTGAGATACTTTTATGCAGCTATGCCTGTCGACTCTCAAGCTTGCCTGACCACCCGTCTTTCGCGGCATTTTTCGAGGATTCCCTTGACCGGCAATATTTAGTTAGCTCCTCTGCATTGCTCCCTCCAGGGGTTCGATTTCGACTGCTACTTCGGCATTTGGACGTTACGCCAGCGCCGGCCCTTCCCAGGGGGGAAACGCGTTTTCCTCCATGGTCGCGCGCTGAGGCCCTCTGTCACCTTGGGTTATCGTCAATGCCGAAGAATGAGATCCCTTCTTCAGTCTTTAGATCAGCGTTTTTAGAACTTCAGTCGCAATTCGGGGACTTGCCTTTTATCTTTACTGATGGATCTAGGACTGATGCAGGAGTAGGATGTGCCTTTCTTTGTGGTGGAAATAGTTTTACCTTTCGTTTACCAGAGCAATGTTCGATTTTTACCGCCGAACTTTTTAGCATTTATCAGTCTATTTTATATATTCAGCGGCACGACTTACGGCACTGTTTTATTTGTTCCGACTCCCTGAGTGCTCTTCAAAGTATTAGCTCGCTGTACAGTTACCACCCGCTCGTACAGCGCATTCATGACCTGCTCCACTCGCTTGATGTCTCTGGCATCAGCGTCTCCTTCATGTGGATTCCAGGTCATGTGGGCATCTCAGGTAATGAGTCTGCCGATGTCGCTGCCAAGTCGGCGATTTTATCACCCAGACGTTTTACCTCTGTTGTTCCCTCGTCAGATTTGTTTATTGTTTTACGTCGCCGCATCCTCTCGCTTTGGAACGATGAGTGCACGGCCCTCCGGGGGAACAAGTTGCGGGAGGTTAAGCCTCTTCCGTTAGTCTGGGATATCTCTTCCCGTGCTTCTCGTCGGGAAGAGGTAATTTTAACACGCCTTCGTATCGGACATTGCATTTTTAGTCATAAGTATTTGCTGAGTGGTGACCCCGCGCCACTCTGTGGGCAGTGTGACGTGCCCTTAACGGTGCGTCACATTTTAACAGAGTGTCAGGTTTTAGCTGCATTGCGTGCTCGTGTGGGTCTGCCTGTTGGCCTAGCCAACGTTTTGGCAGACGACACGCGTGCTGTAGAATGTGTTTTACGTTTTATTCATGACAGTGATTTTAATCTGCGCATTTAATGCGTTGGGCGTCTGTTGGCCTAGAACTTTTATTCTGTCTGTTTTTTATGGGAACTCTTATCCCCAGTGGACATATGGCGCTCATGTCCCTCGCGTTCTACAGTTCCTGTCACGTTTTAATCTTTTATTGCCCTTGCTTTTAGTGTGTTGATTTTTCAGAACTTTGTATTGTTATTGTTATTCTTGTTGTTCTTGTTATTATTATTGTTATTGTTATTGTTGTTATTGTTATTTTGTTATTGTTCTGTTGTTAGTTTTAGCTTTTTGAACATCGCGGGTTTGTGTCCCGTTTTTAACTATGCGGTTTTTTACCTGTTTTATATTTTGACCTTATCTTTTATACATTGTAAGGGCGCTGATGACCGCAGCAGTTTAGCGCCCTTAAACCGCATATCATCATCATCATCATTACTCTTTGATTGCCCATGTTTTTAGTGTGTTTGTTTTTGGTATTTGGTGTTTTGTTTTTTACCTTTTGCACTCGTGGGCTTGTGTCCCGTTTTTAATTATGCGGTTTTTTATAGGACTTTTATTGTTTGACAGTACATTTTATACTTTTTAAGGGCGCTGATGACCTTAGCTGTTTAGCGCCCTTAAACCGCATCTCATCATCATCACACCGAGGAAGCTATGGAGTCTGACCAACTCCTTACAAAAAGCCCGAGCCCAAAGGTTAAGCAAAAGATTCTTTTAAGCCGCCCTTCTAAGTAGACAGTTTATCCCTTTTATTCATGGCAATCCTGACCTGGAATATACGTGCTGTACGATCGCATAGGGTGGAACTACAACTTTTATTGCGTTCCCATTCGCCTATGGTCGTATGTTTGCAGGAGACTAAGCTTCGCCCTCACGATCCGTTTGATCTCCGAGGATATACTCCGGTTCGCTACGACCTTGAACCGGAGGAGGGTACTCCTGCTCATGGAGGTGTCATGTTGTTAGTGCGTAAGGACGTTCATTTTCAAACTCTTACTCCTACGTCCGACTTGCAAGCTGTTGCCATTAGATTGCAGTTACCCGTTTTTTCTTCTCTGTTTGCTCTGTATATTCAGCTCCGTCATCTCCCCTCGCTCCCGCGGACATTCGAGCTCTCCTGTCCGCTCTCCCAACACCATTTCTTCTGTTGGGAGATTTTAATGCCCATCACCCACTGTGGGGTTCGCCAAGGGCTTGTGCGAGGGGAACTCTTCTTTCCGACATTTTTTACCAGTTCAATCTTTTGTGTCCCGTTTTTTAATTATGCTGTTCTTTTACCTGTCTTTTATATTTTGACCTTATGTTTTATACATTGTAAAGGCGCTGATGACCTTAGCAGTTTAGCGCCCTTAAACCGCATATCATCATCATCACACCACCCATAGCCTCGATGGTATGTCAGACGAAGAGCTAGTGGAATATCTTTCCGAACAAAACGTAACGGCAGTTCATCGAGTGCAGGCCAAACGCGACGGCGTATTGGTACCCACTCGTACCCTGTTTCTAACATTTGATGGCGTCGATCTGCCCACGAGCATTTCCGCAGGGTACGAACGGATTTCTGTGAGACCTTATATTCCTAGACCTCTGCGTTGTTTTAAATGCCAACGTTTTGGACATACGCAAGTCTCATGCAAGAGTGCCGTTAACATCTGTGCAACATATAGCCAGCCCTCACACGAAGGTACCTGTTCAACAGCCCCGTCTGCGTTAATTGTAAAGGATCTCATTCTGCGTCGTTTGCCGATTGTTCGCGGTACTTGGACGAGAAGGCGATCCAGGAGATCCAGGTGAAGGAAAAACTCTCCTTTGCTGAAGCCCGGAGGCGTTATCATGCGCGCCAACCTTCACTCCTGCGATCTGGCCCATTTAGTTCTGTTGTTGCCTCGCCAGTACCACGAGTAGATGCCGAAACTCAGACCTGGACCATGACTGAATTAACCGCCACTACCATCCGGCCGTCCATAAAAGTTACTGTTTCCAAGCCCTATAAACCTCGTCCAAAGTCCATGAAGTCGCAAGCCGCTGAAAAGAAACCCAAGCAGTAACTTCGTAGGGAAGATTTTCTGAAGGACCCTCCGCGTGCGCGCGGTAAGAAAAGTTCACCTTCTCCTCCTCGGAGGTCGCAGTCCCAGGAAGCTCCTGGCACAAGCCGCGCTCAGCGGCCCCCCTCACCCATC
Organism: Deroplatys truncata; assembly: GCA_030765065.1. Taxonomy (NCBI): domain Eukaryota; kingdom Metazoa; phylum Arthropoda; class Insecta; order Mantodea; family Mantidae; genus Deroplatys; species Deroplatys truncata. Next base: position 412,318,132 of record CM060990.1, on the reverse strand, counting down.
GCCACCCAGAACCGATTCAGGGCGCTTGAATCGGTTTCTGGCTCTGAGCGCGTGGGCCCTCCCTTTGAGAAGGCTATGGAGTCTGATCAAATCCATACCAAAAGCCCGAGCCCAAAGGTTAAACAAAAGGTAATTATAAGCCGCCCTTTTAAGTAGACAGTTTATCCCCTTTTTCTTAATGGCTATCCTGAGCTGGAATGTACGTAGTGTACGATCGCATAGGGCGGAACAGCAACTTTTATTGCGTTCCCATTCACCTATGGTCGTGTGTTTGCAGGAGACCAAGCTTCGCCCTAATGATCCTTTTGAACTCCGAGTATATACTCCGGTTCGCTACGACCTTGAACCGGAGGAGGGTACTTCCTGCTCTTGGTGGTGTCATGATTTTGGTGCGTAACGACGTTCACTTTCAAACTATCACACTTACATCCGACTTGCAAGCTGTTGCCGTTCGCCTTCACTTACCCGGCTTTTTGTTTTCTGTTTGCTCTGTGTATTCACCTCCATCGTCTCCCCTCGCTCCCCCGGACATTCGAGCTCTCCTGTCCGCTCTCCCAACACCATTTCTTCTGTTGGGAGGTTTTAATGCCTATCACCCACTGTGGGGTTCGCCAAGGGCTTGTGCGAGGGGAACTCATCTTTCCGACATTTTTTAGCTGTTCAATCTTTCCATCCTCAATACAGGTGCACCTACTTTTATTTCTGATTCTTCTGGTACATTCTCTCACCTGGAACTTGCCATTTGCTCACTCCAGCTTGCTAGTCGTCTTCAGTGGAACGTCGTCGCTGACACCTACTCCAGCGACCATTACCCCTGCGTCGTTTCTCTTCTGTCACACCACGTACAGCATTCCAGAGTACCTACCTGGATATTCACAAAAGCCGACTGGAGCTTGTATTCCAGCCTCTTGCATTTTTACGATCAGCCCTTCGCCGACATTAACCAACTAGAGCAGCACCTTACGTCTACGATTTTCTCTGCCGCCGAACGCGCAATTCCCCGTTCATCCTCTCAACCTCGGCGGCCACCTGTTCCGTGGTGGAACGAAGATTGTCGGGACGCCGTTCGTGCCCGTAGGACTGCACTTAGGGTGTTTCGGCGACACCCTACACTTGATAATTTGGTGACTTTTAAACAATCGCGCGCCAGGGCTCGTCGCATTATTCAGGATAGCAAGAAGGCGTCGTGGACTCCTTTTGTCGAATCTTTTAATCGCTTTACACCTTCATCTGTTGTTTGGGATAAACTTCGTCGCTTCTCAGGTAAAGTGTCGCATTGTACTGTTTCTGGCCTTCAGGTTTCCAATGCCACTATAGTGGATCCGGCTGCCATCGCTAACACTCTGGGTGCTGCCTTTGAGGCGGTATCCAGTTCAGACCATTATTCCGCCGGCTTTCGCTCTATCAAAGACCGGCTGGATTCCGACACCTTTAATTTTAGGTCTGCTAATTTTGAGTGTTATAATGAACTTTTCACAATGACCCCCTCAGGGGCTCACCTTATGTGAGTACGGGTTTTTGGCGCACCCGGGGTTCCCGAGCCAATCATCGCCACATTCATCCCCTCACCCCCATCCGGTCGAGGTGGGTTCTTCAAGTGACCGGTGGACACAAGGTAGGCTCTCGTGCGTTCTTTGCATTCCATCCATACCGCACCTCACCATCGTTTCTTTCTTCCCTTATCACTTTCCGGCCATTTCGCACCACGACATTCGAATATCTCTTTTTCTTCCCCGCCGGCCTACCTTGCGTGCGAAACGCCCACACAGTTTTAGTTTCGTTTATCTTTTTATTTAAATCCTCCGTGGACACAGCCTGACGGATACCCGCGCACCGCGTGCGCAGCTGGGTGAGTGGGTAATGGCGTCATCCCCACCACCCGGGGTCGTCATGTAGGGTTGTTGTTCGTATCCGCTGTTCAACTGCAGTCCCGCGGGGGGGGCCATTGCATGAGCTGCTGGCTTCCGACGGCGATTGGGTCCCTCTGTCTATGTTCTGGGAGGTGTGACCCTGGGGTGAGCTAGGTATAGATAGGCCACTCACCCAAGCCGGGGTAACGCCCGGGAAGTCAGAGCCCGAGGTCGGAGACGGTTGCAATGGTGGAGGATTTTTTTTCGCTATGGAGCACCCTTTCTCCATTATAAGCAACAAGCGCCGAAAAACTTTAGTAACAGAAGTAGCACCGCCAACAGCTGGTTGTTACTTAGTGATTACCCGTACAGAGGAGGGCCAATCATTCGAGAAGGTGAACCCTTTTATTATCCAGAAGGGCATTGACTCAATTGCTGGTCCGGTTCTTTCCTGCACTCGGCTTCGTAATGGTTCGTTGCTAGTTCAAAGCAAATCCGAGGCACAAAGTAAGTCCTTGTTGAGCGCCACGCTTCTCCACGGTTATCCTATCCGTGTTGAGAAGCACCGCACCTTAAATTCTTGTAGAGGCGTTGTCACCACGCATAGCCTCGATGGCATCTCGGACGAGGACCTGGTCGAATATCTTGCAGACCAGAAGGTGACAGCGGTTCATCGAGTGCAGGCCAAACGCGACGGCATATTGGTACCCACTCGTACCCTGTTTCTAACATTTGATGGCGTCGATCTGCCCACGAGCATCTCCGCAGGGTACGAACGGATTTCTGTGAGGCCTTATATTCCTAGACCTCTGCGATGTTTTAAGTGCCAACGTTTTGGGCATACGCAAGTCTCATGTAAGAGTCCCGTTAACATCTGTGCAACATGTAGCCAGCCCTCACACGAAGGTGCCTGTTCAACAGCCCCCGTATGCGTTAATTGTAAAGGGTCACATTCTGCTTCGTTTGCCGACTGTCCGCGGTATCTGGACGAGAAGGCGATCCAGGAGATCCGGGTAAAGGAGAAACTCTCCTTCGCCGAAGCCCGGAGGCGTTTCCATGCGCGCCAACCTTCACTCCTGCGATCTGGCACATCCGGCCGTCTATTAAAGCTACTGTTACCAAGCCCTATAAACCTGGTCCAAAGTCAATGAAGTCGCAAGCCGCTGAAAAGAAGCTAACCAGAAACTACGTAGGGAAGATTTTTGAAAGACCCTCCGCGTGCGCGCGGTAACAAAAGTTCACCTTCTCCTCCTCGGAGGTCGCTGTCCCAGGAAGGTCCTGGGACAAGCCGCGCTCAGCGGCACCGCTCACCCATCGCCATCCAGTACCGATTCACGGCGCTTGAATCGGTTTCTGGCACTGAGCGCGTGGGCCCTCCCTCCGAGGAAGCTATGGAGTCTGACCAACTCCATACAAAAAACCCGAGCCCAAAGGTTAAACAAAAGGTAATTTTAAGCCGCCCTTCTAAATAGACAGTTTATCCCCTTTTTTCTTAATGGCTATCCTCACCTGGAATGTACGTGGTGTACGATCGCATAGGGCGGAACTGCAACTTTTATTGCGTTCCCATTCGCCTATGGTCGTATGTTTGCAAGAGAATAAGCTTCGCCCTCACGATCCTTTTGATCTCCGAGGATATACTCCGGTTCGCTACGACCTTGAACCGGAGGAGCGTACTCCTGCTCATGGAGGTGTCATGTTCTTAGTGCGTAACGACGTTCATTTTACACCTGTCACACTTACATTCGACTTGCAAGCTGTTGCCGTTCGCCTTCACTTACCCGGCTTTTTGTTTTCTGTTTGCTCTGTATATTCACCTCCATCGTCTCCCCTCGCTCCCGCGGACATTCGAGCTCTCCTGTCCGCTCTCCCAACACCATTTCTTCTGTTGGGAGATTTTAATGCCCATCACGCACTATGGGGTTCCCCAAGGGCTTGTGCGAGAGGAACTCTTCTTTCCGACATTTTTTATCAGTTCAATCTTTCCATTCTCAATACAGGTGCACCTACTTTTATTTCTGATTCTTCTGGTTCATTTTCTCACCTGGACCTTGCCATTTGCTCACTCCAGCTTGCACGTCGTCTTCAGTGGAACGTCGTCGCTGACACCTACTCCAGCGACCATTACCCCTGCATCGTTTCTCTTCTGTCGCACCACGTACAGCATTCCAGAGTACCTACCTGGATATTCGCAAAAGCCGACTGGAGCTTGTATTCCAGCCTCGTGCATTTTGACGACCAGCCCTTCTCCGACATTAACCAACTAGTGCAGCACCTTACGTCTATTATTTTCTCTGCCGCCGAACGCGCAACACCCCGTTCATCTTCTCAACCTCGGCGGCCACCTGTTCCGTGGTGGAACGAGGATTGTCGGGACGCCGTTCGTGCCCGTAGGACTGCACTTAGGGTGTTTCGGCGACACCCTACACTTGATAATTTGGTGACTTTTAAACAATCGCGCGCCAGGGCTCGTCGCATTATTCAGGATAGCAAGAAGGCATCTTGGGCTCGTTTTGTCGAGTCTTTTAATCGTTTTACGCCTTCATCCGTTGTTTGGGATAAACTTCGTCGCTTCTCAGGTAAAGTGTCACATTGTACTGTTTCTGGCCTTCAGGTTTCTAATGCCACCATAGTGGATCCGGCTGCCATCGCTAACACTCTGGGAGCTGCCTTTGAGGCGGTTTCCAGTTCAGACCATTATTCCGCCGGCTTTCGCTCTATTAAAGACCGGCTGGATTCCGCATCATATACTTTTCGGTCTGCTAATGATGAATGCTATAAGGAACTATTCACAATGAGGGAGCTGGAGCACGCTCTTCATTGCTCTCGGCACTCCGCTCCTGGTCCGGACAGCATTCATGTCCTGATGTTAAAGCACCTTTCAGCCGACAGTAAACTCTTTCTGTTACAGGTCTATAACCGTATGTGGCAAGACGGCGTTTTTCCTTCCGTTTGGCGCGAAGCCACCATTGTCCCTATACTTAAGCCTGGGAAGGATCGCCAACTACCTTCCAGCTACCGCCCTATCTCCCTCACCAGTTGCAATTGCAAGGTGATGGAGCGCATGATCAATGGGCGGTTGACATGGTGGCTTGAGTCTCAGAAACTTCTAGCGAACGCTCAATGCGGATTTCGTCGTTATCGCTCTACCGTCGACCACCTTATGTCCCTGTCGACGCATATTATGAATGGATTTCTGAGAAAGTGTCAAACCGTGGCTGTGTTTTTTGACCTGGAGAAAGCTTATGACACTTGTTGGAGGGGCGGCATTCTACGTACACTTCACGTATGGAATATCCGCGGCCGCCTTCCCATATTTCTTCGGGTATTTATGACGGACCGCGTCTTTCGTGTACGTGTGGGCTCGGTTTTATCTAGTCGTTTTATTCAAGAGAACGGAGTACCGCAGGGCTGTGTACTCAGTGTCACACTTTTTGCAATTGCTATCAATCCCATTGTTGATTTATTCCACCTGGCATTTCATCGTCCCTTTTTGTTGACGATTTTGCCATTTATTGCAGTTCACGGCGGACCTGTCTACTCGAACGCCGTCTCCAGAGCTGTATCGACCGTCTCTCCGCCTGGAGTAACGCCAACGGCTTTAATTTCTCCGCCGAGAAATCCGTCTGCATCAATTTCTGGCGCCGGAAGGCTTTCCCTCCGCCCTCTCTCCATCTTGGGTCGGAGGTCCTTCCATTTGCAGACGAGGTGAAATTTTTGGGGTTGATCTTTGACCGGAAGCTGAGCTGGACTTCTCACGTTTCCTTTTTAAAAGCAAAGTGTGACCGTTCTCTTAATATTTTACGCGTTTTAACTGGCACATCCTGGGGAGCTGATCGGACCGTCCTTCTTCGCCTTTATCGCTCTTTGGTCCGATCCAAGCTTGATTACGGGTGTATTGTTTATTCGTCGGCACGTCCATCTGTGTTACGTCGATTGGATGCCATTCACCATCGTGGCATAAGAGTCGCTACAGGGGCCTTTCCAACCAGTCCTGTTCTTAGCCTGTATGCTGAAGCTGCAGAGCCTCCGCTATCCTTCAGGCGTGAGATGCCCTTGTGCAGCTATGCCTGTCGACTCTCCAGCTTGCCTGACCACCCGTGCTTCCCGACATTTTACGAGGATTCGCTTGATCGGCAATATTTAGTTAACTCCTCTGCATTGCTCCCTCCAGGGGTTCGATTTCGACTGCTACTTCGGAATTTGGACGTTACGCCAGCGCCGGCCCTTACCCGAGGGGAAACGCGTTTTCCTCCATGGTCGCGCGCTGAGGCCCTCATCCACCTTGCGCTAACGTCGATGCCGAAAAATGCGACCCCTGTTTCTGCTCTTAGATCCGCCTTTTTAGAACTACAGGCGCAGTTCGGGGACTTTCATTTTATATATACTGATGGGTCTAAGACTGATGTTGGAGTAGGATGTGCCTTTGTCTTTGGTGTACAGAGTTTTACATTTCGTTTACCTGAACAATGTTCGATTTATACCGCCGAACGTTTTAGTATATGTCAATGTGTTTTATACATTCAGCGGCACGTCTTTCGGCGCTGTGTTGTATGTACCGACTCTTTGAGTGCCCTTCAGGGTTTTAACGCGCTGTACAGTTACCACCCTCTCGTACAGCGCATACATGAGCTGCTCCACTCGCTCGGTGCCTCTGGCATCAGCGTCTCCTTCCTGTGGATTCCAGGTCATGTGCGCATCTCAGGCAACGAGTCTGCCGACGCCGCTGCCAAATCGGCAACTTTATCACCCAGATGTTTTACCTGTGTTGTTCCTTCCTCGGATTTTTCTGCTATTTTACGTTACCGTCTCGTCTCGCGCTGGCGCGATGAGTGGGCGGCTCTTAGGGGGAACAAGTTGCGGGAGGTTAAACCTCTTCCGTTAGTCTGGGGTACCTCTTCTCGTTCTTCTCGTCGGGAAGAGGTGCTTTTAGCCCGTCTGGAATCGGACATTGTCTTTTTAGCCATAGATACCTCCTCAGTGGTGACCCCGCACCACTCTGTGAGCGGTGTGATGCGCCCTTAACGGTGCGTCACATTTTAGCAGAGTGTCAAGTTTTAGTTTCGTTGCGCGTTCGTGTTGGTCTGCCTGTTGGCCTAGCCAACGTTTTGGCAGACGACGCGCATGCTGTAGAATGTGTTTTACGTTTTATCACTGACATTGGTTTTAGATGTCGCATTTAATGCGCTGAGCGCCTTTTAGTTGTTTGATTTTACGTTATCTTTTAATGGGGGCACTCCTACCCAGTGAATATTTGGCGCTCGTGTCCTTCGCATTCTACAGTTCTTGACACGTTTTATACTGTTGTTGACCATGATTTTAGTGTGTTGATCTTAATAATTGGTCTGTTGTGGTTTTTAGTGTTTATGACCAAGCTGTTTGTGTGTGGATTTTTAATTTTTTAACTTTTACTGTTCCTATTTTACACATAGTAAGGGAGCTAATAACCTTAGTAGTTGACCGACCTTAAGCCCCACATCATCACCATCATCATCATCATCGGTCGAGGTGGGTTCGTCTCGTGACCGGTGGACTCAAGGTAGGCTCTCGTGCGTTCTGTGCATATCATTACATCTCGCCCTTCGCCATCGCTTCTGTCTTCTCTTTTATTTATGCACATTTCGCCCCACGCCCATTCATTTACACGTCTCTTTTACTTCTTCGCCGGCCTACCTTGAGTGCGAAACGCCCACACACTTTTAGTTTCTTTTAACCTTTTATTTTAATCCTCCGTGGACACAGCCTGACGCATACCCGCGCACTGGGTGCGCAGCTGGGTGAGTGGGTAGTGGCGTCATCCCCGCCACCCGGGGTCGTCATGTAGGGTGTGTGTTCGTATCCGCTGTTCAACTGCAGTCCCGCGGGGGGGCCATTGCATGAGCTGCTGACTTCCGACGGCGATTGGGTCCCTCTGTCTATGTTCTGGGAGGTGTGACCCTGGGGTGAGCTAGGTATAGATAGGCCACTCACCCAAGCCGGGGTAACGCCCGGGAAGTCAGAGCCCGAGATCGGAGACGGTTGCAATGGTGGAGGATTTTTTTTCGCTATGGAGCACCCTTTCTCCATTATAAACAACAAGCGCCGAAAAACTTTAGTAACAGAAGTAGCACCGCCAACAGCTGGTTGTTACTTAGTGATTACCCGTACAGAGGAGGGACAATCATTCGAGAAGGTGAACCCTTTTATCATCCAGATGGGCATTGACTCAATTGCAGGTCCGGTTGTTTCCTGCACTCGGCTTCGTAATGGTTCGTTATTAGTTCAAAGCAAATCCGAGGAACAAAGTAAGTCCTTGTTGAGCGCCACGCTTCTCCACGGTTATCCTATCCGTGTTGAGAAGCACCGCACCTTGAATTCTTGTAGAGGCGTTGTCACCACGCATAGCCTCGATGGCATCTCTGACGAAGACCTGGTCGAATATCTTGCAGACCAGAGGGTGACAGCGGTTCATCGAGTGCAGGCCAAACGCGACGGCGTGTTGGTACCCACTCGTACCCTGTTTATTACATTTGATGGCGTCGATCTGCCCACGAGCACTTCCGCAGGGTACGAACGGATTTCTGTGAGGCCTTATATTCCTAGACCTCTGCGTTGTTTTAAATGCCAACGTTTTGGGCATACGCAAGTCTCATGTAAGAGTGCCGTTAACATCTGTGCAACATGTAGCCAGCCCTCACATGAAGGTACCTGTTCAACAGCCACCGTCTGCGTTAATTGTAAAGGGTCTCATTCTGCTTCGTTTGCCGACTGTCCGCGGTACTCGGACGAGAAGGCGATCCAGGAGATCCGGGTAAAGGAACAACTCTCCTTCGCTGAAGCCCGCAGGCGTTACCATTCGCGCCAACCTTCACTCCTGCGATCTGGCACATTTAGTTCTGTTGTTGCCTCGCCAGTACCACGAGTAGATGCCGAAACTCAGACCTGATCCGTGTGTGGATTAACCGCCACTAACATCAGGCCGTCCATTAAAGCTACTGTTACCAAGCCCTATAAACCTGGTCCAAAGTCCATGAAGTCGCAAGCCGCTGAAAAGAAGCCCAAGCAGAAACTTCGTAGGGAGGATTTTTTGAAAGACCCTCCGCGTGCGCGCGGTAACAAAAGTTCACCTTTTCCTCCTCGAAGGTCGCTGTCCCAGGAAGGTCCTGGGACAAGCCGCGCTCAGCGGCACCCCTCACCCATCGCCACCTAGAACCGATTCACGGCGCTTGAATCGGTTCCTGGCACTGAGCGCGTGGGCCCTCCCTCCGAGGAAGCTATGGAGTCTGACCAATTCCATACCAAAAGCCCGAGCCCCAAGGTTAAACAAAAGGTAATTTTAAGCCGCCCTTCTAAGTAGACTGTTTGTCCCTTTTTCCTAATGGCTATCCTGACCTGGAATGTACGTGGTGTACGATCGCATAGGGCGGAACTGCAACTTTTATTGCGTTCCCATTCGCCTATGGTCGTGTGTATGCAGGAGACTAAGCTTCGCCCTCACGATCCTTTTGATCTCCGAGGATATACTCCGGTTCGCTACGACCTTGAACCGGAGGAGGGTACTCCTGCTCATGGAGGTGTCATGTTGTTAGTGCGTAACGACGTTCATTTTAAACCCGTCACACTTACGTCCGACTTGCAAGCTGTTGCCGTTCCCCTTCACTTACCCGGCTTTTTGTTTTCTGTTTGCTCTGTGTACTCACCTCCATCGTCTCCCCTCGCTCCCGCGGACATTCGAGCTCTCCTGTCCGCTCTCTCAACACCATTTCTTCTGTTGGGAGATTTTAATGCCCATCACCCACTGTGGGGTTCGCCAAGAACTTGTGCGAGGGGAACTCTTCTTTCCGACATTTTTTACCAGTTCAATCTTTCCATCCTCAATAAAGGTGCACCTACTTTTATTTCTGATTCTTCTGGTACCTTCTCTCATCTGGACCTTGCCATTTGCTCACTCCAGCTTACTCGTCGTCTTCAGTGGAACGTCGTCGCTGATACCTACTCCAGCGACCATTACCCCTGCATCGTTTCTCTTTTGTCGCACCACGTACAGCATTCCAGAGTACCTACCTGGATATTCGCAAAAGCCGACTGGAGCTTGTAATCCAGCCTCGTGCATTTTGACGACCAGCCCTTCTCCGACATTAACCAACTAGTGCAGCACCTTACGTCTATTATTTTCTCTGCCGCCGATGCGCAATACCCCGTTCATCCTCTCAACCTCGGCGGCCACCTGTTCCGTGGTGGAACGAGGAATGTCGAGACGCCGTTCGTGCTCGTAGGACTGCATTTAGGGTGTTTCGGCGACACCCTACACTTGACAATTTGGTAACTTTTAAACAATCGCGCGCCAGGGCTCGTCGCACTATTCAGGATAGCAAGAAGGCGTCGTGGGCTCGTTTTGTCGAGTCTTTTAATCGCTTTACGCCTTCATCTGTTGTTTGGGATAAACTTCGTCGCTTCTCAGGTAAAGTGTCGCATTGTACTGTTTCTGGCCTTCAGGTTTCTAATGCCACCATAGTGGATCCGGCTGCCATCGCTAACACTCTGGGTGCTGCCTTTGAGGCGGGTTCCGGTTCAGACCATTATTCCGCCGGCTTTCGCTCTATTAAAGACCGGTTGGATTCTGCACCGTATAATTTTAGGTCTGCTAACACTGAATGTTATAACGAACTTTTTACAATGCGGGAGCTGGAGCACGCTCTTCATTGCTCTAGGCACTCCGCTCCCGGGCCGGACGGCGTTCATGTCCTGATGTTAAAGAACCTTTCAGCCGACAGTAAACTCTTTCTCTTACAGGTCTATAACCGTATTTGGCAAGACGGCATTTTTCCTTACGTTTGGCGCGAAGCCACTATTGTCCCTATACTTAAGCCTGGGAAGGATCGCCAACTACCTTCCAGCTACCGCCCTATCTCCCTCACCAGTTGCAATTGCAAGGTGATGGAGCGCATGATCAACGGGCCGTTGACATGGTGGCTTGAGTCTCAGAAACTTCTAGCGAACGCTCAGTGCGGGTTTCGTCGCTATCGCTCTACCGTCGACCATCTGGTGTCCTTGTCGACGCATATTATGAATGGATTTCTGAGAAAGTGTCAAACGGTAGCTGTATTTTTTGACCTGGAGAAAGCTTATGACACTTGTTGGAGGGGCGGCATTTTAAGTACACTTCACGATTGGAATATCCGCGGTCGTCTTCCCATATTTCTTCGGGATTTTATGACGGACCGCGTCTTTCGTGTACGTGTGGGCTCGGTTTTATCTCGTCGTTTTATTCAAGAGAACGGAGTACCGCAGGGCTCTGTACTCAGTGTCACACTTTTTGCGATTGCTATCAACCCCATTGTTGATTGTATTCCACCTGGCATTTCATCGTCCCTTTTTGTTGACGATTTCGCTATTTATTGCAGTTCACGGCGGACCTGTCTACTCGAACGCCGTCTCCAGAGCTGTATCGACCGTCTCTACGCCTGGAGTAACGCCAACGGCTTTAATTTCTCCGCCGAGAAATCCGTCTGCATCAACTTCTGGCGCCGGAAGTATTTCCCTCCGCCCTCTCTCCATCTTGGGCCAGGGATACTTCCGTTTGCAGACGAGGCGAAATTTTTGGGGTTAATTTTTGATAAGAAGTTGTGTTGGACCTCGCACGTTTCCTTTTTAAAAGCAAAGTGTGACCATTCTCTTAATCTTTTACGTGTTTTAAGTGGCACATCCTGGGGAGCTGATCGGACCGTCCTTCTTCGCCTTTATCGCTCTTTGGTCCGATCCAAGCTTGAATACAGGTGTATTGTTTATTCGTCGGCACGTCCATCTGTGTTACGTCTATTGAATGCCATTCACCATCGTGGCATAAGAGTCGCTACAGGGGCCTTTCCAACTAGCCCTGTACTCAGTCTTTACGCAGAAGCTGCAGAGCCTCCGCTGTCCTTCCGGCGTGAGATGCTTTTGTGCAGCTATGCTTGTCGACTCTCAAGCTTGCCTGACCACCCGTCTTTCGAGATATTTTTCGAGGAGTCGCTTGATCGCCACTATTTGATTAGCTCCTCTGCATTGCTCCCTCCAGGGGTTCGATTTCGACAACTCCTTCGGCATTTGGACGTTACGCTAGCGCCGGCCCTTCCTCGGGGTGAAACGCGTTTTCCTCCTTGGTCGCGCGCTGAGACCCACTGTCACCTTGGGTTAACGTTGATGCCGAAGAATGAGACCCCTGCTTCAGTCCTTAGATCCGCATTTTTAGAACTTCAGGTAACATTCGGAGACTGTCATTTTATTTATACTGGTGGGTCTAAGACTGATGTTGGAGTAGGATGTGCCTTTGTTTTAGGTGCGCATAGTTTTACTTTTCGTTTACCCGGGCAATGTTCGATTTATACCGCCGAACGTTTTAGTATCTATCAATGTGTTTTATACATTCAGCGGCACGTCTTACGTCGTTGTGTTGTTTGTTCGGACTCTCTGAGTGCCCTTCAGAGTATTAACGCGCTGTACACTTACCACCCCTCGTACAGCGCATTCATGACCTGCTCCACTCGCTTGGTGCTTCTGGCATCAGCGTGTCCTTCGTTTGGATTGCAGGTCATGTGGGCATCTCAGGGAACGAGTCTGCCGATGCCGCTGCTAAATCGGCGATTTTATCCTCCAGATTTTTTACAACCGTTGTTCCCTCGTCTGATTTTAGTGTTTTGTTACGTTACCGCATCCTCTCGCGCTGGCGCGATGAGTGGTCGGCCCTCCGGGGGAACAAATTGCGGGAGGTTGAACCTCTCCGGTTAATCTGGTGCACCTCTTCTCGTTCTTCTCGTCGGGAAGAGGTGATTTTAGCTCGTCTACGAATCGGACATTGCCTTTTTAGTCATAGATACCTGCTTAGTGGTGATCCCGCAACTCTGTGTGGTCAGTGTGCTATGTCAAGTTTTAGCTCCACTGCGCGTTCGCGTGGGTCTGCCTGTTGGCCTTGCCAACGTTTTGGCAGACGACGCGCATGCTGTAGAATGTCGTTTACGTTTTATCACTGACATTGGTTTTAGCCGTCGCATTTGATGCGCTGAGCGCCTTTTAGCTGTTTGATGTTATATTAGTTTTAATGGGGCCCTTCTCCCCGGACATAAGGCGCTCATGTTCCTTACATTCTACAGTTCTTGGCACGTTTTATTCTTTTAGTGACCATGATTTTAGTTAGTAGATTTTAGTCTTTGGTGTGTTGTGTTTTTTTAGTGTTTTGACCAAGCGGGATTGTGTGTGGTTTTTTAGTTTTTTGACCTTTCAATTTTATATTTCATACATTGTAAGGGCGCTAATAACCAATGTAGTTGAGCGCCCTTAAGCTCCACCTCATCATCATCATCATCACATCCACCTTGGGGTAACGTCGATGCCGAAAAATGCGACCCCTGCCTCTGTTCTTAGATCCGCGTTTTTAGAACTACAGGCGCAGTTCGGGGACTGTCATTTTATATATACTGATGGGTCTAAGACTGATGTTGGAGTAGGATGTGCCTTTGTTTTTGGTGTACAGAGTTTTACTTTTCGTTTGCCTGGACAATGTTCGATTTATACCGCCGAAGTTTTTAGTATATACCAATCTGTTTTATACATCCAGCGGCACGACTTACGGCACTGTGTTATTTGTACCGACTCTCTGAGTGCCCTTCAGGGTATTGACGCGCTGTACGGTTACCACCCTCTTGTACAGCGTATACATGACCTGCTCCACTCGCTTGATGCCTCTGGCATCAGCGTCTCCTTCCTGTGGATTCCAGGTCATGTGGGCATCTCAGGCAACGAGTCTGCCGACGTCACTGCAAAATCGGCCATTTTATCACCCAGATGTTTTACCTGTGTTGTTCCTTCCTCAGATTTTTATGTTATTTTACGTACCAGTATCCTCTCGCGCTGGCGCGATGAGTGGGCGGCTCTAAGGGGAACAAGTTGCGGGAGGTTAAACCTCTTCCGTTGCTCTGGGGTACCTGTTCTCGTTCGTGTCGTCCGGAAGAGGTAATTTTAGCTCGCTTACGAATCGGACATTGTCTTTTTAGCCATAGATACTTGCTCAGTGTGACCCCGCACCACTTTGTGAGCAGTGTGATGCACCGTTAACGGTGCGTCATATTTTAGCAGAGTGTCAAGTTTTAGCTCCTTTGCGCGTTCGTGTTGGTCTGCCTGTTGGCCTAGCCAACGTTTTGGCAGACGACGCGCCTGCTGTAGAGTGTCTTTTACGTTTTATCAATGACATTGGATATACCAGACGCATTTGATGCGCTGAGCGTCTTTTGACTGTGTAATTTTATCTTGTTTTTTAATGGGGCATCTACTCCCCAGTGGAGATTGGCGCTCGTGTCCCTGACATTCTACAGTTCTTGACACGTTGTTTTACTCTTTTATTGACCATGTTTTTAGTGTGTTCGTATTTGTTATTTGTTGCTTTGTTTTTTACCTTTAGGACTCATGGGTTTGTGTCCCGTTTTTAATTATGCGGTTTTTTATTGGACTTTTATTTTTGGACACTACATTTTATACCTTGTAAGGGCGCTGATGACCTTAGCTGTTTAGCGCCCTTAAACCGCATCTCATCATCATCATCCTCCCCAGTGGACATTGGCGCTCGTGTCCCTGACATTCTACAGTTCTTGACACGTTGTTTTACTCTTTTATTGACCATGTTTTTAGTGTGTTCGTATTTGGTATTTGTTGCTCTGTTTTTTACCTTTAGGACTCGTGGGTTTGTGTCCCTTTTTTAATTATGCGGCTTTTTATCGGACTTTTATTTTTGGACACTACATTTTATACCTTGTAAGGGCGCTGATGCCCTTAGCTGTTTAGCACCCTTAAACCGCATCTCATCATCATCACCTTACGTCTACGGTTTTCTCTGCCGCCGAACGCGCAATTCCCCGTTCATCCTCCCAACCTCGGCAGCCACCTGTTCCGTGGTGGAACGAGGATTGTCGGGACGCCGTTCGTGCCCGTAGGACTGCACTTAGGGTGTTTCGGCGACACCCTACACTTGATAATTTGGTGACTTTTAAACAATCGCGCGCCAGGGCTCGTCGCATTATTAACGATAGCAGGAAGGCATCTTGGGCTCGTTTTGTCGAGTCTTTTAATCGTTTTACGCCTTCATCCGTTGTTTGGGATAAACTTCGTCGCTTCTCAGGTAAAGTGTCACATTGTACTGTTTCTGGCCTTCAGGTTTCTAATGCCACCATAGTGGATCCGGCTGCCATCGCTAACACTCTGGGTGCTGCCTTTGAGGCGGTATCCAGTTCAGACCATTATTCCGCCGGCTTTCGCTCTATTAAAGACCGGCTGGATTCCGCATCATATACTTTTCGGTCTGCTAATGATGAATGCTATAACGAACTATTCACAATGAGGGAGCTGGAGCACGCTCTTCATTGCTCTCGGCACTCCGCTCCTGGGCCGGACGGCATTCATGTCCTGATGTTAAAGAACCTTTCAGCCGACAGTAAACTATTTCTCTTACAGGTCTATAACCGTATTTGGCAAGACGGCATTTTTCCTTCCGTTTGGCGCGAAGCCACCATTGTCCCTATACTTAAGCCTGGGAAGGATCGCCAACTACCTTCCAGCTACCGCCCTATCTCCCTCACCAGTTGCATTTGCAAGGTGATGGAGCGCATGATCAACGGGCGGTTGACATGGTGGCTTGAGTCTCAGAAACTTCTAGCGAACGCTCAGTGCGGGTTTCGTCGCTATCGCTCTACCGTCGACCATCTGGTGTCCTTGTCGACGCATATTATGAATGGATTTCTGAGAAAGTGTCAAACCGTGGCTGTGTTTTTTGACCTGGAGAAAGCTTATGACACTTGTTGGAGGGGCGGCATTTTACGTACACTTCACGATTGGAATATACGCGGTCGTCTTCCCATATTTCTTCGGGAGTTTATCACGGACCGCGTCTTTCGTGTACGTGTGGGCTCGGTTTTATCTCGTCGTTTTATTCAAGAGAACGGAGTACCGCAGGGCTCAGTACTCAGTGTCACACTTTTTGCGATTGCTATCAACCCCATTGTTGATTGTATTCCACCTGGCATTTCATCGTCCCTTTTTGTTGACGATTTCGCTATTTATTGCAGATCACGGCGGACCTGTCTACTCGAACGCCGTCTCCAGAGCTGTATCGACCGTCTCTACGCCTGGAGTAACGCCAACGGCTTTAATTTCTCCGCCGAGAAATCCGTCTGCATCAACTTCTGGCGCCGGAAGTATTTCCCTCCGCCCTCTCTCCATCTTGGGCCAGGGATACTTCCGTTTGCAGACGAGGCGAAATTTTTGGGGTTGATTTTTGATAGGAAGTTGTGTTGGACCTCGCACGTTTCCTTTTTAAAAGCAAAGTGTGACCGTTCTCTTAATCTTTTACGTTTTTTAAGTGGCACATCCTGGGGAGCTGATCGGACCGTCCTTCTTCGCCTTTATCGCTCTTTGGTCCGATCCAAACTTGATTACGGGTGTTTTGTTTAATCGTCGGCACGTCCATCTGTGTTACGTCGTTTGAATCCCATTCATCATCGTGGTCTTAGAGTCGCTACAGGGGCCTTTCCAACTAGCCCCGTGCCCAGTCTTTATGCTGAAGCTGCAGAGCCTCCTATGTCCTCCAGGCGTGAGATGCTCTTGTGCAGCTATGCCTGTCGACTCTCAAGCTTGCCTGACCACCCGTCTTTCGCGGCATTTTTCGAGGATTCCCTGGACCGGCAATATTTAGTAAGCTCCTCTGCATTGCTCCCTCCAGGGGTTCGATTTCGACTGCTACTTCGGTATTTGGACGTTACGCCAGCGCCGGCCCTTCCAAGGGGGGAAACGCGTTTTCCTCCATGGTCGCGCGCTGAGGCCCTCTGTCACCTTGGGTTATCGTCAATGCCGAAGAATGAGACCCCTTCCTCAGTCTTTAGATCAGCGTTTTTAGAACTTCAATCGCAATTCGGGGACTTGCATTTTATCTTTACTGATGGATCTAAGACTGATGCTGGAGTAGGATGTGCCCTTTTTGTGGTGGAAATAGTTTTACCTTTCGTTTACCTTTCGATTTTTACCGCCGAACTTTTTAGCATTTATCAGTCTCTTTTATATATTCAGCGGCACGACTTACGGCACTGTTTTATTTGTTCCGACTCCCTGAGTGCTCTTCAAAGTATTAGCTCGCTGTACAGTTACCAACCGCTCGTACAGAGCATTCATGACCTGCTCCACTCGCTTGATGTCTCTGGCATCAGCGTCTCCTTCTTGTGGATTCCAGGTCATGTGGGCATCTCAGGTAATGAGTCTGCAGATGTCGCTGCCAAGTCGGCGATTTTATCACCCAGACGTTTTAATTCTGTTGTTCCCTCGTCAGATTTGTTTATTGTTTTACGTCGCCGCATCCTCTCGCTTTGGAGCGATGAGTGGACGACCCTCCGGGGGAACAAGTTGCGGGAGATTAAGCCTCTCCCGTTAGTCTGGGCTACCTCTTCCCGTGCTTCTCGTCGGGAAGAGGTAATTTTAACACGCCTTCGTATCGGACATTGCAGTTTTAGTCATAAGTATTTGCTGAGTGGTGACCCCGCAGCACTCTGTGTGCAGTGTGGTGCGCCCTTAACGGTGCGTCACAGTTTAGCAGAGTGTCAAGTTTTAGCTCCTTTGCGCGTCCGTGTTGGTCTGCCTGTTGGCCTGGCCAACGTCCTGGCAGACGACGCGCGTGCTGTAGAGTGTCTTATACGTTTTATCAATGACATTGGATTTACCAGACGCATTTGATGCGCTGAGCGTCTTTTGACCATGTACTTTTGTCTTGTTTTTTAATGGGGCATCTCCTCCCCAATGGACATTGGCGCTCGTGTCCCTGACATGCTACAGTTCTTGACACGTTTTAATCTTTTATTGACTATGCTTTTAGTGTGTTGGTCCGATCCAAGCTTGATTACGGGTGTATTGTTTATTCGTCGGCACGTCCATCTGTGTTACGTCGATTAAATGCCATTCACCATCGTGGCATAAGAGTCGCTACAGGTGCCTTTCCAACCAGCCCTGTTCTTAGCCTGTATGCTGAAGCTGAAGAGCCTCCGCTGTCCTTCAGACGTGAGATGCTGTTGTGCAGCTATGCCTGTCGACTCTCAAGCTTGCCTGAGCACCCTTCCTTCGAGTTATTTTTCGAGGAGTCACTTGATCGTCACTATTTCATTAGCTCCTCTGCTGGGCTCCCTCCAGGGGTTCGCTTTCGACAGCTCCTTCGGCATTTAGACGTTCCGCCAGCGCCGGCCCTTCCACGGGGGGAAACGGGTTTTCCTCCATGGTCCCGCGTTGAGGCCCACCTTGGGCTAACGTCGATGCCGATGACTGAGACCCCTTCTTCAGTCTTTAGATCGGCTTTTTTTTAGAAGCACGGGCTCAATTCGGGGACTTCCATTTTATCTTTACCGATGGATCTAAGGCTGAAGCGGGAGTTGGATGTAGCTTTGTTTTTGGTCACTAGTTTTACGTTTCGTTTACCTGGACAATGTTCAATTTTTACCGCCGAACGTTTTAGCATTTATCAATCCGTTTTATACATTCAGCGGCAGGACTTACGGCACTGTTTTATTTGTACGGACTCTCTGAGTGCCCTTCAGAGTATTACTGCGCTGTACCATTACCACCCACTCGTACAGCTCATACATGACCTGCTCCACTCGCTTGGTGGGACCTTTCCAACTAGCCCTGTACCCAGTCTGTACGCAGAAGCCTCAGAGCCTCCGCTGTCCTTCCGGCGTGAGATGCTTTTGTGCAGCTATGCTTGTCGACTCTCAAGCTTGCCTAACCACCCGACCTTCGAGTTATTTTACGAGGATTCGCTTGATCGCCAATATTTAGTTAGCTCCTCTGCATTACTACCACCAGGGGTTCGATTTCGAAAACTCCTTCGGCATTTGGACGTTTCGCCAGCGCCGGCCCTTTCCAGGGGGGAAACGCTTTTTCCTCCATGGCTGCGCGCTGAGGCCCACTATCACCTTGGGCTAACGTCGATGCCGAAGACTGAGACCCCTTCTTCGGTTCTTAGATCCGCCTTTTTGGAACTCCAGGCAAAAATCGGGAACTTTTATTTTATATACACTGATGGGTCTAAGACTGATGTTGGAGTAGGGTGTGGCTTTGTTTTTGGTCAGCATAGTTTTACCTTTCGTTTACCGAAGCAATGTTCGATTTTTACCGCCGAACATTTTAGTCTTTATCGGGCACTTTTATATATCCAGCGGCGTGATTTACAGCACTGTGTTCTTTGCGCAGACTCTCTGACTGCCCTTCAGAGTATTAACGCGCTGTAGAATTACCACCCACTCGTACAGCGCATACATGACCTGGTCCACTCGCCCTTTGTCTCTGGCATCCGCGTCTCCTTCATGTGGATTCCAGGTCATGTTGGCATCTCAGGGAACGAGTCTGCCGACGCCGCTGCCAAGTCGGCGATTTTATCACCCAGAATTTTTACCTCTTGTTCCCTCGTCAGATTTGTTTATTGTTTTACGTCGCCGCATCCTCTTGCGTTGGAACGATGTGTGGACGGCCCTCCGGGGGAACAAGTTGCGGGATGTTAAACCTCTCCCGTTAGTCTGGGCTACCTCTTCCCGTGCTTCTCGTCGGGAAGAGGTAATTTTAACACGCCTTCGTATCGGACATTGCATTTTTAGTCATAGGTAGTAGGTTATTTAGAAGAGAGCTGGCCCACTTTTTTGCTTTTATATGGGAAAGGATAGGGAAAACGAGGGTGGATGCGGAGGGCCAAGGAGGAAAATGCGTTTATATGGGCGAGATAGGGAATACGAGGACTGACACTAGGCTAGACAGCGGCAGAAGGAGGGGTATGCGCTTTATATGAGACAGATAGAGAATACGTGGAGAGGTGCTAGGCTAGACAGAGGCTGAGAGTAGAGTATGCGTTTATATGAATGAGAGGTATAGGAGCAGGAGGAGCGGTGCTAGGCAAGACAGAGGTTGAGTAGAGTATGGGTTATATGAGAGAGGTAGGGAACAGGAGGAGAGGTGGTAGGCTAGCCAGAGGTTGAGGAGTAGAGTATGGTCTATATGAGAGATATAGGAAAACGAGGAGGGGTGTTAGGCTAGACAGAGGTTGAGGAGTGGAGTATGGTTTATATGAGAAGTATAGGAAAACGAGGAGAGGTATTAGGTTAGGAGAATTGAGTATGTGTTTATAAGAAGATACGAGAAAACGGAGAGATCCTATTATAGGATAGACAGGTGTAAAAGGTAGAATGTGTTTTATATGAGCGGTATAGGAAACCAAAGAGAGATGCTCAGCTAGACAGGGATCAGGAGAGGAATGCGCTTTATGAGAGGTAGGGGATACGGGGAGTGGTGTTAGGCTAGACAGAGGTTGAGAGTAGAGTATGCGTTTATATGTATGAGAAGTATAGGAACAGGAAGAGGGGTGTTAGGCTAGACAGAGGTTGAGGAGTAGAGTATAGTTTATATGAGAGGTATAGGAAAACGAGGAGAGGTGTTAGGCTAGACAGAGGTCGAAAATAGAGTATGGTTTATATGAGAGGTATAGGAAAACGAGGAGAGGAGTTAGACTAGACAGAGGTCGAGGAGCAGACCATGGTTTATATGAGAGTCATAGGAAAACGAGAGAGGTGTTAGGCTAGACAGAGCTAGAGGAGTAGAGTATGGTTTATATGAGAAGTATAGGAACAGGAGGAGAGGTGTTAGGCTAGACAGATACTAAAGGAGTAGCAATATGGGTTTATATACAGGAGAGATAGGGAATAGGAGGTGCTAGACCTTGAAAGCGACTTTAGACGTGAACTTCATGGAAAACTGTTTCATGTCAATGTTCTAGACATGTCCATCACGTAACCCATTCAGGGAAAACGTGACCAGCAAAGGGAAAAAGGTGACCAGCAAAGGGAAAAAGGTGACCAGCAAAGGGAAAAAGGTGACCAGCAAAGAGAAAAATGTGACCAGCAAAGGGAAAAAGGTGACCAGCAAAGGGAAAAATGTGACCAGCAAAGGGAAAAATGTGACCAGTAAAGGGAAAAATGTGACCAGCAAAGGGAAAAAAGGTGACCACAAAGGAAAAAACGTGAGCAGCAAAGGGAAAATCGTGACCAGGAAAGGGAAAAAGGTGACCAGGAAAGGAAAAAAGGTGACCAGCAAAGGGAAAAATGTGACCAGCAAAGGGGAAAAGGTGACCAGCAAAGCGAAAAAGGTGACCAGCAAAGGGAAAAACGTGACCAGCAAAGGGAAAAGGTGACCAGCAAAGGGAAAACGTAACCAGCAACGGGAAAAATTTGACCAGTAAAGGGAAAAATGTGACCAGCAAAGGGAAAAAAGGTGACTAGCAAAGGGAAAAAAGGTGACCAGCAAAGGGAAAAACGTGACCAGCAAAGGGAAAAACGTGACCAGCAAAGGGAAAAATGTTACGAGCAAAGGGAAAAACGTGACCAGCAAAGCGAAAAACGTGACCAGCAAATGGAAAAAGGTGACCAGCAAAGGGAAAAAATGTGAGCAGCAAAGGGAAAAAGGTGACCAGTAAAGGGAAAAAGGTGACCAGCAAAGGGAAAAATGTGACCAACAAAGGGAAAAACGTGACCAGCAAAGGGAAAAACGTGACCAGCTAAGGGAAAAACGTGACCACCTAAGGGAAAAATGTGACCAGCAAACGGAAAGAGGTGGCCAGCAAACGGAAAGAGGTGGCCAGCAAAGGGAAAAGGGTGACCAGCAAAGGGAAAAATGTGACCAGCAAAGGGGAAAACGTGACCAGCAAAGGAAAAAATGTGACCAGCAAAGGGAAAAGGGTGACCAGCAAAGGGAAAAAGGTGACAGCAAAGGGAAAACGTGACCAGCAAAGGGAAAAACGTGACCAGCAAAGGGAAAAACGTGACCAGCAAGGGGAAAAACGTGAGCAGCAAAGGGAAAAAAAGGTGACCAGCAAAGGGAAAAAAAGGTGACCAGCAAAGGGAAAAAGGTGACCAGCAAAGGGAAAAACGTGACCAGCAAAGGGAAAAACGTGACCAGCAAAGGGAAAAACGTGACCAACAAAAGGAAAAAGGTGACCAACAAAGGGAAAAAGGTGACCAGCAAAGGGAAAAAAGGTGATCAGTAAAGGGATAAACGTGACCAGCAAAGGGAAAAACGTGACCAGCAAGGGGAAAAACGTGACCAGCAAAGGGAAAAAAAGGTGACCAGCAAAGGGAAAAAAAGGTGACCAGCAAAGGGAAAAAAAGGTGACCAGCAAAGGGAAAAACGTGACCAGCAAAGGGAAAAACGTGACCAACAAAGGGAAAAAGGTGACCAGCAAAGGGAAAAAAGGTGACCAGTAAAGGGATAAACGTGAACAGCAAAGGGAAAAAGGTGACCAGTAAAGGGAAAAAGGTGACCAGTAAAGGGAAAAATGTGGCCAGCAAAGGGAAAAATGTGACCAGCAAAGGGAAAAAGGTGACCAGTAAAGGGAAAAAGGTGACCAGTAAAGGGAAAAATTGGACCAGCAAAGGGAAAAATGTGACCAGCAAATGGAAAAGGTGACCAGTAAAGGGAAAAACTTGACCTGCAAAGGGGAAAAGGTGACCAGCAAAGGGAAAAATGTGACCAGCAAAGGGAAAAATGTGACCAGCAAAGGGAAAAAAAGGTGACCAGCAAAGGGAAAATGACCAGTATCTCACTCAACTCTCGCATTCTCTGTGCCAACTATCAAGAAAACTTGTATTCTTACCTCTATGAATCCATTTCTATCTACTTGAATCTGCTTGTGCTTAATGAGATAGTTATAATTAACGGAATTACAACTATTATGTGCGAATGCTACAATATTTTGCTTAGTCTAATTCGGACATGGCTGTTAATATGCATCAAAACCTGAATGCATATATAAATACATAAATGTTAAAAAATAGCTCAGTCTCGTGTTATCGTATACGAATTCAACATCTACAGTATACATTGACTAGTTTATATATACTGCTTGAGCATGAACACTCACAAAGACGGACAATTACAGTGAATTTACGAGAATCTTGATTTTTCGTATGTTTCCTAAGGGGGGAGTAATCGCTTTGTTAAGTGCTGCATATGTAATAGAACTTTAAAAAACAGGACATTTTCAAGGCTTAAGCAACATAGGAGAAGATGCTGTAAAGCGATGACCATCTGTGCATTGACTACAACACCCAAACGAGATCCTGAAATCTTCTCAAGTTCCGAAGAGTGGGATTCAAGATGTACCGTACTTGGAACCAGTTCAAGCGATCCTGTAATAACGTCAAGAGCTACCACTAATGAAACAATGAGAGCAGTTTCCTTGAATTAGCAAGCTCTGAATAAACACACCAATGAAAGCAAGCATACTAGTGTCAACTCACCTAGATTAGAAGATATATCCAAAACGAATACAGAGGAGATGCTATACCGCTACACCGATCCTAATGATTTGGTAAACATGCTAAGGGTACTCATGATGCTTCATACACCTGATAAAAATGACTTTTCCGATGCGATTAGCGACATTATTCAGGATTTAAAGTTGGGTGGTTTTATAGCGTGATTAGCATCTCCTCTGTATTCGCTTTGGATATATCTTCTAATCTAGGTGAGTTGACACTAGTATGCTTGCTTTCATTGGTGTGTTTATTCAGAGCTTGCTCATTCAAGGAAACTGCTCTCATTGTTTCATTAGTGGTAGCTCTTGACGTTATTACAGGATCGCTTGAACTGGTTCCAAGTACGGTACATCTTGAATCCCACTCTTCGGAACTTGAGAAGATTTCAGGATCTCGTTTGGGTGTTGTAGTCAATGCACATATGGTCATCGCTTTACAGCATCTTCTCCTATGTTGCTTAAGCCTTGAAAATGTCCTTTTTTTTAAAGTTCTATTACATATGCAGCACTTAACAAAGCGATTACTCCCCCCTTCGGAAACATACGAAAAATCACGATTCTCGTAAATTCACTGTAATTGTCCGTCTTTGTGAGTGTGCATGCTCAAGCAGTATATATAAACTAATCAATGTATACTGTAGATGTTGAATTCGTATACAATAACACGAGACTGAGCTATTTTTTAACATTTATGTATTTATATATGCATTCAGGTTTTGATGCATATAAACAGCCATTTCGGAATTAGACTAAGCAAAATATTGTAGCATTCGCACATAATAGTTGTAATTCCGTTAATTATAACTATCTCATTAAGCACAAGCATATTCAAGTAGCTAGAAATGGATTCATAGAGGTAAGAGTACAAGTTTTCTTGATAGTTAGCACAGAGAATGCGAGAGTTGAGTGAGATACAGGTCATTTTCCCTTTGCTGGTCACCTTTTTTTCCCTTTGCTGGTCACCTTTTTCCCTTTGCAGGTCAAGTTTTTCCTTTTGCTGGTCCCATTTTTCCCTTTACTGGTCACCTTTTTCCATTTGCTGGTCACATTTTTCCCTTTGCTGGTCACATTTTTCCCTTTACTGGTAACCTTTTTCCCTTTACTGGTCACCTTTTTCCCTTTGCTGGTCACATTTCTCCCTTTGCTGGTCACATTTTTCCCCTTACTGGTCACCTTTTTCCCTTAACTGGTCACCTTTTTCCCTTTGCTGGTCACGTTTATCCCTTTACTGGTCACCTTTTTTCCCTTTGCTGGTCACCTTTTTCCCTTTGTTGGTCACGTTTTTCCCTTTGCTGGTCACGTTTTTCCCTTTGCTGTCACGTTTTTCCCTTTGCTGGTCACCTTTTTTCCCTTTGCTGGTCACCTTTTCCCTTTGCTGGTCACGTTTTTCCCTTTGCTGGTCACGTTTTTACCTTTGCTGGTCACGTTTTTCCCTTTGCTGGTCACGTTTTCCCTTTGCTGTCACCTTTTTCCCTTTGCTGTCACCTTTTTCCCTTTGCTGGTCACATTTTTCCCTTTGCTGGTAACATTTTTTCCTTTGCTGGTCACGTTTTTCCCTTTGCTGGTCACATTTTTCCCTTTGCTGGTCACGTTTTTCCCTTTGCTGGTCACGTTTTTCCCTTTTGCTGGTCACGTTTTTCCCTTTTGCTGGTCACGTTTTTCCCTTTGCTGGTCACGTTTTTCCCTTTGCTGGTCACGTTTTTCCCTTTGCTGGTCACGTTTTTCCCCTTGCTGGTCACCTTTTTCCCTTTGCTGCTCACATTTTTTCCCTTTGCTGGTCACATTTTTCCCTTTGCTGGTCACGTTTTTCCCTTTGCTGGTAACATTTCTCCCTTTGCTGGTCACGTTTTTCCCTTTGCTGGTCACCTTTTTTCCCTTTGCTGGTCACATTTTTCCCTTTACTGGTGACGTTTTTCCCTTTGCTGGTCACGTTTTTCCCTTTGTTGGTCACCTTTTCCCTTTGCTGGTCACGTTTTTCCCTTTGCTGGTCACCTTTTTCCCTTTGCTGGTCACATTTTTCCCTTTGCTGGTCACCTTTTTCCCTTTGCTGGTCACATTTTTCCCTTTGCTGGTCGCCTTTTTCCCTTTCCTGGTCACCTTTTTTCCTTTCCTGGTCACGTTTTTCCCTTTGCTGGTCACGTTTTTCCCTTTGCTGGTCACCTTTTTCCCTTTGCTGGTCACCTTTTTCCCTTTGCTGGTCACATTTTTCCCTTTCCTGGTCACCTTTTTCCCTTTCCTGGTCACCTTTTTCCCTTTCCTGGTCACGTTTTTCCCTTTGCTGCTCACGTTTTCCCTTTGCTGTTCACCTTTTTTCCCTTTGCTGGTCACACTTTTCCCTTTACTGGTCACATTTTTCCCTTTGCTGGTCACCTTTTTCCCTTTGCTGGTCACATTTTTCCCTTTGCTGGTCACCTTTTTCTCTTTGCTGGTCACCATTTTCCCTTTGCTGGTCACGTTTTTCCCTTTGCTGGTCACGTTTTTCCCTTTCCTGATCACCTTTTCCCTGAATGGGTTACGTGATGGACATGTCTAGAACATTGACATGAAACAGTTTTCCATGAAGTTCACGTCTAAAGTCGCTTTCAAGGTCTAGCCCTCCTATTCCCTATCTCTCCTGTATATAAACCCATATTGCTACTCCTTTAGTATCTGTCTAGCCTAACACCTCTCCTCCTGTTCCTATACCTCTCATATAAACCATACTCTACTCCTCTAGCTCTGTCTAGCCTAACACCTCTCTCGTTTTCCTATGACTCTCATATAAACCATGGTCTGCTCCTCGACCTCTGTCTAGTCTAACTCCTCTCCTCGTTTTCCTATACCTCTCATATAAATCATACTCTATTTTCGACCTCTGTCTAGCCTAACACCTCTCCTCGTTTTCCTATACCTCTCATATAAACTATACTCTACTCCTCAACCTCTGTCTAGCCTAACACCCCTCTTCCTGTTCCTATACTTCTCATACATATAAACGCATACTCTACTCTCAACCTCTGTCTAGCCTAACACCACTCCCCGTATCCCCTACCTCTCATAAAGCGCATTCCTCTCCTGATCCCTGTCTAGCTGAGCATCTCTCTTTGGTTTCCTATACCGCTCATATAAAACACATTCTACCTTTTACACCTGTCTATCCTATAATAGGATCTCTCCGTTTTCTCGTATCTTCTTATAAACACATACTCAATTCTCCTAACCTAATACCTCTCCTCGTTTTCCTATACTTCTCATATAAACCATACTCCACTCCTCAACCTCTGTCTAGCCTAACACCCCTCCTCGTTTTCCTATATCTCTCATATAGACCATACTCTACTCCTCAACCTCTGGCTAGCCTAACACCTCTCCTCCTGTTCCCTACCTCTCTCATATAACCCATACTCTACTCAACCTCTGTCTTGCCTAGCACCGCTCCTCCTGCTCCTATACCTCTCATTCATATAAACGCATACTCTACTCTCAGCCTCTGTCTAGCCTAGCACCTCTCCACGTATTCTCTATCTGTCTCATATAAAGCGCATCCCCCTCCTTCTGCCGCTGTCTAGCCTAGTGTCAGTCCTCGTATTCCCTATCTCGCCCATATAAACGCATTTTCCTCCTTGGCCCTCCGCATCCACCCTCGGTTTCCCTATCCTTTCCCATATAAACGCAAAAAAGTGGGCCACCTCTCTTCTAAATAACCTACTATAGGTATTTGCTCAGTGGTGACCCCGCACCAGTATGCGAGTAGTGTGATGCGCCCTTAACGGTGCGTCACATTTTAACAGAGTTTTCAAGTTTTAGCTCCATTGCGCGGTCCTGTGGGTCTGCCTGTTGGCATAGCCAACGTTTTGGCAGACGACGCGCATACTGTAGAATGTCTTTTACGTTTTATCCATGACAGTGATTTTAATCGGCGCATATGATGCGCTGAGCCCCTTTTAACCTTGTGATATTATATTGCCTTTTTAATGGGTTTCTACTTCCCAGTGGACATATGGCGCTCATGTCCAAAACGTTCTACAGCTCTTGACACGTGTTTTTACTCTTTTATTGTTTTGTATAACATGTTTTAGTGTGGTGGTTTTAGAATTTGTGTGCCAGCTTTTTAGTGTTTTTGACTTATCGAATTTTCCGTTTTTTAGTTCTTGATTGTTCTATTTTACACCTTGTAAGGGCGCTGATGACCTTTGATGTTTAGCGCCCTTAACCCCATATCATCATCATCATCATCATGTAAACCAATTAAATTTTTCCAATAGTGACATATAATAATTTATATTTGTACGATAGTAGTATAAGTCCCGGATGAGCCAATTGGATTATCGTTATTGCAATTGGTTCATCCGGGACGAGTTAAAAGAATTGAGGATTAGGGTAAGATGAGGGAAAAACAGGAAGTGACGTGGAGTGTTTTGATTGGTAAAAATAAGACGAAATGTGATTAATTCGTTAATTCGGGTGGAAGATGAAGGAAGGAAGATAAAAGAGTATGGAGGACACGTGATGGAGAGGAGCGGGGTGGCGAGGTGTTGTGTGTGCGGAGGTCGGGACTGAAAGAGGGAAAAGATGGGGAGCGAGGGATAAAAAGTATAACAGAAAGTGCCGTGTGAAGTTGTGATTGGTGGGAATAAGAAGTGATGTTATTGGTGGAAAGGAACAAATGAGAGTTGTTGATTGGTAAGAATAAGAGAGATTATGATTGGTGGAAAGAAAAAGGTGTGGGAGTGGGGTATGTTGGAGGTGATGGGAAAGGTAAGTTTTGCTAGCAACAAGATTTGCAAAAGCCTGTCGAGAACTCATCAGCAATTTTTGAACGTCGGATGGTGGTTTTCTTGAGTGGATAGAGAGATGGGGCGATATGAGATGCGGTGGCGAAAATGGGAACTAAACAAGATGGTTGAGACAAGAGGTTTAAGGACGAGGAAATTTGGAGGTTAGTGGTGAACATGGCGGTCGCAAGAGGTGGGGGCAAGGAGACGCGGTGGTGAGAATGGGAACTAAAAGAAGATGGCGGAAGCAAGAGCTTAGAAGAGCAGATTTTGAGGTTAAAATAGTGGGAACTAAAAATGGCGGAGGGTCTGCGACAAGGAGATGCGGTGAGAACTAAACAACATGGCGGACGCAAGAGGAGGGTAAGGAGATTTGAGGTTACAGTACAAAAACACGAAAGGATATATTCCTACGCCAAGCAGGCCCGAAAAATAATTATGCGTGTGGTACTTACCTGTTACTGGTGTGGATGCGTCACCAAAAGCGCAGCTGCTTCACGCGACGCGAAAAATAAAAGCAAACTGTTTTTGAAAATGCTTAACCAGCTTTAAGATCAACCAACATCACTACGCACTGATATACCTAGGTTTTTTAAAGCGGTACAGACGCCCTTTGCACAGACGTAATTTAACTATACCATAAACCTGGTACTGGACCATCGTAATGGTCGCTAGCGTACGTAGGAGCAGGGTTCTCATAGCCGGTCGAAAGCGGTCAAAAAAGTGTACGACGTAGGTGTTCACAGTAGCTGCTGTCGAGTCAACCGTCGAGGTGTGAATGAACGAGATGTGTTCTTGCCGGCAATCTGGTTGGGAGATGAGAGGCGCGGTGGTAAAAATGGTAACTAAATAAGATGGAGGAGGCATGAAGTTGAGGTTAAGGAGCGGTGAGGTGTTGTCTGTGCGGAGGTTGGGACTGAAAGAGGGAAAAGATGGCGAACGAGGGATAAAAAGTATAACAGAAAGTGACGTGTGAAGTTGTGATTGGTGGGAATAAGAAGTGATGTTATTGGTGGAAAGGAACAAATGAAAGTTGTTGATTGGTAAGAATAAGAGAGATTATGATTGGTGGAAAGAAAAAAGGTGTGGGAGTGGGGTAGGTTGGAGGTGATGGAAAAGGTAAGTTTTGCTACCAACAAGATTTGCAAAAGCCTATCCAGAACTCATCAGCAATTTTAAATAACTAGTGTTTCGGGGTTTTCTCTGGTTGGTAGACGAATGCAAGCTGTTTCTGCTTTTTCATAGGTTTTCCCAAAATTGAAAATGCATACATATTGTAACACAAATGTGTGCAGTGCAAAAGAAAGTAAAAATTAAATAGGCACACACACACACACACACCCGTTACAGTTTCCATACTTATATTATTCGTCTTTTCCTTTTTTTCTTTTTTTTTTTTTTTGTTTTTTCGTTTTTTTTAAATAATAACTAGTTTTTCTGGGTTTTCTGTGGTTGGTAAACGAATGCAAGCTCTTTCTGCTTTTTCATAGGTTTTCCCTGGTTGGTAGGCGTTTGCTGTAGTGGTTGACGAAGCCCTTTCTAATTTTCGAGGTTTTTCAGGTTTTTCGTGGTTGTCCCTGCCCGGTAGGCAAATGATGAAGTTTTTGCTTGTCGGCGCACGGATACTAGGCACATACTCGCGCGCGCACACACACACTATAATAGTAGCGTATAAAAAATTTAACAAACAAAATCTACACAATGACAAAATTGAAAATGTATATATATTTTAACACAAAAGTGTGCAGTGCAAACGATTTTCTAGCCCCTAGTGAGTGTAAAATTGCGTTTACTTCACTTCTTTCAAACTGCTTAAAAATCATATAAATGGTTGTTTCACGTTATAATAAGCCTATATATACCAAGAATACTGAGTTTTTAAAAAGTCAAGAAATTCGATTTTCTAGCTCCTAGTGAGTGTAAAATCGTGTTTACTTCACTTCTTTCAAACTGCTTAAAATTCATATAAATGGATGTATCACCTCATAATAAGCCTCTATATACCACGAATATTGAGTTTTTAAAAAGTCAAGAAAATCGATTTTCTAGCCCCTAGTGAGTGTAAAATCGCGTTTACTTCACTTCTTTCAAACTGCTTAAAAATCATATAAATGAATGTATCACCTCATAATAAGCCTCTATATACCAAGAATACTGAGTATTCAAAAAGTCAAGAAAATCGATTTTCTAGCCCCTAGTAAGTGTAAAATCGTGTTTACTTCACTTCTTTCAAACTGCTTAAAAATCATATAAATGGTTGTTTCACGTTATAATAAGCCTATATATACCAAGAATACTGAGTTCTTAAAAAGTCAAGAAATTCGATTTTCTAGCTGCTAGTGAGTGTAAAATCGCGTTTACTTCACTTCTTTCAAACTGCTTAAAATTCATATAAATGGAGGTATCACCTCATAATAAGCCTCTATATACCAAGAATATTGAGTTTTTAAAAAGTCAAGAAAATCGATTTTCTAGCCCCTAGCGAGTGTAAAATCGCGTTTACTTCACTTCTTTCAAACTGCTTAAAAATCATATAAATGAATGTATCACCTCATAATAAGCCTCTATATACCAAGAATACTGAGTATTCAGAAAGTCAAGAAAATCGATTTTCTAGCCCCTAGTGAGTGTAAAATCGTGTTTACTTCACTTCTTTCAAACTGCTTAAAAATCATATAAATGGTTGTTTCACGTTATAATAAGCCTATATATACCAAGAATACTGAGTTCTTAAAAAGTCAAGAAATTCGATTTTCTAGCTGCTAGTGAGTGTAAAATCGCGTTTACTTCACTTCTTTCAAACTGCTTAAAATTCATATAAATGGATGCATCACCTCATAATAAGCCTCTATATACCAAGAATATTGAGTTTTTAAAAAGTCAAGAAAATCGATTTGCTAGCCCCTAGCGAATGTAAAATCGCGTTTACTTCACTTCTTTCAAACTGCTTAAAAATCATATAAATGAATGTATCACCTCATAATAAGCCTCTATATACCAAAAATACTGAGTATTCAAAAAGTCAAGAAAATCGATTTTCTAGCCCCTAGTGAGTGTAAAATCGCGTTTACTTCACTTCTTTCAAACTTCGAAAAAATCATATAAATGGTTGTTTGATGATGATGATATGCGGCTTAAGGGCGCTAAACTGCTGAGGTCATAATGGTTGTTTCACGTTATAATAAGCCTATATATACCAAGAATACTGAATTTTTAAAAAGTCAAGAAATTCGATTTTGTAGCTGCTAGTGAGTGTAAAATCGCGTTTACTTCACTTCTTTCAAACTGCTTAAAATTCATATAAATGGATGTATCACCTCATAATAAGCCTCTATATACCAAGAATATTGAGTTTTTAAAAAGTCAAGAAAATCGATTTTCTAGCCCCTAGCGAGTGTAAAATCGCGTTTACTTCACTTCTTTCAAACTGCTTAAAAATCATATAAATGAATGTATCACCTCATAATAAGCCTCTATATACCAAAAATACTGAGTATTCAAAAAGTCAAGAAAATCGATTTTCTAGCCCCTAGTGAGTGTAAAATCGCGTTTACTTCACTTCTTTCAAACTTCGAAAAAATCATATAAATGGTTGTTTCACGTCATAATAAGCCTTCATATACCAAAAATACTGAGTTTTTTTCGTACTCACCTATAAGAGATAGAGGGTAGAGGTCATACGAACGTAACACTTGAGAATTTTTTATTCTGCAGTTGGTGTTAGTCCTTAGAAAGGAAGTATCTGCTGATTCTATTTAATTCTTACATTTTACATAACACGTATGCACGGCACAACACAAAAACACTACACACGACACTGATAGTTTTAAATATTTGACACCGATGTTGAAGTTGGGGCAGGGTACTGTTTTTAACTCCACACGCACTTAATAAATCACATAACCGTGAGGAAATACTTAACCTTCCGCGAAAAGCACTAGTGGGGGTGCAAGCTGAACCACTATTAACAACATGTAGCAAGCGTTATAGTTCTGCTCCCGTTAGGCTCGGAGAAATCAGTAAAAAGAATCATTCTCATGTGCAGCACTACGTGAAAAGACCGTGTGCTGATGTGTGTTACTATATGCTGACGCGGTTCAAGTGTGCGAAAAATGAGCGTGAGAAACGGATGCTCGTCAGCGATAAAATCTTTTAAATGCAGTTTTATGCTCGATAGTAGGGAAAAGTGCAGCGGTTGATGGTGAGCGGAAATGCACAGCAAATGACTACGTTTACAACTTGACAATTTGTGGCGAAATAAGGCGTCAGGAGTTTTAATGAGGCATTAAACTCGACGCGCATGCTGAAACTGCGGTTTAAATCCTTGTTTCATTTCCTTTAACTTTTGGTAATGCATACAATAATTACTCTGGGGAATGCTTTATTTCTGATACATTCTATAACGGGCCAGGCGTTTTACTTTTCTAGTTTTGTTTTTTACTTTCTCTACTACGTATAGTAAGTAGGGGAAGTATTGTATTCCACCCAAAAATTCGATACCGAGATTTCACCGGAAATACATGTTTTGAGACCCCCTGAATCCAAAAAAAATGCATTTTTGGAAACATGTCCGTGTGTGTGTCTGTGAACAGCATAACTCAGAAACGAACAGTCGGATAAGCACCAAACTTGGTATTTAGGTTCAGTATCTTCCAGAGATGCGACACGAAGGTTTCCAAGAAAATCCCCCCACCCCAGAGAACTCTTTACATGGAACATTTTTCGAAAATTTTAATTTTCTGAAAAATGGTTCTAACGATTTTGATTAAAATATGATATGTTCAAGATATTTTCAAGACAAATGAAATGTATATCTCGAATTTTCTGGGAATGTCTCCAAAAGTATTCTTTATTGTGAACCACTTTTGCATAACTGGTAAACCATAAGAGATGGACAAAATTTTACTACACAAAAAATGTAGATCGCGTTAAAATACACAATGTATGTCATATACATTTTTTTAGTTGAGTGAACCATTTTCGAGATATTGCTTGTTATTTCCTTAAATTTTCCAATACTTATACTTTTTCTCAAATTCGTCATTCAATTTTTTATGTCCTGGATATGCAAACAGAATAGAATGCGCCACATAGCAACCAGCGCTTAAAAGATTTGACTATCGCTTATAATCTACCATGTTCCGCTTGCATCTACAAGAAAATTAGCAATAGGTTTTAGAGCAATACGCGCACATGTGCGGGTGTCTAGGTTTAGTATCTTCCAACGATGCGACACGAAGGTTTTCAAGAAAATCCCCGCACCCCAGACTACACTTTACATGGAAGATTTTTCGAAAATTTTAATTTTCTCAAAAATGGCTAACGATTTTGATTGCAGCTTCGATACATGTCCACGGAGACCTTAATGCTAGGCAACTGTACCTGTGTTTCTATACGTGAACGTCAGATGGCAGCTTCGATACGTGTCCACGGAGACCTTAGTGCTAGGCAACTGTACGTCTGTTTCTATACGTGAACGGCAGATTGCAGCTTCGATACGTGTTCACGGAGACCTTAGTGCTAGGCAACTGCACCTCTGTTTCTATACGTGAACGGAAGATTGCAGCTTCGATACGTGTCCACGGAGACCTTAGTGCTAGGCAACTGTACCTCTGTTTCTATACGTGAACGACAGATTGCAGCTTCGATACGTGTCCACGGAGACCTTAGTGCTAGGCAACTATACCTGTTTGTATACGTGAACGGCAGATTGCAGCTTCGATACGTGTCCACGGAGACCTTAGTGCTAGGCAACTGTACCTGTGTTTCTATACGTGAACGTCAGATGGCAGCTTCGATACGTGTGCACGGAGACCTTAGTGCTAGGCAACTGTACCTCTGTTTGTATACGTGAACGGCAGATTGCAGCTTCGATACGTGTTCACGGAGACCTTAGTGCTAGGCAACTGCACCTCTGTTTCTATACGTGAACGGCAGATTGCAGCTTCGATGCGTGTCCACGGAGACCTTAGTGCTAGGCAACTGTACCTCTGTTTGTATACGTGAACGGCAGATTACAGCTTCGATACGTGTCCACGGAGACCTTAGTGCTAGGCAACTATACCTCTTTCTATACGTGAACGGCAGATTGCAGGTTCGATACGTGTTCACGGAGACCTTAGTGCCAGGCAACTACACCTCTGTTTCTATACGTGAACGGCAGATTGCAGCTTCGATACGTGTCCACGGAGATCTTAGTGCTAGGCAACTGTACCTCTGTTTCTATACGTGAACGGCAGATTGCAGCTTCGATACGTGTCCACGGAGACCTTAGTGCTAGGCAACTATACCTGTTTGTATACGTGAACGGCAGATTGCAGCTTCGATACGTGTCCACGGAGACCTTAGTGCTAGGCAACTGTACCTGTGTTTCTATACGTGAACGTCAGATGGCAGCTTCGATACGTGTCCACGGAAACCTTAGTGCTAGGCAACTGTACCTCTGTTTCTATACGTGAACGGCAGATTGCAGCTTCGATACGTGTCCACGGAGACCTTAGTGCTAGGCAACTGTACCTGTGTTTCTATACGTGAACGTCAGATGGCAGCTTCGATACGTGTCCACGGAAACCTTAGTGCTAGGCAACTGTACCTCTGTTTCTTTACGTGAACGGCAGATTGCAGCTTCGATACGTGTTCACGGAGACCTTAGTGGTAGGCAACTGCACCTCTGTTTCTATACGTGAACGTCAGATGGCAGCTTCGATACGTGTCCACGGAGACCTTAGTGCTAGGCAACTGTACCTCTGTTTGTATACGTGAACGGTAGATTACAGCTTCGATACTTGTGCACGGAGACCTTAGTGCTAGGCAACTATACCTCTGTTTCTATACGTGAACGGCAGATTGCAGGTTCGATACGTGTCCACGGAGATCTTAGTGCTAGGCAACTATACCTGTTTCTATACGTGAACGGCAGATTGTAGCTTGGATACGTGTCCACGAAGACCTTAGTGCTAGGCAACTGTACCTGTGTTTCTATACGTGAACGTCAGATGGCATCTTCGATACGTGTCCACGGAGACCTTAGTGCTAGTCAACTGTACCTCTGTTTCTATACGTGAACGGCAGATTGCAGCTTCGATACGTGTCCACGGAGACCTTTCGCTTCAGGTGACAAAATAACACTAGGCACTTGTGTGCCGTGGTGTAAGCCGCAATCACGGCATTGGTAGCGTGGATCTCCTTGGGGCTCTCCTCGGAGTTACCTCAACACCACGTACATGACCTGGTTTGTCACGGGTACGCAGGTCTGCACTACCACTTCCTCGGCGTTGAGCAGGCCCAGGAGGCGATCGTACTGGTACGCCAGCTAGCACGTGGACATGTTATCGCGCTGTGGTGTTGCGTGTGCGAGGTATGGAAACTCAAGGACGCAAAACATGCACGAACAGCAGAACAAGTAGTGACGTGGAACGTTGTGATTGGTGAAAATAAGACGATCTCTAATAGGTGGACAAATTGAAATAACGTGATGTGATAGGCGAAAATAAAATCAAAGGTGATTGGATGAAAAATGACGAGAAGGAATTAGCGGTGAATTTGTGAACTAAGATGGCAAAGATTTTTGTTTTTTAAAAAAAAGACGGATAATATAAGTATGGCAACTGTAACGGTTTACGGCAAACGCGCGCCGCGCAATGCGTTACGCCGGGCATCTTGCTAATAATGGTTTTTGTTTTATTGCCCGGCGTGACGCATTGCGCGGCGCGCGTTTGCCGTAAACCGTTACAGTTGCCATACTTATATTATCCGTCTTTTTTTAAAAAAAAAAAATCTTTGCCATCTTAGTTCACAAATTCACCGCTAATTCCTTCTCGTCATTTTTCATCCAATCACCTTTGATTTTATTTTCGCCTATCACATCACGTTATTTCAATTTGTCCACCTATCAGAGGTCGTCTTATTTTCACCAATCACAACGTTCCACGTCACTACTTGTTCTGCTTTTTAACCCTCGGTCGTGCATGTTTTGCGTCCTTGAGTTTCCATACCTCGCACACGCAAAACCACAGCGCGATAGCATGTCCACGTGCTAGCTGGTGTACCGGTACGACCGCCTCCTGGGCCTGCTCAACGCCGAGGAAGTGGTAGTGCAGACCTGCGTACCCGTGACGCACCAGGTCAGGTACGTGGTGTTGAGGTAACTCCGAGGAGAGCCCCACGGAGATCCACGCTACCAATGCCGTGATTGCGGCTTACACCACGGCACACAAGTGCCTAGTGTTATTTTGTCACCTGAAGCGAAAGGTCTCCGTGGACACGTTTCGAAGCTGCAATCTGCCGTTCACGTATAGAAACAGAGGTACAGTTGCCTAGCACTAAGGTCTCCGTGGACACGTATCGAAGCTGCCATCTGACGTTGACGTATAGAAACACAGGTACAGTTGCCTAGCACTAAGGTCTCCGTGGACACGTATCGAAGCTGCAATCTGCCGTTCACGTATAGAAACAGGTATAGTTGCCTAGCACTAAGATCTCCGTGGACACGTATCGAACCTGCAATCTGCCGTTCACGTATAGAAACAGAGGTATAGTTGCCTAGCACTAAGGTCTCCGTGCACACGTATCGAAGCTGTAATCTGCCGTTCACGTATACAAACAGAGGTACAGTTGCCTAGCACTAAGGTCTCCGTGGACACGTATCGAAGCTGCAATCTGCCGTTCACGTATAGAAACAGGTGCAGTTGCCTACCACTAAGGTCTCCGTGAACACGTATTGAAGCTGCAATCTGCCGTTCACGTATAGAAACAGAGGTACAGTTGCCTAGCACTAAGGTTTCCGTGGACACGTATCGAAGCTGCCATCTGACGTTCACGTATAGAAACACAGGTACAGTTGCCTAGCACTAAGGTCTCCGTGGACACGTATCGAAGCTGCAATCTGCCGTTCACGTATACAAGCAGGTATAGTTGCCTAGCACTAAGATCTCCGTGGACACGTATCCACCCTGCAATCTGCCGTTCACGTATAGAAACAGAGGTTAGTTGCCTAGCACTAAGGTCTCCGTGGACACGTATCGAAGCTGCAATCTGTCGTTCACGTATAGAAACAGAGGTACAGTTGCCTAGCAGAAAGGTCTCCGTGGACACGTATCGAAGCTGCAATCTGCCGTTCACGTATAGAAACAGAGGTGCAGTTGCCTAGCACTAAGGTCTCCGTGAACACGTATCGAAGCTGCAATCTGCCGTTCACGTATAGAAACAGACGTACAGTTGCCTAGCACTAAGGTCTCCGTGGACACGTATCGAAGCTGCCATCTGACGTTCACGTATAGAAACACAGGTGCAGTTGCCTAGCATTAAGGTCTCCGTGGACACGTATCGAAGCTGCAATCAAAATCGTTAGCCATTTTTGAGAAAATTAAAATTTTTGAAAAATCTTCCATGTAAAGGGTAGTCTGGGGTGCGGGGATTTTCTTGAAAACCTTCGTGTCGCATCGCTGGAAGATACTAAACCTAGACACCCGCACATGTGCGCGTATTGCTCTAAAACTTATTGCTAATTTTCTTGTAGATGCAAGCGGAACATGGTAGATTATAAGCGATAGTCAAATCTTTTAAGCGCTGGTTGCTATGTGGCGCATTCTATTCTGTTTGCATATCCAGGACATAAAAAATTGAATGACGAATTTGAGAAAAAGTATAAGTATTGGAAAATTTAAGGAAATAACAAGCAATATCTCGAAAATGGTTCACTCAACTAAAAAAATGTATATGACATACATTGTGTATTTTAACGCGATCTACATTTTTTGTGTAGTAAAATTTTGTCCATCTCTTATGGTTTACCAGTTATGCAAAAGTGGTTCACAATAAAGAATACTTTTGGAGACATTCCCAGAAAATTCGAGATATACATTTCATTTGTCTTGAAAATATCTTGAACATATCATATTTTAATCAAAATCGTTAGAACCATTTTTCAGAAAATTAAAATTTTCGAAAAATGTTCCATGTAAAGAGTTCTCTGGGGTGGGGGATTTTCTTGGAAACCTTCGTGTCGCATCTCTGGAAGATACTGAACCTAAATACCAAGTTTGGTGCTTATCCGACTGTTCGTTTCTGAGTTATGCTGTTCACAGACACACACACGGACATGTTTCCAAAAATGCATTTGTTTTGGATTCAGGGGGTCTCAAAACATGTATTTCCGGTGAAATCTCGGTATCGAATTTTTGGGTGGAATACAATACTTCCCCTACTTACTATACGTAGTAGAGAAAGTAAAAAACAAAACTAGAAAAGTAAAACGCCTGGCCCGTTATAGAATGTATCAGAAATAAAGCATTCCCCAGAGTAATTATTGTATGCATTACCAAAAGTTAAAGGAAATGAAACAAGGATTTAAACCGCAGTTTCAGCATGCGCGTCGAGTTAAATGCCTCATTAAAACTCCTGACGCCTTATTTCGCCACAAATTGTCAAGTTGTAAACGTAGTCATTTGCTGTGCATTTCCGCTCACCATCAACCGCTGCACTTTTCCCTACTATCGAGCATAAAACTGCATTTAAAAGATTTTATCGCTGACGAGCATCCGTTTCTCACGCTCATTTTTCACACACTTGAACCGCGTCAGCATATAGTAACACACATCAGCACACGGTCTTTTCACGTAGTGCTGCACATGAGAATGATTCTTTTTACTGATTTCTCCGAGCCTAACGGGAGCAGAACTATAACGCTTGCTACATGTTGTTAATAGTGGTTCAGCTTGCACCCCCACTAGTGCTTTTCGCGGAAGGTTAAGTATTTCCGCACGGTTATGTGATTTATTAAGTGCGTGTGGAGTTAAAAACAGTACCCTGCCCCAACTTCAACATCGGTGTCAAATATTTAAAACTATCAGTGTCGTGTGTAGTGTTTTTGTGTTGTGCCGTGCATACGTGTTATGTAAAATGTAAGAATTAAATAGAATCAGCAGATACTTCCTTTCTAAGGAGTAACACCAACTGCAGAATAAAAAATTCTCAAGTGTTACGTTCGTATGACCTCTACCCTCTATCTCTTATAGGTGAGTACGAAAAAAACTCAGTATTTTTGGTATATGAAGGCTTATTATGACGTGAAACAACCATTTATATGATTTTTTCGAAGTTTGAAAGAAGTGAAGTAAACGCGATTTTACACTCACTAGGGGCTAGAAAATCGATTTTCTTGACTTTTTGAATACTCAGTATTTTTGGTATATAGAGGCTTTGAGGTGATACATTCATTTATATGATTTTTAAGCAGTTTGAAAGAAGTGAAGTAAACGCGATTTTACACTCGCTAGGGGCTAGAAAATCGATTTTCTTGACTTTTTAAAAACTCAATATTCTTGGTATATAGAGGCTTATTATGAGGTGATACATCCATTTATATGAATTTTAAGCAGTTTGAAAGAAGTGAAGTAAACGCGATTTTACACTCACTAGCAGCTAGAAAATCGAATTTCTTGACTTTTTAAAAATTCAGTATTCTTGGTATATATAGGCTTATTATAACGTGAAACAACCATTTATATGATTTTTTCGAAGTTTGAAAGAAGTGAAGTAAACGCGATTTTACACTCACTAGGGGCTAGAAAATCGATTTTCTTGACTTTTTGAATACTCAGTATTTTTGGTATATAGAGGCTTATTATGAGGTGATACATTCATTTATATGATTTTTAAGCAGTTTGAAAGAAGTGAAGTAAACGCGATTTTACACTCGCTAGGGGCTAGAAAATCGATTTTCTTGACTTTTTAAAAACTCAATATTCTTGGTATATAGAGGCTTATTATGAGGTGATACATCCATTTATATGAATTTTAAGCAGTTTGAAAGAAGTGAAGTAAACGCGATTTTACACTCACTAGCAGCTAGAAAATCAAATTCCTTGACTTTTTAAGAACTCAGTATTCTTGGTATATATAGGCTTATTATAACGTCAAACAACCATTTATATGATTTTTAAGCAGTTTGAAAGAAGTGAAGTAAACACGATTTTACACTCACTAGGGGCTAGAAAATCGATTTTCTTGACTTTTTGAATACTCAGTATTCTTGGTATATAGAGGCTTATTATGAGGTGATACATTCATTTATATGATTTTTAAGCAGTTTGAAAGAAGTGAAGTAAACGCGATTTTACACGCTAGGGGCTAGAAAATCGATTTTCTTGACTTTTTAAAAACTCAATATTCTTGGTATATAGAGGCTTATTATGAGGTGATACATCCATTTATATGAATTTTAAGCAGTTTGAAAGAAGTGAAGTAAACGCGATTTTACACTCACTAGCAGCTAGAAAATCGAATTCCTTGACTTTTTAAGAACTCAGTATTCTTGGTATATATAGGCTTATTATAACGTGAAACAACCATTTATATGATTTTTAAGCAGTTTGAAAGAAGTGAAGTAAACACGATTTTACACTCACTAGGGGCTAGAAAATCGATTTTCTTGACTTTTTGAATACTCAGTATTCTTGTTATATAGAGGCTTATTATGAGGTGATATATTCATTTATATGATTTTTAAGCAGTTTGAAAGAAGTGCAATAAACGCGATTTTACACTCGCTAGGGGCTAGAAAATCGATTTTCTTGAGTTTTTAAAAACTCAATATTCTTGGTATATAGAGGCTTATTATGAGGTGATACATCCATTTATATGAATTTTAAGCAGTTTGAAAGAAGTGAAGTAAACGCGATTTTACACTCACTAGCAGCTAGAAAATCGAATTTCCTGACTTTTTAAGAACTCAGTATTCTTGGTATATATAGGCTTATTATAACGTGAAACAACCATTTATATGATTTTTATGCAGTTTGAAAGAAGTGAAGTAAACACGATTTTACACTCACTAGGGGCTAGAAAATCCATCTTGACTTTTTAAATACTCAGTATTTTTGGTATATAGAGCCTTATGAGGTGATACATTCATTTATATGATTTTTAAGCAGTTTGAAAGAAGTGAAGTAAACGCGATTTTACACTCACTAGGGGCTAGAAAATCGAATTTCTTGACTTTTTAAAAACTCAGTATTCTTGGTATATATAGGCTTATTATAACGTGAAACAACCATTTATATGATTTTTAAGCAGTTTGAAAGAAGTGAAGTAAACGCAATTTTACACTCACTAGGGGCTAGAAAATCGTTTGCACTGCACACTTTTGTGTTAAAATATATATACATATTCAATTTTGTCATTGTGTAGATTTTGTATGTTAAATTTTTTATACGCTACTATTATAGTGTGTGTGTGTGCGCGCGCGAGTATGTGCCTAGTATCCGTGCGCCGACAAGCAAAAACTTCATCATTTGCCTACCGGGCAGGGACAACCACGAAAAACCTGAAAAACCTCGAAAATTAGAAAGGGCTTCGTCAACCACTACAGCAAACGCCTACCAACCAGGGAAAACCTATGAAAAAGCAGAAAGAGCTTGCATTCGTTTACCAACCACAGAAAACCCAGAAAAACTAGTTATTTTTTAAAAAAAACGAAAAAACAAAAAGAAAAAAAAGGAAAAGACGTATAATATAAGTATGGCAACTGTAACGGGTGTGTGTGTGTGTGTGTGTGCCTATTTAATTTTTATTTTCTTTTGCACTGCACACATTTGTGTTACAATATATATGCATTTTCAATTTTGGGAAAACCTATGGAAAAGCAGAAACAGCTTGCATTCGTCTACCAACCAGAGAAAACCCCGAAACACTAGTTATTTAAAATTGCTGATGAGTTCTGGATAGGCTTTTGCAAATCTTGTTGGTAGCAAAACTTACCTTTTCCATCACCTCCAACATACCCCACTCCCACACCTTTTTTCTTTCCACCAATCATAATCTCTCTTATTCTTACCAATCAACAACTTTCATTTGTTCCTTTCCACCAATAACATCACTTCTTATTCCCACCAATCACAACTTCACACGTCACTTTCTGTTATACTTTTTATCCCTCGTTCGCCATCTTTTCCCTCTTTCAATCCCAACCTCCGCACAGATAACACCTCACCGCTCCTTAACCTGAACTTCATGCCTCCGCCATCTTATTTAGTTCCCATTTTTACCACCGCGCCTCTCATCTCCCAACCAGATTGCCGGCAAGAACAGATCTCGTTCATTCACACCTCGACGGTTGACTCGACAGCAGCTACTGTGAACACCTACGTCGTACACTTTTTTGACCGCTTTCGACCGGCTATGAGAACCCTGCTCCTACGTACGCTAGCGACCATTACGATGGTCCAGTACCAGGTTTTTGGAATAGTTAAATTACGTCTGTGCAAAGGGCGTCTGTACCGCTTTAAAAAACCTAGGTATATCAGTGCGTAGTGATGTTGGTTGATCTTAAAGCTGGTTAAGCATTTTCAAAAACAGTTTGCTTTTATTTTTCGCGTCGCATGAAGCTGCTGCGCTTTTGGTGACGCATCCACACCAGTAACAGGTAAGTACCACACGCATAATTATTTTTCGGGCCTGCTTGGCGTAGGAATATATCCTTTCGTGTTTTGGTACTGTAACCTCAAATCTCCTTACCCTCCTCTTGCGTCCGCCATCTTGTTTAGTTCTCACCGCATCTCCTTGTCGCAGACCCTCCGCCATTTTTAGTTCCCACTATTTTAACCTCAAAATCTGCTCTTCTAAGCTCTTGCTTCCGCCATCTTCTTTTAGTTCCCATTCTCACCACCGCGTCTCCTTGCCCCCACCTCTTGCGACCGCCATGTTCACCACTAACCTCCAAATTTCCTCGTCCTTAAACCTCTTGTCTCAACCATCTTGTTTAGTTCTCATTTTCGCCACCGCATCTCATATCGCCCCATCTCTCTATCCACTCAAGAAAACCACCATCCAACGTTCAAAAATTGCTGATGAGTTCTCGACAGGCTTTTGCAAATCTTGTTGCTAGCAAAACTTACCTTTCCCATCACCTCCAACATACCCCACTCCCACACCTTTTACCCTCAGGGGCTCACCTTATGTGAGTACGGGTTTTTGGCGCACCCGGGGGTTCCCGAGCCAATCATCGCCATATTCATCCCCTCACCCCCATCCGGTCGAGGTGGGTTCTTCAAGTGACCGGTGGACCCAAGGTAGGTTCTCGTGCGTTCTTTGCATTTCATTCATACCGCATCTCACCATTGTTTGTTTCTTCCCTTATCACTTTCCGGCCATTTCGCACCACGACATTCGCATATCTCTTTTTCTTCCTCGCCGGCCTACCTTGCGTGCGAAACGCCCACACAGTTTTAGTTTCTTTTATCTTTTTATTTAAATCCTCCGTGGACACAGCCTGACGGATACCCGCGCACTGGTGCGCAGCTGGGTGAGTGGGTAATGGCGTCATCCCCACCACCCGGGGTCGTCATGTAGGGTATGTGTTCGTATCCGCTGTTCAACTGCAGTCCCGCGGGGGGGCCATTGCATGAGCTGCTGACTTCTGACGGCGATTGGGTCCCTCTGTCTATGTTCTGGGAGGTGTGACCCTGGGGTGAGTCTGGTATAGATAGGCCACTCACCCAAGCCGGGGTAACGCCCGAGAAGTCAGAGCCCGAGGTCGGAGACGGTTGCAATGGTGGAGGATTTCTTTCGCTATGGAGCACCCTTGCTCCATTACTCCTAACAAGCGCCGAAAAGTTTATGTAACAGAAGTGACACCACCGACAACTGGTTGTTACTTGGTCATTTCACGAACCGAAGAAGGACAAAGTTTTGAGAAGGTGAACCCTTTCATCATACAAAAGGGAATTGATGCAATTGCTGGTGCGGTTCAGTCCTGCACTCGTCTACGGAATGGTTCCTTATTAGCCCAAACGAAATCCGATCAGCAAAGTAAGACCTTGTTGCGCGCTACGCTTCTCCACGGCTATCCCATCCGTGTGGAGAAGCACCGCACATTGAATTCCTGTCGAGGCGTTATTACCACCCATAGCCTCGATGGTATATCGGACGAGGACCTGGTAGAATATCTTGCAGACCAGAAG
This sequence comes from Deroplatys truncata, assembly GCA_030765065.1. Taxonomy (NCBI): domain Eukaryota; kingdom Metazoa; phylum Arthropoda; class Insecta; order Mantodea; family Mantidae; genus Deroplatys; species Deroplatys truncata. The sequence continues at coordinate 412,274,235 of CM060990.1, read as the reverse complement.
GTGACAGCGGTCCATCGAGTGCAGGCCAAACGCGACGGCGTATTGGTACCCACTCGTACCCTGTTTATTACATTTGATGGCGTCGATCTGCCCACGAGCATCTCCGCAGGGTACGAACGAATTTCTGTGAGGCCTTATATTCCTAGACCTCTGCGTTTTAAATGCCAACGTTTTGGGCATACGCAAGTCTCATGTAAGAGTGCCGTTAACATCTGTGCAACATGTAGCCAGCCCTCACACGAAGGTACCTGTTCAACAGCCCCCGTCTGCGTTAATTGTAAAGGGTCTCATTCTGCTTCGTTTGCCGACTGTCCGCGGTACTTGGACGAGAAGGCGATCCAGGAGATCCGGGTAAAGGAAAAACTCTCCTTCGCTGAAGCCCGGAGGCGTTACCATGCGCGCCAACCTTCACTCCTGCGATCTGGCACATTTAGTTCTGTTGTTGCCTCGCCAGTACCACGAGTAGATGCCGAAACTCAGACCTGGACCTTGACTGGATTAACCGCCACTACCATCCGGCCGTCCATTAAGGCTACAGTTACCAAGCCGTATAAACCTGGTCCCAAGTCCATGAAGTCGCAAGCCGATGAAAAGAAACCCAAGCAGAAACTTCGCAGGGAAGATTTTTTAAAAGACCCTCCGCGTGCGCGCGGTAACAAAAGTTCACCTTCTCCTCCTCGGAGGTCGCTGTCCCAGGAAGGTCCTGGGACAAGCCGCGCTCAGCGGCACCCCTCACCCATCGCCACCCAGAACCGATTCACGGCGCTTGAATCGGTTTCTGGCACTGAGCGCGTGGGCCCTCCCTCCGAGGAAGCTATGGAGTCTGACCAACTCCATACAAAAAGCCCGAGCCCAAAGGTTAAACAAAAGGTAATTTTAAGCCGCCCTTCTAAATAGACAGTTTATCCCCTTTTTCTTAATGGCTATCCTGACCTGGAATGTACGTGGTGTACGATCGCATAGGGCGGAACTGCAACTTTTATTGCGTTCCCATTCACCTATGGTCGTGTGTTTGCAGGAGACCAAGCTTCGCCCACACGACCCTTTCGATCTCCGAGGGTACACTCCGCTTCGCTACGATCTTGAACCGGAGGAGGGTGCTGTTGCTCATGGAGGTGTTATGTTGTTGGTGCGTAATGACGTTCATTTTCAAACTATCACACTTACGTCCGACTTGCAAGCTGTTGCCATTAGACTGCAGTTACCCGGTTTTTTCTTTTCTGTTTGTTCTGTGTATACACCTCCATCGTCTCCCCTCGCTCCCGCGGACATTCGATCTTTCCTGTCCGCTCTCCCAACACCATTTCTTCTGTTGGAAGATTTTAATGCCCATCACCCACTATGGGGTTCGCCAAGGGCTTGTGCGAGGGGAACTCTTCTTTCCGACATTTTTTATCAGTTCAATCTTTCCATCCTCAATACAGGTGCACCTACTTTCATTTCTGATTCTTCTGGTACATTTTCTCACCTGGACCTTGCCATTTGCTCACTCCAGCTTGCACGTCGTCTTCAGTGGAACGTCGTCGCTGACACCTACTCCAGCGACCATTACCCCTGCATCGTTTCTCTTCTGTCGCACCACGTACAGCATTCCAGAGTACCTACCTGGATATTCGCAAAAGCCGACTGGAGCTTGTATTCCAGCCTCGTGCATTTTGACGACCAGCCCTTCTCCGACATTAACCAACTAGTGCAGCACCTTACGTCTATTATTTTCTCTGCCGCCGAACGCGCGATACCCCGTTCATCCTACCAAACTCGGCGGCCACCTGTTCCGTGGTGGAACGAGGATTGTCGGGACGCCGTTCGTGCCCGTAGGACTGCACTTAGGGTGTTTCGGCGACACCCTACACTTGATAATTTGGTGACTTTTAAACAATCACGCGCCAGGGCTCGTCGCATTATTCAGGATAGCAAGAAGGCATCTTGGGCTCGTTTTATCGAGTCTTTTAATCGTTTTACGCCTTCATCCGTTGTTTGGGATAAACTTCGTCGCTTCTCAGGTAAAGTGTCCCATTGTACTGTTTCTGGCCTTCAGGTTTCTAATGCCACCATAGTGGATCCGGCTGCCATCGCTAACACACTGGGTGCTGCCTTTGAGGCGGTATCCAATTCAGACCATTATTCCGCCGGCTTTCGCTCTATCAAAGACCGGCTGGATTCCGACACCTTTAATTTTCGATCTGCTAATATTGAGTGTTATAATGAACTTTTCACAATGAGGGAGCTGGAGCACGCTCTTCATTGCTCTCGGCACTCCGCTCCTGGGCCGGACGGCATTCATGTCCTGATGTTAAAGAACCTTTCAGCCGACAGTAAACTCTTTCTCTTACAGGTCTATAACCGTATTTGGCAAGACGGCATTTTTCCTTCCGTTTGGCGCGAAGCCACCATTGTCCCTATACTTAAGCCTGGGAAGGATCGCCAACTACCTTCCAGCTACCGCCCTATCTCCCTCACCAGTTGCATTTGCAAGGTGATGGAGCGCATGATCAACGGGCGTTTGACATGGTGGCTTGAGTCTCAGAAACTTCTAGCGAACGCTCAGTGCGGGTTTCGTCGCTATCGCTCTACCGTCGACCATCTGGTGTCCTTGTCGACGCATATTATGAATGGATTTCTGAGAAAGTGTCAAACCGTGGCAGTATTTTTTGACCTGGAGAAAGCTTATGACACTTGTTGGAGGGGCGGCATTTTACGTACACTTCTCGATTGGAATATCCGCGGTCGTCTTCCCATATTTCTTCGGGAGTTTATGACGGACCGCGTCTTTCGTGTACGTGTGGGCTCGGTTTTATCTCGTCGTTTTATTCAAGAGAACGGAGTACCGCAGGGCTCTGTACTCAGTGTCACACTTTTTGCGATTGCTATCAACCCCATTGTTGATTGTATTCCACCTGGCATTTCATCGTCCCTTTTTGTTGACGATTTCGCTATTTATTGCAGTTCACGGCGGATCTGTCTACTCGAACGCCGTCTCCAGAGCTGTATCGACCGTCTCTACGCCTGGAGTAACGCCAACGGCTTTAATTTCTCCGCCGAGAAATCCGTCTGCATCAACTTCTGGCGCCGGAAGTATTTCCCTCCGCCCTCTCTCCATCTTGGGCCAGGGATACTTCCGTTTGCAGACGAGGCGAAATTTTTGGGGTTGATTTTTGATAGGAAGTTGTGTTGGACATCGCACGTTTCCTTTTTAAAAGCAAAGTGTGACCGTTCTCTTAATATTTTACGTGTTTTAAGCGGCACATCCTGGGGAGCTGATCGGACCGTCCTTCTTCGTCTTTATCGCTCTTTGGTCCGATCCAAGCTTGATTACGGGTGTATTGTTTATTCGTCGGCACGTCCATTTGTGTTACGTCGATTGAATGCCATTCACCATCGTGGCATAAGAGTCGCTACAGGGGCCTTTCCAACTAGCCCTGTACCCAGTCTGTACGCAGAAGCTGCAGAGCCTCCGCTGTCCTTCCGGCGTGAGATGATTTTGTGCAGCTATGCTTGTCGACTCTCAAGCTTGCCTAACCACCCGTCCTTCGATGTATTTTACGAGGATTCGCTTGACCGGCAATATTTAGTTAGCTCCTCTGCATTGGTCCCTCCAGGGGTTCGATTTCGACTGCTACTTCGGCATTTGGACGTTACGCCAGCGCCGGCCCTTACCCGAGGGGAAACGCGCTTTCCTCCATGGTCGCGCGCTGAGGCCCACATCCACCTTGGGCTAACGTCGATGCCGAAAAATGCGGCCCCTGCTTCTGTTCTTAGATCCGCCTTTTTGGAACTACAAGCGCAGTTCGGGGACTCATTTTATATATACTGATGGGTCTAAGACTGATGTTGGAGTAGGATGTGCCTTTGTTTTTGGTGTTCAGAGCTTTACTTTTCGTTTACCTCGACAATGTTCAATTTTTACCGCCGAACCTTTAAGCATTTATCAATCTGTTTTATACATTCAGCGGCTCGACTTACGGCACTGTTTTATTTGTACGGACTCTCTGAGTGCCCTTCAGGCTATTCATGCGCTGTACCATTACCACCTACTCGTACAGCGCATACATGACCTGCTCCACTCGCTTGGTGTCTCTGGCATCAGCGTGTCCTTCATGTGGATTCCAGGTCATGTGGGCATCTCAGGTAATGAGTCTGCCGACGCCGCTGCGAAATCGGCGATTTTATTACCCAGATTTTTTACTTCTGTTGTTCCCTCGTCTGATTCGTGTATTATTTTACGTCGCCGCATCCTCTCGCGCTGGCGCGATGAGTGGACGGCCCTCCGGGGGAACAAATTGCGGGAAGTTAAGCCTTTCCCGTTGCTCTGGGGTACCTCTTCTCGTTCTTGTCGTCGGGAAGAGGTAATTTTAGCTCCTCTACGGATTGGACATTGTGTTTTTAGTCATAGGTATTTGCTCAGTGGTGACCCCGCACCACTCTGTGGGCAGTGTGTCGTGCCCTTAACGGTGCGTCACATTTTAACAGAGTGTCAGGTTTTAGCTGCATTGCGTGCTCGTGTGGGTCTGCCTGTTGGCCTAGCCAACGTTTTGGCAGACGACACGCGTGCTGTAGAATGTGTTTTACGTTTTATTCATGACAGTGATTTTAATCTGCGCATTTAATGCGTTGGGCGTCTGTTGGCTTAGTACTCTTATTCTGTCTGTTTTTATGGGAACTCTTATCCCCAGTGGACATATGGCGCTCATGTCCCTCGCATTCTACAGTTCCTGACACGTTTTAATCTTTTATTGCCCTTGCTTTTAGTGTGTTGATTTTTCAGAACTTTATATTGTTGTTATTGTTATTCTTATTGTTCTTGTTATTGTTGTTATTGTTATTGTTATTTTGTTATTGTTCTGTTTTTAGTTTTAGCTTTTTGAACATCGCGGGTTTTGTGTCCCGTTTTTAACTATGCGGTTTTTTTACCTGTTTTATATTTTGACCTTATCTTTTATACATTGTAAGGGCGCTGATGACCGTAGCAGTTTAGCGCCCTTAAACCGCATATCATCATCATCATCCCACACCTTTTTCTTTCCACCAATCATAATCTCTCTTATTCTTACCAACCAACAACTTTCATTTGTTCCTTTCCACCAATAACATCACTTCTTATTCCCACCAATCACAACTTCACACGGCACTTTCTGTTATACTTTTTATCCCTCGCTCCCCATCTTTTCCCTCTTTCAGTCCCGACCTCCGCACACACAACACCTCGCCACCCCGCTCCTCTCCATCACGTGTCCTCCATACTCTTTCATCTTCCTTCCTTCATCTTCCACCCGAATTAACGAAACAATCACATTTCGTCTTATTTTTACCAATCAAAACACTCCACGTCACTTCCTGTTTTCCTTCATCTTACCCTAATCCTCAATTCTTTTAACTCGTCCCGGATGAACCAATTGCAATAACGATAATCCTTCCGCTCAGGGCGCTTTTCAAACTTGCCGCCGCCGTCACACGCAGCGACACTAGCGCCCCTAGCGGCAGGATTATCGTTAATCCAATTGGCTCATCCGGGACTTATACTACTTACGATTAATACTACGAACGGCTTTTTTTAAACATTATTACTCATGGGTACTGGTGTTTTATTAATTGTAAAAGCCTGAAATAAAATTGCCTCATGATCAGATATTGTTGCAGAAATGACTTTAACATCCATTTTATCCTTGGAAATTGTAGTAATAATGTTATCTAATCCCGTTCCGAAGGAAATATTTACACCGGGACAACTTGGTTGACTAAGTAAGGGGCAAGCTCCGAATCCATCAAACAGGGCCATTTGCGCAGAAATTGATATTAAAATCACCAGTTAAAACAATATTTACATTCAATTTAAAATTATAAACAGAGTTAAATACATCATTAACATTATTTAATAAACAGTTAAACTTTGACTTTGGTGCACGATATATTACTGCACAGAAAATATTGTACTTAATGTATGTGCAGCTAAGCTCGAAGTCATATAATAAAGCCAGATTGGATACCTCTTTTACCTTGTGAGAGGTAATACTGTCTTTAATGTGTATAATTGTGCCACCATGCTGGTCGTGTTTCCTGCAATAGCAGTCAGCAATGTAGTAGCCAGGAATTTTTAAAATAAAAATCTCGGCAAAACTAAGCCAATGTTCTACAATGCGCAGAATGTGAATGTTCAGATCATTCAGAAGTGTAATTATATAGTCTAATTTATTTGGCAAACTTTGGACATTCCAGTATAAAATTCGAATACCGTTTATTGTCTGTAGTTTAACACTGTCCACATTTACATGTTCCTTTGTGTTACTAGTAATTACTTCTTTACCAGAATGTCCTTTCGTCGTTGAAACAACTGATGTAAACATACATTGGAGGGCCAAATCTTTCAATCCATGGCTAATTCCAAATTATCCGAATTTAGGTCCACTTTAAAAGAAGCATATACATCCGAACTTATGGAAAGTTTGGTTTCAAAAAGTTTGAAACATCCTCACATTTAGTTGATGGTGGAAGCCTATACACATGTAAAGAAATGATTTTAGCTACCCCTTTCAGTTTATCATTACCAGCTGGGTCTGAATTTTTACCAACAATTGTCAAATGTTTACGGTTCCTACTGACAACTGTAGACCACTTTCCTGTTCCAACAACTGTAGCTGAGACAACACCAGAAATTTGATGGACTGGGGTTTTTACACTAAATGTGTTGTAGGTGCTTTGTCACTGTTTCCAGCATTTTCATTTAATGTGTTAATGTTATTATTACTCATAACTGTTACAAAAGAGTTGTCCTTGTTGGCTGCCAGCATTGTGTCCACCAAGCAAGCAGGCGGCTTAGTCAAAAGATCCACAGGCTGATTTAAAATATGTATTCTTTCTTGCATTTCATGAATGATAGCATTTTTTTCGGTTTGTCACAAACTTTAAAATACGAGGGTTGGGGCAAAAGTCATGGCAACTATATATTTTCTTGAAGATACAGTCCGGTTGGAAAATGTGACATATACAGACGAAAGGACAAGGTGTTAGCTACATGTGTGTGGACAACGAATAGCACCGAAGTATCGTAACACTCTAATTTATTACGGTAGTAACAGGGCAATATGGCCTTCATGGTGCAAAAGAATGACAACACAGTACACATACGGTTGACACGACAAACCTGGGCCTAAAAACCCTCAAAGTAGTCCCTTGCTACTGTCACCACACGCTGCCAACGATGTTGGAGGCACTGAATACCATCTGCCTCAGTATTTGCCGCACCATGTGTGAATCGGGTCACCTGTTCGCGCACAGCATTAGCAATGTCCTCTCGTGTTGCAAACCGCCTACCACGTAGTGGTTCCTTAATCTTTCGAATGAGATCAAAGTTGCAGGGCAAAATGCCGGCAGAGTACGGTGGGTGCTCCAATTCTTCCCATCCCCAACGTTGCAGTAGCTGCCCTACACACTTTGCTTTATGTGGTTTTGCATTGTCGTGCAGGATTATTGCACTGTCCACAAGATCCGGACGTTTCTCCCGAACGCCACGTCGTACCTGTCGCACCAGGAAGTCCCTGTAGTCACTGTAGTGCGGTCACTGTTCTGCCATGTGGAACAAAGTGGCAAACAATGACACCCATGACGTCATACGCGACGATAACCATCAATTTGACTGGGGGAGCATTCTGACGGAACTTCTACCTCCTTGGTGATCCAGCATATCGCCACTCCGCGGACTGACGTTTCAGTTCTGGTTCGTATGCCCTGGCCCAAAATTCATCGATGGCGAATATTCGTGTCAAGAATTGATCGCCGACCTGTTGCCAGCGTGCAAGGTGGTCGGAGCATATTGCATAGCGCACCCACCTTTGAACTTCCGTCAGTGCATGCGGTACCCACCACGTTGCGATTTTGCGTACTTGCAGCGCATTACGCAATATCCTGTAGACAATGCATTTCTCGATGCCACTTGCCATCTCTAACTTCAGTAGCGTCCGTCTGTCTTCATCCAGGAGCTGCTCGATGATGGCACGTGCCACGTCGGTCCGCACACTGACAGGTCGTCCCGAACGTGGCTCATCACTGGTTGACACACGTCCTTGCTGAAATTTTCCTACCCACCATGCAGTATGGTAGGGCATTATCCTCAAGGGCTTCCACTAATGCACTGTGACATTCCATCGCATTTCTCCCTCGTAGAACGACTATTTTGATGTAAGCGCGCTGCTCAACATGGGTTACTTCCATCTCGCACGACACTCGCCAACTGACTGATTTCACAGCCCTCGCTGTCCTATTACTAGCTATCACAGAGCCACCTGTTGTTCTGCATACACACTATGCCTGCAGAACTTCCACACGACACATATACGTTTGTGATCCATTCACATATCTACAAGTAAAAAAATAGTTGCCGTGTCTTTTGCCCCACCCTCGTATGAACATCTATTTTATCACCATCACTATATTGATCCATCGCAGAACAGAAAGCATCATCTTCAAGTTGAGAAACTAGGTCAGAGCCACTCTTTTCACAACATTGAATTGTGTTGTCATTGATAAATTTCACGTTTGAAGATAATTTGGCACAGCTATTGTGAAATAAACACTCACAGACATTTCACTTTAGACCTGTTAATACTTTTGACTTGCATCTCTTACACAGTGCACTAGACAAACTCATGTTAGAATCAGAAGGCCAAGCGAGCGAGCAAAGACATCCACATGTCACCCGAGTTCATGATAGACATATGGCTGTATCTGGATTATATGACCACTCAGTCACTTGGTTGAATGTGCAGTACTTATGATTAAGTGGTATTATGTTTGGGCATGAACCAGCAAGTATAGTAAAGCCAGCAACCCCTCAGGGGCTCACCTTATGTGAGTACGGGTTTTTGGCGCACCCGGGGGTTCCCGAGCCAATCATCGCCACATTCATCCCCTCACCCCCATCCGGTCGACGTGGGTTCTTCTCGTGACCGGTGGACCCAAGGTAGGCTCTCGTGCGTTCTTTTCATTCCATCCATACCGCACCTCACCATAGTTTCTTTCTTTCCTTATCACTTTCCGGCCATTTCGCACCACGACATTCGCATATCTCTCTTTTTCTTCCCCGCCGGCCTACCTTGCGTGCGGAACGCCCACACAGTTTTAGTTTCTTTTATCTTTTTATTTAAATCCTCCGTGGACACGGCCTGACGGATACCCGCGCACCGCGTGCGCAGCTGGGTGAGTGGGTAATGGCGTCATCCCCACCACCCGGGGTCGTCATGTAGGGTTTGTGTTCGTATCCGCTGTTCAACTGCAGTCCCGCGGGGGGGCCATTGCATGAGCTGCTGACTTCTGATGGCGATTGGGTCCCTCTGTCTATGTTCTGGGAGGTGTGACCCTGGGGTGAGCAAGGTATAGATAGGCCACTCACCCAAGCCGGGGTAACGCCCGAGAAGTCGGAGCCCGAGGTCGGAGACGGTTGCAATGGTGGAGGATTTTTTTCGCTATGGAGCACCCTTTTTCCATTATTAACAACAAGCGCCGAAAAGTCATTGTAACAGAAGTAGCACCGCCGTCATCTGGTTGTTACTTGGTCATTTCGAGAACAGAAGAAGGACAAAACTTTGAGAAGGTGAACCCTTTTATAATTCAGAAGGGCATATATGCTATTGCTGGTGCGGTTCAATCATGCACTCGTCTACGGAATGGTTCCTTATTGGCACAAACTAAGTCCGATCAGCAAAGTAAGACCTTGTTGCGCGCTACGCTTCTCCACGGTTACCCCATCCGTGTTGAGAAGCACCGCACATTGAACTCCTGTCGAGGCGTCGTTACCACCCATAGCCTCGATGGTATTTCGGACGAGGATCTCGTAGAATATCTATCTGATCAAAAGGTGACTGCAGTGCATCGAGTGCAGGCCAAACGCGACGGCGTATTGGTACCCACTCGTACCCTGTTTATTACATTTGATGGCGTCGATCTGCCCACGAGCATTTCCGCAGGGTACGAACGGATTTCTGTGAGGCCTTATATTCCTAGACCTCTGCGTTGTTTTAAATGCCAACGTTTTGGGCATACGCAAGTCTCCTGTAAGAGTGCCGTTAACATCTGTGCAACATGTAGCCAGCCCTCACACGAAGGTACCTGTTCAACAGCCCCCGTCTGCGTTAATTGTAAAGGGTCACATTCTGCTTCGTTTGCCGACTGTCCGCGGTATTTGGACGAGAAGGCGATCCAGGAGATCCGGGTAAAGGAAAAACTCTCCTTCGCTGAAGCCCGGAGGCGTTTCCATGCGCGCCAACCTTCACTCCTGCGATCTGGCACATTTAGTTCTGTTGTTGCCTCGCCAGTACCACGAGTAGATGCCGAAACTCAGACCTGGACCTTGACTGGATTAACCGCCACTACCATCCGGCCGTCTATTAAGGCTACAGTTACCAAGCCGTATAAACCTGGTCCCAAGTCAATGAAGTCGCAAGCCGTTGAAAAGAAGCCCAAGCAGAAACTTCGTAGGGAAGACTTTTTGAAAGACCCTCCGCGTGCGCGCGGTAACAAAAGTTCACCTTCTCCTCCTCGGAGGTCGCTGTCCCAGGATGGTCCTGGGACAAGCCGCGCTCAGCGGCACCCTTCACCCATCGCCACCCAGAACGGATTCACGGCGCTTGAATCGGTTTCTGGCACTGAGCGCGTGGGCCCTCCCTCCGAGGAAGCTATGGAGTCTGACCAACTCCATACAAAAAGCCCGAGCCCAAAGGTTAAACAAAAGGTAATTTTAAGCCGCCCTTCTAAATAGACAGTTTATCCCCTTGTTCTTAATGGCTATCCTGACCTGGAATGTACGTGGTGTACGATCGCATAGGGCGGAACTGCAACTTTTATTGCGTTCCCATTCGCCTATGGTCGTATGTTTGCAGGAGACTAAGCTTCGCCCTCACGATCCTTTTGATCTCCGAGGATATACTCCGGTTCGCTACGACCTTGAACCGGAGGAGGGTACTCCTGCTCATGGTGGTGTCATGATTTTGGTGCGTAATGACGTTCATTTTCAAACTATCACACTTACGTCCGACTTGCAAGCTGTTGCCATTAGACTGCAGTTACCCGGTTTTTTCTTTTCTGTTTGTTCTGTGTATACACCTCCATCGTCTCCCCTCGCTCCCGCGGACATTCGATCTCTCCTGTCCGCTCTCCCAACACCATTTCTTCTGTTGGGAGATTTTAATGCCCATCACCCACTATGGGGTTCGCCAAGGGCTTGTGCGAGGGGAACTCTTCTTTCCGACATTTTTATGAGTTCAATCTTTCCATCCTCAATACAGGTGCACCTACTTTTATTTCTGATTCTTCTGGTACATTTTCTCACCTGGACCTTGCCATTTGCTCACTCCAGCTTGCACGTCGTCTTCAGTGGAACGTCGTCGCTGACACCTACTCCAGCGACCATTACCCCTGCATCGTTTCTCTTCTGTCGCACCACGTACAGCATTCCAGAGTACCTACCTGGATATTCGCAAAAGCCGACTGGAGCTTGTATTCCAGCCTCGTGCTTTTTGACGACCAGCCGTTCTCCGACATTAACCAACTAGTGCAGCACCTTACGTCTATTATTTTCTCTGCCGCCGAACGCGCAATACCCCGTTCATCCTCCCAACCTCGGCGGCCACCTGTTCCGTGGTGGAACGAGGATTGTCGGGACGCCGTTCGTGCCCGTAGGACTGCACTACGGGTGTTTCGGCGACACCCTACACTTGATAATTTGGTGACTTTTAAACAATCGCTCGCCAGGGCTCGTCGCATTATTCAAGATAGCAAGAAGGCTTCTTGGGCTCGTTTTGTCGAGTCTTTTAATCGTTTTACGCCTTCATCCGTCGTTTGGGATAAACTTCGTCGCGTCTCAGGTAAAGTGTCACATTGTACTGTTTCTGGCCTTCAGGTTTCTAATGCCATCATAGTGGATCCGGCTGCTATCGCTAACACTCTGGGTGCTGCCTTTGAGGCGGTTTCCAGTTCAGACCATTATTCCGCCGGCTTTCGCTCTATTAAAGACCGGCTGGATTCCGCATCATATACTTTTCGGTCTGCTAATGATGAATGCTATAACGAACTATTCACAATGAGGGAGCTGGAGCACGCTCTTCATTGCTCTCGGCAGTCCGCTCCTGGGCCGGACGGCATTCATGTCCTGATGTTAAAGAACCTTTCAGCCGACAGTAAACTCTTTCTCTTACAGGTCTATAACCGTATTTGGCAAAACGGGCTTTTTCCTTCCGTTTGGCGCGAAGCCACCATTGTTCCTATACTTAAGCCTGGGAAGGATCGCCAACTACCTTCCAGCTACCGCCCTATCTCCCTCACCAGTTGCATTTGCAAGGTGATGGAGCGCATGATCAACGGGCGGTTGACATGGTGGCTTGAGTCTCAGAAACTTCTAGCGAACGCTCAGTGCGGGTTTCGTCGCTATCGCTCTACCGTCGACCATCTGGTGTCCTTGTCGACGCATATTATGAATGGATTTCTGAGAAAGTGTCAAACCGTGGCTGTATTTTTTGACCTGGAGAAAGCTTATGACACTTGTTGGAGGGGCGGCATTTTACGTACACTTCACGATTGGAATATCCGCGGTCGTCTTCCCATATTTCTTCGGGAGTTTATGACGGACCGCGTCTTTCGTGTACGTGTGGGCTCGGTTTTATCTCGTCGTTTTATTCAAGAGAACGGAGTACCGCAGGGCTCTGTACTCAGTGTCACACTTTTTGCGATTGCCATCAACCCCATTGTTGATTTATTCCACCTGGCATTTCATCGTCCCTTTTTGTTGACGATTTCGCTATTTATTGTAGTTCACGGCGGACCTGTCTACTCGAACGCCGTCTCCAGAGCTGTATCGACCGTCTCTACGCCTGGAGTAACGCCAACGGCTTTAATTTCTCCGCCGAGAAATCCGTCTGCATCAACTTTTGGCGCCGGAAGTATTTCCCTCCGCCCTCTCTCCATCTTGGGCCAGGGATACTTCCGTTTGCAGACGAGGCGAAATTTTTGGGGTTGATTTTTGACAGGAAGTTGTGTTGGACCTCGCACGTTTCCTTTTTAAAAGCAAAGTGTGACCGTTCTCTTAATATTTTACGTGTTTTAAGTGGCACATCCTGGGGAGCTGATCGGACCGTCCTTCTTCGCCTTTATCGCTCTTTGGTCCGATCCAAGCTTGATTACGGGTGTATTGTTTATTCGTCGGCACGTCCATCTGTGTTACGTCGATTGAATGCCACTCACCATCGTGGCATAAGAGTCGCTACAGGGGCCTTTCCAACCAGCCCTGTTTTTAGCCTGTTTGCTGAAGCTGCAGAGCCTCCGCTGTCCTTCCGGCGTGAGATGCTCTTGTGCAGCTATGCTTGTCGACTCTCAAGCTTGCCTGACCACCCGTCCTTCGAGTTATTTTTCGAGGAGTCACTTGATCTTCACTATTTTATTAGCTCCTCTGCTTTGCTCCCACCAGGGGTTCGCTTTCGTCAGCTCCTTCGGCATTTAGACGTTCCGCCAGCGCCGGCCCTTCCACGGGGGGAAACGCGTTTTCCTCCATGGTCTCGCGCTGTGGCCCACTGTCACCTTGGGCTAACGTCGATGCCGAAGACTGAGACCCCTGCTTCAGTCTTTAGATCGGCTTTTTTAGAAGTACGGGCTCAATTCGGAGACTTCCATTTTATCTTTACCGATGGATCTAAGACTGAAGCTGGAGTTGGATGTGCCTTTGTTTCTGATCACTGTAGTTTTAAGTTTCGTTTACCTGGACAATGTTCAATTTTTACCGCCGAACTTTTTAGCATTTATCAATCTATTTTATACATTCAGCGGCACGCCTTACAGCACTGTTTTATTTGTACGGACTCTCTGAGTGCCCTTCAGACTATTACTGCGCTGTACCATTACCACCCGCTTGTACAGCGCATACATGACCTGCTCCACTCGCTTGGTGTCACTGGCATCAGCGTGTCCTTCATGTGGATTCCAGGTCATGTGGGCATCTCAGGTAATGAGTCTGCCGACGCCGCTGCGAAATCGGCGATTTTATTACCCAGAATTTTTACCTCTGTTGTTCCCTCGTCAGATTCGTGTGTTATTTTACGTCGCCGCATCCTCTCGCGCTGGCGCGATGAGTGGACGGCCCTCCGGGGGAACAAGTTGCGGGAGGTTAAGCCTCTCCCGTTAATCTGGGGTACCTCTTCTCGTTCTTTACGTCGGGAAGAGGTACTTTTAGCCCGTTTACGAATTGGACATTGTCGTTTTAGTCATAGTTACCTGCTCAGTGGTGATCCCGCTCCGCTGTGTCAGCAGTGTGACGTGCCCTTAACGGTGCGTCACATTTTAACTGAGTGTCAAGTTTTAGCTCCACTGCGCGTTCGCCTGGGTCTGCCTGTTGGCATAGCCAACGTTTTGGCAGACGACGCGCATGCTGTAGAATGTCTTTTACGTTTTATAAGTGACATTGATTTTAATCGTCGCATTTGATGCGCTGAGCGTCTTTTAGCTTTGTTATTTTATTCTGTATGTTTTTATAGGGACTTACTCCCCAGTGACATATGGCGCTCATGTCCCGCATTCTACAGTTCTTGACACGTTTTAATCTTTTATTGGGTATGCTTTTAGTGTGTTGGTTTTTGAGATATATTTATTCTTATTATTGTTGTTATTTTTATTCTTGTTGTTATTGTTATTGTTATTGTTATGCTATTGTTAGTTTTAACTTTTTGGACATCGCGGGTTTGTGTCCCGTTTTTTAATTATGCGGTTTTTTTACCTTTTATATTTTGACCTTATATTTTACACATTGTAAGGGCGCTGATGACCCTAGCAGTTTAGCGCCCTTAAACCGCATATCATCATCATCATCATCATCATCATCATCAAAGCCAGCATTGTGGCATGGTGGATTGGAACAGCATATAGGTGCAGCAGTGGCACTTAGTGAGAAATTCCAGCTTAAAGAGTATAGATCTAAGGATAATTGTTTGTCAAGTGGTTCTGCATTATTTGGAGAAAATGAAGGTTGACAATACATCAACAAAAAGACATAAATATGGAATACTTTGTAATTATAATGAACAAAAAGCAATCATTTATACCCCAGATCTGAATGAGAAAAATTGCAAGAAGCTATGTTTGTAGGGTGGGGAAAATAAACTGAAGTCACAGTTATTTTTACCACAGATCCTCACTTAGATATTTACCTACTTATCTAGACATATTTTTCGTAGTCAATTGCTCTTAGTGCAGAAATGATTATAAAAGTATTAAATTATAAGAAACTATGTTTTATGATAATGATCATAGCTATTCATCAATGAAATAAATTTCATCAATGTGTAAGCAGTGCTTAGAAATATTAAGAGTTTTAATCAGCTGAAAGGGTTTTGTGCATTTTGTTTCTTGAAGAAAAGTATCAGTGGCAGATCAGATTTTGAGCTATTATTTGGTAATTAAAAGTACACATAATTCCTTTGAATGTGGGCACTGCCAATCATTCCTTTATCTAAGCAGGAAGGAAATCAAGTCATCAGTTCGTTGACTTTTGGCTTTTCATAATGCAAAGAAGTTTTAGTATAACAGATGGCTGTGCAACATGATGTAAAACTGTGCAAATTAACTTATTTGCACAGTTTTACATCATGTTGCACAGCCATTAATTTATTTGCACAAGTGCACATTCTTCTAAGTATTATCCATGCAGGTGAGTAGATGGCCATATGGGCATAAATCATACATTTTTGGAAACATTCAGCATAGCAAAATGGAACAATCTGCTGTCTATTGTATTCCTGTTCCATCTTGGTGTATGGCTGAACCACATATTTGCAGGGCTTTGTCATAGATTAATAGGATTTAAAATTATGGAAAAGCTTCTACTTTGTGAAACCAAACATTTAATTTTCAACTTTGATTTACTGCCACAAGACATCCTCATGAAAAGACTTTTTACCCTTCCTGCAAGTAAGCATGATAAACCAGCTCAAATGTGCAATGCAGAAGGACATCTTTCGTTAGGTACCGGATGACTGGAGTCAGCACACATTCAAAACATATTCTGTTAAATTTATTAAATAATTGAGTCTCTGCATATATTTTTAAGTGGAATTTGAGTGTTTGCCAAACTGACACAGAACATAACATTTGAAAATAAGGATACTGGATAACAATTGTGGAAATCTTGTTACTGTTCATGAACGTTATTGGAAATTCATGAATTCACCTAAAGAGTCTTGAATTTGGTTCATTGAAATCATTAGACTCTTTTGACAGGCAGCTTTTTACTCAAATTGTCCAATTATTACAATTTTATGAGTAAAATGAGAGCCTTCAATATGAATATATCTGATGATTAGGCCTTTGATCTAATTCCAGAAATGAGAGAGAGAGCAGGTGCAACTTCTATTTGGATCAGATCTCTGACTGTGGCCTCTGCAACCTTAATTCAGTCATACATTTTAGCACTCATGGTTTAAATTCCTTCAGTGCAAAGATGAATTGTTTTTCAAAATAATCATAACCACAGCCTTGAAAATCCTGGCAACATATTTTCAATACAAACCACATTGATTTGGAAAGAAAAAAGGGCTCCTGTTTTTATACTGAAAATGGGCACCTCTATTGCGATTATAATCACTGTAAATTAATAAAAATTAGTTCCCGAAGTGGAAATAAATTCTAGAATGCCATCCATAGCAGCATGGTGACCAATTCTGTTTCACATCTCCTTGATGATGTTAACCTACCTCCAATTGCACACACAGAAGTTGTTTACCTTTCCAAGAATAAGTAAATGCTGAATCTTAAATAATCAGGAAGTTTTTAAACCGTTTGCATGTTTGCGGTACCAAAATGCTTGCACTTCCCTATGTGTAGTAGTGTGTTCTTTTTTTGTTTTCTCATTTATGACAAATATTTATATGGTCCTATTTTGGATAATAATTGTAATTGTATTTCAAATAAAAGTTGTATTTTAATTACTACATTATGCAAAGAGAAGGTGCAAAATTCCCTGGTATGTTGTGGTTTAATTATTGGTTTAAATATACAATGCATCTTGTGCTTCCAGGCAGTGGCTTCTCACAAAGCTTAAGTGATAGTGAAACTGATGTTTCCACTTCAACTGAAAACTTAAGCCATGAAGAACGTTATGTTATTCGACATACAGCACGCCAAGAGCCTCAGGGTCAAGAAAACTTCAGCTCAAATCGTAGCAGTCTAGATGTTTCTTCCTCATCTTACAATACGCTTATTATTCATGGGGCTGGAGATGAACCATGGACTGGCAGGTAGAGTTTGCTAACACTGCAGCGAGCAGCTGCATTAAGTTTGTAGAAAAAGCTTAATAGTAGGTGTTGTAAAATACATTAAGTCTACCCTTATCATCAAAGTATTTTTTTGTAGAAGCAGTACCAAAATAGAGAAATCAGAAGTATGAATAGGGTTTTCCATGGAATATGATTTGTGTAATACTGTTAAACATTTCAGCTACCATCACACAACCTCAAAGTACAAAGGTTCTATCCAATACTTTTTTTCTTTCTTTGCAAAAATACGTTTGTAATGCACCTTGTATTATAATTAAATTCTTTTCATAATCATGTGCAGCTTACTTTTTGAGATATACAAGGGGGAAAAGGATTCTATCTGGAAATTGAGGTTGAAATTAGGGGGAAAACATTTTTACCTCTGCTTGCTTGCGGTTCTCTTTGCATAGCTGCTGCTGCTGCTGCTCCTCCTCCTCCTTCTCCTCCTCCTCCTCCTCCTCACTGTTTTCAGATGCAACTTTTCCTGACAGCTGTTCTCAGTTTTGATGAGCATTTCCTTTGATAATGAAGTTCTATCTGCAATGTGCTTGTAGTGGTCCTATTTTACTATGGCAAAAAAACATAACAGGTGGGAAGGGAAAGGTGTTTTAAGTGGTGAGCATTGTGGAGCTGTCAGTAACTTGCTAAAAGAGATGTACAGTGGACATCAAGCTTTTTACAAAGTTTTCCTGTGAATATTAGCAGTTAAAATTTGATTACCTGCTGAGAAGAAAAACTTTAACTTTCCTAATGCTATGGTATGGAAGTTATGAAAACTATCAATGGCCCTCACGTAAAACATGTGATGATGATGATGATGCATTAATATTTAACATTTTAGATAATTAAATAATTGACAATCAAGATAATCCAAACCTCTACCACCATTTTTAAATACAAAATCAATTGAAAAAGAAACACACATTACTTTGTGCTGATATTTATTACATTTATTAATCTTATAGTTACTGTTGCAAAAAGTTCCTGTCAGTTTTCATATTTATAACCTTTTGCCCCAAGATTTTATCACACTGCGTTTTTACACTTTGAGTGGCTTCAGCATATAATCATTTGACTAAAACTTCATCTTCTGACACTTCTGAGAAAATACTGTGCTCAGTTTCTTTGTCACTGTGTTGATTATACATAAAATGTTCCCTATTATGTTCATTTTACTCCGATTGTATACCTCTTTTCTATTTTAAGTTTTTCTAACCTGATGGCCAACTTACAGCTACTATCTGTTTGAAAGCCACAAACAAGAATAATGGCTTAAATTTTCAGAGATTGAAAGCAAAGTTTGAACTTCACAAGGGAATCAACAATATAAATCTTTGAAAAGTTGTTGTGAAACAGTGAGAGCATGAGGGTCTAAGAGAGCTGCAATAACCTATATTAATACTTAATATTAAAGTGTCTTATATATTTTGAAAGGTTACTAATAATCCTGAGCTGAATTATGTTTACAACAAATTTAAAAATTGACATCACTAAACATATTATTTTCTAGTATATTTTGTATAAAAATGAAGTCTGTGGTCCAAATGGACCCCCACTTAGCTTTAGGAAGATGAATACATTTTAATTTCCTTTGGTGTCATGGTAGTGGGGCATTCTGTCATTTTGTTTTTAAATCTAGTCCCTTATGTTAACTTTCCAAAAGTATTCTTTGACCTCAATTATATCAATCAACTTCCCTGACAGTTCATTCATTATTTCTTGCTCTGGGCCCATGTAACCTATCAAAAAGCCATTAAGTGAATTCTATCATGCTTAAATAATGATTTGTAAGTATGTTGTGACATTACTTAGATCTGTCATTTTCTGACAGGAAGTCAGAATGCATTTCCTGCATTCCAATGTAAAATCTTTACATAGTCTTGTTTTGTTAGAAAAGGACTTCTTCATTGTGTTGGGATGCATGTCAGTTTTGTTACTCATTTAGCATTATCCAGGGGACACATGCAGTAAAACTATGGATGTGAGTAAGCTTGTCCTTAAAAATGTTTAATTCTGACAACTGCACACTGCAGCAAGAAAATAGTTGTATATTGCATCTATATATTTTGTAGCATCTGAATTGATCCATGAAATCAGATTTAGCAAAACTCAATTAATACCATAATTACAGACAACCAAACATTCCAGGTTTTTTTCAAAACTCGATAGATGCAGTCTTTTAGTTGAAGCAAAACTTGATACATGCTGGACTCCTTATTTGAAATATTCACAAGGCCAAGTAAAATGTTTTTCACCATAGTATAAAGTTTTAAGTAAGGGCATTCTCCAGTGCCATAATATTCCAACTACTCAATTCTATGAGAAGGCTCCACGGTACTCAGGCAGCAAGGAGTGAAATATGAATCCTTCATCCTTGGACATATGTTGGCTGCCTAAATAGTCATATTTAAAGCTTTCAACGTAAGGGTAAGCTAATGTTTTCCACTTGTACTGCGCTGATGTAACATTCGTATCTGAAACCATGCTAGTGCAAAGCTCGCAGATTCCTCTCACGACTTTTCTCCTGGTTGCAGATCAGTACCATAGTTTCTGACACTCACTTGTGTGTGAATAATGGATATAGGGGCCAAATTTATTATGGTTCAAGAAACAGTAGCTGGTAGAAAATCTAAAGAGAAAAATCCTCGTAAAGTCAGAACAAGAACAGCATTATAATGGTAATGCTTGGGCTTTTTTGCAACAAAGCAGATGTTTTGATCGACTCTTCATGTTTTCTGATGCATGGTCATAGTTATATGGCTCCAGATTGTGTTTTCAGAAAAATAGAAAAACAGAAGAATGGAAGACATCTTGACACCCCAGTGGTTACTACAAGATATTGAAGAATCATGGCACAGTGAAGATCCTCAACAAGGACTGGAAAATATTAAACTTAAAGGCCGGTGCTCAAAAGGTGTTATGATTGACATTGCCTTTCAAGATGGCTCCGCAATGAGTGATCACTTACCCCCGCCCCCCCAAAAAATAAATCAACCGTGTATCATAATGTATCTATTGACCTGCAGAACACACTACGGCATGTCCAGTGGCTGTGTGTGCGTGTGTGTGCATGCATGTGTATGTGTTAAAACTAAGAGTTAAAACATGTAACACTATGTTAAATTCCTGTATTCTTTCAGAAGTTAACATGGTGTCTAAAGGAAAAAAGAATGACATTAAGAAACTCGTGCAGTATTTCAAAATAACAGATGAGGCAAAGGACTTCTACATAACTGTTCTAGCGGAGGTATCCCATTAGACTTTTGTGAATAATTACAGCTTTGTGCTAAAATGATTAGTTTTATTCAGTTTTATTAGTGCTCTAATGAGACCCCTATGAATAAAGACTGCATCTATTGAGTTTTGAAGAAACTTCAGTTTTTTGGGAGTAAAGTAGACGATATTTAGAAAGTGCACATATTTTTGTTTAACACACTTTATTGCCTTTGAACAAGGAATGCTTCATGCTATAAACTTTGGCTATAAAGTATATGGTTTATAAGTGTTTAAAATAAAAATATGATTCCTCTAAAATTTTGATTTCTGCATCTATCGACTTTTGCAAAATCGCTCCTCAATTGGAATTCAGCAATGAACAAAGATGATTTGTTAGAATGCTGTATTTTGGACATTGGAAATAAGGACCTGATAGCACTTTATTGGGATGCTAGAGGAACAGTGGCATAACAGCCAAGATTTGCAATGTCATTAAGGAGGAAGAACATACACACCTGCTTTAGATATGTATCTAAGCATCATCCATGCACTGCCTTCATGCTCCTGGTGGTTTGTTTAACTCTGTAACAGCTGTATTGCTATGAAGCAGATGATGAGACAGAGTTGCAACATAAAAATTGACTGAACTTTCCAGGTTAGTTTTAGATGGTGCAACTGTTTCTTGTGCTACGTATATGGTGCCACTTTTGAAATTAATGTTCAATTTTCCAACCTTTATGATCATTTACAAGGTGACACTTCTTTCTTTCTTCCTCTGGCATTATTGCTGCATATTGCCTTCTTGAGAACAAGAAAGTTGCATTGACTGTACTGTCACCATCTCGTAGTTGAATGAAGCTGAAAGCAGTGGTCATCTTCCTAAAACTTCTTGTGGCTACTTAAATTATCTGGCAAGCCATATCTGGTCCTTGTGAAATCACAGTAGAAGTTTCAGAACACACAGGTGGAGCAAGTGTCACTTGTGTGTTATCTGATGCAATCAGCTTTTAGTTCTGCATTTTGTCATGGGGAAGCCATCCAAAGGTTACTAGGTTCTCTTTTGTGCTAAAATATATGAAAGGAAGCCTTTGTGGTTTCAATGCAAAGCATAAAATTATGATGTGCAAGGAGTGCAACAGATTTTGTGTGGGAACAAAAAGATTCCTGTGACAAACATCTTATTTGTGAAATACACAAGAAAAATAAACTCAAGAGACAAAAAAAGTGCCTGTTAACAAATGGAGATAGTTTCACGAATGCTAAATGTGTTAAAACTGAGAAGGAATTCACAATAAGTACAGTGAACAAATTTGTGTCTGGATAAATAAATGTATTTAAGGTAAGCCATAATATCTAATAGTGAGGGAGGAAAAAGGTGTTCAGTGTTTTCATAGTTAATTAACATAACTTTGCTGTTGGAAAATTCTAAAATACTTGCAATTAATTTATTTTATTCCAAACTAGTTACCACTTTGTAGGACTATAGTAGTTGCAGTACTTAAGAGACTTCAATGTATGAAAATTGAGGTGTTACATTCATATTGTTTCTCTGCCCCCTATCATTTATTTTATTATGTTCTACAATCTATTCTTGTAAAAGCTTACGTTTTATCTACTTCATATTAATTGAGATAAACATTTATAGAAAAAGGTTTCATGAAACATTTTGTTGTAGGTGCAAGTTGGATACTGGAAACTTAAGCAATAGTCAAATATTTAAAAGTGGGTCCTCTATGCTGACCTTGAAATTCCATACTCTTTGCATGACACTATGAGATACAACTGAGTGATGGCCACTTCAAAAGGTGACAAAGTATGGAAAACTTCAAACCGATAACAATGGATATTCTGAAATGGCTGATGTCACAAAAAGGTTAATTGAAATAAATGTGTGTTTTAAACAGATCTATATTTTTTTACAGTAAATTTTTTCTATCTCTTAAGGTTTAACAATTAAACAAAGTTAAAAATTCGCTCTGAATGAAGAAGACTTCACAGGCTATTCCTAGAAACTTCAAGATATACATTATTTGGCATTTAAATATCTTAAGTATGTGTTATTTTAAACAAAATCATTAGAGCCTTTTTGAGAAAACAAAAAATAATGAATCCATGGTGTGGTGGGGGTATTTTCTTGAAAATCTTTGTGTCACATCTTTGGAAGGTACTGAACTTAAATACCAAGTTTGGTAAATATCCAGCATTTTGTTCTCGAGTCATACACTCGCTTCCCCTCCCTCACCCTCTCTTCCCTGTTGTAAAAGTGATGCTTCTATCCAGGTGGCCTACAAACATGTACATATATCTGGTGAAATCTCAATATTGAATTTTTGAGATGGAATGCAATATGTCCTCTGCCTACTACAGCCTTTCCAGTGGATAATGGGTCCACACATAAAAAAATCTACAGAGTATCACTCCCCACTTGACGCCTTGTGAAGCATGGAAAAGCTTTCTCTCTTTCCCCCTCTCCACCTGCTCAGCTGTTTACTTTCAGGAGCTCAAGAAATTGTTATTGCTACCTCCCAATGCTATCTTAACCACCTGCTATCTTCACTGCACTGAGTATAAAAGAAATACATACCCCTATACTTGTTAATTATGTGTACTAATTCAAGAATAGATGAAAAAATGTTATGAAATATCTTCGATTAATAAAAACTTAAATATTAATCAGTCTTTTAGTAGTATCATGACACCCAGCTCGGAATCAGATATCACTTGAATTGTCTTCCAGGTTAATAACCAGCCTGTTACTTGGTCACGCACATCAGTTGCTTCTGATGTTAATTTAATGGCATTCTTAACAGCAAGGGTATCATGATGGTCATACAAAATGAATACATTCAAAACTATCATTTCTTCACCAGTTTTAAGGGCTTTGCCACTTCTATGTTTAACTACACTGTTCCACACTCGGCCTTGACCACGACCCCCCAGGGGCTCACCTTATGTGAGTACGGGTTAGGGGCACCCGGGGTACCCGAGCCAATCATCGCCATCATCATCCTTCCACCCCCGTCTGGTCGATGTGGGTTCGTTCTCGTGACCGGGGGACTCAAGGTAGCCTCTCGTGCGTTCTGTGCATTTCATTCCATGTCGCCCTCGCCTTCGTTTCTTTCTTCTGTTTTACTTCTGCACATTTCGCACCACGTCCATTCATTAACACATCTCTGTTTCTTCCTCGCCGGCCTACCTTGCATCTGAAACGCCCACACAGTTTTATTTCTTTTATCTTTTCTTTTAATCCTCCGTGGACACAGCCTGACGGATACCCGCGCACTGGGTGCGCAGCTGTGTGAGTGGGTAATGGCGTCATCCCCACCACCCGCGGACGTCATGTAGGGTTTGTGTTCGTATCCGCTGTTCAACTGCAGTCCCGCGGGGGGCCATTGCATGAGCTGCTGACTTCCGACGGCGATTGGGTCCCTCTGTCTATCTTCTGGGAGGTGTAACCCTGGGGTGAGCAAGGTATAGATAGGCCACTCACCCAAACCGGGGTAACGCCCGGGAAGTCAGAGCCCGAGGTCGGAGACGGTTGCAATGGTGGAGGATTTATTTCGCTATGGAGCACCCTTCCTCCATTAATACCAACAAGCGCCGAAAAGTTTATGTAACAGAAGTGACACCACCGACAACTGGTTGTTATTTGGTCATTTCACGAACCGAAGAAGGACAAAGTTTTGAGAAGGTGAACCCTTTCATCATTCAAAAGGGCATTGATGCTATTGCTGGTGCGGTTCAGTCCTGCACTCGTCTACGGAATGGTTCCTTATTAGCACAAACGAAATCCGATGAGCAAAGTAAGACCTTGTTGCGCGCTACGCTTCTCCACGGCTATCTCATCCGTGTGGAGAAGCATCGCACATTGAATTCCTGTCGAGGCGTCATCACCACCCATAGCCTCGATGGTATATCGGACGATGAACTCGTAGACTATCTTTCAGACCAAAAGGTGACAGCAGTGCATCGAGTGCAGGCCAAACGCGACGGAGTATTGGTACCCACTCGTACCCTGTTTATTACATTTGATGGCGTCGATCTGCCCACGAGCATTTCAGCAGAGTACGAACGCATTTCGGTGAGGCCCTATATCCCTAGACCTCTGCGTTGTTTCAAATGTCGTATTGGGCATACGCAAGTCTCATGTAAGAGTGCCGTTACCACCTGTGCCTCATGTAGCCAGCCATCACATGAGGGTGCCTGTTCCACAGCCCCCGTCTGCGTTAACTGCAAAGGGTCTCATTCTGCGTCGTTTGCCGACTGTCCGCGGTACTTGGACGAGAAGGCGATCCAGGAGATCCGGGTAAAGGAAAAACTCTCCTTCGCTGAAGCCCGGAGGCGTTATCATGCGCGCCAACCTTCCCTCCTGCGATCTGGCACCTTTAGTTCTGTTGTTGCCTCGCCAGTACCACGAGTAGATGCCGAAACTCAGACCTGGACCATGACTGCATTAACCGCCACTACCATCCGGCCGTCTATTAAAGCTACTGTTACCAAGCCCTATAAACCTGGTCCAAAGTCAATGAAGTCGCAAGCCGCTGAAAAGAAACCCAAGCAGAAACTTCGTAGGGAAGATTTTCTGAAAGACCCTCCGCGTGCGCGCGGTAAGAAAAGTTCACCTTCTCCTCCTCGGAGGTCGCTGTCCCAGGGAACTCCTGTGACAAGCCGCGCTCAGCGGCACCCCTCACCCATCGCCACCCAGAACCGATTCACGGCGCTTCAATCGGTTTCTGGCACTGAGCGCGTGGGCCCTCCCTCCGAGGAAGCTATGGAGTCTGACCAACTCCATACAAAAAGCCCGAGCACAAACCCCTCAGGGACTCACCTTATGTGAGTACGGGATTTTGGCGCACCCGGGGGTTCCCGAGCCAATCATCGCCATATTCATCCCTTCACCCCATCCGGCCGAGGTGGGTTCTTCTCGTGACCGGTGGACACAAGGTAGGCTCTCGTGCGTTTTTTGCATTCCATTCATACTGCACCTCACCATCGTTTCTTTCTTCCCTTGTCACTTTCCGACCATTTCGCACCACGCCATTCGCATATCTCTTTTTCTTCCCCGCCGGCCTACCTTGCGTGCGAAACGCCCACACTGTTTTAGTTTCTTTTATCCTTTTATTTAAATCCTCCGTGGACACAGCCTGACGGATACCCGCGCACCGCGTGCGCAGCTGGGTGAGTGGGTAATGGCGTCATCCCCACCACCCGGGGTCGTCATGTAGGGTTTGTGTTCGTATCCGCTGTTCAACTGCAGTCCCGCGGGGGGGCCATTGCATGAGCTGCTGACTTCTGACGGCGATTGGGTCCCTCTGTCTATGTTCTGGGAGGTGTGACCCTGGGGTGAGTCTGGTATAGATAGGCCACTCACCCAAGCCGGGGTAATGCCCGAGAAGTCAGAGCCCGAGGTCGGAGACGGTTGCAATGGTGGAGGATTTTTTTCGCTATGGAGCACCCTTCCTCCATTAATACCAACAAGCGCCGAAAAGTCATTGTAACAGAAGTAGCACCGCCGTCATCTGGTTGTTACTTGGTCATTTCGAGAACAGAAGAAGGACAAAACTTTGAGAAGGTGAACCCTTTTATAATTCAGAAGGGCATAGATGCTATTGCTGGTGCGGTTAAATCATGCACTCGTCTACGGAATGGTTCCTTATTGGCACAAACTAAGTCCGATCAGCAAAGTAAGACCTTGTTGCGCGCTACGCTTCTCCACGGTTACCCCATCCGTGTTGAGAAGCACCGCACATTGAACTCCTGTTGGGGCGTCGTTACCACCCATAGCCTCGATGGTATATCGGACGAGGATCTCGTAGAATATCTATCCGATCAAAAGGTGACTGCAGTGCATCGAGTGCAGGCCAAACGCGACGGCGTATTGGTACCCACTCGTACCCTGTTTATTACATTTGATGGCGTCGATCTGCCCACGAGCATTTCCGCAGGGTACGAACGGATTTCTGTGAAGCCTTATATTCCTAGACCTCTGCGTTGTTTTAAATGCCAACGTTTTGGGCATACGCAAGTCTCATGTAAGAGTGCCGTTAACATCTGTGCAACATGTAGCCAGCCCTCACACGAAGGTGCCTGTTCAACAGCCCCCGTCTGCGTTAATTGTAAAGGGTCACATTCTGCTTCGTTTGCCGACTGTCCGCGGTACTTGGACGAGAAGGCGATCCAGGAGATCCGGGTGAAGGAAAAACTCCTTCGCTGAGGCCCGGAGGCGTTATCATGCGCGCCATCCTTCCATCCTGCGATCTGGCACATTTAGTTCTGTTGTTGCCTCGCCAGTACCACGAGTAGATGCCGAAACTCAGACCTGGACCATGATTGGATTAACCGCCACTACCATCCGGCCGTCCATTAAGGCTACAGTTACCAAGCCCTATAAACCTGGTCCAAAGTAATTGAAGTCGCAAGCCGCTGAAAAGAAACCCAAGCAGAAACTTCGTAGGGAAGATTTTCTGAAGGACCCTCCGCGTGCGCGGTGTAAGAAAAGTTCACCTTCTCCTCCTCGGAGGTCGCAGTCCCAGGAAGATCCAGGGGACAAGCCGCGCTCAGCGGCACCCCTCACCCATCGCCACCCAGAACCGATTCACGGCGCTTGAATCGGTTTCTGGCACTGAGCGCGTGGGCCCTCCCTCCGAGGAAGCTATGGAGTCTGACCAACTCCATACAAAAAGCCCGAGCCCAAAGGTTAAGCAATAGATTATTTTAAGCCGCCCTTCTAAGTAGATAGTTTATCCCTTTTATTCATGGATATCCTGACCTGGAATTTACGTGGTGTTTGATCGCATAGGGCGGAACTGCAGCCTTTATTGCGTTCCCATTCGCCTATGGTCGTGTTTTGCAGGAGACCAAGCTTCGCCCTCATGATCCTTTTGATCTCCGAGGATATACTCCGGTTCGCTACGACCTTGAACTGGAGGAGGATACTCCTGCTCATGGTGGTGTCATGATTTTGGTGCGTAACGACGTTCATTTTCAAACAATCACACTTACATCCGACTTGCAAGCTGTTGCCGTTCACCTTCACTTACCCGGCTTTTTGTTTTCTGTTTGCTCTGTGTATTCACCTCCATCGTCTCCCCTCGCTCCCACGGACATTCGAGCTCTCCTGTCCGCTCTGCGAACACCATTTCTTCTGTTGGGAGATTTTAATGCCCATCACCCACTGTGGGGTTCGCTGAGGGCTTGTGCGAGGGGAATTCTTCTTTTCGACATTTTTTACCAGTTCAATCTTTACATCCTCAATACAGGTGCACCTACTTTTATTTCTGATTCTTCTGGTACATTCTCTCACCTGGACCTTGCCATTTGCTCACTCCAGCTTGCTAGTCGTCTTCAGTGGAACGTCGTCGCTGATACCTTCTCCAACGCCCCCAGGTGCTCACATTTTGTGAGTACGGGTTACGCGCACCCGGGGTACCCGAGCCAATCATCGCCATCATCATCCTTCCACCCCCGTCCGGTCGAGGTGGGTTTGTTCTCGTGACCGGGGGAATCAAGGTAGGCTCTCGTGCGTTCTGTGCATTTCATATCATGTCGCCCCTCGCCATCGTTTCTTTCTTCGCTTTTACTTCTGCACATTTCGCACCACGTCAATTCATTTACGCATCTGTTTTTCTTCCTCGCCGGCCTACCTTGCATCCGAAACGCCCACACAGTTTTAGTTTCTTTTATCTTTCTTTTAATCCTCCGTGGACACAGCCTGACGGATACCCGCGCACCACGTGCGCAGCTGGGTGTGTGGGTAATGGCGTCATCCCCACCACCCGGGGTCGTCATGTAGGGTTTGTGTTCGGATCCGCTGTTCAACTGCAGTCCCGCGGGGGGGGGGGCATTGCATGAGCTGCTGACTTCCGACGGCGATTGGGTCCCTCGGTCTATGTTCTTGAAGGTGTGACCCTGGGGTGAGTCTGGTATAGATAGGCCACTTACCCAAGCCGGGGTAACGCCCGAGAAGTCAGAGCCCGATGTCGGAGACGGTTGCAATGGTGGAGGAGTTATTTCGCTATGGAGCACCCTTCCTCCATTAATACTAACAAGCGCCGAAAAGTTTATGTAACAGAAGTGACACCACCGACAACTGGTTGTTACTTGGTCATTTCACGAACCGAAGAAGGACGAAGTTTTGAGAAGGTGAACCCTTTCATCATTCAAAACGGCATTGATGCTATTGCTGGTGCGGTTCTTTTGGCGCACCCGGGGGTTCCCGAGCCAATCATCGCCATATTCATCCCCTCACCCCCATCCGGTCGAGGTGGGTTCTTCAAGTGACCGGTGGACCCAAGGTAGGCTCTCGTGCGTTCTTTACATTCCATTCATACCGCACCTCACCATCGTTTCTTTCTTCCCTTATCACTTTCCGGCCATTTCGCACCACGACATTCGCATATCTCTCTTTTTCTTCCCCGCCGGCCTACCTTGCGTGCGAAACGCCCACACAGTTTTAGTTTCTTTTATCTTTTTATTTAAATCCTCCGTGGACACAGCCTGACGGATACCCGCGCACCGTGTGCACAGCTGGGTGAGTGGGTAATGGCGTCATCCCCACCACCCGGGGTCGTCATGTATGGTTGTTGTTCGTATCCGCTGTTCAACTGCAGTCCCGCGGGGGGGCCATTGCATGAGCTGCTGGCTTCCGACGGCGATTGGGTCCCTCTGTCTATGTTCTAGGAGGTGTGACCCTGGGGTGAGCTAGGTATAGATAGGCCACTCACCCAAGCCGGGGTAACGCACGGGAAGTCAGAGCCCGAGGTCGGAGACGGTTGCAATGGTGGAGGATTTTTTTCCGCTATGGAGCACCCTTCCTCCATTACTACTAACAAGCGCCGAAAAGATTATGTAACAGAAGTGACACCACCGACAACTGGTTGTTACTTGGTCATTTCACGAACCGAAGAAGGACAAAGTTTTGAGAAGGTGAACCCTTTCATCATACAAAAGGGGGTTGATGCAATTGCTGGTGCGGTTCAGTCCTGCACTCGTCTACGGAATGGTTCCTTATTAGCCCAAACGAAATCCGATCAGCAAAGTAAGACCTTGTTGCGCGCTACGCTTCTCCACGGCTATCCCATCCGTGTGGAGAAGCACCGCACATTGAATTCCTGTCGAGGCGTTATTACCACCCATAGCCTCGATGGTATATCGGACGAGGACCTGGTAGAATATCTTGCAGACCAGAAGGTGACAGCGGTCCATCGAGTGCAGGCCAAACGCGACGGCGTATTGGTACCCACTCGTACCCTGTTTATTACATTTGATGGCGTCGATCTGCCCACGAGCATCTCCGCAGGGTACGAACGAATTTCTGTGAGGCCTTATATTCCTAGACCTCTGCGTTGTTTTAAATGCCAACGTTTTGGGCATACGCAAGTCTCATGTAAGAGTGCCGTTAACATCTATGCAACATGTAGCCAGCCCTCACACGAAGGTACCTGTTCAACAGCCCCCGTCTGCGTTAATTGTAAAGGGTCTCATTCTGCTTCGTTTGCCGACTGTCCGCGGTACTTGGACGAGAAGGCGATCCAGGAGATCCGGGTAAAGGAAAAACTCTCCTTCGCTGAAGCCCGGAGGCGTTACCATGCGCGCCAACCTTCACTCCTGCGATCTGGCACATTTAGTTCTGTTGTTGCCTCGCCGGTACCACGAGTAGATGCCGAAACTCAGACCTGGACCTTGACTGGATTAACCGCCACTACCATCCGGCCGTCCATTAAGGCTACAGTTACCAAGCCGTATAAACCTGGTCCCAAGTCCATGAAGTCGCAAGCCGTTGAAAAGAAACCCAAGCAGAAACTTCGCAGGGAAGATTTTTTAAAAGACCCTCCGCGTGCGCGCGGTAACAAAAGTTCACCTTCTCCTCCTCGGAGGTCGCTGTCCCAGGAAGGTCCTGGGACAAGCCGCGCTCAGCGGCACCCTTCACCCATCGCCACCCAGAACCGATTCACGGCGCTTGAATCGGTTTCTGGCACTGAGCGCGTGGGCCCTCCTCCGAGGAAGCTATGGAGTCTGACCAACTCCATACAAAAAGCCCGAGCCCAAAGGTTAAACAAAAGGTAATTTTAAGCCGCCCTTCTAAATAGACAGTTTATCCCCTTTTTCTTAATGGCTATCCTGACCTGGAATGTACGTGGTGTACGATCGCATAGGGCGGAACTGCAACTTTTATTGCGTTCCCATTCACCTATGGTCGTGTGTTTGCAGGAGACCAAGCTTCGCCCTCACGACCCTTTCGATCTCCGAGGGTACACTCCGGTTCGCTACGATCTTGAACCGGAGGAGGGTGCTCCTGCTCATGGAGGTGTTATGTTGTTGGTGGGTAATGACGTTCATTTTCAAACTATCACACTTACCTCCGACTTGCAAGCTGCTGCCATTAGACTGCAGTTACCCGGTTTTTTCTTTTCTGTTTGTTCTGTGTATACACCTCCATCGTCTCCCCTCGCTCCCGCGGACATTCGATCTCTCCTGTCCGCTCTCCCAACACCATTTCTTCTGTTGGGAGATTTTAATGCCCATCACCCACTATGGGGTTCGCCAAGGGCTTGTGCGAGGGGAACTCTTCTTTCCGACATTTTGTATCAGTTCAATCTTTCCATCCTCAATACAGGTGCACCTACTTTTATTTCTGATTCTTCTGGTACATTTTCTCACCTGGACCTTGCCATCTGCTCACTCCAGCTTGCACGTCGTCTTCAGTGGAACGTCGTCGCTGACACCTACTCCAGCGACCATTACCCCTGCATCGTTTCTCTTCTGTCGCACCACGTACAGCATTCCAGAATACCTACCTGGATATTCCCAAAAGCCGACTGGAGTTTGTATTCCAGCCTCGTGCATTTTGACGACCAGCCCTTCACCGACATTAACGAACTAGTGCAGTACCTTACGTCTACTATTTTCTCTGCTGCCGAACGCGCCATTCCCCGTTCATCCTCTCAACCTCGGCGAATGCCTGTTCCGTGGTGGAACGAGGATTGTCGGGCCGCCGTTCGTGCTCGTAGGGCTGCACTTAGGGTGTTTCGGCGCCACCCTACACTTGATAATTTGGTGACTTTTAAACAATCGCGCGCCAGGGCTCGTCGCACTATTCAGGATAGCAAGAAGGCGTCGTGGGCTCGTTTTGTCGAGTCTTTTAATCGCTTTACGCCTTCATCTGTTGTTTGGGATAAACTTCGTCGCTTCTCAGGTAAAGTGTCGCATTGTACTGTTTCTGGCCTACAGGTTTCTAATGCCACCATAGTGGATCCGGCTGCCATCGCTAACACTCTGGGTGCTGCCTTTGAGGCGGTATCCAATTCGGACCATTATTCCGCCGGCTTTCGCTCTATCAAAGACCGGCTGGATTCCGACACCTTTAATTTTCGATCTGCTAATATTGAGTGTTATAATGAACTTTTCACAATGAGGGAGCTGGAGCATGCTCTTCATTGCTCTCGGCACTCCGCTCCTGGGCCGGACGGCATTCATGTCCTGATGTTAAAGAACCTTTCAGCCGACAGTAAACTCTTTCTCTTACAGGTCTATAACCGTATTTGGCAGGACGGCATTTTTCCTTCCGTTTGGCGCGAAGCCACCATTGTCCCTATACTTAAGCCTGGGAAGGATCGCCAACTACCTTCCAGCTACCGCCCTATCTCCCTCACCAGTTGCATTTGCAAGGTGATGGAGCGCATGATCAACGGGCGGTTGACATGGTGGCTTGAGTCTCAGAAACTTCTAGCGAACGCTCAGTGCGGGTTTCGTCGCTGTCGCTCTACCGTCGACCATCTGGTGTCCTTGTCGACGCATATTATGAATGGATTTCTGAGAAAGTGTCAAATCGTGGCTGTATGTTTTGACTTGGAGAAAGCTTATGACACTTGTTGGAGGGGCGGCATTTTACGTACACTTCACGCATGGAATATCCGCGGTCGTCTTCCCATATTTCTTAGGGAGTTCATGACGGACCGCGTCTTTCGTGTACGTGTGGGCTCGGTTTTATCTCGTCGTTTTATTCAAGAGAACGGAGTACCGCAGGGCTCTGTACTCAGTGTCACACTTTTTGCGATTGCTATCAACCCCATTGTTGATTGTATTCCACCTGGCATTTCATCGTCCCTTTTTGTTGACGATTTCGCTATTTATTGCAGTTCACGGCGGACCTGTCTACTCGAACGCCGTCTCCAGAGCTGTATCGACCGTCTCTACGCCTGGAGTAACGCCAACGGCTTTAATTTCTCCGCCGAGAAATCCGTCTGCATCAACGTCTGGCGCCGGAAGTATTTCCCTCCGCCCTCTCTCCATCTTGGGCCAGGGATACTTCCGTTTGCAGACGAGGCGAAATTTCTGGGGTTGATTTTTGATAGGAAGTTGTGTTGGACCTCGCACGTTTCCTTTTTAAAAGCAAAGTGTGACCGTTCTCTTAATATTTTAGGTGTTTTAAGTGGCACATCCTGGGGAGCTAATCGGACCGTTCTTCTTCGCCTTTATCGCTCTTTGGTCCGATCCAAACTTGATTACGGGTGTATCGTTTATTCGTCGGCACGTCCATCTGTGTTACGTCGTTTGAATCCCATTCATCATCGTGGTATTAAAGTCGCTACAGGGGCCTTTACAACTAGCCCCGTGCCCAGTCTTTACGCTGAGGTTGCAGAGCCTCCGCTGTCTTTCAGGCGTGAGATGCTCTTATGTAGTTATGCCTGTCGACTTTCCAGCTTGCCTGACCACCCGTCCTTCGCGGCATTTTACGAGGATTCACTTGACCGGCAATTTTTAGTTAGCTCCTCTGCTTTGCTCCCTCCAGGGGTTCGATTTCGACTGCTACTTCGGCATTTGGACGTTCCGCCAGCGCCGGCCCTTACCCGAGGGGAAACGCGTTTTCCTCCATGGTCGCGCGCTGAGGCCCACATCCAACTTGGGCTGACGTCGATGCCGAAAAATGCGACCCCTGCTTCTGTTCTTAGATCCGCCTTTTTAGAACTACAGGCGCAGTTCGGGGACTGTCATTTTATATATACTGATGGGTCTAAGACTGATGTTGGAGTAGGATGTGCCTTTGTTTTTGGTGTACAGAGTTTTACTTTTCGTTTACCTCGACAATGTTCAATTTTTACCGCCGAACTTTTTAGCATTTATCAATTTGTTTTATTCATTCAGCGGCACGACTTACGGCACTGTTTTATTTGTACGGACTCTCTGAGTGCCCTTCAGGCTATTCATGCGCTGTACAATTACCACCCACTCGTACAGCGCATACATGACCTGCTCCACTCGCTCGGTGTCTCTGGCATCAGCGTCTCCTTCATGTGGATTCCAGGTCATGTGGGCATCTCAGGTAACGAGTCTGCCGACGCCGCTGCGAAATCGGCGATTTTATTACCCAGATTTTTTACTTCTGTTGTTCCCTCGTCAGATTCGTATGTTATTTTACGTCGCCGCATCCTCTCGCGCTGGCGCGATGAGTGGACGGCCCTCCGGGGGAACAAGTTGCGGGAGGTTAAGCCTTTCCCGTTCATCTGGGTTACCTCTTCTCGTTCTTGTCGTCGGGAAGAGGTAATTTTAGCTCGTCTACGGATTGGACATTGTGTTTTTAGTCATAGGTATTTGCTCAGTGGTGACCCCGCACCCGTCTGTGGGCAGTGTGACGTGCCCTTAACGGTGCGTCACATTTTAACAGAGTGTCAGGTTTTAGCTGCATTGCGTGCTCAAGTGGGCCTGCCTGTTGGCCTAGCCAACGTTTTGGCAGACGACACGCGTGCTGTAGAATGTGTTTTACGTTTTATTCACGACAGTGCTTTTAATCTGCGCATTTAATGCGTTGGGCGTCTGTTAGCTTGGTACTTTTATTCTGTCTTTTTTTTATGGGAACTCTTATCCCCAGTGGACATATGGCGCTCATGTCCCTCGCATTCTACAGTTCCTGACACGTTTTAATCCTTTATTGCCTATGCTTTTAGTGTGTTGGTTTTCAGATATTTGTCTTGTTCTTTTTATTGTTGTTATTATTATTGTTATTATTGTTGTTATTGTTGTTATTGTTATTATTGTTGTTATTGTTATATTTGTTATTGTTATATTGTTAGTTTTAGCCTTTTGAACATCGCGGGTTTGTGTCCCGTTTTTAATTATGCGGTTCTTTTACCTGTTTTATATTTTGACCTTATCTTTTATACACTGTAAGGGCGCTGATGACCATAGCAGTTTAGCGCCCTTAAACCGCATATCATCATCATCATCATCATCATGGTGCGGTTCAGACCTGTACTCGTCTACGGAATGGTCTCTTATTAGCCCAAACGAAATCCGATCAGCAAAGTAAGACCTTGTTGCGCGCTACGCTTCTCCACGGCTATCCCATCCGTGTGGAGAAGCACTGCACATTGAATTCCTGTGGAGGCGTCATTACCACCCATAGCCTCGATGGTATATCGGACGAGGACCTGGTAGAATATCTTGCAGACTAGAAGGTGACAGCGGTCCATCGAGTGCAGGCCAAACGCGACGGCGTATTGGTACCCACTCGTACCCTGTTTATTACATTTGATGGCGTCCATCTGCCCACGAGCATTTCCGCAGGGTACGAACGGATTTCTGTGAGGCCTTATATTCCTAGACCTCTGCGTTGTTTTAAATGCCAACGTTTTGGGCATACGCAAGTCTCCTGTAAGAGTGCCGTTAACATCTGTGCAACATGTAGCCAGCCCTCACACGAAGGTACCTGTTCAACAGCCTCCGTCTGCGTTAATTGTAAAGGGTCTCATTCTGCTTCGTTTGCCGACTGTCCGCGGTACTTGGACGGGAAGGCGATCCAGGAGATCCGGGTAAAGGAAAAACTCTCCTTCGCTGAAGCCCGGAGGCGTTACCATGCGCGCCAACCTTCACTCCTGCGATCTGGCACATTTAGTTCTGTTGTAGCCTCGCCAGTACCACCAGTAGATGCCGAAACTCAGACTTGGCCATGACAGGATTAACCGCCATTATCATCCGGCCGTCCATTAATGCTACTGCTACCAAGCCCTATAAACCTGGTCCAAAATCAATGAAGTCGCAAGCCGCTGAAAAGAAGCCCAAGCAGAAACTTCGTAGGGAAGATTTTTTGAAAGATCCTCCGCGTGCGCGCGGTAACAATAGTTCACCTTCTCCTCCTCGGAGGTCGCTGTCCCAGGAAGGTCCTGGGACAAGCCGCGCTCAGCGGCACCCCTCACCCATCGCCACCCAGAACCGATTCACGGCGCTTGAATCGGTTTCTGGCACTGAGCGCGTGGGCCCTCCCTCCGAGGAAGCTATGGAGTCTGACCAACTCCATACCAAAAGCCCGAGCCCCAAGGTTAAACAAAAGGTAATTTTAAGCCGCCCTTCTAAGTAGATAGTGTATCCCTTTTTTCTTAATGGCTATCCTGACCTGGAATGTACGTGGTGTACGATCGCATAGGGCGGAACTGCAACTTTTATTGCGTTCCCATTTGCCTATGGTCGTGTGTTTGCAGGAGACTAAGCTTCGCCCTCACGATCCTTTTGATCTCCGAGGATATACTCCGGTTCGCTACGACCTTGAACCGGAGGAGCGTACTCCTGCTCATGGAGGTGTCATGTTGTTGGTGCGTAACGACGTTCATTTTAAACCCGTCACTCTTACATCCGACTTGCAAGCTGTTGCCGTTCGCCTTCACTTACCCGGCTTTTTGTTCTCTGTTTGCTCTGTGTATTCACCTCCATCGTCTCCTCTCGCTCCCGCGGACATTCGAGCTCTCCTGTACGCTCTCCCAACACCATTTCTTCTGTTGGGAGATTTTAATGCCCATAACCCACTGTGGGGTTCGCCAAGGGCTTGTGCGAGAGGAACTCTTCTTCCCGACATTTTTTATCAGTTCAATCTTTCCATCCTCAATACAGGTGCACCTACTTTTATTTCAGATTCTTCTGGTACATTCTCTCACCTGGACCTTGCCATTTGCTCACTCCATCTTGCACGTCGTCTTCAGTGGAACGTCGTCGCTGACACCTACTCCAGCGACCATTACCCCTGCATCGTTTCTCTTCTTGTCGCACCACGTACAGCATTCCAGAGTACCTACTTGGATATTCGCAAAAGCCGACTGGAGCTTGTATTCCAGCCTCGTGCATTTTGACGACCAGCGCTTCTCCGACATTAACCAACTAGTGCAGCACCTTAGTCTATTATTTTCTCTGTCGCCGAACGCGCAATACCCCGTTCGTCCTCCCAACCTCGGCGGCCACCTGTTCCGTGGTGGAACGAGGATTGTCGGGACGCCGTTCGTGCCCGTAGGACTGCACTTAGGGTGTTTCGGCGACACCCTACACTTGATAATTTGGTGACTTTTAAACAATCGCGCGCCAGGGCTCGTCGCATTATTCAGGATAGCAAGAAGGCATCTTGGGCTCGTTTTGTCGAGTCTTTTAATTGTTTTACGCCTTCATCCGTTGTTTGGGATAAACTTCGTGGCTTCTCAGGTAAACTGTCACATTGTACTGTTTCTGGCCTTCAGGTTTCTAATGCCACCATAGTGGTTCCGGCTGCCATCGCTAACATTCTGGGTGCTGCCTTTGAGGCGGTATCCAATTCAGACCATTATTCCGCCGGCTTTCGCTCTATCAAAGACCGGCTCTATTCCGACACCTTTAATTTTCGATCTGCTAATATTGAGTGTTATAATGAACTTTTCACAATGAGGGAGCTGGAGCACGCTCTTCATTGCTCTAGGCACTCCGCTCCTGGCCCGGATGGCATTCATGTCCTGATGTTAAAGCACCTTTCAGCCGACAGTAAACTCTTTCTCTTACAGGCCTATAACCGTATTTGGCAAGACGGCGTTTTTCCTTCCGTTTGGCGCGAAGCCACCATTGTCCCTATTCTTAAGCCTGGGAAGGGTCGCCAACTACCTTCCAGCTACCGCCCTATCTCCCTCACCAGTTGCATTTGCAAGGTGATGGAGCGCATGATCAACGGGCGGTTGACATGGTGGCTTGAGTCTCAGAAACTTTTAGCGAACGCTCAGTGCGAATTTCGTCGTTATCGCTCTACCGTCGACCATCTGGTGTCCCTGTCGACGCATGTTATGAATGTATTTCTGAGAAAGTGTCAAACCGTGGCTGTGTTATTTGACCTGGAGAAAGCTTATGACACTTGTTGGAGGGGCGGCATTTTACGTACACTTCACGCATGGAATATCCGCGGTCGTCTTCCCATATTTCTTCGGGAGTTCATGACGGACCGCGTCTTTCGTGTACGTGTGGGCTCGGTTTTATCTAGTGGTTTTATTCAAGAGAACGGAGTACCGCAGGGCTCTGTACTCAGTGTCACACTTTTTGCGATTGCTATCAATCCCATTGTTGATTGTATTCCACCTGGCACTTCATCGTCCCTTTTTGTTGATGATTTTGCCCTCTATTGTAGTTCACGGCGGACCTGTCTACTCGAACGCCGTCTCCAGAGCTGTATCGATCGTCTCTACGCCTGGAGTAACGCCAACGGCTTTAATTTCTCCGCCGAGAAATCCGTCTGCATCAACTTTTGGCGCCGGAAGTATTTCCCTCCGCCCTCTCTCCATCTTGGGCCAGGGATACTTCCGTTTGCAGACAAGGCGAAATTTTTGGGGTTGATTTTTGATAGGAAGTTGTGTTGGACCTCGCACGTTTCCTTTTTAAAAGCAAAGTGTGACCGTTCTCTTAATCTTTTACGTGTTTTAAGTGGCACATCCTGGGGAGCTGATCGGAACGTCCTTCTTCGCCTTTATCGCTCTTTGGTCCGATCCAAACTTGATTGCGGGTGTATTGTTTATTCGTCGGCACGTCCATCTGTGTTACGTCGTTCGAATCCCATTCATCATCGTGGTATTAGAGTCGCTACAGGGGCCTTTCCAAGTAGCCCCGTGCCCAGTCTTTACGCTGAGGCTGCAGAGCCTCCGCTGTCTTTCAGGCGTGAGATGCTCTTATGTAGCTATGCCTGTCGACTCTCCAGCTTGCCTGACCACCCGTCCTTCGCGGCATTTTACGAGGATTCACTTGACCGACAATATTTAGTTAGCTCCTCTGCTTTGCTCCCTCCAGGGGTTCGATTTCGACTGCTACTTCGGCATTTGAACGTGTGGACGGCCCTCCGGGGGAACAAGTTGCGGGAGGTTAAGCCTTTCCCGTTGATCTGGGGTACCTCTTCTCGTTCGTGTCGTAGGGAAGAGGTAATTTTAGCTCGTTTACGGATTGGACATTGTGTTTTTAGTCAAGGTATTTGCTCAGTGGTGACCCCGTACCACTCTGTGGGCAGTGTGACGTGCCCTTAACGGTGCGTCATATTTTAACAGAGTGTCAGGTTTTAGCTGCATTGCGTGCCCGTGTGGGTCTGCCTATTGGCCTAGCCAACGTTTTGGCAGACGACACGCGTGCTGTAGAATGTGTTTTACGTTTTATTCATGATAGTGATTTTACTCTGCGCATTTAATGCGTTGAGCGTCTTTTAGCTAAGTACTTTTATTCTGTCAGTTTTTATGGGGACTCTAATCCCCAGTGGACATATGGCGCTCATGTCCCTCGCATTCTACAGTACTTGACACGTTTTAATCGTTTATTGCCTATGCTTTTAGTGTGTTGGTTTTTTCAGATATTTGTATTGTTATTATTGTTGTTATTGCTATTATTGTTGTTATTGTTATTATTGTTGTTATTATTGTTGTTATTGTTATGATTATTGTTATTGTTATCTTATTGTTATTTTTAGCCTTTTGGAAATCGCGGGAGTCTGACCAACTCCATACAAAAAGCCCGAGCCCAAAGGTTAAACAAAAGGTAATTTTAAGCCGCCCTTCTAAATAGACAGTTTATCCCCTCTTTCTTAATGGCTATCCTGACCTGGAATGTACGTGGTGTACGATCGCATAGGGCGGAACTGCAACTTTTATTGCGTTCCCATTCGCCTATGGTCGTATGTTTGCAGGAGACTAAGCTTCGCCCTCACGATCCTTTTGATCTCCGAGGATATACTCCGGTTCGCTACGACCTTGAACCGGAGGAGGGTACTCCTGCTCATGGTGGTGTCATGATTTTGTTGCGTAATGACGTTCATTTTGAAACTATCACACTTACGTCCGACTTGCAAGCTGTTGCCATTAGACTGCAGTTACCCGGTTTTTTCTTTTCTGTTTGTTCTGTGTATACACCTCCATCGTCTCCCCTCGCTCCCGCGGACATTCGATCTCTCCTGTCCGCTCTCCCAACACCATTTCTTCTTTTGGGAGATTTTAATGCCCATCACCCACTATGGGGTTCGCCAAGGGCTTGTTCGAAGGGAAGTCTTCTTTCCGACATTTTTTATCAGTTCAATCTTTCCATCCTCAATACAGGTGCACCTACTTTTATTTCTGATTCTTCTGGTACATTTTCTCACCTGGACCTTGCCATTTGCTCACTCCATCTTGCACGTCGTCTTCAGTGGAACGTCGTCGCTGACACCTACTCCAGCGACCATTACCCCTGCATCGTTTCTCTTCTGTTGCACCACGTACAACATTCCAGAGTACCTACCTGGATATTCACAAAAGCCGACTGGAGCTTGTATTCCAGCCTCGTGCATTTTGACGACCAGCCCGTCTCCGACATTAACCAACTAGTGCAGCACCTTACGTCTATTATTTTCTCTGCCGCCGAACGCGCAATACCCCGTTCATCCTCCCAACCTCGGCGGCCACCTGTTCCGTGGTGGAACGAGGATTGTCGGGACGCCGTTCGTGCCCGTAGGACTGCACTTAGGGTGTTTCGGCGACACCCTACACATGATAATTTGGTGACTTTTAAACAATCGCGCGCCAGGGCTCGTCGCATTATTCAGGATAGCAAGAAGGCATCTTGGGCTCGTTTTGTGGAGTCTTTTAATCGCTTTACGCCTTCAACCGTTGTTTGGGATAAACTTCGTCGCTTCTCTGGTAAAGTGTCACATTGTACTGTTTCTGGCCTTCAGGTTTCTAATGCCACCATAGTGGATCCGGCTGCCATCGCTAACACTCTGGGTGCTGCCTTTGAGGCGGTTTCCAGTTCAGACCATTATTCCGCCGGCTTTCGCTCTATTAAAGACCGGCTGGATTCCGCATCATATACTTTTCGGTCTGCTAATGATGAATGCTATAACGAACTATTCACAATGAGGGAGTTGGAGCACGCTCTTAATTGCTTTAGGCACTCCGCTCCTGGGCCGGACGGCATTCATGTCCTGATGTTAAAGCACCTTTCAGCCGACAGTAAGCTCTTTCTCTTACAGGTCTATAACCGTATTTGGCAAGACGGCATTTTTCCTTCCGTTTGGCGCGAAGCCACCATTGTCCCTATTCTTAAGCCTGGGAAGGATCGCCAACTACCTTCCAGCTACCGCCCTATCTCCCTCACCAGTTGCATTTGCAAGGTGATGGAGCGCATGATCAACGGGCGGTTGACATGGTGGCTTGAGTCTCAGAAACTTCTAGCGGACGCTCAGTGCGGGTTTCGTCGCTATCGCTCTACCGTCGACCATCTGGTGTCCTTGTCGACGCATATTATGAATGGATTTCTGAGAAAGTGTCAAACCGTGGCTGTATTTTTTGACCTGGAGAAAGCTTATGACACTTGTTGGAGGGGCGGCATTTTACGTACACTTCACGATTGGAATATC
The DNA here is from genome assembly GCA_030765065.1 of Deroplatys truncata. Classification (NCBI taxonomy): domain Eukaryota; kingdom Metazoa; phylum Arthropoda; class Insecta; order Mantodea; family Mantidae; genus Deroplatys; species Deroplatys truncata. The sequence continues at coordinate 412,233,102 of CM060990.1, read as the reverse complement.
CGCGGTCGTCATCCCATATTTCTTCGGGAGTTTATGACGGACCGCGTCTTTCGTGTACGTGTGGGCTCGGTTTTATCTCGTCGTTTTATTCAAGAGAACGGAGTACCGCAGGGCTCTGTACTCAGTGTCACACTTTTTGCGATTGCTATCAACCCCACTGTTGATTGTATTCCACCTGGCATTTCATCGTCCCTTTTTGTTGACGATTTCGCTATTTATTGTAGTTCACGGCGGACCTGTCTGCTCGAACGCCGTCTCCAGAGCTGTAACGACCGTCTCTACGCCTGGAGTAACGCCAACGGCTTTAATTTCTCCGCCGAGAAATCCGTCTGCATCAACTTTTGGCGCCGGAAGTATTTCCCTCCGCCCTCTCTCCATCTTGGGCCAGAGATACTTCCGTTTGCAGACGAGGCGAAATTTTTGGGATTGATTTTTGACAGGAAGTTGTGTTGGACCTCGCACGTTTCCTTTTTAAAAGCAAAGTGTGACCGTTCTCTTAATATTTTACGTGTTTTAAGTGGCACATCCTGGGGAGCTGATCGGACCGTCCTTCTTCGCCTTTATCGCTCTTTGGTCCGATCCAAGCTTGATTACGAGTGTATTGTTTATTCGTCGGCACGTCCATCTGTGTTACGTCGATTGAGTGCCATTCACCATCGTGGCATAGAAGTCGCTACAGGGGCCTTTCCAACTAGCCCTGTACCCAGTCTGTACGCAGAAGCTGCAGAGCCTCCGCTGTCCTTCCGGCGTGAGATGCTTTTGTGCAGCTATGCTTGTCGACTCTCAAGCTTGGCTAACCACCCGTCCTTCAATGTATTTTACGAGGATTCGCTTGATCGCCAATATTTCGTTAGCTCCTCTGCATTGCTCCCTCCAGGGGTTCGATTTCGACTGCTACTTCGGCATTTGGATGTTACGCCAGCGCCGGCCCTTACCCGAGGGGAACCGCGTTTTCCTCCATGGTCGCGCGCTGAGGCCCACATCCACCTTGGGCATTCTACAGTTCTTGACACGTTTTAATCTTTTATTGCCTCTGCTTTTAGTGTGTTGGTTTTTCAGAACTTTGTATTGTTGTTCTTGTTATTATTGTTGTACTTGTTATTGTTATTATTGTTGTTATTGTTATTATTGTTATTGTGCTATTATTGTTAGTTTTAGCTTTTTGAACATCGCGGGTTTGTGTCCCGTTTTTAACTATGCGGTTCTTTTACCTGTTTTATATTTTGACCTTATCTTTTATACATTGTAAGGGCGCTGATGACCGTAGCAGTTTAGCGCCCTTAAACCGCATATCATCATCATCATCATCATCATCGCGCTGTATAGTTACCACCCGCTCGTACAGCGCATTCATGACCTGCTCCACTCGCTTGGTGCATCTGGCATCAGCTTCTCCTTCGTGTGGATTCCAGGTCATGTGGGCATCTCAGGCAACGAGTCTGCCGACGCCGCTGCCAAATGGGCCATTTTATCACTCAGATGTTTTACCTGTGTTGTTCCTTCCTCAGATTTTTATGTTATTTTACGTTACCGTATCCTCTCGCGCTGGCGCGATGAGTGGGCGGCTCTTAGGGGGAACAAGTTGCGGGAGGTTAAACCTCTTCCGTTAGTCTGGGGTACCTCTTCTCGTTCTTCTCGTCGGGAAGAGGTACTTTTAGCTCGTTTACGAATCGGACATTGTCGTTTTAGTTATAGATACCTGCTCAGTGGTGACGCTGCACCACTGTGTGAGCAGTGTGATGCGCCCTTAACGGTGCGTCACATTTTAACAGAGTGTCAAGTTTTATCTCCGTTGCGCGTTCGTGTTGGTCTGCCTGTTGGCCTAGCCAACGTTTTGGCAGACGATGCGCATGCTGTAGAATGTCTTTTACGTTTTATCACTCACATTGGCTTTAGCCATCACATTTGATGCGCTTAGCGCCTTTTAGCTGTTTGATTTTACATTATCTTTTAATGGGGGCACTCCTCCCCAGTGGACATCTGGCGCTCGTGTCCCTCGCATTCTTCAGTTCTTGACACGTTATTTTATTCTCTTGTTGAGCATGATTTTAGTGTGTGGATTTTAGTATTCCGTCTGTGTTTTTTAGTGTTTTTGACCAAGCGGTTTGTATGGGGTTTTTTACCTTTTTGACTGTTCCTTTTATATTTTACGCATAGTAAGGGCGCTAATAACCTTGGCAGTTGACCGCCCTTAAGCCCCATCTCATCATCATCACACCTCCCCATGGGGTCGCTCCCCCAGTTTGAGAACCATTGCTCTAGACCATGATCAATAAACTCGGGAAGTAATCTTATTACTTAACTTAGTTTCTAACTTTTTTTTGAAACTTTTTTATACAAATTACACTAGCAGATGCACACATATGCCTTTGGCTTCCTCCATTGCTTCTTGGATTCTTTTCATGATGCTTGTAGCAGTTTATATCCTGGAATCACTTAAAATTTTTCAGTGTATGAAATACATGAAATTACCTATGCCTTTATTGTTTTCCTTCTCATGAAATATTCACAGAATCAAACAGTTTTAACCACCTCAATTACTGAAAATAAAGATTAAATAGTTTGGTAATTAATTATTCTTTCACACAAGCTGTGTGTAGGTTAAGGCTGGAAGGGTAGAATCAGACTGAAAAATTCATTACCATAGCCGGGATTTGAGTCCAGAAGATCGGTGGTTGAAATCCTGATTATGGCATTGAATTTTTTAATCCTATTCTACCCTTTAATAGTTTTTTATTTTTGTTCAATCTTTATTTTTCTCTCGTTTAATTATTTGTATAGTTATCTCACTTACAATTGTTAATGTTTGGTAATTATTGGTTCTGTTTGAGCTTCATTTACATTCCATGTATGCATTTATAGGTTCTAGAGCTACATCATTAATTATTGTATTAAAACAGAAAGGCTCTAATTACATCAGCAATTGAATAATGAGGCAATTGGTAGACACTACTGATTCCAACCCTGCTTGCACAGGTATCTGGTGAGCATAGGTAGGTTCTTAACGAGTTTGTTTTGGTATTCAGACTATCATTTTGTCATTGCATTGGTTTTCATTCCCCATATGTTACATACTTGCAGCACGTTGTACTGTACTATACCTGACTACATAGCCTGACATTTTAAATACCCCCAAAACAGAATAGCTGTAACTACCTGAATGAACAGCATGTTTTCAAAACAATCTTTTTTTTAGATGTGAATATTCCATAGAGCTCAGTTTACTTTGAGGGTGTGGTTGCAGTGAAGTGCTACAGGTACATAGGAGTCAAGCAGAGCAATATAGTCCATGTTGTTAATCATTTAACACATTTTCATCTTCCAGTATCTTGTATACTGATGCAACCAGTATATAAGAAATGGATATTACCCTTGTACACACTGGACTATAAGACTCCAGTCTCGTACATCTTGAAAGAAAAGTAATAATGTAGTTAAAGTCTAATTAATGTTTTCTCAACAATTATGTATTTAATCCTTTAAGGTTCCTTCTGGAAAATATTAGGTCATAATTTCTCCATAACTTAACCCCTTATACTCTAGTGTTGAAAATTTGCACAATACACGTTTAATGCATTTTTGGGAAGTATATGCACTTTGGAATCCTGGTGATGACTAATGGACATTTTGCACAAACAAGAAGGAATTTAGTACCTCTTTTGTAGAAGGTATATGGAAGAAAAGTATACAACCAGAAAAGAGACAGGCTGACTGTCCAGAAATAACAACACTAAGCTAGAGAGAAAAGGGTAGTGTAGAGAAGTCTAATAAAATCGGTAACCCCAGTGCACCCAACAAAGCTGAAGGGGTTCTTCCGAAAATGAAATAGGATAAAACTTAATGTAGTTAGGAAAAAACTTCAGGTTTATATATTAATATAATTGAACCAATCAAGTAGGAGATTTCTTACTTCTGATATTTGTTGTGACCAAACTTCTTAATACTAAGCTCATAATATGAATTTCAGTTTCTTCCTTCAAGTGGTACTTAATTCAGGCATTAAGGGTTTAGCATAATTTACAACAAAAATTTGATAACTGATGACTGTCTAGAAAACAACACAAATGATAAGATTTATTGTAAATGTACATAGATAAGATTCCACTGAAGAGAGTGTCCAAAAGCTGAATATCTCTTCTGTATAACTGTACTGCATGGGATAGAACCTTTTTAACTTTAAGGTTTTAATTGGTCAAGCTGGCATAAGTATTGAGGCTTGTGGATGAAAAAGAGGATGATCTTCCAGGCTTACCATTGCTTATGAGAGACATTAAAATTCAGGCATGTAAGATTCTCATATCATTGTTTAGTTCTCCTATGAAATACTATCATTAATCTCGTGTATTTTGTGGTTTGACTTAAGTAAAATATATATTTTCAGAGTGTCTGGTCTACATGATATACAAGACTCAAGTTCTTCCAGTTTTTTGCCTTCCATCCAAGGAAATCATGCTGGCTCATTACCAGGTGACAACAAGACTGTTGTACAGGGCCAAAAATTAGGATCACATTCCCAATCTCCATCAGTTAGTTGCAGTAAAGAACCGTCAACAAGAAATAATTTTGAAATGAATACTAATCTATTCTTTGATCCCAGTGTTCGTGAAATAACAGACATTCCTGATGATTATCTTAATCAGTCTCAGGTAAGAATGCATGGTTAATAAATGAAGCTTTGATACAAAAGTGGCTAAGTGCCAGAAGTTTCAAATTAAGACTGTGACAAACCAAGCGGGATGGCTCGGGCGGTAACATCCGTGGCCTGTATTTGGGAGGCCCTGGGTTCAACCCCTGGCAGCTGCCCACTCTGACCCATGGGTTTTTGGGGGGTTTTCCCAGTTCAGGGCAAATGCTGGAGTGTTTTCTTTCATGCCCCAAATTTCCTGTCCCTATATTTTGTTCCATTAATAATTTCATTCATCCTTCACCCTGTTTGGTCTATTTCAGGGTTGGAAGTGTCGGTGATGGTGTTTCGGTGCAGCATGGCAGGGAAAAAACATGCTCTCTGTGCTTTTTCTCTGACCCTCGGACTTCGGTTGGTTGCTGGGGTATAAGGACTGCCCCCTGTGGGAGTATTGGACTCTGTGTGGGGTGGGGTCTGCCTGTCTGACTGCCAGGGCATCTATATCGGGGAACTGTAGGGACCCTGTCATTGCTGTGCCGTCACTCCTCGTCCTGGCTGCCTGGTGTTTCCCTTCACCTCATCCCTCCCTCACTCCCGGGGGACCCCCTCGTGGGACATTGGTACAATATCTTCATCTCTGGATCGGTGCTGAATCCCCCCGCTACACAATCCAATCCAAGACTGTGACAATAAAATGAGTAATTGTGCATGTTGAATTTTTAGACTTTTTCTGTTAAGTATAGGTGCATAGCCTCATGCTACAGCTTTTTGTGCTTCTAAAAGCATTTTTCAATAATTTTGAGATAGCTTTTTTAGTTCAACATGTAAAAACATTTCTAAGAGCTGTGGTTCTTTATAAGATTAATCATCTGTGGCACATTTAACATTAACCATTTCCGCTGCAAAATGGGCCTGAACAGTATGGATATGTATAGACTCGCAGCATGTGCATCAGATCTAATGTTCTTTCAATCCGTAATATTTTTAAGGGTTTGTTTGCAAATTAGATAAAATGAATTCTGTAAAATACCAAAGTGGCACTTCTAAAAGGTGTGTTTGAAATGATACATCTAGAAGAATAGATTAATAACGTTAAGGACCTATCTCTGTAGCTATTGTAAACCATACTAGTTTTCTTGTATACTCCTTTAATGTAGCCTTAAGAAATCACAGCCTTATTTTGGTTACTAAAAAACAAAGATGGCTAATGTTACTTGAGAGGATGACCAGCATTTTAACTTGAATCACTAGGCATTGAACCAGCAAAATTAACAGGGATATGTTTACATCTATTGAGTGCAAGTGATGATGTGTTTCTGTGTCTTTTGTATATTAATAGCCATCGATAGAACTTTGTACATATACAAAAAACAATAATATATTAAAATTATTTAAAACGTCGAGTTGGAGTTGAAACACTTAACATCACTTAAATGTTTTTCATCTTGACTGGTTTCAAGAGCTAATTGCTCCCATCCTCAGAAGTGGCCGACTGATTCCTTATGGTAGTGTCTGGTGTGAGTTTGTGGTGGTGCAGTGATGAATTTCCATAGTTGGTTTGGTGGCGGCAATTCAAAATTCATTACACAGTGTTTATGTTTTGTGATTTCTTTTTCCAAGTATCCAACTCTGTTGTGTATTTTGCCAGTTTTAGGAGTGTTATATGTGGTGTGATGGGATTTGTCATACAAAAGTGATGTGCTACCTCAGATTTGTCCATCTGTTTGTATTTGATGTGTCTCATATGCTCTTTTAATCGGGTCTCTAAATTTCTTTTTATTTTACCTATGTGGATTTCATCACATTCTGGGCAATTAATTTGATCGATTCCTGCCTTTTAGTTCTGAGGTATTTGGTCCTTTGATTTGTTGCAGAGTAATTTCTCTAGATTGAATCTGTTATGTGGAGCTAGGCAGATGTGCTTTTTAAAGATGTTGCAGAATTTGTAGTGAGTCCTTAGGTGGGAAGTGAATTTCTTGAAAATCATTTTGTTTTCTTGTTGGGTGGGCTTTGTAGTGTCGTTACTCTATTTCTGTTTCTTGAAATATGCTATTTTTTTGTCAATGATTTGTTTGGTGAAGCCATTGTTTATAGATGCATTAACTATGTGTTTGTATTCTGTTTCTGTTAATGGTATGTAGACCAATCTATGGGCCAAACTGTTTAGGACTGCATGTTTGTATTGAACTGGGTTGACACTATTGTTTTTTTATGTAGCTTTCAGAATGTGTAGGCTTCCTGTAGAAAATTGATCTTGTTCTGGCTTCTAATTAATTTTAAATCTAGGAAAGGTAGTGTAGCTTTATTTTCAGTTTCCATAGTGAATTATGTAGCTTTGTTCTGTAAAATGAGTAATTTAAGGGCATCCTGGATGAACTTGTTGGGTACTATTGCAAATATATCATTGACATATCTATGCCAAACTTTGTAAATGTGTGGAAAGGAAGTAGGTATGTGTGATTAAAAATTACTCATGAAAAAGTCAGCAAGGAAAGGTGATAGAGGGTTGCCGATGGCCAAACCAGAAGTCTGTTGATAGTATCTATTGTTGAAAGTGAAACTGTGCTGAATGATGCAAAGTTCTGTGAGATTCAAAAGGTCATCTGTTTCATCTTGTGTTATATTGTTTTGGGTAAACCATTTTTTTTCAGTTGGTGTAGAAGTTCATCTATTGGGATACTTGGGAAAAGCACAATCATCTCACATTACCAAGATTGTACGCACTCCCAGAAATCCATAAACCAGGCAACAAAATGAGATCCATAATAAACAATATTGATTCACCCACTATAATTTGGCAAAATGTCTTATACAGAAATTCACATCACTATCTAAATACAACAGCTTAATCATCAGAAACTCTCAGGAATTAATTACAAAAATAGAACATATAGAACTAAAATCAGAAGATAAACCAGTATCTTTAGACACCATTGCGCTTTTCCCAAGTATCCCAATAAATGAACTCGTACATCAACTGAAAAAATGGTTTACCCAACACAATATAACACAAGATGAAACAGATGACCTTTTGAATCTCACAGAACTTTGCATCATTCAGTACAATTTCACTTTCAACAATAGATACTATCAACAGACTTCTGGTTTGGCCATCGGCAACCCTCTATCACCTTTCCTTGCTGACTTTTTCATGAGTAATTTTTAATCACACATACCTACTTCCTTTCCACACATTTACAAACTTTGGCATAGATATGTCAATGATATATTTGCAATAGTACCCAACAAGTTCATCCAGGATACCCTTAAATTACTCTTTTTACAGAACAAAGCTACATAATTCACTATGGAAACTGAAAATAAAGCTACACTACCTTTCCTAGATTTAAAATTAATTAGAAGCCAGAACAAGATCAATTTTCTACAGGAAGCCTACACATTCTGAAAGCTACATAAAAAAACAATAGTGTCAACCCAGTTCAATACAAACATGCAGTCCTAAACAGTTTGGCCCATAGATTGGTCTACATACCATTAACAGAAACAGAATACAAACACATAGTTAACGCATCTATAAACAATGGCTTCACCAAACAAATCATTGACAAAAAAATAGCATATTTCAAGAAACAGAAATACAGTAACAACACCACAAAGCCCACCCAAAAAGAAAACAAAATGATTTTCAAGAAATTCACTTTCCACCCAAGGACTCACTACAAATTCCACAACATCTTTAAAAAACACATCTGCCTAGCTCCACAAAACAGATTCAATCTAGAGAAATTACTCTGCAACAAATCAAAGTACCAAATACCTCGGAACAAAAAAGCAGGAATCGATCAAATTAATTGCCCAGAATGTGACAAAATCTACATAGGTGAAATAAAAGGAAATTTAGAGACCCGATTAAAAGAGCATATGAGACACATCAAATACAAACAGATGTACAAATCCGTGGTAGCACATCACTTTAGGATGACAAATCACAATATCATACCAAATATAACACTCCTAAAACTGGCAAAATACAAAATAGAGTTGGGTACTTGGGAAAAAGTTATTATCACAAAACATAAACACTGTGTAATGAATTTTGAATTGCTGCCACCAAACTCACTATGGAAATTTATCACTGCATCACTAGATGCCATCACACACAAACTCACACTGGACATTACCATGAGGAATCAGTTGACCACTTCCAAGTATGGGAGCAATTAGCTCTCGAGACTGGTCAAGACGAAAAGCATGTAAGTAATGTTAAGTGTTTCAACTCCGACTCAAATTTTCTAAATATATTCAAATTCACATCACTGTTACTAGCTTATTCATATTTTATAGAAATAAAATATTACTTTAATAATTGTATCATTTACTTTAGAGTAAACATCTATTTTGCTGTATAGGTACATTTGTATGTATACACTATAACAGTTGATTTTTACATATCTAATTATGGGTATATAAGTCACCCATAAGTTGGGGGTAGAGGACAGGCACCTGAGATCCTGGAAGTGAAATGGAAAAAATTAACATCATAGGTCTGCAATACAATAAAGAATGAATGAATGAATGATTGAATTTATAACTGTGCCATGGTACTCATCTAAATGTGTAATAATTTAGTTCTCAACTTGCATATTGATGACACTTAAAAAGATTTCAGCTCTCTCAACCTTCCCCTCAGGGGCTCACCTTATGTGAGTACGGGTGTTGGCGTACCCGGGGGTTCCCGAGCCTCTCATCGCCATCTTCATCATTTCATCCCCGTCCGGTCGAGGTGGGTTCGTTCTCGTGACCGGGGGACTCAAGGTAGGCTCTCGTGCTTTCTGTGCATATCATTACATCTCACCCCTCGCCTCGCCCACTGTCACATTGGGTTAACGTCAATGCCGAAAAATGCGACCCCTGCTCCGCACTTAGATCCGCTTTTTTAGAACTACGGGCACAGTTCGGGGACTGTCATTTTATATATACCGATGGGTCTAAGACTGCTGGTGGAGTAGGATGTGCCTTTGTTTTTGGTGCACAGAGTTTTACTTTTCGTTTAACTCAACAATGTTCGATTTATACCACCGAACTTTTTAGTTTATATCAATTTTTTTTATACATTCAGCGGCACGTCTTACGGCAATCTGTTGTTTGTTCGGACTCTCTGAGTGCCCTTCAGAGTCTTCACGCGCTGTATAGTTATCACCCGCTCGTACAGCGTATTCATGACCTGCTCCACTCGCTTGGTGCATCTGGCATCAGCGTCTCCTTCGTGTGGATTCCAGGTCATGTGGGCATCTCAGGCAACGAGTCTGCCGACGCCGCTGCCAAATCGGCCATTTTATCACCCAGATGTTTTACCTGTGTTGTTCCTTCCTCAGATTTTTATGTTATTTTACGTTACCGTATCCTCTCGCGCTGGCGCGATGAGTGGGCGGCTCTTAGGGGGAACAAGTTGCAGGAGGTTAAACCTCATCCGTTAGTCTGGGGTACCTCTTCTCGTTCTCGTCCCCCTCAGGGGCTCACCTTATGTGAGTACGGGTTTTTGGCGCACCCGGGGGTTCCCGAGCCAATCATTGCCATCTTCATCATTTCATCCCCGTCCGGTCGAGGTGGGTTCGTTCTCGTGACCGGGGGACTCAAGGTAGGCTCTCGTGCGTTCTGTGCATACCATTACATCTCGCCCCTCGTCATCGCTTCTGTCTTCTCTTTTATTTATGCACATTTCGCCCCACGCCCATTCATTTACACGCCTCTTTTACTTCTTCGCCGGCCTACCTTGAGTGCGAAACGCCCACACACTTTTAGTTTCTTTTAACCTTTTATGTTAATCCTCCGTGGACACAGCCTGACGGATACCCGCTGAAAAGAAGCCCAAGCAGAAACTTCGTAGGGAAGATTTTTTGAAAGACCCTCCGCGTGCGCGCGGTAACAAAAGTTCACCTTCTCCTCCTCGGACGTCGCTGTCCCAGGAAGGTCCTGGGACAAGCCGCGCTCAGCGGCACCCCTCACCCATCGCCACCCAGAACCGATTCACGGCGCTTGAATCGGTTTCTGGCACTGAGCGCGTGGGCCCTCCCTCCGAGGAAGTTATGGAGTCTGACCAACTCCATACAAAAAGCCCGAGCCCAAAGGTTAAGCAAAAGATTCTTTTAAGCCGCCCTTCTAAGTAGACAGTTTATCCCTTTTATTCATGGCTATCCTGACCTGGAATGTACGTGGTGTACGATCGCATAGGGCGGAACTGCAACTTTTATTGCGTTCCCATTTGCCTATGGTCGTATGTTTGCAGGAGACTAAGCTTCGCCCTCACGATCCTTTTGATCTCCGAGGATATACTCCGTTTCGCTACGACCTTGAACCGGAGGAGGGTACTCCTGCTCATGGAGGTGTCATGTTGTTAGTGCGTAACGACGTTCATTTTACACCTGTCACACTTACATCCGACTTGCAAGCTGTTGCCGTTCGCCTTCACTTACCCGGCTTTTTGTTTTCTGTTTGCTCTGTGTATTCACCTCCATCGTCTCCCCTCGCTCCCGCGGACATTCCAGCTCTCTTGTCCGCTCTCCCAACACCATTTCTTCTGTTGGGAGATTTTAATGCCCATCACCCACTGTGGGGTTCGCCAAGGGCTTGTGCGAGGGGAACTCTTCTTTCCGACATTTTTTACCAGTTCAATCTTTCCATCCTCAATACAGGTGCACCTACTTTCATTTCTGATACTTCTGGTACATTCTCTCACCTGGACCTTGCCATCTGCTCACTCCAGCTTGCTAGTCGTCTTCAGTGGAACGTCGTCGCTGACACCTACTCCAGCGACCATTACTCCTGCATCGTTTCTCTATGTCGCACCACGTACGGCATTCCAGAGTACCTACCTGGATATTCCCAAAAGCCGACTGGAGCTTGTATTCCAGCCTCGTGCATTTTTACGGTCAGCCCTTCGCCGACATTAACGAACTAGTGCAGCACCTTACGTCTACAATTTTCTCTGCCGCCGAACGCGCAATTCCCCGTTCATCCTCTCAGCCTCGGCGACACCTGTTCCGTGGTGGAACGAGGATTTTCGGGACGCCGTTCGTGCCCGTAGGACTGCACTTAGGGTGTTTCGGCGACACCCTACACTTGATAATTTGGTGACTTTTAAACAATCGCGCGCCAGGGCTCGTCGCATTATTCAGGATAGCAAGAAGGCGTCGTGGACTCGTTTTGTCGAATCTTTTAATCGCTTTACGCCTTCATCTGTTATTTGGGATAAACTTCGTCGCTTCTCAGGTAAAGTGTCACATTGTACTGTTTCTGGCCTTCAGGTTTCCAATGCCACTATAGTGGATCCGGCTGCCATCGCTAACACTCTGGGTGCTGCCTTTGAGGCGGTATCCAGTTCAGACCATTATTCCACCGGCTTTCGCTCTATCAAAGACCGGCTGGATTCCGCATCATATACTTTTCGGTCTGCTAATGATGAATGCTTACACGAACTATTCTCAATGAGGGAGCTGGAGCACGCTCTTCATTGCTCCAGGCACTCCGCTCCTGGCTCGGACGGCATTCATGTCCTGATGTTAAAGCACCTTTCAGCCGACAGTAAACTCTTTCTCTTACAGGTCTATAACCGTATTTGGCAAGACGGCATTTTTCCTTCCGTTTGGCGCGAAGCCACCATTGTCCCTATTCTGAAGCCTGGGAAGGATCGCCAACTACCTTCCAGCTACCGCCCTATCTCCCTCACCAGTTGCATTTGCAAGGTGATGGAGCGCATGATCAACGGGCGGTTGACATGGTGGCTTGAGTCTCAGAAACTTTTAGCGCACGCTCAGTGCGGATTTCGTCGTTATCGCTCTACCGTCGACCATCTGGTGTCCCTGTCGACGCATGTTATGAATGTATTTCTGAGAAAGTGTCAAACCGTGGCTGTATTTTTTGACCTGGAGAAAGCTTATGACACTTGTTGGAGGGGCGGCATTTTACGTACACTTCACGCATAGAATATCCGCGGTCGTCTTCCCATATTTATTCGGGAGTTCATGGCGGACCGCGTCTTTCGTGTTTGTGTGGGCTCGGTTTTATCTAGTCGTTTTATTCAAGAGAACGGAGTACCGCAGGGCTCTGTACTCAGTGTCACACTTTTTGCGATTGCTATCAACCCCATTGTTGATTGTATTCCACCTGGCATTTCATCGTCCCTTTTTGTTAATGATTTTGCCATTTATTGTAGTTCACGGCGGACCTGTCTACTCGAACGCCGTCTCCAGAGCTGTATCGACGGTCTCTACGCCTGGAGTAACGCCAACGGCTTTAATTTCTCCGCCGAGAAATCCGTCTGCATCAACTTCTGGCGCCGGAAGTATTTCCCTCCGCCCTCTCTCCATCTTGGGCCAGGGATACTTCCGTTTGCAGACGAGGCGAAATTTTTAGGGTTGATTTTTGATAGGAAGTTGTGTTGGATCTCACACATTTCCTTTTTAAAAGCTAAGTGTGACCGTTCTCTTACTCTTTTACGTGTTTTAAGTGGCACATCCTGGGGAGCTGATCGGACCGTCCTTCTTCGTCTTTATCGCTCTTTGGTCCGATCAAAGCTTGATTACGGGTGTATTGTTTATTCGTCGGCACGTCCATCTGTGTTACGTCGATTAAATGCCATTCACCATCGTGGCATAAGAGTCGCTACAGGTGCCTTTCCAACCAGCCCTGTTCTTAGCCTGTATGCTGAAGCTGAAGAGCCTCCGCTGTCCTTCAGACGTGAGATGCTGTTGTGCAGCTATGCCTGTCGACTCTCAAGCTTGCCTAACCACCCGTCCTTCGATGTATTTTACGGGGATTCGCTTGATCGCCAATATTTTGTTAGCTCCTCTGCATTGCTCCCTCCAGGGGTTCGATTTCGACTGCTACTTCGGCATTTGGACGTTACGCCAGCGCCGGCCCTTACCCGAGGGGAAACGCGCTTTCCTCCATGGTCGCGCGCTGAGGCCCACATCCACTTTGGGCTAACGTCGATGCCGAAGAATGAGACCCCTGCTTCAGTCCTTAGATCCGCATTTTTAGAACTTCAGGCAACATTCGGAGACTGTAATTTTATTTATACTGATGGGTCTAAGACTGATGTTGGAGTAGGATGTGCCTTTGTTTTAGGTGCGCATAGTTTTACTTTTCGTTTACCGGGCAATGTTCGATTTATACCGCCGAACTTTTTAGTATCTATCAATGTGTTTTATACATTCAGCGGCATGTTTTACGGCGTTGTGTTGTTTGTTCGGACTCTCTGAGTGCCCTTCAGAGTATTAACGCGCTGTACTCTTACCACCCCCTCGTACAGCGCATTCATGACCTGCTCCATTCGCTGGGTGCCTCTGGCATCAGCGTCTCCTTTATGTGGATTCCAGGTCATGTGGGTATCTCAGGGAATGAGTCGGCCGACGCCGCTGCGAAATCGGCGATTTTATTACCCAGATTTTTTACTTCTGTTGTTCCCTCGTCAGATTCGTGTGTCATTTTACGTCGCCGCATCCTCTCGCGCTGGCGCGATGAGTGGACGGCCCTCCGGGGGAACAAGTTGCGGGAGGTTAAACCTCTTCCGCTAGTCTGGGCTACCTCTTCCCGTGCTTCTCGTCGGGAAGAGGTACTTTTAACACGCCTTCGTATCGGACATTGCCTTTTTAGTCATAGATACCTGTTAAGTGGTGATCCCGCACCTCTGTGTGGTCAGTGTGACGTGCCCTTAACGGTCCGTCACATTTTAACCGAGTGTCAAGTTTTAGCTCCACTGCGCGTTCGCGTGGGTCTGCCTGTTGGCCTAGCCAACGTGTTGGCAGACGACGCGCATGCTGTAGAATGTCTTTTACGTTTTATCACTGACATTGGTTTTAGCCGTCGCATTTGATGCGCTGAGCGCCTTTTAGCTGTTTGCTTTTATATTGTTAGTTTTAATGGGGCACTTCTCCCCTGATATAAGGCGCTCATGTTCCTTGCATTCTGCAGTTCTTGACACGTTTTATTCTTTTAGTGACCATGATTTTAGTGTGTTGGTTTTTTAGATATATTTATTGTTTTTCTTGTTATTGTTATTATTGTTATTGTTTTTATTGTTATTGTTATATTATTGTTATGTTTAACTTTTTTGACATCGCGTGTTTGTGTCCCGTTTTTTAATTATGCGGTTATTTTATCCTTTTGACTTTATATTTTATACATTGTAAGGGCGCTGATGACCTTAGTAGTTTAGCGCCCTTAAACCGCATCTCATCATCATCATCACACGAGGATTCGCTTGATCGACAATAGTACGTTAGCTCCTCTGCATTGCTCCCCCCAGGGGTTCGATTTCGACTGCTACTTCGGCATTTGGACGTTACGCCAGCGCCGGCCCTTATCCGAGGGGAACCGCGTTTTCCTCCATGGTCGCGTGCTGAGGCCCACATCCACCTTGGGCTGACGTCGATGCCGAAAAATGCGACCCCTGCTTCTGTTCTTAGATCCGCCTTTTTAGAATTACAGGCGCAGTTCGGGGACTGTCATTTTATATATACCGATGGGTCTAAGACTGATGGAGTAGGATGTGCCTTTGTTTTTGGTGTACAGAGTTTTACTTTTCGTTTACCTCGACAATGTTCAATTTTTACCGCCGAACTTTTTAGCATTTATCAATCCGTTTTATACATTCAGCGGCACGACTTACGGCACTGTTTTATTTGTACGGACTCTCTGAGTGCCCTTCAGAGTATTACTGCGCTGTACAATTACCACCCACTCGTACAGCGCATACATGACCTGCTCCACTCGCTGGGTGTCTCTGGCATCAGCGTGTCCTTCATGTGGATTCCAGGTCATGTGGGCATCTCAGGTAATGAGTCTGCCGACGCCGCTGCGAAATCGGCGATTTTATTACCCAGATTTTTTACCTCTGTTGTTCCCTCGTCAGATTCGTGTGTTGTTTTACGTCGCCGCATCCTCTCGCGCTGGCGCGATTAGTGGACGGCCCTCCGGGGGAACAAGTTGCGGGAGGTTAAGCCTTTCCCGTTGATCTGGGATACCTCTTCTCGTTCGTGTCGTCGGGAAGAGGTAATTTTAGCTCGTTTACGGATTGGACATTGTGTTTTTAGTCATAGGTATTTGCTCAGTGGTGACCCCGCACCACTCTGTGGGCAGTGTGACGTGCCCTTAACGGTGCGTCACATTTTAACAGAGTGTCAGGTTTTAGCTGCATTGCGTGCTCGTGTGGGTCTGCCTGTTGGCCTAGCCAACGTTTTGGCAGACGACACGCATGCTGTGGAATGTGTTCTACGTTTTATTCATGACAGTGATTTTAATCTGCGCATTTAATGCGTTGGGCGTCTGTTAGCTTCGTACTTTTATCCTGTCTGTTTTTTATGGGAACTCTTATCCCCAGTGGACATATGGCGCTCATGTCCTTCGCATTCTACAGTTCCTGACACGTTTTAATCCTTTACTGCCTATGCTTTTAGTGTGTTGGTTTTTCAGATATTTGTCTTGTTCTTATTATTGTTGTTATTGTTATTATTGGTGTTATTGTTATTATTGTTGTTATTGTTATTGTTATTGTTATTATTGTTGTTATTGTTATATTTGTTATTGTTATATTGTTAGTTTTAGCTTTTTGAACATCGCGGGTTTGTGTCCCGTTTTTAACTATGCGGTTCTTTTACCTGTTTTATATTTTGACCTTATCTTTTATACACTGTAAGGGCGCTGATGACCATAGCAGTTTAGCGCCCTTAAACCGCATATCATCATCATCAACACCCGTTCATCCTCTCAACCTCGGCGACCGCCTGTTCCGTGGTGGAACGAGGATTGTCGGGACGCCGTTCGTGCCCGTAGGACTGCACTTAGTGTGTTTCGGCGACACCCTACACTTGATAATTTGGTGACTTTTAAACAATCGCGCGCCAGGGCTCGTCGCATTATTCAGGATAGCAAGAAGGCATCGTGGGCTCGTTTTGTCAAGTCTTTTAATCGCTTTACGCCTTCATCCGTTGTTTGGGATAAACTTCGTCGCTTCTCAGGTAAAGTGTCGCATTGTACTGTTTCTGGCCTTCAGGTTTCCAATGCCACTATAGTGGATCCGGCTGCCAACGCTAACACTCTGGGTGCTGCCTTTGAGGCGGTTTCCAGTTCAGACCATTATTCCGCCGGCTTTCGCTCTCTTAAAGACCGGCTGGATTCTGCATCATATACTTTTCGGTCTGCTAATAATGAATGTTATAACGAACTATTCACAATGAGGGAACTGGAGCACGCTCTTCATTGCTCTCGGCACTCCGCTCCTGGGCCGGACGGCATTCATGTCCTGATGTTAAAGAACCTTTCAGCCGACAGTAAACTCTTTCTCTTACAGGTCTATAACCGTATTTGGCAAGACGGCGTTTTTCCTTCCGTTTGGCGCGAAGCCACCATTGTCCCTATACTTAAGCCTGGGAAGGATCGCCAACTACCTTCCAGCTACCGCCCTATCTCCCTAACCAGTTGCATTTGCAAGGTGATGGAGCGCATGATCAACGGGCGGTTGACATGGTGGCTTCAGTCTCAGAAACTTCTAGCGAACGCTCAGTGCGGGTTTTGTCGCTATCGCTCTACCGTCAACCATCTGGTGTCCTTGTCGATGCATATTATGAATGGATTTCTGAGAAAGTGTCAAACCGTGGCTGTGTTTTTTGACCTGGAGAAAGCTTATGACACATGTTGGAGGGGCAGCATTTTACGTACACTGCACGCATGGAATATCCACGGTCGTCTTCCCATATTTCTTCGGGAGTTTGTGACGGACCGTGTGTTTCGTGTACGTGTGGGCTCGGTTTTATCTAGTCGTTTTATTCAAGAAAACGGAGTACCGCAGGGCTCTGTACTTAGTGTCACACTTTTTGCAGTTGCTATCAACCCTATTGTTGATTGTATTCCACCTGGCATTTCATCGTCCCTTTTTGTAGATGATTTTGCAATTTATTGCAGTTCACGGAGGACCTGTCTACTCGAACGCCGTCTCCAGAGCTGTATCGACCGTCTCTACGCCTGGAGTACCGCCAACGGCTTTAATTTCTCCGCCGAGAAATCCGTCTGCATAAACTTCTGGGGCCGGAAATATTCCCCTCCGCCCTCTCTCCATCTTGGGCCGAAGATGCTTCCGTTTGCAGACGAGGTGAAATTTTTGGGGTTGATTTTTGATAGGAAGTTGTGTTGGACCTCGCACATTTCCTTTTTAAAAGCTAAGTGTGACCGTTCTCTTACTCTTTTACGTGTTTTAAGTGGCACATCCTGGGGAGCTGATCGGACCGTCCTTCTTTGCCTTAATCGCTCTTTGGTCCGATCCAAGCTTGATTACGGGTGTATTGTTTATTCGTCGGCACGTCCATCTGTGTTACGTCTATTGAATGCTATTCGCCATCGTGGCATAAGAGTCGCTACAGGGGCCTTTCCAACCTGTTCTTAGCCTGTATGCTGAAGCTGCAGAGCCTCCGCTGTCCTCCAGGCGTGAGATGTGCAGCTATGCTTGTCGACTCTCAAGCTTGCCTGTCCACCCGTCTTTCAAGACATTTTTCGAGGAGTCTCTTGATTGCCACTATTTGATTAGCTCCTCTGCATTGCTCCCGCCAGGGGTTCGATTTCGACAGCTCCTTCGGCATTTGGACGTTACGCCAGCGCCGGCCCGTCCTCGGGGCGAAACGCGTTTTCCTCCTTGGTCGCGCGCTGAGACCCACTGTCACCTTGGGCTAACGTTGATGCCGAAGAATGAGACTCCTGCTTCAGTCCTTAGATCCGCATTTTTAGAACTTCAGGCAACATTCGGAGACTGTCATTTTATTTATACTGATGGGTCTAAGACTGATGTTGGTGTAGGATGTGCCTTTGTTTTAGGTGCGCATAGTTTTACTTTTCGTTTACCTGGGCAATGTTCGATTTATATCGCCGAACTTTTTAATATCTATCAATGTGTTTTATACATTCAGCGTCTTACCGCGTTGTGTTGTTTGTTCGGACTCTCTGAGTGCCCTTCAGATTATTAACGCGCTCTACACTTACCACCCCCTCTTACAGCGCATTCATTACCTGCTCCACTCGCTTGGTGCTTCTGGCATCAGCGTGTCCTTCGTGTGGATTCCAGGTCATGTGGGCATCTTAGGGAACGAGTCTGCCGACGCCGCGGCCAAATCGGCAATTTTATCCTCCAGATTTTTTACAACGGTTGTTCCCTCGTCTGATTTTAGTGTTTTGTTACGTCACCGCATCCTCTCGCGCTGGCGCGATGAGTGGTCGGCCCTCCGGGGGAACAAATTGCGGGGGGTTAAACCTCTCCCGTTAATCTGGTGCACCTCTTCTCGTTCTTCTCGTCGGGAAGAGGTGAATTTAGCTCGTCTACGAATCGGACATTGCCTGTTTAGTCATAGATACCTGCTTAGTGGTGATCCCGCACCTCTGTGTGGTCAGTGTGCTATGCCATTAACGGTCTGTCACATTTTAACCGAGTGTCAAGTTTTAGCTCCACTGCGCGTTCGCGTGGGTCTGCCTGTTGGCCTAGCCAACGTTTTGGCAGACGACGCGCATGCTGTAGAATGTCTTTTACGTTTTATCACTGACATTGGTTTTAGCCGTCGCATTTGATGCGCTGAGCGCCTTTTAGCTGTTTGATTTTATATTGTTAGTTTTAATGGGCCCTTCTCCCCGGACATAAGGCGCTCATGTTCCTTGCATTCTACAGTTCTTGACACGTTTTATTCTTTTAGTGACCATGATTTTAGTGTGTAGATTTTAGTCTTTGGTGTGTTGTGTTTTTTAGTGTTTTGACCAAGCGGGTTTGTGTGTGGTTTTTTTGTTTTTTGACTTTTCAATTTTATATTTTATACATTGTAAGGGCGCTAATAACCAATGTAGTTGAGCGCCCTTAAGCTCCAGCTTATCATCATCATCAACGCGGACTTTCGAGTTCTCCTGTCCGCTCCAGCCGAACGCGCAATTCCCCGTTCATCCCCCCCCCAGGGGCTCACCTTATGTGAGTACGGGTTAGGCGCACCCGGATACCCGAGCCATCCATAGCCATTTTCACCCTTTCATCCCCGTCCGGTCGAGTTGGGTTCGTTCTCGTGACCGGGGGACTCAAGGTAGGCTCTCGTGCGTTCTCTGCATTTCATTCCACGTCGCCCCTCGCCATCACTTCTTTCTTCTCTTCTGTTTATGCACATTTCGCCCCACGCCCATTCATTTACACGTCTCTTTTACTTCCTCGCCGGCCTACCTTAAGTGCGAAACGCCCACACACTTTTAGTTTCTTTTAACCTTTTATGTTAATCCTCCGTGGACACAGCCTGACGGATACCCGTGCACCGCGTGCGCAGCTGGGTGAGTGGGTAATGGCGTCATCCCCACCACCCGGGGTCGTCATGTAGGGTATGTGTTCGTGTCCGCTGTTCAACTGCAGTCCCGCGGGGGGGGGGGCCATTGCATGAGCTGCTGACTTCCGACGGCCATTGGGTCCCTCTCTCTATGTTCTGGGAGGTGTGGCCCTGGGGTGAGATAGGTATAGATAGGCCACTCACCCAAGCCGGGGTAACGCCCGGGAAGTCAGAGCCCGAGGTCGGAGACGGTTGCAATGGTGGAGGATTTATCTCGCTATGGAGCAACCTTCCTCCATTAATACAAACAAGCGCCGAAAAGTAATTGTAACAGAAGTAGCACTGCCGTCATCTGGTTGTTACTTGGTCATTTCGAGAACAGAAGAAGGACAAAACTTTGAGAAGGTGAACCCTTTTATAATTCAGAAGGGCATAGATGCTATTGCTGGTGCGGTTCAATCCTGCACTCGTCTACGGAATGGTTTCTTATTGGCACAAACTAAGTCCGATCAGCAAGGTCAGACCTTGTTGCCCGCTACGCTTCTCCACGGTTATCCCATCCGTGCCGAGAAGCACCGCACATTGAATTCCTGTCGGGGCGTCGTTACCACGCATAGCCTCGATGGTATATCGGACGAGGATCTACTAGACTATCTATCCGATCAAAAGGTGACTGCAGGGTCTCATTCTGCTTCGTTTGCCGGCTGTCCGCGGTACTTGGACGAGAAGGCGATCCAGGAGATCCGGGTAAAGGAAAAACTCTCCTTCGCTGAAGCCCGGAGGCGTTACCATGCGCGCCAACCTTCACTCCTGCGATCTGGCACATTTAGTTCTGTTGTTGCCTCGCCAGTACCACGAGTAGATGCCGAAACTCAGACTTGGACCATGACTGGATTAACCGCCACTACCGTCCGTCCAGTAAAGCTACTTTTACCAAGCCGTATACACCTGGTCCAAAGTCAATGAAGTCGCAAGCCGCTGAAAAGAAACCCAAGCAGAAACCGGAAGCTGAGCTGGACTTCTCACGTTTCCTTTTTAAAAGCAAAGTGTGAACGTTCGCGTAATATTTTACGTGTTTTAAGTGGCACATCCTGGGGAGCTGATCGGACCGTCCTTCTTCGCCTTTATCGCTTTTTGGTCCGATCCAAGCTTGATTACGGGTGTATTGTTTATTCGTCGGCACGTCCATCTGTGTTACGTCGATTGAATGCCATTCACCATCGTGGCTTAAGAGTCGCTACAGGGGCCTTTCCAACCAGCCCTGTTCTTAGCCTGTATGCTGAAGCTGCAGAGCCTCCGCTGTCCTTCAGGCGTGAGATGCTCTTGTGCAGCTATGCCTGTCGACTCTCCAGCTTTCCTGACCACCCGTCCTTCCCGACATTTTACGAGGATTCGCTTGATCGGCAATATTTAGTTAGCTCCTCTGCATTGCTCCCTCCAGGGGTTCGATTTCGACTGCTACTTCGGCATTTGAACGTTACGCCAGCGCCGGCCCTTACCCGAGGGGAAACTCGTTTTCCTCCATGGTGGCGCGCTGAGGCCCACAGCCACCTTGGGCTAACGTCGATGCCAAAAAATGCGACCCCTGCTTCTGTTCTTAGATCCGCCTTTTTAGAACTACAGGCGCAGTTCGGGGACTGTCATTTTATATATACTGATGGGTCTAAGACTGATGTTGGATTAGGATATGCCTTTGTTTTTGGTCACTGTAGTTTTAAGTTTCGTTTACCTGGACAATGTTCAATTTTTACCGCCGAACTTTTTAGCATTTATCAATCTGTTTTATACATTCAGCGGCACGATGTACGGCACTGTTTTATTTGTACGGACTCTCTGAGTGCCCTTCAGAGTATTCATGCGCTGTACCATTACCATCCACTCGTACAGCGCATACATGACCTACTCCACTCGCTTGGTGTTTCTGGCATCAGCGTGTCCTTCATGTGGATAACAGGTCATGTGGGCATCTCAGGTAATGAGTCTGCCGACGCCGCTGCGAAATCGGCGATTTTATTACCCAGATTTTTTACTTCTGTTGTTCCCTCGTCAGATTCGTGTGTTATTTTACGTCGCCGCATCCTCTCGCGCTGGCGCGATGAGTGGACGGCCCTCCGGGGGAACAAGTTGCGGGAGGTTAAGCCTTTCCCGTTGATCTGGGGTACCTCTTCTCGTTCGTGTCGTCGGGAAGAGGTAATATTAGCACGTTTACGGATTGCACATTGTGTTTTTAGTCATAGGTATCTGCTCAATGGTGACCCCGCACCACTCTGTGGGCAGTGTGACGTGCCCTTAACGGTGCGTCACATTTTAACAGAGTGTCAGGTTTTAGCTGCATTGCGTGCTCGTGTGGGTCTGCCTGTTGGCCTAGCCAACGTTTTGGCAGACGACACGCGTGCTGTAGAATGTGTTTTACGTTTTATTCATGACAGTGATTTTAATCTGCGCATTTAATGCGATGAGCGTCTTTTAGCTTAGTAATTTTATTCTGTCTGTTTTTTATGGGGACTCTAATCCCCAGTGGACAAAAGGCGCCCATGTCCCTCGCATTCCTCAGTTCTTGACACGTTTTAATCTTTTATTGCCTATGCTTTTAGTGTGTTGGTTTTTCAGATATATTTATTGTTATTATTGTTATTGTTATTA
Source organism: Deroplatys truncata (assembly GCA_030765065.1). NCBI lineage: Eukaryota > Metazoa > Arthropoda > Insecta > Mantodea > Mantidae > Deroplatys > Deroplatys truncata. The sequence continues at coordinate 412,210,539 of CM060990.1, read as the reverse complement.
TTGTTGTTATTGTTATTATTGTTATTGTTATTCTATTGTTATTTTTAACTTTTTGGACATCGCGGGTTTGTGTCCCGTTTTTTACTTATGCGGTTTTTTTTACCTGTCTTTTATATTTTGACCTTATATTTTACACATTGTAAGGGCGCTGATGACCGTAGCAGTTTAGCGCCCTTAAACCGCATATCATCATCACACCCGTTCATCCTCTCAACCTCGGCGGCCACCTGTTCCGTGGTGGAACGAGGATTTTCGGGACGCCGTTCGTGCCCGTAGGACTGCACTTAGGGTGTTTCGGCGACACCCTACACTTGATAATTTGGTGACTTTTAAACAATCGCGCGCCAGGGCTCGTCGCATTATTCAGGATAGCAAGAAGGCGTCGTGGTTTCGTTTTGTCGAGTCTATTAATCGCTTTACGCCTTCATCTGTTGTTTGGGATAAACTTCGTCGCTTCTCAGGTAAAGTGTCGCATTGTACTGTTTCTGACCTTCAGGTTTCCAATGCCACTATAGTGGATCCGGCTGCCATCGCTAACACTCTGGGTGCTGCCTTTGTGGCGGTATCCAGTTCAGACCATTATTCCGCCGGCTTTCGCTCTATCAAAGAAATGCTGGATTCCGACACCTTTAATTTTCGGTCTGCAAATAATGAGTGTTATAATGAACTTTTCACAATGAGGGAGCTGGAGCACGCTCTTCATTGCTCTAGGCACTCCGCTCCTGGGCCGGACGGCATTCATGTCCTGATGTTAAAGAACCTTTCAGCCGACAGTAAACTCTTTCTTTTACAGGCCTATAACCGTATTTGGTAAGACGTCCTTTTTCCTTCCGTTTGGCGCGAAGCCACCATTGTCCCTATACTTAAGCCTGGGAAGGATCGCCAACTACCTTCCAGTTACCGCCCTATCTCCCTCACCAGTTGCATTTGCAAGGTGATGGAGCGCATGATCAACGGGCGCTTGACATGGTGGCTTCAGTCTCAGAAACTTCTAGCGAACGCTCAGTGCGGATATCGTCGCTATCGCTCTACCGTCGACCATCTGGTGTCCTTGTCGACGCATATTATGAATGGATTTTTGAGAAAGTGTCAAACCGTGGCTCTATTTTTTGACCTGGAGAAAGCATATGACACTTGTTGGAGGGGCGGCATTTTACGTACACTTCACGCATGGAATGAATATCCGCGGTCGTCTTCCCATATTTCTTCGGGGGTTTGTGACGGACCGCGTCTTTCGTGTACGTGTGGGCTCGGTTTTATCTAGTCGTTTTATTCAAGAGAACGGAGTACCGCAGGGCTCTGTACTCAGTGTCACACTTTTTGCGATTGCTATCAATCCCATTGTTGATTGTATTCCACCTGGCATTTCTTCGTCCCTTTTTCTTGATGATTTTGCCATTTATTGCAGTTCACCGCGGACCTGTCTACTCGAACGCTCATCCCCACCACCCGGGGTCGTCATGTAGGGTATGTGTTCGTATCCGCTGTTCAACTGCAGTCCCGCGGGGGGGCCATTGCATGAGCTGCTGACTTCTGACGGCGATTGGGTCCCTCTGTCTATGTTCTGGGAGGTGTGACCCTGGGGTGAGTCTGGTATAGATAGGCCACTCACCCAAGCCGGGGTAACGCCCGAGAAGTCAGAGCCCGAGGTCGGAGACGGTTGCAATGGTGGAGGATTTATTTCGCTATGGAGCACTCTTCCTCCATTACTACTAACGAGCGCCGAAAAGTTTATGTAACAGAAGTGACACCACCGACAACTGGTTGTTACTTGGTCATTTCACGAACCGAAGGACAAAGCTTTGAGAAGGTGAACCCTTTCATCATTCAAAAGGGCATTGATGCAATTGCTGGTGCGGTTCAGTCCTGCACTCGTCTACGGAATGGTTCCTTATTAGCCCAAACGAAATCCGATCAGCAAAGTAAGACCTTGTTGCGCGCTACGCTTCTCCACGGCTATCCCATCCGTGTGGAGAAGCACCGCACATTGAACTCCTGTCGAGGCGTTATTACCACCCATAGCCTCGATGGTATATCGGACGAGGACCTGGTAGAATATCTTGCAGACCAGAAGGTGACAGCGGTCCATCGAGTGCAGGCCAAACGCGACGGCGTATTGGTACCCACTCGTACCCTGTTTATTACATTTGATGGCGTCGATCTGCCCACGAGCATTTCCGCAGGGTACGAACGGATTTCTGTGAGGCCTTATATTCCTAGACCTCTGCGTTGTTTTAAATGCCAACGTTTTGGGCATACGCAAGTCTCCTGTAAGAGTGCCGTTAATATCTGTGCAACATGTAGCCAGCCCTCACACGAAGGTACCTGTTCAACAGCCCCGTCTGCGTTAATTGTAAAGGGTCACATTCTGCTTCGTTTGCCGACTGTCCGCGGTATTTGGACGAGAAGGCGATCCAGGAGATCCGGGTAAAGGAAAAACTCTCCTTCGCTGAAGCCCGGAGGCGTTTCCATGCGCGCCAACCTTCACTCCTGCGATCTGGCACATTTAGTTCTGTTGTTGCCTCGCCAGTACCACGAGTAGATGCCGAAACTCAGACCTGGACCTTGACTGGATTAACCGCCACTACCATCCGGCCGTCTATTAAGGCTACAGTTACCAAGCCGTATAAACCTGGTCCCAAGTCAATGAAGTCGCAAGCCGTTGAAAAGAAGCCCAAGCAGAAACTTCGTAGGGAAGATTTTTTAAAAGACCCTCCGCGTGCGCGCGGTAACAAAGGTTCACCTTCTCCTCCTCGGAGGTCGCTGTCCCAGGATGGTCCTGGGACAAGCCGCGCTCAGCGGCACCCTTCACCCATCGCCACCCAGAACCGATTCACGGCGCTTGAATCGGTTTCTGGCACTGAGCGCGTGGGCCCTCCCTCCGAGGAAGCTATGGAATCTGACCAACTCCATACAAAAAGCCCGAGCCCAAAGGTTAAACAAAAGGTAATTTTAAGCCGCCCTTCTAAATAGACAGTTTATCCCCTTATTCTTAATGGCTATCCTGACCTGGAATGTACGTGGTGTACGATCGCATAGGGCGGAACTGCAACTTTTATTGCGTTCCCATTCGCCTATGGTCGTATGTTTGCAGGAGACTAAGCTTCGCCCTCACGATCCTTTTGATCTCCCAGGATATACTCCGGTTCGCTACGACCTTGAACCGGAGGAGGGTACTCCTGCTCATGGTGGTGTCATGATTGTGGTGCGTAATGACGTTCATTTTCAAACTATCACACTTACGTCCGACTTGCAAGCTGTTGCCATTAGACTGCAGTTACCCGGTTTTTTCTTTTCTGTTTGTTCTGTGTATACACCTCCATCGTCTCCCCTCGCTCCCGCGGACATTCGATCTCTCCTGTCCGCTCTCCCAACACCATTTCTTCTGTTGGGAGATTTTAATGCCCATCACCCACTATGGGGTTCGCCAAGGGCTTGTGCGAGGGGAACTCTTCTTTCCGACATTTTTTATCAGTTCAATCTTTCCATCCTCAATACAGGTGCACCTACTTTTATTTCTGATTCTTCTGGTACATTTTCTCACCTGGACCTTTCCACTTGCTCACTCCAGCTTGCACATCGTCTCCAGTGGAACGTCGTCGCTGACACCTACTCCAGCGACCATTACCCCTGCAGCGTTTCTCTTCTGTCGCACCACGTACAGCATTCCAGAGTACCTACCTGGATATTCGCAAAAGCCGACTGGAGCTTGTATTCCAGCCTCGTGCATTTTGACGACCAGCCCTTCTCCGACATTAACCAACTAGTGCAGCACCTTACGTCTATTATTTTCTCTGCCGCCGAACGCGCAATACCCCGTTCATCCTCCCAACCTCGGCGGCCACCTGTTCCGTGGTGGAACGAGGATTGTCGGGACGCCGTTCGTGCCCGTAGGACTGCACTAAGGGTGTTTCGGCGCCACCCTACACTTGATAATTTGGTGACTTTTAAACAATCGCGCGCCAGGGCTCGTCACATTATTCAGGATAGCAAGAAGGCATCTTGGGCTCGTTTTGTCGAGTCTTTTAATCGTTTTACGCCTTCATCCGTTGTTTGGGATAAACTTCGTCGCTTCTCAGGTAAAGTGTCACATTGTACTGTTTCTGGCCTTCAGGTTTCTAATGCCACCATAGTGGATCCGGCTGCCATCGCTAACACTCTGGGTGCTGCCTTTGAGGTGGTATCCCATTCAGACCATTATTCCGCCGGCTTTCGCACTATTAAAGACCGGCTGGATTCCGCATCATATACTTTTCGGTCTGCTAATGCTGAATGTTATAACGAACTATTCACAATGAGGGAGCTGGAGCACGCTCTTCATTGCTCTCGGCACTCCGCTCCTGGGCCGGACGGCATTCATGTCCTGATGTTAAAGCACCTTTCAGCCGACAGTAAACTATTTCTCTTACAGGTCTATAACCGTATTTGGCAAGACGGCATTTTTCCTTCCGTTTGGCGCGAAGCCACCATTGTCCCTATACTTAAGCCTGGGAAGGATCGCCAACTACCTTCCAGCTACCGCCCTATCTCCCTCACCAGTTGCATTTGCAAGGTGATGGAGCGCATGATCAACGGGCGGTTGACATGGTGGCTTGAGTCTCAGAAACTTCTAGCGAACGCTCAGTGCGGGTTTCGTCGCTATCGCTCTACCGTCGACCATCTGGTGTCCTTGTCGACGCATATTATGAATGGATTTCTGAGAAAGTGTCAAACCGTGGCTGTATTTTTTGACCTGGAGAAAGCTTATGACACTTGTTGGAGGGGCGGCATTTTACGTACACTTCACGATTGGAATATCCGCGGTCGTCTTCCCATATTTCTTCGGGAGTTTATGACGGACCGCGTCTTTCGTGTGCGTGTGAGCTCGGTTTTATCTCGTCGTTTTATTCAAGAGAACGGAGTACCGCAGGGCTCTGTACTCAGTGTCACACTTTTTGCGATTGCTATCAACCCCATTGTTGATTGTATTCCACCTGGCATTTCATCGTCCCTTTTTGTTGACGATTTCGCTATTTATTGTAGTTCACGGCGGACCTGTCTACTCGAACGCCGTCTCCAGAGCTGTATCGACCGTCTCTACGCCTGGAGTAACGCCAACGGCTTTAATTTCTCCGCCGAGAAATCCGTCTGCATCAACTTTTGGCGCCGGAAGTATTTCCCTCTGCCCTCTCTCCATCATGGGCCAGGGATACTTCCGTTTGCAGACGAGGCGAAATTTTTGGGGTTGATTTTTGACAGGAAGTTGTGTTGGACCTCGCACGTTTCCTTTTTAAAAGCAAAGTGTGACCGTTCTCTTAATATTTTACGTGTTTTAAGTGGCACATCCTGGGGAGCTGATCGGACCGTCCTTCTTCGGCTTTATCGCTCTTTGGTCCGATCCAAGCTTGATTACGGGTGTATTGTTTATTCGTCGGCACGTCCATCTGTGTTACGTCGATTGAATGCCATTCACCATCGTGGTATTAGAGTCGCTACAGGGGCCTTTCCAACTAGCCCCGTGCCCAGTCTTTACGCTGAGGCTGCAGAGCCTCCGCTGTCTTTCAGGCGTGAGATGCTCTTATGTAGCTATGCTTGTCGGCTCTCAAGTTTGCCTAACCACCCGTCCTTCGATGTATTTTACGAGGATTCGCTTGACCGGCAATATTTAGTTAGCTCCTCTGCATTGCTCCCTCCAGGGGTTCGATTTCGACTGCTACTTCGGCATTTGGACGTTACGCCAGCGCCGGCCCTTACCCTAGGGGAAACGCGCTTTCCTCCATGGTCGCGCGCTGAGGCCCACATCCACCTTGGGCTAACGTCGATGCCGAAAAATGCGACCCCTGCTTCTGTTCTTAGATCCGCCTTTTTAGAACTACAAGCGCAGTTCGGGGACTGTCATTTTATATATACTGATGGGTCTAAGACTGATGTTGGAGTAGGATGTGCCTTTGTTTTTGATGTTCAGAGTTTTACTTTTCGTTTACCTCGACAATGTTCAATTTTTACCGCCGAACTTTTTAGCATTTATCAATCTGTTTTATACATTCAGCGGCTCGACTTACGGCACTGTTTTATTTGTACGGACTCTCTGAGTGCCCTTCAGGCTATTCATGCGCTGTACCATTACCACCCACTAGTACAGCGCATACATGACCTGCTCCACTCGCCTGGTGTCTCTGGCATCAGCGTGTCCTTCATGTGGATAACAGGTCATGTGGGCATCTCAGGTAATGAGTCTGCCGACGCCGCTGCGAAATCGGCGATTTTATTACCCAGATTTTTTACCTCTGTTGTTCCCTCGTCTGATTCGTGTATTATTTTACGTCGCCGCATCCTCTCGCGCTGGCGCGATGAGTGGACGGCCCTCCGGGGGAACAAATTGCGGGAAGTTAAGCCTTTCCCGTTGATCTGGGATACCTCTTCTCGTTCTTGTCGTCGGGAAGAGGTAATTTTAGCTCGTCTACGGATTGGACATTGTGTTTTTAGTCATAGGTATTTGCTCAGTGGTGACCCCGCACCACTCTGTGGGCAGTGTGTCGTGCCCTTAACGGTGCGTCACATTTTAACAGAGTGTCAGGTTTTAGCTGCATTGCGTGCTCGTGTGGGTCTGCCTGTTGGCCTAGCCAACGTTTTGGCAGACGACACGCGTGCTGTAGAATGTGTTTTACGTTTTATTCATGACAGTGATTTTAATCTGCGCATTTAATGCGTTGGGCGCCTGTTGGCTTAGTACTTTTATTCTGTCTGTTTTTATGGGAACTCTTATCCCCAGTGGACATATGGCGCCCATGTCCCTCGCATTCTACAGTTCCTGACACGTTTTAATCGTTTCTTGCCCTTGCTTTTAGTGTGTTGATTTTTCAGAACTTTGTATTGTTGTTATTGTTATTCTTGTTGTTCTTGTTATTATTGTTGTTATTGTTAGTTATTGTTGTTATTGTTATTTTGTTATTGTTCTGTTGTTAGTTTTAGCTTTTTGAACATCGCGGGTTTGTATCCCGTTTTTAACTATGCGGTTTTTTACCTGTTTTATATTGTGACCTTATCTTTTATACATTGTAAGGGCGCTGATGACCGTAGCAGTTTAGCGCCCTTAAACCGCATATCATCATCATCATGCTCGAACGCCGTCTCCAGAGCTGTATCGACCGTCTCTACGCCTGGAGTAACGCCAACGGCTTTAATTTCTCCGCCGAGAAATCCGTCTGCATCAGCTTCTGGCGCCGGAAGGCTTTCCCTCCGCCCTCTCTCCATCTTGGGTCGGAGGTCCTTCCATTTGCAGACGAGGTGAAGCTTTTGGGGTTGGTCTTTGACCGGAAGCTGAGCTGGACTTCTCACGTTTCCTTTTTAAAAGCAAAGTGTGACCGTTCTCTTAATATTTTACGTGTTTTAAGTGGCACATCCTGGGGAGCTGATCGGACCGTCCTTCTTCGTCTTTATCGCTCTTTGGTCCGATCCAAGCTTGATTACGGGTGTATTGTTTATTCGTCGGCACGTCCATCTGTGTTACGTCGATTGAATGCCATTCACCATCGTGGCTTAAGAGTCGCTACAGGGGCCTTTCCAACCAGCCCTGTTCTTAGCCTGAAGTTGCAGAGCCTCCGCTGTCCTTCAGGCGTGAGATACTTTTATGCAGCTATGCCTGTCGACTCTCTAGCTGGCCTGACCACCCGTCCTTCCCGATATTTTACGAGGATTCGCTTGATCGGCAATATTTAGTTAGCTCCTCTGCATTGCTCCCTCCAGGGGTTCGATTTCGGCTGCTACTTCGGCATTTGGACGTTACGCCAGCGCCGGCCCTTACCCGAGGGGAAACGCGTTTTCCTCCATGGTCGCGCGCTGAGGCCCACATCCACCTTTGGCTAACGTCGATGCCGAAAAATGCGACCCCTGCTTCTGTTCTTAGATCCGCCTTTTTAGAACTACAGGCGCAGTTCGGGGACTGTCATTTTATATATACTGATGGGTCTAAGACTGATGTTGAAGTAGGATGTGCCTTTGTTTTTGGTGTACAGAGTTTTACTTTTCGTTTGCCTGTGCAATGTTTCGATTTATACCGCCGAACTTTTTAGTATATACCAATCTGTTTTATACATCCAGTGACACGACTTACGGCACTGTGTTATTTGTACCGACTCTCTGAGTGCCCTTCAGGGTATTGACGCGCTGTACGGTTACCACCCTCTCGTACAGCGTATACATGACCTGCTCCACTCGCTTGGTGCCTCTGGCATCAGCGTCTCCTTCCTGTGGATTCCAGGTCATGTGGGTATCTCAGGCAACGAGTCTGCCGACACCGCTGCCAAATCGGCCATTTTATCACCCAGATGTTTTATCTGTGTTGTTCCTTCCTCAGATTTTTATGTTATTTTACGTTACAGTATCCTCTCGCGCTGGCGCGATGACTGGGCTGCTCTTAGGGGGAACAAGTTGCGGTAGGTTAAACCTCTGCCGTTGCTCTGGGGTACCTCTTCTCGTTCGTGTCGTCGGGAAGAGGTAATTTTAGCTCGCTTACGAATCGGACATTGTCTTTTTAGCCATAGATACTTGCTCAGTGGTGACCCCGCACCACTCTGTGAGCAGTGTGATGCACCCTTAACGGCGCGTCATATTTTAGCAGAGTGTCAAGTTTTAGCTCCTTTGCGCGTTAGTGTTGGTCTGCCTGTTGGCCTAGCCAACGTTTTGGCAGACGACGCACGTGCTGTAGAGGGTCTTTTACGTTTTATCAATGACATTGAATTTACCAGACGCATTTAATGCGCTGAGCGTCTTTTGACTGTGTAATTTTATCTTGTTTTTTAATGGGGCATCTCCTCCCCAGTGGACATTGGCGCTCGTGTCCCTGACATTCTACAGTTCTTGACACGTTGTTTTACACTTTTATTGACCATGTTTTTAGTGTGTTCGTATTTGGTATTTGTTGCTTTGTTTTTTACCTTTAGGACTCGTGGGCTTGTGTCCCGTTTTTAATTATGCGGTTTTTTATCGGACTTTTATTTTTGGACAGTACATTTTATACTTTGTAAGGGCGCTGATGACCTTAGCTGTTTAGCACCCTTAAACCGCATCTCATCATCATCACAACTCTGAAAAGTGCTATGCAAGTGAATAGGAAGTGTTCAGCTATACACGAGTGTTGTGACAAACGAGTGTTGAAGAAAAAGTAAGAAAGTGAAAGTGAAAGATAGGAAGTGCAAAATAAAAGTTATGTTTCTTTCTTTCAGGAGACTTTTAGAAAATATTTGAAAATTTAAAACAACAAAAACAAAAGGGTAAATTTTAAATATTTCTAAAAGGGGGCAATTTGAGGTAGTATTTTGATGTCTAAATGATACTAATTGTATTTTTTATTAATTAAATTCAATAACAGCCCACCTTGAAAAACAGTATGTATATAATTATTATTTATATTGTATGTAAAGTCATTGTAAATACTTATTATTATTGTAAACATATTTGTTAATATCAAGTAAATGTTTATATACTCTAATAGTGTAAAAACTGTGAGAATAATGTGTTTTAGAATGTTAATAATGAGGTAATAAGGTAATTTTGGTGACAATAATGTGTCTGGGGTTTTAAAAAAATACTGGTTATAAAAAGATCGGTAATAACGTAATTTCGCTTACAGTTTGGAATTAGCCAATCAAAAGTAAAGAAAGATTTGATAAAGTAAAGATGGAAAAATGTGTTCTCTACGTGTGATTAGTAAAAGCAGATATATGCGCTAAGTGAATATATATAAGTTTCTCACAGTTCTTTTAAAAGTGTAGAGGTTTATAAATATGTGCAAGAGGTTAAAATAAAAGTGAAATTATTTAAAAGTATAATTCTGTGACGTCTACAATAATTGTCATTACCACGCCCTACCCAAGATAAATGCCTCTAAATTAAGACTGACGCAGCCGAGGCAGATTCAAACAATAATATTATGTAAGCTTTAAATTCAAACCGATGCTCAAAGCAACTATTAATACATAACAACTCTTCAAGTTTGTGTAAACATTTATTATGCAACAACAGCAGCAAATCATCATCAAATCACGTATTTATTACGTAACCAGCATCAATAAAGCATCTTCCAACTACCAGCTAAATAATCTTCTTCAATTTACAATGCAGTCTATGTCGCTAACAGTGTTGTGCATAACTTAAAAGTGAAAATTGTAGGAAATAATTAGAATAATTACGTAACCTACTATCTACAAATTAAAGAATAATACTTCTTCAAATTTGGCTTCCATACGTGGGGCAAATAAACATAAAGCACCTCCTCAATAAAATTTTCATTCTTCAAAATGTAACATCTGTAAATATATATCCATACAGAAAAAATATATATCAAAGTAACAATATATATCTACAATGTTAACAATAATATAAATATAATAGGCCTGATAAACAATTTAAAAATTAATCTCAAGTACCCATAATTATAGAATAATTTTTCAGGATACAATAAACACAAAACGTGCTAAAGAAAATACACAGAGGTGCAGATGCTAGCTACAATAGAACTTTTAGATACAAAAGAGTGTGCACACCCAAAAATAACAATATAGTCTCCAATTACACAGAACACAGAGAAGAAAGAAAGAAATAGTGTCGACACACAAAACACCCAAAAAGAAGAAAGGAAAAGCTTTCGGCAGGTAGGCAAAAAAATTGGACTTGGGGGCCACTGGTACTAAAAGAAAAGAAAGAAAAGAAAACAGTTGGAACCGCAAGGAACCAAATTAATAATAATAATAATAATAATAATAATAATAATAATAATAATAATAATAATAACAACAACAACATGCCAAAACTACGAATTTATCGAATTGAGACTATTAATCAGCAAATTCCTCTGGAGAGACCAGGCGTAATTCAGAAGTATGAGTAGAAGTAATTTTTCCGTACTTACATTGTTGTATACAAAAAGAGATGCAGTTTACAGCACCAGTAATTCTAAAAGTATCGAGATATCGAGCAGCCAACTTATGCGAAAGTGTTTAGTCGCTCGGCTTAAAGGGTGGTTCTGAAGTAAGACCAAATCCCCAATTTGGAATGATGCCGGATTACGAGACTCTTTGTGTCGATGTTCTCAATGTTGGCGATCTCGACGTAAATGTCGAAAGGTGGATTGCCAGAAGTCAATATAGGAGCGGAATCATAGTCATCATGCAACAACTCACGAATGCGCCACGAATTAGTAAGAGGACATGCAGGCAAAAACCAGAACATCAGTTGAAATGGTACGCGCTGATGTGCTTCATGAGTGGCTAAGTTAAATGTAAACAAGTGCAGCTAAATGTGTATCCCTTAGGCATTGGTTCTCTACATAAGAAGCTATGAGTACTTTTTAAATTGCAGTTAAGCCATTCCACCAAAGAAGGATGGGGGTAATAAGGTGAGATGTGAACCAAGTGAATACCATGTTTAAAGAGAAAGGTTTGCAAAATTCGCACTTGAAAATAAGACATGATTAATAAGCGTTATCCGATACAATGATCTGAGGAAGACCAAAAGATGGAAAAATCATAGATGATACATTGACAGTATTATACGCAGTAAATGCTTGAACCGGGAATAACCATGTAAACTTTGTGAATGCATCTTTAACTACACAAAGATAGGAATTCCCTTTCACTGAACGTGGAAAGGTGCCCACATAGTCGCCCAAAAGCCTTTCCATTGGGTAGGTAGGCAAATGGAATTAAGCAAACAAAAACGAGTTGATCAAGATGGCTTGGACATAAGCCAGACATTATCTCTGTACTAATGTTCCTATACGAAATAGCGGCGTATGTGTGGCATAATTTTAAAGAAGCTAAGATGTGCACCAAATTGCGAAGAATGAAAATAATGAAGCACAATAGGGATTAATGCTTGCGGCAATACAATACACAAGGTATTAGATTTTGGTAAATGTACAAGCAAAACGTCATTCTGAAAAGTATAATTTTCTGGAACCTTGCCCTGAATAGCGCCTTCCCATAGTGGACCTAAAACAGAATCCAAACGTTGGTGTTCAGGCAATGAAGTAATCACCTCAGTAAAATCCCGAGATAAAATATTAAGAAAGGCGAGATGCGGAGGCCCATGCTGTATAATTCGGTTTGAAACATGCAAGAAAGAGCATCTGCTACAAAATTATCTGTCCCTTTAATATGGCGCACTGTGACGGAAAAGCACTAAGCGGACTGTCCAACAAGCTAATTTGCCTGTTTGTCGGCAGTGCGAGAGGACCCAAGCTCTTGGCTGTCACACTTGAGCTCGAAGGGATGATGCTCCAGATAAGACCTAAATTTCTCACAAGCGACTAACACCGCCAAAGCTCCAAGCTCATACATGGATAAACAATGCTCTTGTTGTGTAAGTGTGCATAAAAATAAGCTATGGCATGCTGTCCTTGAAACAAGGACTGTAGAAGCACAGCGGAAAGTCCCATTGATGAAGCATCAGTTTGCAAAATAAATGCTTGCGTAAAATCCGAGATAGCTAGAACTGGAGGACTTGATAAAGCGAGTTTAAGTTGGTCGAAGGCTTGTTGTATAGGCGACCGATGAAATTGGACACCCTTACGTCATAAGGCATATAGAGGTTCAGCTACTGTAACTAAATCTGGAATAAATTTTCCAAAGAAGGAAACTATCCTCAAAAACTGAGAAAGCCTGTGGAGAGACGTTGGAACTGGATAATTTTGAATTGCCAATGTACGTGACGAATTTATTGAAACTCCCAGAGGAGAAATTAGATGGCCCAAAAAGGAAATTTGTGGAACAGCAAATGTCACTTTAGACGGATGAACTGTAAGGCCGGCTTTATGTAGGCACTGGAAAACATTGTGCAAATGTCGTAAATGTGTAATCACAATCTGAAGAATAAATAACAAGATCGTCCAAATAATTGTATACAAATTTAAATTTGTATTTATGTAAAATGCGGTCTAACAATCTCGAAAGCACCCAAGCATCTGTTGAAATCTCAAAAGGAATCCTACAGAATTTATATAAGTTCCAGGGAGTGGTAAAAACCGTGAACGCACGTGAGGATGGAGCTAAAGGGATCTGATAGTATGCTTGGTTTAGATCCAAGGTCCTTGAAATGATGTGCCGCATCATAGATCTGAGGCAACAGCATAACATCTAAAAAATTTTCTTATTTAACTTGCGAAAATCAACTATGAGGCGAGCCTCATCACTTGATTTCGGTACAAGAAAGCACGAGCCAGCAAAAGAGCTGTCGGATGGTTCTATAACGCCTTCCCATAGTAAATGATCAATCTGATCACGCATAATATTGAGCTTAGGTGGTGACAATTGGTAAAGAAGTGAGTGAATGGGTTGTGTATCAGTAACTGTATATGGTTAGAAAACTCGCAAACCAAGCCCAATTTATCAGTTAGCACATCTGGAACATCCCACAACAAATTGTGAAGTTGATAATGTTGGCGTCTGATAAATGCAAATTATTGATGACCTGAAATTGTTGGAAATTCATAGAGGATGTAAACAACCCAAACGCTGTGAACCGAGAGAAAATTTAATGCTTTCGGAAAAATAAACACAAACCGTATAGTGGAATCAGAAAAATCCAGCCTTAAACCGGAGGAAAACATGAAAGGGCTGCTTAAAATAAATGAATAAGGCAAATTAGAAACAATGGCAAAGTCCACAGGCCAAGAAAATTCATGTATTTTAATATATAAGCGAACAGTGCCAAATAAATTCACTCTGGAACCCGAAATAGTAGTAGTTGAAGTACCTGTAAATGTCTGCTTTAGACATTTCCGCTGAGGTAGCATCAAAACAAATATTCATCCACTAAATTTAACATACTGCCAGAATCTAACAGGACAAAGGTCGAAATATTTTTGCAAGAAACTGAAACAATTGGAGACGGAACAAATGACAGACCATGAATATCTGGTAATTATGAATCCTGAAAGCTAAATGACTGTAATTGTCAGAACTGACGTTTAATAGAATTCCGTATGTCCTTTTGACATCTGAAACAATGGTCATGTAAGTGAGGTAAATGCTGACAATATGTACAACGTTGTACTTGTGACCAATTTTGACGAGGTTCAAAGGTAGGAACTTTTGACCGAATATCTGGTTCAACAATGTTCAACAAATGTAGTTTGTGTGTGTTGGTTTACTGATGCATTCGACTGTTGGCTTACAGTTGACTTTGTGGTAAAAATTTGTTGTAACCACATAGTAATGTGATCTAAATTTGCATAAGTCTGAGGTTGTGCCAAAAACACTGATTGAAGACGGGTAGTATTATTTAAGCCCGATATAATAATATCACATATTTGTCTCTCCGAATCCGGAATGTAAAATAGTTGAGCGTACTTACGTACTCTAGTCACAAATTCAGAAAAGTCCTCATGATCTGCTTGAGTAGCATAATAATATTGCGTTACGAAAGATGTACGTAATCGCAGCGGAAAAAAAAATTTGTAAAACTGACATATGAAACTGACAAAAAGGAAGAGCTATTTCCAACAGATGAACTATTTTGCCATCCACAATCATTAACAATAGGTGTTAAATGTCGGTCGCATTAACCAACATATCACTTGAGCTATCGCAAAGTTGCACAAAAAAGTTCAAAAAATCCAACGCCTGATGTGGCAAATTTATCAAAACATGCTTGTTTGCTATTAAATTTTGCACTGGGGGACTACGCTTAAAGGTTGGAAATGAACTGGTATAACTTATGACACGGAACACATGTGTGGCGAGGTCAAAGATGAAGCTTCTTTGTGTTCCAGTTCGACCTCAGATTCCAAACCATCCCTATTTGACGGAGCTACGGCTGCAAAATTTTGTAAAATATTTGAATAATCCTGACAAAGAACTGTTAAAGCATCGCGTTCAGTCACACAAAAGTGAATTTTATATAAATTGTAATTGTTCCAAATAGTGAACTAAACAAACATGTGTCGCCATGCCGCCGAAGACAAACAACCTGGTTGTTCTGAAAATATGTCTCGGAATTCTTGTAACTGTTCTTTAGTTTTCTGAATGAATGCCCTGTTATCATCATCGGAAAAGATTCAAGTATTAGACGCAATATGCCAATTGTTTTTTAAATATTTAACCAACTGTGTTACGGTATATTGGAGATGAAAAAGCCATTCATCTCTTCCCAAACGTTCTAAGTTCGTAGCCATAATAAACCTATAGTTGCCAATATATTGTACAGGACGAATGAAATTTTGAGTTCAGCTGCAAGAGATTCAAAAAGATATTATTTCAGAATAAGGTAGAATACGGTGGAATTATTACCAATGCCGACAATTCAAAGAATTAGAAAATGCAATATGCATACTTCACTAATAATTTTGTTCCAAGTTTTCTGTTACTATTTGCACTGGTTTTCCCGTGCTGTGGACTGTAGCTAGAGTATAAAAATACTTGTGTGTTTCCAGAGAGATCTTATGTGCTGGGCCGTTTATATTATCCTGAGTAGTTACACACACTAGCAACAAAATACTGAAGTAGCATTTGCAAATCGAAGAAAAGGAAAGGATTAACATTTGTGCAAATAAAAAGCTAAATTCATTTGCAGCTGAACAACAATTAAACACCAATGTATTCTGAATTTTCACTGAAAGTACAAGCAGCTAACAAAATACATGAACCAAGTCTGTCCTTGTTTCCTTTGCCTTTCTTGCATAATTCAATTTTACATTGTATATACATAAAGTCTTTTAATAGCATCTTGCTCTAAACCTTTCGCACACTAGGGGCATGCCACACAACTTGTAATATTTACTCACAAAAGATGAAAGACTAAAATTTTGAACTAGGCTAAAATGCGTGTGGACGTGCGGCTTCCCAAAGCCCCGAGCTATGCTGTCTTCTCCAGTGGCGATTGAGTCTCAACTCCATGTTCCAAAGCACCATCTCACGATCTATCTGGTTGCCCTCTGTAGTGGCTGTTAGAAACTAGTTGCAGGGCTCAACCAGAAGTCACTGTGGGTTGCCTACTCCAACTTGCAGGCAATCATGCCGTAAAGTAGATTATGAAGGGGAAATATAACTTTATTGGCTCCCGCTGTCAAGATGACTATGCAAAGATAGGAGGGGAGCCCAATATGGCTCAAACTTTTCTGTGATCAAGGGCAGAAGCTATCTCTGGAGGTATTATATTCTTGGGGCAACTGGAAGTACCTTGTTCAAGCATAGATTTGCTGGAATCTCGGACAGGACAAGTTCCACAAGTACTATGCAGAAGAAGATCAACTTGTGTTTTGTGTGGATGTGTGTAATCTTATTCAACAGTTGGGCAGGGAAGCATATGAGCCAAGTAACTAGCATCTTTTTATTGATTCTTCTAAATGGAGTTTTAAGGCAATGTTACTTTATAATGGCAACAAGTTAGTTTCAATACTTTTTGCACATTCTACGAACCTAAGAGTTTTCTGAAACTATGAAGCATGTCATGAGAAAATTAAGTACCGCTGCCATGAGTGGCAAATGTGTGGTGACTTGGTCATTGGTCTGTTACTAGGACAACAGGGAGGATACACAAAAATTCCCTTGTTTTCTTTGCAAATGGGATAGCAGGGCAAGAGACAAATATTGGGAAACTGACCAATAGCCTGAGAGGCAGCAACTGGAACCTGGATCAAAAAATGTTCCTAATGTGCCCCTTGCTGATCATCAAAACATTCTACTACCTCCATTACACATAAAACTTGGCATGATGAAACAATTTGTGAAAGCACTTGATAAAAGTTGCCCTTGCTTCCAGTACTTATGCACAAGTTTCCATTATGTAACAGAGAGGGAGTTTTTGATGAACCACAGATAAGGAAATTGATGAAATATGTTACTTTTGCCAGCTGTATGAATGAAATTGAAAAAGATGCGTGGATTGGATTCAGAGTGGTTGTTAAGAAAGTTCTGGGCAATGTGAAAGACCCTCAATACAAAGAATTTGTCAGAAATATGCTGGAAAATTTCAGACTGCTTGGTTGTAATAGGAGTTTGAAGCTTCATTTCCTCAAGTACATCTTGATTACTTCCCGTCGAATTTAGGAGCTGTCATTGAAGAGCAAGCTGAAGGGTTTCACCAGGACTTGAAAGATGTTGAATGACGTTATGGGACACATATATGATGGCCGATTCTGTTGGTGTCTTGCACGCAACGAACCTACCAGAGAACACTTGAGAAAATCATGTACAGTGAAGTTCCATGGGAAAAGAAAACGGGGTACACAAGATAACTAACACACATTCTGAAATTCAGGTACGCTTTCATGTTATTATTATTCTTTATTTTCTTTAAAAGTTGTATATGAGTGTGTAATATTTTTGCAAATTTTACAATTATATTTTCATTGAACTCATATTACCAAAATGAGATGCGCTACAGAAAAATAGAATGCATTTATGAATTCTGCGCACCTAAATTAGTAAAAGTCAGCTGTTTTAATCATACTGCAGAATTAAGTTTTAATTTGTAACCTAGTGTAATCTATATATACACATACACAAAGGCACAAACTGTTTACACTTCATTTGCGCAAATGTCTCACAATCTTAGCTAAAGTAGTGGTGTATGTGGCACATATTTGTTTACAAGCCAACCGACTGTGGCGCCATTTAGTTACATATCAATATTAGCATTAAGGTCTGATAAATTGTGGAGTGTCTTGGCATGAGCCATACCTTGGGAAGTTAATAAATGGGAAAGATTATCCCATTGTATTCCTGGGTCAGATGGAACCTTCAAATACGATAGATGGCAAATTTGTTGGCGGCTTTAACTGTTCTTTCGGTAATGCTGAATGTGCATGTTAAGAGTCTTTTGAAAAAGAATAGTACCAATTTCAGGTCACTTATGCCTAATAAGAGATTTCTCAATTAAAATGCTGCAGCCTAAGTATATGTTATGGACAAATTTTCAATAAAGACTTTCGAATAAAAGCTAACTAAGCCACAACAGAAAGCCTAAAACTTCTGCATCTACTGTCACAGCCTGATATCTAACCGTATGTGATGTGATATAAGATATCGGCAAACACCACCTTCAGATTAATAGTTTAGTTTAGTTTTGTGAATACTGCTGTCTTAATGAACTTGAAGCCATCTGCAACATGTATTCTGCTTGAAAAAAGTTAGTATATTTTATTTTTATTTCAATGTTGTATTTTTGTAAATTTGCTCCACTGAACATTCTAGACACGCTAAATTTCATGTCATCACTAAATTACTATGCTTTGCTGGACAAGGAAAAGTTTTACTGGTTTCAATTTCAGAAAGTTGGTGAGTATATTATTAATTGTTAGAAAATGTTAATAAATGACAACTATTTTAAATTTACAGTGCTTTTGAACATGATATATCAGCAATTTTGATCAAAATTACTGGAATAAAATTTAGCATATTTCACAACTAATAGATAAGTATATCCACTATATATAAATTACGGTTTGGAATTTCAGATTAGTTAAAGGACCGATAAAGCTTAAACTCTTGTCCATCCCCCAGATCCATCATTGCTACGTTGAAAATACTTTTTTTTTTTTTGTGTTAAGTACTTTTGTTTTTATTTACTTTATTTATTTGAGGCATTGTGCTTTTGTTGAAAGTCGAAGATCAATTATTATTTTCTTTCTTTGTATTCTACCAACAGTTTAACAGAGTGCTTCATTGGATAATTTCGTATTATTACATAAAGTATTTTTTTTTATGAGTTGTTACAGTATAAGTGCATCAACATTTCAAGAATTGTGATGCACAAAAACTGATTTGGTGAAACAATTTTAAAAAGGATCGACTAAACAGTGAAAAGATGGAATAAACAATAGAGTTCAATTAACTTAAAAATTCTATTATTTGCCTATTGGGTAAATATTAATAATACTTTAAAAATTAATATGTCCAGGACAAAATTAATCCAGTTTAATCTAAGGAATTTAAATAATGAATATAACACTTTACAATTATCAGATTGCAATATATATGCTATGAATCAACATAAATTTCTAGGTATCATAATGGACCAAAGATTAGCATGGTCGGAACATATTCAATATATTTGTGGGAAAACTAGTAAATCATTGTTTCTGCTTACACTTTTTTAATCTCCTAGAAGAAAATGTATTGAAAATTATCTATTATAGTGTCATATTTCCTCATTTGATATATAGGATAGAAATCTGGTGTGTAGTGTAGAATCAAATATGGAAAAGGTATTGAAATTACAGAAGAAAGCAATTAGAATAATATATTGCTTAGATCGTAGGGATTCGTGCAGGCGATATTTTAGAGAAAAACAAATTCTTACAATATTTTTATTTTCATTATATGCTTATAGAGTAATAATATATACGTTGCAAAAAGATAATTTAATAAATAATGATATACATCATTATAATACATGACATAACCATGACTTTTTTGGACAAAGTTTTAGAATAAATATCGGTTACAAAGATCCAAGTGTAATAGTGCTATTTTTATATAATAAACTACCAGATTTGGTAAAGCAACCTAATAAAACACATGCTTTTACGAATGAGCTTAAGACCTACTTAATAAATAGGGCATTGTATACTATTGATGAATTATAATTGTAAACTTGTATTATGTAATTGTAAATCTTTTAAACATAGGCTTAAGTACTGTGTATGCACAATTGTAATTGTAAGTTGTAAATATGTAAGTTAAAATTGGCAATGTCAGAATATATAGCGGTCTATGGACAATAAATGCATTCTTTCTGTGTAAGGGTGGAGGCAGGCTGTGTAACAAGAGAAATTCAACAAAAGAAAGGCCTCAGGCAAGGATGTAAGTTAAGCCCAGTTTTATTTAATTTACACATAGATGATGTCGTACTAGAAATTGGAAGAAATAATAACTGTGTGCCAGTAATTAATAACATCCAAATTCCAGGACTTCTTTTTGCAGATGATCTAGTGGCAGGATCTATTACAGTAAGTGGTTTAAAACAGTCATTACAAGCAATTGATGTATATTGTAAAGAATGGAGGTTAAAAGTGAACCAAGAGAAGACACAGATTGTGGCATTTAAAAATGGGGAAAAATTAAGCAAATATGAAAAGTGAAAGGGAGAGAATAAAGATTATAGGGTGGTGCATGACTGTATTTATTTAGGAGTAAAAATAGATGGAGGTAGTAAATGGGAAAAACAACAGAAGTTTGCATTGGCAAAGAGTAAAGGGGCGATGGCAGCAATCAGAAGCTGCAAATATAGAGTTCCCACTATAAATGTTAAATGACTGGAGAAAGTTTATGAGATGGTTGTGGAGGCAAAAATGATGTATGGTATAGAAATATGGGGATTAGATAGAGGATGGGAAAGTATAGATGAGGTGCACAGGATGTTTTGTAGAGAAATACTAGGGTTACCGAATGCAATTGTAAGACAGGTAGCGCAATTAGAGATGGGCAGGGTGGCGAGTAAGGAGGAGATAATGGAAAGAGCTCTGAAATTTTGGTTTAGAATTTTAAATTTAGGAAAAAGTAATGTGTTAAGACAATGTATAGGATACCAAGAGATTAGTTTAAAGAATGGTGGATGGGTAAGTAATGTACGGAGCATTTTGGAGAAAAATGGGTTAGGAGACATGTGGAGAAGGAGAGAGAACAATGTGAAAAATGTTTGGAAAAAGACTGGAAGATATAGAAATACAAAACATGTTTAGTGAGATTGCCGAAAAGAGTTCATTGGTTTGTTATATGCCAATGAAAAATACATGGGCTAGGGAAAAATATATATAGTTAATAAAGAAGAGAGAAAATCTGTTGCATGGGTAAGAACAGGAGCATGGAGGCTAAGAGGGTTAAGACAGGGTATTTCTCAAAACCAATGTCCGATATGTGGTGGTATTGAAGACATTGAACATATAATATTTATGTGTCAAGGAACAGAAAATTGGAGAAGAGAATTTATTAAAAAGAAGTGGTTGAAAGGCGATAGAAATACAGCTATAATGGAAATGATGTGCATAGATGCTAGGAGCATTGGACAGTTTTTGTGCAAAGTCAAAAATAAATGGCTTTGGACAGTGGATAGAGATAAGTAAGCGGTACTGTTGGACAACGAGAAGAAGGCGAGCGGGGCCTGAGGGGCGAGCAGGGTTCTGTATCTGTTTATCTGCTCACGTACTGTCGATTGTTTACTACGTTTACTATGAAATGTGTTTATGTGTGCAAATGAACCACCCATGCTGCCAGATCTGATACTAGTAGAACAGCAACCGCCGTAATAGGTGTTAACGCAACGGCTCTTGCCATGGGTGAGTACTTGACAACACTGTGTAGTAGTTTATAACCTCCTAACATGCTTATCGTATCCTCACAGCGAGCATAAATATGATACGGACGCAGGAAAGTGTTGATGTTACACATTCCTCTCGCTTGCCTTCTTCTCGTGGTCTATCATTAGTGTAGCTTACAAATAACACGATGGATAGAGGTAGTGAGAAATTATTAATTCAATGAAATTTTAATTGGAAAATTGTGGTGAATGTTTATGGTAAAGTAATTAAGAAGTGACAAGTGAAAAACAAGTGAAATGGGACGTGTAAAACAGGAGCAAGATAATTTATTGATGGAAAATTGTAAAATGTAGACAAACTGTAGTAGATGGCTACAGAATGAGTGGCCAGGGCCAAATTTCAGTAGACAATCAAATTGTAAATCTCTTAGCACAATAAACAAAAATAAACGCATTACTACTACTACTACTACTAC
This sequence comes from Deroplatys truncata, assembly GCA_030765065.1. Taxonomy (NCBI): domain Eukaryota; kingdom Metazoa; phylum Arthropoda; class Insecta; order Mantodea; family Mantidae; genus Deroplatys; species Deroplatys truncata. The sequence continues at coordinate 412,188,829 of CM060990.1, read as the reverse complement.
TACTACTACTACTACTACTACTACTACTACTACTACTACTACTACTACTACTACTGCTGCTGCTGCTGCTGCTGCTGCTGCTGCTAGTACTAGTACTAGTACTACTGGTACTACTGCCTGGGTTTGAGGAGGTTAAAATAATTTTAACTGAGTTTATATGTTTTCTGCAATTTAAGAATGAGAGATTTGTTAATGATCCGAGAGATTTCTTACATACCTGAAAAGGAATTTTGTGTCTTACAACCTGGCAACACTGCCCATAATGATTCTGAATTGTGTAGTTCTGGATTACATAGTACTTCAGCTTGTCATAAGGCCAGTTATATGAAGAAAGAGGTCTCTGTAAAGCTAAACAGAAGTAACAATAGATGACAAAGATTTAATTTGCTGGAGTATACCTAAAGATATTAAACATTTCCTTAGTGAATACTGTACTAGTGGAGATGCAAAGTAAAACAATTGGGCAGAGTTATACAGGGTGTTAATGAACTACGCAGAAATACTTTCAGAGATTGTAGATGTATCTGGTATAAATAATTTGAGATAGACAATGCATGATCAATGGCTAAACATAAAGCAGTTATAAGGTGTTAAACATATTGGTATCAGATGCTAATAAGTTGGTGTAAAAGCAAAGCCTGATGAAAAATTGGCTTAGAAGGTCTTTAAAACTGCTGCACGAGTATAGAAATATAGGTTATCAGTGATCTCAAGATTTATTTGCACAAAAATCTCTCAAATCTTGAACTAATCACTTGACATTGCAACAATGAACATCGATTGGCTATCTCCATGCGTTATGCAGCCTTATCTAGAGGTATTAAACTGCTTGTGTGACTTAATGCATAATGCCAAAAGCTGATATGCCAAAGGTTATGGGTTTGTTTCCTGTCATGCAGTTAATTTTTTTTTAAATTCCACATAAAGAAGTGCTGCGATACACATACTCAAGATGCGATTCTGATTGGCCAGTGCAATAACATTATTATCATTTCCTTGGTTCAGCTCAGATGTCTGCGAGACAACATGTACACCTTCTGTGAACTTTCAGATACGCACCCTATTTATGGTGAATCAAAAAATGGTGGTTTAGCTGCTGCAGCATTGCACAGGGAATGGTATCCCTATAGGCACCAACCACATCACTCCATTTTCCAGTCCATTGATAGGCATTTGCGAGAGTGTGGAACCTTCAAGGCAAACAGGCGATACAGGTGTTAAACTACTTTCCTCACTTCAATATGTAGAAGTGTCATGCCTATTAGGTCTTTAAAAGCTGCTGTAGGACAGGTGCATGTTGCTCCAGTTATACTTTGAACTTTCTGCAGGCTATTATTATTATTACTATTACTATTATTATTATTATTATTATTATTATTATTATTATTATTATTATTATTATTATGGTGGTGGTGGTGGTGGTGGTGGTGGTGGTGGTGGTGGTGGTGGTGGTGGTGGTTCTTCTTCTTCTTGTCTGTTTTAGGCTACCAGAACAAGGATGCATACGTGACTATGGATCTCACAATAGCAGTATATAATCAGTGGATTATATAAGGCTTGGCCCCTCAGGTTTTGCCAAATAGGCTGCAATAATTCTTGCCAGAGCTTTCCCAGAGACTTTTTAACTGAGGATTCCAAGTCATTTTACTATCCAATACTATATCCAGATACTTAACTTGTTCCTACAGTACAAGCATAGTGCTGTTGAGAATTGGAGCTGTAAAATAAAGCTTTTTCTTTCTCATAAATGGTTTAATGACTGTTTTATTGGGTTTACAGATAATCCCTCTGGCTTACACCAGTCATTAACTAGGTTGAGAGCACTTTGCATCAGTTCCATGAGTATACACTCATCTCTCCCTCTTATTATCCCCCCAGGGGCTCACCTTTTGTGAGTATGGGTTAGGCGCACCCGGGGTACCCGAGCCATCCATAGCCATTTTCACCCTTTCATCCCCATCCGGTCGAGGTGGGTTCTTCTCGTGACCGGTGGACACAAGGTAGGCTCTCGTGCGTTCTTTGCATTACATTCATACCGCACCTCACCATCGTTTCTTTCTTCTCTTCTATTTCTGCACATTTCGCCCCACGCCCATTCATTTACACGTCTCTTTTACTTCTTCGCCGGCCTACCTTGAGTGCGAAACGCCCACAAACTTTTAGTTTCTTTTAACCTTTTATTTTAATCCTCCGTGGACACAGCCTGACGGATACCCGCGCACTGGGTGCGCAGCTGGGTGAGTGGGTAATGGCGTCATCCCCACCACCCGGGGTCGTCATGTAGGGTGTATGTTCGTATCCGCTGTTCAACTGCAGTCCCGCGGGGGGGCCATTGCATGAGCTGCTGACTTCCGACGGCGATTGGGTCCCTCTGTCTATGTTCTGGGAGGTGTGACCCTGGGGTGAGCTAGGTATAGATAGGCCACTCACCCAAGCCGGGGTAACGCCCGGGAAGTCAGAGCCCGAGGTCGGAGACGGTTGCAATGGTGGAGGATTTTTTTCGCTATGGAGCACCCTTTCTCCATTATAAACAACAAGCGCCGAAAAACTTTAGTAACAGAAGTAGCACCGCCAACAGCTGGTTGTTACTTAGTGATTACCCGTACAGAGGAGGGACAATCATTCGAGAAGGTGAACCCTTTTATCATCCAGAAGGGCATTGACTCAATTGCTGGTCCGGTTCTTTCCTGCACTCGGCTTCGTAATGGTTCGTTATTAGTTCAAAGCAAATCCGAGGCACAAAGTAAGTCCTTGTTGAGCGCCACGCTTCTCCACGGTTATCCTATCCGTGTTGAGAAGCACCGCACCTTGAATTCTTGTAGAGGCGTTGTCACCACGCATAGCCTAGATGGCATCTCTGACGAAGACCTGGTCGAATATCTTGCAGACCAGAGGGTGACAGCGGTTCATCGAGTGCAGGCCAAACGCGACGGCGTGTTGGTACCCACCCGTACCCTGTTTATTACATTTGATGGCGTCGATCTGCCCACGAGCATTTCCGCAGGGTACGAACGGATTTCTGTGAGGCCTTATATTCCTAGACCTCTGCGTTGTTTTAAATGCCAACGTTTTGGGCATACGCAAGTCTCATGTAAGAGTGCCGTTAACATCTGTGCAACATGTAGCCAGCCCTCACACGAAGGTACCTGTTCAACAGCCCCCGTCTGCGTTAATTGTAAAGGGTCTCATTCTGCTTCGTTTGCCGACTGTCCGCGGTACTTGGACGAGAAGGCGATCCAGGAGATCCGGGTAAAGGAAAAACTCTCCTTCGCTGAAGCCCGGAGGCGCTACCATGCGCGCCAACCTTCACTCCTGCGATCTGGCACATTTAGTTCTGTTGTTGCCTCGCCAGTACCACGAGTAGATGCCGAAACTCAGACCTGGACCTTGACTGGATTAACCGCCACTACCATCCGGCCGTCCATTAAAGCTACTGTTACCAAGCCGTATAACCCCTCAGGGGCTCACCTTATGTGAGTACGGGTTTTTGGCGCACCCGGGGGTTCCCGAGCCAATCATCGCCACATTCATCCCCTCACCCCCATCCGGTCGTGGTGGGTTCTTCAAGTGACCGGTGGACACAAGGTAGGCTCTCGTGCGTTCTTTGCATTCCATCCATACCGCACCTCACTGTCGTTTCTTTCTTCGCTTATCACTTTCCGGCCATTTCGCACCACGACATTCGCATATCTCTTTTTCTTCCCCGCCGGCCTACCTTGCGTGCGAAACGCCCACACTGTTTTAGTTTCTTTTATCTTTTTATTTAAATCCTCCTTGGACACAGCCTGACGGATACCCGCGCACGGGGTGCGCAGCTGGGTGAGTGGGTAATGGCGTCATCCCCACCACCCGGGGTCGTCATGTAGGGTTTGTGTTCGTATTCGCTGTTCAACTGCAGTCCCGCGGGGGGGCCATTGCATGAGCTGCTGACTTCTGACGGCGATTGGGTCCCTCTGTCTATGTTCTGGGAGGTGTGACCCTGGGGTGAGGCTGGTATAGATAGGCCACTCACCCATGTCGGGGTAACGCCCGAGAAGTCAGAGCCAGAGGTCGGAGACGGTTGCAATGGTGGAGGATTTATCTCGCTATGGAGCACCCTTCCTCCATTAATACAAACAAGCGCCGAAAAGTTATTGTAACAGAAGTAGCACCGCCGTCATCTGGTTGTTACTTGGTCATTTCGAGAACAGAAGAAGGACAAAACTTTGAGAAGGTGAACCCTTTTATCATTCAGAAGGGCATAGATGCTATTGCTGGTGCGGTTCAATCATGCACTCGTCTACGGAATGGTTCCTTATTGGCACAAACTAAGTCCGATCAGCAAAGTAAGACCTTGTTGCGCGCTACGCTTCTCCACGGTTACCCCATCCGTGTTGAGAAGCACCGCACATTGAACTCCTGTCGGGGCGTCGTTACCACCCATAGCCTCGATGGTATATCGGACGAGGATCTCGTAGAATATCTATCCGATCAAAAGGTGACTGCAGTGCATCGAGTGCAGGCCAAACGCGACGGCGTATTGGTACCCACTCGTACCCTGTTTATTACATTTGATGGCGTCGATCTGCTCACGAGCATTTCCGCAGGGTACGAACGGATTTCTGTGAGGCCCAATATTCCTAGACCTCTGCGTTGTTTTAAATGCCAACGTTTTGGGCATACGCAAGTCACATGTAAGAGTGCCGTTAACATCTGTGCAACATGTAGCCAGCCCTCACACGAAGGTACCTGTTCAACAACCCCCGTCTGCGTTAATTGTAAAGGGTCTCATTCTGCTTCGTTTGCCGACTGTCCGCGGTACTTGGACAAGAAGGCGATCCAGGAGATCCGGGTAAAGGAAAAACTCTCCTTCGCTGAAGCCCGGAGGCGTTACCATGCGCGCCAACCTTCACTCCTACGATCTGGCATATATAGTTCTGTTGTTGCCTCGCCAGTACCACGAGTAGATGCCGAAACTCAGACCTGGACCATGACTGGATTAACCGCCACTACCATCCGGCCGTCTATTAAGGCTACAGTTACCAAGCCGTATAAACCTGGTCCCAAGTCAATGAAGTCGCAAGCCGTTGAAAAGAAACCCAAGCAGAAACTTCGTAGGGAAGATTTTTTGAAAGACCCTCCGCGTGCGCGCGGTAACAAAAGTTCACCTTCTCCTCCTCGGAGGTCGCTGTCCCAGGAAGGTCCTGGGACAAGCCGCGCTCAGCGGCACCCCTCACCCATCGCCACCCAGAACCGATTCACGGCGCTTGAATCGGTTTCTTGCACTGAGCGCGTGGGACCTCCCTCCGAGGAAGCTATGGAGTCTGACCAACTCCATACAAAAAGCACGAGCCCAAAGGTTAAACAAAAGGTAATTTTAAGCCGCCCTTCTAAATAGACAGTTTATCCCCTTTTTCTTAATGGCTATCCTGACCTGGAATGTACGTGGTGTACGATCGCATAGGGCGGAACTGCAACTTTTATTGCGTTCCCATTCGCCTATGGTCGTATGTTTGCAGGAGACTAAGCTTCGCCCTCAGGATCCTTTTAATCTCCGAGGATATACTCCGGTTCGCTACGACCTTGAACCGGAGGAGGGTACTCCTGCTCATGGAGGTGTCATGTTGTTAGTGCGTAACGACGTTCATTTTAAACCTGTCACACTTACATCCGACTTGCAAGCTGTTGCCGTTCGCCTTCACTTACCCGGCTTTTTGTTTTCTGTTTGCTCTGTATATTCACCTCCATCGTCTCCCCTCGCTCCCGCGGACATTCGAGCTCTCCTGTCCGCTCTCCCAACACCATTTCTTCTGTTGGGAGATTTTAATGCCCATCACCCACTATGGGGTTCGCCAAGGGCTTGTGCGAGGGGAACTCTTCTTTCCGACATTTTCAATCTTTCCATTCTCAATACAGGTGCACCTACTTTTATTTCTGATTCTTCTGGTACATTCTCTCACCTGGACCTTGCCATTTGCTCACTCCAGCTTGCACGTCGTCTTCAATGGAACGTCGTCGCTGACACCTACTCCAGCGACCATTACCCCTGCATCGTTTCTCTTCTGTCGAACCACGTACAGCATTCCAGTGTACCTACCTGGATATTCGCAAAGCCGACTGGAGCTTGTATTCCAGCCTCGTGCATTTTGACGACCAGCCCATCTCCGACATTAATCAACTAGTGCAGCACCTTACATCTATTATTTTCTCAGCCGCCGAACGTGCAATACCCCGTTCATCCTCCCAACCTCGGCGGCCACCTGTTCCGTGGTGGAACGAGGATTGTCGGGACGCCGTTCGTGCCGTAGGACTGCACTTAGGGTGTTTCGGCGACACCCTACACTTGATAATTTGGTGACTTTTAAACAATCGCGCGCCAGGGCTCGTCACATTATTCAGGATAGCAAGAAGGCATCTTGGGCTCGTTTTGTCGAGTCTTTTAATCGTTTTACGCCTTCATCCGTTGTTTGGGATAAACTTCGTTGCTTCTCAGGTAAAGTGTCACATTGTACTGTTTCAGGCCTTCAGGTTTCTAATGCCACCATAGTGGATCCGGCTGCCATCGCTAACACTCTGGGTGCTGCCTTTGAGGCGGTTTCCAGTTCAGACCATTATTCCGCCGGCTTTCGCTCTATTAAAGACCGGCAGGATTCCGCATCATATACTTTTCGGTCTGCTAATGATGAATGCTATAACGAACTATTCACAATGAGGGAGCTGGAGCACGCTCTTCATTGCTCTCGGCACTCCGCTCCTGGGCCGGACGGCATTCATGTCCTGATGCTAAAGAACCTTTCAGCCGACAGTAAACTATTTCTCTTACAGGTCTATAACCGTATTTGGCAAGACGGCATTTTTCCTTCCGTTTGGCGCGAAGCCACCATTGTCCCTATACTTAAGCCTGGGAAGGATCGCTAACTACCTTCCAGCTACCGCCCTATCTCCCTCACCAGTTGCATTTGCAAGGTGATGGAGCGCATGATCAACCGGCGGTTGATATGGTGGCTTGAGTCTCAGAAACTTCTAGCGAACGCTCAGTGCGGGTTTCGTCGCTATCGCTCTACCGTCGACCATCTGGTGTCCTTGTCGACGCATATTATGAATGGATTTCTGAGAAAGTGTCAAACCGTGGCTGTATTTTTTGACCTGGAGAAAGCTTATGACACTTGTTGGAGGGGCGGCATTTTACGTACACTTCACGATTGGAATATCCGCGGTCGTCTTCCCATATTTCTTCGGGAGTTTATGACGGACCGCGTCTTTCGTGTACGTGTGGGCTCGGTTTTATCTCGTTTTATTCAAGAGAACGGAGTACCGCAGGGCTCTGTACTCAGCGTCACACTTTTTGCGATTGCTATCAACCCCATTGTTGATTGTATTCCACCTGGCATTTCTTCGTCCCTTTTTGTTGACGATTTCGCTATTTATTGCAGTTCACGGCGGACCTGTCTACTCGAACGCCGTCTCCAGAGCTGTATCGACCGTCTCTACGCCTGGAGTAACGCCAACGGCTTTAATTTCTCCGCCGAGAAATCCGTGTGCATCAACTTCTGGCGCCGGAAGTATTTCCCTCCGCCCTCTCTCCATCTTGGGCCAGGGATACTTCCGTTTGCAGACGAGGCGAAATTTTTGGGGTTGATTTTTGACAGGAAGTTGTGTTGGACCTCGCACGTTTCCTTTTTAAAAGCAAAGTGTGACCGTTCTCTTAATCTTTTACGTGTTTTAAGTGGCACATCCTGGGGAGCTGATCGGACCGTCCTTCTTCGCCTTTATCGCTCTTTGGTCCGATCTAAGCTTGATTACGGGTGTATTGTTTATTCGTCGGCACGTCCATCTGTGTTACGTCGATTGAATGCCATTCACCATCGTGGCATAAGAGTCGCTACAGGGGCCTTTCCAACTAGCCCTGTACCCAGTCTACACAGAAGCTGCAGAGCCTCCGCTGTCTTTCCGGCGTGAGATGCTTTTTTGCAGCTATGCTTGTCGGCTCTCAAGCTTGCCTAACCACCCGTCCTTCAATGTATTTTACGAGGATTCGCTAGATCGCCAATATTTCGTTAGTTCCTCTGCATTGCTCCCTCCAGGGGTTCGATTTCGACTGGTACTACGGCATTTGGACGTTACGCCAGCGCCGGCCCTTACCCGAGGGGAAACGCGCTTTCCTCCATGGTCGCGCGCTGAGGCCCACATCCACCTTGGGCTAACGTCGATGCCGAAAAATGCGACCCCTGCTTCTGTTCTTAGATCCGCCTTTTTAGAACTACAGGCGCAGTTCGGGGACTGTCATTTTATATATACTGATGGGTCTAAGACTGATGTTGGAGTAGGATGTGCCTTTGTTTTTGGTGTACGGAGTTTTACTTTTCGTTTACCTCGACAATGTTCAATTTTTACCGCCGAACTTTTTCGCATTTATCAATCTGTTCTATACATTCAGCGGCACGACTTACGGCACTGTTTTATTTGTACGGATTCTCTGAGTGCCCTTCAGACTATTCATGCGCTGTACCATTACCACCTACTCGTACAGCGCATACATTACCTGCTCCACTCGCTTGGTGTCGCTGGCACCAGCGTGTCCTTCATGTGGATTCCAGGTCATGTGGGCATCTCAGGTAATGAGTCGGCCGACGCCGCTGCGAAATCGGCGATTTTATTACCCAGATTTTTTACTTCTGTTGCTCCCTCGTCAGATTCGTGTGTTATTTTACGTCGCCGCATCCTCTCGCGCTGGCGCGATGAGTGGACGGCCCTCCGGGGGAACAAGTTGCGGGAGGTTAAGCCTTTCCCGTTGCTCTGGGGTACCTCTTCTCGTTCTTGTCGTCGGGAAGAGGTAATTTAGCTCGTCTACGGATTGGACATTGTGTTTTTAGTCATAGGTATTTGCTCAGTGGTGACCCCGCACCACTCTGTGGGCAGTGTGACGTACCCTTAACGGTGCGTCACATTTTAACAGAGTGTCAGGTTTTAGCTGCATTGCGTGCTCGTGTGGGTCTGCCTGTTGGCCTAGCCAACGTTTTGGCAGACGACACGCGTGCTGTAGAATGTGTTTTACGTTTTATTCATGACAGTGATTTTAATCTGCGCATTTAATGCGTTGGGCGTCTGTTAGCTTAGTACTTTTATTCTGTCTGTTTTTGTGGGAACTCTTATCCCCAGTGGACATATGGCGCTCATGTCCCTCGCATTCTACAGTTCCTGACACGTTTTACTCTTTTATTGCCTATGCTTTAATGTGTTGGTTTTTCAGAACTTTGTATTGTTATTGTTTTTATTGTTGTTCTTGTTCTTGTTATTGTTATTATTCTTATTGTTATTATTGTTATTGTGCTATTATTGTTAGTTTTAGCTTTTTGAAAATCGCGGGTTTGTGTCCCGTTTTTAACTATGCGGTTCTTTTACCTGTTTTATATTTTGACCTTCTCTTTTATACATTGTAAAGGCGCTGATGACCGTAGCAGTTTAGCGCCCTTAAACCGCATATCATCATCATCATCATCAAGCCGTATAAACCTGGTCCAAAGTCAATGAAGTCGCAAGCCGCTGAAAAGGACCCCAAGCAGAAACTACGTAGGGAAGATTTTTTGAAAGACCCTCCGCGTGCGCGCGGTAACAAAAGTTCACCTTCTCCTCCTCGGAGGTCGCTGTCCCAGGAAGGTCCTGGGACAAGCCGCGCTCAGCGGCACCCCTCACCCATCGCCACCCAGAACCGATTCACTGCGCTTGAATCGGTTTCTGGCACTGAGCGCGTGGGCCCTCCCTCCGAGGAAGCTATGGAGTCTGACCAACTCCATACAAAAAGCCCGAGCCCAAAGGTTAAGCAAAAGATTCTTTTAAGCCGCCCTTCTAAGTGGACCGTTTATCCCTTTTATTCATGGCTATCCTGACCTGGAATGTACGTGGTGTACGATCGCATAGGGCGGAACTGCAACTTTTATTGCGTTCCCATTCGCCTATGGTCGTATGTTTGCAGGAGACTAAGCTTCGCCCTCACGATCCTTTTGATCTCCGAGGATATACTCCGGTTCGCTACGGCCTTGAAACGGAGGAGGGTACTCATGCTCATGGAGGTGTCATGCTGTTAGTGCGTAACGACGTTCATTTTCAAACTCTCGCTCTTATGTCCGACTTGCAGGCTGTTGCCATTAGATTGCAGTTACCCGGTTTTTTCTTCTCTGTTTGCTCTGTATATTCACCTCCGTCATCTCCCCTCGCTCCCGCGGACATTCGAGCTCTCCTGTCCGCTCTCCCAACACCATTTCTTCTGTTGGGAGATTTTAATGCCCATCACCCACTGTGGGGTTCGCCGAGGGCTTCTGAGAGGGGAACTCTTCTTTCCGACATTTTTGACCAGTTCCATCTCTCTATTCTCAATACAGGCGAGCCTACGTTTCTTGCAGATTCTTCCGGTACATTTTCTCATTTAGACCTTGCCGTTTGCTCACTCCAGCTTGCTAGTCGTCTTCAGTGGAACGTCGCTGACACCTACTCCAGCCCCCTCAGGGGCTCACCTTATGTGAGTACGGGTTTTTGGCGCACCCGGGGGTTCCCGAGCCAATCATCGCCATATTCATCCCCTCACCCCCATCCGGTCGAGGTGGGTTCTTCAAGTGACCGGTGGACCCAAGGTAGGCTCTCGTGCGTTCTTTGCATTTCATTCATACCGCACCTCACCATCGTTTCTTTCTTCCCTTATCACTTTCCGGCCATTTCGCATTCGCATATCTCTTTTTCTTCCCCGCCGGCCTACCTTGCGTGCGAAACGCCCACACAGTTCTAGTTTCTTTTATCTTTTTATTTAAATCCTCCGTGGACACAGCCTGACGGATACCCGCGCACCGCGTGCGCAGCTGGGTGAGTGGGTAATGGCGTCATCCCCACCACCCGGGGTCGTCATGTAGGGTTTGTGTTCGTATCCGCTGTTCAACTGCAGTCCCGCGGGGGGGCCATTGCATGAGCTGCTGACTTCTGACGGCGATTGGGTCCCTCTGTCTATGTTCTGGGAGGTGTGACCCTGGGGTGAGTCTGGTATAGATAGGCCACTCACCCAAGCCGGGGTAACGCCCGAGAGGTCAGAGCCCGAGGTCGGAGACGGTTGCAATGGTGGAGGATTTTTTTCGCTATGGAGCATCCTTTCTCCATTGTTAACAAGCGCCGCAAAGTTTTAGTAACAGAAGTAGCACCGCCAACAGCTGGTTGTTACTTAGTGATTACCCGTACAGAGGAGGGACAATCATTCGAGAAGGTGAACCCTTTTATTATCCAGAAGGGCATTGACTCAATTGCTGGTCCGGTTCTTTCCTGCACTCGGCTTCGTAATGGTTCGTTGCTAGTTCAAAGCAAATCCGAGGCACAAAGTAAGTCCTTGTTGAGCGCCACGCTTCTCCACGGTTATCCTATCCGTGTTGAGAAGCACCGCACCTTGAATTCTTGTAGAGGCGTTGTCACCACGCATAGCCTCGATGGTATCTCTGACGAAGACCTGGTGGAATATCGTGCAGACCAGAGGGTGACAGCGGTTCATCGAGTGCAGGCCAAACGCGACGGCGTGTTGGTACCCACTCGTACCCTGTTTATTACATTTGATGGCGTCGATCTGCCCACGAGCATATCCGCAGGGTACGAACGGATTTCTGTGAGGCCTTATATTCCTAGACCTCTGCGTTGTTTTAAATGCCAACGTTTTGGGCATACGCAAGTCTCATGTAAGAGTGCCGTTAACATCTGTGCAACCTGTAGCCAGCCCTCACACGAAGGTACCTGTTCAACAGCCCCCGTCTGCGTTAATTGTAAAGGGTCACATTCTGCTTCGTTTGCCGACTGTCCGCGGTACTTGGACGAGAAGGCGATCCAGGAGATCCGGGTAAAGGAAAAACTCTCCTTCGCTGAAGCCCGGAGGCGTTACCATGCGCGCCAACCTTTACTCCTTCGTTCTGGCACATTTAGTTCTGTTGTTGCCTCGCCAGTACCACGAGTAGATGCCGAAACTCAGACCTGGACCTTGACTGGATTAACCGCCACTACCATCCGGCCGTCTATTAAGGCTACAGTTACCAAGCCGTATAAACCTGGTCCCAAGTCAATGAAGTCGCAAGCCGTTGAAAAGAAGCCCAAGCAGAAACTTCGTAGGGAAGATTTTTTGAAAGACCCTCCGCGTGCGCGCGGTAACAAAAGTTCACCTTCTCCTCCTCGGAGGTCGCTGTCCCAGGATGGTCCTGGGACAAGCCGCGCTCAGCGGCACCCTTCACCCATCGCCACCCAGAACCGATTCACGGCGCTTGAATCGGTTTCTGGAACTGAGCGCGTGGGCCCTCCCTCCGAGGAAGCTATGGAGTCTGACCAACTCCATACAAAAAGCCCGAGCCCAAAGGTTAAACAAAAGGTAATTTTAAGCCGCCCTTCTAAATAGACAGTTTATCCCCTTATTCTTAATGGCTATCCTGACCTGGAATGTGCGTGGTGTGCGATCGCATAGGGCGGAACTGCAACTTTTATTGCGTTCCCATTCGCCTATGGTCGTATGTTTGCAGGAGACTAAGCTTCGCCCTCACGATCATTTTGATCTCCGAGGATATACTCCGGTTCGCTACGACCTTGAACCGGAGGAGGGTACTCCTGCTCATGGAGGTGTCATGTTCTTAGTGCGTACCGACGTTCATTTTACACCTGTCACACTTACATCCGACTTGCAAGCTGTTGCCGTTCGCCTTCACTTACCCGGCTTTTTGTTTTCTGTTTGCTCTGTATATTCACCTCCATCGTCTCCCCTCGCTCCCGCGGACATTCGAGCTCTCCTGTCCGCTCTCCCAACACCATTTCTTCTGTTGGGAGATTTTAATGCCCATCACCCACTATGGGGTTCGCCAAGGGCTTGTGCGAGGGGAACTCTTCTTTCCGACATTTTTTATCAGTTCAATCTTTCCATCCTCAATACAGGTGCACCTACTTTTATTTCTGATTCTTCTGGTACATTCTCTCACCTGGACCCTGCCATTTGCACAATCCAGCTTGCACGTCGTCTTCAGTGGAACGTCGTCGCTGACACCTACTCCAGCGACCATTTCCCCTGCATCGTTTCTCTTCTGTCGCACCACGTACAGCATTCCAGAGTACCTACCTGGATATTCGCAAAAGCCGACTGGAGCTTGTATTCCAGCCTCGTGCATTTTGACGATCAGTCCTTCTCCGACATTAATCAACTAGTGCAGCACCTTACGTCTATTATTTTCTCAGCCGCCGAACGTACAATACCCCGTTCATCCTCCCAACCTCGGCGGCCACCTGTTCCGTGGTGGAACGAGGATTGTCGGGACGCCGTTCGTGCCCGTAGGACTGCACTTAGGGTGTTTCGGCGCCACCCTACACTTGATAATTTGGTGACTTTTAAACAATCGCGCGCCAGGGCTCGTCGCATTATTCAGAATAGCAAGAAGGCATCTTGGGCTCGTTTTGTCGAGTCTTTTAATCGTTTTACGCCTTCATCCGTTGTTTGGGATAAACTTCGTCGCTTCTCAGGTAAAGTGTCACATTGTACTGTTTCTGGCCTTCAGGTTTCTAATGCCACCATAGTGGATCCGGCTGCCATCGCTAACACTCTGGGTTCTGCCTTTGAGGCGGTTTCCAGTTCAGACCATTATTCCGCCGGCTTTCGCTCTATTAAAGACCGGCTGGATTCCGCATCATATACTTTTCGGTCTGCTAATGATGAATGCTATAACGAACTATTCACAATGAGGGAGCTGGAGCACGCTCTTCATTGCTCTCGGCACTCCGCTCCCGGGCCGGACGGCATTCATGTCCTGATGTTAAAGAACCTTTCAGCCGACAGTAAACTATTTCTCTTAAAGATCTATAACCGTATTTGGCAAGACGGCATTTTTCCTTCCGTTTGGCGCGAAGCCACTATTGTCCCTATACTTAAGCCTGGGAAGGATCGCCAACTACCTTCCAGCTACCGCCCTATCTCCCTCACCAGTTGCATTTGCAAGGTGATGGAGCGCATGATCAACGGGCGGTTGACATGGTGGCTTGAGTCTCAGAAACTTCTAGCGAACGCTCAGTGCGGGTTTCGTCGCTATCGCTCTACCGTCGACCATCTGGTGTCCTTGTCGACGCATATTATGAATGGATTTCTGAGAAAGTGTCAAACCGTGGCTGTATTTTTTGACCTGGAGAAAGCTTATGACACTTGTTGGAGGGGCGGCATTTTACGTACACTTCTCGATTGGAATATCCGCGGTCGTCTTCCCATATTTCTTCGGGAGTTTATGACGGACCGCGTCTTTCGTGTACGTGTGGGCTCGGTTTTATCTCGTCGTTTTATTCAAGAGAACGGAGTACCGCAGGGCTCTGTAGTCAGTGTCACACTTTTTGCGATTGCTATCAACCCCATTGTTGATTGTATTCCACCTGGCATTTCATCGTCCCTTTTTGTTGACGATTTCGCTATTTATTGCAGTTCACGGCGGACCTGTCTCCTCGAACGCCGTCTCCAGAGCTGTATCGACCGTCTCTACGTCTGGAGTAACGCCAACGGGTTTAATTTCTCCGCCGAGAAATCCGTCTGCATCAACTTCTGGCGCCGGAAGTATTTCCCTCCGCCCTCTCTCCATCTTGGGCCAGGGATACTTCCGTTTGCAGACGAGGCGAAATTTTTGGGGTTGATTTTTGATGGGAAGTTGTGTTGGACCTCGCACGCTTCCTTTTTAAAAGCAAAGTGTGATCGTTCTCTTAATATTTTACGTGTTTTAAGTGGCACATCCTGGGGAGCTGATCGGACCGTCCTTCTTCGTCTTTATTGCTCTTTGGTCCGATCCAAGCTTGATTACGGGTGTATTGTTTATTCGTCGGCACGTCCATCTGTGTTACGTCGATTGAATGCCATTCACCATCGTGGCATAAGAGTCGCTACAGGGGCCTTTCCAACTAGCCCTGTACCCAGTCTGTACGCAGAAGCTGCAGAGCCTCCGCTGTCCTTCCGGCGTGAGATGCTTTTGTGCAGCTATGCTTGTCGACTCTCAAGCTTGCCTAACCACCCGTCCTTCGATGTATTTTACGAGGATTCGCTTGACCGGCAATATTTCGTTAGCTCCTCTGCATTGCTCCCTCCAGGGGTTCGATTTCGACTGCTACTTCGGCATTTGGACGTCACGCCAGCGCCGGCCCTTACCCGAGGGGAAACGCGCTTTCCTCCATGGTCGCGCGCTGAGGCCCACATCCACCTTGGGCTAACGTCGATGCCGTAAAATGCGACCCCTGCTTCTGTTCTTAGATCCGCCTTGTTAGAACTACAAGCGCAGTTCGGGGACTGTCATTTTATATATACTGATGGGTCTAAGACTGATGTTGGAGTAGGATGTGCCTTTGTTTTTGGTGTTCAGAGTTTTACTTTTCGTTTACCTGGACAATGTTCAATTTTTACCGCCGAACTTTTTAGCATTTATCAATCTGTTTTATACATTCAGCGGCTCGACATACGGCACTGTTTTATTTGTACGGACTCTCTGAGTGCCCTTCAGGCTATTCATGCGCTGTACCATTACCACCCACTCGTACAGCGCATATATGACCTGCTCCACTCGCTTGGTGTCTCTGGCATCAGCGTGTCCTTCATGTGGATCCCAGGTCATGTGGGCATCTCAGGTAATGAGTCTGCCGACGCCGCTGCGAAATCGGCGATTTTATTACCCAGAGTTTTTACTTCTGTTGTTCCCTCGTCTGATTCGTGTATTATTTTACGTCGCCGCATCCTCTCGCGCTGGCGCGATGAGTGGACGGCCCTCCGGGGGAACAAATTGCGGGAAGTTAAGCCTTTCCCGTTGATCTGGGGTACCTCTTCTCGTTCTTGTCGTCGAGAAGAGGTAATTTTAGCTCGTCTACGGATTGGACATTGTGTTTTTAGTCATAGGTATTTGCTCAGTGGTGACCCCGCACCACTCTGTGGGCAGTGTGTCGTGCCCTTAACGGTGCGTCACATTTTTAACAGAGTGTCAGGTTTTAGCTGCATTGCGTGCTCGTGTGGGTCTGCCTGTTGGCTTAGCCAACGTTTTGGCAGACGACACGCGTGCTGTAGAATGTGTTTTACGTTTTATTCATGACAGTGATTTTAATCTGCGCATTTAATGCGTTGGGCGTCTGTTGGCTTAGTACTTTTATTCTGTCTGTTTTTATGGGAACTCTTATCCCCAGTGGACATATGACGCTCATGTCCCTCGCATTCTACAGTTCCTGACACGTTTTAATCTTTTATTGCCCTTGCTTTTAGTGTGTTGATTTTTCAGAACTTTGTATTGTTGTTATTGTTATTCTTGTTGTTCTTGCTATTATTGTTGTTATTGTTATTGTTGGTATTGTTATTTTGTTATTGTTCTGTTGTTAGTTTTAGCTTTTTGAACATCGCGGGTTTGTGTCCCGTTTTTAACTATGCGGTTTTTTACCTGTTTTATATTTTGACCTTATCTTTTATACATTGTAAGGGCGCTGATGACCGTAGCAGTTTAGCGCCCTTAAACCGCATATCATCATCATCACACCTACTCC
The DNA here is from genome assembly GCA_030765065.1 of Deroplatys truncata. Lineage (NCBI taxonomy): Eukaryota > Metazoa > Arthropoda > Insecta > Mantodea > Mantidae > Deroplatys > Deroplatys truncata. The sequence goes on along the minus strand of CM060990.1, from coordinate 412,172,311 downwards.
AGCGACCATTACCCCTGCATCGTCTCTCTTTTGTCGCACCACGTACAGCGTTCCAGAGTACCTACCTGGATATTCGCCTAAGCCGACTGGAGCTTGTATTCCAGCCTCGTGCATTTTGACCACCAGCCCTTCTCCGACATTAACCAACTAGTGCAGCACCTTACGTCTATTATTTTCGCTGCCGCCGAACGCGCTATACCCCGTTCATCCTCTCAACCTCGGCGGCCACCTGTTCCGTGGTGGAACGAGGATTGTCGGGACGCCGTTCGTGCCCGTAGAACTGCGCTTAGGGTATTTCGGCGACACCCTACAATGGATAATTTGGTGACTTTTAAACAATCGCGCGCCAGGGCTCGTCGCATTATTCAGGATAGCAAGAAGGCGTCGTGGGCTCGTTTTGTCGAGTCTTTTAATCGCTTTACGCCTTCATCATTTGTTTGGGATAAAATTCGTCGCTTCTCAGGTAAAGTGTCGCATTGTACTGTTTCTGGCCTTCAGGTTTCCAATGCCACTATAGTGGATCCGGCTGCCATCGCTAACACTCTGGGTGCTGCCTTTGAGGCGGTATCCAGTTCAGACCATTATTCCGCCGGCTTTCGCTCTATCAAAGACCGGCTGGATTCTGACACCTTTAATTTTCGGTCTGCTAATGATGAGTGTTATAATGATCTTTTCACACTGAGGGAGCTGGAGCACGCTCTTAATTGCTCTAGGCACTCCGCTCCTGGGCCGGACGGCATTCATGTCCTGATGTTAAAGCACCTTTCAGCCGACAGTAAACTCTTTCTCTTACAGGTCTATAACTGTATTTGGCAAGACGGCCTTTTTCCTTCCGTTTGGCGCGAAGCCACCATTGTCCCTATACTTAAGCCTGGGAAGGATCGCCAACTACCTTCCAGCTACCGCCCTATCTCCCTCACCGGTTGCATTTGCAAGGTGATGGAGCGCATGATCAACGGGCGGTTGACATGGTGGCTTGAGTCTCAGAAACTTCTAGCGAACGCTCAATGCGGATTTCGTCGTTATCGCTCTACCGTCGACCACCTGGTGTCCCTGTCGACGCATATTATGAATGGATTTCTGAGAAAGTGGCAAACCGTGGCTGTGTTTTTTGACCTGGAGAAAGCTTATGACACTTGTTGGAGGGGCGGCATTTTACGTACACTTCACGCATGGAATATCCGCGGTCGTCTTCCCATATTTCTTCGGGAGTTCATGACGGACCGCGTCTTTCGTGTACGTGTGGGCTCGGTTTTATTCAAGAGAACGGAGTACCGCAGGGCTCTGTACTCAGTGTCACACTTTTTGCAATTGCTATCAACCCCATTGTTGATTGTATTCCACCTGGCATTTCATCGTCCCTTTTTGTTGACGATTTCGCTATTTATTGCAGTTCACGGCGGAGCTGTCTACTCGAACGCCGTCTCCAGAGCTGTATCGACCGTCTGTACGCCTGGAGTAACGCCAACGGCTTTAATTTCTCCGCCGAGAAATCCGTCTGCATCAACTTCTGGCGCCGGAAGTATTTCCCTTTGTCCTCTCTCCATCTAGGGCCAGGGATGCTTCCGTTTGCAGACGAGGCGAAATTTTTGGGGTTGATCTTTGATAGAAAGTTGTGTTGGACCTCGCACATTTCCTTTTTGAAAGCTAAGTGTGACCGTTCTCTTAATCTTTTACGTGTTTTAAGTGGCACATCCTGGGGAGCTGATCGGACCATCCTTCTGCGTGTATATCGCTCTTCGGTCCGATCCAAACTTGATTACGGGTGTATTGTCTTTTCATCGGCACGTCCATCTGTGTTACGTCGCTTGGACGCGTTTTCCTCCATGGTCGCGCGCTGAGGCCCTCTGTCACCTTGAGTTATCGTCAATGCCGAAGAATGAGACCCCTTCTTCAGTCTTTAGATCAGCGTTTTTAGAACTTCAGTCGCAATTTGGGAACTTGCCTTTTATCTTTACTGATGGATCTAAGACTGATGCTGGAGTAGGATGTGCCTTTTTTGTGGTGGAAATAGTTTTACCTTTCGTTTACCAGAGCAATGTTCGATTTTTACCGCCGAACTTTTTAGCATTTATCAGTCTCTTTTATATATTCAGCGGCACGACTTACGGCACTGTTTTATTTGTACCGACTCCCTGAGTGCTCTTCAAAGTATTCGCGCACTGTACACTTACCACCCCCTCGTACAGCGCATACATGACCTGCTCCACTCGCTTGGTGCCTCTGGCATCAGCGTCTCTTTTATGTGGATTCCAGGTCATGTGGGCATTTCAGGGAACGAGTCAGCCGACGCCGCTGCGAAATCGGCGATTTTATTACCCAGATTTTTTACCCCTGTTGTTCCCTCGTCAGATTCGTGTGTTATTTTACGTCGCCGCATCCTCTCGCGGTGGCGCGATGAGTGGACGGCCCTCCGGGGGAACAAGTTGCGGGAGGTTAAACCTCTTCCGCTAGTCTGGGCTACCGCTTCCCGTGCTTCTCGTCGGGAAGAGGTACTTTTAACACGCCTTCGTATCGGACATTGCCTTTTTAGTCATAGATACCTGCTTAGTGGTGATCCTGCACCTCTGTGTGGTCAGTGTTCTATGCCATTAACGGACCGTCACATATTAACCGAGTGTCAAGTTTTAGCTCCACTGTGCGTTCGCATGGGTCTGCCTGTTAGCCTAGCCAACGTGTTGGCAGACGACGCGCATGCTGTAGAATGTCTTTTACGTTTTATCACTGACATTGGTTTTAGCCGTCGCATTTGATGCGCTGAGCGCCTTTTAGCTGTTTGATTTTATATTGTTAGTTTTAATGGGGCCCTTCTCCCCGGTCATAAGGCGCTCATGTTCCTTGCATTCTACAGTTCTTGACACGTTTTATTCTTTTAGTGACCATGATTTTAGTGTGTAGATTTTAGTCTTTGGTGTGTTGTTTTTTAGTGTTTTGACCAAGCCGGTTTGTGTCTGGTTTTTTAGGTGTTTTTGACTTTTCAATTTTATATTTTATACAATGTAAGGGCGCTAATAACCAATGTAGTTGAGCGCCCTTAAGCTCCACCTCCTCCTCCTCCCTTTTATTATGATTACAAGGTCATCAGCATATCCTTGTGCCTCAAAACTAGCAATCACCCGTTTCTCAAGAAGTGTATCAACCACCAAGGCCCATAGTAGGGGTGAAAATAATACTCCTTGGGGGCACACCTTATCAGACCTTAAGGTGGTTTCCTCACTTCCAAGTGTGCTTGTAATATTGCAGCTTTGTAGCATGGATATTATCCATTTTATTACGGTTGGATTGATTCCCTTCCTCTCTGCAGCCTTTTCAATAGATCCCTAAGCGGTGCTGTCAAAATTTCAAAAGCCCCTTGAATGTCCAGAAAGGCACAGAGAGCAATTTGCTTATAAATAAATGCTTTTTCAGTCTTAGTTACAAGACTTGAAGGGCTGTTACTGTTGATTTGCCTGCTTGATAGGCAAAATGTGTTTTTTTGAAGTGTTACTTTAGGAAGTATCTCACTTCTGATGTAATTGTGTAAGATTTTTTCCATACTTTTAAGTATAAAGGAGTTTAAGGTATGTGTCCATTTGATAATTGAGAGTGCAAGTAATTTGCGGCAGTTCTCGCTGGGTGTTTGTCCACTTCAGAGTATTTCATTCCTTGAGAAGTCTCTCAAAAGTAGACTCGCGGCAGTCACTCTCCACTATGGTGTCGGGTAAATGTGTGATAGAGGTAAAATGGACAGACAACAGTGTGCAGCTATAGTTGTAATGCTTTCACTTTTAAAAGAAAAACAGCGTCAAAAGAAGAGGAAATACTGGGTTAAAGAATGGGTGGAATGCAGAAATACCATGAGAGCATGTTCAACACTTGCTAATGAATTGCGCATTGAGGATCCTCGACAATACAGAAACTTTTTAATTATGTCAGCCGATCAACTGGAGTGCTTAATCCAGTTTATTGGACCACAAATTTCAAAGAAAGACTCCAGAATACGAGCTGCAATTCATATAAAGGACATGTGACATTACACTTTCTAGCCTCAGGTAAGTGAAACCTTTACTGCCTAACCTATAAGTTCATGTAATTTAAACTCCTTTTACAAAATGCCATACAATGATACAGACAGGGATAATGGCCACATAAAAGGTGGAAAAAAGAAAAATTCTAGAATTTAACCCAGCTTTGGGTCTGTAAAGTAATACTTTGACCAGATGAAGTAATAGATTAGGGCTAGCTTTATTGCATTTAAATTTTTCTTGCTATATCGCCACAGAAGACTCCACTATGCAGTTCATGTTTTGCCACATTTATTTCCTTTGTTTAAATCCAAAATTATATTTTCCAAAAAATAAACATTGTGCTATGGTCAGACCTATACTGAATTTAAATTCTGAAGTAGTTTGGTAGTTATCCCAAAAGGCAGATATTACTTAGTAATGAATGGGTAATGAAATTATTAGAAAAAACAAAGCTGAAAGAAGATCACACGCCACAGATAAATACTCTGTTAACTTTCAGTCGCTTCTAGATTTCTTCAGTGAAGTCTGTATTTGCTATTACAGTAATGCATCTGTGAAATTTGGAAAGTTCACCCTAAGTAAATATATTTTATTGAAATTTATGCCATTACGCTCAATAACAGTTATGTTTTTACTATATTTCAAAATCCAGCTTGCATGGTTATTTAAATACACTGATGAACATTGATTCTGCGGTAAAAAGGAAAATGAAAATATATGACTTTAATGGAAATCAGTGCCCTGATTTAAAAAATGAAGTCCGTTTTTGGGTATCACATCTAGTTTTTATATGTGCATATATGTCTATGGTACTAAATTCATTCAGTTTATACAACTTAATGCTACGTTTCATTATGTTATTCTAAATCTGTTTTTGATTTTCTTCTTAATCGGCTCACTTTCGTTCTCCCTTATCACTCAGATCTTTATGTTTATATTCCCAGCACTTATCAGTTTTGTTCTATGGGTCAGATCTGTCTTCTTGTGAGGTATTTATGTTTACATTTACAGCTATCATAGATCTCAACTTCAGTTGAGCTGATAACTTGTGTTAATACACACGTTAGTCTTCTGTGTATGTAGTGCTAAAATAAAAACATGAGTATGACTTCTACTTCAGGATTATGCAGGAGGCAGTATCTACGAAGTCCTCAAAGTTTTGTTACATTTGTGGGTGTTACATGTTTGACAGGAAGGTATGTAAAATAGTCACAAACAAAGAAACTATATCACTCATATTTCAAAGAGAAAGTTGGTGAATCAGGATAAATCGTTTGTGCCTCATATTGCATGCAACAGTTGTGCTAAGGGATTACATTATTGGTATGAAGAAAAACGGTAGGCAATGCCACTTACCAAACCAATGATATGGAGAGAGCAGCAGAATCATCATGATGATTGTTACTTTTGCGTGTGCTAAGTTACTGGCTATAACAAACAAAAAAAAAAAAAAAAAAAGGCAGGAATTAAATATCCAAATCTGAACTCAGCTACACAGCCAATTCCTCATGGACCCAAAATACCCATACCTACACCACCAGCAGACCTCAATTTTAGTAAATCTGGAAGCAGCTCCGTGACTTCTAACAATGAGTTGGTTTCTGATCCAGAAGAATTTGACAATTCACCAAAACAGTTTAATCAATTTGAGTTAAAAGATGTAGTGAGGGATTTAGGCCTCACAAAACAAAAAAGTGAATTACTGGGCTCAAGACTACAGGAGAAGAATTTATTACCTAGCATTACATTTTCGTGGTATAGGAATTGTGAAATACAGTTCCACAAGTACTATGCAGAAGATCAACTTGTGTTTTCTTTGGATATATGACGTAATCTTATTCAACAGTTGGGCAGGGAAGATATAAGCCAAGTAACTGGCATCTTTTTATTGATTCTTCCAAACGAAGCCTTAAGGCAATGTTACTTCATAATGGCGACGAGTTAGTTTCAATATCACTTGCACATTCTACAAACCTAAGAGAGTCTTCTGAAACTACAAAGCGTGTTCTTGAGAAAATTAAATACCGCAACCATGAGTGGCAAATATGTGGTGACTTGGTCATTTGTCTGTTACTAGGACAACAGGGAGGATACACGAAATTCCCTTGTTTTCTTTGTGAATGAGATACAGGGCAAGGGGCAAACATTGGGAAACTGACCAACAGCCACTGGAACCTGGATCAAAAAATGTTACTAATGTGCTTCTTGTTGATCATCAAAAAATTCTACTCCCTCCATTACATGTAAAACTTGGCATGATGAAACAATTCGTGAAAGCACTTGATAAAAGTTGCCCTTGCTTCCAGTACTTATGCACAAAGTTTCCATTATTGTAACAGGCTAAAATCAGAGAGGATGTATTTGGTGGACCACAGATAAGGAAATTGATGAAATATGTTAATTTTACCAGCTCTCTGAATGAAATTGAAAAAGATACATGGAATGGATTCAGAGAGGTGGTTAAGAAATTTCTGGGCAATGTGAAAGACCTCAATACAAAGCAATTATCAGAAATATGGTGGAAAATTTGAGACTGCTGGGCTTAATATGAGTTTGAAGCTTCATTTCCTCAAGTCACATCTTGACTACTTCCCATTGAATTTAGGAGCTGTCAGTGAAGAGCAAGGTGAAAGGTTTCACCAGGACTTGAAGGATGTTAAATGACATCATCAGGGACATTGGGACGTACATATGATGGCCGATTACTGCTGGTGTCTTGCACGTGACAAACCTACCAGAGAACACTTGAGAAAATCACGTACAGTGAAGTTCCATGGGAAAAGAAGAAGGGGTACACAAGATTGGTCCCGTGTCATAGATTTACAGCATGTAAAAGAACCTCAAGCCTGATAAGAGGCCTCTGAGCAAAATTTCTGGTCTTTCATGCCCAACATAGAATGGGACGCTAAAGAGCGTTCATAAATAATAATAATAATAAAAAAAGATAACATACATTCGGAAATTCAGGTACAGTTTTATTTTCTTTAAAAGTTGTATATGAGTGTGTAATATTTTTGCAAATTTTACAATTATATTTTTGTTGAACATTGTCATATTGCCAAAACAAAATGTGCTATAGAAAAACGGAATGCATTTTTGAATTCTGTGCACCGAATTTAGTAAAAGTCACCTATTCTTAATCGTATCACAGAAAAATAGTTTTCATTTGTAACCTAGTGCTATTCTTTTTTTTTTATTGTGTAAATTCCTTGTTCTAATACGAATGCCCTACACCATGGGTGGCGAAAACGACTTGCTTCCGCGAGTCACCAAATATGCAACGCGCACGGCATCACTCAGCAGCATGTGAAAATCAAACAGACGGTTGCAGAGAGGGAACGTGCGCCTGCGAGTCAAAATAACTCGCGAGTCATGTTTTCGCCACCTCTGCCCTACACAATGCATTTTTAAAAATATTCATATAAAAGTTCAGGTTTTACAGTACATTAAATTACAATAGGATCTATCATATCAAATTTGTTCTATTAACCCCACTAATTATTGTAGAAAAATAACTTTGTACTCTTCAAAATTCTTGATTTTTCAAAAGCTTTTAATTTATTTCTCAAAATTGGAGCATTACTTTAAAAAAGCATATGGTCATCTTCTTAATGTGCATTTGTGAGGCAGTACAAAAATGTTGAAACAAATTAGTAAATAAATTGCATTGTGTGTAGTATTTTGAGCATGGAAAAATGCTGAAAAGAAGTTAGCGAAAAAAAAAGGTTCAAAGTTGGGCATGGCTATTAATAAGCATGTGCCTGTCCACTTATAGCTTGTTATTTGGTAATTTAAATGCACCAAGCGAGGAAAAAAATGTTTTCTTAAAGTTTAGAATTCCTATTTTTTTATTACCTAAAATATAATTTTTCAGAATTTTTTGTCAAATTTAAAAGATGCGCTATTTAAGCTCTGTCCATAGCACTTCATTTTAGAGTGGAGGGCATTATTGTCTTCACTGAGGCACAATCTTTTAGTTTTGCCAAAATTAAACTAAATATATACTCGCCTTTGTCTGGCATTATCATAAATAACTGGGCTCACAATGCAACTCCATTCCTGGAAAGATTTTTTGTGCTTCCTCAGAAGCAAACTAATGAGCAGTTTCTAGGTTTTAAAGCATAACATGATAGAACAAGTCATATCATATGGGGTGTGAAACATTTTGAAAAAACTTGAATTTGGTCCAAGCATTCAAACAATATTCCTGAGAACACCATTATCTCTGTACCCCCAATCATAATTGTTAGCTGTCATGCCCTTACCATATAATCAAGGGCTTGAATTGAAACTAAGCTTTGTTGCAACTGTAAGTAAAGCAAATACTCTTCATTGCAGGAAATTACTTATTTGAAATTTGGGTTTATAACAAGTAACTCAACTACTTTTTATTTGTATTAATGTCAGTAATTTAGTTTTGCTCAGTAACCTTCTCATTACATTCAGCCAGTATAAAAAATGCCTTCCTAAAAGTTTATAAAGTTCAGTTAATTTACAATCTCCTCGCAGAGGTTCATATTCTCATTCTTTTAGCTTTTTTATTTGTTTTGTATTAAGCAACCCTCAAAGACAAAGAGAATGAGCATATGCAAATTTTATTATGGGTACATGAATCTATATTGTATTTTCAACACATTTTAGGTACACCTTAATGGGTTGCAAGAAAAGTACCGTGCTTAAATTAAGTCATATGGTAAGAGACCCTTTCCACAAATGTTATTAACTTTACTGCACATATTTAGGAGTTCCCTTGCATAGTTTAGATATAAATTTAACTTGCAGCAACCACTTACTCTTCAGTGTATATAGTCTTGCATTTGGGCAGAGCATAATCAATGAATGAGTATATGTTATTATGTAATGTTTTGCATTTACAGGTGACTGATATAGCAGCCTGCAATATTTATTCCACATACCTGTGTGCACAATTGGAAAGATAGTAAAGGAAGTTACTTCTGCAATTTATGAAATGAAGGATACATATTTAAAGGTAGCCTCACTTTATTAACAAAATATAAACATGTACTTATAGAATAACTTGTGCTTATGAGCAGCAATCAGTACTGGCTATGTCTCCTATTAATACAATTGGTATTTCCAGAAAATTTGTGCCTGAATATGTTGAGGTGATAGATGAATACCAATCTTCATCTGCAACCTGTTGAATTGCCTTTCTGATGTTGCTTTTGAGCTTGTGCCTGCTGAAATCAGATTTCAATGATCTGCTTTGGAGAGTACATAGCCCTCAAGTTAAATCATGTTTGTCTCTAGGCTTCTTCATAATTTTTACTGCCTGTGAGAATAAATTATCATGGTCTGTGGCGGCATTCCTCTTCTTTTTATAATGGGTACTGGGCTTACATTTTCTCCAGCTTCATTTTGCTGCTCTGACTAGGGGAGGAAAAATGCAGAATTTGTTAACACAGAGGTATGGCACACGAGATACATTGAAAATGGCCAAAGCAACGCACATATAACTTGAAGGAGTTAAATTGTTGCGGTTGCTGTTGCACCACTTATGGGCACCAATTTGAAGCTGTTTTATACCACGCTTGTAATGGATGCCAATTTGCGGGAGATATGTTTCTAGGACTGTTCGCCCCACGTACGGTACAAATTTCCGGTGGCCTTCGCCCCATGTTTAAGTACCAACGTTTTGTTTTATTGTTTATATATATATATATATATATGTATACCTCGGCTGCGTCAGTAGTAATTTGCAGAGCACGTATCTCAGCAGGGTTGGTACGGCTAAAGAACAAGGCTTACAGAAATTATAATTGTACTCCACTCTATTTATTAATCCTTCACACGATTAAATAACACTTCACTGATGTATCCTACTATAGAGCTGTGAAATTTGTTGTTAATTGCACTTTTTAACAGGTAAACTTTATATTATTCTCACCGCAATGAATTTTTATGCCTCACACTGAACCTGTACCATACCGAACTGCTTGGGTACACTTTCTTATAGCATCTACCACCTGAATTTGTACATTTTCTCTATTTCTAGTCTGTGATTGGCTAAGCCTACTTCAATAAAATACCTTTATTTAACTTTTAGCTTTTCTATTTTTTAATTTGCTATTTATAAACTGTTTTATATATTACATTATTATTGTTCCAAGAACTATTAGTAGCCTTTTCAAACTTTCTAATTTATTGTTGCCTCAAGGTTACCTTATTGTTAGCAACTTTCAGCTTTTACTTTGTAGTTCTGTTTGCTACAGAAGGCAGCTTGCTTCTATTCTCACAGCTCCTATATTATTAAACTACGTAATACATTCACATAACATTTTTATACATGTACATAATAAGATAAACATAATACAATGACTAATATACACTTTATATATTATATTATACACACATTGCTTTAAGGCGGGCTGTTACTATTTTTATATTATATAATTAGACTGATATCATTTAAGTGTTAAAAATACTGCCTCAACTTCTGTAAGCATAGCTGCTTAAAATCTAATTTATTATGTGGGACATTATGATTTTGGAGAATATTATACAATAACATTAATGCTAAACATCAAGGTTTTGCTATATCTATAATTCTGCCAATACTTTTTAATTATATTGGTTTATAATTTAAGTTAAGTTTTTCATAAACTTGTAAGAGTGCTACAGTAAACAAATTATGTGCAGATTAACAGAACAGAGTTTTGTCAAATCCTTTTCTTGTAACATAAGTTACCAATTAAAAAAAGAAAGATTTATAGTCATTGCTTGGAATATTATTATGCTTTATGAAGATACACTTAAGCTCCACTACAATTACACCTCTAAAGTGTTTATTTCTGTTTTAAGTTTCCAGGAACAATAGAGGAATGGTTAAGGTGTTCAGCAGCTTTTGGCCACTGCCTGGGAGCACTGGATGGAAAGCATATCATAATGAAAGCTCCCATACATAGCGGAAGTTTTTATTTCAGTTATAAAAGTTCTCATAGCATTGTTCTGTTGGCCATAGCTGATGCTAATTATGATCACTGTATGTTGATGTGGGATGTAAAGGGAGAATGTCTGATGGTGGTGTGTTTCAGAATTGCTCCCTATACAAGGCACTTGAACAGAAACAGATAGAGCTACCTGAACCTCTACCAGGAAGAAACCTGGCTGTTCCATATTTTTTTGTGGCTGATGATATCTTTGCCATGAAACCATATATATTAAAGCCATATCCTTTCAGAAAGCAGCCCGCACCAAATAGGACTTTCAATTATCGACTGAGCAGAGCACATCAAATAGTAGGAAATGTTTTTGAGATAGTGGCAAACAGGTTTAGGGTGCTTAGAAGATCTGTGCATCCTCAGCCAGAACAGGTTACAAAAGTAGTTTGGGCAATATGCACTCTACATAACTTTCTAACATCTTCAAAAGAATGGTGAAACCAGCACTTCTTCCCTGGTTCCATTGATTATGAGGCTCCAAATACACATGCTGCCACTTCAGTAGAATGGCAGCAAGAACCCACTCCAGAAAACACCTTCTTTGCATTGCAGTGGGGAACAAGGCATAATTATGCAGTCTCCCAAAGAGGTATCCGAAATGAGTTCAAGAAATATTTTAACACTCCTCTTGGAGAAGTTCCTTGGCAATATAGACACATCTCACATTGAGGTAGCATTTAAAAATCTATGTATATTTGATCCTATGTACTGAAAAGTATTGTAAAAAAAGTATTGAATGAAAGCATCTTTCATTCCTTTTATAATTAGTACATACCCTGTTGCTTTTATTTATTTAATTTTAAATGTATGCTGCTGTGTAATTGTAATTAAAGTAGTCAAACCATTACTTCAAATGATTTTATTCAATGAGACAATATATTTCCTCAGCTAATTGTTGCTATTCTTCATAATATTTCATATACTGCACTACTCCAAAAAGCTGATTGACCCATGTTGTAAAGGGAAGTGAGTTTATTCAACAACACTATGATTTCTTATGATAATTTATAAATTATATTAAATTAAAAAAAAAAAAAAGAATCTTGTGCACAAATTGAAAAATGAAGCATAAGTCACACTTGGCTCAAACGGATTTTAAAATGGACAAAAATGCTCATTGTAAAGTTGGGCATCACATTCATATGATTAGTAATTTATATTTCTTTTTGGCATCAATTGGGAAATGGACCATAGCAATGTTTAAATGGGATTTGAAATGGTAAAAGAATATATATATATATAACATTCAGGCTCAATAGCAATTTCTTAAGCATGTGCTTGCTCAGATATGGTACAGTACGTATTTCTGTACTTTGACAATGTTCAGTTTATATTCTATGGTGTTGCAAGCAATATTATAGCGTAACTTAGCAGAAGTTCAGTTGTGATCAATTCTCAGTGCTCAAGAAAATATGACATCCCTATTAGTGCCTAACTGTTCTTTGCAGTTTATATTTATTTTAATTCTCTGCTCCTGACCTGGAATGTACGTGGTGTACGATCGCATAGGGCAGAACTGCAACTTTTATTGCGTTCCCATTCGCCTATGGTCGTTTGTTTGCAGGTGACTAAGCTTCGCCCTCACGATCCTTTTGATCTCCGAGGATATACTCCGGTTCGCTACGACCTTGAACCGGAGGAGGGTACTCCTGCTCATGGAGGTGTCATGTTCTTAGTGCGTAACGACGTTCATTTTACACCTGTCACACTTACATCCGACTTGCAAGCTGTTGCAGTTCGCCTTCACTTACCCGGCTTTTTGTTTTCTGTTTGCTCTGTGTATTCACCTCCATCGTCTCCCCTCGCGTCTTCCTCCATGGTCCCGCGCTGAGGCCCACTGTCACCTTGGGCTAACGTCGATGCCGAAGACTGAGACCCCTGCTTCAGTCTTTAGATCGGCTTTTTTAGAAGTACGGGCTCAATTCGGTGACTTCCATTTTATCTTTACCGATGGATCTAAGACTGAAGCTGGAGTTGGATGTGCCTTTGTTTTTGGTCACTGTAGTTTTAAGTTTCGTTTACCTGGACAATGTTCAATTTTTACCGCCGAACTTTTTAGCATTTATCAATCTGTTTTATACATTCAGCGGCACGCCTTACGGCACTGTTTTATTTGTACGGATTCTTTGAGTGCCCTTCAGACTATTACTGCGCTGTACCATTACCACCCGCTCGTACAGCGCATACATGACCTACTCCACTCGCTTGGTGCCTCTGGCATCAGCGTGTCCTTCATGTGGATTCCAGGTCATGTGGGCATCTCAGGTAATGAGTCTCCGACGCCGCTGCGAAATCGGCGATTTTATTACCCAGATTTTTTACTTCTGTTGTTCCCTCGTCAGATTCGTGTGTTATTTTACGTCGCCGCATCCTCTCGCGCTGGCGCGATGAGTGGACGGCCCTCCGGGGGAACAAGTTGCGGGAGGTTAAGCCTCTCCCGTTAATGTGGGGCACCTCTTCTCGTTCTTCACGTCGGGAAGAGGTACTTTTAGCCCGTTTACGAATTGGACATTGCCGTTTTAGTCATAGTTACCTGCTCAGTGGTAATCCCGCTCCCCTGTGTCAGCAGTGTGACTTTCCCTTAACGGTGCGTCACATTTTAACTGAGTGTCAAGTTTTAGCTCCACTGCGCGTTCGCGTGGGTCTGCCTGTTGGCATAGCCAACGTTTTGGCAGACGACGCGCATGCTGTAGAATGTCTTTTCCGTTTTATAAGTGACATTGGTTTTAATCGTCGCATTTGATGCGCTAAGCGTCTTTTAGCTTTGTTATTTTATTCTGTATGTTTTACTAGGGAGTTACTCCCCAGTGGACATATGGCGCTCATGTCCCTCGCATTCTACAGTTCTTGACACGTTTTAATCTTTTATTGGCTATGCTTTTAGTGTGTTGGTTTTTCAGATATTTGTATTGTTATTATTGTTATTGTTATTATTGTTGTTATTATTGTTATTGCTATATTATTGTTATTTTTACCTTTTTTGGACATCGCGGGTTTCTGTCCCGTTTTTTAATTATGCGGTTATTTTATCCTTTTGACCTTATATTTTATACATTGTAAGGGCGCTGATGACCTTAGTAGTTTAGCGCCCTTAAACCGCATCTCATCATCATGTCTACTCGAACGCCGTCTCCAGAGCTGTATCGACCGTCTCTACGCCTGGAGTAACGCCAACGGCTCTAATTTCTCCGCCGAGAAATCCGTCTGCATCAACGTCTGGCGCCGGAAATATTTCCCTCCGCCCTCTCTCCATCTTGGGCCGGAGATGCTTCCGTTTGCAGACGAGGTGAAATTTTTGGGGTTGATTTTTTATAGGAAGTTGTGTTGGACCTCGCACATTTCCTTTTTAAAAGCCAAGTGTGAGCGTTCTCTTAATCTTTTACGTGTTTTAAGTGGCACATCCTGGGGAGCTGATCGGACCGTCCTTCTTCGCCTTTATTGCTCTTTGGTCCGATCCAAGCTTGATTACGGGTGTATTGTTTATTCGTCGGCACGTCCATCTGTGTTACGTCGATTGAATGCCGTTCACCATCGTGGCATAAGAGTCGCTACAGGGGCCTTTCCAACTAGCCCTGTACCCAGTCTGTACGCAGAAGCTGCAGAGCCTCCGCTGTCCTTCCGGCGTGAGATGCTTTTGTGCAGCTATGCTTGTCGGCTCTCAAGCTTGCCTAACCACCCGTCCTTCGATTTATTTTACGAGGATTCGCTTGATCGACAATATTTCGTTAGCTCCTCTGCATTACTACCTCCAGGGGTTCTCTTTCGAAAGCTTCTTCGGCATTTGGACTTTACGCCAGCGCCGGCCCTTCCCAGGGGGGAAACGCGTTTTCCTCCATGGTTGCGCGCTGAGGCCCAGTGTCACCTTGGGTTGACGTCTATGTCGAAGAATAAGACCCCTTCTTCAGTTCTTAGATCGGTCGCAGTTCGGGGACTTTCGTTTTATATATACTGATGGGTCTAAGACTGATGTTGGAGCAGGATGTGCCTTTATTGATGATAATCGTAGTTTTACATTTCGTTTACCCGGGCAATGTTCGATTTTTACCGCCGAACTTTTTAGTATTTATCAGTCACTTTTATACGTCCAGCGGTACGACCTACGACTCTGTTTTATTTGTTCAGACTCCCTGAGTGCTCTTCAAAGTATTCGCGCACTGTACACATACCACCCCCTCGTACAGCGCATACATGACCTGCTCCACTCGCTTGGTGCCTCTGGCATCAGCGTCTCTTTTATGTGGATTCCAGGTCATGTGGGCATCTCAGGGAACGAGTCGGCGGACGCCGCTGCGAAATCGGCGATTTTATTACCCAGATTTTTTACCCCTGTTGTTCCCTCGTCAGATTCGTGTGTTATTTTACGTCGCCGCATCCTCTCGCGCTGGCGCATTGAGTGGACGGCCCTCCGGGGGAACAAGTTGCGGGAGGTTAAACCTCTTCCGCTAGTCTGGGCTACCTCTTCCCGTGCTTCTCGTCGGGAAGAGGTAATTTTAACACGCCTTCATATCGGACATTGCATTTTTACTCATAGGTACTTGCTCAGTGGTGACCCCGCACCAGTATGTGAACAGTATGATGCGCCCTTAACGGCGCGTCACATTTTAACAGAGTCAAGTTTTAGCTCCATTGCGCGGTCGTGTGGGTCTGCCTATTGGCATAGCCAACGTTTTGGCAGACGACGCGCATGCTGTAGAATGTCTTTTACGTTTTATCCATGACAGTGATTTTAAAGGCGCATATGATGCGCTGAGCGCCTTTTAATCTTGTGCTATTATATTGCCTTTTTAATGGGGGCTCTACTCCCCAGCGGACATGTGGCGCTCATGTCCAAAACGTTCTACAGCTCTTGACACGTGGTTTTACTCTTTTATTGTTTTGTGTAACATGTTTTAGTGTGGTGGTTTTAGCCTTTTTGTGCATGCTTTTAGTGTTTTTACTTATCGACTTTTCCTGTTTTAGTTCTTGACTTATATTTACACCTTGTAAGGGCACTGATGACCTTTGATGTTTAGCGCCCTTAACCCCATATCATCATCAATTAATGGTAGGTTAAGCAACTCGGTTGTGAATTCAACTACGGTGTAGCTACTCAGTTCTTACAGTGATAGGCTTTGTCCTAGCATTCATAAAGTTAACTCTTTAATGAAAATGTCGTTTAGTAAGCCCAGTAGTATCAGTGGATATAACAGTAAGGTTGGGGCTGTTGTCTTCAGTGTGTATAATTTCTTTAAAACATATGCAATTGAATGAAACCACAAAAATCTTAACCTCACGAAATGTCAAGAACTTACAGCTGAGGCATGCTCATTAAGTACACCAACTGTTTCATGTGTGTAGGGAAGCGAAAAAAAATGTGCCGTTAGCTTTTCCACTCGAATAACAAAGGACAGAAAAGGTATGGTTTTTATTTCTCTATTTGTCTATTACATTTCCATTATTGTCCCTCTTCTTGTTTTCTTGCAGTTTTTAAGTGAACACTGCGACTTCATTTATAGCAAATGCGCAACGTTCTGATGAAGCAAAGTGAAGTGATGTTTGGCAACTGCACAGCTGCTCCATATTGGTTGTCACGAAATGCCAAGAGATTTAGACCGCACAGTAGGCATTTGATATCATCCATGCCCCATAGAATGAGGGCAGTAATAGAAGCAGAGGGTTTACACACCCAATTAAGTTAATTTCTATTTATATTTGTTTTCTCATTTAGAAATATAATAGGTATTTACTTATTTCATATTTAGTTTGAAAATGAAAAGGAGAATGTTTCAGATTTTGTATGTGAGCAAAAATACCTTGAAATCAGGTAAGTCTTAGCAATTGCAAGTTATATTACAGTATTCATAATAAACATTGTGTTTATTTAAAATGCGTGAAATCGTGTAAACTAAGAAACAATCTCAATTCTACAAATGCAACAGTGTACATTAAACTAAGCATTTTAAGCATACCTTATGATTTTATTTTCTCCTTCACTTTGTTGAAAACGAATGTTGAGTTGACTTGCATTTGTGGTCCTAATGAGGGTTGTCTCTAATTAAACACCAACAGTAATCGGCCATCATGGAGATATCTCATCAACCCTGGTATCTTGTTTCCATCTCCTTTATGTCCTCGTGGAATCTCTCTCCCTGTTCTTCACTTAGTGCACCCAATTTTTCAGGAAAAAATTCAAGATGCAAATGCAGAAAATGCTATTTTAAGTTCATATTGCATTTCAGTGCCTTTAAATTTTCGAGCATGGTTTTAGCAATATGCTCAGATTGATCATCTTTAACATTACCCAAAATGTTGTTTATAATTTCATTGAATGAGTCCCAAGCTTGAAGCTCTGTCTGTCATGATATTTCTAAATGAATGTCCTTCATGAGTTTGGGAATCTGTGGGCCTTCAAAAATGCCTTCTTTCACTTTTGATTCAGACAACATTGGAAATTTCTGAATAAGATGTTGGTAACACAGACCACGTTTGTCCAAAGCTTTGACAAATTGCTTCATTATCCCTAATATAATATGCAAAGGGGGTAAGAAAGCCTTTTGTGAGTCAATCAGCGGGTGATTTATTAAATTTTTTGTCTCTGGTGCTAAAGCTTTTCTTTTTGGCCAATTAGTTTCACCCCAGTGTCTTTCTCTGGTTCTAGGGTTCCATTCACACAAAAAGCATGGGAATTATGTGTGCCCTTCTTGTTGACTCAATAAAACACAGCACACTTTAAGACCACAGCACATGTCCCATTTATGTTCAGTATATTTAATTTTTTCGTAGACAGTATACAAATTTTGGTACGTTTCTTTAAGGGATGTGGAGTGAGCTATTGGAACTGAAGCAAACATATTTCCATTGTGCAGCAGAACACCTTTCAGACTTCTCTTGCTTGAGTCAATAAATAGACGCCAATCTTTTGCTTCGTAAGCTGTTCCAAGACGACCTATCAAGTTAAGGTTATCACAACAATACACTAGTTTCCCTTCCTTTACAAAATATTTCTGGAACTCTTCTTCCGATGTCTGTGCCAGTAGAAAGTTGTTCCAGGTCCTAAAAGACTGTTTTCTTTCAGCCCTGAACCTAAAGATTCACTTTTTTCTTTGGTAAGACCCAAATCACGTACCAAATCATTTAATTTTGACTGATTCAATGGATTTGGAATGTCATCTTCTAAGTCTGGGGACCAATTTAAATCATCTTCTGCACTCAAAGTATCAGTACTACTCTCTGGTAATACCATAGGTGGTGATGGAACAGGAACATTAGGTCCGTAAGGCACAGGCCTAATTGCTGATGGCAAGTTTGGATATATAATGCCCGCTTTGCTTTTCCTATTGTATCCAGATATATTACACAGGAAAAAATAACAGCCTTGTTTTTCCTATTGAATCCAGATGTATTACACAGGAAAAAATAACAGCCTTGTTTTTCCTATTGAATCCAGATGTATTACACAGACAAAAATAACGGTCACTGAAATGAATTTGTTGTTCGCCCCATACCATAGGAACACCAAAGGGCATAGATGAATGAACTCCCTTGTACCATAGATTTTCTACACAACTTTTACACTCAATATGAAGAGCAAAATTCTTGTCTTCATTTCCTAATTTAATTTCAAAATAGGCCAGATACAAACTCTTGATAAATGCGGTAATGTTTATTTTCTGCTGCTTTATCACATAACACCCACAGACATAACAGAAATTGTTAGGATTGTTCACACAGCCCCTCCTAGATATACTCGAACCACTCGAACTTGCCATTTGTTTCCACAAATAAAATTCACAACACAATACGGCTTCAAAAGAGACCCGCTGAGAAGTTTAAAACTGCACTGATGATTCCAAGTTAGGTTCCTGTTGATATCTTAGGCAATAAATATTTATGAGATAGGTTCAACACCTGTAAACAGAGATAGTGGTACAACATAACGTCATATAATTTAGCATGTTTACATATTCTAATCAACCATGCTGTAAGTCAGATATGCAGTGATGCCAATACTAGCATACTGAACTTTCAATTTTGTGTTGAAACAAAATTGTTTAAAATCTGTACATGATCTACAAAAACTATTATTATTTTTTAAATCAGAGCATACAATTTAACCATTATAATCTAAAATGTTCCTTGCTGCAAAATCTTCGCAGACCTGTGTTATTAATAAAGATAAGGACTTAGACTACAAAAACAGCTTTCATATAAGAATTGTTTTGTTCTGGTTTTAAATGTTTTCAGTTTTTTTTCAGCTTTTATTTTATTTCACAAAGCATTAAACATTTTTATAGTGCTCCATTTGCCAGTAATTTTGTATTTGCTAATAGGATGTGCATATTTTTTTTTTATATAGACTTAATGCTGTGGGTATGAATTTCTGGTTTAAATTGAAAGAAAGGACTATTTCTTTTTGTAAGAGTTATAAATATTCTTTTTTGCTGGTGGTATGTTTCCAGAAAATAATACCATACCTTAGCAAGGAGTAAACAGTGGCAAAATAATGGTCCTTAAGGATTTGATATGTAACATGACAGGGATCTTATTGCATATGAGTCATTCCATGTCAAGTTGCACACATTTTCACAAAATCTGGCCATCTGTCTCCGATTCACTTCAAATTTTGTCCACATATTACAAAAACAACATGAATTATGGTTTAAATTCTTATTTATTTTTTTTTTTTTTTTTACTCGCGATATTTTAAAACATATTGAGCGATCCAACTTGTGAAAAGCGGCACACCTC
Source organism: Deroplatys truncata (assembly GCA_030765065.1). NCBI lineage: Eukaryota > Metazoa > Arthropoda > Insecta > Mantodea > Mantidae > Deroplatys > Deroplatys truncata. The sequence continues at coordinate 412,152,615 of CM060990.1, read as the reverse complement.
TCTACCTTTAAATTACCCCTCAGGGGCTAACCTTATGTGAGTACGGGTTTTTGGCGCACCCGGGGGTTCCCGAGCCAACCATCGCCACATTCATCCCCTCACCCCCATCCGGTCGAGGTGGGTTCTTCAAGTGACCAGTGGACCCAAGGTAGGCTCTCGTGCGTTCTTTGCATTCCATCCATACCGCACCTCACCATCGTTTCTTTCTTCCCTAATCACTTTCCGGCCATTTCGTACCACGACATTCGCATATCTCTTTTTCTTCCCCGCCGGCCTACCTTGCGTGCGAAACGCCCACACAGTTTTAGTTTATTTAATCTTTTTATTTAAATCCTCCGTGGACACAGCCTGACGGATACCCGCGCACTGGGTGCGCAGCTGGGTGAGTGGGTAATGGCGTCATCCCCACCACCCGGGGTCGTCATGTAGGGTTGTTCGTATCCGCTGTTCAACTGCAGTCCCGCGGGGGGGCCATTGCATGAGCTGCTGGCTTCCGACGGCGATTGGGTCCCTCTGTCTATGTTCTGGGAGGTGTGACCCTGGGGTGAGCTAGATATAGATAGGCCACTCACCCAAGCCGGGGTAACGCCCGGGAAGTCAGAGCCCGAGGTCGGAGACGGTTGCAATGGTGGAGGATTTTTTTTCGCTATGGAGCACCCTTTCTCCATTATAAACAACAAGCGCCGAAAAGTTTTCGTAACAGAAGTAGCACCGCCAACAGCTGGTTGTTACTTAGTGATTACCCGTACCGAGGAAGGACAATCATTCGAGAAGGTGAACCCTTTTATCATCCAGAAGGGCATTGACTCAATTGCTGGTCCGGTTCTTTCCTGCACTCGGCTTCGTAATGGTTCGTTGTTAGTGCAAAGCAAATCCGAGGCACAAAGTAAGTCCTTGTTGAGCGCCACGCTTCTCCACGGTTATCCTATCCGTGTTGAGAAGCGCCGCACCTTGAATTCTTCTCGAGGCGTTGTCACCACGCATAGCCTCGATGGCATATCGGACGAGGACCTGGTCGAATATCTTGCAGACCAGAAGGTGACAGCGGTTCATCGAGTGCAGGCCAAACGCGACGGCGTATTGGTACCCACTCGTACTCTGTTTCTAACATTTGATGGCGTCGATCTGCCCACGAGCATCTCCGCAGGGTACGAACGTATTTCTGTGAGGCCTTATATTCCTAGACCTCTGCGTTGTTTTAAGTGCCAACGTTTTGGGCATACGCAAGTCTCATGTAAGAGTACCGTTAACATCTATGCATCATGTAGCCAGCCCTCACACGAAGGTGCCTGTTCAACAGCCCCCGTCTGCGTTAATTGTAAAGGGTCACATTCTGCTTCGTTTGCCGACTGTCCGCGGTATTTGGACGAGAAGGCGATCCAGGAGATCCGGGTAAAGGAAAAACTCTCCTTCGCTGAAGCCCGGAGGCGTTTCCATGCGCGCCAACCTCCACTCCTGCGATCTGGCACATTTAGTTCTGTTGTTGCCTCGCCAGTACCACGAGTAGATGCCGAAACTCAGACCTGGACCTTGACTGGATTAACCGCCACTACCATCCGGCCGTCTATTAAAGCTACTGTTACCAAGCCCTATAAACCTGGTCCAAAGTCAATGAAGTCGCAAGCCGCTGATAAGAAGCCCAAGCAGAAACTACGTAGGGAAGATTTTTTGAAAGACCCTCCGCGTGCGCGCGGTAACAAAAGTTCACCTTCTCCTCCTCGGAGGTCGCTGTCCCAGGAAGGTCCTGGGACAAGCCGCGCTCAGCGGCACCCATCGCCACCCAGAACCGATTCACGGCGCTTGAATCGGTTTCTGGCACTGAGCGCGTGGGCCCTTCCTCCGAGGAAGCTATGGAGTCTGACCAACTCCTTACAAAAAGCCCGAGCCCAAAGGTTAAACATAAGGTAATTTTAAGCCGCCCTTCTAAATAGACAGTTTATCCCCTTTTTTTTCTTAATGGCTATCCTGACCTGGAATGTACGTGGTGTACGATCGCATAGGGCGGAACTGCAACTTTTATTGCATTCCCATTCGCCTATGCTCGTATGTTTGCAGGAGACTAAGCTTCGCCCTCACGATCCTCTTGATCTCCGCGGATATACTCCGGTTCGCTACGACCTTGAACCGGAGGAGGGTGCTCCTGCTCATGGAGGTGTCATGTTGTTAGTGCGTAACGACGTTCATTTTAAACCTGTCACACTTACATCTGACTTGCAAGCTGTTGCCGTTCGCCTTCACTTACCCGGCTTTTTGTTTTCTGTTTGCTCTGTGTATTCACCTCCATCGTCTCCCCTCGCTCCCGCGGACATTCGAGCTCTCCTGTCCGCTCTCCCAACACCATTTCTTCTGTGGGGAGATCTTCATGCCCATCACCCACTGTGGGGTTCGCCAAGGGCTTGTGCGAGGGGAACTCTTCTTTCCGACATTTTTTATCAGTTTAATCTTTCCATCCTCAATACAGGTGCACCTACTTTTCTTTCTGATTCTTCTGGTACGTTCTCTCAGCTGGACCTTGCCATTTGCTCACTCCAGCTTGCTCATCGTCTTCAGTGGAACGTCGTCGCTGACAGCTACTCCAGCGACCATTACCCCTGCATCGTTTCTCTTCTGTCGCACCACGTACAGCATTCCAGAGTACCTACCTGAATATTCGCCAAAGCCGACTGGAGCTTGTATTCCAGCCTCGTGCATTTTGACGACCAGCCCTTCTCCGACATTAACCAACTTGTGCAGCACCTTACGTCTATTATTTTCTCTGCCGCCGAACGCGCAATACCCCGTTCATCCTCCCAACCTCGGCGGCCACCTGTTCCGTGGTGGAACGAGGATTGTCGGGACGCCGTTCGTGCCCGTAGGACTGCACTTAGGGTGTTTCGGCGACATCCTACACTTGATAATTTGGTGACTTTTAAACAATCGCGCGCCAGGGCTCGTCGCATTATTCAGGATAGCAAGAAGGCATCTTGGGCTCGTTTTGTCGAGTCTTTTAATCGCTTTACGCCTTCATCCGTTGTTTGGGATAAACTTCGTCGCTTCTCAGGTAAAGTGTCACATTGTACTGTTTCTGGCCTTCAGGTTTCTAATGCCACCATAGTGGATCCGGCTGCCATCGCTAACACTCTGGGTGCTGCCTTTGAGGCGGTTTCCAGTTCAGACCATTATTCCGCCGGCTTTCGCTCTATTAAAGACCGGCTGGATTCCGCATCATATACTTTTCTGTCTGCTAATGATGAATGCTATAACGAACTATTCACAATGAGGGAGCTGGAGCACGCTCTTCATTGCTCTCGGCACTCCGCTCCTGGGCCGGACGGCATTCATGTCCTGATGTTAAAGAACCTTTCAGCCGACAGTAAACTCTTTCTCTTACAGGTCTATAACCGTATTTGGCAAGACGGCATTTTTCCTTCCGTTTGGCGCGAAGCCACCATTGTCCCTATACTTAAGCCTGGGAAGGATCGCCAACTACCTTCCAGCTACCGCCCTATCTCCCTCACCAGTTGCATTTGCAAGGTGATGGAGCGCATGATCAACGGGCGGTTGACATGGTGGCTTGAGTCTCAGAAACTTCTAGCGAACGCTCAGTGAGGGTTTCGTCGCTATCGCTCTACCGTCGACCATCTGGTGTCCTTGTCGACGCATATTATGAATGGATTTCTGAGAAAGTGTCAAACCGTGGCTGTATTTTTTGACCTGGAGAAAGCTTATGACACTTGTTGGAGGGGCGGCATTTTACGTACACTTCACGATTGGAATATCCGCGGTCGTCTTCCCATATTTCTTCGGGAGTTTATGACGGACCGCGTCTTTCGTGTACGTGTGGGCTCGGTTTTATCTCGTCGTTTTATTCAAGAGAACGGAGTACCGCAGGGCTCTGTACTCAGTGTCACACATTTTGCGATTGCTATCAACCCCATTGTTGATTGTATTCCACCTGGCATTTCATCGTCCCTTTTTGTTGACGATTTCGCTATTTATTGTAGTTCACGGCGGACCTGTCTACTCGAACGCCGTCTCCAGAGCTGTATCGACCGTCTCTACGCCTGGAGTAACGCCAACGGCTTTAATTTCTCCGCCGAGAAATCCGTCTGCATCAACTTTTGGCGCCGGAAGTATTTCCCTCCGCCCTCTCTCCATCTTGGGCCAGGGATACTTCCGTTTGCAGACGAGGCGAAATTTTTGGGGTTGATTTTTGACAGGAAGTTGTGTTGGACCTCGCACGTTTCCTTTTTAAAAGCAAAGTGTGACCGTTCTCTTAATATTTTACGTGTTTTAAGTGGCACATCCTGGGGAGCTGATCGGACCGTCCTTCTTCGCCTTTATCGCTCTTTGGTCCGATCCAAGCTTGATTACGGGTGTATTGTTTATTCGTCGGCACGTCCATCTGTGTTACGTCGATTGAATGCCATTCACCATCGTGGCATAAGAGTCGCTACAGGGGCCTTTCCAACTAGCCCTGTACCCAGTCTGTACGCAGAAGCTGCAGAGCCTCCGCTGTCCTTCCGGCGTGAAATGCTTTTGTGCAGCTATGCTTGTCGACTCTCAAGCTTGCCTAACCACCCGTCCTTCGATGTATTTTACGAGGATTCGCTTGATCGCCAATATTTCGTTAGCTCCTCTGCATTGCTCCCTCCAGGGGTTCGATTTCGACTGCTACTTCGGCATTTGGACGTTACGCCAGCGCCGGCCCTTACCCGAGGGGAAACGCGCTTTCCTCCATGGTCGCGCGCTGAGGCCCACATCCACCTTGGGCTAACGTCGATGCCGAAGAATGAGACCCCTGCTTCAGTCCTTAGATCCGCATTTTTAGCACTTCAGGCAACATTCGGAGACTGTCATTTTATTTATACTGATGGGTCTAAGACTGATGTTGGAGTAGGATGTGCCTTTGTTTTAGGTGCGCATAGTTTTACTTTTCGTTTACCCGGGCAATGTTCGATTTATACCGCCGAACTTTTTAGTATCTATCAATGTGTTTTATACATTCAGCGGCAAGTCTTACGGCGTTGTGTTGTTTGTTCGGACTCTCTGAGTGCCCTTCAGAGTATTAACGCGCTGTACACTTACCACCCCGTCGTACAGCGCATTCATGACCTGCTCCATTCGCTTGGTGCCTCTGGCATCAGCGTCTCTTTTATGTGGATTCCAGGTCATGTGGGTATCTCAGGGAATGAGTCGGCCGACGCCGCTGCGAAATCGGCGATTTTATTACCCAGATTTTTTACTTCTGTTGTTCCCTCGTCAGATTCGTGTGTTATTTTACGTCGCCGCATCCTCTCGCGCTGGCGCGATGAGTGGACGGCCCTCCGGGGGAACAAGTTGCGGGAGGTTAAACCTCTTCCGCTAGTCTGGGCTACCTCTTCACGTGCTTCTCGTCGGGAAGAGGTACTTTTAACACGCCTTCGTATCGGACATTGCCTTTTTAGTCATAGATACCTGTTAAATGGTGATCCCGCACCTCTGTGTGGTCTGTGTGACGTGCCCTTAACGGTCCGTCACATTTTAACCGAGTGTCAAGTTTTAGCTTCACTGCGCGTTCGCGTGGGTCAGCCTGTTGGCCTAGCCAACGTGTTGGCAGACGACGCGCATGCTGTAGAATGTCTTTTACGTTTTATCACTGACATTGGTTTTAGCCGTCGCATTTGATGCGCTGAGCGCCTTTTAGCTGTTTGATTTTATATTGTTAGTTTTAATGGGGCCCTTCTCCCCAGACATAAGGCGCTCATGTTCCTTGCATTCTACAGTTCTTGACATGTTTTATTCTTTTAGTGACCATGATTTTAGTGTGTTGGTTTTTCAGATATTTGTAGTGTTATTATTGTTGTTATTGTTATTATTGTTGTTATTGTTGTTATTATTATTGTTATTGTTATATTATTGTTATTTTTAGCCTTTTTTTTTGACATCGCGGGTTTCTGTCCCGTTTTTTAATTATGCGATTATTTTATCCTTTTGACTTTATATTTTATACATTGTAAGGGCGCTGATGACCGTAGTAGTTTAGCGCCCTTAAACCGCATCTCATCATCATCATCATCACACCTTTAAATTAGAATATTTCACAGGTGATGAGTGATAAAATTATATTATAAAGTGCAATGCAAAGCGTAATATGTAATCTTTTACTTAATATTTATTATAATTGATATAATTAACTATTTACATCAATTTTTAAAACCAAAACACTTAAAAACTATCTATCCCTATTAACCCGCAAGTTTACATTTCTATAAAAATCATACATTTTTTGAGTTTTTGTATATATTTAGATGGGATCCTGTATAGTTAATTCTAAATAAAATAACTCTGAAAGCGGTGCATAGCAGGATTCCAGTGCAGCGCAGCGCAGCTGGAAAGTAGCAGCAGCAGTAGCAGTCTGTCATGCCATTGGATGCCTTGTCAACTGTTCACAGCACTTTAGTTGCACTAGTTTGTTCACATGTAACTTAAATCTGGCATACAGCTGAGAAGCATTCAAAATTTCAACTTATCCTATGGGAGGCAACTTAACTCCAATTTAAATGTGCACTTTTTCCTGTTCAGGCTCAAGTGAATACCACCTGGTTATTATTGCATTACTACACCATAGAGATAAATGAATTTAGCTCTAAGGTACCAGGGATCCCTTTCGCATTGCTGTATCTTGCCTGGATTATTCATGACATTGGCACTTTGTAGCACACAATCACTGTTATCGGTGGGTACTTTTTTTGCATTGAACTAACTGTGCATCACATAGTTTTAGGTATGGTACAAGTTAAGTTCTCCGTTTTTAAGTTAGTAAGCACATTGTGGGTAACTAAGCTTAATGATTTCTACCTTGTGTTATGCTTGGAAACATTAAATGGATTGAAGCAATAGTCATAGCTACGTTTCTTCAGTTCGCTCATTATGCACTTTCAGAAATCACAGAGCTAAGAATGAACTTCAAATGCAAAAAGCTGAACACAAAGTAACATATAAAATGAAACAGCGGAGAGAGGCTTTATAGAATATCAGATTCCAGTTCCTAAGTTACACCTAACACCGGAGGTGATAGCCTATCATGTTCATACTGCGTAATGCATTGGCCGGCATGGCATGCTGCTGCAGTGTGAAGCTCTCAGTCGGCAGTCTATGTTCAAAAACCCTACGCACTAACACAAACTGTTTAAAAAGTATACTTCTAAGGAAGTTCCAATCCTGATATTAACAAATTTAAAACAAAATATACCATAAATTCCTCCTGTATTTGTTGTAGTTTTTAATTTTAAGGGGTTAAATATGATATTGCGGTTTAAAATATTCATGCTTAAAAAAGTTATTGTTTTTTCATTCCAAAACAATAGTGTTTTATATAAGGAAAACCACAACGTTTTTATCTGCAAAACGATGTATTCTTATTCCTAACCATTCTGTATTCCGACAATAAATTACTTTTATGTAACGTTGTGCGTGCATAAGAAAAATGTTAAGTATGCTGCAAATCCTAAAATAATTTGACTTTTTCGCAAAATATAAAATATGTGTCCATTTATTTTATGTATAGAACACGTAAACTAAAATTTAGAACATTCAGAGAAAGTGATGCTTTATGTGTGTTCGGTTTGATGTAGAATGACCCATATGCCTAATCCTGTTAATGCTTAATTTGCCTGGTAAGTATTACCAGATTGATGGATGGCTCCTACAATAATGGACGTCAAGTACTTTAAACCTCTGTATGAATTTAATTACAGATTCTCTCTTATTATTACTTTTTTGTGGCACTCTGTCTCCACCTAAGAGTTCCTTTGGCACCACTGTAGTTTCAAGATGTTTTTGCAGATGTGCTGCACTCTATCCTTTGATATTTGCAAAATGTCCAGAAAAGTTTTCTGACACACCTGAACTAACGTACCTTGCACACGTTTCATGTGATACTTTGTTGTAAGATTCTTCCAAGAATCGCCTTTGACTGCATGCTGTTTAGGTATCAATTGAACAGTAATACAGTATAAAGCAGTCTTGTTTAATTTTAGAACTGCAGCTGAAGAAGGCTTCGTGGAATTTCCTTATATCCTTCTGGGTCAAGCTTCTGCATTGGAATGAGTTGCTGTTGTGATTGCAGGCAAGCATGTGTAGCCCGAGGCTTGCTGCATGCCTTTAACAATATAGACTGTATTGTTAAACATATCTGTTTATTCCTTTGTCATATCTGTCAACAATAGAAGAATACTACTAAATTGTAATTCAATCACACATACCTTTCCCTCTTCTCTCTTTCACTTTTCGATTCATGGGATGCCCTTTTCCTAGTTCTACCCCTTTTCAGCAATTTCAGGATATCAAAGGACTCCATAATAACACATCTGCACCTTCGACTAGTCAAAACTAAACTAAAAACATTTGAATCGTGCAAGATTGCCAATGTAGGGAAATAGAGAAGCGAAAATGCTATATTTCTTAGTGTTGGATAAGGTGAGTTTTGTTCTTCACACAGGACAATTGTAGTAAAATACATACTGGATAAGACAAGTTTTGCTGTGAATTGCAAGATGGATTAGACGAGTTCAGCATGAACTGTCACCTTGGATTCATTACTTTTGCATTGAACAGCAGTTTTCTGGGCTCTCTTGTAGGTGTATTAGATAAATGTTTCTCAAACCCAAAGTCACCAGTTGGTAGAGAACTGCAATAAGTATTGAATCCCATGTCTAACTTAATGTTTTTAAATTTATAAGATGAATTTTGCACTTAATGGCCTCAAATGTTTATCTCAATTAACATGAAGTAGTTAGAAGAATAAGCCTTTGTAAGAATAGTCTGTTGAAGAATTGGTAGAGAAAGTCATGTGAATATAATACAGATTTTTACTTTTTTTCACTAGGACTAACACACTGTTAATGTTGACCATACATGTGCTGCTCCAGACCTCAATCGCATATTGAAGGTGGGGATAAATTAATCCAAAAATAAACTAACTTCAGATTATTTCAGTTCATGTTATTTTTTTTTTCTAGATTCTCAGTAAATATACATTGGTACATATTTCTTGCATTTGTGTTCAATATGGTATTTCAATGTCATGTTTTAGTCTATAGTTATTCCCAGGAATTTAATACTCTCCAACTGCCTAATACTTTCATCATGTATTTTCACATTCAGTTTCATTTTTAGACCTATTATTTTGGTGTTGGAACATAATTGCTTTTTATTTGTTAAGATTAACTTTTAGATTATTGTGTTTTAAATAATGAGAACTTTCATTTCAGTTTGTATTAAGTTCGCTAGACTACATGCATGTAGTCTTCAGCAAACTATTCTTACAAAGGCTATTCTTCTAATTACTTCATGTTAATCGAGATAAACATTTTAGAAATGGTTTTATTGTATATTTCCTTGCAGATACAATGGGAATAGGGGACTACAGCAGGCTTAAGTGATAGTCAAACCTTTTAAGAGCTGGTAACTATGTGATGGCTTTGAAATTCTGTTCCCTTTAATACTTACACTAATCTGATTGTTACCATCAATCCACAACTGGCCTCAAGATAGCGGTCAGAGAGAAAAGTGTTACGGAAATAATATTTTAACATGCATTCTTCCTGCTTTAATCGGTAATAGTGTGTATAAATTACTTTATATGTTAATTATGAAACTGATAATGAAAAACTGTAACAAAAAGAAGCACATTCTTATAGATTTAAGGTTATGCAAGTTGGGTTTGTGCTTAAGCTTTTCTGATGTGATACCTTCGGGCCCATTAACAGGTTTGCTTTATTCATTTGAACTATATTATTGTATTTAAGCTGCTTAAGATGAATTGTCATAATGAAGGTTTTAGTTTTAAATAAATACGAAGGCTTTCACGGCCAGAGTTAATGAATAAAATATTAAAATCTTGGGCTAGAAGGCCGTGGTCTAAGGGTAAAATTATTTGCACCCGACATTTTGGTTAACTCTTTGGTTGCCATCTTCAAGAGGATAACACGCTGGACAGCTCAACGACTGCCAGCTAGGCGGCAGATGTTTCACAATTTATAGCTCATGCCAAGGTCAGGACTGCCGCATGATTGGTGAGTCTGCAGTGGCGTGCCATCGCCGTATCCACGTGAGGTTGAGCTTAAATTTTTCCTTCTTTTTATTAAAGTTGTTGGAATGTTTGTATATTTCAATTGCTTCTCTATGAAGTTTAGCATGATGCAAGTTTGATGACAACAAACAACTTACTATGCGCAAATAAGATCGTGGGTTTCATAGGCCATGGAATGACCCAATATTGGAATATACACAGGGCAACTCAGCAAGTAGTTAATGTGCAGAATTTAGTGCCAGATCAGTTGCAAAAGGAATTAAGAGGGGTTAAAGTTACTCTTGAACAAATGATGTAGAATGTAACAAAGAAACAACTGAGATAACAGAAACAGTGTTAAAACTTGAAACACAAAATGTAACAGTAAGTAGTGCATCCTCTCAACCACTGAATTCTAATGATGTAAATAATGTTTATGATGGAAATCTTCTCTCTTCACAAGAAAGTATGGTTGGTGAAAACAATGTGAATTTCATGCTTGCAAAAAATGCAAGTCCAGAAGTCATGAAAAGCAATATTTGTAACCCAATACCTAAGCATTTAGTGTAAAAACTAACATTACCTCAACAACAGCTAAATAATCCAGGCAATTTTTTTTATTTGGATTATTATTTTGATATACAGGATGTTCCTTAACAATTGCAAATGATAATTGTCAAGAGAGCATTGAAAGCTAGAATGCTTGATTGGCTAAGACTCGCAGTAGGTGAAGGGAGAAATGAAACACATTTTTTTGGGGGGACCCTCACAACAGAATTAGATTTGAACACAATTAAGGAATGGGAAACCTGATTTAAAGGGAATTATAAAATGGTAGGAATAAAGTATTTTTTGAGATTAGCTTAGAAAAGTAACCTGCTGGAACCTTCCATTGATTACAATGAATTAATAACAATGGTCATAAATAATTTTCCAGCACATAAGAAACAATTTAAAACTGGCAAATCCAAATTTGATCTAATAATAAGAATGTTGACAGGATTTTGAAATTTTTAGATGTTTGCAAGTAGGTCACAGATATGAAATCAATAAGGATGTATAACAGTATCCTAAGATAGATTTTCAAAATAGGAGTTTTATGGGGGAAGAGGTACAAAAGTACCATATATATTTCCTAACTTTTTTTTTCAAATATGATGAAACCAATCTAAGGAAAGATACCTCTACAATGCCAGGTAGTTGAGCATCAAGAATGCCATCAGAATTGCAAAGAAGACAGGCAAAAGAATTTTAGGAGAGACAGGAATTTATTTATGCATCCTTTGCAACAAGCATGTAGTTTGGGTTAAACACTGTAACTCTATCAGATATTTTATTAATAATTCTCTGTCATTAGAACTACTAAATTTGCTCCAATTCATTATATGTTGGGTAAAAAACTAGGTCCCGTAATTAAAATTACTGAAAACAATAGTGTGTTACATCACTCGACATGAGTGATCAAGAAATGTATACGAGAGCTTTTCAAAGGATACAACACAAAGCAGAGAAAGTGTTATAGGCATAAATGGAATACTGCAGTTTATGATTTGGCTCTGGTGTATTTGTGGCTATGAGGTGGGTGCGGTTATCTAGGGAAAGGATTGTTAACCTGGTTCGGGTTGAAAACGTTTGCCCTCGGTGGGACACTGCACTTCTAGAAGAGGCAGACACTAATCCCTTTCAGCATGTGTACACAATTAGAAGTAATTCTAATTTCCCTAGGTTGAACCACAGAATTGATTACATCATTTGATTACAGCAGAGCTCTTTGCTCAATAGGCAGCAACACGTGGCAGCTTACAGATGATCACAGATTGTCATCTTGCATTTGCAGAAGAAAATGTCAGCCATAACTGGAATAGGGTTATATTCACATACGAGTTGATATTTTCATCTACAAATGGGGGAGGGGGGGAAGTAATTGTCCACCACCCCAGAGGAAAATATTGCAATGCCAAGTACATGGCACAAATGGATTGCCAAGGTCATGTATATATGTCGTGTTGGAGTTCAATGTCACGATATGGTCTGCATTTGCTGTGGCAGCTTCATGTCACAATAAATAGCCACTAGTATAAAGACATCCTTGAAAACATCAGGGTTCCTTCTGTAAGGACTAGGTATCCTGATGGAATGATTGAATTCCAGCAGGATAACCACCCTGTTCACTCAAGTCAGCAGGTTTCAAGCTGGTTCTAGCAAAGGCAAGATATCACAGTGATTAAGCCTCCTTGCTCACCAGATTTGAATCCTATTGAAAATGTGAGGGCAGAGGTGAAGAAAATTTTGGAGTTAAATTGGCCTGCAAGACAAAAGACATTTTGTGGGATCACTTAAAAAAAGTGATTGTTTTTCTATTCCAAAAAAATAGTATTTTATATAAAAGGAAAACCACAGTGTTTTTATCTACAAAAGATGTATTGTTCTTATCCCTAACCATTCTGTATTCTGAGAATAAATTACTTTTATATAACATTGTGTGCATATAAGAAAAATCTTAAGTACACTGTAAATCCTAAAATAATTTGATTTCCCACAAAATATAAAATATGTGACGATTTATTTTATGTATGGAACACGTAAACTAAAATTTTAAAAATTCACAGAAAGTGATGTTTTATGTGTGTTTGGTTTGATGTGGAATGACTCATGTGGTTTTAATTAAATTTTTGGCCAGATTGTGTACATGAGTTTCCCATTTTAGGCTATTTTGTATCCACAGTCCTAAAGATTTTGTTTGATCTTCAGACTGTAATTCAGTGTTTGGTTTTAATGTGGGAGCAAAATCGTTATTCTTGTGTTTATTTGCAAATTTTAAGCAAACCGTTTTTCTGTATTTATTATATTATTAGCATTAGTCCAGAACGATAGTTCTTTCAGTGTGTATATTGCAGGTGACTCAAGTTCTTCCATTGTTTTCCCTTCAGTGAGTATACCATTTCATCAGCAAGAGGATGTTACCAATAGATCTGCCTTGAGAGTTTGTGGCTTACATGGGGAATAAAAAGAAGGGAGCCAATATAGATTCCTGTTGTACACCATGTTTTATTATTTTTACGGAAGAATAAAAGTTCATGACTATCCAAATCTTCTGAGTGTTTGATTTCTGTTGTTTGTTTCTATTATTAAGATATGAGTTTATCCAATTATTCATTACTCCCCGGATCCCTTAATTTTGATAATATCCTATATAGTATTTTTTGGTTGTCCATACTATAATACAAGGGTGGTCTGAAAAGTTTCCGACCTAATAAAGATACAAGACATTTTTTCAGAATTTTTTTTTTTTTATTTTTCAACATAGTCTCCTTGTAACTCTACACACTTCTCCCAGCGATGCTCCCATCTCTGTAACCCATCCAAATAGTACTCAGCGTTTTTCTCTGCAAAATAATTATTCACGAGGGTGATTGCCTCTTCATTTGACGAAAATCTCTGTCCTCCTAGCGCAATTTTCAGATGAGGGAACAAAAAGAAGTCACTTGGGGCTAGATCTGGTGAGTAAGGTGGATGGTCAAGCAGTTCAAACCGTAATTCGTGGACTTTCGCCATTGCAACCACTGAGGTGTCTTGGTGAAACGGCCCCTCAGGGGCTTACCTTATGTGAGTACGGGTTTTTGGCGCACCCGGGGGTTCCCGAGCCAATCATCGCCACATTCATCCCCTCACCCCCATCCGGTCGACGTGGGTTCTTCTCGTGACCGGTGGACCCAAGGTAGGCTCTCGTGCGTTCTTTTCATTCCATACATACCGCACCTCACCGTCGTTTCTTTCTTCCCTTATCACTTTCCGGCCATTTCGCACCACGACATTCGCATATCTCTCTTTTTCTTCCCCGCCGGCCTACCTTGCGTGCGAAACGCCCACACAGTTTTAGTTTCTTTTATCCTTTTATTTAAATCCTCCGTGGACACAGCCTGACGGATACCCGCGCACCGCGTGCGCAGCTGGGTGAGTGGGTAATGGCGTCATCCCCACCACCCGGGGTCGTCATGTAGGGTTTGTGTTCGTATCCGCTGTTCAACTGCAGTCCCGCGGGGGGGCCATTGCATGAGCTGCTGACTTCTGACGGCGATTGGGTCCCTCTGTCTATGTTCTGGGAGGTGTGACCCTGGGGTGAGTCTGGTATAGATAGGCCACTCACCCAAGCCGGGGTAACGCCCGAGAAGTCAGAGCCCGAGGTCGGAGACGGTTGCAATGGTGGAGGATTTATTTCGCTATGGAGCACCCTTCCTCCATTAATACTAACAAGCGCCGAAAAGTTTATGTAACAGAAGTGACACCACCGACAACTGGTTGTTACTTGGTCATTTCACGAACCGAAGAAGGACAAAGCTTTGAGAAGGTGAACCCTTTCATCATTCAAAAGGGCATTGATGCAATTGCTGGTGCGGTTCAGTCCTGCACTCGTCTACGGAATGGTTCCTTATTAGCCCAAACGAAATCCGATCAGCAAAGTAAGACCTTGTTGCGCGCTACGCTTCTCCACGGCTATCCCATCCGTGTGGAGAAGCACCGCGCATTGAACTCCTGTAGAGGCGTTATTACCACCCATAGCCTCGATGGTATATCGGACGAGGACCTGGTAGAATATCTTGCAGACCAGAAGGTGACAGCAGTCCATCGAGTGCAGGCCAAACGCGACGGCGTATTGGTACCCACTCGTACCCTGTTTATTACATTTGATGGCGTCGATCTGCCCACGAGCATTTCCGCAGGGTACGAACGGATTTCTGTGAGGCCTTATATTCCTAGACCTCTGCGTTGTTTTAAATGCCAACGTTTTGGGCATACGCAAGTCTCCTGTAAGAGTGCCGTTAACATCTGTGCAACATGTAGCCAGCCCTCACACGAAGGTACCTGTTCAACATCCCCCGTCTGCGTTAATTGTAAAGGGTCACATTCTGCTTCGTTTGCCGACTGTCCGCGGTATTTGGACGAGAAGGCGATCCAGGAGATCCGGGTAAAGGAAAAACTCTCCTTCGCTGAAGCCCGGAGGCGTTTCCATGCGCGCCAACCTTCACTCCTGCGCTCTGGCACATTTAGTTCTGTTGTTGCCTCGCCAGTACCACGAGTAGATGCCGAAACTCAGACCTGGACCTTGACTGGATTAACCGCCACTACCATCCGGCCGTCTATTAAGGCTACAGTTACCAAGCCGTATTAACCTGGTCCCAAGTCAATGAAGTCGCAAGCCGTTGAAAAGAAGCCCAAGCAGAAACTTCGTAGGGAAGATTTTTTAAAAGACCCTCCGCGTGCGCGCGGTAACAATGGTTCACCTTCTCCTCCTCGGAGGTCGCTGTCCCAGGATGGTCCTGGGACAAGCTGCGCTCAGCGGCACCCTTCACCCATCGCCACCCAGAACCGATTCACGGCGCTTGAATCGGTTTCTGGCACTGAGCGCGTGGGCCCTCCCTCCGAGGAAGCTATGGAGTCTGACCAACTCCATACAAAAAGCCCGAGCCCAAAGGTTAAACAAAAGGTAATTTTAAGCCGCCCTTCTAAATAGACAGTTTATCCCCTTATTCTTAATGGCTATCCTGACCTGGAATGTACGTGGTGTACGATCGCATAGGGCGGAACTGCAACTTTTATTGCGTTCCCATTCGCCTATGGTCGTATGTTTGCAGGAGACTAAGCTTCGCCCTCACGATCCTTTTGATCTCCGAGGATATACTCCGGTTCGCTACGACCTTGAACCGGAGGAGGGTACTCCTGCTCATGGTGGTGTCATGATTTTGGTGCGTAATGACGTTCATTTTACACCTGTCACACTTACATCTGACTTGCAAGCTGTTGCCGTTCGCCTTCACTTACCCGGCTTTTTGTTTTCTGTTTGCTCTGTGTATACACCTCCATCGTCTCCCCTCGCTCCCGCGGACATTCGATCTCTCCTGTCCGCTCTCCCAACACCATTTCTTCTGTTGGGAGATTTTAATGCCCATCACCCACTATGGGGTTCGCCAAGGGCTTGTGCGAGGGGAACTCTTCTTTCCGACATTTTTTATCAGTCCAATCTTTCCATCCTCAATACAGGTGCACCTACTTTTATTTCTGATTCTTCTGGTACATTTTCTCACCTGGACCTTGCAATTTGCTCACTCCAGCTTGCACGCCGTCTTCAGTGGAACGTCGTCGCTGACACCTACTCCAGCGACCATTACCCCTGCATCGTTTCTCTTCTGTCGCACCACGTACAGCATTCCAGAGTACCTACCTGGATATTCGCAAAAGCCGACTGGAGCTTGTATTCCAGCCTCGTGCATTTTGACGACCAGCCCTTCTCCGACATTAATCAACTAGTGCAGCACCTTACGTCTATTATTTTCTCAGCCGCCGAACGTGCAATACCCCGTTCATCCTCCCAACCTCGGCGGCCACCTGTTCCGTGGTGGAACGAGGATTGTCGGGACGCCGTTCGTGCCCGTAGGACTGCACTTAGGGTGTTTCGGCGCCACCCTACACTTGATAATTTGGTGACTTTTAAACAATCGCGCGCCAGGGCTCGTCGCATTATTCAGGATAGCAAGAAGGCATCTTGGGCTCGTTTTGTCGAGTCTTTTAATCGTTTTACGCCTTCATCCGTTGTTTGGGATAAACTTCGTCGCTTCTCAGGTAAAGTGTCACATTGTACTGTTTCTGGCCTTCAGGTTTCTAATGCCACCATAGTGGATCAGGCTGCCATCGCTAACACTCTGGGTTCTGCCTTTGAGGCGGTTTCCAGTTCAGACCATTATTCCGCCGGCTTTCGCTCTATTAAGGACCGGCAGGATTCCGCATCATATACTTTTCGGTCTGCTAATGATGAATGCTATAACGAACTATTCACAATGAGGGAGCTGGAGCACGCTCTTCATTGCTCTCGGCACTCCGCTCCCGGGCCGGACGGCATTCATGTCCTGATGTTAAAGAACCTTTCAGCCGACAGCAAACTATTTCTCTTACAGGTCTATAACCGTATTTGGCAAGACGGCATTTTTCCTTCCGTTTGGCGCGAAGCCACCATTGTCCCTATACTTAAGCCTGGGAAGGATCGCCAACTACCTTCCAGCTACCGCCCTATCTCCCTCACCAGTTGCATTTGCAAGGTGATGGAGCGCATGATCAACGGGCAGTGGACATGGTGGCTTGAGTCTCAGAAACTTCTAGCGAACGCTCAGTGCGGGTTTCGTCGCTATCGCTCTACCGTCGACCATCTGGTGTCCTTGTCGACGCATATTATGAATGGATTTCTGAGAAGGTGTCAAACCGTGGCTGTATTTTTTGACCTGGAGAAAGCTTATGACACTTGTTGGAGGGGCGGCATTTTACGTACACTTCACGATTGGAATATCCGCGGTCGTCTTCCCATATTTCTTCGGGAGTTTATGACGGACCGCGTCTTTCGTGTACGTGTGGGCTCGGTTTTATCTCGTCGTTTTATTCAAGAGAACGCAGTACCGCAGGGCTCTGTACTCAGTGTCACACTTTTTGCGATTGCTATCAACCCCATTGTTGATTGTATTCCACCTGGCATTTCATCGTCCCTTTTTGTTGACGATTTCGCTATTTATTGTAGTTCACGGCGGACCTGTCTACTCGAACGCCGTCTCCAGAGCTGTATCGACCGTCTCTACGCCTGGAGTAACGCCAACGGCTTTAATTTCTCCGCCGAGAACTCCGTCTGCATCAACTTTTGGCGCCGGAAGTACTTCCCTCCGCCCTCACTCCATCTTGGGCGAGGGATACTTCCTTTTGCAGACGAGGCGAAATTTTTGGGGTTTCTTTTTGACAGGAAGTTGTGTTGGACTTCGCACGTTTCCTTTTTAAAAGCAAAGTGTGACCGTTCTCTTAATATTTTACGTGTTTTAAGTGGCACATCCTGGGGAGCTGATCGGACCGTCCTTCTTCGCCTTTATCGCTCTTTGGTCCGATCCAAGCTTGATTACGGGTGTATTGTTTATTCGTCGGCACGTCCATCTGTGTTACGTCGATTGAATGCCATTCACCATCGTGGCATAAGAGTCGCTACAGGGGCCTTTCCAACTAGCGCTGTACCCAGTCTGTACGCAGAAGCTGCAGAGCCTCCGCTGTCCTTCCGGCGTGAGATGCTTTTGTGCAGCTATGCTTGTCGACTCTCAAGCTTGCCTAACCACCCGTCCTTCGATGTATTTTACGAGGATTCGCTTGACCGGCAATATTTAGTTAGCTCCTCTGCATTGCTCCCTCCAGGGGTTCGATTTCGTCTGCTACTTCGGCATTTGGACGTTACGCAAGCGCCGGCCCTTACCCGAGGGGAAACACGTTTTCCTCCATGGTCGCGCGCTGAGGCCCACATCCACCTTGGGCTAACGTCGATGCCGAAAAATGCGACCCCTGCTTCTGTTCTTAGATCCGCCTTTTTAGCACTACAAGCGCAGTTCGGGGACTGTCATTTTATATATACTGATGGGTCTAAGACTGATGTTGGAGTAGGATGTGCCTTTGTTTTTGGTGTTCAGAGTTTTACTTTTCGTTTACCTCGACAATGTTCAATTTTTACCGCCGAACTTTTTAGCATTTATCAATCTGTTTTATACATTCAGCGGCTCGACTTACGGAACTGTATTATTTGTACGGACTCTCTGAGTGCCCTTCAGGCTATTCATGCGCTGTACCATTACCACCCACTCGTACAGCGCATACATGACCTGCTCCACTCGCTTGGTGTCTCAGGCATCAGCGTGTCCTTCATGTGGATTCCAGGTCATGTGGGCATCTCAGGTAATGAGTCTGCCGACGCCGCTGCGAAATCGGCGATTTTATTACCCAGATTTTTTACCTCTGTTGTTCCCTCGTCAGATTCGTGTGTTATTTTACGTCGCCGCATCCTCTCGCGCTGGCGCGATGAGTGGACGGCCCTCCGGGGGAACAAGTTGCGGGAGGTTAAGCCTCTCCCGTTAAACTGGGGTACCTCTTCTCGTTCTTCACGTCGGGAAGAGGTACTTTTAGCCCGTTTACGAATTGGACATTGTCGTTTTAGTCATAGTTACCTGCTCAGTGGTGATCCCGCTCCGCTGTGTCAGCAGTGTGACGTGCCCTTAACGGTGCGTCACATTTTAACTGAGTGTCAAGTTTTAGCTCCACTGCGCGTTCGCCTGGGTCTGCCTGTTGGCATAGCCAACGTTTTGGCAGACGACGCGCATGCTGTACAATGTCTTTTACGTTTTATAAGTGACATTGATTTTAATCGTTGCATTTGATGCGCTGAGCGTCTTTTAGCTTTGTTATTTTACTCTGTCTGTTTTCATAGGGACTTACTCCCCAGTGACATGGCGCTCATGTCCCGCATGCTACAGTTCTTGACACGTTTTAATCTTTTATTGGCTATGCTTTTAGTGTGTTGGTTTTTGAGATATATTTATTGTTATTCTTGTTATTGTTATTCTTGTTGTTATTTTTATTATTGTTGTTATTGTTATTGTTATGCTATTGTTAGTTTTAACTTTTTGGACATCGCGGGTTTGTGTACCGTTTTTTAATTATGCGGTTTTTTTACCTTTTATATTTTGACTTTATATTTTACACATTGAAAGGGCGCTGATGACCCTAGCAGTTTAGCGCCCTTAAACCGCATATCATCATCATCATCATCATTGGTGAAACGGGATTTTCTTTTACTGCAAATGTGGCCGTTTTTCTGCAAGTTCTGCCTTCAGCTTGTCAAGTAATGATGCGTAGTATGCTCCTGTAATGATTTTTCCTTTTTGAAGATAATCGATTAAAATAACTCCATGACTATTCCAAAAAGCAGTCGCCATCACTTTCCCAGCCAAAAAAACAGTTTTTACTTCTTTTGGAGCCAGTTCCCCTTTTGCAGTCCACTGTTTGGACTGTATTTTTGTTTCGGGCGTATAATGGTGTATCCAAGTTTCATCTACAGTAATTAATTGGCGCCAAAACTCGGATTTATTGCGCCTAAACTGTGCCAACAGAGCATTGGAAATGTTCATTTGAACACGTTTTTGGTCAAATGTGGCACACAACATGCGGACAGCTTTCTCATGTCTAAATGTTGATTTAATATGTGACAAATACGTTCTTTTGACATGTTCATAGCCTCTGCTGTATCTCTCTCACTTTAATTCAGCGGTCATCTAGCACCATTTGGTGAACTTTGGCGATGTTTTCGTCGGTAGTTGCAAGTTTTGGACGTCCCGAACATTCATTGTCTCCCAAACTCTTACGGCCACATTTAAATTCAGCTGCCCAAAATTTCACTGTGGTAAATGATGGTGCAGATTCCCCATACACAGAATCCGACTCATCTTTGATTTGCATAGGCGTATTGCCTTTCAAAAACAAATATTTAATGACAGCTCAATACTCGATTTTGTCTATTTTCATAAAAACACTCACATCACTTCACTCAAACAACTGTTACATAACAACTGATCGTCCAAAATGGCTGAAACTTTGGCGAGTATCTGTCAACAGATGAACAATGAAATTCACTAGCTTTTATTTACGAGTGCTGCCATCTTCATGTTGAGGTAGGAAACTTTTCAGACCACCCTCGTATGTTGTTTATATGTGACATAAATGAACTGTTATGGCATCCATAATACTTCAGTGACTCATGATCTAACTCGGAGGTGTACACAGTTCCCCTATTGCCCATACCTTTGAGCACCTCCAAAGTAGTCCACTGGGATCCATTCCCCAGATAAACAATGAAATATGTGTATTTAAAATGAAACAAATTCTGTTCGTTATAATTTTAATATGCTAATAAATGGAGTTCATTTCGTTTGCTTTAATGTGTGTTCGTTTCACGTTACTTGCAAAAAATAAATAAATACGGCATGGACTCAACAGTACTCACAGAAACACTCAAGGTCCTGCCATCTGATTAGCGTTTAATTACACACAATTTACAAGGTAAGATCTTTTTATAAAAACTCAAAAGTTTTGAAATTATAGTGTGTTCAGCCAAAAACAGTCATATGTAACTAGACTTCAATGATAGTTAAGATGCTCATATGAAAATCATGAAATTAGCGGTAGCAATCGTATCATGATCTTACTCATGTCTTAATTACTGCCATTATAATCTTGTTGGATAATATACTTTTGTACTCTACAAAGATAAGTGCTTTAGTTAAATCTATAAATGTTCCTAATACCTTTTCTTTTTGATCAACTGATTTAGTACTGATGTTTAGAAAGTTAAAAATTGTCATTTCTTTTGACCTGTTGTTTCTTACTCCATGTTGAAGAGTCTGTTGTTGATTTATTTTTATTTTATATATGAAATTAACCTATTATACCATGTGTTTGATTTTTAACCAGGCCACAGATTGCATATATCAGAGGTGGCGAAAACATGACTCACAGGCGCATGTTCCCTCTCTGCAACTGTCCGTTTGATTTTCACATGCTGCTGAGTGACGGCATGCGTGTTGCATATTTGGTGACTCGCGGAAGGAAGTCGTTTTCGCCACCCTTGGCATATTGCATAGCTTGCTAGCACTGCAGTGATCTCGATATGTTCCGCTAGCAGTGAATGAACCACTCAAGGTTACATTTATCAGCTGTTATACTGTGTCAGTTTCTGCCTTCTGTTCGAGATGTAAAGACTAGTTTGTTCATTGTGCATCTCAAAAGTGAAAGTTTACTGAAGATATCTGCTTTGTGTGCGAATTGCAGTAGATTGTTCTTATTATTCCACTGAAATGCTTACCGAAAAATTCACACTTGAACCAAGAATTTCTATGTATGATACATAGTAGAAATTCCCCTCAGGGGATTACCTTATGTGAGTACGGGTTTTTGGCGCACCCGGGGGTTCCCGAGCCAATCATCGCCACATTCATCCCCTCACCCCCATCCGGTCGAGGTGGGTTCTTCAAGTGACCGGTGGACCCAAGGTAGGCTCTCGTGCGTTCTTTGCATTCCATCCATACCGCACCTCACCATCGTTTCTTTCTTCCCTTATCACTTTCCGGCCATTTCGCACCACGACATTCGCATATCTCTTTTTCTTCCCCGCCGGCCTACCTTGCGTGCGAAACGCCCACACAGTTTTAGTTTCTTTTATCTTTTTATTTAAATCCTCCGTGGACACAGCCTGACGGATACCCGCGCACCGCGTGCGCAGCTGGGTGAGTGGGTAATGGCGTCATCCCCACCACCCGGGGTCGTCATGTAGGGTTTGTGTTCGTATCCGCTGTTCAACTGCAGTCCCGCGGGGGGGGCCATTGCATGAGCTGCTGACTTCTGACGGCGATTGGGTCCCTCTGTCTATCTTCTGGGAGGTGTGAGCCTGGGGTGAGTCTGGTATAGATAGGCCACTCACCCAAGCCGGGGTAACGCCCGAGAAGTCAGAGCCCGAGGTCGGAGACGGTTGATATGGTGGAGGATTTATCTCACTATGGAGCACCCTTCCTCCATTAATACAAACAAGCGCCGAAAAGTCATTGTAACAGAAGTAGCACCGCCGTCATCTGGTTGTTACTTGGTCATTTCGAGAACAGAAGAAGGAGAAAACTTTGAGAAGGTGAACCATTTTATAATTCAGAAGGGCATAGATGCTATTGCTGGTGCGGTTCAATCATGCACTCGTCTACGGAATGGTTCCTTATTGGCACAAACTAAGTCCGATCAGCAAAGTAAGACCTTGTTGCGCGCTACGCTTCTCCACGGTTACCCCATCCGTGTTGAGAAGCACCGCACATTGAACTCCTGTCGGGGCGTCGTTACCGCCCATAGCCTCGATGGTATATCGGACGAGGATCTCGTAGAATATCTATCCGATCAAAAGGTGACTGCAGTGCATCGAGTGCAGGCCAAACGCGACGGCGTATTGGTACCCACTCGTACCCTGTTTATTACATTTGATGGCGTCGATCTGCCCACGAGCATTTCCGCAGGGTACGAACGGATTTCTGTGAGGCCTTATATTCCTAGACCTCTGCGTTGTTTTAAATGCCAACGTTTTGGGCATACGCAAGTCTCATGTAAGAGTGCCGTTAACATCTGTGCAACATGTAGCCAGCCCTCACACGATGGTACCTGTTCAACAGCCCCCGTCTGCGTTAATTGTAAAGGGTCTCATTCTGCTTCGTTTGCCGACTGTCCGCGGTACTTGGACGAGAAGGCGATCCAGGAGATCCGGGTAAAGGAAAAACTCTCGTTCGCTGAAGCCCGGAGGCGTTACCATGCGTGCCAACCTTCACTCCTGCGATCTGGCACATTTAGTTCTGTTGTTGCCTCGCCAGTACCACGAGTAGATGCCGAAACTCAGACTTGGACCATGACAGGATTAACCGCCACTACCATCCGGCCGTCCATTAAAGCTACTGTTACCAAGCCCTATAAACCTGGTCCAAAATCAATGAAGTCGCAAGCCGCTGAAAAGAAGCCCAAGCAGAAACTTCGTAGGGAAGATTTTTTGAAAGACCCTCCGCGTGCGCGCGGTAACAATAGTTCACCTTCTCCTCCTCGGAGTTCGCTGTCCCAGGAAGGTCCTGGGACAAGCCGCGCTCAGCGGCACCCCTCACCCATCGCCACCCACAACCGATTCACGGCGCTTGAATCGGTTTCTGGCACTGAGCGCGTGGGCCCTCCCTCCGAGGAAGCTATGGAGTCTGACCAACTCCATACAAAAAGCCCGAGCCCCAAGGTTAAACAAAAGGTAATTTTAAGCCGCCCTTCTAAATAGACAGTTTATCCCCTTTTATTCATGGCTATCCTGACCTGGAATGTACGTGGTGTACGATCGCATAGGGCGGAACTGCAACTTTTATTGCGTTCCCATTCGCCTATGGTCGTATGTTTGCAGGAGACTAAGCTTCGCCCTCACGATCCTTTTGATCTCCGAGGATATACTCCGGTTCGCTACGACCTTGAACCGGAGTACGCTACTCCTGCTCATGGAGGTGTCATGTTGTTAGTGCGTAACGACGTTCATTTTAAACCTGTCACACTTACATCCGACTTGCAAGCTGTTGCCGTTCGCCTTCACTTACCCGGCTTTTTGTTTTCTGTTTGCTCTGTATATTCACCTCCATCGTCTCCCCTCGCTCCCGCGGACATTCAAGCCCTCCAATCCGCTCTACCAACACCATTTCTTCTGTTGGGAGATTTTAATGCCCATCACCCACTATGGGGTTCGCTAAGGGCTTGTGCGAGGGGAACTCTTCTTTCCGACTTTTTTTATCAGTTCAATCTTTCCATCCTCAATACAGGTGCACCTACTTTCATTTCTGATTCTTCTGGTACATTCTCTCACCTGGACCTTGCTATTTGCTCACTCCAGCTTGCTCATCGTCTTCAGTGGAACGTCTTCGCTGACACCTACTCCAGCGACCATTACCCCTGCATCGTTTCTCTTCTGTCGCACCACGTACAGCATTCCAGAGTTCCTACCTGGATATTCGCAAAAGCCGACTGGAACTTGTATTCCAGCCTCGTGCATTTTGACGACCAGCCCTTCTCCGACATTAACCAACTAGTGCAGCACCTTACGTCTATTATTTTCTCTGTCGCCGAACGCGCAATACCCCGTTCATCCTCCCAACCTCGGCGGCCACCTGTTCCGTGGTGGAACGAGGATTGTCGGGACGCCGTTCGTGACCGTAGGTCTGCACTTAGGGTGTTTCGGCGACACCCTACACTTGATAATTTGGTGACTTTTAAACAATCGCGCGCCAGGGCTCGTCGCATTATTCAGGATAGCAAGAAGGCATCTTGGGCTCGTTTTGTCGAGTCTTTTAATCGTTTTACGCCTTCATCCGTTGTTTGGGATAAACTTCGTCGCTTCTCAGGTAAAGTGTCACATTGTACTGTTTCTGATCTTTAGGTTTCTAATGCCACCATAGTGGATCCGGCTGCCATCGCTAACACTCTGGGTGCTGCCTTTGAGGCGGTATCCAGTTCAGACCATTATTCCACCGGCTTTCGCTCTATTAAAGAACGGCTGGATTCCGCATCATATACTTTTCGGTCTGCTAATGATGAATGCTATAACGAACTATTCACAATGAGGGAGCTGGAGCACGCTCTTCATTGCTCTCGGCACTCCGCTCCTGGGCCGGACGGCATTCATGTCCTGATGTTAAAGAACCTTTCAGCCGACAGTAAACTATTTCTCTTACAGGTCTATAAACGTATTTGGCAAGACGGCATTTTTCCTTCCGTTTGGCGCGAAGCCACTATTGTCCCTATACTTAAGCCTGGGAAGGATCGCCAACTACCTTCCAGCTACCGTCCTATCTCCCTCACCAGTTGCATTTGCAAGGTGATGGAGCGCATGATCAACGGGCGGTTGACATGGTGGCTTGAGTCTCAGAAACTTCTAGCGAACGCTCAGTGCGGGTTTCGTCGCTATCGCTCTACCGTCGACCATCTGGTGTCCTTGTCGACGCATATTATGAATGGATTTCTGAGAAAGTGTCAAACCGTGGCTGTATTTTTTGACCTGGAGAAAGCTTATGACACTTGTTGGAGGGGCGGCATTTTACGTACACTTCACGCATGGAATATTCGCGGTCGTCTTCCCATATTTCTTCGGGAGTTCATGACGGACCGCGTCTTTCGTGTGCGTGTGGGCTCGGTTTTATCTCGTCGTTTTATTCAAGAGAACGGAGTACCGCAGGGCTCTGTACTCAGTGTCACACTTTTTGCGGTTGCTATCAACCCCATTGTTGATTGTATTCCACCTGGCATTTCATCGTCCCTTTTTGTTGACGATTTCGCTATTTATTGCAGTTCACGGCGGACCTGTCTACTCGAACGCCGTATCCAGAGCTGTATCGACCGTCTCTACGCCTGGAGTAACGCCAACGGCTTTAATTTCTCCGCCGAGAAATCCGTTTGCATCAACGTTTGGCGCCGGAAGTATTTCCCTCCGCCCTCTCTCCATCTTGGGCCAGGGATACTTCCGTTTGCAGACGAGGCGAAATTTTTGGGGTTGATTTTTGATAGGAAGTTGTGTTGGACCTCGCACGTTTCCTTTTTAAAAGCAAAGTGTGACCGTTCTCTTAATCTTTTACGTGTTTTAAGTGGCACATCCTGGGGAGCTGATCGGACCGTCCTTCTTCGCCTTTATCGCTCTTTGGTCCGATCCAAACTTGATTACGGGTGTATTGTTTATTCGTCGGCACGTCCATCTGTGTTACGTCGATTGAATGCCATTCACCATCGTGGCATAAGAGTCGCTACAGGGGCCTTTCCAACTAACCCTGTACCCAGTCTGTACGCAGAAGCTGCAGAGCCTCCGCTGTCCTTCCGGCGTGAGATGCTTTTGTGCAGCTATGCTTGTCGACTCTCAAGCTTGCCTAACCACCCGACCTTCGATGTATTTTACGACGATTCGCTTGATCGCCAATATTTCGTTAGCTCCTCTGCATTGCTCCCTCCAGGGGTTCGATTTCGACTGCTACTTCGGCATTTGGACGTTACGCCAGCGCCGGCCCTTACCCGAGGGGAAACGCGCTTTCCTCCATGGTCGCGCGCTGAGGCCCACATCCACCTTGGGCTAACGTCGATGCCGAAAAATGTGACCCCTGCTTCTGTTCTTAGATCCGCCTTTTTAGAACTACAGGCGCAGTTCGGGGACTGTCATTTTATATATACTGATGGGTCTAAGACTGATGTTGGAGTAGGATGTGCCTTTGTTTTTGGTGTACAGAGTTTTACTTTTCGTTTACCTCGACAATGTTCAATTTTTACCGCCGAACTTTTTAGCATTTATCAATCTGTTTTATACATTCAGCGGCACGACTTACGGCACTGTTTTATTTGTACGGACTCTCTGAGTGGCCTTCAGACTATTCATGCGCTGTACCATTACCACCCACTCGTACAGCGCATACATGACCTGCTCCACTCGCTTGGTGTCTCTGGCATCAGCGTGTCCTTCATGTGGATTCCAGGTCATGTGGGCATCTCAGGTAATGAGTCTGCCGACGCCGCTGCGAAATCGGCGATTTTATTACCCAGATTTTTTACTTCTGTTGTTCCCTCGTCAGATTCGTGTGTTATTTTACGTCGCCGCATCCTCTCGCGCTGGCGCGATGAGTGGACGGCCCTCCGGGGGAACAAGTTGCGGGAGGTTAAGCCTTTCCCGTTGCTCTGGGGTACCTCTTCTCGTTCTTGTCGTCGGGAAGAGGTAATTTTAGCTCGTCTACGGATTGGACATTGTGTTTTTAGTCATAGGTATTTGCTCAGTGGTGACCCCGCACCACTCTGTGGGCACTGTGGCGTGCCCTTAACGGTGCGTCACATTTTAACAGAGTGTCAGGTTTTAGCTGCATTGCGTGCTCGTGTGGGTCTGCCTGTTGGCCTAGCCACCGTTTTGGCAGACGACACGCGTGCTGTAGAATGTGTTTTATGTTTTATTCATGACAGTGATTTTAATCTGCGCATTTAATGCGTTGGGCGTCTGTTAGCTTAGTACTTTTATTCTGTCTGTTTTTATGGGAACTCTTATCCCCAGTGGACATATGGCGCTCATGTCCCTTGCATTCTACAGTTCCTGACACGTTTTAATCCTTTACTGCCTATGCTTTTAGTGTGTTAGTTTTTCTGATATTTGTCTTGTTCTTATTGTTATTATTGTTGTTATTGTTATATTATTGTTAGTTTTAGCTTTTTGAACATCGCGGGTTTGTGTCCCGTTTTTAAATATGCGGTTCTTTTACCTGTTTTATATTTTGACCCTATCTTTTATACATTGTAAGGGCGCTGATGACCATAGCAGTTTAGCGCCCTTAAACCGCATATCATCATCATCATCATCATCATCATCTTTCCATTCTTAATACAGGTGCACCTACTTTTCTTTCTGATTATTCTGGTACATTCTCTCACCTGGACCTTGCCATTTGCTCACTCCAGCTTGCTCATCGTCTTCAGTGGAACGTCGTCGCTGACACCTACTCCAGCGACCATTACCCCTGCATCGTTTCTCTTCTGTCGCACCACGTACAGCATTCCAGAGTACCTACCTGGATATTCGCAAAAGCCGACTGGAGCTTGTATTTCAGCCTCGTGCATTTTGACGACCAGCCCTTCTCCGACATTAACCAAGTCGTGCAGCACCTTACGTCTATTCTTTTCTCCGCCGCCGAGCGCGCAATACCCCGTTCATCCTCCCAACCTCGGCGCCCACCTGTTCCGTGGTGGAACGAGGATTGTCGGGACGCCGTTCGTGCCCGTAGGACTGCACTTAGGGTGTTTCGGCGACACCCTGCACTTGATAATTTGGTGACTTTTAAACAATCGCGCGCCAGGGCTCGTCGCATTATTCAGGATAGCAAGAAGGCATCTTGGGCTCGTTTTGTCGAGTCTTTTAATCGTTTTACGCCTTCATCCGTTGTTTGGGATAAACTTCGTCGCTTCTCAGGTAAAGTGTCACATTGTACTGTTTCTGATCTTTAGGTTTCTAATGCCACCATAGTGGATCCGGCTGCCATCGCTAACACTCTGGGTGCTGCCTTTGAGGCGGTATCCAGTTCAGACCATTATTCCACCGGCTTTCGCTCTATTAAAGAACGGCTGGATTCCGCATCATATACTTTTCGGTCTGCTAATGATGAATGCTATAACGAACTATTCACAATGAGGGAGCTGGAGCACGCTCTTCATTGCTCTCGGCACTCCGCTCCTGGGCCGGACGGCATTCATGTCCTGATGTTAAAGAACCTTTCAGCCGACAGTAAACTATTTCTCTTACAGGTCTATAAACGTATTTGGCAAGACGGCATTTTTCCTTCCGTTTGGCGCGAAGCCACTATTGTCCCTATACTTAAGCCTGGGAAGGATCGCCAACTACCTTCCAGCTACCGTCCTATCTCCCTCACCAGTTGCATTTGCAAGGTGATGGAGCGCATGATCAACGGGCGGTTGACATGGTGGCTTGAGTCTCAGAAACTTCTAGCGAACGCTCAGTGCGGGTTTCGTCGCTATCGCTCTACCGTCGACCATCTGGTGTCCTTGTCGACGCATATTATGAATGGATTTCTGAGAAAGTGTCAAACCGTGGCTGTATTTTTTGACCTGGAGAAAGCTTATGACACTTGTTGGAGGGGCGGCATTTTACGTACACTTCACGCATGGAATATTCGCGGTCGTCTTCCCATATTTCTTCGGGAGTTCATGACGGACCGCGTCTTTCGTGTGCGTGTGGGCTCGGTTTTATCTCGTCGTTTTATTCAAGAGAACGGAGTACCGCAGGGCTCTGTACTCAGTGTCACACTTTTTGCGGTTGCTATCAACCCCATTGTTGATTGTATTCCACCTGGCATTTCATCGTCCCTTTTTGTTGACGATTTCGCTATTTATTGCAGTTCACGGCGGACCTGTCTACTCGAACGCCGTATCCAGAGCTGTATCGACCGTCTCTACGCCTGGAGTAACGCCAACGGCTTTAATTTCTCCGCCGAGAAATCCGTTTGCATCAACGTTTGGCGCCGGAAGTATTTCCCTCCGCCCTCTCTCCATCTTGGGCCAGGGATACTTCCGTTTGCAGACGAGGCGAAATTTTTGGGGTTGATTTTTGATAGGAAGTTGTGTTGGACCTCGCACGTTTCCTTTTTAAAAGCAAAGTGTGACCGTTCTCTTAATCTTTTACGTGTTTTAAGTGGCACATCCTGGGGAGCTGATCGGACCGTCCTTCTTCGCCTTTATCGCTCTTTGGTCCGATCCAAGCTTGATTACGGGTGTATTGTTTATTCGTCGGCACGTCCATCTGTGTTACGTCGATTGAATGCCATTCACCATCGTGGCATAAGAGTCGCTACAGGGGCCTTTCCAACTAACCCTGTACCCAGTCTGTACGCAGAAGCTGCAGAGCCTCCGCTGTCCTTCCGGCGTGAGATGCTTTTGTGCAGCTATGCTTGTCGACTCTCAAGCTTGCCTAACCACCCGACCTTCGATGTATTTTACGACGATTCGCTTGATCGCCAATATTTCGTTAGCTCCTCTGCATTGCTCCCTCCAGGGGTTCGATTTCGACTGCTACTTCGGCATTTGGACGTTACGCCAGCGCCGGCCCTTACCCGAGGGGAAACGCGCTTTCCTCCATGGTCGCGCGCTGAGGCCCACATCCACCTTGGGCTAACGTCGATGCCGAAAAATGTGACCCCTGCTTCTGTTCTTAGATCCGCCTTTTTAGAACTACAGGCGCAGTTCGGGGACTGTCATTTTATATATACTGATGGGTCTAAGACTGATGTTGGAGTAGGATGTGCCTTTGTTTTTGGTGTACAGAGTTTTACTTTTCGTTTACCTCGACAATGTTCAATTTTTACCGCCGAACTTTTTAGCATTTATCAATCTGTTTTATACATTCAGCGGCACGACTTACGGCACTGTTTTATTTGTACGGACTCTCTGAGTGGCCTTCAGACTATTCATGCGCTGTACCATTACCACCCACTCGTACAGCGCATACATGACCTGCTCCACTCGCTTGGTGTCTCTGGCATCAGCGTGTCCTTCATGTGGATTCCAGGTCATGTGGGCATCTCAGGTAATGAGTCTGCCGACGCCGCTGCGAAATCGGCGATTTTATTACCCAGATTTTTTACTTCTGTTGTTCCCTCGTCAGATTCGTGTGTTATTTTACGTCGCCGCATCCTCTCGCGCTGGCGCGATGAGTGGACGGCCCTCCGGGGGAACAAGTTGCGGGAGGTTAAGCCTTTCCCGTTGCTCTGGGGTACCTCTTCTCGTTCTTGTCGTCGGGAAGAGGTAATTTTAGCTCGTCTACGGATTGGACATTGTGTTTTTAGTCATAGGTATTTGCTCAGTGGTGACCCCGCACCACTCTGTGGGCACTGTGGCGTGCCCTTAACGGTGCGTCACATTTTAACAGAGTGTCAGGTTTTAGCTGCATTGCGTGCTCGTGTGGGTCTGCCTGTTGGCCTAGCCACCGTTTTGGCAGACGACACGCGTGCTGTAGAATGTGTTTTATGTTTTATTCATGACAGTGATTTTAATCTGCGCATTTAATGCGTTGGGCGTCTGTTAGCTTAGTACTTTTATTCTGTCTGTTTTTATGGGAACTCTTATCCCCAGTGGACATATGGCGCTCATGTCCCTTGCATTCTACAGTTCCTGACACGTTTTAATCCTTTACTGCCTATGCTTTTAGTGTGTTAGTTTTTCTGATATTTGTCTTGTTCTTATTGTTATTATTGTTGTTATTGTTATTATTGTTGTTATTGTTATATTTGTTATTGTTATATTTGTTATTGTTATATTATTGTTAGTTTTAGCTTTTTGAACATCGCGGGTTTGTGTCCCGTTTTTAAATATGCGGTTCTTTTACCTGTTTTATATTTTGACCCTATCTTTTATACATTGTAAGGGCGCTGATGACCATAGCAGTTTAGCGCCCTTAAACCGCATATCATCATCATCATCATCATCTTTCCATTCTTAATACAGGTGCACCTACTTTTCTTTCTGATTATTCTGGTACATTCTCTCACCTGGACCTTGCCATTTGCTCACTCCAGCTTGCTCATCGTCTTCAGTGGAACGTCGTCGCTGACACCTACTCCAGCGACCATTACCCCTGCATCGTTTCTCTTCTGTCGCACCACGTACAGCATTCCAGAGTACCTACCTGGATATTCGCAAAAGCCGACTGGAGCTTGTATTTCAGCCTCGTGCATTTTGACGACCAGCCCTTCTCCGACATTAACCAAGTCGTGCAGCACCTTACGTCTATTCTTTTCTCCGCCGCCGAGCGCGCAATACCCCGTTCATCCTCCCAACCTCGGCGCCCACCTGTTCCGTGGTGGAACGAGGATTGTCGGGACGCCGTTCGTGCCCGTAGGACTGCACTTAGGGTGTTTCGGCGACACCCTACACTTGATAATTTGGTGACTTTTAAACAATCGCGCGCCAGGGCTCGTCGCATTATTCAGGATAGCAAGAAGGCATCTTGGGCTCGTTTTGTCGAGTCTTTTAATCGTTTTACGCCTTCATCCGTTGTTTGGGATAAACTTCGTCGCTTCTCAGGTAAAGTGTCACATTGTACTGTTTCTGGCCTTCAGGTTTCTAATGCCACCATAGTGGATCCGGCTGCCATCGCTAACACTCTGGGTGCTGCCTTTGAGGCGGTTTCCAATTCAGACCATTATTCCGCCGGGTTTCGCTCTATTAAAGACCGGCTGGATTCCGCATCATATACTTTTCGGTGTGCTAATGCTGAATGCTATAACGTACTATTCTCAATGAGGGAGCTGGAGCACGCTCTTCATTGCTCTCGGCACTCCGCTCCTGGGCCGGTCGGCATTCATGTCCTGATGTTAAAGAGCCTTTCAGCCGACGGTAAATTATTTCTCTTACAGGTCTATAACCGTATTTGGCAAGACGGCATTTTTCCTTCCGTTTGGCGCGAAGCCACCATTGTCCCTATACTTAAGCCTGGGAAGGATCGCCAACTACCTTCCAGCTACCGCCCTATCTCCCTCACCAGTTGGATTTGCAAGGTGATGGAGCGCATGATCAACGGGCGGTTGACATTGTGGCTTGAGTCTCAGAAACTTCTAGCGAACGCTCAGTGCGGGTTTCGTCGCTATCGCTCTACCGTCGACCATCTGGTGTCCTTGTCGACGCATATTATGAATGGATTTCTGAGAAAGTGTCAAACCGTGGCTGTATTGTTTGACCTGGAGAAAGCTTATGACACTTGTTGGAGGGGCGGCATTTTACGTACACTTCACGATTGGAATATCCGCGGTCGTCTTCCCATATTTCTTCGGGAGTTTATGACGGACCGCGTCTTTCGTGTACGTGTGGGCTCGGTTTTATCTCGTCGTTTTATTCAAGAGAACGGAGTACCGCAGTGCTCTGTACTCAGTGTCACACTTTTTGCGATTGCTATCAACCCCATTTTTGATTGTATTCCACCTGGCATTTCATCGTCCCTTTTTGTTGACGATTTCGCTATTTATTGCACTTCACGGCGGACCTGTCTACTCGAACGCCGTCTCCAGAGCTGTATCGACCGTCTCTACGCCTGGAGTAACGCCAACGGATTTTATTTCTCCGCCGAGAAATCCGTCTGCATCAACGTCTGGCGCCGGAAGTATTTCCCTCCGCCCTCTCTCCATCTTGGGCCAGGGATACTTCCGTTTGCAGACGAGGCGAAATTTTTGGGGTTGATTTTTGATAGGAAGTTGTGTTGGGCCTCGCACGTTTCCTTTTTAAAAGCAAAGTGTGCCCGTTCTCTTAATCTTTTACGTGTTTTAAGTGGCACATCCTGGGGAGCTGATCGGACCGTCCTTCTTCGCTTTATCGCTCTTTGGTCCGATCCAAACTTGATTACGGGTGTATTGTTTATTCGTCGGCACGTCCATCTGTGTTACGTCGTTTGAATCCCATTCATCATCGTGGTATTAGAGTCGCTACAGGGGCTTTTCCAACTAGCCCCGTGCCCAGTCTTTACGCAGAGGCTGCAGAACCTCCGCTGTCTTTCAGGCGTGAGATGCTCTTATGTAGCTATGCCTGTCGACTCTCCAGCTTGCCTGACCACCCGTCCTTCGCGGCATTTTACGAGGATTCACTTGACCGGCAATATTTAGTTAGCTCCTCTGCTTTGCTCCCTCCAGGGGTTCGATTTCGACTGCTACTTCGGCATTTGGACGTTCCGCCAGCGCCGGCCCTTACACGAGGGGAAACGCGTTTTCCTCCATGGTCGCGCGGTGATGCCACATCCACCTTGGGCTAACATCGATGCCGAAAAATGCGACCCCTTCTTCTGTTCTTAGATCCGCCTTTTTAGAACTACAGGCGCAGTTCGGGGACTGTCATTTTATATATACTGATGGGTCTAAGACTGATGTTGGAGTAGGATGTGCCTTTGTTTTTGGTGTGCAGAGTTTTACTTTTCGTTTACCTGGACAATGTTCAATTTTTACCGCCGAACTTTTTAGCATTTATCAATCTGTTTCACACATCCAGCGGCACGACTTACGGCACTGTTTTATTTGTACGGACTCTCTGAGTGCCCTTCAGGCTATTCATGCGCTGTACCATTACAACCCACTCGTACAGCGCATACATGACCTGCTCCACTCGCTTGGTGTCTCTGGCATCAGCGTGTCCTTCGTGTGGATTCCAGGTCATGTGGGCATCTCAGGTAATGAGTCTGCCGACGCCGCTGCGAAATCGGCGATTTTATTACCCAGATTTTTTACTTCTGTTGTTCCCTCGTCAGATTCGTGTGTTATTTTACGTCGCCGCATCCTCTCGCGCTGGCGCGATGAGTGGACGGCCCTCCGGGGGAACAAGTTGCGGGAGGTTAAGCCTTTCCCGTTGATCTGGGGTACCTCTTCTCGTTCGTGTCGTAGGGAAGAAGTAATTTTAGCTCGTTTACGGTTTGGACATTGTGTTTTTAGTCATAGGTATTTGCTCAGTGGTGACCCCGCACCACTCTGTGGGCAGTGGGACGTGCCCTTAACGGTGCGACATATTTTAACAGAGTGTCAGGTTTTAGCTGAATTGCCCTTACCGTCGTTTCTTTCTTCCTTTATCACTTTCCGGCCATTTCGCGCCACGACATTCGCATATCTCTCTTTTTCTTCCCCGCCGGCCTACCTTGCGTGCGAAATGCCCACACAGTTTTAGTTTCTTTTATCTTTTTATTTAAATCCTCCGTGGACACAGCCTGACGGATACCCGCGCACCGCGTGCGCAGCTGGGTGAGTGAGTAATGGCGTCATCCCCACCACCCGGGGTCGTCATGTAGGGTTGTTGTTCGTATCCGCTGTTCAACTGCAGTCCCGCGGGGGGGCCATTGCATGAGTTGCTGGCTTCAGAAGGCGATTGGGTCCCTCTGTCTATGTTCTGGGAGGTGTGACCCTGGGGTGAGCTAGGTATACATAGGCCACTCACCCAAGCCGGGGTAACGCCCGGGAAGTCAGAGCCCGAGGTCGGAGACGGTTGCAATGGTGGAGGATTTTTTTTCGCTATGGAGCACCCTTTCTCCATTGTAAACAACAAGCGCCGAAAAACTTTACTAACAGAAGTAGCACCGCCAACAGCTGGTTGTTACTTAGTGATTACCCGTACAGAGGAGGGACAATCATTCGAGAAGGTGAACCCTTTTATTATCCAGAAGGGCATTGACTCAATTGCTGGTCCGGTTCTTTCCTGCACTCGGCTTCGTAATGGTTCGTTGGTAGTTCAAAGCAAATCCGAGACCAAAGTAAGTCCTTGTTGAGCGCCACGCTTCTCCACGGTTATCCTATCCGTGTTGAGAAGCACCGCACCTTAAATTCTTGTAGAGGCGTTGTCACCACGCATAGCCTCGATGGAATCTCGGACGAGGACCTCGTCGAATATCTTGCAGACCAGAAGGTGACAGCGGTTCATCGAGTGCAGGCCAAACGCGACGGCGTATTGATACCCACTCGTACCCTGTTTCTAACATTTGATGGCGTCGATCTGCCTACGAGCATCTCTGCAGGGTACGAACGTATTTCTGTGAGGCCTTATATTCCTAGACCTCTGCGTTGTTTTAAGTGCCAACGTTTTCGGCATACGGAAGTCTCATGTAAGAGTGCCGTTAACATCTGTGCAACATGTAGCCAGCCCTCACACGAAGGTGCCTGTTCAACAGCCCCCGTCTGCGTTAATTGTAAAGGGTCACATTCTGCTTCGTTTGCCAACTGTCCACGGTATCTGGACGAGAAGGCGATCCAGGAGATCCGGGTAAAGGAGAAACTCTCCTTCGCCGAAGCCCGGAGGCGTTTCCATGCGCGCCAACCTTCACTCCTGCGATCTGGCACATTTAGTTCTGTTGTTGCCTCGCCAGTATCACGAGTAGATGCCGAAACTCAGACCTGGAGCTTGACTGGATTAACCGCCACTACCATCCGGCCGTCTATTAAAGCTACTGTTACCAAGCCCTATAAACCTGGTCCAAAGTCAATGAAGTCGCAAGCCGCTGAAAAGAAACCCAAGCAGAAACTACGTAGGGAAGATTTTTTGAAAGACCCTCCGCGTGCGCGCGGTAACAAAAGTTCACCTTCTCCTCCTCGGAGGTCGCTGTCCCAGGAAGGTCCTGGGACAAGCCGCGCTCAGCGGCACCCATCGCCACCCAGAACCGATTCACGGCGCTTGAATCGGTTTCTGGCACTGAGCGCGTGGGCCCTTCCTCCGAGGAAGCTATGGAGTCTGACCAACTCCATACAAAAAACCCGAGCCCAAAGGTTAAACAAAAGGTAATTTTAAGCCGCCCTTCTAAATAGACAGTTTATTCCCTTTTTTCTTAATGGTTATCCTGACCTGGAATGTACGTGGTGTACGATCGCATAGGGCGGAACTGCAACTTTTATTGCGTTCCCATTCGCCTATGGTCGTATGTTTGCAGGAGACTAAGCTTCGCCCTCACGATCCTTTTGATCTCCGCGGATATACTCCGGTTCGCTACGATCTTGAACCGGAGGAGGGTGCTCCTGCTCATGGAGGTGTCATGTTGTTAGTGCGTAACGACGTTCATTTTAAACCTGTCACACTTACATCTGACTTGCAAGCTGTTGCCGTTCGCCTTCAATTACCCGGCTTTTTGTTTTCTGTTTGCTCTGTGTATTCACCTCCATTGTCTCCCCTCGCTCCCGCGGACATTCGAGCTCTCCTGTCCGCTCTCCCAACACCATTTCTTCTGTTGGGAGATTTTAATGCCCATCACCCACTGTGGGGTTCGCCAAGGGCTTGTGCGAGGGGAACTCTTCTTTCCGACATTTTTATCAGTTTAATCTTTCCATCCTCAATACAGGTGCACCTACTTTTCTTTCTGATTCCTCTGGTACGTTCTCTCTCCTGGACCTAGCCATTTGCTCACTCCAGCTTGCTCAACGTCTTCAGTGGAACGTCGTCGCTGACACCTACTCCAGCGACCATTACCCCTGCATCGTTTCTCTTCTGTCGCACCACGTACAGCATTCCAGAGTACCTACCTGGATATTCGCCAAAGCCGACTGGAGCTTGTATTCCAGCCTCGTGGATTTTGACGACCAGCCCTTCTCCGACATTAACCAACTTGTGCAGCACCTTACGTCTATTATTTTCTCTGCCGCCGAACGCGCAATACCCCGTTCATCCTCCCAACCTCGGCGGCCACCTGTTCCGTGGTGGAATGATGATTGTCGGGACGCCGTTCGTGCCCGTAGGACTGCACATAGGGTGTTTCGGCGACACCCTACACTTGATAATTTGGTGACTTTTAAACAATCGCGCGCCAGGGCTCGTCGCATTATTCAGGATAGCAAGAAGGCATCTTGGGCTCGTTTTGTCGAGTCTTTTAATCGTTTTACGCCTTCATCCGTTGTTTGGGATAAACTTCGTCGCTTCTCAGGTAAAGTGTCACATTGTACTGTTTCTGGCCTTCAGGTTTCTAATGCCACCATAGTGGATCCGGCTGCCATCGCTAACACTCTGGGTGCTGCCTTTGAGGTGGTTTCCAGTTCAGACCACTATTCCGCCGGCTTTCGCTCTATTAAAGACCGGCTGGATTCCGCATCATATACTTTTCGGTCTGGTAATGATGAATGCTATAACGAACAATCCACAATGAGGGAGCTGGAGCACGCTCTTCATTGCTCTCGGCACTCCGCTCCTGGGCCGGACGGCATTCATGTCCTGATGTTAAAGAACCTTTCAGCCGACAGTAAACTCTTTCTCTTACAGGTCCATAACCACATTTGGCAAGACGGCATTTTTCCTTCCGTTTGGCGCGAAGCCACCATTGTCCCTATACTTAAGCCTGGGAAGGATCGCCAACTACCTTCCAGCTACCGCCCTATCTCCCTCACCAGTTGCATTTGCAAGGTGATGGAGCGCATGATCAACGGGCGGTGGACATGGTGGCTTGAGTCTCAGAAACTTCTAGCGAACCCCGCACGGTTTCGTCGCTATCGCTGTACCGTCGACCATCTGGTGTCCTTGTCGACGCATATTATGAATGGATTTCTGAGAAAGTGTCAAACCGTGGCTGTATTTTTTGACCTGGAGAAAGCTTATGACACTTGTTGGAGGGGCGGCATTTTACGTACACTTCACGATTGGAATATCCGCGGTCGTCTTCCCATATTTCTTCGGGAGTTTATGACGGACCGCGTCTTTCGTGTACGTGTGGGCTCGGTTTTATCTCTTCGTTTTATTCCAGAGAACGGAGTACCGCAGGGCTCTGTACTCGGTGTCACACTTTTTGCGATTGCTATCAACCCCATTGTTGATTGTATTCCACCTGGCATTTCATCGTCCCTTTTTGTTGACGATTTCGCTATTTATTGCACTTCACGGCGGACCTGTCTACTCGAACGCCGTCTCCAGAGCTGTATCGACCGTCTCTACGCCTGGAGTAACGCCAACGGCTTTAATTTCTCCGCCGAGAAATCCGTCTGCATCAACTTTTGGCGCCGGAAGTATTTCCCTCCGCCCTCTCTCCATCTTGGGCCAGGGATACTTCCGTTTGCAGACGAGGCGAAATTTTTGGGGTTGATTTTTGACAGGAAGTTGTGTTGGACCTCGCACGTTTCCTTTTTAAAAGCAAAGTGTGACCGTTCTCTTAATATTTTACGTGTTTTAAGTGGCACATCCTGGGGAGCTGATCGGACCGTCCTTCTTCGCCTTTATCGCTCTTTGGTCCGATCCAAGCATGATTACGGGTGTATTGTTTATTCGTCGGCACGTCCATCTGTGTTACGTCGATTGAGTGCCATTCACCATCGTGGCATAAAAGTCGCTACAGGGGCCTTTCCAACTAGCCCTGTACCCAGTCTGTACGCAGACGCTGCAGAGCCTCCGCTGTCCTTCCGGCGTGAGATGCTTTTGTGCAGCTATGCTTGTCGACTCTCAAGCTTGCCTAACCACCCGTCCTTCGATGTATTTTACGAGGATTCGCTTGATCGCCAATATTTCGTTAGTTCCTCTGAATTGCTCCCTCCAGGGGTTCGATTTCGACTGCTACTTCGGCATTTGGACGTTACGCCAGCGCTGGCCCTTACCCGAGGGGAAACGCGCTTTCCTCCATGGTCGCGCGCTGAGGCCCACATCCACCTTGGGCTAACGTCGATGCCGAAGAATGAGACCCCTGCTTCAGTCCTTAGATCCGCATTTTTAGCACTTCAGGCAACATTCGGATACTGTCATTTTATTTATACTGATGGGTCTAAGACTGATGTTGGAGTAGGATGTGCCTTTGTTTTAGGTGCGCATAGTTTTACTTTTCGTTTACCCGGGCAATGTTCGATTTATACCGCCGAACTTTTTAGTATCTATCAATGTGTTTTATACATTCAGCGGCAATTCTTACGGCGTTGTGGTGTTTGTTCGGACTCTCTGAGTGCCCTTCAGAGTATTAGCGCGCTGTACACTTACCACCCCCTCGTACAGAGCATTCATGACCTGCTCCATTCGCTTGGTGCCTCTGGCATCAGCGTCTCTTTTATGTGGATTCCAGGTCATGTGGGTATCTCAGGGAATGAGTCGGCCGACGCCGCTGCGAAATCGGCGATTTTATTACCCAGATTTTTTTCTTCTGTTGTTCCCTCGTCAGATTCGTGTGTTATTTTACGTCGCCGCATCCTCTCGCGCTGGTGCGATGAGTGGAACAAGTTGCGGGAGGTTAAACCTCTTCCGCTAGTCTGGGCTACCTCTTCCCGTGCTTCTCGTCGGGAAGAGGTACTTTTAACACGCCTTCGTATCGGACATTGCCTTTTTAGTCATAGATACCTGTTAAGTGGTGATCCCGCACCTCTGTGTGGTCAGTGTGACGTGCCCTTAACGGTCCGTCACATTTTAACCGAGTGTCAAGTTTTAGCTCCACTGCGCGTTCGCGTGGGTCTGCCTGTTGGCCTAGCCAACTTGTTGGCAGACGACGCGCATGCTGTAGAATGTCTTTTACGTTTTATCACTGACATTGGTTTTAGCCGTCGCATTTGATGCGCTGAGCGCCTTTTAGCTGTTTGATTTTATATTGTTAGTTTTAATGGGGCTCTTCTCCCCAGACATAAGGCGCTCATGTTCCTTGCATTCTACAGTTCTTGACACGTTTTATTCTTTTAGTGACCATGATTTTAGTGTGTTGGTTTTTCAGATATTTGTATTGTTATTATTGTTGTTATTTATGTTATTGTTATTATTATTGTTATTGTTATATTATTGTTATTTTTAGCCTTTTTTGGACATCGCGGGTTTCTGTCCCGTTTTTTAATTATGCGGTTATTTTATCCTTTTGACTTTATATTTTATACATTGTAAGGGCGCTGATGACCTTAGTAGTTTAGCGCCCTTAAACCGCATCTCATCATCATCATCATCATTTAGGTGCATTGCGTGCCCGTGTGGGTCTGCCTATTGGCCTAGCCAACGTTTTGGCAGACGACACGCGTGCTGTAGAATGTGTTTTACGTTTTATTCATGATAGTG
This sequence comes from Deroplatys truncata, assembly GCA_030765065.1. Taxonomy (NCBI): domain Eukaryota; kingdom Metazoa; phylum Arthropoda; class Insecta; order Mantodea; family Mantidae; genus Deroplatys; species Deroplatys truncata. The sequence goes on along the minus strand of CM060990.1, from coordinate 412,112,171 downwards.
ATTTTACTCTGCGCCTTTAATGCGTTGAGCGTCTTTTAACTTAATACTTTTATTCTGTCAGTTTTTATGGGGACTCTAATCCCCAGTGGACATATGGCGCTCATGTCCCTCGCATTCTATAGTTCTTGACACGTTTTAATCGTTTATTGCCTATGCTTTTAGTGTGTTGGTTTTTTCAGATATTTGTATTGTTATTATTGTTGTTATTTCTTTTATTGTTGTTATTGTTATTATTGTTGTTATTGTGATTATTATTGTTATTGTTATCTTATTGTTATTTTTAGCCTTTTGGACATCCCGGGTTTACGTCCCGTTTTTTAATTATGCGGTTCTTTTACCTGTTTTTATATTTTGACTTTATATTTTATACATTGTAAGGGCGCTGATGACCTCAGCAGTTTAGCGGCCTTAAGCCGCATATCATCATCATCATCATCATCATCACACTTTTTGCGATTGCTATCAACCCCATTGTTGATTGTATTCCACCTGGCATTTCATCGTCCCTTTTTGTTGACGATTTCGCTATTTATTGCACTTCACGGCGGACCTGTCTACTCGAACGCCGTCTCCAGAGCTGTATCGACCGTCTCTACGCCTGGAGTAACGCCAACGGCTTTAATTTCTCCGCCGAGAAATCCGTCTGCATCAACTTTTGGCGCCGGAAGTATTTCCCTCCGCCCTCTCTCCATCTTGGGCCAGGGATACTTCCGTTTGCAGACGAGGCGAAATTTTTGGGGTTGATTTTGATAGAAAGTTGTGTTGGACCTCGCACGTTTCCTTTTTAAAAGCATAGTGTGACCGTTCTCTTAATATTTTACGTGTTTTAAGTGGCACATCCTGGGGAGCTGATCGGACCGTCCTTCTTCGCCTTTATCGCTCTTTGGTCCGATCCAAGCTTGATTACGGGTGTATTGTTTATTCGTCGGCACGTCCATCTGTGTTACGTCGATTGAATGCCACTCACCATCGTGGCATAAGAGTCGCTACAGGGGCCTTTCCAAATAGCCCTGTACCCAGTCTGTACGCAGAAGCTGCAGAGCCTTCGCTGTCCTTCCGGCGTGAGATGCTTTTGTGCAGCTATGCTTGTCGACTCTCAAGCTTGCCTAACCACCCGTCCTTCGATGTATTTTACGAGGATTCGCTTGATCGCCAATATTTCGTTAGCTCCTCTGCATTGCTCCCTCCAGGGGTTCGATTTCGACTGCTACTTCGGCATTTGGACGTTACGCCAGCGCCGGCCCTTACCCGGGGGGAAACGCGCTTTCCTCCATGGTCGCTCGCTGAGGCCCACATCCACCTTGGGCTAACGTCGATGCCGAAAAATGCGACGCCTGCTTCTGTTCTTAGATCCGCCTTTTTAGAACTACAGGCGCAGTTCGGGGACTGTCATTTTATATATACTGATGGGTCTAAGACTGATGTTGGAGTAGGATGTGCCTTTGTTTTTGGTGTACAGAGTTTTACTTTCGTTTACCTGGACAATGTTCAATTTTTACCGCCGAACTTTTTAGCATTTATCAATCTGTTTCACACATCCAGCGGCACGACTTACGGCACTGTTTTATTTGTACGGACTCTCTGAGTGCCCTTCAGGCTATTCATGCGCTGTACCATTACCACCCACTCGTACAGCGCATACATGACCTGCTCCACTCGCTTGGTGTCTCTGGCATCAGCGTGTCCTTCATGTGGATTCCAGGTCATGTGGGCATCTCAGGTAATGAGTCTGCCGACGCCGCTGCGAAATCGGCGATTTAATTACCCAGATTTTTTACTTCTGTTGTTCCCTCGTCAGATTCGTGTGTTATTTTACGTCGCCGCATCCTCTCGCGCTGGCGCGATGAGTGGACGGCCCTCCGGGGGAACAAGTTGCGGGAGGTTAAGCCTTTCCCGTTGCTCTGGGGTACCTCTTCTCGTTCTTGTCGTCGGGAAGAGGTAATTTTAGCTCGTCTACGGATTGGACATTGTGTTTTTAGTCATAGGTATTTGCTCAGTGGGGACCCCGCACCACTCTGTGGGCAGTGTGACGTGCCCTTAACGGTGCGTCACATTTTAACTGAGTGTCAGGTTTTAGCTGCATTGGGTGTTCGTGTGGGTCTGCCTGTTGGCCTAGCCAACGTTTTGGCAGACGACACGCGTGCTGTAGAATGTGTTTTACGTTTAATTCATGACAGTGATTTTAATCTGCGCATTTAATGCGATGAGCGTCTTTTAGCGTAGTAATTTTATTCTCTCTATTTTTTATGGGGACTCCAATACCCAGTGGACAAAAGGCGCCCATGTCCTTCGCATTCTACAGTCCTTGACACGTTTTAATCTTTTATTGCCTATGCTTTTAGTGTGTTGGTTTTTCAGATATATTTATTGTTATTATTGTTGTTATTGTTATTATTGTTATTGTTTTTATTGTTATTGTTATTATTGATATTGTTATTCTATTGTTATTTTTAACTTTTTTGACATCGCGGGTTTGTGTCCCGTTTTTAATTATGCGGTTTTTTACCTGTCTTTTATATTTTGACCTTATATTTTACACATTGTAAGGGCGCTGATGACCGCAGCAGTTTAGCGCCCTTAAACCGCATATCATCATTATCACACCATCGTGGCATAAGAGTCGCTACAGGGGCCTTTCCAACCAGCCCTGTTCTTAGCCTTTATGCTGAAGCTGCAGAGCCTCCGCTGTCCTTCAGGCGTGAGATGCTTTTGTGCAGCTATGCCTGTCGACTCTCCAGCTTGCCTGACCACCCGTCCTTCCGGACATTTTACGAGGATTCGCTTGATCGGCAATATTTAGTTAGCTCCTCTGCATTGCTCCCTCCAGGGGTTCGATTTCGACTGCTACTTCGGTATTTGGATGTTACGCCAGCGCCGACCCTTACCCGAGGGGAAACGCGTTTTCCTCCATGGTCGCGCGCTGAGGCCCACATCCACCTTGGGCTAACGTCGATGCCGAAAAATGCGACCCCTGCTTCTGTTCTTAGATCCGCCTTTTAGAACTACAGGCGCAGTTCGGGGACTGTCATTTTATATATACTGATGGGTCTAAGACTGATGTTGTAGTAGGATGTGCCTTTGTTTTTAGTGTACAGAGTTTTACTTTTCGTTTACCTCGAGAATGTTCAATTTTTACCGCCGAACTTTTTAGCATTTATCAATCCGTTTTATACATTCAGCGGCACGACTTACGGCACTGTTTTATTTGTACGGACTCTGAGTGCCCTCCAGAGTATTACTGCGCTGTACCATTACCACCCACTCGTACAGCGCATACATGACCTGCTCCACTCGCTTGGTGTCTCTGGCATCAGCGTCTCCTTCATGTGGATTCCAGGTCATGTGGGCATCTCAGGTAATGAGTCTGCCGACGCCGCTGCGAAATCGGCGATTTTATTACCCAGATTTTTTACCTCTGTTCCCTCGTCAGATTCGTGTGTTAGTTTACGTCGCCGCATCCTCGCGCTGGCGCGATGAGTGGACGGCCCTCCGGGGGAACAAGTTGCGGGAGGTTAAGCCTCTCCCGTTAATCTGGGGTACCTCTTCTCGTTCTTCACGTCGGGAAGAGGTACTTTTAGCCCGTTTACGAATTGGACATTGCCGTTTTAGTCATAGTTACCTGCTCAGTGGTGATCCCGCTCCACTGTGTCAGCAGTGTGACCTGCCCTTAACGGTGCGTCACATTTTAACTGAGTGTCAGGTTTTAGCTGCATTGGGTGTTCGTGTGGGTCTGCCTGTTGGCCTAGCCAACGTTTTGGCAGACGACACGCGTGCTGTAGAATGTGTTTTACGTTTAATTCATGACAGTGATTTTAATCTGCGCATTTAATGCGATGAGCGTCTTTTAGCGTAGTAATTTTATTCTTTCTATTTTTTATGGGGACTCCAATACCCAGTGGACAAAAGGCGCCCATGTCCTTCGCATTCTACAGTCCTTGACACGTTTTAATCTTTTATTGCCTATGCTTTTAGTGTGTTGGTTTTTCGGATATTTGTATTGTTATTATTGTTGTTATTGTTGTTATTGTTATTATTGTTATTGTATTATTGTTATTTTTAGCTTTCTGGACATTGCGGGTTTGTGTCCCGTTTTTTAATTATGCGGTTCTTTTACCTGTCTTTTATAGTTTGACTATATTTTATACCTTGTAAGGGCGCTGATGACCTCAGCAGTTTAGCGCCCTTAAACCGCATATCATCATCATCATCATCATTAGTGTGCTCACATACGGAAATACATGTATAGGACTATGTGAGTCAAAAGCAAAGCTTCCAACATAACAAATCCAAATAAAATGCACACCCCAGTTTAAAAAAAAAATTATTATAAAAAGGTGTGTGCGGTACATGAGTAATTATGGTACTAAATAAAATGATTAATAAAACATTTCATTCACAGGGCAATCAATACAGAACTAGACGTATATAACAATTAAGAGATTACTGATGCAACTCAATTAGCTACATCCTTCAATACCTACTCTACAGAACTGATTAAAAAAGTAATGGGCATGCCACTTCCTCAATAAATTTTACCACTATTAGTATAAATTCAATGCATGTAAATAAGTTACTTATGAGGAAATAATTAGTGTAATAAATGGAATTAATAATACATTTTTGCACATATTAATGATGTATAAGATATAATTAATAAAACATGCTCTTAAGTTTATAATTAGACCTCCAGTACACCTGAGTAATGCATCCATTGTTACTGCAACCTTCCCAGAAATATTAAAAACTTTTAAGGTTATACCTGTGCATAAAAAAGGGGGGGGAAAAGTATTTCTTTAATTACTCTCCAATGTCCACACCATCCAATATTTTCAAAGATGCTGGAAAAAGTAATGCACAGGAAATAATGAAAGAAATAATATTATTACTAACTCTCAGCATGACCTTAGAAATAAAAAATCAATGGAGACTGCCATATACTCATTCTTAAATAGTGTTCTGACTGACCTAGATATAAAGATAATTCATTGGCATATTAGTAGATTTAAGTAAAGCATTTGATTCAGTAGACTATCAACGTATTAAAGAAATTATTTAACTTTGGCATCATAGGTATAGCTTGTAGTTGGTTTGAATCTTAGGTACCTCACAAATTCAAAACAAATAACAGAATTAACATACACAAATCTTAATACAAGTACTTATTTGACAGTTCACTCAGATGTACTTGATATAAAATATAGAGTACTGCACTACAAGAATCTGTTTTAGGCTCATTTCTGTTAATCTTGTATACAAATGACAACATTTAGTCCATAATATTGTATTGTCTGTGGTTGATACTAACTGATTTATTTATTAATAACAGAAGACGCACAATGTTACACAAATTACTAAATTATGCTAGTAAAGATTGCTGTCATGGCTAAAAAGTAATAGCTTTTTATTAAACATGGATTAAACAAGTTTATCTTAAATTTGATATTTCAGAAAGCATAAGGGATTAAATCTCCAAAGTAAAATTAGGTGATGAAATAAATTCATACAAAGCAGAAACAAACTTTATAGGCTTATGGATACAGGATAATCTAAAATGAAAAACACATATTAAATATCTCTCCAGTAAATTAACACTGGAATGGCGGAAGGGGTCAAAATGACCCCTATTAAAATGTAACCCTGTATAGCATATTAAAATGTAATCCTGTATATTATTTTCGGGTGTTTAAATTTGTTCCTCAAATTTAACTACTTTTACTAATTTCCATTCAAAGATTATCTTTGGCAATCACTGCATTGTTTATGTTTAAGATTTATTAAGTTCTGTACCTAGAAAGCAAGCAGGGTCATTTTGACCCCCATTCATTTAAAGTCCAGTAGGAACAATTTGCAGGCTTTAAATGACACAGCAATACAGATAAATAAATCAACAATATCTCAAGTCAAACAGTGGCACATTATTGGGTCCTTACACATGCATTTTATCAGCTTGTGTCGAGAATTGTCTATATTCACATAGTGTAAACTTATTTAGGCAGTGTTGTTTGTTGAGACAGTCACTTTGTACCCTACACCCTAAGCATGACTGTTTGGATAGTGAGATGTTGCACATTTTCTAGAGAATTCCGATGTTGAATCAGAAATTACTTTGTCCATCGCAGATGAGGATGTTTGTAATGATAATGATAATTCATTGGTTATGAAAGATGGGAATACTGACGTCCCCAATCTCTTGCTTCAAATATCTTGCCAGACTGAGACTCAAGTAAAGGCACAGTCAAGTACAGACACAGTAAAAATGATTGCCAGAGATGGAACTGAGTGGGAGGTATCAACTTCAGCTGGAAGAAGGGCTGCTGTAAACATCTTAAAGATGGAGTACCCACTATGTATACATATCACCAAGTGAACAACTCTGTAATAAGTGCTTTTCATTTGCTGCTGAATGAATCCATGCTTCATCTTATGAAGAAGTACACAGAATTAAATGCTAAGAGAGAACTCAAAAATGACTGGATTGTGTTTCTTGAGAAGCTGGGAAAAATTATACCCATCATGTATGCGTGAGGTACGCTATGTACAAAAGGTATGTCTGTGGATTGTCTTTGGTCGTGCTCTTGCTGGCCCCTCTATCTTCAAGTACACAATCTCTAGATAGATATCAGAAACTTCTCAGATTTCTCCGGTTTGACGAGAAATCACCACAGGGTGAATGTCTGCCAACTGACAAGTTTGCCCTTGTGTAAGAAATTCAGAACAAGCTTGTGGGAAATTGTCATCCTTGTTACCGTCATAGTGAGAATATAACTATTGATGAACATTAACTTGCAATAAAACACGGTGCAGGTTTATGCAATTTATGCATAATAAACATTACATATGGACCGATTCTAGATTGCTGCTGATACAGCATCAAGGTATGTCTGCCCTTACCTGGATAAGAATGACAGCTGACCTGAAATACACTCTGGGAGAATACATTGTACTATGCCTGATGGAACCATTCATTTATAAACCAAGGAGGAAATGTGACAATAGACAATTTCTTCACCTCTCTTCAACTTGCCAAAAAGCTCCAAGGAAAGCAAACGCCATTGGTAGGAACAGTAAACAAAATTCGTTGTGAAATCTCTGATGAGCTAAAAAAAAACAGTGCTAAATAATACTCCAGCACCATCTTGTAAAAGACTGGCAACCGAGATGGCACCCTGACAGTTTATCAAGTGAAGAAAAATAAGAATGTCATTCTTCTTAGCATGTTACATGCTGAAGCAGCAGTGAGCAAAGAAAGGTAGGAAGAAAGAAAGGAGAAACCAGGCACTGTGACCTACAATGCTACTAGGTATAGGGTAGATGTAATAGACCAGTTCACACAAATATGCAACCAAAGTATCATATACAAGATGGCCAATGCACGTTTTCTATAATATATTGGATATTGCTACTCTCAATGCATGGGGTCATTTACAGTCAAGTAAGGGATACAAAGGTGAAAAGAAATAAGTTCATCCTTCAGCTTGTAACTGAACTAAGCAAGGAAAAGGAACTAGAAGGGCAGAAACAAGAGCAGGAAGCAAGACTACCATCAACTAAAAAGATCACTCTTTAAAGCAAAATGTTAAATGTCACATTTATTGTTGCAAATAATGTTTTAAATTAGATTAAAGTCATTTAGTTTAATTGTAAACCATTTGTGTATGTATATTATTGCATCAAAATGACCCCTCCCCCCCGCTGTTTTAGGTTATCAGATTTCCACAGCTCTAGTGTTAAGCAAGAACATAATATATGCCTTAAGGATTTTGAGACAAAATATCAGGTTTCAAATAGTTTTAATTGCATCTATGCACATATACAATCCATAATGAAATATGGAATAATATTTTGGTGTGGTTCTCCGGAATGTAAGGAAGTATTTATTATACAAAAGCAACTCATTGTCCTTATAAGTTGCAAAAAGAAAATATGTTTCTTCTAAACCACCGTTTAAAAAAAAAAAATCTAGGTATACGTACATTGGCACATGTTTGTTATTAAACTGTTACTGTCAAGTATGCTTTGTCCATAGTGGCAGCCTGTATATAAATGTTTCAGTAAACAATTATAGAAATAGCTTTATTTATTAAGAAAAATAGATATAATGTTGAAAACAATGAAAATGTTCACATACTTTTTACTAGAAATAATCACAATATTGACATAACCTCCACTACAACTGTGGTATGCAAAACTCGAATCTTACATTCCAGTATAAAAGTATATAGTCCCTTTCCTAATTCTATTCAACATATACAAAAGTGTAGTGCATTTAAATCCAAGATACTTTTTTTTTTTTTTTTTTTGTAGGAACACTGCTTGTATACTAGACGAAGACAAAATTTAATAAACATCCCTATGTATAAACTATAGAGTGTATTTTGTATTTTGATTCAGTTATGACCATCTGTTATACATACATGGTGCCGGCCGACCGGCCAGAGAGGATAGAACACAACGGGATAGCGCTCTCTCACCCAGTGTATAAACACAGAACTGTTTTCAAGCAATAATGGGATTGTTCTGGCATTGTTTTTCACTCTGCCTTCAGAACATTCTATAGCTCTGTGGAAAATCCAGTGGCTATATAAGCCAGCATGTTTGCAAGTGTGAACCATTTAGTGAGTGCATTTCTAGTGCGACATAAAGTGCTTGTAATTCAATGTATTCTCCAAGTGAGTTTGTGACGATAGTTGTGACGTACAGTGAGTGCTACTACTGTGAGAGCTTAGAGAAGTATTGTGTTTGACTCCCCAGTGAGTGAAGTGGAAGAAGAGGCTGCTTCACGCATATTTCATTACATTGCATGGAAAAGTGAAGTGACAGGGAAAATTGACCTAGATCCATTAGTGAAGTGACAGAGAGAATTTTGTGAGTGATAGTGAAAACCGTACACTCTAGTATATATTGATGTACATATGAGCATAATCTCTTACTTACTTGTACTTATTTAACTATACTTTTATATTATTAAGTTAAATACATTTTGTGCACATGCAGTATTATTAGTATTATAATGTAAATTATTGTGATGACCACCTTTCTGCTAAAGTGAATCACAAGCTGTGCTGTAGATGCTTGTTTGGCTATAGAGAAGGAGAGGGAGGAGAACTCTCCCCCAACATAAAGCACAGAAACGGTTTTGAGATAAAACCTCATATTTCTGGATGTTCCTTACCCCTTTGTGCCTTTGTGAACTGTCTTGAAACTCCTGCAGCTATGTATCAGTGAGCGTGGTTACGACAGTTAAGTGAGTTGTTGATGCGATGTAATGTGTGGGTTACTGAGTGTGTTCTACGAGGGAGTAATAATGCATCTAGAGTGAGAAGAGGAGTCCCATGTTCAACATTTAGCAAGCAACTGAATGGAAGAAGAGGCTGCTTTGCACATGATTCATTACACTGCCATGGACAAACAAAGGAAAAGTAAATTGACAGTGAAAACAACAAAGTCACACTGGTGTCAGGAGTGGGATTCAAATGCCATGATGGAGGAAATACTACAGTTAAGTGAAATGAAGACCATGGAATCTGGAATGGAAAACATGGAGACAGAAATGAAGTCTGGAATGGCGGAGAGGGGAACAGAAATGAGGAGTGTTAAGGAAGAAATTAAAAACAAAATGGAGAATATGAAATCTGAACTCTGTTTTGACATGGACTCCATAAAATCTTAAATAAAGGCAGCAGTGAAAGGTGACTTTGTAAAGGAGTTAGGTGAAATTGAATCTTACATGGAAGGAAAAACTAATGTAAGAGTGTGTAAACAAAAACAAACAAAAAAAAATGTTAGACCAGCAAACGAAGAAAAACAAGATGATAGAGAATGCAGTGAAAGAATGCCTGGACCAGTAGACCAACGGAAGCAGAAAGATAATAAAGGCTGCAATGGAAGAGCATCTGGACCGGAGGTGATGTGTCTGGACTAGCAAGAGGATGTGGAACCAGCTAAAGCAAAAATGGTGAAGCCTACAAAAGTTGGCTGCACTTCATCGTGGGTAGTATTTGAATCGGAGTTAGAGGCTATTGCTACCCACAATGGATGGATGCCCCAGAGAAGGTGAGCCAGCTGTTGGCTGCCTTGCAGGGGCAAGCGGCTGAAACTCTTTGCATTTTCCCCACTTGAGGTTCAGCTGACGACCTAATTAAACTGTTGGAAAGGCGCTATGGAGAACTTCGCCTACCTGCTGCTTACCGGGCCCAGTTGAAGGCAGGAATACAACAACCAGATGAGACCTTACAAGAATTCTCCATGGAGGTATAGCGGCTGAAACACCGGTCTCCGACAGTTTTACAATCCCTCATAAAAGAATCTAGGGCCATGATTCCAAAGAATGAGTCTCATGTGCATTGGTTTGTTCATCCCTAGCCTGTGGAGGCCAGAGCCACAGGCTTGTGTGGTGTCAGGGTGCTTATCACCAAATAGCATGCAACTGACCGGGTTTTGACTTCTATATTCTGCATTGCTATTTTAATGCCATTACTCTATAGGATAGTAGTGTACACTAATAGAAACTTAATTTAAGAAAGAATGTTTTTCTATAAATAATCACTTACTTATTTTTATAATTTGAAGGGGGATCAAGGAAGAGAGAACTGTGCACTTTTAGCATAGGGCATTTATGCAATTGAAATGTCAGATGATACATTTGCTAATTTAATTAAGTATAATAATTGTTGCCAGGATGCTTTCTTTTAGCAATTGTTACAACTAATTTGTGTTTAAATATGTATAAAATTAAATTACACATTGAATTTTTGCTCTAGACAAACAAATGTTATCAACATACTTATGATAGTGATGGTAATAGTAATGAAAGTAGTTTAGAAACACTACTCCAGCATTTAATAGCACCCTAACAGGTTAATAACAGCATTTTTTACCTTCTAAGCTTGCATCAGTGGAAACAATATGATGTATACGACATACTAAAAGCAGTATTTTGCTTACATTTGGATATAATCAACTATTCAGCTACAAACGAATATTTGGTTTATGCCTGCAAAATGAGAGAGCAAACAATTTTATCATATGATTTTCAAATATTGTAAAACACTAAAGATCTAAAACAAGCTTGTTCATTTAGGTAGAATCCAAAAATAAAAAAGAAATGGAACATCTGTAGGTATTTGAACTGCCATACTTCAGTTTTAAAAGCCGGCACTTTACCAAAGAGCTACTGTGGTGTCGATCTCTGGACTTTCACATTAATACATTGTGCATGGGAGACTTGCCTTTAGGCTATCTCAGGTGATGAAATTCATAAGGAGTGCTAGAAACATCCAAGTGTCTCCTTTCTAGAACTAAATCCATCTACAAGGAAGGCTGGGGATCCATGAATTGAATATTTGGGATATTCTCAAATTTCTATATACTTTACTTCTTGTGCAGCAAGAGTTTAGAAGCAATATAACTAAATTATGCTTTATAGTGCTTATTCTCAGTCAAATTAAGGAAACAATATGCTTTACTCTTTCATTCAACCAGAAATGATTTATACTTGCCTTTAATTCTTCCCCCTCAGGGGCTCACCTTATGTGAGTACGGGTTTTTGGCGCACCCGGGGGTTCCCGAGCCAATCATCGCCACATTCATCCTCTCACCCCCATCCGGTCGAGGTGGGTTCTTCTCGTGACCGGTGGACCCAAGGTAGGCACTCGTGCGTTCTTTACATTCCATTCATACCGCACCTCACCATCGTTTCTTTCTTCCCTTATCACTTTCCGGCCATTTCGCACCACGACATTCGCATATCTCTCTTTTTCTTCCCCGCCGGCCTACCTTGCGTGCGAAACGCCCACACAGTTTTAGTTTCTTTTATCTTTTTATTTAAATCCTCCGTGGACACAGCCTGACGGATACCCGCGCACTGGTGCGCAGCTGGGTGAGTGGGTAATGGCGTCATCCCCACCACCCGGGGTCGTCATGTAGGGTATGTGTTCGTATCCGCTGTTCAACTGCAGTCCCGCGGGGGGGCCATTGCATGAGCTGCTGACTTCTGACGGCGATTGGGTCCCTCTGTCTATGTTCTGGGAGGTGTGACCCTGGGGTGAGTCTGGTATAGATAGGCCACTCACCCAAGCCGGGGTAACGCCCGAGAAGTCAGAGGCCGAGGTCGGAGACGGTTGCAATGGTGGAGGATTTATTTCGCTATGGAGCACCCTTCCTCCATTACTACTAACAAGCGCCGAAAAGCTTATGTAACAGAAGTGACACCACCGACAACTGGTTGTTACTTGGTAATTTCACGAACCGAAGAAGGACAAAGTTTTGAGAAGGTGAACCCTTTCATCATACAAAAGGGAATTGATGCAATTGCTGGTGCGGTTCAGTCCTGCACTCGTCTACGGAATGGTTCCTTATTAGCCCAAACGAAATCCGATCAGCAAAGTAAGACCTTGTTGCGCGCTACGCTTCTCCACGGCTATCCCATCCGTGTGGAGAAGCACCGCACATTGAATTCCTGTCGAGGCGTTCTTACCACCCATAGCCTCGATGGTATATCGGACGAGGACCTGGTAGAATATCTTGCAGACCAGAAGGTGACAGCGGTCCATCGAGTGCAGGCCAAACGCGACGGCGTATTGGTACCCACTCGTACCCTGTTTATTACATTTGATGGCGTCGATCTGCCCACGAGCATTTCCGCAGGGTACGAACGGATTTCTGTGAGGCCTTATATTCCTAGACCTCTGCGTTGTTTTAAATGCCAACGTTTTGGGCATACGCAAGTCTCCTGTAAGAGTGCCGTTAACATCTGTGCAACATGTAGCCAGCCCTCACACGAAGGTACCTGTTCAACAGCCCCCGTCTGCGTTAATTGTAAAGGGTCACATTCTGCTTCGTTTGCCGACTGTCCGCGGTATTTGGACGAGAAGGCGATCCAGGAGATCCGGGTAAAGGAAAAACTCTCCTTCGCTGAAGCCCGGAGGCGTTTCCATGCGCGCCAACCTTCACTCCTGCGATCTGGCACATTTAGTTCTGTTGTTGCCTCGCCAGTACCACGAGTAGATGCCGAAACTCAGACCTGGACCTTGACTGGATTAACCGCCACTACCATCCGGCCGTCTATTAAGGCTACAGTTACCAAGCCGTATAAACCTGGTCCCAAGTCAATGAAGTCGCAAGCCGTTGAAAAGAAGCCCAAGCAGAAACTCCTCCTCGGAGGTCGCTGTCCCAGGATGGTCCTGGGACAAGCCGCGCTCAGCGGCACCCTTCACCCATCGCCACCCAGAACCGATTCACGGCGCTTGAATCGGTTTCTGGCACTGAGCGCGTGGGCCCTCCCTCCGAGGAAGCTATGGAGTCTGACCAACTCCATACCAAAAGCCCAAGCCCAAAGCTTAAACAAAAGGTAATTTTAAGCCGCCCTTCTAAATAGAAAGTTTATCCCCTTATTCTTAATGGCTATCCTGACCTGGAATGTACGTGGTGTACGATCGCATAGGGCGGAACTGCAACTTTTATTGCGTTCCCATTCGCCTATGGTCGTATGTTTGCAGGAGACTAAGCTTCGCCCTCACGATCCTTTTGATCTCCGAGGATATACTCCGGTTCGCTACGACCTTGAACCGGAGGAGGGTACTCCTGCTCATGGAGGTGTCATGTTCTTAGTGCGTAACGACGTTCATTTTACACCTGTCACACTTACATCCGACTTGCAAGCTGTTGCCGTACGCCTTCACTTACCCGGCTTTTTGTTTTCTGTTTGCTCTGTATATTCACCTCCATCGTCTCCCCTCGCTCCCGCGGACATTCGAGCTCTCCTGTCCGCCCTCCCAACACCATTTCTTCTGTTGGGAGATTTTAATGCCCATCACCCACTATGGGGTTCGCCAAGGGCTTGTGCGAGGGGAAATCTTCTTTCCGACATTTTTTATCAGTTCAATCTTTCCATCCTCAATACAGGTGCACCTACTTTTATTTCTGATTCTTCCGGTACATTCTCTCACCTGGACCTTGCCATATGCTCAATCCAGCTTGCACGTCGTCTTCAGTGGAACGTCGTCGCTGACACCTACTCCAGCGACCATTTCCCCTGCATCGTTTCATTCATGACCTGCTCCACTCGCTTGATGTCTCTGGCATCAGCGTCTCCTTCTTGTGGATTCCAGGTCATGTGGGCATCTCAGGTAATGAGTCTGCCGATGTCGCTGCCAAGTCGGCGATTTTATCACCCAGACGTTTTACCTCTGTTGTTCCCTCGTCAGATTTGTTTATTGTTTTACGTCGCCGCATCCTCTCGCTTTGGAGCGATGAGTGGACGGCCCTCCGGGGGAACAAGTTGCGGGAGGTTAAGCCTCTCCCGTTAGTCTGGGCTACCTCTTCCCGTGCTTCTCGTCGGGAAGAGGTAATTTTAACACGCCTTCGTATCGGACATTGCATTTTTAGTCATAAGTATTTGCTGAGTGGTGACCCCGCGCCACTCTGTGGGCAGTGTGACGTGCCCTTAACGGTGCGTCACATTTTAACAGAGTGTCAGGTTTTAGCTGCATTGCGTGCTCGTGTGGGTCTGTCTGTTGGCCTAGCCAACGTTTTGGCAGACGACACGCATGCTGTGGAATGTGTTTTACGTTTTATTCATGCCAGTGATTTTGATCTGCGCATTTAATGCGTTGAGCGTCTGTTAGCTTCGTACTTTTATCCTGTCGGTTTTTTATGGGAACTCTTATCCCCAGTGGACATATGACGCTCATGTCCCTCGCATTCTACAGTTCCTGACACGTTTTAATCCTTTACTGCCTATGCTTTTAGTGTGTTGTTTTTCAGATCTTTGTCTTGTTCTTATTATTGTTGTTATTGTTATTATTGTTTTTATTGTTATTGTTGTTATTGTTATATTTGTTATTGTTATATTGTTAGTTTTAGCTTTTTGACATCGCGGGTTTGTGTCCCGTTTTTTAATTATGCGGTTTTTTACCTGTCTTTTATTTTTTGACTTTATATTTTAAACCTTGTAAGGGCGCTGATGACCTCAGCAGTTTAGCGCCCTTAAGCCGCATATCATCATCATCATCATCAAGTATCCTATCTAAAGTTTTAAATATCAATATACGACAGAGTTAGAATTTTTTTATGCAAATTATTTTAAAATAAGTGTTATTTAGGTTTTTTGAATGTGCTCCTTTACAACCTCAGTTTGGGGAAATTGCTAAAGTGCCACATGGCTTTCAGGGGGAGAAAAAGTATGCTTATGTATCTAGTTTCATAGCAACTGATACAGGCAAACATCTTAAGAGTGCAATTTTTGCTTTGTGTAAAATCAGTTATTTATCAAAAATTAACCAGATATGCTTTTGTTATAGTTTTATTACATGCCATCATCATCATCATCTTAGGCCTGTATAGGCAGCCAGAGATGAATTCCCCAGTATTAAGGTAATAAAAAGGATGAGAAGAAGGGAATTGTTATTAAAGGTGAAGTTTTAAAATTAGGCATATTTCAATTACAGTGATGACATTTTATTTATTTGAAAAACTTCAACAACTACCTACGTCTCTTATTCTTATGGGTAGACCTCGGACTCCATTGCCTCGAGATGCGATACATGTCTGTGCATGGATTACACACCGCGTATGACATCACGGCCATCTCTCCAGTCCAGCAGTAACGGTGCAGACACTCATTGTCAATGTGTACAGCAATCTGTCATTCACTTTTAGAGAGTACAGAGTCCTAAGAGGTTTAACAGTTGTAATGTTTTCTGAATACAAAGGATTTCTTAGTGATAAGTGGAGTAGTTTACCTTTTGACACCCCCCTCAGGGGCTCACCTTATGTGAGTACGGGTTTTTGGCGCACCCGGGGGTTCCCGAGCCAATCATCGCCACATTCATCCCCTCACCCCCATCCGGTCGACGTGGGTTCTTCTCGTGACCGGTGGACCCAAGGTAGGCTCTCGTGCGTTCTTTGCATTCCATCCATACCGCACCTCACCATCGTTTCTTTCTTCCCTTATCACTTTCCGGCCATTTCGCACCACGACATTCGCATATCTCTCTTTTTCTTCCCCGCCGGCCTACCTTGCGTGCGAAACGCCCACACAGTTTTAGTTTCTTTTATCTTTTTATTTAAATCCTCCGTGGACACAGCCTGACGGATACCCGCGCACCGCGTGCGCAGCTGGGTGAGTGGGTAATGGCGTCATCCCCACCACCCGGGGTCGTCATGTAGGGGTGTTCGTATCCGCTGTTCAACTGCAGTCCCGCGGGGAGGCCATTGCATAAGCTGCTGGCTTCCGACGGCGATTGGGTCCCTCTGTCTATGTTCTGGGAGGTGTGACCCTGGGGTGAGCTAGGTATAGATAGGCCACTCACCCAAGCCGGGGTAACGCCCGGGAAGTCAGAGCCCGAGGTCGGAGACGGTTGCAATGGTGGAGGATTTTTTTCGCTCTGGAGCACCCTTTCTCCATTATACACAACAAGCGCCGTAAAACTTTAGTAACAGAAGTAGCACCGCCAACAGCTGGTTGTTACTTAGTGATTACCCGTACAGAGGAGGGACAATCATTCGAGAAGGTGAACCCTTTTATTATCCAGAAGGGCATTGACTCAATTGCTGGTCCGGTTCTTTCCTGCACTTGGCTTCGTAATGGTTCGTTGCTAGTTCAAAGCAAATCCGAGGCACAAAGTAAGTCCTTGTTGAGCGCCACGCTTCTCCACGGTTATCCTATCCGTGTTGAGAAGCACCGCACCTTGAATTCTTGTAGAGGCGTTGTCACGACGCATAGCCTTGATGGTATCTCTGACGAAGACCTGGTGGAATATCTTGCAGACCAGAGGGTGACAGCGGTTCATCGAGTGCAGGCCAAACGCGACGGCGTATTGGTACCCACTCGTACCCTGTTTATTACATTTGATGGCGTCGATCTGCCCACGAGCATTTCCGCAGGGTACGAACGGATTTCTGTGAGGCCTTATATTCCTAGACCTCTGCGTTGTTTTAAATGCCAACGTTTTGGGCATACGCAAGTCTCCTGTAAGAGTGCCGTTAACATCTGTGCAACATGTAGCCAGCCCTCACACGAAGGTACCTGTTCAACAGCCCCCGTCTGCGTTAATTGTAAAGGGTCACATTCTGCTTCGTTTGCCGACTGTCCGCGGTATTTGGACGAGAAGGCGATCCAGGAGATCCGGGTAAAGGAAAAACTCTCCTTCGCTGAAGCCCGGAGGCGTTTCCATGCGCGCCAACCTTCACTCCTGCGATCTGGCACATTTAGTTCTGTTGTTGCCTCGCCAGTACCACGAGTAGATGCCGAAACTCAGACCTGGACCTTGACTGGATTAACCGCCACTACCATCCGGCCGTCTATTAAGGCTACAGTTACCAAGCCGTATAAACCTGGTCCCAAGTCAATGAAGTCGCAAGCCGTTGAAAAGAAGCCCAAGCAGAAACTTCGTAGGGAAGATTTTTTGAAAGACCCTCCGCGTGCGCGCGGTAACAAAAGTTCACCTTCTCCTCGGAGGTCGCTGTCCCAGGATGGTCCTGGGACAAGCCGCGCTCAGCGGCACCCTTCACCCATCGCCACCCAGAACCGATTCACGGCGCTTGAATCGGTTTCTGGCACTGAGCGCGTGGGCCCTCCCTCCGAGAAAGCTATGGAGTCTGACCAACTCCATACCAAAAGCCCGAGCCCAAAGGTTAAACAAAAGGTAATTTTAAGCCGCCCTTCTAAATAGAAAGTTTATCCCCTTATTCTTAATGGCTATCCTGACCTGGAATGTACGTGGTGTACGATCGCATAGGGCGGACCTGCAACTTTTATTGCGTTCGCATTCGCCTATGGTCGTATGTTTGCAGGAGACTAAGCTTCGCCCTCACGATCCTTTTGATCTCCGAGGATATACTCCGGTTCGCTACGACCTTGAACCGGAGGAGGGTACTCCTGCTCATGGAGGGGTCATGTTCTTAGTGCGTAACGACGTTCATTTTACACCTGTCACACTTACATCCGACTTGCAAGCTGTTGCCATTAGACTGCAGTTACCCGGTTTTTTCTTTTCTGTTTGTTCTGTGTATACACCTCCATCGTCTCCCCTCGCTCCCGCGGACATTCGATCTCTCCTGTCCGCTCTCCCAACACCATTTCTTCTGTTGGGAGATTTTAATGCCCATCACCCACTATGGGGTTCGCCAAGGGCTTGTGCGAGGGGAACTCTTCTTTCCGACACTTTTTATCAGTTCAATCTTTCCATCCTCAATACAGGTGCACCTACTTTTATTTCTGATTCTTCCGGTACATTTTCTCACCTGGACCTTGCCATTTGCTCAATCCAAATTGCACGTCGTCTTCAGTGGAACGTCGTCGCTGACACCTACTCCAGCGACCATTTCCCCTGCATCGTTTCTCTTCTGTCGCACCACGTACAGCATTCCAGAGTACCTACCTGGATTTTCGCAAAAGCCGACTGGAGCTTGTATTCCAGCCTCGTGCATTTTGACGACCAGCCCTTCTCCGACATTAATCAACTGGTGCAACACCTTACGTCTATTATTTTCTCAGCCGCCGAACGTGCAATACCCCGTTCATCCTCCCAACCTCGGCGGCCACCTGTTCCGTGGTGGAACGAGGATTGTCGGGACGCCGTTCGTGCCCGTAGGACTGCACTTAGGGTGTTTCGGCGCCACCCTACACTTGATCATTTGGTGACTTTTAAACAATCGCGCGCCAGGGCTCGTCGCATTATTCAGGATAGCAAGAAGGCATCTTGGGCTCGTTTTGTCGAGTCTTTTAATCGTTTTACGCCTTCATCCGTTGTTTGGGATAAACTTCGTCGCTTCTCAGGTAAAGTGTCACATTGTACTGTTTCTGGCCTTCAGGTTTCTAATGCCACCATAGTGGATCCGGCTGCCATCGCTAACATTCTGGGTGCTGCCTTTGAGGCGGTTTCCAGTTCAGACCATTATTCCGCCGGCTTTCGCTCTATTAAAGACCGGCTGGATTCCGCATCATATACTTTTCGGTCTGCTAATGATGAATGCTATAACGAACTATTCACAATGAGGGAGCTGGAGCACGCTCTTCATTGCTCTCGGCACTCCGCTCCTGGGCCGGACGGCATTCATGTCCTGATGTTAAAGAACCTTTCAGCCGACAGTAAACTCTTTCTCTTACAGGTCTATAACCGTATTTGGCAAGACGGCATTTTTCCTTCCGTTTGGCGCGAAGCCACCATTGTCCCTATACTTAAGCCTGGGAAGGATCGCCAACTACCTTCTAGCTACCGCCCTATCTCCTTCACCAGTTGCATTTGCAAGGTGATGGAGCGCATGATCAACGGGCGCTTGACATGGTGGCTTGAGTCTCAGAAACTTCTAGCGAACGCTGAGTGCGGGTTTCGTCGCTATCGCTCTACCGTCGACCATCTGGTGTCCTTGTCGACGCATATTATGAATGGATTTCTGAGAAAGTGTCAAACCGTGGCTGTATTTTTTGACCTGGAGAAAGCTTATGACACTTGTTGGAGGGGCGGCATTTTACGTACACTTCACGATTGGAATATCCGCGGTCGTCTTCCCATATTTCTTCGGGAGTTCATGACGGACCGCGTCTTTCGTGTACGTGTGGGCTCGGTTTTATCTCGTCGTTTTATTCAAGAGAACGGAGTACCGCAGGGCTCTGTACTCAGTGTCACACTTTTTGCGATTGCTATCAACCCCATTGTTGATTGTATTCCACCTGGCATTTCATCGTCCCTTTTTGTTGACGATTTCGCTACTTATTGTAGTTCACGGCGGACCTGTCTACTCGAACGCCGTCTCCAGAGCTGTATCGACCGTCTCTACGCCTGGAGTAACGCCAACGGCTTTAATTTCTCCGCCGAGAAATCCGTCTGCATCAACTTTTGGCGCCGGAAGTATTTCCCTCCGCCCTCTCTCCATCTTGGGCCAGGGATACTTCCGTTTGCAGACGAGGCGAAATTTTTGGGGTTGATTTTTGACAGGAAGTTGTGTTGGACCTCGCACGTTTCCTTTTTAAAAGCAAAGTGTGACCGTTTTCTTAATATTTTACGTGTTTTAAGTGGCACATCCTGGGGAGCTGATCGGACCGTCCTTCGGCTTTATCGCTCTTTGGTCCGATCCAAGCTTGATTACGGGTGTACTGTTTATTCGTCGGCACGTCCATCTGTGTTACGTCGATTGAATGCCGTTCACCATCGTGGCATAAGAGTCGCTATAGGGGCCTTTACAACTAGCCCTGTACCCAGTCTGTACGCAGAAGCTGCAGAGCCTCCGCTGTCCTTCCGGCGTGAGATGCTTTTGTGCAGCTATGCTTGTCGACTCTCAAGCTTGCCTAACCACCCGTCCTTCAATGTATTTTACGAGGATTCGCTTGACCGGCAATATTTAGTTAGCTCCTCTGCATTGCTCCCTCCAGGGGTTCGATTTCGACTGCTACTTCGGCATTTGGACGTTACGCCATCGCCGGCCCTTCCACGGGGGGAAACGCGTTTTCCTCCATGGTCCCGCGCTGAGGCCCACTGTCACCTTGGGCTAACGTCAATGCCGAGGACTGAGACCCCTGCTTCAGTCTTTAGATCGGCCTTTTTAGAAGTACGGGCTCAATTCGGGGACTTACATTTTATCTTTACCGATGGATCTAAGACTGAAGCTGGAGTTGGATGTGCCTTTGTTTCTGGTCACTGTAGTTTTAAGTTTCGTTTACCTGGACAATGTTCAATTTTTACCGCCGAACTTTTTAGCATTTATCAATCTATTTTATACATTCAGCGGCACGCCTTACAGCACTGTTTTATTTGTACGGACTCTCTGAGTGCCCTTCAGACTATTACTGCGCTGTACCATTACCACCCGCTTGTACAGCGCATACATGACCTGCTCCACTCGCTTGGTGTCTCTGGCATCAGCGTGTCCTTCATGTGGATTCCAGGTCATGTGGGCATCTCAGGGAATAAGTCTGCCGACGCCGCTGCGAAATCGGCGATTTTATTACCCACATTTTATACCTCTGTTGTTCCCTCGTCAGATTCGTGTGCTATTTTACGTCGCCGCATCCTCTCGCGCTGGCGCGATGAGTGGACGGCCCTCCGGGGGAACAAGTTGCGGGAGGTTAAGCCTCTCCCGTTAATCTGGGGTACCTCTTCTCGTTCTTGTCGTCGGGAAGAGGTAATTTTAGCTCGTTTACGGATTGGACATTGTGTTTTTAGTCATAGGTATTTGCTCAGTGGTGACCCCGCACCACTCTGTGGGCGGTGTGACGTGCCCTTAACGGTGCGTCACATTTTAACAGAGTTTCAGGTGCTCGTGTGGGTCTGCCTGTTGGCCTAGCCAACGTTTTGGCAGACGACACGCGTGCTGTAGAATGTGTTTTACGTTTTATTCATGACAGTGATTTTAATCTGCGCATTTAATGCGTTGGGCGTCTGTTAGTTTAGTACTTTTATTCTGTCTGTTTTTATGGGAACTCTTATCCCCAGTGGACATATGGCGTTCATGTCCCTCGTATTCTACAGTTCCTGACACGTTTTAATCTTTTATTGCCTATGCTTTTAGTGTGTTGGTTTTTCAGAACTTTGTATTGTTCTTATTGTTGTTATTGTTATTCTTGTTGTTCTTGTTGTTATTGTTATTGTTGTTATTGTTATTATTGTTATTGTTATATTATTGTTAGTTTTAGCTTTTTGAACATCGCGGGTTTGTGTCCCGTTTTTAACTATGCGGTTCTTTTACCTGTTTTATATTTTGACCCTATCTTTTATACATTGTAAGGGCGCTGATGACCATAGCAGTTTAGCGCCCTTAAACCGCATATCATCATCATCATCATCATCATCTTTTGACACTTTACAAAATATGTTCTTGTTTACTACTGTAATGGACTGTGTAAACACAAATAAATGGGTCAAAAAAGGAAACTGTTTTATCGTTTGTGTTCAATGAATATATTCATTAATGTTTTGTATCAGAATGTGGGACACTGAAATTATATTGCAAAAATGCTGACTGTCATGCAAATAAACTATGCCCTTCACCACACTGTACCTATACAATGAAATGAATGAGGCATTACTTCTCCATTCCTCCAAACCAATGTTTGGCATACATCACGCTTCAAGTGCAAGTAACTGGAGAAAGTGCGCAGTGATGTCAGGTCTGCTTATGAGACACTCGTACATGAAGTAGATCCCCTCAGGGGCTCACCTTATGTGAGTACGGGTTTTTGGCGCACCCGGGGGTTCCCGAGCCAGTCATCGCCACATTCATCCCCTCACCCCCATCCGGTCGAGGTGGGTTCTTCTCGTGACCGGTGGACACAAGGTAGGCTCTCGTGCGTTCGTTACATTCCATTCATACCGCACCTCACCATCGTTTCTTTCTTCTCTTGTCACTTTCCGGCCATTTCGCACCACGACATTCGCATATCTCTCTTTTTCTTCCCCGCCGGCCTACCTTGCGTGCGAAACGCCCACACAGTTTTAGTTTCTTTTATCTTTTTATTTAAATCCTCCGTGGACACAGCCTGACGGATACCCGCGCACCGCGTGCGCAGCTGGGTGAGTGGGTAATGGCGTCATCCCCACCACCCGGGGTCGTCATGTAGGGTTGTTGTTCGTATCCGCTGTTCAACTGCAGTCCCGCGGGGGGGCCATTGCATGAGCTGCTGGCTTCCGACGGCGATTGGGTCCCTCTGTCTATGTTCTGGGAGGTGTGACCCTGGGGTGAGCTAGGTATAGATAGGCCACTCACCCAAGCCGGGGTAACGCCCGGGAAGTCAGAGCCCGAGGTCGGAGACGGTTGCAATGGTGGAGGATTTTTTTCGCTATGGAGCACCCTTTCTCCATTGTTAACAACAAGCGCCGCAAAGTTTTAGTAACAGAAGTAGCACCGCCAACAGCTGGTTGTTACTTAGTGATTACCCGTACAGAGGAGGGACAATCATTCGAGAAGGTGAACCCTTTTATTATCCAGAAGGGCATTGACTCAATTGCTGGTCCGGTTCTTTCCTGCACTCGGCTTCGTAATGGTTCGTTGCTAGTTCAAAGCAAATCCGAGGCACAAAGTAAGTCCTTGTTGAGCGCCACGCTTCTCCACGGTTATCCTATCCGTGTTGAGAAGCACCGCACCTTGAATTCTTGTAGAGGCGTTGTCACCACGAATAGCCTTGATGGTATCTCTGACGAAGACCTGGTGGAATATCTTGCAGACCAGAGGGTGACAGCGGTTCATCGAGTGCAGGCCAAACGCGACGGCGTGTTGGTACCCACTCGTACCCTGTTTATTACATTTGATGGCGTCGATCTGCCCACGAGCATTTCCGCAGGGTACGAACGGATTTCTGTGAGGCCTTATATTCCTAGACCTCTGCGTTGTTTTAAATGCCAACGTTTTGGGCATACGCAAGTCTCCTGTAAGAGTGCCGTTAACATCTGTGCAACATGTAGCCAGCCCTCACACGAAGGTACCTGTTCAACAGCCCCCGTCTGCGTTAATTGTAAAGGGTCACATTCTGCTTCGTTTGCCGACTGTCCGCGGTATTTGGACGAGAAGGCGATCCAGGAGATCCGGGTAAAGGAAAAACTCTCCTTCGCTGAAGCCCGGAGGCGTTTCCATGCGCGCCAACCTTCACTCCTGCGGTCTGGCACATTTAGTTCTGTTGTTGCCTCGCCAGTACCACGAGTAGATGCCGAAACTCAGACCTGGACCTTGACTGGATTAACCGCCACTACCATCCGGCCGTCTATTAAGGCTACAGTTACCAAGCCGTATAAACCTGGTCCCAAGTCAATGAAGTCGCAAGCCGTTGAAAAGAAGCCCAAGCAGAAACTTCGTAGGGAAGATTGTTTGAAAGACCCTCCGCGTGCGCGCGGTAACAAAAGTTCACCTTCTCCTCCTCGGAGGTCGCTGTCCCAGGATGGTCCTGGGACAAGCCGCGCTCAGCGGCACCCTTCACCCATCGCCACCCAGAACCGATTCACGGCGCTTGAATCGGTTTCTGGCACTGAGCGCGTGGGCCCTCCCTCCGAGGAAGCTATGGAGTCTGACCAACTCCATACCAAAAGCCCGAGCCCAAAGGTTAAACAAAAGGTAATTTTAAGCCGCCCTTCTAAATAGAAAGTTTATCCCCTTATTCTTAATGGCTATCCTGACCTGGAATGTACGTGGTGTACGATCGCATAGGGCGGAACTGCAACTTTTATTGCGTTCCCATTCGCCTATGGTCGTATGTTTGCAGGAGACTAAGCTTCGCCCTCACGATCCTTTTGATCTCCGAGGATATACTCCGGTTCGCTACGACCTTGAACCGGAGGAGGGTACTCCTGCTCATGGAGGGGTCATGTTCTTAGTGCGTAACGACGTTCATTTTACACCTGTCACACTTACATCCGACTTGCAAGCTGTTGCCATTAGACTGCAGTTACCCGGTTTTTTCTTTTCTGTTTGTTCTGTGTATATACCTCCATCGTCTCCCCTCGCTCCCGCGGACATTCGATCTCTCCTGTCCGCTCTCCCAACACCATTTCTTCTGTTGGGAGATTTTAATGCCAATCACCCACTATGGGGTTCGCCAAGGGCTTGTGCGAGGGGAACTCTTCTTTCCGACACTTTTTATCAGTTCAATCTTTCCATCCTCAATACAGGTGCACCTACTTTTATTTCTGATTCTTCTGGTACATTTTCTCACCTGGACCTTGCCATCTGCTCACTCCAGCTTGCACGTCGTCTTCAGTGGAACGTCGTCGCTGACACCTACTCCAGCGACCATTACCCCTGCATCGTTTCTCTTCTGTCGCACCACGTACAGCATTCCAGAGTACCTACCTGGATATTCGCAAAAGCCGACTGGAGCTTGTATTCCAGCCTCGTGCATTTTGACGACCAGCCCTTCTCCGACATTAATCAACTAGTGCAGCACCTTACGTCTATTATTTACTCAGCCGCCGAACGTGCAATACCCCGTTCATCCTCCCAACCTCGGCGGCCACCTGTTCCGTGGTGGAACGAGGATATTCGGGACGCCGTTCGTGCCCGTAGGACTGCACTTAGGGTGTTTCGGCGCCACCCTACACTTGATAATTTGGTGACTTTTAAACAATCGCGCGCCAGGGCTCGTCGCATTATTCAGGATAGCAAGAAGGCATCTTGGGCTCGTTTTGTCGAGTCTTTTAATCGTTTTACGCCTTCATTCGTTGTTTTGGATAAACTTCGTCGCTTCTCAGGTAAAGTGTCACATTGTACTGTTTCTGGCCTTCAGGTTTCTAATGCCACCATAGTGGATCCGGCTGCCATCGCTAACACTCTGGGTTCTGCCTTTGAGGCGGTTTCCAGTTCAGACCATTATTCCGCTGGCTTTCGCTCTATTAAAGACCGGCAGGATTCCGCATCATATACTTTTCGGTCTGCTAATGATGAATGCTATAACGAACTATTCACAATGAGGGAGCTGGAGCACACTCTTCATTGCTCTCGGCACTCCGCTCCCGGGCCGGACGGCATTCATGTCCTGATGTTAAAGAACCTTTCAGCCGACAGTAAACTATTTCTCTTACAGGTCTATAACCGTATTTGGCAAGACGGCATTTTTCCTCCTGTTTGGCGCGAAGCCACCATTGTCCCTATACTTAAGCCTGGGAAGGATCGCCAACTACCTTCCAGCTACCGCCCTATCTCCCTCACCAGTTGCATTTGTAAGGTGATGGAGCGCATGATCAACGGGCGGTTGACATGGTGGCTTGAGTCTCAGAAACTTCTAGCGAACGCTCAGTGCGCGTTTCGTCGCTATCGCTCTACCGTCGACCATCTGGTGTCCTTGTCGACGCATATTATGAATGGATTTCTGAGAAAGTGTCAAACCGTGGCTGTATTTTTTGACCTGGAGAAAGCTTATGACACTTGTTGGAGGGGCGGCGTTTTACGTACACTTCACGATTGGAATATCCGCCGTCGTCTTCCCATATTTCTTCGGGAGTTTATGACGGACCGCGTCTTTCGTGTACGTGTGGGCTCGGTTTTATCTCGTCGTTTTATTCAAGAGAACGGAGTACCGCAGGGCTCTGTACTCAGTGTCACACTTTTTGCGATTGCTATCAACCCCATTGTTGATTGTATTCCACCTGGCATTTCATCGTCCCTTTTTGTTGACGATTTCGCTATTTATTGCAGTTCACGGCGGACCTGTCTACTCGAACGCCGTCTCCAGAGCTGTATCGACCGTCTCTACGCCTGGAGTAATGCCAACGGCTTTAATTTCTCCGCCGAGAAATCCGTCTGCATCAACTTCTGGCGCCGGAAGTATTTCCCTCCGCCCTCTCTCCATCTTGGGCCAGGGATACTTCCGTTTGCAGACGAGGCGAAATTTTTGGGGTTGATTTTTGATAGGAAGTTGTGTTGGACCTCGCACGTTTCCTTTTTAAAAGCAAAGTGTGACCGTTCTCTTAATCTTTTACGTGTTTTAAGTGGCACATCCTGGGGAGCTGATCGGACCGTCCTTCTTCGCCTTTATCGCTCTTTGGTCCGATCCAAACTTGATTACGGGTGTTTTGTTTATTCGTCGGCACGTCCATCTGTGTTACGTCGTTTGAATCCCATTCATCATCGTGGTCTTAGAGTCGCTACAGGGGCCTTTCCAACTAGCCCCGTGCCCAGTCTTTATGCTGAAGCTGCAGAGCCTCCGCTGTCCTCCAGGCGTGAGATGCTCTTGTGCAGCTATGCCTGTCGACTCTCAAGCTTGCCTGACCACCCGTCTTTCGCGGCATTTTTCGAGGATTCACTTGACCGGCAATATTTAGTTAGCTCCTCTGCATTGCTCCCTCCAGGGGTTCGATTTCGACTGCTACTTCGGCATTTGGACGTTACGCCAGCGCCGGCCCTTCCAAGGGGGGAAACGCGTTTTCCTCCATGGTCGCGCGCTGAGGCCCTCTGTCACCTTGGGTTATCGTCAATGCCGAAGAATGAGACCCCTTCTTCAGTCTTTAGATCAGCGTTTTTAGAACTTCAGTCGCAATTCGGGGACTTGCCTTTTATCTTCAATAATGGATCTAAGACTGATGCTGGAGTAGGATGTGCCTTTTTTTGTGGTGGAAATAGTTTTACCTTTCGTTTACCAGAGCAATGTTCGATTTTTACCGCCGAACTTTTTAGCATTTATCAGTCTCTCTTATATATTCAGCGGCACGACTTACGGCACTGTTTTATTTGTACGGACTCTCTGAGTGCCCTTCAGACTATTACTGCGCTGTACCATTACCACCCGCTTGTACAGCGCATACATGACCTGCTCCACTCGCTTGGTGTCACTGGCATCAGCGTGTCCTTCATGTGGATTCCAGGTCATGTGGGCATCTCAGGTAATGAGTCTGCCGACGCCGCTGCGAAATCGGCGATTTTATTGCCCAGATTTTTTACCTCTGTTGTTCCCTCGTCAGATTTGTTTATTTTACGTCGCCGCATCCTCTCGCTTTGGAGCGATGAGTGGACGGCCCTCCGGGGGAACAAGTTGCGGGAGGTTAAGCCTCTCCCGTTAGTCTGGGCTACCTCTTCCCGTGCTTCTCGTCGGGAAGAGGTAATTTTAACACGCCTTCGTATCGGACATTGCATTTTTAGTCATAAGTATTTGCTAAGTGGTGACCCCGCACCACTCTGTGGGCAGTGTGGTGCGCCCTTAACGGTGCGTCACATTTTAGCAGAGTGTCAAGTTTTAACTCCTTTGCGCGTCCGTGTTGGTCTGCCTGTTGGCCTAGCCAACGTTCTGGCAGACGACGCGCGTGCTGTAGAGTGTCTTTTACGTTTTATCAATGACATTGGATTTACCAGACGCATTTGATGCGCTGAGCGTCTTTTGACTATGTACTTTTCTCTTGTTTTTTAATGGGGCATCTCCTCCCCAATGGACATTGGCGCTCGTGTCCCTGACATTCTACAGTTCTTGACACGTTTTAATCTTTTATTGGCTATGTTTTTAGTGTGTTGGTTTTATCAGTTATTTGTATTGTTATAATTGTTGTTATTGTTATTATTGTTATTTTTTGTTATTGTTATTATTGTTATCGTTATTGTTATTGTTCTATCATTGTTATTTTTAACTTCTTGACATCGCGGGTTTGTGTCCCGTTTTTTAATTATGCGGTTCTTTTAACTGTCATTTATATTTTGACCTTATATTTTATACATTGTAAGGGCGCTGATGACCTCAGCAGTTTAGCGCCCTTAAACCGCATATCATCATCATCATCATCATCATGAAGTAGATGAGGATACTTGACTGATCCACTACAATGTAACATTGATATATATCAGAAATTATTTAACATGATGTACGGTTCGACCACAATAATATATACCGATGGTTCAGAATGCTTGGAAGATAATTCAATAAGTGCTGCCTTCTATATTGAAAATCTCATTTCAAAAACCTTCATACTACCATTTTGTACATCTGTATTTAATGCTGAAATATTTGCTATTACACAGACTATTCTTTATGAAGCTCAGAATTTTCTAAAGAATTTAATAACCTTAACAGGTTGTCTTTCAGTTTTAGAATCACTAAAATCAGTTTATTATTATTCCAATTGTTAACTAACACTTGTTTAAAGCACTTAATATTCAGTAATAAATATAACATATTTGTCAAATTCTTTTGTATTCCTGGACACAAGAACATTACAGACAATGAAACGGTAGATAAATTAGCAAAATTAGGCAGAGAAAAAGAATTATTTGACTACAGTTTGCCATGTACTTATATTTTAAGACATTAAAAAAAAGCTAATAGCTGATAAATGGCACTAAAAATGGGATCAGCTAAATGCTGCAAAACCTCTTAAGTACCACAATATTCAGAACAATTATACTGAATATTCCCTGGTTCTATCATGTTGATCTTTCTAGAAAGGTAACAGTTACTATTCTTAGAATCACATCAGGGCATATATCCATACCTGAACAAAAACACAGAATTAAAATTAAAAATTATTCCTACTTTGATTGTAGAGAGCAGGGTTCAGTAAATCATTTGTTTTTGGCTGTTCTGACATTTAAAATGAATATTCTGAGTTAATTACAAACAATTTTGAAACCCCTATACGTATGCAATCTTTGCTAAGCTAACCATCTCCAAAAGTTTGTAATATATTAGATTTCTTAAAAATGAAAATTTAATGTAATATACACATGTGTGTGTTTTTTTTTATCTCATGTTTGATAGGGACTATTTCACTGCATAATTCAATATGTTTGTAACTTATACAAATATATGAATAAATTAACAGACATATGCATTTAAAGGTATAACAGTTTTGTTTAATGTATTGTGAATGGACAAAATATTCGTGATAATAGCATGCAGTCCAATTAGAAACAAAAAGAACAATTTTAGTTAATTGTATAAGGAAACATTTTAACATCAGTTTAAAGCATATTTGAATTCCTCTACAGGATGTGTCATAATAACTATTCCTAATTTTCAGACTCATAGAAGACATGAAAATATCATTTTCTTAATAAAGTAGTATCGTGGAAATGCTTCGTTTTTCATATAAAATCTGAAACTGATTTTTTCTTAATTAAGATATTGTCTGGTGTCACACCACTTACTTCCTATCTTAAGCTTTCCAATTACAGTAATGCCTATCAGAAATTCAAATAGAATTTCAGTTTGTATGTTTTCAAAGGCAATATATCTATATATACACGAGGGCAGTCCGGAAAGTCCCTGTCGTTTTGGCCTATCATGGCGAGAGTAGGGCTAAAGCCGCCATCTTGGTGTTGGAACGTTCCTACATTCAGTAAGCATCCAGCTGTGGTAGCGTGAGGACTGTGCCTTCCTTAATGTCCTCTCTGTGAGTTGTTAAAGTGTGCGCTGCAATAGAAAATCCCGCCACTTGTGAAATGCGGTTGCTTAAAAAGAACAAACCAGTTGAAATTTATCATCAACTTTGTGAAGTTTACAGGCAGGGAATGATGAGTGAAAGCAGAGTCAGGCAATGGTGCATTGATTTTAAAAATGGCCGTGCCAATGTTCAAGATGAGGATTGCAGTGGTAGGCCTAGCCTTATGACTGATGAACTGTCAATGCAAATCAATGACAAAATTCGTGAAAATCATTGTTTCACAATTACAGAACTTTTGAAACATTTTCCCCAAATTTCACAGTTTGGTGCATCAAATTAATGCTTTGATACTGACGCTGAACTGCATGCCGGTGTAAACCAGTGGTTGAAGTTGCAGGTGGCAGATTTCTACAGAGAGGGTATTGAAAAACTTGTGCCACGGTATGATAAATGCCTCAATTTGAATGGTGATTATGTAGAAAAATAGATTAAGAATGTACCTTTCAAATGTAGATAATAAAGGTTGATATTTGCATTTTGTTAATTGTTTATTTCAAAACATCTGGGACTTTCTGGATTACCCTCGTATATCAATGTACTGCATGTCTAAACTGTGTGCCATAAACACACATGCAGGAGATGGACACTCAATTCCATTGTATGCCTGGCCAACAATGTTTCCACCCTTATAATCTAAAAAGGGTTTCAGGTGAATCTCATCCATTAAGGGGAAAACAGTTCTATCCTCTTTGCTTAATAATTCAGCCTTTTTAGCCAAATACCTCAGAAAATTGGCAAAGTCCTGCCGGATTAGGATGTTGTGGAAAGGTTATTGCATACTCAAGGCAAAGTAGCTGGACATGGCATTGTTAACAAAGCACTACTCCTTAAAGGCTTGGAACAATGACGTGAGATGGAATGTACAGAAACCAGAAAACTATGGCTTCCCACGAATACCTTACCCCTGACTTTGGATAATTAAGCAAAGAAACCTGCTCTTTCATAAATGGAATTGCTTCTTTTTTCTCTGCTAACTTAACAAATTTGTTAAAGCATCCTCCATTAGTGCATGCTATTGTCAATGGGTTGATTTTGACCCCATTTGCTGAAATTTCAACAAAAATCATGAACTGAGCTACTTGATTGGTGTTTGTAGAGGGGATGTAAGGGCTTGCACGTGTGTACCATGTGCTATCTCACATAGATGCTGTTTTGGATCTCTGAAGTTCCCTTGAAGCTCTCTGCTGGCTGCTTGTTGCAGAGCTGAAGAAAAATTCCTATTCTAGCTAGCTAACTTGATATTTTTCAGGATTATATAGGTGAAGGCAAATAATAAACTGACTTTCCCTTAAACAGCAATAAGTTTTTCAAGTATAATGCCCATTGGAGCGGCTAGCAACTTTCCCCTGCTCAACACTAAAATGATATAAAAGCTGTACATTTATTCTTCCTGCTACTGTGAATTATAATGTGGATCTATCTAACTGCATCACATGTATTATACCACTGACCACCACCAAAGACTTATGTAGAGAGTGCGAGTGAGAGCAAAATCAGAATCAGAATGAGGAACTTGGGGCATCTTTCCCCTTTTATATTTCCTATTATGATGCTAGAATTTGCACCTTTATATGTAACAACTATTCTCATTGGTTATCTACTTAGCGTGCTATGAAAATAAAATGTTCCAAATTTTAGAAGTCACACTTCTCTTTAACTTCTCTGGTAAAATCCACTATCTCCGTCACACTTTACAACTCTTGTTTCCCTATTTTTCTAACTCCCTTGACCTCCAGGAATTGGACTCTATCTCTGTCTCCTAACCTCGGACCTCTCTCTCTATTTTATGACTTTGCCTAGCTCGTATGTACATTAGCGTGTGTATGCCAATGGACTTTCACCTTGTTGTTAGCTTGCCTGGTTGTTTATTACATTGTTCCTTATATGCTTGCTTTCTCGATAATTAAATTCTGAATTCTGTGGTACAAGTTATTTTA
Organism: Deroplatys truncata; assembly: GCA_030765065.1. NCBI lineage: Eukaryota > Metazoa > Arthropoda > Insecta > Mantodea > Mantidae > Deroplatys > Deroplatys truncata. The sequence goes on along the minus strand of CM060990.1, from coordinate 412,080,391 downwards.
CAGTAAAGCTATTTCTCAATATTATTTTACATTATTAGTTATTCCTGTTGTTTTCAATACTCTTTTCTATTGGGTATATGTCCCCTTACAAATGCCCCTCAGCTACGTGCTTAAAATTATGATCTTAATAATTTTCAAGACATATTTGACAGTCCACACAAAACGTGAGTGCAAAATTATTAAAGCACACTGAAATAGAATGAACAATAAACTAGGGTTAAAGCATTTAAGTAATATTTACATGAGATGTACATGATATTCATAATTATTGTGCTTGGTTTGTTTGCATTTAATGCTGTCTGTGGGTTTTTATATCAGAACTAGCTTGGCTTTGCACTGATGAGAGAGAGAGGGAGAGGGAGAGAGACTCTCTTCACTCATGTTTTGGATCACTGCTTAAATCTAATTACAAGGAAATAATTGATTTTGCAATGTTCTTCAGTAGTTACCTGCTCTCTCTGGATTGTTAAACATGCACCATATAAAATACCACATAATTTAATATTGAAACAAAATATTCTCTCCTTGAATTAACATTTTAACTAAGTTGTGAGCAAAGAACTCATTATCTACCCTGCGATGAGAGTTTTTGGTAATCCCCACTTCAGTCTAATAACAATTCTCAATAAAAACTATGACGGTGTGTTAACTCCCCAAACATTATGTGTCTTCAATAAACAAATTACAACAATGAAAATTAAATTCTCAAAATTAGGTGCCTTTATCAAGTAGTGGCATTCTTCAAAAAAATTTGTGGCAATCATTACTCACTGTTAATAATATATAGAAGTGCTCAGCAATATTTAATGCTGTGTGCTCTGATCCTGCATGCATGGGGTTGTGGTGGAATGTAGTAATTAACAAGTCTTCCAAGCATTTTGGAATGTATGTCTTCCACTTCTGATGTAATTTATACAGTACACCTTGGTGTTGTCCTATGGTATCTGTGGGGTTTGCAGTTATTTCTGGCGTAGTCTCTAACAGTGCACCGGTTTCTTCACTATTTATTTGCCATGTTTTTATGTTGCACATACTTAGTTAAGCTTTGTTTTCCATCTGATTCTAAGCTCATTACTTTGATTCCATGAAACAGTCTGCTGTTATTCTCAGGCAGTGAGTTGCACCTCGGAAGGCATGACAGAATATCACTGAAAGTGTTAATGGCCCTGGTTATGTATACAATGTCTACATCATATGCCAGAATCCCTTGAATGTAATGAGATATTTTGCCACTTATTAGTTTGCATTGCTTGATGAATTTCAAGTTATGTGGTCTGTATGGATTATGATTTTGCAGTTGTATATGAACGGTTTGAATTTCTGGAGTGCAAAATATATTGCTCCGATTTCCAATTCGCTGAGGCATGAGTGGCTCTCCTTTGTGGACAATCCCCTAGAAGCAATGGCTATGATGTGCTTTTATTTTTCTATCTACCTGGCACAATATACTTCCATATCCCCCATGCGGCATCACAATATATATGAAAAGGTACATTGTCTATTGGGCATTCTAACAATACTGCCTGTGCAAAGAGTTCTTTAGTCTTATGGAATGCTGCCCTTTTTGTCTTCACTCCATACCCATCTGGTGTTATTTTGTAGTAATTTACATAATGGGGCTGCTTCCTTGGCAAAATTTATTAGGAATTTGCTTTCATACTGGATTATTCAAAAAAATCTCCTTAACTGCTTTAGGTTTTTAGGCTCTGGTATTTGCCTGATACTTTGAATTCATTCCGGGGTTGGCCTAATGCCCTCTTTAGACACAATATATCCCAGAAACTTAATTTCTTTTATGAAGAAATTTCATTTTTCTATATTGATTGACATACCGCAGTGTTTTAAGGTGGATAAAACATAGTCTAAGTGTCATATGTGTTTCAATGTTGGTGTCATAGATTAAAAAAATCAATGACGTATTGAACGACAATATTTGCAGTGATTTCACCAAACATGGCATGAACTGCTCTCAATAAAGCATGCTACTACTCTGCAGTCCAAATCTCTTGACGTTTCGTGACAACCAATACGGAGTGGCCGCGTGGTTGCCAAACTTCACTTCGCTTCGTCAGAATGTTATGCATTTGTTATAAATGCTATCGCAATGTTTACTTAAACACTACAAGAAAAAACGAAGAGACACGATAATGGAAATGTAATACACAAATAGAGAAATAAAAAACATACCTTTCTATGCGTTCTTTGTTATTCAATTGGCACAGCTAATGGGATACCCTCATCGTCCTTGATATCACGTTTATCATAAAATTAAAAAACACTGCACCATACATCTTTTTCGATCATCCAGGTTTGTCATTCTCTTAGGTAAGCGTATATGCTTTCTCGGTGATGTAAATAATTTGCTTCCTTACACACACGTGAAACAGATGATGTACTTAATGCGCACGCCTCAGCCGTAAGTTATTGACATTTCATGAAGTTAAGATTTTTGCAGTTTTCTTCATTGGCATACTTTTTAAAGAAGTTATACACACTGAAGACAGCAACCCTAACCTTACTGCTATATCCAGTGGTGCTATAGGGCTTACTAAGCCACATTTTTATGAAAGAGTTAACTTTATAAACGCTAGGACAAACCTATCAATGCAAGAACTGAGTACCCCGCAGTTGAATTCACAGCTGCGTCACAAGCATGCTGTAAAAGTACACCGGCAGTGTTTTTGCTTTATCAGTGTTTGTTTTAACCTTGAGCTATCACGTCAATGGTGCAATGAATTTCATTGTTGATGCTTCCTCGAGAGTGTGATAGCAGTTGCTGATTCTTTGCTCAAAGTGCTGTTGGCTTATGCTTTATATAGCTTATTATTATTATTATTATTATTATTATTATTATTATTATTATTATTATTATTATTATTATTATTATTATTATTATTAATTTATTTTGGGGGGTAGTGCATTCCAAGTAAGGAGGTGTTAAATGTTCTAAAAATTACAATATTCTCTTCTCACGTAATGGTTACGTGGTTGATTCTAGGACTCTGCATCATGCAGAAATAAGCATAATAACCATTAAAATGCACTTAATTATTGATTTGCCAATGCTATTCTGTGAAACAAAACCATGCATGACGTTATTTATTTTAAAAAAAGAAGTCATGTATGGTTTTGTAGAGTTGCGTCAGGGGGCTTTGAAAGGATTTTCATGATGAGTTTGTAGCTGTATTAGAAAACCTCGTGGAATACCTATTTCTAAATGTATTTAGCACATGGCGAATTGCACATTATTAAGTGATAGTTATGTCTATGACATAACACTATATAAAGTAACTACGACAGCGATGGATTTATTACTATTACAAGCATAACTGTAACTAAAAGTCTCCGTTTAAACATCACGAAAGATAAGTGTAAATTAATGGCGAACCATTGGGTATAAAAAAAAAAAAATATGATTCTTTTTTGTACTTGTACAGGAAAATGTCGCCTTTTATCCTAACTACTTGTTGATTTTATGAAATATGAAATGCGCATGCGCGCACATGATATTTCAATTAGAGTTTTACCAGCAGTGAGGTGCACTGCACATATGAGGCAACGCTGCACTGCTGCTATTAGCTACTGCCGTTTTAGTGGACACGCCTTAAACGTCAAGAGATTTGGACCGCATAATAGTGCAAAGTCCAAAGGGAAGCCTTTTGAAGGAATAAATTTTACCTTTGTAGAAGAAGCTGGTCAGTTGCTTTAATTTCTCCACTAAGGTTATTTGCCAAAATGCCTGTACCAAATCAATTCCAGAAAAACATTTGCCTCTTTTTACTCTGGCTAACAGTTGTTCTATTCCCTCTGTTCGAAAATGATCTGGGAGAGTAAATGAATTGAGCTTACGAGCATCCTAACATCATACATAATTTCCCTTTAGGTTTCCTCACCCAGCCCCCTCAGGGGCTCACCTTATGTGAGTACGGGTTTTTGGCGCACCCGGGGGTTCCCGAGCCAATCATCGCCATATTCATCCCCTCACCCCCATCCGGTCGAGGTGGGTTCTTCAAGTGACCGGTGGACACAAGGTAGGCTCTCGTGCGTTCGTTACATTCCATTCATACCGCACCTCACCATCGTTTCTTTCTTCTCTTGTCACTTTCCGGCCATTTCGCACCACGACATTCGCATATCTCTCTTTTTCTTCCCCGCCGGCCTACCTTGCGTGCGAAACGCCCACACAGTTTTAGTTTCTTTTATCTTTTTATTTAAATCCTCCGTGGACACAGCCTGACGGATACCCGCGCACCGCGTGCGCAGCTGGGTGAGTGGGTAATGGCGTCATCCCCACCACCCGGGGTCGTCATGTAGGGTTGTTGTTCGTATCCGCTGTTCAACTGCAGTCCCGCGGGGGGGCCATTGCATGAGCTGCTGGCTTCCGACGGCGATTGGGTCCCTCTGTCTATGTTCTGGGAGGTGTGACCCTGGGGTGAGCTAGGTATAGATAGGCCACTCACCCAAGCCGGGGTAACGCCCGGGAAGTCAGAGCCCGAGGTCGGAGACGGTTGCAATGGTGGAGGATTTTTTTCGCTATGGAGCACCCTTTCTCCATTGTTAACAACAAGCGCCGCAAAGTTTTTGTAACAGAAGTAGCACCGCCAACAGCTGGTTGTTACTTAGTGATTACCCGTACAGAGGAGGGACAATCATTCGAGAAGGTGAACCCTTTTATTATCCAGAAGGGCATTGACTCAATTGCTGGTCCGGTTCTTTCCTGCACTCGTCTTCGTAATGGTTCGTTGCTAGTTCAAAGCAAATCCGAGGCACAAAGTAAGTCCTTGTTGAGCGCCACGCTTCTCCACGGTTATCCTATCCGTGTTGAGAAGCACCGCACCTTGAATTCTTGTAGAGGCGTTGTCACCACGCATAGCCTCGATGGTATCTCTGACGAAGACCTGGTGGAATATCTTGCAGACCAGAGAGTGACAGCGGTTCATCGAGTGCAGGCCAAACGCGACGGCGTGTTGGTACCCACTCGTACCCTGTTTATTACATTTGATGGCGTCGATCTGCCCACGAGCATTTCCGCAGGGTACGAACGGATTTCTGTGAGGCCTTATATTCCTAGACCTCTGCGTTGTTTTAAATGCCAACGTTTTGGGCATACGCAAGTCTCATGTAAGAGTGCCGTTAACATCTGTGCAACCTGTAGCCAGCCCTCACACGAAGGTACCTGTTCAACAGCCCCCGTCTGCGTTAATTGTAAAGGGTCTCATTCTGCTTCGTTTGCCGACTGTCCGCGGTACTTGGACGAGAAGGCGATCCAGGAGATCCGGGTAAAGGAAAAACTCTCCTTCGCTGAAGCCCGGAGGCGTTACCATGCGCGCCAACCTTCACTCCTGCGATCTGGCACATTTAGTTCTGTTGTTGCCTCGCCAGTACCACGCGTAGATGCCGAAACTCAGACCTGGACCTTGACTGGATTAACCGCCACTACCATCCGGCCGTCTATTAAGGCTACAGTTACCAAGCCGTATAAACCTGGTCCCAAGTCAATGAAGTCGCAAGCCGTTGAAAAGAAGCCCAAGCAGAAACTACGTAGGGAAGATTTTTTGAAAGACCCTCCGCGTGCGCGCGGTAAGAAAAGTTCACCTTCTCCTCCTCGGAGGTCGCTGTCCCAGGAAGGTCCTGGGACAAGCCGCGCTCAGCGGCACCCTTCACCCATCGCCACCCAGAACCGATTCACGGCGCTTGAATCGGTTTCTGGCACTGAGCGCGTGGGCCCTCCCTCCGAGGAAGCTATGGAGTCTGACCAACTCCATACAAAAAGCCCGAGCCCAAAGGTTAAACAAAAGGTAATTTTAAGCCGCCCTTCTAAATAGACAGTTTATCCCCTTATTTTTAATGGCTATCCTGACCTGGAATGTACGTGGTGTACGATCGCATAGGGCGGAACTGCAGCTTTTATTGCGTTCCCATTCACCTATGGTCGTATGTTTGCAGGAGACTAAGCTTCGCCCTCACGATCCTTTTGATCTCCGAGGATATACTCCGGTTCGCTACGACCTTGAACCGGAGGAGGGTACTCCTGCTCATGGTGGTGTCATGATTTTGGTGCGTAATGACGTTCATTTTACACCTGTCACACTTACATCTGACTTGCAAGCTGTTGCCGTTCGCCTTCACTTACCCGGCTTTTTGTTTTCTGTTTGCTCTGTGTATACACCTCCATCGTCTCCCCTCGCTCCCGCGGACATTCGATCTCTCCTGTCCGCTCTCCCAACACCATTTCTTCTGTTGGGAGATTTTAATGCCCATCACGCACTATGGGGTTCGCCAAGGGCTTGTGCGAGGGGAACTCTTCTTTCCGACATTTTTTATCAGTTCAATCTTTCCATCCTCAATACAGGTGCACCTACTTTTATTTCTGATTCTTCTGGTACATTTTCTCACCTGGACCTTGCAATTTGCTCACTCCAGCTTGCACGTCGTCTTCAGTGGAACGTCGTCGCTGACACCTACTCCAGCGACCATTACCCCTGCATCGTTTCTCTTCTGTCGCACCACGTACAGCATTCCAGAGTACCTACCTGGATATTCGCAAAAGCCGACTGGAGCTTGTATTCCAGCCTCGTGCATTTTGACGACCAGCCCTTCTCCGACATTCACCAACTAGTGCAGCACCTTACGTCTGTTATTTTCTCTGCCGCCGAACGCGCAATACCCCGTTCATCCTCCCAACCTCGGCGGCCACCTGTTCCGTGGTGGACCGAGGATTGTCGGGACGCCGTTCGTGCCCGTAGGACTGCACTTAGGGTGTTTCGGCGCCACCCTACACTTGATAATTTGGTGACTTTTAAACAATCGCGCGCCAGGGCTCGTCGCATTATTCAGGATAGCAAGAAGGCATCTTGGGCTCGTTTTGTCGAGTCTTTTAATCGTTTTACGCCTTCATCCGTTGTTTGGGATAAACTTCGTCGCTTCTCAGGTAAAGTGTCACATTGTACTGTTTCTGGCCTTCAGGTTTCTAATGCGACCATAGTGGATCCGGCTGCCATCGCAAACACTCTGGGTTCTGCCTTTGAGGCGGTTTCCAGTTCAGACCATTATTCCGCCGGCTTTCGCTCTATTAAAGACCGGCAGGATTCCGCATCATATACTTTTCGGTCTGTTAATGATGAATGCTATAACGAACTATTCACAATGAGGGAGCTGGAGCACGCTCTTCATTGCTCTCGGCACTCCGCTCCTGGGCCGGACGGCATTCATGTCCTGATGTTAAAGAACCTTTCAGCCGACAGTAAACTCTTTCTCTTACAGGTCTATAACCGTATTTGGCAAGACGGCATTTTTCCTTCCGTTTGGCGCGAAGCCACCATTGTCCCTATACTTAAGCCTGGGAAGGATCGCCAACTACCTTCCAGCTACCGCCCTATCTCCCTCACCAGTTGCATTTGCAAGGTGATGGAGCGCATGATCAACGGGCGGTTGACATGGTGGCTTGAGTCTCAGAAACTTCTAGCGAACGCTCAGTGCGGGTTTCGTCGCTATCGCTCTACCGTCGACCATCTGGTGTCCTTGTCGACGCATATTATGAATGGATTTCTGAGAAAGTGTCAAACCGTGGCTGTATTTTTTGACCTGGAGAAAGCTTATGACACTTGTTGGAGGGGCGGCATTTTACGTACACTTCACGCATGGAATATCTGCGGTCGTCTTCCCATATTTCTCCGGGAGTTCATGACGGACCGCGTCTTTCGTGTACGTGTGGGCTCGGTTTTATCTCGTCGTTTTATTCAAGAGAACGGAGTACCGCAGGGCTCTGTACTCAGTGTCACACTTTTTGCAATTGCTATCAACCCCATTGTTGATTGTATTCCTCCTGGCATTTCATCGTCCCTTTTTGTTGACGATTTCGCTATTTATTGCAGTTCACGGCGGACCTGTCTACTCGAACGCCGTCTCCAGAGCTGTATCGACCGTCTCTACGCCTGGAGTAACGCCAACGGCTTTAATTTCTCCGCCGAGAAATCCGTCTGCATCAACTTCTGGCGCCGGAAGTATTTCCCTCCGCCCTCTCTCCATCTAGGGCCAGGGATGCTTCCGTTTGCAGACGAGGCGAAATTCTTGGGGTTGATCTTTGATAGAAAGTTGTGTTGGACCTCGCACATTTCTTTTTTAAAAGCAAAGTGTGACCGTTCTCTGAATCTTTTACGTGTTTTAAGTGGCACATCCTGGGGAGCTGATCGGACCACCCTTCTGCGTCTATATCGCTCTTTGGTCCGATCCAAACTTGATTACGGGTGTATTGTTTATTCGTCGGCACGTCCATCTGTGTTACTTCGATTGAATGCCATTCACCATCGTGGCATAAGAGTCGCTACAGGGGCCTTTCCAACTAGCCCCGTGCCCAGTCTTTATGCTGAAGCTGCAGAGCCTCCGCTGTCCTCTAGGCGTGAGATGCTCTTGTGCAGCTATGCCTGTCGACTCTCAAGCTTGCCTGACCACCCGTCTTTCGCGGCATTTTTCGAGGATTCACTTGACCGGCAATATTTAGTTAGCTCCTCTGCATTGCTCCCTCCAGGGGTTCGATTTCGACTGCTACTTCGGCATTTGGACGTTACGCCAGCGCCGGCCCTTCCAAGGGGGGAAACGCGTTTTCCTCCATGGTCGCGCGTTGAGGCCCTCTGTCACCTTGGGTTATCGTCAATGCCGAAGAATGAGACCCCTTCTTCAGTCTTTAGATCAGCGTTTTTAGAACTTCAGTCGCAATTCGGGGACTTGCCTTTTATCTTCACTGATGGATCTAAGACTGATGCTGGAGTAGGATGTGCCTTTTTTTGTGGTGGAAATAGTTTTACCTTTCGTTTACCAGAGCAATGTTCGATTTTTACCGCCGAACTTTTTAGCATTTATCAGTCTCTTTTATATATTCAGCGGCACGACTTACGGCATTGTTTTATTTGTTCCGACTCCCTGAGTGCTCTTCAAAGTATTAGCTCGCTGTACAGTTACCACCCGCTCGTACAGCGCATTCATGACCTGCTCCACTCGCTTGATGTCACTGGCATCAGCGTCTCCTTCTTGTGGATTCCAGGTCATGTGGGCATCTCAGGTAATGAGTCTGCCGATGTCGCTGCCAAGTCGGCGATTTTATCGCCCAGACGTTTTACCTCTGTTGTTCCCTCGTCAGATTTGTTTATTGTTTTACGTCGCCGCATCCTCTCGCTTTGGAGCGATGAGTGGACGGCCCTCCGGGGGAACAAGTTGCGGGAGGTTAAGCCTCTCCCGTTAGTCTGGGCTACCTCTTCCCGTGCTTCTCGTCGGGAAGAGGTAATTTTAACACGCCTTCGTATCGGACATTGCATTTTTAGTCATAAGTATTTGCTGAGTGGTGACCCCGCGCCACTCTGTGGGCAGTGTGACGTGCCCTTAACGGTGCGTCACATTTTAACAGAGTGTCAGGTTTTAGCTGCATTGCGTGCTCGTGTGGGTCTGCCTGTTGGCCTAGCCAACATTTTGGCAGACGACACGCATGCTGTGGAATGTGTTTTACGTTTTATTCATGACAGTGATTTTAATCTGCGCATTTAATGCGTTGAGCGTCTGTTAGCTTCGTACTTTTGTCCTGTCGGTTTTTTATGGGAACTCTTATCCCCAGTGGACATATGACGCTCATGTCCCTCGCATTCTACAGTTCCTGACACGTTTTAATCCTTTACTGCCTATGCTTTTAGTGTGTTGTTTTTCAGATCTTTGTCTTGTTCTTATTATTGTTGTTATTGTTATTATTGTTTTTATTGTTATTGTTGTTATTGTTATTATTGTTATTGTTATATTTGTTATTGTTATATTGTTAGTTTTAGCTTTTTGACATCGCGGGTTTGTGTCCCGTTTTTTAATTATGCGGTTTTTTACCTGTCTTTTATTTTTTGACTTTATATTTTATACCTTGTAAGGGCGCTGATGACCCCAGCAGTTTAGCGCCCTTAAGCCGCATATCACCACCACCACCACTCCTCACCCAGCAACAACGATTAATATATACAGAATTTGAGAGTTCAATAATGTCGTTTTGAAGTATTTCTTCTATTATTTCATCTGCCTGCTCTCTAATTGTGAATGGTAAGTTTCTGCATTTATGAGTATATGGAGTTATGGGTTTCACCTTAAATAAGTGTGTATATGCTGTACATTTTCCGGGTTTAGGAGGGAAAAAATTTCTTTGTTTTTCCATAGAACATTACACTGTTCCTTACATACTTGCTTTCTCGTTAATTACATTCTGTGGTACAAGTTATTTTACAGTAAAGCTATTTGTTGATTTTATTTTACATTATTAGTTATTCCTGTTACTTTCAATATTCTATTCTATTGGGTATATGTCCCCTTACATGTTACTCATTGCTGTTGGTAGCTTCATGTTTTCCATTCCCAATTCAACTTCATTTACTAAAGCTGAAAAAACAAGTACTTGTTATGCAACTTTTGGTACTGGACTACCTCACTAAAATAAAATATATGCTACTGCCTTTTTTCTAATAACCCACTCATTTATTTCACAGCAAGCACTCTTCTCAAGTAGTTCCTCTACAGTACAAAATCTGGTTTTCTTAATATGCTCTTCTTCAGCACTCAAGCGTTCTGCAGTTGCAATGTTTATGAAATCATTTTCCAAATGTCTTCAGGATACTCTCTTGAGGTAGAGGGTTTTGACAAATAGCAACGACATCCAGTCAAAAGAGAAGGAATTGTACCTGTAACAAGTTAAGAGAATATAGTTTATTAATGAAAATCTTTAATGTCATATAAGTAATAACCAAATTAATTACACTTGAAAATCCACTGCACACCAGAACAAAATGCCACATATCATCTTGCTCTACATTATTAATAATAATAATAGTAATAATAATAATAATAATAATAATAATAATAATAATGTAACAACAAGAATCATATTTGCAGCTCATAGTAGTATATATGAGTGCAAATAATTGAGGCAGTTTAAGAAAGTTTAACAGTGCACATGATATAATCTGTAAATGGTTTGGTTATTTGTGCAATTTAATGACATTCTTTAATACCTGTTGGTCATTAGCATATCAATCTACTTAGGATATGAAAGGTACTTCCAGAAGCAAACCAACTTGCTCAGGGCAACAGATTTATTTTAGGGATAACAAACATATGTTTAAAACATTTATATCCATATCACATTTATCTTATTAACAATATAATGCTCAAATATCGATCCTGCTTGCTACTTATACACTTAATGTGAACTGTTTCATTTGTCATATCATTTGTTAAACACAGGGGTTATATGTTACTGCTTTAATTCATCATTGTACACTTTCATCTAAAAATATTCTATACGTTAACCACAAATTATTATTTAACTTTATAATATATGGGTGGCAACACAGTATAGGTTGTAGGAAGCACAGTGAAGCTTTGCTGTAGGTTAGGCATGTGGTCAATGTTAATTTAAATGTACTGTATTGAATTTATAAGGCTACAGTTACACATATAAAATGTTTACCTTTTCAATTTTCCCATCTTAGACACCCATTTTAATTTATCATAGTGCACTTTCATTTGAAAATATGTTATGTGTTTAGTGGAAATGATTATTTAACCTTACAATTTGTGGGTGGTAAGCACTGGCCAACACACTATAGGCTATAGCAAGCACAGTGAGGCTAGTACTGTAGGTTAGTTTAGGGTGTGTGATCAGTGTCAATGCAATTGTACTGTGCTGCATTTATAACATTACGGTTATGCATATAACACATTAACCTTTTCAGTTTTCTTCCGTAGACAAATACTTTAACTTATTATTGTGCACTTTCATTCGAAAATATTCTATATGCTTAATCGTTAGTTATTATGCATGGGAGGTAAACAGGCCAACACTATAGCAAGTACAGTGAAGCAGTAGTGGACCTTGTGTTTCTAGGTTAGGTTGGTCGTGTGTATATTAATCAATATTAATTTAATTTGTTGTATTATTTACTATACTGAGGTTCCATTGTACTATATACTATAGTTATGCATATCAAACTGTTAGCTTTTCATCTTCTCCCATTCACATCAGGAGTTAAACTAAATTGTTTGTGTTCTTTAACCTAGCATGATAGGTATAAAGTTCAATCCATTACAGATTATGCTGACAAATTAGATGTTTGTATTATTACAGCTTAATAAACAGACTGTGTATAACATACATTGTAAACCAGAAAATATTCTAATCAGTTGTGATAAAAAGGTAAAGTGAAAGTAGCAAAAGTAAAACGAAATGATAAGAGTGAAAAATCGAAGTAAAATAAATACAAACATTACAACTAATTATTATATAGGTGTGTATATAAATAGTTGAAAACGACAATTGAACCTCTGACAGCAGCAACTGCTATACTGTAAATGGAATCAGTATTCCACTTGAAACATATGCGGAATTTTACAAAGAAGTTCGGTATTATGCCTCTCATGCCCACCATCAGTCAAATAACAATGGGAGTCAGGTTGTGTTTTTCATATAAAAAGGGCATTATTGTTATAACGTTATCAACAGAACATACACTAAATAGAATATTAATTTGGCTTTTGTATACAACAATAATAATAATATTACTTATATAACAAAATCATGTTAAATGAGCAACTATATAGTTCTAAAAGGGCACGAAGACAGATAATTTAGCCGGAAAAAAATACAAATTCTACTCCCGGACGTGAACATACGACGTTGGCAATACCAAGGCATAATGCCCTCCTTTACAGCAAAACAGAGGGTACTAGAACTGCATATTTTTGCATTTGATGTCTCTGGCACCCCCATTTTCCCTCTCCCACACTTCCGTCGATAGGGTGAACAAAGTACATGGAACAATGTGCGTGTTATGGCCCCCAGATACATTTGAGAGACAGTGTAGCTGCAGACTTATTTCCGGAGAGGCAGCCCAGGCATCCATCAGCGGATTAATAGACCGGGAGGTGAAACAGCAGCTTCTCCTAGTGGAAAACCTCAATGTCAGCGGTGCCCTCCCCATTGAAACGGCGAAGATGATGGCTGGTGGAGCGACCCTGGCGCCGGCCAGAACTCTGACGGCCTCGAGTTGCGTCAACCGCAACAGCTAAACCGCCGTAGAAGTGGGGGGCGACTGACCTACGTGTTGGTGAGAGAGGAGAGCCCAAACACCTAAGAGCATACTACAGGCTGGATTCTGGATCAGGAAAACAACTAAGAGCCGGCGTAAGTTCTCGTTGAACTTCGTTGCTGGGAACAAGAGAATGTTATGATAGCGCATAGATGGGATGGCTTCGACACCGTCCCTGTGGGGTACTGGTATACACGAAGGCTTATAACTGTCGCCAGACCCAGTGCGGTGCAGGGAGTACCAAAGAGGGCGTGAAAAGGTGGTTTCGGCATGAACCGAGAGGGTAGTGACGGCGGAGGCAGTGAAACCTCCAACGAAGAACGCGATTCTAAACGGAGGACTCCACCGCGATGGGCTTTACGTCGCAAGGGGGCTACTTCCGGCTCGAGAACCGTCCTGGTGAGTGTCCTTAATGCCACGAACCGAGGCCAGAAGCTGCTTAGCGGGGCTGCCTTAAATTATGAGCCCATCGCCTGTACAATGTTTGCGGCCAGAGACACAGAAAACCAAGAAAATGGATGGTCATCCGAGTAACCTCGTCCAGGGGGCGGCTGAGAACCTATCGCGAGGCGAGAAGAAGCAGATTCTTAACCCACTAGCAGAATTCCAGGACATCTTCGCCTACCAAAAGGGTGATAGCAGTACCGTTATAGTGATGCATCGCATCGACACTGGTGATAACCTATTAGACAGTCGTCTCGCCGTGCCCCAGTAACAAAGCAGAAAGAAAAAGACAACTGGATAGCGGACATAAAGACCAGAGTGTCAGTAAAAGAAACCATTAGCCTTGCATTACCGGAAACTGAGCGACATCACCAAGAAAGGCGGCTTTCCTTTGCCACAGATTGACAATACCCTAGACACCTTAGCGAGGCCCATTGGTTTTCCACCTTAGTCCTGAAGTCGGGATTATGGCAAGCGGCACTTCCCCCAATGATGAGAACATCTCTATTGGAGATGAACTGTGGCAGTCCACGGTAATCCTTTCAGACTCTGAAACGCCCTCGCAACTTTCCAGAAACTTACGGAGTCTGATGAGCGGCCTCACCTACGACGCTTGCCTCCATCGCGACGTCATTGTTACAGGCAAATCATTCGAGAATCAACTGAGGAAGGTTTTCGAAAGGCTTTGACAAGCCAATCTCAAGCTAAACTCCAAGAAATGTCAGCTGTTTAGAAATGAAGTGTGCTACTACATGGGACACATCGTAATCCCTGATGGAGTAGCTGCGAAATCCCAGAAACTGCAGACTGTCAAGGAGTGGTCCGGGCCAAGGAATAAACAGGAGCTACGCCGGTTCCTGATTCTGCACACACACTATCGGAATTTCGTGGAGGAGTACGCAAACATTGCCAAAATGTTGACATAGCTAACAGAGGAACGACAAGCCTTCCAGTGGTCTGACCAAGCTGTGGCAGCTTTCCAGACCCTAAAGAATGTCTTGTGCATGATCCCATTAAATTCATCGGATTCAGGGATCACAGTGAGGTTGGCATGAGGTATCCTGTCGCAAGGGCTTGACAGAGAAGAAACGGTACTGACTTACGTAGTGGAACCCTGTCTAAGGCCGTATGAAATTACTGCGTGAAAAGATGTGAGTTCCTGGCTGTTGAAGCAGTTCCACATGGGAAGTACCTTTACGTAGAGGAGTTTTACCTCAATGGACTATTCCGCCCTAACTGTGCTTGGGCTTTCACAACTTGGTAGAACAGGTGGCCTGCTGGGTCCAATGGCTGCAGCAGTACAGTTTTTACCACAGTGCACGATCAGGAAGATGTCATACTCACGCAGATGGTCTTTCCTGAAAACCGTGCCAGGAAAACAGCAATCACTGTGGGAAGTCGAGGCAAAGGAGAGTGTTGCAGCCTTATGCCCCAGTCACGGTGCAACCTACAGCCAGTTGGAACAGATGGAGAATGGATACATAGGGCCGATGCTGACGGATAAAGAATCTGGCAAATAACCTGCTTGGTTGGATGTCGCTCTTAGTTACCCCACCTATAGCTATTGGCTGAAGTGGGACTCCGTGGTGTTTAGAAATGCTGAGTTAAAGACAGAGTGGGAGTGCACAAATGGGAAAACCAAGTTGAAATGGCTAGTGCTCCCAAGGAATAGGGTAAAGGAAGAACTCGAGGAGATGCAAGCCAGTATAGTACAATTTTTTCCTCCTGGTCGTACTCAGCTTGATGAGCCCATTATCTCCCAGGAGGGGTTTTAGGTTAGTTGTAGCTGATACGGGAGACATTCCTGTTGCACCGTGCTAGGGAAATGCTACCAGTCTTTTCTCCCCTCCCCTTCCTTCACCTCATTTGTATTTCTGCAGTTTCAGGTCGAAAAAATCATACTGTACTATCAGAGGGCATGTGGGCATAAATGAGACCTTGGAGAAGCTACCTCGCGTATTTTATTGTTGCATCTTCGAGGTGACATGGTGAGGTGGTGCTAGCATTGTCATATCTGCATGGAAAGTTGTGGGGCCTTAGACATGCAATTGGGGCTGAATACAACAGTAATGCAGGAACACTATTTGAAAGAATTGCTATCAACATGTCTTCCCTTTCCCAAAGAGACATGGGAAATGGGGCTACCTGTTACTGACTATGGACTATTTCACTAAGTGCCCGAATTTTACGCAATTTCCAATCAAGAAACCTCAGCTGTGGCTAATGCACCAGTGAACAGCTTCTTCTGCTGATTTGGAGCTCCACAATAACCAGGGGATACATTTCGAATCCAACTTTATGCAAGAGCTGCTCCAGCGCCTCAGGATACATAAGATCCATATCACTCCCCATCATTCATAGTCGGGAGGGATGGTGATGAGCTGTATCAAGATGGTCAAGGAACACCACCTGTAAGTGGTATCCATTCATCAGCAAAATTGGAATGTGCACGTGCCTTATTCCTCCTGGCCTACTGAGCATCGGTACACGAGTCCACTGGCATGATGCTGGCTAACATGGTTTTTGGACAGGAGCTGTGGCTACCATGTGATCTGTTGTTTGGCATGCCTTATGCTGACCAGCCATCAATGGATTATGTTGGGGTACTAATGGACAGGCTGGAAGAGGTTCACCATCTCACCAGGGAGAACCTAAAGCTTACAAGTGACCAGATGAAGGCATACCATGACCGTCTGACAAACAGTGCTGGATTCCAGGAGATTTGACAAACAGTGCTGGACTCCAGGAGGTTGACCTCATGAGGCTCTATTGCCACACAAGGACTAAAGGAAAGTTGCCAAAGTTGTAACATTCCTGGAACAGCCCATATTAGGTTACCTGTATCAGTGATGCGGTATAGCATATTTGGTATCAACCCCAAGGGAAGCTGATGGTGGTCCATCTTGATTGGCTTGCTCCATATCGTGGAGCTACTCGGGACGACCAGCTCTGAAGAGGCAGCTATCTGATGAAGGCAGCCCCTCCTGTGAAGGTGGATGGCAGACTGCGGCAGAAACTACTGGCTATTTGGAGAGAGGTGAGGGAGAAGCACTCTCCCCTGACATAAATTCCAGAAGTTATTGAGATATCAGACATTTGTGGAAGTTTCTTTCTCCTGCCTCCTGTGAACTCTCTCAAAACTCTTGCTATTTTATATTGGCAAGCATGAGTTGAATGATCTTTTTCTGATTTGGCTTCTTTGTATGTACAATTCTGTTTCACCATTATATTTTAAAATATGCATCCTAATAATTTTGACACTTTATATAGATGCATTGTGTACTACTTCCAGCCTCAGGTTTTTTCTGGGTAAATAAAAATGTTAATACAATAGAATCCTGTCATTATGTTCCTCAGTAATACGCTTTCCCATTTATGACATCAAATATGCTAAATACTATAAGAATGTTGCTTTAACATGTTTACCCATATTATGTTCAAATTGCTTTATTCAATGTTTAGGCCAATCCTTGTGCATTTTTCAGTCCAGTTGGATGTAAGCCCATGCATGTTTAATAGTGGAATTGTGTGAGTGAGACTGAGAATGCCTTAGCTTGGTATTGTAATGGGATCATTGGAACTGAGCAGCATGAGCATGGTATTGGTAGGTGGTATCCCATTCAGTGATGGTAGTTTCTAGTCTTACTATGTGTACAGTGTATTTTTATTTGGCATTATTATATCTTTGCAATGGAGAAAAAAAGGTTGCAGCTAATAACATTCATTGTAAAACTGAAGAGCCTTTAGGATGTAGATTGTAATCCAAATATGAAACATGCGAGTATAATGAAGTAAAAATTCCTCCGTCTACCTTAAACACTATTCTATTCTCATTAAATGCAAATTGATTCAAACTGCTTTTGAAAAAGGAAAAAAATGCTAAAAGAAAATGTTTAAAGTATTAGAAGAATTTCTACAGAAATGGTTTACACAAGAATGGGTTTCAAGTGCACCATAACATAGTACTGTGGTTTGAGCTCAGTTGGCACACCTAGTAAAAGAGATGGGACTTGATTTTAAAGCATCCAATATCTGGTTTGTAAAATTCAGGAATTGACTCAACTTACTTTATATATATCAAAATCGAGATTTTTACTGCATTGAGTTCAGTGTTGTCTATCATAAAGAATATGTTGATACCTCACTTATTACTCATGATAAAACAAATGTAATAAAGTTCTAATTGCATATTATCTAGCTGCCACAGAAAATAAGTTTCTACATGAATCTGATTGTTTCTCTCATGTAAAACAACATGACCAATATATACGATTTTAAATAGCATTCCGTGGCAATGGATGGAATCAGTTTCCAATAACATAATTGGTTTACATTCATAAAAGATGATATTGCGAGTTAATGATCAACAATATTAAAGCATTTCAAAATTAAATGTACCATTATGTACACCAAAAGCAGATCAAAGAGGCAGAACTGGCAGAATTTCCAAAGAAACAAATGATGTGGTAAGGAAATATATTCAGTGTTTCCCATCATGTGAATCACATTATTGTCGAGCAAATAGTAAAAAAACTGTACTTAGATCAAAGTCTGAATCAGCGAAAAATATATGAACTGAACGTTGAAGGTAATGCTAAGGAGGTGGAACAAGTTAAGATATCCATGTACAGGCATTTCTTTGTACAGAATTGTTTTCTTTCTTACGCCTAAGCAAGACAGGTGTGATATTCGTGAAGAATTTCAAGTTTCAAAAAAATAAGCATAGAATCTCACGTGAGGTGGAAATCAAATATGAAAACCATATCATTGAAAAAAAATCCTAGTGCTTATTGAATAACAGGACAGAAATAGATATTCAGTTACCACTGTTGTTTGTTTTGATTTACAGAATGTTATTAATATTCAACAATCCAATGTTATTGTCTCATTTTATAAGAAGAAACATGACTAAATACATCAGATTCTAGGAAAGGTGGTTTTGCAATATAGACAAACTTTAGTTGGCCTTTGGGGAAAGACATTGCTGTATTGTTGTGAAGGTATTAGAAAAAATTCTTGAAGATCATCCTGATTGAGATGCAGCAGTAGCTGTGTTCCTCAAAATTGCAATTCCATTATTTCACTAGCAGTGGCTCATTTTTTACAAAGACATGACATAGTTAAATTTTTCATATGAAATATTCAACTCCAGCACTCTTCTATCCAAGAAGTAGATAACATATACTCTAGTATAGAAAAGATACTAAGACATTCTGAAATGTGGGCTCCATTAGGGTTTTTGAAAATGCTTAAGAACGTTAACTGCAAAAAACCTTATGCAGTTATTGAAATTGTTAGACCCACACTTTAGGGTTTACAAAAAAGCCATTAGTACCAATGTAATTTTGTATGTAAATGATCTTTTTAGGAAAGTTAATCAATTGATTGTAGAACAAGGTAGAATCTGAATTTCATATGGCCAACTTAGCTTGTGTGGTGAAAACGAGAACTGATTCTGAATGAACTAGATTTCTATATATGCAGGAAACTAAACAAAACCAAACTTTCAAAAGACAAAGTAGTTGATATTCAATGTATAAGTGCATGTCACAAATTGATAAAATTTATTTTGAAAACATCTTCAAACAGTAGAAATCTGTACAAAGAGGAGTAAAATAGGCAGTAAATTTTAAGTGTTCAATGCTGGCTCTTACTTTATATGGCACCACAGGTGGTGACACGTCATGAAATGAAATAATTGGGAAAGGAAGTTTGGGAAGGAAACATTCCAGGCCTAAGTTTAGGGTACCTCCCTGGCATTTGCCATTTATAAAGACTAAGGAAAGGAATAAATCTCAGTCAGGATGGTTCTGGTGGGATTTGAACTGCAGACTGCTCACAAGTCTGTGCATTAATGACCTCAACTAACCATGTTGGTTTTAAACAAAATTAGGAAGGTACTTTAGTTGATTATTCCAATACTAGTGTTATTAGTACAAGATCAGAATACATTAGTTTTATAATCTTGGGGGAGAGTAATCATATTGTTTGTATATTTTATGTTTATAAACATAAGCCAATAAATGCCTTTATAATTAATAATATAATTTACTTTAGTCTTCATCAAAACAGTGATGAAATATTCTTTAATTTCCTTAACAATTGATCCTAAATTAAACTTAGAAGAATATAAGTTAAATACATAAGTTAAGAACTTTATTATGTAAAAATGTTCTCCAAGAATGACTAACCATGCCTAATGTTTCATAAAAAGAAAAATTGGGAAACTAAAATATTCTCACCTCAGAAAACCAAAGTACTACCTGGAAGTAAAATGTCAGTTTGGAAACAAAAGGTTCTATTTGAGGACAGCCATGTTATTCTATTTTATTTCACCACCAAGAAAATATATTTTGAACAATTTATTTTCAACAAATCATAAACAAACGAGCCAGAATAGTTCTAAAACCTTTATCGGTTTTGAATTTATTATTCTTCAAACCTTGATAAAAATTCTCTTAAAAATTAAAAACAGAAGCACTATTAACAGTGAAGTATTCATCATGATGGTAGATTGAGTCACACTGTTTTACACTCACGTTACTAATTAAAAGTTATATAAAACAGAAACGTTTTCGAGGGCATTCGTCCTCATCGTCAGCAACTGGGTGACTAAAGGTCGCTTTCTCCCATGTACTTTTTCCTCTTCCTGCGGATTCTAAACCTGTTGCCATCTGGTGTTGGGGGCTCAAAGTTTTAACACATTGCTCACAGGCAGGATTTCAAAATTAATGACGTCATTTTTGATGATGTGTATTTTTTCCCAGGTGTTCAATTCTATTGGTGTGGTGAGGGGTTTTAACAACTTCATACTTTGGCCAATGTTGTGGTTTTCTGTCCAAAAATGGTGTGATACAGCGGGTTTCTCTGTTTTAGTTTTGTGTTCCTTAAGTCTGGTTTCCAAGTTTCTTTTAGCTTTTCCTATGTAGTATTTCTCACATTCATCACAACTAATCTGGTAAATTCCGGATTTTATTGTGTTTGGGATGGTATTCTTGAGAGGTGTGTTTAGCAAGTTCAAGCTGAATTTGTTCTGTGGAGCTAGTCTTATGTTAAATTTGTTGAAGATTCGTTCAAATTTTCTAAAGGCCCAAGGGTGGTATGTGAATTCCTGTATTTCCAATTTGTGTTTGAGAGAGGTGTTAGAGTGGTTTAATGTGAAATTGCCTTGAGTTTTTTCTTCTTGTTTATCATGTTCCTTATAGATCTGAGTTGAATCCATTAGTTACTGCTATTTTTTTCCATATGTTGTTTTTCTTTCCTTCTTTGTTCAAGGGGACGCTATGTAACCGGTGGATCAGACTTCTAAAGGCTAGTTGGTGTGAAGTTGGGTTGCAACCATTTTTCTTTATATAACTGTCCACATGTGTAGGTTTTGTATGTATACCGAATTTTAAACCATTTTGATCTCTAGTTATAATGAGGTCCAGGAAGGGTAAGGTGGTGTTCTCTTCAATTTCAATTGTGAATTTAATGCTGTTGTCCTGCAGGTTCAACAGTTTCAAAGCATCTTCTGTTAATTTCTGGGGTATGATGAAAAAAAGTCATCAACATATCTCCGCCAAAATTTATATATGTGAGGGAAAGCTTTCACTATGTGGACTTCAAGGTGGCTCATATATAGTTCTGCCAGAATGGGGGACAGTGGACTTCCCATTGCTAATCCTTTTGATTGTTTTTAGAATTTATTATTAAATCTGAAGAAGTTGTGTCAAGTGCATAATTCTGTAAGGTTAATGATATCATCTATTTCTGTGGAGTCTATTGTAGTCTGATTCAACCATTTTCTGAGTAGTGTAGGAATTTTTTCTATGCGAATACTAGTGAAAAGTGCTTTGACGTCAAACAATACCATTGTGGTTTTTTGGGATGTTGTAGGTCTGCAAGTGGTTTTTTAGTTCTGAGGAGTTTTTAATTCCCAGGTTTTCAAACTTTTTGTAGGTTTTCAGTTTGTTTACTAACCACTTAGCAATGTGGTAAGTAGGTGAGTTAATACCATTGATAATGGGTCTCATGCTATTGTCATCTTTGTGTACTTTTGGTAAGGTGGGGTTAGCAGGCTTTAGAATGTATTTTTGAGGTGTTGTTAGTGTGTTGTTATTCTCTTGTTATTCTGAACCTGAGACATATGTGTGAGGCAAAGCTGCTGGCCTGAATAATGACCCTGCACTATGTGAAAATATTGAATCCTGGAAAACCATAGTCCTGGTGACAAATTGCAGATGAAATGAGACTATTTTTCTATATTCTGACAGATAAAACCCTGGAGTTTGAGGGCACATAGCATCATGATGGCAAACTTAGCAAGAAAAGGGTACACTTCTGTTGTACTGCAGTGAAAATGGAGTTGGAAAATTCAGTAAAACTGGTTGTTGGAAAACCATGCAGTCTATGCGATAGCAATGTTTCTCACGTAATATGTTTTTTTGTATTTGTTAGCCCCACGTTGTGGAGCCAATTTGCGAGAGAAACAAATTGTATATGTTTTGAGCCCCACGTATGGGAGTCAATTTGAAGTAAAATGTTTCTTACGTAATGTTTGTAGCGTAAGTTATTAGAACTTGTAGATCTTATGTTGTGCTGCTTACTTCACGCGTTGCCATCTTGTGACGTCATTCTTTGTTTGGTTTGTAGCTCCATCTTGCGTTAGCAATTTGTGGCAGTATTAGCTTGTATATGATTTTATTTCAAATGTCCTCCGGCTAGCGGTTTGGGTCGAACATGTATCTCTATGCAGGTTGTGAAATGGAAAGGAATCTTTTATCCAGAAATTACACTTAATGAAGAAATTTGTTTTATAATGTTTTTATTGTCGAACACGTTCACTAACACTTTTACATATTGATTTAGATACTCGCCAAACTGAAACTGTTTGTAATAACTTCTTACTTATCACTTTTAACTCACGTACTTCAACTTTGTGTATATTTAACTGTATAATACTTTAGATCTTTAATAATTTTTGCTGCGCGTAACTTGACGAACTGAAGGACTGACTGACGACGTGTAATGTGCTAGGAATTTTGATAAACTGGGGGGCGACCGACGTGTAATGTATTGAGAATTTTGTTGAACTGGGGGCGATCTACCTCGGACCTGGCTTTATATACACCCACTCCTCGACATGCCTAAAGATTATAAATGAACTACTATTGGCTAATAAAACGCGCCAACATTAGCGTCTATTTTAATATCCAATGAAAACCACAAATACATATTGCTTTTAGGGAAACATTCTAGAAGGTTCTACCGAAAACGCGCGAACATTACGTAACTTCCTTGTTCCCAGCAATGATAAACAGCTCACCCCCTCGCTGCATTATTGCGTTATTATTGACAGTTTCAGTAAAGCCGTATAAACTTATTTCCCAATAATAATTACAATTAATAAACATCTGAAATCAATGTCACATAAAAATGCATATTCATATTACAATCATTATTTACATTTAGGTAATTTGTGATACAAATTACCGTATCATATGCCCCACTAGAAACATAATTATGAATATTTACTACTTGTTTGGAAATTTTATAATTGGGTTTTTAGTCTCCTAAATCTTGGAACACACGCTATCACTTTCACTTTACACTTCACACGCATTTAACACACGATATGTTTTTCTTTTTTTTTTTTATCTCGCCACTACTTACTGGCTCTTGTTTAATTTGTTTAGACATTAATCTGACATTACAAAAATTTTTTTATAGAACTACTTTACCCTAAATTATTTAATAACTGTTACCAAATTGTTTACTTTCTTAAGTTGTTGACAAAAATTTATACATTTAAGATTTTTGTAATTGTTTAACATTTTTACAAAAATATTCACCCTTTACACAAATATATTTACATCTCTTAAATCTAGGCAATGTTTCACATGTTCTGTTTGCTACATAAGTATTTGTTTTTAATTATTTTTACCCATTTTTGTTATTTTGTACTTTATTTTAACAATGTTCTTGGAATTGTATTTACGTACTTTTACTTTAATATCATATTAAGTTTCAATTATTACCTTCTTCTTTTCAAATACTGTTACAGTTACTAAAAATTGTTACATTTTTTTTTTTTAAATATTTATTTCTCCCTTTTTTTTTATTTTATTAAATTTCTGTTTTCTCATGACATATACATTTAGTTAACCCTCTTACGTTCCAATACATTTCTCTGCAAGTCATCTTTACCTATCCAGCATTTAGTTTACATCTCATTGCTATTTACCCTCCTGGATCAAATTGTGTGTGGCTAAACATTACTCGTAGCCGTAACCTAACCTTCAAATTTTTGTTCATGAATAACCTCTTGTATTCATATGAAATTTCGTCACATGATAACATTTGAAAACAATCTACAGTTTCTTGAACAATACATCTTTTAACAAATTTCATTTTCAATTCATCTGCTATCTTTTTACTTTGAGAATACTCTGACAAATCTGTACTAATCTGTACTGGATTGGAGTTTTCATTTTGAAAAGCGTGGTACTTGTTAAGTTCAGAAGTTTGCTTTTGATTATTTACAGGCAAAACTTTAACTTCTTCGTACAATTTATTTCTTTGCATTATTGACTCATTCTGTATTTCTGATATTTCCCCTCTGAAATTAACTTGCGCCTTATTCACATCTACATTCATAACCTCTTTTATCTCTCTTATCTCACTTGAATATACTACTCATTTGACTTCCTAACTCTGTGCATTCTACATTAACCTCACTTTTAGTATTAACCTCACTTTTTTTGTTATCTATTTCCCTGCTCATGTCTAGCATATTCTTTGAAACTTCTCCTATCTCACTTGCTATTACTTCCTCATTTTCATCACTCATTTTTGGCATACTACTATCTAGCTTCGTAACTTTCTTTTCAATTTCTTCCCTGCTTTTATCTACTTTTTGCTCTAATATCTCATTTTTCCTACCAATATCTTCCATTAATTTCCTATGATTCCTGTCCATAGCTTCCCCCAATTCCTCAAAACTCTGATCTATTTTCTTACTAAGATCTTCCCTTAATTCATCCCTCAATTCCCTCTTATTCTTTTCCATATTCTCATTCAAATTTTTCATATTCTCATTCAAATTTTTCAGCATTTCCATAATCATACTAGTATCAAGATTAACATTTCCTGCTATTCTATTCTGACTTTCTGCACTAACATTCTCACCATTAAATACTAAATTGTTTAAGCTATTTTCTGTATCCTGTATTGAATTACAGCTAACTGTTACCTTATCTCCCTCCATCATTTTTTCTTCAATATTACTAGTAGCCATTTTTTTCGTTTTCTAAAAAAAAAATTACGATACTCTGACCTTTATGATGCTATCTGTTGCTGTTACTTTGATGTCCAGCTTTCTTGCCCCTCTCTCCTAGGTTTGTATGTCGCTTCGATGAAACTGCGTAGTTTTGTTGTCCTGTAGTTTGAAATTCCCAGTTGCCTTGTAATCTCGGAATTACGATCATAGTCTGTCGTTCCTTTTGTTGTTTCTGGAATCTGCGTCTTGTAGATCATTTCACTGCTGCATTCGTTCCACATCCTGGTTATCTCAATTCTTCCTGGTTAATTCTGATCCTTTCCTGGTTACTCGAGTTCCTTTCCTGGTCACTTTGCCCCACGTTCTGGGTGCAAATTTGCAATAGATATAAATGTTGTTTTTACTTCATGCGTTGCCATCTTGTGATGTCATTCTTTGTTTGGTTTGTAGCTCCATCTTGCGTTAGCAATTTGTGGCAGTATTAGCTTGTATATGATTTTATTTCAAATGTCCTCCGGCTAGCGGTTTGGGTCGAACATGTATCTCTATGCAGGTTGTGAAATGGAAAGGAATCTTTTATCCAGAAATTACACTTAATGAAGAAATTTGTTTTATAATGTTTTTATTGTCGAACACATTCACTAACACTTTTACATATTGATTTAGATACTCGCCAAACTGAAACTGTTTGTAATAACTTCTTACTTATCACTTTTAACTCACGTACTTCAACTTTGTGTATATTTAACTGTATAATACTTTAGATCTTTAATAATTTTTGCTGCGCGTAACTTGACGAACTGAAGGACTGACTGACGACGTGTAATGTGCTAGGAATTTTGATAAACTGGGGGCGACTGACGTGTAATGTATTGAGAATTTTGTTGAACTGGGAGCGATCTACCTCGGACCTGGCTTTATATACACCCACTCCTCGACATGCCTAAAGATTATAAATGAACTACTATTGGCTAATAAAACGCGCCAACATTAGCGTCTATTTTAATATCCAATGAAAACCACGAATACATATTGCTTTTAGGGAAACATTCTAGAAGGTTCTACCAAAAACGCTGCGAACATTACGTAACTTCCTTGTTCCCAGCAATGATAAACAGCTCACCCCCTCGCTGCATTATTGCGTTATTATTGACAGTTTCAGTAAAGCCGTATAAACTTATTTCCCAATAATAATTACAATTAATAAACATCTGAAATCAATGTCACATAAAAATGCATATTCATATTACAATCATTATTTACATTTAGGTAATTTGTGATACAAATTACCGTATCATCTACTATACATGTGCTTGTACATGTGCAATGTCTTCTGCGTCAGTATTTTGAAATACCTTATATACATGGTATCCATTTGTGCCGGTAACTTTATGTAATGCATTATAATAAGAAATTATTAACTTTCGATTACACAGTACACATGTGATGGAGCTGCTTGGCCCATTCAACCACCACACTTGAAATATTCGCTTATTCATGATTGTGTCCTACATTAAATTATTTGATTTAAAGTAAATAGATTGTTAATTGTTGATCTTCCTGCTCAAAATTTGGATTGTTCTTCTGCTTCTCTGGTATTATATTCATCTTCTAACGTTTCTTTCAAAATTCTTCCATATTCCTATTTATGGTATTAGTAACAATCTCCTTTAATGTTTACAATAATTTCTCACTCCCTTTTTATGTATTGTAGATATATACCTTACTCTCCACTCTACAGCTGTATTATCACCATCTAAACATCTTTCAAATAACTGTCTTAATAGCTCCTAAAATTTTCTTGTACCATGTTTTATTAATTCTGCAGAAATTCCTTCACATCCTGGGCTTTGTTGTTTTCTAACTGCTTTATTGCAGTTTCCACCATTTCAATATCTTTATGCATCTATATATATAATTTTTTTTTTATTATTGTGCTAAGAGATTTACAGTTTGATTGTCTACTGAACTTTGACCCTGGCCACTCATTCTGTAGACAATCACTACAGTTTATCTACATTTTACAATTTCCCGTCAATAAATTATCTTGCTTAAATTTTTCACGTCTCATTTCCACTTGTTTTTCACTTGTTACTTATTGATTACTTTACTATCACACATTCACCATAGTTTTCCATTCAAAGTAAGATACACTACCTCTTATTTTTCTCTATCCACTGTCCAAAGCCACTTATTTTTGACTTTACACAAAAACTGTCCAATGCTCCTAGCATTCTTGCACATCATTTCGATTATAAGTGTGTTTCTATCCCCCTTCAACCACTTCTTTTTAATAACTTCTCTTCTCCAATTTTCTGTTCCTTGGCACTTAAATACTACGTGTTCAATGTCTTCATTACCACCACATATCCGACATTAACCCTCTTAGCCTCAATGCTTCAGTTTGTACCCATGCAATAGATTCTTGTTATTAGTTGGTGTATCATCACTATTTATATTTACATAACCTGGCCTATTTTCTGCTAATTTTGTAACATATAGTTGCTAAAGTTTTACCACACATGTGTAAAATATTAATTTTTAGAACATAACATTCCCTTTACAATAAATAGTAAAGCGCATTTGTGTGCTGTATATGAATTTTTATAATCTACATCAGTATTTTTGCATTTTATTAATTAAATACAGCCAGATGAGCTGGCTGATCAAAACCAAATTTGTCCTGGTGTTATCATTATCCTAAAAAGTGGCAATATAGTAAATTATTTATCAAACATGAATAACTGGTATTGCTGTTTTGTGATTCTGTATGACACTTTTGTTTAAAAGATGATGGCAATTAATAATTTCTTTCTGCTACATTAAGTCATGGGTCCAAAATTCTCATATCATTTGTGAGCTCTACAGAAAATGTTGATTTTGCCATTTGTTATGTGGGCCATTGCCTTCGCTACTTTTCACCCCAGGGGCTCACCTTTTGTGAGTACGGGTTAGGCGCACCCGGGGTACCCGAGCCATCCATAGCCATTTTCACCCTTTCATCCCCGTCCGGTCGAGGTGGGTTCGTTCTCGTGACCGGGGGACTCAAGGTAGGCTCTCGTGCATTCTGTGCATATCATTACATCTCGCCCCTCGCCATCGCTTCTGTCTTCTCTTTTCTTTATGCACATTTCGCCCCACGCCCATTCATTTACACGTCTCTTTTACTTCTTCGCCGGCCTACCTTGAGTGCGAAACGCCCACACACTTAGTTTCTTTTAACCTTTTATGTTAATCCTCCGTGGACACAGCCTGACGGATACCCGCGCACCGCGTGCGCAGCTGGGTGAGTGGGTAATGGCGTCATCCCCACCACCCGGGGTCGTCATGTAGGGTATGTGTTCGTATCCGCTGTTCAACTGCACTCCCGCGGGGGGGCCATTGCATGAGCTGCTGGCTTCCGACGGCGATTGGGTCCCTCTGTCTATGTTCTGGGAGGTGTGACCCTGAGGTGAGTCTGGTATAGATAGGCCACTCACCCAAGCCGGGGTAACGCCCGGGAAGTCAGAGCCCGAGGTCGGAGACGGTTGCAATGGTGGAGGATTTTTTTTTCGCTATGGAGCACCCTTTCTCCATTATAAACAACAAGCGCCGAAAAACTTTAGTAACAGAAGTAGCACCGCCAACAGCTGGTTGTTACTTAGTGATTACCTGTACAGAGGAGGGACAATCATTCGAGAAGGTAAACCCTTTTATCATCCAGAAGGGCATTGACGCAATTGCTGGTCCGGTTCTTTCCTGCACTCGGCTTCGTAATGGTTCGTTGCTAGTTCAAAGCAAATCCGAGGCACAAAGTAAGTCCTTGTTGAGCGCCACGCTTCTCCACGGTTATCCTATCCGTGTTGAGAAGCACCGCACCTTGAATTCTTGTAGAGGCGTTGTCACCACGCATAGCCTCGATGGCTTATCGGACGAAGACCTGGTCGAATATCTTGCAGACCAGAGGGTGACAGCGGTTCATCGAGTGCAGGCCAAACGCGACGGCGTATTGGTACCCACTCGTACCCTGTTTATTACATTTGATGACGTCGATCTGCCCACGAGCATTTCCGCAGGGTACGAACGGATTTCTGTGAGGCCTTATATTCCTAGACCTCTGCGTTGTTTTAAATGCCAACGTTTTGGGCATACGCAAGTCTCATGTAAGAGTGCCGTTAACATCTGTGCAACATTTAGCCAGCCCTCACACGAAGGTACCTGTTCAACAGCCCCCGTCTGCGTTAATTGTAAAGGGTCTCATTCTGCTTCGTTTGTCGACTGTCCGCGGTACTTGGACGAGAAGGCGATCCAGGAGATCCGGGTAAAGGAAAAACTCTCCTTCGCTGAAGCCCGGAGGCGTTACCATGCGCGCCAACCTTCACTCCTGCGATCTGGCACATTTAGTTCTGTTGTTGCCTCGCCAGTACCACGAGTAGATGCCGAAACTCAGACCTGGACCATGACTGGATTAACCGCCACTACCATCCGGCCGTCCATTAAGGCTACAGTTACCAAGCCGTATAAACCTGGTCCCAAGTCAATGAAGTCGCAAGCCGTTGAAAAGAAACCCAAGCAGAAACTTCGCAGGGAAGATTTTTTGAAAGACCCTCCGCGTGCGCGCGGTAACAAAAGTTCACCTTCTCCTCCTCGGAGGACAGCAAGGTCCTGGGACAAGCCGCGCTCAGCGGCACCCCTCACCCATCGCCACCCAGAACCGATTCACGGCGCTTGAATCGGTTTCTGGCACTGAGCGCGTGGGCCCTCCCTCCGAGGAAGCTATGGAGTCTGACCAACTCCATACAAAAAGCCCGAGCCCAAAGGTTAAGCAAAAGATTCTTTTAAGCCGCCCTTCTAAGTAGACCGTTTATCCCTTTTATTCATGGCTATCCTGACCTGGAATGTACGTTGTGTACGATCGCATAGGGCGGAACTGCAACTTTTATTGCGTTCCCATTCGCCTATGGTCGTATGTTTGCAGGAGACTAAGCTTCGCCCTCACGATCCTTTTGATCTTCGAGGATATACTCCGGTTCGCTACGACCTTGAACCGGAGGAGGATACTCCTGCTCATGGAGGTGTCATGTTCTTAGTGCGTAACGACGTTCATTTTAAACCTGTCACACTTACATCCGACTTGCAAGCTGTTGCCGTTCGCCTTCACTTACCCGGCTTTTTGTTTTCTGTTTGCTCTGTATATTCACCTCCATCGTCTCCCCTCGCTCCCGCGGACATTCGAGCTCTCCTGTCCGCTTTCCCAACACCATTTTTTCTGTTGGGAGATTTTAATGCCCATCACCCACTATGGGGTTCGCCAAGGGCTTGTGCGAGGGGAACTCTTCTTTCCGACATTTTTTATCAGTTCAATCTTTCCATCCTATGTACAGGTGCACCTACTTTTATTTCTGATTCTTCTGGTACATTCTCTCACCTGGACCTTGCCATTTGCTCCCTCCAGCTTGCTCATCGTCTTCAGTGGAACGTCGTCGCTGACACCTACTCCAGCGACCATTACCCCTGCATCGTTTTTCTTTTGTCGCACCACGTACAGCATTCCAGAGTACCTACCTGGATATTCGCAAAAGCCGACTGGAGCTTGTATTCCAGCCTCGTGCATTTTGACGACCAGCCCTTCTCCGAAATTAACCAACTAGTGCAGCACCTTACGTCTATTATTTTCGCTGCCGCCGAACGCGCAATTCCCCGTTCATCCTCTCAACCTCGGCGGCCACCTGTTCCGTGGTGGAACGAGGATTGTCGGGACGCCGTTCCTGCCCGTAGAACTGCGCTTAAGGTGTTTCGGCGACACCCTACAATTGATAATTTGGTGACTTTTAAACAATCGCGCGCCAGGGCTCGTCGCATTATTCAGGATAGCAAGAAGGCGTCGTGGGCTCGTTTTGTCGAGTCTTTTAATCGCTTTACGCCTTCATCTGTTGTTTGGGATAAACTTCGTCGCTTCTCAGGTAAAGTGTCGCATTGTACTATTTCTGGCCTTCAGGTTTCCAATGCCACTATAGTGGATCCGGCTGCCATCGCTAACACTCTGGGTGCTGCCTTTGAGGCGGTATCCAGTTCAGACCATTATTCCGACGGCTTTCGCTCTATCAAAGACCGGCTCGATTCCGACACCTTTAATTTTCGGTCTGCTAATAATGAGTGTTATAATGAACTTTTCACAATGAGGGAGCTGGAGCACGCTCTTCATTGCTCTAGGCACTCCGCTCCTGGGCCGGACGGCATTCATGTCCTGATGTTAAAGCACCTTTCAGCCGACAGTAAACTCTTTCTCTTACAGGTCTATAACCGTATTTGGCAAGACGGCATTTTTCCTTCCGTTTGGCGCGAAGGCACCATTGTCCCTATTCTTAAGCCTGGGAAGGATCGCCAACTACCTTCCAGCTACCGCCCTATCTCCCTCACCAGTTGCATTTGCAAGGTGATGGAGCGCATGATCAACGGGCGCTTGACATGGTGGCTTGAGTCTCAGAAACTTCTAGCGAACGCTCAGTGCGGATTTCGTCGCTATCGCTCTACCGTCGACCATCTGGTGTCCTTGTCGACGCATATTATGAATGGATTTCTGAGAAAGTGTCAAACCGTGGCTGTATTTTTTGACCTGGAGAAAGCTTATGACACTTGTTGGAGGGGCGGCATTTTACGTACACTGCACACATGGAATATCCGCGGTCGTTTTCCCATATTACTTCGGGAGTTTATGACGGACCGCGTCTTTCGTGTACGTGTGGGCTCGGTTTTATCTAGTCGTTTTATTCAAGAGAACGGAGTACCGCAGGGCTCTGTACTCAGTGTCACACTTTTTGCGATTGCTATCAACCCCATTGTTGATTGTATTCCACCTGGCATTTCATCGTCCCTTTTGTTGATGATTTTGCCATTTATTGCAGTTCACGGCGGACCTGTCTACTCGAACGCCGTCTCCAGAGCTGTATCGACCGTCTCTACGCCTGGAGTAACGCCAACGGCTTTAATTTCTCCGCCGAGAAATCCGTCTGCATCAACTTCTGGCGCCGGAAGTTTTTCCCTCCGCCCTCTCTCCATCTAGGGCCAGGGATGCTTCCGTTTGCAGACGAGGCGAAATTTTTGGGGTTGATCTTTGATAGAAAGTTGTGTTGGACCTCGCACATTTCTTTTTTAAAAGCAAAGTGTAACCGTTCTCTTAATCTTTTACGTGTTTTAAGTGGCACATCCTGGGGAGCTGATCGGACCGTCCTTCGCCTTTATCGCTCTTTGGTCCGATCCAAACTTGATTACGGGTGTATTGTTTATTCGTCGGCACGTCCATCTGTGTTACGTCGTTTGAATCCCATTCATCATCGTGGTCTTAGAGTCGCTACAGGGGCCTTTCCAACTAGCCCCGTGCCCAGTCTTTACACTGAGGCTGCAGAGCCTCCGCTGTCTTTCAGGCGTGAGATGCTCTTATGTAGCTATGCCTGTCGACTCTCCAGCTTGCCTGGCCACCCGTCCTTCGCGGCATTTTACGAGGATTCACTTGACCGGCAATATTTAGTTAGCTCCTCTGCTTTGCTCCCTCCAGGGGTTCGATTTCGACTGCTACTTCGGCATTTGAAAGTTCCGCCAGCGCCGGCCCTTACCCGAGGGGAAACGCGTTTTCCTCCATGGTCGCGCGCTGAGGCCCACATCCACCTTGGGTTAACGTCGATGCCGAAAAATGCGACCCCTGCTTCTGTTCTTAGATCCGCCTTTTTAGAACTACAGGTGCAGTTCGGGGACTGTCATTTTATATATACTGATGGGTCTAAGACTGATGTTGGAGTAGGATGTGCCTTTGTTTTTGGTGTACAGAGTTTTACTTTTCGTTTACCTGGACAATGTTCAATTTTTACCGCCGAACTTTTTAGCATTTATCAATCTGTTTTACACATCCAGCGGCACGACTTACGGCACTGTTTTATTTGTACGGACTCTCTGAGTGCCCTTCAGGCTATTCATGCGCTGTACCATTACCACCCACTCGTACAGCGCATACATGACCTGCTCCACTCGCTTGGTGTCTCTGGCATCAGCGTGTCCTTCGTGTGGATTCCAGGTCATGTGGGCATCTCAGGTAATGAGTCTGCCGACGCCGCTGCGAAATCGGCGATTTTATTACCCAGATTTTTTACTTCTGTTGTTCCCTCGTCAGATTCGTGTGTTATTTTACGTCGCCGCATCCTCTCGCGCTGGCGCGATGAGTGGACGGCCCTCCGGGGGAACAAGTTGCGGGAGGTTAAGCCTTTCCCGTTGATCTGGGGTACCTCTTCTCGTTCGTGTCGTAGGGAAGAGGTAATTTTAGCTCGTTTACGGATTGGACATTGTGTTTTTAGT
The DNA here is from genome assembly GCA_030765065.1 of Deroplatys truncata. Lineage (NCBI taxonomy): Eukaryota > Metazoa > Arthropoda > Insecta > Mantodea > Mantidae > Deroplatys > Deroplatys truncata. The sequence continues at coordinate 412,047,256 of CM060990.1, read as the reverse complement.
CATAGGTATTTGCTCAGTGGTGACCCCGCACCACTCTGTGGGCAGTGTGACGTGCCCTTAACGGTGCGTCATATTTTAACAGAGTGTCAGGTTTTAGCTGCATTGCGTGCGCGTGTGGGTCTGCCTATTGGCCTAGCCAACGTTTTGGCAGACGACACGCGTGCTGTAGAATGTGTTTTACGTTTTATTCATGACAGTGATTTTACTCTGCGCATTTAATGCGTTGAGCGTCTTTTAGCTTAGTACTTTTATTCTGTCAGTTTTTATGGGGACTCTAATCCCCAGTGGACATATGGCGCTCATGTCCCTCGCATTCTACAGTTCTTGACAGGTTTTAATCATTTATTGCCTATGCTTTTAGTGTGTTGGTTTTTTCAGATCTTTGTATTGTTATTATTGTTGTTATTGGTATTATTGTTGTTATGATTATTGTTATTGTTATCTTATTGTTATTTTTAGCCTTTTGGACATCGCGGGTTTACGTCCCGTTTTTAATTATGCGGTTCTTTTACCTGTCTTTTATATTTTGACTTTATATTTTATACATTGTAAGGGCGCTGATGACCTCAGCAGTTTAGCGCCCTTAAGCCGCATATCATCATCATCATCACTTCGCTACTTTTCCTATATCTCTCTAATTAACAGCCAGGGGATTAAGAAGTGCATGGTACAGATAATAATATTGATCTTTTAACATTATCTGCTATAATACACACTCAGAAAATCCCTGTTTGACACATGTTGCCCTAATATACCTCAGCACTTATTTTTGCTGTGATAGACAGCTAAATTGCAGGAAGCAGAAAGTTAAATGCAGCGGACAAAGGGTTTATGTAGATTCCAAATAGAAGAGGCGAATTTATCCTAAGAATACTGTGGTAGCATATCCTGTGCATTGTTGAAGTAGCCTTGTGTTTATTGAAGAATTGCATCTGTTGTTACAGTAAACTTTCAGTGTGGTGAATCAAGTTTAGATGCTATTTTCCATTTAACTATGTTAAAATGTTTTAAAGATAACTTTTAAAAACTGCAAAAATGAGAAAAAACAAGAATGAATTGGCATATGGGGCTAAAAGTGTCATATTTGTTTTATTTCTATGACATGTTGTAGCACAATATGCATGTTTGCCATTTTTGTACTTTACAGGTGCATTTTTGCATTATTGCTATGTAAATGCATCATCATTTCTGTCATTGATAATTAGTGCATTGAAGCAAATTATAGTGTGCTGTTAGACAACTTAAATAATTTATTCTGTTTCATAAAATAAAATTAGTGTCATACACTTGCAATATACAATTTTTGAGTTTATAAAACTTCTGCTTATAGTAGGACATTCAGCCAATCATGGCTTACTGAATGTACCCAATATCTTAGATTCCATGCATTTCTGTAAGGTTGTTTGGGACTCTGTGAAGCAAAGTACCATTTGGAACTGCTTCATTGAAGTTGGTTTCTTTGTGTGCTCAGTGATATCATGCTAGAAGATGAGTTTTCGGACAATGAAGAATGGCAGCATACAGAATGTAAACTTCTGTTTTGAAACATATATTAACCTTCCTTTGTCTGAAACTGAGGACTATTCATAAAGTAACTTCTGTTTATTATTTAAATGTGAATGAAGTTACAGAATTTGTATTACAATACTTTGAAAGTGCACACTAATTTATTTTTCCACATAGTTTCCAGCCACATTGAGACACTTATCATAGTGTTTGATGAGCTTTGAAATTCTTCAATCATAGAATTCTGCTGCCTGTGACTGAAGCCAACTTATGATGCTGGTTTTCAACTCTTCATCAAACAAAACTTCAATCAATACAGTGGGGCCATACTGGGTTATTGAAAAAACCCACAAAGTGCCATCAAGCACTTTCCAGCAGGAAACTCATGGTAACTGTCTTCTGGGACAGAAGAGGAATTTTGCTAGTGGAGTTCTTGGAGATAAATGCCACAATGAATGCCTAAAGATATTGTAACACACTAATTAACTTGAGAAGGGCCATTCAAAACAGATGTGGCATGTTGAGGAAGTGGCTTGGTTTGAAGTGCTTTGGCGATGACAAAGGGTTGAAAACCAGCGTCATAGATTGGCTTCAGCCACAGGCGGCAGAATACTGTGATCACAGAATCTCAAAGCACATGATAAGTGTCTCAATGTGGCTGGAAACTATGTGGAAAAATAAATTGGCGTGTGTACTTTCAAAATATTGTAAAACAAATTCTGTAACTTCATTCACAGTTTTTTTTAAAAAATAAATGGAACTTACTTTATGAATAGCCCTCATATGATGATAATGAAATATTTGAAGATCAAAAGGTAGAAGTGCAGCATGAAAAATATTTCCAGAGCGATATTCTGAGCCACTTCCTAACATGTCATTAATGGAGGCAGTGAAAGTATATTTGTGTAAGTTCAGAGTTGATGATGACTTAATGATTTAAATAAAGAAATTGAACTATAGAATTTTTAAGCTAAAACCTGCAAAGCGATTGCACATATATATGTATTTCAAACAAGTGTAAATACTCTATTTTATATTAGATTATGAGGTAACATATATTATTATATTTTTATTATCATAAAGTTATTACGTTGCAAATTTTGTGTTTTCCTTGTCACATTTTTTCCTGTCTGTGACATTCAAATCCTTGGATCCCTGCAAAAATACAGGGATTCTGCTGTATCTTTGTTAAAGGAGGAATTTATAATATAATTTTTGAAATGAACTGCTATGTAATTAATGACACAATGTTCAGACACAGTGTATTGTAATGTGAACATAAAATATTTTTTCTTTACAAGTTGTAAAATCATTGCCCTTTTCCTGTGCAAAGAAGGGAAAATGCCAAGCTAAGCCTAAAATTGACAACAGATGGTGTAAGGTGAAACCCTGAATTAGGGTTATATCTATGTACAGCATGGATTAAATGCTGTCATAGCACCTTATTTACCTCTCCATTTACTTTCCATTTTTGGGGGTGTTTTACCTGGATTAGCATGTGGGATAGGGTGCTGTCCTTTTAGCAATTATTACCAGTTCATACACATTATAACAGGTGTTTTACATGGCAGCATATTCTACTGCATTAAGTTTAGATCCCTGTCATGTTTTATCTTTGTTTATTGATCTCTTCAGTGTACTGGAAATTGATTTATGTGCTCAATAAAGCATCCTGATTCTATCTTGAGGTGTAGTATTGATGGGAGGTGCAGTATTGGTGTATGGTTAGTGTTACAGTGCTTTATTGGCTTCACTTTCAATCTCCAAATTTTTGATGGGGTAATGTTAAATCTCCAAATTTTAGTCTTTGTTTTCATCCTTCTTGAGCCCACATTTAGCTTTTGTTCTTTGTTACGTGTATTAGGTATAATAATAATACTGTTTTCACATTTGGGTATGCACGACCTTGATTTTGTTTAATTTACTAAATGTGGGCAATTTTAGTAGCTGCTGAGACTGGTGCTCTGAAACTGCAGATTCAGAGTTGTGTTTTTGTTACCATGAAGAATGTATTACACTTTAAGGGAGAAATCCTTTGTAATAATGTTCAACCCATTTTGATACCGCTGAAGGTACAGTATATCAGCCAGGGATGGTGCTGGTGAAGGTGGCACATGCACAGTATAACTGAAAAGGACTTTTTGTTATCACTCTGTTTTCATATAATCACAAATGGCCTTCAATGGATATATTTTTAACGTTTTCATATAGAGCCATTTAGATCTGTTGCTAAGATTACTTTTGTCATTAGGAATAAGAAATTCCTGCATTTCCATTAATCTTTATTAAAAAGTTCTTTCCTTGTCACATTTTTGTGCATATTTATGGAAAAGCAGTATTGTATTTAATTGTTTTCTAATTCAGGTGCTGAAGCATTTAGCAAAAGAAGTAAAAGTGATACCTTCCTCAAGTGGCAATGGAGGACGGAGTAGTGAAGACAATGAATCTGATGCAGTAGAGAATACTTGTGTACCAGATCAGATAAAACGATTATCCATAGCACGCATAGCCCTAGGAGGTAGCAGCTCTGTAGAAGCTGGCAGCAAAATGGAGCCTAATTCCCTATCTTTGGATTACCATATTTCAACTCTACCACCTCCGCCTGAATATCCTGAATGGAAAGAAACTGTATCATTTTTACCAATGCAAAGGATAAAATTGTTACCTCTTTCTGCTATTACATCGGAGAAACTTAGCCTTTCATGGTCACAGCCTGATTTGTCAAGGATAGGCACAGGAGCAAATGGTGAAGATATTTTAGTGCCTTCAAATATTGCAACAAGTCCAAGGCAAGTAAACTTTGCTATTTCTGTGCAATGGGGATAGTGTATGTGGCAAATATTTTGTAAGTGATTTACAAAACAACAACAACTTTAATGATTATTAATTATAGTTAATGTGTATTTTTCTGTTCAGAAAAACCATATGTTTCCTATAATATTCCTAAAAAGCAAATCATTTTAACTGCAGCGATAATTCTTTTGAATTAATAGTGTTATTAAAATAAAGTTAGTTGTGTAAAAGTACTTTAAAAGCAACAATTTCAAAGTTGAAGAATAAATGCAGCTTTCCAAGGGCAAGAGTTTCACATAACCATAGTGTTGAACTTTTCTACAATACATTAAGCCAGTATTCTATTCAGCCTCTGAAGGGTATAGGTCGTTGATTTATGTACACTTTTACATTTATAAAAAATCTCTTCACTCTGGCAGGATTTGAATTGTGGAATTCCCATTCTCTAGTCCATGCATTAACGAACTTGGTCACCCATTTCTGTATTTTCCATTTAAGATCTGGTGAGAACCTGTAAATAAATGTACATCTATTTTGTCAAAGGGATCTCTCCATTGCCAAATTCAGTGCCAGTGTCACCTTCCGTTCACTGCTAGTAATTCTGTGCACCTCCTTAAGTTCTATCTGTTTCTTCAGAGTCCATGAGGAGTTCTACCCATTGTTCATATGTAAGGTCTGCACAAAACAGATAAAACTTCTTATATTATGACAATACTAATTTATGATGATTATATCACACTAGTCATACATTGGAATTTATCACTGCTAAAACAAATACATTAGTAGTTTAACTAACACAACAACTGCTAGACATAAAGTGGATTTCTTCTCTTGGTACTTATTGACCAGCCACCCAGCTGAGCATGGAGAAGCTCAGTTGATATATTAACCAAAAGTGTTGGCTTCCTCTCAACTCTTTGGTTAGTAACTATTGTGACTGCTAGTCTGATAAAGGTAAAGATGAGTACAAAATAACCATTCCAAGTTTTTTAACATCCAAAGCATCCAAAACAATTCCTTTGTCAAAAGAAAGTAAAACTTCCAGCTCTTAGTGTTGCCAAGTAGTTGAATAAGCCAGTATAAGTACATAGCAGAGCAGGAAACCTCCAAATAGTAGCCAGGAGCTGTGTGCGCACAGAGATGAAGATGCAATAGCACTAGCAAAGAGATTGTAACTTGACAATGTGAAATAAAGTACCAGAATTCTAAAGATTGTTATGTTGCAAATTGAAACTTAAATAACCTTAATCTTAGAAAAACACTGAAATAGGGTTACCATAAGGGTGAGTCAAGAATTCAGGATGCTATCCCAACATATTGTAATTTATTACTTAATTTTTATATGGTCATAAAATAGACACAGAAACTTTGCAATGTATGTATGTGCAAGGGCTACAAATACCATATTTGAATGTATCAGTAAGTTTTTTAGTTTATCAACCATGGTAGTCATAATCAAAATTCCAAGCATAACGTGCTTATATTGAACCATCAGGATTGCTCCAATGGATTTAAATTTTAGCCTATTCCTGTTATCTATCAATTGTGCATTCATCATGGAGAAAATTCTTTCCATACATGCATTATGGACTGGCAAACAGAAATAGAATTGGGCAATTTTTAATAGTTCTGAGTATTGCTCACTATTCTTACAAGAACTGAAAAATTCCATCCATTTGTCAATAGCTGGTTTTTGCATTAAATTAGTGTCAGAATCAGGCTCATTCAGTTGTACTTTCACAAAGTTTATTAAACATACTGATTGGTTGAATTCAAATGGGTCATCAACTTTGTAACCATGCTTCAATAAGTATTTAACAGTGCCTTCTATATGGCCACCCTAAGTTGATAGTTCCTTCAAGAGCAGCCAATTGAAACACTTGAGATCAGTGAAAGAATATAACCACTTATGTAAATAATCAAGACAAATGATGTACCAATTTTTGCTTCTTGTTCAAAAGTCTTTACAATGGCTGGGTTATCTATTTCTTCTAAAATAGAGTCCCTCAGGGGCTCACCTTATGTGAGTACGGGTTTTTGGCGCACCCGGGGGTTCCCGAGCCAGTCATCGCCACATTCATCCCCTCACCCCCATCCGGTCGAGGTGGGTTCTTCAAGTGACCGGTAGACACAAGGTAGGCTCTCGTGCGTTCGTTACATTCCATTCATACCGCACCTCACCATCGTTTCTTTCTTCTCTTGTCACTTTCCGGCCATTTCGCACCACGACATTCGCATATCTCTCTTTTTCTTCCCCGCCGGCCTACCTTGCGTGCGAAACGCCCACACAGTTTTAGTTTCTTTTATCTTTTTATTTAAATCCTCCGTGGACACAGCCTGACGGATACCCGCGCACCGCGTGCGCAGCTGGGTGAGTGGGTAATGGCGTCATCCCCACCACCCGGGGTCGTCATGTAGGGTATGTGTTCGTATCCGCTGTTCAACTGCAGTCCCGCGGGGGGGCCATTGCATGAGCTGCTGACTTCTGACGGCGATTGGGTCCCTCTGTCTATGTTCTGGGAGGTGTGACCCTGGGGTGAGTCTGGTATAGATAGGCCACTCACCCAAGCCGGGGTAACGCCCGAGAAGTCAGAGCCCGAGGTCGGAGACGGTTGCAATGGTGGAGGATTTATTTCGCTATGGAGCACCCTTCCTCCATTACTACTAACAAGCGCCGAAAAGTCTATGTAACAGAAGTGACACCACCGACAACTGGTTGTTACTTGGTCATTTCACGAACCGAAGAAGGACAAAGCTTTGAGAAGGTGAACCCTTTCATTATTCAAAAGGGCATTGATGCAATTGCTGGTGCGGTTCAGTCCTGCACTCGTCTACGGAATGGTTCCTTATTAGCCCAAACGAAATCCGATCTGCAAAGTAAGACCTTGTTGCGCGCTACGCTTCTCCACGGCTATCCTATCCGTGTCGAGAAGCACCGCACATTGAATTCCTGTCGAGGCGTTATTACCACCCATAGCCTCGATGGTATATCGGACGAGGACCTGGTAGAATATCTTGCAGACCAGAAGGTGACAGCGGTCCATCGAGTGCAGGCCAAACGCGACGGCGTATTGGTACCCACTCGTACCCTGTTTATTACATTTGATGGCGTCGATCTGCCCACGAGCATTTCCGCAGGGTACGAACGGATTTCTGTGAGGCCTTATATTCCTAGACCTCTGCGTTGTTTTAAATGCCAACGTTTTGGGCATACGCAAGTCTCATGTAAGAGTGCCGTTAACATCTGTGCAACATGTAGCCAGCCCTCACACGAAGGTATCTGTTCAACAGCCCCCGTCTGCGTTAATTGCAAAGGGTCTCATTCTGCTTCGTTTGCCGACTGTCCGCGGTACTTGGACGAGAAGGCGATCCAGGAGATCCGGGTAAAGGAAAAACTCTCCTTCGCTGAAGCCCGGAGGCGTTACCATGCGCGCCAACCTTCACTCCTGCGATCTGGCACATTTAGTTCTGTTGTTGCCTCGCCAGTACCACGAGTAGATGCCGAAACTCAGACCTGGACCTTGACTGGATTAACCGCCACTACCATCCGGCCGTCTATTAAAGCTACTGTTACCAAGCCTTATAAACCTGGTCCAAAGTCAATGAAGTCGCAAGCCGCTGAAAAGAAGCCCAAGCAGAAACTACGTAGGGAAGATTTCTTGAAAGACCCTCCGCGTGCGCGCGGTAGCAAAAGTTCACCTTCTCCTCCTCGGAGGTCGCTGTCCCAGGAAGGTCCTGGGACAAGCCGCGCTCAGCGGCACCCCTCACCCATCGCCACCCAGAACCGATTCACGGCGCTTGAATCGGTTTCTGGCACTGAGCGCGTGGGCCCTCCCTCCGAGGAAGCTATGGAGTCTGACCAACTCCATACAAAAAGCCCGAGCCCAAAGGTTAAACAAAAGGTAATTTTAAGCCGCCCTTCTAAGTAGACAGTTTATCCCTTTTATTCATGGCTATCCTGACCTGGAATGTACGTGGTGTACGATCGCATAGGGCGGAACTGCAACTTTTATTGCGTTCCCATTCACCTATGGTCGTGTGTTTGCAGGAGACCAAGCTTCGCCCTCACGACCCTTTCGATCTCCGAGGGTACACTCCGGTTCGCTACGATCTTGAACCGGAGGAGGGTGCTCCTGCTCATGGAGGTGTCATGTTGTTGGTGCGTAATGACGTTCATTTTCATCCTATCACACTTACGTCCGACTTGCAAGCTGTTGCCATTAGACTGCAGTTACCCGGTTTTTTCTTTTCTGTTTGTTCTGTGTATACACCTCCATCGTCTCCCCTCGCTCCCGCGGACATTCGATCTCTCCTGTCCGCTCTCCCAACACCATTTCTTCTGTTGGGAGATTTTAATGCCCATCACCCACTATGGGGTTCGCCAAGGGCTTGTGCGAGGGGAACTCTTCTTTCCGACATTTTTTATCAGTTCAATCTTTCCATCCTCAATACAGGTGCACCTACTTTTATTTCTGATTCTTCTGGTACATTTTCTCACCTGGACCTTGCAATTTGCTCACTCCAGCTTGCACGTCGTCTTCAGTGGAACGTCGTCGCTGACACCTACTCCAGCGACCATTGCCCCTGCATCGTTTCTCTTCTGTCGCACCACGTACAGCATTCCAGAGTACCTACCTGGATATTCGCAAAAGCCGACTGGAGCTTGTATTCCAGCCTCGTGCATTTTGACGACCAGCCCTTCTCCGACATTCACCAACTAGTGCAGCACCTTACGTCTGTTATTTTCTCTGCCGCCGAACGCGCAATACCCCGTTCATCCTCCCAACCTCGGCGGCCACCTGTTCCGTGGTGGAACGAGGATTGCCGGGACGCCGTTCGTGCCCGTAGGACTGCACTTAGGGTGTTTCGGCGACACCCTACAGTTGATAATTTGGTGACTTTTAAACAATCGCGCGCCAGGGCTCGTTGCATTATTCAGGATAGCAAGAAGGCATCTTGGGCTCGTTTTGTCGAGTCTTTTAATCGTTTTACGCCTTCATCCGTTGTTTGGGATAAACTTCGTCGCTTCTCAGGTAAAGTGTCACATTGTACTGTTTCTGGCCTTCAGGTTTCTAATGCGACCATAGTGGATCCGGCTGCCATCGCTAACACTCTGGGTTCTGCCTTTGAGGCGGTTTCCAGTTCAGACCATTATTCCGCCGGCTTTCGCTCTATTAAAGACCGGCAGGATTCCGCATCATATACTTTTCGGTCTGTTAATGATGAATGCTATAACGAACTATTCACAATGAGGGAGCTGGAGCACGCTCTTCATTGCTCTCGGCACTCTGCTCCCGGGCCGGACGGCATTCATGTCCTGATGTTAAAGAACCTTTCAGCCGACAGTAAACTATTTCTCTTACAGGTCTATAACCGTATTTGGCAAGACGGCATTTTTCCTTCCGTTTGGCGCGAAGCCACCATTGTCCCTATACTTAAGCCTGGGAAGGATCGCCAACTACCTTCCAGCTACCGCCCTATCTCCCTCACCAGTTGCATTTGCAAGGTGATGGAGCGCATGATCAACGGGCGGTTGACATGGTGGCTTGAGTCTCAGAAACTTCTAGCGAACGCTCAGTGCGGGTTTCGTCGCTATCGCTCTACCGTCGACCATCTGGTGTCCTTGTCGACGCATATTATGAATGGATTTCTGAGAAAGTGTCAAACCGTGGCAGTATTTTTTGACCTGGAGAAAGCTTATGACACTTGTTGGAGGGGCGGCATTTTACGTACACTTCACGATTGGAATATCCGCGGTCGTCTTCCCATATTTCTTCGGGAGTTTATGACGGACCGCGTCTTTCGTGTACGTGTGGGCTCGGTTTTATCTCGTCGTTTTATTCAAGAGAACGGAGTACCGCAGGGCTCTGTACTCAGTGTCACACTTTTTGCGATTGCTATCAACCCCATTGTTGATTGTATTCCACCTGGCATTTCATCGTCCCTTTTTGTTGACGATTTCGCTATTTATTGCAGTTCACGGCGGACCTGTCTACTCGAACGCCGTCTCCAGAGCTGTATCGACCGTCTCTACGCCTGGAGTAACGCCAACGGCTTTAATTTCTCCGCCGAGAAATCCGTCTGCATCAACTTTTGGCGCCGGAAGTATTTCCCTCCGCCCACTCTCCATCTTGGGCCAGGGATACTTCCGTTTGCAGACGAGGCGAAATTTTTGGGGTTGATTTTTGACAGGAAGTTGTGTTGGACCTCGCACGTTTCCTTTTTAAAAGCAAAGTGTGACCGTTCTCTTAATCTTTTACGTGTTTTAAGTGGCACATCCTGGGGAGCTGATCGGACCGTCCTTCTTCGCCTTTATCGCTCTTTGGTCCGATCCAAGCTTGATTACGGGTGTATTGTTTATTCGTCGGCACGTCCATCTGTGTTACGTCGATTGAATGCCATTCACCATCGTGGCATAAGAGTCGCTACAGGGGCCTTTCCAACTAGCCCTGTACCCAGTCTGTACGCAGAAGCTGCAGAGCCTCCGCTGTCCTTCAGGCGTGAGATGCTCTTGTGCAGCTATGCTTGTCGACTCTCAAGCTTGCCTAACCACCCGTCCTTCGATGTATTTTACGAGGATTCGCTTGACCGGCAATATTTAGTTCGCTCCTCTGCATTGCTCCCTCCAGGGGTTCGATTTCGACTGCTACTTCGGCATTTGGACGTTACGCCAGCGCCGGCCCTTCCACGGGGGGAAACGCGTTTTCCTCCATGGTCCCGCGCTGAGGCCCACTGTCACCTTGGGCTAACGTCAATGTCGAAGACTGAGACCCCTGCTTCAGTCTTTAGATCGGCTTTTTTAGAAGTACGGGCTCAATTCGGGGACTTCCATTTTATCTTTACCGATGGATCTAAGACTGAAGCTGGAGTTGGATGTGCCTTTGTTTCTGGTCACTGTAGTTTTAAGTTTCGTTTACCTGCACAATGTTCAATTTTTACCGCCGAACTTTTTAGCATTTATCAATCTATTTTATACATTCAGCGGCACGCCTTACAGCACTGTTTTATTTGTACGGACTCTCTGAGTGCCCTTCAGACTATTACTGCGCTGTACCATTACCACCCGCTTGTACAGCGCATACATGACCTGCTCCACTCGCTTGGTGTCTCTGGCATCAGCGTGTCCTTCATGTGGATTCCAGGTCATGTGGGCATCTCAGGGAATGAGTCTGCCGACGCCGCTGCGAAATCGGCGATTTGATTACCCAGATTTTTTACTTCTGTTGTTCCCTCGTCTGATTCGTGTATTATTTTACGTCGCCGCATCCTCTCGCGCTGGCGCGATGAGTGGACGGCCCTCCGGGGGAACAAATTGCGGGAAGTTAAGCCTTTCCCGTTGATCTGGGTTACCTCTTCTCGTTCGTGTCGTCGGGAAGAGGTAATTTTAGCTCGTCTACGGATTGGACATTGTGTTTTTAGTCATAGGTATTTGCTCAGTGGTGACCCCGCACCACTCTGTGGGCAGTGTGTCGTGCCCTTAACGGTGCGTCACATTTTAACAGAGTGTCAGGTTTTAGCTGCATTGCGTGCTCGTGTGGGTCTGCCTGTTGGCCTAGCCAACGTTTTGGCAGACGACACGCGTGCTGTAGAATGTGTTTTACGTTTTATTCATGACAGTGATTTTAATCTGCGCATTTAATGCGTTGGGCGCCTGTTGGCTTAGTACTTTTATTCTGTCTGTTTTTATGGGAACTCTTATCCCCAGTGGACATATGGAGCTCATGTCCCTCGCATTCTACAGTTCCTGACACGTTTTAATCGTTTCTTGCCCTTGCTTTTAGTGTGTTGATTTTTCAGAACTTTGTATTGTTATTGTTATTCTTGTTGTTCTTGTTATTATTGTTGTTATTGTTATAGTTATTGTTGTTATTGTTATTTTGTTATTGTTCTGTTGTTAGTTTTAGCTTTTTGAACATCGCGGGTTTGTGTCCCGTTTTTAACTATGCGGTTTTTTACCTGTTTTATATTGTGACCTTATCTTTTATACATTGTAAGGGCGCTGATGACCGTAGCAGTTTAGCGCCCTTAAACCGCATATCATCATCATCATCATCATCTAAAATAGACCTGCACATTAGAGACATAAAATTTTGATCATTCCTCTCTTTAAGAATGTTTCAGCAAAATTCAATTCTTTTACAGATACAGATTCTCTCTCTATGTTCATTATAGATTTATGAAAGACATGAGAGTGTGACAAAACAAAATAAGAAAAGCCTTACCAAGTGGATTCTTAAAAAATCTCAGAATTCTGTAATGCATTGACACTAACAGTATAGATTGAAAATCTTAAAAAAGAGTTTCTATATCAACACTTAAGACAACAGTACCAGCATGTAGTGTGTTGTGTATAGTATGTAAGGATCATTATGCTCTTTGGTGCTAGTTCTTGTAGTAGCAGTACAGCAAGTTGTCAACAGTGCAGCGCTAGCATTGCAACTGAAATGCTACAATAACAGATATACATTATTCAGGACATTTGATGATTTGTTGAAAATTGGGTGGGACTCATGTGCTAAAATTCAGGAAAATCCCTCTTTTTTAGGACATATGGTAACCCTACACTGAAAATGTTAGCTAAGGTACCTCAATTTGAGATATGCCTTGGTTTTTACCAGCTGAAATGCTAGTGTGCACTCCTTTCATTACTCCATATTAAGTACAATAATCCACTACTGTGGCAGTTTCATTGTTACAGCCTACCAGATAACATGTCTAGTAATTCAGATGGTTTGAGCTTTTACATTGGTTGGGGTCAATTCAGGATAAGATTTCTCAGGTGTTATCCCTTATCCTGAAAAGAAAAATTCTGTGCAGCTCTTAGGTCTATGGGGATTAGGTTAATTTGAACACTCAATAATTATCATTCCATACATCATTTGTGTTGGTCCTAGAGGTTACAATGGATGTTAAACTATTAACGAGTGGTATGTAGCTATAAATGCTGTATAAGAGCTAATGGCCACATCTTGCCTAGTGTGTGTGTGTAGTTTCCAGATTGTCTGAATAGGATACATTCCAGTTGTTTGGCTTTCACAGATAATTTCCTGCAAAGAACGTAATTGGATGAACATAATTGTTTGTAAAACATATTAGGGTTGCATGCGAAAAGGGCTAAAACGAGTAATCAGTTTTTTTATCACCTATGGTGATTGTAGTTAAATACAACCATTTTTATATTGTGTAATTTGGAGTGTTTAGATGCGAAACCGTGGAACTTTCTCTCTCTCCCCTCCCCCTCCCTCTCCTTCCCTCCCCCTCCCTCTCCTTCCCTCCCCCTCCCCTCCCTCTCTCTCTCTCTCTCTGGGAAGACTACTTCCATTTCAGCTGCATTCTGTGGACTAAGTGTGAGATACTGGGTGGTGTGGATAAAACTGAGATACATCTAGCATCTCACAAAACTGAGTTTCTACTTGCTGTCAGTTGAATAAAACCATTCTATCTCTAGATCAATTGTAGTGTGTTGAGACAGAGCTTCTATGGAATTCTGCTAATGAGCTACATCTCACTAGTGGATTGAGTTAAAGTTTGGCTTGGTCTTACAAGGTCAAGAATAATCTTGATTTCCTGAGCCACCCCAGTAGCTGCTTTGTCCTTTGAGATCATAGTGTTAAATCACAATTACATGTTCATGGGAAATAGAGAAAGAAGAAATATGTAATAATTAATTTCCTGTTTGTAATGAACCTTGTCACTTTGAGGGTTAACTACATGCAAAAAAATCTTTTGAAGCATATCTTAGGAAGATGTGGGACTCTTCAATAATTACAAAAACATCTTGATGGCCCAGGTTGCCAAAGTAACGTATGGAAAGATCTCTGCATACATAAGATTAAAGCTTTTTGCAAGCTATTCTTACAGTAAATTATATAGACATAAGGCTCCTAAGAACAAGGTTGCAGTAAAATCTACATAGTATGGAAATAAATATAGTCAATTTGTCGGTGTTGTCAAAGAAAGGGCAACTGAACTCACATAAAAAAGTAATCTGAGATGCATTGAGGCAGAGCACAAATGAAAATGCATTGCGAACATGAATTTTTGAGCAGTATATTATAATCAAATCTATCCTGTAGATGCAGGTATAGCAAATAGCAAAGAAGAACTTACAATGTCTGTCAGGAATCAGATACTGTATATGCACATTGATAGAAGACAACCACAAAAATGCAGGCGACATAGTGTATGGGATTGCACAATGACTATCACCTCTAAATCATGCATTAAATCAAAACAATTCTTAAGTATTATTCTGAATGTTGTAGGATAAGTGGACGGCCCTCTGGGGGAACAAGTTGCGGGAGGTTAAACCTCTCCCGTCAGTCTGGGGTAACCTCTTCTCGCTCTTCTCGTCGGGAAGAGGTAATTTTAGCTCGTCTTCGAATTGGACATTGCCTTTTTAGTCATAGATACCTGCTTAGTGGTGACCCCGCACCACTGTGTGAACAGTGTGATGCGCCCCTAACGGTGCGTCACATTTTAACAGAGAGTCAAGTTTTAGCTCTATTGCGCGTTTGTGTGGGTCTGCCTGTTGGCATAGCCAACGTTTTGGCAGACGATGCGCATGCTGTAGAATGTCTTTTACATTTTATCAGTGACATTGGTTTTAGCTGACGCATTTGATGCGGTGAGTGTCTTTTAGCTGTGTGATTTTATATTGTCTTTTTTAATGGGGGCTCTACTCCCAAGTGGACATGTGACGCTCATGTCCCATGCGTTCTACAGGTCTTTATACGTTGTTTTACTCTTTTATTGTTTTGTTTACCCTGTTTTTGTGGTGTTTTTACAATTTCATGGCTAGCTTTATAGTGTTTTTAATTATGCTGTTTTTTACCCGTCTTTTATTTTTGGATTTTAAATTTTATACTTTGTAAGGGTGCTGATGACCTTAGCTGTTTAGCGCCCTTAAACTGCATCTCATCATCATCATCATCATCATCATCATCATCATCAGGAATGTTGTAGGATTTGTTTCCAGCCCATTATAATGAGAAATTGTTTCACCAGATCTTTAAAAACAATAGCATTAATAATACTCTTGGCAACCAATCATGATAAATTATTGGTGGATAAAAATGTTTAAGAATACTTTAAAAATAGGTATTTTCAGGCCTTAAAGCATAGTTTTAACCATGTAAATGAATCCATAAGAATAACAAATATAACATAAGTTACTGAACTTTGTAGAGCATTTCTTATTCAACACATTAAATCATTAAACAGATAAGTGGCATTTTTAGATTAAATAAGCAGTTAGAGATATCCTTAGTGCAATCATCTGAATCATTTCTACATTGTTAAAAACGTAAATGGCAAACCAAATGCCACTGCAGTAAAGGAAAATTGCACTTTACAGGTTGTAACCTATGACATCAGAAACTGCTTAAGATTTGTTAATTTTATTTAAAAGTATGAAGGAAACTTTTTCTTACATTTTTGAGATTTTTTAAAATAGGACAAAATACGTTTTTGTAAGTCATGATTATTCATTAGAACCTTTCATCTCCTAACATCTTAACATTTATAATGTTAATTCTCTGAAACAACTTATTGGAAAAGCAAAACAGTACAAGGTGGTTTCAGCTTGCATTATTATTTTTTATCAGTATTGTAAATACAGGTAATATTTTATTTCATTTACCTACAGACTGGAGGTTACAACCCAAAAAAATAAACAATAAAATGATATAACAATGGCACTGATAAACACTGCAAAATAGTTGTTGACAGCATTTGTACGGCAGAATTGTCATTTAATAAATAAGTTAATAAATATGTAATTGTAAATTATAATTTTCAATAATAACACCATTGCACATAACCAGGGAGTTATTTCAGCTCAGGAGTTTAAAAACTTTTACAATGAAGTACAAAAGGGGAGCTCTTTTTTTGTTTTTTCTTTCTTTCTTCTAATGTACTGCTAACTTCTACCAAGGTTCAAGTAAGTAGATAAAACCATCATTATGCTATTATGTATTATAACATTTATTGGATTAATATACCTAACTAGAAAGCAAGGTGAAGCTCAGGTATGCAGTCATAAATAAGTATATTAACAAATTATGTCCCTTGCTTCCCCCAACTATTGGAGGACGTTTTATTACTTCTATATTTGTGCTGGTTTTTGATCATATCCTCAGATAAATTATTTTTGGTGATACTAGCTCTTTTAAGACACATTTTCTTCTTCACACACAAGTATGTTACATCAGGATCAGTGCAGATACAGAATAAAAATGCTTATCTCTGACATTTAATGCAGCAAAACACTTGTGTTTCAAGAATCAATGTAAAATTCACAGTAAGACAAAGACTAAGATCTCACACCATGAAATGCTTCTTGTTTGCAGAAAGCTAGCATTATATAACTGAATTGCAAGATTCTCTCCAATAGCAATTACATCTAAAGACCACAATCTTGTGAACTTTTTTATCCACACCACCTAATATTTCTTTGGAGTATGCTGCATGGCAAGTTTGCAGTGATAAGGAGGAGTGTCTCAAATGAGGCAAAGTGAAAAGTAGAGTCGCAACCAGTTCATCCTCTGCATTTGTCCTATGACACCTTCAAGTGGCGCAAGTTAGCTTTTCACAAGAGCAGTTACTTATACTCACACCTCACACTTTGTTTGCATGGTTGCATAGTGTTTTGTGCTTCATTGTTGCTCTTCTTATGTAAATAATACTGGAATGCCAAAACAGAAAGCAAATGAAAAATGTTGCATCTAACTTTTTCTGTCAATTTCATTCATTTGGTCTACCACCACAAACAACAATAACAACAATAAAGCCATTAAATCTTTTGCTCATCAATATTTTCCACACAAAATTGATTTAGAACAAAGGGCCAGATGCTGCTGAAGATTGTACTGATTCATCTCTTCTCAAAGATTACCCCCTCAGGGGCTCACCTTATGTGAGTACGGGTTTTTGGCGCATCCGGGGGTTCCCGAGCCAATCATCGCCATCTTCATCATTTCACCCCCGTCCGGTCGAGGTGGGTTCGTTCTCGTGACCGGGGGACTCAAGGTAGGCTCTCGTGCGTTCTGTGCATATCATTACATCTCGCCCCTCGCCATCGCTTCTGTCTTCTCTTTTATTTATGCACATTTCGCCCCACGCCCATTCATTTACACGTCTCTTTTACTTCTTCGCCAGCCTACCTTGACTGCGAAACGCCCACACACTTTTAGTTTCTTTTAACCTTTTATGTTAATCCTCCGTGGACACAGCCTGACGGATACCCGTGCACTGGGTGTGCAGCTGGGTGAGTGGGTAATGGCGTCATCCCCACCACCCGGGGTCGTCATGTAGGGTTTGTGTTCGTATCTGCTGTTCAACTGCAGTCCCGCGGGGGGGCCATTGCATGAGCTGCTGACTTCCGACGGCGATTGGGTCCCTCTGTCTATGTTCTGGGAGGTGTGACCCTGGGGTGAGCTAGGTATAGATAGGCCACTCACCCAAGCCGGGGTAACGCCCGGGAAGTCAGAGCCCGAGGTCGGAGACGGTTGCAATGGTGGAGGATTTTTTTCGCTATGGAGCACCCTTTCTCCATTATAAACAACAAGCGCCGAAAAACTTTAGTAACAGAAGTAGCACCGCCAACAGCTGGTTGTTACTTAGTGATTACCCGTACAGAGGAGGGACAATCATTCGAGAAGGTGAACCCTTTTATCATCCAGAAGGGCATTGACTCAATTGCTGGTCCGGTTCTTTCCTGCACTCGGCTTCGTAATGGTTCGTTGTTAGTTCAAAGCAAATCCGAGGCACAAAGTAAGTCCTTGTTGAGCGCCACGCTTCTCCACGGTTATCCTATCCGTGTTGAGAAGCACCGCACCTTGAATTCTTGTAGGGGCGTTGTCACCACGCATAGCCTCGATGGCATATCGGACGAAGACCTGGTCGAATATCTTGCAGACAAGAAGGTGACAGCGGTTCATCGGGTGCAGGCCAAACGCGACGGCGTATTGGTACCCACTCGTACCCTGTTTCTAACATTTGATGGCGTCGATCTGCCCACGAGCATTTCCGCAGGGTACGAACGGATTTCTGTGAGGCCTTATATTCCTAGACCTCTGCGTTGTTTTAAATGCCAAGGTTTTGGGCATACGCAAGTCTCATGTAAGAGTGCCGTTAACATCTGTGCAACATGTAGCCAGCCCTCACACGAAGGTACCTGTTCAACAGCCCCCGTCTGCGTTAATTGTAAAGGGTCTCATTCTGCTTCGTTTGTCGACTGTCCGCGGTACTTGGACGAGAAGGCGATCCAGGAGATCCGGGTAAAGGAAAAACTCTCCTTCGCTGAAGCCCGGAGGCGTTACCATGCGCGCCAACCTTCACTCCTGCGATCTGGCACATTTAGTTCTGTTGTTGCCTCGCCAGTACCACGAGTAGATGCCGAAACTCAGACCTGGACCATGACTGGATTAACCGCCACTACCGTCCGGCCGTCCATTAAAGCTACTGTCACCAAGCCCTATAAACCTGGTCCAAAGTCAATGAAGTCGCAAGCCGCTGAAAAGAAACCCAAGCAGAAACTTCGTAGGGAAGATTTTTTGAAAGACCCTCCGCGTGCGCGCGGTAACAAAAGTTCACCTTCTCCTCCTCGGAGGTCGCTGTCCCAGGAAGGTCCTGGGACAAGCCGCGCTCAGCGGCACCCCTCACCCATCGCCACCCACAACCGATTCACGGCGCTTGAATCGGTTTCTGGCACTGAGCGCGTGGGCCCTCCCTCCGAGGAAGCTATGGAGTCTGACCAACTCCATACAAAAAGCCCGAGCCCAAAGGTTAAACAAAAGGTAATTTTAAGCCGCCCTTCTAAATAGACAGTTTATCCCCTTTTTCTTAATGACTCTCCTGACCTGGAATGTACGTGGTGTACGATCGCATAGGGCGGAACTGCTACTTTTATTGCGTTCCCATTCACCTATGGTCGTATGTTTGCAGGAGACTAAGCTTCGCCCTCACGATCCTTTTGATCTCCGAGGATATACTACGGTTCGCTACGACCTTGAACCGGAGGAGGGTACTCCTGCTCATGGAGGTGTCATGTTGTTAGTGCGTAACGACGTTCATTTTCAAACTCTCGCTCTTACGTCCGACTTGCAAGCTGTTGCCATTAGATTGCAGTTACCCGGTTTTTTCTTCTCTGTTTGCTCTGTATATTCACCTCCGTCATCTCCCCTCGCTCCCGCGGACATTCGAGCTCTCCTGTCCGCTCTCCCAACACCAGTTCTTCTGTTTTGAGATTTTAATGCCCATCACCCACTATGGGGTTCGCCAAGGGCTTGTGCGAGGGGAACTCTTCCGACATTTTTTATCAGTTCAATCTTTCAATCCTCAATACAGGTGAGCCTACTTTTATTTCTGATTCTTCTGGTACATTCTCACACCAGGACCTTGCCGTTTGCTCACTCCAGCTTGCTAGTCGTCTGCAGTGGAACGTCGTCGCTGACACCTACTCCAGCGACCATTACCCCTGCATCGTTTCTCTTCTGTCGCACCACGTACAACATTCCAGAGTACCTACCTGGATATTCGCAAAAGCCGACTGGATCTTGTATTTCAGACTCGTGCATTTTGAAGACCAGCCCTTTACCGACATTAACCAACTAGTGCAGTACCTTACGTCTACTATTTTCTCTGCTGCCGAACGCGCAATTCCCCGTTCCTCCTCTCAACCTCGGCGAATGCCTGTTCCGTGGTGGAACGAGGATTGTCGGGCCGCCGTTCGTGCTCGTAGGACTGCACTTAGGGTGTTTCGGCGCCACCCTACACTTGATAATTTGGTGACTTTTAAACAATCGCGCGCCAGGGCTCGTCGCACTATTCAGGATAGCAAGAAGGCGTCGTGGGCTCGTTTTGTCGAGTCTTTTAATCGCTTTACGCCTTCATCTGTTGTTTGGGATAAATTTCGTCGCTTCTCAGGTAAAGTGTCGCATTGTACTGTTTTTGGCCTTCAGGTTTCTAATGCCACCATAGTGGATCCGGCTGCCATCGCTAACACCCTGGGATCTGCCTTTGAGGCAGTTTCCAGTTCAGACCATTATTCCGCCGGCTTTCGCTCTATTAAAGACCGGCTGGTTTCTGCACCATATAATTTTCGGTCTGCTAACACTAAATGTTATAACGAACTTCTTACAATGAGGGAGCTGGAGCACGCTCTTCATTGCTCTAGGCACTCCGCTCCTGGGCCGGACGGCATTCATGTCCTGATGTTAAAGCACCTTTCAGCCGACAGTAAACTCTTTCTCTTACAGGTCTATAACCGTATTTGGCAAGACGGCATTTTCCCTTCCGTTTGGCGCGAAGCCACCATTGTCCCTATTCTGAAGCCTGGGAAGGATCGCCATCTACCTTCCAGCTACCGCCCTATCTCCCTCACCAGTTGCATTTGCAAGGTGATGGAGCGCATGATCAACGGGCGGTTGACATGGTGGCTTGAGTCTCAGAAACTTTTAGCGAACGCTCAGTGCGGATTTCGTCGTTATCGCTCTACCGTCGACCATCTGGTGTCCCTCGACGCATGTTATGAATGGATTCCTGAGAAAGTGTCAAACCGTGGCTGTGTTTTTTGACCTGGAGAAAGCCTATGACACTTGTTGGAGGGGCGGCATTTTACGTACACTTCACGCATGGAATATCCGCGGTCGTCTTCCCCTATTTCTTCGGGAGTTCATGACGGACCGCGTCTTTCGTGTACGTGTGGGCTCGGTTTTATCTAGTCGTTTTATTCAAGAGAACGGAGTACCGCAGGGCTCTGTACTCAGTGTCACACTTTTTGCGATTGCTATCAACCCCATTGTTGATTGCATTCCACCTGGAATTTCATCGTCCCTTTTTGTTGATGATTTTGCCATTTATTGTAGTTCACGGCGGACCTGTCTACTCGAACGCCGTCTCCAGAGCTGTATCGACCGTCTCTACGCCTGGAGTAACGCCAACGGCTTTAATTTCTCCGCCGAGAAATCCGTCTGCATCAACTTCTGGCGCCGGAAGTATTACCCTCCGCCCTCTCTCCATCTTGGGCCAGGGATACTTCCGTTTGCAGACGAGGCGAAATTTTTGGGGTTGATTTTTGATAGAAAGTTGTGTTGGACCTCGCACGTTTCCTTTTTAAAAGCAAAGTGTGACCGTTCTCTTAATATTTTACGTGTTTTAAGTGGCACATCCTGGGGAGCTGATCGGACCGTCCTTCTTCGCCTTTATCGCTCTTTGGTCCGATCCAAGCTTGATTACGGGTGTATTGTTTATTCGTCGGCACGTCCATCTGTGTTACGTCGATTGAATGCCATTCACCATCGTGGCATAAGAGTCGCTACAGGGGCCTTTCCAACTAGCCCTGTACCCAGTCTGTACGCAGAAGCTGCAGAGCCTCCGCTGTCCTTCCGGCGTGAGATGCTTTTGTGCAGCTATGCTTGTCGGCTCTCAAGCTTGCCTAACCACCCGTCCTTCGCTGTATTTTACGAGGATTCGCTTGATCGCCAATATTTCGTTAGCTCCTCTGCATTGCTCCCTCCAGGGGTTCGATTTCGACTGCTACTTCGGCATTTGGACGTTACGCCAGCGCCGGCCTTACCCCAGGGGAAACACGTTTTCCTCCATGGTCGCGCGCTGAGGCCCACATCCACCTTGGGCTAACGTCGATGCCGAAAAATGCGACCCCTGCTTCTGTTCTTAGATCCGCCTTTTTAGAACTACAGGCGCAGTTCGAGGACTGTCATTTTATATATACCGATGGGTCTAAGACTGATGGAGTAGGATGTGCCTTTGTTTTTGGTGTACAGAGTTTTACTTTTCGTTTACCTCGACAATGTTCAATTTTTACCGCCGAACTTTTTAGCATTTATCAATCCGTTTTATACATTCAGCGGCACGAGTTACGTCACTGTTTTATTTGTACGGACTCTTTGAGTGCCCTTCAGAGTATTACTGCGCTGTACAATTACGACCCACTCGTACAGCGCATACATGACCTGCTCCACTCGCTTGGTGTCTCTGGCATCAGCGTGTCCTTCGTGTGGATTCCAGGTCATGTGGGCATCTCAGGTAATGAGTCTGCCGACGCCGCTGGCAAATCAGCGATTTTATTACCCAGATTTTTTACCTCTGTTGTTCCCTCGTCAGATTCGTGTGTTGTTTTACGTCGCCGCATCCTCTCGCGCTGGCGCGATGAGTGGACGGCCCTCCGGGGGAACAAGTTGCGGGAGGTTAAGCCTTTCCCGTTGATCTGGGGTACCTCTTCTCGTTCTTGTCGTCGGGAAGAGGTAATTTCAGCTCGTCTACGGATTGGACATTGTGTTTTTAGTCATAGGTATTTGCTCAGTGGTGACCCCGCACCACTCTGTGGGCAGTGTGACGTGCCCTTAACGGTGCGTTACATTTTAACAGAGTGTCAGGTTTTAGCTGCATTGCGTGCTCGTGTGGGTCTGCCTGTTGGCCTAGCCAACGTTTTGGCAGACGACACGCATGCTGTGGAATGTGTTTTACGTTTTATTCACGACAGTGCTTTTAATCTGCGCATTTAATGCGTTGGGCGTCTGTTACCTTCGTACTTTTATCCTGTCTGTTTTTATGGGAACTCTTATCCCCAGTGGACATATGGCGCTCATGTCCCTCGCATTCTACAGTTTCTGACACGTTTTAATCCTTTACTGCCTATGCTTTTAGTGTGTTGGTTTTTCAGAATTCGTATTGTTCTTATTGTTGTTATTGTTATTTTTGTTATTGTTCTTATTGTTGCTATTGTGATTGTTGTTATTGTTATTATTGTTATATTTGTTATTGTTATATTATTGTTAGTTTTAGTTTTTTGAACATCGCGGGTTTTTGTCCCGTTTTTAAATATGCGGTTCTTTTACCTGTTTTTTATATTTTGACCCTATCTTTTATACATTGTAAGGGCGCTGATGACCATAGCAGTTTAGCGCCCTTAAACCGCATATCATCATCATCCAAAGATCACCACATTCATTTTTCTATTTGCGTCTGCCAATTTCTCCAGTTGGTCTATTCTGTTTCTACATTCCCTTAGTTCTTGTCTTGTTTCTTGCTCCATGTGATTTATACTGCATTTTATTCCATGTTCTTTTCCATTTTTTTCTTCCATGCTCTTCTCTCTGCGTTTGATATCTTGCGTGTCTTCTGATATACCTTTCAGCATTGCCTTTATTTTGTCCATAACCGGCCTCGATTATTAGTAGGGCTGCCAGTACTAACGCAATCCAAAAATTTAGCATAACTGGTCCACTTCCCTTATTCCCCCCCCAGGGGCTCACCTTTTGTGAGTACGGGTTAGGCGCACCCGGGGTACCCGAGCCAATCATCGCCATCATCATCCTTCCACCCCCGTGCGGTAGAGGTGGGTTCTTCTCGTGACCGGGGGAATCAAGGTAGGCTCTCGTGCGTTCTGTGCATTTCATATCATGTCGCCCCTCGCCATCGTTTCTTTGTTCGCTTTTACTTCTGCACATTTCGCACCACGTCCATTCATTTACGCATCTCTTTTTCTTCCTCGCCGGCCTACCTTGCATCCGAAACGCCCACACAGTTTTAGTTTCTTTTATCTTTCTTTTAATCCTCCGTGGACACAGCCTGACGGATACCCGCGCACCAGGTGCGCAGCTGGGTGAGTGGATAATGGTGTCATCCCCACCACCCGGGGTCGTCATGTAGGGTTTGTGTTCGTATCCGCTGTTCAACTGCAGTCCCGCGGGGGGGCCATTGCATGAGCTGCTGACTTCTGACGGCGATTGGGTCCCTCTGTCTATGTTCTGGGAGGTGTGACCCTGGGGTGAGTCTGGTATAGATAGGCCACTCACCCAAGCCGGGGTAACGCCCGAGAAGTCAGAGCCCGAGGTCGGAGACGGTTGCAATGGTGGAGGATTTATTTCGCTATGGAGCACCCTTCCTCCATTACTACTAACAAGCGCCGAAAAATTTATGTAACAGAAGTGACACCACCGACAACTGGTTGTTACTTGGTCATTTCACGAACCGAAGAAGGACAAAGTTTTGAGAAGGTGAACCCTTTCATCATTCAAAAGGGCATTGATGCTATTGCTGGTGCGGTTCAGTCCTGCACTCGTCTACGGAATGGTTCCTTATTAGCCCAAACGAAATCCGATCAGCAAAGTAAGACCTTGTTGCGCGCTACGCTTCTCCACGGCTATCCCATCCGTGTGGAGAAGCACCGCACATTGAATTCCTGTCGAGGCGTCATTACCACCCATAGCCTCGATGGTATATCGGACGAGGACCTGGTAGAATATCTCGGAGACCAGAAGGTGACAGCGGTCCATCGAGTGCAGGCCAAACGCGACGGCGTATTGGTACCCACTCGTACCCTGTTTATTACATTTGATGGCGTCGATCTGCCCACGAGCATTTCCGCAGGGTACGAACGGATTTCTGTGAGGCCTTATATTCCTAGACCTCTGCGTTGTTTTAAATGCCAACGTTTTGGGCATACGCAAGTCTCCTGTAAGAGTGCCGTTAACATCTGTGCAACATGTAGCCAGCCCTCACACGAAGGTACCTGTTCAACAGCCCCCGTCTGCGTTAATTGTAAAGGGTCTCATTCTGCTTCGTTTGCCGACTGTCCGCGGTACTTGGACGAGAAGGCGATCCAGGAGATCCGGGTAAAGGAAAACCTCTCCTTCGCTGAAGCCCGGAGGCGTTACCATGCGCGCCAACCTTCACTCCTGCGATCTGGCACATTTAGTTCTGTTGTTGCCTCGCCAGTACCACGAGTAGATGCCGAAACTCAGACTTGGACCATGACAGGATTAACCGCCACTACCATCCGGCCGTCCATTAAAGCTACTGTTACCAAGCCCTATAAACCTGGTCCAAAATCAATGAAGTCGCAAGCCGCTGAAAAGAAGCCCAAGCAGAAACTTCGTAGGGAAGATTTTTTGAAAGACCCTCCGCGTGCGCGCGGTAACAATAGTTCACCTTCTCCTCCTCGGAGGTCGCTGTCCCAGGAAGGTCCTGGGACAAGCCGCGCTCAGCGGCACCCCTCACCCATCGCCACCCACAACCGATTCACGGCGCTTGAATCGGTTTCTGGCACTGAGCGCGTGGGCCCTCCCTCCGAGGAAGCTATGGAGTCTGACCAACTCCATACAAAAAGCCCGAGCCCAAAGGTTAAACAAAAGGTAATTTTAAGCCGCCCTTCTAAATAGACAGTTTATCCCCTTTTTCTTAATGGCTCTCCTGACCTGGAATGTACGTGGTGTACGATCGCATAGGGCGGAACTGCTACTTTTATTGCGTTCCCATTCACCTATGGTCGTATGTTTGCAGGAGACTAAGCTTCGCCCTCACGATCCTTTTGATCTCCGAGGATATACTACGGTTCGCTACGACCTTGAACCGGAGGAGGGTACTCCTGCTCATGGAGGTGTCATGTTGTTAGTGCGTAACGACGTTCATTTTCAAACTCTCGCTCTTACGTCCGACTTGCAAGCTGTTGCCATTAGATTGCAGTTACCCGGTTTTTTCTTCTCTGTTTGCTCTGTATATTCACCTCCGTCATCTCCCCTCGCTCCCGCGGACATTCGAGCTCTCCTGTCCGCTCTCCCAACACCCTTTCTTCTGTTGGGAGATTTTAATGCCCATCACCGACTATGGGGTTCGCCAAGGGCTTGTGCGAGGGGAACTCTTCTTTCCGACATTTTTTATCAGTTCAATCTTTCGATCCTCAATACCGGTGCACCTACTTTTATTTCTGATTCGTCTGGTACATTCTCTCACCTGGACCTTGCCATTTGCTCCCTCCAGCTTGCTCATCGTCTTCAGTGGAACGTCGTCGCTGACACCTACTCCAGCGACCATTACCCCTGCATCGTCTCTCTTTTGTCGCACCACGTACAGCATTCCAGAGTACCTACCTGGATATTCGCAAAACCGACTGGAGCTTGTATTCCAGCCTCGTGCATTTTGACGACCCGCCCTTCTCCGACATTAACCACCTAGTGCAGCACCTTACGTCTATTATTTTCGCTGCCGCCGAACGCGCTATACCCCGTTCATCCTCTCAACCTCGGCGGCCACCTGTTCCGTGGTGGAACGAGGATTGTCGGGACGCCGTTCGTGCCCGTAGAACTGCGCTTAGGGTGTTTCGGCGACACTCTACAATTGATAATTTGGTGACTTAAACAATCGCGCGCAAGGGCTCGTCGCATTATTCAGGATAGCAAGAAGGCGTCGTGGGCTCGTTTTGTCGAGTCTTTTAATCGCTTTACGCCTTCATCTGTTGTTTGGGATAAACCTCGTCGCTTCTCAGGTAAAGTGTCGCATTGTACTGTTTCTGGCCTTCAGGTTTCCAATGCCGCTATAGTGGATCCGGCTGCCATCGCTAACACTCTGGGTGCTGCCTTTGAGGCGGTATCCAGTTCAGACCATTATTCCGCCGGCTGTCGCTCTATCAAAGACCGGCTGGATTCCGACACCTTTAACTTTCGGTCTGCTAATGATGAGTGTTATAATGTATTTTTCACACTGAGGGAGCTGGAGCACGCTCTTAATTGCTCTAGGCGCTCCGCTCCTGGGCCGGACGGCATTCATGTCCTGATGTTAAAGCACCTTTCAGCCGACGGTAAACTCTTTCTCTTACAGGTCTATAACCGTATTTGGCAAGACGGCTTTTTTCCTTCCGTTTGGCGCGAAGCCACCATTGTCCCTGTACTTAAGCCTGGGAAGGATCGCCAACTAACTTCCAGCTACCGCCCTATCTCCCTCACCAGTTGCATTTGCAAGGTGATGGAGCGTATGATCAACGGGCGGTTGACATGGTGGCTTGAGTCTCAGAAACTTCTAGCGAACGCCCAATGCGGATTTCGTCGTTATCGCTCTACCGTCGACCATCTGGTGTCCTTGTCGACGCATATTATGAATGGATTTCTGAGAAAGTTTCAAACCGTGGCTGTATTTTTTGACCTGGAGAAAGCTTATGACACTTGTTGGAGGGGCGGCATTTTACGTATAGTTCACGATTGGAATATCCGCGGTCGTCTTCCCATATTTCTTCGGGAGTTTATGACGGACCGCGTCTTTCGTGTACGTGTGGGCTCGGTTTTATCTCGTCGTTTTATTCAAGAGAACGGAGTACCGCAGGGCTCTGTACTCAGTGTCACACTTTTTGCGATTGCTATCAACCCCATTGTTGATTGTTTTCCACCTGGCATTTCATCGTCCCTTTTTGTTGACGATTTCGCTATTTATTGCAGTTCACGGCGGACCTGTCTACTCGAACGCCGTCTCCAGAGCTGTATCGACCGTCTCTACGCCTGGAGTAACGCCAACGGCTTTAATTTCTCCCCCGAGAAATCCGTCTGCATCAACTTTTGGCGCCGGAGGTATTTCCCTCCGCCCTCTCTCCATCTTGGGCCAGGGATACTTCCGTTTGCAGACGAGGCGAAATTTTTGGGGTTGATTTTTGATAGAAAGTTGTGTTGGACCTCGCACGTTTCCTTTTTAAGAGCAAAGTGTGACCGTTCTCTTAATATTTTACGTGTTTTAAGTGGCACATCCTGGGGAGCTGATCGGACCGTCCTTCTTCGCCTTTATCGCTCTTTGGTCCGATCCAAGCTTGATTACGGGTGTATTGTTCATTCGTCGGCACGTCCATCTGTGTTACGTCGATTGAATGCCATTCACCATCGTGGCATAAGAGTCGCTACAGGGGCCTTTCCAACTAGCCCTGTACCCAGTCTGTACCCAGAAGCTGCAGAGCCTCCGCTGTCCTTCCGGCGTGAGATGCTTTTGTGCAGCTATGCTTGTCGACTCTCAAGCTTGCCTAACCACCGGTCCTTCGATGTATTTTACGAGGATTCGCTTGATCGCCAATATTTCGTTAGCTCCTCTGCATTGCTCCCTCCAGGGGTTCGATTTCGACTGCTACTTCGGCATTTGGACGTTACGCCAGCGCCGGCCCTTACCCGGGGGGAAACGCGCTTTCCTCCATGGTCGCGCGCTGAGGCCCACATCCACCTTGGGCTAACGTCGATGCCGAAAAATGCGACCCCTGCTTCTGTTCTTAGATCCGCCTTTTTAGAACTACAGGCGCAGTTCGGGGACTGTCATTTTATATATACTGATGGGTCTAAGACTGATGTTGGAGTAGGATGTGCCTTTGTTTTTGGTGTACAGAGTTTTACTTTTCGTTTACCTCGACAATGTTCAATTTTTACCGCCGAACTTTTTAGCATTTATCAATCTGTTTTATACATTCAGCGGCACGACTTACGGCACTGTTTTATTTGTACGGACTCTCTGAGTGCCCTTCAGGCTATTCATGCGCTGTACCATTACCACCCACTCGTACAGCGCATACTTGACCTGCTCCACTCGCTTGGTGTCTCTGGCATCAGCGTGTCCTTCGTGTGGATTCCAGGTCATGTGGGCATCTCAGGTAATGAGTCTGCCGATGTCGCTGCCAAGTCGGCGATTTTATCACCCAGACGTTTTACCTCTGTTGTTCCCTCGTCAGATTTGTTTATTGTTTTACGTCGCCGCATCCTCTCGCTTTGGAGCGATGAGTGGACGGCCCTCCGGGGGAACAAGTTGCGGGAGGTTAAGCCTCTCCCGTTAGTTTGGGCTACCTCTTCCCGTGCTTCCCGTCGGGAAGAGGTAATTTTAACACGCCTTCGTATCGGACATTGCATTTTTAGTCACGAGTATTTGCTGAGTGGTGACCCCGCACCACTCTGTGGGCAGTGTGGTGCGCCCTTAACGGTGCGTCACATTTTAGCAGAGTGTCAAGTTTTAGCTCCTTTGCGCGTCCGTGTTGGTCTGCCTGTTGGCCTAGCCAACGTTCTGGCAGACGACGCGCGTGCTGTAGAGTGTCTTTTACGTTTTATCAATGACATTGGATTTTCCAGACGCATTTGATGCGCTGAGCGTCTTTTGACTATGTAATTTTCTCTTGTTTTTTAATGGGGCATCTCCTCCCCAATGGACATTGGCGCTCGTGTCCCTGACATTCTACAGTTCTTGACACGTTTTAATCTTTTATTGCCTATGCTTTTAGTGTGTTGGTTTTTCAGATATTTGTATTGTTATTATTGTTGTTATTGTTATTATTGTTGTTATTGTTATTTTTGTTATTGTTCTTATTGTTGTAATTGTTATATCATTGTTCTTTTTAGCTTTTTGACATCACGGGTTTGTGTCCCGTTTTTTAATTATGCAGTTCTTTTACCTGTCTTTTATATTTTGACCTTATATTTTATACATTGTAAGGGCACTGATGACCTCAGCAGTTTAGCGCCCTTAAGCCGCATATCATCATCATCATTTACTCTTTGATTGCCCATGTTTTTAGTGTGTTCGTTTTTGGTATTTGGTGTTATGTTTTTTACCTTTTGCACTTGTGGGCTTGTGTCCCGTTCTTAATTATGCGGTTTTTTATACGACTTTTATTGTTTGACAGTACATTTTATACTTTGTAAGGGCGCTGATGACCTTAGCTGTTTAGCGCCCTTAAACCGCATCTCATCATCATCATCATCCCTTATTTCCATGTATATTCTTGATTTTCCTTCTATTGAACAGCCCAATCTGTGCTCGATATAACTGCAACGCAATACCCATCTTTTCCGTAGATATGAGCGTTCACCTTACACGTCCGACCTCTTTGCGCTCATGCAAGCAACCAGTCACCATGTAGTATTACGGTTTTGTCCTGGTGTTTAATACTACTAAGGGCTAATTCTAGTCTACTCAGGAATATGCGTGGGTTACTACTAGGGGTTCTGTATATGCAAAGTATAGTTATATTGAGGTCCAGGAGGTATATACCTGATATTTCAAAGTGCTGTTCTTTTTCTAAATGGTTTAAATTTTCTATGGTTTTAAAACCAATCCCTTTCCGTACAAGTGTGCATGTGCCCCACCTTTTATAACATCTCTACGTGACCAAGCTGCTGGCGTGAAATCTGTTAATTTTTTGAGCATAAATAAACTATTCTCTTGTAGCCAGTGTTCACTGAAACACAGAACAGAGACCTGCTGCAGATGTGTTGATAATAGACACACTATATCATCAATTTTGTTACTTAGTGATTGAACATTGTGATGCAGAACTGAAAATTGCTTGTTCAGCACATCTAAGTAACCACTTATCTGTATGTTTGAACTTTGGTCCTTGTTGGGTTGTCCTTTGGGGCTGGAATTTTTTTATTGTCTGTTACTGAGGCTTCCAAGCTCCTTCTGCTTAGTTGCTTTTGTTTCACTCCCAAGTCGAACTGCATCCATCTTCTTGTTCACCTCTTCTGCATGCTTCACGCTCGGACAAATGAAGTTTAATACCCCGTTGACATCCACCACAAAGTTCATTAGTTTCCCTTCAGTTCTGATTGGATTACTTTACACAGTAGTGTCCCAAAGCTAAAAGACCCTTTGTGGTTCAAGTGGATACCATCTTTTGCAAATTTATCTTCAGCTATCCAGAAGTTACTATCCACAAAAGTGCATTTCCTAGTGTTACACAGCCAGTTTAGTTCTTGGTTAATTTTCATAACTTTTTGTACTGTGGCATCACGTGTTCTTATCACACCACTGATAGCGATCTTGGCATTAGGCACTTCCACTTTTATGCAGGTTATGAGGTCCATTGTCTCCCCAATTATTTCTTTGGCACATAAACCCGGTTTTATATTGTCTGTCCTGGTATGCACCATCACCACTTCTTGATTGTTTTCTATAAGGTTAAGCCTTTCGACTCGGTGCTGAAGTTCGTTCTCTTTTGATGCCAGGGAAGCACCTCACATCATATCCTTGTTGTGCGCATAGCTGCCCTAAAAAGTTTAGCATAGAGTCACCTATTTCTAGGGCTCTCTTGCTTCCGAGAGTGCTGATTCCCGGGACTTTACTTTTTTCTTTGTACATTGAGTTATCCTTTTTGCTTTCATTCAGCACTTCGAATGTGTTTCTTACAATCACTCCATTTGGATGCTGTACACACTTATTGTGTCTTGCATTCTGAGTACCGTCTTTGGTGATATTTCACTTCATTGTATCCATTATCCATACTTGCTAGCTTCACTTTGAGGTCTCAAAGTATTTCTTTAAATTCTGAATTTTCCTTTTTCAGATTCTCATTTTCGTTTCTTAGGATGCTAGCATCATCTTTATCATTGCTGGTCGAGCTTTGTCTTATTTTCAGTGTATGATTTTCACTTTGAAGTCTTGTTACCTCTTTCTGTGCATCTCGGAGATCTTTGTTTAAAAGATTGATTATCATGTGGAGCAACGCCACCATTTCTTTCTCACGTGCGCTTTGTAGCAGCATTTCAGTAGGGGAACATATTCTTGTTTGTTTCTCAGATTCACATTTATCCTTCTCATTTCCTTCATTTGCGTATCTTGCACTATATTTCATTCTAACACCATCTTCAGACACTATATCATTGCATTTAGCATGATTACCACTTAGTTTGAGTTGTCTACTTCGGGTTACTACTCCACTCATCGCCATTCCAGTCCTTGGGATATGTCATTCATGGGATTTACTAGTGCTAATATTGTTGAATGATTTTCTCTGAATCCATGCTGTGAATCAATTAGTTTACTATAATGATTTGAGTATGTAACTAATTCAGAGTATACAGTTTTTTCAAAAGTTACTGCAAATGTGGGAAGTACAGAGATAAGCCTAAAATTTTTAAATTTGTTACCACCACCTATGTGAATGGACCTCACCAGTGCATATTTCATCCTTTCCGGAAAGATGCCAACTGTCATTGACTGGTTAATTATTTGACTGAGTGGCTCACTAATTTCATGCTTAATTTCTTTAATCAAAAGTGAAGACAGCTCATCCCAATCCTTGGATGTTTTTGGTTTTAACTTATTGTTTTGTTTACTTTGTCCAAGGAGACCTCCCTAAATTTAAATGAAGGTGTGAGCATGAGGCAGTTGTTTTTATGAAGTGTTGCTATTGAGTCCTCTGTTGATGGGGGAACCTCCCAGATTTGACTACCATTATTTACAAAGTAGTTATTTAATGTGCTGGTCTTTGCATTAGCATCTGTAAAACCTAAGTTGGGTGCAGATATCAAGAGAAAAGCTTAAAGAAAAATGGATAGGACTTCGAAATAACTTGAAAAGTTAGGGTTAGGAGAGATATGGAGAAGGAAAAATAATGTGAATAACTTATGGAAAATGGCAGGAAAGAGGTTTGAAGGTATAGAAATACAAAATATATTTAGTGAGATAGCTTTCTATATACCAATGAAAAGTACATGAGGAAGGAAAAAATATATAGACAAGACAAATAAAGAGGACTGAGAAACTATTATATTGGTAAGAACAAGAGTTTGGAGCTTAAAAGGCTTGAGGAAGGTTATTCCACATACACAGTGTCCTATATGTTGTGGAAATGAAGATGCAGAACATATAATATGTAAATATTTAAATGTAAGGGAACCAACATTTGGAGAAAAAAAATTTGTTAACAAGAAATGGTTTAAGGTAGAAATATAGCTATAATTGAAATGTTTCACAAGGAAGTAGGAAGGTAGGGCAATATTTGAACAAAGTGGCCCCTAGGGGCTTACATCAGTAAGTATGGGATTGGCACTCCTGGAGTCCCAAGCACTGGTCCTCAGGTTTCGGGGGTTGGGTTAGGGTTAACTACCCTGCCTGTAAAAAAGCTTTGTTCCTACTCCTTTGATGGATAGCTGGGGTGTCTCAGGTCGACCCCGTTCGGAACCGCCATGAGGTTCAACCTAGCATGGAGATAGATTGGGTCCAGTGGCATCTCTCTCTAGGCGGCGCCGTGGCCGAGTGGTTAGACCGCTCGCCTCCCATCTAGGCGGCCCGGGTTCAATCCCAGGGACCTGCATGTGGGATTTGTGGTGGACGAAGCGGCGTCTGGGCGGGTTTTCTCCGGGTTCTCCGGTTTCCCCCGCCATTCATTCCACCAACTGCTCCATCATCACCTTTCCTTTCATCCATTTCACCAACATTTTGTTTCATCTACTTCCTTCATCCCATACCAGGCATCGGGCTAATCACCCATCCTGGATGCTCTGTCTGATCCATGAGTGTCTGCTCCTCGACGGGCCTCTGACCCCAGGCACCCGCTTGTAAGTCCTGGGGGGTGTAAGTCCTACATAAGAGGAGGGTAAACAGCTAATGAAATGAAAGGCATCTCTCTCTGCATGGCATTTACTGCAGCTATGGACACTATTACTGATTTTCGTCCAGTAATCTCCAAAAAGAGATGTATGGTTGATCTTGTCTTGGAAGGAAATGTTTCTACGTCAGGAAAGTGTGACACTCTCCATTATTTCATCATGCATTTGGCCACACCAGACCAAACACCACTTAGCTCTTTGAACCCTTCGTGGCTCAGGCCACCTTGGACAAACTCGCTGGCCCAGTACAGAATTGTACCCAACAATGCAATGGGTCTTAATTGATAATGACTAAGGATGATCCATAGTTCCTTCGTTTACTTCAGATACATCACCTTGGAACCCAAGAAGCTATTGTTGAGCCACATGCTTCCTTGTATGTCTGCCGAGGTGGTGTGACTTCCTCCGCCTTAGATGGCCTCTCTGAAGAAGAAGTTGTCACCTACCTTTCTAGCCAAGGGGTCAGTGCAGCTAAACGGCTCCTGCTGCAGGAAGGTGGAGAACAGGTACCTACCAGAATGGTCTTTTTGACGTTTGCCTTAAGGCAGCTTCCTACCTCTATTAAGGCTGGCTATAAGATACTGCATGTTCGTCAATATGTTCCCAACCCTCCATGTTATTTCACCTGTCAAGGACTTGCACATACGCACTACCCTGTAAACAGCAGTCTTTATGTCCTCAGTCTGGAACAAATCGACACGATGGCTCTCCTTGCACATCCATCTCCAAATGTGTAATAACTGTGAGGGTGCCCAACCTGCATAGCCTTACAGCTGCCCTGTGTATAAGGAAGAATACACCATTCAAGAACTCCAGGTTAAGGAAAAGATTGGCTATTGAGAGGCAAAGGAGAAGTTTTGCTTGTTATTTCCCACGAAGTTAGCTTGCAGATCCTTCAGTCAGATTCTTCGGTCTGCAGCTACTACTATTCCTGTTTCTTCGAAGTTGAATTGTATCTGCATTTGTACTTGTACTTCGCGAACTAGCTACAATGGAAGTTCTTCTATCACCACCCTGTTTCCTTTTCAGCCCTCTTCCCTTTCCACTCATTTGGAACCTTCCAAGGCTCCCTGTCAACATTTTACTTCTCCCCAATCTCATCAGCTTCAGGAACCTTCCACATTCCGACTCACTTGAAGTGGCCAATCGGTTTGGTACATTACCGTTGGATAATTCTGCAGATCCATCTATGGATACCGACCAGGTGGGTGCTGCTCCTGGTTTCTTTGAAAGAACTACCTGTTCATATTCAGCATGGCAGGAACCTCTGGAATACATCAGGAGTGTTCCCTCTGCCACAGCTTTGCAGTGTTCCACCTCCAGTATTCTGTCATCGACATCGAGCAATCCTGGGAATTTAGCCACATTGGATGTTTCTCATCCACTAGTGCTTTCTGTTGTGCCTTCGCCCCCCCTGGTGTCTCTTACAGCACTGAGGAGATCAATTCTCCATCTACTAGTGGTTATATTAGGGAAAATATAAACAGATATATTGGCCGACAGATTAAGAAAATGGGTGGAAGAGGAAGGAAAACTGTCAAAATATCAAGCAGGATTTAGGAAAAGTAAACAAACAGTCAGACTATCAAGCAGGATTTAGGAAAATTAAACAAACAATAGATAATGTATTTATAATAAAGACTATAATAGATAAGTATCTGAGCAGGAAAAGAGGAAGGATAAACACGTTTTTTGCCGATTTTGAAAAAGTGTTTGATAAAATAAATAGAGAAGCATTAGCTTATAAATTAAGAAAGAAAGGGTAAGCGAAAATTTTATAAAAGAAATTAGGAAGATTTATAAAGATACAAAATTTTGTATAAGATGTGGAAATAATGGAATTACAGAAATGACTGAGCAAAAAATAGGATTAAGACAAGGGTGCAAATTGAGCCCTATATTATTTAATATATTCATAGATGAAATATTAGAAAGAGTGAAAGAAAAAACTCTGCACTGTCACATAATAGCAAATAGAGAGATACCAGGTTTACTGTACGCAGATGATCTTATGGTTGGGCCATAACGGTAATTGGACTACGGAAAGCAATCAACACAATACATGAATTCTGTGAAGAATGGGGAATTAAAGTAAATATAAATAAATCAAAAGTTATGGTATTTAAAAGAAGAAATAAATTAAAAAGAGAAGAGAAATGGCAGAGGGAGGGTTTAAAGTTAGAAGTTGTCAAGGAGTTTGATTATTTGAGGGCAAGGATGAGCAGTAATGGTGAATGGGCGGCACATTGCAGGAAGGTTATGGCTAAAGGAAAGGCGGTAATGATAGGAGTATGGATGTGCAAATACAAATTAGAAATGCGGACTAAATGGATAGAAAGAATGTATGAGGCATTGCTAGAAGCAAGAATGCTATATGCAGTTGAAATTTGGGGGGATCTGAATAAAGCAGAAAAACAGAGCTACAGAACATTCTAAAAATAACTATTGGGGTTACTAAGATCAGCACTGGGGGAAATAGTGTCAGTAGAATTAGGAAGAACCAGAAGAAAGGGAGTGATACTGGAAAGGATATTAACATTTGGGTTTAGATGCCTGAAAAAAGATGAAGGGGAAATTTTAAAGATATGTATGGAACAACAAAAGGGTACGACAAATAAAAATAGTTGGTGGTCAGGGGTAGAAAAATTTTGGAGAAGATAGGAATGGGAGATATTTGGAGAGCAGGAGAAAGAAATAACAACGGCTTCTGGATAACAGTAAGAAACAGAGTGGAGGACATAGAAAGACAAGAGATTTGGGGCAGCTTAGAGAATAAAAAATCACTAGGGTTCTATAGATTAGTAAAAAGGAAATGGGGAAGAGAAGGGTATGTGGATTATTGTAACAGAGCTGAAAAAGAAGCGTTTGCATGAATGAGAACAGGATCACTGAATCTGAGAGGACTAAGAGGCAGAAAAAGTGGAATTTGTGAACTATGCAGAGGTAGTGAAACCACAGAATGCAAAGAATTAGCAGAATGGAGACAAAAAGTATGGGAGGAAAAATGGGAAAAAATGGATGGAAAAATAGTAGCAATTAAAATGTTAACAAGAAAAGAAAAATAAGAATATGGGGTAGTTCTTAAAAAAAATAAAGGCGAAATGGATTAGAAAAGTAAGAGAGATAACATAGGTAGAAGGGCAAACGGAGGAGGAAGAGGATGGATCATAGCTGATTAAGGGTAGCAAGGGCTGCTCAGCTGAGCGATAAGGCCAGGGTGCTAGGCAGAATGAGCAGTATAGATGGAACATAGCTGGCAAGAAAATTTGTACATAGATTAAGTTAGTTTACAAGTGGAATATAGTAAAAAAGTATTGTGTATAGAGGATGTACAAGTAAAGTTTGTTCGTTCGTTCGTTCGTTCGTTCGTTCGTTCGTTCGTTCGTTCGTTCGTTCGTTCATTCATTCATTCTAGTGGTTTGGATAGGGACATTTCTTCAACACCTCCTGTTGTGATGCCTCCTTTTTCTAAGGATTTGTCCCAGACCACTACCAACATTTCTGCAGCAAAAGTTTTACCTGAGGTGACCAGTGTTAATTGACTCGGAAGAAGTCCAAAGCTGCTGTGAAGTCCACCAGACTGTCGGCACTATGGTTAAATCTTTCAAACAAAAGCCTTCTAAACCATCTTTGTTGCCAAACTCCAGGAAGAAGAACTTGACCTCTTAAGGTTCATGAGTGAAAAAACAGACATGTATCGAAATCATTTGGAACTGTAGCGGCAGATTCCGACTTCTAAGGGCTTTTACCCTTTTCCCACAGTCTTTCTTCTCCTTTACTTCTTATGGCCATTTTCAATGTGCCCTTAATGGTGAAACATTTCCTCACCCAGTGTCACTAATATTCCACCCTTTGCAAATGACTTGAACTCTCTCCTAACTTAATTACAGTTTTAGGGGATGACTCTGCTTCTATCGCCAAGCTTTTTTACTGTGTCAAATTCAGTGGTTTCCACTTAACTGCTTGCGTTTGCTGAAGGTTAGTCTGGTACATATTGATTTGTGAATTTTTTTTGTATAACTTATGCATTTTTTTGTTTATTTTTTCACTTTTGTAATCTCAGTTGCTTAACCCTGTAATTGCTTTGTATGTATTGCTTATGTATTCGACATGAATAAATCTCTAGCCAGAGGGTGGTGCTGATGCCCACAGTAGTTCTGCACAACCCAAACAGCTATTACTACTATTATTACTATGAACAAAGTGAGTAATAAATGGATCTAGACAGTGAATAGAGACAAATAGCAAAATACAAACTTACAGCAAATTAGAATTAAGGAATTAAAAAATAAGCTAATTACTGTAAGAATGGTATTGTAAGTCATGAATACGACTGGTAAAGAGCCAGGGTTGGATACCGGTCATATTCACTTGTACATTGCTTAGCACAAATAAATAAATCAATAAAAAGTTACAGCAACTGAATGTGAAAGATAAGAAGCAAACTGGGAAGGGAGGAATTGTTAGTACGGATGTGGCATTACTGGTTGCTCCATGGGCAAAAATACCTGTGGTGTGTACAGCTTGTTCATTTGCAGCTTGCTTAGTGAACATCTTGGGGCAGCTTGTTTAGTGAGTGCAGCTAAAATGATCCGTTAGTCATACCAAGAACAGGCATAGATGATCTTAATGCATGGCCAAGAGAATGGAAACTTTTGAGACTAGACAGATGTATTTGTGAAGTAGACGTACTGGTTTATGTCTTCCATAGACATATAAACATAAGTCTTTTGAAGCTGGTTTTTATCTTTTGTGTGAAGCAGGATCCTTTGATAGTAGCAGTCACTATATTGGATGAGCATATTATGGTTGTACAGTGATGGAAAAAATGACAGCACACTCTGAGAGCAGGATGTATTCAATCTACCTTTGGCTTCAAATGGGGTTCACACGAGTGCACCTCTAAGTGTTCCATTAGTGGTAAAAACAAAATCTCTTGCATTACTTATCATCTGTCCAGCTCATAAATAGGTGTCTTAAAACACCTTTGCTCTTCTATTTTGTTCCCTGACAATGAAAGAGGCAAGAATTGGTTAATTCACGTCACTTCTTTCTTCATAAGCCATTGTATCAATAGAAGACAAAATATGTCTGTTTGATGCTGTGCTCATTGGTTGTTATGCACATAAGAGGAGCTACCAAAACTCGGTTGAACATGGCCAATGAACTAAACACAAGCCACCAAGTGTCCATAAAATGATAAATATTGATTAACCAACAAATCCATGGCTTGTATGCTAATTAGATATGCAAACAGAACCTTTGGAAGGAAAAAGCAAATAATCCAAAGACAAGGCATGTGTTTCACAGTGTTTGTTTTTTCTTTTTTTCCATTTATATTTTCCTTTTTTTCACCTCTTCCTCATACATCTTATTTTTACATTAAACCCACATATATTTTCCATAACATTATGCTATAAAATACATATTAACTTACATGTTTATACCTTGCATTTGTTTATCATACTTATGATAGCTTTGTCATTCTTTTGTTTCCTTTCTTTCTGTCATGTTTACATGTTTGTACTTAGTTCCGTACATTTCCAAAAGAGGGTGTCTATTGCTCAACATAGTGATCCTACAATGGCTCAATTTATTCTATTTGTAGCAGTGGCAGGTGCCACTGATAAAATATTCTGCTGTTCTCACGCTTATTTCACAGGGCTATACGGCCACTAGATCAGGCAGTATTGCGGTGTTTTACAATCACTGTAAGGAGTTGGTTGAAATTTTATCAAGAAAGGGGAACAGGCCATTGCAAGAAAAAGTACAGGATGTCTGCATGTTTCTGCAGAGGATGAAGATAAGTCTCTCTTGGCGGGGGTAGAAAGGGATCCCTTTTGAACCACCGCTGAATATAGGGCTCTGTCTTCATTTCCTGGTAGTGCACAGACTAATGACAACCATTACAAGGATGCTGGAATTTGATGTAGCTGTACAACAATTAAGGAACAGCTAACGAAAGCCCATATGATTGACAGATCGGCATATGCAGAACTGTATAAGAACTTCGATTGGAGAGAAGTAATTTTCTCAGATTCAGTACATTCAGTACTGCTCGATTAACATGAGGTGGCAGCTAAGAAAAGTGTGCACTAAATAGTAAGTCTGTTATCTATCCCAAGAGGAGAGTGGGGGTCAGTTACACATGTGGAGTCATTGACAGTGCACACGCATTATGTAACCTTCTGTAATTTTTTAAGTCTCGTGTCCATGTGCATTATACGTTCGTCTATAACAGCATATATACGGAATAGTTTGCTTTGTTCTGAGTTGTATTCGCTGTACGTGTGTGTATGTGTGCGTGCCTGCATTGAGTGTTGTCTTGGATTTTCATTTTACTTACTTTTAAAATATGGGCAGTAAACTTAAAGGCAAAGTACTACACTCCCAAACCAGGGAAGTTGTTAGCAATGTGTATAAATATACGAAAAGCAATGCAGAGGCTGGTGTGGTAAACATCAGTGTGAAAAACATTGGAAAGAGTGTTGCTGAGGCAACAGGTGCTTCCGAAAGAAGTGTAAGAAGAATTATTAAGAAAACCAAGAAGATTGATAGTGGCATTTCCCCTTCATTCTCCACACCGCATAAAAAGAGACCTAAAAGGTCTCAACGTGCAGGCTTGGATACCTTCAATGAGGCAGTAATGCAGTGAACTGTAAATAAATTCTACATTCTTCACAAACAAAGATCGACACTGAAGAAGGTGCATGCAAAGTTAAAGGACTCAATCAACTTTGAAGGGAGTGTTTCTACATTAAGAAAGATACTACTAAAGGTGGGTTTTATCTGGAAAAGGACAAAAAAGAATAGAAAAGTCTTAATGGAGCAGCATGACATCAGAACTAAGCGGCTCCATTATCTTAGAATGATAAAACAGTACAGAAGTGAGGGCCATCCCATAATATATATGGATGAAACATATATCCATTCATCACACACTGCTTCATATGCTTGGAGTGATGACAGTTTCCATGGGCTCTTAGCATCGGTTTCCAAAGGTCAGCGCTTTGTCATCGTGTATGTGGGAGGTGAGCAAGGGTTTATACCTAATGCATATGTTTGGTTCAAGTCACAGCAGAAAACCGGAGACTACCACGATGATGTGAACTATGTCAATTATGAGAAGTGGATAAAGGGAAGACTGATACCCAACCTTCCTGCAAATTTCATTGTGGTGATTGACAATGCACCTTACCACAATGTGGTACTTAATGAGGCACCTACTGCAAGTTCCAAAAGAGAGACAATGATTTCCTGGCTGAGAGAAAACCTCCCTATGGAACATTTCAGTGCCACTGATTTCTCCTCCTTTCACAAACCTGACATCTAATATGATCATTCCTCTCAAATCCAAAATCCCCAATTGCAAAATAGACAGTTTCCTTCAGGCACATAACCATACTGTTGTACGCCTACCACCTTATCATCTTGAGGTGAACCCAGTCGAACTCGTTTGAGCTGCAGTGAAGAACTGGGTTGCAGAAAGAAACATTACTTTCAAAATGGATGACATAATTAAGTTAGCTGATGAGAAGTTTGCTGATATTTCTTCAGAAGACTGGCAGAAAAGATGTAGGCACATCATCAATGTTGAGCTAGAATTTATGCGCAGTGAAGGCTTGCTGAATGGCAGATAAAATTATCATTCATCTAGGGGGTGACACCGATGAAAGCAGTGAGTCCTCCGAGTTTTCTAGGGAAGAGGAAGGTGAGGACTGTCAAGCAAGGAAGAACTGCAGATTCAACTGGATCTTCTGCTAGTGTTGCATCTTTTGTCTGAATCCAGCCTCAAGGTAAGATGCATGTGATTTCCCCCTCCCTCTTGGGCGCATGTGATGCAGTTGGTCTCCCACCACTCTTAGTTGCCCCTCTTGTACTGCGCAGCAAGCTGCCTCCTCAAGTTAATTGGGCAGTACCGCTCATAGTGCTTCTACTGTATTTGGTTACAGACCCAATGGAACTTGTTACAACAGACGTTATATGGCCACTTGTGGAAGAAGTAATCAAATGAGCATTACCATTTGGGCAGGATTATCACAGGGTGGGGCAAGTGTGCTGGAATGCATTCATGGAAACCTGAATGGTGAAACATATATTGAAATACTCCATGTTCTCCTCCCACTGACAGCATTATCCTAAAGGAATTATTACACTCTAGTGGGATAACCATTTGGTGCATAGGTCACCCAGAGTTCAAAACTGGTTTTTGGAGCACATAGACATTTTTGAGTAGATGCCATAACTTCCAAAGTCATTAGATTTGAATCCCATAGAGCAAGTTTGGTTGAAAATAAAGAAGAGGTTGTCTTATCTCAGGTTCACTAATGCTGCACAGCTCTTGTATGCAATACAGAACACTTGGAATCATTGACAGAGGATACCAATTGTTTTAGGAACCTGATGGATTCCATGCCCAAAAGACTGAGGGCAGTAATAGAAAATAATGGGGGCCACACAAGACATTAGACATTTTGTTCTAATTTCTGATTGTCTTAATTTAATTAGATTTTTCCTTCATTTAAGAGTGACCGGAGTTCAGATCACTATGTAGAATTAAGGTTTTTACTTTTTTCTGTTTTTTGAAAATAACAAATAAATACTTCACACATCATATAAGAATATACCTATAGCATCATAAAACATAACCTGCACAAATATACAAACTGAGTATATGGAAAGTGCATGAATAAAGACCACATGCGGATTGCCGGGTTTGAACTGTCTCTTCAGGCAACACACTAAACTTCCTGTTCTCCTCTGTTTATACAGTCATGTAATCAAAGGATCAAATCAAACGTTTTGGTTTTGTATTTGAGAATTTAACTTTGCATTTCTGCGAAGAACCATTCTTTGAATTACTTCTCCGGTGGTTATCTTATATAATATAATAAATTGTGTCTTAGCTGGAATTATACACGAGCGTGATTTGTAGTGTAATACATACACATGTGAACCAAACTCTGTTAACTTTGTGTATTTCTGCAAGGCTATAGCAATACAAGTTTTACAGTGCTCAATCATTTTTTCCAGCATTGTACATCAGATCTGAAAGAAGGTGTGTTGCAGCACTTGGTACGAATACCAAACAGGTGGCCTGCTGTCATTGTGTGAACTAAGTATGGTGTTACATGTACAATGATTATTATTGAATGGGGCTTACCTCTGAAGGAACAGTTTGTTGCTAGTTTTGCAACAGTCCATGACCAACAAGGGTTTTGGTCTTTATCCTCTATGCAGATGAGATGCTGCAGAGATTTATGAATTGTACCAAGCAACTGTTATATGTGTGATACAGAGAATATTCCAATGATGGTTGAATTGTCCCATCAGGAATGATATATAGGGGAAACAATTTAACCACTTCATGCTCTAGTTTTTCTTTGAGAAGTGATAAGAATGCATCATATTTTTTTCTTTGCATTTTGTAATCACTGATTGTTAATAGGTGATATTTTAGGAATCAGATTCATAAACATGC
Source organism: Deroplatys truncata (assembly GCA_030765065.1). Lineage (NCBI taxonomy): Eukaryota > Metazoa > Arthropoda > Insecta > Mantodea > Mantidae > Deroplatys > Deroplatys truncata. The sequence continues at coordinate 412,004,332 of CM060990.1, read as the reverse complement.
AGCAATGTTTTGTAACAACAATGGTTTTAATGCTGTTCTATTATCCTGAGTTTTCTCGGGTTTCTTAAATTTTACTTTACCATGTTAGAACATTAAAAAAAAAAACAGCCCATGCCACTTCTGGGAAGATGTTTCATAAAAAACACGTCACTTAAATCTAAGCTACAGTTTGATAGACATGAAAGCAAGGTGTCACACAGAGTGGAACATTGCAGTCTGGGCAATAATAGCGACTCTCTCTTCTAATTTTCTTGCCTCTTGTATCCTTCACATGGTTACACATAGTACATTGCCTGGTTGGAACTGCCTTCTTCTCTGTTGGTGGGATAACTTCTGGAGGAAAATGCAGCTCTGTTAGGCATAATGTTTTCCCCGGTTGACCTGCTTTAGGGGATGTTGCACTTGGGTCTTAGTTTTTTAATGTCTTGCAAATGACAGGCATCCTCTATTGAAGAGGAGTTTCTTTACCTCCTGATTTTATGTATAGGACATATGAATTCTATAATGCTAATTCAAATAAATGGAAGCAAATTTTCTTATATCTCTTCTCTGTTTCATGGTATATCTGCTAGGTGTTGATCTACTCTGTCGACACCCTCCATTGTGCAGATGTAATTTATAATAACCTGAGGTTTCTGTTCGTCATTCTTCTTCACCATCTTTGGATTATTTCCTTCTTGTCTTAGAGCCATTACTTTGCCCCTCTGACAGGCAATTATTTCTCCTTTCTTTAGCTTTTTGGTTTTCAGAAGATGAGGCATTTCCTTCCTTGGCATACACACTGTCCCATAGGTATCAGTTCTGTTGTGTATGAGGATGTCTGCCAGCTGGGGTGATGTGTAGAAGTTGTCGGTTGTTAGACAATACCCATTCCTCAGCAGTGGTTTCATCTAAGTCATAACAACCTGGGATGGCATTGGCAAGCCCTTGTATTGCTGGTCTAAAATGGTTCCCTTTCCAGTATAAATAATACTAGACCATACATATCCACTCCTTGTTTCACACAGCATGTACGCCTTTACACCAAACCTAGCATGTTTCAGTGGCAAACATTGCACCCATCCCAATCATCCCTTATACATCATCAAACTTTCGTCTATTGCAATATGCCTCTCTAGTGCATAAGTTGTCAGAACTTTTGCTGTAAATGCATATATATGAAGTGTAATAAAAAGTAATGGGAATTTTTTAATTTTGCAAGCTTTATACATCTGATGTTCAAAACTTTTGTTTTATCTTGCACATGTTCTTCCTGATGCATGTTTGCATTTTCACCTGTTTTGATATTTAGTTTATTGTTGACAGTTGAAAAAGTTATACGTGTTTTCAAGTGCTTGGCAAATTTTTACTTTCGAAAAAGATGGATCAAAGAATTTGCATTAAATTTTGCTTGAAAAATGGAATAAAGTGCAGCACTGCATTCGAAATGTTGACTGTAGCTTTTGGCGAATCTACTATGAGTAAGACAAGAGTTTACGAGTGGTATAAACATTTCAAAGAGAGTTGAGAAGATGTTGAAGACAACAATTGCCTTGGACACCCTAGCAACATCAATTACTGACGACAATGTAGAAGAAGTAAAGAAAATGGTTCTGGAAAATTGCAGAATCGCCATCAGAGAGGTTGCTGATGATGTCGGCATATCCTTTGGCTCCTGCCAAGCAATTTTTTCAGATGTTTTTGGCATGAAACTTGTAGCAGCAAAGTTTGTCCCAACATTGTTGAATTTTGACCAAAAACGACATCGCATAGACATCGCTCAGGAATTTCATTCATTCATTCATTCATTTATTTTCATCCTTTTACATACGTTTAAAGGACACGTCAGTATAATCTATTTACATTATATACAAAGTTTTACATTATTTTTCCATATTTGAACTCCTCTATACTGTAAAATGCATTTTCAATTAAATATGTTTTTATGGCTTTCACCGTTTTTATTGTTTGATTTATATTCTTTATTTCATTTGGTAGTTTATTGAACAATTCACTTCCTATGGTTTCTGTTGAACGATTATTCAAGGTCCCCCTTAGGGTCGTTCTGAAATAATCCATATGAATTGCTGAATGAAGTCGAAAACGATCCAGAATAACAGGTGATGAAACATGGATATATGGGTATGATGTCAAAACTAAGGCCCAATTGTCCCAATGAAAACTGCCTGAAGAGCCAAGACCGAAAAAAATTCAACAAGTTCGATTACATGTGAAGGTTCTTCTCACTGTTTTCTTTGCTTACAATGGGATAGTGCATCAGGAGTTCCTGACTTATTTTTGTACGGTCAATAAGGAATGCTACCTGGAGGTTATGCGCCATTTGCGTGAAGCAATCTGAAGAAAACGACAAGAATTGTGACAAAACCACTCGTGGAAATTGCATAACAATAATGCACCCACTCACACCTCAATGTTTGTTCATGACATTTTGGCAAAAAACTAAACTGGTATGCTGCCACAACCACCTTATTCGCCGGACATGGCCCCCTGTGACTTCTTTCTATTCCTGAGGCTGAAGGGAACCATGAAAGGACGTTTTGCCACCATTGATGAGATAAAAACAGAATCGCTGAAGGAGCTGAACACCATAACGAAAAGTGAGTTCCAGAAGTGCTTCCAAGATTGGAAAAAGTGCTGGCATAAGTGTGTTATATCTGAGGGGGATTACTTTGAAGGGGACAAAGTTGATGTTGATTAAATAAAAATTCTTTAAGAAAAACAAAAATTCCCGTTATTTTTTGATCACACCTCGTACATTCCAAATTTTATTCAATTTTGGATTAGGATGCATTTCAGGGTCATAATTTTGGTTGTTAGAGAAATGTAGATATTTCTTCAATGTAGCAAATCTCTTGTATGACATCGTTGTCGCAAAAAGTGGAGTTACAATCATGGGATCTTTTGACCAATATTGCTTCTCTTCTGGTTTCCAGATTACACTCTGCAAAATAGTTATTGCCAGGAAAATGTGCATTTCATCACTTGTAGTGGGACCCCACCCCCTGTTGTTTGCTATCCACTACTACACTGCTGTGCAGAACAATTTGTCTCTCTTGTTGTTACATTGAGTAGTTCATCATCAAAAAAGAGGTTGAAAAACTGAGTGATATCTTTGTTAGCATCCACTGAAAATTCAGGCCAGAAGTAGATGTAAATGTATATCTTGGTGGAGCTGGAATTACATTGTCACCTATTTACAGTTGCACCCATTGTCTTGCTGCATTAAGATCCACAGAATTACTTGTATCTGAATGAGAATCACTTCCAAGTAATACTTCTGAAGTATAGCTGCAGATTCCTCAAGGAAAACACTAACAGAATCGCTGTCACTTGACATTGCAATATGAACACTGTACATAAAAAGCCACTGAGCATCTGCAACAGAATTGCAGTATAAGCTCTGATTAAGCCTACAAAATGTGTTACATTTCCTCGATTCCCATCTGGCATCAAGGCAACATGCTTAATTCTAGATGTCACGGAACATGAAGACTATCACTCCATCTAGCGGTGTGCAATAAATTAAAATGTTCTGAATGAGAATACTTGGGATAAAACTGCAGAAAATTAAGAGTGAAATGTATACAAGATAACTCTGGTTAGAAAATTTTCAATCATTTCTTAATTACGAGTATTCTCAGGATAACAGGTGAAGCGGTTAATGGCAGTTCCCAAGAATTCAATGTGGCCAAATTTACACTAAACTAAGCTACTGCCAACCTTATAGTGGTGATTACTAGTTTTAAGTTAAGTCGGCAAGTCAAATCTTATTTTGAAATAATATAAGTTGATTAAACTACTTCCTAGCACTAAATATCACATTGTATTGTGTTTCATGGGAAATTGTGTTGTAATAGTATTAAAAAGTGTAGATCACTTGCATGAGCACTAAAACTATTCAATAAATGCAGATGTGGAACACAAGGACCTCTACCCAACCAAGGATTATTTGCTTTAAACTCAGTAGTTGATATCCTGCAGATAATGCCTGTACTGCCAACATAACAGCTACAGTCAAAACCAACTATGGCCAAATCTTCACCATACATATATTTTAGGAGCAGTTACTAGTATTGATGTCAACTGAAAAAGCAAAATGTTACCAAAAGTTGCCAGAGAGCATTATAATGGAGGAAATATTTCACAGTTGCATTTTGGTGAATTCTAATAGCATGCATTCACTACAACATCATGGTTTAGGCTGGCATTATTATTGAACCACTTCGGCCAGTTGTCCTCCCACAATACCTCAATGGACAGATGTATCTGGATTTCCTGCAGTGCAATCTGCTTCTGATGCTGGAGGATGTGCTATTAGCATGCAATGAGTCATGTGGCGAATGCTCACTTCCAAATTACAGTTCACCAATATCTTCACATGATAATCCCTGGCAAATGGATTGTAGAAGGGCCCATTGTTTGCCTTGTCAGGAGGTGTGGTGTAGTGTTAACTATGTCAAATATGCAGAAACTTGTCATCTTTGGGAATCAAGCAGAAGCACTAAAACATCTGCAGGAATCCATGATAACTAAAAATGTTTGACATTGCTTGGACTTCTTTTCATTGGGATGTGACCATATTTTGTATTGTAATGTTTGCTATGTCTTAAAAAGAAAGTTGAGCATTTATCTTTGAAAGTGGGTTCCGCAGCATCAGCAAGTAGTGAATAGAAAATATTTTGACAAGTTGTGTGGGTGAGTTACTGTTGTGTGAAAGCAGACTTAACATTATTTAGTTACAATGCTTAAATTCAATCAGCTATTGAAAAACAAACTTCACAGTTATGTTAGTGAATTTGGCGCCCGCATGTTTTCAACTGATGGAGCAGTTTTATTGTGTGTGAAAAGACAATCACAAAAAAAAAAAAAAAAAAAGGTATTTTATCAAATCACAAATCTGCTCTTGCTTCAAAGAGTGGTTAAAAAAAAGAAAGTTACTTCCTACAGCTATTGTCACATCTAGTGGACAGTAACAGTTTTCATTGGGCTTGTGTAAATCAATAGTTGATGCCAGCAGAGTGTAACAATATTTACAGCAGTACCTTGTAATGTGCAACCAAATATTGTTATTAAATATATTATTATAACTTCTTAAAATTTATAATGCCTTGTTTAAATTTACAATGCCTCCTTTTACTTTTTATTGCATTTTTGCCTGTCTATTTTGATTGTTATAAATCCCTAAACATCTGAGCTGTACTGATAACACTTAGCCTGCGAATTTACACTTTGTGATTGTTGCCTAAAGTAAATAATGTGATTTTATGTAATGTTGTTGTGCTGAGTCCAAATTTTCAATCTGTTTACCTCTATCCAGTCAGGACTTTTTACAAAATCACATTATGTGTTGAATAATTAGGTATGTGAATTTCACTATTGACTTTTTTGTTTCACTTTATTTCAAATGCAAAAACAGTATCCAAAGCACAGCTAGCTGAAATTGTGTGTATGGCTTGTTCATACATGTCACTAGAGTGTTTTTGCTTTGTTTTGTCTTATTTACTTCATTATTGAATGTATAAATTAGCACAGTATATCACATAACTACTTTGGTTGCTCCTTAGTTAAGAAAGTCCTTCTTTTATGTTTTTCTTCAGGTACAAGTGTTTCATGCTATTACATCCAGTAATAGTCAGCCAGCATACTGATGTTCTAGCATCCCTGGTATCTCCTTTCAAACTTCTGCAGATCCTTGTGAAATCGTTCACCTTGCTCTTCACTCAAAAATCCCTAAAGATGAATGTCAGATAACTCTAAGCTCTAGAGACCTCAGGCCCATTTGAGCATCATGCAACCATTAAACATCACTTGAAAGCATCAATTAATAGTCTCCATTCTCTTGGGTCATAGTTTGGAAGTCCAAGTTTTAGCATAAGTTCTTTCACATCACTGCAATGTACAAGATAGCCATGTTTGGAAAAAAATAATTTAAAATGTATTTTGTGTTGTCGGTACCTACCAATAGAATGATGTTTTTGTGCACAGCAGATTTTTTTTCTTGGAGTCTAGAACATAAAACTAGCTGTTTAGGGAGCACAAGATTCCTCAGTAGGTCATTTAATTCAGTCTGGTTAAAACACCCACATTCTGCAGCAGACGATTCCGATAGTCAATGTCATTTGTCACAATTTCCCTCTTTTCTGCATCAGTCTCAGATGAAAAAAGTTCAAGTTACTCTGGTCGCACAGGGATTGGTACATCAGGCCCATGGGCACAGGTAAAATGGCTGGTCGAACAACTGGACACATGATTTTCTTTTTATATGTAGAATTCTACCCCCTTCGCACCACATGAAAGAATAGCAGTGATAACTATGGCTCAGTGGATCTCTCCAAACAATACTTATTCCAAAAATAGTGACGGTCTTCTGCTGTTGACCCAATGATGAAGTCCTTCAGTGCATGCTCTTCATACTTTGTGTGGTGCCTAAGCTCTACTTTGATTTCCAAGTTTGGTTCCAAAATAGGCATGATATGACTTTTTCACAAAATGCCTAATATTAAGTATCTACTTGGGCAACGTTTATTTCCCATACATATAACAAATGTGGGCTGGATTGTTTACACATCCTCAATGTGACATAGTAAATACCTTTTTACTGAAAAACTCGGAACAATCTATTCCAAAATAAAGCTAAACTGATTTCATTTGCAGATGAAACACATACTTATGAAATGTGAGTGGAACCAGATGGGATCTGTAGGTGCTTACAAATATAAAATGTGTCTAGAGTGGTTGACATTCCTATTTCCCACAAATAAACATAATGGTCAGGTAGTGCATAATATTGCTCTGACTTCCTTATGTGCTTGCACCCCCTATCAGATAAACATCCACTGTCCTCGGTTTTTACTATAAACACCTTGAAATATTTTGAATAAATTTGGTTTTCATATCCTGACTTTCCTAAACTACATATGTTAAAAGTATTACAGTTTAAACTTTTAGGTACGCTATAATTGTCAAAATATAGCATTATAAGAGAATTAAAGTAACAAAAAAAAAAAAACTTAAGTGATAACTTACTGGTTTTGAATTTTAATTTACCATGCTAAAAATGTCTAAAAATATTCAAACTTTGGAGGCAGGAATCTCATCGCAGACTACTGCACTTACATTTAGTTTTATAGTGCACCACTAAAGTATAATTACAGTGTTTCTGTACATTTGTGGACATATGTTGTAGTGACGGGCACTATCGAATTTTATAACAATCGAATACATTAAGATAGTGAGATATGACTATTGAGTGAAAAAGTCAGTTTTTTCATTCGGTTTTAATAGCTGATTAGTTATGCAAAATGCTGAAGTAATATCAAGGACCACTTACTAACTAGGTTTCATTCAGAATTTAAAGCACATCATAATAGGCATTCTACACCTGGAGTAATATACACACGGGTTTAATGTCCATTATGTTATACTACTGAAACACTTAAAACATTGCATACAATTATTCTCTAATAATTAGAGCAAAACTTAATTCCATTAATATCAGGTTCTGAAAGCTTACCATTTCTCAATCAGACTGGCACATCGAAGTATGTAATGAAAGTATGTATTTTTCAAATAAAAGTATAACAAATATATTCACACCTGTTGCAGAGTTGTGTATGGTTATGGTCTAATAGTTTGAGGTTATGTGGTATAGGTTATGCTAGGTTATATTGCATTTATCGGTTCACAGCTATTTGATTTCAGGTTAAGAGCCAAATTTTATTCCATCACAATATGGAAGGGCCCTGATTTATTAATTAGTTCTTATTCTGTAACTATGGTGCTTGGTCTTAAATTTGGATACCTAACAGATATTTTGGATTGAATTGAGGAATATAAAGTGTAGCGAACATGCTATCTACATCCTAAGCTTCATGTGCTTCTTGATTTTAATACCCAAGTAGTGTAGAACTACAACAGTTTTTGTGGCTGTTAACTAGCTAGAAAACATAAAGCAGCAACATTGCAACAACTTAACTTCTGCAAAAAAGAGGTTGTATTAAGGTTTGGAATTAAAGCTTTGGTTACTTTGTTACAAGCACTACACCAAAGAATACTACCTCACCCCCCCCTAACACTGATACAGTGCTTGCCCTGGACAGTGTAATATTTGCTTTTAATATATGTTTAAGAAAATTACTATTAATGCACATTTTTACAACAAATTGTATGCTCTGGACCAATTACATATTTATATATTGCTTGCTTGGTAGCATCCTTTGGTGTAACTAATTATCAAAAACTGCTAGGTACATCAAGAAAATGGAAGAGTAGTTACTTTAAACTGTCTGGAATCAGGTTGGCATATCATGCATTGGTTCATCAATTAAAGTGACTTATAAATAATTGGAACTATGGATCACAAAGGAACCAATAAAATGATAACATTACATAACCTAGGCAGCACCAAAGGAGCTTTCTAAAACCAAATAAAAAACCGAATACTTGGCAGTAATTGAACAAAATGATAGCTATGCGACTATCGAATAATTCAATAGTGCCCATCACTAGAACAAACAATTGAGTGTTGCGTGGTTCATATAAAAAAGCCAGACAGTGAACTAATTATATTAACAGTATACAGAGCCCCAGCTGCCAATTTTGAAAACTTCCTATACAATCTGGATGCTGCTCTAAAATATTTATTCAAGGCTAAGATTTAATTTATACTTTGTGGTGACTTAAATATAGACTTCATTAAAGATAGCAACCAAAAGGAACAAATTTGTTCATTATTAAGAACATACAACCTTATGCATACAGTCAACTTTCCAACTAGAATTCAAAAAAATTCCAAAACAGCTATTGATAATATTTTCATAGATATGTCTAAAAATGAGTACCATGAAATCCAACCCTTAATTAATGGGCTTTCAGACCATGATGGACAGTTGCTTAAAATCAATTATAACATTCCCCATTCCAAAATAATGAATCATGTATCCAACTACAGAGTCATTAACAGTGAGAACATAAAACTCTTTAATCACCAGCTTTCAGAACAATCCTGGGAAGAAATATACAAAAAGAACAATAAGAATAACAAGTTTAACTCCTTTCTAAATACTTTCATAAGGATTCATAACTCAAGTTTTCCATCTCGTGTAAAGAAAATTATTAACACACCTAGAAATGGCTGGTTAACACAAGGTATTAAGGTATCCTGCAAACACAAAAGAGAACTCTACATGGCTATTAGAGAAAGCAACTGTGAGAAACATAGACAACACTATAAAAAATATTGTAAAATTCTAAAAACGGTTATAAATTTAACTTAAAAACTCTGCTATGAAAAGCAGAGTCCTCAAATAACAAGCCTAATACAATATGGAAAATTATAAAAAAAGAGACTGGTAAACGTCATATAAAAAATGAAATAAAAGAAATTATAGTAAATCATATCACCACAAAAGAACCACAAGAAGTAACAACATTATTTAATGAGTATAATATTCAGTTAGGAGAAAATTTACTGTTACAGTCCAAACAACATGTGGAGGAACCTATTTCATATTTCAAAAAAGCAAGCTTAGAACACCTACTTGTATAGAAATATTACCCATGAGCACAACAGAAGTAAATAAAACAATAAAATCCCTCAAAAGCAAGAATTCATTGGGTTATGACGAAATAACTACTAAGATATTAAAACTATGCGCCAATAAAATTGGCAAACCTTTAAGTCATATATGTAACTTCTCCTTTGTAACAGGGACTTTTCCTGACAGGCTAAAATATTCTATAGTTAAACCACTATACAAGAAAGGGCAAAAGTCACAACTGTTGAACTATAGACCAGTATCATTACTAACTGCTTTCTCCAAAGTATTTGAAAAACTTACATTAAAACGAATATGTCATCACCTAGTTAAAAATAATATTTTAGCAAAGGAGCAGTTTGGATTTAGGAAAAGCATGTCATCCAATGATGCCACTTTCAACTTAATGAATGAAATTTTGAAATCACTTGATAATAAATGTAATACACTAGGAATATTCTGTGACCTATCAAAAGCATTTGACTGTGTAAATCATAGCATACTCTTATCAAAATTATCACATTATGGCATTAAGAATAAAACATATCAATGGATTGCATCTTACCTATCAAACAGACATCAAAAGATCATAATAAATTCTACAGATAATTTTAAAACATATTCTAAATGATCAGAAATAAAGCATGGTGTTCCACAAGGTTCGATTTTTGGGTCCATTATTGTTTCTAATACATGTCAACGACCTCCCCAGAGTAATAAATGAACATGCTCACCCAGTTCTCTTTGCAGATGATACAAGTATTATAATTAAAGAACACAAACATCAGTTGCCTCTCAGAGTTATCCACAGTATTTTCAGTGTGTTAAATAATTGGTTCGATAGTAACAAAATCCATATAAACTTTGAAGAAACTAAGTACATCAATTTTCGCACAAAAAATAAAAGTATTGCAGACTTAAGAATTGAACATGAAGGCAATGAAATTACTGAAACTTGTAACATAAAATTTCTTGGTCTTATTATAGATCATAATATGAATTGGAAAGACCATATTGACTACATCCTGCCGAAACTAAGTTCTGCATGTTTTGCAATTAGATCATTAATTCATTTTACAAATAAAAGCATCCTAAAAACAGTATATTATGCTCATTTTCATTCAATTATGACTTATGGAATAACATTTTGGGGAAATTCAGTAGATGCAAAAAAAATATTTCTTTTACAAAAAAGGTAATAAGAATAATGGCAGGTGTAAAGCAATCAACTCATTGTAAACCACTATTCAAAACATTTGGAATTTTACCATTAGCCTGTGAGTATTTATTAGCTGTACTTTTAACCGTAGTTGACCACCCAGAAGTGTACATAAAAAATTCAGACATATACAGCAAACAAACCAGAAATGGGCAGGACTTACACAGGCCATGCAATAACCTACAAATATTCCAAAAAGGGGCTTACTACAATTGTATAGTATTATTTAATTCACTTCCATCATATATTAAGGAACTGGAAACTAATAATAATAAATTCAAGTTAGCATTGAAAAGATGTCTCATCACTCTCACCTTCTATACAGAGGAGGATTTCTTTCATTCAAAAAAATAACTGGCTATAAAATGTTACTGAATTTTATAAACACATTAAGTATAAATAATACTGTTTTAAAATTTTTTAGCTCTAATGTATTCTACATAAGAACTACAATTTATTTACATACAAGTACACAATGTAATTATGTATTTATGACATAATCTACATCTTAGAGTAGACTACCTTTCTTTAAGCTGGTCTAGCTCACTATATGGTCTACAGATTGAGATGTTATGTTATGTGTTACTGATTTCTTGTTATAGATTATTTTATTTGGGAATCATCTCCTCAAGCTTGACCCCATTGTTTGGAATCACGTGGTATAATCATGTGCAAGTAATGGTATAAAAGGGCTTTTTTCTGGCAGTAAGTGCCAGAATGGCATTCTGGAACCTGTTTTTGGAACTTCTTTCTACACATTTTATGAAAAAAATTATAGATTGAAAAAGCAAATTTTCTGTAATTCTTCATGAATCTTCTGCAGTTAGACAATCAGTTCTAGTATTATATATTCACGCCCACATTCAAGAAATAGATATGCAGGAATCTGTGAATATTTCCGTTGACTTAATTGAGTTAGAAGATGCAACTGCAAATGGTATATTTAAAAGTTAATCTCATGTATTTATTATTGGGGTTTAGAGATGACATTATTTTAAAATGAATATTTAGTTTAAGTGACATGTGATGGTGCTGCAGTGATGGTTGGATCACAAGGAGAAGTTGCAAACTTTTCAAAGACAGATTCCCTGCTATCTTACAGCATTGTGCTAGCCATAGGCTAAGACTATCAGGACATGATATGGTGAAGGAAGTTTCTGGCATCAACAGGTTCAAAGTTTCATGGAAAAGTTATATGCTATGTATCATGCATCTCCAAAGTTTGTAAGACAACCTCAGTCATGTGCAGCAATGCTGAATTTACAGCTTTTAAAAATAAGGAGTATCCTATCCATGCGGTGGGTTGCATGTAGTTTTAGGACTGTCTAAGCTGTTTGGCAAGATTATGAAGCCCTATACTGGATATGCTCTAAAGAAACATATTTTTTGTATTACTCCGCATAAGCACGGCATATGCAATAATTGTTCATTTTCAGTAAATTGATTGGTTCCTATTTCCAAATAACAGTGAAAATACAGCATATTACACTGAAATCATTAGAATTTATCATGCCTGCAGAAAGCATGAAATACCAGGTAAGTCACCAAAAGCAAATTTTACAGGAGAGAGAGGAAACAAACTGCTTCCACAATCATGAACTAATGCTCAAAAAACAGTTTTCTGAGCTTTATGAACAAGATCTTTAAAATAGAATTGTTTACAGATCACTATGACCTATTTTTTTTTTTACTTATATCAACTTACCCGGTATTTCCCGTCTGTTGTACAACTGTTTTGGCGACTTACCTATTTATGTTCATATTAAAGAATATACCTTGAGTCAAATGTTAACCATTTACTTTCATTCTTTTTGGAAAATTTCCAAAGCCGTAAGCAATGGAGTATTACAGTATAGTTAATTGCACACATTTCATTATAGCCAACTCGTTTTAATCACACATTTAAGAACATGCACTAATTTGTACTGAAAAAGAATTGAAAAGCTGCATGTAAAAGAATATGCAAATGTATAATTCCACATGTTTCATAAGATTCATCTGTTTTTAACTAAAAAGATTAAACACTTTTTTTAACTTTCTCAATTTTTTTTGCAAAATTTCAAAAACATGATAATAGCCACATTAATTTCATTACATGTTGCAGTTTACACTTCATACATCTTCATTTAGTTCTTTTAAATCAGGGTCAATATTGCAAAAATTGTCTATTCTCAAGTTTTTATAGTAGTCATGGAAAACTCTGTCTATCAGTGGTAACAGGTCCAAGATGTCTTTCTTCTTTTCAGCACTTACAGGAACAGGACCATCATGAATCACCAGTACTGATGGGAACAATAAACTTTTCCATGCCTTCTGATGGAAAGTTCCCAAAAATGTTCTTCCTAAGAAAGGGAATATTTGGATATTTTTCTGGACTCTGGGTGCATTAAGCCAGTGAGTTTTGCTCCAAAGGAATTTGTTACCTTTGGTGTCTGTTTTCCTTATCAGGAACGGCCCACTGGTTTTTGTCAAGGAGTTGGAGTCTAGGAAACGCTTTCCTTCCATCACAAAAACTTGGAATGGTTTCTTGTGTTTACATGACTGCACTAGCTGTTAACAATCATTAGGCTGGTTGATTTTCTTTCCCGTTCTTTTTTTCTTCCTTTCTATGACAGCATGGTGAGAATCACATTCCATACAGGTGTGCCCACTCACCAAAACCTTGTGATGAATTTCATAGTTGTTGTGCATCTTCTCAATCAAGAAGCTGAACCTAGGAGCCACAACACTGTTTCTGTTCTGCCCCCACAAGCGTCAGAACAAAATATTATCTCTTCTAAGTTTCTGGCAACTGCAGAATGAATTCATATAGACAAGAAGCTATTTCAATAGCACCTCTTCCAGATATTGTTTCATTCCACATAAAACAAGTAGCATCATTGGTGACCAAATTGTGGATCATTAGATTGAATGCCACAACTGTCTTTTATAGAATGAAATAGATGTAATAAGGGTGTTGGCAACCACTGTTGCAGATCAAAGGTAAACATAGCCTTCTTATCACTGTTCTGTGTTATTTCTTTATCATGTTTCTTGACTGTATGATTCCTTGGCAGTTTTGTGATGTGCCTCTTGTTCTGGAATTGCCAAATCTCTGGCCTCTCATACCAAAGAATTTATCTGCATTCTCAGTATATCACACTTGCGGCAAGTGCCCTGTTTTGGCTTCTTGAACACCAGGTCAAGATCATGGAAGCATCTAGAGTAAATTTTCAGTGAAACAGGTTTTTCTGTACATTCTTCATACAAATCATACATCTTTGATAGACAAAAATCGAAAACAGAAACTGCTTAGAAGTTGTGTTTCAGCAGTAATGACGCCCATAGCTAGGAAATGAGGGAATGTGAGCTTTTACCATCTGTAATCTTTCCTCAACTGTTTTATTTGCAGGAACAGATGTTCCTCTACCATCAGATGCAAGAACTTCAGTAAATGAATTTTTCTTCTTGCTGGTTACACATTCAGTAAATCCAGTTGTTTCACCAAATGTTCTGCGAAAGCATTCCATACAAATTGACTGGTTGTTGCCATTAATAATAAGCTCATATTTGCAAACAGTTTCCGTAGTTTAGTGCTGTCTTCAAACTACATGGTGAGCTTTTGGTTTACTTGTCATTATTAAAGAAGATATGTATCTCACTCTGTTATCATGATCACCAACATCCCAGTAATCTTCAAAACATTTTTTGTGATCTTCCTCCTTAAAGTTTTTCAAGCATTTCATTTGGCATGGTTTAAGAAGGACCATTTCTCTTGCTTGCTTTTTCTGATATCTAGGATTTGCCTTTATTTCTGAGTTCCCTGATAACTTCTCTGTCTTTATGGCTCCTTTTCTTCTGAGCAGGACTACTTGGTTCATGATTGTCAGACTGATTAATTCCATTATTACTCGGGATGCTGATATCTTCCACGGTTTCCTTTCCATGACTTTCATTGGTTGCAATGTAGCCTTGAGGGATTTTGAATATTTTTGTAAACTTCTCTTGTTTTGGTTGGTAGTCGGTATCTTTCAGATTGTCATCAGAATCAAAATCTACAAAACAGCATTTTTGTTCGGATCTACTCCATACATATCCAGCTGGTCTTCATGGTGCAATTGAGTTGCAAAGGAAAATGAGGAGGAACTTGGAAAGAGGGTTACAGAGGTTATAAGAAAGAACCTCCACAGATAATATTTTTTGCCTATTTAAGAAGAAAACTGACCAAAATTTTCTCTATTCCTATTCATGAATACTAACGTACAGTGTTTGAAGTTTATATGTGATTTAAACATACAATACAAAGTTTCAGAAAATAGAAAAAGAAAAGAAAGAAGTAAAGAACAGATTTTTATACTACATGGCATTGTGGTATACCCTTAGCCGGAATCTAGAAATTGAATTTTAAGCTCCATGGTAGTTCACCCATGTGACTATGCCAAGCTCTTAATTTTTCTAGTTTTCACATGTCTTATTTTACAGTGCATTTTTCACATTCCCTGTTCCTGTGTTTATATCTAGTAATTCTTTAAGTTCTAATATTTGATTGCAAATGAATTCACTATTTTAACTCTGAAGCTCCAATTCTTTTTTATGCTGCCAATTAACAGTTTAATTACTGTATAACGGTTCATGCAAACACATTTTGAAAGTATGAATATGTGATCTTAATTGCATTAAAAGAATGAAAAGGGCTTACTTACCAGTTCCATGGTTAGTAACATTTTGTTGTGGAAATATAGGCATAATTTTGTTTACATACTCCTCAGAACTACCGCTACTTTGTATCATAGCAAGCTCAACTAGAAGATATTGATAGTAGTATTGAACTAGTAATTGATATTTTGTCTGACTCTAACTGAACATGTTTGCTAATGCTTTCTATATGATACTAACAAGAATTGAGTATCAAAAGGCATTGCAATCAGTTAGCGGACAGTATACATTGTTAACTGCATGATTTAGCACACTGCTTTATTGTAGAAAAGCCGAACTGTTCGCCTCTATGCCAAAACAGAGAATGTGACAATATCAATACACTAATAATTGTAGTATAGATTACTGGCACTCATTTGTTTATGAGTGTTACTTCTTAGATTAATATTGCCAACAAGCGCTTCCATCATAAAAATATGATTACAATTTTCAGTAACTTGATGCTGGCACAATAAAGATGACATGAAGAACAGAACTAAACAACTTAACTACTTTCCTCAATTCAACAGATAGAGAAGAATACCTGCAGTAACCAGGTAAATCAACTTACCTGGTTTTTCATGCAACCAAAGTGAAGAAGTAAGGAGGCAATGTTCGAGTAACTGGATTTGCGTGCTTTTTTCCCCATCTGCATTCTGTTGCTGAAAAATGAGCACAGTCGACTTAAAGGCTGATTGCACAGTATGCACAGTAGCTCCATTTATCTTCTGAGAGGGGTGTTGGGATAGTAGCAACAGAGCAGCAGGCGCATACACATCATGAGATAAGGTGACATCACCATACGTTCTGAGCGAGTGTTTGTTTCACGCAAGGGAAATACTGCCAGCTGTTCTCTCCCACCCTAGACTACCTTCTCCTCCTCTGCATTTCTGCCTTTTCACAATGAAAAAATCCACCTGTACGTACAATGTTATTGCAAACTGAATTCCACATGTTTTTTCCACAGTTCAGTATCTGTGTAACTAACTGGAATTGGATTTACCTGCTTTTTCACAATGTAAAACTCATCACAGAGAATCGCTGGATGCCAATAACTCATTTTGAACCAAAAGTGAACTTGCCCAGTTTTTTGCACACTTTACAGTGAATCCATTAGCACATTTTAAAAGTAATAGATAAGTAAAGATGGGGTGTATTTTCTATTCTTGCGCCTGGTGTTGCAGTCAAGACAAATGAGAATATTCACTGTGGCCACGTGCTTGGGGCTGCCTCTCACCATTTTTACCTAAAGTATGTTTCTTTTTTTTGTTAAGAGTGTAGTAATTCATTTTGAAAAGGGTAAAAATAGGATAGCAAGAGAAAAAAAGGAGAAGTGTACATGATGTGATAGCGTGTACCAAGTTTTTATGGATTGGCAGGGCGGGAGACTGCCAGCCCATCCACCTGCTGCGGGTTAGGCTAATGGCCGGTCCCTCTCTAGAACAATGGGCACTTTGAGCAGTAGCCATTGTGTGGCACTTCCATGCTCCAGAGAATTCCTTTTGGCCCTTTCTGTTAGGTTCTCGTTCTCTAAAGTTCCTCCGCCTTGTATGCAAGGGTTATATAAGGGACCCGTCGGCAGGACAAGTCAGAGTTGAATTGAGTCAGGTGTTCGAGTTCTGTTAGAAGTGACAGTGCAAGTGAACAGTGCAGCTTAAATGTGAGTTTAACTTAGTAGTCAGTTGTGAGTCATGCAATTCCGGAGTTCAGTAATGATTCGATTCGACGGATCAGTAGTGTTGTATTCGAGTGTGTGCCAAAGTGACTCAAGTGTAACGTTTGTGTTAGTTGAGTGTCCAGTGATAATAAAGTGTGTTTTCACAGTAACTGGAGTTCTCACTGTTACATTGGTGTCAGAAGTGGGATATAAAAGCATGATGGAAGAAATCTTAGAAAAATTATTGGCCAAAATGTAGAAGATGGAGAGCAAAATGAAGAATGTAAATTCTGGAATAGACAAGATGGGGAAGTGAAATTGACGCCAGTGAACTCAGCAGTAGAGAAAATGGAGACAAAAATGTAATTCAGAATGGACAAACTGAGAAGTGGAATAACCACAGTGAATTTCACAATGGAGAAATAATGGAAGAGAAAGTGAATTCCAGAATGGAGAAGTTGCAGACAGAAATGTCTAAGATGAAGACGGAGCTATGGACCAAAGACCAAAATTGACGAACGACTGACCGGCGTAGAGAAAGCCATGGAGGAGCTCGGCGAATTGGTGAAAACCTTGGCCAACGCGTTGACGCCCTGGAGGACGTCGGGGAACGGTTTAGCGTTCTGGAAGGAAGAGTCGACGGCAGCGCCAAGGAACTCAACGCCATGCTGGAAGAAATGCTTAACAGAAGACTTAAGGACTTGAAGGTCGAGACACCTGGACGCGGCAACATCTGCGCGTGTCAAGCCATCCGAAAACGATGGAACGTCAACTTTCGAAGTTTTCCGCCGACAATTCGCCGCTTCGCTACCCACAACCAATGGTCATCGGAAGAGAAAGCCACGCAACTAATAACCAGCCTCCAGGGAGGCAGCAGAAATTTGGAATGCGATTCCAACGTCGACCGTGCCCGACCTCGAAAGCCGGTTCGGGTACCATTGGCTGGCCTCAACCTATCGCAGTCAACTAAAGTCAAAGCTGCAATAGCCGGGGAAGACGCAGGAGTTCGCCCTGGCAGTTGAACAGCTAGTGAACAAAGCTTTGGTGGACCTTCCGCCCAGTTTCGTATCCCAGGTAGCTGCCTACTGCTTTGTCGAAGGGTTGCGTAACGCCCAGTTACGAGAGCGACTGATGCTCGGCGATTACACCATCCACGAGGCGCTAACGGACGGAGGCGGAGGCGGCAACGGTAGCAAGGTAACAGGCGGCACCTACCTCGAATCATTTGATACGCCGGGGACGGAGGATAAACCCAAGGATGTCGTCGAAGATTTTCAAGCGGTGTGTGTTGGGGGTGTGGCCAGCCAGGACACCTAGTAAGGGACTGTCCACACCAAGCCGACGAGCAAGCGGGAAAAAGCACCGGCGTGGCGAGGGGCACGTCGGGGCCGTCTTCACTACCCCCTCGAGTGACGTTGCGTGCCTTGGGCAGAAGAATGGATGACTGCCTCGCCGCGGACGGCTGGATACAAGGGAAGCTGTGCCGGGTACTAGTCGACACAGGTGCAGCCGTGACCATAAACAGACCTGACGTGGCTTGCCGTCGAGGAAACCGAATCGGCCCTACCAACTAGTGACGGCATCGGGTGATTCCTTGTCTATGGAGGAGGCCCTGTTGGAGTTGACCCTAGGTCGAAGCATCATATGGCTGTGGGTGTTCGTCGCGGGGTGGCTGAAGATGTGATACTGGGACTGAATGTCCTCAGGAGCCACGAGCCGATGGTCGACATTGGCAGGAGAGTCCTGAGAACTTGGCTGAGATGAACATATGAGGATCTGCAGGTTGATCCTGACGGACGATGTGGTTGTGCTCGCAAAAAGTGAGGTGGTGGTGAAGGCGTCTGGAAGGCCAGCGCTCAAGGAACCTGATTTTGGACTGGCAACCACCATTGCATGGATTCTGCGTCACGAGGCCATTGTTGCCTTGCCAGGAGGAAGTGCCATTGAGACTGCTGAATCCATCGGACACTGATCAGGACATAAAGGTCAGAACGGAGTTAGAGGAATGCGAGCCAGCTGCGAGTGTATCACTGTGCGACAGACCCAAGGTACCAGCTCCATCTCAAGATCTGGGAACCCGGCTGGAAGACTTGTTGAAGATGGCGGCTGACTATCTGACCGTGGCACAACTGAGAAGGTCAAGCACCTCCTTAGGCAATACCAGTGTGCTTTAAGCCAAGGGGACAGCAATTATGGCTGCACCGACTGAGTACTCCACCATGTCGACACCGGAGACGCCTGGCCTATCCGGCAACCACCAAGACGTGTGATTGGCGAGGAGGCAAGCAGAGGAGGTATAAGACATGCTGGAGAACATCTAGGGGCATTATCGAAGGAGTCTGACAGCCCTTGGTGTTTCCTTGTAGTCTTAGTGAAGCAGAAGAAGAATGGCGAGCTGTGCTTCTGCTTGGACTATAGGAAGTTGAATGCTGTTGCCCGAATGGACTGTATTCCCTTACCCCAGATTGACGACACTTGGGATGCTCTTCCAACTTGTAATTTGTTACTGTAATAGCTACTGAATTTAGTAATAGCTTTTGGATGATAAAGTGAATTTATAAAAGTTAGTTCTTTTTTCTTTTTTTTTCCCTGGGTTGAATGTTGTGATTTGCTTGAGTTGTTTGGTTCTTTTAACCTGTTGAATTTTTTTTGTCACTAGTTCTTTCTGGAATCGATTGTCTGTGAAAACTTCACTATGTGCAAGACTTTTCATACTTTATATCATTTAATGGTAGGTTTTCCAGTCTGTGTATTAAACTATTAATTGCTGCATTTTTATGTGTCCAAGGGTTCAAACTGTTTACTTTAATGTAATTGTCAGTATGAGTGTCTTTTTTATATTTACCAAATTTCAGTCTTGCTTCCTTTCTTGCAAATATTCAAGTCTAGTAAAGGGAGCATTTTGTTGGTTTCTTTCTGCAGATCTGGCAGTGGACACTGAACTATTCTTACAATTACAAATGCATATTTTTTTATCTGTTTCATGTTAATCAAATAAGCATTCACAAAAATGGTTTCATTACATACTTTGTTATAGGTACAAGGCAATAGTCAAGAGTTTTAAAATGTGAATCAATGTATGCTAGGATTGAAATTCCACTCTTTGCATAATGATGACAAACAAACTATTGACTTAACACTGAAAAATATAAAGTATTTGGAAATTCAAATCTATAATAGTGAATACCCCCAAATTTTGTGTTACCTAAACTATGTTTTAATAAGAAGCGCATTTGTTTGTGTACTAAGAAGTTTTTGATATCTCTAATAGCTTAGCAGTTATACAGAAGTGTACAAAAGTCATTCAGAGTACTTCATAGGTTATTCATAGAAATTTCAGGATAAACACTTTATTTCCTGTGCAAATATCTTAAACATATGGTATTTTAATAAAAATTGTTTACGCCCATTTTTGTGTAATTAAAAATAATGAAACATTTTCCATGTAAAGGATAGTTTGGTGTGGGGAATTCTCTTGAAAATCTTCATGTCACATCCTTGGAAGATGCTTCCGTTTACATGAATGGGGATTTGGTTAAGACCCATGTGCCTTCCAACATGGGTAGCAGAGGTCATTAAGGCACAGACTCATGAACGAGAGGTGTGTGGTTCAAATCCTGCCAGGACTGTCCTCCCGGTCTGAAAGTTTTTTTCCAGGTTTTCCCTCAGTCTTCAAATGTTGGGGACATACCCTAAACTTATACCTGGAAAGTTTTCTCCCCCAATTTCCTTTCACAGTTATCATTTCATTATCATAGGTATCCACTACCTGTGGTGCTCTATGTAGTATGAATGAATGAATATTTATTTCTTAATACTCACAGTTACATAATTTAAATTACATACATTTTAGACTATAATAGTATTTGAAAATATAAATTTATGCTATACATTTACTTGTTGGTTTCTTGCCTATGCTAATCTATGGTCCCAATACACACAACTTCTGGTTCTCCATGTATTGATGACCCACTGTCTACTAGCTTACATTATTCATCTGTCTTTGGCCCCATCCTCTTTGTAGTCATTCTTAACCATTTCTCTTCGACCTTACCAGAATAGTTACCCATAGCTTTATTTTTATCCCCTCTTAGAGTCAGAATCTTTTTTATTAATGCTCTGTGTAGTGAGAACAGGCATTCACACTACCAGGGAGGGGGGGGGGGATGCAGCTAGTAGCTTTATGAAACTTTTAAGTCAGAAAAAATGGTACACTTAGTTTTGAATAATAGATCTGCTACAGTGCCTTCATTTTATGCCAAGGCCGCGCATCACGTGAATGCATGCTCCGCACACAGCCTACTACACTGCAGGGTTTTCTGTTCCGTAACTCCTGCATCACTTATGAGTGTTGGTAACATATGTGTAATGAGTATAACCTTGTTATAAGTTGGAAAGGTAGAATCAGGCGACTGAAAAATTCAATGCCATAGCCGGGATTTGAACCACGTATCTCCCGGTCTCTGTCCGGTTGCTCTAACCACTGAGCTACCATGGCAACATGCCAGCACAACACTAAATTCTCCAGCTGATTTGTATTTTTCCCGGTAAACCTGTTCAAATCCCGGCTATAGCATTGAATTTTTCAGTTGCCTGATTCTATCTTTCCAACCCTGTCCAACACACGGCGTGTGTGGAAGAACAATTAATTCCTTGTTATAAGTGTTGTTGAAAGTGGTGTGCATCTGCGCAAAGACATTCTTGACATCGTCGGATGGAATTACCATTCACACGCATAAGTTCTTCTTGTGTAATGTTCATCATTTCTGCTTTTATATTGTCCTTAAGTTCGTCTATAGTATGGGGATTGTTCCTATAAACTTTATGTTTTAGTGCTAAGAGTTTATTGTGCTAAGAGTTTTACAAATTTGATTGTCTACTGCATTTTGACCCTGGTCACTTATTCAGTCATGTTTTAGTGTTTAGCAATCCCTTTGTTCTAAATTTATTGGCTAAACATCTCAGTGTCCCTATCCAGAACTGGATAACCAGGAAATTGCTGCTGAAATGGTCTACACACTTGCCTACATGATTCAGTTTTCATGTATGTATCATACATAAAAATATGCTGTTCAAGCGTGAATTTGTTGGCTGGCATTTCCATGGATTAATAAGAGAATAACATGCCTAAGGAAATCACACACAACATAAGTATTGTCAAAACACTTCACAACATGAAGACAAAGTAATGACTGAGATAGTTCACAGCTGATAAACATACTCTTGACACCTTCTGTGCAGTGGCATAATATTGAGGTCACTGCCATCTTGGCTGATACGCATATAAGGTGGTTGTGGCCTTAGCATAAAATGAAGGCACTGTATATGGAAGGTATGGTATATTTATGGCTGGTTTCAGTCTTTTCAAGATACTAACACTTGTGATAACATTTTAAGCAAATTGATTGTGTGGCATGTTTTATTTCATGCTTTTATTTCTTCATATTTATCATTACATGTTTCTAGGCTACAATCTGTTTGTTTTAATTTACAGTCTAAGAATACAATTTAAAATGGAGAGTAACAGTAATTAAGTATCCCCACTCAGTAATTGAGGAGAGTTTGTTTTAAAGTCACTAAATGTTCAAATTTTCAAAATTTAGTTTTTCATGGTTTTGTCATAATTTGTTATGCGTTTCACTATAAAATCAGTTTTAGAAAAGGTTGAGTATTGCTGCAGTTGTGAGGTAGTGAAAATCATATAAAACATATACACCATAGTAAAATCATATAAAGCAAGGGTGGCAAAAACGCCTTCCTTCCGCAAGTCACCAATTATGCAACACGCACTGCATCACTCAGCAGCATGTGAAAAACAAAGGGACAGTGGCAGAGAGGTAACTGTGCCTACGAGTCCCGTTTTTGCCACCTCTGATATAAAGAAACATGTTTCCTGAAAAAAATACTTCCCGGTGCATAGAAACTTCTGAAGGAAACTTTCCTCAACTAGATTTTAAAATGAGCTTAAGTTATGATGGCAAGTGTGCAGCTTAAGGTTTCTAGTATACAAAATGTTTAGTGTACAAAAATTGTTTTTCCAAGAAACTTGGTCTTCATGTACAAAATAGTTCACACATTCTTGCCTTATGTGTTTTGCATTCAGTGTTATATTTCCAGCACTTTGAGAGCTGTGAAGAAGTAGCATTTTTTAATTTTCTGATGTAAAACCAACACAGGGTGTTCCATTGTCCAAGTTTTCAGAATCCATAGACTATAGTGAGACATAGATTTCACTGGACAGTTGACCTTAAATAATTATATTTATATAAATTATATTACTGTTAATAAAATATATTACTATTTTATCAGCATGCTGTAATTTAAATTTACAGCAGTTTGAAAAATTCTAAAGTGTGTTGTCAAAATTCTGAAGACATTTTCAATAATGTGTCATTCTCTTGATAATGGGTAGTTTGAATTTTTCTTTTGATGCAGTGGAATCACTTTGTGTATATGGTTTTAGCATATCAGTTCTCAATGGAAAAGCATTTTCTGTGATAAAAACATACAGCAGTTTTCGTGAGCTATTTGTGACTTCTGTTTCTTTTGAACGTGTAATAAATTCTAAAAAGTTCTTCATTCTGAAGAACACTCCATCGGATACTCTGCCATTCATATAAAAATCAAACAAAATAAACCTATATTTTGCATCTGGAATGTCGAGTAGGACCTATTGTGTTTTTGTTTGTAATTATAAAAATTGAACTACTTTCAGCTGGAGGAATTATCTTTATCTGTTTTCCATCTAGATAGCCAAGAGAATGATGAAGGTTTCACCTCTTTTCAAAATTTTGTACTATAGTTTTCCAATCATCTTCATTTTGCGGGACCTAAAGAATAATTCACATGACTAAAGCTTACAGATAACATAAGAACCATAGGGGTGGAGGCTAGATTGGGAAACTGTCAACACGAACTAGCTCCCCACATGAACATGACATGTTGCTAGTGTACTTGGGCAGGAAAGACGATATTGCAGTTGGTTGTTTGATGTTATGAAATGTGTAACAAACTGGCAACAACAAACGAATCATTTTGAATTTTGGTATCAAGAAGCTTTTCGTCTGATGGATTTTCACCAGGAAGAAAGCAGAGATGGTAATCATACACTTGCATTATTTTTATTTGTGTATATTTGTGCAAGATATTGGTATTTTCTATTAATTTCAGTGGAATTCATAGCATTGAGGTAGGAGACATAAGACGCTTTTAATAACCTATTTTTAGTGTTACAACATTTTGTATTATAATGAATTAATTTTCAGACAAATTGAGCCATCCAAACAGGGTGGGATATGCCTACAATTTACATCCCTTCCAGCTGTGTGGTTTGAGTCCTGAATTGAGATTAAGGATCTGAAGGTACGTTATTCATTTTGAGCAACATAAAAGGATAGTACTGGATAAAAGGATAAGTTTTAAGAGCTTCTTAGTGTTAAAGTATTTTATATTGCCCTGATTTACTTTTCAGATATAGCGAGCCATCCAGACAGTGGAGTATCCCATTAATTTTGTTGTTTGCATTTCATAATTGATGGGGGAAATCACAGCAAAAATTGGTAAGGTAAAAAAATCAATCTTTAATGCAAATTAAATAACATTTTGCAGTGTCAATAGTCTTACCTGTAGATGCAGATTATACAAATGATATTTATGTGTAGTTTAAAAATACAAGATTATTGGCAGGCTATCAATCACAGGTGAACTCAACTGCTTACAGATTTATGGTAGCACTTCTTAGGTCTTTTATAGAAGTGGCCATTTTTACTTTCTCTAATATGTAGGGGAAGTATTGCATTCCACCCAAAAATTTGATATCAAGATTTCACCGGAAATACATGTTTTGAGGTGCCCTGAATCCAAAAAAAGAAAAAGGTCCGTGTATGTGTCTGTGAACAGCATAACTCAAAAATGAAAAGTTGGATAAATACCAAACCTGGTATTTAAGTTCAGTATCTTTCAAGGATATAAGACGAACATTTTCAAGAAAATCTCCCCTCCCCAGACTACCCTTTACATGGAACATTTTTCGAAAATTTTGTTTTTCTCAAAAATGGCTAACGATTTTGATTAAAATGTAATATGTTTAAGATATTTTCATGGCAAATGAAATGTATATCTTGAATTTTCTGGGAATTCTTCAAAAGTCCTCTTCATTCTGAAAGACTTTTGCATAACTGGTAAACCGTAAGAGATAGACAAACTGTTACTACACAAAAAATGTAGAACTCGTTAAAACACACAACTTGTCATATACCTTTTTTTTGTCAAGTGAACCATTTCTGAGATATTCCTTGTTATTTGTTTTAATTTTCCAATACTTATACTTTTTCTGAAATGGGAATTTGTTATTCACTTTTTTATGTCCTGGAAATGCAAAGAGAATGGAATGCTCCACATTGCAACCAGCTTTTAAAAGATTTGCCTATATTCCCCTTGCACCTACAAGAAAATTAGCAATAAGAACTATTATCTCGATTAACATGAAGTGGATGGAGAATAAGCATTTATAAAAATAGTTTGTACAAGAGTAGAGATAGTCATGTGAGTGTAACGCATCAGATATTTTTTTTAAACATCCCACCTTCATTTGTTAGAAGCTCCAAGAGGGTTGTGGTTAAATACAAAGGTTTTTGGTTATCCTGAAGATGACACTTTTATTAAAATCTACTTATGGAACCATATTAGAGTTAACTGTCAATGATAGCTTGTTAGTAATACAGTAATTCTTCCTAGGCAATGCACAATGAAATTTTCTAATACAAAAGGAAGAAAGATATTTGATATGATTCAGATATATTCCATGCTCTACATTAAGTTGCTTGCTTTTTGGCATTTTTATCTAAATGCCACCATAATGCCCTTTACTGAACTGTGCATGGTGTATGAAAATAGAAATTCTGGCAGATTTTTTGATAGTATCCTTGTAATGTGGTAGTACTAGTGTTCAAAAGCATTTGTTTCTTGTTCTTAGTGAAATTAGCAACTTCAATTTGTATTCTGAGGCTTTGAAATTCCAAAGTGATTGCAATCTTTAATGTCTATTTCCTACCATTTAAATTTTTTAGCAATTTTGATGATGCAAAGCTTTCCTTAGAAGATACATTGTGCAGTAGTAATCAAAGCTGCAGGATATTATAAGAAATGCATATTTAAAAAATGTGTTGGTTTTTGTGCAAAATCCAATGGTTTGGAAGTAATGGAATGGGCACTTAATTATTTTTAATGTGTTGAAGTCTCTTAAGTCAACATTTATTATGATAAACATGAAGTATATAGAAAAATTGAGTTTTTATGAATAATTTTTAGATACTTGTAAAAATAAATTATAGTGAGTAAAGAACGCCTTAAGATGGCAGAGCAGTGGCATGGTAAGTCAGAGATTTGTAGTTTCAATCCCTGGCAAAGCATTGAAATTTTTGCTTGATTCTACACAACTGAAATGTCTGTATTGTGTCTCAGTGATGAGATTTTGTGAAATAAATGAAAAAAAAATTGTGTGTTACCATCACACTTCTTTCTCTACACATTCGTTTATTTTCATAATAAGCTTCATGTTGTTGATAAAATTTATATTCCCAGCTGCTCATCTTAATCCTGATGAATGTCAGAAATGATTTCATTACAATTTTGTAACAGTTACACAAGGGCATACACAACGTATGTGCATATGTCTAGAGCTGCTAGTACTTGTTCCTTCCCAAGAAATGTGTTTGCTAGTTTGGAACAGTGTCTGTTTTGTACAAACAATTCCAAACTGGTCCTAAAGGCTTGTTGAGACAGTCAAGCTAACATTGCACATGCATCAGTAGTTTCCTATGATTCTGAACCTCTTTTGTTGGGCCTAAAATTGTTCTTTGAAGTAATATAAAGTGGTGGTTATTTTATAGTAAGTGTGTTGGTTTAATCAGTAATAGAGGTAAAGGTACCTATTTTAATGATGTTAAAGTTCATGCAGTGTGTATGGTTTTTATAATATTTTAATACTGAACATTTAGATTATTCCCTTCTCACTTAACACTTTATCAACCAAACATGAGCACAGATTCCAGTTTGCTCGTTTAACTCCTGAGTTTGTGTACACTCCAGGGTATTTGTTGTGTGTTTTACTCAATCGGCTGCCTAGTTAATTCACTCATATCAATATTTGCACATTAAAACTTTTTGTGATAAATATAATACTCTTTTCTTTAAATTTTTCAGCTTTGTTAGCTATCAGTACTTCACATTTTCTAATTTACATTAATTTAAACATGGCAATAACACAACCATATCAGAAAATCACAAAGAGATGTAACAAGCTGCAGGTTGCTAGTGGATAACAGAAATGATGGCTCATAATAACCTATTTCTTCCACCAAATCCAGAATTGCAATATGCAACACAACTGTTTTACAAGTAAGAATTTGATATTGCTGAACATGCATATCTTCAAGAGTTCAACTATCTGTATTTGCAGAACCAAACCAGATTTACATACATAGCCATATTAACATTATACAGGGAGGAAGTAAAAATGTGTTGATAGTTATGCATATTTCAATTGATACCTTAAAGCAGGAAAATCACAATCAGGGATTTATCTAACTAATATGGAACCTACAAGTGGTATTTGCTAAGAGTGTGTATTGAATGAAATGTTTAATAAACAATATTAATAAAATGAAAATAACATAGGTATTTTATATATTATTTGAATTATATCATACCACTATTATAACATAGCACAGCCTTGTACATATGCTCTTTAAGAAAGTTTTCTTCGTTTATTTAGCTTAAAAGTCGAAAGAAGTTGTGAATCAGGTAAGACAGTCTCATTTTGATGACTCCAATGATAGTCTATTGTGTTAGGCACAAACTGACATGGGCTGTGAATTGGATTGGTCAATATTGAATGCATGGCACATGAAGTAAGTAGTCAAAATAATTTTTTTCATTCTTCATACCATCGCTACAAGACACTCCAGTAATTAGGTTAAACATGTCAATGAATGATAATGTTTTCTACACATGCCGTGTGTAGGCTAAAATTGGAAAGGTAGAATTAGACTGAAAAATTCAATACCATGGCCAGAATTTGAATGTAGATCTTCGGTTTTCCATGCCATGCTCTAGACAGCTGAGCTACCAGGCAACATGCTGATATGACATTAAACTCCCCAATTGACTTGCATTTTTTTCAGTAAACCATAAGGCATTCTCAAATTTGAGATAATGTACAGTCGAGTGCATAAAAGCTTGCAGATGCTTTTGGTTACTTTTAGTGTTTTCCATTCTTGAATGTTGGCAGAATCTCATCATTTGTGTTGCTCGCCTGTCTTAGGTGAGCCATCCTCTAATTGGTTTTAGCTGAAGTCTGAATACGCTAGCATTACCCTATGGAGAAAGGTCAGGCCTAGCTGGGTGATGAAAGGGATGGAGAATCAGTGTATGTTACCTGAATGGTTGAAACAATATGCCTCCCAAAGACTGTCCATATTAGCCCCTGAATGAGTCCAGCTGTTATTGTTTCGGCATTGAAGCATTAACCTCTGTAACTGAATGAGGGATGGAAGGTCCTTCAGAAGTGTGTTAATTATTGATTGCCAACTTAAACCGCAGTTCCTCATATCGGCACTTTTTTGCACCTGACTGTACCCCAATGGTAACCTATAATATCATAAGTACTTCAAGTTCTAGGCTTCAGTTAACCACTATTAGGTCAATCAGTGTTAATTAATTGTTCTTCACACATGCTGTAAGTAGGCTCAAGTTGTCATGAGAGTGACAAGATAGAAAACATGCTACTTTTAGCAGAAAATGATTTGCTATAATAATCATTTTTATAATTGTTGAAGTTGATTATAATCCATTTAAAATTGTGTATATTTTAAGTGTAAACAGGATATTGGCCTAGTTCCTCTTCATCCCAAAGCACACTCATTACTTAGGCTACTATAGTGCAATCCAAATCTCTTGACTTTTGTGATAACCAATACGGAGTGCCCTTGCGGTTGCCAAACTTTGCTTATCAGAACGTTACACATTTGTTATAAATGCCATCGCAATGTTCACTTATAAACTAAAGTAAAATAAGAAGAGAGACAATAATGGAAATGTAATACATAAATAGAGAAATAAAAACCATACCTTACCATGCGTCCTTTGTTATTCAAATGGCATAGCTAATGGCATATCCTCACCATCTTCAATATCATGTTTATCACAAAATTTAAAGACAGTGCACTGTACATCTTTTTTGAAATCATCCAGGTTTGTCACTCTCTTAGGTAAGCATATATGCTTTCTCGGTGATGTAAACAATTTTGCGGCTCCCTCAGTGTGCACCTTTTTCACTTCCCTACACACTCATGAAACAGTTGATGTACTTAATGAGCACGTCTCAGCCATAAGTTCTTGACATTTCGTAAAGTTAAAAGTTTTGCAGTCTTCTTCGTTGGCATACTTTTTAAAGAAATTATACACACTGAAGACAGCCCTAACCTTACTGCTATATCCACTAGTACTACTGGGCTTCCTAAGCAACATTTTCATGAAAGAGTTAACTTTATAAATGCTATGACAAAGCCTATGACTGTAAGAACTGAGTACACCACAGTTGAATTCACAACTGAGTCGCTTAATCTTCCAACAAGAGTGCTGTAAAAAGTACACCAGCAATATTTTTGCTTTGTCAATGTTTTAACCTTTAGCTCCTGTGTCAGTGGTGTAATGAATTTCATTGTTGATGCTTCCTTGAGAATGTGATGATAGTTGCTGATTCTTTGCTTAAAGTTCTCAGTTGGCTTATTCTTTATATGTTTTTTTTTTTTATAGTGCATTCCAAGTAATGAGGTGTTGAATGTTGTTAAAAGCACAACATGCTCTTCTCATGTAACAGATATGTGCTTGGTTCTAGGACTCGACATTATGCAGAAGGAAGCATAATAACCATTGCATTGCACTTAATCATTGGCTTTCCAATGATATTATTCTGTGTGGGGAATTGCACATTATTAAGTGATAATTATTTTTATAACATAACAATATATAAAATAACTATGACAGCAATGGATTTATTACCATTACAAGCATAACTATAACTAAAAGTCTGTGTTTAAACATCACGAAAGATAACTATAAATTAATGGCAAAGCATTGGGTGTAAAAATATGATTCTTTTTTGTACTTGTTCAGTAAAACATCGCCTTTTATCCTAGCTACTTGTTGCTTTTTTGAAATATGAAATACGCACGCACACATGTGATATTGCAATTAGAGTTTTACCAGCAGCGAGGTGTACTGTCTGTATTAGGCAATGCTGCACTGCTGCTATTTGCTAGTGCTGTATTAGTGGACACGCCTCAAACGTCAAGAGATTTGGAACATATAATAGTTGCACATTAATGCTGCTATATGTTAGCCATTCCTGATTGACATGTTTAGATTTCCTCTAGGTGCACTAGCAATAGTGGGTCTAGGTAATATAATTACAAGGCGTTTGATGTAGCCACAAATTTTTCCTTGTATGCAAATTGATTTCTCTTCTCAAAAACCCGCTTTTATGGGTATTTTAAACATGTATTTTTATTTACTTCTAGGATATACACAATGGAAAGTTGGACTTAAAGTATTCCTGTGATTATGAAGATAATGGGTGCAGAACTTTAAATGAGCAGTGCCTGTTTGTGTCCAGTGATGGTGCTTCAAGTCAGAGTATGGAGAGTGATAATGGCATTGAGAGTGTTAAATGATGTGGTGAAGCTGTTGCTAATGACATTTGTTGCATTGCTGATAGCGATCTAATGAATAACAAACAGGTATTGGCATATGTAGCAATAGCTACCATTTTGACAGGACAAACTCTTACTATTCTTTATTTCCTTTTTTACATCATAAATCCTTTAATTATATACATCAAATTACAGAATAACTTGCTAAAATCATTAAAAAACACAAATTCAAAATCTTAATTTGTTATTTATTTAAGGATGTTAAAATTTAATTCTTATTTTATGAGAATTTTTAATAATTATTCAGTTTTTATATTAAAATGTTAAGTTATGTTGCATATAATGTATGCAGAAGTTTCTTTATAAGAAACGGTATAAGTTTATTCATGTTAGTTACACATATATGTCAAATTTTGTTGTAATATCTGGACAGTAAAATAAAATAAAAGTGT
This sequence comes from Deroplatys truncata, assembly GCA_030765065.1. Taxonomy (NCBI): domain Eukaryota; kingdom Metazoa; phylum Arthropoda; class Insecta; order Mantodea; family Mantidae; genus Deroplatys; species Deroplatys truncata. The sequence goes on along the minus strand of CM060990.1, from coordinate 411,973,082 downwards.
CAAACATGTGTTATTCCTCCCATTTTCCTGTCAAATTCCACATCCTACTGTTAGTTGGTTGTGAGTTCACACAAAACTTGGAGACCATTAAAGTACAAAAGATTTTCCTATGAAGCATGGAGAAAAAATTATTGCAAGGTGCTTGAACTTTTCATTCAGCCTCAAAATTTGAGATTACATGTGACACAATTATGTATTATGGCACAGAAACTGTTAACAGAATTAGTGGCTTCAACCAGCGTAAAACCCAGTAATCTATTAAAGCAATTTAGTCACCAACTATTGGTCAATTTAAATAAAAATAATTATACAGAAATAAACAGTTGTGTTTTTCATACTAGCCTAGCTGTCAGGTGTTCAATTGATCATAATTATGCTTTAATACTGTATTGCTACAGATAACAATTACAAGTTATTTTGTATGAGCTTTAATCGATCCATTTAAAAGTAATTTGAATAACTTGAAGTGCATCACAAGTACCGAAGCTCACGTAATTAACTTTGTACATCATCAGTAGTGATACAATATTAGAACATTTGATCAGCTGAACCAGACAGCTAGGCAGGTATGAAAAATACAGATGTAGTAGCTACTAGCAACCTTGGTTTTCAGGAGCATGATTTTTCATACTTCCATCTCAGATCACTACGCCCACTGTGATCTTCTTCATGTTGCCAATGTTTAACACTAGGGTTGCACTTCTGCTAGTTTGGTGTTCTGTGATAGGAACTTTGCTATTTCAAGTTTTCTTAATAAAGAAATAATAAATAAAATTTTGTGAAGTTTAACCTTTTAAGGATGTGCATTTAAAATGCCTACATATAGCACTGACTAGACTATTCAGGGGATTTAAATTTTAATCAAATGTTTTATGAAAATAGTTGTATCTTCAATTATTGGGCTATGGTTATGGAACAAAAACTTTTAATTCTGAATGTTTGGTTGTGAATTTAACCACATAGTGTAACCCTAGTTTATTATGTTCCCCCATAGTGATAATTATTGTTATTGTTTCTGTTTTTTGTTTTGCTGCTGCTTTTATAAACATTTATTGTTAAAAATGCTGAAACTTTTGGTTGTACTGTATATATAACTGCTCTTCATCAAAACTGTAACTTAATGCACACGCCACACACACACACACACGCACACACATAGATTGCACACACAAATATATTCTCAGTAACTCATTATACAGTAAAGAAATATTTACAATTCAGAAAGGGATTGTAAGACTTAAGGGGGAAAAATCATCAACAAGTAGTTGTAGGTAACTATTCCAAAAAAATGGATATCTTACCCCCTTTCATCATTGTACATATATGGGGTATTACTCCACGCTAAGACAAAGATACATGAATTTCAAATCAATTCTCTTATACTCTCATACCACACCTGGAATAAGCACAAACTGTCAGTTATATTTCAGTGTACAAGTTTATATGAAGAAACCTTAAGTATAAAAGAATTATGCTGTACAACAAACTGCCAAAGTCAATTAAACAAAATACTCCGTTGAAATCTTTTAAATGAAAATTAAATAAATACATCCATGAGTGCTTATTCTGTAGTGCACAGGAATACTTAAAAAGCTGATAAACGGTAACTTTAGCTTATCATTAAATGAAATCTGTGGCATTTACATATAATGTGTTTAAAATTCACCTCATGCATTATATACGAGGGCTATTTCAGTAGTCATGGCAACTATTTTTTATTTTATGAATAACCGAATATACAGTTCAATATATACGTTTGAAAACATGTACTCAGTATGGGATGCCACAACCAGATTGCATCTGAATGCATTGGTGGCTATTAGACAGCACATGCAAAAGTTAGAATCTTAGAGGCTGTGTTCCAGATGGCTGTAAGTAAAGTTGAACAGCAGTCATATGTGCAGAAATGCTCGTCCCTGTCGTGATGAGCTATGAGAAGCATTGGGTGTTAGGGGTTGCATTATTGAACTGTTGCGCGTTGGGTGGAGGCTTTCAAACATGGATGCATAGCAAGTGTTTACCTGCCACGCAGTAGACATCCAGAGTCTGCTCACACAGAGGTGCAAGTGGCTATTATTGAACACTGTTTAACAGATGAAAGGCATTGGACTGTGGTGGATTTATCCGCACGTATGGCATTTATGACTGACAGCGTTCCGCATTTTACAAGAGGATGTGAAGATGTACAAAGTTTGTGCAAAATGGGTAGCACATGTGTTAGATGAGTTGCAAAAATGGAATCAATACAAGACATGCGATATCCATATGGAGCAATTCCGTGAAGGAAATGACATGTTGAATCAAATAATTGCAATTGATGAAACCTGGGCACGAGAGTATGAACCGGAACTAAAGAGTCATTCAAAAATGGCATGATCATGCTTTGCCACTAAGACACAAGTTTTGACGGAATCCATCACCCAGAAAAGTCATGATCATTTTGGTATATGCTAGTCAAGGTATTCTAGAGTGTCATCCTATTTATGAGGGCTGCACTATCACTGCCGCATAACACAGAATAATTCCTGGTGTACAATCTATGTCGTACACGGCAGAGGAAATGTCCAGCACTTCCAACAATACCATAATCCTCCATGATAATGCAATAGCCACACTGCAGCTGGTGTCCACAATCTTTTGCAGCGGTGAGGGTGGGAGATCTTGCAACACCCTCTGTACTCCCCAGATCTCGGTCCATGCGACTTCGATCTGATTCCGAAATTGAAGAAGCTGCTACGTGGGCAGCAGTTTACAAACAGGGAGGTCATCTTAACAGCTTTTCGACTTAGGTGTTGCACAGAGATGCATCACACACAGCTGATGGTATTCAGCACCTTCCTTGTCATTGACAAGGATGTGTGGATGTCTTGGGGATTACTTTGAAGGATGTTAAATTGTGAGTAATATATAAGTACCTTTTTGTGCATATATAATGCAAATAAAACAATGATTTCTATTTATGCATCTTTAAAAATCCCTTATTCCAGAGTTTCCTGTACCTGAATCCCTATTTTGTACCAGCATTACGAAGGACATTCCAGTGACTTTCAATCGTATATACTAATTTCAGTTCCTGCAACTGATAATGGCTGATAAAAACTATCAAACTGATATGCAAAACCCATAAGGCCATGTAATAATAAGAAAGGGAGCAATACTGCAACAGGAATACTTTGAAACCACCTTTCACTGCTCAAGGTTAACAATAATAAATAAACAAATAAATAAAATACCAAAGGTTGCTAATATGTGACAACAGGCTGACCATATTATTTCAAAAAATGATATTGAGAATAACATTTACAGTTTTCATGTTTATTTATACATGTAATTAATGAAATAAATGATTGTGATCTCAATTTCCCAATGAATATTTGAAAATATTATAAAAGTTTGGATAGATCAACTATTAGTAATGATAATAAAAAAATTAAATAAGAGTTTTAGAAAGAAGTTGAACAGCCAGCTAACAACTCCATGATCTGGAGGAAACTGTTCAGGAATCCGAGCCAACAGCTCTTTCAATGCCTGATATACTACGAGGGTGGTTTGAAAAGTTCTCAGAATCACCACGATGGGTCAGCACTAGCACAACGAGTTGTTCACGTGATATTCATTGGACTGTTGCCTGTAAACACGTGCCACATCAGTGCTCTTGGAAGAAAGCTGTGGTGGTGACGTGCCTCTGTTCCCGCGTAGGGATTTGCAAAGATGGAAAAAATCCAGATTCGAGCAGTGATTAAGAACTTCATAAAGAAAGGTATGAAAGCAAAGGACATTCATGCTGACTTCCAGAATACATTGGGGGACTCTGCTCCTTCATATTCAACTGTTGCCAAGTGGACAAATGAATTTAAATTTGGTCGGGAGAGCTTAGATGATGATCTGCGCAGTGGTCGGCCAATATGTGTCACTACTCCAGAAATCATTGCAAAAGTGCAAAAAATGATCATGGAGGATCACCGATTGAAAGTGCGTGAAATTGTTCATGCTTGCCAGATGTCATCTGAAAGGATATATCACATTTTAACTGAAGAATTAAAGATGAAAAAATTATCTGCGAGATGGGTGCCACGACTCTTGACGCTGGATCAAAAACGCATGAGAATGGAAATATCGGAACAATGTTTGGCCCATTTTAGGAGAAACGAACAAGATTTTTTGCGCCGGTTTGTCACCACAAATGAAACTTCGGTCCACTACTGTACTCCAGAGACAAAACAACAGTCAAAGCAGGGAAACATGCTGATTCCCCGCCACCAAAGAAAGCAAAGACAATTCATTTGGCTGGAAAGGTCATGGCATCAGTATTCTGGGATGTGAAGGGGTTTCTGTTTGTAGATTATCTCCCCACTGGGCAAACAATTACTGGAGAATACTATGCTAACCTCCTGGACAAATTGCAACAAAAGATACACGAAAAAAGGCCAGATTTAGCAAGGAAGAAAGTTATCTTCCATCAAGACAATGCGCGCCCACACATGTGCCGTCGCCATGGCAAAATTACACGAACTAAGGTATGAATTGTTGCCACATCTGCCTTATTCACCTGATATGGCTCTGTAAGACTTCCATCTCTTCCCACAACTGAAAATTTTTCTTGGTGGACAAAGATTCACTTCAAATGAAGAATTGATAGTCGGAGTTGAGGAATCTCATTTTTGAGATGGGATAAAGGCACTGGAACATCGTTGCACCAAGTGCATTAATCTATAAGGAGACTACATTGAAAAATAAAAAAAGTTTTAGTGATATAAGTACTTTTTTTCTATTCCGTTCTGAGAACTTATCAAACCACCCTTGTAGGTTCATCAGAAAAAATTCCCATTCAGTAAAATAAAAGAACTGCTGCTAGACCCTCCAAATGAAAAGATAATTGAACAACATTTTGAAAAATCTAAATTGAAACATGATAGATATATTTGTGGTAAAAATATGGCTCTAAGCAGACAGAGTCATAAATTGTTAGTGGAAAAGAGACATTATTTATGGCTGAAATGAGTCAATTAATTACAATACCATTCAAAATTCAGTTTTATTATTGACTATATCTATGTGTCACCCTCAGTATCAGCATTATAATCACTATAATGTGTTGGTACACATTAAGAGCTGTGTATTTTGCAAAATTTTATTCACATGTATCATATGGAATATCTTTATGGGGAAATAGCAGTGAAATGATAAAAATATTTAGATTACAGTAAAAAAATCATTAGAATTTGTTTAATCTACCCACCACTGTTGTAAGGCATATTTTAGAGTTTTAATTATGTTACCATTACCATGTATATATTTGTTTGAAACCTTTGTAGAAATACGAACATATATCAAAAACTTTTTAATACTAATTATGATTTATATGGGAATAGTTTTTATTATAGAAGTATCCAGTTTTATAATCTATCTTTGGAAATAAAACATAAAATATACTTCAATTTTGAAAAAGCACGTACATAATATTTATGCAATAAATGTTATGATTTATTTGATGAGTTTTTGCACTTTTGATAAAAGAAACAGATTCAAAAGAATCTGATGAGTAGAGATTTATTAATGTTAACATCTCATTGCACAAGTAAGCCTGGGTTTTAATACATTTTAATTAATAGCAATTATATAAACTAATATTGTTTTAACACATAATTTCTAAACATTTTGAGGATTTTCCTATGTATTGTACATTGCTGTATATGTATTTTTGACATGTCTTATATCATGTATATGATCTACAGAACCAGTAAATTGAATTGAATTAATCCAACTAGGTCTACAGGAAATTGTCATCAACTAGCACCTCAAAACTCTCAACAATAGCACATCTCTTTCTGCCTTGCCAGCTACAACTTGTTACTCTGCTGACAAAATAGTTCAAATTCTAATCACTTGCTTCCTCTGGTTTAAATTAGAGTGATATCTCACTTAAAGTGTTTTATGTTTGTATTAAATTAGAACCCTAATGTTCAGTAACACAGGGTTATTCGGAAAAAAGGAGCAGACCTTAAATATTTATTTTAATGAACAACAATAGATGGCGACACATGTGATACATCACTGAATAGAGAAGAGTTTAAAATTTTATTTAATGTGTTCAAAATAAGCACCATTTGTTATGCCAAGATGACCAATGCTTTTCCGTTTGAATATGCAACCATCTTCTACGAATTTATTGTGTCAGTTGTAAATTTTTTATCACGAGGCGGCTCGTTGTTGAACTTACAACAAAATGCACGCTGCAGTGAAACAATGGATTTGCTCTTTGCATATTGCAGCACAAAACGACTTTTCCTGTGGCATCGCCATTTCCTTGTAAACAAACCAGGCGCCACTGTAGGCACTAAATGGAACTAATAGGTGGGACTTAAAACTTTGAACCTTCCTCTATTCAGTGATGTGTCATATGTGTTACTATCTATTGTCGTTCATTAAAAATGAATATTTAAAATCTGTTCCTTCTTTTTGAATAATCCTGTGTATGTGATTAATAGGGGTGGATTCTTAATTATTTGCGTGTTTGTTTTGTTGAAAGTTAAACATATGTGTGGTAGAGAGAAATGTGTTTCATGATATGAGAAATCAACTGGAGAAATTTTATACTGCATATATATGCATATTATTTAAAAGGTTAGTGCATATTCAACCAATATTTGCATATGCATGCATGTACTGTATTTATTTGGCTATAGGACCCCATCGCCTATAGTACCCCCCTTAATGTTTGATAGGCAAAATTAAAAATTCTAGGAAATTCCTTACTTATGTCAATCTAAATCTAACAATGTTGCCTTATTAGCTTCTGTGACAAGCAAACAGCATGCTAAAACTCGTAACAATGAGTCTTTCAGGCTACTACCAATCACAAAAGAAGGATAAAACCAACCCCTTCCTAGTTCTCACCCACTCGTGCAGGCGCTTAGTTTGCACTTTCTTTACGTATCCAATCTTTATCTTTGATGCTTACTGTGAGTGTGAAAACTTAAAAGAATGAGTTCCAAGAATTTCAGGATGAGTTTTACAGCCTCTTCTAAATTAAATGCTGTCAAATTTGCAAATAAAAATGTCATAAGAGTGGCATCTTGTGAATTCAACGTACAATCTAAAATGATTTGATATTGGCTCAACCAGAAAGATCAGCTAATGCTAGTTAAGAGAAATCATAAATCCTTTCATGGAATACAGAAAGGAAAGTACTAAGAAGTCAATAAAAAAGTATTCGAGTAGGTTGTTAAACAAAAAACAATGGTCACTCTGTAACACATGAAATGCTGCAGTTTAAGGCACATGAGATTGCAAAAGATCTCGGGTTCAGAATTTAAAGTGAGCTGAGGCTGGGCAGTATGATTTATGCATCACAACACTTTGAGTTTGAGCAGAAGAACTTCACTATGTCAATGGCTTCCAGCCGACTACACAGAGAAAGTCATAGAATTTCTTGTTTCGTGATAAGTCTCCGTCAAGAACATAACTTTCTTTTATCGCAAATTCAAAACGCTGACCAAACCAGTTTTTTTTTTTTTCGACCTGCTAACAAGCACATCGATAAATACAGCAGGAGCATCAAGTGTTTTAGTGAAAACTACTGGAGCTGAGAAGTTACTGCTCTACTGTGATGCTATGTATGACTGCAGATGGCAGGAAACTCCTGCCATACTGTGTTTTCAAGTGGAAAACTCTGGCTAAAGAAGACTTTCAGAAGGAAAGTCACATCTCTATACAGGAGAAAGGGTGGATGAATGCAGATCTGATGAAGGACTGGTTAAGAACTGTGTGGGAATGATGTCCAGGAACTCTCCTTAATAAAAAAAGTCTATGCTTGTACTCAACAGCTTTCGCGGTCACTTAGTTGGTGTTAAAACTCGATTGAATTTAACCAAAATGTATCCAGCGATTATCCAAGGAGGACTTACATCCATTTTGCAGCCATTAGACTTTTCATAAACAAGCCTTATAAGGGCCATTTGAGACTTATTACACTAACAGGTGGACAATGTGCACAAGACAACAAAAACCAGGAAAATCTAGCGACCATCAATACAATGCATTTGTGAATGGATTATGCATGCTTGGGGACTGATCACTGCTGAAATTGTTGAAAAGAGTTTTGAAAAAGACTGGAATAACATGTGGATTAGATGGCTTTGAAGATGATTTTCTATGGAAAGAACGTGAAGGAAATGAAGACACATACTCTAGCAATGATGACGGCAGTGAAGACAGTGATGAGGATTCCTGTGATTCCACGCAATAGGTACCGTATTGCTATTCATCCCTTGCTTAAATATTTTTGTGAAGCATGAACATAATTACCTATACCGGTATTAAAAATAAGGATTTTCATATTATATGTAGCCAACTGTTATTCAAGTTTCAATCTGCATGTGTTCCTTGTTCTACAGGCCATGCCCATCCACCACATTATGCATTTTTGCAGAGGTTATCACTGCGTGGGATGTTAACAAACTTACTATTACAGCAATGAATTGTTGTTTACATATGTAATTTTGTTTATTTCAATTAAAAATCTCAAAATAGCATTGAAAAATAGCTATTTTTTAATTACTCCTCTCCAAACTAATTGATTTTATGAAGTTGGCACCTATACGACCCTCCCCCAATTTTGGAAGTAAAAATAGGGGAAAAGAGGAGGTTCTATAGCTGAGTAAATACAGTATTATGTTTTTTGTTTACTTTTTATAGAAATATTCATTTTGTTTCCATAAAACAGTGAGCCATTGCTTTATTGCCATGTGTTTGCAGAAGAGGGCAGTCATATATCCCAAATGACATTCCTGTTTGAATAAAGTATATTGCTTTTTGCACTATATGCCAAAACTTAATTGGGGTTGAGGTTTCTAATTAACAACACAATAGTGGGAACTTGAGAATACAATACTTGAGAACTAATCAGTATGAGGCAGCGCTGAAATATTTAAGCTGTTTACCCCTTCACGTCGTGGATGGAACTATTCCATCAACTTACATAGATGTCTGACTAGAAGCTCCAAAATGCTTGTTCTAATCTTACTATATTTAGGTTATAGTTCCTGATTATTTATATGTCTGATGGAACAGGTGCAGTATGTTAGGCCTTGCAGGTTTAATACTATGTGCAATTTAAGAGTTCATCTATACGTTAAGTATTTCTCCATGCACTTATAATATTGGTTCACTTGTACTGGCTTACTTTTCCTCTGCTTATTTTGCTATTAAAACTATATATGAATTATAGCACTTGATTGTTTCTGTGCCATGGCAGCTTCAACTGCAGCCTATGTGTAGAAATTGCTCATACCTCTGAAAAATTCTGTTGTGTTTAGGGAGGACAACATAGGCAGAAGTGCTATTTATTGGTAACATTATTTATACCACCAGAAGGAATCATTTCTGCATTATTCAGAGGCTTATATTAAAATTTTCAATTTGAAATTAAGGACAAACAATACACTGAATATGTATTCAATCCTATTTCATTGCATTGCCATGAAATACCAAAGCTGAGGATGCAGCTTCTACAATACAGTGTACAATCCATGAAGAATTAAATTAACAAGCTGTTTTTCATGAATGTTAAATGCTGATATTCTGTAAAGAAGTAAATAAATATTTGTTGTATGGTTAAAGCTAAAAAACCTATTCTTATGTGGTATATTCATTTCCTTATGGACTATAGTTTCAGGTATTTATTCGCATTGTTCATTCAGATATCTTGGGGGGGCGGAAGAAGTAATTCTGTTTTCTTAAAAGTGTATAGAGTGTTTAAATATTGAAATACATAATAAGTATTATCTTTATATTTATTTTAGTTTTGCTTAACATATTTTACTCTGAATCACGCAGTTTGCTGTCAAAATCTTCAACATCTACCATTATTTTGCCTATCATTAGGTATATAAATTGCATCAATCTTTTGATATCTCTAGAACTTCCATTTGCATACACAGAGATGAACATGATGCCTTTCGGGATCTTTTAAGGAGCTAAGTTTTAGGGTTACTTTAGTGACATAAATCAGGTAAGCAAGTGGTGCTTAAAACATTACCTGGAGCTCTCCATTTGTCTGGAGTAAAGCTGTAATGTCCTCAGATAGGCTAGTGACCACAGTAGCTGATAGCCTAGTAGCTCACATATTGATAGCATAAGATAGAGCACTGATGTGAGATTGTGGCAGTTTGTATGTATGTTTCAATATTACATTGTGCATGTTATATAGGCAAGGAGATTATTTAAATATACTGAAAGTATAGAAGGTATACTCTTTTCTTTTAAGCAGTGCCCTTGTAAATAATAGAACACTAAAGAGGTTTGTAATGCAAGCGGAAAACTTGAAATCATATTTGACCAGTATGGGGAATTTTGGGACATGTGTAGAGCAGTTATGATATATCCATATTATTTCATACACTGTGCTAAGTGAAGAGTTGATTGGGGCATTTTTAAAACACCTGCTGCATAATTTAACAGTTTGATTTCAGTTGAAGTATTAGGTATAAGATATTGTCACAAACTTTAAAGCACTTTAAAGGGAAGAAGAAACTGGCCTTAATTGAAGTGTATAAGCTTTTTAAAATAAATGATGAAATTATGCAGGTAGATCGGAAATTATGCAAAAATCTTCTGAAAATTGATTGTAGGTAATTAGTCTTTTTACTATATAATTTCCACAATAATGATAAGAAACTATTGTCATCAATAAATTTATATAAACTGTATTTAAATCAATTGCATTAACTATCATGTTATAAGTGGACAGCTTCTCCAAAATGGTTGACTTGAAATATAGGTATAACAAGTTGGATTTGCTGAAAAATGTTTTCCTCATTCACATACTTCATAGCTCATGACTTCATTTCTGCATCTGAAAACACTTGCATTGTCAAGCTGGTGGCAAGTATATGATGTAGCATACTGTGTAATCTGTGTGTAATATCTGCACTACTTTTAAAAGATTCACTCCTCAAAATCAGATTTGCACTTTTACGCAACCACCCTTTGTTCATTTTACAGAACTGGATGCTGTATTCTTATCTGTATATGCATGAGGCACTCCTTTTAATAATACTTCTTGGTTCTTTTCCTTATAATTCCTCATTTTCAGCCACTCTGTACCAATTTGCTCCAATTACTACTGCATGTAACTTCTCCTGTCTGTACATAATAACAGAACGTAAAATGAAAATTTTAAATTTAAAGGTATGCTGGTGTCAAACTGATCACAGAGGTGAACATGATAAATAAAGGACAAGGAAGGCCATATGTCCACCTTGACCAATTCAACAACCTATCCAAGATAGAATACCTGGAATGTTTGGTAGGGTGAAGTAATTATAGATTATTTACATGACATATTAATACCATGAGCATCCTAATTCATACAATTTGAGATTCAGAGAGCATAAATAAGAGATGCTGGAAGGAATTAAGAAGTAAGATAGAAAAGATTGAAAGATAAAAAGATAGCTAGTGATGTTGGAAGTAACCTTAAACCCTTTGTGTTTTTGAAAAAAGAAGGGTTCAGAAAAATTCTAGGATGAAATACCAATGGATTCCTGTTATTTTTCACACATGTTCACCTTATTACAAAAAGCCTTATGTGAAAGATCCCTCTAAACTGCTAATTTTTTTGTATTAGAATATTTAGAAGACATTGAATTCTGTTGAAAACCAATTTCATACACAAGATTATTCAAAAGTCATGGTGCAAAAGTGGAGCTTTATTTGTTACTAGAATGACATACACAAACAAAAGTGGTATAAAATAATAGAATACATTTATAAGTTTGCAAATGTTAATATGAGCACCCTGGGTAACAAAGCAGATGTTTAAATGATAATTCATTCCTACCAGACACGTCTTAACATATTATCTTCCATCATTCGCACCACTGTATCAGAGACGCGTTGCTTCAAATCATGCATGTTCTATGGTAATGGGGAATATAAACAGCATCCTTCACATATCAAAAAATAAAAATAAAAAAGCTCTGATGATCATGGAGGCCAGAGCAGCATTTGCCAAATCTCACCTCTAGTTTGGCCAGTACATCCAATGTACTGGTATGGGGTATTCAGGTACCTGCAAACATAATGATGACAGTGGGGAGGAGCACCATCCTGTTAGAAGATTACATCCAGATCTATCATCATTTGAGGCATAAGCCATTCTCTTAACAACTGCAGGCAGATTTAGCAGTGACAGTACACTCGTCAAAAAGGGAGGGCCCATACATAAGGTTTTCTGTACCCCAGATCCTAACATAATGATGATTCACCTTTCTGCTTAGATGGAGCATTGCCTCATGGCTTAACACTAGCCTGTGGGTGAATCATTCCTCCTCTAATAGGTTTTGCATTTCATGCAGAAGGTGAGGCATTTAGGCTTGTCTGCTGGTGTCGGTGCCTGAATGAGCTGCAGTTGGTATGGTTTGAAGGACTAACATTGCCAGAGAATATGCTATACAGGAGGTTGTGGCATTTGAGTTTTCAACTAGCATGGGTTATAACTTCCTGGACTTCTTTGAAATGTGGCTTGGGTTCCCATCCACTATCTTCCGTCAATGTTTATGGGTGATCTGTATGACTCTCAGGCTTCAACTTCTGTACCCAATGTGAAATGCAGTTCCTATGTAGTGGGCACTTGTTGAATCTTGTTTGAAAGCATATTCTCACTGTTACCAGTCCCTGTTCATGCAATTTCCATCACACAAAATACACACTCTTGTTTTGAGTATGCCATTCTAACAGTCAACACATAAACAACTACTACTACTACTGTCAGCAGCCCTTTCATACATTGTTCACAGTATAAACTTACAAACATGTTCTATTATTTCACACCTTTTTTGTTTGTGTGTGTCATTCCAGTGACAAATAAAATAACTTTACTTTTGCACATGACTTTTGAATAAACTTGTACATGAATTTTATTAATTTATGTATTTGTTTTGTTTGTTTCTGTACTTCATTGAAAAGAATTTAGATAAGGGATCTTGTCAAATATGAATTGAAGAGTTTGTTAAGCACATCACTATTTGATTATGCAGGGACAGAACAATGGAAAACTTGTACAGAAATGGTTTAAAATTAATAAACAAATAGCATGTAGGAAATTTTTTGAAGACCAATCACAAATTAAGGCTTTAGGTGAATATATAACTTTAAGAATAAATGGATGGCCTTAGAAGTCTGGACTGGCAGAACACTGCTTGAAATGGACCATAGAGCCAACTTCCGCGACACAACCATCGTGGCCAAATGTGGCAGTTACTGGGAGCGCAGGGTCAAGGAGGCACTGGTCATCTCCGGGAGGGGCATGCTGAACCAGGAAGCTGGGCTATAGTTCAGTCCCAAATGGAAACCGGCCATCGAAATTGAAATTGACCGGCTCAGAAAACACAAAAACACACAACTTAAGCAGCAGCCACTGTAGGTGATTTTTCTACGAGGCCCATGCTAACCACCGCTGTGTGTGTGTGCGTGCGTGCATGCATGCGAGAGAGAGAGAGAAAGCTGATAATAGAGCTTGCCATACAAAATACATAGTAACTGAAGAGTTCAGATTTAAGAAAATAATATTTACAGTTTACATTTCTTTAAGAAAATAGAGGAATTTAATATATGGGATATGTGCATTTAATATATCTATACTGTCATGAACAGAATGTGTCTTTAAGTCGTAAATGAATAAATGTGCCCACTTCAATGCTTATTATTACTGATAGTGCCTATTTGCCTGCCTGTTATAATTTTTTTAGTGCCTATTGCACCGAGCTCTAGTTGTAACATAGTTTGTAACTTATGACATAAAAATTAATGAAGTAATTATCTATTTATTTACTCTTTCAGACCTAAAACTCATGGAAGTGAAGATACTGACTCTCCTGGAAGAGAAATTTGGCCTCCAGCAGAGATGGTAGAAATTTTAATGCAAGAAAACAGTTCTTTGAAGGCTGAACTTGAAACCTGTTTGCAAAACGTTGCAAAATCCCAAAAGGTACAATTTTGTATCTCGTAAAATATTCTTTACTTCATAACTTTAATTACATAAAGTGACTTATAACTGAAATTTAAGAAATTGTTACCAATAGTAGCAGTTTTAGCTTTTTCTGCTAATGAATTTTTTTTTTAATTGTATAAAATCCCATGGTTTTTAAGAGGTGTTCAACAGATTAAAAGGAATTTAATATAGTTTTTTCTGAGTTTATTATTCTTGAATATTTGTTGTATAAAAAGCTCCTTGTGTACTAATTTTTGTGCAGACAAGAAGGATACAGTAAAAGACTAAGGATTTTAAGGGATCCTGGGTTTTATGCACAGTTGTGTTCATATTAAATTTTATACATTTGGTTAGACTGGAACTCTTTAACAAATTGATAAAACAGAAAAAAGACATTTTTGAGAAATAAGTATTACCAGGAAATTAAAATGCAGAATAACTCTGCATATACACATCTTAGGAGTATTTATGCAGGTCATCAAGAAAATCGGACTAAAACTCTATTGCAAGAGACTTTTTACATCACCTGATAATTAAACTAATGTAATAAAAACTAATTGGCATTCGTTTAAACTCACCATAGTGATTTCTGTTAAGTATATTAACATTTTCATACTGAAGAGTATAACAATGAATGAATCTGACACTCAAACTTCATGCAATAGTGAATCTGCAATGTTAGATTCAGTCATTGTATTAAAGAATTCAGCTTATACAATGAAATCATGCATCTAAAAGTAAGGGCAGTTAAATACTGGTTACGCATAGTACAGGGGGATCAGGCACTTCTATATGCTGTGTGTTTCAGGGAGCAAGTACGGGAAGAGTCGGGCAACAAAATTACGCAGCTTCTTAAAAGGAATTGGAATGGGGTACATTTGGCTACATGGAACATAGCAGGTGGAAGATAGTTCAGAGATGACTGCATGATATTGACAGACAAAATTTACAATCACAATAGTCGGCTAAAATTTCAGTTAACTTGCAGTGTTAAATAGCATGAGGTTGGGGGAGGGAGGCCTATTTAGGCGACTACAAGAGAACAAAGAAGCGGTTTAATGTGGCTGATTGGGTACCTGAAAAGGCAACAGATTAATTGATGACACTGAAGTGAGAATATATCCACTCTGTGGTGAAGGGGAAACATGGAATCATATTCTGGCTGAGTGCAGAGAAACAAAAATACCAAGAAAACAACATTTACCACCAAAGTTTCTGGAGTCCAATAGAAGACTGTTAGCCTGCTTGGACATAATGTTGGATACAGGGTGTCATAAAATGGAGTCTTTTTTTATCTAAGATTCGGTAAAGGAGGTTATTTGCCCTGCAGAATGGAAAAGGGGGGGAAAAGAGCGAGTTCTTAAGGGTCAGAGCACTATATTTGATGCTATGTTTGCAATTGTAATTCGTGCTTATTATTTTTCTTTCTTTTCTTTTTTTTCTCCTGTATTATGTTAGTATATAGTTACAAAAAATATATATTTAGTATTATACTCTTGTAAGGTTCTAGGGACAAGAAAAGATTGTACAGCCATGAGGCCCATGTGATTGTTGTATTTTACAAGTGTGGACTAAACTTTTCGCAATAAAAGTCCTTCTACTACATCTGCCATTGCCACCCCCGCAGCTGCCACCACGACTTCACCTCACCTCACCTCACCTCCACCTCGTATATTTAGATGAAGTTTAAATACGTACAGCTTCAGAAGTTCAGAAATTGAAGATATTCTTCACAAGTCACCTTCATGCAAAACACATTAGAAAGCAAGCAATTGATTAACTTTTTCATTCCCATTGTTTTGGATGTTACAGTATGGATGAAACATGGTATTCCAGATTATGCAATTATTTGCTGGCTCTAGAAATTTGTATTTTATTTATGAATATTTAAATAGTACATGCTTGGGAAGCTTTTGTAGTAAATACTATTTATTAATATATGTCCATTAAAATTGATGCATTTTTCACCTGGAGATGTCAAAAAAAAAAAAAAAAAAAAAAAAAAAAGAATTACAATTTTGAAACTTCACTGGAAAGTAAAACCAAAGGTGAATTAAATTATACTTTTTCACCAAAAGTTATGTCATTCTGGTGCAGCTGCAAAGGAATTAGGCATGTCATATTTGAATGGGAATGTTTATTTCACTATAAATTTTTATATTAAGGTCATTTTGTAGGCTTATTTTAGGTGTTCTTCAGTATACACAGCTATAGTTGGGTCTTTATTAGAACTAGGCAAGGGCAAGAACTATGAAAGGGCTGGGTGATGGAAGGATTAATGTCAGGAAGGATTGGTAATGTCAGAAGAGAATAATTTAAAATGTTACCTTAGGTACCAAAAAAAAAAAAAAACATTTGAGCAGTGTCATTTGGCTGAGAAAAGTTAAAGGAGGATTGAACTAAATTTTTAAAGACTTCTAAAAATGAAATATAAACAATTCCAAGCAACTGTTGAAAACCTTGTTGCTCTGCGTCCTCTTGTTTCCATAAATAAATAATTATAAGAAGCATTCGTAATAGCGATGACTAGGGCTAGGATATTTATGACCTAAAAATCACCATAATATGCACCAAAAAATATGCTGTTATGACCAAACATTTGCCAAAATATGCACAATAACATAATAAATATGACCTAGCAATATTAAAATGAGAGAAAATTTCTATTGTAAAATAAATTAGTAAGTCAGTTTTGATAATGAACTATTTATTTGAGAATAAAATACACATGAGAAGTAAGTTAAACTCTGCAATTTGACATTCCAGTATGATTTTTATTAACATTATAGGAACATAGTTAACCTATGTGCTTTTTACATCCTCATTCTACTTCATATACGCTCTGAGTTGCAATTCACAATGAAGACCTTGTGCAAATTTTCAAATGAAAAAGATTTCCTATTGTCAGCCAACAAAGCCTTGTACTTCAAAACGCTCCTTTCTACTTCAGCTGACACAAGAGGAGCATATTTAAAATGAACAATATAATTTGAATCTATATGTGAATGATTAAGAGAGAACTTTTCACCCAATAAAATCATTGAAATGGAACACAGTGTGTGATACCCTTCGTATTTTTCGAACACCTTTTCCATTTTCTTTGACACTTCTTTTCCCACTTTACCACAAACACCCTCTAATTTATTCACAACTTTTTTCACTTGTTCTATCTGCTTCACCAGTGGCACTTCTGATTCCTCCAAAGCAGTTACGACAGCTGGAATAAATCCAAAATTTGATTTTATGTATGAAAGTTTGCCTGAAACTTCACCATTAGACATTAATTCTTGAGCTAGTCCAATTGAAGTAGCTTCACTGCTATCGAATGAATCAATGACGCTTTTCACGATGTTGAAGTTCTGGCAGTAATAGTTGCAGGCATCAACCCAGGACCCCCATCTTGTCAAATGGGAGATGGTGGCAAGGGAATGTCTGGAGTTAACAACTTAAATGCTACAACATGTGAAGGGGCTTTCAAAAATATCTTTTTGACACATCCAATAAATTTGTCAACGTCACTGAATTTACTACGAATCTCCTCTGCAACTCGGTGCAAGACGTGAGCTAAACAAGTCACATGCACCATTTTACTGTACAATGCTTTTAGAGAATCGGCAGCTTTCACCATATAAGGTGCAGCATCCGTTACGAAGAGAAGTACATTGTCATGCTTAACACCTTCGGGCTATATGGCACCCATAGATCTGTCGAACAACTTAAAAATAGTGGAAAAATTTACTTTTTCTAAATGTTCATAGTTTATTAGAAACTTTTCACCTGGACCATCTTTCAAAGTTTCCACAATGACATTTGCAATATATCTTCCCATAGAGTCTGTAGTTTCATCAATTGATACCCAAATTTTTTTATTTACGAGCTGTTGTCTGATTTGTTGTATTGTTTATTCGTAGCTTCCGCTGACAAAGTTCTTTCTTAATGTGGAAGAATCAGGCAGAGTTTTGCCTGTGTATTTTTCTAAGAATTCACGAAATTTTGGATGGTTTAGTTTACTTAAGGGAATATCAGCACAAAGGAAAGCTGTATAAAGTTCTTTGCAGAATGGTGAATAAGACTGGCGGGATTCCCCTAGGAGCATTTGCTGTAGGTTTTTTCATTTTCAATCCATTGTACTCCACGGTTGTGTTTATCTGTTGCCACATACTGCTGAACATTAAATGACTTCTCAGCAGTTACTCTTACGTCGCACAGTTTACAATAGAGTATTATACCATCACTTGAAAATACTTTCTCACCATATTGAGACACAAACTTGTTTAGTCTTACTTGAACATTTTGCTTCACTTTAGGCATTTTTTCTGAAATGTACTGCACACGCTTATGACTACAATAAGACTGAATAACACAATGAGTGAATTAGACACTTGTCTGCAGTCCAGGGTCCAGAATGACTTAATCAGCTACCTGTTCATAGAGTGCTACCTGCTCATAGAGTAACAATAGCTTACCCAAACTCATGATGCATAAGGGTGAAGTCCGTATTGTGAATTCAAGGAAACAGGGATGGAAGGTAGATACTTCCCATTTTCCAGGAAACAAAATGAGGTGCGGAATTCTGGGAAATGTAACACGGAATAAATAAATTGCATGAGAAAGTTCTTTTCTTCTTGAAAGAGTGAAAATATGACGAATATGACCATTTACTTACTAAAGTATGCTCTATCAGAGAGAAATGGCCATATATGCAAAAATATGACTTAACAAATTAGGTTAATTCATTTCGCTGTTTCATAAGAAGCATTTATATGTATTTAAGGAGCATGTCAGTCCTACCAAAAAATATATGCTCTATCATAAAAATCCTAGCCCTAGTGATGACCCATTCATTGTAGTAATTTACTTGGTCGATCTTTCTCAGCTGAGTGATGAGAACTGAGAAAGGTCAACCAAATAAATTACTACTCTTGCTTTCATTCTGGAAGCACTTTTATGTTTAATGCTGCTCAGCTTGCAGTGACGTCATGAGGCTAGGATCATGTAATGCTACTTATTGTCATTTGCATTAGTTAGCCTTGCATTGCACTTAATTTCTGTTGTTATTTTGTGATTGTAGGATGGTTTTCGTTTCCTAGTGTTCTGTGAGAGTAAGATCAGGAATGCCTGCATGCAGTGTTTATGGTTGTGCATATAGTTCCGACATAATCAGAAATATTGATTATTACTCATTCCCTGATGGGGTTAAGAATCGACATTTTTACGACAAATTGGTTGCTGCTTTGAAATGCAAAAACCTTATGCCAATCAAAAATGCTAAAGTATGTAGAATTCTTGTCAAAGAATGTGATTTTAATGAGTTCACTGAGATCTAGACTGAAAGATAATATGGTGCCTTCGAAATTTTTAGGAGGACTGGAAGAAAAACCTCCCAGAAAAAGAAGTCAAAATTATTTTAAAAGAAAGCAAGTGCTACTCCTAGTCAATAATTCAGTAAGCAATTCTCAGCAAGAAAGTGAAGCTACACTAGTTTTTGAATCTTTACATGTGGATTGAAAATCGATGCTGCAATACAGTGCGAGTTGGAAACTGAAATGTTTAGTGCTATAATAGTGCTAATGTGTACCAAGTTTGACTAATAAGGAAGGCAAATCTTCAGCTATAAATGATGAAGATTATAACCCAAACAAATATTTGAGGAAATTCACTGAGGATGGAGATGATGATTTAGATATGTCCAAAAAATATTCTTTTGTGTTTGTATGTGTAAATGCTCTCCTTGTGCTATTCAGTATTTGTCACACATGTGGTGGACCTGTCACTGAAAGAAAATCTAACACAAGAGGGACATTAATGCAAATTATAAGCCATTGTGTGAATGGGCACACTTACGAGTGGTGCTCTGGAGGTGAAAGTGGAAGTATGAAAGTAATGTGTGCATAGTTTCAGGCATGTATCTTTGCGGAATGAGATTTGACTGTTGCTTGGCATTCTCAAAGGCAATAAAACTATTATTTTTTTCTGAATAATATTTTTATAGACTTGTTAAAAAATTTGTGTTCTCTTGTCTACACAAAGCCTGGTTAAAAGAAAAAGAAAGTGATTTTGCAATTGTCATGAATGATTCAAATTTATGTTTTTGTGGGAATGGACAGTACAACTCCCCAGGATTTTCTGCTAAATATGTGACATATTCTATAATGAATTTGGCAACAAATAAAATATAGGACTTAATAATTGTACAGAGAGGAACTGTAAGTGGTGATATTGAGAAAGCTGCTTGCAAAAATATACTGACTTCTATGAACAAAAACCTGCCAATAAAATTGTTCCTGACAGACAGACGCACACACAGGTATTAGATATAGCTTTAATGAAAAAGAAATTTCAGCATACACACCATGAATTTGATTGTCACATCTTGCTAAATCCCTTATGATAATGTTTAATAAGATTCCAAAATCGTTGGTTCTTCATGAATGAAAGCATTCTATTTATAATCGCTTGTGGTGTGCATTTGCTACTTATGAAAGTGACAGTGTACTCCTAAAGGAAAAGCTCACTTCAATTCTAAATCACATTATTAATGTTCATAATTGAATAGGTTTTGAGAAATTTCATTCATGTACTTATGATATGTTGAGTGAAGGAAAAGTGAAAAACAGAAACTGACTATTTAAGAATTCCACAGAATACAATGATTTGTGCAGTGTTGTAAAGAATACAAGATTTTTAAGCGATATTACGCATTTCAACCATTTTCATCATCAGGAAGCCTTGAATCTTACCACAATGAGTGCTTGAAGTATGTCCCAAAATGAACATATTTTTCCTTTCTAATTATGTATGTCAGATCAATGATAGCTGTTCTAGATAATAATTTTCACCAAGGGAATAAAGTAGTGGGCAGTTCTATGGAGTATTCTAAATTGGCTGGAGACTATGTGTATAAAAAGAAATATGAGAAAAAAAGCTTATGAGTGGGGACAAAATCTTGTATCACAAATAGTGAGTGAACTAAATGAATACAAGTTTCAATATAAGCATGTAGTATCAGGAGTTATTGTAATATTAGCTCTCTTCAGAGAATTAAGCTTAATAAACAGGAAATGGAAGACTGGTACTTCTCTAGGTTTGAATTAAAATGGGGGAGGGGGAAATACAACACGTAAATAATGAGACGAGTTCAAAGAAGTGAAACTTTAAAGCATGGATATTCTTAAGCACTACAGTGACTACACATTTCACTATGACTGATCAGCTGCTCTGGCAGGAGATACCTGCTAGCTGTATGATGGCACCACAGTGCGCTGCCAACAGAGGCATAGCCAGGAGTTTTGGAGGTTGGAGGTTTTAGCCCCTAAAAATATATTCATTATAAAAACAAGTAAGTGATGTAGTGTTATAATTGACTCAATAATTACTGATTTCAACTCAGGTTTAATTCATATTTATCATTTAAACTGATACAAATTGTATAAAAAATGGATCCATATACATAACCCCCCCCCCCTTAACATTCTTCTGACTGCTCTACTGACTGCCAGTGTGGAAAATACCCTGCAGATCCTGAACGGTAAGTTGTACATTGTTCTGGTTTTCACGATTATTTTGCACAATACAAGATCTTGCAGAAAATTAAATAAAATAGACATGTTAATTTTTAGTTCAGTCCTCCTTTAAGGCTCAACTAGAGAGAAATGGTTTAAGTGATATTTGGTTTCAAAGACATGGGAATGGTGAGGGGATTTTGGAAATATGTCCATTCCAGAAGGGAGTATATAGAGATATATCATACTTTGGAATGAATGATAGTTCTTTTGTGCTTTTTTAAAATTATTAAGACAGAATTAAATAGAGAAAAGTATTTAGACGTATGAAATAAAAAAGAGTGCAAGGGCATTGTATAGTTTAGATTAGGCGTGTAGAAACTTATAAGTGGTTTTTGAGGTAATATTACACAGGACATGTGTGCAGTCTGTGGAGATAATGAAGATGGGATCCATATTTTGATGGAATGCAGAGGAACTTTTGAATGGAGGAGAAAAACGGCTTAGGAGTAGTTGAAGCATAGTGATTAAGAAAATGTTTAGTGATCAGTCTCAGTTAAGAAGCTGAGGCTGCCCGTATTTGTTTAGCACACTATGCTCAACACCTCAGAATTTGGGTGACAGAGATGGATTTTTGATTACAGACAGAGGTTTAGGAAGGTGGGAGGTGGAGCCCTGGGTTTTTGTCGGGGTGTGTCATTGTTGATGCTAGCAGGAGAGAGTCTTTCTGGTTGCTCAGGATGTGAGCATTCTGGGTTTATTACTAGCTACAATTGAAGACACTCACCAACAGTTTAAAATATGTTTTATTCCCCATAAGCTGCCCTACGCTTGCCACCGTTTAGGTCACAACATTATATTTATCATGAGGTATGCAAATGGTTAGTGTGACTGTCTCAATTACTTAATATTGTTGGCTACTCTCACTACTTGAAGTATATCTGCTCAAGTGTGTTCTGTTGTAAAATCTCTTATCTACCATATTGGTAATATCTGCCAGTCCTGCTTAATTTTAGGCTCATGTGTAATCACATGACATTTTTCTTCCTCCTGATTTGCTTTCTCTCTTTCTTACTTTCATACAGGTAAGCTTTTTTGTTTCTGCACATATTGGCGTTTGAGAGAAAGCTTCCCATGCAATTTACTTAATTTATTTGAATATACATTCTATTTTCTTCTATTATAATCTACTAGTCTATTGTCACTGTCATGTACAGGTTCACTACAGAAGTTTTGTTCCCAACATGCATGTACCATATTCACTTTGAGGGAGTATTCCTTATTGTTCGATTAGACCTTTTTTTCTTTATTCTTTTTTTTTTTTTTTTTTTTTTTTTTTTTTGAGAAACGACTGTCATTTCCTTTGTGTTCCAAGTAGGGGCTGTTATGTTTATGATCCAGCAAACTTTCTAGTTTCTGATCTTTTAAGAAATTGCTGCTTAAAGCTAACATATTACAGGGAGGTCTGTATGGACACAATAATTCCAGTTATATGACGACTATTTTCTTTCCATCATCCAATAGACATGAAATGAAAACTAATGCTTACAGAATGGTTTTATTGAAAAAGTTAGCTACACCTATAAGCTGCTTTTCAACATAATCACCATGAAGGTTCATGCATTTACACACCTGTGCACGAGATTTCTAACACCCTTTGCAAAAACAGTTGCCTCCTGTCTCTTGAGCCAGGTCTGCACAGTGCCCTTAAACACATTGGAGTGGAAATGCTGTCTCAACCATTTTTGTACCTGCAGGAAACAATGGCACTAGATCTGGGCTATAGGGAGGGTGGACAATTGCTTTCATCCCAGACCACCTTCATAATGAAAGTGTCTTTGGCCATCTCTAAATTTGCTGCACTACGCCTCACTCATGAACTTGTCAGTCTCATCATGCATGCTGGGTTGATTAAGGTCCATTATTTTAAATGAAAATTTATGCAAAACCACACAGTATTTTGTAAGGTTACCATACACAACACACTTCTAGCAAGACTGAAGGAGTAGACAGGTGAGATAGCAACATGATTTCTACAGAAACCAATTTAACTGCATGGTCCTAATGATAAACAGCAGATACTGGTTTTGAGAAGGAAAGAAAAGTGTTCTTTAGTTACGTGCTGGTTTGAGGTCCTGTTTTATTTTCCTAATAACAAAAAAGGGATGCTGTTTGTAGGAGAGAAGAAAAAGGCTCTTTATAACTGCATACTGGTCTAGCTTGACTGCAGGTAGAGATAAAAATATGAGCCTTTCACAGCCATAAAAGCATTATATATGGTTGCACATATACACATTTCACTGAATTAGGATTTACCCCGAACTATTTTAGAGAAATGTCTTCCTCATCATCTGAATAGAACTGGATGGTGTGCACCTGATGATCATGGCCTACTGGTTGTCCCTCTGTCGGTGTTCTACAAATTCTGTGATGAGATTTTGATCCATTGGGATCTCAGAGTCATTTCTTTGTAATTCAGAAGATACATGAAATAATTACAAAGGATTTCACAGCCATGTTTGGAAACTAATAATGCTCTTTGTCATGGTGATTTTTACTATATTCAAATAGGATTAATCATTGAGTGCAAATGAAGAAATTCATGTAACTGCATCGCATCGACTACAGGCATGTATTAATTCTAATTGTACAACATTGCAAGGTGTTGCATGGGAGGGAGGAGTGTGAGTCTTGTGATTGGATAGCAATTTTCTTGGAAGCCCCGTCTTTAAGGTCTGTCTCCTTTAATTCTTTATACTTAAGATGTAAAAGCCACTGCATTAGCTTCCCAGTATATCCCATGGCACATCTTGCCCCTTAGCAGATGCATACAGATACTTGCCTGCATTACAATGTGAGAAACTAACAACTTTCTCTAGGAGGTACAGTTAGTCAACCAAGTAAGTGCAGGCAATAATGTGTCTCATGCTCTCTGTGTAAGTATGCAAGCAAAAAAATGCACTAGAATCTGTGAACCCCATTCAGCACCTCAAAATCCAGATAAGATCCTTTAAAATGGCAGCCATGCCATATGACTTTTCACACAACAAGAACTAAATCTAATACTGTGGAAAAATATAACTGCAGTTACTTGCACAGATATCACTGAAACAGTAGTACAAAATACCTACCTATGTTGAGAAAATGAATGCTCCTATATTATCACCAGAGTCAGCTGTTATATCTGCAAATTAATTGCTTTTTAGAAGTGCTATATTGTTCATGTAGTCCCCATATTGGAAAGATGTAGGAGAATTTTTTTTACACTGATGATACATAAAATGAAATGATAATGGGAAAAGAGATTTGGGAAGGAAATGTACCAGGCCTATGTTTAGTTAGGGTACTCCCCAGCATTTGTCAGTCATAAGGACTGAGGAAAATCTAGAAGAAGAAAAAAACTTGGTTAGGGAGGATGGTTCCATGGTGGAATTTGAACTACAGACTTTCCATTCACGAGTCTGTGTTGTAACACCCTCAGTTACCATGTTAGTATCCAGGAGATCCTTTAAACTTTTCTTTCTTAATAGCAACTGGAGAGGAATAAAAAGTTTGAGGTCTAAAGGAATCTTGTAGTTTAGTTTTAGCCTTAGGGGCATTTTGTATCTTTAAAATTCTTTAGCATTGCTGCTGCAGTATATAGCCTTCGCCATACTAGAAATCGGAATTATACATGGAATATGGATGAAATGGAAATGGTCTTCGACAAAACTTAATTTGATAATCTCATTACTGTAAATAGGAGGTAACTGAAAAGTATACAGAGAAGAGAAAACTGTAAAATAAACTGTAATCACTGGATGGCAATGGCATAAGTGGTCCAGGCCATTTCCCATAGACTCCATTATGTAATAGACTTAGCACTAAATAAATTGCTGCTGCTGAATGGAATACCAGCTGGGGTACAAGTACACCCCAAAAGAAAAACATAACATTACAGTGTTCCTACTGTACTACATTCAAACAAATCTGTTTGAATGCATACAGTTATTTATGACGTTGCTAATTGAAAGAATTTGAACATTTTAAATGTTTTAAATTTTGAATTTTAGTGCTTTCTATCGGTGTAATTATTGCAAAATAATAAAAGGGGTTATGATGTTCTAAACTGACTCAAACCAGTTCATATACATAAAATAAAATCAAACACAAGGATGCAAATGGAATGGAACAATCCTGTTTTCATGAAAAATCAATCTCAAGTTAAGACTTAAGTTCAGGCAGCACAATTGCTATAAGTCTTCACAGTCTTGTTCACTGAATCATCATTACATATGAATGACAAGCTCTTTTCACATTTTGTCCTGCACTTTGTCTTGCTTTCTGGAACAATACTTGCATAGTCCAATGGGGACTTGTTGGCCTTTAGGTTGGGGTTATTTAAGTCAAACTAATTTCTTCCCCAGACAATTCTTTCATTGCTGTTCTTATATTTGATGATAATCTAACAGCATTCATCATTCTCACTTTAACATAAGGTTTCTGCCCTAATTCTAAGAGAAACTTTGTTCTTTAAGCCATGCACCAAACCTTTGAGTTGGGGATTCTTAGTTTTCCATAGGCTCAACAATGGGTTATATAAATACTGATAAATTCTAACATTAAGTTACACCAACATAATAAATAAACATAGCAGATACAAATGGCTAATTCAAAATTGTGTTATAATATCAAGATAGTTGCACAGAACACTAAGTGGGGTGCATATGTACGCCATCAGCTATTGTAATTCTATGCTGCTGTTAAATATTTAAATTTTAAGAACAAGTTTGCCATAGTTGTATTACAAGGGTTTACAAACAATGTCATGGAGCTACAAGCCTCCAGCTTTCCTTGCAACAATTATACAGCAAAATTAGTTTACTTTGGGTGCATTTGCACTCCACTTGGTATGACGAAGGTTAAAATAAATATGTTCATAGTCCTCTTTCTGATTCTGAAACCAAGTCTTCTTGAGCCAGTTCACAATATTTCCATTACCGTTCAACTTTTCAGTTATTTATACAGGATGGACCATCTAAGTTGAGACTACAACTGCCTTTTTCCCTCAAGTCGTCAAATTTGCAACATGCACTACACCATTCAGCAGCATCTGGAAAACAAACGAATAGACAGCTAGAAAAGGAGTGGTGCATGCGAGTCACACTGCCTTGTGAGTCCCATTTTTGCCACCACTGCTGTACAGTATCCCCAAAACTAAGCATTGTAGAAAGAAATGTTTTGAATAAAAGCTGCTTGATATTATGGGGGAAAGTAAATGCCATTAGTCATGTTTTATTTGGAGGATGTTGTGATGGTCATTTTAGAGTCAATTTAATTTGACCCTAATTGTAGATTCCCATTCAAAAAATTAAATTGACCCTAAAATCACTATCATAACGTCCCCCAAACAAAACCCGACTAATGGCATTTACTTTGCTCCATAATATCAAGCAAATTTTATTAAAGACATTTTTTTCTACAATGCTTAGCTTTGGAGAAGTACAGTCTCAACTTAAATGGTCCAACCTGTATATGGCATCTCAGAAATTCAGTATATCCTCCTGTTGAATTTCAGTGACACAGTGTTTTTTATTTGTCATGTAACAATAGGAACCATGCTGATACATCAAACATGTCAAGCAGTTTTGTACTTTTCTCTGTTGATTCATGAATGTAGTTGCACCGAATTTTGAGTGTGACTGGCTCAAGCATATGATTGTTACAGAGATATCAAGGTGCTCCACAGCATGTAGAAGCATCACATATGTACATACTTGTCAGTAAAATAATGCTTTAGCATTGATCTTTACTCATTAGGAAACAGCTTCCAGATCAAATTTAGCTAAATGAGTTTCCAGAAGTGTCTTCCATCTTTCATAGTCCTGGTTAAAAATTTCCATTCAGTATGAGCATCCTGATCTGGATGGTGAATTTATCTGTTGCATTCATGTGAAAAAACCCATAACGAGTATTGCACATATCATTCTTAGCATAGGCAAAGATAGCTTAATTTCTTATTAAATATATTTTGATAAATTGATAATTTCTCAGAAGTAATGCTGAGATTTTCACATGCTTCAACATATACATTTTTGTAAGATTTAACTCGTAAAGACAGATACTATTTCTCTGAATCCTTCCTCACCTAATGTGAAATGGCTAGATTGTACTTAGAAACGTAAAGTTGGCTAAGTGTGGAGCAGGTTGATCACAACTTCTGCTAGACAACAGCGAGGGAAATGGTCGTAGCGAAATTGTATGGGAACGCAGTGCGCTTGCGCCATAGCAATCACATCTCTTGGGCTTGTCGATTACACTGCGTTAACTCGCCATACTTTCAAATAATAGCGTTGCCCCGCTCCCCGCGACCTCTCGCCCTAAAGTTTCCTTCGCCAGTCGCAAAATCTCATTTGTGCGTCTCTACAGCTTGTTGACCAAATGCACTGGCGTTTGGCAAAGAAGGCGCGGGGAGTTTAAATAACCTCTTCATACAGAAGAAAGTTTGACATTTGCCCTTCTTGTATACATACCTATAGAGGCAAATGCATATTCACATATAGGGAAAAATTAGTGGGTGTGCATTTGCGAGTATGCGATCACCCAAGAACCGCCACTGGATATGAGATCTAATTCTTTGTTTTGCAGCATCTGATTTTGCTACTGCTGCTTTGTGCCACCCTCTTTGATCTATTGAAATTGTGCTTATTCCTTTTAAACAACATTTTGCATATGAATGATTTGGAGAAATCAGAGTCAGAAAATAAGCCGGCCTGACAAACCAATACTTTTCCACTATCTTTGTTAAAACAGTATTTAGTTGTGAATTTTCTTCTGGATAAGGCTGTAGAAATTCTTATGCTTTATTTCTATTTTATTTATTTTCAATCATACAATATACAGAGTAAAACAGTGTTATTGTAGATCATATCAAAGTGTTAATTACAATAATACAACAGAAGCAAGCAGTATTATTATTATTATTATTATTATTATTATTATTATTATTATTATTATTATTATTATTATTATTATTATTATTATTATTATACAAGCTAATAGTAGCTATCATAACTAAGTACAATGCAAATCGTAAAAATAAATTATATATACAGAATACTTATTACTTATATAAATTATAATTATTAACACACAAGAATAACAAGAGCTATAGGATATAGATGCAACCAAGTTAGCATATTGAAGAAAATTTGTGCTGTGATTTAAAAACTCTTGCGAGTTATAAAAGCAGTGCATTAATAAATGCTTTTTGAGTGCCTTTTTAAAATGATTTATATCATATATTCTCTTTAAATCCGTTTGACAGTGAGTTAAAGAATTTAGAACCTGCATGGATGATATTTTTTATTTCCAAAAATACCCCTGTATGAGTTCATAAAAAAGTCAATTTGACTTTGAGTAAAATGTCTGTGTACATCTTTGTTTAGTTGAGGGGTTTCACTAGACTTTTTAGCATACATAATAACGTAAGTTATATATATACACAAAATAGTGGCAGAATTTTAAACTATTTAAACTACGGTCTACAAGATTCATAACTATTTATTCTGGCTAGAACTCTTACTGCTCTTTTCTGTAGTAGAAAGATCTGCATGAAGTACGTTTTTGATAAAGATCCCTATAACATTGCCCCACATTCTAAATGTGAGTGAAATAATGCAAAGTACACTGTATGAACCATTTGTATAGGTAACACGTTGATGAGTTAATGTAGCAGAAATATGGCCTTATTAAGTTTAGAATAAATTACACTAATATGGTTTTGACATGAAAGATTATCGTCAATATGAATGTCTAAAAACGTTGTATTTTGAACTCTGGATATAGTTTGACTATTATAAACCAGTTTTAGACCTTCACGCTGTGATTATTTCTATTTAGTCCAAATAGTAAATAGTTTGTCTTACTAACTGTTGGACTGAGATTGTGGATGTGAAAATAATTTTCCAGGTTTAGTAGTACCTCTTTACATATATTATCAAGTTGCTGCTTAGTTTCCTCTGAAACGAGAATAGTGGTATCATCAGCATAAAGTGTGACTTCAGTACCCTGTATTTTTAAGATGAACATTTAAATCGTTTATATACAATAAAAATAATACAGGTTCAATACAATAAAATTAATATAGGTTCAAGAATTGAACCTTGCGGTACTCCATTCTTGGTGGTCTGTAAAGAGGATATATGAGATTCTATGTTACCCTCCCTACTGAGTGATGATTTTTCCTTGTTTTCTCTCTATCTAAAATGACTCTATCCATTTACCAGCAATTCCTGTAATTCCATAGCTTTCTAACTTACCTAGTAATAACTGTTGATCAACCGAATGCCTTAGAGAGATCAAGAAAGAGTCGTACAGCCCTCTCTCTATTATTCAGTTTATTAACAACACTATTTAATGTCTTTTGTTATTGCATCCTTTGTCGACTTATACCACACTGTACATCAGTTAGTATTTTATGTTTATTAATAAAATTTAATAGTGTATTTAGAAACACTTTCTCTAAGATTTTAGATAGTGCAGATGCAATGGCAATGAGGTGGTAATTGTTTATGTCTTCAGGATTATCCTTTTTATATAATGGTATTATTTTACCCTTCTTTAAACTAAAGGGGAAGGTACCTTCTGCCAGAGAGGAATTATCTATATCTAATAATGGTTCTAGTATAATATTTTTACATTTTTTCAGAATGTTACTTGTTATATTATCCAATCCCGTAGACATACCTGGATTTAATGAGTCAATTATTTTAGCTAATTCATTTTTCTCTGTAGGTCTTAAAAATAGTGTGTTTGTGTTATAAAATTTACTCCTAAATTCGCTTAGCCTTCTTTGTTGTTTATTTTTTACTGAGCTACTAATCATATTTGTATAGTATAGGTTGAAACATTCAGCTATTTCTTTGGGGTCCTCAATAGTTTCCCCTCTGAGTTTATATGCATGATGCCTACTGATTTTGTGGAATTACCCCTTACTTTATTAACTAAGCTCCAAGCTGCTTTAGCCTTATTTTTGGAGTTTGCAATAACTTTATTGTTATACAACAGTTTTGCATTTTTTACTATGTCCATGTAAATTTGTCTGTACTTTTTATCATAATTTTTTAAATTTGGACAAGTTGAAGTTCTTTCCATATCTGTTAGTACTTGAAGGCTTTTTTTTGGAAACAGCTATGCCTTTTGTAATCCAACTTAATTTATCTAACTGATGGTCAACGATTTTACACTTTTTATATGGAAAAAGAACATCAATATGAACATTTAAAATGTTTTGAAATTCTAGACATTTATCATCTACTGTTTCTGCATTTCGTATTCCCCCCCCCCATGTTTCTTTATTTAAATGTGTGATTACCAGGGTTAGGATTTTTAGGTGCGCACCTTTTTTCTTAGGGTAAGTTAAAGCTGTGCAGAAAGATATCACAGTGTGAAATTTTGTTTCTAGTTGCGAAAAGAGGCATTTTTTCTTGCACCTTTTTCCCTTTTTTGGGACCTTTACCCCTTTTTGGCACCTTCATCCCATTTTCCCCCAACCATGCCCATAACCCCCTTTTTTTTTCTTTTAAGTTTCATTCCAATTTATTCTTTAACTTTCAATTAACGTCTCCTCAGCTTGCTGTGTACATGCGAATAGTAAGCCTACCTCTTTCAGTAAACGCTGCGCGGGAATTGAAAGCACACACGCAACAATGGAAAATAATTGTGTGTTCGATGAAAACCTCTTTCTCTCGCTTTACCGCTATAAAGTAGCCCACAGTGATGCAATTGACAATGAGTGATTCTATCCCACCAGAATCAGTAGCTTGCTCTTCGTGAATACAAGTTTGTTACTGTGAGAGACGTCATCTGTTTGTGTGGATGCAAAGGCTGGGCATGCAGACACGGCAGTAACCTCACCCGCGCAGTTCTGAGAATTATTAAGACTGGGTTCTGCTCGAAACTACTAGAAATCGCTGAGACTGAAGTTCCAGCATGAATGAGAACATTCTGGTAATTGTCACAGTGTTATAAGAGAATGTGGACAGCGAATGGGCGCAAGATTGAGTTGTGTGACAGTCGTATTGTGTTAGCAAATGAACTAGTGTTAGCTCTCCAAACGAGTGTACTAGTACTAGATTTTACCATGCCAAAGGTGTCCAGTCTCAATTTATTGTTCTGGCTGAGGAATTCAAACAAGATTTCATAGACACTGATGGAACTGTTATGCGATATACTATTTGCGATTCAGGAATTTTGTTAGATGAAAAACACCAGCGAGATTGCAACAAACAACTCATTTCCAGCTCTAATCATCAAATGAACAAGACTCTTCAAGCAAACAAATCACGGCAACCTCTATTATGAAATGCGTTTCAACAGTTCTTCAAAAAGCCAAAATTTAAAGGAATTAAACATTGATTTGTGTGCAGCTCTTACACAAGCAGGAATTCCACTCAGTAAGATGAACCATCCAGCCTTCAAGGGATTTCTTGAAAAATACACAAAGATGTCAATGCCCGATGAGAGTACTTTAAGAAAAAATTACATGGAGCCTGTTTACCAAGAAACCATAGAAAGAATCAAGGAGAAAGTGTCTGATCGCAATGTGGGAATCATTGTGGATGAAACCATAGACTCAATGGAACGATATGTTTTGAACATTTTAGTTTTTCCCTTAGCAGGGGAGAAAGTTAAGCCCATGTTGTTGAAAATGTATGAGTTGCAGAAAGCCAATGCCAGTACAGTAATGCAATCCATTATGGGCTTCTGCCAAAAACTCTGGCCTACTGGTATCGAGTTTGAAAAACTTCTTGTGGTTACGCACCAGGCTCCATACATGGTTTCAGCTGTTAACCAATTGAAACCTTTATTTCCTAATTTGAAGCATGTGACATGCTTGGCTCATGCCCATCACAAGGTTTGTGAATCCATAAGAAACGAATACAACATCACAAATCAATTCATCTCTGCCTTGAAGAAGATTCTACTGAAAGCTCTGAGCCATGTTGTTTACTAACAGGGAAATCACTGGCCTACCCCTTCCAAATTTCCCAGTTATTACTTGCTGGGGATCTTGGATTGAGTGTGCTGCTTTGTTGTGTGAGAATTTTGACAAAATTAAAGAGTTTGTGCTTTCTTTGGATCCATCAGACGCAGGTGCAATTTTCAAGACACAGCAACTTCTGTTACCGGAGAAAATACATAATTTGCAGACAGAACTATATTGTGTACATAGTTGCAAGTACCTGCCTGCAGCTATTAAATGATTGGAAGAACAAGGTCTGGAAAGGAAAAACAATGGAATATTTTTACTTCCGTGAGGGAGCAGTTTAGATGGCTTTGCCAAAGACAAACTTGAATCTAGTCTTCAGAAGAATCCAGACAATGAGGAATTCGCCACATCTGTTGAGTTGCCATTCCGAGTGATTACAAGGTTTGCCCCACTGGTTTCTGTGGATGTTGAAAGAAGCTTTAGCGTCTACAAAGACATTCTCTTCTCCTAATAGACATAGACTTACTTTTAAAAATGTGGAGGTGCTTAATGTCTTGAAGTACAGCAGCTTCATGTTGTTTTCCTTCTTTTGACGAGTGATAATTTGATGTACTTGTTTGTAGTTCAATAAATTAGAATAGAGGAAAGAGAAATCGTTGAATTATTCAAGGGAATGCACAACTGAAATTAACCCAAAATCTCAAAAAAATAAATCTAAAAAAAAAAATAATTATGTTCCCAAAAAATTCTACATTGCTTGTAGTTTTAGAATCCAGTTTTATTTCTGACCTAGCGAATGCTTCAGGATCGTTACAAGACTTTTTACATACCCTTGTGCATTTGGTTGCTAGCTGTTTATATTTTTAAAAACTTCATTTTAAGGCATTTCTTATTTTCAGCATTTCTGCGTATTCAAAATGTTCCACACGATGTAGATTTCATCCATTCATATTGACATTTTTTATGCTTATTTCAAAAACCCAAATAAAAAACTGTCATATAGTTTCTCTGTGTAATGAATAGTTTTTGCGCTACTAATTTTTTAAGATAACAACGTATACAAAAAAAAAACGAAAAAAAAATGCAAATACAAAACTGCAAAGCTTTTTTTCTCTTAAACTAAGAATTTTTTTTTTTTGTAAAATGCATCATGTGTTGCATTTTGCATATACCCATAATTTTATATTTTGTAAATTAATAACTTGAAAACTAATTAAGATTTTGGATTGAAATTGATGAAACAATTATATCTAAAGAAGACTGACATGTGGTTAAAATTTCAGCCCAATTGAATGGATAGTTTAGAAAATAGCAATTTCAGTTGTGCATCCCCTTAAATAAACCAGCACCTTATTGTCCCTTTTTTCACCTTATTTGAGCACCTTTTCCCTTCCTTTTTTCATCTGAAATTTGCACCTAAAAATCCTAACCCTGGTGATTAGTGCTGGAAACCAAGATTCATCATAGATTCTGCAATAGACAAATTTATCACTCTTTTGTTTTCCTCTTCATGATGTGCAATATCTGACCCTTATGGTCCAAGATGTTTGTTTCAATAACTTCTGCTTTTAGTAAGTTAGTGTCGATATCTGTTATTATTTATTTAAAGGTGAGTCGAAATTGTAACACTAACATCACTTAAGTTTACTCACTTAACATGTTTCGGGAAACCTTTGTTCCCATCCTCAGAAGGTTAACTCGACTGGCCCGTGTTGTTGGTGTTTCCGTTTTTTGGACTGGATCCTGTGGTGGCATCTTGTGGTGGAGAAATGTACTTCCAGAGAGGATTTGGTGGCGGCAAATCAAAATTCATTAGATGTGTGTTGTGTTTTAGAATGGTGATCTTCTCCCATGCATCTAATTCGGCTGCAAATTTGGCTGGTTTGACTAATGTAATATTGGGTTTGATGTTGTGATTAGTGATCCAAAAATGGTGTGAAACTGCAGATTTGTCCATTTGTTTGTATTTAATACATCTCATGTGCTCCTTTAGCCTAGTTTCTAAGTTTCTTTTTGTCTTACCAATGTATACTTTATTGCAATCTGAACAATTGATTTTATAGATTCCAGCTTTTTTGTCTTGTGGAATGGGGTCTTTTAACTTGTTACAAAGTAATTTCTCTATGTTAAATTTGTTCTGTGGAGCTTGGCTGATGTTATGTTTCATGAAAATCTTCTTAAATTTGTGAAATGTTCCTGGGTGGTATGTGAATTTCTTGAACTTTAGTTCTTTATCTTGCTGGCTGAGATTAGTTGTGTTTCTGATGTGCATCTGTCGTTTGAATTTTGCAATTTTTTTGTCAATAGTTGCTTTGTTGTACCCATTATGTATTGCTGTGTCTACTATATGCTGGTATTCTAACTGGTATTCTTTTTTATTTAAGGGGGTATATACCAGTCTATGTGTTAGGCTGTTTAGTACTGCATGTTTGTGTGTGGTTGGATTGAAACTCTTATTTTTTATGTAATTAGTAGAGTGTGTTGGCTTCCTGTATATGCCAAAGGTTAGGTTCTTTTGTTCTCTGATGATTTTTAGGTCTAAAAATGGTAGCATGCCTTCTTTTTCTATTTCTATGGTGAATTTTATTGATTGGTTCTGTAGGTTTAGTAAGGCTAAGGAGTCTTGTATGAACCTATTAGGGACAACAGCGAAGATGTCGTCAACATATCTGTGCCAAACTTTAAACATGTATGGAAAGGAAGTTGTTATGTGTATTTCTAAGTAGCTCATAAATAAATCTGCCAAGAAGGGTGAAAGTGGGTTGCCCATGGTTAGACCAGTTGGTTGTTGATAGAACTTCTTATTGAAACTAAAACAATTGGACAAAATTGTTTTAGTTTCAATAAGAAGTTCTATCAACAACCAACTGGTCTAACCATGGGCAACCCACTTTCACCCTTCTTGGCAGATTTATTTATGAGCTACTTAGAAATACACATAACAACTTCCTTTCCATACATGTTTAAAGTTTGGCACAGAAATGTTGACGACATCTTCGCTGTTGTCCCTAATAGGTTCATACAAGACTCCTTAGCCTTACTAAACCTACAGAACCAATCAATAAAATTCACCATAGAAATAGAAAAAGAAGGCATGCTACCATTTTTAGACCTAAAAATCATCAGAGAACAAAAGAACCTAACCTTTGGCATATACAGGAAGCCAACACACTCTACTAATTACATAAAAAATAAGAGTTTCAATCCAACCACACACAAACATGCAGTACTAAACAGCCTAACACATAGACTGGTATATACCCCCTTAAATAAAAAAGAATACCAGTTAGAATACCAGCATATAGTAGACACAGCAATACATAATGGGTACAACAAAGCAACTATTGACAAAAAAATTGCAAAATTCAAACGACAGATGCACATCAGAAACACAACTAATCTCAGCCAGCAAGATAAAGAACTAAAGTTCAAGAAATTCACATACCACCCAGGAACATTTCACAAATTTAAGAAGATTTTCATGAAACATAACATCAGCCTAGCTCCACAGAACAAATTTAACATAGAGAAATTACTTTGTAACAAGTTAAAAGACCCCATTCCACAAGACAAAAAAGCTGGAATCTATAAAATCAATTGTTCAGATTGCAATAAAGTATACATTGGTAAGACAAAAAGAAACTTAGAAACTAGGCTAAAGGAGCACATGAGATGTATTAAATACAAACAAATGGACAAATCTGCAGTTTCACACCATTTTTGGATCACTAATCACAACATCAAACCCAATATTACATTAGTCAAACCAGCCAAATTTGCAGCCGAATTAGATGCATGGGAGAAGATCACCATTCTAAAACACAACACACATCTAATGAATTTTGATTTGCCGCCACCAAATCCTCTCTGGAAGTACATTTCTCCACCACAAGATGCCACCACAGGATCCAGTCCAAAAAACGGAAACACCAACAACACGGGCCAGTCGAGTTAACCTTCTGAGGATGGGAACAACGGTTTCCCGAAACATGTTAAGTGAGTAAACTTAAGTGATGTTAGTGTTACAATTTCGACTCACCTTTAAATAAATTCATACACATCACTGTTTCTAGCTTCTTTTCATTACAATACATACGTAATCTGTTATTATATTATCAATACATATTGCTGAGGGTGGTGTAACCCTTTTTGGTACTTGGATGGTGGGGACGAGGTTAAAATCCTTTAATAGTGAGGTAAAAGTGTAAGTGTATTTGTCTGGTTTCATTAGATCAAGATTAAAATCCCCACTATAACCGTGCATTTATTTAATGTGGTTAGTTGATCAAGCAGTCATTGTAATTTGTTCATAAAAATGTTAAGTTCTGAATCTGGTGGACGGTTAATACCTATGATATTGTGCATCTTAATTACTAAGCACAGCTTCAATGGCAGCAAATTCTATAATTCTTTCCACCGATAAGTCCTGGATTCTCTTCCTTTCCCAAAAGTGATTTTTAAATACAGGCACTGTTTGCACCGCACAAATTCCTTTAAGCATTTTGAGCAATCTTTCAGTTTCTGACCAGCAATAAGTTAGTGTTTGGAAGAAAACTATGGTTTTGTTGCTTGTTGTTTAGTTATTCTGTCATTTTTCTTCCATTTCTCAAGTTGTGGTGCTCATCCACATAAAAATTTTGATTAACTAACAGCTCTTGCAATTATTACCAGATTTTGTATCATCCTGAAGTAAATTAAGCATTGAAACAGAATTCACACCCTTTTCTTCTTGAAGCAATGCATTAGGCTGTCAGTAGCAGAGCTTTCTCTCACAGTGTTTATAAAGGTGCAATATTTAAAGAATTCTTAATGTTTGCATGGGATGGCACAGTTAGAAATGGATGGAGAATCAAGCAAGGGTAAGATTATGGAGAGAGCATTGAAGTATTGGTACAGAATTCTACACCTAGAAGAAACAATATATTAAGACAGTATTTTTTAAACTTTTTTCTTGAAATTCTAGACAGAGGGTGGGTGTATCGTTTGAAGAACTTCCTAGAATCAAATGGTCTAGGAGAGATTTGATGGAAAAGGGAAAATAATGAATTAAATTTTTGGAGAGAAGTAAACAAGAGGCTAGAGGATATGGAAATACAAAAAATGTTCAGTGAAATATGAAAAGTGTTCTTTAATATATTATAAAACATTAAAGTCAACATGAGGAAGGGAGGAATGTGTAGAAAAAACAGGTAAGGAAGCAAGAGAAAGCAAAGCGTGGGTAAGATCAGGAGTGTGCAGGTTAAAAGGAATGAGGATGGGAATAACACAAAATCAACGGCCCTGTATGTGGAGAGCAGGAGGATCTGGCACATATACTGTATAAATGTAGGGCCACTAACAAGTGAAGGGAGGAACAGATAAGTGACAAATGAACAAAGGTTGACCCAAACATTGCAGTGAAGGAAATATTTATGAAGGACTATGAGAAGGTTGGAGTGTTTATGAATGGAGTGAGAAGCAAATGTTTATGGACAGTGAAAAGAAACAATTAGATCATAGTATAGTTAATAATTAAAAGTAAGAATAAAGTTGTAAATGTTACAAGTTCTTACGAGTGGGAGAGGGAAATGAGCCTGAGCTGAACGCCAATCCCACTTGTGTCTTGTATCCGCTAAACAATAAATATCAAATAAATAAATATACGTTTTCATGGTGATTTGAGCATATATTTTAAACTTAAAATATGAGTAGGCTTGAAGTTAATTAAAAAACCAATAAATTAAACCTAACTTTTGCAATTTTACCAGAGAAGAATAAATACAATTTGCAAATTAACTTTCTGTTGACACTGTACATGTATACATTACCATGCAATATTGAAATATGCTGTATGTTGCAGGAGAAATGCTTTGAGTTATTATTATATGTCAATAATTATTTATAAAAACAACTTTTAGATCTTTTAATTAATTTGCATTGAAGATCCACGAGTTACTTGCCACTGATCTACAGGATGATACATTAGCAATTTAAATGCTAGCAGATACAAGAGAAAAGAAAATTAATGCTATGGGGATATTTTTAGGAAGAGTAAGGGATAAGTGGTTGAGGAGCTTAAGAAACGAGCAAGAGAAAGGACACAGTTTGGAATGAGGAAATGCATTTAATGGCTGTAATCCTTACCTGCATCTATGTAGGAGAGCCAAGCTTTTGGTTGTGCTTAAATGTAGTGTATATAAGTATACCCATCACTGCCATAATCAGTTTTGTCATTTGTTAATGGCTGATAATTAGAATCTATTGAATTATTAAATCAGAATACTAATCACTGATAGCCTGGAACACTTGATTAGCATCTCAAAGTTCAGAGCATTCATTTTAGAATTGACCAGAAAAAGGACTCTGCCTGTAACTTTATGGAATAATGGCATATAAAGTTGCAGTTATAACTTAGCTTATATTAGTAATAGTTTTTAAATAAAGTTCTGTGTAACATACTTTTTATCTCTTGGTTTTATTTAATTCTAAAATGGAATATTTTTGAATGAGTAATGAAATAGCTCTATGTAAGCTTACTATGGTATGCATCAACATTGTTCTGTGTTGTTAAAGCAGATTACAAAAGGTAAATGAACCTGTGTTCTCTTCAGTAGCATACTTGATTATTCACTAGATCAATAACTTTCCTTCCTCTATAAAACATGCTGACTGCTCAACACCAGTTGCTGCAATGATATTACCGAATGGTATTGCTTTTTTCACCGCAATAATGGAGTATTATTGTTAATATCCTTTGTTTTAGGTATTGCATTGAAAATGATTGTATGTAGGGGTAAAGATTGCTCTGCATTTTGGTTACATACCTAAAATAAATGTAGTCTGCATTTTCTGGAAAAAGAAATGAGTCTGCAGTTATGCTGTTAAGTGATTTATTACCATAGGATTTGTGCATGGAGCCAAAATAATATACAAGGTGATGTGTTGTGATAATATTAAATAATAATAATAATAATAATAATAATAATAATAATAATAATAATAATAATAATAATAATAAACAATACCTTCACAGGTTAAGCCTTTTAAGACCTGTTCCGGTCTCATAGGTTTACAACCAAAAAGTATAATCCATCTCTTTTTTGGTCTACCAACATTCCTTTCACCTTTCAGCTTATAGTCCAATATAATCTTTGGTATGCAATGTTCTTTCATTCCCTGGACATGTTCTTTCCAGTTATTTCTAAATTGCTTTATTTTATTCATCAGCTTTAAGGGGGTGAGAAATGGGTGAGAAGCCTCTCTGAGGTAGGCTCATCAAAGGATGTAGCATCCTTTCCCTCGCAAGCCTCAGGTCGCATTGGCTTGGTGTGGGCACCTGATCGAAGAGTCCCTTACATAGGATGACATTTAAGTCCTCAACAGACATAATTAATGTGAGGAGGAGGCATCCATTCTCCAGGGGAAAAATGTGGAGAAACAAGAGAAAAATCCTCAAGGGCCCCATAAGAGAGCAGATGAAGTGGCCTTTCAATTGGGGTTAGTACAATTGAGGAGCATTTTTTTCAAAACTCAATAAATGCAATTCTTTTCGAAATTGAGTTATACATCGTAACGATATAATTTTGACCTTCTACATCATCCGTGAATTGGGTTTTAGCAAAAGTCCATAAATATTGTATATACAAGCAGGCCAATTCATGGGGTTTTAGCAAAAACTAATATATGCACTCTGAGAGTTAAAGCAGAAGTCAACAAAAGCAATAAATTTTTCTTTACTTTCATTTTAACTGAGCAGTTGGCAATAATAGAAGCACCCTATTGCAGGCCTTGTTGCTCATTATTGTAACAATGCTTGTTCTTTATTGGTTGCTTATAATCCCGCAACCAGACTTCACTGTCATCAGCATATTATTTCTGGGTTACTTTTAGAGAAGGTATACACTGTGCAGTCATGTTTGAGTAAAGAACAGTATTTAAAGTCAAATCAGAATGGAAGTTGATTCTACCTATGAATACGGTGTACAGGTAAAAGAATCTTCAGGTGGCAGAAGATCTAGAGACAAGATGGGTGTTACCCTTCTTGAAAAGCAAAACAACGAAGGTATAAATAACTCTAATATTAAATGCAATCATGAACTTGCAGTTTATTCTCCAAATGCAAAAGATAAAGGGAAGAAACAATGCAAAGTTGCTGAACTATGCTACGAAGATATCACTCAGTTCCATCATCATGTGACATCTTTAAACAAGACAGACCAAGATAAATTATTTTAAAGTTTATGACTATTACTTCACATAAGCACAAAGTAGTGAACAATGAGAAAGCTAAAAGGAAGAAAACAGTTTCAGTAAAATACAGCATTAGCAAGAAAAGTGGTGAGATAGTGCCTGTCTGTGCTGCTACATTTCAAGGAATTTCTGCTATGTCAAAAAATAGATTGTCCTATCTAGCAAGTAGGTTTCACGAAGAAGGGAAGTTGCCAAAGGAAAAGAGAGGCAGAGACAGGATGGGAAAGGATCATAAGGACTTAATTATTGTCATTAAAAATGACATAAAGAAATACAAATTTAGGGAGAGTCATGGCAGGGATAAGTCTAAGAGGGGTTATTTCCCTTCAGTACTCACAGTCAATAATATGTAGAAAAGATTCTGCGAAGAAAGAAAAAATTTTGGACTCAAACAATGCTCTTTATCAAAATACAAAAGCGTATTTTATAAATATTTCAATATCATATAGGACACTCCACAC
This sequence comes from Deroplatys truncata, assembly GCA_030765065.1. Lineage (NCBI taxonomy): Eukaryota > Metazoa > Arthropoda > Insecta > Mantodea > Mantidae > Deroplatys > Deroplatys truncata. The sequence continues at coordinate 411,931,925 of CM060990.1, read as the reverse complement.
TGATACATGCTCTGCTTGTAAGGTTGGAGTCATGAAAATAAAATCACAGAAGTGTTTGGAGGAGAAAAATGAATTAAGACCTAGTCACAGATTGCACAAACTTCATGCAAAGCAGTTTTATAGAATAATGAAAGAAGAAAATCCAGGTGTCATTAAGATTGCCTTCGATATGCAGCAAAATCAGCCACTTCCAAAACTGTCAGTGAGCGAAATTTTCTATGCTAGGCAAGCACAGTTATACAATCTATGCATCATGATCCATGCTAATGAGCAAAAGAAGGAAAATATTGCTTTCTATACATGGCTGGAAACAAGAGTCTTCAAGAGGTTGCATTGGCTTTGCTGGACTTTCTTTTTGACTTAGAGAAGAAACTGCCAAGTTATGGTCCCACCGCTATACATCTGTTGTCTGACTCCTGCAGCAGTCAAAATAAAAATGGTTGCATGATGGTGACCTTACAGCATTCTTGGAAAAGAGTTCAAGATGCAAGAATATTCATTTCTTTTCAATCCGAGGACATAGCTTAATGGCTCCAGACCGAGTTTTTGGTAGAAATGAGAAATCACAGAGAAAAAAAGAAAGCATCTTTTCTCCTAAAGAATATTATGACATCTTAAATGGTGCCCTGAAAGTACTCAACGAAGACTGAGAAATTAAAAACTTAAAGGATAGTGCCAAAGAAGTACTAAAACCTAGTATATCATTAAAAATGAATAGTCAGCATGTCATCACATACAAAAAAAGTAAAGAACAATGTTAATGTATCAGTGAAAGGCGTATACTTGAAAGATTCTGTTGAAGTTAAAGTTCTTAGGAGAAAACCATGCCATCCGGCAATATCCGTTGTTCTACCAAAGCAAAACATGGTTAGCAAAGAAAAGAAGAAGGATGTTTCTGCACTATTAAAGTATTTTGTAGTACCAGATGATGCACTTGCATTCTACAAAGATGTCCTAGGGGACTACTACAAATCTGACCATGCTTAGGTATCAGGCTAGGAAGGCTCAATATTCTATAAATGATACATGACTAGTAGCTTCGATTATTGTACTAAGGCACTATTAAGGATAAAGCATTGCATGTTAATATATTATTAATTTTGTGTTGTGCTTTTGTTATTAATTATTATATTTATTCTTAGAAAAGTTGACAAAATAAAACTAAATAGCAAATGTTTAGTATGTAATAATTGATAATGCAGCCAATAGTAAGCTGTAAAACTTATGTATGCATAGGAATTATTGTAATAATAAATAAATAAGTAGCTGCATACAAATAAAGAGCAAAAGCAAAACTGTAACACATAATTACAACACTTTTTTTCTCTTGCGTAAACATGCATTTATCGGCTTTTGAAAAACCTGAATAAATCGTCCTATAATCCTATAGTGCAAAATTTGTTTCAATTTATCGTACTAGAACATTTTATGTAAAAAGTAAGACATATTGTTGGAGAAAATATTAAATTCTTCTAATGTCTCTCTCTAGGTGAAAATAAAAAAAAAAGTGCATTTCCTGAAAAATTAAATATTCTTCACTTATCAAGTTTTGAAAAAATGCTACTCAGCTGGAGGCCATGATGTGTAGCCTTAAGATGGCATCTTACTCTGCAGAATGCCAGTAACTTACTCAGAGGACATTCTATTACTAAAAGTATCATAGATACTAAAACAGGAACCAGAATAAAGATAATCTGAAATTGAACTTAATATCAGAGGATAAATGGATAATATTAAATAAAAATGTGAAATTGTAGAATGCTACACACCTTCTCTGTGACCGTTAAAATAGGATTTTTGCTGTTTTGGCATTAAATAATTTGGTTTCCCAAGGCAGTAATGATATAGATATATCAGAATGACTAATTTTGCAGATCATCATCATGACCAATTCTTCAAATTTATCTCGATCTTAGCATGTAGTTTTACTTCTTCCTTCCACCTATAATAATGGAAAATTTTACAGGAAGTAACACTTTGAGGTCTACTAAAACCCCCTTAAAAAAAAAAATCTGTATTCCTGTGTTTATGCCTGTGAACACCATAACTCAAAATAGAAAAATGCGATAATTATCAAATTTCAAGCTTAAGTCTGGTTGCCACCTTTTAAAGATGCAACATAAAGATGCTTAAGGAATCTTACCCCAAAAAAGCTGTTGCATTGAATATCTTTTATTGCCTTTTATTTTCTAAAATATACCTGTAATGATTATGATTGAAATACCTGTTCCAAATATTGGGATGATATTTAAAATGTAAATCTTGAATTTTCAATATGTAGCCTGTAAAGTCCTATCCATTGTCATTCATTGTTGTATTACTGTAAAGAGAAAAAAACTTGCTGTAGAAAATTTGTAGACATTGTTTTACTATTTATGTGGTATAAAAGGTTTGGGGAAGTCTTCTGTTTCCAGTAAAGTTTGAAATATTAAGTAGCCTATTTTCTGTTCCTCATGAGCTCATGGAAGGGGTATAGATGTCCATAGCTTAAGAGGTGATGCTACATCATATACTGAATATAACATAGTAGTAATTTTTTTCTCTGAGCACTAGTCGCCACAAAAAACAGTATTTTGTCACAATTTTGTACTGTATTACCTTTGGTTATCAGCATGTACTTAAGATTATTGACTGTTTGAAAGGGACCAAACAGAGTTTTCTTTGGAACTTTGTTGTGGAATCTGTTTCACACACTTTACAATTAAAGTTTCTGCACAATCATAATTTTTATGGCATAGCACATCCAGCAGTGACTCACAGTCTGCTCATCTCGTGTCACATACTGTGAGCTTACTTATGCAGGTTGGTTGAGAAGTGAGTTTCACTAGCAAGTTACAGTGAGGTGACAATAATTGATGAAGGGTTGTGTAAAGAAGTCAACTAAAGAAGTCTTCACAAATTGGGACCAGCTAAAAGTAATCTTAGGATGCTATGCTAGAAATGCAATTGAAGTTTATCAAGTTAAATTTGCCTGCAGCATCTTTCCAGATTGTTCAAAGCCTATTACAAACTATTGTTGGGGAGGGGGGAGGTGATAGAAATATTTTTTGTTTTAGAAACATTAACAATCTATGTTAATATGTTAATATCTAATCAATTTGTTATGAATAGATAGATACCTTTCTATGCCTATGGCCAGTATCTTAATAAAAGAAATTGTAGCTGTATAGAGGATTTAGTCCATGATTACTGTATCACATGAGCCGGATACTGATGTGATCACATAAGCATGTTCTTTTTACAGTATGCATCATATTCAGTTTTCACAACACACTTGTGTGAATAGAGGAAACTAAATCTCAAAAGGCAAGTTATGTTTTGAAGAAAAATTAGCCCAAAACTTCATTTTATGTGAATGTATTTATTTTCATGGAATTAATATCAAAACATGTCATTGTTGTACACTGTTAGCAGACACTTAAGATTTATTGTTTATTCATCAGTGTAAATGAAAAATGCAGATACTTCATATTCACAAACATTCCTCTATCCCAAGAGAAAATGGGTTTATCACTCGAATATACCAAGATATTGGAATAATTTTCATAACAGTGGTAATATTTACTGTTCTCAGTCTACTTGGAAGTGTGGTGGTAATAAACATCACCAATTGTATGTGTACTTTCCAACATACTTGGTGTCTTATTGTGCAGTACTGTGTGTAATAGACTAGGATGTGGATATGACACTGACAGATATGCTTGATCACTTTTGTAGCAGTAAAGCGAGTTTTCACCATATGCTTAATGGCCTACCCCTAGGGCTTGTTGCACATTTTTCATACTGCTTCATTACTGCATGTTTTTAAATATTGGACTGCAAATTGTTTAACCTTTGCTTGGAGATTGACCAATGGTTGTCTGTTTTGTTCCTTTCAAAGAGTTCTCTTAACAGTTTAAAGGTAGACATCCATCCTTCCACTTTATAGGCTAGTATACATCAGCCAGCTTTTTAAATAGCTAATTGTTATTTCACCATCTTGTATTGCTAATTTACCTGTATAAATATCATTAATAGGAAGTAGAAGATAAAATTTTCTATGAAGAATATGTAGAACTGCTATTGAAAGAAATGATAAAAGGGTAAAGAAAGTTATGTGATTTGTTACTCAGACTATTTTGTTATTAATCCTAGACTGTTTCTATAAACAGTGGTGTAAACAAAACAAATACTGAAATTAGTATCAAAATTAATGTGATATCCTTTAATACTGAGATAATTAAGTGATGATTATAATATTACCACCCATCTGTTAAATAAGTTACCAAGAGATACAAAAGCAAAAAACAAGGAATATTGTAAGATGCACATAAAATAGGCGACACATTCTAAAAAATTTTGCTTAGATAAATTTATCCACAGAATTATGAGTAATTATAATATCTTTAAAAGTAATTCATGTTGTTCTCATTGTTGTGTTCATGCCCATGCCCTCACCTCAGTTTGGGAAGTACTGTTGTTAATATAATGAAAAACTTAAAATACATAGACTGATTTTTTTATTAGTGGCAACTACTTATTTTCTAGATAGCATACATAATGGTTCTAAGTTTTACAGGACTCCGATGCAGTCACCAGCGTTGCATACAACATGTTCCCAGTGATGTTATTGATTTTACAAAGAGAGCATTCCATTGCCTGTAGAATGTCTTCACTGTTCGGAGGCAAATGCCACTCATCTTTGGGATGATTCAAAGACACAGGGATTTAAATCAGGAGAGTATGGGGCGATTGTAGAGTACCTCCCAGTCCAGGCGATCGAACAAATCAGACACAGCTCCTGCTGTATGCAGTGTAGCATTGTCTGCAAAATGCTGCATAAAGTGTCGCTTTTGGGTCAAGCCATACAAATAAGAATGGCTTAAATCCGTGACATCTTCACATCTATGAAATATTTTAGAATATCACTTTCCGCATTGCCTACATACACCAGATAGAATATGAGAATGTTATTGAAGATAGTATGGCAAATGTGGGAATATGAAATTTGGGTTGTTGGAAAACGTGCATCTGTGTATAATTTCCTCAAGACTTCACAGAGCTTCAACATAGATGATTCTTACATTTATGAAAAGGGTGGTTATTAAATGTTGTTATGCACTAAATATTAAGTTTACATTATTTTCTGCTGAAAAGAATACACATCCATAATTTAAGATGTTATAACTCAAAAGGCAACCTTTTAATTTGGATGAAATTTTAAAATTAAATATAGATAAATATGCTTTTTAAACTGTAAAAGTTTCATCATGGAACCTCAAAAGGAACTGATACGGTAATTTGTATCACAAATTACTTAAATATAATTAATGATTGTAATATGAATATGTATTTTTATGTGACATTGATTTCAGAGGTTTATTAATTGTAATTATTATTGGTAAATAATAATATACGGCTTTACTGAAACTGTCAACAATAACGCAATAATGCAGAGAGGGGGTGAGTTGTTTATCATTACCGGGAACCAGGAAGTTACGTAATATTTCGCGCGTTTTTTCCGTTTAGAAGCTTCTAGAACATTTCCTAAAGCAAAATGTATTAGTGGTTTTCATTGGATATTAAAATAGACGCTAATGTTGGCGCGTTTTATTAGCCAATAGCAGTTCATTTATAATCTTTAGGCGTATCTTGAGGCAGGCCTATAAATAAGCCAGGTTCGAGGTAGAGTGTCTCCCAGTTCAACAGAATTCTCAGTACTATACACGTCGGTCTCTCAGTTCATTCATTTCGCCAAGTTACACGCAGCAGAATTACGAGAGTTATTATAAAGTATTATACAGTTAAAAAAATTACATAAAGTTAAAGTATGCGAGTTAAAAGTGATAAATAAGAAGTTATTACAAACAGTTTCAGTTTGGCGAGTATCTAAAATCAATTTGTAAAAGTGTTTGTGAACGTGTTCGGCAATAAAAGTTATAAAACCAATTTCTTCATTAAGTATAATTTCTGGATAAAAGATTCCTTTCCGATTCACACCCTGCAAGAGTTAAATGTCGACCTAAATAGCTAGCCGGAGAACATTTAAAGTGAATTATTTCAAAACTGATACAAATTGCTACGCCAGAGGGAGCTACGAACCAGACAAAGGAGTGACGTCACAAGATGGCAACGCGTGAAGTAAAAACACATATTTGCTCTCGCAAATTGGCTTCCAAACGCGGAGCTACAATTAATGTTAAATAAATGTAACATTAATATACTGCATCATATTTTTTTTTTTTTTTTTTTTTTGTAGCTCCGCGTTTGGAAGCCAATTTGCGAGAGCAAATATGTGTTTTTACTTCACGCGTTGCCATCTTGTGACGTCACTCCTTTGTCTGGTTCGTAGCTCCCTCTGGCGTAGCAATTTGTATCAGTTTTGAAATAATTCACTTTAAATGTTCTCCGGCTAGCTATTTAGGTCGACATTTAACTCTTGCAGGGTGTGAATCGGAAAGGAATCTTTTATCCAGAAATTATACTTAATGAAGAAATTGGTTTTATAACTTTTATTGCCGAACACGTTCACAAACACTTTTACAAATTGATTTTAGATACTCGCCAAACTGAAACTGTTTGTAATAACTTCTTATTTATCACTTTTAACTCGCATACTTTAACTTTATGTAATTTTTTTAACTGTATAATACTTTATAATAACTCTCGTAATTCTGCTGCGTGTAACTTGGCGAAATGAATGAACTGAGAGACCGACGTGTATAGTACTGAGAATTCTGTTGAACTGGGAGACACTCTACCTCGAACCTGGCTTATTTATAGGCCTGCCTCAAGATACGCCTAAAGATTATAAATGAACTGCTATTGGCTAATAAAACGCGCCAACATTAGCGTCTATTTTAATATCCAATGAAAACCACTAATACATTTTGCTTTAGGAAATGTTCTAGAAGCTTCTAAACGGAAAAAAACTCGCGAAATATTACGTAACTTCCTGGTTCCCGGTAATGATAAACAACTCACCCCCTCTCTGCATTATTGCGTTATTGTTGACAGTTTCAGTAAAGCCGTATATTATTATTTACCAATAATAATTACAATTAATAAACCTCTGAAATCAATGTCACATAAAAATACATATTCATATTACAATCATTAATTATATTTAAGTAATTTGTGATACAAATTACCGTATCATATGCCCCACTAGAAACATAATTATAAATATTTATAACTTGTTTAGAAATTTTAAAATTGTGTTTTTAGTCTCCTAAATCTTGGAACACACGCTATCACTTTCACTTAACACTTCACACGCATTTAACACACGACATGTTTTTCTTTATTATCTCGCCACTACTTACTGGCTTTGGTTTAATTAATTTAGATATTAATCTGACATCACAAAATTTTTTTTTTTATAGCAAATACTTTACCCTAAATTATTTAATCACAGTTTCAAAATTGTTTACTCTCTTACATTGTTGACAAAAATTTATACATTTAAGATTTTTGTAATTATTACACATATTTACCAAAATATTCACCCTCTACACAAATATTTACATCTCTTAAATCTAGGCACTGTTTCACATGTTCTATTTACTGCATAAATATTTGTTTTTTTAATTATATTTACCAATTTTTGTGATTTTGTACTTTACTTTAATATAACATCAGGCTTTATTTCACATGTTCAGTTACTAATAAAATGTTATTTTCCTCTCAAACAATTAGTCATGACCACAATTTATTTCTCCATTCACATGACGTACATTTTTATTTAACCCTCTTACGTTCCAATACATTGCTCTGCATTTCGCCTTTAACTATCCAGCATTTACTATTTATCATCTTTGTCTTTTATTTCACCATGATCTTCATGGTTGTATGGTTTAAGCATCTCAATATGGAACTTTCCTATGCTTTTTCGAGTTGTTGGATTACATAACTCATATGTGTTAGTTCCATACACTTCAACAACTTCATATGGTCCATGCTATTTGAGAAACATTCGCCAATAAAGTTTATTTTCTTTATCCGATAATTTCTTGGTTTTAACCAAAACTAAATCTCCTATTTTGATCCTCCATTCCTTTCTCTTCTTTTCTTCATGTTTAATTTTTCTTTTTATGGCTTTTTTCTTCATCCTCTCGAATGCTTTTCGGAACATCTCTTCTTCTGTTGGTGGTATCGAATGCGCATCTGGAATGGCTTCTGGAATTTTTTTACACATTGTATTGATCTTCTTTCCCAACTTAAGTTCACATGGTTTGTATCCTGTCACATTGTTTATGGTTTCATTTAGTAGGTTCTGAACAAAGTTCACGTATCCATACCATTGGGTGTGTTTTCGATGACATAACACCCTTAAATAATTTGAAATTTCCTTAATTTCCCTCTCCACTGGGTTGGAGTTCGGTCTGTATCTTGACGAAAAATATTGTTTAATGCCATTTTCTTTCAGTCCATCCATAAATTTTTTTTCCTGTGAAGTACGAAGCATTATCGCTCAATACAGATTGAATAGGTCCTTCTTCTATCACATATGACTTAAGTAGTCTATTCAAACATGCTAAACCTGTAGGTTTTCTCAAAGGGTAAATTCTTACGTATTTGCTGAATATATCATAACAGACAAATATATATTTATTTCCAAATTGACTTGGAGGCATCGGACCATGAATATCAATACTAATTACACATCTCGGCTTATCCCTTATAACCGAATTAGTTTCAAATGCATATGCTGCATTTATTTGCTTTGCCTTCTGACACAGGTTGCAGCACCATATAAATTTCCGAACTTTCTGACGCAATTTGGATATGTATAAATTCTCTAAAATCATAGAAGTTGTTCAGTCCGTCCCTGAGTGTGCTAACCCTTCATGAAAATTCTTAATTAGTTCCTTTTCCATGCTTTTCGGAACCATTATCTTCCAACTAGGCATTTCTTTTCCATGCTTCTTGTATAATGTCCCATCTCGAATTGCTATAATTTCTTTCTTTGCCTCCTCAATTAATGGTGCATTTTCTTTAAGTTCAAATAATTTTGCATCCTCATTTTGAATTTCCCCGATATTTTTCAATTTTCTAATCATTTCTTTGCTTAAAGGAATTTCAATTGTCAATATTTTGACTTCATTTCTAGGCCTTTCAATATTTTCGGGAATTTGTGGGTTGTAGTTCAATCTTGACAGCAAATCACTGAAGGTATTATTTTTGCCAGGAATGTGGATAATCTCAATATCGAATGCAGATATTGCATGAATATATCTAGCAAGTTTTCCACTACATAATCTACACCGTTGTATGAAAGTTAAGCTGATGTGGTCTGAATATACTTTCACCTTTTGCTGATAAATATAGGTTTTAAAACGAATTAATGAGAAATATAGTGCTCCAATTTCTAACTGAGTCACTGAAGAATTTCGCTCAATATTTGTAAGTCCTCTAGAAGCTGTACTGATGACGTGAAAGTCATTTTTGATGTCTCGCTGTCCTAAAATTCCGGCATATCCTTGCATTGATGCGTCGACATAAATCTCATATTCCAAATCTTCTCTAGGCCTCTCGAGTAATATGGACTTAGCAAAGAGTTCCTTTACTCTCTCAAAACATTTTTGATGATCCTCTGTCCATCTCCACTTATTGTTCTTTCGGAGTAGCTGCCGCAGTGGTTCGATTTCAGCCGAATATCTTGGTACGAACTTACTCTGAAAGTTCAATACCCCTAAGAGACGTCTAATTTGTTTTACGTTCCTGGGTGACGGAATTCTCATTATTGCTTCTATTCTTTTCTGATCAGGTCTTATACCTCGTTCATCCACTACATAACCCAGAAAATTTATTTCCTTGACACAAAATTTTGATTTTAGTATGTTCACAGTCATACCATGTTGTTGTAGTTTATTTAACACATAATGGACATTATTCATGTGTTCTTCAAATGTTTGACTAATGATTAAGAAGTCGTCAATATACTTTATTAAAAAGTCATCTGCAGAATTTCCAAAGATACTGTGAATGGCTCTCAAAAATCCACTTCCTGAGTTTTTTAAACCAAAAGCATTTACACAAAAGCGATACTGGATCCCTGAGTACTGAAATGAAGTGTAATCACGCACTTGCGGATCTAATTCCACTTGCCAATATGATGCAGTGAGGTCAATGGATGTCAGAAATCTCCCTCGTGAAAGTTTCGTAATTAGTTGTTCAATTCCCTCACTTTGAAAATGATCTGGTTTCATATACTTGTTGACATATCTACCGTCTAAAGTTAATCTCAAACTACCATCTCGTTTAATACTCCAGCAGATTGAATTTATGTATTGAGAATTACTTTGCTCAATAATCCCATTTTCTAACATGCTATTTATTAATTGTCTAGCTTTGTCTCGAAGACTTATAGGTAAATTGTCATACTTGTGCCTATATGGTGGTACGTCTTCTACTTGAAATGTATGCTGATATACATTACATCTGCCTGGGATATTACTAAATACTGAACTATTGTTCATCAAAACATCATGAAGGATTTGTTTTTGCATTATCGTAAGATTATAAGCTTCTTCACACTTGTGTATTATTTCCTCATTTCTCTTCTCTTTCCTGCTGTTGTCTGTCTCGCTCACATGGTCGTCTTTTGTTTGGATTGTAAATTCCTCTACTTTCTCTGGCATTTCTGCTAGCTGTTGAAAATATGGCGTGGTATTCCCTTCATATTCTGTGACTACCTGCTTTATCTGACTATTTCTATCACTTTCTGTTATTTGCACAAAAAACTCTTGGTCACAAATATTTTTCTCATCCTTTGTCATCTCGATTACAGAAACTTTTTCTTTTATAAATGGTACCCTTATTTCTCTATCTTCTTTTTTTATTTTTAACTCTTCATGTTTAAAATCTATACATGCTTCATATTCATGTAGGAAGTCACATCCTATAATTATGTCACAAATCAGATGGTTTACAATTAGAAACATAACCTCAAAATTCTCTCCGCCAATAAGTATGCTAAGTAGAGCTTGTGTTTTTATGACCTGTGTAGTTCTTCCAATTGCAACACGACAAACTAAATTACTAGTGGGAAGAGCCATAATTTTGTTACCTTCATTAATCAAATTTATGTAAAATTTCTGTGAGCAAATTGAAGCTGATGAACCAGAATGTATAGTTGCAATGATTTCTTTCTTCGCAATTTCCATTCTAACATGAGGTGACTCAAAATTTTCTCCCTTATCTTTTGTTGCTGTAATCTTATTACAGGGTGTATGTGTAGGCGTATGATTTGTATTGGTAATGGATACTGAATTATTAAAGACGTCCTGAGAACCTACTACACAGGAGTCTGTTAACAGTTTTCCTGGTTATTTCCATGTTCACGTACGGGACTGCCATTCCTAACAGGCGCTAAATCTATCTCAGTGTCACCACCATTGTTTTGAGTTCCCCTTCCTCGAGTTCGAAATCCTCGATTTCTGACATTTTGTCCCCTTGGCACGTAATTTTCTTGCCGTTCCTCAGATCTTTCTCGGTTATTATTTTCCCTCCAGTGAGTGAAATTTCCCCTCTGTCTAATGTACCTCCTTCCATAGTTTTGCCCTCTTTCAGGCAATCTTTCTGTCCTGACATAATTTATTTGTTCCTGCCGGCCTGGTCTCCTATCTATCCTTGATCTTTCAAATTGTGGAACATATGATTGATACCGTTGTCTGGTATTAATTTCATGATGTCTGTCTTGTCCTCTTATTTGTTGATAACTACCTTGGTAATTTCTTCTATCTCGTACATCTAAAAATCTATGTTCCCACTCCCGAGACATATCTTCTTCCTGTTGTTCCAAAGCTGTTATTAATTCTGTCATCTCATAGATGTTCCGTGGTTTTGCAATTAATAAGTAATTTTGTATCCTTATAGGATAATGCCTTGCGAGCAAACTCACAAAATCTTCCTCACTGATTGGAGGTGACAAGTTTCTAACCTGACTTGCATGTTTTAGTAAGTAATCAGTCATCGATATTCCCTCTCGTGGATTAAATTGACCATGACTAAGCATTGATCGAATTCTTTGCTGTACCGTAACATTCCAAAATCTGTTCATGAATAATCTCTTAAAGGATTCATATGAAATTTCACCCCCTGATACCATTTGTAACCAATCTAAGGTTTTCTGGTCCAAACATCTTTTGACAACTATCATTTTCAATGCTTCAGGTATCTTTTTAATTTGAAAATACTCTGATAATTCTGCAATGAACTGTACTGGACTGGAGTTTTCATTAAATTTTGGAAGTGGAAAATCACTTAAGATATGATTGTAATTTTGCAAATTCCCTATTCCCATATTTAAATTCTCTAGTGTAACTTGTGAACTCTTGAGTTTCAGCATTAGCTATAGATGAAGCTGCCGCATCACTCACATTATTTGTCATACCTGAGGAACTACCTCTATCATTATGTTGTACATCTGATACATTCACTTCACATATATTTGCCCTTGAATTCAATTCTAATCTATTTACAGTACCTTGCAGATTTTCTATTGTCTGTTCCAATTTTTTATTATTCTCATTTTGAACATTTTGGTGTTTGTTAATTTCAGAAGTTAGCTTTTGATTCAAATCTTTAGACAAATCTTTAACTTCATCAGACAATTTATTTCTCTGTTTTTCTGACTCCTTCTGAATTTCAGATATTTCCCCTCTGAAATTAACTTGCACCTGTATTAAATCTGCATTTGTAGCCTCCATCATTTCTCTTAACTCACTTGAAATGGTACTCATTCGGCTACCTAGCTCTGTACATTTTACATTAACATGTTCTATTTTATTCTTAACCTCACTTTTTTGGTTAGATATTTCTCTGCTCATGTCTAACATTTTCTTTGAAACTTCACCTATTTCATTTGCTATCATTTCTTGATTTTCATTTTTCATTCTGATCATACTACTATCTAGCTCCATGCTTTTCAATTTCTTCCCTGTTTTGTTCTAAGCTATTACCAATATTTTCCCTTAATTCCCTATGACTCTTTTGCATATCTTCCCTGTTTTGATCTATTTTCTTTTCTAATTTCTCATTATTCATTTCCATGTTCTGAGTTAGTTTTTGTTCTAATTTTTCATTATTCTGAGTTAGTTTTTGTTCTAAACTCCTATCAATATCTTCCCTGTTTTGATCTATTTTCTTACTAAGATCTTCCCTCAATTTCTCATTACTTTTACAAATTTCTTCCCTTAATTCTTCCCTCAATTCTCTATTCATATTTCTCAGCATTTCCATAATCATAATAGTATCAAGATTAACATTTCCTGCTATTCTATTCTCACTTTCTGCACTAACATTTTCATCTTCAAATCCTAAAAAGTCTGGGCTATTTCCTGTAATTTGTATTGGATCACAGCTAACTGTTACACTATCTCCCTCCATAATTATTTCTTCTGTATTACTAGCAGCCATTGTTTTTATTATCCTACCACTCCTCATTAACATTTATTTACTTTTTTTTTTTTTTTTTTTTTTTTAAATTAAGATACTCTAACCTTACTGATGCTGTCCGTTGCTGTTACTTTGATGTCCAGCGTTCTGCCCCATTCTCCTAGATTTGTATGTCGCTTCTGCGTTGTGTTGTGATGAATCTACGTCGTCTTGTAGTTGATCTCGGAATTACGATGTCCAATCATCCGTATAGTCTGTCGTTCCTTTTGTTTCTGGAATCTGCGTCTTGTAGATCATTTTACTGCTGCTTTCGTTCCACGTCCTAATTATGCTGATCCTTTCCTGGTCACTTCGCCCCACGTTGGGCGCCAATATGATGCAGTATATTAATGTTACATTTATTTAACATTAATTGTAGCTCCGCGTTTGGAAGCCAATTTGCGAGAGCAAATATGTGTTTTTACTTCACGCGTTGCCATCTTGTGACGTCACTCCTTTGTCTGGTTCGTAGCTCCCTCTGGCGTAGCAATTTGTATCAGTTTTGAAATAATTCACTTTAAATGTTCTCCGGCTAGCTATTTAGGTCGACATTTAACTCTTGCAGGGTGTGAATCGGAAAGGAATCTTTTATCCAGAAATTATACTTAATGAAGAAATTGGTTTTATAACTTTTATTGCCGAACACGTTCACAAACACTTTTACAAATTGATTTTAGATACTCGCCAAACTGAAACTGTTTGTAATAACTTCTTATTTATCACTTTTAACTCGCATACTTTAACTTTATGTAATTTTTTTAACTGTATAATACTTTATAATAACTCTCGTAATTCTGCTGCGTGTAACTTGGCGAAATGAATGAACTGAGAGACCGACGTGTATAGTACTGAGAATTCTGTTGAACTGGGAGACACTCTACCTCGAACCTGGCTTATTTATAGGCCTGCCTCAAGATACGCCTAAAGATTATAAATGAACTGCTATTGGCTAATAAAACGCGCCAACATTAGCGTCTATTTTAATATCCAATGAAAACCACTAATACATTTTGCTTTAGGAAATGTTCTAGAAGCTTCTAAACGGAAAAAAACTCGCGAAATATTACGTAACTTCCTGGTTCCCGGTAATGATAAACAACTCACCCCCTCTCTGCATTATTGCGTTATTGTTGACAGTTTCAGTAAAGCCGTATATTATTATTTACCAATAATAATTACAATTAATAAACCTCTGAAATCAATGTCACATAAAAATACATATTCATATTACAATCATTAATTATATTTAAGTAATTTGTGATACAAATTACCGTATCAGAACTCAAGTTATAAATTATAAATAAATGACTAGAACCAAGGTGCACAGTCTGCAATCTGTCACACTCCCCACTGTTGAATTCGTTTGGTGTCTGACACACACTACTCTGTTTACCTGTGGTGAGATCTTGGTGAGTTTAGAGGAACAATTTCTTGAGAGATTTTGCGCTAAGTAGAAAATGCTTTTACGGCAATCTTATTCAGAAACTGGAATGACATTGTGGATGCTGTGTATTCCTAATACGGCTTTCAGACCCACAAATCTCTGTGCATTTAATAGCTGCTTTTTCATGTTCCTCTTTTGTTATGAATGCAAGAGAAATTCCTGTGCTGTTACTTTGTACCCACTCATAGAGCTCTCTGGGGTTGTTATCCGAGTTCCCTGAAGACTAGCATAGGCAGCAAGCCTCATAATTGTATCTCCTACACCATCATAAGGGCTCTTTCCATGGCCCTTGCCATTCAGTTGACAATTGGAAATCTGTCCTATGACAGCAGATTAACAAAATCTTTTTATTCTTGTACTGACCTGCTGCCCCATCACTGAAATAGTAAGTCTTATTTACGTGTGAAAATTTCTGTTGTAGATAGGTAATCAGTTGTTTTTGATAAAGGTGAACTGCAGGACTGCCATGAACTAAATATTCTGATAAAATTGAAAAACATGTATGTTCCAGATCATTGTTAGCTTTCTTGTAGTACCTAAATAACAAATGAATGGATAGTTAATTGAGACCTGTTCCAATGCCATCCTTGTATGGCATCCTCTATAAGAAAACTATAATTTTCAGACTAGTCACCAATAACAATGAATTCCCCATGTTGGGTTGCCATTTTCGGTACAGTGATTGAACTTTTGCTATGAAATTGTGTTGCTTTAAATTTTTTCAGACATAAGGAAATTATTGATTAAACTTCCAGTATCAGCTTTTACCAGGATCTCTGTGTGTTATTTTCCATGTTTTATACACAGCTTCTTCCATCAGATTTTTCTCCAATAATCAATTAAGAAATTTTTAAATAATTATACTCCTTGGACATTTTTCATATTTGTCTAGATAACAATTTGGAGGAGGACTCTGACAAACCACTTTTTGTATTAAAACTCCTCACTGTTCATTTCACTTGCAACATCATGGCTTATTTTTTGCAAACTCATTAACATCATGTTGAATTAGGAATGAGTCACACTATTTATACACAAAACATTCACTTACTAAGTGAATAAAACTGGAATGTTTTCAAGGGCATTCATCATTAACACCAGTTCTGTGTTTTCAGAAATAGTGCATACTCAAACATTATGAGTTCCAGCTGCCCTCATTAGTGCATGGTATTATTTTGCTCTCAAGGATGGTTCTGTGTTTTCAGGAATAATGCATACTCAAACATTATGAGTTCCAGCTGCCCTCAATAGTGCGCAGTATTATTTTGCTCTCAGGGATGCAAAACGTGAAATACCAATTTTAATGCCTGGATGTCTGTTCTTAAATTCCTTGTACATTTCTTTAAGATTGGCTAATGTCAACCATTTTTGCTTTTTTACTCTTGTGCCATCCGCTTTGACCAAAGTCTTTCATGCCAGCCACAATTCAATTTATGTCATCTTCAGCATAAAATATAACAAGTTTTGTAATACCATAGGTATGTCATAATGCCATTTTCTATCAGACACTAACTTTGTTGTTTTGAGTAATTTTCACTGTGCAAGCTGCATAAAGGGATATTCCAAACTCGTGCATTGTTTTGTGCTCAGTCCAGCTTCTAGAAAAGCATGCAAGAATCATGTATTTCTCATTAGCAATTAATTTTCCCTTGAATTGCGCAATCATTTCTTTCCCATCATTACTGCCACTGCAAGTGAACACTTAATTAATAGCTTCCTTAACCACAATGGCCTTTTTTACTTGTGTTTGATTTGGCACAAGAGAGTTTTTGTTTGGAGATAAGTAATTTACTGAGAAGAGTTGGAATTTGATTTAAATATTAACTGATTTAAATATTAAATATAAGATTGTTGCCTCCATTTCTGTTGCCAATAGTACATATTTATCGTCACTTGATAGTTTTACTTCCTCATCACTTCATTTTTTCCCCTTATTTGTTTTGGTTTCTTCTTCATTAGTGATTTTATATACATTAATATGATACTGATCACATACCATATTCACCTACAACTAAATTAGGTAATTTAATTCACATTTGTCAATATCCGGCTGCAGAGGCACATGCTATTCAATATTGATCTCCAACCGGGAGAAAAGCCATGAGAGGAATTTACACTTTCGCTGACACGTACATGTATATTTGTTGCTTCCCATTACTTTGTCTTCCATCCATTTAAAATTGCATCACATGCAATTTTAAACCTTAGGTGTAAATCATCCTTATTTTTATAATTTAATGACTACCATGTTCCGGCTGGTTCTGCTGTGAATTTTAAATGATAGCATTGGCATGTTTATCTTGTAAATAAAATATTAAATTGTATAAAGAATTGGAATGGAAAATATAAATCATTATTTGCTTCAACACACTTTTTACCTTTATCCTAAAATATTATTTTTAATAATCCATAGTAGATTTTAAATATACACATTCCTCTTTAGATTCATATAATCATTTTATTTTTTGGAACATCTATAGCATCATTATAAAGCTTTGTTTTGGAATATGCATGACAATGCCCCGGAATTTCTTGCCTTCACTGCAGCCCACTAATGTTACAATTTTTATATTATGTGTATTAACTTTTCTCTATGATGCTGATGAATACTAAAACTCAAAAGAAATCCTTGCTGACAAAAATTAAAAATTTTGTATGGAATAACCCTGTTTTCTTTTCAGAGCTGCTTGCAATTTGTCTTGCAAAATGAACATTAGTTCCCTATATTAACATTCTGCCTTGGGGAGAATGGTATGCTTTAATATTACACCATCCCAATCATAGACAATCACCATAAGAATCACACTGGTAGAGTGTGACAAACTTTTTTTTGCAGTGATTTGTGATGATGCCTATGATTAGTGTCATAAGATCTTTCATTCATAAGATCTTGCCCAAGACTCATTATTTCTAGTGATATGTTGTAAGAAGACCTCTACTTTTTGCTCCTAGTGCTGCAACTATGAGAAACATCATATTGCAGCCATTTCTGCATGTCTGTTAAATCATGTGGAACCCATCTTAAGGAAATGGTTTGCACTATCAAGTGGTCTTTCAAGATGTGAGGCACAGTTGAAGGTGCCAGTTCTGTATCTTGGGCTAACTTATGTGCAGTAAGTTCTGATCCATCTCCAGCAATGTGGACACAATTTTGACGTTACTTACCAGTGGATAATCAGACCGAGGCATAACTGACACATTTTCATGTCCTCTGAAGGCTCTTATCTACCTTGCTACCATTTGGTAAGGTAATGCTGATGTACCACAAACCTCTTGCCAACCGTGGTAACACTGTCATTCATAGCATCCTCTAGCACATTCCACTTTTAACCTGCTCTTCTGTTCCTGCTTCAAAAACATAGTGATTCCATTGTGTGACTACTTGTTTACAACTGCTCTGTTCTTGTCACTGCATGTAGACATGGAGGAGATAGGCAAGTTCATATGCTCTGAAGGAAGGTCAGCATGTAACTAATCTATGGTATAAGTGGCATTGCCTGGCTCTGTTGCACAGTGTCACTATATCATTGTTGCCACTACAAAAAATTAACCTATACATTATGAGGATATGCTGAAAATTAATGCCTCCTAATTTTTTATTTGAAAATGGGTGTAGTTATTTGCGTAAAACAAAACCTTGCTACAACCTTGCTGTTCGTACCTGCATAATTATTCTTCTACATAATCGTCTTGGCAATGCACACACTTCTCTCAATGGGCGACGAGTTTCTTGATGGCATCACTGTAGAATATTTCACTTCAACGACAAAACTACAGACTCACTTCTGTCTCCACTACGTTGTCAGAGTCATAGTGATGTCATCTCAGGTGTTCTTGAAGTTTTGGAAACAGATGAAAATCTGATGGTGCCGATCAACATTATATGGAGGATGATCAACAACAGTGGAACTAAAACTTTGAATCTGTCATGTTGTCATTGCACTGGTGTGCGGATGAATGCTGTCATGTTGTAGGAGGGATTGCTCCATATGTAGACAAGCTCTTTGTATTCACGTTTTTAGTTTTTAAGTGTTTTGTAGTACCTTTCAGAATGAATACTAGTGCCCTTAGGCATGAATTCCATATGCACCATACTTTCAGTATCCCAAAAGACTGTAAGCATGAATTTGCCTGCTGATGACACAGCCTTGAACTTTTTGGGTGCAGGTGATCCTTTATGGTGGAACTGTATGAATGATCTCTTGTTTTTGGGATTGAAGGGTGTATCCAGCTTTTGTCACCTTTGACAATGTGCTTTAAGAATTCACCATCTTCCCATTCATAGTGCGGAAGCAATTGTTGGCAAATGTCCACTCTCTTTCTTTTTTTTCTCTCTCTCATATCAGGAAGGAACATTCAAGGCACTCATGCGCAAATTTTCCAGAATCCCAGTTCTGCAATTGTTGCCTGCATACACTCCCTTAATATGCTACACTGGATTGACAGGTGTTCCTGCGTTATGTGATGATTCTCTCTAATGAGTTCATTGACATTATTCCGATGAACGTCATCAGGTTTAGTACAGGTTTTCCACTGCATGCTTTTTCCACAATTTCAGAGCTGCACCAGGTTCATTACGAGCATGAACTGACCAACATTTCAGAGTACTGATGTTGACACATTGATCACCATAAACAGCCTTCAATCTCCAATAAATGTCAATCTGGGGTACGTTTTCTGCTATTAAAACTCTTATCATAGCACACTGTTCAGATGCACTGACGCAGTGCTGGTACACACCGCCAATTTACAGATTATAATTCAGAGTTAGGAAACTTGAGTTATTGAATGTGGGAAAGTTAACTGAACGCAATTGCCCAACCACAACATTTCTAACTATATTCACAGCCGTGGAAAAGAGTAGGAAGCATTACTTTTCAGCACCCCCTCGTTTAACAAAATTGTTGTTGGAATCAAACATAGTGAAGCAATTCCTAAGAAACACTTAATAGAAAAGTGGAGTCAACTTAAATATTCTTAATAGCTTAATTCACCTATTTACTTTGCAGAACATATATTGTGAGCATGAGCTCAAAGCTGACGATGTAAGCTCATGCTCACGATACATGTTCTGCAAAATAAATAGGTGAGTAAAGCTATTAAGAGGGTTTAATTTGACTCCACTTTTCTGTTAAGTGTTTCCGATGTATTATTGTTATTATGAATAGATCTTCTTGTTCACAAATTACTCTTTTTTATTTGTGCCTGTCTTTCCAATTTCCATCTTTTAAGGGGTACCATGTTTTAGTTCCCAAGACTATGGGTGCAAACCTAACAAGGTGTGATGAATTTTTTTCAGGTGAAAAAATCCTTAGCATGGCTTCTTTCAAAAAGAAAGTAAGACCGGTGGTCCTGTGTCATAGATTTAAGGCATGTAGAAGAACCTCAAGCCTAATAAAGAGGCCTCTGAGCAAAATTTCCAGTATTTCACATATAATATAGATTGGGATGCTAAGAACCATAGCAGTTAAAGAGCATCCATAAATAAAAGCTCAATTTAATTTTTCCATCTTGTAATTCTTTCTGTTTCATTACTTTAATGAATTCTTCTACACATGAAACCCTTT
Organism: Deroplatys truncata; assembly: GCA_030765065.1. Taxonomy (NCBI): domain Eukaryota; kingdom Metazoa; phylum Arthropoda; class Insecta; order Mantodea; family Mantidae; genus Deroplatys; species Deroplatys truncata. Next base: position 411,911,495 of record CM060990.1, on the reverse strand, counting down.
GTCTTCCCCTCTTTCTTCTTCCTGCAGTATCCCAAAATCCGTCATAGTAGTCTTCATCCTCCATGCGTCAAACATGCCCATACTAGTTAATTTTACGATGGATAAAGTTAATTAATGAATTTTGTTAATCCATCCTCCTAATTTCTTAATTTTTATTTTATCTAATTTTGAATATTGTGGAAATCTTTTGAGAAAATCCATTTGTAAGATTGTAATTGAGATCTTGCTCTTAAATTTAATACCCAAACTTCTGCTCCACAAGTGATCACACTCCTAAGTAGTGTTTTGATATACCTAGTTTTACCATAAATACTGTTACAACATTGAACCTGAGCCAGTTGTACAGTTTTAAATTATAATTTAATATACTTCTAATACTGGTCACTTACATGTATTTTAAACACACAGCACCAATAATTTTTCAAAATGGCCACCTTTGGCCTTCACACAGGCCCAAGTCTCTGTGACCATGCATCAATGGAATTATGCAGATCTTTGGAAAATCTGCCACTGCCTTCACCAGGGAGTGCTTCAGGCTGTCGATACTGGGATGTCTCTTCTTACAGAGATACTACAACTTGTAGTCCAGTGGGTTGAGGTCAGGGCTGCTGGAAGGCCAATCATCCGGAGCAATAAAGTCTGGAACATTTCTCCACAGCCAGTCCTGGGAAGACTTTGCCTTGTGAGCGGGTGCTGAACCCTGCTGGAAGCTCCATTGTTAATTCCTGAACAAAGTGTTGCTCAAATCCTTCACAACAGTCTCCAACACAGTGTTTTGGTACACTTTGGCAGAGCTTTTCACCCCTTTTTCACAAAAATGGAGTTTGGTGGTACCGTCATGTACCACTCCCCACCAAACTATGACTGAGGCATGATTGGCCTCTTTGGATCTTCGGAACCTTCTCATGAGCTTCTCGAGATGATTTAGCATAAACACGATCATTTTTTACGTTGAAGGCCTCCTCAGTGGTGAAAATCTTCTCATCTGTGAAAAGAATTTTTCTGTGGCCACTGTTTGCATAATGCTGAAGAAGGCATTTTGATTTTATCACCCATTGCTCCTTCATAACCTGAGTTAGAAAGTGACCTGTACTCCGCCGGTAGTTTTCAACCCTAGGTCATCACTTAACAGGTGGAACATTGACATTTTTGAAATTTTCAGCTCTCAAGCCAGCACAGACTGCTTTTGCACAGGATTTCATCGAATAAGAGCCGCCACTGTTTTAGCTGCCTGCTTGTCCCTAATGCTGCGCAGATGGCCTGGTCTCTGGCGATCTTTAACAGTCATGGTTTCTAGGAATCAGTTAATGGTCCGATACATAAATATTCTGCTTATTTTCAACTTCTTAAGGATAGTGAAAATTTTACAAGTTGATTTACCCACCTTATGAAGGACTATCACTGCTATACGATCTCATAATCGCTCCAGTCCATCGCTACAATATACAGAAACACACTTTCTCTTCTGCAACTCGGCTGACAATGACATCCTCTTAACTTACCCACATAAGGGTTGGCTGCGACCTTCAAAACTGGTTGTACAGCCTGCACCAAAAGTTTGTAACAGCATTTATGTTGAAACTAGGTATATATATATATTTTAAAAATGTGTTATCCCATAATATTCCATTTCATCCTTTCATAAGTGATCTTCCATTTGTGATTCTCTCCTTCATTTCCGTTTCCTGTTGACTTTCTTTCTTTCTTTTCTTTCTTTCTTTCTTTCTTTTTTTCTTTCTTTCTATTTTTTTGTTTTGTTTTTTTGTAATTGTAATACCTAAGTGATTGATTCAAAATGGGTGGCTCCTACAGGAGCCCTGCATGTAGACCAAAAGAAGGCTCAATGAATTTTAACACCTAAGCATTTATATTAATCACACCTTTTTATTAATTCTCCTGTTTCTTCTAAAATTAAATAATTTACTTCTCCATTCCCAATAACCATATAATTATTAGCCTTATCCATAATTATTTTTTGTATGTAATGTTGTATTCTTTCAATTTTCTAAACATGTAACTTAAATCATCATAATCATCTACTATTAATGTATACATAATAGTTTCTCCCATGCATACCGATACAGCTGCACTTTCTTTTCCAATTTTCCATTGCCTTTTGGGTATAAATCCTAAATACAGTTGGCAATAGACTGGCCTCTACATAAAACTTTAGTAATAAAAAAAAATGAGATACTCCCTCCCTGTTTTTAGCTGTAAATCTAAAATGTGTCTTAATATTGTCATCAAATTGTTTTTTTAGTGTTACACTATTCCCATAATTTCTGTAATTAAAGTTTAATGACACTTTATCATAAGTTTTTTCTAAATCAATAAATAATAAATGTGGAGTTTGGTTTCATGCGACTTTCTTCTCAGTTATATATCTAACTCAAAATATATGATCAACGGTTGACCTACCAGTTGTAAAACCTGCTTGTTCTTCATTTTCTATATATTTAAATTTTAATTCCAAATAATATTTAGTAGTTCCTCATAAAATCTGCTGTAATTTCAAGTAATATTTTAATAATTTTCATAAATTCTGCAGAACCCCCATTGGGTATATGGGGGAAAACTCGTCAATATGTTTGGGTACTGAGGAAATAAATGTAGTTATTCTTAAAGTTATCATTATAAATTGTAGTTGTTATTGTCGTTAAATAAACAGAAAGTTTAATCATGTGCTTGCAGTAGCAGCAAGAACTGCCAACACTGCCTTGCTTGGTCCCAAGAAATGTGAGCTTGAGACACAGCAGAAAAACTGTAGGATAGAGTGGCAATAAGGCTGACTACAGCCTTTCGTTCTGTACAATTCAACATCATGATTTGTAGCACCACCGGTGTTTTGTATCACGTGATTCTTGTAGTGTCATGGAAGTGAAGAAAAATAGCAAAAAATGCATTTCTTTGCACAAAAAGACCAAAATTCTACATTGTGTTGATTCATACGAGAGCCTTACAAAAGTTCTGTGCACTGTAAGATAGAAGCAATGAAAATAATTTATTTTACAAAATACCTTTACAGGGCTTCAATATAATCTCTATTCTTGCTTATGACAGTTTCCCAACATTTTGGCAAATTCTGTATTCCAGATAGGGCACCTTCATTGTTGAGCTGTCTGATTACTAGGTTCACCTTATTGGAAGCTTCATCAATTGTATCAAAACATTTTCCACTGAGTGGTTCCTTCAATTTGGGAAACAAATCAAAGTTTGGTGGGCTCATATCAGGACTGTATGGTGGGTGGGGAAGTATTTCCCATCCATATTTGTAGAGTGTTTCTCTCACTGGTAGGGCAATGTGTGGTCTTGCATTATCATGCAAAATGAGGACACCAGTTGCAAGCATATCAGGCCTTCTTTAACAAATTTTCGGGCGCAAAGCATTTTGCAGAAACAGCCTGTTACAGATGTCCCCTGGGGCACTCTATTTGTAGCTATGACTCCATTCATGTCATATGCAAAGATCATCATCAGTTCCACCTTCAATTGGTGTAATTTTTTCGGGCATGGAGAGTCAGAACTTTTCCATTGTGACGACTGAAACTTCAGCTCTGGCTCAAAATCTCATATGCAGGTTTCATCAAGTGCAAAAATCCTTTTCAGAAACTGTTCTCCTTGTGATTGATAATGTTGAAGCAATTCTTTTGCAACCTGCTTTCTGCTCTTCACTCAGATCAAGTGGAATCCACCTGGCAGCAACTTTTCAGGATTCTGTAAACTGAAGTGACAGAAATTCTGGCATCAAATGCAATTCCCTCACATGTTTTTCGTTGATCCTCTCTCAAAATGGCATTAACAATAATCTGAGAGGTGTAGTCTGTTGCAGTTGATGGTCTTCCACTTCTTGGGTTGTCCTCAATGCTTACCCGACCCTCACAGAATCGAGCAGACCACCGTGATACTGTTCTACGATTCACTACATTATTAAAGCAGGCATAGGGGATCATTATGGGCAGTTATTAAAAGTAAATGTAAAAGGAGATAAAATGCAGAATACTTTTGAATATAGAAGGCAAATAAACAAGAGTTTAGAGAAATTAAAAAGATATTGTAATAAAATAAGTTGGAAGGATGTTTTTAAAGTACAGAATACAAATACTAAATATGAAATTTTTAATTGGATAAAATTGGATATTACAAAATGGTCTTAACACTGCAATACCATTATGGAAAGTTAAACTTAAGTCACATAAAAAGGAGGAAGAGCAGGAAAAATGGTTGACAAAAGGAATACTAATATCATGGCAAAGGATGAAATTTCTAAATTCAATAAAGCATCCAAATATGAGGGAACAGTCATTAAGATACATAGAGAATTACAATTTAACTTTCAGGGACGTTATAAAACATGCTAAAACAATGTGCAATAAGGGCATAGTGATGAAAATAAATAAAGTAATTTGGAACATAGTGAATGATACTCATAAGCAGAAAAAAACAGACAGAAAATATAGTAATTACAAAAGAAGATAAAGAGATTAGAAACCTAAAGGTAATATGCAGTATTTTTAACAATCAGTTGAATACAAACAAGGGAACGCAAATCGTAAACGAATTAATAAAACCAAAAAGTCAGAAACAATCTTTGGGAATAGTAGAAGTTGAAGAAGAAGGCATAGTACAGGAAATAAACAAACTAAAAACTAAACAGTCAAGCGGACTGAATGAAATATCAAACAAAATGTTATAATACCAAATATGAGGTAGCTGAGGTTTTAACACATAGGTATACTAAATGCATCACTAAATCAAGAAATATTCCCAAATATATTGAAAAAGGTAATTGTTAGGCCATTATTCAAACACAAGGGTATAAAACCGGTGTAGAAAATTATAGACCCATTACATTATGTTCCACTCTATCAAAAAGTAATTGAGGGTATATACTTAAAAAAGTTACAAACATATTTCAAAAAAAAATTAACGTAATCTCGAAATGGCAATGTGGCTTCCAAGAGCAGAAATCAACAACAAATGCAATTAATGAAGTATAATAAATGCATTAAATGATAAAGAAAGGGTAGTTGCAATATTTTTAGACCTCACAAAGGCTTTTGACTGTGTAAATATAGATATCCTAATAAAAAAACTAGAAAACCATGGGGTGCGAGGGTTGGCATTAGAGTGGATAATCTCATACTTAAAAAACAAGGATCAATGTGTGGAAGTAAAGTACAAAAATACAAATGGCTTGTCAGAAAAAATAAAATCAGATTTTCAGAATGTTAGGCAAGGAGTTCCACAAGGTTCAAAATTGGGTCCATTTTTGTTTTTAGTATACATAAATGATATATTTGAATTCATCCACTTGAATGGGGGGACAGCAATAGGATATGCAGATGATATGCCAATTATAGTTAAAGATAAAGCTGAATTGGAAGTGGAAAAAAAAGCAAATGGCATACTAAAGATCATAAAACAATACTACTCCAGTTTATACGTGATATTAAATGTAAAGAAAACTGCATTGATTAATTTTGAACTCAGATGCTGTTTAACAACCTGTATTAAATTACAAATAGATGGAGAAATTATCCCTGAAATGGAATGTGCAAATTTTCTAGGAGTAATGATAGATAAATGGCTAAATTGGAAACCATATGTAAGGCATATCATAAAAAAATTGCTTGACAAGTGATACTGTGTTCTCAATTTCATGTCCCTGTATCCAAAAATGTGCTGCAACTGCTGATTTTTCTTCTTCCCTGGATTTGATGTTTCGAAAATGTTCCTTAATCAGCTGACAATGAGGAAGTGATTCCTCAAAACTAGTTCTGAGGTATTTAACCTATTTTAGTGAATTTGTATATTTGCAACCACTTCTATATATTATATTTAATCTTTTCACTATGTCTTCCGATTTAAAAGTAAAGGTATCATCTATATTATGAGGCAGGTTAGGAAAGCAATGGATGAAACAGTAAAGCAGGTTTACTATTCCTTTACATATTCATGTATAAAATATGGGGTAACACTATGGGGGAATATTACAGCAGTGGAAATGAAAAAAAATTTTAAACTTCAAAAAAAGGCAGTTAGAATAATAGGGAATGTGGATAGAAGACACACTTGTAGAGATATTTTTTAAAAATCTAAGTATCTTAACTGCTTCTTGCATATATATATGAAAGTGTGAAGCATGTTTTACAAGAGTCAAAACATTGTAATGTACATAAATATATTTTAAGAAACAATGAAGACTATTACAGAACAGCACTAAGAGGTATGTTGAATAATAGGGACTTGGAAAGCATGGGAAAAGAACTGTGTAACAGATTACCAAAAAAATTAAAAGAAATAAGTGATACTAAAGCTGCTATGAAAGCAATTAAAAAATACTTATCCGAGAATGCATATTATAACATGGAAGAATACAAATATAACTTGTAAATAAAAACTTAATTGTAATCATGAACATATATTTAAATTTTAACATGTCCTTTATTGTATATATTAAAGGATGAATAAAATGACCTATGATTTATTCCCACACAGCTCTCTCAAAGTGTTGTAAGTTTCATTTAGGTTCTTTCCATGTAGGGATTTGATTTTGATGTAGGAACGCTGGTCACTATGTGTAATTCGAACTGACTCGGTTTCAGCTTCCATTTTAAAACTGAATTACTCACGACACAGCCACGCGAACCACAAACACATATATAACCGTCAAGCCTAAAGTCTTACTCACAACTGACATAAATTTCAGCTTGATCATCCCACCATATAGTCACGCATGCGCTGTGTGCAGGACTTTTGAAATGACCCTCATACATTGGAACACATGTCCAGTTGTTAAAAGAGCTTGGACTCTCTGTCTCAGTGTTGAATTCCATAGTTACGACTAGTGAACTTCATGCCAAACTAAGTGGTGTTATGTTCAAAAAACACAAATATATCACGTCAGTGTATGATGAGATGAACAAACTTGTGACAGAGTGGTTTGTTTCTACAAGAGCAGCAGGAATTCCAGTTGATGGTACCATACTTCAAACAAAAGCCCTTCAGTTTGCTACAAGGTTGGGTCAATATTCACACAAAACTTTGTCACATATTGTGTATAATCAACTGTGTGGAGAAAGTAAGTGTTAATGTGGAAAGTGTAAGCAAGTGGAAACATGATCTGCCAACTATTATTTAGGTTTATGAACCAAGGAATATTTTTAATGTTGAGGAATCTGGTTTGTTTTATAACATTGTACCAAGCAAAACTTTGTGTTCTAAGGGGGAAAATTGTCATGGTGGAAAACTCAGCAAGCAAAGGATAACTATTTTGCTAATGGTCATTGTTGACAGATCAGAGAAATTAAACCCCTCTCCTAAGTAACTGGTAAATTCAAGAATTTGAAAAATCTGCCTACAAAGTATGATATTAATTCCACAGTATGGAAGACTAATAGCATCCACTTCACATCTACTCTGCATGCCTGGATGCTAAAATGGGGGCAAATCATCATAAAATGCTGTTGTTCTTGGACAGATGTCCTGCCCACCCTGAGGATCATCTGCTAAGAAACATAATCAGTGTTTCTTCCGCCAAAATGCACAAGTGAGCTTCAACCACTTGATCTGTCATCCATGCCCTTCAGTTTAAATGCAAGAAGATGCTAGTCGAAAAAGCTGTCTTTATGCACAACAATGGTACGGACCCAAAGCAACAAAGCAAAAGATGATAACAGTACTTGATCCATGCATTACTTGGCCAAAGCATGGTCAAGTATTGGTGCTGTGACCATATCTAACTGTTTGGAAGGCAGGGTTCAAGTTTGTGGAAGAAGAGAACCATCTGCCCGAGGAAGAGGAGATGTCAGAGCCCAGCAACTGGACTGTGGTGGAAAAGTCTTCTTCATTTGAAGAATATGTCAATGATGATGCTAATGTATACCCCTGCCGCTGTATCTTTGCACTTGACAGTTCGTTTGGCTTCACGTAAGGTTGGCTACATTGTGGTTGCGATGTTGCCAGAGTGGCTAGTAAACAACAACAGCTGATTGCTCTCCTTTCTATCGTGTCTAAGCTGCATACAAAAAGTGTACGTAAGTAGCGAACATCAATGAATAATAACTATTTCGTATTATTATTGTTAATTGAAAATAAGTGATATAAGCAGCTTTGGTATGGTCGGATACTCCTTTCTATGATAATAGGCATAAATGTGTCTATGTATGGCATCTAATTGGAAAGCATCAAGATTTGTGACTGGACGAGGCTGCTTTCTTTTCTTCCCTGGAGTTGATAGAAATACCTGTTGCGTTCCAGATGGTTCAGGAATTTTGTCCTCTTTCTCTTGGAGTTTCACTCCCTTGTGAATAACAGTTCTCGTGCTTAGTCCAAGAGCTGCTGCAGTTCGTTGTACGGCTTTATCAGCAGGAATAGAGGGATTGCCATGAAGCTTCACGTACTCCTTTTCCTGTTCAAAGAATTCCCGGGTTCTCCTTAATAGTTCCAATGCCTGACTATTGAGTTGCACACCTTGGCGCAAAGGATTTTCACTTCGTGAATCATCACTCGGCGATCGGCATCATTTTTCAGACATTGTCACACTTAAGTTTTGTTTAAATAAATAATATGAATGAAATATATATAAAATAGGTAAATATAAATAAATATATATATGTATAAACGAACAATAACAAAACTATCAAACAATAACCACAAATATAGATAACAATGAACAATATGTAGCTTGCAAAGAACAACTCGACGCTCGTGCTAGAGATTCACAAACTGAAGGACGTGGTTGGGAATAGTTACATCCGGCAACAGAGCCGATTCTAGTTCTGGTTCCGCTTTGTCATCGACCATCCGGAATGCTGCCTTGTGATTGGCTTAGGAAGTCAAACGGTTGAAGCTTTTCATCTGTTTTTTGCGAGTGTACCAACTTAAATGCTAGCTGTCAAGTGCAACGTTACAGCTACAGGGGATAGTAACATCAGTGGTGCCTACATAGGTATTATTTCCAGCCACCTTGAAGAAGTAGATGGGGAAGAAAGACTGTGACAGGAACTCACAATACCTAACCTACCAGTAAAGAAGCCATGGAGGCAATAACTGTTTTGCGGCAGTACATTGCAAGTGCCTCAGGAGAGGATGGGGCATTTAATGCCATATCTGCTGTGGAGAGACAGGTGGAACTAATACAAATACTTAAGAAGCAAAGTCACTCAACCATTTCAGATTTTTCAAACAAGCAATGTAACTGTATAGGTATTCATTGTATTTGTTTTCATGTATTAAATTTTGCAAATATTGCAGTATGAAGCAGCTTAATAGAATTAATAAGTTAATGTTTTAAAAATCTACGCATTTCCTGTAATTTACACTTTTATGCATCAGTCCCTTGAAAAGTGTAAAAAGGACATTGTATTTAATTCAGGAGAATTATGGTTTTATAGGTTGTTGATGTGGAATTTCTCCTGAAAAAGTGAAATGTATAATGTCTTATGTATAAAAGGCCTCTTGCAACAGAGAAGTAGAGAGAAAATCTGATTAATGCCAGTTAATTTTGTTGTTTGTTGTTTAAGATGTTTCAATACCATGTTTATTAATAAGAAGGATAGTAACTAATTAAACCCTAAAATAATAAAACATGAAAATAAATTATCCTAGCTCAGATAATTAAGCTGGATGTTTTTCATTTATTCAAGATAATTCTTTATTACTTACATTTTTGTTATTTTACGTTTTTCACAATTACATGTATTACATGAAGATGTATTAAACTATGAAATTATGATGTATATTTTACACCATTCAGGAATTACTCATAAAAATTTGCTTGACTCATGTTTTTGTTTTCAGGATTATGTAAAATGCTGCGCAAACATAAATTGTAAATTTTTAAAATAAAATAGGTTTAAAATAAAGCAGTTTAAAAACTATAATTTAGCCTGGCTTATAGAAGCAGCTGAATGATGAAAATATATTGAGTTCTTACCACATCATTATGCAAGATGGTAGCTCTGATTTCTATAGAATGCTGTAAAATCTGTTTCTAGTGTACATTTGCAGTCTCTAAGGCCAAGAAAATGCATGATCATGGAAAACCTTTCTTTTATGATTCACTAGCCTGGCCTACCTGAATTTGGATGGAAGGTTTGTAAACTCAAATGACGATTTAATTAATTTCATTTACCTCTCCCCATTCTTTATGAAATTATTATTGTACAATAATATAGAAAATTTTTATGGTGAAACATCAGCAGAATATCTTGACTTCCTTACCCTCAGTTACAAGTAAAGTTTGTTTAGAATAGATTAAATTAAACATAAGCTCTTCAGTATTGTAGAAATAAATCCAAAATGTATATTTATTGATTCTCAACATTAGAGATGCAAATGGCATGAGAATGGGGAAAATTATAGGATATACTCTACTTTTTGATGGCAGAAGCCATTTTATTATTACTAATACTATTATTTTACATTTTGGTGGTTTTAAATGCTTATGCCTAATTATAATTTAAACAAGAGTTTCAATAAGTCTCTGAATACAATGCTTAACATAAATTCTCACACTGGCAATTTCGTACCTTCTGCATCCTCTTATATAAATGGCCATTATTCATAAATAGTGCCATGACTAGTATGACATTATTTCATTCTGGACCACATTTTATGCCTGGGAAACTCTTATCTGCTATGATTTGATCAGCTGGTTCTGTTAACTTCAATAGCCCAGTGTCATTGGGTATAAAACTGTCACTTGCTCGTCTGCTATAGCACTTTAAAACAAAAGTTGCCATGCCATTAGGTGCAATTACAATTAAAACTTTAACTGTATGCGTGGACTTATAATTGGAGTACATATTAATATACTAGCCAACCTCAGGAGATTGTTCAGTTTTTATTCAGTGCAATTAATTATTGCCCAATAGTAAGGATATTTCTCCGTGAAACATTGAGGCATTGTGGCAATAATTTTTTCTGTGCTTGGCCAGAGTACTAAACTTATAGTGAATGATGCAAAAACATTTAATACATTCTGAAATATTGTTGAAACAGTGCCACAATGAACATTAAAAATTACACCTAATGCAGCAAACAGACCTAGTTGCATCTTCATTAAAAAGCTTAGAAGTCTATTTTTCCTATTAATTTTAGTTTTACAAAGCTTATCTACTACATTTTCAAACAAACCAAATATCTTGAAACAAACACCTGTAAGTACATTTGTTTTGTATTCACTTTCAACATATCTGAAACCATAGAAGTCTTTCTCCTGAGTGCAGTCTGCAGAAGACAACTTTTTCACAGTTTTTTTATTTCTTATCAAATAATGAAAAAATCGTGTGAAATACATGCGTGGATAACAAGGTTATTCCCATCAGATATGCAAGTAAATTCAAAATTGCTGTCAACTACTTTCACTACAAAATTGGGTTTCAGCATCAACTTTAGCTGTTGTAATAGACTCATGTCTTCTGAGTTAGGATCGTAAGTGCCCTTAATCTTTAGCATCCCTTCACCTCTTCAATATGTGAAACCTAGCATTCATGTTTTGTTTCCTGTTATGCATTGTAGGGGACACTCTTGGAATATATGATGGACATTCAGGGTTCCATGACTCCAACAGTGTTCACTACACATTCTAAGAGCTTCTTGAAGACATCCATAGTGAGCCATCAGACCTATAAAAAATATAAAATTACTCAAATTGCAAGCTAATCACTTTGAAGACAATGTAGCATGTAGATCATTACAAAATGTCATGTAGAATCACAAGCAGCTCTTTAGGCTAGAGCTTTTCTTATCCAGGAAATTAAATGGCATAATAATATGAAAATTACAACTTGAAAATTATCATTGAATAAAATATATTTAACTTAATGTGGTGAGGTGTACAGATACAGTAGGCCTAGCTAGTGGAGACACATTTGTATTTTAATATTTATTTTTCTGACAGGAAAGTAAGCCTATATCCAACATACCCATAAGGCTGGCATAATACAAATCTGATATATATGACTTTGCCTATGTTACCATACTATTCAATGAATTTTCTGTGGTAGTCCAGATTTGAACCAACAACCTTGGACTGGAATTGGAACCCATGGCATTTCATGTAAGTTACAGCCAGGGCAACATCGAAGTTAAGTGTTAAAATTATAGGCCTGGTCTCAAATACTGAAAAATCAGCAACTTTACAGGGTGACATCATTAGCAATTAAAGTAATATAGATTCTATGCACCTATATTAAGCAAAATATGTCTAAGCACAATAAACATTGTAACGTTTATTCATGTAATCAATTATATCTTATCCTGTGGTAATATTACATAAACTTACACTTTGCGATTTACTGCCAAAATACATTTCATATTCAGGTGTGAGTTGCATGATCTCAATGGAACTAAACAAAACTTAACATTATGGGTATTGGAATATTTTATATTACACCCAAGAACACAAGTAACTTTGCTAGACATTACAAATCTCTTTCCTATTGCTCTGCTAATGAACAATTATTTGTTATTCTTCAAACACATCACTGTGTTTTTTTTGCATCAGCTGACAGATGGAAGCAACACATTTACTGCTTGAAAGATCAGCTAGGATGCAGCACCATATTGCATGCAGTGTGTCTATATTTATTTCTTGAAATGAAATATCGGCAGCATTTGTCTTATTTTATATGCAGTTTTAGTGGAGTAACAACAGCCATTTTCTACTCCATGGCCTTCTCAATGAAAAGTTGGAGTTTTCTTCGCAAGTATGTTCTTTTATAACTTTGATGTGTATGTATTCTAGTGCCTTAGCTTTGTAAATACTTTTAAGTCTTTTAGTAATTTTGGAATTGAAATTAGGGGTTTTATAGCCCATGTCAATCAGAAACAGTAGGGCTTTTCTTGGTGAAAGAATCATTAAAATCAGTGGAATGGTTTTTCAGATTATTCCTCCCCACCCACACATGCGCGCGCACACACACATACACCATTCTTTTATAATATTAGTATAGAATGTAAAGATTCCCCAACGTTCATATGAAGGAAACGTAATCTCCTTATATGAATATTTAATGAAATATGGGGCAAAATGAACAGATGTAAAGATTCGTGCTCATCCCCCCCCCCTTAAACCAGTAACTGAAACATTTTGGACTTGGTAATCTATAACTCTCCAAATGTTAATCTCAGTTGTTAATAAATAAAGCATATTGGTTGAGTAATTTAGATGTTAAAACTAAACACAATTTTCTCCCTTTATATCATAGCACCTATAAAGTCTGCTATTTGCAGATTTTTCATAAAATCAGTTATTTGGCTTAAAAGAAGCAGAAAATTACCATAGATTGACTAAAATGCAGTTATGTGCATATGAAACAGTTTTCTTGATATTAAGGAAACAGTGTAGTCCACCATGTGCTGCTTCTTAACATTGCACCTTCAAAATGAGCTATATGTTCCTATGTACACACAGCAGGTGTTTTAAGTCTTTCTTTTGCACCTCATGGAACACATAGTGCATGACCAAGCTGTAGCTATAATTAAACAGATTGTCACCAATAATGAAAACCAATGTCTCTTTTTTTACTGCACAAGCAACAATAGTATGGTGGTTCAGTCAGAAACTGATGAGAATGCACATTTCTGTTGGGAGAGTTCGTCAGAATAGGTCAGTCTGATTAGTTGAAAAAAAGTGAACAAATTGCCATCATTTTCAGATGATGAGCATTTAAGTCAAAATGATACTTGTAATTCACCTTCTAAGATTATGTGTTAATTCAGTTTTATTTTAATTCTTGTAAGCAACACTATAATAAATGAGCTAAATTATGAATAATTTTGATCACTGTATTATGTACTTTTGTCAATATTCCATTTTAGAATAAGTTTTTCTTGATGTGCTTTTTCAGAAACCAGTTTAATTTTTTCACAACAGCAACAAAAAAAAATTAAATTTGGTTCTAATATAGTAACAGCATTTAACCATACAAATTATTGCATTTTTACAATACCATTTGTTCTATAAAACTAAAATTCATTTTTGTGATAGTTTCCCAAAAAAAGATGTACAGCAAACATCACTGGTCTGTTTTTTGCAAGTTATTTTAGTCAAGTATTCTCTCTTTCATCTTCTTTTCTTGAAAACCAATCAATGTGCTATAAATACATGCTTTCACTCGAGGAAAAGTGGAAAACTTCAAAAAAGGCATGATATTTAAATAGCTACACTGCTGTTTGTGAAAATTGCATCACCAAGAAGGAAACGCATGTATTCAATGAATTTAATACCACAGGTTAGGTACATGACAAGTAACAAATAATAAACTTTTCAAATCTGTGCATGACCTTTGAGCCCTGATAATCAGTATTTGGTGTGGCCTCCATGCGCTGCAATTAGAGCTGCTATATGCCGTGGCATTGAATCAAAAAGATTCTGAATAAGTTCCTGAGGGATTTCCCTCCACGCAGTTTGTATCCGAGACCACAAATCCGTGACACTGGCTACTGGAGGACCGTGACGCACCAGGTGCCGACCAACCATATCCCAGACATGTTCGATGGGCGACATGTCAGGCAAACATGCAGACCAGGGAAGCAATGGTACCCATTGCTCTTCGAAGAAGGCTTGTACATTCCTCGCAATATGTGGCCGGGCATTGTCCTGTTGAAATGTAGCCTGTGGAGATGCCTGAAGCAGGGGGAGTACCTCAGGCTCTACAACCACTGTTAGGTATCGGTTGCTGTTCAAAGTGCCCTCAATTCATAGGAGGCGAGATCGGTTGTTGTAACCAATGGCACCCCTAGTCATCACACCTGGTGTTTGTCCACTATGCTGCTCAACAATGCAGCCCTCCAGGTTGCACTCACCATGGTACCACTGGACATATATGCGGCCATCACTGTAGGACACATTGAAGCAGGACTCATCTAAAAGACTACATTTTGCCACTCAGCACCCCAGTGATGGTGTTCATGTGCCCATTGCAGTTGGAGGGGCTTGTGGTTTCTGGACAATGGAAGCCGACATAATGGCATGCATGCAACCAGTCCAACTGCAGCAGATGGCGATGAACCGTTGATGCAAACAAGTTCACACCTGTTGTAGTGCTCCAGCGTTGAGCCAACACTGTGGATGAAGCTGTACGGTCCATTATGGCTATGCGGACAAGATGACAGTCATCCTGTGCTGTGGTCATGTTCTGTGGTCCAGTACCTGCTCCTTGCTGCGTACGACCTTCATGTATCCATTGCTTCCACACACGCATCACTGTCATAGCAGCATGCCCTGTACGAGCCGAAATGTCACTTTATGACAAACCCGCTTTCCGGAGACCGATCATTCTGCCCTGTTCGAACTCACTCACATGCCGATATGGCTCCCTTTGATGTCGACGAGACATACTGGCACTCACATTATTGCTTCCACCTTGTTTGACAGCTCTGCACTGACTACACCAGGCGCAACACTGAGCTTGTTGGACCGACATGAGAGGGTTCTGCTCAGCCTACGTGTACCCCATCTCTCTGCAAACCTAATCACTTATTGCTTGCACACTCTTCTACACTTCCACCAAGTTTGAAATTATTCGGGAAATTCTTTCTTTGTGTTGCAATTTTCACTAAAGTTCTGTGGTATTTAAAATGCCGGTAATGGGATTGCATTTTTGTGAAATACAACCATTTTCTTCTTTCTCTTTCACAGATCATGACTCCATAATCCTACCTTGAGTGACCAGGACACATGTGCTGGCAATTTTACAACTTTTTGGTCTTGTGTATATAAACTTTTTTTAATGAACAGTCCCTTTTAGCATTTCTTGTAATTAATTTTAATAATAAAGAAATTACAAAACTTATGTTTATTACATAACATAATTTAAAAAATGCAATTCATGAAACATTATGTTACAAATATGTATTATACTAATAAGAGCAATGAAGCTGATTGAAATTGTTAGCTATCATAAGCCGTATCAGCAAATCGCCTTTTACAAATGTTTTCTCCATTTTTATGAATTTCATACTTTTCATTTTAATGTACAGATCACAGCAATTTATGATTTTCAATAATTATATCATAGAATTCACTACATGTACAAGCAAAGTTACATTTAGTTGTTATAAGATGCTTTACAGTTTTTGTTTATAGTTGAACCATTTATCATTTGTTCACTAATTCATTGTTGAGAACACTCTCTCAGTGGTTGCATTTGTTGCAGGGAGACTTAAACTAAATTCAACAACATTATGTATTTTGGAAAAGGGAATGTATTTATCCTTAAAAAGTTTGAATATCTCAACCCACTTTAAATCCATTCTCATATTAATATTGTTCCATTCCTGAATTTTATCACTGGTGGCCTACACTCTTACATTTGCAACTTCATTGAACAGATAGGAATTATTGATTTGGATGCCTGTACTGCTATTGATGTAGTTCAAGCTGTTTTGGACATTGCCCCCTCAATTAATGAATCAAGCCTTACCCAATCGAAAACAGCAACTTTTGTGAATAGAGAAGACCACTGATCTATGTATTCAATACAAGTCAAATAAAAGGATGAAACATTTCTCTTAAAATCTGATAGACATACCAACCCATTTTCTTCCATAGCTTTGATATGCATAGAGTTGAATCTGTCAGCTAATTTCTGCTTAAGCCACTACCATAGAAACATACTGCGCTTCAAACAAACAAATATATTTATTAAAAACTGCTGCCTGACTGTATAAAAAATGAAGCCATATTTCAGATAAGGGGTTGTCAAAAAACATTTTGATGACAGTAGGACACTTATCTTGTGATTGGAAATATGATTTCAAGGCTGGGAAAATGTCAACTACTTGTTCTATGGCTAGTAGTAAAGAAAACCACGTAATTTTACTTTAAGAAAACAGTTTTGCATACTCTACTTCCACAAACTCACAGAATCCACACAGTTTAGATTCTCACACAGTGTATATATAAAATAATGAATATATTTTCTGCAATACACTCTCTACACAAACTGTTAGACCGCCAATAGCAGCTTGTATGTAGTTATTCACTATATGTGCAGAACAACCTACACCTATAACTGATTTGTTCACGGAATTTTGAATGATATTGTGTGTGTTCTTTTTGCCTCTTCTAGCTGCTGCATCAAAGTTTCAGTTCATATTGTCAGCATACAAACCCACAATCTTACTTTCAATTTTATAGTCACTTAGTATCTTCAGAATGTAAGATCACACAATGTCAGATGCTTTACTACATTTGTTGGAAATCAAGTACTTTAACTGGTACCCCACCCACAGGGATAAAAAAGCACACTAACAATGAAAAAACTTAAGTAGATTTATGATTCGAAGAATCTGTATAATTGTGAAATAATTTACCTCATTTAATTCATACTTTAGCTGAGAAGTTACAAAAGGGCTGATCACATTTGTTACAATTGCTTCAGATTTGGTTCTTGCGCATGAATACTGTGAATCAAAGCAGTTTTTAACAAGTCTTGAAGTGTAGTCTGTGGAACGAAATGATTATGCTACACTGTGTGAAATCCAAAGTGGACTTCTGCTGTAGCCAATTTAATTTCCTTAGGGCTAAAATCGTGATTTTCGAAAATGTTGAAATCCTTACAATGGAAGCAGTTGTAGTGTCAGCTGATTTGTGATTCACAGTTTGCAGATGCCGTGACTATTTCAGATTTCCTGCCACTTGCAATTGAAAACATAGCTGAACATTTCTGGCAATGTACATCACTATCAATTTTCCCTCTCTTAATGGATGGATATAGAATCTGCAGATTGGAATCAAAAACACACTTCCTCTTCGGAGGCATCTCAAAACATGAAAACACTTATATACTTTGAAGCTATAACAAATAATTGTATAGGCTAAGACCTTTCAGGTACCAACACATGTTCAAAGCACAGTGCCACAACTTCCAAGACAAACAAAGACTAGAGTGCTTCCAACCAACAACAATGCTACTGGCTGATGACAGTCTGGGGTACCATGATACCTACTGGAAACAGCAACTGTCCTGCAAAAAAAGGACATCTGTTCACTGTAATCCTACCTCAAGACGCACTTACTGACAGAATTTCTAATGAAGTGTTTATCAGAGAATTACATTTGCCAGTTATAGGCATTGTCAGTATTCAAACAAATCTGCCTGAAAATGACTTAAACAGCAGTACCATGAAGGAAGCAAGTGGTCTAGATAATGACTGTTCTTTAGAGAACAAAGATAGTACTGTGAATGCCACGAGTACAGATATCAAGTGCCTAAAATCAAGCAAAAACAGGGAACAAGAAGAGGTAGCAGTGAAGGAAGTAGAGAAGATTGAAATTGGTTCCACTTATTTAAAGGTGAGTCGGAATTGTTACACTAACATCACTTAAGTTTACTCACACATGTTTCGGGAAACAGTTGTGAGTAAACTTAAGTGATGTTAGTGTAACAATTCCGACTCACCTTTAAATAAATTCAATAACACATCACTGTTTCTAGCTTCTTTTCAAATATCAATGTAATTGGTTCCATTGTTTCTGTTGCAAGAAATACCATTTATGTCAAAGAAGACATGTGTGCTTAAGCCAAAAAGGTGTACTACAAAACATATCAATGATGTATAATTACGTGGGGAAACAATATCAAGGAGTGAAATGAGTAGGCCACAAGTACACTGAAATTGTATGTCCTGAGAGAAAAATATTTCTAAAACATGTCAGCACAAAGAAAGTAAATCATATCAGCTCAAAGTTTTAGGTGTAATGAGATAATGAAGCTGCAAGATGAAGGATTCATAAAATGTTGTGGTCTTTAAATTAATTAGAAAAGTCAGTTACAAATGAATTTGTAGAATTTAGACCAATATTAAAAGGAATAACAGGCAGCAGAGATGAAGTTTTTATACAGCAGGGTTATGACCTACATTAGGAAGATGGCATAAAAGTTAGGTTATATAGAAATTTGTTTTTGTATACTTGGAGCTCGTAAAAAGAAACTGAAATCTGATTTTGTACAAATACCTATGTTCTAAAATTAATTCTGAAGATGCCAAGTTGTTCCTGTAGAGCAGGGGTTGGCAAATTGGTCATTGTGATTGCAAGAATGAAGATGTCATTGAATCCAGCCTGATACTCACATGACACACGGGTTCAAAGGGTGTTTTTCTTAAGCTGCAGTGGTGTTGTGTTACAAAGAAAATTCACTAACAAAATTTTGATTTTATTTATGCATAATACATAGATACAGAGTGATAAGCCTTTTACATTAGTTTTTCTTCTTGCTCTTCACTTCAGCGGAGCCTTACAGTTTTGCATACATCTAATGTAATTCACATTTACTTTCAACAGAGCATCTAAGTTTTCATCTGTCAAGCACCATCTATGTTAGATTTTACAATCATCAGTTTGGAAGAAAATTGCTTACAAATATATTATGTTGAGCCAAACATTACATAAACATGACAGCAAATGAATGGAGAAAAATAAATGTTAACAAATCAGGTTCTCTAAGTAAATCTAAACCAGCCTTATTTTGCGATTGGGATTTAAAAATCGTGTTTGTCTGTAGATTTGCAACATCCATTTGTAATAATTGTGGTCTTACCGTATTGTCCATCCACAGGGAAGTATTTGCGAAAAGCTGAAAATAATTGTTATTGCTTTAAAGCCATGTATGCGCATGCATGTACACATGTGGGCTTTAAACAATAACATAATTGTTGTTATATGTACTTGTAGATCACATCATGCATATTGAAAAATTGTTTAAGCATTTTTCCGCGACTAAGCCATCACACTTTATTTAATGCATGTAGTCTTTGGAGTGGATCTTTCAAGCAGGTTTTGAAACTGCCGGCGGCAAACTGAATGATATTTAATACTATTTGTTTTCACAACTATATCCATAATGTGTATTACTTTGGCCCATTAAACCACCTGATGTATGATGCAGTGAAATGTTTGTAGGTATTTAGTAATGTCCAGAGTTTTTATATACATGATCTCTCAAAAAAATGTATTTACACTTTAACAGACGATATCTGCATATTGTTTTCAGAGTTGTATTGAATTATCTGTGGAATATGTGGTGTGGTGTTTTCCTAACAGATGTCAGTACCCATATGCTTTTATGACTGTAGGGAATGCAGTACATCTATGTACATGGGCTTATCCCATACAGTATTACCCAAGATGCAGGGTTGCCAATAAGGCATAGTGACAAGAGACAGACATTGTTGCCCCTCTCTTTGTCTCTGTTACACACTGTACCTTACATAATCGCAAGTTGCAAGTTGTGGGTTGCACAAATGGAAGCAACTAAAATAAACCCAAAAGAATGAAGTATTGCATAGATTCTTGTATATAAGGACTATAAAATAGGAAAGCAATTACCTTTTCACAGAAGATAAAATTGGCGCTATAAGGGGACTGGCAAAATCTCGTCATATTTGTCATCTTCCTTGCCATATTCACTACTGTCTGAATCAGATTCACTGTCCTTGAGGTTAATAATGACATTCTGAACCATGTCATCGCTTGCAATTTCTTTACGGAAATCTTCTTCCTGTAACTATTCGAGATATGCAACTCAAGATATCCAGTCCTCTTATGTAATTCTCTTGAGGGCTTTGTTTGTGAGACGCTCAACATCTGCAAGTCAAAATGTGTTATTCGACCTGCTATCTCACATTTTATTGCAGCCCAAATAAGTTCTATAGGGTTGTAATGACAATGATGTGGCAGTAAGCGATTAACTTGGTGACTTATTTCTAGAGCTATCTGGTCTAATTCATTTAGTTATTCCCTTGTTTTGTAAGGAGCAATGTGAATAAGCAGCTCCATTTTGGTTTCTGCTGCTTCAAAGGCCATGTTATGTTCTTGTAACCATTCCTGAATCTCTGCTTTTTGCCAGTTCGTGTTCAGCAGTTTATCTAATGCTCTAGAATGATGGCTAGTGTTGTCCAGTATTATGATAGGATCCTGCTCTAAATAGTTTAAAAATATGTTAATAAACTAGTCTTTAAAACTATTGGCATTCATTTCTGAATGATAATTGGAATCTTGTTTTACTTATGAGAGTGGAAAACCTGCTTACTTTCTGGAATAAGCTAGTTTTTGCTGGTGTGTTTTAGATTTAGGCAGGTCTCAAGATAAAATATAGACTTGGTATCACCTGAAGCTCTGATGTTGGGGACCATGTGCAGAAATTTTATTCTAGCTGTGACAGTGTCACTTCTTTCCAAAAGAAATTTCTAACCATCATTTGCTTGTGTGTAAACCCCAGAAATTTCAAAACTGTGTACATGGAAGAATCAGATCCCTTATATTCTGTTTTCTCCCTCATTACACTGACCAACGATTTTACCATTGGAAATTCTCCCTTATCATATAGTTCATAAATAGTTCAGCATAAAACACATTTTTGAAAATCATCTAAATTTGTGGCATTTGGACAGCACTGGTTTCCTGGAGACCTAAATATGAGCACACCTACTGTTTTAGTAGACTCGTTTCCCTCCTTCACAATATTTGCGACCAGTGCATTAGCCAGAGTAGATGCATCTTCATTGGGGATCGCATAAATCTCCGGGCATTTGGTGAAATAGTCCATAGCCAGTAACAAGTAGCGATTTCCGTGTCTGTCCTTAAGAAAGGGCCTGCCAAGTTGATGGCAATTATTTTGAATGGCGCTCCGACATTGTACTGCTGGATTAGGTCACGACTTGCGCGGAGGTGTCACATTGCTGGCACCACCTCTCCACGTTGCTTCTAAGATGCAACCAATAAAATCTGTAACATAGATTTTCCAAGGTCTTATTTACACCCAGGTGCCCTAAGATAGTGACAGAATGGGCATCCTGAGGACCTCCTTCACCTTGCTTCTCGGGAGCACCAGCGGTTGGTGCTTAGTTTTCCCGGCTGTGGACTCCCAGACTATCTTTAAAACACCGTTTCTGATCACCAGGGAGTCCCACTGCGCCCAATAGCTGATAGATCGGACCACTGGGAGCAACATCCGCCTAAGCAGGTAGTTCTAGATTCTTTATCCGTTAGGATCGGTCCTATATCTCGATACTCCAGTTGATCCCTCCTCATGGTCCCCTCATCCCAACCGACTGCAAGTTGCACCGTAACTGGACGTAAGGCTTGCCCTTGCAACAGGATACCCTCTATGCTGACCTCACTTGCATCCGTGCCTATGATGAACTTCTTACCGGGATGGGGTATCTCAGAACTGGGACCATGCATAGGGAGTTCTTCAGGGTATGGAAAGCTGCATCAGCTTTGTCGGATCACTGGAATGCTTGTCATTCCTTTGTCAGTTGTATCAGCAGTTTGGCAATGTTTGCATACCCTGCCACAAACTTCCAGTAGTGTGTGCAGAATTGCCGTAGTTCTTGTTTATTTCTTATCCTGGGCCATTCCTTGACGACCTTAAATTTCTGAGACTGCACGATCATTCCATCAGGGCTGACGATGTTCCCCAGGTAGCGCACTTCCTTCCTGAGCAGCTTGGGGTTCTAAACAGCTTCTAAACTTTTTGGAGGTTTAGTTTGAGATTGGCCTGGCGAAGCCTTTCAAACACCTTCCTCAGGTAGATCGGTTGATCTCTGAATGTCTTGTCTATAATTGTGACGTCGAGAGAAAGGAGGCAAGCATCATAGGTGAGGCTTCTCATCATAGACTCCACAAATCTGGAAGGTCGTGGGGGCCTTGCTGAGTCCCAAATGCATGACCGTGAATCGCCACAGTCCAAGTCCAGTAGAAAACGCTGTCTTCTCCTTGTCATTGGGGCAAAGTGCCACTTGCCAGTACCCCGACTTCAGGTCCAAGATGCGAAACCACTGGACCCCCGCTAAGGCATCCAGGGTATCATAAATCCGTGGCACCTGAAAGCAGTCTTTCTTGATGTCGTTCTGCATCCTATAGTCAACGTGGAGCACAGATCTCCACCCTTCCTTCTCACTAGTAATACCGGTGAAGACCACAGGCTATTGCATTTCTCTATAACATCCTCTGGTCTTCATGTCCGTTATTTGGTTGTCTGTTTCCTTCTGCTTCGCTAGCGGAACACGGCGATGTGGCTGTCTAATCGATCGGGCATCGCCGTGTCCCAGTACGGCTATAATAGTCTTCTGATAGGCTGAAGGTGTTCTGGACTTCCGCCAGCAGGTTAAGGATCGAGCTTTTTTTGCCTTGCTAGGGCTTCTCATCCATCTTATGGACAAGGTTACTCAGAGGACCATCCAGTTTCTTGATGTTCGGTTGGTTCTCTGTGTCTATGGTTGGAGGCATTATGCAGGAGAACAGCTCACAATTCCGCTAAGCTCCTGATGTCGATCAGCGGCACTTATGACCATCACCAGGGCGGTCTCCCAAACCGTAAGCAGCCCCCTCTGGACGCAAAACCCATCTCAGTGGAGTCCCCCTCCTTACAGAATTAAGTTCCTCGTTAGGGGTTTCTCTGCCCGTGCCGTCGCCACTCTTTCGCTCCACACTGCAATCACTTCTCGCTCCGCAAGTAAGAGCCTCACAGACTGCAATTTCTCCTTTGGGTGGTTCAGCAGGATCTGGTCTCGATGTAAGTGCAATATAAGGCGCCCGATATCCACCTTGGCATCGAAGAACCTAAGGACGTCCAGGCCCAGACTGACTTCCTCGGTGATTGCGGCAACAAAAACCCACAATTGTAGCCTGCTGCTGCCAAGGGTCAACTCCAGGTAAGCTTCCTCTCTTATAAGCAGGGTTTCATCTAAGGCGGTTCGTAGACCATAGCGCCTGACCGACGTCGTGGTTTCCGCACCTCATCGGACCTGGCGATAGTTAATGAGGCCCCCCTGCATACTAACATCCTGCAGTCCGCATCCATGCATACGCAAACATACCTCCTCGCTGTTCTTAGTCACATTGTTCAACATAAAGTGAGGGGAAGGTGATGACATCACCGATGTGCCCCTCTTCACGCCGGCCCTTAATAGCTTTCCTGACTCTCGGCCGGGGTGCGCACACAGTCCGGCCTTGGTTATTCAGGCTCTCTGCAACTTCAGCACGTTGGTCTCCTACCACCAGTTCTCTGATGCTTAGGCTCTTGTGGTTGACGCAGGTTATCGTCATTCGGGCCTTCACAGCTCTGGCCGGCATCAGGGTGGCTCTTCCTGCCGTCATCTTTGTCTGTTCAATCAGAAGGGCAGATACCAGGGTGTCGTTGACGTTACGGTGTTCTGCCAGGAGAAACTGTTTCATCACCTTCTGGTCTCTTATCCCGGTGAGTAACACATGGATTGCCTCTCCAAAAATAAACTCTGCTAGCAAATCTGACAGAGCCTGAAATGTCAGCCGCTCTCCCTCGATGGCAAATTCTTGCAGCGTCTCGCTTGGTTGTACTCTAGCCTTCAGCTAGGCATGGTAAGTGACAGCCAGATAAGGTTTTCCATAGCGCTCCTCCGGCAGTTTGATTAAGTCATCGGCCGAGCATCCTGCTGCTTGCGCCCCTGCGGGGCAGCCAAAAGATGTCGTCTTCTCCGCCAGCGTCGATCCATTTTGGGTAGCAACTGCCATTGAAATACAATCCACGACGAAGTGCCGTCGAATTTCGGAGGCTTCACTGTTTTTGCCTTAGCCGGTCTCACAATCTTTGGACACACTACAATTTTGGCATGGATATTGGTTTCTAGGTCTCGGCGCATCTCCATTGCGGCATCAGTCGTCCTCTTGCTTTCCTTGGTCTGCTGGTCCAAATCTTTCACCGTGGCCTCTATCATCCTCTTGTTTTCTTTTGCCTGCTGTTCTTCTAGCTGATCTAGACACCTCTTCCACTGCATGCATTTTTTCTTCCATGTCAGATTCAATTTCCTGTAACTCCTTTGCAATGTCGTCTTTCAAGCCTTTTACCATAGCATTTATCTCAGATTTGACAGAGTCGATGTCAAAGCAATGTTCTGATTTTATTTTCTCTATTTCGTTCTCAAGTTCAGATTTAATTTCTCCATTTCGTTCATTTCTTCCTTAACACTCTTCATTTTCTTCAAGCTAGATTTCATTTCTGTCTCCACCTTCTCCATTCCGGATTTTATACTGTTCATTTCACTTATTTGTTTAAGTGTTTCCTCCATCCAGCATTTTTATCCTACTCCTGACACCACAGTAACTTTAATCAGTTTTTCAATGCCACTTCACTTTACTACTTGACTTAGTTCAGTTTCTGTCACTATCACTTCACTCTGTTTTACATGTAGTGGTGGAATCACATGCAAAAGAGCCTCTTCTTCCTCCGAGTTCACTTGCTGGTGTGTTGAACACTGAAGTTCATTAATCGCACGCTGAGCAGCACTCACTGTTTGTCACAACTTGGAGAACAACACTCTTTGTTGCAACAACAACAACACAAACCTAATGAGTAACTTACTCATTGCTTCGCGAGCCGCTCGCTTATATACAACTGTTGGCAAATTCCAGAATACTCATGGAGGTGGAGAAGACAGCATCCAGTATTTCCTGGTCGTGTCTCGAGAGCACTCGCAGTATTTACATCGGGGAGAGTGCTCCGCTCTCTATCCCCCTCCAGCCAATCTCTGGCAAGCATTGAAGGACATGTTGTCACTTGCAGCTGGGATCCGTCACAATATACCAAAAAGAATTGTTTTCACAATAACTATAAGCAACAACTATGACAAGTAAAAAAAGAGTATGGTAATATCATAATTCTGCTTCATCTGTCTGCTGTCTGAGCATCATTGTCTTGCATACAGGACCAATGCAGTGAAATTATTCATTTTACATCAACATAAAAAGAAAGTATATAGAAAATTTGAGTCAGAATTGAAACACTTAACATCCCTACATGTTTTACAACCTGACCAGTTTCAGGAAGTGGCCGACTAGTCAATGATGGGTCCGATGATGAAAGCAATTAGCTCCTGAAATCGGTGAAATTATTCATTTTACATCAACATAAAAAGAAAGTATATAGAAAATTTGAGTCAGAATTGAAACACTTAACATCCCTACATGTTTTACAACCTGACCAGTTTCAGGAAGTGGCCGACTAGTCAATGATGGGTCCGATGATGAAAGCAATTAGCTCCTGAAATCGGTCACGTTGTAAACCATGTAAGTGATTCACACAACTGTTACTAGCTTATCCATATTTTACACTAATAAAAAGAAAGGTTAGTATTAAGTAAATACAGTTAGCAAAGAACAGTACTTTTATAAGACAGTATGATATGTATATATTCCTGTTTCGTACAGTATTCCATGTATTCTTTAATAATACAGTAGAAGTTATTTGGTAAGAATTTATGTATTTCTTTTTTAAATTTTAATATACAGCTTATTCTTTTATATATGTTGGTAGATTCTGTATAATTTTACTCCATTGAACCTAAAGGAGTTTTTAAATGCAGGGTTTTATGAAAATCAAATGCAATTTTTTTCATTATTTGTATTGTGATCATATACCTCAGCATTTGTAATTAAATTTCTCAGGTTGCTTTTTATATGTAGTAATACCTTCTTTATATAAATGCAGGGCAAGTGTAATATATACAGTCTCTTGAAATGTTTCCTGCAGCTTTCTATGCTTTGTATGTCAACTATTACTCTTATTGCTCTCCTTTGTAATTGCAATATTATATCATTGTTTACTGCATTTCCACAAAATATTATGCAATATGACATTTTGGAATGGAAGTATGCAAAATAACATGTTATGAGAACATTATTCAATATACAAATCTTTAGCTGCCCATGACAGAATATTGCTTTGCTCAGTTTGCCAAGTTTGCCTTTTCAGGTTAAGTGATGGTATGCCTAGACCCATAAATTTGGTTTTAGTTTCACGCAACTGTTTTAGATTCAGAACTAACACTAGGTTTTTTCATTTGTTGCCTGTCCCATTAAAAACAGATCCCACACAAAAGTACAAAAACACTGCTATCCACACCAAAAGAAATAAAAATCATTGTAGAAAAGCAAGAAAAGAAACCTATGATATCAAGCAATCAATACACCCAGGTTATGTTCACTAGCAGAGAGACACAAAGTTGGCAGTAAAATATGTCCAATACTCACTCCAATATAATCTACCAAACTGGTTATTTAAAAATCTTCAGAACCCTCACCCAACCAAAAAGTCTGAGCATAAACGATATTTATGATCTCAGAAAAATTTAAAGAATATGTAAAATTACAGAAAAATTAACTATTTATTTCCTTTGATGTCATCTCACTGTTCCCCAGCATACCAAAAGACAAACTAGTACGTATATTGATAAAATGGCTAACTCCACAAACACTGAGGAGATGCGATAAAGGAACACTGGATACTGAATAAACTATGTATTAACCAGAATTAGATACTTTATACTCAAGTTACAAACTGTACTCCCAAGTAGATGGATTAGCATTGAACGACCCACTTTCCCTTTTCTGGCTAACTTATACACAAGTTTCTTGCAAATTCATGTAACTGAAGTATTGCTATATATCCAGTGGCAGTTGCTGTATAAGAACACCCTAAATTTTGATCCTGCATATTTATTGGTTGGTTTTTCTTTGAATGCTATTAAACATAACGTACATGCAGTAATTTGAAAACTACAGCATTTAAATTTACTGTGCTACTCTAAACTCCATGAAATGTGGCAACAGAGCTGGTACACATCCTGATTTGTGCACGTTTTAAGGAGCTTTTGCACATGCTCAACTAATATGGTGTCATTACTTTATGCGCCAAATACATACGGGTTGCGCATACTTGAAGGTGTACACTAAGCTTCTCCTGCACTGTTCCCATACTATCATTACAATTTTACGTTAATGTCACTAGATGGTAGCACTATGGCAGAAGTAGGTTATGTGCATGAGCGTGGAAACTTTTCCCAGTTATTCCAGACCATCCATTCTCTCAACTATAATTTAATTTTACTCATTACTTTGTTCTTGCACTAAAACACTGTGCTTAATTAATAGGCTATGGACTATGTCACCAAATGCCCAGAGTTTTATGCGATCCCCAATGAAGATGCATCTACTCTGGCTAATGCACTGGTAAACAGCATCTTATGCCAGTTCGAAGTCTCCTAGGATCTCCACAGTGACCGGGAACTAATTTTGAATACAACCTTATGCGAGAGCTGCTCCAGCACTTCAGGATACACAAGATCCATACCACTCCCCTTCATTCAGTCGGACAGTATGGTGGACCGCTATATTGAGATGGTCGAGGAGTACCTCCGGAAAGTGGTATCCAGCCATCAGTGGCATTGGGATGTGCATGTGCCATTATTCCTCCTGGCCCGCCGAGCATCAGTACACGAGTCTACTGACATCACCCGGCCGACAAGGTGTGTTGGAGCTATGGCTACCATGTGATCTGTTGTTCAGCATGCCTCCTGATGTTGACCAGCCAGTTATGGATTATGTTGGGATGCTATCGGTCACCAGTCACCATTTTGCCAGGGAGCACCTGAACCTGACAAGTGACCAGATTAAGGCTCGCTATGATTGTCTGGCATACAGAGCCAGATTCCAGGAGAGTTACTTTGTGTGACTTTACCATCCTATTAGGAAGGTAATCACTCATATCAACAATGTGGTATACCACATTCAATGTCAACCCCAAGGGAAACTGAACATGGTCCATCTTGATCAGCTTGCTTCATATCACAGAGTTGCTTGGGTCAACCAGCTCTGAGGAGGGAGCTATGTAATGGATCCAGCTCTGCCAGCTGTGGGTGGTAACATGTTCTTCAGTGCTTGCCAGTAATTGGTTGGAGGGTGGGGTACTCCCCCTGACATAAAGTGCCGGGAATACCCTCAAGACTTGACCAGAAAATTATGGGCACTCTCTTCTCCTACTTCCTGTGAACATTCTAAAACTCGTTGACAGTTGTATATAAATGAGCAGCTTGTGATGCAGAGAGTCAGTGAGTAAGTTACTCAGTGAGTTTGTGTTATTGATGTGACATAAAGTGCTGTTTTCTGAGTTGTGACATACAGTGAGTGCTGCTCAGCAAGTAATTAGTGAATTTCAGTGTTTGATACTCCAGCAAGTAAGCAGAAGAAAGAAGAGTATGCTTCGCCTGTGATTCTTTCCACCACTACGTGTGGAGCAAAGCAAAGTGATAGTAATAGAAACTGAACTAAGTCATATTAGTAAAGTGAGGTGACATTGAAAAACTGAAGAAAGTCACAATACATACCCTGTGCATATCTTGATGATACCCATATCAGGTATATGTGATCAATGGAAGATAATAAATTCAATGTTCAAAATTGTCACTGTGGCTTCCATGCTAGTCTCATCTTCCTGTTTGCCCATGATCACTAGTTTGTTATTTTTGTCCACCTTTATATAAATTACATCTTTATTGTTTATGTTTTCTAATATTTTTGTGTGAGTGTTTTTTTTTTTTTTTCCTCTGTATCAGTTTGTTGATAATAGGTTTGCATTTTACTATAATGTGCGATTTATTTTTCCTTCTGATATATTTAAAATGGCTACTTCTAGGTCCTCTATATATTTGTGTGTGTTTACAGAGAAGGGTGTGCAAGTTTTCAAGCCTTCATTCAACATGTGTAACTCCTTTTTACGTTAAAGATTCTTTGGCATGGTTTAGTATGTTATGTTTAAATTCTTCTGTTTTCTCAGATTTTTGCTTTTTGTGTAAGTGCATGAACTAATTGTTGAACATATTTCTTTTGTGTTTTCTCTGTGCTGTATAGTTGAAGCACAAGAAGACGCTCGGGTTCAGCAATTTAATTTATGAGTTTTCTGATGGGCTCAACTTATTCAGTATCAGCGCTCAATGCTTCGCCCTTATTTGTCTGTTGATAATGTTGCAGGTTTCATGAAAGTACCAAAACTACCCACCATTAGCTTGAAAATTGATGCCCATGTATTGTGCAAATTTTACAACAGTCAACCTAAGTTCAACACCTGAATAATGGCTCTATACCTCTGTTGTATAAACCACTTTCAAATGGGTTCATCTAAATATATAGTTTTTGCCAATTTCACTTTTTTCACCCCAAAATTGCTGTTGGAGTTTTCAGTCCCAACACATTATAATAGGGAAAACTGAGTCAGTTTGTGTTTATTTTTGTGAATGCCCAAAAGCATGTTTTTCATAGCATACAGTTAGTAATCATGAGCAACACATGCACAATTTTCCAACATATTAACTGATAATGTATGCTGTCAATGGTCCAATTAAGATTACTTTAGGAACAGCACATGCTTTGTACAGAAGCGGAAGCAGACCCAAGTACAATGCTTCCAACAGACTTGCTACTGTAAACTTGTGCAAACAAAATATAATGACCATATGTGAAGGTTAAGTTATTAGAAGTGATTATAAACAGTGAAGCCTTTTAACATAATTGAAAATTGTGAGTAGATTGATGAGCTTTATTTTCACTTATTAAGCTTTCACTCAGAACATGTTTTGAAGACAGTAGTCTCCATCATCAGTTGCATGTCCATTGGCATATGAAAGAGGATTTCCTAATTCAGTATTGGTTGTACTGACATCTAGCTGTGTAGTGGAAAACTTCACTGTCATCTACTGATGCCATTTCAAAATTCATTACTCTCTGTGCATTTTTGCTGATATGGATTTTGTTCCCATACTCTGAGTTCTGCTGGTGTTATGGCATGTTTTTAAAGCTTAATTTCCAATATAACGTGCTCTGTTGACCAAAAATTGGGAGCTACTGCAGATTTGTCTATTGCTTAAGTTTATCTAAGAAATATAAATGCTAAGCAAATAGAAAAATCTGCAGTAACTCACCATTTTTGGTCAACAGAACACAACATTAAACTGAAAAGAATGGGTCGGGGGAAATAACTGGAGATACCACTAAGAAGTGTATATGTAGGAAGCTTGCCAAAACCAAGTGTTGAGGGGTTCTGAGATATAAAGGTATAATATAGTAATCCTTACTAACAGCAGTGAGGTAATGGACAGGTTTCTGATTTCAACTATTACAAAAGTAATTATTATTTTAGATATGGTAAAGATGAACAAATGAAACTTACAATTTCAGATGCGTAGAATGATGCATATAACATTAGATAAACATATGGCATGCTCCAGTTTATGTGGTGGTGATGGCAGCGGTGGCAGTGGCGGCGGTGGTGGTGGTTTTAAACATACACATGTCTGGGATTCTGACATTTTCTGCATTTTTCAGTATCACTTGTTCTCCATACATTATCTCCATATATTTCGTTAAAAACAACAGAGCAGCAAAACAAGTTCATTCATTGTTACACAGCCACAGCTTATCTCTGCATCATGAAGTGTTATAATGTTTGCTATAATTGCCATGTGCTTTTCCATGAGATTCTTTGAACTGGGAAGTGGTTAATCTTTGATGTGAACCAAAAGATGTTTCAAAATACTTTTAACAGTAGAACTGTAATTATTTATATAGGACTACAGATTTGCATCTTTTGAAGCGGATGAGATGGTTAACACAATCAACTTTCTGCACATCAGAGACTTAAAATGAAGCTAATATATTAAATAATAAGGAAGAAACAGGCAATTTTAGTAGCTGAACAGTAACTGGCTGCTTATGGCTCCTAACACAGCATCAGGTGCAGCAAGCAATAGCTTCTGGCTGAGTTTGATGGCAACATGGCTTTCCTTTACGTCTGTGAGCTATAAACAAGTTCTCAGACTTTCAAGGTTTCGGTAGTTAATATACAGAGTAACAAATTTGTTACTGCTGGTAACAACAGTAATGTAAATGTCACATCCCAGAATAAAAGAATAAGATAGGAGACTTAGTAAAGTTGTGTAAAACAATAGCAGTGTCATCATGATTGGAATAATTTGATGGAATAATTTATTTGGCTGTTGTTATTAAGATTTTGTGTGATCACTTGTTGCAGATAGTGTGTAAGAATTTTTAATATTTATTACTGCACAAAATCTTCATTATAAACATTGTGTTTATTATCTATTGTTCTATAAATTTAGGGAATATAGTATTAGTATAAGTTATAGCATCTATTGCTCTATAAATTTAGTATAGTATTAGTATAAGTTATAACCAGGGTTAGGATTTTTAGGTGCGCACCTTCTTTCTTAGGGTAAGTTAAAGCTGTGCGGAAAGATATCACAGTGTAAAATTTTGTTTCTAGTTGCAAAAAGAGGCATTTTTTCTCGCACCTTTTTCCCTTTTTTGGGACCTTTACCCCATTTTGGCACCTTTATCCCATTTTCCCCAAACCATACCCATAATACCCTTTTTCCCCCTTTTTTTCTTTTAAGTTTCATTCCAATTTATTTTTTAACTTTCAATTAACATCTCCTCAGCTTGCTGTGTACATACGAATAGTAATCCTACCTCTTTCAGTAAACGCTGCGTGGGAATTGAAAGCACACCCGCAACAATGGAAAACAATTGTGTGTTCAACGAAAAACTCTTTCTCTTGCTTTACCGCTATAAAGTAGCCCACAATAATGTAATTGACAATGAGTTATTCTATCCCACCAGAATCAGTAGCCTGCTGTCCATGAATGCGACTTTGTTACTGTGAGAGATGTCATCTGTTTGCATGGAGGCGAAGGCTGGGCACGCAGAGACAGCAGTAACCTCGCCCATGCAGTTCCGAGAACTATTAAGACTGGGTTCCGCTCGAAACTACTAGAAATCGCTGAGACTGAAGTTCCAGCATGAATGAGAACATTCTGGTAATTGTCACAGTGTTATAAGAGAATGTGGACAGCAAATGGGCGCAAGAGTGAGTTGTGTGACAGTCGCATTGTGTTAGCAAGTGAACTAGTGTTAGCTCTACAAACGAGTATACTAGTACTAGATTTTACCATGCCAAAGGTGTCCAGTGCTCGATTTATTGTTCTGGCTGAGGAATTCAAACAAGATTTCATAGACACTGATGGAACTGTTATGCGATGTACTATTTGTGATTCAGGAATTTTGTTAGATGAAAAACACCAGCGAGATCGCATCAAACAAGACATTTCCCGCTCTAATCATCAAATGAACAAGACACTTCAAGCAAACAAATCACGCCAACCTCTATAACGAAATGCATTTCAACAGAGTTCTTCAAAAAGCCAAAATTTAAAGGAATTAAACATTGATTTGTGTGCAGCTCTTACACAAGCAGGAATTCCACTCAATAAGGTGAACTATCCAACCTTCAAGGGATTTCTTGAAAAATGCACAAAGATGTCAATGCCCGATGAGAGTACTTTAAGAAAAAACTACATGGAGAGTGTTTACCAAGAAACCATAGAAAGAATCAAGGAGAAAGTGTCTGATTGCGATGTGGGAATGATTGTGGATGAAACCATAGACTCAATGGAATGATATGTTTTGAACATTTTAGTTTTTCCCTTAGCAGGGGAGAAAGTTAAGCCCATGTTGTTAAAAATGTACGAGTTGCAGAAAGCCAATGCCAGTACAGTAATGCAATCCATTATGGACTTCTGCCAAAAACTCTGGCCTACTGGTATCGAGTTTGAAAAACTTCTTCTTGTGGTTACACACCAGGCTCAATACATAGTTTCAGCTGTTAACCAATTGAAACCTTTATTTCCTAACTTGAAGCATGTGACATGCTTGGCTCATGCCCATCACAAGGTTTGTGAATCCATAAGAAACGAATACGACATCGCAAATCAATTCATCTCTGCCCTGAAGAAGATTCTACTGAAAGCTCTGAGCCGTGTTGTTTACTACAGGGACATCACTGGCCTGCCCCTTTCAAATTTCCCAGTCATTACTCACTGGGGATCTTGGATTGAGTGTGCTGCTATGTTGTGTGAGAATTTTGACAAAATTAAAGTGTTTGTGCTTTCTTTGGATCCATCAGATGCAGGTGCAATTTCTGTTACCGGAGAAAATACATAATTTGCAGACAGAACTATATTGTGTCCATAGTTACAGGTACCTGCCTGCAGCTATTAAATGATTGGAAGAACAAGGTCTGGAAAAGGAAAACCAATGGTATATTTTTACTTCCGTGAGGGAGCAGTTTAGATGGCGTTGCCAAAGACAAACTTGAATCTAGTCTTCAGAAGAATCCAGACATTGAGGAATTCGCCACATCTGTAGAGTTGCCATTCCGATTGAATACAAGGTTTGCCCCACTGGTTTCTGTGGATGTTGAAAGAAGCTTTAGCATCTACAAAGACATTCTATCTCCTAATAGAAACAGATTTCTTTTATAAATGTGGAGATGCTTAATGTCTTGAAGTACAACAGCTTCATGTTGTTTTCCTTCTTTTGATGAGTGGTAGTTTGATGTACTTGTTTGTAGTTCAATAAATTAGAATAGCGGAAAGAGAAATTGTTGAATTAGTTAAGGGAATGCAAGACTGAAATTAACCCAAAATCTCAAAACATCTAAAAAAAAAAAAAAAAAAAAAAAAAATTATGTTCCCAAAAAATTCTCCATTGCTTGTAGTTTTAGAATCCAATTTTATTTTTGACCTAGCGAACGCTTCAGGATCATTGCAAAACTTTTTAAATACCTTTGCGCATTTAGTTGCTAGCTGTTTATATTTTTAAAGCTTCATTTTAAGGCGTTTCTTATTTTCAGCATTTCTGCATATTCAAAATGTTCCACACGATGTAGTTTTCATCCATTCATATTGACATTTATTATGTTTATTTCAAAAATCCAAATAAATAAAACTGTCATATAATTTTTCTGTGTAATGAACAGCTTTTGTGCTACTAATTTTTGAAGATAACAATGTATTTAAAAAAAACGAAAAAAAAAATGCAAATACAAAACTGCAAAACTCTTTTTGCTCTTAAACTAAGAATGGTAGAAAAAAAATTATATGACAGATTTGTAGTTCCTTGACAGATGTAACATAAGATTTTTTTTTTTTGAAAAATGCATCATGTTTTGCTTTTTGCATATACCCATAATTTTATATTTTGAAAATTAACTTGAAAACTAATTAAGATTTTGGATTGAAATTCACAAAACAATTATATCTAAAGAAGACTGACATGTAGTTAAAATTTCAGCCCAATTGAATGGATAGTTTAGAAAATAGCAATTTCAGTTGTGCATCCCCTTAAATAAACCAGCATCTTATTGTCCCTTTTTTCACCTTATTTGAGCACCTTTTCCCTTCCTTTTTTCATCTGAAACTTGCACCTAAAAATCCTAACCCTGGTTATAACAAAGATTTACTTCAACAGTTACTTGCAAAATATTCTTTATAATTGTAGGAAACTCTGATAGAATAATGTATTATTATTATTATTGCATAGATTTATGTTTTGTTCAATGTTGTTGGTAAATAATTTGTTCCAGCTTGAGCAAGAAATAAGTAAAGTACACTCCGCACATGAAGAACTTGTACAATCATCAGAGAGACGAGAGCGTTTAGAACGGGCTGCAAGAGCTCGTTTGCAAGGAGAAATCAGAAGACTGCAAGAGTTAAACAAAGCGCTGCGTGAACAGATATCTGCTCAAATTTTAACTGGAAGGTCCCAGAATCAATCTGACATACCAGACATGGCAACTGAAAATCTCAGGAAAGAACTTGGCAGGCGAGAAATTTTGATTGCACAAAGTAAGTAGTGAAACTAATGATTACTAATGGCTATGCCTTTTTTTTTAAAAAAATATGCTCAGAATGTCCTGAAAAAACATCCCATAGCATGGTTTATTTATTCAGCATGAAGGATGAATACAAGATTGTGTTTCTTATTTAGATATTTTATTTGCACTGGGAAGGCAACTGTGCACAACTGAGCACAGTTCAATATGAGAATTCCTGCTTATAGGCACCTTACATGTTAATTCAGTGCTAGATGTACTGATTTGGGAGAACGTAGTGACACTGTTGCATTCAGTCGCAACTTCCATGTGAAGTAGTTTTACCGTAATGGGTGATATTGTAATTAAATGCTTTTTTTTTTCTCAATAACTTTTTTTTCCCAATAAATCAAAAACATGTAAATGTTTGTTTTGTGAAAGTTATCCATATGTGGGATGCACCTAAAAATTGCTTACATGCTAACACCATCTACATAAGGTGGTGGCATTGTTGGCACTTTTTGGAAAATATTGAACATCTTAATTCACTCCATACACCTACCAACATGAATGCAAATACTTGCAATGTTGTTGCTTATCTTTGTTTCTTTCA
Organism: Deroplatys truncata; assembly: GCA_030765065.1. NCBI lineage: Eukaryota > Metazoa > Arthropoda > Insecta > Mantodea > Mantidae > Deroplatys > Deroplatys truncata. The sequence goes on along the minus strand of CM060990.1, from coordinate 411,875,390 downwards.
GTGTTAACCCACTTTTGTGATAAAATGGCAGTGTTGCAACAGTTTGCTCCTTGCTAAGAAAAGCTTGCTCTGGTTGCAGGGAAACCCTTTATTCTGCATGACCTAGTGTCCTTTTTTTTCTAAAAGTGTAAGCAGTTCACTGTCATTTGTTATGAAAGTATCATTGCATCTGCCACCAAAACACTTTGATTTGAATCTCTTGATGCCACTAGGTGCTATGCTTACCAGGAATTTGATTGTGTAAGCACTCTTGTAGTGAGATGTAAGGAAAACGTATCTTAGGAGGTTGTTCAATCGTAATTTCACTGCAGTCGGTGATCACTCCGTACTTGGGATATTCATCTTAAATATGTTTGGAATGGTTACAGCTTCACCTTCCTAACTCAGAGAACACAAGATATATAATTGTGTTGCCAATGACATTATAGTGTAAAAATATGCAACACCATTTACAGTGAACATCAAACAGTACTCTTGAGTTCTGAATATGTAAGGCCAGTTTTCATTTTCGTAACAGAAAGAAGTTGGCTTGCATTACCAAAAAGATGTTGATTTTTTTACATATTTTATAGTTAAATATTAGTTCATAAGTTCAGCAACAAAGAAATACTGCATTCAACATTCACATTAAGTTTCTCAATGCTCTCTTATTATGAACTGGTGAATATTCTTGGAAGCCTTGGCTTTCGTCGTACATATGAGTTTCATTGCCCTTATCATAATGGAGTTTGTATGCATTTAAAAGTCTACACAAGGGTGGTATGCTTAGGAACCCAGTTCTCAGTTCACTTTACACAAAACAACAAAATCACCTTTTGCAATATGGCATTATATGTCTGTCTGTATTGCAATTTTGTTCATTGAAATAATTTGAATCCTGGGTTTCTTTGATATTAAAAATTTCTCATATGTGTCCATCAACTGCTGGGAGGAAGCTGCTCTTTTCCTGTACCCATTCAGAAATAATATAGATATACAAGCAGGATTCTATGTATGTTTACACCACCTATTGTCAGTGGAATTTTACTACAGATTTTTAATTTTGCATTAGTTCCCAGGTAGAATCAAAAAGTAGTAATACTAATTTTAAAAATGAATATCTTATTTACAATGTTAAAATGATACATATTATTACATTCTCAGAGTAGTGTGCACCATGTTGGAGTAAATTACTTCGGAAGTAATGTTTACTAAAGAAGTCTGTACTATGGAAGTACGTTACTACGGGAGCACTGGAAGTTACTCTGGAAGTAACGTTGGAGAGCTCAGTTACAATTTACTCTTATAGTTACGACAACGGAAGTAAGGGCTCATTACTTCCAGAGTATTGCTTTGTTTGCCTGATTTACTTGAAGTGATCATAAATAGGGTTGTTATGTGTGATAGGAAAAGAGAGGAAAACATCAGCAAAAGAATAAATGTTTGTTGGTTGAGATAATGAAAATCCATTTAAACAATACAGAGTACAAAAAAACATGATGTAAAAATGCTGTAAGACGAATGTAAAAAGTTGTAATGGACAAATTTAATGCTTCAAGCAATGGGAAACATACTGAAGAGCACCTTAAAATTTTTTGGAAACAATATTTTTCTAATTTTCATATTTGCATCACAGATCATTTGTGAATTGATGAAGAAATACCCTTTCCGATTCCGGAAAAGTTCACCATTTTCACCTTATGGGCAGAAAAAGCACATGTGTGCAGTCAATTGCACCTACAATGTGTGGGAAACTGCATGAGTGAAGAATTGCCTTTTATTTACAGAACACTCATGTATATCTATTTATGTACCTTGCTATTAACCTCAAAAGCGCTCTAATAATGTGACAAAAGATATGAAGTAGGCATACAGTGAACAATTATAAGATCGCCCGTAATTCTCTGAAATGCTCCAGTACAAAACACTTGCAGGATGCATAAAAATTGCAATTTGGGTGATACAGCTGAATTCATGTTGTGAGCTCTGTTATAAATGCTCTCCAAGCTGGTTCAAAAGGAATGTAAAAGATAAACTGAAATGTTTATTGAACTTTCTCTCTCTATAAGCATTATGTGAATCTCGCCATACCCAATCACATTCCTGTTGTTTCTTCATCGAGATCAGCAATGTAATCTAAGTAATCTAATCTTCTTCTTTTTCTTTTTTTTTCTTTTTTTTTTTCTTTTTTTTTTTTTTTTTTTGAGATCACCAATGTAGTCTAAGTATTCCACGAACACATTAAAATATTTTCCTCCAATTATGATACTGTATTTTAGTTTAGTCAAAATTTTAGTTACTCCATCCAAGTCAGAGTAAATTCTAACCTATATTGGCATTCTATTTGCTTCTGTAGTAACATACTACCTGAGGGTGCTCTCTGACATTTACTTGTGTAGCAATTTACTCCAGGAGTGTCTGAAATCAGTGAAATACTTTGGAAGTAGTTTACTCTTGTATGGAACTCGCCAAGTGTTGACTTCAATAGTAGTTTATTATGGAAGTAGAAGAGCTTACTCTAGGTTGCTGCACGCCACGCTGAGTGTAGTTACTTAATATTAGTACGATAACACTTTCCTTTAATGAGACTTAAACTCGCTGTTACTAGTGGGCAAATGCATGATACACATCATTTACAATACATTAATACACACTAAAATAATTCTCTCTGTTTGTTATTTTCAAAATAGCTATTTAGTGCTTGTATCCACAGCTTTCTTTGTTTGGTCTTGTGCCTTATTAGGAAATGAGTAAAAAGCATCTCCATAAATTATGGTGCCCAACATTAGAAGGAATTAGGATTGATTTTTCTCTTCTGCTTTTCCATATTTTCTCCCTTGATTTTCAAGATCAAACCAATAGTGTCCACATTCACAAGTCTACAGCCCTCCCAAGTATAATGCAAGAAATCAATATGGTGCAGAGTAAGGAATGTGTTTTGCAGGTCAAGCACAGTGCGTGTATTTTAAAACACACAAAAGTATTTATTTCTTTAAAATGGTTTTAAACATACATTTTAAAATCTTTACATATAAACCCACAAAACATTAATTTCCATTTGAATAATTTTCCACAAACCTCAAGTTCAGACTACAATTACTAGAAGAACCTAGTATTGTGCTTAAAAGTTTACCAGACATTTATAATTGTGCCTTGTAAGTTTTATTTTCAGCAATGGTGTTTCACCTACCAAATGTAAGCATTGTCTACTTTGAATGCTTTGGTTTGTGAGCATATACTTCTTAGAGCTTCATATCATATAGCTGATTCAGCAATACTGCCTAATACATAGCAGTCTTAAGCACAACGGATATTGTACTGAACCTTTTTTGGTACAACAAGTGGCAGGTTACTTTTGTGAAATATCTGTTCAGAAGTTTTTTGGCTCATGGATGATTTTCCAGCTTGCTCACATCTCTCTGATACAGCCAATTAAGCTACAGTAGCGTCTATATTTTGGGTTGTAAATAAAGTTAACTATTTTTTTGGCAGTAGTGTGATGGCAGCCTTGGTATTTCAATAAGAAAGCTGTCTGCATCAAATTTTGTGGATGATATTTTCACAGAGTGTTACCAGTGACATCTCCTTTGGGTGTGTAAGTTGTATGTCGACACCCAAAGAAAAACAAACAAACAAAGAAAAGGTTATTTTTTTTCTTATTTTCGAATGACAGATAAGCAAGTGTTGCGATGTGGCAGTTGGCCAAGCAAGTCATTGACAATGCCTGCCTGCATCCCAGGTTGCATGCATTTCATTCCATCCACCTCATGTTTATACCAAGACACTGGTTTCAGTTTCAACGACTTTAGTTTATAGCACTTGTGTAGTATCTCCCATCCAACTTTCGCATTTACGGTTGTAGTGGCTTCAGTATTTTTAGATGGCTAGTGAAACAGTAATTAAAAAGCTATTAGATGAAATTATATGAAATTCCTTATTACAAGTGCAGAGTTCAGTTCCACATTAAAAGAACATTTACATATTTCTTCAGTTTCCCATGATACTTCTTTCGAGATAAAATATACCGTGAAATTAAAAACACAGATTTTATAGTTATGCTTTATGAAACATCAGACATAAGCAATAGATCTCAAATGTCAACTATTTTACGTTATTCTTCCGTGGTGGAGAAAAAACATCGTAGAACAATTTCTTGGATTTCGTGAAATAAGCATTGATAAAACTGTAAGCAGCTCTTTTCAACCATGTAATGAAATAATGTACACACATAAGTGTGAGGACAAGCTAACTGCTCAGACATATGATTGACCTTCTGTGATGAGCAGCCATCTCAATGGCCTTCAAACTACAGTATTAGAAAAATATCCTATAGCTCTCTTTATGTATTGTTATGCTTATATAATGAATTTAGTCTTACAGCAATCGTTAGAATGCAACAAAGAGCTTAAAACATTTTTTTAGTGATCTTAAATCACGATCTGCCTTTTTTTTTATACCCTTCAAAGAGGTTGCATGAATTTAAAAAAAAAGCCACCTTCATTATCTTCCACTCAATGGGGATTTTACCTCTAGACTTATCCATACAGTCAGTGAAAACAGAGAAGCTTTAATTCTGTTTTCTGATCACATTAGTGGTTATTTTGTGGTTTTTCTTGCTTGCTAGGCGAATGCTGCGTTGGATAATTTGATCTGCGAATTTTCCTATTATCCCTTTCATCACTACAATTCATTTCCTTCTTCACTGTCATACCAGGCATGATCACCCGTCCTGGATGTGCTATGATCTAGAGCTTGCTTGATCCTCGATAGGCTACTGACCCAACGCATTGTCTTATAAGTCCTTGGGGGTGTAAGTCTTACAAAGAGGAAGGTAATCAGTTTAAGATAAAAAGTTCACATTAGTGAAAGTGGAGACTTTGACAATTTGGCTGCAATGACAGCAAGAGGATTTGCCAACTTCTTAAGCAATCTCAAAAATATATTTTTAATAAAGGTTTTATCCAACTTACTTTCCTTCTCTAAGTATTTCTCAATATATTTCAGTCTGGAAATACTTAAATTTTATACTGCAATAATAAAATTACTGAATTTCAAAACCAGCTGTAAAAGGAAAGGGGTAATTCTGAATAATATGGTCTTCATGTGACAAAGAGGTGGTTCAGATAAAACGGATAAGGTTACATGATGAATCATTCAAAGACCATTGCTCAAGACTGTACTTTGAAATCATTGACAATGTCACTTATCAGATAACAATTAGATTTGCATCATTTGAAAAGTTGCAACATTTTGAGCTCTTAAACCCATCTGAGCTGCCATTTTTCAGCAAAAGGGAAATCTTTCCTCACAATTTGTTAAAAAGGCTGCAGGTAATATATGGCATTCTTTTTAATCTGTCTAAACTTCAAAATGGACTGTACATGTGGTACACTTCCAATGAGGGATCAGATAAAACATCCAATGAGATCATTGTTTTATTGATCACTATTAAGTGAATTCACAGAAATAACAAATTAGCGATGTTGATTGCAACAATACCTTCTACATCATCATCTGTCAGAGATCATTCTCATTGTTTAAGAGGACCCACACATTCTGCTGCACTACTCAGACAGAGCACCAAATGACTAATTTAAGCATCATTTCCATGGAGAAAGAACTGCTTTTTAAGTTACGAGGGAGGGGATAAATCCAAATTCTATGAAGCAGTCATCCAGATGTTTCTACAGAAAGAAAGACAGTTTGAGCTAGAGTTCAAATGAATGTAAGTAAATAGATTCCATGCTTGATTTTCTTAAGTTTGAAGGCTATAGTTTAGTTACATAATTATTTTAATTACATATATTGTTAACATAACAACATTTTGTCTCACTCATTTGTACTACTTACATGCTAAATTGCTAGTCGAAAATTTGTTTTTAGAGGTAATGTTGGAAACTGGGGATTAACATACTTTTCCTTTCTTGTAAACACCCTAAATTCCAAGTCAGTAGATGGCACTGAGTGTTACCTTGGATTCAGTCCTACACTAGGTATCATCTCTGCTTTGGTTTTCTTCAGCGATTATCTCACTATTCATTTCCTAATCTGTAGTATACCTAAGAACACTTTTAGGTAGACAGGTAATCTTAAAGAATTTCATTACTCTTTCTCATAGATTATGAAATATATTTCTGTGATGTCTAAGGTAGATCTATTTTTCTTTCACCTCTGAGTTTACCCTGCATTATTTGATTTTCTGTCACCTGTATCCCAAATCAGCTTCATTTACCGTTCTCTGATGTTGAACTTTCTTCCTAGATTATTCTTGTTGGTGTATGACAGGTTTCTTTTTCCTCCCTCCCTGAAGATCTCCTGAGCATTGGTATCCCAGTTGATTCATGGTTAGGATGTTTGCTTGATGAAACCTGCATCTTCCATCAATTTGAACCATGGCACCAGATAAATTACTCTCCAAGATATTAGCATTACTGTTTGAATCAGGAGAAAGAAGGCCAGACAAAATATCGTTTTCATTAAGTAGTGACACCATTTTATTTTTATCATTTTTATTCTCACCCTTAGGCCCCCAGGAAGCAATTTAGGTGTTTCAATATCTTCTATCATCTTCACTATAAAATGTTTGCTTTAAAATGCAACTATGTGTTGTGATGTAATTTTCACAGGCTAGGAAACCTGATTTAAGATCTGTAACTAACATTTTAGTATATAACACAGTTAAACTAGTGAACATGATTAGCTTCCCGGGAATCATTCCGAGTGTTAAGCTACAAAACTGTCAAGTAATACATTAACGATGTATGGTACTTCAAAGTCAAATAGATCCTAAATTATAAACACACCTTGTATCAGTGCTGTTGAAAATTACATGTCATTCATCATTTCCTTCTTTCACTCTCATGTGAATCTTTAATTTTTATTCAGTTTCAGTTCAATTCAATTTTATTGCAGTTCAGTACTATGATTATAAGAAGTATCACAAAAGAGCTATGCCAGACAATAAATTAACAATGGTGATTTACAAAGCATAAGATGTATAAACATAGAAAAGAATCCAATTAAAAGTCATACAAGTGTTAATATTATGTACATTACATATTAAAAAAGCCTCAGTATAAATATGAAAGTAAGAGTATAAATGTTATAGGCTATGATAGACCAGGTAATGTTTATAATTCATTTATGTATTCATCAATATTAATTAGTTTTATTCCCATATAACTGGGCTATCATCTCAAATAGAAACAACTAACATTCCGTCTTGCATTTCCTTTCCATGAATGTTTGCCAATACTGAGCTCACGTAAGTGGAATATTCTTGCAACAGAAAACCAGAAGGCAATAACCCCTCTAGTACAAGCATATTCTTGGATAAAGTACTTGCCATTTCACTAATTAACAGCAAATGAGTAATTTAAGTGGGAATATAATCAGCTACAGATATGTGATAGTATTTCTCATTTCATGTTCAGTGGAGTTATTGCAAAATCATATAAATACAGCTCTGAGAGTGATTGGTGTGAAATTTTGCTGTTTTATGTACTACTTCAACTTAATGATGCTGTCATTTGCAGGATCATATCAGCACCACTAGTGTGCCGGAATTTCATCCTGCAGGAGTTCTTTTACATGCTAGTAAATATACTGACATGGGGCTGTCGCTTTTAAGCACACTTAAAAACCATTGATCTAGGCTGGGTTTGAACCCACGACCTTGGGATCAGAAGGCCAGCGCCTAACCAACTGAGCCACAAAGAAAAGTTGGATTGACTCTCAGAACCAGAACCTTACCGGAGATCATAATACAGGCACATAGGCTTGTACACTACAAGTATGAAGCATTGTCAGGCTACTGATTTGCAGCCACAAAGCAGATGACTAAATTATTCTAATACTAAAATCATATTCCACATTCCACCATGTATTTTAAATAATAAATAAAAAAAATTAAACATACTTCACTTAGTCTCCTATTGACAAAGAATATATATCAGATTTTGGGAATAATACAGAAGAAGATCAATGGAAGAAGTCATCATCTACCTTGGGAAAGAAAACTGCACAGAAGTAGAATTTCAGAAGTTCCTCATGGACATTCAAAAGAGAAACAATTAGGATGCTTATCTAGCCCAGCCATAACAGGGGCTTAGCAGTATGTATGGATGAAAATTGCAACACAAAAACCTAGACTGTCGGCCAACCTACAGTGGGTATCAGCAGTGTAATTAACTCTATTGGTGTTAGTATGCAGGATTTCATGAAAAAGGACTGTGTTAATAATGGGAGTTCAAGTGATATCACAAGGGGAAACCCTAAAGGAGTTAACAAAATTCTCCAGATTTTGCTACCACACAAATGTAGTGTTGGTTGATCTTCCTGTAAGGTATGACTTTAAAGAAAATTGTCTGAAGATTGTGCAATTCAATAAGTTATAACAGTAGTAAATAAAAAAGAGCACTGCACTTACCAGTAAAAGCTTTAACCATGCTAATGTAGTAAAGGCTTCCAAAGCTGGTTGTAGAATGCATACAAGACATGGTTTAAATTTTGATCAGTATGGTAAGAAAATGCTAGGCAAGGTCATATGTCAAGCATGTTGATGCAGGTGAGACTAATGCTGCACCTCCTGAACAATCAAAAGGAATGATAACCTTGCAAATCATAAAGAAACTAGTAACAAGCTGTATCAGACCCAAAAAGCTAGGAACTTTTCTAACCATTTAGGAAAGTGTAGGTTATTAAAGTTGCTCAATCAGAATATCCAAATGCTCTCAAACAAAATGAATCACTTGAATGTCTTCCTCTTAGAAGAAAAATCTTATATACTGATTTTCACTGAGCATGGCTTACATGAGCAAGAATCGTCATATAACCTAATTCCCAGCTGTGCCTAACCCTTATCTTTTGTCAAAAATTTAAAAAATGGGGCAGAGTGTGCATTTTACAAAATCCATTTATCTCTAAGCAAATCATTGAATCATTATCCAAAACTTGTCTGTTGAGAGACATGCAGAGTTCACTGAAATTAAATCAACCTCCCCAAATCAAAGTTAACTATTTTTGGAGTCTACAGACCACCCAGACATAAGACATAAACATTTTTATGCCAACTTAACTCACCATTTAGATTGAATTATAGCTAATCCTGATAATAAAATTATAATGATTATTGGCAACATTAACATTGATTTCATACAGAATTCCAATGTTAAACTCAGACTCCAGTAAATACTAAGTGAGTACAATCTAAATTATAGCTACATCCTCATTACACCACTGACAACATTATTACTAACCTCAACAACCCACACTATTATATAAGTGTTCTACACTCGTGCTTATCTGACCATACAGCTCAGTGTATCATTCTGCAAGATTTAGGAGTACCAGAAATAATACAGGAAAATAATAATTTCAAACCTGTAAATTCCTATAATGACTCAAACCTGAACACCTCAAATTAAACACTTACGTATATGGCTTGAATTGGTAACTTTACACAATAGTATCAGTAATAGAATATTAAACTCAAATAATATATGCAAAATGAGCTGGCAACTAATAAATAATTTTAGAAAAGCACCTGTAACCACTTACAATTTAGCTATTAATATAGAAAATAAAACAACCAAAGAACCAACACAGGTATCTGATGTACTCAATAACCATTTTGTGTCCATTGGAGCTAATCTAAAATATAAATCGCATAACTAATATCCAAAATGATACAGTACTGCCAAGCAAATCAAAATCTTTAATATGTACATCTATACACAGATAGCAAGGAAGTATAGATGTAATCAAATGTCTGAAAACCTATAACAGTGTTGGTAGTGATAGAATACCTACTTCCCTCATAAAAGCCTGTAGGACAGCCATTGCAGATCCTCTCACTACAATTATGAACTTGTGCTTAGAAATTGGAATCTTCCCCAATACTGGAAAATTGTTAAAATTATACCTGTTTTAAAAAAGGTAATAAAGCAATCTCGAATACAATCAATCATGTCACAAAACATTTACACAGTTAAAAATCCTAACTCTCCTTAGCTTATAATCTACCAAACTATCCTGAACTTCAGAAAACTTAATTTCCTCCTAGAAACCAATTCTGATAGACACAACCACAGTACGAGACATAAAGATGATCTAATAATTGCCATCAATTACACTTTTTTTGAAAAGATCCCTGGTTTTATGGGAATAAAGTTTTACAATGTTCCCCCAATTGACACCAAACTGTATAATAAAGAGTAAATTTAAAACTGTATTTAAAAAGTTTGTAAATGACTCTTAGCAGTAATGTATATATTGATATTGGTATGTGCATGCATTCATATTTTTTTCTTATGACCTATTTTGTGTGACTTTGACATTGTTCATTTGTGCTTGGACCCTGTACTGAACAAAAATTAAAATAAATAAAAAAGAAATGTGTACAAGAAACAGTAATATATAAATCTAATATATAAGAATAAACCAAAAGATTTACATTTTTTTAAAACGAGGCAAAATGGTTCAAAATACATTAATATAATACAGTACAATAATACAGTTAGTAATTTAATAATTCAAAGGATAATATACATGTACATACTTTTTCACATTCATAATGCCAATATAATATGCAGTGGAAATAATTTGAGAGTATACAGTGTGTCCCAGAATTCAATCACACAAATTGCAAGGTTTACAGGTAGGTCATAGTAAGCATTTTAAATTAGGGAACTTATGGTCTAGGGTTTCTAAATTCCATGTTGTGGCATAAAATCTATTGATGGTCAGCACACCACTGATCAAACCTCAACAGGGCATGGGGAAAGGGACAGATGTCTCTTTAGCTCAAGTTACTATCCTTCAATAATGGAGGAAGAGGAGGAAGGTGGTTCAAACCTATTTACCCATCTGTTGTTTTTTCTCTCTTTCTTTCCTTGTTAGTAGTTGCAGTTTTATTTGTTTTATTCAGAACCATTTGTTTTTCTAATGAATTATGCAAAATAAGTGTACAGTGTGTTCAACAGTAAGGCTGTGAATAATGAAGTAACTCAATACTTGAAAGTGTATAATCCATTACCCAATTGAAACAGTTCAACATACAGTAGGTACATCAAGTGTTTATCACTTTGACCTGTGATGAACATATTAGTTCATGTGCAGATGCATTTCAAACTTTATAAGACATTTCCTACACTCTAGCTAATGATGGTAGAAATAAAAGGAAACTCTCCAGAGTAAAGGGAAAATGTACTTGAATAAAACCAACTAAAAAACATTAAATAAACTGTATACTAGTTCTCAATGAGACATGAAAAATAAATAAAACTGGAGGGACTAAAAAAAAGTCTTTTAAGTGCAAAAGGTAAAACAGAGATCACTAGAGGAATTGTTCCACATAACAGCATGCAACATCCCTACAAAGGGTCCACCTGTGAAGAAATGATCCTCAGAAGGGTCTCGAGTGATACAAACCTCATCACAAGAGCCAAGACCTGTGCTATTAACTGCTCTTCAACTATGATTTGTACATGAGGCTCTTAAAGATGCCCCTATAACAAAATCAAAGGGATTGAGTTCTGGAGAATGCAGTGGCCAATTCACAGAACCACCTCTTCCAATCCACTGCCTAGAAAACATACCATTGAGACATTCTCCTACTTTAACGTTGAAATAGGGATGAGCTCCATTGTGCTGCTGCAACCACATTTGATATCGGGTTTACAGAGGGATGCCTTCCAAAACATGGTTGAAGAACTGAAGATAAATATGCCCATTTAAGTGCATAGGAAGTAGATATGGTCCAATTGCTTTATTAGACACGATGTCCACCTACACGTTGATGTTGAATCTGTGCTGATAACCAGCCTCCACTATGGCATTTGGCTGCTTCAACTCCCAAACACGATTGTTCCTGTAGTTTAGAATTTGCCCATGTGAACATGGCCCCATTGATGAAGACATCCAAGGAGAAGTCAGGCTGTTTATTCTGCCACTCCACCTGCAGAACTCTACTCTGGGACCAAATTCCATGGCCTCAATGTCTGCACCTTAAGCATATGTTAGGGTTAGAGTAGTTGTTCTTGTAGGACCCAATGTTTGCTGGACTTGTTTGTATTCATGGCTCTTGCAATTACACAGATGCTGGTGGAAGGTTCTGCCCAAAGTTTGAAGTACAATGCCTTTGGCTTGCACCAGCATTGGGTCTGTGAACCATTAAAGATCCAGTTTCCCTCATATGTTGAACTTTTTGCGATGTCAAGCAGTAAAAGTAATGTCTGCCAGGAAAACTGTCTTTACACTACAGATGCATGTCCTTCATCATAAATCAAATGCATATCAGCAACCTTGGCAAATGAAAATACATTATCCATGTTTTGGAGCAACTGTGAACAGTCTGCTGCATTTGATATACAGAGCAGAAAACAGCCCACTAGCCACTTAGGCGCAAACACTAGTACTTTGCACATGCACAATTAACTTGGTAGCATTACAAGCATTCAGCAACATTCTTATTACATGCATTCAGAAGCTGGTTGCTATTTGCAGCTCAGTCGGTAAAGTGCTGACTTAAAATTAGTATCATATGTGGCATAGGTTCATGTCTGTTGTGTGGATATAACTCTTTTTATTTCTATTCTTTTATATGCATGCACTTATTTTATGAACATACTATGTTTAGTGGCTGGTAGGTTTCAAGACACAGATGAGTAAAATTGTACTGCTTTTATTTGAAGAACTTACGCAGCTATCCCACCCCTCAATTACTTGCTATCACTAACACTATTGAAATCTAAGTAGCTTTCATTCTATCCTTAAAAAGGTAATATTTCTTGTAAGATTTATAGTTAGCTTACAGAGTTTAAACCATTCCCAACTTGTCATTTGTGAAAATAGTAATGCAGAAAAAATTCTGGAGAGAGGTACCAGTCCATTAAAATTGGATTCAATCACTTGCACACTATTGAATGAGTCACTAATACCATAGAACAGAATGCTCTACCCACACATGATTTGAAATCAACTCAACTGTTATCATTGGCATGCATACGCTGGCAGAATGAACAATTTTACTGAAGTACCAAATCCAATAATTTTCAGGTTCCCATGTACCCCGTATTAATACTACTTTTTCTCAACTCTTTGTGCAAGACTTAAGCATTCTGAATGAAAATCTGATAATCACACTCGCATTATATGATATACCATCTTGGATACCTTATTTTGAAAAAGTGTCACAACTTTCAGTTTACAGAAGAGAGTATAGGTTCCCTATTTCAAAATTCTTATCTGGGACACTTCCACAATTCTTGTAATTTTTAGGTTGAATTCTGGTACCCCAGTATAATCTTATCATAATTCAGTTATATTGTAGAAACATTTATCGATGAGATACCTTTTAAATCAGAGTTTAAAGGTATTACTTCTGCTGATTTAATGTAAGTGGTAACTTTATTGTGTATAGCATTGCCAAATTGTATGGTCTTTATTGGTTGATCTTTTAGCTCTTTACCACCTGTAGTTCCTTTGTGACTTTGTTACACACACATGGAGAGATGTGTCTGTGGTTGTAAAGTTACAGAGAATAACATTAAATGTATTATGAGTCTTCTGGATGCCACTGATTAAATACCCCCATGGTAGCATGGTACAATAGCTGAATTTAAGAAGCCCAGCAGCAAAGCTCTCCAAGCTTGTTAATTAGCAACCCCCTCACAGGGCAGAGTGGATTTAATTGATAGCTCACTTTCCAAAGTTCAGCATATATATAATAGCAACTCTGAGGGTTGCGTACAACAGGGTGGAGTAGGATCAGATGGTAGAGTCAGTTGGGACTGGTGTGAAAGATGCTCGGGGAAGGGGGTATGAAATAAGTACCTGGAATTCTATAAAAACCTACTGACTATTCTTAGATAAACTAGGGCGAGGTTGGGGTTCCTCAGTAGAAGGGTTGGCCATGCCAGAGCTTAACTGTACCCACATATGACTTAATTGTAGAATTCTGGTAGGACTTGAGAAACACAGTTTTAAGGATTAACTCATTAGGGTGAGGTTTGGAGCACTAAACAGATGTGACCTCTGTTTTCTAGCAAGTCAAGAAGTGAATTCAGCCCATTGAGCCACTTCTGTGGTCAATAAATATGTGTTTGAGAGACAGCTCAGCAACCTGATGCCCTCATTGGACTTCCTTCATTACACCACTTTTTGAAACTTAATGTAATCTGGTACAACTCTACGACAGTGGATTGAACTCCACACATCACCCCTAGGGTTCAAAAAAATTCTGACCCTGGAATAATTTAGAAAAGGCTGAAAGAGGAGAGGGAATAACACCGTGTCCTAGAGGGTACATGTCATGTCCCATTTGCGGACTAAGAAAGATAAGGCATTGCAACACAGTTGGCTGACTGAAATAAAACCATGGCTTGCTAGCACCTTTGTCACCTCCCGCTCCTTTATAAGACTTGGAAGCCATGGGAAAGAGTTTTCTTTCTCTAGGGGTTGGAACACCATAGGGTTGTGGAAGAAGTGTGTGGCCCTCCTGTCAGTACATTGATTTTCTGTGGTCCCTTCCTGTAAGTGGACAATGTACAGTGATCTCTTGTCCTTCACACCATTCTTCCCTGCAATGCTTGCACATTCCCATTGATTGCCTGGCTTCCTGTCACCTCGTGAACCTTTGTCCATCGGCAGTGGCTTGTAGACAGATAGCTACTGTACTGTTTCAGGTGCTGACCGTTGGCTGGTGCTTCCATGCGATTAAAGTCTTAACATTGGTTTGTGTTATGTTCTAGTGCATCGGTTTTAGTTGCCCCTCTGATTTTCTGTGTTCCTCCACCTGCTTTCTCAATTCTGACCAGATTGAGGGATGTTTGTTTCTAGGAAGGTCCAGGGAGGTCCGAAGCTACAGGGTAACTCCACATGCTCAATCTCAGCTATACTACAATTCACGGGCATAACCAAGATGGCAGACGACATCGAGCAATGGCTTGAAAGTGTTGTAAAAAATGTAAAAGTTATCGCCAAAGCTGGAAAGTACATGAAAAGGAAACCAAGGAACTGAAAAAAGTGCTAAGCACCATATGCAAATGTTGTAAGTTAATTAAAAAGTGATCTAGAAGATAAGATAAATAGAAAAGAGAAGCATCAAAATGAGGTTAGGAATGGTGAAACAGAAGATGATAAAGAAAGAGACGGCAGCTGCTCCACAGAATAACTGGCTTCATCTACCTGCCCTACTCACAAAGCTACAGGCAGCAAGCCCTGCCTACAGCAGACCAACCATGCCAACCTAGCATATAAAGAAGTGCATGATACTGCAAGCAGCTGCCAGCACCAAATGCCGCCCAGTGAAGCAGAGCAGAACAAGAAAAACGATCAATGGGGAAAAAAGAAACAAAATGATACACAACCGCAAACCCCACATGAATGCAAACATTGAAGATAGGATTATAGAAAAATTAAATATACAGATGTAATACACGTTAGTATTCATAAAAAGGATGATAAATGAAGAAATAAAAAAGGAAGCGCAAAAATCGATGGAGCTACTCGAACCCAAAACAAACAAAACAACACATCAAGCCGGCAACCGAGGAACAGGAGGA
This sequence comes from Deroplatys truncata, assembly GCA_030765065.1. Lineage (NCBI taxonomy): Eukaryota > Metazoa > Arthropoda > Insecta > Mantodea > Mantidae > Deroplatys > Deroplatys truncata. Next base: position 411,859,848 of record CM060990.1, on the reverse strand, counting down.
AAGGGAAGAATCGTATGCACAGGTACAAAGACTACAAAGAAGGAAACTGATTCAAACAAACACCTGGAGAAAACAACAAACTACAAGTAGCCATGAAAAGAGCATGGCTATGCATAGGAAGTTACATAGCACTACTAAACTAGAGAAGATAACAGAATACCTGCAAGAAAATGGCATTGACGGTGAAATGGAAGCAGAGGAACTAACTGTCAAGGGAAGGAACAAGACATACAAAGTCAGAATAGACCAAACGCCAAAAAATTGCCAACGATCAGGCTTTCTGGCCACAGGGAGTAATTGTATGGTCTTTTCATTTTTCAAGGCAAAGCATAGATGTTATAGCATAAAATTTAGGAAAAAGAAGAAAAGATAAAGACACTACTTTGGAATATAGAAGAACTGAAAAATGCAATCAACATGATACCAGAAGATACCTTTGACAAACATTACCCAGTGACGCTCACAGAAACCTTCTTAACAACCCAATGGAGCACAGGCAGTTTCTACACAGTGCACTCACAAGCTAAGGAGAAAGAGGAAGGCTAAAAGGAGGCATAACAATGCTAATTAAACCCAAGATGGCACCCTTCAAGATACTACATAACACAAAAAACATATTTATAGTAAGCACAAGCCTATGCACTGTACTGAATGTCTATTTCCAGCCAGAACATAAAGCAGGGGAAATCCTGTAAGAGCTCATTCAGGTCTTAAACAAGGCAAACAAAAAAGACGCCATGATATTAATTGGAGACCTGAATTGCAGAATAGATGTACCCTCACAAAAGGCAAAAACGCTAATCAACCATATAGAAAAAGAAGGCCTAACACTAATAAATAATAGAAAAGGAAAAGCCTACCTTGGCCCAAATGGGGCCAGTACAATAAACCTCATGTTCATAAACAGTGAAAAGACTCACCAGGAAATAAAAAGAGACATCCCAGCATGAAAACATGTACCGGTATGCACCTACATATATGTAAAAGACTCACACAAACGGGAAACTCTCAGGAAGCAAATTAACAGGCTGTCAAAAGAAATAGACAAGGACAAACTACATATAAGCGACGAATATAGCTTTAAAAAAATAAAAGAAGGAAAACTAGATGAAGCACTCAACATGATTGAGGAACATATAAAACAAGCAATAGTAAGGAAAGAATGGAGACAATGAAAAGCAAAACCATGGTCCAATCAAGAATGCTACAAACCAAGGAAAACCATGATTACAACTTTTCACAAAGCAAGACAAACACAAACAGGAAGACTTAAGGGAATATAAAAACACCAGAAGAGTCTACAAACAAACATTGAAAAAACACAGACATATATCAGGCTGAAGAAGAAAGAATTAAAAAAAACCTCATCGCACAAGCAGAACAGAAATGATACAAAGCAGTTACATCAAAGTTGCCATATTTTTCAAGAGACCTACCGCTCAACACTGGGAAGAGCACTTCAGAAAAGTACTACTCCAGGTCAAAAACACACCCAGAAAATGCGTGGAAGAAGCAGAGGTAACTCATCCTTTCTCTACAGAAGAAGGAAATAAATCACTAACACAAAGAACAAAAGAGCATGTGGCCCAGATCTTATTCGAACATCTAAAACAAACAACACATATTCTCGCAAATACATGGAAAAGCTTCTCAACGAATGTCTGGAGCAAGGAAACATTCCAAACAAATGGAGGCTAGCAACACTGAAGGTGCTATATAGAGTGAGTTTGAAGTCTGACAAACTTCAGGGTATGATTCCCAACTGGAAATGGAACACAAAAGTTCATATCACATTGTGTCGGGAAATGCATAGTTCCCACGGTAGATGACATTGAAGAACGACATCAAACAAAGAGCCTGGCACACAGTACATGGCCTGAATTCCATCCATGTCTTAACAGAGTTCAAAGTGGCCTCCATGAGACAATGCACATGCTCACACGTTGCATCATGGATTGCCTCATTCGAATGTTCCGAGCTGTGTCCAAATAACGTCACAGGCTACATGGACACGGTGTTGAAGGGTCTGAACATCAGGAACAGGCTCATTGTACACAATGCTTTTTATATGCCCCCACAAGTAATAATACAGGGGATTAAGTCCAGTGATCAAGCAGGCCATGCAGCAGGGCCTCCTTGTCCTATCCATCTGGGGAAGATGTTGAGGTGTCAGTGAACATTAATGCAGAAGTGGGCTGGCGCTCCATCGTGCTGCAGCCACATTCCCTGTCATATTGCCAAAGGCACATTCTCCAACAATGGAGGCAGAGTGTTTTGCAGGAAGTCCAGATATGTTTCTCCACTCAGGCTTTGTGGAAAAAGAACTGGTCCAAATAGACGGTCGCCAATAACCCCTGTCCAAACATTGATGTTGAACCACTGCTGATGAGATGCTTCAACCACACCGTGAGGATTTTTTGTAGCCTACAGATGAAGATTATGCAGGTTAATGATGCCACCTCTAACAAAGGTCTATTCATCGGTGAAGAGGGCTGAAGACAGAAATCCCTTAATGGTGATGGCCTGTTGCACAAATCAGTGACAGAATCTTTTCTATGTAGGAAAATCTGCTGATGATAATCCCTGCACACATTGAAGGTGATAGGGATAATAGCAGTTGTCGTGTAGGTTACAGAAAACCATCCTTTGGCTCACACTACGTTGGCAGGCCAATTGCCTGGAGCTTGTAACAGGGTTATTCTCAATATCATGGAGAACATGTTCCTCCACATCTGGTGTACACACAGTCCACAGCGCCGTGAATGTTCATCTGTCTCAAAGGGCCCATGCTCACACAAATGCCAAAAAATGGCTGCAAATGTTGTATGATGTGGGTGGTGCTGTCTGTCAGGTAATGGCTTGGTACATCCGTGCTGTCTCTCGACTGTTTCCAGCTGCTTGGCCATACATGAACACCATCTTGACTTGTTCCTGGAATGAATACTGGACCATTGTGCTTCTACATTGCTTAAATCACACAAAATGCACACTGCAAGTTATGAGAGAATGTTGTCAGTACCATCTACTATGGAAACTATGCATTTCTGGACACAAGGTGATATGAATTTTTGTGCTCCATTTTCAGTCAGGAATTACCCTGTGAAGTTTGTCAGTGGACTTAAAACTCACTCTGTATGAGGGTAAAGGAGACACGAGGAACCTGAAGTTGTCCTCCGTAGTCTAGGGGTACCATGCTAGCCTCTAATTCCCGAGGTCACGGTTTCAAACTTGGCGAAGGGCGATGTATTTTTTCGGGTGTAAAACTCCTTAGCATGGCTTCCTTCGGAAGGGAAGTAAAGCCGGGGGTCCCATGTCGTAGATTTATGGCATGGAAAAGAACCTCAAGCTTGATAAAGAGGCCTCTGAGTAAAATTATCGGTGTTTCATGACCAATATAGAATGGGATGCTAAGGACCACAGCAGGTAAAGAGCATCCATTTAAAAAAAAAAGTCCGGTAGAGCAAACAAATGGAGTGCTCCAGGCGACCCCTTGAGTCCTCTGCTATCCATAATAGCCATCGTGGAAGTACCAAAACAAACAAAAAAGCCACAGAAAATGTCAAAATATATGCCTACGCAGACGACATGGTAATTGTGTCCCAGGACTTGAAAAACGTCCAAGGAGCCTTCAACAAACTCATAACATGGGCCGAAGAAACACTCCAACACTACATGAGAGAAAAACCATGGAAATTACATTCAGAAGAGGATGCAGACTCACAGCAGAAGACTTTATACTGTATAAGAATAACCCACTGCAAAATGTTCCACACTTCGGATATCTGGGAATCACGTTACAAAGTTGAAGGGATATATATGATCTACACATCAAAGAACAAACTTTAACAGCTAGGACGACAGCCAATATTATAAAAAAACCAAACTATCACGGAGTACAGCCAGTATCCTGTTTCACCCTAAAAATCGCTCCAATTATAACTTACGGATTAGAGATTATATGGGAGAACCTAAAAAAGAAAAACCTAGAAGACAGAGAGAAAGTCAAAACAAATTTCCTAAGTCTGTCCAAGTATACACCACCATAACTCACATACATGCTGGTTAAAGAGCAATTCTTCATAGAAGAACTTTGACTAGACCGGCTTTTACCACATACCGAAGCCTACAAAGAACTGCTACAAGAACTTAACAAGAAAAAACAAGAGATATGACTGGATTTCTTCTCCACGGATGCGCTGATATACACAATTGGACACAAGCCAGGTACAACCTACGACATATCGTGACGAGATTTGCGGTATATGGTTTTCATCGTTGGATATGCCAGACAGAGAAGTTCCTCAAGCCGGAAGACAAGTGCAAGTGCAAACTATGTGGGTCAAATTGCAACTGATATGATCTAATGTGCCCCCCCCCAAAAAAAAACTCACTTATGGACTTTTGTAAAACCTAGAATGAACCAAGAAACATGCACATTGTGCAGTATTCTTTCTTCTTCTTCTTCTTCTTCTTCTTCTTCTTCTTCTTCTTCTTCTTCTTCTTCTTCTTCTTCTTCTTCTTCTTCTTCTTCTTCTTCTTCTTCTTCTTCTTCTTCTTCTATTATTATTATTATTATTATTATTATTATTATTATTATTATTATTATTATTATTGTTGTTGTTGTTGTTGTTGTTGTTGTTGTTGTTGTTGTTATTATTATTATTAAATATTTGAAGGGAGGTGATTTAGTTTCTGTTTGCAGGAGTGAGTCTAAGACAGGTGCGGGGGTTGAATCTTGAAACTGTGTACCCCTGCCGACTATTTTCCTACATAGAGAAGTTTGAATCCAGGGAGAAAGAAATAAAAAATAAATGTTAACTCGCTCCTCAAGTATGTCATGGTGTTTGATAAACTCTTGCACATATTACTTTGACTGTACATCTTTCTTTTTACAAGATTCATTTTGTACATTCTTCATCTTTGCTTGCTCCAGCTCCTGTGTACATGTTGTGTTTAAAAAATAAATGATAGGGTTACATTGGTTGTATGAAGGGGTGAGTGTATACTTTTGTTTTCTTCTTCTTTTTCTTTTGTGTTTGCTGCCTGGTTCTCCCTTAACCTAGCAGGTGTTTGTTCCATTGTGGCCTGCTTTGTTGTTCTCCGAGGCATATTGCCTTTACTCTGGTCTGCCATCTTACCCCTTCATCTCCCGGGAATCTGAAAAACTTTATTAATTATATTACTCGTCTGTTTAAAGTAGTCAGAAACTTCCTCCTTCCTGCTTATCGTTTGTTTTATTTGCTTGTCATTTCTCTCTCTTCCTTTCAAGGGAAGGGACTCTGTACTCTGTGATAGGTTGTACCTTACTATGTTATTTATTTTCCCTCACCTCCTGTCTTCCTATACTTCTTTTCCTCTGAAAGCTCACTTCTACTGATTAGGAACCCTTTAAATCTCTTTTTTATAAGATGTGCGGCTAGACCTCTCCTGCGGTAATCAATCCCGAAATTGAATCCCTTTTTCTCTAAGACTCTCTACCTAGAGTACTTGTGTCTTTTATCTACTTTTTGGGAGTTTGTTCCACAGGGGCGCACATAAGCTGACCTGAGAACTCTCCCCGTATTTGAGAACCCAACATATATTTCTTTTTATTCAATGTTGCTCATGCCTACTTTTGGCCTTTAAGACAGGGGGAGGGTCACAATTTGGCTTGCCGCAACCTTTGAACCATCATCCTCTCCTTTCCCTAATGCTTATACTAGGTGGTTTCTCTGATGTATGTTTCTGAAATTTTTATATTCACAGTTGTCTACTGCAGTCGCATACTTGGAGTACCCTATATTCTGCTTTGACTGTATCAATGACCTTACAACTTGTTGAGAGTAACAAAACCATTTAAAAAAAAAAGATTGTAGAGAGCCCCACGGTTACTTCTAACTTTGATCTTTGAGAGAGACACTACATTTTTCCATGGAAAGCCTGATTATTTTATAAAGAACATTTGAGCAATTTCGCCAGCCCCTATACTATGTTTGTACTTATCCTTCCAGCTGGGCTTCCTTTCCTCATCCTGATAAAGACTGCCACCCTTCTTTGGGTTGTCTCTGCTGGTTTCCCTTCCTACAACACCTCTAAACATCACTCATAAATGAATTGGTTGTCCTACCTCATTTAAGACGTAGTGACGCATACAGCATAAATGCTTGACTTATACACAGTTAAATCTAAGTATGTTAAATTGAGTGAAGAGAGGGGGAGGGGGGAGAGAGAGAGAGAGTGTGTTTATATTGAAATCTGCAAAAACAATTTCATCTCCCCATTCCTGCTATTTACGAATACTGCTCTCTGAATGGTAGCTAATGTATGAGCCGCTTCTGCTCATCCAAAGTTTAACCTGCACGTGTAAGTCAGGAAATTGTTTCCCGTTGCTTTTCTCTGCCGATCCCTGAAGTGTAGTCAGTGTATAATTCTGCTCTTAGCACCTGCTTTGCTTTCATGTATTTCATGTAACATCGCATATAAAAGTAAAATTGAGTTTTATTTATGGACGCTCCTTAGCTGCTTGTGGTCCTTAGCGTCCCATTGTATATTGAGCATGAAAGACCAGAAATTTTGCTCAGAGTGTGGCATGTTATGTATTACTTCCTACACTATTCCGGTGTGAGTTTGTTATCTAAGTGTTTGCTGCAGCTCATGAGTTTTCAGTAGATATATTTGTGTTTACTTAGCTAATGAGGATGTTTTCCTTTTATTTGCTTGCGTTTAGGCTTCCTCGTCTCATGCATGGTCCGTTCCTGTTGCTAGAATCTAAATTCCATTTGTTCATGTGTGTGATCCTGTGTTTCCAAGGGGTTGTTATTTGCATCTGGATGTTTACGGCATTACTTTTCAAATATCTTATAACCTATTGTTATGCATACTATTAAAAATATTATTACAATTATTTCCATTGTCTCTTCTTGTATAGCTAAACCTTTGGTGGTATACTGGTTGCAGGCAATGTTTCCCCAGTCGGCTACAAAGCGAACGGAAAGCTTTCAAGCCTGACCATAAACCCATCAGTAAACGATTAGTAGGGTCTTCCCATCTCTCAAATATAATGCGTGGTCCTTTCTTTAGCTCCACCAAAGCAAAGCGTTGTTGCAATGTCATTTCTGTCATTTCCTCGGTTTCAGTACGTTTTAGCAACTGTGACAGTTAAGCTTATATCTTACTTCTTTAGAGAAGTTATATAGTGTTTTACTTAGTGCAGTTTTGTAGGTTTAGCAGTGTTTAATAGTTATTAACGTTTAATAGTTTAATTAAGATGTGGAGACCTTGGGGAAACTAACCATGTTGCTAACCCTCCGGCCGCACCAACAAATGACTGCCGAGTACCAGTAGTGCCAAGACCATGAAGAAAGGGACTACAAAAACTTTGAATAAGCAAAGCCAGATTTTTGTGTGTAATGTTCACGAACATGTAGAAAAGAACCCTTTACGCGGAAAATGTTTGCTATTGTTTTGAATTTCTCAAAAATAGCTATAACGATTTTTAGTAAAATACTGGCATGTTGCCATGGTAGCTCAGTGGTTAGAGCAACCGGATGGAGACCGAGAGATCCGTGGTTCAAATCCCGGCTATGGCATTGAATTTTTCAGTCATCTGATTCTACCTTTCCAACCCTGTCCAACACACGGCTTGTGTGAAAGAACCATTAATTCCAAAATACCGCATGTTTAAGATAATTGCATGAAAAATAAAATTTGTATCTTGAATTTTATGTTCTGTGAATAACTTGTAAATTCCTCCTCGTTCTCAACTTTTTGTATAACTGGTACACCGTAAGAGATAGGCAAAATCTTACTGTGCATAAAATGCATTCTCGGTAAAGGACACATTTTAGGTCAAATTATGTTAATCATTTCTGGGAAAATCTTTGTTATTGGTTTGAATTTTGAAATACAAGTTGGAAGTCCGTATTTGTATTTTCCTCGTGGTCATGCTAAGAGCATGGAATTTCAGTCATCATCTGGTTTTTAATAATCTGACTATCGCTTTGGCCTATGAATCCTTATATTTACAACGAAATGTGCAATGAAATTTTATCTCTTTTAAGAAGTAGATAGAAGAATAAGATTTTGTAAAAGTGATTTGTAGAAGAGTGAATAGAGATAATCATGTGAATATAACACATAAGATTTCTTTTTTATTTTCTTTCTTTTGCCTTCCGTATTTTTACTTATCCTGTATTTTATAATAAAGCTATTCATTTAAGTAAACAGAAGCTGTCATGCTTATAAATCTTACATCTTAAACAATACACAACTTCTTCTTATATTAGCTTTATATTAATAAAAACATTGTTGTGAAGCAAATTTATCATGTTTTCAAAGCTACGTAAAAAAGCACTTATCTTCCAAGAGTGATACAAAGACCTGCGTTCACTTTACTTTTTCACCTGCTTCTTCTTCTTTTTTAATTTTACATATTTACTGTTTTTGTTTACATCTTCTGGAACTTGGTTTTTCTAACATTCTGTGGTTGCAGGACAAACAAAATAAAAAAATACTTTCACCATAGCTCCGCACAAATAATAATTACATTAAGCAAAACTACAAACATGCAACCCTTATTTATAAAAAGTAACTTTTAGGTTAAATAGCATAATCAAAAATGAGGCTTTGTTTTGGGAGTAAGAGTTCTTTTCAAAATAAATTCATATTTATGTATTTTAATTATTTAATGATAGTCCAGATAGTTTCTCTCAGATATATTAACATGCATTTCCAATCTTGTAGCGTAGTATATTAGTTCAGGTCATCCTCAGTTATATTTTAAAGCGTTTGTAACATAAATGTAATTATTATGCGATGCTCAGTTTTTTACTGCATTTGTGTGTAAAGCAAGCAGACAAACTGCATGATTGTATTCTGTACATATGGAAATCAGCTACAAATTTTTGCTTTTAAATACTATTTTTAACTGTGGCAACAACACGCATGTGCACATGGATGTCACTAATATGTTTATGATGTTTGTGGTTAGGGAGGGTAGGGAACAAGTGTTTGGCTACTGCACAAAGGCCGCCGCTTGGGGATCCTTAGACTGCGATGACCTTACTTGGAATGGCTGCAGCTGTAATTAACTCTAGGTGTCTTATCAACATGAGACCTACTAATAATGTTAACAGGGTTTTCCAAGCAAATATCATTAGCATGGGGGACATGTTTGTTGCTTCTTGCCGTACTGTTTGTGTTGTTATCGCTGTGCCTGTGGTAAATTCAAATGGGTTCTTTCTAATGACCAATTGGCATTTAGACACTGAGTAAGATTTGCAAATACTAACTGATTTGTGCCACTCAAAACTTACCTTCACCAGATTGCTCTTCCATATTTTTTCTTCGTAGGAAAATACTGTGACCTTAGGCTGTTGCTTTTCAAATGTGTGCAACACTACATCTAACATTTATGTTCTTGAAAATGTATTACTATTGAAGTCATCACACTGTATACTATGATTTACTTGTAAAATTACATTGTCCTGCTTTCCTGAAAATTCCCTATTCTATAGTTCTCATCTGTAAAATTTAGTACTTTGAGAACTTAGCCCCAACTCACTTAACATTTTCCATGATTCATATTGAAATTACTCAATCAAAAAAAAAAAAATAGAGTGCTAAGATTAAGCGTGAACATAGGACTTTCCAGCTGTAGTTTTAGTCTGAAACTAAATAAAGACATGGGAAATACATAAAACAGTCATAATTCATGTACATCTACAGGAATATGCATCTGGAGTACACTTTATACTTCTCCTCAACATCAGCTTCATCCAGAACTCAGCTTCTGGGAACACAATATACTTGGTTCAGAACTCCACATCTGAACATTTAAAATCTTAAAAAATGTGCAGAAACAACAGGGTCACATTCTTAGATTACTTCTTGCATCATCAATTTTTAAGACACATTTTCCCTTTGATACCTCTAAAATAAAACAGTTGGGTTGCGTGGATTACACCTGCTCTACAAAAATACTTAAATTATGGCTGGAGGTGCGAGAGAATAACAATTCACTTGAACAATTTTCAAACATTTGAGAACTATCATAGAAAGAATTGTCATAGAAATTTAAAACTTAAAACCTTTCTTATTTTTCTCACTTTTCTTTTTCTTTCTTTCATCCTCTTTCTCTTTTATTATCCTTACTTATTATTACATGGGCGTTAAGGACAATATATTTTATGATTTTGTGCATAAAAGCGTTTCATTAATGTGTGTGTGCTGGGAAGTGTGGCATCAGCATTTTTCACTGACATTGTATGTGGCAACCTCTTGGGGCTTCTGTATACTCAGCATTCATTTATATATGCAAAATATGGGTCTGCTATGATTCGCGTAATCATGTCAGTGGAATTTATCTTCAATAAAATAAATAAATCGATTTAAGGTACCTAAATAAAATAAATATTGCAGCAAAAATCTTGGAGAAGCCGCTGAACTTGCTTCCTGAAAGTAGTATGTTAAATAAATCTGACTTGTGAAGCAAATTCATAAACTGTAACTTTCTCTTTGCCAAGCTCTGCTATATGCTTACATATTTCCCCAATTTCTCTGTAAATGTGGGGCTGTTACTTTTGTGCATTCCACATGCTCATTGGTTACCAATGTCTTGTGTTATTCCTATTCTACATGTGTTAGCTATTCTGGTGACAGCATATTTAATTTCTAAAGGCATCTTTGACTCTTGAGCTTAAGCTAACTTAAATAATGCAGCTGAAAAAGAAAACTTATACACTAAGGCTGTACACATCTTATTACTAAATTCTCATGCTGCATGCCCCTAAAACATGTCATGATGAAGGGGGTGGGATCTACTAAATATGACATCTTCGGTAGCCTAGTCATAAGGTTTGGGTCCCAGTGTGTTTGATTCTTAAAGGAGTACTGAACTTTGCTGGAGGCAGCAAACTGTAGTGGAGGATGGCAAAAAAAATTCATGGAATTTATACCTGGTGAAATGGGAGGGTGGGGTGGGAGTAAGAGAAAAGTTCTGAGAGTTGTACTCTGTAACTCCATCATTCTGTGCTGGTAACATCCCCTTTGCCTATGTCTAGTTGTTGCTTGGCAGTGGTGGTGGTTTTTCCAGCAGTACTTCCCAATTTTATCTGTGCATCCACCAAATTTTGGGGGGCAATGTAACCAGTACCTCCAACATATTTGTCGTGACCCTTGGGGATGTCTGCCCCAGGGGTTGCATACAATGGGATGAGTAGGAACAGATGGTAAAAGTCAGTTGGGACTGGGGTGAAAGATGTCATGAAGATGCTCAGGAAGGGGGTGTGGAATAAGTACCTGAAATTCTGTAAAAACCTACTGCCTATATTCTTAGATAAACTAGGGCGAGGTTGGGGTCCACAGCCCACTACACTACAGGCCTGAGTGCTGATTTCAATATGGCGGCAGTCGAAGGCGGTGGGCAACGAATTCCACAGTTCCAAGCAAAAAGACAGAGGAACGTAAAAATAAAAAAACTAAGTTAATTTAAAATAATAGCAACTAGACACCACTAGAACATAAAGATAACATTAAAGAAATAATGACTTTTAAGTATTTGTGCATGTATTGGATTTGGAAAAAACTAAAATAGTGCTATAAGTAATAAACACAGTAGAATATGTAGCTGTAGTCATTATGAGGCTATCAAATAATGTAACTGCAGCAGTATTATGGGTACTTTGTTTTAATAATGATAATAAATGAAGAAATTTATACAGAACATAACTACTATGCAGTTAAGTTAAACAGCATTAAGTTATACAGGCGCACATAAAAGCCAATTTACCTTATTACAAAGAAAGTGGCTCAAAATATGACAATTTTAAATTTAACTATGCTCTGAACATCTGTGTTATGTTTTGGGACAAAATATTTTCGCTAAACTCCTTACCTTTATATAATCATATGTTTACAAGCTCAGCTTCAAATGGAATGAAAATAAACAGCTAGATAACACAAATATCAAACATTTCAGTTTATTAGGACTTACCTACCTTTGAACACTATTGTAGGAACTTATTCTCATGCTTTATATATTTCATTACAACAGGAATAGCAAAATTAAGGATTGCAAAACTGTACAAAGAAGCATTTTTGGGATATGATTATATTTATTCCACTCAAAAGCTGTGAATATACAATAAAAATTAAAATATTCTGCACTAATTTAATACATTGGAGGAATTTTTCTCATTTACCACTGTACAAGTCAATACACACTGACAAACTTTTATAAGATTTATTTTGTATTTACTGAAAATTAAAGTCAACATAAAAGCTAACACTCCATCCACTAAATCTGCTAATGTTACTACTGGTAATATACTAAAGCTTGGCACATACTTATTAGTAGGGCTAGGAGTTTTATGATAGGGCATATATTTTTTGATAGGACTGACATGCTCCTTAAATACATATAAATGCTTCTTATGAAATAGCGAAATGAATGAACCTAGTTTGTTAAGTCATATTTTTGCATATATGGCCATTTCTCTCTGATAGAGCATATTTAGTAAGTAAATGGTCATATTCGTCATATTTTCACTCTTTCAAGAAGAAAAGAACTTTCTCATGCAATTTATTTATTCTGTGTTATATTTCCCAGAATTGCGCACCTCATTTTGTTTCCTGAAAAATGGCAAGTATCTACATTCCTTCCCTGTTTCCTTTGAATTCACAATTTGGACTTCACCCTTACGCATCAGTGAGTTTGTGTAAGCTATTGTTACTCTATGAACAGGTATCTGATTAAGTCATTCTGGACTCTGGACTGCAGACAAGTGTCTAATTCACTCATTGTGTTATTCAGTCTTATTGAAGTCGTAAGCATGTGCAGTACAGTTCAGAAAAAAAGCCTAAAGTGAAGCAAAATGTTCAAGTAAAACTAAAGAAGTTTGTGTCTCAATATGGTGAGAAAGTATTTTCAAGTAATGGTAAAATACTCTATTGTAAACTGTGCGACGTAAGAGTAACTGCAGAGAAGTCATTTAATGTTCAGCAGCATGTGGCAACAGATAAACACAAACGTGGAGTACAATGGATTGAAAATGAAAAAACAGTACAGCAAATGCTCCTAGGGGAATCCCGCCAGTCTTATTCACCATTCTGCGAAGAACTTTGTACAGCTTTCCTTTGTGCTGATATTCCCTTAAGTAAACTAAACCATCCAAAATTTCGTGAATTCTTAGAAAAATACACAGGCAAACCTCTTCCTGATTCTTCCACATTAAGAAAGAACTTTGTCAGCGGAAGCTACGAAAAAACAATACAACAAATCAGACAACAGCTCGTAAATAAAAAAATTTGGGTATCAATTGATGAAACTACAGACTCTATGGGAAGATATATTGCAAATGTCATTGTGGGAACTTTGAAAGAAGATGGTCCAGGCGAAGTTTCTAATAAACTGTGAACATTTAGAAAAAGTAAATTTTTCCACCATTTCTAAGTTGTTCGAAGGATCTATGGGTGCCGTATGGCCCGAAGGTGTTAAGCATGACAATGTACTTCTCTTCGTAACGGATGCTGCACCTTATATGGTGAAAGCTGCCGATTCTCTAAAAGCATTGTGCAGTAAAATGGTGCATGTGACTTGTTTAGCTCACGCCTTGCACCGAGTTGCAGAGGAGATTCATAGTAAATTCAGTGACGACAAATTTATTGGATGTGTCAAAAAGATATTTTTGAAAGCCCCTTCATGTGTTGTAGCATTTAAGTTGTTAGCTCCAGACATTCCCTTGCCACCATCTCCCATTTTGACAAGATGTGGGTCCTGGGTTGATGCCTGCAACTATTACTGCCAGAACTTCAACATTGTGAAAAGCATCATTGATTCATTCGATAGCAGTGAAGCTACTTCAATTGGACTAGCTCAAGAATTAATGTCTAATGGTGAAATTTCAGGCAAACTTTCATACATAAAATCAAATTTTGGATTTATTCCAGCTGTCATAACTGCTTTGGAGGGATCAGAAGTGCCACTGGTGAAGCAGATAGAACAAGTGAAAAAAGTTGTGAATAAATTAGAGGGTGTTTGTGGTAAAGTGGGAAAAGAAGTGTCAAAGAAAATGAAAAAGTTGTTAGAAAAAAACGAAGGGTATCATACACTGTGTTCCATTTCAATGATTTTGTTGGGTGAAAAGTTCTCTCTTAATCATTCAGATTTAGATTCAAATGATATTGTTCATTTTAAATATGCTGCTCTTTTGTCAGCTGAATATGAAAGGAGCTTTTCAAAGTACAAGGCTTTGTTGGCTGACAATAGGAAATCTTTTTCATTTGAAAATTTGCACAAGGTATTCATTGTGTATTGCAACTCAGAGCTTATATGAAGTAGAATGAGGATGTAAAAAACACATAGGTTCCTATAATGTTAATAAAAATCATACTGGAATGTCTAATTGCATAGTTTAGCTTGCTTCTCATGTGCATTTTATTCTCAAATAAATAGTTCATTATCAAAATTGACTTACTAATTTATTTTACAGTAGAAATTTTACCTCATTTTAATATTGTTAGGTCATATTTATTATGTTATTGTGCATATTTTGGTAAATGTTTGGTCATAACAGCATATTCTATTGTGCATATTATGGTGATTTTTAGGTCATAAATATCCTAGCCCTACTTATTAGTTTAGTAAAAAGAGTAAAATTACTGGAAATATATGATGTGAAGCCAAAGTCAGATAGCCTCAGTGTGTTCATTATAAAATATATACAATAATTCATGTTGCAGAAAAAAGTGGCTTTTAATACACAAATTATTCCTTGTAAATATAATAGAAATACTGAAAGTATTGTTTCCTTCCTCATGGTAAGCACAAAATGCTCTTATGAATTCACACACTGGTCAGTTTTTTTATTTTTCTTTTATCACAAGATTTTGTTTCTTATCCTGAGTTACCATTTTGGAGTAATTATTTAGCATAATTTTGCAAATAATTGAGCATACATCATGAAAATAGTCTTCAAATTTATGGTTGCATTGATTGATGATCGTTTTTCTGGTTTCATCCATGTTTGCTATATAGGGACTGCACAAATTCTTCAGCAAGACAAGATGATTACTGCTTGTAATAAAATCATCATAACACTCTTTGACTAAGCCTTGAAATAGTTGGATACACAACCACATTACTTTTATGCAATATATTGTGGGTTTCTTTAGAGAACCTCTACTTAAGGAATCAATCAGCCTTGCTGCACCTTCAAATTCATACTCTAAAGTGTCATTTAAAGTCAATGCATTTGGGGCATATTATACCATTTGCTACCTTGAAAGTAGCAAAACCTGCAATGTAAAACACGATAGGCATTACATCATTATCCACTGGTTTTGCAATTTCAATTTCTATTTCACAAAAAGGCAGCAATGATGCAACATTTTTGTTTTCAGAATCTGCACCCACATTTAAGTTTCTTACTGGAATGTTACCATTTTTTGATGAAAATGAAAGCAAATTTTTAATTCTGATCTTTTTCTCACTCTCATATAGCTGTTGGAGAGAGATAAAATAATTACTGCCAGACAACTGGCGGTAAAGACTGAATCGCTCTTCAAGAGGATCTGTTTGAAATTTGCCAAACAGAACATAGTTTACTTTTAATTCTGTTAGAGCATAATTTGCTAAACTATAAAGGGCTGAGCATGTCTGCATTATTGGTATACGTTTCCCCTATAGAGATGTTCCCAATTGCACAACCATGCTGAAAAAATTAACTCTTCTTGCTCGATGGCAGAGACTGCTTTGTAATCAGCATTTTTATACCTTACATCCTTATATAGAAACTTAACATTTACAATATTCCACCATTTTAGGATAATATTTAAAAACTCTGCTGTTTCTCCATAACTATCATTGCATTCTAAGAGGGCATTAATATTCTCATAATTGAAAATTTTACACACCAGACTCACTTTTTGTCTTTCAATGTTTGATGGATAGACAGCTTTTGCATTTAACTTATGACCAAATTTCAGCAATTGATTCTTTTCTTTGTGATAAAGCGATCTGAGGTGACCAAAATTAGCACTTTTACTTATATCTGGATTTTCAAAATCAGGAACATTAAACATAAGATCTTTCTGGTTTATCCAATTATTCCTTATATTTTTGAAAATATGCACAGTATCATAGGGCAAAAACAGAGGCTGTGATTGGCTAAAGGGATTTACTACTGAAGAATAACCAAATATATGTGGCGTGAATTTGTGAAACAAAGATATGTTGATTGATTATTATCAGCTATGAGACTGATTACTTTTACATCAAGTTTGCCAAGTTCGCAGAGAATGTTACTCACAGTAGCATGTAAGAAGTCCCCAGAATTTCTACTGACTGGCAAAATGGCAATGACATCTGAATAATTACCAAATGCAGCATTTACTGAAAACACTTAAGCTGTTTTAGCAAGCTCATGTGTATTTGTTGCACTAGTTCCTACCAATTCACCACCTTTAAAAGTTAACTCTGGTGAAATATAAACTTCATCCTTCAAAAGATTAATAAATCTTTCCTCAGGTTTCAAGGAACAAATGCAACCAACAATGTAGGAACTGCTAATATTAAAATTGCTGTCACTTACATTTAAACTGGCAGCCAGTTTTCTTAAGTTACTTGGATGTGGAAGAGTTACTACCTGTAACTGACGTATGGTTCTGTAACATGCAGGAGATATCAGGAACATTCTCAGAGCCAACCTAAGAAGATCTGATGAAAATCTGTACCTTTCCTTCTTCAAGGAGAATAATTCTATCTGCTCTGTAAGGACACTTAACCTCACTTTTTTACCAGCATCTAGCACCTCATGTTCTTTTAACAATTTCACTGCTGCAGCAAGTTTATTTTCTTTAAAGTTTGACATAGGCACACCACACAATTCAAATAATGCATCTACCTGAGATTTCTCCAAGATAACACTAAATTCAAGATTAAGTTCATTAGGATTCAATTCTTTGTCTATATACACTTTAAAGCACCTATCACTAGAAACCACACAAAACTACTAACAATATAAGGCACTGATACTGTATTTATTTTTAGCACTGTAATAGCACTAACACTAATTGAAAGTGCCCAATCTTTTCTCTCGTTCACACATTTTTTATATAAACTGTTACATCTTCATATATAACTTGTTATTTTCTAATTCCTTATCATATGAAGCTATACTTTGATCCCGGGCTGTTTGAAGTAATTCATCTTCCCTTTCCTCTCTTGTTCTTCTTTTCTTTGGAAGTGAAAAGTTTAAGTGGGGTGTGCTTTCATTAACAACTGTAGGAAAAGCATCATCAGTAAGGCAAGGATTAGCACGTGGAATGAAATGCACTCGTCCATCTTTATCCTGCCATTTATCCTCTCGAATAACCATTTCTTCTGGAAAGTGTTGTAATGCAGACTCTAGCATTTTCAGTGAACTTAAAATTCTGCCTGCGTATTCTGCTTAGCCATAATTTTCGTCATTCCTCATCTCTGGGAAACCTAAAGCAGGTTACATACGGAGGTTCATAATTCGATCTGCAACCTGGTACTGAACACTTGAAAGGCATTGCAGCTCTGAAAATACAAAGAAAATACTGTTGTTTTATACATTTACAACATAATTCTCTGATAAAAGCATACAAATAGTTATTAGTTACTTTCAGAGTTGTGCCAGACATAACCAAGTACATTTCTGCAACATACTACAATACCAGATATGATAACTATAATACCAGATATTTTACTTACCCCAATGTGGTTTGCAATCTGTAGAAGTGGGGGTAAAAATTGAATACTTTCACACGTGAAATAACTCATAATATGCACAGGAGAACTGCTTTATTCATTGATAGAAAATCTGCAACACAAACATGCCTTTCCAACATTTGCCGCCTGCACTAGGTTACGTGACCTTGCCTAGATGGCAGATCGCGCAGGCCAGATATGTATTAGGCTGTGTTGGGGTCCCTCAGTAGAGGAGTTTGCTGTGCCAGAGCTTAATGGTACCCACACATGACTTACCTGTAGAATTCTGGTAGAACTTGAGAAACACAGTTTTAAGGGTTAACTCAGCATGGAGCGCAGAGCCCTAAACAGATGTGACCTCTACGTCATAGTGAGTCGTGAAGTCGAGCCACTTATACGGTCAATAAATACATATTTGAGAGACAGCTCAGCAATTCAATGCTGTCATTGCTCGCGTTTCATTCATTTCACCACTTTTAGTGCAATCTGATGCAACTCCCCGACCATGGATCGAACTCCACACAGGGTCACTACAATATGTCCTGAGCTGTGGCACAGTGGGTTGGAGCTTGGTGGTGTGGTTCCCGGCCACAAAATGTGCCCGAGTTCATTCTACCCATTGGGTATTAGGTTTTACGTCTCGGCTATAGGACCGGTGCCCACCCAGCATCGTGAGGAAAGTGAGGAGCTGCAATAGGCAGCAGTTCTGGCATTGTGAGCCAACTTTCTGGCTGGGGGATGCATGATGCTGGCCAAATCATCTCCCCATATCGGTTGGATGATCGCCCACTTCTGCTGTGCATACATGTGCATGAGGCTGGCAGTCGGGTCCAAGCCCTTTGCGGGCTGTAGAGCCACAGGAGATATACACACATGCACGCACGCCCTTTTAAAAGTATTTAATGTCCCCTAATTGTCCTAGATCTCAAGGTATGTTTGGAGAAATTGAGTTATTCTATGCTTCATTTATCTAGCATAGATAAAGCTCCTAGAATACCATGGATTTCCTATTCCTGAGAGCTAACCAGGGACAGATATTGTGAATTGTGTACTTGCTTGTGTTTGCATCTTGAAGTCTTTTTTCATTTTCTCTACCACTTACCGGTAATAGAGAAAGGTAGTATTGTGTTCCATTCAAAATTTTAATATTGAGATGTGATCAGAATTATGAGTTTTGAAATCCACAAACTAAAAACTTAGCTTTTTGTTTTAAAACAAAAGTTTATGCAGTATGCATTCATGCATGCACGTGCTTGTGTGTGAACAACATAACTCAGAAACGAAAAGGTGAATAAGTACTACACTTTATACTTGAGTCAGACACTATTTACGGATACCAAGCAAAGATTTTCAAGAAAATTTCTCCTTTCCAAACAATCCTTTACCTGGGAAAATGTTAATTCCTTTGGTATTCTCTAAAACATGTATGTCCAATTTTGAATGACACATATTTTTGAAATCTTGTTACTATAAATGACATTATATTTTTTAATTGCGCATAATAGTCTACCCACTGTTCTATGAATATCAAATTTGTTTGTTTTCTTTTCATTATTCTTTCTCATTGCCTTTAACGCTTTCCATGTTTTTACAGACTCTTTAAATCCTAAATGATTAATAACTTATGCACATACTTTTTCCTATTGTTCATTTTTGCTTTTTTGACTTCTTTGTATATAATATTTTTTTTTATTATGTTTTCTTTTCTTCTTCAGTTTTGGAATTTAGCCATTTAAGATATGCTTTACATGCAAAGTAAAATTGGGAAATTATGTATCCAGGGACTTTTATACCACTAAGGGACTGTTACAAGGATGTTGTCTATTGCCAGTACTCTTTAAATATACCAGGTGAGTCAGCTGCCCTTATTTAGTTTTTAATTTATGCAACATGCTAAGTGACATATGTGACTTACGCCTTTCTTGAATGCCTTCTAATGGCTGATTTGCATAACACTTTATAGAGGAGAGATAGATAACTGAGTGCATAAGTGTCTTATGGGACAGAATGCAATCGCTATGTATGTCGATGCAAAAACCACCCACCCTGACACTGAGAGCTGCATTAGCAATTTTAGCCAATTTTACAAACTTTTATTCTTTAGCATAAATCCATGCACCCGTTTGAAAATGCCCTTGAAGGAACAACCTATCACATGCATCGGTTGACAAAACCATTTGAAAACAAAATGGCAGATCTACACAGTGCAACCAAATGGATTTATGCCCTCAGTCAACGTTGTACAGCCTGTCAAAAAATACTAAGTATTAGGTAGATAATTTCTCTTATTTCACAAACTATGGCGTATTTCAGATCATACAGTAATTGTAATGACTGATGCAGTTTATTTGTTTGAATTAAAACTACCAAACCAAGCTCAAAACACTGTATGATGCTGCAAAAAGCGTGTAAAGATTCGAGGTGGGGTCTAGTTCTGCGATTACTAATTCGTATAGGAACCTCAGCTCACAAGGCAGCATTGGCCGAATGGTATTATCATGGTTGCTTTAACACTGTGTCACTTTAATTCGGGTTCAAATCCTTCTAGTGAATTTCAAAATTTTTATTACCTTTTGTTTTATCTCTTTGGGCTTATAATTTGATATTATGGTATAAATAACATTTTTGATAACATTATAAGTGTGTACAAAATAGAATAATTATGTTTTCCACCGCAAAGAAGAAAAACGCAAAGCTCAAATCATATACAGGTACATTCATATGTGAAGAATGCAGGCATATTACACTGTGCATGTTACAGCATGCAAGAAGGTCTCTCTGGCAACATACACAAATGTGCATTGATGAAGGGGATCGTCATTTGAACATTTACTTCCTTGATGAAATCCAGGCTCTTTAACAATGTATTATTCTGTTGACCCGTGAACTTAGCACATTTACAACTCCTTTGTCAATAGAAAAAGTGAAACATAAGGTTTAAACATGAAACAAAAACTGTTATATTTAATATGGTCGATATGGGCCCAAGAGAATGAAAGATAACTACGTAACACGGTTTACAACACCAGATACAGTACAGATTATTAGGGTATACATGATACACAATTATCTGATTGTAATTGTTATGTCTTTGGCTCACAGGAGAGCCAGTAACAAAAATAAATAAATTAGTACACTAAAGTACAGAAAATAAATACAAGGAGAGAGAGAGAGAAAAAAAAAAGAAACAAAACAATTTTATGTTTGTATCAGATTCGAACCTAACCTTTGCTTCACCACATCCTGGCAGCTAAACCACTCAGCCAGAAACCACGTAGTTTATCCCACTCTTCGGGAAAACGTTCCTCTATCTCCTTGCAAGCATTATATCCATGAAACGCCATCTTTTTTAAGGCTTTCGCAGCTCTTTGGTTCTCATTCAGACCTTTAATCATAATGGGGATTGCATATAGTACCAAATAGGAGGGCAGAGCTACAATAACAGTTTGTTTGCTAAAAGGGTCAATGTTTTCACATTAGACTATAAACTGCGGGTTGCATAGATAGAATACCTAGCTGCAGCTGACTCACCTGGTATATAAATGCTTTTTATGCCAATGTTCCTAAAAGTGCAATATGATGGTAATTTCAATGAATCAAAATTACACCCTACATAAATCATTTTTTGTAGATGACCAAGTAATAATAACACAAGATATTAAGCACACTTCATACAGGATGAAAAAATTAATTGAATATAAAATGTGGGGACTTCATATTAACTTTAACAAAACAGAATATTTGTTGTCATCAACAATGAACATGGATGAAAAATTGGAGGTTATCAATGAGGAAATTAGAATGGGTAATAAATTTAAGTATTTGGGATCAATCATAGAAGCAGTTGGAACTAGTAGATTAGAAATAGAAAAAAGAATAAGTGAAGGAAGAAAAACAATTGGAATGTTGGAACTCAATATTATGGGGCAGAAGCATTTTAAATAAAACTAAAAAAAAAAAACTCATTTATAATTCCATAGTACAAAGTATATTACTCTGTGGAGCAGAAACATGTACAATGAACAGACAAGAAAGAAAATTATTAACAAAGATGGATTTTTGGCGGAGGGCTTCTCAAATCTCAACAAGTGATAAAATTAGAAATACAAAACTATGGAAAATAATGAATGTAAAAAAAGAATGTACTGGAAATAATAGAAGAAAGAAGATTTGGTTTGGCCAAGAGAAAAGAATGGTGCTAGACTAAGACACTGAAGGAAACAAAGGACAGGGAAGGCCAAGAGAACAACGGATTGATGGAGTCCAAAGAAGTATGGTGTCTAGATGACTAACAGATGAAGATGCAGAGGATAGGGATTTTTGGAGAAATAAAATCATGAATGGGTTGTAGGAAAACTACTGTATGGTAGATACTTTAAAAAAAAAAAAAAAAAGAAGATTAATTTTATATGAATGTGAAGACATTTCCATTGTTATTGAATGGTACATAAGTTGGAAAAAGACAACTTACCACAGAAGAAAACATTAGAGCTATTTAAAGTACAATTTGCGAGATAACATTTTTTGTAGCATATGCACCTTTCAAAATAGCCCTTGTTTTATGCTTATATTTTTCCTGTGCTAAAGTCCATCGTCTGATGGAACCTATTCATAGATTTGCAATGTTTAATTTTTCTTCTTGTTGACATGAATTTGTTACAAACAAAACCAACTTGTAATATAAACAGTTGAACCTTTTTTCCAATGTTGCACCAAGTGAATCCTGAATTTGATATGTTTACTGAGCAAAGGTTTATCTTGATTAACATAATGTGGACAGAACGATACCTGTTTATGTTCGTGTATATGGGATACATGTTTTGTGAAATAGTAATAAGTAGAGGAATGCTGAATTGAAACAAGTTATAGTTCTTTAAAGTACCAAAATAAAGGAGGAAAGAAAGTCATGATAAATAAAAAGCACAATTAGCGCAAAATTAAATCCCAGAATCCTGAAAATGTGCCCAATTCACTCGTGAATAAACAGGTAACCGTTTCTCCACTACTTGCAGAGATAGTGAATGAAATGGTTGGAATGAGCCCAATGTGTGTTGAGCTTAGAGTTACCTGACATATATCTTATGAGGATAAGAGAAATACTGGATAAAACTTTATGCAGGTAGCTTGCCCCAACTGAAATTCGAACTTGGACCCTCCAGTTTTAAGGCATGGTTTCTGCTGGAGGCAATCTGAAATTATGGAACTAAAGAGTAGAAATCTGTGCATAAAATGTAACTAATATATATGGTTTTATGTTTTTTTGAATGTTAACAATCAAATTCAATCTTATGTCTGTCAAAAAAAAATGCAATTTTTTTTTCCAAAGACTAATCAATTTTCTTTTTAACATATATATATATATATATATATATATATATTTATTATATATATATATATATATATATATATATATATATATATATATTTATCTTTTGCTTTTAATTGTAAAATGGGCTCCTATTATGAAAGAGTTTTTCTTTGGGATCACTTCTGTAAAATGTAAGTTACTCATCAGCGCATGCTTTTAATGCAGTTGTGAGGTAAATAATGTTGATAGGAAAGCAACTGCTTGGTACAATATTAAGCTTCACATAGCTACAAAGACATAATGCGCCTTTTTTAGGGAAAATTCTGAGTCCTATATAGTTAGCTAAAAAAGCAGTTAAAACTGAATGAAGTCTTATTATACATAAAACATTTTGTTTTGAACTATGTTGTGCAAATAAATATACATCACTGTATTTTGTAAGAAGAATTTAATATGCTTTAAGTAAATTATAACCAACACAATAAGAATATAGGTGAATTTGTGTGTCAAAAATAAAGGACAAACAAAATTAAAAGACCTTGCTAGGATCATGAATCAAAGGAAGAATACAATTAAGAAAATATCAATTTAAGTGAATGTCATTTAGCATTATCTCAATAATTAATTAATTTGTTTATCTTAAGAATATAGTTATTTTGATCCATTTATGTGCACCTTTAATATCTTAGGTCACAATGGTGGCTTTGACTTTGGAAAAATTACCCATCAACAATGATTGTTCACTGGTCTACATTTAGCTATTGTTGCATTTTATTACCATAGATTTATGTAAATAAAACTTTAAGCCCCCCCCTCTCTCTCTCTCTCTCTCTCTCTCTCTCTTTCCGACTCTGGAGAGGATAGGGACTAATGCTAGTTATAAGTAATAAAAAATTACATAATACTCTTGCCAGGAATTGAACACATGACCTCTAGTTTAAGAAGCCAGAGTGCAGACCATGTAAGGCAGTCTTTCTACTTTTTATTTTCATTGTATGTTTCTCTTCCTTTTTGACTATCAGTTGCTAGTGTTTTTAATTTCCTCAGAAATATCTGATAATTTTAATAAAATGTTAAATATTACCTAAATAGAATATGTTGTGTGTGCTCAGATTTGTCATGCCCTTAAAAAAAATCTCTATAAATGAAGGACATGGAGAGATATACTCATCAGCCACTTACTTTTGGGAAATTAACAAATCAAGGTTAAATGAAAATCCTTAAATATTCAAACAAAACTTTTGTGATTTCTTTTATATCAAATGATGCTTCAGTATATTATTAAACAAACATAATTCTGTGAACACAGATGATGTTTTCAGATTTCTTGTGTAGCTCTATAGTGATGTAATATTAAGCAGTAGTCACCACTGGCTTATGAGTTATGACTGTATCTCACTGAAGGAGAACAAAAATATCTGATGGCACATTCTCTTAATAGATTAAGCAAAATCATATGTAGCTGACTTGACGTATGTAAAGATGGAGTCAGGTTATGATTGCCCTTAACACAGAAACCTATAAGGTTTATTGTATTATCTCCTGTCTCTATTATTTTAGTTAAAAGGCAGTTTTTGCGAGTTGCTTTGTGCTGGACAGTACAATGGAGAGAGTGTGAGATCTGTTCGAATAGCTTCTGGAGAAAATGTGCAAAGGCTTCCATAAGTACAACATAGGTGAGCACATAAACATTCTGGAGGACAGTGTGGGGAGAATGGTGGAAAGGATTGATCTCCTGAAGAACAAACTGGACTATCTTGAGAATCAATCTAGGAGAGAATATAGTGGTATACGGTTTAAGAAAAGAGAAGGAGAGGTGACTGAGAATATAGTTAGAAATGTTGTGGCTCAAATTGGTGTGGAACTGAGGGCCCATTAGATAGGACGATGGGGCAATGGAAAGAAACCCATAATGTCGTTTGGCACATTGTAAGCTTAAGAACGAAATCCTCCACAAATGCAGGCATCTAAGCAGTACATGATTGAGCATTGCAGAGGACTATAGCCAACGTGTGCACAAGGAAAGGGAGCTCCTCAAAAGGCTTATGTTTGAGGCCAGAAGACAGGGTTGTTATGCAGTTCTGCGCTTTGACAAACTCATTATTAATGGTGAGTGTATGGAGCGGAGTGGAGTTGGAACAAATGGACGTGCAGGAGCCCGTGTGTGTCACTGGGACTGAACCCGAAATGTTGCAGCATTGGCAGCAATCAACTCCAAGGCAACAAGGACCTAAAGCTGAAGCAAGAGATTTGGAGTTAAGCCAGGGCGTTCCGGTCAGAACCGAACCCAGGGGAGAAGAAGAAAAGCAGCAAGTAGCATTGCATACACAAAAGGAAGCAGCTAGAAAGAATCCAGGGAGGAGGCATCCCCCGCGGAGGGACCAGTCTTTAGGAGAGTCAATGGAGATGAGAGTGTTACGGTCAACTATTATTGAATGTAAGAAACAAGTGAACCTCGCCGAGGGAGACAGACTATAGGCCTCAAAACCTCCTCTCAGGTTGGCAGTGTGGAACATTGAAGGTTGGTATAAAACAATGTACTGTGATTGCTTTATGGGGTTTGTACACAACTTAGACATTGTATGTTTAACAGAAACGTGGCTGAAAAATGTGGTCAATGCGAAATTACAACACTTTCAGGCCTTCAGCAGAGGTAGGCAGACAAGGGGCAAAAGGTGGAAATGGTCAGGCAAACTTTCTCTTGCATTCAGATCTGAGCTGCTTTCTTGTGTGTTGAAATTAAAATTTGATATGGAGGGGGACATTGACATAAAATTGGAGTCAGTGGGAAGGAACATAGTTATTGTAGGGGTTTATAATCAGCCAGCAACTTCCAAACATGCAAATAATAATTTCTTTGGCAATTTGAGAAAGGTGATATCAGATTTGCAAGAAACTTTTGCAGAATCAGATATGCTAATCATGGGGGACTTTAATGTGAGAATAGAGGCTAAAAAAATTTCATTGGAAGGGAGAGGGAGGTGTTAGAAGATATTCCAGGAGCACAACAAAGAAGTAAAGATCATGTAGTGAATGCTAGCGGAATCAAACTTCTTGCTTTCTGCGATGCTTTAGGCCTAGAAATATTAAATGGAAAGCACTATCAGGATATAGAGGGGAAGCTAACATTTATTAACACAAATGGAGGCAGTGTCATTGATTATATGTTAGCTAATCAGAACACGATTAGAAAAATTAAAGGTTTTCAAGTGGGGAAGAGGATTGATTCGCATCACTGCCCAATTATGCTGGAATTAAATCTTGAGAAAATAGACAAGGGGAGGATGATGGGGAACAGTGAAGTATTAAGGAAGGGGGCAAACTATTAAGCTGATACAGGTGAAAACCGGAGTATGCAGAAATGTTTCATACAAATCTCGAACAGGGCTTAAAAGGAACTAGTATGCAGACAGTAAATAATCTGACATGTGTTTTAGCAAGGGCCAAATCCATAATGGAAGTGACTAACAGCAAACCCGAAGGAAAATTGTGTGACTGGTATGACTGCCGGTGTAAGGAGACCAAAAAGAAAGCAGAAAATCCACTTTAAGTATTTAGAAATAGGAGAAGGGAGGGACAATGTAAGGACTTCATTGAAAAATGCAAGAAATACAAAGAGATAATTAAAAGAAAGAAGGCAGATTGGCAAGCTGAAAGGACGACTGAAATTTGGAATGTTGTGGGTACAGGAAATAATAACGAAATATGGAAAGCAATTAAAAATTTAAGTGCAAAGAAAACCTCTCAGGATGAAATTTCACCAGGAATCTGGGTAAACTACTTCAAAGGGATATTTGGGGAGAAGCCAGGCAGATGGGGAGGCAGCAGTTTTTTTAGACCTTTATAGGATACAATTATTGGATGCGGAGATTTCAGCAGAGGAGGTCATAGATGCAGTTAACAGTCTCAAAAACAGAAAGGCTCTAGGATATGATGGATTGCTGCTGGAAATGCTTTAAGCAGCATGCAATGTTGCTGATCCAGATATTCATGGAGGGTCAGAATTATTCATCCGATTTATAAAGGAAAGGGGGCGACAGGGTTGCCAGAGAATTATAGGGTACTCCACTAAACTTTGCTTCTGATTATGGGGAAAATCTATGGTAGAATACTTTACGAAAGGATAAAAACATGGATGGGGCGGTTTAATATAATTTCAAAATTTCAAGTGGGATTTAGGGAGGGGTATGGTACTGTAGATAATGTGTTTATTTTGCTTACACTAAGGGCAAAACAGATGGCTAAAAAGTGGAGAAGATTGCATTGTGCCTTTGTTGATTTTAAGAAAGCTTTTGACTCTATAAATTGCAATGCATTGTGGTATAAATTAGAACCTAAGGGATTATTGAAGATGATGATTACAGCATTACAGGCTATGTATCATAGAGTGAAATTCTGCATAAAATACACTGTGAAAAGTGTTTCAGAGAGCTTCGAGTGCCATAAAGGTGTTAGACAAGGCTGTATTTTATCACCCCTTCTCTTTAATCTCTTTGTGGATGACATAGTGGACATATTGTTAGCAGAAAATGTGGAGGCGCCTGAGACTGGCGACATTTGGATCCCAGTACTTAAATATGCAAACGATATGACACTGATCTCTACTAGTGTGGAAGGATTGCAAAAGGGACTAGACAGACTTCAGACTTATTGTGATGAATGGCTATTGACCGTTAATGTAAATAAAATGAAAATAATTACATTTAAAAACATCTCGGTATGCAGCCAAACAGAGACCTGGACTTATGCAGGGGAGAAACTGGACAATGTAAAGAGTTGTATATACTTAGGTTTGACTGTTACAATGAACAGAAGATGGACTAAACACATTGAAGCTACGAAACTCAAGGCAGGAATGGAAGCTGCGGAAACTTTGCACATTCGGAACAGAATCCCAGATATACTAGTAAAATTGCTAGAGACAATATATGGAGCAATTGTTAGATCCACAATGACGTATGGGGCAGAGATTTGGGGGTTGGGAACCCACGGAAAGGCTTGAAGACCAAGTAAGAACAGGTTTTCTAAAAGGTATCTTGCATGTGGAAAGAGGTACGGCAAACTGAGGCATTTTTAGAGAATATGGTGCACACAGTGAAACAATTGAATGTAAGGTACAGGTGATCAAATATTGGATTAGAATTATGAGAGAGGATCAATCACTTATGAGAACAGTATGCTATAAGGAACAGCTTAGAATAGGAGGGGGCAAGATGTGGGCAGCAGAAATCAAGAGAGGACTGGAGAAAGTAGGAATGGGTAATATTTGGTTTGAAGGACCAGGAAATAGAGTGAATGTGTGGAGAAAAGTACAGAAGCAACTGAAAGATATAGATCAACAGCAGATGCTGTCACAATGTATTCAGAAAGTATCATTAAGCTTACAGGCAAAACTAAAAACAGAATGGGGTATAGAACAATATATTTTGTCCAGAAATAGAGCCAGCAAGCAAGGACTTGCTTGGCTCAGACTGGGATCATAGCGAGCGATCAAATTCATTAATGAAGAAGGCATAAGAGTCTGTCCCTGGTGTAGAGAGGAAGAAACTTGGATTCTTATTCTGGCACATTGCACTATGACAGAACAATTGAGGTCTAAAGTATCCACCAGATCCCTTTGTTAACTCAAGGGGAGGGTTACAAGCTTGTTGGACCTTGCTGGTTGTGAGGGGGGAGGGGGAAGCAATTGGTACATTTTTACAAAAGGTTATGCAGCTTAGATCGGAGTGTAAGGAAGAGGGTCAAGGGATGGGAGGGAGAGGGGCGGGTATTTGTTTTGTAAACAATAGCATGTGCTTGTGAACAAGGTTTTTTCTTCTTCTGTTTCGTTTGTGTGATTTTTGTTGTTAGTTTATCTATTTTTCTTTTCATTTCATTTCATTTCTTGTAAATGTCTTTAGCTTTAAAGTTCAGTGTGATGAATATAGTGTTAAAAATATAAGCTACAGTGTATTATATAAGCACGTACAGTCTATCTGACCCGTGCAATGTATGAGTTTAAACATGTAAAATATTTAAGACCAATAAATACACCACTCTACTCTACTTAAATGGCCCTGTCCCTTTAATAAAGAACAATAGGTTATAAACTAAACTTTCCTTATGAAAATGGTCATACAGGTTTATCATCCCCAGTAGTTCATATCTTTTCCTACAGAGCACTTTGCATTTTAAGATTATATGATAGGCAGTTTTGGCCTTTTCATTACTTAACCTGCATACTGGTTCTTCTTTGAAATAGTCATTGAGTTAGGAGGATATTTTACTCATCATTCGTTTACTGTGCTTGCATCCTTTTGTTTGAATCCTTTGCAGTTGGCAGCGGTAATTAATCCATTAATAAGTGGTTCTTCGAACATAATTTAAAGGAATGCCAAATACTGGTTGTAATGATATTAAGTTTAATACCATTTGATTTTTAAATTGAATTTCGATATAAGTAGACAGTGTATAAAGTGGTTGTGTTTATTAGCAAGAAGAGCCTGTTCTTCATTGAGAAAACAAATGGGATATATGGGCAATTAAGTGTCAGTTTTCATTATTGTATGTAGAGCAAGACTTGGTTATATATTTGACATTATGTTGCCATAAGAGATTTTATGGTGACTGGCATTACAGCCGAGATTGCATAGACTTCCTACAAGAAGTCAACGTTCTATAATTATGACACTACATAATTTAGATTGGTAGCAAAGTTAGTATGCTACGTTAACATTAGTTTGGTACACACGTGCCCAATTAAACGACCTTGTAATGGCACCTAAGAGGTGGTTACATCTTTTGATGAAGACGGCCAGAAAAACCAGTCAACAGAATTAAAATTCATACTGTCGAAGAAGAAGTGGGCAACATTAGTGTTTCGTCGCCAGAGTATCACTTCGCAAAATATGCAATTGAGAAGAGAAGCTGCTACAAGAGAATGGCATGAACAGAAGTGTTTCACGTTCACTGCTCACCTGTAAGGAGGATGTGGGCAAGCTGCACACAGGGGAAAAGGGACTGAAAACTCCACTTTTAGAAAGGGTAAAGACCACCCTTACTAACATCCAGACTGTTGGTAAACAAGATTATGCCAGACTAGTTCTAAACAGCCTGCTTAAGATTTGTACGATGACTTCCTTCCCTTTTGTAGTAGAACTGGGAAAACACTATTAGAACTAGGTGATTTATAAGAATCAAATAAGCTTATAGCCCAAAGGATCTTATTGTACTAAATATCCTAGATGCCATTCTCCGATCTTCTCAGATGCTTTCCTATCGAAATCTGAGGTTTGATGGAGATGGTCATATTTGGAGTGAATGGCTGCTGAATCTGGGAAATGTGTTTGCATAAGTACCTGAGCTGTTTCCTTCCCAGTTTTATTAAGGGCTGCTTCATGTTTTTTAAGGTCCCTAATGGATTATTTGGTTCTTTGGCCATAATCCTCTGTAGGCACACCATGTCAGAAACATTATCTATCTCTTAACAAATCCTCCTCCAAGAGTCTTCTTTGGCCTTTCTTATCATTTTAACATACATGGTGGTGGTTTGTCTATACTCTGCCCAGTCACCAGTTTACTTTGCTTTATTAAACACTTCTCAGGACTTATTCCTCATCTTTTCCAGATCACTGCTCCACCAGCTCTTATCCATCTTGGTGGAGATGGTGATTAGGGGACATTTATCATGAAATGAGGTTATAATAGCCACTTGAAGCTGTTCTGAGACTACCTCCATATCATATGTATTTCTTATTCTAGGTTTTATTAACTTTAAATGGCCTTTCAATGTTGTTGAAATTGCGCCCAATTGGTATGCCATGGATTGTGCTACACTGCTGATGTCATAAACTGAATTGACTTCCATCATTATGTATATATGATCTGAGAGAGACGGTTAATCAGACATATGCCACTTCTCAACTGCAAGGAATTCCACTGGCCTCGCCAGACCACAAAAGCATGAGGAGGCAATCGGAACCAAGCAGCTGCTTATGAAGTTTGTCTGAGGCTGGGAACCCTGGCAAGACGAAAAGGGGAGCCTAACGAATGCCGAAGGAAAGAAACATACATAAGAGAAAAAGGAAATTTAACGGCTAACTCCAGCTTTAGCAAAAACTGGACCCTGGAAGTATCTCCCAATATAAACAAAACTAAGCATCTAAATTATAACTTTAACTGGCTTTATTTTATCAAAATCATGCCACATCAATATTCCCTTTCTCAAACAGTAACCAAATAACAAAGCAAAAAGCAAGTCCCCCCCAAAAAACCACACAAAAATAAAAAACAATACTCATTAAATTAATAACAAAGCATAACTTCCAAAATTTTAAAATAAAGCAAATTAGCCAACATTAACCAAGCAAGCAAAATTTAATTTTCAAGTCTTAAATGCAAAAGGCCAAAATTTTCATAAATGTAAATTTAAACCTTAATTCTCAAAAGGTGCTGTAATAATGAAGCCCAAAAACTCTAAAACAGAATCAATATTCAGGTAAATTTTAAAATAAGAATCTAAAAATTAAAATTCAACAAACCAAACATTAGAAATACCTAATCTTCACAAATAGTTGTTTTAGGATGGTTTTTAAATATCTTACACCATGCAGCATTAATCTAATAAACATAAATATGATTACATGGCACAAGGAAGCAATGATTTTGTTCTAAATTTGAAGCTTAATTAAATATCTAGGGCAAAATCGCCCAACCAATCTGAGCAATAACTTAGTCCAAATGCCTAACCACAAAATGCCTGAAACAACTTTCTTAATAATTCAGCTGGAAAAGAAAAATTATTTAAACCTAAACCTAAGCAAAATGAACACTTTACAGAAAGCAAAAAAAATAAAACTACAGCAAACACATGCACTAAAGGGCAAATACCTTAACAACTGGTATTGAAAGAAAAATTTTAAAGGTATTTCAATCAGAGCAGCTTAAGCCATGCACCCACAAACAAGGTAATCAAAAATGGTGGAAGGCCTCAATTCATAAAGGAAGCAAAATTAAGCAGCCAAAAATGATTCAACTGATCCATTTAAAGCAAACTGTTTCGCCCAATAGTGCAACAGTTAAACTTTCCACTTTTAAAACCAGGAAAACTTAAATAATTTCCAAACACCCTTCCATTCATGAAATAATAAATGATCTTATAAAGAACAGGCCAAAATATAACTCAAAAGGACACAAAGCAAACACTTTTGCTAAATCGTAACAGTTTCCTTTTATACCCAGATCAGATTGGCGAAAGCTAGTATAATTCATTCTCAATACTATTAATATTCCAATGAATAGAAAAAAAAATAACCAATATAAAAAAAACATGAAAGAAAGTTCTATAACAAATATTTTGTTAAAAGGGACAGGCACAATTAAATATATGCATAAATGTCAGTTACACTTGAGCTCCTCTAAGGAACAGTTTTATGATATCTGGCAAACATTAAGAACAGTAGTGTTAAAGAATTTAATCAATTTTGCAAACTTCATTAACACATTAAAATGGAAGCTTCCTGAACACTTTGAAATTAAACTTCATCATAAAAGCCCATTTGGCATACAAATGCCCCAAAACACAAAGGGTGAAAATGTCCCTCTTTAATAATTATCACTTATGGAAATCATATAGGGCAACAAAATTTATAAGTTACATGGCCAAATAGAAATGGCATGACATACATGACCTATTTAACTGTTGCATGTGTGGAATCTAGAAAAGAGAACAATACGTCGAAGCACACTAAAAACTGCACAAAATTGAGAGCCAGTCACTTACAATTGCCTGTGAACATAATACTTTAAGTTTTCTACTCAATTCACCCCCAACCAAAATGTATAAGCTGAGGACAAAAGCCTAGCTTTACTTATACAGAACTGACAAAGATCCCATCAAATGCGCTGAAAATCTGATGCCGCCAGCAGAATTTTGACAAATAAACTAACCTTTTGGCTAGTAAATATTAAGCCACATAAATGGAAATTCTTAAATATTACAAACACTGGCAAGCCCACAAAGAAAACTATGAGCGATCCCACTCCGGAATGAAATTCAGCAAACGCATACACAGCATCTATCTCCAAGCTCCACCTTGCCATGAGAACTCGGCCAGCAGCCAGCAGCATGCCAAGCAAAAACCACACCTACCATGCATGGAGCAAATAAAACACCGGAGCGGCATATAAGTCAGTAACTTCTTTTGTCTCTGTGTTACAAAGATGGGTTTCTTAATATGGGTTCCTAAGTTCCTTAATATTATAAAGTCTAGTAATGACTCACCTCTTTGGTTTATATTAGTGCTTCTTCATGCTGTGCAATGGGAGTTTTTGTCTGCACTAATCATTATCTATAGGTTGGATAGCCACAGAATTATTCCAGTTCCTCTAGTTCTTCAGAGGGTGGTGAGCATGTAGTCATACGGCAGGTAAGCAGAGACAAATACAACCTCTCTTATGGCTCATGCTGTATGATATTTTACTCTTACCACTGTTAAGTCTCTGTGATAGAATTCATTAATGGTAAGAACTTCTAAGCCATGTTTAACAAATATACATGTTCTTGCATTTCCAGAATAAATATCATAAATTAACTTACCTCTGAGATTGGTTGGTCCTGATGTTTTCCCCTTTATAAGCCAGGGGGCTTGTATCAAGGCTATATCTATGCTCCCAGATGCTAAGAGTTTCTGAAGGTTGGCCAAGGTACCTCGCCTTCTCCATAGATTTCTTCTTTGGCCCCAAAACTCTGAAGGTAATTGACCGAATCCAAGATAGGGTTTGAATCCCACTTGGTTTAGCACTTTCAGAGAATGTTCATCAATTGACAAGGCTGCCTGTTGCCCCAGCCTTGCTATTGATGATGGTCCATTTTTTGGTCTTCATCCCAGGGTTCTGGGTTTTTAGAAGTCTTAGATTTCTTATCCTTGAGGAGCTTGGTGGGAAACCATTCTATTATCCTGGGATAGTTCAGGTTATTTCCCTGGCGGTACCAGTCTACTAGGGTTGCCCCCAGTCCAGGATTTAATGACTGGCACCTTCTCCATCATCTAGGATTTTGGCCTTTCATTGGCACATGTGATGAACGCTATGCCTTTATTAGTGTAGCTATTCTTAAACAGAGGACCAATGCCTGGTTCACATTGCCAGATTTCCTCAAGAATAGCCTGCTGTACAGGCCTTCTGGTCTTCTGTCAGCTTTTCATCTGAATATTTTTTTCAGAATAACTGCCATCTTTAGAGCTGATAGAGCTTTAGATGTGATGGGTCTTACACCAGTTTGCTCCATACTCTTTGGCCATTTTGCCTCAGACCTATATTTGCTTCCAGCTGTGCTGGTTTCAGATCTGATTCTTTTGAACAATGTTTCTTTTGTGTAGTAGGAGTTGTTGGGTCTTGTGATACTGAGGATTTAGCTATATCCCTCTGTCCCCATGTCCCCAGTTCCTTTTGGCATCCATCTCCTGTTTGATCTTGTTTTTCTGCATCTAATTGGTTCCCCACCTGCTATGGCCTTTTCGATGGCAGTCTTTCTTTGTTGAGTCCAGAAAGCCTTTTTTTTCCACATGAAGCCTATAGATCCCTGAAGCACTATGTTTAACTTCTGCATCCACAGCTGGACTTGTAATGCTACTTGCCTTCCGAGGACCAGAGACAGATGCTGGTGAGGCTTGATTAGCTGAATCTTCCTCAATCTCCATCACCCTGGTCTCCTGCTTACCTTTAGTGTCTGGGATTTCCTCAACCATGAGTTCCCCAGAATTTAGTTCTTTTGTTTTATTTTCATTGCCCAAATTCATTTTTTCCCCATGAGTATAGAGGAAAACGAAGTCCACACCCATGGAGCCCCCTGCATGGGTGTAAGGCTAAATACTCTAGGGTTTTTCCTAGTTCGCTACAGAGATTGTTAATGACACCATTTTTATCATCCTAACACCATGCAGCCCTGTGCATGATACATTCCCCCCTTGGCTTTGGGTGAACCAATGCCCATATAAGTGAGGACTCCTAGTGAGAGACCTAATAAGGGCTTTCCAACTGGGAATCCCTTTGAAGGGTTTTCTTCCTGAGATGCACTTCTGAGGTTGGATTTTAGATGGTAAGCTCTTCTTAGTTGGGCAACTCGCTTGCAACCTCTCCGGCATGGGTGATCCTACTGTTGCTAAGCACCACCAGGACAGCCTGCAAGATCTTTATTGCAAGAAAGCCCCTCCATCTATGACAAGATCTGGTGGCATCTAGGAGGGAATATGTAGCTGAACAGAAATGACTTATATTATGCTATACAGCACCAATTAGGTGTTATTTAACAGTGAACATTGAAAGTTCTTTATGTGGATCTCTCTTAAGTAAGTTCTTCCACTTTGTTTTCATTCACATTATTGCCATTAAGAGACCGGAAGAAGTTTTGATTGACAGCTGGAATATAGGGCATAAGAGACATTACATTATCCGATTTCTTTTGATTCTTCAGGAGTGGATTCCTGTGTTTTACAGGAAGATGAAATGGTGAGGTTTAACAGGCCTTCCCTTCTTCTTAACACACCTGTCAGTGACATTCACAATGCTTTACTAAAATTAATTGTTTCACGATTCTTGAAGCTATTGCTTTTGCATACTATTGACTTAAGGTTATCCAAACCCTCGAAGTAGTGACAGTGAATCTACTTGGATCTGTTGACTTCACAACATCCACCCAATCATTTGGAGTATGGTTAAATGGACATCTTTTTCTTGAATATTTCTCAATGCGACCAAAATGTCACATTGGAGAGTAGCGTGTCGCACCACAGGAAAGGAATGCTGCAAGTTTCAAATTTCTTACAGCCACTTGATGAATTCTTATTCTTGGTCTTCTTTGGATAGCTGAAAATAAAAATTGTTGTTACTATTATTAATTCCAATTGATTTTAATAATTATGCAAAGCTCCATTGAATATCATTGTAATTGAGTTTTCATGACTAGGCAATATTTAAAAAAAAAATACTTCCACAACCATACGCTACAACATATGTTCCACAGAAACAAACCTGTGCGGTTTTGACTCCATTTTCACGCTGGTTATGAAATACATATCTTGAGCACTGAAGTCCCCCAAGTTCCAGAATGAGGAAAAAATATTCTCCTCCTCTCCAAGCATTTACTAGAACATGTACAAGGAGAACCCAAAGAAGCTACCACAAAAGCTGTTTTTTTTGTTTGTTTGTTTGTTATTGTTTTTTTTTAACTAGACACATACTCTCAAACAACATTTAGTCACCATTTGGCCTTAACGTTTTTCCATTGATCATTTTTATGTTTCCTTTTTCTGGAAGAGTTTTCTTTGACAGGTGATATTTCACTTCTCCTATTAATCTCAAGCTGTAATATCAATTAAAGCAACAATTTAAACTTTCATGAAACATAGTTGCAAACCTCAAACAGCCAGCTAATGTTTTGATTTTAGGTTAATATTCTTAAAGAGTTAAAGTTATTATCAAAAGTGACCTCAATGAATTATAGGAAAATCATAAAATACAATATAAATATTATGCAGTACTATAAAAAAACACTGATTTTGAGTGCACCTATATAAAATTCAGGTACACAGCTAATGTCCATCAATAATAATAATAATAATAATAATAATAATAATAATAATAATAATAATAATAATAATAATAATAAATACATACTTACCAAGGCATCATGTGAGCTACAAGTATTGTCATGTGGATACCAAGATTTATCACTGTCAGTATTGAAAGGATCTGACTTCATTTTTGCTCTTGATCTTAAAAATCCTTCAAATGTAGGAAACATTTTCATTCTGACCTGAATTGGATGCTGCTTTGGAGTGCCTTAGGACTATGTATCTTCCCAGATTGTCGCTAGATGGCAATGTAAATAACTGTCACCTGTCATTTGGTGCCATCTACTGTACAAGCAAAGAACTTCTTGAACTCAGATTGAAGAGGGAAGGTTAAAGAATAAAATGGAATAAAATAAAAAACTGAAAAAGCTATGGCTCATGACTATATGTATCTCTCTGAGCTCTTCAAATATTAAACATACTTTCAGATACTCATTTTAATTGACTTGAGAAAACCTGAAATATAAGGGTGATAAACATTAATAGTTTGCCTTCCTTATACATGCTGAGCAATATAGGTTTCCATAATCAAATTTCTAAGCTAATAAAAGCCAGTGCTCATGTAAGGACTATTTATAAATGACTCAGATGACTTACAGTTGGCAATTTAGGCAGTTTGTGTGCATTAATATATTAATCTCCGCCCATGTATTCAAGATGTTTGTAGTTTATTGTACACATTTCAGTTTACAAATTATAAATTCTGTTACATTTATTTATCATACTTTCACTTCAACATGTACATTCCTGGTACCTTACTTTGTGTTGCATCATCCTGGCCTTCAGCACTGCTGTGCAACATTTACTTCTCTTTCCTAAAGCCTAATTACAATTCATTTTATCTTACCTCCCCTCCCTCTTCTTCTCTTTGACTTTCCTCATCCATTTCTCTTTCATTTTTATTGAAAAGTCTCCTACTTTCCTTTTCTTTCTTCCTGCTTGCTTGTTAACATTTTCAATGCAACTAAATCACCCCTCCCCCCATATTATTCCATTTCTTGTCCCAGATTTTCTTTCTCCATTTTTTTTAAATCTTCACATTCAGTTAGATAATGTTCTACACTTTTCCTTGCCATCACAAAATTCACATATTCCTTTATCATTACCTCTTAAGCCACTTAAAAATATTGTTCCTGTTCTCATAAGCTAATCCTTCTTTTTCTCCTTTATTACACTGCTCTATATATCTTTCTCTACCCCATTCCTTTTTTATTTTCCTGTAAATTTTCAAAGATTTTTGTTTTCTATGCTTCCCCATATCTCCTGCCTTTCAGTATCCTCCACACTTTCCCTCACTTGATTCCAAAAACCTGGACTGTTCCTTTCCCCTTGTAACCATGTATCTTTCATTCCTATTTCTTCCAACGCTTTCTTCAATCCTGCTCCCCAACTCTTCTCATTTTTTTATACTCTCTTGTTGTACCATATAACTTCTTAATATATCCCCTTCTTTCCCTGTTTGCCATTCTCTCTAGCATATACCATTTCTTCTTGTCTTTCTTAATTCTAGTAAAGCAACTTCCCCCAGGGCCGATCACAGCAATCCTAATAGTTCTCTACAAAATAACCTGTAGCTCTGGTCCACCTTGTTTGTTAAATCTGATCCCCCCCCCCATTCTTGATTCCACCATAGCTACATATACCCTCTCCAACCGATTTAGGGACATTTCCAATTTAAATTTACATGTTCTTATACTTATCTTAGCTGCTTTGCTTTTTGCCACTATCTTTATACTGTGAACCTCCCAATTTCCATTACTCCTTAGTCGTACCCCTAAGTAATTGAATTCCTGGACCACTTCCAGTTTTTTCTCACTCAAGTTCCATTGCTCGTCTTTCCTTAATCTCATACTTTTTAAAAACCATAATTTTGGATTCATTTATCTTTACATTTATTCCTCATTCCTCGCAGAAGTTTTGCATTTCATTTATTGCTTTCTGTAAACCTATCACTGTTATGGCTCCTACCTGTACATCTTCTGCATTTAACAGTCTTGATACATCTCTGTTTGCTATAGCTGGGCAGTGCCGATTGCTTCTATCTATTCTGTCTAATATGTCCTCTATAAAAAAGCTAAATAGAACAGGACTTTATTTACATCCTTGTCCTAAACCTAACTTTTGTTCTGTTGCTTCCATTATCCCTTCTCCTATCCTCACGCAAAACTTTACATCTTTGTACATTTTCTCTACTTCTCCTATGAATTTCTCACTTACACCTTTCATTCTCAATTTCATTATTAGTGCTTCTCTATTTACCGTATCAGAACCTTTTTCAAAGTCCAGGAGAAACATAT
This sequence comes from Deroplatys truncata, assembly GCA_030765065.1. Lineage (NCBI taxonomy): Eukaryota > Metazoa > Arthropoda > Insecta > Mantodea > Mantidae > Deroplatys > Deroplatys truncata. The sequence continues at coordinate 411,820,923 of CM060990.1, read as the reverse complement.
ACACTCTTCCTTTGTTTTGTTTGTTTGGGTTTTTTGTTGTTGTTTGTTTTTGCTTAGATGTTTGTCCACCAATGGTTTTATTATAAATATGTTGTTCACCATCTGTTTTCCTTTCTTGAAACCTGCTTGAAATTCCGACAACTTCCCTTCCTTGGCCCAGTCTCTCAATCTGTCTGCTAGCATCCCTGTATAAATTTTGCCTCTATGGGTAACAGACTTATGCCTCTATAATTTTCGGTTTTGTTCACTCCTCCCTTCCCTTTATTTATGGGTGCTATTATACCCATTTTCCAGGTTGCTGGAATTGTTTTTGCTTTCTTCTACTTTATTTAGCATTTTTGTCAAAATTTCTAACCCTTTTCCCTTTGCACCATATTTCTTCCAAAATTCCCCTGGTATACCATCCGACCCTACCGCCTTCCCTTTTTTGACTTTTATTAGCTGTCAGTATACCCCCCCTTTCTGTGAATCTGCCATTCAGTTTCTCATTTTCCCATCCTGTTTGAACTATCCTGGCCTTATTTAACCTTATTTTACTATCATTTCCTATCAACCTGAAATATTCCAGCCACTCCCCTGGTGTGATCTTCGTTTCCATCATCCCATTTTTGTTTGCCCTCCTTACTATTTCCCATAGTTTCTTGTAAGTTCTAGCTCAATTCCTCTTTTGTAATATCTTGCTAACTTCCAAGCTTATTTCTCTTCTGAAGTACTCCCTCCCTGTCATCCTTCCACTTAGAGATTATATTTCTTTAATTTCATCACCTCTTCTGGTTTTATTTCTTGACCCACCTCTCTTATGTCTAAAAATAGTGGGAAGTGGCCACTGTCCACTATTGCATTCCCAACCTTGAACCTTTCCACCCTTTCTTCTATCCCTTCACTCACCAATATGTAATCTACAATACTTTGCCCATTCGCATTTGCACATGTAAATTCTCCCTCCATTGACCCATTGCATATTTATAGATTATTTCTCTCCCAGAATTCTAACAACTTCTTACCTTCATTGTTTATATACAGTCTGTACTAGCCCCTTCCCTAACTTCTTCCTTCCCCCCCTTCTGAACATTCTCCTACCCAATTCTACTATTCAGGTCTCCCTTCATAATAAACTCAATGTCTGCATAATTGCTTCTAAAGACATTCATATCTTTCTCCAGCTCACTGTATAAATTATTGTTGTGGAAACGTGAAGATATTAGTGGATTTTAAACTACCCCAATGGTTGTTTTCAACACTTCCCAAATTCTTTGCCTGAATAATAAACATATCACATTTTTACGTATACTATCCTCACATGTAAACAACTTTGGTTTCAATTCTGCATTTTAAAGTATTTCTAGCCCTCCTGATCCTCTATCCCTATTGCTTTTTCTTATTGCTATTTCCTCATTATACACATAACCTTTCACTTCAATTTTGTCACTACATTCTAACCATGTCTCTGCTACTCTTATTATATTCACCTCTTTCATCACCCTTTGCATTTCCCCACTTAGCACGTTCTCCTTTAAACCCTCCACGCTCCAGAAGATAATTTTCACAGCTAACCCTATTTGTCTGTTTCTCTTTCATACTTAATTTCTCCCATAAACCCCTTTGCCTTGTTACCCCCAGTGATGGCACTTTCCTTATGGGTCTCTGTACCCCTCTTACTTGTATAATACATTTAACTCTTGATATTACTTTTAAGTATTCTCTCCACATTATCTCATCTGCTTCTTTGCTCATCACAAGCCTAATCTTCCCCACTGTTGCCACTGCCTTTCTGCGCCCTCACTCCCTCTTCTTTCAACACATACAACACTACTTCTGTTTGCTGCTATTGCCTCTCTTTCTCTGCTTCCTTCCGATGTCATCCGCTTCTCCCCCCGCACTTCTTCCTCTCTGCTGTCAGCTAATGATCCTTCAGCTTCCCCTCTCTCCTTCTCCCTGTTAAATATTTTTGGTATGTCTTCCTTCATCGCCTTGATAAAAAAATTGCTGGCTCATTTCGTCTATCAACCTCATAATTCCACCGATTCTGTACTCTGTCTTGTTCATTGACCCTTAGGTTTAGACCCCATCTCTCTTCTTCAATGTACAATTATAAACCTTTTACAAATGCTTATTTTTTCCTTCAGCCCTGGCTTCCATCATTTTTTGTATGAATTCCTTTTTCATCTCTCTTTCCTCCTTACTGTAATCTTGCTCAATGAAAAGCCTGATTTAATTTCCTTGCGTTTCTTAATGTCTCCCATTTGATATCCAGTGTCATGAATTTTACCAAAATTGGCCATTGTCCACTTCTTCTGCCTAGTTGTAACACATCTTTATTTCCCATCCTTGTAGTTTCATATAATCTACCCTTACTCATAGAAAATGCAATTTTTCATCCCTTGCTGTCCCTTATGTCTCCTCTCTGTGTTGTCCAATCTTCTTTTGCATTCATCTAACTGGATGCCATTCTCTTGTTGTCTCCTCTATGTGTCCTATGTTCTCCATTTCTTTACCTATCTCTTTCACTTTTTCCCCTAGTAAACTTTCCACAACATTTCTTATCTGCTCCATCTCGACCAGTTGTGGGTTTATTTCCACTTCTGCTATCATTAACAATATCAGGACGATAATCACTGCCCCTATTTCTGTCACTAATCTGATCACTCCTTTTTTCTTGATCTTCATCCTTCCAATTCTCGATCTGTACGTTTGTAAGTCAATCCCCATTTCTAGTGCCCGAACATGCTATGCGGCACATCTGCTCTCTTTCACTGCCTGCACCAGGCTCCTATTCAAGATAGGACATGTTTGCTACACTGCAGCAGTTACTTTCAAGCATGTAAACATTGTATAAGTTGATGGTGAAAATGAGAGGAAAATAGTGCATAGAATTCAGATATTTTGGTGGGCAATTCGATGTCATGGCTAGGACTCGAACCATGAATCTTAGGCTTTCAAGGTCAGTGCTTTATCACTGCACTAATGTGGCGCTATAACAGAACCCACATTAAACCTTGTCATCTGAATCATATACTCCGGGACAGCTTCAAGGTGAAGAATTCAAATATCCCAAAATGTAATACATTTTCAACATATAACTCGTATGTTTCTCTTTTCCTAAGTGCCAATTGTATGCTGTGAAAGCAAGACTTATTCTTTGTTATCAAACCATGTTTGTATTATTGCTAACAACCTGAAAGCACAACATGCAGGAAAGTCGTCATGCAAGTCATTCAGGCAAGCCATGCAAGCTCTTCAGGGGTGTACCAAGCTAGCAATAAGATTAAGCAGGTTCCTAAGTTGCTTAATTTGCCTTCTGTACATATTCATTCATTCATTCATTTATTTTCATCCTTTTACATATGTTTAAAGGACACGTCAGTATAATCTATTTACATTATATACAAAGTTTTACATTATTTTTCCATATTTGAACTCCTCTATACTGTAAAATGCATTTTCAATTAAATATGTTTTTATGGCTTTCACCCTTTTTATTGTTTGATTTATATTCTTTATTTCATTTGGTAGTTTATTGAACAATTCACTTCCTATGGTTTCTGTTGAACGATTATTCAAGGTCCCCCTTAGGGTCGTTCTGAAATAATCCATATTATTTCTTAATCCATAGGAATGTATATTACAATTTTTGTCATGTCTTTTATGTACAATAACTTTTATGCTTTCATAAATATATATGCATGGAGCAGTTAACATTTTTAGGCTCTTAAACAAACTTCTGCATGTTTCTTTATTTTTCATCCTACCAATTATTCTGATAGCTTTTTTCTGCAATTTTAGCACTTTTTCCATTTCTCTATAAGTAATATTCCCCCACAGTGTAATACCATAACTAATATGCGAATATATTAATGCATAGTAAACCTGTATCATCGTTTTGCTATCCATTGTCTTACTAATCTGTCTCATTACATATATACCTTTATTTATTTTTTTGGTAATATGGTCTACATGTGCTTTCCAGTTTAAATTTTTGTCAATTATCATTCCAAGGAAGTTTGTACTATTTATTTGATCTATATTTACACCATCTATTGTTAGATTTACATTTTTGAGGTTTCGATTCGTTAATTCGAAATGTATGCATGCTGTCTTTTTTACATTTATTACCATATCTAGACTAGAACAATATTCTTTTATGAATTTTAGAATTGAGTTTGCCCTATTTTCTACATCTTGTATTTTCTGTCCCCTAATTATAACCGTCATGTCATCCGCATATCCAATTGCTATTTCTCCCTTAGATTCTATTAATTCATATATTTCATTAATGTATATTGAGAACAAAAAGGGTCCTAATTTTGAGCCTTGCGGAACTCCCTGTTGAACCTTTTTAAAGTCTGATTTTATTTTTTCTCTCACACCTTTAGCATTTAAATTACTTATTTCCACACACTGTGTTCTGTTTTCTAAATATGTTAGTACCCAATCTAGAGCCAGGCCGCGAATTCCACATTTTTCTAATTTGTACATCAATGTTTTTATATTCATACAATCGAAGGCTTTCGATAAATCTATAAAAATAGCCATCACAGATTCATGTTTATTTATTGCTTTTATTATAACATTGTTTGCCTTTTGTATGTCGTCTATTGTAGACTTATGTTTTTGAAAACCATATTGCCATTTTGATATAATTTTTAGTTTCTTTACAAAATTTTGTAATTGTTTTAAATATAATCCTTCCATTAATTTTGAGAAGGCTGAGCACAAGGTGATTGGTCTATAGCTTTCTGCCTCTTTCTTATTCCCTTTTGGTTTAAGTATTGGTTTAACAACTACTTGTTTTAGTGTATCAGGAAAGACTCCTTGCATTAATGATGCATTTGTAATGTGTGTTACAATGTCAACAATTTCGTTTTTAATCTGTTTTAGTAATTCATTTGAGACTCCATCCAGTCCACTTGATTTCTTAGATTTTAGCTTTTTTATCTCGCTTAGTACGCTTTCTTCTGTCACTTCCGAGACTACCATAGTGTTTAATTGACCTGCTCTTTTAGATAAATAATTATTTTTATTTGTCACACTTTTATTTAAATTTAATCGTGCGGCTACATTTATATAGTGCTCATTGAATATTTCCCCGATTTTTCTTGGATCTTTTATGTCATTGTCATTACTTAGTATCACTATGTTTTCTGCATTTTTATTTTTTCCTTCCTTTTGGATTTTATTTACGATGCCCCATATTGTTTTTGTTTTATTGTCGGCTTTCTCTATGAGTTCTCTGTTATATTTCATTTTTGCATTTTCTACTACGTTTTTAAAAATATTGTTATAATTTTTTATATACTCCACGGATCGGTCATTCATATTTGGGTGCTTTATTGAGTTCAGAAATTTGACTCTTTTCCACGAGATCTCTATCCCCTTTGTCATCCACTTCATAGATGTGTCCCCTTTATTATTTTTTATTTTGATTTTTTTTACAGGTATATAACTATTCATTCCCTTTTCTAATATTTTGATAAAGCTATTATACTTTTTGTTTACAGTCTCTACTATATATACCTCTTTCCAGCTTTGTTGTTGCAGAAAGCCTTGTAGTTTTTTTACATTTTCATAATTTATTTGCCTTTTGTATTCAAATATGTTTGGAATAACAACTTTACTTATATTTACGTTTATAACCTGTCCAAAGTGGTCCCCTATTCCTGCTTTTACCACAGTTGATTTCCATTTGGTTTTCTCTAAGTTTATAAAAATGTTGTCTATACAAGTTCTTGATTGCTTTGTGACTCTAGTTGGCTCTTCTACCCCTATTTTTAAGTTATGCCTGTCTAGTATTTCCATTAACGCGCGTTTAGCTGTATTTTCCCTTAATAAATTGATATTTAAATCTCCCATTACAATTTTTATCTTGCTTTCCCCTACTGAATACAGCAGCTTTTCTACCTTTTCAAAAAATATTTTTAAGTCTCCAGATGGAGCTCTATACACTCCAATAAGTATAATAGTTTTTGTCTTTAAATTGATCTCCGCTGCTGCAAGTTCGCATGCCATTTCTGCCGTGAATTCACTACAATCTATTTCCCTAAAACTCAGTTGATTTTCTATATATACAGCTACCCCACCACTAGCATGTTCCTGCCTGCAGTAGTGTGTTCCTAGCGTAAAACCCTGATAATTATTAGCTACTATTTCTTCCTTTTTTAGACCATGTTCTGTAAATATCATTATATTCGGTTCTAGTTCCTTTATATTTAATTCTATTAGTGCCCTTTTATTACTTATAGACTGAACATTTTGATGAAAGAAGCTTAATACCCTTGCTGCCCTGCCCCTTTCCACTAATTTTTCACCTGCGTGGGCTGACTCATATTTATTTCTTATTATTTGTAGCTCCATTTTACCACCCTCTGAGTTTATTTTTAGTTGCTCTGCTCCATGCATATATTGATAGATAGTTTTGCCATTTTTACTTTTACAACCTACACCTAATTTACTTTTTACTATATCAGACTTTTGATTACATTTATCAATTTTGTTGTCACTGTCTGTACTTAAATCTAGTTTCCCTGCACCATGCACAAATTGACTACCTTATTTATCATTTTACTCATCTCATACGAACCTTTTCTGTTTAAATGCAATCCATCCCTTCCCAGACAACTTTCATCTATAAAGCTATTTGAATCTATGTAAATAGCTTTAGTGGCTTTGCATGCCCATTTGATTTCAGTATTTATAGCCTTTATGTAGTTTTTGCTGTAATCTCTTCTTATGACTATACTACTTACTACAACTTTTGCACCTATATAACACCGTTTGGTACAAACAATCGAGTTATACACTTCGGCCATTACCTCATTTGGACTTATTCCTTTTTTTATATCGTTCGTACCTACATGCAATAACACCACTTTAACTTTACCCTTTTCACTATCACTATCACTTTTTATAATGTTGGGCATATATTCAGCCTTTACACCTCTGAAAACTTTCACATTTGCGTCTTTTCTGTTTAGATTTATATTTTTTAAGATGGAATCCCCGTATATCACAACACACTTTTCTTCTTCGTTCGCCTTCCTTCCCTCACTGTTTTGTTCTTCTTTCTTCGGTTTCTTCATTTTTGCATTTGTCCACTTATATTTGTTGTTTCTTTCCTCTGGATTTGCGTCTGCTTGCATCTCTTCTTCATTTAACACCTGGAACCTATTTGCGGTGTTAATGTTTTTGGTTTTAAGGGTTTCCTGCTGTTGTCTCGCTACTGCTGCATACGATACTTTATCTATTTTACTCTCTATATATGCTTCTAATTCTCCTTTTTGTGTTTTCAGATCTCGAATTTCCTCTTGTGCGTTTTTCAGATCTTTATTTAGAAGTTCGATGATCTTCTGTAGCGACGCTATCGTCTCCATTTCCCTCATGCCATGTGCTCTATCATTTTGTGGTTTCCTCTTCCCTTCCATGACTTCATTTTTGCTACCTTCATTTCTGCCGTCTTCTCTGATGTTTATCTTTCGACTTTTATCATTTCCAGTCCTTTCCTCGATGCATTTTCCTGTTTTTTCGTCAAAAATTTGCTGCTTTCTTCTCGTCACCATTCCGCCTATCGCCGCCATCTTACGAAGTAACGGAAGATGAATCCAAGCTGGCTGCTTAGTTTAATGGTTAAGTGAAGTCTCAATTTCTTTGAAAATGCCAGGGCCTTGAATTTTTCTGGTATTTCCTCAATCTCCTAAATCTTTTCTCGGATACTGATATAAAATATTGTGTCGCAGCGGCTATGGCCAAAGTTATCGGGAGGTTGTTGGTGCCAAGCAGTCAAATTAAACAACAATAAGTGCCACCTGCCAGCATAAACACTGTGCACATTATCAGCAGTTAACCAGAGCCTTCTGGAGGTTTCTTCCCCCCCCCCCTCTTCGGAAGACGTGTGGAAACAGTTCTAGAATGTTCTGTGGAAGATTACACTGCCTATATAAGTGAGCATTCTCGCGAGAGTGAGTTGAGTTGAATGGAGTTGGTCAGTCAGTGAGCGAGCGAGTTAGCAAGTGCATTTCTGGTGCGACATCAACAGTGATTCTCCAAGTGAGCTGGTGGTGACTGCTACAAGAGAGATTGAAGCCCTGTGTTCGATTCCCAAGTGAGTGAACCGTCTGGAAGAATTGGCTATCTCACAAAGAAGTGAAGTTCCAGTGAAAGTTGAACTAGATAAAACAACTAAACAATGACATTGAAAACTGAGAGAAGTGACAGTTGAAATTAGTGGGAAATTAAACATCTTGTGTTGACTGCGTTTTGTAGCTGCAGTCATTTACAAACTAAAAGTGCATGAAAATGTTTGAAGGACAGAACATTCTGGAAATGAGTACTATACATACCAGTTTTCTGAATAGTAAAACTCTATTAATGTACTTGTAATTCAGGTTGCTAATAGTCAATTGCTTTTACTGTAGAGTACACCTGTACACATAAGGTTACTCAAGAAAATTTAAAAATGAATATTAAAAATAATATTGTAATTTTCTTTTACTTTTGAGAGAATGTGATAAACAAAATCTTGCAGATTTTCCTCTGTAATGTAGAAAGCTAAACAAAATGAAAGAAATTGGGATTTTGAACTTTACATCTGTGCAAAAGCTTTGTTTAAAGAAAATTAATTAAAGAAGAATAAAGGAAATAAAACTTAGCTTTAACTTCCCAAGGCAGAAAATATTTATAAAATAAAAACTTTTGGAACCCTTGATCTCCAACATCTCTGCAGAGGTTGCATCTATGTAGCAAAGAACCTTGCACTCTTTCAAATAAATCTAGAGTTGCATGGATTGTATCACATGCAACCAGTATCCTTGTCGCCAACTCCTTATCCTAAGCAACTCGTGTTTCAAACACTAAACCCTTATAATGTCCCCATAGAATGAAGGCTATGGGAGTGATGCCAGGAGAGAATGATAGCCAAGCTATAGGGCTACCTCTCCCCATCCAACATCCAGGAAAGGTGTTGCCAAAATAGTGTTGCACTGTCATATCAAAATGAGGAGTTGCTCTATTGTGCTGAAATGACATACTTCTTGTTATAACTAGAGGCAACTTTTCAAGAAGCTCAGGCAGTAAATGGAGTAGAAACTGCCAATACCTAAACATAATCATTTAATCACATAGGAAGAAGGCGTGTGCTTATCAAGTGATAACAAATTATGCCAGCCACATGTTAAATTTGAAGCACTCCCGATAGTTTGCCTTGGTGACTGCATATGGATTTTCATAATCCCAGAAGTGGCTATTCCTATGATTAAGAATAAATCCATCTCTGGTGAAGATTTCCTTACCTGTAAAGAACACAGAGGAAAAGGAAGTCCTGCTTATGGCCCAGTTACAAAGTGCAACTGAAGGGAGAAATCCCCTGTCCCAAGGCTTGTACTTGAAGCAAGTGCTAAGGAAGTAGTCATTCAGTATGCAACACCCGCCACATTGTTGTTTGTGCCCATGGCACATGATTTGGTGCTAGTATTGCAGATGGATCTGCTTTAAATTGGTTGAACACCTTTTCTTTGAAGTGGACAATGGGAAGTGTTCATGTGGCACCTGCATTTGCCCTGTATATTGACAAGCTTCCAGTATCTCTCAGTTGCTGGTAAACAGATTGAAACATCAAGCGATATGGATGGCATCTCTGAGGATATCCTTCAGTGTACAATTGCCCGGCAGCAGATGGAAATCCTCCAACTTCTGCAAGCTCTGTAAATGGATAATATTGTTCATGCAGCTTATCATACAATAATGAAAGCTTCAACAGATTGAACAACACAATCCTATGACTGACCAGTAGATCAATGCACATCAGGTTGTTGTTCTATTTCATCACTGTGCCTGCTGAGTCATCACTGCCAGGGTGCAGGCTAATGTCTGGCAATCATAGGTGACGTACTGTTGTTAATGCCCATGATCTTATACTATTATTATTTGTTGCCAGAAAATGCTTCAAATCCTCAAATATCACATTTCTTGCAGTAATGTTCCTGTGGTTAAAGGGCAGGTCTCTAGTAATAGACAGGCTTTAAATTATTAATTATTTTGCCATTGTATGCAATATAGAGATACAACATGGATATTACAATCTCTGGTTAGGGTTTCAGTTGGATATTAACTGGAAGTCAGGGCAAATTTTTGTATTATGACCAGTGTTAGGAATTTTAGGTGCAAATTTCAGATGAAAAAGGAAGGGAAAAGGTACAATAAGGTGCTGGGGGGCTGCACAACTGAAATTGCTATTTTCTAAACTATCCATTCAATTGCGCTGAAATTTTAACCACATGTAAATCTTCTTTAGATATATTTGTTTTGTGAATTTCAATCCAAAATCATAATTAGTTTTCAAGTTATTAATTTTCAAAATATAAAATTATGGGTATATGCAAAATACAACACATGATGCATTTTTCAAAAAAAAACTAACAAAATCCTATGTCAAGGAACTAAAAATCTGTTATACAATTTTTTATCTACCATTCTTAGTTTAAGAGAAAAAAAAAGTTTTGCAGTTTTGTATTTGCATTTTTTTTTTTTTGTTTTTTTTTTTTTTTGTATACATTGTCATCTTCAAAAATTAGTAGCGCAAAAACTATTCATTCCACAGAAAAATTATATGACAGTTTTATTTATTTGGGTTTTTGAAATAAGCATAAAAAATGTCAATATGATTGGATGAAAACTACATCGTGTGGAACATTTTGAATATGCAGAAATGCTGAAAATAAGAAATGCCTTAAAATCAAGTTTTAAAAATATAAACAGCTAGCAACCAAATGTACAAGGGTATTTAAAAGGTCTCGTAACGATCCTGAAGCATTCGCTAGGTCAAAAATAAAACCGGATTCTAAAACTACAAGCAATGGAGAATTTTTTGGGAACATAAATTTTTTTTTGTTGACATTTTGGGTTAATTTTAGTTGTGCATTCCTTTAACTAATTCAACGATTTCTCTTTCCTCTATTCTAATTTATTGAACTACAAACAAGTACATCTAATTATCACTCATCAAAAGAAGGAAAAAACATGAAGCTGTTGTACTTCAAGACATTAAGCATCTCCACATTTTTAAAAGAAATCTGTTTCTATTAGGAGATAGAATGTCTTTGTAGATGCTAAAGCTTCTTTCAACATCCACAGAAACCAGTGGGGCAAACCTTGTATTCAATCGGAATGGCAACTCTACAGATGTGGCGAATTCCTCAATGTCTGGATTCTTCTGAAGACTAGATTCAGGTTTGTCTTTGGCAAAGCCATCTAAACTGCTCCCTCACAGAAGTAAAAATATACCATTGGTTTTCCTTTTCCAGACCTTGTTCTTCCAATCTTTAATAGCTGCAGGCAGGTACCTGTAACTATGGACACAATATAGTTCTGTCTGAAAATTATGTATTTTCTCCGGTAACAGAAATTGCACCTGCATCTGATGGATCCAAAGAAAGCACAAACACTTTAATTTTGTCAAAATTCTCACACAATATAGCAGCACACTCAGTCCAAGATCCCCAGCGAAAAATGGCTGGGAAATTTGGAAGGAGCAGGCCAGTGATTTCCCTGTAGTAAACAACTTTGAGTAGAATCTTCTTCAGGGCAGAGATGAATTGATTTGTGATGTTGTATTTGTTCCTTATGGATTCAGAAACTCTGTGAAGGGCATGAGCCAGCATGTCACATGCTTCAAGTTAGGAAATAAAGGTTTCAGTTGGTTAACAGCTGAAACCATGTATGGAGCCTAGTCCATAACCAGAAGAAGAAGTTTTTCAAACATGATACCAATAGGCCAGAGTTTTGCAGAAGTCCATAATGAATTGCATTACTGTACTGAAATTGGCTTTCTGCAGCTCATACATTTTTAACAACATGGGCTTAACTTTCTCCCCTACTAAGGGAAAAACTGAAATGTTCAAAACATATCATTCTATTGAGTCTATGGTTTCATCCACAATGATTCCCACATCGCAATCAGGCACTTTCGCCTTGATTTCTTTCTATGGTTTCTTGGTAAACAGGCTCCATGTAGTTTTTTCTTAAAGTACTCTCATCGGGCATTGACATCTTTGTGTATTTTTCAAGAAATCCCTTGAAGACTGGATGGTTCACCTTATTGTGTGGAATTCCTGCTTGTGTAAGAGCTGCACACAAATCAATGTTTAATTCCTTCAAATTTTGGCTTTTTGAAGAACTCTGTTGAAACGCATTTTGTAATAGAGGTTGCCATGATTTGTTTGCTTAAAGAGTCTTGTTCATTTGATGCTTAGAGCTGGAAATATGTTGTTTGATGCAATCTCGCTGGTGTTTTTCATCTAACAAAATTCCTGAATCACAAATAGTACATCACATAACAGTTCCATCAGTGTCTATGAAATCCTGTTTGAATTCCTCAGTCAGAACAATAAATCGAGCACTGGACAGCTTTGGCATGGTAAAATCTAGTACTAGTACACTCGTTTGGAGAGCTAACACTAGTTCACTTGCTAACACAATGCGACTGTCACACAACTCAATTCGCGGTGCACATTCTCTTATAACACCGCAACAATTACCAGAATGTTCTCATTCATGCTGGAACTTCAGTCTCAGCGATTTCTAGTAGTTTTGAGCAGAACCCAGTCTTAATAATTCTCGGAACTGCACGGGTGAGATTACTGCCGTCTCTGCGTGCCCAGCCTTCGCCTCCATGCAAACAGATGACATCTCTCACAGTAACAAACTCACATTCACGTACAGCAGGCTACTGATTCTGGTGGGATAGAATCACTCATTGTCAATTGCATTATTGCAGGCTACTCTATAGTGGTAAAGCAAGAGAAAGAGGTTTTTGTCGAACACACAATTATTTTCCATTGTTGCGGGTGTCCTTTCAATTCCCACGCGGCATTTACTGAAAGAGGTAGGGTTACTATTCACAAGTACACAGTAAGTTGAGAAGACATTAATTGAAAGTTAAAGAATAAATTGGAATGAAACTTAAAAGAAAAAAGGGGGAAAAAGAGGATTATGAGCATGGTTCGGGAGAAATGGGATAAAGGTGCCAAAAAGGGGTAAAGGTGCGAGAAAAAATGCCTCTTTTCGCAACTAGAAACAAAATTTCACACTGTGATATCTTTCCGCACAGCTTTAACTTACCTTAAGAAAAAAGGTGCACACCTAAACATTCTAACCCTGATTATGACCATTAGTTAACAGCTAATCAGGAGTTATTCTTAGCAGTCAACTAACCACCATCTCAGGTAGTGGTTATGGTACTAACCTGGAGGTAGCTATATGAAAATGCCTATCTTCAGCCACGATTGATAGCTGATAGAGATTCCAAGGTGAAATATTGGAGAAATGTGTATATAACAGGAGGAAAACCAAAATAATTAGACTTCCAAAAGAATAATTTCCAGGCTTGGCACAAGGATAATTTTCGTAAACACTATAGGATTGTCAAAAGTTGCACTGGTTCCTTTAATTTGTATTACTTCCAGCATTATTCTTAGCCATAGTTTGCTTATCATGTTATTTTATTTTTTGTAACATGAAAGACAGTAATATACAATGCTACAAACATAGACTCGATATTTGTGTGTCTAACCTATTTTGCAAGTAACCTTTACAAAATATCAACTGCAAAACTTAACCTTATATTCCAAAATGTCCTGTTTTCCTAGTAACCTATAGGCAGCCAAAAGCAAAAATCTATATAAGTTAATGCTCTGAAATCACCCAAACTACTTCCACACTAATCCACAGAGGTATATTAATGGTGAACTATGTAACATAAGCTTTCCATTTTTTTTTGTTTGTTTGTTTGTGGAGGTTTTCTTCTAAACATAAGCGTTTATTAATAACTTCATCCACACTATACAAAGCATGTTAAGAGCGAAACCTGTCTAATTTAATATTCTGAAATATTTTAATCTAGGCAGCGCTGTGGCCGAGTGGTTAGACCACTCGCCTCTCACCGAGGTGGCCCGGGTTCAATCCCAGGGACCCGCATGTGGGATTTGTGGTGGACGAAGCGGCGTCTGGGCGGGTTTTCTCCGAGTTCTCCGGTTTCCCCCGCCATTCAATCCACCAACTGCTCCATCATCACCTTTCCTTTCATCCATTTCACCGTCATTTCGTTTCATCTACTTCCTTCATCCCATACCAGGCATCCTGCTGATCACCCATCCTGGACATTCTGTCTGCTCCATGAGTGTGTCTGCTCCCCGACGGGCCTCTGACCCCAGGCACCTGCCTGTAAGTCCTGGGAGGTGTAAGTCCTACATAAGGTGAGGATAAACAGTGAATGAATGAATGAATGAATATTTTAATCTAGCGAAAGTCGTACCATTATTCCTATTGTAGTGATACTGAGGTCAAGGGCTCAGATATTATTTATATAATAAGAATAAGATCTCGGAAAAATACCTTTGAGGAGAGAGATGAGGAAATAGGGAAATGATTCAGGTTAATGAAAAGTGCACTATAGCTGTATTTTCTGTCATACTTATGCTATGTAATAATTTCTAACAGCATCAAACCTCTTCCTGTGTTTATGGTATTTTTTTAATTCAGCACACTTGATGAAATTGTTTCTTAAATGCAATCATCACAACTTTCAATGTAGCCGAGTAAGCCTTACAGTTAATACCTCCATGCCATTAAACACCTGGCAGAAATAAAAAAAGCATGATACATGTATATCAGGTAAACCACTTAATACCTTTCTTATTCAGTTTCAAATGTTTTAACAGCAACATAAATACAACACGTGTTAGCATATATTAGATTGAAGAGAGACTCCAGCCCTCTCTGCTATCAATGTGTTCATATATTATATGCAAAATTTATTTTTCCATTAACCTAAATAAACTCTATTGAGAATGAAATCCCACATAACATAATACCCCGAAATGCCCTAACCTATTTCAAACTACATTACACTACACATAGTTATCCTATTTTACATTAACTCCAAGAACTGTATTAATGGCAAATCATTGTTTTAAATACTACATTTCCATGGGGAATTGAAATCGATTTGAGTACACTTTCCGTAATGAATACTGCATGGAAATGCAGATCTGGATCGTATTGAACCTTGGATCTCATCCTTTCAGAAAGTAGGATTGGAAAATTTGTATGGAAACACCGTATTCAAATAATATTGAATACATCAAAGATACATTTTTGGTACATCTTTAGGAAACTGTCCATCACTCGCCGTAGTTCACATTGAGAAATGCTGGCAATTTCCTGGCAGATATTTTGTTTTAATTCGAGGGTTTGTCTTGTACACTTGTTTTAAGTTACCCCAGAGATAGAAATTGCAGAGGGTTAGGTCGGGGACCGAGGGGGCCACAAATGTGTACAAATAATTCTGTCCTTAAACGCACTTTCAATTGTTCTCATTGAAATATTGGCCATACAAACTGTTGCGGAGTCTTGTTGAAAAAAGGCAAAATCATGCTCCCTGGCTTTTAATTCTTTAAAAAAAAAGGGGAGCAAAATTGTATTCACATATGGACAGGTGTCAACTCTTGACTCGAAAAAAATTGGCTTACTAAAGAGGTGCCAAAAACGTATGGACAAAAACAGTAGCCAGTTTCAGCATCTCCTTTCATAAAGTTGGTGAGTAAAGCCTTCAAAATTAGTTTTAAAAATATTATATGGTTTCATCTGTGTCTTTCTATGATAGCGGCAGACGGCAACGAGCTCCGAGGACGCGGACAGGAAAAACACTGCGCAGCCGGTTCGTAGTTTTTTTGCTCTCCCTGTACTATCTCCTACTGTACTCGTAACATGCTGTATGCTTGTCATTTTGTGTTTTTAGTGGAAATTGTTAATCACATGTGACCCACAGCAAAGCCACTTTTATCGCTGCTATAATTCGCAATTTATTCTTCTCAATAACATTCACTAACCTCAAAATCTACCTAAAATATACAGATAAACAAACAATACAAACATATGTTTAAAAGCTCGCCAGTGTACAAGCGCTTGGAGACGGAACACCCGAAGATAAACGGCCGTTCCGAAGTTTTACGGAGATGATCGATATCCGTCCGAAGCTTCCAGCATGTATAAACTAGTCGCGGGCATCCTTTCCCCAACCGGCTTCAAAGCGAACGGAAAGCTTTGAAGCCTGACCATAAACCCATCAGTAAACGATTAGTAGGGTCTTCCCATCCCTTAAACACAACACGTGGTCCTTTCTCCAGCTCCACCAAAGCAAAGCGTTGTTGCCGGTTTTAGCAGCTGTGACTGTTCGCTCGTGCTTTTCTTCCATGTTCAGCTAAGCTTCTATATTACTTCTTCAGAGAAGTTATATAGTGTTTTACTTAGTGCAGTTTTGTAAGTTTAGCAGTGTTTAATAGTTATTAGCGTTTAATAGTTTAATTAAGATGTGGAGACCTTGGGAAACGAACCAAGTTGATGCCCCTCCGGTCGCACCAGCAAGTGACCCTCTGCCGAATATCAGTAATGCCAAGACCATGAAGAAAAGGGCTACAAAAACTGAATAAGCAAAGCCAGATTTTTATGTGTAATGTTCAAGAACATGTAGAAAAGAACCTTTTATGTGGAAAAATGTTTGTTATTGTTTTGAATTTCTCAAAAACAGCTTAACGATTTTTAGTAAAATACCGCAAGTTTAAGATATTTGCAGGAAAAATAAATTTTGTATCATGAATTTTCTATTCTGGGAATAACTTGTAAAATTTTCCTCGTTCTCAACTTGTTGTATTACTGGTAAATTCTAAGAGAGAGACAAAATCTTACTCTGCGTAAAATGCAATCTCGGTAAAGGACAAATTTTAGGTCAAATTGTGTTAACCATTTCCGAGAAATTTTTTGTTGGTTTGAATTTTGAAATACAAGTTGGAAGTCTCTGTTTGTATTTTCCTCGTGGTCATGCTAAGAGCATGGAATTTCAAAGTCATCATATAGTCATCTGTATTTTAAAAATCTGACTATCGCTTTAGCCTATGTATCCTTATATTTACAACGATATGTGCAATGAAATTTTATCTTATTATTTAAGAAGTAGATAGAATAAGCTTTTGTGAAAGTAGTTTGTAGAAGAGTGAGTAGAGATAATCTTGTGAATATAATACATAAGATTTTTTTTTTATTTTCTTTCTTTTGCCTTCGTATTTTTACTTATCCTGCATTTTATAATAAAGCTATTCATTTAAGTAAACAGAAGATGTCATGCTTATAAATCTTACACCTTAAACAATACACAACTTCTTGTATTAGCTTTATATTAATAAAACATTGTTGTGATACAAGTGATAAAAAACTTTTTACCATAGCTCCACGCACAGCATAATCAAAAATGATGCTTTGATTTGGGAGTAAGAGTTCCTTTCAAAATAAATTAAAATTTATGTATTTTAATTATTTAATGATAGTCCAACAATGTATAGTTTATTCGGAACATGTTTCTAAGTTTCTCTCGGATATGTTAACATGCATTTCTATTCTTGTAGCGCAGTATATTAGTTCAGATCATTCATTAGTTCAGTTATATTTTAAAGCGTTTGCAACTTAAATGTAATTACTATGCGATTTATAGTTATTTACATAGTTATTTTGTGTGTAAAGCAAGCAGACAAACTGCATGATTGTATTCTGTACATGTGGAAATCACCTGCAAAGTTTTGCTTTTAAATACTATTTTTAATTTTGGCAACAACGCGCATATGCACATGGATGTCACTAAGATTTTATGGTGCTTGCGGTTAGGGAGGGTAGGGAACAAGTGTTTGGCTACTGCACAAAGGTCGCCGCTTGGGGATCCGAAGGCTGCGATGACCATACAAATAGAAAGCGAATAGCACGACTTCTCCCATGCTGAGGCTTGAAACCAACATCGAAGCCACCTGATAAAATTGCAATGCCGAAAATGTAAAAATAAAGCTCAACTTTCGACAAGCGCTTGGAGACGGAACACCCGAAGATAAACGGACGTTCCGGAGTTTTACGGAGATGACCGATATCCGTCCGAAGCTTCCAGCATGTATACAAATAGAAAGCGAATAGCGCGACTTCTCCCACTTACTTAACCTACACCCTGTGGTTTGCATTGCAGGAGACCTCAACGCGAAGCACGGATACTGGCACAGCCGCACGGTTATACCAGAAAGGTCGCGGACTCTACGGCCTCATCAGCGGAGACCCGAACCTAATCGCGCACGGGCGAGAGGGCCTACGTTTCATCCGGCCCGCGGTAGGCCGGATATCCTCGACATCATGGTCACCAAAAACAGTCCATTTCATCTAGACCTCTCGGCAGTAAACGAGCTGGACTCGACCATGACCCAGTCCTTGTGGATTCCAACGTTTCAATGCCAGCATTGGTCAGCCCAGACTGGGTAAACGAGGTCGACTGGGATGTAGCCGTCATAGAACTGAACCGGTCCGTCGACCCGCGGCCACGTATCGATTCCATCGATGCGTTGGAAGTGGCGGCGGACTTCTCCCAACAGATCCTGATTGCGGTACGTGCACACACACACCCACCGCATCCCGTCTGACATCCCCAACCCGAGAACCATACCTAACGAACTCCGGCAACTGCTAAAAACCAAGGCAACTGTACGAAGCTATGGCAGCGCTTCCGCCATCCCAAGATAGGGGCAGTATACCAGCGGTTCAAAACCCTGGCAAGGAGACTGCTCCGTGTGCACACGAAAGTAGCCTGGGAAAGAACGATGTAGAATGTGAACTTACACGAAGATAAACCATGGCGGATAATCAAATCCTTGAGGAAGGATAAAACCCAGAGGCAGCGCCCTCTACATGGCACTCGCGGGAGACTCGCCTTTGAGCCCCTCGATAAAGCCACGGTGTTCGCAGACCACCTGGAATTGCAATTTGAACCTCGGGAGGAGCCCCAGGACGAGGACTTCACTGACCTCGTGGAGGCGACTGTGGACTATCTTTATGAGGAGCCACAGCCGTGCCACGAGGAGGTCCATCTTCTCATAGTCACCCCTAAACAGGTGGCTTCCGAGATCCAAAAACTCAACCCAAACAAATCCCCTGGACATGACGGCGTCACGGCGCCCATGCTCCAGCACCTTTCCAAGAAGGCCGTCATCCATTTGACGCGGATTTTCAATGCGTGCCTTCATCTTCGTCACTTTCCAACTAATTGGAAAGAGGCGAGAGTAGTATGCATTTTAAAGACCGGCATGGACCCGGTTTTCCCATGCAGTTACCGTTCCATAAGCTTACTCCCAACCGTTTCAAAGGTCTTTGAACGGTTGCTCCTAGCCCGCCTCACATCTCTCTTTGAGGAAAGGCACCTCCTCCCGGACCACCAGTTTGGTTTTCGTCATGGGCACTCCACGACCCTGCAGCTACTGCGATTGGCCGAGAAGGCCTCCCTGGGCTTCCAGGAGAACTTCAAGACCATAGCGGTGCTGCTGGACGTAGAGAAGGCCTTTGCCACAACGTGTCATCAAAGTCTTTTGTACAAACTCAAGGAGTCAGACATCCCTCCCGCCTATCTCGCCCTGATAAGCAGTTTCCTCCGGGATCCCACATTCAGGGTGAGAGTGGAGGGGAAGGTTTCATCAGTCCGTCCCATAGCCGCAGGAGTCCCGGAAGGCAGTGTTCTGTCCCCGCTTCTCTTTGCGGCCTACATGTCGGACTTCCCTACGGAACCCAGGACTGTTACGTGCCAGTATGCGGACGATGTCCTCATCAATGCACAGAACAAGAATGCCCGATTCTGTTTCCCTCCACTACAGCGACAGCTCCGAGCCATTGGCGTGGAGAGAGAAGTGGAGGATGGCCATTAGCCCGGGGAAGATCTCTGCCGTTCTCCTGGCGAGGGTTCGTTGCTGGCGGCCCGAGCGGTCTCTGAGGCTGCGGCGGAGGAGAATCCCTTGGGTACCTCCCGCAAATACCTGGGCGACTTGCTCCCGATTGCTGGATTGCTGGACTTCTCCCATGCTGAGGCTTGAAACCAACATCGAAGCCACCTGATAAAATTGCAATACCGAAAACGTAAAACTAAAGCTCAATTTTGGTATCAAGGAGCAATTGTGTAAATATAGGAGTTCCTAGTGATACCTTATTAATATTGAGTAGCAAATAACGTTCATTCCATGTTTAAAGCTGGAACATGACCTGAAAACCTAGTAAGGTAGAAGACAGGTTATGTATCGAAAGTCACAATGTTAGTTGATTTTAATGAAAAATTTAAATATATACAGTGAAAACAAGTATTTGTGTTTATGGTCTTAAAATATTATTTAAAATTCTACAAATATTGTAAAAGGTATCAAATAGCCCTTCAAATAATAGCTTGTGTACATGCTTAACCAATAAAGATAGCAAGTTCTTATATTTTAAATTAATGTTAACTGTGACAGTGAATTGAATCTGACGCAATTTTATTGCATGAACCTGTACTGGTTCATGCAGTACATTTTTACAGGTGCATAAACATGCACCCACTACAAAACAATACTCCCTTTCTCTATCAGCGTATAAAATGCATACGCTGGTTTTATTTCTTAGAGGTTAATGTGAAACTGCGACTGTGAGTTTAATCTGACACAGGTGCATAGACATACACCCACCACAAAACAATACTGTTTCTGGTTCACACTCATAAAGGATTTATTGATTGTGTACCAATTGGTTTTAGTTGCAAGCTGAAGTGCAAATCTATTGGTATCTTGTAAAGTACGGTGTGTATATGTTTGTGTGTCCTCTAGTTCCCGAGGTCCAGGGTTCAAACCCGGCGGAGGGCGATGGATTTTTCAGGCGTAAAAATCGTCAGCATGGCTTCCTTCGGAGGGGAAGTAAAGCCGGTGGTCCCGTGTCGTAGATTTACGGCACGTAAAAGAACCTCAAGCCTGATAAAGAGGCCTCTTGAGCAAAATTTCCGATCTTTCACACCCAATATAGAGTGGGACGCTAAGAACCATAGCAGTTAAGTATACATAAATAGAATTCAATTTTAAAATCAGCAACTTTTGAAGAAACAAATTAAATTGTAGTATAACACAGTGCTCTAATATAGGAACAAAAACGTTTGAAGTTATGTACCACAAGTTTCCTACAGTTGATAGGTGTAAACAGAGTGATAATTCAAGCCCGATAATGCTCGAGTGTACTCAACACATTTTCGCTCAGACTATGAACGTGACTTAAAAAATCTCTTTGTTACATTCAATGACTTTCTCTACTCTCTATTGCTTATTAGTGGATATACAAATTATTCTTACGAAAGTTTATTTTCTATCCACTTCATTTTAATCGAGATAAACCTTTGCAGAAATAGCTGCAATACACATTTCGTTATAAATAAATGGAACAACGACAGTCAAATGTTTACGAACCTACCCTGATCTTAAAATTCCACTCTCTTTCCATAACATCGCAACAACTAACTGAAAATCGACCGGACTTCAAAAGAATGGCTAAATATAGATCAATTCGAACCATTAATAACGGATATCTCGGAAATTACTGGTGCTATAAAAGAGTTATTTGAAATAAATTGTGTGTTTTAAAGAGATCTACATTTTTATTCTAGTGCATTTTCCTCTGTTGCTTAACGTTTACCAAGTTACACAAGATTATACAAAACTCCTTTCTAATGTAGAGGACTTCACAAGCTATTCCCAGAAAATTCAAAATAAACATTTTATTTTTCATGTAAATATCTTCAATACACTGACATTTTAATCAGAATCGTTAGAGCCATTTTTCAGAAAATAAAACATTTCGAAAATTCTTCCATGTAAAGGGTAGTTTGGGTGGGGGATTTTCTTGAAAATCTTTGTGTCGCACCTTCGGAAGGTACTGAACTTATATACCACCAAGTTTGGTATTTATCCAACTTTTCGTTTTTGAATTATGCTGTTCACAGACCTTAAACACATACGGACCTTTTTCTAAAAACACCTTTTTGGATTCAGGGAGTCTCAATACATGTAGATGGAAGCAATATTTTCTCTACCTAATATGTACGTGGTAGACAAAATGACAATTGCTGCTATAGAGGAACAAAGTTCCAGAAAAATCGCCAGTGGGTAACATCCAACTCTTCTAGAACAGCATGAATGATCACTTCTAAATGTTGTATTACAAAACAGGCTATTTCAGTTTATCTTAGCAGTACCCAAAATATTTGTTGTGACAGCTAAGTTGCTTGTATCAGTGTAGAAGTTGACAAAGATAACCTATTCATTTTAACTGCAAATGACTTTTTCAATATATGCTATTGTTCATGTTATAGTTGAGTACTTTATAAGCACCGATTTACGCTATGTGTGTACAAATTCCTGCTTTGAAATGCATGGCTTTACGTATTCGCTTTCAATTGCCAGTCGAAGAGCGCGTTCAACCAACCCTCCACATTACGTATTTCACCACAGCCAATGGGAGCAAAATGTGCCGGAATGGACTCTCTTCCCTTCTCCGCTTACCTTGCACTGGAATGTCCCCCTAAGAACGTTCGTTGTCGTTCATTTTCGGCATTCGCCCAACTTCATCGGGCAACTTCGGTGTTCCGTTGCCAAGCGCTTGTACAGTTCCCACATCATGACGATCAACTGTGTTTTATTGCAGCAGGGTTTAGTCGTTTAAATGTGCACTGCATATCATACTTGTTATATATTTTATTTTATTCTTTATTTTACGTAAGAGTGCAGAATGTATCCAGAAGCTACTCACGCAGCAATGACAGTTCACATAACCCACATGTTAAGCCGCGCCATATTTCTGTCAATTATAGGTTTCCGCGGAGGAATACAATTTTGCATTTTGTTTACAATGCAACCCAAACTTACACCGGCAAAGGTATAGTAAAATTTCACTGGGAGTTCACTTCGTTCACACAATCACTTCACTAAGGTGAACTAGTTCAATCCTTCGTCATTTCACGTCCTTCGTGACGTAGCCTCCTCTTCCAGAGGTTCACTCGTCGGGAGTCTTGTCTGGAGCTTGTTTTTAGACAGTATTGCTAACCCATAAGTTGGGCTAGTGGATCTGCGTATAACAGTAGCAGAACAGAAGCACTGGCGTACACAGTGTGAAAAAAGAGGTGGGGAGAACTAGCTGTTTAAAGTTTTTGCGCGTTCGCGTGATAAACCGGAACAAGACCCTTCAAAGAGGTCCTGAAGAAGGAACCAAAAAAGACGGCAAATGAAAGGGGATAAATCTGATGCATATCTTGCAATAAAGAACGGATAGCCGCACGTCGGAGAGGGCAGGCAAAAAAATAAAGTGGTTAATATCACCCCGATTACCACATTTGCAGCGATCGTCCGCCCGATATTGAAGTAGGTGTAAATATATAGGAGTCAAAGCTACTCTCAAAAGAATAAAAAAATGGTAAAACCCGGCCGAGGTATACGCGGAGAACACGAAAGAAATGACCACAGATTGTCTGAAGGTTGCTCCGTGTGTGTCCCGTCGGCATCACGGCGTAGAATATCGCCTGTTATATCTGACAGGAGGAGAAATGTATAGGAAGCGTTACCGGAGGCCATTCGACGTGCTTCATACCCAGACACTGGCAGATCGACATCCTATTAGTGATTTGTGTTTCCAGCCGATATGCCGGGCATTTCCCACTGTCATTCGCCTCATGCTCCTGCTTGCAGTTAATGCACCTAAGGCAATCCGAGAAACATTCCACCTGCTCATCCAGGTGCTTTTGGGCGCACTTAAAGCAAGGTTTATTATTGCAACAAAACTTGGCCCGGTGATAGAATTTGCTGCAATTAGCACAAACCACCATCCTAGTGGTGTAGGCATACACTGGAAACGGTTGATAATAAATATACACAATTTGTGAAAGTTTGCGTACGAAAATTAACCTTGAGCGTCCCTGTGAACACTAGTGAGTCTCTCCATTCGCCTGCACTTTGGGATTAAAGCGGTATATATGGTGTATAGGCAGATGCCCAGTCATTTTTAGGTGTGTCCTCAATTCGTCTAAGTCTATGTCCAAATCTATCCCCGAATCACCTTCGTGACAAACAGTTTATTAAATGGATATAAGAATGCGTATCATGTATGGTGTCAAAATTCGAATTCAAAAACTCATTCATAAACTGCACCGCAAAGTGAGCTTCTATGTGGTTGTAACTAGATTTGTGGCTGTGGTTAACACCCTTAGGATGTAAGAACAGCCATTTACCCAATTTTAGGGGTGAAAGTCACGCACGTTTTTACTATTTCTGTGAACGAGCACAAAATAGGTCCTAAATCCGTCACTAGATGTCGTAATGGCGGTATCGAGACAGCATTATCAGACACTGCCGGCTACTGCGGCAATGTCCCATTCGACGTACTCGGCTGTTGTGCTATATCATCTGGTGTTGGTGCTACATCATTCGCACTTGACATAATGGCAAAGTACTGGTGGTTACCTCTGTTTTCTTTCTGATAGGCGGGGAGAAATGCAAGTCTCTGCCCAAGGTATTGGGCATGGTGCACCTGAGCACCCGCTAGAGGCTAACGCCCCGACAGTCCCCCCAGTGGCTCACTTCGTGTGAGTACAGGTTTGGCGCACCCGGGGACCCGAGCCACTCATCGCCATTATCACCACTCCACCCTCATCCGGTCGAGGTGGGTTCGTCCTCGTGACCGGGGGACACAAGGTAGGCTCTCGTGCGTTCTTTGCATCTCGTTCCATGCCACCCTTCGCCATCGTTTCTTTCTTCTCTAGTCTATTTACGAACATTACGCACCACGACCATTCACACATCTCTTTTCCTTCCTCGCCGGCCTACCTTGCTTGCGAAACGCCCACACACTTTTGGTTTAGTTTCCAATTTTCTTTATTTTAATCCTCCATGGACGCAGCCTGAAGAATACCGCGCACTGGGTGCGCAGCTGGGTGAGTGGGTAATGACGTCATCCCCACCACCCGAAGTCGTCATATAGGGTGTTCTTTCGTATCCGCTTTTCTACTGCAGTCCCGGGGGGGCATTGCATGAGGTGCTGACTCCCCATGGCGATTGGGTCCCTCTGTCTATGTTCTGGGAGGTGTGACCCTGGGGTGAGACTGGTATGGATAGGCCACTCACCCAAGCCGGGTAACGCCCGGGAAGTCAGAGCCCGAGGTCGGAGACGGTTGCAATGGTGGAAGATTTCTTTCGCTATGGAGCCCTCTTTCTCCATTACTAACAACAAGCGCCGAAAAGTATTTGTAACAGAAGTAGCACCACCGACATTTGATTGTTACTTGGCCATTACACGAACACAGGAAGGACAAAGGTTTGAGAAGGTGAACCCTTTTATCATCCAGAAGGGCATTGACTCTATTGCTATTGCTGTTTGGTTCATTCCTGCACGCGACTTCGGAACAGTTCTTTCTTAGTTCAAAGCAAGTCCGAGCAGCAAAGTAAGACCTTATTGCGCGCGACGCTTCTCCACGGTTACCCCATCCGTGTTGAGAAGCACCGCACCTTGAATTCATGTCGAGGCGTCGTTACCACCCATAACCTCGATGGTATGTCGGACGATGAACTGGTCGAATATCTTTCCGACCAAAAGGTTACAGCAGTTCATCGAGTGCAGGCTAAACGCGACGGGATGTTGGTACCCACTCGTACCCTGTTTCTCACGTTCGATGGCGTCGATCTGCCTACCAGTATTTCCGCAGGGTACGAACGAATTGCGATGGTGCCTTATATTCCCAGACCTCTGCATTGTTTTAAATGCGAACGTTTTGGGCATACGCAAGTCTCTTGTAAGAGTGCCGTTACCATCTGTGCCTCATGTAGCCAGCTCCCACGCGATGGTACCTGTTCAGCAGCTCCCGTCTGCGTTAATTGCAAAGGATCTTATTGTGCGTCATTTGCCGACTGTCCGCGGTACGTGCACGAGAAGGCGATCCAGGAGATCCGGGTTTCAAGAGAAACTATCCTTCGCTGAAGCCCGGAGCGTTACCTTGAGCGCCAACCTTCGCTCCTGCGATCGGGTACATTCAGTTCTGTTGTTGCCTAGCCAGTACCCCGGAAGGATGCCGAATCTCAGACCTGGACCATGACTGCCTTGACCGAACTACCATCCGGCCGTCCATCTCTGGCACAGTTATCAAGCCATCTAAAGTTGGTCCTAAGGTACTGAAGTCACAAGGCACTGAGCAGGAATCCAAGCAGAAACTTGTAAGGAAGGTTTTCTTAAAGAACCTCCGCGTGCGCGCGGTAAGAAAAGTTGACCTTCTCGAAGGTCGCAGACCTAGGATTCTCCAGGGACAAGCCGCGCTCAGCGGCACCCTTCACCCATTGCCACCCAGAACCGATTCTCGGCGCTTGAATCGCTTTCTGGCACTGAGCGCGTGGGCCTTCCTTTCGAGGAGGCTATGGAGTCTGACCAACTCCATAACGAAAGCCCGAGCCCCAAGGTTAAGCAGAAGGTTATTTTGAGCGGCCCTTCTAAGTAGACAGTTTATCCCTTTTATTCATGGCTATCCTGACCTGGAATTTACGTGGTGTACGATCGCATTGGCGGAACTGCAATTTTTATTGCGTTCCCATTCACCTATGGCCGTGTGTTTGCAGGAGCCCAAGCTTCGCCCTAACGATCCTTTTGATCTTCGAGGGTATACTCCGGTTCGCTACGATCTTGCACTGGATGAGGGTACTGCTGCTCATGGAGGTGTCATGCTATTAGTGGGTAACGACGTTCATTTTCAGACTGTCACACTTACGTCCGACTTGCAAGCTGTTGCCGTTAGGATTCAATTATCCGGCTTTTCTTTTCTCTTTGCTCCGTCTATTCACCTCCATCGTCTCCCCTCGCTAACGCGGACATTCGAGATCTCATGTCCGCTGTCGCAACACCATTTCTTCTGTTGGGAGATTTTAATGTCCATCACCCCCTGTGAGGTTCGCCTAGAGCTTGTGCAAGGGGAACGCTTCTTTCCGACATTTTCGCTCAGTTCAACCTCTCCATTCTCAGTACAGGTGAGCTTACTTTTCTTTCTGATTCTTCTGGTACATTCTCTCGCTTGGACCTTGCCGTTTGCTCCATCCCGCTTGCTTGTCGTCTGCAGTGGAACGTCGTCGCTAACACCTCCAGCGATCATTACCCCTGCATCGTTTCTCTTCTGTCTTACCACGTACAGCATTCCAGAGCACCTACGTGGCAATTCAGCAAAGCCGACTGGAGTCTGTATTCCAGCCTCGTGACTTTTGTGGACCAGCCCTTCACTGACATTAACCAAATGGTACAGCACCTTACCTCTACGATGCTATCTGCCACCGAACGCACAATTCCCCGTTCGTCCTCCCACCCTGGCATATTCCTGTTCCGTGGTGGACCGAGGATTGTCGGGATGCCATTCGTGCCCGTAGAGCTGCGCTTAGGGTCTTTCGGCGACACCCTACACTTGATAATTTGGTTACTTTTAAACAATCGCGCGCCAGAGCTCGTCGCATTATCCAGGATAGCAAGAAGGCGTCCTGGACTTGTTTTGTCGAGTGTTTTAATCGCTTTACGCCTTCCTCCGTTGTTTGGGATAAACTTCGTCTCTTCTCCGGTAAAGTGTCGCATTGTACTGTGTCTGGCCTTCATGTTTCCAATGTCACCATAGTGAATCCGTCTGCCATTGCTGACACTCTGGGTGCTGCCTTTGAAGTGGTTTCCAGTTCTGACCATTATTCCGCCGGTTTTCGCACTCTCAAAGACCGGCTGGATTCCGTAAGCTATAGTTTTCGGTCTCCTAATCAGGAGTGTTGTAATGACCTTTTCTCAGTGAGGGAGTTGGAGCACGCCCTCCATCTCTCTAGGCACTCCACTCCTGGGCCGGACGGCATTAACGCGTTGATGTTACAGAACCTTTCAGGCGACAGTAAACTCTTTCTCTTATAGGTCAATAACCGTATTTGGCAAGACGCCGTTTTTTCTTCAGTTTGGCTCGAAACCACCATTGTCCCTACACTTAAGCCTGGGAAGAATCGTCAACTACCTTCCAGCTACCGCCCTATCTCCCTCAACAGTTGCATTTGCAAGGTGATGGAGCGCATGATCAACATGGTGGCTTGAGTCTCAGAAACCTCTGGCGAAAGCTCAGTGCGGGTTTCGTCGCTATCGCTCTACCGTCGACCATCTGGTATCTCTGTCGAGGCATATTATGAACGGGTTTCTTAGAAAGTGTCAAACAGTGGCTGTGTTTTTTGACGTAAAGAAAGCTTATGACACTTGTTGGAGGGGCGGCATTTTACGTACACTCCATGCATGGAATATACGCGGTCGTCTTCCCATATTTCTTCGGGAGTTTATGATGGATCGCGTCTTTCGTGTACGTGTGGGCTCGGTTTTATCTAGTAGTTTTATTCAAGAGAACGGTGTACCGCATGGCTCTGTACTCAGTGTCACACTTGGTGCGATTGCTATCAACCCCATTGTTGAGTGTGTTCCACCTGGGGTTTCATCGTCCCTTTTCGTTGACGATTTTGCTATTTATTGCAGTTCACGGCGGACCTGTCTACTCGAACGCCGTCTCCAGATCTGTATCGACCGTCTCTACGCCTGGAGTAACGCCAACGTCTTTAGTTTCTCCACCGAGAATTCCGTCTTTGTCAATTGCTGGCGTCGGAAGGCTTTCCCTTCGCCCTCTCTCCATCTTGGGCCGGATAGCCTTCCATTTGCAGACGACATAAAGTTTTTGGGGTTGATGTTTGATCGGAAGTTGAGCTGGACTTCCCACGTTTCGTTTTTAAAAGCAAAGTGTGACCACTCTCTTAATGTTTTACGTGTTTTAAGTGGCACATCCTAGGGAGCTGATCGGACCGTCCTTCTTCGTCTTTATCGCTCATTGGTCCGATCCAAGCTTGATTACGGGTGTATTGTCTATTCATCGGCGCGTTCATCTGTGTTGCGTCGCTTGAATGCCATTCATCATCGTGGCATAAGAGTCGCTACAGGGGCCTTTTCAACTAGCCCTGTACCCAGTCTGTATGCTGAAGCTGCAGAGCCTCCGCTGTTCTTCAGTCGTAAGATGCTTTTGTGCAGCTATGTATGTCGATTCTCAAGCTTGCATGACTACCCGTCCTTCGAGTTACTTTTCGAGGATTCGCTTGATCGGCAATATTTAGTTAGCTCCTCTGCATTGCTCCCTCCGGGGGTTCGATTTCGCCAGCTTCTTCGGCATTTGGACGTTAAGCCAGCGCCGACACTTCCCAGTGGGAAACGTGGTTTCCTCCTTTGTTGCGCGCTGAGGCCCACTTTCACCTTGGGCTAACGTCGCTGCCGAAGAATTATACCCCTTCTTCAGTCCTTAGCTCCGCCTTTTTACAACTTACGGCGCAATTCGGTGACTCATTTTATCTATACTGATGGGTCTAAGACTGATGTTGGAGTAGGGTGTGCCTTTATCGATGGTCAAAGTAGTTTTACCTTTGTTTACCGGGGCAATGTTTGATTTTTACCGCCGAACTTTACTGATCCCTTTTATACATCCAGCGGCACGAATTACGGCACTGTGTTTTTTGTTCAGACACTCTGAGTGCTTTTCAAAGTATTCGCGCGCTGTACACTTACTGCCCGCTCGTACAGCGCATTCATGACCTGCTCCATTCGCTTGGTGCCTCTGGCATCAGCGTCTTCTTCGTGTGGATTCCAGGTCATGTGGGCATTTCAGGGAATGAGTCTGCCGACGCCGCTGCCAAATCGGCACTTTTATCACCCAGATTTTTTACCTCTGTTGTTCCCTCAGATTTGTCTGTTATTTTACGTCACCGCATCCTCTCACTTTGGCGAGATGAGTGGCCGGCTCTCCGGGGGAACAAGTTGCGGGAGATAAAACCTCTCCCGTTAGTCTGGAGTTCCTCTTCTCGTTCTTCTCGTCGGTAAGAGGTAATTTTAGCTCGTTTACGAATCGGACATTGCCTTTTTAGTCATAGATACTTGCTCAGTGGTGACCCCGCACCACTCTGTGAGCATTGTGATGCGCCCTTAACGGTGCGTCGCATTTTAACACTGTCAAGTTTTAGCTCCATTGCGCGTTCGTGTGTGTCTGCCTGTTGGCTTAGCCAACGTTTTGGCAGACGACGCGCATGCTGTAGAATGCCTTTTACGTTTTATTAGTTACAATGGTTTTAATCGGCGCATTTGATGCGCTGAGCGTCTTTTTAGATTTGTGATTTTATATTGTCTGTTTTAATGGGGGCTGTTCTCCCCGGCGGACATATGGCGCTCATGTTCCTTTGCGTTCTACAGTTCTTGACACGTTTTACTCTCTTATTGACCATGTTTTAGTGTGGTAGTTTTTAGAATTTGCTGTTTTGTTTTTAGTGTTTTCAACTAAGCTGGTTTGTGTCCCTATTTTAGTCTTTGGATTTTAAATTTTATACATTGTAAGGGCGCTGATGACCTTAGGTGTTTAGCGCCCTTAAACCCCATCTCATCATCAGCCGTGGCGGGACTCCAACCGACCCTCGACAAAAAAGACCAAGTGCAACGCTTACCTTGTAAACGAATCCTCCACAAAAGTGAACCCAAAAGAGCAAAGCAAAAGTTACCCACTCCGTGATGAAAAAAGTATAGAAAACGGAAGCTACAAAATCCCCGGTAGTGATAAATCACTTCGAGGATGGTCCACACTAACACACACTCCCCGCTCCTCACTACTGATACTGCACTGCGCAAACCACCGCTCACATCCATCAAATCACGTCTCAGGGACCATTGTCGTCAGGAGTCAAACACAAGACCTCCAATCCATTGCTCTGCTCGGAGAATCTCGCGTGATATCGCACTACAAACGTGCTCTCGAACTCGCTCGCTGACTGTCGGACGCAACCGAAGTAACTTGCCGCCATGCATTTAGTGCCTGCAATGAGTGTTCTCATATATAGTTAGTGGAATCTTTCAACGAGGTTATCGAAGTTCTAGAACTATTTCGACACACTTTCTGGAGAAGTGGCGGAAGAAGCTTCCAGAAGGTTCTAGTTATCTGTCGATAGCGAGCACGGTGTTTACCCTGACGTGCGGCCGTTATCGTTGTTGACTCGACCACCCGGCGCCCACCTCCCGATAACCTTGAGCCATAGCCGCTGCGTCACACATCTCCCTCCTCAGAGCTGGTCGTTCCGAACAGCACGACTTATAGCAGGACTACCACAACGCACCACCAGCAGCCCCCCTCGGAGTTGACTACGAATGCGCGACGGGGCCCAGGACCTGTGGCACGGATGTCGCATGGGGGCACTACCTCTCCACGTCGCTTCGAAGATGCAAACAATAGAATCGGCGACGTAGCTTCGTCAGGGTTTTGTCCGTCTCCAGGTGCCCCCGGAGTGCTGGCATGGATTCTCTCGAGGATTTCATACATCGTTTGCTTTGGGAGTACCAGTTGTTCCACCCTAGTCCTTCTGGCTACGAACTCCTACACTCTCCTCGATCCCCGTAGGGGGTTCCGACCCCTTCAGCTACTGTGATGCGGGCGCTACGGACCCTGAGCACTCATGGCACTTCTGACATTACTAGAAGTACTCTGGGCCAAACATCCGAGCCCCACCTATGGGGGTGTTTTTTGGATTGGGTTGGACTCGTAGGTGTAGTGGTTCCCGATACCTGTGAGAGATTGGGTACGTCTAGTCGGTTCCTGTCCAGGCGGGGTTGTGAGACGCCTCAAGGTCCTCCGGAACCGCCCTGGAGAGCCGTTAGACTGTCTGCTAGATTGCTGTTGGCCCCACCGAGGTTGTTCGGTAGTCTTCCTCTTCGAGGGTTGACGCGCGTAAGTGGAGTATCCACTTCCACCCCGTAATGGGGGGTCGGTTTAAAATTTTCAGGTGCCAGCCTAGAGGAAAAGCTCTCGGGAAGAGTCACTCGGTTGGCGCCCTCCTCCCACAGTCCAGAGGGGACAGCAGCTCCTGGTGTTCTACTCCTTCGATACGCCGTTCCTGACCACCAGGGAGTCCCACCGCGCCCAACAGCTCTCATAGCTTCGGCCTCTGGAATAAACATCCGCCCATGCGGCTCGTACGCGTGTGTTTGTCCTTCATGATCGGCCCTATGCCTCGATCCTCCAGTTGCTGCCTCCTCTAGGTCTCCTCGCCCGAGTGCAGGCTGCACTGTGACTGGACGTAAGGCTGCAGCACTTTCCGTATCTGCTGGTCCAGACGCTTGTCCATTGCAACCTCTATCATCCTCATGCTTTCTTTCGTCTGCCCGTCTAGTCGTTTTCCTAGCTGATTTAGGCGCTCCTCCACCGCATTAATATTATCCTCTATATCAGATGTAGTGTCTTTAACTCCTTTGCAAAGTCGTCTTTCAGGGCTTTCCCTGATGCATTTATCTCCGATTTTACAGAGTTGATGTCACCAACGAGATCGGATTTCAATTTCTCCATTTCAGCCTTCATTTCTATTCCTATCTTGTCCATTCAGGATTGCATTTTTGTCTCCATCTTTTTCCATTCCAGATTTAATTTTCTTCATTCTTTACATTCCAGATTCCAATTTTTTATCAATCTTCTTCATTTCACTCAGATTTCTGTCCTGCATTTTGGGTCAGTATTTTTTTGACATTTCTTTCATCTTAGCTTCTTAATACCACTCCTGACACCAGGTGACTTTTTCCAGTTTTTTTTAACTGTCACTTCTCTTTGTTTAGTTTTTCTGTAATTTAGTTTCACTGGGAGTTCACTTCGTTCACACTATCACTTCACTAGGGTGAACTAGTTCAATTCGCCACATCACTTCCTTCGTAACGTAGCCTCCTCTTCCAGGAGGATTACTTGCCGGGAGTCAAACACAAGACCTCTAGTCTCTCGCTCCGCATTAGCACTCTCTGCACGTCATAGCAGCCGCCACCTGCTCGCTCGGAGAATCGCACGTGATATCGCACCACAAACGCGCTCACCAACTCGCTTACTGACTGTCTGACGCAACCAAAGTAACTCACCGACTCGCACTGACTGGCGGCTGCGAGAGCGCTCTCTTATATAGTCAGTGGAGTCTTTCCATGTGGTTCTCGAAGTTCTAGAACTATTTCGACACATCCTCTGAAGGAGGGTGGAAGAAGCTTCCAGAATGTTCTGGTTATCTGCCGATAGCGAGCCCGGTGTTTACGCTGGCGAGCGGCCGTTATCGTTGTTTACTCGACTGCACAGCGTCGACCTTCCGATAACCTTGGGTCATAGCCCCTGCGTCACAATGTTGCTAATCACAAGTTTACCACATCATTATCTTTAATCATCATTTTAGAGTTAACAACTGCTATTTAATGTTGTTTTTTTCATGTCACCATTCTTTTTGTCTGTTGCAAGCTCATCTTCACATAAATTGAAAGGATCTACCCCTTCTGGTTTAATATCGGGCAATGATTCCAAGTATGACAATATATGGTCATCTTTCAGATGTCTCCATGCCATGTTAAAAGAAAACTAACACGTGCTCACAATATCACAAATAAAGTATTGTGGTATGTGTTTTCAGCCTTTACACATGTTACTGAAACAGCACATTATAAATAACTGCAAATGATTGTCGAGTTAGCTGGACACAACAATGGATCAGCAATTTTGATTTGCAGAGCAACAATGCAAGTATTATTTTTAATACTCTAGAAGCTGAAAAGACAAATATGTTACTGGTCAATTTGGCCACTCTGATCCAAAAAGGTAGGAGTATAAAATTAAAGCATTTATAATATTTCAATAAAATTTTAAAGACATCTACAGTTTCTAAATTCAGAAGAATTCATGAGCTTCACTTCACTGTATTCAATATGTGACATGTACACAATTAAAATTTGCTAACCAGTCAGTTTGACTGGTTTGTCCTCCTAATGTTAAATAAAAGGTTTTATGAACCTAATAATTGCATTAAATAAACTCAAATTATGCGCATTTGAGAAAGAAAGAAACAAACAAAAATGAAAGGGGGCATGCAGGATTTGGTCTGGGTATCTGATGACTCTTAAAAAGGGGATAGTTCTTCAACAGGTTTAACCCTCAAATGCATGAATTATTTTTCTACATATGCTGCTCTTCCACTAACTCCTAAACCTGCTTTTATATCCCTTTCATCGGCACCACAACCGAAGCGATTCAAATAGCTGTGGTCGTTAGAGCAATATAAAATGGACTGGCCATCCATTTAAAACCAAACGTTGGAAGTTCGAGTCCCAGCGACTGCAGTAATATGTCATGTGGTAAAGGATAGGAAGGACGCAAGTTAAATAACTGGTGTAATGGCACGCTTGGATGCTGACAGGGCTACATTTGACTGCAGTTGCATGGATTTTGCATCTTTATATTTTAAAAAAGCAGTACAATTTTATTTAAAAAATGTAATAATTTCGCAGTATAAAAAAGCTATAAATAGCTAAATTTTATAGCTGAAGGCTACTATGCTATGAAATAAACAAAAAACACTTAAATTCTAAAACCTTGCCTAAACATCTTTGTTGCCAAATGGCAAAGCTATACAATACAGGGTTAACTCTCATAGCACATGTAGCTGTGCTGTCAGTGGTGTGCTGACCCTTTGGAAACAGCAAAATAGTGTGACTTGTCAGTTTTTCAGTTCTCACTGTCACTGTTTCATTTTATGTAGTTCACCTTCATTGGGAGTTCACTTCACCAATGTCACCTCACTAAGGTTTAGTTCAATTCTCAGTCACTTCACTTCCTTTGTGATGCAGCCTCTTCATGCCGGATGGTTCACTTCATTCGGGAATCGAACACAAGTCCTCCACAACTGTAGCGCTCGCTGCACGTCACAGAATCCGTCACCAACTCGCTCAGAGAATCGCTCTTGATGTCGCTCCAGAAGCGCAGTCGTTAACTCGCTCGCTCAGTCACTCACTCACTCAACTCCACTCTCTCGCAACTTAACATGCACTGACTCAGTTCTCGAACATTCTAGAACAGATTCGACACGCTTTTTTCGGGCGTAAAAAACCATAGCATGGTTTCCTTCGGAAGGGAAGTAAAGCTGGTGGTCCCGTGTCGTAGATTTATGGCACGTGAAAGCAAAATTACCGGTCTTTCACGCCCAATAAAGAATAGGACGCTAAGTACCACAGCAGTTAAAGAGCGGCCATAAATAAAACTCAATTTAATTTAACGCTCGGCGCCGACCTGCCGATAACCTTGGGGCATAGCTGCTTATCACAATAGTAAGCAACATAACTTTGAAAATGCAAGGTTTTAGCAGCGAGAACCAACGTTTTTTCATTATTTGAGACATAATTGACTATTTTATTATTAAACTTTGAGCATTCTTTGTTTTGGCAGTGATTTGTTTGTAATACGAGGGCGGATCGAAAAGTAATGCACAATATTTTTTTTCTGCCTTGGTATTGCAGCTGGAATGTTGCAATTTCACACAGATATAGTTTGAAGTTTTCACAACAGAGGGTATTTTTTTCATGTGCAGCTCTAGCGAGAGAAGCGTGAACTACACAACAAAGATGGCGCGCATATTACTGTCGTCCACGTGTGAAGAGCAGAGAGGTGTGGTTAGATATTTGTGGGCCAAAGGGCATAAACCGAGTGATATTCACAGGTACATGCGTGGCGTGTATGTGGATGATTGTACGGACCGTAGCAATGTCTCCAGGTGGTGTGCATTCTTCCTAGAGGGCCGTGTGAACCTTAGTGATTCGCCACGCTCCGGGATGCCGGTAACAGTTGCAACTCTGCAGAATGTCAGCAGCATTGAGGCGGCAATTTTGAACGACCGGAGTGTGCAACTGCAAACCGTATCGCAACAGTTCCTATGGTGCAGTGTACGATATTGTTCAAGACACATTGAAATTTCGTAAAGTTAGTGCTCGCTGGGTGCCTAAGAACCTGACTGACAACCACAAGGGTCAGCGAAT
Organism: Deroplatys truncata; assembly: GCA_030765065.1. Taxonomy (NCBI): domain Eukaryota; kingdom Metazoa; phylum Arthropoda; class Insecta; order Mantodea; family Mantidae; genus Deroplatys; species Deroplatys truncata. The sequence continues at coordinate 411,785,154 of CM060990.1, read as the reverse complement.
GATGACGAGCCTGGATCACCTAAGGCGGTACACTGCAGAAGTGCATGACTTTCTGAAAGGAATCGTCACTGGTGATGAGTCGTGGGCATACCACTACACGCCCGAAACCAAGCAGGCAAGTATGGAGTGGAAACATGCTGGTTCACCAGTGAAGAAAAAAATTCAAAATGACTCAATCTGCTAGGAAAGTGCTTGTGACGTTCTGGGATATGCATGATGTTGTATTTGTGGACTTTGCTGAACACTGGACCACTGTGAATGCTGCAGCCTACATAAAAACTGGCGAAGTTGCGTCGTGCCCTTTGTGACAAACGCCACAACATGAATGCTGACGATGTCAAAATTCTTTATGGCAATGCTAGCCCCCATGTTGCTGCTGCTGTTCGTCAGAAACTACCAAATTTGTTTGGGAGGTGATCCAGCATCCACCATACAGTCCGGATCATGCACCGTCGGATTTTCATCTGTTTGGTCCCATGAAGAAATTCCTGGCCGGCCAACGCTTTGCGACAGATGCGGAAGTGAAATCAGCAGTCCGCAGATAGCTATAATCCAAGGAAACGCACGCATATGAACAGGGCATATTGAAACTGGTATCATGATGGGAGAAATGTGTTGAGAAACTTGGTGTCTATGTCGAAAAGTAGGTAAAAGGTGTAAGTTCATTTGTGATTTTTTTTTAACTATTGAACTTTTTTTGTAAAACAATTATTGTGCGTTACTTTTCGATCTCCCCTCGTATATTGTCATTTATAAAGTTCCGCATAACTACAGTAGAACCCCGTTTTAACGAGCCCGCTTTTAACGAAATTCCGTTTTAAACGAACGTTTTCGGAAGTCTCGCTCAAAAGTCCCATAAATATGTTATTTAAACCCTCTTTTTACGAATCCCGCGTAAACGAAAAGCCCGTTTTTAACGAAAATATTTTTCTGGAATTTGCGATCGCACAGCTTCTTCTGCGCAGTTAGTGCATCAAGGTTTTCAGAATGTGCAGTTAACGCTACCTCCGCTATAATGGGCAACGTTACGTGTTTTTGGATGTTTTCAAATTCATTAGTCTCCGCGCGTTACTTCGAGTTCCGCTTTAGTTCACAAAGGTTTCAGCTCTGCAATCACGTTTGCTATCCTGTAAACTTCGGTATATCTGAGTTCCGAGGACTGTTTTATTTCCGCTTCCATTTTGAAGTTCACCGGGCGACGTGTTAAGTTGTGTTGTCTTTGTGATAGTGATTTATATTCTCATTCGAAAAAATGGCTGCTAAACGGAAGAAGCTTACCGTCCACGACAAGATTACAATAATTCAATACGTGGCAAACAACAGCGCAGTTTCTTTGACCGATATGGCGAAGAAATATGATTTGGCTCCTTCCACGTTGCACGTGGTACTTAAACAGATGCTGTTCTGGCCGCGGAAGTACAGCGCGGATCCGCGGTGTAGAAGCGAGAGAATTTTCGTAGCTCTCCGTTTGAAGAAATCGAAAACATTTCGATGAAATGGTTTGAAGCCAGAAAAAGCGACAATGTTCCTATCGACGGAAACATCCGAAAAGAAAGAGCTCGCCAAATAGTGCTAATTTTACAGGTGGACAACTTTTGCGCTTCAAATGGTTGGCTTGATCATTCAAAAAAGCGGCAATACCTTTCCTGACAAAGCATGTGCGGTGAAAGTGCGGGTGTTAAAGATGATTCCATTGAGTTTTGAAAAAAGGAGACCTTGCCTAATTTCCTCCGTGGCTACAATGCTTAGGACATTTTCAATGCGGACGAAACGGGAGTTTTCAACTTGCTACCCAACAAGACTTTTGCAGTTCGCAGTCTAAAATGTCATGGCGGGAAGAAAGCAAAGAAAGGTTCATAGCTCTGCTGTGCACAAATAGTGACGGGACTGAAAAGTTACCTCCACTAATCATAGGAAAATTAAAAAATCCGAGGTGTTTAAAAAACATTCGTGCACTTCCGTGCAATTACAATTTCCTGAAAAGTTCATGGATGGCTTTGGAAATATTTGTCAAATACCTACGAAGCCTGGATAGCAAAATGGGATCTCAGGGAAGAAAGATTGCTCTGGTGATAGACAGGTGTGCAGCCATCCCTCATAGCCATCACTCTTATGCAGCACAAAGGTGATGTTTTTACCAGCAAACTGCCACCAGCCATCTGCAGCCTTTAGACCTGGGAATTATTCATTCTGTTAAAGCAAGCTACAGGAAAGCCCTGTAGCTGTTTATTTCTCAGAAACAAAGCAAGATATGCATTTGAATGTAGTTCAGGCCATGCATATGTTTGTGGCTCCATGGCAGTTACTTGCACCAGGCACCATACAGCATTGCTATGGGAAAGCTGGGTTTGGTTCTTGCACCGATGTCTCCAATGAGGACAATGATACTGAGGAAATTTGTGTGTAGGAAGAGTGAGAGATGCTACAGAGAGGCACAAGCATAACCTTTGAAGAATTTCTAAGTTGTGATGACAGTGTTCTAACCTCAGAAGCATCTGTGGACATTGTTGAGCTATGCAATGTGGCAATAAAGCAACCAGATGAAGAGGAATCGTCTGTACCAAGATTTGCAGCAGCAGTGAAAGGATTGAATGTCGTGAGACAGTACCTATGCTCCTTCCCTATTGATGAGGGGCTGCTCAACAGCATTAATCACATTGTTTGTTTGTTCATTTGGTCCCACTGTGAGCAACGCTTGCTGACATTGAACACATCATACAATTATGAAATATGCAGCATAACTAATAAACATACCCAACACCAAGAACATTTCTCCCTCTCCTCGCTCTCGCTCTCTCTCTCTCTCTCTCTCTCTCTCTCTCTCTCTCTCTCTCTCTCTCTCTCTCTCCCCACACCATGCATTATCTAAGAAATTAAATTTGCAAACCATCACCATCTCAAGAGTAAACATCTCAACATGCATTACAGGAGGACAATAACAAATAAGTGTAAGTCACCATCATATGGAATCTGCCCTATGTATTGAATATTTATATGTTGCACAACATATTAAAAAATTCCTCCATAGTATATGGGGAGTGAGTATATAAGAAAGACTTTAGTTTTCTTTCTTAAAGATGTGTTGATTAGGCTTGCCTAATTCTTTTAAGTAGCATGGAAGGTTATTATAAATAGTTATTGCAGAAGAGTAACATCCTTTTTGGAACAGTTTTAAGCTATTTGCTGGTCTATGCAAATCGCTTGCATGCCTTGTATTGTGGTCATGCACAGCAAGGTTTGTTGTGAAGTTATAAATATCTGTAAGGTAGCTGAAGAGAGAATATATGTATTCACCAGTAAGAGTAAGAATAAGAATTTTTTTGGATTTTGAACAAGGGCCTACAGGAATGACGGGACCCAGCACCACAGATAATACACATGGCATTTTTTTTGTAATATAAATACTTGCTTGCTATGTGCCGAATTACCCCAGAACATTATTCCATATCACAACAGGGAGTGAAAGTAGGTAAAACATGCTGTTCTTAAGGCATTTTGGTGGAGTAAATTTTTTAAGTTTCTTAAGGCAGAGTAAGCCGACCTGAGCTTTGGCGGCATGACTTTTATTTGTTTTCTCCAGTTGAGCTCTCCATCTGTTTGAAGACCAAAAAATTTTGTATCAGATACCTTATTTATGATGTAATTGTTGTACCTGATTGTTAATTCACTCACTCGTTTATGCCTCGTTTGAAATTGAATAAAATTGCTTTTATCATAGTTTAATGAAAGCTTATTAGCTTCAAACCAAAAGTTGAGCTGTTCGAATACTTTATTGACAGAATTTCTTAATTGCTGATGTGACTTTTCAGATATAAGTACACTGGTATCATCTGCAAAAAGCACAGCTATTGAATCTTTGCTAAGATAATATAGCAGATTGTTTATAAATACTAAAAATAACAAAGGCCAAGTATAGAACCTGTAGGGGCACATCTAGCAGTAACACCTGGTTCTGAATATTGATTGAATTCTGAATTGAGCACAGGATTCTGAATGCTAGGTACCTGGGCAGGAGGAAACAGACTACTCTGCTGTATTTTTTTAAGAATGAAGGTTAGTAACTTTACTGTCTTGTTTCTTTACCAGGTAATACTGAAGAATCAGCCTGCATTCATATCTAATGATAAATATGTAAATCTGATATCCACTTTGTTTGTTGCAGATTAAGCGCAAATGGCTGACTATGAAGCAGTGTTAATGTCAGTGTTTTCTGTTTTTAAAACTAGTATAAATTTGTAGCTATTGTAGCATTTTAATTCTTTAATTTTCTGCATTTTGTTCATTAATCTCTAAATTCATTTCATAATATTGCATGTGTACATAATGATTTAAAGTTTCTGAAAATAATATGTTTTGATATTAAAATACTTAAAAACACAATTTGCATATTATTTCTGGCAATTGCATCTCAAAGTTACACTAACCCCCTTTTAAGGAAAACTTCTATCTAAGGAAAAAATTTTAATTCCCTCTGAGATTCGTTAAATGTGGGTTTTACTGTATAAGCCTTTGCCCCATACACTACAAGAGTCCTATCTAAACTGCTTATCTGTAGACTTCCTGGCATCTTCACGTTAGTGTTGGGTTATGTAGCAGTCTGTATATCACACACGATAATATTAGAACTAATATCTGTTGTAATCTAAATATCTCTTTGACTGAACGGCAGTTTCTTGTGTTATAAATTTATCTTAAGCTATTTTCTGTAACATACAAATCCATTTGAACTGTTTGTGGTTTCCTGTATTTCTGTGCCATATGAATTGTAGAAGTGTATCAACTAGTATACAGTTTTTGGTGCATCACCTTCTAGCTGATAAGATAATTTTCCTAACCAGTATGTATTTGAATGTGTGTCTATAGAAACATTACATCCAACATTCAGAAAATTCTTCAGGAGGGAACAAAAATGTTATTCCTACCCTATTTGTGTTTTTAACATCATTCTTGACCATAGCCTTTTGTTAAGGCTGCTCTTAATACGTTTACATGTTTTTTCAAACAAAAATTAATTAGTTTACATTAATAAGATTATTGTAGTAGTTTTATTGTAGTTTTTTACTCCAGTATTGCAACATCAAAACATGCATTTGTAACCTTTATCTAAAGATTGTAGGGGTGTCTGGAAACATCCCTACCTTACATCCCCACTCAACAGAATGAAATTTAAAGGTGTCTTATACAAGTAAAAGGCAAAACTACAATGTACTAATTTTATGAAATATGCACCTAATTGATTCAGAAAACTCCAAATATAGCAAATCAAAATTAAATCCACTTCAAAAGAAAGTAACTGGCACAGTTTTTTCATCAACATGCAATAAAAAATTTAAAAAAAAAATGTACCAGATAAACCACAGTGATAGCTGTATCTACTAAATGAATCTGAATTCACTTTCAGTTAATATACTGCGTATTTCAGTGGGACATCCCACATTTTAAATTGCTATATTATTGGAAAGAAAAATAATGCATTAGTAAAACCAAATGAAAATGAAAGGTTATCTCTGGGAAGAAATTGACTAATTACAAGATATACTAGAAATGCCCTCTCCCTCTTCCCGAATACACATTCTTGCCCATTTCACCATGTTGTCAGATACATTCCTTAACATGTCTACATCAATATTGGTTATTTCAGCTGTGATGTCCGTCCGTAGATCCTGGATAAAACATGGACGTTTCTATAGACCCTTTCCATTAGATATTCCCACAAAAATAATCCACTGACTTTAGGTCTGGCAACCTTAGAAGTCACAAATCTTTGGAGATGATCTTCAAAGAAGCTGTGGATGTAAGTTATGGATTTCTTTGAGGTATAGCATGTAATGCCATCCTGTTGAAAACATCCTTGCTTAAAGTCAATAATGTCTAACTGTTCTACGAAATAAAGCTCATTATTGAGAGTTTCTTTGAAAAAAATTGGTCCAGTAATATGCTGCGTGGATATTTTGCAAAACATGCTCACTTTTTCTAAATGAAGTGGTTGCTCATGGTACTTAAGGATTTTCTGTCGCCCATATCCTTGTGTTTCTGAGTTTACATATCCTGAGAGATGAAGCCAAACCATGTAAACTGTGTCATTTTCAATTTTTCTGTGTGTCTTTCCACAAATGTTAAAACCAATTAAAGTTTTGCTGTCATTTTTCCTTGTCTGGTTCTTTCAGCTTGTGAACAAGTCATTCTCTATGGTCTGTTTTGCATGCCTTGCTGCTCTTTAGTACTTATCACCAAGTATCCAGTTTCTTGTGTGAGTCTGCATAAAGATTTAAGTGGAGAGCAAAGCAAACACTCACAAACATCTACTGTGCACTGTGGCACTAATGGCAGTAGATTGTGATTGCATTTTTCCGTGACTAATGAACCAGTTGTTTCCAGCTTTTCCACTAAATTTATAACTGCTTTACGATTAGGACCATCATGAACATCGTACATCAGTATACTCTTTGTGTAGCAGTAACAGAATTGGTAAGCCAGTATTTCTTTACAATTAGCACACACTGTTGTATTGTGTACTCCATTTCAGTACTTAAATCACAACAATAATGACCATTGTGCAAGGAGGCTGAATCGATGTATATATAATAAAAACTTCTGACTTTGTGGAACATTTTCATGTACACACGTTCTACATGCTACCTGTGGTTCCAGGGTTATAATGAATTAAAATGTGGGACGTGGGACATCCCACTGAAATACTCTGTATAGTGCACTATCAGAAGGAAAACTAAAAGAAAGGGTGAAATTAACAAACAAGACGCATACTAGCATGCCCAGATACTTGTAAGTTATAACTCTTTAAATTGCAATTCAGTTTTATGCTTAAACTAAGAATATAACAAGTAAATAAAGAGGTGCAGATGGTAATACAATGTGAAGGTGTAAAAATAGAAAGCATATATTTAAATGTATGAATGGTACAGTTTTTCTTTGAAAACTCTAAGTTAACAGCAGCTATTCATATGAAGTCATTTTTATTATGATTAATATATCAAACAGTAGCAGCATTGTAAACAATAATATTAACTTCATTTCCAATTATGGGGGAATATTACACCAAGAAAAATGGAAAAAGTTCTTAAACTGCATAAAAGTGCCATTAGAATAATAGGCAAAATAAATAACAAACAAACTTGTATTGGAGGTTTCATAATAAATTCAATTTTTAAATTGAGCACCTCTGTTGCTCAATTTAATTTAACATATTGCCATTTCTTTGTATTGTGATTAACAATTATCATTAACGTTGTCATCAGGTGTATTGTTATCAGCAAAAATGGAGTGATACACAAAGGCTCAACTTGCCCAGATTCTGAAACTACATTTTTAAGTAGAGTGAATGTTATGCATAAACCATTTAAAGACTTTGTGTAATTATTTTTGGTAAATGGAATTCACCAAACATGTCAATAGTGCAGGACATCTAAGGAAATTTGAAGATACAGGATCGACAGAAAACATCAAATCACCTGGACATCCTTGTATTTGATTGGTAGAAAATGTTGCTCTCATCAGACAGAGCATTGCTATGAGCCCAATGAAGCCATTTGTCTGCCGTTCTCAACAATTAACAACTCTGAGAGACATTTTCTAGCAATTTTTAACAATAGATCTCCATATGCATCTTTTTAAGATCCAACTAACACAAGAGCTAAAGCTGACAGACCACTGCAGCGTCAAACATTTATGGATTGGATATTGCAAACATGAATTGGATAGTGATTTTCATACAAAAATAATCTTCAGTGCTTGTTTGTTTATTTGGCCTCACTGTGAGCAACACTCAGGGACATTGAACACGTCCTACAATTATGCAGCATAAGTAATAAACATACCCAGCACCAAGAACTTTTCTTTTTTAAACTGATAACATACCAAACACCAAGAACATCTCTCTCTCTCTCTCTCTCTCTCTCTCTCTCTCTCTCTCTCTCTCTCTCTCTCTCTCTCTCTCTCTCTCTGCATCATGTATTATGTAAGAGATGAAAATTTGTAAACCATCACCATTCCAAGCGTAAACATCTCAACATGCATTATAGTAGGACAGCAACAAATAAGTGTAAATCACCATCATATGCTATCTGCCCATGTATTGAATATTAACATGTTGCATGACATATTAAAAAATTCCTCCATAGTATATGGGGAGTGAGTATATAAGAAAGACTTTAACTCTTTCTTAAAGATTTTATGTTGATTAGGCTTGCCTAATAGTTTTAAGTAGCATGGAAGGTTAGTATAAATTGTTATTGCAGAATAGTAACATCCTTTTTGGAATGGTTTTAAGCTATTTGCTGGTCTATGTAAATTGCCTGCATGCCTTGTATTGTGGTCGTGCACAGCAAGGTTTGTTGTGAAGTTATCATAATTATCTCTAAGGTAGCTGAAGAGAGAATATATGTATTCACCAGTAAGAGTAAGAATAAGATGTTTTTGGGTTTTGAATAAGGGCCTACAGGAATGACGGTATCCAACACCACAAATAATGCATATGACCTTTCTTTGTAATATAGATATTCCTTGCTATATGCTGAATTACCCAGAACATTATTCCATATCACAACAGGGAGTGAAAGTAGGCAAAATATGCTGTTCTTAAGTCATTTTGGTGAAGAGAATTTTTTTAACTTTCTTGAAGCAAAGCAAGCCGAGCTAAGTTTTGGTAGCATGATTTCTATTTGTTTTCTCCAGCTGAGCTCTCCATCTATTTGAAGCCCAAGAAATTTTGTATCAGATACAGTATTTATGGTGTAATTGTTGTACCTGATTGTTAAGCCATTCACTGTTTATGCTTCATTTGAAATTGAATAAAGTTGGTTTTATCATAGTTTAATGAAAGCTTATTAGCTTCAAACCAAAAGTTGAGCTGTTTGAACACTGTATTTTCAGATTTTCTTAATTGCTGATGTGACTTTTCAGAAATAAGTACACTGGTATCATCTGCAAAAGGTACAGCTATTGAATCTTTGCTAAGATAATATGGCAGGTCGTTTATAAATATTAAAAATAATAATGGGCCAAGTATAGAACCTTGTGGCACACCTCTAGTAATAACACCATGTTCTGAATCACAACCATTGATTCTGGTTTTCTGGATCCTATCTGTTAAGTAAGATGTGAACCAATTTATAGAGATATCACTGAAGCCATAAACTTTGCAGCAAGAGGTTGTGATCTATGCTGTCAAATGCCTTAGCTAAGTCACAAAATATCCCTAATGGTAGTTCCTTTTTGTCCAAGACTGTTAATACTTCAAAAGTGTATGTTGCATTTTCTATTGACATCTTTTTCCTAAACCCGAACTGGATACTGGGAGAATGTTGTTGAACTCCAAGTAGTTTATAACCCGATTATATGCAGCTTTTTCCATTAATTTAGAAAAGGCTGTTAAAAGAGAGATGGACCTATAATTGGAAGCCAGACTTTTGTCTCCTTTCTTGTATAGAGGCTTAACAATTGTGTATTTAATTTTTTTCAATGAGCTAATGATACTCTCTCCCTCCCTCTCTCTCTCTCTCTCCCTCTCTCTCTCTCTCTCTCGCGCTCTCTCTCTCTCTCGTCCATCCTAAATTCACAATTAACTTTGAGATGTGCCTTTTTTAGCATTTTAAGTGTAGTTGAGTTTGGGTCAAATGTGTTTGTTTTGCTGTTTGCTACATTAAGGGAGTATGTGTTAAAGGCATTAGCAATAGCACAGCAATTACTGACTGCTTTATTTTCAATAGTTATGTGAGCAATATTACTATTTTAATTAATTCTCTCTATTTCATTTTTTATTATAATCCACATTGTTTTAATTTCATTATTGGAATCATCAATGGGTAGTGAATAATACTTTCTTTTCGTTTCATTAATTACTCTTTTAAGTATTTTACAATATGTTTTGTAGTGTGCTTAATGTTTGTGTGATATAGTAAGAGAAATTTCTTCCTTATACCTGAAGTAATTCAGGGTTTGGCTTTTTTACCTGTGATGAGTTTGTTTTCTTAGGGAAAATAGCTTCAAATACTAATAGCACTATTTTAAGGAATCCATCAAATTACTTGAGTGCTGGAATAAACAGAAGTCCATTTTTTGTTTTTAACACTAGTTTAAAATTATTGATATGTTTATTACTAATGACTCTTGTTATAATTTTTCTTTTTGTATTTTCAATGTGTTTGCTAGCTATGGCAGGCACCAACAATACCTGAACATGATCTGACATGCCATTTACAATAGGAATTATGGTATAATGTGGAGTTTTTGAGAGTCTAGAAATATGTTGTCTATAGCTTTTGCAGTGTTCATATGAGTTCTGGGGGGAAAGTGAATCATATATTCCAAGTTGAATGTATGTAACAGGGAAGTGAAATGAGTTTTCATTGCCATTAAGTGTGTTAACATTAAAATCTTCACAAAGTATTATTTTAGTACTTTCAGTGCAAATGTATGAGATGGTTCTTTCTAATCTATTTATAAATCCTTGGAAGTTCCCTGTGGGAGCTCTATATACTGCTAAAATGATGCATGTCTCCCTACCAAATCCTATTTTTACTGAACAGCATTCAAATTCCTTTTCCTCACAAAAGATGCAACATTTATCCTGGTGAACTGTATCGTGCTTTTAGCAAATATACTCACTCCTTCACAATTTAATCTCCTTCTGCACGCTTCCACAGTATGAGGCACAATTCCAGCTTAATGGTCATGGAAAACAAACAAAATTGTTGGATATAGGTCACAGAGAATCCTTGCATGATCCATGAGAAGTTGCTATATGTAGAAGAAGTCACTGGTGTGGAGTATAGGCTGACAGACTGTTTGAGCATACCTTTTTTGAAGATGAGATTGGAAAAGCTGTGACAGTGAATGGTGATAATTATTATGACATGATAACAGTTTTTATGGCTGCAATTTCAATAATCGAATATAGAAGACATGTGGTTCCAACAGGATGGGGCGACCAGCCATACTGCACCGATACAACAAGATTGCTGAGAGAAAGATTCCCTGCTCGTCTCGTCGCTTGCAATTGTTAAGAGAATTGATCTTTGAGATCATGCGATTTGGCACTATGTGGCTATTGTTTGTCGGGGTATGTAAAATCTTGTGTTAATGTGGACAATCCACAAATCATCCCTCATTTCAAGACAGAAATTACACATATAATGGGTGAAATTCAGCCAGAACTTTGCTCTAAGTGGTTGAAATTTATGCCAACAGAGTGAAAGTGTTACCAATGAAGCCATGAAGGTCGTTTGCATGATGTTTTGTTTTATGTTTAATGACAATGTTTGTGCTTCACATTGACTGAATAATGTTGCACTTTTGAAAATGTGTTTTGTTATTCAAACAAAAATGGCATAGGTTATGGGACACCCTATAAAGCCTTATTCAAGAGCCTAAACATTTTTAACTGTACCATGCCTTTATACCTATCTATCCGTCTAACAGATCCATCCATCTGTCTGTATTTTGTGGGTAGAGCTAGATATACACAAAAGCATAAGACCTCTGAAAACAGTCAAAGGAATTTATATATATATATTGTTACACAATGATGACTACTTCAGAGCTACACTAAAACGAACATTAAATAATGGTGCAATTGAAATTGTATGAAGGGATTTATTGAATAAATTAACATTTGAAATAAATAACATAAACCAAGGAAATTTAAAGATGAAAACCTAAAAAATACATATCTGAAGATGCATTTTATAGTACAGGGGGGGTTTACATATTTGTGTATAATTTAAATATATGTATAACTAGGTTAATGTCGCTTAAATGTGTTCAAAATGATGGAGTAAAATGAAATGAAACTACTGATCAACCTTCACATGAAAGTGCCAGATAAAGCTGCTTGTGTTCTGTAAGCAAGTACTCGGACATCTTCATGAGGTCTGTTTTCTTAACTGAGCAGATAGGAAGACTTCCTTCAGGATGAATTTCTTATAATGATGAATCATTCAACACAGGGCACTCACATTGGCCATGTCTTCCTCTGTTATTCTCTTCTTGAGAAGTTGTATGCTTTCCAGGTTTCAAGGGTATTGTTGCATTTTCGAATGCAAACTTCTGTTGGACTATCTTTGGAAAATTGAATCCACCTGCTTTTTTTTTTCAACTCAAAATGTTGAAAGAGTTCTCCATCAACAGATGTAAAGTCTAAGGACTTGCCTGCCATCACTTGAACCTTGAATGAATTGTCACCTTTTGCAGTGTGTATTATTACAATGCCATCTAATCTGCTGCTGTCTTTTCTTAGTTTCAATTAGTGCGAAATTGCTTTTACAGGGCATGAAGGTATGCCTTGTGACTAAACATTTCTGGTTGATTGCAGTGAAGTACTTCAGTATAACCAGGTAATGACACAAAGCCACCATTTTTCAGCTGTTCTTACTTTTGCAGCGGTTGGACCATATCACCAATGACCGGATTTCATGTGGCAACAGTTTGTGATAAGTATTCACAACATAGTGAAGAGTGCAAGTCGCAGTTTCGGAGGAATCTCTTTTTTCCACAACTTTCATTCCATACACACATTGTAGCCTCATTCTTCCCCATATAGTGTACGTAGAAGTTGTAGTTCAAGAGTTGTCTTTGGTAGTACACTTCTGAATGTGTTAGATTTGGCATTAAAGTAATCCCTCTCTGTCTACACATAAAACAACGAAAGTGGGGGCAAGCTGTGTAGCAATTGAGAGTGCACTGTAGGCCTTTTTGGCCTTTCTGTGTTGAATTTCAGGTTCCATCTTAAATTTGCTCATCTCTTCTGGTCTTTTATGCAGCATTTGGGCAAAATAATCACAGGTCTCAGATGTCAGATCATGTCAACCTGAATTTTGGATTAAAATTTTCGCTGAAAGTGTGTAGTTGAATGGATGTTTCTGACTTATCCCTGAATAGTTTGAACCCTTTAAGGGTGTTGAGACCAGCTATGTTACTGTGAATAATGAAGAGAGTAGTAGCTCTCTTAGCAAGGAAAAGAGCAAATGTGACTTTCTACAAGTTATTTTCATCATCTGGAATATTGTGAAGTATGTTTTTATGATATCTCTTTCATCAAAAACAATTTTCTTCGATTTCATTCTGTCTACAAACATCTGAAGCCCCCTTTTCTGACATCCAAAGTGTTGACCATCTCGTTTTGACATATCTGCTACTTCATGGATCTCTTGGAAGTAGGTAAGTTGAACTTCACTATGCATTTATGGGAATATATCCCTTCTGGGATGTATCTGTGTCAGGATTAATTTATATCCATACATCCAGCAACAATTGCTGCTGATCATTGCAGGCCAGTGTATGGAATATGTTGAAAAGAAACAGTGATATGCTTTGTTAAGAATTGAGCAGCCCTCATATGAGCTTGTAGACCACAAGCTCTCTTGTAATGAAATACATTAATACAGGGTAATTGAAAAAGGATCATGCAATAGTAAAGCTTTTTATTTTTCACTGAAATGACATACAGAAATAAAAGTGGTATGAAGTGATAGAAAACCTTCTTAGGTTTGCATGGACATTACATTACAAGTGTTGGATATGAGCACCACAGGTGACATAGCAGATATCATTTCTTGTCAGACGTTTCCCAACAGGTTCTCAGTTATCAGCTCTACTGCATCAGAGATGCATTGCTTGAAATCATCCAGATCCTGTAGTAATGGAGGATCATACACAGCATCCTTCATAAGCCCCCACAAAAAGATGTTACAGGTTGTTAGATCGGATGATTTCGGAGGCCATTGTCAAATCCTGGTTCCTGGTGCAATCAATCCAATGTCCTGGTTGGGTGACATTCATGAACATGATGATGGAAACGGGTGAGGAGCACGATACTGTTGAGAGATTGCATTTGGAAGATCTTCCTCTAGTGAGGCATTAAACATTCTGTTAACATGTCCAAATAGGTTGGCCAGTGACAGTATGCTCGGCAAAAAAGTAAAGTCCATACATTTTGCATGTGCTAATTGTGCATAACACATTTACTTTTGGTGTGTCTCTCTTTTACTCCACAATGGCATGAGGGTGTTCTCTACTCCAGATCCTAACATTATGCAGATTCACCTTTCTGCTCAGATGAAATTTTGCTTCATCACTAAATACTAATCTCTCAGCAAATCCATTCTCTTCAAGCAGGTTCTGCATTTCGATGCAGAAATTGAGATGTTTGGCATGTCTGTTGGTTTCAGTGTCTGCACAAGCTGCAATCTGTATGGTTTCAAATGCAAACACTGTGTTACAATATTTTCATATTGTAGGCACATTGAGTTCTCTACTAACTTGGCATGTCAATTTTCTTGAACACCTATCAAATGAGACTCAGATCCTCTCCACTGTCTCCCTCAACATTTTTGGGTGTCCAGGACTTTTACTAGAGCACAAACATCCAGGGGATTGAAACTTCTCTATACAATGTGAAATGCAGCTCCTATGTGGTGAGGGCTTATTGAATTTTGTTCTAAAGTTTCTCTGCACTGTCACTGTTTGCAAATTCCATCATACAATATGCATGTTGCAGCTTCATGGTTGCCATTTTCTTATCAACTAAATAAACAAGAACCTAGCACCTCTTACAGCTTTTACATAAGTTGCAAGCATAGACAAGCGAACTCGTAAATTTTTTTCTATCATTTCATACCACCTTTGTTTCTGTATATCATATCAGTGAAAAATAAATAACATTTACATAAATAACACTATCCTTTTTGAATTACCATGAATGTAGCTAAATGGATGTAGATGCCACAAAATGTGCAAACGTGGTCTATAGAATTATTAAAAATAATAAAGAAATTCACATAATGAACTCTTGGCTTAAGTTTTGAGTGGAATATAGATTCCATTCATTGTTGCATCACTATAATTGCTCCACCCTTAGAACCCAATTTGTTACCAACAAATGTCGTAATTAACTAGCCTGCAATACACAGGAAAGCAAAGCATGCTACAGCATATAGTACCTTAAATATACTTGATTATCTATGGATTTTCAAACAAATATGTTAAACATAATTTGACATCTTTGATTAATACAGAATAGTAAAACAAAGGTTGTAGCTTGCGTTTAATTCTATGTGGTGTCATAATGATGAGCAGTCAGTAGCATGATAAACATGGCTGCTACCACAAACGCTAAACACCGTGCTAATGCAGAGGTATACAAAATGTTTTGTATACATCAAGTCCAGTTCTAAGGCTGGATCGATTGTAGGTACTGTTTGTCTCTATTGCAATTTAGAAATCCCTTTAGTTTTTTTTTAGTTTCCAAACTGAAATTTTAACATTGCACAATTCTTTGAAGAAAATCATATGATTTGCTATATGTAATAGTAACCACGATTTCTTTTTGGCAGGTATTTGATGATATGATGATATACATCATGTTTCATATTCTGCTGCACTGTATCCCTTTCTGTTTTACACAGTAATGTCTCATTGTCTATTACAAATAAAACATTCACCAGAAGCAGAGATGGCTTTATTTTAAGCATTTTGGAGAAGTTGAGCAGTAGCTGAATTATCCTGTTGATTTTTAGCTGTTTTTCATGGTGTCATGAAAAGAATATGGAATTTTAAGGGCAATGTATAGCGTTCAGTTTTAAATTTGACATTTGACTATCACTGTTTCCTTTGTATCTGGCTATTTTCTTTGTGTCTATAATGAAATTTGTAATGCAGCTATATCCGGAAAGGTTTATCTCAATTAAAATGAACTAGGTAGGAAAATTAACTTTTGTAAGAATGATTTGTACACCCACTGATAAGTGGTAGAGGGTAGAGAAAGTTATGTGAATGTAACACATTAAATTTCTTTTCTTTTCGCAAAAATGGCTCTTAATTATTTTTGTTAAAATTATATTTTGAATTTTCTGGAAATAGCCTGTGAATTCGGAAGGAAATTCATATGATTTTATATAACTGATAAACCGTAAGAGATATATCAAAAACTTACTGTACAATAAATGTAGATCTCTTCACACAACTTATTTCAAATAACTTTTTGTGGTATCAGTGATTTTGGAGATATCTGTTGTTATTGGTTTGAATTTTTCAATACTTTTTATCATTTTTTTAAGTGTTGTCACATTCGGTTGTTGCTCATGATCTGCAATCTATGGCATTGTTACATTCCACAAGAATCTGGTCGGTAGATTTAGCAATAAAATTGAGGGGTGCAATTTTTTGATTGAATAAAGGTGAATTAGATAAGGTCAAGGATATAATTGGGAAAAGATGTAAAACCATAATGGAAATAAAATATAATTTAAAGTTAAGTTGGCAGCAAGAATGGGAAGTATTGATACAGGAATGAGAACTTTTTATTTATTTAACAATATTTCAGAACAGTTAAAATTAAAATATATCCAACCAACAAAGGGATTAATACATTATTTAACTGGACACAGCCCCTATAAATCTTATTGGAAGAAAATTAGTAAAACAGAACTACATACACTATTGATCAAAAGTATACGGACACCCCACAAACATACGTTTTTCATTTTAGGTGCACTGTGCTGCCACCTACTGCCTGGTACTCATCCGTGATCTCAGTAGTCAGACATCGTGAAACAGCAGAATGGGACGCTCTGTGGAACTCACGGACTTTGAACGTGGTCAGGTGATTGGATGTCACTTGCGTCAGAAGTCTGTATGCAAGATTTCCACACTCCTAAACATACCTAGGTCCACTGTTTCTGATGTGATAGTGAAGTGGAAATGTGAAAGGACATGTACAGCACAAAAGCGTACAGGCCGACCTCGTCTGTTGACTGACAGTGACCGCCGACATTTGAAGAGGGTCGTAAAGAGTAACAGGCAGACATCTATCCAGACCATCACACAGGAATTCCAAACTGCATCAGGATCCACTCCAAGTACTATGACTGTTAGGCATGAGGTAAGAAACCTTGGATTCCATAAGCCACACATCACGCAGGAAAATGCCAAACGATGCCTTGCTTGGTGTAAGGAGCATCAACATTACATGATTGAACAGTGGCAAAACGTTGTGTGGAGTGACGTATCATGGTACACAATTGGCGATCCGATGGCAGGGTGTGTGTATGGCAAATGCCCGGTGAACGTCATCTGCCAGCATGTGAGTGCCAACAGTGAAATTCGGAGGTGGTGGTGTTATGGTGTGGTCGTGTATTTCCTGGAGGGGGCTTGCACCCATTGTTTTGTGTGACATGATCACAGCGCAGACCTACATTGATATTTTAAGCACCTTCTTGCTTCCCACTGTTGAAGAGGAATTTGGGGATGGCAATTGCATCTTTCAACACGATCGAGCACCTGTTCATACTGCACGGGCTGTGGCAGAGTGGTTACACGAAAATAACATCCCTGTAAAGGACTGGCCGCACTCCGTGAAGAATGGGCTGCCATTCCCCAAGAAAGCTTCCAGCACCTGTTTGAAAGTGTGCCTGCGAGAGTGAACGCTGTCACCAAGGCTAAGGGTGGGCCAACACCATATTGACTTCCAGCATTACCGATGGAGGGCGCCATGAACTTGCACGTCATTTTCAGCCAGGTGTCCGGATACTTTTGATCACGTAGTGTATGTAATTATTGCAATCACCAAGGAACTCTAGATCATGTATTGTTTAAATGTATACATTATTATGATGAGACAATACAATAAAGGGAGGTTTTAAATGGTTACCAGATAACATATTTTAAGAAATCAAAATTTATACATACATCTCGACATATTAGCTAAAAAAAATTGCTTGGGGACAAGATATTGAACAAAATGAGATTGTAACATTAGTACCTGCAATTAATGAAGAAATAAGATTGGAGAGGATTCAAGTCCTGTGTGCAGCAGACACATTCATACAAGCATCTGGTACTGATAATCATACTGTAGAAATAGAAATAGGATGAAAGAGGAGAAAATAATAATTTAAACTAATTGTAGGAAATAGTTCTGGTTAATTCCAGGCAGAAATAGTAGGGAGAAAAATGGAGGAAATGACTGAAAATGAAGGTGAATGGAGGAAGAAGAAAAGAGAAGAGTCAATAGCAGAGAAGAGGTTGACGGGCAAAGATGAGGATGATTAAGGGGAGGAGCAGATAGGAGTGGGAGGTGGTGAATGGAGGAATTATGAAACGGGCAGTGGATTTATGGTTTTGAGCAAGAGGAAGATGGCAGTGAGGGAAAGTGGAGTGAAAATGGTGGTAAACGAAGTGAAATATTTTTAATTAAAGAGAAAGTGAATAACAGTTTTATTAGAACAGTGATAAATATACTTATTACTATGCGAGTGTTAAGTGAAGTGAACAATAAAAAGAATAAGGGAAGAGAAGTGTAATAAAATTACTGGGATTTCTTTAAAGTATATTAAGAAAAAATGAATGGTTAAAATAAACACTTAAGGATGTTGCATTGAAGTAATATAGAAAGGATAAATAAAAGAAATGTAGCAGTTAGACCTTCGAATTTTGATATGAAACTATAAAACAAAATTATTAGGAAGGACAAATAAAATAATTATAGTAGTTAGAATTTTGAATTTCAATGTGAAATTATAAAAAAATATTTTTATTATAAAATTCTCAATCATTAGTTAAAAATGAAAATAAGTAAGTATATATATAAAGTGTAGTTTGGTTATTGGATACTAGTACCTTTAACACTGGATACCAGTGGTTAGAATGTAGTGCAATATTTTGTTATGTTTATCTTGTTTAATTTACTAGTTATTTACTAGAAATTAGGAACAGCTTGATACCAGTTATTTTGTTTCGAGCTTCCAGTAATAATAGTTTAATATATTTTTACTTTCTCTACTACGTATAGTAAGTAGGGGAAGTATTGTATTCCACCCAAAAATTCGATACCGAGATTTCACCGGAAATATATGTTTTGAGACCCCCTGAATCCAAAAAAAGCATTTTTGGAAACATGTCCGTCTGTGTGTGTGTGTGTGTGTGTGTGTGTGTGTGTGTGCGCGCATGCGTGCATGTGAGAACAGCATAACTCAGAAAAGAACAGTCGGATAAACACCAAACTTGGTATTTAGGTTCAGTATCTTCCAAGGATGCGACACGAAGGTTTTCAAGAAAATCCCCCCACCCCAGATTACCCTTTACATGGAAGATTTTTCGAAAATTTTAATTTTCTCAAAAATGGCTCTAATGATTTTGATTAAACTATCATATGTTTAAGATATTTTTATGACAAATAAGATGTATATCTTGAATTTTCTGGGAATGTCTCCAAAAGTATTCTTCATTGTGAACGACTTTTGCATAACTGATAAACCATAAGAGATAGACAAAATTTTACTACACAAAAAATTTAGATCGCGTTAAAATACACAACTTATGTCATATACATTTTTTTTTGTTGAGTGAACCATTTTCGAGATATTGCTTGTTATTCCCTTAAATTTTTCAATACTTATTTTCTCAAATGGGAATTCGTTATTCATTTTTTTGTCTTGGATATGCAAAGAGTATTAATCTGTGGCAAAGGGAATGGTGCTGCACCTAGCAACCAGCTATTAAGAGATATGTATGTGCCTAAAGGCTACTGTATTTCCAAATTGCCCTTGTAAATATATTATCCCCTTACATCTACAAGAAAGTTAGCAATAAGATAGACTCTGCAAATGTTTATCTCGATTAACATGAAGTAGATGGAGAATAAGCGTTTGTAAAAATAGTTTGTACAAGAGTAGAGAAAGTCATGTGAGTGTAACACATCAGATTTTTTTTATTTATATCTCAGTTGTAATTATTACATTTTTTATTTTCACCTTATTATTTTTATTTTATTCGTTTTCATCTAATCTCCTTTTATTTACTAGATTATAAGTAAACATCTGTACAATAATTTTGTTTACTTATTTATTTGTACTAAGTTTAACACTTTGGTTGAGACCTGGTTACAGCTCTAGCTCCTTACTGGACCCCACCACATAGAATTACAATAAAACAAAGAAAAAATTTGTAACTGCAATATTCATCAAATTCAATACCCAACTAGCTTACGTATTTTCATTCCAATTTGATATACTACACATTCAACCAAAGTAATAGCATTAACCACTTTCATAAAGCGAACCTGATCCAACTCACATGTCTCTCCTCTCCTTGTTGACTGTCACCATTTCTTCTTCACCCTATACAAAAATCTTCCAAGCTTCCTGGTTTGTATTTTGTCACTAAAATTTTTTCTCCCTGTTATTTCTTTGCTTAATTTTAACCATTTACCACATATTGCCTGTGTACAACATTTACTTGTTCCTGGACATTCAAATAAAATATGCTCTGCATTTTCTGCATTTGCACAAATAGGACAAATTCCATGTTCCTAGTTTCCCCTAACTCCCCTTAAGTTCCATATTCCCAATCTGAACCATGCCAATCCCTCCCTCTCTTGCCTATTACACACAATAATGTACATTTCTCTTCAATCTTTTCTTATCTCCTGATAAAACATTAGCAACTTCTTTTCCATCTCTATAGGATGCAATAACTGTCGGTCTATATCCTCAAACCTAATTCTGATGAACTTCCAGATACCTCTCTCTAATTCCCCTCTTCTCAACCACACATCGCCTATTCCATTCCTAGTTAACTCTCCCAACTTTATGAACTCAATAAAGTTCCCCTAGCACAGACTCCTGGAATTTTAAACATTCTTTCAACACGAAGCCCTCTGGCATTTGTTGAATACTCAACCAGTATTTAAGAACACACTATTATCCACCCTCTTACACCCTCTTCCCGCAATGACTCTGCATTCACTGCACTTCGTGGGATTCCCAGCATATTCTTACAAAACCTGCTAAGTATCCTATCCATACTTTTCCAGCATTCCTCTGTTCCCCATACTTTGATACCATATGCCCGTCTTGCTTCAGCCAATGCCCTATATATTCTTTCCAACCAGTTCACCAACTCAAATAGGGTCCAAACTCCTCTGCTTTCTTCCACCCCAGGAAGGACCAAATTAAACTTCCGATTCTTATTCTCCACCTTCTATTCTCCCTTTAAGGTCCTCCACCTCCCTTTTGAGTACCAGAACTTCTTCTCAAATCTCTTACCTAATCTCCTGGGACACTACATTCAGTTTATTTCCTAGGTGTTCTTCTAATCCAGAGGTGGCGAAAAAGTGCTTCGCGAGTTATTTTGACTCGCAGGCGCCGTTCCCTCTCTGCAACCGTCCCTTTGTTTTACACGTGCTGTGAGTGATGCAGTGCGTGTTGCATATTTGGTGACTCGCGGAAGGAAGTCGTTTTCGCCACCCTTGTTCTAATCCATCCATTCTGCTAAGAATTTTTTTCCTCCACATCGCCTGACTCAGTTGTGCTAGGATTCATCTCATTGCCACCAGTCACTAACAAAATTGCTACCACCAAGCCAATAATTAACATATTCTTAATTCCTTCATTTACTCTTCCAGTCTCCTTTGGTTTCCTATCCTTGGCTGCAAACTGACCAATTATTGCCTTGTATACTCCCCTTGTGCCTTAGTTCCTTTTTCTTCTCCTGATCCTGAGCTCTCATCTAACACATCCTTCCTCCACAATTACTAACTCAATATTCCCTTTACAGCAATAATGTATAAAATGAAAGAAGTGTTAAATAAATCACAAGTTTGGAATACACATCCTGGTGTAGGAAACAAGGTACCAGGATGGTATATTGCAGATTTTTTTATTTTATTTATTTGTTTTTCTCATGATGTCATAGAAAGAGCATGGAATTTCAAGGCCAGCATGCAACAACTCTCTTTTTGAAACATTTAACAATTGCTTTGGTCTCCTGTATTCCTCTTGTACCTACACTAAATGTGTAATGAAACTATTTCTGCAAATATTTGTCTTGATTAACATGAAGATATAAAAGCTTTTTTAGGAAGAGTTTGTTGAAACTATATAATAATAAATTATAGGGGTATAGAAAGTCCTGTGAATGTTACAAATCAGATTTTTCATTATAACTCAACACTCTAATATGTTTTTAAGTTGAAAATGTAATAATGCATGTACTATTACTTTAGAGAGGGAATATTCTTTGTCACTACCATTAACAGTGTGAAAGAGTGCAGCAGCTAGTAGTTAGCTACTATCCATTGGAGTATGCCATGTTAAATAATGAATGAAAATTAAAAAAGGGGTTCTTAGTCAAACTGTGATGTGAATGTAAAAATATTTCAGTTTAACAGTCCAAAACTCATCTTCCTTTATACTTTATGTACCGGGGGGATAGCCAAGGCAGTAAGTCAGTGGCCTGCATTTGGGAGGAACAAGGTTTGAGCCCTGGTAACCACCCACTCTGACCCATGGTTTTTTTTGGGGGTTTTCCCGGATCATAGGGCAAATACTGGAGTGGCTTTTTTCATCCTTCATCCCATTTGATCTATTTCAGGGTTGAAAGTGTCACGATGGTGTTTCAGTGTAGCGTGGCAGGGGAAAAGGATGATCTCTGTGAACTTTCTCCATCCTTCAGCCATTGGCTGATTGCTGGGGTATAAGGACTGCCCCCTGGGGGGCATTGGGTCCTGTATGGGGCAGGCTCCCCGGCCTGCTTGTCTGCTGGGAGTCTGTATCTGGAAACTGTAAAGACCCTGTCATTGCTAGTGCTGTCACTCCTGGTTCCAGCCCCTGGTATCTCCCTTCACCTCATCCCTCCCTCCTGGGGTCGCTCCCTCATGG
The DNA here is from genome assembly GCA_030765065.1 of Deroplatys truncata. NCBI lineage: Eukaryota > Metazoa > Arthropoda > Insecta > Mantodea > Mantidae > Deroplatys > Deroplatys truncata. The sequence goes on along the minus strand of CM060990.1, from coordinate 411,762,484 downwards.
GGCATCAATACAATATCCGGATTCACTGGATTGGTACTGAATCCCCTCCATTTCACAATCTATTCCAATCCAGTGCTTTATGTCCCCTCTAAGACAGACTTTCCTGGGTGCTATGCAAGTACTATATCTCATAATTACAATACGAGTGGTTATGACCTTCAGCCAGTAGCATTGTCAAAGGCATGGATATAGAGCAATTGCATCTGCAATTTATATTACGTGGTCATTATTCTTGAAAGAAAAAACAAATACATACTATGTTTGATTGTTATTTCTTCACAATGACGGCATATCTTTTTAGCCACAACAATGAACATAGAAGAAAAAAACATTACCGCCTTTTTATTACAAGAACGTAATAGTTAAGTTAAAACTTCGGAAGTTCATAGTAACATATTAAGCTATTTTCACTTTTTTCATATGTTTGCAGATAATAAAAATCAATACAGTAAATATGCTAACTAAATTATGTGACAAAGGACAGAGAATACCAGTAGCTAACTCAACTTTTTCTAAATTATAATGTTGAAATTAATAGAACAAAGCATAAATTATGCAGACTGGGTTTTTGGTGACAAGCGGAAGCACATGCTTTTGTTTATATCAAAGGAAACTCTGGTTTGGAATGGACAGTAGTACAAAATGCAGTTTGATCAAGGTTGGTTTAACACAGAAACGGCTTGCGCCAACTCATGGGATTTTTTTAATAAAATGTAATAATTTAATACAAGCACCTTTTTCCTGGGTAAAATGCTGTACTCAGATGGGATGAAACTTCCTGGTACCTTTGAGGGTTCATTAGGAGAAATACTTAACAATTGTTAAATCAATAACAGTATGATTTGCAATAATTGGGCCCAGTACATCTCTCACTATTAACTCTGTCTTTGTCCTACCACATGTCATTTTTGTTGCTATTTTAGAGACCTTGAACAAATCATGCACAAGCTTGTTACCAGAGTCTATTGAATTATATACCTGATTATACAGTGCAAACTTGAAGCAGTTCTGCCAAGGCTATTTGAAAGCAAAAATAACATTATGTTTGCGTAAGGAAATTGCAATTATTCGTGGAATGATTAAATCACATAAAATTTCCTTTTCTGTATGGTTAGGTTCTTTCACAATTACGATGAGTTCAAATGTAAGTTAATAAACTATGTTAAACAAGATGTTTGTTAACAAAGTTGATGAATTTTGTGGTAAATAATTTCTTGAGCATTTTATCCATACCAAAACAACATCTTTATGAGGATAAAATGGATATAATCTGGAAGAAAATATTTACTGCTGCAGCGTTCACTGTTATAATGGGCAAGAATAAACAAAACTGCACTTCTGAAATGAAGCACAGAAAACTATTGAAAGAGATGTGGAATTTGGTTTATGAAAAAGGGAAATAAACAAACAAAAAATTATGTGTCATAAGTTATATCAGTTATTAATGATCGACCAAGCTTTCATTCATGTTCAGGTGGTCTGAGCCAGAAGATCAGATACATTTTATATCAGTAATCACCCTTGAAATCTATTAACCCATCCACATCATTTGACAACCAGGGCTCACACACACTTTTTTGGCATATGAATTGTATGACGAGCTCAGCTCACAATGCTGCATTGCTCTACATAACTACATGTAGTTTAGGTTCCTTCTCACAGATGTCATTTGTATATGTTTCGATTGAAGTGCTGACATGTGATGTTTGTAATTCCCACAGTATGATCTCGCCAACTTGTGTTTCAACCAAGAAAAATAACTTTATTCTTCGTGCACTTGTGTCAGTAGCCATCATGGCCATGAAAAGAATCTGTGTGGATGACTAGGAACGTTCAAAAGAAAACTGATACAAAGTGTATTAGAGAGTGATAGTGAAAGTGGTGATTTTTCTGAATATGAAACAGAAACTGAAGAAAATTCTAGTGACAGTGATAATGAATTTAGTGCAGAAAGCAGCAAGGAAAATAATTATGAAACCAATGATGACACGCCAGGCCCTTCAAAACATGTTTGTATTACGATGCAGGAAAAACAATGTGACTGGAATTGGACTAAAACTGACAATATCCCCCATTCTCTACCCTTTTACTGCAAAAAGTGGTGTTTGTAAAGACTTACTGAACAAGGATGCATCACAGATACTATCTGCGCATTCAATTGTTTTGGAATACATGAAACCGTTGTTTGACAAAATGTGTTACGAAACTAATGCTTATGCAACAAGGCAGTTAAGCAATCCAACAGAAAAATGTTGAAAGATGATGAAACATTGTCTAGCACTACAATAGAAGGGCCTATATTGTTATTTTAATCTCTCAAGTGCAAAAATCGCATATTAAATTTTACTGGAGCAAAAACCAAAGCCTTGACACCCCAATTGTAAGTAAAAAAGATGATGTTGCTCTTCATTTAAAGGGTTTTGAGGACTATCACACACAACAACAGTACTAGGCCAAAGTACGAGTGAGTTTATGCTTTTAATATTGTGCACACAAATTTTCAACAAAAAACTTAATGGTTGATTTTAAATGATTTTTTTAAACATTGGGCTGTTACAATCCTCACTGCTAGGGGATTTAAATCTAATTTCTTGGTTAGTTGAGTAGGCATTTAAATATGACGCAATCGGGCTAAAGAAAACCAAATTTGTAAGCAGCCAATGCAAAAATAAAATTTGTAGGTAATGTGTTTCATATCAAGTTTAGGATGAAATATAACTTACTCCCCATTCTTTTCAAGAAAGATTAAGAGTAACTGGTTGAGTAAAGGCCCTGGAGTGAACTTAAAATCAGACTTTTAGCATATAATTAGTTAAGAGTAAAGAGGTCATTTCTAAGTATGCATCCTATCATTAGGGCATCATAAAGAGTCTGAAAAATTAATAATTCTGATAAAGCTTGATTAACCTATAAACTTTTTATAGCACATGTATTAATCACCACATGCTGATATTGCTCATATTTCCATCCATGTGAAGCTCTCAACTTCACAAATAAAAAAGGAAACAAAGGCCAATTGTATTGTACATATGCTGGAATGACCACACTGAAGTCCATAAGTAAGCTAATTTGTTGAAAAACTTGACAATATTAAGAGTAAAAACTGAGTTGATTAATGCCACAAATAGCCCTCACTTTTTAAATTTCCTGGAACATATTTCAGAGGCTAGTTTCCTCCATTGTGAACTGGACTGATCTTAGATGGTGAAGCTAATCCAACCATAGACTACTTCCAGGAAGTTGTACAATGGGTTGCTCTGGAGAATATCAAAATTGAAGACTGTGATCTTGTTCTTCCAAATGCAAATCTGTTCCCATGCTGTCAATCCTTGCTTTCCTGTTGTGTGTTTTAATAGTTTTGGTTCTGGATTTATGTTGTAATTTTTTATCCATAAATGAGTGGCAACTGCTGATTTTTCTAGATGTTTCTGTTTTATACATCTAAAATGCTCCTTGACATGTTCTATGTTCACAAGCTTTTATGGCTGCTACTGAACTCACAGAATGCAATCCAATCTAATCTAATGTTGGACTTCTTTCCAAGTTCCTCTTTATTTTTTCAATATAAATTTGGTTACAGCTATTGCATTCTATTTGATAAATCCAGATTTTTCATTTGAAGGGATGCTGTCTTTAGTGGTAGAGCCAAGCAGGTGTATTGGTGTATTTGTTAACTGGAGGCAATTGGATGTTGTGTTCTCTGAAAATCTTTTTGAATTTGTCAAATGTCTGTGGGTAGTAAGTGAGTTTTTTAAAAGATATCTTCTTTTCTATTGTATTGAGCATTGTTGTTTCTAAATGTAAGTGTTGTTTTGTGCCATTAATCAACTCAGTTTTTACTTTTGGATTTCACTGTTAACTTCCAGTATTTGAAGATACATGAAAAAATCTTCGTAAGAGCTAACAGTGTTGATGCTCAAGCATCGTACCTGTAAATGTAAATTAAATGTCCAATATCGTGTACTTGTTCAGCTGGACTAGAATAAGTCAAATGCAAATCAAAGGCCTATACACTTTAGTTAGCTTCTAAAATAAAGAAAAGTTCTTACTACACAGCCATAAGAAAGATTTCTACTCACTTTTGCATCTTCAGAGCTGCTGAAAAAAGTGCTAATGAATGCTGTAGATGTGTTGAATAATTTATTGTTCATGTATTCTACTCTGTGAGCATGCTGCAGCACATGGCTGTGAGTGTTATGTGCGGTTGAAAATTCTTTTCCACAACATGAATCAGCTTTATATAGGGTGACACAGGGGAGTGTACTCATTTTTGATGGGACTGTACTCGGAAAGGATGGAATGTGGACGGAGAGGGGGTAAGTATTCCATTCTGTTAGGTAAGCCATTTCAGTAAATGGAGTCGTGGTCAATGCAACATCATGTGTTCGATGCATACGTTAGAAATGGTGATTCAGTGGTTGCAATTCAGAGGTCATTCTGCTGCCACTTCGATATTGGGCGGCATGTAGCAGTCCCAACATGCAAAACCATTGTCAAATGGGTTCAAAATGTTCAAATCAGTGGTGCTGTAAATCCAAAAACTCCATCCGGGGCTCAATGTACTGTGAGAATGCCAGAGAATATTGAGAATGTAAGAGCTGCAATGCAAATGGACATTAGCTTAAAGACATGATTCTTTGTTAAAATAAATGGCATCGGTTCACAAACACATTAAAACCAAAATAATAAAGTTTGATGAAAATTTAACTTTGTACTGTTCATTTCAAAATGAGTACGCTCTCCTGTGTCACCCTCTCCTGTGTATTTATCACTGCTAGTGTTATAGAACTGACAGTGAAAATCATCTTCCTGTAACCATGAGTCATGAAAAACACACCTTTTCTCAGAAGATTCTGCTTTACATTTAGAAATTCATTCTGAAACCAGTGCTTTAACACAGCATAACATAACATGCTAAGGACATGCCAAACTCAGAGATTGACTGATCACTGTAAGAAGCACCAACAGAAAGAAAGCCAAGAGGAAGCACCTAGCTCCAATAAGACTGGACTTAGTGGCAGGGGCTATGAAATGGTGAATGTTCAAAAGACATTAAACAGATGGGGAAATGGAACTAAAGCAGTCTTAATGCATAAGGCCACCTAGCAAGGGGAGAATGCAAAAAAAAAAAAAAAAAATGCTAGTTTTCAAATAAGAACCCTGACATCCTGGGAGAAAATGCTATGGGACATGGGGCTTTTGCTCAAATAAGGGACTTTCCCTTAAAACCCAGGACACATGGCAACCCTGATTTATGAAATTGTGAATAATGCCGAAATAGAATAGAATTTATTCACTGAATAATATACTTCTTTTTCTTCTTCTTCTACTATTTCACGGTTTTAGGCTGTTTTTAGCCTATTCCGGCTCCAAAATCTTGTTGTGTCCATCTCTTTTTTGATCGTCCTGGGTTTCTGTATCCTTGGGATCTGTAGGTATATGTTGCTCGGGGTATCCTATTTAATGACATTCTTTCTAAATGTTGTTTCCAATTAGTTCTATATTCTATTATTACTTTATTTAATTCTTCTATGTTAAACTTTTGCCTTATTTCGTTGTTTGGTTTTTTATCCAGTCTTGTGTATCCTGCTATAGGTCTGAGAAATTTCATTTCAGCTGTCTGTATTCTTCTTTTATTTTCTGCTGTCACTGTCCATGTTTCAGACCCATAAGTTACTGTGGGGATGGCCATTGCTTTATACAGTTTTATTATTGTGTCTTTTCTAATTTTATTTTTTAGTGTTCTCTTTATAGTTCCTGTTATGTAATTAAATTTATTTAACTTTTTATTAATGTCTATTTCAGACCCATATGTTATTAAACATCCTAGAAAATTAAATATTGAACTTGTTCTATTCTTTTATTTTCTATAATTATTTTAGACCAAGTGAGTACCTTTAAGTGCCATAACTTTAGTTTTTTCAGTTGAAATTTCCATGCTGTATGTTTTTGATACTAAATTTAGTTTGTATGTCATCCTTTGAAGTTCTTCTTCACTTTTCGCTATTAATATCTGGTGATCTGCAAAAACCATTGTCTTTACTGTTCTTGACCCTCCTACTGTTTGTTGCTTCCATGATCTAATCATGTCATCAAAATATAGATTAAAAAGAGTGGTTGATATTGGGCAACCTTGTCTAACACCTTTTAGAATTATTATAGGTTCTCGATTATCTATTACAATTTTAGTTTTCAATATAAATTTCTAATTACATTTATTAAGTGTATTTGGTGCTCCTTTATTTTCTAATATTTCCCATAGTTTTTTCCTGCATACCTTGTCAAAGGCTTTCTTATAATCTATAAAGAGAATATGTGTTTCTAAGTTGAACTCTACATTTTTCGATTATTTGCGTAAGAGAGAAGACGTTATCTATACAACTTCTACCTTTCCTGAAGCCTGTCGGTTCTTCTGTTAATAATACATCTGTTATTTTTGATAACCTATTGTTTATCATTTTTGTATAAATTTTATAGGTAGAGCTCAGTAATGTAATACCTCTATAATTTTCTGGTCTTGTTCTCTCACCTTTTTTAAATATTGAAATGATCCTTCCTATTTTCCATTCTTCAGGAATTGTTGCTTGTATCCAACATTTATTATAAAAATCCAGTAATCTTTTCCTAAAGTTCTCTGGAGTGTATTTTAATAGTTCTGTGTTGATTTTATCAATGCCACATGCTTTGTTATTTCTGCTATATTTTAAGGCATCTTCTAGTTCTTCTAATTCTAAGTTATCTATCACTGTATTAGGTTCTATTGTTGTTTCTATTTGTTGTTCTTCCATCCATAAATCTTTATAATATTGTTTTAAATCTTGAATCTTTTATGACCTCTAAATTTGCTCTGTCTTTTTCTTGTGAGTTGAGGTTCCTAATGAATTTATATACTTTGTCTTGTCGACCATGGAGATTGTATTCCATATCTACTATATATTTGTACCAATGGTCTCTATTCATTTTTCGTGTATATTGTTTTACTAATGCCTAGTTCAGTTATATTGCATTTTTAATTTATCACTTCTATCATTTAAATATTTTAAGTACACTTCTTTTTTATCTCTCACTAATTGTTCTATCTCAGAAGTCCATACTTTTAGCTCATTTTTTCTTCTGCTTAATTTTTCTTATCCTAGTACTTCTTTTGCTGTTCTTTGTACTAGTTCCTTGATACTATTCCATTCTTCTTTGATTCCAGTTTTTGGATTTTCTGTATTTGTATATAACCTCAATCTTCTCATGTATAAATCTTGTATAGATTTATCTTCCAAAAATTTAACTTTCCTATTAATGGACAAAGCCTATTACTCAGTTACTGAATATATGAATGATGAAATTGAATTATAATAACATTTTGTCATTCTGTAATTAAACTATAAACCAAAACTGACATTACAAAGGCACTACCATAATTATATCAATACTTGTATAAACTATATCACCTATGTAAATTTGTAATTATATTATTATTGTTATTGATATTTAGTATGATTATTGCTAACTTAATTCTTGTACACTTGACGAGTCACCTGTTTACAGAGTTTTTACTCACTGTATGTAAGCTTATGTGACAATAAAGCATCTTATCTTATCTTTATAGTTTTCTTTCATTCTATTTTCTTCATTATCTTTGTTTCTTTTGTTTCTACTTTTATGCCATTTAGCTTGTATCTCTACTTTACTTATTAATAGGTAGTGGTCGCTGTGAACATCACTACCTCTATAAGCTTTTCTGTCTTCAATTAAGTGTTTCAATTTCTGATTTACTATGATATAATCTATTATTGAATATGAGCCTCTCGCGTTCCAAGTGTATTTATATTCGTCTTTATGCCTAAAAAATGTATTTGTAATTCGTGGGGCATTGTAGCTTGCAAAATCTAATAGTTGTTTTCCATTCTCATTTAAAGTAAATTCTCCATTATTTCCTGATACCTGTGGTAAAGGTATATTTCCGATACGGGCATTTAAATCTCCTGCGATTACTAGGTAGTCATTTTTATTTATTTCATCTAATGTTTCTTGTAATTGTTGGTAAAATTTATCTGTTTCTGCTTTTTTTCCTTCTGGCACATACACTCTGATTACTGTTAATTTTCCTCTTGGGAGTTGGCATCTATTTCCATTATTCTTTCGTTGAGCCATTTATATGATATTATTGATTTCCTCATTTTATTGTTCACTAATACTGCTACTCCTGCCTTTGCTCTTTCTGTTATGTCTACTCCACTGTAGAACAACAGTTCTCCAAAGGCAACATGACTAGGAGAAGGAAACTCATCAGACAAACCCCTACTTCTAAGGATTAGAAGTTGTGCGAAGAGCTGGTAACCCATCCACGTCAAAAAAATTTTACTCCTATGCTCCAAAATAAATTCCAGACTGAATAATATACAATACATACAAATAGCTTCATCATTAACTTTACATGTTATTTACAGAATGTACATCATCTTTACAAGTTTCATTACAATTTAAATCTGAGAAAATATTTGCATTGTAAAATTTGTAGTTCAGTAACAGTTCTATTACTTGAAACATTTTACCTGATAAGAGCTTGAAAGAATTGGGTATCTTGTATAAAATTACTCCTTTGTGAGGCATATCATTAATTGTTTTAATAAGTTTATGAAGATGTAAATGTATTGATTCATTTGCATGTGTATTATAAGTGTGACAAAGTGAACCATTATTGAAGGTAATTTTATTCCTTCACTTGCAAGCATTAACCCATATTGCAAACTAGTCTTTGTTTCTTTGAAAACCGAAATATTTTATATTACAGGTGGCATTTTTTTCTTTTATATTTACTGTACTGAAACATTGTACAACTTGGCATTTTGTACATATTTTGCATAACACTTTCTGATTTCAACACTGCAGGAAGAGAGTGACAGCTCTTTGAATTTGCCTACAGCATGACAACACCTTCTCAGCTATATGCAGAATCACATCATGAGTCACACACTGTAGTAACTCTCGTATAACAGTATTCTAGTAAGTTGATTTGTATGTTACTGGGCCACTTCCTAGATGGTTGCTGTAATACGTAAATTACTATATTGTTTTACTGTCTGAAACACAGAATTTTACTACTGAAATGGTGAATTATCTGTGGTTAGGTCTCTTATTTATTAAGTACTACAACACCACTCCCTAGGAAACAGTTTTATTTTTACAGGCTTTAAGTGTGTGCAGCTACACAGCTCGAAAATCTGGAGCTACAATACCATTCTCCTGGGATTTGACACAATATTTTAACACAGTAAATATGTTAAAACTTCACCTTCTTCAGGGGACAGGGGATGATGTTTGTCTTCGGATGAGTGGAGGATCTGATTTATTCTTTGTATAAGCAAATAAATGGTATAAATAACATTTTTCTGTATAACTTCCCTGATTTAATCTGTTGTCTTTGAAAGACATGGATGAAAGCTTTACATCATGGAAAATCTTCAGCAGGAACTGATGAATTTCTTGTCAGCTTATATTGGCATAAAGATCTTTAAATTCTTTTCTTAAATACCCATTATTAGCAAGCATTGATTGTAAACATTAGAGCTCCTTAACCTTATACCTAAATTTTAAATTCCTTCACTACTTCCACTTGATTGCCCTATTTCATTATTTTTCAGTTTACATATTTTATCCAACGCCATCAGACTGTATATCTGAATAATTAACCTTCAGACATCTGTTCTTTTAGGATACATTAATGTCATAAAACCTCTCTCTCTCTCTCTCTCTCTCCCCCCCTCCCCCCACTGAGAGTATCTTTTGCAGCTGGAAATGAAGCATCTATAAAGAAGAATTCTAGTAGACTATTATTTCTCAACTTGAAAATTTATAATTCTGATACTGGCTGTGATAGTCCACACTTACTGATAAAATCTTAATAAAGTACATTTCTGTTTAAAGCATATCCAATGTGGCCTATATACTTTTTTATAGCAGTATTGGAACAGAAAATCAGTCCACTGGTCACCCATTTAGAACTAAACAGAAATAAATTAACCCACATGTTTATGCCATTTGTAGAATAAAATAGAATCATATTGAAACAGTATGGTAAATAAGCAGAACCATTTGACCTCTGTTTAAGCCTGACAGAGTTCTCCGTTTTACCATTATTGCATATATAATCACTTAATAAGGTTAAGTTTGAATTGTATAACAGAAATTTTAAAATTCATTTATGACCTCATAATATATTCTATACTATATAAAATGCAATGGTCTGTGTGAAATGCTCCATATTGGTACTGTATAACTGTGCAGCCCTGTTTTGTAACATGCTGGGATAAAGCTGCATTGTGTATATTGTAATCTATATTCTTGTTTCCTTTTTTCTGAATGTTTGGAAATAATTACACACTTGCAGTGAATGGAAAAGTCAAATTTCTGCCAGCGCCACCAACACCAACTACTTAAAACCATCATTAGAAGGTTTGACTTGGTTTTGCATAACACTAAATCATGGACTGTTCTCTTAACTAGCCAGGAAGCTTTATGCTAAATTTTTGTTCTAGTTAAGGAGCTGGCAGCTGCCAAAGAGCGACAAGAAATAGAATTAGCAGCGCAGCGAGCTACATTACAGGAACAAAGGACTCACATTGACATTCTTGATACAGCTCTCACAAATGCACAAAGTAATGTGGTTCGCCTGGAAGAAGAGGTAAGGTATTTAGGATAGGCTTAATTAATTATTAGATTGTACATCAAGCATTGCTTAAATTTAAAATGTTAGCAAGCTGTTATAAAAGCAATAGAAAATAGATTCTATCTGGATTACTAAGAAAGCTTGTAGGCTTTACTACACAGCTGATATTGGTATGCTTGTGAATAGCATTTCAATATTGAAAGAGACCATTATGTGTTTTTCTGGCATTCTAAAATCACATAATGATATCTCTTGATGCCAAGGCGTTATTCATGAGTATACAAATAGAGAAAATTTCCCCACTACTTATAAAATGGTTGAAATCATTAGCAACATGTACTGTGGAATTAGAAGACATTATAAGCTTTACAGAGTTATGTATCCAACAAAACTGCTCCACATTCAATAACAAGTTCTATCTATAAACAATCTCAAGGATTAGCTTTGGGAAGCCTTTGTCACCTATCCTAGCAGATTTATACGAGGTGAACGATCCTTCATGCAACCGGTTTTGCAGCGTGCAGCTGGTCGGCAAGTCTAGCTGCTGTGTCAGTGGTGTGGGTGTCAGGAAGTTCCGCAGTAAATATGGTATGGTTTGTCGTGTAAGTTATTTCTAACATACATAACATAAACACTTAGAAAGGAAAGTAAATTACTCATGGATATTAAGCAAGGAGATGCTGGAATTGCTTCCCTTCATTGTTCAAGCATTTCTGACACCTGCTTAGGAAGCTCCACATTACACTCTGCAGTTCCCTCTGAGAAATGACAGCAACTTCTTGATGGATGTTAGGCCATCTAAAGTATGTGGATTTGTTTTGTACACTTTCTCTTTTAATGCCGCCCCCCCCCCAGAGATAAAAGTCACAGGGGGTTAAATAGGGGGCCATATGTTAGTGATAACTCTATCTTGAAACACATCATGAATTTCCTGTAATGAGAAGTTGGCTGTATGTGCTACTTGCACGATTTCAACTCTCACTGAAGCCTTGCCCAGTGGAGGGGAAATATACTCCCTGTCCCTACCAACATAGCAGTCAGCGCTGCCAGCTGGTCTCGTGGTTGTGTCAAGCTTTGCTCAATCAGTATATGAGTCACTTGGAAATACACATAGTTAAAGCCTTTCATCACATTTACAAATTTTGGCTCAGATATGTGGATGATATCTTTGCAATCATACCAGAAAACTCAAGAGAGATGCTCTGAAATTACTGAATCTACAAGATGGTTGTATAAAATTCAAATGGAGTAGAAAAAATGATACCTTAACACTTTTTGTATCTTAAAAAATCTGAGACCAGGAGAAATTTAAATTTGGGATCTACAGAAAATCAAATACATTAAAAAAGAATGATTATAATCCGATTTAACATCAACTTGCAGTGTCCAAAAATTTGAATATCATAGGTTAAATAATGTCCCTCTAAGTAAAGAAGAATATTCAAAAGAATACCAATGTATACTGGACATAACAGATTTAAATGGCTTCAATGCAGTTTCAATAATTAAAATGTTGAAATAGAGTGAGAAACTTAAAGAAATAACTGAAACAGCTACTCTTAAACACAATCAATGACACAAGCTGGAAATACAGAAAGTTCACATATTATCCATTGTCCAAGAAATTTGAGAAATCTCCAATAAATATAGCATTCGATTAGCACATCAAAACAAATACAGCTTGAAAAATCTGTCAAAAACATAGTTTCAGATACACTAAAATCTCAAATGTATCAGATCAACTGTGAAGTTTGTCAGAAATACTACATAGGTAAAACCAAAAGAAATTTGAGCATTAGATTGAAAGAACACTCAAGAAATATAAAACAGAAACAAACGGCTAAATCCACTGTATCACACCATTTTTCGTCTGAGAACCACAACATTGGTCAAGCCATAAAATTGTTAAAACCAGTTTTCTCACCACTAGAACTGATTATTTTGGAGAAAATATTCATTGTCAAGAATGCTAATATTATCATACTTTTTAAATCCCGCCAATGAGTAGTTTGCAAAGCTTTGTTATCTTGCCAATAGATGGCAGCAGGATCAAACCTGACCGAGAGAGGAGGAAGAGGGGAGAAGAAAGAACATGCTTCAGTCACTTAACTGCTGGTGATGAGGACGAATGTCTTCGAAAATTTTCTAGTTTTAAAAACTTAGCAAGTGAGGATATATGTAAAAATAGTGCAATTCATTCAACAAAGAAATATATCTGCATGAATATGCATTTTTATGTGACATTGATTTGAGATGTTTGTTGATTGTAATTATTGTTGGGAAGTAAGTTTATACTGCCTTACTGAAACTGACAATAATAGCATGCAATAATGCAGCGAGGGGGTGAGCTGTTTATCATTATTGGAAACGAGGAAGTTACGTAATGTTGGCGCATTTTTCCTTGAGAATCTTCTGGAACATTTCCCTAGAGCATATGTATTCATAATTTTCATTGGATATAAAAATAGACGCTAATGTTGGCGCGTTTTATTAGCCAATTGCAGCTCAGTTATAATCTTTAGGCATATCTGGGTGAAGGAGTATAAAAAGAGTAGGTTAGAGGTAGACCCCGTTAGTTCATCAAAATTCTTTGTACACTACACGTCGCATTCCCGTCAGTTCATCGAAAATATTTGTAAAGTATACGTCGCCTTCAGTCAGTCAGTTCGTCGAAAGTATTTGTACGGCACACGTCGGATATCAATTTGCAGGTTACGCGTAACAGAGTTATGAAAAATCTCAAGTGTTATAAAGTTAATTATACAAAAAATTGAAGTACGCAAATTAAAAGTGATCAGTAAGAAGTTGTTATAACAGTTTCAGTTTGGCGAGTGTCAAGATCAATGTATAAATGTGATAGTGACTGTGTTTCGACAATAAAAGTGCAAAACAAATTTCTTCATCAGTGTTATCTTTGGATAAAAGATTCCTTTCCGTTTACACAACCTGTATAAAGAGAAGTGCTCGACCCAAAATAAGATAATAGCTAGCCGGAGGACAGTAAACCAAAATTAAATAAAATAACAGTCGCATTCTTTCAAACAAACATTAATACTACCGCAAATTGCTAACACCAGATGGAACTACAAACCTAACAAAGAATCACGTCACAAGATGGCTTCAACACGTTGAGTAAACACACATACACAAACAACGTGGGTTATACACAAACATTATAAGTAATACCGTCGCAAAATATGACTTTTTACAAACTACCAGCCCTATAGAATTGCCATAAGTTTTCAGCATCCACATTTTGTAATGACTACCACTCTGAATTCCCCTAAAATGGAAGTTATTCCAATTCCATAATACTGCACTGTATAGCTGTACCAACCCGTGAGCTCAAAGTGGTTAATTCTTGCCATTTAAAAATGAACATAAATAATTGCTTTATCGCAGTTGAAAGGATGAAGAGGGTAAAAGCAGTGGCATTCTTACAGCAATAAGAAAGTATTATTGTTTCATTTTAGTATTTGCAGCTGGTGAACAACTTGTTGACTCATCATATTGGTGTTTATTGGTATTTATTCTGTTGGGGAGGGAGGAATTTAAGTGGGGCGGGTAAAAAATACTGAAATGAGAGAAAAACAGGCAAAATCATAAGAGTAAAAATATAATGCGTTACTCTACCAATTCTTTCTATCAATATTATTCTACCAATACTTTCTCTACCAATTCGTCAACAACATATTCTTATAAAAGCTTATTCTTCTATCTGCTTTATATTGAGATAAACATTTGCAGAAGTACTTTTACTATATTTTACCTTATAGACACAAAGGGATTATAGGCTTAAGCATTATTCAAATCTTTTAAAGAGTGGGTTGCTATGTGATGGCTTTGAAATTCCGTTCTCCTTGCATGAACACTGAAAAAATGAATAGGGATTTTCCACTCAAGAAATGTAAGAAGATTTGAAAATTCAAACCATTAAAAACGAGTATCTCTGAAATTTATTTGACATAAATTGAGTCTTTTAATGAGATCTGTACTTTTTATGTAGTAAGATTTTGTCTATCTCTTACTGTTTATCAATTATGCAAAAGTCATTCAGAATGAAGAGGACTTCAGAGGCTATTCCCAGAAAATTCAATATATGCATTTTATTTGTTATTAAAATATCTTAAACATATGGTACTTTAATTAAAATTGTCAGCCATTTTTGAGAAAATAAAAAGTTTTGTATGTGAAAGTACTTTGGGGTGGGGGAATTTTCTTTAAAATCCTCATGTCGTATCCTTGGAAGATGCTGAACTTAAATACCAAGTTTGGTATTTAGCAGGCTTTTCATCTTTTACTTAGGCTCTTACCTCTCTCTCCCTCCCTCCCTCCCACTCACACTCTCTCGCACACAGGCATGCACTCACACCTTTTTTTTTTCTAAAAATGCATGTTTTTGGATTCAGGAGCCTCAAAATCTGTATTTCTGGTGAAATCTCAACATAAAATTATTGGCTGGAATACCATTCTTGCTCTTGCCTACTACAGGGAGGTGACAGAGAAAGTAAAAGTGGAAATTTGTACACACGGTCTGAGAGTCCAAAGTGCAGTGAATTGCAAGTAGTCCCCGACTGACATATCTTACTGGTGTGATGGTAAGTGCTAACATGCTTAACCTCAAGCCATACAAAATAACTCTTTTACTAGAGCTGAAAAAGCCTGATAAAACTAAACAGGTTACTGTATATGGTAGCTTATTATGATTGCTGGCAGTCATTTTGACCCATTGCTGTATTTCATGATGGACAAAGCATGGTTTCGTATATGAATTCTTATAAAACACCATTTCACAACTAGAAAATTGTCATTTGAAGCATAATGTCAAGAAAATGAATGGCATACCTGATTTTCTTTGAATACTATGCATACCACATTGGAAAAATGTATTGCTCAAAAAAAAAAAATTACGGCAATATGTCACACCTGATGTGTCTCACTGGCATGGGTTCCTGAACAGCTTATGGAGGAGAGAACTAAGAGCTAGTTATTATGGTCACTTGTCCAAATTTGCATCTGTGGGGAAACTTAAAGCAGACTTTGTAGGCTAACAGTCTACATACTCTGGATGAATTATAGGAAAACATCTCACTATCTTGCAGCAACAGTGTTGAGGAGCGGCAAGTAGTATCACCCAGAATGCTCCAATGTTTCCAAAGGTGCATTGACATGATTTGTAGCCACTTTCAGTGTCTGTTGTAACTCATAAGTGAATACATAGAAACAGTCTACTTGCTTGTTCATCTTGGCATACTGTCACTTGAGGCAGGCTTATCGCTACTGCATCCTTTCTAGCCATTTATATGGGAAGCATCTTAAGTATTGGTCCTTATTAGCTGCTTGATCAATATTTTAGTGCCTGACAAGCTCCTTTTGCTTTTGAACCAGTAATGCACACATGAGATAAATTTTTGACATGCACCTTTTGAGAACAGGTTAAACACTGATTTCGCATTTATACCTTATCACTCCCAACTCACATCCTCATGTTAAAGAGCTGAAATGCAGCCATCTAGATGTGATCTGCAATTAATGAATATTAGAATCATTGGTTTGCGCAGTATTATTTCCCAAAACCACAGTGGCTATTTGGGGATCAGCAGAGACAAGCTGCTTCCTTTGCTGCGGGCATGCCTTAAAATACTGAATGGTTTACATATGCACTCTTAATACCCACTGAATAGTATGTTCACCTACTACAGCCATTCTAGTCTAGGTTGTTACTTACCATTGAGTAGTTAGGTATGTGCACAGCATTCATACTTTACCTGTGTCAGCTCAATCCATAAGTGGGACAACTTGCCTGGCAAGAGTTAAATGCCAGAGCTACAGAGTGAGCCAAAAGACTCCGAACTGCCTGCGCAGTGTTTTTCCTGTCCGCGTCCTCGGCGTTCATTGCTGTCTGCCGCTATCATAAAAAGGCACAGATGAAACCATACAACATTTTTAAAACTACTTTTAAAGGCTTTACTTACCAACTTTACAAAAGGAGATGCTGAAACTGGCCACCGTCATTGTCCATACATTTTTGACACCTCTTTAGGAAACTATCCATCACTCGCCTTAGTTGACGCTGAGAAATTTCCTGGCGGATATTTTGTTTTAATTCTTCCAGAGTATGTGGGTTTGTCTTGTACACTTTATGTTTTAAGTTACCCTGGAGGGGTAACATTACCGGCTGTGTGGTGTTTTTCCACTGGGCACATGGTACTTGATAAAAATGTAACGCACTGCTGCTATAAACAAAGTTTACATTATACACACAGCGTGTATTTATTTATGATTCATATGTGTTAACTCGTGAGCTCACCAAGTGAAAGTACAATTTGCAGAAAGATTTCCAGGTGTAAACGTTCCAGGCCGTACAACAATCCATAAACTTTACAGTAAATTTCAGGCCACAGGAAGTGTTTAAGCTAAGAAATCTAAAAGACAGCGTTCGGTTCTTACCGAAGAAACTTAGATGACATCAGTCATGATGGATGGTTTCCTAAAGAGGTGCCAAAAATGTATGGACAATGATGGTGGCCATTTTCAGCATCTCCTTTAGTAAAGTTGGTAAGTAAAGCCTTTAAAAGTAGTTTTAAAAACGTTGTGTGGTTTCATTCGTGCCTTTCTATGATAGCGGCAGACGGCAACGAGTGCCGAGGACGTGGACAGGAAAAACACGCGCAGGCGGTTCGCAGTGTTTTGGCTCACTCTATACTTCTTTAACCTGAAGAAAATAAACACCACGTAGCATAGGCACTGAAGGATTATAGCTCATTTTATGCATTTCATGTAACACCTCAGAACACCTTGAGAAGATATTACTCTGTAAATACCTACTACTAAAAAAAGAAGTCTTCATTCTACATAATGGTATGTCTACCTATATTGTACAGAATGTGAAAGTGAAGATGGTTGAAAGGAATGAGAACTTTGTAAATGAAAATTATGTATTTGTGCAATAATTTAATAGTAAGTATCTCATTTTCGTCATGCTGTGTATGAAGTCAGATTATTTGAAAATGATGTGGTTATACCACTAGTGATTTTCTTTAAACATATGTTATATATAATCTGAAAGTAATTGAATTGAATGTATTTCCAACTAGACACAGTCTGTATGATTACTATGATTACACATTGTAGTGGTAGTACAAATTATTATTCTCACTAAAAATATAAACACACATTTTCTTGTCTACTCTCAATATTGCCTTTATAAACATGCTTGCCGCAATATATTTAGTCCCAATACATATAACTCCAGGTTATTTGTATATTAGCAACCATCACAATTATATTACATATCTATCCATATTTATATTTAACCATCCTATTATTCTTCTAATATTCTCCTTCCTTCATGTTCCCTCTTTAGCATTCTTGCCCATTTGTGTATCACTTTATGTAAAATAGTTTCCTAACTCTTAAATGTTAATATAATATACTTAAAGTAAGTACTTTAACTGATGCCAGTTTCACTGTTTTGTTTTAGTGCCGTAAAAAGCAGATATATGTAGAAAGAGTAGCACAACTGCAGAGAGCACTCTCTTCACTTCAGCTTGCAAGTGATCGACGAGAGCAAACAGAAAGAAAGCTCCGACTGCAGCTGGAAAGAGAGCTGCGTAATGAACGATCTCGGGCTGGAATCGGTGGTCCAGGAGGTGGTGGAGGAGATGCAAATGAAGGAGACACTACTGGAAGTACAAATGGTTCACAAAATGCCACACAAATTGGAGAAACAGCTGCTGAATTGAAAAGAAAACTTCGTGAGCGAGATGAAAAAATTATGAGACTTGAAGGTGAAGTGGCTAAGTGGGAACAGCGATACTTGGAAGAAAGTGCATTAAGGCAAGCAGCCATTGATGCTGCCAGCATTCCAAAGTTAGTACTTGTCATTTCTCTCTTTCATTAAAATAGTAAAAGGCAAGGGACCTCATTTTCTGTGACTGTTTTGTGTGTACAGACATGTAATTTCCTCTGTCTTTTACCTTTCTCCATACAAAGCTTTATCTTTTTGGTCCAGCTTTGTTTCAGATTTCTAGTAGTTAGCACTTTCAATGAACCCTTGGGATGATGATCCATCATTTCCTTCTTTATTGATGGACACTAAAGAAAGTAATAGCAGAAGAGCAGTTTTTGTGTATTTGAAAGGATTATTTACCTCTCAGGTTAACAAGCATTGATATAATTCACAAATTTAAGTTGTTAATGGATAAAGAGTAGCCAGTATGCATTTATACCTAGAGGTACTAGTAAGGGTTGCCGTAATCAAAGAACTTAATACTTGCACATAAGTAGGAGACAAACAGGGCTCTGTGGTTAAGAAGATTGTTACTGCTATTCTTATGGCTAAAAACTAGCCCTGAAGAACTTCGATGGTATTTGGTATTCTGTAGCTGTGCTGGTATGGTGACATTTGTTATTCCCCATGTGGTTAAGCACTCTAAGCGACTAATTGCAAATCCATATGCTTTGGGTGCGTGTTTTGTTTTTCCACCACTCTTGGCAAAGTAGATTGTGATTCCTGTGTTCCTGTTCTGTGCGATTGGAGATGCAACAAAAGAATGCTGTTAAAAGCACCCCAGAACAGTATAAAGTGTACATTGAATATTATAGGAACAATCCTATTATGAAAACTGGCAGGCTCACTCCAACTAGTGATTCAAAAGAATTGGAGAGCAAATGGGAAGAACTGCGAAAGTGCTGAACAGCTGCGGCAACGGGCCATAGAAGGATATGAAAGGATGGAAAACTGTAAATTTAACATATTTTATTGTACATTTTAAGAATTTGTTTCTATTAGCATTCTTAAATGTGATGCTACATATTATTGTTTGTCATTGAAATGCTTTTCTAAAATAATTTTTGCAAGAATCTTGTCCACATGGTAACCATCGAATTGCAAAAACAGCATGGCATATTATGCATTTGCATAAATTGAAAGTTAATGCAATAAAAATGTTGCTCAAACAACAAACAAGTGCTGTATACATCATTATTAATTAATGAAATATATTTCTAAAAAATATGGATAACCTAGTAACAGTGATATGAATTTGAAATTATTTAGAAAATTTGACTCAGAGTTGAAACACTTAACATCACTTACATGTTTTTCATCTTAACCAGAATATATGTTATGAAAGTAAAATAGCTAGTCAAAAGTTCCGTCAGGATACTCTTTACATATTTCTCACTCAAGCATACATCCTAGGACGTTATATTCACATTTAGCATATGGTTGGTTTCACTTTATGGTCTTGCATGATCTAAAACAGTTAAAAACTTATGTTGTTTTTATCAGGTTTGATGTTTAAGTGCTTTGTCATAAAGCAATGCATTCTTCAAAGTAACAGTAAAGTATTAAAAAATATCCTCATTTGATATTTTCTTTTTAACAATCTCCAACCAATATTGAAATTAATACAAGTTTGGATGCATCCTAAATATGCTCTTTCTAGATTTATACTCTTACCATTTAGCTTGAAAGAAATTACTTTGCATATTTTGCCTGAATTTCCGTAATTGTCTACTTTCGCGTCAACTCTTGTGGGAGAGTGAAAGTTACAATTTTGGCTCTGATCCAAGCCAAAATTTCGAGGGTTAAATGGCAGAAAATCGAATGTAAAAGCTTGATTACAGAGATAATTCTGGAGAAAAAATTAATATCACAAAAAGCAAACTTTTCTTCGGGATGAAAGTTTAGTTTTGTATAGCAGGGGGTAACATTGTGAATGATGCTGCTGTGATATGAAATTAAACAGATAAACTATTTCTGTACTATTGTTATGTAAATGTTGTATTCCTCTGTTGTGAAAGTAAAGTGACTTATCAAAAGTAAAAGTTAGGAAAAGCTTTACATATTTCTCATGCAAGCATATACTCCTAGATATCATTTTCAGAGTTATGTATTTATGATTTCACTTTATGGTGTATGAAATAACATATACTTTTTAGATTACCTACCTCCTGCAGTGTTCTTCATTCCTTTGAGCTTCTAGATCAACAGGCACTAAAAGTGCATCCATTTTTCAGCCAGTAATAGCAGTGTTGCTAGTGCTAATAATACAGTCTCACCTCATGGTATTGTTAGCCACAAAATTTTTTTCCTCTCATTAAGATGATGATGTTACAGCATTACAGAATACCAAATAGTGTATAGCAACTGGTTAGAGCTGAAACAACTTGTTCAACTTTAATCAGATGTTACAACAGATGTGAATTTGAGGAGTATATGTTACAAATATAAACTGTTTCATGTCCACTTCTGGAGAAAATTGAGTTTTATATGAATTCACATAACTTCCAAAATGCTTTTTCATACTGTGAACTCCATCTGCATTAAATCATATTTTGTCCCAATATAATTGATATTGAAGAGTGACAATTTTTGCAAACCATATCATGTCCATAGAAATGTTTTCCGTTATGATAATCCTGAAAGTGTTAAATTATTCTGTTAGGTAAACTGACTTACTCATCTTGTCATCTGAATTTTCATCATTTCCAGAGAGTTGAGGTATGAATCTCAACTGTATCAAGTTGTCTGAATAAGGTTTTTCCTTATCCTTGAAAAGACAGATGTCTTGCTTTTGAGACATTCAAATTGATAGTACTATAGATGTATGCAGTACAGCCTTGATCTATTTTTATGGGAATGACTGTTTTTCGGGATGTACGTTTGTATTGTTCAAGTTATATGGTCTGAAATGTTTTCATTTGTGACTTGTGCTAATAAAACCCACATCTTTGCTTGAAGTTTAATGTCAGTTAACCTGGTAGGTCATATTGGATAATGGATGAATGAAATGCGTGAAATAATGCCCAAATAATACATTGATGGCTCTTCAAAGTGTCAGTGCCCACATCGTTTGCCAGAAAATTGCAAACTAGTCAAAAACCTATTCCCAAATATTGTTTGTAAACAGAACCTTGTGATTGAAATTTGATATAATTTATACCTTTGGAGCAACCAACCTGGAAATTTACGGCTAGAATTGGGATAATTCAAACAGTAATCATTAATGAAGGGCACAAAAAGAATTTCCATTCCAATGAGGACCAAAAGTAGATTTTATGTGAAATGTGGCCTTTGAGGTGCTTGCGAATTGTACTGACTGCTACCAGGTTGTGAGGGGAAAGTGTGACAAAGTGACATGGCAGATGCTGTAAATGACACAACAGATGTATGGGAGTGGAGGGTGAGTGACAGTACTTGAAGCATTAACAATATTTGCCGAAGCACTGAACAAAAGGAACAACATGTGACATGACTGAACATAGCAAGCAGCAGGACATACCATTCTTAAGTGAATAAGTGGACAAAAATTTTAAACTTTATATAGTAAAGGAACAAAATAGCTATTTATGTATCAAGTACTCAAAATAAGGCTTTAGTGGACAAATTAAGCATTTTGGATGAGGCCTAAGCTGAGTCTGAGATACTGGATGAGTCCACTAAATCTTTTGCGTACGTGGTGTATACAATAGTTTTTTAGCAAAAGCTCTCTAAATAATATTAAATAAATGTAATATAATTACTATATAAATATGAAAAGGCATTGTCAGTTACTTGTTGATGTATTCTAACAGCTGCCTAAATCCTACACTATGAGCCTTACCAACGCCTCCTAGAAAGTGTTGACTATAACAATATGAGATGCGGATTAGAAAGAAAGTACCAAAACTTTGGAGAAGTGCCCTCCACTTCAACGCTCATGGTATCTAACACCATTCTATTGGCATCTGTGACTCATGATTCTTCAGTCACTGGAAATGTTGGAGAAACAAGGGTGGATTTTCATTATGAGGGAATAGTTTCAAATTTGCTAAGACCTGTAATTTTCCTTTCATGTTGTGAAATAAATCTTTCATTTTTGTGAACGGTTTCTGATAAACAATAAAACGATGTTAACTTATATTTGTTTTTAAATGATGAATTGTTTTGTGTAAAATACTGATAAAGTTTATGATTAACATAAAAAGGCAATGTTGGCTTATATATTTTCCTGTTTTATGATCAAATATTTTGTTTATAACTCTGTTAACGTTGGTATGGCTGGTCACTGCCATCTGGATTTTGTTTATTACACTGCTGAAGATTTCCATGACAACTTTAGTGGCCTAGGCTGCTCAAGCACTATTTTTCAATGTGTTAACAGTCCAACAAGTAGCTGTTATAGAGAGCATGTACTGAAAAATAAATTTGAAATTATATAGCATGTAATTTCTTCATTACAGTATTATTTTGCATTTTGGTCCTAATGAATTCATTTTGCAACTTTGTCTTTCTATATTTGAGTAATTTAAACATAACTGATGAAATGTTTTTATTATTGTTGAATTTTTGCATACTTTGCGAACAAACTACTTGTGAAAACTCAGGGTCCCGAGCCAGTGGATTTGGAGACTATTAATTTCTGAACGAAAGATTATTTGCATAAAGGTTTGCATTCAATTGAAGATGATGTTCCACAAAATGGCAGAGTTTCTTTGAAATGATGAAAATTAGCAACAAATGGCAAAGCTCTTGTGGATTTCTTCATCATCAATGCCAAAGAAACCATAAGTAGTTTCTTAAGCTGTAAAAATGTGATCATCTCATTTTTTGATGTTCAGCAAACGATTTGCACATACAACTTTTAACAGGGCAGGAAATGTCTTGAAAATTTTAAACTAAGGATCACATTTCTGTGCAACAAGCTATGTGTTGCACCATGATAATGATGGTTTCATATTACAAATATTTCTGAATATCTCTTGAACATTTGTGAAGTGTGTCCCTCACCTCCCATATATCACAGATTTAAACCCATGTGACTTTTTTGTCTTCCCCAGTTGGAAGAAGCACATTCATGGGAGGCATTTTCCACTATTGAAAGCAGTTATGAATTCTACAGAGATGATTAGGGGACCTTAAACAAAATGCTTACCAACATTTCCTTGAAGACCAGCAGAAACACTGGGACATATACAGTGCATCCAACAGGAACTACTTTGAGTGTGTCCATCAAAATTGTGAGGATGACTAAAGATATGTTGTCAAAACATACAGTGAAATGTTGTTAGTACATTTTTGCAGAGACCCAAGGATTTGGACATAATTAGAGTTGTCATACATCCTGAAAAAATAGGATTTTCCTGAATTTTAGCACTTGGAAAAGAGTCCCACCAGATTTTCAACATCTGCAAATGTCCTGAATAATGAAGATCTGTTATTCTTGCATTTCTGTCGCGCTGTGCCATAACATCTCGCTGTACCACTACTACAAGAACTAGTGCCAAAGATATAATGATCGCAATTACTACATTATCGTTGGCTAGCGTTCAACACTGCTACTTTGTTTTCTTGTGTAATCCCACTTTTTGACTGAGATAGCACTTGTAATACTTCCCATTCCTATTGCATGCAGCCATTACAAAGAGGCATTATATGTGTCAAGCAATGTGTTTATCTTCCTTAATCAAGCAAAGTAATCAAGGTATCTGAGAATGTACTTCTATTCTTGTATCTCAAGTGTTACATATGTGAGAGTGGAGTTGTTGATCTGGTGACAAATTGCTATGTGATTAAAAATGTCTAAAAAAACTGTCATTGAAATTCAGTGAAGTATGGACAAAGGAGTTTCTCTCAGTTAAAGAAGGAAGGAATGAGCGTGAAGCACACTATTGTCCTCCATGGTCTAGAGGTATCATGCTAGTTTCCAGTTCCCGAGGTCGCGGGTTCAAACCCAGCAGAGGGAGATGGATTTTTTCGGGCATAAAAATCCTTAGCATGGCTTCCTTCAGAAAGGAAGTAAAGCCGGTGGTCCGCATCATAGATATACGGCACATAGAAGAACCTCAAGCATGAAAAAAAGAGGCCTCTGAGTAAAATTTCCAGTCTTTCAAGCCCAATATAGAATGGGAAGCTAACGGCCATAGTAGTTGAAGAGCATCCATAAATAAAAACTAAATTTTTTTTATGAAGCGCTCTGTGATATTTGCAAGTAAGTAGGCCCCTATTAGTTTATTATTAAAGAAAATAAGTTATGGATCAAGGAAAATAGTAAAAATACTTAAGACTTTCATTTCTGATTTTCAGTGCATATGTGAATATAGCTCATGGGGGTAAAGGTGGCATTTGTAAGCATTTAATGACAAAAAAACACAAGAAGAGTATTGCTGCTACATCAAACACTCCACAGCTTTAAGGGTGTTCTACTCAACAAACTAGCAAAGCCAAGAATGTAACAGCAGCTGAAGGTGTCTTGCCTACCACAGTATGAAGCATCACATATCCTCCAATACATCTACTTGTAGTTCTGAAATATTTTAAAAAATATGTAAAGACTCCAAGCAAATTCTCAAGTGCAAAAACAAAAATGAAGCCATTGTGAACAGTATTCTTGCCCCCATACTTTAAGTTTGTTTCAAAGATTGTATTAAAGATATAAGAGTTCCTTAGTATATCTACTGATGCTAGCAACAAGTGTTACCATAAGATGTTTCTAGTTGTTACTCAGTATTTTGACATGGCTAAGGGGACACAAACTAGATTAATTGAATTTGATGAACTAGAAAGTGAAACCTCTTTTTCCATAGCTAGTTATTTACTGAAAACTAAAGATTTTTTATGTTTCAAGGAAAGTTGTTGCATTTGGAGGTGACAATAATAATATAAATTTTGGAGGGCTCCACAGAAAGGGTCAAAATAATGTGTTCAGTCACTTACAGAAAGATTCGGAATGCGTAGGAATCTTATGGTGTTTGCTGTCCAGTACATACCTATATTATGCACAACACACTACATCTTGAGTGTTGATGTAGAAACTAAATTATTAAGATTTTCAACCACTTTTCAATCTATACTGCTAAGAGTCAATCCATTTAGAGAATTCTGTGATTTTGCGAGTGTTACCAGGATTTGCTGTATCATTCAAAGACAAGATGGATACATACATTTCTTGCTATTGAGGAAACACTTTCACTATTTGAGGCATTGAAATCAATTTTTTTTATCAATTGATAACTGCCCAAAAATGTGAAAAAGCTTTTTGAGAATCCACTTGACAAGGCTTTTCTTTATTTTGTTGTGTCACTCTCTAATGTCTTACATAAATGTATAATGAACATAGAGAGAATCTGTATCTGTAATTGAGGTTGTAAATGAATTGAATTTTGTTGCAAGCATTCTTAAAGCGAGGACTAACCAACATTTTCTGCATCCTAATATCAAAGACATTTTAGAAGAAACAGATAACCCAGCCATTGTTAAGACTTTTGAACAAGAAGCAAAAGATTGCTACATCACTTTTCTTGATTATTTACAAAAGTGTTTATATTCTTTCACTGATCTCAAGTGTTTCAGTTGTTTGCTCTTGAAGGAAGTACCAACTTGGGGTGAGCATATTGAAAGCACTGTTAAATACTTATTGAAGCTTGGTTACAAAGTTGATGACTCGTTAGCATTCAACCAATCAGTTTGTTTAATAAACTTTGTGAAGGAAAAACTGAATAAGGCTGACTGACAATAATTTCATGCAAAAACTAGCTACTGACAAATGGGTGGAATTTTTCACTTATAAGAATAGTGAGCAAAATTCAGAACTATTAAAGATTGCCCAGTTCTATTTCTGTTTGCCTGCCCTTAATGCATGCAAAGGATTTTCTCCATGATGAATGCACAATGGACAGATGACAGAAATAGGCTAAAAATTAAATCTATTGGTGCAATACTGATGGTTCAGTATAATCTGAAAAGCATTTCATGCTTGGAATTTCATAAATATCTAATGCAAAATAGTGTGTTGCTGAAGCAGATTTCATCTTCAGGAAAACAAGACTGGTGTAAGACTAAAACTGATTAATAAAGCAACAAACTTACTGATGTATTTAAATATGACATCTGTAGCACTTGTGCATACATGCATTGCAAAGTTCCTGTGTGTATTCTATGACCATATAAACACTAGTAATCATTTACAATACATTGGGATAGAGCCTGAATTCTTCTCACCCTTATGGCAACCCTAGACATCATAGACAGTAAAATGTAAAAAGGCAAAACATACCAAAATCTCCATCTATTGTACACTACACTAATATATACATTACAAAGCTGCAATTTCATTTATGTTCAGAAACATGCACATAACAACACAGCTTTTGTGTCAGTTTTGACTGTTTTATGTGTCTTAATTTTAAAACTTTGTTGTCCATCTTAGAACATTCATAATTTCTTTGTCAACCTCAAAACTTGACACATAACCTTCCACAATGCCCATTGGATCAATGACTTGGAACCAATGTAGGAACTACAATGGCTCTGGTTTTTCATCATCGTCACCACTGTTTTAATGTTTTTCCATTGACTCTGCCTGTAGGATTTCATTTATTGTCATAGACTGACAAACATAATTTTTGTCACATTCCACATGTATCAAAGTTAACATCATACAGGTTGTGTTCTTCTCCCAGCATTTTGTAAATGCAGTGGCAGGTTCACAGTGATCTTCATTTACTGCCGTGACTTCCTCCATAATGACATAAAAGTCAGCTTTGTGAAGCAATGTGCAATAGTACTTTGTTGCACTGAGTTCCAGGTGTTTTTTATGAAATGCATGGCATCTACAATGGCAATCTTCTTCATGGAGGATTCAAGAGAGGCCAATCTCTTCTGAACCAGATTATTCTTATATTTATGCTTCAGCAGTGCCACAGCTACAGGGGGGGGGATGTGCCCCAGGCATTGCAATTGGTGGCACTAAAATAAACATTGTAGAAAGTATTATTATATTCTGAGGGTTTCCTGACACAGTAAGTAATAAATAATTCAATATGAATGTATAGCATTATTATGTGCAATCTAAATGTAATTTTTAATGTAATGCAACGAAAATATTCAGCATTGGTGTTGAATATATATGGCTTTTGCCATGTAGAATGCTATTTTAGCCAACAGTAGTGGTATCCACTAAACAATAATCGCTTACTATACTATACTACAGTCTTGCAGTGCATTTGAGTGAGTTGACACTCTGAAAGCCACTCAAGACACTGCAATGTATTATTGTTGACGTTGCAGTGTAGTGGTATTCTGATTAAACTGTCGAAAAAACTTTCTGGAGTAGAA
Organism: Deroplatys truncata; assembly: GCA_030765065.1. Lineage (NCBI taxonomy): Eukaryota > Metazoa > Arthropoda > Insecta > Mantodea > Mantidae > Deroplatys > Deroplatys truncata. The sequence goes on along the minus strand of CM060990.1, from coordinate 411,734,720 downwards.
TACAGGAAAAAAGCTAAGGAAAGAATTAAGGCAGCACATTGATCATCTTCTTTCATGACATCATGGCTGAGTGACTGCACTAAAGGTATGTTGGAAACTTTACACCTTATTATGAATGCTAGAGCTAATTAATTCATAAAATATTTACAGTATAAGCCTCTACCTACTCGTGATCAAAACTTGATGTAGCTAAATTATAACACAGTAGTATTCCATGCGTAAACTGAATCAATGCTGTACTAAACTTTTGATTCACACTAAAGCCATTAATAGATAATAAAGCCAAAATAGAAATCTGTTATATAAATGCTAAATAGACGATGTATTGTATCAGAAACATTGGTGTATCTGAGGGACCTGCATACCCTGCATTCCGTGGACCTAGGCTTCCAAATGTTCCAGAGAAGCTGAATTATTAAAAAACCAGAAAGAAATGCAAAGGTGAAAAATAACTGAAAGGGGAAAATGCTTGTTTAACTTTCAACTAACTACAAAGTATACATTTTTTTATAAAGCTTCTAACAATAAACTTGGATACTGTAATAAATTAATTGATGCTGGTATAATGTTGCAACATTTGTGGACGTGGGCAGTATTGTTTTGCTATTTGAGCAGTCTACTCGGCCATTGTTTAAAACCCAAATTCTTTGTCAGCGTTAATTAGTATAACATTGAGGAAATGTGAGGTGGACCTGTCAACAATGACTTTGATTATGCAGTGGCTTACTACTTCCTCTACTAGCTGTGCTAACTAGGGGAAATATTGTATTGCACCCATAAATTCGATACAGAGTTTTCACCTGAAATTTGTATTTTGAGGCCCCTGAATAGAAAAGAGCATTTTCAGAAAAAGGTCCTTGTGTATGTGCAGTGTTGTTTTTTTTTTTAAACAGCATAACTCAAAACTAAAAGTCGGTTAAGTATAAAACTTTATACTTAAATTCTGCAACTTCCAAGGATGTGACATGAAACTGTTATAAGAAATTCCCTCCAATGTAAACTGCCCTTTATGTAGAAGAATTTTCATTATTTTTTATTTTCTCAAAAACAGGCCTACAATTTTATATAATCCTTTGTATTTATGACAACATTACAAATAAAATGTATATAATGAATTTCCTGGGAATAACTCTGCTTTACTCCTAGTGAATAATAAGAAATTTTAGTAAACTGTATTTAACTGGGAAACCATAACAGATAGGCAAAAACTTATTTGCGGAAAAATACAAAGTGCATTTAAATGCACAACTTTCCCAGTATAATTTTTTTCCTAGCACCAACCATTTTTGAAATATTTCATTCTATGCATTTACATTTTTCCATAGGCAAATAAATTTGGTAGAAATTGTCTTAAAATTCGCATTTGTGTTGTTTTTTTTTTAACTCCATTATCATGACAAAAATGTGCTGCAATAGCTTACTGCCTGGTATGTGAACATGCACAGGTAATTAGTTTCACTACACTTGAAATAATGTCTAGTAAAGCATTTTGTCGTAGTGAAAAAAAGGCAATGGGTTTATTTATTTATGTATTTACGGAGCTCTTTAACATCTATGGTTATTCGTGCCCCATTCTAGGAACGCTTAATTTCCTCAGAGGCCTCTTTATCAAGCTTGAGGTTCTTTTACATGCCGTAAATCTATGATATGGGACCACTGGCTTTACTTTCGTTCAGAAGGAAGCCATGCTAAGGATTTTTATGTCCAAAAAAAATCTATCACCCTCCTCTGGGTATGAACCCACAACCTCAGGAACTAGAAGCTAGGCATGTTAGCCATAGTATGCAGAGGACAACAAGGTAATGGAAGAATTTCATTTTATATGAACAGTACTTGTAAATTTGTAAGGAGCAGAGAAAGTCATGTGAGCGTACTACATCAGATTTTAAATTTGGTTTGGGTTTTCTTTCGACATAAAACCTTTGTTTAAATCTCATTACATCCTCTTATAAAAATTATAACTGAGGTTTATTTGCTTCCCTTTCAGGGGAAACCGATGTAGATGAGAAGAAGGAAAAGACAAAAGTGCATGAGATTTCTAAAGTGTTTGAGATTCCGGTTACAATTGAAGAGAACCAAACATCTTGGGAGATTTGGGACAGTGAACTTCATTTTGAATTTCAAGACCCTGGGACGTGGCCAAGTAAAATTTTGCAATCTCAAAGATGTTTTATTCCAAAAATTAGAGCGGAAAATCAACATAATCCCAAGTAGAAGCCGGAGAAATGGCTAAAATCTTGCCAGAAGTTGGTTTTTTAAAAGACTACCAAATGGACATATAAAGAAGTCATGGCCAGCTTATAGGGAGATAAAAAACACATTATTCTGAGTTCCATGTAGGTTATTTTCACACCTCTTCAGAGAGTCAAAGACAGTTGTCATTTTTGGCTAAAGAATAAGGATTCACACATTGGAAAAAACTCAGTGAACGAATTACAGTTCATGAGAATTCACAAAACCACAAGCATTATTTTTGCTCTTGGAAAGCTCTTGAATCTTCACTAGGAAAGGGAGGAATAGACAAAGAGCTTCAAGACCAAGTAGCAAAAGAAGAAGGTCAATGGAAAGAAATCCTACAGTGTATTCTAGATGTTTCTAGCCAAACGAGGAAGCCAGTTAAGAGGGTCATAAGAACAGCATGACTTTGGTGAGCCCAGAGTGGCAAATTTTTTAATACAATTGAGCTGATATCACACTACAATGTTCATTTACGCAAACATATTCAACATCATAAAGAAAGGACAACTGAGTTACTTCTCATGGAAAGTACAAAATGAATTCCTAGATCTTATACCAAAGAAAGTAAGACAAGATATACTAAATGATGTAGCAGAGGCCAAATATTTCACATTAAGTTTTGATGCTGGTACCTATAAAGAGAATACTCCAGGAACACAAATTTGCCTATTTGGGCTGTGTATGACCCACTCTCTGAATTTAGTAGGAGTACATGCTGCTGAATCATCACCTGAAGCTCAAACATTTTTTGGCACACTAAATTTCCTGTATGCATTTTTTTCAGCCTCTACATCAAGGTGGGAAATTTTAAAAAGACACGTCCCACTTTCCTTGAAATACCAAAGTAAAACCAGGTGGTTGGTGAGAGTGGAAGCTGTTGAGGTTGTGCATAAACATTTCTACAAGATCAACAGGGCCCTGGAAGAACTGTCAGTCAGTTCTCTCTCCACTGCTGAGACTATTTCTTTACAAAAAAATATAAAAAAATGAATTTATGACATTTACCTGTTTCTGGTACAGAATTTTAAAGAAAATTGACAGAGTAAACCAGTTTTTGCAAAGAACTAATGTAGCTGTAGATGAGTCAGTCTGAAGCATCAATGAGCTTTTAAGTCCTTTGGAATCAACTAGGGACTGTACCCCATCCAATGCTTTTGCAGAAGCTGAAACTATTGCTGGGACAAACAATTTACCTGCTGCTTTCCAAGAGAAATGGAATAGAAAGAAGACAATGAAGGCTCCGAAGATAAAATTCACAACTTATCGGAAATGGATCTGTTTAGAATACTTTATTAGAAAGCATTGACAGCATAGTGAATGAGCTACAAACTAGGTTCCAGGCTGTAACAGAAATTAATGAAAAGTTTAGCTTTCTAAATGGGAATGCAATATACAAGGTGGATGCAAAATATTTGAAGAATATAGCCCATAAGTTAGCAGAGATATACAAACAGGACTTAAACAAAGACAAGTTGCTTGAAGAAGTGGAAAGCTTCATGCACCACGCTTTAGCACTTGATGACGCTATGAAAACTGCACCTGCAGCAACACTCTTGAGCCTCATTTGCAAACTTAGACTTGAAGAAGTATATCCAAACTTGACTACAGGCTTAAGAATATTTTTAACTCTTCCTGTTACTGTTGCTTCAGGTGAAAGAAGTTTTAGTAAATGGAAAATGATTAATAGTAGATTATGATATGTGTTAAAAGTGGGATTTTATTTTGCAATCCTACGAGCAAAATAAAACCACTTTTAACACGTGTGGCATATATTATTATTATTATTATTATTATTATTATTATTATTATTATTATTATTATTATTATTATTATTATTATTATTATTATTATTATTATTAATAATAATAATAATAATAATAATTCTTTATTGAGTGTTGAGGTATTACAATTCATTTGGGCATGATCAGTGTCGAGCCCTGGCTTCTATTGTGATAATACCCAAGTTTACAGTATTTAACAATCACGTGCATTGGGCTTGCTTTACGTTAACAGTTCCTATCATTGCCCACCGTATCATCTTGCTACCTTCCGTATTATTGAACATATTCACTAATTATGATTCAAATTCTGTCTCTAAACTCTCTTATTCCCATATACTAATATTCTTCCTAGGTTATGTCCGCTTTGCTACATTCCAGTATTTCTGTACTCAGTTTTGCCTGATTTACTTATAGATTTCCTTATTCTCTCCTTGCAATACCTACTACCGTTTTGGCACTTACATAATTTATTTCCCTATTACCCGATTACCTACATTACTTTCATTTCTTTCTTCAAGATATTTTTCAACCACAGAACGTGTCGATTTACACTTTGACCTTTTATATTTAAAAGGTTATATTCCCCGTGTGCGTCCTCTCCATATTTCCTGTGCAAAATATCAAGGTCATTTAATTCACAATATTCAATAAATTTTTCACTTCCCCTATCCACAGCTTTATCCTTACTGTGTCGAAAACACTCTCTTTTTTGTAACACATCATTTATATCCCACTCCTCAATTAGATTTACATCATTTTCATTTTCCCCTATTCCTACATTGAAATCACCCATTATTACTATGACGCAGTAATTTGTATCACAAAAATGTAAATGTCAGAGTGATTGTAGTGTGAATATGCATTGTTGTGTGACATTGATTTGAGATGTTTGTTGATTGTAATCATTGTCGAGAAGTGGGTTTATACAGCCTTACTGAAACTGACAATAATAGCGTGCAATAATGTAGCGAGGGGGTGAGCTGTTTATCATTATTAGAGACGAGCAAATGATGTCAGAGTGGCGTGTTTGTCTTAGAATTTGCTGGAACATTTTCCCCAGAGCATATGTTTTCGTAATTTTCATTGGATATAAATATAGACGCTAATGTTGGCGCATTTTATTAACCAATAGCAGCTCGGTTATAATCTTTAGGCATATTGGGGCGAGGAAGTATAAATTCAGTGTTAGAATCAAGTTTCACGTAGTCCAACGGAGGCATTCATGGAGTATACATTGCATGCAGTTCATCAAGGTTATGCGTAGCAAATTTGTGAAAAATCTCTCGTGTCGTAAAGTTAATTACACAAAAAGTTGAAGTACACGAATTAATAATGTGCAGTAAATAAGTTATTATAACAGTTTCAGTTTGGCGAGTGTCAAGATTAATAGGTGAAAGTGAATAATGTGTTACGACAATAAAAGTGTAAAACAAATTCTTTTATCAGTGTTATCTTTGGATAAAAACTCCTTTCCGTTTACACACCTGTACAAGATAAGTGCTTGACCGAGAAATCATAGCTAGCCGGAGGACAGTGAACCCAAAATTAAATACAATAACAGGAGCTCAGCAAAAGATAACACGAAGTGACCGCGATAAATTGTCTTTTATACATGCGGCAAATAAACAGTAGCATTTTCAATTACAAACATTAATACTACCACTGCAAATTGGCGCCCAACGTGGGGCGAAATAACCAGGAAGGGCCGAATTAACCAGGAAGGAGTGAAATAACTAGGAAGGGGCGAAGGAACCAGGACGTGGAGCGAATGGAGCAGTGAACTGAACTACAAGACACAGATTCCAGAAACAACTACAGGAACGACAGACGACGCGGATGAGTGGACATCGTAATTCCGAGATTAAAAGGCAACAGGGGAATTCAACTACAGGACACAAAAACATCGAGACGACATAGATTCATCATAATACGATGCAGAAGCGACATATACATCTAGGAGAGAGGGGCAGGAAGCTGGACATCAAAGCAACATCATCAGAGAGCATAAGAAAGGTTAGAAAATAGTAATTTTTTTATGCTAAAAAAAATTGTAACAATCAAATGTACTTGAGGAGTGGCAGGATTAAGAGAACAATGGCTACTAATGATATTGAAGAAACAATTATGGAAGGGGATAATGTAACAGTTAGCTGTAATTCAATACAGGTTACAGAAAATAGCTCAAACAATGTAGGATTTGAGGGAGGAAATGTTAGTGAAGAAAGTCAGAATAGAATAGCAGGAAATGTTAATTTTGATGCTAGTATGATTATGGAAATGTTGAGAAATTTTGGCGAAAAATTAGATCAGAATAATGAGAAATTACAACAAAAACTAACTCAGAATAAGAAGGAATTAAGAGAAGATATTGATAGGAGTTTAGAACAAAAACTAGATCAGAATAAGAAAGAATTAAGGGAAGATATTGGTAAGAGTAATGAGAAATTAGAAAAGAAAATAGATCAAAACAGGGAAGATATGCAAAAGAATAATAGGGAATTGAGGGAAGATATTGGTAAGAGCTTAGAACAAAACAGGGAAGAAATTGAAAAGAAATTTATGGAGCTAGATAGCAGTATGACAAGAATAAGAAATGAAAATCAGGAAATGATAGCAAATGAGATAGGGAAAGTTTCAAAGAAAATGTCAGACATGTGCAGGGAAATATCTAACCAAAAAAATGAGGTTAATACTAAGTTTGAACATGTTGATGTAAAATGTACAGAGTTAGGTAGCAGAATGAGTAGCATTTCAAGTGAGTTAAGAGAGATGATGGAGGCTACAAATGCAGATTTAATTCAGGTGCAAGTTAATTTCAGAGAGGAGATATCTGAAATACAGGAGGAGTCAGAAACACAAAGAAATAGATTGTCTGAAGAAGTTAAAGTTTTGTCTATAGATTTAAATCAAAAGCTAACTTCTGAAATTAACAAACACCAAGCTGTTCAAAATGAGAACAATAAAAAATTGGAACAGACAATAGAAAATCTGCAAGGTACTGTAAATAGGTTAGAATTGAATTCAAGGGTAAATATATGTGATGTTAATGTATCTGATGTACAAAATAATGATAGAGGTAGTTCCTCAGGTATGACTAATAATGTGAGTGATGCGGCGGCTTCATCTATAGCTCATGCTGAAACTCAGAGTGCACAAGTAACACTAGATAATTTAAATGTGGGAGTAAGGGACATTCAAAACTGTAATCATATCTTAAGTGATTTTCCACTTCCAAAATTTAATGAAAACTCCAGTCCAGTACAATTTATTGCAGACTTGTCAGAATATTCTCAAATTAAAAAGATACCGGAAGCATTGAAAATGATAGTTTGGACCAGAAAACTTTAGATTGGTTACAAATGGTATCAGGGGGTGAAATTTCATATGAATTCTTTAAGAGGCGATTCATGAACAAATTTTGGAAGGTTACGATACAACTACAAGTAATGCTTAGCCATAGACAATTTGATCCAGGAAAGGGAATAGAAATGACCGCTAAAAAAAAAAAAAAGTGAGCAAATCCAGGATAGTTAAAGCTGAACTGTAGAACAAAGTATTGGAATGTAAGAGGGTTAACTATTTATATATGTCATAAGAAAGGAGAAATAAATTCAGGACAAAAATAAATGTAATAAAAAAAAATTGTCATATTAAAGTAAAAGTATGTAGATATAATTCAAATAGTAATTTGAATATTAAAGTACAAAACAATAAAAAAAAAGAGGGTAAAGATAATTAAAACAAATACTTATGTAGCACACAGATATGTGAAATTGTGTCTGGAATTAAGTGTTGTAAATATATTTGTGTAGAGGATAAATATTTTGGTAAATGTGTTCAATTATGACAAAATGAAACAGGTTAAAATTCTTGAATGTATAAATTTTTGTCAACAACCTAAGACAGTAAACCATTTTGTAACAGTAACTAAATAATTCAGGGTACAATATTTGCTATAAAAGAATTGTAATGTTAGATGTATATATATATATATATATATATATAAACACATTAGACCAGAGTCATTAAATAGTGGCGAGATAAAGGCAAAACATATGTCGATTGTTAAATGCGTGTGAAGTGTTAAGTGAAAGTGATAAATAGCGTGTGTTCCAAGATTCAGGAGACTAAAAACCCAATTATAAAATTTCCAAACAAGTTGTAAATATTTATAATTATGTTTCTAGTGGGGCATATGACGCAGTAATTTGTATCACAAAAATGTAAATGTCAGAGTGATTGTAGTGTGAATACGCATTGTTGTGTGACATTGATTTGAGATGTTTGTTGATTGTAATCATTGTCGAGAAGTGGGTTTATACAGCCTTACTGAAACTGACAATAATAGCGTGCAATAATGTAGCGAGGGGGTGAGCTGTTTATCATTATTAGAGATGAGCAAATGACGTCAGAGTGGCGTGTTTTTCTTAGAATTTGCTGGAACATTTTCCCCAGAGCATATGTGTTCGTAATTTTCATTGGATATAAATATAGACGCTAATGTTGGCGCGTTTTATTAGCCAATAGCAGCTCGGTTATAATCTTTAGGCATATTGGGGCAAGGAAGTATAAATTCAGTGTTAGAATCAAGTTTCACGTAGTCCAACGGAGGCATTCATGGAGTATACATCGCATGCAGTTCATCAAGGTTACGCGTAGCAAATTTGTGAAAAATCTCTCGTGTCGTAAAGTTAATTACACAAAAAGTTGAAGTACGCGAATTAATAATGTGCAGTAAATTAGTTATTATAACAGTTTCAGTTTGGCGAGTGTCAAGATTAATAGGTGAAAGTGAATAATGTGTTACAACAATAAAAGTGTAAAACAAATTCTTTTATCAGTGTTATCTTTGGATAAAAACTCCTTTCCGTTTACACACCTGTACAAGATAAGTGCTTGACCGAGAAATCATAGCTAGCCGGAGGACAGTGAACCCAAAATTAAATACAATAACAGGCGCTCAGCAAAAGATAACACGAAGTGACCGCGATAAATTGTCTTTTATACGTGCGGCAAATAAACAGTAGCATTTTCAATTACAAACATTAATACTACCACTGCAACTATCTCAATATGTGTGTACTTTTCCCTTAGCCTCTCTATATCTTTTTCTAAAGATTTGCCTTACTTTCTGCTATTGCAATCCTGTTCTACCCCTGAATGTTCTAAACGTTTTTAGGTTTTGTTTATTTCTCAGTCTGTAACCTTCCATTGATTTTTGGTTTTCTTTCTGTAACACCAGAATGCTTCCATGCGGGGATGACATAATAGTTCCCTCTTCTTCTGAGCCGAGACTCTGCCACTGCTCCCCTCATTCTTTCCCCACCTCATCTTCCTCACTGGTCACTTTACTACACTGGCGCCATGCCTCCTTCCCCATTTCTGCTAAAGCATGTGCTGCAACACTCTCCTCCCTCCTTGGCGACACAACCTTCTTTGGAAATGACGTATCTCGTGACATTTCCATTGTCGTCATATCTTCTTTCTCTTTCCATACAGCTGTTGACTCCCTCCATTTCTGTGATGTTTCTTTACCTGTTGAAATTACGTCATTTTCCTTTCTCATTGGTCTTGATATCTCTTTATCCATTGCCTCCATGCTGGACTTTGCACTTTCTCTGCCTGCCACGGGTGTTGATTCGCTTTGTTCACTTCTTTTTTTCTGACTTATTTCCTTCCAATCTGTTCCTTTCATCCATATGCCGCTCTTTCTCACATATGTTACATCTACTTAGTCTATCCAGAGATGTAGATTTCGTATAAATGCTTGTTTGCCTTGTGATCATGCTTCCTTCATCTTCTTAACTAAGCCCCTTTTCAGATCTCTCTGTGCTTTTGTCAGATCCTTGTTGATGAATATGTTGCTCCCTTTTAACCACTTTGCTCTTCTTAAAATTTCATAAATAAGGGTTGGTGGTTGCAAATTTTGCTAAAATGTGTGGCATATATAGGGACCCCAGATTGTTGGTAAATAAAACTGCTTAACAGTGTTATTTTATGTACACAATAAAAAGGGGGGAAGAGGGAAAAAAACAGTTTAAACTATTTTACTGTGGAATAAAGTGCACCTTACATGTAACTTAAAAAAGAGGAGCATGAAAATATTTACAAGTATACATTTCAACTGATTTACTTTGTAAGAGACAAAGCCACCATACATAATTTCAGTGCTTTCTAGCTTAAGATTTGTTCTCAACTTTGTCATGATGTTCCCATATGCAGAGAAAAGTCTTTCACTATCCACATTGGACACAGGTATCCACAGTAGTTTCATACATTTCTTGCTGAAACACAAGTGGTCACATTGAAGTCCAGAAAGTAAATCCAATATATTCACTTCAGCAGCATCTTCTAGTTTCTCACATACCTTGTTCTTCAGAGCAGCATATCTCTCTTTGAACATCTTCTCTGGCAAGTCTCGCAGAAAAGGTAACATTCTTCTTGCTTTTTCTATAGTTATATCGTAGGTACCTCATTTGATACAATTTGTCGTACATCAAACAATTTACCTGCAGCATGAATAATAGCAGCAGCTGGATCAGAACATTAAGGAATTCAGCTTGGTAACTGACTTGGTGCCCAATAGCTTGAACTGATTTATAACATAAGACTTCTTGAGGGTTGACTGTCTCTGAGGAAGACTTGATGTTTTCTCTCCAAATGAGCCCTCAGTTACTGTTGTGAAGCCATTTGATATATGTTTTTGTTTGCTGTATAATTAATGGATATTTAAATCCCTCAAGTACTTCAATAAGGGAAATGGTGTCTTTGCAGTGTTCAAGGAGGAAGGATTCCCGGCAGTTTATCATGTTTTGAGACTCAGTGGTCATATTCTTGATGTATTGGACTGAAGAGCTATCTTCACTGCTGTCTTTGAAAAATTCACATATATCATTCAGATATTCAGAAATGTATTCTACTGCATGGAACCAAGAGTTCCACCTTGTCAAAATAGGAGATGGAAATGCTCAGGCTTTATCGGCATCATATTTCTCTCAAAGATATTCCAAGTACCTGTGCTTCCTGTTTCTTGAGCTGAAAAACAGACTTTTAATGTTTGTTACACACTCATTTAATTGAGGAAGATCAGCACTCCACAGGTTTCCTACCAATAAGTTTATGTGCCCAACACTGCACAGGATGAGGTTGTCACCAATGAGCACTTTTACAGAATCAACACATTTAGTCATGTATTTTGCTGAGTCACTGACCACACAGATTACATTTTCAAACTGAATACTGTACTTATTCAGCAGTTCTGCAATAGCTCTGTTGCATTATGTAGCAGTTGCACTTTGTAGTACTTTGATGCCAGCAACAAACATTTGAAGTTCAACCTTGTTTTCTAGAGTTTTAAATATTACTCCAAAAACACACTGCCCTTTTCTGTCCATTGTTTCATCACAGAGAATTGCTAAGGTCTTGCTCTTCACATTCTCCTTTAAATGCTGTTCATGTTTTTCCCACAGCTCTGGTATGTATGATACACTCAAAGTTTCTGCATTTGGCAGACCTCCAACACCTAGGGAATGAGAACATAATGTAAATTAAAAGCTGCCAACTGAATATTAATTTTGAAGGAAGTTTAATATTATTTTAGTATGAAAAATAATTATCTAGTTTTTATCTCACTCCAGCTGTAAATGCCTAAGATTACTAATTTTTTACTTCTAATTCTTCCTGAAACAAGCCTACAAAAAATAGTAACAAATTGATGTTAGTTACCTTCTATATATTTGTTCATACAAGCATTGGATGCTTGCTTCCATAAATGCCTTTGTTGTTTCAGAAACAATCTCGTGCATTTCTATTTTAGCCTTTTTAGTTATAGTTTTATTAAATGCATCTGTAACAGATACTTGCATTTTTTCTCATTCTTTATTCTTTATTTTTATGAGTTGCACTGTCCTTGCAGTTTTTCATGCATGTGTCTCTGCATATCCAGTCAATTCTCACATTACAGTATCTGCACATTGGTATCTACTTCTTTTTATTGGAAACATAAAAACCTTCACCTTTAAATTCACTCTCACGCACATAAATGCTCTTCACTTTAGGCATCATAAACAATGAATTCTTCAGATAAAATGGATTGATTATACACATGCAAGCATGTCCAGGTTCATGGCTCACAGCATGGAAGCGGAAGTCTTTGACCTTGAGATATCCGGAGCAATATCTCATGATTTGTTTTACTGTACAGTTCGATCTATCATTTAATTTGATGGTCCTAAAGGTCAAAAACCTTTCTTTAATTTCTGCTAATAAAAATTATAAAGTTATTCATAAGTTTTCCTATGACATTTACCCAGTAATCCCATCCCGGAAGAAGTCTATTCTCGATGATAATGGTGGTGGTGGTGGTGGTGGTGGTGGTGGTGGTGGTGGTGGCGGCGGCGGCGGCGGCGGCGGCGGCTGCTGCTGCTGCTGCTGCCGCTGCCGCCGCCGCCGCTGCCGCCGCTGCTGCTGCTGCATGTTTTCTGACAGAAAGGTTTGATTGGACAAACCAATCCATCTTGACAACTAGCGCATTTTGCTGGTTTCGCATAGTAATGAGTGAACCATTTTATTATTATTCTCTTATAGTTATGTCACAAATTACTGCAAAAAACAAAAGGTAAATTATCACCTAGTCCTGTTTTTAGAATTCACATATTCACTGTAGAACATGTAAAGAAACCGCATTGAAATACTGCCGTGAAATTGGTTTAAATTCCCACATGGCGCAATGGTCAGAATGGACGTGTTTGTATCATACAGCACGGCGCCCGAACAGAACATTGCCAACTCCACCGTCAGCTGAATTGTGCAGGCGCTGGCTTGATTTGAAATGCAGCTCCATCACTATATTTCCTTAGAAGTTAAATGAACTCCTTGTGCTAAATTGTAACATAATTTGAATAATATAACTTAACTCCAAACGAATCTTTTAGTATAGGGACACACACAATAAACATGGACAAGCTTTCACATCATGGCAACACCATGAGGCAGCAACAATTTTCATGGGAGGTGTACAGTGAACAGAGACAGACTTAAAAATCCACGCATTATTTAACGATACTTTTGTAACAGTCTTTTCCAGCTGTCATGAAAGGAGGTGATTCAATTCAATTCTTTATTCACCGTAGTAATTCTTTACAGAAATTGTGGTTTCATCAAATATAATAAACATATAACATATTATTAAAGCATATATACACAATAATATTGATTGATATTAATGATATAGGTCTGTAATTCTCTACCTTCCCTTTCTCTCCTTTCTTGAAAAGTGGTTTTACTTTTGACATCTTTAGTCTCTCAGGAAAAACTCCTCCTCCTAATGAAGCATTATATATGCAAGATAGTGTTAATTTATTGTAGTAGATACATTTCTTAATTACAATATCTGGTACCTCATCAATCCAGCTGAGTACTTGTTCTTTAAGTCTTTAAATACTTGTTCTATTTCATATTCTGTAATAGATGGCATAAATATACTCTGTTTACAAGATATTATTTTGTCTGGTACTTTGCTTTGATTACTGTATTTTGTGATATTTTCCTTTACCAACCTGTCTGCAATTTCTGAAAAATATTTGTTAAAGGTTTGTGCTATACTCTCAGGTTCAGTTACAATGTGCTATTTTCATTAATCACCTGCTTTATATCATTTTGTGAAGGGGGTCTTGGGGTTTCTTGTTTGTTTATCTGCCATAATTTTTTTGCTTGGTTTCCTGCTTCAGCAATGGTTCTTTCATTTTCTCTCTTTTTTGCTTCCTGTATTACTTGTTTATAAATACTTTTGTATTTACGAATGTGGCATTTTGTGTCCTTGTCTACCAGACCTTGTCTCTCCAGGCTATTAAGAAACTGTAATCTTTTTCCAGACACTATTATGCCCTTCGTAATCTAATTGGTTTTACCATTGTTTTTAACTGTGTTATTTTTAATGGAAATAGAGTATTGAATCAATGCAAAAAAATATTTAAGAACTCTTCACATTTTTCATTTATGTCATTTTTTGAATAGACCCCTGTCCAATCTTTTGTCTCCAGAAGATACTTAAATAGATGCATGCTTTGTTCATAGAGCCATCTTTTCCATATCCTAACATGGCTGTTAATTGCTAATTTTTTGTGTAGCTTTATTTCTAAAATTTGTGCTAAATAATCTGAATAACCTGTATCTATAACTAATGCTGGTGTATTACCTGTTGTTTTATGTATTACCATGACATCCAACAGGGATTCTCTTGATTTTGTAATTCTAGTGGCTGTATTAACCGCATTTATGAGCTTATGTCTGATTAAAATATTCTTTAGGTTTCTAAGTGTTGCATGCCCTTGTGCAAAATCTGTATTCCAATCCCCACATAAAATTATTTTCTTTCCCTTCTATGTTATTCTGCTTACTAAGAGTTCTAATTTGTTTAAAAATGTGATCGATTCCCCATCTTTAGGTTTATATATACAAGCAATGATTATATTATGTTTATAAATTTCGACTATAGACAGTTCAAAGTTTTTGTCCTCTTTTAGATCTTCAAATTTTGTTGATGGTTTTATTTTTAACTCTTTCCTGGCATATATATATGAGCCGCCATGTTCAGAGCTTTTCCTGCAATATTCATCTGCTAAAGTAAAATTTCCAGTAAAGTTTACCGAAATTTGTGCAGGCTTTAACCAATGCTCTGTAAAGCTTAAGACATCAATGAATTTAAAATCAGTGTATTAACAATTCTCCAGTTCAGTTAATTTATTGTTTAGACTTTATATGTTTTGATGCAGAACATGCAATTTATTTGTGTATAGATCCTTTCTGCTACTTTATACCTTTACCTCTGCCACTGCTTTGTTCTTGGGTCTATCCACCAAAAATCCTCACTCCTTGCTGTTGGTTTACTTTTCCTTGTTGTTCACTGTTTCAGTTCCCTTGATAATTTTCTTGAGTCTCGCTTTGCTGTGGGCTTCTTTCTTCTCTCTGTATTAATGAAGTTCTTGGTTTTAGTGTTCTTCGTTCTGCTTCCTTTGCTAGGTGGAGGTCTTTTGGAACCTCACTATGCTGTGGGCTTCTTTCTTCATTATCAAGAAAGTCCCTAGTCTTGTTCTTCATTCTACTTCCCTTGCTAACTGGTCTTCTGGAGCTTCGCTCTGTTGTGAACTTCCCTTTTCTTCCTGTGTCCATGAGCTTCTTGGCCTATCATTTTCTTCAATTTTGTTCAGTTTTGCAGATGTACTGTTTTCATGTCCATCTTCCTGAGATTTGCATTTTAGGTTTAGCCATGATATAACCCTGTCCAGTAGGCTTCCGAACTTTTTTATCCCTCTCTTGTTTAGATGGATCCCATCTTGTCCTAGGCCCTGCTCTCCTATCCAATTATTGCTCACAACCTCTTGCTGCAAAAGCTAAAGTTTATGGCTTCAGTGATATCACTATAAAATGCTTCAGATCTTACTTAACAAATAGGATCCAGAAAGCCAGAATCAATGGTTGTGATTCAGAACCAGGTGTTATTTATTTATTTGTGCTAGCAATCTTCCTTAGAATATGGCTATACATCAGCCCAAGCTGTTATCTTGCCATATTCTACCCATATTACTTTCTTTATTTATAACATAAAAAATTATAATATAATAATAGTAGTAATACCAAAATGATAATCTAATAATACTAATTTTATGATACTGATAATATAATTACATATCTTAACATCTGATGATGAAATTAATTCACATCTCTTTTTATTGTCCATGACCATTTCTTTTTTACTTCTCCCTTTACTCTCCCTTAATATCTAGTAGTTCCTTTTCCATTCCATTGAGTTTATTTCCTAATCTCTCATCCATAACTTTTATGTGAACCAAAATTTGTTCCATGACATTTCGATCCCCATTTGGCCCAGGGTTGATTTCAACTCCACCAATTGCCAATAGTATACCTATTACACATGTGAGAAGAAACATGTTTACCATCTCTTCTACACCTTTGTTTGTTTTAAATTCCTTCCACTTAAACTTGTTAAATGCTCCAATTCTTGCTCTGTACACCTCAATACTAATTCCCATGGTTACTTGAGCCCTTCTTGTCTTCTGCTCCAGGAGCTTCCTCTTCACACATCCACTCTCTTCCACTGCTTGCTTAGCACTCGGGTGTTATTGCTAGAAGTGTCCCACAAGGTTCTATACTTGGCCCTTTGTTATTTTTAATATTTATAAACGATCTGTCATATAATCTTAGCGAAGATTCAATAGCTGTGCTTTTTGCAGATGATACCAGTGTACTTATATCTAAAAAGTCACATCAGCAATTAAGAAACTCTGTCAACAAAGTGTTCGAACAGCACAACTTTTGGTTTGAAGCTAATAAGCTTTCATTAAACTATGCTAAAACCAATTTTATTCAATTTCAAATGAAGCATAAATGAGTGAGTGAATTAACAATAAGGTACAGCAATTACACCATAAATAGGACATCTGATACAAAATTTTTTGGGCTTCAAATAGATGGAGAGCTCAGCTGGAGAAAACAAATTAAGATCATGCTGCCAAATCTCAGGTCGGCTTGCTTTGCCTTAAGAAACTTAAAAAATTTGCTCCACCAAAATGCCTTAAGAACAGCATATTTTGCCTACTTTCACTCCCTGTTGCGATATGGAATAATGTTCTGGGGTAATTTGGCACATAGCAAGCAAGTATTTGTATTACAGAAGAAGGCCATGCGTATTATTTGCGGTGTGTTGGGTCCCATCATTCCTGTTAGACCCTTGTTCAAAACCCAAAAAGTTCTTACTCTCACTGGTGAATACATATATTCTCTCTTGAGCTACCTTACAGATAATTATGATAACTTCACAACAAAACTTGCTGTGCATGACCACAATACAAGGCATGCAGGCGATTAGCATAGACCAGCAAATAGCTTAAAACTTTTCCAAAAAGGATGTTACTATTCTGCAATAACAATTTGTAATAACCTTCCACACTACTTAGAACTATTAGGCAAACCTAAGTAACATAACATCTTTAAGAAAGAGCTAAAGACTTTCTTATATACTCATTCCTCATGTACTATGGAGGAATTTTTGAATATGTTGTGCAACATACAAATATTCAATACATAGGGCAGATGGGATATGATGGTGACTTACACTTATTTGTTATTGTTCTACTGTAATGCATGTTGAGATGTTTACTCTTGGAATGGTGAAGGTTTGCAAATTTTCATTTCTTAGATAACGCATGGTGTGTGGGGAGAGAGAAAGAGAGGGAGAAATGTTCTTGGTGTTGGGTGTGTTATTAGTTAAACAAAACAGTTCTTGGTGCTGGGTATGTTTATTAGTTATGCTGCATATATCATAATTGTATGACGTGTTCAATGTCCCTGAGTGTTGCTCACAGTGGAACCAAGTGAACAAACAAACGAACATACAAGATCCTTTTCTAACAGTTTTTTCCTGAGTAGCTCATTTTTTTTATTTCAATGTACTTATTTCCCCATGGGCTTTACGGAGATCCATACATACTCAGTAGAGAAATCACTGTCTGAAACGATAAAATTGTTTCGCCATCCCACATTGGTGCCGTAACATGTGGTCGCAGTACGTGTGCTTCTTCTGCATTGTGATCTGAGACAACTTTTTCCTCAGTTTTGCTTTCATTCACAGTGCTTTCTTGTTTGTTATTCTCTTCATTTATCACCTCTATTTGATCATAACTCGCAGCTTCACTAATATTCGATATTAAATTCGGACACGCCAATCGCGCTACAATAGATACCTGTGCCATCTTATCTATAACCACCATTCAAGCACAAATTATTGAAATATGGCATTAGAGAAGAATTGCATATAGTATTGTTATTCAAACCCAAAGAATAATGTGAGTGAAATGAGAACAGTCACCAATGCGGTGCTGCCGAGTTCCGACAAACATGGAATTTCTTTTGCTGTCCATGCGAATGGGGAGGAGAGAAAAGGGGGATGGGGTAGTCGAAGCAATGCCAATGTTTGCCGAAGCTCTGATGAAATCACTTGACATTACAAACAGACACCGTCCTATGACCTTGGGTTAACTCCAAGCTTTGGCTTTCGCCGCTGATAATCTTCGGCTTTCTCTGTTGACGTTAGCTGACTGAAGATTCATGACGGCGTCCATCTGTACGGATAAGTGATAAAATCACCATGCAGTTTAGTTTGGTGTTCTGTGCCTTGTAATGAATGGCTCCGTCTATCCATCTTCCAAATGCAAAGCTATCTTGCTTCCAAAAAGGTGTTTACTATAAAACAATTAAGATATATAATGCTCTCCCCAGTAATCTCAAGGAAAAAATTAGAAATTTCAAAGTTTTTAAAGTCTCCCTAAAAGAGTACCTCTGTAATAAATCTTTTTACTCCCTAGAAGAATACTTAAACCACAATTTAGCCTGTTGGCAATTAAGTTCTAGTATACTACATATTCCTTGAGGCAGTATTTTAATGCCTAAATGATATTAATTGTATTTTTTTTTAATTAAATTCAATAATAGCCCACCTAAAAAACAATACGTATATAATTATTATATAAATTGTATGTAAAGTCATTGTAAATACTTATTTTTATTGTAAATGTATTTATTAGTGATATGTAAATGTTTATATACTCTAATAGTGCAAAAACTGTGAGAATACTATGTTTTAGGATGTTAATAATGAGGCAATAATGTAATTTTGGTGACAATAATGTGTTTGGAGTTTTAAAAGTACTGGTTATGAAAAAGATCGGTAATAACGCAATTTCGCTTACAGTTTGGAATTAGCCAATCAAAAGTAAAGAAAGATTCTTTAGTTTGAATACTTAAATTCTATTGGATTGGAATTGGCCAATAAGAGAATGGCATTACCGACGCTATAGGTTTTTACCGTTGAATCTAGTCAGTCTCGAGCAAGATGTAGTACAGAGCAGATGTGAAAGTCTCAGTCAAGATATTAGACAGAGTAGATGTGAAAGTCGTAGGTAAAAATGTTATAAAGTATAAATGATAAAATTTGTGTTCTCCGCCAAAAATGTATTAAGCGCTCACAGTTTTGTTTTATAAAGTGTTGTGTTTATAAAGTGTGCAAATATAAAGTGAAATAAAAAGAAGTAAACAATTAAAAAGTAAATTCTGTGGCATCTTATAATTTGAGTCTTATCACAACCCTACAAGAACTAGTGTTTCTATAGTGCGACTGAAAGCAGCCGAGGCAAATAGCTTTAATAATATTACGTAAGAACAAGCATCATCTTCACTATAAAGTTTGGCGTCCTAAAAATCAAACAATATCAAAGTGTATCTTCATTACATAACCTTAATAATATTTATGTAACCAAAAACCTACCGCAAATTGACGCAAAACATGGGGCTTACAAGAAACATCTCACATCAAAAACATCGGTAAATTGCCTTCTTCAAATTGACGTACAACTGTGGGGCAAACTCCTCCAAATAATTATGCAACCTACTATCTACAAAAATTGAAGAACAATACTTCTTCAAATTGGCTCCCATACGTGGGGCAGATAAACATAAAGCACCTCAATAATTAATTCTTCATGCTGTAATGTTAAGTTACTGTATTAAGCCAAATACGAAATACCTTTATTACTTTTAATATATATATATATATATATTTATGTATTTATTTGATATTTTTATCTTAATACTGAATTTTGACCATCTTTTCATATAAGTAAAGATGTAATTTTTGAGCAGTGATACAGGCTGTAAAGGCTAAGCGAAGTGCATTTTATACTCAGCACCTAACTATGCTAACTTTCAAAGTAGTAGAAATTTTATATTTACTGTATATTTTAGCACCATAATCTGAAACATTGTGCACTTTATATATATATATATTGTATATGCAAAATTGTTTTATTGTACATATTTAATATCTTGTAAATGTATATCTTAAAATTCTGACACTCTTTGCATATAAGCAAAGGTTTAAGCATTGAAGGGAAGAAATTTTGTATTCACTAGATGTTACAATTTTTTAATGTAATATAAATTTGATGCTTGCTGTTTGCATTATAGCATCATAACTTAAAATGTTGTAAAGCTTTATGTGTGCAAAAAGAATAAGTTTATTGTACATAATTGACAATTTTGTAAAATCCTGACACTCCTTGTGCAGTGACAAAGGCTGTAAAAGCCAAGTTATATTAAGTTCAATACAATAGAAATATAAAAGCTCTTGACATGTTCTATGTTCAAGGCCTTTGGGCCATCAAAGAACCTACAGAACACTTCTAATCTCATCTATTCTACTCATGTACTTTGGTGAATGACGAAACATGTTGTATTCGTAAATGATTAATAAGCCGAATATCTGATTATGTGGGAAAGAGATACAAAAAAATTGAGGTGTTATTTGCATATATTTTTTCATACTGGTGTTATTTCATGTTTTTGCAATATAGAATTAATATCACGTTATTTCACGACTCAGAATTGATATATATGTGGAATTTAAAAAGAATTGATTAAAGATTTTCGTTGTTGCTCATTTTCGGCCAATTTTGCAAATTACACTGGTTGATTCTGTGGTATAGAGGAAAATATGTGACCTAAATAGAAATCAGTGCCTTGATTTAAAAAATGAAGTCTGCATTTGGCTATCACATCTAATTTTCATGATATGTGCATATATGTCTGTGGTGCTAAATTCATTCAGCTTATATAGCTTACTGCTACTTTCATTATGTTATTCTAAATCTGTTGTTGATTTTATTCCTAATTGGCTCATTTCCAATTATCACCCAGATGTTTATGTTTATATTCCCAGCACTTATCAGTTTTGTTCTATGTGTCAGGTCTGTCTTCTTATGAGAAATTTATATATTTACATTTACAGCTATCATCGATCTCAACTTCAGTTGAGCTGAAAACTTGTGTTAATACACACATTTGTCTTCTATATGTGTAGTCCTAAAATAAAGGTTTGAGTACGACTTCTACATCAGGATTACACAGGAGACTGTCTACAAAGTCCTCTGAAGTTTTGTTACATTTGTGTGTGTTACGTGTTTGATGGGAAGGTATGTAAAATAGATTCGCAAACAAAGAAACAAGGTACATTATTCATATTTCAAAGAGAAAGTTGGTGATCCGGATAAGTCATTTGCGCCTCATATTGCATGTAACAGTTGTGTTGAGGGATTACGTTATTGGTATGAAGGAAAAGGAAGGCAATGCCGTTTGCCAAACCAGTGATCTGGAGAGAGCAGCCACCATGACGATTGTTACTTTTGCATGTGCGAAGTTGCTAGCCACGCACACACAAAAATTAAATATCCAGATCTGAACCCAGCTACACTGCCTATTCCTCACGGACCGGAACTACCCATACCTATACCACAGCAGACCTCAATTTTAGTGAATCTGAAAGTAGCTCCATGACTTCCGACAATGAGTTGGTTTCTGATCCTGAAGAATTTGATAATTCACCATAACAGTTTAATCAATTTGAGTTAAATGATTTAGTGAAGGATTTAGGCCTCACAGAACAAAAAAGTGCATTACTGGGCTCGAGACTACAAGAGAAGAATTTATCATCTGGCGTTACATTTTCGTGGTATAGGAATTGTGAAATACAGTTCCACAAGTACTACGCAGAAGAAGATCAACTTGTATTTTGTGTGTATTGTGTAATCTCATTCAACAGTTGGGCAGGGAAGCATATGAGCTGTAACTGGCGTCTTTTTATTGATTCTTCCAAACGAAGTCTTAAGGCTGTCCCCTCAGGGCCTCACCTTATGTGAGTACGGGTTTTTGGCGCACCCGGGGGTTCCCGAGCCAATCATCGCCACATTCATCCCCTCACCCCCATCCGGTCGAGGTGGGTGCTTCTCGTGACCGGTGGACACAAGGTAGGCTCTCGTGCGTTCTTTACATTCCATTCATACCGCACCTCACCATCGTTTCTTTCTTCCCTTGTCACTTTCCGACCATTTCGCACCACGACATTCACACAACTCTTTTTCTTCCTGGCCGGCCTACCTTGCGTGCGAAACGCCCACACAGTTTTATTTCTTTTATCTTTTCTTTTAATCCTCCGTGGACACAGCCTGACGGATACCCGCGCACCGCGTGCGCAGCTGGGTGAGTGGGTAATGGCGTCATCCCCACCACCCGGGGTCGTCATGTAGGGTTTGTGTTCGTATCCGCTGTTCAACTGCAGTCCCGCGGGGGGGCCATTGCATGAGCTGCTGACTTCCGACGGCGATTGGGTCCCTCTGTCTATGTTCTGGGAGGTGTGACCCTGGGGTGAGCTAGGTATAGATAGGCCACTCACCCAAGCCGGGGTAACGCCCGGGAAGTCAGAGCCCGAGGTCGGAGACGGTTGCAATGGTGGAGGATTTTTTTCGCTATGGAGCACCCTTTCTCCATTATAAACAACAAGCGCCGAAAAGTTTTAGTAACAGAAGTAGCACCGCCAACAGCTGGTTGTTACTTAGTGATTACCCATACAGAGGAAGGACAATCATTCGAGAAGGTGAACCCTTTTATCATCCAGAAGGGCGTTGACTCAATTGCTGGTCCGGTTCTTTCCTGCACTCGGCTTCGTAATGGTTCGTTGTTAGTGCAAAGCAAATCCGAGGCACAAAGTAAGTCCTTGTTGAGCGCCACGCTTCTCCACGGTTATCCTATCCGTGTTGAGAAGCACCGCACCTTGAATTCTTGTCGAGGCGTTGTCACCACGCATAGCCTCGATGGCATATCGGACGAGGACCTGGTCGAATATCTTGCAGACCAGAAGGTGACAGCGGTTCATCGAGTGCAGGCCAAACGCGACGGCGTATTGGTACCCACTCGTACCCTGTTTCTAACATTTGATGGCGTCGATCTGCCCACGAGCATCTCCGCAGGGTACGAGCGTATTTCTGTGAGGCCTTATATTCCTAGACCTCTGCGTTGTTTTAAGTGCCAACGTTTTGGGCATACGCAAGTCTCATGTAAGAGTACCGTTAACATCTGTGCAACATGTAGCCAGCCCTCACACGAAGGTGCCTGTTCAACAGCCCCCGTCTGCGTTAATTGTAAAGGGTCACATTCTGCTTCGTTTGCCGACTGTCCGCGGTATTTAGACGAGAAGGCGATCCAGGAGATCCGGGTAAAGGAGAAACTCTCCTTCGCCGAAGCCCGGAGGCGTTTCCATGCGCGCCAACCTTCACTCCTGCGATCTGGCACATTTAGTTCTGTTGTTGCCTCGCCAGTACCACGAGTAGATGCCGAAATTCAGACCTGGTCCATGGCTGGATTAACCGCCACTACCATCCGGCCGTCCATTAAAGCTACTGTTACCAAGCCCTATAAACCTGGTCCAAAGTCAATGAAGTCGCAAGCCGCTGAAAAGAAGCCCAAGCAGAAACTACGTAGGGAAGATTTTTTGAAAGACCCTCCGCGTGCGCGCGGTAACAAAAGTTCACCTTCTCCTCCTCGGAGGTCGCTGTCCCAGGAAGGTCCTGGGACAAGCCGCGCTCAGCGGCACCCCTCACCCATCGCCACCCAGAACCGATTCACGGTGCTTGAATCGGTTTCTGGCACTGAGCGCGTGGGCCCTCCCTCCGAGGAAGCTATGGAGTCTGACCAACTCCATACAAAAAGTCCGAGCCCAAAGGTTAAGCAAAAGATTCTTTTAAGCCGCCCCTCTAAGTAGACCGTTTATCCCTTTTTTCATGGCTATCCTGACCTGGAATGTACGTGGTGTACGATCGCATAGGGCGGAACTGCAACTTTTATTGCGTTCCCATTCGCCTATGGTCGTATGTTTGCAGGAGACTAAGCTTCGCCCTCACGATCCTTTTGATCTCCGAGGATATACTCCGGTTCGCTACGACCTTGAACCGGAGGAGGGTACTCCTGCTCATGGAGGTGTCATGCTGTTAGTGCGTAACGACGTTCATTTTCAAACTCTCGCTCTTATGTCTGACTTGCAAGCTGTTGCCATTAGATTGCAGTTACCCGGTTTTTTCTTCTCTGTTTGCTCTGTATATTCACCTCCGTCATCCCCCCTCGCTCCCGCGGACATTCGAGCTCTCCTGTCCGCTCTCCCAACACCATTTCTTCTGTTGGGAGATTTTAATGCCCATCACCCACTGTGGGGTTCGCCGAGGGCTTCTGCGAAGGGAACTCTTCTTTCCGACATTTTTGACCAGTTCCATCTCTCTATTCTCAATACAGGCGAGCCTACGTTTCTTTCAGATTCTTCCGGTACATTTTCTCATTTAGACCTTGCCGTTTGCTCACTCCAGCTTGCTAGTCGTCTTCAGTGGAACGTCGTCGCTGACACCTACTCCAGCGACCATTACCCCTGCATCGTCTCTCTTTTGTCGCACCACGTACAGCATTCCAGAGTACCTACCTGGATATTCGCAAAAGCCGACTGGAGCTTGTATTCCAGCCTCGTGCATTTTAACGACCAGCCCTTCTCCGACATTAACCAACTGGTGCAGCACCTTACGTCTATTATTTTCGCTGCCGCCGAACGCGCTATACCCCGTTCATCCTCTCAACCTCGGCGGCCACCTGTTCCGTGGTGGAACGAGGATTGTCGGGACGCCGTTCGTGCCCGTAGAACTGCGCTTAGGGTGTTTCGGCGACACCCTACAATTGATAATTTGGTGACTTTTAAACAATCGCGCGCCAGGGCTCGTCGCATTATTCAGGGTAGCAAGAAGGCGTCGTGGACTCGTTTTGTCGAGTCTTTTAATCGCTTTACGCCTTCATCATTTGTTTGGGATAAACTTCGTCGCTTCTCAGGTAAAGTGACGCATTGTACTGTTTCTGGCCTTCAGGTTTCCAATGCCACTATAGTGGATCCGGCTGCCATCGCTAACACTCTGGGTGCTGCCTTTGAGGCGGTATCCAGTTCAGACCATTATTCCGCCGGCTTTCGCTCTATCAAAGACCGGCTGGATTCCGACACCTTTAATTTTCGGTCTGCTAATGATGAGTGTTATAATGATCTTTTCACACTGAGGGAGCTGGAGCACGCTCTTAATTGCTCTAGGCACTCCGCTCCTGGCCCGGACGGCATTCATGTCCTGATGTTAAAGCACCTTTCAGCCGACAGTACACTCTTTCTCTTACAGGTCTATAACCGTATTTGGCAAGACGGCCTTTTTCCTTCCGTTTGGCGCGAAGCCACCATTGTCCCTATACTTAAGCCTGGGAAGGATCGCCAACTACCTTCCAGCTACCGCCCTATCTCCCTCACCAGTTACATTTGCAAGGTGATGGAGCGCATGATCAACGGGCGGTTGACATTGTGGCTTGAGTCTCAGAAACTTTTAGCGAACGCTCAGTGCGGATTTCGTCGTTATCGCTCTACCGTCGACCATCTGGTGTCCCTGTCGACGCATGTTATGGATGGATTTCTGAGAGGGTGTCAAACCGTGGCTGTGTTTTTTGACCTGGAGAAAGCTTATGACACTTGTTGGAGGGGCGGCATTTTACGTACACTTCACGCATGGAATATCCGCGGTCGTCTTCCCATATTTCTTCGGGAGTTCATGACGGACCGCGTCTTTCGTGTACGTGTGGGCTCGGTTTTATCTAGTTTTATTCAAGAGAACGGAGTACCGCAGGGCTCTGTACTCAGTGTCACACGTTTTGCGATTGCTATCAACCCCATTGTTCATTGTATTCCACCTGGCATTTCATCGTCCCTTTTTGTTGACGATTTTGCCATTTATTGTAGTTCACGGCGGACCTGTCTACTCGAACGCCGTCTCCAGAGCTGTATCGACCGTCTCTACGCCTGGAGTAACGCCAACGGCTTTAATTTCCCCGCCGAGAAATCCGTCTGCATCAACTTCTGGCGCCGGAAGTATTTCCCTCCGCCCTCTCTCCATCTTGGGCCAGGGATACTTCCGTTTGCAGACGAGGCGAAATTTTTGGGGTTGATTTTTGATAGGAAGTTGTGTTGGACCTCGCACGTTTCCTTTTTAAAAGCAAAGTTTAATATTTTACGTGTTTTAAGTGGCACATCCTGGGGAGCTGATCGGACCGTCCTTCGCCTTTATCGCTCTTTGGTCCGATCCAAGCTTGATTACGGGTGTATTGTTTATTCGTCGGCACGTCCATCTGTGTTACGTCGATTGAATGCCATTCACCATCGTGGCATAAGAGTCGCTACAGGGGCCTTTCCAACCAGCCCTGTTTTTAGCCTGTATGCTGAAGCTGCAGAGCCTCCGCTGTCCTTCAGGCGTGAGATGCTCTTGTGCAGCTATGCCTGTCGACTCTCAAGCTTGCCTGACCACCCGTCCTTCGAGTTATTTTTCGAGGAGTCACTTGATCGTTACTATTTTATTAGCTCCTCTGCTTTGCTCCCACCAGGGGTTCGCTTTCGACAGCTCCTTCGGCATTTAGACGTTCCGCCAGCGCCGGCCCTTCCACGGGGGGAAACGCGTTTTCCTCCATGGTCCCGCGCTGAGGCCCACTGTCACCTTGGGCTAACGTCGATGCCGAAGACTGAGACCCCTGCTTCAGTCTTTAGATCGGCTTTTTTAGAAGTACGGGCTCAATTCGGGGACTTCCATTTTATCTTTACCGATGGATCTAAGACTGAAGTTGGAGTTGGATGTGCCTTTGTTTTTGGTCACTGTAGTTTTAGGTTTCGTTTACCTGGACAATGTTCAATTTTTACCGCCGAACTTTTTAGCATTTATCAATCTGTTTTATACATTCAGCGGCACGCCTTACGGCAGTGTTTTATTTGTACGGACTCTCTGAGTGCCCTTCAGGCTATTACTGCGCTGTACCATTACCACCCGCTCGTACAGCGCATACATGACCTGCTCCACTCGCTTGGTGCCTCTGGCATCAGCGTGTCCTTCATGTGGATTCCAGGTCATGTGGGCATCTCAGGTAATGAGTCTGCCGACGCCGCTGCGAAATCGGCGATTTTATTACCCAGATTTTTTACTTCTGTTGTTCCCTCGTCAGATTCGTGTGTTATTTTACGTCGCCGCATCCTCTCGCGCTGGCGCGATGAGTGGACGGCCCTCCGGGGGAACAAGTTGCGGGAGGTTAAGCCTTTCCCGTTGATCTGGGGTACCTCTTCTCGTTCTTGTCGTCGGGAAGAGGTAATTTTAGCTCGTTTACGGATTGGACATTGTGTTTTTAGTCATAGGTATTTGCTCAGTGGTGACCCCGCACCACTCTGTGGGCAGTGTGACGTGCCCTTAACGGTGCGTCACATTTTAACAGAGTGTCAGGTTTTAGCTGCATTGCATGCTCGTGTGGGTCTGCCTGTTGGCCTAGCCAACGTTTTGGCAGACGACACGCGTGCTGTAGAATGTGTTTTACGTTTTATTCATGACAGTGATTTTAATCTGCGCATTTAATGCAATGAGCGTCTTTTAGCTTAGTAATTTTATTCTGTCTGTTTTTTATGGGGACTCTAATCCCCAGTGGACAAAAGGCGCCCATGTCCCTCGCATTCTACAGTCCTTGACACGTTTTAATCTTTTATTGCCTATGCTTTTAGTGTGTTGGTTTTTCAGATATATTTATTGTTATTATTGTTATTCTTGTTGTTATTGTTATTGTTATTCTATTGTTATTTTTAACTTTTTGGACATCGCGGGTTTGTGTCCCGTTTTTTAGTTATGCAGTTTTTTTACCTGTCTTTTATATTTTGACCTTATATTTTACACATTGTAAGGGCGCTGATGACCCTAGCAGTTTAGCGCCCTTAAACTGCATATCATCATCATCATCATTAAGGCTGTGTTACTTCATAATGGCAGCAAGTTAGCTTCAATACCACTTGCACATTCTACGAATCTAAGAGAGTCTTATGAAGCTCTGAAGCGTGTTCTTGAGAAAATTAAGTACCACAAATGAGTACAATGTATGGCAATGGTCTATTATAGGACAACATGGAGGATACACAAAATTCCCTTGTTTTCTTTGTGAATGGGATAGCAGGGTGAGGGACAAAGATTGGGAAACTGACAATGGTCTGAGAGACAGCAACTGGAACCTGGGTCAAAATATGTTATTAATGGCCTCTTGTTGATCATCAAAAAATTCTTCTCTCTCCATTACACATAAAATTTGGCATGAAACAATTCGTGAAAGCATTTGACAAAAGTTGCCCTTGCTTCCAGTACTTATGCACAAAGTTTCCATCATTCTCACAGACTAAAATCAGAGTGGGTGAATTTGATGGACCAAGATAAGGAAATTGTTGAAAGATGTTAATTTTACCAGCTCTATGAATGAAATTGAAAAAGATGCGTGGAATGGATTTAGAGAGGTTGTTAAGAAATTTCTGGGCAATGTGAAAGACCCTCAATCAAAAGAAATTGTCAGAAATATTTTGGAAAATTTCAGACTGCTCGGCTGTAATATGAGTTTGAAGCTTCATTTCCTCAAGTCACATCTTGACTACTTCCCCCAAGGAACTGTTAGTGAAGAGCAAGGTGAAAGGTTTCACCAGGACTTGAAAGATGTTGAATGACATCAGGGACGTTGGGACGTACACAGATAGCTGATTACTACTGGTATCTTGCATGTGACGTACCTACCAGAGAACTCTTGAGAAAGTCACGTACAGTGAAGTTCAATGGGAAAAGAAAAAGGGGTACACAAGATAACTAACTACATTCTCCAATTCAGTGTGCTTTCATGTTGTTATGCTTCATTTTCTTTAAAAGTTGTGTATGAGAGTGTGATATTTTTTGCAAATTTCACAATTATATTTTCATTGAACATTGTCATATTGTCAAAATGAGATGTGCTACAGAAAAATGGAATGCATTTTTCAATTCTGTGGACTGAAATTAGTAAAGGTCACCTATTTTTAATTGTATCACAGAAAAAAAGTTTTCATTTGTATCCTAGTGTTAACTACTCATGAAAAGTCAAGGTCTCTCTATATTAGGCATATACTATGAAACAAGAGAAATGACGTTAAAAATTATATCAACTCTGGTGTGCAGTGAGATCTCAGATGTTTTGATGATATGCTAGCAGTCATTTTCAGTGAAATTATTTTCCACATGTTTTGCCTTACACCAGGCAATGAAGAGATTAAATGGTATATCATATTGCTTTCTGGATTTTTCGGGTAGGTAGTTCTAGTGTTATTCTTTCTACTGCATCTGTAATTTCACCTGGCTTCTCCATTTCAGTTTCTTCTGAATTCGTAATTGCCGCCATTCAATCTTTATGTAGGTTACACAAGATAAAAGATAATGTTTCAGATCAAAGGAAGCACAAGGCAGGCAATATAAGGTATAGGTTAACTCAACAACAAATTGTGATAACTTGAAGTAATACGATTTGCATTGTGAACAGATAATGCGACTGCTATGAGAAATTAATTGTGTAAAAATATTTAATGAAAAGTGAAACTTAATCAAACCAAGTCAAATTGTTAAACATGTGCAAATACAAAGGATAATTACCATGTGATTGGACTTAAAACCAAAGGTGGTCACAATGTAGTGGTATAAAACTTTTATTGCACTAGTGTGATAATGTAAAGCTTTTTGTTTGTGTGCAACATGTTAAAAGTTCTACTTTTAGGCCATGCTGTCTAAAAAGCTATTTAAGAAACAACATGGGGGAAGATCAACTTTCAAATTTGAGTATTATCTCAATTATGCACAAGGGAGCATCGTCTATTTGCTATGATGACATCAAAATTTGTGCTGCAAAAACTCTTGCAAGTTAAATATTTGAAAAATTTGTACAATTCATTTCATTGTACTAATTTCTGTTATAAGCACTACTGAAGACTGCATATTATAAAGTATCCCTTTTTATGTGATTATGTGATACTGGTAAATAATATTGCAGGAATCTGAGTGTGTTTATTTACATGACTGGCAGCCCATTCCCCCACGGCACTGTAATACAAGTCTGTCTGCACAATAATGGTTGCAGAAATTTGAGTGTTTAATGTGTTCAAGAAATGTCAGGCTTTTTAGTTTTCAAAGGGGCTCGTTTCCAGACAAGGTTTAAATCAAAGTATAAGTAACATATATTGTTTCTCAATGTTAGTACGTTATCTAGAATAGATGCGGTGGTACAATCTGGCATTGCTGTGGGCTGTCAGTCACATCATTTGAGAGAAATGCAGTATTTATGTAACTTTCATTTTAAATTTATGAAAATTAATGACTGATGTAAAATCAGTTTGATGCATTTAGGGTGCAACAGAACCAGATTTGCTAACACTTTTATCACATGGGGCGCGGAATCAAAGTTTGACACTGATGGCACAGACCCTAGTTATGGCCCCGTGCTTCAGGCACCTTACAATGCCTTGACAAGGAGCTGATGTTCATATTTATTTTTTTAGCTGGAGATGAGATGACTATGTGGCTTTGGGCAATAAACAGAAAAAATATTCTATTTCTTACACCCATTTTGTATCCCATGCATTCACAACTCTTCACATGTATACAGCATCATCCAGGTGTTCACACTGGATGAGCATTTGTAAGGGAAGGCACACGCATTTTAAAACAAATGTCACCTTTGCAATTACTAGTCATATCAGCTTCTTGGTTCCACTTTCATTACAGCCTTTCTTTGCTTAAGTTTCCAACATGTCACTTCTTACCTTTGAACTCCAGGGTTTTATATGGCAGAAGGTGGAAAAATAAGCCCATTTCATCTGCATTTGAAACATAAAGACTCTACTCTACTGTTGTGGATGGAAGTGTAGGTGTAATATCTTCCATGATAGAACAGTATCTTTAATCATACTAGCAACCTCTCCTCAGATACAGCTATACATTAAGCCATGTTGGTTTTTGAACCTTTCAATCCAACCATTCAATGCTTCGAAATCCGAAAATCCCACCTGTAGCACCGAATACTAGCAGAACTGTGGTGCTATTGATTGAAGCATTTGAAGTGCAGACTTGCATTAATAATATGTTCTCTATTTCTGGAAACTTACCCTTGCATATTAATTTCTGGTATATAAGCTGTTTTAACAACATTTTTTGTGCACTGTGGTATAAATGTACACAGAGGAATGCTCAGATTCTGCACAGCATCTACATGCTTCATATGTGAATTGTGATCCACTATATAAATTATATGACATTTTTCTTCATTTGTAATCTGCCTTATTTAATTTTTATCCATGGCGTATAAAGTTCATAAAGCAAGTTACTGATGTTACTCATATACTTGAAAATTATGCTACCAGGTAACGCTTTTGCACTGAACTACAAGCCAGATGTCACATACACAGATGATAGCATGCTGCAAGTGAATGAGCCCAGTGGTATAGTTAAGGGGGAAGGGTCCAGGGCATCTGATTCCCCCACTAAATATAAACAACAACAAAAATAATAATGCAGAAAAAACATACAATTATTATAAATAGGAGTAAAGCAATAGTGAGAAGCCTGCTGAATTAAAATTACAGGGCTGAATCAAACAAGGTATGAAACCGTATCACTTTACAAACTGCATGCATTATTATTAATTCTTTCCAAAAAATCACCTGTTTTAAGCTCGGTTGCCTCAGCTTTTTATTCGTTCACTAACCTTCCTTGGTCTTGAATGTTTTTGGCTGCAGTCAGGAAGTTCAAGTTCAGCCTGTCTTTGCTTAGTGACAACTACAAAAATAATTCTCCCGTTCCACAGTTATACCATCCAGCCACAGGTCATTTGGTTTTAGTTGTGAAGTGTTTATGGTATGCTTCCTCTCATCTCCTGTCATCGCCCATAAAGAAATTGTATTTTTTTCCTGTTGTTTATTGAAAAGGTAAGTTTCATTTTGTACTTTCTTTTTTAGTAACTGTGATTGTTGTATTAACCCTGAAGTAGTCCACGTATCTTGTGATATGAATAGTCTCGTGGGCTACATATGTAAACCAAATTTCAGTTACACTTTTTGTCCTCTTAAATGTTTTTGATCACTCTTTGCACTTATACTATAATTCTAGACACCACATACTTGCATTTTTTTTTCTAAAACAATAACTCCGGATAACAGTATTTCCTTTAAAATTAAAATGAGCTCAGAAGTTAGAAAATCACAAGATTGTGAATTTTGTTTTACTCACATTCAAGGCCTTGGAAAACAGAAGTGGATTATGATCATACATTCATGTTTGCATTGTGTTTGTTAAAGGGATTATATTGCATAAAAAATCAACATGAGAAGAGATTCAGTTTTTTAGAGTACAAGTTTTATTAGCATAATACCATAATACCAGAGCAAAAAATAACTATTTCAGAAATAGATTAAGAGGGACACTAAATCACAAATGCATAGAAAATAACACCAAAGATATGTACAATCATTTACCTTCACAAATGAAACAGATAAAAAGATAAAACTAAAAGCCATCAAATCCTTTCTGACAGAAAATGCCTTCTACCCCTTAGAAGAATACAAAAAAGCAAATGTAAACGCACTGTAAAATATGGTATTTTTTCACCTCTCATTTTCTTGTATACACTGTTATATTTTTGTATAATTGGACGATCCGTGTAAAATGTAGTTACATTGGAGAAATAAAATATAATACAATACAGCAATATTAGGAATGTATACATATCCTTGAATATTACATTGTCTTATTTTCACCTTTTGACATAATTACTTCTGCAATATAAAACTGCTCAAGATGCCTGTTGCTGAATGTTCAATCTGAGCATTTTAGTGTGATTAACAACAGCATAGCAATTTACCTATAACATTTGAAAATTGGATTAATAGGCTTAAATTGAATATTTATGACAACATAAAATGAAACTTAGTTTCAAATACAGTTAGCCAACGAGGTTATTTGTTTACGCATTTCGTGTTCATCACAAAATACTGTGCATGCGAGTTTTGAATGACTGATGCAGATGTTCTGCTGACTTTGTTTCAATGGCTCTTTCACATACAGTAGTACCTCTCGAACCTGGAGGGGGTGGGGTTGATGCTTAACCAAAAATTAGGGATAGTCTATCTTAATATAAAGAGTAGGTTTAATAAGCAACTACACAAAAACTTCTTAAATACATGAGTCCTGTGTTACATTTCTTGTATATTTAAAAAGGTGGCAATAAACTGATTGTTTTCTCTGTAACAGGGTTGTGCGGTAAGAAGTAACAGACATTTTTTCCATAAAACCAATATAGGTGCATGCGCTTACTCCTCACATCCATTTTTTAATTTTGTAGGTACATTGCTAGGTGACAGCAGTACATTGTGAACATTACTATTGTCTGATTGCATGAACACTTTTATGATTTGAAACTAAAACTTAAGTAATACACAGCTGAAGGCATCAGAACAACCTCTTGACTAGAGTACTACATGTTAATTGCATATTCAATTCATAACATTTACCATGTGTGCAAGGGAATTGAAATCGATTTGAGTACACATTCTGTATTGAATACTGATGGAAATGCAGATTCAGATTGCTCATTTTTTCCATTTTGTACAGTCATTGAAACTCCTAAAATCTTTTTGCTGTGTTATAAATGTGGTTCAGGCTACTGGAATATGAATTTAAAGGTGGTATGGTTCATTAGGAACTTTTCTAGCTACCTAGCCATTCCCACCAAACTTTGTTTCTTTCTTTAACCCAACCTATAAACCTACATTTTGCCCATATCTTCTGAAGCAGTGTTGCGAAATGCAAGTGTTGGGTCTGCAATTTTCTCAATCAAAACCTTCTCCTAATGCTTAGAAGAACAAACTAACATTTATGTTTAACGGGATCGCCCTTAACCAAAGTAAGTGAAGTTTGTGTATTCAAATCGATCTCGGTAGGTATGTAGTGAATTTAACATGCAAATGCAGATTGCATTCAGTACAGAATTTGTGCTCAAAATTGGTTTCAATTCCCCATTGAAAAGTAGTAGTTGCTGTGCTTGCATGGGAAGCAATGTAACAGATTTTTGTTACAAAACAAGTTAATTTTTGCTGCTTACAAGGAATTTTCATTACAGAACAACCCCCCCCCCCCAAATGATGATGATGATGATGGATGATAAACTGAATGGTTACACGGTTAACCAAGTGACGGATAATCAAGGTTCTACTGTAAATAGCACCTGTCTATTGAACTGCTAGATTATATTGCAGGGATGATGTCTAAATTCCTAGAAGATTTTAGCTCGCTTTCTTACGAAAGTTGAAACAATTTTCATTTCTACCCTCCATGCTATTTGAGATTTCACAAGCTGCCAAGAAATTCTATCAATAAATAAACATCTGCCGCCATTCTGTTAGCCATTGTTAGCTGATGAAATAAGACATGGATGGCACTGATATTTAAAAGGTCATAGAAAATTACTAGAGGCCATCAGCTTGTGTTATGAGCTACTTCATGTCTAGAGCAAAGTTAGTCAATGATATCTGTTGTGATTCTTGATTATTTGTTGAAAAATCCTTTATTATTTTGGAAGGAATATATTACACTTAATTACAACATTATTACATTGATTGAAGAGGAACAACTTGTTTGTTTGGTTAGTTATTGTCTGTTCAGAGTCTTTTGAGTCAGGGAAGAGGGAAGGGTAAAAACTGCTGGCATGCAGCCAGTTCGACTTCATGTGGCTGTACTTTGTTCTAGCTACTGTGCCGACTGCGGAAATTCCTTATCTCCCCCTACCACTGGCTCAAAAGACACTGAACAGACAATACCTTCCCTTAGTTACACACTCTATCACATTCCATAGTGATATAAACAAAAAGACATCAATGTGTATATAACAACTATATAAGCAAATGTAGCTAACCTAGAAATGTGGTAAGTTACTGAATTACTGATATACACAACAAGCATCAACACTCTCATGAAATTAAAATAAAGTCATCATTAACAGTGGAGTTATATGGTAAGTATTAGCACAATTTATTAAAAACACATGAACTCCACATACTTCAAGTAGTTAAAAATATGTTTCGAGAAGCATGCTCCTCATCAGTTTGTGAACTGGAGCTTGAAACCAGGAAATTCTTGGCCAAGTCTTTGTGTCTGTGCTGCCCTCTGTCCTATGGCTACGCGGATGATATCATCAACTGGCGGGGTATCAAAATTCATAAGACGAGGCTCGTTCTTGGTGATTAAAATTCTTTCCCATGTATCAAGTGCTAAGGGTGTCTTGATGTGTTTGAGCAATGTGATTTCCCGTTTTATTTCATGGTTAAAGTTCCAAAAATGGGATGAAACTGCAGACTTGTCCACTTGTTTAAATTTTATGTTCCTTCATTCTAATTTCCAGGCTCCATTTTGTTTTACCAATGTAAATTTTATCACGCTCTAAACATTCCATTTTATATATCCCAGCCATCTTATAGATTTCTTAAATTATATCTTTTTTATGGTGCCAACTTTATATTGAATTCCTTAAATACCTTTTCAAATTTGTAAAACAATTTAGGATAAAGGTAAATTTACTATAGCTACTCTGTATTCACTCTTAGGTTGATCCGCGGCGAAACAAACCCACGTGGTCAGTGCACCGTGGTACAACACGGTAGCAATGTGCGCAGCAAAGTAGTCCCATCCTAATACTCTGAATTTTAGAATGAATTTATCCTTAAATAGTATAATATTCTATACAAATACCTAAGGTTTTATTTAATGCTGATTTATACCGTAAAACACACCTACAAGTCCCATGATGCAATTCGTATGAGTCACCTGACATCCGGGTAGGCGCAGAATATTGTTTACAGCCAGAAACCAGCAGTTGTGTTTAGTATCATGGAGGACGGTGAATTTGATCTTGTGTTTTTGTCGAATTACAAAAGCATTAGCCGCGCAAACCATTGACTTGTGGTGAAAAAACCAATAGTGTTGAATCTTTATTATAAGTTATGTGAGAAATATCCAACACTTTCCGTGAAAGAAATTGTGAAATTAACTTTGAAGTTTAGGTGTTTCAAGTACAAGTATAAACAGCACTTGTGCAGAAAAATCTGAAACGAGAAAAGTGGTTACACCCGGTAAAAAAAAAAAAAAAAAAAAGCATATGAAATACGTGATGCAAGAATGTAGTGATTTTGAGAAGAATGCAATTTGTGTAACAATGCACAATTTATTTTTTTAAAATGAGCTGCCAACCGTTAATATAAAGTGCCGCTTCCAGAGAGCGAATAAATTACCACATACCTGTTACTTTATTTTTCGCTCATTTATTTTAGAATTAACTATTATTATATGTGCAAACGTTTATTTTGTTGCAACTATCAATCTTATCATCTTTAACCCTTAACAGAACATGCTAGTCACCGTTTCAGTTGTCGAAATAAAGACACTGTTCTTGTTTGCACTACGTGCTGCTTGTATTTGCCACATGGTCTGAAACTGTAACAGTATTTCTTGTGCGAATGGCGGAAGGATACATTATAGCGGTGCACTGGTCACCTGGGTTTGTTTTGATGCGGATCAATATAAGAGTGAATACAGAGTAGGAGATTTCTTAAAAGTGGACAGAGTAGTAGTTTCTTTCAATATTTTTTGTTGGTTGTGTTTTACAATCATCTTATCCATGAAATGGGTTTTGAATCCATTCTATATAGCTATTTCATGTATGCGGTCATATTCATTTTGATATTCAACTTTTGTTACAGGTATATGGGTGAGCCAATGAATTAAATTGTGAAAAATGGCGTATTGATGAAGTTTTGGATTGTGTCGATTAAATTTTATATGTAATTGTCAACATGTGTGAGTTTCCTATAAATTCCAAAGAACAGCCCATTATTATTTCTGATAATCTTCAGATCTAGAAAAGGCAACTACCCATCTTTTTCTACCTCCAAAGTGAATTTTTAGAAGGATCCTGAAGATTCAATAGTTTGAGAGCATCACTGATGAACTTTGTAGGAATGACAGCAAAGATATAATCCACATATCTATACCATTTCTTAAAGATGTATGGAAAGGAATTTGTAACACATACTTGTAAATGACTCGTATATAGTTCAGCAAGTACAGGTGAAATTGGGTTGCCAATAGCCAAGGCTTTTGTTTGTTGATAGCACTTGGGGTTAAAAATGAAGCTATTTTGTTTGATGCACATCTGTATAAGTTCAATATATTCATTAATCATATCATTAGAAATGTTCTGTTTAAAAAGCCACTGCTTGATCAGTCTGGGTAACTTTTGTATTGGTATACTAGTAAACAATGCACCAACGTCAAAAGATACCAAAAGTTCATTACTATCGATATATAGATCTTTAATTTTGTCCACTAATTCCACAGAATTTTTAATCCCCAAGGTTGGAAATCTTTCAAAAGTATTAAGTTGATCAACTAGCCATTTGGCTAATTTGTAACTTGGTGCATCAATATTGTTGATAATTGGACACATGCTATTATCACTCTTATGAATCTTTGGCAAACAATATAATCTTGGTGATGTCGGATTATCTACTGTTAAGTAATTCTTGACGTTTGACACATCAAGACACCCTTAGCACTTGATACATGAGAAAGAATTTTAATCATCAAGAACGAGCCTCGTCTTATGAATTTTGATACCCCTGCCAATTGACGATATCGTCCGAGTAGCCATAGGAGACAGAGGGCAGCAAGACACAATGGCTTGACCGAGAAATTTCTGACTGCAGGCTCCAGTCGACAAACTGATGATGAGGAGCATGCTTCTCAAAACACATTTTTAACTACTTGACGTATATGGAGTTCATGTGTTTTTAATAAATTGTGCTAATACTTATCAACCCTTTCCCTTATTCAATAACTTACAAACACCCATTTTGTTACATAACAGTTTTAAATGTACAGTAAGCAAAGGCTTGGTTAGTATATCAGCAAGTTGCTCATCTGTGGGTACTCTTGAAATGCTAATTTCACCAGCTGCTACTAATTCCCAAACAAAAATATGCCTAATACAAATATGCTTTGTTCTTTGATGGAACTCTGGATTCTGTGCAAAGTGAATAGCTGCTTCATTATCTACTTGAAGACTAGGCCTTACATCTTTTAACAGATCTAGATCAGTTACAAGCCTTTTTATCCATACAATTTTTCATGCTGCTTCACTGGCTGCTACAACTTTGTGGTAGAAATTGCAGCTAAGGATTGTTGCTGACTCATCATTCAAGTAATAGGTCCACCAGAGTAAAGGCACAGTATACCTGAAGTAGAATGTCCTATGATAGGATCACCTCCATGATCAGCATCAGTACAGCATTTCAAGACACTTTTGTTTACATTGTTTTTGTAGACAATATCATAGTCGTGCCTCTCAGATATTGAAAAATCCTTTTCACTCTGTTTACACCTTGTTCACATCTTGTTCAGTTGGTTTTTCAAGATTTTTAGATACTATTCCAATCACATAGGCAATATCAACTCTGGTTCCACACATCAAATACATAAGAGCTCTAACTGCTTGTCTGTAAGGGAACTCTTGATTAAGGGAGTATTAATCCAAATCATTGGCTTTAATGATTGGAGTACTAACAGATTTGCATTTGCTCATGCCAAATCGCTGCGAAATATTTTCTGGATAATGTTGCTGGTTTAGAAATGACTTCAAATTTTTTCCTTAGGTCATTTATAAATTCCTGAAGTTCATTCTCATCATCAGCTCAATTTATCCATCATCCACATAAAGAACAAAGAAAACTTTAGTAGTTCCTCTCTGCCTGATGAACAAACAAGGATCAGCTTCACTTCTTTGGAAACCTACCCTAATAATGTGTTTTGTGAACTTCTCATTCTAACAGTGTGGCACCTGTTTCAGACCATATAAGCTTTTTATTAACCAAAAAACTTTACCAGAATTATCATTGCATCCCTCAGGCTGCTTCATATATGTATATGGTTTCTTGCAATTTGCCATAAGGAAAAGCAGTTGGTACATCTATTTGAGTAAGTTTCATATTTTCCTTTGCTGCAATATTAAGTGGCATTTGAATGGTTGACGTTCTCACTACAGGACTGAAAGTTTGGTCATAATCAGTACCTTTCTCTTGTGAGAAACCCTTAATTACCTTCCTTTATATCTGTGAATTGATCATTCAGCATTGGTTTTCACTTTGTAGATCCATTTACATGGAATGACATTCTTTCCTGGAGGTAATGCATCTAAAATCCATGTTTGAATTTCTTGATGTGCAACCATCTCCTGATTCATGGCTTCTTTCCAGCTATCTTGAGCCATGTTGGCTCCCTCCTAATAGAATAATTTACACCGCTGATCGATGCTGACTTCTGCAAGAAAGCTGCCAGTATACATGATGTCCATTTGCACCTGGTTGAGAGTAAATGCCACCAGCAAGTTATATCTTCCTGCATTACTGGCTAGTGCACTGCAGCTTTTTAGTCAAAAGATGGCAGCACAAATGGACTGCGTGGTTAGGAAATAAAAGGAAAGGTATCTCAATACAAATTATCTAATAATTGTGCTGTTATTGTGCTGAACCCATTTTATGAACACTTCAAAACAGGAAGTGTCCCCAGAGGTTACTAATTATTTATATCTCGTGACAAAGTAGGAAAGGAAATGAATTCGAGGATTCACAAAACAACTGCTAAACTCAATATACATTTAGTTTCTTGCAGCCAAAGCATAGAACTATAATACGAAGTATCTGAACAAGTTTCCACATAAATTAGCATTTAGTACATTTAACTATACCGATATCAAGTTCTAGTTTCTCTTGCATTACTTCATCATGATAAAGAAATTTACAATTGTGATTTTACATGAATTATTCTCACTCTAACTCGAGAAGTTAAAGAAAATTGGCACATGCACAGAATGTTTCAATTTAGAAAGTTACTTACACGAAAAGATTTTATAGCAGAAATTTAGACAGCCGAAAAATGGTGTACGCATGATGATATTTCCCTAACGGCCGACAAACTCAGCCTTTCTTTTCTTTTCAGCTTGCCTTCCTTATCCCCAGGGTTGCTCAGACCACCTCACACGCAACATGACATCAGGAACATATACAGTGCCACCCAGTCCATTTGTGCTGCCATCTTTTGACTAAAAAGCTGCAGTGCACTGGCTGGTAATGCAGGAAGATGTAACTTGCTAGTGGTATTTATTTTCAGCCAGGCGCAGATGGACATCAAGTATACAGTTAGCTTTCTTGCAAAGGTCAGCATCGATCAGCAGTGTAAATTATTCTGTGAGGAGGGAGGCAACATGGCTCAGGCTACATCATCTGAATTCATTGCATCTTGGTATGTTTCCGGTTCTCTGAAAGTCAATGAAGTCATTGCATAGTCTTGAAATTTCCTTGGTGGCTTGAGTACTGAATGATCGTGCAACTTTGGTTTCTCATTCATCTGTAATATTTTTTGTGCACTATCATTTTCAGCTTCTTTCAGCAATTCTTCCTCAATATCACAAAATTGCTCTTCTACTACTTCTTTGATTCCAAACTTGGACTTATCCTCACATTCCTCCAAATCTTCAGGTTGTTTAGGAAGCTTAAAATTTACAGGACAATTCAAAGCTCTCTGCAAAAATAACATCACGTTATCTGATTAACTTATCATTTTCTTCACATCAAATTCAGTAACCTTATTCATGATCATAGCCAATCAGAACACCTTTCATTGCTTTTCTATCCATTTTCTTCCTTTGCTGTTTTGGAACATGAACATAGCATGTAGATCCTATTATTCATGGGTGCTTCGAACCACGCTTCTTCTTGTACCACAATTCATAGGAGAGATACTAGGTACACCAGAAGGTCCTGTTCAATTTAAGATATATGATGCTGTATTTATCATTTCTGCCCAAAATTACTGAGGAATGTTTCCATGTGAGTGCATTATACCTCTAGCAGTTTCAACAATAGTTCAGTTTTCTCTCTCACTACCACCATTCTGCTCAGGAGTATGTCATAGTGAGGCGGTGAATTATACCTTCCTTCTCGAGTATCACTTTCACTTGTTTGCTGTCAAACTCTCCTCCATTATCACTTAAAAGCTGCTTAATTGTATGTCCAGCAGTCTTTGCTTCAACTATAAACTGATTTAGTTTATTAAAAACTTCTGACTTCTCTTTAATAAAATAGACAGTGTAAAATTTAAAGAAACTATCTTTGAAAAGTACAAAATTACAGTAACCTCTGGAATGGGCCACAAACATCTGTGTAAATTAGCTCTCCTAGCTGCAATGCTCTCTTCCTAGTACCAAAAGGAAGTTGGTGAGCCTTGCTATATATGCATCCTTCACACAGCTCTGAATCCATCTCAACATCAGTATTCAGGTCTTTCTTCATTACTGTTTTCACATGTCTTTTGTTTTGATGTCCAAATCTCTCATGGTACAACTGAAGTAAATTTTCTCTTCTGACTACATTCACTTCAGCAGGTAAGGAGGGTTTGATTCCTCTCATAGCCAACTTGAATAAGCCTCCAAAACGTTCATGAGTGCCCACCGATTTTATAGCTTGACCAATTTTGAATTTGCATTCTTCTGGTATAGATATGAATGTACTATTAGGATGTTTATCCTGGGCTGCAAGAACTAAAAATAAGTTATTTTGAATTTTTGGTACATATCACGCATCTCCCAAGGAATATCTGAAACATTTTCCATCTACTGCTGCTTCAACATCTATAGTACCCTTGCCAGTTGCTTCAACTATGTCTCCATTAGCCAAAGTAGCTGTATGGTTAGTGTAAAAGGGTTTAAATGTCTTGAAAAATTCACAGTTATTTGTAATATGACTCGTTGCTCCATTGCCCACGTACCATCTGGTGCTGTCATACTTGGATATCATTGTAACTTATGTAATAGTAAAAAGAACCATATGAGTTACATTTATTTTTGAAAAATCAGAAATTTCTGTAGGCATCAGTCTTCTGAGGTTTCGGTGGTCTTCTATCTGCTATCCATTTTCAACATTTCTTAATTACATGATATTAGTGCATGAAGTACTTAAAAGAGCTAAGAAATTAAAAGGAACAGATATCTTTATTAATAAAGACTTATCAACTAAGAAGAGAGCTCTGCAAAGAAATTTGGCGCAAAAAATGAAAGAAGCAAGAGCCTAGGGAAGAAGAGCTTATATTAGAAATTTTCAGTTGTGGATCGACGGAGAAAGAACACCGTATTTGGACAAGAAGGAGACAAGAGAGCCCCGAACAAGCGCAGAGGAAATTACTCAACAGAAGTCAACGCCAGCATCAGGAAGACCAAAGTCCAAGCAAAAAGGAACGGATATGGGTGAAGACGGAGAAAGAGTGTGTTTGAACCGGAATTCACCTGTCAGCACTGAGATGAGAATAGCATACGTAGACAGGACGTCATCCAACATCACTAGGAGAGAAGCAACAGCTGATGAAGTAATGACGTCAACAGAGGAAGTAATAGGAGGAGGAGCCAGTGGAGAGACGTCACCTAAGAAAATAGTGTCTCCGAGAAGAGGGGAAGTAATAGCAGCACGTAATTTGGCGACGAAGGGAAAGGACTGGCAACAGAGTAGTGGGGAGAATACAGAAGGGGAAGAAGACAGTATTATATCGTCTGAGCATGGCAGCATTCTAGTGTTAGATAGAAATAAACCGGCTCCTTCTAGAGAAGGGATACAAATAAGGAGTAAAAAAACACTAGAAACATTTAGATTTAGATCAGGTTCACAATAGGGAAGGGAGAATATAAGGAGACTTGGATTCTGGAATTGTGAGGGAGTCAAAAATAAAATATATGCAGGGAGTGTAAATCAATTATTGATGAAACATGATTATCTCGCGGTAGTGGAAACATGGCTAAAAGAGGACCAGGTTTACATAAAGGACTTTGATTTCGTAGGGATAAAAGGAGATAGGGTAGCAAGAAAGGGGAGGGCATCTGGAGGCATAGGCCTTTTTATAAGGAAGATGTTAAGTAAAGGAGTTAAAGAAACTTGGTCAAGGAGAAAAGAAATACTATGGATTGTATTAGAGGAGAAACAAATAGTTGAAAATGTTATATGTATAGGTATAGTATACAATCCTCCGCTTCCGTCGCGCTTTCTTAATCCGGACCTTCTCAAACACCTAGAGATAGAAATAGAAAAGTTAAAGGAGAGATATGCTAATTCTGAGGTTATATTAATGGGAGATTTTAACAATAGGATTGGCAAAAATGATGTTAATGGAGGGAATAGTTGGATGAGTAATGAAATATTGGAGATACTTGAGAAGATTAGATACAGCATGGATAAGATAGTTGATAAAGGGTATATGAAATTTATAGAATTCTGTGAATTAAATGCCTTTGATATTTTGAATGGGAAATATGGAGAAGATGTGAATGGAGAGTATATGTATGTTGGTAATAATGGGCAAAGTGTGATCGATTATGTATTACGGCCAATTAATATGGGGTATCTTTTAAGTAATTTCAAGGTAATAAATTTCAGTTCCAACAGTGGACATTTTCCATTGATAGTAGATATAAAAATACACAGAGCAAATGGTCTATAACTTAAGGGATGAAAAATGTAATATAGAAGAATATAATATATATATAAATGGAAGGAAGAGTATTGCAATAAATTTAGGCAGACACTAAATTCTAATTATGGCCTGATATGTCAGAGTGGAATAAGTTTTATGATAAAAGAACAAGAAATTGAAAGTGCTATGAATATTTTAAATATCATTATGACAAGGGCTGGGGAGGAAATGAAAAGGAGAAAGAAGGTTTACAAAAGAGATGAGGGTTGGTTTGATGAAGAATGTAGAGTAGCTAAAAGACAAGTCAAACAGTTGCTCATAAAGTGGAGGGAATTAGGATACATAGAATTAAAGAGTATATGCAAGGGAGGGATTTATATAATTCACTACTGGAACAAAAGAAAATAAGCTGGATGAAAAAACATGAAAATAATTTGATACGAGTCCTAAATGAAAATAATCCAAATGAGGTATGGAAGGTTATGAAATCAATGTATAATAAATATGTAACAAAACCCAGTATACAACCAGTAAAATGGATGGAGTATTTTAAAAAATTGTATGGAGGGAAAAGGAACAAAAATGAGATAGGAAATTGGGAAATAGGTAATAACTATGTAGATATACTTGATGATATAATAAGAAGTGAAGAAATAATCCAGCAGGTGAAATTAATGAAGAGAAACAAAGCAACTGGAATAGATGGGGATCCCGACAGAGCTCCTTAAGGAATGGTGCATTAAAATAAATAGAACTAAGGTTCTAGTAGACTTATTTAACACAATTAAAGTGAAGGGTTATATGCCAGAAAAGTGGA
Source organism: Deroplatys truncata (assembly GCA_030765065.1). Lineage (NCBI taxonomy): Eukaryota > Metazoa > Arthropoda > Insecta > Mantodea > Mantidae > Deroplatys > Deroplatys truncata. The sequence continues at coordinate 411,690,507 of CM060990.1, read as the reverse complement.
GGAAAGCAATCATACATCCAATATACAAAGGCAAGGGTAATGTCGACAAACCAAATAACTATAGAGGCATTGCACTTCTATCAAATGTAGGGAAAATTTTTACTGGCATTATGGCAAGCAGGATACAAAAATGGGTTGAAGAATATACCATTCTCTCAGAATTTCAGATGGGCTTTAGAAATGGGAGGAGGACAGTTGACAATTTATTTATTATAAAAACTCTGGTAGGTAAATATTTGAAAGACAAAAGAGGGAAGTTATACATGGCATTTGTGGATCTAGAGAAAGCGTATGATCGGATAGAGCTTCAATTGTTGTGGCATAAGTTGTTGACTAAAGGAGTGAATAAACAAATGGTGTACACCCTTAGAGCATTATATAAGGAAAATACTTTTTGTATAAGAGTGGAGGAAGGGGTTGTAACAAGAGAAATACAACAAGAGAAAGGCCTTAGACAAGGATGCAAGTTAAGTCCAGTCCTATTTAATTTATATATAGATGATGTATTAATGGAAATTGGGAGAAATAATAAATCTATGCCAATAATTAATAATATTCAAATTCCAGGATTACTGTTTGCAGATGACCTAGTTATAGGTGCAATTACAGTGAATGGCCTAAATCAATCTTTGCAAGCGTTAAATAATTACTGTAAAGAATGGAGTTTAAAAGTGAACCAGGAAAAGACGCAGATTGTAGTGTTCAAAAAAGAGGGGAAATTGAGTAAGTATGAAAGATGGATGAATGAGAATTAAAAAGAGTACAGGGTAGTAAGAGAATGTATTTATTTAGGAGTTAAAATAGACAGTGGTGGCAATTGGGATAAACAATAGAAATTTGCACTGGGAAAAGGAGCTCTATCTGCTACTAGAAGCTGTAAATACAAAGTACCTAATATAAATATTAGATGGTTAGAAAAAGTATACAATATGGTGGTCGAGGCAAAAATGCTATATGGGATAGAAGTATGGCGATTAGAAGGAGGATGGGAAGTCATAGATAATGTGCATAGGAAATTTTGCAAAGAAATACTTGGGCTACCAAATGCAACTGCCAGACAGGTAGCACAAATAGAGTGCCAAGCAAGGGAAAGATTATGGAAAGGGCGTTGAAATATTGGTATAGAATATTGAAATTGGAAGAAAGGAATTTGTTAAAACTGTGTTTAGTATATCAAGAGAAAAGTTTAAAGAATAAGGGATGGGTCGATTGCCTCAGAAATAACTTGGAAAGTAGCGGGTTAGGGGAAATGTGGAGAAGAAGAGAAAATAATGTGAATAACTTCTTGAAGTTGGCAAGGAAAAGATTTGAGGACATAGAAATACAAAAAATATTTAGTGAGATAACCGACATGAGATCTTTAGTCTACTATATACCAATGAAAGATTCATGGGGAAGGGAAAGGTATATAGAAGTGACAAATAAAGAGGAGCGGGAAGGTATTGCATGGCTGAAAGCAGGTGTATGGAGATTAAAAGGCTTAAGGAAAGGTATTTCACAAAATCAATGCCCTATATGTGGCGGAAAGGAGGATGTGGAACACATTTTATTTGAATGCATGTGGACCGAAGTGTGGAGAAAAGAGTATATTAATAAGAAATGGTTTAAAATAGATAGAAAAGTAGTGGTAGTTGACATGGTAAAAAATGACATTAAGAAGATGGGACAATTGTTATACAAAGTGAGAAATAAATGGATGTGGACAGTAAATAGACAAAATGGAGTAATAAACTAGAATTAATAAATTATTATAAAATATGAGTATGACTGGTACAGAGCCAGGGCTGAACACCAGACATATTCACTTGTATATAGTTTAGCATAAATAAATAAAAATAAAAAAATTACATGATTTGGTTTCTTACAGTAGTTGCAGATAATTTTCTTATGTTGCTCTCTCTGAAGGTTTTGTGTTCATGTATCTGCTGCAAGTATTCTTGAAGTGGTGATTCAGCTCCTTTATTTGACAGTGCTTTTTCATAAGCGCAAAGTTGATTTGTCAGATTATTATCAACTGTTCTGTCATTTTTAGACTTTGGCATTCAACTGGATTTAAACAAAAAATATTTTTCTGTTAATATACCTAATATTTTGCAAATCAAAAATAAATCAGGTAATTCTGTATTGCTCTCTCCATCTTTGGCCATTTCTTGTTAAAAATCATACCAAATATTCTTCAGTTTTGACATATGTCTAGCAACATCATTACTAGGATTTTTCTTGAATCTGAAAAATTGCATGCACAAGTCATAAACATTATCTTCCGAGACCCATCAAATAATTTATGCAACTCTTTCCAACTTCTCGGGATGTATTAAGACACATTATCTTCTGTAACATTCCTTCTGTCATGTTTGTTGCCATTATAACCATAGTATTGCTATCAGCTTTCATATACGTGTCTAATGCTTATATGCTGCTTTTTCTTGCGTAGTAGTATCTTCTGCAAGCTCATTCATTGGGTTCAACCAACCTACCTTCAACAACATCAAGTGCCCCTGGAATTCCACATAGACAAATACTTGGTTTTTATTTCAAAGTACTCTAGTTAAATTTTTCCTTCCAAAACACCTATGTTGATTATCCTTGTATATTCCATTTCTTTGCATATGAAATGCAGCTTCAATCAACTTTTCTTTTTTCTTTTCTTTCTTTCTTTCTTTGTTCAGTTTTCATACAAGTACTTTAAATGGAATAAAGCAATAATTCTTCAGTATGCATTTACAGTCTTTGCTTAAATGGGCCTATAACCTGTTGTGATTCTTCATTATTTTTTAAAAATCCTTTATTATTTTGGAAGGAATATATTATACTTAATTATAACATTATTACATTATATGAAGAGGAACAACTTGTATGTTTGGCTAGGTACCTTCCCTTAGTTACACACACTATCACATTCCGTGGTGATATAAACAAAAACACATCAATGTGTATATGATATGATATCTTTATTGAGTGTTGAGCTAATACAATACATTTGGGCATGATCAGCGTCGAGCCCTGGCTCCTATTGCTGATCATACCCAAGCTTCTGCATTTACAAAACATGCGTGTTGAGTTAGCTTCATATCGCTAATGTTTCTCATTTAAAGTTCTATACTGCTTAGTGTTCTTCTCCCCTTCCCATCTCCTTCCCTTGCTTCCTCCGATCGTCTTTGAGACTCCACTATCAGCGGGAAATAGGAACTATTAGATGCAATTTAGAGAATGCTTATTTGTACCCCGTACTGATTGTCCATAACTACACTTGCTTGTGTATATTAAGAAATGTACCTCTCCCTCCTAGCCCTCTCCGTGTTTACCGTCCTTTATATCTAAATCATTCACTTCACGATTTCATATAAATCTATCACTTGCTTATCAATACACTTGTCTTTACTTTGTCTAATTTGTTCCCTTCTATTCATTCTATAGTCACTCTCCCTCCCTATTCTATTTACTCCCCCATTATTACTACTGCTTCTGTTTTCCCATACTTCTCACAGAGCCTGCACTACTTCTATACGTACTTTCCTACTCCATAAATCTATTTTTGTTGCCTCCCTTAACGGTCCCACTTTGTTTCTGTCCAAAATCCATAAACTCCCATTGGGTGTCAACACAATGCTTTCTTCCACCAATTCGCCATTCTGAAACCACGCCTCTGCCCTGCTCGCAACCATATCACGTGGCGATTGAACTTCCTCCCTCCTAGGTGATGTCACTTTCCTAACTTTGCCAGCTGATGCTCATACGTCATCACTCTGATCTGACGTCACTACCTCGCCTTGCAATCTCGCCTCTGACACAGTCATCTTCTTCCCGCCAGCCTCACGTACAGTGACGTAACTTCCATATATCCATCCTTCTCCGATTTCCAATCGCTCTCTGGACTTCCTTCCGATCTGCATTCCTTCTCTCTAGGGCTCGGATGTATTTGGCTGACACATTTCCTGCTCCTGCAATCTGCTGCTCCTTGTGCCTCTTTCGCATCCTGCCACCATGCGCCCATCCACCCACAACCATAAGTTCTTTATGACGGCCCGTTTCCCTTCCATTCTTGCCAGCTTCATTTGTTGTATTAAATCTTTCTTCAAGGCCTGTTGTTCCACCGATAAATCTCTGCTTATAAAAATATTTGTTCCTTTTAGTTGCTTTGTTTTCTTTAACACTTCATAATCAAACTGCACTGACGTAAATCTTGCAACTTTCATTCTGGCACCTCTTGATCTCTGAATGCCTCCTTAATCTCCCAGCCCTGTAGCACCATTCCAAACTTTCCTTCTATAATCTCTATACTCCATTCCTTTCTTTCACTCCTGTTATAACTAGATTAAATCTGCGGTGTCTCTCTTCCAACAGCTCTACTCTTCTTTTGAGTTTCTGTACCTCATTTCTTATATCTTGCATTTCATTTTTGATCTCACTCTTGATATCTATTAATTCCTTTTCTACTCCATTAAGTTTTTTTCCTAATTTCTCATCCATATCTTTTATACTAGCCAAAATTTCGTCCATAATGTTTCGATAATTACCAGTAGCATACCTATTATACATGTGAGAAGAATCATATTTATCATCTCTTCTGTACCTTTGTTTATTGTTAAATCATTCAATTTTAACTTATTAAAGGTTCCAATTCTTCCTCTGTACTCTTCAATACTGATTCCCGTAGTTACTTAAGCCCTTCTTTTCTTCCACCCCAGGAGCTTCCTCAACACACATCCACTCTCTTCCACTGCTTGCTTAGCACTCCAATGTGTATATAACAAATATAGCTAACCTAGAAATGTGATAAGTTACCAAATAATTATTGATATAAACAACAAACATTAACAATATCCACACCTGTCATTGAGCAGTTGTAAAAGGTGACCATTTTAGTCTTATTCGCCTCACCTGGACCAATGGGGCTCTCATGGTGCATATATGACGATACAAGTAGTATATATTAATGTTGGAGAAAACTCCTAACCCATGAAGAGATGAGATATATAATGAGAGCAGCACTGCACATTCCACAATCACCCATTCCCCTAACTCATTCATCTCCCTTGACAGATGCAGAGTCTGCTAACTTAGCATTTCTACCTTACTGAATTTCCCTAAGTTTGGATAATTAACATGGAAATAAAAGTTTTATTGCATAGCTTGCTGCATGAGACCAAGTGTAACTTCATTATAGAAATCTTAAATGTATAAACACAGCCTAGTGAACTGGGCACCATTTAGGTACATTTTTATTTTTTTCAGAGGAAATGAAGTCTAGGAAATGGGAAGTGTCAACTAATCGTTTTTCTGCAAATGTTGAGCTGCCAAGTACAGTACACAATATGTAGCTTCTAATGTTGAAGAACATGGTCAAAACAATGATAGGTCTAAAGTTTCTGGCCCTCATGTACAAAATGCTTCTGATGTGCACCCAGCTGCTGGCTCTTTAACTGAAATTCAAAACTTGAATAAATTTGTGTTCCCTTTGGTCAATAGAGTTCTAAAAGAAAATGAGATTTGTGATTTTCTAAACAATGTATGGGTACCAGATCCTAATCATGTATTTCCCGTGTCAAAACAATCAGGAGAGAGAGGGGAAAAAACTAAATTTCAGTTTGCTTAGTAAGTGGAAATGGTTGTGCTAAGGAAGGAGTTTACTATGTGTACTACATAGTATTTTCAAAATATGACACTGGGAAAGGTTCATCACAACCACTTGGTTCCTAGTGTTAAAAAAAAAGTTTGACAACTGGAAAACGGCTGTGGATAGTTTTGAGCACCATTCCAAAACAGACTAACTCTTAAATTGTTCATGGCTTTGAAAGTCTGCTGACCAATTTGTTGAAATGTTGATAAATAAAGAAAAATTAAAGAAGGTTTTAGCACACAGAAGTAACATGGTACCTATAATTGATACATTATTACCTGTGGAAGGCAGGAATTATCTCCTGTGGACACAGTGATGCAGGAAAAATGTATTGACAGAGAGGTTTCCAGAAATGAGGGCAATTTATCTATACTTATTCTATATAGAGCTCTTGGAGATACCAACTTAAGACACACAATGGAGTCTGAAGGACTTAGAAATGAATTAACCAGTCTTTCAATACAGAAAGAAATTACTAAAGCCTGCAACTCCATCTTGCTCAATAAAGTTGTCAATAAAGCAAAAAAAGCAAAATTCTTTTCAGTTTTGGTAGATGAAACAGCAGGCATTAGTGGTGTTGAACAGATGTTCTTTGTGTTAGATATGTAGATAAAGATGCAATGACTTTAAGGGAAGATTTCCTTCAATTTGTGCCTGTGTACGATGTAACTGGAAAAGATGTTGCCACATCAATTATTGAAAACTTAACCAAATTAGGACTAGACGTTGAAAACCTTAGTAGTCAAATATACAATTTGGCATCTTCAATGTCTGGGAAATATATTGGGGCGCAATCAATTGTAAAAGAAAAATAGCCAAAGGCCTTGTATGTCCACTGCTCTGCACACTATCTAAATTTGGCCATAACAAACAGCAGTGAAGTCCAAGCAATCCAGAACAGTATTGTCCTATCAAAGGCCCACAGTTTCTTCAGTATGTCAAAAAGGAAAAGTGCACTCTCAAAATGTATTGAAGAAATGGGGAGAACCCACCATGCCAAAAGCTTAAAATGCCTACCAGATGGGTGGAGAGTTAGGATGCAGTCAGTGACTTTATTGAACTTCTGGTTTCTGTAATCGGAGCTTTGACAGAAGTATCACAGTGGGAAGATGTAGATTCATCAAGGGATGCTGTTAATTTGTGTAATTCTATTCCTTAGTGCAAATGTTTATTCTCACTTTTTGTCACTGAACTGTATTCATTGGGAAGGATTCTAAGCAAAACACTGCAAAAGATTGACTGAAAGAGGCCATTGTGAATGCTGAAAGTATTGTCAAAAAGGTGGAGGAGGTTCATGAAAATGCAGAAGTGACATTTAAAGAGGCTTTCACAGCTATTGAAAAAGCCTGCAGCAGGCTTGATGTACCAATGGGTGTACCTCAAATTTTAAAAAGGCAAACAAACAGACCAAATCAGCCTCATTCCAACACAGAGAGCTACTTCATAGTTGCAGTATACATAACTTTCCTCAATTTGTTTGTCATACAGATTAAGAATAGATTCACAAATCACAAAACCGTTTTGTCTGGATTTTGAGCTCTTTTTCCAGAGAATGATACAGATGACCGAGAAATAATTCAGTCTTTTAGGAATAACTGCGAATGTTATGGGGAGGATTTGTCAAAATACCATTTCAGATATTATGACTGAATTGGATATGTGGAGAGACAAAATGAGAAAATTAAATCTTCGACCTATTGTGCTTTAAGTGCAATGTGAATATGTAATCAGGAAATATATCCAAACATTCACTTCTCCTAGAAATTCTTGCAATCCTGCCAATATCAATAGCAATGCCTGAGAGATCATTTTCTTCCCTAAAAAGGATCAAGATTTACATAGAGCTCAATTGAGCAGGTAAAGTTTAAATACAGTTGCATCTAAAAAATTAACATTTTAATTAGATATTTTATTAGACCCATCAAATCCAAGATTCTTTTTTGCCGATCACAATTGTATATCTTTTTATTTTTTTCACTCTATGACTATTCTAGACACATAGTTAAAGCTTTTTAATGTAATTATAAACTGCAAAGCTATGCATAGAATGGAAACAAATGGAATAAAATTATTCATTAACAATTGAAATTTTGAAAACAAATGAACCAATAATATTGTAATTGCCTCAAAAATTGTTCTGGTAAAATGCACAGTTGCTGTTATAACCTAAACTTTAATAAGGCTGAAAAGAATTGTTCCTCTTTTCCCTGCTTGAACAAAATGTTTTTACCAAAACTGAGCATTATACTTGAACACAGTAATAAAATAGGATCAGTATGTATTTGTTATTGTTACAGACAAGACTGAATGGCCTGGCAATGCTCAGCATCTGTCGCAGCAATTCTGTTTCCTCAAATGAAGTTTTGGATGAGCTTTCAAAGTTAATTCTTTCTAAAAATAAACTTAATATGTTGCTTTAACAGTATAATTTAAAACGTAATAGACATTCTTAAATGTAGGTATTGTTTTATTATTTACAGTTTGTATATACATGTATAATTTTTGAAATGACACTTGAAAAAATGAAAGTGCTTTGGGAAAGAAGTAGTAGTACATGAGATCAAAATAGTCCCCTGAAAAAAAAAAAATTATCTACACCACTGGATGAGCCTAGAGTGAAGCATGCGTATCAGAGTGCCTCCGAATGTACCTTTATAAAATCATTGTGGACTCTCAGTTTAAATGCAGTAAGCATGAGATGCAGAACATGTAAAAGGGTAATTTTAATGTATGTTTAGGACTACATACTAAATGGTAAAATGTAATGAGGAATGCGGTAAGAGATTCTACTTTATCATTCTTGATTGAACAGGCCATGTAAAATGAGCCAGTACCAACCAAAGAGTTTAGAAAGTTTACCATTCCCATGTCAACCCAAAGGACAGCCATCCATAAGTCAACTTGGCAGTAAAGAGTTGACAGAAAAGTAACATGCTGTTGCTAGATGCTGATAACTGAGACCATTCTTTCTCATTAGCAGGAAGCTACAGCTAAGTGGAGAAGACTACATGCACAGTGCTTATGCATATAATGTTAGTATCTTAACATTTCATACACAAAATGTCTTTGTAATGACACAGTAATTAGTGACAGTAAAAGCATTAAATCTTTTTTATACCAGAGCTTCAGTTAGAGAAGAAAAGAGCTTTGTCATAGACAGCATATTACAGTAACAGCAGAAATTTTAAGTGCGTCTTTGACTAAAATTTTACACTAGCCAAAAGTTATTTAAAATCCTTCAAACACTGGAAAACTTTCAACTTTTCAGCCCAAATGTATTTCAGTGGTGGATAGTCATGAAGGATTCTAGGACAGCAACCTTGCTATATATGAATAAAACAGGAAAGAAAGAAAGGGAGGTATCAGATGTTATAGCAAAATATGTTTCTGCACTTCATGATTTGTTTCATAAATTTTATTTGAAAATTTGTTGCAACTGATAAAGCATTGAGTAGAACAAATGTTTTCAATACTGGGCGTATTTTGAACTCTGCCAAGTCCACTTGCAACTCTTTGTGTTTGTACGTACTATTTGAGTGAGAGATGAGCGGAAGGAAGGTGCTTAGATTGTAGTTGTTGATATCAGAGAGGTAAGGAAAAAAGTTGGAGTCTGTGGCTTTTGCTATTGATCACATATCCAAGCAGCGCTTTGCATATGGATAAATGAATATTTCAGCTTCACTGTTTTTACACAAAACGCACTAAACAAGTTTACTCATTGCAATCTAAAAGATAGTTTCCTATTGGATTGGATTTAATGAAATGTAGAAGTTAGGTATGTTGAATCAGACTTGAAAAATTCAATGCTATGGCCAGAACTCAAACCTTGGATCTTCAGCTCTCTACTGTTGACGCCCTTACCACTTGAGCTACCATATAATATGCATTATATTCTCTCATTTGATTCAGTTGACGTAACTTGAATCAGATGAGGGTTTAATTTGCATATGGGTATATTGCCACTATAACTCGTGCAATAAGACCATCATTAAGAGAACCAAAGATCCGTGTTTCAAGTTCCCATTAGCTTTTCATGTTTGATTCAACTTATCAACTTACCTATTTACTGCTTACGCGCAGCTAGTATGAAAAAATGGTTGTGGGTGATAAATTAACCCTAATTAGATGTTAGGCTTGTTATGATTTAAAATATAGTGTCATTCCATGTCAAATCGTTCAGTCCACAACCTTACATACTCTGATCTCAATGAGACATTTAGGTTCTGTGGAAAAAAGCATTCACACCAAATTATAGGTCCCTAGGTAATGCTTTATTAAATTAGGGATTTAAAGAATTGAAAACTAATGATATTTTTCACAAATAGGGTTCCTACTCTGGGTGTAACTCTGTCGATTACAAACTTACAGAGTTGAGAAGGTATCAATCACAAGCTGGTGAGACTGCTTGCAATTGACATATAACATAGTTTATGTTGGCAAATTTTCGCCTTTCATGGTCATATGGTTTAATCTTTGACCTTGAATTACACAAATCGCATACTCTCAAAAAGTTTTGAAAAAAAAAAATATATATATATTACCATATCATAATATACCATTACCCAGAATATCAAACTGTGTTAGAAAACATAACTTAGTGATATAATTTTTACACAACAGAAGGTACATTAATTAACAGTATACAGTATACCAAATTTCACAAGTTATTCCCAGAAATAAGTATGTTATGCATTTGGTACAAACAAAATAAAAAATAGTCAGACCTCTTGATTTACCTCAGTACTGGCTTGCAAGATTTACTGACCTCTGTGTATCCTGAGGTGACATAACGTAAGCTCATCTTGTCGGAGTACTTATATAACTTGTTAGGATGGATGTCCCTACCATACTCAATATATCAGGAATTTTAGGATATGGAAATGAAGGTTAAGGTCAAGGTCCCCAAGGATGTGAAAAGCTTATTTTAATCTCATCTGTATCTTCATCCACATTTATAATAAAACCTACCCAGCAGCAACCATCATACATGCTTGCAACAAAACCTGTTATATTAGCAAGCTCTGTTGTCAGTGATTCCACTTTTACTTCATCAGAATTTTAGAATATTTTCACTTTAATGATATAAAGGCCAGCTAGTATAAACACATTGTAGTTTTTGTGTACCTGGAATTGAGTGAATGTTTTCAAAACATTTACGAAGGAAGGAATCCCCTTCAGTGTATGCCATGTTAGTGGTATAACAAAAGTTACACAATGTAATGTTTTCTGAACTTTATTCAAATAAGTTGTATGAGCGCTACAAACTGGCACAGGCAGCAAGGCTTATTGACAATACCTGCTATGCCGTCGCATGGCCCTTTACCCCTTTGCCGTGTGAAGTGGTAAAGAAGTGCCATTCTGTTGATACATTGAAATCTTTATAATGGAAACACAGGTTAACAACATTTTTTTTCTGTTTTTTACTGTGCTGCAGATCCATGAGAAAGATAATAAATATGCCTTGGAGTTCTCTTGAAATTACATGCTAGAAACATGGCCTTGGAACAGCTACACGCTGACATCACGTTTAAGGCAATCTTATACTATAACAAAGGAAATATGATCTGTTGCAAAGGTTTCAGAATTTGTATAGTAAACTATAAAGGGACAGATCGTGGCTTGTGCATGCTTCCAATGAAAACCCTGCACCTTATCCTGAAGAACAAATAGATCTTTTTTTGCAGTCTCATATAATTATGTATTCATTGTTAGTAAGCTTATTTTTTAGTTAAAAAATGAGACTGTTGGGCTGATATGAAAGATTATGGCAGGGGATATAATTTTTTCTCAAAGTTTTCCAAAAATTCTTGTAAGATGTGGTAACTGTTTGAAGTGTTGTTCTGTCTGTAGATGTCCATATTTTGTAAATTATCTCATCAATTCCACTTGTATCAAATATAGAATAGAAAGGAATATTTATTTGCACCAAACATCATACAAAGAATTTTAAATACATTTATGCCAGTCTTAAAGCTACTTACGTTCTAGTACAAATTTCATCTGGTATTCCTTCCACTTTAAGGGCTACTTTGTGCCTGGCTCCCTAGCCTTTTGGCTTTCAGTTAGCCCTTTTAACAAATTATATCTATCTGGTTCTACCTTTATCATGTATCTTGCTTGCATTTTCCCTTATACACATAGTCTTTTATCTCTATTGTCTCCTTTCCTTTCATCCGTGTCTCTGCCACTCCTACAATATCCATTAAGCTTATCACCCTTTGTATTTCTCCTCTGCTTACCTTATTTTTTAATCCTTCTACATTCCACAACATCACTTTTAGCTCCAGTCCCTATCTTGAATTTGACCTTTCCATAAACTTAAATTTCTACATCTTCTTTGTATATTTTGTTTCTCTTGGGCTCGCCGCCACTTCTCCCTCCTTTTCTTCCCTAATTTGCATCACACTGCACTCTTTCACAGAAACTATCTGTAAGCCTTTTCTTTTCGCCAAATCTTGTGCATCCTTTAAAGCCCTCACTTGTAAAATTTCCTCCTTATAATTTGACCTGATATTGCCCCACTGATGCCTTTCACAAACTCTGAAAAATGATTAGTTTCCCCACTTCTTTCTTCTCTTTCCTCCCTCCAGCCCAGTCTTGGTGTTGACATCGCTTGCAACTCTTCCCCTACTGCCCCATATGTTTCACTTCTACCATGTTCTTTACTGCCTCTCCTTCCCCACCATTGGCCAGTTATCCCTGACATTACCATAATTTGGTTCTGTCCTGATATTTCCTTATGACGATCAGTATATTGACTCCCTCACTCTTCCTTACATTTAAACTCCATTTCTCTCCTTCCACATAAAATTGAAGTCTTTTCAAATATGCCTTTTTTCCTTCTGATCTAGCTTCTTTCGTTTTCATAAGCAGTGCTTTTCTTAAATTTTGTTCCTTCTCACTGAAATCCTGCTCAGTGAAAATTTGTGTGCCTTTTTCGCATCTCTCAATATCTGTCATTTCATATCCATTGTTGCCATTTTTACTAATATTGGCCTAGGTCTTATCTCTTTTTTGCGGAATCTGAATGCATTCACAATTTCCTTATTTCAAGCTGTTTCTCTATAATTTCACTTACAATTTCTCCAAGCTCTTTGTCTCTATCCTCCTTTACTCCAAATATTACCAAGTTTAATCTGCATTGTTCTGCTTCACAATTTCACTTCATTATATCCATTCTCTTCCCACATTCTTCTAATTCCTGGTCCACCTCCTCTTTTAACATTTTCAATGCACCTTTTAGTTGCTCCGTATTATTGTCCATTTTTGTGCATAGCTGTTTCTCCATTGCCTTTAACTCATTTGTTATCCTTTTCAGTATCTACACTTGATCCAATTCTGTTGGTCCCGAGTTCAGCTCCACTCCTGTAATTGTTAATAAAACAGCCACCATCAATGCTAGCCGGATTTCTGTTGTTACCATTAGCATGTCTTTTTTTTTTCAGAATCTTTATCCTAATAATACTCCCTATTTTTATGCGGTAAACTTGTAGTTCCACTCCATCTTTGTACTCTTGATGAGCACTGCAGTTAACAGGTACGCACTCTACCACTGCTGACACCAGACTCCATATCCAATATATCAGCTATGTGTTTCACTGAAGTAGGTGTACCAGGACAACTCTCACATAATAAGTAACACCTTGAATGAGGTGAATTACAAATTATTTGTGAAAGATAGTGTTTGTAAGTGTTGAGCAGGAAGTCTTCATCACCTGTCGGTGCATTTATTGTACAACCCTCCAGCATTAGCTTAACATTCTGATGTATGCTACAAATGCACATACTATGAGTGCCACTTCCATGCCAGGACAAAGTTCTTTGGTCACAGTTCACAGAATTCAGATAGTCCTATTTTCAACTGGATTATTATCTTTAAATGTTTTATATACTTCTTTAAGATTTCCTAACGTCAAACACTTTTCTTAATGAGCCCTAACTCCATTTTCCTTCATAGAAACAAAATCCTTTCTCCCGGGTAAACAGCATCTTACCATCACTATGTCATCAGTGCTATAGAACTCTTTCACACAAATCACAATGTGTTCACTCATGGTTTACCCAGATCTGGGATTAGGAGTTGCTAATATACCACTTTACTAATTGTTTTGCTTTTCGCACTAAATAATTAGAAGCTCCAAATTCTTTTTCAGTCTGTCGAAAGCTCCAACTCAATTACAGAACTGTCAATATTTGAATCTTTTCACTATTTGTGAGACTGGTTTGAAATTTATCTTTCAGTCATGTTATAATTTCAGGTTCAGCACATGTTCCACAGTTATCTTTTGCTTGGATGACACATAAGTTTGTTTTAGTATCTCTGTAACTTTCTTAAATTTCTTTTTAGCATATTGCTTTTCTTGCAATCTCTTTTCTTTAACCAGTGACTCACCAAGAGATACAAGACTCTCGTTTAATGCATTAAAGCTACATGTGGGGCTACTGATGTGTCAGAGTCATTTCCTGAATTCAGTGAACCAGATGACTGTGCTCGCTAGGTCTTTGTAGAAACTTGAATCCGACAGATCTGTTATTGACCCTTGAATTTGTGATAGTTTTTTCCTACACTTATCCTTTTTTTCCCCTGTGTTTTTACCACTAATCTTCTGAACCATCCGCATTTGTATATTTCGTAGATCTTTCTTACACATTTGTGTCCATTTTTCTCAAAAGGTTTACAGCAATAAAGCATATTTACGAAATCCACCTCTTTGACAACTGTAAATTATCATCTCAAACGTATATCTGTTCAAAATATTTACATTAATTGTTTTTAAGGTCTTTTAGCATACACATAGTAAATAGCAGTACCTTGCCGTATAGTCATTTTTGTTTTTGCATGCTAGTTGCTATTGAATGATGAAACAAGAATTTCTATGAGTTGCCTCATCATATACTGTGATTGATCACAATAAGAATGTATGATATTTGCTAGTTAATAGTCATAGTTTATGATGGATAAGGCATCTTTATTGGTTTCAAATTATTGAAGTTATTACACAAGTATTTAGTGCATGGGTCATTGACCATACATGCATATTTAAGATACAAGTATGGTGACAAATAAACAACAGAAAAAGAAAACAAAACAAAAAGAAGAAGAAAAAGGAAAATAGAGATAAATTACCTTTGTCTAACTGAGCAAATTTGACCTAGCTTCGCACACTTTAGCCAAGAAATTGCCCATGTTTCGCCAGTTCCTCTGGTCAACCAGTAGTTCCCAACATGCCAATCTCTTTCTTGAGGGACTTAAGAATTTTTCTTTGAGTTTAATTGTTCGCTGGTTCTCCCACTGTGCACATTCCACCAAAATATGTACCCAGTCCTCTTCCAAATCACAGAATGGCAGATTCTTCTGCCAGAATCGTCAGTCATTTTCTGTGCCCTCCAGCCCCCCCAGTCTAAACCATGCCATTCCTGATCTTTCCTTTCTTCCTATGTTAAGTATATATGCCTCTTTACCCCAATTCAATTTTATTTCATTTGCTAGACTTAGAGAAGGTTTAATTTTACAATCCGATTCTATTTCCTGTTGGTTGATGTCTCTTAGTCTTCTTTTGACTCCTTTCCATATGTTTTTGTCATTTGTTTCAGCTCTTTGCCATACTGACCCCATGCCTATTCTCCCAGTATAGATAACAGTGCAATTCCTCTATGATTTTCTGGTTGCTGAGTGGCACCCTTACCCTTGAATATTGGCTGAATAATTGCTGTTGTCCAAGCTTCAGGATACTTCTCTCCATTAAATAATTTGTTAAAGGCCACCCGCAGAAGGTCTAATATTTCAGGAACTTCTATGGAACTTTAAACAAGTTCGTTCGGAATTCCTTCTATTCCCGGTGCTTTGTGATTCTTTAAGCTTTTTACTGCCCGAACAATTTCCCCGTCAGTTATTTCCCCATCTAGAATTGGTACTGTAGGATTTAAGCACAGTTCAGCGAAAGACATCGGAGGTCCCCCCACTCTTCCCCGCCAACTTCAGTGTACACACTATTAAAATATGCTAACCATGTTTCTGCTTTGATGTTTACGTTATCCCGTCTTCGCACTTTAATTTTCTTAACTACCTTCCACATGTATATCGAATCTCTCCCCCCCAGGGGCTCACCTCGTGTGAGTACGGGTTAGGCACGCCCGGGGTCCCGAGCCACTCGCCAACATTTCACCCCCTCCGTTCTCATCTACTGTGCCACGTGAATTTTTTATTCATTTGCTCACGATCCTCTTCCTCTTCTAGGCTTATTCTGATTTCTAGTTTTACGTTTTAGTCTTATTAACTCATGTCTCACCAGCAGGGATCTTTTCTGTCTCCGTGGTTCTTTCCCACGGTTCTCGCGCGGCTTCCGACATGTGTGCTCTACGGAGGTCTCAGGCGCGAAGGTCGGGCGGACCCCTCGCACTGCCCCTGTGTGTAACCTTAGGTGCGGAGCCCGTCCTCGCCGTCATGTACACCCACGTAGCTCTCTGGGGGCCCGGCTTGGTCGCTGGATTAGTATCACGGGCCGGACGTAGTACCGCTGACGGAGCCTCGGTGTAATCAACCACAAGTCCCCTGAATCCGTGTCTGTTTCTTGCTCGCAGCGCGGCCTATAGTGGGGAGCCATGGGCGGTTATACCCATGGTAGGGGCTTAAAGCCGGGGTGTGTGTGGTGAACGGCTTACACATATGGACTAGCAGTGGAGTTTGGGGGGTAGCCCTTCTGAAGTACGCCTTGAGATCGGTCTTGGGAGGGTTCCCACGACGGCTCAGACCGTGGAGATATGGTGTCTTTTTTCTTTAACCCCCGGATGGCAGTCCATCATCATGTATCCGCGCAAAACACTTTTCACTGACATATGTTTAGTTATGAATTTAGCAAGTGATGGAAAAACGTTCAAGGACCTTAGCCCTTTTTACATAAAGCGTGAGGTGGATCGGATCTGTGGCCAGGTAAAAAAATGCGACGCGACTACGAGACGGTACGTTATTGATCGAGACCGCCAACGCCGAGCAGTCCCAGAAACTGTTGAAAACGAGTTTGCTGGGCTCCTATCCTGTCCGGGTAGTCCCACATAAGTCCTTAAACTCTGTTCGGGGGGTTGTCACCACCTCCAGTCTGGATGATCTATCCAACGATGACATAGTTTCTTGTCTATCCGATCAACGTGTCTGTCAGGCGTACCGGCTTTCTCGCAAACAGGACGATCAGGAATACCCACTGCGTACTGTGTTTCTAACTTTCAAAGGTACTGTATTGCCGGAGTTCATTTTTTGTGGCTACGAACGTGCCTCCGTGCGCCCTTATATTCCGAACCCCATGCGCTGTTTTCGGTGCCAAAGCTTCGGCCATACTACCCGCTCGTGTGCCCATCCTGCTCTCTGTGAGCGATGTGGCCTACCTGCCCATGATGGCGCGGCCTGTGTTCGTGACCCTCGTTGTGTTAACTGTGGAGGATGTCATCCGTCCAGCTCACGACAGTGTTCTCGCTTTTTGGACGAAAAGTGTATACAGGAGTTGCGCGTTAAGGAACGCCTCACCTTTCCTGAAGCACGGCGGCGCTTTGCGCAACTTCAACCTGCAAACACCACTGGTTATTCATCCACCGTCCGCCGCACTCCTGTTGCCACTGTTTGATCGCCATTTACGTCCGTTGCCCATGCTTCGACACAAACCGAGCCTCCTGCGAATACTTCTCCATCGTCTCGAGTTGACAGTGCTGTACAGTCTTCATCTTCAGCCGTGTCGCCGCCAGCCTGCAAGCCGTCTACCAATGCCCGCCCTACAGCGACGTCTACTGAGGGTGTTCGTTCTCGGCCTCCACATAGACCGAGTAGTCGCACTTCCTCTGTGAACTCCAGGTCCCGTTCTACGAGCCGCAGAGGCTCTTCTGGTTCCCGGGCATCGGAGGGTTCGCCAGAGGATGCGGCTTTTACTGTCGTTGGTCCGAAATCTGTTAAGGTGAGGAAGAAACTCAAGCGGTCATCTTAGCCTTTTTTGAATGGAAATACTCCACTGGAACGTTAATGGGTTTCGGGCACGCCTTCCGGGCTTACAGTGTTTAATTTCCCAACGTTCTCCCTCAATCGTCTGTTTACAGGAAACCCTCTGCAGCCTACTCACGCTTTGCATCTTCGGAGCTTCTCCTGCTTTAGACATGACTCTGTTGTTGCACAGCGTGCAGCGGTGGGGTTGCTATTTTGGTGGCGCATAGTATTTGTGCTACCAACATAACGCTTCGCACACCATTGTCGGCTGTGGCTGTGCGGGTCCGATTGGGGGGCGTCTGTTTCTCTGTCTGCAACGTGTATCTGTCACCGCTCAGTGTAGTTCACGCGCACGAACTTCGGGTCCTTTTGGCACAGCTACCCCCACCGCTACTTTTCGTTGGTGATTTCAACGCCAAACATTCTCTCTGGGGTTCCGATATTTATGACGCTCGTGGCTGCCTTATTGCAGACGTTTGTGACGTGTCCGGCTTACTTCTTTTAAACACTGGTGTCCCTACCTTCTTATCCTCTGCCTATGGCACCCACTCAGTCTTAGATCTTTCTTTCTGCAGCCCGGCATTACTTCCCCTCATTGATTGGTCGGTGCTTTCAGACCTTTATGGCAGCGATCATTACCCCATTGCCATACGTTTATCCGGTCACTATCCTCTACCTTCACGACATCCTCCCTGGATTATTTCTAAGGCTGATTGGGAGAGGTTTCGTTCCCTGATTCATCTCACTGCTACTAGTTTTGCCACTATAGATGACATGGTGGAGTATTTTACTTGTTCTCTTTTACTCGCAGCGGATTCCAGCATTCCTCGTGGTTCTTGGCCCCACGTCGCGTTCCTGTCCCTTGGTGGACCACGGAATGCCGTTTGGCCCTTCGAGCACGCAGACGTGCCCTGCGTGTCTTTCATTTACATCCTACTGAGGGGAATTTCGTTGCTTTTAAACGTTCTCGGGCTCGGGCACTTTTTGTGCTTCGGAATGCCAAACGCAAGTCTTGGGAGACCTATGTCTCTTCTCTTTCCCATCGCAGTTCTGCAAAACAGGTGTGGTCTGCAGTTCGGCGTATGTATGGCAGGTGTCGCAGGGTGATCATTCCCGGTCTTGCCGTGAACGGTTCCACTCTTACCAGCGAACCCGATATAGCCGAAGCTCTTGCCAGCTCATTTGCTACTTTTAGCCAGACGGCTAGTTATGATAGCTCGTTTTTACCCATTAAGGCATCTGCGGAGCGGTTGGTCCTTGATTTTAACAGCGACTGTAGCGAGTCCTACAACGCACCTTTTACCGTTGCCGAGCTGGTGCATTCTCTGTCTCTCGCCAAGGATTCTTCCCCTGGTCCTGATGACATCCACCGCCAAATGCTACTTCATCTTCCGCCTGAGGCGATTTCATTCTTACTTGGGATCTTCAACCGCATGTGGCGTCGACAGGAGTTTCCGTGCTCATGGCGGACGGGTATTGTCATTCCTATCCCGCGACCCGGTAACGATCTGCCACTTCCGTCTAGCTACCGGCCTATTTGTCTGACCAGTGTTGTGTGTAAAACCTTTGAAAGAATGATTAACGTTCGGTTGATGTGGTGGCTAGAGATCAATAATCTCCTCTGTATTGTGCAGTGTGGATTTCGTCGTCATCGCTCTAGTGTGGACAACCTGTCTCGGCTGGAGGTTTATGTGCAAGACGCTTTTCTCCTGAAGCAGCATGTCGTGGGTGTCTTCTTTGACCTGCAGAAGGCGTATGACACTGCTTGGCGCTACGGTATTCTTCGCACGCTCCATGGTTATGGTTTGCGCGGCCATTTAACTGCCTTTCTTTCAAACTTTTTACAGCTTCGATGTTTTCGTGTCCGCATTGGAAACACGCTATCTCAGGAGCATATTCAGGAGAATGGTGTACCCCAGGGGTCGATTCTTAGCGTCACTCTCTTTGTGGTAGCCATTAACGGCATCTCTAGCGTTGTTCGTAGCGATCTTCCGATGTCTCTGTATGTTGACGACTTTGCTATATATTATCGTTCTTATAGTGTGGATCACATCGACCGTCAACTACAGCTGGCCATAACATCTCTTGCAACCTGGGCGCTACGCAACGGCTTTCGTTTCTCCGCTTCGAAAACGCAGTGCCTTCACTTTTATCGCCTTCGTGGTATACATCCTCCTCCTGACCTTCACTTGCTCGGCACACCCTTGCCGTTTGTTCCGCATCTCAAGTTCCTGGGTCTTTACCTCGACAGCAAACTTACCTGGGAGTGCCATATTCGCCGGCTTCGTGCGAACGCTCTCTTCGGGTACTCAGGCTTTTATCTGGCGCTTCTTGGGGCGGTGATCGAACCGTGATGTTGCGACTATACCGCTCCTTGGTTCGGTCCAAACTGGATTGTGGCTGTTTTATCTACGGCGCCGCGTCCGCTTCTAAACTCCGCCTCTTGGACACTGTCCATCATGCTGGTATCCATGTTGCAACTGGAGCTTTCCGCACTAGTCGTGTCGACTGTTTATACGCTGACTCTGGCGAGCCCCCGTTGTCTATTCGGCGCTCGTTTTTACTATGTTCTTATGTTGCAAGGTTGGCGGCTCATCCAGGTCACCCTTGTTTTAACTCTGTTTTACACCCGGCTCTCGCTGTCCGTTATGTGCGGAGTAGTAGCTCTTCCCGACCCAGCGGTATCCGGTTTCGCGACCTTCTTGTTTCACGTGACCTCCGACTGCCTTCTGTAGAGCGGTTCTCCTTGGGACGTTGTCCACCGTGGCAACTCCTGCGCGCCCGGTTTGAACTAGCTCTATCGGACAACGCTCTCCGCTCCACTCCACCGTTGGTGTTCCGTCGACTTTTTGCCGAGCTTTTGGGGAGTTACCGGAACTACACTCCGGTTTTTACTGATGGTTCCCAGGTGGGTGGTGCTACAGGTTGCGCATTCGTCGTTAACACCACGGCTCACTCGTATCGCCTCTTGGACGTCAGTTCCGTTTTTACCGCCGAGCTCTCTGCCATCTTTTATTTCTTGCTTTTTATCTCCTCTTTATCTCCAGGATTTTATCTTATCCGCTCCGACTCTTTAAGCGCCCTTCAAGCCTTACAACAGTTTCTCGGCTTCTCCACCTTAGTCGTAAAAATTCAGAACATCGTCTCCCAGCTGCTTTACCGAGGATATCATTTAGTTTTTACATGGACCCCCGGCCATGTGGGCATTGCCGGCAACGAGGAAGCGGATGCGGCTGCAAAGTCCGCCTGCCATTTGTCGGAGTTTTCTACAGCGACTTGCCTTACCGAGATGTCCAGCGTTACTTCCGGCGTGATATGTTTCTGGCCTGGCAGGAGTCATGGGTGGCGTTGAGGGGCACACAACTGCGGACTATTAGGGACACCGTCCACCCCTGGCCCACTTCTTGCAGGGAATCACGGCGATCCGAAGATGTTCTGACTCGTCTACGCCTGGGTCATACACGCGCCACTCATGGACATCTTTTGCGTGGAGATCCGGCCCCAATTTGTCCGACATGCGACGTTCGCCAGTCCGTCTCACATGTTTTACTTGAATGTCCGCGATTCGCCCGTGAGCGCCTCTCCTTTGGTGTAGGTCATAACCTGCGTGTTGTTTTAGGCGACGACCCTGTGGCTGTCGATCAGGCACTTCGGTTTGTTTTAACTATTGGATTTTATGCGCAGGTGTAAGTTGCTTTTATCTCTTTTATATTCTGATTTTAAGCTTTTAGACCTGTGCCTGTATAGCTTTTCGCTTCCTTTTAGCTTTTAACATATGTCTTTTATGGTTTTAGGCTTTAATCTTAGGTTTGTATAGTGTTTTAGATTCCAATATGCCTTTTAGGCTCTAACGGTTTTAAGTTTTGACCTTGGGCCCTAATGACCTAGTAGTCGACGGGCCCTTAAACCCCGCTCACTCACTCACTCACTCACTCACTCACTCGAATCTCTCTGTTCTGTCGCTATTCTTAAATCCGCCGCCATTTTGCTTTGCCATTTGCGAGTATAGTAACATTCTTGGTTACGTAATATGTTTTTACGTAAGTTATTAGAACTTGAAGATCTTATATTGTGCTGCTTTTGTTTTGTTTGGTTTCATAACTTTAACTGCCCCACGTATGGGAGCCAATTTGCGACGGTATTACTTATAATGTTGATGCTTATGATGTTTATGTATGTGTGTTTACTTCACGCGTTGCCATCTTGTGACGTCATTCTTTGTTAGGTTCGTAGCTCCATCTTGTGTTAGCAATTTGCATCAGTGTTAGCTTTTTTTGTTTGATTTCATTTCAAATGTCCTCCGGCTAGCTATTATCTTATCTTGGGTCGAACATGTGTCTCTATACAGGTTGTGAAGCGGAAAGGAATCTTTTATCCAAAAATTACACTGATGAAGAAATTTGTTTTATAATTTTTATTGTCGAACACGTTCACTATCACTTTTACATATTGATTTAGATACTCGCCAAACTGAAACTGTTATAATAACTTCTTACTGATCTCTTTTAATCCACGTACTTCAATCTTTTGTATAATTAACTTTACCATACTTTAGATCTTTCATAATTCTGCTGCGCGTAACTTGTGAATCTATATCCGATGTATGTCGAACTAATACTTTCGACGAACTGACTGACTGAAGACGACGTGTAGTGTACACAGATTTTTGATGAACTGCGAAACTGACGACGACGTGTTATGTATGAATGCTTTCGGCGAACTGAAGGACTTAATGACGACGTGTAATGTGCTAGGAATTTTGATGAACTGCCACCGATCTACCTCTGACTTGGTTTATTTATACTCCTTCAATCAGATACGCCTAAAGATTATAACTGAACTGCTATTGGCTAATAAAACGCGCCAACATTAGCGTCTATTTTAATATCCAATGAAAACCACGAATACATATTGCTTTTAGGGAGAAAATATTCCAGAAGTTTCTACCGAAAACGCGCCAACATTACATAACTTCCTTGTTTCCAATAATGATAAACAGCTCACCCCCCTCGCTGCATTATTGCGCTATTATTGACAGTTTCAGTAAGGCATTAAAACTTACTTCCCAATAATAATTACAATTAATAAACATCTGAAATCAATATCACATAAAAATGCTTATTCATATTACAATCATTATTTACATTTAAGTAATTTGTGATACAAATTACTGCATCACATTCCGCCTTTACACTTACTAATATATCTTTATACTGCTTTCTAATTTGGGTATACGAAAGACGCTTTTCCTCAGTACCTTCTCTTCTATACACCTTAAGGGCTATTTCAGCTTTTTTCTTCGCTTCTTTACATTTACCGTTGTACCAGCTTGAAGTTTTCGAGATTCTTTTGTTATTTCGTATTCTCATGCTTCTACCAGCTATTTGTAAATTGTTTGTTATTGTTTTAATAACATGTCCCCCCGCTTCTTTCCCCCACTTCAGTTTTACATATCCGATCACACAAAATGGCAATAAATTCCTCGTTTCCCTCTGGGTTCCACCGATATCTCACCATAGATAACAAAGCAGTTTTTTAATTTGTTTCCCCTATGTTGTTTGAGTATCTTTTTAGAGTGAGTAAGATGGGTGAATGGTGTGATTCGACTCTATTTACAATTTGGAAGTCCTCTATTATTGGTATTAATTCCTGTGAGCAAAATACATAATCTGTAACACTTCCTCCATTACTATTGATAAAAGTTAATTCCCCTACCTTATCTGACCCATACTTGCCATTTAGGATTTCCAATTTAAACGCATCACAAAAGGCTAGCACTTCTTTTCCATCTGAATTTAGCACTGTATCCTTACTTCGCCGCACTTCTCTCCTACAGTCTGCATCCCCCATTTCTACAGTGATATTTTCACTTCTGATTCTGGCATTAAAATCTCCCATTATGATTAAGACTGCTTTTGGGTGAATTTCCTGAATTTCTACAATCATGTCGGCCAAATTGATAAATAAGTTGGGGTTGGTATATCGGGATGCTGCTGGTTGCTGATATACTACAATAATACATGACTCAAGTTCACTTAATTTACAGTATACTCATAACGTTCCAAGTACCTTAATGTTTATCTGATGAAAAGTTATATAATGCTGGTTCTTAGTGTAAACGGCAACACCCCCTGGATATCTGCCTCTCTGGCCCCTGATTTCACTGCCCGTGAATACACCACTAAAACCACCAATATTCACATTTTCCCCCGCTTTAAGCCATGTCTCTGTGAAGCCCAGTATATCTACACTATTTACAAAGTCTATGAACCTATCATTTGCCAATTTCTTCTTTAAACCTTCAACATTTCAAAGGCCGACTGTCACATGGGCGGCTATTTCCTAGTTCATAGTTTATTGTAAGTGGTCATAATACAGGGTGTCTACTGATACTGGATATACTCGAAATATACTTAATTTTTTGGGGTGGTTACATATTGATATACTGAAATTAGTGATTACATACCGGAAAAATTACATGAAGTATCCGTATAACATTAATTTATTTCAGATTAAATTTTCATATGATTGGTTCTTGAAAGAACCTGTTAATCTAATCAGTATATTTTGTGTGTTATTGTTTTCCATATATCTATTGTTTTATAATTTTTCATCTCGTGCAAAAGTGACTCAAACTCTGGATAATCTTTCACCCCTAATATTTTTTTAGAGGCTATACAGCATTTCCAGAGTTTTGAAGGTTGTTGCGGGGGGGCATTGGAGAGGCTAAGATAAATACAAAATCTGCTGATATTTCATCCCCATTCTATAAATATCAGTGAATTTTGGTCCATTATTATGATTAGCATGGGAGTTTTAAGACATTACAGTTCTAAGAGGTAATGGGGAGAAATCAGCACAAAAAATCTTCTAGAGCAGTGTACAACAATTTCATATAGAGTACAGAGAGTAAATTTAATTAAATCATCACTAGAGATTTAAAAAGCCATTGTTCAACATTGGGTATGGCAGCTAGTAATAAACATAGCTTCATGTTATGTCTATGGAAACAAATAAAACCAGTAAAGATTGCAAGCTAGCCACAACACACATTTTAATACTGCTGCATTTTTACTGCATTATGACTCAATGTAATACTGGAATTTTGCCAAAACTTACACTGGAAATATACTGGAAATTTTAAACCTTCAAGGCAGTAGGCACTCTGTAATAAGAATGCATGCTATTGGGCCAGCAGTATAAGGTTTATTGTGATTGGTCATAATAAGAATGTGTGTTATTGGCTGGTTAATATTCATAGTTTATTTTAATTTATCATAATAAGAATGCATGCTATTGGCTAATTAATATCGTGATTGGTAATAATTCAAAAGTGTTATTGCAATTACAAAATTTTTGTAATAAATTATGAAGTGACTCCAGTTTACGATTTTAAATTTGCAACTGTTAATGGCAGAGTAGCCTAAATAATAAAGTACACTTGGTGAAAGTGGAATCAACCTAAACATTCTTGCTAGTTTTACTCATCTATTTATTTTGCAGACTTATAATATCCAAAAAGTAGTGGAATCACACACAGTGAAGGAATTAAAATACACTTGATGACACTAGTAAGATGAGCTAGTAAGATTGTTTAGATTGACTCCAATTTCATCAAGTGTATTTTATTAATTACTTCACTGTGTGTGATTCCACTACTTTTTGGATAGTCTAAATAATGTTTATATAAAAGTACAAAAGGAATGTACTACATTTGAATCAAAATGTATTATTGTTAACAAATTATAGGATTCTTTAAAATGAAAATTCGGATGTTTATGTATGGAACAATTAACATTCTCTCATGATATTGTATCCAATTTGATATTCTGAGGATTAATAGAGAACTATTATATTTACTTTATATTGCATATACTTTTTAATTTTTTTTTAAATGGCATGTTTTGAGCAATTCAAGGTCAACAGTTAAATCATATGACTTTGAAAGCTAAAAAAGTGCAGATATAGTTGTGTTGCATATTTGACAGATAATCTTACTAGTGTTTGATTGATGCTACTTTCAACTCTGTGAAGCAATTAGCACAAACTTTACATTTGCTAATGGAAATGGTTTTGAAGGAAGTTTTCTATTTTCTCCCAAACTTTGAACCACTTTGTCTCATAAAGTAGGCAACTTTAAAGTAGGCTACAATTTGGCACAATTTCATATCTCTATACTGTCTATGCAGTAGAGACCCCTTTTGATTTCATGGAAATCAAAAGGGGTCAGGTTAAAAATTGTACTTAACTGTATTGATTTGGCATAAAATGATTCTATAACATTGTAGCACCAAATTAACAAATTTCATGTTTCTGCAAGTTCAAACTTAAAGCATTTACAGAGGCTAATTGACCAAGTCCAAGTTAGAGCAGGAATGATAAATTAAACATTACACGATGCAAAACATTACAGCTGTGTATGCTCAGACCCATAGTGTTGCTTTCTCATTTCTATTAGCAGTACAATGAGTGTAGGTGGTGGTAATAGTAAATGAATTACTAACCAGGCTACAAGTAGAGAAATGTTTTGTGTGCTCTGTAATGCTCATTGTAATTGACTGAAGAAAGAAAATGGAAGTTATTGTCCTTAATTAAAAATTAAGATAGATAAAATATCTTTATTGGTGTCAAGCTATTATTACACAAATACTTAGTGCATAGGTCATTGACTGACCATACATGCATATTTAAGATACAAGTTAAAGGTGACAAATAGCTCTAAACTTAACGACAACTGTAGTTGCACAGTAGTGCTCCCTGATCACATGATGCTACACAGTCTACCTAATTACTGCAGCATCTACACATGTGAGCTATATACAATCCACTTTGCTCTGAAATACATCCTAGACAATACATAGTATGACTCCTTTGTATATTCACAGACTCTACGAGTGCCTTGTTAGCATCATATCACAAAAACTTGTCTCACTCACTCGTTGCAGAATTGTTAATGTTATACAATACAGTAACTCAATCTGGTAGATATATCAAACTTATCTGGACTTCGTCTCACGTCGGCATCCAAGGGAATGAGAAAGCTGGCGCAGCTACAGAGGCCACCAAGTATCCTCTAAAGAACTGTAGAATACCATACTGTAACTTCCTTGGATATATCCACAAGAAGATCACTCAGATATGGAAGAAGCATTAGAACAGCTTATCTACGAGTAAACTGCATGACATCTACTCTCCTTGTTCTCCTAAATGCCCAGTGATTTCCCTTCTTCACAAGGACCAAGTTGCTCTCACATGATTACGCATAGGAGACACAGCCATCACTCACTCCTACCTTTATCTCATGATCCTCCTCCACTTTCTAACCTCTGTAATTGTGCACTTACTGTACCTTATATGATCCTGGATTGTCATCATCATACAAGTGCAAGACGAGATTGTGAAGTTCTGGACAATATGTGTGATGCCAGCAGCAATCCAGTGTTTAATAAAATGATATTTAAGTATATTAAACAAACTAAGATATATGTCAAATTATAATGTCTGACTAATGTCCATTACTGTGTAATTTATTATAGTGGTTTGTATCCTAATGGAGTCATATTATGACCAGCGAGTTCAAGTGACTTAAAATAAATGCAAATAAAAAAACAAAAGAAAGAAAGAAAAAAAGGAGATAAATTGTCTCTGAATAATTTAACAAATTTTATCCATCTTCAACTCTTTTTAGCCAGGAAATTGTACATATTTTGCCAGTTTCTGGTCAGACAGCACATTCCAATATGCCACTCTCCTTCTAGTAGGATTTAAGAATTTTTCTTTGAGATTAATTGTTTAATGGTTGCTAATGCACTGTGTGCATTTCGCCAAAATATGCATCCAGCTTCATCCAAACCACAGAATTGGCAGATTCTCCTGCCGGAATCATCAGTCATTTTCTGTGGCCTCCAGCCTCCCAGTCTAAACTATGCCATTCCTGGTCTTTCCTTTCTTCCTAAGTTAATTATACATGCCTCTTTATCCCAATTCAATTTTATTTCATTTGCTAGACTTAGAGGAGGTTTAATTTTACAATCCAATCCAATTCCCTGTTGGCTGATATCTTATTACTCTTCTTTTGACACCTTTCCATATGTTTTTGTCATTTATTTCACTTCTTTGCCATACTGACCCCATGCCTATTCTCCTCAAATATCTTTCCTGTTCACCTGCCCAAAACTTTGGAGAAGGTTTACTCACTGGTATTTATAACATTTAGAGTGTAGTGTGAAATTATTTCCCTGCATCAGTCTCGACCAGTACTTCACTGCTCTTATGTTACATTATACTGTGTCTTCCTAACATCCTACCTCCCTCAATACTCCAGAATTTGTTGTGCCTTGTAAAACTTCAAGAACTTTCCCAAAATGCTACCTGCATTTATTTACATGCTCTGTTCTTTTCCATCCTTAAATTTCACTTCCATATACTAAAATTGGCCTTATCATAAAGTTACAACATCTTCTCTAATGTATCTACTGGCACATCAGATATACACGTTAGAGTACATAAGAGTTTATTTAGCAACCCTCATGCTTTGTAGTTAGTGACAGAGATGTTTATTCCAATTTCCTCTCATATTAGTCATTACTATTAAATAGCGTTCCAGACATCATACCAAAATATGATTTTTGTGTTGTTCTTTCAGCGATACCTTTCTTAATAACAAATAATATAAATCTGTGTTTTGGAAGGGGACAGGGCCTTTAATTTTGATGGTCAAAATCAGGAAACATTTTTTGGAGTCTTCATCTCCACATTCGTCTCCATCCTCAGTTGTTTGGTGACTGATGACTGGCTGCCATCCCTCTTCTGATGCACTGTGACCTTGATGTCCTCTAGCGGTAGTTCTACATAACTTTATTAGTTTGTTCGGGGGTGGGATCTCAAAATTCAATAAATGAACTTCTTTTCTGCAAATATAAATCTTTTCCCAAATATCTAATTTTAAAGCTGAAGTAACAGGTTTTAACTGTTTGATATCTTGTGCTGTTTCATGATTATTCAACCAAAAGTGGTGAGCTACAGCCAATGTATCTGTTTGTCTGTTTTTAATATTTCTTTGGTGCTCTTTCAATCTTGTGTTTAAATTTCTTATAATTTTCCCTATGTAAAATTTTTCACAATCCTCACAGTTATCTGATAAATTCCTGATTTCATTTTAGATGGGATAGTGTTTTTGAGAGGTTTCTTGAGTAAATTATTCAAACTATTTAGTTTGGGGAGCCAATCAGATATTGGATTTTTTGAAAATCTTCACAAATTTATTGAAAGTCTATGGATGATATGCAAATTTTTTATATTTCCAATCTTTATAACCTGTTTCCTTTAACATGGTCAATTGCTTTGGTTTTTTGTTGTTCCAAACATGTTTAACTAATTTGTTTACTGAAGTTGTTTCAGAGTTATTGAAGCCTGCTATCTCTAAAATATGGTGATAGTCTTTTAAGTAATCTTCTTGATCCAGTGGTATACTGTGGAGTCTATGTATTAAACTTATCATGGTTTCCTTTGATGTTAAATGCTTTGTTCATCAGTATTCCCACAGATAAAATCTCAATGCTTTTAAAAAAGTGGTTCATTTCTATTGATTTAAATTCCTTGGAAATTGATGATATCATAAAAATGACTAAAATATGCTTAAATCAAAACTTCTTCACTTTTAATAAAACAAATATTACAAAAAAGTACATGGCTTGGCTATGGGTAATCGTTTGTTGCCACTACTGGCAGATCTGTATGAGTCATCTGAAACATTAGTGATAAAAGCCTTCCCTCATATTTACAAAACATGGTTTGGTTACGTCAAGGGTGGCGAAAACGACTTCCTTCCGCGAGGCACCAAATATGCAACACGCATTGCAACACTCAGCAGCATGTGAAAATCAAATGGACGGTTGCAGAGAGGGAACATGCGCCTGTGAGTCAAAATGACTCGCGAGTCACGTTTTCGCTACCTCTGGGTTATGTGGATGATATTTTTGCCGTAATT
This sequence comes from Deroplatys truncata, assembly GCA_030765065.1. Classification (NCBI taxonomy): domain Eukaryota; kingdom Metazoa; phylum Arthropoda; class Insecta; order Mantodea; family Mantidae; genus Deroplatys; species Deroplatys truncata. Next base: position 411,660,933 of record CM060990.1, on the reverse strand, counting down.
CCACACAAATTCAAAGATGATGCATTAAAATTACTTAGTCTACATGATAAAGATGTCAAATTCACTTGTGAAATAGAATTTGAAAGTGTGTTACCTTTTTTAGGTTTAAAAATCATGAAAGACAAAAATGGTTTAAAATTTGATATTTATAGAAAACCTAAACATGTGGATAATTATAAATTCATTCCAATTTCCCATCACTTTGCAGTCTTCACAAGTTTAATACATAGACTCCTCGACAGTATACTTAAGAATACTTAAAAGAATATTACCATACTTTAGAAATAGCAACCTTCAATAATTTTGATACAACTTCGATAAACAAATTAATCAAATGTGATTGGAAAAACAGAAACTAACGCAATTGGCTATGTTAAAGGAAACAGATAATAAAAATTAGAAATATAAAAAAATCTACATATCGTCCTTGGGATTTCAATTAAATTGTGAAGATTTTCAAAAAATTCAATATCAGATTGGCTCCCCAAAATAAATACAGTTTGAATAATTTACTCAATAAACTCTCAGAAATACTATCCCATCCAAAACAAAATCAGGAATTATCAGATTAACTGTGAAGATTGTGAGAAATTTTACATAGGGAACTATAAGAAATTTAAACACCAGATTGAAAGAGCACCAAAGAAATATTAAAAACAGACAAAAGATAAGTCGGCCGTAGCTCACCACTTTTGATTGAATAATCATGAAATAGGACAAGATATCAAACTGTTAAAACCTATTGCTTCAGCTTTAGAATTTCATATTTGGGAAAAGATTTATATTTTCAGAAAAGAAGCTCACTTATTGAATTTTGAGGTCCCACTGCCAAACAAACTAATAAAGTTATGCAGAACTACCGCTAGAAGGCATCAAGGTCATGGTGCATCAGAAGAGGGATAGCAGCCAGTCATCAGTCTGAGGATGGAGATGAGCGTCTCTGAAACGTTTCCTCGTTTTAACCATCTGACTTAAGTGAAGTAAGTTTTAATATGTGACTCTCCATGTGTTTTAATATGTACATCTCTTCACTTTCAATAGTGCTTTGAATTTTAAGAATTTCAGTATAGATAACACTGCTATTCCTCTATAGTTTACTGGTTGCTAAGTGGTACGCTTGCTGTTGAATATTGTCTGAATAATTGCTGTTGCCCAAGCTTCAGGATGCTTCTATCCATTAAATAATTTGTTAAAGGCCAGCTGCTGGAGTTATAACATTTCAGGAACTTCTAAGGAGTGTTTAATAAATTTGCCTGGAATTCCTTCTGTTCCCAGTGCTTTGTGATTCCTTAGGCCTTTTATTGCTCAGATAATTTCACCGTCATTTATTTCCCCATCTAGAATTTATACTGCAGGATTTAAGTACATTTCAGCCAAAGACAACTGAGGTCCCTCTCACTCCACTCTTCCCCATTTACTTTAATGTACACACTATTAAAATACGCTAGCCATGTTCCCAGTTTGATAATTATCATTATAATTGTTTTCCCATCTTCACACTTCAAGTTTCTTAACCACCTTCCACATGTTTATCAGATCTCTCTGTTCTTAAATCTGCTGCCATTTTGTTTTGCCATTCAGTCTTTATGCTTAGTAATGTATCTTATTATTGCTTTTCTAATTTGTGTGTACAAAAGATGCTTTTCCTCAGTACACTCTCTTCTATCAACCTTAAAGTGCTATTTCAGCTCTTTTCATTGCTTCTTTACACTTGCCATCGTACCATCCTGATGCATTTGAGATTTTTTTTATTATTTTGAATTCTCATGCTTCTACCAGCAATTTGTAAATTTTTTGTTATTGTTTTAATAACATGTTCTCCACTTCAGTTTTACATCACCGATTACGTAAAACACCAAGAAATTCTTGGTGCATCAACATCTCAGTGTAGATGCCAAAGTGATATTACCATTAGTTTCCCCTACATTGTTTGAACATGTATTTAAAGTGAACATGATGGGTGAGTGGTATGATTCGACTCTATTTATAATTTGGATGTCCTCTATTATAGGTATTAACTCCTGTGAACATTTATTACATAGTCTATAATACTTTCTCCGTTATAATTGATAAAAGATAATTTGCTCTCATATCTGACCCATACTTGCCGTTTAGGACTTCTAATCTAAATGCATCACACAAGGGTAGCAATTCTTTACCATATATATTTAAGCACTAAATCATTACTGAAAATTTAAGTTCCAAGTTTCAGTACATGAAATTTAATTCCTTTACCTTACACTTAATTATTGCTGCTGGAATGGTCAAGGTCAGATGCAACATTTTGCAGGGTCACCTGAGTTGGTCGGTAAAACGGGTTTATCTTCTGATCCGTTGAGAGCATTTGAGATTCCTGTCTTCTTAAAATTCCTTTCCATGATATCTAATGAAATAGGTCTCTATGAAGAAAGAATCTAGTCGCATATTGTGCAGATCTCATGACCGGCCCCAGGCATATATTAATGCTCCATCCAAGTTAGGAACAAAAAAGAAAAAATTGTTGCATAAAATATGCATGGATATAAATTGTGTGGGTAAATACTGTATCAGGCTTGGCTTGGAGAGAGACTGTATGGAGCTGGAAAGTAATCTGCATTTGAAAGAAGTGCATTATCACAAATTACAAACTTCGGAGGAGCTAATATGGGCATAATCAACTGGCCCCTAGTTCAGTTCTGAGCATGGTATTTACAGCCCTGTAGTGATATTGAGCAGATAGGAGAGTAGTGTTCCCTCACAGTGGCAGGTTGACTGACAGGTATGACAAATAAAGGTACGCGTGAGATTTGGGAAAAATAGTACATTTTATTTCAAAACCAGTTACAAATAATGGTCAGAAAATAGGTATTGTTACTTAGAAACATCATCATTATTAATAAGATTAAGGGAATTTGTGAATTCAACTTTAAAAACAAAATTCATGTTTATTGTAACATTGTGCAGAGAGAAATTTATGATAATAAATTAATAAAATAAAATATTAGTTCATTGCTGAAACAAAAATCATGATTAATGCAGTTTGTTTCCATAGTAAACCAATACTTCTCTGCATTTGAATACAATATTATGATCTGCTGTTGTTTAAAGTAAGCATAATTACTGTTTTTATATACAAATAATTCAAGATGTGAAAAAATATGTAGAATTTTTATTTGCTTTAGTGCCAGATTATTATTATTTATTTATTTATTTGTTTGTTTGTTTGTTTATTATAAATGCCTTACATAAGAATGTGACCCAAATATTCCTTTCTTCTCTTTTGTTTAATTTCAGAAACATTTTCCACATTCACGACAAACTTGAAAAAAATGAAATCATTATTTTGTTTGAATCTGTCTAATAATAAAAACACAGTGCTGTGAGTATTGAGATTTCATTATCAAATTGAAAAATAGTTTTTTGCATTCTTTCCACTGAAAGAAATAACTATATTGCGGCAATTACAATACCGATTTGTTCGGATGTCCAGCACAGTGCCACTATTTCATGGATATGTCTGAGCAAACAAGTCCCTTGGCTGTGCACCATAGAGCAATGAGGTGATGACCCTTTTCTAGAGTGAATTCATGTATTTCAAAATGAAACACATGGAATTGTACATGACCAATAAGCCATTGACTGCCACTGAGCTGGTTTCAGCTAATTATTCGTCCCTCTTGTCATTGCTCCCCACAGTGACTGCTCTAAAGGTATGCTTACATGCTGTGCATTGTCAGTGAGCAGACCTATGTGTTTGGTTGATGACACTGAGCTAATACAATGCATCTTTTAAGCATCTCATAATATCAGTAAAAACCATATTATTGTGAGTGACAAACTTTGGAGGAGCTAATAGAATGCATCTTTAAAGCATCTCACAAAATCAGGAATAACAATATAGTTTTCAGGTGACTTCAGGAAAATGACTTCAACTGTGTGAACATTTTGTGCAACTATTGCAGTTAAGTTGAGCTATCTTTGCTAATGTATAGTTTCAGCTGTTCTCGGTTGCTGTCATTTTTACATATCCTCCATTGTTATTGCAGGCATTAGAACTGTACCAACACCACCACACTGAGGTTATTACACACTATAAATACCTAAACATTTTCAAACTTCTTGGTTAACATAAGAATAGGAAAAAGTTGTTCTGAAATGTTTGCACGGATCTACCAGAACCAGGACAAAGCATAAGAGGGGTACAAAACCTAACAATGATATTTCATTTTTTCTTGCTTTGGAGTGTTTCTAAATATATTTACAGAAATTTGTGGTATTTAGTAATCATTGCCTTCATGATCATGGTTAAACCAGGTCAGACCACTTGAGTAGCATCACAGCTGATTGTCTGAATGTAATTATTTCTTCTTCTCCTTCTTCTTCTTCTCCTCCTTCAAACCTTTTTACTTTCAGGCATCTCTGTCTATTTCTTCCATGTACATTCCATACCAATTCTTTTTGTTTCAACCATTGTTTCCCTCATTTTTGTACTATTCTTTCTATTGTGTTTTCTCACTTAATTCTTGGTCTTCCTCTTCCTAGCTTTCCTTCTACTCTCATCTCTATGTCCTGCTTACTTTTCTTTCCTCCATACACATGCCCAAAGCACTTCTGTTGTTTCTCTTTTATAATTTCAGTTACTGATTTCTTTAATTTTACCTCTTCTCTTATTCTTTCATTTCTAATCTTCTAGTCTTCCCCACAATTCGCTTATAGGATTTTATCTCTACTGCTGTTATTTGCTTTTATGTTTTTCTAATAGTGAAAAGTTTTGTATTCCATATTATAATATTGATTTTATTATTTATTTATATATGTGTATTTTGTCTTTATGCTAATCTCTTTTTTCCTGACTATTGTGTTATTTATTTGGTAGCATGCTGATGTTGCATTTTTACTCTGTTTAATACTTCTGTTCTAGTCTACCATCTCTACAAGTACCCAAGTATTTTCTACTCTTTCTAGTACCTGTTCATTATATTTAATATCAAGTTCATCCTTTTGTTTGTCTTTGGATACCCACATAATTTTACTTTTATTAGTATAAATTACCATTCCTTTTCGTAATAGCTCTTCATACCATTCATTAATCACATTTTGTAATATTTCAGGTGAGTCTGCTATTATAATTATATCATCCACATACAAAAATGCTTGTAAATAAACTGGTCAAAGTCTCCAGTTCTCAACTTAGTTCTTGAGATTTCGCATTTACATATTTTTAATATTTCATCCATATACCGGGTGAGGCATGTAAAACAGGCAACCTGAATAACACGGCCATTTGTAGTGATAGAAGAAAATACTTCAGACAGTAGTTGTTAGGGATGAAGGGGGACATATTGTGGTGTAGATAACTTTGTGATGAGTGCAGGTGTAGGGAGATACGAGTACAAACTTCATAATTTTAAATGCATTGATATTTATTATTTACCATTTTATAGTGCTTTTGAAGATGCATACAACAACTGTGTTTTGATAGCCATTGAAGATAGTTCTCATAATTTCTGATGGCTTTATGTCATTTGCTTTGCTCAGTGGACATATGTACCTTCTGCTCTCTCAATGGGTGAAGTGAATAAAAAGTAAGCTTTGACTTTAAGTGTTAAGTTTGAGCACTAGCTATAGCTTTCAAGCATTAAGTTATAGCTGTAGGTTTAACTTTAAATGTGTGAATAAAACTGACATAACGCTTCTAGGTTTAGGCTGGAAAATTTTAGCTTTAGCTAGACCCTCTCAAAGCATAGGCAAGACACGTGACAATCTAATTAACAACACTACATTGTTAAAACATATGTTCTATTATTGGGAAAAGAAACATGATTGTCATTCAAGAAACTAACCAATGTAAGCTGCAGCCAAAACTTTTGTTTCAAATCCATAAAAGTATTACTCCATGATGTGCGATTCAGATACAGAGCACTTTTCTGAAATTCCAGAAGAGCCAAATGGTTCCCAGTTAAAGTTTGTAATGTTGCTTGCGGATCACACTGTTCTGTTTAAAAAGTTGCAAGTACCTAAAGTGGGAGAAGCTAAAGATAAAGCAATTCAAATCTTAAAGAATAGTATTTGAAAATATTTTTAAAGACACTTCCGAAAAACAACTGAATTAGAAAATTCAAAATATGAAGAATAGGCTGAAAAGGAAGACGGATAAAAACATAACAGAAAATAAAAAGGTGATTTTAAAAGACTTGGAAAAAAAGGTGCTGCATCTGCTGTCATATGAGCAAAATCCCATTTTTAATAAATACCGGTAAGTTATGTTGTTTTATTATTATGTGTATTCATTTATATTGTAATTAGTTGTGTTGAGCATATTTATATATTCACCATTGATATAATTGTAATTTTCTCTTAACATGTACCTATTTCTTATTGTTGCAGGAGCATGCAATAGGTACTGGTACCAGCAAGACTACTACTTCAGATGCAGTTCTTATGGAGTCAAAATCACCAACGCCACCACCTTTAAAAAGAAAAAGGTTTTCTTTGCCAGAAACTAGTGAAACGTGCAATCTCTCTACTTCTGAATTGCAGAGACTGCTTATCTTGGAGCAACTAAATCTCACTATGCTTCAAGTAAGGAGAGAAGAACTGCTGCTTTAGTGATTCTGATTACAATCAATCCTAATATTCAAGGGGAGGGAAAAGAGGATGGCAAAGGTAATCCATTCACATTGACATGCTTATAAGTTTAATTAATTGAGTTTGTATTTGATTTCTTCAAATAAAATAAATGTTAATGATTTCTTATACATCATTTCTTAAGTTACTTATATTTTTAATTTCCTCCCTTCTTAAGACACCTCTTTGTTGCATATCCCCATCATCTCAATATCAACTTCCAATTCCTCTTCAACATCTTCAGCTGCATCTTTTTGCTCCTCTTCCAAGGATCATTCAAATACTTGGCAATGTTATGAAGCACAGCACACCTAATAATCACAGATGGCATCTTATCAAGCTTCCACATATAAAATTGAGAATAGGGAACCTTTTCTTCAGCTGACCAAAACGTCTTTCATTGATGACTCGTTCTTTCTTCAGGAGATTAAAGTAAGCTGTTTCTTTGGGAGTGTGTGGATTTAAATAAGGAGTAAGTAACCATGGCATAATTCCATATCTGCTATTGCCAAGTAGTGCTTCAGTGTGTCCCTTATTCATAATTTGATAAACACCAGATCTTGAAGGATTCTATTGTCATGGACTGATCCTGGCCACTGCACATCAACACTTGTTATTTCCTCTTTTGATTTTGCATGTAAACTGCACATTTAAGCTACAGAAGCCCTTTCGATTTACATAATCATTACCATGATTTGGAAGCTTTGAAATATGAATGTGCGTTCAATCTATAGCTCCCATTGCACAAGGGAAACTGTAGTTCATTCCACTGTACTTTCGCTTCAGTTTTATCTTGATCTGTCTCAGGAAACTTTATTGCAAAGAAGCACTTGTAGATTATCTTTTCATTCATGGATTTCAATGTTTAACATATTGTGCAATCAACTCCCTATATCTTTTGCATTTCCTGATTGAAATTCTGGATCTGCTAAAAACCTCAGATACATTTCCATGCATTGTTTGTTACTTAGAGCACCACCTCTTGTTTCAGTAGTGTTCCCCAAGAAATATTCAGCCAACCATTCAACATTCTCTTCTGAGAACTTAAAAAGACCATGATAGTCCTCTTCGTGTGTTGTCATCTGTAAGATTTACGTTTGTGAATGTTCATTAAAGCTGCCATCTTCTAGCTGGTAATGTAACAGACTGATTTAAGTATGGTAGATGCGCACTTGGAATTCTAAAGATTAAACTACCAGTAAAAAAGATCTAGCTTGTGTCTCTTCACACATTTTGTGGTTTAAGCTGGAAAATTCAAGCAACATCTTAATGTACTAGTTTTATCTTAATTCCATTGTGTTTGCATATAGCTAAAACTAGTAATTCAAGTACAAACTTAATTGTTATTCACTAAATTGTAAGTATTAACTTAAAGTATCCTAGTTTTAGCAAAAGCTTATTTTTATCCACTTCACCCATTGTGCTACTGATGAGAGAAGCAACTTACTGTATGTGACCAACCAAGGAATACCTCCTGACATCTCCACCACTGCCCATTCAAGATTACAAACCAGTTCACTCATTCTCTGAATCACTAGCAAAAAATTTTGATTTATATTATTGATCCATCTCATATATATATATATATATATATATATTTATTTATTTATTTGTTTGTTTGGCAGTCTCAGTATTCTTAAATGACTAAATATTTTTATAATTTAAATAAATTCTTTATTCTCTGTATTGTTTCATGCAATGTGTGTATTATTCTAGAAATTAGCCAGCTAAATCAAAAGCCCTAACAGATAGTGCAGCAAATTGTCTTTTGTATACTTTTTTGTTCAGGAAGGTGATTAAAATAATCCAGAATCACAATAAGCAATTTATTTCTTGTTTTGTTTTATTAGACACCAAAAAGCTTGCATTTTTATGTAAAATAAGAAACCACTCCCTCGAGAAGATATGAGCACATTTAAATTACTTTCACACATAGCTTATTTGTTTTAAAGTCACTTATACTACATTTAAAATAAAGCAACAGTATTGACTCAAATTGAGTCATATAATGAGCTGTACTCACACAAGTTAGTAATGGCATTTGAATTGCAATATGAGTACAGCTCGCAAGTATGCACTGGCCAATTAAACTATATAGATTTGTATGTTTAAATAACAGATGGCATTCAAATGATCTCCATATCGTTTTAGAATACTTATGAACAGAAAAACTAATGTTTATGGTACCATGTGGCAAATAAAGATGTCACCTGATATATCTCGTAATAAAGTGAAATGTGCCAAGTATGAATATTCATCTGCAGTGAATGTGCTGTGTGTGAAATAGAAGGATAACAAAGATGTTTATTTCCTATTGATGAAACATGAAGCTGTTTGCATTACACCAATATGCAAGCTGTGAAGAAGGAAAGGCCTGATATCCAGAGAGGAGCTAAAAAATATAAAGTGTGCTCAGTACCAGAAGCAAATGGGAGATGTCAATGTGTAAGATCAGGTATGTTTCTTATAATGCAATGCACAGGTAAAGTTTACAGGAAAATATTTTTCTCTAGCTAGACATGTGCGTATTCAATTGTTTCTTTGTATTTCACAAGATGACTGCTAAGAAAAATACCAACTGCACAGACTTAGGATCGAAGTTGTTCATCAGCTGCTTCAAAGTATGAGACTACCAGAGTTCAATGTTAGATGTCAGCCTTCAGATGCAGATACCCCATTGAGACTGCTAGCGGAAACATGTGTCCCTTTTCCAGTGCACATTCCACCCACAGACAAGAAAGAAAAAGGGAAACAAAAGATACGTTGTATGAGGCAGTTTTTAAAGTAAGCTCCGATAATGTTTTAAAAAATAACAGAACATTATTTTCCAAATACTTTATTATTATTCATTACCTTACACTACTTCCCCACATAGTCACCACTGTTATTCAGGCACTTGTCGTAATGGGAAACCAGTTTTTGTATGCCTTCGTCATAGAATGATGTCACCTGTGATGAAAGCCAAGTCTGCACTTCTTGTTTCACATCATCATCATTGAAATGGTTTCCACCAAGGAATTTTTTCAGATAAATAAACAGATGAAAATTACTTGGTGCCAAATCTGGACTGTAAGGAGGGTGGGTGAATTGTTACCAACCAAATGATGTGATCAGATGTTGAGTTTGTTTGGCTGTGTGTGGCCAGGCATTGTCACTCATTATTGTTTCCCCAAAAACCTCACACAATTGGCAATGGATGTTTGCTGGTGTAACATTTCTCGCATTCAAAAACGAATCACTGATCTGACCTCACAGTCGGTGGGTCATTTGATTGTTTTGAACATTTCTAAATACCTTAACAACAGGAAAACACAAAGTGATGATGTTTGGTTTCTTAATGAATGGAGGATGTGATAGGACATACTCAAAATCGCAAATGCAGCGGCAAAATATTAAAATAGTACTTACTTTAAAAATATGCTTCATATTCTACAGGAGGGAAAAATAGCAAGAGTGCTTGGCAGTGCAAAAAGCATTGTGTTGTCCTTCATTTTCAGAACTGTTTTGAGCTCTACCACACTCAACAATCATAAAAGAAATTATATTAGTTAATTTTATATGAACTTTTAAACTTTACAATGCTCCCGTGCAGCTGTACAGGGATTTAAATCAGATTTGTGAGGTAGCTATGAGGGTATTAAATAAGGTGCCAATGGATTAACCCATTCACGTCGCATGTCAAGCTATACTTGCATAAGTTAGTAATGGCATTTAAATAACATGATGAGCACACCTTGCAAGTGTGTATTGGCCAATAAAACTATATATATTTGAATTTTTAACTAACAGGTGTCATTTAAAGAATCTCCATATCTCCTTAGAAGACTAATGAACAGAAAACTACTGCTGTTGGTATAGCTCATAATAAGTGAAACATGGCGAGTTTGAATGTACTGTGTATGGAATGAAAGGATAACAAAGATGTTTATTTGCATCAGTGAAACACGAAGCTGCTGACATCACCACAACAGGCAAACTGAGAAGAAGGAAAGGTCAGACACCCAAAGAGGAGGTAAAGAAACCAAAGTATGCCCTTGAGTATCAGAAGCACATGGGTATGTCAATTTGTAAGATTAGGTGACAGCTTTGTTTCTATAATGCAACCCACAGCTAAAGCTTACAGCAAAAGATTTTTCTATCTGCTAGGCATGTGCATTTTGGTTTCATTGTGCTTCACAAGATGACTGCTAAGAAAATGACCAACTATGTGGACTTCAGAACCAATGTCACTCAACAGCTGCTTCAAAGTATAGCACTACCAAGAGTTCAGTGTTAGAGTTTGACCTTCAGCTGTTGTTACCCCATTGAGACTACAAGCTAAAACATGCACCCCTTTTCTAATGCACTTCTGTTCACAGACAAGAAAGAAATATATGGAACAGAAAGATGTGTTGTATGCTACAGTAGGAAGAAAATAGCTAAGGTGCTTGGTAAGGAAAAAAGTTGTGTTGCCCTTTATTTAGAGAACTTTTTTGAGATCTATCACATCCAATAATCATATTAGGTGATCAAAATCGAGTCAATGCTTCTGGTATCATGAATGCAACATTTCAGCAAAGATATTATATTGGTTGATTTTATATGAAACTTTAAAACCTACAACACACTTGTGCGGCTGTATAGGAATTTAAATCAAATTTGTGTGGTAGCCATGAGGGTGTTTAAATAAGATCCCAATGGGTTAATGAAACTAAACATTTAGTTTGAAATATAATCAAAAGTTTTACCAAAGTCCATAAGTACAAATGTTAAATCACCTCATAGCATGACATAACAAAAACTGCATATGGGCCAGGTATTAATAGTCAAGAAGGTAATGCATTTAATACATGTGATACTTTAATTCCTTTTTAGGGAAAACTATAAACATGGATTTATCTGAAGGAGTTAATTGTGTTTCCCCCTGTAATGGGGGGAAACACAAATATGTTGATTCTTATATTGTTTGTTTTGGAAAACCCAGCTTTACCATTAATCTTGAATATCAGTTTTACTTATCCCACAAATATTTTGCTTCTCTTTTTATTAAGGAAACACTATGAACTTTCATTTATGACAAGAAGACTGTTAGTGTACTTTATCTAGAATAATATTTCTTTTATTTGTGCTTTCCTTAGGAAAGCTGTAGCCTTTGTTTAAAGGAATTGGAATTGTTTTAACTCAGCAATGGAAAATAACATTTCATTCTTCATATGCTTTGACTAGGAAAATCTGTAGTCCTTTTATTCATATGCTTAACCCTTTCACTGTTGAGATATTTGCCACTTGCTGACCCTCCTTGCTAAGATATTTTTTTTCAAATTTAAATTCTTTATAACTATACAATAACATACAAGAAATAATAGAAATATCATGAAATTTATTTAATTTATTTAAAGGTGAGTCGGAATTGTTACACTAACATCACTTAAGTTTACTCACTTAACATGTTTCGGGAAACGGTTGTTCCCATCCTCAGAAGCTATCAACATATCATGAAATACCCACCAGGGGTTACAGACTGATGAAGATGATCCACTTTTAAAAGTTTAAATTAGGCCACATGCAACACACAGTAGTTAAGGTTGACCACATGGGCCAGTAATTTAGATATATAAGTATGTATTGTATAAATAAAATTATCAGTCACTGACAACTGTTAGCATTGTTTCTATTAAAAAATAAAAGTATCACAATGAAAATTTAAGAAATTACAATTAAGGTTATCCAAAATTTGTTTTTTTAATTTATTTCAAATTGGATTTTTTGTCTTATACCTATATAATATCATAAGAAAATTTTGATGCAACAAGAAACATAGAAATATATTCTTTGAAACTACCACTTCCCAGTATAAAGAATTTGGCCTGTGTGTGGTATATTTCAAAACAGGGGTGAAGATATAAACTGACATCGCATTCTGCACACACAGATTTTGTAACTTTCCTTTTCTGGGGCTTCTTTGTGATGTTTGAACACACATGGCATTTTCAAGCAGGTTTGGCTTTGCTTGGTATGGGTGGTACAGGTATGGAAAGTGTCTGTCAGTCTACAGAGCTTGTCACCAGATACAGATCATCCAGATTTGCTAGTTGTTGCTGATGTATGGAACTTCTGAAATATTTCACTGATGGGAAAAAGTTGAAAATCAGCCAAAATAATATTTTTCCCAGTTTTCCATTGTATAGGGCATGTGAATTTGAAAGAGTGATATCTAAAAGATGAAAAAAAAAACTTTTTCTACCATTTCAATGACTTGCAGACACATTGAACAGAACTATTCATCATGTCAAACCTGTCCACCATACCCAAATTCTGCAATGACACAGGTTTGATTATTAGTATGTTTGTCTTTTTATCAGTCTTCCTTGTCTATCTCATTGTGTCACTATGTAAAGTGGTCAACATACAAACCTCTTGTCTGTCCATCCACTTTAGTGCTAGCATGTTATCTGTGTGCCTAGATTCTATTTGTCCCTTCTTTAGTTTTTCAGTCATTTTAGGCATTTCCTTCCTGTTTTTCTTACATTTACTCCATGTACATGTAGCCAGTTATGAAGTGGAGGACTAGAATACCAATTGTCACAAGTTGTATCCTTTATTTAGGTATTTAGCCATAAGAATTTGTACTACAGCATCAGAAATTCCTAATTCACGATCATCAACAATGTTTGTGGTGGTCCCTGTATACAAAATGGAGTCCAGTACATACCCTGTCTCACAGTCACAAAGCACATAAATTTTTATGACAAATCTGTGTCTTTTGGTGGGAATGAATTGTTTGAAAAATACCAGGCTCTAGTCAATGAATAGATTTTGAAAAGGATTGAAAAAAAAACACTTAAAGTGTGCCTCAGATGGTCAACAGTAGATTTTAATTAATGCAATCTGTCTCCTTGAGTCTGTGTGTCATTCTCATTTAAATGGAGAAGTCTGAGTAGCAAAAGATACTCTTGACAGATACTCTGAAAATTGGGGGGGGGGTACAAATTAGAGGGTGTGTTCACCAGTATTCTGCATGAGTCAGTTTCTTTTCTCTGGCCATCAGCATTATGAGTCCCAAGTAAATGTAAAGTTCTTTGGGTCTAGTTTCATACCAGGGCTGCAACCAAGAGTGGGGGGTAGGTGATAGTTTCTGAACAAAGAAAATTGTAATATCTTAGTTTCTTCAGTTATGAGCTGCCTAATTTGGAAAGAAAAAAATAATTTGAAAACATAAAAAACTATGGAATTTGCATTTAAATTGACTGAAATACCAGAATTTTGGTTATCAAAACCATGATTTTGTGGAACAAAATTGCCCCTCAACCACTGAAACAAAGAACTGACAGTCCGTCTTCTCTTTGTGCATTTTGCACTTCATGTTGTGGATCATTTTCATCACCATCACTTACTTCTCCTGTATACTACCAATTTCTTTTTCACTTTCTTTATCATTGCCATCAATAATGGACATATCAGATGGCAAAGCATCAAATTCTGCAAGTAATTCATCATTGCATAAAACTGATTCTGTCGCTGGGACCAACCATATTTTATACATCCATGAATCCCTACATCACATAACCCTACACAATGCTGCATCTTGCTGCAAAGCGAAATGCTTATGCAAGTCTTTGGGTTTCTCCCTCCAGATGCCACTACAAGGCAGAGAGATCTATGAAACTGCTTCTTCATGATCCTAAGAAATGGCAAAGCAAGTTCCTTCAATTAAAAATGCGTTCAAAAATTCCCTTCAGTGCCGAAAAGGACTCGATTCTAGCAAGTAGCCAGGGTCATCACTGTGATGGCCAAAGTACTACAAGATTTAAATCCCTGGCCATCAATGTGATGACCAGGATTAGGATTTTTAGGTGTGCACCTTTTTTTTTAGGGTAAGTTAAAGCTGTGCGGAAAGATATCACAGTATGAAATTTTGTTTCTAGTTGCGAAAAGAGGCATTTTTTCTTGCACCTTTTTCCCTTTTTTGGGACCTTTACCCCTTTTTGCCATTTTCCCCCAACCATGCCCATAATCCCCTTTTTCCCCCTTTTTTCTTTTAAGTTTCATTCCAATTTATTCTTTAACTTTCAAGTAACGTCTCCTCAGCTTGCTGTGTACGTGCGAATAGTAAGCCTACCTCTTTCAGTAAATGCCGTGTGGGAAATGAAGGCACACCTGCAACAATGGAAAATAATTGTGTTCAACGAAAACCTCTTTCTCTCGCTTTACTGCTATAAAGTAGCCCGCAATAACGCAATTGACAATGAGTGATTCTATCCCGCCAAAATCAGTAGCCTGCTATTTGTGAATGTGAGTTTGTTACCGTGAGAGACGTCATCTGTTTGTGTGGAGGTGAAAGCTGGGCACGCAGAGATGGCAGTAACCTCACCCGCGCAGTTCTGAGAATTATTAAGACTGGGTTCTGCTCAAAACTACTAGAAATTGCTGAGACTGAAGTTCCAGCATGAATGAGAACATTCTGGTAATTGTCACGGTGTTATAAGAGAATGTGGACAGCGAATGGGCGCAAGAGTGAGTTGTGTGACAGTTGCATTATGTTAGCAAGTGAACTAGTGTTAGCTCTCCAAACGAGTGTACTAGTACTAGATTTTACCATGCCAAAGGTGTCCAGTGCTCAATTTATTGTTCTGGCTGAGGAATTCAAACAAGATTTCATAGACACTGATGGAACTGTTACGCGATGTACTATTTGTGATTCAGGAATTTTGTTACACGAAAAACACCAGTGAGATCGCATCAAACAACACATTTCCAGCTCTAAGCATCAAATGAACAAGACTCTTCAAGCAAACAAATCACGGCAACCTCTATTACAAAATGCGTTTCAACAGAGTTCTTCAAAAAGCCAAAATTTGAAGGAATTAAACATTGATTTGTGTGCAGCTCTTACACAAGCAGGAATTCCACACAATAAGGTGAACCATCCAGTCTTCAAGGGATTTCTTGAAAAATACACAAAGATGTCAGTGCGCGATGAGAGTAATTTAAGAAAAAAACTACACGGAGCTTGTTTACCAAGAAACCATAGAAAGAATCAAGGAGAAAGTGTCTGATTGCGATGTGGTAATCATTGTGGATGAAACCATAGACTCAATGGAATGATATGTTTTGAACATTTTAGTTTTTCCCTTAGCAGGAGAGAAAGCTAAGCCCATGTTATTAAAAATGTACCAGCTGCAGAAAGCCAATGCCAGTACAGTAATGCAATCCATTATGGACTTCTGCCAAAAACTCTAGCCTACTGGTATCAAGTTTGAAAACCTTCTTCTTGTGGTTACAGACCAGGCTCCATACATGGTTTCAGCTGTTAACCAATTGAAACCTTTGTTTCCTAACTTGAAGCATGTGACATGCTTGGCTCATGCCCTTCACAGGGTTTGTGACTCCATAAGGAAGGAATACGACATCGCAAATCAATTCATCTCTGCCTTGAAGAAGATTCTACTGAAATCTCCGAGCCGTGTTGTTTACTACAGGGAAATCACTGGCCTGCCCCTTCCAAATTTCCCGGTCATCACTCGCTGGGGATCTTGGATTGAGTGTGCTGCTATGTTGTGTGAGAATTTTGACAAAATTAAAGAGTTTGTGCTTTCTTTGGATCTATCCGACACAGGTGCAATTTCCAAGACACAGCAACTTCTGTTACCAGAGAAAATACATAATTTGCAGACAGAAGTATATTGTGTCCATAGTTACAAGTGCCTACTTGCAGCTATTAAATGATTGGAAGAACAAGGTCTGGAAAAGGAAAAACAGTGGGATATTTTTACTTCCGTGAGGGAGCAGTTAGATGGCTTTGCCAAAGACAAACTTGAATCTAGTCTTCAGAAGAATCCAGACATTGAGGAATTCGCCACATCTGTAGAGTTGCCATTCCGAGTGAATACAAGGTTTGCCCCCACTGGTTTCTGTGGATGTTGAAAGAAGCTTTAGCATCTACAAAGACATTCTATCTCCTAATAGAAACAGACTTACTTTTAAAAAAATGGAGATGTCTTGAAGTACAAGAGCTGCATGTTTTTTCCTTCTTTTGATGAGTGATAATTTGATGTACTTGTTTGTAGTTCAATAAATTAGAATAGAGGAAAGAGAAATCGTTGAATTAGTTAAGGGAATGCATAACTGAAATTAACCCAAAATCAAAACAAAAACAAACCAAAAAATATGTTCCCAAAAAATTCTCCATTGCTTGTAGTTTTAGAATCCACTTTTATTTTTGAACTAGCGAATGCTTCAGGATTGTTACGAGACTTTCTAAACACCCTTGCGCATTTGGTTGCTAGCTGTTTATATTTTTAAAACTTCATTTTAAGGCATTTCTTTTTTTCAGCATTTCTGCATATTCAATGTTCCACACGATGTAGTTTTCATCCATTCATATTGACATTTTTTTATGCTTATTTAAAAAATCCAAATAAATAAAACTGTCGTATAATTTCTCTGTGTAATGAATAGTTTTAGTGCTACTAATTTTTTAAGATAACAATGTATACAAAAAAAAAACTAAAACAAAAATGCAAATACAAAACTGCAAAACTTTTTTTTCTCTTAAACTAAGAATGGTAGAAAAAAATTATATGACAGATTTGTAGTTCCTTGACATAGAAGCAACATAAGAATTTTTTTTTTTGTAAAATGAATCATGTGTTGCATTTTGCATATACCCATAATTTTATATTTTGAAAATTAATAACTTGAAAACTAATTAAGATTTTGGATTGAAATTCACAAAACAAGTATATCTAAAGAAGACTGACATGTGGTTAAAATTTCAGCCCAATTGAATGGATAGTTTAGAAAATAGCAATTTCAGTTGTGCATCCCCTTAAATAAACCAGCATCTTATTGTCCCTTTTTTCACCTTATTTGAGCACCTTTTCCCTTCCTTTTCTCATCTGAAATTTGCACACAAAAATCCTAACCCTGGTGATGACCAATGCAGAGAAAAGGTTAAAAGAGTCAGTATAATTTTATCCATGAAACATACAGGCAGGAATTATTTTGTTTCTCCCATTATTTAATAATGGAAAATCTAGACCTCATTATTACTTGGAGAATACATTACCATTAATACCTATCATGGATATTAACATATTAATTTAGTTTTGCTCAGCCATGACCAAGTGATCTGTGTGGCATTAAGTTGTTTACATATGATGACTGGCCTCGGAGCACTGCTAACCAGCATGGCATAACTCATGTTGGAGCACGTTTAAGGACAAATGCCAGTAGCTTTTTGGAATAGAAAGTAGTTTTTCCACTGGAAGTGGAATTCATGTTACCATAAAACACACTTTGTTGCTTAACTAGAAAACCTACAGAAACATAACATACCATTTTTTACCCATTGCTATTTGAACTGAAGCAGTACCTTCCACCCAGTAGACTTACTTCTGAGCAGTGAATATGAACACTACCAATAGCCTTTTGGAAGTTGGTCAAGAGTATTTGACAAGTGTTTTCATATATGAAAACTATGGTCACTTCAGTGTATTACAAAGTATTTTCATTTTGTTCCTCAAACGTGTCCTCCCACTGTTGCTGAAGATGTGTTATTAATAATTCTCAGACTAATGTGATTTCTACATAATTGGACCACCAGTACATTTTGCATTTAATGTCGCAGACCGCCTTAATATAAAGTGTGGGTAAAAGCGAATTGGTCATGGTGGTTCTGCAAAACTCCAGTCAACACACACAAATTTGGTTTTTGTAATTTCTGGAGTCACCTGGGGTGCTAGAGTGACGATTTATAATTACACACAGGAAAATTTCATTTTATTTTTTTAGAACATTTTGGTGTTATTTTTCAATGGCTTTTAATGTTATAAAGTTGATTTTGGTGACCCTTTTACTATGCACCATTTTAAAAAATTGGTTATATTGAAGATGAAATCTCCCTAATGTTGAATTTTAAATTACTTCATTAAGAAGTTAATTTTAAATAAACACTTCATGTACATCAAGTCATGAAAACAAGCACTTAATTTATTTTTAAACAAGTACAAAGTATCAGGAATTATGATATTAATTACATATTAATTGCAATTCTATCAGTCACTCAAATACTATAAAAATATTCTTCATGCAGCACATTTAACAATACTTTAGCAACTGCATTAATGAATGACATCTCAAACTTCAAATGATAGCATGGTCATGAGTTCCAAATTTTCTTCGCTTAGATTGTGCCTTCAGTCAGTCAGAATCTCACTGTCCCTCAATGATCACCTTCACCAAATCAACTTACTTAGTCATATATCGGGCACCATCAGAAACAATAGACCTTGTTGTAACAAATGAGAACACCAGTTACTGCGAAACACACTTTATTTATCACTTAGTTACTCGGCATAGCACAAATGTTATATTTTACTCACTTTGGCACATATGCGGAACACAACACAACTGAAATGCTGAATCACAACTAAATTTCACTGGCACTGGTTACTTTTCACTTCTTAACTCTGAACTCAACTCCCGGGTAAGAGCAGCCCCTTACATAGGTCCGCATACAAAGCAGTACCTTCTAGAAGCAAAGCCTACTTGAAACGGCCCAAAAGAATGCTCTGGAGTGGGGAAGCAGCACATAATGGCTATTCTACATCCAAATGCATATTATTCTGGAGGGGACCAGGCATTAACCACACCCAGCTGGCCAAGTAGGCAAGTCGGCATGCACTTGCACCACCGGCCATAGCTAACTTGCATGCATAGTCACACTATTTTGTTGATTTTAAGAAAGCTTTTGACTGTATAAATCCCAATGCATACTAGTAAAAATTAGAAGCTGAGGAGTTATCAAAGAAGATGATTAGAGCATTGGAGGCTATGTATCATAGAGTGGAATTCTGTGTAAAGTGCAATATGAAAACAGAGTTTCAGAGAACTTTGAGAACCACAAAGGTGTTAGGCAAGGCTGTATTTTATCATCCCTTCTCTTTAATCTCTTTGTGGGTGATATAGTGCATATATTGTTATGAGAAAACATGGAAGCACCCGAGATTGGTGGCATTCAGATCCCAGTACTTTTATATGCAGACAATATGACACTGTTCTCTACTACTGTGGAAGGTTTGCAAAAGGAACTAAACAAACTACAGACTTATTGCGAAGAATGGCAATTGGGTAATTGACTGACGATGTAAATAAAATGAAAAATATTATGTTTAAAAACAGCTCGGTATACAGTTGAACAGAGACCTGCACTTACGCAGGGGAAAAACTGGACAATGTAAAGCGTTTTGTATACTTAGGTTTGACTGTTACAATGAACGGAAGATGGACTAAATACATTGAGGTTAGGAAACTCAAGGCAAGAATGAAGGCTGTGGAAACTCTACGCACACAGATTAGAATTCCAGATATGCCTGTAAAATTGTTAGAGACAATATATGGTGCAATTTTTAGATCCACAATGACATACGGGGTACAGATCTGGGGGGGAGAACCCATGGAAAAGCTAGACCAAGTAAGAACTGGGTTTTAAAAGGTATCTTACAGGTGGGGAGGGGTACGGCAAACTGCGGTACTTTTAGAGAATATGGTGCATGCAGTGAAACAATTGAATGCAAGGTATGAGCAATCAGATATTGGATTAGAGTTATGAGAGGGGATCAACCATTTATTAGAACACATGCTATAGGGAACATGTTAGAATGGGAGGGGACAAGACATGGGCATCAAAAGCCAAGAGAGGGCTGGAAAGAATAGGGATGGGTAATATTTGATTTGAAGGACAAGGAAATAGAGCAAACGTGTGGAGAAAAGTACAGAAATGACTGAAAGATATAGATCGACAGCAGACATTATCACAATGTAATGAGAAAGTATCATTAAGCTTGCAGTGGAAACTAAAAACAGAATGGGGTATAGAACAACATATTTTGTCAGGAAATAGAGTCCTCAAACAAGGGCTTGCTTGGCCTAAACTGGAATCATGGCTAGCAATGAAATTTGTTAATGAAGAAAGCATAAGAATCTCTCCGTAGTGTAGAGAGGAAGAAACATAGGCTCATATTCTGGCACATAGTACAAGACAGAACAACTGAGGCGAAATTATCTGCCAGATTTTCTTTGTTAACTCAAGGAGAGAGTTATAAGCTAGTTGGACCTTGGTAACTGGAACGGCGGAGGGGGAAGCGATTGGTACATTTTTACAAAAGGTGGTGAAGCTTTGATCGGAGTCTAAGGAAGAGGGACAAGGGTTCGAGGGAGAGAGCTAATGCCTTAGGGCCAGGTATTGTGTTTGTTTTGTAAACAATAGCATGCACTTGCATGCATGCACAAATTTCTTTTTCTTGTTTCTTCTTCTGTTATGTTTGTCTGCTTTTTCCTGTAGTTTCTTTGTATTTCTGTTTTCTTTTTTCCAATTCTTAAAATTCAGTGTGATCAATACAGACTGAAACAGATGGACTACAGTTTATTATAGGACAATGTACGGTCTATCTGACCCATGAGATGTGTAAGTTTGAATATGTAAAAAGACCAATAAACACACCACTTTACTCTACTCTACTTTATTGCAATACTTGCAATACTATAGCATGTATACATTGAGTCGAATCTGTTCTCTCTAGAAAACAGTTACACTTGCATAAAAAATCTTAGGAAGATCATCACTGTCAATGATTTTTAATAAAATTGCAAAAATGCAGTGTCCTCTCTCTTCAATTTTCTCATCTGCCAGGATCTCCACGTTTTTGTTGAACAGTTTTTTCTTGACAGAATTCAGTTTCTCCTCTTGCAAACTTGGAACATACTTTCCCTTAGTATCTTGATGCAGGGAATGTCACGAGCTCCAGGAATGAAGTTAAGAACTGAGTTACAGATCTCTCTCCACAATAACCTTATAAAAACTTTAGTATAAACCTCCTCATGATAGTGCAATTACAATGACTTACCTTCCATAAATTCATTCATCCACTTGCATACATCCTTATTATCTAATCATGGATTCAAAACTTGCGCCAAATGATAACTATCACTTGGTGTTTTCAGACACGTACTTACTCTTAAGGCATGTGTCCATTTGATAGCTGAGAGTGCGAGTGACTCGCAACAGTTCTTGCTGAGCTTTTATCCATTTGAGAGTATTTCTTTCCTTGAGAGGTCTCTGAATGGTAGACTCATGGCAGTTACTCTCAGAACCGTGTCCACTACGGTGTCAAGTAAATGTGCAATAGAGGTAAAATGGACGAACAACAGTGTGCAGCTATAGTTGTAATGCTTTTAGCTTTTAAAAGAAAAAAGGGCCAAAAGATGAGGAGATGCTGGGTTGAACACAGAAATGCCATGCTAATGAACTGCACATTGAAGATCCTCAGTAATATGGAAACTTTTTAAGGATGTCAGCTGACCAGCTGGAGAGCTTAATCCAGTTTATTGGCCACAGATTGCAAAGAAAGACACCGGAATGTGAGCTACAATTCCTATAAAGGACATGGTGGCATTACACTTTTTAGCCTCAGGTAAGTGAAACCTTTACTGCTTAACCTATAAGTTCATGTTAATTTAAATTGTTTATACAAAATGTTATATATTGAATCAGACGTGTATTTGCCACATAAGTAGCGAAAAAAACAATTCTACAAATTTAACCCAGCTTTGGATCTGTAAAGCCACACTTTGTCCAGGTGAAGTAATAGATTAGGGCTAGCTTTATTGCATGTAAATTTTTCATGCTATATCACCACAGAAGACTCCACTATTCAGTTCATAATTTGCCACTCATTTATTTCTCTTGTTTAAATCCAAAACTATATTTTCTGAAAAATAAAAATTGTGCTATGGTGAGGCCTACTGAATTTAAATTCTGAAATAGTTTGGGTAATCATCCCACAAGGCAGATATTACTAAGCAATTAATGGTTAATAAAATGCAATTATTAAAAAAATACAGAAGCTTGAAAGAAGAACATACACCACAGACAAATACTGTGTTGTTTTTCAGTTGCTTCTAGATTTGTTAAGTGAAGTATTTGTCATTAAGTGAAGTTTGGAAAATCCACCTTATGTAAATATATTTTGTTGAAATTTATGCCAGTTATTACATATAATAAAAGTAATGTTTTTGCCATGTTTCAAAATTCTAGCTTGCATGGTTATTTAAATATTTTTTATTGTGTAAATTCATTGTTCTAATACAAATGCCCTACACAATGCAGTTTTAAAAATATTTGCATAAACAATTCAGGTTTTATGGCACATTAAATTACAAATGGAACTATCATATCAAATTTGTTCTGTTAACCTAATTATTGTAGAAAAATAACTTTGTAGTATTCAAAATTCTCGATTTTTCAAAAGTTTTTAATTTATCTCTCAAACTTGAATCATTATTTTAAAAAAAAAAATTATGGTCTTTTTTTAACGTGCTTTCGTGTGGCAGTACAAAAATGTTGAAACAAATTAGTAAAAAATTGCATCATGTGGAGTATTTTGAGCATGGAAATGTGCTGGAAGGAAGTTTGCGAAAAAACGAGGTTTAAAGTTGGGCGTGCCTATTAATAAGCGTGTGACTGTCCACTTATAGCTTCAGTTAATTGGTGATTTAAATGCATCAAGTGGGGAAACAAATGTTTTCTTAAAAGTTTCGAATTCCTATTATTTTATTACCAAAAATTTAACTTTTCAGAATTTTTTGTCAAATTTGGCAAGTGCATTATTTAACAGAGGTCCATGGCACTTCATTTTAGAGTGGAGGGCAATATTGTCTTCACTGAGGCACAATCTGTTTAGTTTTGCCAAAATTAAACTAAAGATAACTCACCTGTGTCTGGCATTATCATAAATAACTGGGCTCCCAATGCTACTCCACTCCTGGAAAGATTTTTTTGTGCTTCCTCAGAAGCAAACTAATGAGCAGTTTGTGACTTTTAAAGCATAAAATGATAAAAACCATTCATATCATATGGGGTGTGAAACATTTTGAAAAAAATTTAACATGGTCCAAGTATACAAACAATATTTCTGGGAATACCACTTGCTCTGTTCCCCAATCATAATTGATAGCTGCCATTACCTTACCATGTGATCAAGGGCTTGAATTGAAACTCAAGTTTTGTTGCAGAGTGCAAATACTGTTTCTTGCAGGAAATTACCTACTTGAAATTTGAGTTTATAACAAGAAACTCGACTACTTTTAATTTGTATTAACGTCAGTAATTTAGTTTTGCTCAGTAATCTTCTCATTACGTTCAGCCAATGTAAAAAGTGCTTTACTAAAAGTTTATCAAGTTCAGTTAATCTACATCTGCTCCCAGAGGTTCATATTCTCATTCCTTGCACCTTTGTTTTTGTTTGGAAAAGATAATAAACTCAAAGTTTATTATGGGCATATGATTGATTGATTCCATATCCTCTTTTCAATACATTTTAGATACAACTTAATGGGTTGCAAGAAAAGTACCTTGGGTAAATTAAGTCATATGGTAAGGGACCCTTTCAGCAAATGCTATTAACTTTACTGCACACTTTTAGGAGTTCCCTTGCATAGCTTGAATATAAATTTAACTTTAAACAACCGCTTACTCTTCAATATATGCTGAATTTGTAGTCTTGTCTTTGGGCAGAACATAATGAATGAGAGTATGTTGTTATGTAGTATTGTTGCATTTACAGGTGACTCATATAGCAGCCTGCAGTATTTATTCCGCATACCTGTGTGCACAATTGCAAGGATAGTAAAGGAAGTTACTTTTGCAATTTGTGACAAAATAAAGGATACATATTTAAAGGTAGGCTCACCTTATTAACAAAATATAAACTTATACTTAAAGAATAAACTTGTGCTTATGAGCAGCAATCACCATTGGCCATGTCTCCTATTAATACAATTGGTATTTCTGGAAAATTTGTGCCCAAAGATTTTAAGGAAATAGATGAATACCAATCTTCATCTGCAACCTGTTGAATTGCCTTTCTGATGTTGCTTTTGAACTTGTGCCTCCGGAAATCGGATTTTAATGATCTTCGCTCAAGGGTTACATACTCTCCAAAGTGATCATGTTCGTCTCTAGGCATCTTCATAATTTCTACTGCCTGTTGGAGTAAATTATCATGGTCTGTATTATTCCTCTTCTTTCTTTTTATAATGGGTACTGGGCTTAAATTTTCTCCAACTTCATTCTCATCCTTTTCTATTTCATCTCCAATTATTATGGATTGCTGCTCTGATTGGGGGAGGAAAAATGCAGAATTTCTTAATAAGAGGTATGGCACATGAGATACATTCAAAATGGCCAAAGCAATGTACAGCCTAAAAAAATAATAAGCAACAGCCAGAGAGGGAGTTCAGTTCAGAAAACATTGGAAGCATTTGCTAACGCTGTGTTCAGAATACACAACTTAATACCACCGTGCGTTCATTTCAAAGCTATACGATAAGCAGGAGGATGACTTTCACTTGGATAATATTCATGGTAACCGAGTGGTGAAACACATATGTCTCATAATTGGAACCTGGGTTCGAATCCTTGGGGTGTGGTTTTTTTTATTGTTTAAATTTTAATTTGTTAAATATATAGCAATGCTGTATGTTTTCCATGCATAAGATATCATTAATTTTTAGACATTCATGCATAAAAGCATAAACAATTGATTCCTTTGATTTTCAAAATAAATGCCATATTAGTAAGAATTCTAAAGTGAAAAACTAAACCAAATATTTAATTGACTTAATATTGGATGTACAAACTCTCTGTCTCATTCTTCAGCTATGAATGATGCTGGCGTGATCATGTGCTCACACCTCATAGCCTTGGAGTTCTGCATGATATGTTAGCTGTCATAATGACTTTTGCTATGACTGAGTACACACACAAACACAAAGCAACAAGGATTACCCTCCTTACGTTAGTGAACGTTGCTGGATACTCTGTGTCTCAGGCTGCAAGAACACTTGAAGTCCCTATATCTATGGCTACAAGGTGGGTGCGGTTATCCAGGGAAGGGATTGTCGGGTCGAAAATGTTTGTCCACTCCTCAGCAGGACACTGCACTTTTAAAAGAGGCAGAACCCCTTCCAGCATGTGTCTAAAATTAGAAGTAATTCTAATTTCCCTGGGTCAAACCGCACAGCCTTGCATTATTTGACTATAGCAGGACCTTTTGCTCGATCAGCAGCTAAGGAGCAGTGTCTTACAGACGATCACAGACTATGCAGCCTTGCATTTGCAGAAGAAAATGCCAACCATAACTGGAATAGGGTTATATTCACAGACAAAGTGACATTTTCATCTACAACTGGGGGGTAAGTAATTGTCTACTGCCCCAGAGAAAAATGTTACAACGCAAAATACATGATGCAAATGGATTGCCCAGTCACGTATCTGTGTCGTGTTGGGGTTGGGTGTTGCGAGATGGTCTAGGTGTATTGTGGCAGCTTGATGGCACATTAAATAGCCACCAGTATAAAGACTACCTTGAAAACATCATAGTTTCTTCTGCAAGCACTATATATCCCGATGGAATGATTGAATTCCAGCAGGATAACGACCCTTTCCACACAAGTCAACAGGTTTCAAACTGGTTCTTGCAAAGGCAACATATCACAGTGATTGATTGACCCTCTTGCTCACCACATTTGAATACTATTGAAAATGTGTGGGCAGAGGTGAAGAAAGTTTTGGAGTTAAAGTGGCCTGCAAGATAACGTAAGACAAAAGAAGTTTTTTGGGATCAAATACAGGATGCTTGGGAGGAAGTATCCTCTCATGAAAATTTTATTAGTCATTTAATATGCCCCGTAGAATGAGGGCAGTAATAGAAGCAGAGGGTTTACGCGCCCAATATCAAGTTAATTTCTATTTTTATTTGCTTTTTCATTTAGGAATATATTTACTTATTTCATAGTTTGAAAACAAAAAGGAGTGTGTTTCAGTTTTTATGTATAAGCATAAATGCCTTGAAATCAAAGCCTTAGCAATTGGGAATTATATTACAATATGCATAATAAGCATTGCGTTGCACAATGCTTTGCACAAAAAACATAATAAGATATGCTTGGGATACGATTCTGGGTAGTCTCATTACTACATGCCTACTTATAACCGCTCAGCTGTCACATATTCAGCAGCTGGGACTCAATATGAAAGGTAACTATAGAACGAAGCTAAAGGCATGTGTCCCAAGACACCATTGTGAACCGGCCTTGGAAACAGTTTGGACTTCGACAAATATACGCTTCGAGAGTCTGCTCATTTCTTTTGTCCTAGGGTTACATATACTTTTGTAAGCATAGCTGCTTAAAATCTAACTTACTTATTATGCGGGACATTATAATTTTGAACAATATTATACAATAACATTAATGCTAAATATTGAGATTTTGCTATATCTGTAATTCTGCCAGTACTTTTTAATTGGTTTATAGTGTAAATTAGCATCCTGAATGTAATGCAAATTACTTAATTTCATGGTGAAATGTACTGAAATAATGTGAGAATGTCACAGCTGTCTTAAGTTTTTCATACACTTGTAAGAGTGCTACAGTAGACATTATAATTATTTGCAGATTAACAGAACAGAATTTTGTGAAATCACTTTGGATTTCATTTAAAAATTCCTTTTCTTGTAACATAAGTTACCAATTAAAAAAAAAAAGGAAGATTTATAGTCATTGCATGGAATATTATTATGCTGTATGAAGATACACGTAAGCTCCACTACAATTACACCTCTAAAGTGTTTATTTCTGTTTTGAGTTTCCAGGAACAACAGAGGAATGGTTAAGGTGTTCAGCAGCTTTTGGCCACTGCCTGGGAGCACTGGTTGGAAAGCATATCATAATGAAAGCTCCCATACATAGCGGAAGTTTTTATTTCAGTTATAAAAATTCTCATAGATTGTTCTGTTGGCCATAGCTGATGCTAATTACGGTTACTGTATGTTGATGTGGGATGTAAAGGGAGAGCGTCTGATGATGGAGTGTTTCAGAATTGCTCCCTATACAAGGCACTTGAACAGAAACAGATAGAGTTTCCTGAACCTGAAACTCTACGGGGAAGAAACTTGGCTGTTCCATATTTTTTTGTGGCTGATAATATCTTTGCCATTAAACCATATATATTAAAGCCATATCCTTTCAGAAAGCAGCCTGCACCAAATAGGACTTTGTTATCGACTGAGCAGAGCACATCAAATAATAGAAAATGTTTTTGGGATAATGGCAAACAGGTTTAGGGTGCTTAGAAGACTTATGCATCCTCAGCCAGAAAAAGTTACAAAAGTAGTTTGGGCAATATGCACTCTACATAACTTTCTAACATCTTCAAAAGAATGGTGAAACCAGTACTTCTTCCCTGGCTCCATTGATCATGAGGCTCCAAATACACATGCTGCAACTTCAGTAGAATGGCAGTAAGAACCCGCTCCAGAAAACACCTTTTTTGCATTGCAGCAGGGAACAAGGCATAATTATGCAATCTCCCAAAGAGACATCCGTGAGTTCAAGAAGTATTTTATGACCCCTCTTGGAGAAGTTCCTTGACAATATAGACACACCGCACATTGAGGTAGCATTAAAAAATGTGTGTATACTTGATCCTAGATATTGAAAAGTATTGTAAAGAAAAGTATTGAATAAAAGAATTTTTTATTTCCTTTATAGTTTTATTAAGTTAATAAATACCTTGTTGCTTTTATTTGTTTCAATTTCAAATGTGCATTACCGTGTAATTGTAATTAAAGTAGTCAAACCATTTCTTCAAGTGAGTTTATTCAACGAGATGATATATTTCCTAAACTAATTGTTGTATTCCCTTCTTCATAATATTTCATATACTGCACTGCTCTAAAAAGCTGGTTGACCCATGTCGTAAAAGAAAGTGATTTTATTCCACAACACTATGTATTTCTTTATAATTCATAAATCATGTTAAATTTAAAAGAAAGAAGAAAAAAAACCTTGGGCACGAATTGAAAAATGGAGCATAAGTCACACTTGGCTCACATAGGTTTCAAAATGGCCAAAAATGTACATTGTAAGGTTAGGCATCACATTCATATCATTAGCAATTTATATTTATTTTTGGCATCAATTGTGAAATGGACTATAACAGTGCTTAAATGGGATTCAAAATGGCAAACGAATATGCCTATACAACACTCGGGCTGAATAGCAATTTCTTAAGCATGCGTTTGCTCAGATATATGGTACAGTACATATTTCTGTACTTCAACAATGTTCAGCTTATATTCTGTGGTGTTGCAAGCAATATTATAGCGTAACTTAACAGAAGTTCAGTTGTGATCAATTCTCAATGCTCAATGAAATGACATTCCTATTAGTGCATTACTATTCTTCGCAGTTTATATGTATTTTAATTCTCTGCATCATAATTTGTAAATGTCTTTTAGCTAAAGATCAAATTGAACATGCAATTCAGAGATGCAAACTTTGCTTACATTAACATAGTGAATATATTTCTAATCTCTTATTAACTTACAGATTTCTACAAAAGAAGAAACTCAGTACCTACCAAGTTAGATTCTGAAGGTTTTGCTGTTAAACTGCGAACGAAGAATTTCAATACAGTAAAATATTTTCAGCTACTGCTTCACTTGTTCTAATCCTGTTTTTCTTTTTTTTTTTTTTGCTCTTCAGAAACATAAAACAAGCTCATTCACATTTCAGTCACTTCAAACACTGCTGATTTCTAAAGGAAACTTAAAATGAATGGACTATTAATAAGTATATTTTTTCCATTTAGTAATATAATTAAACTACAACTTTCCCAATTTAAAGATCACAAAAACAGACAAAGCTTACAATATAATGTAAAAATATTACCCATTTTAAATTTTGAAATAAACATATAAAAATAGAATAAGAAGGAAAACATTCATTACTTTTATTCATGGACATATCTACTAATAGAAATGATCAGTATTTCAAACAGTTATATTGCACTTTTATGTACACTACTGTTATTTTTCTTAATTTAATGGAACTTTTTCTTTCCACTTACCCATCTGATTTTCATGACAGAAAAATTTCTGTCTGTGAAAGTGATGGAACAGCAAAGCATTTTGTTTTTTAGATTTTGGCGCAGCTGTGAAGCTCAATACAAATCCACATTCTTAAATACAATCTGAACTCATTATTACCCTTACATGCTTTTCCTTTTTAAGAAAGAATTTAAAAACACAGATATGGGAACCAGAAATTTGAATGAATCCTGAGTTCATTGCATGTTTCAATGGCCAATCATTCATTTAAGGGGGGGACCTATTAAAATACTATTTGCTTATTCTGTTTATTTAGAAGATATATTCATGCATGATCATATCATCCCACTAAAGTATAATACTCTGATTTCATTTTTTTCCAAACCATTCGTTACCCTCATTAAACAGCAATAAAAATAAAGAGCCAGATAAGAAATGAAATGACTTCAGCACCCTTTGAGTTAAAATTCTTTATCTTGCTTAAATTGAAGCTTATAAACTGCCTAAAAATGGTCTAGAGGGAGTTTTGAAGGTGCTTTTTATTTTTTTAAAAGACACTCTAAATTTCAGTTTCAGAGAGAGAGAGAGTGTGAGAGAGGGTGTGAGAGTGTGTGAGAGATTGAAGTATCACAAATTCCTCTGGTAGAACTTTACATTCATGTACTACATGCTAAGGATTTTCTGCACATTTAATGCAGTTGTATCCATAGCTTGGAGGCGCTGTGGCCAAGTGGTTAGACCGCTCGCCTCCCACCGAGGCGGACCGGGTTCAATCCCAGGGACCTGCATGTGGGATTTGTGGTGGACAAAGCGGCATCTGGGCGGGTTTTCTCCGGGTTCTCCGGTTTCCCCCGCCATTCATTCCACCAACTGCTCTATCATCACCTTTCCTTTCATCCATTTCACCTACAATTCGCTTCATCTACTTCCTTCATCCCATACCAGACATCGGGCTGATCACCCATCCTGGATGTTCTGTCTGATCCATGAGTGTCTGCTCCTCGACGGGCCTCTGACCCCAGGTACCCGCCTGTAAGTCCTGGGGGGTGTAAGTCCTACATAAGAGGAGGGTAAACAGATAATGAATGAATGAATGTATCCATAGTTTGAGTTATGAAAAAAGCGAAAAATGTGAAAAAAAAGGATGCACTTTCTCAGAACAAGGAAAAAGAAGTTCAAGTTTACTGTGATAATAGCTTGCAGGGCTATTTAAAGGTGGTTTGGTGATCAGCTGTTTGGCATCATGATGTGGTTTTCAAAAATTATATCTATGTTGATTAAAGGATTTTTTGGGGATGAAAAGTTAAAACCTAATTTTAAATCATATTACCAGTATATACATAGGTTACCTGCCTTAAGCTTTGGAATTGTAAAATAAGCAGCAATTTGCAAAAATGGAACATTCTAGCTGCATATTGTTGTAAACAAAGAAAATTATAAAAAGCACAGCACAACCACTGGCTTGTCGGCCTACAGAAATTTAGGAACCTTCACACGCATCACATTTATCATAACACTTCAGATTATAACCAAATACATAGTTTATGGTTTCATAATATATAGAGAATTAATATATACCTGTCTCGGGCATCCTTTCCCCAACCGGCTACAAAGTGAACGGAAAGCTTTGAGGCCTGACCATAAACCCATCTGTAAACGATTAGTAGGGTCTTCCCAGCCCCCAACTATACAATACGTGGTCCTTTCTTTAGCTCCACCAAGCAAAGCGTTGTTGCAATGTCATTTGTGTTGTTTCTTCGATTTCAGTACGTTTTAGCAGCTGTGACTGTTCGCGTGCTTTTCTGCCGTCTTTTAGTTAAATTTGTATCTGTATCTTCAGTGAAGCTATATAGTGTTTTACTTAGTGCAGTTTTGTAAATTTAGCAGTGTTTAATAGTTATTAGCGTTTAATAATTTAATTAAGATGTGGAGACCTTGGGAATTGAACCAAGTTCCCAGCATGAACAAGAGGGTTCATGATATTATTTCCTTCATGGAAGAGCGGAATATACTGGTACCGAACCCCGTTCCCATAAAAGCCGTCCTTATACAAACAATCCGATCTGCAAACATAACCAAAAAGTATGTAGTTGATGAACTTGCAGCTTCTCGCGGTCATGAAGTTTTGCGTCTTCCACCCTATCACTGCATATTTAATCCTATAGAACTAATATGGGCCCAACTGAAAGGATTTGCTAGGAAAAACAATGTGACACCAACTTTAAGTGTCAGTGTATGTGAGCTATTACGTGAGGGAACTAAAAAAATTGGCTCCCAGGTTTGGGCATCTTGTGTACAGCATACTATCAAAATTGAGAACAAATACATATGTCACGATGCAGACAGCAGCCAGGAGAGATTTGTGATACATGTAGGAGAAAGTGACAACGACGAGTAAACGTAAGTTCAAAGCTTTATTTTTTAACTATAAATTTACAGTCCTTTTCTTGTGTTTCATAATTTGTTCAAATTAACTCGTAGTTTGAAAACAAGCCATGTTTACTTCCTCTTACCAAATATCAAGTAGGGGAAGTATTGTGTTCCGCGCAAAATTTTGATGTAGAGATTTCACCGGAAATACACGTTTTGAGCTCATTGAATCCAAAAAGGCATTTTTAAAAGCTCTGTGTTTGTGTTTATGAACAGCAAAACAAAAACTAAAAGACGCTTAAACACCAAACTTGGTATTTAAGTTCAGCTTCTTCGAAGGATGCGACACAAAGATTTTCGGGAAAATCCCCCCATCCCAAACTACCCATTACGTGGAAAAATGTTTGTTATTGTTTTGAATTTCTCAAAAACAGCTATAACGATTTTTGTATTAAAATACTACATGTTTAAGATATTTGCATGAAAAATAAAATGTGTATTTTGAATTTTATTTTCTGGGAATAACCTGTAAACTCTTTCTCATTCTCAACTTTCTGTATAACTGGTAAACCGTAAGAGATATACAAAATCTTACTGTGAGTAAAATGCAATCTGTTTATGTCAAATTGTGTTAATCGTTTCTGAGAAATTGTTTGTTACTGGTTTGAATTTTGAAATACTTGTACTTTTTACAAATTGCAATTCCCTATTTGTATTTTTCTCGTGGTCATGCTAAGAGCATGGAATTTTAAAGTCATGATATATTCATCTGTTTTTAAAAATCTGACTATCGCTTTAGCCTGTGTGCCCTTATAATTACAAATATGCAATGAAAGTTTATCTCGTTTAAGAAGCAGTAGATAGAAGAATAAGCTTTCGTAAAAGTAGTTATAGAAGAGTGAGTAGAGATAATCATGTGAATATAACACATAAGATTTTTTATTTTCTTTCTTTTGTCTTCCGTATTCTTACTTGTCCTGCATTATATAACACAAGCTGCTATGCTAATAAATCTCACGGATCTTGAACAATATGCAGTTTCTTTTTATTTAAGTTTATATTAATAAAACATCGCTGTGAAGCAAATTTATTATAAATTTCAAAAGTACGAAAAAAACACCTATCTCCCCAGAGTGACACAAAAAACTTGCGTTCGTTTTGCTTTTTTCACCTGTTGCTTCTTTTTTAACTTTTACATATATAGTGTTTTTGTTTACATCTTCTGGAACTTGGTTTTTCTACATTCTGTGGTTGTGAGACAGACAAAATAAAGAATACTTTTACCATAGCACAGTAATAATTACAATAAGCCGAACTGCAAATATACAGCCCGTACTTATAAAAATTAGCTATTAGGGTAAATAACAATAAAAATGATAATTTTGTTTGGGAGTAAACGTTCCTTTAAAAATAAATTCGTATTAATGCATTTTAATTGTTTAATGATAGTCCAACAACCTACAGTTTATTTGGGACGCGTTTCTAAGTGTCTCTCGGATATGTTAACATGCATTTCCATTCTTGTAGCGTAATGTAAGTTCAGCTCTTCCTGAGTCATATACTAAAGCGTTCCTAACAGAAATGTAATTATTATGCGATGCATAGTTATTTACTGCATTTGTGTGTAAAGTAAGCAAGACAAACTGCATGATTGTGTTTTGTACATGTGGAAATCAGCGGCAAAGTTTTGCTTTCAAATACTATTTTAAACTTTGGCAACAACGCACATGTGTATATGGTTGTCACTAATGTTTATGAGTGCTTGCGGTTAGGGGAGGTAGGGGACAAGTGTTTGGCTACTGTACAAAGGCCGCCGCTTGGGGATCCATAAACTGCGACAACCATATCAAATATTATTATTATGTAACTTACCTGGTTTCTCAAGTTGGGCAATTTTCTTTGCACTTCTTGCAACGTGCAACCAAAGCCATGTGCTAACTCAGCAATGAAT
This sequence comes from Deroplatys truncata, assembly GCA_030765065.1. Lineage (NCBI taxonomy): Eukaryota > Metazoa > Arthropoda > Insecta > Mantodea > Mantidae > Deroplatys > Deroplatys truncata. The sequence continues at coordinate 411,627,075 of CM060990.1, read as the reverse complement.
CTGCTCTTTTTATCTCTGTTTCTATAGTGTTCATGGTTTGTGTTCCACATACACTCATTTTCTTCGTAAAAAGAGATGAGCATTTTTGTTTCCTTATCAGTCCACTTTTTGTGCTCCATTCTTACAAAATTCAACAAACAAAACTCGCCACCTGCTCTCAGCTATATGAACAGTGTTGGAAGTGAGATAGTTAATGCCGAGAGAAGGATGCTTGCGTTGTGCACTAGAGAGCATCAAACTCTCCACAGGTACCAACAGCACTTATCAGATAGCGCTTTCAGTGCCGTGTCCACTTGCACCTAGGTGTACCTCAAGAGTTTCTTGCACTATTTGCTCTCAAATGGACATGTAGCCTTACTGTCCCACTTCTTTCACTTTGAGTATGCTTTAATAATGTGTCCCAGTGGTCCCATGTGGCTCGGCAGTGACAGTATTTACACAATACCATTGTCTTCTCTGACAAACATAAGCCTTTTGATTTGATTCCAAACTCTTTCAGCTGCACTTACTGATGGTTTTGGCTTTCTTCTGTTTGTGACAAAAAGAAATGCTAAGGTTAATTTGCGCAATCAATGAGAAAAACAATAGCGAATATGTATATTATAGTATTATAAAATAAAGAAATATGCAAAAGAATAGGAATGGAAAAGCAACAACAATGATGTGCAATATTCATTTCCAATGCCACATCACTTGCATATAAAATCTCAGAATAAAGAACAAACTGTAAAATTTACGCTACTTAGGAGAAATAGGTTATGCTGTGTGTAAGAAGTGGGTGAAATGCATCTGTTGAGAGGGCAGAGAACACCAAAACAACAGAAGTGCAACCCTAGAGTTAAACAATGGAAACACAAAGGTGATTGCAATGTTCATAGTGATCTGGGACTGAATTAAACTATGAAGAATCACACTTTCGAATGCTCATATTGCTGGTAGCTACTACATCTATATTTTTCATACCTGCCTAGCTGTCTGGTTCAGCTGATCAAATGTTCTAATACTGTATCATTACTGATGATGCATAAAGTTAATTACATGAGTTTTGTTACTTGTAATTGCACTTGAGTTATTCAAATTGTTTTTAAAGGGATTGATTATAGCACACGTAAAATAACTTGCCCTTGTCATCTTTAGCAATAGAACATATGATTAGCTGAACACCTGACAGCTAGACTAGTATGAAAAACAGCTGTTTATCTTTGTATATTCTTTTTATTTAAATTGTCCAATAGTGGGTACATAAAATGCTTTCATGAATACTAATGAATTTTGAAGTGGTTGCTGGTTCAAGTCACTAATTCTGTTAACAGAAATATTTCTCTGCCACAATACATAAATGTATAACATTTAATCTCAAATTTTGAGGCGGAATAAAAAGTTCGGCACCTTGCAATAATTTTTTTGCAGGCTTCATAGGAAAATATTTTGTACTTAAACTGCCTCCCAAGTTTTGTTTGAACTTGCAGCCAACTAACAGTAGGTTGTGGAATTTGACAGGAAAATGGGAAGAGTAACACATGTTTGACACTGCTGTTTATTATACTGTCTGGATAGCACAACATAATTTGACATTTTTGCATAACTAAAATGATTTTTTTCTTACAAAGAAACTTCTGCATACATTATATGCAACACTGCAACTATTGCTACATATTATGCCAACACCTGTTTGTCATTCACCTGATGGTTATAGATTCATAGCTGATGGCTATCAGCTATGCAATAAATGTCATTAGCAGCAGTTTCGCACAATTTAACACTATCAACTTCTGTGCTCTGACTTGAAACACCATCACTAGACACAAACAGGCACAGCTTATTTAAAGTTCTACACTCATTATCTTCACAATCACAGGAATACTAACTCCAACTTTCCATTATGTATGTATATCTTAGAAATAAATAAAAATACATACCCTTAAAGGTATGCATACGAGGGAGCATTTGCAGTTGCGTACAAACACCTATATTGCCTAGGCAATATTATATTACCTAGGCCCACTATTGCTAGTGTACCTAGAGGAATTTAAACATGTGAATCAGGAATGTAAACATATGCTTGCTAATGTGTAGCAGCATCTTTGTATAACTACCAGCCTAAGTAATAAAAGTGCTTTGTGGTGAAGAGAGGTTAGACCATTATCCTGTTTACATTTGAAATGTACACAATTTTAAATGGATTATAATCAACTTGAATAGTTGTAAAAATGATTATTACAGCAAGTATTCAACTTTCTGCCAAAAGTAGCAGATTTCTAATATCACTCATGACAACGTTAGCCTACACACAGCTAATTTATTGACATTAAAACTAATAGTGGTTAACATGAAGCCCAGGACTCAAAGTACTTATGAGATTGTAAGTCGCCATTGGGGGTACATTATCCGAAAATGAATAAATGAATTTGAGAATGCATTGTGGTTTTACTGGGAAAAATGTGAGTTAGTTGGGGAGTATAATATTGTATCAGCATTTGCCATGGAAGCTCAGTTGGTTAGAGCAATGGTATGGAAAGCCAAAGATCCGTGGTTCAAATCATGTCTATGGCATTGAATTTTTCAGTCTGATTCTACCTTTCCAACTTTAGCTTTACACATCACATGTGTGAAAAAGCAATCAACCAGTGACATGTTTAACCTTATTACCGAGTGTCTTATAGAGATGCTTGCTACGAAGAATGAAACAAAATTATTACTTTGACTATTTACTTCATGGACCAGGCATTCAATATTGACCAATTAGTTGACAGCCCATGTCAGTTTGAGCCAAAGACAATAGCCTACCACTGAAATCTTGTCAAATGAGACTGTCTTATCTGATTCACAACCGTTTTTGATTTGTAAGCAAAAGAAAGAAAAAACAAAACTTTCTTGAACATACAGTGTCATGCTATGTTCTGATATTGGTATGATATAAGTACAAATGATAATATATAAAATACCTATGTTATTTTCATTTTATTAATATGATCTATTAAACATTTCATTCGGTAAACAGTTTTAGCAAAAAGCACATATATGCCAAGGCATGATTTTCCTTTTTTATAGTCATTCATTGAAATATGCATCATAATTGTCACCACATTCTTACTTTCTCTCTGTATAAAGTTAATCTGACCATGTGAGTAAATTTGCTTTGGTTCTGCAAATACAGATAGCCGAATCTTGAAGATATGCATGTTAGGCAATATCTATGTCTTACTTGTGAAACAGTTGTGTTGCATATTGCAATTCTGGATTTGGTGGAAGAAATAGGTTATGATGAGCATCATTTCCATTACCCATGAGCAATCAGTAACTTGTTGCATCTCTTTGTCCCTTCTGATGTGGTTGTGTTCTTGCCATGTTTGCTTATTAATGAAATTTAGAAAATGTGAAGTGCTGATAGTTAACAGTGCCGAAGAATTTAAAGAAGAGAGGTATTATATTTATCATAGAAGGTTTTAATGTGCAAATATTGATATGGGTGAATTAACTAGGCAGTCAAATGATTGAAACATGCTACAAATACCCTTAAGTGTGAAGAAACACAAGAGTTAAATTAGCAAACTGGAATCTGTGCTCGTGTTTGGTTGATAAAAGTGAGAAGGAAATAATGTAAATGTTCAGTATTCAAATAGTATTAGAAAACCATACATATTAGATGAATATATTATGATGATGGGTTATGATGAGCATCATTTCCATTACCCATGAGCAATCAGTAACTTGTTGCATCTCTTTGTCCCTTCTGATGTGGTTGTGTTCTTGCCATGTTTGCTTATTAATGTAATTTAGAAAATGTGAAGTGCTGATAGTTAACAGTGCCAAAGAATTTAAAGAAGAGAGGTATTATATTTATCACAGAAGGTTTTAATGTGCAAATATTGATATGGGTGAATTAACTAGGCAGTCAAATGAGTGAAACATGCTACAAATACCCTGAAGTGTGAAGAAACACAAGAGTTAAATTAGTAAACTGGAATCTGTGCTCGTGTTTGGTTGATAAAGTGTTAAGTGAGAAGGAAATAATGTAAATGTTCAGTATTCAAATAGTATTAGAAAACCATACGTATTAGATGAACTTGAACATTATCATTGAAATAAATACCTTTACTGCTATTACTACTACTGATTAAAGCAACACACTTTTATTGTAAAACAACCATCACTTTGTATTATTTCAAAGAACAATTTTAGGCACAACAAAAGAGATTCAGAATAACAAGCTTTTGGGACCAGTTTGGAACTGTCTGGACAAAAGAGATGCTGTTCCAAAAGAATATACAAGCAGTTCCAAACCAGCAAACAGAGTTCTATGGAATTAACAAGTACTAGCTGTTCTAGACATGCACACATACATTGTGTATGCCCTTGTGTACCTGCTACAAAATGTATATTGAAATCATTCCTGACAACATTCATCAGGATTAAGATGATTAACTGGGAATATAAATTTTATTGTCAATATGAAGTTTATCATGAAAATAAATGAGTAGGTAGAGAAAGTGGTATGATTGTAAGTTACATTTTTTTCATTTGTCACTAAAACCTCATCACTAAGACATAATACAAACATTTGAAGGTTGTGTAGAATAAGACAAAAGATTCAATTCCATACCTGGGATTTAAACCATGGATCTTCGGCTTACCATGCCATTGCTCTGCCAACTCAAGTCTTTCTCTACTCACTATAATTTATTTTCATAAGTATTCTGCAAATTATTCATAAAAACTAAATTTTTCTATCTGTTTCATGATAAATGTTGATTTAAGAGGCTTCAATGCATTAAAAAAAAAGTTAAGTGCCCATTGCTTACAAGCCTTTGGGTTTTGCACAAAAAACAATGCATCATTTTTTAAAACCTATACTGAGGGACCCCAGATTGTCAGTAAATAAAATAATGTAATATCGGTGTAAAAATATTATAGTGAGCGGTGTTTTGGGCGGTAAATAAAACTGCTTAACAGTGTTATCTCGCGCAAAAAAAGGGAAAAAACAAAAACACAGTTTAAACTATTTTACTGTGGAACAAAGGGCACCTTACATGTAACTTAAAAAAGAGGAGCATGAAAATATTTACATAGTATACATTTCGACTGATTTACTTTGTTAGAGACAAAGCCACCATAAGTTTGGTGTTCTCTGGCTTCAGATTTGTTCTTAAGTTTGTCATGATGTTCCCATATGCAGAGAAAAGTCTTTCACTGTCCACATTGGACATGGGTACCCACAATAGTTTCATACACTTCTCACTGAAACACAAGTGGTCACATTGAAGTCCAGAAAGTAAATCCAGTATGTTCACTTCAGCATCATCTAATTTCTCACACACTATGTTCTTCAGAGCAGCATATCCCTCCTTAAATGTCCTTTCTGGCAAGTCTCGCAGAAAAGGTAACATTCTTCTTGATTTTTCTATAGTTATATCAGTAGATGCCTCATTTGATACTATTTTTCGTACATCAAACAATTTACCTGCAGAATGAATAATATCAGCAGCTGGATCAGCTGACATTAAGGAATTCAGCTTGGTAACTGACTGTATGCCCAATTGCTTGAACTGACTGATAACATAAGACTTCTTGAGGGTTGGCAGTCTCTGAAGAAGACTTGAAGTTTTCTCTCCAAACGAGTCCTCAGCTACTATTCTGAAGTCATTTGATATATCTTTAAGTTTGCTATATAGTTTATGAACAAATGGATATTTACATCCCTCAAGCACTTCAATAAGGCAAATGGTGTCTTTGCAGTGTTCAAGAAGGAAAGATGCCTGGCAGTTTATTATATTTTGAGACTCAGTGGTCATATTCTTGATGTATTGAACTGAAGAGCTATCTTCGCTGCTGTCTTTAAAAAATTCACATATATCATTCAGATATTCAGAAATATATCCTACCGCATGGAACCAAGAGTTCCACCTTGTCAAAACAGGAGATGGAAATGCTCGGGCTTTATCAGCATTATATTTCTCTCGGAGATATTGTAAGTACCTGTGCTTCCTTTTTCTTGCATTCAAAAACAGACTTTTTATGTTTGTTACACTTTCATTTAATTGAGGAAGCTCAGCACTCCACAGGTTTCCTATCAAATTAAGTTTATGTGCCCAACACTGCACATGGATGAGGTTGTCACCAATCAACACTTTTAGGGAGTAAATACATTTAGTCATGTATTTTGCCGAGTCACTAACCACACAGATTACATTTTCAAACTGAATACTGTACTTATTCAGCAGTTCTACATTGGCTCTGTTGCATTCTTGTAGCAGTTGCATTTTGTAGCACTTTGATGCCAGCAACAAACATTTCAGGTTCAACTTTATTTTCTAGAGTTTTAAATATTACCCCAAAAACACACTGCCCTTTTCTGTCTGTTGTTGCATCACAGAGAATTGCTAATGTCTTGTTCTTGATATTCTCCTTTAAGCGCTGTTCATGTTTCTCCCGCAGCTCCGGTATGTATGACACTCTCAAAGTTTCTGCATTTGGCAGATCTCCAGCACCTAGGGAATGAGAACATACTGCAAATTAAAAGCTGCCAACTGAATATTAATTTTGAGGGAATTTTAATATTATTTTAGTATGGAAAATAATGATCTAGTTTTTATCTCACTCCAGTTGTAGATGCCTAAGATTACTAATTTCTATTTATAATTCTTCCTGAAATAAACCTACAAAAATAGTAACATTAATGTTAATTACCTTCTATATATTTGTTCATCCAAGCATGGATGCTAGGGTGATCAACTTTTTCTAGGGGGATGTTTGCTTCCATAAAGGCCTTTGTTGTTTCAGAAACAAACTCATGCCTATCAATTTTGGCCTTTTTAGTCTTATTAAATGCATCTGTAACAGATACTTGCAGATTTGCTCGTTCCTTATTCTTTTTATGAGTTGCACTTTCCTTGCAGTGTTTCATGCACGTGTCTCTGCGTATCCAGTCAATTCTCACATTGCAGTACCTGCACATCAGTATCTGCTTCATTTTATCAGAAACATAGAAACCTTCATGTTTAAATTCACTCTCACGCATATAAATGCTCGTCACTTTAGGCATGATGAACAACGATTTCTTCAGATAAATGAATCGATTATACACATGCAAGCACGTCCAGGTTCATGACTCACAGCATGGAAGCGGAAGTCCTCGACTTCGAAATATCCGGAGCGATGATACGTGTTACTGTAAAGCTCGATCTATCGTTCGATTTGGCGGTCCCAACGGTCAAAACCTTTCCTTTAATCTCTGCTAATAAAACTAATAAAGTTCTTCAAAAAATTTTCCCACGACATTTACCCGGTAATTCCAGTCCCCAAAGAACTCTATTCTCGATTATAGTAATAAGAATACTAATTAATAATACGTGTTTTCTGCCGGAAAGGTTTGATCGGACAAACCAGTTCATCCTGACTAGTGCGTTTTGCTGGTTTCGCGTAGTAAAGAATGAATCATTTTATCACAGTTCTAGTGTTCAGTTTACTCTTATGGTTATGTCACAAGTTATTACGAAAAACAGAAGGTAAATTATCACCTGGTCTATTTTTAGAATCCACTTATCCACTGTTAAGCATGTAATGAAACCGCATTGAAATACTACTGTGGAATCGGTTTGAATTCCCGCGTGCCGCAAAACTAAACTGACCTGGCAACGTCTTGCACATGCTGTCTGTACGGCGCGCGAACGGCACGTTGCCAACTCCACCGTCAGCTGAATTCTGCACGCGCTAGCTTAATTTGAAACGTGGCTCCATCGGCATAATTCCTTTTTTTGTTTTCTTCAGAGCAGAAGGTAAACAGACTCCTTGCGCTAAATTGTAACATAATTTAAAGAATATAACTTGACTCCAAACGAATCTTTCAGTATAGCGGACACAAAATATACCTAGACATGCGTTCACATTATGGCAACGTCGCGAGACAGCAACAATTTTCTTGCGAGGGGTACAGGAAACGGAGACAGTGATTGGTAGAAGAGGCTGTCTACCGTCAGAATTGACTTGAACCAGACTTAGAAATTCATGCATTATTTAGCGATACTTTTGCGAGTCTTTTCCAGCCGGCATGAAATGGGGCGATGCAAGCACGAATCGTTAAAATACGGCATTAGAGAAGAATTGCAGGTAGTATTGTCATTTAGATCCAAAGAATAATTTGAGTGAAATGAGAAATCCGTCACTGATGCGGTGTTGCCGAGTTCCGATAAACATGGCATTCCTTTTGTTGTGCATGCGATAGGTGAAAAGTGAAGGGGACGGGGTAGTCGAAGCAGTACCGATGTTTGCCGAAGCTCTGGTTAAATCACAGTGCAGTTTGGTGTTCTGTGCCGTGCAGCACACAACACCGTGCAGCATGGCCGTAGCGAATGACAATACACATATCCGTAAATGATTGATATGCCAAATATCTGATTGTTTATGTGAAAAGGGGAGAGAGAGAAAAATTTCGGGTTATTTTGCACATTTTTTTTCATAACGGTGTTATTTCGCGTTTTCGCGATATAGAACTAATGTCGCGTTATTTCGCGACTCAGAATAGATATATATATATATATATATATATATATATATATATATGTGTGTGTGTGTGTGTGTGTGTGGAATTTAAAAATAATTGATTAAAGGTTTTCCTTATTGTTAATTTTCGGCCAATTTCGCGAATTAACTACTCGCGAAAAGTTGGGGTCCCTACATTTCTAATACTATCCTGCAACTTTGATGATTACTATTGCACAACACATCTTCTAAGGGAAGGTTTTGTCGTCAAAACTGCTAAAAAAATTTAAACAGTAGAAGACAGGTATTAAAGCTTGTAACCACTTTGGAATTTCATAGCCTCAGAACACATACTGCTAATTATACTCAGAAGAGACACTTCAGTTTTTTCACAGAAGCAAATGATTTTGGGCTTTGTACTACCAGATTGAAAGAACAGTAACTGTAAAAAATATATTGCCAGAATTTCTATATCCATACACCATGCCCAGTGCATAAATGGACATTATAGTAGCAGTTAGATAAAATGCCTAAAAGCAAGTGAATTACTGTGGAGCATGAAATACGTGTGAATTATATCAAATATATTTCTTCCTTTTGTATTAGAAAATCTCAGTTCTGTATTGCCTATGAATAATTACTGTATTATTGGCCTGCTATCCTTGACAGTTAACTCTAAGATGGTCCGAAAGTAGACTGTAATAAAAGTAGCATTTTTCAGGATAACCAAACAACTTTGTATTTGACAACACTTCCAGGGCTACTAACGAATGAGGGTGGAATGTTTGAACAAAATGGCCATTTCTATACAAAGCATAAGAAGAGATTATGAGATTGATGCCATAAATCTGTAAGCAGTTGTGTTCACTTGTGGTTGAGTGTAGCCCGTTGATAATCCTACATTTTTAAACTACACATGAGTATCACTTGCATTATCAGCATCTACAGTTTTGAATATTGGCACCACAACATGTTATTTAATTTGCATTTAAGATTGATGTTTACCTTGGCGGTTTTGGCTATGATCTCCATCCATCAATTGTGAAGTGCAAACAACAAAATTAAATGTATATTCCACTCTGTCTAATGGCGCACTATATCTGAGAAGTAAATCAGGATAATATAAGATATTGTAACACTAAGAGCAACCTCAAAAACTTATCCTTTTATCCAGCACTATCCTTACATGTTTCTCAAAATGAATAACGTACCTTCAGATTCTAAATCTCCAATCAGGACTCAAAACATAAAGCTGCAAGGAATATAAATCGTAGTGATCCCACTCTGTTTGGATGGCTGATGTGTCTGAAAATTAATTCATTATAATATAAAATTTTGACACTAACAATAACCTATTAAAAGCGTTTACATCTTATATTCATTGCTCTGTATATCACTGAAATTAATAGAAAATATCAGTATTACACACACATACATTCAAGCAGAAGTAACGCAAATGTATGATTACTATCTGTGCTTTGTCCCTGGTGAAAATCCATTGGATGAAAAGCTTCTCACTACCAAAATCCAAGATGGTTAGTTTATTGTTGTCAATGACTTATATTAGATGTAGAGAGCACTGCTGTGGATTTTTGTTGCAAAAAGCAAGCAGTTGTATTTAGTGGTCATTATATTGATGGATGGTAAACAGTAAAGATGTGGTTAGTGCATACCATGGAATGAGTTAACATATTCTAAAAGGAACTTCATTGCATCAAGAGTGCAAGAATTTAAATATTATGAGGGCTATTTGTTATTTCATCCTCCGATCGCTCTGCTAAGTGACCAGGCAAGCATAAAGGGGTGTATCTCTGCACTGCGCTACTGTGTAGCTACCTCACTATAACATCTTTCAAGGCCAAATTCAGCACATCAGTTGGAGCTGAGCTGCAGCACTTAAAACCTGATTGATTCTCCTGCCAAGTGTGAGTTGCAAGGCGTCATTCATTTTCTATGGGCAGAAGGGAATAGTTAGCAGAAATTCATTGCAAAAAGAACCATGTTATGGTGCAAACTGTATGCGTGCTGGTGTTTTGCGTGAATTATGTAGGAAATTTAAAGAAAACCGAACTGATGTTCATGATGAAGGTGGACAAGGATGCAAGTCTGTTGCTAGTGAAGACCTTGTTCAGTGAGTTGATCACATGGTTTGAGAGAGACAGAGGTTTACCATCAGTGATTTGTGTGTGTATTTTCTAGACGTTTCAAGCTCAGTTCTGTACATGATCATAACTTAACACATAGGCTATCAAAAACTTTGTGCATTTTGGGTTCCCAAAAGGAGGGGGGCATGGCACACAACATCAGCCTTATCCTTTGTCACACATTACACTGATGAACGGGAAGAGTTGTTAAAATCTATTGTGACAAGGGGTGAAACATAGGTTCTTCACAATAATCCAAAATCGAAAGAACAATCAAAACAATGGATGCATACACACTCACTGAACAAACCCAATAAGTTCAAACAAACTTTCAGCAACAGGAAGACCATGGTTACTATTTTCTGGGTTCAGAAGTGTGTTGTTTGACTACGATCATCGCAAACTCGTATTGTCAGACATTACATCACTCGCGGAGAGCAATTCAGAACAAAAGAAGAGGCATGCTGTCATCTGGAATTGTTTTGATTCATGACATTACAAGATCGCATACTGCTGTGGTAATCCAACAACTTCTTGATCAGTTTCATTGAGAAGTATTTGATTACCTGGGTAACAGCCCAGATCTGGTCCCAAGTAACTTTCACTTTTTTTGGGAGCTGAAGAGAGGTCTGTGAGGACAGCGCTTCCGCAACAACAAAGAGCTTCATGATGCCGTGAAGACCAATCTCATCATGCTGGCGGCAATCTTCTATGAAGAGGGTATTGGAAACCTCATCCACCGGTATGACAAAGTCTCAGTCTTAACTGTGACTATGTGGAAAAGTAACTATGATTACTTGACTCCTAGTAATAAAGCCATTTTTTAATTCACACTTGTCTTTATTTTATACCTCATCAGAGGTTGAAAAAAAAGTAGATCATAGTTCATAATTAGCTTCTCATTAAGACCAAAATCAAGCTTTTAGGTGAAAGAACACTGAAGTTCTTACATTTTCTATTGACACCTGTACTTACATTGTTTCTCTCCCTCTCCCTCCCTCCCTCTCTCTCTCTCTCTCTCTCTCTCTCTCTCATACATAGTAGATTGATAAGGTATTGCACCAAAAAATTTGATAGCAATATTTCACTGGAAATAAATGTTTTGAGGTTCCCTGAATCCAAAAAAAGCATTTTTAGAAAAATGTCCGTGTGTGTGGGTGAGGGTGTGTACAGCATAACTCATAAACGAAAAGTTGGATAAAGACCAAACTTGGTATTTAAGTTCAGTACCTTCCAAAGATGCAACACAAAGATTTTCAAGAAAGTTCCCCCACCCTAAACTACCATTTACATAAAAGATTTTTTGAAAACTTTGATTTTCTAAAATTTAGCTGTAATGATTTTGATTAAAATATCATATATTAAAGATATTTACATGACAAATAAAATGTATGTGTTGAATTTTGTGGGAATAAGCCTGTGAAGTCCTCTTTATTCAGAAAGGGCTTTGTATACTCTTGTATAACTAGTAAACATTAGGTGATAAGTGAAAAGTACTACATAAACAATGTAGATCTTCTTAAAACACACAATTTATTCCAAATAAGTTTTTTGTGGCATCAGCCATTTCCGAGATATCCATTATTAATGTTTTGAGTAGTTTAACGCCTAGCCGTTGTTTTAAAGTCCTGTCAATCTTCAATTGTTTTTCATGATTACATGGAAAGAGTATGGAATTTTAAGGCCAGCGTATAGTGTCCAGTTCTAAAACATTTGACTGCCACTATTCCCTTTGTGTGTATAAAGAAATGTTTATCTCGATTAAAATGGATTCAATAGGAAAATAAACTTTTGTAAAAATATTTTTATACCCACTAAGAAATGACAGAGGGTAGAGAACGTCATATGAATGTCACACCAGATTTATTTTGTAGGCAATAGGTTGGGGTAAAAATGAGGTGAATGTTTTCAATGCTAGTTTATATGCCATTTGGACATGGCAATGTATTAAAGATACTTCTGATACAAAAAATAGCGAGAAAGGATTTTCATAGGTATCTCCCCCCTTAAAATGAGCAGGAAAAGGATTTTCAAAGTTCCCTCCCCTCCTTAAAATGAGCAGGAAATCCAAGAAAGCACTAAACTTATGTTGCTTTCACTGAATATAATTCGATTCCAATGCATCTTGCAAAGCAATTGCATCTCTTGACTTTTGCAATAAGCAAGCAGATGCATTTGACACGTTTTGAAAAAACTGCTATTTCTTAGTATTTACTCATGATATAGATCAAGATATACAAATCTGGTTTCACTAAATGGTGCTTAAGCTGAATATAATGTATTTATCAATTTGGGAAAAAAAATTTCATATTTTCAAAGAAGAAACAGTTTTGGAAAATAAAACAGCACCAAATAATATGTCTATTAGCTTATTTAAGTCCATTTATTACTACAAGCACATGCTGGGTGCTGTATGTCTAGATGTTAGAATTTCCATTATAAGATAATTGTATTACATGTAGGGAATGTGGTGGCAGAGAGCTTGTTTACCATCCATCAGCAGTCAAGATAGCTGCAGACAACAGCTCGTGTTTGGAATACATGGCTAGCTATCCATATGTGTATATAAATTGTTGGTTGTTTCCAGCCATTTAGTTTGTTACGCATTTCATAACATGAAACAGCCAATCAGAATAGTGCCTTTCCTGCCAATTATACCAAGTACATATAGTGTTTTCATGTGGGGAGTTACTTCATTACATTGCATAAACCCCAATCTAGCCTTCATCCCTATGTGAGAGGAATCCGGAATTGAGTGTATAATTTACAGTAAAGCCATTCTGGGGAAGACCCAAGAACAATTTCATCAGCTGCAACTCATGACTTGTCATGTTACAAAGTTCCCACTGCTTGCAGGAGTTGGAGCGGTAGTATTGAGAGAGAGAGAGAGAGAGAGAGAGAGAGAGGAGAGCAATATGCAGGTGTGTACAGACATGCGAACTGCCTCAGTTATCAAGAATCGAAAGCAAATACGTTTGCGACACTGTTCAAGCCGAAATTTTTTCTGTCCAATAAGTCGATCACTTATTGTGCTAACACTTGAACATTACACTAGTTTAGGAACTGACACTTAGAAAGCAGCATGCTCTACACATGTACAGACAGGTGGGAAATGCAGCATGAGCATTCCTTTTATGTGGTGAAGGAAAACCGACCAGCCATGGATCAGGTCGAATATCTCTCCATACACAATAGTTTTGTTGTTCTGTGACATATACTGCCATTGTGTGTAGGTAGCGAGGTCAACATTGGAATACACTACAGAATTCCATGAAAAGAACAATGAGTATAGTATGCGACAACATTTGGCTTGTATGTGTGTACTGACCTTTGGTAATTCTAACTTGTGAGAATCACTCACTCAGCATCTTTTACGTATGTATCATTAGACTACTCAGTCATAAACCAGGATCTCCAAGCCTTTTCAAATCATTGTTTAACGATTCGTTTAAGTCGAATCGTTGAACTTAAGAGAAAGAAAAACATTAAATATATAAAATTGGTAGAATAATTGCTAATTGTATTTTATAGAATTTGTAACCAAGACTAGCTCAAAATACTGTACCAGCATATTGCTAAATATGGCAACATGGATTCCAAGTGCAAAATATCCACCAATGATAAACTTGGGCACAAAGTTATCAACAATTGAATACATCACAAAAACTTGCATCCACCACATTGTAAACTGACTAATGTTTAAAAATTATAGTTTTTTCTTGAATAATTCTCATATCGATTGAAAATTGGCAAACTCCACCGTTTTCAGATGTCAAAATATATTCCCGTGATGTTTTCGTGATTTTAATGCTCTTCAGTGTTATTGTTTAAACTAGATTTTCCTATCCCTATGCATAATCCATTGCTGTAAGGTTTGTCATGATTATGCCAGTCACCATTTTGAATAGCTGCTTTAAAAAAAATAGTTCCGTTCAATACAGTAACAGAGCAGGCATTCAAAAATGATGTAGCAAAAGATTTGTGTTTTGCCTGAGGATGGTTGCTTTACTCTTGAAATCTATTCAGTAATTTTTGGTTGTCTGTTCCCATACAGATGATCATATGACACAAGATGTGTAGTCAGAAGATTAGTAAAAATCACAGCAGGAAATAATTCATTGAAGCCATATTTCTCATGAAGCATATTAAGTGAGGCATAGTGAGTATTAAAGTTGATTTGTAACTTTGTATTTTAATAAGAGATGAGGAGTAGATTAATTTGTTTCTAAGTCATAAAACATCAGTCATGATTAAGTGTTAAATACATCAGTATCAATTTACTTAGCAATGAGGAGCATAGGTCATGGATATTATATAATAAAACAATTGTTAAACATTCTGCAACTGCCTCTGAAAGTTTATTAGTAGATTTCATATCTCCATCATACTTTACAACTTATATAGTTCACCCGTAAAATGTATGGGAGTGGAGCCCTTTTAAGACTTCATGGCACTGGAGGCATTTTTACCACTTGGGGGCAAATTCAAAGTGTTACCAATTTTCACCACATGCATGAGAAAGCATTAAATTCTAGTGCATTATATTGTAATTAGATGGTAATGATAATGTTAAGACTTTTCACCAACTTAACATTACAGCCTGAATGCACTGTGTTAATTGGTATACAATGCTGATATGCCAGATCTTATTTGTGCACCTATCCATCATTATCATGCTGCCCCTACACTGGGCTGCAACAAAAAGCATAGCTCGTAGACTTCATTTTGTGGGATTTAAAATTTTATTGTACCTGTAGTGATAACAGCAATAATCAATAATAAGTAAATGGGCGCCAACATTATTTTAGCAGTAGATGCTGTGAATTGAAGAGTTAACTCCTTCATACAAAGTATTTATCTTACTTGCATTCTATAGCTGTGGGATATAAGTTTCACAGCAATAGAATGCAGTTTCACTTATCCCACAGTTATAAGGTTGCAGTTTTTGTTTGTAGTTAGTGTGATGAAGCATAAAATATGGATTATAAAGCTGTGTATAGTGAGAAATGCTGGTCTTTACTACCAATTAATACATGTTTATCTGTGACATCAGGAAGAATTTCAGCATGTGTAACAGGAAGCAGCAGTACTCCCACATCTTCAAGGATTCCTATGAAAAAAACCATATATGGGTAAAGTTTGCATTCTGATAGAAGTAGAGGAAGATGTTATGGATAAGAAGCAGAGGAGGATATCAGCACATTGGCCAAGGCTAGTCTTATTGTATCTACTAAACTTATGGGAAGAAGAGTTAAGGTGAGAGAGTTTGGAGGGTGCTACAGCACAGTGGGGTCCCTACCATTTCCAAAAGGAGCATTCATAGACACCCCTTCAATGCCTTCCTCCCTATCTGGGAGAACTGATCGACAGGTTTATACAGAAGGCTCTGTGCTGGGAAAGAAACACTTCTCTCCTTAAAGCACATCCATTGCATATGCCACATACCACTGACCATTGTGCTAGGCCCTGCAACCCCTGAAAGGAAATAAAATGAAATGAGAGGAAATGAGGGATTGGAAAATATGTGGTAGTATAAAATCTACCCTGGCATTTGCATACCAACCTGGAGAAAACTTGGAAACCCCTAAGTCAGGGTGGTTTGTCCACCAGCAATCAAACGTGGGATCTCCTGAACGTGAGCCTCAGACTTTATCACCTGAGCTATCCTGCTTGAAGGGAAGGAATAGGCAGGACTTAGCTTGTATTTGTGGGTTGGATGGAATGTTAAAATATGATGAAATAACATCAATTATGCTGAGAATTTTAACTTTTCCTCACAGAAAAGCTGAATGTGAACATGTTTTCAGTCTTGTGAGAAGCAGTAGAACCACACTGGTATCTAATAAGACATTGGAATCAATTTCTCAACTGAAATACAGCAGCCATGAAGTCATACAGCACTGCCATGAACAGTTTCAGTATAGACTTTCTGAAAAGAGCCAACAAAGATACAACAGAAAGCCTGTTGTGCATCTACTTGCAGCCTCAAACATAACCATATGCAATGATGTAGGATGGTATCTGCAAATAACACCTTGTCTTAATGACTTGATGTCTACATTTTGCAGCATGTATGTATATTATTATGTACTATAGTTGTTTTCTGCTTGAGAAAGGCTGGTGAATATGTTTTATTCTTTCTCATTGTTATGGCTTTTTTCAGTTTTAGATTTTATTCAACAGAAACAATTAGAATGGTATGGGCATGCTAAAAGAATGGAAGATGAAAGATTACCCAAAAGCATAATGGAGTGGACACCACCTGGAAGGAGGAGAAAAGGAAGACTGCATAGCACATGGATTCAAGGAATTAGAGGGGCAATGATGGATTGGGAAATTGAGGAACATTATGATCCAATAGGCAGAAATGGAGAAAAGTAATAAGAAGATGTTAAAAACCGTAGCCTTGGGTGGCCGAAAAATGTTTGTACATCGCAAAACTGGAAATATATATAAATATATATTTTTTTTTTAAACGTGTAATTTTTGTGCATTACTGCACTGAAAATTTTACGCACTCTAAATTTCTTGTCATTGGAAAATTATTACACTTTACTGGATGAGGAAAAGTTTTACTGCTTTCAATTTCAGGAAGTTGGCATGTTGTAATATCACTGATAAAAGTTTAGAGTAATGAGGTTAAAGTTACTAATGATGACACTGATGATAACAGTGTTACTTTGATAACATTGGTCAACAAAATAAAATTCGTTTTAATCGCCAGAGGTAAAAATGATACTTTCCTAGATCATTTTTTCATGTGGATTACAGATATACCTTTAGTTTCTTTATATCATATACAGATTTTAAGTTATACCTAATGCTATAAATTGATGAAATACACGTGTATTTAAATGTGACCAATTCAATAATGCACTTACTATACAAAAATAAAACTAAAATGTGTATTATTATGACACTTATAATGATAATTGACAATGTGAATATTTAGCCAACAGAACTGGAGGCTAAGAAATGCATAGCAGATGATTGTCTTTTATGCTGTTTTTTTTTTTCTAGTCATCGCAACATAGCATCCAACAATAATCTGACATCATGGATTTGTTCCAGAAGCTGTGGTAGCATTTCTCCATTGACTGAATGTCTTGATGAAACCTTTCACCCATCTCGTCACTGACATCACCAAGGTTGAGTGGGAAAAAATCTAAATTTAAATGCAGGAAATTAAGTTTAAGTGACATACGGCAACCCATTTCTTTATACGCATCCAGTAATTCCCGAATCCCTTGTCTGTAATCAGTAGACTTTGTCTTCCCTAAGAAGTTGATAGACAGCCATTTGAAGCTTTTCCAAGATCTCACTTCAGTCTCATCTAAATTTTCTTCAAATATTTGATCCTGCAATAGCTCCCTAATCTATGGACTCATTAAGACACCTTCTTGTAGTTTAACAGCTGATACATGGCAACATATTTCACTCAGATATTGGAATCCTCTTGAATTTCTTCTTCCAAGTGTTTTTACAAAGGTTTTTACTAAACCAAGCTACATATGAAGAGGTGGAAGCAATACTTTTTTGGGATCAACTAGTGGGATGTGCTGGATCTTGGTTGTAAGAGCTTATAGATTTCCACACTCATTTGACATAATGTTCATCTGTATTTTGGTTATCCCTTAGGCAAAGGAAGCAACAATATTTTGTAAATCCTACCTGCATACTCATCAACATGCCAATAACTTTTAGATTCTCCACAGATATGCCACAGTTGGAGATTGTATTGAATTGATTCCAGCGCAGAAGAACAGCCTTCAAACTTTGCTGAAAAGAGCTAATAAACAACCTCCAGTCTGATGCAATATATTGTTTTAGTTTCTTAGAGAGACCAGACACATTGCTGCAGAAGCTCATTGGACCATCTAACGAAAATAATTTTTTCTAAAGGCTTTGTTCATTTTCTGTAATTACAGATTCTGACATCTTCAACAAGATGTTTCTCCTTAAACCTAAAAGCTAGAAGTTCCGCTTTATCTCTAGGGAGCAAATCATTCTCTATATCTAAGCAAATCATCCTGGGTAAATCGCTGTGGTTCAGAGCTAGTCACCTCAGGAAAGTATTCAAGATCAGAAGCACATTCTAATTTTCCACTGCCAATATCCGAATCACAGTCCATTTCCGAAACTTTTCATTTCTTTTTCTGGAGGTTTCAGAATTGATAAGCTGTCATTATGTGGCACTGGCCTCTTTGCAGATGCAATACTTGGGTATATGATTTTATGTGTGTTTTTTGCTGAGAACCCTGTAATACTTACACAACAAAAATAACTGTAATCAGTGTGGTTTTTCGGTTTCCACCATATCATTGGAATGGCAAATGGCATACATTTTCTTCTTTTGTACCCAATACCCTAAATCCATCAAACAAGGTTTACATACAACATGTGGTGCCTGCCCACCCTTTGTCTTGATCACCAAGAGGACAACCAAAGTACAACTGGTACAATTTCTGATGCCGTGGAGTGATTGTATGCCACTGTGATTTTGGCTTGAAGGAAAATATGTATATATTATTATATGTAGCAGAAGTTGAGCTGATTTATACATTTTTGGGGTGGCATGATATGATATCTGCAACAGAATAAATCCTATCAGTGCCAGTACCTTTTTCCCTAGAGTTCATCCAGAATTATAAGTGGGGCGTATGGAATGTTCGCTAATAAGAATACTGTTTAAATAAACAATGGATATAGAAAAAACTACATACACTAGTATAAAATACAGACACACTAACCTTTATTAGAATGATGTAAATTACCAGCACCACAAAATTTTTATATCACTATCACACAAGATTCACTATTACTATACCCCTGCCGTTGAATCTTTACACTTGACAGTTCGTGTGGCTTCGCGTAATGGCTATATTGTGGTTGCGACATTGCTAGAGTGGTTAGTAAACAACAGCAGCTGATTGTTCTCCTTTCTATCGTGTATAAGTCGCATACAAAAAGTGTATGTAAGTGGTGAATGCCATTGAATAATAACTATTTCATATTATTATTGTTAATTGAAAATAACTCGGCATAAACATTGCAACGTATGTAGAATAAATTAGCACTTTTGACAGTACAGAAACAAAGCAATGCAAACATGCCTGCTGCAATGAGGAGAAATAAAACAAATTATAAGCTGCGATAACAAAGTTATTTTTACTCACGCTGTGTTCCCGATGGTTCAGGAGTCCTCTTTCTCTTGGAGTTTCACTCCCTTGTAAATAACAGTTCTCGTGATTGTTCAAGAGCTGCTGCAGTTCATTGTACGGCTTTATCAGCAGGAATAGAGGGATGCCCATGAACCTTCACGTACTCCTCCTGTTCAAAGAATTCCCAGGTTCTTCTTAACGGTTCCAATGCCTGACTATTAAGTGGCACATCTTGACGCAAAGGATTTTCACTTTGTGAATCATCACTCAGTGATCGGCGTCATTTTTGAGACATTGTCGCACTTCAAATCTTGTATAAATAATATGAATGAAATATACATAACAAAGATATATATTATATATGTATAAATGAACACCAACAGTAACCACAAATATAAATAAAAATGAACAATATTAGCTTGCAAAGAACAGCTCAACGCGTGCTAGGTTCACAAACCGAAACACATGGTTGGAAAAAACTACATCCGGCAACAGAGCCGCTTCCAGTTCCGCTTCCGCTGAACTGAATCTAAACCACCTGAAATGCTGCCTTGTGATTGATTGGTTTAGGAAGAACGATTAAAGCTTTTCATCTGTTTTTTTTGCGAGTGTACCAACTTAATCGCTAGCTGTCAAGTGCAATGTTTCAATAGCGGGGGTATAGTAAGACTAATGTGTTGCATTCAATACACAAACCGTGACTGAGATATGACCACAATGGGATGAGATCAAGTGTTATGTATGATGCCATTGCATACATTGGAGGAATGGAATATAAGTATCACAGGGAAATATTGCAGTCACTGCATGAAAATAATAAGCAAAGCAAATATTAAATTACGAGTAACTAGAAAACTGTGCACGATAGGATATAAGTGAAACCAGATCTGAAATCAACAGCACATTTAGTTCTTTAGCCAAAAATTTATTATCTACCAGTGTAATAGTTGAAAATTCAGAGTAAAGCGATTTGACAGTATATTACAGAATTTAAACTGGTATAATGGAACGAAAAGCACTTGACAGGTCAATTTCAGGAACCTGACAAGTATGCACCCCATACTGAATTACCCCAAAGAAAGAAGACAGTTTTAATTCCTACATCATTGTACATAAATACTTCTTTTGATCTTCATGTGGACCTAAAAAAAGTCATTCTTAGCCTAATTTTCAAACAGTGTCAGAAATATTCTGGGCCATTCTCTTGTGTATGCCTTTGTTTGGCAGAAGAATATTGATATACTATCATTTTTAGCACATATACGGTATAAAATAAGCAAATATCATATTACTGAATTTGTTGGTACATTAAATATTATATGATGCCAATTTTGGATGACTTATTTGTGAGCACACAAGAAAAAATACATTAAACATAGAAGTTTGTGACTGTTAATATGTTTTCATTGATGAGAAGGAAGTTTGGAAACAAGAATTCCTAGGAAACTTTGGCTTACAGCTGAAATTCAAACCATTAGTTAATTTGTGTGCAAAAGGTTTTTCAGCATCAAATCTTCTTGAACAAAGATTTAAAGATATGTGCAGGTATAACACAAATGCTGAGGATTATGAATGATGTCCATACCAAAAAGCCTTAACAAACTGTAAGTTCTTTTGCTTTCCTCTTAAAGTTTTACTTGCAATTACAGAATTGACCAGCTCATAGGTGTTTGAAATCGTACATATGCTCATCATAAAAGCCATAATACTTAGAAGCAAATCATATTTAGGAGTCTCACTTATGTTTTAAGTGTACTCGACCGGAACAAATGTCAAGAGGTAAACATTAAATGGACCATTCCCATGCACATAGTAAGTGGTCTAAGAATTGTGGCAGATACATACTATTATTCCCCTTATGGAAGTCACTTAAATTATCAGAATTAAAAGAAACCTCTGGTTAAAGCACCCAGTACTATTACACACACTCTGATGTATTTCTCTCTCTCACGCTCACTCTCTCTCTCTCTCTCTCTCTCTCTCTCTCTCTCTCTCTCTCTCTCTCTCTCCCCTCTAGCTTCAAGCAAAGCATGCCATTCCATATATAGTTTTGTCAGATTATCAAATCAATAAACTTGTAGCAAGATGCTCTAATCTTTTGCTTTATTTTATTGTAACTTATTTTTTTTTAAGGGATGCAAAAATTGCTGCTCTTGAAAAAACAAGCCAGGAAACAGAAAAGCTGATAGCAGAAGCCCGATCAGAAAAAATAAGGCATATGGATGAGGTTCATGCAGCACAGAAGAAAGTAGCAGATTTAGAATCAAAGTAAGTGTTTAGCTAGCATATCAAAATTTGAATCCTTGGTAACTTCATCTTCTACTGCTAATTCATTTAGTATTAGAACCCTCATTGCTCTGCTGCAGAGATCTATCATACAAGGTTTGTTCAAAATATTCCGGAAATTTGTTCACAACATTTTTCTATGCTTACCTTTTACTTATTGTGCATGGTCTCCTTCAAAATACTCTCCTCCACAATTGATATACAACTCCCAATGCCATTTTCAATTCCAGAAGCAGTCTTGGTAAATCTCTTTCTGGATCACGCGAAGCACCATCTGCGAATTTTCTTTTATCTCATCTATTGTAGCAAATCTTCGTCCTTTCAATGGGGTTTTCAACTTTGAAAATAAAAGAAAGTCCGCAGAGGCCAGGTCTGGAGAGTACGGAGGATGAGGCAGCACAGTGATATCGTCTTTTGTGCAATAGTCACACACCAACATGGATGAATGTACGGGTACGTTATCATGATGCAAGAGCCTTGAATTGTCTCGCCACATTTCAGGCCGTTTCCTTCTCACATTTTCTCGCAGGTGTTGCAGCACGTCCCGATAGTCAGTCTTCAATTGGCATGCACAATTTCGTTGATGTTCCTGACATGAGCGTCGTCGGTAGACATTGAAGGGCGTCCTGAATGAGAGTCATCTTTAACTTCCATCTGGCCATTTTTAAACCGCGTGAACCATTCGTAAAACCAAGTACAGCTTAAGCACTCTTCACTGTAGGCTTCCTGCATCATTTGGGTGTGTCTGTAAAGATTTTCTTGAGTTTCACGCAAAATTTAATGCAGACGTGTTGCTCCTCTAACTCTGCAATCTCGAAATTCGCAAACTGTGCGACACAACGTTCTACTCAATACTGTACTGAACAATAACTAGCAGACATAGAATAATGAAACTTCCAGCAGTTACACATTAAACACAGGCATGTGCAGGGATGCCAACTGCATTTCACTCCAACACTCCATTGGTGTGAAATTACGAATGTTCCAGAATTTTTTGAACAGACCTCGTATACCTAATTCAGCACCAAGGGCTCTTGACAAACATTCCAAATTAAATCACAATTTAGCATTTACTTATACCAAATAAAACATCCATGCACATAATAATTGGGAGTGGTTTCCTGCTTACAGATGGAGAGAGAAACAAAGTAACGCTAATATAAGGTGTGCAATAAGGAAACTGAACCTAATTTTTTACTCATTTCTGACACTTCGAAACTTAAGGACTCCCCTGTACCATCACATGAAGTTACTCAGAAAATCTGCCCCAGAAACTTACAGATTGTTGACAGAAGTTTGTGCTGTTCAGTATCTATCTCATATGCAAGTTATCAAATGGTTTAAGAAATATATGGATGGCAGGGAAAATTTTAGGGATGATCCAAATTTGGGCTGTCTTTCCAGTACAAAAACTAAAGAGACTACAAAAACTGAAGAGTATGTGGAGAAAGTAGCTAAAATTATTCGAGGAGACCATCAATTGAGCATTCAAGAAGTTGTTGAACTCGCCAACATCAAAAAGGAAACTGTTACACAGATTTTGCACAGTGTTCTGGGCATGAAAACGGTGTGTGCTGAAATGATGCCATAAATCCTCACACCATGCAAAAGGAACAATGAGTGAATTGCTGTGTTGACATTCTTGAAAACGAAAACAATCCTGATTTCTTAAAAAAACTTAATTACTTGGCGACAAAACTTGGATTTTCCTATATGATCCAGAAACCAAGTGACTGTTCATGCATTAGAAGAGCCCCAATCCCCCAGGAAGAAGAAAAGTGTGTGCATGAGGAAATCAAAATTTACAGGAATGATGGTTTTTTAATGCAGGGGGGCAGGAGGGGGGTATCTATGTTGATTGGATGATTGCCTGTAGGTCAGCCTGTCAACCATGTTTATTATAAAAATGTTTTGGAGACCCTCCGTGAACGTGTGTGATGAAGGAGACCAGACTTATAGAAGAATGCTTCATGTATCCTCCAACATGACAATGCCCCAGTCTTTAATGTTCTAATTGTGAAGAGTTATTTGGCAAAAAAAACTTTGTTCCAGTGATGGAACAGCAACTGTATTTGCTGGACCTAGGACTGTGGTTGTTTTTTCCCTTCCCAAAAGTCAAGTCTGTGCTCAGAGGAACCAGGTTTGAATCAGTGGATGCAGTGAAAGCAAAAGTGATGCAACTGTTGAATAGCATAACATAACATAAGATGACTACAGCACTGCTTCCAACAGTGGAAAATTTGCATGGAGCAGTGAGGGGACCAGAGAGGGGACTACATTGAAGGGGACAGCATTGCCATTGAGTGATTTTTTTTTCATTAAAGTGTTAGAGCATGAACCAGTTTCTTTATTGCCACACCTCGTTTGAATAAAATTTCTCAATTTTAATTTAAATTAGGTAAAACTCAGTACCAAATTGAAGTTAGTCCAAAAATATAATATTATTAGGTAGACTGCTGCATGAGTGGAGTTGAAATTCTACAGTTTTAAGAAAATGTCTTGACACAGTTTAAAATTATGAGATCAGTACAAAATTAAGGATGGTTTCTAAGGAGTGCCTTATAAAAGTTGAAGATTTTTATGTGAACCACTCACTGTAGCTACAGTTTTTAAATCCTATATATGCAAGTATCAAAAGACATTTTGAATTAGTTTGCAATCAAAGCAAAATTAAGGATAATTTGTAGAGAGACTCCTAAAAATTTGTCTTTTAGGTAAGCTGCTGCAAGTATGGATGTGAAATTCTATATATAAGAGCTTGAAGAGCATTTCTGGATTCATTAAAAATTTGGTTAAATTGGTACCAAATTAAATGCAGCATACAGAGAGCCTTCTAAAAACTTATGATTTTTAGGCGACATGCTGCACATTTCAAGTTGAAATTGTAAGCAATTGTTACATATTGATCCATAACATTTTACAAAATTAAGGGTATTTTATATTACAGGGCTTTCTAAAATATATAATTTTTAGCATTATTCCCCAAAATATTCATAATAAATGTACAGCAGTATTACATAAATTTCCATCTCTGAAGTTGGCAGCCCTGGTAATGACAGTTCAGTGTTGAAATACTCCATGCCTGTTCTTAATAGTTGATACATCATGTGATAAGAGATGGTCAACCAGGGAGCACATATCACTTTGAGGGGTTAATCCAATTCTTAGCTAAGCTTTGATGTTAACTTAAGCTTCACCCTTAAACTCTTTGTTTCACAGTTGCAAGGATTCCCTCATCATGTGTAAAAGAGTTACAGGAACTTGGTGTCTTCTTTGGTATTTTTGATTCTGATCAAGCTTAAAACACGTGGAGTTGCTGAGGAGATGGAATTGCTAATATGTGGAAAAATTTGTAGGGAATGAAAATGAGTGACCTGATTAAGTGGACAGCAAACTTCAATTTGGAAAAGAGCAAACTGCTAATAGATCTAGTCACAAAACATGAGTGTATTATAGAGTGTAAAGAAACAGTAAGAGTAACTTCGGTGCAAAAAAGGATGCATTGTTGCAGATTTCAGAATAATTCAATACAACATGTGGCAAGGTATACTGTGATGTCTCTGTATTACAAAAATGAAGACATGAAAACAAAAAATAAACAAACAAAAAGAAAAAGAAAGAAAAGGGGGGGAAGGGAAGTTCATGTAGGAGAAGTGCAGCTTGTATGGCACAGGAGGTGATTCCCAGCTTTCTTTCAACCATTTCAACATCAGGTGAAATGTTGAAGGAACTCGTAGGTTTTCAAGTTGGACTACAAGCAACCTATAATAATGATGCAGTAGCAGGTACGTAATACAATACACATTTGCTTATTATTTATAAGAAGGGCCAGCCACCAATATATTCTGATTGCTTTTTGTAATCCAATGGGTTGTTCATTATGTGGTGAATAGTGATTTTTTTTTTTTATACATATTATACAGAATGTAATAAGCATCACGTCACAAGAAAGTGTAGAATTCCTGTACTGTTATGTAGGTAAGATTACTTTTATATAATTTTAAGACTAGTTAAGACTACTTATATATATAATGTAATGTGCATTGCTAATGCACAGTCATGGGGAAGTGTAGAATCCTTTAGTTATACTGTAGGTAAGGTTAGATGTTCTATTTTGCATAAAACATAATCTGCATTGCTAACAGAGTATCACAGAGAGCTGTAAGATTCTTGAGATATTGGGTAGGTAGATAGAGAAAGATAGATAACGGGAGGTTTCATTAGAGTTTTGTCGACCTCCAGCACGTCAGCTTAAAAGGTTTATTGTGTAATCTCATTGGGAAAGATGCTTTCATTGTTTCCCAAAGTGTTCCCTGAACAAGTTGTAGTATCTTGGTTCCTATATCAGCATCCTTTCCTAGATCTTCCCTGGTTATAGGAAGAGTAAGCCTCCTCCTTGCCAGGAATGGGCAGTCAAAGAGGATATGCAAGGCAGTTTCCTCTCATCCTCTTTGCACATTCTATAAATGGGTTCATCTTTGTAGAGGCCTATTTTATGTAGATGTTTCCTGAAGCGACCATGTTCAGAAATCAATGCAATTACTTTCCTTATCCCTGTTCTATCCAATCTCAGGAGATGAAAGAGAGTTGCATGCACCTAAGACCAGTTTCCTGGCTTGTCTTTGTCCAGGATAGGTTTGCCACCTGAGTTGGTGTGCTTCCCTAATCCATGCTTTTACCAAGGTTTTGGCATTACGTGTACTGATTCCAACCATGGGTTCAGGGCCAATGTAAGGTATCTCAGACCCTTTTACATAAATTTCCATCTCTGAAGTTGGCAGCCCTGGTAATGACAGTTCAGTGTTGAAATACTCCATGCCTGTTCTTAATAGTTGATACATCATGTGATAAGAGATGGTCAACCAGGGAGCACATATCACTTTGAGGGGTTAATCCAATTCTTAGCTAAGCTTTGATGTTAACTTAAGCTTCACCCTTAAACTCTTTGTTTCACAGTTGCAAGGATTCCCTCATCATGTGTAAAAGAGTTACAGGAACTTGGTGTCTTCTTTGGTATTTTTGATTCTGATCAAGCTTAAAACACGTGGAGTTGCTGAGGAGATGGAATTGCTAATATGTGGAAAAATTTGTAGGGAATGAAAATGAGTGACCTGATTAAGTGGACAGCAAACTTCAATTTGGAAAAGAGCAAACTGCTAATAGATCTAGTCACAAAACATGAGTGTATTATAGAGTGTAAAGAAACAGTAAGAGTAACTTCGGTGCAAAAAAGGATGCATTGTTGCAGATTTCAGAATAATTCAATACAACATGTGGCAAGGTATACTGTGATGTCTCTGTATTACAAAAATGAAGACATGAAAACAAAAAATAAACAAACAAAAAGAAAAAGAAAGAAAAGGGGGGGAAGGGAAGTTCATGTAGGAGAAGTGCAGCTTGTATGGCACAGGAGGTGATTCCCAGCTTTCTTTCAACCATTTCAACATCAGGTGAAATGTTGAAGGAACTCGTAGGTTTTCAAGTTGGACTACAAGCAACCTATAATAATGATGCAGTAGCAGGTACGTAATACAATACACATTTGCTTATTATTTATAAGAAGGGCCAGCCACCAATATATTCTGATTGCTTTTTGTAATCCAATGGGTTGTTCATTATGTGGTGAATAGTGATTTTTTTTTTTATACATATTATACAGAATGTAATAAGCATCACGTCACAAGAAAGTGTAGAATTCCTGTACTGTTATGTAGGTAAGATTACTTTTATATAATTTTAAGACTAGTTAAGACTACTTATATATATAATGTAATGTGCATTGCTAATGCACAGTCATGGGGAAGTGTAGAATCCTTTAGTTATACTGTAGGTAAGGTTAGATGTTCTATTTTGCATAAAACATAATCTGCATTGCTAACAGAGTATCACAGAGAGCTGTAAGATTCTTGAGATATTGGGTAGGTAGATAGAGAAAGATAGATAACGGGAGGTTTCATTAGAGTTTTGTCGACCTCCAGCACGTCAGCTTAAAAGGTTTATTGTGTAATCTCATTGGGAAAGATGCTTTCATTGTTTCCCAAAGTGTTCCCTGAACAAGTTGTAGTATCTTGGTTCCTATATCAGCATCCTTTCCTAGATCTTCCCTGGTTATAGGAAGAGTAAGCCTCCTCCTTGCCAGGAATGGGCAGTCAAAGAGGATATGCAAGGCAGTTTCCTCTCATCCTCTTTGCACATTCTATAAATGGGTTCATCTTTGTAGAGGCCTATTTTATGTAGATGTTTCCTGAAGCGACCATGTTCAGAAATCAATGCAATTACTTTCCTTATCCCTGTTCTATCCAATCTCAGGAGATGAAAGAGAGTTGCATGCACCTAAGACCAGTTTCCTGGCTTATCTTTGTCCAGGATAGGTTTGCCACCTGAGTTGGTGTGCTTCCCCAATCCATGCTTTTACCAAGGTTTTGGCATTACGTGTATTGATTCCAACCATGGGTTCAGGGCCAATGTAAGGTATCTCAGACCCTTTTTAGCCAGCTGATCAGCGTTTTCATTTCCATAGATGCCTTGGCACCTTCCACATTTTGAACCTGTTGTGAGATGGCAAAGCAATCGGGACATTTAGACATTCCCATACCAGTTTTGATTTTAACTAGTCTGAGGAAAGTGCTTTTAAAGCACTTTGACTGTCTGTAAGGATGAGAATTCGTTTACCATGGTAACCTTTCTCAAGATCTCTTAAAGCATAGCTCAGGGTAGCAAATACTTCAGCCTGAAAGACTACAATATTTCCCAAGGCTTTGTTCTTGGAGCTAGGTCATATATACCTGTGCCCGATTGTGTTCCTATACGGGATTCATCTATGAACCGCGCAAGTTGGCCACATTTTTTATCAAGCGTAATTTCTTCCATCCAGTCTTCTTGAGATCCAAGAGTTACCTTAAATGAAAGGAAAGAAAAATATTGAGTATTCATTAGGTCAGACCACATACTTAATACTGGCACATCCAGGACATTTAGGATAGAGGTGTGTCCAGTTGTTGGACAGCTACCTCTCCAGTTCCCTGTTTTCACTAAGTGGTAGGCAGTGACCCTAGCCTCCACTTGTAAATAAATGTCCATGGAAGGGAGTCCCAGAAAAGCCTCCAATGCAGTGGTTGGAGTACTTCTGAAAGCTCCTGTAATACACAGACATGCTAGTCTCCGTAGCTTGGTAAATTTACTTGCTATAGTAGTTTGTAGTGTTTTTCGCCACCAAACAATGGCACCGTAAGATAACTGGGGCATGACCATTGGAACATATGGCCAATGGCTAATGTGTGGCTTCATGTCCCATTTGTTCCAATTAAGCATTTGATGGTTACAAGCGACTACCTCGTTCTACGAAGAATAGTACCAATATGTTTGTTCCACGTCAGTTTCTTATCCAGTACAAGCCCTAGATATTTTACTGTCTCTGAATATTTCAGAGGTGTATTGCCTGATTTAAGATTTCCTAGGCCTTTTAAATTCCTCCTGTTGGTAAAAGAAACCACTGTTTTGCTGGGATTGACGGATAAGCCCTCCTGCATACACCATATCTGAGACTGTATTGGAAAATATCCCAAAAATAACCAGTGCTATGTCATCTGCATAACCTTGTATATAATATCCCTCCAGGGTCATATCTTTGAGTAGACCATCCATCACAACACTCCAAAGCAGGAGGGAAAGAACTCCCCCTTATGGGCAACCCTTGTGTCAATGATCTCCCTCATTTCTTCAAGGAGGCTAGCTGCAATTTTTCTGCTCCTGAGCATCGAATTTATCCAATTACAGAGAGTGTCATTGACTCCTTACTTCTGTGCAGCCAAAACCATAGATTCATAGGGGGTGTTAACAAAAGCATCCTCTATGTTCATCGAGTCTTCCAGTTTACTGGCAAGGCTGTGCAGCACTGTTACACAGGACTTCAATGGTTGGTAGGCATGTTACATATATTTTATTCACCTTTTGGAAATTTGTTACAATTTCATGGCTTCGTCATATAAAATTTTACAATTATGATTTCATACATTTTACAATGTTGGTTTCAATGGAGGGGAGTATCTAACAGTGCCCTCCTTTGAATACATCTTTTGATCATCTTTCCAAAGCCTTTAAAACGAATGATGCAAGACTGATCGATTGGTAGGCCATGGCTTTGGTGTAATTATTATGCATACACTTAGAAATAAACACTACTCTGGTAGCTCTCCAAGGCAGAGGAATATAACTAAAAGCTATACTGGCCTAGAAGAAGTTATAGAGGATGATATAAAGCCAGTCAGGTCCCTTCTGCAACAGTGCATGAAAGATACTGTCTTCACCTGGCAATTTAAATGGATTAAATTTATCAATTGTCCATTTAACACTATGAATTAGGACTACTTGACATGCAAGTTCCCAGTCCTGCAATGCTCTTGGTCTAGAGTTTTCGCAGGGGGCTGTAAATTTGCAGATCTTGTTGTCATGTTTATAGCTGGGGAAGTGAACCTCAAAGTGAACTTTGAGAGTTTCTTCAGCCAAGCATGTAAAATCACCTGTAGGCTTGGATATTAATCCTATGGGATTTATTGGACCTTGGGCCAATGCTCTTTGTAGCCTAGTTGTCTCTGACAAGCTAGATATTTCCTGACAGAAGGCTTACCGGGAAGATTGTTTGGCCTTATTGTAGTCTGTTAGTTCTTTTTGCCTTGTTAAAGAGATGCCTTACTCTGCCTCTCCTATGTTCAAGGTCTTTAGTCCACCATGTCACTTTTTTGGTTTTGATCAGCATTTGTATGGGGTGTTATTGTAATAGTTGAAGTATAGCCTCTTGAATTGAATAGGCAGCCTTATCAATATCACCAAAAGATCTGATCATGTCACTCTGCTCAATCCTACCCAAGAGATTCTGCATATAGGGCTCCCACCAGGTTCTCCTGGGATTTCTGTAGAGATTAGCTCTTTTAACTACATTAATATTAAAAGATATGTAGTTATGATCCAAAATTGATGGTTCATCCAGGACCCTCCAATTGTGATCCAAGTTGAAATACAGTAGAGCCCCGGTAATTCGAGCTAATTGGAGCTGAGGCTACCTTGAATTACAAAAAACTCGGATTATATGGAAATATCACTAAATCAATGGATAAATCATGAATAAATGTTTAATGAGCACAATAATGGTTAAAATAAATAGATAAAACAAAACAATTTAGTACATACCTGTGTTATATGTACATATATGGGCACACATTTCCAAGTTGCAAAAATATAAATTACGTTTTAAAGAAACTGTCCAAAATCTTTGTTTTAAAATAGAACTCTTTTTTTAGCAGCAATGTTGCGCCATCTTCTAAGAAGCATGATGTCATTTGGAGTAGCTTCTGCTTGCTGCTCGATATAATGCAATGCCACATCTGGCACTACCAAACCCTTGGTGTGAGTGATCACTGGTACAATTTCTTCAGGCAATTCCTCATCGCCACTGTCTTCAGTGAGCTCACTAACCATTTCAACAATTACAAGATCGGTCACTTCAAACTGTTCATCACTGTTCATCCATTCCGAAAAGTCACTTCCATTCGCATTTTCGCATCCAGCAAGCTTTTTCATCAGTTCTGCCAATATAGCTAATATTTACTGCAATATTGCCCTTCATACAGTACATTCAAGATATACTGAATAAACAGTAGGTATGGGCTTCATTGTTTTATGCTGGTGAACAAGGTAAACTTGAGAACAAGTTTGTTCATTATGATTTAATTTTTGTGGGACGTTCATTATGATTTACATTTTTGTGGGTAGGTAAGAGGTATTGGCTTTATGTACATGTTAATATTAAAATTGCATTGTTTATCCATGTCAACTGATAAACTTATAGTATGAATGAATGAATTTATTATCTGCTTAGTAATACATATAATATTACTTTACAATCTCTTGACCATACAAAGAAAATTCCACCATACTAAATACTAGTGACACTTTCTCGAGAGTTTCTATGTAAACAAGTATCCCATCTAGTTTCAACCTTATGGTTGTTCTACTATCAGGCCCACCTATCTTTAAAGGTATATAGGGACTCCTTCCCGTTTAAATTATATTTCTACAATTTCTGATTCCCCATGTTTGTTTATTTTCCTCTGCCATTTTCGATTAACCGTGCCTATATACTCCCCAAACTCTAAGACTTCCTGCCTTGATTTCAAATTCATCAACTTTTTACCTTTTATCTCTATTGGTAGATTAGCGCATTTCTTGATCCTATGTTTTCCTGTCATTATTATGGTTTCTTCACATTCCAGAATCACATGCCAATAATTAACTTGTATTCCACACATTGGACATTCCTCTATTTTCAGACTACCTCTTATTCCTTTCAATTCCATTACCCCTATTCAGACCCATGTAGCTCCCTTCCTCGACCTCTGGTTGCCTTTATTCACATAATTCTCTCTACCCCATACTTTCTTTATCTCCTTGTATATCTTCAATGACTTTTTGTTGCTGAAACTACTGAATATCTCCTGAATTTCATTGTCCTCAATTCTTTGTTTGACTTCTTTCCAAAAACCCCTCTCTTTAACCTCTCTGTCACACCACATCATACCTAATCCAATTTTTTGCATGGTCTCTTTGATTCTATTAACCCAGGTATTACTCCTCATCGTTTTGTCTTGAAAATTTACGAAATGTCTCAAGATGTTATTCTCTTCCAAATTTTTCATCCTAAACCAATATTTGAAAGTTATTGTCATTATTTTTCCTTTACTCCCAACTCTACCTAGTTCAGTTTGTGCAACCCCATTTGGTGAATCTTTTGTAGCCCCAAAATTTGTTTGCAGAAATTCCTGTGAATCGAACCAACATTTAGCCATCCCTCATCAATACTCCATATATAGTCCCATACATCATTTTGGCCTCTACTACTGTTGAATATATTTTCTCCAATCACTTTATATGTATTCCTGGTAGTTTGTGCCTGTAGGCACTAATAACTTTTAAAGCTAATCTTCCCTTAGCTAGCACCTTATTCTTTTGTTCCCTCCAAACCCAGTTATTGCTAAACCTAATACCCAAATAATCAAATTTATTGACTACTACAATTTCTGTCCCTTCCCAATACCATTTTTCATTATTTTGTAAACTGTTTCCTTTCTTAAATACCATAATTTTTTATTTCTGTGTATTTATTTTTAAACCCCACAAAATTTGGATATTGCTTCGACTTCCGTAGGCCAATAAACTTATAGTAAGAAAAGTATCCTCTGCATTGAACTGCATCTGTATGCAGATTTTGTAAATTAAAAAGGGAGAATAGTGCATTTGTCGATATAGATATTTGAAATACTCACAAAAATTACAAAATGAAATATTACAAAGAGCTTGAAATACTACTACATCAAACTTGAAAGTAAAAGTTTTACTTATTGTGTTTACTTTTAAGTGTCTTTTAATGAAGGTGAGGCACTTAATGATCATTGGTTGGGAATGTGTGGAAATTACCCAAGTCACATTTTCATAACAGTTAATTGAGGTTCTGTTTAAATTAAGTTTACAGAACATTTGTGATATCCACTTGTTTTTATGATTGAAAATACTCTGTAGTTTCTACAAATACTTTAGAGCTTGGGGCAGTGAATAGAGAGCCTACTACTTTACAAGTGTTTAGCTTAAATGTTCAGACAGAAGCAAAATATACATTCCAATTTGAAACATCACCATATGCTTTATTAATACTTGCATGTTAACACAATTATTGGAAAACTTCATAATTTCATGCTCATGTAATTTCAATATTATAGTTAAAATACCCAGTGATATCAACCTATTTACAGAAAATACTATTATTCTTTAAACATACTCCATTTATTTGCCTTGTATTAAAAACTACTTCTCAAAGCATTAGACACTCCAGCTAAATAATTAATGGGGGAGGGAAACAGTGCCCAAAAACAGAATATCTGGCAATCCTGCACTCCATGCATGCCATTTGCCATTCAGAAATTTTTAATGCTTTTTCAGGTATACCTTGTGAAATCTTGAAGCATATTTTTTAATTGAGCTAATAACACTGAGTTTTTATTCCTAACTGCATTTAGGGTAATATTTTATACATATACTGGGTGGAAGGGAAGTTATTACATTAATTTAAACCAGTTAGAGATCTCATTATTTTGAAGAATTTGTAACTTCTGTTTTTTTTTCTTTCTTTTCTTTTCTTTCTATGACCATTTCCTGCGGAGGTATTTTAGGTTTGTTGAGAACATAAAACAGACATGCTGGCAATGTTGCAAAGTTTGCTGACCCATGGTACTGGGGGTATCACTTTTGCTTTCAAAACCAGTTGCAGGAGAGGATATAAACTGGTTTCACTTATGCTTTGTGTCTGCTACCTCCTAATAATTGCATCTGGATCTTCCAGTGATGCATTTTGTAACCTCAACTTACAATCTACAGATACTTTTATCAGCTCATTCAACATCAAACATAAATACATTTGCAATTGATAGGTACTGCTGTAATGTAATCAACCAAATAATTTTTCTTACATGTAAACAAAAACTATATCATTAGGTCCATATTGGATGCTGAAGGCATTCCTTCCATTTTAAAATATCCTAGTGTAGGTCAAGAGCATGCAAGTTGTACTTCTTATTCTGCCAAAACATTACATCACCCTTTTGTCGTGTTTGTTTGGATTAAGGGACATGTGGAAAACAAAACCACTAGTCACCCTTTAATAAAGGAAAGAAGTGAGGTAGGCTATGTTTTGTTTTTATGTCCAGAAACCAGTTAGATTGCATTATCTGCCTTGACCTGTTTACAGTATTGTCGAGTCCTACAACCACATAACATCTGCAAAAGGTGCTGGAAATATCCTATTAATAATTAAATTATTTAAAATCCCTGTGTGAAGTCACATAGTTACTATCAAAACTGTCAGGAATAGCTTACTCTACTCATCTTACAAGTAACAAACTATTATCTTCATACATTCTTGTTGGATTAAATATCTAATTTGGAAAAATAAAGAAAACAAAGCTATTTGTTTTTTCGAAAGGGGTTGATTAAAGAACAAAATACCATTATGCTTCTTTGCTTGTAATGCTTCTATGAAGTGCCTATTGGAAGGAATGCAATAAGTTCCCTTCCACCTGGCATATATTGTAACAAATGAGAACACCAGTTACCACGAAATACACTTGCGAGACGCAAGATGTTTTTGCCAACGTCGACCGTCACGTCGTGGCTCCTGAGGGCATTCAGTCCAAGTATTATATCCTCAGCCACCATCTTCGACGAAAATCCACAGACTTATAATGCTCTGCCCCAGGGTCTACTCCAGCAAAACCTCCTCCTCCACAGGTAAGGTGTTGCCCGATGCCATGATTATCTGGTAGGGCCTATCCGGCCTCCTTGATGGCAAGCTCTATGCCACATTAGACCTGATTACAGTCACGGCACCTGTGTTCACTAGTATCCGGCACAATTTTCCTTGTATTCAGTGTCCGTGACAAGGCTGTCATCCATTCTTCTGTCCAAAGCACACGTCACTCAAGGGGGTGGCGATGACGGATCCCACGTGCCCCTCGCCACGTCGGTCTTTATTCGTTCGGCTTCATTGTGGCAACCCTTCTTTAGGTGTCCTGGCTGGCCACACCCCCAGCTCACACTGCTTGACGCTCGTCGGCTTGTTTGTGTACAGTTCACTAGGTCACCTGGCTGATCACATCCCCTTAACACACACCACTTGACGCTCGTTCGGCTGGACTGTGATCATTCCTTCACAAGGTGTCCTAGCTGGCTACATCCCCGTGCATACCACTTGACGATCTTCATAGACATCCCTGGATTGATTCTCTGTCCCCATCATATTGAATGCTCTTGATATCAAAGGCGGGAGCATCTGTTACCTCGGCTCTAGCTGCGCCCTCCTCAGGACTACACTATCCCATCCACCTGCGGGCACCATCTGCTCCTCTACTTGATGTGAACAGCCTTTCACCAGGTGTCCTGGCTGGCAATATCCGTAACATACACCACTTGAGATTTTCATCGACGTTCCTGAGCTGATTCTCTGTCCCCATTGTATTGAATCTCCTGGTTTCCAAGGTTGGGGCAGCTCTTACCTTGGCTGCCTTCATACTCAACGCGGCCGTTAGTGCCTCGTGATCTTGTGGTTGCTGAGCATCAGGCGCTTTTGTATCTCGGCATCGCATACCCCGTCGACAAAGGAGTACGCAGCTTCTTAGGGATACATAACTGGGCTGTAGGTTCACCAGGGCCTTGTTCACCAACTGTTCAATTGCCAGGGCAAACTCCAGCGTCTCCCCTGGCTATTGCAGCGTTGACTTGAGCAGACTACGATAGGCTGAAGCCAAGCGATGCCATCCCTAACCGGTTTTCGAGGGCCTCCCAGATGTCTCCGGACACCGCCAACATCGAAATTGCATTCAAAACTTCTGCTGCTCGTCCCTGGAGCTGGCTATCAGCTGTGCTGCTCCCTCTTTTGCTGACCATCGGATGCGGGCGGTGATGGCGGAGGCGAATTGCCGTCGGAAGACTTTGAAAGTTGATGTTCCTTGTATTTGGATGGAGTGACGCACGCAGATGTTGTGTCGTGTCGTTGTGCTTCGACCTTCAAGTTCTTAAGTCTCTCATCAAGCATTTCTTCCACCATCTCTTCCCTCCAGGACGCTAAGCCATTAGCCAAGATCTTTCATTTTTCCGCCGAGCTCTTCCATGTCTTTCTCCACAATGGCCAGTCGTTTATCAATTTTGGTCTTCATCTTGAACATTTCTCCATTGTAGAATTCACTGTAGCTACCTATTTCATTTCCCATCTTGTCTATCTCCATCTCAGATTCCATTTTTGTCTCCATCTTCTCCATCCCAGATTTCATTTTCATCTCCATCTTCTCCATTCAAGATTTCATTTTCATCTCCATCTTTTCCATTCCAGATTTCATTTCTGTCTCCAGCTTTTCCATTTTGGCAAATAATGTTTTAAGCATTTCCTCCATTGTGGCTTTTATAACCCACTCCTAATGCCAATGTAACAAATGAAAATGCCAGTTACTATGAAACACACTTTATTTATCACTTAGGCACTCAGCTTAGCACAAATGCTACATTTGGGTCACTTTGGGTACACACTCGAAACAAAACACAACTGAACTGCCAAGTCACAACTCACAACGGAATCGCACTGACACTGTCCACTTTTGCAGTCCAGTTTTCACTTCTTAATTAATAGAATCCAACTGAATTCCCAGGCAAGAACAGCTCCGTATATAGGCCTGCATCCAAACCAGAACTTTTTAAAAGCTGAGCCTACTTGAAATGACCCAAAGGAATCCTCTGGAGAAGGGAAGCAGCACACAATGGCCTATTGTTCTGGGGGGGACCAACCACTAATCCCACCTGTGGCCAGGTAGATGAGCTGGGAGGCGCTCGCAGCGCTGGTCCATAGATAACTTTGTGCACGCAGTCAGAATATAAAATTCAGATAATGTAGCAAGGAGAGCTTTATCATTTTTTTTTTTAATAAATAATTTGTGCTATTAGATTTTTGTTCTAAAATCTCTATCATTCATGAATCT
The DNA here is from genome assembly GCA_030765065.1 of Deroplatys truncata. Lineage (NCBI taxonomy): Eukaryota > Metazoa > Arthropoda > Insecta > Mantodea > Mantidae > Deroplatys > Deroplatys truncata. Next base: position 411,589,437 of record CM060990.1, on the reverse strand, counting down.
TGTGGAACCAATTAGCATATAAACAAATAAAATAAACCAGTTGTTTAGGAAATACAAATATAAACATGCATTTTAATGAAAACAGTAAGTCTTGAATAGAATATTTGAAAATATTTTTTCGATACATGTGGATTTTTTAAATTTCACCTGTGGATTCCCATAGCTAGAAGAGGTAAGAAATTAAGCGGTAAAAGTGAAAAAGGGAGTGAAAAATTTGATAATTTTTATAGATAATACATATACTTGATACTGCATATTGTAAAGTATGTCCTCAGTGACAAAGTTTTCATATGCGTACAATATAATGCTCCAATAGCATGTAATCTGGTCATTCTGTAGAAATTTTCCCTGGTGCTAATCCTCTGCTCTGGAGTCATGGGAAATTCCACAAAACTTTCTCTCAAAAGGGCAATGTGACGGGAAACATTTTTTACCACTCTGCTTGCCATAGATTTTTGACACACCACAGACCTCTCCTAACATAATTAACATGCTACCTGTGGTGTATAACCTCATTGTGAGCAAGAGTATTGTTCCAGGCTTTAGAGCATTTTTCCTGAAAAGAAAGACATTGTTTTATACTACAAACTTACATTCTGTTGGTTGAATAATGTATATGTTAACTGTCAGCTCATTTATTCCATTTACTAATTCATTTTGCTTTATTTCATTGCCCACCATTGCAGAAACATAATTGCCGATTCTTTGCTTAAGCTGAATCTTTGAAAGGATTCAGTGTCATGCCACATTTTAAAATGTTCCGGGCATAACTGTGTAGTAAACATAGTGCTGATAACCACACACTTGCAACAACTTGACTTAAAGCACGGCTATCCAGTGTTTGAGTATCTCACCTAAGCTACCTTTAATCTCTATTCAGCACACTATGAAGCCCATGTGTTGCTTAAATCTTTTCTTTAACCCTGTATGTGAGTTTAAGCTAAGACCGTAAAACCACCCTGAATGGAGACCTGCCTATCATTGGAAAACAGTAGAAATAAGCCTTTGCCAAACTTTATGTGGTGAAGGTCTTTGTTTCTGTGTGAAATAGGATTCAGATGATGTATTCAGTTAAGTTTGCACTCATCCTATTTCATATAATTGTTTTTTTTTTGTGTCACTCTGGTGGGGGCAGCTTATTTATCCTCCCCTTCACTGTGCCACTGCCCATTGAATTAATATTTTTATCTTCAGTTTACTTTTTGAAATAACAGCTAACTGGAGTTCTCAATTCTGTATGTAGAACCAAACTTTTGTTTTTGACAGCGGTTTCCTATTTCTTATGAGTGCCATTTTCACCTCCATTTGTAACCCTTACAGTATTAAGAACACACATACAGCAAATGCCATGACTTTTTATCCCTTTATTAACCAAGGTAATGTTTTGATTCACACTGTAAAATTTACTTAAGTTGTATTTGTTATAGTACTTCAATGTATTAATTATAAATCTATGTCTGAAAAAAGTTCATCAAAGGATAAAAAATACACAATAGTAAGTACATTCAGTTTTTTATAATTACAGCATTTATAATTGAGCTTTGTGAGTTGCTAGCACAATCTGTAATGAGAACCATCTCATCCAAATGGATTATTCTGGAGTAAAGAAAGCATTGTGTTTCCAGCTGTTCATGTCGGTATACTGCTGGTAATCATTTTAGAGCTGTAGAATGTCATTCCATAGAGTAATATTGTTTTAAGTTAGTATTCTAACCTTTTATTAAATTACTGTTGTTAGTTTTTGTTGAATTTACTGTCCGCTACTTTTTCTGCCATCACCACCACTAACCATCACTACCACTGCTTTTCAATTAGATAAGTTTGAAAGCATGTTTTCTATCCACAGCATTTTCCACACCACCACTGTTGCCTTCACTGTTTTTTACATTTGAATAAGATTTGAAAACCTATTTTCTATCTACAGCATTTTTCCCTAGCAATTGCAATTTATTGTACAATGCAGGTTCAATTTTTCAAGGATCTATTGCTTTCAGTTTTTATTCATGTATGTGCGTGAATGGGGTTTTTCCATTTTTTCTTCTTTTTTTTCACTGTGAGAATTTTCTTACAAATTTATGCCTTCCTCAAGTTTCAGCATTAATATAACAAGGAACACAAATTAGAAGTATATAGAGAAAGGGACTTTGCAGAAGAATACAGTTATGCACAGAGTATACATACAAACTAATCAGTAATAACTATATATACCAACTTAGTTTACAAGAATTATTTCAATGTGGCACACACACTCTAATAACTTCATTATTTTTTTTAGAGTTACCTTGAATGCATTTTGGAGACATTTGGTCTCCATCGTTAGCCAGAGCCACTAACAATTTCCTGGTTTCTCTGTAGGTGTTGCTTGTGGCTTGATAATTTAGTGGTGAGATCCTTGTCTGTTGGAAAACTAAATTTCATAAGATGATCCTTGTTCTTTTGTATACAGAGTTTTTCCATATGATTAAATCTATTGGCTTTTGGACTGCCTTTAATGATTGTATCTGTTTTTGGCTATTGTGATTTTTTGTCCAGAAATGGTTCACAATTGCAGATTTTTTTTGTTTTCTTGTGTTTAACATGTTTTAGGTGTTCTTTCAGCCTCAAACTAATGTTCCTTTTTCTTTTACCTATGTACATTAATGGGCAAACCTCACATTTAATGTGGTATATTAAATTAGCATTGATTAATAAATATAGTCTAAATAACATACTAAAAACCAATACCAAAGATGAAGATCCAAAGAATAAGATGCCAGGTATCTACCAAATTAAATGTGATGATTGCCAATTAATGTATATAAGTAAAACAAAAAGGACCATTAGTTTGAGACTTAAAGAACACCTGAAACATGTTTAAATACAAGGAAACAGAAAAAATCTGCAGTTACGAACCATTTCTGGACAAAAAATCACAATAGCCAAAAAGAGATAAAATTGATAAAGGTGGCCCAAAAGCCAATGGATTTAACCATACGAGAAAAACTCTGAGTACAAAAGAACAGGGATCCCATCACTAAATCCATGAAGTGACTTACACCTACAAGGAAACCAGGAAATTTATCAGTGGCTCTTAGATGACGATGGAGACAAGATGTTTTCAAAATGCATTCAAGGTAACACTAAAAAAATATTGAAGTTATTTAGAGTATGTGTGTGCCACATTGAAATATTTCTTGCAATTATATTACTTCACTGTGTTTTCCCCTGTATTACTGGTATTTTAACTTTGGTGAATTTCTAAAGTATTCAAAAAGCTCTGGCACACTGTAAAATGTTTGCTCACTTAAAACCTTTTTAGCATCTTTCCTAAACTTAATTTGGTTATAATTACTTTATTTGTAATTAGATTGTACATATCGCTGGCTCAGTATTACAAGGTTGTATGTAGTAGCATGTAACTTTTGAGAAACAAGAGTTTGAAATTTCAGATTAGGAATGAGCAGTGTGTTGATATTATCTGGCCATTAATTTGTTTATCTCCTAAACAAATATAAAAATATACATTATACATACTATTAACTTCATAATATTATTATTTTTGAAGAAGTTATTTAATGTTATATTTCTACATAGAACCTTGTAACACAAACCATAATGTATAATTGAAACAACAAAGTTGTATGTAAGCATTCTGCATTAATACTCTGAGATAATACTATAGGATTATAGAGGATAAGTAGGTAAAACAAAGAATTTGTTCATGTTATATGTATTTATTGCATAGAAAATATTATAACACTTTTTGCTTTAATTATTATCAAGTACAGTCTATAAAATAACTAAACTTAATCAAGAAATTTGCTGAAAAATAATCAGCTCTGCTTTCAATATTGATTTCACTTAATAATAATAATAATAATAATAATAATAATAATAATAATAATAATAATAATACTTGATATTGACGATGTCATAAATTCTATGTAATTTTCAACGACTGATAATAAATGAAATGAAATGAAATATTGTGACCCAAAGACAACATGGAATCATATTTTAATAATACCAGTTTCAATTTATATAATAGGTTGACACAAAGTGAAGAATAATAAAAAATATCTCAACAAGCTGACTCAAATAACCTACTTAGGATTTCTGCTCTTAGTAATGCTTGAAAATAATCTTGTACAGCATTATCATAATACAATCACTAATTTTTAGTAATGTGAAGTGAACATACATAGTACAATAACTTCCCCATCCTTATAAATTTTTACAGAACTAAAGAATAACACAGCTATTCGTTCAGAAAATAAAATAACCAGCTTTCAATACTGTTGGTATAACTAAATGTGCTAAATTGATAACACAAAATATGCAAATGAAATATAATATATAATTATTATTCCCATTCTGAACAAAAATGCTTTTATTGCTTATATTTTCTCTTGCACCCATTCTCTTTGACCTCTTCTTAATAAGGCTTCAAAGAAAGACCTATCAACTTCAGGCATAAACTTCAGCATTGCCTTGAAAGACTTAATCTTGTTTGGTGGGATTTGGTATTGGTATTTCACCAAATTCTGTGGACTTTCTTGAAATGATTGATAAATATTTCAAATTAACACTATTATATTCTTTCTCACTGTGACTCTGTTTCCATTGTAAGCGTGTGAGTGACTGAGGAGATTTAAGAGATGTCATTTTTAAAATGGCACACTTTTATAATTAAAAAGCTTGGAGCAAACTTGAAAGTTATAAAAGTCATGGGGTTGCATCTGCAAAATGTTGTATGGTTTCCTTTTACAGGCTGATTTGAGTAGGTGCAACAGGGAAAATGGTGAATAAAACTCTCTTTTTGATAAACTTCTTTCTAGGCAGCTATGAACAGAGTCAATTTCCAGGAGTACAGAATTTCATAGTTATGTTTTGGATGCTTGCTAGCTTGCTTCTCACACTTAATAAACCTTTATATTATTTTAAGGAATGTACATTTACCATATACATACAACTTTGTCAATTCATACACACAAACACTTTATTACTATAGGGTTCTAAGTATACATAGAACTTTGAAACTCTCAGAGAAGAACAAAATCCACATACAACCAATTTAAAACAACTGTTATGTTTATACCAACAAGTGCTGTCACCTTGTGATAATATTATGAAGTACAGCTCAAATCATACAACCTTTTAGCACTAAAACTTTAATTTCTGAATTTTCCTGACATAGAACCTTGTAATATTGAGCCAGCGATATGTGTGCCCTTAAGCAGGATTGAGTTGTTGTTTTTTGTTGTTCTGCTAGTCTGTAAGTGTATCTTATTACTATTTCTAGTGCTAAGAGTATTACAAATTTGATTGTCTACTGCACTTTGACCCTGGTCACTCATTCAGTAGACAATCACTACAGTTGATTTACATTTTACAATTTCTTGTCAATAAATTATCTTGCTCTTTTTTTTTTCAGTTTTTTTTTTTCATGTCTCATTTCCACTTGTTTTTCACTTTTCATTTATTGATTACTTAACCATCACACATTCACTATAGTTTTCCATTCAAAGTAAGATGCACTACCTCTTACTTTTCTCTTTCCACTATCCAAAGCCATTTATTTTTTACTTTACATAAAAGCTGTCCAATGCTTCTAGCGTCCTTACATATCATTTCAATTATAAGTGTATTTCTATCCCCCTTCAACCACTTCTTATTAAAAAATTCTTTTCTCCAATTTTCTGTTCCTTGGCACTTAAATACTATGTGTTCAATGTCTTCATTACCACCACATATCGGACAATGGTTCTGAGGAATACCCTGTTTAGCCCTTTTAGCCTCCATGTTCCGGTTTTTAACCATGCAATAGATTCTCTCTCTTCTTTATTTACTATGTTTATATATTTTTCCCTACCCCATGTATTTTTCATTGGCCTATAATAAACTAATGAGCTCTTTTCGGCAATCTCACTGAACATGATTTGTATTTCTATATCTTCCAGTCTTTTCCTCGCCTTTCTCCAAAATGTTCCGTAATTTACTTACCCATCCATCATTCATTAAGCTATTCTCTTGGTACTCTATACATTGTCTTAACACATTACTTTTTCCTAGATTTAAAGTTCTGAACCAAAATTTCAAAGCTCTTTCCATTATCTTCCCCTTAGTTGCCACCCTGCCCATTTGTAATTGTGCTACCTGTCTTACAATTGACTTCGGTAGCCCTAGTATTTCTCTACAACACATCCTGTGCACCACATCTATACTTTCCCATCCTCTATCTAATCCCCATATTTCTATACCATACATCATTTTTGCCTCTACAACCATCTCATAAACTTTTTCCAGCCATTTAACATTTATATTAGGTACTTTATATTTGCAGCTTCTAATTGCTGCCATCGCCCCTTTACCTTTTGCCAATGCAAAATTCTTTTGTTTCTCCCATTTATTACCTCCATCTATTTTTACTCCTAAATAGATACAGTCATGCACTACGCTGTAATCTTTATTCTCTCCCTTCCACTTTTCATATTTGCCTAATTTTCCCCCCTTTTTGAAAACCACAATCTGTGTTTTCTCTTGATTCACTTTTAACCTCCATTCTTTACAATATACATCAATTGCTTGTAATGATTGTTTTAAACCACTTACTGTAATAGATCCTACCACTAGGTCATCTGCAAAAAGAAGTTCTGGGATTTGGATGTTGTTAATTACTGGTGCACAGTTATTATTCCTTCCAATTTCTAGTAAGACATCATCTATGTATAAATTAAATAAAACTGGGCTTAACTTACATCCTTGCCTAAGGCCTTTCTTTTGTGGAATTTCTTTTGTTACACAGCCTGTCTCCACCCTTTCACAGAAGGTATTCTCAAAATACAGTGCTTTAAGAATATTAACCAATTGCTGACTTACTCCCTTACACACTAATTTATGCCACAGAAGTTGTAGCTCAATTCGGTCATAAGCTTTCTCTAAGTCTACAAAAGCCATATACAATTTACCCCTTTTTTCTTTTAAATATTTGTCTGCTAATGTCTTTATAATAAATAAATTATCAATTGTTCTCCTTCCCTTGCGAAAGCCCATCTGGAATTCCGAAAGGATATTATATTCTTCAACCCAGAATTGTAGTCTTGCTGCCAAAATGCCCGCAAAAAGTTTTCCTATATTCGATAATAATGCAATACCTCTTAGTTATTAGGTTTATCGACATTGCCCTTGCCTTTATATATAGGATGGATGATAGCTTCCCTCCATCGTTTAGTTACATAACCCTTTCTAATAATTACATTAAATAAATCTAATAAAATTTTCACTCTTCCTGTTTCATTACACCACTCCTTAAGAAACTCTGTTGGGATGCCATCAATTCCAGTAGCTTTATTTTTCTTCAGTAACTTAACCTGTTTTATTATTTCCTCACTCCTAATTTCACTATCCAATATCTCTACAAAAACATTCCTTATTTCCAAAAATCCCGTACTTCCTATACTCCTTTCTTCCCCATATAATGTTTTAAAATACTCCATCCATTGTCCTGGCTCAACATTGGGTTTAGTTACACATTTATTATAGGTTGACTTAAGAACCTGCCATACCTTATTAACATTATTTTCATTTAGACATTTTATCAAATTCCTTTCATTGCATTCTCTCCAGTCCTTTTTCTTTTGCTCTAACAATAAATTATGTGAGTTCCTCCCTTGCATATAATCGTCCCTAGATTTTCTATCACTTAATTCCCTCCACCTAACCTACAGCATTCTACATCAAACCAGTCCTTATCATTTATGTAAACCCTCTTTTTTGTTTTCATTTCCTCTCCTGCCCTTTGCATAACTGTATTAAGGATATCTATTGCATTCTCAAAGTGGAATGTCATGTACATTGATATTTATATTGAATAAGTGAATGCTGTTTCTAAAAAAGTATACAGTTTCTAGTAGATAAAGATTTGGTAGAATAAGAATATTGTTTTGACACAAGTATGATTTAATGTTGTTGTCCTCAGGTTTAGCATTAGTCTAAATTGTTTTATTTTGCATTTTGAATGGATCACTTATTTCATTGCCAGATCCCCGGATAAATATACCATGCAAGTGCAGATTGTACATAAGAAAAGTATATCGTGTTTAGTGTTTATAGATTACAGATGCTTTTTTAAAACACACATTACATAATAGTCTCTCTTTATTCTTGTACATTCTTAACATGATTTCTCCAATTCAAGAGCTTATTAATTATGATTCCCCAAAAATTTTGTTTCAGAGATTGACTGCATTGTTGTATACAATTTTTGTCCCTACTGATTTACTATCTCTGTGATGCACTGCAGTGATGTTTTTTTCTATTTAAAACTAGTTTATTTATGGTTAACGATTTTGCCATATGTGTCATTACATTATTGGCGTGACTTTGCAGGTCGGTGCAAGTATTACCCTTGAGAATAAAATTGGTATTGTTAATATATGATATAGTCTCAGCATGAGGTATATTGACAGGCAGATTATTAATTTAGAATAAGAAGAGTAAAGGTCCAAGATTTAGAGCCTTGTGGAACTCCACATCTGACTATCTTTGTGTCAGAGTTTACACTATTGATATCATTACTTATTACGGTAACCTGTCATCTGTTAGGTAAGATTCGAACTATTTATAGGCTACTTTGCACACTCCATAGGCTTCTAATTATGACAGTAGTATAGCATGGTGAACTAAATCAAACTCGTTGCTCAAGTTCATGAATATACCAACTGTGGTATTTTGAGCATCAATTCCTTCCAATGTCCTCTTTATGAATGCATAAAAGGTATTTAATATGGATCTGTTTTTCCTAAAGCCATTTTGTTTATCTCTAAATGCATTCTCGTCCAGGAAAGGAGCAATTCTGTAGCACATAACTGTTTCCAGAATTTTAGAAAAACCTGGATTGGATAGCTTGTCCTGTCTTATACAGTACAGATTTCCATCATTGCTCCGGATGCAGTTCAGCTTTGGGCTTATAGATTGGATAGCAATAGGCCTATAATTAGAAATAATATTTACATAATCTTTTTTACATACAGGAACACGTTTTGCCAGTTTCACTTTATTAGGAGACATCCCAGTTGACAGGGAGGTATTGCACATATCCTCTATGGGATTAACAATACTCTCCTTACAGGATTTAATTACACACTCAGGTACCTCATCAAATCCTATGGAATAGTTACCCTTTTTTGAGTTTATTATTTTGCTTCTTTCATTATGTTTAACTGGCCTCAGAAAAACAGCTTTTTTCATTTATGTTTAGTTTAACACATGGATTGTCACTATTATTTGACTTTGGTAATGGTACTCTATCAGCAACAGTGATAAAATGGTCATTGAAGACGTTAGCAACATCTATTGGATTTTTAATAATGGTATTAGTTATTCTTAAAAGATTTTATTATCATGGCACACTTTAAAACTGGCAGTTTCTATTTTTATTATATCCCATAATGTTTTGTTTTTATTGAGTTACTAATGCATGTATCAGTGTACTGCTTTTTTGCAGCCTTTGTAGCTTTATCATAAATTTGCTTATACCGATGAGGAGGTTTTTTAATTGTTCAGTTTTTAGTTTTACTTAATTCTAGGAGATAACATTTCCTATTGCTGGAGTTAATAATTACTTCAGTAAAGCTTTTGTTTTCCTTACATTCATCTGTCCATTTTTTATTGCTTTATATGGAAGGGCCGTATTACAGTGGTGCATAAATCCTATTATAAAGTTGTGATATTTCATGTCTATAGAGGATACCCTATATAATCATTTGACGAATCTTCATTGCATAATAGTGTGTTATAATACATGTTTTTATTAGAAAATATTTGTTTATTTTGTACTTGTGGCTTTGACTTATTGCTAATATTTAATATATTTGTTAAATTTAATATTCTCTATGCTGATGATGTAGCAGTAATACAGTACAATGAAAACAGCCTCCAACATTCCATGTATAAAATGCATTTATTGGGAAAGGAATATAATTTAAACATATCCATAAAGAAAACAAAAATCACGCATCAAGTAAAGTATCCAGTGAGGTCCAAAATAAGTATTGAAAATAAATGCCTGGAACAGCTCTTAAATTTTTACTCTTTCAACTGTGAGTAAGCTTTGATCTAGACAAGAATTTAGAAAACTAGATATGTTTTAGCAGATACGTGGAACCATAGCAAGAAGTTTGAATAATAAAACAAGGAAAGGTACGAAACTGAAATTTTATAAAATCATGGCAGTTTCAGTGCTCATGTATGGAAGTGAGTTCTGGATATTAAAGGCAAGAGATAAGAGTAAAATACAGGCAGCAGAAATGAGGCTTTGAAGAAGCGTTAAAGAATGCACCAAATGAGATTTAATAAGAAATGAAACAATTCGAGAGAAAGTAGGCATATATAAATTACAAGATAAAATAGAAGAAAATAAACAGAATTGGAAAGAGCATATGAATAGAATGATGAAGAAGGAATACCAGTATCAATAAGAAGATACAATTCTTGTGGAAGAAGAGATGTAGGGCATCCCAGGAGAAGATGGAACAGGCAGAAATGCCTAATCCCTGAAGTGAAGAACAACTACTTAATGGTATAGCATTATAATTGAAATAACCTGCATTAATGTTTGTGAGGTTGTCTTACCTTTTTTGTCAAATAACATGACATCAGTTATTGTACTGGAACTATCTGTTTCTCTGGTGGGTCTTACAGCATTTTCCAGATTATATGAGACAGTAGGTTTTTTAGTTTTTGTAGCAAAGAGCTTTCTTTTTGAAAATCTATATTTAAGTCTCCACAAATTAAGGTCCTTTTTGCATGGCTCTTTATGATGGTAATCATATTTTCTAATTTGTTCAGAAAGGCCTTATAGTCTCCACTAGGTGACCATTATATATATCCAGTGAATAATTTTAAATCATTAATTTCTACTACAGTGAGTTCAAACATTTTCTGTTCATTTAGAGTAGATCTTTTACCATGCCTTTTGTATTTAATGCCCTTTTGTATTGCTATCATAGTACTCTCATGAATATAATTCTCCCTACAGTAAATGTCTCTGATTACAAAATTTGAGAGAATGACCGACTCCATACTTGTGCATGTATTCCTAAGCCAATGCTCAGTGAAGCAGCAAACTTGTAGGTTTTCAAGTGTATTTACAAATATTTTACATTTAAGAGCTTATTACTAAGACACTGGACATTTTTATATATTACATTAAAATCTTATTTTTTTGGTATGCAAGCAAAATGTTTCTTACTCTGGCATTGTGAAACTTTGGGTTTCCAGTGATACGGCATCTACCAGATGGTTTGGTAATTTCCCTGCCCTTGGCATTTCCTGATCCCGTCACACAAGGTTCTTCCAAATTTAACTGCTCCTCTTCAGTTGAGATGAACACCATTGCTGTCCAGATTCTCATTCTGTATGCACCAGTTACCATCCAGCATCACACACTTTCGAGTGTAACACAACCAATCTAGCCCTGCATTAATTATTCTCACGTTTGTATGCTCACTTTTCACCTGCATAGTATTCCACTGATCACAATTTTGGTTTCTGGGCTTTGAGTTCTGATCTGACATAGGTCCATGGTATCACCCATAATTTCCTCAGCCATTAATCCTCTCCATGTTGTCCATTCCCACGTGAATAGCAACAACATCTGCCTCTATTTCATTTAGTTTCACATTTTCAACTTCATTGCTTAATTCTTCCACTCAAATCCCTGGGTAGCAGCATATTTTGTAGCCTGCATCTCTGCATTCATTGTCAGCAAATTTTAAGAGCAAGTCCCCAAATACCATAACCTTTGTTCCATTATTTTGCTTTTTTTCATCTCTTGTTGATTCTAATTTCTCTTCTATTGTACAAGGGTGGCTTCGTTCTTTTCATACAACACGCTAAATCAGTTCATAGTTGACCATTATCATTGGATCACCTGGTAGGCCAATTGTTCTGTTCGTTTTCCTTCTTGCAACTGTGGCAGAAGATGCTTTTCTGGTGTGATGCTGGATTTCTTTTAACTTTACATTCGCTTGTTTCGGTGATACAATTTCTTCTTGTACTTGTTATATGTATTTTTTCAGCATATCAGCAACTATTTGAAGCGACTATTACCTCTGACTTGCATAATATTCTGTACGTTGTTTGTGTTGTAAATTTGATTGCTCTCTGCCTATGGGCTTCTGTTTTCTCTGTCTTCCTTTACACTGTTTCCTACATCACAAATGGATGAGCCACTCACTCCATTTAACACTATTCCACTTTTTTTACCGCTATACTTACACTTTTACTGTACCATGCTGCAGGTTTCCACTTTACATGCCACCATCTTGTGCAAATGTAGTCATTTGTCCTTCTTTTGAACATTGAACTTTCCTATCTTTAACAAGCAAAATGACTTTCAATACTTATAGTGATACCATAATGATTATTTTTTCATTTTTTCAACATTTCTTTACAGGACTTTTGTAATATAAAGGATACCTGCACTTTTTTCATCTTTCTTTCCTTTTTTATATTTTTAAAAGCTTTTCCATTTTGTTTTTACTTGTTCCTCTATAATTTCAATTCCATATTCTAAATTTAGATAAATAATGCTATAACATGCTGTTTTTAGTATTGCAGAGTTCAAATGACATGAATGTTGTCTCTAAAGGTCCTGAGTTAACTGTTTTTTAGACTATTTCTATAACTTAGAATGGTGGTGGTAAGTTGTAACAAATATGAACATAGGCTACAAAATTTCGATAAAAAATGTAAGAATGATGAAGAAAAGTAAGTGTATAAATGATACTAGTGAAAAGCTCAAATATCAAGAGTGACAAGGGAAATGAAGGTAATAAAAGCATCAGCTATCATATTCAACAGTGTGTAAAAAGTGGACAGAGCAAAACAATGTTGCAAATCCAGCATCAATCAACAAGGATAAAGAAAACAGTAGCACCTACAACTCATTATTGAATTATTAACCAAGACCTTAAAGAAGCAAGAGAAGAAATTAAGACTCTAAAAGAAGACAATATATGTATTGGAGAAGAAAAAAGATGAGATAACAAATAATAAAAAATAATGGAAAAAAATGTGATGCCAAAAGAAGATGTATGGCAAAAGTGAACAAAATATCACTTTAGAAATGAGAAATAGATTTGTGTGCATCAGTCTCCCTGATGAAATAATTGAAGACAGGAAGAAGTATTCGCAAGATGGGGTGGATGAAAGCACCCAACACTACAAGGAACTGCCTAAAATGAATGTCGTGCACTGGAACATTTGTATTATTTACCGAGCCATTGCAGAGGAATCAGTGGGAAATTAGCAGAGATACATGAAGATGCCCAAGTGGAGGGAGTATTAAAAGTGAGTCTCCAATGAAAGAAATAATAAGAGAGACAGAAACTGCCATTGTGAAGTTATCAGAAGATGATTTTGCTATAGTAATGGGGGTACAAATGATATTTCAAATAATGACAAATCTAATGTGACTAAAACTTTAAAAAGATGTCTATCAAAGCTACATTATACAAGGGTAATTGTAGTGAACATTCCAAATAGAGATGACATGCGTGAAAATTTGTGTAGGAATGAAGCAATAAAACAGTGCAATATAGCAATAAGTAGTGTATGAGATGATTTACAAATGTCAGTCTAATAGATGTAAGTGTTTTAAGCAAAATTGATATACACAACATGGCCTACACCTTAATTATGCAGGAAAAGATTTTACTTAAGCATAAATTTCAAACATAATTCTATCCCATTGTATGACACAACAGAAGGGAAACTTATAACTGTGACTGAGCCAATGTGGTCTCACTCGGGCATGTATAATGGTAACAAAACAAAGAAAAGTTTAACTTATATAAACAATTTGGAATGTTGGGAATTAGATAGATGATCTTCCTGTGTTCCTTCTTGAAAACAAACCAAACATAGTAGCAGTAACAGAGCATGAGCTGAAAGAAAATGAAATACAAAATTGTCATTTACAGGGATACACAACAATAAAATGTAGAGAAACTCATAAAGATGGGGGAGTAGTAATTAAGCCTCTAATAGATTAATTAATGTTAAGCCACTGAACTGAATCAAAGCAAAAGTATAGAGAAAACATGTGAAATAGTAGGAATAGAAACTCGGTTACAAACAGAAAAGAATGTAATCATTGCATGCTATAGTTCACCCAATAGTATACCAAATGAATTTTTAAAAAATTTGTTGATGATGATGAAGAGGAAATGAGTGCCCTCATAGAGGCCTGCACAGGGACTCTTGGAACCATTTATGCCTCTTAGACTGGGCATTTAATCAAAGCCAATGATCCCAATAAAACGAACATGTCCTTGATATTTGCCCTTATATCCCCAGGTTCCAAGAAAAAGGATCCTAAGGATTCATATCTATGCATGGCAAAACATTTGCATTCACGTAGTGTTTTCTGGGAGGTTTCATTTTCTCTTCCACATTTCCTACATTAAATGGTCTTGTATAAGTTTCATTATGTGTAGATGTCTATGTAGTATGTTATAGCCTGTAGGATAGCCAACAACTCTCTGAGCTTAGATCTAGTTAGATTCAAAAGAATTTCATTCTACTTACCACCTAGACCTGAAATTAATGCCTGGACTTGTCTGGCAGTAGTTTGATTATACCAATATTCAAGATGAACCGTATAAGTTAGTTGGTTTATCTCATACTTGATACATTTGGGAGACATACCAGCCTGTCCGAAGACCCAAACAGGTCTAACTGGGCATGCGCCACAGAGTCCATGCAACATCCTTTGGCATTGCCAAACTAATTTAGATGCAGTTTTCACTGCCCTAAGGGCTTTCAAAGCTACCTGGCTATCTGAGCAGATATTCACCTCCGGCCATTTGCCTGGTATATTTATGGTGTGCAATACACAGTCTAGGTTTGCATATATCTCAGCATGGTAAACAGTGGTATGCCTTCCCAGAGGAATGGAAGCCTGTTTCTATAACCCAGCCCACATCCTGTTCCCCAGCCAGGAGCCTCAGTGAACCATGTTTGGTGCCCAGCCTTTAGGGGAGATCCTTTTTCTGTGTCCCAGTCATTCCTGGGAGATATTGCCACTGAGAAAAGTTGACCTAATTGTACCTAGGCCTCATTAGGTCCCCTCCCATCAGGGTGTATCTTGAAGCGGTTAAAACACCAACCTGTTAATGTCCAGAGATGGTGCATGTTCACACTAATGATCTCCTTCACATACAAATGTAAAGGAAGAAGATCCACCAAAATATATAAGGCAAACTGTAGGGTGTTCCTCACTGCTCCGGTTATCATCAAACATGATAATCTTTGCAGCATATTAAATCTAGCTGCAACTGTCTTCACAGATAAGGCAGGCCACCAGACCATTGCTGCAAAAGTTAATAAGGGCCTTATAACTGAGGTGAGATGCTCCACCTCAGCCCAATGATACTCTGCTTTGTGGGCCTTCATTACTTTATATTCCACATGTTTCTTCCAGCTCAGTCCAGCATCCAGGATGATTCCTAGGTACTTAACTAACCAGATAGCTTCAATTTCTTCCCAAACAGAAAGAACACTACCAAACCAGACAGCCTCCTCCTCCTCCCCCTCCTCCTTCTTCTACTTGTGAAGACCATTAATTAAGCCTTGTCTGGATTAATGAATGAGTCAGCTTCTTTACACCATTCCTCCAGAGTATGTAAGAAGCCCTGTATGAGCTCTGAACTGGGGAATTTTCCATCTGCTACAAGGCATGTGCCATCTACATAGCCTTGTGCATGAATCCCCCCACCCCCGCTATTGAACCTGTTCAGTAGATCACCACCAGATGCCACAGAGTGGGTGACAAAACTCCTTGGAGGCAGCCACAGGGCACTGAGGTACTGATGGTTTCACTCCCCAAAGCCACCACAGCTTGTCAGCCTTGCAAGGAGATAATTATCCAGTCCATTATAACTAGATTGACTCCTCTATTCTCTAGATACCTCCTAATAGTGCCTAAAGTCATTTGATTAATGGCACTCTCAATGTCTGGAAGACTGCCATGACACTTCTCCACAGCCCACATCTCCTCCAGTCTTAACACTAGCTGGTAGAGAGCTGATACAGATTTACCTGGCCAATAGGCTACTGATGGGGGTATATGGTTCTGTTTACCAACCCCCATCTCTTAAATGTCTAACATCCTTCATGTTGAAGGTCTGGAAAGGCTGGTAGATAGAGTTATGGGATGAAAATCCTTATGCCTGCAATAGGATTGTCTACTGGGCATAGGTATAAACACCACTTTGATATGTCACCAGAGATTAAAAATATGCCTCATGGCTAGACAGGCCCTGAAAATCCTTACCAGGTGGTGGGATACAATCTTCCAACCCTCCTGCAGAAGAGCCAGGAAGACTCCATTCTCACCCATGCTTTTATAGGGCTTAAAAGAAAAGATTGCCCATTTAACTTTTTTATGTCACAGTCTCGGACGCTACTTTCCAGCCTTCTTGCAAAGGCCTGCACGCCCTGACCAAGACTGGTTCTTGTTCATTTATACAGGTTCCTGGGAAGTGAGCTTCAAGCAACAGCCTCAGGGTCTCGCTGTCTGATTGTGTCTTTGCACTAGAGGGGGTCTCCTGAGGGGGAAATAAATTTAATGATAGTATTAGACCAATTGGCTGGAGAAAACATTCAGCAATTAGGGGATTTAAACATTAAAAAAAGAGAAAAACAGCAACATATTCATGCAGATTGTCGGTGTTTTAAACATGTACAAATTACAAATAACTGTAAACTAAAATATGAGTACAAGAGTAATAGAAAAGACCACAACAATGTGAGATCAAATCTTAACAAACATATCATATATATATATATATATATATATATGTATTAAATATTATTAGACCATTATGCTCAGCAAATAAGTGTCTTCAATAATTGTTTCATGTGACAAAATCTTAGTAAAGATATAGAGAAATAAATGAGGTAAATATTTCATCTCTATCTAACATGATATTAAATGAGAAATGGGAAGCAGTTTTTAATGAAGCTGACGTGAACAAAAATGAAAACACTTCTACATGATATTTAATTACTGTTTCGATATTCATGTTCAGTGACAGCAAAGAAAATTAAGAACTATGGAATGGATAAATATTACAAAAACAACATGGAACTTAGCAATTAAGTATATGGCAAAACCAGAAATGAACCTGAGAATGTTCAAGTAAAAAAGGCTAATAAGTCCCCAAAGAAGTACACAACATACTAAACAACAGTTTTACAAACAAGATATACTACCTAGTAAAGATGATGTAAATAAGATGTAAATAAGATATCAGTGAAACTTTCTAAACTAACCAGTAACTCAATATACATACAAGAGATAAACAAAGAGGAGCTATAAAAGATGTAAACAGATTAAAAAGTAAAAGGTTGAGTAAATATGGGATCTCAACCATTATTTTAAAAAAAATGTGCATCCTATATGCTTGAGCCTTTAGTAGAATAGATTGATGCCCCCATAAGTTTGGAATTTTTCCAAATCTAGAGAACGGGGGTTCGATTCTTGGCAGGAGGATGAGAAGTTTTCTTTAGCCAGGATTATTCCCCATCCTCCCTAGAGTCTAGAAGTATGAGTGAGAGTGTAAATATGTGTGTGTGTGCGTGCGTGCATGTGTGTGTGTGTGTGCGTGTATGTGTGTGTGTTTATAAAGAAAACCCAAAGATAAACAGAATAGTAAATAAGTGAACATCACTGCCAATGAGTAATTGTTCCAAAGGTAAAGTTGCCAATATGAACTTAGTTGTTAAAGGTGGCATATCATGGCATGCACACACACACACGCACGCACACACGCACGCACCAAAAAAAAAAGAGTTTGAGAATTCACCCAAATTGTCTACAGAAGGCCATCATAACACCATTGTGCAAAAAAGGTAATAGAGAAACCACAGAAAATTATGGACTAATATTGTTAGTGTCTCCTTTATATTTGGTACAGGAGAAAGCAATTGCAGATCAATTTGTATCCTTTTTGGAAAAACACAAAATTCTAAATAATTTACAATACAATTTTAGAAAACCAAAATCGGCAAAGGATGTAATAGTAGAGATAATGACTCATCATATACATTGCCTAGAATACAGAGAATATAATAGTTTCATATTTTTAGACCTAAGCAAACCATTCTACTGGAAATATCATGAAACGCTACTAAATATAATACAGCAGTATAGTATAAGAGGAACACCACACAAATCAATGAAGTCGTCCTTAGCAGAACTCAATAAGTAAAAATTAATCCTATTAGTGAAAAAAAAATAAAAGAATACCTATCAGACATTCAAGTAATAAAATATAGGATACTACAAGGATCAGTTTTGGCTTCTGCTGATTATTATACATACAAATGATATGCCACAGTTAAAAAATTGAAAATTTTTCACATATTCCAATGATACATCAGTTATAAACACCAGTGAAATAATACAAAATCTTGAGTACTACACATAGGAAAGTACCAGACAACTACAGAGCAGTCATTTTATGGCCCAGCCCAGATCGCATATGGGTGCTCTGCATGCTGTCTATTACACTGGGGGGTTTTCTGTTCTAAAACTCTCACGTTACATATTCATGAGCAATAGTAATATGCACTATGATGATTACTAACCTTGTTATAAGTGGTGTTGAAATTGGGTCCATCTGCATTGAGACATTCTAGCATTCCTTGTTGTTCAGGAGATTGTATTTCATGAACAATAGTTACTCGTAGAGTTTCAATTTTAAAAGTTAGCAGCTGTATGAACAGAGGTTTTTGAAACACTCGCTTGCTGTGCAACATGTCTTAGAGAATTCTTCGGAGAGCGTTTGAATGATGCACCAATTTCATCAATTTTTTCCTGCGATAGAACATGTCTTTTTCGCTTCTTGTGTTTAGCAATCCCATTGCCCATATTTACCACACATCTGACATCTCTATTTGGAACTGGAATACCAGGAAATGTCTCCTGAAATTTTCTACACACCTGTCTATATGATACAGTTTTTATGTATTTATTGTGCATAAAAATTCTTTCTTCAAGCATGAATTTTTGGTAGGCATTTCAGTGGACTAATATGAGACAAGAACAGCAACAATAATAAGAATACTCTAAACTAATTCACACATAACTCAAATATTTATATATGCTTTCACTTTTGAAATGCATAATGAACAAACTATAGTCTTTACAGCATGAACAGATGGTAGCAACTGACAGTTTCATAGCTGATAAATGTAGCCTTGAGTGGATCATTCACCACTTGTGAGCTAGCAAAACAATACAGAGGTCACTGCAGTACAAGCAAGTCATGCATACCCGTGATCATGGATAAGCAGCAAAAAGACTGCTCTGTAGTACAACATTTAAAGTCAAATAGTTTACACATGAACATAAACAAAACAGCATACATGAATATTCAAACGGTACAAAACAGAATCAGTATACAGTTAGATGCAAAAATAGATGATGAGGAAATCAAATTAGTGGACAGTGCTAACTTTTTAGAGATTGTGTCTGCAAAATGCTGTCCACTTAGTTAATCTTTTGTAGGCCTAAAGAGATAAAAGTCAGAAATTGCTAAAATAGGAATATAGCTAAATATGTTAAGGCAGTCCGTCCAAATTTTGCAGTATGCATGGTGTTTGCCAAACTGATACAGTGTTTGATGTAATCATGCTGTGAGCAAAGATTGTCTTCCCTAGCTTGATGCTGAAAATGCATTATTGCTGAATTAAACCTTGAACATAGTTCCATGGTCATTACCTACCAATATGTTTAGATGAGCTGATCAAAGTCCTGCTCATTGTGAGGAGTGGCAGCTGAGCAGGAGTGATGTAGTTCGTTCTGTACAATGCTTTCAGTACCTACTGTTGAAGTGCACTACCACTACCACTCCTTTGCAGTCACAATAGTAACAGAATGTCATACAGCTTTTGTGACTTCACGACGTGGGTGTTTATTTTAGATTGGACATTTGGTGAAATATTAAATTTTATTTCTTGCTAAACATTTCATTTGATTAACAGTGTGTGGTCAGTGTATACTGTTGTGATGATTACATTAAACATAGTTTCAGTAATTTTAAAACAAATATTCATGTGGGAAATCAACTTCAGTCTGATTTTAACCTCTGGAACTAATTTTTATTGTAGTGTAAAATGGGTGTATTTTTGGCATTAAATAAAATAAAAAATGGTATATTATGATTCTGGTTTATTTTAGTTACCCTTCTGAACCACAAATCTGTGAAAGAAAATTTACTCTCTCTCTCTCTGTCTCTCGCTCTTGCTCTCTTGCTCTCTCTCTCTCTTGCTCTCTCTCTCTCTCGCTCTCGCTCTCTCTCTGTATAGACATACATAGACATAGGAAGTTGAAGTGAACATTACCTATAAATGATCTTAAGGTTTATATACAAACCAGAAACTTCATAGCATTTAAAACATAGAGAGTGTATAAATAATGCACATATATTATATACCTAATCATTAGAAATGATAGATTTTAGCATACTAAAACTTAAAAATTTGCATTCGAAAAATAAGCTATAGAAACATGTATCATTTAGCTCTTTTTTTTTTTAAAACTTTCCAATTAAAAGGAGGATTGTATTGTGGAAAAATAACTTTGCAATTTATTGATTTCTTGGTTTAATGGTTTTTCATCACAAGCAAATAAACAGAAGAAATTATAATTTACATTAATTATTGAGTCTATTTGTGACACTAATTATATTCCTGAAACCACATAAGGCATAGTCATAAATTATCAATTCAATTATTCACTTTGAAAGCATCCACATCACTTGCATATGTCTAAATATATAGCAAAATAAATGAATAAATAAATTATATATAAAACATCCTCTTTCAAATATCCTGAAATCACAGGAAGTCTAACACATGTAGAACAAATTAGAACATTGCTATCCTCTATTTTTACCTGCCTGTGACAATTAAATTATACTTGCTAAAATATCGTTTTACATCCACACTAGTTTTGGGTGACCGGATAGGCTGAATAGTTGTTTCTGCAACATGTGAAAATTTCAGTTTTAGTGCTAGTAACATTCTTTTGAAGTATTTTTATTTTCAATAGGTAGTCTAGTTTTGGTGAAACTATTCATAAGCACACAAAGTCACTGTATCTACCTTATTAAAATAACACATCTTTGATTTGTAAATTAACATATCCCTGGATTGAACAGCTCATTGAAAGCTTAGTAAATCATATTTGAGGCATCCAGAAGCAAAGTTATATAAGTGACAATTTTAAAGAAAGCAATATAAGTGCATTTTCCAAGTACATAACATCACTTCTGTTTAGAGAAAAAGTAATACAAGTGAAGGTCCAGTCAGTACTGCTCTCTGTTGTCCTAACTGTTATACTACTGTGACTCCCACATTTTGGCTGAGAGGTAAAGTAATACAAGTGAATTCTTGTGCATCTTGGTGCTCTTATGCTGGCTGTATCCGTTTATTTGCCACATTGGAGTAAGGTAAGACATTCTCAATGCATTTTGACAATTTTTATACAGTATGTGAATATAAAAGAAGCATTTAACACGTGTTATGTTTATTACAGCTGGTTTGAGGTTAGCCCTATGATCATAATATTTTATTAGTAATGGGGCGACATAACATATGGTACACATCTTTATAGTTCCTATAGGTTTTAAACTGTGACTGTTAATCTATATTTGTACATATTATACGTTTGTTACAATGCCCTAGCCATTAGACAGTAATATATTTTACAGGCCAAAGGTTAGAAAACATCAAAAATTGAAATGCTTGGCTTTACTTCATGGTAGGTTAACTTTGAGTCCATATACAATGTAAAACATAGAGTATGTGCATCTTTGTGTGTTATTTTCAGGTTCCTCCAGTCCCTAATTTATAGATGTTACGGGTGATGATAATGACTACTAGCCAACAGACCTTGAAACTGATGAGTGTGTCGATGAACCACCAGCAAGATGCTTTAAACTAACTGTTGGAAATACTTCACAAGAAGCACCAGCTTGTTCTGAAAGTAATTTACCAGCACAGATCATGCAACCCCAAGAAGAAGGAAATGCATTTGAAACCCAGCCAATTATAAATGCAAAGTGGCAAAACAGCTTTGGAATTCTGGAAAATCCCACATTGGAAGTTGAGGAATAGAGAAACCTGCCAGACATGTGAAACAATTCAATCATAACTGCAGATATAAATGCAACAGTAATTTTTCAGAAACACAATGTGAGGAACTATTTTCTGAACACCGAGCATTTGGTTCATGGTACCTCCAAACTGCATTTCTTGGCGGTTGCATGGAACTGAAAGAACCTAACTGTAGAAAAGGATGTGTCACTCAGAAGAAGCATACCACTATTATCAAATTGAAAGCTATTTGTATTTGCAAAGAATTCCTACTAAGAACACTGGATATTTCAAATGTTTGCCTAAGCAGAGTTGCTTCCAACAAATTCAGCTTTGAAATATCACCTAAGGACCAGAGAAGACAAAAGACACCATCAAACAAAATACCTCAACACAAACTTCACGTTGTTGCACCTATACAATCATTCAGATTGTATCTCGCATCTTGCATTATAGCATGTTTCACAACCCTTACAAAAATTATCTCCCAAAAAGTCTTAATATTTCTATAATGTATCAGCTTTATAAAACTATGTGTGAGGAAAGAAGTGAAGAACCGGTGAAAGAATGGGCTTATGGACATGTGTTCAACACACAGTTCAATTTAGGATTTCATCGCCCCAGCTCTGACACATGCAACAATGTGACAAGTACAATAATTTGTTATGCAGCTATGACCAAAATAGTGATGAAGGAAAGGAAGTAGAAAAGGAAAAAATGCTTCATCTTTGCAGTGCAGAAAATCCACAAAAACACAAACAGATTGGCAAAGAAAGAGCAGCAAATCACAGTAATATGGTGATAATAACATTCTTGACTTACAGAAGACTGCCAACTCCTTGCCTCTCTATAACAAAGTTTACTACCTTTGCCAATTAAGGACTTATAACTGTGGCATTCACAACTTGGTTGTCAGGCAAGGCGCATATGTATATGTGGGATCAAAGCACAGCATGAAGAGGTTCGCAAGAAATAGGCTCTTGTCTACTTAAATATGTCAAAACCTTAGATCGTCAAGTGAATCAGGTCATTGCTTACCTAGATTGCTGTTCTGGGCAAACTTTGAATGTAAATATTGTAAAATACTGGATGTACATTGTTTCGGAAATACATCCAGGCAGTCCACCATGAGTTCTTGGAGCCTGAACATACATTCAATGAATGTGACCAAGATTTTGGCCTCATAGAGAAACGTAAATGCAATGACATGCATGTGTATGTACCTGACCATTGGCAGGAGGTAGTTAAAAGGTCCAGCAAAAAGTTTGAAGTTATCAATATGAACCAAAGAGATTTTTGGGCAATTTCCAGCATGAATATTGTAGCCCAGTCTTCTGTCTGAAACAATTCAGAAGGGAAAGTAATTAAATGGCGAGAAGTCAGATGGAATTACACACGAAGGGAATGTCCACTTGTAATGCAGGAAATGCAGTTTCATGGAGCTAATTTTTCAAAACCACTTCATGGAAGACACCCATAGGGTGAATCACCTAAACCTTGCACTGCAAATATTTTGGAAATGGAAAGTGCTATTGATTTTCAGTTTTCACAGCATTGATTGGTAGTCAGGGGCTCATACATTTAGCCTATAAACAGATTTTAATAATACTGAGAAGGTGTACTTTTTGAGCCAACATATAATTTTTTAAATGGAACAATGCCTAGTTACATCAACAGAATATAGCTAGGGTAAATTAGAATGTCAGTGGCATTTGTTGCAAGAAGTTAGTGCAAGTAGTTTACGAGAAATCTTATTTTGAAACTTTTACGCACAGACACTTGTACAACCTGTGGTAGCACAAACTAAAGAAAAACAAACAAGTAAAGAGAACGTAGCCCTTCAAAGGCTGTGTTCAAAATGACCACTGGCAGCTTCAATACACGCTTCCAGTCTGCTATGGAAAGACTGCTGCACACGTTCTAGCATTTCAGCGGAAATTTCAGCACAGGCAGCACTAATACGTCGTTTCATATCATCTGGTGTAGTTGGTACATCCTTGTAGATAGTGTCTTTTAGGCTTTCCCACAGAAAAAAGTCTATAGGGGCCAGATCTGGTGAACGGGCTGGCCAAGGTACAGATCCTCTTCGTCCAATCCAACTATTTGGAAACAATCCGTTAAGACAAGCTGTAGTACTTCGTGCACTATGGGCTGGACAGCCATCATGTTGGTACCACAGGTTCCTCCTAGTCTGCAAAGGAACGTCTTCTAACATCTGTGACAGATGGTCTGTCAGGAGGCTGCGATACTTGTGCGAGCTCATTGTTCCTTATATGAACAAAGGGCCTATGAGCTGATGGTTCACTATCCCACACCACACGTTTAAACTCCATGGATGCTGATATTCTACCTGATGAAACCAACGGGGATTGTCAACAGACCAATAGTGCATGTTTCTGTGGTTTACCTGGCCATAGTAAATGTTGCCTCATTACTAAACAGGATACATGATGAATCTGGAGTATCATGTCTTAATGCCCATGTATAAAAATTAATACGATTCACAAAATTGTTTCCATGCGGCTCTTGATGGAGAGAGGTGTGATAGGGATGGAACCTATGTCAATGGAGAATGCGCAGTACACTTGCCTGACTTATGCCACTTCCACGTGCAATTGTGCGGGAACTAATTTGCAGATCTACTGCAACAACAGCCAAAACAATAATTTCTGCCTTTTCTCCAGTCACTTGTTTGTTTCTGTTAGTTTTCTAGGTGTTACATTATCACTTTCACATAATTGGTTGAAGAGGTTGATAAATAATTGCTGAGATGGTTGACGTCTGTTGGTATATGTTTCCGCATCACCATACAGGAACGAACTGCATTCTTCCTACACTCTCCATGCACCATGTGCATGTTGCGTTTTTCTGCTGTAGTAAACCCCATCTTCCACTCACGACTTACTGCTTGAACTGTCACAAACTAACTGACCAGAAAGTCGCAATGCAATCAATGAACAGAAAACACAATACAAACAAACATAACAACATTGTACCCAGCAACTAAGCAGGTTGAATAGGACAAACAATTGTCAGGGTGGAAACTTTTCAAAATATGATTTCTCGTAAACCACTTGCACTAGAATTCTGCAACAAAGACCATTGACATTCTAATTTACCCTACCTTTATTCTGTTGATGTAACTAGGCATTGTTCCATTTAAAAAATGTATGTTTGCTCAAAAAATACACTTTCTCAGTATTATTAAAATCTGTTTATAGGCTAAATGTACGAGCCCCTGACTACAATCAATGCTGTGAAAACTGAACATCAATAGCACTTCCCATTTCCGAAATATTTGTGGTGCAAGTTTTAGGTGGTTCACCCTGTATAGAACTTGACCAACTATACAGTGATCCAATAAAGGTAAGTGCTAAATGGAAAAACTTGCCAGATCTAAAGGGCTACATCCCTCCTATACACCACGCATTCTTTGATAACCTGATGCATGAGGATGGACCTATAAGAAAGTTTGCAGAATGCCGAAGAGCATATGTAAGAGGCAGCCCTAGGAAACGTTTATATCCTCAGCAGCCTGTTGACAGAAACAGTGATGTTACAACAGAAAGAGGTGTGATTCTGTTGGATGAAGCCAGTGATATAATGGACAGCAACTGAGGTTGAATTTAAGTGAATATTAATGATTCATGCCCTACTTTCTTTCAGTTACATACAGTATGTATGTCAGTGTTGATATAAGAAGTGCCTAGATATTGTTAAGAAAGAGAAACTTTTCAGTGTTTTTGTTCTAAATAAAATTTTTGAACAATACTGCACTTATATTACTTCGTGCTATAACATTTCAAGCTCAAAATAACACAAGTGACCTTAGACCTTTTTGTATCCTAAAAGAATTTAGGATAGACAATTCATTTTTAATACCAGTGTATGTCACTGTGAAGTTACAACATCATAGCTTTGTAATTTAGTATTTTAGCTCCTTTTGAACTTCAAAGTACTTTATTTTGAAACTAACCAAATGTCACTTGTATCACTTTGCTTCTGAGCCCCTCATTGTTTCACTTTCTACCATATGAGTAAGACAGTTTTACTTGACATGTTCTCATATAAATAATAAACTTTTCCACAGACTCTCTTTCTTTTTCATTGGAGTTGCACTTTTAAGATTATGTTTCAGATGGCAACGAGCCCGGAGCATGCCTCCTAATGCTAAAGTTAATGAATTAAGTTCATCCCACAATTTATAGGTAAAAGGGTAGTTGGATCCTTCAACTTTCAACTTGTGTTATTAACTTACTAAGTTTCTCTGACAGTTCACTGTCAAATTTACATTGAATCTCTACTGTGATAGAACTAATTTCATCTTAAAAAATATATATACAAATGAGGAGGAATATTTTTTCCTCAAGTGATAGGAAGAAGCCTTTATAAAGCCAAGTGCACTAAAAACATGAATTCCAACATATTATAAATGTAATATGTAACACCCCTACTGGGGGTGGTTACTCCAGTAGTTGCTTACACTAGGGGGTGTAGTTCAGAGATAGGGGTGTTTTGATACCAGGGTGGTTAGATGGGTTGGGGTGGCATTCCGTGGTAGGGGTAGTGAATAAGAGTGCAGGGGATGTATCAAAGCTAGAGATTGTATTTAAATGTGATGTACATAATGCCCATGGACGGGCAACCTGAGGCAGGGGCGAAAGCCCATACAAGCAGAACTTAATGCTTAAGTATCTTACTTGGGGTAGCTGCTGTCTAGACCAGAGTTCATCAGCTCAGAGCTGGCCGGCTTGGCACTTTGAAGGATCGGGAGCAACAGTGTGAGCAAGGAGGGGAAGTGCATGACGTTGTGCATACTGAAGTTCAGTGGTGAGCGAGGACTCTACTGTTACTCTCGCACTACACTACGTTCAAGCCTAATCAAAACATAATTGTTCAATCACCATGGAAGGCAGATCAGCACAACGTGGCCATCGACACCAACAGCTTTTGTAGCGGGAAATGGTGGTCGACTCTTGCAGTGGGCTGTTGTAGTGTTCTTCTTCCTTGGCTAGTGATGCTCGTCGGTAGTTGAGTATTCCATTCCTACCTAATTGCTAAGTTTCGTTAATCTCAGGTTCTTGTGGGTGAGGCAAGTTAAAAAATGCACTGCAAGTTTTCCCTTCATAGTTGATGTTTATTTCATTATTCAAATAAATATGGGCGGCTAGCTTTTCCCATTTGCTTTATCCCACCACTTGAATATTTATCAGGAGCCTATCTATCTTCACACACATCCCCACCCTTATATGCACCCACGTGCATCTGTAGCACCTTGCGTTGGTGTGACTTCCTGTTGCGCTGAACTGGTAATAAGTAAGAGTGCCCCCTCGGCAAAATCTGGTCTTATATAGGGTGGCTTACCCACGCTGTCCTCTACGTTTGAAAATGTAACGATGCTTCCCATTGGCCCTCAGGCCGCGTTACCCAAGCATGTATGAAAATATGAGGTTTCATAACCTTGCGCTTCAGCGCCATCATGTAGCATCGTACCACTCTGTGCCAGGCACGGTCGTTATGAGTTCCAGGAATTCCCATTCAATTAGCTAGCACGCCCGTTGCTTACAAATAGCTCTGTACAAAGTTACATGTTGAATGTTTTAACATTCAGTGAATTAAATTATTGCTATACAATTCTTATGTGTATGGTTCCCCTTTCATATGTACAATGTATAACATGTATGATATATACCCTTTCACTTTCAATCCTTTATGGGAGGAAAGCTATTTCATCGTGCAAGAAAATACAGCAGCAAAATATTTAATATGCAATAAAATATTGAATTATATTAAAAAATGTAATATGCAGCATCATTACTCTTGTCCTACCAACAACTATGATAAATATGAAGGCCAGGAAAGGACAGCTTTATTAGAAGAACTAAAAAATAACACATGGTAGGAGGTACGTAAAGTTAATATTATCTTGCAGCTCATTTGCTATTACAATGTTTGATAAATTCTACCAGATATTATTAATATTTTTGAAGTGTTTATATGTATTTTTAATAGGAGGATATACATGCCTGTAAACCTGCTGTATGGGCCAGCTACACAATTGCTTTAGAGATTAGGGCATACTTTGCAACGTTTCAGTGAAAGTTTGTTTGTGAAAGAGTGGCCGCTGAGGCAATTTGTCCAGATCAAGTGAGTGATTTTCAATCCATTAGCTCATCCCCTTCTGCAATTATGTGACAGATAAATGACTTAGCTGATGATGTACAATGCCAGTTGACCAGCATTACAAACGGTTTTATAGCATATTCACTGGCCATAGACGAAAGCACAGACGTTAATGACACCTCCCAACTTGCTGTTTTTATCAGAGGTGTAAACAGTGATCTTGAGGTAAGGCCCCCCAGGGGCTCACCTTTTGTGAGTACGGGTTAGGCGCACCCGGGGTACCCGAGCCATTCATAGCCATTTTCACCCTTTCATCCCCGTCCGGTTGAGGTGGGTTCGTTCTCGTGACCGGGGGACTCAAGGTAGGCTCTCGTGCGTTCTGTGCGCTTCATTCCATGTCGCCCCTTGCCATCGCTTCTTTCTTCTCTTCTGTTTATGCACATTTCGCCCCACGCCCATTCATTTACACGTCTCTTTACTTCTTCGCCGGCCTACCTTGAGTGCGAAACGCCCACACACTTTTAGTTCTTTTAACCTTTTATGTTAGTCCTCCGTGGACACAGCCTGACGGATACCCGCGCACTGCGTGCGCAGCTGGGTGAGTGGGTAATGGCGTCATCCCCACCACCCGGGGTCGTCATGTAGGGTTTGTGTTCGTATCCGCTGTTCAACTGCAGTCCCGCGGGGGGGCCATTGCATGAGCTGCTGACTTCTGACGGCGATTGGGTCCCTCTCTCTATGTTCTGGGAGGTGTGACCCTGGGGTGAGTCTGGTATAGATAGGCCACTCACCCAAGCCGGGATAACGCCCGGGAAGTCAGAGCCCGAGGTCGGAGACGGTTGCAATGGTGGAGGATTTATTTCGCTATGGAGCGCTCTTTCTCCATTAATACAAACAAGCGCCGAAAAGTTATTGTAACAGAAGTAGTACCGCCGACATCTGGTTGTTACTTGGTCATTTCAACAACAGAAGAAGGACAAAACTTTGAGAAGGTGAACCCTTTTATAATTCAGAAGGGCATAGATGCTATTGCTGGTGCGGTTCAATCCTGCACTCGTCTACGGCATGGTTCCTTATTGGCACAAAGTAAGAGCTTGTTGCGCGCTACGCTTCTCCACGGTTATCCCATCCGTGTCGAGAAGCACCGCACATTGAATTCCTGTCGGGGCGTCGTTACCACGCATAGCCTCGATGGTATATCGGACGAGGATCTGGTCGAATATCTATCCGATCAAAAGGTGACAGCAGTGCATTGAGTGCAGGCCAAACGCGACGGCGTATTGGTACCCACTCGTACCCTGTTTCTAACATTTGATGGCGTCGATCTGCCCACGAGCATTTCCGCAGGGTACGACCGGATTTCTGTGAGGCCTTATATTCCTAGACCTCTGCGTTGTTTTAAATGCCAACGTTTTGGGCATACGCAAGTCTCATGTAAGAGTGCCGTTAACATCTGTGCAACATGTAGCCAGCCCTCACACGAAGGTGCCTGTTCAACAGCCCCCGTCTGCGTCAATTGCAAAGGGTCACCTTCTGCTTCATTTGGTAACTGTCCGCGGTATTTGGACGAGAAGGCGATCCAGGAGATCCGGGTAAAGGAGAAACTCTCCTTCGCCGAAGCCCGGAGGCGTTACCATGCGCGCCAACCTTCGCTCCTGCGATCGGGAACATTTAGTTCTGTTGTTGCCTCGCCAGTACCCCCGAAGAATGCAGAGACTCAAACTTAGACCATGACTGCATTGACCGCCGCTACCATCCGGCCGTCCATTAAAGCTACAGTTACCAAGCCCTATAAACCTGGTCCAAAGTCTATGAAGTCACAAGCCACTGAGAAAAAACCGATGCAGAAACTTTGAAGAGTAAACTTTTAAAAGACCCTCCGCGTGTTCACAGCACACAGAGTTCACCTTCTCCTCCTCCTCGAGGTCGCAGTCCCAGGAAGCTCCTGGGACAAGCCGCGCTCAGCGGCACCCCTCACCCATCGCCACCCAGAACCGATTCACGGCGCTTGAATCGGTTTCTGGCTCTGAGCGCGTGGGCCCTCCCTTCGAGGAGGCTGTGGAGTCTGACCTACTCCATACCAAAAGCCCGAGCCCAAAGGTTAAACAAAAGGTAATTTTAAGCCGCCCTTCTAAATAGACAGTTTATCCCTTTTTCTTAATGGCTATCCTGACCGGGAATGTACGTGATGTACGATCGCATAGGGCGGAACTGCAACTTTTATTGCGTTCCCATTCGCCTATGGTCGTGTGTTTGCAGGAGACTAAGCTTCGCCCTCATGATCCTTTTGATTTCCGAGGATATACTTCGGTTCGCTACGACCTTGAACCGGAGGAGGGTACTCCTGATCATGGAGGTGTCATGTTAGTGCGTAACGACGTTCATTTTCAACGTCTCACTCTTACGTCCGACTTGCAAGCTGTTGCCATTAGACTGCAGTTACCCGGTTTTTTCTTTTCTCTTTGCTCTGTATATTCACCTCCATCGTCTCCCCTCGCTAACGCGGACCTTCGAGATCTCTTGTCCGCTCTCCCAACACCATTTGTCCTGTTGGGAGATTTTAATGCCCATCACCCCCTGTGGGGTTCGCCAAGGGCTTGTGCGATGGGAACTCTTCTTTCTGACATTTTTGATCAGTTCAATCTCTATACTCAATACAGGTGAGCCTACGTTTCTTTCTGATTCTTCCGGTACATTTTCTCACTTGGACCTTGCCGTTTGCTCACTCCAGCTTGCTAGTCGTCTTCAGTGGAAAGTCGTCGCTGACACCTACTCCAGCGACCATTACCCCTGCATCGTTTCTCTTCTGTCACACCACGTACAGCATTCGAGAGTACCTACCTGGATATTCACAAAACCCGACTGGAGCTTGTATTCCAGCCTCGTGCATTTTGACGGTCAGCCCTTCGCCGACATTAACCAACTAGTGCAGCACCTTACGTCTACGATTTTCTCTGCCGCCGAACGCGCAATTCCCCGTTCATCCTCTCAACCTCGGCGACCGCCTGTTCCGTGGTGGAACGAGGTTTGTCGGGACGCCGTTCGTGCCCTTAGAACTGCACTTAGGGTGCTTCGGCGACACCCTACACTTGATAATTTGGTGACTTTTAAACAATCGCTCGCCAGGGCTCGTCGCATTATTCAGGATAGCAAGAAGGCGTCGTGGACTCGTTTTGTCGAGTCTTTTAATCGCTTTACGCCTTCATCTGTTTGGGATAAACTTCGTCGCTTCTCAGGTAAAGTGTCGCATTGTACTGTTTCTGGCCTTCAGGTTTCCAATGCCACCATAGTGGATCCGGCTGCCATCGCTAACACTCTGGGTGCTGCCTTTGAGGCGGTTTCCAGTTCAGACCATTATTCCGCCGGCTTTCGCTCCATCAAAGACCGGCTGGATTCCGACACCTTTAATTTTCGGTCTGCTAATGATGCGTGTTATAATGAACTTTTCACAATGCGGGAGCTGGAGCACGCTTGTCATTACTCTAGGCACTCCGCTCCTGGCCCGGACGGCATTCATGTCCTGATGTTAAAGAACCTTTCAGCCGACAGTAAACTCTTTCTCTTACAGGTCTATAACCGTATTTGGCAAGACGGCTATTTTCCTTCCGTTTGGCGCGAAGCCACCATTGTCCCTATACTTAAGCCTGGGAAGGATCGTAAACTACCTTCCAGCTACCGCCCTATCTCCCTCACCAGTTGCGTTTGCAAGGTGATGGAGCGCATGATCAACGGGCGGTTGACATGGTGACTTGAGTCTCAGAAACTTCTAGCGAACTCTCAGTGCGGATTTCGCCGCTATCGCTCTACCGTCGACCATCTGGTGTCCCTGTCGACGCATATTATGAATGGATTTCTGAGAAAGTGTCAAACGGTGGCTGTATTTTTTGACCTGGAGAAAGCTTATGACACTTGTTGGAGGGGCGGCATTTTACGTACACTCCATGCATGGAATTTCCGCGGTCGTCTTCCCATTTTTCTTCGGGAGTTTATGACGGACCGCGTCTTTCGTGTACGTGTGGACTCGGTTTTATCTCGTCGTTTTATTCAAGGGAACGGAGTACCGCAGGGCTCTGTACTCAGTGTCACACTTTTTGCAATTGCTATCAACCCCATTGTTGATTGTATTCCACCTGGCATTTCATCGTCCCATTTTGTTGACGATTTTGCCATTTATTGCAATTCACGGCGGACCTGTCTACTCGAACGCCGTCTCCAGAGCTGTATCGACCGTCTCTACGCCTGGAGTAACGCCAACGGCTTTAATTTCTCCGCCGATAATTCCGTCTGCATCAACTTCTGGCGCCGGAAGGCTTTCCCTCCGCCCTCTCTCCATCTTGGGTCGGAGGTCCTTCCATTTGCAGACGAGGTGGAATTTTTGGGGTTGGTCTTTGACCGGAAGCTGAGCTGGACTTCTCACGTTTCCTTTTTAGAAGCAAAGTGTGACCGTTCTCTTAATATTTTACGTGTTTTAAGTGGCACATCCTGGGGAGCTGATCGGACCGTCCTTCGCCTTTATCGCTCTTTGGTCCGATCCAAGCTTGATTACGGGTGTATTGTTTATTCGTTAGCACGTCCATCTGTGTTACGTCGAGTAAATGCCATTCACCATCGTGGCATAAGAGTCGCTACAGGGGCCTTTCCAACCAGCCCTGTACCCAGTCTATATGCTGAAGCTGCAGAGCCTCCGCTGTCCTTCCGGCGTGAGATGCTTTTGTGCAGCTATGCCTGTCGACTCTCAAGCCTGCCTGACCACCCGTCTTTCGAGGTATTTTACGAAGATTCGCTTGATCGGCAATATTTCGTTAGCTCCTCTGCCTTGCTCCCTCCAGGGGTTCGATTTCGAAAGCTTCTTCGGCATTTGGACTTTACGCCAGCGCCGGCCCTTCACAGGGGGTAAACGCGCTTTCCTCCATGGTTGCGCGCTGAGGCCCAGTGTCACCTTGGGTTGACGTCAGTGTCGAAGAATGAGACCCCTTCTTCAGTTCTTAGATCGGACTTTTTAGAACTTCGGGCGCAGTTCGGAGACTTTCGTTTTATATATACTGATGGGTCTAAGACTGATGTTGGAGTAGGTGTGCCTTTGTTGATGGTAATGGTAGTTTTACATTTCGTTTACCCGGGCAATGTTCGATTTCTACCGCCGAACCTTTTAGTATTTATCAGTCACTTTTATACGTCCAGCGGTACGACTTACGGCTCTGTTTTATTAGTTCAGACTCCCTGAGTGCTCTTCAAAGTATTCGCGCACTGTACAATTACCACCCCCTCGTACAGCGCATACATGATCTGGTCCACTCGCTTGGTGCCTCTGGCATCAGCGTCTCCTTCATGTGTATTCCGGGTCATGTGGGCATTTCAGGGAACGAGTCAGCCGACGCCGCTGCCAAATCGACGATTTTATTACCCAGATTTTTTACCTCTGTTGTTCCCTCGTCAGATTCGTGTGTTATTTTGCGTCGCCGCATCCTCTCGCTTTGGCGCGATGAGTGGACGGCCCTCCGGGGGAACAAATTGCGGGAGGTTAAGCCTCTTCCGTTAGTCTGGGGTACCTCTTCTCGTTCTACACGTCGGGAAGAGGTACTTTTAGCCCGTTTACGAATTGGACATTGTCTTTTTAGTCATAGATACTTACTCAGTGTTGACCCCGCTCCACTGTGTCAGCAGTGTGATTCGCCCTTAACGGTGCGTCACATTTTATGTGAGTGTCAAGTTTTAGCTCCACTGCGCGTTCGCGTGGGTCTGCCTGTTGCCATAGCCAACGTTTTGGCAGACGACGCGCATGCTGTAGAATGTCTCTTACGTTTTATAAGTGACATTGGTTTTAATCGGCGCATTTGATGCGCTGAGCGTCTTTTAGCTTTGAGATTTTATATTGTCAGTTTTAATGGGGCTCTTCTCCCCGACCGACATAAGGCGCTCATGTCCCTTGCATTCTACAGTTCTTGACACGTTGTTTTATTCTTTTAGTGGCCATGATTTTAGTGTGTAGATTTTAGTCTTTGGTCTGTTGTGTTTTTTAGTGTTTTTGACTAAGCGGGTTTGTGTGTGGTTTTTAGTTTTTTGACTTTCCTATTTTATATTTTAAACATTGTAAGGGCGCTAGTAACCAATGCAGTTGAGCGCCCTTAAGCTCCATATCATCATCATCATCATCATCATCGAGGTAAGGAAAGAACTGTTAGATATCGTGTCAATGAAACACAGTACAACTGGTTTGGATATATTTGAAAATCTCGAGGTAACAGTGCAGACATTTTGCCTCTCATGGGGAAAACTAGTGTGTATTGCAATGGATGGGGCAGCTGGAATGTGTGGGAAGAATGCAGGGGTGGTAAGACGTCTCCGAAATAAATTCAAAGAAATGAAAGCACAACACAATCTTCTGGCTGTACACTGCATTATTCATCAAGAAAATGTGTGTGCAAATCAGATTCAACTTGGAACTGTTATGCCTGTAGTTACTAAAACTACCAACTTTATACGATCAAAAGGACTGAACCATAACGAGTTTCAAGAGTTTCTGGCCGATATTGAAAGTGAATATGACAACATTCCTTATTTTACACATATACGGTGCTTAAGCAGAGGAAAAGTTTTACGTCGCTTCTATGCCCTCAGAAAAGAAATAGCTCTCTTCATGGAAATGCAAAATCAGTCCTTAGAAAGGCTGAACAATGCAAAATGGATACAGTATTTGGCATTTCTAGTGGATCTCACTGGCCACCTTAATAATCTTAATTCCTCCTCCTTACAAGGCAGAGGTCTTATAATTATTCACGTCTTTGACCATATAAAAGCTTTTCAAAGGAAACTACAGTTGTGGGAACGTCAGTTTATGAATAAAAGCACAGCACATTTTCCCAGTTTGACTGCAGAATTGTCTTGACCGCCAAATGAATCTGGTGCAACGTTAGAAGTATATGAAGATGTGTTAAGGAAACTAGATGATGAGTTTGAGAGTATGTTGCAAGTTATTCAGGTATTACAAAAGGATTTTCAGCTGTTTGCTGCCCCCTTCTCAGTGGATGTAAACACTATTAGACCTGAACTACAACTAGAGTTGATTGAGTTACAGTACGACACTGAAATGAAAGATAGGTTCAAACACAGAAATCACTTGACAGAGTTTTATGTTCATTTTTCACAAGAAAGATTCCCTAGGTTGCACAAGCATAATGCAAATATTTTAAGCATGTTCAGATCCACCTATTTGTGAGAACAGCTTTTTTCATTAGTGAATATTTGTAAATACAGGTACAGAAGCAGGCTCATCGATCACAGGCTCTGCGGCTTGCTAGTACGCAAACGATAGTGCCAAACATTAATATAACTATATATAAAAGAGCCCAAACGTCTCCTGGAGTAGATGTACACCAATAATGTTTTCTAGTTTGTTTGTTTTTTAGTCAAGGTGATCAAATGTGTATGTGTGTTTCTTTAATACCAATTACAATAATGTGTAACGACAACTTTTATTTTTACTAAACAAATGAAAGTGTCCCAATACTTTATTTCGCAAACACCATGTAAATTAATTTATTCAGGAAATACTGTATAATGCTATGTTGTTTCTTATGTCTATGAATAATGTTTTTCCCTGCAGTTCTATAATATGTATCATATAACCCACGCTTCAATTAGTATACTATGCACAAACAAGTTCATATGTTGGCATTAAATCCGCGCAGTTACTAAAATACCACCACTGTATGCACTGCTGCCCCATTGCCACGCGATATCAATCCGTCCCGAGCGGTCCCTGGAGCAAGGTGGTGATGGCCTCTGGTCTAGATGAGAGCACTGCTAAAATGTTAATTAGTTAAGGCGTGTGTGTGTGTGTGTGTGTGTGTGTGTGTGGCCCCCTTGCAGCTTGGTCGTGTCGAATATGACCTCCGACCGAGGGCGAATGCCAAACTACAGGTGACAGACCACATGGGCTGACCCTCAGGGGTATAAATACCTTAGATAATGCTGATTCCGCATACCAGTGCATAACGGTGTTGAAGTAACCGAGTTTCGACATTTTCTTATTGATTAGCATGTCTGACGTAATCCCCCAACACTCAAATTTATCCTTGCTGCTAGCTTCGCTACATCAGTTCCAGTGTGACCAAATTCCGACCCCGGAATTTAGAACGTAAGAGAGAAAGAGTGTCAATCACCTTAGGGGGTATTAGACGAGGGTTGAGAAGGGGAAAAAACAATATGGGCTGAGCATTATTAAATTGGTCTATTAGCTCGGGGTCCTCTACTGTCCAAGGCTCGGACTTAGGGGAAGAATTTTCGTTAAGGGTTGGTGCTCTTAGGGATGAGTCCAACCGCGCATCCCTGGCCTGCTGCATTTTCTTCGCCTCTGCTTTGCTGCATACTTTCGTGTCAGGAGCTGTATTTTGCTCTGTCAATGTAAGTTTGGATTTCGTGACAGGACTGCAATTTGTTTTCCGCCACCTAAATTGTTTTATGCTGGCTGACATTTTTATTCGGCCGCATACCAACTCCGAAAAATTGCAGTGGCGTTTCCTCAGAATACACTGTTTCCTCCTAGCCTGGCGCGGCCATCGCCGTGATAAATCTTACCATCCGCACTTATGCTGGATACTTCCCTACCCAGGGCTTTCTTTTGGGTTGTCTTCGTTTCTCTAGCCGTCTCTTGATGCGCAGCAACAGAGCTTTTTTTTAGATTGATTTCACTTCGAAAGGGTGTGAGGTATTGTGGCGGTTCTTTAACTTTTTGGGATTGAGTCTAAATACAGCAGAGACAAGGTAAATTTGGAAAAGTGAGTACCCCTGCCGACTCCTTTTCCTGAAATTTTGACAAAGGCAAACGGAACAAAAAACCCGCCTGAGTTCCGCTCTCTAAGTATAATGCAAGTATAATGCAACTGCTTGTGAGTTCTGCTTGCCTTGCTGTGTCTGTATCAAATTTATTCTAGAATAATTTACCGTCTGTAACTGTATAATAAAACACAATTCTTGTGTTAAGTTGTGATGTTTGGTGTGTTGATTGCTGTTTTCTTCTTTTCTGCTTATGTAATGCTGTGCTTATGCTCCATAATTACTGTGGTTTGGAGTTGCTGTGGCTGCCAACATCTGCCCTTTATCTACGTTTCCCCTTGGCCCCGTAACTGCATCCTGGAGGACATCCTCTATCAATAAACTCGTGTATCGCGTTAGTTTACACACAGACAAAAACTATTTATCGTACAAAAACAAATTAACAACACATTATATAAACAACAAAAACAAACGAAAAACGAAATAAAGAGAAAAAAGATATTTACACCTTGCCCTTCTATCACGTCACATTTATGTAGAATAATAGCTATAATAATATCATTAGTATTGGGGGGGGGAGGAAAAGGAAAGGACTGGAAGAAATACTCTACGACGTCCCCTCAATGTGTTTCTTTGCGTTATTACCTTCGCTTGCTTCTGATTGCGCTATACGCCACTGATTAGTGCAAGGTCCAGCTTTGCAAGTGCTTGACTTTTGGGGATTGCCTGTGACTTCCCTCTCCTTCCTGCTTACTTACTCCTGTATTCCATTTACTTTTATGCTTCATCCTTCCGTTCTTTTCGTGCTTTTTATGCTTGGGTCGATTCTGACGCGACATCGGTTCTTGTTGCTACAATTAAAATTCCATGTGTGGCGGTTGTGTGTCGCTCCTCCGTGGGCGTGTTAGAGCTATCTGAATATTTCCGTAAAAACTTTCTTAACAGTTTACATGCCGCCGCGGCCACGATTATTATACAAAAAGACATACATATAATATCTATAATTCCAATGAGTTTATCTTGTATAATGGGGTTTGCCTTAGTTGCTAAGATGAGCTCGCGTTTCCTTATTAACATGGCTGATACTGGCATTGTTAGCAGAGCCGTCCTTGCATATAATGCCATCAGCATAGGGGAGGTTAACGTACATTCTTGTCGGGGGGGGGCTTGTATCATTATGGGTGGGGCCTGTGACAGATTTAAGCGCGGTATCTGTAGTGACCAATTGGTGTTTAGGCATTGCGTGAGATTGAACACCAACTGGTTCGATATTGCCAGTAGGTGAATGGTTAGGGTGCCTAGTGTTGACCACCTAGCTAAATCAGGTGCATTATCTGTGGGATGCCCCCCCGATCTGTGTGCACGGAAACGTTTTCGGGATGGTTATTCCATGCCCCATTTCTAGGATACATGAGCAGGGTAAGT
Organism: Deroplatys truncata; assembly: GCA_030765065.1. Taxonomy (NCBI): domain Eukaryota; kingdom Metazoa; phylum Arthropoda; class Insecta; order Mantodea; family Mantidae; genus Deroplatys; species Deroplatys truncata. Next base: position 411,550,965 of record CM060990.1, on the reverse strand, counting down.
GAATTTTTATTGCCCCCGGGAAGTATCGCTACACGGTGGGCATCTTTACCGCATAGCATCTCCACCGGGCTGACTGGTTGGATTATGACATACTCATCTAGGCCTACCTCTGTCACTATTGGTTTGGAGGCCATATGACTGGAGCGGGCAGAACTCTTTCAGGTCCTCTGCCGTCATACCTTGCAACATTTTAGTTTCGCATAACGAGCTAAACAAGTGGTCGTTCGAAAACCTGGGTATGTAGCATAGACTGGTCTTCTGGGGGTCGCATTCTTTAATTGCTGTTCCGGTAATCGGAAAAGCGGACGGTTTTTCCATTGACGGCCACATATGTGGCGCCGTGGATAATGGAACACGTTTCGTTGTGCCACGCAAACGGTGTGGACACGAAATCATACAGCTTCCAATCCGCCGCTATTGCTTAATAGGTATCTTAATTGTTACCAGGATATAGGAGGGGCTAATAGAACACGTAGTAATTTCCAGATCGAAATACCGGTGTGCCTCTTCCCTAGGCATTGCTATCTAGAACCCTGCGTTAGTAAGGTTTTTCTGTAATTCCTCAATGAATATTTCGTGCGGAATTACCTCTAGCTGGAATAGATGATTATGGCAGAGTAGTAACGTATCCACGTGCTTCATAAAGAGCACCATCTGCACGTCCCTCTGCATTTTGCAGTACTTCTCTTGCCTTACACTGCTGGTCAGATACGTTTTGCAACTTCATTTGAAATCGCTCCCCTCACGATTTGCCACAGTCGGTGGTCAATCTTGCTGAATGCCGTAACCAGTTTATTATTGTATGACGTTAATATTATTGTAGGACGTTAACGCGTCCTTTTGTTGAGATTAACCATATGTGGTCCTCTGCCACTGTCGATTCCAGGTTTCATAGTGAACAAGCAGTTGCTTATCAGTGGCGGCGAGCATACGGACCTGGTGGCTGGTGACCACATCACAGCAAAAATTAAGGAAGTTGTCCAATAGGGCTAGACCCCTTTTTGTCTGCTCGTGTTCATCTCCTCCGATCCTGAAGGCTGCCTCCTGTAACATCTGCAATTCGCTATTTAGGAGAGTACCAATGTAGCCCAGGTCTACTTGCAGCCTATCTATGGAGTTGTTCATCGTCGGCTTACCTGAGAGCCCGTCTGCTGTCAGGTGCTGAATATCGACCTTCTCCCTCCTCACCTTGAAGGTCAAAGCATCGATGCCTGGTATGCCGTGGTTTGGGGAAGCATCTGTAGACAGCCCCGGTCACTATCACTACTGACAGTGGTGTTGTTCCTGGCCTAACGGGACGGGAAGCAGACTGAGCAATAGTTGCATCTTAGCATTCGTCATTTCCATGTTGTCCTGAAACAGGACGTGAGATTCAAAATTCCCTATATCCTTAGTACCATGCCAGTGTATTATCATTCCTGTGAGTTAAGGTTATGATTATCATTTGCTTATCTGCCACGCTGCATTTATTATCTACTTGTTTACACATAGGTTTACTTAGCGTTGCCTGTTACACTGTCTTAAATGTTTTCCTTCGACATTTATTTAATTATAGCATTTATAACCTTTGGTTACCATACTAATCTGAACCTTTCTTTTGGGCATTTATTCAATTATTGTCTGTCTATCCTTCTGTGCACTAAAGTATGTGTAATGTGCGTGGAAAATTTCGCTGATGTGAACATATAGTTCTCACTTGCAAAAAAAAAAAAAAAAAAAACGTGGGCCAGATCAGCTTCCATGCACTTAATATGTATCTTAAACTATCCTTAAAATAACTTAATTCTATAAATAACACTGCTACAACTTAAGCTTTACGGTTTCCACTAAATTTTGAACACTTCTAACACGCTCCAGCTGTATGTATGTTTACTATTTTTCTTCTTATTTCTATCTCTACTCTCTGATCTTAGGAACGTACAACAAAACCTCCTCATAATTACGCATGCTTGTTCCCTGCGGCGCTCATCGTAGAACTCCTAAAATCTTGATAAAATTGTATTCCCAACCTCAACTCCTGGGAAAACAATGCACTTGGTTCAAATCTTTATATCTGAACACCCGATATCTTAATTATGTGAAGATAACACTAGGGTCGCGTTTCGGATTTCCTATTGTATTTCACTTTAAAATATACTTCCCTTTATCAAGAACAAAAAAAAATCACAAGTGGATCGTGTGGATTATCACTTGCAGCAAACGTCAATTACGCTGGAGGTCTGAAGACAGACTGAGTGTTGTGTTATAACCAGGGTTAGAATTTTTAAGTGCACACCTTTTTTCTTAGGGTAAGTTAAAGCTGTGCGGAAATATATCACAGTGTGAAATTTTGTTTCTAGTTGCGAAAAGAGGCATTTTTTCTCGCACCTTTTTCCCTTTTTTGGGACCTTTACCCCTTTTTGGCATCTTTATCCCATTTTCCCCCAACCATGCCCATAATCCCCTTTCCCCCCTTTTTCTTTTAAGTTTCATTCCAATTTATTCTTTAACTTTCAATTAATGTCTCCTCAGCTTGCTGTGTACGTGCGAATAGTAAGCATACCTCTTTCAGTAAATGCTGCGCGGGAATTGAAAGCACACCCGCAGCAATGAAAAATAATTGTGTGTTCGACGAAAACCTCTTTCTCTCGCTTTACTGCTATAAAGTAGCCCGCAATAATGCAATTGACAATGAGTGATTCTATCCAACCAGACTCAGTAGCCTGCAGTTCATGAATGTGAGTTTGTTACTGTGAGAGACATGATCTGCTTGCGTGGATGCGAAGGCTGGGCACGCAGAGACGGCAGTAACCTCACAGTCGCAGTTCCGAGAATTATTAAGAGTGGATTCTGCTCGAAACTACTTGAAATCGCTGAGACTGAAGTTTCAGCATGAATGAGAATATTCTGGTAATTGTCGCGGTGTTATAAGAGAATGTGGACAGCGAATGGGCTCAATAGTGAGTTGTGTGACAGTCGCATTGTGTTAGCAAGTGAACTAGTGTTAGCTCTCCAAACGAGTGTACTAGTACTAGATTTTACCATGCCAAAGGTAGCCAGTGCTCAATTTATTGTTCTGGCTGAGGAATTCAAACAAGATTTCATATACACTGATGGAACTGTTATGCGATGTACTATTTGTGATTCAGGAATTTTGTTGGATGAAAAACACCAGCGAGATCGCATCAAACAACACATTCCCAGCTCTAAGCATCAAATGAACAAGACTCTTCAAGCAAACTAATCATGGCAACCTCTATTACGAAATGCGTTTCAACAGAGTTCTTCCAAAATCCAAAATTTGAAGGAATTAAACATTGATTTGTGTGCAGCTCTTACACAAGCAGGGATTCCACTCTATAAGGTGAACCATCCAGCCTTCAAGGGATTTCTTGAAAAATACACAAAGATGTCAATGCCTGATGAGAGTACTTTAAGAAAACACTACATTGAGCCTGTTTACCAAGAAACCATAGAAAGAATCAAGGAGAAAGTGTCTGATTGCGATGTGGGAATCATTGTGGTTGAAACCATAGACTCAATGGAATGATATGTTTTGAACATTTTAGTTTTTCCCCTAGCAGGGGAGAAAGCTAAGCCCATGTTATTAATGTACAAGCTGCAGAAAGGCAATGCCAGTACAGTAATGCATTCCACTATGGACTTCTGCCAAAAACTCTGCCCTACTGGTATCAAGTTTGAAAAACTTCTTGTGGTTACGGACCAGGCTTCATACATGGTTTCAGCTGTTAACCAATTGAAACGTTTATTTCCCAACTTGAAGCATGTGACATGCTTAGCTCATGCCCTTCACAGGGTTTGTGAATCCATAAGGAACGAATACGACATCACAAATCAATTCATCTCTGCCCTGATGAAGATTCTACTGAAAGCTCCAAGCCGTGTTGTTTACAACAGGGAAATCACTGGCCTGCCCCTTCCACATTTCCTGGTCATTACTTACTGGGGATCTTGGATTGAGTGTGCTGCTATGTTGTGTGAGAATTTTGACAAAATTAAAGAGTTTGTGCTTTCTTTGGATCCATCCGACGCAGGTGCAATTTCCAAGGCACAGTAAGTTCTGTTACCGGAGAAAATACATAATTTGCAGACAGAACTATATTGTGTCCATAGTTACAAGTACCTGCCTGCAACTATTAAACGATTGGAAGAACAAGGTCTGGAAAAGGAAAAACATTGGGATATTTTTACTTCTGTGAGGGAGCAGTTAGATGGCTTTGCCAAAGACAAACTTGAATCTAGTCTTCAGAAGAATCCAGCCATTGAGGAATTCACCACATCTGTAGAGTTGCCATTCCGAGTGATTACAAGGTTTACCCCACTGGTTTCTGTGAATGTTGAAAGAAGCTTTAGCATCTACAAAGACATTCTATCTCCTAATAGAAACAGACTTACTTTTAAAAACGTGGAGATGCTTAATGTCTTGAAGTACAAGAGCTTCATGTTTTTTCCTTCTTTTGATGAGTGATAATTTGATGTACTTGTTTGTAGTTCAATAAATTAGAACAGAGGAAAGAGAAATCGTTGAATTAGTTAGGGAATGCACAACTGAAATTAACCCAAAATCTCAAAAAATCTTCCTAAAAAATTCTCCATTGCTTGTAGTTTTAGAATCCACTTTTATTTTTGACCTAGCGAACGCTTCACGATCATTATGAGACTTTTTAAATACCCTTGCGCATTTGGATGCTGGCTGTTTATATTTTTAAAACTTGATTTTAAGGCATTTCTTATTTTCACCATTTCTGCATATTCAAAATGTTCCACACGATGTAGTTTTCATCCATTCATATTGACATTTTTTGGGCTTATTTCAAAAACCCAAATAAACAAAACTCTCAAATAATTTTTCTGTGTAATGAGTAGCTTTTGCGCTACTAATTTTTGAAGATAACAATGTATACAAAAAAAAGTGCAAATACAAAACTGCAAAACTTCTTTTCTCTTAAACTAAGAATGGTAGAAAAAAAATTATAAAACAGATTTGTAGTTCCTTGACATAGAAGTAACATAATATTTTTTTTTTTGAAAAATGCATCATGTGTTGCATTTTGCATATACCCATAATTTTATATTTTGTAAATTAATAACTTGAAAACTAATTAAGATTTTGGATTGAAATTCAGAAAACAATTATATCTAAAGAAGACTGACATGTGGTTAAAATCTCAGCCCAATTGAGTGGATACTTTAGAAAATAGCAATTTCAGTTGTGCATCCCCTTAAATAAACCAGCACCTTATTGTCCTTTTTTTCATCTTATTTGAGCACCTTTTCCCTTCCTTTTTTCATCTGAAATTTGCACCTAAAAATCCTAACCCTGGTTATAACCTATTACTTAACCTATGATAAGCATTTGAGAACTATTGAGGTTAAGTGTTCCACATTCTTTCTGTTCTTTTTTTTTGGGGGGGGGGGCGCTTATCCTCCATCCATATTGCAGCGTGGGTGGGAGTGTGTAATGCATTTTGTCAGTAGAATATCAACACTTTCAGTTGCGCATTGATGGACAGTGGTACGCTGGCAATTCTCATTGTGCTTATTTGTATGTGACAATATTACTATGTTTACTCACTGTGCGTCTGCAGTAAACGTGTTGCAATGTTTTTGCACTCCCACCTTCTTCGAGGCATAATATAATGAAGTTCCACTAACACGAACATTCTGTCTTTTTATGAAATTTCTCACTTTTATTGCGTAATTTAGGGGACTCCGTTTTTTCATTATTCTGTATGGTCCTGCATAATTCATTAAAAGTTTCGTGGCTCCGCCTACTCTCCTTTTAGGGGTGTGTAGCTTTATCAAGTCGCCCACTTTATATTCGACAAGTCGCCTCCTTAAATCGTAGAGGTTTCCCCCCCCCTTTCCTTTGGCTCTTTGCTATATTCTGAGATACTAAAGCCCTCACTCTTAACACTGCCTCTTGTGTTTGTTGCACAAATAAATTTTGAGTGGTGCCCTGCAATTGAACGTTTAGGGGTAACACAAGTTCCAGTGTATATAGAATTTCAAATGGCATGAGTTTTATAGTACCTTGTCTGCTTGTGTTGATGGTAAACCAAATTTGGTGTAAATTGCTATCCCAGTCAGTGTATTGCGAATTCACTTTGTTACTGATCACTTGTGCGATCATTCTATTCACCCTCTCCATAGGCCATTGGTTTGTGGCCTGTAGGCTGTTGTAAAAAGTCGGGATCTTTCCCATCATTTTAAGTAACTCCTGTGTTACCTCGCTCATAAACACTGATCTCCTGTCCGGTAGCATATATTTCGGCGCACCATGGTGCCAGATGACGATGTCAAAAATAAACTCGGCTATCTGCTCAATAGAAGCTTTTGGGATTGCCCTTAACTCCAAGTATGTTGAAAAGTAGTCGCTCGCTGCTATCACGTGCCGAATACCCCTGTTAGACTTTGGAAAAGGCCCCAAAATATCAATGGAGAACCTTTCTCCTATATAATTCACTTTTATAAGTTGCATTAATCCTGTGAGTCACTGATTAAATGGTCCTTTTTGCTGCTGACAAGAAGTGCATCTTTTTACATAATTTCGTATGTCCCTCATCATCCCAATCTAGTAATAATGCGAGTTAATCTTGCAATAAGTTTTGGAAAATCCAAAATGACCTCCTAGTGGATCGTCATGATTATTATGCAGTATTTCCTGCTTTAAACTATCAGGTACTACCCACGTTTTTTCGATATAGGACATTTGGCTTTAGCTCTATGTTGCAGATTGGCGTGCTAGTTTGGCATTCACTATATCTGGCTGTTTTAGGGCTTGAATTAGGAGTTTTAGTTGAGGATCCTCATTTTAGCTAATAATATGGGTTCTATGAGGCAAGTAATTCTATCTTCCTGCTCTTGCGCTGTTTCGAGTTTAGGCGGATCTGCGGGCATGCTAGACAAACAATCCGCATCTTTATGCTTAACCCCTGACTTATGCTAAATTATGTAGTCAAATTCTTGCAGCATTAAGCTGTAACATGCCAATCTCCCTGCCAAATCTCTTAACTTAGTTAAATAGCACAGACATGCATGACCTGTAACTACGGTTACAGGGTAACTATATATATGCTTGCGGAATTTCGAGAAACCGCACATAACTGCTAACAATTCTTGTTTCGAAATGCTGTCATTCTTTTCAGCTTTGCTTAGACTCCTAGACACAAAACCCACTGGGTGCATTTTTCCATTTTGTTCCTAAAAGAGGCAACAGCCAATTCGTGCATGCTGGTAGTTTATTTAAGTTTTGGACCCTGCTATAAAGTGTGCCAACACCGAAGCTTTTACTATTAAATCCTTCAGTTTTTAAAGGTTCCTTGCTGTTCTTGGCCCCATACAACATTTTTGTTTGCACTTTTTAGCTCATTCAATGGCCTCGCGACCGCTGAAAAGTTATTAATAAACCTTCTGTAGAAAGAAACTTAAAAACCTGCCTTACTTCTTAACATACCTTGGGATTCTTAGCTGTGTAATTGCTTGAATTTTGTCTTTATTGGGTTTGATGCCTGTTGCTGATACTTCATATCCTAGGAGTTTCATTTTATTCATTACAAAAAAAAATATTTTGGGGGTTTTAGTTTAAACGTGTGTTGTTCTAACTTCTTAAATACTGCTTCGAGGTTCAGCAATAAATCCTGAAATATACTTGCGAACACTATTGTATTGTCTATATATGAGCGCTTTTTTGTATTGCTGGTCCCCTAACAGTTTCCAATTTCTGTAAATGCTCTAGGGGCATTTGTTGACTCATAGCTCAAGGTTTCGAATTTGAATTGCCCATCTGATATACAAAAGGCCAAATATTTCTTACTTTCTTGGGCAAGAGGTACTTGGAAAAAAGAATTGAGTTTTATTTACGGTCGCTCTTTAACTGCTGTGGTCCTTAGCGTCCCATTCTATATTGGGCGTGAAAGACCGGAAATTTTGCTCAGATGCCTGTTTATCAGACTTGAGGTTCTTTTATGTGCCATAAATCTACGACATGGACCACCGAGTTTACTTCCCTTCTAAAGGAAGCCATGCTAAGGATTTTTACGCAAAAAAAAACAAAAAAAACATCACCCTCCGCCGGGTTTGAATCCACGGCTTGCTAGAGGTACTTGGAAATATACACTGAGTAGATCAAGTGTACAGTAAAATCTTGAACCTCCTAAATAGCTAAGTAGGCCATCTATCAGCGGTAGAGGATAGGCAGATGCAGCTGTCTGTGCGTTGAGTTTTCTGTAATCTACACAAAAATGATATTCCCCTGATTTCTTTTTGACCAAACTTAATCGTGAGCTAGAGCTCAACAATTTTTCTACAGTGGATAAAAGGCAAGCTAAAGGTTGAACACAAAGGTATTAAATTAAGACATATCTTTTAAAATGAAAACTCCTATGAAGTTTATTTTGTGTGCAAAAACATTGAAAATGCAACAAGTGATCTCTTAAAACACAGGCCTGTGACAATTTTGCAGCATGAATTTATGTAATAAAGGTTAAATTGGATGACCTGATTTTGAAAATAAAACTAGTTTTTGTACACCTTTTGCAGATAATAACAAGTCCACATTTAACTAAAATTGAAATTTTGCCATTATAGTTTTGAATTCCTGTACCTCTCACTTTCTGCAAGGTTTACTGAAATATGAAATCACTTGACATCCTGTTTTACACAATGTCTGTTTACAAGTTGTCAGATTACTGCATTAAGGATAGGTTCTTTTCCCTTAACTTTTCTCTTATCCATTTGTGGCCGTCAAAGTCTCTTATCTTAACCCTTCAAAATATGCAGAGTGACTATTTGGAGTTTATTTTTAGAATATTTTAAGTGTTTTTTTCTTTCTTTTTGTCTATTTTCATATTATATTGATGTTTAACAATAAAATACATGTATTTGTAGCTATTTTATGTGATAAATATATTAATGTATTTCAACACTGTCATAGTTGTTTTTTTAGAACAAAGAGCAAAAAGCATGCAACTGCAGTCAAATTAACCATATTGCCATCCGCATGTGCCATCATATTGGTTATTTTATGTGGCCCTCCCCATCCTTTAGCACAGGCACATTTGACTGTAATCACTGGGATTTGAATTGTAACATTTGGCTTTAAATAGATGACCAGTCCTTTTTGCCTCACCTTAGTGACCATGGCCGTATGTTTAGGTGTCTGTAACAGAGATATAAAAACTAATTTAGGAATTAGAGGAAGAGCAGCATATGTAGCAAAGTAATTCGTACAATAAAGGGTTAAAGGATAAAGATACTGTAAAAGTGAAAGAAATTATTTTCCTTAATACAACAGCAGGAATCTGTCTCTCACATCTGCAATATAGCTTAAATCTCATATCAGTCAGTGGCTTTAATTTAAATGTGTATTTGGTTGTGAGTTTTGTGTGTAGGAAAAATGTCAAGTTTAAGTAGTACAAGTACAAGAGGCTTTGTGAACAGTCTGAGCAAATTTTTGCTGCATATGTAGGTTTGTGTTATAGAGCAGCAGAAAAGAAATATAACTCCATTTATCAAGAGTATGTATCTGACCTATTTTCAAATAAAACTAGGAGATCAAGGTAAAACTTTTCATTCCACATATCATGTGTAAAACTTGTATAGAACAATTAAGATTGTTATTTTTGTCTGTCTAAAATATCTAGATACAACAAGAAAAAAATTTGGTTATTATATACCCAAACTGGCCTTCAGCAATAAGGCTTGTTGCTCATGGACCAAATATTCTAATTTCAGCACCATGTACGGCATTACCAGAGAGAAGTAGCAGTGCTTCATGCACTTTAAGTGCAGAAGATCTAAATTTGTCCGCAGACTTAAATGACGACAAGCCAGGTCCTTTGAATCAATCTAAACTAAATGATTTGGTATGCTACCTGGTCTCACCAAATAAAAGAGTGAACTTTTGGACTCAGGATTGCTGGAACAGAATCTTCTAGGACCTGGAACAAGCTTCTATAGGTACAGACACTGTGAAGAAAATTTCATAAAAATATTTTGTAAAGGAAGGGGAACTAGTGTACTGTTTTGATATCTCTGGCTTTATTGGTTGCCTAGGGGCAGTTTATGAACCAAAAGAATGGCATCTATTTATTAGCTCTTGCAAAAGAAGTCTAAAAGGTGTTCTTCTGCTCAATGGAAATATTCTTGCTTAAGTTCCAATATCTCATTTCACAGCACTTAAAGATGCATATCAGAATTTATCTATTGTTCTAGAAAAAAATTAAATATAATGAACATAAGTGATATGTTTGCTGTGATTATAAGATACCCTATATTTTATTGGGACAGTAAGGACAGTAAAGACACCAAATTACCATTGCTTCTTATGTGATTGGAACTCTAGAGCCAGAGAAAGACATTGGGAAATTGTAGCTTGTCCAAAAGAAACTATTAAAATCATGGACATAAAATGTTATAAATCTAGCTTTAATTGACTTACAAAAAGGTGTAATTGCCCTCTTTACATATCAAATTAAGAGATAATGAAGCAATCTGTCAAAGCTTGGGATAAAAGTGGTCCATGTTTCCAATACCTTAATCAGAAATGCCCAATGTTACCTGAATCAAAATTAGAGAAGATGTTTTTGATAAGCTATAGATTCACCAATTTATGAAGGATGTAAGGTTTAGATATGTGATGGACTTAGATCTCCAGGCCTGGAACTTACTCAAAGATGCTATCAACAAGTTTCAGGGCAGTGTTAAAGATGATCAATATGATGAGGATATTGTGAAAGCCATATTTGAAAAGTTCAAGACATTTGGATGTAATATGAGTTGGAAGTTAAATTTTCTTCATTCTCATCCTCAGTATTTCCTGGAAAACTTAGGAGCACAAAGTGAAGAGCAAGGCGAATGATTCCATCCGGACATAAAACAAATGAAAACGAGGTTCAGTCTGTCATGTCCATGATGGCTGACTGATATTGGTGTTAAGTAAGACATAACCCTCATAAGGACTATAATTCAGTACTCATTTTCAACAAAACAGAGAATAAAATAGTTTTCCTAATGTATGTTTTTAAGTTTCATGATAAGGCATAGGAATTTCTAAGCATTAAAGCCAGGACAATAAGAAATTAGGTTTGACTATTACCGGCCTTTATGCTGTCACGTTGTATATAACAAACCACCCCTATCCCTCATACAGTCCATTGGCATGTGCAGACCAATCACCATATTGTGTTTTACCTGCCATCAGTGACTTATGATCATTGTTGTGAATGTTCTATGTAATGATAGTTTGAGCGTAGTTAAGTTGAAGCCAACTAATTGAGAATTCCTGACTAATTCATGACTAATGTTTAACTGTTACTTGTACAGTGATTTAATCATGTTTTGCATGGTTTCACACATTTTCCCAGTATACTTAAAGACTAGAAAGTTACTAAAATATTAAATATTTGTTTTTTGCATGGCAAAAGAACCTTACATGATAGGATGTTGTCATATTAGTTGAATCTGAAACCAGGTCCAGAAAACATTACTGAACTGAATGTTGTAATTTTTAAAGGCACTGATAATAGCTCTACTACAGGGTTTGCCTTCCAAAGTGATTTTAATGTCATGTATTGCTATTCCATATCTAGGCATATACTCGTTTCTCAATTTTGAACATGTAGGTAGTTCACCTGAATATGACGCATACCTTTAAAGATAGAAATAATCAAATCAGTTTTATTTAAGAGTATAATAATACACACATTTTTGTAGGTCTAATATCTATAAAGTAAACAAGGCTGTAAAATATGTTAAAAAAAAACAAAGTAGTAGAACTTCAAGAGTTTTAAATATTTTCAAATATTGAGTTTCATTTTTATATTAATGCACTACTTTATCAAATATTCTCGCACAGCTGGATGATCCAGTTTATTCATTGGAATGCTGGCACCAATTTGTCTTTGACAAATTCAGTTTTTTCTTCACAAGCTATCTTTGCTCTGAAGATGTTGAGCCTGCTGTTTTACCCCATATTGTTCTTCAGTTGCTTTGAAATGGTTTTCCTTTGTGTGTAGGTATTAATTGGAGTTTATCTCTCTTCCAATGCATCTCTTTTTTCTAACGTCTTATTACACAATTTCCATATTAAAAATATTTGAATCATATAAAACTTCTAAGTTTTATAACTCATTGTTCTAATAGTGATTTTGTCCCCACCCATCTCCATGCAGTGTGTGTATTACTTGCAAAAATGGAACAGGATAGAAATGAACTAGTTAACAATTGACTTTAAATACATAGAAATGTATACAAGAAATTTGAATACACGGAATTTAAATTTCTTCTGCACCAATGAGGCAGTTTATTTTATAAAGAGTGAATGGAAGCAAAAGATATCCAAGTGCAAGAAAACTTTAAGGACTAACTGAAGTGCATGCAAAATAAAAAAATATATATAACTTTTAGTGCAAATTAGTACATTCACAGAAATTCCTAAATTTCACAATTTTTATTCAATTTCACACTTTATTACAGATTATAAAATCATCTAAGATATGAGGCGGCGCCATGGCCGAGTGGTTAGACCGCTCGCCTCCCACCGAGGCGGCCCGGGTTCAATCCCAGGGACCTGCATGTGGGATTTGTGGTGGACGAAGCGGCATCTGGGCGGGTTTTCTCCGGGTTCTCCGGTTTTCTCCGCCATTCATTCCACCAACTGCTCCATCATCACCTTTCCTTTCATCCATTTCACCAACATTTCATTTCATTTACTTCCTTCATCCCATACAAGGCATCGGGCTGATCACCCATCCTGGGTGCTCTGTCTGATCCATGAGTGTCTGCTCCTCGATGGGCCTCTGACACCAGGCACCCGCTTGTAAGTCCTGGGGGGTGTATGTCCTACATAAGAGGAGGGTAAACAGATAATGATAGAATGAATGAATCTAAGGTATGAAATTCCTTTCTAATGTTCAATTATGAGATCACATAGCATTTAAACACTTTTTCTTTTCCTTATTCTATATTCACTTTATATTCACACTATATTCACTTTATTATGACTGTGAAAATCTTCAAATGTTAATAATCATATAACCATACCCCATGTATGAACAGTGGTATAAACACTGGTTTTAGACATAGGAATTTGATCAAATAAATATAAACTATAATCTACAAAATAATGACAAGGTATGTATATACCACAATCATTACATTTTCCACCAGGTATATAGTACATCCTTTGCATTTTGTATTGTGTAGCTGAGGCTGCAAAGGCACTGTTACAGCTGACAGACTCAAATGAATGATCCAAGAATACCTGCACTTTATATCATTACATACATTAATTACAGGTGGCTGTAAAAGCCACTAAGAAAAAAAATACAGGCTTGTTGTAGCATATTAATTATAATTCTAAGTTGTGTACTGGGTAGAGAAAAATAGTGCACAGAAAATTGTAGAGTGAAAATGCAATACCAAACTTAGCATTTTGAGGATAGGAACAAGGAGATGCAGAAGCTTTTTACTGTGCTGCATACACCAACATTAAATCCTCATGTTGGAGAGTCTGATTATGGAGCCTATTTGTGGCATGTCAGATGTAAACATAACACTCTCTTGTACAGTACTCATCACTATCACTAGGTGCATCTCATGTTAAGTGCCGCATTTGTGTTGTGAAGCTTGCTGGATGGTGCAGTAATATTCAATACTCATCTTATTGAGCATGAAGTATGTGCCTGTAATTAGTTTCTTATTGTGTACCAGTACCCAATTGAAACAGTAGATACACACTTGTCATGTGAGTTACATTTCTTTTGACTGGAAAATGGAGATGCTTCATAAAATCAGATTTCAATAATTTTCGTGCAGTGCTCCTGTTACTGTATGCAGTTGCGACCCCATGCTTTTAACCTCAAAATGCTTCGTTTCTACTCTACAGTTTTCTGAACATTGTTTTTCCACATCCTGTATACACACATGTATAATGATTATCAAACCCTGGTTTCTTAGGTTCTGACCTATTTTATTCCTGACCTCTTACTCTCCAAATTTCAGTTTACTTTAATGTTTTAGATACCAACGAGTAATATACTTCAATTTTATAAAGCCTAAATTGTCCTAATTTTACATTAAGAACCAATAAGATCTATTTTTCGTGATAGAATGTAAATATACCTATTTTGGTTATTTGAGCAAATAGAGTACATTTATTTATATAAAAGTATTTTCAAAGCGAAAGGAAATAAGGAATATTTCCTTGAATAAGGAAAATGTTAAATTGTTAGATATTATGAAATCTTGTGTAACATTCTGACACAATACTTACTATAATAAACTGTAATTAAAAGGTCTGCCTTTAGTTCATATCATTTTATTAACTTAGGCTATTGTTGAATGTTGTCAGAGGCACATGAAATTCTGAAACGTGTGATGTTTACATGCTGCAACAATAAGTTAGAACTTGAGGCAAACATTTAATAACGCTATTGGGTAGTATATATTATTGCACTTTTCATTATAGGGAGTTCCAACAATTAACATACATTTTAAAATCCAGTAGAAAAATATCCAGTCTTCTCACTACCAGTGGCGTTAGTAGACTACTGCACCGTGTCCAAAAGCAAATCAACAAGAAGCGCTCTCCTCCACGAGTGGATCCTGATCGACAAAAACTTTTCCACAGATGGAAAGGTTATTTATTGTAACGCATGTCAGAAGCAGTTACAAATCATTTCTTGTATTTTTACATTCTTCACTTGGAGTGCAACTTAAAGTACACTCTCTATAGACTCCATTATATATCCAAAATTAATTTATTACATAATTATATGCCAGTAGTGGGAATATAAAGTGATTAATTTTCTTATTTGCATTTAATTTATAGATGTCAGCAGAAAAACGTTCTCATTTGACAATCAGCAACTCATTCCGCAAATGTTGTTAGGAATGAATCTCAAAAGAAGCAGAATTCCTTAACTTCAAAGCTGGGTAATTCTACTGAATCCAAAGTTCATTCATTTAACATGCATTTATATGAGACTTTCACTGCCGCCAACATAACAATTGCTACTCTTCAAAACCCACTACTGAAAAAAAATTTTCAAGAATTTTTCAACACAAAAGTACCAGTCCACCTTAAGAAGGAATGTATTGCCCCAGTTGTATGAGAAAGCTATTGAGGATATAAAAGCAGACATCGCTGACCACAACATTTAGTTAAGTGTGGACGAAACAACAGATGCCTGTGGTAGACACATTACCCGCCATAGTTGTGGGAAAACGGATTTATAAGGAATCTAGTACACCCCATGCCATCCTATGCAAGGAACTTCAGCAAACCAACCACTCTACAATATCAAGTGCAGTGAGGGATGCTTTAAAGTTCCTATGGCCAGATGCAGAAGGAGAAGATAAATTGTGATTGTTAGTGACCGACAGTGCAGCTTACATACTGAAAGCAGGTGAATGTCTAAATGACTTTCCAACCTTGTATGCTCCATTTAACCTGTCTTGCACATGGACTCCACAAGGTAGCTGAAAAGATTCGGGAGGAGCATCCTACAGTCAACAAGATAATTTCTTCAGTGAAGAAGGTTTTCTTGAAAGGCCAAATTGAGTAGTTATATTCAGAAAGAAGTGTCTTTGGATACCACTGCCTCCACATACTGTAGTGACATGGTGGGGTACATGGCTATCAGCAGCAATGTATTATTTGGAAAACTACACAAGCATCATTGAGGTAATTGATTCATTAAATGAACATGATGTAGCCGCCATTGTAAGTGCAAAGAACGCATTGCACTCAGGACCAGCAGTGCAGGAGTTGAGCTATATCAAGGCAAATTGTTCTCAATTTGAAAGTGCAATTAAACAATTGGAAGAATCAACTCTCCCCATGACAGAGGTGTTGCATGTCATAGAGGAGGTAAGAAAGAAAGTGGCACCTGGACCAAGTGGAGAATCTACGAGGTGTGGCAATAAAGAAACCGGACTGATGTTCTAACTCTTTATTGAAAAAACTTACACAACTGAAATGTTGTTCCCTTCAATGTAGTCCCCTCCCTGATCCCTGCACCGCTCCATGTGAATTTTCTACTGTTGGTAGCAGTGCTGCAAGTCTTTTTCTGTTATGCTGTTGAGAAGTCTCGTAGCTTTTTCCTTCACTACATCCATGGACTCGAATGTGGTTCCTTTGAGCGCAGACTTCACTTTGAAAAAGTTGCATGGTGCAAGGTCAGGTGAATACGGTGGATGTTTCATCACTGGAATGTTGTTTTTTGCCAAAAACCTCTTCACAGACATTGCGTTATGGGCTGGTGCGTTATCCTGATGAATAATCCAAGAGCAATCCTTCCACAGATCTGGTCCCCTTCATCACACACATTCATGGAGGGTCTTCAGAACAGTTGTATAATAAACCTGATTGACAGTCTGACCTTCAGGCACCCTTCAGATGGTCTTCTCGAACAATTCTACCGACCTTCACTTCAGTTTTCAAAGGTGAAAGGACGGCCCGATTTTGGATCGTCATCAACGTCTTCCGTACCATCCTTGAACCTCTTAACCCACTCGAAAACTTGTGTACGAGATAGACACTGATCACCATAAACTTTTTTCAACAAATTCTAAGTTTCTGTAGCAGATTTTCCAAGCTTTGTGAGGAATTTAATGTTAACACGTTCTACTTTAGAGTGTAGCATAATTCCGACGGAGCTCAAATACACAACCCATTTCTAAGAAGGCTCACAGCCAGTCTAACCACTGCAGCGGCTGAAATTTTGTACACATGTCAGGGAGAGTCCCAAGGCCAATCCTCCACTCTTCTCTTTGTCTTCGATGAAGCCAGAAATATGCACAACAATCACTCCAGTTTCTTTATTGCCACACCTCGTATAAGAAAGAAGTTTAGAAGCTTTTTTAGTGTGCAGTCCAGATTTCAAGGCCATAGCAACAATTGGTCATGTTCTCTGTGGAGAAAAAGTACAAGAATCATTGATTTGGAATCCTAAGGAAATAGTCAAAATTAAGTTCGCACCTCTTACCTCATGTGAAGTGGAATGCAGTTTCTCAGCTTTCAAGCACATTTTAACAGAAGACAGAAGGGGGTTCACACCTGAGAATCTTTCAAAAGTACTTCATTGTTCAGTGTCATACAAGGAGTGCAAAATGAGTACTGAAAACTTTTGAGCATGTAGGTTTAAAATTGTGTGTTTTTCAGTGCCATACTAATCATAGGTGTACTGAAGTTTGTACAGTTAATTTAATGTTTTGCAATTTAAAGTTACAGTGTTTTAAACACAATGGCATGCTCGGTGATTTATACAATTATATATTCCAAAAATCCTATAAATTTCTAAACTGAACATTTGAGATCCTATAAAATCCTAATATACTGATAGATAGAACCTAATTTTAACTTTTTTAGAACCTAAAAATCCAAGGATTAATGATTATAAATTTAAGTAATTGCCAAAACTAAAAAAGCAGAGCAATTGAGGGGAGAGATTTACGTACAGAAATCCACAACTAGAGCTGTCAATGGCACAAACTATATTTCTTCATTTCATATGGTACATAATGAGATTCTGCTACATCCTTGAGCCATACTTGTTTGAAAAGAAGCTATGAATATACTAAAATCTGGTTATCTTATGTTCCATATGAGTGCTCTTAGAAAATGGTCATTTCTTCAAGAATTTGCTCCTTCAACAGCTCAGTTCAGAGCAATATTGCCATGTGCTTCAGTGCATTAAGATAAAGGCATGATAGTGATTGGTGTCACACTGTGGGCCATGAAAGCACTTTCTGTCTGGGGAATACAAGGTGCTGACCAGACCACAGCATCTTCCTGTACCAGTTGAATGATAGCTCAGTTATGCCATGGGTGTAAAGCAGGCAAGTTGTTAGGTCTTGGCCCTTCATTAGCTGTTATACTAAGTAATAGTTGTAGTAGTGTGGCAGTAGTAGTCATGTGCTGAAACTTCAGCGATTAGTAAATGCGTTTGACAAATTTAAACTTGTCCAGTTTTATTTTCTCTATATATCTTAAAAAAAAAGCTATGAAATATGTTGTAAATTAAATGTAATGAGAGTCTGCTGTATAATTTCGTTCAAAATTACTATAAGAACAAAGTTAACTCAATGATGTTAAATAAACATTAACTATAAACATTGTATATAATTAATAAATACTCTTTAAGTTCAGGAAATTGCAAAACTCTCATAAAGAAAGTGCTGTTAGTACTAAGTTTTAAAGCAAATTCAGATAAACAAAGTTAACAGTCATTGCTCTACATTCAGGGTTTAAAGTCATGACAACATATCTACAAAATTGGCCATTTTGACATATCTGCATTACCATCATGTTGGAAAGCCAATCTGTTCAATAGATAAATCAGCGAAACATTTATCTTTAACCACTCCTTACATAGTGCATAGCATATATCTATAAATTCACTTTAATGTTTAATGTCACAATAGCATACATATTGCATTTGACATCATTTTGGCTCCCTTTGCAGTACTATAGCTTTAAATGACATAACAGCATATCTGCAGATAAATAAGCAAAGTAATAGGACTTCTACAGGCTCTTCCAGGAGAAAATTCACAAATAAATACTTTTTAGACAAAGATGGTCAAAAGGTACAGTTTTGTCAATCTCCTTTCTTAAGATGTTTGATTTGACTGAATCTGTTAAAAGAGGAATCAGCACAACATAATTTCTAGAGATCAAAGAGGGAGCACAAACCAGCTATAGCTAAATCATATGTTCTGAAAGAAAAAATTGATCTCTCATAAATAGCTTTCCAAAAGTTCCTTCACATTATGCTTGGAAGGATTTGGAGAAAAAGTACTTGTCTTAAGAGTTAAACATTTGAAAAATGTACCTATGTTTGTTAAAACCTGCAAACATTATAGCATCACCCCTAAAATAGAATATTTTTATGGAAACACATTTAATACAGAATTTAACTTACCTTTCATGTACCTAAAAATAATTTATCTGATACATGCTACAGGTTCTCTCACATGAATGCCACAGAAAGAAATTCACTGTTCAGAGTAGGATGCTCACATTGATTCCAGCTAGGGCTAAGAAAGACAGCAGGCATTAAGATAGAAGCTGCATCAAGAAAAAAAAACAATCAGCTAAATTTGATCTGCAGGCTGTCTGCTACTGTTCAAAGACAAATGCTAGAGCATTAGTTTATGGATGAAGATTTGCTATGTGCAGCTTCAAGAGAAACTGTATGCTACATGTGGAGCGAAAGGCTCGCTAAACATGGATCTGCAGAAATTGCCCCATATTTCTTTAATTTTCTAGAAAAAATGTAGATGGTAAATAGCGAAATTTCCTTTTCGATACACATGGAGGACAAAGTAGAAATGCAAATATGTCAGCTATATTCCGTATGTTGTTGAGCATCTTCATATCCATGTAAGGAACTACATGTTCTTTGAGCCAGGTCACTCGCAAATGAAGTGTGACTCCATTCATGCCTGAATAGAGAAAAAGACAGAATTGCTTGATATGTTTGATCCATCAGGATGGTTCCCTGCGATTTGAATAACAAATATAAAATACCATGTCACTAAAGTTCAGCAGAAGGATGTATTGAACTTCCCAGAACTAAGACACTATAAGAGAAAAAACAGAAAAAACAGTGATAGAAATAATATCAACTGGCTCAATATAACTGGTTTCAGCATTGAAAAGAAAACTCAGAACACATTAACTTTAAATACAGCAACAACAATTCTGAAAAATTTAAGACAATGGAAGTCTCTTGTAGAGCTAAAATGAGGGTGCAAGAATCCCTCACACTTCAGCCTTTGTATTATCCTCCAATTCCCATATAGAAAAAAAAAAACCTATGGATCTTCTGGATCTTTGCAATATGGTGATTATAGCTGAAGCAGTATCATCGCTTCAAGTTATTAATAGCAGATGCAACAGATGAAGAAACAGAAATTGTTGATGATCACTAATGTGTATTCAACTATCAATAAGGACCTTTTTACTCATTCATTGATATCCATACAGATAAATATAGTTTTGTTTTGTTTCTCGTGTATTTTGCCAAGTCCTCATGTTGGTTATTCTTTGTATTGTTTAAAGTCAGTGGCAACATAATTATGAGCTATGTAATCAGTGAAACACACTAAACATTTATAAACCTCTAAAACACATTGTTTAAGAATATTCAACTGAGTTAAGCAAATTACGTTTTTTATGAATGAATAATTTTTTCATCCATCTTTTTCTCTCTCCTAAATATTATCTGATTTTAATTTTAACAATTTTTCTCCCTTATATCTATTAGTAAGTTAGCACATTTTTCCAACCTAAAATTTTTTTTCTCGTTACTTTAGTTTCTTCACATTCAAAATTTGTTCGTCAATAATTATCTTTCATTCTTATATTGAACTTTATCTGAATCTCTTCTCCCTCTTAAAACTTTCAATTTTATTATCCCTATTCTAGCCTGTGCAATTCCTTACCTGGCAGCTTTATCTCTTTTTCTACATATTTTTCCCTTCCCCATTCTAACTTTAATCTCCTGTAAATGTTCAGTAATGTTCTGTTTTTAAAACTGTCAATTGTTTCCTGAATTTCAGTATCATCAATTTTTAATTTAACCCATTGCATTTGAAATGCAGGCAAAACTGTAAGTGTTTGAAGGTGAAGTAAAGTTGGTTACCAATTGATCATTTATAGCTGGATCTATATAATGCTTTGCACAATCTTAATCAGATGTCAGCAGTATGCAATGATGCCATTTATAGCCAGTGGAGATTAATGGACATTCTCAGTCACAGATTTATGAGGTTGTACACATGTGTGTGTGTGTGAGCAGTTCTGCTTTTTAGAGTTTTGGGCATGATTTGCAAAGATGGTATCAAAACTAACACTTGACAGATACTGAATTAATGTCAGTGTTCAATGTATTTAGTGATGATTCTTCTTACTTTGAATTATTTGGCTCTAAAGGAGAAGAAAGCTATATAGGAGCCCCTCCAGAGCAAGCTGGGTGCAACAATGACTCTAGTGACTTCAGTGATGGCAGTAAAGAGTGCCTGGTTTGCAGGTATTACATCCTGTTACCAATGTTGCTACTTTAATTGACAAGCCCATTTCCATCCAGACAGGTGTTCAGACTTTATTACACATAGAAAACCTACTTCGACTGAACCTGTGAATCTGTAATACTAATTTATTAGCGTATAGCTTTCAGCACATAGACTGCTTTTGCACCCAGCATCTTAGTGAATATTTTCAAAATCAGCATAAAGTCTCACATTTACGCAATATTGGTTAAATATAATGTGCATGAATAAATGTAAATAGTATATTTTCAATTATACTTTATTAAATCTTGCACAAACTAATTCCTCTTTTCATTATCTGCCTCCCTGGGTCATCTCCTCATCATTTTATTCCAAAACAATTTTAATTTAATTCATCCAAGTGTTATGCTGCGTAACATTTTCCTGAGAAATCACACATTCTTTCAAAATACTTTATCTAAACTCAACCTAAATCAATATTTTTAAATGTTCACTGTTACTTTCCTTTGCTCCTTACTCTTCCTAATTCTCTCTGTTCAGGTGAGGTTGTAGGTAGTCCCAGAATTTACTGCAGAAGTTCCTGTGAATCAAACCTACATTTCTCCAGCTATACACTATACTTTGTGTACAGCATTTTAGTCTCAACTGTTGCTGTGTATACTCTCCCCAGCCATTTGACGCTTTATAGCCCGGCGTACCATATTCATTACAATGGTGGTATTTTTAGGTTCTTAAATGAGCTTTTTTTCTAATTGTATGTTACTAACCTTCATGTTTTGTATTGTAAAAATATTATTTTTTTTTTCAATTAGACTGTAGTGTTATATAGAAGATAAAAAATCCATGCAACTGCAGTTAAAGTAACCCCGCCAGCATCCAAGCGTGCTATTACACCAGCTATTTTACTTGAGCCCTCCCCGTCCTTTACCATAGGCACATTTAACTGCAGTTGCTTAGACTCGAACTTGTGATTTTTGGCTTTGAATAGATGGCCAGACCATTTTGTATCACTCCAATAATCTCGGCTATTTGAATCGCTTTGGTTGTGATGCTGGTAAAAGGGATGTAAAAGCCAGTTTAGGAATCAGATATAGAGTGGCATATTTAGCAAAATAATTCTGGCAATAAAGGGTTAATATGCATTCCTGGTAATTTATGTCTGCAAGCTACAATAACTTTCTCGGCCATCCTTCCCTTTTTCTTTTATTCACTCCAACCACCATTACTACTGAATCTAATACCTAATTAATCACAGTTATTAACCTCTTTAGTTTCTGTTCCTTCCCAGAGCCATTTTTCATTTCTTCGCAACTTTCCTCGATAAATACCATGCTTTTGTTTATTTTATAATATTTATTCTTAGACCCATTCTTTACAATGATTTCATTAGACCAATATTTGTTATTGACCATACTACTAAGTCATCAACATATAATAAGCTTGGAACCTCAATATTGTTAATTTTTGGAATATATCTGATCATGAAGGCAATCCACAAGATTTAGATTTCAGTCTTAGACTGTATTACAGTTAACCAGTCTTTTATTGATGTAGTTGGAAACCAGGTTTGACAACATTTTATAAGTCTGAGGCCGAAACTTAACATTGATTGCTTCGTGCAGCAATTACTGTGTTCTCAAATGCCAGAAATAATTATGTGACTATCCACAGCAGGCAAACTAAGATAAATTTGCTGCCAAGAGCAATGTTGGATACTGATTTTATTGAAGCAAGTGGGGATTAGTGAAATTTCATGAATAATTCCAAAAATGGCATTATTTTAAGAATCTGTCATGTAGAGCAGGACACAATATTTCTGTTTCGTTACTTCACAAGTTTTAAAGATTGATCAATAAACTGTTATGGTAATACCATGAAATGAACATCTCTAGTTGCTCTGACAAAACTTTTAAAGCTAAATGTCTTTCTACCACCACCACCACCGCCTCCGCCGCCGCCGCCGCCGCCTCCGCCGCCGCCGCCGCCGCCACCACCACCACAAAATAACAATTTTTCCTAGCAGTTTAGCATGTAAATTAGTACAAATGAATAAACGAGATTGCTATTGTGTTAACAATAAATTTCATTTAAATAATTATGTAATAAAACATGGCCCTTCAAAATCAGATATTGAAAATCGTCGATGTAATCTATTTATTTACAATCTCACTTATTCCAGCTCAAGTTGTCTTTCTTTCCATAGAAACCTCTGGATCACTACTTCATGAATTTGAATTTATCCTCCTCTCCTAACTTATAAACCAGTTCTTTCTCGATGGAACTAGGACTTATTAGTCATTCTGTGTTCAGTCTGAATAGTGAACCAGAATGTGTGGATTCTCTTCTACAATGAGAACAATTTCTTGACAGATAACATTGTCAAAGATATTGTTGCAATCAGTGTGGCAATTTGTTTATTTCCGTGAATCCTTTCACTAGATTCTTATCTATCAAATAATAATGATCTGAATGGGTGTCCTATCTGATGCCTCATTGGAAGTGTACCACATGTACAGTTCATTTTGATGTTTGGACAAATTAAAATGACTGCCATAAATTATCTGCAACTCTTATTAAAAATGTATGCAGGGAGTAGTAGTAGTGGGTCTTTAGGGCGCACAACTGCTGAGTCATTAGCATACTGCATTATGAGTGAAGATTTTTCTTTTGCTGAAATACATCAGTTTAAATGGTTTAGGATAGGTCCATCCAACAAATGTCCACCACCTATAGTTTTTGGCCCTCAGACTCTTGTAATATTTCATGAATTTTACACTCCCATTTTCAATGCAGGCATCGCATGTTAGAACAATTTTGTACCTTAGTGAACTTGCCGCATACTATATAGTGACTGGTGGGTTTTTGTTTAAGGTCATAGCCACAAGCACACCATTGTAACCATGACTCAATAGGCCATGCCAGTTTCATGGGGATATTTTTGGTTTTCACTTTGTTAAGCATGAACCTGTTTACTCATTCAGTTTGTTGTTTGCATGTGCAGGGTTATGTATGCTTTTGAATCAGTTATGCTTATGAGTAAAATATGAACAAGTTCAGCAAGAAGAGAATTCAAGATGAATATGGAGGTTTTAAAGATACATGGGAGTTGGATTATTTTATTACAAATAACAACAGTAAACTGCAATGTGTTGTATGTATGCAAGTGATCACTTCTTGTAATGAGTACAATGTTAAGAGACATTCATTACTTCACATAAACAATTGAAAATGTATCAGGAGCAAGAACTACAATTTTGCATGATTACATTAACCTTAAACATCACACAAGCATTTTTTCAAAAATTTCATTTACCCAGGCAGCTGCATTAAGCAATTCCTATGGTGTATTGTTGGAATTTTTAAAAAGTAAGAAAGATTTAGTGATGGTGAAATAGTTAAACTATGTGCAATTGTCATGGCAAACGCATTTGGTCAAAATAGTTTATCTACAAAATTTGTACCTGTTCCACTTTCTCACCAAACTATTATTTCAAGAAGGTTACAGAGTATGGGGTAACAAATAACAAAAAAAATTAGGAGAGGTGACATGAAAATGCAGCGTACCTTCTTTTCCTTATGCTTAGGTGATAGTGTCGATCAAAGTGACACCAGCCAACTTTTGATTTTCATATGCATGATCTTCATTGGATTTTCAATACGGGAGGAAGTGCTTGACTTGTGTTTCTTAAATGCAAACACCAAGGGAGGAGATATATTTAAAGTAGTTAATAAACAGTACAACTGTATGGTGTTTTGAAAAGTGTTGCTATTGTTACTGTTAGTACACCATCAATGACTGAAGGAGACAAATGATTAGTAGGCCTAATTAATAAAGCTGGAATAAGTTTCCCAATGTTTCATTGCACAAGTCACCAAGCTGCATTATGCGGGAAGTCAGTGAAACAAAGTGAAGCAATGAATACTGTGATAAACGTTACCAACATCATTCAAGGTGGCAATAAAGCACAACTGCACTGCAGGTTCCGGGTCTTTTTGAGCAAGGTACAAGCTCAATATACAGATCTACCACTTCATGCAAATGTATGCTGGTTAGGTCCAGTTAGATGTTTACAGATATTCTTTGCACTGAGAAATGAGATCTCAGCATTTTTAAGAGACAATTTCAAAGATGGTGAAAATTTGGTGCACTGAGTTGAAGACACAGGCTTTCAAAGGCAGCTTACTTTCATGACTGACCTGACTCAAATTAGTTGAACCACAGACTTCAGGACAAAGATCAAAGTGTACTGCAGTTAGTTAGATTAGATTGTTGCTGGGTCACTTAAGCCCTGTAGGCTTTTCCTCACTGCGACCGTAATAGATCTATTGTTGGATTACCCTAAGCTATATTTCCCAGTTTAAATCAATGCTTCTAATGAAACTTAAAATTTTTCTGGGTGGTAGTGAGGCAATCTGTCCCAGGTTAGGGAAAGCAGATTCTAAAAACCTCATTCTTGGGCAAGCAATTGCTTCATAGTCGCAAAGTATGTCCACGCCGTTAATTTTACTTCTTGACAGAAGCGACTTTTATTCAGACTCATCTTGCCTGTTTTGCAGAAAGGATCCCTGAAAGGGCAATGTCCAGCGAGGAGTCCATTCACTATCCTCAACTCCTGTATACTGAATGTGAGGATCTCTTTTGATCCTTTAGCTGAGAGTTCTGTAAACTCTTTGGCATGATTTAAATTGAGTTTTTTTAATGGATACTGTTTAATTGCTATGGTTCTTAGCATCTCATTCTATATTGGGCGTGAAAGACCAGAAATTTTGCTCAGAGGCCTCTTTATCAACCTTGAGGTTCTTTTACATGCCATAAATCTACAACACAGGACCACTGGCTTTACTTCCCTTCCAAAGGAAGCCAGCCTAAGGATTTTAATGCCTGAAAAAATCCATCACCCTCTGCCGGGTTCGAACCTGTGAGTTCAGGAACTAGAGGCTAGCATGTTACCCCTAGAGCATGGAGGATGACATTGGTATGGTTTAGCTTTGGGGCCTTATCTCAATAGGTTTTTGCATCTTTTATGTTCCCAGACTTTTATCTTTTCATTTAAATAGCAATCATACCCTGCAAAATTGTTCAGCACCAATGAATGGAGTGTTAGCTCCTTCCTTGGCTAGGATATCAGCAGTTTCAATGCCTTCATGTCCCGGCACCCACTTTAAGGTAAATGTCGTCCTTTTTTCCAGCTGGCTTAGTGTTTGTAGGCAGTCTCAGACAAGCTTTGACTCAACAATATAAGTACTGAAAGCTTTAATGCAGCCTGGCTGTCTGACAAAATATAGATTCTGGCATTGTGAGGGCCTTTATTGACATTTACATGGGTATGGATTTCTATTGCATGAATTTCTGCTTGAAATATGATATGATTGTTGCCAGGGGCTTTTGATAGGACAAAATTGGGCCCATGTACTCCTACACGAGTTTTCCCATCCATTTTTGAGCCATCTATGTACCAAATGAGTGACCCTTCTTCAAATTTGGGTCCTCCTTCATTCCATTGATAACATTCAGTAAGAGTTACCTTAAAAGAACAATGAAAGTTGGGCCTCAGTATCATAAAATTCCATAGCATTATGTGGTTATCCTCTTTAAGTTTGTCCATTGGTTTTCATCTGACCAGTTAGATCACCAGGTTTAAACAATATTTCTTTGCAGCGTGAGAGCACTGGATATGGCAGCTTTTCTCACTACAATATGGAGAGGTGTTAGCCTATTAAAGCCTCCATGGCTGCTGTAGGGCAGGTACTGATCACACTAGTTATAGACAGGCAAACCTTTGAATCTTTTGTAAATAGGCTACTGCTGCCTTTTGTTCTGTTTTCGGCCACCACACCAAAGAGCCATAGGTGAACATGGGTCTCACAATGGCCGTGTACAACCAATGGATCATACACGGTTTAAGAGCCCTTGTTTTGCCAAAGAGGCTATAGCAAGTCCTGATGACTGCTAAGCTTTTCCAGTAACTCTTTCTAACTATGGATTCTGAGTTGGTCTGCTGTCAAGAATTAAACCCAGATACTTAATTTAAAATAAAGAGAGTTGAGGGTTGTTACACTACATCACTAAAATATTCTTACTTGAACGTGTTTCGGGAGACGGTTTGTTCCCAACTTGAGTTGAGGAAATGCTGACGATGGGAACAAACCGTCTCCCGAAACGCGTTCAAGTAGGAATATTTTAGTGATGTAGTGTAACAACCCTCAACTCTCTTTATTTTAAATTATGACACATCACTGTTACTAGCTTCTAAATCTTTAAAAAAGCCAGATACTTAACTTGTTCCTTCAGTAGAAGCTTAGTTTCCTCAAGTATTGGAGCTGTAAGATACAGCTGATTTTTTTCTTGTAAAAGGTATGATTGTTTTGTTTCGATTGATGCTAAGACCCTCCCTCATACACCAGTCATTTGCTAGATTAAGAGCGCCTTGTATGAAATTCTATAAGATTAGAACCCTCCCTCTTCCATTATTGAAAGGTCATCAGCATAGCCTTGTGCTTCATAGCCAGCAGTAGCCAGTTCCTTAAGAAGTGCATCGATCTTCAAGGTCCATAAAAGGGGCGATAAAACCCCACCTTGGGGACAGCCCTTGTTGACCCTTTTTGTGAACTCACTTCTGAGGTTGGCTGAGTGTAATGCAGTTATTTTGTGACATTAATGGATTTCAAAATAAGTTGAAAGTTTTGAAATCAGCTTTAAGTAGAAATAGTATGACACATGTTCCATCTTATGAAGAGCTGTCATGGGATATTGAAGATGGGGACTTCTCTGAGTTTTGTAAAAAATACTGAATCCAAGAATTTAATCAAAGATTTTCTGACTTTGACAATAAGAAGAGTTGTCTCCTTCTTTTCAACAACCCTATGACAGTAAACATTGAGTATCACCCAAGTATCAACTAGAATTGGGTCATCTCCAACCAGATCGTTTTCTTCAAATCAGGACAGAGAAAGGACACAAGTTTTTCAAGCTTCTTTCAAAGGATAGCTTAGGGATTTTGGAATACAAATTATGTCCATGTTTGGAAGCACTTAGCTTCAAATTGTCTGCCTTGATCGGTGGCGATTCGGGCTGGTGTGCCGAAGCCTGCGATCCAGTATTGGAGGAATTTGTCTGCAATTGTTTCGGCATCTATTCTCTGGAGGGGTATGCATTCTGGCTATCTGGTAGCACGGTTGATCATCATAAGGCAGTATGTAGCCTCTGGATGGCGGAAGTGGCCCTACGATGTGTACATGTGTTTGAATAATTTTGCTTCCAGGTACGGCTGAAGTGGTGCTCATGTGTGTTTGAATATTTTTGCCCTTTGGCACTGTTGGCAAGCTAGTGTCCATTTCTGAATATCTGTTAACATGGCGGGCCAGAAATACCACTCGGTTATGAGCCAACTGGTTGTCTGGGTGGCTGAGGTCGTGTAATTTGTCAAAGATTGGCCTTCATAGGGGTGTAGGCACAAAAGGCCACTGTTTTCGTGTGCTGGCGTTGCAGGCCATTGTGAAGTCTGTATTTGGCACTGGGACTTGTTACATGTTAGTGTGTGTCTCTATGTATGTTCTCAGTTCTGTGTCCCTTGTTTGTTCTACGGCTAAGATTTTTGCAGCTGTCAGGTCGATTGCCTCTACCCTGGATGCTGTCCGCTACTGTGTTCCTCTCTCCTTCTCAGTATTAGACGTTGGTAGTATATTGGAAAAATGATGTTGAATTGTCGTATTCGTCTTGGGCTGCTGTTTTTTGTATTTTGGTTGATGGCGTGGGTCAGAAATTTGTAGTCTGAGAGTGCCGTGAAACACCGTCCTTCTATCTGGTCTCTGAAGTGCAGAATTGCTTCATAGAGAGCTAGTAATTCTCGATCGAAGGTGTAATAACATTTCTGCGCCTTGCTTAAGGTTCTGAAGAAGCAGCCTAGCTATTCCATTCTCCCCTTTTTGTTTTGTTGGAGGAAGGTGCCGAGGCCTGTCACTGGTGTCCCTGGAGAGGTGGAGTGGTTCGTCCGCTGTGGGGTGTGCAAGAGTTTAGCTTGTGTCAGCGCTTTGGTCCATGGTGTCGGTCCATGTAATGGGTGTCCTTTTATTTTTTGGCTTTGTGGTGGAGTAAGGCGTTCAGAGGTTTTTGGGTGGCGGTAACATGAGAGATGCTGCGTCGGTAGAAATTGACCATACCCAGGAATCGACGTAAACCAGTGAGGTTCTTTGGGTGAGGAAACTCGGTGATCGCGGCCACCTTGGATGGTAGGGGTAATTCCTTCTGCTGAGATCATGTTCCCCAGGTATTTTACTGAAGTTTGTCCTAGCACGTACTTCGCAGGAACGTGATGAGGTGCTGTTCATGTTCTTGTGGCGAGGTTTAGGCTGAGGACGTGATCTAGGTAACAGAAGGTGAATGGCATGTCACATGGTAGGTGGTCCATAAATCTTTGATAAGTCTGAGCAGCATTACTGGTGTGGTGATGGCGGTTTTTTGTGTTCTCCGGGGCGATGGGTATGTGGTGGAAGGCTCTTTGTATGCCCAGTGTGGAGTAGATGTTGGTTTCGTGTAACAGGGTGTTGAAGCCCCCGATTTGGGGATTTGCATAACGGTCTTGTGTTGTTTCCTTTTCCTATAGTCTCCGCATGGTCTGATAGAGCTGTCTGGTTTCTGAGCAATATGTAGGCCTGAAGCCCAGGGAGGGTAGGAGTGTCCCCTCTGTCAGTACTTTGTTAAATTCTTCCTTAGCCTTCGCGTATATTCCAGGGTGAAGCCTTCTTGCTTTGGGTACAACTGGAGCTTCTGTCGTCTCTATGTGGTCGAATATGCCGATGTCCTTGCATGGATTGTTGGTGGTGGGTGTGGTTATCTTCATGTAGGGGTCCAGGAAGTCTTGGGATCCAAGATGGGATATAGAGTGATGTAGAGTGTTCTATGAGCCGTGGATGGGTATGTTGAAGGTGGTGTCCGTAAGGGTTTTGAATGTGAGGTTTACTGATAGGTTAAATGTGCGAGGAAATCTGCTCTAATGATTGCCTTGGGAATGCCAGGCACCAAGAAGTCCCATGCGTAAGGGCATCATGTTCCGAGGTTGAGTGTGGGCATCTAGTTCCCGAATGTGGATATGGGTGAGCCTTTGGCTGCATACACTTTGTATTCTGTAGATGTATTTCGCCGTGTGATGTTGGTTATGATGGATATGCAGGCGCCTGTATCAACCAGGAACGGAATACGGTGGCTCTTGCAGGTGATGAAAAGGTGGTTGGAGATATTGTCCACCGCTGGGCCCGCCTTCTGAGCCGTGACTATCTTTTCCCTGTTGACGGTTTTGGGTCGTAAGCGTCCTGCAACAGGATGGTACGCAGTTCCAGGCCTGTCGTCCCCACCTTCGATGGTACCAGCAGGTTCCGTTCGTTTGTGGGGTCTGTTCCCTGGATCTCTGCCGTATTGGTCGTGTTGCCTGTTGGCGCTCCAGTTTCTATATTTGGCCGGAGAGTGCTTCTATCTGCTATTGCATTTTGTTTGGTGTTCAGGGTGGCTTTGCTGGGTGATGAGTGCTGGTGTGGTTGTCGATGTCTCAAGGAGTCGGTCAGCTATTTGTGACAGTTTGTCCAGGCCGTGAGTATGGCCTTTACTTTCGGCAATAGATGTCAAACTCAGAGGAGCCGTAGGAATGGTTCATTGATCCTCTTGCCTGGTGCTGCATGGCACGCAGTAGATGCGAGGGTTTCGGGTCACGTGACCCTATGTTCTCAATGAGATTTTATAGTTTCTTTGAGGGAGCTGGACCATAGGCTTCGATGATGGGTCTGGTCCAGGTGCTGCAGCAATGTTGGCTACTTGGATGACCACCTGGCAAGAGAGCTGAACTGCACTCTGTAGAATCGAGTAGTCTGTGATGTGACTCGGTTGGCTGAGAAGGTAGCTTTGGCTTGCAGGAAACGGGTATTAGGATCCTTGAAGTAGAAAGTGGCAGTGTCATGGCCATGGTGCGTGGTAGTGCCTCCGGCTGGGATGCTTCCGTCGGGAATGCTGTACTGGTGTTCTTCTCCATGTTAGCTCCATGGGGGTCACCAATTTGTAGTCCTCTGTTAGGATGTAGACGCTCTAGTTGCATGTCTGGATCTACCACATGAAGGTTCACAAAAGAGAACAAGATGCCTTTGCCTCAGTTGGCTCTACAGATCTGCATCAAGACACGCTGTCAGGGCTTAATCTGATAACCTGGAGATGCAGAATAGGATCATCAACTGGGTGCAAAGGTTGCAGATGTGAAATCCTTGTCTTTAACAGGCTCTACAGATCTGCATTGAGACACGCTGTCGGGAGCTGCCCTGATGAACTTGGAGCTGCAGAACGGGATCGTCAGCTTAGGACCAAGGTCAGCTTATGCTCGAGGAAGTTGAACAGAATGAGTGAATCGAGTTTGCACTTTCATTTGAGAGGCATAATCGTGCAATATAGCCGGAGACGCGTTACCTGGTTGATTATGGTGTATTGACTGTATTCATGGCTGGTTCCCTTTCCCATTTATGAGGCACATTTTTAAAGTACGTACCAGTAACGTTTTTTTTAAAAATAACAGAACATTGCTTTCCAAATACTTTATCATCATTCGTTACCTTACTCCTTACACTACTTCTGCACATAGTCACCACCGTTATTCAGGCACTTGTCATAACAGAAAACTAGTTTTTGTATGACTTCATCAAAGAATGATGCCACCTGTGATGAAACTCTATAACTATACTACCATCACCACTTTCTCAATCCAGGAACTCTGCATCTGGGAATCTATAAACTCAGTCCAGAACTCTACAACTGGACATATTATGAACTCAAAAATCTGAGAAATGACAAAGATGCTTGGAGTACCTATTGCATCTGGAGTAAAACAGTACATATAAACCACAATACTTCCTAAACTGCCAAGCCACATGGAGTCCCAGCTAATAACTACATTTTGCACTTTCCAAAAGTGAAATTAAGGCTGGAGGTAACACAGCTGTATATAAACAATTCATTACCCTAAAATCAATAGAAACATTTTGAGGTAGTTGAGAGCTGCAATAAAAATCAGACAAAGGAGGTTAAAATAAAAAGTAAACAAATGAAATAAAATAATATCTTGTTCCTAAGTGCTGCAAAGAGGTAGTCCCACAATGAAGGAAGAGCAAAATAAAGTACCCCATACTTGAAATTATTTAGAAAGTTTGAGTCAGAGTTGAAACACTTAACAACACTTAAATGTTTTTCATCTTGACCAGTTTCGAGAGCTAATTGCTCCCATTCTTGAAAGTGGTCAACTGGTTCCTCGTGGTAATGTCTGGTGTGGGTTTGTGTGTGGTGGCATCTGGTGGTCCAGTGTTGAATTTCCATAGTGGATTTGGTGGCAGCAATTCAAAATTCAATACACAGTGTTTATGTTCTGTGCTCTAGGGAGCAGGGACCACCTACTCCACTCGGGACGAATGGATACTGCATGACAACGGAGCAGCAGCCAAGCTTCATGCATACAGTAACTCTTCTAGTAACTGCATGGAGTTAATTCCAACATATGAATTCATTTGTACATATTATACTTATTTAAGCATGGTTTTTATGATACAGATTATCGAACTGCAGGGGAAGAAAATTATTGATAAATATAAGAAACAACATAGCATTATACAGTATTTCCTTATAAATTAATTTACATGGGGAGTGCTAAGCAAGCAGTGGAAGAGAGTGGATGTGTGTTGAGGAAGCTCCTGGAGTGGAAGAAAAGAAGGGCTTAAGTAACTATGGGAATCAGTATTGAAGAGTACAGAGGAAGAATTGGAACCTTTAATAGGTTAAAATGGAATGATTTAAAAATAAACAAGGTACAGAAGAGATGATAAATATGATTCTTCTCACATGTATAATAGGTATGCTACTGGTAATTGGTGGAGTCGAAATTAATCCTGGGCCAAATGGGAATCGAAATATTATGGACGAAATTTTGGCTAGTATAAAAGATATGGATGAGAAATTAGGAAACAAACTTAATGGAGTAGAAAAGGAACTAATAGATATCAAGAGTGAGATCAAAAATGAAATGCAAGATATAAGAAATGAGGTACAGAAACTCAAAAGAAGAGTAGAGCTGTTGGAAGAGAGACACTGCAGATTTAATCTAGTTATAACAGGAGTGAAAGAAAGGAATGGAGTATGGCCTGTTGAAGAGGTTAGAGAGATTATAGAGGGAAAGTTTGGAATGGTGCTATAGGGCTGGGAGATTAAGGAAGCATTCAGAGTGGGGAGATCAAGAGGTGCCAGAATGATAGTTGCAAGATTTATGTCAGTGCAGTTTGTTGATGAAGTGTTAAAGAAAACAAAGCAACTAAAAGGAACAAATATTTTTTTTAAACAGAGATTTATCGGTGGAACAACGGGCCTTGAAGAAAGATTTAATACAACAATTGAAGCTGGCAAGAATGGAAGGGAAACAGGCCGTCATAAAGAACTTACAGTTGTGGGTCGATGGGCGCATGGTGGCTGGATGTGAAAGAGACATAAGGAGCAGCAGATTGCAGGAGCAGGAAATGTTTCAGCCAAATACATCCAAGACCAGAGAGAAGGAATGAAGATCGGAAGGAAGTCCAAAGAGCGATTGGAAATCAGAGAAGGATGGAGATATGGAAGTTACGTCACTGCTATGTGGGGCTGGCGGGAAGAAGATGGCTGTATCAGAGACAAAATTGGGAGCCAAGGTAGTGACGTCAGATCAGAGTGACGTATGGGCAACAGCTGGCATAGTTAGGAAAGTGACATCATCTAGGAGGGAGGAAGTTCAATCGCCACGTGATATGGTTGCAGGCAGGGCAGAGGCGTGGTTTCAGAGTGGCGAATTGGTGGAAGAAGAAAGCATTGTGTTGACACCTAATGGGAGTTTACGGATTTTGGACAGAAACAAAGCGGGACCGTTAAGGGAGCCAACAGAAATAGATTTATGGAGTAAGAAAGTGTGCCATACGTATAGAAATAGTGCAGTCTCTGTGAGAAGTATGGGAAAACAGAAGCAGTAATAATGGGGTGGGGGTAAATAGAATAGGGAGGGATATTGACTATAGAATGAATAGAAGGGAACAAATTAGACAAAGTAAAGACAAGTGTATTGATAAGCAAGTGATAGGTTATATGAAATCGTGAAGTGAAAGATTTAGATATAAAGGACGGCAAACACGGAGAGGGCTAGGAGGCAGAGGTACATTTCTTAATATGAACGAGCAAGTGTTGTTATGGACGATCAGTACAGGGTACAAATAAGCATTCTCTAAATTGTATCTAATAGTTCCCATTTCCCGCTGATAGTGTAGTCTCAAAGACGATTGGAGGAAGCAAGGGAAGGAGATAGGAAGGGGAGAAGAACACTAAGCAGTATAGGACTTTAAATGAGAAATGTTAGCGATATGAAGCTAACTCAACACACATGTTTTGTAAATGCGGAAGCTTGGATACAATCGGCAAAAGGAGCCAGGGCTTGACGCTGATCATGCCCAAATGTATTGTATTAGCTCAACACTCAATAAAGATATCATATCATATCGATTTATTACATGGTGCTTATGAACTAAGGTATTGGGGTACTTTCATTTGTTTAATAAAAATAAAAGTTCTGTTGCCATTGTTACACATTATTTTTATTGGTATTAAAGAAACACACATACACATTTGATCACCTTGACTAAAAAGCAAACAAACTACAATATATTATTGATGTACATCTACTCCATGGGACATTTGGGCTCTTTTAGATATAATTATATTAATGTTTGGCACTATCGTTTGCATACTAGCAAATCGCAAAGCACATTTCAAGTTTTGATCAGTGAGCCTGCTGTGAGGTGAGCCTAGATTTACAATTCTTCACTAATGAAAAAAGCTGTTCGCACAAATAGGTGGATCCAAAGATGCTTAAAATATTTGTGTTATGTTTGTGCAACCTAGGGGATCTTTCTTGTGGTAAGCGAGCATAACACTCTGTCAAACTATTTATGTTTTTGAACCTATCTTTCATTCCAGTGCCGTACTGTAAGTCAGTCAACTCTAGTTGTAGTTCTGGTCTAATAGTGTTTACATCCACTGAGAAGGGCGTAGCATACACCTGAAAATCCTTTTGTACTGTGTTAATATCTTGGAACCTATTCTCAAACTCATCATCTAGTTTCCTTAACACATCTTCATATAGTTCTAACGTTGCACCAGATTCATTTGAAGGTAAAGGCAATTCTGCAATCAAATTGTGAAAATGTGCTGTGTTCTTATTCATAAACTGACGTTCCCACAACTATAGTTTCCTTTGAAAAGCTTTTATATGGTCAAAGAGGTGAATAATTGTAAGACCTCTGCCTTGTTAGGAGGAATTAAGATTATTAAG
The DNA here is from genome assembly GCA_030765065.1 of Deroplatys truncata. Lineage (NCBI taxonomy): Eukaryota > Metazoa > Arthropoda > Insecta > Mantodea > Mantidae > Deroplatys > Deroplatys truncata. The sequence goes on along the minus strand of CM060990.1, from coordinate 411,515,578 downwards.
GTGGCCAATGAGATCCATTAGAAATGCCAAATCTCGTATCCATTTTGCATTGTTCAGCTCTTCTAATGATTGATTTTGCATTTCCATGAAGAGGGCTATTTCTTTTCTGAAGGCATAGAGTGACGTAAAACATTTCCTCTGCTTAACCACCATACTTCTGTAAAATAAGGAATGTCGCTATATTCAATTTCAATGTCAGCCAGAAACTCTTGAAACTCGCTATGGTTCAGTCCTTTTGAACTTATAAAGCTGGCAGTTTTAGTAACTTTTGCAATACACACTAGTTTTCCCCATGAAAGGCCACATCTCTCCACTGTCAGTTTGATATTTTCAAATATATCCAAACCAGTTTTAGTGTGTTTCATTGACACAATATCTAACAATTCTTCCCTTACCTCAAGATCACTGTTTACATCTCTGATAAAAGCAGTAAGTTGGGAAGTGTCATTAATGTTCATGCTCTCATCTATGGCCTGTGAATATGCTATAAAATTGTTTGTAATGCCGGTCAACTGGTATTGAACATCATCAGCTAGGTCCTTTATCTGTCGCATAATTGCAAAAGGGGATAAGCTAATGGATTGAAAATCACTCACTTAATCTGGACAAACTGCCTCAGCTGCCAGAAACACACTCTTTCACAAATGAACCTTCACTGAAAGGTCACAAAGTGTGCCCTATCTCCAAAGCAATTTTGTAGCTGTCCCATACTGCAGGTTCACGGGCATGTATATCCTCCTGTTAAAAATACATAAAAATACTTTTAAAAAAATATTAATGATATCTCGTAGAATTTATCAGACATTCTAATAGCAAATGGGCTGCAAGATAATATTAACTTTACGTACCTCCTGCCATGGGTTATTTTTTAGTTCTTCTAATAGAGCTGTCCTTTCCTGGCCTTCATATTTATCATACTTGTTGGCATAACAAGAGAAGTAATGATGCTGCAGATTAAATATTTTAATATGATTCAATATTTTATTGAATTTAAAATAGAGAGTTGAGGGTTGTTACACTACATCACTATGATAATCTTATTTCAGTATTTCAGAACCAGTTCTGATAAGCTGACAAAGTTGGGAGGGGGAGTATTTATGTTTCACGAAGGCCACTGCCAAGAAAGGACATACTGAACTGGTACAATATGTCGTCATGGAGCATTTTGACTATTTTAGTAAAGTCTTACCTATTGAACACCTCATTTTTCTGCTTTTACTTTTTGGGGCCACTGTACCCTGGAGGACAGGTTAAACATTTCGTAAGTCTGAGACCAGAACCTAACAAATATTGCATCATGCACCAATTTTTAAGTTCTTTAGCACTGAATGCCAATTGAAGCAAACTTGGGCAAAGCTGCCATCAAGAGCAGTGTTGGACATCAGTTTTATGCAAGCCACACAAGGAAGTAGGGATTAGCAAAGCTTAATGGATAACTCCGAAATTTCCTTAATTTACAAAACTGTATCACTAACAGACCACTTAAGAACAGAAGAACTCTGTATATCTCTTTGGCTATTTTGCAAGTTTATGCTTACTTCATACAAACATTAGAATAGAATAGAATTTAACCACCTTAAGAAATACAATGAATTTGTGGCTTCGTCGAAAAGAAAATAATACATACTGTAACAAACTGATTACACTTCTATATAACAAAAAGTGATCAAAGTACTAAATATAATTGACTCTGGTACAATCTTGGTCTTGAAGGCAGTTGTCAAGCCTCCTTTTGAGCCGAAGTGCATCCCTCGGATGACCCATGAAACAAACATCACATTGTATTCATGAATTCATCAATGGAGTAAAACATGTAGTTTAAGAGTAGATTTTTAACCTTCTTCTGTGGGACTTTGAAGCCTCAGGGAGTTTATTATAAAAATTAACATCTTTATGGGAAACTGAATTCAAGCTTTTGGTTAATCTACATTGTTGGAGATGGATTGCTGTTGATCTTGTATTTTATGAATGGTATTCGTTGTTAAGCTTAAAAATGCTTTTATTTTTAATATGAATGAGACTGTCTCTAAGATATAAGTACATTGTAAAGATAGAATTCTTAAATCCAAGAAAAGTGGTTTACTTGGAGTATGTGGGTTCACTTGCTTGATTATTCTTATTATTCTTGTTTGTAGTTTAAACACCTTTAATACAGTTGGTGGAGGATCCCCAGAAGGGGATTCCGTATGTCAACATTGAATAAACGTAGCCAAAATACACTGTTTTTAAGACATATAGGTTACACTTTTTAGCTAGCAGCCTTATAGCGTATAAAACTTAATTTGCTAGTTAGAAAGTTGACATGCTCTGTCCAACTGAGTTGGGAATCAATAACAATCCCTAAAAACTTGGTACAATGACTCTCACTACTAGTGTATTAAATATTGAAGTATGAATAGGATTTTGAACTCCCAATTGTTGATTTGTATTTAAGAGATACAATTTTTACTTATATTTACATGAAGCTTATTAATAAAATAAGTTATAGTATAATAAGTTATTACTTATCATCCATTTCTGCAATTCTGCAATGGTGTAATTAATTTCTGCCTGCATAAGTCTGTCATCACTACTTCTGACAATAAGGTTTGTATCATCCGCAAAGAGAACACTGCTGATCAGTGATAAGTGAGAACGAAAATCGTTGATTTAAATTGAAAATAGGACTGGTCTTAATGTGGAACCCTGAGGAATGCCAGATTCTATAACAGCAGGATTTAAACATGCACCTTCTAATTCAACCATTTGGTACCTATTTTCAAGATAGGAAGCATCTAACTTTTTTATCAGAATATTATGATCAGCTGTATCAAATGCTTTAGTTAAATCTAGGAATAGACCTGTTGCTTCTTCTTTTTTGTCTTTAGCTTTAAGTATATTTTCTATGAAAGAAACAACTGCACTACTGATTGATTTCCCTTTCCTGAAACCAAATTGAGTTTCCGATATAATCTTATGCTTTTCTAAGAACGGGACAGTTCTGTAGTACGTAATTTTCTCAAGGATTTTTGAAAAGACAGGCAATAAGGAAATAAGCGTATAATTTTCTACATTGGTTTTCTCGCCCTTCTTGAATAATGGTTGACTTTAGGCATCCTAAATACATTTGGAAAGCATCCTGTTTCAAGTGAAGTATTGCAAATATCAGCTAGTGGCTTTGAGAGATAGTGTACGTACTGCTTGACCAGAGAGTCAGGAATTTCATCGACGCCACCGGCGTTTTTATTTTTCAGGCCTCTTGTTATTTTTATTATTTCTTCCTGAATGAATGGATATAGAAACACAGTGTTGTTATTTACAGCAATACTGGTGGTTGGACTGAAGGAAGCTCTGTCAACTGGTTTTAGCTGTGTTAGTGAAGTGTTCATTGAATGTGTTGGAGATTCTTTGAGAGTTTGAGATTTGTTCTCCACCATGAGATAACATAATTTTTCTTGGATAGTTATGTGTGTTTATCTCTCTTTTGACAACATTCCTTACCTTTGTTATCACTATTTAAAAGAAATTCTTTATTACTTCTTTTCTTTGTCTCTATAATCACTTTATTGAGAATACTACAGTACTGTTTAAAATAAGCTTTGAAGGTGGGGTCTGTATTGGTTTAATGTCCTGCTCATTGAACACATCCTCCCAAGATTCTTTACTCAATAAAACGTTGAAGTAATCTATATTCTGAGTTGAGAGACACGTTTCAAGAAAATTTCATTTCGACAGGACTGACCATTTATTTCTCCCTATAGTAACTGCAGGTGAAGAAAGATAGCATTATGATCGGATATACCAATTCTGATATTGTTGGTTGTAAAAGGTAGAGAGCATTAGTGTTAATAGTTATCTGATCTAGACACATTCTGCTGAATCTTGTGATTCTTGTTGTAGTATTTATAACAGGCATCAGATTATACGTTTGAAGGAAAGTAATTAGACTATTCTTTCTGCAGTCAACAAGAAAATCAACATTAAGATCTCCGCATATAGCAATATATTTCTTCTCACATGAGACAAAACTAGTGAATAACCCACTGTGTGACCTATATATGCAGACAAGGAGAATTTTTATATTTTCCACGTTTAGTTCCGTGACAGTATGTTCAAAATTTGTTTCATCACTTAGATGTGCTGTGTGTGTTCTGTTTTTAAAATGCATATTATTTTTAACAAGGATACCAGCACCTCTATTTTTTTTTATTGGGATGACAATATATATCTGCAAAAATATAACTTGGAATGCTATACAAGGGGCCTTCATCTTCATTCAGTCAATGTTCTGTGAGACAAATCATATTCACGTGCTTATGAGTGGATGATAAAATGACATCTAGCTCATGCAGTTTGTTCCTGACACACTGTACATTTAAATGCATAAGGCTAAATACATATTTGTGATTGAAAACATAAACTGTATTAAGAAAGACAGCATTCGCCTCCTTATCATCCAGCATTCCATCCTCCATCTCATTACTCCCAATGTTGAGATTAGGGTGTTGTTCATCTGGGTTTACTTCTTTGTTTATACTGCATCCACCCCATCCCTTACTAGTTTCCCCTTTGTACAGATGCTATTACCTTACACAACAGCTTTCCAAATTTAAAGGATCCTCTGCAGTTCAGATGGACACTGTCCCCAGCAAAATCTATGTTTTTGTTCCAAAAGTTTCCATTCACAAATGTGCAATGTCATTGATTACACAACCAATTAAGTTCCACATTAATTTGTTCCTGTTGGTTACGTTCAATCTTTGCAACACACCACTCACCTTGGCTCTTGGCGCTGCAGATCTTATGCTGGCGATTAGGTTCATCATTTCACCAATGATATTCTCCGCATATATGCCTCGCTTGATGTTATTGGTGCCCACAATTAGCAGAACAACTTCTGTGTTCTACTTAACCAAATCCCTTTCTTCTATTTTATGCTTTAGTTCACCGATTTTTATACTTGGAAGCAGCTAACCTTATTTCCTTGTTGCCCATAAGCTTCCCTAGAGAATTTCAACTTAGAGTCTGCTAAAACAACTGCTTTACCACCTTTTTGCAGCTCTTTCTCATGCAACTTGCATTCCTTACAATCCTGCCCAATGTCTTGACCATTTTTGTTTCTTGTGTCCTCAAACAAAGGTTGAAATCTGTTAACAGACATAAATCGGCACCAACATCACATTTTGAGTGCAGCAGAATTTTCTGATTTAGTCCAATCACACTATCTGAATAATGCCAATTTTGCTTACCTCTATGTGTATAAATCCAGCGTTATTTACTAGTTGGAATTAAAGCTGCATCTTTTCTGATTCCAGGTCATTCTTCTCCTTTCCAAGTACACTTATTTCCCAAGTTAAATTCTCGTTTACAGATCGTAGATGCTTTACTTCTTATCTAGCAGCTTGTAGGTCTTTGTTTAAAATATCAATAACATCTGAAGTGAAGCCACCACTTCTATTTCACTGCACATTCATCTGCAATGAGCTGTAGCATTTCCTGGCTGGTCATATTTCTCATCTTCGCTGTTTGAAAAAACTTTCCTTTATTATCAACTATTCCTTTATCCTTTGAGAACACATAATTATCTTCTTCTGATTTAGCACCATTATCACCTCTATTTTGCATTAATTTTTGGCACCTTGCTACACGTGAACTGTACTACTCAATGCCATTTTGTAGGATGATCAACTAGTCATTACCATAATGCCATGAAGCAATACATATGCAAGCTCTATAGATGGCAAGATGGCGGAGATGTGGATTTTTGTGTTGAGAGTGCTCTTACATTTTTGGTTAATGCAACAGAAGAAAGCAAGAGCTTGCAACTTGGCCTGAAGAAAGACAAGTAAAGGAAGTGTTTACAAAGCTGAAAAGTGTTATAAGTGAGGAAAAAGAGTTAAAAGACCTGCAAGTGGGGATTAAGAATGCCAAACAGCAGCATCACCATAACAAGAACCTATATTGCCACCTTGACAGGTGGTGCCAGCTCTTGTGGGAGCACCAAAGTCAAGTGGAAGCAGGACCCCAGCACATCCTGTCATCTGGCATTGGCATGAGAAGTTACCAAGTTGATTACACAGCAGTTGCAGACAGTAAATGTGGAATAACTGGACCAAAGTCATTCAATGCAGTGATGAAATAAAAAAAACAGTCAACAGTATTGAATATATGTGAACTTTGATTAAAACAAAACTTAATTCAGTGAAAATGAATTCACTGAGAAAAGTCGGAAGCAAGTTTAAGAAAATTATGGAAACGAAGAATTATCTTCAGCATTACAATGACATTAATTCTTCTTCTGTAGCTGATTACCCTCCCCTTTGCAGGACTTGCACATCAAGGACTTACAAGCCAATGACTTGGGTCAGTAGCCTGTTGAGGAGCAAGCAAACTCTAGATCATAGCATATCCAGGATGGGTGCTCAGCCCAATTTCTGGTATGGTGGTGGAGGAGAGAATGAAATATAGTAATGAAAGGGATGATAGGAAAATTTGCAGATCAAATTATTCACCTAGCAACCAAGGAAAACTGCAAAAAAACCTTTGGTTAGATTGCTCAGCCCTGGAGGTTTGAACCCGGGACCTGCCAAATGCGGGTCACAGACATTACCACCTGAGTCATCCCGCTCGGTCAGATGGCATCACAGCTGATAAATGTTGTAGAAGCTATGAAATTACAAAACACAGGATTGAAAGCATATGAGAATGTATTGAAGCCAAGATTTGAATTTGAATATTGGAAGAAACAAAGAATATAATTCTGGAATTGTGTGCTGCGGCAAGGAAACAGAACTTAGAAATGAAACTCAAAATTGGCTGTCACATATATGTATAATTGGAGTGACTGCATTAGAGTCAATTGTTTTACAAATGCTGCAGATATAACCACAAAGCTTTGGACTGCAAAGGCAAACAAATGTGCCCAAAATGCTCTTCAAGAAAGCATTCGTTGAAAGACTGCCCAGCAAACAAAGAAGGCTATAAATGCATAAACTGTATCAACCAAAAGAAATATGATGAAGATGACTCAATAAATGAAAATCTCTCTGGAGTGGATAGAGAATGTCCTAGTTACCAGGTTGCTTCAAGAAGAAACCAACAAAATACTGACTACTAATGTGGATAATTACAGTTTGCTGTGTTTTCAAGTTAATTTACAACATTCCAAGGTAGCGACTAGTAACTTAGTGCAGCTAATGAACGAACAGCAAGTGACTTAGCATTTATGCAGGAGCCATATTTATATACCGATAAACTAGCTGGCATATCACTAATATCAAGAGTATACACAGAAGGCAAATGAGGAAAAAGAGCAGCAATTATAGTGAACAATAGCAATGTAGATGCCATCACAATCTGCCAAATATCAGATGAAGATTGCATTGTCACAATTTATGCACAGGAGCAAAACATTTTTCGGAGCCAGTATGTACTATGTTGGGCAGATAGCTATAGAAAAGGATATCCAAAAAATTGAAAAAATTATACAACACTCCAAAGGGTGTGAGTTAACAGTTCTAGCAGATAACAATGCTAGACAACCTACAGTATGCCATATGATACACCAATTAATGAACAAGACAAAACCTTGGAAGCAATTTTTTTTTCTGTGAATAATCTACATTTGTAAACTAAAACAATGAGGTGCTAATCTTTGAAACACAACTTGACTATAATTAACTATAAGATTCTAGAGACATATAGGAATGAACCATGGGAACAGAAGAAACAGCTCTGATCACAAAAGAATGTATTTTAGGATAGGTAATGCAATCCAAAATCAGACCTGTGCAATTAAATGCCAGATGTATAGCAGATCTGGAGAACTACAAACAATTTGAGAATCTATTGATAATAAAGTCAACTTAAAACCTAAGCAGTAATAGTAGGTTAGAATCTGGAAGAACCAGCTCAAAAGGTTAATGTCTGTTCAGATGTGGAACACCTAATGGAAATATACCTCAGCAATCTTGAATAAGCATGGAGTAGAGCTTTTTGTATAAATAGAGGCAAGCAACAGAAAATCAAAGGCATATGTTCCAAGGTGGACACAGGTGGACACCTTATTGAGGTAAAGGTTTTTTTTGTACTGAGGCATCGGTATCAAGAAACTGCTAACACTGAACAGTTAAGAGAGGAGAGAAGAAATCAATATTTACAGGGCAGACACCAGTATCAACTAAAAGTTAATGCTGAAAAATTGAGGTCATGGTAGGAATTTTGCATTGCAGCCATTGGAACCAATGCATGGAAAACCGTTTACAGGATTGCAGGTGGCAAAATTAGAGGGCAAAGCTCATCTACCACAATATGTAAAGAAATGGAACACTAAAGATACATCAAGTACACTTCAATACATGCTGGCAAGTTTCATTCCAGAAAATCAACCTACATAATCAATTAGGAGAGTGAACAGCATAACCATTAGGTACATCAGATGATAAAGAATTCACAACTGCAGAAGTAATGGGGGATATTGAAAAGCTTCAACTCAAAGATGACACCAGGAAAGGACAGGATAACAAGTGATATATTACTGTGCTTCCATAATCCATTAAATAACAAGATCCTGAAAACCATCATGTCCTAAAAGACAGAAGCACTCAGTGATTCTTCCCATTGTTAAGCCTGGCAAAGCAGATAGTGAAAGTGTCACAAATTATAGACACATAAGTTTCCTAAATATAAGTGGAAAGATCTTAGAAAAGCTGTTGATAAATAGGATAGTGCATTACATCAACTTACAAAGCCTATTCAAAGCATGACAATGTGGATTTATGGCACAAAAAAGTACAGTGGATTCCACTGTGGCAATGAAATAAATTTGTTAAAAATAATATACTAGTATTTTGGATACATTCTTCTAGTAAGCCTTCATGTTCAGCTAGCATTTGATGCTGTCCAGTGTTTTGGTATTTTAAGCAACCTAAGAGAGGTAAAATGCCCAGGCAACTTATACCTCAGGATTACTTTACAATAGGACAGAAAGTCTTTGCACTAAGAAGTTCAAAATAGAAAAGTCAGTCAAGAAGGTATGTCCACAGGGGTTTTACTGCAGACATGTACTCTAGAACATTCCGTATAATTCACTGCTCAACCTAGGATTCTCACAGCGAACAGAGATAATTGCTTTTTCAGATGACTTACTTATCATGACAAAGGGCAAGAGTAAGTGGAATGCAGAAAATTAGGCCAACCAGCACTTTGAGAAAATTGAATCTTGGACCAAAATAAACAAAATTACATTTAATGGATCTACAATAATAATACTTGTTGCCAGTTTACTCGATACACAAGTTTTAGCATAGTCAAATGTAGATAATTACAAGGTTTTATTTACACAGTGATAACTTAATGCTATATTTATAATTATTTATTGCACTAGGTAAGTTACTAAATATATCCCAACTCCTTCTAATTTGTACAATGGCTTTTTAATTAAAAATTTCTTAAGATTTATTTTAAAGGAATTTCCCTTTGCTGTTTTTATGTCCTCAGGTAACAAGTTAAATAACCTGGAACCATTTATTATTGGGAACTTATCAGTATAGTCTTGTCAATATATATATATATATATATATATATATATATATATATATATGTATATGGGGAGCTGAACTACTAAACTAAAAGAAGTTGAGGAAAATCTAGAGAACAGAGAGATTATTTTATTTTGTATGATGCTTCATATATTATTGCACAGATTGAACCTATTGATACAACACTCAGTGGGAAAATTAAACTCTTCAATGCACATAACAGGAGGAAGACTTTGATGCACGATAGACACTATGCGTTCAGGATTTACATGTATAGTAGTAAAACAGGAGAGGTTAGAGCTGCAGCAGTGATATACAAACATGATTCACCAATTCAACAGCTAAAATATAGATTGGATGGCAAGTGTTCCAACAATCAGGCTATATGGAAAGTCCTGCAGGAGCTTCATAAAACCAGTGGGTCTGCTAATTTGAAGAGAAGAAAGTAGCAATTTATTCAGATAGCAAAGTAACCCTGGCTCTACACCTACTACAGAGCTACAGAAAAAACAGTTCTGTTGTGGAGGGCACTTTAAACAGTCTTACATCTCTGCAACGACAAAAATGGTGAAAGCACATATAGGAATCGCTGGCAATGAGATGGTTGATAAACTGGCGAAAATAGCTGCTGAAATGGAAAATTGCCCACTATCTACAGTAAAATTTCAAAATCTACAATAAAATCTGTGATAAAGGAAACAGGATATCTAGAGTGGCAAAACAGGTGAGGTATCGCAGACAAACGGACACCTCAGAGAAAGCTTCCATTAACACTGATATTTATTGCTGTAATTTCAGGTCATGGAAGAATTGAATATTGCTTACATAGGTTTCACATTATAGATGACCCAACATGTACATGCACTTATTCCAGATAAACTATAAATCATCTAATCTATGAATGCAAGCACATAGAACAGCAAAGATCCATGCACATCAGAAACGTATATAATAATAGATGAAATTGGTTGGTTACCAATCAGCATCTATAGTACAGGGTTGTGCAGAAAGAATAGCCTGATTTGAGTCATGTAGTACGGAAGCATTGTATGTGCCTGCATGGTGTGTGTACGTGGAATGAGTGGGAAAGGTCTGCCATTTGCAATTATGGTTGTGTGGACTGCAGAGCTTTGCTCTTTCACTGTAGAAACTTACTGAACAAATAATAACACTCCCATTACTGTTCAACATATCTTTTGTCGCCATTTCAGGCTTAGACATCACAATGAAGTCACTGATCACCAAACAATCATCAAGTGGGTGAACCAATTTCATATCACTACTTCTAGCCTTAAGATGAAAAGTCCAGGTTGCCCAAGGTCATAACAAACTCCTGCGCAAGTGGAGGAAGCCCGTCAAGCTCTTATCTGCAGTCCTCGGTGTTCCACTGTCAGGCATGCTTTAGTGCTAGCATTGTCATATTGCAGCGCATCATCCATGGTGATCTACACTTCCACCTCTACAGGATGCAGGTTGTGCAACAACTGAATGAACATGACAAAGTTGCCTGAAGAAAGGTTGCAGTGGACTTATTTAGCAGCAGAACCGCAGAGTTTGAGCAACTTAGTGATGTCTGATGAGGCCCATTTTGAAATTAGTGGGGTTGTGAACAAGCAAAATTTCTGGTACTATGCACCAGGTAACCCACGTATGCTACATGAGAAACTGCTCCATAGTGAATGTGTGACAGTGCAGTGTACCATTACTTCATTTGGCATCTTAGGCCCTTATTCCTTTGAGGACCCCAATGGCCATGCTTTACAGTTACTATTGATCGCTATGTGGATATTGTTAACGCCATTCTTCTTCGAGCATTGGCCAACCACAACCTACCTCAGATATAGTTCCAACAAGATAGGGCAACAGCTCATATGTCATCCTCCATGGTGTAGTGGTTACCATGCTAGTCTCTAGTTCTCGAGGTCGCCGGTTCAAACCCAGCAGAGGGCGATGGATATTTTTGGGCGTAAAAATCCTTAGCATGGCTTCTATTGGAAGGAAAGTAAAGCCGGTGGTCCCATGTCATAGATTTACAGCACATAAAAGAACCTCAAGCCTGATAAAGAGGCCTCTGAGCAAAATTACCAGTCTTTCACGCCCAATATAGAATGGAACACTAAGGACCACAGCGTCCATAAATAAAACTCAAATTTTTTATCAGCTCATATGGCTCGACGATCCATGGATGTCTTGCAGCCTGCATTTCAAGGCTGATTAATTTCCAGATTTGGATATGTCCACTGGCCACCACAGTCACCAGATTTGACTGCCCCTGACTTCCTCTTATGGGGTAATCTGAAGAGTGTAGCTTATGCTACATGCCCTCAAACATTGGCAGACCTTAAGGACCAAATGCAAGACACCATGCAGGATTTCCCCATGGACATGCTACATCATGTGATGCAGGTTTTCGTTCACCACTTGGAGGAATGTGTAAAATGTAATGGTGGTCATTTACCCAGTGTCATATTCAAGAAACAGTAACTGTTGTCTCTAATGACTAAATGGCACACCTTTACGTATGTTTTCATGTTATGCTCAAATAAATTGCTGTACTACTTACAATATCCTGGTCTGTTTATATCCTACTGTTCTTTCTGCCCAACCCTATGTAACAGCTTAGTAAAATCCCTTGGTCTACAGACTGCATGAGTATTCAGGAGGGATAAATCGCCCCCACTCTACTTGTCTTTTGCCTTTAGCTACTGAGTTAGCCAATGAGGTGTCTCAAAGAAGAAGTGGGCTGATATGCAGGAAACAAGTGTCATGTCACTGTTGTGAACACAGCAATTTTATAGTGTAGAAAAATTTAATAGGATCTGGCTTACATTGTGATAACTCAAAAACTAAAATGCTTATTTCAGTTCTGTAAGAGGTATTTTAAAGAGCATAGTCTTGAGATGAATAACATGTGTGATTAGTCTCCCTGTAAAAAATTAAAGCCACTAGTTTTCTTTGTAAAACTTCAATTGAAATAATCTGTATTATGAAAATCAATCAGCAAGGAACTTTTTTCCTTGAATAAACAGATGGGGGAGTGAAGGCTATGAAATACCCTAAAAAGTGTGAATTAACGTTTGGAAGATATCCCATGATAATACTACATGTATGTGATATGCTATCGCTAGTTATATGCAAACATTTGTTTTCACATCTTCTGCACCTTGCTCTTTGCATGGCCTGTCACAGCAATCTACAAACATAGCATTTTTGTTGCAATACTCTTGGGTCTTTAGTCCTGCCTCTACAGTTGGATAGTTACAACAATGGTGTGATAAATGATTTTGTGAGAATAAAATAAAATGAAACACAGACTAGCAAAATTATGGTGTTTGGTGCTTAAGCAGCAACTCAGAGGCAGCGTAGAAGAGGCATGCCCATCCAAGGCAGCTAGAGAGGGGGAATACATGACCAGGTGAGTTACCTCTCCCACAGGTTTTTTCTAAGTTGCTGAACTATAATGCACCAACATTTACAAGCGTTTTATAAACTTATTCACCCAATTAACTTGTAAGAATAACTGAATATAGAACAAGTACCAATCGTTTAACATAGATCAGACTAATAAGAGAGAAAGTAAAGGCATTTAGTCAAATTAGATAAGTAGAATAACAAAGCCACATAGGAATTTTTGAGTACGAGTACATTAGGAACAAATCTGTAGTCCACACAAACCAGTAATATTGTGCATTGCTTCTGTTTATGTATACATAGGGGATGCATAATAATTCTAGGAATATGTTTATGCTAGGAGGATTCTTATCATAGCCGTCTAAAACTGACTTGTATATAAAATTAAATGAGTATCAAAATTAATTATATAAAATTTAAGTGAGTGTCTAAATTAATTCTAAGTGACAAAAATTTACTAGAATTGTAAAATTAAATATTAAAAGCATGTAATATTATTATGTAATGCAGTATGCAGATAATGTTCAATAAATAAAGAAAATAATATGCAATATTGACATGACATAATTTTATAAAACTACATGTCTTTCTGAATATCATTTCACTTCTACAACATGAAAATATTTATAAACTGTAAAATAATAATAATAATCCATCCTGGCTTCAATATGCTACACTGCTGCAGCCATAATCATTGATAATTTCTGAAGCCATGTTGAAAACTGAAAACAATATTACTTGATTTTAAGAAACAATTAATGTTAATCACAAGAACTGTCTCAAGCAGTTTGCTAAAGATGGATGTTAGAGTAATTGTCTTGTAAGTATGTCTCCATTTAAACCCTTTTTTTCCTCTGTAAATTGGTAGCACCAATTGATTTTTGACACTCAGGAGATATTCCTTCAGTCACTGAAACATTTATTAAGTTACCAATATATTCAGTAACACTTCCTTGCATTTGTTAAATACTATGGGTGACATACTGTCCTACCCAGATGGTTATTTATCCTTAAAATTTCTCATTATTTTATCAGTTTCTACTACACACGTGTCATGCTTATTCATTACAGTTTTGTGTTTAATTTAATTATTGAGCAATTTCATGCATAACAGACTGACATTCATAATACATTTTTCTGGATAAACCAAAGTCTCATACACATGAGGGGTTTGGAATATGAGTTTTGATATTATTCAAGGGAGGAAACACAGAGGATTAAAATAATCACAGAAATTATGGTTCAGGACCAAATTTGTATGAAACAATTATTCATAAATATTTCATCACAGACCAACATTTTTGTCAACCATTACAGGTCAAGTAGGTCAATTCTAAATTTATCTGAAAGTTTAATCCAAAAATAGTGTTCAAAAAATCTATTTGTACGGAAAAGTTTAAGCTTTATTAGAAGTTTTTAAAATTCAAAATATTCCAGTTATGAACTTGTACAAGAACGTAAGTATGTTCATAAATGAGCTATTCTGATTGAAAATTTCACATAGAATCCAAAAATAATATCAGTAAGTAAAAATAATAACTCATTAAATTACAATTTAATCTGAGAGAGGTCATGTGAGGCAATAATGCATCCTTATTGGTTTGATGTCACCATCTATATTATCCTTCATAGCAGAAAGAAAATAACATGCTTTGCTTTGCGAAACGTAGACTCTCTGTGTTTATTTACTTTTTATTTTGGTTTATGGTGTAGTTAAATATAAATTTGGTGTAGCATATGAAGCCGAACGTTTTCATTTTGTATCGATATGAATTCCAACCAGATGTTGAAGCAGAAAGGCTACAAATGGTGTATAGCTCCTCTGTGCACCAATATATCGCATACCTCCAGTAAATTGTTCATTCATGTGCCAAAAACCGCTGAAATCGGGAAGAAATGGATTTCGGACACAAAAGAAATGTCAAGGATATCTCGGAGAAATTTACAGTTTATTGTTGTGAGGATCATTTTGATGTAAGTTAAAGGTATTGTAACATTTTTCTGTGTTCTTTTACGCCTACTTTTTCTAATGTCAAGTTGCTGAAACCATACATTTGTAATTTTTAACATTTCAGTTGCCTTTGATACATATTTAATTAAAAAAAAGTAGTAATAAATACTATTATTTTGCAAACTAACCTTTTTTAGTGCCAGATTAGGAAGCCACGGGTAAAAATAAAAACTTCTGATTATTCTGAGCTAAGCAATTAATGTTTCTCGAACTAGGATTTAATTCTATAATGAAAAGCTAAGGCTTGAGAGAAAAATAACTGTAAGCAACCTTATGCTAAAATGATCACCACAGTTGACATAATGTAGCTAAAATGTATTCAGAAATTTGTGCACTATACTTAATCCTTTCTTTATTTTTAGATGGAAAGTGATATGGAAAACTGGCCGAAGTTTAAAATATTCAGAGGTCCAATTAAAATGATGCATGGAGTTATTCCACACATATGTTAATGCCAGCCTGATAGGAAAAGGGCCATGATTAATCCACCAAGGCCTGCTGCTGCCTAACATTTGCAAGTTGAGCTAGTTGAGCATGAAATTAGATCAGAAGAAGTGAGCAGAAATCTACCATCAGATGAAGCCTCCATGGAGAATAGCTGTGATGTGACAAAAGTCAGCATGGAAAGCAATCCAACTTTGCTAAAAAATGAAAGACCTAAACCACTCACTGCAGTTGTTGGCATTCAAGCAGTCTCATTTTTGTAGTAAGGCAGTGCAAATTAAATTTCCTGTGACAGATAGTGTCACCTTCCCAATTCAAACACTACCTTTTACTCAGAGCTGTAGTTCATCTGAGTGTGACATTAGTGACTCCAGGTTTTAAATTGAGACAATGAGTGCAATCAAGAGCTTGATGAAGCCCTTAAAAATGAAATTATGATGATACAGAAAAACGAAGTTGTAAACAGTCGACTAGAGCTTGTCAAACAAAATCTAAGATTGTATCTTGGATTGCCAAAACAAAGTTTGTATATATTAGATCTACTTGCAAAACACACCAATGTGAACTTAAACTATATTTAATTAACCTTTAAAAAGATAAAGCTCTCTGAACCATTTTCAATACTAGCAGATGACTGTGGAATTTCCCTCAGTAGTGCCAGTCACATATTCTATAAAGTGCTTCCTAAAATTGCATTGTGTCTTACAGAACTGATTTTTTGGCCTGAAAGACGCAAGATTATGAAATTGTTGCCAATGTCATTCAGGACAAGTTATAGCAATGTACAATATATTATAGACTGTCTGAAAATAGAAATTGAGAAATAATCAGACCCAGTGCATCAGGCACTTTTGTGGCATACTCTTAAATATTTGATACCTTCCATACCAGATGCTTTTATTAACTTAATTTCTGAAGGTTACAGTGGACATATAAATGCTTTCCTCTTGCTTGAAAAATTTTGCTTCAATTTCTAAAAAGTTACCTCCTGGCTGTGTAGCTATGCTACGTTTCAGACATCTGAAGCCACTTCTGATACAGACAGGGTGCACACTCATTCGGTCACCTAGTGTAACAAGTGGAGCAAAAATATCAAAGAAGAATGCAATGCAGAGCAAGAGAATGGCTAGATTAAGAATTCACATAGAATACTTAATTAGGAGAGTCAGAGAGTTCAGTATGTTGAAACCTCAAGCATGTGTTGATCACAATTTGGTACCTGATTGATAATATTATTGTAATAGCTTCAGCTCTCATAAATTTGCAGGCACTGCTAGTGAAGTATTAAGTTACCAAGTGGGTTGTAAATAGAGCAAGGCATTTAATGACCTAGGCTAATAATTGCCTAAATAAAACTGCTCTTATTTAAAAGACAACAAATGACATAAAAGTAACTAAAATGATCAGTAAAGATGTGAATATTAAAGATTTTTTTATGATTATTACATATTTGTAATATTACATTTTGGATTTAAGTGGTCCCTTTTAAATGCATGCAGTTTATATAATAAGAATCAAGAAAACATAAAAAATCTACTCTTATGAAGACAAAGCATTGTCACAACAGATTTAATTTTCTGTGAGTAATAAGCCCTTTGCAGAAATTATTAAATAAAATACGTTTTTTTTTTCTAATTCTTAAGACTTAAATATATAGCAAATAAATACACACACACACACACACACACACACATATAATGTATTATTGATGGGATAATGTACCACAATACGTATACCTAGGACAACTGGTAGAAATGCAGAACAACATGGACAAAGAACTAAAATGCAGAATAGCAATAGCATGGAAATCATTTTGGGCCCTAAAATTTCATTCTACTGGACAAGAAACTCAACTGGAAAATAAAAATCAACACATTCCTGCATCTTCCCATTGCTACTATACGGGTGCCATACTTGGAATTTGATGGAAACACAAAAGAAACGTATTCAAGTTTGTTAGAGAAAAATGGAGAGGAAGGTGTTAGGACTATCCCTCAAAGACAGAGTGCCCAACACCAGTTTAAGGAAAATAAAACTGGAAGATATATTGCAACGAGCTACCAATTTGAAATGGAAGTGGGGAGGCCACATGGTGAGGCTCCAGAACAACAGATGGGCATACATTTCTACAATGTGGACCCCCTACATCGGCAAGAGGTGACATGGCAAACCCAGAACAAGATGGAATGACGCCTTCAAGAAAACTTTAGGAGCACACTGGACCAGGACTGCACATGACCGCAGCAGCTGGAGAGACATCCTCTTCTCAATGCAGTGAAATGTGTTCCCATATCTACTAGTGAATTTGAACGTGGGTTTTCACAAATGAATCTCATTATCACACCTACAAGAGCTTCATTCACTCTTTCTACCATGAGCAATCTGATGTTTGTTAAATTGGATGGTCCTCCACCGCTATTGTTCTAACCTATGGGTTATGTATGCTCTTGGTTTATAAAATGCAGACAACTTGCTACTGATACTAAGAGTAAAGTAAGAAGCTGTGAAGACTACAGTAGACATGAACTGATGTCAATTTGAAAACTAGTATAATGCTAGGTAATGTTAATTACAATGTAGTTTTATAGTTGTTAGTTCCATGACCATTTAAAATACATAATCAGCTATATTGAAAACATCAGTAATTGTTGCTGCATTATGTCTAGTGTGAGAGTACCCAAATGTTTTTTTAGAAAAAGAACACTGATTATAGATGAATGTTGTAATCCACCACTTTAGTAGAACCAGTGGACATTTTGTTGTGGAAGAACTGAGAAACCCCTATCATATTTATATTAAAATACAGCAAGCAGAAGCATTTAAGTGTACTCTATAAAATGTTTAAGTAAATGAAGCAGTCATAATCAATTTCTCAGATGATTACACTAGCAATGAACAAAATGGTTACAGAGTAACTGGCATCTGCTACTGCCTGGTTTAGAGTCAAGGGAGACAGGAAGTTTAGAGGAAAAAAAATATCCTTTACTTTAATGCTAGATTACATGGCAATAGAAATGCAATAGATGTTCACTAAGAAAGTTATTTATAGATATGTTGCAGTTCCTTTCAGACCATGAAGCAGTAAAATTATTTTCAGATGGAAGTCATTCATTTTAACCATAAATAAATATTCTGAGCAATGTGATGTTGCTTGTATGTTTTTATATAACAATTTCTTTGAATAATATGGAAAGAGAGCTGTTAATGTGAATGGAGACCAAGTAACACAAGTATGGATGGCTGCAATACCAGGAAAGAAGATCCAAAGTGATCTAGAGTTATGTAATATTGTGAACAATTAACCCATTGCAATATCTATTCAGGAGCTGTCAGAGATTGGGATAGATCAAGGAAAAATATTTCTCCAAACCAATTTGAAAATTTTCAGCTATTCCAACAATCTGGAGCTCATGTGAAAATCTGTGAACCATGAATTACAGAATATGCACAATTGTCACAGAATATGCAAAATCTACAATTTTCATGTATGAATGGAAATGAGAACTTGTACTCATAATCAATGCAGTGCTGAGAATAAGCTGCAGTCAGCATTCCAGAAGTATGAAGTATACTAGTAAGGTCACTAAGTGAAATGATGTGTGGAAAATGGTGGCTTCAGTAGGTTTGGGTCTATGATTTCAAAACAGTGTGGTATGTAGTCTTAATAATAGAACACAGTAATTTGACAGCCTACTTAAGATCACTTTTAATCAATTATTATGAAAATAACATAGCTCTATGATATTAGGCATGCAATATTTGTGTTAATGATAGATAGATAGATGGATGGGTGGATGGGTGGGTGGGGAGGTGGAGAGGTGGATAGGTGGATAGATGGATAGATAGATAATTTATTTGTACGTTTTCCTACATACTTCTTTTTACAATATTCCACTTATAAACTAACTTAACATATGTACAAATTTCCTTGCCAGCTATGCTGCTCTTTTTGCCTGGCACCCTGGTCTTCTGGCTCCTCTAAACATTCCTTACTACCTTTTATCCCTATTTGCCCATCTTCTCCTTCCTCCATTTGCCTTTCTACCTTTCTTATCTCTCTTACTTTTCTACTCCATTTCTCTTTTACTTTCTTTAGGAACTCCCCCATATTTTTAATTTGCTTTTCTTCTTTTCTCGTTAGCATTTTAATCTAATTTCTCATTAAATATTCCTCCTTGTCCTACCTCTTTCATGTCTAACTTTATTCTCTTCCCATCTCCAATTAGCCTTCTAAAGTACCCTATCCATTCATTCGGTGTAATTTCGTTTTTATCCTCTCTCTTCTTATTCATCATCCTCACTATTTCCCATATTTTTTTACTATCCTTACTCTCTATTGCTGCCTTTAGATTCTTTTCTATACTTCTCTGCCATTCTTTCCTCTTGGCTTCAAGCAAACCTTTATATTCCCCCTTAAGTTTCACCAGATTTTGCCTATCCCTTTCTTTCTCTGACCTCCTCCAACTAATAAGCTCATTAAATACCTCCTTTTTTTTCCCTACATTCTTCATCAAACCACCCCTTAATTTCTTGGTCTTTTCTATGCCTTCTTTCCATCCCTACTCCTGCTCTTATTAGTAATAATTTTAGTAACTGTAACCCTTTTTCTGAATTTCCCTCATCCATAGCCATTTTTATACCACACTCCACAATCTGGCTTGCCTTTGACTTTAATTCTTTCACAAATTTCTCTTTTAATACTTCTCTCCATTTATACACCTTTATTGTTTTTATTTTAACTGTTTCTTTATTCTTTACCCTCTGTTCCAGAACATTTATTTCCATCATTAGTGGGAAATGACTACTACCTACTACTTCGTTTATTATTTTAAATGTGGTGATTCTATCCTCCAGTTCCTCACTGCATATCATGTAATCTACTACACTTTGACCGTTTGCGTTTACGAATGTAAACTCCCCCTCCTCGTCTCCTTTCATTAATCCATTACATATTAGCATGTTATTTGTCTCGCAAAATTCTAGTAATTTTTTCCCCTCTTTATTTATAGCTACGTCCCTGCTTTTCCTTGGCCTTATCACATCCCTATCTTCTTGTATCTGCTCTTTACCTAATAACCTTCCATTCTCTTCTCCTATTCTCGCATTCAAATCTCCCATCACAATAAATTCTATCTCTGGCATCTTTTCTTGTATTTCTTCCATCTCTTCTTCTAATTTACTATAAAAGTTACTATTGTAAAAAAATGATATTTCTGGTGGGTTATATGCCACCCCTATTCCTAATCTTACCCCATTATTTTGCTTAATTATTGACCATAGCACATTGGTACCTCTATTCTCCATTTTTTCTATATCAATAATTTTTTTCTGAATCATTCTTTACAAACAGACCTACTCCTCCTGATGCTCTTCCCCTACCACATCTTTTCTTTGCCTTTTTCTCTAGAAACTTGAAACCTGCAATTACTACTACCTCATCCTTTCCCAACCATGTCTCTGCTACTCCTACAAAATCCATAGAACACATAACATTTTTCATTTCCCCGCTACCTATCTTATTTCTTAGCCCTTCCGCATTCCAAAACATTAATTTTAGCCCCTTTCCCTATTTATTCTTTGACTGTTCTTGGAATTTAAAACTCTCCAACATTTTCCCGTATCTTGTAGTTCGCGGTTCCATTTCCTTTTCTTCTCTTACATCCTTAAGCTGATTATAATCCTTGGCTAAAAATTTTGAACCTTTCTTTTTTTTTGTTTCATCTGCTTCACTTATGGACCCTACCGGTAACACTTCTCCACTTTATGATTTTCCCCTCCTTGCACTCTCACTTTTCCCTGCCTCCCTACCCTCACTCAGCACAATTTCTGCTGCCGCCCCTCCTCCTTCTAGCTCCTCCCTCTCGATTATTTCATTCACCAATGTTGCCTCTTCGCTTTCTCCCACCACTGCCAACTCTTCTTCCTGCCTTCCCCTTGTCTCTTGTTGATGTATCTCCCTTATCACCTCCTCTCTTCTCTCTTCAAAGTTGCTTCTTCTGTCCTCTTGCTCAGCTGTCGCTCTTTCATTTTGTTGACCTCTTCTCACCCATGTTTGACTTTGCTGAAATTCTGCTGATGGTTTCATTCTCTGTTCAGGTCTTTGTCCTGTGTTTTCCAGTCGGTCTATAATTTGCTGCAGTGCATATGTTCCTCTAGCTTCGTTTCTCTTGATGCTCATGTTCCAATTTTCACCTTCCACTATTAATTGTAGCCCTCTTAGATATGCTTTTTTCCCTACTGCTCTTGCTTCATTCATTCTTTTAATTAATTCCTTCCATTGGTCTTGTTCTTCTTTTGTATAGTCCTGTTCTATGAATATTTTTGTCCCCTTTAGTCTTCTTGTTTGTCTTAAAATCTCCCACTTTTTTCTCATTGTTGTCAGTTTCACAATAATAGCTCTCGGCTTCCTTCCTTTCTTTCCTATCCTAAACGTTTCTTCAATTTCCCAGCCGAACATCTGTATTCCCATCACATCTTCTATAATTTCATACACCATGTCTTCCAGATTTCTTCTGTCCTCTGGCACCCCAAATATTACGCAGTTTTTTCTTCTCTTATCCTTTTCGAGTCTTTTTTCCATCCCAACTATTCTTTCTTTGCATTCTGATATTTGTTTCTCCATTTCCTCTCTTTGTATTTTCATTGCTTCTTTCAGCTCTCTTGTATTGTTATCCATCCTTTTTCCTAGTTACGTTCCCATCTCTCTTATTTCTTCCATTATTTCGTTCATCTGTGTTGGTCCCGGGTTTTGCTCTACTCCTCCTGCTCCGTTACACGTCCTTCCCCTCTCGCTGCTGGCTTGCGACTCCTATTTGTGTTAATGTAATTTAAGGAGTATTGTAAATAGAACTACTAAGTTCTAGAAAATATTAATTTAAATGAGTTCTTATCCTATTACTTAACACATTTCATCTCATTTTGAGTGTTGCTATATTTTATTGGTAGAGATATTGGATGGTGAAATTAGGAGTGAGGAAATAATAAAACAAGTTAAGTTACTGAAGAAAAATAAAGCTACTGGAATTGATGGCATCCCAACGAAGTTTCTTAAGGAGTGGTGTAATGAAACAGGAAGAGTGAAAATTTTATTAGATTTATTTAATGTAATTATTAGAAAGGGTTATGTACCTAAACGATGGAGGGAAGCTATCATCCATCCTATATATAAAGGCAAGGGCAATGTCGATAAACCTAATAACTAAGAGGTATTGCATTATTATCGAATATAGGAAAACTTTTTGCGGGCATTTTGGCAGCAAGACTACAATTCTGGGTTGAAGAATATAATATCCTTTCGGAATTCCAGATGGGCTTTCGCAAGGGAAGGAGAACAATTGATAATTTATTTATTATAAAGACATTAGCAGACAAATATTTAAAAGAAAAAAGGGGTAAATTGTATATGGCTTTTGTAGACTTAGAGAAAGCTTATGACCGAATTGAGCTACAACTTCTGTGGCATAAATTAGTGTGTAAGGGAGTAAGTCAGCAATTGGTGAATATTCTTAAAGCACTGTATTTTGAGAATACCTTCTGTGAAAGGGTGGAGACAGGCTGTGTAACAAAAGAAATTCCACAAAAGAAAGGCCTTAGGCAAGGATGTAAGTTTAGCCCAGTTTTTTTTAATTTATACATAGAAGATGTCTTACTAGAAATTGGAAGGAATAATAACTGTGCACCAGTAATTAACAACATCCAAATCCCAGGACTTCTTTTTGCAGATGACCTAGTGGTAGGATCTATTACAGTAAGTGGTTTAAAACAATCATTACAAGCAATTGATGTATATTGTAAAGAATGGAGGTTAAAAGTGAATCAAGAGAAAACACAGATTGTGGTTTTCAAAAAGGGGGGAAAATTAAGCAAATATGAAAAGTGGAAGGGAGAGAATAAAGATTACAGGGTAGTGCGTGACTGTATCTATTTAGGAGTAAAAATAGATGGAGGTAATAAATGGGAGAAACAAAAGAAGTTTGCAGTGGCAAAAGGTAAAGGGGCGATGGCAGCAATTAGAAGCTGCAAATATAAAGTACCTAATATAAATGTTAAATGGCTGGAAAAAGTTTATGAGATGGTTGTAGAGGCAAAAATGATGTATGGTATAGAAATATGGGGATTAGATAGAGGATGGGAAAGTATAGATGTGGTGCACAGGATGTTTTGTAGAGAGATACTAGGGCTACCGAAGTCAATTGTAAGACAGGTAGCACAATTACAGATGGGCAGGGTGGCAACTAAGAGGAAGATAATGGAAAGAGCTTTGAAATTTTGGTTCAGAACTTTAAATCTAGGAAGAAGTAATGTGTTAAGACAATGTATTGAATACCAAGAGAATAGCTTAATGAATGATGGATGGGTAAGTAAATTACGGAACATTTTGGAGAAAAATGGCTTAGGAGATATATGGAGAAGGAGAGAAAATAATGTGAAAGATTTTTGGAAAAAGGCGAGGAAAAGACTGGAAGATATAGAAATACAAATCATGTTCAGTGAGATTGCCGAAAAGAGCTCATTAGTTTATTATAGGCCAATGAAAAATACATGGGGTAGGGAAAAATATATAGACATAGTAAATAAAGAAGAGAGAGAATCTATTGCATGGTTAAGAACCGGAGCATGGAGGCTAAAAGGGCTAAGACAGGGTATTCCTCAGAACCAATGTCCGATATGTGGTGGTAATGAAGACATTGAACACATAGTATTTAAGTGCCAAGGAACAGAAAATTGGAGAACAGAATTTATTAATAAGAAGTGGTTGAAGCGGGATAGAAATACACTTATGAATGAAATGACATATAAGGACGCTAGAAGCATTGGACAGTTTTTGTGTAAAGTAAAAAATAAATGGCTTTGGACAGTGAAAAGAGAAAAGTAAGAGGTAGTGCATCTTACTTTGAATGGAAAACTATAGTGAATGTGTGATGGTTAAGTAATCAATAAATGAAAAGTGAAAAACAAGTGGAAATGGGACATGAAAAAAACTGAAAAAAAAGAGCAAGATAATTTATTGACAAGAAATTGTAAAATGTAAATAAACTGTACTGATTGTCTACTGAATGAGTGACCAGGGTCAAAGTGCAGTAGACTATCAAATTTGTAAATCTCTTAGCACAATAAATACTATACTATACTGTACTATATTTTATTGCTGATCCAAAATAAATTTAATATCATAGAGATGTCAGTCATTCACAGAAGCAGGTCAGTCAGTCACACAACACATTTTTTACCACAAATCGTTTGCTTATGGTATACAGGGATATTTTTCAATTAAAGCAGAACTGTGAAACTTCCACTTCAAACCGTATTTTGTAAGCCAACATTAGATCTGTAATTTATAGAAATCTATATACAATTGTACTAACTTAAGCAGCGAGTTGACAAAAATGTTGGTCAAGTCACTTGCACATATTTAAAAGTAAACAAGAAATACTTATTTGTTTAAAATAGGCAAGTTTATATATCATCATTAGACATTAGTTTTGTATGCACTAAGGATATATAAAATATGCATCCTTTTATACTCTCAGAATCTTTATAATATGCACTAAAATTGTTAATTTTAAGCTTATACCTTTTGGTACTTACAATGTACATTCTTCCTTAGACACCATTCCGGTCTTTGTAATTTGATTTGCAGTATACAATGATCATTTTCTCCAAATGCTCAGGTGTAAGGTTATGACATTCATAGGATCTTGCGCAAAACTTCTGGAATTGTGACCTTGATTGCCAACCCAGCTGCCGAGCCTAGGAATGGTTTATGTTTAGCTTTATCAACGAAAGCGATATAATACCTTTGCTTACTCACAGTGCGTAACACATACAGTCTGCATAGAAAGTGTCTGCATCTGGTTGTAATTTTAAAGAGAGCTGCAGTATCTAAATAGTACTTATTTTATATTTGTTATATTTATAACCATGGCTCCTATGTTTTCAAAGTTAAGTGGTAAGGTGTTACATAGTCAAAGTAGGGAAATAATTGCAAATGTCATCGACTTCATGAAGCAAGAAGCAGAGATGAAGGAAGAAATTATATCCGAGTTCCACAAAAGCCTTAAGAGAGTGAAAGAAAGAGTAGTCAAAGCAACTGGTGTTTCACCGAGTTCTGTTTCCAGAGTTCTCAAAGATAAGACAAAAAAACATATGGATGAAAGAGTACCATTTGACACACCTGGGAAGAAACTTAAGGTCCCTAAACGTATTACAGAAATAGACGATTTCGAATGCGGGCGCACGATTCACAATTCCTATGTGGAAGAAAAAACTGTGCTAACAATAAGCAGATTGCTCATCCAGCTGAAAGACAGCAGAAACTTTCAAGGTGGTGCTACAAATCTCAGAAAAATTATTAAAGATTTAGGGTTCAAATGGAAGAAACCGAAATCAAATAGAAGAGTTCTAACAGAAAAGCAAAATAAATAAATAAAATAAAAAAATAATAATAAAATAAAAAAAATAAAAATAAAAAGTAAATTTTGCCATGATAGCTTAGTCGGTTAGAGCAACGGCACGGAAAGCCTAAGATCCGTGGTTCAAATCCCGGCTATGGCATTGAATTTTTCAGTCTGATTCTACCTTTCCAAATGACTATAATTTTATATGTACTTATATCAGTGTGTACTTATATCAGCATCAATTTTCAAGGTGGTGCTACAAATTTCAGAAAAATACTATAATGTATGAAGATGAGTTATACATACATAGCAGTCATACAGCATCTAAAAGTTGGAGTGACGATAGCGAATTAGGTTTGCAGGCACCTGTTGCCAAAGGGCAAATACTTATTATCGTTCGTGCTGTTGGAAAGATCGGCTTCGTTCCAAATGCCCTTCTTTTACAAGTCGCAACAAACAACAGGAGATTTTCATCAAGAAATGAATACAGAAAATTACATGAAGTGAATCAACGCCATGTTGATACCTAATATGCCTGCTGGGTCTGTTCTGGTCATCGACAATGCTTCACAATGCGTCAACACTCAAATTCACAAACCACCTATCTCAACTTTCTTGAAAGAAGAAATGAGAGCTTGGTTACTTAGACATAATAAAGCTTTAGATGAAAGCATGAGTAAAACAAAGCTATATAACTTAATTAAAGCCAACAAACAGCTTCAGAAGTCATACATACTTGACCAGATAGTAATACAACATCGCCATAATGTACTTAGACTGTCATCGTATCGCCCAGATCTAAACCCAATCGAATTAATCTGGGCTGATATCAAAAAATGGGTGGCATGCAGAAATATCACTTTCAAATTAAAATATGTGGAGCAGTTATAACGCCAGCAATTTGCTGAAATTGGAAGACCAGAATGGGAAAATGTATGGCGACATGCTGAATAAATTAAGAATCATTATTCCGAAAAATACGGAATTGCAGAAAATCAAATAGAAATAATTGTCATCCAGGATAATGGTGCAGAAAGTAGTGACAGCAGTGATGACGGCAATAATGCGAGTGATTCCGCAGAAGAGGAAGGGTTGTTAGATGTGGAAGAATTGGAGGCAATGATTGACAGCGTTTTTTTATATTAAGCGCTTTTTACAGCGTGGATTTTAATATACTGTATATAACTAAGTTTATCAGCGCAACACAGTGCATAACCGTTGTGGATATTTGACGATGACTGTCCCACGCACTCCTGCAGCATGGAGACGACCGGTCACCACCTGATCTGGTAAGCAACTCGCATCATAGCTCTCATTAAGATTTTCACGTGTCTAGAACTGTTGCGCCGATTATAACACAAGTTGAGAAACATCTTTCCATGTTTACAGATGTTGATCAAGATGTGAAAAAAAATTATTGACTATTGAGAAATTTCTTCAGGAAGCACTACATTTTCACCTTGAAGATATTTATCCTCAGAACATATAACTTTAATGTCAGGATTTCTTCTAAAACCTGCACAATTTACCACTTAATTTTCCTGCATATTTTAAAGGAGCACGCTTAAAGTTTACTCTGAGCCTCATTGAGAAATGATCAAGATCCATGTAGACACAAACTTTTATTTATTTATTTGTTTATTTATTTCACCTATAACTTTGAAATGTGCCTTGATTACAGCCAAGTCCCTTTGCAAATACTGTTCGCCAACGGAGAAAAAGTCCCTTACAAGAATGCTTTATCTGTTTTGGAAACAGTGCGACAAGGACAGTGAATGTGTGTGACGGAGAATGCATGCTACACAGAGAGTAAAACTATGCAAAAAACATGTGCCCCACTAGCACACGGAACTTTCAGTGTTGACAAATAAAATAATAATATAATGTGAATAAGAATTACCTTACAAGGGTTGAGCAAGTTCAGAATCAGAAACGTCTTCTTCAGGTTCACTGGTCTTGCTGCTATAAGAATCTTCTTCATTTGGATTCTCAATGATAATGGCATCGATCACATCTGACACGATGCCATCACGGTCCCAGTATTCCTGTTCAGTTTTCTCAATGTGGTTGCAGAAGCCCTCCCAATCTTCTTTTATCACTGCTGTGATTCCTTGTATTGCCAATTCTTTAAGTCGCGACAGTGACATATCGCCCCACACATTGTGTTCCCGAACATAATGCTTTACTTTAGACCAGGCATATTCAATAGCATTTAAGTCACACATGTAAGGCGACAATCTGACAACAGTATGACCGTGTGCTTTTAGGAGTTTGTTTATCTTAAAACTCTTCTCCCTAGGCTTATTTAAACGAATAAGTTCATACAATTCTTCTTTTCTCATTGCCATGTCGCACATGATGTTATGATGCATTAGCCACGAAACCATGTCAGACTTCACTGCATATTGGGAAGGAGGTTTGTCAAGTTGCACATTGTGGTATGGTGCATTGTCAAGCACCACTACTGCCATTTGTGGCAAACAATTTAACAGTTGATTTGTGCTCAAAATTTGCACTTCATTTGTCTGTGGTAATCCCCCACTGTAGACCCAGCTTTGCAAATCAATTCTGCATTTTTTAAAAATCCAGAACAGGAGTCCACAGTTACAATTATAAGTCTGTTGCCAGCATTTATATTTGCACAAATGCCAAAGACATCGTCACTCTGCCAACATTTATAAAAGGTGAGATTACTGTCTACCCAAGTTTCATCCAAATAAAATATGGCCTTTCCCTTGCTGCGAAGTCGCTTGATATTTCTTAAATACTGTGAATGCCAATGTACGATGTCTGGCCTCTCCATAAGAAGCTTATGCTTACTCCTCATTTTCTCCAGTTAAATTTCATCATATGCAGCAGTCTGCAGAGGGTCTCGGCACACCATGGAAAGTCAATTTTTTGTCATATAGCTAACAATAGCTTTGGACAGGTTGGCATTACTTTTCGTACAGTGTAAAACTCCTGCACAGTTCTTCGTATTACACACATGTCGAAATCACCAATATTGACCTTCTGATCACATGACCTTGTTTGGTGTTTACTTGGCGTATGGAGAGGTGGTGATGAGCCGGCTTCTTCTCCGTCTTTCACCTGACTCTTTATTGTTTTGACTAAGGATGCAGACACTCCTGTATAATGAGCTGCTCTTTCTGTAGCACGAGCAAGAGGAATAGCCACCTGTTTACTTTGAGATTCATCATCACAAACTTTAACAACGTTTGCTATCATTTGCCGTGCCTCACTGTGAACAGTTTTTCCTTTCTTACGCATGTTAGACATCACTACTAAGCACTTCGCTCGATGTACACAAATAGAATTCACTAGGCATACTAAAACTGAGAAGGTATTCTTCACAAAAGTAGCAGGAGCCAGATGTTGGCCATATGTTTTTAAATGGGCTGTAACTAAGCTGTCCTGAGTATCATAAACACGCAGGCCGGGTGTCGGACCGTGTCCAATCAGCAACTTTTCCCCCCTCGTCTTCATTCCCCTGGGACTTTCTTTGCCATGGAAAACAGTACTGCATCCATAGTAAGAAGTTTATTATTTTGTTGCTGATGTGTTTAGTTTATATTAATTTTAAAATTACAAATTTTAAAATATGTGTATTATTTACTCACATGGAAAGATTATAAAATATGCATCAACTTTGGAAAGATACAATTAATTATATGCACTTTAAAACTTTACATACAAGCACAGAAGAACATGAAAATATTGCAAATATTCCATATCACAAGTAAAAACAAATTAAATGTACATTTGTGTACAAATCTGATGCCTACTCAACATACACTTTCCCTGTCATTACATTTGGTGCACATTAGTAATTTCAATTAATCTAATTTTGGCAGGCATTTTACTATGAAAGTATACTGTAAATCCCGGGCAAAGTGTCAAGGGAGAGAGGGTAGACATCTACCCTAGATATCCTGTGAGTGAAAAGCTATTAATTCCAATGCTTTATTACACCATTTTATTACTTGCATTATACAGCTTCATTATATCTTCCATTTAGCAAGCCTTCGACTGACTTTGGGAATTTACATGTCTCTGATATGAACATAAAAGTGCGAGAGTACTGCGGTTATCATTTGCTCAACTGTGTATTTTGCCAGGTTTTGTGAATGAGCGAAACAGACAGGTCATCTGACTGCAGTAGTTAAAACTGTGCCTTGTTTTGTTATAGCCAGATTTCTCTGCCCAGTAGACAGACTGGCCTCTGTCTCCTTTTACTGTGACTGGCTGTGGAACTTGAATTTTGCTGAAGCCAGGTGCATGTAGTTACCAGACATCCGAAAAATCCTGGGCTTGCTGTGCAATTTTACCTTTTGTCCCATGTCCAGGGGAAATTTCTGTAGAATATGGAATGTCCTACATTGATGAATGCACACATTCTTTAGTTTCAAATTTATTAGTAACTGGAGAAGGATAAGAAAAATATTTCTTGAAAATAGTGGAATTGCTTTGCTATTCCTGTATACAGCACTACTGTTGAGAGGGTCATGTATCTACACAGCAGATACATGAAAGAAAGAAACAGGCCATTGATTGACTCAGTCAAAATTATTGTTCTTGTAAAATTTAACTTTAAGCATTCAAGTTGTGTAGATTGTCAAGATCATATGTGAAAGTCAGATGTTTTGTATAAAATATGTTATTCATGGAAGTATAATTATTAAAGTTCTTTGACAAATGCTGTTACTCTTTTTTATTATATGAACACTTAATAAAATATAAAACCTTTGTGTACATATTTGAGATTTAGGTTTGGAGTTTAATTTTTCTACATTTAACATCTTCAGATAGGTTCCTACATTTTTGTGTAATGTTCTACATATTAGACCACTAGTGTCCTACATTTCATTAAAAGAATCTGGTAACCCTAACTAATTGGCTACCTCTAAAGCAACGGTTCTCAACCTTGGGGGAATGCCCCAAGGGTGTTGGAGAATTTCAGGGGAGGCGTGGTGAGCAATGAAAAATATACATGAATTTGCCAAACAGTAAAAAGTTGTGACAAGCACAATCTCTCGTGTAGATCTCAGAAAACAATCTACTGCAAATAATTATCTTCATCACCGCTAGATTTACCTGCATTTAAACACTGGCCTATACCTAAGTAGTTTGCCCTGTTAGTGCTAGATACCTCTGCATCTCTGCTGGAAACAGACAAGAAGTGTTCTTAGGGAAAACTTTTACAATGGCTAGGGTAACTACCTGTTGGTGGCTACTTTTTATATGTACAGAACAGATGGTACAGTGATGGGTATATAAGGTTTAGCTTTACGTACATTAAAACAAAACAATTGCCATTTGCCTCAGTGTGTTATTTGTCACAATGTTCTGAGTAATGATGCAATGAGACCAGGAGATTTAGAATGCCATTTGACTACCAATCATCCCGCTTGAAAGACAACCCATGCAAGTTTTTTTTATGGAAAGAGAAATTCACTCAAACGAATGAAACTTTATTTAATTAGAAGTTTTCAAGTGGAGAATGAAAAGGCCATTGAAGTGTCCTACAAGCTCGCTTTGATTATAGCAAAAGACAAGAAACTACAAACCATTGGTCAGTGACTTATAAAACCATGTTTACTAACTGCATGCAGTACTTTACTTGGAGAGGAAATTTGCAAAAGTATTGCAAGAATACCACTCTCAAGTGACTCAGTAAAATATAGAATTGATGAAATGGTGCAAGATTAAAAAAAAAAAACAGTAATAGAAAAGTTTAAGAAATCTCCATTCTTTTCTCTGCAAGTGATGAGACAACTGATGTCAAAGCTCTCTCAAAAAATATATAACAGAGTAACGCGAATGGCAAAACAGGTTTATAATGGGAATCTATTGAGTAACTCTATAAATAAATCTAAAACTATATGGAACATTATTAAGCATGAATCCAAGGATCATAAAAGAAAGATAGAAACTTTGGTAGATTGGTGTCACATCCTCAATTAGTAGCTCATGAGTTCAATATTTTTCAACTGTTGCCAGTAATATTACAAAAAAGGGAAATTTTACTAATAATCCTCTATCAGGTGACCAAAGAAATGTTATTTGTGTGAATCTATATTTTTTTTACCAACAACAGAAGATCAATTGCTCACTATAATTAAAAGCATGAAACCCAAAAGGTCTCCAGGTCTTGACAAGTTTTCAAATTTGTTAATCAAAAAATGTTCCTTGCATCTGGCAAAACCTTTGTGTCACATAATCAACTTATCTCTAAAACAAGGGTGCTTCCCTCAGAGTTTGAATGTCTCTAAAATTAAACCGCTACACAAAAAGGGTTCAAAATCTGAGCTAGAAAAGTATAGGCCTATTTCTATTTCTTCAGTTTTTACAAAGTAATTGAAAGGGTAGTGTACAATAGAGTAATATAATTTTTAAGTAAATATAATGTTATATCAAAAGCCCAATATGGGTTTCAGCAAGGGAAATCTACAAATTCTGCAATGCAGAACATTACTGAAGAAGTGTATAAAATTCTAGTTGCAGGAAACCAGTGCTTGGGATTATTTCTTAACCAGTCCAAAGCTTTTGACCTGGTTGGCCATGATATATTAATTTACAAATTGTGCAATTATGGTATAAGGCGAATTCCATTAAAGTGGTTTGAATCATATCTTAGCAATAGAAAACACCTAACTGAAATCGAATCTGAAATAAGAAATTCAAAAGAAAATAAAGCTTCACGTTCTGGTTTGGAAAATGTTAAATATGAAGTACCTCAGGGCTCGATACTGGGCCTCTTACTATTTTTACTGTATATTAATGACCTGGCCATAAACAATGGCTTCCCTAATGCTAAATTTACTCTTTTTGCAGATGACACAAGCCTTTTAATTTCTGGTAAAGATAAACAAGAACTTAAAGTAAAGGTTGATATGGCAACAGATTATGTAGTAAATTGGTTTAGTAACCACAGACTTGTCATTAATAAAAATAAAAGTGTTGCCTTAGGATTCTATCATAAAGTTAACAAAAACTTAAATTTTGCCGAAGTTTATTTAGAAAATGAATTGATAACAATTGATAACAATGCCTAAATTTCTTGCAATCTGGGTTGATAGTAACCTTCACTGGAGAATCCACATTGATGTACTATCTAAAAAATTATCCCAAACATGTTTTGCATTATATACTCTTAAAACTTCAGTTAATCTTGACGTACTTAAAATGGCCTACTTTGCATATTTCCATAGTCATTTATCATATGGTATAATATTTTGGGGAAAGTCCGGTTATAAAAATAGAATCTTTATAATACAAAAAAGGACAATCAGAATAATGTTAAACCTTTGTAGCAACGCAAGCTGCAAACCTTACTTCATACTGTTAAATATCTTGACTGTTCCTTCGCTATACATTTTTGAAACTCTGGTAACAATGTATACGCAGCAAAATGTTTTAACACAAATGCTGATATTCATCTGTACTATAATACAAGAAATAAATCTAAACTGCACATTGCAGGTCATAAAAGAACCCTATATGAAAAAAGTTTATATTATAATGGCATTCAATTGTTTAATAAACTCCCCACATATGTATTTAAAAAAAAGTTAAAACCCTAACAGTCTTAAAAAAAGATTTGAAAAAATTCCTAATACAGTTTTGTTTTTATTCAGTGGAAGAATATCTAGAAATGAATTAGTTTATAAGCTTTCTTATGGAATATACTATGTTTACAATTCCAAAATTTAGTTTACGTACCTACTCATGTAAGAAATAAGGATTTCTGTATTTGTGTATTACATCTAATTAGATCTGTTCTTTTTGTACTAATAATTGTATTGTTGATGAAGCCAATATTTCTGTATTGAAATTAAACGGTGAATAAAATTTGAATTTGCTATTTTATTGTAGACATATTGATGGAACATGCTTCATACAAGAAATATTATTTCCCCATCTCTTCAAACAACCACAAAATCTGGAGATGTTTTTTCTGCTCTATATAACTTTTTGTCAGCTAACAATCTTCATTGGGAGAACATTGTTGGAATATATACTGATGACACCCAAGCCATGACAAATGGCCATTCTAGACTTGTTCAGCTAAAAAAGAAGAAGAAGAGCCCTAACATCTTTGGTTTTCATTGTATCATACACAGACAAGCTTTGACTTGTAAGACTGCCTAAAACACTTAAAACTGTTTTGTAGTTAATAATCAAAGTAGTGAATTATATCAAATCTAGTGCTGTGAATGCTAGACTTTTTGAGGTTTTATGTCAAGAGTTAGGTAGTTACCAACAAGCTCTTATGAATCACACTGAGGTTCATTCGCTCTCAGAATGTAACATGCTCACTTGGCTTTTCAATCTAAAATCAGAAGTTGAAATATTTTTGACGAGTTCAAAAAAAAAGAAACAAACAAACAAACAAATAAACATATGTACATACAATTTACCTATGATAAATGTATCCACCATGGCGTATTTATCAGACTTCTTTGAGTCGCTCAATCTTTTGAATTTGAAACTGCATGGACAAAACATTTTGAAGGCTTATGATGCAAGGAAAGGTTTCCTGGAAAAAATATATTTATGACAATGTCACCTTCAAAGTTCAGAACCCAACTTCATAATGTCCCACATCTTAATGAGCTTCTTGATGACACACAAAATCTTCCATTAAATTTGAAAAGTGAATGAAGAACTTGATTTCAGAATATTTGTCATCCTTGAAAACTAAAATTGGACGCTACTTTCCATATATTTCTTCAGATAACTGGCAATTCCAGTTGACACGAGATCCATTCAAAATAGAACTGGACTTGCTTCCTGATTCCCTTCAGGAGGAGGCGATCGACTTAAAATGTGATTCTAAGCAAAAATGGAGTTTCTAAACTGACTGTTGAAGAATTTGGGTTAATCTATTTTCCTGTCTACGTACAAGTTGTTTGAAAGCTGCAAAGTTGTTGGTGCAGTTTCCATCAACATGCCTGTGTGAATCTGGGTTTTCTATGCTTGCTTACAACTAAATCAAAATACTGAGCACGGCTAGAGCTGAAAGTGGTCTGAGATGTGCACTATCACAGTTGGAACCCAACATTCAAAAACTTATGAAAGAAAAACAGTACCAGACACCTCATTAATCATTGTGTTCTTACAAAATAAAATCAAATGATGTAGTGATATGTTAATTGCAGTGAGTGCAAAGTCCTTTGTAATATAGGCCTAATAAACACTGTTAATTAATTGAAATTCTATCAACAAAACAAGTATTAGTGTCCTATTGATAAATTTTAAATTTAAATGCTTACCATCTTCCATTACTTGTTTATTTTGCATTGCTTTTTATGTCTATTTTTGTTATTGGTTATCTTTAACTTGTTTTATTTTCTTGTTCTATTATTATTCACATCTTTCTTTGTAAAGTGATTACATTTTTAATTATTACTTTGAAATGCATAATATTATTTATTAATTGGGCACTCATATTATGTTCTTCCCCTGTTTATGAATTTATCCTGTTTGTGTTAATAAATAAATAAGTTAATTAATGATAATAAGTAAATTAGTGATAATAAAATCATTATAAAATATTCTTTGGGTTATTATCCCTAATGGAGAAGTAGAACTTTTATAAAACAATAATTCATTAGGGGGGCATGAACTAATTTAAGGACACAAAGGGCCCACAGGTCCATTGAGAACCACTGCTCTAAAGCATATTTTAGCAATTAATATGAACCGATTGACTAAAGTTGAAAGCACATTGTAAACAATATTATATACCGCTGCATAAATACGAAGCATTACAAGCTGATAAATAATTAACAAACTGTAACTTAAGCTCTGTGGTTGTGTTTGCTGGGGGAGTAGTCAGTTCATTGGAAAAAGTTTTGTCCCAAAACGGGGAGGAAGAGGATGAGAAGAACGTGTACCCTATTAATTAGCATGCTTTGACACTGTTGTAAATGTCAGTGAGTCACCTCTGATTGAAATTACAGTTTCTTCTTGGAAATGCGTAGCTTCTTCTTCATGCATAATATGCCCATACATACCCCGTGGAAATAAATAGTCTTCAGGTATTGGCATACAGGCAATCTGCTGTTGCTATTCTTGTCTTAATGTGTACAAAAATTGAGTATTTCACAAGATCAGTCACAGTGGAGCAGGAAAACATGCATTTCATGAAGAATTCATATATTTAAAGGAATATCCAATTAATCTTTGTATATAATTCTCAGTCTCCTGATATTGCAACAAATAAAGAAGCAGCACAAGAAATGGAGAAAGAGAGTGAGAAATCTATCATTTTCATTTCTATTTTTAAAGAAGTTTAGCAAGTGTTGTATAACCTCAGAATATTTTAGCATGGGCCTAGAAGAAAAAGAAATACAATAGAGTTAAATATACTGTCTGTGTTTCAATGATAAAATAATTAGGTTATCATTAAGTTACAGATGGATACATAAAATAAAGCAGCTGAATGTAAGAGTTTTGCTACATGTGTTTTAATTTGAGGACAAAACAAGTATTAACATCAAGTTAAATTGCGGAAGTCAGATACTGTGAAGTGCAATGATAATATTTAGTGAATCTGTGCACACTCTCAGCTTAGCTTACTTTTTAATTATTAAAATTAGTTTTGGGAATGACACTTCCTGAAACTAATTCTAATAATTAAAAAGTAAATGAAGTAGTGAGTGTGCATTGACTCTTTAAATATTAAGTTCTAACACATTTTATCATTGCCATTATTAAATGACGTGTATTGTAACATAGGGAAGCTAGCAGTAATTTACATTTTGTACTTTATTTTCTATTTCAGAGTTAAGGACTTGGAATCAAAGTTGGCAGAGCGTGACGCAATGATTCGTGTGCTACAGAAGCATACTTATGACAAAGAAGTTTCATCCTCCTCATATCCAAGTATGCTTGGACGTTCACCTCATCATACTCCACACCCAAGTTTGCATGGTAATTCAGATATAGGTGGTGTTCTAGTGACATCTGTTTCAAGAGAAGAATTAGGTAAAGTAAAAACCTTTTTTTGGATGAAAATGGAAAAAGTGTACCATAATGTTGTCCTCTTACGTCCTTTTCATTCTGCTTTGTGTCAGCTTTTGTGCATTAACACATTGCCAGATGACCTATTAAACACCTTTCTGACCCTCCCTGGATACCCAGTAAACAGAGTCAGGCATTTAAATTGGGTGGCAGTTTAATTTTCTGCTTTGTTGAAAAAAAGTTACATGTTTCTTAATTGTTAATATAGTTAATAAAGAACATCATAAGCATTATTTACCCACTATATTAATGTAAGTTAGATCTTTAGTTAAAAAATTCTGAAAAGCATTTAGATATGGTGTGTGCCATTACAAATTTTTCATTCTAATTTACCAGGCTAAAGAGTTTGCTATTTTTTATGTTGAATGTAACTGCTTCCTCTTGATTCAGCATTGTTGTCATACACAAACAACACAACAGAGAGTTCTTTCCCTCAAGTTCTCTGCTTGACCTGCTGGCGATAGCTGGCTTAGCATCAGCATAATGTTCTGTAAGGGAGAACATTTTGACATTTGACATTATTACAAAAATAGATGCATGAACTCTCCTGTATTTGAGGATTTGTATTCCTAATATGTTGTGAACAAAATATTTGAGTAACATATCAGTTTTGGCTTTAACCAACACATGTGGCCTAGGTCGTTCTGGCACTGACTAGTGAATGGGAGGTCATGATTCGAATCCTGCCAAGACTGACCTCCCTGACTGAGGTTTTCTTCCAGGGCTCCTCAGTCCTCATAATTGGCAAATGCCAGGGAGGTAACCTAAACTTAGGCCTGGAGCATTTCCTTCTAAAATTTTCTTCCTATTAACATTTAATTTCATGTATCATCAATGTTCACCACCTGTAGTGCTATGTGCTGTAAGAATGGGTATTAAACACTAATCAAAAGAAGAAAAAAATGTTATGTTAGATTTGCTAGAAGTCTGGTATTGAAGTTTGGTATTGCGCTTGCTAGTAACAGTAAACAAAGTTTATGCCCACCTCTGTGGTGTGGAGGTAGCATGTCTGCCTCACATTCAAGAGGTTCCGAGATTGAATCTTGGTTAGGGTGAGTTACCTGGATAATTTTTTTTTCAGGGTTTTCCCTTATCTTGGAAAGATGAATGTCAGGTAACTTTAAGCTCTGTGGACCCTGGACTTATTTGAGCATCATTTTACGCAATTTCATTCATTCGTTATCTGATATGACTACACAGTTAAAGGATGTTAAGCTATACAAAGAAAAGAAAAAAGGGGCAGAGTTTATTAAGTTGAGGCTAAAGATAGGACTCTAAGCTAATGAGAAAAGTAACTTAACCCTTTCACTGCCAAGCTAAAATGCTATGCTACTGCTGAAACTGCCAGTCCTAGGTAAGACAAAACATAAGGATTTACCTGTTGTTGAGTTTGAGATTTTTTGTGATGTCTCTTCCTATATTATTTCACATTTCAACATACTTTTGAGGATATCACTTAAGTCCTGATGTATTAAAATAATTTTGAAAATACTCATCTTGAATTTTTAGAGTTTCACTTTCAATTTTGAGCTAGCTTTTGGTATGATAAATATTATCAGAACCCAATTTTGATGTTACTGTAGAATTTAGTGATTTATAGTGTCCTGATTCCAAATGTTGAAGTTTCTGTGTTTAAACTGTCAAAATGGAGAGAGTTGTTTGTTTACACTACTATTTATAGTTTTTTTTCTTGGTGGCTAGTGGACACCTATGATCTAAAACTTGTAGCTCACAAAATAACAGTTTTTATATAAATAGCATTATTAACTGTGGGAGACTGCATAGGTATTACAAGATTGTGTACGAGGGTAATCCCAAAAGTAAGGTCTCCAAAGCGCTGGGATCGCAGGGAAACTGTTTGTGTGGATGTTGGCCATACTGCTTTTTTCCTTCCTCCCTCCACTCTCTTCAGAAACCACCACACATCCCTTAGCGCCCTGTCTTGGCTTGGGCAGTTATAATGGAGCTCCCATTAGCCACTACCGCCAGGTGCAAAGTTCGCGCAGTTATTCGCTTTTTGAGTGCAAAAGGGGTTAAACCTGTCGAAATTCATCGACAGTTGATGGAAGTGTATGGAGAGTCTTGTATGGATGTCAAAAATGTCCGCAAGTGATGTAGAGAATTTGCAAATGGTCGCACGGAAATTCATGACGAGGAAAGAAGCGGGAGACCGTCCATTTCTGACGAAACAATCGCAAAGGTTGAACAAATCGTGCTTCAAGATCGGCGGATCACTCTCGATGAGCTTTACATTGTTGTTCCTGAGATTTCTCGAAGCACTATTCATCGGACTTTGATTGAAGAGTTGAAATTTCAGAAGGTGTGCGCAAGATGGGTCCCAAGAATGCTGACAGAAGATCACAAAAAGCAACACGCTGAAACTTCCTGCCAATTCCTTCAACGCTATGCAGATGAAAAGGACAACCTTTTGGATTCAATAGTCACGGGTGATGAAACCTGGGCTTTCCACTTCACACCTGAGACCAAACAACAATCACGTGAGTGGCGGCATTCCGGTTTACCCAAGCTGCGAAAATTCAAGAGAACACAGTCTGCCGGTAAAGTCATGGCAACTGTGTTTTGGGATCGAAAGGGGATATTGTTGGTCGACTTTATGGATCCTGGGACAACAATAAATGCAGACAGGTATTGTGAGACATTAAAAAACTCAGACGGGCAATTCAGAACCGTAGAAGAGGAATGTTGAGTAAGGGCATAAGCCTTCTCCATGTCAATGCTCGCCCCCACACCGCCCGTCAAACCATGAATCTGCTGCAACAGTTTGGATGGGAATCCATCACCCATCCACCCTATGGTCCGGACTTAGCACCCAGTGACTACCACTTGTTTCCCAAGTTGAAAGAACACTTGGCTGGAAGGCACTTCGGTGACGACGATGAAGTGAAAAATTAGGTCCATCACTTTTTCAAGAGCATGGCGGCAAGCTGGTATGACATGGGCATACAAAAACTGCCACAGCGTCTACAAAAATGCATCGACTGAAATGGCGATTATGTGGAAAAATAGACAAATGTTAAAGCTTCAAAACTATGTACCATTTGTTGTCAATAAAAGTTTCTTTGTATTTAAAAAAAAATTGGAGACCTTACTTTTGGGATTACCCTCATATCTCATGACCGTATCAGTGCATGGTCCATCATCACCATTCTCTTCATCACTAAAAAAAAGTCACTTCAATTGCTTTCCATGAATGCTGCCTGAATTTTCTCCTCTATCGATGATTTCTTGTTCCAATATGCCATTCTGTGATGTACAGTATGTAAAAACCACAAGAAATCACTGTAAACTTGTGAAAAGAAAAAAGGCTGGCACAAAACAAACATCTCCACATGCTATTCTGTTTACCACTCTCTACTACTGGTGTGCTACAATGGCTAATGCATGACTCCACATAAATAATATAAACAGGAAATGCAAGCATTAACAAACAGAAAAGGTACCAACATATAGTTCAGATATCATAGATGAGCTAGAAGTATGTACTTATGCCATCTGTTGCATGAATTGTAAATTATTTGAATGTGAAGCCAGCCTCTGCAGATCAGATCATATTGGCTGCTGGCAATTTAGGCACACACTTCTGCATCAGATCTCATCAGTTCTTGGCACCAAAAGAGTTACGAATGTTGTTATACAATGTGTTCAATAGGATGCAACCTTTTTTTGTAT
This sequence comes from Deroplatys truncata, assembly GCA_030765065.1. Classification (NCBI taxonomy): domain Eukaryota; kingdom Metazoa; phylum Arthropoda; class Insecta; order Mantodea; family Mantidae; genus Deroplatys; species Deroplatys truncata. Next base: position 411,475,079 of record CM060990.1, on the reverse strand, counting down.
TGGTTTACTTGTCTCTCACTTTATGGAATAGTATTTTAAGGTGAAAATTAATGAGTTAAGGGCCATTTGGAAATTAATCTCAACATGTTTATACCACATTGGAGTCATACATTCCAGTTGTATTGCATTACAAAGGATGTGAATGCACAGGCTCTAAAGAGAGGAGAAACAACATTGCATCAGCTCCTACTTTTACACTACATTGCTTTGCAAGATAGAGGTTACAACTTTGTCTAATTACGGTATCAAAATTTTGGTGGTGGTACCATAATCATCAAGATTATACACTTGTTGAATAAATTACTATTTATCACACGTGATATATTGCCATATGCAATATTTTGATAACCTGGGAGCTCTAAACCTTCACAAAACAATGATATACCTGAATTTATGAACATCAATAGATTGCAGCCTAATTGCAGATTACCAAATCCACAGGTCTGCACACATAGGAGGTGGAAAATCTAAAATAATTATCACCCTTTAATGGGAAAACACTTCTTTAAAAATATCCACCAATCAGAAAAAAAGGCTGTTTCCATTTTGGAAGTGTGTTGTGCCACAAAATGGGAATGTGCAAGGAAACCTGTGATCTGTGTGTATTAATGGCTTATAATTTCTTAGATATAGAACTTTCAGTTCACCATGACATGAAGGAGAATAATAATGTAGCAAGTACTTAAAGCACTCCTCACTCATAAATAATTAACTAATTTTATTAGGAGCAGCAACTTAGCATCACGTTAGTGTCTCCATGCTACAGTTAACCATGCAACCATCATCACAATGCTAAGCAGTGAATAAGTATTTCAAATCAGTGCACCAACATAATGCCACACAACCTTAATTTTTATTTCAAATTGGCCCACCAATGTGAAATAGTTAAAAAAAAGTGTAGAAACCAGATGGGAGCACATAAGAAAAAGATATCCTAGAACAAGAATCCAGGAACTCCAAGAGGAGGAGGAGGAGGAGGAGGAGGAGGAGGAGGAGGAGGAGGAGGAGGAGGAGGAGGAGGAGGAGGAAGAAGAGAAAGAAATACCACATTCTACAACAAGGAGCCAGCATCTAACAATGGGGGAGCAATCTAGTGGGAAAAAAAAGATGATGATATTTGACTACCTAGAGAAAGTTTCACAGATGATTTTATGTGAACTCTACTATATGTGCATATATAAAGCAAGATTGACACCAAGAAAGTCAATGCATGTGCGAATGCTAGTGGAAAGTAAAGAAGTATTAATATAAGATATTAACAGAATGTTTTATGGAGAATCATTAGAGTTGTAGATAAAGTAGAAATGGAAAAGAATGAGTCCATCATAGATGAGGAAATAATATTGTGAAGATTATTGCAGAACAAGTACATAATCCAACACAATCCATACAATCAGATAATAATATCACCTCCACAGATGTTAATTTTACTACAGAAATTGGGTAAAAAAATAAAAAACAAGGTACCTAGCAGATTTGAGTATTAAAGTAGATAAGAGCAATGTCATAAAAGCTCAGAGCATTGATTTAAGCAGTAAAATAGAAAATCCAGGTAGGAGAATAGAGAAACAATCAGAGCAGAACAATTTAGGTTAGCTACAGATTTCAGCAACAAAATAGGGAAACAAGCAGAAATAATGAGCAGATCAGATCAGAACAAGCTGAACCAGTGGCAGACTTAAGCAGCAACGTAAAGAATCAAATACATGAAATAAGAGCAGAACAGGCTAAATTAGAAAATGATATCACAGCAGAACAGGTTAGAATAGCTAAGAACCAAGCTGATTTGGTAAAAGAACCGAGAGTAACTTTCTGTGTAGTAATAGATGACGTGCAACAAGAATTCAAATCACTTGATCTAACAAGGAAAATATGACACTTCCTGTGACAGAAGCAATGTAGTATAAGGAGGCCACAACCAAAATATCAGGAAACTTCATACACAAATGAGAGTGATGTAAATGCGCAAAACATAACTTACAGAAGCACACAATCCACAGTACCATGAACACTTCTTCCAAAGTGACAACATATACATCACACTTTACAGAAAACCTATGTAATGCAAATACTAAATTAAATTATTTTATCATTTGTTGAGGAACTAACTGACAATCCAAAGCATTTTTAGAAGCTGTGTAGGAATATTTTAGGATAAAAAGAATTTCAAACAGTCTTAGAATGACAGTCATTTGTAAAAGCTCATAAGCATTAAACGTTTTCTTGTAAAAACCATAAGAAATGTATTGAAGTACAATGCAGTATCAGGTAAATTGTACTTCTTCAGGCTGCTTGATCTATCAACAAGTGTCATTAAACCATAAAGATCCCACAAACAAATTCTTCTAAAAATTTGAAAATTAAGTGGCACTTCATACAGTTCAGTGTAACTTTATGGTTAGCAACTTCTACATGTAGATAATTCTTAAAATTTTCTTCTGTAAGAGGCAAAATGTACACACTTTTAGATTATGTTGCTCCAAATAATGAGTTCATTAAGTAGTTAAAGCAAAATAAATATAGCATTAGCATGCCCAAATGAAGACAAGTGGAATAAAAAATAAAGTACTCTGCACCTGTGCAACTCAGTTCCATTCACTCTAGTATTCCCTTTTACAGTTGGGTCTCTTTCCAGAACCTATGAGTAGCATTGTGATGCATTGGCAGGAAGTGAAGGTGGGGGTAAATGATGTTAAAACAACTGGTATGGCATGATTCAGTCTCTATAGCTACTGAAGTTTCGTAGTGTAAAGAGGTAGTGCATGCTTGTATCATCTGCAGTTGGAATGATTTGATTTCAAGATGTAATGTTCAGGTAAAGGATCTTTTTATTATTAAACCCATGACTTGTTAAAACTGAAATAACTTCTTTTTTGATTTTCCATAATGTTCCCGGTTCACCTATAAGTTGTAAGCCTTAGTTTTGCATGCTTACTGATATTGTTTCCCCTTGTTTGCCATGGCCACAAGAATGAAAAACCTAGAGAATCTTTTTAATTAGTCTATGGTGGTGACAAGATTTGGTTTTGACATTAAATCTAGTTGAGCAGTGTCGAATGTCACTATTCCCCTTACCCTTGGCTGCTCAAGTTAGTTGTCTTACTTTAATGCTGGTTGACTTGCTTTGTCCCACTGAGGCCAATAAGAATAAGTGACAAGATTATCATTTGGCAAGGTTTCTGATCTGAAAATTGTTCTGAGTTTTATGGAAGATGTCCTTGTGTCCAAATGAGAAAAACCTTATGTTGATTTCTGTGCTGATTTATTAACTGTATCCATTTTTCATTTTCACTCCAAAGTCCATTACCTGTATAATATGTTGAAAGAAGCCCAAAAGATGTGTTGAAATGACAGCTTACCCCTATAGGATTATTTTCAGCAAACCCAACAATGAATGATTGAACTATTGCGTTTTATGAATTGTGCTTATGTGGAGGCACTAACTTCAGACATTGATCCCCTGCAGTACTCCAGATCAAAAATCTTTCCTTATGTTCGGAATTTCCTAGCATATGTTTTTCAGTTAACTTGAAATTTTCACAATAACCTATTTCTTTATACTTAAACATGACTGGATACTACCAAAACTTATTTCTTTTACACTCTAGTGGGATGGCGTTACTTTTCACTACATGTATGTTCCAGCATTGAAATTTGTTTACTTAACTGCGAACTTGTAAAGTTGACTAACCCGTTTTATAGTGTTATGAAATGCATCATAAATAATTTTAAGAAGAGGAGCTCCCTTCTTGTGATTAAACAGCTTTGTGCTAACTTTAGCTCATCCATTCCATCGTCTTAGGTACTGCAACTTAAAATATCTAACAAGTTATTTTACATGGAAGTTAATGAACCCTTTATTATCACCATATTCTTATATACACAATATATCTTTTCTTTTTGTGTTCTTTTCTGGGAAGGGGAGGTAGGGAATTTCCATTTCACAAGTCAATCTCTGCCCATCATGTCAAAAACCCAGACAGTGAACACAAGCCCCTTGCTTTTCAATTTAAGAATAGATTGCAAAGCTGTGTTATTAGCTGCATTGGGAATATCAAACTTTGTAGCAATAATGTGAGGGAGGATTTGGAATTCAAGGAAATATTCCCAATTTATCCAAAAACCAAAAACTGGAAGTGGTACATAGTGAAGTGCAAATGATAATACTAAATTGCAATGTGAGTCAAATGGACACTTGAGTTGCTTCACTAATAATTAATTATTTAAAAATGTTTCATAGGCAATGTTGTGTACATCATCAGAGATTTCAAATGTCAGACTTGTTACTGATATCTTCTGTGGACTCACTGGATCTCTCTGTCGATCATTTGATGAACTTTAATGGTGGATTGCCTTCAGCAGGAATTTAAAAATTCATTAATTTTGTTTTGAGTTTTAGTATAAAAATCTTTTTCCAGGTGTCCAGTTCCAGTGGTCATTGTAGGTATTCATGTTAACAGGTGTACACCATTTTCTACTTGTGGTTTCTGTTGCCAATTTCTTTAGTTGGTTGTTTTTTTATGTGTCTCAGCTGTTCCTTCTGTCTGGTCCCTGTGTTTCTTTTGGTCTTTTCTCTATACTTGATTTAGAGTTGATTATGTAAATTCCTGGTTTCTTGAATGAAGGTATCCTTTTTAGCTTATTGTTTCTATGAGGTTTCTGATTGTGTGTTTGTTTTGTGGAGCTAAGATTATATTATGTCCTCTGAAGATCTTTTGAAACTTCTGGAAGGCCTGAGGTTGGTACATGAGGCGTGTTTTTAAAGTAAGTAGCATAATAATATTTTGCTGCTGCAGTGCCGCAGTTGCAATTTTGAACATGTGCGATCACTTCCTCCATTAATTAGGAAGTCAGATGGAGCTGTAAGTGATCATCACTTTGTGTTTTCCTGTTGTTAGAACATTTCAAAATGTTAAAACAGTTAACAACCTGCCAATTGTAAGTCAGATAAGTGATTCATTTTTTGAATGCAAGAAATGCTACACCAGCAATTATTCATCATCAGTTGTATTGGGTTTGTGGGGGAACAATAATGACTGACAATGCCCGGCCTTTCACAGCCAAACAAGCTCAAGACCTGATTGCATCATTTGTTTGGGAAGATTCGGCCAGTTTCCCCACAGTTTGGATTTGGCACCAAGCGATTTTACTCTGTTTCTTCATCTGAAGAAATTCCTTGGTGGAAAACATTTCAACGATGATGTTGTTCTATAACAAGAAGTGCAGACTTGGCTTTCATCACAGGTGGCATCATTCTTTGAGGAAGGCATACAAAAACTGGTTTCCCGTTAATGACAAGTGCCTAAATAACGGCGGTGACTATGTGGAGAAGTAGTGTAAGGTAATGAATGATAATGAAGTATTTGGAAAATAATGTTCTGTTATTTTTTAAAAAACTGTTGGTACTTACTTTAAAAACATGTCTCATATGAATTATTTTAAAATATTCATTTTTTTTTCTGCTGTATGGGTGATTGTGGCTGCTATTTTTCTTTTTCTTTCTATTATTTGTTTTTTTCAAAATTCATGCTTTATTGAAGCCATTATTCTCAGCAGTGTTTATTATCTGGGTAAGCAACTCAGTATCCATTTGATTCACATTGCAATTTGGTATTCCCAATTTATTTTAATTTTCCTCAAGGAAGAGTACTAGGGCTCAGACTTTTAGGTGCTTATAAATCAAAAAATATTTATTTTTTATGTACTTAAAAGGTCGAAAATATTTTTCAAAACTACAAAAATATTTTATTTAAGTTAACTAAACAATATTAAAAAAAGAACTCGCCTAATTCACAGTTGGCAAAAGAAGAGGTGTTACAGTGAACACAAAAGTAGTAGAGCTTAAGTTGGGCATCTTAAAGCTGTGACGATTGCCCCCGAACAGTGACTTACATCTTGAAAATGTACATTCAATATCACAGGATGTTAGTCTTGCATATTTGTAACATGCAATGTCACTGACACTCAGATGTTACAAATTTTCAAAGTTCTCCACATTGTTACCCATTAAAATGTCTAAAATTTTGCACATCACTTGTAACCCTTTATTCTTATTTAGGCATGAGTAATTTTTCTTTAATTATGTTTGCTTTTGAGCCACTGATCTTATTAAGTTTGTTTTCAATTTGTTTATTTCTTTTATTGTTTCTGTCATTAATTGTTTTGATTTTTCCAGCTTAGTAATGCATAATGCAGTGTGAGAGAAAACAGAAATTTGCACTAAGGAAGGCCAAGTCACCTTTAAGTGCAGCTAGCTCATTTGGAGTCTGAAATATGTCCTGCAGTATTGTAATGATGGAAGATGCATCTTCTCTGTCAAATTCTTTATTGTAGAATAAATCTGTGCAAAATTAGTTGCATAATGCATAATAGCATCTACCCAAGTACCCCAACAGGTGATGACAGGAGTGAGAGGAAGTGCAGTTATAGATGCCCTACTTTTAAACAGTTACATTTTACTTGGTGATTTGATGAAAACTTTCTTTGCATTAGCAATCAATTTATCCACATTTGGTTAAAGCACACAAATTGTTTCACAGACTCTACGCAGAGTGTGCGCCAAACATATAATATGGGTCATGTGGATTGTATTGTGGTAGCTCCCTGAAAGCCTCTCTCCAGCTTTAATCATGTAAGACCGGCGTCATAAAGCAGTAACAACACATTGTCATATTTCACACCCCCTGCCCAGAAAATATGCATAGCATCGTTGAAAACACATGCTACAGTTGTGTGATTCAGTGCAGAAATTTCTTTATGTGCTAAAAGAAAAGATTTATCTGACAGCACATCATCATCTTTCAAAACTCCAATTGCAACATTCACAATTTTCTTTCCACTACTGTCACTTGTTTCATCAAATGACACCCATAGTTTTTCATTCTCACAAGTTTTATAATTTTATTTAGCATTTCCTCATAGCACTTAGTCAGGTTGTACTTACGTAATGTTGATACATCTGGAGGATTTATCAGTGTATATTTCTAAGAAAATCCCTAAGTAAGGGCTACTTATTTTTGAGAGTGAGTCTGCAGAAATAAGTATGTTGCACATATCTGTTGAATATTTTGCAAGTTTTGATGATTCTGAAAATGTGGAGGAAGAAGAGGCAGATGATTCACCAAGAAGCTTTTGCCTGGTTGATTGATTTTTTTAAATGGTTTACTATAGCCAAATGCTTATGTCCACATAAGTGTTGAGCCACTTGGGAATGCTGATTTGCCTTTTTACTCTTTTCACACACCTTACAGAAAAGAATCTTATTGTCTGTTGTCAATACATGTTTAAATTCAGTTACATATTGGCGTAAATGAACACTATCACTACTCTTTACTTTTCTCACTGTTCTTACCCAAACCACAACATAACACAACTGTTTTAATTTACTGAAGGGTGCAATGAACTAAAGTGCAAAACAAGTGAACAAAAATAACAAGAAGTATACTGTAGAACAATCTATAGAGATGCGCTTACTCCAGGGCCTCCAGGGAAGTCCCTATCACCACATGATGCAAGTATTGCATCATTAGTATACAGGCCTTGAGCTGATGTATTGCCTTACTCGTTATAACTATGCCTGAAAGCACATTCCAGGGTAGTCCAAATTTGGCACAACATTATAAACAGTCAAAGTATTCATTTTTAAATGTTTTATGTTATATGTAAAATTATTTATGTTATAAAAATATTTATTCAAATAAAAAATATCTAAACTCTTTTTTTTTTAATATGATATGTAACTCCATATTTTAATCCATAGATCTCAACCGGAACTTCAACAAAAGTTTGGAAATCATGAGCAATAGCAAAAAAAATATTTATTTACCTAGAAATCTGAGTTCTAGAAATAATTAAAGAGACAGTAGTTAGTTTGCATTTAAGTTGCATTCACAATAAGAAATAAATTATACAAGCTTTCTGCATGCTAACATTACTACTACGATTGTTTAGCACGATAACCTGCACCTCTTAAAGCAGCTGGTATAGAATATGACAAAAATACTTGAACCATTTGCAACCTAGCTGTAACAGCCAGCTGGATTATCTCTGTCTTCATTATCTTGGCCAGTATGAAAAATTTGAAGATAGTGGGGGAGAAATGCTGAAGGGTGCAGAACCAAAGCAATGTGCAGCTGGAGATAGTTTCGTTGTTGGTCAACAACCAAGGTTGACTCAAATGAACAGAATTGAGGCAATGTGGTCCCCTCTTAATAAACTACGATAACAGCCAATTTGGGTGCTGACATGTAGGACATCCAAGGAAAAGATGTCAAGATAATTTCCAAAGCTGTTAGCCTATAACCTTGAAGAGAAAGAAGGCAGTGAAGATGAAGTTGACAATATTTTGCCATTAAGCTCATGTAGCAATAGACATCAAAACATAAAAGTGCAGTACAAGTAGATACAGTTCTATGTTGGTTACTAAGCAACTGCAACATAATATTATAAATGATTCACTTAAAGTATTACAGTCTGTAATACAACACATCATTAGCGTACATCATAGGAGACATTCATTAAATTACTTGTGAATCAATTTCAAGTTCAGAGTATTCATTTATGCAGTAAAATGGGTTATCGACTAAAAAGAGTACAACTTGGCTTTAAAAATACTTATTGTTTTGCTGGACAGTTCAGAAGAAAGCTTGTTAATGACTCTTACACCTAAAACATATAATTATTCATTGTTTTACTTAATCCATGATAGTGTTATATCAATGTGTTTATTGTTCCTTATATTGCACCTGTGTACATTATGCCTCAGTTGTAAGACAGCAGTTTATTTTTTATGCTTATACAGAGTATAAATAGATTTATGACTAAGTAATTGTAGTTTTTTTAAAAAGACATTTACAGATAATATGATATGCAGAATTAGGTTTGAAAGTGATCAAATCAGTGAAAGATTTCCATTTTGTATAGCTGTCTATTAAATTTGAAGTTAAAAGAATTCTGTGTACCTTTATTGCTCTAATTTACTGATAATATTTCCTACCTAAAAGCACACAATTAATAAGCTCTTTATAGTTGGGGTGGTAAGTTTTAGCATTTTGATTTGTATAGCAATTTATAGCATTTATTCATTTGCAATTTAGCATTTTGAAGAAAAACGTTATCATTAGAGTTGATTCTGGCAAGTAGGTAATAGTTTCGAAATAATTTTAATGAGAAATTAAAATCACATTTGTGTAGGCTGAATAGTGAATTTATTTTATATTAATATAGTTTAAAACAACACACAGAAAAGCAGAATAAATTGATACAGGCTAAAGCATAACACAGAAATAAAAGGTACTAATGTGAAACCAGAAGAATAGAAAGAAAATACAGAAAACTAACTAAAGTCGTGCAAGTTCATGATTCAGTAACACTGTTGAATGAAATCACAGAACAGCCATTCATGTTCTCTTGCCACAATTAAATTGTTTACTGAAATTTCTTTCAGCATCTACAACCCCAAATACATTGCAGAAATGCTTGGGCAAACTTCGGCTATTTGATCTAAGTAGCCAACAGCATTTATAGGCAGTCTGCTACTTCATTTTTCTGCATAATTTATACCAGTTGGGAATGAAAATATTCATATTCCTCAACAAAACTAACAGTTTTAATAACTTAAAAAAAATTGGTTCTTTCTTTTACTTCCACTTAAATCTTTGAAATGTATTGACAATATTAGGCCGTCACTGACAGGATTGAAAAGCTTATCAACCTCTTGAGAGGATATTGTCACATTTTATTCCATGTGACTGCTAAGCCTTTAGTTGCTCTTAAGCTGATACTCCATAAACATGGTTTTCATTTTGTCTTTTACATTTCCTTTTAAAAAAGATTATACGAATTTCAGCATGTCAGTAGCTAACACCATCCTCCAGCACATCTTTTCAGCATAATGCATAAAGTTCACAGCTAATCCTGTAACTTATATGAAAAAGGGTGAAAACATCTCTCCAACTGGCTAATCAATTCTTTAAATGTGATTAAGGCATGAGTCACAAATTTAGCCTGACACAGTACTTCAAAATAATTATACTTATCATTAGGATCACAATGGTAATTGCTTTTTCTAGCCACAAAATTCAATTTTAAACTGACTTAATTTATTTTAAATGTCATAATGGAATAAGTAAAATTTATTATGCTAAAGTCACTGAATTATGGAAACTTTTACAAATTACCTTTCTGCATTTCAGAATGTTGGTCAAGTGCATCATAAAAATTCCAGGGTGTACAAACCCCTTATTCATAGTTTCAAGAAGAAAAGAAAGAAGTTTTATTTGAAAAAAATATATTGATTTCATATTTATATTACATTTTAGTTCAATTTTTGCATTTTTGAGTCAATTTCACATTTTATTGTATTTTCAAAACACATCAAAAAGTAGTTTACAGGTTATGAAAATTGAGAATGCAAGCATAAAAACCTTTATGAGCATCTTATGCCACACCCCATTTGCAAAAAAATCACAACCCCTACTTATAGTGGTTTCAATTACATTCATTTTATCTGATTTTAGAGACTGTTGTTTCTACTGTACCATTAATGATAATTTCTTTGGTAAATGAGTACATTTGTAGTATAGTGTTCAGTCATATAAAGTTACCAGTGGTAAAAGTTTTCAAACAGCTCATACAGATTTAGCCATTAATGTGAAAAATGGTCATTGGATCTGGAATCCAATGCCTCTGTATTTTGGCTCTTTTATTAGAAATATACAACAATGGGGTTCCATGCATATGCCCATTTCAGTAGTTCAATATCACTCAAAATCTGGGTTCACAGTCGTCAGGGGTTTGCATTATAAAAGAACTGATAGATAAAATAAATGATTTGTTACAGATCCTGTCTCAACTACCAGTGTATTTTCTACTGTTAGTAGTGTGTTGACCAGTAGTTGCAGTACAGGGATCAGTTCCTATGCTGGAAGTGATTCAGGAGCATATCATCATCCCCTTGTTAGCAGTAGCTACAGCACACGGAAATATGGTAGCACCACAAACCAGAGCTTTGATGACACAAAGAAGTCATTAGATGATCAACTCAAGGAACTGGACTCCCAACTTGATTCACAACTACTCAGTAAGGTAGGACCTTGGAATCATGCAGGACATTGGTAAAGTGCATTGATTTGAAAAGTGTAGTGAGCTCTTAAGACTTGTGAGGCTAAAGTATGTTCCATTTACTTACAGAACATTGTAGAACTGTGCATGATATGTTAACATGTAAAGTGCAAATTATTGCCAAAAAGGTGTTTGTTAAGTGTGGCTGTGCAGTAGTATTTTGTTTTGTAGTGTACTGTTATGCATGCTGATAGATTTGATTTTGATGTTATTTAGCATAGTAAAAATGTCATACTACATCTAACTAAATAAAATATATAGTAAATATTTCTCCATTCTCCCCATTTCTTTGTGCGTGTGTGTGTGTGTGTGCATCTCTTGTGTTTAATTAACTTTGTGTACATAATACCAAAATGTAGTACTACAATGTTGTTCAGAAGTCATACAGATTATCAAGCAGTTTATTTCTCTTGTTAGTACTGTTAATATATAAGTACAATAATAAATACAGTATAACCTCATGTATACATTCCTGCTGAAAATACTTCTGTACATTATATTTCTGTGTAGTCCCTGGACATTTCATATAATTGTGCACAATTTTACTCTCTTATAACAAATCCTGTTCCCACTTGTAGCACTTCTTTTTTCTGACTGGAAATGAATAAGCATTCCACATAAGTTTGTAAACTGTAATCTTTAAAAGCACAAGAGAGAAATATGTTACTCTGGTTGATTTAGAGGAGAGAGATTTTAACATCAGCGAATGTATTTTCTTTGCATGTAATTTAGCATTTAAAAGTCTTCCTATCTATTTACAGGTGCTTGTGTAAACTTCACTTTCTTAAATTCTGTACATGTACAGCATCAAGTTATAATGGTGCAAAATTCTGAAATGGAAATATTTTGTTATAAGTGAAGTTTAACAAACTTCCTTAAGTGCAACAAACTAAGCTCATATTATTTTTTATCTTGTACTGCAGCTGCTGAGGAATAAAATATACTTGGAATCAAATACCATCCAAGTTGTTTTCCTCATCTCATAAATCATTTCACATATGTGAAACTATCCCACCTATTATGCATTTAGATTACAGTTTGTGGAAGAGTGTATTTACTAAAAAAAATATGTTATCATCTCCTATTGTTTTCCAAGCCTGTGGGCTCAAGCCCTTCAATAACAATTATAGCTGCATTCTTGTGATTGATCTACCATTATGCATATTTAATTGAAATGAGTTGTTACTATTTTGTATTTCAGTCGTCAGTTAGAGGCAGATTGCCAAAAGGAGTGAATAAAATGTTTTGAACATAATTCTCTTTTATGGAAATGAAAATTTTATGTTCTATGACTGAAACACAGCCAATAAGATTTACTGAGCAGTTCGGTTAATTTTCTAAAATGAATTTGGCCTGGAAAACAGAAAAACTGATGTATTGTGTCAGTGAAGTAGCTTGTTAAACCTGTTGAAATCTTACTTTATGTTTACTGGTTTTTTAGCCTGGGGGAGGGTCACTTTGGATACAGTACCTATAGAGCAAAGCGGTTCTGTCATACACATGGCCCAAGCTGAATTCAACAAGGAACTAAAAATGATAATCAACATTGCAAAAGTAAATGGATACAACAAAAGGCTTGCATACAGGAAGAAAAACAACGCAAAGCAAAAGAAAGCCATGACGTAAATAAGCACCCTCACCACAACAAGATAGTAACAACACACTCAGGAGGTTTACTTACCACCCGAAAGCATTCAGAAAATTCAAAAAGATCTTCAGAGAACAAAATGTCATCTTGGCTAAACAGATACTTAGTAATAAACATGCTTAATTCAAAAACAAAAGATGAGATCCCACCAGACAATAGATCCAGAATATACCAAATCAACTGTGTGGATTGTGAAAAGTTCTACATAAGAAACACCAGAAAATTCCTAAAAACCAGAGCCAAAGAACACTTCAGGAATGTTAAGTAAAAACTAGAAGACAAGTCAACAGCAGCATTTCACTTTTGGGATGAAAACCATAAACCATAAAAATCCAAAACTACTAAAAAGCATGTGAGCCATAATGAACTCACAATGTGGGAAAACATTTTAATATAGAAGCCCAAAGACCATCTGATAAATTTTGAAATCCCACCAGTTGACACCTTAGTGAAGAAGTTCATTGTTCCACTGCTAAAGAGAAGGCTGCAGTCAGTTACAACCAGCAATGGCAGTTGGACCCCAAGGTTGAAAATGGAAGCAACGGCTTCCGAAACTAGTCCCTCATAAATTAAAGTGTAAGCGACATAGTGTTAAAAAAGTGACTCCATAAATACACAAGCATGAAATATTATTATACTTCTTGTCTGCAATAATACCTTTTGTTATTTGGCTTTATTACATTTTGCTTTGATCCTAGCTAGAAGGATCTGAAAGAGAGATCTCTCCGTTTTCTCTTCCCTAAAAAAGTAGAATAATATTCGCTAAATTAAGATGCAGAAGGACACTAGACTTCAGTTGTTCCATTTACTTTTTCAAAATATCTGCAGTTAATTGTCACAAAAGAAAAGATAGTATGATTAGTAAAATGTTCATACAAAGGACCCAAAGTTGATTCCTGGCAGGATTATGCAGTTTTCAGAATGGATGTGTGTGTAGGGAGTAAATTAAAATTAACTTCTTTTAATAGTCTGCAGGTTTCAGAAGAGCAAAAGTTAGGTAATAAATTTTGTTGTAGCTTTCATACTTTTAGGTTTGTTAATTGTTTACAATACTAAATTACAGATTTCTGTAACATTATATCCCATGCTTGAAAAGTTGAGCACGCAATGCATCCGGCGGAGGGCGATGGATTTTTTGGGCGTAAAAGTCCTTAGTATGGCTTCCTTCGGAAGGGAAGTAAAGCCGGTGGTCCCGTGTCATAGATTTACAGCACGTAAAAGAACCTCAAGCTTGATAAAGAGGCCTCTGAGCAAAATTACTGGTCTTTCATGCCCAATATAGAATGGGATGCTAAGGACCACAGCAGTTACAGAGCATCCATAAATAGAACTAAAAAAAGATGCAACTTGCAGTGTAATTACACACTACAAGCATAGAATCTCGCCCAATCATTCACACAGTGGTGCTAGGAGCACTCTCATTAATTTCTATGGAGACAAAGTTAACAGGAAATGTTATCATAAAAATTTGTTACGTCCATCCTCAAAATCTGACTTAACAGTCTTTGCCTACTTGTAGCATGTTTCAACAAGCATAAATATGAATGAATGGAGCCTGTAGTGTTCCATAAAGGGCAAAGGCCTCCTGAAGAGCGGTAGCTCTATTTGAAAGACTAATATGGCAAGATATTCCACATAAGTAGAGAATTTGCACTATCAATATTAGTTCTTGCACCCTTTGAACCTCACTTGGACTCACACTATTAATTCTATATTTAACCTACTTTAAATGTAATTTTTTCAAGGTTTGTTACTTCTTTGTAGTTGCCTTTCACAATCTTTAGAAACAGTTCTACACCTTGCAGCACTGAACTACTGTGGCCCTACTAGTTGTCTTAAGTATTCTTGGTCTGCCTCGGTTTCTTCTTCCAACATAGGGGTCCCACATAGTGCTCTTCTATGTCCATCTGTTGTGGTGAAGCCTCACAAAGTGCCCTGGCCACTTTAATTTAATTCTTGCAGCCTGCTGCATGATTTTCTTGGAAGACATAATTTCTTGGAGCCTTATATTTGAAACTGTCCAGTAGTGAAATGCCCAAGATTTTTCTTCCTTTGACAGATCTCTAGTGAGCTCCTTTGTCTATTAGGAGCCAGATCTGGCATTATTAGAGCAGTACTGGAGTGAGGAATGTGTGTGTAGAGCTTCAATTCTGAGTTTCCTGTATAGTGATTTATCAAGGAGTATGGCATTAAGTGCCCAGAAGTCCTTCCACGTTTGGACTATTCGTCTCTCAATTTCTTTGTTCATTTTGTTGGATAGAGTGACAAGCTGACCTAGGTACACATATTCTTCTACATGCTCCAGCTCAGTTCCATCAGTTATAATTGGGTCTACTGGTCTTTTGGACATTGAGTTTTATTGTAGCTCGGGAGTTCTACTGTTTTACTGATCATGTTTAGTTCAAGAAGCATTTGGAGAAGCCAATACCATGTCATTGGTAAATCTTAGGTGAGATAGTTTCTTTGCATTTATTTTTATACCATATTTGTTGTTCCAATTTAGCTTTCAGAATATGTTTTCCATTATGGTGGTAAAGAGTTTCAGTGTGATAGAATCACCCTTTCGTACTCCCTGTCTTAGCTTAATAAAGCTTAGCTTAGCTTAGCATAGCATAAATATATGAATGATCAAATTTTAATTATTGACCATACAGAACTTTGCACAGCAAAATGGTATAAGGCTTTTTTGCTTCACATTATCACAAATAATTGTCCTTTGAAAGGAGTGTTCAAGTTCTTTATTCATCCATTTTAATCATTACAATGATATTGGAATCATGAAATTTATTATAAAAATTACATAAAGCATAATTAGTTGATATCATAAATGCCTAGGCATTTACATTATTTGTGGTTTAACATCTTACATGTTTCTATAAATTCATTTGTATTATAAAAACAATTTTGTAACATAAAATTACATAATTTATTTTCAAACAACTTAACTTTGAATATTCTTGTGAGCATTTGTGACTGGATCCATGATATGCTGGCTGTGGTGGTTTACCACAAGGTGAGCAGCAAAGCCCCCAGCCATTTAGTCCATTGTAACCACCCCAACAATCCACATGCTCCTCAATTAAGGCAAAGAAGTTAGCACCATCTCTCCTATTATGGGGGCATACTGCCATCCTCACCTCATTGGTAACAACGTCAATCATTTCCAGGTTCCAGTTTCCTTCCATGATGTGGCCACGATCAAATTTTCTTCATCCAATTTTGCATTCGTCAATATGAATGACGAGGCTGGCACTGCCTATTTTGCCCCTGTTAGTGCATTTGGTGCCCATTGAAGATATTTACACCTCGTGACAATAGCTGAACCAGTCAGCTATTATTCTGTGCCTTATGCAGGTATCTGTAAGTGAACTCTGTACAACAGTTTGTTCATAAGAAAATTTATGGGCAAAGCTGTTAAGTAAGTAGGAGCACTTGGGCAGGTGATAATCTTGGGTTCTTGAGCCAAGTGCCCTTTGCAACTGGCTCTGAAAATTGCTCATGTCCTCTCCAAGAAAACAACTGGTATCTTCAATCTCGTTTCATAATTGGATGAAGGGCGACATTGCACTCCTGGCATAACATCCGCTTTCTTAATAAACTTTTGTCGTGAAGAAACTGCATGTATTGTTCCTCATTGTTACACAATGCTGAGAGAGATCAATTCAATTTATGAAACTATCCCTTGTAGTCAAACACAGCTTGCATGTACCAGTTTTCTTTACTGAATGGCAGGGACCTGACAAGATGTTCATTTTCAGAACAAACAGTAAAGCTAGTTTGATTCTAACAATGGTACATATGGTGAACATCTTTTGAGTTTCAATACCATCCACAAGACACATGTCTGGGTGTCAGTGCAGGGATTAGTAGCAAATGGCCACGCAACTATTAATGTTACCTACACTGCAATTGCTGGTGTACTTCAGCAGGTTCCGTCAGCGCTTGTGCATGCTGGTCCAGTTTTGGGCTTAGAAAATAATCTTGCATGACGTAAAGGAAAGAATATACAAAAAGATTGCAGTAGGCTCTTTGCCAGTGAACATGTTGATCATGCATAAAATAAACTGGATTGAGAACATGTACTTCTTTGCAAGCTCATGGGTTCTTATCCCACACAATATTTTTGTTTTATGTTTTATTATTGGTTCTCTAAGTGTATGTGTAGAACATAATGTTGCTTTAATATCATATTATAATATCATAATATATCATTTGAGTGTTATGGCACTACCTATGCACAAACAAGAAGATAACCACAAATTAACATATTCCTTACAAACAACTAAACAAATAAGAACAGAAGCCTTTATTGCCTAAATTGAAAACACATAGAAATGAACAAAAAATTAATATTGGGTATATGAACCCTCAGCATTTATAATTGCCCTCAATCTTTGAGGTGCAGATAATATTAGATTTCTACAGTACTGCGGACGAGAGGCTACATCATCCCAGGCTTCTTGAATTTGTGCCCATAAGCCATTTTTTGTCCTTCGTGTATATGCAGGCAATTCAAGCACTTTTTTTCACCTTAGCCCACACATTTTCCATAGGGTTCAAATCTAGTGAGCAGGGAGGCCAGTCTATTATTCTGATATCCTGCCTCTCTGAGAACCACTTTGAAATTGCTTGGCATGTGCGGACAGGTTGACTATCGTGTATGAATTCACTTAATCAATCTGGATATATCATCCTTATAGAGGAAATAAAATATGCTTAAGTACAATCCATATTGCGCACTGGGTAATGTATCATCCAGCTTCCACAATACACCCAAATAGCTCTTCAATATCTAGCCCCAACAAGGCACAGATATGCTACCATGGCAATATTCTTTAGCCTAATATCTTGCAACATCAAGGGACTGCTTTGGACTGGAAACAATTACTTACCCCTTATGTTTGGAAGAAAATGTCACATTGTCTGGGAATATCCCAGCTGTGGTTCGCATTTTCCTCTGCAAATGCTAGGAGAATCATTCTGTGATCATCTGTCTGGTGTTGTATCTTAGCTGCTGTTTGGATCAGTTCTGCATCATTTATATGTTGCTGAGCCATTCAAACAGGTCCAGGGAACTATGAATTTGCTTTCATGTCAGAAGCAGATTGGAAGGAATTCCTTTCTGATTCTGCGATTAAAGCTGTATTTCGGTCCAGAATGGACACATGTCTTCATCCTGAACCAGAACAAATGTGTTCAAGCCTTTCCCTGGATAATCTCGCCCACCTCTGAGCTGTAGATGTAGGAACTCCAATAGGATTTGCAGCCTCATGAGTAGAAAAGCCTGCAACATTCACTGATGTAGGAAGAAATTGCGTTGTGCCTATGTCCTTGGTCCTTGTGTGTGCACTCTGCCATGCTCAAAGTATATATGATTCACTGAAAAGAAACCTGTTTGAGGTTGTTGCATTTACACAGACCTCTGTGCACCACATGAAATGTGTGTGTGCAACATATTGCATTTAGATAGAACAAATACTAGGATATATTATAATAAACATTATAAGATATATTATAAAATATGTTAATGTTAAAAATTTCTATGTATGAGGAACAATATTATGCAAGTAGTTTGTCATAGTATATTATAAAGTTTTATTAAAAAAAAATACAAAGGAAAATAAAGTGCTTCATGCCAGAAGGTGGAACCTATGCAAATAACCATGGCACCACTGCACACTCTGCTACAAAGCTAACACAACATACACACTAACAGCATCTTTAACGCATGCCATAAAACACAAGTGCTGCAGTGGCTACACAGCTTTGCTGGTTACATTGTGAACTGCGCACTACGAGGGCAGATCAAAAAGTAATGCACA
Organism: Deroplatys truncata; assembly: GCA_030765065.1. Taxonomy (NCBI): domain Eukaryota; kingdom Metazoa; phylum Arthropoda; class Insecta; order Mantodea; family Mantidae; genus Deroplatys; species Deroplatys truncata. Next base: position 411,456,488 of record CM060990.1, on the reverse strand, counting down.
ATAATTTTTTTACAAAAAAAGTTTAATAGTTAAAACAACAAAAAAATCACAAATGAACGTTACCTACTTTTCGACATAATCACCAAGTTTCTCAACACATTTCTTTCATCATGATACCAGTTTCAATATGCCCTGTTCATAGAAGTCCGTTTCCTTGGAGTATAGCCATCTGCGGACTGCTGATTTCACTTCTGCATCTGTTGCAAAGCGTTGGCTGGCTAGGAATTTCTTCATGGGACCAAACAGATGAAAGTCCGACAGTGCAAGGTCCCTCCCAACCAAATTCGGTGATTTTCTGACGAACAGCAGCAGCAACATGGGGGCAAGCATTGTCATGAAGAATTTTGACATCGTCAGCATTCATGTTGTGGCGTTTGTCACGAAGGACACGACACAGCTTCACCAAAGTTTTCATGTAGGCTGCAGCATTCACAGTGGTCCCGTATCCACCAATACAACACCATGAATATCCCAGAACTCTGTCCAAGCACTTTCCTAGCAGATTGAGTCACTTTGAATCTTTTCTTCACTGGGGAACCAGAATGTTTCCACTCCATACTTGCCTGCTTGGTTTCGGGCATGTAGTGGTATGCCCACAACTCATCACCAGTGACGATTTCTTTCAGAAAGTCATGGCCTTCTGCAATGTACCGCAATAGGTAACCCAAGCTCATCATCATTCGCTGGCCCTTGTGGTTGTCTGTCAGGTTCTTAGGCACCCAGCGAGCACTAACTTTACTAAATTTCAACATATCATGAACAATATCATACACTGCACCATAGGAAATGTTGAACTGTTGCAATAAGGTTTGCAGTTGCACATGCCAGTCATTCAAAATTGCCGTCTCAATGCCTCTGACATTCTGTGGGGTTGCAGCTGTTACCGGCCTCTCAGAGCATAGCGAATCACTAAGGTTCATATGGCCCTCTAGGAAGAATGCATACCACCTGGAGACATTGCTACGGTCCATACAATCATCCTCATACACGCCAAGCAAGTCCCTGTGAATATCACTCAGTTTATGCCCTTTGGCCCACCATTATCGAACCACACCTCTCTGCTCTTCACACATGGACGACAGTAACATGCGTGCCATCTTTGTTGCGTAGTTCATGCTTCTCTTGCTAGAGCTGCACATGAAACAAAAAATGCCCTCTGTAGTGAAAACTTCAAACTATATCTATACGAAATTGCAACATTCCAGCTGCAATACCAAGGCAGAAAAAAATTATTGTGTGTTACTTTTCAACCCACCCTCGTATATCAAGTAGGACTGATAAAAATTTGGCATTCAAGAGATGACTGATTTTTTTTTATCACCAGCTGCACATTCTCCCACATTTACTACTAATGTATCTATCAATTATCTTAATTATGATAGCACTATCCATAGCTCTTCTACCCCTATGGAAACCAAACTGATAAGGAGACAATCGTTAACACTTTTCATCCAAATCTTGGATTCTCTCTGTTAGTATTTCAGTGAAGATTTTTCCTAGGTTGGAAAATAGTGCTATACCCCTGTAATTATCAGGACTTCCCATGCTACCTTTATCTCTTATACAAGATGGATAATGGCTCTTCCACATTTTTGGTATTTCCTTATTGAGCCTAATGGCGTTAATAGCTCTCCTAGACAATTTAGTCTATTTAAACTTCCACATCAAACTTGAGGAATACTGCCGGTAACACTCTGTATCCACTGCTTTGTTCTGTTTCATGATCTTAGCTTGTTTGAGTACTTCAGTATTTGAAAATGGCCTATCTAATTCTTCAGTATAATTAATCCCCCTCCTAAAGACGTATTTTCCCAAGTCCTTCTTGAATGTGAATTAAACTTCTAAAGATTTATAGTAGAATTGACAGAAGTATTGTTAATTGTGATGTTATCATATAATGAATTGAAGTGAGTCGTTAAAATGGCTTAAGCGTCATTGTGATGTGAATTAATATGTAACGACTCACTTCAATTCATTCTAAAGATTTGTCCACTCTACTGCTTTAATATTTGTTTCACTCCTTTGAAACTTGAATATTCTCTATTTCCAACACTAAGTGGGTCTTACCTGATTCTGTTTTTATTTTAATTTAACTTGCCTTGTCCATACACCAATTTTGTTCCTTTTAAGATATTATATGCTTCCTTACTGACACGGGTAACCAAGGTTGTTAAAGCATCGACTCATAAATGGGAGATCTGCAATTCAGATCCTGCCAGGACCATCCTCCCTGACTGAGACTTTTTCCAGGGTTTTCTCAGCTCTCGTACTTACAAATGCTGGGGAGGTACCCTGCGACGGTTTTAATGTTACTTATGTGTTTAACATTAATATAGCACCACGTTTGGAAGCCAATTTACGAGAGCAAATATATGTTTTTCTTTACGCGATGCCATCTTGTGTGACGTCACTCCTTATTTGGTTGGTTCGTTTAACTCCATCTGGCGTAGCAATTTGCATCAATTAGGGTTCGAAAGAATTTTAAGTTTTGTATATTGTCCTCCGGCTAGCTATCATATTATCTTAGTAGAACAAGTATCTCTTGCAGGGTGTGAAGCGGAAAGGAATCTTTTGTCTAGAAATGATATTGACGAAGAAATTGGTTTTATAATCTTTATTGCAGAACACGTTCACGAACACTTTCACAGATTTATCTGGATAATCGCCATACTGAAACTGTTTGTAATAACTTCTCACTTTTAACTCACGTACTTCAACTTTATATATTTAACTGTATAATACTTTATAATAGTTTTTGTAATTCTGTTGCGCGTAACTTGACGAAATAAATGAACGGAGAATTTTGTAGAACTGGTGGGCTGACGTGTAATGTGTTGAGAATCTTGTTGAACTGCGGGGAACGCTCCCTTGAACCTACACTATTTATAGGCTTACCTCAAGATACGCCTAAAGATTATAAATGAAATGCTATTGGCTAATAAAACGCGCCAACATTAGCGTCTATTTTAACATCCAATGAAAACCACTAATACATATTACTTTAGGAAATGTTCTAGAAGCTTTTTTACCGAAAACCCGCGAAACATTACGTAACTTCCTTGTTCCCGGTAATGATAAACAACTCACTCCACCGCTGCATTCTTGCGTTATTGTTAACAGTTTCAGTAAAGCCATATATTATTATTTACCAATAATAATTACAATTAATAAACATCTGAAATCAATGTCACATAAAAATACATATTCATATTACAATCAATATTTACATTAAAGTAATTTGTGATACAAATTACCGTATCAACCCTAAACTTAGGCCTGAAGCATTTCCTTTTCCAATTATCATTTCATTTTATATAATATCATCAGTGTGCACCACCTGTAGCATTGTATGCAGTAAGAACAGGGTTAAACACTACTAAAAACAAACATATGTGCTTCCTTTGAATGTAACACCTCAATCTTATCTCCATTTGGTTAGTTTCCTTCCAACATATAGCTGATTCCTTAACTAACCTCCATACAGCCCTTATCAAACCAGTCACTGTGAGCCTTATCTGGTATTCTGGACTTATTTATTTTCCTCCAGTACATTTTACTATCAACTTAAAGTTTTTGACGTTTTATACATCTTATTTCTTAAAGTCATTATATATATTCCTCATAAACATATGTTGCTGATATCTGAATTTAATATCCTGTAAACATGTCTTAATTCATCTTTTCATTTGTATCATCACTTTTTCAGTGTGTTCACTGTCACCATTTCTTTCACTGTGCCCATCCTTATTCAATGGAAAGTGACTACCAATATTAAAGTTCTTCAAGATTGCTGCCATTTTTGTAGAACACAAACCATAATTTGCAACAGTTTATGCATTTTCATTGACAAATGCAACTTTCCCTAATTCTTGATCTTCCCAGTAGCCATTCAAAATTATAAATTCATTGTTCTCACCAAAGTTATTTAGCTTGTAATCCACCTCGCTTTTTACTAAGCCCTTGCTTTTTCTATTACATAGGCCCTTCTCTCTATAAAAGCCCTGCTCCTCTCAGATATTATTTTCTTTTGTTTATAGGGCACAGATGTAGCATTAATGTCCCCAAGAAACATTTTTACTATCATAAGATTATTTTCTCTCATTTCCTCCATTTCTTTTTCTATTCTCTGAAAATAATCCAGAATATGAAGTTGTGAATTCTTTGGGAGATTTTACAGTATTCCTAAACATAATGATCTCTCTTAATAGCCATATCACATTTTCTAGGCATGATTTTCTTTCAAATATTCCCTTTAGGTCCTGTGAAATAAATCCCCCTATACCTCTCTGTTTTTTGTAACCCCATTTTTACTAATAAAATCAAAACCTTGCACCTCAATGACATCTTCTGTTTCCATCCATGTTTCTAGTACTGCTACAATCTGTTTTCAAAAAGAACCATTGCATTTTAACCATCCACAATTCCAGAATCCCTATTTCATTACCTGTCTCTTTTTCTACCTAGTCCCTATATTGACCTAGTTCTCAACCTAAAGCTATCTGGCGTTTTCCTGCTTCTAAGTTGAATTTCCTCTTTAGCTGTCACCCCTTGAGATTTGTAGCATTCCTCATCATTATTGTGCTTACAGTTCCAATCACTTTCAATGGCTAACAGCAATCTATGTGGTGTTGACGCATGCTTGGATCCATAGTAGTGGTGGCATCATCGCTCCTCCAAACACCTGTTCGCATCCTCAGTACTTTCCCAGCTGCCAACTGCTGAGTTTGCATGATATTCTCTGGGAGGTGATTCTTTTCTTTTGTGGCGATACCAATGTTCCCTCCTCTGCTTGACTTTGACAATTGCCGGCTGTGTTCTAGCTTGCTTCCTCCATATGCTTGCTGTTTGACATTTCTCCCTTTGGACCTCCATTTTCCTATCTTGGCCTCCTCTTTCATTCTCTAAAGGCCAGTAATATGATCTCCGATTAAGGTTCTGGTTAGATATTAACTGGCAGTTATGCAAATTTTCCTATTATGACCTTCGGTTAACAGCTAACTGGGAGTTATTCTTAGTGATGAGCTTATCGCCAGCTCAGGTAGCGGTTAGGATACTAACTTGGAGGTAACCACACAAAAATGGCATACCTTTGGCCTTGATTGATAGTTGATAGCGATTCCAAGGCGAAATATTAGATCAATGTTTATACAACAGGAGGAAAGCCAAAATAAAGAGTAATTTCCAGGTTTGGGATGAAGATGAATTTTGTAAACATTATTGGATTGTCAAAAGTTGCACTGGTTGCTTTCAAGTTCTATTACATTTCTGCTGCATAATGCCTCCAGCATTATTCTTAGACATAGTTTTCATATAATGTTTTTTTCTTTTTTTTTTAAATGTGAATGACAGTAATGTTTGTTTAAATAAATAATGTAACTAATATTAACCCAATATTCATGTGTCTAACCTATTTTGCAAGTAACTTTTACAAAATGACAGTGAAACTTAACCTTATACTTCAAAATGTCCTATTTTCCTACTTAACCTTATATTTCAAAATGTCCTATTTTCCTACTAACTTATACAGGGTGACCATTTTTGGGAAAGATAGGAAAATCAAAATACAGAAAATATACAGGGAAAAGGCTTGTCATGTCAGAGTACTTGACGAGACTGTACCTGAGCGGAACAAAAGAGTGGAGTTATACCAAGTAGGGTTGAGCAAACCGATTCTTTCAAAATACTCGTTCATACGATTCATTCATACCTCGTGAACTGCTTCACATGAACCCCTGCCAGTCACCAATCATCATGAATCATCTATAATAACTAGTTTCAGCCTACCATTGTTATTTGTTCAATTCTTTTGAATCATCCTGCTACTTAACTAAATTCACGATTGTTTTATGATCATTTATCTCCGATGAACAGTTTAGTGCTATGATTTAGAATGAATGATGAACAATTAGTTTCATATTATATATCGCTCAAAAATTTCAGGGAGATGAAATAAAAATACAAAGAAGTTGTGATTGTTGAGAGAGAGGGGGCAGCGGGTGTACATCTACAAACTGCATTAAAATGGTGCAACACACAGTCACAGCATTGGCGCTGGATATTTTGCAGTTCATCAACTTGGCAACATTGTTGCTAGCTAGTGCTTTGAGAGGAAATGCTGGTCCCTGATTGGTTGAAACATATGTGAAACTGCTTATAGCCTGATGCCGAACCCACCTGTAGTGCCACTTAATTATTTTAATAACTGAAGTTGGCCTTAATGATGTGAAGTACCTCATTGTTTGGAATGTGGACTACAATGTACATTGCCACGTTTTTGCTGATCGAACACTCTTCATTGTTCCTGTGTTAATGGTCAAGTTTTGACAAAGAATCACATTGTCAATCTTATTAGTGTGCACTGTGCATTATGAATGTTTCAAAATTTAATTCAGTGTGGTTATTACCATTGGTGCATCCAGAGTTTCAGCTTTGGTTGCAAGAAGTGCACAATGACTCAAAAACAGCTTTTTGTAATGCATGCAAAAAAGAAGTTCACCTTAAGCAACATGGGCAAGAAGGCTGTTACCAGCCACATGTCAAGACAAATGCATTAGCAATGATCGCGGCAATGAAGTATAACTGATATTTCTGCATTTCTCTCCTCATTTTATGAACAGGTGAGTCATTTCATTTCTTTCTATGTGCCTTGTATTTCATATGGTAGATAGTGGTAATTTGGGTATAGTTTACAATTTACTAATTTAAATTAATATGATAATTAAACAAGCTGGAAGGGTACACAGTGAAGCGAAATGAAGACTTACTGAAGTAACAATGAGTCGAAATTAACACTTAATGCTTCACTAACTTTTAACTTACACGTAGAAAGTGTTTCAAAGACATCTGCATCATCAACTACATTTGACTGCTGGAATAATTAGATGTGTTCCCTCTGGAATCTTGAGGCTCACCTACTGGTCCTCTGAAGAATCTATGGAGTTGGTTGTCTTTGGTGGGGGTTTCAAAATTCATTAGCGTTGACTCATATTTTTTCAAGAAAATCTTCTCCCAGGTTTCAAGTTCTATTGGTCTTTGTACATGTTTCAAAAGATGGACGCTGTTTTCAATGTTGTGGCTAGAGTTCCAGAAAGGGTATGCTGCTGCTGCTGCTAATAATAATAATAATAATAATAATAATAATAATAATAATAATAATAATAATAATAATAATAATAATGGTAATAATAATTTATTCACCATTTGGTAATTACAATAATTACAATAGGCTTCCTCAAAGCTCAAAGCTATACATTAGGTATTACTTAAAACTAATAAACATATTTACATATCACTTTTACTTAATGTGTCAAGTTCCTGTATATTATATAAAGATTGTTTTATTAGCCATTTGTACAATTTCTCTTTATAGAGTTGAAGATTTACAGTAGTTACTTTTAAGGGAAATGAATTGAAGAGTTTTATGCCTACTGCCCTGCAATACTTAAGAGATCTTCTGCAATCTGTAGTATGGCATATCAACTTTATTGCTACTACGCATATTGTGTTTATGTATGTCTCTCCTTACTTCCTAGTCGTCCAAATTCTCTTTTATATAGGTTAAAACATCATATATATATTAATAACTGTAGGAATTTCTAATTCTATAAATAATGGTTTGCAGTGTTCAAGTTTCTTCGAGTTGGTGAAAATTCTTATTGTCTTTTTTGAATTCTTAATACCTCCTCAATGCGTGGACTACTGCCCCATAATACTATGCCATATCTTAGGATGGACTGAAAGAATGAAAAATTTGCCATTCGAACAAATTCTTTTGGCACTGCTTTTTTTAAATTTGCTAAGAGAAATACTATGCATGATAATTTATTGCATACAAAATCTATATGCTGATTCTAGGATAGTTGTTTATCAATTAATATGCCAAGAAGTTTCACACTATCACTGGCAGCATTTATATGCTTTAAACTGAAGATAATGTTTTGAGTTTTGTTGGGATTTATAAGGAAGCCATTACTTCTAAACCAAATTTGAGCTTGCTGCATGGTTTCATTTACTGACTCTGTCAAAAATCTCAAGTCTTTATGAACATTAAGGAAGGATGTATCATCTGCATAAACAATTGTATGACAGGGATAACATTTTGAAATATCATTAATCATTATTAGATAAAGTAGGGGCCCCAGTACCGAGCCCTGCAGAACCCCAATTTTTACTTATTTGACGCTCGATTGCCTTCCATCAGCTGATACTAGCTGTTTATGACCTTCTAGTTAAGATTTAAATATGTTTAATTTCTTTCCTTTGATCCCATATTTTTCCATTTTATTTAATAAGATATCATGTTTCACACTATCGAAAGCTTTACTCAAGTCACAAAGAATGCCTTGAGCCAAGTCACCATTTTCAAAAGCTTTATATATATTTTCTACAAATGCATCGACTGCTAATATTGTTGATTTTGCTCTGCAAAATCCAAATTGATTACTGAAGAATAAATTTTGCTTTTTAAAAAAAGCTTGCAGTTGGTTTTTTTTAGCAAGCATTCCATAATTTTTGCTATTGTAGGGATTATTGAAATGGGTATTTTGTTAGTCACATTTTCTCGGTCTCCATTTTTATATATTCGTGTTTCTTTGGAAAAGTGCCTTCGCTTAAACATCTATTAATACAGTAGGTCAAAGGTCAAATATACTGAATTGCTTCTTTAATGAGATTGTTAGAAAGATGATAAATATCCCTGCTTTTTTAATTCTTTAGATTTTTGGCAACTTTTAGGACCTCATCACATGTTACTTCTCTAAGTGAAAAATCCTCATTTTCTTTTCCTGGTGTTATAAAACTCATTGCAGTATCTGGACATGATTGGACTTGTACAGTTATGTCTTCTACTGACTGTAAAAAGAAATTATTAAAGTCATCAGGAGTTACTCTTTCATGTGTGTCACTTTTATTATCTCTACCAGTTACTGAAATTGATCGACTATGCTGCTTTGCATCTGTTATCAGACTTTTCTATGATTATTTGATTTGCATTTTTCTTTGCATCAACTAGCTGTTTCCTGTATTTTCTTCTATAATCTTTCAATACATTTGACAATAAATCATTTGGTGCTTTTTTATACATATCCTGGAGAATTATTAGTTTATTTTTCATTCTTTCAAGTTCTGAATTATACCATTTATATGCATTTATTGTTCTTTTCTTTTTATTAGGATTTATAAGTTGCTTTTGTTTTATGCAAGAGCAATTGAATAAATCATTAAATTTTGCAAAGAATACCTCAAAAACTTTTTTAGCTGGCCCCTTAGTATTACAAAGCAGTGTTTCCCAGTTCACCAATGCTAGGCTGTCCTGTCCTTAAATCTATTTATATTTTCAATACTCAGATCTCTGATTTCTTTAAGAAGTTTTGCTGTTTCCTGAGGGTTAGCTTTTTCAGAGATAACCTTTAGGAATAGAGCTTGATGATCTGCTATTTTGCAATCTAAGACTTTAAATCAATAGAATTTTGGTTTCAGGTTTGTTATTATATTGTCTAGGCATGCTGTCCCTCGTGTAGGAGTTCCATTTATGCAATGATATCTCATCTGTTGTAATAGATTTAAGAACAGACCTGCTGTATTACCTTTTTGGTTATGTCAAACTGAGCATTGATATCACCACAAATTATTATATTCTGCTTGGAGTTAATTAGATATATCAATACCTTTTCAATACATTCCAGAAATAAGTTAGGGTCCCCATCTGGTGACCTATACACAGTGAGTATTACAATATTATGTCTACTAATTACTACTCCTGTAAACTCAAATACTTTTTCTATACAAAAGATGTTTAATTCTATCTTCTTTACTGCTAATGAATTAGAAATGTATATTGCAACCCCACCATTTTTATACCTATTTCTACAGTAAGAATTTACTAATTTAAAATTTTCAATTCCTACATATCCTATTTCTTGTTCTCGAAGCCAATGGTCACTCAGACATAATATGTTACAATTTATATCCTTGATAGATACACTTAATTCATTTACCTTTCTTCTTAAACATTGTACATTCAGATATGGAATGTTTACAGTATCTGTAGGATTTACATATTGCACATTCACTGTATTACGATCTTTACAGCCTAATACTCCTTTTCTAATATTTTCTAATCTCACCTTCTGCTACAGGAAGTAGTTTCCCTGGTTCGCTTTAATTATGTCTACTACATTTTCTAAAACTTTACCCACTGTATAAGACCCTTTTCTGTTTAGGTGCAAATCATTTTTTCCAATATATGTATGATCCAAATATTTGTCCACATCAACATATAGTCTTAAAGTTTCACACACCCATCTAATGTTTTGATTTACCACCTTGATAAATTTTTTATATACACATCACTATTTGTAGCCACTACATCTTTTGGAAATTTCTCCTTTGTTATTTTGATGAACCCATAGATCTCGCCCAATACTTCTTCAGGACACACTGATTTTTAAAAGTTGTTTGTTCTGACATGGAGGATGACTACCTCTGGCTTTTTTGAAAATTTTCACAGTCACACACATTTTTTAACTTGTTCCCCAACTGCTCTATTCTAATACCCCTATACACTTTGGTCTGTGCACCATTCACATTCACATGTATGATCATGGAGTCACCAATCACTAGCACTTTTTATTCTTTTACTACTTCACTTATAGATCCATTGCTGTTGAGGTTAGGTTAGGTGTTCCTACATGCTTCTCTGTTGTTCTTGTCCACTTTTGGATAAAATTTCAAATCGGTTGGATATCTGAAGTTCTGGTGTCTTTGGAGCTGCTTCTTTCATCTTTTTATTCTTATTTGTGACTCTCATCCAGTTCGTGCAAGGACCATTATTTTGAGTGACAGGTTGGCTAGAATCTTTGGCTTGTGTCGGGTTGATGCTTTCCTGTGTCAATCTTTTATTTTTTTCTACTAATACACACTTTTCTTCTTCCAGCTTTTGGTTTTTTCTCTCAAGGGTTCAGTGATTCTGTTTATATCCTGCATTGGATTTTCCCGTGCTGTTACTTTAGCATACAATGTATCTTCTGATATTTGCTCCAACTTCGCTTTTAAGTCTGCTTTTTCACTCCTTAATGTCTTATTTCTTCCTTTGCGCAGCGTAGATCCCCATTTAGTATCTCTATAAGCATTTGTGGTGATGCTACCTGATCAATGCCACATGGTTTTCGACCCACATGTAGGTTGCACACGTATTCTTCCCTTTTTCTTTCTTCTGTATTTAGGATTGTCTGGATTTCATTTGTGTTGGTTCTTTCACCTTTATGTATCACACTATTACCTTTAAAAACTACTTTTTCTGCATTAATACCATCTTTATTACTAATTGTTTGCACCTTGCTTCACGTAACAACACATGCTAGTGCTGATTTTTCTGTTTGTTTATACTTTGTGTGCCTAAGTGTTCCTTGAGACAGCTCTCTATGTTCCTTTTCGTTTTTCCTATGTATATTTTCTCACAATCAACACAACTAATTTTATAAATTCCTGGTTTCTTTCAAGAAAGTGTTACATCAGATCTGTTTGATTTAAGTAAGTTTTTTTATACTGTGTCTGTTTTGTGGGGTTAGTACTATGTTGCAACCTTGGAAGATGTTTTGGAATTTTCTCATGAACTTTGGGTGGTAAGTGAATTATTTTAACCTTTTCTTTTCTTTTTCTTCTGTTAGAGTGGTTATATCTGATATATGTTTCTTCTTTTTAACTTCTGTAAATTTTTATGCACCAATGATTTGCTGAAACTGTTGTTCTCTGCCGTTGTTTCTATTTGTTTTAATTCCTTCTTGTATTCTGTTTCACCTAATGGGATGTTGAGTAATCTGTGTAGCAGGATGTTTATGATGGCATGCTTGTGGTTGATAGGATTGAAAGTGTTTGCTTTTATGTGATTGCCTGTATTTGTATCCTTCCTGTATATACCAAATCTGTAGATTTAAAAATTTCAGTTTTCCAAGGAAAATATACAAGCAAAATTCTGGTCTAATGGTGGGAAGCCCCTTATCACCTCTTCTGGTCAACCTTTTTATGAACTTCTTTGAGACTCAGATCACCACTGCTTTCCCCCACATTTTCAAGACATGGTTCTGGTACGCTGATGATATCTTCGCAGTAGTTAATGAAAAACTAGTACAAGATGCTCTGAAACTTTTAAATCTACAAATTCCAGAAATTAAATTCACGATGGAGAAAGAAACAGATGGAACACTTCCCCTCCTAGACCTAAGAATTATCAGAAAGATAATAAGCTTGAATTTGGTATATACAGGAAGGATACACATAAAATCTCATAAAAGCAAACACTTTCAATCCTATCAACCACAAACATGCCATCATAAACACCCTACTACACAGATTACTCAACATCCCATTAGATGAAACAGAACTCAAGAAGGAATTAAAACAAACAGAAACAACAATTTCAACAAGTCATTGGTGCATAAACAATTACATAAATTAGAAAAAAAAGAAACAGATATCAGACAATCACTCTAACAGCAGAAAAAGAAAAGAAAAAAGTTTCAAAAAATTCACTTACCTCCCAAAGTTGTTGAAAAAATTCCAAAAGATCTTCCAAGGTTATAACATAGTACTAGCCCCACAAAACAGACTCAATATAAAAAAACGTAATTAAATCAAACAAATCTGATGTAACACCTTCTTAAGAAACCAGAAATTTATAAAATTAGCTGTAAATATTGCAAGAAAATATACATAGGAAAAACAAAAAGGAACATAGAAACCCATCTCAAGGAACACCTTGGGCACACAAAGTACAAACACATAGAAAAATCAGCAGTAGCATACCATTTTTGGAACTCTAGCCACAACATTGAAAACAGCATCCATCGTTTGAAACATGTACAAAGACCAATAGAACTTGAAACCTGGGAGAATATTTTCATGAAAAAATACGAGTCAATTCTAATTAATTTTGAAATCCCCACCGAAGACAACCCACTCCATAGATTCATCAGAGGTCCAGTAGGAGAGCCTCAAGATTCCAGAGGGAACACATCTAATTATTCTGGCACTCGAATGTAGGTGATGATGCAGACGTCTTTTCTATGTGTAAGTTAAAAGTTAGTGAAGCATTAAGTGTTAATTTCGACTCAGTGTTACTGTAATAAGTTTAAATTAATACTCTACCTAACTCTCGTACATATTCCAATTTTCATGCATGTATATAGGTTTGCCAGTGTCAGTTTAGTACAACACATCTTGGATTTGAGGCTGTAAATGCTTGTCTGTATTCACCTGGTATGGGATGCCCAAAATCCCGTATTTACAAGAAAGTAAAAAAGTGACAATTTGAATAATGCTTTTGTACACCATGTCTTTTTTTATATGGATATCAATTACCAATGTTGTATATTGCATTACAGACAAATGTTTCTGCATAATCCTAATGGTGTTACAAAGATTTTGCCTGTTTTTTTGTTTTTTTTTTGTTTAAGGGCGTTCAACTGCTAGGTCATTAGTTAATTTTGCCTGTGAGTATATACTGCACAGCATATTATCTTATGATTCAGAGCAGCGACATAACAATGAAGATATCGTTAACACTGAACAAAAGCCAAAAACAATAAAAAATGAACAATAAATGGAGAGATGAAAGGAATAAAATGTTCTAAGTAATACTAAAGCTGAGATCCAAGTTACATTAATTTTTAATCAAAGTTAGTATTAAATTTTTGAAGTAATAAAGACAGATGCAACTTTTCTAGCTAAATGTGCGGTTATGTACAAGGCTGGTTTCAAACACTTGCAAATGCCGGCAAGCGCTTGCTGGCGCGAGTTGAAGTCCACATTTTTGTAAATGGTGTGCGTTCACAGACAGAACCTTATCTGGGCATGCAAGCGCTTGCTGCAGCTTTGCAAATGCTGTCCAGCAAACAAGAATGAACAAGCCATTTATTTCCAGCTCTGGCTAGTGTTGATAAATTTTGGGGAGATGGTGAAAAATTGCCATGAAATGGAATTTTTAGATTTTGGTATAGTTTTTAACTCAAAATTTGGAAATTCCTCTTTAATTTCATAAATTATGTTTTATCATTGCAGGCACATTACTTGTATTTAAAATATTATTTTAAAATGATGCTGCATGTGGCATTTTATGTCTAACTCTAGTTAAAAGAGTATTTTCTTTAACATTTTCTGATATTAATGAATTGGCCCATTTTCTCAAAAATTATTGAAGATAGCTCATTTAAATTATGATAAAAACATTGATGCTTTTTGTATCTACTTTGATGTTAATAAAATGGCTGGTGAAATTCTTAAAACAGGAATTACTGATTGATTTTAAATGTATAATTAATAAAAAATTGTATGTTCCTTAATAAAAGACATAGTATGAAAGTAGATCAGTAAACTTAGAAGATATGTGTATATTTCCTACAAAAGTTTCAACATGCTATCTTAAAAAAATAGTTTCTGAGATTAATGTAAATGAAGTTAGTAAACATAATATTGGCGGGATAGGGATTTTAATCTCCCCTAAATCTCTCATATCTTGCAAGAAGAGTCATTTGGGATAAATGACTGAAGCTAGGTACATGCCACAGGATCTATGTTGACATATCTTGAAAGGAAATATTTTTAAAATGAAAGTCAAAGGTAAATTTATATTGTTTTTATTCTAATTAATCTTTTATAACATTATTTGATGAAAGTAACGTTATAACAAATTAATTTATGAACGCTTAGTCTGGAACTGTATGGGGTTATTGGCAAAGTATGTCTAAACGATCTGATGGTTGTTAAAACTGGTCACAATGAGGAAGAGATTGGTTGCTTGGAACTAGTTCTGAGGTTAAAAATCTTTATGGAAATTATACATGTGCGACCATAACTAAAACTTATGGCTTAAAAAGGCTGTCTTTTTTACGCCCAAATTATCTTGAATGGATCAATTTTGTATTAACTAACATCTTTCCTCTTAGCACATTTAGAATCAACCTAGTTTATAGCTATAACACAGAATTTGTTTCTTCAGATGCCTATATTAGCTGATACTGCCCCTGCTGTGACATCTATACTTACATCTGCAGAAGATGTATGTAGGTCTGTGGTAGCTGCATCTACCTCAACTAGGATTTCTTCCCGACACTAATGTTAGAGCAGCGAAACCATGTGATCGGTACAAAAACAAGTTTCAGAGCTCAGGAGGGTATCAGCAATATCTTTAAGAAGATGCTCAAAGACAGTCACATAGCATCACAAACCCAACTTGGGTGAAAACTATGTACCTTGCTCGCACCATACTTTTGTCAGATGCTCACTGATGAATTAAAACTTGCAATGCACATAGTTATGTGTTTTGACAAATCATTCAACAGAATATCAAAACTATAAGAATAAAGTGTCGTCAAGATATTGGAATTCTTCTTTTCTGGGGCGTTCATCTGCAGCTGACTTGTGAGAGGCTTTAATGAGTGTCTTGGAGACAAAATAGAACAGAGAAAGATTTTACATGTGTCCATGGATGGGCCAAATGTAAACTGAACCTTTCTTGAACTCCTCAAAAAAGAAGTGAAGACGTGTGAAGAAGATCCAGAAGTAATTGATACTGGATCATGTGAACTACATGTAGTCTATGGTGCATTCCAAGCAGCATTCAGAAAAACTGGCTGGGAAATTGATAAGTTCCTGAAGTCAATACACAATATGTTCAAAGATTCTTCAGCATGGCGAGTTGATTTTGTTTATGAAACTAAGTGCAAGGATCTTCCTTTGAAATTTTACAATTGCCGCTGGCTTGAAAATGTTGATACCTGTAAAAGAGCTATCAAGATTTTACCTCACTTGAAGACTTATTTCAAGAACAAGAGTGTGCAACTGCCTGATATTTATGCAGTGAAGAAGACTGCTGAAATTCTTCAAGACCATCTTCTGGCCCCTAAATTACACTTCTCCTTGACAGTTACTTCTGCATTTGAACGCTTCTTAAGAGAGTTCCAAACACCAAAACCAATGTTCCCTTTCCTGAATTCTGCTGTTGAACACCTTACCCAAGAGTTAATGGAAAGGTTCATTAAAGCCAGCATTCTGGAAGATGCTAATACTACATACAAGCTCATAAACATAGATGACAAAAATGTGGACAGCTGTGTGAAACTGTGAAAGTTAAGATTGGACCAGCTGCAAGAAAATCTCTCAATGAAGTATGTCTTGAGAATATTGATATGGACTTTTACCGTCTAGAGGCAAAAAATTGTCTAATGAAGATTGTTGGGAAACTTATCGAGGGGAACCCCCTGAAATTTGTCAAAGTCTCTGCTTGTTTTGATCCCAAAAGATACTGACTAAGCCAGAACAATGCAAGAATGATTTTGAAACATGTGTTGGAATGCTTTTGGCAAAGCATCATGTGAATGCACTTCAATCTGATCAAGCCATCTTTCAGTTTGGTTAGTTTGCATCTTCTGCAAACAAAACTGAGCTCTGATATTTTGATTGGAGAATGTCTCCTTGACACTTTCTATGCCAAACAAATGAATGGCATAGAAGAATATAAAGATGTGTGGCACATTATCAAAATTATTCTTCTGTTTTCACATGGCAATGCCTTTGTCAAAGGAGGTTTTTCCGTTAATAAGGAAATGTTAGTGGAAAACCATCATGAGGAGAGTCTGATAGCCTTGAGAAAAGCATGGGATGGCATACAAGATATGGGTGGAGAGGATGCCATAGATGTTGATCAAGAAATGTTTTGTTATGCTTGAGGAGCCTGCACTAAGCAGAAAGAAATAATTGCAAAGCAAAAACAAAGAAAAGTACAATTGAAGAAACTGAAACAGTATTAAATGGAAATGAGAAAGAGAAAAGCTGAGGTACTGCAGCAGTTGGAAAAAAAGAAAAACAGGGTTTGCGAATGAAACTAAGTGAGTTGAAAGAGAAGATAAGAAAATTGAAGTGAATAAAGTAAAGGCATAGAGGAAAAACTACTTAAATACATACAAAACCGAACTAGGATTACAATTAGAATTAAACATAGAGGGGGACTTAGCACGTTGACCTACATAGATCTTTTATACCTATTACTCGGACGGGGCACCTCTGGGAGGGAGGGATGAGGTGAGAGGAGACAATGGGCTGACGGACCAGGGGACATCACAGGCAGAGGGCAGGTTCCCTACCATTTACAGATTTAACCTCCCCGGATGGGCACTGGTGAAGCCAGGTCCCCTCCGCCCCTCTGTGGGCTTACACATCCCCTGGAGAGTTTGGAACCCGGACATTCCATGGATGAAGGTTTCCATAGAGCATTCTTTTCTCCTGCCATGCACATGCTGAGACCTCCTGTCGACTCGGATAACCCTGAAAGAGATCAAGCGAATAAAAGCTGAAGTGAAATGAGAATGGAGGAACAGGAAATTTGGGGGAGTTAATGATCCTTCCCGGCTTTCACCTAGCAACCTGGGGAAACCTCCGAAAAAACCCATGGGTCAGGAAGCTTGGCCACAGGAATCGAACCCATGACCTCCTAAATGCAGGTCCAGACGTTACCGCCTGAGCCATCCTGCTTGGTAATCTGAACTAAGTTATTCTGAAATTATTGGTGCTGTTGAGGAAACGTGTGTATTAACACTGACTAAAAATCAATTTTTAGTGCAATGGCTGTTATAAAAGATGTAATTTGTTTTAATTGAGAAAATTTATTTTACATTCTTTAAAAATATTTACCTACCTAATTACTATATTGATGACATTACCTATATAAATGTAGCACAGAGATTGTTTTTATTGATTTGTGTCGTTGGATCAATGGTTGCTATTATGTTCCTTTTAAAGTTCCACAAGTGTCACTGAGTATGGATTTTGTCTTGAGTGTTATAGCAATAAGTGCCATTCATAGTAAGCACAGATGCATTATGTAAATGCAAGACCTTGCACCCATGTTATTTAATGGAAGCATTCACATACAATCACAGCTTGGGAACAATATGGAAGTTATACCATTGACGTTAAAAATCAAGGAAGCATAATTATAATTTATTCATCAGTTTGGACTGGTTTCAACCTCATGCAGAATAATATAAATTGTTGCGCGTAATGATCTCTCTATTTCGCACAATAAATTGTAGAAATCCTGATACTAAATTAATGAACCTAATTGTCATTGTCTGGATCCATATTTTATTTTAAATGATAATGTGCTTGAGGAGAAAATAATGCAAGCTGTAGTAACATAATCTCCATTGATTTGAGTTTTGAATTTCATGTGTGAAAAATTTTCATGAGCTTCAGTTGGCAGTGGTTACAACTGTCAAGCAGTAGCCTGTGCTTATTTTTCATTGTGCTTATGTCTCTTTATGAATAGTATTACCTTATGATTACATTTACAGCATGTTATGTTGGCATTACTTTTTATTCTGAATGGGACCTTACGGCCCAAGGAGAAACTATTATGGTATGAGGTTTTCTTTTAATGTGAAATAGTATTTTATACTGATAAACATACACAAATGTTATTAGAGTATCATGGCTCTCTAAATTTAATGCAGGGAAAATTAAAATGATAGAGGGAGAACACAGGGTGGGTATCTTCAGATGACCAGTGGGCACCCTGCTATAGGAAGCCAAAAACAAAAATCTGTTTGACTCAATACTGCGAAATCACACAAAATACTTCCACATTAATCTATAAGAGTAGATTAATGGAAAAATCCTGCTTAACATAGGCTTGCACCTTTTGTTTGTGAGGTTTTTCTTTTAAACATAAGCGTTTATTAATAACTTCATTCACACTACACAGAGCGTCTTAACAGTGAAACCTGTATAATTTAATATTCTAAAATGTTTTAATCTAGCAAAAGCCCTACATTGTTCCTTTTGTAGCTATGTTGAGGTGGATGCTCAGACATTATTTATATAATAAGATATCGGAAAAATAAATTTGAGGAGAGGGATGAGGAAGTTGGGAAATCATTCAGGTTAACGAAAATTGCACTATAGCTCTATTTTCTATCACACTTATGCTCTGTAATAATTTGTAGCAGCATCACAACCTCTTCCTGAGTTTATGGTCTTTTTTTAACTCAACACTCTTGTAAAAATTTTGTCTTAAATGTAACCGTCACAAATTTC
Organism: Deroplatys truncata; assembly: GCA_030765065.1. Lineage (NCBI taxonomy): Eukaryota > Metazoa > Arthropoda > Insecta > Mantodea > Mantidae > Deroplatys > Deroplatys truncata. The sequence goes on along the minus strand of CM060990.1, from coordinate 411,437,402 downwards.
ATTGTATTGGAGTAAGCCTTAAGGCTAATACCTCTGTGCCATCAAGCACCTGGCAGAAATAAAATAAGTACAATACTAATGTACATCAGGTAAACCATTTCATTCCTGCTCTAATCAGTTTTAAATGTTTTAACAGCACCACTAATGCAATACATGTTAGCATATGTTAGAATCAAGAGAGACACCAGCATTCTCCGCTACCAACACATTCTTATACTATATGCAAAATCTGTGTTTCCATTAACCTAAATCATATTGAGAGTGAAATCCCACATAAACTAATACTCCGAAATGCCCTAACTTATTTTAAAACTACGTTACACATATAGCTATCCTATTCTACACTACCTCCAAGAACTATACCATGCGTTCGTAGAATGGCCAGACCATTCCATGGCAGCATTGGGCTGGGTGAGGAGTGACGTACCTGCCGCCAGAGAGTAGCGCTGTAGCATCAGTCGAGTAGGATCTGTCATGAGGGAAAGACGTCTGTGCGTGTATTTAGAGTAAAATTGTGTTGTCTCTTGGTGATAAATTGTCCTTAATAATGGTTGAGTACACTTTAAAACAACATATTTTTCTGTATGATGCATATGTGAAATACTCTTCTGCAAGAAGGTGTCATAGAAAATTTCAACATTGGTTTGCAGGTATTCGAATTCCTAGCAGGTCAACTATTCATGAACTTGTCAATAATGTCAGGTGTACAGAATCTTTTTTGAACAAGAAACGTGTTCAGCAATGCCATGTGCTAACAGAAGAGAAGCTTGATGAAGTACGGGCCCAGTTAGAGCACTTATCCCAAAAATCACTGAGATATTTAGCACAAGAGGTTAGCATTTCCAAGATGTCAATTTTTGTGGCAATGAAACTTAAGCTTACTTACTTAAGTACAAGGTAACTGTAGCTCGTGCTTTACATCCACAAGATCCTGTAAGTAGGGTTAATTATTGCAACTGGTTTTTACAGTCTGTTCATAATGGCAACATGGACCCCTTTTAAAGTTCTTCACTGATGAAGCATGGTTTTATCTTCAAGGTCACGTTTCCACTCAGAACAACAGATACTGGACTACCAAAAATCCCCATATTATTCATGAAGTTCCTCACCATGCTGCAAAAGTTAAGATTTGGTGCACAGTGAGTGCACGTGGAATTATCGGTCCCATATTTTTCGACACAATAGTTGATTCATATGTTTATGTAAATTCAATTTTAAATAATTTTTTTCCACAACTAACAAGAAATGAAAGATTGTGTGGCTGGTTTCAGCAGGTTTCAGCTACAACGCATACTGCTGCGAATTCTATGCATGAATTGTGAAGCGTGTATGGTGACAGAATAATTAATCAGGATTGTGGCCACCTCGTTCCTCTGACCTATGTCCATGCAATTTTTATTTATGGGGAACGTTAAAGAATAAAGTGGATGCATCAAATCCATGCACGTTACAAGCATTGAAGGCCAACATCACAAAAAATATACAGGCAGTCAGTCAACATGAACCTTTGCGAGTAAACTAGAATTGTTTTTGGAGATATAGGGAATGTGTTCGCATTGAAGGTCATTCAATTTCAACATCTGTTGTGATGCAGGTAAGCCTAATGTAAGTTAGTACAGTAGTTAGTGTTCCATACCCATGACTTGCTGATTGTTTAAGTGTAACTCTGGCGGAAGGCACACCAATCCTCACCCAGTCCAATGCTGCTGCAGAACAGTCTGACCAATCTACTAATGCATTGTATTAGCGGCAATCATTACTTTTTAAACATACCAAAAAATGCACTTAACCTACTCCAAATTAAAACTAACAACATAACCCTTAGAAATGTGCCGCTACCTAACCTATACAAATCATAATATTACAAGTTTGCTTTATTATGTTCCTGAATGCATCCAGCCATCAGAAATGATCCATATTAATCACGAAATTCCTCAAACTAATTTAGAAACTTTAGATTTTATTATACACCGAAATCAGATGGCGAACTCAAGAAAATTACAGCAGAAAGCTTATTTTAAAGATCTAATGTTATAAGTTTCCACCTAGGCGGCGTGAAATCATGCGAGGAAATGTTGCCAACCATTCCAAATTGTTAACAAACTCCAGGTAAACTACCCTACAGTTACCTTGCATTCGTAATACAGGGCACTCCGTTTAATCAACAGGTAGCAATAACTACAAGTTAGAAAACCTCAGCTTTTAACTGTACATCAATTTAAACCAGTTAAATTTTCAGGGCACATTGTTTCGCTGATAGATATTTGTTTATATAAATATTGGTCCCCTTCATCTTTTGCTCTCCTTAGTACCTCATACACCATGTCCATTGAAACAAGCCTAATAACTATCACACTCTTGTTAACTCTTCTTCCTGCTGACAGGCTTTTTCTGTATACCATCTCCTCATTTCTATTCCCTACTTCTCCATTAAAATTTGTACTATCTCTTGCCTGGGCCAGATCCCTCTTCTTTGATCAACTCCAGAAAATACCAGATTGAAGCAATGATTTCTCTCCTCTAGCGTTTGTGCTCTCTGTTTGCATTCTTCTATTTCCTTGTTAATCAGACTCATGTTCTTCTTTAACTCTTCTTTTATGTCCTTACAAAGTAGCTCCCCTGGTAAGCCATCCAGTTTATTAAATTTCTTGTCCCAAGCCTCTTGAGATTCTTTGGTGCCTGGATTCATTCCCACACTACCTATTTTATTAAAAGTGCAACTATCACAGTACACATGAGTATGAAGTTCACTAGTCTTCAGTTTACTTTGTCTCCACTTATGTCCCTTTTTCTCTCACCATAGGAGCTTCCTCCAGATAGGTCTTTCTTTTCCGACTGCTAGGTTAGTGCACTTAGTACTCCCCCTACCAGAATTTTATTTGGTAAGTGTTTGTGTTTTTCTACAAAGCCTATTCCAATCTTCTAGATGCTCTGAATCTTATATTACACTCTATAAAGCACCTGTCTGTTCATAAAAGGCACATCCATGATGGTAAAAGGTAAACCATAGATTATCTTTTTGATCTGATGGAAATTGCGCATTATGAACTGTGCCATTTAACCGTGTACGCAACCCACAAAAATACATCTGGATAGTTTCTGGGGCACAATACCATGATATGGGTTTTGTTTCACTGCCAAATGTTTCACTTTGTATGTACATTCAGCAATCTCAAATACCAATGCCATTGAAATACTCCCCAACTAAGATACAGAGCTCATGATGATACCATAATGTGGGATTACTTTGCACCTATATTTACCTTCATATGTGTCCGAAAGTTTAGATTCTGATGTAATGTAAACTACAGAGTGAGCCAAAAGACTCAACCGCCATGCAGTGTTTTTCCTGTCCGCGTCCTTGGCGCTCGCCGTCTGCTGCTAACATAGAAAGGCGCGGATGAAACCACACAACGTTTTTAAAACTACTTTTAAAGGCTTTAATTACCAACTTTATGAAAGGAAATCCTGAAACTGGCCACCATCGTTGTCCATACATTTTTGGCACCTCTTTAGGAAACTATCCATCATGGAATTTTTTGGGGGAATTTTTCAAATGATGACCGATGTCGTCTACTGAAACATGTCGTCTACTGGTAGGAACCAAACGCCGTCTTTTAGATTTCTTAGCCTGAACACTTCTTGTGCCCTGAAATTTACTGTAAAGTTCATGGATTGTTGTATGGCCTGGAACTTTTACACTTGGAAATCTTTCTGCAAATCGTACTTTCACTTGGCAAGTTGACCGAGTTAACACATACAAATCATAAATAAATACATGCTGTGCAGTAGAAAACATATACTGAGCCGTAATATACTTTGTGACTAAGTACAGTAAAAAATAATAAATAACTTGTAATAACTGAACCACATCACATCACCGTCAAATCAAAACTGCATTCACACTGCAAAGCAAAACCACAACAGCATGACTTTGTTTATAGCAGCAGTGCGTTATCATGTTTTTATCATATTTCCATACGCCCAGCGGAAAAACACCGCCCAGCCGGTAATATTGTTCATAAAATACCCCTCTGGGGTAACTTAAAACATAAAGTGTACAAGACAAACCTACACACCCTGGAAGAATTAAAACAAAATATCTGCCAGGAAATTTCTCAATGTGAACTATGGCGAGTGATGGATAGTTTCCAAAGAGGTGCCAAAAATGTATGAACAACGACAGTGGCCAGTTTCAGCATCTCCTTTCGTAAAGTTGGTAAGTAAAGCCTTTAAAAGTAGTTTTAAAAATGTTGTATGGTTTCATCCGCGCCTTTCTATGATAGCGGCAGACGGCAACGAGCGCCGAAGACGCGGACAGGAAAACCATCGCTCAGGCGGTTCAGAGTCTTTTGACTCACTCTGTAGAATCTGATAACAGCCAGATCTGAGCAAAATTAACTCTGGTGATTATTTCTCAACAATGTATACTGCTTCAAAATATGAAATGAAGTATCCTAACATAGTTTTAATTCTGCAGTTCAATTGGGTTGTGAGAATCACCTTATTGTACTGTATTTTTACCTCTGAAAAAAATTTCCATTTTAAGAATATTATAGAATATTATAGTCTGTTAATAGAAAAATAAACATCATCTATGGATCCTTGAAGAATGAACCTAGGAAGTGAGTAGTGAAGTGCTTTGTATGGAGTCAGCATTGCATTTTGCAGAAACTTGTCCATTGCTATGATATGAGAAAAAATGATTGGAAGCAAAGAATTGTTTCATATATTGGGTTTCATATATCTGAAAAAAAAAAATTATAAACAATTTGCACAGGCATGAAGGTAAGAAAGGGGCTCATTAAAGTAGACAACACAAGGCATTCAAAAATGTAAGTAAATATGATTTTCAACATAAGCTTGTGATTAAATAATTGGAAAACCTATAATATTTTTATGCAATATATAACATAGACAGTAGCATTAAGAATGACATTTGTTGCTTGCAATAGGTCAATTGCATCCCAAGAAATTGGCACTTGATGTTGAGGCTTGAGATACAACAAAAGAGGTAAGCCATTATTTATTTTCCTATTTTCCTTTTTTTTATTGGAAACCCTACATTAGATGCAATTAGTGCAATAGATAACCATGAAAGTAGTATTAAGAACTGCTGTTGCTGCATTTAATAAGTCGGTCACCTTGCAGTTAACTGCAACATGAAGTTTGTGCTTTGAGACTCAACAATGCAGTTTAAGCTCTGTGCAACTGATGTGCATTTCATGGTGTCTCAAAAGTCAACTTCATGCTACAATTTCTTAGGATACAATTAATCTATTGCGATGCAGCAAAAAGCCATTCTTAATGTTAGTTTCATTGTTATCAATTGCATAAAAAATTATACAGGATTCCCATTTAAAAATACTTAAGTTTATGCTGAAAATCATATTTGCTTACATTTTTGAATGGCCTATATCATCTTCTTTAATGAGCCCCTTCCTACCTTCATGCCTGTGAAAGTGCTTTTTCAATTTGTATTTTTGTTTCAAAGATATTTACAGTGGAAGTTTGGGTGACCCATGTGGTACTCAAGAACACGAGGAAAGGGGATTAGACTTTAAGAAATACGGTTTTTCATTCAATGATATGCCTTAAGGAGAGATATATGGTTGGTTGATTCCAAAGTACGTAGAAAACTTTTCTATTTTCAAGGAATTCCAATAAAACATACAAAGTAGAAATAAGCACAATTTCTTTCTTAAAATAAAAAACAAAATATTTGTTGCATTTTAGGTGCACAATAACTTTACAGCATTTCTATTATGGCATTCCAGAGCTGAGGCACATATCCTTCAGCTTGTTTTGTAAGTCTCAGATTAATTTCTATGAGTAGTATTCTCGGGTTTGTTCATCAGAAGTATCAATGATTGCACCTTCTTTACTGTGCTAAAAGAATTAATTTGCCTTCTTTTACAATACCTTCTCAGTTGGCCTATAGTTTCACAAGGAACACTGTCTGCTGCATTATTTTGCACATTCATATCTATGAGTTTTATGCCTCTGTAGCAGTATTAGTGTTTTAATAATAATTATGCTAGGTGAATCACCATCCCCTAAAGTTTTTTTTAATTTAAGTGACCCTTTATAAGTGGCAGATATGCCTTAGGCCCATCTTCATCATTCCTTACTCAGTAAAACAGTGGTTTAAGCAGGGGCATGTGAACGGCAGGCACCAGGGAGACCTTGGACCTTGGTCCTCCTGCTAGTTTAGGGATTTTTTTAAATAATTGAATTAACCAAAATCAGAAAACCATAGAGGAAGAAATAAAGCTAAAACAGGTGAATATAAAATCAAATTTAAAATAGAGAGTTGAGGGTTGTTACACTACATCACTATCATATTCTTACTTGACTAATTTTGAAGATTTAGAAGCTAGTAACAGTGATGTGTCATATTTAAAATAATGTGATGTAGTGTAACAACCCTCAACTCTCTATTTTAAATATGACACATCACTGTTACTAGCTTTTAAATCTTCAAAATTAGTCAATAAAATCAAATGTTTAAATTATAGGCACATTCAGCTATAGAAGTGGTAATTTGGCAACGCCACATTAACTCAACTCTATGGTGACAGCTGGGTACTGCAACCGCCTATGGAGTGTGCATTATTTGGAGTGTTTGAAATGGAATGCATAGAAATTTGGCGATGTCATCATAACTCATTGGTGATTGGACTGTGGGTGTATCAACCCTATTGTGGGTACTCCGTCCTGTCAGCAGTCACAAATACTCAGACATGCACATGTTAAAGTCTTGGTGGTTGTTAATGATAAAAGCAAAGGTATCGTGAAGCGCCACTCATCTACAACAGCTCAGTCTTCAATATTGGATTTTTTTACTAAGAAGAACAGCATGAATGATGCAGGTGAGAGTGGGTAATGTTTATATTTATGTGTATAGCAATTATATTATTCCAACAATGAGTGTTTGTTAAAAATATATTTCAGTTCATGCCTAAAAGCTTTTTCATGGTTTGTTTGTTTCAACTTAATAAATATTGTAACATGCATATACCATTGAGGGATGTACAGTTAAAGTATAAAACAAAACAAATCTAAATTTAAGTTTGTTAAATTACTTGATGAATAAATACATATTATGTTTGATTACAAATTGTCTTTATAAAGAAGACATAAATATTGAAAATTAATTTTAAAATGAATATATTCAATGTTACAGAAACAAACAAAACAAATATAAATACACAACAAGCTTTTATTTTACGACTTATAGTCCCTGTGGGCTAAAATTTTAGCCCTAGACCTTTGAAGTTCTTGTGCACATGGTTATCTGTGTTTGCTATATATTTTTAATGGCCAATTAATCTTAATTTTTGTTTAATACTGTATACTATAGCCTAGTTGTCAATTTTTACACTTGCAGGCCCAGCCTCTGAAATTCAGCTTGGCCCTTGGCTTGCTCATGAGAGGAGTGGATACTTAGCGAAGACATTACTGATAGTGTATTTTACTAAGATACAGCAAAGTGCACATTTTTAATTATTAAATAATGCAGTTATTAATTGATGTATAACGTTTAATAATGTTTTCTCATTATCAGTACAAAGTATTTGGCATTACCTTAATATTGCTATTCAAAAACTTTGTTTATTTTATTTTTTTCAGAATATCAAACTTTGGCAGGAACAGAAGGCATACAACAGATGAAACATGCAGGGTTTTGCCCAATGAGAACAGCCTCCAAGACCCCATTAAATATAATGAAATTCAGAATATGAGTGATAGGCATAATTTGTTACCAAGAGTTGTTTTTGTTGTTGTAGGTAAGTTACAAAACAAAATAGGAAGAATACATAGATAAATAACTGTATAAATAAAATCAATAATTTGAAAGTAGCTCTATGTGCTGCAAATTGTTTGGCAAGTTTTATTTACCTTTCCACAGTACATGCATTTTTTTTTAATTTGTTTTTAAACCTTTTTAAGGTGCAAATTTGCTTTGCTGATTTGTCTTCCTTAGTTTTTGTCTTTGGTTATTCTTGTTGCTGATACAAATTAGTTTAGTTTTAAACTTATTCCTCACATCAATGTTCATACCACATTCTTTTCCATCATTTCTGACACAGACACATTACATGGGTGTTCAGGGTTCCATACCCATGGAAATATTTAATGGATGCTGAACACCCAGTGAATTAAGCACACAAAAAGAAATTTCACTTTAATATTACAAACCATGTACATATGTTTAAACCTACTTCTATTTTCCATTTTACTATGATCTGTAAAAGAAGTCAACACCGGTCGGTAGGTTACTAAGTAATGTTAAAACATATAATTCATATGTATTTTGGTGCTGTAAACAGAAAGAAAGTCATTAAAACTTTGCTTGTCTGGAAGTAATGGTGGAATGCAACCTTTAATGTACGGCTTGTAAATTTGACAGGATTCTAAAACCTGCAGTGTTGTAACAATGCAATAAATAAGCTTTTTAATTAAAATACTTCACTTCTATGCATAGCAACTGAGGAATTCAGTTATGAAACATAATACTGGTCAGTACATGAATGAAAATCTCATCTACTTGAAGATGGGATAGATGCTAATGCTAAAGATATAGTTCTGTTTTGCACATGCTACAAAAATATAAAAGGATATAACCAATATGTTAGTGTGTGGCGTTCAAGATCATTTATTGCACTAGACCATGTTGAAAGTTCTAAATAGATTAATAAGCAATATCTTACAGCTTAGCATTGAAATAAACGTGATTTAAGTTTTGTTTTAGTACTTAAGAGATTCCTTGTCTATAAAGTTTAAGTCAGTTTAAAAACAGAATTATATTTCTTAGGACCATCGACTTCTGTAGTGATGTACTATCAACTTCTTCTATAGTGATGTAATTTTGAAGCATTCAGTGACCTTTGTTAAATCAGCTTCTGTCAGTCATTTAGATACATACACGAGAGATCAATTATTATTGTTCCTTCTTTTGTTTTAGTTTAAAATGATACCATGTATTGTATCTCTTAAATAAACAAAATTTAAAATGTTCCAAGTTAATTTACTTTTGCTAATTTACGCACCTGGTCCGTTTTATGTGAACACCCATTGAAAAGATTAATAGCCCAATTCTACGGCTTCCAACATCTCATGTTAGCAATAAATACTTTACCTGACATGCCATATCAGCACTTGCACAGTTTAACAGTTTTGTTTTCTAAATCTTATTGTTTATCTGTGTAGTTAAAAGTCAAATCAGTTAGGCGAAAGTGGGCTGCTGTGTGTGCATGTATGACTCAGATACTCAAAAATCATTCAACTGATTGAGCTAAAGTTTGATTTGCAGTTAGCAAGTATATCTCATTCAAACAAAGGCCAATTTACATTTCAAAATTATCAGCCACTTGTTGAAGATGCCCGATGTTTATGTGACGTCACTACAAGGTTTCAATCATAATCTGTTGACTTTGACAATCTCTAGTGGCTATACACAATATCAAATCAACTTTGGAGGTCACTTAATCAGCATTAAAACTTATATAATTTTGTTCCAGTGCATTTTTGTTACATTTGTTTTATGGTGACTATGAATATAAAAATGATCTCATTTCTTTTTTTTTTTTGAATTCACTTAGAAGTTAATCTTTGTATATTAATACCAAAATTTTCTTCCTTTTCAGATAATGCAGACATCTCTGGGGAGGTTGCTGCTGTGAACAGAACTACACTACACACTGACTATCCCAGCATAGGTTTACTTTATGACAGATTAGAAGGCTCAGCAAGGATGAATTAAGGACCCTTCTAGCTTCAAATTTCTCTCTATCCAGTCAAGAGTGTTGAAACAGAAAACAACACTAGAAACATGAGTTTTAACAAAACATGGTATGAAACATTTAACTAAATGAAATATAGCATTGAAAAGGATGCTGTGTTTTGCTTCCATTGCCTCTGTTTTGTGATAAACGATACTTCAAATACCAGATCAAGCAAGCACACTTGCCTCAAATCTGGGTTTTCCTGGTGGCATAAGGCTGCAGAATAGTTTAAACAACACAAAACAAGCAAATGTCATTCTTCAAATGTTCTTGGTTGGAAGTATTTTCATGAAAACAAATCAGTTGTTTTACAACTAGACTAGGCGAAATAAGCTGAAATCAAAGAGAAAGAAAAGATACATTTGAAAAAAAAGAGACTACATTACTCATGTTATTGACGTGGTTTGCACTTTAGCTAAAGGAGGTAAGACCCTTCAAGGACATGATGAAATGGGAGAGAGCATAGAAAGAGATCTTTTTCTAGAGACTTTGGTCTACTTTTAAGCTATGATACATTTTTTTAGGACATATCAAGAGAAGAATTGCATGTACCTAAGCAATAGCATTCAAAATGATGTAGACAAGCAATGAAAAGAGTCATGTCAAGACAAATTACAAATGAGTTAGAGAGTGTGACCAGTTGCTTAATCATTGATGAAAACATCAGATGTAAGCCATCATGAATAAATATTTTGTTTTAGAACAGTAGATTCCTGCAGGAGAGAAACTTCCAATAGAGAGATTTGTTTCTTTAAAGAGATTAAAGAAAACAGGCACTGAAACCATTTTCAGTGCACTGAATGAAGCCTTGGAAGAAATAATTGGGATCATCTTGACAAACGTACCCATGTGCTTTTACAGAGCATCATCAAAGTTGGGTAAATTTAATGAGTTAAAAGCAAAATGCAAGGAAAGGAACCCATTGTACTGTATGTTCATTGCTATGGCCATTTGGGTGGTATAAATAAAAGCAAGCATTAGCTCATATCTCACTAATTCCAAGCAATTGCTTGGTTTCATGTAAATAAAAATTTTCTCCTCAATCTCCTCACAAGCAAAAGCTTGCTGGCCTTGATCGCTGAGCTATTGCTCGCAATGTGGTATAAATAAAAACAAGTCCTGCTTGCTTTTAGTAAGCTTTTGCTTGCTATTTTTTGAGTTACCTCTGTAGGTACCTCAGCTTACTCAACTCCATTTTAGTACTATGGCAATGTTCAGGATCATGGTTCCTGAGAGGAAAATAAAAATCTGATGGGTTGTATTCACATGACTTTCTCTATGCACTCTTTTACAAACAATTCTTACAAAAGCTTATTCTTGGTATCTACGTCTTGTTAATCAAGCTAAACTTTCATTTTGCATTTACACACTTTCATTGTAGGGATAAGAAGAATGCAGTAAGCTAAAGCGATAGTCAGATCTTTTAAAAGTGGGTTGCTATTTGATGGATTTGAAATTCCGTTCTTTTCAGATAATCGCAGAAGAAAGAAAAACAAATTTGAATTTCTACATTCACATGGTTTTCTCTAATCATTCTTCTATAAACTATACTTACAAAAGCTTATTCTAGCTACTTCTTGTTAATCAATTTAAACTTTCAATTTACATTTACACATGTCGTTATACAACACAATAGGTAAATTGAGTCAGATTTTTAAAGAGCTTGTAGCTATATGAGGACTTTTAAATTTGATTCTCTTTGCATGGCCACGAGAAAATATCGAATACCAACTTTCCATTTGAGAAAATTATAAGTATTTGAAAATTCAAACCAATAACAAGGAATATCTCAGAAATGTTTAACTTAAAAAAGAGAGAGAGAAAAAAATGCTTTGAAGTAAATTGTGTGCTTTAACGAGACCAAAATTTTTTATAGTAAGATTTTGCCTATCTTACGGTTTACCAATTATGCAAAAGTTACTCAGAATAAGAGGACTTCAGAGGCTATTCCCAGAAAATTCAATGTATACATTTGACATGAAAATATTTAAACATGTGATATTTAACCAAAATCATTATCAGCCATTTTTGTGAAAATAAAGCTTTTCGAAAAAGTTTCCATATAAAGGGTAGTTTGGGAGGACTTTCTTGAAAATCTTCATGATGCATCTTTGCAAGATGCTGATCTTAAATACCAACTTTGGTATTTAACGACTTTTCTTTTCTGAGTTATGCTGTTCACAGACACAGATGTGTAGTAAGATTTTTGTCTATCTTTTAACGTTTAGCAGTTATAAAGTCATTCAGAATGAAAAGCACTTCACAGGCTATTCCCAGAAAATTCAAGGTATACCTACATCTTATTTGCCATGCAAAATATCTTGAACAATACAACATTTTAATCAAAATCATTGGAGCCATTTTTGAGAAAAAGGGTAGTTTTGGGTGGTGGGATTTTCTAGAAAATCCTATCACATCCACATGCGCACATACACATGCACACACCTTTTGCTAAAGATGCTTTTTTTTTTTTTTTGATTCAGGCATTCTCAAAATGTGTATTTCTGATGAAATCTCGATATCAAATTTTTGGGTGGAATGCAATACGTAAGTAGTAGAGAAATTAAAAATTGTTTCAAAACACAAGGACTCGGATGTGTGCAGATGTAAACAATTATTTAAAAGAGAACATGTAGACTAGCTTGAGCAACATTTTCTTCCAGAGGCAAATGAGACATGAGGTGGAGCTTTGAACAATGCTGAAAGGATTCTGAGGTGTTTTCATCTTGCCTGGGTATGATAACTCTAAACAGAATATGAGTGAGGTCATAGTGATCCGCTCTCATTACCAGAAGACTGATAACATAATCAAAGCAATGCACAAATGTGAACATGTATGTCGAGCAGCATATTCATACAAATCATAACCAGATTATAACTACAAGATTTCCTATAAAACCAACTTAAAATTTAACTTTCAATGAAATTAAACTCTATCATCCAGTATAGCTTTAATTATTCATGATAACACTTTATAAAATCTTTGAATTGCTTATTGTGATATTTTACATACACGCAGAGAAAATAAGGTGCAAGAACAGAAGTATACAAATAATCTACTTTTAATATATCAATTAGTGATATGCTTGTAATACTATCAAATAAGGAAATGAGGAATTTGAATTCAGAATGGGGAAAGTTATCTGTTGAAAGTTGAGTGAATCTCAGTTTCTATTTCATTTGTCAAATCTGTAATTACAATTGTGGTATATAAAATCTCTATTAGGTTTCTTAAATGAGAGTATGTTTAACATGAATGACTATATGAATATTTAAGCGCAGCAAAGATTTAAATCGCCTCCTGACAGAAGAATAGGCGCATTTGTTTATTCAGTTGATGTGTCATGGTGAAGGTCACTGAACAATAGTTGGTAGGTGATAGCAATAGCTCAACAAAGTGGGGAAATTTTTATTTATACCATAGTGAGTAGAAGGAGAAATGTGATCACTGTAGTAGTTCATGTGTTCTGTCGCACAGATGGCATTGCAATTAGTTGTGTGGTACAGTGCTAATACAAATACTGTAATGTATAGCAGGAGATGTACTGGGGAACGAGTAAACAAAAACAGTATCGCTAAACAGTACACTTACACATGCACATTCTTACAATCATTCACATAAATGCTAGATAATAATGTTACTACTAGAATGTAAAATGACATGAAAGGAAGAAAGTAAAATGTAATTTATACTTTTATACTCACTATGTTGTTATCTATACATCTACGTATTTTACAGCATTTTTCCTGTGAATAAAGAGCTAGCTTCACTGCAAGAATCATTGCAATCTACTTGTATTTTGTTCTATAGATAAAAATGTAATCATCAATTATGAAGTCAGCTGTTAGCAACTTTCGACAATTTCCTAGATGATTTTGCAGTCTTTGATGATTGTATTTCCTTTTTCATTTCCTTGGTGCAGAAAAAGAATCGACACTTCACGTAATGTAGAATCAGTTTGGGGACAAAATCCAGTACATGTTCCTCATAAAACACAATTTCAGAATCAGCACTAATTTGGTTAACGCTATCACAACCATCAAAACATATATCGCCCCACAAGTTACTTTCACTTGAAAGTTTCTCTGCTAGAACACTCTCTACTTGCAAAACAACATTCTATACAGATTTAGAGGGGTACATAAGGCAGAAATCGTCTGTACTAGATTTGTAGTCTTTAATTGTCGTTAAAAGTTATATGGAAGGGAAGTCTGTAGAGTTGCCATGGAGTAAATTAATACATGCTTTACAGTGTGTGACCTTTGAATTATTATGTACTATATATCCACTCAAGTGATATACTAGACATTCTTTAGCAACATCTTTCTCAGTCGTTTCAGGTATGTTGTTTTCCTAATCCGGGATATCAGGCAGCTCAATCACAATTTTGCCCTTAATTTTGCTCTTCCCCTATTGTGGCTTACAGTGTCCTTTGCTAATAACCTCATTTGGTTAACAAATGATGTTAAAGGCATCTCTTGTCTATACTCACAATTACCTCCAGATGATGTTGCTAATTTGGTGGGAACGTAAATCACCCTTTCCCACTTACAAAACAATACTTAGTTTATCCTTTGGAGGTCTAAAACAAATTTTTACCTTTAGAATTTTCGTATCCAGATCTACAACCAGGCATGAAACATATAGGCATGTTGTTTGTTTCTAAAAACTTAAGGGCTCATCAAGATTAACAATTAAAATTCACCACATTGTAACAAGCACAGCAACCACATACACAACAATGCTACAATGCAACACCCAACAAACAGATACTAGCATTAATACAGCACTGTAAGTAGCCACACTAACGATTTTGCTGCCATCTGACGCAGGTAACCTGATGCTCGTTTCTCAACTTGCTTGCGAGCTATTGCTTGGATTTATTTGTATCACCCATTGTCTCAACTTGACTTTGTTAGTGCATGTTCCAAGCTAAGTCTAATCCTTTGATATCAGTTTTTTGGTGTTGTACAGTTAGTGTACTCATAGAAAGAAGATCTAAAAGACATGTTGTTTTTGAAGACCTAGTAAAATGTACTGATATAAAGTTGAAAACATTGAATTTGCTTTCAAAAACTCATTGGGTATGTCTGAGGCTGTATCTGCAACACTTACTTAGTTTGAAAACATCATCAAAGCAATGAAAGAAATCATTAAGATGCAGATGATTCAAAAGCAAGAGCGAAAGTAAAGGAATTTTATTTCAAATGAAAGGCAGCTCAACTCTTCAGAATCCATACTTATACATTTGTGTAGCAGTTGCAGCAATAGAAAATGTAGCTTTGGCATTAGTTGAAATGAGAAATGATGTGAAGGAGTTAGAAACAATGGACGAAAAAACCGAGAACTTGTGTGAAAAACCAAAAATGAAATATTGGTACCAAGAAAAGGAAAGTATGTGTCCTCTTAAATGATACAGCAACTCCGAAAATGCTTTTTATGTTGAGAAAAAAATAACAATTTCACCTTTTTACTTACTATCATGTTCTTGATATCTTAGTTGAGGGTCTTAAATGATTCAATCAAGAAATCAAATGCGATTTCTGCTGTTGAGAAAATTATGAGCCTGAATCTGGGTGCAAACAAGTGGAAAAGACATTTTGGTATAAATATAGAAGAACTCGGCTCAGAGTTAAATATTTTGAAAACAAGAAAAAGGATTTCCCTCAAAGAATATTCAGGAATGGGTTTCCTGACTCTCGAATTTCATAGGGGAGTGAGTAACTTGCAACAATTTCAGGATGGTTTGGAGAAAATTTTCTATAGTTTCAGTTACTGGCTGTTCTTGTGAGAGAGGATTCTCTAAACTTCACACATTAAAAACTAAACTGTAAGTATAGGTTATACAATGGAGGGGGACACCTCGTGCACTGCGATTACATTAATCCATTGTGACTACCAGCTGTAGCTATTCCCAAGGAGGAAGGGATGAAGCAAAGGAACCACAGGAGGCTAAAGAGATGTGTGGAAGGAGTTCCAGGCTTGAAGGCCTGTCTCATTGCTAGAGCTTCCTGGAGCAGCTGATGAATGACTTGTCAACCAAGCAGCCCATAAGTGTCCACAAGGAGTACTCTTTCCTTTGAGCAAGCATCTGTGCCATCTTCTGGTGCTGCCATACGCCACAAAACCTAGAATCACATTGGATACAATAGAAGGAAAGGAAATGAAAGGGAAATGATGGAAAGGAAATCGTGATAGATGAGAAACCACCCCAGAACTCACCTATATACCAGGGAAAACTAGGAAAACCCTGAGGAGAGGGCAGTCAATGGGAATCGAACCTGGGACCTCCCAAATCGAGCTTCACACTTCATCGTGGAGCCATCTTGCTCAGTAAAAACTAAACTAAGATCTACTATGAAGCAAGAATGTCTGCAGAACTTATTACTACCATTCATGGAACAGAAATTCACAACACATGTCAGTTCAGAAGATATTATTGAAGAATTCTAAAGGATGGTTTCTTTTAAAGAAGGGAACATCATTTTAAGTAAACTGAGTGCAGATAGTTACAGAGTCTCTATAGCTGGTAGAATATCTGTTTTTTTAACTTTTGATTTCATAAGGCCTTTAAATATTGCTCTGGTTCAATAGTAATTTTAAACCAGCAATGTTTAAATAAAACATATTAATTAAACAGTATTTAAGGCTTTTTATTATTTATTTCATGTGGTTATAAAATCTATGCCAATATTATAAAAAATAAATTAAATATTATGGCAGTATCATCAGAGAAGAACAGAATGGCTTTTGAATAGACAGATCATGTTCTGATGGATATTTTTCAATGGAATTGATTAATAGAAAAACACACAGAATTTAACTTAAAAACTCATCTGGCTTTCATCGACTTTAAAAAAGAATTGGTTAAAGTGAATAAAAATAAATTATTAGAAATTGTTCTAATTGTTTATGAATTATGTTCTTATTAGCAGTTTTTTGTGTATAAACGCATGTAACCTAGTCAGCGATTTTTTGTTTGTTTTGTTTTATCTTGACAGTACCATAGGTTATATATCCCCTATTGTTAGTCAAGACCACTGCCCCCACCACCACCACCACCACCAATTTATTTGCTTCCCTTTTTATGTAACTATATTTTGTGCTGAAAACTTTCTTTTAAAGGGTTTCCTATCATATTATGGAAATTAGTCATACGGTGTAACTGTAAGCTATGTTCGTGACCCAAATTTGACTTGTGTAAACACAAATAACAGGAAGGAAAGAACAAATATATCCATGCACTATATTGTCTCATTCTTAAGTTCTGATTTGTTTCTGCTGGATTCACAGATTCTGATCACGGGAGTAAGCAAATATAAGGACTGAGAGTGAGTCATCAAGCCAGGCTATTGCAGAAACATGATTTAGTGCGATAGCTAAATCAGCTTCATTCACAACTTAGTTAATGCTGCATGTTACATGAGTATCTCTACTTCTTCCCCCAGTGTTTTGCATGTTTTCTTTTAGACACAAGAGTCTATGGAATGTTGCATTGATTCACCTACATTCATAGTTTATCAAGAACTATAGCCCAGCACCCTTTGGGGACATGTGCGAGGCAATAATGTGAAGTCTTGACTCCTTTCATTCGTTATCTAGCATAAAGTTAAATGCAACAGCTTTCAATAATGCAAAACTTAAAAATTTAAAAGTATTGAAGGTTTATTTCAAAGTATTAGACATACTTCGATACCACCGAGTATCAAGAGTATTGAGGTATTGAGGTCCCATCCCTGTGTAATACCTACATTCTTTTAATTTGGTTATTTTTTATAGTATGGTATGGAATTGCCTAAGATGTAATGAATATTCTTTTACTGCATGAAACATTTAAAGTTTAATAACTATGTACATAGTATAGAAATAACAATATGAATGGACTTTTATACCAGAATGAAAACAATTAGGTACTGCTTTGTACTAAAATAATCCAAAATAGATTTCTGTTTGGTTCTTTTATTTGTTATATCTTCTATTTGTCTTTCAGGTTTATACAGATTTTCAAAATTATTTTCACCCCCCTGCAACAGATGATAAATATCTACGCAAAACTTCTATTGCTGCACATGTCTCAGCACTGGTAGGCATCACTTCACTTTTGCATTCTTCTTCTTTGTCACATTTGACTGTGTTTCGTTCCTTAACAAACTCCTCCACATCTCTTTCTTCAGTAGTAACCACAGCATCATCCACCTGCAGAAAGTCTTGAAAAGTGCAGTTTGGCTGCAACATTTCCCAGGTAGCAAGAAGCAGATCATCTTCTTCCTTCTCTGCTGGCAGCTGGGATTGGTGCAGTTCTTGTAAAATTCCACTTTCAAAAAGCAGTTTGAGATGGTAGACTGCTTCACAGCCTTCCATGACTTGGCAATGAAATGGAGTGCATCCAAGATTGACACCTTGAAAGATGCAGAATCCTTTCCAGCATTCATCAGGCAGAAAACTTGCTGAATCAAGCTCTTTCTATAAAGAGCCTTGAAAGAGTGTATAATCTCCCAAATCCATTGGCAGCAGCTTACTAGTAGTTACCTGGAAGGAACTCCAATTGAACATTCCTTAGGTGCACATCTGTAGGATATGTACGGCAACAGTTGATGAAAAGCAGGTTTTTCCCATTTTGTGCCCCCATTCTTGCATCCAGACCAGCCAACTGCCAAAAAGATCAGAAGTCATCCAAGCTTTTTGATTGGCATTATAACAGGTTGGCAATGACCACTCATTTTTAAAGCAACAAGGCTTCCTGGCCTTCCCTATCACAAAGGAGTGGAGCTTCTCTCAGAGCCATCAGCATTGGCTCCCAACAAAACTGTTAGCCTCATTTTACTATGCTTCCCACCATGGCAGTTATCACTTTTGAATGCTAAAGTTTTGCTGGGCAACACACTAAAAACAGTCCGGTTTCATCCAAATTAAAAATGTCCCTGTGTTCATATTTCCTGGTAAGCTCCTGCAATTTTCCACCAATCCATTCTTCCACTTTATCATCATTAGCTGCATTTGATTCTCCACAGACAGTTTTATAGGTTATGTTGTACCTTCTTTTTGAAGTGGTCAATCCAGCCATTAGAAGCACTGAAATTTTCAATTTCAAGCATGTTGGCCACCTTTAGTGCTTTTTCCCCTAAAAAATACTCCATCGACTGGAGTGCCTACTGCTCTTGTAGTTGCAAACCAGCTGTTCATGATTTCTTTCCTCATATTTTCAATATGTTGCATAGTTTTGTTTCTTGGAGTTTGGTCCACATTCTCAAGCACTGGAAGTTGTAGTTGATCTGTTTTTTATTATTGTACTCAATATAGACACAGAAAGCTGTAACTCATGTGCAAGTACAACATGTGTCTCCTGGTATGAATCTACCTTCTCCAAAGTTGAAATCTTTTCTTCAATAATAAATGTAAACTCTCACAATAAAACAATAAGATAGAAAGATTAACAAAAAAACCACAAAGAGATTGTGACAAATAACTGGCCACACGACTTGGATAATAAATAATCAACAAGAAAAATGTAAAAAATAAAAGTAACGAATGAACAAGAAAAATGTACAAAAATAAATGTAATGAATCACCAACAATAACACGAAATGAAAAATTTTAGTACAATGAATGCAGATTTACTTAATCTCATGTTAATGCACTAATATAGCTTCTCAAGGAACTAACAATAACTGTGCACTGCAGACTGCAAAGCGTGAGTGATTGCATCAGTACATCTGGCCATGTAAGAACATGGAAGCTTTGTGCTGAAGTTTAAGGATTTCTGATTGGCCATTTTACTTTGATTTTTTTCTGGCTCAAACTGCCTGATATAACGTGAACAACAGGAAATATAAAATTGCAAAAACGTAAGCCTGAGGATTTTAATACAATGTGAACATAAGAAATCTGAGGGGACCAACAAAAAGTGTCATAAACGATGGGAAAATACAAAAGACAGGAACATAAATACAGGGTAATACTGTGGTACTGTTTTAGGATAGTGAAGCATGAACATTAAGGCGGATGGAAGAAAGCAGATTAACAGCAAATGAAGTGCGTCTTATGAGAACTACAGCTGGATATACAAGATAGTACTATATACGAAATGAAGTTATAATGACAGAACTTGGTCTGGAGCCTGTTCCTCATTTTATACACACCTATCAGAATAACTGGACGAGTCATTTAAGATGAATGAAATCCTATTGAATCCCTAAAGCTTATGCTGCATTACCAACCCCATGGGATAAAATAAACCTCTGGGACATCCCAAGATAAGGTGGAAAGAAAATTCCTTTTTATGAGATTTTGTAACACCATATGGCCTAACACTTAAACCAGATGATGATTATTATTATTTATTTAATTATTCCTTTTGATGGGTAATGTTTCAATCTTATAACCTTGGATTTTTGTATTCTGAAAACTGAAGGTTTTGATAGGAAAAAGTGTTAAGAATACAATTTTAAGAGTGAACATTTCAACATTTATTTTGGGGAGGATCCCTTCATTCTCTTGGGTATATTCTATACCCACCAGATCCCCTGGAATGGGCCTTCCATAGTAATAACTCTGTGCATGCCTGTGGGTATAAGGAGCATAAGCTACTCCTGGGTATGGACTATCTCAAAAGTATACTCCCTCCTACCAGAAATAAATAAGATTTTTAGCCAATTTTATAAATGTTTACTCTACAGTGTATTTTGCTACCCATCTCCAAAACCTCATAATGAATGAAGTAGCTATCTCAAGGATCCACAGTCAATATTAACTTGATATAAAATGTGGAACTAAACAACTAGAGATGAAGTAATAATAATAATAATAATAATAATAATAATAATAATAATAATAATAATAATAATATAATAATAATAATAACTTTATTGCAGTCAATAGACTCTTACAAGAGCATCTGACACTGTCAATACCATTTACTTAATAATATTTACATATGTACATATATCCATTATAATTCAGTAATAGCATTTCTCTATCAGGAATGATTAATACCAATGTGGCTAGATAACTAAGGTGAGCCACTCCGGGGTGGGAGCTGCCATTGGCTGCCCGCCTGTGACGTAAGTGAGAGTGAAGACGAGCGCGCGGAATACAAACACAGCGCAATGAACACACTAAATTCCTCCCGATTAACTCCCAATTGTTTATTATTAGCACTTCTTCCAGTTTTTTTAAAAGGTATACTATTTCAGGGCATTCTACAAACATTGTGGGCTAGACATAAAGCAAAATGAATGGAAACTGCATTACATTAGTAATATATTTACGTATAAACAAAACTACTGGAACACATCCAGGACTTCAACGTAAACTGTAGGCGCTACAAGAGATTCAAACATACATTACTTTAGTACTAAAGGAAAATTTACAATTACTCTAAAGGAATCGCTAAATGGATATGCTGGTGTATTTTTTTTACCGTAAGAAATGAAAACAATAATTCCAGAATGCATTATTCTGTTACAGGATGTAAAAATGAAAAAGACATACCTGCAACATTCCACTTGTACTTGGACCTTCACTAAGTTCATATCCATGCCAATCGGGAATGAACTGCTACGGAACTGCATCTGGGAGCAGAATTTTCTTAACCGGCAAACCTAAAAGTTCACTTCAAATCCCGTTTATAGTTACTAGGAATAAAGTACACTGAACATACACGTGAATTATCAGCGTTAAATTTGTCAGTACGCTTACAGCGAGACACCCACACGCGCTTTAATTGCTCATTTTTTTTTTTTTTTTGGAAATGTGTCACACCAACCATTTTAAAATCGTAATTACGGTATTGTGCTACAGCACAATACATTCTACTCTTAACGTTCTTACTCATTGCACACCGACTTAAACACTTCACCAAAGCAGAGAAAACTGAATCTATACTCAAGATTCTAGTTTAAATATGTGTGTGCAACTTATTTGTTGAAATGGGGGGGTATATGACTGAGTGATAAGGAACAATGTACTTTCGTACATCTGTTGTTAAGTTGTGAAGTTTCCGCCAACATAGCGAGATAAAGTAGGATAATTGTACGTGACTTTTAAAGCGAAGAGAAGCTCAGATTAATATCTGTTGCCTTTTACGCAGTTGAGCGGCATAATTATTTCAACGGAAATGCTGTTTGCTCTTACAGCCAAAGTTTAACAACCTTTTTCCGTTCAGTGTGGTTCTGTAAAGGATTATATACCTGGAAAAGCTTTCCATTTTCAGGGAACAATACCTTTGGCCCGCATTACATCTGTTTTCATGTTACGAGTCGGCCTACCTGCCAAAAAGTAAGTTCTTTATATTCCTCAGGAATGCGTATTAAACAGTATATTATTGTGAGCAGAAGCTATTTGAAGACCAAGTATCATATAAGCATGATCCGGATTCAGATGACATGCCATCATATATTAGGTCATTTTGGTAGTTTCAAGTTTTCTATTTTGGATAATGTTTTTTTTCGATATTACATCATTAATTTGTAATTTCTTTGTCCTTTGCCACTTTATTTGGTAACTTCCTTGCAAAAGTATAGAGTATATAAAGATTATTGGTTGGTCTGGAAAGAGTTGCTTGTGGGTGGAGAGATGGTTATTGTCAGGGAAACAGGTATAACTACTGTTATGAATTCATGTTCAAAATTAGGAATGAGGAGGTCAGTTTTCCCTTTTTTGCTTAATAAGTGTGTATTGCTCTTATTTATGTATGACATGGACTGTGAAATCCTCTTCATTTGCAATAAACATTGCATATTCTGAGTTCTCAAAAGAGTTAATGCTACACTTTTGTAAGACCTGTTTAAAAACACAATAAGTTAGAAAATTAATTGAAAATATATTTGTTCTATGTTCTTGTTTGGAGAATCTGAAAAGCAAAGAAAATAATGTTCTTACTTGTTTGAAGAATCTGAAAAGGAAAGTAAGAAAATTTTCTTTTCTTTTCAGATTCTTTGAACAAGAACATTTTCACTGCTCTTTTACTTATTTTTTCTTCTTGTATAGGAGTTATATCAGTATATAAATTAATTTATAACTTTCTGTACACTAATTTTAGTAAATCAAATAAATCTCATTTTAGATAATTTTTTGTAATTACAAAGTCATTTTGAAACAAATGTAGTCATTTAAAAAAAAAAATTAGTCATCAAAATCTGCGCCTGCTTATAAAACACCCCTCTGACATTTTCTCTCATGTATTTACGTTCATCTCCTCTGTATTTGCTCACATAATATTGATTTGTTTCGTAAAGCCTCTCCTGCCAGTTTGGCGTGAAATGTGTCCATGTTTTATACAAAATAATGAAAACTAAGATACGAGTAAGTTATTGCACTTTCCTTGCATAAATAGTAAATAATATAGGCACCTAATTACAATTGGCAAGTTCCTTAGATCTACCTCCTTTTAAAAAGATCAGTGTAATATGTTTCAATGATCGCCAGTGCAATACACTAATACACCTCCTTTTAACAACACCCACTTTCCCGTGGGTGAAAGCATTACATTTGTGTGCTTTTAAGGGTATTGGTTGCGAGCGTATACTAAAGCATACAGGAAAGGTTGTTCTAAAATTAATATCTCCAAAATATTAAGGCTAGACGCATCCTTGTTCTTACTCTTTCAAGTAGGAAGGATCAAATGGGAACTATGTACAATTAATTATTCATTAATTAAAAAATTAAAACAACTTTATACTAGAAATAATTAAGAAACTAGGTTTATATAAGCACATTCTCAGCCTAAATAATGAAGCCAAAATATCCAAATTCTGAACACATCATTCGAATGTACACTACTCTGTAAATTCGATTTATTTGAAAATTGGAGGATATTTGCAAGACTTGCTGTGCAGATAACTGTTTTTCAGCATGTGTCCATTATCTACTTCAAGTAGTCGAATGTTATGTGAATTTAATTCATTTTGTGGAGTTACTCTCTTCTGCCAAAATAGTTATATGAATAAAATTCTTTTTAAAAAAATTATTTTAAATATGCATGTCGATTATTCATGCTTTTACCTAGACGCGAAAAAAAAAAGTCTCGGAAAACATGCACATATATCAAGTTTTCAGCTATCATGACTTTTAAAACTGCTATGTTTAAGTCATATTACATAATAGCATGATCAACATACAGTTTCTCTCATTAAGCTGCGTTTTTCACAATCCATAAACAAACAATACAATTTAATTTCGAATCAAAGTTTAAGACCCGATAGCATATAACGTTGAATTTTATATAGCGTATAACGTATTTTATTTTCTTTGCTAAAATTGGCCGAATAATGTGTTATCGGTTTTCTTTAACATAATATAATTAAAGTCAAGCAATAGCATAAACTAAGAAAATGGTTTTAAAGCTTGCAACTTAAAGCTTCTGAACAACTTTAATATAACAAATATCTGCTTTATATCTACATATCTCTCTTTCTTTGAATAACATGTATGGTGTAAGTCATCCCTCAAGACCAAATTTCATATATCAACAGCGTTTTAGTGAATATTTCAAGGAGAAATGAAGTTGGCGCCAGTTGGGTATTTAGCTGTAAAAAGACAGGTTTGTGTTTATTATTTCCAAGACTAAGTGTAGTTATAGATGCGATTTTGTTTCAAGTAGTATAGGGTCGAAACAGATCGTATAACGAGAATATTATACAAACTTTTATGCCAAAAAGTACGGTGCAGAATACTGGCTAGCTAAAACTTCACTCTCGATGACGTCATGCAGCAGGCGGACCGAAAGCAGTACAAGCGAAAACGATGCGGGAAGAGACCCCCTGGATTAATACAGTTTACTTAATAATATTTACATAAGTACACATATCCATTATAATTCAGTAATATTATACAAGCATTTCTCTATCAGGAATGATTTTAGGACAGTTTTAAATTTTCAATCTCTGGTATTCTTAATTGCAGATAGAAATTTATTATACAGTATAGCTCCCATTTTATATGGGTCCTTATTAGTTTGAGTTTTATTCGTGCTCACCCTATGGTAATGGTTTGCTCTTCTCGTATCATATGAATGACAGTCTTTATTCAGTATGTTAAATTTCTTTCTATTTTTAACAAGCATAATGGTTTTAAACACATACAGTGAAACAACAGGATGTTTTGCGTTAACAAGTTTTCACGGCAGGATTGCCGAAACCGAAGGTTGAACACAGTTCTTATGTTCTTTTTTTGTATTTTTAATAATCTGTCCATATTGGTTTTACTTGTTCCACCCCAAATTTCAATACCATATGTTAAATGTGGGTAAATGATGCCATAATATGCTGTTTTAAGAATATTGGTGGCTCCGTATTTTGCTAATTGTCTCAATAGGTATAGTCCTGAGTTCATTTTTTTTACAGACAATTTCTAAGTATATGTTATAAGATAAAGTTTCTTCTATGTGTATGGCCAGCAATTTATAGCTTTTTACCTGTTCTAAAGCAGTATTGTTAATGTTTATATTTAGATTATTGTTTTGAAATGTAATGAATTTTGTTTTTCCTATACTTAACTTTAGTCCATTGTGTAGGAGATAATGTGATATTTCATCTATTGTGTTTGTCATTTTACCATCTAAACATTCTTTACTTTCACTCCAGTATATCGTCTGCATAGGAGATCACCTTGCTGTTTTCCGGTTCCGGTAAATTATTTATATAGATCAAAAAAAGTGTAGGTCCCAGTACTGATCTTTGTGGTATCCCCGATTTTACTAAATTATACTCTGATTTAATGGTGTGTATAGTGTCACCTTTTTACCAATTTATTTCTGTGCATTGCACCCGGTTTTTAAGGTATGTTGCTAGTAGTTTATTAATTTGTCCTCTGAAACTGTAGTATTCTAATTTTGTCATTAAGTGATCATGGGACACAGAATCAAAAGCTTTGGAGAGGTCTAGGTGAATCCCTGCTGTGTTTTTACGGGTATCTTTCATACCAACAATTTATGTACATATTCCACTATAGGTGTGATGGTTGATAATTTATTTGTAAATCCATGTTGAAATTGATTAAGAGTATTATTAGATTTTAAAAAACTATTTATCCTAGCTATAAGTACTTTCTCGTAGACTTTGCTGAATACCGAAGTTAGAGTTATTGGTCTGTAATTACTGACATTTTTGTTTGAAACTTTTTTGTGAATAGGCCGTACCACGTTAAACTTTTTTATATTTCTGGGAATATGCCATCGTTCGTTGAGTAATTTATTAAATGCACCAGTATACACGGTAATTCTTGTTTGCAATGCTTTAGTGCCATAGATGATATGCCATCCCATCCGGAGAATTGCTGATTTTTAAAGTTGCTTATTATTTTATATATTTCATCATTTGTCTCATGCAAGTACAGGCTATTCACAGCTGTATTGTCTTTAGATTTTTTACTGTCTATGTTGTTAGTTATAGGACTATCGTTAGTATTTATAAAGAAGTTGTTAAATAATTTGCAGATTTCAGTAGGGTCATGTAGTATTTCCCATCTGGGCTCAGACGTATATTTGGGTGTTCATCTATTTGGGCTTTACTTTGCTTGTTTATAATACTCCACACAGTTTTTGTAGTATTACTGGAGTTCGTTATTTTTATTTCTATTTGTTCCGCTTTTAGATATATCAACGCTTTCGGGTATTGCTTTTTATACTTATTATAGGTATTAATGTAAGCATTCAATCTGATGGATTGAAAGAATTCATACATAGTTTTCATTTTATTTTTTAAATGTACAAGTTTAGGCGGCAAGGTGAACTTCTCTGACATTTTATGTTTAACCATTCTTTTCAACTGAGGGCAAGTTTCATTGTAGTGGAGAGTAAATTTTTGTATAAAAGCCTTCCATTTTTCATGTGTGTTGTGTACATTATATACCTCTGCCCATTCCTCTTTAGTAAGCCTATCCTTTGGTTTATCTGGGTTACATTTTCATGTGTCTCTAATGTACCTGTTTATACTGTCTTTCATTTGGCTGAAGCAGTTGTAAATATCAATAATTTGGCCCCAATCGTCTGACACATGAAATTCATTATTTATAGTGGAAAATCTGTCTTTATTTAAATTTGTTATTATGTGATCTATTGAGCTGCTAGAGTGATCTGTGATTCTAGTGGGCCCTTGGGAGACAATATTCAAGTTAAAGCTATCGAGGATATCCCATAGATCTCTGTTATCCGCGTCTACGTTAAAGTCACGTAGGATGATTGTGTGTTGATTGAATGTAATTTTGTACAGTATATTTTCCTGATGAATTAGGAACTCCTGTATACTTGAGTTAGGGGATCTATAAACACCAATAATGAGTACTTGTCCTAATTCCGTGTTTAGTTTTACTGCTGTTACCTCAAAGACCATCTCTACACTTAAGTTTTCTACCCAGTCTACCCTATTTACGATAATATCATTCCTAGCATACAGTAAGACTCCTCCACTTCTGTGAATTATACCACAATAGTGGGAAACTAATTCATAATTTATAAAGTTTATAGAATGTAATTGCTCCTTCCTTAGGCCATGTTCTGAAAGTACAACCTGAGGATTTGTGTCATTTAGGACTGTTTCTAATATTTCAACTTTATTGGAGACATATTGTGCATTTTGGTCGTATATTCTAAGGATAGAGTTACTGTGCAGGCTGCTTTTATCATCATAGGATAAACACAAATTTACAGCTTGTTGTTGTACATTATCTACTTCCCCAAATGAATTGAGTACAAGGGTTTTTTTTCTGCCAATGGTTTTTATTTTGTCCGAGAGGAGTGAAATCAAGAACCCTTTTCCTTTGTTGTTCAAGTGTAAGCCATGTCTGGTATGGTACTCACGTGTAAGGTTGCTTATGTTCACTACATTTACATTTGTATACACTGAACACATTAATTTCACTTTTTTATTTGTTTTCCATATTTCTTTGTTAATGCATGAATTATAGTTTAAATCGTACCTTTTAGGAATGTTCTTCACTATTATATCCATCTTCCTGATGTCCTCTCTTTGCAGAACCTGATTTAGCGCGTTTATAGCACTGCTTGCTTCATTCTTATACACATCATTTGCACCAACTATGACAATTTTTAAGGCTTCTTTTTCACTTTTCTCACTGTTGCTAGATATATTTACGATAGCAGCCTCGAAATTTGCATTAGGCTTCACGTAACCTATAACTTCACTATCACCAATGTTTTCGCGTATTTTCTGTGCCAGACCTCTTGCATGGCTATCTCCATAGATTGCGATTTTCTTCCTCTTCTTTCCAGTTGGATTGTTTTCTTTGGTGAATTTCACTTGAAGTTCTTCTATCACTGGTTGAAGACCCCTTCTTCTTCATCTGTTGCTAGGGTGGCAAATTTGTTTTCAGTCATGAACATGTGCTGTGTATTGGCATTCTTCGATTTTCTGGTCATAATATTTTTTTGTTTCCATTCTGTTTCTAGTTGGATTTGGCTTTTTAGTTGTACATTTTCTGTCGTTAGCCTTATTATTTCTGACTATGCTTCATTTAGCTCTTTGTGTAGTATCTCAATTACCACATGAAGAGACTTGATGTTTTCATTCTTGCTCGTCGTCATTGTGCAGTTCTCAGCTGTAGATTTCTCAAGATTCTTCTGTTGCAAACTTTTACCAGCTTTATCTTCATTTGCAGCACTTGTTGTACAACCAGTTAAAAGACATGCCTCTACTAAAAATGAGTGCTGAATAGTTGCATCTAACAGAAGATATTAAATCAATATTTAAATTCTGGCATGAATTACACCTTATACTTTTGACACACCATACATAATACCTTGTGCCATTTGATTAATAAACTTAAAATTTCTATTGCAGGCTTAAAGTCCTGCTAAAAGGCTGTAACACGCAACTAAATTTTCACAGCTGTAACAAGTGTTCAAGTGTTCACCTAGAATTAAGTTAGATTAGAACATTTAAAAGATGGCCATGAAATAGCTGATAAGTATCATTAACACTTGTCTAGCAATATGAAGGGTAGTGGGGTTTCAAATCTTATGGAGTAATGTAGCTTTTAAACCTTCCTTTCCTTAAAGCTTTGTTTTTGGGAATTGAATATTTTTACATAAAATGTTGCATGTAGTTTAGAAATAAATACATTAGCTTAGATTTTTAAATGAGGTTAGAAAGAATTAAAATGAATACTTGTGGTGCTCTCCTAGGTGCATCTGGGATAACATCAAATAAATAAATAAACATTGTCATACACCACCTATTACAGTTCACTAAATCAATAATAATTATATAATAATTATTACTATTTGGGATAAGCTCTTTGGCTCAGGTGATAAAGGATTAACATTGAATAATTAAAAAAAAAAGTCTTAGTGTAAGCGAGGTTTCAAGTAAGGGTCATGGAGACCAATGAGTTGTGTAGTAATAATCCTCTTGACTATTAATCACTCTGTTAAAACGTTCTATGATCCTGCTTCAGGAATGTTCTCTTCATCCTGCTTATAAAACTATGTGAACCTACTTGTCTCTAAACTTTATGGAGCTGCTTAACATTATTACAATAACTAATAAACAATGCTGATTAGGCACAGGAAAAAATACTCTTCATAGCTGCAGAAGTCTCTCCTCTTTTTTATTATATATCTCAAAATGGCCTGTTCTCACATTAGACTGTAAGACTATTTGTTAGTTGTGTAGATATGGAAATTGAGGGGCAGCTGATTCACTTGATATATTTCCGCAAGAAAGAATAGTGCCATTTTAGTGTGTTTTTGGAGTGTTTCAGAACAGTCCCAAGGTATTTGAATACATAACCTTTGTGGTTTATTAGTTAATAAAAGAAAACAATGAAAATTACATGATTTGTTTTAATTAATGTGAACTATGCATTCAGTTTCATAAATAAATAAATAAATATAAATATACAAAAACTCACTCTTCACATGCTGTAATTTCTAACTAATACCAACCACTTTTCTGATGCAAACTTTCAACGTTTAAAAGTAGTGCTTCAGTTAACAACACATAGCCAGTCACTGAAAATGAAGTGAAGGAACAAACAGATCATAAAATGATTATGGTACAGTCATCTTCATATTCTCTCTAAATGCTATAATTTATTATTTTAAAATTGTCTTTAGACAGTTCTAAATCTTTTTCATTTCTGTCTCATGTTGTAATTTCTAGCTAATACTGATGACTTTTCTGAGACAAGCTGCAGGTTTAAAAGTAGTGCTTCAATTAACAACCCGTAGCCAATTACTGAAATAAAGTAAAGGAGCAAACACATCATAAAATGAAGAGAGTCAGCATAGATAGAATATGAAAATGAATCATTCATCTCCACATTCTATCTGAAAGCTGCAATTTATTATTTTAAAGTTGTCTTCAGGTAGTGCTAAATACTTTTTTTATTTGTGGAGCAGGATAGCCCACATTTTCAGTATAACATGGCATTCTAAAATTTCAAGGACTACTTAAAGAATTGTTTCATTAAGAAATTTTTTTATTAACTAGGACTCTACATACACTATACCTCTCTTTATAGATCCATGCTTTGGAACACTTGTAGAGTTACTGGATAGTTGAGAAAAGTTCCTCTTTAGATGCTGTGTTTAAAACACCAATCACATCCTTTAAGATAATCTTCACATGAAATCCTCAAACTTTTAAGACACCCTCAAGCTGTGGGAATAGGAAATGGTTTTCGGGGCCAGATCATTCAATATAGTAGGTGGTTAATCACAGTAATTACATTTTTTTGGCCAAAATCTAGGAGACAGTAAAGGAAAAAAAATCAGATGGCATATTGTCATGTAGCAGAAATCAGTCTCCAGATTTATACAGTTCTGGTCTTCCCTTTGAATTCTCTTCAAAAGCCAGTCTAGCATCTCTTTATAGAATGGTTCAGTTGCACTCTTTATGAGCAGAATGAACTTTTGGTGGATTATCCTGCACACATAAAAAGTCTGATGTATTATTGCATGGCTCTGTGTTCCAATGAATGTCTGTCTATTTTTATTAGCTTGTACAAACTATTCTTATGAAAGCTTATTTTTCTATCTATTTCATAATAATTGAGAGATACCTTTGCGTTTCATTGCAAACTTCATTATAGGTTCAAGAAACCGAATTGATAGATGTTTAAAGTTGCTTGCTAAATTCTGACCTTGAAATAAAATACTCCTTCCATTACATCATGAGAAACAACTGAGTAGCAACAGTACCTGAAAAAAATTAGGAATTATTGACAAATTCAAACCAATAATAATGGATATCTTAAAAATTGCTGATGCAACAGAAAAACCTTTTTGAAATAACTTATGTGTTTTAAAGATATCTATACTCTCTGTGAAATAGTTTTTATCTATTTCTTAGGGTTTATCCATTGTACAAAATTATTTCTGAATGAAGAGGACTTCATAGGCTATTCCCAGAAATTTCAAGATTTGCATTTTCTTTGCCATGTAAGTATCTTAAATATTATGGTATTTTAATGAAAATCATTACAGCCATATTTGATCAAATAAAAAACAAGGAACATTTTTCCATGCAAAGGGTTGTTTCGGATGCGGGGATTTTCTTGGAAATATTTGTACGTGTGAGAGAGAGAGAGAGGGAGAGGGAGAGAGATTGTCTCTCTCCCAAAAATACTTATGGTTGGATTCAGGAGCCTCAAAACATGTATTTCTGGTGAAATCTTAACATAATATTTTCAGATGGAATGCAATACTTTCTCTGCCTACTAGGTATGTTATAAAGTAAAAATGTGATGAGTATTATTCTGAACTTTCGTTTGTGGTTCTCGCTTCCATTAGTCTGGTCTCTCCAGGATCACACTGTTCAGCTGTTTGGCACTTAGTGGACAGATTGTACTGGAAACACCATATTCCATCATCTATTGTAAAGTTGTACAAAATGGGTGGTTTGTTGTTAGCCCATTCAACAAAATGATGGCCTTAATGTGCTCTGTTATTTGCTACACTGTGAGAGCATACAGAAAGAGCATTACTTTTCTCTTGCTGGACACATCATGCATAATGTGATAAATGCTGCCCGCACTTATGTTGACCTCCTCGGATAATAATTTGTCATTAGATTATTATTGGGCAATAAAGAGTTTATTTGCATACACTTTCTCTTGCTGGACAATTCATGTATGATATGATAAATCCTGGCTACACTTACGTTAATCTCCTTGGACAATAATTTGTTGCTTAGATGATTATTGACCAAAAGTGTATTTACTGGACATTTTAAATTATGCTTTTTGATGGGCACCCTTCGCTGGGTATTCTTGAGACTCCCAAAATTTGAAATCACATATAACAATAAAATACCTTATTATAACTTAGACAATCATCACCATCACTATATGAAATCTACATAATTGAAAATATATTAGTTGCAACCTTAGCACATTGAAACTAAAACTGAATTGTTACGTTTACTCCATTTTTAAATCAGTATGATGAGTAAAAGACTTCATTCACCAGACTCAATGCAGTAAATGCATGTAGATGAAACATCAGCAGAAAAATTGAGAAAGTATCCAACTATTGGTCCCATGGGTGCAAGTTCCTTTTCTACAGCTTCAGTTGTGGAAACTTTTTAATAAATAATTGACATAATTGCAAACAAACTTCTCCACTTTTTTGAGGAATACATTCTTCTTATCTTCCTTGCCACATACCAAGTTGGTTCAAATCAGTAGGATGTGGAGTGAATAATAAATGAACATTCATAATTTTACTACATAGTTCTTATTGTCTAGTTGCTTGCTGAAGCAAATATGACACCATGCCCCCATTCCTTTAAAGCTGATGTTGTGCATTGCATGCTACAAGTGAACATGCTTTTTATAGTATGGAGTGGTAGCTTTCTGTTCCACCATCACATGTTTTAGAGCCATGAGCTTTAAGACCAGTTTCACAGTTTAATCTTAAGCCAAAGCTTTAGTAAGCTACAGATGCTGCTTAACAAGGCTTAAGTTTTTATTTAAGTTCTGCGAGTTTCACAGTAGGGCAACCAGTTCTGCTTCACTGAGCTGAACAGTTCTATGGAACAGTAAAGTTGGTAATGCTTGTGCATGCACATCAAGTGGATTCCCATTGTTTGTTTATGGCAACGTTCTTCCTAAAATAAGTTTTTGTAGGTTATCCAACAGTATATAGTTAAAACAACTAAAAAATTGGAGTCAAAACAAGGAACTTTACTTCTCAAAAAGTCGGCATTCTTCTAGAAACTGTGAAGCAGCATAAGCAGTAACAGAGTACAAGCAATCAAACAAATTACTACAGGTAATTCGTAAAACTAAACCGAACATGGGGAAAATTCTTATGTGAAGAGTGAAATCGAATGGTGTGAAAAGATTTTGACGTTCTGCATGCTGTAAGTTTTGAGATGCCAGAAAAATCTCGAAGTGCAATTAGTGTGCTTCCACTTGCATATAACCTCAATGTTAAAAGAAGCATTTTTTTATGATGAGAGGGCTTTGATATTGAAATATAAAGCAATACGTTATATGTAGATGTGATGGCAGTGATTGCAACAATGCATATTATCAAAATATAAAGTTAAATTTAAAATTAAGGGCATGCCAAATTAAGTTTTGCTTCTTACCAATCGGTTGTACGATTAATTGTGTCATCAATAATTTCTGGTATCATCACTGCTGACTGTTTACTTATTCAAAATCTCTCTTAGAATTCTCTATCATTCTATATGTGAGAATGGTTTGGATGCATTGTAAGCATCTTAGATCATCATCTGTTGAGCATATGGGTTAAAATAATTTGCATTTCTTCATCACTAATATCATCTTCTTCAGATAACACAGTGGCTCCTTAGTGTAAACTATACTTCAGTACAGTTTAAGCCAAGCCACATATTATAAGCTTGGCTTATCGCTTGAACTATGCACTGTAAAACTCATTCTAGCCTAAGCCCAATTCGAAGCTTAAGCTGTGAAATCGGCCCTTAGTATCTTATGATGCTGATGTCAAGCAAGGATCTGTCACTTAGGTTTTATGGGGTTACATGATGACAAAATTGGAAAATAAAAGCAACAGTTGATTATAACAATGATTGATACCATTGCTGGAAGCCTGAACCACCTCTTCTTCTTCAACATAAATCTTACCTATCTATAACTCTGTTACTGGACAAATGGAGAACCATCTACCAGCAATTGCCACTGATGGCAACATGCAAAATTGGAAACTGAAAGGAATAAGCATAATCAATACTGTATGCCTGATTCAATTCAACTCATAAAAATGCTATTACATTGTGATTTAATACACTTTGTGTGGGTAATATTAGAACATATAAATCAAAATATTAGCAAAGCAAACTACATTTTTTTTTTCCATTGTAATGTATCCTCCTCTACAATGCATTGCTAGTTTAGGCAGTCAGGGACGTTATAAACCTGTTTTCTTTTATTACTGCACCTTATCCACATTACTCTTGCATACAACTACACGTTAGTATGTTATTAATACAAGTAATTTGAAATTAATTAAACCTATGTGGGCAGGACTGAAAATATTCACTCCTGGACTCGGTGAAAATGAATATCTTGCAGTGCCTGTGACCAGAAGAAGCCAATTTGTTCAATGACTGAGATTTGACAACAGATGTCATGACAATACTAATTCTTTTTCTCACTTTTGGCTTGAGGTTCACAGATGTCATGGCTTATGGACTCAATTTTGATAATCTATATAAAGCAGTGCATGTAACCAATTTTATTCAGTTCAGTGTTAATTTTTTAAGTTTTCTTGTAACTTTACTTGAGGAAGAGATGATGCAGTTGCTGGAGAAAACAGATGAAAAATTAAGTGAGTATAATTTCTCTGGGTCTGAAGAAGTGGCACAAGCAATGATCTCTCCTCCACTTTGGGAACTGCTTCATTTACTCTGGATACATAGACACAAGTAAGTGTTGCTAATCCTGCGTTTCATGAATTTAAGTTTCAAACATTGAACAAGGACTAGTTCTTTCTTTCAGTTCAGCAGTGACACCACCACAATATAATTTGTACTCAGTTTATTTTTCCATGATAAAATTACTTATTTCATTGTTAAACAAAATTACATGTGGATGGACAAAAAAGAAAAAAGACTACCCCACCTTTAAAAAAATCCTGATTTGCCAATTGAAACTCACCTTCTGAGAGAGCATTTTTAGGGCCTATAATCAGTTTGGTCTGTACCTCCTACTAAGCATAAGAGGATATTCTTGCAGACCATGGATTAATAAAATGACTTCATTTGGTAATGTTTTAGTCAGTGATGAATTTCTATATGTTGGGATTTTCAGTCATGGGAATAGAGGGTCTAAGAAAGGAGGACTCCATTGACAATATTTTGAAGAAAATAAGACAAAAGAATCAACTGCATTACTTAACTGGACAAAATATTTCTGTTAATGAAAGCACTCTATGTCACAAAGGAAGCATAGAGTTTACAACCACAACAAAGCCACAAAACCTGGCTTAAAGACTTTCTACTTATCGTATGGTACCTATGAGGAGCTGATTCAAATTATGGCTAAAACAGTAATCATTGAAACAGTAAGGAAGTGAAGGATCCCAAATATTATTCAATTATTGTGGATTCCACATCTGACATAACACACAATGATCAACTAAGTTTTATTCTCAGGTATGTGAATAAAGAAGGATGCCCTGAAAAACACTTCTTATAGTTTTTTAAAAACCCAGGACAAACAGGGAAACATCTGCCTTATGCTGTGTTTACTTTCCTCTCATCTCACAGCCTAAACATAAGTGAGTGTTGGGGTGAATCATTTGACTATGCTGTCAAAATGTCTGGCATATATTCTGGCCTGCAAACAAGAATCAGAGGGGCCAATTCATTGGCATTTTTCATACCATGTGCAGCTCACTCCTTTCATCTAGTGGAATCAAGTGCTTCATCTTGCTGCAGATTGTCTATATCTTTTTTTGATTTGCTGCCAAACTTGTACAATTTTTTCTCAGCATCAACACGCTGTTGGAGTGTTTTGAAGTAATTTTTTTACTTCAGAAAACCTTTCTCTCAAACAAGGTGGTCCACTCGAGAGGATGCATGTAAAAGTTTAAACAGCAATTTTCAAGTCATTAACAAGGCTTTAAAATGTATAAAGGAAGATGAAGGTGAGAAATCAACAGTTAAGCAGGAAGCAAAAGGAATTTTGAAAAAGACTGAGCTCTTCTGAAATGAGTTTTATGACTGCATGTGGGGAGCAATTCTGGAAATAATCAATGCTGTTAGTAAAAAAAAAACTACAGTTGGAAAATGAAACAGAGTTTTATTTATGGATGCTCTTTAATTGCTGTGGTCCATAGCATCACATTCTATATTGGGCGTGAAAGACCAGTAATTTTGCTCAGAGGCCTCTTTATCAGGTTTGAGGTTCTTTTACGTGCCGTAAATCTACGACATGGGACCACCAACTTTACTTCCCTTCCAAAGGAAACCATGCTAAGGATTTTTACGCCCGAAAAAATCCATCGCCCTCTGCCGGGTTTGAACCCGAGATCTTAGGAACTACAGACTAGCAGGTAACCACTACACCACGGAGGATGACCCTACTACAGTTGGAGGATATGGATGTTGAGACAGTGGTAAATTTGCATAACTCCCTGATTTCCTTCTTAAATGGAAATTAAATTCTCAGTTAATAACTATGTAAGTGCTGGGGAGAACCATGTTCAAAACATTCCACATGTATTAGTGACAGGAAAGCAGGCCCAAACAAATTAAGAAGAAGAAGAAATTCTTTGATGATTCAGAATCTGAAGTGAACCAGGAAATGAAAGTGATGTGCATTGTATCCTGCAGAGTAGTTTCATGCAGGTATTGGACAAACTGTTAGCAGAATTAACAACACGAATATCTGTATATAGCAAATTTTCTGAAAAATTCTCATTTTTGTTTAAACTCTCAGAAATTGTGATAAATCACAATTATGTGATTACAATTGTGATAAAATTCAGATATCAGCTGACAAATAGCAATAGATATACCCATCTGATATAGAACATGTGTTTGGAACAGGATGTGTTCATTTAAAATCCTTTCTGTTTAGAGGGAGGAAAGAACCTACCAATGTCTTTACAACTTCTAAATGAACTGTTGACTGCTAAACATCTTCAGGACTTATATCCGAATGTAAATATAGCTTCAAAGATTTATTTATCTATTACCACAAACTGTTCAGCTGAAAGGTCCTTCTCAGCACTAGTGAGATTTAAAGACTATTTATGTTAATCTCAAATACAGCAATGTTTGAATTATCTTGCAGTGCTTGCTAATGAAAATAATTTGACTCTAAAATTAGAATAGGAAGATGTAGAAAAGTTTGCTAATGGGGGGGGGGGGAAATGTAAACCTCTAGCCTGGTAATTCCCTGGTACTGCATATTTAAATTCTGAGTAAATATTTTTTGTCAGCTGTATAACGGTTGTAGATAATGATAGATACAATGAATACTTTAATGTTCACCATCATTTGAGTTTTAATCGGTATAATTTATATATTAATAAGTGTAAACATACTAAAACTTTGAATGTTTAGCATTAAGTTTATGTAATCATACCAGAGGAGACTGGACAGCTAAATTCTGTTTCTTTTAAAAAGCATATTTAATCAATTCTGTTGCCAAATCCTCCTAAAGTGTCCAGGAATTTTATTACTTGCACTCTTAGTGTTTATTTTATTTGCGATGTTGCTGTACATTTGTTACAAACGTCCCTGGCAATAAAATATATTATTATTTTTATTATTATTACTATTAATCATCACATATGCTTTTACATTGCTGAATTCTTATTTTACACAATTTCAGGTTGTATAAAAAATCTTAGTTGCAACATTGGCTTTTGGGGGTTGGGCCCAAAATTCTTGGGGCTCAGGGGCGTTATAGCAGTTAAATATGGCTCTGCTCTTAGTATAACTGCTAAATTCTCAGGCAATATACAGAATAAAAACAGGTATGAGTATTACCCTATCTGATTTTTAGCTCTCTCTTATTTGAGAAGTTTTCAAACAGTACCACACTCTCAAACCAATCAAAGTAGGACAACCAAAATTTGTTGGCTAGTCCCTTAGACTCATTGATAGATGCTTCCCTTACCTGTTCCACCAACTGAAAAAAGCAAGGTCTGCTGGGGTGTGTCTTGCCTGTTACAATACAAATTTTAGGCCCAAAAAAGGGCAAGATATCTGGATTATGCGTGCTAAATGTAATGTGGGTTGTGTGTATACCCTTGCTTTAAAAAATATCACCTCGCCCTCCCCCAAAATTAGGAGTAGTTATAATAAAGATTTCCCAATAAAATCGGTTTTGGTCACCCCTAACTTGTAAATAGCAAGAAAAAAATGTAAATATGTTTTGTTCAGTACATGAGCCTATAATGAAAGTGGTAAAATTGCCAATATTTTTAAAGCATTTACAATGTGGATAGTTGACCATGGACAACCTCTGGTCATGTGCATTGCAGGTGATATTTTTCATTATTCCTTAAAATTAAAAATCTTAACATGTGGAATACCCACAATCATCTACAAGAAGTTTAGTGAGCATTTACAATATATACTTTAATTTTAAGCATTATAATATGTATTTAAAATAATTTAATTATTGCAAAAATAACTTAGCATGGAGAGGATAGCAGATTGAAAACAATTTAGGAGTGAAAGGATTGATAATCAGTTATGTATAAATACGTTTACTAAACACAGATTGCATTACAAGCAGGGGCTTGTGTCCGTGGCCAAATTACTAATCAATAATCATACTCTTCCCAGTTAAATTCACAATGCAAGTATGTTCTGCTACCAGCCATGAAAGTCCTGTGTAACAGTGCTACACAGTCAATGGCTTGGAAGGAAATAGTCCTAGAAGCTTTCCTAGACATAGAGCGTGCTTTTGATAACACCTCCTATGAATCTTTGGTTTTGGCTACACAAAAGTATGGAGTCAATGAACTCTTAATAGCTGGATAAACTCCATGCTCAGGAGCAGAAAAATTGCAAATTTCCTTGGGGAAATGAGGGCAGTTCATCATCACGAGGGGTTTGCCCTTATGGGGGAGTTCTGTCTCCCCTGCTTTGGAGTCTCATGGTGGATGGGGTGCTTAATGATATGACCCAGGAGTGATATTATATACAAGGCTCTGCAGATGGCACACAATTAGTTTACTTTTGGAAAATTTCTCAATACAGTCTCAGACAGTTATGGACTGAAAAAAATTCACAACTGGTGTATGCAGGAGGCCTTGTCCATCAACCCCAGCAAAACAGTTCTTCCTTTCACCAACATAGGAATTAAAAGGCCTAGGAAATCTTAAATTAGCCAATTCAATTCTGGAATATTCAGAGTCAGTTAAATATCTAAGCCCTCTACTGGATAAAAAACTGACCTGGAATGATCACATTAATATTAATCTCTATAGAGCTAGATGGTCACTTGTAACCATCAAACACACTACTGGAACAATCTGGGGCATAAAGTCACACATCTGCCATTAGCTATATGTTACAGTGGTTAGGCCACAGCTATCTTACGGCAACATCATTTGGTGGCGAAAAACACTACAAACTACTGTAGCAGGTAAATTTACCAAGCTACAAAGACTAACATGTCTTTGTATTACAGGGGCCTTCAGAAGTACTGTAACCATCACACTGTAAACTAATGTCCTGAAGACATTTATTTACAAGCAGAGGCCAGGGTTACTGCCTACTGCTTAGTGCAAACAGGGAACTGGAGATAGCTGTTCAACGACTGAACATACCTCTATCCTAAATTTCCTAGATATTCCAGAGTTGAGTATGTGGTCTGACCTAATCAGTACTCAATAATGTTCTTTCCCTCTATTTAAGGTAACTCTCAGGCCTTGAGCAGACTGGATGGAAGGAATTATGCCCAATAAAGAATGTGACCAACTTGTGTGGTTCACAGACAGATCCTGTAATGGGACACAATCGGGTACAGCCATATATGCCTATCTTCAAGGACAAATATTAGTTTAAGCCTTGGGAATTATTGCACAGTTTTTCAGCCAGAAGTATTTGCTATCCTGAACTGTGCTGTAAGAGAACTTGAGAAAGGTTATATAAATGAATTCTCATTCTCACAGATAAAGCACAGACTTTAAAAGCACTCTCTTCAGACCAGGTAAATTCAAAACTGGTTTGGAAATGCTTAAATGCCCTATCATCTCTCAACAGACTTGAAGTGTACACATCTATGGAAATGAAAAAGCTGATCAGCTGGCTAAAAAGGACAGTGAGAGGTTCTATGTTGGTCCTGAACCCATATATGGAATTGGTACACATACTGCAAAAACCTCGGTAAAAACATGGATTAAGTAGAAACACCAACTCAGGTGGCAAATCTACCCTGGAAATTGGTCTTAGGTGCATAAAACACTCTTTCCACATCTCTCCTGAGATTGGATTGAACAGGAATAAGGAAAGTAGTTGCATTAATTTCTGAACCTGGTCACTTCAGAAAACGTCTACATAAAGTAGGACTCTGCAAGGATGACGCATCTTTAAAATGTGCAAAGAGGAAGAGAAAAGTGCCTCGCACACCCTCTTTGACTGCCTATTCCGCAAGGAAGAGACTTACTCTTTCCATAACCAGAGAAGATCTAGGAAAGGATGCTGACATTGGAAATAAGATACTGCAACTTGTTCAGGGAACAGATTTTGGGAAACAATGAAAGCATCATTTCCAATGGGGTTGTACAATAAGCCTTTTAGGCTGACGTGCAGGAGGTCAATAAAACTAAAAAAAACCCGCCCTGCCCCCATTCATCTAATCTAATGTTCTGCTAGTGACTCTGAATGACTAATGCTTGGTAAAGAGCAAAGCTTAATAAGGAGTTACAAGAAAAGATTCATTTGCTGAAAGCAAGTTACATTATAAGCAACCTTGTGTCCATTACCAAATCACTAATCAGCAATATTACTTTTCTCAGTTAAATTCAGTACAAGTATGTTGTGCCAGCAACTCTGAATATACTAATACTATAAAGTCTAAAGACTATACTTATATTATAAAGAGAGAAAATTAGTATTTTGGTGTGCATATGTAGGGTAATCTCAAAACCAATAAACAGATTTTGATAATTCTTTCTTCTTCTTTCTCTGTTTATCCTCCCCATTGTTTACCCCCCAGGACTTACAAATGGGTGCCTGGTGTCAGACACCTGTTGGAGAGCAGACAGACTATGGATCAGAGAGAACAGCCTGGATGGGTGAACAGCCCAAACCCTGGTATGAGATCGAGGAAGGAGGTGATTTAAAATGTTGGTGAGATGAATGAAAGGAAAGGTGATGATAGAGCAATTGGTGGAATGAATGGCGGGGGAAACTGGAGAACCCAGAGAAAACCTGCCCAAACACCTTTTTGTCCACCACAATCCCACATGAGGTTCCCTGGGATTGAACCCGGGCCGCCTAGGTGAGAGACGAGGGGTCTAACCACTCAGCCATGGCACTGTCTGATAATTCTTTCACCATTGAAAATTACAGTTCTTTCCAATGAACATGGTCAAAACACCTAAATTCATTTCATAAATTACTAAAAAGGATTTACAAAGCTCTTGTATTTAAATATGATCACATTATAGTTATAAAAGAACATGCTTGCGAAGAAGGCTTTGACTTTTAGTTGAAAATGCTATGGAGTAGAAAACAGTTATTGTTACTCCACAGAATGTGCATGTAAAATAAGAAAAATGCCACAGGTATTTCATTCTAAGCAGTACATATTGTAATGCAGTGGCTATGGCCCAAGGTTATTGAGAGGTCGGCGCCAGGCAGTTGGTATATACAAAATGTCCAGTGTAAACACCAGAAGTGCTATCAGCAGATAAGCAGAATCTTCTGGAAGTTTCTTTCCTCCCGCATCCAGAACATGTGTACAGAGTGTTCTAGAATGTTCTATGGAAGATTCCATTGGCTATATAAGCGAGCATTCCCGTGAAAAGAGTCAGTAAGCAAGTTGGTGAGCATGTTTCTGCTGTGACATAAGTGTGGTTCTCTGAACGAGTGGGTGATGTCATTGAGTGCTACTGTAGAGCGAGAGATTGTAGAAGTCTTGTGTTCAACTTCCCAGTGAGTGAACCATCCGAAAGAAGAGGCTACGTCATGAAGAAGGTGAAGTGTTGGCAAATTGAAGTGGTTCACATTAGT
Organism: Deroplatys truncata; assembly: GCA_030765065.1. Lineage (NCBI taxonomy): Eukaryota > Metazoa > Arthropoda > Insecta > Mantodea > Mantidae > Deroplatys > Deroplatys truncata. Next base: position 411,395,463 of record CM060990.1, on the reverse strand, counting down.
GAAGTGACTGTGAACTAGTCATAAGTGAAGTCCTAGTGAAAGTTCAACTAGATTTAAACAGACAGTGAAAACATTGAAGTGACATTGAGAACTTATGGAGGTGACAGTTGAAAAACTGGACAAAGCCCAATGGTCACGATTTAGTAACTAAGACACAGCAATGCAGAAGAAAATTGAATTCTGCTTATAATGATACAATACCTACACATGCATTATCAATGCTAAAAAAATTGTAATAACTCTCAAGTAAGAAAGTTTTGCTTTATTTCCTTTGTATGTTGTAATCAAGAGTATGTTAGTATGTTAAAGAGAGTATGCAGAGTATGTTAAATAATTGTGCGAAGAAAGAAAATTGTGTCCAGCTAACATTAAAAGTCAGTCAATCAATGTTTTGTAATTAAAACCTCAGAATATCATTTTTTCCATGGTCGCAGACTGTGCATCTTTTCCAAAGCACTTAACCTGGTGGCCTGGGGGTGGGAAATCTTCATATGCACCAGCTTCACCTCTATTACACTGTATAGGCCTAAATATTACATGGAAACTATGAAGCTTTCATATTATTAAATAACTATGGGACAAAAGAGAAGGTATAAATCTTTAAAATATGATTACATACTGTGAATATCTTTTTAAAAAAATACTAAAACATTTCAACCAATGATTTTTCCACTGCCAAAGGGTATTTATGTGCTATGCAGGTGTTTCCAGAACATGGAAGACATTTGGGGGAAGTTAGGAAGTGAGGCGTTATGCTGATGTTTCACATCCTTTTGCATAAATATCAGAGTATTTTTTATCCATTATTAGGAATAAATGGGGCTGTATGAAGTGATGATAGGGAGTATAGGTGATGATTCACTATAAAAATTTCTAGATCATTGTGTAAAAATTTTGTACAAAACAAGGGGAGGTAAATAAAATCAATTAAATTGACATTTGAGCTTAAAAAGCTACCTGTGCAACCAGTGGCAGCCACTGAGACACTCTGCTGATGGTACCAACCCCACCCCCAAGTGAAAACAAATCCCTCAAATATGTCTACCAACTTTGTGCAGTAGCATTGAACATATTAGGTAATCTTGTCAACAATTCATATAGTTCATAATATACTGTATCAGACAAAATGTATAGGGAAACAAAAATAAACATTTATTATAACTGTGCTCTTCTTATACACAGGTGTAAAGAGCGCAGTAAGAGTTTGATATAATTCCTGGAGAACATGATGGGACCTTGTGTACAATTTCATGAAAGAGAGAGAAAAGTGGTCGTTTTAGTCATCTTGTGCCAGTATATGCATGAGAAATAAAATGTAACAGCAAATCTGAAAATGTAATCATTACTAATCACCCTGTTGCTGTGAAATATACAAATATTGAAATAATGCCTCTTAGTTTCAAAACCTAAGAGACAATTATATTCAAAACAAGGATATTTTGGTGTATTCTGCATTCAATTTAGTTAAGCATTAATTTGCATTTATAAATGCATTAACATTAGTTTGCAGCAAGAATGTAACACTCTGTTAAAGCAAGGTTGAGCGCAGAATATGTATTCTTACATTGTCGCTAGGTTCTGAGCTTTACTGCACTCTAACAGGTGGAACATAAACTCTGAGTCTGAGCAATCTTGGTTGCACCTCTCCCATAGGAACCATGTAGAAATGTACACCCTAGCCTTATACACAGTGCTTATGAGCATAGACGGTGTCAACCTGGAATTGGCTCCAAGCTTCAGAAAACTACTGACAGAGTGCATACTGCATAATGAACCTGTTCAAATGAGGGAACACATGCTTGGAAGCAATGCCCTATGCACAATTCCTATACACTTCTCTTTCTTTCCTTTTGTAAAAGTGGTGACACAGCACAGTGACACTACCCCAGAAGCCACCCCTGTGTGCAACATCATGCGAGCAGCTAGTGACTGATAAAGAGCAGAGCTTGATATCCAGTTATGTGTAAGGATACATTTACTGAAAGCAAGCTATATTGCAGCAAGCTTGTGTCAGTGGCCAAATTACTAATGAACCATTTTACTCCCCCCACTTAATTTCACAATGCAGGTATGTTCTGCTAGTAACTCTGAATGACTAATGCTTGATAAAGAGCACAGCTTAATAAGCAATTATGTGAAAATATTCACTTACTGAAAGCAAATTACTTTATGCAAGCTCATGCCCATGGCCAAATTACTAATCAGTAGTATTTACTTTTGGGAGTTAACTCACAGTGCAAGTATGTTGTGGTAGTAACTCTGAATGACTAATGCCTGATATGGAGCAGAGCTTAATAATCAACTATGTCTAAAGATATGTTTACTGAAAGCCACAATGCATTACAACGAAGCTTGTGCTGAGGGCAAAATTACTAAGCAGTGGCAAGGTCTTTCTGAATTAAAATCACAATGCAAGAGTAAACTATCCTGTTTCAACAATTTGCTCTCTCTGCTACGGAAAATTTGTAATTTCAAAAGGAGGCCATCACATGTGAAGGGCATGAACATGGATCTTAAAGCGTTAGTGTAATGCAGTAATAAACATCCTAAAACACAAATAATCAAGGTCTCTTTTATTTCCAAAAGTTTAATATACCAACCCCAACATGATCAATATCTCGTCCTCCGTGGTTCCCGACGGAGGGCGATTGATCCTTTCGGGCGTAAAAATCTTTAGCATGACTTCCTTCGGAAGGGAAGTAAAGCGGGTGGTCCCGTGTCGTAGATTTACGGCACGCAAAAGAACCTCAAACCTGATAAAAAGGCCCTTTGCAAAATTACCAGTCCTTCACGCATAATTTAGAATGGGACGCTAAGGAATACAGCAGTTAAAGAGCGTCCTAAAATAAAACTCAATTTAATATTAATTTCACCTCAATATAATAATCAAGAGCATATCACTCAAAGGAAAGAAACATCGCTGGCTGCCTGACAAGCAAGAAACAGAATCTATTTTTCTCACGTCCCCAAAGTCAAACGCCCTCATTGCAAACGACCATTCACTATAACCAAAAACACAACGCCTGGCAAAGGCAGGATAGCCAACTTAAAACCATCGAGAAAATTGCCAACGAACAAGTCCCGACGAGTATCCAAACCTATCGGGGGACCAACGCCGCAATATTCCTCCCAAAAGAGAATAAGAGACCCATAAGACGTAAGCAAAGAGGAAAAGGAAGGGCCCGAAAGGAAATAACAGATAGAGAGGAAAACACGCGCCTCGTCACCTGGAAAAGTCACATAGTGCCATGGAGCGCGAAGAAATACCAAGATTAGGTAAGGCTTCAACGGAAGCACCCGGAAACTCTCACTCCCACAACAAAGTACTTCGGACGTACACACAATCATTACAGCTACCAACAGGGAAAGTCAGTGCCAAGAATCACTGTGCAGCGGAGACAATCCGAAGCCGCTCCATGGCTCAAGGGGCAGCCACCATCAACAATGAAATGCCTGCAGTAAAGACGGCCACTTGAAACCTCAAGGCGAACGGACAAGCAGCATCCTCCAGTGATAACAGTTCGCCGAGCAGAGACCGCTCCAAATTCAAAGGACGCTCAGTCCAGCCTAGTGTGCACCAAACCACCTATGAGAGGAGGAAGTCGCATCCAGTCCCTATATATACTTCCATGAATCTCGCCAACAGAATATGTCGAAGATTTCCAAAGGAGGCAGCGTTTAGGAAGGAGGAAGGCAAGAGAAGAACAAAAAGAGCCCTAAAAAAGGTAAAATCTACACAGTATACTTATTCATGTCTACTTCCCACAATAAAACTATTGAAACCGTGATTGCTCCAAATACTAAACATAACCAAGTCTCTTGGGAACCAGACAGCCGTAATAAGTAGAAAACCAACATCGAATCGGAGGGAGCGCCGAAACCCCCCACCAAAATTTCCGCCGATAACCGATCACCCAAAATAGGTAAGCACAAATAAAAGGCACCACAAGACAAAATTCATCGGCTGTTGTCGGCAAGGGCCTGAGCTGGGAGGTACGGGTCCTCTGAAACTCCTGGGTGTGAACGTGTCTGAGTTTGCAAAAGACGCCATTGAAATGTCTCCAGGGTGACATTTCTCAGGGAGAATGCTTAGCCGTAAAGGCATTATGTTTAAAGCTTATGGGGTAATTCCTGCACATTACATGCTGGACGACCACGCACGTAGGTTTTCTGTTTTCATCATATCACCTTTTGAGTACTTCATGCGATCTTTTAAGGTTATTGAAGTCCGTATCCCAGTTGTGCTTAATTTTCTCCGGAGTGACCTCGGAAAGCAAGTCGTTTATGGACCACGAGTTAGACAACGCGGAATTTGGCATTTAGGCAAAATTTAACGAAAGGGGAAAAGCCCTATAATACTTATGACGAGCGGTACAAAACGCAAATCGAAGCGTCTAAGGTTATCGTCCTTTAATTGTGTCATTGGTGATGGAAGGCAATTAGGTATGATTTGAGACTCCTATTCACCCTTTCGGCATGGGAGAGTTTGGGATAATAAGGCCTGATGGAGATGTACCTGATCCCCCAGCCGAAACAAAACGCTTAAACGTGTTAACCGCAAAATGGGATCTATTATGGGGTACCAGAGCCTTAGGAGCACCAAACGCACAAATATTCGCTAAGACCTTGCTTGCTGAAATGCAGGGAAATTTAGTAAAAGCATGAGTGGCGGCCATAGCATTACTATTGCCCAACACAGAACGAGGAAATGGCGCCATAGAGTCAACAAAAGTATTCTGCACGCACTGTGTGGCGTACGCCAGATAGACCGCCGGTTTAGACAAGGAACACAAGCGGCTAGCCTTAACCCATTGATATCCTTGTTCCATTCCCCTTGCATATGAACTTCTCGTGTATTTTCTCACGGGCTTTAAAAATATTCGGATGCCCGCTAAAATAATATGTATGAAAATATTCAAAGTTCATAAGGACAAGCTGGAGACAATTTTTAACTTTTCATCATGTTTAGCGCGAGCGGTTACCACGCCACTCACCAAACGATAGGGAGGAACAACCCCACCACGCTCGTGCCTCATAATTACATCGGCGAGTTCGGAGTCTTCACGCTGGTACTGGCCAGTACCCGTAAGTATTGGGGTGGACTTTCTCAGAGCAAGGCAAAAACAACCCGGGGAAAAGTCTTGCAACAGGTCAACGGCGAAAGAATGTCCCGCAGCATCAGTTTTCAGAACAAACTTCCTCGAAAAATCGGGGAAGACCAAGACCGGGAGGTTAGACACACTTATGGTCTTCTAACACCTACTGATCAGAGCTCCACAAATTTAACCCCTTTTGAGACGCGGATGTTAAGAGGTTCAGCACGATGAGAAATGTGCGAAATAAATTTTGAAAAGAACTTGACCATTTACAGGAAACGAGCAACAACCTTCAAATTGTTTATTCAAATAGAAATAATCGACTCCGGACAGAAATCACGAACGGAAGTCTTAGTCATTAGGGACTAAGACTGTATGCCGATTGCAATGGCCTGATTAAAACTTTCTTCATCATATTTTTCACATTGCGCTTCAGAACTGCCATCTTAGGATGTTAAGCCGTTACGGAGAGAAATAAACGCGGGTACAACTCGTCAGATGGATTTCTTCAGTGTTCAGATTCGTGTGACCGGGGCTGTACAAGAAGAGCTGGCTAAAGTCCTCAACCAAATGACGGGCCTGTACGGCCTGCTCAAGAGGTAGGTGAGCTAGCCAATCTTCCACTTCAACCTTTTAAGGGTGGCACCTCACACAATTGAAGCTGGGGCACAGAAGGACGCAGGATACGGTGAAAAGGCCACAACTGACGATGAGCAAAGACGAACGACATATGGTTGGCACTGAAATCTAACCTAACCCAGAATGGGCCATAAATGCCACCCCAAGAATGCCCAGTTGATGCAAACTACGTAGGAGTTAGCAAGTGTAATTCCAGGTAGATCGTGGAAAACGAAGAGAACAAGTAATTTCCAGCGCTGGTCCCGCTTAACCTTGATTTAGGAGACAAACGGCGACTGACGAGAGGAACAAAAGCGCGCCACATGGCCGGCTTACAGCAAAGCAGGTAAGCGATCTTTTCTTAGAACGTGCGACCTCAACACACCATGCTTCCGCGCCCCTAGATGTAAAATGAAATTAAAGTGAGTTTTATTTATGGACGCTCTTTAACCACTATGGTCCATATTGTCCCATTCTATATTGGTTGTGAAAGACCGGAAATTTGCTCAAAGGCCTCTATCAGGTTTGAGGTTCTTTAACGTGCCGTAAATCTACAACACGTGACCACCGGCTTTACTTCCCTTCCGAAGGAAGCCATGCTAAGGACTTTTACGCCCGAAAAAATTCATCGCCCTCGCCGGGTTTTAACCCGCGACCTCGGGAACTAGAGTTGAGGGAGGATGACGAACATTCTTAAGCAGAGCCAGCATATTAGGAATCCCACCCGAGCGACTACGATCCACCGCTGCGAAATCATTAAGCACCGTGAATAACGCCTGAAGCTATATAAGGGAGCATGTACATTAAACAGGCATTATTTAGTCAAATTTGCTATTCATATTATAAAATCCTATTTCACAGGAAGTAACCTCAAACTGCAATTTTGTATTTCTTATAATCGCGCCACGCCTTCGTCTATTGTGTGGGATAAGCTTCGTCGCGTGCCTGGCTATGTGACACGGTCTACAGCACCCGCCCTTAAGGTAAATTACACCATCGTTGATTCTATTCACTTTGGGCAATGCCTTCGCGGCTTTTTTTTCTTCAGCTCATTCAATTCCCTCCCGGCTTTACTCTCTGCTGTATTTTAAATACTTTAATCGCGAGTATTACAACATGGTTTTTCACCAAAGAAGAACTGAGCAGCACCTATCCCCCTGTAGCCTCTCAGCCCATGGGCCGAATATTGTATGTTTTAATGCTCCAGCACTTTTCTTTCGACGGTAAAATATTTCCAAACTCTTCTATTCCAGTTACCGGCTGATCTCACCAGCTACAAATGCAAGGTGGAGCGTATTATCAACGGCAGTTAATGTGGTGGCTTCAGTTTCCGAAACTTCTGTCGAGATCACAGTGCGCTTTTCGTCCCTTCCGTTGTACGGTCGACCATGTCATTTCGTTATTCACGTATATGATGGACGCATTTTCGGGGGGGGGGTCAAGCGGTTGCTGTATTTGACATCAAGAAAGCCTACGACACTTGTTGGAGGGTAGATATTCTTTGTAAACATCCCACAAATGCGACATTCGCGGTTGTTCCCTCTCAATTTGTCAGTTCATGAGCCATAGGTCATTTCTGATACGAGTAGGCTCGGTTTTATTTAGTGTTTTTCTCAGGAGAACGGAATACTGTGGATCTTGCTACTAGTGTCGTTGTCATCATTCCTGTTGTGGAGTGTGGTCGACCTGGAGTTTTGTATTCATTGCTCGTTGACGAGTTTGCCATTACTGTATATCTTAGTGGACTGGTCTCTTAGAACGTCAACTCCTTCGGTATCTTGACTGCCCCTGCATGCGGAGTATCGAAAACGCTTTTAACGTATCCGTCATGAAATCCGTCTACGTGAACTTCTGGCGCCGGAAGGCAATCCTTCGCTTTCTCCACACCTCGATAGAGATCTTTTTTGTACAGTAGGTGCCATTTTGGGATTGATTTTTGACGGAAGGCTTAGCTTCCCTCCCATAAATTCTATTTGAAAACTAAGTGTGGGCTTTCCCTTAAACTTATACGCGTTTTAATGTCGCATCCTTGGCTACTGATCGCACAATTCCTTTAAGACTGAATCCTCGCTGGTCCGATCGAAAATTGATTACGGTTGCATAGTGTATTATACGGCACGACCTTAGCTAAATTTAATTCATAATCATCGTGTTTTCCTGCTGAGTATCGGCGCCTTTCCCACGAGTACAGTTATGAGCCAGTTTGCGGGAGGTGCTCATACTCCGCTGTCTTATCGGCGGGACGAGCTTTATAGCTACAAACGCAGACACTATCCTGCCTCTTATCGGCGTGTTAAGCTTTTTAACGATTCAATGAATTTTCAATACGCGAACAGCTCCCTGATTTTACTCCTTTCTGGTATTCATTTGCTCCTTCGTCCCTTGGACAACACTTTACTGGGAACGTTTACCACAAGGGAAACCCCTCTTCGAGCTCTCTGCCGAGATCCACTTCGATCTAAGATTGGCGTTCACGCCAAAGCCTAAGGCCTCTAGTAGTTTAGTCCTTGAAACTTGAAAGTGCAATTTCGAAACTGCCGTTTTCATTACTATGATGGCGAAAGAACGGGGAGTGCGCTATACGTTTCGTCTTGACCAACGTAGATCTTCATTTCTGCTCTTACAGCAGTGTTCGACTTATATCGCTGAGAGTTTTAGTATTCTCCAAGCTATTTTATATATTCAGCGGTAGGGCCTGTAGCATGTGCTGTTTGCACCAAATCCTTGAGTACACTTCACAGCCTTCCATCGCAGAATACCTGTCAGCTTCTAGTGCAGCGCATAAAGAGTTGCCTTCACTCACTCGCAAAGCTTGCATCAACGTTTTCTCTGTGGGTTCCAGATTACGTCGTTCTGCCACGGGGCTGCTGTTGCCACTGCTAAGGATAAACTTTTATAGTCCCTGGTGTTTTAACGCTTGTGGTCCTTCTGAAGATTTTAGCGCTGTTTTGCGTTCTTTCTGTTTTACAGCGTTTCCGCGGTGAATTTAGTGTTACTCAACGGAACAAACTACTGGATGTTAAGCTCCTCCCTATCTGGAGTATCTCCTTGCGCGCCTCCTGTCGCGGCATATAGATTTTGATCAGATTGCATTCTCGGGCTCTTCCGTTTTAGTCAGTGTCTTTTTATGTTCTGACCCTGTACCTTTTTGTGCTCATTGTAATGAGTGGCTGATGGTACAGCATGTTCTAATGCACTGTCAGGTTTAACCCAAATACGCGTGTCCTTGTGTTTCTCGGTAACCTTATTCCAGCTATAGGCTCACACTTGAGGTTTAAGGCGTGTAAATATTTTATTCGTCGCAGCGGTGTGGGTTGCCGCATCTCTAAATGCATGGTACTTCGCCTGTCGTTTAGCTACACGTTCTGCAGTACCTAACACACTTTTTAGTTTCTGTTTGCAATAGTAATAATTTATCTGGGACATGTTTTTATGCGTTTTATCCATAGCATCTGACACACTTGCGACGCTAATCACCGGAAGTTGCACGCTCATACAACCGTTAATTCACACCACCACCACAGAATAATGAAGCATGTAACACGTTATTTTCTAAAACTCACTGATGCATTAAGGCAAGGGTGGCGAAAACGACTTCCTTCCGCGAGTCACCAAATATGCAACACTTACTGCATCACTCAGCAGCATGTGAGAAACAAACGGACGGTTGCAGAGAGGGAACGGTGCCTGCGAGTCAAAATAACTCGCGAGTCGCGTTTTCGCCACCTCTGCATTAAGGTATTAAAACCCTAAATCAAAAACTGTATGTGATATACGAAAAGGCTCTTTATCTGATCATCCACTTTCAGAGACGGTATACTCAAAGTTTAAAGGACATTGTCAAATTCTGTCATTGGAACATTTTCAAGTGATGAAAGTGTAAGGAAACAATATAGTGAGAAAGATAAGTTTTAAAATGCCAATCGCTCTTTGCACCCTTTCTGACGATTCAAACATTAATTTTGAGCATTTAAATGTACAGTAGGCCAAAACAGCAATTGTAGTCACGTTCCGCAATTTTTTATATGTATGAAAGTTTAAATCTATTTTTTTTTTCTTTTAAAAATTCTGGTTTCGAATAAGCTTAAAGTATAATAGGCGTGGAAAAAAATGGAAGCGTCAATAAGAAAACATGCCCTATATTTATGCGTTGTTATTAACTTCAAAAGGCTGCACTCTATACGTTTACTCTATCCTCTTATGTTGTAATATTGTCGTGACCTCTAAACAACTCGCTCAATGGGGTAAAGCACTCGCTAATAAGGTACCAAGAAGTTAACAAATTAAATAAGGCGAGGCCACGACAAGGGACGCAGCTAATTGAATATGAAAAACATTATAGGATAACTACTAAAAGGATACCTACATGGTTCAGAATGGAAGAAAGGAGCTTTATAATATGGTAAATGAAACAGGCAAGGTTTGGACGGTCTTATGTTGTATTACTGAAAGGGTTTACATTACCTCCTTGACCACGCGTCGAGGACGCCATACATCCTGTATGGAGAGTACGTAATAACACGACCTGTCCGGTGCGCTCCTACTCACTGACTGACTAGCCAAAACAACCCAAGCCACGCTTACCGCGTGGGTACACTATCTATGCTCTACCCCCACCACTCTTACGTCATCCCCGATCCAAGAGACCACGGACACGTATGCACTAACAATGCCTGCATACGCCACATCTCCCCCTGGCCACCCAGATCGACGCCCTCGTCGACACAAGGAGGATTTTGGTTATGGAGAAGAAAGAGAAAAAAGTACAATACAGAAGAAAATATGATATACAGAAGGTTAGATAATTGAACAACAAGAAAGAATATCTGTGATTTAGATGCTGATTGGCATATTTGGAAGTCTCGAGTGTCTCTGACAATGTTTTTGTTTGACAGATCACCCACGTACGAGTACCGCGCACACGCACACTACATTATCAAAGTTACAAATATCGCCCAATTTTTCACAATTCACAAAAATATGTACTTTAAAATGACCAGCACGAATGATTTACCATAGTAACAGAATTTAGTAGAAGGGAAGCCAAGGTAAGGGGAAAAATGGAGCCAGGAGTTTTAGCGTCACGCCACCGACAGACAATGGAAAAAATATAAAAATGAACTTAAAATTGAAATTTAGACACGGGACTTTCAGAAAACAATACAACAGGAATTTTGAATAAAGAAACCACAAATGATACAACCAAAACCCTTACCCTTTAGCCAATAAAAAGATTAACATTTTTAACGAACACGTGGAGGACCAAAAACGAAACATTTTAGTGAAAAAAAATTTTGCAGTTAAAAATCTCAAAAATATCCGGCCAAAATACTCGGCAACTCACATCAAGATACTCGGCGCCTCCACCAAGATGTCGTGACCTCTAAACAACTCGCTCAATGGGGTAAAGCACTCGCTAATAAGGTACCAGGAAGTTAACAAATTAAATAAGGCGAGGCCACGACAAGGGACGCAGCTAATTGAATATGAAAAACATTATAGGATAACTACTAAAAGGATACCTACATGGTTCAGAATGGAAGAAAGGAGCTTTATAATATGGTAAATGAAACAGGCAAGGTTTGGACGGTCTTATGTTGTATTACTGAAAGGGTTTACATTACCTCCTTGACCACGCGTCGAGGACGCCATACATTCTGTATGGAGAGTACGTAATAACACGACCTGTCCGGTGCGCTCCTACTCACTGACTGACTAGCCAAAACAATCCAAGCCACGCTTACCGCGTGGGTACGCTATCTATGCTCTACCCCCACCACTCTTACGTCATCCCCGATCCAAGCGACCAACGGACACGTATGCACTAACAATGCCTGCATTCGCCACAATATCATGTTTTCAAAACCTCTTCAGCCCATTCGCAGGTAAAATTCACCAAGAGGTGACATCTTACGCCACGCAGATCGTTTGCCAGATTCTTTATAAGATAGGATATGCCTTATATCTCGATCCTGCAGTTTCTCTCTCCCCAACTACTGTAGGTTGCACTGCGACCGGGCGCAAGGCTGCAGCGTTCTCGTTCGCCTCGACGTTTATGTATGCTTGCAGTTTTTACACGGTCTTCGAGAAAGGACGTCCACAATAGAATGTTTTCCTGCCCAGTGCACACCGAGGTAAAGTTGTTTTGCTGCAGCCGTTTGACCCAGCGGGTCATCTGTCCTTCCAGCTTGCGAAAACCCAAAAGCCAAGTCTGGGAGAAATTGTCCATTCGGAGGTGAAAATTCTATCAGTGAAGGTGCTTTTCGAACTGTTTCATGGTCTCAACAACAACCAGCAGTTCTAGTCGGGTCACGCTAGTCTTCCCCGTCCTGCTCTTGCCATGCATATCCCCCATTCCGACCTCACTTTCATGTGTGTTTACGATGAACGTCTTGTCCCAGAACCGGAGCCGTTCACAGAGCGTTCTTCAAGGTCTGGAACGCCGCTTCAGCTTTGTCGAACCACTGGAAGGCTCGTCTTTCGTATGTCAGTTGTGTCGGTTTGACGATGTTTGCATACCCCGCCACGAACTTCCGGTAGTAGGTGCAGAGACCTAAAAATCGCCGTGGTTTTTGTTTATTCCTTGGCCTGGTCCATTGCTTGAAGGCTTGCAGCTTTTATGGATCCGCGGCCACTCTATCAGTTTTTTTTGCGGTGTGTCCCAATTAGCGCACTTCCTTAGTACAGCTGACTGTGCTTGGGATTCAGCTTGAGTTTGGTCTCGCGAAGGCTTCTGAATACATTCCTCAGGTTTCTCATTTGATCCTCGAATTTCTTGCCTATAAAAATTAACAGGCAAACGCCGTAGATGAGGTCCCCATTAGAGAATCCATAAGTCTGGAACGCTACGGGGGCGTTGAACAGTCGGAAAGGCATTACCCTTATACCAGGTGAGTCAGCTGCCCCTAGGTATTCGTATTTATGCAAACCGCAGTTTATAGTCTAATGTGAAAACATTGACCCTTTTAGCAAACAAACTGTTATTGTAGCTCTGCCCTTCTATTCGATACTATACGTAACCACCATTAAGGATTAAAGGCCTGAATGAGCCAAGGAACTGCGAAAGGTTTTAAAAAGACGGCTTTTCATGGATATAATGCTTGCAAGGAGATAGAGGTATGTTTTCCCTTATAGCGAGGCAATATGTGCGTTCTGGCCGAGTGGATTAGCTGCAGGAATGTAGTAAAGCAACGGTTAATTTCGGACGTTAGAATCAAATACAAACATCAAATTGCTACGGTATATTTTTTTCTTTCTCCTTGCGTTTATTTTCTGTGCTTTAGTATACTAATCTATTTATTTTTGATATTGGCTCTCCTGTGAGCCAAAGACACAAGAATTACAATCAGATAATTGTGTATCATGTTTGCGGTAATAATCTGTACCTATCTGGTGGTGTAAACCGTGTCACGTAGTTAGTTAGCTTTTATTCTTTTGCGCACATATCGACGATATTAAATCTAACAGCAGCAACGGTTAATTTCGGAAGTTCGAATCAAATACAAACATCAAATTGTTATGGTATATTTTTTTCTTTCTCCTTGCGTTTATTTTCTGTATTTTAGTATACTAATCTATTTATTTTTGATATTGGCTCTCCTGTGAGCCAAAGACACAAGAATTACAATAAGATAATTGTGTATCATGTTTACGGTAATAATCTGTACCTATCTGGTGGTGTAAACCGTGTCACGTAGTTAGCTTTTATTCTTTTGCGCACGTATCGACGATATTAGATCTAACAGCAGCAACGGTTAATTTCGGAAGTTCGAATCAAATACAAACATCAAATTGCTTTGGTAATTTTTTTTCTTTCTCCTTGCGTTTATTTTCTGTATTTTAGTATAATAATCTATTTATTTTTGTTATTGGCTCTCCTGTGAGCCAAAGACACAAGAATTACAATCAGATAATTGTGTATCATGTTTACGGTAATAATCTGTACCTATCTGGTGGTGTAAACCGTGTCACGTAGTTAGCTTTTATTCTTTTGGGCACATATCGAAGATATTAAATCTAACGGCTTTTGTTTCATGTTTAAACCTTATATTTTACTTCTACTGACAAAGGAGTTGTAAATGTGCTGAGTTCACGGTAAACAGAATAATAAATTGTTAAAGAGCGTGGGTTTCATCAACAAGCAAATGTCCAAAATGACGACCCTCTTTATCAATGTACATTTATGTACGTTGTCGGAAAGACCTTGTTGCATGTTGTACCATGCTCGGTGTAATATGCCTACATTCTTCACGTATGAGTGCCCATAGATAATTTGGACTTTGCGGTTGTTCTTCTTTACGGTGGAAAAACATGGCGATTATTCTATTTTATACACACTTATAATGTTATCAGAAATGTTCTTTGTATCATAATATCAAATTATAGGCCCAAAGAGATAAAACAAAAGGTAATAAAAAGTTTGAACTTAACACGAAGGATCTGAACCCGCACTAAAGGGGCACAGTGGTAAATTAACTATGATAATTCCATTCGGCCATGCTACGTTGCGAGTTGAGATTCCTATACGAATTAATAATAGCAAAATTCAACCCACCTCGAATACTTACATGCTTTATGCAACTTCATACAGTGTTTGGAGGTCATTTTGGTAACTTTAACTCAAATAAACAAACCGCATCACCATTTCAATTATTGTATGAACTGAAATATGCCATAGCGCGCGACAGAAGAGAAATGATCTACCTAATGCTTAGCATTTCTTGACAAGGCTGTACAACGAACCTTTGTTGGCTGACGGCTTAAATCCAATTGGTCGCACTGCTAGATCTGCCATTTTGTTTTCAAATAGTTTTGTCAACCGATGTATGTGATAAGTTGTTCCTTCAAGGGCGTTTTCAAAGGTGTGTATCAACGTATGCTAAAGAATAAAAGTTTGTAAAATCAGTTAAAGTGCCACTGAAGCTCAGAGTGCCAGGGTGAGATGTTTTTGGCATCGACATACATGACGATAGCATTCTGTCCCGTAAAAAAATTATGCGCTGAGTTACCTATCCCTCCTCTATAAAGTGTTATGCAAATCAGACTTTAGAAGGAATTCAAGAAAGGCGTAAGTCACATATGTCGCTTAGCACGTTGCATAAATTCGAAACTAAATATGGGCAGCTGACTCACCTGGTATATCACAGTCCATGTGCGGTAAAAAGGGCTGTCTTTTAAATGTCGGAGTGAAGGGCCACTTGCCAGAATCCCACTTCAAGTCCAGGGTGGAAAACCGCTGGGCCCTCGCTAAGACGAATTCTTGCAGCACTCTCTTGGTCGCTGCACTCTTGATTTGAGCTGGGCCCGATAGGTGCGTCAGGCAATGATTCCACAGCTCCCCTCCAACAGTATAACGAAGACTTTTCTGAGCCTCCGGCAGATAATGTGCGAAGGTTTCGGCTGCTAGCCCCTGCAGGTGAGCCAAGAGCTGCGTCATCTGCTCCGGTGTCCATCCACTGTGGGTACTAATAGCCGGAAATTGAATTTTGGAGCCTTGACAGTTTCTCTGTTAGCAGGTCTCGTAATCATGGGACTTTCTGTAACTTCGGCACGGAAATTGGCTTCTATGTCCATTATCTTCTCCATTACGTCTTCCGTAATTCTTTAGCTTTCCTTGGTCCGCTGGCCCAGATGCCCTTTCATTGCCGTATCTATTATGACCCTGTTCAATCTCATTGATTTTTCCTTCCATGTCAGATTTAAATTCCTCTTATTTGCAATGTCCTATTTCAAGTCTTCCACCGTGGTATTTATCCGGAATTTTAGAGTAGTAATGTCAAAACCGAGTTTGCATTTCATTTTCTCCTTTTCGTTCTTCATTTCTCTCCTTACGTTCTTCAATTTCCTCTGAAATGAAGGTAGTGGCGCACTTTCCATCTTATCCGTTTATGAATTTCAACCCATCATCTCACTCTCCATTTTCTGCACCCATAAATTTTTATGCATTTCCTGCATGGTGGCGCTTAAATCCCATTCTTTTCTACAGTGATTTTATTCAGTTTTTGAATGTCACTTTACTGCTGTGACTTAGCTCATGTTCACTGACAGTTCTATTTGTTTTGAGCGTAACAGGGGAGTGAATCACACAAGCCTCTTTTTTCTACAGCTTCACTCACTGGAGTATCGAACACTGGACTTCTTTAATCACACGCCATTAGCGCTCACTGTACGTCACAACTCTGAGAACAGCACTATTTGTGGCATCAACATCGCGAACTGACTGACTGCCGCGCGAGGACGGCCGCTTGTATACAACTCGGCGAGATTCAGATTGTTCGTGAGAGGCGAGGAATAGAGCATCCAGAATTATCTGCCGTGTCTGGAAGGCGCTCCCAGCACTTAAGTCTGGGAGACTGCCGGGTCCCTTTCCCCTTCTAACCAATTGCTGGCTCACTCTGAGGATCCGTTGTCGCCTGTGGCTGGGCAAGGCTGAATTCGCGACAAGAAGTTTACCGAAGTAAGAAAACAGTTTTGCAGCGTATAACATCGGATAACTAGCTTTAATTAGGTTACGCTTGAAGGAATTTGATTTTCGAGCTATTTGACATGTTGCGTGGGCCAGTCCAGAAAATACAGCAGGTAAAAAGCAGTAACCTCAAGTGGTTGAGCGCTCTCGTGGAAGTGATAGGCACGAGACTTCAGGATCCGAAAAATTCAATGAAATTCTGTTTTATTTATGGAAGCTCAGTAACTGCTATGGTTTTTAGTGTCCCATTCTATACTGGGCGTGAAATACATGAACGTTTACTCAGAGGCCCCATTATCAGGCTTGAGGTTTTATTACGCGCCGTAAATCTACGACTTGGGACCATCGGCTTTACTTCCCTTCCGAAGGAAGCCATGATAAGGATTTCTACGCCAGTAGTCACACTGACAGTTGCCAGGTTTTCTTCAAGAAACAGTAGCATCCGTCACCAGGCATACAGAATCTTTCAAGCGGGACTTGCCAGACAGTCGAGCGATGTTTATTGGGATGCGTGAACTGGGACAACTTGTGAGAGGCCATTGGCGCACCACCGATGAACGACGTATGTACGACCAAAGGTCGGCGTAGCGAAGGGCACGGCAGCGCCCGCATCTCCTTCCCCTCGAGTGTCCTTATGAGCTCTGAATAAGATATACACGATGGTGTCTTTTCGGAGGGCTGGATGAAATTGTACCACATAGTACTGGACACCGAGGCTACTGTAACAATGTGCCGAAAAGCCAGCAGTTAGAGAAGCCTTTTCGATTCTACCAGCTTTTAGCGGCGTCGGGCGAAGCCTTTCCTGTGGATGAACCATCCTGGAGATGACACCGTAGCAGAGGTTCGAGTATTTGTTTTCAAAACGGTGGCTGTGAAACGTGACATTAGGCTAGGATGTCCTCAGAAGCACGGGGTGGTCCTGAACATCGGGAGAAAACTCCTGTGACTAAGACGAGGGATGATGCTCCTGTAACCGGACGTATATCCGGAAATCTCTGGTAATTTCGAATCAAGTTAACTAGCTGGTCCCTTTAAGGAGCGAGTTTGTGGTGACACCTTGATTATAAAGCCTGCTTTCTAGAAACTTATTGTTGTACTCCGGAAATCTATACGGAACTTGCTGATGTCAGGGAGTATTGCCACTTTGAGAAGTAGTGCCTCTGCCTCTCTTAAATCTGTCGGACACAGATCAAAGCATCCAAACCAGGGAAGAATTATTAGAGAGACTCGAGCCCTACTGTAAGCGTGTCGCTCGGTAACACTCCAGCATTCAGCGCTTAAACAAGAACTGGATCCCCGGTAAAACATCATTTGTAAAACGGCTGGCCATCCATCCAAGCACATCGCAAGTGAAGTCTATACATAACCAAAATAAGATTATAATTGTGGTATCCTGTGAATTGACGGTCATTACGACTGCACGCACACAGAGCGCCAAAGAAAATATTCGGCCGATTTTGTATCGTTTTGTGGGATCTTTTGAGGCGTGTCCTTCACCTTACCTATCGTAGAGCGTGGTGGCTTGATAATGCAGCAATAAAGGGGAAAAGAGGGGAGGTTGATGCTTTTTGTTTTGGTGTTATTGAAACCAAAACATGTTTATTGTCTCAGAACCAGTCATGTCGTGTACTAGCGAAATTACTCGTGGACGTATCGTGGGGAATATGGGAGGTTGGTCGCACTGTTACAGCAATTGCAACGGCAGTGAATTAAAGTGTTTATATAGTAAATTACTGGATTAAAACATTCCAGGAAAGTGGGGAAGACAGTCTACATACTCGTCTCAGAAACTGGTCACTCCCCATAAAACATCCGCAGATGACGATATTCGTTTACTAAATACAAATTACTCTGTTGTTATAATGCACTGATCATGTTTAGAAACAAGAGATAAATATGTATATGGTTTACCGAATATGACATACATATTATGGCAATAAAATTGGGTTATATTTTTGTTTATAATTCTGTTGCATTCTTATATCAGCAATATGTTAGTAAAGGTATATTGACCCATTATAGTTTGAATTAGGAAGAAAACATGCTGCTTTATTTATTTATTTATTTCTTATTTAGTTATGTTTGCTTCTATGCAGCAACAAGCCTTGATATCACTGTGTGAATACAGTTCTGTTTATTTTTTGTTATAAAGTGCTGACTTGCTATGTATTTAATGAATACCATTCAAGCTTTAATTTGCACCCCCTGAAATCTTCTACACTACACATTCTACATTGGGCTAACCTGGGCACTCATCAAAATTTCCCCTTAGCTTTTGAACCTTTCAAACGCGTGTCCTGCACTAGCCGATACGGTATGGACTACCAATCACGATAAGAGGTCTGTATGACCAACTGTATACATTCTCTCTACCTCTTTCACTTTTAGCCAATACGATCGAGGGCGTAAGCATATATTTCGTTTTTACGCCAGTTTGTAACCTTTGTTGTGGTTATTGGTGTAACTATTAGCAGAAGGAGTGGCGCACCCTTGCACCGTGGCCTAAAGCAACCAATAAAATTGCCATGGCTTCGCAATGCCACGTACAACGATAAATAATGTGACAGACGCGAGGTGCAGTGAGATTTTCTTTGGCGCTCTTTGTACCATGCTTTCCAACACATCGACATCGCGGAAACCCACCCTATCTGCCTGGCATTTAGATGCGTTCCAGTAAAAGAAAGTAATCGGAGGTGTGCTACAGAATGGAGGGGATGAGATCTAAGGGCATTCTTGGTCCCCTGTAGTCCTGGATAGGAGGAAGAAGAACTGAATTCTTCGGTCTACAAGAAGGAATACTTCCCGTTACCCTGGATTGATGATTGACCGGATACTTTTGTTGGTGTCTATTTGTCTTCGAGTTTAGATCTGAAGTTGGACTCCATTATTTAGATCAGCAGTGTTGGCAATCCAGGTTTGTTCCGCTCGACCTTCATATAGCAGAAGCTACTTCCATAGGTGATGGAATCGACTTAACATGAGGTGGTTGGCTTACGACGTGTGTCTACACCTGAACATCATTGTCGTAGACAAGACTTTCGAGCATCCTCTGTAAGTAGGAGAAATGCATTGCAAGGATTGTAAGCAGGCAACAAATGCTCAACGTCAATTTATTGGTTCTTCCAAAAGGAATTCAACTAGGATAAATATTTTCCCATTGCGGATTGCCACGGGCTTGGCGAGGTTAACGCGGCAAGGGAATAGACGCGTCCGAGGAATAAGCTACAGGTGTTCAACTCCATGGGGTATGCAAATGTCAGTGCCGTTTCATTGCTAGGTTCTGAAAATCCGCGAAGCCATTCTCGCGCCTGACAGAGAAATGCTGATCATTTCGGTGGTCATAGCGGGTGAACACAGAATAGCGAACATTTAAAACGCTCAGCACCGCGACTTAGTGTTCCCACAGCCTGACGCTTCATGCTAACACTGAGGCCGACGATACTGGTATTCAAACTTACCTTCCAAGTTCAAGATGGACAGGTGCGGGTGATCTCTTAGCGAGGTGCAACCTCGCGCGGAGAAGAAACACCGTGCTACGTACATCATACAGACTTTCAAAATGTCTGTTGGCAGGAAGACAGCTCGCTGCCTGGCCTGACGGACAAATGTCATATTTAGACCACCAATGTCAAGTATAGACGATCTGCACCCAAAAGCATAAATGACATCCCAATATTTCCGTCCCATTGATGACTTAGCTTAAACTCTCTCAGATGTTCTTCGACTGTCTTAATGGATACTACACGATCCCTTCAGACTGCAGAGGCATGGTGTGCTTCTAGTGCACCCCTTGTCGCTTCTGTACATCATCTGCACCATGTTTGTCTCGAAATGTGTGCCGTAGTCAATTAGTAGTTCTCGCGTACCCCGAAGCAGAGGATTGAGTCTTTCATACAGTAGTCGGTGATCATTCTTGCCTCCTCGTTGGCGATGACGTACTTGGTTCACATGAGATATAGTCCATGGCCACCGACACGAGTAGCAGAGTTGGTTAAAGCACATGCTAATGAAAGGGAGAGCTGCGGTTCAAACCCGTCAGGTCCGTGCTCCCTGACAGTTCCCTAAACCTTGGCCTGGAACGTTTCCTTCCTAAAACTCTTTTCCCCTTTATTTCGTTCCATGTATCTTCAGTGTGCACCACCTGTGGTGCCATGTGTAATAAGAGTAAGCGTTAAACACTATAAAAAGTCCCATAGACACGAAAAGGTTCTTTTCCCTAACCTGTCATTCGAAAAGATTCGACGAATACAGTGGCCATGCATTCAGGTGGGGCTCCCTCGTTATGCCCCTTCATACGATTCCGTCTCTTGTACTGGTCACGATTTGCTGGACAATGTCACATTGCTAGCGCCACTCCTATATGTCTGCTGTTCGCTGTAACCGGTGGTATCGTACCAGAGTTTGTCTATGGTATGTTTGGGTCCCGAATGTTCTGCCGATCTTTCCGAATGTGCTTCATCAAGGATTTTATGCTTCTGTGTTTCCCACCGTGGACTCCCACACTTACGAGCGCCCCTTCCTTGACCCCAGTGAGGCCAAGTGGTCTTGGTACGACATATAAACGTTGCACCTCGGTGCGATTATCTCCCACGTTGACCTGTTTGCTTCTCCCCCCAATTTTCCCAGGAATGCCTCTGCATCGACATCCACTATCTGCTCCCTCCTTTGGCCTACGTAAATAAAGCCTTCCTCAGGCACAGAGGAAATCACGCGGTCAGATGCGGCATGCTCCAACTCCTCCACTTTAATTCCTTGGCCGCCTTTCTTTGTAGAGGATTTTTTCAAAAAGGCTTCACATTAGATTTGCTTCTTCCTCACCGGTATTCCAACATAAAACGTTCTTGTAGCCTCTGAACCCAACGGCTGTCTACCCTTCCATCCACGCCATCACTGGCACCTCTTTTAGTCGCCAGCTTGCAGATTCCGAGATGCCACACTGTTCCAGAGCGCCAGCTAATATCCCAGTACCAGGACCTTCCTGCCGATGTCGATGTGGCTTGTGGCTTTCTAGGCCATACAGTCGTATCACGGCTTCGCAACAGACATGTTTAACCTAATGCCGCAAATACGTTGGCTGATTTTCTAGAAGAGCTTCTCCCATGGGCAAGGAGCCGCTCTAAGCCGTGAGGACCCTTCTGTGAACCCTTGTTTTAAAGTCAGTCGTGGGTATGCTCTCGCCAGGCTAATTCTTACTTGTTTCCGGACCTCTAAGTAAAATGCGGGAATAGTTTTTCATTAGAATACTGCCTCACTGCAGCCCTAGCACAAACCGCTAGATTGTCTTCATCAAGATCCCTCTGGCGGTTTTCTATCGATTTTGCCTCCATTCTTGATGCGATCATGGTAATGTTTAGGCCATATTTATCGGGTTTGGATACTATGTTCACTCGGAATGGAAGTTACCTCGAAAAATAAGTAATTGTTCATCTATGGTATTCGTGTGGTGTGTAGTAACGAGCGTAGATGGAAATGAAACTGGCCCAGATCTCGCCCAAAGGAACAAAGGTATCATTCCTATCTCTCTCATCCCTGGCGTCAAAACGTAAGTAATTTAGCAAGAAACAGAAACGACTTTCTCCCATTGTTGCTCTGTACACGGGGGCTACATTCACTGATCACACTTCTCGGACATTTAGCTTTGCCTGCTTGTAAGTCCCAGCATTATACAGAAGACCAGTAACGATAAGGATTTACATTTCATCTGCCTTTGGCAGAATTTTGAAGGATCTGTATAGTTACACATTTGAATGTTTATTTCTTTATTAGTGAATTCAAACATTCTCAACAATGTTATGCCAGAAAGATGTTTCCATGCTTCAAGTTCATGTCGTATATTCTTTGCCTCACTTTTATTTCCTGGAATTCAGAGGACATTGTTTCTAAATGTCGTACGCCCTTGACGCTTATAAACTCTCTATACCATTTGTGTCCATTCTTGCCGAAATGTGACGCTGAATAACCAGATTGATTTTCAAGTTCCTCATTGCTGTTGTCTCCGGCACTCAATTTGCTATCTTCCTCGGAATATACAACTAGATGCATTATCCTCAGTTTCTGATAAAACTCAAAATCAGTGTTTTCACTATCTTCTAGTAAAGCTGCTCTGATTTTTTCACTAAATGTAGGACTGTCCACTCTAAAATAATTTTGAAGCACAAACGTATCACTGGAAGAAGTAAAAGTGAAAGGTATGCAACAGTAATCCCACAGAAACACAAAACTTTACCTACCTGAAAATGCCAACCACTAACGCATACGGGGTGATCGAGCACCCCGATCCTTCGCCAAAGTCAGAGGATTATAGGAAAGTCATTAACTATAGGACGGTGATAACGTTTAGGTCGAATCAGGAAAGTACATTGATGACAGCATTTAGCGAAACATGTGTTAAAAGACATACACAGTTGAACAATCATTGGCGGGATGTGTATGTATCATGTATGTGTTCCAAGGTTAAGAATTGTTGACAGCATTCGCTTTGGGAATTCAGGATTTCAAGTTTCAACAAACTTATAATTCGTACATAGCAAATGGCAATACTGTATGAACATGCGTTTAACCGTAGATTTCTCTGAAGTATATGATTCATTAGCGAGTTTACAACACGGCAACTGCTAGGTATGGGCGTTGGTATGTTAGAAGGAAATTGGGCACAGGTTGCATATTTGGGGAAGATAGTGAAAACTAGTTGAGCTCGAGAGAGGGGAGGCTGAAGTTGTGTTAGGGAGGCCGCACACCAAACGCGTCAGCATCTGCAACACGACATGAAATAAGATGCCGTTGTTTGTCGTTCGCGTGATGCAGACTTGCGGCCGCACACCGGAGAAAACACATGCCTGCATCAGTGCGACACGTTATCAGCTGTTGACATGGATTCCTCGAGTGAGGATGGCGTTTTGATGCACATATGGTTGAAATTACGCAACAAGAGGGAAAAAATGGATTCATGATTTTAATTTGTCATGTGCCTAGTATGGTGCTTATGTCCTAGCGCAGGGTTTATTAAAAGATCCGGTAAAATTCCTGTCGTATTACAGAATGTACCCCGAAATCTACAGAGAACTTCTTCAGTGTGTTTCTCCTTTATTAAAAAAGCGACACAAACTACAGGAGAGCTGTAAGCCATGGTGAAAAGCTACTTATAACACTAAGATTAAGGCTTAAAATAATAACTTGTTGGTATCTATTTTAGCGTTAATTTTATTAGTTAATAAACATAGTTTTAAACTTTTCCATATTGGCAACTCTGTAAGTAATGCAATGCAATATTTTTTTAGTGTTTTTTTAACTTTTGCGGCTGCATTTGCAATCAGGCATATGAATATGAGTGAACATCTTCTTGCTCTTTTTCTTCTTCTAAATTCACCGCAAACGGCAATGGAGTGGAAGTTTTTGAGGAGCCAGGCTCTCGACTACCATGCAGAAGTGGAAGGATAGGAATGGGTACTATTAGAACTATGCTGAACATTGGTGGTTGATCCGTACAGCATGTCGTTTAATTTTTGCTGCATAAACAATTTGAATGCACTTTTAGCGGCAGGTGATAATTTAGCCACGTCCGATAGCAGGCTTTTGAAAAATAACGTTTTTGGATTATAGGGCTCCATTTCAGTCGTGCATTTTGTGTATTCATCTGGAGATATGAAGAAAATATTTGGTCAACATTCACTTTCGAATCATTTCTTTTTGTGGTTCTTCTAGGTGTTCGAGGTAGCGGTTGCATCATTTCCAGTGTACTTTCCTCTCACTGTTTTGTTCTACCATGGGCGGAGTTGAAGGTTGTGTTGTAGGTGACTGCTCTTCTACAGACGGATTTTCCAAGTTTCCCATTTGCCTTCTTGAGTTTGTGACTGGTATAAAAACGCTAAGTATTCTGCAAGATGATACGTTTTTTTTGTCGTTGCTGCTGAACTACTGGCAGGAGTTTGCCTTAAATTTCTGGACCAACAATTCCTGCAGTTTCTCCATTTGTCTTTACAGGTGGCCACTGCAATGAAAATACGCACTATTATTATTGTTGTTGTTGTTATTATTATTATTATTATTATTATTATTATTATTATTATTATTATTATTATCGACTGTTCACTTTTTAGGTGTTTAGCTACTGGCAGCAGCTTCAGATGCTTGAGCTTTCAGTTTAAAAGAGGTGAAAAAACAATTGGTAAAATTGTCGAAGAGGTATGCCTCGCAATATGGACGACACTTCAATCTGAGTTTATGCCTGCACCCTCAAAGGAGTTATGGGAGACCATTTCCGAAAGATACTTGGAGCTTTGGAATATACCGAATTGTATTGGTGCCATAGATGGAAAACATGTTCGTATTCAGTGTTCCCGAAACAGTGGCTCATCTTTTTACAACTACAAGGGGTATTATTCTATTAGCTTTGGTTGATGCAGATGGGCTCTTTATTGCTATAGATGATGGTGATTATTGTAGAAATAGTGATGGTGGAGTGTTGCGAAACTCAGCTTTAGGAAGAAAGCTTCAACAGGGCACACTGAATATACCTGACCCCAAGAAGCTACCAAAGGATGATAGCCATTGTTCCCCATTTCCTTATTTTTTCGTGGAAGATGAAGCTTTTCCATTACAGAAACATATCATGAGACCCTATCCTCGAAGAGAACTCACAAATGAAAGAAGGATTTTTAACTATACGTTTAGCAGAGCCAGAAAGAATGTAGAGTGTGGCTTCGGAATGCTTGCTTCTAAATTTAGAGTTCTTGGGACGGCTATAGCCTGCAAACCTGATAAAACAGACAATATAATAAGAGTAATTTGTGTCCTGCATAACTTCGTTAGGCTAAAGGTGGCATTTTTAGTGAACCAAGTATTAGAGAAAATGATGAAAACCATTAAAGTTCCTTAAGTGTATTGCAGAGATTGCAACCCTGCAATAGAAGAGCAACCGCTGAGGCCGTGAGATTGAGAAATCACTTGTGTTCATACTTTATGAAATCAAATGTTCCTTGACAAAATAAGTGCGCAACAGGACAAACCTAAATATTGTTGCACTAGCATTTTAAATGCTAGTTACACAAGAAGTGTTTATATTTAATGTGCATGTTCCTTTATTACATAGGTAGTTAATAAATATTTTACTCAATTTAAGTACTTACCACTTAAATTTATTTCTTTGGACACTTCCTGCCACACTCGATCCAGCTCGTTCTTATTCGAATGCCCTGGTAGCGAATGATAATATATTATAGGATATCTCTCCACCGATTGCACCAACTTAATGTTGATCTGATCTTCACTCATGCGAACAAAATTCCCTGAACGTATCTTATTTAGTGTCACTTTGCAAGTTAAATGCTCAGAATACGCACACAAACACCTGTACTGGGGCGTTGTTTGTTAAGACATGACGCATAGAAATGGAGCATGCAGTGTCTTATCGCTTGTGTCTGCAACAAGATGCGTATGACGTCATCACGACGCAGAGCGGTGTGCGGCGATACTTGTTTTTCCATTGATTTGCATTGTGCTCCATTATGTTGCGTCATGTTGCTGAGACTACTGGTTGTCGCTGACGCGACGTGACGCGTCCGGTGTGCGGCCTACCTTAGTGAGGCTTATTGAGCAAATTAGCGTCTATATGCAGGAGGATAAGAAAATTGAGTTTTATTTATGGATGCTCTTGACTAGTATGGTTCTTAGTATCCCATTGTATATTGAGCGTAAAAGACCCGGAATTTTGCTCAGAGGCTTCCTTATCAGGCTTGAGGTTCTTTTACGTGTCGTAAATCTACGACACGGGACCACCGGCTTTACTTCACTTCCGAAAGAAGCCATGATAATATGCAGGAGGATAGTGGTGTATTTATGTTTAATGTGCAATGCGTTTATGCATGATATATGATGTAAACATACCTGTGATATTTTGATTTATATGATATAGGTAAGACGTAGGTATGCATTATATTGCAAGATGTTTGCATGATGAATGCACTCAACCTAGCCCCATATTGCCTAACCCAAGCTGACATTACTGCTGAGAGCTCAACCTGACTTTACCAATAAGGCTAATATTAGATACCTGACTAACCTAAACTAAATTAACTTGATACCATCTAAGCTAACATAACCTACCACAGCTGGAGTAATTTTGAGGTATCTTTGCGTCTTTTTCAGGTTTATTTAGGATTAATTATAGCTTATTTTGATTTTTTCCTATTTTGAGTTCAGGTTATTTTGGGTTTTATTTTGATTTATTTAAAGTTAATTAGTGGAATTTTGAGTTTTTTCAGGTTTATTAATTGCTGTGTCTCTTTTATATGAGTTTCAGATAAGCCAAATGAGGTACTCCTTGTGGCAGGTTTACCACCCACCTAACCACTTTTTTTCTTCATCATATGTCTTGTGTGTAAGAGATAGTGACGTAAAATACTACTATCCTTACGAAAGAACCGTAGAAAATCATTATCCCAAGGTGTATGTTACAATCTCTTATGCACTGTTCACAGTGCGGTAATGTCCGTAAGCATATGTAAATACGCCAGCATCTGTATATCTTACCATCATTAGATGATAGCGGAATTTTATTAACTTCTACAAAAGATATGCTGTTTCGTCTGCATCAAATTCAAGGACCTTCTTGTGATTTCATTAGCTCTAAGCCAGTTCACGTAGCTATCGAATGTGATGTACTGCTTAATACGAGGGCGGATCGGAAAGTAACGCACAATAATTTTTATACAAAATAGTTAAAACAAAACAAAAAAAATCATAAATGAACTTACACCTTTTACCTACTTTTCGACATAGTCACCAAGTTTCTCAACACATTTCTCCCATCGTGATACCAGTTTCAATATGTCCTGTTCGCAGAAGTCCGTTTCCTTGGAGTATAGCCATCTGCGTACTGCTGGTTTCACTTCCGCATATGTCGCAAAGCGTTGGCCGGCCAGGAAATTCTTCATGGGACCAAACAGATGAAACAAGATCTGGACTGTATGGTGGATGCTGGAGCACCTCCCAACCAAATTTGGTGATTTTCTGACGAACAGCAGCAACATGGGGATGAGGATTGTCATGAAGAATTTTGACATCGTCAGCATTCATGTTGTGGCGTTTGTCACGAAAGGCATGACGCAACTTCACCAAAGTTTTCATATAGGCTGCAGCATTCACAGTGGTCCCGTGTTCAGCAAAGTCCACCAATACAACACCATGCATATCGAAGAACACCGTCACAAGCGCTTTCCTAGCAGATTGAGTCACTTTGAATTTTTTATTCACTGTGAAACCAGCATGTTTCCACTCCATAGTTGCCTGCTTGGTTTCGGGCGTGTAGTGGTATGCCAACGACTCATCACCAGTGACGATTCCTTTCAGAAAGTCATGACCTTCTGCGGTGTACCGCGTTAGGTGATCCAAGCTCGTCATCATTCGCTGACCCTTGTGGTTGTCTGTCAGGTTCTTAGGCACCCAGCGAGCACTAGCTTTACGAAATTCCAACGTGTCATGAACAATATCGTACACTGCACCATAGGAACTGTTGCGATAAGGTTTGCAGTTGCACACGCCGGTCGTTCAAAATTGCCGCCTCAATGTCTCTGACATTCTGCAGGGTTGCAACTGTTACCGGCCTCCCGGAGCGTGGCAAATCACTAAAGTTCACACGGCCTTCTAGGAAGAATAAACACCACCTGGAGACATTGCTACGATCCATACAATCATCCCCATACACGTCACGAATGTCTCTGTGAATATCACTCGGTTTATGCTCTTTGGCCCACAAATATCGAACCACACCTTTCTGCTCTTCACACGTGGACGACAGTAACATGCGCGCCATAATTTTTGCGTAGTTCACGCTTCTCTCGCTGGAGCTGCACATGAAACAAAAAATACCATCTGTAGTAAAATCTTCAAGCCATATCTGTGTGAAATTGCAACATTCCAGCTGCAATACCAAGACAGAAAAAAATTATTGTGCTTTGCTTTTCGATCCGCCCTCGTAGATTTGTGTTTAATCCTTCTGCTAACAAGAGGGTAATTAGATTACCCCATTGACGGTTTTTCGTAATTATTTGTAGCTTCACTCATACTTATAATTTGAAATTGTATGTGTTTCTTGTTTGCATTGACATTGCGCAAAACAAACCTTTATGCGGTCTATAATTTATGTCCTATTTTTCGTTTGGGTATACTTGTTACCCCCTTGGTAATATTTGCTATGAAAATTCTAGCAAGTAGAATATTATTTATAAACTTCTGAGTCCATACATATACAACAAAACCTATATTATTATCATTCCGTGCTTACATTATTATTGTTGAGCTGGGGAATACTAATATCAACAATGACGTTATAAGGGTTCTTTGCAATACTTTCAATTTGTGACATTCTTAGCTTCTCTATCTGAATGTAAACATGAACAAGAGTTACAGTCTTGAGTTTGAAAGGATAATAAATATTGACAATCCAGATGATGTATTTCAGCAGGATCGCGATCTGTATAAATTGTGGTATGATAAAGATGAAAACGATTAAGTTGAATTTACAGAAGTTGGTGTTATAGAAGTGAGTGAAATAAATCAACTCACTGGGCCACAGGAAATGGAAGATTTATCGGAAGGTGGAGATGACATCAACTATTTCAGGTATTTTCAAGTCTAAAAGTGGTCTCAAGGAAGGAAGCCAACTCAAAATATTGTTCGCCATAAACCTGGCCTAATCAGTGATAATGAAGATGCAGATTCTATAGTGAAGATGTTTCTCCCCCCTCCCCCGAAAATATGCTCGATATTACGTGTAGGCATATACTAATAATAAAGGTCAAGACGTTTTCGAGAATTACAATGAAACCCAACCAAATAATTGCAAAGAGTGACGTAACGAAACAAACCAGGAATTGTTGGCATTTATTGCTATATTAATAGCTGCAGGAAACATTCTTGGAAATCGCACTAATATTTCTGAGCTATTGGCTAGCCACCCAGTTTTACGAAATCCATTTTTCACATACCAAATTTCAAGCATCAGCGGTTTTGAGATTTGGTGGCAAAAGGACTCGCATATCAGAATTGTAGACAAGCTTCGGGCAATAAAAGAGGTTTTTGATATCTTTATGAATGCATGAATAAATAATAAGTACCTAGTACTGAGTACCTAACTGTTTATGAAAGACTAGTAAGTTCAGTGGAAACTGTCCATTTCGAGTTTCCATGAAAGCTAAGCCCAGAAAGTACGGGATAAAAATATGGTTATGTGCAGATGCAAAAAAATGGATAGGCCTGTAATCTATAAGTCTATACTGGCATGACAGACAACCAGAGCGAAGTAAATCAAGGGCAACGTGTTTTGGATCTGGTTGAATCATATTTTCATTCCGAATGGGGATTACAACAGATGTTTTTTACTTCAATGCCTTAGCTGAAGAATTATTGGAGCAGAACTTGTCGTTAGTTAGATCTTTAAGAGCAAATAAAAGAGAGATACCACAAGAATGTTTACCTGATGCACACAGAGATGAAAAGTCTTCATTATTTGGATTCGCGAAAAATATTGTTGTCTCATATGCTCCATAAAAGAAAGAGAGTGTTATTCTACTGTCCACACAACACCATGATCATCCTATTGAAGATGAAGATAAGATACCCATCATAATTGGTCACTATAATTAGACTAAAGGAAAAATTAAGTTTTACTTTTGAACGCCCTTTAACTACTATGGTTCTTAGCGTCTCATTCTATATCGGGCGCGAAAGGCCAGAAATTTTGCTGAGAGGCCTCTTTATCAGGCTTGAGGTTCTTTTACGTGCCGTAAATCTACGACACGGGACTATCGGCTTTGCTTCCCTTCCGAAGAAAGAGACTAAAGGAGGCATGGACTTTGGAGATATGATGACACGACAATACAG
This sequence comes from Deroplatys truncata, assembly GCA_030765065.1. Classification (NCBI taxonomy): domain Eukaryota; kingdom Metazoa; phylum Arthropoda; class Insecta; order Mantodea; family Mantidae; genus Deroplatys; species Deroplatys truncata. The sequence goes on along the minus strand of CM060990.1, from coordinate 411,365,406 downwards.
CTTTGTACGTACTACGAATCGTTGGCCATACCGAGTCTTCATGGAGATGACATCGCATCTCAATGCGTATATTCTGTGGCCATAAAATATCTAAACTGGCAGAAAGATACAACAAGAAAGAGGAGTTTCCTTAAAAAACTTACCCTGATGTTAGCTAAACCACATGTGGAAGAATGGCCAAGAAACCCAAATGGTCAGCACGAAGAAGTCGTAAGAGCTATTGAAGCTATTGGAATTAAAGTAAAGAAGACGTATTCTACTGAAGCTACCAAAAAAAAAAGAGTCATCAAAAGTGACAACAGGAAAAAGATGTGCACTGTGTCCAAGAAATGAAGACAAGAAAACAAGGTTTATGTGCATAAAGTGCAGGAAACAGGTGTGCCAAAATCATCGAAGAGGCACAATTGTGTCAAAATGCTCTGAGTGTTAGAAAAATAATTGATTTAAAAGACTTAGCTTTATGTTTTCTTCAAAATAGCTAAAAACTAACCTTTTCCATTAGATATCTCAACAAAATACTATACTTCGGTTACTAAACTCTGTATTTTTGGGCAATAAATCATTCATTTATGCTAATTGTTGGCATTTTAAATTAAAACACGACTATATGACCTGTTAAAAACGTGCTTTTCAAGTGTTGACAAAGAGGTAATTTCATTGAGCTTCGTAGCCGAAGGGTTCAATAGTACTGGTTGCTTCTTAATTTTACAGTTGCAGTTGTTTGCTTAACTACTACATACGCTTAAAAATAGAACAATATAGGTTATAAACCATCTCTGTTTTTAGACACATCACAATAGGCCATCCTTCTGGAAGACGTCGAGACAATTTCAGTACTTTTTCATTAATCTGTTAAACCCTGGTTATAAACGGAAACAAGGAATTTCGTCATTCAGTATAGTAAGAGGGATAAGATACTGTAGAGGAAGATCACACAGTGGTTAAATTTGTTTGGTACATTCTACAAGACAAATATTTTTGCTCCCTTATGCATTCGACCAATGGTAGGTCAGCATACCATGATTCAAGTTTTGCAAGATTGGGTGATGTTCTTTTGCTACATACTTTTCTTTTATCTCCTATGTGATTCTGGCAATTCGATATCCAAATGTCAAATAATTTATATTATACCTGTGCAAACACCAAGTATTCTGTTCAGCTACATCAATAATAATTTAGAATGATGGGAGAAATATTTTACCCTCGTATGCATTCTCTATATAGGGATATATCCAGGCCAGCATCACAAGAGGGGTACCTTTAGTTCCCAAGATCGCGGGTTCAGACCCGGCGGAGGGCGATGGATTTTTCGGGCGTAAAAATCCTTAGCATGGCTTCCTTCGGAAGGGAAGTTAAGCCGGTGGTCCCGTGTCGTAGATTTACGGCACTTGAAAGAACCTCAAGCCCGATAAAGAGGCTCTGAGCAAAATGTCCTGTCTTTCACGCCCAATATAGAACGGGACGCTAAGAACCATAGTAGTTAAAGAGCTTCCATAAATAAAAAAAGAAAAAACAGCATCACAAGCCTTATGTCTCTGATATAATTCCATCACTGGTGCCTCCTGATCAGACTTGTGGGCCTGACGTATTGAATTTGCTGTACTAAATATTGCGACGCAGTAGCTAAGCGTAGAGCGTTATCATGGATGGCGCCGACCAATCGACCGGTTGGAGAATAAATAGAGATAAGAGGAGGCCTCCTCCCGGAAGTGAAATACCACGAACGCTTGCGACGCAGCGAAATAATTCTGAAATCACACATCTTCCCGCCTCCCGAACATTCTAGAACTCTCTCCAGTGACAATATACGCAAGTGCTCGCGAGTGTGGAGTTAGTGAATGCGTTTCTGATACGACATAAAGGTTTGGTAATTTAGTGCGTTCTCCGAGTGAGGTTGCGACGACTGTTGTGACTTAGAGAGATGATGATGAGATGCGGTTTAAGGGCGCTAAACTACTAAGGTCATCAGCGCCCTTACAATGTATAAAATATAAAGTCAAAAATATAAAATAACCGCATAATTAAAAACGGGACACAAACCCGCTATGTCCAAAAGCTAAAAACAACAAGACAACAATCGCAAAAACTAACACACTAAAAGCATAAGCAATAAAAGAGTAAAACGTGTCAAGAACTGTAGAATGCGAGGGACATGAGCGCCATATGTCCACTGGGGAGTAGAGTCCCTATTAAAACATACAGAATAAAATAACAAGGCTAAAGGACGTTCAACGCATCAAATGCGCAGATTAAAATCACTGTCACTAATAAAACGTAAAACACATTCTACAATACGCGCGTCGTCTGCCAAAACGTTGGCTATGCCAACTGGCAGACCAACACGAACGCGCAATGGAGCTAAAACCTGACACTCTTCTAAAATGTGACGCACCGTTAAGGGCGCATCACACTGCCCACAGAGTGGTGCGGGGTCACCACTCAGCAAATACTTATGACTAAAAATGCAATGTCCGATACGAAGGCGTGTTAAAATTACCTCTTCCCGACGAGAAGCACGGGAAGAGGTAGCCCAGACTAACGGGAGAGGTTTAACCTCCCGCAACTTGTTCCCCCGGAGGGCCGTCCACTCATCGCTCCAAAGCGAGAGGATGCGGCGACGTAAAACAATAAACAAATCTGACGAGGGAACAACAGAGGTAAAACTTCTGGGTGATAAAATCTCCGATTTGGCAGCGGCGTCGGCAGACTCATTACCTGAGATGCCCACATGACCTGGAATCCACATGAAGGTGACGCTGATGCCAGAGACACCAAGCGAGTGGAGCAGGTCATGAATGCGCTGTACGAGTGGGTGGTTAGTGTACAGCGAGCTAATACTTTGAAGAGCACTGAGGGAGTCGGAACAAATAAAACAGTGCCGTAAGTCGTGCCGCTGAATGTATAAAAGAGACTGATAAATGCTAAAACGTTCGGCGGTAAAAATCGAACATTGTTCTGGTAAACGAAAGATAAAACTATTTCCACCACAAAAAAGGCACATCCTACTCCAGCATCAGTCTTAGATGCATCAGTAAGATAAAATCAAAGTCCCCGAATTGTGACTGAAGTTCTAAAAACGCTGATCTAAAGACTGAAGAAGGGGTCTCATTCTTCGGCATCGACGACAACCCAAGGTGACAGAGGGCCTCAGCGCGCAACCATGGAGGAAAACGCGTTTCCCCCCTTGGAAGGGCCGGCGCTGGCGTAACGTCCAAATGCCGAAGAAGCTGACGAAATCTAACCCCAGGAGGGAGCAATGCAGAGGAGCTAACTAAATATTGCTGATCAAGCGAATCCTCGTAAAATGCCGCGAAGGACGGGTGGTCAGGCAAGCTGGAGAGTCGACAGGCATAGCTAAACAAGAGCATCTCACGCCTGGAGGACAGCGGAGGCTCTGCAGCTTCAGCGTAAAGACTGGGCACGGGGCTAGTTGGAAATGCCCCTGTAGCGACTCTAATACCACGGTGATGAATGGGATTCAAGCGACGTAACACAGATGGACGTGCCGATGAAAAGACAATCCACCCGTAATCAAGTTTGGATCGGACCAAAGAGCGATATAGACGCAGAAGGACGGTCCGATCAGCTCCCCAGGATGTGCCACTTAAAACACGTAAAAGATTAAGAGAACGGTCACACTTTGCTTTTAAAAAGGAAATGTGCGAAGTCCAACACAACTTTCTATAAAAGATCAACCCCAAAAACTTCGCCTCGTCTGCAAACGGAAGTATCCCTGGCCCTAGATGGAGAGAGGGCGGAGGGAAATACTTCCGGCGCCAGAAGTTGATGCAGACGGATTTCTCGGCGGAGAAATTAAAGCCGTTGGCGTTACTCCAGGCGTAGAGACGGTCGATACAGCTCTGGAGACGGCGTTCGAGTAGACAGGTCCGCCGTGAACTGCAATAAATGGCAAAATCGTCAACAAAAAGGGACGATGACATGCCAGGTGGAATACAATCAACAATGGGGTTGATAGCAATTGCAAAAAGTGTGACACTGAGTACAGAGCCCTGCGGTACTCCGTTCTCTTGAATAAAATGACGAGATAAAACCGAGCCCACACGTACACGAAAAACGCGGTCCGTCATGAACTCCCGAAGAAATATGGGAAGACGACCGCGGATATTCCATGCGTGAAGTGTACGTAAAATGCCGCCCCTCCAACAAGTGTCATAAGCTTTCTCCAGGTCAAAAAACACAGCCACGGTTTGACACTTTCTCAGAAATCCATTCAGAACATGCGTCGACAGGGACACCAGATGGTCGACGGTAGAGCGATAGCGACGAAATTCGCACTGAGCGTTCGCTAGAAGTTTCTGAGACTCAAGCCACCATGTCAACCGCCCGTTGATCATGCGCTCCATCACCTTGCAAATGCAACTGGTGAGGGAGATAGGGCGGTAGCTGGAAGGTAGTTGGCGATCCTTCCCAGGCTTAAGTATAAGGACAATGATGGCTTCGCGCCAAACGGAAGGAAAAATGCCGTCATGCCAAATACGGTTATAGACCTGTAAGAGAAAGAGTTTACTGTCGGCTGAAAGGTTCTTTAACATCGGGACATGAATGCCGTCCGGCCCAGGAGTGGAGTGCCTAGAGCAATGAACAGCGTGCTCCAGCTCCCTCATTGTGAAAAGTTCATTATAACACTCAATATTAGCAGACCGAAAATTAAACGTGTCGGAATCCAGCCGGTCTTCGATAGAGCGAAAGCCGGCGGAATAATGGTCTGAACTGGATACCGCCTCAAAGGCAGCACCCAGAGTGTTAACGATGGCAGCCGGATCCACTATAGTGGCATTGGAAACCTGAAGGCCAGAAACAGTACAATGCGATACTTTACCTGAGAAGCGACGAAGTTTATCCCAAACAACAGATGAAGGCGTAAAGCGATTAAAAGACTCGACAAAACGAGTCCACGACGCCTTCTTGCTATCCTGAATAATGCGACGAGCCCTGGCGCGCAATTGTTTAAAAGTCACCAAATTAGCAAGTGTAGGGTGTCGCCGAAACACCCTAAGTGCAGTCTTACGGGCACGTACGGCGTCCCGACAATCCTCGTTCCACCACGGAACAGGTGGCCGCCGAGGTTGAGAGGATGAACGGGGAATTGCCCGTTCGGCGGCAGAGAAAATCGTAGACGTAAAGTGCTGCACTAGTTGGTTAATGTCGGCGAAGGGCTGGTCGTAAAAATGCACGAGGCTGGAATACAAGCTCCAGTCGGCTTTTGTGAATATCCAGGTAGGTACTCTGGAATGCTGTACGTGGTGCGACAGAAGAGAAACGATGCAGGGGTAATGGTCGCTGGAGTAGGTGTCAGCAACGACGTTCCACTGAAGACGACGAGTAAGCTGGAGTGAGCAAATGGCAAGGTCCAGGTGAGAGAATGTACCAGAAGAATCAGAAATAAAAGTAGGTGCACCTGTATTGAGGATGAAATGATTGAACTGGTAAATGGCGAATCCCACAGTGGGTGATGGGCATTAAAATCTCCCAACAGAAGAAATGGTGTTGGGAGAGCGGACAGGAGAGCTCGAATGTCCGCGGGAGCGAGGGGAGACGTTGGAGGTGAATACACAGAGCAAACAGAAAACAAAAAGCCGGGTAAGTGAAGGCGAACGGCAACAGCTTGCGAGTCGGATGTAAGTGTGACAGGTTTAAAATGAACGTCGTTACGCACTAACATGACACCTCCATGAGCAGGAGAACCCTCCTCCGGTTCAAGGTCGTAGCGAACCGGAGTATATCCTCGGAGATCAAAAGGATCGTGAGGGCGAAGCTTAGTCTCCTGCAAACACACGACCATAGGCGAATGGGAACACAATAAAAGTTGCAGTTCCGCCCTATGCGATCGTACACCACGTACATTCCAGGTCAGTATAGCCATTAAGAAAAAAGTGATAAACTGTCTACTTAGAAGGGCGGCTTAAAATTACCTTTTGCTTAACCTTTGGGCTCGGGCTTTTGGTATGGAGTTGGTCAGACTCCATAGCCTCCTGGAAGGGAGGGCCCACGCGCTCAGAGCCAGAAACCGATTCAAGCCCCGTGAATCGGTTCTGGGTGGCGATGGGTGAGGGGTGCCGCTGAGCGCGGCTTTTCCCAGGATCTTCCTGGGACTGCGACCTCCGAGGAGGAGAAGGTGAATTATGCTTGCTGTGAATACGCGGAGGGTCTTTTAAAAAGTCTTCTCTTCGAAGTTTCTGCTTCGGCTTTTTGTCAGTGGCTTGGGACTTCATAGATTTTGGACCAGGTTTATAGGGCTTGGTAACAGTAGCAGACTTGGACGGCCGGATGGTAGTGGCGGTTAAAGCAGTCATGGTCCAAGTTTGAGTACCAGCATCCTTCCGGGGTATGGGCACGGCAACAATAGAACTGAATGTTCCCGATCGCAGGAGCGAAGGTTGGCGCGCATGGAAACGCCTCCGGGCTTCGGCGAAGGAGAGTTTCTCCTTTACCCGGATCTCCTGGATCGCCTTCTCGTCCAAATACCGCGGACAGTCGCCAAATGAAGCAGAATGTGACCCTTTACAATTAACGCAGACGGGGCCTGTTGAACAGGTACCTTCGTGTGAGGGCTGGTTACATATTGCACAGATGTTAACGGCACTCTTACATGAGACTTGCGTATGCCCAAAACGTTGGCACTTAAAACAACGCAGAGGTCTAGGAATATAAGGCCTCACAGAAATCAGTTCGTACCCTGCGGAGATGCTCGTGGGCAGATCGACGCCATCAAATGTTAGAAACAGGGTACGAGTGGGTACCAATACGCCGTCGCGTTTGGCGTGCACTCGATGAACCGCTGTCACCTTCTGGTCTGCAAGATATTCGACCAGGTCCTCGTCCGATATGCCATCGATGCTATGCGTGGTGACAACGCCTCGACAAGAATTCAAGGTGCGGTGCTTCTCAACACGGATAGGATAACCGTGGAGAAGCGTGGCGCTCAACAAGGACTTACTTTGTGCCTCGGATTTGCTTTGCACTAACAACGAACCATTACGAAGCCGAGTGCAGGAAAGAACCGGACCAGCAATTGAGTCAATGCCCTTTTGGATGATAAAAGGGTTCACCTTCTCGAATGATTGTCCTTCCTCTGTACGGGTAATCACTAAGTAACAACCAACTGTTGGCGGTGCTACTTCTGTTACTAAAACTTTTCGGCGCTTGTTGTTTATAATGGAGAAAGGGTGCTCCATAGCGAAAAAAATCCTCCACCTTTGCAAGCGTCTCCGACCTCGGGCTCTGACTTCCCGGGCGTTACCCCGGCTTGGGTGAGTGGCCTATCTATACCTAGCTCACCCCAGGGTCACACCTCCCAGAACATAGACAGAGGGACCCAATCGCCGTCGGAAGTCAGCAGCTCATGCAATGGCCCCCCCGCGGGACTGCAGTTGAACAGCGGATACGAACACAAACCCTACATGACGACCCCGGGTGGTGGGGATGACGCCATTACCCACTCACTCAGCTGCGCACCCAGTGCGCGGGTATCCGTCAGGCTGTGTCCACGGAGGATTAAAAGAAAAGATAAAAGAAATAAAACTCTGTGGGCGTTTCGGATGCAAGGTAGGCCGGCGAGGAAGAAAAAGAGATGCGTAAATGAATGGACGTGGTGCGAAATGTGCAGAAGTAAAAGAGAAGAAAGAAACGATGGCGAGGGGCGACATGGAATGAAATGCACAGAACGCACGAGAGCCTACCTTGAGTCCCCCGGTCACGAGAACGAACCCACCTCGACCGGACGGGGGTGGAAGGATGATGATGGCGATGATTGGCTCGGGAACCCCCGGGTACGCCAACACCCGAACTCACATAAGGTGAGCCCCTGGGGGGACTTATAGAGAGTACTGCTACTGCAAGAGATTAGAGAGGTCTTGTGTTCTACTCCCAGCGAGTGAAGCTGAATGAGGAAAACGCTGCATCGCGCGTTTCATTATGTCGCAAAGAAAAGTGAAGTGGCGGTGAAATTCGATCTAGATCTCACTAGTGAAGTGACAGTGAGAACTTAGTGAGGTGACAGAAGAAATAAATTTGCTTACAGTTTCTGAATGGCTTGCACTCATGTCTTCGAAAGTATTGGACCATTGTCTCCTTAATATAGAAAGAAAATTATTTCACAACAGCAAAATTCTTCAAACATTCATTATCATTTCAATTGTTTTCAAAGCGGTCAGTACATGATTTTCATAGACATGCAAATTTATCAAATCTCTCCCTCATATGATTTCAGAAACAGCTTCACTCTCGCTGTTATCTTCTTGCCAGCACATCCTTCTCTGGTGACCACCACGTAACTGATGGGAAATAGTACTACTACAACTGCAAGCATTTCAGTTTCATCCCTGTCATTCTAACCTGCTTCGCTTAGAAGCGTACTTATATGTATAACTATCCTTTCATGGTAATCTGCAAAAAATATGTGCCATTTCATACTTTTATGGTTTGTCTGTAAAATATGTGTGAGCGTAGGCCGTTTTACAATGTAATGGCTTGGAGGCATTTTTACGGCTTGGGCAGTTTTAGATTGTTGCGGGTTTGCACGCCACACATTACAAAGCATTAAATTCTATTGCATTATATTGTAATTTGATGACAATAATGTAAGCCTTCTCTCTAAGATTAGCTTGAGTGCACCTGTCTAAGTGGTATACAGCGCAATGTTAGTCTAGATCTTATCTGTGCGTCTATCCATCATTATCATGGTTACCCTTTACTGGGCTGCAATAAAATGCATAGCGTGCGTACTTCGTTTTGTGAAGTTAAATTCAATTGCACCGCTAGTGATATGAGCAACAACCGGTGAATAGTAAATTGGTGCGAACACTCAGTAGTGGCTCACGTAAATTGTAGTCACCTCGATTAAGTAAATTATATCCCGCTTTCTATGGCTGCGGGATATAAGTTTCCCCTTTTTGCGAGAAACCCTGTTTTGGTCTGGAGAAACCCACTCGGATCCACTATATGTTAGGGAACGCGCAGGTTTAGCCAAATTGGTTATTTGTGTTTTCGTAGGCGATAAATCGAGAGGTACTCTGAGGATCGAAATGAGAAACCTGACACTTTCCACCTATTATACTAGACTGCGCCATGGGATGCTGATCATAATCCAGTAATAACTGTAGCTCAATTTCGATATATACAAGTATAACTTACCACGTAAGTGCAGGATATGTAAACTCATGTGCATGATCAACTTTGTGAGCTTCCAATGTTTTATTTCTGAAGGTTTCAGAAACTTCTACGAAGAGAAATATATCTGAAGTTAGGTAAACGTCGCTATATTTACCTAAATTTCTATGTTAAACTCTTACCATAAATCTTTAGCATGTTCATAATCCTATAACTAATCTCTGCTTCATTAAATTTATGTAGGCGAGTTTCGTTCAGTCCTATTCATGAAGTAATGTAATCATACGGGAATACCCCCTTACGTGTCACCAAACCCCACTTGTCTTCTCCAAATTATTTGAGTGTTTCAAGATATGTTAGACAGGGTTATGCTGAGAAAATGAATTGCTACAAACCATAGCTTAATATCCCCAACATATTTTGAAAATAATATGTAGTTTTCTGAATTCTGAACTTTATCTCAGTGCTACCTAGCTGATTAATAAATAACATGTGAATCATGACCGCTCGGGTTATGAATGAAAACTGGTATATAATTAAAGGTTTTGGATTCTAGATTACACTTGTTACGTAACTTCCACGATAATCAAAACTTACATGATTATGTAGCCTTGCTTTCCAGTTATGCTCTGTGAATTGTTTACCACGTATGTAGTCAGGATTTGGTGCGCACCTATGGTATCGAATGAGAATCTTATTAGAATCGGCATAGATGATATAAGATAGTGTCAGCATCCTCTCTCTATTTTTAAATTGGACGTCAAATTTTTCCTAACTAGAACTAGTTTGTCAGTAACAAATGCAGTGTATGGGGAAGGTGTGATGAATGATGGAAATGTGAGAAAGTGGTGCAGACTGTTCGATGAAGGAAAGAAGGACGAACGCTCGTGATGAGGATCTATCTGAACGGTCTACTGTAATCAGTGAAGTGTTCACAAAACTTTGACCAGAAGGTTCGTGAAAACAGGTGCTTCACTATTGGCGAGCTTCGTCAACATTTCTCTCAAGTTTCAAGGTCAGTAATTTATGTAATTGTTACTGACAAACTTCAATACAAAAATATGTGTGCAAGATGGACTGACGGCAGAGTTCTTTGATGACGGTATCAAAAAGCTGGTACCACGACTGAACAAGTGTTTAGACATTAATGGTGGCTATATAGAAAAATTAAATAATGCTCATATTTTCATTTCCTGTAAAAGTTATGGTCATAAATAAAACATTTCGTGTGCTATAAATAAAACGGTTCTTACTTTTAAAAAAAAAACACCCTCGTAGTTGCGATAGCATGCTGACACAGATAGTAACATGTTCCTTCAATTTTTCTTTCACCATACTGATTGTCAAAATGATGGAAACAATGTTTGCATGTGCTTTACATGTCGTCATTTATGTTTTGTTTTCTGGCCTGAATAAGTTTTTCAAAACCTTTCATATATACATAGTGATATCAATTAGTGGTATCACTTAGCACTAAAACACGATGGTTATAAAGCTCTTTATTGACTACTTTTAGAGGAAACACTGCATGTTTCTCAACCAATCTAAAATTATTGACAGTTATGTCATTCGTTTTTCCGATTTTGAAATTTCCATTAAGGACGCATGAAATGAGATGCATGAAAAATCATACCTGTCTTCCACATCTTTATAATTGCTTGCACCTTTGAAATTCTTACCCACGAATTTGCGATGACTGTATAGATTAAGCATTTCTCGTCATTAAATTTATGTGTATATATATATATATATATATATATATATATATATATATGTTCATAGCTTCCACAGCGGATGGTAATGAAATGTAAGTACTTCCACGAAGAGATTTACACTTATTAATTCTAGCCGAATCCCGTGAAAAAGTCAAAGACCAAGCACTACCCTTAAACTGACATTACTCCGATTATATGACCAGCTTTTAGAATTTTTATTCCAACTTGTTCTAAATTAATCGGAAGAAAAATAGCTTGACTACAAGCTTTAAAGGATTTGTCTGTTATATTACCGTTAGCATTAACAAATCTTCATTCAACGATGATATTACATCTTGTAGGCTTGTGAATCACCAGTTCTTTTATAACCCCCTGAGTTATCCGTTGCTTTGACTCTTTGGGGTATGAATATAAGTCAGACGTATTACAGCGAATGAGATATGATTTTAAAGCCTTCAAGTGTTACTTTGGCATCACTCTCCTCCATTATCATCGACAACAGCTGAGATCTCGTAGGCTTAGTTTTAATTTTCTTGCTATAACCGATTAATCTTTATAACTGTTGTGTGCGTTTGTGTGTATGTATATGAACATCTGGCCGATATTTTTGTCTGGCCACAAAGATCTAGAGTACATAATACATTATAGAAAACAATTACAAATGGTAAGAACAAGATCACAAAGGATTAAGAATAATATCACAAAAATAAAAAAGATATAAATTATTAATTATAATTTATAGTGAAGGTTGTTTTTTTAATTGTATTGAAGTATATAAATGGTTGTGCAAAATGGGTAAAGAATCTTTCAAAATCATAACAAAAATTTTTTTTTATTGTTTTCACTTGTAGATTTTAGGACATGAAGTATGGATTTGGTGTTTTTAAATTATGTTTTCAGAACACTCCTTCTACATTTCCTACAGAGGATTAATATTTGGAGCCCCTTCTTGAAATGTGACGCTCTGCACCTCTGCAATCTGCTAAATACTGTAAAAAGACATTTAAATGCTAATCTATAAGGGCTTGATCCTTTTTAAATTATGTACACGTCTTACTTTTTAAACATTTTCCTAGTGCTTCCAATTGCTGTTTCGACAATCAGAGATGAATTATACACACAGAAGCTTGACATAATGAAGGTAACTTTTTCAGTCCCTCGTGTTTTAAGGGGAAAGTGGCAAGAGAGTGGGATATGAAATATTGGCTTGTTTCGACAGGGAAGGGAAACTATGTGGGAGGGAAAATACTTTAGTCGTTTGATAGCAGATTGAAAGGCGAGGTTTTGTGCCGTTCCGCATGAGCATTAGTCCCGTAATGTTGGATGCTGTCTTCCATTGGAAGGTAACGGGTAAAGGGTTTCTGGGTTGGCTGCAGCCAGAGGATTGGGGTGAAATTTGGGAATGATATTTATCTTTCAGTCCATAGATGTCGTTCTTGCAAGTCGGTTGTGAATCTCTGCTGCGTGCGATGAAATAAATGATATGCGGTGGTTTGGTGAATGATGTGCTTCGCGAGGTACCTCTTGAAATGATGCGTCTTCCGTTCAGAACCCTGAGTGTGGTGTCTGTTATATGTAGCTGTTGCTGAAATGATAGTGTGAAAGCATTGATCTGCTAGGTGGATAGAGATGACACGGCCTGGATATCCTGTGCCTGGTCTGTTGGTGAAGGTGTGTATGTCTACGCTTCCGCAACAGTTCCTTTAGGATGGACAGACGTGCCGTGACATTCAGAGCCAGCGCATGGAGGTGCTGAACCACTTCCCGAATCGCTTGTAGCTCCTCGTTGGTGCTGCTATCGGTAGTGTTCTGGCTGGAGTTATCTGTTTCTGCGGTGCGCTGTCATTCAGCGGTGTTGTAGTTTGTCTGCGGTGGCCGTGGATACAATGGACAATGTGCCTGACCTGTGCAGTGGCCAGAGCCACCATAAGTGACACAGTGGCGGCGGCGGCGAAGGTAATGAATGCAGCATTCGGCGGTAGGGCACAAGTAGCCGCATATCTCGGCTGAGATATGCAGAAGTGCTCGGTGTGCCCGAAGTCACAGTATTGTTGGCATGGAGCTGTCCGATCCTGTCGACTAGCTTCGATGCCCAAGCGCCGCCCTAATAATAGGTAGCAGAATTCACACTAAGGCGATCTCCAGGTCGGCACAATTCCATCCGAAGGAGTGGTGCGGGCCCAAGGACACTGGTGATGAGATTGGCTTTCATAGATTATGGCACTGCTGCTGTACGGCGGTGAGCATAAAACGTGCTGGCAGATCACGCGGCACCCCGCAGATCACTACGCTAAGGCAGTTGTGTGCTGGAAGTGTAGCGGAGTTGAGTGGTCCGCAACCGGTAGGGAGGCGGGGCAAACTGCCTGCTGCGGTGCTTCGCACTCGCACGACGGTTGCAGTGTCTGACTGCGATGAGCTGGAATTTCATCTTCTTCGAGAGAAGCTGCTGCCCCTGGCAATATTTCTTCTGTTGCGCCCTACCTCGCTGAGCTGAAGTGTCCTTTCTGGTCCTTGAATCTCTCAGCTCTATTGATCATTTTATATCGAAAGCATGGACCTCTCAAACAAAGGTCATTTCAAAGGCATTACTTGATGCTTTTTTCTTGACATTAGGGTGCACATTTTATTTGTTTTGAAGTTTTATGAAGATTATAAATAAAATAACCTTCATACCCAATTATGTGTTTTCTTGTTTTATATAGCTTCAATCAGATCGAGAATCGAATTTTAACAATGAAGCTACGAGTGTGAGTCTAGAACTCTAGGCTTTGACATATCTATCTCTTTTACCAATATTTCGCAAAAGCGATACAGCTAGTTAACTCATCTCCCAGTCTTGGTGTTATTGCATTTTATTTAACCCGTCATAGCGCTTATCTACATGCTAACCTTTTGCACACGACGTCATTCATACAGTCATGGGATATCTGTACCTTACTAATCATGTCTGAGCCTGTCTCCTGCTCGTTTTGACACTCATGCTAATGCCACATAGCTTAATTCTGAAACTTCATAACCTCACAGCCTTAACATAAACCTGTAATTCAAAATATTGAAAACTATATTCACCCATCTATTCAAGCTAACCATAAGCATATACCTGTATTTTGTTACATTTAACCAATCTTGTAGCATTTGTAGCTTCGTATTACGTCACTCGTAATTGGAGAAAAGCTGTCTGGCAGTCATCATTCATGTCAGAAGCAATCATCATCTCCACCACAATCACCATCGCCACCTCTAACACCACCACTACCACAAACACTATTCCTTCCATTACCACCACCACTACCATCATTCCTTCCATTACCACTACCACAGCCATCACTGCCACCATCACCAACACTACTATAATTATCACCACCACGCTACTGCCATCACCAATATCACCGCCAAAACACTGTCATCGGCACTGTCACAAACATCACCACCACTAACACTACAGACATCATCACCACTGCAATCACTACCCTTAGAAATAGCTACATAAAGAGGAATTTCCATGATATTATTTCTTTCGTTCATTCCAACCACATTTCTCTTTTCTTTTCTCATCATTTCTTGATTAATTCCATCCATATTTCCTTATTTCCCTCCTTTTTCAGCCATTCTTTCCTTGCTTCTTTTCTCTTTTCCCATTAATGCTACTATGCATGGAATTATTTAACCAATTGTTAGTTTAAAATTTGGAGGACTCTATTCCATCTTACCCCATCCTGTATAAAATAGTTTAGGGGTTACATGGAATTGGAGATTCTAGAATCGAATCCATGTGCCTTTTCAATGCATTTGTTTAGTATCTTGATTCTCTGAAATAAATGCTACTGATCACTTCTCTTGGCTCCCTAGGTGAACTAGCTTTGCGAGAGATCTGAAATGGACTCCTCAGGAGTCGACCCAAAATCCTTTCAGATATACCCTTATTAATATGATTCTCCATGCCGGGAGCAACTGATTACGTTTCCTCCCATCGCTGTACATCTGTAGGTTATTTAAGAGTTATTTAATTTGGAAATACAATGCCAAATTTGGCAATCAAATGCAAGTCCTTTTTTAATACAATTACGTATGAGTCTACTATAAATACATCTATACTTTAAAGTGTTTAAGTATTTTAGTTTAGAATACGATTAAAAATAAGAAAGTAGTTGAAAAATCTGGAATCGAATCACGGTCATTTTGACTCAAATTGTTTGCTGACTAGATTGTTTTGAAGGTTACTGTTCACACTTCATTCCAACTCTCTAGGAGAATTAGTTCCAGAGATAAAAGGTTTTAAATATTTGGGATATGAACCTGGACCTTTGAATACCCAAGTGTGTATTAAGTTTGATCTCGGTAATCACATTAATCATATAAAATTATGCTACACCCCTATCTACAATAAATCAGATGCTGTATAACATTAAAACATAAATATACATACAATAGGATGATGCACTGTTTAGCATGGCTTCCTTCAGAAGGGAAGTAAAACCGGTGGTCCCATATCGTAAATTTACAGCACGTAAAAGAACCTCAAATTTGATAAAGAGGCCTCTGAGCAAAATTTCCAGTCTTTCACGCCCAATATAGAATGGGATCCCAAGAATCATAGTAGTTAAAGAGCGTCCATAAATAAAACTCAATTTAATTTTTTATGATGTGCTGTAACTTGCAGATTTATGACTTTTTATCTTGTCGCTCTATGTGGTCACATTCAAGAGATATTAAACCTGTTTTTAGTAGTGAGGATATTTCCTATCAGACAGCAACAGGCTAATAATTCAGCCTGCACACAGAAATGCCCAAGGATCATGTCCATGGGTTTTTCCATTAGGCCCATGTCTATTTTGTATACCGCCCCCTGCTTGCACAAGGATGGAAGTGGATACGCCAGTTACACACGTCAACCCCGAAGGGAAGACTACCGAACCCTCGGTGGGGGCGGCAGTGTCTAGCCACCGTCTACCAGCTCTCCAGGTTGGTACCAGAGGTTCTTGAGGCGTCTCAGGAATTTCCAACCAGACTTACCCAATCTCCCGTGGATATCGGGAATCACTGCCTCTCCGAATCCAACCCAATTCGAAGAACTCCCTTCAGGGAGAGACTCAAATTTCTAATTCATTTGCATATCAAAGTTTTAAATAACCATATAAAGGCTTGATGGGGATATCAAATTGGGCAGAATTATCAGGTCAATACATTGGTGTAATCTGATTTGTTCTTTCTTGAAATTAGCATATACCCTCCAATTAAATTTACACATCAAAGGCAGCTGCCATTAAATTTGCATATTAAAATAGTAACCAATGTAAGCAAATAAACTAAAGCAAGTGGCTTATTGTTGAACACCTGATGCGCACTGGGATGTTTTGACCACAATCATCAATGAGGATTGCAACCAAATCACTTTGGCACTTCATTTGTCACCAATTTCATAGCAAAAATCTTCAAAGGGTCACTAGATTTTAAGCATGATTGCAATTCATCATATTTTCACATACCTTGTTCATGTTTTAAGATTTTGCCACCCTGGGCAGTGGCATGGCTCAACCTCCCTTGAGTCAGCCCTGGTTCCATCACAAACAAAAGAAACCAAACGTTTCTTTAGGAAAGTTCCATTATTCCATGCCATCTTATGTTCTTTGATAGAGAATTTTTTACACCTGCATCCATGGTGTCACTCAGGCACACTAAAAAAAAAATTATACTGGTTCATCCTCATCTGAAATGGCACATTTCAAACAAATCACAAGCACCAATTATTGACAGTAGTGGACTCATCATTAAAAATAGTTATTTTTTCTTTTATTGTTTGTTATTGCTGCAGCAATTTTACTTCTAATCTCTTTTGAGATGTGATCAATTATCTTAGCACATCTGTACTTTGAATATAACACTCTGCCCATGTTTATACCATTAAGTTCTTACAGTTCATCATATACAGGGAAATCTGTGTATGGCCTATTCTACTTAGCAATCTTATAAGCAGTATGAAAAATCCTAACATTTGTTTCTTTGTACCTTGCATTCATGTTGTCAACAGTATTTTCAAGTAAATGTTTACTTCTTTCTTCTTTTATTGCTTCAGCAATTTTATGAGATTGAGAAGTTTTGTGTTTGTGATTTTTTTCTTTAAGGACACTTGGTAGAGATTTGGGTTCAAAAAAATTGATTTTTGGTTTTTCATTGTAATGGATTGTAAATGGCATAAGGAACATACATATGTGATTTTTTTTGTTATTTGGAACTTTAAAGGGTTCTTTTAGTCCAGAGATGTTATAGTATATTGGTATGTAACAATGTGCTTACCTTGTTGTTTTTTGCCATTTCCCTTTTTAAAATTCAGGTGCACTTTTCTCAAAACTATTAACTTAGAAGTTTTATATTTTTTGTGTTGTGCAGAATGTTTAGCTGCATTAGTAGGTTAAACAGTTTGATTGTAAATTGCATGGTGTCCATAAAAAAAATTTATAAATATAAAAAAAATTATACCAAAAAATTATTTTCCTGTGGCCTTTTTTTTTAATTAAATTAGTTCATCAAATGGGCAAACAGTTAAGCAGCTATCTTAAGCTACTTACAAAATCTCATAATAAAAGAATTGTCGAGTTCCTATCTTTATTTTCAGAGAAAGGTGTAACTATAAATGAAAGTAAAATTTGTTTAAAAATTATTTTACTATATTTAAATATTTTTATAATTAAAAGATTTAAAGCTAGCTAAAATATCTTGATACCAGTATACTCAGAAAATCTTCTTTAATAAGCAGTAAAGGGTTCATTGTCCTAGGTGGTGTAATTCTAGAGAAAACTGGCATTCTTTCAATTGCAAAAAAGTGTAGAAATACTCTGTGATCTCTACCAAGCATCCTTAAAGCAGTTTGTTTCTTATCTTTAGGCTAATCACTTGTATCACTTTTACTGCTAATCTTACAATGAATCTACTCATTTTAAAACTTAATTCCTGCACCATGTTTTGTAGCAATACCAACCGCATTAATCTCAGAGTAAACCTGGCATCCAAGAAATGTATCTTTTATTTCAAGCCATGGATTTTCATCAGTAAAATACCTGAAAACATAATGCAGTAGAATACTTAGGAATTAAAATAATAAAACTGGCTGTATTTATGCATTAAAACATAACAATAATTAAGTAAAATGTAATTTATCAGCTTTAAAAGTAATAAACAACATTATCAAAACAACAGATTAAAGTATGTATAATTCAGTCACTGACACTCATCTATAGAGAGAAACTATATATGAGGAGCAGCCAGGACATCATGTAAAGATAAAATTACAAATTCAATAATAAGACAATAAAATGAGAACCTAAAGTACATATAAATGTCTGTACTATTCTTTAGATCAACAATTGAGAATAATTTAAACTTCATCAGTTGCTGGAGTCACTTGATCTTCTCTCATAACCTCAGAGCTTGAACACTCAATTTCAGATTGCAAATATTAAAGCTGATAAATCACCAATGAATTTACAACCCTGACGAAGAAACTTTTTGGTTTTGTCTATCTTCTGTATTTTGATTGTACATCCAGTAGCAGTTAGTGTACTGTGTAGCCAATTGTAACTTACCTCAACACATTGCATAAATATGTTGGTGTGGTATGGTTATGCTGACAGTCTTTGACCACTACCAGCATTTTTACTGCTAATAGAAATTTCCTCTTATTTCTACCAGATTGATCAGAGGCTAGAGCCATCTACTGATTTTTCTTACAAACTGAGAATCTTTAAACACATTTTGACAAAAAATAACTATACAGATGGGTTCTGTCAATATTGTTATAGTAAAGCTATAGCTATAAGGAAATAGACTTAAAAAAATTGACTTCAAATATTTAGGAGGATGTCTTCTCCCCAACTAAAGCACTGATGTTTCATATATTAAAAGATGACCTATAGTGCAATCTTACAAAAACTAATAATCACTCCTCCCTCACAGAGTTAAATGCCAGAGGACAATAAAAGTAATCAAGTTACTGGAGTATTATTTATAAAATAAGCAGAAATGTAATCTGTATACAAAGTAAGCATACTCCAGAAGCTGCTGAGAAGACTCCGAGGTCTTTAGTCAGGTATTCTGGGAAAAAGTGTAAACATAAGGAAATGCATACACATGGTTGATCAAGTCCAAGGTTCAAGTCGCAACACACTAAGGATTGGTTTTAAATCCATATTTTGATTCGTGTAACATGAGAGACCACACAACTATCAATTTCATGTGCTGATTAGTGCTGTTAAATTTAATACAGCAAATTACACACCACAAGCTTTGTTTATGGATGCAAAATGGTGACACTAGAGAAAGAATAAGGTCATGTTGTTTACCTCAGGAGGGAAAATGTTGGAAAATTACAGAAAAACAAATTCATTACTCATCTATGAAAGTGATGAATAGCTAGTAAGTAAAGTACTTCACTTATTTTCACATCAAGAGACAATATGTAAAGGAAATTGATTTTGCTATCCACTCCCCTAAGTTGGGGGATGCAAACAATAAGCAAGAAACAAAAAAGGAAAAAATTAGAGGAAACCAAAGCTGTTGTTCACACACAAACACCTCAGAGTGGAAGAAGCTTTGGCATAACAAAGAAGGGGAAACCAAATCTACAATTATTCACACTTCAATTGAAGACATTTCTGATTCACACAAAATAATAAAGAAAACCTAACTTTTCATTCATGCCTCAAATTGGAGGGCATGTATGACCAAACTGAAATGATGATAAAAAAACAAAACCTATTCATAATCTCCAAATGAAAGAAGTTGGGAATAAAATGGAAAAATTAAGGAAATCAAACTTGATGCCCATCCTTTTGAGCACAAGCACATTAAAGACATTGTTGAGAATGGTGTCCTCCAACTTCTACTCGGAGTCTGCATCTTTGAATAAATCTACCTCATAATCCTTTTGAAGATACTTTGAGTGTTACAAATTCGTCATATGCAGCCATATCCTTGCCAGCAAATCCTCATCTGAGTTGACAGGGTCTTGTATTTGAGGCTCTGAAAATAATCTGGAGGTGTGATACCTAGGAAACATGATGGTCAAGTAATATCAGTGTCCAGCACCTGAGAAACACATTATTCAGAGGGTCTCTAACATCCCTGTTGAAGTGAGGAGGAACTCCATCATACTGGAACCACATGCAGCATTGTACATCAAGAGGGACATCTTCCAGAAACCCAGGTAGCGCATTGATGAGGAACTGGCAGTACATATACAAATTTTATTGCGATGGAAGAAGGTATTGGCCGATAATTAGGAATGGTGATTTTTAGCATTTTGAAATCAGATATTTTGCAGTTTGATTTGTACATTTAGCTTTGTAACATTTATAAATTCATAATTTAACATTTTGAAGAAAAAGTGTATAATTGAGTTAATTATGAATAACACATTATGTCATTTGAAATATGAAATTAAAATCACATTGTTAAAGGGTTGACAGTAAGATAAAAATACATAAATTAAATTTTGAATTTATTTTGAACTAAAATAGGTCAAAGCAACACAAAGAAAAAAATAGGACAAATTGATATAGGCTAAAGCATAATACAGAAAAAAGAGAAATTTACACTGATGCCAAACCAGAATAATAAAAAGAAAATACACACAATTAACTTAAGTCATGCAAGTTCTTGAATCAGTAGTACTGTTGAATGAAATCATAGAACATGCTCAACATTTTGTTGTCATTCATGTTCTCCTGTCACTTATAATTAAATTGTGATTACTGAAATATATTTCAGCATCTACGCAGAACTGCTTGGCAAACTCTGGGTGTTTGAATTAAAATATTAATATCCTTCACCAAAACTATCCATTTAAACAACCCAAAAAATGGCATCTTCCTTTTACTTACACTTAATCTTTCAAATCTATTAACCATACTCGGCCAGCAGTGACAGGATTAAAAAGTTTAGCAACCTCTTATTGAATTTTCCTTCATGTGACTGTACAGGTTTTTGTTGCACTTAAGCATAAACTCCAGTAATTACTTTTTTTTTCTTTCTTTCTTTCTTCCCATTTTGCTTTTGACATTTTCATTTGAAGGAGTCCATGAACTAAAACATATATGTGGGTAACCATGCTCCAGCACACTTTTTAGCACCATGCCTAAAGTTAGTATCCCACAATTTATGTGCAAAAGGTTAGAAAGAGCCCTCCAACTGGGTAATCAGTTTATGTGACTGAGACCTGAGTCACAAATTTAGCCTGACACTATACTTTAAATCAATTACATTGTCATTAGAATCATAGCTGTGATTGTTTTCCCAACTCCCAGAAATTCAGATTTTAAATAGACTTAATTTAATTTAGATGTCATATTTATGCTAATTTCATCAAATAAAGGAAACTGCTCCCCCTTCACATTACCATTCTGCCATCCAGAAAGGTGATCAAGTGCATCATAAACATTCCAAGAGGGTACAAACTCCAGAGTTGAAGTTTTCAGTAGGAAGGAAAGGAGGGAGGGAGGAAAGGAGGAAGGAAGGAAGGTTTTATTTGAAAAAATCATGGATTTCATATTAATATCACAATTTAGTATAATTTTCACATTTTGAGCCAACTTTGCATGTTATTGTATTTTCAAAACATATTAAAAAGTGGTTTACATGTGAAAAATGAAAATACAAGGGTATAAGCCATTATTGCATTTTACACTATATCACATTTGCAAAAACCCACCATCCCTACTGATAATATAAGCTGAAGCTATGACCACATACAGGATGTAACAAAAATATATGGTACAAATTGCAGGGCACATTCCTTACATGTAGACGAAGAAATTATGTTATATGAACATGGGTCTGGAAACGCTTTGTTACCATGTTACAACTTATTTTCTCCAACTCGTTAATCTTGGGAAACACACAAGAATAGAACGTATCAGCATACCACATGCAACTCTTTCTCACAAAAGATGTTCAATATGCCCTCCGTGAGCCTTGATACATGCATCAACCCACCATCATAGTGAATCCCGGATGCCCTGATATATCCCTGGAGTATTGCATACGGTTTCGCAGCCTTCCATAATATGGGCATGGAGACTGAACATCTGGTACTGGGTTCAATACACAAGAGCTTTCAAATGCCCCCAAAAATAAAAGTCCAGTGGGTTTAGGTCCGGGGAGTGTGGAGGCCAGGCAATTGGTCTACCTCTACCTATCCATCTGTCACTGAATCTATTATTTAGAAGCCAACAGACATTAACACCAAAATGAGGAGATGTTCCATTGTGCATGAAGTACATGTTTTGTCGCACAGCTAAAGGTACATCTGCTAAAATATCAGTTAGAACATTCTCTACGAAATTATGGCAACTCCGTTAAGCCTGGGTGGAAGAACGTGAGGCCCTACCGAACAGTCACTAATAATGCTGGCCCAAACATTGACAGAAAATCTTTGTCGATGACTTGCTTCAACAGTTGCATGAGGATTGACGTCAGCTCATACATGCTGATTGTGATAATTTACAATCTGATCTCGTTGAAACGATGCCTCATCTGTGAACAGCACTGTTGCACTAAATTTAGGGTTGATACTTTGTTGCATAAACCATTCACAGAAGCATACCCGTGCAGGAAAGACAGCTGTTTATAGCGCTTGCACACGCTGTAAATGGTATGGATACAGCTGGACCTCATGTAACACTCGCCAGACAGTCATGTGGTCAACATTCATTGTTGCAGCTACAGGTCTTGTACTGACACTAGGATCCTCGTCAACTGCCTGAAGAATTGCCACCTCCCATTGCATTGTCCTCGTCCTTCTAGGCCTCCCCCAGTCGTGAACATCAGGCTGAAATGCCCCATGTTCCCCAAGACGATGATCAATGGCTTCAAACATTTTCCTGTTGGGCATCTTCATCCTGGAAATCTCTCCCGGTACAAATGTTGAGCGCAAGCGCCATTGCCGTCTGCTAATCCATACTTCAAATGGGCATCTGCCATCTCTGCATTTGTGTTCACTGTCATTGCATGAGCCAAGTCTGAGATCAACTCTACTAATATGTAGTAACCCGTGTGCTTGCTAAGGTCATACTGCTCAGTGGAACAGTTGATGTTGCCTGTAACCAAGCAATGAAAAATTAAATTGAGTTTTATTTATAGACACTCTTTAACTACTATGGTCCTTAACGTCCCATTCTATATTAGGCGTGAAAGACTGGAAATTTTGCTCAGAGGCCTCTTTATCAGGCTTGAGGTTCTTTTACGTGCTGTAAATCTACCACATGGGACCACTGGCTTTACTTCCCTTCTGAAGGAAGCCATGCTAAGGATTTTACGCCCAAAAAAAATCCATCGCCCTCTGCCAGGTTTGAACCCGTGATCTCAGGAACTAGAGGCTAGCATGGTAATCACGGAGGACGACAAAGAAAAACAAGCAATGATATAAGTCACATGGCAGTAGGGACATGTAAAACAAATCACTGGTGGTGCATCTATGATAATGACAACAGGACCAGACATAACCAATGGTGCATGTTCCCCGTGATTCTAACGTTCTGTTTGTTTGTGTTTCCCATGATTAATGAGTTGGAGAAAAGGAGTTGTAACATGGAAACAAAGCGTTTACAGATCCATGTTCATATAACATAATTTCTTCGCCTACATGTGAGGAAAGTATCCTGCAATTTGTGCCATACATTTATGTTACATCCTGTATGTTGATACTGAAGTTAGTTGTTAGTTCATCTCAACAATTGCATGTGGATTTACATGATCCCATATGTGGCTCTTTCCCT
Organism: Deroplatys truncata; assembly: GCA_030765065.1. Classification (NCBI taxonomy): domain Eukaryota; kingdom Metazoa; phylum Arthropoda; class Insecta; order Mantodea; family Mantidae; genus Deroplatys; species Deroplatys truncata. The sequence goes on along the minus strand of CM060990.1, from coordinate 411,341,795 downwards.
AGTTTAATGTCATTCCTTCCCATATGAAACAACACTCATTAGTGAAGAGCACTTCTGGAAAGAGGTCCAGTTGTTCACCATGGCCCTCAGGGGTCCAAATTTCAAAACTTCACTCAGGGCCATAGTCCACTTGTATCAAGGCCTGTACCTTCAGAAAACAGAAGGAATGTAGTGTGTCTTTCTTCATTGCTCACCATACTGATGTGATTTGTGCCCATAGTACATGCAATAGCATGTGTACTAGCTGAAGGACTGTTTGGGATTCTTTGGGGCACCTTTTCCTAGAAATATGATGTGGGATGTTTCATCTTGCACTGGTGTTAGGCCTATGCACTGCCAGGGATCCAGTTTCCCATAGACACTGCTGGATGGACTGGAAGGTAGAATGATGTCTTTGGGGATATCTGACTGGATAGAGCCATACTGTTTCATGTGAGCTTCCTCCTACTTCCCCATAAACAAAATACATTCCAGCTAACTCAAAAGAGGAGCACTAGCCATGCCTGTGCTGAATGTGAGTAACCCAGTTCCAGTAACACAAAGATCAGTAGTAAGACACACACACACACACACACACACACGCACAGGCACACGCACACCTAATTCCTGCCTATTTTCTCTTACAATATATGTACAAGAAAAATGAAATTCTTCCAATTCAATATGTTCAAACATTCCATGTGAATACCTCCATATAATGTACTTAAGCTTTGAAATGAATGCAAGGAATTAAAATTGGGTTCACTCCATTCAGCTGTTGTAAAAACAAGATTAGATTAGATGACAGGGGGTTTTTGTTGGAGTTTTATCCACCTCCAGCATTTCAGCCTAAAAGGATTATTGTGCAATTCCATTGGAAAGGATGCTTTCATTGTTTCCCAAAATCTGCTCCCTGACCAAGTTGCAGTATTTTGGTTGCATTGTTAGCTTCCATTCCTAAATCTTCTCTGGTTATGGAAAAAGTCTCTTTCTTGCTAGGAATGGGCCGTTAAAGAGGACGTGCGAGGCAGTTTCCTCATCCTCTTTGCACATTCTCCAAACGGGTTCATCCTTGTAGAGTCCTACTTTACATAGATGTTTCCTAAAGTGGAAATGTTCAGAAATTAATTTAACTACCTTCCTTATTCATGTTCTATCCAATCTCAGGAGAGATGAGGAAAGAGTGTTGCATGGACCTAAGGCCAGTTTCCCGGCTTGTCTTTATCCAGGATAAGTTTGCTACCTGAATTGGTGTTTTGCCCTAATCCATGCTTTTACCGAGGTTTTGGCAGCACATGTACTGATTCCAATCATGGGTTCAGGGCCAGTATAGGATATCTCAGTACCCTTTTTTTGTCTGGAAAAAGAAAGTTTAATTGCTTGTATGGGACTTGAACCCAGCACCACCAGATCCACAGCTGAGCATGCTAATAGCTGCACTATTACTACAACTAACTGATGTTTGTCTCTATGCATGATTTACCACATGAAAGATGAGGTGTCAGTGGTGCACTTGCCCTTGCTGATGGAACATTTTTCCGGAAAAAGTAAGGCTTATAACTTTTAAAATACTGCAGTGGTAGCTATTTTTGCACTTGTGGAATAGAAATTAACTATTTTGGGGTGGAAATACGTACTGCATTCATATCAAGTCTTTATTTATTTGCATTTATCAATACGAATATTCAAATTAAAATCATTACGTAACCCCTGAAAGTTTGTTAGTTGAATTCTGTAGTACAGTGTGCGCATGCACATGCCCGTGCCTATGTGTGTGTGTTTTATTTTCCTCTTCAAACAAACTTTACTACAAAAACATGTTTTTTAGATAAATTAGTTTAAGGGACAGTATATTCTGAAATGGTCAAAAGTGGCACTTTTTTAGTTTTATCCTTAACATATGAAACCTTCCAGTTCAAGAAAATATGTACTTTATGGGGTCTGGAACACTTGCAATTATCCAAATGTCATTTTAAATACCATACATTCCCATTTAAGTGGCTGTGGCACACTGCTGTTCTTTAAACTTAACTTTCATAAAGTACATTTTTGTATACTTATGTGCTTTTATCTCAGAAACTATTTAAGCCACAGAAATGAAACTTTGCATACTTGTACAGTGCACAAAATACATTTTGAAAGCATATACGTTATACTTTTCAGGAGCAAATTATGCTATTTGGATTAATAAAATGAAAATTATTCTGCATGTGTTTGATGTCCAAAAAGTGGGGAAGGAAATCTCTTATGCTAATAGGCCTAAGCTGTTTATTATACTTCACAGTTTATTATATCCATAGTGGTGTGCATGAAAAATTGTGATTCTGTACTGCTGATAATTTCTGAGAAAAAAAGTAAATGAAGTTGAGCATATTTTAATGATTGAATTTCCTGGTATTGAGCAAAACATTAATTTTTTTAAACATTGACTGTTTAAGTGAGCAAAATAAATTAAAGATAAAATATAACTTTAATATAGCTGCTCAAATTCATAAACATTAATGAATAATACCAAATTAAATGCAGTTTGACATTTCTGAAGGATTGGACTTGATAACTCTGCGCTCCCTTAAATATTCTGCCATAAATTGGAAGTATATGCAATTTATCGCTCTTTTGCATTAATAGTTTTACATTATGCCCACTAAGTTTCAATAAAATATTTTATGAAATTGAGTGTGTGGATGCATTTGTCTGGTCCTTAATTCAGTGGCTTTTGCTGCACAAGGTGCATCAATTAAATAAGGAATTTTCTGTGTTATGTAAACAAAAATTCCTATGCATTTCTTATTCATTTTCTTTCATATTTAGAAAGTATGTACATAAAAATCTCTGATTATCCTCGAAACCTATCGGACCTACTGCTGTACGTGAACCTTAACTAGGAACTGAGAGAAACAAAAAGTGTAAACAAAAAGTGTAGTCTCTTCATATAAAATATGACACTCAGCTAAACAAACAATACCTTATTCTATGTGTAGTGCTATTTAAAATGGAGCTTAAGCACAAGGAGTTAGATGAGTAAACTAACATGTAAGATTTGTTAGTATAATATTAAGGGGTTGCCCTACTTAAACTTATATGTTCCTTGATTGATTCATCTGCCACCACTATTTTTAGCATACACATGCACTCTTGAGGATGTCAGTATCCCTCTAGCTGTTGGTGCATTCACATGCAAGGATCAATGAGATATGTAGCTTAAAAATCGCAGATCACATTATTACATCTTCTGACCCTGAATTTAGCTGCTCAGTGGTCATTTCAGTCAGTCAGTGAGTCAATCAGCCAGCCAGTCAGCAGATTGTGTTCATAATACATCCATGTGACATTTGAGGGGCATTCTAAGGATCGCTTGCAGAAACGAGGCACTGTTTAGGGACTTAAACATTGTTCAGTTAAACATTGTCTAAATATTGTCTAACTTTGCATTGCTAAATCCATGTCTAGACAGTGTTTAGCCAAGCAGCATTTAAAGCACCATCTGCCATGAGACAACGTGGCAACACCGCATTTTAAAGCTTTCGAGTTTGAACACCACGCAGCATATATGTTTCCGGAAGCAGAGGAAGAAAGGTTTGGGGAATTTCTATGGTTATTTTTCTACCAGCGGCGTGGAAAGCAAAATGTCTAAACGAGTAGACCATTTCAGCACTATTGAAAGAGAAACCTTTTTGGATATATTAAGAGAGTTTGAAGTAGAAGATTGCCAAACCAGTGCTCTCTTTAAAAATAAACATGTAAAATATAATAACACATACTTAAAAATTTAAGCGTAATTTACAGCTGACAAAGCACAAATTAGGTTGCCATAATAATTTGCATTATGTAAAAAATATATTCCAAAATACTGAAGCAGTTGCTTTATTTAACCTGAAAAACGCTATATGGATGCGATTATGTGGTGCCAAATGCAAATGCACAAAAATCAGGGCTTATTAGTAAGCACATCCAGTTTGATGAACTATAATGGATCTTCAGCATTCTGTTTGCCAATGCTCATACTAACTTAAGCATCTGATTCATTGTCCTTTGTCATAAATTCGGCTCTATTCACTGAAATTTTTGAATTGTCAAAATTTGTTATTAAACGTGTTATTTATTCAGCATATTCCCAATATTTTTTGGTAATAATGCTCAACTCATAAAGCCTATGATTTTATGGATGTGCATAACAAATATTCTTGAAGCTCATCATACAGGGTACCCAATTGTTTTACTTCAATCCTAACACCAAGAATGAATGAACGAAATAACTATGTGTGCAGTAGGTAATACATGCTTGCTTCATACAGGTGTAGCAATGCATTATCATGCCTGCATACTTCTAAATTTGGCTTTCTAAACCGAACCACTAGTTCAAAAGGCTGAATAAATAAATGATTTATACTTCATAATAACCTCCACATTAGATTTGCTCTCACTGCATGAAATCACATTAAAATGAGGTTAGGTAATGTCTGGCTTATTACATAGAAAAAAGCTAGAGAGCATTTCTTCCTATTAAAATTCTGCATCCATAAGAAACCAACTTGTATGTATGAAAGTGGGAGGAAGGATACTAAACTGTGCTGTAATATATTATTATAAGCCACATGCACTGAATGTTGTTCAAGTTAGCGAAGGAGGCTAAATTATTTTAACACATGTTATAGCATATTTTTCTCATACAACTGTTGAAAGAAGACACAGGAAGAATGAAACAGCATGCGAGAGGCATAAGCATTAATTTAATTTGTTCAAATAGTGTTACAGATGTACTAGCTCTAAGATAACTTCTTTAATCAAATATGCATCTGGATTTATCACCTAAATCTTGCTTTGAATCCCCTTAAGGTATAATGCTCTAAGGGATTAGAACGGACTCTGAGCATACTTCACAGTCTTATCACCCTTCTTTTCCTTTCTGGGTGTAACACTCCTTCATATGTCCAGCGATATTAAAGAGTCACATAATCGTCATCTTGTTTCTCTGCTCTTGCTCTGTACATTGTGGAAATAATAATGGCATTTAAGGTTAAACACTATCTAAACCACCTGTTATGCAGTGTGTAAACGTGGACACTATTTAGATGCTGTTTAGCACTAAACATCGTTTTTGCAATGAGTTAAACAACATCTAGCACTAAACGTTGTCTAAACATTGTTTTTGCAAGCGGCCCTAAAAGTTCTTGACCTGACTCAGAGAAGTGAAGATGTCCAAATTACTATTAAATCTGTTAAGTATAATCTTTTGGAGTATACATTTCAGATGTGGAAGTGTAGTAATTTGTTTGTGATGATCATGTAAACAAACTAGTGTTAGCATTTTCTACAAAATGGATGAAACTGAAGCATGAGCTGTAATAAAGTACTTAGTTTTGAAGACTTTAGCTCCAACGAAAATACAAAAAGAGTAAGATTCAACATTAAAGGATTCTTCTCCTTTATTTTCAGTGGTTAAAAAGTGTGCTGAATAAGCATTGCCATATATCCATTCAAAATGATGAGCACTCAGGGTATCAACCAATGAGATTGTGACCAAAATTCACAAAGCCATACTCAGTTATTGCTAATTGAAGGTACATGAGTTGGTTGCTTTTAGAGACCTCAATAGGAGTGTCCATACATTTAAATAAAGTTTTGTGTATGAGAAAGCTTTCCGCTTGATGGGTGTTGAGTTAACAACAGACCAAAAATGCATTCAAATGAAAATTTCTCAATGTATGGACTTGTTTTGGGTGATATGAATAAAACGGAGAGTTTTCTTTTTGCTCCAATTCTGGAGAGATTGCTCACATTCATATCAATAAAGTTTACTCCTTCCGTGAGCAATATTCCCATCCAATGGATGTTGCTCCGTGACCTTGGGTTGGCAGCAGTATTCTCCACTTTCGTATCAATAAGAATTATAAGTTGCTCCTCTGTGGGAGAAGTTGCTCTCGAATATTGGAGCTATATCAGTAGGTGACTCCTGCTTGATAGAGCAACAAGTTTTAAGTAGGATTGCTGAGTACATGATGGTTGTTCGTGGCATAAAAGTGTATAAGCCCTGCAAGACGCATTATTATTTAACTATAAGCAACTTTACCGATTTGAAAAGGAAAATGTGAGATGGTTAGCGGAACATTTCCTTGAAGAAGATGGCAATGAAACAAGAGGAGGAGTGTTATCTAAGGAAGAAAACATGAGAATTTTTTGCGTTATATAGGAGATCCTCGATTTCAAACTGGTGTGGCTGAAGATGTTGGTGTGAGTCAGAGTACAGTGTCCCTTACAATTTATAATGTTATGGATGCTATATTAAGAAAAGCGCATATTTGGATAAGGTTCCCTAAAACTACCCATGAACTTGAAACTGCTGAAGCTGAATGGCAGGAGCGTTACACGTTCCCTGCTGCAATAGGAGCTGTTGATTGCACCCATGCTGTGATTAAGAAACCCAGATACATGGAGATGACTATATTAATCGAAAAGGCATTCCCAGTATTAATGTACAGGCTACATGTGATTCTAAAGAAATGTTTACCAGTGTTGATGCTACTGGCCTGGATCAGTACATGATTAACGTATATGGGCAAATTCAGATGCCTGTAGGGTTATGTGTGGAAATCTTGCAAATGCCTTAATTCTTGGTGATGTTGGATATGCAATTGCTCCGCGGCTCATGACACCCTATCGCAATGTACTTACCCTAGAACAGAGATCTTACAATAACTGCTTGAGTAAGGAATGTGTCATAATAGAAAGGTGCTTTGGTCAAGTGAAACAACATTTTCCTATTCTCCAAGGCAAAATAAGAGTAGCAACAGAAAAGATTCCCTCCATTATTGTCTGCTGTTTTGTCCTGCATAATATGGCTAAACATCTAAGTGATGAAGATTTCAAAATTGAAGTAAACAATAATCAAGAAGACGCTTGGGAAGGGGAAGCTGTAGGATGTATCAGAGAAAGAGGGCAGTGAAGAAGAGACGAGATAGCTGAGATTATACATGGCTTCCAAAATTAAGTGAGTAATATATGGATTTGTAAATACATTGCTCATTTTAGCTTTAAAATTATTTTGGTCTTTTACTATAGCAATAACTTTAAAAGCTGTATTTCTTTTGTGTATTTTGTAGGCAAATATTACCTCACTGGGCTTTCAAACATCTTATTTATAAACAATCACTTTTTTTGTTTAAAAAAGTACTTGTGCGACAATTTCTTCCAGAATGAATTTTAAATTTGCATATAGTGCAAACATGTACTCTCTTATACATTTTATTTAAAAGTTTCTCAAGACTGTGTTAGTGTAGTGGTAACATGCCTACTTCCCATTTAAGAGGCCCCAAATTCGAATCTCGGTAACGTGGGTTTTATGTCAGAACCAAATTTTACCTTATACATTTTCATTATTTCTTTTAAAGCCGTTGATATATTTTTTTTTTTTTTTGCCTCATTTCCGGTAAGTGGGATTTTTCTAAAAAACCACGGGATGTTCTTTTAGGATTTCGATGAAACCTGATTGAGATTAAACCTCAGGCTCTTCTTCGGAAATGCTCATCGTAATGATTAACACCTAAATGTTTGTCTTCTCACTGCATGGTCACTCTGGCTGCATCGGTTGTTTGTTTATGCAATAAGGGAAGTGGAGTATATTGCTAGCAGTATGGAGAAAATGCTCTGCACACGTAAACAGTCTTTATTGATACAAAACAGAGATTTTGCTCTTGCAGAATAGTTTACTCCATTTTGTCTCGAGAGTTTTCTCCTGAGAGATTGCTCAGTTTTATCGATATCACCCATTGAGCTTCTCTGGCATTTCATAGCAATAGATGAAACATGAATTCATCATTACATGCCAGAGATGAAGGAGCAGTCCAAACAGTGCATGACAAGAGTGTACCAAAGAAAGCAAAAATGGTTTCCATCCACAGGAAAAGTCATGGATATGATTTTCAGAGATTCTCATGGTGTGGTGCTCACAGACTACCTTCAGAAGAGCAGAACCATCACCAGAGAGCATTACACTTCACTACTGGACCAAGTGAAGGATGCTATTCAGGCTAAACATCCACATCTTGTGAAAAATAAGTTCTCTTTAATCACAATGGTGCACCTTCACACATATCTGGGATTGTTGCTGCTAAACCGCATTACTTTTGCTTCCAAGTGGTTCCACATCCACCGTATTCACCGGATTTGACTCACAGTTATTATCTTTTGTTTCCAAACCTGAAGAAATAGCTTGATGGATGAAGATTCACACAGTGATGGGCTGGACACTAAGACAGATGCTTATTTTGTAGTTGGACAAATCTTATTTTACTGAGAATATTAAACAAAAAAATTCTGGCATGCTATGGATTTTCATGCAGAGATAGTATTTTAAGCATTTAGAAGTACTGACTCTTCCAATGTGAATATATGCCATACTACCTATACCTACTGAACTTAAAAAATGAAGTAAAATTTGTACAAAACCAAGATATTAATGAAAAAGCAGTAAGCCAAAAACAAAACCTACATAGACTGCTTTCAGAGTATAATGCTACTGAAAACAAAACTCATTATGAAAACATTTGAATAAATATTCTCAATACATTAAAGGCCCTAAGTCAAAAGCAATGAATAATTTAAACTTCTCTAAAATGTACCTCTCTAAATATATATTTAGTAGGTTCATTCTGTAGATAATATATAAATGACAATACAGCAGGGTAATGTTTAACTAGTGGCTAAAACTGTTGTATTTGTGATTATTACAAGTTTTGTAAATTTGACTTCAAAAATAGATTTTTATAGATGAAAAGTGAAATGAGGCAGTGAAATGTCTTATGCCTAGCTGTCGCTCTAGATGGCAGGGCTGTTCCTTGTGGTAGGCACTGTTGATGGCTCTTGTGCATTGTGTTTAAAGGGGCATTAATTTCTTTTTGGAAATGAATGAAAAAACTCCATTATGCAGATAATAGATAACATGAAGGTCCATGTCTTTAAAAATGATGCATGAAAACATGATGGTGATTAAGTAGATATAAACATAAGGTTTATCAAAAGTGAATTACTTCTCTAAAGATTAAGGAAATGATATAGCTATAGTGGTGTGTTTGGTTTTTAATTGTATTTAATGTACTCATTCACATATTGTTATTATTAATATTGGTGCTTTATTGGGTGTAATAATTGCATCTAGTTTATCTCAGATATTCAATAAAAAACAAATATATTCTTGATGCTTAAATGATAAAGTGTAAAAATAAACAACGTTTATTCACGTTTCCAAAGCAGAGCCTTTTTATTGAGGTTTGATAAGCACAAAAGATGATGAGTATTAGTTCATTTTGCATGTCTTCTCTGTTCTGTGGTACAAAACCAGCATACCAACTGTATAAACAACTGAAGACAAATGTCCCACAGGAACAAAAGCAAAATGCTTAACCCTCCGTCAGTCGCTAGGGGCCTGAGAGACCCCTGGCATTATATAAATGTTATAATTTTTGAATGAACGCACCTATGCAATTACCTGACTAGGACATCTAACATTACACCTTGTGCGATTATTTGCTGCAGCGATAACCTTATCTGTTTATTTGTTTGGCTGGAGGAATGAGTAATCAGCAGTTATGTGTCGCACAGGTCAACCAGGCCCCGCGCGCCTGCTCTCGTTACATGTTGTTGACAGATTTGTTTCTCATTAGCTTTCATGCAATATTGCTTTACTATTGCAAGGAGCTGTTACTGCTTCGTCATGAATACGAGTAAAAGGTACGATCTACAAAATCTGAATAATTTGGAAGAAGTACATCGCCTACTTTGCGATGATGATGCCTTGCCTTGGATGACAACTTATATGAATCAGATGACTCTGATTCAGAAGATAAACTCGAAATGAGATCTTTAGATTCAGAAACTGACCATGAAGATGAAGAGGAAGACGATGAAAGCAGCTTGTGTGATAACATGTATTTTATAGGTAACATCATATGCGTATCATAGTAATTCTTCTTCTTTTTCTTCTTCTTCTTATTATTATTGACAATACATTCTGTTGTTATTCACAGGAAGAGATGGAAGAAAATGAAAAAAAAAAAAACACCTTTGAAAATAACACAGACAAGGGCTCACAGTATATTGACCAAACTTACTGGTGTGATAGGAGCTGCCAAAAATGCGAAAATGGAAATTGATTGTTGGAACCTTATTGTTACCGAAGATATAGTTGATTTGATTGTTGAAAGCTCATATACTTACATTAGCAGTGTGCAGCACAAATTTGATTGTGAAAGAGACAGCAAACCTACAGATGTAATAGAAATAAAAGCTTTCCTAGGCTTATTGTACCTGGCAGGAATTTTTCGTGGTGGACGCCAGAATATTCACGAGTTTTAGAGAACCGATCTTGGAATTTTTCTATTCCGAATGGCTATGTCCAAAAATGATTCAGTTTTCTAATACGCTGTATTCGCTTTGATGACAAAAGCTCAAGACTGCAGCGACGAAGATTGGATAAATTGGCTGTTTGAGAAATGTTTACATTGTTTCTGAACAACTTTCAGAACCATTATTCTCTTGGACAAAATGTCACTGTCGACAAACAGTTGCCGGCATTTCGTGGTCGATGTGCTTTTAGACAATATATACCATCCAAGCCAAACAAGTATGGCATAAAGATATTCTGTTTGAGTGATGCAAAACTGTTTTATACAACTAGCATGGAGATTTATTGTGGACAGCAGCTGGACGGACCATATTTGCAAACTAACTCGGCAGAAGCTGTAGTACTGAGACTAACTGAACCAATCTCTGGCACTGGACGAAACGTTACTGCAGATAATTTGTTTACCAGTGTATCGCTGGTGAATGAATTGCGCAAAAGACAACTTTCTTTCGTCGGTACAGTGCGAAAGAACAAAAAGGAGTTACCCACTAATTTCACTTCTCCAAAAGATCGCAGACAGTACGTAAACATATTTGGCTTCACAAAAAATGAAACACTTGTTTCATATGTTCCAAAAAAGCGTAAAACAGTAGTTTTGCTCTCAAGTCTACATGTTTCATCCACACAGTTATCAGAAGGTGCTGAGAAAAAGCCTGAAATAATCCTGCATTACAACGACACTAAATGTGGAGTTGATGCAGTAGATAAATTGTGTGCTACATACAATGTAGCCAGAACAACGAGAAGGTGGCCCATGGTAATTTTTCACCATATCTTGAACATTGCAGGTATTAATTCTAAGGTTATCTTCCTTAGAAACCAAAATAAATATTCCACAAGGCAGGAGTATTTGAAATCACTATCTTTAGCTTTACTGTTGCAACAGCTACAAAGGAGAGCAACAGCATCAAATCTATCCGATGATTTGAAAGGACTTTTGACAAATTATAAACCTGGAGAATCTGGCGTAGAAGAATTGTCAAATACACCACTATGCACATTGAAAAGGAAACGATGTGAACCCAGCAACAAAGACAAAATGAACTGCAAAACTAAATATGCATGTGGGAAATGCAACACCCCCCTGTGTTTGAGCAAACATGCTAAAATTATATGCGATAGTTGCTTAGTCGGGGAAAACATGGGTGAAATAGTAGATGAATCTGAGTAACTGAACATTTGAAATTACAAGTTGTATGTATACCTGGAAATGGCAATGTATTTCTTTATACTTACTGTAATACAATTTATAACGTATATGTACTCATATTTTAGCTTGTATTTTTATGTTGTAAGATAATACCTATTAATGTAAGCCTTGTACGCTTAATCTAAATAAAGGTAAAAACAGGGGAAAAAAAAGAAAATAAACGAAAGAAAACAAAAATACAAACAATAACAACAAAAATATAGCGCGGGTCTACTAGGCCCCGCACGACTAACGGCATTCTACCAAAGCGCGCGCCTGACGGAGGGTTAAACATCTTATTGGACATACCTCAATACTTTCCCTTATCAAATAAGAATCCTTTAAGATAGTCCTACTTGATTACAAAAGCTTAACAGTTTTGGTTTGAACAATGGCTTAGTCATCATATCAGCAATTTGATACTGTGTACTGATTTGTTGAACAATTATTTAATTTTGCAGCACTTTTTCTCTGGTATAAAAATGCCTAACACTAATGTGCTTTGTTCTATGAAATTCAGGGTTCTGAACTAGCCTGATTGCTGCTGTGTTGTCTACATAGTGCTTGGGTTTTTGTTAGTCTTGTTACCTCACCAAAAAGACGTTTCAACCAAATGACCTCTCTGGAGCACTCACTAGCTGCAATTACCTCAGCTTCAGTAGTGGAAGTTGCTACTGTTGACTGCCTTTGACTGAATCATGATATGGCTCCACCACTGTAGACTATCACTGTACCATTTGTTGATCTTGCTGTTACTTGACAGCTTCCAAAATCTGCATCACTATAGCAATCTAAAACTCCTGGTTTGTACTGATACTTAAATATGATGCCCTTAGCAACTGAACCTCCTATATACCGCAACACTTATTTCACTTTAATTTAGTCATCTCTTGTGGGATTTTCCAGATTTCAGGACAAAATACCTACACTGTATGCTAAGTCTGGTCATGTGCCTAACACTAAATACATACTTGTCTGTAGGATGTAGACTGCACACTTTCTTTGTCTTCCTTTCTCACAGTCACATCTTGCTTTGGCATGGAAGTTGGCACTGGTCTGAAGCTCTCCATTCCAAACCAGTGAAGTATTTTCTTTGCATATGCTTCTTGGCTTATTTTAATGTTCTCATCATCAAGATGCTGAATCTGAATACCAAGAAAAAAGTTTGTTGATTTGGCTGTGATCTTGAATCTTGTTTGCAGTTGTCTGATCAATGTTTCAGAATCCTTTTGGTTAGCCCATCATCCATGTATAAACATGCATCTTCTTGCCATCCATATTTCTTATGAATAAGCATGGGTGTCACTTATCTTAAAATCTAATTTTGATTAAAATTCTCCAAACATTTCATTCGAGCAATGTGAAGCCTGTTTTAGTCCATAAAGACATCTTTTCAGCTTGCACATTCTCTGGGGACCATCACTGTACCCCTTAGGTTGCTGCATATAAATGCATTCTTTAAGTTTTCCTTATAAAAATGCTGAGCAGACATCAAAATGGATGAGATGCATTTTCTCATTTGCTGCAATACTAAGAATTGACTGAACAGTAGCCAGTTTTGTCACAGGGTTATATGTCTGATAGTAGTTGATTCAAAATCGCTGTGAGAATCCCATCACTACGAGTCTAGCTTTATACTTGTCAATTGTGCTATCAGGATATGTCTTTATTTTGTATACCCACTTGCAAGGAATGGCTCTAGCTCCTGTAGGCAATTCTTCTATGGTCCATGTCTCATTTTCTTTCAGTGACTTCATACCTGAATCCATTGCATTCTTCCAGTGTATACTTTGTCTGGACTGGACAGCTTCTTCATAAGTCTCAGGTTCTTCAACATCTGTGACAAAAGCCTTAACTAATGTAATGTTATCTTCAAAATGTTTAGACAATCTCAGATGAGTTTTGTCTCTCAGCTGTTGTTTGTGTGCATTTGGTTCTTCCTTGGAGAATAAATCTTCTTCTTCAAAAGAATTTCCTGGCTTTTCCTCTTCCTGAAGATCTTCCACTTGGTCTTCTTTCTGTTTTCCAATGGAATCTTGAGGTTGTTCTTGTTTTCCCTCTTCTGAAGTATTCTGTGTTATAAACTGAAGCCTTCCTTTACAGTTCATAATTATTTCATTTAACATAACATGGCATGAGCAGGTGACATTATTTATTTCTTTGATCCAAATGCGATATATCTCACAATCGTCATGTCCAACTAGATAACCTTTTGAAACCTTACTGTCCATTTTCCTCCTCTTTTGTTTAGGAATGTGGGAATAAGCAACATATCCAATGATTCACATATGCTTGACCCTGGGCTTCTTTCCCATCCATAGCTCATTAGGACTCACATTCTTCACTGAACACTTACTTGTTCTGTTAAGTATGTAGACTGATGTGTGAACTAGCTCAGCCCACATTGCAGATGGAAACTCTGCTTTGGGATTCTCTGCTTGGGAACCTTTCTTCGAGGTTCTTGCCATTTCTACTATTGTGCTATTTTCCCTTTCATTTTCACCAGATTGTTCTGGGGTGTATGGTGCTGCCAGTCTCTGAATTATTCCATTTTTTGCAGCAGTGCTCTAACAATCCCATTATCAAATTCTCCTCCATTATCACTAAGAATCTTCCTGACTTTATGTCCTAAAGTCTTTGCATATGCCAAGAAATTTTGTAGAGTCTTAAGAACTTCATATTTCTGTTCAAGGAAAAATACATTTGTGGAACTTCGTGAAATTATCTTTAAAGAGTACAAAATAGTGAAACGTCCTATGGGACATATCAAACTGTCCGCACACATCTTTTGAAATGAGCTCTCCAGGTTTAGTACACTCAGTTTTAAAGCCAACACTCAATTGTGTGATTTTTCCAAATATACATGGTTCACATATCTGGTCATTATTGATTGATTTCTCATTTGATGGCTTAGTACAGATTTTACATGTCTCTTGTCTTGGTGGCTGAAGCACTCATGATATAGCTGAAGAAGTGAGGATTCTGATGTAACCATATTCACTTCTACTTGTTCCTCTAGAGTTAAAACTCTCATAGCTGCCCTGTAAAGCCCTTTTCCTTTAATTCATGAGTACTGAAGGACACAGACTTAACTGATTTTCAACCAGCACTCAGTTGGCTCAAAACGGCTTTTAGCAAGTCTGTCTTGTGCAGAGAAAACAAGAACAAGTTCTTGCTGATCTCCGGAACATACCAAACCTCATGTAAGGACTTAAATCGTTCTTGACCATTCACAAATGCTACTATTTTAAGAGTTCCCTTCCCTAGAACTGGAAGAACCCTTCCATTTGCTACTGTGATGCCATGTGAAGTCTTGAAACTTTCACACTGCATAAAGCATTTACCGTGTTTAATAACATGACTTGAAGCTCCATAATCAATGTACCAGTCATCTGACCCATCTGCTGCTGAATATATTGAACCATCAACACAGACAAGTTCATAATTTGTGGCTAAACAGGAAGTGTTTCTGTTTGACACAGCCTTTCCCAAATCAGAAGCAGGTTTTAGTCTGCCATCCGAGATCCATTTTTGACATGTCTTAACCCAATGTCCTCTGGAACCACAGTAGTTGTACTTTCTATCTTCTTGAAATCCTGACGTTTGCTTGGTTTTCCAGTTTTCACTGTAAGTGCTTCCTGTTCCACTTCCTTGTCCTTCTCATGGCTCTTCATTTCCCTTTGATGAGCACATAATTGTGTTGTGATTTCATCAACTCTTCACTTATCTTCACTTAGAAGTAGCCAACTTGACTTAAATGAGCGATATTCAACTGACAGTCCATTCTTGTAGTTGAGTAGTATATCTGGTAGCCTAGTTTCATTTTGCCTCTGAAGATCCTTGTTCAACTCACTCCACAAATTTTTCAACTTAGACAAATAAAATACTTAAACATCTTATTTGACATACTTTAATAATAAAGAACCTAACCTACTCTCCAGTATGCATGTTTGTTTTCTTTGAACCTTTTCTAATAAAATAATAACTTAATAAAATAATAATTACAATATGTGTAACTCTCAATTTATTATTTAACCTACACTCCATTTATTATCTGGCTGGTATAGTACATCATAATAATATCTATTGTCATCATTACTACAACATCATCATCACCATCATCATTGTTGTTGGTGCTGTGACTGTTGCTGTTAAATCTGAAAGCATACATGCAATTGGGAATAAAGATGCATCACCAATATAATCATGAAGAAACGGAATATACTATAGTTTATTGTTGATAATGAATGCTTAAGACACATTTCTTCTTCATTTCAAGCGTACATAAAACAATCATACCTAGACTTTACCACCCCTTTGTTTAAAATATCAGGTGTTGACACAGATGAAATTAAGGGTTTATTAATCCCTATGTGATGCTGGTTTCAATTTGAAATGCCTACCTTTTTAGCATGGAGATAGTGTGTGTGCCTCACATTCAATAGATCATGAGTTCAAATTTTGGTTAGGGCAAATTAACTAGTTAATGGTTTTTATCCGGGGTTTCCCTTATCCTGATAATGTCATTAAAACAACTGTGAAAGGTTTCGTTGGGGGGTGATAATGTGTTTAAGCTCTGATGCATAAAGTCAGAATGCGTGAAGGATATTAGGTTAAATTATAAGGTATTAATTCTTGAATTCCCTATCCCTTATAGAAAATGACAGCTCTATCAGCCTTTAACAATACAGAGCATAACTTTACCTACCCAACAAGGAAGTTTGATAATCCTCTTCTTGAAACAAACAAAAACTGTGTAATACAGCTTATTTTAAAGTATTACCCTCTAATAGTATATATAACCATTTCTTTTTAAGACAATTTGGAAATTGGTGGAAGGCAAAGAGCATTCACTGCTGCATATTCTGAGGATTTTTCAGTTGGCATCTGAATGAAATGCTGTTCTTTCTGTGCTTGTAGGCCATGGTCAAGAGGTATAAATTGTTCCTGACATTTTGCTCAATTCTGCATTGAGCATCTTCAGATGACTCATCTAAGAGAGAGCAGCTAAGGTGCTAAGGTTATTTATTGAAGGAAATTACCTGGTGCCGGTACATTAGGCCCGGCTAACAGGCTTATGTTTACATTTTTTACAATTTGCTTGTTAGCATTAGATTATATTCACTTATAAGAAAAAAAGAACCCATGCGGTGGCCAGCCTTAGGCCACCGAGAATAGTTTTAGTTTGTAGTCTTTATCAGTTTTTGTTTTATCAAATTTGTTTTGAGACACTTTTTTTTTTCATTATATACATATGTACACACATACACACACGCACACACACACGCTCTCACACACATACACACATCTGGCCATGCGAAGCACGTCCCAGGACTAAAACTAAACACTATCACACGAGATATTTACACTAATTACACAACACAAAAGCACTATTTACACAATATTTACAGTCCGCCGTTTTGCTGTGCGGCAGCTTGTAGAGGGATGGTTGTTGCGTAGTGACGCCTCTGCAGCAGTTGGGGTGGCCTGGGGCCTGGTGTGATGGGCGCGCTAAATGGCGGGCCGTTGTGCCGTTAAAACTTTCTGATACGGCCATGTTTCCTGTGCTTCGGCTCGCCACTGCCGATGCTGGAGATTAGGGGGTTCTGGTGTCCCCGTATGCGCGCCCATACCGACGAGGCACGTTTGGTAATGGCATCAGGGATGGAGGGCATGTTTGTTTCACGGAGGATGGTTCGGTTGGATGTGAGGAGAGGAACACGAAGGATTTTTCGGAGGGAGAGGTTTTGAAGGATTTCAACGTGCCTTTTTGCAGATGCAGATGCATTTGCCCAGGCCACACATGCGTAGAGAACCACCGACAGAATGAAGGATTTGTACAGAATAAGTTTGGATTTTAAGTTCAGCTGTTTGCTGCGGAAGACGGGGGCGCATAACTTTAACCGCTGCCGCCCTTTGTTGGCGCTATCTTTTAGGTGGGCAGTCCACCGCAATGTTCGGTCCAAGGTGACGCCAAGGTACTTAACTTGCTGGCGACAGTGCAATCTTTGACCACCGACCGTTAGGTCTATGGCCGGAAGGCGCAGCTTACGTGAAAAATAAATCAGCTGGCAGCGATCAATCCACAGTCACTTATATAGTGAGAGGTGAGGCACCTTCCAGTTGCTGATTGGTCACGGATTATCCAACCACTTTGCTCCTACTGGTCTGGGCTCCAGTGGCACTTTCTATTGGAGCACATTCTATTGTTTGCCTGTTTTCTAGAATTGCTATCCAAGTCTTGTGTGTTCTGTTAATTTCCTCCTTTCACTTAAAATTTCTTTTATGTTTGTATATCTCTATAGCTTCATGATAAGAGTCTGATGTGAAATTGTTCACAGGTACTGAGAAGTTGGGTGTTCCAGAAAAAAATGTGACTGCTTTGGAATTCATGTTCCATTACAGCTGATTTGTCAGCCATAGAGAAAGATCCCACTATGGTCGTGATCAGCTGTTCAAGGCCTCATTATCACAGATCACCATTAAGAGCATCCCAAGGATAGAAACAACATCGCCAAGTTTATACAGTGTCCCAAAAATACACAAAAAGGTATCCCACTTTGTCTCACTGTGAGCAATATTGAAGCACCTACATATGGCTTTGCTAAATACTTATCGCAACCACTCTCACATAAGTAACACTGAAACATACTGTGGCTTTGCCTAGTTTTCACTGTCACTTCAATAAGTTCTCACTATCACATCGGTAATGATCTAGTTTGATTTTCCCTGTCACTTCACTCTTCTTGGTGATGTGCACGTGTATTGAAATACGCACCGTAAAGCAGCCTCTTCTTTAGATGATTCACTCGGTGGGGAGTCGAACATAAGACGTCTCTAATCTCTCGTGGAAGTAGCTGTACGTCACAAACTCACTTGTAGAACCACACTTGATGTCGCATCAGAACCACACTCATTAACTCTCACTGAATTACTCATGAACATGCTGGCATATATAGCCACTGGAAATTTCCACAGAACATTCTAGAATGTTAAGGAGCAGAGGGCTGAGAAAAGTTCAGAACAATCCCATTATCTCAATAACACTTCTGGTGTTTACGCTGGGTGAGAGCGGGTTATCTCTTCCCCGGTCAGTAGGTAGGTCGGTCGGTCGGTCGGCGCCCTCTACCAATAACGGAAGCCCATAGCTCCCTCCTCAGAGCTGGTCATCCGGAGCAGCTCCGCGATAAGGAGCGCAAGCGGATTAAGTTGGGCCACCATCAGCTTCCCTCGGGGTTGGCGCCGAATGCGGTTTACCACATCGTTGATATGGGCAATGACCTTGTACGGACTGTCTCAGCAACATTTTGGCGATTTCCGCTTAGTCTCGTGGGACGATAGGGCCATACGAGCTCACCCTCCCGGAATCCGGCACTGTTCGCCAGATGGTCATAGCGTGCCTTCATCCGGTTACTTTTGTGCTCTCTGGCGAGATAATGGACATCTCCTAGCCTGTCCGTTAGCGCCCCACATAATCTGTGGCCGGCTGGTCAGTAACAGGAGGTGTGCTGAACAATAGATCACATGGTTGCCGTTAGCTCCCGTCCGAACCGCATGTTGGCCAGTGGATTCGTGTAGTGATGCTCGGTAAGCCAGAAGGAATGACGACAAATGCACATCCCGGTCTCCCTGATGGCTGGATAACACTTTCCGGAGGTACTCCTCAACCATCTTTATATAAAGCTCCACCATACTCCGACTGTGGATGATGCGGAATGGTCCGGGTCTTGTGTATCCGGGGGCGCTAGCTTTCGCATAAGGTTGGATTCGACCCTGGCCACTGTGGAGCTCCTGGGGAGATCCCGAATCCGCAGAATAAGTTGTTCACTAGTGCATTAACCACGTCCGAAGCTTCTTGATTGGGAATCGCGTAAACCTCCAGCCACTTGGTGAAATAGTCCATAGCCAATAGCAGGTAGCGATTTCCTGCGTCTGTGCTTGGAAAAGGGCCTACCACGTCGATGGTAGGTCTTTCCAACGGCGCTCCACTGCGGGTCTATGGCCCGCGACTTCCCGCACAGATATCGCATTGCTGGCACCATCTCTCCACATCGTTTTGAAGATACAACCAATAGAATCGGCGACGTAGCTTCTCTAAGGTCTTATTTACACGTAGTTGCCAGTAGGTAGTCCAGCATGGTTCTCCTGGATGACTTGTTTCACCTTACTTATTGGGAGCACTAGCTGTTCTACCCTAGTTTTTCCATTTGCGGACTCCCATACTCTCAACACATCGTTCTTGACCACCAGGGAATTTCACTGCGCCCAGTAACTGTTATAAATCGGACCCCTTGGAGACGTCCACCCACACAGGTCATTTGCCAGATTCTTTGTCCTACAGGATCGGCTCTATGTCTCAATCCTCCAGCTGCTCTCTCCACCCAAATTGTGGGTTACACTGTAACCGGGCATAAGGCTGCAACGCTCTCCTTCACACAGTGGTTGAGTTTTCCTGTCACGGTCTTCATGAAATGATGCCAGCGTTAAAATGACGCATTCCTGCCCGATGCTCTCAGGTAAAATTCTATTCCTGCAGCCATTGGATCCAGCAAGCTGTCTGTCCATCCAAATTGCGAAAACCCAACAGCCAAGTTAGGGCGGAATGGTCCATTCGGAGGTGGAACTCCTCTCCTTGAAGGTACTTTGTAAGTGCTTCAGGGTCTCTACAACACCCTCTCTTCTTGTCACTCAGTAGTTTCGTTCGGCCTTGGACAGGGTTCTACTGAAGTAGGCCAGTACTCTCTCTTTTCAATCCTGCTTTTGAGATAGATACCCCCAATGCCGAACTCACTGGCATCCGTGTCCACAATGAACCTTTTACCGGGAATGAGGTATCCTAGTACTGGTGACGCTCAAAGGTTCTGAAAAAAGTGCCTCAGCTTGGTTGGACCACTGGGAGGCTCATCGTTCCTGGTCAGCGGTTTTAGCGATGTTGCATGCCCTGCCATGAATTTGTGACAGTACATGCAGAGGCCCAGGAACCCTTGCTGTTCTTGTTTATTCCTTGGCCTGGGCCACTCTTTGACAGTCTCTAGCTTCTGGGCATCTGCAGCAAGCTTGTCTCTATTCACGCGCGATTCATGATGTCACAATGTGGGGCTCACGTATCAAGTAATTCCAACTCATGAAGGTATTGTTTTACAAGTGTTTTAGCATGTCTGTGCTGAAATATGCATGCAGTCTTTTATATTCTTACACTTCCATATTAAGGTTAGTGTGTGTTAGTGAATAAATACAAAACATGCTTTCCATAGTTTGTGGCAGACCATTTTCTTACTTTCTCAATGTGAATAAGTTTGCAACTTTCATTTTTATTTGCCTGCAGCGTATGGCAAACTGTCTTACTTAATAATACAGTAGTTATATATTACTTTTATTATTTCTCTCATCAAAGCAGTACTCGGAATTTGCAATCACTAGTGTTGAAGTCAGCACCAGTATTATAAATGTCACACGTCTTGATATCTAAATGCAGAATTATGTTTTCCTGAGTTTCTACTTTAAGAAATTCTTATTCATATGCTTCAGAAATTAAAGACTAAAATATATTGAAAGTGCATACCATTATATTCTACGTAAACTGTGATGGCCACTCCAGGCCTCCCTATGTGTTACTCTTAAGTAAGCACTAACTTCAACATTTGGAAACTCAAAATCCATTTGGGTTCACAGTATAACATTTTCTTGCAATTTTCACTTTTAAATTATGCAAACACTGTTAGCTGCATTACCTGCAATGTAAATTCAGGTAATTGTCTTCTGCTCCTTTATGTAAATATTCCTACATTCATAAACTATATTTTCAAATGTGTCATGAAAATTTGTGCCAGTTTTCTGAAAGTGTTTGTATTAATTTTGTTATTATTTGATATCAAAGTTAACATCTTAAATCGCATTAACTCAAAGCTTAACTATAAGAATAATCATATTCATACAATTTTTGTGTGACTAAAGTTTTACTTGATACAGGGCTAAAAGAACTTTATTCTTGGATGTTAAGGATGTTAACATAGAGGTCTGCACTGTTTTTACATGATCTGGTGTATTTGAAATGCCTTGAATGTTACTCCCATTATAAGAAATTTCTAGTTTTACATAACTTTCACACAGCAACAAATTCAATTATTTTTCTTGGTCACTGAGTATTTATTTTAAATGTATATTTTAAATGCATAGATTTGTAATTACTATTGAGCACTAAGGGTTTGAGAATAAAGAAAGTACATAGGAATCACTTATCTGTAAGCTGTTGGATCAGAAGGAAATAGTTGAGCATGCCCATAATGGGGTATCGGTTGTGTAACCTTTTGATTAACCAGTCTTACCTGCTGTTCTAAGAATTTATTTTTAGGATATTATGTGAAATCTTAATTTATTTGCTTGCAACATTGTTTTAAATTGTTGGTAACCTGAAGTAGTTTATTCTCTGTTTGTTTGCTTGCAATTGTGTACCCATTCAGATGACTAATAAAGCATCAAATTTGGACCATTTATCCAAGATCATTACTTTACCAAGCACCCATTTGAATTAATGATTTGATATTACAATCTCTGGTGAAACTTGAGTAATAAATGTTGCAGTTAATTTATAATGATGCTACAACCTTTGGAGTTTCTGAGGTATCAATTTTCAACTAATGCACATCATTGTACTTTATGAAGACAGTGAATCCCTCTAATTTTATGCTGTTAAATCTTTGGGAGCTAGTCCCAAAGACAGATAGGATGGTAAACCAGAAAACAGCAAGGCACAAGTATTTTCAATAACAATAAGTTTAGTAATTGTCCTGGATATTACAAGAACACTTCCATCATTTCGCATGCTTTATTCACTATATGCTGTTCTGAAAAATTAATACATATCACAACAAAATGTAACTATACTCGGCGCCAATCAAGAAGGTGATTGACAGTTACTAACCACGTGGTGGAAAGCTTTAAATCAATAGGAGGGGATGAATACATCACAGCGGTCGTCATAGCAACCATTAGAAGGATCAATTAGAACTAAGATGTATGTACTGTTTTTGTATAAGAATAATATAATTATAGTTTTTTACAAACTTTATGAGTGCTTATCAACCTAAACTCCCATATTTTTTGTTTTATTTATTTATTTATTTATTTTATTTTGTATTCTTGATTGAAAGTACCACATTTGATGCCTTTTCTCCAATTTTTCTCAGGTTTATGTTGTTTTCCATTTTTCTAGTTGTCTTTTCATTTTACTCGCATAAAGACACATTTATGAAAACACGAGCACCCATGGTCAAGGCAGGATTTGAATCTGCAATTCCCTGTACTATAAAACACCAAAGCTAGGCATTTAAGCAAGTGCAGCCGTAATGGCTGGCAAATCTTTGGATTTTTGGGACTTCCTCTTTGGACAAAAAGTAATATAATATACAGGCTGTCCTAGAATTCAACCAAGCAAATTGCTAGGATTGTGGAGGGGTCCTGGAAAGACATTTTGAGATAGGAACTAACAGTAAGTGGGAACTAAATTCCACACAATATATTATTTGTTAACGGTTCACCACTGCTTATGAAACTTTGATAGTATATTGGGATAAAAGAGTGATATCTCACAAAATGATTAATTATCTAATGATAGTGTTATGACAGAGTGCTTGCATTAGCCAAAGTTACATATTCTGATGGATTAGGGCATTCATACTTCCTTCACTGCTTTTATTTTCCTTTTTCTTTTCTTTTTCCACATTCATTATTGTAGTTAACATTGTTGTCCACTATTGCTTGTTCATTGAAATTAATTATGCAAGCTTAATGTATAAGTACAATGTGTTCAACAGGAAACCTCTCTTAATAACAAGAGATAATAAATCTTATTGAGACTCTGCAACAGACCGTCCACCTCCAGGTTTCAAAGCAGGAGTGAGAGAACCCTCCCCCACCTGTGCACAGCTCCTAACAGTAGGCAACTCGTCCTCCCAAATGGACTTGCGTTCATCTCCTTATTTTTTGAGATAGTGTATTATATTGACAAATTGTAGGTGTAACTTCATGCTCTTGAAAGTCTTTCAGATCCTCTTCACAAGAGGGATGATTAAAACCATCTTTCACATTAAGAAACGCCCCAATGGTAATCTTAGAATCTCTTCTTTTAGGTAGTGGAAATTATGATAAAGTGTTGTTTCTGTTAATTTACTTGACTGATCAGCACACTCGTATGTATAATGGAAAAAACTTCCAGAATATTGCCCCTGAATTGCCAGTCAACTAGTCTTTCCAACACCTTAAGAAAAAGTGAGGAGAGATTCATAATATGCCTTAGCCTCAGCACAATTAGGATGATCAGGCTTAGGCATAAGTGTCATAGAAATTACTGCCATGCCAATGGAAGATGGGTATGTCTGTAGAAGCTATAAAAAGGCTGCAAAGCAGGGATTGTATACCATCAATCCCTTGTTGTATCAATGAAGGAAATATTAAATCTGGTCCAACTGCTTTATGTTCAAATTAATTGTCAGCCCACCTTACCTTAATCACATTGATCACACCTTTGATCAGGTCTCAGTCCAATCTGTCCTGATTCATGTGACTGATTCGATTAATAGGTTGGTTATTGACTGCTTTAGAGTCAGGAAAATGGGCTCTTATGAAACGTAACAGTGTTTCCATTTCTGACTGGGTGTAACTGCCATTAGGTATTTTCATCATGCTAACTGTCCTGTTAGCATTTTTGACCAATGCTTTCATGACCCTTGTACTGCTAGAAATACTTTCTATCCCCTGGCAGCACAATCCATGAATACTTTTGGTCTTACTGATGGCTTTGTTATAACTCATAGAAGGACCAATTACCAGTTCTTCTTGAAAGTTTAAAAAGCTTCCTTGCTTTTAGTCTAAATTCATTAGCTCTTTAGACTGCTAAGGAACCAGTCTTGGTGAACAAGCAATCTTAACTTTGATTGGAAGATGGACTGCAGCAGTCAGTCAGCAACCAACTCCACATTCCCGTATTGAAAGTACACTCTTTGAGATACCTAATATTAATGCTTATAGGTCTTTTTTGCAGCTATCCCAGTCAGTATACGTTGGTTTCACTTATCAGTGGATTTAGAGCCTGAAGAAAATGATCCATCCAAAATCTCCAAGCCCCACAAGAAATAAACATGTCAGCTTCAATAGCCTGAGTTTTATTCTACTTGTATGTTTTAGAACACAGGTTTGATACCTAGAAGCCCAACCATTACTACTCCATCTGATGTTAAATAGAACACACTTTAAGGTATTAGAAAAGATTAAAGCTTTTGTATATTTTTACTATAAAACTTTTATCCGTTATTTAAATAAAACTTTAATCTTCTCTCATGAAGATATGAGAATTTTCTATATTTCATGACAAATGCTCTCTTTTTCCTGTTTCATTTTCCTCTATAGCTCACTAAGCAGTAATTCCTTTGATGTTATCCATAGACCCCACACCTATACACCAGTATCAGTTAAAATCAGCCAGATTTAAGTTTATAGGTGTTTAAAAAGACACAATTTATTCTGATAGTTTTCAAGATATTTGAGTGAAGCAAAGAATCAGTGTATAAGAAAACATAAATACCTATTTATAAGCACAGGTTACTATAAGATGTTTAAACACTGGTCAGCAGATTAAAAACACTTGTTGCTCCACTTACTTAAAATTCTTACTCAAACCTGTTTCGAAGAGACGTGCTCTTTGAAATATGTTTGAGTAAGAATTTTAAGTAAGTGGAGCAACAAGTGTTTTTAATCTGCTGACCAGTGTTTTAACATCTTATTGACATGTTCCACTGTTTTAAACACTTCATTTTAATTATTAGTTTTATACAGGTTACTATGTTTGTAATTAATTTACTTCTTTATGGAATGTTTTGTTTTGAACACTGTGTATAGCATGATTAAAAAATCTAGCTCATTACTTTAATTCCT
The DNA here is from genome assembly GCA_030765065.1 of Deroplatys truncata. NCBI lineage: Eukaryota > Metazoa > Arthropoda > Insecta > Mantodea > Mantidae > Deroplatys > Deroplatys truncata. Next base: position 411,316,299 of record CM060990.1, on the reverse strand, counting down.
TATGAATTGTATGCTACAGAAGATAAATGAAAATGGGATCTCAACTATTTGTAACTTGAGACAATGCATTGATATTAGGCTAAATGTTTCTACATTGTGTCTTTCATCCTTGTTTGCAAAGTGAGATATGCTAGTATAAACCTGCATGAATCATATGAAGGCGCTTGCTGACATCAGTATAAACAAAGAAATAAATAAATGGTACTTCTGCATTGGCTATGCCCTTCCATGACCTTGGTAGAGAATTTTTTCATTCTGAAATCTGAGCAAATATTGTCTACAAGCCATAGTTGATGTCAATATGCTAAAACAACCATATTCAACTCATTTAGAAGCAAAGTAAGCAGCAACAAGAACTCTTACATCATCATTAAATCCATAGAAGTGTACCAATATTATCAGCATGTTTCAGGTATAAACATAACATACAATTTCATGAAGTATTATGCATGTGAGAGGTGTAGCTTATGATTGATACACTGCAGCTTCAGTTAATTACATCCCAAAGACAGAAAGATTAGAAAAGTCTGCCCAGTTTATAACTGCTTGCAGAAATTGGCAGAACCATTCTGTCCATAATGTGTGGGAGACAGTATGACTCAGCAGAATGGATCTGTCCATAACGGTTTATTTAATTTAATTTATTTATTTGCCGATTAAAATTACATGAATTCATGGCATTGTCAAGAAAAGGCTAAGTATAAAAGAAGTTACATTATACAATACAATACATTAATTTCTACCTAGACACAATCTTACTTTTGCAGGCTATTACAAAGAAAATGTATGTACAAAGTTTGTCCTTAAGCTAATATGTTCAGAGTTTTATCTAATTGAAAAATTTAATAATGTATACTACAAAAAGCGTAACAATACTAAAATTTAATAATTTGTCTATTGAATAATATCATCTTTGAATCATATACTTTTTTAGTTCCCTTTTAAATTGTTTATTATTTTGTATTTGTTGAATACGTATTAGTAGTTTATTAAAAAAATATAGAAGTGGTAGCAGTGGGTTTCATCTTGAACATTTGTAATCTATTTGAAGTTATATGAAAATGTGTGAAAAGTGAAATTTTTAACTCTAGTGAAAAGGTCGTGAATCTGGCTGTTAATTTTTGTATGATTTTCACTATGTTTTAGATACATTATTACCTCAAAGATACACAGAGAGTACAAAGTAAGAATATTTAGTTTTTTGAAATCATTTCTGCAAGATTCCTGTGGCTTTAGACTTACCATTACCCTAATTGCTCTTTTTGTAGTATAGAAAGTCTTTTGGTGTACTTAGTAGCACTTTGTCACAAACTGTAATTCCATATAATAAATGTGTGTATATTAATCCATAATAGATACTCATTAATATGTTTATATCAACGATTTTTGCCATTCATTTTAATAAGAATATACTTCAACTTACTTTATTGCAGACTTTATCTATTTGTTTGTCCCATTATTCCTAAAAAGTTAGAATTGTTTACCCGTCATTAATTTCTTCATCGTTTATATTAACATTTAGTTGGGTTTCATTTCTGTTTTGAATTGTCTGAAAGTTCATGAATCCTGTTTTCTTTACATTAATGTGCAGGTTTTTTAGCTTAAAAAACTCCACAATTTGTTTTATATTTTGCTTTGTATAAGTATCTAGCTTCTGTAAGCTTTCGTTGGTGTTTACTATAGAAGTGTCATCTCATATGCAATAATTTTCCCATTTTGTGTCAACGGTATATCATTCATGTATATTATGAATAGCAAGGGCTCTAATACTGAGCCCTGTGGTATGCCATATTTTATGGTATGTATATTTGAGTAGTACTCCTTTATTTACCGATTACTTTTATACATAATTTCAACATGTTCTGCCACGCAAGTGTGAACCTATTAGTTTAAATGGTACTCCATGAATCCCATACTGTTGTAGTTTATTTAGTAATATTTCATGGTCTATGCAATCAAAAGCCTTACTTAGCTTGAAAAATATGCAACTATTTTGTTCCCTATTTTCTAAGCTATCAATAAGATATTCAACTATTTCTGTTATTGCATCTTTCTTTGATCTCCCTTTCCTAAAACCACGTTGAAAGTTATTTAAAATCTTGTGTTTTTCTATGAATGCATTGATTAGCAATGATTTTTTTCCATTACTTTTGAAAGTGACAAGATCAATGTTATTGTACGATAATTCTCTGTTCAGTGCTTATCACCATTTTTATACAAGGATTTTACAATAGAATTTTTTTAAACAGTTAGGGTATATTCATGAATTTATACTTGCATTGATCAATTTTATTAATGGTTTTAATATGCTGGGAGCATACTGTTTTAAAAGAATGGTTGAGATTCCATCTTTGCTCATTGAATTTTTAGTTTTCATTTTATTTATCATGTTTAAAAGCTCTTCTTCAGGTATCTCTGAAAGGAACATCAAATTAGAGATACTATAAAGATTAAAAACAGAAGCACTTATTAACAGTGAAGTATCCTTCATGATGGTAGCTTGAGTCACACTTTTTTACACTCACCTTCACTAATTAAAAGTTGTATAAAACAGAAACATTTTCAAGGGCATTCGTCCTCATCGTCAGCGACTGGGTGACCTCTTTCTCCCGTATCCTCTTCTTCCTCTTCCTGTGGATTCTGAACCTGTTGCCATCTGGTGTTGGGGGCACAAAGTTTTAACACATTGTTCACAGACGGGATTTCAAAATTAATGATGTTGCCATTTTTGATGATGTGTATTTTTTCCCAGATGTTCAATTCTATTGGTGCGGTGAGGGGTTTTAATAATTTTATACTTTGGCCAATGTTGTGGTTTTCTGTCCAAAATTGGAGTGATACAGCAGATTTCTCTATTTGGTTTAGTTCTATGTTCCTTTTGGTGTTCCTTAAGTCTGGTTTCCAAGTTTCTTTTTGTTTTTCCTATGTAGTGTTTCTCGCATTCATCACAATTAATCTGGTAAATTCCGGATTTTAATGTGTTTGGGATAGTATTTTTGAGAGGTGTGTTTAGCAAGTTCTTCAAGCTGAATTTGATTTGTGGAGCTAGTCTTATGTTAAATTTGTTGATGATACGTTCAAATTTTCTAAAGGCCCAAGGGTGGTCTGTGAATTTCTTGTATTTCCAATTTGTGTTTGAGAGAGGTGTTAGTGGTGGTATGTGAAATTGCCTTGAGTTTCTTCTTCTTGTTTATCATGTTCCTTATGAGATCTGAGTTGAATCCATTAGTTACTGTATCTGGTAGAATACAAAATAATTACTACAATAAAATAATTAGAAGTCTAAACAAAAAATCAGAGGTATACCTGAAAGCAGATAAAGGCAACTCTCTTGTAATCCTGGAACTGGATGACTATAACCATAGAGTAAACCAGATGTTAGATAGCCCGGACTATGAAGAAATCTCCAAGAACCCTTTAACCACATGCATGAATTTAGTAAATAAGGCTCTCTCTGTTAACAACACCCTAGCAACAACTGAAAAATACAATCTAAAACCTGCTAACCCCACCTTGCCAAGATTATACTGCTTACCAAAAGTATACAAAGATGACAATAGCATGAGACCCATTATCAGTTGCATCAACTCACCTACCTACCACATTGCTAAGTGGTTAGTAAACAAACTGAAAGCCTACAAAAAGTTTAAAAACCTGGGAATTGAGAACTCCTCGGAATTAATAAACCACTTACAGAACTACAACATCCCAAAAAACCACATAATGGTATCGTTTGACATCAAAGCACTTTTCACTAGTATTCCCATAGAAAAAATTTGTACACTACTCAGAAAATGGTTGAATCAGACTACAATAAACTCCACAGAAATAGATATCATTAACCGTATAGAATTATGTACTAGACACAACTTCTTCAGATTTAATAATAAATTCTACAAACAATCAAAAGGATTAGCAATGGGAAGTCCACCGTCCCCCATTCTGGCAGAACTATGTATGAGCCACCTTGAAATCCACATAGTGAAAGCTTTCTCTCACATATACAAATTTTGACGGAGATATGTTGATGGAATTTTTGCCATCATACTCCAGAAATTAACAGAAGATGCTTTGAAACTGTTGGACCTGCAGGACAGCAGAATTAAATTCACAATTGAAATTGAAGAGAACAACACCTTACCCTTCCTGGACCTCATTATAACTAGAGATCAAAATGACTTTAAATTTGGTATACATAGGAAACCTACACATGTGGACAATTATACAAAGAAAAATGCTTGCAACCCAACTTCACACCAACTAGCCGCCTTTAGAAATCTGATCCACCGGTTACATAGTGTCCCTTTGAACAAAGAAGAATTTTTAAAAGAACAACAACATATAGAGATAATAGTAACTAATGGATTCAACTCAGATCTCATAAGGAACATGATAAACAAGAAGAAGAAACTCAAGGCAATTTCACATACCACCACTAACACCTCTCTCAAACACAAATTGGAAATACAAGAAATTCACAAACCACCCTTGGGCCTTTAGAAAATTTGAATGAATCTTCAACAAATTTAACATAAAACTAGCTCCACAAAACAAATTCAGCTTGAAGAACTTGCTAAACACACCTCTCAAAAATACAATCCCAAACACATTAAAATCCGGAATTTACCAGATTAATTGCGATGAATGTGAGAAATACTACATAGGACAAACAAAAAGAAACTTGGAAACCAGACTTAAGGAACACCAAAGGAACATAAAACTAAAACAAATAGAGAAATCCACTGTATCACACCATTTTTGGACAGAAAACCACAACATTGGCCAAAGTATAAAATTATTAAAACCCCTCACCACACCAATAGAATTGAACATCTGGGAAAAAATACACATCATCAAAAATGGCAATGTCATTAATTTTGAAATCCCGTCTGTGAACTATGGTTTAAAACTTTGTGCCCCCAACACCAGATGGCAACAGGTTCAGAATCCGCAGGAAAAGGAAGAAGAGGATATGGGAGAAAGAGACTTTTAGTCACCCAGTTGCTGATGATGAGGATGAATGTCCTCGAAAAGGTTTCTGTTTTATACAACTTTTAATTAGTGAAGGTGAGTGTAAAAAAGTGTGACTCAAGCTATCATCATGGAGATACTATGTTTATTTAGGTTTATGCAATTTAAAGTGGTATTTTGTTTTACTTGGTAGAGTATTAATATTTTGAATAAAGCCAGTATTAATTAGAGTACTTATTTCTGCAGGAATCTGTAATTATGACATTACCTCTAATTATTTCAATATTTTTGTGCTGACTTTTGCCTTTACCATATTCATTATTTATAAGATTCCATGCGGTTTTTATAACATTATTTTATTTTTCAATTACATGTTTTGTGTATTCTGTTTTAGATTGTTTTATTAATTTTCTGCAATTTCTTTTAAAGCTTGTTAATGTTTATTTATCTTTATATAGTTTTGTAATTCTATACTTATCATAATAATGTTTCAGTTTTGCTTTTGCTATAATTATATCTTTATTAATCCATTGATTTCCTGTGTTTTGTTTTATTTTCTTACTTTTTAATGGACAAGCAGTATCCAAGTAATAGCTACATATGCTATAAAATGTTCCCATTTCCTATTAACATCCTTTTCATTATAAATTTTTACTCATTGCTCGTTTTGCAACATAGCACAAAGAGCCATTACATTAGCATTATTAATATCCATCACTATTTTGTTGAGATTTTGTAATACTGGTATTCTAAAAGTGATTTGTATTTGCAATGCAAAATGATCTGATAAGTGACTTTTTATTACAGTTGTATGATACTGTTCCAAAGGTAAGTTTGTTAAAATATGATCTATAATAGTTGTAGTAGTATCGATTACTCTTGTTGGTTCATTTATTGAAATTTGGAGTTGAACATATTAGCAAGATCAACTAGCTGTTTATAAGCATATAATGAGGCCCCCGAATCCAAAAGAAGCATTTGTAGAACAGTGTGTGTGCATGCATGCATGTATAAAAATCAGAATGTTGGATAAATTCCAAACTTCATAGTTAAGTTCAGTATTTTCCGAGGATGTGGCACAAATATTTTCAAGAAAATCCCCCCCCCCACATAAACTACCATTTACATGGAAAGCTTTTCAAAATTGCTGATGTTCTCAAAAATAACCTTACTGATTTTGATTAAAATTATTTTAGGATTTTATTCTATTATTTTATTTTACAGGATTATTTTTATGATATTTACGATATTCACATGGTACATAAAATGCATTTCTTGACTTTTCTGAGAATAGCCTATGAAGTCATCTTCATTCGGAAGGAATTTTGTATAATTTTGTATTACTAGTAAACCATAAGAGATAGATAGAAACTTGCTGCACAAAAAAATGTAGATCTCTTTAACACTAGAATGCCTGAAAGTGATCAGTTTGATCCCTAGTAATAAAATACAGTGTTTCAATATTATAATCACATTATTCTAAGCAATTTATCCTCAAGAAACAGTTCTGAAACTATTTTATCTCCTCATATGGGATGCCTATTATCATGTTGTTTCATCTTAGAGTTTCTTACTTCTCTTCAGTACAATTTCTTACTTACAACGGAGTTGAACAAGGAATGGCATGTCTGGTGAAAGGGCTTTGTTCCTATAATTTCTAAACATAAGCATTGTTGTTGTATATTGTAACCTTTGATATAGATTTACTTGCCAGTTATATAAAATAAAACACATTTAGTTTGTCAAGTATGAAAAAACCATAGTATTGCATAAAGGAATCAGTATGACTCCTCCAGGCATTTAAAATAAATGACATTTACAACTGAATATCAGGAAGCAATTCATTTTTGGTTAGTAGAATGAACTCATAAAATAAATAAAAGTCACTGGAGGAAATTGTGTTGAATTAGTTTTTTCTTCTAAAAGTACAGATTAGTTTCTTCTTAGGGGTCAACTTGACCTCTTTTGGCATTCTAGAACACACAATTTATTTCAAATAATTTTCTTTGTGATATCAGCCGTTTCAAGGTACCTGTTGCTATTTGTTTTAACCCATTCACCACCAGCCATTTAAAGCATACCTGGTTGCTATACTTCAGCCAATAGCGGTTTAAATAAAACTGGCAATTTAACTCAACACAAGTTGGTTAAAATGCAAATTATTCCATTATTGTTAAGATTTTGAATGAAACAAAAACACATATTTATCAAAGTTGTAACCAATAAGGATAAACCTACTAAAGCTAAGCATCACTTTTGGCTGTATTTGAGGATCATCAGAACAAAATGCACTTAGTCCAATCACAGACAAAATGCTTTTTGATACAATTTCCCTATTTTGATAGTGCTGAATCAATCTGTGTAATCAGTTTTTTTTTTTTTTTCAAATGGCACTCCCTCCTATCATAAAATGGCTTTGAAATACAGTGTTTGGTTTAGAAAGTGCTTGGTCCATGGAGATGAATGGAACAAAATTCACCAGTTTACAGAACCGAAGAATTGCTAATGTGACACTGTGTATATGTGACTGTTGTGTTTGCATTCTGTGGAACTAGAAATGCATGTGTTGCTATCAAGCAATATTAGATATCGCTTCCTCGGATGTTGTTAACAATATTACATCATGCAAAATGAATGAATGAAGAAAATGAATGTGCTTACTTCAAGCTCTGAGATAGGGAGCTGTGTCAAGGAAGCATTAATAGTACATCTACTGAAGTATTACAACATGAAAAAGGAAATAATTGTTCCTCCAGGCAACAGTAAAGATAGCAGAAAAAGAATGAAAATGCGGAAACGAAGATTAGCAAAGAAGTAAAAATGAGATAAAGAGCTTGTGCCTTGTCATTAAAATGCATTTTTATTGTTACTCTCGTGCAAATAAATGCAGTGGAATACCTGCAAAGGATACTGAGATGACTTTCTGTGTTGCTTTATTTTTCATGCTAATTTTAAAAATATAATGAGAAGCAGTAAGTTCTCTTTTCTTGTATTATCCTTCAGATACAGCGATAAAGATGCAAACCTAATAGTTTTTGCCATCCCTCTAATCCATTCATATCTCCTTTGAAATGGAAGTTAAGTTTGAGTGTATACCACAAGTCAAGGGTTTAACACTCCAAAGCACAGTCAATGAAGCAAAGAAAAGGATGTTGATACGCTCTTATAAGAGAGATTTGGGAGTGAATAGAGATGTGAGTCTGAGCTATAGTTTTAGTGGAGGTTATGGAAAAAGGGTCTGCATTCTGTAGCAAAAACCAGAATGAAGAAGAATGTAACTATTTGTAAGAAGAAATGGGCATTGTTGAAGTACAGAGAGAAATGAAATTTGAACTTACTCCCCCTCCAAAAAAAAATGCACAAAGCAGAGCATAAAACCTTTTTTTGTAAGCAGGATTGAAATTATTCATTAAAACATCATTAAATATAATTTTCTTAATGTTCATCATCTTTAATATAATTGCTTCAAAATGCACTAAGTCCAAAACATTTTTCATTATTAATGTGATATTAAACAAAAAATGATTTTAATTATAAAAGTATTTAGGAAAGTGACATTTGCACTACAGTTAGGTATGAAGAGCTTTAAAAACCGCCATTAAGCTAAGGAGATATTAGTATTTCCTCTCTTCTGAAAAATTTTTATTATGCACTTAGTGCTTTTTGCTTCAATGCTCCTCATTTTATATTGGCAAAAGAGGCGGTTAAAAGCAGAAGAGTGTAAGTGACAAAGTCATGATTCTGAGAAAATGAGCTTCAAAGTTTGTATCAGATTTAAAATTCTATGTTCATTTGTTACATTTCTACAATAACCATCATATGTAATGGTTATTAATGAAGCTATACATACAATATCAGTGAATTAAATTCAGAATGTTACGCTCAGTAATGTTTTTACCAATAATCTAGTTAGACTTACATCTCTCTGCCTCCAAGGATGTCACTTATATCCCTTTGACTCTCATTAATATCAGGTTTGGAACGAACCATAACTATGTAATACAATATTTTGTCCCATTTTCATGTATTACATTAATCCATACATAACTTTTATTGATTGGCAAATGAATAAACAATGTTACATACAGAAACATAAATTTCCAAGCAAACTCATAGTGCATAAACATACAAATACTCCCATTTGGCTTTATTACAGGAAATACCTATTCTGAGTCCCACATCATCATCAGAAGGCACCATGTCATTACCAGATTGTGTGCTTGGCCCTCCACTTGCTGGTGATCTCCTATATTGTTTGGAAGCAGATGTTTTTGATTTGTGCTTAAGATTTATAGAATGGATGGTAAATTGGAGGCACAAATGAAAGTAACTGCTGCAGGTTCTGATATTTCCCTGTTGTTATGGCAGGTGATGTATTATTGCTGTGCTTGGGCATCCTGGTTTTGATAGTCTTAAGTCAATGAATTCAAAATTCTTATCATCATTGAGGGTAGTCTTATAAAATAGTGTATAGAGGCTTTCTTTTTCAAAATGAAGCTACTGAAATGTGTGAATACCTGTAACATTGTCTCTGGTCACTTCATTCATAGCCTCTGTAGACAGGAAGTTATCTGTTGCCATTCATACTACTTGGAATTTACGAGTTGCACATGCCACAACCTGCATCCAATCATCAGGTATAAATATGCTAGGATGATGTTTTTGCTCTTTTTGATGAGGCCAAAGTCTTGGTCGCATTCCATATAGGAGTGGCCTGAAATCAAGAACTTGTGGCCAATGGTCTTCAGCAATGTATGCTTTATGATATACATCCAGAACTTAATGATGTTTTTGTTCTTGCTCTGACCCCTTGCATTGTCACTAAAAGCAATGAGGGTTATTACAGACTGAGGAAGTTGTACATACTTCAGCAAACAGGATTTCTTGTGAGCCCCGTGAGGCCTCACCTTCATGCCGCATGTACATTGAAGCATGGCCACCAGCAAGGTCACAAATGGCAAAATTGTATGTCCACATTTGACTAAGATAATATACTTTATTGCATGTTAAAAGTGGGCTAGGCAGTGGTTTTTGAAAATCAAAACATATTGCTTTAATTGTGGTAGGGTTATTTTTTGCCAGCTGTTGGACATCATTCTTTGCTAACCGAGCTTTCTCTGTCCTCCACAAATGTAGTTCCTTGTTAAGTTTGCTGGTATTAACTACTTCAGGCTCCTCACTATTTAATAATCTTACTTTCAAGTGCATCACATGTAGAGCAAGTGTCTGAATGAGGCCTTTTAAAACTGAGGTTGAACTGTGTATTAAAGATATCTGTAAAGACTCTCTTTAACAGGGCTGTTTATGTTTTTCTTTACAAAACTCTGAATAAAGATGATACAATTTCCAAATATTGAGACTCTGGGAAATATATTTTGTCTGGGGATTTTTGTTCCTAGAGTAATGACTTGTGTATCTTGAGAAGGAGTCAGTATGTTGCTTGCTCATCTGTACATCATTTGTGGTGTTTTATTAGTTGGTATATGCTCTCCCCTCCTATCTGTCTGTGGGACACTAGTAGTTGTCCTGTGTTTGAGAACATTATCATACCTCTTTTGGTTGATATAGAAACATATGCATAAACATTTTGCATATCCTTTAGTTTGAGAACCACAGAAACATCTTTGTGGGATAGTGCACTGCTAGATGCTCGTTTTGGTTTATACACCTCTATACTTCCAGCAATGAACGTTGTTTGGAGATCCCATGATCCTACTGCCCAATAGTCTTTAAATAGTTCATTCCTATCATCCCCAGAAAAACATTTGCATTCATACCTACACACATGGTCATACGGTTGGACAGACTTTGCTTTCTTGTACACACTGCCTTTTCCTACATACTCTTGTCCTGTGTTTCTGCATTTTCTTGTCCTATTCCTCTTCCAGGTATTCACTCTTCTTACCCTTTTCCTTGTTCTTTTCCCACTCTCTTCACTTCCTTCTGTAGAATCAGAAGGATTTGGGAAAGTCACCATCAGTGTCAGCTACCAGATCTATAAATAAAACAATATACATATCTTTTTATTTATTTATTTATTTATTTATTTGTGCTAGCAATCTTCCTTGGAATATGGCTATACATCAGCCCAAGCTGTTATCTTGCCATATTCTACCCATATTACATTCCTTAATTATAACATAAAATAATAATAATAATAATAATACAATAATAGTAGTAATACCAAAATAATAATCTAATAATACTAATATTATAATAATGATAATATAATTACATAACTTAACATCACATAATGAAACTAATTCACATCTCTTTTTATTGTCCATAACCATTTCTTTTTTACTTTGGACAGGTACTCTCCTACCTTTTTACTGTCTTTGTTAAAAATCTTGCTTAAGGCTACTTTCCTGTCCAGTTTTAACCATTTCCCATTTATAGCTTGCTTTTTCCAGTGCTGTGTACCTTTACAATAAAAAACGATATGTTCTAAATCTTCTCTTTCCCCACATATTGGACACTGGTTCTGTGGAAACACATTTCTTATTCCTATTAGTCTCCATACACCTGCTCATACCCAGGCTATACTTTCTCTTTGTTCCTTATTTGAGTTATCCACATACTGTTCTCTAGCCCATACATTTTTTATGAATATATATGATTCCAAGGAACTTTTCTTCCCAATGTTACTAAAAAAAATTTTGTATCTCTATATCTTCAAACCTCTGCCTAGCTTCTTTCCAAAAACCCTTAACATTATTTTCCCTCCTTCTCCAAATTTCTCCCAGACTACTATTTTCCAAATTAGTTTGTATACTATAACTCCACCCATTTTTCTTTAAGTTCCTTTCTTGAAATTCCAAACACTGCCTCAACAAGTTCTTCTCTTCTAAATTTAATAGTCTGTGCCAATATTTAAGAGCTCTCTCCATTATTACCCCTTTTCTCCCCACTCTCTGCATTTCAATTAGAGCAAATTCCTTAGCTGTAGCATTTGGCAGGCCCAAAACTTCTCTACAAAAACTCCTATGTACCATATCTATCTCTTCCCAGCCTCGTTCTACTCCCCATATTTCACTTCCATATAACATTTTTGCTTCAACTACTGTGTTATATATTTTCTCTAGCCATTTAAAATTTATATCTGGTATTCTATATTTGCACCCTCTAATTGCTGACATTGCCCCTTTCCCCTTCGTCAATACCAGTTTCTTCTGTTTCTCCCATTTTCCAACCCCATCCATTTTAACCCCTAGGTATATACAATCTCTGACCACTTTATATTCCTTCTCTCCATTCTTCCACTTTTCATACTTGCCCAGTTTGGCACCATTCTTAAACACTATAATTTGAGTCTTCTCTTGATTTACTTTCAGATTCCATTCATCACAGTATTTATTCATTTGCTGTAGGGACTGCTTCAGACCAATCGTTGAAACTGATCCTATCACTAAATCATCAGCAACTAATAACCCAGGAATTGATACCTTATTTATCACAGGCAACCAATTATTGTTCCTTCCTATCTCAGTGAGGATATCATCAATATACAGATTAAATAACACTGGACTTAGCTTACATCCTTGTAGTAATCCCTTCCTTTGGTTTACTTCTTTTGTCACCAATCCTACTCCTACTTTCACACAAAATGTGTTCTCCTTGTATAGAGCTTTAAATAAATTCACCATCTGTTGACTTACTCCCTTCCTCAAGAGCTTGTGCCACAACAAATTTAAATCAATGCGGTCATACGCTTTCTCCAAATCAACAAATGCCATGTACAATTTTCCCCTTTTTTCTTTTAAATACTTATCCACTAGAGTTTTCATTATGAATAAGTTATCTACCGTTCTTCTCCTCTTACGAAACTCATTTGAAACTCCGAGAGGATATTATATTCCTCTACCCAGTTTTGTATGCTATTTGCTAAAATCCCTGTGAAAATCTTTCCAACATTTGAAAGTAATGCTATTCCCCTATAATTATTAGGCTTATCAACACTCCCCTTGCCTTTGTATATAGGATGAATTATTGCTTTCCTCCAATGCTCCAGTACATACCCCTTGGTTTTTATTACATTAAACAAATCTGTAAACATCTTTACTCTAGTCTCATTACTACACCATTCTTTGATAAACTCAGGAGGAATTCCATCAATACCCATTGCCTTATTATTTTTCATTGCCTTCACTTGTTTCACTACCTCCTCATCGCTTACTTCACTATCTAATATATCTATGTATCCCACTCCAAAATCCATCACTGGTTTCATCTTAATAAAACACTCCTCCTCAAATAACATTTTAAAATACTCCATCCAATCTGCTGAAGTGATATTTGGTTTAACTAACCATTTGTTATACATGGATTTTAACACTCTCCACACCTTGCTGGCATTGTTCTTCCTTAAAACTTTAATCAGATTACTCTGTTCTTTACTTCTCCATTCTTGTTTCTTTTCTTCTAATAGTGCATTATACAAATTCCTACTCTTTAGGTATTCCTTCTTATCTTCCTCACCCCCTCTCTTTTTCCATCTTACTAATGCCTGTTTCACCACCTTTTTTGTTATTTTGCATTCCTCATCATACCACCCTATTTCCTTTATTACCCTGCCCCTCCCCCTTCTCATCCCATCCCCTGCTCTTTGCATTAACATATTAAAAATATTGGTTGCATTTGCTATTCCCTGGTTCCTTATCATAAAACTCATTCCCTGTTGACATATTTGACCATGCTTAGAATCTAATGTTAGTTTAAATTCTACTCTCTGTTCCTCCCTCCATTTAAATTCAATATATTGCTTAGTATTCTTTCCCCATTCCCGCCTAACTTCCCTTACTTCCTCTGATCGCCTTTGAATCTCCACTACCAGCGGGAAGTGGGAACTATTAGATACAAAATTTAATATCTTAAAGTTTCTTATTGTATTCGCCTTGCTAATCGGCCATAATATATAATCAATGACACTTTGCCCGTTCATATTAACAAAAGTAAACTCTCCCTCCAAATCATCTCCATATTTACCGTTCAATATATCTAAAGCGTTCACTTCACAAACTTCGATAAAACCTTCACTTGACTTATCAATACACTTATCTTTACTTCGCCTGAACTGCTCCCTTCTAGAACATCTTTCATTTCCAACAAACATATCGCACTCTATATTCACATCCCCTTCACCTATTCTGATATTAAAATCCCCTATTATTATTATTTCCGTATTCCCGTACTTCTCTCTTAACCTATTTATATCTCTCTCTAGCGCCTTCAGCAATTCAGGATTATGGTATTGCGAGGGAGCAGGTGCATTGTACACTACACCTAAACACATGGTTTTCTCATTTATCAGTTTATCTTCCAATATAATCCACAAAACATTTTTAATCCTGGACCAAGTATCTCTTATTACTTTCCCTATGGATTGTCTTACAGAAAGACCCACTCCCTTATTACTTTCCCTATGGATTGTCTTACAGAAAGACCCACTCCCCAGAAGCTCTTTCCTTCCTTGCTATCCCCTCCCCTTCTATTCCAACATATGTATAATCCTTCACCTCTATATTTACCTCCCTTAACCAGGTTTCTGCTACCCCTTAATAATCTACTACATATATTTAGTATTTAAGGGTTGTTTACATATTTAATTCTATATTTTTGTACACACATCCATAAATTTAGACTGGTTATGATCAGTGCGGCTGGTGAACAAAATAATGTGTGTGCTACAGTACCATACAATATGTACACATTTTTGCAAATTCTCTTACCTAATGGCAGAATATGAAGTCCATACAGCGCTCCTTCCTACTGCAGAACTTATCAATCACTCTGGTGTTGAATCCATCCATCTTAGAAACTATGTTCCTCTCCATGGACAACATTGCCAAAGCAGTAAGACGATCTTGCAACATGGTGTTTCTTAAGAAAGTTTTAACACGTTTTAAACATGAAAAACATCTTTCTGGCTTAGAAGTGGTCATTGGCATTGTGATCAAAATTTTTAGCAAAGTTGTCACTTCAGAAAATGAATCTTGCAAGCTGTTAGAGATTATGTATTGTAATAATTGCACTGACCCATCAATATTTCTGAAGTCAGATCTTGCTTACAGAACACTGAGCTGTGTCTTTAACATTTTCTTGTTCAGTATTGTATATGTGTCCACAGCAGTTTGAAGTTCACTCTCGGGAAACTGGTTTAAAAAATTGCCAAAACATTTACTGTTTAACAGCTTTGCTGCATCGAGATGACTCAAGGACTGAAAACGATGTCTAGCTTCCTCAATAATGCGATTGCACACTTCTTTGGCTTCTATATTCAGAGACTCTGTCGTTTGCTCATTGGTTCAAAAGGAAACATAAATATACTGTAGGCTGCTTCTCGAATATCACATACACACTGAATGAATAAAGACATGGCATTTTCTACTTTAATTGCCTCAGTTGATCTAGACTGCAGTTGGCTATAAAGGATATCAACATAAGGCATTACTCTGTGAAAGAATTTCAACCAAGAAAGGAATTTTCTATCTTCTAAATAATGCCGAAGTCAATTTGCTTCCAGGCAAGTCTTATCATGGGCAGAATTTTCCAAATCCAAAAAACACTGTAGCAATTCTTCCTGATTTTCATATACTACATTAACAGTTCTGGATCTAAAATTCCACCTAGTTGCAGAACCATCAGGAACTCTTCTGCCACCGCAGATTCTAGGGCAGCTAAATGCTGTGGGGATCTTGAGAAAAAGGCAGGAAAAGCTGACAGGTTAAGAAAAAATATTCTGGCAGACTTATTCTGTGAAGCTGCATGTTCCATTACTAAATTCAACTGATGTGCATAGCAGTGAATATACTGCGCATTTGGAAACTGAGATTTGACTTTGGCTTGTACTCCTCCAATTGCACCACTCATTACCGAGGCTCCATCGTAAGTTTGGGCAATGAGTTTTTGAGGGTTGTCTTTGAATAACTCATTAAGCACTTTTAATATGCTTTCTGAAAGTGATTCTGCATTTTGTCCCTTTGGATTAAAAAAAACCCAAAATCTTTCATATGGAAAACCATTTTTCTTGTATCTAAATACCAATACAAGCTGCGACTGATGAGAAACATCTGTGGTTTCATCTGCCTAAACAGCCACAAAATCAGCTTCTTTCATTTCCTCTGCAATCACCTCACGACAAACTTCTAGCATACAGTCCAGGAGTTCGTTCTGGATGGTTTTGGAGGTCCCTTTGAAAATATGGTTTGAGTCCATGTGTTCCTTCACAGCACTCTCAATGTTACTTACTAAATCAATCAATCCTAGGAATACACCAGGATTTTCAGAAGATTCAGATTCATCAAGTCCTCTTAAAGCCAGCTCAAACGCACTACAAAACTTTATACAGTCAATAATGCGCGACAAAACATACCTGTTTTTTTCAACTTGCTGGTTATGTTTCAGTTTCGCTTCTTGATAAGCACGGCTTAACTGAGTCACAATATTTATACTGCCTAAAGCACTTAAATCTAGGACATTGTTCAAATGCTTTACATTTTGTTTGTGTTTGTTGATAAAAACATTAATATATCCTAGGTCTGTCACTCCCGTTGTACTCCAAGAAACAGCAAGCATGGAAATCAGAAAAGGGCATTTCTTTCTTGGCATCCACATATCCATGCATGTTCGTAGATCTTGGGGTTAAACCACCTAATGTAGGAATTATTTCTTCCTCATTTTGCAGATCGCGTAATGTTTAGAGCTGGAGTTTGCCTCCCTAGTTGCTTCACTTGAACTTTTTCCTTTAGGGTCCTCCTAGAGAAAGGATAATTAATCAAACTACTCACAGAATTCATGTTAGCGCACACAACAGAACTATTACTGTCGGACATAACCTGAGTTTTTAAGCTGAATCAAATATTTTGCCTTATTTGTTATCGAAAACAAGTGATACCAACAGCTAAAATTGTATCAGCTCCACATGTGCATTTCCGGAGAGCTTTATTCTCTCTGAGCTATGTTGCTGCAGCATAAGATCTATTGCCACTAGTATCATGCATAGCAGAATGGTAATTGTATCAACACCACATAGGTGGCAGTAGTTATACTACGGCAAGCAGCAGGAACGCTTTTGTGCTCCAGTCAATGTTAGCACAATTCTAGGTAAAAGCAGCCAATAGGAGAAGAGATTTCAAGTAGATGCGTCATGTGCGTAGATTGGTCTGCATTCCCACCAACGAACTGAGGATCTGCGTAGTACCTAAAGCAGCACCGATCACGTGTATGTGAGGCTTGAATCACCTTTGCAAGTGATGAGCAAGTAATGCTAGCACATGGCAAATATAAAATCGGTTAAAATTATGAAAGTGAAAGAAAATATGCAATAATAATTGAAGATATGCTTAACACGTGATGGGGCACTACTTTCAACAAAATAACCATTGTGCTGTAGCACTGTAGCACATATTGATGAGCCGCACCTGGTTATGACATGTAACTTTGTGATACAACTGCAAAAATAACTTCATACACATGGCTAAAGTTATGTTGCAAAGATTGCTATTGTCTTACCATCACTATTAGCATTTTTACTGTCTGTTCATTATCTCCATTTTTCTTAATATGTTCAGCTTCTTCCATCCTTCTGTTTTTAATGTCTGGAATGCAAACACAGCTTCTAATCTGCCAAATTCTAAAGCACCAAATCACCAGATCAAAGCAGTTTACAAAATGTTTGGAATCAAACAGATGTATGTACACTTGCCTCTCTTTGCATCCAAAGAGAAAAATACTTCTTGTTAAACAGTTCTTCAAACAACCACTAGGAAGCAGCTCAAATCACTCCATACACCTTATACCCCTTTGCCACCAATAGATTGTTTCTTCCACTACAATATGGTACACATATCTCAAAATATTCAATTTTGTCATGTACACTCCTTTGCTTCTAACCACCTCATTTGTCTTATTTTGAAAACTTAGGTAGCTAATTCGGGCTTAATATGCAGAGAAGCTTGTTAGATGTTTCACTTCTTCTTGGACTGTAATTTATGCAAGCTAGCTGAAGCAACAAAGTTGGCAGCTGGAGTCTAGTGACCAGAATAGAGTGCTAAGAATTTCCTGGTGTGTCATCATTCATCCTTGTTTACTGGCAGAGATTACTTTCTTGTATTAACTTCCGTGAATAATAAAAAAAATGTCTTACTACACACAAATATAAGTAAAGATGTGACGAATAATCATAACCTTAACCTGAATAGATGCGTGGCTCAGGGGTGAAAGCAGCAAAGTTCTGTTATGTAAAGCTTATGTAACATTCATAAGACAAAGAAATTCACATGCATACTTCCTTTCATTTGAATAATTCTTCTTGTTATGATACACTTTAAACAAGGTTCCAAACACAATAGGGCATCACAGGGGAACACATAGCTCAAACTTCTTTTCTAATGCATTTTGTCTTGCAATATGTTAGAATAAGCGGACTGTGATATAATCAGTAGAAGCATAAAGATTTTCATACATACACATGTCTTAAAACTAACATTAAATGCTGTGCTAAGAGGGGTAAAACTCCTTCACAGAATGCTTCAGTTGTTACATTAGGTGTATAACTAATGATATTGTCCACATGTTAACTGCAAAACAATGTTTTGTTCAAAATTAACATACTCTAATCTGCTTGTGGAACCATTCCTTCCATAACAGGTGAAGGGGATCTGCGTGTGGTGGAACCATTCTGTCCATAACGGCTAAGGGGTTAATTTTTCTATTCTTTGTTATTTAATTTTTCGAAGTACTGCCAAATTTCAGTTGTTTCATGTGATGTCATGGAAACCACATGGAATTTCAAGGCCAACATATAGCAGCCCAGTTCTAAACATTTGACTGTTGCTACCCCCTTTGTACCTATAATGAAATGTGTAATGAAACTGGAAAGGTGGAATCAGACTAAAACATTCAATCCCATAGCCGGGATTTGAAGCACAGGCCTTCAGCTTACTGTGTTGCTGCACTAACCAAATAACCAACCAGCTACCATGGCAATCTCTTTGATTCTACCTTTCCAACTTAAGCCTACATATGGCATGTATGAAAGAACAATTATCAGTGTTATGTAGCCATTGTTGCAAATGTTTATCTCAATTAACCTGAAGCAGATAGAAGAATAATCTTTTGCAAGAGTAGTTCATAGAAGTTTTACTGTAACTTGCTCAAAGTGGAATTGTATGGGATCAAAATAGTTTTACAAATTGGACGAGTTTCTGGATTACAAAAATATACTATGCAACACAAATATTATTAATTACCATGCATCATAAATATAGATTTGTAATTATGAACATGCGCAGCTATGTAGCTTAACTCCTGTACAGTATATGTTCTTCACTTATTTGTATATTGTACAATATACAATACAATTCACTATTATACTAATAACACTAACATAATATAATGGCATGTATTATAACTTACTGTAAGTTTTTTCTTGCATTGTTATCTCTAGGTTTGTTTGCTTCTCATCTCACTCACTTTTTTGCCACATATCAAGAGGGAAACCTGCTTGAATTTTCTGTTCGCAATTGGTATATGCCTGGGATTGTTTCTTCAGGTGTGTTAATTTTCCTGGGGACATTTTCATTTTGTTCCTCTTCTTTCTATGTGGCCTCATCATCTTCTGCATTGCAAATTTCTATTAGATTTGTTGGCAAAGTAAAAGTGGAGTGAGTTGACAGAAGATCATCACTTGGAATGTTGAAGCACTTGGTGACAGTTTCAGGCTTTAACTCGCTTACTGCCAGATCAATCCAATTCATTGCACCCAGGACAGAAACTGACCATTAAGAGCAAATGCACTTTCAACTTCTTCAACACTTACAATAACAGACTGCATCAATAATTACCTATAATGGGACTTGAATGTGTAAAAAGCTCCCTGGTCCATGGGTTGTGTGATTTTGGTTGAACCACCAAGCCAATTTCACGTTTCATAACTTGACATTGGGATGGCATGTTGCGTTATCTAGGAAAAGGAGCACTTGGCATGACAATTTTCTTTTTTCATTTTGGCATCAAAAGATCCCAGCCACTCTTCTATAAGACCACTCGCCATTCACACCTTTTTATTGTTTTGCCACATGATTGGAAGCTTGCTGATGTCTGTATTTTTGAAACAGTGAGATTTTGCAGCCTTTGCAATAACCAGTGTCTTCTCCATTTCACCTAACATGTTTACATACAGCAGTACAGTGAGACTTTCCTTGGATATTTTTCTGCCAACAAACTTTTCAGCTTGAATTGAGATAGATTTTGAAGGCAGTATGTGATAAAACAGTCCTCTTTCATCTGCAATGAACAGATCTTTGAGGTCATAATCCATAACTAGGTTGTGTAGTTTTGTCTTCCATTTTATCACTACACTTTCCTGGTGGTCCTGTGTCATAGATTTAGGGCACATAAAAGAACCTCAAGCCTGATAAAGATGCCTTTGAGCAAAATTTCCAGTCTTCTATGCCCAATATAGAATGGGACACTAAGAACCATAGCAGTTAAAGAGCGTCCATAAATAAAATAAAATAATAAAATAGAGCTAAGGCACATCCTTAGCTTCCCCACACACTTCATTTCACACAACGTGTCTAACTCTGAAGCTATCCAGCCATCCTGTAGATGCATTATTCTCTGTATTCCCAAACTCTATGGCAAATTTCAGAGCCTTGTTATGTAAAATGGGTCAGACAAAGGTTTTTTTGTCCATGCACTTAGGAACCATTTTCACACTATCTCATTAATTTCATTTCCCCTTTTCTTGGCCTTTCTTTTCATTTGCCCATCCCTTTTCATACACTCATCCCTTTTCATACACTCATCCCTTATCTTATCTTTGTTCTGTCTAGTTTCATAAAATTGTGTTTTACCACAGTTGAAATACAACATTATTTTGCACACAGGAAAACATCTTTCTTACTTGCCTTGATTACCTTTATCTTTTCATTAAGTGTTAGTAAACATACTTTTTGTTCAATATGATGTTGTCACTTTAAAGTGCTAAACATAAACTGAAAATGATGCCTGGTGGAAAATAGAAAATAATGCAGGTAGCATATTTTTTGGGGGGTTCTTGACCATGCCGGGTAAACCCCATTGCTGAACAGGACAAGTGCCACCAACTTTTACATCCTATCAGTATTTGGCCTTTTTAGGGCTGTACAATCTTCGCGCTAAGAAGTAACGTGCTCATACAGACGTGAATAATGAAGATATATTGTAATGCAGTAATGTTGCCTTTTCTGCATTATGCAATGAATTATTACTTAAATCTTAAAATTTGCATTCCATTTCCCCATTCAGCACATTCCATTTTATGCAAAAACTTGACATATAAATATGTACTGCATGCATTGGAATTGAAATATTTGTATGCTTTAGACAGATTTCCAAATCATACATGTTTCACTTTGATCAAGTTTCACTGTATATACAAACAAACAATACTGGATAGAGGAACTTGCCTGAACTTAACACATCAGATTCCTTCCCTAATAATTGATTAAGATTAATAAAGCAGTGACCTAGAACATTAGTTTTTGTTTATTATTCTGCTCTACTTGCTAATACTTTGCATAATATACTTAATGGAAAGGAACTAAGGTTATTATATTTTAAAAAAATCAAATTAATTCAATTGCTAATTGGGAATACTTAGTGCATGAATACAGCTTCAAAAGGAACCATCTGCATGTTTGTCACTTTTGGAAGAAACTGTAAAAAACTGTATTGTTATATAAATTGGTTAATATTTATTTAAAAGAATGCAACTATGTTATGTTTGCACAATATTATGATTATTTTGAAGATGTGTTTAAAATGGAAATATTCCCTTTTGGAATAAGTCAAGGGTATGGAGCATTTTTAAATTAACATGTTAAATTAAATTAACATTTACTGAAGTTCATTACAAAAAGATTCATGCTTATGATTATTTGCAATGTAAGCAATGTTACAAAGCATTATTTCTACAATACAGTATATTGGCTATAAGCTTCAATAATGACATCTTGAAGTGTTTGAAGAAGTTTTACACAGCTTCTATGAAGCATTAATTACTCAGGCCTCCAAAATTAGGGTACCTAAAAACTTTCTTTTAAATGTAGATTGGATTTGTATATTTGGGGATACTTAATTCAAAGCTGATCTCAAATTTTCTCTGTCATGAGCTTTTTATTTATTTATTTATTTATTTATTTATTTATTTATTTATTTATTTTGTGCAGTGAGCTTAGGACTATGCCACTAAATGGAACAGTACTGCATTGAGCTGTAAAAAGTGAGAAAATTCTGCACCCATTATTATATTTACATTGTACAATACATATGTTGCCATAGTTAAGAATTTACCTTTTCTGAAATGGCTTGTGCCAACTTTTTCTCTTGAAAATACAGTTGCATGTATTGCTTTCCTTTCTATGTGAGACTTCTGAAACTTCATGATGTAGCATTTATAAGTAAATAAGCCATCACTGCTGCCACTGCCACTTACTTCAGTAATGGTTATCTAAATAATTCAGGCCCTCGTTGTTTTCTAGTAGCTTATAGTCCACGAGTTATAAGTTGTCACTTGCTTATTAGAAAAAGAAAGAAGTACTCGCTATCTCTTTCTTTCTAAGTTGTCCCTCTTTTATGGCGAACCAGCCAGGGCAGAAACACTAGTGGTGAATGATCCTTCTTTGTTTGTTCTTCATCCTCCCAATGTTCTTGTTGCTCTTCCACTTCATTGTCAGAAATTTCAAAATGTTCATTTTCACTATCTGAATCATCTTCTAAATTAATTGTTGTCCTCCATGGTGTAGTGGTTACCATGCTACCCTCTAGTTCCTGAGGTTATGGGTTTAAACCCGGCAGAGAGCGATGGATTTTTTCAGACGTAAACATCCTTAGCACAGCTTCCTTCAGAAGGGAAGTAAAGCCGGTGGTCCCGTGTCATAGATTTACAGCCTGTGAAAGAACTTCAAGCCTGATAAAGAGACCTCTGAGCAAAATTACCAGTCTTTCATGCCCAATATAGAATGGGATGCTAAGGACCACGGCAGTTAAAGAGCGTCCATAGATAAAACTCAATTTAATTTTTTTCTAAATTAATTATGAATCGATCACTAATTTCATCTATTAATCCATCTCTCTCCCAATAAAACTGTTCTAACTTTTCAACATGTTCACAAGCTCACTGCCAGTTTTGTTCAGTCACTTTACCTACTGCACTATCAAACAACATTTTTACGTCACTATGCTTAAGTGATATGTTGTGTTTTGCAACATCATTTTTATCTGCGCCCATGTAAGTTCTATAACGTTTAAATCGAAATGGTATGGAGATAGTTTAATTACACTGTAGCCATGTATTCACACTATGTGATCTATTTCATAAATTTTGAGACTGTCTTTTTTCAGCTTTATTAGCTCAATGCAGCTTTGGTGGAATGCAGATTAAATTCAATGTTATTGTCATGGAGCCATGATTGCTTTACTGATTTAAATGATGATGATATCAGAGCCTTGTTGACTTGCATGGAATAATAAGATGAATTATCAATAACTATAGCACCATTAAGGGGAATATTAGCTAACAACTGATTAATAAACCAATTTTTAAATGTTTCACTATCCATTTCTTCGTGATAACCTTTGCTTGATTTTGATTTAAAACCAAGCAGAGCACTGGGAATGAAACCAGTCAAACACCCAGCATGTAAGATTATAAAACACTGTCCTTTGCTTATTGTGGTGTGTGCTGGAAATTCAAAGTCATCCTCTTCGTTTTTCCATGCTTTGTTTTTTGTATGATTTATATTGATTCTTGTTTCATCTAAATAAATAATAGGGACACAAGAAGCTCTTATCTCTTTCATTTTTCTTAGAAACATGAATCTTTTTGCAACAATGTCTGGCTGTTTCATCAGAAATTTCCCTCTGCATGGGTTCTTTACAAATCTAAATTTCATTTTATGTAATCTTTTTGCAAACTACATAAACTCCTTTGCACAAAATTTTTTCTTTTAAAACATTATTTATGTCTTCTAAGCTGGGCAGAAAATCAGTCTGTTAGAGCGAATAAATAGACTGTCTTATTGCAGCAGCATAGAAAGTGTCATTGTTTTTGTGGGTTTTCTATTTGGATGTTTTTTACCAGGAGTCTATAAAACTACCACATTCTTGTGCTTTATTTTGTTCCTTGAGTATTCTTTTCACAGCATGAGATGAAAAACCTGTAGCTGCAGCAGTTTTTTGAATTATGCTCAACATCGACATAGTTGGCTTTCCACATTTTAGGGCCTCGCGTTCGTCTGCAAAAAATTTATGAACGTTGATCACAATTTCCCTAGCATCTGATCTTAGAGCTTTTCCTTTTCTTCCCACTCCTCCTAGAACTAACAATAGCACAATTCCCAGCACTATGTTTAAAATAATCACAAAATTCTCAAATTCCAAAAATATTTTGCATGTTTGCAACATGTTGGTAACCGATATTTCACTTGCAAGAGTTGCAACACCACTAATGCCTACTTACCCTCATACCACTGCAGGTAATTAGGGAACACAATAGGGTTAAATGGGACTAACCATTTGAAGGAAAGAAACCCAAGGATTTTCCCAGCCCATGTTAGAAAGGATAGTAGAAAAAGTGCCAACATAAAGCTTGTGAACTGTAGCAACCACATCTGTGAAGATAAACCAAGCTCCTCTGTAAAATTCAGTCATAAATTACAGAAAACTTTCCTTTAACCAGCATCCTATGTTTAAGAGCTGTTTGCATGGCTGTGCCTCCACAGTAATCTAATTGACAGATGTCTTTCGGAACCTAACAGTATTTTCTATTAATGCACTGCTTTATGAGTACTGAAAATCAATAAATGTTCACAACAATAAAAAAACTTAATTTTCCTACAAAGATGGTAGATTGTTACATTTGCTTTCAAGTGCAAAAAATATGTAAAGAGAAGCTAAATTCTTTGAAAACGCTTTTATCTTCATGGGCTTGTATTATTTGTACATGCATTCTTGTATTCTAAATCAATTTGATCATCTGTTATATCATTTTAGATGCAACATTCATTCATTGGCAACACATTTTGATTAACAAAAAAAAGTAATATGAAATAAAAGAGATTCACTTTATATTAAAGTTATCCACAAAGTACAAATTCAGTGTGCAGGGTGAATCCAAACTCTAGCGACAAACCTTCCCAAGCTGTTCAGGGATAATTTGATATAAGGAATCCATGGTCCCCAGTGGCTCATTACCGAGTAATTTCATTGTTTTCATTTTGTAATACCTCAACCACCTTTGTATCTGTTTACTCAGAATATTGTTTCCAAACAAAACACAAACTTTGACTGCTGTAGAATGTGTTTACATTATGGTTTGCCACCAATTAATCCACTACTCATCACCTCCTGACAATTGCAATTATTTATTTTCAAGGATAGATAACCAAACATTACATAAAATGACATCAAACAACCCAAATTATGCTGTTATACTGCTTAAAGTAATTGTTCAAGAAGTCAACTGCCATTATCATGACAAACTTCACAGCAATGCTCATGAACTGTCACATATACTCTAGCATCCCATAAGATTGGCTGGCGCACATCGTCAGCAGTTGCTACAATTCTAGCAACAGGTCCATATTAGTTTTAACAGGAGTCATGTAAACTAGGCTCTTCACGTTAACTCAAAAGAAAAAGTCCATGGGTGTCAGATCTGGTAACAGTTCTGGCCATGGAACAGGTCACCATGACCAATCCTTCTTTACCTGAACTGTTCCTTGAAGTATTTCCTAACATTCAGTGCAAAATGTGCTGGTGCCACAACATGTTGAGACCACATATACCTGTGGCACATCTTCCAGAAAATGTGGTAGGGTATGTTGAAGGGAGTTTAGTAGACTATTCCATTCAGTCTGTCAGGTAGTGAAAAGGTCCAATCAGCTGAAAATGTTGTGTGATGAGGTTGCCATCACTACAGGAACAGCTCTGCATAGTGTCATTGTGTGGCTCTTTCATTTCATTGAGTGAAACTGTAGACGTGTTTATCAGCTAATTCTGCACAAGTAGCTATCCATACCATATCACTGGCAATGTAACAAGGTAATGTACTGCATTAAATAAGAACTGAGTAGGAGTCGAAGCCTGGTGTTGAACTACAGTGAAAACACGCTCTACTACAGCAGTGAAAGGTTGTGTTCTGTTTGGAAATAATCATATTTGAGTAAACAGATACAAAGGTGATTGAGTTATTAAAAAATGAAAACACTGAAATTACTCAGTATTGAGCCACTGGGGACCATGGATTCCTTACATCAAAACACTTAGAAAAAATCTTGTGAAAGTTTGTCGGTAGAGTTTGAATTCATTCTGTATATGAATGTAGATATATTCAGTGTCCATAGGTATATTACTGAATCTTTTTTAATGTTGTCACCCATTTTTTAGCAGTTGGTAAATTGACAGTCACAGTGGTATCTCTGAGCAAATCAAATGTAATGTCCATATAACCGATTCTATTTGCTGTAATACAGGTACAATAGAAATAGGCATGTTTCCTTACACAGCAAATTATGGAAGTGTTATCCTGCAGCATCTAATCATTGCTGACATCTTTTTAGAAAATTGTCATTCATGCACAGAGGTTCATCAAGAAAAACTGAATAAGTTTCTAATGTCATTGAGGAGGAAGTAATCAAAATATAAATTGTGGCATTAAACAAAATTTTCAGGAGAAACAATAAATGTGTTTTCCAATTTGTTTTCAGTAGAAAGATGAATAAAATCTTGTTTAAATCTGCTGTCAAAATTGGAACAACCACATATCTAAATAAAAGCATTTTAAAATTATGGATGTATTTATAGTATTTAACTTGGACAATTACCGTTTTGATGTGTCTTCATGGATATTTTAGGAATTAATGTAGTATTTTACTGTTTTGAAACACTAGAATATTTTCATTGGAAAGTATGACATTTGTTTGAAAGGTTTTAATAATACAATAATACCTGAGAGAAAAGTATTTTTACTCTAGTTCACTTTCTCTGCAATACAGTTTTCATTTTTGAAAAAAACAAATTTAAGCAATAAAAAGTGTAAACATTAAAGTACTAAATGCACAAATTAAGATTTTTCTTATTCTAGCTTCACTTTTTCATCAGAACTTACTGGGTCATGTTTTGGGTCTCCATCATCAGCCTGGATAATGGCAGTAGATCATTCTGATGATGGAGACAACAGTTTCTGAAATATGTCCCAGTAAGTTCTAGTGAAAAAGTGAAGCTAGAATAATAAAAATCTTAATTTCTGCATTTATAAAAGCTTAATTATGATCCCCAAAATGGTTTTAAATTAAAGTACTAAATAAGTGCACTATCTTCTTTCAAACAGTTACACATAACATTACTTTCATTGGATTCTTGTAATGAGATGGGAGGAAGGGTAAGTGATTCTTTGAAGAACTGTAGTTCAACTTCTTCCAAGTTTCTCCAAATCTTGTGACTAACAGATTTTTTATATCTGCCTTCTTTTCTTCCATAACACAATTAACTGGACCTGGATTAGTTCTTTATTTGGCATTTCTATGGCATCTTTTACCTCACTTTGTAATGGATCTGAAATTGTTTGGGAGATAAGTCAAATGATTAGTTGCTTCAGTTTTGATTTTAACATCTCTTCTGTTTGCAGTTTCACCTTTCTGCAACAAAATACTTTTCATATCACTTATTCAATCAATATTTTTTTTCAAAACTTCCGTAAGTTCTTTGTTATCTTTCACCATCCAGTCTTTTCCCAGAACTCTAGTGTTTCCTA
Source organism: Deroplatys truncata (assembly GCA_030765065.1). Classification (NCBI taxonomy): domain Eukaryota; kingdom Metazoa; phylum Arthropoda; class Insecta; order Mantodea; family Mantidae; genus Deroplatys; species Deroplatys truncata. Next base: position 411,288,530 of record CM060990.1, on the reverse strand, counting down.
CACTTCTGTACACTTTCTCATAATCAGTAGCATTCAAAATTTCTGGAGTTTTCTTACCTCTTTTTCTACATGGCTGAATATACAATTGGTGGTTAAAAATGAACGCTGAGATTTGTGTTATATGTGGTGGCAAATCCTTAGCATCCAAAATGTGTAAACATGCATGACATACTGATGTTTATTCTTCCACTATAATTATCAGCAAAAACCTCATGGTAGTGATGGAAGTGTCAAAATGTGAGCTACTTAAAAAGTTGGTGAGAAGTGAAGCAACTTCATCAGAACACCTCCTTTCTTGCATTTCCATTCGTAAGTAGAACGTTGGATCTTTATTTTCAATGTTTATCGCGCAAGCTATCCTGAGATATGTGACGTGAATAATAAGCCCTACTTATCAACAATATTGGGAGCACCTGTACTTGCAACTTATCAAAGACAAACATTTTGCTGTGGTAAGGTTCCTCCTTTAAGAGCTTGCGGAACTGTTAGCTCAAATTTTGTGTATCTGCAACTCTGCTATTAATTCCTGCTATTTTGTTATATCAACAACACAACAGCATTATTTCATGATACAACCAGAGGTAGTAGCTGCATTTATTGTTTGCTGGGGTTCCAAAAGCAAGGTATTTTGTAAAAAAAGAGTTTTTTGCTTTTAAATTGTATGGAACTAAAGCAGTTTACATGAGTAATACATTGTGATACTCAATGTAGGTAAAGCCTCTTGCTTTTGTTTCTTGAATAATGGCTTTCACCTACTCTCAATTTTAACAAAAACTGTGTTACTTTTTATATTTTAGCTTGAAACTTTCCAACAGTGGTCACCTTCATGTTTATTTTGCACAACTTTCCTTTTCTGGATAGCTTTGGCAATTGTCATTATATAAGAAACACAATTACCAAATCTTCTGCTTCTTCTTTCTCTGTTTAACCTCCTCTTATGTAGGACTTCCACCACCCAGGACTTACAGGCGGGTGCCTGGGGTCAAGAGGCCCATCGAGGAGCAGACACTCATGGATCAGACAGAATATCCAGGATGGGTGATCAGCTCGATGCCTGGTATGGAAGGAAGGAAGTAGATGAAACGAAATGATGGTGAAATGGATGAAAGGAAAGGTGATGATGGATCAGTTGGTGGAATGAATGGCGAGGGAAACCAGAGAACCCAGAGAAAGCCCGCCTAGATGCCGCTTTGTCCACCACAAATCCCACATGTGGGTCCCTGGGATTGAACCCGGCCACCTCAGTGAGAGGCAAGCAGTCTAACCACTCGGCCACGGCGCTGCCAATTACCAAATAATTTTCTAAAAAATATTTGCACTTACAGGAATTTCTTGCCTCCCAGAGTGCAAGTGGTAATTAAACAGTTACAGAAGTTTTTTTTTATTTTCTCCACACTTTGATATTTTGGTAATATCACTTTCATTAATAAAGATAAACACCATCTATTAATATTGTTCTTCCTTCTTGGGTTTTACTAAAACATCCCTTTTCACCCTATAAAGTACACTGACTGGAATATTGTATTATCACAATTATCCCTCACAGTGCTCACAGGGCGGCTCAGATTTCAATAGATGGGGATCTTTTTAATGATATCTGAAAAATCCCAGAAAAAAGCCATTAATTGCATGTAAATGCTGTGGGAATAAGTAAACTGAATAACTTCTTGTATTACTGGTACTATTGGTCACTGTAAGTAGGTAGTTGCACATGTTATCATGTAATTATGAACTATTAAAAATTAATTATAAAAAATTACCTGGCTTCTTATTCTTGTTTTTGTTTCATTTTCTGTTTCATCCTTTTTCTTATAGGTGCCTCTGTTTTCAGTATTTTTATCAATAACCAACTCACTGGTGGTGAATTTTCAAAACAAATATCTAATGATGACTGTTATAAACTGGACAACAATGAAAGTAAAGTAATATTTATTGTCAATAATACCAACCCAACAAAACTTGCCTCTGAATACGATTTCGTTTTACTATTTTTACTAACACAGGTTTGTTCTACTATTGTACAATTTGTGATTTGATTCAATTGCACTGATGGACAATTTATGGATTGCTTCAGCACTCAATTTTTAGTTTTACAAGTGGATATGACTTGTTGTGCTCACAGGAAGGCTCAGATTTCAATAGATGGGGATCTTTTTAATGATATCTGAAAAATCCCAGAAACAAAAGCCATTAATTGCATGTAAATGGTGTGGGAATAAGTAAACTGAATAACTTCTTGTATTACTGGTACTATTGGTCACTGTAGGTAGGTAGCTGCACATGTTATCATGTAATTATGAACTATTGAAAATTAATTATAAGAAATTACCTGGCTTCTTATTCTTGCTTTTGTTTCATTTTCTGTTTCATTCTTTTTCTTATAGGTGCCTCTGTTTTCGGTATTTTTAGCAATAACCAACTCACTAGTGGTGAGTTTTCAACACAAATATCTAATAATGACTGTTATAAACTGGACAACAATGAAAGTAAAGTAATATTTATTGTCAATAATACCAACCCAACAAAACTCACCTCTGAATATGATTTCGTTTTACTATTTTTACTAACACAGGTTTGTTCTATTATTGTACAATTTGTGATTTGATTCAATTGCACTGATCGACAATTTATGGATTGCTTCAGCACTCTAGTTATAGTTTTACAAGTGGATAGGACTTATTGCAATTTAATTAGGGTTGCCATAAGGGAGAGACAAGAATTCAGGACTCTATCCCAACATATTGTAATTTCTTAATGTGTATGGACAATGATACAATGAAGCACAAAATTAATATAATTTTGAGTCAAACTAATACTCAATGCTCCATTTATTACTAGTATTTACCTAGAATACATTTTTCAGGTGTTTAGTGTATAAGTTGCAAAGACTGTGACGACTTTTACATTGGAAAAACTAAAAGGAATCTGAATACTAGGCTTAAAGAACATTTTAGGAGTATTAGGAACAAAGAAATAGACAAAGCTGCAGTGGCGTATTGTTTTTGGAAGGCGAACCACATATAGAACAGCAAATTCATTTATTAAAAAGTGTTCAGGGTCCAACAGCATTATCTACATGGGTAAAGATCTTCATAAAGAAATATAAGGGAAAACTCGTCAATTTTGACACCACCTTGATGAGAACCCAAACTTCAAGTTTATCAGGTCACTATGAGGGACGTCTCAATCAACCAGGGAGTTTGCCAAATCAAAATCCAACTGCTGATGATGTTAGGAAGGTCCTAATGAAATGCATTCTAGGTACATACTAGTAATAAATAGAGAATGGAGTATTAGTTCGACTCAAAATTATATTATTAGTATTGTAATTTATTACTTAATTTTTATGTGGTCATGGAATACACAGAGAAACAATGCATGTATGTGCAAGTGCTGCAAATGTTATATTTAAATTTATCAGTAAGTTTGTTGCTTTATTAATCATTCTTAGTCGTAAACCAGTCAGGATTTTCTGAAGATGAAATCTGTTTCAGTAACGTGTTGTTTTGCACTATATATTCATGAAATTCCAAGCACGACATAATTTTCAAATTATATTGAACCAACAGGATTGCTCCAATGGATGTAATTTTTAACCTATTCCTGTCATCTGTCCATTGTGCATTCATCATGGAGAAAATCCTTTCCACACATGCATTATGGGCAGGCAAATAGAAATAGAAATGGGCAATCTTTAATAGTTCTGAATATTGCTCACTATTCTTACAAGAACTGAAAAGTTCACCCATTTGACAGTAGCTAGCCTTTCTATGAAATTACTGTCAGTTAGAGTCAGTCTCATTCAGTTTATTTAACACACTGATTGGTTGAATAATAATGAGTCATCAACTTTGTAACCATGCTTCAATAAGTATTTAACAGTGTGAAAATGAAGGAGGAGTAGGAAAACTCATTTACACTTTTCACTTAAGTAAAATTATCTGGACATGTTTCAAGAGTCCCTTGCTCTCATCGTCAGCTGCTGACCTACTCCTCGTTCATTTTCATTTGAAATACTTCACTATCAACCACTTCTACATTATTACTTATAATTTAACAGTGTCTTCTATATGTCCACCCCACGTTGGTACTTCCTTCAAGAACAACCAGTTGAAACACTTGAGATGAGTGAAAGAATATAACCACTTTTGTAAATAATCAAGACAAGTGATATAGCAATTTTTGTTTCTTGTCCAAAAGTCTTAACAATGGCTGGGTTATCTATTTCTTCTAAAATTTCTTTCACATTAAGAGGCAGAAAATTTTGGTTAGTCCTCTCTTTAAGAATGTTTGCAACAAAATTTGATTCATTCATAACCTCAATTACAGATACAGCTTCTCTCTCTCTCTCTAAGTTCATTATACATTTATGTTATGTAAGACATTGGAGAGTGACAAAACAAAATAAAGAAATGCCTTGCCAAGTGGATTCTCAAAAAGACTTTTTAACATTTTTGGGCAGTTATCAACTGATAAAAAATATGATTTCAGTGCCTCAAATACTGTAACTATTCCTTGAATAGTAGGAAATATACCTATCCATCTTGTCTTTGAATGATACAGCAAACCTTGGTAAGTATCACAAAATCTCAGAATTCTCTAAGTGTATTGACTCTAACGGTATTGAAAAGTGGCTGAAAATCTTAATAATTAGAGTTTCTACATCACCCTTAAGACATCAATACCAGCATGTAGTGTGTTGTGCATAATATGTGCTGGACAGCTAACACCAATAAGATTGCTACCACATTCCAAATCTTTCTGTAATTGACTTAACACGTTATTTTGACCCTTTCTGTGGAGCCCTCCAAAATTTGTGTTAATATTATCACCTCCAAATGCAACAGCTTTCCTTGAAACATAGAAAATCTTTACAGTTTTCAGTAAATAACTACCTATGGAAAGAGAGGTTTCGCTTTCTAGTTGATTAATTCAATTAATCTAGTCTGTGTCCCTTTAGCCATGTCAAAATACTGAGTAACAACTGGAAACATCTTATGGTAATGCTTGTTGATAGCATCAATAGATATACTAAGGAATTCTATATATTTAATACAATCCTTGAACACACTTATAGTATGGGGGTGCAAGACTATTGTTCACAATGGCTTCAGCTTTTGTTTTTGCACTTGAGAATTTGCTGGCAATGTTGGAGTCCTTAAATATTTTTAAAAATATTTCAGAATTACAAGTAGCTGCATTGGAGGATATGTGATGCTTCATACTGTGGTAGGCAAAGACACCTTCAGCTGCTGCTACATTCTTGGCTTTGCTAGTTTGCTGAGTGAAATACCCTTGAAGCTGCGCAGTGTTTGATGTAGCTTTTGTCATTAAATGTTTACAAACCCCACCTTTACCCCCATGAGCTATATTCACATATGCACGAAAATCAGAAATGAAGGTCTTAAGTATTTTTACTACTTTCCTTGATTCATAATTTATCTTCTTTATTAATAAACTAATAGAGGTCTACTTACTTGCACCACAGAGTGTTTCATGCTCATGCCTTCCTCCTTTAATTGAGGTAAATTCCTTTGTCGTTTCTTTATTGCATTTCAATGACTGTTTTTAGACATTTTTAATCACATAGCAATATGTCACCAGATCAACAATTCCACTCTCACATACGTAACACTTGAGAAACAACAATAGAAACATGTTTTCAGATATCTTTATTATTTTGGTTTGCTTGATTATGGAAAATAAACATGCTGCTCGACACATATAGTGCCTCTTTGTAATGGCTGAATACAACAGGAATGGGAAGTATTATAAGTGACATCTTAGTAAAAAATCAGCATTATGGCAGAAAAACAAAGTAGCAGTGTTGAGGCTAGTCAACAATAATGTAGTAATTGCAATCATCATACCCTTTGGTACTAGTTCTCATAATAGTGGTACAGCGAGATGTCTATGGCTAGGCGCTAGCTTGCAACAAAAATGCAAGGGTAACAGATCTCCATTATTCAGTACATTTGAGGATTTTTTGAAAATCAAGCAGGCCTCTTTTCCATGTGTTAAAATTTAGGAAGATCCTGCTTTTTCAGGACATATGGCAACCCTAATTTAAATAAATGTGACTTCACAGATGTGTGGAGAGCACTGTAATCTTTCAAAAAGTACTCCATATTCAATTTGAACCATAGATGGAAAATTTATGTTTTGATTAGTTGCTCCTCATATTAACTTCTCTTCTATTTAGGCTTTTGTTGACTGTCACTTCTATAGTCCTAGCTCATTGATAGGGTTTCATGCAGCATCTCATTTTAGAACAGGTATGTCTGAAAATGATATCAAACATCAGCTTCTAACTTCCCTAAATGATTCAATTTTCACATATAACTCATGTATAACATTTTTTTGTATACTTAAATTTAGATACATCATGAAAATTATAGTAACGCTTTAGTAATGCATGTAACACTTCATAAAGCATAACAACAGTACAAATAAATTTTACTGAGCAGCAGCAGTTTGACTAAAGTGATACAAATGTTAGAACTTAGAGCCTGAAGTGTATTCAATGCTTGTGACACTGTCAATTGGTCAGCCTGCAAGCTGCCATGAAATGAGTGAATTAGAAGTTATTTCTCTTTTTCTCTTCTTCCTCTTTTATACTGTAAGATATGGTCAACAAATTATATAGAATTATGAAAATAAGTCAGTTTCAGGAAACACTGCATATCATTTACTTTTTAAGATACAGAACATGTTTCAGAAGCATGTTGCTTTCATCATCACACCAAGTTCTGACTGCTTTGTAGAGGTGATGCTGTAAGGGTGGCACTGTTGTTCCCTGGTGGTGGTTCGTTGAACCTCTTTGCCAAATTATCTCCTGTCTGTATATCACAGTTAAACACATGATGTTTGTGCTTAAGGATAAATCATTTTTCCCATGCTGTTAGTTTCCAGTTTTCATTGATGTTTTTGATCAAGGCAGGCAAAAAGTGCAAGTACCACCAAACATTCTACAGAAAATTTCAAAAATCTTCAAAGAATTTATCATCACATTAGCTCCAAGGAACACCTACTCAATACAGAATTTCCTTAATTAAAAAATAAAGGATTACAATAGCTCCAAGGAATTGATCAGGCATCTACATAATTAACTGCAAGCAGTGCGATAAATTTTATATTGGAAAACCAAGAGGAAACTGGAAATAAGGACAAAATAACATTTCAAATACATCAAACAAAAACAAGAGGAAAAATCAACAGTTGCATCACATTTCTGGCAAAAATGTCATGATATGATCTGGAGCCTGTCTTGGATTGGACTGACTATGGAGGGGACTCGACACCAATCCAGAGTGGATATTGTACCTATGCCTCATGAGGAGGCATCCCCAGGAGGAAGGATGAGGCGAAAGGAGACACCGGGCGGCTGGAACCAGGAGCAATGATAGGGTCCCTAAGTTTCCAGATAGAGTCACCTCGGTAGATGGACAGGCAGACCAGGGACTCCATCCCACATAGAGGGGGGTCCAATGCCCCTCAAGGGGGTTCGGATACCCTCACAGCCAGCTGAAAGTCGAGGGATGGAGAGAGTCACAAGGAGCATCCTTTTCCCCTGCCATGCTGCACTGAAACACCATCGCCGACATTTCCTGAAAGAGACCAATGGGATGAAAGAGGAATGAAATGAAGAATGGAATGAAATGGAGGGACAGGAAATTTGGGGGATGAAAGAAACCACTCCAGCATTCACCTGACGATCCAGGAAAAACCCCGAAAAACCCATGGGTCAGAGTCGGCAGTCACTGGGGACCGAATCCGAGACCTCCTAAATGCGAGCCACAGATGTAACCGGCTGAGCCATCCCACTCGGTGGAGCCTGTCTTGCTTAAGAACGCCAATGAAAACTGGTAACTTATGGCATTGGAAAATATATTTATCCTAAAGCACAAACACCACATATTCAACTTTGATATACCAATGGGAGATAATTTGATGAAGAGGTTCATCAAGTTGCCACCAGGGAACAGAACAATAGTGCCACCCTGTCAGCATCCTCTCTACTAGGTAGTTGGAACTCAGGGTGATGATAAAAGCAACATGCTTGCGAAACATGTCTCATATTTTAAAAAGTAAGTAATGTGCGGTATTTCCTAAAACAGACCTATTATTTTCATAATTCTTGAAACCATGTCACTATAAACATCTTCCATACAATAAGTACACCCAACCCAACCCACCATTAAAGTTTCTTACTGCGCAAAACATAGCACCGATCGAAATTCATTGTCAGCTCTGTCAGGTCTAGGGACCGAACATCATGAGCAAATAGATGGTGCTGGTGTAGGCAGTTTTCCGGAGGTCGTCAAAGTGTTCATGATGAAGAGCGCAGTGGGCGACCGTCCCTCATCAATGATGACCTTGTTGTGCTGGTGCGGCAGCCCATCGTGGAGAACCATCGCTTCACGATTACGGAGCTCAGCAGCCATTTTCCGCAGATATCGCGATCCTTGTTCCATGAAATTGTCACTAAGCACCTGCTGTTCAGGAAATTGTGTGGCAGGTGGGTGCTAAAAAACCTGACACCCCAGCACAAAATGAAACGCTTAGGAGCAGCACTAACATTTCTACAGCGGTATCATGATGACGGCGACGAGTTCCTCGACAGCATCGTCACGGGCAATATGACGTGGATTTCGAACTTTATCCCGGAAACCAAGCAGCAGCATTGGTGTCACAGTGGATCTCGGCTGAAGACTAAATTCAAACGGACTGTGTCGGTGCAGAAAGTGATGTGCACGGTGTTCTGGGTCAGGAAGAGCATTCTGCTCGTTGACCTCCTGCCCAGAGGTGAAACAGTGAACGTTGACCAACACTGCGGAAATTGCGACGTGTCATTCAAAACAAGAGGCATGGAATGCTTACTGCAGGTGTTGTGCTGCTCCATGACAATGCTTGTCCACATACGGCTCGGCACACAGCAACTGTCCTTCAGGAGTTTGGGTGGGAGCTGTTTGATCATCCACCATACAGTCCTGATCTTGCTTCCAGTGATTTACATCTTTTCTTGCACCTCAAGAAATTCCTGTCTTGCGGTCAGTGTTTTGGTAACAATGAAGAGTTGAAGACGACTTGCCGAACCTAAACACATCAAGACCTAGAGCTTATGGTGATATGCAGGCTCATGCTAAGTGGAAATGGGGTGAAGGTCTCATGCAGAAGAGAGAAGGCGGCGTCGTCGGTTAGTAGTTGCTGTCTCGGCTGTCAGCTGGAGACAAGGCTGACTATCTGTAACATAAATCAAACTGCGCGAGGCGCTTTGTCATTGATGGCTGTTAATGCTGACGTTGTCTACATCAAATGTCTATTATATATTTCAACGATTATTCTGCAGATGCGGAGTTCTTTGCAACTCTTAGTTACTTTTTGTTAGAGCTTACTGCAAGCTTCTGAGAGTGAATTTCTTTGGGTCAACCTTGTAAAATTGCTACGTGTCAGATTAGTATGAGAGTGTTTTCTGTGCCAAGTGCATCATTAGTTATGTTAGTTTCCTTATCTGCTACACATATTTGTCGTATACAAATGCATAAATCTATGTTATATGTGTTTGGCAGATTGAAAGGTATCTCCAGATCATTTAGTTTACTTAACAATTAGTTTACGTGCCTAAGGTATATGCTAGGTCTTATGTGTAATTCTAGGTATTATATATACACTACGTGATCAAAAGTATCCGGACACCTGGCTGAAAATGACGTACAAGTTCGTGGCGCCCTCCATCGGTAATGCTGGAAGTCAATATGGTGTTGGCCCACTCTTAGCCTTGATGACAGCGTTCACTCTAGCAGGCATACTTTCAATCAGGTGCTGGAAGGTTTCTTGGAGAATGGCAGCCCATTCTTCATGGAGTGTACCGTGATTCGTCACTCCACACAACGGTTTGCCACTGTTCAATCGTGTAATGTTGACGCCCCTTACACCAAGCGAGCCGTCGTTTGGCATTTTCCTGCGTGATGTGTGGCTTATGAGCAGCCGCTTGACCATGGAATCCAAGGTTTCTCACCTCACGCCTAACTGTCACAGTACTTGGAGTGGATCCTGATGCAGTTTGGAATTCCTGTGTGATGGTCTGGATAGATGTCTGCCTATTACTCTTTACGGCCCTCTTCAAATGTCGGCGGTCTCTGTCAGTGAACAGACGAGGTCGGCCTGTACGCTTTTGTGCTGTACATGTTCCTTCACGTTTCCACTTCACTATCACATCAGAAACAGTGGACCCAGGGATGTTTAAGAGAGTGGAAATCTCGCGTACAGACTTCTGACGCAAGTGACACCCAATCGCCTGACCACGTTCGAAGTCCGTGAGTTCCACAGAGCGTCCCATTCTGCTGTTTCACGATGTCTAATGACTAGTGAGGTCGCGGATAATGAGTACCAGGCAGTAGGTGGCAGCACAATGCACCTAAGATGAAAAACGTATGTTTGTGGGGTGTCCGGATACTCTTGATCACACAATATATATATTGAATTTGCTCGATGCCCTGTTCATTGCCAGTGTCGTATATGTGACCACATAGATAAGTAGCCATCACAATCAAGGCGCAGCTGCACTAGTGTGCCACTCGGGAGGTCCCATTGCCTCCAGGACCGACTTGGCCTGTAGGCGCAAGAACTTAAGGGCTACTGTGGAACTTTGTTGATGCCTAGGGGTGCGTAATGTTAGAGGGCATTAATGTATTAGTTGTGTTAGGAAGTCTCTTATGTCTTTATCATCCGTGTGTTTGTTGACGGGAATCCTTCTGTCAAACAGCGACAGGGGCCTCTTGTGTTTACTGACATCGGTAGCATACTGTTCCAGACGCGAGATCAGGGGGTTGTAGTGATTCTCGCATTGACGACACATGTTGAACGCCAATAGCTTGATGAATTCCTCAGTCGTATGCATTTTTAGATTTTAGTGTAGTATATCTACTGGTGCCATTCTTGGTGAGTAATGATTTTTAGCATTTTGCTTTGTAATACCTGGAGGGTTTTTATGTGCAATTTTGCACAGTGTCCCCAGACTGGGGCTGCGTACGTCATAACCGGTCGATTAGTGTTTTGTACAATATCAGTCCCAATTGGACGCTTATTTGGAGTGTCCCGAGTTAACAACGAATAGAGAGGTGTATTTAGTATTTAGCCTTTCGTTTTACGTTTTTGACATGGGCGGCAAACATAAGCATACTGTCTGGCCTGGCCCCTAAGTATTTGACACCGTTTGTCCACTGAATGTGCTCATCAAACAGCTTAACTGTTGCTCGTGGGACTCGGTGTGACGTCCTCTGAATGAAAAGGACCAGTGGTGACTTCACCGTGTTAACTTTTGTCCGCTATTGCCTAAATCAGGGCTGAATTTGGTTTACTGCATTCTGCAGCCTTTTTGCTGCAATTTTCTGTTTCCACGATTGGGAAGTTATGGCCGTGTCGTCAGCATAAATTGACATTTGGGTGTCTGATGTTTTCGGAATGTCGTTTATATTCAGCTTGAAGAGTACTGGACCTAGGAGACTTCCTTGGGGACCCCTGCCCATATGTTCCTTTTTGTTGAGCGGTCTCCGTTCATATTTACTTCCAATGTTAGCCCATTCAGATAATGTGCTACCAATTTTATGACCTAGTCAGGAAAGTTTAGCATCCTCAGGGTACACAGTGAGACTGGGTTGTATACTGTATCGAAAGCTCTTTGAATATGAATGAATGCCGCTGCCGTTGATTCCTTCGTATTGTAGCCCTGTGTAATGTTTTCTACAAAATGTTTTAGTTGTAGCGTAATGGAATGATTCGCCCTGAACCCGAACTGTTCGTTGATGGTGATGTTATGTCTCTTTATACATAAAGAGACACGTACACGTCGTTAACCGTTTCAAGTTTACTCTCTCTACAACCTTTCTAATAGTATTGAGGAGGCTGATCGTTCGGTAGTTTTTGGGATTTTTTGGGGTCCTTTCCCGGTTTTGGAAACATAGGTACATTAGCGTGCTTCCAGCATTTAGGAAATTATCCGTATCGCAGGCAAAAGTTGCTTATCTCCACCAGCATCTTGATGGCCAGGTCACTTAAGTTTTTGAGTACCACATTTGGTATTTGGTCTGGGCCAGTCTCTTTGTAGTTTTGCAGATGCCTGATTATTTTATTTCTCCTTTGTTACTTATTATCCCGTGTTGAAGGTTAGGGAAGAGATAATGCTTTCTACGCTTCGTTCTACGTGCTCGCGGAATGCTTGGACATTCTGTTCGTCGTTAGGACTGCAGACTTCCTCTAGTGCGTCTGCTAGGGCATTAGCTATGTCCGAGGTTTTGGCATAAGTGTCCGTTGAGTTGGGTAGCAGTACGGGCGGTATTTGATCGGCTCTTTTACCAGTTGTTTTGCGATTGCCAAATTTGGCTTGAGTCTGGTTGCATGCCATCATGGGCTTATTCACACTGTTTGTATAATATTTCATTTATTCGAGCTTTTACTTAGCTGTTTAGGGTGGCCTGCTTGACTGTATACCAGGTTACGCGTGCGCTGCTATTTACGCCGTTCGTATCTCTCTCGCTCATTAGGACTAGCAAGTCCGGGAGGTAGCCAATTCCACTCCGCGGAGGGAGTTTTAATGGGACAGCAGTAAACGTGGCTGCCTGCATTATTACTTCTAGTAGTGCAGTCAATTCGTCTACTTCTCTCGGGTTCTGCAGGGGTTCTGTGCTTTGTAGGTGTGCATCTAGCGTGGTCTTAAATAACTCCCGATTTGCTCGGTTGTAGTCCCCCTTAATAGCGGGGGGGGGCGCACGTAGGGGCCTTCACTGTTTCAATTTGTACGGCGTAGTGATCGGAGACTAGTGAGTCCACGAGTTGCAGGTTGCATCTGAGCATAGTGTTTTTAAGTAGGGCAATATCTGGTACGTTTGGTCGTTGATGTCTGTTGTGGAAAATGTAAGTAGGCTCTGTAGTATGTGCTATTATGTAATTTTTCTTCACCATATGCCTGTGTAGGACGTTGCCTAAAGGTTTATTCGCGTGGCAGCCCCAAGCTTCATGAGTTGAGTTTAGGTCACCGGCTGCTATAACTTGATTACCTAAGCTAAGCACCGTTTCTAAATATTATTGGAGCAGTAGGCCTGGTGGGTTGTATAGGCTCACTACTGCTAATGGCTGATCGTGTATGCGAATTCACACCGCTGTGCCTTCCATGTGACCTAACATAGGTATATGTTTTTGTAGTGACGATGCTGTTACATGCCAGTATCGCTGTTCCGCCTCTGGCTTGCCCATAGGACTTATCGGAACGATATAAGCGGTAGCCTGGCACAGAAAATCTGGATTTATCAGTTAGGAAGGTTTCGCTTAACAGAACCAGTGCAACAGGATTTACTGCGAGGTGATGTTTTAATTCAGGTAGCTTAGAGCGCGCTCCTCTGCAGTTCTATAAGAGTATTTTGTGGTTGTCGTCTAACCGTGGATCCTTTTCTATAAGTATTTCTTTGTGGTGCCTTGTTCCTGTCTACGTCCATTAGTCAAGCGTATTTGCACGTGAGAACTGGGAGACTAATTGGAGATAGCCTGCAACATGCTTTTTCGGAGGTTTTGTAAACTTGAATTTACCTTAAAAGTGGTCACAATGGCTGACTACTATTAGGTACCCCGTATGAGGATCTCCGCATTCAAGGCGGGACAAGAACCATTCTGAGGTGGGGTCTAGTTTTAGCATAAGCTGTCTGATCCTTGGGTGAGTTTGGACTGTAGTTTGGATGGGTGTGGGTTGTGGGCTTTTAGGTGGAGATGGATTGCTGGCATTGTTGTGTTTGTGCGTACGTGTTGCTCGTGTTTGTGTGCTTTGCCGCGTTTGCAGTTGTGTAGGTGGTGTGTTCTTGTTCTTGTGTATGTGTTTGCCAATGTGTGTGTTGCCTTGGATAACTGCGGCGTAGGATCCCCGATTACCGGACACCTCGTCCCACATCTGCCGGTGTCCTGGTCGCACCGCAGGGGTTGTTGGAAGATCATCCAGCCTCTTTCCTATATTCTACACAACCTTTCCAGTGTGCTCCTTGATCATGGGAACAACAGAGGACGCACCTACGCGAGCTTGCAATGCATCGGCTGTGTGCTGGTTGCCTGCGCACGGAGAAGAGACCTGCGGCGCCTCACAATTCCGGGCCAAATGCCGGAATCGCAGGCACCGCTCGCATGACGTGGGCTCGAGAGGGAGACGTAGTCCTCAATCCGCACTCTGCAATGTGCTGGGTCCGTAAGGGACTTAATGGACAGGAGCTAGTCCTATTTGGCAATTCTATTACAAAGAGTGGAACACGAGCCCTAATCTTCCGTGAGTAGACGGGTGGAGTAACTTTCAGGATGTCAAAGCCTAACCTACCTAAGTCTGCCTTTACTTCCTCCTCCTCCCATACTGGTGCATTATTACCACTTTGTAGGTTCGCAACTTTGGGGGCGGTGTAACTTGGAAGGGCATGTTGTTACTACGGTAATGCCGCGAGAAGTTGTTACAATCCGCCAAAGTGGTGAATTTAAACCTGTGGTACCCAAGGCGTTAGGTTGACAGGTACTCTTTACGTCTAAAGATCCTATCAGATTCGCTGGTCATTGTAGCTAGACTGCGTCGATAGTAGTCTGCTACCTGGACTTTAGCAAGGTCCTGTCGTGGGTGCTCTTAAGTAATTTTGTTCAAGAGTTCTTGAAGACGGAGTAGCAATGGGCTCCCTGCTCTCGCCTGCACTACCAACTTCTTTTTGGAACACCTAGAACATAAGATTCTTGAGACGGCACCTTTGAAACCTACTCATTTTTTCAGATATGTGGACCTTTGTACTCGTAATCTGGCCGCATGTGGAGGACATGATACCGGACTTCTTAACACACCTTAACAGTCGCCATCAACAGATACAGTTCACAATGGAAGTGGAGAAGAATGGGGTCCTGCCGTTTCTTGACATCATGATCTCATAAAACAACGAAAAAATAAGCCATACAGTCTACTGGAAACCGATCCATACAGACCTCTATCTAAACGCCAACAGCTTCCATCACAAGTTCCCAATGAATAGGTGTACTGAACACCCTCACTCGCAGAGCGGATGCTATTTTGGATTCACAACCGTGTACAAGAAGAACTTAAACACCTTGGCTACACTTTCTGGTAGAACAGCTATGCAATTGATGTCATCAAAGTCTCTATCAAAAGGGCTCACATGCAAACAGCCCACCAGCACATGACTGACTACAGAAAAACCAACCGCTTCCACTTGTATTCCTTTTTACTGGCAATTTATCAAATAAGATTAGCAGATTGTTAACTAAACATATCAAGGCGCTTACCTCTGCCCAATATCAGAAACCTTATCAGACCGGTCAAAGACAACTTTGAATTGAGAGTCCCAGGTGTCTACTGCATCCCCTGTGAATGTGGCACTGCCTACATAGGCCAAATCAGAGGAACAATATCCACCAGAATTGCTGAACACAACAGAAGTACACGTCCAATGCCACTGGAAAAATTGGGTCTAGCAGAACACTGTTTCGAACAAGACCACAGGGCAAACTTCAGTGGAACAACTGTATTAGCCAAGTGTGCTGGCAATGGAGGGTGAAGGAAGCCATCTTGTCTGAGAAAAATAACCTGTACCAAGATTCCGTCCTACAGCTCAGTACAGCCTGGAAACCAGCCTTAAAAATGCATCAAAACCAGCACAGAAACACAAAATCATCACATCAGATAGTTACTTGACTAAACAATTTTCTATAATGTCCATGCCTTTTACTACCTCAGGGTACCCGACCTGTTTTCTAAGAGGTTCAGACTTAGTACCACATACATTAATATAAACATGGAGGACTCTTAATTTTGCATCATTCAGCTACCCTGAAAATGTACGTTCCTGAAACATCGGTTTCGAACCAACTCTACACCTGGCTGGAAGCCCGAGAAAATCTAGAGTATAATTGTAATGTGTTTCATGATCCTCCAAAATAGATAAATGCTTGTTTTTGTAAAATATATTGCAAATGTAATAATTGAGCACCTAATAAACAATATTTACTAATAATTTTTCCAAGATTCCTCTAAAGTCTTTAGTAACATTGATAACAAAGTGTCAAAAATGTATTCCATCTCCAAATAAAGCATAAAATACACCGGGAAAAGGACATTTAAAAAAAAAAGAATTAAATAACATACTTTTTGCGTACTCTAGCCATTTGAGAGACACTATGTTACCAGTTGCCTCAGAAAAAAGATATTAGTTAAGGAATATTTTCATAATCCATACTTGACCTCAGAAGTAAAGTTGGAAAAGTAGGATCTCATATCCTCTTCATTGAAGCTCTGCCTTAAGTTAATCATTATCATCATTAATGAGAAAAATAATAGAATAAAGTAGCATTTAGAAAAATAGTAGTTTAAGCAAAACCATATATTTTGGAAAACATATTTAATCTCTTAACATAAAAACCTGAATATATTCAGGTTTTTAATTTTGGCAAAATAGTAAAACTTGGAGTATACTCAGGCATATCATTTACGAGGCATATAATTTAAATGGCCAAATTCATCTGTTTTTACTTGCTTTTTGGTAGCTCCTTGATACTTCCTTTAGATTTCACTGTAATCTCATTTTTTGACATGTATGTTTCTGCTGACAGGTGTCTGTGAATTGGTCAGGTCAGTTGAATTTTCTTTCCGCATGTTTTATAGACACTAGAGGTCTCTGTTTCAACTGGCTCTTGCAGTTTTTCATATGTTACTTCCTTGAGTTTCATTAAACATGGAGAGTGACAAAGAATTCAGTATTGAATTTAGTGGGTGTGAGAGATCTGAGGATAACTATGAGGAGATTTTAGGAGAAGAAAGTGATGTATTAATTAATTCATCTGAAGGTGACATTGCACGTACTATAATGTGTTGCAAAATATATCCTTCTAGCCATGCTACCTGTTCCACCATGCTTTCCTTTATCAGGTAAATCTGAAATTAATTTTCAACCATCTATTGAGGATGTTGAGCACTATTTTAGTAAAGTTATTGATGATGAATTCATGCAAATTTTGGTTACCAAGACTAACAAATATATAATACAAACGTCCTGGCATGGAATAACACAACAATTGGTGAAATGTGTGTATTTACTGCTGTAAAATTGTTGCAAAACATTGTTAAGAAACCAACATATTAAATGTACTGGACAAAAAGAGCTACATTAACCACACCAATGTTTTGAGAGGTTCTACCATTCCAGAGATTTATAAACTTGAAGAAGAATTTAGCCTGGAATGTGATAATTATAGAGCAGTTAGCCCCTCACTGGTAGCATATAAAATATATACTAGAAGAGAGGAAACTAAGATTTGTAGTATAAACTGACTTGGAAGAAGAGCAGGCTGCTTTTCAACCAGATCGACACAGGACCATATATTTACAATAAGAACATCCATGGAGAAAAGTGTAGGTAAGAATAAGGGTCTATACCTTGCATTTGTGGACTTAAATCATTTGCTTTGGTCCCAAGAAAACATTTATGGGAAGCACAATAAACAAAAATGGTACCACAGAGACCAATAAAGGCTGTTAGAAATACATATGAGGGGATGGGGGACTTGTAACCATGGATGGTGAACTCTCAAAAATATTCAAAATGGAGAAAGATGTGATGCAGGGTATTTATCACACATAAGGATGAAATATTAAAAATATGTAAATGCTGAATCTCAAGAACTACAGTTGGGTACTTGAGACTTCGATCAGCTTATTTACAAGCACCTTTATATACCAAAATTGTATTGGTATCCAAAGAAGACAAACAAAAGGAACTTTATATTAAATTTAATGATCAAGTAGTAGAGAGCAGAAAGTTTTAAGCACTTGGGTTCCATTATTTGTAGTGATAATAGAGTACAACAGGAGATATTAAACACAGTAAAAAATTTATCACCAGCATATTACCAAATAAATAGCACAATAGTTAGGAAGAAAGAGTTAGTATAAAGACACAAATACAGACACATAACTCAATAATACAACCAATATTACAGTATGGAACAGAAAGCTTGACACTATTAGAAAAAGCAAAGTAACAGCAGCAGAGATGAAAATACTTAAGAAGAATGGTGGGGAAGACTAGAAGGGATACAATTAGAAATGAAAGAATAGAGAAAAGGTAAAATTAAAGAAATTGGAAACTGAAGTTATAGAAGAGAAACAACCCAAGCGGATTGGGCATGTCTACAGAAAGATGTAGGAAAGGAAAGTTAAGCAGGCAATAGGCATGAAAGTAGAATAAAAAATTGGAAGACTAAGACCAAGAATTAAATTGTAAAATATAATAGAAAGATAATCACAAAAAATGAGGGAAAACAATGATTGAAATAATAAAATGTGTATTATATAATATATGGATGGAAAGAGGTGAAACAGATGCCTGATAACAGAAGGGTTTGGAGGAGGAGGGGGGAGGGGGAGGAGGAGGAGGATTATTTTTCCAACAATTCAACCTATAATGCAGAAAGAAATCCACAACCCAAACTGAACAAAGTATGGCCTATTTTGAGCTTTGCTAAGTTTAGTAGTTTCTGTGTTCCAGAAAGAGACATGACCATAGGCAAAAGCTTGATGTTGTATGTATAAAAGACACCTGGGATGGATCCCATATCTGGCCCTCAAGAGAGCTAGATTTGGCACCACAATATTCATGCTGTGTGAATGAGCCACCAGATACATTTGGTCCCTAATTCTATACATACACAAGGGTACTAAATTTGGAAAAGAATACAAAGATCTGCCATTGTCATGCTAATGAAACCTATACTAAACAGGGGATAATGCCCTATAGGTAATTATTATAGTTCTGTGCAGCTTGCTGACCTACTAACAGAAAGCACAAAGACGTATGGAACCATGCATCCAGCAAGAAAAGAAATTCCATCATTTTCTTGGACCAAGAAACTAAAGAAAGGGGAGATTGCAGCATTCCAATGAGACAAACTAACTGCCCTGAAATGGAAATAAGAGACACGTTTGCATCTTGTCTACAATCCATAATGTAGAAATTCAGACACACACAGTATGATACAAGGATATTGTAAAACCAGCAGCTATGTTTGTTTATAATGATACAATGAGAGGTGTGGATAAAGTAGATCAGCACATTGCAAACAATCCATTGCCATGCAATGGGGGGGGGGGAGTACCATAAGAAGACATTTTTTCATCTTTTGGAATTAGCCATATGGAATGCTTTTGTTCTCTTCAAAAAACATGGAGGAAACAACAGCACCCTTGATTGCATGGTTGTTGCTGCGAAACTCATTGTTGAGCATAAGGGAGAGGGATTTTCTCCAAAAGCAGTGAGCTATCCATCAACGAAAGCAACACCCATTGTGACTTGTTGGATACATTTTCTGTCTGTGATTCCTCCCACCAAGAAGAAGCAAAATTCAACAAGAATGTGTAGGATGTGCGACAATGTGCATAATTCCAGAGGGAAGAAAGCATAGAGGGAATCAAAATACATGTGTAAAGGTTGTGGTATAGTTTTATGTATTGATCATTGTTTCAGGGTATTTCACTCAGCTACAAACATAAGCAATGGCTCTAACATTTAGTATTGCAGTTAAGTTTCTTGTTCATTTCTTGTTGCTTCAATGTCCATTATTCATGTTTTTATGTTAAGTTCTGAAAAATAATTTAAGCATATGATGAGTATATTCAAGATTTTAAACTAGAGGACATTCAGAGATCAAAATGCTCACTGTTAAACTCTTAAAAACTAGTTTCGTTGTTGCAGCAATATGCGGACTGGGAAGACTATTTCATTGTTTTCCTCCTAAAGAAGTGATACTGAAAACATAAGCCATGAATAAAGTTTTCAAGTGCTTTTCAGTTCAGAGCTTGTTTAAACGGGAACGAAACATAAAAATGAATATTTCATTCATCACATTAGTTTGTCATCAGAAATAATTAGCAACACTGGCAGTCCCATCCTAAGCTCAATGGTTGTTGCATTACAGCATCTTGCTTAATATATGCGGACATTATAGGTGATTAAGCTGCTGGGAAATAAACAGGTATGTAGCATTATGAGATGCTTTAAATGGCAAATAAGGTTTAATGTGATTTTAACTAGAGGAGTCATAATTTATCCCTATTAACAGAGAGTAGAGCTAAAAACTAACCAATTAATTCTCATAATCCAATTAATACTAGGTGATAATCATAAGTCCGGCATTTACTTTTAAAATGAGTGAATGTGGTATCAAACCTTATCAGTTTGAACCAAAAAAGAATTACACCATTCTGATGGTGATTCCAAGGCAGTGTGAACAATGATAAGCATGCTGGTTCTATCGAATGGTTTAAGTGCAAATGAATGTATACCTATGAATAATGATGAAGAAAGTGTGTGTTGTTCAAACTGTGAAAACACAAAGATGGCAAAGGATAACTTTATTTGTAAGAAAAACTACCTAATTGCCACAAATTAATTATAACTTGCCTTGAACTTTGTGAGGCATAATTTAGCATTAAAAACAAAAAACAGAGCTAAAAAGAAATTACACCCAATAATCCTGCTAATAAGATGTTATGGCATGGATTAATTCATGGATTGCTATTGGACACAGAGAAAGAGGTGTCATACCATCATGTGTAGTGCTTAATATTAGAAATGTACTTCCAGAACCCATTGAAGTATACTTCACTAATAATGTTTGGTAATGGACTGATATACTGTGAGTACTCATTATCAGCAGTTTCCATTCCTTCTTAGCTTACTCATATTTATTTTTCATTATCCAAGACTTTTGATTCCACTCTTTTTTTATTTACATTGAAATTATTATCTAGTACTGCAGTCATGGACTAAGTTGAAAGCCATTATGTGAAAAATGTGTTCTATTCAGAGAAAACTTATACAAAGAATGTGATAGCCTTCTAAACTGCCAATGTGTATATAATGGCAAATATGAGACAAATCTTTTAAAATGGTACTATCCAAAATAGTTTTCTTCAGAGCATTATAGACAATGGATTGCCCTTTAATCCATAATTTATATATCTTATCTTTTTCCTATAATTCATTATGATCACAAGATTTCCGTTCACCATTTTCTAGCCATTTATGTTCATTTTCATATGACAAAAATAGACATGCATTTTTCAATTAAAATGGCAATATTCTCATCACAGTTTTGTGCAGCCTACCATAAATGGTTATTTGTATGGTCTTTCCATGTCATCATCTCTCTGTATTTTTTTTTTGTTTTTTTTTTTTGTTTTGTTTTTTTCCCTATAGCTTTTTTACAGATATCTTACACTTTTATGTCTCTCAGAAAGAAAAAATTTAATTCTACACACTTCTTAGTTTTGCAACGTAGTGATGTTGTTGCAAGCAGCCCCTTCCAAATACCTTTCACCATACCTCTTTGAACAAGTTCAAAATCAATAATTTTTTGGGAACTTAAATGCATGACAGAATATGTATAATATTTGGCTGAAAATCCATAGAAATCATACTGACTATCCCTTCCAACCATATACATTTACCATTGGCTTTTAATGAATTAAAGTCCTTTTTCTTTCTTGATGGAAAAATGTTCTAACAACTGATGCTGCCATGTTTTGAACGATTTTATTCAGTGTAGGCCTTGAAAACATTGCCAAACCCAGTAATATGCAAAAGGATTTAAATTATTGAAGCAGTATACCAGATTATAAATAGTAGTATAATATAACAGATAATAATAATAATAATAATAATAATAATAATAATAATAATAATAATAATAATAATAATAATAATAATACATTTTCTATTAAAGTATTTCCTTCTGATTTCCTTCCTGATAAATTGCGAGAGCTCCATGTAAATGTATTACCATAGTAACACATTGTTTTAACACATAACATTGTCCCTTTTATGTAATGATAAATAGTTTTGACTCCATTTCTACATAAAGCACATGTCGTGAGAAACAACAATAGAGATGTCCAAGCAGCAATGAAGTATTCTGCTGCAGCTTCTTCCTCACTATCACTTGCATCAGAATCTATCTGAAGTATTAGGCTCATAGAAACTTGAATTGAGATTATCCTAACCTACCTCAACATTGATTATTAAGTAGATATTTTCAGGTTCTAACAATGTGTAATTCCTTATAATTTCAGTACCTAGCTTACATTGTGTTGGAATATAGGTAAATTCATTTTACAGAGAAACTAGTGACATCTATATATAGAGATGTGAAGGTGTGTGATAGAGCAATGCTGGTGAGTATGTGAGAGAAAGCACTAGGAACATGTGGGTTGCCGAGCAAGCATACTGTCATATCTTGTAATGGTCTTTTATAATTTTTATTGGTGACTGTGAATAAATGTGTTATTATGTAAATTTATGTTTCTTAATTTATCTACAACCTCTGAGAGGATATAGTTATTCTCTATTCTCATATAGTAGCGGAGATGCATGGTTTTTCATCTTTTTTTCTACTTATCTCCACATGGGCTTTTGGGTGCCATGGGGATAGCAAAACACATGCAAATGTTAAATATCTGCTACTCATGAAAGTCCTGAGTAAAAAGTGAAACTTTTGGTAAAAGTTGTTGCAAGAAAAATAATGGACATAGTTATTTTAAAATGGTGTAATTTTGGAAAACCATAAGGTAAGGAAAAGTAGCCAAGATGGCAGATGAAGTTAAAATTCCTGTTTTCGATGGCAAGGTCTATGAGTGCTGGAAAAGGAGAATCACAGTGATTTTAAAGCTAAAGAAATGTGAGGAAGTAGCAGCGAGGGAAAAAGTGATGACAGATAAAGAGCCCAATTAGACAGAAAAAGATTTGAAGGCTATAAATGTCACATAAATGTGGTATTTTGAATGATCAGCTACTGTTTGTAAAAGACAAAGAGATGTGTATGAAATTATGAAAAAGTTCAACGAAATGTATTTAAAGGAATTTACTGCACTGCAAGTTTGCATAAGAAATAAATTTAAAAAATTGAAGTTGAAGGACTTGAAGATTGAAGTGCTTTTTTTACTGAGTTTGAAAAGTTAATTAATGATTTGAAAAGTGCAGGTGCAAATGTTAGTGAAAAGGAAAAATTAAGTTGTATGATTAAAATGCTTCCAAGTTCATTAAGTTACATTGGTGACTTCATTGATGTGTTGAAAGAAAGTGATCAGACTGTTGAATATGTGAAAAGTAAAATAAAAATGGTTGAATTAAAAGAAACAGAAGAAGGAAGCAAAAACAGTTCGAGTGCATTTAAGACTGAACGAAAAGAGGATAAAGTGTGTTTCAAGTGTGACAAGTTTGGACACTTTAAGGCGCAATGTATGAGCTCAAAGCCAAACGAAAATTTGTGGAAGTCCAGAGCGGCGCGCAGCAGCAAGAAGGCCAGCGCAAGCAACATTACCAACACTGGCAACATCGTGGTGGCTGAGGAGCTGGTTGAGGTTGGAGCCAACATTATCGAGGTGGAGGTTGGCAGCAAAATCAAGGACAAGAAGGACAACAAAATGATGATGGTAAAGTGAGTAATTTTAATACAGAAATTGAGGCTAGGCCCGGTTTAGGAAAACTGAATGTTGGGGCACATAAATTTTAATTATTTGAAAACAATGTGTGATAAACAAATGCTTGAAGGTTTGCCAAAAGAATTGGAGTCTGATTATTTTAAGTGTGGGATATGCTTGGAAAATAAAATGCATAATTTGCCATTTAAAAACCAGCAAAGGAAATATTACAGATAGTACATACTGTTTTGAATGGACCACATAAAACTACTGGCTTAAATGGGGAAAAATATTTTTTTAACTTTTATTGATGATTACAGTAAACTAGCTAAATTTTATCTTATCAAATCAAAGAGTGAAGTATATACTTTTTTGTTGACCATGTAAACTTAATTGAAAGTGAGACAGGAAAAATGGTAAAAAGATTGAGGTGTGATAATGGTAAGGAATACATAAATAGAGACATATATAATTTTGCTAGGGAAATGTGTATATCTATTGAACCTTGTCCACCATATGTACATGAATTGAGTAGTACAGCAGAAAAATACAATCGAGACATTATGAGTATATCTAGATGTTTATTGGCAGAGGCTAAAGTAGATAATTGGTTCTGGCCTGAAATAGTTAAGAAAGAATTATTGTAGAATAATTAAAGAATAGAATCATTGCTAATATGGTAGTAAAGGACCAACACCCTATGAAATAATATTTAGAGAAAAACCTAAATTAGAACATTTAAGAATTTATGGAAGTAAAGTATTTGTCAGAGTGCCTGAACACTGAACAAAGGAGAAATTCAAAATGGGATAGAAAAGCAGATTTAGGCATTTTGTTAGGGTATGAAATGTTGGTTATAAAGTTTTGATTAATAACAGGGTAGTTGTAGCAACACATGTAGATATAATTGAAGATGGTACAAATTATATAGATTTTAAAGATGAGTCAAGAGGGCCTCATAATAAAAAAGAAAGTGAAAATGAAAATGATGAAAATGAAGACAATAATATTGATGAGAGTTTAAATGATAAAAATGAAGATTTAGGGCTGAGAAGATCAACCAGGAAAAAAAGGAAGCCTGCAAGATTTAATGATGATTTTGTATATAATAATGTTGCATATGTAAATTATGTTGACGCTGAAAAGTGGAGAAATGCAATGGGTAAAGAAATGAGTTGTTTAAATAAAAATAAAGCTTGGATGTATGTAAATGAACCAAATGGTAAAAAGATTTTAGATGTAAAATGGGTCTATGCAAAAAAGACTGATGATATCTATAAAGCTAGATTAGTAGTAAGAGGATATCAACAGAATGATTTAATTGATGATATTTACTCTCCAGTGGCAAGAATGCAAACTTAAAATTTTAATGGCATATTGTTGTCAAAATGGTTTAAATATTGAACATATGGATGTAGAGACAGCATTTTTGAATGGTAAAGTTAAATAAGAAATTGATGTAAAGCAGCCACAAGATTATGAGGATGGTACAGATAGAGTACTAAAATTGAACAAAGCATTATATGGTTTGAGAGAAAGCCCGTGATCTTGGTATGAATGCTTTGATACTTATTTGAGAGCTTTAGGCTTTGAAAGAAGTGAAAATGATTGCTGTTTATATACATGAAATGATAAGGAGAATGAAAGCAACATTTATCTAATTCTATTAATTGTAGATCTACTTATATGTTGTAAAGATAAAAGTAAAATTTTGTTAAAAGTTTATTATTTAAAAGATTTCAAATGAAACATTTGGGTAAAAAAAAACCTATTTAGGTATTAATATTAATCATGATTATAATAAAGCAGAAATGACCCTAGATCAAAGGTATTATATCTTGTCATTAGAAAAGAAGTACGATATTGTAAATTCTAATTTGTATGCTACTCCTATGGAACAAAATTTGAAGTTAGTACCTGCACAATCAGCAAGTGATAAAATTAAATATAGAAATTTAATTGGAGCTCTTTTGTATATTAGTTCAGGAACAAGACCTGATATAAGTTTTAGTATAGATTATTTCAGTAGATTTCAGAATTGTTATGGTAGTAGTCGTTATAAGTATGCTTTGAGAGTTTTAAAGTACTTAGTTTTAACCAAAGAATTAAATTTAACTTTTAATAAAAATACAAATGCTGAAAGTTTAGATTGCTATGTAGATGCTGATTACGCAGGTGATATTATTGATATAAAATTAACAACTGCTTATGTAATTAAATTAAATGGAAATGTAATTTATTGGAAATCAAAGAAACAGAACAGTGTAATAAAGACCTCCACATCAGCTGAATATGTAGCATTAACTGAGTGTGTGAGTGAATTAAAGGTTGTAAAAGATATTTTGCTTGATTTTAATATAGAAATTTTTGATCCTATTAAAATTTATGAAGATAATTTTGGTGCGATACATGTAGCAAAGTTTGGTAATTTTATGAAGAAATCAAGGTATATAGAAACTCATTACCACTTTGTAAATGAAGGTTGTATTGATGGTGAAATTGATATTGTAAAAGTGAATTTTGAAGAAAACATAGCAGATATTTTTTAAGTCTTAAGGTCAAAACAAATTTGAAAAGTTTAGAAATATGTTAAATGTAAAGTAATTGATGAAAGTAAATTTTGGACTGTAATATGAATTTAAGGAGGCTTGTTGGAATATAGGTAAATTCATTTTACAGAGAAACTAGCGACATCTAGATTTGAAGGCGTATGGTAGAGCAATGCTGGTGAGTGTATGAGAGAAGGCACTAGGAACATGTGGGTTGCTGAGCAAGCACACTGTCATATCTTGTAATAGTCTTTTATAATTTCTATCAGTGATTGTGAATAAATGTGTTATTATGTAAATTTGTGTTTCTTAATTGATCTACAACCCCTGAGAGGATATAGTTATTCTCTGTTCTCAAACATTGTATTTCTGAATTCTTATTTTCTTCATCACCTTCTTTTCTGAATTCTCTTTTACTAGTGTTACCATCACCACCTTCATTATCAGTCTTATCATAATTAACACTATTGACACATAGTTCAGAAACTATGTTTTTATGAATTTTAACCTCATATCACTCTGTTCTTTGTCGTTTGCTGTAGTATGAAGATGGTGAAGGGTTAATTGTCTTACTTGAACTTAGTATATGGAAATCTTTCCATATACAGTACCTTACAGTAGGAGTAGTTCCAGGTTGTAATGAAGGCTGTCTGAAATTTTCATCTGG
Organism: Deroplatys truncata; assembly: GCA_030765065.1. Taxonomy (NCBI): domain Eukaryota; kingdom Metazoa; phylum Arthropoda; class Insecta; order Mantodea; family Mantidae; genus Deroplatys; species Deroplatys truncata. The sequence goes on along the minus strand of CM060990.1, from coordinate 411,261,820 downwards.
TATAACTTGCTTTTTTAAAATCTGTGACTGTTCATAATCTGTGTCCTTTAAATGCAAGGAACATAAACGAGCTTCGCAACCAGATAAAAATATTTTCTTTTGCAAAATTCTACCCATATCCTATATCTTTTGGGAGATTTTTCTCTGGAAAATTATGAAAATGAGTTCCTTGCATTCTTTACTTTTGACATTATACCTGTATGCACTATACAGAGGCATTTTCTTTTCCACAATATTACATTGTTTGTATAATACTAAAGTGAACTCAGTAACATCATCACCAAAAACACCACCTCAAATTACAATTCTCTTGAGCTTGAAATACCACAAGAACAATTATTAAAGTGTATTACTGCATGTATTGCAGTCATTGCCTTGTAATCCTAAAGCTCCCTCCAATGCACAGCATGCACTGATGTCACATGGCACAGATTTTATTTAGCTTACACAGTGATAACAGTGACACAGTATGTAGAAGTTATCTTACCACTGCATTTACAGGGCACATCCTTCATTTGGGAAGCAACATGATTTTTGTGTTTCATTCCCCTTTAATATGAAATTATGCATGCAATGAAATTTGTACCTTCAAGTTTAGAGTTTTACCTTTAAGTTTAGTTTTTTATGCACTGTTGCTGTTGATTGCTTAAAAAGGGTTGCTTAAACGCTTCATGTCAAAATCTACCTTGAAATTTTAGGACAGAAGCAATTTGTCATAAAAGCACTGCATGCAAGTTGTAGCTGCTTGGGTTTACTCTGTGGCTTAGAAATACAACAGCACATCAGCCATTTTTACTATAGGAACCAACACTTACAGTATTGACTGAAATGGATGGCCCTGGTAAGCAAGAGGGGAGTCATTCATGTAACAAGACAGCTACTATACACTCTAACCAGGATGTCCATCTGTGTCACATATTGTACTGCCATTGCAATGTTCTGGCTTCAATACCTTGTGGTTGAAACTGGCACCTAATTGTTTGGTTATGATCTTCTTATCCAATATGACTGGATATTTTATCGTAGGTTTTAGCATGAAGGGTTTGATACTTCCCTTGTTACTATTGTAAGGATATATTTGCAAAAATCATCATTAATGTTTCTGAAGCATAGAAGAGATAATAACAGATAATAGTGTAACAAGGTGCATGAAGTGTGGTGTACCACTAACTTTAACCAGTCATAAAAGTTCCTGAAGTGATCCCAATTTTGTTCTCTTTCTTTCTTCCTTTTCAGCGGGGTCTTTGCTGTTTTCCAGGATTCACTAATACAAGTACAGCACCACGCAAAGGAAAAATACCCAAGCCATTGCTTGCAGGTGTAGGAGGTGCCTCACCTCATCACTTATTTGAGCCAAGTTTTCTGCAAGGTCTAGTTCCTAATCGATATGAACAAGGACGTCCTGAGGAAATTCTTCTATTGGAAAAGCAGGGCCGTAGCTCACAGCAGCAGCGTATGCAGGAAACATGTCTGGGAGGGACACCTAATATTCGTAGCAGGTCTGGTAGTTTACCACCAAGTTCGTTACCTCGTCCCTGTCGAACACACAAACCAAGTGGAGGTAAGGAGTGGCGTTTGGGGGAATATGGGCGTTTAAGTGATAGTGAAGGAAGAAAAACTCCTGCAGCTTCAGAAGGCTCGGGCACAATGAGAGGAAGGGACTCTCCAGCACATTCCCTGATTCCAGCACCAAGAAAACTGGGTGAATACGGGCGTTTAAATGAGGGCGACAGTCGCTGTAGTGGAAAAAGTGGTAATGGTGAACATGTAGGCAAAACAGGAGCTTCTAATAGCAGTAAAAGCAATGAAGAAGCCAAATTAAGGCTTTTTTCTGGAGCTTGCACCCATAGGAGCTCTTCATTTACTAGAGATAACAAGCCAGGTTCTGCTGATAATAGCAGTGCTAAATCAGTAGCAAGTACTGGTAAGTATCGGATTCAATTCTGAGTTAACTGTTATACTGCACTGTTTTATTTTCCAAGTGTTTTAAATTAGACTTCCTAGCTTACACTGCTCTCTAATAAAAATTATAAACACTGAAAGAAATAGCTATGAAAAGCGTATTGCAGTGTACACTTCAGTCTAGTACTTTTCAAATATTGTTAGAAAAGTTTGTAACAATAACAAATTTTCTCTGTATTAATGTTGAATATATGTGTCATGTTGTATATTTAATGAGGCTTTGCTTACAGTCAGTTTGTGGGATTCCCCATAGTTTTTAATGTATCATATTATTAATTATGCTCACATGTTTAATGTTGCAGGATAAGAAAAGAAACTGCTAAATATCTATCAAAAGGAATAGATGATTCATTTTGAGGTTGTTTCAAATAATGAAGAGAATTTTATTTACAGTTGTATATTCCCAAATGCAGTTATTGCATATGTGACTCTCAGACATGCAAAGAGGTTCTTAAATATAGTCAGAGAAAGACATCTGCTTGGTAACATTTCCAGAGTTGGATCATATAAAAACTTCATCAGCACCCCCCTCCCCCATATATTCCTCCAGGCATATACACAGACATGGAGCAGTAATTTGTGCATAGATCTTAAGATTAGAGGTGCTAAATATTCCAAAATACTAGCTTTGTACTAGGTGAATCAGTCACCCCTAGGTTTCTGCATGCATGCGCATGCATATGCATGCACGCACGCACGCACACGCACATGCACACGCACACACACACACACACACACACACACACACACACAGATTATAATCTTGGGTGAAAACCCATACCTTTGCCTGAACGAACATGACTATATTTACACTTAATTGTTCTCCCTCACAAACCGTGTGTAGGCTATAGTTGGCAAGGTAGAATCAAACTGAAAAATTCAATGTAATTTTTTAATAACATGATTTCAAAGTATAGTTTTTAGATATATCCAGAAATATCTTTTAACAGTATTGAAGATGATTATAGATCTTCAAGAGAAAGAAAAATATGGAGAAGAATGGAAAATGACTACATACTTATCTTGACTTTCCAATCGTTTATCATGCAGGCTCGTTTTCATATTCATGAAGACTCTTCACAATGAAATGAACATTTAGGAAACCAAATGAACTAGTGTTAAATAATGAGTGCTATAGAAAATGATTGATAATATTACAGATACCTTAAATTCATGAGACACAAAAAGCAATTTGGTTCTTCCATAAATATAAATTGGTGATGGAGGAGAATTTCAGCATTGCAGCCAGTATTTGTCCTATTGCATCTACTTAACCTCCCTGAGGAAAGGATGAAATGAGGGATTATCAAGTATGGCCAGATGTGGTTGTAACAGACACAATTCAGTGAGGTCTGTAACATCTCCATATGGTGCATCCTGCCAGATTCCCCTTTTATGTTCCATCTACTTTCATGGACAGGTTCAGACAGAAGGTTCTGATGCCAGGGTAGAAGCAGTTCTGTACTAAAAGCACATCCTTTGCACACCTAACCCTGCAGCCCTAAAAGATGAAGTGCAAATTAGAGCTGTCCATCGAATGAGCTTTGGTCATTAATTTGTACCATTCATGCCTTCGAACATAAATGAGTTTGCATGTATGGGTGAGTTGGGTATACCAGAACTCGAACAGTGTCCTGCTCTCAGTCCATTCTATATGGAACACAGAATGAGTATGTGTATCATTTCTTGTTTGAATGCCCAGTGTAACCAGACTCAAGGCGAAGGTTTAGTCTGTATACTGCACTGGCATTGTTGCCACAGTCTGACTTCTTGTTATATTCTGACATGGAGATGAATGATACAAGTGAAAATATTTTCTTAAAATTAACTGAAGGATTTTATGAATTAGAACATAAAACCAGAAGATAGGATGGAAGCGCTTCAGGATTATTCTCAAGAAACAACAACAACAACAACAACAACAATAATAATAATAATAATAATAATAATAATGATATGATGATGATGATGATGACAACAACCACCACCCTAATTCTAACCCTAGCCCTAATTCTAATCCTGCTCTGAATACTAATAATAATGATGGTGATGACAATGATAATGAAGCGTTTTTAAATTTACTTTTAAGAAAACTCTCTTTGGTTTCATGTTTATACTATTTGAGATTTGTACTGTGTATTTATAAGATTAAGGTTCTCTCAAGTATCGTTAGTTCTCTGTTCCAGATTTAGAAGTACTATTAGTGAAAAATACAGACATGTGATAGATATTTCCAAATTCTTGCTAATCTTCATGTAAATGACAATCTTGCAATGCCATCCAACAACTCATAAACTGTATAAGTTGCGGCCACTGATATCCAGTTTGAACAATAATTTCATGAGACTCAGGGATCCAACTCGAGTGCAGTGCATTGATGAAGGTAAGATGTTGATCAAAGGTAGGTTTTCAATCAAGCAATAAAATCCTATGAAGCCCATCAAAAGAGGATATAAACTTGGTGCAGATCAGATATGTCTGGATATATTTATGAATTTGAAATATATCAAGGAAAGCACAACAATAATAATTTTGAGCAACTGAAAGATGTATGCATTTATGTCTGTGGTACTGTACAATCAAATCGCGAAGGACTTCCAAAGCTTGCAGCACACAAGAGCCTGAAGAAGGGACAGATTGATTTCAGATTCTCAGATAAAGACCTCTTGTTTGTCATGTGGATGGACAATCGTGCAGTTCACTTTCTCTCAAACTATCATGGTAATGAAACATGCAGTGTATCAAGAACCCAGAAAAATGGAACAAAATTTGAAGTGGATGCACTGACAATTGTACAAGATTATAATAAGCACATGGGTGGTGTAGATAAAGCCGACATGTTGAGGTCTCTTTATGAAATAGATAGAAAATCAAAGTGATACTGATATAGACTATGTTATGCAGTAGTGGAAAATGACTCTTGTGAATTCATACATTGCCTACTGCAATGTAAGAGAAAGACTTTCCCTGATCGATTTCAAATGTAGAACTACACTTGGTCTACTCACACTTGGAAAGCCAATGTCCAAAAAACGGGGAAGGCCCAAAATGATCAGACTTCTCCTCTGCCAGCTCCAAAGAGAAGAAAGACATTTTCAGTACCAAATGATGTTTGTTTCCAAAATACAGGACCACACGGGCCAATATTTGTGAATTCAAGAGGCAGATGTGAACTTTGTTCATCCAGAAAAGTGAATCTAGACCTCATCCAAAGTGTTGTGTGTGTAATATCTTTCTGTGTGTTAATGAAAAAAAGAACTGTTTCTATGAGTATCATCAGAAGCAATGATTATGGCTGTTTGAGACTTTTGAGTCCCTTATTGCAATTCATCTCTATGATCCTGTCGGGACTTACAAATCCTTTGAATTGTTTTTGTATTTAATTACTACAGAGGTATTGCATTATTATCGAATATAGGAAAACTTTTTGCGGGCATTTTGGCAGCGAGACTACAATCTTGGGTTGAAGAATATAATATCCTTTCGGAATTACAGATGGGCTTTCGCAAGGGAAGGAGGACAATTGATAATTTATTTATTATAAAGACATTAGCAGACAAATATTTAAAAGAAAAAAGGGGTAAACTGTATATGGCTTTTGTAGACTTAGAGAAGGCTTATGACCGAATTGAGCTACAACTTCTGTGGCATAAATTAGTGTGTAAGGGAGTAAGTCAGCAATTGGTGAATATTCTAAAAGCACTGTATTTTGAGAACACCTTCTGTGTAAGGGTGGAGACAGGCTGTGTAACAAACGAAATTCCACAAAAGAAAGGCCTTCGGCAAGGATGTAAGCTAAGTCCAGTTTTATTTAATTTATACATAGATGATGTCTTACTAGAAATTGGAAGGAATAATAACTGTGCACCAGTAATTAACAACATCCAAATTCCAGGACTTCTTTTTGCAGATGACCTAGTGGTAGGCTCTATTACAGTAAGTGGTTTAAAACAATCATTACAAGCAATTGCTGTATATTGTAAAGAATGGAGGTTAAAAGTGAATCAAGAGAAAACACAGATTGTAGTTTTCAAAAAGGGGGGAAAATTAGGCAAATATGAAAAGTGGAAGGGAGAGAATAAAGATTACAGGGTAGTGCGTGACTGTATCTATTTAGGAGTAAAAATAGATGGAGGTAATAAATGGGAGAAACAAAAGAAGTTTGCATTGGCAAAAGGTAAAGGGGTGATGGCAGCAATTAGAAGTTGCAAATATAAAGTACGTAATATAAATGTTAAATGGCTGGAAAAAGTTTATGACATGGTTGTGGAGGCAAAAATGATGTATGGTATAGAAATATGGGGATTAGATAGAGGATGGGAATGTATAGATGTGGTGCACAGGATGTTTTGTAGAGAAATACTAGGGCTACCGAAGTCAATTGTAAGACAGGTAGCACAATTAGAGATGGGCAGGGTGCCAACTAAGGGGAAGATAATGGAAAGAGCTTTGAAATTTTGGTTCAGAAGTTTAAATCTAGGAAAAAGTAATGTGTTAAGACAATGTATTGAATACCAAGAGAAGAGCTTAATGAATGATGGATGGGTAAGTAAATTACGGAATATTTTGGAGAAAAATGGGTTAGGAGATATATGGAGAAGGAGAGAAAATAACGTAAAACATTTTTGGAAAAAGGCAAGGAAAAGACTGGAAGATATAGA